>CM028136.1:84560000-94560000 GCA_016271365.2 Neoceratodus forsteri
AGAGAAATGACAAGTAAAGAAGCAATGTTTCCAAAATATAACAACTCGACAAGAAAGAAAGACCTTAAAAACATTGGAGGAGGACAAGTCAGTTGTCATAAAACCTACAGATAAGGGTGGGGTCATTGAATTACAGAAATACTAAGATTAAAAGGATGAGTATCTGAGACAATTGGGGGGATGGGGAAAAATACTTAAAATTGGACTCAGACCCTACCAATGAGATTACGGTAGACATTGGGGACTTTCTAGAACAGGCAGTGAATCTGGGATGGTGTATTGAGACAGAAAAAGATATGCTCATGGACAAGAAACCAAGGAAACCACTTTTCTATGTCTTTCCCAAAGTTCACAAAAAAACATTAAAACCACCAGGCAGGCCTATAGTGTTAGGGGTGAACTCCATTTTGGAGCCCTTATCGAAAAATGTGGATTTTCACATTCAAAGTGAAGTGAGTAAAATGAACACCTACATTAAGGACACAAGTCATGTGATGTTATTATATATATAATAACAGAAATAAGTGGAGGGAACTTGGATACAAAAGATCTATGGCTTGTGTCACTGGATGTGAAAGATCTCTGTATCAGTATCCCCTATGAGGATAGCCTAACTTCATTACATCTAGCACTTAGAAACAGGGAGGAATGCTTCCCAGAAACAGATTTCTTATTGGACTTAGCAGACCTGGTTTTCGGTAAAAACTATTTCAGTTTTGAGGAAGAATTTTATCTACAAATCCATGGCACTGCTATGGGGAGCAAAATGGTGCCCTCATACGCCAATTTGTATATGTGTAACTTTGAAAAAACACATGTTTTAAATAATATGACCAATCCCTTGTTTAACAACATCAAAAAATGGAAATGTTTTATTGATAATGTACTGCTTCTGTGGGAGGGAACAAGAGGATCTAGAATGATTCAAGACGTATTTAAATAGTAGGACTCAAACTCTAACATTCTCAATGGAAGCTAGTACACAACATATAGCATTCCTAGATCTTATGATATAGAAGGAAAAAGATAATCTGAAGACCTTACTTTATTGTAAGGAAACTGACAGGAACACCCTATTACATTTCAGCAGTTTTCATCACCCAAAGTTGAAGGAAAATATTCCAAAATCACAGATCATAAGAGCTAAAAGTAATAGCAGTACAGACCATGAATTTAGAATGGAAATAGAAAAGATGGCCAGCAGATTCATGAAGAGGGGATACAAAAGAACAAACATACAGACAGATATAGCATTGGTAACTGATACACTTTGAGGGGAACTGCTACAAGAAAAAGAGAATGTAGGGATAGAAAATAGAATGGTATTTTCAACAGCCTATAGTCACCTATGTGGGAGTATAAAAAAAGATACTGACTGACTACTGGCATACCCTACAAATGTAAGATATAGTAAATAGAAGATTCAGAGAAATACCATTAGTAACATCGAAAAGAAACCCGATGTTAAGGGACAAATTGGTGCACACAGCATACTATACACTGAAAACCCAGCAAAAACAATTACTATTAGACCCACTAAAAATGGAAGCTTTCCATGCGGACAGTGTTTCCAATGTGGTAACACAACTAGGTAACAACATTTTGAACACCCACACACAAATAAAAAGCATTAAATAAAACAACATATTACATGTACATCACATATTATTTACACCTTACAGTGTCCATGTGACAGATTACTGTATATGTGGGTAAAACTAAAAGGAAACTATAAAACCACATCAGTGAACATAAAAGTGATATTACATTGAAAGATCAGAATTCTTCTGTAACTAAGTATTTTACTCAGGTGGGCCATTCAGAAACATCACTAAGATGTTGGGGTCTGGAGAAGGTAGATGAACCCATAGGGGGAAGCACCACTTGGGATGATCTTCTCTTAAAAAGGGACGTTTTCTGGATTATCACCATGGACTGTATGAACCCAAGGACTTGCATGAATGAAACATGCAACTGGAGTCTGTACTGGAAGAGATAAAAGCAGGAAACTTGGGAAACAGACTGAAAAGCACAAGGATCATGAATTGATCATGCCTGCTTCTCGGGGAGGTCCCTATTGTTTAATGGGGCACACTGGAGCATTCCAAAACAGACCGGGACTTTGCATCTTTAAGGATTCAATGCAGAAAGAGGAATGCACTTTCCCCAAAAAAGTTCTGTAATACATGAATGAGCTGCAAATATTCATCAAAAATGAGATACTCCTAGGCCAGCCCATCGGTGCAGCGGTTGGATTTCCGCTTGCGACGCCGGTGACCCAGGTTGGATCCAGGTCACTGGAGGGCCAGCCGGGGTGGGGGATGGCTTGAGCAGCCCACAACTGCTCACCATCTCCCAGGAGGGAGGGGGGGTTCACAACTCGGTGTTGAGTGACCACAGACAGAGGCCAGAAGTATGGGAACACATCGGGCTATTGCTCAAGAGAGTGTGACGGACCTTGGCTTATGCTTAGACATCCCGGGTGTCACGCTCCCAAGGGGAGAAATCCAGAAAAATATCCTCCCTGGCCAATCAGATGACAGTCTCCGGTCCCCTATCAGCTCTGAACCTCGAGACAGCTTGTCCACCCCCAGCAGCACCCAGGCCAAATAGCTAGTGCACTGGCCCACCCCACTGGTGCATTCTCCCCTGGAGGGAGGACCTGTCCGGTGAAGGGATATGCCTGGTTACCTGGGGGTCTGCAATGTGGAGAATGGCAGCTGCAGTGGGGACGAAGAGCCAGAGGGAGTGCCCAGGAGGCCTGAAGGAGTGGCCGGTTGGGGGGGCAGAAAAAAAACAAAACTAGGTACTCCTGTTCTGCAGTGCCACATTCCCTGTCTTTGTAAACTGTACTATTGAGTTGTTCACTGTTTTTTTGTATTTGATCCTCTGTAAACATAACATAGAGTTAGAATCTGCATCAGGTGTATAATAATTAAGTAGAAGGGAAGTTCAAAAAGTAGGGCAATTACCAGTAAATAAGGAAAAATGCAATATAGAAGTGAAAGTAAAAAACATTTTTTCAGTGGATAGCCAAGGGTGAGGGGTGAACCACCAGTTCCCCCTACAAGTACTGAGTGTGTCCTGTGGATGTTATCACCACTTAGCTACAGGAGGAACATATGTTCTCTTGTTCCGACTTAGAACATAGGCAACACCCCGTAGTGGGAGGGGCGATGATGTCATACGTGATGTCGGTTCCCCCCCCCACAGTTCTCGTGGCATTTAAGCCACACATGTCCGAGTGTTCAGCCACTCCTGCCCACATGGAAGACGGCTGAACCTCACAAGTGTTGCTAGGTAAGTGCAAAATCTCATACAGCACAAAATTGGATTACAAATGTTTAAAAGAAACTAAAAAGAATAAGAGGAAGGCAAGACTGAGACACTTTTTATTTTAACTTGTAGAAACGTAAGAAAGAATAGTGTGCTTCTGCTACGAGTGCTTTAGCACCATAAGAGCAGAGGTAAGGCATATAGTTTGGTACAAATTAACACATTGAAATATGAAGTAACAGTGTAATCTCTTGACTAAATCTCAAAATAAATACATTGAGGAACTCGAGATCAAAAAAGGTTTACTAATGGGTGATATTTCATTATTTGGTTTAGAGTGAAGGTACAAGGCTGCAAGCAGAGAAATAATAGGATATTTAAGAACCACAAGTGAGTGGCGTTGGAATTAACATAAAGTAAGAGATTACATTATATTTAAAATGAATTATAAAGCCTTGAAATAAACCAGCCTTGAAAATAACCAGAGTGTTGACTGTAGTACAAATATGTCCTTATCTACAGGGGCAAAACATTCTGTTCTAAGTGGATATGCAATCCAAACAGGATATAGTCTTTAAATGAAAAGCAAATGTTTTTTCACATAGAAAGGTATGTTCAGTTTTTAACAAAAACATTTTTCAGCCTTGTATTGTTAGCACATGCTATAAGATAATTTAATATATGGATTTAGAAATTAATAATATTGCAAAGCATACAAAAAATTCACAGTAATACTATTGGTCCTACAGAGAACACCACACTTCACCACTGATAATAATATCATTCAGATGCGGTAACACCACTGTTCCATACCTGAACGATACTATTATCACGAAGCTTCAACAGCACAACCGCAAGTCTGTCTTTGAAGTCTTCCTATGCATGCCCTGCAACTGCCTGCTTTTTCTGTGTGGGCATTCAGAAAAACTCGCAAAATATAATGACTTGCTCTCTCACTTAGTGAGAGAAATCCCTGATGCTAACAACGGTGTTTAATTTTTTCACGTCCTCACCATACAGTGCTTGATGACCCACCTCTTTCTGCTCTGTACAGCCGTACTTGTAATCTGTATATCTACGAGACACCTGGTGGACATACTGAGGTGACCCACTTACCGAAAATCACCACCGACATAAACTGCAAAGCTGGACCAGCAGCTGCCTTCTCTTTTCTCATCACTCAGGACCCCACGTCGCATACATTGAGGTCAGTGTAACTTCTTCAATGCACACCTCGGATCCATATATTAAAAAAATAATGGACAGCTTAGTGTCCATTACTGGGGAGTTCTACCATCTCAAGGTTCTGGACTAATTGGAACCTCTTGAACTTCGCTTTCGAGGTTCCTATGTCCAGAACCTCTCGATGGTATTACTCCCCAGGACAGGTCACTACAGCATGCAAGATCAGGCCGCTGTCATCCTGCCTCACAGTTCCTTATTTGTACCTGCTTTAGTCCCTCCCACCAGACTTCCCCAGCCTGAGAAAGGGAGTGGTGGGACATCATGTGGTCACTGCTGAGTCAGCCACAGGAGCTTGTACTACAGTGCGGGGTTGTCAAACCCTTACCACTGCTGAGTCAGCCACAGGAGGTTGTACTACAGTACAGGACTGTCAAACCCTTACCACTGCTGAGTCAGCCACAAGAGGCAGTACTACAGTGGGGGGGAATTGTTGCACAACCTACCACCACCACTAATGCTGAGACAGCCACAGGTGGCAGTACTACAGTGAGGGATTGTACAAACCCCTACCACTAATGTCAGCTACAGAAGGCAGCACTACAGTGTAGGATTGCTGTATACCCCCCTCACACCACCACTGCCACGTCAGCCACAGAACACAGTACTACAGTGTGGGTTTGTTGTACAACACATCCCACCACCACCACCACTGTTGAGTCAGCTACAGAAAGTAGTACTACAGTGGGGAATTGCTGTACAACTCCCCCAGTCAGCTACAGGTGGCAGTACTTCAGTGGGGGATTGTTGTAGAATTTCTGACCATTATGAGTCAACCACAGGAGGTAGCACAATAGTGGATGATTGTTGCACAACACCCTCCAACACTACCACCACTGTCAGACAGACACAGGTGGCAGTCCTACAGCGTGTAATTGTTGTGCACCCCCTAATAGCAATGCCACTGTCAGACACAGGCAGCAGTACTGCACCAGTGACTGTTACTGACCCCAAACAGCACTATCAGCCACAGGTGGTGATACCACAGTGGATGATATTTGCTCAACACCCCCCAATAGTGAGCATTACCGTCTAGCTCTATGGTACTGGGCAGCGTGTTAACGTCCGAGCTGCTTCACATCTGCTGTGTTCCTATGCCTGGCTTTAATTTTACTGCTGCTTGCTGAAATGTTATATCCACGCTGACCTGCTTGACATCTTCCTGCTGCTGTGAAACTGTAAAGTACTGTCTGCTTTCTGTGCAATATACTGTATACAAGACACTTTACTCAAAAGACTGTCTAATAGTTATTTGCTGCTTACTAAGTGTTTTGTTGCTATATTTATTATCAACACCTTTGCTGCTGCACAGGACACCTCAAATCTTTCATTGCTGTACTACTCAGTGCCTGAGGCATTTGCAACTACCGAAATTGTGAGGGGGCTTGGCGGTGAGCCAGTTAGATGTGGGATTTCCTCAAGAGGTGGGGACCTCAGTCCCTTTAAATCCAAATGCTTATTGCATAGCACGAGCGTGGGGCGCAAGCGTGAGTGGCTGCGCCATTCGGTAAAAATATTTTGTTAGTATCTCAACTCAGAAGCTGCACAAAGGCTAAATTTCTGAAATGTGTACCAGTTAACCTGAGCTAAGAGGCAGTGAATTGTTGTAGAACTAGGGAAATAAGTATATGGGATATTTCAAATAGATATTTGGAGTTATAATTTATTTTAATGTTGTGTTTTACAGGGTATAGACCTTTTATTGAAGTTCGTGGCAATAATGGCTGTTGCTTCAAACCTCGTGCAGACTAGCTCTTACAGGCTACGGATGTTATGTTCTGGTTTGTTTTATTACTGTGTGCTTTGGTTCAGCATTCTTTGAGTGTAGAGCAGAAGGGACAGGAACATTTTTCTCTACATCACGCCATGGTTAATTAGTACCATGATTTATGGCCCTATCCCCTGGATTATAGCTCCAAAAATGTTCCACTCTCTTGGGATTTTGAGGCCCTTTACTACCTGCTTTTACAATTACTCCTGGTTCTGGTGAGAAAACAGGTACACCTCTTTAAAATGTGTCCCAAGACAGGGCTCGTTTTCCTCAAGACTTCATCCTCTTGGGAAATTTGGATTAAAGGAGAAGATGGTAAATTTAGTATTTTTTGCATTGTGTCTTTTACAATGTGGGGATATTAATCCCAACCCCGGCCCAATGAATAAACATAATCTTAGGAAAGGTATGCTCTTCACTCATTCTTATACAAGGAGCTTAGTCCCCAAAACAGATCTAATTAGGGACTTTGCAATTGAAAAGCATCCTGATTTTATGATATGCTTGGAAACTTGCTTAAGTGATAGGGTGGATGATTCAGACATTATGGTCAGTGGGTATAATATTTACAGGGCAGATAGGAATAAAGGGGGAGTGGGGTTCTGATTTATGCTCTGTATAAATATTCTCCAAAACAACTTTATTTAGATATGAGCCCAGATAGCACTGGAAATTAAGTTTCCAATGGGAAAACCAATATTGCTCATAGGTGCCTACTGTCACGCTAAGAAGACAAAAAGTAAGATGCAGCAATTAGTAGATATGTTATCCCCTTTTTCTGATACCTGTGAAATTTGACTCATGGGAGATGTTAATAACAATTGGTTACATCCAACTGATTCTGATGTAATGAGAAGTGTGGCACTGGCCTTCAGCTTGGATCAATTGATAAAAGACCCCACTCATGTTAATATTAAAAAGCCAGTGGAGTCCACATCGTTAGACTTAATTTTGACAAATGCCCCTTATCATTATTCAAATGCAGGGTTACTAGTAGATATAAATAGTGAGCATAACATTATATATTGTGCCAGAGGTAAATCTCATTCCCAAAAGCAGCCTAGGTTTGTTTCATACCGAGCTACCAGGAAATGTGACTATTTTTTCCTTCGTTAGAGATCTAGACAGAATTAACTGGGATAGAATCACCTTATTCCCTGAAATTGATTTGGCATGGATTTTCCTTACGGAGCTGATGCAGGTTATTGATTTTCATATGCCAATAAAACCAGGGAAATAAAACAAACCTCTGCCCCATGGTATTCACCAGCATTGAGGAAGCTGAAGAGGCAAAAAAAACAGGCTCGGAAGAGGGCGCACAATTCTAACCTAAGGAGAGATTGGGAATATTATAGAACTCTTAGGAACTCTCATGTAACTGCTGTAAGACAAACTAAAAGAACATATTATAATACAAAGTTAGAGGGCTCTGTTGGGAATACCAAAATGTAAAATTAGAAGGAGATAAATGGCCACCAAAAACAAAAGGGAGATCTAAATAATATGGGAATCCCAGGACGTGTGGGGGAGGAGTCTTTAGCGGATGTATTCAGAAATTACTTTGTGAACTCAGGGAACTTTTTTGGTGACCCTAGTTCAAGTAATTCCTTGAAGCAATCTCATTTCATCAAAGACTCACCTCATTTGTTTTCGTTTAAAAAGTTAGAGGAATCTGAGGTTGTTAATGCCTGATTGGGATTAAAAATGAGTAAAAGCGGAGGTCCAGATGGATTAACTCCCTACTTATTAAAACTTTCTGCTCTACAGATAGCAGCCCCATTTACCTATTTGTATAATTGGTCCATTGTTGGGAGTGATACCTATGGATTGGAAACTGGCCTTGGCTATTCCCCTTTTTAAGGGGGCAGCCATGGCCAGTTAACCAATTATCACCCTATTTCCCTGTTGTCACAAGTATCCAAATTGTTGGAGAGACTTTTGGTGAGGCAACTGACTGATTTCCTGCATTAAAATGATGTGTATGACAGGTGTCAGTCACGCTTTCACAAATCACATGGTACAGTGGCCACTTGACTGGTGCCATCTTTGTTGACCTCTATAGGACCTTTGACACAGTGGACCACCAAACTCTTCTTAAGAGTTTGATGGACATTGGGTTGTCAGTCAGTGCCTTAAAATGGTTTGCCTCCTATTTAGAAGGAAGGATGCAGACCACTACTCTTAATAAGATGACCTCTGTTCCACTGTCCGTAGTCTGAGGAGCCCCCCAGGGCTCAGTGTTTGGGCTTTTATTGTTCTTGGTCTACTTAAAGGACTTGGACATTAAGTGAATAATGCAGCTTATCATTTGTGTGTTGATGACACTATAGTTTATACTTCTGCTCCAACTTTAGAATAGATTTAGGAAAAATTGCAGTTAAGCTTTGATGGTCTATCTGATTACTTTACCATGTTAAAACTCAAAATGAACATTGTAAAGGCTAAATGCATGGTCTTTGGCTCTGCCAAGAAACTTAAGGATTGTCCTGGTCTATCAATATTTGATACTGATGGGATAAAGCTAGATCAGGTAATGACCTATAAATATCTGGACTACTGGGTGGATTCCGCAGCTACAGTCAACTCACACATGGACAAGCTTGTTGGTTCAGTTGGAAAAAGAGTGGGTTTATTACACCAGAATAAAAACTGCTTGGGTGGGTGTATGACGAAGAAAATAGTTGAATCAAGAATGTTTCTGTTTTTTGACTACGGTGACATATTATGCAATTATTCAAACCTAGGTAAATTACACAAATTGGACATACTGTACAACCAGTTGGCCAGACTAATATTGCAACATCCTAGGGACATTCATCATTGTCTCGTGTATAATAACCTTGGCTGGGTCTCCTTATCCGAAAGAAGGCAACTTCATAAATATGTTCTGGCTTATAAAAGTGTCAGGAAAAATTCCTGACTATTTGGCTGAAAAACTTGAAGTCAGGGATGTAAATGCTTCCCTTGGTAAAGCAGCATATTGTGAGTTTTAGTCCCAAAGGTACCAACTAAACATTCTGAATATTTTTTCAGTCAGTTAATCCCCAGGTATTGGAACAAACTTCCCCCAAATTAAAATACTGCTTGTTCAACACAAGAATTTACTCTCCAAATGCTGTTAAGTACTGGTTTCTAGAGACAATGTTGACTCAAACCAAGGCCTGCTGTGGGTGACTCAGTGTAGTGTATGTGATTGCAGGTATTTGCAATGCATATTTGTAACGTTATGTGTTATTTTATGTTTTTACATGTTAGCAATTGTTTAATATTTGCACTGTAAATGCCACGGGTCACCACTGTAAATGAGTTTTACTCAATAGTCTAACCCATTTAATAGAAAAAAAACAAAACACACCACCACCACTGTCAGCCATAGGTGGCAGTACTACAGCGCATAATTGTTGTACACCCCTAACAGTAATACAACTGTCAGTCACCCACTGCAGCAATACTGCAGCGTGTGCCTGTTGTATAACACCACCCCCCACGGCACTACCACTGCAATCACAGGAGGTAGTACTACAGTGGGTGATTGTTGTATAACACCCCCCTTCCCCACGGCACTACCACTGCAATCACAGGAGGTAGTACTATAGTGGGTGATTGTTGTATAACACCCCTGCCCCCACGGCACTATCACTGTCAATCACAGGAGATAGTACTACAGTGGGTGATTGTTGTATAACACCCCCCCCAACGGCACTACCACTGTCAATCACAGGAGATAGTACTACAGTGGGTGATTGTTGTAAGTCCCCTAGTGTTTAGTCAGCCTCAGGAGACAGTACTACACTGAGTAATTGTTGTACAAAAACCCACCAACAGCAATACTACTGTCAGCCACAGGAGACAGTACTACACTGAGTAATTGTTGTACAAAAACCCGTCAACAGCACTACTACTGTCAGCCACAGGAGACAGTACTGCACTGAGTAATTGCTGTACAAAAACCCGCCAAAAGCACTACTACTGTCAGCCACAGGAGACAGTATTACAGTGGGAGATTGTTGTAAATCCCCGTACTGCTCAGTGTGGTTGTTACAGCACTACCACTGTCAGCCACAGGAGGCAGTAATACAATGGGTGATTGTTGTAAACTCCCCTAGTACTAAGTCAGCCACAGGTGGCAATGGATGACTGTAGTACAACACTCCCCAACAGCACTATCACTGTCAACTAGAGGAGATAGTACTACAGTGGATGATTGTTTCACAATGCCCCACAACAGCACTACCATGGTCAGCAACATGCGGCAGTACTACAGCGGGTGATTGCTGTACAACACCCCCAACAGCACTACCACTGTCAGCCACAGGTGGCAGTGCTACAGCAGGTGATTGTTGTACAACACCCCAACAGCATTACCACTGTCAACCAGAAGAGGTAGTACTACAATGGGTGATTGTTTTACAACTCCCCCTTATTGCTTTTTTTTCCTTTTAGTGTGCTTTGTTGCTCCTGTGGCTGACTGGCCCCCATCAGTCCAACCCCTACTCCCAGCCCCGTCATCCACTTCCTGGAACTTACCTCTTGTTCCCTAGGCACCCTGGCTTACCCCCCCCGGGCAGGGTCATAGGTAACTCCCCCTTCCCCCAGCAGAGACCCAATCAATACGTCAGGAGCAAGTGTCACAGTTGGCAGTGCAGGGCCTGCGACCCAAGGTGGACATCCTCATGCCGTGGTTGGACATATTCCTTTTCTGTCCTCTAGGACAGCATGTGTGCACACACAGAATGCACCCAGTGCATCGGAGAGTCTCCAGTTTCCTCCCACCCTGATCCGAAGATGCAGGTTCTAATGCCACCTGTGGTCACCCAAATGGTTGTACTACACCTGCAACTGTACATCCACCCGCCCTGTGGTAGAGAGCATCAGATCAGATGCTTAACAGACCTCCCCCAGACGGCCCTCTAATGACCTGAGTTTGTTCCTGAACAACGATCAACAGTGTTGCAGGTAGTAGCTCTACCACCGCACCAGTGGGACAGCCCAACCCACCCACCCAGTGCTGAGTCAGCCACAGGCAGCAGTGCTACAGTGGATGGTTGTACAACACCCCCCCAACAGCACTACCACTGTCAGCCACAGACATCAGTTCTACAGTAGGTGATTGTTGTATAACACTATCTAACAGCACTGCCAAGATCAGCCACAGGAGGCAGTACAACAGTGGGTGATTGTTATATAACACCCCCACCAACGGCACTACCACTGCAATCACAGGAGGTAGTACTACAGTGGGTGATTGTTGTATAACACCCCCCCCCCACAGCACTGCCACTGCAATCACAGGAGGTAGTACTACAGTGGGTGATTGTAGTATAACCCCCAACGGCACTACCACTGTCAATCACAGGAGGTAGTACTACAGTGGGTGATTGTTGTATAACACCCCTCCCCACAGCACTACCACTGCAATCACAGGAGGTAGTACTACAGTGAGTGATTGTTGTATAAACCCACCAACAGCAATACTACTGTCAGCCACAGGAGACAGTACTACACTGAGTAATTGTTGTACAAAACCCGTCAACAGCACTACTACTGTCAGCCACAGGAGACAGTACTACACTGAATAATTGTACAAAAACCCACCAACAGCACTACTACTGTCAGCCACAGGAGACAGTACTAGAGTGGGAGATTGTTGTAAATCCCCATACTGCTCAGTGTGATTGTTACAGCGCTACCACTGTCAGCCACAGGAAGCAGTAATACAATGGGTGATTGTTGTAAACCCCCCTAGTACAAAGTCAGCCACAGGTGGCAGTACTTTAGTGGATGACTGTAGTACAACACTCCCCAATAGCACTATCACTGTCAACTAGAGGAGATAGTACTACAGTGGATGATTGTTTCACAATGCCCCACAACAGCACTACCATGGTCAGCAACATGCGGCAGTACTACAGCGGGTGATTGCTGTACAACACCCCCAACAGCACTACCACTGTCAGCCACAGGTGGTAGTGCTACAGCAGGTGATTGTTGTACAACACCCCAACAGCATTACCACTGTCAACCAGAAGAGGTAGTACTACAATGGGTGATTGTTTACAACTCCCCTTATTGCTTTTTTTCCTTTTAGTGTGCTTTGTTGCTCCTGTGGCTGACTGGCCCCATCAGTCCAACCCTACTCCCAGCTCCGTCATCCACTTCCTGAACTTACCTCTTGTCTCCCTAGGCACCCTGGCTTACCCCCCCCGGGCAGGGTCATAGGTAACTCCCCCTTCCCCCAGCAGAGACCCAATCAATACGTCAGGAGCAAGTGTCACAGTTGGCAGTGCAGGGCCTGCGACCCAAGGTGGACATCCTCATGCCGTGGTTGGACATATTCCTTTTCTGTCCTCTAGGACAGCATGTGTGCACACACAGAATGCACCCAGTGCATCGGAGAGTCTCCAGTTTCCTCCCACCCTGATCCGAAGATGCAGGTTCTAATGCCACCTGTGGTCACCCAAATGGTTGTACTACACCTGCAACTGTACATCCACCCGCCCTGTGGTAGAGAGCATCAGATCAGATGCTTAACAGACCTCCCCCAGACGGCCCTCTAATGACCTGAGTTTGTTCCTGAACAACGATCAACAGTGTTGCAGGTAGTAGCTCTACCACCGCACCAGTGGGACTGCCCAACCCACTTACCCAGTGCTGAGTCAGCCACAGGCAGCAGTGCTGCAGTGGATGGTCATACAACAACCCCCCCCCCCAACAGCACTACCACTGTCAGCCACAGGCATCAGTTCTACAGTGGGTGATTGTTGTATAACACTATCTAACAGCACTGCCAAGATCAGCCACAGGAGGTAGTACTACAGTGGGTGATTGTTATATAACACCCCCCACCAACGGCACTACCACTGCAATCACAGGAGGTAGTACTACAGTGGGTGATTGTTGTATAACACCCCCCACAGCACTACCACTGCAATCACAGGAGGTAGTACTACAGTGGGTGATTGCTGTACAACACCCACCACCACCAACAACAACAACAACAACACTGTCAGCCACAGGTAGTACCACAGTGGGTGATTGTTGTACAACCTCCACTGTTTTTTTTGTGTGTGCTTTGTTGCTCCTATGGCTCACTGGCCCTCATCAGTCCAGCCACTACTCCCAGCCCCTTCATCCAGTTCCTGAGACCTACCTCTTGCCCCCTAGGCACCGAGGCTTACCCCCCAGCGCGGGGCCATAGATGACTCCCCCTTCCCCCAGCAGAGACTCAGTCACTATGTCAGGAGCAAGTGTCACAGTTGGCAGTACAGGGCCTGCGACCCAAGGGGGACATCCTCATGCCACAGTCGGACATTTTCTTTTGTTCTCTCTCCTAGGACAGCATGTGTGCACACACAGAGATGCACCCAGTGCATCAGAGAGTCTCCCGTGTCCTCCCACCCTGATCCGACGGTGCCGGTTGTAATGCCACCTGTGGTCACCCAAGTGGTTGTACTGCACCTGCAGCTGTACACCCACCCACCCTGTGGTGAAGAGCGTCTGAACAGATGCTCAACATACCTCCCCTGGCTGACCCTATGATGACCTGAACTTGTTCCCGAACCAGGGCAACAGTGTCGCAGATGGTAGCTCTACCACTGCACCAATGGGCCAGCCCAGCCCACCCACTGCTGAGTCAGCCAAAGGCAGCAGTACTACAGTGGATGATTATACAACCCCCCCCCCAACAGCACTATCACTGTCAACCACAGGCATCAGTACTTCAGTGGGTGACTGTTGTACAGCACCCCACCATAGCACTACCACTGTCAGCTACAGGAGGCAGTACTACAGTGGGTGATTGTTATTCAACACCTGCCAACAGCAACACCACTGTCAGCCAAAGATAGCAGTACTACAGTGAGTGATTGTTGTAAAACACCCCCCAACACCACCACTACAGAGTCAGCCACAGGCAGCATCGTACAGTGGAGGGTTGTGTTGCACAACACATTCCCAACAGCACTACCATTGTCAGCCACAGACGGTAGTACTACAGTGGGTGGCTGTTGTACAACACCCCCCAACAGCACTACCACTATCAGCCACAGGTGGCATTACTACAGCATGTGATTGTTGTACAACACCCCTTCCCCAACAGTATTACCACTGTTAGTCACAGGAGACAGTACTATGGTGGGTGATTGTTGTACAACCTCCCACACCACCACTGCACAGTCAGCCATAGGCAGTAGTACTACAGTGGAGGATTGTGTTGTACAGCACCCTCCAACAACACTTCCACTGTCAGCCACAGGAGGCAGTACTATAGCGGGTGACTGTTGTACAACTCCTCCCCCAACAGTATTACAACTGTCAGCCACAAGTGGCAGTACTACAGCAGGTGATTG
Organism: Neoceratodus forsteri; assembly: GCA_016271365.2. Taxonomy (NCBI): domain Eukaryota; kingdom Metazoa; phylum Chordata; order Ceratodontiformes; family Ceratodontidae; genus Neoceratodus; species Neoceratodus forsteri. The sequence continues at coordinate 84,574,638 of CM028136.1, forward strand.
TTGTATAACACTCCCCAACAGTACTACCACTGTTAGTCACAGGAGGCAGTACTACGGTGGGTGATTGTTGTACAACCCTTACACCACCACTGCACAGTCAGCCATATGTAGCAGTACTACAGTGGAGGATTGTGTTGTACAACACTCTCCAACAACACTTCTACTGTCAGCCACAGGAGGCAGTATTACAGCAGGTGACTCTTCTACAACAACCCCCCAATAGCACACCAATAAGGGGAAGACACAGAGGAGCAAGAGGAAAAGCAAGGGGAAGAGGCAGGGGCAATGCACCAAAGAACCGTTAACAGTATTCTGGAGAGCAGGATAACCAGGAGCTAGAATAATTTAAATGTGCATAAGAAACAGGACTACAGAAAAAAGAAAAGAAAGAATTCTTTGAAATAGCTAATAAGTGTCTACACAGAAATATTTACTGGACGCTTGCTATATATTGATATGTGTGTATAATTAAAAGAACAAATGTTTGAGTTTTATTTCACTTTTTTCTTACCAGTTGAGGTTTTGCTTTAATATGTAAACAATTAATGTCCTGTGATTAGCTGTGAGAACACTCATAACACTTTTTGCACCATATAAATTAATTGGTGTATCATACTCTTCAGTGTCTGATGAAGCTCACATGGCGGAGTGAAACATAAGGCAGTGGTCCTTCTGACCACTTCACTCATCTGTACTACTGGCCACTACTATGGAGTGAATAAAAGTTTTGGCAAAGCACAGAACTTGTGACATGCCTGTTATTTTTAAGCTCAGCTAGCAGGGCTGAGTGCTCATTTCACTGACTTCCAAATTTGGCATTTCTACTTGAGGCACCGCCACCCCCAGTGCTCATCCTTAACTGCTACCCCCTAAAGGCACTACCAATGTTAGCCATAGGAGGCAGTACTACAGTGGGTGGCTGTTGTACAACACCCTTCAACAGCACTACCACTGATAGCCACAGGTGGCAGTACTACAGCAGTGCATTGTTGTACAATACCTCCCAACAGCGCTATCACTGTCAGCCACAGGAGGCAGTACAACACTGGGCAATTGTTGTACAACACCCCCCAACAGCACTTCCACTGAAGGCAGTACTAGAGCAGGTGATGGTTGCATAATTCCTCCTGACTGACCACTACTGAATCAGCAACAGGAGGCAGTGCCACGGCAAGGAACTGTTGTACAATGCTGACCACTACTGAATCAGCAACAGGAGGCAGTGCCACGGCAAGGGACTGTTGTACAATGCTGACCACTACTGAATCAGCAACAGGAGGCAGTACCATGGCAAGGGACTGTTGTACAATGCTGACCACTGCTGAATCAGCAACAGGAGGCAGTGCCACAGCAAGAGACTGTTGTACAATGCTGACCACTACTGAATCAGCAACAGGAGGGGACTGTTGTACAATGCTGACTACTACTGAATCAGCAACAGGAGGCAGTGCTACAGCAAGGGACTTTTGTACAGTGCTGGCCACTGCCGAACCAGCAACAGGAAGCAGCGCTGCAGCAAGGGACTTTTGTACAATGCTGACCACTGCCGAACCAGCAACAGGAAGCAGCGCCGCAGCAAGGGACTTTTGTACAATGCTGACCACTGCCGAACCAGCAACAGGAGGCAGCGCCGCAGCAAGGGACTGTTGTACAATGCTGACCACTGCCGAACCAGCAACAGGAGGCAGCGCCGGAGCAGGGAACTGTTGTACAGTGCTGACCACTGCCGAATCAGCAACAGGAAGCAGCGCCGCAGCAAGGGACTGTTGTACAGTGCTGACCACTGCCGAATCAGCAACAGGAGGCAGCGCCGCAGCAAGGGACTGTTGTACAGTGCTGACCACTGCCGAATCAGCAACAGGAGGCAGCGCCGCAGCAGGGGACTGTTGTACAGTGCTGACCACTGCCGAATCAGCAACAGGGGCAGCGCCGCAGCAGGGGACTGTTGTACAGTGCTGACCACTACCGAACCAGCAGCAGGAGGCAGCGCGCAGCAGGGGACTGTTGTACAATGCTGACCACCACCGAACCAGCAGCAGGAGGCAGCGCGCAGCAGGGACTGTTGTACAATTCTGACCACTACCGAACCAGCAACAGGAGGCAGCCCCGCAGCAGGGGACTGTTGTACAATGCTGACCACTACCGAACCAGCAACAGGAGGCAGCCCCGCAGCAGGGGACTGTTGTACAATGCTGACCACAACCGAACCAGCAGCAGGAGGCAGCGCCGCAGCGAGGGACTGTTGTACAATGCTGACCAGAACCGAACCAGCAGCAGGAGGCAGCGCCGCAGCGAGGGACTGTTGTACAATGCTGACCAGAACCGAACCAGCAGCAGGAGGCAGCGCCGCAGCGAGGGACTGTTGTACAATGCTGACCAGAACCGAACCAGCAGCAGGAGGCAGCGCCGCAGCGAGGGACTGTTGTACAATGCTGACCAGAACCGAACCAGCAGCAGGAGGCAGCGCCGCAGCGAGGGACTGTTGTACAATGCTGACCAGAACCGAACCAGCAGCAGGAGGCAGCGCCGCAGCGAGGGACTGTTGTACAATGCTGACCAGAACCGAACCAGCAGCAGGAGGCAGCGCCACAGCGAGGGACTGTTGTACAATGCTGACCACAACCGAATCAGCAGCAGGAGGCAGCGCCGCAGCGAGGGACTGTTGTACAATGCTGACCACAACCGAATCAGCAGCAGGAGGCAGCGCCGCAGCGAGGGACTGTTGTACAATGCTGACCACAACCGAATCAGCAACAGGAGGCAGCGCCGCAGCGAGGGACTGTTGTACAATGCTGACCACAACCGAATCAGCAACAGGAGGCAGCGCCGCAGCGAGGGACTGTTGTACAATGCTGACCACAACCGAATCAGCAACAGGAGGCAGCGCCGCAGCGAGGGACTGTTGTACAGTGCTGACCACAACCGAATCAGCAACAGGAGGCAGTGCCGCAGCAGGGGACTGTAGTACAGTGCTGACCACAACCGAATCAGCAACAGGAGGCAGTGCCGCAGCAGGGGACTGTAGTACAGTGCTGACCACTGCCGAATCAGCAACAGGAGGCAGCGCCGCAGCAGGGGACTGTTGTACAGTGCTGACCACTGCCGAATCACAACAGGAGGCAGCGCCGCAGCAGGGGACTGTTGTACAGTGCTGACCACTACCGAACCAGCAACAGGGGGCAGCGCCGCAGCAGGGGACTGTTGTACAGTGCTGACCACTACCGAACCAGCAGCAGGAGGCAGCGCCACAGCAGGGGACTGTTGTACAATGCTGACCGCTACCGAACCAGCAGCAGGAGGCAGCGCCGCAGCAGGGGACTGTTGTACAATGCTGACCACTACCGAACCAGCAACAGGAGGCAGCCCGCAGCAGGGGACTGTTGTACAATGCTGACCACAACCGAACCAGCAGCAGGAGGCAGCGCCGCAGCGAGGGACTGTTGTACAATGCTGACCACAACCGAACCAGCAGCAGGAGGCAGCGCCAAGAGCGAGGGACTGTTGTACAATGCTGACCAGAACCGAACCAGCAGCAGGAGGCAGCGCCGCAGCGAGGACTGTTGTACAATGCTGACCAGAACCGAACCAGCAGCAGGCGGAGCGCCGCAGCGAGGGACTGTTGTACAATGCTGACCAGAACCGAACCAGCAGCAGGAGGCAGCGCCGCAGCAGGGACTGTTGTACAATGCTGACCAGAACCGAACCAGCAGCAGGAGGCGCGAGGACTGTTGTACAATGCTGACCACAACCGAACCAGCAGCAGGAGGCAGCGCCGCAGCGAGGACTGTTGTACAATGCTGACCACAACCGAACCAGCAGCAGGAGGCAGCGCCGCAGCAGGGACTGTTGTACAATGCTGACCACAACCGAACCAGCAGCAGGAGGCAGGCCGCAGCGAGGACTGTTGTACAATGCCGACCACAACCGAACCAGCAGCAGGAGGCAGCGCCAGCAGCGGGACTGTTGTACAATGCTGACCACAACCGAACCAGCAGCAGGAGGCAGCGCCGCAGCGAGGACTGTTGTACAATGCTGACCACAACCGAACCAGCAGCAGGAGGCAGCGCGAGCGAGGGACTGTTGTACAATGCTGACCACAACCGAATCAGCAGCAGGAGGCAGCGCCGCAGCGAGGACTGTTGTACAATGCTGACCACAACCGAATCAGCAACAGGAGGCAGCGCCGCAGAGCAGGGACTGTTGTACAATGCTGACCACAACCGAATCAGCAACAGGAGGCAGCGCCACAGCGAGGGACTGTTGTACAATGCTGACCACAACCGAATCAGCAACAGGAGGCAGCGCCAGCAGAGGGACTGTTGTACAATGCTGACCACAACCGAATCAGCAACAGGAGGCAGCCAGGCAGGGACTGTTGTACAATGCTGACCACAACCGAATCAGCAACAGGAGGCAGCGCCGCAGCGAGGGACTGTTGTACAGTGCTGACCACAACCGAATCAGCAACAGGAGGCAGTGCCGCAGCAGGGGACTGTAGTACAGTGCTGACCACAACCGAATCAGCAACAGGAGGCAGTGCCGCAGCAGGGGACTGTAGTACAGTGCTGACCACTGCCGAATCAGCAACAGGAAGCAGCGCCGCAGCAGGGGACTGTTGTACAGTGCTGACCACTACTGAATCAGCAACAAGAAGCAGTACCACAGGAGGGGACTGTTGTACAATGCTGACCACAACTGATTCAGCAACAGGAGGCAGTAATACAGCAAGGGACTGTTGTACAATGCTGACCACTACTGAATCAGCAACAGGAGGCAGTGCTACAGCAAGGGACTGTTGTACAATGCTGACCACTACTGAATCAGCAACAGGAGGCAGTGCTACAGCAAGGGACTGTTGTACAATGCTGACCACTACTGAATCAGCAACAGGAGGCAGTACTACAGCAAGGGACTGTTCTACAATGCTGACCACTACTGAATCAGCAACAGTAAGCAGTGCTACAGTGCAACATTGTTGCACAGCCCCACCACTGCTGATTCAGTCATTGAGGGCAGTACTGCATTGGAGGATTACTGTAAAACTCCCTGTCATTGTTGAGTTAGCTAAAGGTGGCAGTACTACAATGGGGGATTGTTGTACAACCCCCCATCCCATAATTTCTGATCATCCAAAACAGTAAGTATTGTTGGTTCAGTACTGGGGCCGGTCCTTTTTAATGTCTTTATAAGTGACATTGCAGAGGAACTGGAAGGAAAAGTATGCCTCTTTGCAGACGACACAAAGATCTGCAACAGGGTTGATACACCAGATGGAGTGGAAAGGATGAGAAGGGACTTGGCAAGGTTGGAGAAATGGTCAAATGTATGGCAGCTTAGATTCAATGTTAAGAAGTGCAAGCTAATGCACCTGGGAAACAAAAACCCAGGGGAAGAGTACACAATGGGGGGTGAGATACTGACAACAGTAAAAATGGAAAGGGACCGAGGGGTAATTATATCAGATAACCTAAAGGTGGGCAAACAATGTGAGAAGGCAGTGAAGAAGGCTGGGTGGATACTGGGATGCATAGGGAGAGGCGTCAATAGTAGAAAACAGGAAGTTGTTATCCCTTTGTACAGACAGTTGGTGAGACCCCATCTGGAGTACTGCATGCAGTTCTGGAGACCCAATCTCCACAAAGACATAGACAGGATGGAAGCTGTCCAGAGGAGGGCAACTAAAATGGTGCAGGGTCTGCACCAGAAGACATACGATGAAAGACTAAAGGAGCTTAATATGTATACCCTTGAGGAAAGAAGGGAGAGAGGGGACATGATAGAAACTTTCAAGCACCTCAAGGGAATCATTGTGGAACCCCCTTCCCCTATCTGGGGGGGAGCCAATCCTGAGGAGTCGACAGCAGCCTATCCCATGAATGGGATAGGTAGACGTAGGCTCCAGGAGGAGCCAATAGGGAAGGAAGGAGCAGAGTTTGAGTATAGTGGGCAGCTTTAAAAAGTCAGCCGACCACTACTCACTCCTGAGAAGCGGCCTGGGGAGCAAGGAGACCAGGTGGCCACACACCAGAGCTACACCAGAGGGTAGAGGGACCACGGTGAGAGTAGGGAAGTGCAGGCCCTAAGGGATAGAGGAGTGAGGTGGGTTTTTCATCTCACCCACCCTTCCAGGCTCCCACCTCTATGAAGTGCCCAAGGAAGGAGGAGCCAGCTCCAGTGTGAATTTCAGGCCAGGGAAGGATCGCCATCCTCTAAAGGGAGGAAGAGGGTACAAATATACCTTAAAGAAGCTGATCACTAATTGAGAGGGATTGGGCACTGGTGGATGGCAGGAAAAGGAGCATCTATCAGGTAAGAGCAGCTGGAGGAGCTCAATGGAGAGACACGTCCAGAGGTAAGGGCTGTGTTGCTGGTCTATGGTACTGTGTCATTTCAATTTAGGGGGCATTAATACAGGATCGGGGACACTGTGGCTATGTCTGGAACAGGGTACTGTTCAATTTCTGGAGGATATGCTACAGAGCAGGAGCACTGTGACTAATTGACACTTGGGGTGCTGAAACTGTTCAGGCTCTGTATTATAAAGGGAACTTAAAGTGGTTGATATAGATATGTGGAGTGTGTAATCTGTTGTTCTAGGGGGAAGTCAACTGTACATATTGCGGTCATAGGAAGAGCTTCAATTTAACGTCACTACAAGGAGAAGGGTTGTTAAGTCGAGGGTCTTGTAGGAAGCAGGGTAGGGGTGGGTAAGGACATACTAGATAAGAGCTATCTACAGGGGATAATCAGAACCTAAAGAGACACTGTGGTGGGCAAATGAGGGGAGCTGGGGAAGGGCACACTAGGGGCGAGTGGCACTAGTGGGGAGGATGGGGACAGCACAAGAGGGGGCACAGGGGGCAGCAAGATGCTACGGGGCCATCGGAGGTAGAATAGTGGGTTGCAATGTTTGTGAGGTGGCAGTCTGGATGAATGTTATTGTGGAAGCTAGGAGGGTGTCCAATATTTCACAGGCTGAGGAGACTCAAGGAAGAAGTGCAGTGGCTTGGTAGGGAGTTGGGGAGGCTGGGAGGAGGTTGGAAGGGACTGGGGGCAGAGGACAACAGAAGGATGCCACATGGGTGGAACAGCAGTTTGGTGGGGGGCAGAAGCATTATGAATAAGAGACCTCGCACAGGAGGGGGGGTAATGGCAGGAAGAGGGAGCCCACACCCAGCACAGCCAAGAGGGCAGGAAATAGGTGTGCCGTGCAGGTGACGTCGGAGAAGGAGGGGAAGGTGAGGGGCCTCCAGGAGCGGATAGGTAAGGGGAAGCCGGAGGATAGCACAAGGGTCGGAGGTCAGCAAGACAATTGTGGTGGGGTAAGGGGGGCACAGCTGGGAGAATGGATGATGGGAGCAGGGGTAAACACAAAAAGAGTGATACTAGAGCGGAGAATGGGAGAGACTTAGCAGAAAGGAGAGGTGACCAGGGTGGGGGGAGAACAGTAAGGAGGAGAGGGATAGGTCCAGTGGGGAGGGGGGGCCATAGAAGGAAAGGGAAAGATTTCAGCTGAGGCGGACTCTTGTAGAAGATACCAAGGTAATGGGGTGGGGGGAGATGAGGGTTGGAAAAGGAGGGGTATTAGTACTGGGGGACACCATACTTAAAGGGATTAAATAGGGCAGCAAGGGAGAATGGCATAGTCACATCTAGGTAGAGTCCATACCTGGCTTAACTGCAGGCAGAGCAGGGCAGTCGATTCTAAAGTGTACTAGGAGTGGTAGGAGGAAACCACATCTCATGGTGCACATGGGTATGAATGTTCTGGCAAAAGAGATGGTGAAAGTAGTGAGGGAGAGGTTTAAGGAACTGGGTAGGCTGTGTGGGGAACTGGGGGAATCGGTGACCTTCTCAGACATGCCCCCAGTACCCTGCACTAGTATGGTGAGGAGAGTAAGCATTAGGAGTTCAGCACCTGACTGAGGGAATGGTGTCGATCCAGGGTATGTGGGTTGGTGCTCCCAGTACCCTGTGCTAATACAGCAAGGAAAGTAAGGATGGGGGAGTTCAACACCCAGCTGAGGGAATGGTGTTGATCCAAGGAATACAGGTTGGTGGGGGTCTGGGACAGAATCTGGGACAACAATGTAATTTATGCAGGGGATAGGCTACATTTGAGTGGGGAGGGGAAGGGGGTACTAAAGCAGAGGCTAGGGGAATACATAGCTACAAAGGTGGATTTTTTTTTTTTTGCACCTTCCCCCTTCCTGGCTGCCCACTCCTTTGGGTCTCCTATGTCCCTACCAACTGCCTGCCTCGTCCCAACGCTGGCTACCAACCTCATATTGCAACCCCCCCCAGGTAACCAGGCATATTCCTTTGCTGGACAGGTCCCCCTCCTCCAAGGGGAAAGGCACCAGTGGGGGTGGCCAGTGTACTTCACTACTGGCCCGGGGTATCACTGAGGTGTGTCGGTCATGGGATCAGCGGCATCAGAGGACAGAGAGACTGTCATCCAGCCAGCCAGCAAGTGTTTCCTGGTTTTCTGTGGGGTGTGACGTCCTGACATCAAGGCATACGCCGATGTCTGCCACTCCCTCTGAGCAGTGTACAGTGATGTTCCTGCTGTACTCCCAGCCTCTGCCAGGGGCCAGTAGGTGCCAGTGTGCATTCCACCCTCCCCCCAGAGAAGGAGAGCTGTCCCCAGATGCTCTATCCTCCTCCCCTCGGCCGGCCCTCCAGTGACCCGAGTCCATTCCTGAACCTGGGTTGCCGGCGGAAATCCAACCACTGTGTCGGCGGGTTGGCAAAGGTGGATTTAAACTGTGTAGGGGGGTGGTGAGTGGACAGATAGTAGGCAGGGATCCCAGACAGGGGAGCCAAACAAGCTTAACCCCCAGGCTAGCAGGGAGGAACTTAGAGCAGTGGCACGGAGGGAGGGACTAAGACAGGGGTAATTCAGGGAAGAGAGAGGACAGAGATGGGTTGGAAGATGGCCTCACTGAATGCAAGAAGCCTTGGTAACAAATCAGTGGAATTACAGGCTTGCTTGGTAATTGGAAGAGTGAACATTGCAGCCATCACAGAAACGTGGGCCACCCAGTACCAGGAATGGGATTTGATGATCCCAGGGTACAGGATATTCAGGAAGGATAGGGCTAGGAGAAAAAGGGGCGTGGCAATATATGTATGGGAGGAGATAAAGTGCATAAGGGAGGAGGGGGAGGAAGGCAGAACAGAGGCCCTGTGGATGCAGTTTCATGACTCAAAATGTAGGACACTGAAGATGGGGGTGGTGTACATGCCGCCAGCCCAAGGGGAGGATCTGGATAGGGAGTTAGCAGAACAAATCAGAAGGATATGTAGGAAAGGGAACACTGGTGGTGATGGTGGAGGACTTCAGCCTACGGGCGGGGGAGTGGAGCACCCCAACCACCCAGAGTGCAAGAGAGCAGGTTTTACTAGAGGCATTTCAGGACAACTTCCTGGTGCAGTTGGTCAGTGAGCCAACTAGACTGGAGAGGACTCTGGATTTGTTTCTATCAAATGGGGAGGCTGTAAGGGATCTGGAGGTGGAAGACCCTCTGGCTGGGAGTGACCACCACATGGTATGGTTCACGCTCAACATAGGCAGGGAAGCAGAAGGTATGGGTACCAAAGTGAAGGACTGTAAAGGAGTGGACTTTAAAAGAATGAGGGAAAGTTTGGGCAAGCATCTGGTGGAAATTCAACCATGCATGGATGCTAGCCAAAAATGGGATATTACTAAGAAAGGGCTGGTGGAAGTGACTGGAACATCTACAAGAACAAGGAGTAAGCAGGGATGGCAAAAAATACCTAGCTGGCTGATGCAGGAAGTCGTGGAAGGGGTGAGGGCCAATAAAATAGCATTTTGGAGACTCAGGAACCGAGGGGGTGGTAACAGGAAGGTGTATGTGAAGACGTCCAGGGAGGATACCAGGCTGATCAGAATGGCCAAGGCTTCCAGAGAACTGAAACTGGCCCAGGGCATAAAGGGCAAAGAAAAGGACTTCTTCAGACACATCAGTGAAAGACAGAAAAACAAAGATTAGACTGTGAGGATTAGGAAAGGTGGAGGGCTTGGTGGAGAAAGGGGAGGAACAGGCAGAAGTACTGAATGAGTACTTCTGCTCCATGTTCACGAGGAAGAAAGGAGAGCAGATACCACCTGGGAGAGGGGGGTGAGGAGGTGACTGATATACAGATTACAGAGGATAGGGAGCTGAAGGGATTGAGAGCTCTAAGGGGGATAAAGCACCAGATTCAGACAGCATTCATCCTAGGGTACTTAGGGAACTGGCAGAGGTCCTGGCAGGACTGCTAGCTGACCCATTCAATACATCCTTGGACACTGGATGCGTACCACAGCACTGGATAATGGCCCATGTGATACCCATTCATAAAAGTGAACCTAAGGATGAACCAGGGAACTATAAACTAGTAAGCCTCACATCAATTGTGGGGAAACTCATAGAGATGATCTTAAAAAAGAGGCAGGTGACCTTTTTGGAGATCAGTGATCTCCAGAACGGTTAGCAGCATGGGTTTGTCTCTGGAAGATCCTGCCAGACAAATCTGATTGAGTATTATGACTGGATGACAAAGGAACTGGACAAAGGCCATGCAGTGGATGTCCTGTATTTGGGCTTCAGCAAAGCCTTTGATTCCATGCTGCATGGGAGTCTGGGGGGAAGCTGGAATCTATAGGGGTGGGAACAAAGTTAGTAAGCTGGATCACCAGCTGGCTGAAGTGAAAGCAGCGAAGGGTGGTGTTTGGGGGGGGGGAGCTGTCATCACCAAGGGATGTGATGAACAGGGTGCTGCAGGGATCAGTATTGGAACAAGTGTTGTTTGGGATATTCATAGCTGACATCTCCCATTGGGTCTAGAGTAAGATCAGCTTTTTGAAGACAATACAAAGATGGGTGCTGTGGTTGATGACATTGAAGGGTGAAGGAGGACCTGACCAATCTACATGAGTGGTTGGAGGCATTACATGTGGAGTTTAACATCAAAAAGTGCAAGGACTTGCACTTAGGGGCTAACAACCGCGTGAGCCACTGTCAGCTTGGGGGTGTACTGCTAGAATGCACCAAGGAGGAAAAATATATAGGGGTGCTTATAACGGGGAGTGTGAAGAACTCAGCTCAGTGGAGGAAGGTGGCAGCAAAAGCCAACAGGATGCTGGGATGTACACCAAGGGGAATCGCCACCAGAAATCCGGCCCTCCCCAGATCTGCAAGAGCTCTCCTTGCCATCGGAACACAGGAACAGCTCCCCCAAAGCGGTTGTGAGGGCCAGGTCTGCTTCAGCCTCCCCAAAGCTGCAAGAGCTCTCCTCGCAACTGAACACAGAAGCAGCTCCCCCAAGCATCTGTGAGGGCCAGGTCTGCTTTGGCCCTCTCCAAAGCTGCAAGAGCTCTACTCACCACTGGAACACAGGAGCAAGTAGTGCAACGGACATCTTTCAAATCTTGCTGCTTGGCTATCCCTGCTGCCCCCACCACCACCCACGGTGGACCAGTTCTTTTATATCCACAATCTGATCACGTGCCACAAAAAACTGTCAGCCAGCTTTACCATTTGCAGACCTCCTGCAACCACCACTAGGAGACGCCACTTATTCTGAATCCCAACCAGTTCTGCATATGATATAGGCGTACAATGCGGCTTCCTTGCCTAACAGTAGCTTTGCTGCTAGTTCCCTTGGTGTCACAACCGCCCTCCTCCCATCCAGAGGTACAGCCTGGCCAATCTGCTTTCTACTCCTTAGTCACTTGAAATCCTCCTTCCCCCACCTCAACCTCCATATTGCTCACTACTGTAGGCCTAAGCAATCTGTTGGCTGGTCCTTCTGTCCTCCCACCTACCTTTCACTATCAACTACTTATCCTAAAATCCCACTCCCACTTCACCCCTGGGCCTTCCTCCCAGTCACCAAACTCCTTTTGTAAGCTGCCATGGGTCTTGCCCCAAACCAAAATCCTAATAACACTTTTGCTCCTCTTATCGGGGGACATAGAAACTAACCTCGGGCCAGCCTCTCCCCCTGGTCCCAAACTCACTCCCCAACCCCTTCTACTCCCTCACAGATTAAAACTTGCTCACCTAAATATCTGCAGCCTGCTAAACAAATTAACACTGCTGCAACCTATTGTTCTCTCCTTGAGACCCGACATATTGATTATTTCTGAGACCTGGCTGAAACCTTATAACCCAGACGCTGAATTCACTATTCCTGAATACACTCTCATACGTCACGACCGTCCGGTAAATAAAAGAGGTGATGGCGTAGTCACGTATATTGACTCTTTGATTCAGTTTACCCCAGTCTGACTGCCAACATCCATGCACACCTTCGATGCTTTACTAATTAAACTCTCCCTCCCTCACACATGCTCCATTTTAATTGGTGGATTCTATTGCCCTCCTGACTCCACTACGCCCTCCATCATGGAACACCTGCATGCACTATCATCTCTGGCCTCCGGGGGCGAACTTCACATCCTCAGTGATTTCAACCAGAACTGGCTTTCAGGCTCTAGTGCCAAACTGCAAAGTCAGGTGTCAGCACTAAATCTATTTCAGCTGATTACTGAGCCCACATGTTTCAGCCCTAACTCACCAAACCACTCTCTTCTGGACTGGTCCCTTACCTTCCACCCACACCGGATAATCACTTCAGGACTGTTACTAGACTCCTTAAGTTCAAGTTCAAGTTTATTGCAGGAAAACTCCATTGAGCAAGCTCATTCACAAGGAGGTCCTGTGACATAAACACTTAAAGTACAAACACAGATAGGTAATAACAGTATATACATGAAATGCACATTACATGATACAGGCTGAATATACATACAAGGGTACCACATAAGTGACCATCACATGATCTTCATAGTACGGAAAGTTCACAGGCCCAAGGCACCCCCCAAATCCATCCTAACAAGATCCTTTAATCCCTGGATCTCGATTCTCTCCTGAATGATTTGGCTCACACAGACTGGTCCTGCGTCCTCCTGGTTATCTCTGTTGACTCTCTGCCTGGGAGTACTTCAAGACCATGTTTATCACTGTCTGGAAACCACTCAGATGAGCATGGGTGCGGGGGTGCCCACTTGCCATGGATCTCGGTGGACATCATGGTCCTCCTTAGGGCCAGAGATCAGGCTTGGAAGGCTTCCAAGGACTCTGGGTCACCCGGGCACAAACAAAATTATAAAAAGGGTCTGAGAAATGGAGCTTTCTGATTGGCTGCAAACATTCTAACAGCCTTATGTTAATCTTTTATTAACATACATGTAGAGCTCAACCATATGCTGAACAAGGTTTAACACTATTTAAAAACATTTTTTATTATAATAGCAATAAGGCACTCCCAGGGATTATGTTAATGGTCAGTTAATCACCCTCTAGAGGCATGTGGCACTCGGCTACACCTCGTGCCACAGTACACCTCTAGAAGGTGATTGACAGACCATTAACATAACCCTTGGTCATGCCTTATTGCTTAAGTATCATGCTCTATGGAACACTTGCACCAGACAAATCTATAGGGCAAAAGCCAGCTACTTCCTAGACACCTTTCATTCCAACCTAGGCCAACCAGCCTAATTTTGGAAGGTGGTTAAGTCACTTTTCTCCCCTCCATCACAGCCCCCCACCGCTGTTCTGAACAGAGGAGGCTCCACATTCACAGACTCACTCAAGGTGGCCTATCAGTTCAATTCCTTCTTTATAGAATGTACCGCCTCACTTCTGGCCACTCTCCCTCCTGATCTAAACACTCCTTCTACATCCCACTGCTACCCTGATCCTCCCCCTGGCCCTTCTTTCACCTTCAGCCCAATTTCTCCAGAAGAAGTTTACAAAGCCTTGATGGCCTTTAATCCCGCCAAGGGCAAATGCCCCACTGGCCCGAACTCCAAATTATTCTACTTATCTGCTCCAGCCATTGTCCTCCCCTTAGCTTCACTCTATAACCTCTCATTCTCCCTTGCCTCTATCCCAACCGAGTGGAAGCATGCCACAGTCATCCCCCTCCCTAAAGGCGCTGACCCCTCTGATCCCGGAACTACCACCCGATTTCTCTCCTGCCTATCCTGGCTAAAATCCAGGAACACCTTGTCCTCTCTCAACTTTCCTCATACCTTGACTCCTCTTCCTTCTTCACACCCTTTCAGTCTGGTTTTAGGAAGTCCCACTCTACCACCACCTCTCTCCTAAGACTTACTGATTCCATCCTCGGAAGCATGGACAGTGGCCACATCACTTCAGTCATTTTTGTCGACCTGGCTAAAGCCTTTGACACTGTCTCTCACTCACTTCTCCCAACCAAGCTGTCTCTCACAGGGCTGTCTAGTGTGGCCACCAGCTGGTTCCACTCCTATCTGGTAGGTAGATCCCAATCCATCAGAGTTGGCAACACCATCTCTGCCTCGCTCCCTGTTACCACTGGTGTACATCAAGGCTGAGTCCTTGGCCCACTTTTGTTCTCCATCTTCCTCAATGATCTGCCCAATGCCTGCCCACACACATCCATTCACACGTATGCAGATGATACAGCACTGTATACATCCAGCCCCATGTCCTCTGATGTGGCAACCAGACTACATCAAGACTTTGATGATGTTCAGTGGTGGTTTTGCTCAAATCAACTCTTTCTCAATGCCAAGAAAATGGTCTCTATGAACATCGGCACCAGGCAGAGACTTTCACGGCTCCCCTCCACCCCTCCTTCCACACCCTGAATGGGACTTCCCTTGAGACTTGCATCTCCTTCAGATATCTCAGGGTCTGGCTTGACCAGCACCTGGACTTCTCTGCACATACTAATGCCATCCATAAAAGGCTGCGCCCCAAACTGGGTGCTTTGTACTGCAATTGTGGCTGCATCCCACTACCGGCTCGCCGTGCTATTGTGCAGAAGATGATTCTCCCTATTTTCGACTACGGTGATGTAGTCTGCAGTGCCACTCACAAGTCTACCCTTGCCAGACTAGACCCCCTTTTCCACTCTTTCTGTCGCTTTGCCCTTGACTGTCCTCCCACCACCCATCACTGTGTCTTATACTGGTCTCTACACCTCCCCTCACTTCAGGACCAGCAGCTCTTCCACTGTGCTAGCATCACAGCTAAATTCTGGGCACAGTCCCTCCCTCCATATCTCATCTCTGTCCTCTCATCCCCTACCCCCGTTCACGCACTCCAGAAAAATGACTCACGCCTCCTGACTATTTCATGTATGTCCACCACATCAGGCCAGGCAGCGTTTTCATGTTGTATGCCTAAATTATTTAACTCCCTCCCTGCGGATATTCGGCATGCCCTCACTAGACAGCACCTCAACCCCCTCCCTGTGGATGTTCAGCATGCCTCCCCTGCCCAGCCCCTCAACTCCCTCCCTGCGGATATTCAGCATACCCCCACTAGACAGCACTTCAATGCCCTGCTCAGTGCCCACTTTTCCTCCACCTACACTTGTGTGCTTTAGTCCTAACTCCTTGGTCTGCCTACTCCTCCATGAGACTGCATTGTGTCAAGTTTTAAATGTGTTATAGTTCTTTATCCACTGGCCCAACCCACTCCAGTTATGTGACTGAAGATAGTCTTTGTATGTTATGCATTATGTATTGAAATTGTACGTATATGCTATATATCTGTTTTTGTAGCTGTGCATTATATTGTGTTGTCATGTGCCTTGCTTTATTGCCTGCTGTACACTGTGTACCACAAGCACTCTGTGTGAGTTTGTGTGCACTGTATAATCATGTTTGTAGAATCATTGTTTTCCCCCTTCTCCCACTCCCCCAGGACACACCTGGAATTGAGCAGTAGTCTGCTCAGCATGTCTTCCTGGAAAAACCTTTAAATAAATAAACAGGAAGGCGATCCTGCACCTCTACAAATCGCTGGTCAGAACACACCTGGAATACTGCATGCCATACTGGCGCCCATTCCTGAAGAAGGACATCAGATTGTTGGAAGGTGTACGGAGGATGCCAACAAAGATGATCCAGGGATTAGAGGAATACTCCTATGAGGAGAGGCTGGGCGAGCTGAACATGTATTCCCTGTGGGAGAGGAGGGACAGGGGGACATGATCGAAACCTTTAAATATTTAACGGGGATTAACAAGGCTAGTAAAGAAGGGATTTTCCAGATTAGAAGGCGGAGGGTCATGGAGGGGGGCACCAGATGAGATTGGAAGGGGAAGATTCGGGAGTGCAGTCAGGAGACATTATTTCAATGAGAGGGTGGTGGATAAGTGGAATACTCTGCCAGAGCAGGTGGTGGCCTGTAGCATGGTAGACAGTTTTAAGAGGGTATGGGACTGTGTGAGGGGAAGGGGTACTTATAAGGAGGGGGTTGGTAGGGCAGCTGCAAGTTGAGGGGCTAGCTGCACAATTGAGCAGACTTGCTAGATTGTGAGGCTGTTTCTGCTGGTGTTTTCATGTGCTCATATGAATCAGCCACAGGAGGCAGTACTACAGCGGGTGATTGTTGTTCAACATCCCCCAACAGCAATACCACTGTATGCCACAGGCGGCAGTACTACAGCGGGTGATTGTTGTTCAACATCCCCAACAGCAATACCACTGTATGCCACAGGAGGCAGTACTACAGTGGGTGATTGTTGTTCAACATCCCCCAACAGCAATACCACTGTATGCCACAGGAGGCAGTACTACAGTGGGTGATTGTTGTTCAACATCCCCCAACAGCAATACCACTGTATGCCACAGGAGGCAGTACTACAGTGGGCAGTTGCTGTAAAAAAAAAAACTACCACTGGTGTCAGCCACATCAGGCAGAACTACAATGCAGGATTGTATTTACAACCCTACAACACGCACACAACTACACACCACCACTGCTGAACAGTCACATAATTCAGTATTAGAGTGTGGCATTGTTTTACAACCACACGCACTGCTGCATCAGCCAAAGGAGGCAGTACTACAGCGGGTGATTGTTGTTCAACATCCCCCAACAGCAATACCACTGTATGCCACAGGAGGCAGTACTACAGTGGGTGCCGTTGTACAAACCTCCCAACAGCACCACCGCCGTCAGACACAGGAGGCATTACTACAATGGGTGATTGCTGTACAACTCCTGACCACTACCGAATAAATGAGGCAGTACAACAGTGGCAGATTGTTGTACAATCCCCCCTATAGACTGAGAACAATGCCTCCACAGTGTTATGAAAAATTCTGTATAACTCCAAATTCCATTCTAACTGTAGTTTGTTTGGCCCCGCCCCATCCTAGAGCTGATCTCAAAACTAACTGAGCAGAGCTGTAAGACTGAGTAAGCAGGCTAGGTTTATAAAACCTGCAGTCAGATCTAAAATCTGACTGACGTACTTTAGAATGTTCTCTGTCTTGTTTTACTGAGCCAGGATGTGTTCTGCAGCCTGCGGCTCTTATGACTCCAAGTACCTAAATACAAAGCCAGAGTCTTTAAAAGTCCTTTGGTACTTACAACATACAGGAAAATGTTTTGCTTTTCAGCTCATGGACAGCCAGACTGGCGGGGTCTCGCTTGGTTAATGTGCAGACAGGGTCCTGAATCACCACCCCGCGCTCCAGGCAAAAATGCAAAAGGAAACCATACCTCTTATCTGTCTAAAATTAGACATGCATACATTTCCTTTAAAATGTTTATTTTCCACTGTACAGCACTAGTCAGCTTTTCTGTCATTAACCAAGTTAAAGATTGCACAAGTTAAGTCTGACAGCTGTAATTACTGAGCTGAATCATAGCAAACACATCTCTTGACAGAGTTTGTCTGATCAGTTTTCACATTCTGTAGCTGCTGTGTCCTCAGTGATGAAAGTGATCAGGAATGCACTGGAGCTCAGTTCTGGTACCTTGTTTGCAGCAGAGACAGACTTCCTGCACTTTCTCCCACTGATATCAGAACTGAATATTTTAAACCAGCAACATTATGGGTTTTGTAGCTGTTTTCAGTATGAGAACCAGCCCCCCCCAAAAAAAAATGACCTATGCAGGAGGTAAATGAAGCCAGCAAATGAGGCCTGGCGCTGGAGGGAAGCCAGCCTCACACCCAAAGGGAATATCGGACAAGCCCACTCATAGAGCCCTTCCTAAAGCAATACAAGTTCCAAACAGAAGAATGCTGACCTTAGACCAAGAAGTGGTGGCCTTTAATTCCTGTTTACTTGTTTGTGAAACCCAAGCCACCTCAGCGCTGCCAGAGGCGAAGGGTGCTGTTGTCGATCAGCAAGCCTGCGCATGTTGGGTTTGCTGGCGGTGACTGAGGGGGACAATCCCATGGTCTTCATAAGGTCCTGGCTGGGTGAGAAATTCTACCCTTTTTTTGAATCAAAAGTTTTTATTTTTAAGAGAACAGAGAAAATAAAAGTGCACATACGCAAGAGCAATTCAGCATTATACAAGCAACATAAATAAACCTAAGTCTAAACAGCATTTATATCTACAATTACCTACTAACGCAACGACGTTCATTTACATTTAATAATAAAAAGGTCAAATAATTCGGAAAATATGATAATTAACTGTTGAAGACCTTACTATATAGTGTATGATATGGCAGGATTATTTGAATAACTATAAATTCTGGTGAATTAAATCACTACACATTTGGAAGTCTGTTTCTCAAAAGCGAAAGGAAAGGGGACCAAACTCTCTCAAAAACATCGAACTTATTACTCACTATTGCAGCAACTCTTTCATTATTCGCTACCAGCCCTACACTGTTAAATCATTCATTAATTATGGCAGGAATGGGGGATTGCCAGTATGAGAGATGTAATCATTTAAGGGCAATGGTAACTGCAAAAGCCCAGTGTTCTTGTGGACTGCTTAAAAGAGGTACTTCTGAGTCCATACCTAAAATAAAACATTTTCCTGAGCAAGGCAAGCCAGAATTAGTTACTTCCTCACATACTTCATGCACACTGCTCCAAACACTCTTGATGACTGGGCATTTCCAGAACACGTGCATGAGGTCTGCATGTCTTGACAAACATCTCCAACAGGGGCCCTCCTGTAAATAATTCATTTCCTCTAGTCGTTGGGGGAGTAACAGTAAAAGTGAAGTACTTTGAATTGATCTGTCCTACCTTGGACCTCCCTGCAACTCAAGTATGCATTTCTCCAAGTCTTTGCCCACTCCTCTTCAGTCACAGTCTCATCCAGTTCAGACTCCCACTTCTGCTTGGATGCTTGCGAAGGTGAAATAATATTCTATAGCATACGCCAGCTCCTTTTTTCAAGCGAAGCTAACTTACTCAACTGTGCCCATTCATCGTGTTTTGGCAGAGTAAAATCAGGCGATAGAAGAGAGTCTTGCAATGTTTTTCTAACCTGCAAAAAGTTTGCAGTTTGATACTTTTGCAGCTTAAATTTATTCCTCGCATCTGCAAAAGAGAGCAGTATTTGATTTTCTTCCCCATTAGATCCCCTACAATTGTTATTCTGGCACTTAACCAATTTACCTCTTCCAGAAGCCTGCCACCATATATAATTTCAGTGTTGTTCCAAATTGTGATAAGATTAATGGGATATGTCTTAAAACCTAAGATATTCTTAATTTCTTCAAGTGTACAAACCGAGGACATTATACAGGGGTTATCTTTCATTTGTTTGGGGATCTTAATAAAAAGCAAATCAGAGGGTTTAAATGGAAAGGTGAGTGCATTTTCCACTGACAGCCACACTGGGGTGTCAATCACATTATCCTCAGAGCTGTATCTAACAGCTTGTCTGAAAAGAAGGCGATATGATACTTTTTCCAGTTTGGCATGGCAATCCCCCCCCCCCCAACCATGGGCTTCTTAGTTTCTTAAGAGACAATCTAGGGGGTCTGGTCCCCCACAGAAAAGTCCTCACCAAGTTATCCATTCGATTGAATATATTATTGTGCATTCTAAAAGTTATACTGTGAAAGAGGTAAAAAAGCCTTGGCGCTACCATCATTTTAATAGCATTTACTTTGCCCCAGAGGGGCAAGTTTAAGCCTTGCCATTTTAAAAGATCACATTCCAGAGTTTTAGCAATGATAATACATTCAGATCAATCACCTTGCTGATATATTGAACTGCTGTAAGACCAAGGTACATCATTTGCTCCTTGAATTGCTAATTTGGATCAGCCCTCCCTATACCCACCATTTTTGGGGTTGCAAACCAAAGGCTACAATTTGTATATTGTTCTAATTTAAGCACAGATCAGAGAACTGAGAGAAGTTATTTCATAATTTGCTCAACCCATTAAATGAATCTTCAGAATTTTCAGTTGGGATTAACAAGTCATCAGCGTACGCAAAGAACGTATTGGACGCATTAACTATTTTGATCTCACATATTCATTTCTCACCTGAAATTTTCATTCTATAGCTAGAATAAACAAATCTGGAGATAGGTGACAACCCTGCCTGGATCCTCTTAAAAGGGTGAAGGGCTCCGACCCTAGACTGTTCGTTATTACCCTGGCTGAAAGATTGCTATACAGAGTCCTAACCCAGGAAATTCGGTTCCCCCAACTTTCATGTGTGATAGGACAGTGAACAGGTATTTCCATTTCAGAGAATCAAAAGCCTTGCAGAAGTCCAGAGCCACGATAGCTGCAGGAGCGTTTGACCTAGAGGCCGCCCAAATGACACTAAGCAACCTGAGAACATTATCTGCCCCAAATCTACCTGTGAGAAATTCAACTTGCTCCTTGCCTATTAGTTTGACCATATGCTTTTTAAGTCTGATAGCCAGAACTTTTGAAACGATCTTGTAGTCCACATTCAAACGTGAGATGGGCCTATAGTTTTCACAGACCAGTGGGTCTTTACCCTGTTTTAGAATGAGGGTGATGTGTGCCTTCCATACTGAATCATGCAGTGAATTCCTGACCAGAATCTCTTTAAACAAGTCTAAAAGATAGCTACGGAAGTGATCATTCAGATACTTATAAAAATCTGCAGGTAACCTGTCTGCACCTGGGGCTTCATTAGAAGGTAGGTCTTTTATGGTCAAATCCAATTCCTCAAAAGATATAGGCCTGCTCAGTTCCTCCCTCTCAATGTCTGTTAAAGATGAAATTTTAACTGATTTAAGATAATCCTCCATAATGCTGTCTGGAGCATCCCCGGAGTTTTGGTACAAATTTAGGAGAAAATCTCAGAACTCACTGTTTATTTCTTTGTTAGTAGTCAAAACAGCGGTTTGATTATTCCTGATGCCTGCGATAAGACTTTGGTTTTGCTTTAAGTCTGTATGCCAGTAATTTGCTTGCCTTACCTTAAGCCAGCCCTGTAGTCTGCCACGTCTTCCGTATCACCCCTAGAAAGAGGAAAACAGATGGGAATACTGCATGGATTATTCTGAAGACTTTACAGGGACACCCTGATAGAAATCATAGCCTGGAAGTGGCACAGCAGACAGAACCTGTTACTTGGACTTGGGAGAAAAGGTGTCTCTGTACAACAGATCTTAGTTTTGCCAAACACAAGAGGTGCAAAACTTTGAATGGTACCAGGACCCTGCTTACATCCTTCCTACTTTCACATAATCCGCAGTACCCAGCAAAGTCTAAGGTCATGTACACCGGGAAGCATTATTTGTTTAGTGATCCTAAAGAGACTGGAGCACTGGTGCAAAAAGTAAAAATGGACTTCAGAGTTCAAAGCCAGAATGATGAAGAGGAAAGCTTGAACTGAAGGCCAGCTTGTGAGTAATTCATAAAATTATGAACTGAGTACCGGGGAGCTTATGTGGGGCATGAGGGAAACCATTAGTTTGGAAAACATTTGGCTAGGGCTCAGGTATACAAACAGTTTATTACGTGGCCATGTTGTCTGGCCCAGTGGCATGGAGGGCTAAGGCACTGGGCACCTCACCTCCTGGCACACTGATGACCCAGGTTCAGAAATGGATGCGGGTCACTTGGGGGCTGGCCAGGGAAGGAGGATTGAGCATCCAGAGAGCTGATTGCCTCTCCTAGAGAGGGGAGTTGCCGTGACTCACTGGTGACTGCCACCTGGAGGTATCTGGTTGACAGCACAAGCGAGTCACGCAGTGGGAAGGGATCTCACATTCTGTGCATCATGGGCATTCGTGCAAAGGTGGAGCTCACATGTCCTGCTCAGTGCACATCCATGGGCCCAGGGAAAGAAAAACGTGGAAAAACTGGAGACCCCATCTCTGTGAAGCCCTTCCTGTGTCCTGAAGGTCCATCCTGCCACTCCGGTCCAGAGGTCAAACTGGATTGCTCTACTGGGGGGGAAGTCAGCCTTTTCTGTCCCACCCCACTAGAGAAGGAAATCTGCAGGGACACCTGCTTCGAGACCCAGAGAGAGAGGTAGGGGAACGACTGTCAGGCACACAGGTCTGATAAGCCGCCCAGGCTTGCCTAGGAGGATAAAAACCTTTGTGGAAAAAAAAGTGCTTCCTGAGCATATAAATATTTTGCACTGTAAATTAAAATGGTGCCCACCTCATGGCACCCGCTGGAAGCTCCGTCATCATAGTATCTCATAGTTACATTGATCGATTGCCGCTGTACTCCAGCTGCTTCAGAAAAGTTGAATCTCAATGTGCTTTTTCCAACTCTGAGACATTATTACTCAGTAAGGACAGTAATAAAAGTGATGACTAAGTTTTCTGCATCTTTCTACACTAAAGATTCAACTGACGGTTGCTAGATATTCCTATGCTAATGCTTCAGTTATCTTTCTGCACAAGTCTTTATCCTTCTCTGAATGATGCTAGTATTACCTTAATTTGTAGAAAGGATAAACATACCTTGCATTGTGAAAATTATTGACCTGTTTCACTTCTGAACGGTGATTACAAAATCCTGGCAAAACTTAGCTACTAGAATTTCCCAATTTATGAACACACTTATAAGTAAAGAGCAGGTAGGATTTCTTTCAAGTAGATAGGGGGGGATAATATTAGGAGGCTGATATCAACCATTTTGATTGCTAAACATAATAAAAATAAGGCTTTGGTATGTTCACTGGATACAGGCACAGCCTCGGATTCCCTTGAATGCCCTTTCCTTATGCATTCCTGAAAGCCTATAGATTTGGTAGTGATATTTGTGACTGGGTATCCACTTTCTATAAGTATAATGCTACAGCCTTGGTCATTACGAGCGGTTGTTATATCCCCTGGGGTTTCCCTTCAACGTTGGTACCAAGCAGGGCTGCACATCATCCCCCCACCACTGTTCCTACTAGCCATGGAACCCTTGATATGTTCCATAGAAAAGAAGAAAACGTTACAGGCATTAAAACTGGCAATATTAAAAAATAAAACATCTGCCTATGCAGATGACATCTTAATTACCATTGAGTCTCCTCTCTCCTCTTTCACTACCATGAAGAGGGAACTGAAAATTGTTAGCAAGCTATCTGGCCTTTTTGTGAACTGATACAAATCTGAGGCCTTACTTTTAAACTCTTCATATGAAAATCTCTTGGAACTTAGAGATTGTATTAAAATGTCCTGGCCTAAAAACTGTTTGAAGTATTTGGGAATCAGAATATCTCAAGACCCTACTAAAATAATCCCTTTAAACTTTGACCTCTTACTATCAGAAATTGAATTTAATCTAGCAAGATGGGGCAAACTTCCTCTTGTCATTGGGGGAACTCAAACTAAATTAAAATGATTCTCCCAAAAATGTTTTACCTCCTTAATAACATTCCATTACACTTTGGAATTAAGAAGAAGAAGAAGAATCAGCATTTATATAGCGCTTTTCATACATCCAAAGCGCTTTACAAGCAATTCTAGACTGGTAGTGAAGTGACTGAAAGTGTGGTGGCGGCCATATCGCAGATCATCACTCACGCACAGCCTGGATAATTGCATGAACCGGTTTATGGGAAGAGGAATGTTGGCCAGGACACTGGGAATGTTCCCTACTCTTTGCGAAGAGTGCCCTGGGTTCTTTTACTTCCACCTGGACAACACCAGGATGGGCAGAAGGGACCTCAGTTTAACATCTCATCCGAAGGACAGCACACCCCAACAGTACGGCACCCCCAATACTGCACTCGGATGCCAGCGATTTTTAGGTGCAAGTCCAATCCCGGTGTGGGACGAGAACCCATGACCTTCTGGTCCAGAGGCGGATGTGCTACCAACTGAGCCACACTGACACCTGCACAGTAAATGATTTACTAAATTAGAAACATTAATTAAAATAGTCCTTTGGGGACAAGAACTTCTGAGAAGTAATATTTCCAAACATAGAGCTCCACGGAGGAGTGGTGCCTTTGGTCTCTCTTAGTGGCATGAATACCATTAGGCCTTCCTCGTTAAACAGTCTCGTTTTTGGTTTACCACTATTTCAAATTCAATCACTCCACTATTGGAATCTATAGAATGTAATACTGTATTATTTTCCCCACACAGATTTTCAGATTTCTTATTTATCAACCCTCTTAGTACTTTTAATTCTCATCCAGCTATCCTGGGAACAAATTTGATTATCAGATCTCTTAAGAATGTTTTAAATTCGGATGCATTTCCGCCTCAGTTTATTCCTCTATGGAACAATCCAGCTTTAAACCTGGCAAAACTAAATTTTGATGCAAACGTACAGAAAAAAGCACAAATGGTGAATATGCTAGAGATGGTTTACCCAGGCACTGGTATTCTTTTACCTTCTGAATCCATCAAAAGCAAATATGACTTACATAGGTGTCAATTTTGTGATTATCTGCAAATTAGAAACAGTTTACAGGAATCAGTGCCCTCTGAGAACCATAATATCCTTATTGATGATAAATGGAATCAACTTTTAAATGATTTATAAAATGTTATCTGACCCCTCATCTTCTCTTACAGAAGATGCAGAAAAAAACATTGGGAATCAGATCTTAATGCTTCATCATCAGACAAAACCTGGATGAAACTTTGGATTAATGCTTTCAAAACAAGTAAAGATATTCAGATGAAACGTACTCTAGTTAAAATTCTTCATTATTAGCACTTCAGCTTAGAAATGTTCAAATCGACGGGTCTTTTACTAGATGGTATTTGTTGGAGATGTACTCTTCCCCATGCTTCAAAAACCTAGATTCCTCACTGCTTGGGGGCAACTACAGACTATATGTAAAACAATTACTCAAGTTAATGTTCCATTAGACCCAGATATTTGGATGTTGCGTCATTTCTCCATGATCAACAGATCACTGGAGACTGGTATAGTGCCGAGGGACTGGAGAAGTGCAGTGGTAGTCCCACTTCACAAGAGTGGGAGGGAGGGGCAGCTGCAGAATAAAGGGTGCTAGCTGCACATTCGAGCAGACTTGATAGACCTCTAGGCCTTTATCTGCTGGCAAATTTCGTATGTTCGTAAGAGTGGTAGCAGGGAAGAGGTGGGCAATTATAGGCTGGATAGCCTGACATCAGTGGTGAGTAAATTATTGGAAATGGAAAAGGTGATGGATACCTGGAACAGCCTTGAGCAGAGGTAGTGTGGGCAAAAACAGGGGTGGGGTTCAAAAATGCCTGGGATTGGCACAAGGGAATCATTGGGGTAAGGAAGGGTGGAGAAGAGATGACACCACACACAAGCAGCAGATCTGCAGCAAAAAATGAAGGTTAAAAAAATGGGCAGACTGGATGGGCCCAGCAGCCCTTATCTGCCGTTACAGTCTATGTTTCTATGTTCCCCAGGCTGATTACTTCCAGAAAGCCTGCATACGACTGTACTTACAGAGAATTATCCTAAACAATTGGAAAACCAACTCTGAATTGTTAGTAGAAGAGCTGCGGTCTTATATGGCCTCCTGTGCAACAAATAAATGGATCAGGTATAATTATTAGACAAATCAAACATGTTTCAAAGAATCTGGTAACCTTTTCTTCATTACTCTAATGATAACCATTAAGTTAAAGGAACAATCTTTATTAGAATACCTTTGACCTTAGTTCCAACTCTTACACACTATTTGTTCTGTCTTCTTTGTTATAGTTCAGTATTACACATTTGTTTGGGTTTTCATTTCCATACTGTTATGGTTGATTTAATCTTGCTGTTGACTAGTTATTGCACAACTGAAGATAATATTGTAGAAACATTTTTGCTGATGTTATGATTTTTAAAGTGTATTGAATTAAAAAAAATGCGATAACTGTGAAAAAGCTTCCATGCACGTTCCAATTCACTGTATATGTAGCTGTATAATTCTAAGTAAGTTAAGAGCAAAGAGTCTTACGGTAAGGCATAGAGTACACTTTGTTTACACATTTTAGTAGACTCTTATACTAGCATTATGATTTCGGGAAGGGGGGGTGTTGCATTTGAACACAATTCCTAACCAGCCAAACCATATACAGTATATAGTTCTCGGGGTCTTACAGGCCGTGAAAAGCCTGGCACTAACGTATGAAGTTTCTGCTATCTGTTCTAGGCCATTACAGGTTGTGAATAGCCTGGCCCTAACGCATGAAGTTTCTGCTATCTGTTCTAGGCCATTACAGGTTGTGAATAGCCTGGCACTTACGTATGAAGTTTCTATTTGTTCTAGGCCATTACAGGCTGTGAACAGCCTCGCACTAACGCATGCAGTTTCTGCTATCTGTTCTAGGCCATTACAGGCTGATAATAGCCTGGCACTAACATATGAAATTTCTGCTATCTGTTCTAGGCCATTATAGGCTGTGAATAGCCTGACATTAATGTATGAATGAAGTTTCTGCTATCTGTTCTAGACCATTACAAGCTGTGAATAGCCTGGCACTAAAGTAAGTTAAGAGCAAAGAGTCTTACTGTAAGGCGCAGAGTACACTTTGTTTACACATTTAGTAGACCAGCCAAACCATATACAGTATATAGTTCTCGGGGCCTTACAGGCTGTGAATAGCCTGGCACTAACGTATGAAGTTTCTGCTATCTGTTCTAGGCCATTACAGGCCGTGAATAGCCTGGCACTAACGTATGAAGTTTCTGCTATCTGTTCTAGGCCATTACAGGCCGTGAATAGCCAGGCACTAATGTATGAAGTTGTTGCTATCTGTTCTTGACCATTAAAGGCTGTGAATAGTCTGGCACTAACGTATGATGTTTCTGCTATCTGTTCTAGGCCATTACAAGCTGTGAATAGCGTGGCACTAACGTATGAAGTTTCTGCTATCTGTTCTAGGCCATTACAGGCTGTGAATAGCCTGGCACTAATGTATGAAGTTTCTGCTATCTGTTCTAGGCCATTACAGGCCGTGAATAACCTGGCACTAACGCATGAAGTTTCTGCTATCTGTTCTAGGCCATTACAGGCTGTGAATAGCCTGGCACTAACGTATGAAGTTTCTGCTATCTGTTCTAGGCCATTACAGGCCGTGAATAGCCTGGCACTAACGTATGAAGTTTCTGCTATTTGTTCTAGGCCATTACAGGCTGTGAATAGCCTGGCACTAATGTATGAAGTTTCTGCTATCTGTTGTAGGCCATTACAGGCCGTGAATAACCTGGCACTAACGCATGAAGTTTCTGCTATCTGTTCTAGGCCATTACAGGCTGTGAATTGCCTGGCACTAACATACGAAGTTTCTGCTATCTGTTCTAGGCCATTGCAGGCCGTGAATAACCTGGCACTAACGCATGAAGTTTCTGCTATCTGTTCTAGACCATTACAGGCCGTGAATAGCCTGGCACTAACGTATGAAGTTTCTGCTATCTGTTCTAGGCCATTACAGGCTGTAAATAACCTGGCACTAATGTGTGACGTTTCTGCTATCTGTCCTAGGGCATTACAGGCTGTGAATAGCCTGGCACTAACGTGTGAAGTTTCTGCTATCTGTTCTAGGCCATTATAGGTTGTGAATAGCCTGGCACTAACGTATGAAGTTTCTGCTCTCTGTTCTAGGTCATTACAGGCTGTGAATAGCCTGGCACTAACGTATTAAGTTGTTGCTATCTGTTCTAGACCATTAAAGGCTGTGAATAGTCTGGCACTAACGTATGATGTTTCTGCTATCTGTTCTAGGCCATTACAAGCTGTGAATAGCGTGGCACTAACACATGAAGTTTCTGCTATCTGTTCTAGGCCATTACAGGCTGTGAATAGCCTGGCACTAATGTATGAAGTTTCTGCTATCTGTTCTAGGCCATTACAGGCTGTGAATAGCCTGGCACTAACGTGTGAAGTTTCTGCTATCTGTTCTAGGCCATTACAGGCCGTGAATAACCTAGCACTAACGCGTGAAGTTTCTGCTATCTATTCTAGGCCATTACAGGCCGTGAATAGCCTGGCACAAATGCGTGAAGTTTCTGCTATCTGTTCTAGGCCATTACAGGCTGTGAATAGCCTGACACTAACGTGTGAAGTTTCTGCTATCTGTTCTTGACCATTACAGGCCGTGAATAGCCTGTCACTAACATATGAAGTTTCTGCTATCTGTTCTAGGCCATTACAGGCCATGAATTGCCTGGCACTAATGTATGAAGTTTCTGCTATCTGTTGTAGGCCATTACAGGCCGTGAATAACCTGGCACTAACATATGAAGTTTCTGCTATCTGTTCTAGACCATTACAGGCCGTGAATAGCCTGGCACTAATGTATGAAGTTTCTGCTATCTGTTCTAGGCCATTACAGGCTGTGAATTGCCTGGCACTAACGTATGAAGTTTCTGCTATCTTTTCTAGGCCATTACAGGCTGTGAATTGCCTGGCACTAACATATGAAGTTTCTGCTATCTGTTCTAGGCCATTACAGGCCGTGAATAACCTGGCACTAATGCGTGAAGTTTCTGCTATCTGTTCTAGGTCATTACAGGCTGTGAATAGCATGGCACTAACATGTGAAATTTCTGCTATCTGTTCTAGGCCATTATAGGCTGTGAATAGCCTGGCACTAACGTATGAAGTTTCTGCTATCTGTTCTAGGTCATTACAGGCTGTGAATAGCCTGGCACTAACATATGAAGTTGTTGCTATCTGTTCTAGACCATTAAAGGCTGTGAATAGTCTGGCACTAATGTATGATGTATCTGCTATCTGTTCTAGGCCATTACAAGCTGTGAATAGCGTGGCACTAACGTATGAAGTTTCTGATATCTGTTCTGGGCCATTTCAGGCTGTGAATAGCCTGGCACTAACATATGAAGTTTCTGCTATCTGTTCTAGGCCATTACAGACTGATAATAGCCTGGCATCAATATATTAAATTTCTGCTATCTGTTCTAGACCATTGCAGGCTGTGAATAGCCTGGCACTAATGTGTGACATTTATGCTATCTGTTCTAGGCCATTACAGGCTGGTAATAGCCTGGCACTAACTGATGAAATTTCTGCTATCTGTTCTAGGCCATTACAGGCTGTGAATAACCTGGCACTAATGTATGAAGTTTTTGCTATCTGTTCTAGGCCATTACAGGCTGTGAATAGCCTTACACTAACATATGATGTTTCTGCTATCTGTTCTAGGCCATTACAGGCTGTGACTAGCCTGGCACTAATGTATGAAGTTTCTGCTATCTGTTCTAGGTCATTACAGGCTGTGAATACCCTGGCACTAACGTATAAAGTTGCTGCTATCTGTTCTAGACCATTAAAGGCTGTGAATAGTCTGGCACTAACGTATGACATTTCTGCTATCTGTTCTAGACAATTACAGGCTGTGAATAGCGTGGCACTAATGTATGACATTTCTGCTATCTATTCTAGGCCATTACAGGCTGTGAATAGCCTGGCACTATTATATGAAGTTTCTGCTATCTGTTCTAGGCCATTACAGGCTGTGAATAGCCTGGCACTAACGTATGAAGTTTCTGCCATCTATTCTAGGCCATTGCAGGCTGTGAATAACCTGGCACTAACGTATGAAGTTTCTGTTATCTGTTCTAGTCCATTACAGGCTGTGAATAGCCTGGCACTAATGTATGACATTTCTGCTATCTTTTCTAGACCATTACAGACTGATAAAAGTGTGGCACCAATGTATGAAGTTTCTGCTATCTGTTCTAGGCCATTGCAGGCTGTGAATAGCCTGGCACTAACGCATGACATTTCTGCTATCTGTTCTAAGCTATTACAGGCTGTGAATAGCCTGGCACTAACCCCTGAAGTTTCTGCTATCTGTTCTAGGCCATTATAGGCTGATAATAGCACTAACATATGAAATTTCTGCTATCTGTTCTAGGCCATTGCAGGCTGTGAATAGCCTGGCACTAACGCATGACATTTCTGCTATCTGTTCTAAGCTATTACAGGCTGTGAATAGCCTGGCACTAATACCTGAAGTTTCTGCTATCTGTTCTAGGCCATTACAGGCTGATAATAGCCTGGCACTAATGTATGAAGATTTCTGCTATCTGTTCTAGGCCATTATAGGCTGTGAACAGCCTGGCATTAACATATGAAGTTTCTGCTATCTGTTCTAGGCCATTACATGCTGTGCATAGCCTGGCACTAATGTATGAAGTTTCTGCTATCTGTTCTAGGCCATTACAGACTGGAAATAGCCTGGTACTAATGTATGAAGTTTCTGCTATCTGTTCTAGGCCATTACAGACTGGAAATAGCCTGGTACTAATGTATGAAGTTTCTGCTATCTGTTCTAGGTCATTCACCTTTGCTGGTATGGGTTCATAATCAGTAGGTCATTTACTGATACTCTAACTATGATGCAGTACCCTCCAATGAGGCATAACACTGGATGCAACAACTTGAATCTTACGATAACTGTGCTGGTATTAGATCTGTGTTTAAGGAGCTGGCCCAGTATTGAAGAGGGCTGAGGTGCTGGTCCCTTACTTCTTGCCATGCTTGTCACTCAGGTTCGGGAATGGACTTGTGTCGCTGGGGGTCAGCTGCGGTGGGAGAGGATTGAGCATCCGTGGGACTGCTCACCTCTCCCGGGAGAGATGTCTGCCCACCTATGACTGCCACCAGGTGGAGGCCTGCTGGCAGTGCAGCATGGGTGGCAAGAACGGGAAGGTGCTGGAACAAGACGTTGGGCGCTTGTGCCTCCACACACACATGCACAGTGCTCTTACGGCAAGTGGAGGGAACAAGAAAACAGGAAAACTGGAGGCTTGGGCTTCAGGAAGCCCTGCCCGTCTGCCCTGCCACTCCAGTCCAGATCCACACTGGACGTCTGTTGAGGGAGGAAAAGTCCCTCCCCTTCTGACCCACTGTGGGAGGAAATCTGCAGGGGTACTTGCTGATGACCAGAGAGAGGTAAGCGATGATTGCTCGGAGCAGAGACGGAGCTGATATGCTGCCCAAGATCTTCCAAGGAGGATAGAAATCTTTGTGACAAAACAAGTCTGTGTTTAAGACTTGTTATGTCATGCACTGTGTGTACAAGAAATTCTTATAAACTAATAAAAATAAAATTAAAAAGAAAGTGTGTGGAATGGAGGGGAAGGAATTGTAATATCACCCTGAGGCACCAGTCGTTCAGTGCCTTCCCTTTCCCGGTGTGCTGGAACTGCAGCATGCTTCTAGGTTTGTGATGTAGGAATTATACAAATATAGAATTTGGGGGGTGCTAGAGAGCCATCTTACAGGCAGGATGTACCCAGACTGCATTCCCTTTGGCACAGCAACACTTTAAGAGTATGACTTTATTTATACAAAGCCAAAATGTTCCTCCCCAAAATGTTTCTTTCACTGCATCTTATTAATCTGTGCAGAATGATATCATTTAAGCCATGAGTAGACAGAAAGAGCAGTAATCCAGACTGCCAAAAGCCGTCAACCAGCAAGGCGACAGGCACTCGGGGAACTACCACCCCCCCCCCCCATAGTACCTCTGTGGCAGGTGATATTAGAATCAGTGCAGGCCATGGATTCTAAAATTGAAAAAAACTTTCAAAAAATTAGGAACCCATGACTCAACCCTTAAAGTATTGACCGGTTCTGTTGCCAACTCTGAAAAGTGGATTACTACTACTACAACAGCAGTGGCCAATTTAACCAATGAAAATGGGTAGCTCCTTTCCTGTATGGAGTTTCTGGAGAATGAACTCCACTCTGGGAACATTCATACGATAGGAGTACTGGTCTGGAGGGTTCTGAAAACTCCATTTTACTTCAATATTTAGTACACTGGCTTATAGGTGCCCTGCCAACTTAGAAGGACATGGACTGGTCTGCTTTTAAGAGGGCCTACTGAGTGAACCCACATGTCCATCCTAACTCCCCAAATCAGCCATGTACCATTCTCCTTAGAACCTCTGGATCAAAGATACAGGACTTAGTTATTTCTGCAGCAAGGGCAACATACCCTCTACAAATTAGTGCTGTGGATGTTAAGCTGTTTCCAGATCTTTCATTTCAAACCAGGGCTCATCATACACATTTTGTTGCTGTGCAGCAGTGACTTCGTGCACTAGGGATAGTGCACTCATTCTTACCCCCAGCTCAGCTCTGTGTGGCATATGGAGGCAAAACATGGCAGTTTGTTAACCTCCAGAATGCCGGTCTGTGGACCGAGAAGACAGAGGCTGAATTTGCTGCATGTCAGGAGTCACGGGGAACCCAGGAGTCTGAAGACACCAAGGATTAGGTGGTGTGAAACTTTTTTCAAAGTGACATTTTATCTCCATCTGAATTTGGGTGCACTGCATATGTGGAGTGCTTCCTCTGAAATTTTCAGGGAAAAGAATCCTTCCAAGGTTACTTTTCTATGGTAACATTTTTTGTGTGGGGGCATTTGCTGTAGTTTTAACAAATGTATAGTATGAGGTTTTGTGACTGTTATTCACTGCAGTTTGCTCCACCATTTTGGGCTCCCACTTGCACGTTTTTCTCTTTCGTTTGTTACAGTCGCTCATGCTAGATAGTATATTTTGTAGAGAATCTTGAGTTGGGTTCACTAAAAGTTAATCTGCAATGTTAGAGCTGTAGTGCTATGTCATGCACTTTACTAATCCACACTGTTTTCCCCTTTCTTTTTTGACTGTTATTCCAAGGGATTTTTTGACTCGATGCGTCTGTTGATAAGGATCGATAGTTATGGTCTGTATTAGTTATTCTTCTCCCTACTATTGTATTTCAGGTTTCAATAGCAATCTACTTCAATTGTGTTCATATTTTCCCTATTATTTCTTCCTATGGACAAACCTATAACCAGTGGCATTTCGTAGAACTCTCTAGAACTTGCTGGGTATCACAGACTATTATTAGGATTCCCCGTACTCCTATTGTACAAGATTATATGGTACCCTGAAAGGCCGTGGTGATGCCACTATACAGATCATTAGTGAGACCTCATCTGGAGTAGAGTGTCCAGTTTTGGAGGCCGCATCTCAGGAAGGATATAGACAGAGTGGAGACAGTCCAAAGAAGGGCTACAAAATTGTGCAGGGACTGCACCAGAAGTCTCATGAGGAGAGGTTCAAAGACCTCAATATGTATTCTCTAGAGATATGCAGAGAGAGCGAGGAGGGGACATGATAGAAATGTATACGTACCTTAAAGGGATCAATAAGGTACAGGAGGGTAGCATCTTTCAGGAAAAAAGAGGGACAAGAACTAGGGGACATGAGATGAAGTTGGAGGGAGGAAGAATTAGGGGTAATGTGAGGAAGTATTTCTTTACAGGGTGGTGGATCTTTGGGACAGCCTCCCCGCAGGTGTGGTAGGGGCAAAAACAGGGAAGGAATTCAAAAATGCATGGGACAGACACAAGGGAACCCTAGAAAAAGGGAAGAGTAGGAAAGCCACGGATCACCTACAGTCTGCAGCATAAGTTAAAGGTAGAAAAAATGGGCAGACTAGATGGGCCAGGTGGTCCTTATATGCTGACAAATGTTATGTATCTATGTATCTTCAAGTTCAAGTTTATTGGCAGGAAAATTCCACTGAGCACGCTCATTTACAAGGAGGTCCTGTTAGGACAATGTTATACAGCAGTGTACAATACACAAAGTTGACATGCAATACAGATACAATAATTTATTCATTTGGTAACCAGGTCGGTGCACTAGTCCAAAGACCTTTTTCAGGCATGGCATGAGCCAGAAACTGGCACAAACAGCATAAAATACAGTGAGAGAACAGCGTGGATCATACAGGAAACATAACAATGTAGGTCACTCTAACATAGAAAATATAAGGTAGACAGTACCAGGTACATCAACAACTGAGCATACCAAGGTGTGTAACATTTACATGAACGGGTAAGGTTGCTCCATTATCCAACAACAGGAATAACAATAGTATTCAGAGCAGGAGAGGACAGCGGAGCACTGTGGGGGGAAGGGCAAGGGAGGTGTAGCCATGCTAGTAGCCTGTCGGCAGATGCACGACGTGGAGGGCAGACAGTGCATTCTTAACAGGGAATTTAGATTAAGAAGGGGGTTGGGGGAATGTAGGGAGATGGGGAGGTCATTCTTTAGTGAGGGTCTGGCTGCAGAGAAGGCTCTTAGGCCCATCCCTGTAGTTATGTTAGTTATGTGCATATGTTTCCCATGATGCTTTACATTATGGGGGAATGTGCAATTGTGTTTCCTTTAAAACTTGCTGCATGGCCAGTATCATCAGGGATAACCCAGGCCTCAGGGCATTTGCTCTGGGGTTCTTTTGGAGTTCTTTTCCTTCTCTATTTTGGGGTCCCCATGACCCAAACAAATAACATCCCCCTTAAGAGGTGGCTGGCTCCTTTTCCCTGTGTTAAAACACAGATGTGGTACATTGATGAGTCCAAATGAGGATGAAACACATGTATGTATCTGCTGTTCTTAGCCTTTGCTGATTGTACTGTGAGGCCTTTTGGCACCATGCAGTTTTGTTTAAAGCTGAGCCAGTCCAAATTCTCTCATGGGGATTTCCATTATGGGGGTATGTGCAACTGTGTTATGTTATAATTTGTGTAATAGTATAATCGATATACAATATGGATACATACAGGGACAGTAAAACAGTGGCATACAATACAGTATGTTTAAAGACCAGGCATTTACTTCTAATAAACAGAAAACTGACTATTTTATTTATTGTATTTTGATGCGTTACTAATTACTTTCTACTTTTATAATAAAATATTTGTTAGTGCAGTGAAACACATGGGTTTTCACCTTTGCTTTTTATACTACTAGTAAAAAAGAATTCAGTAGAATGCTGGTATTGTGATCTCGGAAACTGCCAGCTACTTAAGAGTCCAGTGTATTTCAATGAGAAACTAAATATATTTTTCCATCTTTTTCAAAAGAAACTGATACTTACTGTATTTCATTGGTGATACTCAGCAGTGGGCTGGTCTTCCCTTGCCACAAGAAGACTGCTTCACACTGGCACCTAGGATCTCAAAGTTCTATTGAGCAAACTTCCACCATATATTACGCGTTCTGAAAGGTGCATTGGTTATAAAACGTAATGCACAGTGATATAGGATATCTAGTCTGTAGCAAGGAACCACAGAGCCGTGCCGAGGAGAACCAGGGGTGCTCAGTGACAAGAAATAAACACAGGCAGTCACAAGCCATGGCACTCACCCAATAGCAGATAATATACATGGAGAAAACGTTAGTTGCTTACATATAGCCAGACCCTCCTGGGTCCTGCGAGGAAAAAAACTTTGACGTTTCACCTCCTGATGGTTTACTGTGTTAGTTAACATTTTGTGGTGAATTTCCTTTTACTATTTATGAGCAAAAGGGATATTAATTGCCTGTTTATTCAGAAAATTGATAAATAAAAAGTAAAAAAAAAAAAAAGAAAATTAGAATTTGTTGGCAGAAAAGGATCGCTTGGCCCACTTAGTCTGCACTTTGCCTAATTTGTCTCCACAGACCCTAACTGGTCTCCAGCAACCCTTCCTCCTCCTCCCTGCCTATTTACTAATATATCCCTATGTCTATCTTGCACATGCTTGAAGCCCCCGCAATGTTTTTGCCTCGAATACTTCTGATGGCAGTCTGTTCCAGGCATCTACCATCCTTTCAGTGAAGTAGTATTTCCTCACATCCCTCCCAAACTTCCCCCTCCCACTACATCACATGCCCCCCGGTCCTGGTGCTCCTTCTCCTTTGGAAGAAACTCCCCTTCTGCCCCCAAATCACCCCTGTGAGATACTTGTAGGTCTCTGTCATGTCACCTCTCACTCTCCTCCCAGGGTGTACATGCTGGGATCCCGCTGTCTCTTCTCATAGGACTTCTCGTGCAAGCCATGCACCATTTTAGTTGCCCTTCTCTTGACTGCCTCCACCCTTTCTATGTCCTGTCTGAGATGTAGCCCACAGAACTGAGCGCAGTACTCCAGGTGGGGTCTCACAAGTTAGCAATGCAGTGGCAACACCACCTCCCTCCTTGTGACAGGGTGACCCCTGTCATAGTGGACACCCCCTGGGATAAATTGAAACCAGCCAAACCCTCAAAGAAGATTGAAGTTATATACTGTTTTCTTCTTAGGTCTTTGGCCAGAAAACAAAACTACAGTTGCAAAATGAGAGGGCAGTTCTAATATAAGAATAACAAACGCTTGTGTCTCCTTTTTAAGACACAAACTTTGGCACAACGTACACGTTATAGAAATCGATTGTACATCATTTTTACAATGAGGATATGCAGATATGCAGCCCAGGTTTTGCCTTCATTTCGAGGGCTTTCTAATGCACTGTCATGACTAAACAACAACAAAAATCTTAAGTTTTTAGCAGTTTCCCATTTCTGCGCAGAACTTGTACACTGATGTGGTTCTGAATAAGAGTACTTTAAAACCCAGCAAATCCAACAAGCTGCCAACTTTTAACTTAGCTGGCTACAGTAAAACACAGTAATCACACGCCAAGTTTACATGCAGTTTTTCGTTACTGGGAAACTGATATTTTTCAGGTGTATTTGGGTATATCACAGTAGCAAACCTGCATGTAAACAGCACTGTTTCCTGGAAACCAGTGTTCCCGGTGAATGCATTACTGGGGTAGGTATTCTGGTAAAGCTGTGTTTACTGGATGTGTGCATGTGATTAATTAAACTTTACCAAAGAACCTACAGTGGCACAAAACAAGCCCACAAATGAACATTGCATGTCCTGCAAAGCTAAGGTCTTACCTGTCTGAAATTAAAATCTGTCCATAATGTTCCAAGCCAGAATTCCAGGAATGGTGGTAAGGTGAAGGAAGATCACAGGGCCATCACCATTTCATCTGAAGTGCATGGAGAACCGATCAGGATATCATAAACATTTGAAAATATACATTATCAGAATACTGTATTACCACACGAACCATGCACATGGAACTATATTCCTTGTCTAACAGGGTGACACCCTTTTGGGTCCCCCCACCCACTGCCCACCATCCAACAAACTGTACTCACAGAACTTTCATAAAAACACCTCAGGTTTCACAGTCCAATGCATTTTCCTCTACTTGGTCAAAATTACCAGTCTTTCTTAATTTTGTGGCTACCCGAGGGCCACTAAAAAGGTATATTTTGCTGGAATAAATTATTTTAATCCTTGCCGGGTACCACAGAGCATGCAATACTACCAAGGAACAAGGAGTGTCATTCTTTGTGTGTGTGTGTGTGTGTGTATGTGTGTGTGTGTGTGTGTGTGTGTGTGTGTGTGTGTATGTGTGTGTCTGTGTGTGTGTGTGTGTGTGTGTGTGTGTGTGTGTGTGTGTGTGTCTGTGTGTGTGTGTGTCTGTGTGTGTGTGTGCGTGATCTTTTTATCCCCATGCCCCCTAGCTAGCTGCTTCTTCAGACGGATCAGTGTACCTGCTGCCTGCTACAGTAGTTCACTCCCTGTTGTTGATTCCCACCACCTGAAGCCCCTATCTTACCCTGGTTCCAGAGGGTTCTGGCTTATCCCTAATGGGGGGCCCCATCCCCAGAGAGTGTAAGGGAGGGGAGTAGCAGGCTCTTAGATCCTGCATGGCGGCAGGTGAAAGGGGATAGGAATGGTGCACTGTGGGGACTGTGGCATGGGAGGACAGGGCTGCCGTCATCCAGCCTGGCTAAGCCAGACAAGTTTTTCTGTTGTTTGTGTAACCCCTAGGTGATGCTATCCAAAGGGCTACTACCCCTGCCTGCTTGCCTAGTAGCAGGTTAAGGGGCATAGGTTCAGTGACTGGTGCCTCCATCCAAAGGTCAGGGTTGGTTTTGGTCAAGCTAACCAGGTCACAGCCCTCTGGGACACTGTGACCCTTCTCTTTTCCCACTAGTGGCCCACACACTACACAATATTCACCTTCCCAACACCCTAGATATGCTTTGTACATACACTTGTATTTGGCACTTACCCCCAAGACTGCTTTCTTCCGCTTGGCTCTGGGGACCCCCTGTAAAACAAGGTGATGCAAGGCAAAAGGCAACAATATGATCCATTAGACATAAACTGACACCACAGTCAAGGTAAATTGCAGACAAAAGTAGATCTGATTTACTCCGGGGCTATAACAAGGATGGGGGATAATCGGGTTAATTTGCTTAATCACACTATGAATCACACAGCTGTGCATGCAGTCAAGTTCCCTATCAGTCACACTCTCTGGGTACCCAGGATGGAAGGAAGGGCTAGCCAGGACCATTGCCCGCAGTAGGCCAGTGTTGCAGCTGGTCGGGCCTTGTGAGAAAAAAAAAAAAACATGTACACTCCCTAATTGTAATCCGGAGCCGGAGGGCTCAGTTCGTGGAAACAACACAACAAAATAATCAGATGACACACTTTTTGATTTAAAAGATGGTTGCAGGGAGCTACCCTGATAGTTACTCACTGTACCCAAGACAGAACACAGGATGGACAGTGGTGGAGACGATAGCTGGATTTTCTGGATTGCCAGAAGAAGCAGGGCCCACACGATTCACTTCGGCATCGTTCCTGTTCAGGCATGGAGCAGATAAATGATCCCTGGCAGGTCCCTCGTCGAGGAATCTTCTCTGTGCAGCAGAGTAGGGAGGCAAGACCCTTGTGGCAGGGCCTAACTGCATTAGGCAGCAGCGGATTCAGTTCAAATTGAGCTGGGTATAACTTCCTGCCCTCAACACACAACTCAGCTCGGGAAAATCAGATAGCGACCCCCCTCCAGTACATAGCACATTTATATGTAAAAGCCTGCAGCACACAGTTCAAGCCGGGGGAAAACCAGATCGCGACCCCCTTTAAATGCACAGCGCATTTATATGTAAAGAGGATTATTGTACCAGGCAGGCTGCTCCTCGATCCCGATCGCAAAGTCACTGCTAACACCTGGGAGCTCAAAGATAACTGGAGTTTCTGACAAACCGATTGCATTTAACTAAATCTTCGTTCTTCTACAGTTTGAGCCTGATTTCACTTCGGTAGTTTCTTTCACTCTCACAAACTTGGATTCAGTCCAAAAGTACTTTTTCCTCTCCCTCTCAGGGCAGAATCAACC
The DNA here is from genome assembly GCA_016271365.2 of Neoceratodus forsteri. Lineage (NCBI taxonomy): Eukaryota > Metazoa > Chordata > Ceratodontiformes > Ceratodontidae > Neoceratodus > Neoceratodus forsteri. The sequence goes on from CM028136.1 coordinate 84,613,910, forward strand.
CAGCAGGCCAGAAGGCAGGCCTTCCACAGTTCTCCCGCACAAACTACTGCGCAAAACAGCCGCTCTAGTATCCGAGCTGTTGCTCTCTCAGCTTTCAACTTAGATCTGGCTTGCCAGCAGACAGCTCAGGGGATTTCCTTTAGATCCAAAAGGTTCGATTGGCTGGTCCCAATGTCAGTCACAACATACTCTCCCTGTTGGTGCAAAAAGGTGGCAATAGTCCAAAACTACAATTCCCAGAGTCTGGCACCACACAGTCTCACTTTAGCAGGCTTCATTTTAGAGTCCTAAAGTACTGATTGGTCCAAGTCAGCAGTTCGGGACCAAAATGGTGGAGCTACACTGAACAGTCCTTGCTGCAAGAAAGGCAGGTTAGAACAAACTACATTTTCATCACTACTCTAAAGGATTACCAGTAATTAGTTACATCTTTCAACAGGGCTCACTCTGCACATTTAGCGATGGCAGAACCAGAGCGATTAGTCGGCAGCCCAGGCGAGACTCGAGCAGGGAAACACTCAGACCCCCCTCGAAGATTAATTATAACTGCAATCAGGCAGTTCTTAAAGGGACAGTACACGGAAGCTTTAGAGGCGCTCACTGGCAATACTTTTAAATGGCAATAGCGCCGACACCAGCCAGGCAGCAAGCATTTGGGCAAGCTCACAGAAGTCTTTTGGAAACCCTCATTTGTAGGGGGGTTACATTTGTTTTTCAGGCCCACCCACCTCCCCATATGTGTGCAGTCATCATGGCATCCTGGGAGCAGGGGCGTTCGGCAGCATGTGGTCACCAACATTAAGAATACCTCCGCTAAGCCACCACCAAGCTGCTATGAGAGCAGCAGCGGTGACCCACCCCTCCCACCCCAGCAGGGAAGGCGTTCAAGGATGCTCATGACTCCCTCCGTGCGGCCTCCACTCCTGACATCCACGCTCGGGTGCAAACCTGGAATGCCAGCATGCCAGAGTGATGCCCCATTGCTCGGCGGCATGCAGCCGGCTTAAGAGTGGCTTTTATTGCATCAAAAGATTTTCGGTGCATGGCAAAGCTGAGGTCAGGGTAGATGGAAACCCATGACCTATCTTCCAAGGTGAGAGGGCCAATCCTGCATGCCAAGTTAAGGATTGTTATCTCTGTCAAGCATTCCTGAAAATATAATTAGAAAGGTACGTGGAGGACTTACGTGATGCCACCCTGCTAGTGAGATGTGATCAGCTGAAGCTCCGTGGTTAAAACTAGTAAAATTCATTTTAAAAGCAATGGAAACCACAATCGGTTTACAGAATCAAACAGCTAAAAACCCATACAATGACTGAGCTTGAAGGCAGAATAAGAATCAGTGCAATAACAACAGAGATCAAAAAAACGAAAAGCAGCTTACCAGACATTGATAGCATGGCCGCACCACCTCCACTCCCACCGAGCTCACAAGCACCAAAAAGGCATACACCAAATGACTCCCCCACTCTCTCCGTCTCCCACTGAGACTAATGGTGATGCACTGGAATGCTTCTTTAAAGAATTGGGCTCCATAAACACACAATTTTGGACTTATCCAGTGATTTTACATCCTGTAAGCTAGCCCTCGAGGACCTGGCTAGGTGAGTCGGAAATACGAGGGCATGTATCAGTTCGCTGGAAGATGGGCAAACCAGAGCTGATAGCCTTGCAGTGAAAAGTGACAAAGCTGGAGGCCACAATAAAGGACCAAGAGGGGTGCAGTAGGCATAACCAACTAATAGTGGGTGGTGCCAAAAAAATTAGGGCCAGGATACGCTGAAGTTTACCCACCAGCTCTGTGAAGACATGGCCAGCCCCTCACTGTATGGCCTGGGTTACATTATTGAGCGGTCACATTGGGCACTTAGACTAAAACTGCCTTTTCAAACACCAGATTAAGCATCCAGGATTCATGTGGGGGGGTTGTTAGGGGCCACATAAGGGTGCATATTGTTAATCATTTGTTAATATTGTTCGTTTGTTTAGAACTAAGTTGCATTTTATATTGATTTAAGCCTAAGGAGGCTGTGGAGTGGGGAGGGGTCGGATATCTGGCCCAGAACAGCATGATGCACCTGCATCAGATGTCCAGATCACTCCATGCGTGGTTTCTCCTTTTTTACAGGTTGGGAATCACCTGACTGGACCCCACCTGCCATCCACTACCCGCAACCTCGAAGGTATAAGCTGTACGATAAATGTTATACAAAGTTGCTTTTATTATATCGATAACAGTTTTGGATCCTGGAGCTCAGCCAAGCACACCCTGGCAGGGACCCTTATGATTAAACAACTGAAGGGAACTTCCTTCAAAGAGTGGTGACCTGATCCTCCCCTTGCACTTGAGGGGACATATTTGTTGATATTCAAATACATGAGAAAGAGCTGTAGATCAGGTATGGTCTGTGGTAATAGTGTAGGTAGGGCGGCATGGGCAGACTGCATGGGCCAAGTGGTCCTTATCTGCCAGCAGATTCTAGCTTTCTATGGTATATGTATGTTTAAACGTGTTTTCCAGATGTTCGTCTTCATTGGTATTGTGTAACTGCTTGTGTTAAGGGCTCGTTAGCCCCAGGGGTAATTGTTATGGGATGGGGAAGGGGGATACTTCAGAGCACATCAGGAAAGCTAAGAAGGCATATGCCAGCTGCACTTTTCTTACTGCTTTAACCATAGATAGGCCATTACACTTTTTGAAATGGAATGTAAAGGGTGCGTTGTCTAGGAATAAGAGGTACAAGGTCCTACAACACCTGAAGAAACTACAGTCCCATGTGCCATTCCTACAGGAAACTCACCTTAGAGCAGATCAGATGTTTCTCCTTCATAGAGCATGGGTAGGACAAGTCTTCGGAGCTGGGGATAACGCTAACAAAAAGGGGGTTGCCATCCTGATTGCAAGGTCAGTGCAGTTTACAGCTTTGGATGAGGTGGCAGACCCACTGGATAGATACATCCTAATAAGGGGTAAGCTTGTGCAGACAACTGTGTTTGTTGGGTCTATTTACAGTCCCAATGCTGACACCCCCAATTTTCTTATGGAGTCGGTAGTCCTCCTTGTGCCATGGACACAGCACCCAGTTATCCTAGCCAGAGACTGGAATCCAGTGCAAGACCTAGATATCGACCAAGACACAGACCCACATAGGGGCCTTTCCTCAATGCACAGAGCTTTAAGAGATGTTATGGACACCCTAAGAGTGATAGATTATGGCATACTTTATACTCAGATGCCAGAGAAGGTGCATTTTACTCCGCTGCACATCACTCCCTCTCCTGATTGGACCATTTGTTAATTAGTAAGGAGAGCCTCCAAGGGCCTGCACACCTGTGACATACAACCTCGGGTCATCTCGGACCATCCCCCTGTATCTCTCTCAATACAATTTAATCACCCCCACCCCACCCCAGCAGGAAATGGAAAATAAACAGCCAGGCATTAATAATCCAGAAACGCATTGCATGGCCTAAAACCTTTACTGCTCAACTTTATTATACATAACAAAAACTCTACATCTGCAAGAAAGAAAAAGAGAAATGAAAAAATGATTTCCTATCTAAAATTAGAACCATGGAAAGATCACTGTCTGTGGCCAACCAGGAAGAAACATTTATTTATTTATTTATTTGTTGAATTTTGCTGGCCAGGTAAACCCACTGGGTGTTTGAGAGTCCCTTTTTCGGGGGCGACCCGGAATTAATTACAGAAATTATACAACTGGATAACAAATGTAGAGAAGACCTTGGACAGTAACGAGTACAATGGAAACAGGTTAGGTTACAGAGACACATTTGTGTGAAACTATAAACATACAATAAGACTACATTTGCATTTACACCACTGTACAAAAATAGTTTATGTTTTTGTCTCTTTGAATACAGGGACAAGTAGCCAGAGTATTATGTCACAACCATCAGTGTAGCAGTGCTTCGGTCTATTAGCGGTAATAATTGCACTGATTCCGTTCTAGTATATAGGCTTTTAGACCCTTCTTATACCCACTAAGAGAGGAGAGCCTATGTGACGTTTGTACTTTAGGGAAGATTAACATTACCTGATGAAGGGATCTCAGTTTAAAATAATGGGTATTTGGACACATGGGGATGGATTTTTGAATACTCGAGATTACCGCAAGCCCTGGGTTCACCAAAGATGTGGCACACCTGGCTTGCAGCTATCTAAAAGGATTTTCTGGGGGAGGGGCGTGGCCAGCAGCCAACTAGACAAGACATGTTTTCAGAGATCTCTGTCTGCTTGCTATTAAAAATAATTTAAAACACTACAGGACTACTAAATAATGAGTTGTAATCTTAGAGCTTTATCTACTTAATCGAGAGGTATCATCTGCTGCTCCCAAAAGTTATTTTGAAGTTGAATAAGAGAGTTGGGGAGAACAAAGCATGTGGCCACGGCAGAGTCAGGACAGAGCAAAGATCAGTGGCCTGGAGATCCTGCATCAAGCGTTACCACTGAAACTGTGGCAGGAGAAACTCCCGAACCTACGAACAGTGCTCTGCTGCAAGTGATCAGGGCTCTGGACAAGAAAGTCGAGACTTTGGGGACCCGTTTTACTAGCATGGAAACCAGAATGGATGTTCTGACCACAGAAGCAAAAACAGCAACCAATTTGGCTAATAAATCTGCAGCTGCAGTCACTGGTATCCTCAATGAAAATAAACTGCTGAGGCTGCAATTGGAAAACCTAGAGAATGGAGCAAGGGCAGCTAATATTTGCTTGTTGGGTATTCCGGAAGACTCGGAGGGCCCAGATCTTTTCGGGTATGTTGTTTCACTTCCCACCAAATACCTTGACTTGGACATACAGTCTCAAATAATTAAAACTTACCGCATTACTCCCCGGAGAGCACAACCAGAGAATCTTCCCGGAACGATAATGATCATTACAGATGGCCCACATATTCGGGATCAGATCTTGGAGGCAGCTAAAATGAAGGCCCCACTAAAACTGAAGGATGATACCCCAATGCATCTCTTTCCTGATCTGAGCTACTCAACTCGACAACGTAGGAAGACCTTTGATGATGTTTGAGCAGGCCTCAGAGCACTAAGAGTCATGCACGTGTTACAGCACCCAGTGCGGTTGAGGATTTACTACGCAGGCAAGACCTTTGTATTTTCTGACCTGTCAGAAGCTGGCAAGAAGTTGGACTCTATAAAACAGGACTTTCACTGTACAAGATCTGAGCACTCCTCAGATGATGAAGATTGAAAGTGTAGTATGACTGTGGATTTGAAATGCTCCGGTGTTTTCGGGGTAGGATATAGCTTTTGAAAAAATTAACAAACTGCAGTAATGGGACTGAACTGTACTAGTTTTCCTTTCATATGAAGCACATTCACCTGCTATATATTTTTACAGTCATCGCATGCCATCTGATTTGGGTATTTCTTGGCTACCTAAAGTAGCTTCGTACTTAAAGACTGTTTACCACTCAGTAATTGAGAAGCTATGTCTAGCCCAGTAGTAGTGCAGAGTGAGATGTCCTGCTGAAAATTTTGAGGAGAGCTAAAATAATTTAATCAGTTGGAGTTAATAAGTTTTATAGGGACGGACTGTCTGATTTGACTCGTCCCACTTTACAGTTGATTATTAACAAATGTTAGTTCTATGGTCTATAAACTGCCAATGGACGGTATATGGTGCGTTCTTCATCTGGGATACATTTCCTTTTTATGCTCATCGCATTGGACCATGAGTATGCTGCAAGTGGCTACCTGATGGCTATTTCTCACCAGTGGTATATTGTTAGATATACGGTTACCCCTTTGCATACCTCTCATCCTCCTGCCTCATGAATCAGGGACAAGGCTTAAAAAAATCAGGGACAAAGACCCCAAATCAGGGACACATCTTAAAAACTGGTACTATTCACTTAGAAATCTGACAGAATAAAGGAATTTATGTTAAGATGCATTTTCTGAAGAACAACATGTCTGTAACTTTAATGTTTGACATTATTTTGTGTTAATCCCCACTGTTCTATATTGTTAGATATACGGTTACCCCTCTATGAGGTAACACAGGATGCCAAATACTGTATCCTATCATTGAATGATGTTTATGATGTTTATTCCTATAATTGTAACCAAGGAATATTCATTTACAATGTACTGCATTGCAAACTAATAAAAATAAAGTACAAATAAAAATAAAAGGATTTTCTATCCCGTTCAGCAATTGATACAAGGTAGACCATCCTTTTGTGGTCTAGCTTGCGTCAATACCAGGGACCCTTTTTACAGAGTCTGTGCCCAAGATTTGGCACAAGCTGCCATAAAGCAGGTAAACTGTTGTAACTGAGCCCATGATTATATAATCGGGCGCAGTTATGGTAAATGGGTATGGCGCATGGATTGGGTCTGACACAGGGCTTGATGCAAAGCCCTGCATTACCCTTTGAAAATCCGGCCACCTGAAACCATCTGTTTCCTGGAGTGAAAAAAAAAAACGCAAACCTGCATATAGGTATATCAGACTGAGCTAGAATCTCTGCATTCCCTAAAGTTAATGCCACACTTTTAAATGTGTTAATGCTCATTCCTATCAAGGAAGATAGGCCATCCAAAAAAATCCAAAAGATACTCCCTGGATGCCCAGTCAGCTACCATAAGGACACAAACATCAATGTAAGCCAATATTTTCCCAAAATGATGGCCCACTTGATTGGTGATAGGCATAACCTTGAAGTCAGCCTCTATGGCTCGAAACAAAGGGTCCAAAGTAAACACATGCAAAAGTGGGCTAAGGGGGCAGCCCTGATGCACACATGTCTTCAAATACATAGCAGGACCTAAGTGTCCATTTACTAATGGTCTTCTCTGAGCATTCGGATGGGCATTCCAAAGGTGGGGATAGAGTTAGCGAAGGACCTAATGCCTGCTACCGTTCTGACTTTAGGGACCTGGGGGAGCATTCTGCTGGAGGATCTGAGGGGTCGCCGCTCAGGTTTGTTAGTTATTAGGCCATTTAGATTAGGGGGAGCTTTCAGGCCATTTAATTTGAAGGCAAGGCATCGGGATGCACATTCCAGTCTCCCATTGAGTGAGGGCTATTTAAGGGAAGCTATTACTCTGCAGTGGTGTTCCTTGGGTAAGGCACCTACTGCAAAATGAGCTATAGTGTGATACAATGATTTTAGCTTTTGTAATTCAGAGCTTCTAACTGAGAGGAGGACAGGAGAGCCATAGAGAAGGGTGGGTAGAAGGGTTGAGTTGGCAATGCATAAGCAGGACTCTTTGGAGAGGTAGGGGCTTAGATGGTATAGGAGACCAATTTTGGTGGTGTTGGATTTTTAGAACGTTGTTCTATGTGGACCTTAAAGGAAAACTGTGCTTTGCAGGGGCTCCCACCCCTGCAAAGCTTACCCTCCGGTTTAGCTTTTGTAAGAAAAGTGGCTTTTAGGCAGGCCCAATGGCACTGAGGGTTGAGGTGCTGGACACCACACCTCGTGCCACACCAGCAATCTAGGTTCAGAAACAGCCTTGTCAGAGAGCCAGCATGGGGGGGAGGTTTGGAGCAGGATTTCCCCTCCAGGGGTGGATGCCCACTTCTACGTAGTCCCATACCCATCGGGTGGAGGTCCGATGGGTGCGCAGGTGGTAGGAGTGGTGATGCGAGTCAAGGGTGGGGTGGAAGGGGTCATCAGATCCTGGCATGCCTGTGTGCCTCCACGCACACACATGCATGTGTACACTGTGCCTATACTGGCATGATGGGCTGCATCTGTCCAGGAGGGGAACCAGGATCCTAGGTGATAGGTTTAAATGCGTCATTGGCAAGGATTTAAACTAGCCAAGGGGGGAGGCACTGGAAAGGAGCAGGGAAATGCTAGCCCCCCCAAAAAAATCACGGTAGTAAGTGCAGTAAACACCAACACAGAGGTGCCAATAGGGAGAAGGGCAGGGGTAAATGGGGAAAGTGACAAAGGCAAGAAGGACAGAGATGGGGCAAAAAGGAGTAAGGCCATCAGGAAATGGAAGGTAATGAGTACCAATGCCCGTAGTCTGGGCAACAAGCTCCCTGAGCTGGTGGCCTTGATGGAAGAGGGATGCCTGAATATCATAGCAGTCACAGAAACATGGTACACAGAGAACCATGACTGGGATGTTAACATACCAGGTACATAACCTACAGGAGAGACAGGCAGGGAGAAGAGGGAGGAGTAGCTCTCTATGTAAAGGAAGGATAAAAGCAACTGAACAAAAAGAGTAAACAGGGGAGGAGGAGGAGGCACTGTAGGTCACCTTGGAGACTGGAAAGGCACCACAATCCAGCACAGGGGTTGTGTACAGACCCCATGTCAGGGAGGGAATGGACAAGGATATGATAGAAGGCATTCTTAGGATGGCAGAGAAAGGGGAGATACTGTTGATGGGGGACCTGAATATGCCAGATGTTAACTGGAGCACATTTGCTGCAGCCACATCCAAGAGCAGGGCCATTCTCGATGCCCTACAGATGGCAGGCCTCAGACAGCTAGTTTCAGAACCCACTCGTGAGGGAGTAATCTTAGACCTTGTACTCTCAAATGGGGGCAGTGAGAGTATCTCAGATCTAGATGTGGGTTGTCATCTGGGAACAAGTGACCATCAAACAGTGTGGTTCACGTTAAACTCAGCTACAGAGTCAAGCCATACAAAAGGGAGGGTACTGGACTTCAGGAGGGCCGACTTTGGCAAGATGGGAGAGTGCCTCAGAAAAGCACTAGCAAACAGGCTAGAAAGAGGGGTGGAGCAACTATGGGGAATCATCAAAACTGCCATCACACAGGCAACAAGCCTTTGTGTGAAGCAAATAAACAAATCAAAATGAAAGAAAAAGCCACTATGGTTCTCAAAAGACGTGGCTGGGAAAGTCAGGGAGAAAAAGATAGCATTCCAGAAGTATAAGAAAACACAGAAGGAGGAGGACAGAGAGCTGTACCAGTTAAGGCAGAAGGAAGCAGGGAGGGAAGTCAGAATAGCAAAGGCCCAAACTGAGAAAAAGATAGCCAACTCAGTTAAGAAGGGGGAATAAAACCTTTTATAGGTACATCAGCGAGCGTAGAAAGACAAAGGGAGGGATAGTGAGGCTGAATAGAATGAACAGTGGGTGGACAGAGGGGACAGTGAAAAGCAGGATACTGAATGAATATTTCTGCTCAGTATTTACAAAGAGGAGGGGAAGTGCCTAATCCAATTAACAGAAGCACTCTTGATAGGAGGTCGATCAGTCCTTTCACAGAAGAAAGGGTTCTGTAAGAACTCCTAAAACTGAAGGTGACAAAGCAATGGGCCTGATGGAATTCACCCCAGAATTCTAAAATAATTAAGGGGGGAACTAGTGAAACCACTGGCTACTCTTTTTAATAAATCATGGGAGGATGGTGTGGTACCCGAGGACTGGAGGAAGGCGGATGTGATTCCCCTTCACAAAAGTGGGACCAAGACAGAGGCAGGAAACTACAGACCTGTCAGTTTGACCTCTGTGGTAGGGAAAGTGATGGAGTCACTTCTGAAGGAAAGAATAGCTGAGTACCTAGAGGCCAGTGGGCACAGGACCCAAGGCAGCATGGGTTCACAGCGGGAAGGTCATGTCAGACGAATCTAATAGATTTCTTTGACTGGGTGACCAAAGTAGTAGACCAGAGAGGGGCTGTGGACATGGCCTACGTAGACTTTAGCAAGGCATTTGACACAGTCCCACACAAAAGATTAATAGTCAAATTAACCAGCCTGGGAGTGGGTCCCAGGGTGGTAGCCTAGGTAAAACATTGGCTGGACAACAGGACACAGAAGGTAATTGTAAATGGAGTCCACTCTGAAGAAAGAGGGGTTTCTAGTGGGGTACCGCAGGGTTCAGTGCTGGGTCCAGTCCTTTTTAATGTCTTTATAAGTGACATTGCAGAGGGACTGGAAGGAAAAGTATGCCTCTTTGCAGATGACACAAAGATCTGCAACAGGGTTGATACACAAGGAGGCGTGGAAAGGATGAGAAGGGACTTGTCAAGGTTGGAGGAATGGTCAGATGTATGGCAGCTAAGTTCAATGCAAAGAACTGCAAAATAATGCACCTGGGAAACAAGAACCCAGGGAAGAATACACAATGGGGAGGTAGTAAAAAAACAAAAAGGAAAGGGACCTGGGGTAATCATATCAGATGACCTTAAGGTTAGCAAGCAATGTGAGAAGGCAGTAGGGAGGGCTGGGGGTATACTGGAATGCATAGGGAGAGACATCACCAGTAGAAAACTGGAAGTTGTTATCCCTCTGTACAGACAGTTGGTGAGACCCCATCTGGAGTACTGCGTCCAGTTCTGAAGACCCCATCTCCACAAAGACATAGACAGGATAGAGGCAGTCCAGAGGAGGGCAACTAAAATGGTGCAGGGTCTGCAAGAGGAGCCGTACGAGGAGAGACTAAAGGAGCTTAATATGTATACCATTGAGGAAAGAAGGGAGAGGGGAGACATGATAGAAACTTTTAAGTACCTCAGTGGAATCAATAAAGTCCAAGAGGGTAGCATCTTTCAGAAAAAGAGATGTGCAAGAATAAGGGGACACAATTTAAAGATAATGGGGGAGGGGCTGTTCAGGGGCAATGTGAGGAAGTATTTTTTTACAGAGAGAGTAGTGGACGCATGGAACAGCCTTCCTGAGGAGGTTGTGGGGTCTAAAACTGTGGGAGAATTCAAGAATGCATGGGACAAACATAAGGCAATTCTTGTGGGGAGTAGGCCTATCGTGTAGGTAGGGAAATGGGCAGACTAGATGGGCCAAAGGTTCCTTATCTGCCGTCAAAGTCTATGTTTCTGTGTAATAAAATATATATAAAAAATAAAGAAAAGTGACTTTTTCGTTGCACCACAAAGTAGTTTAATTTAATTATCAAATGTCCGCTACCTGGAAGTATGGCAGATACTGGAGTGGCTCCATTAACTGTAAAGGTGTGGCACCGCACCGTGCACTTCAATACAAATACACTTTGTGGTGTAATGAAAAAGCTGCTTTTATTACAAAAGCTAAACCAGAGGGTAAGCTTTGCAGGGGTGGGAGCCCCTGCAAAGCATAGTTTTCCTTTAAGGTCCATATAGAACATCTTGTAAAAACTCTACCACCTTTAAAGGTAACGCCCTGATAACATAAGAACATAAGAATGTGATGGCAGATGGGGATCACTTGATCCATCTAGTCTGCCCGTGTGTTTGTTTGTTTGACTACCCCCCTAGGATATACTTCTTTGTTTCAGTATCCCACAATGCTTATCTCAAGATAGCTTGAATTCCCTAACCATCTTTGCCTCAAGTCGAACGCCCAGGAAGTTGATGGAATTAACAGTCTTAATTTGTGTTCTGTTTAAAAAGGAAGGGATAAGTATATTTGCCTTTTGGGGACCTAGACTTTTTGGACCGAAGAGGATAGCCTTAGTTTTTTTACTATTAAGGACCAGTTTATTTGTTTGTAGCCAGCCCTTGAGTAAGTGCAAGTCTCTGGTGAGCAGTTTGTTTATTTCTGTGATTTCGTTAGAGCTATGGCAAAGTACCGCATCATCAGCATATAATAATAGTTTTGCTGCACCACAATTTGCAGGTATTGTGTTGACATATAGTGAAAATAGGAGCGGACCCAGTATTGATCCTGAGGGACACCGTCACAGATCAGGCTCCTGTCTGACAAATCACCCTTCCAATTAACAAACTGTGATCTGTTTGCTAGGTGATCTAAAAACTGTCATAGGGATAGGTTATCAAAGAATTAGGGTTTTAGCTTACTTAGAAGTATCTGGTGGTTCCCAGGGTTGAAGGCCTTAGTTAAATCAATAAAGACCGCTCCTGTCATCAGGCCATTGTCTATACCATCCAAGATGTCTGTGGTCAGAAGGATTAAGGCAGTGTCTGTTTCATGGTTTTTACAAACGTCATGTTGGTCTGCGATGAGTAAATTGTGCTGCTCTACATAGTCTGTGACCTGGTTGTAGACTAGCCTCTCAAATAATTTGTTTCAAGTACAGAGGACTGAGATAGGGTGGTAATTTTTCACTTGTGCTTTTGTCCCACCATTATGTACTGGGGTTATAAGTGCCACTTTCCAGGCTGAGGGGACTATGCCTTTTCAGATGGATCTGTCGAAAAGTTATGTAACGGGATATGCAATTTCTGGAGCTCCAAGATTGAGAAGTTTGGGGTCAAGTTTGTCATATCCTGTGGTGCCAGTAGTTTTGAGCCTAGGGAGGAGTAACAATGTTTCTTTTCTTGTTGCAAGCCTAAAATGGAAACTAGAGCATGGGAGGTTGTTGGCAGCGAGATTGGGGGTACTGGAGAGGAGGCTTGTGGAAAATTCTTGTACCTATCAAGATTGGTAAAGAAGGCATTGAAAGCGATGGCCGCATCTCTGGGACGTTCACAGCTCTTCCCATCAATTTCTATGTCACAATCACTTTGCTATGACTGCCCCTTTAGGATAGCATTTAGTTGGGATCAAAACCTTTCTGGGTCCTTTAGGTTCTGTTCTTGTAGATTTCGTAGGTAACTCCTCTTAGCATTTTTTAATTCCCGTTTGCATGTGTTCCATAGTTCCCTGTACTTCTGTCAATCTCAAGAGAGGTCTGAGGTTTTGAAAGATCTCCATGCTTGTCCCTGGTTTTACTTGCTTGGTTTACTTGGTGGATTAGGACCAAAGAAGGCTTAAGTTTTTTGGAATTGTCCCCCCACAATTGTGGGCCATTGTTCCCATATAGCATTTTAGTTAAGCCAGTTGTCTAAGCACTTTTTGAATATGTTAAAGGTGTTACTGTCCACTAGTTCCTGTGGGATCCTATTCCATAATCTAGGTGCTCTTACAGTGTAAAAATTTAGTCTCCTGTTTGTTCTAGTTTTGCTGACTTTGAGTTGCTTATTGTCAAGGCCTCTAGAATTCTGCGGCCGCAGAGATTTGTCATGAACTGCAACCTACCACAGAACTTCTGCAGTGACGCAGAATTCACTGTTCTTGGTGATTCTTTATTAATATTTCTGTTTATCTATAGAATCTGGTTCCCTTCCCCTCTTTTTATATCCAAAATCCATCTATGCTTGGCATGTGATGGTATCAGTGCTATAACATCATACATTAGCCAATGAAATGGCTGCATTCTGCCACAGAAATGAACAGTCACTTATCTACCACAGCTCCCACTGCCAGAGGTGGTAGCACAGCACATCAGGTACAGTGATATTTGCTCAACCTGCACTACAGCATAATACAGTTTTCAGTCTTACTTATTACACTAGGGCCATCTTAAACAAAACCTTGACAATAGCATAGACCTGTTATCCAATTATGTGTGGGTTTCACTCTGAATCCTGTGATTCAAAAAAAAAAAAAATACAACTTTGCCATTGATTACTGTAATAAAGTATGTCTCTTTCTTCACTTGACATGGTACCCATGTACCTATGATATGCCAGTCTTGTTTGCACCATTGAAACCTTTGTACCACCAGTGAATGTTTGTAACACTGGTTGCTCTTTAAACTCTAATGTGTTACTCTGTCCTATTGTTGTGTCTCTCTCTTCTGACGAGGTGCCTTTTGTGAATGAGTCCTTGACTCAAAGGTCTGTAAATCCGATACTCAAATAAATAAATAAATAAGTCCATACCTCACTTTGTACAAACTTATTTGTGCCTTTAAGGTATAGAGATGTCATCTGAAATGAATAACTGGTCAAATTAATTAACCTGTCATTTTTAAGAAAAATAAAGTAATTATGCCCAGAAAAGTGGAATATACTGTAATAATGTGTAGACCTGTTGAAAGAACAGACATGTTGAATAAATAATTGCGCTGTACACATTTTTGCCAGGGTTATTGATTACATATTGTCACTGGTTGACAGACTCACCTAAAAGTTATGGAGAAATGTTGTGTGCAGGGCCAGCTTTTAGGCCAGAGGATAGCGTGTCGTGTTCCCATGCCAGCAATTCAGGTTCAGAGACTAGCTCTGGGAGCTAGCAGGGCAGCACAAGGATTGGGGAATACACCACAGCTCTGAGCCTGGGAAGGTATGGCGCAGTGTTATGTCACATGAGGACATATTGTAATGGTCTGGAGAGCTTTATCTCACAGTGGGTTCACATGCATGTCATGGCCTGATGGTGTTACATAGTGTGTCAGAGGAAGCGGGCTGGCATGACAAATGAGTTTTGCATTATCTCTTCTATTCTGGCCAGCCCAGTGGCGCTGAGGGTTGAGGCGCTGGATGCCACACTTTGCGTCAAGCCGGCGACCCGGGTTCGAGAACGAGCCTGGATCACTGGTGGTCGGCAGGGGAAGGGAAGGATTGAGCATCTGGAGGACAGCTCTCCTTCCTCAGGGGGATCCAGGGACTATGCCTGGCACTGCGGTGACCTCTGGTGGAGACCGGAGGTACCACAACTCTTCAGGGCCAACGTAGAGGGTTGCGAAGTCACGGCAAGATGTTCCCTGGCATCATTGCACATCAGAACTCCGTCATGGAGAGGGAGGGTGTAATGAGGGAGAAAAAAAGCTCCACTGCTGATAGGTGATGGTGCTTCCCCTCACTTTCCACACTCCTGGAGTCGGGCCCAAGTACCCTCCGCTTCCCCCTCCTCCAGCCCCGTGGCTCAATACTATAAGATAGAGCGCCCTGGGCAGGGGCGACCCTTCCCTGGAGGGAAGACCCAGGGGATGCCCGGTGATGGAGAGGAGCAGTTACAGGTATGGGAGGCAACGCAAGGAGGTAGAGAATGCACCAGGGAAGTCACTGGAGAGAGTTCAGCGATGGTGGGTAAAAAACAGAGTTAAAAAAAAAAGAATCTCCTCTATTCTGTTTATTCCATTTCCAAAGGGACCTGTACGAATGCAGCTACAATTTCATGGAAATTTTATATATATATATATAGTATATCTCTGTCACTATATGTGTGTATATATATATATATATATATATGTGTATATATATATAAAGGATATGCATTGAGCTACTGAAAATATCCTGATATTTCCCAGTGCAGTTTGACCTTATATGCCTCCACAGTGGCGCAGCCTGATTTAAACATTTTTCTTTTAGGTTTCTTTAAAGGAATACGTTTATCTGGTTGATCCTGCTTTTTGTATTGCTCTGTAGAAGTGAAGCAGGATGGATTGAACTCCTGAGGAGCGGCTAGTTCTGCTGCTGTCTGCGTAGTAGAGGAGCTGGTTGCTGGATATTGGGAGCAGTGTGAGTCATTCGGAGGTTGGCTGGAAGTGGAGGTGAGAAGGTTTTCAGTATTGCATTTCATGGAAGGATATGAGGGGATTGTAAGAATGACAGGGGCTTACACTTTGGTGGAGGGGTTCCCATTTTGCATTTTGCCGAGTACGTTAGTTTGTTGCTGGTTACGGGGAATGTTGGAGAAGTGTTCAGAGGAGAGCTTCTCTTGTTAGGGATTGAGAAGTCTATGTGGTCAGGGAGAGAAGGGAAGCAGCAGTGATAGGACAGTGGGGAAGCTGTAGAGTGTGAATTAGTAGCTGTGGTGTGTGCAGGGATTTACCAAAAGAGAGAATGTTTTTAGCTGTGTGATGAGGGAGACTTTGGAGAACTGTTTAGGTAAGCTCTGTTGTTGGTGATTGTACAGTTGTTGCTGTGTTGTCAGAGTTAAAAAGAAACTGTGAACCTGTAATGTGGCATGTTGGGTTGCAAAGGGGAGTTTATAGAATTTTTATTTTTACATTTTTTTGAAGGAGTTCCCCAAAGTCTGTATCTCCTGTTTCTGTTGTTAAGAAAATATTTTGGGGGAAAATGTTCTGTGTGCTGCTGGACAGAAATGAAACTGCTAGTGGGAGCTGAAATAGAAACATAGAAACATAGAATTTGACGGCAGATAAGGACCGCTTGGCCCACCCAGTCTGCCCATTTCCCTACCTGATGGATAAGCTGCAGATCCTAGTTAACCAGCAGCCTACTTCTTCCTACCCGCACCCCCTAGAATTGCCTTATGACTGTCCCATGCATGCTTGAATTCCACCACTGTTTTTGACTCCACAACCTCCTCTGGAAGGCTGTTCCAGAGTTCCAGAATGCAACTGAACAGGTGAATTCTGATTGTGCTGCTCATGCTGCCAGCTCCCACCAATCAAAACGTTTTTGAGCAGTTGGGGTAAAGTGCAGTTTGAGTCTGGTTATTACCTACAGTGAGAATAAATGACCTAGAGTGAGAATAAATGCGATATTCTCACTGTAGGTCTGTGCAGGCAAAAATACTTCTGTTATTTGCCACTTTTTATCCTCACCCCATTGTATAACTATATATACACACACACACACATATTTGTATTTGTATGTATATTATAGATTGCATATAAATATATAAGTGATACAGTGGGGACCTCTTGAGTGGTGTAGAAATCACTTATAAATATATAATTTGACTGGGTGACCAAAGTAATAGGCCAGGGAGGGGCTGTGGACATGGCTTACCTAGACTTTAGCAAGGCATTTGACACAGTCCCACACAAAAGATTGATAATCAAGTTAGCCAGCCTGGGGGTGGGTCCCAGGGTGGTAGCCTGGGTAGCAAACTGGCTGCACAACAGGACACAGGAGGTAATAGTGAATGGAACACATTCCGAAGAAAGGGGGGTCACTAGTGGAGTACCTCAGGACTCAGTACTGGGTCCAGTCCTCTTTAACATCTTTATAGGTGACATTGCAGAGGGTCTGGAAGGAAAGGTATGCCTCTTTGCAGATGACACAAAGATCTGTAACAGAGTTGATACACGAGGGGTAGAAAGGATGAGAAGGGACTTGGCAAGGTTGGAGGAATGGTCAGACATATGGCAACTTAGATTCAGTGCAAAGAAGTAGCAAAGTAATGCACCTGGAAAACAAAACCCAGGAGAAGAGTACACAATAGCAGGAGTACTAACAACAACAAAATGGAAAGGGACCTGGGGGTAGTCATATCAGATGATCTAAAGGTGGGTAAGCAATGTGGGAAGTCAGTGAGGAGAGCCGGGGGGGGGGGATACTGGGATGCATAGGAAGGGGCATCACAAGTAGAAAAAGAGAAGTGGTTATCCCTCTGTACAGCAGTTGGTGAGACCCCATCTGGAGTACTGTGTGCAGTTTTGGAGACCTCATCTACACAAGGACATAGACAGGATGGAAGCAGTCCAGAAGAGGGCAACTAAAATGGTGCAGGGTCTGCATCAGAAACCATATGAAGACAGACTGAGAAAGCTTAATATGTATACCCTTGATGAAAGGAGGGACGGGGGGACATGATAGAAATGTTCAAGTACCTCAAGGGAATCAACAAAGTCCAGGAGGGTAGCATCTTTCAAAAAAAGAGATGTGTAAGAACAAGGGGGCACAATTTAAAGATAGAGGGGGGACGGTTCAGGGGTAATGTGAGGAAATTTTTTTTCACGGAGAGAGTGGTGGACGCATAGAACCGCCTTCCTGGAGAAGCTGTGGGGCCTAAAACAGTGGAGGAATTCAAACATGCATGGGACAGACATAAGGCAATTATAGTGGGGGGTGGCAGGAAGTAGGCTGTTGGTTAACTAAAATCTGTTGCTTATCCAGTAGGTAGGGAAATGGGCAGACTGGGTGGGCCAAGTGGTCCTTATCTGCCATCAAAGTCTATGTTCTATGTTCTAAGTGATACACAGTGGGGACCTCATGGGTGGTATAGACAGCATGAATATAGGAATACTTTATTTATCACATAAGGTCCCCTCTGTGTATTTCATTTATGCCGTAGGCTAGGACATTAAAGGATCAATTTTTTTTTTTTTTGTTAAGACATAAAAATATTTCTGTAAGTCTGTTATTTTTGGAACTAGTATTACTGTGCTTCCCCCATCCTGATTGCTGTAACCATTGCCATGGATGTGAAGTCAGGATGACAAGCTGACACTGTGATGTGGTAGTTCATTAGTGTCGCAGAACTTCCGCAGAAATTACAAACCACCGACACAGAAGTTCTGCAGCAAATGGTAATCTTGCCGCAGAACTTGGTCCCAATGTGCCACAGAAAAGTAATTGCTTATTGTGAAGCCTTGGCTCTATTTTCCTTTGTGAAAATGTGATTCCACATTGCTGCATCTGTGCAGGTGAATGTATGATTTTAAATAGAAAAAGGAGATCACCTCTATATCTGCTTAGCTCTAGGGAGTGGAGGCCTGTCTCATGGAGTCTCTAAGGATAATTTTTTTTGCACAGTGTGGGACCATCCTGGTTGCTCTTCTCTGAATCTGCTCAATCCTAGTGATGTATTTTGCTAAATATGGACTCCAGAAGGGTGACTCATAATCAGAATATGGTCTAATGTGTGTTCTGTATAATGGGATTAGGCATTCTTCAGTCTTTGAGATAAATGTACGATTAATCCTCCTAAGGAGCATGTTTGAGAGTTTAGGTTTTCAGGAGCTTTTTGAGTTCTCTGGATATCCACTTTGATTGTTGTCTTCTGACTCGGATTTGCTTGAGTGCGGCATGTTTGTTAGCTACAGAGAGGAAGTTTATTTGCAAAAAATTCTGATGCATCCTCAATCGTAGGGAGTGTCCTTATTTGATCCCAATCTACCCCAGGTAGCGTGTGTAGGAAGGAGGTTAAGACAAAGTTAGAGAAATCCCAGGCCCAAAAAGTTCTTGGGGGGGTGTCGGGAATTTGTTCTTCCATACTTCAGAGATTGGGGCATGGTCACTTATTGAGTCAGGAAATATGCTCACCACTTTGAAGTTGTACGGATTTGTGGCTAGGATTCAATCAAGGGTAGTTGGATTACCAGTTTTGGTATTCTGCCTGGTGGGAACATTAGCAAGTTGGGTGAGTTGAGCCCCATATAGGGCATTCCTTCTCAGATATCCTGAGACCAGTGTAAGTTAAAGTCCCTTAGAAGTATTCTTTCCCTACCAGGAAGACCATACTAATGCATCAGTCAGAGTTTTGGGGGCTTTCACTGCCCCTTTGGGTGGATTATAAATGCAGCCTATCTGCAGGGACTTGGCCCCACCTAATAAAATTTGGATGAAGACTGCTTCACTATCTGAGTTTAGTAGCACAGGGATGGGGAGTAGGGAAGCCTTCAGTGAGCACTTTGAATATATGAGGACACCCCCATCTTTCTTCAGTTGTCTATCATGTCTGAAAGTTGTGAATCCAGGGACCCTCCTTCATGGGGTAAAATATTCTGCTTGAGCCATGTTTCAGAGATGGCTACAACATCCGGAGTATATACTTGAACCTGTGCTTTAAATTCTGATGCTATTGATATTCAGATGGGCAATTTTTTGTCCACAGATGTTATGCCAGATCACCTAACAGGTCAATATATCGTGTGCTTAATATCGCACAACATTCCCATGCAACGCAAACAGCGCGGTATGGGAGAGCGAGAGAGTGCAAAACTGTGTGTGTGTGTGTGCGCGGTAGTGCACTCTCTCACTCTTCCCAGGTAAAGGTTAAGACCTCTGCCGGGAGGAAGGTCCCCCGACCAGCTGCTGTGGCTCAAGGGGATGAGCCACAGATAAGACGGCAAAAAGGCACTGTGTCTGTGGACCTGGTTTCAATTCCCAGTCCCAGATATAATTTTATTTTTATCATACTTTGTGCAATATAAAGTGTAACCCCCCCCCCCCAGTGGCTTGTTATTTTAGTTGGGGGGTTGGTGCTGGGGACAGTGCCCCCCGTAATAATTACAGTTATGCTGCCACAATGATGACATGCTGTTCTAGCAGCGCAGTATGTTGCAGCAGAATAATGTCTTGCAACATTATGACCCTGTGCCTCCAGCTCACATTAGTAGGAGATCCAGTTTTTACGTTGTCAGGGTGAGGTACAGGATTAAGTTCAATATCCCCAAGCAATAATATTAACAGTGTTCTCAGCAGGTTCACAAGTGATTCAGTAGTGAGTGGTATAACTCTAACTTCCCGTTCTGTTAGAAAGGTACATTACCTGTAACAGTTGCCGTTTTTCACAAAGCCTTGCAAGATGAGATGGTAGGGGGTTCTGTAGTAAGACAGTGGCTGGTTTTTAGTCAGGGATGAAGGGCTGTTAGGGGTTCATGCCTATCATCTTTGAATTTAGGGGTATCAGGTCTGATGACAAGAACACAATTATATACATGAGGGCAAGCATAACTCCTTTAAACTCCATAATCCTACAGCTGTAGAACGTTTATACAGGGAAGGGAAGAGGGTAGCGTTACCTTTACATTGCTTATCCTTGGTGGGCTGCCCACCACTAGGGTGAAAGAAACACTGCTTCTAGAAATTGAAATATTCCCTAATTCAATAAAATGTCTATAGTTCAATACTCTATTATGGTAGAACTCAATATCTTTAGAGCTGCTTATGCAAACCTCAATAGAGAAGCAGCAGAACTGGCCACATAGATAATGGGCCAATTATTCTGACCAAGGGGAGAAGATGGGGAAACTAATGGCTTTATGAGTTCACCAGCAGGAAGCCTTTTGCACTATTAAGGGCCTGAAGGTATCAGGTAAACCAGAGACTATTACTGCACCACAAGCTATAGCTGATGATTAAAAAACATTCTGCTAAAATCTATAAAGTCAGGTAATTGGAAATAGTTCCTTTATACCTAGGGTTCTGACATCATTTCCTCAAGAGTGCAAGGTGCATATCAATGTCATATCCTCTCTAGCACACAGCACTGAAAATATACGCATACACATTATATAATATATATATATTTCTATATAACAAACCAATCACACACACAAGCACACACACAAAAAAAAAAAATACATAGTCATGTGAGGAAGTAGTGCAATGTAATGGCTGTGGGGCAGCAGTCTTCCGAGGAGTCTTTCTGGAGGCTGAGATGCTGCCTATTTGCAGACAACTCTCGGCCCTGAGGAGGAAGTTGCCCGCCTTCAGGCCACACTGGACAGCAGTAAGAGAACCTTCCCCAGGCCAGACTTGATGGTAGGAAGGGACCCCCCCCATCCAGGGAGCACCAGAGCCACCACCACTACCTCAGAGGTCGCAAAGAAAGCACAGCAGTTGGACCACAGTGGGCTCAGAGAGGGTGAGGAGGGTGGAACAGAGGCACACCCAGTCAGTTGTTCCACTCCACAATCCATACACCATTCTGGGGGAGCACAGCTCCCCTATGGATGCACCCACGGAGGAGATTAAGGAGGCTGAGGACACCTGTCACAAGGGAGGCCCACAGGAGGGAGGCAGAGGATGCCACAAGGAAAGGAAGCAGCTCCTGGTGGGGGACTCAATTATTAGGGGGATAGAACTGGGGGGAGCAGGGAAAACTGAAGTAAGGTGCCTGCCTGGTGCCATGGCTTGTAGGGACAGGAAGCGCATCCTCAGGATCACGAGAACAGCTGCACGGGAGTCTGAGCTGGATGTCATTGTCCACCTAGGGACAAATGACTTGGCTCAACATGAGATTAGAGCAGTGCAGAAGGACTTTGTAGAATTGGGGAGGGGTCTAAGACAAGTAGCACACACAGTAACCTTCTCAGAGGTGCTGCCTGTAAATGGCATGAGTGAGGCAAGGGTACTATGCACCATGCAGTTTAATGAGTGGTTGAAAAAATGGTGTGGAGCACAGGGGTTTGGCTTCATTGGGGACTGGGGTTCCACCTGGAAGGACACCAGCCTATACTGGCAGGATGGTCTGCATCTGTCCAGGAAGGAACAAGTCTTTTGAGCAATCGGTTTAATGCTTCATTGGCAAGCTTTTAAACTAGTCAAGGGGGACGACTGATGAGCAGCAGAAAAATCCCAGCCTCTCCTACAAAACAGGGTACTAAATGAGAAAAGACCGAGGTAGAAAGGTCAGTGGGGATGCTGCAACAGAAAGTAAAGCCATCAAAAAATGGAGAGCAATGAGTACCAATGCCCGTAGTCTGAGTAACAAGCTTCCTGAATTAGTGGCCTTGATGGAGGAGGAACATCTGGATATCGTGGCAGTCACAGAAACATGGTTCGCACAAAACCATGACTGAGATATAAACATACCAGGATACACTATCTACAGGAGGGACAGGGAGGGTAAAAGAGGAGGAGGAGTAGCTCTTTACATAAGGGAAGGAATCAAAGTAACAGAACAAAAGAGAAAACAGGGAGGAGAAAGCACTGTGGGTCAGTTGGAGACCGGCAATGGCACCACAATCCGCACAGGGTTGTATACAGACCCCTTCTCCAGGGGAGGAAATGGACAAGGAAATGATAGAAAGTATACTTAGTATGGCAAAAAAAGGGGAGATATTGCTGATGGGTGATCTGAATATGCCAGATGTTAACTGGAGTGCAGTTGCCACAGCCACTTCGAAGAGTGGGGTTATTCTAGATGCCCTACAGGGGGCATGCCTTAGACAACTAGTATTGGAGCCCACTCGAGAGGGAGCAATCTTAGACCTGGTTCTCTCAAATGGAGATCACAGATCACAGGATCACAGATGTAGAAGTGGGTAGCCATCTGGGAACTAGTGACCATCGAACAGTATGGTTCACAATAAACACAGCAATAGAGTCAAGCCATACAAAGGCAAAGGTACTGGACTTTAGGAGGGCTGACTTTGCCAAAATGGGTGAGTGCCTAAGGAATGCACTAGCAACGCATGAGGAAGGAGGGTGGAAGAACAATGGAATAATAAAAACTGCCATCACAGAGGCAACAAAGCCTTTGTGTGAAGCAAATAAACAAAACTAAACGATGTAAGAAACCACTATGGTTCTCAAAGGAAGTGGCAGTGAAGGTTCAAGAGAAAAAGAAAGCATTCAGGAAGTACAAGGAATCACAGAAGGAGCAGGACAGAGAACTGTATCAGTTAAAGCAAAAGGAAGCTGGGAAGGCAGTCAGAACAGCAAAGGCCCAAACTGAAGAAAGGATAGCCAACTCAGTTAAGAAGGGGGATAAAACCTTTTATAGGTACATCAGGGGGCGAAGAAGACCAAGGGAGGATAGTGAGGCTTAATGGGGGCAGAGGAGACTGTGAAAAGGCAGAGATACTAAACAAATATTTTGCTCAGTATTTACAAAGGAAGGGGGATACCTAGAACAAACAGTAGAAACACACTGGATACAGAAGTTGATACCAGCCCATTTGGAAGAAAGGGTTCTGAAAGAACTCTTAAAACTGAAGGTGGACAAAGCAATGGGGCCTGATGGGATTCATCCCAGAATTCTAAAAAGAACTAAGGGTAGAATTAGTGACACCACTGACTACCCTGTTTAACAAATCATGGAGGATGGGGTGGTACCCGAGGACTGGAGGAGGCAGATGTGATTCCCTTCACAAAAAGTGGGAGCAAGGCAGAAGCAGGAAACTACAGACCTGTTAGTTTAACCTCAGTGGTAGGGAAAATGATGGAATCACTTCTGAAGGAAAGAATTGTCGAGTATCTAGAGGCCAGAGGGGCACAGGACCCAAGGCAGCATGGATTCACAGCAGGAAGGTCATGCCAGACAAATCTGATAGATTTCTTTGACTGGGTGACCAAAGTAGTAGATCAGGAGGGGCTGTGGACATGGCCTACCTAGACTTTAGCAGGGCATTTGACACAGTCCCACACAAAAGATTAATATACAAGTTAGCTAGCCTGGGAGTGGGTCCCAAGATAACACCCTGGGTAAAAAATTGGCTGGAAAATAGGACACAGAGAATAATAGTAAATGGAGTCCACTCTGATGAAAGGGGGGTTACTAGTGGGGTACCGCAGGGTTCAGTATTAGGACCAGTCCTCTTCAATGTCTTTATAAGCGACATTGCAGAGGGACTGGAAGGAAAAGTATGTCTCTTTGCAGATGACACAAAGATCTGCAACAGAGTTGATGCACAAGGTGGGGTGGAAAGGATGAAAAGGGACTTGGCAAGGTTAGAAGAATGGTCAAATGTATGGCAGCTTAGATCCAATGCTAAGAAGTGCAAGGTAATGCACCTGGGAAACAAAAACCCAGGGGAAGAGTACACAATCGGGGGTGAGATACTAACGACAACAAAAATGGAAAGGGACCTGGGGGTAGTCATATCAGATGACCTAAAGGTGGGCAAGCAATGTGAGAGGGCAGCAATGAGGGCTGGGGGGATATTGGGATGCATAGGGAGAGGCATCACCAGTAGAAAACAGGAAGTTATTATCCCTCTGTACAGACAGCTGGTCAGACCCCATCTGGAGTACTGCATGCAGTTCTGGAGACCTAGTCTTTGCAAAGACATAGACAGGATGGAAGCTGTCCAGAGGAGGGCAACTAAAATGGTGCAGGGTCTACACTGGAAGACATATGTAGAGAGACTAAAGAAGCTTAATATGTATAGCCTCGAGGAAAGGAGGGAGAGGGGGGACATGATAGAAACTTTCAAGTACCTCAAGGAATCAACAAAGTCCAAGAGGGTAGCATCTTTCAAAAAGAGGTGTGCATGAACAAGGGCACAATTTGAAGATAGAGGGGACGGCTCAGAGGTAATTTAAGGAAGTATTTTTCACAGAGAGGGTTGTGGATGCATGGAACGTGCCTTCCTGAGGAGGCTGTGGAGTCAAAAAACAGTGGTGGAATTCAAGCATGCATGGGACAGTCATAAGGCAATTCTAGGGGATGGGGGTAGGAAAAAGTAGGCTGCTGGTTAACTAGGATCTGCAGCTTATCCAGTAGGCAGGGAAATGGGCAGACTGGGTGGGCCAAGTGGTCCTTATCTGCTGTCAAATTCTATGTTTCTATAACCCCCTCCCATACCTGAGGAATTCATCAGGGAGGATCTAACCAATAGCCCCCTTCAGGAGCTATGTACCTTTAAGAGTGTCTGTCGATCTTTAGGTTGTGCCAGTTTTCAATGCCCATAGAGGACTGGGTCAGCTGGTCTGATCTGGCATTCCAAAGGGGAGGAGTCAGTGGTCTGGCTGAAGAGCAGATGAGTCCGACTTGGTAGAAGACCCGTGCTGGCACATAGTGCCAGCTCCCAGTGCAAGGTAATTTCTCAGTAGAGACTGACATTGAGAATAGTACTCATACTGCCGTTGAATCAGAGCTTCGAAGGGGAGCGCTCCCTCTCCAGCAGGAAAAAAAATAACTCAAGATAGAAAGATAGATCTGTGTGAGAGAAAATGGGTACAGGAAAGAACTGTGGGCAAAAGATCTGAGGTGACGTTGAGTCCGTTTCTTAGAGTGACTTGGTGTTGCATCCATTGGTGTTCTCACTCCCCAAGTGAGGACGAGTGCCTGTGAAGTTAAACAGCCCTTGTCAGAAAGTGGGAATTTACCTCATATCATTACCATGTGCTCATATTGCCCCAAAAGATCTGGATATCACTGGCTGACACCAGACAGATGCCCCTGTGAGTGAAGTGTGACAATCTAAAAGTCTAAATCTGTGAGGAACGTGTACAGGAATAGACTGTGTAGGAAGTCCGGCTTTATTCCAAAGTCTGTGACAGGATCCATTACTGCTGCAGAGCATGTTGGCAAGGAACTGTTGTGTGAAATCGGAAGCATGGGCTAGGAGATGCCCACGGACTCCCCACCTGTGCTGCATGGGGTGGTGGACTCTGTGAACATCTAGGTGCCTCCATTGGGACCAGCACTATGACAGTAGAAGAACCCCACTAGGGCTGAAGCCAAACCAGGAATAAACAAGCATTTGTCAATGCCGAATGTTGTCTCGCTGGCATTGGCATTGGTAGTGCAGGAGTTAGAGATGCATAATAGGAATGGCAGTGAACTATGGAACTGACGCTAACCCCACCCCCACCCTGCAGAGACTGACCGGTGCTGGGGTGTGCCTTTGGGGCATCAGCTATAACGCTCATGCCATTTTACCTCACCCTACCCTGTAGACACTGACAAGTGTTGTGGTGCTTTGGGGTCTTTGGGCCTTATACTTACCTCATTCCATAAGGAATACACTGAGATGGGTGCAGTATAGAAGAATGGGGTGAACTTTAGGGCCGAACACTCCAAGGCACATCTCGATGCCTGTCACTGGCTGCAGGGTGGGGGTGGAATGGCGTGAGCATTACAGCCAATGATCCCAAGTCACACCCCTGGCACCTGGCAGTCTCTACAGGGTGGGGTGTTACAGTTGGAAACCGTAACGCGTTGTAGGCGTTTGTTGGTATTTTCACTCCAAATTTTCAACATAGGCTTTTTGTGACCCCACCTCATGAAGAGCGGCACAATCAGTTTGTTAGCTGAAAGATGGTTTTGCACAGCGGCTATGCCATTCGGAGACACAGGGATGAAAACACATTTTGGGCAGGATGTGGAAAATGACAACTGTATTGTTTATGAAGAGGCGTAAAAAAATGGCAACATTGAAAATTTGGAGTAAAAATAAGAAAAATTGGTGAAGTCATGAGCATGCATAAAAACTGCACAACACACATCCGTAACCCAATTATTTTGGGGAATTTTTAGCCACATTTTCAACATAGGCATTTTGGGACCTCCCCTCATGAACAGTGGTGCTGTGATTTTGTTAATCTGTCCCGAAAGTTGATTTCCACACAGGTGCAGAAACACATTTTGGGCAGGCTGTGAAAAATGACAGCTATACTGTTCATAAGGAGGTGTGAAAAATTACCAGTGTTGAAAATCTGGCATGAAAATGTTACAAATTTGCGAAGTTGCAAGGGTGGTGGAAACTGCGCAACGCACGCTTGTAACACAGTCATTTTATGGACTTTCGTCACCAAATTTTCAACATAGGCATTTTAGGACCTCTGCTCATGAATAGTATCACTGTAATTTTCTCAAACTGTCCCAAAAACTGATTTCACACAGCGACCATGCTATTCTGCGCCGGATTTTCAAAAACACATTTCAGCCAGGATATGTAAAATGACAGCTATACTGTTCATAAGGAGGTGTGGAAAATGCCAATTTTGAAAATCTGGAGTGAAAATATTACAAATTCACAAAGTTACGCGCGTGCGTGGAAACAGCGCAACGCATGCTCATAAAACAACAATTCTTTTGATTTCTTTCACCAAATTTGCAACATAGGCTTTTTGAGAGCCCCCCCCTCATGAACAGTGGCACTGTCATTTCATTACTAGGTCCCAAAGGGTGATTCCATGCAGTGACCATGAAATCACCTTTCGAGACTGAATAACACCATGACAGTGACTGAAATCATGAGGAGGGGCCCCAATAACCCCATGTTGAAAATTTGGTGCAAAAATTCCAAAAAATGACCAAGATATGCACCAAAGTTTAAACCCCCTATTTATGCCATCATACAGCTTACGGCATTTCTTCAGTTCGCGGCCAGCTTTGAAGAGTACAGACGTGTTCCTGGTCCACCAAAGATCATTGCGCTGGACTCCGGAGGTAAGTATGGGGTGAGGGGGGATGTGGGGAGGCAGGGTGCACAGAGGGGGGTGCGGGTTGGGGCAGGGAGCTGGACAGACCACGAGGGACTGTTTTCTGCTTTTGCAGGTTGAAAAAAATACATCGCAGGACTTTTTTTTTTTTACAGAGGCATTTGGCATGCTGGGGTGGGCTCCCAGTGTGCCACCTGAGTGTTTGGGGGGGCTAGCCAATGAGGGACTGGGCACCCCCATCGGCACATACCAAAGGGGGGGCAAGAGTTGAGGGAGATTGGGTACCCCCCTCGGCACATAACAAATGGGGGGTGCATTATATCGATGGAGAGTGGGCTCCCCCATTGGCACATAAACTGGGTCAGGGTATGCTGACAGGGGGATTGGGCACCCCTGAAGTCGGCATTGTGGCAGGCAGTGTGCCACCATGTTTACTGTAATGTTTCACCAGGGAAGGCACGTCGGGAGGTGCCGCTGCGTATGACAAGCTTTGCTCTCATTGCAGGGGACCTTTCCTTAGATATGCTCACCACATTTATGTATTCCTGGTGTGGCGCCTGCATGCAGGCTGATTGGGGAATGAGGGACGCACCTACTGATGCGTGCCCTGCATTTGCCCAACAGTGACCACGCCTCCAAATCTGCTACTAATGCAATATGTTGGCTGGTGCACAAGGGCGAGCCAACATAAAAAGTGTTCATCCCTTGGTGAAAAGGTGAAATGAATAGAGACTGTGCTCATTGAAGGGTATGAAACAGAGTGACAGAAGGTAGTTTCTGTAAGCTCACAACAGGAGGAATAAAAGATCCTATTTGTTTTATAGCCCCTGTTTGGACATTTGTTCTGCATCCAAGTTCTCAAACCCTTTACTCTGCAGCTCCCAACAACCCTGCCAGGCTCCAGTGGAGCCCCAGAGAACAGCTTCAGGCTCAGGAGGTCAAGTAAGTGCTTTGGTGTTTGTGAATCCCCTTCCTGAACATGAATTGTGCCATGAAAATACCTCTAGACCAGGGAGGTGGGCTTACACACATGGAATCATTTGTTGACAGATAAGGACTGCTTGGCCCACCCAGGCTGCCGACTTTTCCTTGTCTATACTTTCACTGCAGACCCCACCTGATCTCTGACTGCCTCCGCCCTGCTTTTCTACCAAGATTCTTTTATGCCTATCCCCTGCATGGTTGAAGTCCTCCACTATTTTCACCTCCACCACCTCTGCTGGAAGACTGTTCCAGGCATCTACCACTCTTTCAGTGAAAAAGTACATTCTCCCATTCCTCCTAAATTTCTCCCCTTCCAGCTTCATTGCATGACCTCTTGTCCTGGTGTATCTTCTCCTCTGGAAAATACTCTCCTTCTGTACCATGTTCACCCCTGTGAGATTATTATAGATCTCTATCACGTCTCCCCTCTCATGATTTACTGAACATGTACTCCCTGGAAGACAGGAACAAGAGAGTAGGAACATGACTGGGACCTTCAAGTACTTGAAAGGGATAAACAAGGTTGATAAGGAGAGTCTCTTTAAGCTGAGTGGAAACTATAACACAGGGAAATCAGGAAGCACTTCTTCACAGAGAGGGTGGTGGACACTTGGAATGTGCTGCCAGAAGAGGTAATCTTGTTGAAGACAGTGGGCAGCTTTAAGAGAGACTGGGACAGGTATAGGGGGAAGGTAAGGGTCATGGGTAGGGAGGATGGGAGGAGTGGGGAGAGGGGGCAGGGACAGTAGCTCAAACTGTGAACCCTGCAACATGAGCAGACTTGATAGACCAAACAGCCTTCTTCTGCTGGCTTCTTCATATGTTCACATGTTCCCTCATCCAGGGTGTACATACTGAGATTCCTCAGTCTTGCCTCATAGGCTTTTTGATGCAGCCCCTGCTCCACTTTAGTTGTCCTCCTATAGACAGCCCCTACGCTATCTAGGTCTTTCCTAAGATGCAGTCTCCAAAACTGGACACAGTACTCCAGATAGGGTCTCAACAATAATCTATACAGTTGTGGTAACACCACCTCTCTCCTTCTGCTAGTGTTATTCTTCCCTATGCACCCCAGCATCCCATGGTCCCTACCTACTGCCTCGCCACCTTAAGGTCATCTGATATGATTATCCCAAGATCCATTCCTTGTTTTGTGTCTAACAATACCTCTACCCCCATTTTATACTCCACCTTTGGGTTTCTGTGCCCATGTGGAGTAATTTTGCACTTTTGTGCATTCAAACCCAGCTGCCACACCCTTGACCATTCTGTTTTCTCAGGTCTCTCCACCTCCTCCAGAGTGTCTACCCTGTTGCAGATTTTGGTGTCATCTGCAAAGAGACACACATACCTTGCATGACAGCTGTTCTGCAATGTCACTTATAAAACATTAAAGAAGAATGATCCAAGTACTGAGTCCTGAGATACCCTGCTGTACACTCTCCCCTCCCCAGAGTGCCACTTACCACCACCCACTGCCACATATCCATCAACCAATTTCATACCCAGCTTACCACCTTGGGTCCCACTCCCAAAATTCCTAGTTTCTTTATGAGCCTATGTGGTGTGGTGTGGAAGGCCTTGCTGAAATCTAAGTAGGCCATGTCCACAGCCCTATCCTGTTCTATTTCCCTGATCACCCAGTGGAAGAAATTGATCAGGTTCTTTTGACATGACCTCCTTCCTGTGAATCTGTTCTGCCTCGGGTCTTGTAACCCATTGGATTCAAGATACTCCACTAACCTTTCCTTTAAAAGCATCTCCATTAACGTCCCCACCACGAACGTCAGACAGACCAGCCTATAGTTGCTAGTCTCATCCCTGTTGCCACTTTTAGGAAGCGGGACTACATCTGCTCTCCTTCAGTCACCACTCCTGTTTCCAGTGAATTGCTGATTAGGGCTGCCAGAGGTGCAGCCAATATCCCCATGAGCTCTCTCAGCACCCTTGGGTTTACCCCTTCCAGCCCAATAGCTTTACTTGTGTACTCTCCCAGGTCATGCCTGAAAATAGGCATACAGTATGTATGCCTGGTGCACCTTACCTGGTAACTAACTAACTAACCAGTTTTATCCACTTTCAGATTCACAAGTCCTTTCAGGACTCTTTCCTCTGTGAATGGACTTGTTGCCTTCCTTCCCCCAGTGTTCCTGTTGCTTGTATGCGGTCCAACCCCCTTCCCTCAGTGAAGACTGAACAGAAGCATCAGTTCAGGATATCTGCTTTTCCCTGATCTTCCTCTGCACAGTCTTCCCTGCCCTTCTCAACCTCATAATCCCTCCTTGTCTTCCTCTTTTCACTAATGTACCTAAAAAAGGTTTAGTCCCCCTTATTTACCCCTTTGGCTACCTTTGCCTCAGTTTGTGCCTTGGTGCCCCTCGCCACCTTCTCTGATTCCCTCTGCTTTTCCTGGTGCACCTCCCATTCCTCGCCCCGCTGCGTCTCACTATACCTCCTGAATGCTGCCCTTTCAGCCTATACCTTTGCAGTCCGTTCCCTTGAAAACCATAATGGCCTCCCCAACAGCTGCCTCAGATTGTGTCCCACAAACCAAGAGTCGGGTGTTAAGAAGCCACCGTTTTTGACCCCAGTGCTGCTGCTCTCAGGTCCCGTGCTGTGATGGCTGGCAACACATGCCATGGGGTTGTTTCAGCCGCCACGGTATCAGTCGGACCCAGTGCTGCTGCTCTCAGGTCCCATGCTGTGAAGGCTGGCAACACATGTCACAGGGTTGTTTCAGCCGCCACTGTGTCAGTCAGACCTGCAGCTCTCTCAAGCTGCTGGAGGATGCAGTCTGTTGACCCCACTTCCTGTTGCCGTTCCTGGCAACCTTTTTAGGATCCCCCATGGAATATTCAGAAAACCAACGTTGAGTTGGCAACTGTGTACCAATAACAGGATCTGGAAAACTTCTTGACAACAACAACAACAATGCTGAGATTTGTTATAAAATGTTACTTTTGTGTAGTCTTAACAGGAGCATGTCTAGCCTAGATGGTTACTTTCTATGCCCCAGGAGGCTTTCTAAAGTGAATATTTATTTATTGAAGATAAATGCAGTTTTTGTTGCAGTTAAAAACATTTAAAAGGCATCTTCTGTTTTGAGGCCGCACTCTAAGATACCCCTACAATGACTCCCACTGTGATGTCACTGGAATGCGAATACTCCAACAGCCCTGATGTAAGCAATATTTACCATATGACTCTTATGGCGAAATTAAGGGGATGGAAAAACAGCTACTGACCATGGTCCGGGTCTTCAAGGAGGCCCTTATCAAAAGCTTTCAGTAAAATAAAAGAACAACATTCAAATGCAAGAAAATATTTTTCTCCGGCTGCTGGTTGTTGCACTGTCTTACCATTGGAATCTTCCCTCCTAGGCTTCCAGAGAGGCAGAAAGCAGGCTTTTAACACAGAAGCACAAGTCCACCACCACCAAACCCCCACCCTACGCCCCATGGATTGTCTCAGTTAATTCTAAAGCAGAAAACGTTCTGTTGGAACCAAGCAGGGCCAGTGACATCATTGGGGTGGGTCAGGGCACTACAAAAGAGCAGCTGCACAAGTGGCTGCCCACAGAGCGGCTGCATGTGTGAATGGCTCATGGACTACGGAATAGTGATTTACGGGTCCGCTGATCAAACTGCCCTCCGCAGCATAAACCTTGCCCTCAATAAAGCCTGTTGATTGGTCTCTGGATGTGACAGGTTTTTTTTTTTTTACACTTTATTTTTCTTCACTGCCTCTCGGGGAACTGTCTCGGGCATCCACCTTACCCCCAACTCTACCTCCTTGCCTGAAACTCCCCCTAAGTCCCGGCACCAGCCCGACTATCCCCTCAGCTCTGAGCCCCCCGAGGAAGGGTCACTCTATCTGCCCAGGGCACTCTATCTACTATTAGGGCCAGGCTGGGCTCAGCCCAGGACTGAAGGTAGTCTGGCCTGTTAGAGTGTGGCTGATGGTAAGTTTTGCCGTCATCTATCCCCGAGGGCAAGGTATTTCCGTTTCCTTCTGTTTCCCTGGGCTCAGTGGAGTACAATGGTGTCAATCATGTATTGCAGTCTCCTTCTTGGTACTGCCCCCTCGCTATCGTGGTGGCGCAATCTCTGCATTTCCCTGGTCTCCACCAGAGGTCACCCCTGTGCAGCGCTTCCCTGGAGCCCTCCCGGGAGGAGAGAGCAGTCCTTGGACGGCTTGATCTCCTCCCTCTCCTGCCGACCCCCGATGACCAGAGCTTGCTCCTGAACCCGGGTCGCTGGCATGGCGCGAGGTGTGGCGTCCAGCGCTTCAACCCTCAGTGCCACCGGGCCTGGATGTGACAGGTTAACCCACACTTGCGAGCTTTATAGGCGCTCTGGCTGGCTAAACTTACAAGGCAGACTTAAGTACCACACCTGCCTGCTAGCTAAAAAGATACAACTGAAGCACGCCCCAGTCGGCCTACACCCACTTATACACGTAGCCCCACATAGGACCGCCCATAGGCACTCTGCAAACCCCACTCTCCTAGTCCCTCACTGTAGAACATCCCTTGGACAAAGATCCTTCCGATATCGTGCTCCTTTATGGTTAAGCAGCCTCCCATCCTCCATCTCCCAGGCCCACAGCCTCAACCTATTCAAATCAAGTCAAAAAACCCGACTCCTTGACTCCGCAACCTGTGACTGTAAATAAACTCCCTCTCTTGTCCCTCCCGACTTGTATCATGTCTTAACTCCGACCCAGGACCTTCTTTAAGCTCCCTGATGATACAACTCTCCAATTTGTAAAACCAAGTGTTGTATAACTAATTTGTAAAATCATGTGATGTATGACTATGTATTATTTGATATTAGTTATGTATGTGTACTATATGTTTTTCCTCTGTATTTGTATTTTATTTTTAACAGACGTGGAGCCTTTGCAAAAGAGTCTATGACTCAAAGGGTTGTAATTCCGATTCTATAAATGAATAAATAAATGCAACAGTGGCGTGAGTCACCCTGTGTGAGTCCAACTGGGGGAGGCCACAGGGAGGCCTTATAAACTTTTTATTGTTGTTTTTTTGGGTGTTATTCTTATCATGGTTTGAATGTAATGTTTTGTTTAATTGAGAGAATGATGTTTTAAATTAATACTGAGTTTCAGGTTTAGATATTTGTTCCTAGCACTAGGAAATATGTTTTTAACTATAAAATTAACATTGTAGTAATGATTTTATTGGCAATCAGAAAACAAAATGGATAAGTGAGGAGGAGAATCAAAATGCAGACTCCTGTTACTAGGGATAGGCTTGGTTATGCCTTGTATATTTACAAATATTCTAAAGGACAATCTATGAGATTGGAAGGATATCAGATCTGGACCATCTGGAGTTAAATACAGTCACAGTCAGGAGTCAGTCGTAACATTGTTTTACTAGCCCAGGACCTACTGCAAACTGACCAGGACTAGTACAGCTAATTACTTGTCTGTCTTGACTAGTGCAGGTTTTCCATGACTGTCAGTGAAGTTAAAAAAGTCCCCAGTTGGACTTCCAGTGACGTCACCTTCCATGGCAGACTGAGTCTAGCGAGGCTCCCTTGGGTGAACCTTAATCCGATCCCATCCTTGCCGCCGGGCTAGCTAGTCCTGTCAAAAGACATAGACTAGAAGCTATAATGATGACCACCAGACAACGTTTGTATGAATCTGCATTGGGCACAGTCAGTAAAGATAAATTAGGAGGAGCCGTATGGATGCGGAGTGATAGCCACTCCTCCTGACAGCAGGCCAACTCCCCGGGTCCAGCATCTAGCAACGAGTCGGGTGGTGAAGATGAAGCCACCTTCACCGTTACTTCCAAAAAACTCTTTAGAGAGCTAAGATGACTGGGTGATACCCTAACCAATATCCAGCAGGAACTCATGGACACATGCTGGGACCTTAAGGCCCAGGAACAAAAAGTGCACGACCTAGAGACAAACACTACTGAGATCTCTAATACTGTGGATCTTCACAACAGTGCCATACTGCAGTGATATAACTAGGAAGTCTGGCAACAATGCAAAACTGAAGACCTGGAAAATCATTATAGGCACATAAATATCTGTATCCATGGCATCTGAGAGAGAAAGACCGAGGATATGGTTTCATTCCTGGATAGCTTCCTCCATGATATTTTGGAACTGGAGACAGAATAGAACTTAAATATCATTACAGCGTATAGATCTCTCACTGCCATGCCCACTAATCCTAAAGCCCGTCCGCAGTCAATTATAGTAGCCTTCATTGATTAGAAGGAGTAAAACGAATGTGCTTTTCAAGGCTTGGGCTAAAAAAGAGATTCTGTTCAAAAAGGGATCCTGTTCAGAGACAAACATCTCTTTTTTGAGTACGATTATGACCCCTTCACTATTGACTACTAAAAACAGTTACTGCCTCTTTTGAAAGTGCCATGGGAAAAGGAGGTGAAGGCAAGATTTGATTACCCTGATGTCCTTGAAATAACTACAGATTCTGGTGTGCCTTCCTTCAATACTATATCAGTGGCTAAAAAACATTTATTGCAATGGGGGATAGTGGTGGAAGAAATAATTGACTCTCAAAAGATTATGGAATTGGATAGCCACAGATGGCAAACAGCTCAGAGGCTGGGACCATGAGGGAAAGTGAAAGAGAACATGGAAGCGAATAAGCAGCTGTTAAAAAAGATGGTGGCCGGACGAGCCACAAAGTCCTAGGAAGCCAGTCCACGGCCACAACAGAAAACCATAGAAAAACATTGAAAACAGCTAAAGCAGCCAGTGGCAACTACTAATGCTACTACCACCTGGGATATTTGAGCCCATTTCTCTATTTGATTCATGACGAGCTGCTGCACCACTTAGAGAGCCAGCAAACACTACTCATCTCCCAGCATCTCTTCATCAGGGAAGTACCTTAGACTTTATAAT
Source organism: Neoceratodus forsteri (assembly GCA_016271365.2). NCBI lineage: Eukaryota > Metazoa > Chordata > Ceratodontiformes > Ceratodontidae > Neoceratodus > Neoceratodus forsteri. The sequence continues at coordinate 84,649,105 of CM028136.1, forward strand.
AATAATAATAATAAAATTTATTTAATTAAGCGCCTTTCAGATTTTCAAGGTGCTGTACAAAAAGCATAAAACACCAAACATCAAAAAATACAATAAAACAGAACAACAAATATAACAGGTAAAAAGCCAATTACAGTATAGCAGGAAAAGCCTTATCCCATAAAAAGGACTTTAAGGCCCTTTTAAAACTGTCCACTGTTGTACTTTCTCGGAGCGGACGAGGTGGAGAATTCCAGAGGGAAGGAGCCGCGAAACCAAAGGCAGGGGCTCCAGAGGACTTCAAATTAACCCTCGTAATCTCCAGCAACCCCTCATCAACCGAGCGAAGCTATCTCAAAGGGGTGTAAGGTACCAGAAGCTCTTTCAAGTAGTCAGGACCACACCCATGTAGGACTTTGTAGGTCAAAAGACCCACTTTGAAGGTGATCCTCCACTGTATTGGCAGCCAGTGCAGAGAGCGCAGCGCTGGGGTAATATGAGATCTTCTTGAAGCCCCAGTCAACAAATGTGCTGCTGCATTCTGCACTAGCTGCAAGCGGCGGATGTCAACCCCAGCAAGCCCTAGGTACGAAGGAGTTACAGTAATCAAGGCGAGATGTCCGAGCGTGGACCAAAACTGGCAAATCGCCAGGTGGAACCAGGTGCCTAATCCTGGCGATGTTTCTAAGATGAAAAAATGCAGTCTTGACAACTGCAGACACATGATAACGGAGGGTCAGGCCAGTGTCAAGCTCCACACCCAGGTTACGCACCCGTTCAGAGGTGGGGATCTGGTCCCCCCCTAGAATTATTCCAGAGGGGGACTCCACCCCCAAACCCCCAACCCTGCGGCCGGGGTCCACCACCATAACCTCAGTCTTTCCCCAATTCAACTTTAAACCACTGGTATTCATCCAGTCTTGGATATCTACGAGGCAGTTATTCAGCACAGAGACAGCACTAACCTGGTCAGGTGCAAAAGACAGGTAGAGCTGGGTATCATCAGCACAGCAGTGAAACCACAGCTCATACCATCTTACAATGTCTCCGAGGGGTAGCATGTATACTGCGAATAACATGGGGGAAGCACCGAACCCTGTGGTACTCCGCAAGGCAGAGAGAAAGCCCTGGAGGAATGTAATCCCGAGGCCACTCTCTGAGTTCTCCCCTTGAGGTAAGATGAAAAACATCTGAGGACCATACCTGAAAGTCCACAAACGGACCTCAGACGTTCGAGCAAAACCCCATGATCCACAGTATCAAAAGCTGATGACAGATCAAGGAGAACCAGAATAGAGCAGTGTCTCCGATCTCTCGCCATCAGGAGATCATTGAGCATCCGAACCAGAGCAGTCTCGGTGCTATGCCTTTTACGAAAACCAGACTGGAGAGGTTCATATAAACTATGGATGGTCAAATGGTTATCCAATTGAGCCGACACAACTTTTTCCAAAACCTTCCCCACAAAAGGAGGTTAGAGATCGGGCGGTAGTTTGCTAGGTCATTCGGGTCCAAGGAAGCTTTCTTCAGAAGGGGAGTCACCACCCCTTCTTTCAGAGAGCTAGGGAAAACTCCCATCTCTAAAGAACACTGGATAATCCGAGCAAGGACCGGACTGATAGACTCACTACATCCCATAATCAGGGAAGTAGGACCCGGATCCAAACTACAGCATATTGGGCGCATCTCATGGACAGTCCTCATAGTGTCTACGAAATCCGGCAGATCAAAAGAATTCCAGGAAATTCTGGGCTCCGTGACAAAACACTGATTGACTGCAACAACCTTAGAGTGAGGTTGGGGACACTGCCTCTGAATGTCTTCCACCTTATTCGCAAAGAATCGAGCGATCTCCTCGCAGTCATTCTGCATAAAAACTCGACGGATCTGCCAGCAGACTGGGTTGCACAGTCTGTTGACAGTTCTGAAGAGCTGAGCCGGTCGATTCCAAGCGACGGAAATTTCTCTGTACAGGAATTCTGCCTTCTTATGGGAAATTTCTGTTTGGTAGAGCTTATAATGCTCTAGCAAAATAAGATGGTCAGCCTCAGAGGCAGTCTTCCTCCAACGACGCTCCAACCTACGCACAAACCTCTGCAACTCTCTCAATGCCTCATCGAACCAAGGAGCAATGGGACGGCGTGGGAGGGGGTGAACAGGGGCTGGTGCAATCTGATCAAGAGCAGCTGAGATTGCCCCATTATAGGCCACCACCAGCTGCTCAGGATCAGAGCACAAATCATCAAACAACGAGAGGTCAATAACCGCCATCAGGTCTTCAGGGACCACGTCCCGCAATGGGCGGTACTTGACCAACTCCACAGGGGCCGACCTAACCAGGGGGGCCTCAAAATTGAACCCAACTGAGTAATGATCAGACCAACCGACTGGTTCCACCACCAGATCGGATGCCTCAATCCCCAGGAGGAAAACCAGATCAAGAGAGTGACCACCTTTGTGGGTAGCTGTGGAAACAACCTGTGTGAAGCCCAGCGATGTCATCACCTGGAGGAAATGTTGACCAAAAAGCGAAGATTCGTCGTCGACCCACGCATTGAAATCACCCAGCACCATCAATCTGGGCGATTCCAAGGCCATGTCGGTGGCAAAATCTGCTATTTCCTGCAGGAAAAGCTTCTCATCCCTTGGTGGACGGTAAATGAGAGCAATCCTGCACCCCACACCAGCTACCACAGTACACTCAAATGATCTGGCCTCCTCAACTGGAACACCAGTTAGGCTCAATTCGGTCTTAAAACAGATCGCCTATATACTTCAGGGATTCCTGCTCCCTTCTTGAACTCTTTTTTTTCTAAATAGATTTTTATGCCTCGATTTTTCCCCATTTTCACCCCCCCCATGCCACGGTAATGCGTGTGTGGAGGCACACATGTGCCATGTCACTGAGGCGCCTTCCTGCTGCTTACTGCCCCCGCCCTCCTTCGCTGTCCACTGGACCTCCACCCAGTGGCAGCAGAACTACGGTGGGGGCAACATAGATCCTCCCCAGGAGAGGTGAGCTGCCATTACAACTGCTCAATCCTGCTCCCTCGCTACCCCGGCTGGCTCCTTGATGACCCAGGCTCATTCCCGAACCCGGTCGCTGGCATTGGGTGAGGTAGGGCATCCAGCGCCTTAGCCCTCTGCACCACTGGGTCAGCATCCATGAACTCTAAAGAATTAATAGACTCTTGGGAAAGAGACTGGAGGTTTATGCCTCTTAGTACCTGCATATATGTGGGGGGGGGGTCACGGCAGGATGTGCTGCCCCCCCCCATCGGAGTTCTAACAAGTGTCTTATTTAGGAGCGACGCTTTACAATACACTCATGTCCTGGATGGAACTGATACTGTGGAACCCTTGAAATGAATAATTATTTGATCTATTTTATATTTTACTTATTTGTGATTTTTGCTCCTCCTACAAACTCTTTATAGCGTTAATAAACTTAGATACATAGATACTGTCAGCAGATGAGGGCCTGTGGCCCAACCCGTCTGACCATTTGAGCTCGTAAGTTCCCTTTATGTTTTCCTAGAAGTCTGTTGCCCCTTACCCCTGACTTCCAGTATTTCCTTAAGTCTGTCCCATGCATTCTTAAATCCCATGATTGTTTTTGCCCCCACCACTTCCTCTGGCAGGGTGTTCCACTTGTCCACCACCCTTTCTGTGAAGAAATTCTTCTTCATGTTTCCTCTGAATCGCTGTCCCTCCAACTTCATCCCATGCCCTCTAGTCCTGGAACATATTTTTCACTGGAAAATAGTGTATTCCTGCACCCTGTTCCTCCCTGTAAGATACTTGTATGTCTCTTTCATATCCCCTCTCTCCCTCTTCTCCTCCTCCTCCAGGGAGTACATATTCAGTTCCTTCAACCCGTCCTCATAGGACTTGTGATGCAATCCATGCACCATCTTTGTTGCCCTCCTCTGAACCTTCTCCACCCTGTCTATGTCCTTATGTAGGTAAGGTCTCCAGAACTGTACAGTGTACTCCAGGTGGGGCCTCACTAGTGTCTTGTATAGTGGAAGGTACCAAACCAAGGAAAAAGAGTGCGCACGGGGCTGTGGTGCTCTCAAGTAAAGCAAACATGAAAACAAAGACAACTTGTGCACTCACCACCACATTGACTGCTGACACCGTCTTATAATAAACAAGTATTTGCCAAATGCCGAATGTTTGCTTGCTGGTATTAGCACTGGAAATGCAGGAGTTAGACAGATGCAGAATAGGAATGGCGGTGAAGTACTGAACTTCACGCCAACCCCACCTCCATCCTGTAGAGACGGACAGGCATTAGGGTAAGTATTTGGGTCGTCACCCATGACGGTCATGCCATGTCATCTCACCCTATTCTGCAGACACTGACACGTGTTGAGGTGTGCCTTACGGTGTTTGGCTTTACAGTCACCCGATTCCATAAGGACATATGCTGAAATGGGTGCAGCATAGGAGAATGGGGTGAAGTCTGGGGCCAAAGAGTCCAAGGTGCACCTCAATGCCTGTCAGTGGCTAGGGGGTGGGAGTGGGATGGCATGAGCAGTACAGTCGGCAATCCAAAGGCACACCCCGATGCCTGTCAGTCTGTACAAGGTAGGATGTTATGGTTAGAAACCCTAATGCCTTAGGCGTTTGTTGGTATTTGCAGTACAAATTTTCAACATAGCCTCATGAAAGCATTTGGGACCTCTTCTCATGAAGAGTGGCAGTGTGATTTTGTCAGTGTGTCCCGAACGTTGAGTTCCAACAGCGACAGTGCCATTCTGTGCCACATATACGAAAACACAGATCGGGCAGGATGTGTAGAATGACAGCTGTACCATCCATAGGGAGGTGTGAAGAGATGGCAATGTTGAAAATCTGTAGTGGGAATATTAAAAATGCTCGCATTTCCAAGCATACGTGGAAACTGCGCAACGCATGTGTGTAACACAGTCATTTTATGGACTTTTATCACCAAATTTTCAACATAGGCATTTTAGGACATCTGCTCATGAACAGTGTCACTGTGATTTTCTTAATGTGTCCCGAACACTGATTTCCCACAGCAACCACGCTATTCGCGCTGGAAGGACAAAAACACATTTCGGCCAGAATGTAAAAAATGACAGCTGTACTGTTCATAAGGAGGAGCAGAAAAATGGCAATGTTGAAAATCTGGAGTGAAAGTATTGCAAATGTGCGAAGTTACAAGCGTGCGTGGAAACTGCGCAACGCACACTCGTAACACAGTCATTTTATGGACTTTCATCACCAAATTTTCAACATAGACATTTTAGGACCTCTGCTAATGAACAGTGTGACTGTGATTTTCTTAATGTGTCCCGAACACTGTTTTCCCACAGCAACCGCGCTATTCTGTGCCGGAAGTGCGAAAACACATTTCGGCCAGGATGTGAAAAATGACAGCTGTACTTTTCATAGGAGGTGAAGAAAAATGATAATGTTGAAAATCTGGGTGAAAATATTATTGCAAATTCGGCGAAGTTCTGGCGTGTAGCAACTGCTCAGCATGCTCGTAAAACCAGTCATTCTTGGATTTTTCCACAGAATTTGCAGCACAGACTTTTTGAGAGGCCACCTCATGAACATTGACACTGTTGTTTCATTACTCAGTCCCAAAAGGTGAATCCACACAGTGACCGCAAAATCACTTTTCGGGACCGAATAACACCATGGCAATGGCTGAATTCATGATGAGGGGTCCCAATAACCCCATGTTGAAAATTTGGTGCCAAAATTCCCAAAAATGCCTGAGATATGCACCAAAGTTGAAAAAACCCTATTTATGCCATTATACAGCTTACCGGCATTTCCTCAGTTCGCGGTCGGCTTTGAAGAGTGCAGATGTGTTCCCGGTCCACCGAAGATCATCGCGTTGGGCTCCCGAGGTAAGTATGGGGTGAGGGGGGGTGTGGGAAGGCAGGGTGTGCAGAAGGTGGAGCGGGTTGGGGGGCAGGGCCACCGGACTCAACGAGGGACCGTTTTCTGATTTACAGGAAAAGAAGAAGAAAAAAAAAGGAAGAAAAAAACATTGCAGGACTTTTTTTTAACCAGGAACATTTAGCACACTGGGGTGGGCTCCCAGCGTGCCACCAGTGTTTTGGGGAGCTGTGGCCGATGGGGATTGGGCACCCCATCGGCCATCTGAGGGCAAGAGCCGAGGGATTGGGCACCCCCTAGCCTAAAAACAACGTTTTTTTTGGGGACATTATGCCAATGGGGATGGGCTCCCCATCAACAAATTACACTGGGAAGGAGAGGAAGAAGCCAACAGGGATTGGGCCCCCCATCAGCGGACAAAAACTGTTTTGGGGGTGGCACATGATGCTGAGGGGGATTGAGCACCCCCTCAGCACTGGGGGCTAGATTGGGCACCCCCTCAGCACTGGGAGCTATCTAATATTGTTTGTGAACATGGCAGCAGCTTGCCCCCATGTTCACAAACATTACACTATGCAACGTTCTGCCCTGCAATGATGGGTCACTCCCTCATTGCAGTGGAATGGCTGACGCTGCAATGATGAGGCAGCCCCTGATTGCTGCGGCAAAAACGTTACAAGTTGGTGGCACTTTTGGAAGCCAGGGTCATCAGCATACTGTGCCTCCATTGGTCCACCAGTGCCAAGCCCCCAAATGCAATGCCTCCGTTGGCTGCTACACTGCCGCACCTCCACAACCCGCTTCTCTCCTAAGCTGCCACGTAATATTTCTTGCGCATACGCGCAAGCAAACATAAAAAGAAGTATTACATAATTAAAACACCCACCTGACTCGTTTCAGGTCACACAGTTGACCCTTTCTCTTTAAGATCCTGGTAGTCAGGGGGAAAGGGATATCCCAGTTCCAAGGAAGTTTGAACAAGTACAGTAAATTGTGGTAATGGGCAGACTAGGTGGCCCTTATCTGCTGATAGCATCTATGTACCAATCCCAGTCTCTTATTTGACCCCTTTACTTAAAGGTCTCTTTAAATCTGTTTGGGGGGGATACACAAGGCCCATATAAACCACAGACCCCTGTCACTCCGAAGGGATAAGGGGGGACTCTCCCTGCCTGATCTTTTTTTTTTGCATCTCCCATGCTTCTCAACCAGCCACTCCTTCAGGTCACCTGGGTGCACCCCGTCGGCACTCCTTCCCCGCCACCATCCACCACCCCACGTTTCAGCCCCTGGGTAACCCGACATTTACCTTTGTTGGATAGGTCCCCCCTCTAGTGGAGAAAGTGCCGGTGGGGGCAGCCAGCGCAGCTACTTAACTTGGGTGTTGCTGGGTTGGTCCGGGCTATCCGGAGCTTCATGGCAGTGGGGGAGCGGCAACCGTCATCTGGCCGTTCAGGGAGCCTTTTTATTTATTCATTTAAGTGTTTCACCAGGAAGGCACACTGAGCAACAAATCGTTCATCTCCCAGTGTGACCTGGGGGGAAGGGGCACAATAGGAATGAGACATTAAACATTCAGGCCCAGATATTCAAAAAGGTTGCGCCATGCGCAAGTCCAAAAATGCGCCATTCTGCAATATTCAGCAGGAGGCAGTTACGCCACTGACAACAGGTTGCGCAACAGCGCAATGCAAATGAATGCATGCTCAACAGGAGGGGGAGGAACCATGCATAAACTGCGCAACCAGATATTCAGTCAGGTTGTGCAGAGTTGTGCATGCGCAACCCCCAACCTGCGCCTGCACAACCTTGAGCCAAAAAAGGATCAAGTTGAGGGCCACCCACAGGTGAGCTGCTGTATTGCAGGGCGCAACACAGCAGCTGCCACCCTGGCTGGCCCCCAACTCAGTCCCTGTGCCCCCACCAGCCCGATCCACGGGCAGAGCGTAAAGCGATCGGGCTTCGAGATGTGGGCGGGGTCATAGCATTGTATGCCCGCGATCGGGCTTCGGAGATGTGTGGGGGGTGCATGTTACTGTATGCCCGCGATCGGGCTTCGGGAGCTGTGTGTGTGGGGAGGGGAATGTATACAGTGATACTGCCCGCGATCGGGCTGCAGGGTGCGTCGGTCCCCGAGGGCTGCTGCCTGGCAGGGCGGCCAGGCACAAGTCCTCGGGGATCGGCGCACCTACATGCTAATGGCATGCAAATGGGGCCATAAATAGATGCAAATGGCCCCCCTGCGCCTTGCATAAATTATGGCCCCATTTGCATGTCACCTTTTGAATATCAGAAATTTGCGCATGGCGCAATGGTACTTGCGCCACCGCAAGTTTAATGCTCAACTCTGGCAACTTGCGGTGCGCCAAGTTCCACTGTATACATCTTGTGATGGCTGTGGCTGAGGGTGATATTCAAAGGTTGCTCAATAGCGCAACTCCTTTGAATATCGCTCCGCCACACCTGCGCAACTATTTTGAGCAGCGCAGGGGCTTGCGCCTCAGAATGGCGCAGTTTGAATATCTGGGCCTCAAGTTATAAGTTCAACATTAACATTTAGTTGTAAGGCAGGTGTTACAAACAGTGTTACAACAATGTTGTGCATGATAGCTAGAAATAGTGGACAATAATAAGTGCCATGTTAATAAGTAACCAAGACCGCCCTGCACTCCAGAGGTGTTTTAAAAATAAGGCAAAATAAGTCTGGAATGGAACACAGGATGAAGCAAGTCAGTTTGTACATTGGCTAAATCACAATGATAGGAATTTGAAATTTACACATAAGGTGCACGATCAGTGTGACAGGGAGCCCCTGCCACTCTTGAGGACCGAACTTTTCTTACATCTGTTGCAACAGTTCTTCTATTTCTTAGTCTATTCTATCCTTTACAATTTCTAGTCCCTAAGGTTGGCCACCTATGGGTCTCCCCTTCCCTTTCTTGACTGTGCTATAGTGTCCTCTTTGATTTTCCTTTTCCCTCTCAGGTCCTCGTACAGCGAGGTTATTGTGGTGACCTCCAAGCGTATGTAAAACAGGTTGTGTTTATCATTGTTGGATTTAGTATGTAATAGCACTATGTCATAAAATACCTTGATGTATATTTCTTATGTTTATGAAACCTTTAAATGTTGAAAATACCATGGCACTAGGTGTTTTTGATAATGGCACATACTAGGTGACTACTATAGAAATTAAGTTAGTTGTGCTATTTATTGCTGTAAACTGAACAAGTCTGAAATTTCATGGTGATTTGCATATATCCCAGGATGCTTTGCATTATGGAAGTATGTATGATGTTGTATTTTTTTGAAACTTGACTTGTTGCCAATGCCCTTTGAGGTAACCTTTTTTTTTCAGTGCTTCTGCACTGTGGTTCTTTGTTTTTTGTTTCTTTTTGAGCCTCCACTAACCAAACAAATGGGGCCCACATAGGGATGAAGGGTTTTCACTGAAAAGTTATTAAATCAGAGATCAGTGTCAGTAGGTGATGGCTAAGTGCAGAGAAAGGACATGCATAGTCTGTTGCTGCAAACTGAGGTACTGAAGAAGGAATATGGCATTGCAGAAGCTTATTTCTTGTATTGTGAATAAACATCACACGCAGATTGCGTGTTGAACCTGAAGTTCGGTGTCTGGTCCATCTTTTATCTCACAACTCCTCCACAATCAGTCAATAGATTTTTTGGATGTCACATTCTTTGGTAAATGAAACAAATACTGTTATTCTGAAAGGGTTTAGGAAAACCACTGCGACTAACACATTTTTTGTTAGCCACAAGAGCACACCCGAGAAAGCTTAAAGAAGCAATACCCTATAGCCAGTTTCTCCACTTGAGGAGGAACTGCTCCAGCCTAGTGATTTTTGTACACAAGCTGAGGAAATGAAACATATGTTTCTTGATAGAGGGTATGATCTGAGCTTAACTGAGAATGCATTTGAGAGAGCACACAATTTAGAAACAAAGGAATTGCTTCATCCCAAGCTGAGAGACCCTGCTGAAAATGAGATAGTAAGTTTTTCAACAGACTATAACCACCTTGCTGGCCAAATTGGCGGTATAGTCACTAAGTTTTGGCCCACTTTATCCACTGATGATGCTCTTTCTGTACATATTGGTAAAAACCGAGGGTCACATTTAGGAATGGGAGAAACTTGAAAGACCAATTGGTTAGTAGCCAGCACCTGAGGGATCCTCCAACTCCCTCCTGGATACTGCAGAAACCACATGGGAATTGTAAGTGTGGCAACTGCATTCCTGTCCGTTGTGCCATCAAGGCAGTACATTTACATCCCCCATTAATGGACGTTCAGCATCCATCCATCAGTTTATCTCCTGCATCACGACATTTGTCGTACATGTATTATTTTGCCCATGCAGGTTAATTTACGCTGGGATGACAATGAAGTAGTTAAAAACACGGGTGCAGGAGCATGTACGTGACATTACAAATGTACATACGTGACATTACAAATGTATGTACGCGACATTACAAATGTATGGATGGATAACCCGGTTGCAGCCCATTTCTTTTATGAGCATAAAAGCGATGCTTCATTCCTGAGATTCATGGGCTTAGAAAATGTTAAAATAGGACCAAGAGGTGGTGATAGGGTTCAAAGGCTACAACAAAGGGAAACATTCTGGATTTTTTCCCTTGGAGCCTTATATCCTACGGGACTAAATCTGGATATTGATTATAAATCATATTTATGATATGACCCCTATGGTTCAGGTTCCATCTTAGTTTGGAAGATGTTCTGTTTTGAGTGTGCATTTGACAAAATCATTTTCCTATATATTTGCCTGTATCACCCTCTGTCCCCCCATGTATATGTGCGCTCTTACATACATGGTGTATTTAGGCAATATATTTAATAATACTAAAATGATTCACAATCTTGTGTGAGATGTTACCTTTTTCTCACCTACATTTTCTATTTTTTTACTTTCATTTTTTTGTTTTTGTTTATTTTTTTGGCTTCATTCCCTCTCGGTACAAATCAGAAAATGGGTAAGCTCGGGGACTTCCCTGCACTAGCTGCCTGTGTCTTGTATACAATCAGCTCCTTTAAATGTTTCTTTAGCGGTATCTCTGTTTTGAGTGTTACCATGTTCCTCGACTAAGGAATGAGTTTGAAACTAAAAAGAATTGTTTGGAACCTATTGTTTATTTCTTATTTTTGGAGATGTATATCAAAATTATATCAGTGTTTGAATGTGTATCAAAACCAGGGAATGGTACCAAATGGTTTTATTACATCTAAAGCTGTTTAGGCAAATAATGATCTTGCCATAGAGTAAACCAGGTTATATATCTCTATATAACTCCCCCCCCCATCTCATTCCATTTTTGACAAGTTGTATTTTGACAAATGTCATAGAACTTTTCAAATCGCATTTATTCAATCATTTCCTGGTATTTACTATTTGGTATTTTATTTTATTTGTTGTATATCTACAAGTTTAAAATCCCTATGCTGAAGCTAATACTATACCTACCTGCATGTTATTTACAACTTTGCAATCAACTAATGCTGTTGGTTAATTATTAAATAATTGTGTGTCAATTGATTATAGCATATAAGGAATTTTTTGAAACACAACAGTTAGCCTCCTGACGAAGCTCATTAGAGTGAAGTGCCGAGGCTGCTGGGTAACGATATTCCCAGTACTGTTATCTCATTGCATGTTGTAGCGGTTAATAAACTGTATACACATTTTCTTTGACATCTTATTTTGCCTTATTTTTATTACACCTCTGGAGTGCAGGGCAGTTTTCTGTTGCTTTGTCGTGTTTGGTGTGCCGCACCATGTCCCTGCACCCTGTACCAATCTGTGAGCGCTTTTGGAAACTACAGTTCTTTTCTAATAAGTTAACAAATGCTTACATGAAAGAAAAGGGGGAAAAGAGAGGCAGGGGTGAGGTGGGGGAAGGGTGAAGAGTCATGTCCCTGGAGACCATTTCATGATGCAAGGAACCCTGCAAGGAGACTGGTGGGACCAGAAAGAAGAGGATAAAGAAGTGCCCCAGAGAGATCCCTTCAGGATGGTGGGGGAAGGGAGTAGGTGAGAGATAAAAGCCCCTTGGGGGTAGGAGAGGGACCCATGTAGAGCATTTGGATCCCTTGCATTCTATGAGAGATCAAGGGAGGCCAGTAAGGGGGAGCAATTTGGGGGAAGGGGAGGAGAGTTAGAAATTTGGGGGGTGGGTGTGCACAGGGTAAAATGAAGGTGACAGTAGAGGGGTAGGGTTTGTCCAGGGCTTAGAAGAGGAAGTTAGGGAGGGACATGGTAGGAGCAGCTAGGAGCAAGGGGTATGCACCTCCCACAGAGAGACCTCTACAGCGACATACGTCGCTGCCGACAATAGCTCCAGGTCACTGTAAAGGTTTGCCCCGGGACCAGGCAACACTTTCTCCCATCCTGCACTCCCTCCTAAACCAACTCTAACTCAGAGAAAAAAGCAATCCCTGCTATGCACGACTCCTACGACTGCAACTTCATGGTCGACTAGGGGCTTTCCCTAGCTCACGATGGGGAGTCAACAAGTTAGTTGTTGACTCAGCATCAGTAGAGACAGAGCAAAGGTAATTATTGAGGGCAGAGCTGATGGAGTAGGCAGAGGATGAGTGCCAGATTTGAGGGGAATTCCAAATTTTTGGGAGGCGGTGAGAATAACCGGATTGACTGATTTGTGTGGATCTGCGCGGGACTACCAGGGTGCGAGAGTTAGTTGATCTAAGGGAATGGGGGTTGGGGGTTGTTATAAAGGAGGATGAAGAGGTGAGGTAGGAAGGGAGCTCACCCAACTAGTGATTGGAGGTGAATGTATCACAGTGAGAGAGTCGCCTATTTGTAAGAGAGGGGAAGGATAGGGCACGATAAAGATCACAGTGGTGGGTGAGAGGGGGGCATCCAGAGCAAAGCAGCAGAAGGAATTAAAGAGGGAGTCTGGTCTGGCCAGGGAGGACTTAGTGGCAGCACCATAGACTATGTCACAGTAGTTGAAAATGGGCAGCATCATCTTCTGAACAAATCCATGCCTAGCCATAGGAGGGATGCAATGATGGTTCCTGAACAGGGCACCAAGCTTGGGGTGCAGTTTTTTCTGGATGGTATCAATATGTCCAGAGACATTTAGGTGTTGGTCCAACCAAGCACCTAAGTACCTGAAGGAGGATGTGTCCTCAAGTAAAGTCCCATCAAGGGTGTGGAAAATGAGTAGGAAGGGAAGCCTAGAGAGTCTCTGCCTTGTGCCAAAGGTCATGGAGACATTTTTTCCTGGTTTTTCTCTGGGAGTGCGACGTGCCAGGATGTCAAGGCATAAGCTGACATCCATTGCGCTCCCTCCACAGCATGGCCCAATGTGCTGTCATGCCTCCTTCCTCCGCTAGAGGTCAGCAAACACAGCGCCACATACCACCCTCCCTCCCATTAGAAGGCAAGTCATCGTGGGGTACTGGAGCCACCTCTCCCAACCCCCCGGCTGGCCCTCTGACACTTGGATCCATTCCTGAACCCAGGTTGTCGGTGTCACAAGTGGAAATCCAACTGCTGTGCTAGCTGGCCTGCTCTGCTTGATCGTAAACATTATTTGACAGGGCAGATGACCCTAGTCTGCACCTGGATGAAACAAAGATGTTCCTGACGCTGGTGTGATATAGACGATTCTGAGTGCGGGGGGGGGCAGCCTCTATTCACCTTAGCTTTATCCACCACATCACAAGACTACCTTTTTTTCCCATATAGGTTTTTCATCCCAGACAGGTCAGCTCTGACAGCTATCAGCCCTGTCACTACCTCCCTCACCTGGTGTCTTACCAGCCCGATCATATCTCTCCAAGTCAGGGCAATGGACTAGACAGCATGGGAGCAGGGGTGGATAGGCAGGGCTTCACAAAGCCAGAGCCATTCCTTTTCTGTTTTTCCCCCCTGTTTCCTCATGCTGGGGTGCAGACGTAGACACGTGCATGTGGAGGTATGCGTACACCACAGAGTCTCGCAACCCTCCCTTCCACTGCCCTCTTCGACTGCGTGGCAGTCATTTGGTGGAGCATGCAGTTCCCCCCCCCGGGAAAGAAAAGCAGCCATCGGGCACTCAGTCCTTTCCCTCCCTGGCACACCCCCAGCTACCCACGCCTGCCACCGAACATGGGTTTCCGGTGTAGCAGAGGTGAGGCACCAGCACCTCAACCCTCTATGCCACTGGGCCGGCTATCACAAGACTACCTTAAAATTATTCAGAACCTGTGGGTTAAACATACCTTAAAAATGTTTCAAAAGGTCCGGCACAAACTAGCACCGGGTATCCCACTGGACCCACTCTCCCTTATTCATCACCACCCAGATTACTTGCCTCCACGCCTAGATCAGGGTTACGCCTACTGGGAGCGGAAGGGTTTGACTAGATTTTCTCAATTCATTGCACAAAGCTCATGGTTGCCCTTTCAGATGTAACAGGAAAAATTCCATTTAAGGGCTCAGGATTTTCACAGTTACAGTACCTTCACATTTGCCATTTCCTTAATAGTGATAACAATAAGGCACAATTAGATAGGCCGCTGTCTCCCTGGGAAGATTTTTACACTAGGTGGTGACCTTGAAAGTAAAATTAAAATGCATCTCAGATATATATGGGTGGCTGGGAGACTCAGAAGCAGAACCCCTTAACAGAATTAGGGTGGCTTGGGAGGAGGAGGCTCCTTGTACCATACCCAGTGATGACTGGATAAAATGCATACAGCTGGGCTGGTGGCTGACCTCCTCATCCACTTGGGGGGAATGTTACTGTAGGATACTTATCAGATATTTTAAGACAGCTACAGTAACTAAACATTTCTGTACTACTAACACAGCAGAGTGCTGGAGAGGCTGTGGGAGCATAGGCTCCCATTGGCTATCTTTTGGGCTTGTCCCAACCTGGGCACCTTTTGGACAGACATCAAAGATAATGTCCAGCAGATCCTACAACAGGATATTCTGGACACCTTTACTGATTGGGTGTTGGGATTTCCCACAGTGGTACGGTTTTGCCCTCTGATACTTTTAGCAGTAGCTTTGAAATGTATCACAGCTCACTGGCTCCAGAGGGAGACACCCACAGTGCAGGAGTGGCATTACAGGATGCAACAAGTTTATGACATAGAAACCATGACAGCTAGACTTCGCTTTCGAGAAGATAAACATTTGGAAATGTGGCGCCTGTGGAGAAGGCTTGCCCCGCAAGAGGCTGCTTAACAATAAATTTCACTGGGCAGATACAGTGTGCTCTTTCAACATTAACTTTTTATGTGTGTGCCCCTCCACCTCCCCACCATTTATCTCACAGGTGGACTGAGACATCACTGCTGAATGATCTGGGATTTTCATATACAAGATAAGACAAACCACAATAATTTGGGGCGGGGGTGCACACATTTATTGGTCTGTTCAGTTATTTGTTTCATGTAACATGATAACCAGCCACAAGAGATGGGAACAGTTTTTGCGTTAAAGTTCTTTTATTTGGTGTCATGCAAACAGAAAGCTGATGGTTTATTGGTATGCTATAACTTTCGTGATTATCCTCAGATATTGCTGTCTTTATTTTACATTTCTATTTGCTGTATTGGAAAAGCTGACTGCATTATTTGATGAGATATATGCATGATCTCAGTGTTACACATTTTACTTTGACTTTTCTCTTGAATAAAGAGGAGTTTAAAAAAGAAAAGTCCCTGCTTTAGCAGGCTCTAGTCCTCGTGCTAACCACTCATTCATTGTTCCAGATAGCCTGGTGTGATTAACAGCTCATTAAAAAAGATAGGAAATGATTTCTTGCTGTTTTTAACAGTTAAATGATAAATACTGAACAGTGGCTTTTCAAAGCTTGACACGCTCTGACTCCCGAAACAAAAACATAGCCTGTCAAGTCAGTGGTCTGTCAAGATAAAGATGGTATAATGAAATGTGCGTTCTAATTTTTTTAAATACAAAACACACACACACTCACACACAAGCCACTGTTTAGTGTGTATCATTTATTTAACTGTAAAAACAGAAAACAATCATTTCCTATCTCCTGTAAGAGCTGCAGTTATCTACCAGTACAAGAGGTGGATCCCACAAAAGACTCAATGTGAATCATTAAATCACTCAATTGTTAGGCTATTCAGACACTGTGCATGCTGTGATCAAGGGCAGAGTGCTGTTAAGTCACTAGCTTCCAGGTTTCTGAACGTGTCTCTGTCTGATGATTTGTCCCACATTATTAAGACCACCGCCCCTCATTTCCCTGCATTTTGAGTGCCTGTATCCAACATTTCAGTGACAAAATGCTAAGAAGTATACAGGGTCTACCCTGCAGGTGGTGAGTTTTATCCCAATCTCACCATAGCTGCTCCCTCTCTCCTTCCAAGCTCCCAACTCTGTACTTTCCCTGGACACCACTGTGGACCAGACTCTGAAATGACCATCCATAGACCCATAGCTGCCATTACTGGCAGGTGTAAGTGTCCCCAATTCTTCTTAATGGACCATGCCAGCTGATGCCATCCATGCGGTCCCACCCATATCTCACCCAGAATGTCCTTTCCTCCTAAAAATAAAGGTTTGGAGCAGGTATGGTATGAAAATAAACCTTAATAAAATACATACGTTGAAAGGTTAAAATATGCATTCCTGGGATGCACAGATAACTCCTAAATAGAAACAGAGGTGGTATAGCTTTCTCTTGGGCTGATAAAAAAAAATGTTTAAAAAATATGTTATTGTTGGGGCAGAGCATATTAAAATCAATACTTTTGTGCCTGGTATACCTAAATAAAAATTTAATAAATTTTCTATTTACCAAGCCCCCTACATTTGTGTACCTGCCTCCCCAAAGAAATCCTGGATCTGCCTCTGGCTCACATGACACTGTGCAAAAACTTCCAGAAGTGCAGGTCTCCTGTTGATCACAGGATTGGGCTGAGAGTGTCTTTCTCTGCCGGACTCTGTTCATCTCCCTGTGGGTGGTGGTGAGGTGCACACTGATGTCAGCTATTGTGTGTGCAGAACTAGAACTGTTTGACTGAACATTTGCTGCTGTGGGATCCTCTGGTTCAGTGTGGGGGGGGTACAGAAAGAGGAAGAGAAGGGCCACAGTATGAAACAATGGTGCGGGACACACAGCACGTGATTGCATTGCTGTCTGTTTTTTTTTTTTTGCTGGAGCAGGAAGCAATGTGGGAGCAAGATAAATGTGCAATAATCAGAGTATTTCTTGGCTTGCATTTTTTCCTGTATTAGTGAACAAAATTTACCATTATAATTGTGGGCTAGTACAACCACCTGTGGACTAGTGCAATTTTAAAGCAGTTTGTCCTGCTGCTTAGTGCAAAAAAGAGGTTAAGGTTGACCCCTGGTCATAATCTTTTTTTTCTCCCTGTCCCCTACCCTAGGTGTGCATGGATTTGTGGTGCCACGTGCACGCCACAAACTGGGGCGCAGTCCCACTATGTTGCTGCCCCCTCCCACCTATGCTGGCTTTCGGACCTCCACCCGGTGGAAGCGGAACTACAGGGGGGGCAACGACCACCCCGAGAGAGGAGATCTGCTGTTCGGCTGCTCAATCCTACCCCCCCGTGCTGACTCTCTGATGACCCGAGGTCATTGCCATGAGGTGTGACATCCAGTACCTCAACACTCAGCGCCACCGGGGCCAGCTTGGTCACAATCTTTTAATTTCATCTCAGCTTTTGCCATGAACAGAGATTTATTGCAAGCACTAACATTGGTCACTCCCCTTCTACAGTGGTTGCTATTGAAAAGTTGCTCAGTACCTCAGTATAATGAGGTAGTGGTGGTAGTGGTAGGTCGTTAAGACAGTATCGGCACACCTATGCAGCAAGCGGCATGCATTAGTTCTAACTAACTTCACTTAACTTTGACTTTTTCTCCACAATGGGAAGGCTTTAAGCCTAAGGTTCAATGGGTGGCGCAACTACGTCATTCCCCCATCAGGCTTTAAAAGGCCACTCATCCTGGGCTGTCCCAGGATTCATTTCTCATTCAAGCCAGAGACTGCATTGGCTGTTCCTTCTTCTCCTGGTTCATCTCCTGTGCCTGATGTCACCTCCGGCTGCCCCCCCACAGCTCTTCCCCGTTTCTTGTTTTTGTCCTTCTCTCTCTTAGGCAGCGGCCCGGTCCTGTCGCTCATTTCCTCCTCCCCCCCTGCTCCTTCACCCAATTTCCCATCAGTTACTGTAGCTCCTAGTGCACCCATTCACTTTCCTCATTTCACCTTGCTCTCTCTGTCCTTGCTCTAGCTCCTTTGTACCTCAGTTCCTCGTGGTGCTCCTTCCTTCTTGTTTTTGTCCTGGGGTCTAGTATGGTGCCCTGTCTACCTCGTCATTCAGCTCTGCTGCAGTTCAGCTGCTGTTGTCTGTTCCTCTACTTTGCCCTTCCCTGCTACTGCTGTGCTTGGCGCATGTTCCCCTGCTTGCCTCCTCGGCTTCGTCCCCATTGCTCGTCTTTTCCGTCCTTCACCTACCCGCTGCTTGGTCGCTGGTGCACCTCCAGTTCTCCTGCTTCTAGTTTTCCACTGCTCACTTGCATTTCCATTCTACACTCTGTTGCTGCCCAGTGCCTCACCCTGCTGCCTCTCCTTTCAGTGTGCTCCGCTCCCTTTCTCTCCCTAGCGATTCTGGGGAGAGTGCATTGCAGCTTTTCTTTGGATCTCATAAACCTAGCCTCCCTGCTGGTTCCCTAGCTGGGTGGCTGGAGATCTCATTCCTCATCTCCATTTGGCACTCCTTTGCCCTATAATGACTTGGCAATTTCATGCCCTGCAGCTCGTGTTTATTTTATTTGTAACCATTGCCTTCTCACGACAAGGCAGCTTCATGCGCTACTGCAATTATTTATTTCTTTGCACTGTTTTGTCCTGGAATCCCATTCCTCACCATGCCCACCCTTGGGGCTAGCTCTGTGCACATTGTCTTGGTTTCTGTTTTGTCAGGATTTCCTGACCACCCATATATGGTGTTTTTTTTTTTTTTGCCACTCACTTTGCTTTTTCTCCCCCTCGAGCTGCCTGCCGCCTACACATCTGCTCGTTCGCGGCTCACCAGCTTCTGTCCCAAATCAGCCGCCCCGATACCCGTGGCATTATCCCCATGGTGGGGCCCACGACACAACAGGGAATGCCCGGGCTGTAGGATAGGTGAGGGGGTCGACCTGAGGACACAGCATCGGGCTTGGGCTTCATGTATGGTGGCAGGCGGCTGGGTGATCTCGGTTTTCTGTGGGCGGGCCATGCCCCGATGCCGTACATCACCACCCGCCCGCCTCCAGGGAACCGCAGAGTGTGGATGCTTGAGACACCCCGGCCTCCGCCAAAGTCCCCAGTACACCCGATCACTGCCCACCTCCCAGGTGGGAGAGCTGCCCTTGGTGCTCAATCCTACTCCCCCAGCCGCCTCCGATGACCCAGGTCCGCTCGAATCCGAAGCCGCATCACGGAAATCCCAGACTGCGCCCAGCTGGCCGGCTCATATGGTGTTTTTTAGCTGAGCAAGGTTTAAATTCCTGGGTTCTCAACTTGCTTTGTACTTTATTCATCCAATTTTGTGAGCCCTTTCTGTCCCTGTGGATCTGGATGTGTAACTTCTCTGCTCTTGCAGGTATCAACATGCCCTTTGTCCTGCTCATCTGGTGTTGGTTTGTCCTGGTTTCTACCTAAACTGGGGACATTGGTTCAGCAGTATTTCTTTTATTTGTCATGTTCTGACCAGGAAGCCCTTTCCTCGCTATGCTGTGCCTTGCCTGCACAACCTGTTCCATTATCGGCCTCATATGATTGCCTCAGTCCTTCTCTCTACCTGTCCACTGTTTCGGAGGCATCTGGCCCTGTCATCTCCACTTGTTGCCCTCCCCATCCCATTCCCTCCACTCTCCATTCCACTCCTTCTGTGATCTTTGCTTCCTTTTTGGGATTTTCCCTATCCTGCCATCACATTCCCTATTCCTATCCTCCTCTTATGCTAGTCCATCTGGTGTCCAGGTGCCTGAGTCTGGTTCTCCTTCACTCAGTCTGACCTCAGGGTCTACTCATTCACATCAATTAATTGAGCATACCTTCTTATTGGGTCCTATGCTACCCCATTGGATTGCTGCACTCCTGCGGTTATTATCACCATCAGTCTTTTCATGACCTCATCTTGGTATCCCTCGCTCATCTGACCTCTATGTGGGTCTACTCCTTCACATCAACTACTCAAGTGTAACCCTTGGATTCATGCTACCTCGACTCAACCTGCACATGCTTTCATGTCTAGTGCCTTTTTGCAAGGGGCTGGCAGGCTTTGCTCCATCATCATACATCATTCATTTCATATCTCACCTTAAACCATTCAGGCCTTCTAGGCTTCTTTCCATCATCGTACTTCTCCTCTTGCTTTTGAGCATCTGGTTGCAGAGACATCACTCGCATCTCTCGATGGCGGTCCATTTAATAGGACAGAGCGAGAACTTCATCTAAAAATTGGACTTTTCCTCTTTCCTCAATTTCTATTTTAAATTGCAGTAGCGGAGCTATCCCTAATCAAAACTCCCTTCAGACTGGAGGGAAGGTGACCTAGGCCTTGGATCTGCAAAGAGTTCCTCCTCAAAGGGGTTTATTTCTCTCCTCCATGCCAGTGGTCGTAATAGCAGTCAGGGTTAATGCTTTCTTAGATTCCACTGTTGGATGGAGTTGGATGGTGGCCCCAGCTTTTCCCTCTCATAGATACATAGATACATAGACAGTGTCAGCAGATAAGGGCCTATGGCCCACCTAGTCTGCCCATTTGAGCTTGTAAGTTCAGTTTGTTTTCCTAGAAGTCTATTTCCCCTTACCCCTAACCTCTAGAATTCCTTTATGTCTATCCATGCATTCTTAAATCCGTGATTGTTTCAGCCCCCACCACTTCCTCTGGCAGGGTGTTCCACTTGTCCACCACCGTTCTGTGAAGAAATTCTTTCTCATGTTTCCTCTGAATCGTCCTCCTCCAACTTCATCCCATGCCTCTAGTCCTGAAACATCTTTTTCGCTTAAAATAGTGTTTTCCTGCACCCTGTTCCTCCCTGTAAGATACTTGTATGTCTCTATCATATCCTCTCTCCTCCTCTCCTCCAGGGAGTACATGTTCAGTTCCTTCAACCTGTCTTCATAGGATTTGTGATGCAACCCATGCACCATCTTTGTTGCCCTCCTCTGAACCTTCTCTACCCTGTCTATGTCTACGTAGGTATGGTCTCCAGAACTGTACACTGTACTCAGGTGAGAGCCTCACTAGTGTCTTGTATAGCGGAATTATGACCTCCCTTTTCCTGCTGGTGATGCCCCTGCCTATACATCCCAGCATCCTATTTGCTTTACCTGATGCCTTGTCACACTGTTTCCCTACCTTGAGGTCTGTCAGATGACAACCCAATCCCTTTCCTGCTTGGTGTATGCTATATCCTCACCCCAACTGATATATTGTGCCAGGTTTTTGTGCCCCATATGCATTATCTTGCACTTCTTTGCATTGAATTTCAAATGCCAAACCCTTGACCATTCTTCAAGTTTCTGCAGGTCCCTTCTCATTCTGTCTACACCCTCTGGTGTGTCTACTCTGTTACAGAGCTTTGTGTCATCAGCGAACAGTGAAATTCTGCCTTCTATATCCTGTGCAATGTCACTGATGAAGATGTTGAATAGGACCGGTCCCAGCCACTGACCCTGTGGTACCCCACTGGTCACTCTTCCCTCTGTGGGTGACAGCCATTTACCACCACCCTCTGTGTCCTGCCACCCAGCCAGTTACCTACCCACCACCTACTGCCCTACCCACACCCATATTCCCCAGTTTGTGTAATAGTCTTCTATGTGGCACAGTGTCAAGGCCTTGCTGAAGTCCAGATAGGCCATGTCCACTGCCTCCCCTGATCCACCTCCCTAGTCACCCAGTCAAAAATTCAATGAGGTTGGTCTGACATGACCTCCCTGGTGAAACCATGCTGCCTTGGGTCCTGTAGTCCATTGACAACCAGATGTTCCACCAATCTCTCCTTCAGTAGTGCTTCATGATCTTTCCCACTACCGAGGTGAGGCTGACTGGTCTGTAGTTCCCTGCTTCCTCTTTGTTCCCACTTTTGTATAAGGGGACTACATCTGCTGTCCTCCAGTCTTTGGGTACCTCCCCTGTTTCCAGTGATTGGCTGAACAGGATAGCCAGAGGTTCAGCCACCACCTCTCTTAGTTCTTTAAGGACCCTGGGGTGCACCCCATCTGGCCCCATTGCTTTGTCAACTCTTATTACTTCCAGTTCCTTCAGGACCCTTTCTCGTGTAAAAGGGACTTGTCCATTTCTGCACCATTCTCACCCTTGTACTCCCTTCAGACCCATTACCCCCTCTTCCTTAGTAAAGACTGAGCAGAAATACCTGTTCAATATGTCAGCTTTACTGTTGTCATCCTCCACGCTGCTCCCATCCTCCCCTTCAGTCTAACTATCCTCCCTTTGTCCTTCTTTTTCACTTATGTACCTGTAAAGGTTTTGTCCCTTTAACCACTGATTTTGCAATGTGTTCTTCTGTCTGAGCTTTGGCTTCCTTACTGACTTCCCTGCCTCCTTTTGTTTCTCCTGGTACTTCTCCTATCCCCTTCTGCCTGTGTCTTTTGTATTGCCTGAATGCAGTCTTTTTGGCTTTCACTTTCTTTGCTACCTCTTTGGAAAACCATAATGGTCTCCTCTTTCTTTTCCTCTTGCTAACCTGCTTAATGCATAATTCTGTTGTTCTTATAATCCCCATTTTAAATACTGCTCACTGTTCCTCAATCCCTGATTCCTGTCCCATTCCCTTAATGCCTCTTTCAAGCATCTCCCCATTTTCCCAAAGTCTGCCCCTAAAATCCAGGATCGTGTTTTTGTGTGGTTTGGTTCTGCTCTTTCTGTGATTTCAAACCACAATGACTGGTGGTCACTGTTACCCAGGTGCTCCCCACTGTTACCCCATCACACTGTCCCTGTTTGTGACACAAGGTCCAGTATTGCCTTCTGCCGAGTTGGTTCCATGACCAGTTGCCTGAGGAAGGCACCCTGAAGGAGTCAGGATAAATCTGCTCCTAGTTGATGCTGCTGCTGGGATGCTCAGTCCACATCTGGTATATTGAAGTCTCCAACCAGTACTACCTCACCCTTGTCAGCCATCCTTTGGATGGCTTAGCATCAACTCCTATCTGTTTCTTCCTCCTGGGCTGGTGGTCTATAGACCACACCTGTTGGATGGCTGGCCCCATTTTCCTTTCCAGCTTAACCCACAGTATCTCTCCCCATTTTGTTCCTCCTGGATCTGTGTGGCCCTTATGTCATTTTTCACATACAGTGCCACTCCTCCTCCTTCCTGCCTGCTCTGTCTCTTCTGAATATGTTGTAGCCAGGTATGGCCATCTCCAGTCATGGTTATCATTACAACCAGGTTTCAGTGATGGCCACAATGTCCAGGTCTGACTGTACCATGACAGCCTCCAGATCTTCCATCTTGTTGCTAAGGCTCCTGGCATTTGCACATGGCTTCCATGATTTGACCTCCTAGACTGCTTCACTGTTCTACTCCAGCCCCTTCCTTGGTTGTCATTTATCCCTGGTTCTCCTTGCTGTCTGCCCTTCTGCTGAATTTTGCCCTTTTCTGCTTATCCACCTTTTGGACACTAATCTCCAACTTTTGCACACTGCTTTGCAGAGATAGCCACTCCTCTGGTTCACTGGTTCCATTACTAGCTGTGGGGGTGAGCAAGTAGGTACCATCCTTGCTGGCCTGCCACCCCCTTTGCTAGTTTAAATGCTTGTCAATGTAGCATTTAAACTTATCATTGAGTCTTGGATTCCCTCAGGATGGATGCAGGCCGTCAGGCTAGAACAAACCTCCATCCCTCCAGATGGGTCCCCAGTCACCAATGAATCCAAACCCTTCCTCACAGCACCAGTTCTTCAACCATGAGTTAAAGTTCCTGGTGCATGCACTCCTATGCTTCCCTTGCTCTCACAGGTAGTACTTGTGAAAGTGACAGAAGTAGCTACTTGCTTGAGACCCTCCCCAGTTTCCTAAACTCTTCCTGAACTTCCTTTGGCTCCCCATTTGCCAAGTCATTAGTACCTAGGTGGATAATGACATCCAGCTCACCCTCCTGTCTTGCCTTCCCAGTGATCCCAGTATCTTCCTTCCATCCCTCCATGCCGTGGCACCTGGTAGGCACCTCACCTCCCTGTCCTCCCCCTCCTGTGTTCTAGCTGGATCCCTCTTATGATGGAGTCCCCACCAGGATTCCTTCCTCCTCCTATAGGGTCCACTGCTTTCCCCACTGAGGTCACCTCCTTGCCTAACCTCCACATCCTTTCCTTCCACTTCCTGGGTACCTCTATTTGGTTGTCCTCATTTGCCAGTGTGGCATATGAGTTCTTGAGAGAATAGGATCTGGGATGTGCCTCTGCCTGACTGCTCTAACCCTCCCTGAGCCCACTGTCATCCAAGTGCTCCTCGTTCTCGGCATCCTTTGAGGCAGCTGCATTGGACTGGGTGGTTCCTGGACAGGGGTGATGGTACTCCTGACCAGTTTACTTCCACTCTGAGGTCTGGCTACCTCATCCCTCAGTCCCGAGAGATGCATGCAGATGAGGGCAGCACCTCAGTGTCCAGAAGGTCTGCCTGAATATGGCTGCCCCACAGCCACTACATTGCACCACTCCCCACATTACACTGCAATTCCACTACTTATCTGCTACTGAAGCTCTCTTAGTTCTTTATTTATTTACAGTATTAAAATCCTGTAACTGATCCTCAGATATATATTTTTTAAGGAAAAGAAACCAATAAATAAATAAATGAGTCAAAACACTTATCGTGCTGAGGGTGGTCTTCTTCCCCTTATGCCCCTCCTACTTCACACCTCTTACTATACCCTGTGTTTAGCTCCTGTCAATCAGATTTATCAGGGCATATAATTAAGAGTTGGGGGAAGGGGTGGGGGGGGCGAAAATTTGCAGCAATTAAAGACAGCACAGAATTACACCACCACTATTTTTTAAATTTTCAACAGCATTCAACATTTTCTCCTTAGAAAGTCTGCCCTTCTGCATCTCATCGGATTTCCTTTCGTTCATTGTCCTTGCCTTTTATTGTTCTTCTCCTGTCCTTCCTATCTATGTCTGCCACATTTCTTTCCAGTCTAGATATCTTCTACTTCTCACCTCTTCACCTCTTTGATGCTCAACACCCTTTTGGGTATTCTTTTTGGGCTTCTTCCTAAGCTACCTTTAGCCAATGGAATTATTTTTTTTTTTTTAGTTTTTGTTGACCAGGTAAGTGCACTAGACAAATCCTGCCTATTTTCAGGCATGACCCGGGGGAGGGGGATACAGATGAATGCCAACTGACCTTGAACCAGATTAAGCTGTTGGTGGTATTTTTAGTGAATGAGGGAAATTTGGCCAGGACACCGGGGAAACTTCCCCTACTCTTTTCAAGAAGTGCCATGGGATCTTTAACATCCACCTGAACTACCACCAGGACAGGCAGATGGGACTTCGGTTTAACGTCTCATCCAAAAGACGGCAATTTCCTGTGGCACCTATGGGGGAGAACCCTTCTCTAGGGCTCCATGCATCGTACCCCTACAGGGTGGTATATCCCATGGATAGAGAGGTGAATAGCCACAATGTATCAAAGTCACACAAGCATCATCTCATCCAGTTGCATAAGCACAATTGAATGGGAAGGCTTTAAGCCTGAGGTTCAATGGGTGGAGCAACTACATCACTCCCCCATCAGGCATTAAAAGGCCACTCATCCTGGGCTGTCCCATGATTTGTTTCTCATTGCCCCACCATCCACCCCTCCTCCTCCAGTGACTCATCTCTCTTACCCATGGACTTCTTCCTAAGCTACCTTTAGCCAACGGAATTATTCCTATGGCACCTATGGGGGGAACCCTCCTCTAGGGTTCCTTGTGTCATACCCCTACAGGGTGGTATGTCCCATGGATAGAGAGGCGAATAGCCACAATGTATCAAAGTCACACAGGCATCATCTCATCCAGTTGCGTAAGCACAATTGAACTGAAATGCACTGGGTGGCACTGTTTTGGTGTAAATTTGCCTGCTAAGTTTGGCTTTGATAGCAGATGTCTCCCTGATCCATGCGGTATCTCCTTCCCTCCTTCCTCTTAAATATATGGATTGATAGCTAGCAGTTGATCAGTTATCCTAAGCACAAAACTGCTGAGCTGCCGAAGGAGAATTACGTTGGGGGTCTGATGGATCTGTTGTGCTGTCTTGTCCCCCCAACCCCAGCAGTAGTGTAATGTTAAGGACATGAGCTGAATTTTACTTTTATTGTTTTTGGGGGGGACTTATTTTTTCATTTATTCTTTTATTTTCTACATAGGCTAAAAAAATGTATGTTTCGCCCTGCCCCCAAGTGTGCCTCAGATAGTACAATGAACTGCACAGGAAGATATAGATCGCCAGTACACGCTGCAATTTGCTTCCTTACTGTAGCAACCTAACTGTCCTTACAATTCAGTTGGGTTGGTTATATTAATTTTTCTACAGCAGCAGACCCACTCCCATAGCCCGGCTGTTCATGTAATTTAAAAGTCTGAAAGAGTCAACCAACCAGTGGGGTGCATGCCAGGCACCATTTCCAAGCAAACATACACCTTGGATTTAATTTTGCCCAGCTGTCCTGATCCTGATCCAAAACTTACATGAGCATACTGGTCTTGTGCTGTAGTAAAATTAACATAACCAGTCCAATTTAATAGTATGGCCAGCTTGGTCTCTTCAGTTTGCATCAGCATTGGGCACAGAGGAAAGAGAGTTCAAAAGAAAAGAATCGGGGTGAATGAATGGGGGAGCCTAAGAGTTTAAGAAAAAAAAGCAAATGTTTTTCATGCCTTCAAGAGTCATGTGTCTCCTCGCTCTGTGACACGGTGGCTCCAGTGTTGCCAGGGTGAGGATTTCTAATCATCCCCTCCACATGACAGGCTCCTAGTTATCTGCGCGTCCCTGGGTGTAAATTACCAGGCTGCAAATAAAAAAATGTCCACGTGATCATATCATCCCCGTGCAGATGTTGAAATGGCTAGACTAGAAACAAGGGATAAGACTAAGAAAAATTATATGCCTCTAGTTAAAAAAATTGTCAGAAAAAGATATTCTAGCTCTCGGCTCCATCTGTTCCTGCTGTTCAGTTGCAGTTTGCATTGCACAAAGTGTGTGACCAATTATAAACACTTTGGGGGGGGGGAATGTTACTTTCACTCCACTGATCTAGTGATCCTGTACAGGTAGTGACCCCCTTGTTTTTGATCTAGCCATTTGAACAGGAGAGTGCCTTTTTTCTCTGGCATTACCACACAGTGACACACTTAGCCATTTTTAATAAACTGATTCACAGTTAATTAGCACATATAAAAAAGGTTGTGTGCAATGTAAATTTCTTTTCCCATAAATTGGTTGTGGCCATATAATGTCAGTCTCTTCTTGTTATTTGCCACCTGTTCTTTAATACAGGGCATGAAGACAGAAGTTCTTTTGCTATGAGCTTGTTATTTCAAGTAGTTCCACTGTTAGCATTAAAACTGAGATCTCTCATCCAACTCGAAGAGGGAAAGAGGGCAATGTGTCCCTGTGGCAAAAAGCAACTATAAAAAAGGTCCTACAGTATAATGACATCCCTGAAACTTGTGTTCTGCATCCCTTCTCTGATATGTAGGCACCGTGGCTGGTTGCCATCTTCCCTGCTTATCTTCCTGCTGAACTGTGCTCTGCAGGACTCCAGTAAAGGATAACAGTTCAGAGTAAATAGTTACAGAATAAAACCAAGTCTTGACGTGGGCATACAGTACATTGTACAATGCCCCAGCATACCCAGTGCTCTGTGTTTGAATTCTGTAACCTCCATGTATATTTTTCTCAGTACAGTATTTGTATATTTGTCCACAGTACCATACCTTGTTGTCTAATGTGTCTGATGTGGAACCTATCAACGAGCATCTGCTCAAAGGTGTTATCCAAGATCTCAATAAAAAAATAAAAATAAAAAGCCTGGAAGTGTCTTACAGCATCTCACTAATCTGTGCTGTACGTTATTATTAACCAACTTGTACAGTGTTTCCCTGTGGTTTACCGAAAAAGTAATAAACTCCTTACCATGACTTAAAATAACAAGTTGATAGCTGAACTTTAGTTTTCACAGGCTGGTTCAAAGAGTAAGTGACAAACGAAAAGAAAAGACGAAATTATATATCCACAACTAATTTATGGAATAAAATCATTATTTTATATATAGCAACTGATATACCATCATATCTGGCACAAAGTTACAACTGGACAGTCATGTCAATCACCACAGAAGAAGGGAGGCCACAGCAGCATGTACCAGGACTCTGAGCAAGAAGTCCAGGGCTAAGGTGCCATGCTGGATGACCAGTAGAGTGTTGGAGGGGGTGAGGGCCAAGAGTCCGGCTTTTAGGAGAATGAAAAGAACCAGGAGGGATGAGCACAGGGAGCTGTATGCAAAAAGGTCCAAGGAAGTAACCAAGTTAGCAAGAGAGGCCAAAGCTGCCAAGGAGCTGAGGCTGACTCGGGGCATGAGGGAGAGGGAGAAGGAGTTCTATAGATAAGTGAGTGAAAAAAGGAACTGTAGAGACCGGATAGTCTGGATCAGGAAGGGTGAGGGGTGGGTGGAGAAGGAGGAGGAACAGGCGGAAGTGCTGAATGACTACTTCTGCTTTGTGTTCACGAGTGAGGTAGAAGGCACGCTACCTCAGTGCCCTGGAAAGGTGGGGACAAGGTGGGAGGAGGTGTCTGACGCAGTGATTATAGAATGCAGAATACTGGACAGTCTGAAGGCACTTAAGGTGGATAAGGCACCAGGTCTTGATGGCATTCACCCTAGTGTGTTGAGGGAGATTGCAGAGGTGTTGGCTGGGGCACTGACAGACCTGTTTAACACCTCCCTGGACATGGCGTGCATACTGCAGGACTGGAGATTGGCTCATGCCATGCCTATCCACAAGAGCGGCCCAAAGGATGAGCCACAAAACTACAGACCTGTCAGTCTCACTTCCATAGTGGGTAAACTCATGGAAGCAATCCAGAAGGAGAGATTGGTAATTTTTCTGGAGGTCAATGATCTTCGCCTGGTTAGATAGATGACAGCCTGGTTAAATAAAGACTTGATTGATTGATTGATTGATTGAGGTCAATGATCTCCAGGATGGGCAGCGGCATGAGTTCGTCTCAGGGGGACCATGCCAAACCAACCTAATAGAATACTATGACTGGGTCACAAGGAAGTTGGACAAGGGCCATGCGGTGGATGTCCTGTATTTGAATTTCAGCAAGGCCTTTGACTCCATCCCTCATAGGTGACTGAGGGTAAAGCTGAAACAAGTAGGATTGGGGACCAAGATAACCAACTGGATCAGGAAATGGCTACAAAATAGACTGGAGGGGGTGGTTGTGGTGAGGAACTCTCATTGCCCAAACCAGTGACCGGCAGTGTGTCGAAGGGCTTTGTGCTGGGGTCGGTGTTGTTTGGGTTGTTCATATCAGATATTGCACATGGGGTTGGGAGCAGGATCAGTTTGTTCATGTACAACACCAAAGTGGGAGCTGTGGTGGATGATACCGAGGGGTGGCAGAGACTGCAGGGTGACCTAACTAGACTTGGGGAGTGGTCAGCAAGGTGGCAATTGGGTTTTAATGCTAAGAAGTGCAAGGTTATGCACTTCAGGGCAAAGAACCTAAGGAGGGAATACTGGTTGAGTGGGGTGTGGTTAGGGGTCACTGAGGAGGAGAAGGATCTGGGGGTCACTGCAACAGGGAGCATGAACAACTGCTCAATACAAGAGGGCTGCGGCTAGGTCCAGTAGGATGCTGGAGTGCATTATGCGGGGACTCTCGTCCAGGCACAAGGAGGTGATCCTGCCCCTGCACAGGTCCTTGGTAAGGCCACAGCTGGAGTACTGTGTGCAATACTGGTGTAACCCCTAGGTTGTGCTATCCTTAGTGTTACCCCCCCTGCCTACTACTCTCAACAATAGGTTAAGGGGTTTGGGTTCGCTAACTTATAACAAGTTCAAAACACAATTGCGCAGTGCCTCCACTCGGAGTGTGCCCTACGTGGGCTAGCTGTTAACAGGTAAAACCCCCTGAGATGTTATACCACCCACAAATACCATGTACCATACCCAGGCATGACCCAATAGATATTTCCCCACATTTCAACATTTCACATTTAAAGACTCTTTCTAATAATATGCTCACACACACAGAGTTTCCAAAACAGTAACAATCAATTTATTTAGGGGACATAGGAGTTAGGAATGGGGACATGGAATAGAGATTATACTGATTGGCCCTCCAGCTGGGTGGCTACATTACTAACAGGAAAAAAAAGGCAATCACATTTCTCAATTCAACCATGATACCCAGAGCCCTGGCTATCTAACAGCTGACTAAAATCAGGTGCCACACAGTAATTATTTTTCCCCACACTGATACCAGTCCCAGAACAGTATGAAATCCCACAATCTCAAACTACATACTGGGTACCCAGATACCAAAGTGCTGGCTGTTGCATGCCTGGTGGATGTTGCAGCTGGTCGAGTTGGCTGACTTCGATTAGAAGGGAGGGGGCAAACTTGGAAGCTTGGTCACTACAATGGCTGTAGATCCCAAAGAATACGTAGGCACTAGGCAGGGATTGCCCTGCATTTGGCAGAAGTAGCAGGCTTGGCCCTGCTGGTCACGGAAAGGCAGGGATTGCCCTGCACATCACAGACAGGGATTGCCCTGCACATCACAGAAAGACAGGGATTGCCCTGCATATCACAGAAAGACAGGGATTGCCCTGCGCATCACAGAAAGACAGGGATTGCCCTGCATATCACAGAAAGAAAGGGATTGCCCTGTGCATCACAGAAAGACAGGGATTGCCCTGCATATCACAGAAAGAAAGGGATTGCCCTGCGCATCACAGAAAGACAGGGATTGCCCTGCATATCACAGAAAGAAAGGGATTGCCATGCGCATCACAGACAGGCAGGGATTGCCCTGCGCATCACAGACAGGGATTGCCCTGCGCATCACAGACAGGGATTGCCCTGCGCATCACAGACAGGCAGGGATTGTCTTGCACATCACAGACAGGCAGGGATTGCCCTGCACATCACAGACAGGCAGGGATTGCCCCGCGCATCACAGAAAGACAGGGATTGCCCTGCGCATCACAGACAGACAGGGATTGCCCTGCGCATCACAGACAGACAGGGATTGCCCTGCACATCACAGACAGGCAGGGATTGCCCTGCACATCACAGACAGGGATTGCCCTGCACATCACAGAAAGACAGGGATTGCCCTGTGCATCACAGACAGGGATTGCCCTGCACATCACAGACAGGCAGGGATTGCCCTGCGCATCACAGACAGGCAGGGATTGCCCTGTACATCACAGAAAGACAGGGATTGCCCTGCACATCACAGAAAGACAGGGATTGCCCTGCGCATCACAGACAGGCAGGGATTGCCCTGCACATCACAGAAAGACAGGGATTGCCCTGCGCATCACAGACAGAGATTGCCCTGCACATCACAGACAGGCAGGGATTGCCCTGCACATCACAGAAAGACAGGGATTGCCCTGCACATCACAGAAAGACAGTGATTGCCCTGCGTATCACATAAAGGCAGGGATTGCCCCGTGCATCACAGAAAGACAGGGATTGCCCTGCGCATCACAGACAGGCAGGGATTGCCCTGAACATCACAGACGGGCCTGTGATTGCCCTGCACATCACAGACAGGGATTGCCCTGCGCATCACAGACAGGCAGGGATTGCCCTGCACATCACAGACAGGCAGGGATTGCCCTGCACATCACAGGCAGGCAGGGATTTCCCTGCACATCACAGACAGACAGGAATTGCCCTGCACATCACAGACAGGCAGGGATCGCCCTGCACATCACAGACAGGCAGGGATTGCCCTGCGCATCACAGAAAGACAGGGATTGCCCTGCGCATCACAGACAGACAGGGATTGCCCTGTGCATCACAGACAGGCAGGGATTGCCCTGCGCATCACAGAAAGACAGGGATTGCCCTGCGCATCACAGACAGACAGGTATTGCCCTGCGCATCACAGAAAGACAGGGATTGCCCTGCGCATCACAGACAGACAGGGATTGCCCTGTGCATCACAGACAGACAGGAATTGCCCTGCACATCACAGACAGGCAGGGATTGCCCTGCACATCACAGACAGGCAGGGATTGCCCTGCGCATCACAGACAGGGATTGCCCTGCACATCACAGACAGGCAGAGATTGCCCTGCGCATCACAGACAGGCAGGGATTGCCCTGTACATCACAGAAAGGCAGGGATTGCCCTGCACATCACAGACAGGGATTGCCCTGCGCATCACAGAAACTGAATATTCCAGGACAAGCTACTTGGCTAGGTCTTGGATTTCACATCCTGAACATTCAGCACAATACACATTGACGTCACATCCAGTACATTTAGATTCCGATACTTTTGTCAAGCATATTTGCTAACTGACAAAGTCACATCCAGTACATTTAAATACCAGTACTTTTGGCAAGTCTCTTCACTATCCAAACAAAGTCAAGCTATTCAGAAATATGTAATTTCCTGAGGTAGGATTCAAACATAGAACACTCTAGGTCCTTATGCCCTCATTGAAGTGGCAATGCGACCCTGGCTGGGAGCTCCAACAGGACAGTCTCAACCCAAAGAGGGTACAGCCAGATATCAGCACATTTATATGGTTAACTACACAGAAACTCACTACACCTGCGCTGGGCCATTTAGGCAGCAGCAAGCAAGGTGCAAACAGGATACACACTAATGGTCACAGTCTCTTCGGGCAAAAGCGGCCCAGGCTATTACTTTTACTGTCTCTCACATCCAAAAGATAACGGGCATGTCGGCCCCAAGATTACTTATTTCTTCTCCTTAGCTCAGAATAACTGCAATGGCAGACATGCCCATAAGATAGCTGGCAAAATATTTCTCCCTTGCACCGGGGGGGTACAAAGGTACTCATGCAGGTCCTCCATGGGTGGTCATCCACAGTAGAAGGCATCCGGGCATCTTCAGCCCTCTCACAACTGAGGTTCTGGTCAGTGCTCTCACCGCTGCATGATGTCATCTGGTCTTTGGTTCACATCTTTCCCCAATGTGGGAGGGAGGGCTAGCACCTGGAGGACATCTCTGGCAACCTCCAGGCTAGCAGGTACAAACTTAGACAAATTACAGTAACTGAAATAAAATAACAAACATCCCCATCTAGGATGGAGGGGCACAACTAGATTGCTCAGGCCCAGAAGCATGGCAGGGGCCTGAGCCCCAACCCCTGTGGGGGGTTCCCAGCAGATTGGAATCTGCCCTCCTCTGTCTCGATCTCAAATCTGGCAAAATGCAGGCAGGCACTGTCTCTTATAGGGCTCTTTTACGATTTCTGATTGGTTGAGATGATGGGGTGACAGATCTCTGAGGCCCTGGACACACTACAGAACTGTTTTTGAAAACCATTTTTAAACCAGTTTAGCTAAATCATTTCAGTGCAGCCACACTACTCAGTAACCATTTTTGATAACGGTTTAGTGTGGCCACACTGCTAGTGTTAAACCTGTTCTCCTTGTAACTATTTTGTGTTAAGTCCAACACACAGAACTGTGCTTGCCTGGACACACTGCAGCTAGAACTGTTTTAGTTAAACCATTACAGCTTAAAACACTTTTACTCCTGCACAGACCTGTAAGTAAAACCATGCTAGCTCTAAAACGTTTTTAAAAATGGTTTTAAGACTAGGTATCTAGCTGAGTTTAAAAACACTTTTGTTAAAACGTTTTAAGCAGCTTGTAGTCTGTCTGCAAACAGTGCTAGGGGGATTTAAACTGTTTTAAAGCACTTAAACCGTTTTAAGTTCCCCAGTGTATCCAAGGCCTGAATGGCTGGAGGACCTGTCAATCATAAAACTCGAGGCACAGTTGGTCTGGTGAATTGACGCCTAAAATTTATTTATTTATTTGATATATCGGTTTACAACCTTTGAGCCAGAGGCTCATTTACAAAAGCACCTCGTCACATGTAAGACAGATGGTAATACAGAACACGGTATAACAACAATTACATTAAGCATGTGTTACAGACATTTGTCACAGACATTGTTCACAGTATTTGGATGCAGATATTTTTATACATTATTTACAGTATTTGGATGACGATATTTACAAAAAAACAGCAGAAGACATTATAAGCTTGAGAAAGCATCTAAACATAGTCGTCAGTCCTATTCATGGGTTTGGTGTTATTGACGGAGGTTGCAATCCATAATGGACTTTGTCAGAGAATTTGGATCAGAGTGGGTGTGAGAGTGAAATATTAGTAGCAGTTACAGGAACAGATATTGAAGAGGTGGTTGCAAAGAGTGGTTTTGAAGTGGGCAATCTTGGGTGCACTAGTGATGGTGCTTGGGAGTGCATTAAACCATGTGGGAGCCCTGTGGTGGAATTATCTCTGGGCAAAGGAGGTTTTTACCCTGGGCACAACCACAGGTGCTTTCTCTGAGTTGCAGGTGAAGATATTGGGGGTTGCAGGATGAAGAGAGGCGGTGACCCAGGGGGAGGGGGGGAGTCCGAGCAGTATTTTCTTGGACAGTAAGCAGGTCTGGTAGCGGAGCCTTTCATCAAGGTTGAGAAGATTGGCAGAGGTATAGAGGAAGCAGGTGTGAGTGAGCCTGGGTGCACCAGTTAGGAGCCTGCAGGCCTTGTTTAGGGAGGCCTGGATTTTCTGGAGTGCGGAGTTATCTGCTGCCCTGTATACAGGGAGCTCATAGTCCACTAGGGACAGTATTGATGAGGTGATGGCAAGCCTAAAGGATGTGGTGGGGGCCAGTCCCTGTGTCGATAAAGGAGTCCAATCCGGGTGTTTGTTGCGACAGCAAGGGTGTTTATGTGGTCATGGAAGGTAAGAGCTGAGTCGAGGGTAAGTCCAAGATATTTGTAGTTGGACACCTGTTCAACGGGGTGCTGGGTGTAGAGGAGGATGTGGAGAGGTGCATTTTTTGCTTTGTTTTGGCAGTGAGAGAAAATCATTGACTTTGTCTTTTTCAAGTTTATGACCAGTCTATGGTCTTTAAACCATTTTTCAGCCTGGGAGAAGGCATGTTGGAGGGAGTACTGAAGGGGTGTGGGTTTATGATGCAAAGCAAAGAGCACTGCATCATCTGCATATAGTAAGATTTTTGTGGAGCAGGCCTTTGGTAAGGAGTTTAGGTAGAGGAAGAAAAGAAGTGGCCCCAGGATAGAGCACTGGGGCACCCCGGAGCGGACGGGTAGTGTGTTGGATAGAGTTCCGTTAATTTTGACACATTGGGATCGGGCAGAAAGGTAACTGGAGCACCAGGCCAGGGGGCCTGTGGAGAAATCAAGTTGGTGGAGTGAGTTGAGAAGGAAAGGGTGGCAGACTGTGTCGAAGGCCTTGGATAGGTCTATGAACACAGCTCCCGCAATGTTACTGGCGTTTAGGGAGGAGTGCAGGAAGTTGGTGAATTCTAGGAGGGCTGTGGTGGTGCTATGGCCCAAATGGAAGCCATGTTGCTCTGGGTATAGGATGTTATACTTGGCTAGATATTCAGTAAGTTGTGTGGCAACCACTTTTTCTAATGCTTTAGAGAGGGGGGAAGAATGGAGATGGGCCGATAGTTGTTTGGGGAGGCTTTGTCACCACTTTTATGGATGGGGGTAATGACGGCAATTTTCCAGGCACTAGGGAATTGCCCTAGGGATAGGGATACGTTGAGCAGGTCCGTTAGGGGGACTAGGACCTCACTGAGGACTAGTAAAAAGAGCCGGCATCTAGGGGGTCTTTTATAAGGTTATTGCTGTTTAGCGCTTTTTGTAGGTAAGGACGAGCTTCATGGGTGGATATTTTGCACAGGAGAAAACAAGGATGCGGCAGGGTTGGGGGTTGGGATTGGGGCACAGGGTCAAAGAAACAACTAGGGAGAACAGTGCTGAGATCCAAGAAGGTGGTGTTTAGACAGTTTGCTATGGTGAGTGTTTCTGTGGAGGCAGTGCCATTTATGGTGAGCTGGGAGGGAGATGGGGAGCGTGATTTCCCATTGAGTTCTTTGATGTTACTCCAGAAGGTCCTCACAGACCCCCACGTGGTTGTGAGTGGATTGATAGTGGTCTGGTTTGGCCTTACGGATGGCTCGAGTGCATCTATTGCTAGCGGCATTGTAGGATTGTCTGTCCACCAACCTGCCCGATTCTGTGGCTTTGTGCTAGAGATTATCCCTGTCTCTCAACATTTGGAGTTGTGAGGGGGTTATCCAAGGAGCATGTTGCCTTTTGGTGCAGAGTTTGGTGAGTGGAGCATAGTGGTCACAGGCCTTGGTGAAGGCCTGTGTAAACAGGTTGAGTGCAATGTCGATGCTGGGTGCTATATTAATGGGGAACCAATCTATCTGGGTGAGCAGCTATTTAAGTTTTATTAACCCTCCTGGGTGGAGATGCCTTCAGAAGGTTGTTTGGGCTATGGGTTTGGGTGTGGAAGAGGTCCATTGGAATAGGATGGGATGGGTGAGTGGTCACTTAGGGAGTCGAGAAGTACTTGTATATCCTGGATTTTGTAGGGGCGGTTAGGGATAATGATATCCAGGAGGGTGTGGATGCCAGTAGATGGATGACGTCTAGTGGGTTGGGTAACTAATTGGACCATGTCAAGAGCCGAGAACGAGTCCTTTGTTGGTGTGGCTGAGGGGCCAAGCCAGTTGATATTGAGGTCCCCTACTAGTGTCTGCTCTGCATTGTGTGGAAGGGTAGAGAGGCATTCGATGAGGGATGTGATGGCAGTCTTTTGGTTCTTAGGGGGTATGTAGGTGACTGTGAGGTATAGTGGGCCCCTGGAGGGGTCAGGGGTGATTTTTAGGGTGAGGGCTTGAGCTCCGTTTGTGAGTTTGTGGGGTGGGAGCATGTGACCAATAATGTTGTTTCTGATGTAGATGCACAGCCACCCCCACGCTTTCCTACCCTGTCTTCCCGATATAGGGTGTATCCGGGGAGTGAGACAAAGGCGTCGGGAGTAGATTTGGAGAGCCAGGTCTCCACTAGGGCAATGATGTCTGGTTGGTGAAGGGTTGCCCAACATTGAAGCACTGCAGATTTCTTTGGCAAGCTGCGTATATTCAGAGAGGCAATGCGGAGTCCAGAGGATTTGGTAGGTGGAGTGGTGAGGGCAGGGCCTGGATTAGGGTGGATATTACCAGAGAGGAGTAGTAGGATGACTAAGGCTCTAACCATAGGGTGTCAGGTTGTTAAATTTTGGGAGTATGTTTGGGCGGGAGGATGTAGTGGAGCGAGGGATGGGCAGACGAAGAAGGGGTGGAGCCAGGGTGGGCCTGAGTGGGTGCTGGGGTTGGGGCTGCTGGTGGGAGGAGGTGGATGCAGGGTCCAGTGTGTGATAACAAGGTGGGGTGGCCAATTCTGGAGAGATGCAATGGTGCAGTCCACAAAGGGCATAGGGTGAGGTCTGGCTGGTGGGAGGTGAACCCCAGGGTGGTTATGAGGATGAGACACATAAGGTGGAAGTGAACACACATGGTGCCTGGATAGCTTTGGGGGCAGAACAAAGAGGTTGTGGGGAGAGTCAGAAAAGCTGTAGGAGCTTTGAGATATAGCATGATACAGTAGTGTGAAAAGATAGCCAGATGTGGTGGCTGGGTGGCTGAGCCTGGTAGCAAGGGTGCAGGGTTTGAAGCCTGCAGTAGCAGCAAGGATATTATTTTAGCAGACTATGGGGGGGTTAGAGGCTTTGAGAGCCTTAAAACCTATAGCTAACAATAGTCCAAATGTGATAACTGAGTGGTAGAGCTGCTGATTGTGGTAGCATGGGTGCAGGGTTTGATGCCTGCAGTGGCACCAAGAATAAAATTTTGGCTGACCCATGAGGGTTAGAAGCTTTGAGAGTCTTACAGTATACCTAATAATAGTCTGATTGGATGGCTGAGTGGTAGAGCTGCTGACTCTGGTTGCAAGTGTGTGGGGTTGAGGCCTACAATGATACTGAGAGAAAAAAGAAAATTCTTTAGCAGATTATGGGGCTCAGAGACTATGAGAGCCTTAGAAAGTGAAGGTGACATAGCCAGATATGGTGGTTAAGTGGTAGAGCTGCAGACTCTGACAGCAAGGATACTAGGTTTGAGACCTTCAGTGGGACAGAGGATAGGGATTTTTATTTCTAAGTAGGGAGAAGGAAGGGTTAAAAGCATAAAAATAGAGACAGGTATTGTCCTGGTTCATTGGCTTAGTGGATATAGACTACAGACTTTGGAGTAAGGAGTACAGAGTTTGAGAATTGCAAGGGGACTAATGGTGGGTGAATAAAAAAGGAGATAGAAAGGATTAGGAGAGAACTGTAGTGACTTCTAGTAGACAGGAGTTGATATTAGTTGTTAAGGGGGAGTGGTGTCAGAGACAATAGTGCAGCAACTTCTAGTGGTCAGAGTGTATAAGCTGCAAATGGGAAAGTGGATATTTAGTTTTTTTTGTTTTTTTTTAAATCTGGGGTAGGTCATGTGACCTGTAAGCAGCAATAAATGGAGTGCCACCCCTAAATGGGTGGCTGGGGCGGGGCAGTCCACGCACAGTGAGGGCGGGTGTAAGACCTCTCCACAAGCAGGCTGGAGGGAAGGAGGTTTTACCTCTTAAGACTCTCAGCAATCCCCTGTTCCAAGCTCCTCAGCTGGTCAGTGTTCTGAGGGGAGAGGGCTGCTTCAGAGGCCTATAAGGGGAAGGGAACAAAGGAATCCATTAGTATGCAGCAGGCTCGATCCGGACCCTACTGCGCATGTGCCAACTGTTGGGACTGAGTCGGGCTACAAAAGGCTACTGCGCATGTGCAAGATGACGAACACACACTAGAGATTCTACACAATTCTAAAGTTTCAAGCACTCTAACACAGTATTTACAGACTCCTATATCACAGTATAACAGTGCTAGTTAACAGCAGAGACATGCAGTATAACAGCCCTTAAAGTAACACAAGTAAACACCCCAAATCCCTGTGCAGATGATGTCCCTGTAAGTCCCCATGAGCACCTGGTGTTTACCCATGAGGTCCAGTGACTGTCCCACAAGTCTTGGCTTTCTGATTGGCTGTGGCTGCTTGCAATGGCTGCTTAACTCACTGTCCCTTTAGCAGAATAAATACAGTCCTAAATAAAGTTCTGGTGCAGCCAGGAAGAAATAAATATTTGCCCCAATGCCCCACAGTCATTTAGCCCTGATGGTGTTCTGACTATCGCTGCACAGATGAAGGGCGTGGCTCTGCTGGTTTTTCTGTCGCTACTGCAATTATTCAAGCTCCCCTGCAGCAGCCGACAGGCTGACACCCAAAAGTTCCAAAAGTCAGGATCTGCCAGGGAAAAGCATTTATTTAAATTTAAACACTCTCCCCTATTTGTAGCACACTTCCCTAACATACAGCAGCAGTTCATTATTTAAAAACACTTTTTCTTTTTTCCTCTCTCAGCAGCAGCTGATTATAGCTACCCTGGGGGCAGCCAGACATATGTATTTAATTATTCAGCTGACCAGGGCCCCGGCACATGAATACTTAAATACTCCCGAGCCAAACTCCTTTAGTTTTCACTGAAGCAGCCCCCCAGCAGGCTGTCTGTGATCACCAGGTCCCAAATAGGTGGAAGGGATCCCAGGACCAACAGCACGGTCCCTGAGGCAACCGCAAAACAGCACGGTCCAAGACCAAAGGCGCTTTTCGTGCCAATGCGATTCCCACTGCCCTGAGGGCAGCACTATTACAGCGGGAAATCATGATGACAATTTTTTTTTTATACTTCTTTATTGATTTCAATACACGTAAACAGTCTACATGGTTTACATATTCTAGAACAAATACTGTAGTTAATTAACCATAATGGGTGTAATCAACATAGACATGACATTAAGTCCATTGCACTACTTCTTCCCACTTTAGCCTTCTTCTCTAGTAATTCCAGTCTAGGCTAAATGGTTATTTATAGTCCCTTTTCTGAACAAGTATAAGAAGTCTCATGCCATGGTATATTGGTATCCACAACTTAATTACATTGATAAAAATAAATTAAAAAACAGTAAAAAGATGTAAACCAAATTTTAAGGTCTTTATTTTTAAAGAAACTTCATTTTTACAATCAATCATAATTAGTGAGTGTATCAACCAGATGTATGCTAGTCTATGGTTATCCCCCTGCAGGTGTTCCCTCGGAGATGGGAAGATGTTCTCCATCCCTTCTCCCACCACAGACACCCAGCATCACCTGCCCTTGGGGGGGATTCTTATCAAGGTTTTACATGGAAGAAAGGAAGCTCCCTCCCATCCTCTAAATGTATTTAATTATCTTGACCTCTGCACATCGCCCATCTTGTCCACCGGTTCTCTGCTGGAGTTTAAAGGTAATTTCCTCGAGTTGTTGTATCTGACTGTCCACCTCCAGCCACTCCAGATTTATCGGTGGATTGGCCTGGAGCCACTTTCTAGTTACTGTTTTCAGTGCAGCCACCGCAGTGACAAATTTTAAGCCCTGAGGGGCTGGATTTAGATTTCGGGCTGCAAGGCAGGCCACCAGAGGGCAAGACAAAACCTGGAGGACCATAAAACTTACTGGCAGGATTCGGGTGAAGCTCAAGAGATAGCAGGGGGAGATGAGAATGGCAGGTCTAAGGTTACACTGGCATCCATATCTGAGGAGGGATATAAGACTGCTCAAGGCAGTGCAGTGCAGGGTGATGAACAATGATAACAGAGGATGGAAGGTAGAACCTACGAAAAAAGGCTGAGTGAGTTGAGCCTGTTCAACCTGGAGGAGAGGAGGGATCAGGGAGACATGATTGAAACTTTCAAATACTTGAGGGGGATCAAACAATCTGGCACAGAGGGGCTGTTTCAGCTGAGGAAGGGAAGGGACACAAGGGGGCACTGGCTAAGACTGGAGGAAGGCAGGTTCAGGAGGGAGATGAGGAGGTACTATTTCACTGAGAGGGTGGTGCTGAAATGAAACGCTTTGCCAGAGGAGGTGGTGGCATGTAGAATGGTGGGGTGCTTTAAAGGGACATGGGACAGGGCAAGGAGGGGGTTGCTGTGTAAACAACACTGAACAGTTTCAAGAGGAGATTGGAGGGCTGGGGGGGGGTGAGGCACCTGCAATATAAAGGTGCTAGCTGCGCATACGAGCAGACTTGATAGACCATAAGGCCTGTTTCTACTGGCAAGTTTTTGTATGCTCATAAATTCCTGAAACTTGCATGAAATTTGTTTTATACTTTCTGGGCTTGGCAAGTCCTTCAGTGTAGCTAGGAGTTGTGTGGTTATCATTTCAGCTTTTCATTGCAACCCGTGATATACATTTCAGCCCATAGGAGCCCTACGGTAATCGGTAGCATCAACATGCAGTTTGCGTATGCCCTCAGAACACTGTACACAGTTTCACCAGGAAATATCTACTGTAGTTCATTCATGTTTGTGCATACCCATGCTTCTCATGATGCAAAGTGACGCAGAAGGTTTCTGTGATATATGGACACGCAGGGCAAAGAAGAATGTATTGTTTATGCTTCTCTGTTTGACCATCTTTAAGGCTGGATCGCTAAATCTAGACCTCAGGTTTCAATGAGGTAACAGACTTGCTGACAGACTGGAGCTCTGCAAGAGGGGAAGAGATGCATTTCCTTTATTCTAAATATTTTTT
The DNA here is from genome assembly GCA_016271365.2 of Neoceratodus forsteri. Taxonomy (NCBI): domain Eukaryota; kingdom Metazoa; phylum Chordata; order Ceratodontiformes; family Ceratodontidae; genus Neoceratodus; species Neoceratodus forsteri. The sequence goes on from CM028136.1 coordinate 84,690,803, forward strand.
TATTTAATTAGAAACAAAATACTGCAAACAAAACAATGAAATAGTCACACACATACTGCACACACACACACACACACACACACACACACACACACACACACACACACACACACACACACACACACACACACAAGTGTTCCAAAAAAAAGTAGCGCTATTTATTTTGTGAGCAGTCTATTACTGGCAAGTGACAGGCTCGGTGAGGACCGTTTCTGAAGCTGACTGAAAAGAAATGACGCCTTTTGCAATTTATACTAGTAGATTTGAGGGCTTAGTTCTGTCAGCCTTTGATTGGGTGCAGAATGAGCTGCTGCCAGTAGGTACAGAACAGTGAGAGCAGTGTGGGCTCCTTTTTGTGTTTCCTTGTGCCTGCGCAAGAAACACCTTGGGACAGTATTGCATTTGAGAGGTGTGTCAGGGATGGGTCCAATGCAGAGCACTGTACAATGGGCTCAACCCTGACACACCAATGACCACTGAAGCCAAGTGTGATGGCCGTTGGAATTGCACAGCGGGGAGCAGGCCACACTTGAGAGAAATGAACCACCCCAATGAGACAGTATGCTTAATTTCCACCAGCATTGTAACTCTGCAGACCCTCCCACTCCCTCCCACTTCTGCAGTCCACCCTGCACACACCCTCCATTCACCCACTGGCCAGCATGTTTCATCAAACCCTCCTGCTGCCTCCCACTGCTGCTGTTCTCTCTGTACCTTCATTCTCCCACCGGCCCAGCATCTTTCATTAAACCCTCCTACTGCCTCCCACTGCTGCAGTCCACTCCGCACCCTCCATTCCCCCACAGGCAGGCATCTTTCATTAAATCCTCCCACTGCCTCCCTCTGCTGCTATCCTCCTCGCTTCCATCCTAGCCCTGGGCATCTAACCAAACCCTCCTGATCCCTCCCACTGTGTATTGTCTGCCCCGCACCCTCCGTTCCCCATTCCCGTGCCAACATTGGGGTGCCCAGTCCCCGTGTCAGCATCATGTACCCCCCCAATTTATGTGGCACACTGGGAGCCCACCTCAGTGTGCCCAAACTGATTTTTTTTTTGTACCTGTAAATACAGAAACCTGTCCCCCAACCTCTTTTTTTTAACCTGTAAAAAAGAAAACGTTCCCTCATCATCTCCTCAGCCACTCTCCTACTGAGCACCCACCTCCTGGCACCCCCCCACCCCACACTTACCTCCAGAGGTCGGCGCTGTCATCTTCTAAAGATCGGGATATGTATGCATTCTTCAAAGCCGGCCAGCAAACTGAAGAATCAAAGATAATGGCTGTCAATGGGGGTTTCAACTTAGGTTGATATTTCAACCATTTTCAGAAATTTTGGCCCAAAATTTTCAACATGGGGTTCTTGGGACCCCACCTCATGAACACTGTCACTGTCATTGCATTACTCTGTCCCGAAAGGTGATTTCACAGTCGCTGCGTAGAATCACCTTTTGGGACCGATTAACGAAATGACAGTGCCACTGTTCATGAGGTCATGAGATGGGGTTCCAAAAAGCCCATGTTGCAAATCTGGTGAAAAAATTCCAAAAAATGACTGTTACAAGCGTGCATTTTACAATCTGTATGCATGCTCCTAACTTCGTCAGTTTTTAATATTTTCACTCCAGATTTTAAACATTGGCATTTTTTCACATCTCCTTTTGAACAGTACAGCTGTTATTTTTCACATCCCGCCTGACCTGTGGTGCAGAATGCCACAGTCACTCTGCAAGATCACCTTTCTGGATAAGTAAACAAAACGACAGCAGCACTTTTCAGGACAGGGGGTCTCAAAAAGGCCACGTTGAAAACTTGATGAAACACCTCCAAAATATGGCTGACTTACACCCGGTCATTCACAATTTTCTACGCATGCATGCAACTTTGGTCTTTTTCAATATTTTCACTCCAAATGTTTAGTATAGCCTTTTTATCACACCACCGCATGACCAGTACAGCTGTCACGTTTCACATCCTGCCCATAATGTGTTATTACACCTGTGGCAAGGAATACCATTTTCCCACAAATTTGAAAATGTTCACCTACAGGTATCATGAGGTGGGGTAATAAGAAGACTATGTTCAAAATTTAGAGTCAAAATATGAAAAAATGACAACGTTATGGCCACTTGTTGCAATTTCGGTACGCATGCTAGTAATTGCGGAAATCTGAAATATGCACCCCACATTTTTTTTTAATTATTTGTACTCCTGCTCCATTGCCCTCTCTCTATCAGAGGAGCCACAGTCCCTTCAAAATCCACCAGTCGACATCGACCAGCTACTCCCAGGCTTACCCCGGTAAGGTCGGCAGGGGGGCCCACCCCCTCCAAGACCGGATTCAGTACAGTGGTCGGCACCATAACTATTTGGGGGTGGGACCTACGAGCTCCCTCCATCATCCACCATGAGTTTTTGTCCTCCTGGTTTCTGCCGTTCAGGGGCAGAGTGTGCAAGGATGCTGGTGATGGTGCCGCACTCGCTCCTGTCTGCAGCATCAGTGTGCCAGCCCCCGCTGTCTCTAGTGGCCAGGCATGCACCAACAACTGGTCACCCCTCTCCCTGTAAAAGAGGCTGTCCTTCAATCCTTCTCCTCCCCTGCTGTTTCCAGTGGCCCTGCGTCGCTCCGAGCAGGTCACCAGCAAGCACGGTGTGGTGTCCAGTGCCTCAACCCTCAGCACCACCAGCTCGGCGGTACAACCCACATTTTCAACATAGCCCTCGAATTACCTGAGCTTCTGTATTCAAATACTGTCCTAAATATCACAGCTTGTCAAAAGGTGGTTCAGGCAAGCTTTTCCTCCCACCAGAAGCTCAACTAACACAATACACACCTGCCACCTAAACCTTGCAAGGAATCATTTGGTATTGACAAATGCTTGTTTATTCTCTCACCGTTCTGTTTGCTGCACTGTTTCAGGCTTCCTGAGATTCGTTTGAAGTATAAATGAGGCAACAGACTTGCTGACAGAGCAGGGCTCCTGAGAGAAGAATAGATGCACGTCCTTTATTGTAATTATTTTTATTTAATTACAAAAAAAATGTCAAACAAAACAATGAAATATTCACACACATACTGTATATATACACACACACATGGGAGTGTTCCAAAAAAAGCACTATTTATTCTGTGAGCAGTCTATTACTGGCAAGTGACAGAATTGGTAAGGACTGTTTCTGAAGCTGACTAAAAAGAAATGATGCCTTTTGCAATTTATACTAGTAGATTTGAGGGCTTAGTTCTGTCAGCATTTGATTGGGTGCAGAATGAGCTGCTGCCAGTAGGTACAGAACAGTGATAGCATCTGGGGCTCCCTTTTCTCTCACTGTTCTGTTTGCTGCATTGTTTCAGGCTTCCTGGGATTCCTTTGGAAAATATGAAAAATTGAAAAACTCCACCAGCAATTCAGTATGCTCCCATATTCAATCTTTAAATGCCACTAAATAATAATAATCATATAATAATAAAATGTATTTAATAAAGCGCCTTTCAAAATTCCAAGGCACTGTACAGAATTAATTCAGATAAAACATATACAAATACATATCATATAAAATCACAATAGAACAGGAAATGCCCTTCCCCATAAAAAAGTTTTTAGTGCCTGTTTAAAACTCCCCACCATCCTGCATTCCCGGAGCTGACAGGGCAGAGAGTTCCAGAGGGTAGGTGCTGCAAATCCAAAGGCACGTGCACCAGATGACTTCAAATTAACCCTCAGAATCTCCAGCAACCCCTCATCAGCCGAGCAGAGCTGTCACACAGGAGTGTAAGGAACCAGGAGTTCTTTCAAGTAATCAGGACCCTGTCCGTGTAGGGCTTTGTAAGTCAATAGACCTACTTTAAAGATGATCCGCCACTGTATTGGCAGCCAGTGCAGAGCGTGCAGCACAGGGGTGATGTGTGATCTCCTCGATGCCCCATTCAACAAACGTGCTGCCGCGTTCTGCACTCACTGCAAGCGGTGGATATCAACCCCAGGAAGCCCTAGATAAAGGGAGTTACAGTAATCAAGGCGCGATGTCACAAAGGCATAGACCAGAACAGGCAGGTCACTGGATGGAACAAGATGCCTAATCCTGGCAATGTTCCTAAAATGGGAAAAGGCTAGCTTGATGACTGCCAACACCTGATGATGAAGAGTCAGACCAACATCAAGCTCCACTCCCAGGTTACGCACCCGTTCAGAGGTGAGAATCTGTGCCTCCCCCAAAACTAACCCAGAAGGGAGCCCAGTCCTCAGTCCCTCTACCCTATGACCCGGGTCCACAACCAAAACCTCAATCTTTCCAGGGTTCAACTTTAGAGCACTGGAATTCATCCAGTCTTGGATTTCTGCGAGGCAGTTGTTCAGTACCAAGATAGCACCAATCTGGTCAGGTGCAAAAGACAGGTAGAGCTGGGTATCATCAGCATAGCAGTAAAACCTCAGCTCATGTCATCTTCCATTGTCTCTGAGGGGTAGCATATATACTGTGAATAACATGGGAGACAGCACCGAACCCTGAGGTAACCTGCAAGGCAGAGAGAAAGCCCCGGATGTAAACAAGCCCAAGACCACCCTCTGCATTCTCCCAGTGAGAAAAGATGAAAACCATCTGAGGACTGTACCCGACAGCCCACAGATGAACCTCAGGCGTTCGAGCAGAACCCCATGATCCACAGTATCAAAAGCTGATGATAGATCTAAAAGAACCAAGATAGAATGATGTCTCCGATCTCTCGCCATCAGGATATCATTGAGCAGCTGAACCAGAGCAGTCTCAGTACTATGCCTCTTGTGAAAACCAGATTGGAGAGGTTCGTATAAATTATGGATGGTTAAATGGTTATCCAATTGAGCAGCCACAATTTTCTCAATAACCTTCCACACAAAAGGGAGGTTAGAGCTAGACCTGTAGTTTGTTAGGTTCTCCGGGTCTAAAGAAGCTTTTTTCAGAAGGGGGATCACCACCCCCTCCCTCAGGGAGCTAGGGAACTCACCCGTATCTAAAGAGCACTGGACAATCTGAGCTAAGACCGGGCCAATGATCTCACTACAACCCAAAATCAGGGAAGTAGGGCCAGGATCTAAGCTACAGCACATGGGATGCATCTCCTGGACAATCCTCATAATGTCTATGAAATCCGGCAGGTCAAAGGTACTCCAGGAAACTCCAGGCTCTGCAACAGACCACCGATCAACAGCAACCCCCTTAGAGTGAAACTAGTTGTACCCCCTCCTTGATGTTGTCGACCTTGTTCACAAAGAAGCGAGCGATCTCATCACAATCAGTCTGTGTAAAAACTCGACGGAGCTGCTGACAGGCTGGGTTGCACAGCCTGTCAACAGTTCTGAAGAGTTGAGCAGGTCAATTCCATGCAGCAGAAATTTCCCTGGACAGGAATTCTGCCTTCTTATGGGAAATTTCTGTTTGGTAGAGTTTATAATGCTCTTTCAAAATAAGGTGGTCGGCATCAGTGGTGGTCTTCCTCCAATGACGCTCTAATCTACGCCCCAGTTTCAACAACTCTCTCAGAGCCCCGTTAAACCATGGGGCTCCAGGGTGATGCAGATGGGGTGAACATGGACAGGAGCAATCTGATCGAGAGCTGAAGATATGGCCCCATTATAGGCCACTACCAACTGCTCGGGATCAGTACAAGACTCGTCCAACAATGAGAGGTCAATAACCACCATCAGGTATTCAGGGACCACGTCCCGCAAAGGGCGGTACCTGACCAACTCCACAGGGGCTGACCTACCAAGGGGGGCCTCAAAATTGAACCCAACTGAGTAATGGTCAGACTAACCGACTGATTCCACCACTAAATTGGAGGCCTCGATCTCCAGGAGGAAGACCAGGTCAGGAGAGTGACCTCCCTTGCGTGTAGCTGAGGAAACAACCTGTGTAAAGCCCAGAGATGTCATCACCTGGAGAAAATGTTGACCAAAAAGTGAAGATTCGTCGTTGACCCAGGCATTGAAGTCACCTAGAACCATCAGTCTGGGCGACTCCAATGCCATGTCAGCGGCAAAGTCTGCTATTTCCTGCAGGATAAGCTTCTCATCACCTGGTGGATGGTAGATGAGGGCAATCCTGCACCCAACACCAGCTACCACAGTACACACAAATGACTTGGCCTCCTCAACTGGTACATCAGTTAAGCCCAATTCGGTCTTGAAACAGACCGCAACCTCCCTCCCCCACCGTGGTCCAATCTCGGGTGATGTATAACCAAGTACCCTGTGGGAACAGCAGCCTCTAAAAAAGGGGCTGCATTCCCATCCAACCAGGTCTCGGTAATGCAAACCAGATCTGCCCTAGCAACAAAGTCTGAAATAAGACCAGTCTTGTTGCAGACAGATCTGGCATTGCATAACAGCGCCCGAGTTGGACGAGGTTGGCGAGCTGACCCAACTACCACATTACATATTTCCATTTCCTCCCCCACCCAGAAAACAAATAGCAGAGCAGATGGTGACAGGCGCCACCTGAGTCACATTCCCTTGGACAGGCACAGGTTGAATGAATGAATGAGTGAATGAGTGAATGAATGAATGAATGAATGAATGAATGAAACTGAACAGTAGATCAGCTGATTGTGATCTCTTGCATCCAGTCTGTTTGTTCAAGCAGTTGCCAGCAGGAGGGGGAAGGCATGGTCAGGCTCGGGTATTGGGGGTGGATAATGCCAGGAAAGCTGTTATGGAGGCACTCCTACAAAAATATAAAGGTGGGTATAGGATATGAAAACTCGACATGTGAGCCACAAATTATTAAATGTGCTTTTATTATTTATTAGGAGTGTGTACTTAATGTTAGTTGGACAGTACTATATTGTTACCCAGGCATTCATTTTGTGTGGACCTATTTTAAAACATTCTCTTTTACAAGTTAATAATAAGCACTCTCCTTTAACTAACAAAAAAAAAGAGTTAGAACTTACCCTGCACCTTGGTACAATAGACAATTACAAAAATTAATTAATGAAAAGGACCAACTATGGGAAAAAGCCAGAAGTTCTAAATTAAACAGCAACCTTCAGATGTACAGAGCAGCTCGAAATAGATGCACAAGGGAAGTCAGATCAGCTAAAAGTAATTTCTATAACCAGCAGTTTCAAAATGCATCAGGGAATAGTAAGAAAGTTTGGGATAGTATACAGCAAATGCACGGTAAGACTCTTACTGCTACCATTCCTAAGCTATTATAAGGATGTGCAAACCTGTAAACCCCTATGAATAAGTTAAAGCTTTTAACAAATATTTCTTGGCAGCTGGGAGTACATTTGACAAAAAATACCCAAACCAACCAGTTGATGGCCTGGATAGTAATTTTAGTTATGATTTCAATAGACCTTTATTTACTTTTAAGGAAACTGATAATCAGGCTGTACTGACTGAATTAATTAAGCTGGATGTAAAGAAAGGGACCAGTATAGATAACATAGACACTATTTTTTACAAGATCGGAGCGCCTGTCTTGGCAAAATACATAACTTATTTGTTCAATTTCTCACTAACTACATCTGAAATACTTACTGATTGGAAGTCTACCTGCATTACACCAATTTTTAAGGAAGAAAATGAAGTAGATCCTGGTTGTTTTCGACCTATTTCTATCCTGATACCAATTTCAAAGTTATTTGAAAAACTATTGTATATTCCATTATCAAAGTACTTGGAAAACTATAAAATACTTACTGATTACCAAGACGGTTTTCATAAGGGTCATAATACTACATTTGCTACTTCTAAAGTTACCGATGATATCTATACTGCTTTCAACCAGGAAAATTCTGTCCCTGCTCTTTTTTTTTTTGGACTTGTTGAAAGCGTTTGATTCTGTTGAACATAATATCAGTCTGAATAGATTAAAGGCTTCCAGACTGGGCATAGGAGCTCTGCTGTGGTTCTCCTCTTATTTTAGCATCTAGGCTATGATATGTAAAAGTGGGTGAGTATTGTTCAGCTTTTGCAATAGTTACCAAGGGTGTACCCAAGGGATTTGTACTGGGACCCCTCTTGTTTCTTATTTACGTTAATAATCTACCTAAAATTATTTCAACTGATTCAAACATCTAGTTGTATGCTGATGACACCATTATTTATACCCAAAATAAAGATCAACAGCAGCATTAAATACATTGCAAAAATATTTTAATATTTTTAATATTATTCAACACTCATTGCTTAAACTGCATTTATTATTACATGAGGGTAAAACCCAGTGGGTTTTATTCTACAGCAGAGTCGAGGAGGAGAACCAAGGCAGTAGCATAAGGGCCTTGGGTGTAACAGACTCAAAAAAAAGCATCCTCATACAAGTACCTTGGTATTATGCTCGATGAGACTATGAAGTTTGATTTACATATTCAAATACTGTCTACTAAATTGAAAAAAATATGATCCTTCTTCTATAGAAATAGGATTTGTTTCAGTCTTATTATTCGTAAACAGCTTGTAAAGTCATTGTGTTTGTCACTGATTGATTATGGGGACTGTATATGAGGATGACAGATACAGCATTGAGATCACTTGATTCATTATACCACAGTGCCTTAAGATTTGCTACTGGCTTGCCATGGAATACTCATCATTGCAACCGTTATTCCTCAATTGGATGGCAGTCACTGTATACTCAGAGGCAGACACACTGGTCATTATTTGTTTACAAATTTGTGCAGCAAAATCTCTCCCTCTATTTATTAGATTTGGTTCCTAATAAGCAGAAAAGTAACTCCTTACCATCCACTGATCTTCCCCAGTTTGTCTTACCTAGATGTAAAAGATATTTTAGTGTATGTATGTAATTGTTTTTGTACTATTATCAGTCTATTTATGTTTCCATTGTTTTGTCCTTTATTGTTATATTGTGCTGGATGCAATCATGAAAGAGAGCTCGCTCTCATTGCTTTCCAATCAATGTGATTGATTGATTGATTGATAACATGACATCAGATTATTATTAGTAGTGTTGCAACATGACATTAGATTATCGTGGCAAGAAAATAAATAAAACAAATAATAAAATATAATTTAACTTCAGATAAATAAGACTGGATTAGTCTCATCACTCTGTCTCTGTTCCAAATTCACATTTGACAGTGTCGGGCACAGCATTTGATTACTAATTTTAATTATAAAACCATGAGTCATAATGCATGGTTATTGGTGGGCAGTTCATAATATTGTTATATACTGTAATGCAATGATGGATAATACACACCTACTGTAAAATGCGGACATAGAAACATAGAAACATAGAAGTTGATGGCAGATAAGGTCCGCAAGGCACATCCAGACTGCCCCATTTGTCTACCTCAGTACTAAACAGTGATCACAGTGTAAAGTGACTACAATAGGTGGGTGAACTTCAACAATATGTTTTTTTTTTTATTTAATATCCTGGTTTCAGGCTAGAGAACACAAGAGACAGGTGATGAGTTTAAATGCCGAATCAGGAAAACAATAGTTTTACTGCTGGTAAATGTTGGTCTCCACCTGTGATGATTTACTAAGAGAAAGGGTGATATCACTGTACAGAATGTTTCATGGAAGGGGCAATATTATGTATCACCATCAATGAATAAATATCCACTCGTTGAAAGTGTGAAAATAGTCTTTAGCAATTACTTTTCAAGTTGTCATAACCAAAAATTTAAAAAAAATTAGCAAACCAGCTCGAACAACGAGTAAAGTAAGGGAGAGACTATCATAGTTCACAGATGGATGGAAGGCACATGTGCAGATAGTGTCTTCAAAATGCAAAGTACAGTACTGCAAATGAATATGTTGGACTGTTCAGCATCATAAGAATGCCTACCTGCTGATACCATACACTGCCACTTTGTGGACCATTGGTGATTTCAATTTTTTTTTTTACTATTTATGGGAAGGGGGGACTCTCTATCAGACAGCATATAATAGAAATAAAGGGCATGGCTAATAAAAGTGTTTTACTCTTTCTTATGTTTTTCATTCTTGTTTGTCAAACATGATGAACTCTGATCAAATCAAGGAATCTAGCCTGAATGACAAATATGTGGTGCAAGACATGTCCACTTGGTATCATGGTCTCAATCAGTCAATATCTTTATTTAGACAGGTGGAACACCACTGAGCAGAGCTCATTTACAAGATGGACCTGGTAGTTTAAACAACAACAGCAAGTCACAATACAACAGTTTGGGGTAGGTGTAGCAACATTAGCAGCCTATGTACAGTCATTACAAGTGAGAAAGGCGTGGCTTGGCACGGTGGTGTACAATAATTTACAAACAGCAACGTAAGACTTGCCACTGAGAACAGAACAAGGTAGCTTAATTTACAGGCATAGTACCAAAGGCAGTCAGCATACCGCTATGTATGAGTTCTATGCAAGGCAGATCTCTGATAGACAGCAGAGTACATTATATTGGATGAGGTCTAGACCAGCAAAGCATTATGTAGCCTAGGAGAAGACTATAAAGCAAGGGCACTGAGGGCACAGGATGTGCCAAGGATAGTGGAGGGAGGAGAGGTTAGGAGGGGTGGGGGGGCAATTGTAATACCTTTAGGATTGACATAGCTGCATTAGTCGGCGCAGTAGGTCTAAGGGTAAGGGGGAGGGTATGGGGCTAAAAAGGTGCCATTAGTAGGGGGAGATGACAGACAGGTAGGAGGGAGAGTCAGAGATTCAGTGCTAGAAGCAGTTGCAGAACCCCATATATGATAGTTGGATAAGATTTTTGAAGGCAGCTAATGGTATACGTGAAACGAGCTGCAGTAAATTTTGAGCAGTATTCCAGAGGACTGGTAAGGCATGATTAATCGCCACCCAGCCAAAGCACGTCCTGACTCTGGGTATGTAAAGGGTGATACGAGTCTGGCTTCTCAGCAGATAGCTGCCGGGAATGCAAAAAGGTAGGCAACCCTTAATATATGGAGGCAGTTTGTTAGAGATGGCCCTATAGATCCAGAGCACGGTGTTCTTTTGTCATCCAAGACTAAGTGAGCCCCAACCTACAGTATTGTAGAGGGTACAGTGGTGTGTTGAGTAGGGGGCACCAGTAATAAACCTGAGTACCCAGTGGTACAGAGTGCCTCACTTGGCAAGGGCCATACTACAGAAGTGCCCGTACAGAAGGTCTGTATAGGCGATGAGAGGCAAGAATGTTGTTTGTACCAACCTAGTTCTCCCCTCCTGCATTAATAAATGCCTGATTCTGAAGAAAATCCCAAGCCTCTGTTTAAGCTTTTTGGAGAGTTCCTCGATATAGACTTTGAAGGAAAGACTGGAGTCAATCTATACCCCCAGATATTTGAAGGAATCTACATAGTCCAGCGATTCGCCGAGCAAGGTGTGGATTTGAGGGGCTGTCCCCACTGTGATAGAGTAGGGGGAGTTTACTACAGGGGGGGGAGAGATCATGGCCTTTGTTTTCTTAGCATTTAACAGAAGTTTAGAGTAAAGGAGATTGTTCTGTAAGTGGTTAAATTCTATTTGGAGGTCACTACATGCGAGTTCTAGAGTAGGTCTGGCTACATATAACACAGTGTCATCTGCAAAGAGGTGTATGTCAGCTGACTTGACTCCAGCACCTAGTTCGTTTATGTAAATGGCAAACAAGAGAGGACCCAAGATGAACCCTTGTGGTACTCCTCTAGAGAGTGTTTTAAGGGGGGAGAGACCCCCCAGCCTTGATCTGTTGGTGTCGATCTGAGAGGTAGTTAGAAAACCACTCTAAGGCTGTGTCACTGACGCCAATATTCCATAGAGCAACCAGGAGCAAGGAGTGGTTTACTGTGTTGAAGGCTTTACTAAGGTCGAGAAACAGAGCGAACACATAACTTCTGGCATCCAAGGGTCTCAACCAGTCATTCGTGACCTTAGCAAGCACTGAGGTGGTACTATGGTGGGGCTGGAAGCCAGACTGAGCAGGGTTTAGAAGGTCCGAGTCATTGATGTGCTTTCTAAGCTGGGTATTAACCATTTTTTCCTGAAGCTTAGAGAGGGTAGGGAGTAAGGAGATGGGGCAGTAGTTATTAAGATCGCTAGCGCTGCCAGATTTAAATAATGGAACAATGTGGGCAGTTTTCCAGATGCCCAGGAGTGAGCCCTGGGTAAGGGACATGTTGAAGACATGGGTGATTGCAGGTGACAGAACACGGTAGCCATTTTGAGGAAGAATGGCGCTATCAGGTCTGCCCCAGCACTTTTCCTACAATACAGATGGAGCAGAAGGTCCTCAACTTCCTTTACTGTGACAGCCCCCACTTGCATACTGTGTGACCCTGAGAAAGTCACTTAACTTCCCTGTGCTCTCAGGTTGCACCTGTAAACAAGTTTTCGGCTTAGTGTGTCTCACCTGGTTAAACAATTGGAAAAAAAAAAAAGAATGCCGTACGAGGAGGGGGCAAGGTTGGGGCAGGGCCTGGGAAAGTTGAACTAGGAGTAAATAGTTGTGCACGTAGGCTAGAAACCAAACCATCAGCAGGTCTCCCTGGTAATGGGATCATGGATGCCACAGCAGATTTTTATATACTGTTAGTCTGACCACTGTGCACTACTCAGAGAAATGTACTTTATGGTAGTCAATACAGGCCCCCTTCTGCCGGGCCTCATCTCCTGTCTCACCTCAGTTCCGTACTGGGGCTCAGTTCCTTGGAAACTATTATTCTTGGTGACCTAAACTATGATTGGCTATCAAGTGCATCAGCTCCCTTGAAATCCTTTTTGTGACACTCTGGGGCTGGTGCAACTCATTGGCGAGCCTACTAGCCCAAATAAAAAGAACCTTAACAACAGCTCCCTCTTAGATGTAATTTTGGTTAGAAAGCCACACCTGTTCTCTCATGTCGGAACATTTTTCTCAGACATTAGCGATCATTGTATAATCATCACCATTAGATCCATGCACAACCCACAGTTTGTGGCAAAGTTCTCTATCAAGAGGTGCAAACGCAGCTGATTTATTTGCTTACATCACGACTTGAAACATTCACTGCGATGGCAGGAATTCTTCCTAGGCAAAACGGTTAACAGGGCATATACTATTTTTTACGATATTTTAAGTGAGGCTTTAAATAAGCATGCACCCTTGGTTAAGGTGCGGGTCAGGAGCAGCACCTGCTGTTGGTTCTCACCTGAGCTCAAAGTTTCCCTGTTAGAAAGGGATACTTTATGGAAAAAAGCCCGAAGAAGCAAGAACGACTCGGATTGGTGTCTTTTTAAGAGAGCACGAAACAAGTGCACCAAGTTGGTCAGAGCAGCCAACGCTGCCTAGTATCGTTCGGATCTAGCCTCTGCCTCAAGAAATCCTTCAAAGCTCTGGAAAACATTAAAAGACATGTCTGGACATGCTCCTGGTAATTCCATTCCAGCAAAAATTAAGTCCATTGGCAGCGTTATTGCTAACCGATCGAAGTTATTGGAAGCCCTCAATAATCATTTTCCAATGGCAGGGCTAACATTTGATACTTCTCCTGCCAATGACCTCCGCAAAGCTCAGGGCCCACCAACCCACGAGTCCCCCTCTACTGAGGAGGTCTTCTCCCTCCCTCCTGCCTGTCTCTATAAAAGAGGTGGAAGACCTACTGCTGCAACTGGACACCAGGAATGGAGCAGGCTCTGACTTCATAGAGCCATACACTGTCTGAAATGTGCCTACCATGTGCTTGTGGTGCCAATCACCCACCTATTCAACATGTCACTCTCCCAGGGTAGCCTCCCCCCTCAATGGAAAATAGCCCATGTCATCCCTCTATTAAAAGCAGGTGACCCCATGCATCTAAATAATTACAGACCGATCTCCCTCCTCCCCATCCTGTCTAAATTACTAGAAAAATAGTGTGTGGCATCAGCTAGGCGTATACTTAGAATCCAGAAGTCCTATTAAACCCGGGTTCAGTCTGGATTCAGAGCAAAGCACAGCACCATAACAGCCCTAGCTAAGGTGACCAATGATTGGCTCCTAGACCTTGACAACAAGAAGCATGTCTGTGCCGTTTCTTGGATCTTAGTAAGGCATTCAACACAGTCGATCACAGCCTGCTTCTTTCCTCCCTAAGCACCTTAGACCTGGACCATAAATCTCTGTGCTGGTTTGCAGACTACCTCGGAGAACGGAAACAGCAGGTTAAAGCTGAAGGTGATCTTTCTCCATTAAAACCTATGCTGAGGGGCGTGCCCCAGGGCTCTATCCTTGGTCCCCTTCTCTTTGCAGTCTACATTAACAACATCAATGACCCCATCAAAAAAGCCATCATCCACTTATTTGCGAATGACACTGTACTGTACTTGAGTTGTCCCACGCCGGAAGCAGCCTGTGAAGACCTCCAAGCTGAATTTAACCTTCTACAATATCAGCTCATAAACAAAAAGCTTTTGCTCAATGCGAAAAAGACAAAAGCCATGCTCTTCTCACCCTCCTTGCATGTGGCAATTCCTGCTGGGGGGGGGAGCTATCCCACAAAAAAACACTGTTCTTGGAGAAACACTAGAGTATGTAGCTAAATTCAAATATCTAGGAGTTTGGCTCGATCATAAACTTTCCTTCGCTGACCATCTTGAAGAACTACAGAAGAAACTAGGGCAAAGATTAGGACTATTCTACAGAATTAACCACCTGCTCACAAAGGAGGCCAAGCTTCAACTGGTTCAAGCTACCTTCCTATCTTTAATAGATTACGTGGACCTGCTCTACAGCCACTGCACTGCCTCTGCACTGGCTAAGTTAGACACCCTCTACCACAGAGCTATCAAGTTCATTATTAGCCTTCCACTTTCCACACACCACTGCTCCCTGTACTCATCGTTAGGCTAGACTTCCCTTCACTATACAAGGAATAGAAACGCCGCCCTATGGGCCTTCAGAGCGGTGACCAACAAGCTCCCCTCATATGTCTCAGATTGTATTCCCTGGAGTGTGTTAGACACCTACACTCTAAGGAGCTATTCCCTAATTGCCCTCCAAGTTTCAAGGGTCAAAACTCGTTTCAGCAAAGCTGCTCTAAGCTTGTCTTTACCCACATTGTGGAACAGTTTACAAAGGAACTTGAAGCTGAGCTACCCTGTTAGCCTGAATATCTTCAAGGCGCTCTGCGATCACTACATGAACGCACCTTGCAAATGTTTTCCTCGCCGCTAGCCCACTAATTCCGCAACTCCCCCTTTCCAACCTAACGCGCACCATGTTTCTACCCCTGGCTCTCACTCTTTCCCTATTAATTCTTCCTACTGCGCCCACCCTTCCCTGTCCACCCCAGCCTGACTAAAGTCCCACCCCATCCATATTAGAGTCCCAATTATCTACCCCTCCTCCGTCATTATCATAATAAACAAGTACACGACAGCCATCATCATTTTCTGTGGTTTTAGCTCAATTTTTCCCCCAGTCGTCGGTAATATATCTCTCCTCTTCTTTACCTCTCTATCCTGCCACCCTATACATGGCCTCTTTCCTCTATATGTGTAGTTGCCGGCTGCCTCACTCAAAATATCTCTGCTTATAACCCCTATATGCCTATGGTTGATTGTACATCTGCTGACTTCTTCAATTGTAAAATAATGCTGTTTTTTTTTTTATTATTTCAACCTTGTACTGTACTGTATACACTGTATATACTTTTTCTTCCTTGTATATTATTGCTTTTTGTATACCTGCTTCTGTACTGTACTTTGATGTAATCATGACCAGGTCCACCTTGCAAATGAGCCTTGCTCAATGGTGCCCGCCTGGATAAATAAAGATTTTGATTGATTGATTGATTGAATTCTCCCACAGTTTTAGATCCCACAGCCTCCTCAAGAAGGCTGTTCCATGCATCCACCAGCCCCTCTGTGAAAAAATACTTCCTCACATTTCCACTGAACTGCCCCCTCTATCTTTAAATTGTGTCCCCTTGTTCGTGCACGTCTCTTTTTCTGAAAGATGCTACCCTCTTGGACTTTATTGATTCCACTGAGGTACTTAAAAATTTCTATCATATCCCCTCTCTCCCTCCTTTCCTCAAGGGAATACATATTAAGCTCCTTTAGTCTCTCCTCGTATGGCTTCTCTTGCAGACCCTGCACCATTTTAGTTGCCCTCCTTTGGACTGCCTCTATCCTATCTACGTCCTTGTGGAGATGGGGTCTCCAGAACTGGATGCAGTACTCCAGATGGGGTCTCACGACTGTCTGTACAGAGGGATAACAACTTCCTGTTTTCTGCTGGTGATGCCTCTCCCTATGCATCCCAGTTTACCCCCAGCCCTCCCTACTGCCTTCTCACATTGCTTGCTAACCTTAAGGTCATCTGATATGATTTCCCCCAGGTCCCTTTCCATTTTTGTTGTTGTTACTACCTCCCCCCATTGTGTAATCTTTCCCCTGGGTTTTGTTTCCCAGGTGCATTATTTTGCACTTCTTTGCATTGAATCCAAGCTGCCATTCTTCTGACTATTCCTCCAACCTTGCCAAGTCCCTTCTCATCCTTTCCACGCCTCCTTGTGTATCAACCCTGTTGCAGATCTTTGTGTCATCTGCAAAGAGGCATACTTTTCCTTCCAGTCCCTCTGCAATGTCACTTATAAAGACATTAAAAAGGACTGGACCCAGTACTGAACCCTGAGGACCCTGAGAACCAGTTTGTATGTTATTGCCTGTTTGTTCCTCTGTGAACATTTATTTTTGGTGCACCTTCTGTGGTTACAGTTCAGAAAACTTGGGGACAGTGTTGGCTGGTGCTGGCTAATGGCATGGGGTATTTTTTTTATTTATTTATTTAGCTTTTGTTAACCAGGTGGGGTAAACTAGGCAGACATCTGCCTATTTTCAGGTATGGAGCAGTACAGACCAATACAGTACAATACAGAACAATACAGAACAATACAGTACAATACAGTACAATACAGAACAATACAGTACAATACAGAACAATACAGTACAGTGTAATACTATGCAGTGAGTACAGAGATAAAAAGAATACAATGGTAGCAATTCAAATAAAAGAAAAGATTATACATGTCACCAGTACAAATTCAAACATAGCATAGTAACCAGGGGTAGTATAATGGATGCAATAAACATTTAGATACATATTACAAAGAGAGGCAAACACTTGTAGCAAACAAAAGCTAGTGCAGCCATGGATGGTCAAGTGGCAGTGTTGGGCAGGGCAGAGGAAACAAGCCAGGGAGGAGGAAGAGGAGGAAGAGGAGGGGGAAGTGGAAGTAGGGTGGGAGAGAGGATAGGGTGCAGAGTGGGGGGAGAGGAACTAGGGTGGATTAGGGACAGGTACAGGTAGAGTAGTCAATAGGTAGGGAGAGGAGCTGATTTTAGAATGTGTTTTTATTGACGCAGGAGTGAAGGGCAGCCGGGAAGGAGTTCCATTGTACAGAAGCAGTGCAGGCAAAGGCCATGGGATGATACTTGGATCATGATCTGGGAACAGGTAGTTGCATAGTGTCAGAGGATCTGAGGGTGTAGTGATGTGAGCTGGGAACTAATAGGACAGTCAGTGAAAGAGGTTTCTGTGTGGTAATGATGTTGTGAGTTCATTTGCCTAGTGAGGAGTCAAGTAGGGCTGTAGGGGAGGGCCCACCAAGCTTGCTATAGAGAGAGCAGTGATGCATGAGACAGTTGCAGGAAAGAGCAAACCTGCAAATATTGTAACATACCATCCACTTGCAATGGACAGAAGCAGAGGATAGGGTAAACACTGGCAGGCCATAGGACAATCTGTGAAGAAGAAAGCAGTTAGCCACTGTGATGTGTGCCAAGGGAGAGAGATGGCTTTTAGTATGGTAGGCTACACCTGGACCTGAGAAGACTGCCTTACAAGCCAAGTGAATGTGAGTTGAGAAATCTAGGGAGGGGTTCAGTGTGATTCCAAGGTACTTGAAGGAAGTGACTGTATTCAAAGTGGTACCATTATCAGTTGCTACCAAGAGGAATATCAGTAGTTTTTTTAGTTTATGCAGGGTTCCAAAAAACTTGGCTTGGGATTTGGAGTAGTTCATTAGTAGTTTGCTGTCCTTGAGCCAGGACTGCACTGCAGATAGTTCAGAGGTTAGGTCTTTGTTTAAGCGAGTTATGTCAGCAGAGTGACAGAAGAACACCAGGTTGTCTGCATAAAGCATGGGGGTAGATTTGTGAAAGCAGTGTGTGTGATTGAGCTGATATGCAGAAAGAACAGCAGGGGGGCTGAGAATGGACCCCTGAGGGACACCGAGGGAGGTTGGAAGATACTCCGAGAAGGTTGAGCCAATTCTTGTGCGTTGTTGTCTATTGGAGAGATAACTGGAAAACCATGGCAGTGCACCATCTGAGACTCCTAAGAACCTAAGTCTGTTAAGAAGTATGGGGTGAGCCGGCCCGCCGGTGCAGCGGTTGGATTTCCGCTTGCGACGCCAGCGATCTGGGTTCGGGAATGGACTCAGGTCGCTGGAGGGCCAGCCGGGGGGAGAGGGATTGAGCATCTCACGACTGCTCTCCTTCTCCGGGGGGAGGGTGTGGGGAGTCGTCGATGCATGGGAGACTCCTGATGGAGACCAGAAGAACCCCAAGCATTCGGCCACAGCATCATCCAGGGGGTGGAACGGACGCAGGCATCATTGCACACTCTTGCCCCCCTTAAAGGGGAAAAAACCCTGCCTACCTCTTGATGCCTCTATGATGCCCATCCCTCGGGCTGCAGTAGGCTCCTCCAAACAAGCACGGCTCCCGCCCTATCCCGTCGTTCATGGCACCCTAAAAGAGGGGCCTGGGGCATCATGTCCCCACCCTGGGGGGTAAGCCAGGGGGTACCGGGAGCATGGCAATAACGGGGGATGCCGCAGCAGGGGGATCCGTGACCGGGTAGATAACTTGGCGCAGAGGAGGGGGCGCAAAAAATATAAATAGAAAAAAAAAAAAAAAAAGAAGTATGGGGTGGTTAGCAGTGTTAAAAGTCTTCATTAAGTCAACGAAGATGACGCCTGTGAGGTGACTAAGATCAGACACAGAGTAGATCGCGTTAGTCAGGGTGAGTAGGGCTGTAGTGGTGCTGTGATATTTGCGAAAGCCATGTTGTGCAGAACATAGCAGATCATGCTTTTCCAGGTAGATTCTTAGTTGCACAGCGACAACTTTCTCAAGAATTTTGCTAAGTAGCAGGAGTATGGCAATTGGCTGGTAGTTAAATAGGGACTTGGGGTTCCCTTTTTTTAGAATGGGTATGATATTGGCATGTTTCCATCCCATGGGTACTGTGCCTGCAGAGAGGAATAGACTGATAATTCAAGTCAGGGGAGGGGTAAGTTGCCAGGTGGCCAGTTTCAGGAGTTTGGGTTTGAGACAGTCCAGGCCTTCAGACTTGATATCGGGTAGTGAGAGAAGGAGTTTTTTCACACTTCAGTGTTGGTGACTAGTTTAATAAGGAAAGGGGAGTGGGAGTTGGGAAGAGATACTGGCGTATGCACAGCAGGAGGGTCAGCCAGTTGGTTTAGTGCAGCTGTAACAGTTGAGAGATTGGAGAAAAGTTGGTTAAAAGCACTGGATATTGTAGTTTGGTTGTTACAATTGATTCCATTGATTTTGAAGTCCAAAGGTTTGCTAGGATAAGAATACCCCAGAGAGTCCTTGAAATGTCTCCAGAAACTGCTGGGTGCATTATGTGGAGCGGCTAGCTTCTCTCTGTAAAATTTGCTCTTATTTAGCCTAGTGGCAGTCTTGCATTTGTTTTGTAGTAGCCTATAGTTATTCCAGTCATGAGTAGAGTTAGATTTCTTGTAAGCGACCCAGCTTTTATCTCTTTTCTTCAGTAGGGCCAGTAAGGGATGGGTAAGCCACGTTGTTCTACAGCCTTTGACACACCTAGTGGTGAGTGGAGTGTGCTTATTTTGTAATTGAAGTAGGGTAGTATTGAAGTAATATAGCGCATGGTCCACGTTATCGGTGGCCCACAAGGGGGACCAATAGATGTTTGCTGTGTCATACAGGAAGTCGGCTTCATTGAAGAGCATATAAGGTATGGGGTGGAATGTGGAACAATGGGGATTGGTCAGGGAAAGAGATTGGACGTGCTGCATGGCTAAACCACAGGACATGACTATAGTTTCCTGGAATGTAAGGGGGATTTCTACCCCTGTAAAGCGTCTTAATTTGCTGACAACTCTCAGGAGGCAAGGGAACTGGGTCATCTGCAAATGAACTCTACTATGCAGAAGGCTCTAAATCATATTGATAATTGGGGTAACACTTTTAATCTTCCTTTAAATCCTGACAAGTGCACAGTCATGCATCTGGGTAAACGAAATCCCAAACAGCCCTATCTGTTAGGTAAGAAAATGCTGAAAGTTGTTACAGAAGAAAGGGATTTGGGGATTATCATTACAAATTATCTCCAATTAAAAACGCACTGCAATAAGCTCATCAGAAGGGCTAACAGAGTTTTAAATTGCATCCTGAGACACATTACAAGCAGAGACAGAGGAGTTTTGATTCCACTGTTTGGTTCCCTGGTGAGACCGATACTAAAGTTCAGAGCACAGGCCTGGTCCTCATATCATAAAAAGGAAATTGAAGGAATTGAAAAAACACAAAGGAAAGCAACAAGAGTGATTAGAGGTATGGAAGGCAAAGATTATCAGAATAGACATAATGAACTCGGGTTGTTCTCATTGGAACACAGAAGATGGAGGGGAGATATGTGCTTGATATAGAGAGCGTGTTCAGATCAAGACCTCTGGGATAGGCTAGGTCTGCAGCTCCAGCATAAACACTATTCTACTCAGGCACATTCTCTTCAACTAAAAAGTGAGAACTGCAGAATCTGAAAAGGAAAAAATGGATCAGTCAAAGAATGGCGGCAGCTTGGAATGCATTGCCTCATTTTGTGGTAAACACCCCCACAAAAGATAGCTTTAAATGAAATTTAGATGCTACTAAAGTCTTAGATTCCCCTTAATTCAGTAGGCGAGCACTATAGACGTAAGTCTCTTTTTGCACTGTAACTACCAACGATACCTACGATGCCTACAATATCTACGATACCTATGATACCTGCAGTACCTACGATACCTGTGATACCTATGAACTCATGTAGCCATGTTACAAGAAACCCACCTTACTGATTCTAAGCATGTGAAGCTGGATCGAGGCTGGTTGGGGGCATGCTACGCAGCATCCTTCTCATCCCATAGGAGAGGCGTAGCCATCCTGCTGCACAAAAACTTCCCTTCTCAGGTCAGGAGTGTGATAGTGAACCCGGGGGAGGGCAGGTATATTTTTGTAACAGGGGAGGCATATGGCGAAAATGTTACGTATGGTAGCATTTATGCCCCTGCAGTGTATGACCTGGCCTTTTACCGGAAACTGCTAGATCTGCTGACCCAAGTGCAGTTCCCAGGACTTATACTGGGGGAGATCTGAATTGCACAATGGGGATCATACTGAGGGGCGGAGAAGGACTAGGGGGGACATCTGTCAATGGCAGATTGGCATGTCTGACCTTGATCTGGTGGAGGGCTGGCACATGGCAAATCCAGGGACAAGGGAGTAAATGTTCTTTTCTAACCCCCACGGCACATGGTCACGTATCAACTATATATATTTGCCCCAGGCTTAGTTCATGCGGGTGCAAAATATTAAGCACAGCCCCATACATATAACAGACCATGCTATGGTCATCTTAGTGATTTCTGGGAGGGACATTCCCTACTTACATGTTAGGTAATAAGAGTTCCAGAAGTATCTGAAAGAGCAGTGGAGGTCTTATACAGCAACTAAGGAGGGCCCCCCCCACCTTGAAAGCCACGATATGGCATAGAGGGGAAGGCATATATGAGGGGGGCTAGCATTGGGTTTGTTGTCCAATATGAGAAACAGAGACAGCAAAAAAGACTAGAGTTAGAGTCACGCCTGAAAGACTTTGAGCGGAGGGTGCGGGGGGGGGAGTTGGGGAAGCTTTGAATGCTCTATTATGGGGGGAGGCATGTAAGCTGTGGATGGTTTGTAAAAAAACAACTGTTTGAATGGGGGAACAAACACGGGCCTTTTCTGCTGTGGCTGATGTGAGGGGGGAGGGGTCCCACCTCGATTCCTGACATTACAGATGAAAAGGGTTGTTTACTCTGGGACAAGCAGCAGATCAGGGATAGAGTCAGATGTTTCTATCAGCACCTCTACCGGGCAGAATGTGGTGGCAAGTTAGATTTGGCCAAGGGTTTTTTGGATCACCGAGAGCTGCCCGAGGTGTCTGAGAAGCAGAGGTCCAAGCTCAATGAGCCTATCTCCAGGGCTGAGGAATGTTGCGCTATCCCAGGTTTAAGGGCAGGTAAGGCTAGTGGGCCAGATAGCTTCCCTGCAGAATACTACAAGTGCGCGTTAAGTCATGTGGTGGGTCCCCTATGTGAGGTCTTTAGACAGCTGGAGAGGGAGGAGGAGGGGTCACTCCCAGCTGTGACAGGGTAGAATAGGACTCTGTACCATGTGTTATGGAGAAAGAATTTAAATGCAAGGATCTATCCTTTTCTGTCTCTTCTCTGTCTGGTTGCACAACCAAATTTTCCTGTGAGAATATGGACTTGATTAACCCGACAATCTCGCAATTCTTTGTCTCGCTGTCTCTCAGTTTTCTCTTGCTGTCTGTTTTTCTCCCTTGCATATCTAGATCTGCTGATATAAAAATATGTGCAAATCATTGTATGGAAATGTAACTGATATTGGGAACCCTTGTGTTTGGAAAATATATAGTATTACTGTTGAAATGTTTATAATTATAATTTGTGATGACTGCAAAAAGGTGTTGGAAACTAGAGGTTACCTTAGTGCAAATCTTTGAGCCTTTTGCAAGAGCTGTGCGGGGGGGGCCTCAGCAAGCACATTGTATTCTAGCAGCTCCTGTCTGATATTTACAAAACAGGATGCTTCTAAGGCTGGGAGTTGAAAGGACTTATAAGAGCTACGCTGCAGCTGCAAGAAGGATTAGAAGAAAAAGGGACATGGACTGAAAGAAAAAACTATTTTATTCCTCCTCTGTACATAATTATTATGAACAAGTTTATTTTTTTATGTTACTACTACTGTAAACAAATATTTTTGGTGAATTCTACAACTGCTCCTCGTTTTCCTTATATTTCCTGAACTGTGCTTCAATGACAGATGGTGTTAGCTATGGGATTTACGCCATGCATACCCTAAGACAGGAGTTTTGTGTGTGAGTACTGGACCTAGCACCAGGGAAGCACAGAGAAAGGTATGGATTCTGCAGCTGCAAGTCCAAGAGTGGTTACCAGGAGAATGGCAGCCAAATTAGCAGAAACTGAAGTCCAGTCTGAGATTGTACAGCCAGCACAAGTTATGGAAAAAGAACAGGCAGTGACAGAACCTAAAAGCCTGATGGACTTTTTAAAATGGTGGGCTATACAACAAAAAGAGACTGAGAAGCAGAGAGAAAAAGAGATTCAACATTTAGAAGCACAGAGGAGAGAACAGATGCAGCAACAGGAGCAGCAGATGGCTGGATGCCTTGCAAGCTATCAAAGGCAGAGGATCCAGCACAGATTCAGATAAGCAACAAAATGCAAGCAATTTAAAAGCCATTAAACTTACAAAGTTGTGTCTCTCGGATGACATAGAGGCATATTTCACAACTTTTGAAAGGGTTGCCGCAGCCTGCCAATGGCCAAAGCAGCAATGGACAATGAGATTCATAATTTAGAAGCACAGAGGAGAGAACAGATGCAGCAACAGGAGCAGCAGAGGTGAAACGAGATGCAGCAACAGGAGCAGCAGATGAGAGAAGAGATGCAGAGACAGGAGCAGCGATGGCTGGATGCCTTGCAAGCTATCGAAGGCAGAAGATCTGGCACACATCCAGATGAGCAACAAAATGCAAGCAACTTAAAAGCCATGAAACTTACAAAGTTGTGTCCCTCAGATGATATAGAGGCATACCTAACAACTTTTGAAAGAGTTGTCACAGCCTGCCAATGGCCAAAGCAGCAATGGACAATCAGAATGGTACCCTACCTGACAGGGAAAGCCCAACTTGCCTACAGCAGTATGGACACTGCACAGTCAGAAAACTATGACCTGGTGAAAAGCGAAATCCTGAGAAGGTATGAC
Source organism: Neoceratodus forsteri (assembly GCA_016271365.2). NCBI lineage: Eukaryota > Metazoa > Chordata > Ceratodontiformes > Ceratodontidae > Neoceratodus > Neoceratodus forsteri. The sequence continues at coordinate 84,714,859 of CM028136.1, forward strand.
ATCTCAGGAGAAACATACAGGCAGAGATTTCAATCTCTGAGGTACAACTCGGTCAACAATCCTCAGGAAGCCTTCACCCAACTCAGAACTTCTGATAAAATGGATCCAACCAGAGAGCAAAATGGTCCCACAGATCATCGACACATTAGCCATGGAGCAATTCATCAACATCTTGCCTACAGATGTGCAGCTCTGGGTAAAGGACCACCAACCAGAGAGTGGGAGAAAGGCGATTTCTTTGACTGAGGACTACCAAATGGCCAGACAGACGCTACAGCAGCGAGGTAACAGCCAAGCACTAGTAAGACACTCTTTTTGCCATTTAAATTCTGACCTGATAAGAACTCTGGTGGGGGTAACAAATCTGTGCCCAAAGAAGTTACAACATCTGCTATAACTATAATAAACAAGCCATTTTGCAAGAAACTGCTGTAGTAAGGAGAGTGGTACTGGAGCAGATTTTTCCTTGGCAAATTGGGGCAAGTACTTAATAGATGTGAAGGTGGGAGATAAGACTGTGAATGGACTCATTGATTTGGGAAACAGACAGACCCTAGTGCATGTTAAAGTGCTGGGAAAACATTGTGCAAAGGGACCAGGTACTGGTATCATCTGCATCCACGGGGACACTCGATACTATCCCACCACCCAAGCGACTCTGACCATTAAGGGTGTGTCACACCAAAAGAAAGTAGGGGAAGTATCTAAGTTACCTGTACCTGTGATTATTGGAAATTATTTTCCAGGGTTTACTGAGTTAATCAAAGAGGGAGTAAATCCTGAAGTTTCAGCAGCAGTGGTGACGAGCTCAGGCAAAGAAAATTTCAGATGGTGGGGACACTTCTTTCAGTGATTTTGATTCGGACTTGTTTGAGCACAGCTCCAAGATCCAGAAATCCAGAAAAGAGAGACTATGCCTGAAGAAACTATAGCAATAAATGATTGAGGGACATAAGGGGTTAACATATGAAAATGTTGAAACTAAATTGATCACTGATTGTGATTTTCTTTCAGAACAAGCTAACAATGTTTCTCTCCAGGGTTATTTTAAGCAGCGGGGGGGTGAAACCAAAACAGGGTGGACCAATGTTTCAAAAATATAATGAGTTACCGTACAGAGTTTGGGTTAAACCTCAGACACAGGAATAGACAGAACAATTGGTTATACCACAGAAGTATAGAACAGAGCTATTACAGATAGCACATGATAGTCCTATGGCTAGTCACTCAGGAAGGGACCGCACCCTTGCCAGATTGCTGTATAGATTTTACTGGCCCAGAATTCATGAAGATGTTGCTATCTATTGTAATTTCTGTGCTGAGTGTCAGCAAGTAGCCCCAGTCACTAGAAAAGTAAAAGTGCCCCTGGTGCCCCTACCCTTGATAGATGTGCCTTTTGAGAGAATTGCAATGGATGTGGTTGGTTCTTTAGACAAAAGTATAACGGGGAATGGATTTCTCCTGGTAATATGCAACTATGCTACTCGATACTCAGAAGCAGTTCCAATGTGTACTGTTACAGCTCCAAAGGTTGCAGCAGAACTTGCCAACATTTTCAGCAGAGTGGGCATACCTAAAGAAATTATTACTGATCAGGGTAGTAATTTTGGTGATGCATTACTTAAGGAGCTGAATAGACTGCTAGATATCACTGCCATAAGAACCTCCCCCTATCACCCTCAGACAGACAGTCTTGTTAAGCGTTTTAACCAAACCATAAAACACATGTTAAAAAGGTTCCTAAAAGAAGAAGGGAAAGACTGGGACCAATACTTGCCGTACCTACGTTTTGCTATAGAGAAGTGCCACAGACATCAACAGGGTTTTCACCTTTTGAAATGCTGTATTGTAGGCAGCCAAGAGGGCCACTGTATGTGACAAAAGAAACGTGGGAAGATAATCCCACCCAGAAACAATCTATAACTTCTTGCATGTGTGCCCTAAGAAAGAAGTTGGCAAAATAAGTTGAAATTGCCCATAGTAATCAGGAAGAGGCCCCAAACTAGCAGAAGGTATATTATGACCATGAGGTAAAAGAAAAGGTTTTTGAGACAGGTGAAAAGATTTTGCTACTGTTACCAACAACAGAAAATAAACTGTTAATGAGGTGGCAAGGTTGCAATGAAAGTGATAGGTCAATCCTTTACACTGGACCTTAAACATTGCATCCTTGGTATTTTTAATTACCGTTTTTATAAAATCTCATATTTGCAGAACAGATGGTTAAATATACTCTTTCTTCAAGTCAAATGCATAATCCTCATGCATTGGAGATCCAACATAGTCCCTACCCTTCCCGATATTATCAAACAATTATCGCAATATGCCTCTCTGAATCGTACGACATATATCTCGTCTGACCGACTCATGATATATAACAATTGTTGGCAGGGCTTTTTTGATTTTTTGGAATCATCTAAATCTTCCAACACCATTGTATGGACATAATATATATGGATTTTCCCCTTTTACTGATACCTCATTGTGGTCTCGCTTTTCTCCCCCTTTTCTATTGTTTCCTTCTCTCTCCTCCTAATTTTTTTTTTTTACATCTTTCCTTTCCTGCACTCTGTTTTTTTAATTGTTTTTTAATTATTCCACAATCCTTTTACGAAATGTACTTTATTTCTTTTTGCAGCATCTTGTATAATTATGTAACATTTTTATGTAAACTGTATCTAATCATACTATCTGCTTTAAGTTCACTACAAATGTCAAGCATATTTCAATTACATGACCAGTATTGTCTGCCATATCTTAAACCATGAGATCCTTTTATTATAGTAGTAATGTGCTTATTATATGCTGCCTTAACTCTTCTAAAAAAACTCGCTTTGTATCGTACTGTAAGAGGTTTGTCTGTATATCTTATGAAACTTAATAAAAAGTTAAACTACAAAAATGAAGTGGCAAGGGCTTTATAAAGTGCTTAGACGTACTGGCACTGTTAACTACGAGATTGAGACCACTGACAGAAAAAATCCTACTAAGATATACCATGCTAACCTCATCAAGAAATGGGTTGAATGCCTTGCTAGTTTTACCAGAAACCGATAAGGATGATATTGATGTAGCTTATGATAGACTGGAACAAACTGTAAATGCTGATGCTGTAAAGGTGAATGTTTCCTTAACCTCAGAACAAACTGCAAACATTCACAATGTGCTAAAGACATTTAACAGCACTTTTACCATGGTACCAGGCTGAGCAAAAGAGGTCGAGCAAGTATCAGTGACAAGGAATGCTCTTCCTATTAGGCAAAAGACATATAGGTTACCTGCGCGGTTAAGAGCTGATGTGATTAAGGAAATACAAAAAAATAAAAGAATTGGGTATCATAGAGGAGTTGAAGGGTGCTTGGTCATCTCCCATGGTAATTGTAAACAAAAAAGAAGGGGGTGTCAGAATGTGCCTTGATTTCAGGAAACTTAATCAAGTGTCAGAAATTGACAGTTATCCTATGCCTAGAACAGATGATTTGGTGGACAGACTGGGAAATGTAAAGTATATCAGTACCCTTGATCTCACCAAGGGTTTCTGGCAAATACCTTTAGCTAAAGAATCCAGAGATAAAACTGCATTTGCCACCCCTATAGGAGTCTATCAGTTCACCACCATGCCATATGGTTTACATGGTGCGTCAGCTACATTCCAATGGTAAATGGATGTCATTTTATCCCCTCACACTGGTTATTATGCTGCGCACCTGGGTGATGTCGTGGTGTACAGTCCAGACTGGAAAAGTCACCTGGAACACCTACGAGCAGTTATCCAAGCTATCAAAAATGTAGGTCTGACTATTAATCCTACCAAATGTGCATTGGGCATGCAGAAAACCAGATATTTGGGCTATGTGATGGGAAATGGAGAAGTCAAGCCAGAGGTTTCTAAGATAGAAGCTGTAGCTAACAGCCCGGTACCTAAAACAAAGAAACATAGAAACAAAGAATTCGATGGCAGATAAGGACCGCTTGGCCCACCTAGTCTGCCCATTTCCCCTACCTAATGGATAAGCTGCAGATCCTAGTTAACCAACAGCCTACTTCCTCCTACCCCCCACTAGAATTGCCTTATGTCTGCCCCATGCATTCTTGAATTCCCCCACAGTTTTTGACTCTACGACCTCCTCAGGAAGGCTGTTCAATGCATCCACAACCCTCTCTGTGAAGAAATACTTCCTCACATTACCTCTGAGCTGTCCCCCCCTTTGTCTTAAAATTGTGCCCCTTTGTTCTTGCACATCTCTTTTTCTGAAAGATGCTACCCTCTTGGACTTTGTTGATTCCCGTGAGGTATTTGAAAGTTTCTATTATATCTGCCCCTCTCCCTCCTTTCCTCAAGGCTATAAATCTTAAGCTCTTTTAGTCTTTCTTCACATGTCTTCTGGTGCAGACCCTGCACCATTTTAGTTCCCCTCTTCTGGACAGCCTCCACCCTGTCTATGTCTTTCCAGAGGTAGGGTCTCCAGAACTGTACACAGTACTCCACATGTGGTCTTACCAACTGTCTGTACAGAGCACCAACAACTTCCTGTTTTCTACTGGTTATGCTTCTCCCTATGCATCCCAGTATCCCCACAGCCCTCCTTACTGCCTTCTCACACTGATGGCCCATCTTTAGGTCATCAGATATGACTACCCCCAGGTCCCTTTCCAATTTTGTTGTTATCAGTATCTCACCCCATTGTGTACTCTTCCCCTGGGTTTTTGTTTCCCAGGTGTATTACTTTGCACTTCTTTGCATTGAATCTGAGCTGCCATACATTTGACCATTCCTCCAACCTTGCCAAGTCCCTTTTCATGTCAGGTCATTTTTAGCGCTGGCTGGTTATTATCGGAGATTTGTTCACAACTTTGCTGAGTTAAGATACTCCTGTCACTGAACTCATGAAAAAATGGTACCCAAATAATGTGAAATGGACCTCAGAGTGTGATGAAGCTTTTAAAGAAATTAAGGCTGCATTATGTTCAGCCTGTTTTAAGAAGCCCAGACTTTGATAAACCATTTCTGCTACAAACAGATGCAGCCAAGGTAGGCCTAGGTGTAGTCCTAAGTCAAAATGTAGATGGGACAGAGCATCATATTCTGTACATAAGTAGGAAATTGCATGACAGAGAGAAAAAGTACTCCACTATCGAAAAGGAATGTTTAGCAGCAAAGTGGGCCATGGAGTCCCTTAAGTTTTATTTGCTAGGAACTGACTTTGTTCTTGTAACAGACCACAATCCTCTCTCTTAGCTTAACCAGATGAAAGATAAAAATTCCAGAATCACACGGTGGTACCTGACACTACAGCCATTTAAATTCATAGTGATACACAAATCTGGAGAATAGCAATGATGATTTTCTGTCAAGATATGGATCAGGAATTGAGGATTCTGAAGGTTGAAAACAAATGCATGAGTTTAAACTGTACTTTTACAGAAAAACAGATAATGCACATGTGCTTAATATCTGAAAGCAGCAAATGGTAGTAGAGAATAAAAGGTTTTGGAAACCTGTTTAATAAAACAGGTTCCCTCTTAAGGAGGGGGACATATGTGACAGGGTGAATAGGACCCTGTCCCATTTGTTATAGAGAAAGTGTTTAAATGCAAGGATCTGTCCTTTTCTGTCTCTTCTCTGTCTGGTTACACAACCAAATTTTCCTGTGAGACTTCAAACTTGATCAACCAGACAATCTCACAATTCGTTGTCTCTCTCTGTCTCTCAGTTTTCACTTGCTGTCTGTTTCTCTCCCTTGCATAGCTACATCTGCTGATATAAAAATATGTGCAAATCACTGTATGGAAATGTAACTGATATCGGGATCCCTTGTGTTTGGAAAATATATAGCATTACTGTTGAAATGTATATAATTATAATCTGAGATGACTGCAAAAAGCTGTTAGAAACTAGAGGTTACCTTGGTGCAAATCTTTGAGCCTTTAGCAAGAGCTGTGCAGGGGGAGCTTCAGCAAGCACACTGTTCTAGCAGCTCCTACCTGATATTTACAAAAACAGGATGCTTGCTTAGGATGGGGGTTGAAAGGACTTATAAGAGCTAATCTGCACTGCAAGAAAGATTAGAAGAAAAAGGGACACAGAGACTACAAGAAAAAACTATTTCATTTCTCTGTACATAATTATTATGAACAAATTTATTTGTTTTATGTTACTGATAGAAGTGCAAGGTAATGCACCTGGGAAACAAAAACCCAGGGGAAGAGTACACAATGGGGGGTGAGATACTAACAACAACAAAAATGGAAAGGGACCTGGGGGTAGTCATATCAGATGACCTAAAGGTGGGCAAGCAATGTGAGAAGGCAGCAAGGAGGGCTGGGGGAATACTGGGATGCATAGGGAGAGGCATCACCAGTAGAAAACAGGAAGTTATTATCCCTCTGTACAGACAGCTGGTGAGACCCCATCTGGAGTACTGTGTGCAGTTCTGGAGACCCAATCTCCACAAAGACATAGACAGGATGGAAGCTGTCCAGAGGAGGGCAACTAAAATGGTGCAGGGTCTGCATCGGAGGACATATGAAGAGAGACTTAAGGAGCTTAATATGTATAGCCTCGAGGAAAGGAGGGAGAGGGGGGACATGATAGAAACTTTCAAGTACCTCAAGGGAATCAACAAAATCCAAGAGGGTAGCATCTTTCAAAAAGAGGTGTGCAAGAACAAGAGGCACAATTTGAAGATGGGGGCAGCTCAGAGGTAATTTAAGGAAGTATTTTTTCACAGAGAGGTTGTGGATGCATGGAAGAGTTTCTCCCGAGGAGGTTGTGAGTCAAAATCAGTGGTGGAATTCAAGCATGCACGGGATAGTCATAAGGCAATTCTGGGGGGTGGGGGTAGGAAGAAGTAGGCTGCTGGTTAACTAGGATCTGCAGCTTATCCAGTAGGTAGGGAAGTGGGCAGACTGGGTGGGCCAAGCGGTCCTTATCTGCCGTCAAATTCTATGTTTCTATGTAATATTTTTGGTGAATGCAACAGCTGCTCCTGGTTTTCCCTATGCTTCCTGACCTGTGCCTCGACAAAACCAGACACTTGTTTTGATGCTGTAATCTGCCTTCTCTCCAAGCCTGGAAAGGACCCAGAGGAGTGCGCATCATTTAGATGCTGCTGAATTCTGACCTAAACTTCTGGCCTCTAGGTTGGAGCAGGTGCTGCCAGACCTTGTCCACCCAGATCAGACTGGGTTTATTAAGGGGCACCTTTCGTACCATAATGTATGCTGGCTGTTCAGTGTGATGTGGAGGGCTGCAGGGTCGAAAAGGGACACTTACATTATCTCAATGGATGCCAAAAAGGCATTTGATTGCATCACATGGGACTACCTCTTTGAGGTCCCGACCTGGATTGGCCTGGGAGAAACATTTGTGGGGTTAGTCCTGGCAATGTACAAATCCCCCAGGGCACAGCTATTGTTGAGTAGTGCACTCTCGGACGGATTTGACCTGGCTAGAGGGACAAGGCAATGATGCCCCCTCTCCCCCTTGTTGTTTGCACTCACATTGGAGCCACTGACCATGGTTATCTGGCAATGTGGGAAATTAGGGGGGTGGAGGGTGTGTTTTGTCTTATGCATAAAATTACCCTATATGACGGCGATATGTTGCTTTTTGTAAGGGACCCACAGACCTCAGTGCCTCCCCTGTTAAATTTAGTTGATACTGTTGCTCAGTTCTCAGGGTACAAAATTAACCTGGTGGGGGGAAGGGGGAAGGGAAGGGTCCTGGGAGTTGAAAGTGGTGACCAGGTGCTTTACGTACTTGGGTATCCATGTGGGCAGGACCCTGGGGTCTCTATATGAGTTAAACTACATGCCCATGATTAAAATAATAGAAGCTGACTTGTGCCAACGGGGTTCCTTACCCATCTCCTGGCTGGGTTGAGTTAACCTAATCAAAATGAACATCCTACCCAGGATTCTTTACATTGTGCAGATGATACATGTCGGTTTAAAAAGGGGGAATATTAGGAGGCTGGAGGCTGCATTCTCCCATTTTATCTGGCAGGGGAAGAGACCCAGGGCCTGCTTGCAAAGACTGAAGGCAGACACCAACAGAGGGGGTTTGAATTTTCCGCACCTTTGAAATTACTGTCTGGCTATCCAGCACCAGTATAACCAGGACTGGGTAAACCAATTGCAGGTCGCAAGCTGGGTGGATCTGGAGCAGGTTGGCTGCCCCGGCCAACTGTCTGCATATTTGGCCAAGTGAGGGCCCAAGGCATACTTAGACCGGGAGGAGGGAAATCCCCTGGTTCTGGCTGTACTGGATGGATGGGGGCACTATCTATGAGTCAGGAAAATAGCAGACAATAAAACATTGTTGCTACCCATAGCCAGAAACCCCGGATTTATGGAGTGTGAATCTAAGAGAATCCATAGTGTGGGAGACCTTTATTCCGGGGGGGCCTATGCTCCTTTGCGGATATGCATTGGTGCCTGGGATTGGGTAATCCCTATTTTTTTAGGTACCTCCAGATACGAGCATACATTGGGGGACTCGATAGAGGGATGAATGAGACCCCTCTACTGGAACTGGTGGAGCAATTAATCTACCAGGCCAGAAAGGACCCTAGGGGACTCATTCAGAAGGCAGCATAAGCAGGGAAACAAAATGTCCCTGATCTCACACACAAAAACAGGATACTGTGGAAGAGGGACTTGGGCCTACAGATAAGGGAAGAAAACTGAAGGCCTCTTTGCAGATAACACAAAGGGTTGATACAAAAGGAGGGGAGTGGAAAGGATGGGAAGGGACTTGGCAAGGTTGGAGAAATGGTCAAAAGTATGGCAGCTTAGATTCAATGCAAAGAAGTGCAAAGTAATGCAGCTGGGAAATAAAAACCCAGGGGAAGAGTACACAGGGGTGTACTAACAACAACAAAAAGGGAAAGGGACCTGGGGGTAGTCATGTCAGAAGTCCTAAAGGTAGGCAGGTAACGTGAGAAAGCAGTAAGGAGGACTGGGGGGATACTGGAATGCATAGAGAGAGGCATCACCAGTAGAAAACAGAACGTTGTCATCCCTCTGTACAGACAGTTGGTGAGACCCCATCTGGAGTACTGCGTGCAGTTCTGGAGATCCCATCTCTGCAAAGACATAGACAGGATGGAAGTGGTCTAGAGGAGGGCAACTAAAATAGTGCAGGGTCTGCAGCAGAGACCATACAAAGAGAGACTAAAGAAGCTTAATATGTATACCCTCGAGGAAAGGAGGGAGAAGGGGACATGATAGAAACTTTCAGGTACCTCAAGAAATCAACAGAGTCCAATAGGGTAGCATCTTTCAGAAAAAGAGATGTGCAAAAACAAGGGGACACAATTTGAAGATAGAGGGGGGACTGCTCAGGAGCAACGTGAGGAAGTATTTTTTCACAGAGTGGGTGGTGGACGCATGAACCAGCCTTCTTGAGGAGATTGCATGGTTAAAAACAATGAGGGAATTCAAGAATGCATGGGACAGACATAAGGCAATTCTGGTAGGAGTATGAAGAAGTAGACTGTTAGTTAACTAGGATCTGCAGCTTATCCAATGGTAGGGAAATGGGCAGACTAGGTGGGCCAAGTGGTCCTTATCTGCCATCAAAGGCTATGTCTCCATGTTTCTATGATGCTAACCCTGCACGAGGGGATATTAGTATATAAATTTGTACACCATCTTTGTTGCCCACCTCAGATAGTACATAAACTCCACCTGATGGTATCCCCTATTTGTGGCAGATTGTGTAAGGAAGTGGGGTCCTATTATCACTGTTTTTGGACCTGCCCAGCTCTACAAGTGTTCTGGAAGTCTGTTTTACTGGAAATGGAGAAAGTGGCAGGGAGGCAATTCCTGCTGGGCTACCCCTCTGTTTTTTGGGGGATTGGAGAATTTGGATGGGGAGGAGTGGGTGCTGCTTCCTAGATGGTCCAGGGTTCTCCTTATTTTGGCCAAACACTGTATCCAAAACACATGGGTCTCGAATACAGCACCAACTTTTGGTGAGTAGCATACTCTTTCTTAGTTACCTGCACAACTGTACACAGCAAGTGAAGATTGATAACACCCTCTCGGATAGCAGACCTGTCCTATCTGGAGTTCCTCAAGGGTCTATCTTGGGCCCTCTTTTATTTAGCATTTTCCTCAACAACCTTCCTTACTCTTGTCAGGGTCACACCCTTTTATATGCTGATGATGCTGTCCTGTTTACCAGTGATCCAGACCCTAAGGTTCTTGAATCTAGGTACAGAGTAATTTCGTAGTTGTAGAAAGATGGTTCCATAAGCACAAGTTAGTTATGAATTACAACAAGACTAAAACTATGCTGTTCTCCAGCTCCCAGAATAGGCAGAGCACTTACCCTCTTTCTATCACTAATGAAGAGGGCTCTCCCCTGAAATTAGTTCAGCTGTTTAAATATCTGGGGATTACTATTGACAGTACGATGACCTATGCCTATCACATTGACAACATTGCTAAGGCTGTTAACACCCGCATTGGGCTACTTTATAGGCATAAGTAATGCTTGACTCCAGAGGCTCTTAACCTGGCCATTCAAAGCTCTCTTGTCTCACTTATTGATTACGGCTTACCAATCTATGGATCAGCTACTGAAACAACTCTTCGCGGCATCATTGTTGCACTCAACGAAGCATGCTGGCTCCTTACTGGCTCAGCCCGTCTGTCCCATACCTGCAACATGTACGCTCAGGCTAACTGGCTCCAATTCAAAGGTAGACTCATGTACCAAACATGTTTACTGCATGAAAAGGTAAGCTTAGGCAAAATTCCCCCAGGAGTGCAAAAGCTTATTACCCCCACTATCAACCGTTGTTGCACCAGAAGCTCTACTAGCCAGATTTTTAATATACCCTGCTGTCGCACTTCTCTGGGACAAAGGTCCTTTGCCTACCATGCCCCGCTATGGATGAACTCACTGCACATCACTTCAGCACCAATCTTGGACTCCTTCAAGGTTAAACTTAAGCAACAGCTAGTTGCTGATGTCAGTTGTGACTGCTTCCAATAACCTTCCTTCTTGTGGCCAGCACTTATTCTAACCTTATGCTATCCTGACCTTATGCATAACTGTTCTCAGCATGTAAATAACTGTTCTAAGTTGCTAATCATTCACCTTTGACATTTCCTCTTGATCTCTTCCACTCTTTCCCCTCACCCCTCTATGGCTTTTCCCCCATCCCCCCTGTTATATCTCCTGAGCTCCCTTGCTCACTTTAAAATGCTTTGTCCCATACCTTCTCACCTCTGATGAGGCCCCTGGGCTGATGCCATCCCTTACCTTGTTGATTATTAGATATTAGGCTGAGTCTGTTCTCATTTTCCTGTAAACGGTCATTTCATTAGACCCCAACCCCCTCTAATATGACCCTTTGAAATCCAGGTTTTAATCAAATATGCACCATGGCATACATTGTACAATGCCACATGTACTGGAACTTCTCTAGTTATAGACTCTTGTAATGTCTTGTATAATTCCTTGTTTTGTTTGTTCTCCATCTCATACCTTTCCAATATGTATTGTTCATCTGACGTGGAACCTATGAAATGATCTTGTTCTCAAAGGTGTTATCCGAAATTTCAATAAATAACACAAACTCTGGCACTGGAGAAGCTCATACTTATGGTCAGGGCAGAGGGGAGAGTTTTTTTCAGAATATGGGATCCCTACCTGGCATCTTTGACCCCAGATTACACAGGAAGGCCTGGGTACTTAGATGACCACTTTGGGTGGATGTCCCCTTGGGATGAAGGTGGCCTGCTCTTTGGAGGTGACACTCCATAACCCACCCCCGACTTCAATGGAATCCCCCTGTGCCAAGTCACACCCAAAAGAAATAATGCCAACTGACAATATGTTGTTTTCAGGAGAAACAGTGCACCCATAGATGAATTGTATGAGAAACTGTTTTGTCATTGCTGTTGTTTTGTGTTGATTGTTGTTGTATATATGCAAAACTTCTTAATAAAAAGATTACCCAAAAAGAAATTGCTCCAGAAACTGATCTTGACTAAAATGGGTAGTGTAAAAATGGTTATTACCCCATTCTACTTACTCTCTTAATCCTGGTCCAACTAAACTGGAAACTGAATCCCTAAGTATGGAAACATTTAAGGGGAAAGAATTCACAATAGTACACTTCAGTATTAGGAGTTTAGTAAACAAGATGAGTGCTGTAAGACAATGGAAACTCCACAGCAGTGGAAGGCCCTAATAGAGAACACCAACCTGCTGCATGAGACCTTAGATAATGGTCACCTGACTGGAGCCACCTACATAGATCTGACAAAAGCTTTCAACCTTGTAAACCACCCACTTTTGCTTGAAAAGCTGTCCTCCCTGGGCCTCTCCTCAGAAATGTTAGCCTGGTTTCATTGCTGCCTCAAAGGATGGACACAGCAGGTAAGGATTGATGGAGCACTCTCAAACTCTGAGAGTGTCTCAGTTGGGGTCCCACAAAGGTCAGCACTTGGTTCCCTCCTTTTTTTCTTGTTTATTAACAGATTACCAGAAGCATGCCCTCTCTCAAAGGTGCTCCTCTATGCTGATAATGCGGTGATCTTTAACAGCAGTCCACAACATGGGAAACCCTCCAGTGTTCTGCAAAGCAGCTTCTAGTCTCTGGAGAAATGGTTCAGATGGAATAAAACTTGTCATAAACTATATGTAACCCCGGCACAATTATACCAAGGGCTACTACCCCTGCCTGCTGCCTAGGATGCAGGTTGAAGGGCCTGGTTCCTGTTTTAAAAATTAAATTGTTTCTTTCCCTAGATAATAAAATTGTGCAGTGCCTCCACCCAGAGTATGCCTGTAAGTGGGCTAGATTCATTCCTGGTACAACCTCTGGGATGCTGTACCCACCTGCAATACCTTGATGCCACCCTAAACATGACCCAATAAACATTTCCCCACATCTTAGACATCCGATTAAGTAATAACGGTCTACTAATAATATGCTCATGAGACAGGATTATGCAAAAACTTCAAACAATTTATTTACATGGCTAGGGGTTGGGAGCAGGGTAAACTGGAATAGAGGTCAACCTATTTACAATATTCACATTTGGCTTTGGTAATTTGGTTTGGTTAGTATGTAATCACAGTAATCATTTTAATTTTAAACATTAATCACAGTGGCCACTTACCGACCTCTGCGGTAGTCAGATCCCTGGCTATCTGGCTAGCTGCATTAAATGGCAAAACAGTAACAAATGCCCACACTGGTACCAGTCCCCAAGCAGTATAAGGATCCCTCAATCCCAAATACCTTTATCTGGGTACCCAGTACTAAACAGTTCTCACAGGTACAGGCCTGGTGTTCGGTGCAGCTGTCGTTGGCCAGTTAGTTGGGGTCCTTAAAAAAATAAGCAGATTAAACTGTATTTTACTTTCAAACACACACTGACTGCAGACTACACAGAAACACAGAAACATAGAAACATAGAATTTGACGGCAGATAAGGATCGCTTGGCCCACCTAGTCTGCCCATTTCCCTACCTAACAGATAAGCTGCAGATCCTAGTTAACCAACTTCCTCCTACCCCCCACTAGTACTGCCTTATGTCTGTCCCATGCATTCTTGAACTCCCACACTGTTCTTGACTCCACAACCTCCTCAGGAAGGCTGTTCCATGCATCCACAATCCTCTCCATGAAAAAATACTTCCTCACATTACCTCTGAGCCGTTCCCCCTCTATCTTCAAATTGTGACCCCTTGTTCTTGCACATCTCTTTTTCTGAAAGATACTACCCTCTTGGACTTTGTTGATTCCCTTGATGTACTTGAAAGTTTCTATCATGTCCCCCCTCTCCCTTCTTTCCTCAAGGGTATACATAATAAGCTCCCTTAGTCTCTCTTCGTATGTCTTCTGGTGCAGAACCTGCACCATTTTGGTTGCCCTCCTCTGGACAGCCTCCACTCTGTCTATGTCTTTTTGGAGATGGGGTCTCCAGAACTGCACACAGTACTCCAGATGGGGTCTCACCAACTGTCTGTACCGAGGGATAACAACTTCCTGTTTTCTACTGTTGATGCCTTTCCCTGTGCATCCCCGTATCCTCCCAGTCTCCCTTACTCCCTTCTCACATTGCTTGCCCACCTTTAGGTCATTGGGTATAATTACCCCCAGGTCCTTTTCCATTTTGATTGTTGTCAGTATCTCACCCCCATTGTGTACTCTTCCCATGGGTTTTTCTTTCTTGGGTGCATTACCTTGCATTTCTTTGCATTGAATCTAAGCTGCCATACATTTGACCATTCCTCCAACCTTGCCAAGTCCCTTCTCATCCTTTCCACTCCATCTTGTGTATCAACCCTGTTGCAGATCTTTGTGTCATCTGCAAAGAGACATACTTTTCCTTCCAGTTCCTCTGCAATGTCACCTATAAAGACATTAAAAAGGACCGGTCCCAGTACTGAACCCTGCGGTACCCCGATAGTAACCCTCCTTTCTTCACTGTGGACTCTGTTTACTACTACCCTTTGCGTCCTGTTGTCCAGCCAATTTTTTATCCAGGCTACCACCTTGGGACCCACTCCAAGGCTGACTAACTTGTTTATTAATCTTTTGTGTCGGACTGTATCAAATACCTTGCTAAAATCTAGGTAGGCCATGTCCACAGCCCTTCCCTGGTCTACTACTTTGGTCACCCAGTCAAAGAAATCGATTAGATTCATCTGACATGATCTTCCCGGTGTGAATCCATGCTGCCTTGGGTCTTGTGCCCCACTGGCCTCTAGGTACTCAACAATTCTTTCCTTCAGAAGTGATTCTATCATTTTCCCTACCACTGAGGTCAAACTAACCGGTCTGTAGTTTCTTGCCTCTGCCCTGCTCCCACTTTTGTGAAGAGGAATCACATCTGCCCTCCTCCAGTCCTCGGGTACCACCCCATCCTCCCATGATTTGTTAAAGAGCGTAGTCAGCGGTATCACTAGTTCTACCCTTAGTTCTTTTAGGATTCTTGGGTGAATCCCATCAGGCCCCATTGCTTTGTCCACCTTCAATTTTACTAGTTCTTTCAGAACCCTTTTCTTCTGTAAATGGACTGGTATCGACCCCAGTCTCCAGAGTGTTTCTCTTGTTTGGTTTAGGTACCTCCCCCTCCTCTTCCTTTGTGAATACTGAGCAGAAATATTCGTTCAGTATCCCTGCTTTTTCACTGTTACCTTCTGCCCACATTCCCGCCCCTTTATTAAGCTTCAGTATCCCTCCCTTGGTCTTCTTTCGCTCCCTAATGTACCTATAAAAGGTCTTATCCCCCCTTCATAACAGAGCTGGCTATCCTTTCCTCAGTTTGGGCCTTTGCTATTCTGACTGCCTTCCCTGCCTCTTTCTGCTTTAACTGATAAAGTTCTCTGTCCTGCTCCTTCTGTGTTTCCTTATATTTCCTGAATGCTATCCTTTTCTCCTTAACCTTCCCTGCCACCTCTTTTGAGAACTATAGCATCTTTTTCCTTCATTGTGTTTTGCTGATTTGCTTCACACAAAGGCTTGTTGCTTCTGTGATGGCTGTTTTGATTACTACCCATTGTTCCTCCACCCTTCCTTCTTTCCTGTTTGCTAGTGCTTTTCTGAGGCACTCTCTCATTTTCCCAAAGTCAGCCCTCCTAAAGTCCAATACTCTTGCTTTTGTATGGCTTGACTCTATAGCTGTGTTTATCGTGAACCACACTGTTTGGTGGTCGCTTGTTTCCAGATGGCTACCCACTTCTAAATCTGAGAGTTTTTCTCCATCCCCATTTGAGAGTACCAGGTCTAAGATTGCTCCCTCCCAAGTGGGTTCTGATACTAGCTGTCTAAGGCATGCCCCTTGTAGGGCATCAAGAATAACCCTGCTTTTGGATGTGCCTGCAGCAAAGGTGCTCCAGTTAACATCTGGCATATTCAGATCCCCCATCAACAATATCTCCACTTTTTCTGCCATTCTAAGGAAGCCTTCTATCATTTCGTTGTCCATTCCCTCCCCCTGAGATAGGGATCTGTATACAACCCCCATGCAGATTTTGGTGCCATTTCTTGTCTCCAGGGTGACCCAGAGTGCCTCATCTGCTCCCTGTTTACTCTTTAGTTCTTTTGCTTTGATCCCTTCCCCTACACAGAGAGCTACTCCACCTCCTCTTTTACCCTCCCTGTCCTTTCTGTAGATTGTGTATCCTGGTATGTTGACATCCCAGTCATGGTTCTTTGTGTACCATGTTTCTGTGACTGCCACAATATCCATCAAGACCACTAGTTCAGGGAGCTTGTTACATAGACTATGAGCATTGGTACTCATCATTCTCCAATTTTTGATGGCCTTACCCCTTTCTGCCCCATCCCTGTCCTTATTGCCTTTGCCTTTTTTTGCATTTACCTCTGTCCTGCTCCCTAATGACTTATCTACCTTGCTGTTTACCTCACTAATTACTGTGTTTTGTGGGGGGAGGCTGGGATTTCCCTGCTCCTTTTCAGTGCCTCCCCCTTGGCTAGTTTAAATGCTTGCCAATGAAGCGTTTAAACCTGTCACCTAGGATCCTGGATTCCCCCGGACAGATGCAGACCATCGCACCAGTATAGGCCTGCATCCCTCCAGGTGGCTCCACAGTCCCCAGTGAAGCCAAAACCCTGAGCTCCACACCAGTGTTTCGACCATTCATTAAATTCCATGGTGAGGAGTACCCTAGCATCACCCTTGCCATAGACAGGCAGCACCTCTGAGAAGGTTACAGTATGCCCCACTTGTCTAAGGCCCCTCCCCAACTCTACAAACTCCTCTTGCACTGCTCCAATCCCATTCCTAGCCAGGTCATTTGTCCCTAGATGCACAATGACATCCAGCTCCCTCCCCCATGCAGCAGATCCCACGATCCTGAGGATTCACTTCCTGTCCCTCCAAGCAATGGCACCAGGCAAGCACCTTACCTCCTGCTCTGATTCTTCCCCCACTTCTACCCCCTAATGATTGAGTCCCCCACCAGGAGTTGTTTCCTTCCCCTGTGGGGTCCTGTGCCACCCTCCAGTGGGTCTCCTTTGTGGAGGTTACCAGCATCCTCCTTGGTCTCCACTGCAGGTGCCTCCATAGAGGAACCACTGTCCACCAGAACAGCGTATGAATTGTGGAGAGGTACAGCTGGAGGAATGCATCTCAGTTCCACCACCCTCTCCCTCTCCCTCTTCCTCTCTGAGCCCACCTTGGTCCAGCCACTCCTTTTTCTTGGCAACCTCTGAGGTAGCGGCAGTGGCCCTGGTGGTCCCTGGTTGGGGGAGGAGGTTTCACAAATCCTAGCCAGGTCAGCCTGGAGACAGGCAACCTCCTCCCTCAGGCCAGAGAGGTGCCTGCAAATAGGGCAGCATCGCAGCCTCCAGAATGTCTCCCGGAACACTGCCGCCCCACAGCCATTGCACTGCACCGCTCCCATCATCTCTTATTTTGTGCCCCCTTTCCTGTTTCTCTGTATGCTTACTCTTCCCTCTCCTTAAAACTCTCACTCTTCGTGTCCTGGGACAGTGACTTCCTGTATTCTTCAGTAGCCTCCTTCTTCCTTGCTCAGAGTCAGACCTCCAGCAGCTGGGGGAGAGAAATAGCTACTTTTTTCCTTTAGGGTTGACAAAACTAATGTTTTTCTATGATCCTTCCCTTTCTACTGCCAAACAGGAAGTTCCTGTTGTCAGTCAAATCCAATGGCTATAAAAGTAGAACTGGCTTTGGGTGGGATGGAGGGCAATTAGTAAGAACAATTGTAGTTTTTTTTTCAGTTAGCTGCTTTCTGCTGTACAAACAAGATTTCTGCCTTCCAGAAGCTATCAGCAGAAAGTTGGAATTTGAGTCACCTGCTTTTACACTGCTTAAGCCACACCCCCAATTAGCCTCTTTCCCCTCCTGTTGATTTAGCAAAGTAAGTTGATACAGTACCCTTCCCAACACAGAAACACACACTGACTTTTTTTGTAAACCCTAAATGAGACCCCCTCTACTTCTAATAAAGTATCTGTTTGCTTAGTCTCAACAGGCACAGACTCCTGCTGAGATAGAAGTGTTAAATTAGTAAGAAAACTTGCAGTTTTTTTTTTTCAGTTAGCTGCTTTCTGCTGTACAAACAAGATTTCTGCCTTCCAGAAGCTACCAGCAGGAAGTTGGAATTTGAGTCACCTGCTTTTACACTGCTTAAACCACACACCCAATTAGCCTCTTTTCCTCACTGATTTAGCAAAGTAAGTTGATACAGTACCCTTCCCAACACAGAAACACGCACTGACTTTTTTTTGTAAACCCTAAATGAGACCCCCTCTACTTCTAATAAAGTATCTGTTTGCTTAATCTCAACAGGCACAGACTCCTGCTGAGATAGAAGTGTTAAGTTAGTAAGAAAAATTGTAGTTTTTTTTTTCAGTTAGCTGCTTTCTGCTGTACAAACAAGATTTCTGCCTTCCAGAAGCTACCAGCAGGCTGCAAACTTCAAAACACTTTATTTACAAGTTCCTTCTTCTGGTACAGGGCCAAACCCTGTGTACTTTCAGATTAGAAGTAATTATAAGTACACAGATACATAGATACATAGACACTGTCAGCAGATAAGGGCCTGAAGCCCACCCAGTCTGCATATTTGAGCTTGTAAATTCACTTTATGTTTTCCTAGAAGTCTGTTGCCCCTTACCCCTGACTTCTGGAATTCCCTTATGTCTATCCCATACATTGTTACATCCTATGATTGTTTCAGCCCCCACTACTTCCTCTGACAGGTGTTCCACTTGTCCACCACCCTTTCTGTGAAGAAATTCTTCCTCGTGTTTCCTCTGAATCACCCTCCCTCCATCATCCCATGCCCTCTAGTCATGGAACATCTTTTTTCACTGAAAAATAGTGTATTCCTGCACCCTGTTCCTCCCTGTAAGATACTTGTATGTCTCTATCACATCCCCTCTCTCCCTCCTCTCCTCCAGGGAGTACATATTCAGGTCCTTCAACCTGTCCTCATAGGACTTGTGATGCAATCCATGTACCATCTTTGTTGCTCTCCTCTGAACCTTCTCTACCCTGTCTATGTCCTTACGTAAGTAAGGTCTCCAGAACTGTACACTGTACTCCAGGTGGGGCCTCACTAGTGTCTTGTATAGTGTAATTATGAGTTCCCTTTTCCTGCTGGTGATGCCCCTGCCTATGCACCCCAGCATCCTTTTTGCTTTACCTGATGCCTTGTCGCACTGTTTCTCTACCTTGAGGTCATTAGAGACGATAACCCCAAGTTCCCTTTCCTGCTTGGTGCATGCTATATCCTCACCCCCAACTGATATGTTGTTCCATGGTTTTTGTGCCCCATATGCATTATTTTATTTTATTTTGAACTTGTAAACTTTTATTTCAATTCAAGAACACATGTTTTACATCACATTTCTTAGAGTACAGACAGCTCTGCCATACATAAAACTTTTACATATTTTTTGTCTTTGCAGTGTCTTTCTACTCTAGCTATCGAGTTCTAAGAGGAAGTCCGTAAATCAATATATCCCCATATGGAGAACTCTCCCTGGGGTCTCCTATTTTTGTGCGGTTTCAAAAGTCCATCTGCAAATAAACATTTAATAAAGCATTGAAGTGCAGCAGATTTGTTTCCTCTTATTCCAAATGTGTGTTCTTATTTCCTCCCTTTGTCTTTGGAGGTAGATAACAAAACAACAAAGTAAATAACTATTTACATTAAACAACAATTGAACTGAAAAACGATAACGTTAATGCTTTAATTTAACTATGGTTCTGTGTCAACATAGCAAGTAATTGCTTTCAATCCCCTGTTACTTTAGGCTAGTATTCTGTCCCCAAGGCTACCAACACCCTTTGGTAACAACCTGGGTCATAAACCTGTCTTAATGCATGTTTTTGAGTGTGATACATTACACTGCTGCACCCTTTATGCTTGTAATAGTTGTTCCACTGTTGTTATGCTTTCCCTCTCCTCCATAAGATTAAAATATGTTAACCATCTTGAGTTAAATTTATTGATGGAGAGTCTCAATTTGGCTGCGGTGGCCTCTATGTTTTTAATCTGGTTAATTTTATTATACCGGTTTTCTATGGATGAAGCGTCCGAAGATAGCCAACGCTGACTGATTGTTTTAAGAGCAGCCCCTATCAGCACAAAGAAAAGGTATTTCCCTGTATTAGAGACCAGTCCCTCTGGTGGGGCACCCCAGCACAACATTTTCAAAACCAACTGAATATTTTAGATTGAGCATGGATCTAATAGTCTCTAACACTCTGTCTCAAAATTGTTTGACCTGGGGGCAGTCCCAAAAAATGTGGTAGTGGAAGCCCTTTGACCCACACTGCCGCCAACATCTATCAAAGGGGTGAGCTGCAAAATGCTTAGATTGAATTGGTGTTCTAAAAAATCGAGTTGTTACCTTCCAGTGGAATTCCTGCCATGATGAGGAACTGGTAATCTTATGAATTCCTTGCCAAACTCCCTTCCATGTATCCTCTGAGACTCCTGTTCCCATTTCTCCATGCCAGCCATCTACAATCCTTTGGATTGCTAAAGCTCCAACACTCCCATATGCATTACCTTGCACTTCTTTGACTGAATTTCATGTGCCAAACCCCTGACCATTCTTCAAGTTTCTGCAGGCCCCTCCTCATTCAGTCTACACCCTCTGACATGTCCACTCTGTTACAAAGCTTTGTGTCATTAATGGCTGTGGGGCAGCAGTCTTCTGGGAGTCTTTCTGGAGGCTGAGATGCTGCCCTATTTGCAGACAACTCTCTGCCCTGTGGGAGGAAATTGCCCGTCTTCAGGCCACACTGGATGGTAGGTAGGGAACCTCCCCCATCCAGGGAGCACCAGAGCTACCACCACTACCTCAGAGGTTGTGAAGCAAGCACAGCAGTTGGACCACAGTGGGCTCAGGAAGGGTGAGGATGGTGGAACAGAGGCACACCCAGTCAGTTGTTCCACTCCACAATCCATACACCATTCTGGGGGAGCATAGCTCCCCTATGGATGCACCCACAGAGGAGACTAAGGAGGCTGAGGACAACTGTCACAAGGGAGGCCCACAGGAAGGAGGCAGAGGACACCACAGGGAAAGGAAGCAGCTCCTGGTGGGGGACTCAATTATTAGGGGGATAGAACTGGGGGGAGCAGGGAAAACTGAAGTAAGGTGCCTGTCTGGTGCCATGGCTTGGAGAACAGGAAGTGCATCCTCAGGATCACGAGATCAGCTGCACGGGAGTCTGAGCTGGATGTTATTGTCCACCTAGGGACAAATGACTTGGCTCATCATGAGATTAGAGCAGTGCAGAAGGACTTTGTAGAATTGGGGAGGGGCCTAAGACAAGTAGCACACACAGTATCCTATTCAGAGGTGCTGCCTGTCAATGGCATGAGTGAGGTGAGGGTACTTTGCACCATGCAGTTTAATGAATGGTTGAAGAAATGGTGTGGAGCACAGGGGTTTGGCTTCATTGGGGACTGGGGTTCCACCTGGAGGGACACCAGCCTATACTGGCAGGATGATCTGCATCTGTCCAGGAAGGGAACAAGTCTTTTGAGCAATCGGTTTAAATGCTTCATTGGCAAGCTTTTAAACTAGTCAAGGGGGGAGGCACTGATAAGCAGCAGGAAAATCCCAGCCTCTCCCTACAAAACAGGGTACTAAATGAGAAAAAGACCGAGGTAGAAAGGTCAGTGGGGGATGCTGCAACAGAAGGTAAAGCCATCAAGAAATGGAGAACAATGAGTACCAATGCCCGTAGTCTGAGTAACAAGCTTCCTGAATTAGTGGCCTTGATGGAGGAGGAACATCTGGATAATGTGGCAGTCACAGAAACTTGGTACACACAAAACCATGATTGGGACGTAAACATACCAGGATACACTATCTACAGGAAGGACAGGGAGGGTAAAAGAGGAGAAGGAGGAGTAGCTCTTTACATAAGGGAAGGAATCAAAGCAACAGAACAAAAGGGAAAACAGGGAAGAGAAGAAGCACTGTGGGTAAATTTGGAGACCAGCAATGGCACCACAATCCACACAGGGTTGTATCTGAACCCCCTTCTCAGGGGAGGAAATGGACAAGGAAATGATAGAGTATACTTAGAATGGCAGAAAAAGGGAGATATTGCTGATGGGTGATCTGAATGTGCCAGATGTTAACTGGAGTGCAGTTGCAGCAGCCACTTGAAGAGTGGGCTATTCTAGATGCCTAGCAGGCATGCCTTAGACAACTAGTATTGGAGCCCACTCGAGAGGAAGCAATCTTAGACCTAGTTCTCTCAAATGGAGTTGAAGAGGATCACAGATGTAGAAGTGGGTAGCCATCTGGAACTAGCGACCATCGAACAGTATGGTTCACAATAAACACAGCAATGGAGTCAAGCCATACAAAGGCAAAAGTACTGGACTTTAGGACGGCTGACTTTACCAAATGGGTGAGTGCCTAAGGAATGCACTCAGCAAATGGGCAGGAAGGAGGGTGGAAGAACAATGGGGAATAATAAAACTGCCATCACAGAGGTAACAAGCCTTTGTGTGAAGCAAATAAACAAAATGAAACGATGTAAGAAACCACTATGGTTCTCAAAGGAAGTAGCAGTGAAGGTTCAAGAGAAAAAGAAAGCATTCAGGAAGTACAAGGAATCACAGAAGGAGCAGGACAGAGAACTGTATCAGTTAAAGCAAAAGGAAGCTGGGAAGGCAGTCAGAACAGCAAAGGCCCAAACCGAGGAAAAGATAGCCAACTCAGTTAAGAAGGGATAAAACCTTTTATAGGTACATCAGGGAGTGAAGGAAGACCAAGGGAGGATAGTGAAGGCTTAATAAAGGTGAGGGAGGGTGGGCAGAGGTAGACTGTGAAAAGGCAGAGATACTAAACAAATATTTTTGCTCAGTATTTACAAAGGAAGAGGGGGAGTTACCTAAAACAAACAGTAGAGACACTCTGGATACAGAAGTTGATACCAGCCCAGGGTTCTGAAAGAACTCTTAAAACTGAAGGTGGACAAAGCAATGGGGCCTGATGGGATTCATCCCAGAATTCTAAAAGAACTAAGGGTAGAACTAGTAACACCACTGACTACCCTCTTTAACAAATCATGGGAGGATGAGGTGGTACCCGAGGACTGAAGGAGGGCAGATGTGATTCCCCTTCACAAAAGTGGGAGCAAGGCAGAAGCAGGAAACTACAGACCTGTTAGTTTAACCTCAGTAGTAGGGAAAATTATGGAATCACTTCTGAAGGAAAGAATGGTCAAATATCTAGAGACTAGAGGGGCACAGGACCCAAGGCAACATGGATTCACAGTGGGAAGGTCATGCCAGACTAATCTGATAGATTTCTTTGACTGGGTGACCAAAGTAGTAGATCAGGGAGGGGCTGTGGACATGGCCTACCTAGACGTCAGCAAGGCATTTGACACAGTCCCACACAAAAGATTAATATACAAGTTAGCCAGCCTGGGAGTGGGTCCCAAGATGACAGCCTGGGTAAAAATTGGCTGGAGAATAGGACACAGAGAGTAATAGTAAATGGAGTCCACTCTGAAGAAGGGGACTACTAGTGGGTACATGCAGGGTTCAGTATTAGGACCGGTCCTCTTTAATGTCTTTATAAGTGACATTGCAGAGGGACTGGAAGGAAAAGTATGTCTCTTTGCAGATGACACAAAGATCTGCAACACAGTTGATGCACAAGGTGGGGTGGAAAGGATGAGAGGGACTTGGCGAGGTTAGAGGAATGGTCAAATGTATGGCAGCTTAGATTCAATGCTAAGAAGTGCAAGGTAATGCACCTGGGAAGCAAAAACCCTGGGGAAGAGTACACAATGGGGGGTGAGATACTAACAACAACAAAAATGGAAAGGGACCTGGGGGTAGTCATATCAGATGACCTAAAGGTGGGCAAACAATGTGAGAGGGCAGCAAGGAGGGCTGTTGGGATACTGGGATGCATAAGGAGAGGCATCACCAGTAGAAAACAGGAAGTTATCATCCCTCTGTACAGACAGCTGGTCAGACCCCATCTGGAGTACTGCGTGCAGTTCTGGAGACCCAATCTCCGAAAGACATAGACAGGATAGAAGCTGTCCAGAGGAGGGCAACTAAAATGGTGCAGGGTCTGCACGGAAGACATATGAAGAGAGACTTAAGGAGCTTAATATGTATAGCCTCAAGGAAAGGAGGGAGAGGGACATGATAGAAACTTTCAAGTACCTCAAGGAATCAACAAAGTCCAAGGGTAACATCTTTCAGAAAAGAGGTGTGCAAGAACAAGAGGCACAATTTGAAGATGGGGGCGGCTCAGAGGTAATTTAGGAAGTATTTTTCACAGAGAGTGTTGTGGATGCATGGAACAGCCGGAGGAGGTTGTGGAGTCAAAACAGTGGTGGAATTCAAGCATGCATGGGACAGTCATAAGGCAATTCTAGGGGTGAGGGTAGGAAGAAGTTGGCTGCTGGTTAACTAGGATCTGCAGCTTATCCATTAGGTAGGGAAATGGGCAGACTGGGTGGGCCAAGCGTTTTTTATCTGCCGTCAAATTCTATGTTTCTATGTTTCTATTCTATGTCATCAGCAAACAGGGAAATTTTGCCTTCTAGGTCCTGCACAATGTCACTGATGAAGACGTTGAATAGGACCAGTCCCAGCACTGATCCCTGTGGTACCCCACTGGTCACTGTTCCCTCTGTGGAGTGACAGCCATTTACCACCACCCTCTGTGTCCTGCCACCAGCCAGTTACCTACCACTGCACTACTGTCCTGCCCTCCCATATTCCCCAGTTTGTTTAATAGCCTTCTATGTGGTACAGTGTCAAAGGCCTTGCTGAAATCTAGATAGGCCACATCCACTGCCCTCCCCTGATCCACCTCCCTTGTCACCCAGTCGAAAAATTCAATGAGGTTGGCCTGACATGACCTCCCCCTGGTGAAACCATGCTGCCTTGGGTCCTGCAGTCCACTGGCAACCAGATGTTCCACCAATCTCTCCTTCAGTAGTGCTTCCATGATCTTCCCCACTACCGACGTGAGGCTGACTGGTCTGTAGTTCCCCACTCCCTCTTTGTTCCTGCTTTTGTATAAGGGGACTACATCTGCTGTCCTCCAGTCATTGGGTACCTCCCCTGTTTCCAATGTTCAGCTAAACAGGATTGCCAGAGGTTTAGCCACCACCTCTCTTAGTTCTTTTAGGACCCTGGGGTGCACACCATCTGGCCCCTTTGCTTTATCAACTCTTATTCCTTCCAGTTCCTTCAGGACCCTTTCTCGTGTAAAGGGAATTGTGTCCATTTCTGCTCCGTTCCCACCCTTTGTAATCCCTTCAGGCCCATTACCCTGCTCTTCCTCAGTAAAGACTGAGCAGAAATACCTGTCAATATGTCAGTTGTACTGTTGTCATCCTCCACGTGGCTCCCATCCTCCCCCTTCAGTCTCACTATTCCTCCCTTTGCCTTTCTTTTTTCACTTATGTACCTGTAAAAGGTTTTGTCCCCTCTACCCACTGATTTTGCAATGCACTCTTCTGTCTGAGCTTTGGCTTCCCTTACTGACCTCCTTGCCTCCCTTTGCTTCTCCTGGTACTTCTCCCTATCCCCTTCTGCCTGTGTCTTTTTGTATTGCCTGAATGCAGTCTTTTTGACTTTCACTTTCTCTGCTACCTCCTTGGAAAACCATAATGGCCTCCTTTTCCTTTTCCCCTTGCTAAACCTGCTTATTACATAATTCTGTTGTTCTTATAATCCCCATTTTAAATACTGCCCACTGTTTCTCAACCCCTGATTCCTGTCCCATTCCCCTTAATGCCTCTTTCAAGCATCTCCCCATTTTCCCAAAGTCTGCCCCCCTAAAATCCAGGATACGTGTTTTTGTGTGGTTTGGTTCTGTTCCTTCTGTAATTTCAAACCACAGTGACTGGTTCACTGTTCCCAGGTGCTCCCCCACTGATACCCCCATCACACTGTCCCTGTTTGTGAGCATAAGGTCCAGTATTGCCTTCTGGCGAGTTGGTTCCATGACCAGTTGCTTGAGGAAGGCACCTTGAAGGGAGTCCAGGATAAATCTACTCCTGTTTGATGCTGCTGCTGGGAGGCTCCAGTCCACGTCTGGAATACTGAGGTCTCTAACCGGCACCACCTCACCCTTGTCTGCCATCCTTTGGATGGCTAGCATCAGCTCCCTATCTGTTTTTTCCTCCTGGGCTGGTGGTCTATAGGCCACCCCTTTGCGAATGGCTAGCCCCATTTTCCTTTCCAGCTTAACCCACAGTATCTCTCCCCCATTTTGTTCCTCCTGGATCTCTGTGGCCTTTATGCTATCTTTCACATAAAGTGCCACTCCTCCTCCCTTCCTACCTGCCCTGTCTCTTCTGAATATGTTGTAGCCAGGTATGGCCATCTCCCAGTCATGGTTATCATTACACCAGGTCTCTGTGATGGCCACAGTGTCCAGGTCTGACTGAACCATGACAGTCTCCAGATCCTCTATCTTGTTACTAAGGCTCCTGACATTGACACACATGGATTTCCATTATTTGAACTCCCTAGACTGTTTAGCTGTTCTGCTCCAGCCCCTTCCCTGGTTGTCCTCTATCCCTGGTTCTCCCTGCTGTCTGCCCTTCTGTTTAATTTTGCCCCCTTTCTGCGTATGCACCTCTTGGGTGCTTATCTCCATCTTTTGCACACAGTGCTTTGTAGAGATATCCACTCCTCCTGTTCACTGGTTCCACTGCCAGCTGTGGGGAGTGGGCAATTAGGTACCCTCCTTGCTGGCCTGCCACCCCCCTTGACTAGTTTAAATGCTTGCCAATGTAGCATTTAAACTTAGCACTGAGTGCTTGGATTCCCTTCCAAGATAGATGCAGGCCATCAGGCTTGAACAAGCCTCCATTCCTCCAGGTGGGTCCCCAGTCACCAATAAATACAAACCCTTCCTCGCAGCACCAGTTCTTCAACCATGAGTTAAAGTTCCTGGTGCATGCACCCCTACCCTTTCCCATGCCTCTCACAGATAGTACTTCAGAGAAGGTGGCAGATGTAATTACTTGCTTGAGACCCTTCCCCAATTTCATAAACTCTTCCTGAACATCCTTAGGCTCCCCATTTGCCAGGTCATTAGTACCTAGATAATGACATCTAGCTCACCCTCCCGTCTTGCCTTCCCGGTGAGCCCCAGGATCTTCCTTCCATCCCTCCATGCCGTAGCACCTGGTAGGCACCTCACCTCCCTGTCCTCCCCCTCCTGTGTTCCTAGCTGGATCCCTTTTACGATAGAGTCCCCCACCAGAATTCGCTTCCTCCTCCTCCTCCTCTGGGATCCACTCTTCTCCCCACTGAGGTCACCTCCTTGGTTGACCTCCACATCCTTCCCTTCCTTTCCAGTTCTCTGGGTACCTCTGTTTGGTTGTCCCCAGTAAGGTAAGCCAGAATTAGACTGTACACAGCAGAATAGGTGCTTTCAGCAGGTGGGCTCTGACTCTGGAGGCTAAGATGCAGGCAAAGGCTTACAGCCAGCCAGCCTAAACTGACTGCAGGATCGTACAGTTTTTGCAGATGGAACAACACTTTAACTTATCTTGGCAATGCCCCTAAGTGGGCTGAAATCACTCACTGGAAAGACCAGGCTGAGACCAGGTCCAGCACGCTTCAACCCCGTATCTGGGCTATACCCCTCAGGGGACGCGCATATGGCAGCGCACTAGGTGGCACTCTACCAGGCTGTGTCCCACGCCAATCTAAGTTGGAAATGTTGCATTCAGCACATTTATACTTTCTGTTCTCAGTTCCTTCAACCATGGGCCAGCGTGGCCACCATAGTCCTCTTAACTTTCAAATACAGACTTTTACACAAGTGGGTGCTTGCTTCCTAAGGCTAGGGTGACCCAATTGCTCACAGTTCATACCAGACAAACTCTCTTTCAGAATGCATTGTACTTTGACTTGATAATTCAAACAGTTACTGCAGCTTCTCTCAAGCATGGATCACAGAGTCTGAGTCCCTTGTGACTTTGCTGGCATTAGCAGCTCTAACGGGACGTCACAACAATCAAAGTCCCACTTGGCTGTGCTGGTATTAGCAGCTCCAACTAGATGAATACTGTCCTCAAAGGCAATGTCAGGCAGAGCCCCACTCTGAGTGCTCCCCTCCCAGTCCTGTAGGCGTTTATCAAAACAGTCACATTTATATTCTCAAAACTGGCCCCTTCTCTGGTCACTTAGTAGATGTCCACCCTTTTTGTACTTCAATTAAATGCAGGGTGGAGACAGACAGTCACTCTCTTTTTTTTTATCTTATTTCTTTTTCTTGCCTACTGCAGCGTAACCGGCAAAGGCATCCTGTCACCAACTCTGCCCACCTGGAGAGCAGCAGGCTCACTTGCCAGGGGGTGATTAACTAGAACATTAACGTAACCCCCATCATTCATTATTGCTTAAGTAATATCCTCCTATTTGATATACTCCCACATTCAACACTTTTTGGAGTTTCTGCCATTAGCACCTTAATACCGACAGCCTGGAACAAACTACAAAAATCTCTCAACAGCGTATTGGGTGGGAAAAGATTCTTCAGATCCCTACTAATAAGCCACAATCCTGAAATCTGCTCTTGCAAATAATCGAACCATTACTGCATAGCACCTGGATCTATACATTGTCTGTCAATAATGAGGGTAAAAACTTATAGTTAGCTCCTGTAAATGAGGGCTTGTTTCATGGCACTTAAACCTACTGTTAAGAGTTTTAGGAGTTTTTAAGAGTTTGAGAGTGACTGCGTTTTGTACATTCCTACATTCTTTAGATTCCTGTTAAGCATATACTGTTAAACTCAGCCTCCATTCTTTCTGTACATTATTGTTTTTTTACTATACAATGTTTTGTACTTTTACTAAACCTGAACTCTGCAAAAATGCCTTATTTTATCTCAGCTGTCCTTTCCAGGACCTCCTTGAAAATGAGTTTGCTCAATGGAGCTTTTTCTGGTAAAATAAATTGAATTGAATAACAGAAGCCACAAGCCTTTGCGTCAGGCAAATAAGTAAAACAAAGAAGAAGAAAAAGCCACACTGGTTCTCACAGGAGGTGGCAGGGAGGGTGAGAGGGAAAAGACAGCATTCAGAAAATACAAAGAAACACAGAGGAAGGGAAATAGAAGTATGTATCTGGGAAAGCTAAAGGAGGCAGGGAAAACAGTCAGAAAGGCCAAGGCACAGACAGAGGAAAGAACAGCCAAGGCAATTAAAACAAACTCTGGCCAGTGCCAATAGGGCTGCAGGAGTGGAATCTGGGTTAAAAATATTGAAACTTATTTTTTAAAATATTTTTACATCTACTTTTCAACACAGCCTTGTGATGAATATGCCTCATAAAGAAAGGCAGAGAAAATGTTTAACTCCTGGCATAAAGGTGATGTTGTACAGGGACTGCAAAATCAACTATTGGGCTGTAAACACACATTTTGGGCAGGAGCTGAAAAATGACAGCTGTCACATTAACGAGTTGCTGTACCAAAATGGCAATGTTGAAATGTTGTGTTAAAAATATTGAATATTACCAAAGTTATGAGCTTGCATTTGCAAAAGTCAGCATAGCCAAAAAAAAAGACTAAAAATGCATTCCCTGGCTTTGAATAAATTTAATATGGGGTGGTATTATACTTTGCACAGTCCTGTGTTGTGTGATTATAGCATGTTCATCTATTAAAACAGCAGTGCAACAATCTGGTGAAAATTTTGACTTATACTTTTTTTTTTTTTATAATTTCTTTATTTTGTTCCTTTAGGTCATTTTTCATACCATCCTTAACTATTTACATGCATAGGAGGTAATCTATACATTCTTTAAACTCAAGTTCTTATACATATGTCAATAGAGTGTCATGTATTACTTATACAGATACAGATAAGAGGTTCATGCTTTTGTGAATTGATATAGCCAACTGTGTATATCATTATGGATAGCAAGAAACTCTGGCTGATCTTTCTTCATGTGAAACTGGCCCCGTTCCTATATAACTATATTTCCCCTTAAGGGGGTGATATATATAATCCACCTCCTCCAAATATTTTCGAACTGTGTATATTTCTTATTTAACATTGCAGTTAATTTCTCCATTTGATATATATCTATTACTGTATCTTGCCATTGAGCAATGTGGGGAGGATTAGGGGACAGCCAATTCTTGGTTATCGTTTTCTTGATAGCTAATATTAATAACAATAGTAGCTTCTTAGTATTGGAGTCTTCACAACCCTCTGGGAAGGTAGACAGGAAATACAAGGATGGGTCCAAAGAGATCATCGGATTCACAATATGGCCTATGGCCACCCGTATTTCTTCTAGGTATGGTTGAATCTTTGGGCATTCCCAGAACAGATGCCCATGGGTAGCTGATTGATCCCCACATTGCCTCCAGCAAGAAGCCTTCCTTACATTTCTATATTTTATCTGTATAGCCGGTGTTCTAAAAAATCTAACCGTGTTTTTCCATGCAAATTCTCTCCATTGGGGTGCTGCTGTACCTGAGTGTATATGTAATAAATGATTTCTCCAAGTCTCTTCTGTGATTCTGAGCCTCAGATCTCTCTCCCATGCTTTTTTAATGGATTCTACTGTGTCTCCCTCAAATGATCTGATTGCCCTATATAGGTAGGTTATTATGTGTGTAAGATTTGCTTGACCTTCCAGGACTTTCTGGATAATTTCAATAAGTTGCGGCCTGGTATCTCTACCCCACTGTTCCTTATTTATTTTTTTAATAAAATCTCTTACTTGGAAATAACGGAACCTGTCTCTATGTGTTATACCATACTTTTCTTCCAATTCTGAAAGTGTTATCATGTTTCCTTCTTTCAGAAATTGGAATACTATATGTATTCCTTTCCTTTCCCAGGTCTTGTAGCCAGTATCCATTTTAGCTGGCATGAACTTCCTGAATATCGATGGACCAAAACAATGGTCTCAGAGGATCATTCTTTGGGAGCCCCATACCTGTTTCCATGACCCCAGAGTTGCTAAAGTGAGTGGGTTTTCTATGTTCTCTCTATCCTTGTCTCTCTCATCCCCGAGGAAAATTTTCTGTGGTTCCCTGATATCCTCCTCTTTCAGCTCAATCTCTTTCCATTTGGCCTTATACAGGGGATGGAGCCAGTATATAACTGTATGTAGTTGGGCTGCCATATGGTAATACCTGAAGTTTGGAAGAGAGAGACCGCCTTCCTCTTTAGGTAGTTGTAAGATTGTTTGTCTGATTCTTGGTTTTTGTAACCCCCAGATATATTGTAATATTTTCTTGTTTATTACTGAATAGAATTGTTTCGGGACTATGCAGGGTATAGTCTAAGCTAAACAAAAGCGGGCAAGATTACCATCCTAACCGCTTCTATCTTTTGTATAAAGGGTATAAGTATTAATTTCCATTTTCTATATCTTTTGTATTTGTGCTATTAGAGGTTTATAGTTAAGCTCATATAATTTCTCATGTTCTACGCTTACCCAGATTCCCAGATATTTAAGGAAGGGGATGTGCCATCTAAATCTAAATTTATTTTCCATCTGCGTTGAAGGTGAATAGCATACCCCCAGAACCTCTGTCTTAAGAGTATTAATTTTATATCCTGCTATTTCTCCAAATTCTGATAATGTATTCCATAAGGGTGGTAGTGAGCTCTCCGGTCTTGTGAGATAGACAAGAAGATCGTCTGCATATAAAGCTAACTTGTGAGTATCCTCCCCACCTGAATTCCTTCTATTTCATCATGCTGTCGTATGGCCTGCGCTAATGGTTCTAAATATATCGCAAATAAGAGTGGGGATAATGGGCATCCCTGTCTGGTTCCTCTTTTTAATGTGATTGGGGCAGAGACAGAGCCATTTATTTTAATATATGCTTTAGGATCCTTGTATATAGAGTCTATAATTGCTCTAAATTCCTGTGGGAATCCCATCTTTTCCAGGGTAGCCCTTAAAGGGCCATTCCACTCTGTCAGCTTTCTCAGCATCTAGGCTGAGAAGCAAAAATTTTGACTTATGAGCGTAGTGCAAAATATGTAGTGTTCTCTTAATATTGTCTTGTGCCTGTCTATTCACTATGAATCCTGTCTGGTCTTGATCTATTAGCTCTGGGAGTAACAGTTCCATTCTTTTAGCTAGAATAGAAGTGAAAGTTTGTAGTCTATGTTAAGGACAGATATTGGTGATGCGAAGACTGCAATTAGTACTATCTTTCTCAGGTTTTAGGATACTAGTTATGGTTGCATATCTCCAAGTGTCTGGACATCCCTGTCCTGTTGTATCTCTCAATATACCCTCCCCAGTGTGGGTAGTATGGTTACTCGAAAACATTTTATAGAATTCTCCTGAATATCCATCTGGACGGGGCTTTTGTTGGTCTTAAGGTTTGTTATAGCTTTGTTTAGCTCGTCTTCTGTTATTGGAGAGGTTAAATACTGTTGTTGTGTTAGAGACAAGGTAGGTGATTTTAAGTTATCTAAGAACCTCATCATTCTTTCTCTATCTATCTCCTGCTCAGGGTGTACAGATTCTGATAATGGCTCAAGAAAACCTTCTCCACAAGGAGGGATCCCTTATTAGGTGTCTCTTTACTGGATCTCTTATTTGTGGAATAATTGATTGGGCCTCCTTTCTTCATAGTCTGTGAGCCAGCAATCTAGTTGCCTTGGTCCCCCCTCATAATACTTTTGTCTAAGGTTTTGTAGCGCCTGTTCTGTCTTAACATCTAGTATGTTCTGTAATTTACTTTGGATTTCTTGTATTATTGTTTTATAACTTAAATCACCTGCTGCATGTTTTCCCTGTGCCTCTCTCAGCTGCCCTTCTAATTTCTCCTGTTGTAAATTTTGTTGTTTTTTGTACCATGAGGTATATTTGATTATATCTCCTTTTAATACTGTTTTAATCGTATCCCACAGGGTAGCTTTTGATAAATTAGGGGCTTCGTTTTCTCTTATTATTTGGGGTATTCTATTTGCTATCATCTCCTTGAAATTCTTGTGGTTCAGGAAAAAATTGTTGAACCTCCACAGCGTTTTTCGTCTCCTGTTAGGCCATCTCAGACTTAATGTCAGCATTGAATGATCTGAGATGGGATTAGGAATTATCTGACATTCCTGTATCAGATCGACTGAGTCCCTAGATATATGTAAATAATCTATACGTGTGTAGATTCTGTGAGGTGCTGAGTAATGGGTGTATGCCCTCTCCTTAGGGTGTTTGTATTGCCATACGTCTACCCATTTCATATCCTGGAAGTATTTAATAGCTATCTTCTGGTTTGCTTTTCTTTTTTGGGGTTGCTTTTTGGATGTGTCTAGTGGGTCATAAATCATATTATGGTCCCCTCCTAAGATTAGGGTCCCTCTTTGATGCTCCGTTATTTTCTGGCATAATTTCTTTATTTCTTTGGATTCTGATCCAGGTGGAATGTATACAGAGGCTACTGTAATTGCATGTCCTTCTAAGAGCCCTGTAACTATTGCTAACCGACCCTCCTTATCTGTGTACATGTCTGTTTGCTGAAATTGTACATTATAGGAATCAATACGCTGCTCCTCCTTTTCCCTGTCTGATATGATGAAGCCATCACTATTCTGAACCCATATTTAGTTAATTTACTGTGCTCCTCCTTCGATTAAATCGTCTCCTGCAATAAAAACAAAACTGGGTTTCTGTCTCCTCACCAGGGATATTATTTTGCTTCTTTTAACAGGGTTGTTAATGCCGTTCACATTAAGCGAACATATCCCTATCTGTCTCTGCTTATTCATCTCCTTTGGCTATAGCATGTTATTCTGTTCCTTACTTTCTTCACTTTAACCATCTCCCTCTGTTCTTCATGTATATCATGTATCAGGTTCACTATTTTGTTTGTGATCTTCCTATGCCTTCTGCTAACATACACAACATTTATACAGTACATTACTACATTGCTATTGTGAACATTATAACTATAACTATATACATGTTTGCTTCCAAGGTTGGAGTGAGTAAAATTACTCCCTCTGCATTTATCAAGGGGTACCTCATTTCTGGAAGTCCCCTTGATGGGGGGGACTAGTAGGTTGCTATACCGACCTCCCCCCCAGGTCCCTCTCTCATCGAGACCTTGTATCATGGCTTTCGCTCCTCTCCTTATCCATCCCCCCTCTATTTTATAATCCCCCAGAAACTTACAGGTAGGGTACTAGGAGCTGAGGTGGCGGAGAAAGGACCAAAAATTTTTCCCCTCTTCCTTCCTTCCTTCCTTCCTTCCCTTCCCTCCCTCCTTAATCCCCAAGTTTTTCCTTGTTCCATCTTGGTATAGGATACGGTACACTTTCAACCCCACTTGTATCGGGTCATTCTTTATTTTCTCTGTATCCTAAGTTTGCATTGTTCTCCTGTTTATTACCAATAAATCTCCACTTTTCATCTCTCTCCTATCAGAGAACCTTTGTCCCCCCCCCATCCCCTCCTCCCTCTCACTTCCCATTTCCGCTATTTAGGATCCAAACCCAATACTTCTCCCCTTCCTAATTGTCTGAATTCTCCCCATCTATTCATGATCTTTTCCTCTTTTCCTGACTCCTTCCCTTTTATTAAGTTTAATCTATCCGTTTCCCTCGATGCCTATTCCCCTTTATCAGCCCCGGTCTGCATCTTCAATATTATATATATTTAAGTAATGTCCCCGATAATTCGTCCATTTCCACCTTCGTGAAGTTAACCTTCTTCGTGGGCCACTGCGATGTTTTGTAAGTCTCTGAAACCCTAGAGTCATTTGCTACCTCTCAGGTTGCATCTTGTCTCCGCGGTTCTCCATCCCTCTCAGTCGATCTGTCCAAAAGCCTCCGAACGTCTCGTAGGGATTGCAGCACTGTTTGTTGTGCTCCTCGGCCTTGCCTGTTCGAATCATCTTCTTCCACTGTGCCTTTTCCGGTTTGAGTGCCTCACTTCCTCTTCTTCCGACTGGGAACCCATCCCCTCTTCTGTAGTTCCTTTTAGCCTCTTCAGTGTTCTTGCCACTTCAATCCCCGAGTCCCACATTATTTTTTAATCTCGAAGGAAGGTGTTTGAAATTTAACTTTGTGGTCCTGGAGAACTCTGAGTACAGGTGAGAATGCTGCTCTCTTCTTACTTAATTTCTGCAGGATAGTCATGGTCAAATATTAGTCTGGCTGTAAGATATTTAATTATTCATTTTGCCACGCTGTTCGTAGTATGTATTCTTTATCTCTGAAGCTGGACAGTTTTATCACTATTGACCTTGGTCTGGCTTTCGGGTCTGTAGGTTTGTTTGCAGAGATCGTGCTCTCCACCTTAAATTGAAAGCGTGCCAGGTAAATCCAAGACATCTCGCAGTAAATCTGTTATAAAGTCCTCCATGCGGCCTGTTTCAGTGTTTTCTGGGAGACCGTAAATTCTAATATTATCTCTTCTCGATCTCACTTCTAGGTCCATTAATTTCTCTTGTATTTTTTCATGTGTGTTAATGATGAACTCCGCTGCTGCCTGCATCTCTCTCATTTCGTCCTCTGCATCGGCTATTCTTTGCTCCGCTCTCTCAGTTCTGTTCTCCATTTCTATAATTTTGGTATTTAACGTTTGAAATTCCGATTTGGTTTCAGCCCTGAAGGACTTTAACTCTGCCATTATCATTTCGAATCGGGATCTCGAGAGATGCTCCATTTCCTGGTCTGTGTCTGCATCGTAGGCCATGCTGCTGGCAGGAGAGGCACTTCTGCTGTGAGCCTTTCCAGTTGAGAATCCTTTTCCATCCTTAACGTTTGACG
Organism: Neoceratodus forsteri; assembly: GCA_016271365.2. NCBI lineage: Eukaryota > Metazoa > Chordata > Ceratodontiformes > Ceratodontidae > Neoceratodus > Neoceratodus forsteri. The sequence continues at coordinate 84,750,616 of CM028136.1, forward strand.
TTTTTTTTCCCTGGGATCGGCCTGGCTTATGTCCCCCCGACATTTCTTTCTCTTTTTTGCCGATTTTGTGAAGTTTTTATAGTAGTTTGGGGGCTTTTAATCTCAGGGGAGATAAGAGCTTTAGTTCAGAGCTGCCATCTAGTTGGTGACGTCACCGGAACCGACTTATACTTTTTTACGCTATTTTAGATTGACGCTTACCTCCTGACTTGTGAGATACCCTTCTTTCCACAATTTGTGTCTGCGTGAGTATTTTTTTACATGAATTAAATAATGAAAGGAGCAATCCTTTTAATATGGCTTACACCAGGTTTTCATCAGTATTTGTAGCTGTTTTTGAACAACTATTGTTCTGTAAGGTCAGAGAGCACTGCCTGCTTCATATTAGTTAATTTTAGTCACAACAGAAGTGATCAGATGGACAGAAACAGCTTAAAATACGAATGAAGACCTGGTCCGCACCGTATTAAAAGGAGTGCTCCTTTTATTATTTCAGACATGTAAAAAAGAATTAAAACACACTCAAATTGTGCAAAGAAGGGTATCATACAAGTCAGGAGGTAAGCAGCAATCTAAAGTAGCATAAAAAAGCATTGGTCAAAATTTTCCCCAGATTGTTGCACTTCTGTTTTAATAGATGAACATACTATATCATAAAACACAGGACAGTGCAAAGTATAACACCACCCCATATTAAACTTGTTGAAAGTCAGGGAATGCATTACTAGTCTTTTCTTTTTTTTTGGCATTGAAAAGGTTTAACTTGGTCCACAGGGAGGACATTTGGATACAGCTTTACTTAATCAAGCCCTAAATATCATGATATCAGGGCAGAAAGGGGGTTAGGGTGCATCAAGATGGAAGTGAGGATAAGGTAAACATAGAAACATAAAAACATATAAACATAGAATTTGACAGCAGATAAGGCCCGCTTGGCCCACCCAGTCTGCTCATTTCCCTACCTAATGGATAAGCTGCAGATCCTAGTTAACCAACAGCCTACTTCTTCCTACCCCCACCCCCTAGAATTGCCTTATGGCTGTCCCATGCATGCTTGAATTCCACCACTGTTTTTGACTCCACAACCTCCTCTGGAAGGCCGTTCCATACATCCACAACCCTCTCTGTGAAAAAATACTTCCTTAAATTACCTCTGAGCCGCCCCTCCTATCTTCAAATTGCGCCCCCTTGTTCTTGCACACCTCTTTTTTTGAAAGATGCTACCCTCTTGGACTTTGTTGATTCCCTTGAGGTACTTGAAAGTTTCTATCATGTCCCCCCTCTCCCTCCTTTCCTCGAGGCTATACATATTAAGCTCCTTAAGTCTCTCTTCATATGTCTTCCGGTGCAGACCCTGCACCATTTTAGTTGCCCTCCTCTGGACAGCTTCCATCCTGTCTATGTCTTTGTGGAGACTGGGTCTCCAGAAATGGAAATTACGTACTTTCCTATAATTATGATCTTTCTGTGTATCTTCGCCATTCATCACAGATGGGTACAGGCTGGAGATCAGGACCCCGCGGGAGCCTTTTTTTTTTTTTAAAAGGATAGGCGGAGCCAATGCAGCCTCGGCCCTGCCCTCGAGACCGACGTACTATGTGGCACTCGAGGATTAGCCGTTAAGCTGTGTCGACTCCGCCTGCCTACCAGTTCTGAGTCACCGGAGAGGTAAGAGGAAGGGATGGAGGGTGGGACAAGAGAGTCCAAGGGACAGAAAAAGGAAGCGAAAAACTGAACTAAAAGGAGAAATAATGACTGAGAGGACAGCATAAGAGAAGTAAGACTAAGGAGATTGGGTAGGGGCCCCAATCTCTGGAAACGGAAGAAGCGAGGGGTGGGGAGAGAAAATTTAGAAGAGAGAGTGAGAGGTAACCAGGATCCAAGACCCTTGTCCGTCACCAGACTGTATAGGAACTGCAAGGAGTAGCAAAGCTCTCTTGCCAGAATTCAAGGCACAGAATAACTGGCAATACTCCTGAAAGCAGAGTCGGCTATACTGGAGAAGGACAGGGAACAGGGACTCAGTACTCTCTCTGTAGAGATATTTGGTGAAAAAAAGGGGGGAGATTTACCCCCTTTTTTTTTTTAGATGGATAAGAGGAGGAGGGCAACCACCAACTCCCACCCAGTAGGGGTGAAGATATGTAGTAGAGAAGGAGTGCCAGTCAAACTGTACCCTTAGGGAGAAACTTCACCCCCTGTGTGACCCAACTTTACCCCACTCAAGGGAGGGGTAGGCACAGAGGGAGGAGGATCCAGAGACTGGAGCCCCAAGGGGGATGGCGGGAGGGATTGTGATGAATGGTGAAGATACACAGAAAGATCATAATTATGGTAAGTATGTAATTTCCATATCTTATCTGTGTAAATCTTCACCATTCATCACAGATGGGTGAGTACCAAGTCCCCCGAAGGGGGAGAATTCGTTGCACCCTAAGGGACAGAGTCCCTTAGCCCTCAGTGGGTGACACACTAAGGGGGGAACCTTCTGGACCTGGGGAGGCCCGAGAGTGGGGAGAGCGAGACGGAGTCCCCCCGGAGGGAGAAGGAAGTTGCCCCGACAAACGCCGTCTCGCCCTATGGGAAAAGAGATCGGTTCCCTGGTGAGCGGAGCAAATCGCCCTACACCAGGCCAATGGTGACAACCGGGAAAGGCGAAGCCACGCTGATCTTCTGGTGCAGATCGCTGTCCCTACTACCCTGGTAGCTACCTCGTTGGTGTCATAAGACGCCCTTGCTTAGTGCCTTGCTAGCTCCAGGCCACGTGCAGAAAGAGCGATGGCTTGCCTGGTTTGCTCCGAGTCAGGCAAAGCAGCTAGGATCTGACCCAGCGCTGACCACAAGAACCTGTTGTAGGCTGCATGGTGGGCCTGATGTGCAGAGATGGAGAGAAGCAACCGTGCTGAGTAGAAAGTCCTCCTCCCCCAGAAATCAAAATCCAAAGAGTCCTGATCTGGGGGCCAGTCACGTTGGGGGGTGTGAAGCCCGTCAGGAGTGTCCAGGTGCGTCAATCTGGACTGCGGATGAGGCATGGAGCCTGGAGAATCCGGGGGTGCGCAATACCTCTGGCTGAGGTCCCTAGGGGCAGGAACTCCGGAAAAGGGCCTCTGCCAGAAACACATGGACACTTCCCGAAAGGGAGCAGGCCAGGGGGGCACCACAAGGGTGGCCGCCCCGAAATCACCTAGGAAGATGTGCGCCGCATGCTCTGGATTGCTCATGGATAGGGGGGAAGGTGAAGGTCCTCCAATATCCTCGTGAGGAAACACTGATACTCTGAGAGATCAGTGGCAGGAGAGATGTGGACAGATGGTTCCTCACCCCCAGAAGAGGGGGATGAGGAGCTGGAGGTCACCATATGCTCTGAGGGTGGCTGCTCGGGGGAAGGTTGAAAAACCTGACTGTCCAAGGCCCTAACGTAAGCAGGGAACTGAGAAGCCACCGCTCTGAACTGCTCCCAGGTGAGAGGCCCGGTAGGACCAAGAATGCCCGGGAGCGCTGGAGAATGCGGCAGAGGGGTAGGGGCAGAGCCAAGGGAAGGAATCGGCTGGCCTCTGCCAGGGCTAAGGAGCGGACCATGGACACCTGGGGAAGGTGTCCCGGAAGACTCCGCAGCCGACAGCTGTACAACCACGTTGGTACTGCCTAGGCTGCGCCCAGAAGAATCCCCCCAGTGAGGCGTCCGGGGCTGTATAGGTCTGGAAGGACGGTCCCCTGCCTCCAAAGAATAGGACCCTCTCAAGGAACTGGAGGGGGAAGGGCAGAAATCCACACTTCGGCTTCGTCCAGGGCCCGGGTGGACCCCAGAGAAAGGCTGACGCGCCGACCCCCACACCGCTCGACCCCTCAGAGTCCGAGAAGGTCCTGGTCCTCGAAAGGGTCAGCCTAGGTAGCTGGGAGCTCTGGGATGTCCCCGAGGGGGGAAACCCAGAGCGCAGCACCCTCCCCAGCTGTAGGCTTCCCGATGGGCCCCAAAGTTGGGCGATCAAGACACACCACGGGAGGGAGGGGGTACCTCCGCTGAAGGGTCAAGGAACCCCCCCAGACCAGGTTGCATGGCTATAGTGGCATGCACCACAGCCTGCTGGTCAGAGCCACTGACCCTGATCTGGAGGGGAACCCGACGCTTCTCAGGAGGGGGCTGACTCTGACTCGTCGAGGAGACCACTGGCTCACTCTCCTGTGCAGGCAACCCCGAAGGGTGTGACTGCCCGTCCGACTCTGAGCTGGACTCTGACTCCGAAGAGGTGGAATCCGAGGCCCTAAGCCAGACAGTAGGAGGGCGAGGAAAAGCGACCTTCGCGAAGGGCCCAGAAATCATGGCAGTGGTCAAGGCAGCCCCCGTGCCCTCCATGGCCCCTCGGGCAGAGCTGGCAGAAGACGGCAGGGTAGCCGAGACCAAAGGTCTGGAGCTAGAGCCAGCCACGGTGCCATCAAGTCCACCGGCACTGGGAGCGGCACCGGGGACAGAGACGGTGCCAGCGGCAGCCCCAACAGTGGCCCCGGAGACGCAGACACCACCAGACCCCCGGCGCCACAAGCGGCACCGAGAGTCGAAGCGGCACCGAGCACTCCGAGAGCAGACTCGGCGCCGACAACACTGCTAGACTCCACGGCGCCGCGAGCGGCACCGAGAACTGGCCGGGCGGCCCCGAAAATGGACCCGTGCTGAAAAGTAGCACCGCCCGGCTTCAGAGGCGGCACCGAAGGCGGCGCCAACTAGCAACACTGAGGGTCCCGCGGTGCCGTGCTCAACCTTGGTGCCAAGAGCGGCGCCGAGGTGAGACATAGCAAAAGGCGACGCTGGATCCAGGGTCATGGTGCCGCGAGCAGAGCCAATGCCGCAAGCGACGCCGACAGGGCCCATGGTGCCGAGAGATGAGTTGGCACCATCGGCACCGCCAAGTCCTTGGCACCGCGAACGGCGCCGAAGGCCTCGACGACACCGACCGACGGCATCGAGAACGGCGCTGACCCGGGCCTTCCAGACCATGGAAGCGACACCGGGGGGCCTTTATCCCTGAAGGGGTGATTGCCATAGCGGCGCCTGCCGCCCACTCCCGGGGGGAAGCAGGCCAGGCCTCCTGCGCCGCGGGAGGAGCCTCGACCAAGGCTAGGCTACGGGAGGTCGAAGCTCCCCCCTCCACGGTCCATATAGGACCGGGAGGGGACCCGGAGGAAAGGCCAAGAGAGCGCGGCTTGGCCCGACGAGTGTGAACCCGTCCCTCGAAAGTCGGCGGAGCTCGTCCCACTTTCCACGCGCGCTGTTCGAGGACACGGCAGTCCATGGAGATGCAGGCGTTGCACGAATCCATGTCGTGAAGCGGGCCAAGACACGCGAGACACCGGACATGCTGGTCGGTCAAGGAGGAATTGTAGCCGCAAGGGCACCGACGCATAGGGGGCCGCCCCACCTTGGAAATTTTCTTGCCCTCCGACCGCGACATGACCTATGGGAAAAACAACACCAAAAAAGACTCGACGTTGCTTAAATGTTAATAAAAAGGAAAGATCTTACCGGCGACGTCGAGTGGAGGCAGAACCCAGAACTAGCAGACCATGGACTAGCGTAATAGCGCAGGCTTTAAGGCCTAAAACTGTGACAGGCTTCTTCAGGCTTCCCACGAAGTGACCTCGACGGCGGGAGACGAAGAACTGGTAGGCAGGCGGAGTCGACACAGCCTAACGACTAATCCTCGGCGCCACGTCGTACGTCGGTCTCGAGGGCAGCGCCAAGGCTGCGTCGGCTCTGCCTATCCTTTAAAAAAAAAAGAGGCTCCCGTGGGGTCCTGATCTCCGGCCAGTACCCATCTGTGATGAATGGTGAAGACTGACACAGATAAGATCTGCACGCAGTACTCCAGATGGGGTCTCACCAGCTGTCTGTACAGAGGGATAATAACTTCCTGTTTTCTACTGGTGATGCCTCTCCCTATGCATCCCAGTATCCCAACAGCCCTCCTTGCTGCCCTCTCACATTGCTTGCCCACCTTTAGGTCATCTGATATGACTACCCCCAGGTCCCTTTCCATTTTTGATGTTGTTAGTATCTCACCCCCCATTGTGTACTCTTCCCCTGGGTTTTTGTTTCCCAGGTGCATTACCTTGCACTTCTTAGCATTGAATCTAAACTGTCATACATTTGACCATTCCTCTAACCTTGCCAAGTCCCTTCTCATCCTTTCCACTCCACCTTGTGCATCAACTCTGTTGCAGATCTTTGTGTCATCTGCGAAGAGACATACTTTTTCTTCCAGTCCCTCTGCAATGTCGCTTATCAAGACATTGAAGAGGACCGATCTAATACTGAACCCTGCAGTACCCACTACTAACCCCCCTTTTTCAGAGTGGACTCCATTTTACTATTACTCTCTGTGTCCTATTCTCTAGCCAATTCTTTACCCAGGCTGTCATCTTGGGACCCATCCCAGGCTGGCTAACTTGTATATTAATCTTTGTGTGGGACTGTGTCAAATGCCCTGCTAAAGTCTAGGTAGGCCATGTCCACAGCCCTCCTGATCAACTACTTTGGTCACCCAGTCAAAGAAATCTATCAGATTTGTCTGGCATGACCTTCCGCTGTGAATCCATGCTGCCTTGGGTCCTGTGCCCTCTGGCCTCTAGATACTCAACAATTCTTTCCTTCAGAAGTGATTCCATAATTTTCCCTACCACTGAGGTTAAACTAACAGGTCTGTAGTTTCCTGCTTCTGCCTTGCTCCACTTTTGTGAAGGAATCACATCTGCCCTCCTCCAGTCCTCGGGTACCACCCATCCTCCCATGATTTGTTAAAAGGGTAGTCAGTGGTGTCACTAGTTCTACCCTTAGTTCTTTAAATTCTGGGATGAATCCTCATCAGGCCCCATTGCTTTGTCCACCTTCAGTTTTAAGAGTTCTTTCAGAACCCTTTCTTCTGTAAATGGGCTGGTATCAACTTCTGTATCCAGAGTGTTTCTACTGTTTGTTTTAGGTACCTCCTCTTCCTTTGTAAATACTGAGCAAAATATTTGTTTAGTATCTCTGCCTTTCACAGTCACCCTCTGCCCACCCTCCCTCCCTTTACTAAGCCTCACTATCCTCCCTTGGTCTTCCTTCGGCTCCTGATGTACCTATAAAAGGTTTATCCCCCTTCTTAACTGAGTTGGCTATCTTTACCTCGGTTTGGGCCTTTGCTGTTCTGACTGCCTTCCCAGCTTCCTTTTGCTTTAACTGATACAGTTCTCTGTCCTGTTCCTTCTGTGATTCATTGTACTTCCTGAATGCTTTCGTTTTCTCTTGAACCTTCACTGCCACTTCCTTTGAGAACCATAGTGGTTTCTTACCTCGTTTCATTTTGCTTATTTGCTTTACACAAAGGCTTGTTACCTCTGTGATGGCAGTTTTTATTATTCCCCATTGTTCTTCCACCCCTCCTTCCTGCCCATTTGCTAGTGCATTCCTTAGGCACTCACCCATTTTGACAAAGTCAGCCCTCCTAAAATCCAGTACCTTTGTCTTTGTATGGCTTGACTCTATGTGTTTATTGTGAACCATACTGTTCGATGGTCGCTAGTTCCCAGATGGCTACCCACTTCTACATCTGTGATCCTCTCTTCATCTCCATTTGAGAGAACCAGGTCTAAGATTGCTCCCTCCTGAGTGGGCTCCAATACTAGTTGTCTAAGGCATGCCCCCTGTAGGGCATCTAGAATAACCCCACTCTTAGAAATGGCTGCTGCAACTGCACTCCAGTTAACATCTGGCATATTCAGATCACCTATCAGCAATATCTCCCCTTTTTCTGCCATTCTAAGTATACTTTCTATCATTTCCTTGTCCATTTCCTCCCCCTGAGAAGGGGGTCTGTATACAACCCCTGTACAGATTGTGGTGCCATTGCTGGTCTCCAAATTTACCCACAGTGCTTCTTCTCCTCCCTGTTTACCCTTTTGTTCTGTTGCTTTTATTCCTTCCCTTTTGTAAAGAGCTACTCCTCCTCCTCTTGTACCCTCCCTATCCCTCCTGTAGATAGTGTATCCTGGTATGTTTACATCCCAGTCATGGTTTTGTGTGTACCATGTGTCTGTGACTGCCATGATATCCAGATGTTCCTCCTCCATCAAGGCCACTAATTCAGGAATTCAGAAATTCAGGAATTCAGAAATGTATTGTGGTACTATACTTTATAAAGATTCTGCCAAAAGAAGGCAACACATATGTCAAGCAGAGAAACACCAACTTAGCATAGATGCTGAATTCCTTGATGCGGCCTTATAGTGCAGCAAGTTAAATTGTGCCCGTGTTCATTTTTGAGTGGGGGATAGTGAAAAATGTCAGATGGTTGTCAATTCCAACCCACCTTTTTTCTTCTTTGATGACAAAACTACTGCTTTAAGAAAACAGGCTATGTAGACCATTATGACCCACCATAGTTTCAATAACCCCAACTTTTTATACCCTGTGGGAACTTTGTTGCCCCACGTAGGAAAACAGCGTTCTCGATACTCTCGACTGCTAAGCAAGCCCCCTTTTGTGTTGACAAATCCCCCCCACCCCATCTGCCACTTGCTTAGTGGCAGTACATTTATGTAGCATTTTTAGTTCTGTATATTTATACAGTCACATAAGATGCCAACTGACATCCTTTGTAAGCTTCCCGCTTTCAGTTTCTTCATATTTCTTCCAGTGTTTACATTTACATAGCAGTAAAGAGAATGTGTTTAGTACTAAAAATAGAAAGAAATGGCAGCCCAGTGGTGCTGAGGGCTGAGGCGCTGGTCGCTACACCTCACTCCTTGCTGGTGATCCATGTTCGGGAATGAGCGCGGGTTGCCAGGGGTTGGCAGGGAAGGAGTTGGACTGAGCATCCGATGGACTGCTCTCCATCTCTGAGGGTGGGGATTCAATGACCCATGTTTGGAAATGAACATGGGTTGCCGTAGGTCAGCAGGGAGGAGATGGATTGAGCATCTGATGGACTGCTCTCCATCTCTGGGGAGGGGGTTCCTTGCGATCGGTGCATGTCTGACCCCTGGCAAAGGCTGGGGCTTGGTGCAGCACTGCCATCATAACATGGGGGTGGGAGCATGGCAGACACCTGGTGGGGACACGTATGGGTGTTTGCTTCTGCCAGTCACTGGCATCATTGCACGCTGAGCTCTCACAGGGGAGGAAAAATGGAAAAAGGCCCTGATGGCTGGTCATGGCAGCTTGCTGGCTGTCTCCTGGTACTCCGTCCCCTAAGGTAACACCCTGAACCAGATCCTGATGAGCAGGTGAGTAGGGGGCTCCCCATTGCCCCACCACAGGGAATAAGCCATGGGGGTTACAAGGGTGAGGGCCTGAAGGGGACGTAGACTAGGGACAGTGGCTGGATGAGGAGCTGACCAGGGCCAGGGGAGGAGAGAAAGAAGTAGCAATAAAAAAAATTAGAAAGAAATTTGCTGGTGGGCTTTCTGCTTAGATACCCCCATTAAGGGGAAGCTGCATTTTCCAAAACAGGAATACCTGGAAGGATCTAACAGATAATATCCACATTTATGTTTACTAGTAGTTGTTACCATCTTCTCCCTGTGGAACAAAGCAAAATGGATTCGGAGTGGCGGGACAAGTAATATGGTGCTCAGCAATGAAAAAACTGAAACAAGCAAAGCAATGAGGGGCACCCACATATGCAGAAAGCACCAGGACCGCAAAAGTATAATTCAGAGTTTTTTTATTTAAGTAAAGTGCATAGTGCATCCACACATAGTAAGCATAAAATAGTGACAGCTGAGCTGCTCTGAAAGTTATGCTTCTCCTGGCCCCTGTCAGGCATCATCAGAGTGAATCACTGGGCTCAGAAACTAGTCTGCAGTTAGATTCTGTTATCTGTTGAAGGTCATGTCAGTAAATTATTAGTCTCCAAAGATAGCAAGTGACATTACAATAATAAAAAGCTGAGAAAATAGTTTTAAAATTGGTCTACTCAACAGCCCTCTTGCATTAGTTCTAAAAATGCTGTTTACCAAGTTGGATTCAAAAGAAAACATGTGTTTCTTGTACTCACTGAAGCACTACAAGGTTGGTGAGGAGAGGTGATTGTCCAGAGCATTTGTTTCTTAACCCCTAGACTGCCGAAAGAGCTAAAATGAATCTATTGGATTGAGCCCTGAACAGATGTTCAGTCTGCAGCACTGCAAGGGTTAAATTGACGGGCTACAAAGACATGGAAGCATCATTTGAAAATTCCAAAGGAAGTGTTCCATGGTCTGAATCTGGTAGCTCATTTTTAAAGCTGATTCAAGAGGGCTGCAGGCTCCACCTACCTGCAACCCTAAAAAGGAGACAAGACATGTAAGAAGTATCAAGGAGAGGCGTATATATACCAGTCTGGTCACAGTAGAGGGAGTACTAAAGAAATTAGAAAAACTGAACATAGATAAAGTTATGGGGCTACATCCCAAAACCGTTTTTTTTTAACTTTATATTTATTGCATTTCAGATAAAATGCAATATCAAGTTACATCCATATGTCAGACATCCAATACAACTCAGGATCCATCAAATGGAGCAGTTATAATTAGTCTAATCTAAACACTGAAGATCACAGATGTGGGGGATACAGAAATAGAGATATGTCTTATATTACTGAATGGCTACACCCCACAGGAATAAGGTGGTCAGTCCATACATAAAAATAGTCCAAACATGAGATTTCTTGAACATAAAATGTTGATATGGCCCTTTCCCAAACATATGTGTACCCAAAAATAAGAAGTGTTCAACTCAGACATATTATCAAGGGAACAATTCTAAAAACATAGCAACCATCTGAACTGGACTATACAACTAGGCAAACTATGCCTAGCAAATAAAATGCTCTCCAAGGAAGAGAGAACCTCCTCCCTGGAACTACAAACAGTTCACACTAAGTTGTAGATTAAGGGCATAACATAGCAGTCCAAAGAAAACAATTCAATATTAGGTGAACTACGGTACTCTCACCTCGGGGAAATAGAACAGAGTCCAAAAGAGTGCAATTTAAGAAAAGTCCCAATACCTTTCAGGCTCATTTATCTGCCTCCTCCAAGCTTCAGTCATCTTGAATGGACCCATGGACTGCCTTGAACTCCTGTTGAATCCGCTCGACCCATTTCCCGGCCTCAACCGGGTCCATAAATTGAAATGTGCGGCTTCCATAAAAATGTGCAGGTGGGCTGGCATTAGCAGAGAGTGGACCACCCCAAAGCTTCTTAGCTTAGCTCAAACCCCATCAGATTTTCTACAATGAGTCCATGCTGCGTATGACAAATCAGGGAACAGGTACACCATATGCCCATTGCAATTAAGTTGGTCAGTGAAACAAGCCGCTAGAATGAACTAGTCCCTCATGGCAGCTCTATTTGTAATGAGGAGAACAGTTCATGAAAGGTCCCACTAAGCCTCTGCGGAATGAGAAGAGATGCAACAGGCCCAGGTAAAGTGAACTGCCCAGTATAAGTCAAATTGCAGGGCCCAAGGGAGGCAGTCCTTCAGAAAGGAGAGATCAAGATCTTCCTGCCCCTCTGGCAAACCAACAATACATACATCTGAGGCACGATGAGCGTTCTCCAGTGCCTCCAGCTGAATACGTACATCTGAGGCACGATAAGCGTTCTCCAGTGCCTCCAGCTGAATACGTAGATCTGAGGCACGATGAGCGTTCTCCAGTGCCTCCAGCTGAATACGTAGATCTGAGGCACGATGAGCGTTCTCCACTTTCTCTAGCTGAATACTTACATCTGAGGCACGATGAGCGTTCTCCAGTGCCTCCAGCTGAATACGTACATCTGAGGCACGATGAGCATTCTCCAGTACCTCCAACTGATAACAAAGTTGATCATTCTCCTGGATTAATTTTGTTGTGGCCAAAAGAGCTTGTGTGGCTTGCAATTCTGCCATAGCCACTGTCCTGGTAGCCACCTCAATTTTAACATTTTGCTCACTGATCCACTTTAAAATGGTCTCCACCTTAGAGCCAATGGCTTGCATTGGTAGCTGAAGAGCGTTCCACGGGGGTTGTGTTCCAGTATGTTCAGGCATGGGCACTGAGGTCTGTAGTTCCATTGGTGGCTGAGATTTTATGCCAGTTGGTCCACCTTTGTTTAATCATCCCATTGCCACAACTCACACCAATCTGCTCCACAGAAGGTAATCTGTCAGTTGCTGCTGTTTATCAGTCGATATAGTAGCTTTAGAGAGTAAATATTAGTAAGATTGTACCCTTGACACTCAAAGCTGAGGTCAACATGTCTGCTTCATAGGTGTGCTCAACAGTGCACCTCCATCCCAGAATTCTAAAGGAACTAAGAAAGGAGCTAGCAGGTCCACTAACATCGTTGTTCATCAAATCATTAGAAGCTAGTGTGGTTCTGGCACCCTGGAAGAGGGCGAATGTTGTCCCTCTCCATGAGAGCGGGAGCAGGGAGGAGGCTGGTAACTACAGGCCAGTCAGCCGAACCTGGTAGGAAAATTGATGGAATCATTACCCAAAGAAAGGATCGTGACATACCTTGTCTAAAAAAGCACATATAGCCGCAGTTTGAGTCTAGCATAGGTGGGGGGGCTTCATATAAGGTTTCATAAAATTATGTAAAAACTTGTCTAATTTCTTCTTCCTTGTAAGTGGTTGTACCAGAAGTATTGGATCTTATTTTTAAAATAGTCGAGGCTCGTTTGTTAGCTCTAAGTTTCCGAGCCAGAACCCTAGCTCCCCTTCATAATTGTATTGTCTTAAATAATTCGGGCTCTGGAGAGTTCTATAATCCAAGATTCATTGTATTTCTTGTTTTAGGCTTCTGATATGGTGCTGGAGAGCTACGTCACCCTCCCTATATAAGATGGTATGAAGCTAGATGATTTGTTAAAAAATTAAGCCTGGCGTTCATCTTCTTTTGTTTGCAGGAAGCATATTCCAAGATCTCCCCCAAGATAACTGCTTTTACAGTGTCCCATTGAATTGGGTGGGAAACTTCAGGGGTTAAATTATCTTGGATTGCTTGTGGGATGCACTTCCTAAAACGGTCTTGGAATTCTTGATCCCGGAGAAGGGATGCATTGAATCGCCAGAGCCTGAATTTCTTTTGTTTACCCAGATCAATTTTCAGAAATATGGGATTATGATCAGATAGTACCCTAGGTTTGTTTTCTTTTATATATTTTCTTTGTATGCCCCCTCTCTCACCACCAAACTCCTGCTCCTTCTGGAGTCTCCATCGGCCTGGTTCGTCCCCGCTCCTACTAACCAACATCCAGTGCAGACCATCCCCCACACGGAGCCTTGGTTATACCCCCCAGGCAGGTACAGGGTGGGCCCCTTACACCCCGACGTGACTGAGTTTCGTCAGGGGATGCTGGTACTGGTGTCGGTAGGGGCATTGGGGATCGTGGCCAGGAGCTCCATCTACCAGGAGTCTAGTGGGGTATTTCCTGGTTTTCTTCCCTGCCCTCAGGACGTCGCACACTGGGAGAGCCTAGGGGTGGAGCACGTCATGACGTGCCTGACGCTCCGGCTCCCGGCAGATGTCCTTCCCTCCCTGCTACGTGCAGTCTCACTGCACCTCCACCTGTGGTCACCCAGGTGGCGGTATTGCAGTGGGACTTGCATCTCCACCCACCCCTCTGGAGGAGGAGAGCAGCCATTGGGTGCTCAATTCTCCTCCCCAGCCGGCCCTCCAGCTACCCGAGTCCGTTCCCGAACCCGGGTCGCTGGCGTCGCAAGTGGAAATCCAACCGCTGCGCCAGTGGGCCGGCAGATAGTACCCTAGGTTTGACTAGTATATCTTGTATCAATGTAAGATGTTCCCCTGTAATAAAAAATAGTCCAGCCTAGAGTAAGTGCCATGTCTCCCCAAGAAAAAAGTATATCCTGGGACTGATGGAAAAAGTCTCCACCAGGCATCCTCAATACCCAAAAAAGTAAAATTCCCGTTTAAATATTTAGCAGCCTTAGAAAGCCTGTTCAGGTTGGGGTTAGAAGAATCAAGATGTGGATGGAATGGGATATTAAAATCACCACCCAGACCAGTTAGTTTGACCACAATGGTAGGAAAAATGATGGAATCACTTCTGAAGGAAAGAACTGTTGAGTACCTAGAGGCAGTGGGGCCCAGAACCCAAGGCGGCATGGATTCAGAGCGGGAAGGTCATGTCAAATGAATCTAATAGATTTCTTTGACTGGGTGATCAAAGTAGTAGACCAGAGAGGGGCTGTGGACATGGCCTACCTAGATTTTAGCAAGGCATTTGACACAGTCCCACACAAAAGATTAATATACAAGTTAGCCAGTCTTGGCGTGGGTCCCAAGGTGGTAGCCTGGATAAACAATTGGCTGGACAACAGGACGCAAAGGGTAGTAATAAATGGAGTCCACAGTGAAGAAAGGAGGGATACTAGTGGGGTACCGCAGGGTTCAGTACTGGGACCAGTCCTCTTTAATGCCTTTATAAGTGACATTGTAGAGGAACTGGAAGGAAAAGTATGTTTCTTTGCAGATGGCACAAAGATCTGTAACAGGGTTGATACACAAGATGGAGTGGAAAGGATGAGAAGGGACTTGGCAAGGTTGGAGGAATGGTCAAATGTATGGCAGCTCAGATTCAATGCAAAGAAGTGCAAGGTAATGCACCTGGGAAACAAAAACCCAGGGGAAGAGTACATGATGGGGGCTGAGATACTAACAACAAAAATGGAAAGGGACCTGGGGGTAGTTATATTAGATGACCTAAAGGTGACCAAGCAATGTGAGATGACAGTAAGGAGGGATGGGGATGTCGGCCTCCTGACACCCTAGGTCTTGCCGTGACATCATCAGTGCTCTCCCTCATTGACTACAGGATTATTCTCGATGTCACGGCCGACCCCACTGCCCTGTGTCAAATCACGATCTCCCTAAATAAAGCCTACCGGTTAGTCACTGGATGCAACCATTGGACACACACCTGTGAGCTCTATAAATGCACCAACTGGCTTAACTTTGAAGGCAAACTCAGGCACCAGACCTGTCTCCTTGCTAGGAAGCTCTCCCTAAGCACCTCTCCCCCAGTCTCCGCCACCTTGTTCAGCCCTCCACTCAGCCACGGTCTACATGGAGCTCCTTGTTAGCCCCCTCTCTATACCATACTGCAGGACTTCTCTGGGCCAACACTGCTTTTATTATAGGAACCCCCTCTGGCTGAATGAAATGCCATTGGCCATCACCCAGGAACAGCAACTAGGCCCATTTAAAACCCTACTCCGTGCTGAAATCCTCTCCCACTCCAACTGTGACTGTGCTTAGTCCTTCTCCTCCGTGCCTGTGACTACAATCTTCTGATTTTCTGTAAATGTTACTGTACGTGCTGGATTTATACTGATTTGACACGGGCTGGTCCTTTCCACCCTTAAACTGTAACTTGTCCTCATTGTATGCCTCTTATTGTATACACTGTCTCCGAACCTGCAAAGTGTGTTCTCTGTATATTTATTATTGTATATCTTGTCATTTCTTTTAATGTATGTATATCGTGTATGTTATGTGTATATAACGTGGAGCCTTTGCAAAGGAGTCTTTGACTCAAAGGTTGTAATTCCAATTCCTTCAATAAATAAAATAAAAATAAATAAATGCAGTGTTGGGCAAGAACAAGAAGTGCTCTTATCCATCTTGGTAATGGGGTCCAGCCCTCCTCTTCTAAATCTTCTATACCAAACAGGAGCAGTAATGGAGTGACCTGTATATCTCTTCCCCGTATTTTCCCCATCTCCCCTGCTATTCCTTTCCAGAAAGTTTGTGAAACTGGGCATGTTCAGAAATAGTGGTAGTAGGAGTCCAGTTCTTCATTACATCTTGTGCATATTGGGGACACCGCCGGGTTAAACGTATTCACTATCAGAGGGGGGCAGTACAGCCTATGTATACATTTATAAAAGAATTCCTTATATTTGTTACATATCAGGATATGTTACATATCTGGATATGTTACAGGATATGTTACGTATCAGGATATGTTACAGGATATGTTACATATCAGGATATGTTACATATCAGGATATGTTACAGGATATGTTACATATCAGGATATGTTACATATCAGGATATGTTACGTATCAGGATACCCATACGGAGTGTTAGTACCACTTTCCAATTGTCTTCTGTAATTTCCATCCACATGTCTCTCTCTTATAGTTGTCTTATTTTCTGGGTGGTATCCCTTAGGAATCATTTCCCCCTCTTGCTTCCTGGCGGATCATGCCCTTGGCATCTCTTCTAGCAGAGTACACCATATTTTCTAAATGCCCTAATGGTGAGGCCTGGACCTGTCCTCTCCCCAGCCCCCTCCTATATGCCCTAACCTGGAGGTAGCAGAAAAAGTGCAAGTGGCCCAGCCCTGTTCTTTCCTGTACCTCAGCAAAGGGTTGGATACTTTCTCCGCTATGTAAGTCTCCCACACAGAGTATTCCTCTATCCTCCCATTCCCTAAATCCTGCATCCCCCACCCCAGTACAAAAAACATGTTCCCTGCAACTGGAAGCAGTAATGTTTCTTCCACTCCTACATTCCTAACTCTGCTCATTTGTTCCCAGCTGTCCAGGACAGCAGATACCATGGGACTGTTCCCTCCCATATTGATATACACTCTACATCCTTTTTGTGCAAGGTAGGCCTTTAGCTTTGCCAGACTACCCCTCTCCTCTAGATCCAGACACCCCGCTGCTGGGGGACAGTTGACTCAATCTTGGATATATATCGGTGCTGTATCGCCAAGTGGTAGTTTCGTATGTCTGGGAAGTTCAAGCCTCCATCCTCCACGTTTGCTTTCAGTCATTGCAGACTAACCCTCCGCCTCTTGCCCTGCCAAATAAACTATGTAAACCCCCTCGCTTTGTGTCAGCTCTGGTCAGTCCCACATGCAGCATCTGCATTACATAGAGACGTCTTGGAGGGAGGTTCATCTTAAGTAAATTAATTCTTCCCAGCCACGAAATAGGAAGTGATCTCCACCTAGTTAAATCTTGCTCAATGGTTTTTACAGTTGGTGTGTAATTTAATTCGTATAGAGAGTCCAAATCATTCCCCACTTGGATTCCCAGATATGTGAAGGATGTCCCCATCCCTAAATCCCCCGGTTCCCTATCTGATTCCGTTCCTCTCCCTCCCCTATTTTCAACAATTCTGACTTCCCTAAGTTAATTTTATATCCCAAAAAGGGGATTTTTATGTGAACGGGACTCGAGGCTTTGGTGGGGGGGAGATGACACTATACCACCAGGGCTGTTGGGGATATTTATATGAACAGGGATCAGGGCTAGGGAGGGACACTAGACTACCAGGGTTCTTGGGGATTTTTATGTGACTGGGGATTGGTGCTTGGGGTGGGGGGGACACAAGACCACCAGGACTGTTGGGGATTTTTATTTGACTGGGGATCAGGGCTTGGGGGGAAAACTGGCCCGGCGCACTTTGCCAGGCACTAGCATGCAAATTAGCACATAATGGGCATGCATATGGCCCCATGAGGGCCACAACGCTAACCACTGTGCACCACGTTTTACCCCTATGAGAAATCTTCAGCCCCGCCCTCTGGTAGCACTGCACCAAATGTGGCGCACGGCAAGCAGTCGCCATATTTAGTACAGTGCTACCAGAAGTCTGATATTCAAACAGACAGTGCGGTCAGTTCGGATCACGCTTTCTGTTTGAATATGGCGCCAGAGCCTGCCAGCCCTATTTTTCCATGCAGTGCACCTGTTTGTGTGCACAGCACACCAGCTTTGAATATGGGGCCATAAATGTGTAAACTACAGAAACCTGGCCAAAGGGGATCCTGAAATGTTTCTGAAATTGATGGGGAGACTCGGACAATAAGCAGTTTTTATTGACATGGCCACTGTAAGGTCAGACAAATTATACAGGGAACAGGTTTATATAGCACTGGTAAATGCAAACTATTCAGACTTAGTAAAACCATTCAAATTTCATGATACAGAGATGGGCGAAGTAATAACTGAACTATTAAAAATTGATTACATCAAATCAATAGACTTAGATAACATGCCTAGTATGTTGCTGAATTATGCTGCACCTGTTATTGCAAGCCCTGTTGTGGTTAAGTTGAACATGTCCCTAAACACTGGTAAGTAGCTGGATGCCTGGAGGGATGCTAAGGGCATTCCTATATTGAAATCTGGATTCAAGAAGGAAACAGGGGTCGGGCCACTGGCGCTGCAGTAGTGCTACCGCTTGAAACGCTGGTGACCCGGGTTCGGGAACTAGCCTGGGAAGCTGGAGGGCCAGCCAGGGGAGAAGGCTGAGCATCCCCAGGACTGCTCGCCTTCTCCAGGGAGAGACTTGGCGGTGTGACTGTCCTCTGGTGAGCTTGAAGGTTCTGCAAGCCAGAGCAGAGAGCGAGGGGTTGGGGTGTGGTGGACATGGTGATGGCGCCTTGGCGTCAGGGTGCATACCATGTCCAGAACAGGGAAAAACAGTGCTAAACGCAAGGGAAGGAGTGGAAGTGCAGACCCTAATGGCTTCCTCCTACCTGGACATGAGGACCCGATGAAACAAAACACTTCGGTGTTTGGTACCCGTACCCACCTGGGGGTATAGCCATGGCTCCATGGGGGTCCGCCGCAGAACCAGGTTAGAAGGTGAAGCAGGGTGGCACTTGAGTGTCTCCCGATGGAGCGGGGTTCCAGTCAGGGGAGGAGGTAAAAATAGGAAGTAAAAAAAAACTACAGGCCTATCTCGCCACTTCCGGTTGTTGCAAGAAGTTTTAAGAAGCTGCTGACAGCGCAGTTAAAGGTTTGAGTGAGAATAGTCTGCTCAATCCCAACCAATCAAGATTCAGAGAAAAGTACAACACCCAGACAGCTTTGTTAAAGGTCATTGGAGGCAGCCGACAGGCTTTGGAGGACAGATTCATGCTTAGGTCAATATTTATAGACTTGTCAAAAGCATTCAACACTAGATCATCCGATTTTACTTGATACGTTACCTGCATGAGTCTGTTGTCTGAAGCTGTGGGTTGGTTTTGACATTACCTTGTAGGGCGTAGGCAAAAAGTGTTTCTGGGACAAGATCAATCCGAGTTGAAAAAAAACAAAATTGGGTGTTCCCCAGGGGTCAATACTGGGCCCTTTATTGTCTAATACTTACATGAACAGCCTTTCATTGACTGTCCCACAGGCAAGCTTTCATCTATATACAGATGACAGTTATGTATACAAAGAGGAAATGTGTGACTCAATCCCAGCATACACTACAATGAACATTTGATGAATTACAGCTTTTTGTTGTAGAATACAAACTGGTTCTCAATGTAAAGAATTCCATTGCTTTTCAGGCAGAGAGGTAGGGATGCTGGGGTGGGGGACATGTTGAGCATGAGGGAAGGGACCATACTGCAACAGGTTGTATCATACAGGTATCTTGGAATGCGGGTTGATGATAAATGTAATGCCCATATTAATAATTTAATTAAGAGTCTGGGACAAAAACTGGGGGTGCTATATTAAATAAGGAAATAATTAATGTTACAATCTAGACTTGAAATTGCAAACTCTGCTACTGTCCCTATTTTGATTACATACTACAGATGTCCTGTTTGGTGGGGCGGCAGGTGCAGACCATGTCAAGGTTCACATGCCTTATAATCCCTTTGCCAGGTTCTTCCATGGTGCAGAACGGTACACTCATCATTGTACCACGTATAGAGAGCTGAACTGGTAACAAATGAGATTGAAAAGACAGTTACATCTGGCAGGTCTTATATTTAGGTGTTTTAAAGGGAAAGGGGAAACTGTTTAACCAGAAAAGACACACTAACCCAAGCTTGTTTTCAGGCATGACCTGGGAGCACATGGAAGTTAAGTGACTTACGGTCACACAGTACACAAGTGGAGGCTGTGGGATTCAAACCCAGGTCTCCAGAGCCCTAAACCACTGCACTATACTGCCTAAAGTGTCTGTTCCTGACTATGTACATGATAATGTATCTTTACAAGTTCCTTAACATGGCTTAAGAGCATCTAGTGTTATTGAATCTGTTGTCCCATTTAGGAGACAGAACAAATGGAGATCTTCCTTATGGTATCTGGGTCCTCAAACCTGGAATAACATACCCAGAAATGTAAGATTACATACCAATCCATTGTCCTGGATGAAAATTAGAGAATGGTTTGCCTCTCAGGCTGTCTTACTACAAGCCTGTTGCCCCAGTATTGGAAACAGCTCAACTGTAACCTTTGTAACTAATGTATACAGCCTGCCCGGGTATGATGGAAGTGTGTGTGTGTGTGTGTGTGTGTGTTTACAGTACATATGTATCATGTTCCTTATGAATACTTTTATGAACATTAATGATTAAGTGTTTAGTTATGCTATGTGCTCATCTTATTGGCCATGATTTACAAATGCCTA
This sequence comes from Neoceratodus forsteri, assembly GCA_016271365.2. NCBI lineage: Eukaryota > Metazoa > Chordata > Ceratodontiformes > Ceratodontidae > Neoceratodus > Neoceratodus forsteri. The sequence goes on from CM028136.1 coordinate 84,771,016, forward strand.
CGTGCTGCTCAAGGGCAGTGCATAGGCATTCCCACCACTTAATGCCGCGCAGCGGTGCCCTGCACCCCCCCGCTGCATTCAGTAATGGGCATGTTAGTGCCCCATGCAATGGATCCTCGGCTGGCCACGGGGCACCATGCCAGAGACAGGATAGGGGTGTACCAGAGGGGTGCCCATTCACAACGGCACTATGCGCCATTCTGGGCTGCATCCTCTATGCAAAGGGGGGGAGACACAGGCATAGCTATTGTGCCACCCTCAACAGTGCCCCTGATAGATGTGGCAAAACATTGCTGTCCCCCTCATCATGCTGCTCCAGCCCCGTGGACCAGAGGGGGGCAGGTGGTGGCCACCCTGGCACTCACCAGTGTCCCTGCATGGATACAGTTGGCTGGTCCCAGAAACTTTGCACAGCGCAAGGCCAGGGATTCGCTAGCAGACCGGAACCGGCATGCCATTGGCTGTCTGCAAATGTCCACCATTCTGCCCCTGCACACTAGTGCACTTGGGGGGGTCTGCAGTTGGGAGGTGCGTGGCGGCCACAGATCATGAGTGCCAGCCACCGGGCACCTGTCCACGAGTGCAGAGCCACACAGGCGGGTTACGTGCAGGAATCCCACCTGTTGGTGAATTGCAGCCATTATGTCTTTTTCCGTGTAACCAGGATTATGTAAAAAGGGTACCCTTTGTAAATGAGCACCAGTTCAATGAGAATCGCCTTATTTAATTTGCTCAATAAAATGTACTACTACTACATTCCAATCCCAAACTGCCAGCAGTCAACAGACAACATACAGACTGCACAACATGGAAGTGTTTAAATGCATGACACTTCTACTACACACATGGGGACAGTAGTAAGTATGTGACACCTCCACAGCCACACACTGGGGGAATGTGAAGTATGTTACACCTCCACATCTCACACTAGAGGAATGTGAAGTATGTTACACCTCCACATCACACACTAGGGGAGTGGTAAGTACATGACATCTGCAAGTCACATACCAGGGGAATGTGAAGTATGTGACACCTCCATATTACAGACTAGGGAAATGTGAAGTATGTGACACCTCCACACCACACACTAGGGGAATGTAAAATATGTGATGCCTCCACACCACACACTAGGGGAATGTGAAGTATGTGACACCTCCACACCACACACTAGGGGAATGTAAGGTATGTGACGCCTCCCCATCATGCACCAGGGGAACATGAAGTATGTGACACCTCCCCATCACACGCTGGAGGAACATGAAGTATGTGACACCTCCACAGCACACACCAGGGGAATGTGAAGTCATGCTGCCTATCGTCCAAGTACCCAGTTTGCTCTAGTAACCCCCCTAGCCTTTCCTTGACAATACCCTCCATTTCCTTGCCGACCACCGATATCAGGCTAACGGGCATGTAATTTCCCATCTCCTCTCTTGCTCCCCCCTTGTGGATCGGCACGACATGCACCACCCTCCAGTCTTGGGGCACCCACCGAGTCCTCAGAGAGATGTTGAAAAGCTCCGCTAGAGGGACTGCCAGGACATCCGCCAGTTCCCTCAGCACCCTTGGATGTATCTCATCTGACCCAGGTGCTTTCTCCATCCGAAGGGACCTGAAGGCTTCCCTTACTCTCTCTACTGGGATTTCAGCCTCCACGTCCTCCCCCTGTTCACCCTGCACTGCTGGGCCCCCACCTGTCTGTGGTGGCCATTCCCTTTCCCCAGACCCATCAGGGCCCCTGGTCTCTACTGGTCCCACCCCTTGCTCCGGTTTGCCCCCGCTCCCTTGCAAGACATAGCCCCTCCATCCCCTGGTAAACACTGAGGCAAAGTACTCATTTAGGACTTCTGCCTGTTGCCCATCCTGTGCCCAACCATCCCCTATACTTATCTTGCTGATCTGCCCCCTTACTTTCCTTTTTTCCCTATGTATCTAAAGAATCCCTTGACCCCCCTCCGGATCCCACTGGCCAAGGACTGTTCCTTTTACCTTAGCTGCTCTCACCACCTGGTGACTCTCTTGGCTGTCAGCTTATATTCCTCCTGATCCCTTTCACTCCTTGAGCACTTGAAGCATCTATAGGCCGCCTTCTTTTCCCTCACCACCTCCTGTACCTCCCGGGTCCACCAGCAGGGTTTTCTGGCCTTACCGAACTTACGCCTTTCCCTTGTGCAGGATCTGGTAACCTCCTGTATTCCCCTCCTAATGATCCCCCACCTGCTGTCAGCATCTATAGCCAGCCTTATCCTGTCCAGATGATCTCTAAGGATCCTTCCCATCTCCCTGAAGTCTGCACCCCTAAAGTCAGTTACTACCGTCCTTGTTCGGCTTCCCCCCCCAGGTCCAGGAAGAACCAGACTGTAGCGTGATCACTCCCAGCCAACGGGTCCCTCACCTCTAGGCCCCTAATCTGATCACTGTCCACCAGGACCACATCCAGTGTCCAGGCCTGCCTAGTTGGCTCACCCACCTGTTGTGTTAGAAATGCATCCTGCCGGCCGCCCCAGTGGCACTGAGGGCTGAGGCGCTGGACGCCTTACCTCGCACTGCACTGGCGACCCATGTTCGGGAACCAGCATGGGTCATCAGGAGATGGCGAGGGAGGAGGAAAGGATAGAGCATCCATTGGACTGCTGTCCTTCTCCAGGGAGGGGGGGATTCACTTCCCAATGCCCAATTGCCCCCTGGCAGAGGCTGGGGTTCAGGGCATGGGGTGACAGCATCGGGGAGGAGTCTGGGTAAGAGGCCTGGGGGAGAGACATGTGGACTTATGCGACTATGCCCCCACTGGTGTCATTGCACGCCCATGGCTCCAGAAAAGGGGTGGAGCGAACAAGGAAAAAAGGTGGCACCTCTCATGTGGCTTGATGGCCGTCTGCGAGTGTTCGTCAGAGCTGGCACCCATAATGGATCCATGAGGGTGGGAAGTTAGGGGGCTCCCTACCACCCCACTGTGGGGGGCAAGCCACAGGAGTTCAGGGTACCAGCAGGACGGGACAGATGGCAGCCGGATCCCTGGACAGGATGCGAGGAGTACCGGGGGCAGAGAGGTGGCCAGAAGGATAAATAAAATACGTAAAAAAAAAAAAAAAAAAACACATCCTGGAAGATATCCAGCAGCCTCTGCTCTCTGGCCACTGGTGATGTCATAGTCCCCCAGTCTGCTCCTGACATGTTGAGGTCCCCCATTACCACTACCCTTCCCTTTCCCAATCTACAGTGTCCCTCGAGATTTGCCACCAAACTTTCTTCCAGGACCTCTGCCAGTGCTGGTGGTCTGTATATCACTCCAACCTTTACTCTCTTACCCACTTGCATCAGCAAGGTGACTCAGATAGCCTCCACATTCCCCTCTGCCTCCACTACCCCTCCAATACCCATGCCATTTCTGACTAACAGTGCTACACCACCACCCCTTCCCTCCCCACTATCTTTTCTGAACATAGTGTAGCCCTCCAGATTTAGGTCCCACTCATGCCCTTGAGTGGCCCAGGTCTCAGTGACTGCTGCCACATCTACCCCCTCAACTAGCATCGCCTGGAGCTCAGGCATTTTATTTCCTAAACTCCTGGCATTTATCAGGACCACTCTCCACCCCTTTTCCCTCCTCTCCTTTCTCCCCCTTGAGCTCCCATTTCTCAGCTCCTGCACCCTACCTGGTGACCCATTTCCATATCTCCCTAGCCCCCTGGAGGAGTGGAGACCATGTCCCTCATTTATCATACCTGCTGGCACTGCCCCTTTTTTGATCCTTCCCCCCTTCACAAGTTTAAACCCCGCCTTTCGCTGATGAACCCAGCAAGTTTCAGCTTCAGGATTTCCTTCCCCTCCAAATTAAGGTGGAGCCTGTCCCTAGCATACAGCCCCTTATCCTCCCAGGTCTCCCCCCAGTCCCCACCAGGCCGTACTCCAATTCCCCGCACCACTCCCTAAGTCACTGATTTATCTCCCTAAACTTCATCTTGTTTTCCCCACTAGCCCTTGGCACTGGCAGGATTTCCAAAAAGGAGATCTTACAGCCTATGGAAAGGCATACCCCGGCCAACTCCCAGAACCTTGCCTGAATTTCTAGTTCACTATTACCATTTATGTTGTTTGTCCCCAAGTGCACTAGAACATCCGGGGTTCCCTCACATTCGCCTAATATAATCAGTACCTTTCTTCTCATCATAACCAGAACACCTGCTCTGCTGCCTGTGCCTCCCTATTTAAAGCACACCTGCTGAACAAAAGAATGGAAGCCATATTTGATAGAATCTAAATAGCTGATTCTCCATTTTTTAATGTGCATAGTGTACCTTATGAAGGCCAGCCATCAACTGAAACCATTCTGAAAATATAATGGATGGGTTCCCTTTCAATGTATTAAAATTATTTTTTTGCCATTTCATCCCCAAATGTATTAAATCTACAGTTTCCCCTAGATCATCCTTATTACTTATGGCCCCAGACAACGCAATACCCAGATCAAAGGGGAAATCCCGTCCTATCACCTTTCCAAAAAAAGAAAAAATGCTTTCCCAAAACGGAGCTTTTTTTTGGCAGGATACCAACATATGTACCAGAGTATCTCTCCTCGTACTACACCTTGGACACATTTCTGAAAGGCTATTATCTATTTGGTGCAATCTTGTTGGTGTGTAATATGTCCTATGGAGAATATTAACACATATTTAATTTAGTCTATTCTTTTTTACAGTAAGTTCTCGAAGATTAACCAACTCTTCCGAATTACAATCTTGTAACAAAATATCTTTATCTTTCTCCCAAGCTTGTTTAACCTTTTCAGGAATAATCCCCTGGGTCTTATTATTAATACATTTATATAATTCTCCAATCAAATGCTTAATTAAAGTTAATTTCTAAAAAAAAAAGACTAAAGATCCCCTTGTTTCATAGTATAAGAATTCTTATTTTTTTATAAACAAAGCTTCTTACTTGTAGATAAGGGAAATATGCATCTGGAGATAATGCATACTGTTTTTTCAGCACCTCAAATGGAGCCACTGTATCTCCAACTAAAAAATCTTGGATTGTATTTAACCCTTTACTGACCAATTCTTTCTGAATGAACCCCTTCTTCACATAATAGAGTTTTGTCTGTTGAAATCTGTATCCCTAAATATTTCACATGTGTTTTATGACAATTATGCAGAGGTTGGGCTTGATTTATTATATTACCCTCTGAAACTTCAAATACTTGGGTATTTTACTGGATAGTAAATTATCTTTCGAACCCCATGTAAAATATCTTAGAAAGATTATACATCAAAGACTAGGTCTTCTATATCATGCAAAAACATTTTTAACTGCTGACTCCCGTAGGTTACTTTCACATACCTTTCTTTTAAGTGTTTTTGACTGTGGTCTAATGGTTTATTCCTCAACTATGACTACAGACCTTAACAACCTTAGGGTTACGTATAATTCAATACTATGGTTTATGCTTAATGCACCTTATCGCTTGAATCACTGTCAAGTTATACAAATCTTCTGGTTGTTTATCTTTGGTTGATAGAATTTCTCATAAAATGGGAGTTTTTCTATTTAAAATTGTAAGTGGGTCACTACCTTTGTCAATTAGTGATCTTTTCCCAAGATTCTCCCATCCTTCTAGAACTAGGTCCTAGGGTAGATTTTCTTTTAAAATTCCATTTTTCAAAAAAACTGTTGGTAATAGGTGTTATATATGTGAAATGGTAATGCATTGCGTTACTCTGCCACTTGAGGGCAGCATTCCGATATGTGTAAGCTAGAAAGAGAGCAGACAGAGAGTGTTGTTGCTGAGACTAGAGAGGCACCTGAATAAAAATGAAAGCTGCTCTACTCCTGTTGCAGTGTGAGTTTGTTGAACAAGACCAGATTAAATGTTAGAACATGACATAATTGGCGACGTGGTGTTTAGTTACTCTTACCAGAATGAACTACAACTGTGAGGGTTTTCCTGAGACGTAACTTTTATACCCACAAGTGAACCCACGAAAAACACATAAAGATGGCCGCGACCATAGGACATATTGATGCCTTTGATGAAAATGTGGAACAATGGACAACTTACATTGAGCGATTTGGACATTTTGTCACAGCAAATGATATAAGTGATGAAAAACAAGTGGCTGTGTTACTGAGTGTCATTGGCAGCACAACATACAGTTTGCTGAGAAGTTTAATAGCGCCAGAAAAGCGCGGGGAGAAAACTTTTGCCAGTATTGTAGAGGTCTTACAGACACATTTCTCTCCTAAGCCTCTGGTGATTGCTGAAAGATTTCGCTTTCACAAACGGAATCAAGCAGAGGGTGAGTCTGTTGCACAGTATGTGGCTGTTCTAAAGAAATTAGCTGAGCATTGCGAGTTTGGCACCCATTTAGATGATGCCCTCCGAGACAGATTTGTGTGCGGTTTGAAAAGTGAAGCGACACAGAAGCGTCTCTTAACGGAGGCGGGACTGACATACAAGAAAGCGATAGAGATCGCTGTATCAATGGAAACAGCTGCACCGGAGGCTCAGCACCTAAGTGATTCCCTGAAAGTAAATGCTTTATCATTCTCTTCTCCCAGGAAGTCTAATAAATGTGGTAGCTGTGGGAAGGCTAATCACAGTGATAAGGACTGCTGGTTTAAAGAACAGACATGTCATAACTGTGGGAAGAAAGGCCACATTGGGCGAGTGTGCAGAGGGAAAAAGAAAGGAGGGGAAATCAATAGAAGCAAAGGGAAGCAATTTGCGAAATGTAGAAAGAGAGAAGTACATTGTGTGGAAACACAGGGAACGTGCAGTGATGACACTGATACTGAATTAGCATTGCACATGCTGACTCTTGAAGGGGAAATGGCAACCATCTGTGTAACACCTGAAATTGAAGGGAAACCACTGAAAATGGAATTGGACACAGGGGCTGCAGTTTCATTGATTTCTACAGACAAGTATGAAACTATGTTGAGACATCTACCCCTGCAAACGACTGACGTTGTACTGAGGACATACACTGGTGAGGCAATTTCACCTGAAGGTGTCATCAAGGTGCAGGTGAAAATAAATGGGCAAATGGCACTACTGCCTTTGTACGTGGTTAAAGGTAACTACCCTTCACTCTTAGGCAGGGAATGGCTGAAGAAAATACGCCTCAACTGGCAGGAGATAAGGACTTTTAATACGGGTGACCACAACACTCTAGAAGCAGTGTTGCAAAAATATGCTCCTTTATTCCAAGGGGAGCTAGGCACAATGAAGGGCATTGAGGCAAGATTGTTTTTGAAGCCACAGCACAAACCAAAGTTTTGTCAACCTCGCCCAGTACCTTATGCACTCAGACCGAAAGTGGAGGCCAAATTAACTCGCCTAACCGAAAGCTGGAGTCTTGTCACCTGTACAATGTAGTGACTGGGCAACGCCAGTAGTGCCAGTGGTAAAGAAAGACGGGTCCGTGAGAATATGTGGAGACTTTAAAATAACCATAAATCCAGTTCTGTGTGTGTGGAACAGTATCCGATCTCCACGCATCGAAGACTTGTTTGCATCGCTGGCACAGGCCAACGCTTCAGTAAGCTGGATTTGTCACGTACTTATCTACAAATGAGAGTAGATGAAAACTCAAGGAAATATCTCACAATAACCACCCAAAAGGGTCTCTTCTGCTATAATCGCTTACCTTTTGGCATTGCATCAGCTCCAGCAATATTTCAGTGAGCTATGGACCAGGTTTTACGAGGTCTTCCAAATGTTTACTGTTACCTGGATGATATACTGGTGACCGGAAGGAATGATGCAAAGCACCTGAAGAACCTTGATACAGTTCTGCAGTGATTGGAAGATTATGGCTTGCATGAATTTTTCAAGACTTCATTGGAGTACTTGGGCCATACCATAGATGCAGCGGGCTTACACAAATCGCCTGAGAAAGAAAAAGCAATTGTGGATGCCCCAGCACCGGAAAATGTGAGCCAGTTACGGTCGTTCTTGGGCCTGTTAAATTATTATGGCAGGTTTATTCCTAATCTGGCTACGATTCTCAACCCACTAAATGGCTTGCTGTGCAAGAGGAAGTCCTGGTGTTGGACAAAGGACTCAAAGCTGCTTAAAAGGCCAAAAGCAGCTTGTTTCTCAAGATGTGCTCATTCACTATAATCTACAGCTGAGCATCAGACTGGCGTGTGATGCCTCACCTTATGGGGTGGGAGCAGTTCTTTCTCATGTTCTACTGAATGGGGACAAAAAGCCAATTGCCTTTGCATCCAGAACTCTCAGCAAAGCTGAACAAAACTATGCCCAAATTGAGAGAGAAGCTTTGGCAATAGTGTTCGGAGTTCGCAAATTCCACCAATACCTCTATGGTTGGGAATTCACACCTCACTGATCACCGTCCCTCACGCACCATTTTCAGCCCCCACAAAGGTATTCCCTTCCATGGCAGCAGCCAGAATGCAACGTTGGGCTCTCTTGTTATCAGCTCACAACTACCGCATTGAATACAAGAAGGCAGCTCTTCATGGCAATGCTGATGGGCTCTCAAGATTGCCTCTGCAGGTAGCCCACAGTGACAAGGTGGACACTGTCGATGTCTTCTACATCAGTCAGCTTGAGAAATTACCTATCACAAGTTCTGAAATTAAAAAGGAGACAAAAGTTGACCCTGTGTTGTCTCGAGTCTTGGACTTAGTAACAAAAGGGACTTTTGCTGTGAACCAGGACATTCACGGTGAGTTATCACCATGCTACACCAGACGTAATGAGCTTTCAGTACAGCAAGGTTGCTTGATGTGGGGTGTCTAGGTGATTGTCCCTTCAAAGCTACGCACCTGTGTTTTGGAAGAACTACATGTGGGACACCCGGGCGTAGTGAGAATGAAGGCTTTAGCTAGAAGCTATATTTGGTGGCCAGGGATTGATTTGCAAATTGAGCAACAAGCAAAAACATGCACTACCTGTCAGCGTGTTCAGAAAATGCCATGTCCCTCACCTCTACATCCCTGGATGTGGCCAGGTGTACCGTGGCAGCGCATTCATGTAGATTTTGCGGGGCCATGGGAGGGACACATGTACTTAATTGTTGTAGATGCCCACCTCAAAGTGGCCCGAAATTCAAGTCATGGACACCACTACTACCAGTAAGACCATTCAAGTGCTTAGCAGGACTATTTAGCGTTACGGATTCCTGAACAGCTGGTCAGTGATAATGGACCACAGTTTATTTCTAGTGACTTTGCAGCATTTTTGAAGTCCAATGGTGTGAGGCATATTCGTAGTGCCCCATATCACCCCTCAACTAATGGTCTAGCGGAGCGTTTTGTGCAAACCATGAAGAATGCTCTGAAATCGGTGGGGGGTCTTTGACCTTACAACACAAGTTGGATAACTTCCTGCTGGCATACCGAAATACTGTGGACCCCATGCTACAACAAAGGAATCTCCAGCAATGTTGTTTTTTCGGCATAAGCTTCACTCCTGTCTTGATTTGCTTAAGCCAGATGTGGCATCAGAGGTTTTGAAGAACCAAGAATCTCAAATACTACGCCGGCAAGCTCGTTCAAAGGACAGGCAGTTCATTGTTGGTCAAGAGGTGCTTGTTCGAGATTACCAGAAGGGGGAGAAGTGGACCTCTGGTGTGGTGACATCTCAGATGGGTCCAGTGTCATATACAGTTGATGTTGAATCTGGAGGAAAATGGAAACGTCATGCTGAACAGCTCCTAGGTCTTCAGCAGCGCACAGATGGGGACACCTCCAGGGAAGAAAACCCAAGGGAAATGTGGATTCCATCTGCCGCAGCTTACAGAAGCCCCACTACGGAAGTCCCAACACCTTCGGAAGATGTAGAGCGGGAGGTGGGGAGGAGCAATGGTGAGGCTGTACAACCACCAACCGAGGATCGGAGGGAGGTACCAGATAGGACAGCCATGCCAAGGGTTGCTCACGAGAAACGTTATCCATCCCGAATTTCAAAACCTCCAGATCGTTTGAAACTGTGAGACATTTAAAAGAAACAAAATGTTTTGTGTAGTTAGAGAGTCAGATCAGATTATTGGGGCAGAATAATCCCCTTGACTGGTTCGAGGCCTGGGGCAGTCTACCCCCTGCCTCTAGCATAGTATAAACCATCTTAATAATAGCGGATAATGCTAATACTTGTTTATTTGGTAACAATATAATTTAGTGGGGAGGAAATGTTATGTATGTGAAATGGTAATGCATTGCGTTACTCTGCCACTTGAGGGCAGCATTCCGATATGTGTAAGCTAGAAAGAGAGCAGACAGAGAGTGTTGTTGCTGAGACTAGAGAAGCACCTGAATAAATATGAAAGCTGCTCTACTCCTGTTGCAGTGTGAATTTGTTGAACAAGACCAGAGTAAATGTTAGAACATAACAATAGGTCATTTCTTCATCGAGCACCACTTTTTTATAATAGTGTTCCATTTGACTTTGCTGATCATAAGACTGTTACATAGAAACATAGAATTTGACGGCAGATAAGGACCGCTTGGCCCACCCAGTCTGCCCATTTCCCTACCTAATGGATAAGCAGCAGATCCTAGTTAACCAGCAGCCTACTTCTTCCTACCCCAACCCCCTAGAATTGCCTTATGACTGTCCCATGCATGCTTGAATTCCACCACTGTTTTTGACTCCACAACCTCCTCCGAAAGCCGTTCCATGCATCCACAACCCTCTCTGTGAAAAATACTTCCTTAAATTACCTCTGAGCTGCCCCCCCTCTATCTTCAAACTGTGCCTGCTTGTTCTCAGCACCTCTTTTTTGAAAGATGCTACCCTCCTGGACTTTGTTGATTCCCTTGAGGTACTTGAAAGTTTCTATCATGTCCCCCCTCCCTCCTTCCTCGAGGCTATTCATATTAAGCTCCTATGTCTCTTCATACGACTTCTGGTGCAGACCCTGCACCATTTTAGTTGCCCCTCTGGACAGCTTCCATCCTGTCTATGTCTTTATGGGAGATTGGGTCTCCAGAACTGCACGCAGTACTCAGATGGGGTCTGACCAGCTGTCTGTACAGTGGATAATAACTTCCTGTTTGCTACTGGTGATGCCTCTCCCTATGCATCCCAGTATCCCCCCAGCCTTCCTTGCTGCCCTCTCACATTGCTTGCCCGCCTTTAGGTCATCTGATATGACTACCCCAGGTCCTTTTCCATTTTGTTGTTGTTAGTATCTTACCCCCATTGTGTACTCTTCCCCTGGGTTTTGTTTCCCAGGTGCATTACCTTGCACTTCTTAGCATTGAATCTAAGCTGCCATACATTTGACCATTCCTCTAACCTTGCCAAGTCCCTTCTCATCCTTTCCACCCCACCTTGTGCATCAACTCTGTTGCAGATCTTTGTGTCATCTGCAAAGAGACATACTTTTCCTTCCAGTCCCTCTGCAATGTCACTTATGAAGACATTGAAGTCTTGGTATTGGTATTGGTCCTAATACTGAACCCTGTGGTACCCCACTAGAAACCCCCCTTTCTTCAGAGTGGACTCCATTTACTATTACTCTCTGTGTCCTATTCTCCAGCCAATTCTTTACCCAGGCTGTCATCTTGGGACCCACTCCCAGGCTGGCTAACTTGTATATTAATCTTTTGTGTGGGACTGTGTCAGATGTCTTGCTAAAGTCTAGGTAGGCCATGTCCACAGCCCCTCCCTGATCTACTACTTTGGTCACCCAGTCAAAGAAATCTATCTGATTTGTCTGGCATGACCTTCCCACTGTGAATCCGTGCTGCCTTGGGTCCTGTGCCCCTCTGGCCTCTAGATACTCGACAATTCTTTCCTTCAGAAGTGATTCCATCATTTTCCCTACCACTGAGGTTAAACTAACAGGTCTGTAGTTTCCTGCTTCTGCCTTGCTCCTACTTTTGTGAAGGGGAATCACATCTGCCCTCCTCCAGTCCTCGGGTACCACCCCATCCTCCCATGATTTGTTAAAGAGGGTGGTCAGTGGTGTTACTAGTTCTACCCTTAGTTCTTTTAGAATTCTGGGATGCATCCCATCAGGCCCCATTGCTTTGTCCACCTTCAGTTTTAAGAGTTATTTCAGAACCCTTTCTTCTGTAAATGGGCTGGTATCAACTTCTATATCCAGAGTGTTTCTACTGTTTGTTTTAGGTACCTCCCCTTCCTTTGTAAATACTGAGCAAAAATATTTGTTTAGTATCTCTGCCTTTTCACAGTCACCCTCTGCCCACCCTCCTCCCTTTATTAAGCCTCACTATCCCTCTCTTGGTCTTCCTTTGATCCCTGATGTACCTGTAAAAGGTTTTATCCCCCTTCTTAACCGAGTTGGCTATCTTTTCCTCGGTTTGGGCCTTTGCTGTTCTGACTGCCTTCCCAGCTTCCTTTTGCTTTAACTGATACAATTCTCTGTCCTGCTCTTTCTGTGATTCCTTGTACTTCCTGAATGCTTTCTTTTTCTCTTGAACCTTCACTGCTACTTCCTTTGAGAACCATAGTGGTTTCTGACATCGTTTTGTTTTGTTTATTTGCTTCACACAAAGGCTTGTTACCTCTGTGATGGCAGTTTTTATTATTCCCCATTGTTCTTCCACCCCTCCTTCCTGCCCATTTGCTAGTGCATTCCTTAGGCACTCACCCATTTTGGCAAAGTCAGCCCTCCTAAAGTCCAATACTTTTGCCTTTGTATGACTTGACTCTATTGCTGTGTTTATTGTGAACCATACTGTTCGATGGTCGCTAGTTCCCAGATGGCTACCCACTTCTACATCTGTGATCCTCTCTTCATCTCCATTTGAAAGAACCAGGTCTAAGATTGCTCCCTCTCGAGTAGGCTCCAATACTAGTTGTCTAAGGCATGCCCCCTGTAGGGCATCTAGAATAACCCCACTCTTCAAGTGGCTGCTGCAACTGCACTCCAGTTAACATCTGGCATATTCAGATCACCCATCAGCAATATCTCCCTTTTCTGCCATTCTAAGTATACTTTCTATCATTTCCTTGTCCATTTCCTCCCCTGAGAAGAGTCTGATACTAACCCTGTGTGGATTGTGGTTCCATTGCGGTCTCCAAATTTACCCACAGTGCTTCTTCTCCTCCTGTTTTCCCTTTTGTTCTGTTGCTTTGATTCCTTCCCTTATGTAAAGAGCTACTCCTCCTCCTCTTTTACCCTCCCTGTCCCTCCTGTAGATAGTATATCCTGGTATGTTTATGTCCCAGTCATAGTTTTGTGTGTACCATGTTTCTGTGACTGCCACGATATCCAGATGTTCTTCCTCCATCAAGGCCACTAATTCAGGAAGCTTGTTACTCAGACTACAGGCATTGGTACTCATTGCTCTCCATTTTTTGATGACTTTACCTTCTGTTGCAGCATCCCCCACTGACCTTTCTACCTCGGTCTTTTTCTCATTTAGTACCCTGTTTTGCAGGGAGAGGCTGGGATTTTCCTGCTGCATATCAGTGCCTCCCCCCTTGACTAGTTTAAAAGCTTGCCAATGAAGCATTTAAACTGATTGCTCAAAAGACTTGTTCCCTTCCTGGACAGATGCAGACCATCCTGTCAGTATAGGCTGGTGTCCCTCCAGGTGGAACCCCAGTCCCCAATGAAGCCAAACCCCTGTTCTCACACCATTTTTCAACCATTCATTAAACTGCATGGTGCAAGTACCTCGCCTCACTCATGCCATTGACAGGCAGCACCTCTGAGAAGGATACTGTGTGCTCACTTGTCTTAGACCCTCCCCAATTCTACAAAGTCCTTCTGCACTGCTCTGATCTCATGTTGAGCCAAGTCATTTGTCCCTAGGTGGACAATGACATCCAGCTCAGACTCCTGTACAGCTGTTCTTGTGATTCTGAGGATGCGCTTCCTCTCCCTCCAAGCCATGACACCAGGCAGGCACCTTACTTCAGTTTTCCCCCTGCTCCCTCCAGTTCTATCCCCCTAATAATTGAGTCCCCCACCAGGAGCTGCTTCCTTTCCTTGTGGTGTCCTCTGCCTCCTTCCTGTGGTCCTCCCTTGTGATAGTTGTCCTCAGCCTCCTTAGTCTTCTCTGCGGGTGCATCCATAGGGGAGCTATGCTCCCCCAGAATGGTGTATGGATTGTGGAGTGGAACAACTGACTGGGTGTGCCTCTGTTCCACCATCCTCACCCTCCCTGAGCCCACTGTGGTCCAACTGCTGTGCTTTCTTTGCAACCTCTGAGGTAGTGGTGGTGGCTCTGGTGCTCCCTGGATGGGGAGGTTCCTTCCCACCATCCAGTGTGGCCTGGGGGAAGGTTCCCTTACTACTGGTCCAGTGTGACCTGAAGATGGGCAACTTCCTCCCTTAGGGCAGAGAGTTGTCTGCAAATAGGGCAGCATCTCAGCCTCCAGAAAAACTCCTGGAAGACTGCTTCCCCACAGCCATTACATTGCACTACTCCCCACATGTTTATCTACTTTTTTTTTTATGTGTGTGTTTGTGTGTGTGATTGGTTTGTTATATAGAAATATATATATTATACAATGTGTATGCTTATATTGTTATGCAGTGTGCTAGAGAGGATATGACAGTGATATGCACTTGCATTCTTGAGGAAATGATGTCAGAACCCCAGGTATAAATGAACTATTTCCAGGGTGGGTGGGGTGAGGGGTGGGAAGGGTTGGGCCTAAACTGTGCCCTCACAAAACAATCAGCTAAGAGCTCTGACCCACTGCTGTGATGAGTGCCTTCCTGTCAGCAAGATACCCTACACAACAATTTGACAGAGAAAATACCCTGTTAATCAGACAGACAAAAATGCAGACATCCAAGTCAGACACAGGTAAAACCTCCCCAGCCCCAAAACAGCCTGGTGGTTTGTGCTCTGAAAGCAGTCAGCCCCAAAATAAGTCAGCTGTGCTTTAAACTCTTCCTGCACTGAAAATCTTAAGAATTGTAACAAAGACTGTCTTTTCCTGATAATTCTAAGTTCCTTATATCACCTTTCAGTTAGAAGTAGCCTACACCTGCAGAATATCTGCTACAAACCAAAGACAATTGTAAGGTTCACCTCCCTGTGTTGTGAGCACAACTCGCTTTCTTGCAAATCCTATGTTCAGTATTGCAGCTTCCAGCCAGAGATAGTTTGACTTGAAAAATATTAGCTGTTCTGATGAGTTTGCTATAAAACACTTGCTTATAATCAAGGCCCCTAGAATTCTGAGGCTGCAGAATTTTTAAGAGAACTTGCAATTCTATCAGAGAACTTCTATGCTTGCAGCAGAATTCACTCTTCTTGATGAGTTTTTATTAATATTTCTGTTTATCCATAGAATCTGTTTCCCTTTCCCTCTTTTTATATCCAAAACCCCCCTATATGCTCAGAATGTGGTGTTATCATTGCTATAACATCATACATTAGCTAATGAAATGGCTGCATTCTGCAACAGAAATGAACAGTCACTTATCTACCACAGCTCCCACTGCCAGAGACGGTGGCACAGTACATCATGCATGGTGATATTTGCTCAACCTGCACTACAGCCTAATACAGTTTTCAGTCTTATATTATTGTGCTAGGACCAAATTAAACAAAACCTTATCAATAGCACAGACCGTTAAGTCCATACCTCACTTTGTACAACCTATTTGTGCCTTTAAGTATAGAGATGCCATCTGAAATGAATAACTGGTAAAATTAATTTAACTGACATTTTTAAGAAAAATAAAGTAATTATGCCCAGAAAAGTGAAATATAATAATGTGTAGACCTGTTGAAAGAATAGACCTGTTAAATAAATAATTGCACTGTATGCATTTTTGCCAGGGTTATTGATTACATATTGTCATTGGTTGATAGAATCACCTAAAAGTTATGGAGAAATGTGTGCAGGGACAGCTGTTGGGCCAGAGGGTAGCATGCTGTGTTTCTGTGCCGCAACTCAGGTTCAGAGATTAGCTCTGGGAGCTGGCTGGGCAGCACAAGGATTGGTGGAACACATCACTGCTTGGAGCCTGGGAAGGTATGGTGCGTGTTCTGTCACATGGTGGACACATTGTGATGGGCTGGAGAGCACTATCTCACTATCGGTTCACATGCATGTCATGGCCTGATAGTGTTACACAGTGTGTCAGGGAAAGCAGGTTGACATGAAAAATAAGTTTTGCAATAACTCCTCTATTCCATTTCCAATGGGACCTATATGAATGAGGATGCAAGTACACACACACATACAGTATATCTGTCTCTCTCTCACCACACGCACACACACACACATATTTGTATGTATGTTACAGATTGCATATAAATATATAAGTGTTACACAGTGGGAACCTCATGAGTGGTGTAGAAAGCACATACAAATATATAAGTGACAGACAGTGGAAACCACATTAGTGGGATAGATAGCATGCATATAGAAATGCATTACTTATCACATAAGATCCCCTCTGCATATCTCATTTATGCAACAGGCTAGGACCTTAAGGGAGAGACATTTGTTTTGCATTTTTAGGCATAAAATAATTTTTATAAGTCTGTTAATTTTGAACTAGTGTTACTGTGCTTTCCATCATCCTGATTGCTATAACCACTATCATGAAAGTGAAGTCAGGATGACAAGCTGACACTGTGATGTGGTTGTTTGATAGTGCAGCAGAAATTACAAACCACCACCACAGATGCTCTGCGGCAAATGGTAATCTTGCTGCAGAACTTGGTCCCACTGTGCCGCAGAAAAGTAGGGGCCCTGCTTATAATACTATTGTTCTCAGGTCTGTTACCAAAGCTATTGGCTGGTAAGTATCTGTGATGTAAGCACTTACTGCTAAAGTCTGGAATTTCCTTTTAAGGCACACACAGAAAAACACAAAAAACAGTTTCCACCCCTTAGGGCACTTGTCTGGGTCAAATACACAACCTGTACCTGCACTTATTTCAGTATTTATGACAAATTCTTAGCCCAAGGTTTAAACTCTTTCTGCACTGAAAATCTTAAGAATTGTAACAAAGACTGTCTTTTCCTGATAATTCTAAGTTCCTTATTTCGCCTTTCAGTTAGAAGTAGCCTCCACCTGCAGAATATCTGCTACAAACCAAAGACAATTGTAAGGTTCACCTCCCTCTGTTGTGAGCACAACTCGCTTTCTTGCAAATCCTATGTTCAGTATTGCAGCTTCCAGCCAGAGATAGCTTGACTTGAAAAATATTAGCTGTTCTTTGTTTTAAAACTTGTCTCAAACAATGGTTATTCAATAACTCTGAATGTACCTGTTGATCATAATTTATAATTTTTGCCATATCTTAATGTTATGTTGTTTGCTGTAACTGTATGAGTTTTCCAATTGGTTGTGTCAATGTCTTTTTGTATTATTATAACTTGTCATCTGTGAAAACAGGCAATTTGCTCATCAGATTTACAAGTATAAAAATTAAAAATGAAAATGAAATGAAATCACAATAGCTTCTGGAACGGATATTCAAACTGTACCAGGCTGTGGAGCAAGCCTGGGTGCAGCTCAACTTTGTTGCGTAGGGGTGTGGCCTGGGCAATATTCAATGGAGCTGCGCTATGGTGCAGCAGCTTTGAATATCGCACCCTGGCCACCCCCACTGTGCATGGTGCAGTGGTACTGTGCCATCGCAAGTGGCCAGAGTGGAGCATGGAGATGCGCTAGCGCAAGTGCCATTGTGCCATGCACAGCACCTACGATATTCAAAAGGGGACATGCAAATGGGGCCATAATTTATGCAAGGCACACAGGGGGCCATTTGCATCTTTATTATAGCCCCATTTGCATGCATTAGCATGCGGGTACCCGATCTAAGACTGCGCCTGGCGCCCTGCCAGAGCAGCACCCATCGGGACTGACGCCCCTGCAGCCCGATCCACGGGCATTCGTGTAAAGGAAACCCCCCCGTCCAATATCCCTGGTGGTTCAGTGGACCTCTATGTGCCCAATCATGGGCATTTGTGTAGAAGAATAAGCTCCCCCTATACACCCGGTGGTCCAGGGACCTCTATGTGTGATCGCGGGCATCGGTTATAATACCCACGAGTCAATATCCCTGGTGGTCGAGTGGGCGATCGCTGTGATCACGGGTATCTGTAACTCATAAAATACCCCTACGGTGGCCGCCCCCCACTGGCTGATGGGGGGAGGGGGCCCAGTGGGTGGTGAGGGGGACACCTGACCACCAGGGTAGTAGGGTATTTTATGAGTTACAGATACCCGTGATCAAGCAGCGATCGGTCCACTGGACCACCAGGGATATTGGACATGGGGGGGTACTATACCGATGCCCGCGATCGGGCACATAGAGGTCCACTGGACCACCAGGGATATAGGACAGGGGGACTTCACTACAGGGATGCCTATGATGGGGCATGGGAGGGTGCCGCCAGGTGTGGCAGGAACTCGGGTGACCACCCACAGGTGGCAGCTGCCGTGTTGCATCCTGTAATGCGGCAGCTCACCTGTGGGTGGCCATCACTCGTTCCTTTTTTTTTTGGCTTAACTTTGTGCAGGCACAGGTAGGGGTTGTGCATGCATGACTCTGCATATCCCAGGCTGAATATCGGGGTGTGCAGGTTATGCATGGGCACGCCCCCCCCACCTGTGTCTGCATACAGTACTGATGCGTCCCAGCGCATCGGGATTTGTGCGGCGCACTTTTCCCTTTTCAATATCACGCCGGGACGCATCAGTGGGTTGTGCATGGCGCAACACTGTTGCACCATGCGCAACCCTTTTCAATATCTGGGCCTCTGTTTTTAACCAATTTATTTTATTACCTGGTATCTTGCCAAAAGTTGAAAAAATCCGAAGCACATGATCATAATTCTGAAAAGGGTTATCTAGGAACAGCAGGATATCGTCAGCATAAAGAGACACTTTATACTCCTGATCCCTTATCTCCATTCCTTTAATCCTACCATCCTTTCTTATTGATATTGCCAAAGGCTCTTTAAAAAGATAAACCAATAAGGAGGGTAGTGGACATCTCTGCCTGGTACCTCGTTTCAAATCAGAATATACTGAATAGATGTTAGTTTTAACAGAGACTCGTGGTGTACAATATATCATTTTTATCCATTCCAGGTACTTTCCCTCAATGCTGAAGGCCTGTAACAGTTGAAATAAATAATCCCAGTGAACTCTGTCAAAGGCCTTTTCGGCATTGAGGGAAAACACCACAAAATCTCCCCCAAGTGACGGATCAAACAGATTCACTGCTCTTCTAATATAATGATTCAACCTACTACCCATCACAAAACCCGTCTGATCACTGTGTACAATATTCGGAACCATTCCCGCAAGTCTGTTAGCCAAAATTCTCGTAAAAATGTTATTGTCATTATTCAATAATGATGTTGGTCTATATGAGGAACAGACATCAGGTGGTTAATCCTTTTTTAATGGTAACATTATAGAAGCTTCATTGAAGATAGCCAGATAATCAGTCTGACACTGAAAACCTTGAAACAATTGACCTAATAAGGGGACAAGATCTTCTTTAAATGCTTTATAAAATTCCGCAGAGTAACCATCCAGGCCTGGTGATTTATTGCTGGGCATATTATTAATCACACTGTATCTACATCACACACTAGGGGAGTGGTAAGTTCATGACATTTGCATGTCACACACTAGGGGAATGTGAAGTATGTGAGACTTCCACATCATACACTAGGGGAATGTGAAGTATGTGAGACCTCCACATCATACACTAGGGGAATGTGAAGTATGTAATGCCTCAACATCATACACTAGGGGAATGTGAAGTATGTGATGCCCCCACATCACACATTAGGGGAATGTGAAGTATGTGAGACCTCCATATCACACACTAGGGGAATGTGAAGTATGTGAGAACTCCATATCACACACTAGGGGAATGTGAAGTATGTAATGCCTCCACATCATACACTAGGGGAATGTGAAGTATGTAATGCCTCCACATCATACACTAGGGGAATGTGAAGTATGTAATGCCTCCACATCATACACTAGGGGAATGTGAAGTATGTGACGCCCCCACATCACACATTAGGGGAATGTGAAGTATGTGAGACCTTCATATCACACACTAGGTGAATGTGAAGTATGTGAGACCTCCATATCACACACTAGGGGAATATGAAGTATGTGAGCCTCTATATCACACACTAGGGGAATGTGAAGTATGTGAGACCTCCATATCACACACTAGGGGAATGTGAAGTATGTGAGACCTCCATATCACACACTAGGGGAATGTGAAGTATGTGAGAACTCCATATCACACACTAGGGGAATGTGAAGTATGTGACACCTCCACATCTCACACTGGGGGAATGTGAAGTATGTGACACCCCCACATCACACACCAGGGGAATGTGAAGTATGTGAGACCTCCATATCACATACTAGGTGAATGTGAAGTATGTGAGACCTCCATATCACACACTAGGGGAATGTGAAGTATCTGAGACCTCCATATCACACACTAGGGGAATGTGAAGTATCTGAGACCTCCATATCACACACTAGGGGAATGTGAAGTATGTGAGACCTCCATATCACACACTAAGGGAATGTGAAGTATGTGAGACCTCCATATCACACACTAGGGGAATGTGAAGTATGTTACGCCTCCACGTGCACCACACACTAGGGGAATGTGAAGTATGTGAGACCTCCATATCACACACTGGGGGAATGTGAAGTATGTGAGCCTCTATATCACACTAGGGGAATGTAAAGTATGTGAGACCTCCATATCACACACTAAGGGAATGTGAAGTATGTGAGACCTCCATATCACACACTAGGGGAATGTGAAGTATGTGAGACCTCCATATCACACACTAGGGGAATGTGAAATATGTGAGACCTCCATATCACACACTGGGGGAATGTGAAGTATGTGAGACCTCCATATCACACACTAGGGGAATGTGAAGTATGTGAGACCTCCATATCACACACTAGGGGAATGTGAAGTATGTGAGCCTCTATATCACACACTAGGGGCATGTAAAGTATGTGAGCCTCTATATCACACACTAGGGGAATGTGAACTATGTGAGACCTCCATATCACACACCAGGGGAATGTGAAGTATGTGACACCTCCACAGCTACACGCTGGGGAATGTGAAGTATGTGACACCTCCACATCTCACACTGGGGGAATGTGAAGTATGTGACACCTCCACATCACACACCAGGGGAATGTGAAGTATGAGACACCTCCACAGCCACACGCTGGGGGAATGTGAAGTGTGTGACACCTCCACATCACACACCAGGGGAATGTGAAGTATGTGACACCTCCACAGCCACACGCTTGGGGAATGTGAAGTATGTGACACCTCCACATCACACACTAGGGGAATGTAAAGTATGTGAGACCTCCATATCACACACTAAGGGAATGTGAAGTATGTGAGACCTCCATATCACACACTAGGGGAATGTGAAGTATGTTACGCCTCCACGTGCACCACACACTAGGGGAATGTGAAGTATGTGAGACCTCCATATCACACACTGGGGGAATGTGAAGTATGTGAGCCTCTATATCACACACTAGGGGAATGTAAAGTATGTGAGAACTCCATATCACACACTAAGGGAATGTGAAGTATGTGAGACCTCCATATCACACACTAGGGGAATGTGAAGTATGTGAGACCTCCATATCACACACTAGGGGAATGTGAAGTATGTGAGACCTCCATATCACACACTAGGAGAATGTGAAGTATGTGAGACCTCCATATCACACACTGGGGGAATGTGAAGTATGTGAGACCTCCATATCACACACTAGGGGAATGTGAAGTATGTGAGACCTCCATATCACACACTAGGGGAATGTGAAGTATGTGAGCCTCTATATCACACACTAGGGGCATGTGAAGTATGTGAGCCTCTATATCACACACTAGGGGAATGTGAACTATGTGAGACCTCCATATCACACACCAGGGGAATGTGAAGTATGTGACACCTCCACAGCCACACGCTGGGGGAATGTGAAGTATGTGACACCTCCACATCTCACACTGGGGGAATGTGAAGTATGTGAGGCCTCCACATCACACACCAGGGGAATGTGAAGTATGTGACACCTCCACAGCCACACGCTGGGGGAATGTGAAGTGTGTGACACCTCCACATCACACACCAGGGGAATGTGAAGTATGTGACACCTCCACAGCCACACGCTGGTGGAATGTGAAGTATGTGACACCTCCACATCACACACTAGGGGAATGTAAAGTATGTGAGACCTCCATATCACACACTAAGGGAATGTGAAGTATGTGAGACCTCCATATCACACACTAGGGGAATGTGAAGTATGTGAGACCTCCATATCACACACTAGGGGAATGTGAAGTATGTGAGACCTCCATATCACACACTAGGGGAATGTGAAGTATCTGAGACCTCCATATCACACGCTAGGGGAATGTGAAGTATCTGAGACCTCCATATCACACACTAGGGGAATGTGAAGTATGTGAGACCTCCATATCACACACTAGGGGAATGTGAAGTATGTGAGACCTCCATATCACACACTAGGGGAATGTGAAGTATGTTACGCCTCCACGTGCACCACACACTAGGGGAATGTGAAGTATGTGAGACCTCCATATCACACACTGGGGGAATGTGAAGTATGTGAGACCTCCACATCACACACCAGGGGAATGTGAAGTATGTGACACCTCCACAGCCACACACTGGGGGGAATGTGAAGTATGTGACACCTCCACATCACACACTAGGGGAATGTGAAGTATGTGAGACCTCCACAGCCACACACTGGGGGAATGTGAAGTATGTGACACCTCCACATCTCACACTAGGGGAATGTGAAGTATGTGACACCTACACATCACACACTAGGGAAATGTGAAGTATGTGACACCTCCACATCACACACTGGGGGAATGTGAAGTATGTGACACCTCCATATTACAGACTGGGGGAATGTGAAGTATGTGAGACCTCCATATCACACACTGGGGGAATGTGAAGTATGTGACACCTCCACATCACACACCAGGGGAATGTGAAGTATGTGACACCTCCACAGCCACATGCTGGGGGAATGTGAAGTATGTGACACCTCCACATCTCACACCAGGGGAATGTGAAGTATGTGACGCCTCCACATCACACACTAGGGGAATGTGAAGTATGTGACACCTCCAGATCACACACTAGGGGGATGTGAAGTATGTGACACCTCCACATCACACACTAGGGGAATGTGAAGTATGTGACGCCTCCACATCTCACACTAGGGGAATGTGAAGTGTGTGACACCTCCACATCACACACTAGGGGAATGTGAAGTATGTGAGACCTCCATATCACACACTAGGGGAATGTGAAGTATGTGAGACCTCCATATCACACACTAGGGGAATGTGAAGTATGTGAGACCTCCATATCACACACACTAGGGAATGTGAAGTATGAGACCTCCATATCACACACTGGGGAATGGAAGAATGTGAGACCTCCATATCACACACTAGGGGAATGTGAAGTATGTGAGACCTCCGCACCACACACTGGGGAAATGTGAAGTATGTGAGACCTCTATATCACACACCAGGGGAATGTGAAGTATGTGACACCTCCACATCACACATTAGGGGAATGTAAAGTATGTGACACCTCCACAGCCACACGCTGGGGGAATGTGAAGTATGTGACACCTCCACATCACACACTAGGGGAATGTGAAGTATGTGACACCTGCACATCACACACTAGGGGAATGTGAAGTATGTGACACCTCCACATCACACACTGGGGGAATGTGAAGTATGTGACACCTCCACATCACACACTGGGGGAATGTGAAGTATGTGACACCTCCACATCATACACTGGGGGAATGTGAAGTATGTGACACCTCCATATCCCACACTAGGGGAATGTGAAATATGTGAGACCTCCATATCACACACTAGGGGAATGCGAAGTATGTGAGACCTCCATATCACACACTAGGGGAATGTGAAGTATGTGAGCCTCTATATCACACACTAGGGGAATGTGAAGTATGTGAGACCTCCATATCACACACTAGGGGAATGTGAAGTATGTGAGACCTCTATATCACACACTAGGGGAACGTAAAGTATGTGAGACCTCCATATCACACACTAGAGGAATGTGAAATATGTGAGACCTCCATATCACACACTAGGTGAATGTGAAGTATGTGAGACCTCCATATCACACACTGGGGGAATGTGAAGTGTGTGACACCTCCACATCTCACACTGGGGTAATGTGAAGTATGTGAGACCTCCACATCACACACTAGGGGAATGTAAAGTATGTGAGACCTCCATACCACACACTAGGGGAATGTGAAGTATGTGAGACCTCCACATCACACACTAGGGGAATGTGAAGTATGTGAGACCCATCACACACTAGGGGAATGTGAAGTATGTGAGACCTCCATATCACACACTAGGGGAATGAGAAGTATGTGAGACCTCCATATCACACACTAGGGGAATGTGAAGTATGTGAGACCTCCATATCACACACTAGGGGAATGTGAAGTATGTGAGACCTCCATATCACACACTAGGGGAATGTGAAGTATGTGAGACCCATATCACACACTAGGGGAATGTGAAGTATGTGATGCCTCCACACCACACACTAGGGGAATGTGAAGTATGTGACACCTCCATATCACACACTAGGGGAATGTGAAGTATGTGAGACCTCCATATCACACACTAGGGGAATGCGAAGTATGTGAGACCTCCATATCACACACTAGGTGAATACGAAGTATGTTATGCCTCCACGTGCTCCACACACTAGGGGAATGTGAAGTATGTGACACCTCCACAGCCACACACTGGGAGAATGTGAAGTGTGTGACACCTCCACATCTCACACTGGGGGAATGTGAAGTATGTGACACCTCCACATCACACACTAGGGGAATGTGAAGTATGTGACACCTCCACATCACACACTAGGGGAATGTGAAGTATGTGACACGTCCACATCACACACTAGGGGGCTGTGAAGTATGTGACACCTCCACATCACACACTAGGGGAGTGATGAGTACAAATATGCCACAACATCACACACAAGAACAAAGGTAAGGGCATGACACCTCCACATCACACACTAGGGGAATGGTAACTATGTGACGCCTCCACTGCCATCACACACTAGGGGAACGGTAACTATGTAATGCCTCCACATCTCACACTAGGGGAATGGTAAATATGTAACGCCTCCACATCACACACTGGGGAATGGCAACTATGTGGTGCCTCCACTGCCATCACACACTAGGGGAACAGTAACTATGTAATGCCTCCACATCTCACACTAGGGGAATGGTAACTATGTAATGCCTCCACATCACACACTAGGGGAATGGCTATGGGTTGCCTCCACATCACACTAGGGGAATGGTAACTGTGTGGTGCCTCCACTGCCATCACACACTAGGGGAATGGTAACTATATGATGTCTCCACATCACACAGCAGGGGAGTGATGAGTACAAGATTCCTCCATATCACACACAAGAAGAAAGGTAAGCATGTGACACCTCCACATCACACTCTAGGTGAATGGTAAGGGCATGAGGCCTCCACATCACACACTAGGGGAATGGCTATGTGACACCTCCACATCACACACTAGGGAAATAATAACTATGTGACACCTCTACATCACACACTGGGGAAAGCTAAGAATGTGACACCTCCACATCACACTCTAGGTGAATGGTAAAGGCATGAGGCTTCCACATCACACACTAGGGGAAAGATAAGTATGTGACACCTCCACATCACACACTAATGGAGTGGTAAGTACATGATGCCTCCACATCACACACATTAGGGAAGTAAGTATTTGATGCCTTAACATCACACTCCAGGAAAATGGGTGAGACCAGTGTAAGACAACTCTGCAAGGAACAGATACGTCCTGCCCTGAGAGGAGGTCAGTAGGTTGTGTCTCCTGGGCAAATGAATTGGGGAAGTCACTGACAGAGTTAGAAGAAGTGAGTACCAGTGCTACTTCACCCAGTCTGGTGCCACCAGTATTATTGTTGCTGGTTGAGACCTTAATTTCAGCAGGGTTTTGAACACCATTGGGAAAGGAGGGAAGGCATACACAAACTTCCCTGATCAATCCAGGGCCACCACATCCAGGGGAACTGTACCCTTGTGAGAGGGCCTGCAGCAGTACAGAGGCAATTGGTGATTTTCTGCAGAGGCAAAGAGATCCACATCTGGAGTGCCCCACCTTCTGAAAACTGAGTTGAGGATCTGAAGTTTCAGAGACCACTTATGGTGGTCCTGACTTATCCTGCTGAGAGAATCTGCCAATACGTTGTCCTTCCCTGGAAAGCGTATGGCTAATAGAGACACCAGCATGGAGTATGCCAGTGACCACAGCTTCATTGTCCCTGTGCAAAGTGGGGCTGACCTGGTTCCTCCTTGCTTGTTGATATAGTACATGGTTGTGGTGTTGTCTGTCCTGACCTGCACCACCTTGTTTTGCAGATGTGGGGCCAATGCCAATAGAGCCAGGTACACTGCCCTGAGCTCCAGCAGATTCATGTTGAACAGGGACTCTTGAGGAGACCATGTGCCACTTGCTGTGTGATCCAGCATTTGTGCTCCCCCACCAAGTAGGGAAGCATCTGTTGTGAGAATTAGGGAGGGCTGTTCCCTTCGAAAGGGCACACCTACCCTGAGATTGTGTCCATCCAGCCACCACTGAAGTGCCTGCAGTAGGCTGTGGGTGACTGGAACCAATTTGGACAGTGGGTCTGTCCTTTGTGACCAGTACGGTCTCAAGTGAAACTGGAGGTCTCTCATTTGGAATCTGGAACCTGGCACCACTGTGGTGGCAGCTGCCACATGTCCCAGTAGCCTGAGGAATTCCCTGGCTGGTTTGGGCTTGCACAGCATGAAGGAACTTGCAATCTGTAGGATGCTGTCCACTCTGTCCTGGGACAGGAAAGCTCTGCCCAGGCTGGTGTCCAGCTCTGCTCCAATGAAGTCCAGCACTTGTACTGGCTCTTGTTGTGGTTTCTGCTCATTTATTTAGGAAACCTAGGGATTCCAGCATGGATTTTGTGAATGCCACTGATTGGCTTACATGTTGCAGTGACTGGCCTACAACTAACCAGTCGTCCAGGTAGGGGAAGACTGTCACACCTTGTTTTCTCAGGTATTCAACCACCACTGTTAGGCATTTTGTGAATGCCCTTCAAGCAGAAGTCAGACCGAATGGGAGTGCTGCGAATTGGTAATAACCTAAGGCCAGTCTGAACCTTAGGTACTTTCTGTGAGTTGATCTGACATGAATGTGGAAATAGGCATCCTTTAAGTCTAGGGAAGCTTACCAATCTCCTTTTTGCAGTGTGGGAATGATTATTGAGTGGGTCACCATTTTGAACTTTGGTTTCAGAATGTGCTTGTTTAGAAGCCTTAGGTCCAGGATAGGTCACCAGTCCCCATTTTTATTTTTGGTAATGAAGTATCTGGAGAAGAAGCCTTTACCCCTTTGGTTTAGGGGCACTGGTGCGACTGCTTTGATTGACAGGAGGTGTTTTACCTCTGCCTCCAGTAGGATCCTGTCCATAGAGGTGACTGGGGCAAAGTTTCTTGCTCTGAGTTGGGAAGTGATTGAAGCTGAGTGACAGCCCCTGGATCACTACCTCCAGGACCCACTTGTCTGTGGTAATGGCATGCCAAACCTGGAAGTAGTGAACCAATCTGCCACCCACTGGTGGTGGTGGAGGGGTTGGGCGACCTGTACCAGCCCATCAGGGATTCTGTCTGGGATGAGCCTGGGCTTGTGGTGAGGGAGAAGGCCGTCTCATAGCCCTTCTACCCCCTCCCCCCCCCCGTAATAACCTCTTGACTCTTGGTAGACCTGGGAAGCCTGAGCTTGGAAAAAAGGTCTGGGCTAGGATCCCCTACTCCTGCTTCCCCTATTTTGGGCCCTATAAGGGGTGGAAGGCTTGTCTTTAGAATTACATCTATAGGTGGCCTTATAGTTCTCCACCTTTTTCAAGTAGCTTTCTGGTCTGTCACCAAGTAAGGAATTTTTCTCGCATGGAAAATCCATAGCCTTAGATTGAGTGTCCAAAGTTAGGTTAGTAGCTCTTCGCCAGGCAAGTCTCCTGAGGGAGACAGACAGACAAAGCCACCAGTCTGGCTGTGGTGTCATTAGCATCCACTGCCATGTGGAATGGATATTTGTGGCATCAAGGGCAGCTCTTGCTGTTTCTTGCAAGCTGACTGACACTTCACCTGGGACTATATCCGACAGAACAAGGCTAGAATTCCATAGTGCCTTCTGATATTGGACAGCACAGGCCATATAATTTGCCTGCCTAACAAGGGATGCAGCCATATACCCCTTCTTTCCCATGTTATCCATCTTTCATGAGTCCATGTCAGACGGATGGGTTGCTAAGTGGATCTTGGCCTTATCACAGGCCGCAGCCTGGACCACCCCTTGAGGAGCAGGGTGACTGAACAGAAAATCAGCAGTGGTGCTATCCAGCTGATATTTCTCGTCTATTTTCTTGTCCACTCCAGTTATTGATGCTGGAGTCTTTAATATTTGTAGCACAGCCTTTTTTAAAGATTTGTGCATAGGCAACAGAAGGCGTTTTGTGGGAGCTAGTCCCATCATATCCAAGAAATCTGCTTCCTCCACATCCTCCTCCATCTCCTGGAGAGGGAGATTGAGGGTATCCACCACGTTTTTTACAAAGGCATAATGAAAGGTGTAGTCTTCTGGTCCCCTGGGAGGGGAGCCAAAGTCCTGCTCTGGGGAGACCTCTGTTTCTATAGGTTCCCCTTCATACTCCTCCTCTGGATTACAGTACAGAGGCTGCGGTTCCTATGGTGCAGGAACTGGCACAGGAACCAGTGTCGCCGGTGTGGGAACCGGGACCACAGCCTGTAAGGCCTGTAAAATCTGTAAAGCCTTTGCAATGTCCTCAGCTGAGGGCATATTTTGTTTGTCTGCTGGGAGCTCCTTAGACTTCTTGGCTGGAGGAGCAGCAACATGTTTTTCTTTGTATTTTTTCTTAAGTGGGACAGGTTCAGCTACTGCCACCAAAGCTCTTTTAGACTTACCTTGCTCAGTCTTATCTGACCCCTTGTCAGCATCCCTGGGCTTAATCTTGACCTTATTAGGACAGAGGGAGAGGGGTTTCCTTCTGCAGCACTAGCAGATGGAGAAGCCATCTCCACTAATGTTTTAGATCTCTTTTTTAAAGTGGTGGGACAGAAGGTTTTACAAATTTCACAGTTTGAAAAAATATGAGTAGTTCCCAAACAAAACACACATAGAGAATGCGTGTATGCTTTTGCTATAAGCTGACCACAATCCTCACAATACTTAAGCCCCGTGGGTCCTGTGCACTTTTTAGGTTTATCAACAGGGACCTCTGATATTAAGCAAAGTACAGAAATTTAGATGTTTGAGAAAAATAATCGGTTTCCTGGAACCGACAAATTTAAATATAAACAACCGCTAGTGGGTCCTGGAACCAAGCGTTAAGCAGTTCCCTGACAGGAAGGGGAAACAAAAACAAGCTAAATTTAAATAAAATTACATATGGTCAATGGATCCTAATGGGGAACCATTGAACAGACAAGAATTAACACTAAATCTGAGGTAAAAACCTCACAGAGAACCACAAGTCCCTTGGTTCCACAGAACCACGAAGGAACTGCGGAAAAATGAAAAAAACAATAAAACACTAGAAAACTACACTAAACTAACTTATAAGATCAGCAAGCTAAAATTAATAGCTGAAAATGGTATTTATCAACCAAATTAGGGTGTTTGAAATAAGTTAAAGGAGAGCCCTCCAGGATGTCTTCACTAGGCAGGTGGAGTAAAGAATCTGAAGCACTCAAAGTGCAGCAGTTGCTAGGGCAGCAGTTTGAAACTGGCATGAGCTAATCAGAGTTCCATCATTTGTATAGCATTCCATCTCTCTGGACAGTTCAACACAGGAGGCTGACTGCATCAGTTTAATCACAATGAGTGATTCCTGGGGTTAGAATGTTACGCAGCTGTGATGGGCCTCATTACCTAGAGTGCAGAGATGTGCAGTACAGAGATGTGCAGGAATGTGATGCAGCACTGATGGGCCTCATTACCCAGAGTGCAGAGATGTGCAGTACAGAGATGTGCAGGAATGTGACACAGCTGTGATGGGCCTCATTACCCACCGTTTAGAGGTGTGCAGAGATGTTACACAGCTTTTTTTTTTTGTAATTACTTTTTATCCCCTTCCCTACTCCCACTGGTCCCGCTTCCTCGGGAGCATCATAGAGTCTACCCCTGCAGCCACCTGCCTGGACCACCTTAGATCCCCATGTAGTCTCAGCCTACACCCCAGGCGGGGATGGGATGGGGCCCTTACACCCCAATACTCACATTTCGTCGGACCCTTTGGTCGGCCAGGCAGGCAGTCGCACATAAGGGCTAGCTCCCCGAAGTTCCATCTCGCCGGGACCAGCAGACATTTTCCAGTGTTCTAGATGTCACAAGTCCCCAGATGTCATGACGCTAATGCCGACATCTGTGATTTCATACCCTTGTTGTTAAGGCCCTTGGTGTCGGCATAGCCCCAGACCTCCATCTGAGACCTGCCCAGCATCTCGGGCGCTGACATGCAACAAGACCCCCGGCCTCCGCCAGGGGTCAGGAGACACAGAGCACATCCCTCTCCCTCCCCCCAGAAAAGGCGAGCTGTCATGGGAAGCTGCAGTCTTCTCCCCCCCAGCCTGCCCTCCATTGACCCAGGCTCACTCCCGAACCTGGGTCGCTGGCGTCACAGACAGAAATCCAACCACTGTGCCAGCAGGCCACCTGATGTTACACAGCTCTGATGGGCCTCAGTACCCACAGTTCAGAGATGTGCAGGAATGTTATGTAACTCTGATGGGCCTCACTACCCACAACACAGAGATGTGCAGGAATGTTACACAGCTCTGATGGGCCTCAGTGCCCACAGTTCAGAGGTGTGTAGGAATGTCACACAGCTCTGATGGGCCTCAGTACCCACAGTTCAGAGGTGTGTAGGAATGTTATGTAACTCTGATGGGCCTCATTACCCACAACACAGAGATGTGCAGGAATGTTACACAGCTCTGATGGGCCTCAGTACCCACAACACAGAGATGTGCAGGAATGTTACACAGCTCTGGTGGGCCTCAGTACCCACAGTTCAGAGATGTGCAGGAATGTCTCACAGCTCTGGTGGGCCTCAGTACCCACAGTTCAGAGATGTGCAGGAATGTTATGTAACTCTGATGGGCCTCATTACCCACAACACAGAGATGTGCAGGAATGTTACACAGCTCTGATGGGCCTCAGTACCCGCAGTTCAGAGGTGTCCAGGAATGTTACACAGCTCTGATGGGCCTCAGTGCCCACAGTTCAGAGGTGTTCAGGAATGTTATGTAATTCTGATCGGCCTCATTACCCACAGTTCAGAGATGTGCAGGAATGTCACACAGCTCTGATGGGCCTCCGTACCCACAATTCAGAGATATGCAGGAATGTCACACAGCTCTGATGGGCCTCAGTACCTACAGTTCAGAGATGTGCAGGAATGTCTCACAGCTCTGGTGGGCCTCAGTACCCACAGTTCAGAGATGTGTAGGAATGTTATGTAACTCTGATGGGCCTCATTACCCACAACACAGAGATGTGCAGGAATGTTACACAGCTCTGATGGGCCTCAGTACCCGCAGTTCAGAGGTGTGTAGGAATGTTACACAGCTCTGATGGGCCTCAGTACCCACAGTTCAGAGGTGTGTAGGAATGTTATGTAACTCTGATGGGCCTCATTACCCACAACACAGAGATGTGCAGGAATGTTACACAGCTCTGATGGGCCTCAGTACCCGCAGTTCAGAGGTGTCCAGGAATGTTACACAGCTCTGATGGTCCTTAGTAACCGCAGTTCAGAGGTGTCCAGGAACATTATATAACTCTGATGGGCCTCATTACCCACAACACAGAGATGTGCAGGAATGTTACACAGCTCTGATGGGTCTCAGTACCCACAAACAGAGACGTGCAGAAATGTTATGTAATTCTGATCGGCCTCATTACCCACAGTTCAGAGATGTGCAGGAATGTCACACAGCTCTGATGGGCCTCCGTACCCACAGTTCAGAGATGTGCAGGAATGTCACACAGCTCTGATGGGCCTCAGTACCTACAGTTCAGAGATGTGCAGGAATGTCTCACAGCTCTGATGGGCCTCAGTACCCACAGTTCAGAGATGTGCAGGAATGTCACACAGCTCTGATGGGCCTCAGTACCTACAGTTCAGAGATGTGCAGGAATGTCTCACAGCTCTGATGGGCCTCAGTACCTACAGTTCAGAGATGTGCAGGAATGTTACACAGCTCTGATGGGCCTCACTACCCACAACACAGAAATGTGCAGAAATGTTATGTAACTCTGATGGACCTCATTACCCACAACACAGAGATGTGCAGGAATGTTACACAGCTCTGAAGGGCCTCAGTGCCCACAGTTCAGAGGTGTTCAGGAATGTTATATAACTCTGCTGGGCCTCAGTACCCACAATACAGAGACGTGCAGGAAAGTTATGTAACTCTGATGGGCCTCAGTACCCACAGTTCAGAGATGTGCAGGAATGTTACACAGCTCTGATGGGCCTCCGTACCCACAGTTCAGAGATGTGCAGGAATGTTACACAGCTCTGATGAGCCTCAGTACCCACAGTTCAGAGATGTGCAGGAATGTTACACAGCTCTGATGGGTCTCATTACCCACAGTTCAGAGGTGTGCAGGAATGTTATGTAACTCTGATGGGCCTCATTACCCGCAGTTCAGAGGTGTGCAGGAATGTTATGTAACTCTGATGGGCCTCATTACCCACAGTTCAGAGATGTGCAGGAATGTTATGTAACTCTGATGGGCCTCATTACCCGCAGTTCAGCGATGTGTAGGAATGTTACACAGCTCTGACAGGCCTCAGTGCCCACAGTTCAGAGGTGTTCAGGAATGTTACACAGCTCTGATGGGCCTCAGTACCCACAATACAGAGATGTGCAGGAATGTTACACAGCTCTGATGGTAACAAGACGGTTTCCAGGGATATGGCACCAATATGTGAGGATGTGTCCAGGCAGCAGATATTCACAATGAAAATGGTGAGAGACATAATTTAACTGAAAGCTTGTGTTCTGGGACCACTGAACAGCTGGGCCTCAGGACAGTCTTGTTTGCTCTTCTCTTTATCAGACTTAACAACCTCCTCCTGCCGGCAGGGGGGGACGGTTGTGTATTAGAATGTCAGACCCTGAAGCCTATTGATTGGTGGAGTCTCTTGCAGGGAGGGACATCCACTAATCTTATAATGCCAGCTCTGTTGTGGCAGAGAGGGAGATGGGTGCCAGGCATGCCTTCAGTACACCCTTCCCTCAGGTCACTGGCCATGTCCCGTGAGTAGACATGAGCACTGCACAACAGCAGCTGAGAAGCATGTGAAAAAGAACAAGACTCATTATCCAGTCACTTGGTAGACTCCAGAGGTTGGCACCATGACAACCATGGTGTCACAGTTCAGAGGTGTGCAGTAACATTACGCAACTTTGATGGACTTCATTACTCACAGTTCAGATAAGTGTAGGAATGTTACATAGCTAAACAAAATGTTTATTAACATGGGGTCCCCTAAAGCTGGTACATCACTCCTTCCTGGTATATTACAGCAAAAAAGGACCAAGAAAACAGGGAAGATAGTAAACCATCTTTCCGTTTTCAAAATATAACCACCACTCAGGTTTTCAATGAGCTATTAAAACTAAAATAAATAAGGCCCGACGTTCAGATGGGATGCTGGCCCAGTGGTGCTGAGGGGTAAGGCTCTAGATGCCTCACCTCATGCCACACCAGCGACCCAGGTTCAGGAAAAAACCCAGGCCATTGGGGGTCAGCAGGGGTGGGGAGGGATTGAGCATCCAATAGGTGGCTCTCCCTTCTCAAGGAGGGTGTAGGGACTGCGTCACTCCTGAGTGACCCCTGGCAACAGTTCGGGGTAGCTAGGAACAAGGCAATGCCGCCGCACGACACTGGGGGCAGAGCTCGGTGGATGCTGGCCATCATTGCACATTCAAGCTCCATGGGGTGGGAACAGAAAAAGTGAAAATCCCCGGCGCCTGATAGGCAAAGGCAGGACCAGTGGTCGGTCTCCACATCCAGTGTCGGGCCTCCCAGTTCCATCTCGGGCACTCCTTCCACCCCCTGGTCACTCCACTAGATTCTAGTTAGAGCGCCAGTGGAGGCGGTGATCCCACCCTGGGGGTGCTCAGAGCTGGGGGGTTGGGCAGCCAGGTGGTGCGGTAGGGAGATGGGCCTATGTCCAAGGAGTGGAGTCTGGAGGCTTCAGGTGGCCGGAAAGAGACCGCACCGAGTGTTCTCGCCAGAGAGAGATCAGGTCAGCCGGCGTAAGGGGGCACAAAGAAAGTTGAAAAAACAAAGAAAAAGGTTCAGATGGGATTCTGTCTTTCTTGCTTAAAATCGCTGCACCCGTGGTGGCCCCCATACCGGCCGACCTTTTCAGTTTCTCATTGGATGCTGGTGTTTATCCTCTAGCCTGGAAACAGGCAGCGGTAATATCCAAATTCAAAGGGGGTCAGAAAAAAGTTATGGGAAATTATGGGCCTATATCGTTGCTTTTGGTTACTTCATAGAGATTTGAGAATATTATAGTTCACCAATTGAACAGCTGCCATGAAGGCCACAAAATATATATTATATACTAATCAGGTTTTAGAGTGCAGCATAGTACTACTACAGCACTAGTTAAGGTTATACGAATATATGAAGAAGCCAGCAGAAGAAGGCCATTTGGTCTATCAAGTCTGCTTGTATTGCAGGGTCCACAGCTTGAGCTAATGTCCCTGCCCTCCCTCCCCACTCCTCCCATCCTCCCTACCCATGATCCTTACCTTCCCCCTCTGCCTATCCCAGTTTTTCCAGATCTTCCTGTAGGTTTTGTATCCCTTCAACTGTGCCCACTCTCCCACAGAACTTGGTGTCATCCATGAATAGACACATTTTGCCCATAATGCCATCCTCAATGTTATTGATGAAGACATTGAACAACACCAGACCCAGCACAGAGCCCTGTGGGACCCCACTGGTTATCTCTCTGGTACCAGATAACTCTCCCACCACAACCACCTTCTGGGTTCTGTCGCTCAGCCAGTTTTTCACCCACCTGGCCATCTTTTCTCCAACCCCAAGATCCACCAACTTCCTGATCAATCTTTTGTGGGGCACAGAGTCAAAGGCCTTGTTGAAATCAAGATAGAGGACGTCTACAGTTTGGCCCCTGTCTACTGTCTTAGTGACACAGTCGAAGAAGTCAAAGAAATCAATCAGATTTGTTTGACACAATCTCCCCCCATGAACCCATACTGCTTCTCATCCTGGCGACCATGATTCTCCAGATATTCCACCAATCTTTCCTTTAGTATGGTCTCCATGAGCTTGCCCACAATGAAGGTCAGGCTGACTGGTCTGTAATTCCCTGGATCATCCTTGGGACTGCTTTTGTGGAAGGGCACTACATGTGCTGTTCTCCAGTCCTGCGGTACCACGCCTGACTCCAGTGAACTATTAAATAGGTCTGCCAGTGGCCCTGCCAGCTCCTCAGCCAGTTCCTTTAGTACCCTTGGATGTACTCTGTCCAGGTCTGGTGATTTGTCCACCTTCAATGCCAGCAGACCCTTCCTCACTCTATCCTCCTCTATCACTACATCTGTGTTCCCCTTCCCTTGCTCCTCTTTTCCCTCCTGAAGGCACTGGTCCATCCTTCTCCCTAGTGAAGATGGAACAGAAGTATTCAATTAGTATCTCTGCTTTTCCCCATTATCCTCCACTCATGCCACCCCTTTGTTAAGCCTAACAATTCTTTCCTTCTTGTCCCTTTTCTCACTTATATAGTGAAAGAAAACCTTCTCCCCTTCTTAATTCCTTTAGCTATCTGCAGCTCCTTCTGTACCTTTGCTCACTGAACCGCCTTACTTGCCTCACTAGCCAATCTTAGGTAATTTTCCCTATCCACTTCACTTTTGGTCTTCCTGAATTTTCTATAGGCCAACCTCTTTTCCCTTACTGCATGGGTAACCCCAGAACTGAACCAGCTGGGTGCTTTGGCCCTTGTGTTCTTACCCCTGAGACTAACACACTCATCTGTGGCAACCAGAATTCCTTCCTTAATGATGAACCACCTTTTGTCCACCCCATATCTGCTTTGATGCCTTCCAGATGGCTCCTTAGCACTTCACCCATTTTCCTGGAGTCCACCCTCCTGAAATCCAAGATTTTGGTCTTAGGATGCTTTCCTTGTCCATATCCAACTAGAACCACACTATGCAATAGTCACTTCCACCCAGTGGCTCCCTGACCATTATTTCCTGTACATCCTCCCCATTTGTGAGCACCAGATCAAGAACTGCCTCAGCTCTTGTTGGTTCAGTGACACCCTGAGTCAGGAACCCACTCTACAGTCCTTTCAGGATCACCTAACTCCTAGTACCTGTTGTGGAGGTATGCTCCAGTCCACCTTGGGCAGGTTGAAGCCCCCTACAATTACCAACTCTCCTTTCCCCGCAGCTTCCAATATTTGTGAGTTCAGTTCCTTGTTCTTTCATCATCCTGATTGGGTGGTCTGTAAACCAAGCCTAACCTTCCCCTCTGTTAATAGTGCTTGCAGGTCATCCATCTTGTTTCCAAGATTTCGTGCATTCAGACACACCACCCTCCACCTTGAATCTGACTTTCCTTCTCTTTCCTCTATTCTTTTCACATTTATTCCCTCTGTGTGCACCCCTCCACATACTGTGGATAAAGGCCTCCTGGTTGGGGCCATATTTATAGACCTATCGAAAGCCTTCGACACCCTAAACTATCTAGTGTTGATTGATAACTTGGGGTCCGTTGCCCTTAACCAGGATGCATTAAACTGGTTCCATGGCTACCTGGATGGGAGACAGCAGAGGATCAGATTGAGTAATAATTTTGTATCCAATTATTCAAATAGCAAATCTGGGGTACCACAGGGGTTAGTGTTAGGACCCATATTGTTCAACATATATACAAATGGTGTCGGACATCTAATGAGCGATGTCCAACACCTTTTGTATGCGGATGATACTATACGCTATATGGAAGGTAAACCCATTAGTAAGATACAGGAAAAGCTGCAAAAAGATTTTAATATATTGTAAAGATATGTTCAGGAACATGGTTTAGTTTTGAACCTCTTAAAGTCACAAGTTATGTTGTTTTCTAACAAAAAAAATGCATAAACCATTGAATTTGAATATAAAAACATTGGATGGGTGTAATCTAGCCCTTGTTGACTCCTATAAATATCTGGGAGTCTGGTTAGACTCCCATTGTACATGGGATATTCATGTTGATATATTGACTGAAAAATTAAATAAGAAATTAGGGGTCCTGTACAAACATAAAGGTTGCATACCATTAGACATTAGATTAAAAATTGTGAACTCTGTGGTAATACCATTATTTGACTCTGGTGATGTCGTGCATGGTGGTGCCACTGAAGGAGTACTGCAGTCTTGACATAACATTAAATAGGTTTGTGCGATTTGTCTTACATGCACCCTGGAACACGCATCACTGTTGTCTTTATAGAGCTCTAAATTGGATATCACTGATGGAACAACGTAAAATACACATGGTGCATTTGACAAATCACTGTCATCTCCAAAAAATGCCTGAATACTTGACAGAATTATTGGAGGAGTGAAGCATTAGAGAAGGATTACGCACACTAGGGGAGATACATTATGTGGCGCCATCTGTGAAAACAGTAACACGTCGACACAGTTTTGATCATGAGGGTCCAGGGCTGTGGAACGGTTCACCAGGCCATGTGAAGCTGTCTAATAATATAACACCTTAGGGTGTACTCAGATCTTGGTTTGTAAATGGTTCAGATTCTCAAAATGTTTGTTGTACTTGAGTAATGTGCACTTATTGTGTATTTGTGTAGATGTTATTGTCTTGTATGGGCCTATTTATGTGTATGATAGGTTATTTTTAGTGTGTGATTGATATTTTAGTAAAGTAGGACCCTGTTGAAAATGAGCTTCGGTTAAATTGGGTTATCCTGTTTCTGATATCAGAATAACATTTGACTTACTTACTATGGTGGATCCTGGTGTTTTCGAGTATAGAGGCATTTAGTGTAGATCACCATGAATTCTGGGGAGAGTATAAGGGAGACACCAGGAGGCTGTGGTTACCCTAGGGGGCCTCCTCTGAAGGGAAGTTCCTGGCAACCTCATGGCACAGAGAGGGTCCCACCTGAAACAGGTGTTCACCTTTGTGGGTGATGCTGCTAGCTGTGCTAAGGATGGTGAGAGACCTGGTTAGAGAGATTGAGCTATTGACCAAGCTAGACAATATGCCTGCTATTTCTAAAGGGAATCCCGACCTGGGATGGACATCAGACACTGACTCAGGCAGAGAAGTTGTGACTGTTGCCAACCACTAAGAGCAAACAGGCTGGAGTATGCAATGCCAGGTTGTGCTCAGCATGGGGGTGACCTTCAGGTGCCAAAGCGACTGGGAGACTGGACTCAGGGAAGCTATGGCCTGCTGATCCAGGGCCCCAGGTGGGCAT
This sequence comes from Neoceratodus forsteri, assembly GCA_016271365.2. Classification (NCBI taxonomy): domain Eukaryota; kingdom Metazoa; phylum Chordata; order Ceratodontiformes; family Ceratodontidae; genus Neoceratodus; species Neoceratodus forsteri. The sequence goes on from CM028136.1 coordinate 84,809,696, forward strand.
CCACCTGAATGACTGATGGTAAGGCTGTTCCTACAGCACTGCTGTCTTCTGCACACCAGCTAATGTAGATGCCATGAGGTGTATGTGAAAAACTGTGTAAACCAAAAGCTAATAGCAAGGTGGGAGTTCTAGGTAATTCACTACACACTAGAACAGGCTTTGGCATGAGGTATAACCTTCCCCTTTGGTGACTGTGATGAACAAGGGAGGGTTGTGTGGCCCAGGAGTATGAGAGGGGTGTGACCCCTGCAAGGGAACCATATGCATTTTGACTCAAATCTAGGCTTAAGATCAAATGTGTCTGTATAGTGCCAAGCAAGAGAGTGTTTAGTCTCCAGGTTTCCTGTTCTCGGTAAATGAGTAACAGTTCAGTAAAGACTGACAGCTGCCTAAACACACATGCAGTGTGGTAATATTTCTGTCCAGGCAGAAGGTTCAAACTGAGTGCATGCCAGGGCTGGAGAGTGGGAGAGCAGTGTGTTTTGATATCGCAGGGAACCCTCTGGCGAGCATGCCATCTTACCCTTAGACACAGATAGTATCCCTGGGCTATGTCTGGCCCCTGCTGATACCAAATGAGGGTTATCATATGGTGCCAGCATCAGCTGAGGGACTGTTCAGTAGCATTCAGTTGGGTTCCAGGACCCAAAAACATCTAATCCAGGAGTTGCATTACTGTAATGCTAACATAGTAAATAACGCTTACCATAGCACTACTGGAGTGTTCACACTTGGTGACATCACCCTGGCAGCCATCTTCAAGACATCATAGAGCCAGTCTTTAGAACAGGATTATTATTTTTTTTTTTTTACATTTTTAAATGCACTAATTCTACATTCCTTTTCATTAAATAAATGCGGTTTCAACATTAACGTAAGTGGCCTTTCTGTTAAAGGGCTTTATGGCTATTTTGTGTTAAATTAAAAAAGGTTGTTTAGGCACTCTTTTAATAAAGAAGCAGGCATTGCAGGAGCAAAATATCTGTCCTTGTCTGACCATGAAGCAGAAAGAACAATAACACTGAGTGCCAGATCGCGGGCAACTATGTTTCCGGAAACTCTTATTGTCGAGCACTTCTCTGGAAGTGTTATTCAGGAATGAGAGGTTTGAACCAACTTCCTCTATGACACATCATGTTAAATCTTACAATGTTATTCCGTGTTATCAGTGAAGGCTGCCATCATGTGGCTGCATCCTGTGTGGAAAGAGAAGTGCACTGACAGCCAGCCCTGGCTTTCAAAAGTGAGTCCTGTACAGTATGTGTGAAGTCCTTCACGCCAAAATCAGTTAGCCAATACAAACTGTGCATGCACGTGTTACTTATCCGATGGGGTTAGAGAACAAAATTAGGACTGGATAGGTATCCCAGATCCAATCTCACAGTGATGCATTAGATGGCTGCCAGGGCTCACAAGGGAACGTAACATTTTGTTGGCAGATAACGATCACTTGGCCCACCTAGGCTTCCATTTTTCTCTGCCTATACGGACACTACACTGTAGACCCTACCTGATCTCCAGCTACCCCCCCCCACTTCCCTACCAAGATTCCCTTGAGTTTCTCCCATGCATGCTTGAAGCCCACCACAGTTTTCAGCCCTGCTACCTCTGCTAGAGACTGTTCTGGGCATCCATCACTCTGTTAATGAGGAAGTGCTTCCTCACAGCTCTCCTACATTTCCCTCTTCCAGCGTCATTGCATGCCACCTTGTTCTTGTGCACCTTCTCCTCTGAAAAATACTCCCCTCATCTACCTTGTCACCCTCATAAGGTATTTATAGGTCTCTTTTTTTACTTTTTTTTATCATTTTGCAAGCACACATACTTATATATTTATATATATATATATATATATACTTAAGGTATGCATGGAAGCATACCTTACTACATATACAGCAAAACATTTTTTTTATTTTAGTCTGTGGTAACTGGGTAAGGCCCACTAGGTACAAGTGTCTGTTTTCAGGGGTGGCCTGGGAGCACTGGGCAGTTAAGTGACTTGCTCAGAATCACAGAGTATGCAAGTGGAGGTTGTGAGAATCAATCCCAGGTCTGGTTTGCTGGATGTACCAAGCTCATTCACACCTCATTACTCTAACCTCTAGGTTATACTGCCAGCCCAAGCTGGCTAACATACTTACAAAGGATATACATGACATCATTCCTTTGAAACAAGACATGGGGGAACTGCAAGCTTGAAACTAAATCATAATATTAAAGGTTTCATAAAAGACCTGCCATCAAATAAGGCTCCAGGTCCAGAAGGATTGCCAGAAGAATTGTATAAGTATCTGAATGGTCAGTCCCTTGAATATCTTTTAGAAATGTTTAAAGAGATACCAGTCAGACATGAGTTGTCTCATTCAATGAGCGAAGCTCATATCATCCTTACATTAAAACGAGGTAAAGATTCACTGACATGTGATAGTTACAGATCTATCTCACTTTTAAATGTAGATTACAACATTTTTTCAAAGGTTATGGCTACTAGAACTAAAATGCATGTTGTCAAATTGATAGGCAAAGTTCAAGGGGGGTTTGGCCCAGGTAGATCGGGGACAGATAATGTTCGGAGGTTTACGTAATGTCATTTGGCAGGCCTCTAAGTCAAAGACTCTGGCAGCTATAGCGGCTCTAGGTTTCTGCAAGGCTTTTGATTTGCTGAAGTGGAAATATTTGTTTTCAGTGTTAGAACACATGAATATGGGGGAGAACATAATTTCATGGGTTAAGACTTTATATAACTTCCCATTGGCTAGAGTAATAACAAACGGACTAGTTTAAGAACCCGTCAACCTCTTCAGAGGAACCAGACAGGGATGCCTCATAACCCCATATTTGTTCATTCTGGCTATAGAACCCTTGTTTAGGAAACTTTCAGATGAGAAAAGAATACGTGGGATCAAAACAAGTAATATATTCAATAAGGTCTTTGCTTATGCTGATGACTTGTTAATCACAACTGAGAACATGGAGGACTCAGTTAATGCCATGAGTAAAATGTTGGAGGATTTTTCACAGCCTTCAGGGTTATGTTTAAACTGGAGTAAGACACAAATTCTGGCTATAGGACTGAGACCTTCAAAAATGGTAGGAGTGGGAAGGTCTGATCCAAGGGAACAATTTAAGAATCAAATTACGTATCTTGGTTTGGCTATAGTGAAAGATATAGGCAAAGTGCTTGATCTGAATTTATTACCATTGCTAAAAAAATTATAGAATGTGATCTTCTAAAATGGCAAGATTTACACTTATCTCTATGGGGCAAAATAAATGCCATTAAAATGATAGCTGCCCCAAGATTGTTCTACCTCTTTCAAAGTATCCCTCTCAGAATTCATAATAAGATATTTAAATGCATAGAAAGTCTAATGAGCAACCCAGTGGCGCTGAGGGTTGAGGTGCTGGATGCCACACCTCTCTCACGCCGGTGACCCAGGTTCAGGAGTGGACTCGGTCGGTGGGTCATGGGGAGGTAGCCTTGAGCGTCCCATGACAGCTCGCCTACTCTGGGGAGGGTTGAGGCCATGTTCAACACACTTGTCTGACTCTGAGTGGAGGCTCAGAGTACTGCAAACTCCTGGCATAGTAGGGGACTGATGGCCTCGGTACAGCATGACATCAGCGGTTAATGCCTTGATGTCAGGGGTTTCACGCTGTAGGGGAGGGAGTAAAGAGGAAAAATACAGTCTGCCATCGCCTGGAAGATGGGGCGCCTGGAGACATGCCCTCAATGTGCCTTCACTCTCCCGATGGACCCAGACCAATGAAATATAAAGGTAATGGGGCATGGGGGCTCTACCCCATCCCCACTCAGGGGGCAAACCACAGCTCCATAGGGTTCTGGGGGTTGCTCTGGCAGGGTGAAAGGCAGAGGGATGTCTGCTGTAGGGTTCCTGATGGGTCAGGGAAGGCAGCATAAAACAGAAAGTAAAAAAACAAAAAAAAGTCTAATGAGAAAATTCTGATGGGGGACAAAGCTGCCTAGACTTTCTATTAAGAAGTGGAGAAGCCCCTGGTCAGAAGTGGGGTTGCTCTGTCAAACTGGAAAAAATACCATATCTCCTTTTTGTTTAGACAAGTGGTCAAATACATCTCCAATGTTACTGGGACTGACACCCCTGTGTGATTGGAAGTGGAGAAAGTGCTTGTCTTTCCATTTAAACTTTCTGACTTGTTGTTTATTAAGAGTCTAACGCAAGCTAAAGGCAGCCCCTATATAATTTCCTCAGTCCGCGCGATTGTTGAAGTTACAGGTCTACTGGGATTTATAAGTTTTCCCATTAACCTCACCACAATTTGGAACAATACAGAGTTAAAGTATTGTGGTAAGCCTTTAAATGAGTTGGATTGGTTAAGGGCTGGGATTACAAATGTAGGAGATTTTGCTGGGGAAGACAGTCAAATGCTGCTTCATTTGCTGAAGTGAGGAATAAATTTAAACTACAAAAGTATCAATCTGAAAATTATCTGCAGATTAGAAAGGCATTGCAAGATTGTATTTTAACACCAGACTTTACCCTTCCTGAACATAAAGAATGGGCACAGGTAGTGAGGTTGGGATCATTACGAAAGGGTGCTGGTGTGTGATATAAAATGTTAACTAATGCTGGAAATACTATTTCACATTCACAAGCATCTAAGTTGATGTGGGAGACCAAACTGGGTCTGATTCTGACAGACGAGGAATGGGCAAGAACTTGGAGTAATGCGTACATGAGCTGCAGAGAAGTTCAAGGCAGGACAATTCAATTTACAGTTCTCCACTATTATTTTTATCCCCCCAAGAGCTTAGAAGAAATTAATTATTTACAAGAGTGTCCTTGTTGGAGATGTCAGACAAAACATGTGGACCTCATGCATATGCTATGGAGTTGTCCAGTTATTAGGAAAGTTTGGAGCAATGTTCACAAAGTGTGTGAGGAGGTAACCAATATTAGTTTACCATTTTCAAGCAAACTTTTTATTTTAGGCATTGATTCAGAGATACTTATTTTATGCAAGCCACAAAAGTATTGCATATTTGCAGTTGTCCTTGCATTGAAAGGATTACTTATCTTTACTGGAAATCTCCCACACTGCCCTCAGTTAATGAATGATTTAATAGTGTAGGATTATTAGCAAATAATGAAAGAGTGGCTGCAATAGTGAGTGACAAGTTAAACATTTTTGAGAGTGCCTACTCCCCTTTCCTTTCTCTTTTGAGAAATAGACTTTTAGCTAAATACTGAATGGATCCATTAAAATCAGTGGTATTCAACGTTTTGTATTCTAATCATAAGGTCACATTGTAATGTGCATGGAAAGGGCCTCGAAAGGTTTTATCATATATAGGAATGTTGTTGTTCTAGTTACTTCATATACCTGAAATACTATCTAGATGTGGATTTGCTAATATTTATTGAATTTTGTTGACCCGGTTAGCCCACTGGACCTAGAAGTCCCTTTTTCTGGGATGACTTGGGGGGATACAGATAGTAAGCAACTGAAACTGAACCAGATTAAGCTGTTGGTGGTATTTTTTAGTGAATGAGAGAAATTTGGCCAGGACACTGGGGAAATTCCCCTACTTGCTGGAGGCAGAGGGCGCTGTGTTGCTGTGGGTGAGCGATCAGAGGAATCCAGCTCCCGTTGAGGAAGGATGTGTGGGTGGCTGAGGAGAGAGCCTACTCCTCGGCCTTTCCTTGTCATATTTTCTGGGCACTATGGAGGCAATTTCTACATTGAACGTTTTAGGCACGGACGAAGAAATGGATTGCACTACAGCACCAGTTGTTTCAGTAGCAGGAATGAGAGGACAGAATCCTGATGCGGAAAAAAAAAAGTGGTAGATTTACGTATAGAGCTAGTGATAGCTGAGCAGCAATATTTAGAAATGAGGTCCCGTTTACAGCAGGATTTACAGCGGCAGGAGGAGCTATGCGATATCCCGAACCCGGAAGTGGTTTCGGGTGCAAGTCAATGAAGGCGGGGGGGCCCTTGAAGAATTCTCAAATGAGTTCTCTGTGTTGTAATTTCCTTTTATTCTGAATAGACCCCTACGTTTCACCCACAAAGTGGGCTTGTTCACGGGGATAATTTGTAGATATTATATTCTGAATTTTTCTGCAAATTAATACAAACATATTTTAATACATTATCATTCATAAACTTACAATATGCTTAATGAGGTAACTTCAAAACATTATATAATTCTCTTTATCTTTCCCATACCTCAGTAAAGATACAGACTTTGTTCACTTGAAAAGCTGTGATATTCAAAAAACTGAATGAGCTTTGCTTGCTTCTCAAATCTCTGTAACATATATAAAACAGTAGTCTAAATGTTTGAAACAGTCATTGTGGCAGTGACTTATATATAGGTTATAAACCTTGTACCACTTTGTGTCTAAAGACATTTTACATACCTTTAACATATATTATGTAGGAACAGCCAAAATGTGGATTTTAAGGTACTATATAATTTCTATAAAAATAAAAAGATCATAATGATTAGATTGAATTCCTTGAATTTTACTTACTAAATGGCTGTTGTAGTTAAAGTTATAACCTATATATAAGTCACTGCCACAATGACTGTTTCATACATTTAGACTACTGTTTTATATATGTTATAGAGATTTGAGAAGCAAGCAAAGCTCATTCAGTTTTTTGAATATCACAGCTTTTCAAGTGAACAAAGTCTGTATCTTTACTGAGGTATGGGAAAGATAAAGAGAATTATATAATGTTTTGAAGTTACCTCATTAAGCATATTGTAAGTTTATGAATGATAATGTATTAAAATATGTTTGTATTAATTTGCAGAAAAATTCAGAATATAATATCTACAAATTATCCCCGTGAACAAGCCCACTTTGTGGGTGAAACGTAGGGGTCTATTCAGAATAAAGGAAATTACAACACAGAGAACTCGCTTATAATTCTTCAAGGGCCCCCCCCCCCGCCTTCATTAACTTATATCGTTTTCATTTCCTCTTTTGGGGGAGGCTACAGATGTTCCTATAAGAATATAGATCCATTACCCACCATACCATTTTTGTTTACATGGTTTTGGGTGCAGGCAGTGCTGGTGCTCGCGTTATCAGTTTAGGGGAGGTAGACGCGCTACCTGTCCCCAATGTTTCTGATGTTCCTCTGGAGGTAATGGATATTCTGTTAGTCTCTAACACTGGATCTTTGGTTTTGAATGACGGTGATGAAGAATCTGTATCAATTCCTATTGAGTCTTCACAGGCCATGGACGAAGACCTGCAGATAAGTACATCCCCTGTTGGGGATTCGGGACATGCCACTGATTTACCTGTTCTAGCTCCCATAACCTTCTCTATAGGAATCCCTAAGGGGGAGATGGGAAATTGAATGGTAAAGATGGAGTGGGGAAGGGTCAGAGATTGCATTCACAGCATATTGAGGCGAAAGCACTGGAGGTAGCCTAGTCTTGCCCTGGTCCCATGGATTTAGTCCCCCCCCCCCGGTTGCTGCTACTTGGGTTTCCTCTGCTTTACTAGTGGCAGGTTGGGTTAAACGAGCGTACAGGAGATGGATGGGACCCCAATCTCTCTGAGGAAGACAGTACCTCTCCTCATACAGGCCCTAGTTTAAACTCTTGTACGGCTGAGAAAAGAAGTGTCTCTGATCTTCTTGCAGGGCAGATGATGCCTCAATCACAAGATCTTATTCCACAGCCTAGCTCTGCAAATGAGATATTAAAAGCGATAAAGGAGATAGAATGGGATATCCCTGAACCTGTTATTTCAGATTCCTCTCTAGTTGTTCAAGAGGGAAGTCAGATCACCCCCCATTATTATAAGGGAAAATGCTATAGCAGCTAACAGTCAGCCCATCTCTGGTAATATGATTGCATCCCTTAATGTTTGGCATGAAAAGGTTAGGGATCAACTCTTTCCCCCTAATACAAAGCTGTTGTCAGAACCAGCTATGAGGCGAAATGCTGTTAGGCTGAAATATAGGGATAACGCTGCAGATGTTCCAGATAGGCATTTTGTGGGGAGATCATTGTTAAAGGACAGCATGAAATATTACGCCTATGAGGTGTATGCTCTCATACATACTGTATACCTGGGGACTCGGTTTTTGATGTGAGCTTTAAACATCCTGCGGGTTTGGAGAGGTTCAGGAAGCAATATCAGTTGCTAAAACTCTCTCCATTATGGAAGCCTTTTTGGCAATACCCTTGACTAAACCCTTGACAAAAAAGTTAATGGTCCTTTTTAGGAATGAAGGGGTAAACGTAGCTGAGATTACTTATCGGCTACAACAAAGGTGGTCAGTAAAAGGCTATCCAGAGCCTATTCTGGGTGATGAACAATTATGGACGAGTGGATGGAAATATCAGGTCACTTTAAAGCTTGAACAAGGTTTGACTAAACATCTACCAAACTGTTTTTTCCTGGGAAGAGATTGAGGGGTGATTTTCTATCCGGGTCATCCCAGAGCATGTTTTAAATGTTGGGACGTGGGGCATTTAAGCAATGTCTGTGATAGGCAAAAATGTGGCCTATGTGGTGAAATAGGCCATTTTGGAGCCCAATGTCAGCAACCTTTGAGATGCAATTTCTGTGACGAGCAGGGTCATACTTTCAGAAATTGTTCATGGGCATCCCATAACAGCAGAGATTTGCCATTACGTGCAGAGCAAGATGTCTATGTTGCCATGGCACAAAAAGAGAAGCAGCATATGTTGGATTTACTCCTCATGAAGCCTCAAACAAATGTATCTTCTTCAGGCATGCCTTGCCCCTACAAAGACTCCCTTCCAGTAGCTGTCAATCAGGAAAGTGATGTGACTTCACACAAGGGGCCTTTAGTTGGCTCCATAGAAAAAATGGATCCCCTTGTTTCAAATGAGTCTGCTACATCTAATGACCCTCCTGCTCAGGGCAAAAGTGGTTCTTTTAATTCAGGCACAGAAAATATAAGCCTTTTTCGAGGAATAGAGGTGGACCTAGAGGAAACAGCAATGCTCCCACCCACTTTCCAGCAGGATGAAACTTTTCAGTGGGTTACAAGGTCTAAAGCAGGAAAGTCATCTGTGGAGATTCCTACAGAGGCCAGGATTTTGGATGTCATACCGGTCCAGAACTCTTATGCTTTGTTATTCAAGCAAGAAGGGGAAGAAGAAAGTCATGATTCAGACTTATCTTCTATTGCCTCTTCGCAGGCAGATGCGAGTATTGAGGGAGGGCCTATGGATAAACATAAACCCAGAAAGAGGAAGAAGAAGAGATGAAGAGGATTGTTTTTTTTTTTTTATCTATGTCTCTGAGTCCTTTTTCTCTCTCTCTATTTTTTTATGTCTAGGAATCTTTCCTTTCTTACGATAAATGTGAACAGCATTAAAACCTTAGAGAGAAGGCAGGTCACCTCTGCTAGTGTGAAAGAAGGGAATTGTAATGTGATTTTATTACAAGATACTAGGCTGCATTCATTAGTAGAGGTGAGGGATGCACTAAGGGACTTGCGATGGGGGGTCTCCTTTTGGTCTTTGGGCGACGTGCCTTGTTCAGGGTTAGGGATTTTGTTTATGGGAATGCCGGTAAAAGTTCTACATCTTTTTGATGTATGTCCTGGCAAGGTAATGATAATGGCTGTGGTTCTAGGTTATGAAACATATAGAATTACTAATATTTATGCTCTCAGGTAAGGGCGGATAGGTCTTCCCTTTTTAGGAGGGTTGAGCCATATTTACATACTTTGAAGTTGGTAGTCTGGGGAAGTGATTTTAATTGTGGCCTTACAAGTAGAGATTGGGGAAGATCAACGTCTAAAGTTTTCAGTGATTCTAATTCTTTATTAAGAATATTGAAAGCGAATAATCTCTGTGATGCTTATGATTTATTAAATCAAAAACCTTCGCATACTTTTTATAAAGGTAGATTATCCTCTAGAATTGATTTTTGGTTGGTCCAAAGGAGAGTTCTTTGTCAGGAAGTAAGGATTATCCCAGTTGAAACATCTGATCATGTGGTGGTTAAATTGGACTTAGGTTCTTCATAACAGGTTTCTATAGTGAGAGGATATTGGAGGATGAACATTGCTATTTTACAGGAGGCAGACATAAAAGGCTTTATCAAGGAATTTTTTAGGGTAAGAGAAGATGTCTCATTTTTGTATGACAGCCCTATTGATTGGTGGGAGGATATGAAGAGAGACTTGAAAATTCTTTTAACTGATGTTTCAAGAGAAAAGGCTCGAAGTGGCTACATACAGTATTTGGGGCTAAGGGCTAAATATATGCAGCTGTTATCTCAAGCTGTTAACTCAAGTATTTCTATGAGGCAGTTGAGAGATATAAAGGATAAAATGTATTCATATTTAAAAATATCAGAAAATAGAGCAGCTCAGCAGCAAAAATATCAAACCAGAGGGCCTAAAGACCAAGCGAACCCGTCTGATTTAGGCCTACATGGGGTGCAGCGTTTGGTTATGACAAAATTGAAAAACATACATGATTCTGCAATTACAGATACTAATGGTTTATTAGCATGTGTTCAAGATCATTTGAGATTGACATTTCAAAGAGATATGGTAAATGGTTTAAAGTTAGGTTTTCACGATTTGGCCATTCCACAGTTAAGTAATGATGCAATACAGAATCTGGTACCTCCCTTTTCTATTTTTGAAATGCAGCAAGCTATTTCCGGATTATCACACAAGTCAGCTCCAGGGTTGAATGGGATTATGAATGATTTTTATGAATGTTATAGCAAAATCATAGCCCCTTGGCTGCAGGTGTTATTTACAGCTGTATGGGAGGAAAATAGGTTAGTCCACACTATGAGAGAAGGTGTTATGTCCTTTCTTTATAAGAAAGGGGATGAACAGGATATTAGAAACTGGAGGCCGATAAGTTTGTTAAATTCGGATTATAAAATCTTAACTAAAATTTTATCAAATCACTTATCACAGATTGCAGAAATTGTTATATATCCCTTTAAATCTTGTGCTGTTCCTGATAGGAAAATTTTTCAAAATTTGGTGTTTATTAGGGAAGTGGTAGAACAAAGCTTACAAAGGAATTTGGATGGATATTTAATGTCTATTGATCAAGAGACTGCTTTGATTCAGTTAGACAGGAGCATATGTGGGCAGTCTTACAATATTATGGGATACCGGTTTCCTTCATATCATTATTACAGACATTGTATAGGGATGCTCAGGTTGTTCCAATGGTAAATGGTCATTTTGGGATACCTTTATTTTTTAAAAATGGGGTGAGACAAGGCTGTCCATTGAGTCCGCTGCTGTATGTTTTTGGTCTAGATCCCATACTTCAGCAAATAGAGAAAGCACCATATATTAAAGCCTTTGAAAATAAGAATGGGGTAGTATTTTGTAAGGTTACTACCTATGCTGATGACTGTTTTTTTACTATTTCTGATCTTGAAACATAGAAACATAGACTTTGACGGTAGATAAGGACCGCTTGGCCCACCCAGTCTGCCCATCTCCCTACCCGATGGATAAGCTGCAGATCCTAGTTAACCAGCAGCCTACTTCTTCCTACCCCCGGCCCCTAGAATTGCCTTATGACTGTCCCATGCATGCTTGAATTCCACCACTGATTTTGACTCCACAACCTACTCCAGTAGGCCGTTCCATGCATCCACAACCCTCTCTATGAAAAAATACTTCCTTAAATTACCTCTGAGCTGCCCCCCATCTTCAAATTGTACCCCCTTGTTCTTGCACACCTCTTTTTTTGAAAGATGCTACTCTCTTGGACTTTGTTGATTTCCTTGAGGTACTTGAAAGTTTCTATCATGTCCCCCTTTCCTCGAGGCTATACATATTAAGCTCCTTAAGTCTCTCTTCATATGTCTTCTGGTGCAGACCCTGCACCATTTTAGTTGCCCTCCTCTGGACAGCTTCCATCCTGTCTATGTCTTTATGGAGATTGGTCTCAGAACTGCACAGTACTCCAGATGGGGTCTGACCAGCTGTCTGTACAGAGGGATGATAACTTCCTGTTTTCTACTGGTGATGCCTCTCCTATGCATCCCAGTATCCCCCAGCCTCCTTGCTGCCCCTCACATTGTTTGCCCACCTTTAGGTCATCTGATATGACTACCCTCAGGTCCTTTTCCATTTTTGTTGTTGTTAGTATCTCACCCCCATTGTGTACTCTTCCCCTGGGTTTTTGTTTCCCAGGTGCATTACCTTGCACTTCTTAGCATTGAATCTAAGCTGCCATACATTAAACCATTCCTCTAACCTTGCCAAGTCCCTTCTCATCCTTTCCACCCCACCTTGTGCATCAACTCTGTTGCAGATCTTTGTGTCATTTGCAAAGAGACATACTTTTCTTTCCAGTCCCTCTGAAATGTCAATAATAAAGACATTGAAGAGGACTGGTTCTAATACTGAACCCTGTGGTACCCCACTAGTTACCCTCCTTTCTTCAGAGTGGACTCCATTTACTATTACTGTCTGTGTCCTATTCTCCAGTCAATTCTTTACCCAGGCTGTCATCTTGGGACCCACTCCCAGGCTGGCTAACTTGTATATTAATCTTTTGTGACAAATGCCTTGCTAAAGTCTAGGTAGGACATGTTCACAGCCCCTCCCTGATCTACTACTTTGGTCACCCAGTCAAAGAAATCTATCAGATTTGTCTGGCATGAGCTTCCTGCTGTGAATCCATGCTGCCTTGGGTCCTGTACCCCTCTAGCCTCTAGATACTCCACAATTCTTTCCTTCAGAAGTGATTCCATCATTTTCCCTACCACTGAGGTTAAACTAACAGGTGGAGAGCAGAAACTGAGATTATTTGAGTCAGTCTTTAATACTGCTGGTATTAGGATTAATATACTGTAGGAAAAAGTAGGATTTTGGTTTTAGGTGAAGCTCAGGTTGTGGAAGGCATACCTCTCAACTGTACCACATTACAAGGAATATTCCTCATTTTACTTCACAAAAGCTCCCTGTTCCACATTGTGAGGACTTGTTCCACATTCAAAGTCAACATCTTTAAGCAAAACTCCATAGTAAATGATGCAAAAAATATATTATTCAATTAATAACAGACTTTCTGAACATAAATGCAACATGTTAACAGTGTTTTGAGCTTCTTAGGTAAAGATTTGATTAAGTGTTCCACATTTTACCCATTTGTTCTACATTTTGACAGGCAATATTCCACATTTGGGGGACAAAAGGTTGAGAGGTATGGTGGAAGGTTTTCACATTGCTATGACAACTAATGAAATTAAGATATTGGGTATGTTTTTTGGTTCTCAGGAATCGGAGAGGAAGAATTGGGTGATAGCATATGATCAGGCTAATCTGAAAATGAAAGCTTGGTTGTCATGGAAAATGTTCCGGAAAAAGAGGGTTCATCTGCTTCGGGCATATATAGCTCCTATTTTTTTGTATATTTCTCATGTATATCCTTTGTCTTTTGATTTGCATACAAAAGTTATGGGTCTTTTTTTCTTTTCTTATGGGGGAGTCGTTTGAATCCAGTTAAAAGAGTTCATATGTATAGATCTTGGAAAGCAGGTGGCTTAAATATGATTCAACCTTTGTTATATTTTTGGGAACTTTTTCTTTTTTGGGAACTTTTTCTTTAGTTCTGTTCGCCTGGTCATATTAGAGTCTGAGGGTTTAGGGTCTCTCATTATGAAGCTATGGGGTCCTAGTTTTGTGACGGCTTGGGGCAGGGGCAAATGGCACCCATCAGATAGATCTCTTCCGGGACATTTACAGACTACCTTGAAGTATATAAGAACCTGGAAAATTCAGATGGATTTGTTTTTCGGTCAAGAGAAAAAAGCTTTTTATAAATTTATGTTAAATAAGTGGTATACGGAAGAAACTTTATTTCAGGTTTCTGCAACCATAAACATTGATGCTTTACTGAAATGTTTTTCTGGATCCTAGGATACCACTTAGGATGCAGGATTTTGTTTGGTTGTGTGGGCACCAAAAGCTGAAAGTAGGGAGCAATCTAAAACATAAACAAATTAGTGAAAGGGTCTGTGAAGACCCTCGGTGTCAAGGGCAGATAAAGACCATGCATCATTTACTTTTTGATTGTATGAATGTTCAAGGTTTTTGGCATCAGCTAGCTGAATGGTGGGGGGGTAAGATTTTTAAAAATATGACATATGATATTTTGGTTTTAGGCCAAATACTTATATCCTGGATGAAATGGGCTAACAGTACGGCCATTGTTATATTTGTATGTTTAAAGTGGTCTTTATGGCAAGATAAATGCTTACGTTCCTTACAGAGCAAGATAATCTCTCAGCATGAGGTTTTGTTTAATATACAAGCTGATTTGGATAAAATATATAGTTATGAATTTCATACACTAGGACAAGAAGTGTATTCTAGATTATGGAGGAATGTAGGATGGGTGGGGTAAAGGGAAAAGAAAGGAAAAAGCAAAGAAATCCTTCCCTTTTTCAGCTTTATCATTTTCTATATTTATTGAATGATGTTTTGTTCAATGGATATATTTTGTAGATTTGTAGGCAGGATCCAAAACCAGGGTTTTATTTAACTCTAAAAATTGATTAGCGTTTTGCTCATAAAAGTGCTAAAACATTGTGAAAATGCATAGCACTTGCCTCACTGTGTTTAACAAACATAACACTTCTAGAAAACCTATATAAATACTTTCTGTACAGTTAGTATTGTCCCAAGAAAAAAAATGCTAATCAATTATTTAAAACCCTGCAAAACTGATTTGTATGATTAAGTTCATTGGTTTAGTTAAAAAGCACAATTGTTGGGGTATATTGGGTTATGTAAGTGATTCACTATGTTTTGTTTTAAGAGGTGTTTTGTTTTAATATGAGGTTCTTTGGGTTTTTTGTTTGGCTTGGTGTGTACTATGATATGTATTATGTGTCATTATGTTATGCTTTTGAATTCTGGATAAAAATTTCCCCTACTCTTTGGTAGGGGGAACTGCTGGACCATGGCCTCGTCCTCAGAGTGTGTTCAGTGTGCTGGAGTACCTGCAGGAGAACAGAGCTCTGCTCCTGCAGGTCCAGCGGTGGAGCCTATCTTGCTGGATATGTCTTCATTTTCAGACTCTATGGACATGGATTTGTCTCCTGCTCTTACTTTGGGTAGTTTGGACTCTGGATTTCTGCCTGCGGATGAATTACAGCTCAAGAAACTGCTTGCTATTCACTGACGGCATGTTCTGGCATTGCTAGCAGCTGATGATGGTTCTCAACAACGTTTTACTTCTGCTATCCCTGAGTGAGCTGGGCCCTGTTTGGATCCTGTGCCTGATTTGTGCAGTCGACTTGTGGTTCTGTCTATGTCTCCTACAGACCTGTCATCTCCTTCAGCGGAGAGTCAACCGCCTGCTGTTCACTCCTGTGACGCACTTGCATCAAAGGAATGCCGCTCGTATGACTCAGCAGCTGTTGACATTCCCCAGCCTATCTGTTTGAATGCTGCTGCTGCTGTGCCTTAAGACGCCGTACCTACAGTCTCCCTGCTCTTGACTACCTGCTTGCTTCAGCCTGCAGTTGAGTCTAATATGTCCCCTGCAAGACTGGAGGTTTCTTCGCTAGCTTAACCTCAGGTGGCAGGCCTCACTCATTCCTTAGAACAATCTCTTCGGGGTGCGGGCTGGAAGCCTGGAACGGAAGGCCACTGGGTGCCAGATCCAGCACATAGTCCGATCCCTGGCCTAAATCAACACTCTGTGCCTTTCTTGGGACTTGATAATGGAGAGTCTACCTCAACACCCATTGCTTTCACTACGGATTCTGATTTGGATCTCCACGCTTGGATGTGCAGCCTCCTGTTTTAGAGCTGCATTCATCTGACAAGGTGCCACTCCTATCGGCCTCTTCCTCAGCTGATGAAGGTACTAGCAATAAACTCCCTACCTGGGGGGAACATATGGAGACTGCCTCCCCCATCCCTGACTTGCCTCCTGACCCCAGGGATCGAGCTAAGACCCACTGAGAGAAATTTCAGAAGAAAGACACTTTCAGCGGACAACCTCCTCCATTGCAGAGAAGGAACGCTGTGTTTAGGCAGTTTGTCACTTGCCTCTGACTGCATTTAGGTTGGAAAGACCCTTATAAAAGGTTTTTTGTTTTTTTTACTAATGAAGTCCATGCCCTTGTTCATATTTCAGGTAACAGCTTGTTTGACTTTAGCTTTAAAACTCCTCAGGGCCTGGACGGGTTTTGGACCAAATATGAGACTCTGCATTATAACGCTCTCTGGTTGCCCTTTCAGGCTATCCTTCTTACTTGTCCTGCCATAAAAAATTGTTATGATATTATTTAGGAATGAGAATGTGGCTGTCCACGATATCTCTCATTGGTTACAGCAGAGGTGTGAGTTATTGGGGGCACTGCAACCTATCTTTGACACAGAACATTTCTGGATGGGTGGTTGGAAATTTAGGGTGCGACTGTAGCATAATAATTTAGGCCCCAACCATTTTCCAAATAGTCTGTTTTTAGGTAGGGAGCGGGGTCATTGTTTTTATGTGGGACAACCTAGGACCTGCTTTAAATGCAGGTCCTGCTTGCATTTAAGTGCTGCATGTGATAGGTTGCGTTGCTCCCTCTGTCTTTCCTCTGGGCATGCTAATATGGATTGTACCAATGAGTTAAAATGCAACTTGTGTGATGAGCCTGGGCACGGGGTTCATACTTGCCCTTGGGCCAAACATTACAGGACTGATTGTCCTAATCAGGATTCTATCCTTACTGAGGTTTAAAAGAAGGACATAGCTGCTACTAAGCCTACTCCTGCTCCTGCAGTGATTGTCCCTGACCCCCTCCCCCCGTTCCTGACATGGTGCTCGTGAAGCCTCCTGGGCCTCCCCCCCCAAGGGTGTCTGCCTTGGACTGGATGTTCCTCTGCACCTTGAGTCAGGTCTTCCTCCTCTGGTACCTGCTGCTGTTGATCTGGCTGCTGTGGTACCTTCTGGGGTAGCTGTGGACAAACTAGTGATGCCGCCACCTGATTTGAGTGTAAAGGATAAGAAGAGGGCACAGAAGCAAATTAAAACCAGGTCTAAACTAGCTAAGGCTTTTTCCCCTGGTACTGGGTGCCTCAAGTAATAAATTTGCTGTCCTTACTGGTAAATTCTAATCTTCGGATTTTGGGGGGGTGACTCTGATACCTCTCCTCAGACTCTCCTGTCCTCTGATTCTGAGGGCAATAAATCTAGGGGTGCTGATCCCTCGATCAGACCTCAAAGACCTAGAGTTCGACTTTGTTGCAGCACTAGGTCTGGGAAGATTACTTGATAGCTCCCTTTATCCTGTTTGTTTTGTGTGCTTTACTCTTTAAACATGACACCTGCTGTTCAAGTGAGCATTGCTACTTTGAATGCAAATAGTGTACAAAATGCTTGTTGTCGACTGCTGCCATTTTCCTTGTTGCAGGATTTGTCGTGTGACATTTGTTTTCTCCAGCATACCCGATTAAATGCCCTTTCTTTGGTGTCCTTAGCTAAAAAGCTTTGGTGTTGGGGCCCTTCTGTTTTTTTCCTTTGGGGTAGACACTTATGATGGTGTTGGGGTTTTGTTTCATGGGGATGGTTTCCAGATTACTAAATTGGTTGAGATTATTTCTGGGAGGGCCCTTCTTTTGGATTTTACCTATCTACACACTTCTTGGAGACTGATTACTGTTTATGCACCAGTTACTAAGAAGGGCAGGGTTGACCTTTTCACAACTATCAAACCTTATTTGTTTACATCTAAATATGTCATCTGGGGTGGTGATTTTAATTGTGTGGTTTCTTGGTAAGATGAAGGGGGCCCATACTTAAAAGGACTTCTGTGATACCACCTGTCTTAATCATATTCTCACTGTTAGTGGATTTCAGGACGCCTATCGGGTGTGTCACTCACAGAGTTGGCATACTTTCTTTAAAGGCCATCTTTCTACTAGAATAGATTTTCTTTTTGCTGCTGCAGTTGTCCGGATTGTTGATGCAAGAACTGTTCCTGCTGAAACTTTGGATCATGTTGTACTGACAGCTACTTTTGAGGTGGGACCCCATGCTTCTACTGGGAGGGGTTATTGGAAGTTTAAAGTTACTTTGCTAGATAATGCCCATTTTGTTCATAGGGTTCGTGTCCTCCTAAAGGCACGTATGACTGTAGCAGGGCTTACGGATAATTTAAGCACATGATGGGTAGACACTAAGCGAGAACTGCAGTCCCTTGCTACCTCCTTCTCCAAAGTGACTACTGTAACATAATATAAGAAATATTTGGCCTTGAGGAGCCATTTGGAAACATTGTATTCCACCATTAATAGCAACGTCTTAATCTCACTTCTCAAGTCCAAGTTGTGAAAAAGGACAAGGAGGCTCTACAATACTCTAGAACGGCCTCTCTCTTGCATGAACATAGGGCTTGTTTCCCTGGTAAAAAGGGGTTTGGGGATGCTTTCACCTGTTGTAACAAAAGGGCTTCTGATCGAGTTTTGACTGAAGTCATGGGCAGTGATGGTATTATCCGTAATACTGTGCCTGACATTGTGCGGACGATTACTGACTATTTTACTGACTTGTATTCTGCCCCTTCATTGGATGACCGCAGTATTCAGCACTTTCTTACGTCTTTTTCCCTTCCAGATTGTACTGATATACGCCTTCATCCCCTGCTCTCCCAGATTAGTTGTGCTGAGGTGGCCCGGGAAATTTCTTGTTTGAAGAATAACACTGCCCCTGGTCTTGATGGTTTGCCTTCAGAATTTTATAAATCTTGCAGTTCTCTTCTCTGTGACGTTCTTGCAACTGTTTTTAACTGGTGATCACCGAATCAGGTTACTGATTTCCACTCACATGTTTGCCTACAAATCCTGCTCTTTAAGAAGGGTGAGCTACATGACCTTTGCAATCGGAGACCGCTAAGTCTCTTGAATACTGATTAGAAGATATTGATGAAGATTTTAAACACTAGATTACTGCAAGTTGCCCCTTCCCTGTTTTTTCTGAACCAAACTTGCTCCATTCCTGGTAGAACCATTGACCATAATCTACTGCTGATTAGGGAATTGGTGGAACAGGGGAAGGATGATAATGTCTCTGGGTTTCTCACGTCCTTTGATCAGGAGAAAGCTTTTGATTGGGTCCCCCATCAATTTATATTTCGGGTACTGCACTGTTATGGCATCCCTGCTACATTTGTTTCCTGGCTTGCTTTGTTGTATAGGTATGCCTCTGCCCTGCCCCTAATCAATGGTTATTTGGGTTCATATATCCTTCTTCATGGGGGGGGGTCTGACAGGGGTGTCCCATGAGCCCCCTTCTTTATGTTTTTTGTTTGGACCCCTTGTTGAGGGTCATAGATCAGGATACCCTCATTTTAGGGATTCGTCCTAAACACACCTCTGCCTGTGCTAAAGTTTCAGCTTATGCTGATGATGTGTGTGCTTTTGTTGCAGAGGCTTCCTCAGGTCACAGGGTATTGCAGCATTTTGATGCCTACTCAGTTGTTGCTGGGGCTTCATTGAATAAATCAAAGAGTTTTTTGCATTCCTTAGGTGCTACTCCTATTGAAATTATGAATTTACAGGGTACTACTGTTCAACAGGGTCCCATTAAGGTTTTGGGAATTCTGTTTGGGATGGGGGGGTAATGCTTTTCTGAATTGGAATGGCAAGCTTGAGATTGCAAACTGCCGTGTTGCTGTACGGAAGGTCTGGCAACAGACCAAGAAAGCTAAGGTTGTGCATGTTAACACATTTTTACTTCCCATTTTTTATACCTCAGTGTAGTTTATCCTTTGCCCATCAATTTGGAAACTACTCTTCTTTGTTTGTTTTTCCAGGTTATATGAGGCAGTCGGTTGAACTCGATTAAACAGGATGTGTTATATCTCCCTCTTGCACAGGGCGATTTAAACTGTATTAATCCCATTACATTTTATTTCAGTATGTTCTTTCATAGAAATTTGTTTGATTCGGCCAGGCCACAGCCTGGTGAATGGGTCATTTACGGGGAATTTTGGCTTGGTATGTTATATAGGCTATGCCATTCGCCGACAGGAAAACCTTCACTGGTTTCATCCTTTTCTGCATATTTGAGGCCCGTTATTAAAAAGCTGAATAAATGGAAATTAAGCCTGTCACGGGTATTGTCCAAACCTAGCAAATCTATTTATTTGTGTTTACAATCTCAAGCTCATTCTTTTTCCCTTGTTTTTAAAGGTGTACCTGATCATTATTATGACCAAGGGCTTCTCTGTTTAACTGACAAATTGATCCCCACTAGATTGTGAGATGTCCCGTGGCTTAGTAGCCGTGGTAGGCTTCAGGATAACGGAAATGCTAAACACAAAATGATCACTGATAGGATGTGTCCTAGGCAGACTTGTGTGGCTCAGGAAGAATCCATGGACCATTTTTTTATTCCGTGTCCTTTTGTACAGACATTTTGGCATGACCTCTCTGTCCGATGGACTGATGGTTGTTGGCAAGCTTTTACTTATGCTAAGGTAGTGGGTGGTTTCTTCCTGTGCCATGCTGATTTTGATGATGGAGTGGTGAGGCTTCTTTCTGCACCGATTAAATTTAATTTATGACAAGCCAGATGTAAGTTTGTATTACAGCAGATATATCAGTCACCTTCATGTGTAATAGACAGGACTGAGCATGATTTGTGCAGCCACTATTTTTTTGAACGATATAATTTGTTTTATGATATGTGGCATGCTCGTTGGAAGACTGTCCCTTTTATGAAGGATAGAATTGGATGATTTGTTTTCTGTCCCACTGGTTGTGGGATGTTTTGTATGCTTTTATTCTGCTACTATTATGAGTTCTTTTTATTTGTTTCTCTTCCACATCATTTTGGTTGTTTCTTATGTATGTTTTCTGATGCTTTTTATTTCTCTATATTGTCCTTTATGCTGTATTTTTTTGATTGTTTTCTTATTGTTCTGTTCCTTTAATAAAACCTTGCCCTACTCTCCTGTAGGGGAACCTCTGTCATCCTGGTTCCTGACCAAGATGGCGGGCAAGGTGGTGTTGGAGGAGATGATGGATGCTACTGAAGCAGGAGACCTGGTCTCTTCCCCTACTTCATTTTGACCTGAGACTGTGTTACATACAGCTTTGTCTGCTGCACCAGTTTGTGCTTCCCTACAGGCTTCTAAACCTTCTCATGGAAATCCTACCCTGGATCCCCAAAGACAGCAACCAGAACTGGTAGGTACATTTTTACCTCTTGCTCATGTTTGTGATGGGAACCCTGAGATTCGCTGTATTGAACAGCTGTTGCAGGCGGAAGATGAGCGCTCTGTGCTCCATCAGCAAGAATTACAAAGAGCTTTGGCAGATGCTCAAGTGCAAGTGTCTGCAAGTTGGAACCCTTTAAATATGACTGATCAAAAGGACTCGCCTGTTTTGGTTCACTCTGCTGAAGTGTTGAGAACTCTACTGATGCTGGCTCTGATCTTGTGCAGTCAGAAATGCTTGCCTCATCTGATCATGCTGTTCACGAACCTGCTACTGCTGTGTCTGCTATAGAGGGAGCACCAGGAAAGGCTCTAACAGATTACATATCTGACCTAAGGCGTTCCTCTACCAGCGAATCTCCTCCACCTGACGATTCGATTTCTACTGCTCTTTTTGCTGCTGGATGGGTTCAGACTGAAACCGGACGATGAGTGCCCGGTCCTACCCTAATTATTACTTCCCCTGATTTGCATCGGCACACTGATCAGCTGGCTACTGTTCCTGTGGATTCCTCCTCTTCTGTGCAATCGAGAGATCAGGACTTCAGGAGCTCCTTTCCCTCTGCATTTACCTGCCGAACTGAGGCTTACTGGCAATCCAGTTACATAGAAACATAGAATTTGACGGCAGATAAGGACCGCTTGGCCCACCCAGTCTGCCCATTTCCCTACCTACTGGATAAGCTGCAGATCCTAGTTAACCAGCAGCCTACTTCTTCCTACCCCCACCCCCCAGAATTGCCTTATGACTATCCCATGCATGCTTGAATTCCACCACTGATTTTGACTCCACAACCTCCTCCGGAAGGCCATTCCATGCATCCACAACCCTCTCTGTGAAAAAATACTTCCTTAAATTACCTCTGAGCCGCCTCTATCTTCAAATTGTGCCTCTTGTTCTTGCACACCTCTTTTTTGAAAGATGCTACCTCTGGACTTTGTTGATTCCCTTGAGGTACTTGAAAGTTTCTATCATGTCCCCCCCTCCCTCCTTTCCTCGAGGCTATACATATTAAGCTCCTTAAGTCTCTCTTCATATGTCCTCCGTGCAGACCCTGCACCATTTTAGTTGCCCTCCTCTGACAGCTTCCATCCTGTCTATGTCTTTATGGAGATTGGGTCTCCAGAACTGCACACAGTACTCCAGATGGGGTCTCACCAGCTGTCTGTACAGAGGGATAATAACTCCTGTTTTCTACTGTGATGCCTCTCCTATGCATCCCAGTATCCCCCAGCCCTCCTTGTTGCCTTCTCACATTGCTTGCCCACCTTTAGGTCATCTGATATGACTACCCCCAGGTCCCTTTCCATTTTGTTGTTGTTAGTATCTCACCCCCCATTGTGTACTTCCCTGGGTTTTGTTTCTCAGGTGCATTACCTTGCACTTCTTAGCATTGAATCTAAGCTGCCATACATTTGACCATTCCTCTAACCTTGCCAAGTCCCTTCTCATCCTTTCCAACCCCACCCTGTGCATCAACTCTGTTGCAGATCTTAGTGTCATCTGCAAAGAGACATATTTTTCCTTCCAGTCCTTCTGCAATGTCGCCATAAAGACATTGAAGAGGACTGGTCCTATACTGAACCTGCGGTACCCCGCTAGTAACCCTCCTTTCTTCTGAGTGGACTCCATTTACTGTTACTCTCTGTGTCCTATTCTCCAGCCAGTTCTTACCCAGGCTGTCATCTTGGGACCCACTCCCAGGCTGGCTAACTTATATATTAATCTTTTGTGGGACTGTGTCAAATGCCTTGCTAAAGTTAGGTAGGCCATGTCCACAGCCCCTCCTGATCTACTACTTTGGTCACCCAGTCAAAGAAATCTATCAGATTCGTGCCTGGCATGACCTTCCCGCTGTGAATCCATGCTGCCTAGGGTCCTGTGCCCTTCTGGCCTCTAGATACGCGACAATTCTTTCCTTTAGAAGTGATTCCATCATTTTCCCTATCACTGAGGTTAAACTAACAGGTCTATAGTTTCCTGCTTCTGCCTTGCTCCCACTTTTGTGAAGGGGAATCACATCTGCCCTCCTCCAGTCCTCGGGTACCACCCCATCCTCCCATGATTTGTTAAAGAGGGTAGTCAGTGGTGTCACTAGTTCTACCCTTAGTTCTTTTAGAATTCTGGGATGAATCCCATCAGGCCCCATTGCTTTGTCCACCTTTAGTTTTAAGAGTTCTTTCAGAACCCTTTCTTCTGTAAATGGGCTGGTATCAACTTCTGTATCCAGAGTGTTACTACTGTTTGTTTTATGTACCTCCTCTTCCTTTGTAAATACTGAGCAAAATATTTGTTTAGTATCTCTGCCTTTTCACATTCTCCTCTGCCCACCCTCCCTCCCTTTATTAAGCCTCACTATCCTCCCTTGGTCTTCCTTGCTCCTGATGTACCTATAAAGGTTTTATTCCTTCTTAACTGAGTTGGCTATCTTTTTCCTCAGTTTGGGCCTTTGCTGTTCTGACTGCCTTCCCAGCCTCCTTTTGCTTTAACTGATACAGTTCTCTGTCCTGCTCCTGCTGCGATTCCTTGTACTTCCTGAATGCTTTCTTTTCTCTTGAACCTTCCTGCCACTTCCTTTGAGAACCATAGTGGTTTCTTACATCGTCTTGTTTTGTTTATTTGCTTCACACAAGGCTCGATACCTCTGTGATGGCAGTTTTATTATTCCCCATTGTTCTTCCACTCTCCTTCCCGCCCATTTGCTAGTGCATTCCTTAGGCACTCACCTATTTTGGCAAAGTCAGCCCTCCTAAAGTCCAGTACTTTTGTCTTTGTATGGCTTGACTCTATTGCTGTGTTTATTGTGAACCATACTGTTCGATGGTCGCTAGTTCCCAGATGACTACCCACTTCTACATCTGTGATCTCTCTCCATCTCCATTTGAGAGTATCAAGTCTAATATTGCTCCCTCTCAGTGGGCTCCAGTACTAGTTGTCTAGGCATGCCCTGTAGGGCATCTAGAATAACTGCACTTCAGTGGCAGCTGCAACCGCGCTCCAGTTAACATCTGGCATATTCAGATCACCCATCAGCAATATCTCCTTTTCTGCCATTCTAAGTATACTTTCTATCATTTCCTTGTCCACTTCTCCCTGAGAAGGGGTCTGTATACAACCCCTGTGCGATTTGTGGTGCCATTGCCGGGTCTCCAAATTTACCCACAGTGCTTTTCTCCTCCCTGTTTACCCTTTGTTCTGTTGCTTTTATTCCTTCCTTATGTAAAGAACTACTCCCCCTCTTTACCCTCCCTGTCCCTCCTGTAGATAGTGTATCCTGGTATGTTTACGTCCCAGTCATGGTTTTGTGTGTACCATGTTTCTGTGACTGCCACGATATCCAGATGTTCCTCCTCCATCAAGGCCACTAATTCAGGAAGCTTGTTACCTAGACTACGGGCATTGGTACTCATTGCTCTCCATTTTTTGATGGCCTTACCTTCTGTTGCAGCATCCCCCACTGACCGTTCTACCTTGGTCTTTTTCTCATTTAGTACCCTGTTTTGTAGGGAGAGGCTGGGATTTTCTGCTGCTTGTCAGTGTCTCCCCCATTGACTAGTTTAAAAGCTTGCCAATGAAGCATTTAAACCGATTGCTCAAAAGACTTGTTCCTTCCTGGACAGATGCAGACCATCCTGCCAGTATAGGCTGGTGTCCTCCAGGTGGAACCCCAGTCCCCAATGAAGCCAACCCTGTGCTCTGCACCATTTTTTCAACCATTCATTAAACTGCATGGTGCCAATTACCTCGCCTCCCCATGCCTTTGACAGGCAGCACCTCTGAGAAGGATACTGTGTTTGCTACTTGTCTTAGGCCCTCCCCAACTCTGCAATGTCCTCCTGCACTGCTCTAACCTCATGATGAGCCAGTCATTTGTCCCTAGGTGGACAATTACGTCCAGCTCAGAATCCCTTGCAGCTGTTGTTGTGATCCTGAGGATGCGCTTCCTGTCCCTCCAAGCCATGGCACCAGGCAGGCACCTTACTTCAGATTTCCCAGCTCCTCCCAGTTCTATCCCCCTAATAATTGAGTCCCCCACCAGGAGCTGCTTCCTTTCCTTGTGGTGTCCTCTGCCTCCTTCCTGTGGGCCTCCCTTGTGACAGTTGTCCTCAGCCTCCTTAGTCTCCTCTGTTCTTCCTTTGGATCACACTGGACCACCCCGAGCTACACCTTCTGCTCTTTCTTCACCAGCTGCACTTAAGGGGGCCCCTGACATGCCACTGAACCACATTAGGAAGACTGCTCCAAAACCTTATGCTTCTCTTTTTCATCAACCTATCTATCCTGCTAAGAGTCATAATGATGTCCGCTCATTGTATAAAGGGGGTATGGTGGACTTTCTGGATAGGGTTTTTGTGGCTAAAACGTTGCTGAAAGGGTCAATGAAGTTCTTTGCAAACAAGATTTATGCCCTCATTCATGTCTCTGGTTAGAGCACCTTTGATGTTAGCTTTAAATTGAATGCTGGCTTACAGAGGTTTTGGGCACAATTTAGCACTTTGAAAAATACCCCATTATGGACCCCCTTCAAAGCTATCCCCCGTACTAAACCTGCGTATAAAAATATTACAGTTCTGTTCAGGAATGAGGGGGTTAGTGTCGCTGATTTGACGTATTGGTTGAAGCAACACTGTTCAGTTATGGGATGCCCGGAAGCTATATTTGATACTGAACATATTTGGACATGGGGTGGAAAGTGAAGGTCATGCTACATGTTACAGATACTGGCTTGAGTCACCTTCCAAAGTTTTTTTTTAGGCCATGATAGGGGTGTATCGTTCTACGCTGGTCAGCCAAAGGCATGCTATAAGTGTGGCTCCTGCACTCACTTAAACAGCCTTTGTGGTCAAGTAAGATGTACCCTGTGTCAAGAACTGGGTCACACTAGCGGGAATTGCCTCAGTGAACCGAAGTGTAACCTGTGTGACTCTGTGGGCCATACCTATCAGAGCTGTGCCTGGGCGGCTCATAATCAGTCTGATTCCTCGGATCGGGTTGAACAGCAGCTGATGATTGATCTTGCTCAAATAGATCCCTTTCCCACCTCCTCTAGACAGCCTGATGCTTCTACTGTGCTCCCTCCCTCCCCCAGTTTCTCCTCCCTGTCCACCTGCCTTGCAGCTGCTGGCTGATCCTCCCCCCCTTCCATGCCTCAGGTAGATTGTTATTACTTCCCCCCTTGACAATGTAGTGCAGTGTGAGACCTCATCCTCAATCATGCCCCCCCCCAAGTTAGCAAGAGATCCTCCAGGCGATCCCAGTCAGCACAGCAGCCAGCCTCTAAAGTGTCTACAACTTCTGAATAGCCCTTGAGTAGCAGGTATGAGATATATCAGTCCTCTCAACTTTCAGATGCAGATTTGGAGGGTTCTTCCCTGTGGTCTTCACAGGTTGACCTTCTCTCTGAACCTGAAGTTCAAAAATCCGCCTCCTGAGGCCCAGCAACCTAGATCTAGGAGGACTAAGAAAAAGCCCTCTTGACAGGTTTTCTTTCCTTAGCTTTACCTCTCTTCTACCTATATGGCATTGGGGACTTTAAATGTAAATAGTATTAAGAGTTACAGAAAGAAAAGTTTGGCCCTGACTTATTTCCTAACCAGTTTGTTGCAGGTAATCTTCCTACAGGATATCAGATTACACTCCAATCTGGAGCTAGGCCTTGCCACTAAACTATGGCATGTTGGTCCTTCTTATTAGTCCATAGGTCCAGATGCCTGTTCAGGGGTGAAGATTTTGTTCTGTTCTGAACTGAATGTTCCCTTACTTAAATTGGTTGATTTAATATCTGGACGTGTTTTGATATTAGATACTAAAATTAATAACCTTTATTATAGGTGTATTAATATTTATGCACCCCAAACTAAGGCAGATAAAGTCTCCTTATTCCAGGCTTTCCAACCTTACTTACTGTCTTCTCAAACAGTAATTCTTGGTGGGGATTTTAATTGTGGGCTTGCTAGAAAAGATAGAGGTTTCAGTTCTACCACTACTAAGATTTTCTGTGACATGTCCACCTTAAAATCTGTGATTTCTACCTCTCATTTGAAGGATGCTTATCTGTCTACTCATAGGTGTGCACATCCAACTTTCCAGAAAGGTCACTTGGCCACCAGATTTTTTTTTTTTTATTACTGAATCTTTACCCATTTCCGCTGTACAGGTAGTAGAAATAGAGTTTTCTGACCACAAAATTATTGCAATTGCACCTGGGTACAGTAGTTAAATTTTCCCAAGGTCCGGGTTATTGGAAATTTAATTCTTTTCTTCTGTCTCAGGTTGCTCTGCTGCACAACCTTAAATATTTTTGGACAAATAAATGCTCGGTGTTTGAAATGTTTGACACTCCTGCCCTCTGGTGGGAAGATGCCAAACTGGATTTGAGGAGATTCTTGCAACTAGAAAGAAAAAAACTCCATACTGATACTTATTTCAAGTACCTCAAACAAAGGCAACACCTACAAAAACTACAGTCCCTGGCTAGAATTACTTCTCATGATTTTAGAGCTCAGATTCAGCTGTTGCAACAGGATATGCAGACGTCTCATTTGTGTCAATCTGAAAGTTTAAAGAAACAGCAAAGCTTTGGCGTTCAGGGGGAAGCTGAGGTGCTCTGTGGCTATTTACATTGCCATAGCACTGTCAAACATAAATTAATGGGCCGTCTCACTGATCAGGGTGGCTCTGTGTATGCTGATAGACGTAACATCCTCAGGATTGTATCACAACACACTGCTTCTCTTTTTCACAGCATACACTGTTGCAAGACTCTACTGCTACGCTGTTGCCCACTCCCAGTATTCCTGTTTGCCCTCCATATTTAGTGACTGAACTCATGAAGGATATTTCTGCTTCTGAAGTTGAACAGGCTATACGGTCTTTACATAATAATAGAGTTCCAGGTTTGGACTGGTTCACTACTGAATTGTATAAAGTACTTGGCCCTTTAATTTCCAGAGAGCTAGCGGTGGTGTTCACATTCCTGTTAAATACTGCTTCTATTCCACTGGATTTGGCCTGTGGCCTACTCATATTCTTTTACAAGAAAGGGGATAAAACTGATCTTACGAACTGGAGGCTTATTAGCCTTCTCAATGCGTATTTCAAGATTATTGCTAAAATTTTACAAACTAGGTTGTTGCAAGTTGCCGTTCTTCTTATATCCCCTACTCAAACCTGTTCTATCCCTGGGAGGCATATGAGTGACCCTCTTCTTCTCTTATGTGAACTGATTGAAAGAGACAATGCTGAAGGTTTGACTGGGTTTCTTCTGTCTTTAGATCAGAAGCAAGCCTTTGACACCGTGGAGCACAGCTATTTATGGGATACACTTGCTCAGTATGGAATTCTGGACTATTTTCTTCTCTGGATACAAGCTATCTATAAAGTTGCTACGGTGACACCCCTTGTTAATGGGTGGTTGGAGCCTCTGATTGCAGTTAAATGGGGTTAGACAAGGTTGTCTATTAAGCTCTCTCCTCTATATTTTTAGAATTGATCCACTTTTAAGGGCTCTGAGTACTACCCCTGCACTGCCGCACATACATGTAGATACCTATACTTTTCCTTGTGTGGCTTTAGCTTCTGCTGATGACCCTACTGTATTGGTTGGTGACACAGCCTCTGCAACACAAGTAATGAACATCTATCGGTCCTTTGGTTCCCTATCAGGGATTTCACTTAACATGACTAAGTGTGTAGGGAGACAATTTGGCCAACCACTGCTTCCACTTGTTTCAGTTGCTGGGTTACATTAACTAGGGACCCAATTAACATTTTAGATATAATATTTGGTTACAAGAAATTAGATGTTCTCAATTGGAGTCCTAAACTTTCTCAGGCCCAAAGGTTGTTGAAGGCCTGGAATGTGTGGCATATGGGGAAACTGAAGAGGGTTCATCTTATTAAATCATTTCTTTTGCCTCTTTTTACACATATTGGTTGGTTATTTCCTCCCCCTCGAACACTTGAAACTTCTTAATAGTATTTTTTTTTCAGGCAGTCTGGGGCAGTAGGCTGAATCCTGTAAAACAAAATATTTTATGTATTCCAAAGAATTAAGGGGGTTTGGAAATGGTGAATCCAATGGTCTTTTTTACCGTTCTCTATATTGTAGTTAATCTGAGGCTGGTTATTAACCCATGCTCAACGGTCTTGGATCCCTTTATATACCCTGACCTGTAGTCCTTGGTTCCCTCAATGGGAAGCTGCCTCTCTTAGATTACTTAGGTACTCTAATGTTTGTCCTCCTTACATAAGGGATGGGTTTGTTAAAATTAAAAGTTGGCAATTATCTACTGCTATGGTGCGTGGCCAACATCGAAAGTTTCTGCATATACAAATTCTTTTCACTAGGTTTAGGGAGCTGAACTCTTTTCCCAGTTGTCCAGCCAATATGACACAGACAATGCGCAACTTTTTAAACAACCCTAGAATCCCTGAGAAAATGCGGGACATTCATTGGCTTTGCTGTCACAACAGGTTGAATGTTAAGGAACATCAGAAACATAAACAGTTTTCTGAAAGGCTATGTTCCAGGCCTCACTGTGTTCAGCAGCTTGAGACAACTTTTCATTTACTTTTTTCATGTTCGTATATTTCGAGCTTTTGGTCCTTTTGGGCTAATTCTTGGAGTATGCCCCCTTTTCGTACTATATCCTTGGATGTTCATGGGCTACATCTACCTGACAGGTTATTCTGACTGTGTTGAAATGGTATATCTGGAACTCACGCTGTTGGTTTACTCTGCAACAAAAATCAGTGCCTCTTTCTGACCTACTGGAAAAGATTGTTTGGGAACTTAAGATCCTTTATAGAATGGAAGTGAAAAATTGGACAGCTAACTGGGTATTCCAGTCCTGGAGGAATTTTTCTTGGGTCACTGACTCTGATGTTCCTGTCACATGAGCACGCTAATGTTTTTCACTAATGTATTCTCTTTGTTTTCCTGTAACATCACGTTTTTTTCCTTGGGTTTTTTTTTTTGGTTTTGGGGGATTTCCGGCAATTTTTTTTGTTCAATTGTCTTTGATTTTGCTTGTTCTCCTGTACTGTATTATATAGTGTTATTCTCAATAAACATTACATTCCCCTACTCTTTTTCAATAAGTACCATGGGATCTTTTAGTATCCACCTGAACTACCACCAATCCAGGCAGATGGGACCTTGGTTTAACATCTCATCTGAAAGACGGCACCTCAGAGGTGCAGCACTCCTCTCATGCTGCACTACAGTGACAGTACTAGGATATTAACCCAAGTGCCAGATGTGGGAACTGAACCCACAGCACTCTGATCTGTCAGCCTCAGAAGCGAGTGTGCTACCTACTGAGCCACTGACACTGATATTACTTGTACTATGCTATATTGTTAGCACATGTGTTATTCTGTTTTGTAATCTGCATTTCTTTCTTAATCATTTTTCTCCCTCTGGCTCCTGGTCTTCCTGCCTCTGTCTTGGCATCCCCTTCAGGTCTCCGGCCGCCATCTCCAGGGATCCCCGGCTCCCAGTCAGGTTCCGCAGCTAGTACCCCTGCAGCTTACCCCCCATGGCGGGGCAGCAAAGGGCCCTCCTGTATCCCCCGCTGAACCAGGATCCAGTGTGTCACCACATACCTTCGGAGCCATTGCTCCCCATCAGAGATGGCCACCATGCTGCCATAACCAGTGCCAGTTTTTCCCATTTTCTTCCCTTGCAAAGTGTGAGGTGTGCAATGACGCCAAGGGACAGGCGCACACACGCTACTGCACACACACCTTCCCAGCATCGGCCTCAGCATGTCCCCCCCTCTAGCTGCCTGTGCTACTGACTTGCCCCCCAGCCACCACTAGAGGCCACCCAAGCACTGGTGACAGCATTCCCTCCTCCCCAGGGAAGGAGAACAGTCCAACGGATGCTCCATCCTTCACCCTCCCCGCCGACCTCCGATGACCATGGCTCGTTCCCGAACCCGGGTCGCCAGTGTAGCGCAAGGTGTGGCGTCCAGCACCTCAACCTTCAGCACCACTGGGCCGGCATTGTTATCTGCTTTTCTAAAAAAATAAAATAACATTTTTGATTCAAAAAAATAAAACTAAAGGTTTAGCATACTTCAAAGGTACTCTATAGGGAAAAACCTGAGGAGCGCTACTCATATTACCTTTAACCATTTGGGGTAAATGCACCCCAATTTCCTTCATGCAATTCTATAAAAAACAGTTCAGAAACTACAGGATGTACCCAAGACAGAGTAATTATTTAGACTGAAAGAAAATGTATGCCTTATAACTGATTCATCCATCTTTCTATACCAATTCTACAGTGAATCAAACATTTAAACACATGATCAAACGTCAGATAAAACAGATAGAGCATACATTTTACTTGGTTACTACAGCACTGTCGAAACATGAAACATACAACATTTACTCCAGAAATAAGTGTAACCCCCTACAAATGGGGGTTCCTAAAAGCTTCCTCGGAGCTTGGAGGAATGCTCCGTGCCTGATTGGTTTCGGCGTTAAGCCGCTTAAATGTGGTACCAGTGAGCACTTTTGAAGCCTCTGTATCTGTCTCTTTAAGGGCTGCCTTTTGCAGCTACAATTAACTGACATGGAGGGGGGTTGTGTGGTTGTATGCCCGAGTCCCGCCCGGGCCACTGGAAAATAGCTCTTTTTCTGCCACAGCTAGTGGTGCAAAGGGAGCTCTGCAAGGGGATGTGATTGTTGTGAGAAATAACATATAATGACAATGATAATGTAGTTGTTCTAACCTGCCTTTCTTTGCAGTAAAGATTGTTTCAATTGCCTCCTCCATTTTTGGTCCAGAACTGTTGAATTGGACCAGTCAGTACCTTGGAACCCTACAGAGTCGGCTAACCAATGGGGAACCTGCTCGTCCTTTGAGAAAGGTATTATGGGCTATGGCGCTTTTTCGCACCACTGAGAGCCAGAGAAAGTGACTGGCATGTGCCACCGGCCAATAAGAGTGGGTAGCACCCGAACTGAAGGAAGAGCCCCTTGCTGCTGGGGCCAGATGAGAGAGAGGAGCTCTGTGCTTCTGCGCTGTGTGAGTGCTCGCGCGAGAAGTGCATGAAGGCCTAAGTCGGCCATTTTTTCCTTTCGAGCAAGTCAGACAAAATCCGTTGGCAGGCGGTCAGAGGAGGCTGTGTCCAGCACAGCTACCCACCAGGCTCGACCTGTTGGAGGACTGGAGAATCTGCTGAATCGCGCTTGGTCCGAGGGAAAAGTGGAAGCTGCCGTTGCAGTATCTCAGTGGCTGTGAGTTTGTGGGAGCCTTGGAAGCAACTGCCTGGTGTGGCACTCCTCTGTTGTTGTTTGCCATATAAATGTGTGAGGCGGCTGGTAAAGTTCAGGCTCAGCTCTGCTAGTGTTGAAGGAATCAGTATTTGCTGGAGTTTGTGAGTACTGAATCAGGGTAGCTCCTGGCTAAATGTGCAAACAGTTTTCCAATTGTATTTCTATACTGCGACTGCCTAACTAAACTTTCTTTCCATGCTGACTTGCTCAGGATTGTGATGGTTATCTGTGTTACTTGCCCCAGCCAGCTGCTATGTTTGGACCAGCCATTAGGGCTTGGGTACCCAGGGACAGCAAATCTTAGGGTTAGGCCTGTGCACAGAGCCCTAGGTATATAATTATAGTATAAGCCAATTAACTTGATTTCCCCCCTTTCCTTGTTATCTGCCCCTATAATAAATCAGATTGTTGTGTTGCAACTACACCCTGGCTGGTTTGTGCATCCCTAATGAACTGCTGCATAGTGACTGTGATATAACTGTACCTTACTTTACAGGGGGTCCCTGGAGTGAGCCGAAAGACACTATCCGGGGGGTAAGTGTACTGGTGAGAAGAATTGTTGGTACCCAGGGTGAGCCACTAGTGGGACGAAAGGGGGGTTGCAGTAGCCCAGAGGACTGTAACTGAGGCAGTCTCAATTGTATTAACCCCAACCTCTGGGTAGAGGCTCCCATCCACGGATCTGGGCCCCTCACCCTGTCTTTTTGGAGGCAGGCAGGGGTAGTAGCTCTAAGGGTAGCGCCCCCTGGGGGTTATATAAGATAAGGACCTTTCGGCAAATCTGCCATGACAGTGGTGATTGGCAGATGAAAAATGCTTAGGAAAACTTCTACGTGCATTCACTTTAGCAAACAATCCACAGTTTGTGAGACAACTTTGTGGGTGTAGGGAAAGCACCATTTTAAAGCTGCACGGTGAGGAGTGACACAGGGTACATATCTCTGAGCTCACAGTTAAAGTACATGTTAAGAAAGTCAAAAAAAACAGGTATGAAATATGCTCCCCTTGATCTGTTAACCTTCTCCAACCCACCTTATTTAGTCTCGACCATGTAAACATCCAGAATGTTTTAAAATAATAACCTACAGTCCAGTACAAACCAAAAAACATTTAACTGTGACCAAAGTGTTCTCTGCAATCCCTTATTACACAGGTCTCCCATTAATGAAAACTGCACCTAAACATTGGAACCATCTGTATCTTCAGGTTTCTATATACAGTAAGTAATCCATTTCCGCTTCAGTGTTACGTTCAGCTTCTATCCTCTAGATCAAAGTGGTAGCTTCATTTGGATCATTAAATAAATAAACATGGCTATTCGCCCGCATGCAGTGGTGAGCAGGCAGGAGCAATTGGTGGTGGATCTTAAGTGTATGCATAGAGCTACGGATCCGGTCAAAAGCCTTCCTTCACAACCTAGTGCCATAAGATGGATCATGGAAAATGGAAATCTTTGAGTCACTGTGCTGTAAGAGCCCTTTCTTCCTTGCCAATGCTAAGACTCTATCTCGATCCCCAACTCCTTTGCATATAATAATGAAAGTCCTCGGAGCAGAACTATCTGCTAGGGCCCACCAGGGAGTGAGTCTGTATGCTTTTTCCACACAGAAGGATTTATAAGCATCGGAGAGGCCAAGGATCTTAAGCGGCAGCAAAATCCTAAACAATCTTCTCCTTCGGTGGTTTCTGGAAGTCCAGCCACTTGGAGATTCTGTTCACAAGCTTGGTTTTCCAAAGACTCTAACCTCTGTTTTAACTGGAGATTTTCTTTCACCAAAGTTGCCATTGCATTCTGAGACTTCAGGGATGTCGTCTCTGCCTGCTGCACCATTTGTCCAACAGAATCCAGGCGAGTCGACAGTGTAGCTACACACGGGGTTGGAATGTTTAATTTTCGGTCCATGTCTTGCACCATCTTAATTAGCAGGAGCAGGGTGGCATTTACAGCAAGTAGAGTCACCTCATTGCTGGGAACCTCCATCGAACCCAATGCTGCCTTGTGGAGATCAGGCAATCCATTCTTCTTAGGATTTTTGGGTGCAAAAATGTCCCCAGGTGGAGCAGCACCCTGAGATTTGTCCATCTTGCACACCAAAGGTCAATCTACTGAAATGGCAAGTTAGAATCAATAAAAGCTAGTGGAAGATAGTTTTAGTTGATGAATCACTCAATCTCTCTTGGGAGCTGATGTGAGGAATGTCTGTTCCTATCTGAAGCTAAGCCACGCTCCACATATTTATAGCATTATATCATGCTCCTCCCTTCCATGGTGTACATATTGATATCCCACAGTCTCTTCTCATATGGCTTCTAATGCAGCCCATGCACCATTTTTGTTTTCCTCCTCTGGACAGCTCCATCCACCTATGTCCTTCCTGAGATGTGCTCTCCAGAACTGGACACAGTACTCCAGGTGGGGCCTCATCAATGATCTATACAGTGATAACACCACCTCCCTCCTTCTGCTGGTGATTCCCTTCTCTATGTAGCCTGGCATTCCACTGTCCCGACCCACCTACTGCCTTATAACACTGCCTCACCAACTTGAGGTCATCAGATATGATTACTCTAAGGTCCCTTTCCTGTCTTGTGACCATCAATACATCATCCTCCATTTTATACTCTGTCTCTGGGTTTCTGTGTCCTAGGTGCATGATTTTGCACTTTTGTGCACTGAAACCCAGCTGCCATACCTTAGACCGCTCCTCGAATTTTCTCAGGTCTTTGCACATTCTCTCCATTCCTTCAGGAGTATCCACCCTATTATAGATTTTGGTGTCATCTGCAAAGAGGCATAGCTTCCCTTCCAGCTCTTCTGTAATGTCACTTACAAAGACATTAAAGAGGATTGGTCCCAGTACTGAGCCCTGAAGTACCCTGCTGGTCACCTTCCCCTCCCCCCAATAAGTGCCATTTATCCCTACCCTTTGTCACCTATCCATCAATCAATTTTGTACCCAGTTTACCACCTGGGACCCTTCCCCAAACTGCCCAGTGTATTTATAACGCTCCTATGTGATACGGTGTTGAATGTATTGTTGAAGTCTAAGTAGGCCTTATCCACTGCTCCACCCCTATTTCCCTGGTCATCCAGTTGAAGAAATCAATCAGGTTTATCCAATGTGGGTTCAACACCATTAGAGGGCCGGCACTTTGCCGCCGGCAGTACAGCACCGGCGAAGTGACAAAAGGAGGAATAATGACCTGGGCACATCAGCACCTACGGAATAGGGCAACAGGCAGGAGGCAGCACATAGAGGTGCTTAACAATCAGAGTGCCACATCACATACATGTGACTGAGGGCATTGTTAAGGGAATGCGGGCTGCAATGGTAGCTGGGTGGGGAGTGGGATGCTGTACGCATCCATTTCCTGGTGGGTGTTCAGGCTGGGTCGGGCAGTCTTTGGGGGGTGGGCTGTGGCCAGAAGGTCTCTGGGTGTTGACATGGGTCACTGTTGGGCACCATGGTGGGTGACCTGTCAGTGGCAGGGCCACACAATGTAGCAGTGCTTGCCAGTCGCTAGTGTCATGTCCTGCTGGGGTGTGTGCACCTTCTATTGGGGTGCTCCTGTCACTTTTGTGGTGCTTGCTGTCCGCGTTTGTCATGGGGTGCACCTTTGGTCCGCAGCACTGTGTGCCATCGGCATATTGCCAGTGCTCTGACAGCCAGGTGCTCTGACGGCCAGGGGCATCTTCACTGGTGCAGTGACAGAGGTGAACCCTGATGTGACCTCCCATTGTGAATCCATGCTGTCTCTGGTATTGCAACCTGCTGGATTCAAGATACCCCACAAGCCTTTCCTTTAAAAGCATCTCCATTAATGTCTCCACCAGTGATGTCAGACTGACTGGCCTCTAGTTGCCAGCCTCCTCCCTGCACAGGGCAGTTAAGTGACTTGCTCCATGGTTACACAATATGCAACTGATGGCTGTGGGTCTCCGGGTTTGCAGCTCACAGCTCTTAACCACTATGCTAAACTACCTCCCTTTATGAAGCGGGACTAAATCTGCCCACCTCCAGTCCTCCAGAACCACTCCTGTTTCCAGTGAGCTGTTGAAAAGGGCTGTCAGAGGTACATTCAGTACCCCCTTGGCTGCCTCAACACCCTTGGGCGCACCCTGTCTGGCCCCACAGCTTTGTCCACTTTCAGATTCACAAGTCCCTTTAAAACTCTGTCTTATGACTAGACCTGTGTCTACCTCCCTACCCCAATGCCCCTGCTGCTTTTATGAGGTACATCTCCTCCCCTTCTACTGTTAGACTGAACAGAAGTATATGTTCAGCATATTTGCTTTTCCCTAATCCTCCTCCTCCTTCTCTGCACAGTCTGCCCTTCCCTTCATAGCCTCACAGTCCCTCCACTTGTCTTCTTCTTTTCAGTAATGTACGTAAAAAAATGTCTTGTCTCCCTTAGTCATCCCTTTGGCTGTCCTTCCCTCAGTTCGCACCTTTGCACCCCTCACCACTTCCCATGCTACCCTCTGCTTCTTCTGGTACACCTCCCTATCCTCTTCCTTCTGCATCTCTTGCTACCTCCTGAAGGCTACCCTTTTGGCCTTATCCTTTGCTGTCACTTTCTTTGAGAATCATAGTGGTCTCTTTTTTCCTTCTGTTTTTGCTCACTTCTTTTGCATAGAGGTTTGCTGCATTCACTATTCCTTCCCTTAGCCCACTGCTTCTCCACATCATACTGCCATCCCCTGTGATAGGTTATCTCTGAGGCATTCGCCCATTTTTTTAAGATCTGCTCTCCTGAAATCCAGGACTCTCATTGTTATGTGGTTTGCTACTGCTGCCATACTTATGTTGAACCACACTGTGTGGTGATCACTGATCCTCAGGTGGCCTCTCACCTTGATGTCTGCGCTAAGCTCCAAGTTTGGCTTTGGATTTGGAGATGCCTCAACTTTGGATCTGACGGATGTCACGGCTTACTAGGCACCATGTTCAGCACTGGATTAGATGGATATCAGGGATTACTAGGCCCCACATTCGGTTTTGGATTAGACAGATGTCAGGGATCACTAGGCCCACAGTTCGTGTTTGTATTTTGGACATCAAGGCTCACTAGGCCCAGTGTTTGGTTTTGGATTAGACAGATGTCAGGGCTCACTAGGCCCCACGTTCAGTTTTGGATTAGACAGATGTCAGGGTTTACTACGCCTCACGTTCGGTTTTGGATTAGACAGATGTCAAGGCTCTCTAGGCCCCATGTTCTGCTTTGGATTAGACAGATGTCAGGGTTCACTAGGCCCCACGTTCAGTTTTGGATTAGACAGATGTCAGGACTCATTAGGTCCCACATTTGGTTTTAGATTAGACAGATGTCAGGTCTCACTAGGTCCCACATTTGGTTTTAGATTAGACAGATGTCAGGGATCACTAGGCCCCACATTCAGTTTTGGATTAGACAGATGTCAAGGCTCACTAGGCCCTATGTTCTGCTTTGGATTAGACAGATGTCAGAGCTCACTAGGCCACAAGTTCAGTTTTGGATTAGACAGATGTTAGGTCTCATTAGGCCCAGTGTTTGGTTTTGGATTAGACAGATGTCAGGGCTTACTAGGCCCCATGTTCAGTTTTGGATTAGATTGATATCACTGCTCACGAGTCCCACAGGTTGCCTTTGGATTCATATGTTCAGTTTTGGATTATTTGGATGTCCGAGATCACTAGGCCCCATGTTCGGTTTTGGATTCAGACATCAGGACTCACTAGGCCAGGTGTTTGCTTTTGGATTAGACAGATGTCAGGACTCACTAGGCCCCATGTTCTACTTCGGATTAGACAGATGTCACAGCTCACTAGGCCACAAATTCGGTTTTGGATTAGACAGATATCAGGGCTCACTAGGCCCCATGTTCAGTTTTGGATTAGACAGATGTCAGGGCTCACTAGGCCCCACGTTCAGTTTTGGATTAGACAGATGTCAGGGCTCACTAGGCCCCACGTTCAGTTTTGGATTAGACAGATGTCAGGGTTCACTAGGCCTCACATTCGGTTTTGGATTCGACAGATGTCAAGGCTCACTAGGCCCCATGTTCTGCTTTGGATTAGACAGATGTCAGGGTTCACTAGGCCCCACGTTCAGTTTTGGATTAGACAGATGTCAGGTCTCACTACTAGGTCCCACATTTGGTTTTGGATTAGACAGATGTCAAGGCTCACTAGGCCCCATGTTCAGTTTTGGATTAGACAGATGTCAGGTCTCACTAGGTCCTACATTTGGTTTTAGATTAGACAGATGTCAGGTCTCACTAGGTCCCACATTTGGTTTTAGATTAGACAGATGTCAGGGATCACTAGGCCCCACGTTCAGTTTTGGATTAGACAGATGTCAAGGCTCACTAGGCCCCATGTTCTGCTTTGGATTAGACAGATGTCAGAGCTCACTGGGCCACAAGTTCAGTTTTGGATTAGACAGATGTTAGGTCTCATTAGGCCCAGTGTTTGGTTTTGGATTAGACAGATGTCAGGGTTTACTAGGCCCCATGTTCAGTTTTGGATTAGATTGATATCACTGCTCACGAGGCCCACAGTTTGCCTTTGGATTCAGATGTCAGTGCTATCTGGGTCCCATGTTCAGTTTTGGATTATTTGGATGTCTGAGATCACTAGGCCCCATATTCGGTTTTGGATTCAGACATCAGGACTCACTAGGCCAGGTGTTTGCTTTTGGATTAGACAGATGTCAGGACTCACTAGGCCCCATGTTCTACTTCGGATTAGACAGATGTCAGAGCTCACTAGGCCACAAGTTCGGTTTTGGATTAGACATATATCATAGCTCACTAGGCCCCTCGTTCAGTTTTGGATTAGACAGATGTCAGGGCTCACCAGGCCCAACGTTCAGATTTGGATTAGACAGATGTCAGGGCTCACTAGGCCCCACGTTCAGTTTTGGATTAGACAGATGTCAGGGCTCACTAGGCCTCATGTTCAGTTTTGGATTAGACAGATGTCAAGGCTCACTAGGCCCCATGTTCTGCTTTGGATTAGACAGATGTCAGGGTTCACTAGGCCCCACGTTCAGTTTTGGATTAGACAGATGTCAGGACTCACTAGGTCCCACATTTGGTTTTGGATTAGACAGATGTCAAGGCTCACTAGGCCCCATGTTCAGTTTTGGATTAGACAGATGTCAGGTCTCACTAGGTCCTACATTTGGTTTTAGATTAGACAGATGTCAGGTCTCACTAGGTCCCACATTTGGTTTTAGATTAGACAGATGTCAGGGATCACTAGGCCCCACGTTCAGTTTTGGATTAGACAGATGTCAAGGCTCACTAGGCCCCATGTTCTGCTTTGGATTAGACAGATGTCAGAGCTCACTAGGCCACAAATTCAGTTTTGGATTAGACAGATCTTAGGTCTCATTAGGCCCAGTGTTTGGTTTTGGATTAGACAGATGTCAGGGCTTACTAGGCCCCATGTTCAGTTTTGGATTAGATTGATATCACTGGCCGGCCCGCCGGTGCAGCAGTTGGATTTCCGCTTGCTGACATGGCGACCAGGTTGAGGACGAGCCCGGAAGCTGGAGGGTCGGCCGGGAGAGGGCTTGAGCGTCCCAGGGACTGCCTGCCTCCGGGGACGGGGATCCAGGAGCCCGGCACTTGACTGTCCCCAGGTGGAGACCTGAGGCGCAGCAAGGCCGATGGCAGGAAGCAAGGGGGGGCGGCATGCCAGACGTCGGCGCTCAGCGCCTTGACGTCAGGGGACACGGCACGTCGCGAGTAGAGAGAGAACACCGGAAAAGCACCTTGCGGTCCCCCGGAGACGGAGCACTAGGCCCCGACCCTCAAAGCCCCTGCCTGCCCAGAGACAGCATCCCGACGAAACTCCAGTGTGTCTCGGGGTGAAGGGCCCCCACCCCGTACCCCGCCTGGGGGGTAAACCAAGGCTCCGTGGGGGATGGACTGCTCTGGTCTACAGGCAGGTGAGCGAGGGCTGAAAAGGCCGTAAAAAGTGTCTCCTGAAGAGAGGGGGACTGCAGGGGAGAGGAGGGCGAAACAAAAAAAAAAGATTGATATCACTGCTCACGAGGCCCACAGTTTGCTTTTGGATTCAGATGTCAGTGCTATCTGGGCCCCATGTTCAGTTTTGGATTATTTGGATGTCCGAGATCACTAGGCCCCATGTTTGGTTTTGGATTCAGACATCAGGACTCACTAGGCCAGGTGTTTGCTTTTGGATTAGACAGATGTCAGGACTCACTAGGCCCCATGTTCTACTTCGGATTAGACAGATGTCAGAGCTCACTAGGCCACAAGTTCGGTTTTGGATTAGACAGATATCATAGCTCATTAGGCCCCTCGTTCAGTTTTGGATTAGACAGATGTCAGGGCTCACCAGGTCCCACGTTCAGTTTTGGATTAGTCAGATGTCAGGGCTCACTAGGCCCCACGTTCAGTTTTGGATTAGACAGATGTTAGGTCTCATTAGGCCCAGTGTTTGGTTTTGGATTAGACAGATGTCAGGGCTTACTAGGCCCCATGTTCAGTTTTGGATTAGATTGATATCACTGCTCACGAGGCCCACAGTTTGCCTTTGGATTCAGATGTCAGTGCTATCTGGGCCCCATGTTCAGTTTTGGATTATTTGGATGTCCGAGATCACTAGGCCCCATGTTCGGTTTTGGATTCAGACATCAGGACTCACTAGGCCAGGTGTTTGCTTTTGGATTAGACAGATGTCAGGACTCACTAGGCCCCATGTTCTACTTCGGATTAGACAGATGTCAGAGCTCACTAGGCCACAAGTTCAGTTTTGGATTAGACAGATGTTAGGTCTCATTAGGCCCAGTGTTTGGTTTTGGATTAGACAGATGTCAGGGCTTACTAGGCCCCATGTTCAGTTTTGGATTAGATTGATATCACTGCTCACGAGTCCCACAGGTTGCCTTTGGATTCATATGTTCAGTTTTGGATTATTTGGATGTCCGAGATCACTAGGCCCCATGTTCGGTTTTGGATTCAGACACAGGACTCACTAGGCCAGGTGTTTGCTTTTGGATTAGACAGATGTCAGGACTCACTAGGCCCCATGTTCTACTTGGATTAGACAGATGTCACAGCTCACTAGGCCACAAATTCGGTTTTGATTAGACAGATATCAGGGCTCACTAGGCCCCATGTTCAGTTTCGGATTAGACAGATGTCAGGGCTCACTAGGCCCACGTCTCAGTTTTGGATTAGACAGATGTCAGGCTCACTAGGCCCCACGCTCAGTTTTGGATTAGACAGATGTCAGGGTTCACTAGGCCTCACATCTGCTTTGGATTCGACAGATGTCAAGGCTCACTAGGCCCCATGTTCTGCTTTGGATTAGACAGATGTCAGGGTTTACTAGGCCCCATGTTCAGTTTTGGATTAGACAGATGTCAGGTCTCACTACTAGGTCCCACATTTGGTTTTGGATTAGACAGATGTCAAGGCTCATTAGGTCCCATGTTCAGTTTTGGATTAGACAGATGTCAGGTCTCACTAGGTCCTACATTTGGTTTTAGATTAGACAGATGTCAGGTCTCACTAGGTCCCACATTTGGTTTTAGATTAGACAGATGTCAGGGATCACTAGGCCACACGTTCAGTTTTGGATTAGACAGATGTCAAGGCTCACTAGGCCCCATGTTCTGCTTTGGATTAGACAGATGTCAGAGCTCACTGGGCCACAAGTTCAGTTTTGGATTAGACAGATGTTAGGTCTCATTAGGCCCAGTGTTTGGTTTTGGATTAGACAGATGTCAGGGCTTACTAGGCCCCATGTTCAGTTTTGGATTAGATTGATATCACTGCTCACGAGGCCCACAGTTTGCCTTTGGATTCAGATGTCAGTGCTATCTGGGCCCCATGTTCAGTTTTGGATTATTTGGATGTCCAAGATCACTAGGCCCCATATTCGGTTTTGGATTCAGACATCAGGACTCACTAGGCCAGGTGTTTGCTTTTGGATTAGACAGATGTCAGGACTCACTAGGCCCCATGTTCTACTTCGATTAGACAGATGTCAGAGCTCACTAGGCCACAAGTTGGTTTTGATTAGACATATATCATAGCTCACTAGGCCCCTGCTCAGTTTTGGATTAGACAGATGTCAGCTCACCAGGCCCAACGCTCAGATTTGGATTAGACAGATGTCAGGCTCACTAGGCCCCACGCTCAGTTTTGATTAGACAGATGTCAGGGCTCACTAGGCCTCATGTTCAGTTTTGGATTAGACAGATGTCAAGGCTCACTAGGCCCCATGTTCTGCTTTGGATTAGACAGATGTCAGGGTTCACTAGGCCCCACGTTCAGTTTTGGATTAGACAGATGTCAGGTCTCACTAGGTCCTACATTTGGTTTTAGATTAGACAGATGTCAGGTCTCACTAGGTCCCACATTTGGTTTTAGATTAGACAGATGTCAGGGATCACTAGGCCCCACGTTCAGTTTTGGATTAGACAGATGTCAAGGCTCACTAGGCCCCATGTTCTGCTTTGGATTAGACAGATGTCAGAGCTCACTAGGCCACAAATTCAGTTTTGGATTAGACAGATCTTAGGTCTCATTAGGCCCAGTGTTTGGTTTTGGATTAGACAGATGTCAGGGCTTACTAGGCCCCATGTTCAGTTTTGGATTAGATTGATATCACTGGCGGCCCTTGGCATGAGGGTTAGTTCCGCTTGCGGCTAGGCGACCGGGTTCGAGGCAGGCCGGGAAGCTGGAGGGTCGGCCGGGGAGAGGGCTTGAGCGTCCCAGGGACTGCCTGCCTCCGGGGAGGGGATTCAGAGCCCGGCACTTGACTGTCCCCAGGTGGAGACCTGAGGGCAGCAAGGCCGATGGCAGGGAAGCAAGGGGGCGGCATGCCAGGCGTGGCGCTCAGCGCCAGCGTCAGGGGACCGGCTGCGTCGCGAGTAGAGAGAGAACACGGGAAAAGCACCTTGCGGTCCCGGGAGGCGGAGCACTAGGCCCCGACCCTCAAAGCCCCTGCCTGCCCAGAGACAGCATCCCGGCGAAACTCCAGTGTGTCTCGGGTGAAGGGCCCCACCCGTACCTACGCCTGGGGGTAAACCAAGGCTCCGTGGGGGATGGACTGCTCTGGTCTACAGGCAGGTGAGCGAGGGCTGAAAAAGCCGTAAAAAGTGTCTCCTGAAGAGAGGGGGACTGCAGGGGAGAGGAGGGCGAAACAAAAAAAAAAGATTGATATCACTGCTCACGAGGCCCACAGTTTGCCTTTGGATTCAGATGTCAGTGCTATCTGGGCCCCATGTTCAGTTTTGGATTATTTGGATGTCCGAGATCACTAGGCCCCATGTTTGGTTTTGGATTCAGACATCAGGACTCACTAGGCCAGGTGTTTGCTTTTGGATTAGATAGATGTCAGGACTCACTAGGCCCCATGTTCTACTTCGGATTAGACAGATGTCAGAGCTCACTAGGCCACAAGTTCTGTTTTGGATTAGACAGATATCATAGCTCACTAGGCCCCTCGTTCAGTTTTGGATTAGACAGATGTCAGGGCTCACCAGGCCCCATGTTCAGTTTCGGATTAGACAGATGTCAGGGCTCACTAGGCCCCACGTTCAGTTTTGGATTAGACAGATGTCAGGGCTCACTAGGCCCCATGTTCAGTTTTGGATTCGATTATCACTGCTCACGAGGCCCACAGTTTGCCTTTGGATTTAGATGTCAGTGCTATCTGGGCCCCATGTTCAGTTTTGGATTATTTGGATGTCCGAGATCACTAGGCCCCATGTTCGGTTTTGGATTCAGACATCAGGACTCACTAGGCCAGGTGTTTGCTTTTGGATTAGACAGATGTCAGGACTCACTAGGCCCCATGTTCTACTTCGGATTAGACAGATGTCAGAGCTCACTAGGCCACAAGTTCGGTTTTGGATTAGACAGATATCATAGCTCACTAGGCCCCTCGTTCAGTTTTGGATTAGACAGATGTCAGGGCTCACCAGGCCCCACGTTCAGTTTTGGATTAGACAGATGTCAGGGCTCACTAGGCCCCACGTTCAGTTTTGGATTAGACAGATGTTAGGTCTCATTAGGCCCAGTGTTTGGTTTTGGATTAGACAGATGTCAG
The DNA here is from genome assembly GCA_016271365.2 of Neoceratodus forsteri. Lineage (NCBI taxonomy): Eukaryota > Metazoa > Chordata > Ceratodontiformes > Ceratodontidae > Neoceratodus > Neoceratodus forsteri. The sequence continues at coordinate 84,854,275 of CM028136.1, forward strand.
GGCTTACTAGGCCCCATGTTCAGTTTTGGATTAGATTGATATCACTGCTCACGAGGCCCACAGTTTGCCTTTGGATTCAGATGTCAGTGCTATCTGGGCCCCATGTTCAGTTTTGGATTATTTGGATGTCCGAGATCACTAGGCCCCATGTTCGGTTTTGGATTCAGACATCAGGACTCACTAGGCCAGGTGTTTGCTTTTGGATTAGACAGATGTCAGGACTCACTAGGCCCCATGTTCTACTTCGGATTAGACAGATGTCAGAGCTCACTAGGCCACAAGTTCGGTTTTGGATTAGACAGATATCATAGCTCACTAGGCCCCTCGTTCAGTTTTGGATTAGACAGATGTCAGGGCTCACCAGGCCCCACGTTCAGTTTTGGATTAGACAGATGTCAGGGCTCACTAGGCCCCACATTCAGTTTTGGATTAGACAGATGTCAGGGCTCACTAGGCCTCACGTTCGGTTTTGGATTAGACAGATGTCAAGGCTCACTAGGCCCCATGTTCTGCTTTGGATTAGACAGATGTCAGGGTTCACTAGGCCCCACGTTCGGTTTTGGATTAGACAGATGTCAGGGCTCACTATGACCCACGTTCGGTTTTGGATTAGACAGATGTCAGGGCTCACTAGGTCTCAATTTCGGTTTTGGATTACTTTTTTGGGGGGGAGACCTGGGAGGATAAGGAGCTGTATGCTAGAAATAGACTCCATCTCAATTTGGAGGGGAAGGGATTCCTTAAGTTGACAATAGAGGGATTCATTGGTGAAAAGTGGGGTTTAAATTTATGAAGGGGGAAGGGATGGGAGAAAAGGCTGTCAAGGGGGTGCCGATAAAGGAGAGACTCTGTCTCCACCCCCCTGAGGAGCTGGAGGATTGCGGGAAAAGGCCGACTAGTAAAGTGCAGACCAGGGGAAAACAGAATCCCCGTGGGAACACGAGCAGGGGAAATGGAAGTATAGGGAAAGGGTGAAAGGTAGTCCTGCTAAATGCCAGGAGCTTGGGAAATAAAATGCCTGAGCTCCAGGCGATGCTAACTGAGGGAGCAGTGGATGTGGCAGCGGTCACTGAGACCTGGGCCACTGCAGGACATGACTGGGACCTGAACCTGGAGGGTTACACTATGTTCAGGAAGGACAGGGGGAGGGAAGGGGAGGAGGGGTAGCAATAACAGTCAAAAACTGCATTGGCATGGGGGAGTAGAGGAGGCAGAGGGAACCGTGGAAGCAATTTGGGTCACCTTGATAACAAGGGGGGGTAAAAGAGTAAAAATAGCAGTGGTGTATAGACCCCCTGCTCTGGCGGAGGAGCTGGAGGAGAGTCTGGTGGCAGATGTTGGGAGACACTGCAGACTGGGCAGAGGAACGGTGGTGGTGCTGGGGGACTTAAACATGCCAGGAACAGACTGGGAGACTTTGACATCCTCGGTGACCAGGGAACAGAGGTTGTTGGATGTCTTTCAAGACGCATTCCTAACTCAGCAGGTGGAGGAACCGACCAGGGAGGCGCGGGTACTGGATGTGGTCCTGGCAGACAGTGACCAGATTAGGGGCCTGGAGGTAAGGGACCCGTTGGCGGGGAGTGACCATGCCACGGTCTGGTTCTGCCTGGACATAGGAGGGCTAGAAGCTGCACAAAGACGGAGGTAACTGACTTCAGGGGAACGGATTTTAAGGAAATGGGAAGGATCCTTAAGGAGCATTTGGATGGGATTGGGTCAGACATGGATGCTGATAGTATAGGTGGGAAATCATCAGGAGAGGGGTGCAGGATGCTACCAGCACCTGTGCAAGAGTAAGACGAAAATGCGGTACGGCCCAAAAACGCTGCTGGTGGACCAGGGAGGTCCAGGAGGTGGTGCAGGGAAAGAAGGCAGCCTATAGGCAATTCAAGTGCTCATGAGTGAAAGGATCTGAGGGAGTACGAGCTGATGGCTAGAAGGGCCACCTGAGTGGTGAGGCGGCTAAGGCAAGGAAGGAGCAGAACCTGGCCAGGGAAATCAGGAGAGGAACAAGGGTTCTTCAGATACATTGGGGAAAAACGAAGGGTGAAGGGGCAGATTAGCAGGATTAAATCAGGGGAGAGATGAGCACAAGACTGGGGGAGCAGGCTGAGGTACTAAATGAGTACTTCACCTCAGTTTTCACCAAGGAAAATGGGAGTGCTGCATCATACATGGGAGGAGACAGAGATACTGAGGAGGGGACCCACTGATCGGTGGGTCTGGGAGAGGGGAGGCATCACTGGTAGGTGGGGGGAAGGCTAAGTAGGGAGAAGAGGTACCGAAAGTGGAAATCACAGCAGAGAGAGTGAGGGAAGCCCTCAGCTCCCTTAAGACGGAGAAAGCACCAGGGCTGGATAAATTACATTCCAGAGTGCTGAAGGAACTTGAGGGTGTCCTGGCAAAACCCCAGGTGGAGCTTTTCACCATCTCTCTGAGGACAGGGTGGGTGCCCCAGGACTGGAAGGTGGCGCGCATATAGTGCCTATCCACAAGGGGAGGGTCAAGGGAGGTGGCAGGGAACTGCAGGCCTGTCAGCCTGACATCGGTGGTGGGTAAGGTGATGGAGGGCAATTTCAAGGAGAGGCTAGGGGGGGACCTGGAAAAGTCAGGGTGCCTGGACGATAGACAGCATGGATTTGTCTCGAGGAAATCATGTCAGACAAACCTTGTGGAGTTCTATGACTGGATGACAAGTGCCTTGGACCTTGGTAGACCAGTGGACGTCCTCTTTCTAGACTTCAGCAAGGCATTTGACTCTGTTCCTCACATGGGCCTGTTGGATAAGCTGGGAGAAATGGGGGTTGGGAAACCAGATGATCAGATGGATAGGCAATTGGCTCCAGGACCGGACCCAGATATTCTCATCCCCAAAGAGGGTCATTAGTGGGGTCCCACAGGGATCAGTCCTTGGTCCCCTCCTGTTCATCGCCTACGTCTCTGACATAAGGACAGGAGTCAGGAATGAGATGAGTCTCTTTGCAGATGACTCAAAACTACAGGCGATGGTGGATGGGGAGGAGGGGAGGGTGACCCTACAGGGGACCCTGGAGGCTCTGGAAAGATGGTCTAGAAAGTAGCAGCTGAGGTTCAATGCAGGGAAATGCAAGGTACTCCACCTGAGGGCCAGAAACACGGGCCAAGTGTACACCCTGGGGGGGAAATGCTACAAGTCTCGATGGCTGAGAGGGACCTGGGGATGGTGGTAGATGTCAAAATGAACAACTCAGAGACTTGTAGGAGGGCAGCAGCCAAGGCCAACAGGATGCTAGGATGCATCGCTAGGAGGATCACTTCTAGAAGAAGAGAAGTGATGCTCCCTCTGTATAACAGCTTGGTGAGGCCACATCTTGAGTACTGCATGCAGTTTTGAGGCCACACTTAAAGAGGGACATTAAACTCCTGAGAGGGTCCAGAGGAGGCAACCAAAATGATTTGGGGCTTGGGGACAGGACCTATGAGGAGAGGTCAAGAGCTAAATATGTACACATTGGAAGAGAAAGGACTGGGGAAAATGATAGAGGTCTTCAAGTACATGAAGAGGGTAAATAGGGAGGAACAGTCAGGGTGCTTGAAGGAAGGAGGAGGGGGCCACTAGAGGGCATGGGTGGAAGCTGGAGGGGGGAAGATTCCGGGGAGAAAGGAGGAGGTGCTACTTCACTGAGAGGGTGGTGGAGCCATGGAATGCACTGCCTAGGGGGCTGGTGGAGGCAGAGACGGTGGAGGGGTTCAAGAGGGGCTGGGACAGGTACAGGGGAAGGGTTCTGGAAGCAAAATCCAATGCAGCAAGAATATCCGGAACTGGGAATGGAGAAGCCAGAGAAGGCGAGAGGGGCAGCAAGGTCAGCACCCAGGGTGGGGGCTGACCAAACGAGCAGACATGAAAGACTGTTAGGCCTATTCTGCTGGCATTTTAGTATGTTAGTATGATTAGACAGATGACAGGTCTCATTAGGCCCCATGTTCTATTTTGGATTAGACAGATGTCAGGGATCACTAGGCCCACAGTTCGTGTTTGTATTTGGACATCAAGGCTCACTAGGCCCAGTGTTTGGTTTTGGATTAGACAGATGTCAGAGATCACTAGGGCCCCCTGTTTGCCTTTGGATTCAGATGTCAGTGCTATGTAGGCCCAATGTTCAGCTTTGGATTAGATGGATGTCAGGTCTCACTAGGCCCCCTGTCTGGTGTTGGATTCAGACGTCATGGCTCGCTAGGTCCAGTGTTTGGCTTTGAATGACTGACATTAAGGCTCACCAGGCCTAGTGTTTGGTTTCGGATTAGATGGACATCAGGGCTCACTAGGCCCTATGTTGAGTCTTGGACTAGACAGACATCAAGGCCCACTAGGTCCCATGATAAGTTTTGGATCAGACAAAATTCAGGGCTCCCTAGGCTCAGTGTTCAGTTTTGGATTAGACAGATGTCAGATCTCACTAGACTCCAAGTTCAGTTTTGGATTAGATAGACGTCAGATCTCACTAGGCTCCACGTTCTATTTTGGATTAGATAGACATCAGATCTCACTAGGCTCCACGTTCGATTTTGGATTAGATAGACGTCAGATCTCACTAGGCTCCACCCACGTTCGATTTTAGATTAGATAGACGTCAGATCTCAGTAGGCTCCACATTCGATTTTGGATTAGATAGATATCAGATCTCACTAGGCTCCACCCACGTTTGATTTTAGATTAGATAGACGTCAGATCTCAGTAGGCTCCACGTTCGATTTTGGATTAGATAGACGTCAGATGTCACTAGGCTCCACCCATGTTCGATTTTGGATTAGATGGATGTAAAGGCTCACTAGACCAAGTATTCAGTTTTGGATTAGATGGACGTCAGGCTCACTAGACCCAGTGATTCACTTTGGATTAGCCAGACTTAATGGTTAACTAGGCCTGGTGTTGCACCTTGTTTGGGCTTCTAGGTTTATTAGATCCAGTACTGGGTTTTGTTTCATTTAGATTTACCTCGGGGGTTCAAAAAGCTAGACAGTGCAGTATGTGCTGCTTATTTTAAACTTTGATAACCAGGTAAGTCACTGGCAATTAGTACCTTTTTCAGGCACGACCCTGGTGCAATTGCACAGACAGGGGTAGGATACACCATTTTACAAAGTATACAATTTACAATATGTACAATAGTTTGCAGAAAGATTCTAGACATACATGTGGAGTGCAGATAACCACTTCCAGTGTACGTGTGCAGAACATTTTACAATAAATGAAGTATAAGGACGTGTGGGGGTAATATTTGTAAAGGGGTTGTGCAGACGACAGCAAACAGTTACAGGGAAGCAGTACGAGTGCACAAACAGTATGAGTAGGTAGGAATAGTGGGAGAAATACAGAGGTTAAGTGAAAGCAGCTACAGACATGGAGTGAGTAATAGTGATGGTTCAACAGTTTTTTTTATATTTTTTTTTTAATTTTTATACAACACATTTTAATAGTGCAGTGATTCAGATTTTATTACATTTGATACATTTACTATCAAGTTCTAACATTATATCCTATCATAGCTTACACACTTCTTCCATTATGCATGTACTGCCTCCCATTTAGCCAGCCTGTAATTCATTTCTGTCTCCCCCTTCTGTTTACAGGTCTCTCTGCCTGTGAACCACAGTGATCCAAGTTCTGTGTAGTTGTCATATTACATCACATTTCTATCACTTTCCAGCTATACTCATGGCACAGACCCTTCATCGTGTTGCATTATATAAATTACCAACGGTTGCCATTTTTGTCTGAATTTTTCTAATGTATCGTTTTATTATGCTGCAATTCTTTCCATGCAGTAAATTTCATTGACAATGTTTTGCCAGTCCTCTCTAGTAGGAGGTTGAGTTTGTTTCCATTTCTTTGTTATAGATTTTGTAGCTGCTAATAGTAGGACCAGGGCCACAAACCTGGGTGTCAGCCTAATGTTTCCCTAGGGTATATTAAGAAGTATCTTGGGCAGTGTTAACAGTCCCAGCTCCACCTCATTTGTAACATTTATGCCTCCAGGCAACTCCAGTATTCCACCAGACTAGGGAAGTAGAAAAAGACGTGTGCTTGAGAAGAAGGAGACTACTATGATTCTCCCAAAGGACAAAGTCAGGGCTAAAAGGCTGAGTTTCAGGAAATATAAGGGGAGCCAAAAGGAGGAGGACAGGGAGGTGTTCCTTGAATGTCTAAAGGATGCAGGGAAGGCTGTTAGGAGGGCAAAGACAGACAGAATAGGGCTAAGCATGGTCTGTAAACAAAGGGGATAAGGCATTTTATAGGTACATAAAAGAAAGAAGAACAAACATTTGTCAATGCCAAATGTTGTCTTGCTGGCATTAGCATTAGTTGTGCAGGAGTGAGATATGCATAATAGGAATGGCAGTGAAGTATGGAACTGAAGCCAACCCCACCCCCAACCTGCAGAGACTGACAGGCACTGGGGTGTGCCTTTGGGGCGTCGGCTATAACGCTCATGCCATTTTACCTCCCCCTACTCTGTAGACACTGACAAGTGTCGTGGTGTGCTTTGGGGTCTTTGGACCTTATAGTTACCCCATTCCATAAGGAAATACACAAAGACGGGTGCAGTATAGGAGAATGGGTCTCACCCTACCCTGTAGACACTGACAAGTGTCGTGGAGTGCTTTGGGGTCTTCGGACCCTATAGTTACCCCATTCCATAAGGAGATACGCTGAGACAGGTGCAGTATAAGAGAATGGAGTGAACTTTAGGGCTAAACACTCCAAGGCACACCGCGATGCCTGTCACTGGCTGCAGGGTGGGGGTGGGGGAAGGGCCCACTAATTCCACAACTCCCCCTTTCCATCCTGACGCTCACCGTGTTTCAGCCCCTGGCTCTCACTCTTTCTCTGTTAACTCTTCCTGCTGCACCCACCCTTCCCTGTCCGCTCCAGCCTGGCTAAAGTCCCACCCCATCCATAGCAGTGTCCCAGTTATCTACCCCTCCTCCGTCATTATCATAATAAACAAGTACATGACAGCCATCATCACTTTCTGTGGTTTTAGCCCAATTTTTCCCCAGTCGTCGCTAGTATATCCTCTCCTCTTCTTTACCTCTAACCTCCACACCTACACGGCCTCTTTCCCCTATATGTAGTTGCTGCTGCCTCACTCAAAAGATCTCTGCTTATAACCCCTGTATGCCTATGGTTGATTGTACATCTGCTGACTTCTTCAATTGTAAAATTATGCTGTTTTTTTTATTTATTTCAACCTTGTACTGTACTGTATATATTTTTTCTTCCTTGTATATTATTGTTTTTTTGTATACCTACTTCTGTATTGTACTTTCATGTATTCATGACCGGGATCACCTTGCAAATGAGCCTTGCTCAACGGTGCCCACCTGGATAAATAAAGATTTTAATTGATTGATTGATTGAATGGCGTGAGCATTACAGCCAATGATCCCAAGTCACATCCCTGATGCCTGGCAGTCTCTACAGGGTGGGGTGTTACTGTTGGAAACCCTAATATTGTAGGCGTTTGTTGGTATTTTCACTTCAGATTTTCAACATAGGCTTTTTGTGACCCCACTTCATGAACAGCGACACAATCAGTTTGTTAGCTGAAAGGTGGCTTTGCACAGCGGCTATGCCATTTGGCGACACAGGGACAAAAACACATTTTGGGCAGGATATGGAAAAAGACAACTGTATTGTTCATGAGGAGGCATAAAAAAATGGTAACATTGCTGATCCAGTGGCACAGAGGGCAGAGATGATGGATGTCTCACCTCGTGGCATGCCGGCGACTGGGTTCGGGAGCAAGCCTGGGTCGTCAGAAGTCGGTGGGGGGGGGGGACAGAGCTGGAAGGGCAGCCGGGCAGCTCTCCTCTCTGGAGTGAGCCTGGGTCATCAGAAGTCAGTGGGGGGCAGAGCTGGAAGGAGCAGCCGGCGGCAGCTCTCCTCTCTGGGCGAGCCTGGGTTGTCAGAAGTCGGTGGGGGTGGGGGGACAGAGTTGGATGGAGCAGCCGGCGGCAGCTCTCCTCTCTGGGGAGGATGAGTGGCATCCCTCACTCAATGGTTGCCCCCTGGTGGAGGCCAGGAGGCTGCGCAGGCTGGGGGAGCCAGCGTTAGGCCAATGGGGTGGTCGGAAGGGGGTTGTTACCGGGGCTGTAAGGTGCATGCATGCCTCTACACACATGCGTCCTTCTCCTGGAGCCAAAGCAACAGAACTAAAGAGTAAACAGGGAGCAGATGAGGCACTTTGGGTCACCCTGGAGACAGGAAACGGCACCACAGTCCACATGGGGGTTGTATACAGACCCCCATCTCAGGGGGAAGGAATGAACATGGAAATGATAGAAGGCTTTCTTAGAATGGCAGAAAAAGGGAAGATATTGTTGATAGGGGACCTGAATATGCCAAATAGAACCTGTTTCTTACCTGTTTGCTAGTGCTTTTCTGAGGCACTCTCTCATTTTCCCAAAGTCAGCCCTCCTAAAGTCCAATACTCTTGCTTTTGTATGGCTTGACTCTATAGCGGTGTTCATCATGAACCACACTGTTTCAGGGGTGTAGCCAGGAATTTTAAACTTGTACTCAAAACTGATGCACTGTTGCCCCTTCCCCTCCCTGTTATGAAAACATAAACCAAAATACACACCGCCACACCACACCAACAATATGCCCCCCCCCCCTCGCTTGCCATGTCTAGGTACAAGTTATCAGTTTCTTCCTGTAATCCACCTCCTTTGTTTTTCTGCCTGCCTGGTAAGGTGTTCTTGTTTATGTATTTGACTGGTGACATCAGTGCCCCATAGTGAACAACAAAGACAAAAGGGCTCAGTGTGACACAGACACAGTGTGACTCTCAATGTCCTTGCTTTCCTCTTTTTGTTGCCCCTGTCTGATTTTTTTACTGTACTCTGCTGAGTACAGTGCGCATGCCTGCCAACACCCCTGCACCGTTTGGTGGTCGCTTGTTTCCAGATGGCTACCCACTTCTAAATCTAAGATTCTTTCTCTGTCCCCATTTGAGAGTACCAGGTCTAAGATTGCTCCCTCCTGAGTGGGTTCCAATACTAGCTGTCTGAGGCATGCCCCTTGTAGGACATCAAGAATGACCCTGCTCTTGGATGTGCCTGCAGAAAGGGACCTCCAGTTAACATCTGGCATATTCAGGTCCCCCATCAACAATATCTCCCCTTTTTCTGCCATTCTAAGTATGCCTTCTATCATTTCCTTGTCCATTCCCTCCCCCTGAGATAGGGGTCTGTATGCAACCCCCATGCGGATTGTGGTGCCATTTCCTGTCTCCAGGGTGACCCAAAGTGCCTCATCTGCTCCCTGTTTACTCTTTAGTTCTGTTGCTTTGATCCCTTCCTTTACATAGAGAGCTACTCCTCCTCCTCTTTTACCCTCCCTGTCCCTCCTGTAGATTGTGTATCCTGGTATGCTGACATCCCAGTCATGGTTCTCTATGTACCATGTTTCAGTGACTGCCACAATATCCAGGCAACCCTCTTCCATCAAGGCCACTAGTTCAGGGAGCTTGTTACACAGACTACGGGCATTGGTACTCATCACCCTCCATTTTTTGATGGCCTTAACCCTTTTAGCCCCATTTGTGTCCTTACTGCCTTTGTCTTTTTTTTAATTTTTTTTACATTTACCTCTGTCCTGCTCCCTAATGACTTCTCTACCTTGGTGTTACCCCACTAATTACCATGTTTTGTGGGGGGGGGGTTGGGATTTCCCTGCTCCTTTTCAGTGCCTCCCCCCTTGGCTAGTTTAAATGCTTGCCAATGAAGCATTTAAACCTCTCACCTAGGATCCTGGTTCCCCCCCTGGACATATGCAGACCATTGCACCAGTATAGGTCTGCATCCCTCCAGGTGGCTCCTCAGTCCCCAATGAAGCCAAAACCCTGAGCTCCACACCAGTTTTTCAACCATTCATTGAATTCCCTGGTGAGGAGTACCCTAGCATCACCCTCCCAGCATAGACAGGCAGCACCTCCGAGAAGGTTACCGTATGCCCTACTTGTCTAAGGCCCCACCCAACTCTACAAACTCCTCTTGCACTGCTCTGATCCCATTCCTAGCCAGGTCATTTGTCCCTAGGCAGACAATGGCATCCAACTCCCTTCCTCGTGCAGCTGCTCCCACGATCCTGAGGATTTGCTTCCTGTCCCTCCAAGCCATGGTGCCAGACAGGCACCTTACCTCTCTCCCCCCCCCCACTTCTACCCCCCAATGATTGAGTCCCCCACCAGGAGTTATTTCCTTCCCCTGTGGGGTCCCATGCCACCCTCCTGTGGGTCTCCTTTGTGAAGGGTCCCAGCATCCTCCTTGGTCTCCACTGCAGGTGCCTCCATAGAGGAAACACTATCCACCAGAACAGCATATGAATTGTGGAGAGGTACAGCTGGAGGAATGCAATTCTGTTCCACCATCCTCTTCCTCCCTGAGCCCACCCTGGTCCAGTCGCTCCTCTTTCTTGGCAACCTCTGAGGTAGTGACATTGGCCCTGGTGGTCCCTGGGTGGGGGAGGAGGTTTCATAAATCCTAGCCAGGTCAGCCTGGAGACAGGCAACCTCCTCCCTCAGACCTGAGAGGTGCCTGCAAATAGGGCAGCATCGCAGCCTACCGAATGTCTCCCCAAAGACTGCCGCCCCACAGCCATTGCACTGCACCACTCCCATCATGTCTTATTTTATGTCCCCTCTCCTGTTTCTCTGTATGTTTACTCTCTTCTCTCCTTACAACTCTCACCCTTCCTGTTCTGGGACAGCAATTTTCTTCAGTGGCCTAATTATTCCTTGCTCAGCATCAGACCACCAGCAGCTGGGGGGGGGGGACCTACTTTTTTCCTTTAGGGTTGACGAAACTAATGTTTCTCTATGATCCTTTCCTTCCTACTGCCAAACAGGAAGTTCCTGTTGTCAGTCTAATCCAGTGGCTATAAAAGTAGAACTGGCTTAGGGTGAGAGGGTGGAGGAGTGAGATGGAGGGCAATTAGAAAGAAAAATGGTAGATTCTTTCAGTTAGCTGCTTTCTGCTCTACAAGCAAGAGTTCTGCCTTCCAAAGGCTAGCAACAGGAAGTTGCAATTGGAGTCACCTGCCTTTATACTGTCTAAGCCACACCCCCAATTAAGCTCTCTCCCCTCCTACTGATTTAGCAAAGTAAGTTGATACAGTACCATTTCCAGCACAGAATACACATTGACTTTCTTTCTTTTCTTTTTAACCCTAAATAAGACCCCTTCTACTTCTAATAAAGTATCTGTCTACTTAATCTCAGCAGACACTGATTACTGATGAGATAGAAGTGTTAAATTAGTAAGAAAATGGTAGCTTCTTTCAGTTAGTTGCCTTCAGCTCTACAAGCAAGATTTCTGCCTTCCAAAGGCTAGCAACAGGAAGTTGTAATTGTAGTCACCTGCTTTTATACTGTCTAAGCCACACCCCCAATTAAGCTCTCTCCCCTCCTACTGATTTAGCAAAGTAAGTTGATACAGTACCCTTTCCAGCACAGAACACACACTGACTTTCTTTCTTTTCTTTTTAACCCTAAATAAGACCCCTTCTACTTCTAATAAAGTATCTGTCTGCTTAATCTCAATAGACACTGACTCCTGCTGAGATAGAAGTGTTAAATTAGTAAGAACATGGTAGCTTCTTTCAGTTAGTTGCTTTCTGCTCTACAAGCAAGATTTCTGCCTTCCAAAGGCTAACAACAGGCTACTCGAATGCGCAGGTAGCACCTCTTATTCTGCAGCTGCCCCCTCCCTTCCACCCTTCCCCTCCATTGATCCTCCCCCTTGTTCTGTCCTATCCCCTTTTGAAGCAGTCCACTGTTCTACTGGATACCACTTCTGCAGGTAACGCATTCCACCCAGCTACCACCCTCTCTCTAAAAAAGTGTCTCCTGATCTACCTCCTGAACCTTCCTCCCTCCAGTCTCATATCATGGACCCTGGTTTCCCTCCCCTCTCTTACTTTGAGCAGCCCCTCTGTACCTGTCTTGTTTATTCCTTTCATGTACTTAAGGGTTTCAATCATGTCCCCTCTGTCCCTCCTCTCCTCCAGTGAGTACATGTTCAACTCCCTCAACCTCCTCTTGTATGATAAGTCCCCCAGCCCCTTGATCATCTTTGTCACCCTGTGCTGCACCCTCTCCAGTAACTTAATGTCCCTCTTCAGATATGGGTGCCTCTACTACTGCATGCATTACTCCAGGTGCAGTTTAACTAATGACCTGTACATTGACAGAATCACCTCCTCCCTCCTCGAGGATATACCCCTTGCAATGCAACCCAGCATTTTGTTGGCCTTTGCAGCTGCCTTCCTACATTGTGCTGAGTTGTTCATTGACCCTGTAATGAGCACCCCCAGATCCTTCTCCTCCTCTGTCTGGGCTAGCTGCACTTCCCCCAGCTGGTAACTCCTCCTTGGGTTCTTCATCCCAAAATGCAGCACCTTGCACTTTTTGGCATTAAACCCCAGTTGCAAAGTGTCTAACAAGGTTTCAAGCTTTGCTAGATCATCCTACAACCCCTGCCATCCCCTTTGGTCATCCACCACCACTCCTACCTTGATATAATCAGCAAACAAACTGATCTTACTCTTGATGTCCAATGATATGTCTGCAATGAATATCCCAAACAACACCGGTCCCAACACCGGGCTCTGTGGAACACCGCTCATCACTACCCTTGGGTGTGAGAGCTCCCCACCCACCACCAACCCCCTCTGCTGCCTTCCCTGAAGCCAGTTCCCTATCAATCTCACCAGCTTTGCACCTGCCCCAGTGCCTTCTAATTTACTTCCCAGTCTTCTATGTAGCACAGAGTCAAATGTCTTACTGAAGTCCAGATACAGGACATCCACTGTATAACCCCTGTCCAGTTGCCTAGTTATCCAGTCATAGAACTTCACCAGGGTAGTCTGGGCATGGGAGACAAGGTTAGGAACTGGGTTAGGAACTGGTTAACAGACAGGAGACAGAGGGTGGTGGTAAATGGAGTACAATCTGGGGAGGGGGTGAACAGTGTGGTACCACAGGGATCAGTACTAGGACCAGTCCTATTTAATGTCTTCATTAGTGACATTGCAGAAGGGCTGGAAGGAAAGGTCTGTCTGTTTACAGATGACACCAAGATCTGCAACAGGGTGGATACTCCAGAAGGGGTACAGAATATGAAGAGGGACCTGGAGAAGCTTGGAAGATGGTTGGAGATGTAGCAACTGAGGTTCAATGCAAAGAAATGCAAAATATTGCACCTGGGTAAAGGGAACCCCGGGGAGAGCTACAGGTTGGGGGGGAGCTGACTGTCACCAAAGAGGAAAGGGACCTAGGGGTTATCATCTCTGATGATCTTAAGGTATCAAAGCAGTGTACAAAGGCAGCAGAGAGGGCCAGTGGCATGCGGGATACATAGGCAGGGGTATCACTAGTGGGAGGTGATAATGCCATTGTATAAAATGTTGGTAAGGCCCTACCTGGAGTACTATGAGCAGTTCTGGAGGCCACACCTGTGCAAGGACATAGATAAAGTGGAGACTATCCAGAGAAGGGCAACAAAGATGGTGCAGGGCTTACACCACAAAACATATGAGGAGATACTGAGGGACCTCAATATGTACTCACTGGAGGAGAGGAGACAGTGGGGGGACAAGATTGAAACTTTCAAGTACCTCAAGGGCATTAATAAGGTGCAGGCAGAGGACCTTTTCTAATGTAGAAAAAGTATTAGAACAAGGGGACACAAAATGAAATTGGAAGGGGTGGATTAAGAGGTAATGTGAGGAAGTTTTTCTACACAGAAAGGGTAGTGAATGCTTGCAATAGCCTGCTACAGGAGGTAGTGGGGCACGCACAGCGGAGGGGTTTAAGCATGCCCGGGACAGGCACATGGGAAGCTTGAGAGGGAAGGGAGCAATGAAAAGCTATTGATCACATAGGGTCAGTGGCCACATACAATGCATAAGACCTACAGGTAGATTAGATGGGCCTAGTGGTCCTCATCTGCTGACAATTTCTATGTTTCTATGCTTGATTTGCCTGGTGTCTCCACACTTCCTCCAGCTACTTCCCATACTACTAGGGAAGATTCAGGCTATCTTGGCCAGGGTGTAGAAGAATCTCATATGACACTTCCAGGCGAATTCTCACCTAACATATTTGAGGAAGTTATTCAACTGAAATATCCATCTGTTTATACCAGTCATCCCTGGAAATAGTCATGGGCTGATCTGCATTCCATGTGTCCAGCACTGACTGTATGATATCAGACAGATACTCCATCAGTCCTGCATAAAAAAAAAAATACGTTTTTCCCAGTTTTTCCCTGGTTGAGCATCCATTAATAGTTGCAATATCAATGGTGCTGAGTCTGGTAATTTGATTTGTTTAGTAGGTAAATCCATACTTGCAGGTATCTAAAACATTTTCTACCTACTAGTCCATTTTTAGGGTTCAGTACTATAAAAAGGTCCTCTTTAATGTCTTTATAGGTGACATTGCAGAGGGACTGAAGGAAAAGTATGCCTCTTTGCAGACGACACAAAGATCTGCAACAGGTCTGATACATGGGGGGGTGGAAAGGATGAGAAGGGACTTGGCAAGTCTGGAGGAATGATCAAACGTATGGCAGCTTAGATTCAATGCAAAGAAGTCCTGACCAGCCTCTGATTTTTGAGCAGACTCTAAAGAACTTTAGGCCTGCTGTGCTGGCATCTTAGTATGTTACATGCAAAGTAATGTACCTGGGCACCAAAAACCCATGGGAAGAGTACACAATGGGGGGAGGGTATTAACAGCAACAACAAGCATTTGTCAATGCCGAATGTTTGCTTGCTGGCATTGGCAGTGGTAGTGTAGAAGTTACAGAGCTGCGTAATAGGAATGGCAGTGAAGTATTGAACTGATGCCAACCCCACCACCACCCTGCAGAGACTGACAGGCATTGGGGTGTTCCTTTGGGTCGTCAGGCATAACGGCCACGCCATTTCACCACACTCCACTCTGCAGAGACTGACAAGTGTCATGTGTTCCTTGGGGTCTTTGGCCCTTATGCGCACCCCATTTCATTAGGAAATACAGTGAGATGGGTGCTATATAGGAGAATGGCAGAAGTTTAAATGAAGAGTCCAAGGCATACCTCGATGCCTCTCAGTGACTGCAGGTGTGGAATGGTATGAGCATCACAGGCAAGAATCCCAAGTCACACCCCTGATTCCTGTCATTCTCTAGAGGTTGGGCGATTTAGTTGAAAAGCCTAATACCTCAGGCATTCGTTGGTATTTTCACTCCAAATTTTCAACATGTTTGTTTTGTGACCCCACCTCATGAACAGGGGAATATCAGTTTGGTAGCAAGCTGCTTATGCACAGTGACTACGGCATTTAGCACCACAGGTGCAAAAATATTCGAACAGGATGTAAAAATGACAGCTGTACTCTTTCATTGGGAGGTGTAAAATGGGTATGTTGCAAATGTGTAGTAAAAAATATTTAAAAAATGGTGAAGTCACGAGCGACATAGAAACTGTGCAACGACACTCAAATATAATTAGGTTGGGGATTTTTATAGCAGATTGTCAACTCAGGCATTTTGGTGCCTCCGATCATGAACAGTGTCACTGTGATTTTCTTTATCTGTGCCGAACAATGATTTCCCACAGCGACCACGCATCTCTGCACTGAAAGTGTGAAAACACACCGGCCATGTTGTGAAAAATGGCAGCTGTACTGTTCATAAGGAAGTGTTGAAAAATGCCACTAGTGAAAATCTGGACTGAAAATATTACAATGTCATGAACTAACGAGGATGCGTGGAAACTGCACAATGCTCACTCGTAACATAGTCATTTTACGGACTTTTGTCACCAAATTTTCAACATAGTCATTTTAAGACCTCTGCTCATGAAAAGTGTAACTGTGATTTTCTTAATCTGTCCTAAACATTGCTTCGCACACCAACAGCACCATTATGCGCTACATGTGCGATAACACATTTGGGTGACATATGAAAAATTGCAGCTGTACTGTTCATAAGGAAGTTTAATAAAATGGACATGTTGAAAATCTAGATGAAAATATTAAATTTGCAAACTTACGAGCATGCATAGGAACTGTGCAGCGCTGCGCTAAGTAAAAGTCATTTTTGAATTTTTTCACCAAATTTTCAACATAGCCATTTAAGACCTCTGCTCATGAACAGTGTCACTGTGGTTTTGTTAATGTGTCCCATACATTGAGTTTGCACACCGACTGCAGCATTAATGCGCTACATGGCGAAACAGGTTTTGGGCAGGATGTGAAAATGACAGCTGTACTGCTCATAAGGAGATGTGGAAAATGGCAATGTTGAAAATCTGGAGTGGAAATATTGAAAGTCGCAAACCTCTGACGTGCGTGGGAACTGTGCAAGCACTTCATTAAAACAGTCATTTTAGAATTCTTTCACCAAATTTTCAACATTGCCATTTAAGATCTCTGCTCATGAACAGTGACACTGTGATTTTCTTAATGTGTCCCATACACTGAGTTCGCACAACGACTGCGCCATTGTGCGCTACATGGGCGGAAACACGTTTTGGGTGAGATGTGAAAAATGACAGCTGTACTACTCATAAGAAGGTGTGGAAAAATGGCAATGTTGAAAATCTGGAGTGGAAATATTGAAAATTTGCAAACCTATGAGCGTGCGTAGGAACTGCGCAACGCACGCTCGTAAAACAGTCATTTTTAGGAATTTTTTCACCAAATTTTCAACATAGCCATTTCAAGACCTCTGCTCATGAACAGTGTCACTGTGATTTTCTTAATTTGTCCCACACATTGATTTCGCACACTGACTGCGCCATTCTGAGCTACATGGGCGGAAACACATTTTGGGTGAGATGTGAAAAATGACAGCTGTACTACTCATAAGAAGGTGTGGTGAAATGACAATATTGAAAATCTGGAGTGAAAATATTGAAATTTCGCGAACTTACGAGCCTGTGTAGGAACTGCAACACACGCTCGTTAAACAGTCATTTTTTGGAATTTTGGCACCAAATTTTCAACATGGGGGTTTTGTCCCCTTCTCATGAATAATGTCACTGTCATGGCATGTCGGGCCCGGCGGGTGATTTCGCAGTCACTGCACAGTCACCGCGCCGAAATCACCTTTTCAGGCCTGAATAATGCCAGGACAGTGACATCATTCACGAAGAGGGTCCAAAACCCTATGTTGAAAATTTGCAAAATTCCAAAAAGGCTGAGAAATGCAATAAAGTTGAAACCCCTATCTAGCCCATTATACAACTTACGGCATTTCCTCAGTTCGCGATCGGCTTTGAAGAGTGCAGACGTGTTCCCGGTCCACCGAAGATCGTCGCGCCAGAGTCCGGAGGTAAGTATGGGGTGAGGGTGTGTGGGGAGGCTGGGTGCGCAGTGGGTGGGTGCGGGTTGTGGGGGGGGGTCAGGAGACGCACCGCTGGACCGTTTTTGTCTTACAGGTACAAAAAATAAAAATGACATCGTGGGACCATTTGCCACACTGGGGTGGGCTCCCAGCATGGCACAAGGACTTTGAGGGCGTTCAGCCGGCGGAGTTGGGCACCCCGTCGGCAAAATGACTGATTGCCACGCTGGGTGGGCTCCCAGTGTGGCACCAACTACTGGGAGGGAGGGAGCGATGCAGCTCAGCCGACAGGGATTGGGCACCCCGCCGGCAAAGGAGGAAAAAAAAAAAAAGACCTAAATGGGACCATTTGCCACGCTGGGGTGGGCTCCCAGCGTGGCACAAGGATTTCGGTGGGCGTTCAGCCGACGGGGGATTGGGCACCCCCGTCGGCAAAATGACTGATTGCCACGCTGGGGTGGGCTCCCAACGTGGCACCAACTACTGGGGGAGGAGACGATGCAGCTCAGCCGACGGGGATTGGGCACCCGTCGGCTTATACACTGCGTAGCGGGGGCGCGCCGCCTGCGGCGGGGGAGCTGCGCGTGAGCAGCTTCTTATCGCTGCTCACTCAAGTGTAGCTCCCCCTTTCAACTGTATGCCACTGCATTTTGGAGTGTGTCATAGACAGCTCCAAAATGCACTGGCTTACAGGGGCCACGCCTGCCAGCACACTGCCTGAATTGGAGGAAGAGGTGACACACCTCTGAAATCTCCGATGATAGCACTATGTTTCTTGCACATGCGTGCAAGCAAACATAAAAATGGAAAGGGACCTGGTGGTAGTCAGATGACTTAAAGGTAGGCAAGCAATGTAAGAAGGCAGTAAGGAGGGCTGAGGGGATACTGGGATGCACAGGGAGAGGCAGTTGGTGAGACCCCATCTGGAGTACTATGTGCAGTTCTGGAGACCCCATCTCCACAAGGACATAGACAGGATGGAGGCTGTCCAGAGCAGGGTAATTAAAATGCTGCAGGTTCTGAACCAGAAGCCATACAAAGAGAGAGACTAAAATAGCTTAATATGTACAGTATGTATACCCTTGAGGAAAGGGGGGGCATTGATAGAAACTTTCAAGTACCTCAAGGGCATCAACAAAGTCCAAGAGGGTAGCATCTTTCAGAAAAAGGGATGTGCAAGAACAAGAGGACACAATTTGAAGATGGGGGGGGATGACTCAGGGGCAACGTGAGAAAGTATTATTTTCATGGAGAGGATGGCGGACACATTGAATGGCCTTCCCGAGGAGGTTGTGGGGTCAAAAAAGTGGGGGAATTTAAGAATGCATGGGACAGACATAAGGCAATTCTAGTGAGAGGTAGGAGGAAGTAGGTTGTTGGTAAATTTAGGATCTGTAGCTTATTCAGTAGGTAGGAAATGAGCAGACTGGGTGGGCCAAGCAGTCCTTATCTGCCATCAAAGTCTATATCTCTATGTTTCTTAGCCTGTAGAGTTTTGAACATGACCATCCCATTTTTGTCTAAGAATTGATAAGTGTAGGTTAAACCAGAGAGGCACCATCAAGCAAATGCCATGTCTATGCGAGGAGAAAGAAAATCAGGAGTCATAAACAGGTCTTTTAAAAGGTAGAATGGGTAGGATAGTTTTCCATTTTGGAATAATGATTTCCAAATCTGCAGTGTTGCTGCTGTGTATTGTCCAAAGTCATCCTGTGTGATTTACCTATTTTTGAGATATTGAATAACAACTAGCCCATGTCATGCAGGTCATATAGGACAAACTCCATTTGTTTCCACAGGGTACTGGTGTTTGGGTTTAACCAATGACATATTAACCTCAATTGAGCTGTCCTAGCATAATTAAGCAAATGTGGGACTCCTGTTCTTCTCTGCTGTTCGGACAGTTGGAGAATAGTGCATCAAATTCTAGGTTTGTGTCCGGCCCACACAAAGTGAGATATAATTTTGTCCCAATATTTAAAGTACTCCACATTTGGGAAAAGGGGAATGGTTTGAAATAAGTGTAGTACCCACAGCAGAATATTAAACCTAACAATTTCTATTTGGGAGAACAGTGTAATTTGTAGAAGGGCCCATCCTTCCAAGTCTTTTACTATAGTTTGAGCTAACGGCTCACAGTTCAGTAATTCTAAATTCTGTAATTGTTTTGGTATGATAACCCCTAGATATTTAAGCTTGGTCCTTCTCCATTGGAAGGGGAACCTATTTCTGATTTCTATTGGTAGGTCATAGCTATAAGTTAATACAGTAACCCCTCACTATAACAAACAACACGGGGTCCATAATGAATATACATTATAGTACATTGTTCGTTATTGCAAGGAACACCACTTCAGAACTAGAGTACTTTCTGGTCTGAACAATGGTAATACCACATCAGGTTTGTGGTGGGGTTTTGTTAGTTTGCCTCAGTTGTATTTAATGTTACTGTGTCACTGTTAAAAGGCTATAACTTTGGGGGGGCTCTGCTGAGCAGCCTAGCAGGAAGCAGCAATCAGACCAAGCTCCCAGGAGAAAATTGTTTTAAAATTAAAACTAAGCTTTTTATACTCCAAATATTACTGCTCCAACGTGATCGGAGAGCTAATTAACCAACTATCCAGAGAAGTACTGCAATGGGCAAGAATAAAGGAG
Organism: Neoceratodus forsteri; assembly: GCA_016271365.2. NCBI lineage: Eukaryota > Metazoa > Chordata > Ceratodontiformes > Ceratodontidae > Neoceratodus > Neoceratodus forsteri. Next base: position 84,874,314 of record CM028136.1, read on the forward strand.
CAGTGGCTGCAGTAGGTGATTTCTTCACACCAAAGAGATACAACCGGGAGGAGAGACCTGTGTAGCATGGTGCAGCAGCAGATTTGGTGCCAGAGTCAGTGGAGGAGGCCTCCCTAATGAACATACTCTCCACCTTGCACCAACTGGTCAAATCCGTGCAGGAGCTTTATAAGAAGTTTGACTCACTCACACCTCGGGTCTCAGCATTAGAAACCCGCATGGACCAGTGTGAGGCTACTACACAGCGCTTGGAGTCATCGGTTATGAAAACTGTGGATGCCACTGCAAACTTGATAAAAGAAAACTCGCTTCTCCATCAGCACCTTGAAACAGTAGAAAATCAAGCGAGGGAAAGAACTTAAGGATTCTTGGTCTGTCGGAAGGTGCTGAGGGGGAAGACCCCTATCGTTTGACAGGGCAATGCTGCCACAAATCCTGGGTCTTGAAGAGACAGATCCCCCTTTTCATATTGAAAAAGTTTACCAAACACTCCCCGCCTTGCAACAGCAGACCATGTGACTCCACAAACTCTTTTGATTATGTGTACTGGCATTGGGGATTGGGATAGGGCCCTGAACATAGTGAGATGTCATAGATCACTGAACTATGGAGAGGATGCCCTTCAGATGTTCCTGGACCTTTCTTACAGTACCCAGCAATGGCGCAGAGCCTGTGTTGGGCTTTGCGGTTGCTTGAGAAGTCTAAAAATCTCTCATCAGCTATTGTTACCAGCTAAACTCTGGATCTCCTGGCAGGGGAAATAATATTTATTTAATGAGGCAAGAGATGCCAAGAGAATGATCGGTAAAACTGAATCTGAGATAGCGGAGGATGTTGAAGCTGATTCTTTAGATGCAGGCTGAGCTGCTATAAGTTGCACTCTGACTTGGTGGGGTTGGACCAGGGGACTTGGGCTCCTGATTATCCACTACTGTGCAGCGACTGTAGCAACAGACTTTGGCTGCCATTCATAGTTTTCTTCTATGGACAGATGGGACTAGCTGCATTTTTGCAATCTTTATGTTGGGACTGTGTCTACTCCCCAGCTGAGATAAATTAATGCTCTTCTGTTACAGTGAGCTTTACTTTGCAATGATATGCTTAGTTACTGATTTAATTGTACTAAAGTACCAGCTTACTCCCCTATATGAAAGGGATGTTATCCTGAGTTTTCACTCCTGGGAGGATGTGTTTCTAAATTTCCTTAGCTCGTTTTATATATTGTAGTATTGGGGGATTCATTCAGACTGTTATAGTCACCATGGTAATAGGGTATTTGATTTATTACTCATCCTTTCTTTGAATCTCCTTGGGCCTTCCTGGTTGCATGCAATCAGGATGGTCTACTATCAGTCAAAGGACCATGTTTTATGAGAGGCATAGAGGCATCAAGACTTAAAATACCAATCCTCACCCATCTTTTTTGATCGCGATTACTCCCCTGCACTCCAAGCTGAAAGACAGAAACTCTGTGCAGTCATTAAAGAACTCAAAGAAAAGAAGGAAATCAGGGCACAAGCTAACTACCCAGCAAAGCTCAAAATATTCTTGAAGAATGGCCCTAAAATTTTTCCCTCCTTAGTAGAAGCTGCTTCACTCCTGAGGGACATGCCGATCATCTTACCTGAACTCGAAATGGAAACCCTAGAAGAGAAGTTCCTTCAGACATCCTGGTCACTGGTCTCAGGGAATAACGGATCAGACGGAAAGAGACCACTACCGAAATCACTATCACCACACCTAAATAAACTGCTAACACAAGCACCCAGTTGGATTTCCACAACTGAATAACTTGAAAAAGCTAAGTGGAACACCCCTGGAGCTAGTACCGAGAGAAAAACTCCTAGTTGAGCATGAGAAGTCCTTCCTTCTCTCCCTCACCATCTGACTTAAACATGGTGGAATAGGTGTGAGTGCCTTTGAAAACTCTGGTTTGACAGCCTAAAAGAACACAAGCAAGGAAATTCCAGAGACTCAATGTGAATACTGGAACGTAATTAGACTTAAATACTTTCTTTTCTGAACTCAAACAGATTTTATAATTTGAACTGTTACTGACTGCAGCACTCATAAACATTACCTAATGATAAAAAGGAAATGAATAGTGGGGGAAAACCCGCTGTAGGAGAAAATAAATATTTTTTTCTTACATGGTCCCCCACTAATACTTGAGGTTATTGATTTCTGATTTCTCATGTCCTAGACTAATAATCAGAATAATCTTATAGACATCCAGTACTGTGCGGGAGGGCAGAAATTGGAGAATAGTGATACTGCCCCCCTCGAGGGGGGGACATGATATGGTAACATTATCAAGGTTTTGCATCTTATATAAGAGAAATCGACAGGATTCAATACAATCAGATAAAATAGGGGGTATGAACCTAACACATTCATACTAAGGTGAGGCCACAGGTTGCGGATTTGGTATCTGTTCTCATTTTATGCTCATTTCAGAACAAGGGCACTGGTGGCACCAACCACACTAGTGGTTTCTGTTATCTGACCAACTTTTTTATTACTCTAAACAGCAGGTCAGACCTTATTCCTGAAAGAGAAAGTAGGGAAACAGGAAAATTCCACCCACCACAGTAGTAGGGTGGGAACTTATCCTTGGAAGTTCACTTAGAGGATGGAAAACTAGCTCTCAAATTTTCAATAATTAGTTAGTAAAAGAGTAAAATGAACAGAAATATGTTTATAAGTTGTTATATAGTTATGTTGGCTCTAAATGCTGATGGCTCATTATGTATTTTTTTTAAGGCAATACTTTGAATATTGCTGTAAAGAGGTCTTCTACTTAAGGACTACAACCTTACATCACAAAGGAAGTTTTACAGTTGATATCCTATAATGTTAAGGGCATGCACTCCCCAATAAAATGCACTCACTTATTAGGAGAACTAAAAAGGTTAGGGGGCGATATTATATACTTACAAGAAACACATTTAGGTACAGATGAACACGTAAAACTGAGCAGAACTGGGTGGCCCATGTAGAGGCATCTCCTTCCCCAAATCCCAGAAGAGCAGAAGTAGCAATAGCGATAAAAAAAGGAATCCCCCTACAGCTTAAAACAGTAGATATAGATACAGAAGGACGCTACCTTAGAAACACTGGGGAATTAAAGGGAGAGCTTATACACGTTATAAATATTTATGCCCCTGATATTAACACAGAGACATTTATCACCCAAGTCCTTCATAAGATTGCAACACTTCCCCCATGGCAACTACTGTTTGGGGAGGGGGGCTTTAACACAGTGACCAACCCCAACTGGGACAGATCCACCAAGAAAGCAACCACTAATAAAAGAGCTACTCAAATGCTGAACAATTTAATAGAAATGGGATTAATTAATGTCTGGTGGGCACACCATCCTGGAGAAAGGGATTACACCTTTTATTCGACCTCACAAAAAGCCTACTCCAGAACAGATCTTTTCTTTACCCAGTTACAGTGTAAATACAAAACTATTAATTCTAAGATATATAACGACACTCTTTCAGACCATGCACCAATACCCCTAGATCTGTACTGGGCCCCTCAGAATGTATGTCCCTCTAAAGACTTAACATCTCTTCACTTAATGATAAAGTCTTTGTTAATATGCTTAAAGAAAAGATACAAGAGATGTATGATATAAATATTGCCCACAAATGTTCTATCATCTCGACTTGAGAAGCATTAAAAGCGGTAATCAGTGGGGACATAATTAACCATGCAGCTGCTCAGAAGAAACTAAGACTGCTCACATATAATAGATTGATAAAAGAAATAGGCAAGGTAGAGGAACTACACAAAAGAAATCAATATCTAGGACACTTCTTAAAACATGATCTGCTCTTCGAGAAGAACTTAGCAAGACAGAGAATAACAGAGCGGAGGGACTCCTTAGGAATTCTAACCAGAAGTATCTGGACACAGGGGGATGGGCAGCACAATTTTTGGCTTATAGGCTACGTAAAGCGTAAGCCACAAAATGGATGTCATGCATTGCAAACAAACAAAACCCCTCCCGACCATGGACTAAACCCAAAAAAATAGCAGAACAATTTAGACAGTTTTATCAAAACCTCTATTCAGAAGAGAAAGATAAATATGCTATAATCAACCAGATGAAGCAATTCCTGATAAACTAAAACTACCTAAATTATCAATAAATGCTCAAAGATAATTAGAGGCCCCGATCACAGAGCAGGAGGTGAGGGTGGCAATAAAATCCCTTCCCACGGGACAAACCTCCGGCCCAGATGAATATAGTTCCGAATTTTACAAGAAACTTAAGTCACCCGCTTTCAGGAATGCTTGTCCAAGTTTTTAACATGTGTGAAAGACAAGAGATTGCCCCCCTCGTAGAATGATGTACTTACAGTGGGCATACCAAAACCAAATAAACCCCAAACCATGTGCGATAGTTACAGACCAATTTTCCTTTTAAAACAGGACACGAAAAGCTTAACCAAAATTCTATCCCTCAGGCTCCAAAAACACATAGAACAAATAATTACTGAAGACCAGACAGGATTTATCCCACATACAGTAGGTTACTGTCAGGTAACATTAGAAGACTACTTAATGTTATGAGACATTGCAAGAATTCCACTACACAGCAGTTGGGGATTTTTCTGGATGCCGAAAAGGCGTTTGACTGCCTGAATTGGGACTATTTGAAAATAGTTATGAGTCACTATGGACTGGGGACAAATGTTCTGCAATGTGTCTCACTAAATTACAAAAATCCAAATGCAAAGATCAGGATTAACGGCACCATTTCAAACACACTGAGAATAGAGGCACGAGGCAAGGATGTCTGTTGTCTCCCCTGCTCTTTGCTCTAAGTTTGGAATCGCTTGCAGCAGCAATCAGGGAATCGCAATCAATTCAAGGGATAGAAGTAGGAAGGAAAATACGTAAAATATCTCTTTATGCAGATGACACACTAGTGTATATGTCAAATCCTGATACATCACTACCCACCCTTGAAATTATTAAAAGAGTATGAATAGATATCAGGCTTTAAGATAAATATGAACAAATCAGAAGCACTCTGGTTGAGTGGTATCCTATCAACAGATACCATATCAAAGATGCTTTTTAAATGGGTGACAGAAAAAGTGAAGTACTTGGGCATACGGATACCTAAAGAACAGAATAATCTATACTCAGTGTCAGTGGCTCAGCAGGTAGCACACTCGCCTCTGAAGCTGAGAGATCAGAAGGCTGTGGGTTCTATCCCCACACCAGGGACTTGGGTTAATATCCCAATACTGATACTGTAGTGCAGCATGGGGGGGGGTGCTGCACTATTGAAGTGCTGTCTTTTGGATGAGACATTAAACCAAGGTCTCATCTGCCTGCTCTGGTGGTAGTTCAGGTGAACGTTAAAGATCCCATGGCACTTCTCGAAAAGAGTAGAGGAATTTCTGCAGTGCCCTGGCCAAATTTCCCCCCATTCACTACAAATACCACCAACAGCTTAATCTGGTTCAAAGCCAGTTGGCATTCATCTGTATCCCCCTCCCCCGGGTCGTGCCTGAAAATAGGCAGGATTTGTCTAGTGCACTTACTCAGTCAACAAAAACTAAATAAATATAACTATCTCCCTTTGCTCACCCAAATCTATACTGATCTGAAGAGGTGGGGTTCCCTTCCATAGAAACATAGAAGTTGACGGCAGATAAGGACCGCAAGGCCCATCCAGTCTGCCCATTTCTTTTTCTACCTTATAAATGTGCCATCGGCCTTTGCTCTGTCAGTGGCCTATCTATTCATACTCATTTGTATTGCTCCCTTATGCCTATCCCATGTCTGTTTGAAGCCCTGCACTGTATTCATAGCCACCACTTTTTGAGGTAGGCCATTCCATGCATCCACCACCCTTTCTGTGAAAAATAATTTCTCACATTCCCCTTAATCGGCCCCTCTAATCTCATGCTGTGTCCTCTTGTCCTGCTATTTTTCTTATATTTAAACATGTTAGACTCTTTCACCTTGTTAATGCCTTAAGGTGTTTGAATGCCTCGATCATATCACCTCTCCCTCCTTTGCTCAAGGATATACATATTGAGCTCTGTTAATCTGTCCTCATATGTCTTCTGATGCAGTCCCTGCACTATTTTGGTTGCCCTTCTCTGGACTGCCTCAATTTGGTTAATGTCCTTGTGAAGGTGTGGCCTCCAATACTGCACGCAGTACTCCAGATGGGGCCTAACCAGTGTCTTGTAAAGAGGGATTACTTCCCTCTTACGACTTGTGATACCCCTACTAATACACCCTAACATCCCCCTAGCCTTACCTACTGCTTTGAGAGGTCTGCTTGATGATTTCAGGTCATCAGTGATGATGATGCCCAAGTCTCTTTCTTCCTTTGTGACTGCTAGCAACTCCCCTCCCAGCCTATAGGTGGCTTCAGGGTTTCTCTTCCCTATGTGCATGATCTTGCACTTCTTTGCATTAAATCCCAGTTGCCACTCTTCTGACCATTTTGCTAGTTTATCCAGATATCTTCTCATTCTGCCCACCCCATCTGGATCATCTACTGTGTTGCAGATCTTGGTGTCCTGTGCAAACAGACAAGCCTTACCCTCTAGTCCATCTGCAAGGTCACTAATGAAGATGTTGAAGAGGACTGGCCCCAGGACTGATCCCTGAGGTACCCCACTTGTGACTTGCATCTCTTCTGACTGTATAACATTTACCACCACTCTCTGTTTTCTGCCTGTCAACCAGTTTGCCACCCAGTTGACCAACTTCTGACCCACCCCAAGCCTACCCAGCTTATTTATCAATCTTCTATGTGGAACAGTGTCAAAAGCTTTGCTGAAGTCAAGGTAGGCGACATCAACTGCTCCCCCTTGGTCCACCACTCTGGTTACTCAGTCAAAGAAATCTATGAGATAAGTTTGACAGGACCTTCCTTTGTAAACCCATGCTGTCTTGGATCTTGTGCCTCATGGATTCCAGGTGTTGCACTATCCTTTCCTTTCAGGAGTGTCTCCACAATCTTGCCACTACTGAGGTAAGACTGACTGGTCTGTAGTTCCCTGCCTCCTCCCTGCTACCACTCTTGTGGAGCGGATCACATGAGCCCTTCTCCAGTCTTCTGGGACCTCTCCTGTGCTCAGAGACTCACTAAACAGTTCTGCTAATGGCTCTGCTAGTTCACCCTTTAGCTCCTTAAGTACCCTGGGATGTATGCCATCAGGTCCCATTGCCTTATCCACCCTGAGCTTAGCAGGCTCTTGTAGGACCCTTTCTTTTGTGAAGGGAGTAGTGCTCACCTCCCTCCCCCCTTGTCTCCATGATGCTGAGCTGTGGGCCCTGCCCTACCTTCTCTTCAGTAAATACTGAGCAAAAGTATCTATTTAGGATAGATGCCTTTACAGGGTCCTCCTCCTCACATGCTCTCTTTTCTCCATTAAGCTTAGTAATACCCCCTCTGGACTTTCTCCTTTCACTAATGTATCTATAGAAAGTCTTGTCACCTTCTTTTACTGTTCGTGCTAGTGTTTCCTCAGTTTGGGACTTTGCCTGCCTTACTGCCTTCCCTGCTTCCCTTAGGGCAGTTTGGTATGCCTCCCTATCTTCTTCACGCTGTGTTCCCTTATATTTCCTGAAGGCCAGCCTTTCGGCTCTGACCTTTTCTGCTACTGTATTTGAGAACCAAAGTGATTTCCTTCTTCTTTTGCACTTCCTTTTCTGTCTCACACAATGAGATGTTGCTTCAAGTATTGCATCCTTAATGCTTGCCCACTTTGCCTGTACCCCTCACCTGTGTTTCTTTTGCCAGGCTAGCTTAACTCTGTTGGCCATCTTATCAAAGTCAGCTCCTCTGAATTCCCATATTTTCACCTTGGAATGGGATGATTTAGATGTAGTAGCCAAATTGAACCATACCATGTGATGGTCACTGGCCCCCAGGTGACCTTCTACCTGGAGATCTGTGATCCCTTTCCTGTTAGTCAGTATTAGATCTAGGATAGCCCTGTCTCTTGTGGGTTGCTGTACCAGTTGTTTGAGGCCCTCCCCCTGCAGGGAATCCACTATGTGTCTAGTTCTGGCAGATGTTCCTGCTGGTATTGATTAATCTGTATCCGACATGTTGAAGTCTCCCATTATCAGAACCTCCCTTTGCTGTCATGTTTTGTATATCTTCTAACAGTAATGTGTCTATGTCCTCCCTTGGTCTGGGGCCTGTAGACAGCCCCAGTTCTTATGGCTGTCCCATTTCCTGTTTCAGGGTGACCCACAGTTCTTCTGGCTCCTTATGTGTATTCTGAATTTCTGTAGATTTGATATTTTCATTGACATACAGGACCACTCCCCTTTTGCACCTCGGTCTCTTCTGAACAATACATAGCCAGGTATTGAAGTCTCCCAAGTGTAGTTACTGGTAAACCACATCTCACTAATTGCTACTATGTCCAGTTTATCCTCTGACATTATAGCCTCCAGGTCTGGGATCTTATTTCCCACGCTGTGAGCATTTGTGTACATGATTTTCCATTGGCCAGATTTTGGTGTGTTAGTTGTTGGGTGAGGTTTGGCATTACCCCTGTGCATCGTATGGGGAGACAAACCTTTTTACGTTTGCTTGCGTGCATGCGCAAGGAACGTTTTGGGAGAGTAGCACACTTGGAGGTGTGCCTCTCCCATCCAATGCACTGCTCCCTTGAGCAGGCGTGGCGGTCCTGCACCAATGGGTGCAGGAGCTCAGTATGACAGCAGCGTTCTTCTGCTTCAAAGGAAAACACCGTTGCTATACTGAGTGCCACTGCCATCCCCTCTGTCATGCGCTCCCTCCCCTGCGCACGCATCACGCCGCCCCCAAGCTTTCCTGCCACGCTGGGAGCCCACCCCAGCATGGCAAACGTTGTTTGTTTTGCCAACGGGGGTGCCCAATCCCCCATCGGCTCCACGGCCCCCCCAAGCCATCCTGCTGCCACGCTGGGAGCCCACCCCAGTGTGGCAAACGCTTGTTTGTTTGCCAACGGGGTGCCTAATCCCCTGTCGGCTTCTTGACCCCGCGTGGTTTGTTGGCGGGGTGCCCAATCCCGTCGGCTCCTCGGCCCCCCACACATCTTCTCTGCCACGCTAGAGCCCACCCCAGCGGCAAACATCCCACGTCAGTTTTTTTTTTTTTGTAAACCAGTAAAATAAAACGGTCCTGCTGCGCGCTGCCTCCCAGCCCCCCTTCCCACAACCCGCACCCACCCACTGCGCACCCAGCCTCCCACACCCCCACCCCATACTTACCTCCGGACTCCGGCGCGACGATCTTCGGTGGACCGGGAATACGTCTGCACTCTTCAAAGCCGACTGCGAACTGAGGAAATGCCGGTAAGCTGTATAATGGGCTACATAGGGGGGTTTCAACTTTATTGCATATCTCAGTCATTTTTTGGAATTTTTGCACCAAATTTTCAACATGGGGTTTTTGCGACCCCTTCTCATGAAAGATACACTGTCATGGCGTTATTCGGGCCCGAAGGGCAATTTCGCAGGCACTGCGCAGTCACTGCGCGAAATCACCCTTCGGCCTTGAATAATGCCATGATCATGACATCATTCATGAGAAGGGGTCCTAAAACCATGTTGAAAATTTGGCAAAAATTCAAAAATGACTGTTTTATTTAGCGCTATGCAGTTCCTACAAAGGCTTGTAAGTTCGCGAATTTTCAATATTTTCACTCCAGATTTTCAACATTGCCATTTTATCACACTGTTTTATGAGCTGTACAGCTGTCATTTTTCACATCCTGCCCAAAATGTGTTTCTGCCCATGTAGCGCACAATGGCGCAGTCGATGAGCGAAATCAATGTATGGAACACATTAAGAAAATCACAATGACACTGTTCATGAGCAGACATCTTAAAATGAATATGTTGAAAATTTGGTGAAAAAATTCCTAAAAATTACTGTTTTTCACATCCTGCCCAAAACGTGTTTCCGCCTATGTAGCGCACAATGGGGGTAACAAAAAGGTCATACTAACAGTTTATTGTGCAAATACCAGCAATCGCACAGGGCATTAAGGTAAAGCACCATACATGCCAAACACCACTGCAAATACCTGCAAGTGCACGTTCGGCATTGACAAATGCTTGTTTCTTACCTGGTGATGCAAATGAACTGCAAACATGCTGAATCCCTGTTTGACCACTAGCTGAGGGGGGAGGGGTGTTCTTCCCATTCGACATATGGGGTGCTGCACCCCTCTCCCCATTTGCTAGTTTAAATATTCTGCAAAGACGTCAAACTTCTGCCCCAATGCACTTACTCCCTCCTTAGTCAGATGCAGTCCATCAAATTTAAAAACTTTCGCTCCCAGAATTGTTGCCAGTTCCCTACAAATCTGTATCCTTTTTCCTGGCACCAGCCCTAGAGCCACGTGTTTAGCTCCCCTATCTCCCCTTCTCTGACCTTCCGTCCATCTGCTCCCCTCTCACAGACTGGCAGGATCTCAGAGAAGGAGATGCCAGACGAAATGGATGATAGTTTGTCACCCAGCCTGGTCAGGTGTTCCTTGGTCTCCACAACTGACCGGCTGGTGAGATCATTAGTCCCTATGTGTACTAGGACATCAATGTTTTCTCCTGCTTTGTGAACAATTTTAGCAATGCGGTCAGTGTCTCTCCATGCTGATGTACCTGGGAGATTTCTGACCATTACCCCCTGGCTGGAGATGGGTATCAGCTCCCCGAATCATGGAGTCTCCTATGATCAGAAGTTTTTTTGATTTCCTTTTTGCTTTTTTTGTTTTGGTTCCTGATTTGGGTGAGTTTTGTTGTGTTAGCTCCTGTGCTGCAGTGTCTTCTGCCTCTTTGTTTGATTTCAGAGATAGAGGCAGATACCTGTTTGTAGTGTTTATATGGTTTTTGGTGGTAACATGTTGGAGAGCAGAGAGTGATGGGGCACCCGATTTGCCCCTCCTAACCACCTGCCAACCTCCTGGACCAACTACCCTCTGCAGTCGAGGTTTTTCTGTTGGATGCTGGGGAAATGGTGGGTGGTTCTTATAATGTATTTCCTCTTGAATATGAAATTTCAGGCGTGCAATCTCTGCCCATGCTGCCCAGAGCTGAGCCCTAAGATCTCCAAAGGCCCAGCATGTAGGACAGTGTCCTAAATCCTGTAAGACTGTCCTACTGAAAATTGTTCCACAGTACCTGCAGTTAATGATATCCATTCCAGATAAGTTACTGGGTTTATAACCTAGTGAGAGTAATTAGAAGGAAAAAAAGGAAAAAAATGCAGATAATGGTTTGATTGTGTTTTGTTTTTGTTTAAGTTGTTATAACAAGTTAAATTACTAGTGCCCCTGTAAATGAGCCCACCTTGTGGAGGCCCCACTGATCCACCCCTTCCTGCTCCGCCACAGGAAGTGTCACAACTGTGGTACCTATAAAGGAGTGTAGTGGGTGTTGGGGATGGGGTGGGTGGCTGGGCCCTTCCCTGCTGAAAAAAGAAGAACCACGGACAAAAGAACAAGGAGGTAAGAGCAGAAACAATCAGTCAACAACAAATGCAGTAACCCTGAAAGCTTATCCTAATGTTAGATAAAACTGTAAAACCTGTAAAGCAACACCTGTAATAATTTCAGAGAAGATATACGCTGTAAGAAACACTTTGCTACAGAGAAAAATAAAGCAGTAACAGAAGATATACCTTGCAAAAGACAATTTGAATCAGAAGATTACAGCAGTAATCTGTTAGAAAACAACTGTAGGCACACCTTGTAATAATGCAGAAGAAGGTATACCAGCAACAACAATTTGAATCAGAAAAATAAAGCAATGAAATGTTAGCAACAAACAGTAGCAATCCTGTGAGTAAAAAATTAAAACAACACCACACAGAGTAAATCTGCTTAGCCAAAATAAGTCTTAATCCTTTTCCCTTGCTCTGGTAAGTTTCTCTACTCTGCCTTTCAAGCAGTCTTAGGAGGAAAGAGCTCAGGTGAAGCTAGGTGCCTTGGCCAGCAAACCAAGTCTTCTACCCCCTGTCTTTCTTCCATCGTATAGATGCAGTTAAACAAAACAGTTTACCTAGGTGTCTTTTTCTGTTTACCACCCTCCCAATGACAGAGTGGAAGCAACTGAAAAATAAAATCTCTAAATTTGTGTGGGCATGGCAGAAACCCAGACTTAAATGGTCTATTGCCTGTTGCTAGCCTTGCTAGTAGAGCAGAAAGCAGCTAACTAAAAGAAGCTACATCTTCTTATTAATTTAAAACTTATATCTCAGCAGGAGTCAGTGTCTGTTAAGATTAAGTAGACAGATAACTTTATTAGAAGTAGAAGGAGTCCTATTTAGGGTTAAAAAAAAAGAAAGAAAAGAAAGAAAGTCAGTGTGTGTTCTGTGCAGTAAAGGGTACTGTATCAGCTGACTTTGCTAAACCAGTAGGAGGAAAGAGAGCTTACCTGGGGGTGTGGCTTAGACACTATAAAAGCAGGTGACTCAAATTACAACTTCCTGTTGCTAGCCTTTTTTCTTATTAATTGCCCTCCATCCCACCCAAAGCCAGTTCTACTTTTATAGCCACTGGATTTGACTGTCAACAGGAACTTCCTGTTTGGCAGTAGGAAGGAAAGGATCATCGAGAAACACTGATTTTGTCAACCCTAAAGAAAAAAAAGTAGCTCACTCTCCCCCCCCCCTAGCTGCTGGTGGTCTGATATTGAGCAAGGAAGAAGAAGGCTACTGAAGAAGATAGGAAGTTACTGTCCCAGAACAGGAAGCGTGAGAGTTGTAAGGAGAGGAGAGAATAAGCATCCAGAGAAACAGTAGAGAGGACACAAAATAAGACATGATAGGAGTGGTGCAGTGCAATGGCTTTGGGGCGGCAGTGTTCTGGGAGACATTCTGGAGGCTGCGATGCTGCCTTATTTGCAAGCACCTCTCTGGTCTGAGAAAGGAGGTTGCCCATCTCCAGGCTGACCTGGCTAGGATTCGTGAAACCTCCTCCCCCACCCAGGGACCACCAGGGCCAATGTCACTACCTCAGAGGTTGCCAAGAAAGAGGAGAGGCTGGACCAGGGTGGGCTCATGGAGGGAGAAGGTGGTGGAACAGAGTTGCATCCCTCCAGCTGTACCTCTCCACAATCCATTTGCTCTTCTGGTGGATAGTGGCTCCTCTATGGAGGCACCTGCAGTGGAGACCAAGGAGGATGCTGGGAACCATCACAAAGGAGACCCACAGGAGGGTGGCATGGGACCCCATAGGGGAAGAAAATGACTCCTGGTGGGGAACTCAATCATTAGGGGGGTAGAAATGGGGGAGGAAGGGGAGAGGGAGGTAAGGTGCCTTCCTGGCGCCACGGCTTGGAGAGACAGGAAGCGAATCCTCAGGATCGTGGGAGGAGCTGCATGAGGGAAGGAGCTGGATGTCATTGTCCACCTAGGGACAAATGACCTGGCTAAGAATGGGATCAGAGCAGTGCAAGAGGAGTTTGTAGAGTTGGGAAGGGGCTTTAGACCAGTAGTGCACACGGTAACCTTCTCGGAGGTGCTGCCTGTCTATGGCAAGGGAGATGCTAGGGCACTTCTCACCAGGGAATTCAATGAGTGGTTGAAAAACTGGTGTGGAGCTCAGGGTTTTGGCTTCATTGGGGACTGGGGAGCCACCTGGAGGGATGCAGACCTATACTGGTGCAATGGTCTGCATCTGTCCAGGGGGAACCAGGATCCTAGGTGAGAGGTTCAAATGCTTCATTGGCAAGCATTTAAACTAGCCAAGAGGGGAGGCACTGAAAAGGAGCAGGAAAATCCAAGCCTCCCCCCACAAAACATGGTGATTAGTGAGGTAAACACCAAGGTACAAAAGTTATTAGGGAGCAGAACAGATTTAAATGTAAAAAAAAGGCAAAGGCAGTAAGGACAGAAATGGGGCTAAAAGGGGTAAGGCTATCAAAAAGTGGAGGGTGATGAGTACCAATGCCTGTAGTCTGTATAAAAAGCTCTCTGAACTAGTGGCCTTGATGGAAGAGGGTTGTCTGGATATTGTGGCAGTCACAGAAACATGACACACAGAGAACCATGACTGGGATGTCAACATACCAGGATACACAATCTACAGGAGGGACAGGGAGGGTAAAAGAGGAGGAGGAGGAGTAGCTCTCTATGTAAAGGAAGGGATCAAAGCAACAGAACTAAAGAGTAAACAGGGAGCAGATGAGGCACTTTGGGTCACCCTGGAGACAGGAAATGGCACCACAATCTGCATGGGGGTTGTATACAGACTCCCATCTCAGGGGGAGGGAATGGACAAGGAAAAGATAGAAGGCTTTCTTAGAATGGCAGAAAAAGGGGAGATATTGTTGATGGGGGACCTGAATATGCCAGATGTTAACTGGAGCCCCTTTGCTGCAGGCACATCTAAGAGCAGGGTCATTCTTGATGCCCTACAGGGGGCATGCCTCAGACAGATAGTATTGGAACCCACTCGGGAGGGAGCAATCTTAGACCTGGTACTCTCAAATGGGGATGGAGAAAGAATCTCAGATTTAGAAGTGGGTAGCCATCTGGGAACAAGTGACCACCAAACAGTGTGGTTCACGATAAACACAGCCATACAATCAAGCCATACAAAAGCAAGAGCATTGGACTTTAGGAGGGCTGACTTTGGAAAAATGAGAGAGTGCCTCAGAAAAGCACTAGCAAACAGGTAAGAAAGAGGGGTTGATGAACAATGGAGAGTAATCAAAACAGCCATCACAGAGGCAAGAAGGCTTTGTGTAAAGCAAATCAACAAAACACAACGAAGGAAAAAAACGCTATGGTTCTCAAAAGAGGTGGCAGGGAAGGTTAAGGAGAAAAGGACAGCATTCAGGAAATATAAGGAAACACAGAAGGAGGACAGAGAACTTTATCAGTTAAAGCAGAAAGAGGCTGGGAAGGCAGTCAGAATAGCAAAGGCCCAAACCGAGGAAAGGATAGCCAATTATGTTAAGAAGGGGGATAAGACCTTTTATAGGTACATTAGGGAGTGAAGAAAAGACCAAAGGAGGATACTGAAGCTTAATAAAGGGAGGGAATGTGGGTGAGAGGTGACAGTGAAAAATCAGGATACCGAATGAATATTTCTGCTCAGTATTCACAAAGGAAGAGGAGGGGAGTTACCTAAACCAAATAAGAGAAACACTCTGAAGATGGGGGTCGATACCAGTCCATTTACAGAAGAAAGGGTTCTGAAAGAACTAATAAAATTGAAGGTGGACAAAGCAATGGGGCCTGATGGGATTCACCCAAGAATTCTAAAAGAACTAATGGTAGAACTAGTGACACAGCTGACTACTCTCTTTAACAAATCATGGGAGGATGGGGTGGTACCTGAGAACTGGAGGAGGGCAGATGTGGTTCCTCTTCACAAAAGTGGGAGCAGGACAGAGGCAGGAAACTACAGACCAGTTAGTTTAACCTCAGTGGTAGGGAAAATGATAGTATCACTTCTGAAGGAAATAATTTTAGAGTACCTAGAGGCCAGTGGGGCACAGGACCCAAGGCAGCATGGATTCACGATGGGAAGGTTGTGTCAGACGAATCTAATAGATTTCTTTGACTGGGTTACCAAAGTAGTAGACCAGGGAGGGGCTGTGGACATGGCCTACCTAGATTTTAGCAAGGCATTTGATACAGTCCCACACAAAAGATTGATACACAAGATAGCCAGCCTTGGAGTGGGTCCCAAGGTGGTAGCCTGGATAAAAAATTGGCTAGACAACAGGACGCAAAGGGTAGTAGTAAATGGAGTACACAGTGAAGAAAGGAGGGTTACTAGCGGGGTACCACAGGGTTCAGTACTGGGACCGGTCCTTTTTAATGTCTTTATAAGTGACATTGCAGAGGAACTGGAAGGAAAAGTATGTCTCTTTGCAGATGACACAAAGATCTGCAACAGAGTTGATATACAAGATGGAGTGGAAAGGATGAGAAGGGACTTGGCAAGGTTGGAGGAATGGTCAAATGTATGGCAGCTCAGATTCAATGCAAAGAAGTGCAAGGTAATGCACATGGGAAACAAAAACCCAGGGGAAGCGTACACCATGGGTGGTGAGATACTGACAACAGTAAAAATAGAAAGGGACCTGGGGGTAGTTATATCAGATGACCTAAAGGTGGGCAAGCAATGTGAGAAGGCAGTAAGGAAGGCTGGGGGGATACTGGGATGCATAGGAAGAGGCATCAATAGTAGAAAACAGGAAGTTGTTATCCCTCTGTACAGACAGTTGGTGAGACCCCATCTGGAGTACTGTGTGCAGTTCTGGAGACCCCATCTCCACAAAGACATAGACAGAGTGGAGGCTGTCCAGAGGAGGGCAACTAAAATGGTGCAGGGTCTGCACCAGAAGACATACAAAGAAAGACTAAAGGAGCTTAATATGTATACCCTTGAGGAAAGAAGGGAGAGAGGGACATGATAGAAACTTTCATGTACCTCAAGGGAATCAACAAAGTCCAAGAGGGTAGCATCTTCCAGAAAAAGAGATGTGCATGAACAAGGGGGCACAGTTTGAAGATTGAGGGGGGACAGCTCAGAGGTAGTGTGAGGAAGTATTTTTTCACAGAGAGGGTTGTGGATGCAAGGAACCCTGAGGAGGTCGTGGAGTCAAGAACAGTGGGAGAATTCAAGAATGCATGGGACAGACATAAGGCAGTCCTAGTTGGGGGTAGGAGGAAGTAAGCTGTTGGTTAACTAGGATCTGCAGCTTATCTGTTAGGTAGGAAAATGAGCAGACTAGGTGGGCCAAACGGTCCTTATCTGCTATTAAATTCTATGTTTCTGTGTTTTATCTTACTAGCCAACAAGGATGCTGGAGGGTTGGGGTTACCTAACCTGCCCCTCTATTACCTTGTTGTACAAGTTCTTCCAATAGTAAAAATGATTGATTCAAGCCAGAGAGAGATGGTTGGGTTGGAGAACGCTCACCCCAGGATTCCACTTAAATATCTACAATGGGCAATAGTTTTCCACAATATTAAAGAATTGCAAAATAGCCGGCCCAGTGGCGCTGAGGGTTGAGGCGCTGGATGCCACACCTCGCGCCACACTGGTGACCCGGGTTCGGACATGAGCCTGGGTTGGCAGGGAGGGATAGGATCGAGCATCTGGAGGACTGCTCTCCGATCCTGGGGAGGGTTGTGGGTTCTCACTGCTCTGCAGCGGCCCCCGGTGCTGATCGGGGGACACTGTCAGAGTCGGTGCACTTAGGGGTGGAATACAGCGAACATCGGCACATTGTGCCTCAGGCGTCGTGCGTCTGCATTCGGGGGATCAAAAGGAGGAAAATGGCAGCACCGACCATAGCAGCTTGATAGGTGCAGCTTCCTTGCCAGGTGAGGCCGCAGTGCATAGTCGCTCTCTGGTACTGGTTCCCCACATGGCGCAGGGATTACGGGAAGTCCCTCTCGAAGGTAGGTTGCATATGCCAGCTGGTGAGTGGGTGTGCCTCCAGGTCATCAGTGGAAGTGGAATGGTGGCTAGATGAATAGCAGATCAGTGGCTGCAGGAGGAAAAAAAAAAAGAATTGCAAAATATCTGGACCAAACATACTTTAAGGTCCTACATAGACATAAAGGAATTCTAGAGGTCAGGGGTAAGGGGAAATAGACTTCTAGGAAAACAAACTGAACTTACAAGCTCAAATGGGCAGACTAGGTGGGCCATAGGCCCTTATCTGCCAACACTGTCTATGTATCTATGTATCTATGTCCTGGCTCAAAGTACTCCAATACTGGGGAAAAACTGAACCAGTATGGCAGTGTATCCCCGAAACACCTTCTGGGCTTTCCTGTAGGGGGATCAGACCCTGTTTTGAGCGATGGGAAACGTTAGGACTAACAACACTGAGGCAGCTTATACAGGGGGAGGCAATATCAGACTATCAATCACTACAGCAATAATTCGGAGTCCCTAAACAGGACTTCTACAGACAGCCGCAATGCCAGCATTTTATTAATACCAACATGGGGACTTCTGTCCTGCTGAGCAGCCAAGTCCCAGGAACTGCCCTAATTCACACAAAAGCTGCGTTATCAGATACTAAACACCTGATATCACAGGTTTACAAACTAATAAGGGAAGAAATAGCTACACTAAGCATACAGCAAATACAGGACAAATGGGAGAAGGAGACATGTCTAGCACTAGAAGAGACATAATGGGGAAATATATGGAAAAATATACATAATACAACAGCCTTAGCAAACTGGAGAGAGTTTCAATGGAAGGTGTGTACTAGATTCTTTGGAACGCCAGTCATTACCAAGCACTTTGGTAAACACTTTACTGACCTCTGCTGGAGAAATTGTGGCCAGCAGGGCACGTATTTTCACATCTTTTGGAGCTGTGCTAAAGTTCAACCTTTCTAGGGTAAAGTAACAGACAAAATTAAACAAATGCTAGTTACTGCAGTCCCCTACCTTCACCAACCTAATATTGGGGCTACCACCAAAAGAATTAACATCAACTATGGAAAAGCAACTATTTCAGATCCTGAAAGTGGCAACTCTCAAGACGATAACACAAAATCAACTCACAAACAAAATTCCAAGTACAGTATACAACAATGGTTTAATAATACTAACAATATTAAAGATGTGGAGGCAATTACAGCCAAATTGAGGTTTCAGATTGATAGATATAATGCTAAATGGCTCCCATACCTTCATTACATAGAACATAGTGGGGAAAAAACAGTGTTGGAACAACTTTTAGCCAGACTCGGGGCACTGGAGATGAGTGGCCTGTTGAAACCTAATGGAATTTGGGGACTGGGGGCTGTGGGGGGCATAAAGAAGGACATAAGGGAAAGGGAACATTGTTTAACCAGCAGAA
Organism: Neoceratodus forsteri; assembly: GCA_016271365.2. Classification (NCBI taxonomy): domain Eukaryota; kingdom Metazoa; phylum Chordata; order Ceratodontiformes; family Ceratodontidae; genus Neoceratodus; species Neoceratodus forsteri. The sequence goes on from CM028136.1 coordinate 84,893,153, forward strand.
CACTAAGCTAGTGCTTGTTTTCAGATGCAACCTGGGAGCACAAGGAAGTTAAGAAACTTCTTCAGAGTCACACATTATGCACCTTGACAGCTGAGAGATTCAAACCTGGATCTCTAGATCTGCAGCTCTGAGCCTTAACCCACTGTGCTATACTGCCTCAAAGTAAATAAGGGGAATATGTAATTGAGAAGCAACAGAAGTAATTCTGCAAATACCTCACAGCTAATAAAACAACACTCAGAGCATGCCAGTTGTTGCAATCAATTTTTTCTTTTAATACAATTATTATAAAATGTTAACTTATAATTTACTGTTAAAAGTTTATTCATTTTTATTGCAAACAGGGAGAGTGACATATATTCAATACAGTACAGTTGGTCAGTCAGTATATTCAAGGTGATGATCACATATATCCTTTTCACCTCCAAGAGTTGGAAACTTTGGACAATAATTTTCTTCTGTTTTGTCTGTAACCCCTAGATGGCACTATCCCAGGGGCTACTACCCCTGCCTGATTTGCCACTAACAGGTTGAGGGGCCTGGATCCAATGGCGGGTGCCTCCACCCAGAGGTCAGGGTTTGCAATAGTTAAACTAACTTGGTCACAGCCCTCTGGGACACTGCAACCCCCCTTTCTTCCCACTAGTGGCCCACACAATATATCAGAATTACCTTCACAGTATACACTTACCCCCAGGACTGGTTCCGCACTGGGACCTCCTGTGAAATGAGATACAGTGCAACAATCACAGTACAGTACTTTAACATAGACAAATACCTCAGGCAGTATAACTTTGCTGAAACAAGCAGCTCTGATTTATTTAGGGGATATAACAAGGACAGGGGAAATCAGGTTAGTGTTATCACTCTACTCATCTACCTATGGCTCTGTGCACAGGCCTATCCTACCAGTTACTGTCCCTGGGTACCCAAGCCCTGGTGGCTGGTCAAACCGTGGCAGCTGGTAGGGGCCCTTTCACACAGTGAAAAGAAAAATTAGTTTAAACAGTCAGCAGTACAGTGATTCCAGTTGGATTTAATGTGGCAATTCAACAGGGAGCGACCCTGAATTAGTACTCACGACCTCCAAACAAGATAGGGTCCTTCAACGTCAGCAGGGCTACTCTTGAGCTCCACGAAACTCTTCACACATTTATATGGTAAAAAAGAAAGTACTATACCAGGTAGGCTGCTTCTCTATCCCGATCGCGATTACTGCACAATACCCGGGAGAACACACAGCAGATTCAGTTCCTGACAGACCGAGTGCAATTCAACAATTTTTCCAGTCTTCTACAGGGTGAGCCTGGTTTCTACTCTTCAGATCCTTTGATTCTTTTCACAGGACGGATTCAGTCCTAACAAGCAGTTACATAAGCTGCAGACCGAACTCTGGGCCTTATACACGCTTTTTGACTAAACTGCACACTGAAAAGCACAGGGCTCCTTCCTTCTTCACTGCCAAAGCTCAACTGAAACTCCAACCGACAAAACCGGGCACTTCCTTTGAGTTCCTCCCAGTTCTTGACTGGATTGGCTGTCACTCACAATAGACTGCTACTGTTGGTCCAAAAAGGCACTGAAGTCTAAACTACATCTCCCAGAGTCACTGCCCATACAATCCTCTTGTGGCTGGCTCAGATTATGAGTCCAAGTTCTGATTCGTCCAAGGCACCATTTTAGAGCTAGCTTACCCCACACTGATTGGTCCAGTTCAGCAGTTCAAAACCAGAATGGGGAACTAGGCAGACACTGTTCTGACTGCAAAAGAAAGCAGGTTAGACAAACTGTAATTTCATTATCACTCTAAATGGTTTCTGGCAAACAGTTACATCTTTCAGATAGGTTCCCTTTGCACTCCTAGTGACTGCAAAAATGGAGTGAATTGGCAGCAGCTTGAGTGGTACTCAATCAAAGAAACACACAGTCCCCCATACAAACTAATTATGTCTGCAAGCAGACAGCTCTTAAAGAGACAGTACCAGAGGCTCTAAAAACACTCACTGATAAGTGGCTTAAACGCCAAACACCATTCAGGCTTGGAGCATTCAAGCAAGCTCCTGGAAGTCTTTTGGGAACCCCCATTTGCAGGGGGGTTACACGTCTGTGTTGATTTCAGCAGCAGTAAACTGGAAATCCTGAAAGGAGAGAAAAGAGGAAAACAATATATAAAATAAGAACTCTCAAACATTAAACCTAAAATGTTTCTCCCCATAAATGTTAATCACAACTCACTGTGATACCTGCATCAAATGCTTCTTATGTGAAAACTGTACATATAGGCCCAGATATTCAACAGGGTTGCGCATGCGCAAGCCCTACATTGCACCATTCTGCGATATTCAGCAGGAGGCAGTTGCGCCACTGAAAACAGGCTGAGAAAAAGTGCAATGCAAATGAATGCATGCTCAACAGGAGGGGGAGGAACCATGCATAAACTGCACAACCCGATATTCAGTCGGGCTGTGCAGAAGTTGTCTGGCGCAACCCAACCTGCGCCTGCACAACTGAGCCAAGGATCAGTTGAGGGCCACCCACAGGTGAGCTGCTGTATTGCAGGGCACAACAGCAGCTGCCACCGTGGCTGGCCCCTAACTCAGTCCCTGTGCCCCCCACCAGCCCGATCGGCAGAACGTAAAACAACTCCCCCACACACATTCCCCAATGCCCGATCGCGGGCGAAAGTATCATGAACCCCTCCCACATCTCCCAATGCCCGATCGCAGGCAGAAAGTATCATGAAACCCCCACACATCTCCGATGCCGATTGCGGGCAGAACATGAAAATAACCCCCAGTGCCCGGTCGCCCGGGCAGAATGTAAAAGTGCAGCCCACGGACAGTCAGTCGGCGGGCGGCGGGCGGCTGGCGGGTGGGATGCTGCGCACGCCCGCGCTGCCAGGAGAGCGGGTGGAGGGTGTGGGCGGGTTGGTGGGGGGACACTAGACACCAGGAGATGTTTGGGGGTTGTAACTTGACATTCTGCCCGCGATCGAGCATTACGGTCCACTGGACCACCAGGAGATATTCGGGTTGGGGGCTTTTTACATTCTGCCCACGATCGGGCACTGGGGGTTGTTTCACGTTCTGCCTGCAATCGGCATCGGGAGATGTGTGGGGGTTTCTATGATACTTTCTGGCCGCGATCGGGCATTGGGAGATGGGGGGTTCATGATACTTTCTGCCCACGATCGGGCATTGGGAGATGTGTGGGGTGGGGAGTATTCAGACATCTGCCCACGATCGGGCTTCGGGAGCTGTGTGTGTGTGGGGGAATGTATTCAGACATACTGCCCGCGATTGGGCTTCAGGAGCAGTGTGTGGGGGAATGTATTCAGACATACTGCCCACGATCGGGCTTCGGAGCTGTGTGTGTGTGGGGGAATGTATTCAGACATACTGCCCGCGATCGGGCTTCAGGAGCAGTGTGTGGGGGGGGAATGTATTCAGACATACTGCCCGCGATCGGGCTTCGGGAGATGTTGGGGGAGAGTGTATACACACATACTGCCCGCGATCGGGCTGCAGGGTGCGTCAGTCCCCGACGGCTGCTGCCTGGCAGGGCGGCCAGGTGCAAGTCCTCGGGGATCGGCGCACCTACATGCTAATGGCATGCAAATGGGGCCATAAATAGATGCAAATGGCCCCCCCTGCACCTTGCATAAATTATGGCCCCATTTGCATGTCACCTTTTGAATATCGGAAATTTGCGCATGGCGCAATGGTACTTGCGCCACCGCAAGTTTAATGCTCAACTCTGGCAACTTGCGGTGGCGTAAGTTCCACTGTGCCATGCACAGTGGCTGTGGCTGGGGGGTGATATTCAAAGGAGTTGCTCAATAGCGCAACTCCTTTGAATATCGCCCCGGCCATACCCCTGCGCAACTATTTTGAGCAGCGCAAGGGCTTGTGCCTCAGAATGGCGCAGTTTGAATATCTGGGCCATACTGTATTGATGGGACATTATAATTGTTATCTTGAAAAACCTGAATAAAATACAAGTTCAAAAAAAAAAGTTCTTCCATTGTGTTGTTTAAATTCTGGGCAATTATTAAATAGGTCTTTAAAGATGATTTATGAGTGTATTGATTCGGTTTTGTGGAGTTAGGTTTATGTATATTTTGTACTTTGGTCTACGGTGGTAAGATTATATACATCACCCATCCCCCCATTAATTTGTTTAAATCCATGGTTATTAAAGCAGCTAGGAAATACGATGTGAGTTGTGCTGTTCCTTTTTTATTAAGATGCAGCCCATTCCTTGCAATCAGAATTATTTTGTGAAAAGGTTTTCCAATGATCTGTAAACAAGATGTTTTGCTGAATACACCAGTTTCTAAGCCTGGCATTTATACTGGCAATGGTGCCATTTTTCTGTACCGATGCCCTGGGTATAGGTAAAATGGCAGATATTGCTACCTGACACATTATCTGCTGAATTTGCTTTCCTAAATTTATTAATTCATAGCAGATATTCTTTTCATGTGTGTTGCCTACATTGTTTGAACCTACATGGTATGATAATATTAGAGTTTTCTTCAGTTGACAAATCATCCAGATGCAATTCAAAATCCTGTATTTCAGGGCAAACTAGTGAAAAAAAAACAAAAAAAAAGGTTTAAGAGACCACTGTGGTTCTCAGCAAGGATGTTGTACTGCTTCACAAGGGGTGGGGACAAGGAGCAACCAGTGAACTGCAGGCCTGTCAGTCTAACCTCTATTGTATGGAAGCTGATGGAGTCACTGATCAAAGAGGACCTCATAGACTACCTGGAGAGCAACAGGCTCCAGGATAGTAAACAGCATGGTTTTGTGCAGAAAGGTCTCGTCAGACTAACCTGATAGTTTTCTTTGATTGGGTGACAAAGGAATTAGACAAGGGCCATGCTGCAGATCTGCTCTACTTTGACTTCAGCAAGACTTTTGATTCGGTTCCTCACAAATGTTTACTCAAGAAGATAGAAGACCTGGGTAAGGCTAAACCCATAGTGAACTGGTTGGGTAACTGGCTAGGAGGGAGGCAGCACAGGGTAATGGTCAATTGAGTTAAATCAGAGGAGAGGGAGGTTACGAGCAGGGTTCCACACAGGGTGGGACAAATCGAGTAACCAGGTGGCCAATGGCCACTAAAAAATTTGGTTTGGCTATCATATTTCAAAAGTTATCAGCCAGCTGGCTACCTGAGCACAATGTGATTTTTAAGCTACTAAAAATATTGATTTGGCTACCAGACTTTAGAATTCAATAGCCAAACTAACCGCCAGATCTCAAACTGAGTTGACCCACCCTGGATCCCAAGGATCTGTCCTCTTCAACATGTTCATTAGTGACACTGGAGAAGGAATCTGAGGCTAGTTGTGCCTCTTCACAGATGAGATAAAACTATTTAGTTGTTGTTTAACCAGGTATAGCACACTAAGCTGAAAGCTTTTTTACAGGAGCGACCTGGGAGCACAAGGAGGTTAAGTGACTTGCTCAGGGTCACACAGTATGCAAGTGGAAGCTATAGGATTCAAACCCAGGTCTGGTCTGCTGGATGTCACCAGATTTACAGCTCAGAGCCTTAGACCACTGCGCTATACTGCCTTCTCCTATGTGGAAGGGTGGATAGTGATGAGGGAATAAGGGAAATGCAGAGGGACCTACAAAAGCTAGAGGGGTTGTCAAAGGTCTGGCAGTTACATCTTAACACCAAAAAGTGCAAGGTAATGCACCTAGGGGAGAAAGAACCCCAAGATGGAGCACTGAATGGGAGGGAAGAGACTTAGCACTACAACTGAGGAACAGGATCTGGGAGTTATCGGTAACTCACTTGAGCAAACGAGTCAGTGCAACAAGACCTATAGCAAGGCTAACAGCATGCTAGGATGTATCAGGAGAGGTACTGATAGCAGAACAAAAGAGGTGATACTTCCCCATTACAGATCCCTGGTGAGACCTCACCTGGAGTACTGCACCCAGTTCTCAAGTCCTCATCTTAGAAAGGATATGGACAGGCTGGAGACAGTGCAGCACAGAGTAATAAAAATGATTCAGGGCCAGCAAGGCAGATCCTATGAGGAGCACATCAAGGCACTAAATACGTACGCACTAGAGAACAGAAGGGAGAGGGCAGATATGATAGAGACCTTAAAGGAATTAAGTAGGTAAACTGCAGGGAATTATTTAGCCTGTATACTAACTCGCAGCCATGTGGAGATGAGTGGAAACTAACAGGAGGGATGCGAGAGGAAGCACTCCTGTACAGAAAGGGTGGTGGAGCCTTGGAATAGTCTGTCGGCTGAGGTGGTGGGTACAGAATAGTCAGGGTATGCAAGCAGGACTGGGACAGAATGAAGGAAATAGCGGTTGCTCATGGCGACAGAACCAGGGAGGAGAATGGGGAGAGGATGAGGAGGGTTAGTACCCTGGAGGATAAGTAGATTCCAGGGATTATAGGGAACCTGGGCAGACTGGATGGACTGCTGGTCTTTTTCTGCCATCATTGTCTATGTTTTATGTTAATCTTGTGCCTGCATCACATCGGTTCAGTGTTTTTTCACTTTTACTCCCCATACCCTCAAGTTCACCTCACGCCATCACCCCTTAGGTGCAATATTATCCCACTCAGATGCTATATCCCCTCATGCATTTTTTTTCCCTAACATAATTTTTCCTTCTCAGGCAACAGGCCCAGACCTCCTTCAGCTACCATCCATGCAAACTTCTCACGCTACCGAGATCCTACTGTGACAGCTCCTGGCCCACCCCCACCCACTCGCCACAAACCTCTGTGCTGCTCCCCCCCCCAGCTCCCCCTTCTAGGGCCTGGTATGCCTTCCGCATTTCTTCCCTGCAGTCATCTGGCCACCCAAGACAGAGATGAAGGCAGTGCTAGTAGATGTATTTCTTAGACGCCCAATCCCGCAGGCTCTATGCACCTTACATAACAAGAAAACACAAATACAGTATTAACAGCAGCAAACAGTACACTTGATTTTACAAATACAAGGAACCAATCAGAGTATAGTTGGATAAACCATTATTAAACAGTGCTGTAATCCTCGATTAAGCTCTCAACTGAGGGGGCCTCCTGGAGCTCTTGCAGCAGATTGTCCTGAAAAACTGGAGCAAGTACTGCAAAGGTGCACCCATTTCAGCGCATTTCCTTATGGAATGAGGTGAGTGTAAAGCCCAAACACCCCAAGGCACACCTCGACACTTGTCAGTGTCTGCAGGGTAGGGTGAGGTGAAATGTCGTGACCGTTATGGGCGACGACCCAAAGGCACACCCCAATGCCTGTCCATTTCTGCAGGGTGGGGGTGGAGTTGACGTCAGTTCAATACTTCACTGCCATTCCTGTACTGCATCTGTCTAACTCCTGCACTTCCACTGCTAACGCCAGCAAGCAAACATTCGGCATTGACAAATGCGTGTTTATTTAAGAACTGTCCTTACCCTTCTATTTTGATTTACATTCCTTTCCCATGTCCTCCCCAGTCAATCGGCCAGAGTTGAGTCCACAGTCACAACACACAAACATCTCCCAGCTGAATTCAGTGTGCTTTTGTTTGCTTTTCCCTTCTTTTTCTAAACTAAACTTTTTTTTTTTGTATTTTTTTGCAGACTTTATTGAGACAGTTACTTTAGTTTTCACAACAGGCCAAACACCTTTCAGTACTGCTTCTCTGTCCTACATACAATCTCTCACATTCCCCCTCCCCCCAGACTTCTGATCCTACTAATTAAGTTACCGCTTGCTCTGCGCTCCCTCAGTCCCGATTATTTTATTTCATTTTTTAAGTTCTCTCCAACACAGGTTACTGATAACCAAATAAGTTATATATTTATATATAGACATATACGGTGCAATGGCCCCAAACACACACAAAGTGCAAGGCACCAAGCAAAATAAATGCGAGCAAATACAAATGCTTCTATCTCCTGAAGTGTCAGTAATGAAGTGGCACCTCTTCCAATGTGCATCAAGCTACTGACACTCTCAGCTCCTCCCCCAAGTGTGATGGCCAATAGCCAGGACTGACAGGCAGTCTACCCTCAGCTATATGTACTAGCATGTCAAATCTGTATGTTGAATGTCAGCGATCGCGTTCTTTGGCGCTTCCCTTGCTGTCTGTCTGCTCATCCTCGACCTGAGTGCCTGACTGCACGTTTAGTCGGGGTGTGCGTGCCACCAAGTGCCAGGGCAGGCTTCCAGCCTGCCACATGACAGCAGCTACTGACATCAGGTGTCTCTAGCTTGGCTCTGACGGGAACGACATCTAGCAGCCAGCGATGGAAAAGCAGGTAAAAAAACTGCACTTTGATAGTCCATGGGACAAGCAGTACATGTCAGACTGCTTGTCCTTAGTTAGAAAGTGGTTGTCCGGGACGTTGGACTATTGAATTTGGCAAGCCCTGCCGCAATAGCATGTATACTGCAAATAACATGAGAGGCAGAACTGACCTCTTAGGGACTCCACAGGTTAGAGCAACTGGCTGACAGAGAGAATTCACCCATGCAACCTGCTGCCCCTTACTGGAAAGGAAGGACTCGAACCACCTCAGCACACCCCCACTGACCCCCACCAAGTCCCTCAGATGATCTGTTAAAATCCTATGAGCTACAGTATTGACAAGAGGCTGAGGAGAACCAAGATGGAACACTCCCCTCTATCTCTATCCAGAGGAAGATCATTCTGCACCCTGACAAGTGCAGTCTCCATGGTATGATGCCCTCTGAAACCAGACTGGAACGGCTCATAGATAGAGAAAGCCTCCAAGTGCATCTCCAGCTGTGTCACCACCACTCTCTCAATAGTCTTTTCCAGAAGGGAAAGTAAGTGACAGGTCTGTAACTCACCCAGATATCCAGGTCTAAAGAAGGTTTCTTGAGAAGGAGTCTCATGACAGCCCTTTTCAAGGCCATTGGAATCACACACTCCTCAAGTGAACACCAGACAATATCAGTAATCCCCAGACCAACAGACTCCCGGCAATCCATCAGAAGCCGGGTCAGTCCAGGATCCAGCTAACAGAAGGTGGGATGCAGCTTCATGTTCACCGGAGAATCTCCTCAGCCAACACAGGGTGACATTCATCCCAGATAGAGCGAGACCCTCCATTAGTCACAGACAGAGCGAGACCCTCCATTAGTGACAAACAGAGTGAGACCCTCCATTAGTGACAGACAGAGCGAGACCCTCCATTAGTGACAAACAGAGTGAGACCCTCCATTAGTGATAGACAGAGCAAGATCCTCCATTAGTGACAGAGCGAGAGCATCCATTAGTGACAGATAGAGCGAGACCCTCCATTAGTGACAGACAGAGCAAGACCCTCCATTAGTGACAAACAGAGTGAGACCCTCCATTAGTGATAGACAGAGCGAGATCCTCCATTAGTGACAGAGTGAGAGCCTCCATTAGTGACAAATAGAGCGAGATCCTCCATTAGTGACAGACAGAGCGAGACCCTCCATTAGTGACAGACAGAGCGAGAGCCTCCATTAGTGACAAACAGAGTGAGACCCTCCATTAGTGACAGACAGAGCGAGACCCTCCATTAGTGACAAACAGAGTGAGACCCTCCATTAGTGATAGACAGAGCGAGATCCTCCATTAGTGACAGAGCGAGAGCCTCCATTAGTGACAGATAGAGCGAGACCCTCCATTAGTGACAGACAGAGCGAGACCCTCCATTAGTGACAGAGCGAGACCCTCCATTAGTGACAAACAGAGCGAGACCCTCCATTAGTGACAGACAGAGCGAGACCCTCCATTAGTGACAAACAGAGCGAGACCCTCCATTAGTGACAGACAGAGCGAGACCCTCCATTAGTGACAGACAGAGCGACAGCCTCCATTAGTGACAGAGCGAGACCCTCCATTAGTGACAGACAGAGCGAGACCCTCCATTAGTCACAGAGTGAGACCCTCCATTAGTCACAGGCAGAGCGAAAGCCTCCATTACTGACAGACAGAGCGAGAGCCTCCATTAGTGACAGACAGAGCGAGAGCCTCCATTAGTGACAGACAGAGCAAGAGCCTCCATTAGTGACAGACAGAGCGAGACCCTCCATTAGTGACAGAGCGAGAGTCTCCATTAGTGACAGACAGAGCGAGAGCCTCCATTAGTGACAGACAGAGTGAGACCTTCCATTAGTGACAGAGCGAGAGTCTCCATTAGTGACAGACAGAGCGAGAGCCTCCATTAGTGACAGAGTGAGAGCCTCCATTAGTCACAGACAGAGCGAGAGCCTCCATTAGTCACAGACAGAGTGACAGCCTCCATTAGTGACAGAGTGAGACCCTCCATTAGTCACAGACAGAGCGAGACCCTCCATTAGTGACAGACAGAACGAGACCCTCCATTAGTCACAGACAGAGTGAGACTCTCCATTAGTCACAGAGTGTACCACACTAGGCCATCACAGCCCACTTGAAGAGATCGAGGAACGTGTATATGGGGACTCCTCTAAGAATGCCGCAGCCTGAATCCGGTGTTGGCTACCAGTGGTGCCTCGTCTGCTCAGTGCTATGTACTCTTTTCCCTGTTCTCCCCGCCCTCCCACCAGGAGCGTGCAGCATGACTGGCTGCTGGTGAGGCCTGGTGCAACCAATCTGCAGGCATGTTCAAACGGTGCTGGCTTGCCAATCGTGCGTCTCCTGCACTGCCACCTGTGGTCACCCAGGTGGCGGTAGAGCAGCTAGATGCAATACCTCCTGCCCTGGAGGACAGTGTCCTGTTGCATGCATGCTCCTCCTCCTCCCCCTGGATGGCCCAGGCTCATTCCAATGAGCTGTAGCACTACTGCTGTGCTGGTGGGCCAGAATCTCCTCGTGCCTTTCTTGTTTTGTTAACTCTAAATCAGCTCTTGCTGATCCAGTGCTGCCTTGTTGTTTCGGGGATATGGAGGGTGTAGCTGGGTAGGTAAATTCCACGTATACCAGTTTACAGTCAAGCCAAGCTGACATTAATTATCACACATCATAAGGAAAACAATAACAGTTAACAGAAATGAGGCACACTGGGACCACTCTGAATGAAGACACTCCGCTTTTCTTGCCAGGCACCTGCTATTTTTCTTTGCTTTACTGTAACTGACACCAAGTTTAGCAGAAGTTAAATGCTCAATAATTTTTCCAGAAAGCTGGCCAGGAATCTGTTTCCTAATTCAATTTTTCATTTGCAAATTTTCTTAGAATGAAACACATTACTAGTGCTTCCATACAGTATGTAAGCTTTTCTCTGAATAAATCAAGTCCTTACTGCACAGTCATTGTTTTTACAGGAGCTGCCCAACAGCAATGCCTCCTGCTTCCATGCTGGCGACCCAGGTTCAGGGGCTGCACAACGGCTCAATGGAAGTGTTTTGTGCTTCCATACTGGTGACCCTAGTTCAGGAGATGACACTCAGATGGCAGTGCTGCTGATGGCATCGTGTTCCAGCCGTGGGGGGAAGGAGATGGCACACTCCAGTGACCCTTGTTGGTGGGCTGGGTGGTTTGCTCTCCTGTTAGAGGCACGTTGCATGCAGCCAAAGCATGACGCCTCCACATGCGCTTGTGTGTCACCTGGGGTTGTGTGAGAAACCCCACTAGCTGTGCATGATGATCGCCAGCCCGTCCCAGGCCTCACAGCACCAACCTGGCACCTTCCTCCACCAATCTGGATCTACGATGGGGTACACGCAACCCAGGCGGCCCAGTCATGGGAGAAGCCATGAGGGACAGAAGCTGGGGTAAAAGCCTGTGGTTGACGGGTGATAGGCTGGCTAGATAGGGGCAAGACAGTAAGCAGGAGGATAAACAAGGAAAGAAAAAAAGTGTTCTTACAGACAACGAAGGAAGGGAAAACTACAGTGCTGTGGCAACATTTACAGGCAGTTGCTATCAGCATTATAACCTTGTATCTTCTCAGAGTTTTATCTGGCTACATGCAACAGGTCACATGACTTTTGTACATTTTTCTTACAACAGTTCTTTTCAGCCAATAGTCTCAGCTTGGGCAGCACATACTCTACTATAACCAGGTATTACGCATTTATTTAATTATTCATGAGGCAACAGTGTACTCTTATTGGTTGCCATTTCTGGGCCTTAATCTCAGTCAGAGAAAGACATACTGTACGGTCCGTTTGATCTGCCCAGGTCCTACTTAGGGCTTCACCAGTCCAGCACTGGCTGGGCCTCTAGAAACAGAATTTGTAGGCAACAAAAGATAAATGATCCCTTGGCCTGCCTAGTGTACCCATCCTGTTCTACCTCCGCAGACGCTGTCAGGTCTCTGGCAACCCTCTCTCCTCTGTTTACTGAAAACTTTGGAGAGTACGTTTGAGCACAGGAGCTCATTGACAAAGGTTTCATGTCAAACACATACAGTAGTTTTAAAGTTCAAATTTTATTGATTCTGATAACCCAAAGAAGACAGAAAACAATACACAACAATACAACACTGTGGGATAATATCCAGGTATGATACAGAGAGTGTGTATCATTGTCAAAGAGTCTTGATATTCCTCACATAACAGAGCAAGGGTACAATGCATATCCATAAACCTGTGATAAAGTCCCTGAGAAATCATAAAACTGGACACTAGCAAACAAGTCAGTAACAGCCACTTTACAAATACTGGTATTAAGCTAGGCAACGAATAACATATCTATACCCAAGGGGAGAAAGCCCCGGCCATCTATCTCACATCCCCCCCCAAAAAAAACTATACACGAACTTAGGCAACCACAAGGGAAAACTACACAGTTACTATTGCTATAAGAACTAAACACTCATAGGTGACAGCGACCTTATTAAGCCTAGTGTAAGAAGGGCCCACTTCACTGTTTATTGTGGCAGTAACAAGAGTCTAGGAAGGGTTGCCGGCATCTAAGGAATCCATCAAGGGAACCACAGGCAAAACTACACATCCTTTCATAGGCTGCCGCCTGTCCAATGCATAGCAGCAAAACACATGTAACCCCATGCCGAATTGGGGGGGGGGGTACTATTTGGACGCCCTGTTGGCATCGGGAGGAACACGTGCTGCCAGGCTTAACAAGTGAAATGTTTTTATTTTTTTTTATTTATAATTTATTCTTTTTAAGAATAAGTTGCATACAATACAAATAGCCCCTGTCAGGAACAGCCGGTCTTAATACAGACAAGTAGAAGGGAACTTCATATGATACAGGAAATAGTATCCCTTACTGTAGTCCACATTGGTGAGGCTGACATAATGTCTTATTACATTACTAAATATGTTCTTAAATGCTGTGCTTTTACTACCCAAGGGCTCATGGCAATTATACCAGTAAAAAGGTTTTACCTGAAATGTGTGACTAATACATCCAGTGCTCAAACGGGCTACTGGTGCCATGTAATTCACTGCACGTTATTCAAATACCAATAATTTTGTACAGACATGATGCACTTTTTAACTCTGGGTTACCCCATCTGTTCAGTTGCAGAATTTGTTCAACATTTACTTCAAAAAAGAATAAAACTAATCTGACCTTTAGGTCATTTTAACAGTATATTTTATCTGAGATTGAAAACTATGCACCTAATAGAGGGGCAGGGATAGGCTAGAGAAACAAACTTTCTGATCTTAACTCAAGATATTTCAGACTAGGTGGCCACATCAGTGCCCCTAGCTATTATAGATTCCCCAACATTTCAACCATTCAACTTATCTCCCACGCTGCTTATAAGATGGTTTATTTACCCCTCAGACACATGAAATGATTTTCAAGCTTAATCTGTAAACAAATAAAAATAAACTTTTTACAAAAATGTTTTTAAGGATATAACGCCTTTGACCTTACAATGTGAAGATCAGTGGCTAAGATTCAACTTTAAGGAAGAAGCCTTTTACAGTAGTGAAAGAGACAAGTGAAATGGAGAAGTTAAAGATAAAATAAAAAAAATGTATAAAATTGGACTCTCTGAAAATACCCCCCCCCCAAAACAAAAACTATGGTTTACGGTATTTATTTGCACTAGGTCACTTTACTATGCCCCCTTAAGAAGGGGTACGATACCCCGAGGCGCAGGGGCAAGATGGCTGTGTGTGTGCTTTTTTCACTAGAGCTTTGAATTGGACATTGTTTGGAGTCCTATGTATGCTTTTTGTCACTGCAATATTTATTGTAAGTATATGAATTTGGTTACATATTAAAATATAATTATTCACTGTTAAATTTTGGTCTGGAGTGCTGGTTCTCTTAATAATTATTATTTGTGGGACATGACTGAGCAGTCAGGTTCTCCCAAGACCGTGGTGCGAGGCTCGCAGGATAAGAATAAAGTGCCACCTAAATCAAAATTCACCCAGGAACCCACGGTGAGGCCTAAGACTTTACCTAAAAAAACTGGAAGAGGCAAAACCTTTGAAGTTAAACCCCCCCACAGTGCTGGAAAAGGATACAGGTGCAACTGACCCAGACCTCCTAGTGGAATCTGTAGAAGGAAATACTGGCGTAGAGGAAGTCAGTGCTGTTAACCCTACTGAAGTAATTTCCATCTATGATCAGCCCATGGAAGGCATTACCCGCATGTTTGAGGATCGGGTGATGGAGAGGGACATCCCAGAATTATACGCTATGCCAATCCTTGGAGTGGTTGAACCCACCCCGCTCCCTGACATTTGCAAACGTCACGTGGTGGCCATGGATGCCGGGCATCATTTGGACCTCACTGTGTTGAACTACAGAGATGGCACGTGGTTGCCCAGTGGAGTGGCCCCACAACCCAGCATCAGGACCTTACCCAACTGGAGCCGAGCAGAGAGATGGGTAAGGAGGTGTTTAAATATTGAGTGCCCGGGATCCAACTCCCTGTATGTGAAAGGATTTAGGATCTCACTGAATGCAGCAGATCTGACTGGGTGTTCCAGGGAGCTGTGAAGGTGCAACTGAGAAACAGAGTGGACCCCCAGGAACAGGCTTACAACAGACACAAAGCGAATTCCTTGGCCCGATCTATGTGTTCATCCTCAGCCTGGGAAGGACTGACTCTATTTGAAACTTTTGCACTGGTGCAGGGCGGGACTGGACACTGTATTACGTACCTTGTAGTCAGTCACGATAGTAGAGGGGTAGAATGCACCAAACCTGACCCCTGCCTCTACTCTGTACCCGCGGACCAACTGCCAGATACAGAACCCCCACACAAAAAAACTTCCTAAAGGCCCCCCGGCCTTGCTGTCAAGAGACTGTGTTTAAAGGACTGCAACTACTGGTGAGATTGTTTCATTTTGTTTTTAAAAAAAGCAAAACAGACATTTGCACTCAAGATGAACAGAAATGTAATAAGAACTGCATTGCCTTTTTGAAAAAAATGTTTTGCTGTTTGTATTAAAATCAGCCATTGTAATTTTTTTCCTACTTATGTACCATTTAATGTAAATGTTTTTTTCTAATCTGCATATTTTAGATAGATAGTTATGTCATAGGAATGCGTGATAGTTTGGAACTATACATTTTTAGGATTAAGTAAGGACCCCTTAGAAATTAAGCACACCCGCTGGTTCTTTATATGGGATTACTTGAACTTTACTTATGGGGACAATGTCAACCTGTTTTCCATCATATTATTTCTAGTTAAAACCCCACATTGTCTACCTTCTCTAAAATTCATCGATGTTCCTGTTTCTTTTGTCTGTCTCCTTGTTTAGTAGAACTGAAATACATGCTAATGTATATTTATAGACAACCTTGTTGTGATTACAATCCTGGATCTGTTCTTACTGCACACTTCCTGAGCATTAGAAACACACCCAAGCAGTGCAGTCACTCATAAGACAGTGGCCACCTAAACCCCCACTGCATCAGGAGGGGCTACACCATGTTGGGGATATTCCCAAGTCCAGGAAAGCTGCAGTGGGAGTTGATCAAACCCATATATCTCTAGAGAGAGAGCGAGAGAAAGAAAGAGAGTGGGCAGGCTGTTTTTCACTTTTTAAAAGAAAAAAAGAATCAAACTACCAGCTACATCAGCAATCTTTAAAGAATGTTGGCAATCAGGAAATGTGTTTTTTAAACTAGGGACACTTCGAGACTCAAGGGGGTTGACAGAGTCCCTTTATTAGAGACAGTTATACAAAGACTTCCATAAGCACCAGAGCAATTTAGTATGGACATTTAAAACGGTAAACGTGTGCCCCCCTTCCCCATTGCTAAGTAGGTTAGTATGCTAGAATTGTAGAAGTAGGTAAAATTTAGATAGCATGATCTTCCTGGACATAAGTCTCCACCACTCATTCACACTAGTGGGATTAGCGCCGGAGGCACTAGGACCCATCGGGAGCAAACTTTTTGCTGGAGGGTCGGCGCAAGAGATGGCACCGCGAGGCACGGCGCAGCGAGCAGCGGCTCGAGCGGTAATGACTATCTCGGCGACGACCCTCCAACCGCCTCGCTTCCTTTTTTCCCGCCGTAGGAGCGTCAGTGACGACGTCGCTCGCCTGTCGGGACTCAAACTTCAAACTAGCGCATAGTTTTCAGTTTGTTTTTTTGTAACATTATCACGATAGTAGTATTGCTTAATTTTATTCTATTTTCGTTAAATGTTTCTAATATTTTAAATTTAACTTACTTGAAGAAGTCTCGGCTTACTGGACTGAGTCGACCATGAGCAGGTCAGGTGACGGTAGGGAGACTTCGTATGAAAGCTGTTCAGTCAGCCGGGCTGGGTCCGGTCAGCCTCCTTCTCCTCAGCGGGGTTCCGACAACGGTCAGTCCGATGCCCGGGGGGATGGGCGGTCCCCCCGTCGGCATAAAATAAACGGTCGTGATTCTCGCACCGCTCGCCTCGAGCTCTTCTTCGGCCCACAGGTCAAAAA
Source organism: Neoceratodus forsteri (assembly GCA_016271365.2). Classification (NCBI taxonomy): domain Eukaryota; kingdom Metazoa; phylum Chordata; order Ceratodontiformes; family Ceratodontidae; genus Neoceratodus; species Neoceratodus forsteri. The sequence continues at coordinate 84,909,972 of CM028136.1, forward strand.
AGAGAAGGCATCACTCGAGGTCGCCCTCTGGTATGTCTGCACATCGATGGTCGGTTATCGTTGCTAGTTGCCGGTCTCCTTCTTCGGAGTCGCCAACTTCCGGTAATCGTCGTCCTCGACATCGGAGCCCCTCCCTGCCTATAGGTAGGGCTCCAGATGAGCAGTTTCATCAGTGGGCCGCTCTTACGAGGCGATGGGCTCGGAGGTTGGTTCTTCTGCCTGGCTCGGTTGCCTCGGAGCCCTCGGGCTCCTCCGGCGATCAGGTAGGGCGGTTGGACCTTCCTAGTCGCGCAGCGCCTCCTTCGGTGCCAGCGACTCCGTGCTTAGGTGTTTCTCCCCCTCACATGGCTACAGTGCAGGGGGCCACACCGATGCCCTTATCTCCTGTTTTTTTTCCTTCTCTAGCTTTCCAGGTTCCTGGGGCTTTTCCGGCACCTTCTGCAGGGTCTGTTGGCTTGTCGGCACCATTTTCGGTGCCGCTGGGCCTTGCGGCGCCGCCGGCGGTGACATCGGGTCTTGCGGCACCGCTGGCGGCGCCGCTTGGTCGGGCGGCGCCGTGCACTCTAGCGGCACCGCCAGGGGTGCTGTGGTGCCGCTTGGAGGCAGCGTGCCTGTTCGGTGCCGTCGCCTCCTCCGGTGCCGTTTCAACCCGCTTTGCCGTCTCAGGCGCGGGGCCCTCAGGGACTCTCCTTGTTTTTCTGCTATTTCCTCCTCTCTAATTTTCACTCCTTTCCTGTCCAAACAGTCCTTCCTGGACCATCAGGAGATGATGTTGAGCCTGACCCAGACCTTGGTTGGGTGATGAAGTGGAGAAACAGGATCTTTCTTTGCTACAGAGCCTGTGGTCGAGGACCTGTCTTTAAGTCTCTGTTGAAGAACCTGAGATCCACTCTTTCTCTCCAGACTACAGACATCGATCCTGGGAAGATATTAAGACTCCAGAATCTTCATGCTTCGAGATCCCTCTGTTTGACTCCTCCGATCCAGCCTTCCTTCGAGACGCTGTCTCAAATGGTATGGAATAATCCTGCTCTTATTCCCTCAGTGGCTAAATCCATTGATAAGAGTATTCAGCTCCCAAGGATCGTCCCATTTTGGCATCCCAAGCCTTTCGGATCCTATTGTAGTCCTGGCAAGAATGACAAGGTCGTTCTTCCTCAAACTACTACAGCTCGACCTATTAACAAAGAGTCTCGTAAGATTGATACATTAGGTAAGAGAGTCTTTGCTGCCTCCACTCTAAGTATGCGTATTGCCAGTTATCAAGGCTATTTTTCTCAGTATGAGTATATCCTGTGGCACTCTATGAAAAGAATGGTTGAAGCTCTTCCAGATTCGGACTCCAAGTCAGAGCTTCTTCTGACCGTTATTAGAGGTATTGAGTCCAATAACCAACAGGTCAAAGCTGCCATGGACGCTTTCGACACTGCTTCTCGCTCAGCAGCCGCAGGGATTTGTACTCAGCGCCATTCCTGGCTGTGTACTTCTGGCTTCACGAATGATGCTCAGCAGCAGGTAATGGCGCTGCCTTTTGATGGCTCCTATCTTTTTGGCCCTCAGGTGGAGCAAACCTTAGAGGCCACTCAGAAGACTAGATCGGCCATTAAATTGGCCAGACCTCCGCCTGCCCCCTCTCGGGGGCATGTGAACAGACGTCAGTTTCATAGTCGTCAGTCCTTTCGAGGCAGAGGCAGGGGAAGCTTCCATAAAAGCCAACCTGCCCAACCTCAAAAGAAGATGCAGCAGAAAAGCGCGGGGCCTAAAGCCCCCAGCGCCTGCCATGAATGCTGGCCCAAGTTCCATCCACACTGCCGAGGTGGAACTTTCTCCTCCGGTGGGAGGTCGTCTGATGTACTTCTACAACCAGTGGAAGTCCATAACTTCGGACAAATGGGTCCTTCGGATAATTCGCGAGGGTTATTCTCTCAATTTCTTGGAAACCTCCCCGAATTGTCCTCCCAGACGACAACCCAGGTTGTCGGCCTCTCAGTCAGACCTCCTCACCGCGGAGATCCAGGGCCTTCTGAACAACAGGGCAATAGAACTGGTGCCCCCGCATCTGCGAAACACAGGGTTCTACTCCCATTACTTTCTGGTTCCAAAGAAATCTGGGGGGATGCGCCCCATTCTAGACCTCAGAAAGTTAAACAAATTTCTCCCCAGGGAGAAATTCAAAATGATTTCCCTAGGTACCCTGTTACCCTTGCTGCATCAGCATGACTGGCTGGCCTCCCTGGATATGCAGGATGCTTACCAACATATCCCCGTCCACCCGACCCACCGCAAGTTCCTCAGGTTTGTAGCTTTGGGTCAGCATTATCAGTTCAGAGTCCTGCCCTTTGGGCTTTCCTCGGCGCCGCGAGTTTTTACAAAGTGTTATGCATTTCTCGCGGCGCATCTCAGGAAGATCGGACTCCGAGTGTTTCCCTACCTGGACGATTGACTTCTAGCAAGCCCTTCCAGCCAAGGGACTTTGGAAGCCGTGCAAACGACTTCTCGTCTTCTCACGTCCATGGGAGTTCTGCTGAATTTGAAAAAATCTCAACTGCAGCCCTCCCAGAGGCTCCTTTTCATAGGGACGCTTCTAGACACCTCTTCTGCGAAGGCTTTCCTTCCAGAGGACAGAAGACTCAACATCCTTCGGATGGCCCGTTACATCGGGGAGAACCAATCGGTTACAGCTCTCTCGATGCAACGCATGTTGGGTCTCATGGCGTCCTCGGTGTTCACTGTACCCCTGGCCCGGTTGCACATGAGAACCACCCAATGGATGCTCTCCACTCAGTGGTCTCCGACCTCTCACCCCCAGTCTTATCCCATCAAGGTGACGGAGCCCCTTGAAGGTCTCTCACCTGGTGGTCTCAAGAAAGCAATCTCCTGGAAGGATTCCCCTTTGCTCCCTGGATCATCAGATCTCCATCACCACAGGCGCACCGCTAATGGGATGGGAGCTCACTGTACTCCCTCCACACTCAAGGTGTATGGACTCAGTTGAAACTCATCTCCACATAAATGTCCTGGAGATGAGGTGGTCCCTCTATGCGATCCGAGCTCTGAAGGATGTCCTTTGTCACAAGAACATTCTCCTTCAAACGGACAACAAAGCTGTGATGTATTACATCAACAAGCAAAGGCGGTGCTTTCGTTCTTATCCCTTTGCAGGAAGCAATGAGGTGTGGGAGTGGTGCTTGGAGCACAAGTCTCTGATTCAAGTGGTTTATCTGCCAGGTATACAAAACAACCTAGCAGATCACCTCAGCAGAACGGAGGCAGACCCTCACGAGTGGTCTCGATCCAGCCGTAGCTCGGTCTCTGTTCAAAGAGTGGGGACTCCAGACCTGGACCTTTTGCATCCCCACTCAATGCAAAACTGCTTCTCTTCTGCTCCAGAAATCCAGGGCCTGGCATTTTCTGTCAGGATGCGTTCAGGCTGCGATGGACAAAGCGCTTTCTTTCGCCTTTCCACGCTTCCTCTAATCCAGAGAGTACTCCTCAAGTTCGAGTCTCAGGGGACCAAAATGATTCTCATTGCTCCCTCCTGGCCTCGGCAACTATGGTTTCCTCTACTCAACAGTATGTTGGCAGCCTCTCCGAGACCACTTCCCTTGCAAATCAATCTTTTGACCCAGGGTTCGTTGGTCCATCCCAACCTGAAATCACTTCACCTTCATGCTTGGCTCCTGAAGAGGTAGAAGTGAATCGGTTCAACATCTCTCGTAGAGTCTCAGCCATCCTTCTGGCTGCTGAGCAAGCCACCGAAAACGTCTGCTTCCAAATGGAAACGTTTTCTCTCTGGTGTGCAAAGTCCTCTTGAATCCTTTTCCTGTCCTCCTGACAAGGTTCTGGAGTATCTTTTGGACCTATCAAACTCAGGTCTCCAGTCGCCACAGTTAAAGTTCACCTTAGTGCCATCTCAGCGTTCCATGAGCCGGTTTCTTCCTTGACTCTGGCTCAGTTACCTATGGTGAAGAGATTTCTTAAGGGGATTCTTCATACCAGACCCCCTGTTAAGCGTCCAGTTGCAGCCTGGGACATTAACCTGGTGCTGGACATGCTCACTCGCAAGCCTTTCGAACCCTTAGCTACCTGTGAGCTAAAATTTCTTACCTGGAAGACTGCCTTCCTGGTGGCCATTACCTCAGCCCGCAGGGTCTCTGAGATACATGCCCTGGTTACGGACCCTCCGTATACTGTATTCCATAAAGACAAGGTAGTTCTCCGTACTCATCCTAAATTTCTTCCCAAGGTTGTGTCAGAATTCCATCTAAACCAACCTCTGGTACTTCCCGCTTACTTCGCTAATTTCCAAAATGAAGGGGAACAAGCTCTTCATTCTTTGGATGTTAAGAGAGCCTTGCGGTTCTATTTAGATAGAACCAAGAATTTTCGCAAGACTCAGCAACTGTTTGTTTCTTTCAGCGACACCCGGCTGGGTCAACCTGTCGCTATCAGATGCATCTCATCATGGTTAGTGGCATGTCTTCAACATTGCTATTCCATGGCTCAAGTTAAATTAGAAGGTAGAGAGTACGCTCACTCTACTAGGGCGGTCGCGGCATCCCTAGCGGAAATTCGCAATGTTCCAATTGCAGATATCTGCAACGCCGCCACCTGGAGCTCAGTGCATACCGTTAAGCATTATGCACTGGATGTTCATGCCAGGCGACATTCGCCTTCGGCAGAACTATCCTTAATGGACTTCTGTCTTAGTCGTGAGCTCTGGCTCTCCCTGCCGCCCTTTGGGGGATTATCAGCTTGGTACTCTCCCACTAGTGTGAATAGTGGTGGAGACTTATGTCCAGGAAGATATGAAAGTGCATTACCTACCGTAATTCTTGATCTTCTTGGACGAGTCTCCACCCTCATTCACATCCCTCCCTCCATCCCCGAAGCTACACTGTGTTGGTCTTCACTCCCTCAAATCTTTAGGCCGCGGAAGACTTTTGCTGACCCTTTTCCACACGGGTCGTAATGGACTATCTTATGTCCGTTTTTAAGGTTAGATTTACTCTTACGTTGAGTTGCGCTGCACCTCCTTGGTAAAAAGGTACTGGAAGGCGGTTGGAGTCGTCACGCGAGATAGTCATTACCGCTCGAGCCGCTGCTCGCGGCGCCGTGCCTTGTGGTGCCATCTCTTGTGCCGACCCTCCAGCAAAAAGTTTGCTCCCGATGGGTCCTAGTGCCTCCGGCGCTAATCCCACTAGTGTGAATGAGTGGTGGAGACTCGTCCAAGAAGATCAAGAATTACGGTAGGTACGTAATTTTCATTTTCTGCCAGTAGTTTTACAATATTTTGAGCAGTAGTCAGACATTTCTGGGGGTTGGGGGGGGACAAGTCCAGCAGTGCAACTATAGGCCAGTGTTTGGTAGCCTATGCAGTAGAATGTAGCTGGGCAGTCATGTTTAGGCAGATGTAAAGCAGACTAGTAGTCAGAGGTTATCCCAGCACCCCCTGGTGGTGTAATATAGTCAGTTCCTTTCTTGTAGTAGATAGATAGGAATGCTGTGGTAAAGCAAATGTTCTGGGAAAAGGTGTGTTAAACAAAAAAACTATTCCACTGCAATGATACTTCTCTGCTACTGTTGTGTGTTATGTATGTCTGTTCTTGATGTTTATGTGTGTAAAAGAAAATTCAATAAAAATTAACTGAAAAAACAACAACCCCAAAACACATTTTTTGGGGTGCCAAATAGGCCCGATTGGGTACTGAGCAAGGTCCAATGGGAAATGTTTTGGAGCTGGAAATAGTTAGATTAGGGTGTCCCTAGGGTGGTGAGTTAGGGTGGGACATCGGCCTGGTGGAACAGCCATTGTCTGGGAAGCCAGGTCGAGTTGCCATGCCCCTTAGTGGAGCCAGGGAACTGTAGGTAGTTGGGTGCGTAGGCCCACCTAGTTCTAATTCAACTGCTGCCATGCAGTCAGACTGGCAGAACCTGGATGTGGTGGCTTGTGGGAGAGTGCGCATTACCCTCCCCCCGGAAGTACAGCAGCCATGGTTTGTCAGTGATGGAAACAGCTTCCCCAGGAGGTGAAGCATGTGTGTGCGGGGGGGGGAGTGTAACCCCTATGCCGAATTGAGGAGTTTACTATTTGGATGCCCTATTGGCATCAGGAGGAGCACACGCTGCCAGGCTTGCCAAGGGGTTGGGGCTTGGGCGGCATGAGAGGGAATTCAAAGCACCCCATTGGTGCGAAGGGAACTGTTAGGGAGTTAGTTTGAGGAGTCGTGGTGGTGACAGAGGAGTGAGGTGCAGGTCGTAGGCTTAAGGAAGAGCCTCCAGTCGGGGCCAAGTAGACCAGGGTGGGGAAGGTTGCCCCTGGCCATGGGTCAATCTTAACTTTTTTTTTGCACTAGCCAGCTGGGCTAGTGAACAAAAGATTGTACTAGCTCACAGAAGTTTCCAGTAGCCCGCAGTCAGTATGGTTAACAGTGATTTGTTAAATGAAAGGCAAATAAAATCGCATTTGTCCTGCCAACAGTCTGGACACCTACCAACTGATTTTGCACTGTGCCTTTTTTGGAAATTGTACTTTATTGAAATCTTTTCATAGAAAACCCACATTCCATTCAAGGCATTGGCAAGACAAAATAAAATACATCAGATTAGCTATTAGCTCATCCTGTGGTCAAACAATTAGAAAAAAAATGTCCCTCAATCAGAGTAGATCTTTAAGCACATTATAAAAGATCTTAAAACTGTGTTTGGATTCAGTCCATCTGTGCCAATGACAACCTACAAATTATTTAATCTTATCACTAAATCAATACAAATTCAACATAATTCCCTCCCATCCTCCCTCCCTTCCCCCCTCCCAAGACGACAGTGAATGGTATTCCTCCCTCTAATTCCAATTCTACTGTTCTATAATCTATTTCTCCTCCCTTCCCCCAAGGTGGGGGGAGGAACCCCTTAATGAGGGAAATCCATCTATGTCTAATTTAGTCCAGGGCCTCGCCGGCTAGAAATGTCAGGATGTCCACCCCTTCCTTTACAGCCATAAATTCAAAGAAAGGGAGCCACCGGGCCTTAAATCTATCTGTCTTCAAGGTCAGATTGGCGGTAAGCCTCTCCATTAATTTTATCTGGTCACAATTTGCCAGCCAATGCTCTAGAGCCGGGGGGACCCTGTTCAACCACCATTTTGTATTGCCTTTTGGGCAGCAGCCACCAGAATTGAAAACAAATATGTAGCCGCTGAGCTTCCTAATTCGTGTGGCTCCCCAGCAAAGGTAGCGGGATGCTCCAGGATCACCACCTGAAGGATCTGTCCCATAGCCTGTGCCACCAGGCTCCAGTAGTTTTTAATCTTGGGGCAACTCCAGAAAATGTGTTCGTGCGAACCCACCTGTCCACACTTTCTCCAGCATTGATCTGACCGATTTTGGCCAAAATGTTTTGTTATTGTGGGGGTTCTGAAATATCTTGTGAGAATCTTCCACCTGAACTCCCTCCAAGAGGGGGAGGCTGAGGTTTTGCTTGCCATCCTCCATATCACCTCCCACCTAGGTTTCTCATCCTCTCAATTCAATTCCTTCTCCCAGTGGACCTGCACTCTGATTCTATGTTCCGGCACCCCAACTCCTCCGACTGTGTACAGTTTAGAAATTAGGTGAACCTGTTATTTTGAACTCTTGAGCAACTCCTGTAAAAGGTCCAGAAGAGGGCGAGGCCAACCCAATCCTACCTCTAAACTCTCCTTCTCTACTGCCTGCATAAAGTGCCTGATCTGCAGGTAACCATAAAAATCCGAGGCCGGGATACTGAATTCCCTTTGTAATTGGGCGAAACTTTTAATAATGTCTCCTGAGAGAAGCTGTGGAAATTCCGTCAGTCCCAGCCCTCCCCAACGTTTGAACAGAGGATTTTCCCTTCCTGGCAGAAAATCCAAACTTTCCCGTATTAACCCCTGTCCTGCCAAACAGGGTTGTAACTTCAACTCCTTCACCATCTGGACCCATAGAAAAGTCAGAGTCTTAATTCCGGGCGTCTTTAATTGTTGCATTAGTCCAGGAGATATTTTATTAAGTAGAACTGCCAAGAATGTTCGGGGGTTTAACAATTGTAATTCCATTTCTACCCAACTTTGCCTGCTACCCTTAGGCGAACACTGCCAGATATTGCATTTGTGCGCTCTGTAATACCTTTTAAATCGGGAACCCCAAACCCCGCCTTCCCCCTTAGGTAACTGATAACGCCCAGCTAAGCCTGGGTCCTTTTCCCCGCCCATACGAATTTGCTTATCACCCTCTGGGCCTCCAGCCAGAACTCCCTTGGAGGTATCAAGGGGAGTGCATCAAACAAGAAAAGGAGCCTCGGGAGAATATTCATTCTTACTGATTCCACCCTTCCCATGATGGTTAACGGTAAAGCCGCCCATCTCCCACAGTCCTCTCGTATTTTCCTCAATAGCGTCCCAAAATTATTCTGGAATAATTTACTTAAATCCTTTGGTATTCAGATCCCCAGGTAACTGAACTCCTTAGTACCCCACTTTAAGTTCGTGAGGGACTTCGCCTGGGTGGACACCTCGGACCCGATCACCATTATTTCAGATTTGGATTCGTTCATTTTGAATCCAGAAATTGTCCCGAATTCTTCCAAAAGGCCCGTAGTTGCTGGCAAAGAAGTGCAAGGGGTCGACAGATATAACAGAGTATCATCGGTGTACAAGGAAATACGGTTGTCAACTCCTCCCACCACAATACCTGAAATATTTCCTCGAGATCGAAAAGCCTCGGCCAGTGGCTCCATACTAAGGGCGAATAGCAGGGGTGAGAGAGGGCATCCCTGGTGAGTGCCTTTTTTGATCTGGAATGGCTGGGAGAAAAGACCATTTATTCTCACTCATGCTGAAGGGTTAGTATAAAGTGCTTTTATCCAAGCCTGAAATCTTGGGCCTAGTCCAAACTTCTGAAGCACTGCCCCCAGATATCCCCACTCCAGGCAATCAAACGCCTTTTCTGCATCGAGTGTCACCACTAATCCAGTCTCCCCCTTCCTTTCCAATTGGAAGCTACTCATTATTGTGATTAGTCTCCTGACATTGTCATGGAGATGTCTTCCCGGCATGAATCCGGTTTGATCTGGGTGTACCAATTGAGTTATTACTCCTTGCAGCCGATTGGCTATCATTCTTGCCAGGATTTTAGCATCTACATTTAGCAATGAGATAGGACGGTAATTTCCACACTGGGTGGTGTCCTTGTCCTGTTTCGGGATGACTCAGATTATGGCCTGATTCCAGGTATCCGGGGACTCCATGGGAAGGTGGGCTGTATTGCACACCTGTAGGAGAAGAGGGGATAGTACCTCCCTAAACTCCTGATAATATTCCGCAATGTACCCATCTGGGCTGGGGGCTTTATTGTGTTTTAATTTTTTAATTACCTCGACCAATTCCACTTGGGTAAATGGGCGGTCTAACTCGTCCTGTAATTCTCTTGGGAGACTGGGTAAGCTCAGCCTGGAGAGAAATCTCTCAACGATTTCAGCCTGCCCAGGGTGTGCTTCTGACTTGTTTAGAAGCTCATAATAACTTTTAAAGCAATCTGCGATTTGGGGCGGCCCCGTGACTAATACCCCGAGGCCCCTCGGATCTATGATTCCTGGAACATGCCTGTCTGCCTCCTGTCTTCTCAACCTATATGCTAGAAGCCTACCCGCCCTATTTCCGCCCATGTGATATTTTTGAGCCATGAACCTGAGGGCGTTCTCTGTTTTGAGTGAGAGAAGTTTATTTAACTGGTCTCTAGCTTCTTTCAGTTGTTTCAATATATTTTGTCGACCTCCCCTCTTATGAGTATTTTCTAACTCCCTAATTTTTTGTTCCAACTTATCCTGTTCCTGACTTCTAATTTTCTTCTGATGCGCTGCGCACGCAATAACCTCCCCCCTCACTACTGCCTTCAGTCCGTCCCATACATACTTTACCTTCGCCACTGAGCCACTATTCTCCTTAATATAGTTCTCTATTACCTCTTTAATTTTGGAGATAAATTTTTTGTCCCCAAGGAGCCCCGCATTGAGGTGCCACAGAGACTGCTTGCACTGTGGCCCCAGCTTAACCGTGAGGCTGACCTTCGCATGATCTGATATTACTATGGGATAGATCTGCTGATCTATTATCGAACCCTCCCACACTTTTTGAGTATAAAATCTATCTATGCGAGAGTATGAATCTTGGGAGTGTGAATAAAAAGTGAAATCCCTGCTAGAGGGGTACTTTTGTCTCCAGGTGTCCACCAGGCCTGCCTCGGCCCTTAGAAGGGAGAAGGTCTTAGGTCCGCCCCCCCTTATCTTGGCATCCCTTCTTTGATGACCTGTCCTTAATTGCATCTTCTACACAGCTCCAGTCTCCCCCCATGATAATCTGTCCCTCCGGTAGTGAGGCAACCACCCCAAAAAGATGCCGGAAGAACTCTGAAGTGGCAGGGGTGGGGGCGTAAATGTTGACAACATGTATTATTCTGTCCACCATTTTCACCGACAAAATCACCCACCTACCTTCTCCATCAGAGAGGACCTTCAGGAGGGTCGATCCCAGGCCCCTCCTCACCAAAATAGCCACCCCAGCTTTCTTCGCTTTTCTATGCGATGAAGCGTGGACCTCGCCCACCCACAAATGCCGCAATTTTTTGTGTTCCTCTTCAGAAAGTCTTGTTTCTTGTAAAAGCCCAATATCACAATGGATCTTGCTTAAATCTCAAGTATATTGTGTCTTTTTGCTGGTGATCCCAGCCCTTTACATTAAACGAGACGATCTTCAAGGTCCCCATGTTGCCCAGAGTTTACACCTTTGAGTCTAAGTACACTTCACATCCCTTAGTATCCCCCACCGTTGTAGTCTTTTGTCCACTGGAGGATAGCTCGGGAAAAACTGGCCCCTTCTCCCTGATATTACCATTCACCATCGTCTCCTCTCGACCCCCTTAGCCCATAATCCCTCCCTCCCCTTTTCCCTTCCCCCAAAAACAATTATAACTGTAACAATAAAACTATGTACAAATAGGCCCGTCATGGCCTCATTCGGAGGACTCTCCCTCTGCCCAGGAGCATGAGCAGAGTTAGCTCCTCACCTCCCCCCTCTTACTAATAAATGGCGAAGGTGGTCCCCAGGGTGATCTATCAGCCCGAAAGAAGAGTACCCCCGGTCACCCGCCCGTCTCAAGCAGGACTGGATGGCCTCCGGCTGGTGAACTTTTCACTGATATGGCCTCCGGTCACAGTGCATAACTTTTGTCCCAAGGGCCTGGGTAGCATCCCCGATATTCGAGTCTCCACCCACCCTCTAAGTAACATAGCATAGTGCCAGTGTTAAGTGAGGACCAACAAATCCAAGCCGCTAAGCCTGGTATTCTCAGTACTTTAAGCATTTTCCCCCCAGATGACACATCCCTAATGGTCCACACATTCTTTTAAGTCTACATCTACTTTTCACTTTTCTAGAATCCCGATTCTTCCCAAGATATGTTAAGCTTAAATTTGAGTCTGCAGGGACCGAGGATGAATTACGGGGCAGAGTTTCCAGACCCAGCTACGCTCTGCCCGCTTAAGTACCCAGAGGGTGGAAATTCAGGCCTCTTCCAGCCAGTACTCTGTTCTCCATCTGTCTCCCTCGAGTCTTAATATTTTAATATTTTAATAGCGGCCGAACCAGTTGCTGCGCTCGAGTCTGCCCTCAAATCCTCTCCATCAGGTTCAAGGAGCAGTTAATAGTCCTACAAGGCTTCCCGTTTACCTCTTCCCCCTTTAAGCTATGTTTGATTTTATTAAAGCTCACTGCCAGTCATTCATTTACTCAACAGGCGTCCATGATACCCTAGGCCCCCAGCGACTGCACCTGAAATCGTTCGAGAAAAAATTCAAGTCCAAGTCCACTTCTTTTCATCACACATTAGCTGCCCCGTGGGCCGACAACAAGCCCTTGCTGAGCTGGATCAAATCTTCGAAGAGCTGCTCTCCGGGGCCCGTACTCCGGAACGGACCATTCCTCCCAGCCCCTTTTTCCTTTGCAGACTAACGCAACTGCAGAACAGCCTGCTCCGTAACTTCCTGCCACAGATCAGGGAGAGAAACTCCTGCTTTTTGAAGCTGTTTACTGGCTTGCAGGAGGGAGTCATACAGTTTGGTTCCCGTAGACCAGTGGACTAATAGTTTTGCTGGGCATCTCAGGTAGGCTTTGATATTTTGTTCCTTCAACTGTTTTATTACTGCCAGCACATGTTTTCTCTTCAGCATTGTGGCAGAGGGGAAATCGTGATCCACGAAGACACACTTACCATCCAAATTCAAATCCTTCTTGGCCCATGCCTTCCGAAGAATCATCTCCTTTACTGGATAGCGTGCAAACTTAGCCAGAATCGACCGAGGAGGTGCATCATTTTTTGGTTTGGGGGCCAGGGCGCGGTGAAACCCTCTCGAGCTCCAGGGGTTCCGATTCAGGAATATCCAATTCTTGTCTAAGCCAGGTCTTGACAAATTTGACTGGGTCAGCTTGCTCAGCACCCTCCGGGAAGCCGAAGATGTGTATCATCTTCCTTCGACCCCTGGATTCTGCGTCCTCAGCCCTGGCTGTTAATTCCCTTTCCCTCCTGGCCAGATAAACTATCGCTTGAGTGACTCTGATGTGGTCTTCCCGGAGAGCATCAAGGCCCGATTCCAGATCCTCCGTTCTTTTTTCGAGATGTTTCAACTTTTGTTTTATGTCTTTAATATTATTGTTGATTCTTTGAAGCAATTTGAATACATGCGCAGTCGCTCGACCATCTAGAGAGCTAGCCCGAGAGGTGTTTCCTTCCTCTTCTTCTCCGTCTGAGCTGGCCACCGATTCCGAAGCCCTAGACAAGGGAGTGCTCGGGCTGCGCTCATCCCTCTGTCTGGCTCTTACCGCAGTTTTTTTTAGGCTTCTCGCCCTCGGGTTCGATACTGGGCTCATATCTTCACTTTTCCTTCCTTTTAACTTAAGTTCTGGCTGTTGATGGCACTGGATTAAGGTAGAATTTTTGCACTTTCGCCACGGAGCTTAAGTTTAAGCTGCCATGCCGGATGCTGACGTCACCGGCTGCACTGTGTCTTTAACTGGCAAACCACACATATACTGTCTCAGTTTCTGTGACTGAAGAGTCAGTGGATCTGTCACTGATGACTGAAATGAACTTTGTTCCCATCATTTTTTCTCGTAGCGCCATGTGTTGAATCTTGGCTACATAGTGGATAAAGTTGCAGGCATATTTGTCCTTCTGATATGCTGAACTGATATCTCGCCCTTTCATATCATCAAGGCTGCACATCCACACAAAGTCTGTGAAAGGACATCCTTTCTTAGTAAGTACGTGGCATGTGCGAAGCAGTTTATCCAGACAGTTAAGCGTTGCTTCAGCATTCCCTCCACATTACTTGTCACTGGAGTAGCAGTGCTGACATCCTCCTTTTCCTTTGCCCTAGCATGAGCTTCACTGATATTATGGGATGAGATAGAGTCAAGCTGGAACCTATCTGTACCAAAACGAAAATTATTGCTATTGCCCACCTTACCCAACTGTATTTCATGTTTGATACATAAATGGCGGAACATCAGATCTTTTGCACCATCATACGCCAACCAGTCATATTCGCTTTCTTTTCATACTCACAATCTTTTATTTGTTTGTCTTCATCAGCATGCTTTCTACTCATGTCAGCTGGGTTACTGACTTCTTTAATATATTTCTACATTTTCAGATTTGCAGTTAGTAAAGTTATGTCGTGAAAAGTGTGTGTGTCTTTTTCTTCCCTGTGTCCTTCCTTTTCCCACCCTGGCCACAGATCCCACAACTGTTTGATTGTTCCAGTTCTATTAAAAACATGTTCATCCCCCAAAAAGCAAGGATACATTCAACAGCATCAACCCATATTGTTATTTATTTTTATTCTTGGGCAACCAGGTAACTCCCTTTGGGCACAAGACCCATTTACAGGGGTGGCTCAGGAACACACAGAGGTTAAGTGACTTGCTCAGGGTCACACAGTATGCCAGTGGAGGCTGTGGGAATTTAAACCCAGATCTGCTGGATGTACAAAGCCCATTCACAACCTGTTGCTCTCTCTGTTAAACACTCCAGTTTTCCTTTCCATGACAGCCATATATTCCGATATGCTTTGACCACCTTTTTGATAATTGAACAATCAGTACTTGTGGTGTCCTCAATGCTACACTGTGCTCCCTTTACCCTTTAAATTAAATAACAGTTATATTTATGTATTTGTTTTTTATATATATATTTGACACCCAGGTTGAGAATGGAACTGCAGCTTTCCAAAGGAGGAATTGCACTAGCCCAGCTGGGCAAGTAACAGAAAATCTGCACTAGACAGCAGCAATTTGCACTAGTACCCGGGCTAGTAAATGAATGTTAAGGTCAACCCCTGCCCCTGGCCCCCAGCTAGCCGCCATGTCATCGTGGGGAATGAAGAAGGAAGCCTGCAGCCGAATTAGAGAAAGAGAGAAGGCTGGTTAGGAGCTTGAAGGCTCCACTTGGGACTGAAGTGCGAGAGGTGGCTGCGACAAGCAGGGACCGAGGTTAAGGTGGCAGTGATGCCTCGGAGGGGCTGTTGTGGCAGAAGTGACCCCTGCCCTCCGTGTCCACCTAAAAGAAGTGTTTGGAGGTTGTTGGAGATTTCCTGGTGAATGTAGTTCGTGGGGCGGCCATCATGTGTGAACCCTGCCGTGGATCAGCCGGCGGCCCACCTCAGAGATGAAAGGCTTGTGCCTTGGGAGCAAGAACCCCCCCTTCAATTTTAGGTCAGTAAACTGGTAGCGAGAGAGCATCCCACTCCCAGTGGCGTGAAAAGTCAAGAGGAGATAGGGAGACTTTGAGGAACACTGTGTTCTGCAATTTGACTCAGAGCCCCAAGAGGCTCAGCTTTCCAGAGGAAGCACTGTCAGAGTGCAAGCTCGAACCTGGGTCCCCCAAAGTAATGTGCCACAGCCCCTTGTCACAGTGGAATGTGTGGACTGTAACTAAATGAACTGTGCACCCCTCATGGAGTTTCTGTTTTGCCTGCGCTTTTAGTACAAAAATAAATCTGGTTGTTTGACTTTATTCTGCCTGGGCTGAAATCGTTAGAGTCCTGCAAATGTGTGTGCTGTGCCCGAACCCATGTTTCCACAGAGTTCTTGCAGTGAAGGTGCTGTGCCCTAACCTATGTTTCCACAGAGTTCTTGCAGTGAAGGTAGCCACCATTCATGAAGGGGGAAAGTGTCATCTGCCTGCATCTTGACAGAGTTCACACCGTCAACAGAGGAATCCTGATCTTTACTAAGGTACTGTGAATCTACCCTGCTATTGTGCTGCTCAGTCAAGCTGGAACCCCTCCCTTTTCCCAGAGACATTTCAACATCCAGACCCCTAGACAGAAGGGAGGGGGTGGCCTCCTTTGAAATGCAGTCATCCTGGGACTGAGATCAGAGGCCTGCTGCTTGCAGTTTCTAACCCACACCCCCCAGGCAGGAGTGAAAAGCCTAGTGACTGTAAAATATTCTACCACAGTGAATTACAGTTTGGAAAATACCAGTAAGGACAGGAGATTACAAACAGTTACAAAAAAAACTCTACAATAAGCAGTTCTAGAGGAAATGCAGTCAGGTTATGCTCAAAGCACTTGACACAGAACAGTTACATCAGTTTTGAAAAAATCTATACAGATCATTGTATTAAAAGTCAGAAGTCATAGAGAGAGAGAAACCAAATAAAAGTTTAACAGTTACAGTTGCACTGGACTGCACAGGCCGACCGCAAAGATCTCTTAAACTGATTAAACTTGGGGAGATTCAGCTGTGTATCTGTTCTCATTTACTCCTGTTTGTCCTATTCATGCTTGAAGCCCTCCACTGTTCTAGCCTTCACCACTTCAGCCGCCAGTCTATTCCATGCACCTACCTCCTCCTTTTCACTGAAGAAATATCCTCACATTACTCCTGAACTTCCAGCTTCATCACATGCCCCTTAGTCCTGTAATTTGTCCTCATTTAGAAAAGGCTCCCCTACTGCACCCTGTTCACCCATGACGTACTTGCGGGTCTCGATCATGTCACTTCTCGCTCTCCTCTAGGAGGTATACTTATTTAAAGTTTCACCAGAAAAGACATAACTGGGCTTATAACCGCTCATTTCCATATGTAGCATGGGGGGATAAGGAGTATACGTGATGTGAAAGTGAAAATATAAGGTGTAGTAGAAATAAAGTAATTATGCACACAGTAAATGTTGAGTTCTTGCTCAGTCTCAGCTCATAGGGCTTTCCTTGCAATCTACCCCTGCATCATTTTGGTTGCCCTTCTCTGTACCGCCTATCACCACTGTCCATGTCCTTTCTGAGCTACACTCTCCAGAACTGGACACAGTACCCCAGGTGGGTGGGAGGGGGTACCAGCTAGTGGAACAGCATCAAAACCACCTCCCAGAGCAGGAGATAACCCCTTGCCTTCTCCAGAACTTGACACAGTACCCCAGGTGTGTGTTCTGGGGGGTACCATTTCATTTTTTATTGGTTATACTGGAAAGGCAGAACTTCCAGTGACGTCACCAAGTGCATGGCTACATAATCTCAGAACTCCGGGAGCCACCGCTGCAAAATAACTAAAAAAGTGAGTTAAATATCGCCATCTGATTTCCCAAAACCTGCAGCTCAACTGAGGGAGATGGCAACAGGTGAATTAAAAGGAAAAAATATGCAGTCCGCAAAAATGAAAGCCATTATGGTAGGAGAAAGAAAACAGGGCCTATTGGGGGACTTCCGACCTATCTCCCCCTGTCTCAAGTATAGCAGATTCCGAGGAGGGAACAGAACCAATGGTTTAGTGAGCAATAATGGCGAAGTTGGACGGAATTATAAAACCTTTCCACGACGTTGCGTCATCAGTGGCAGATGTTACAGCTGACCTTAGAAGTATAGATAAATGCACTGTGGCCACTGAATAGGCTGTGGGATCCTTGGCAGACTCGAGTAGTCAACACAAGCGGGCTATACTTTCTTTACTCACGAGAGAAAGGGAATTACAGTTAAAAATAGATGACCAGGAAAACTGTGCGAGAAGAAACAATTTTTGTATATCTGGAGTTCCGGAGGGCTTAGAGGACTCTTTTGCTAACATGGAGAACTTTGTTACACACATACTCAAATCAGTCTTGAAAGTTGTAGCAGACCATCCACTGACTACTGAGAGAGCTCATCGGCCTTTCGTCCAGAAGCCGAAGGCGCCAATGCCAGATGCCATCCTATGATTGTAAGGATGCTTACCTACAGGGATTGGCAGCTCGTGATGCTAATGGCCTACGAACAGAAGGAGCTCACTCTAGATGGCCAATGACTATCCTTCGACCAGGACTGCTTATATCTCTTAAATACCAAGAGGAAGCAGATTAAGGACATGCTCAGAGCAGCAAAAGAAAAGATTCAACTGCAATGCCCAGCTTGACTACACATCTTCACTGAAATGGGGCCACAGATGTTGGATTCACTCTACAAGGTGGCTCTGTCCTTGCGCAAGCTGAGGATTCGAGTACCGGAACTCCACTCAGTGGCTTTGGAGCAGGACATTACCCGTGTAGCGTGGTACAGAGTGGGCCACCTTCGACGCTCCTACCCTATGGCAGTGTCATGGCCTTCACATCTCAGTATAGATTTACAGGAGCTTCTTATCAGAGAAAACAAGACTGTCCCAGAGGAAGAAGTGGACCGCTTTGCAGGATCTCAGACTTGACTGCTCACATTTGAGGCACATTTACAAAGTTCTAGATGATGGAAACCATAGCTAAAACCCGTACCCAAGTGGGTCATTGGGCCTTCACTGTCTTTGCGACCAGACTGTGGAACTCCCTCCCAGTAAACACTCGCTCCTCCCCCTCCTGTTTCAAATCCTCCCTATGGGGTTTCCTCAAATTGGCATCCTCCTGTCTCTGCACTTAAGGGCCCTCCCCAGTCCAAGCTGACTGGCTGAGGTGATTCTAACCCAGCCATTACCGTGTGAGGAGACGAGTCTCCTGGTACTGAATGCGGTCAATCCGCTGGGTAGCCTGCTGCTATCAGCTGTATTGTCTGGAAATGTGATCCTTTCTTGCCTTTCTGCACATATTATGTGAATATTCTATACTATCCCTGAGCTTTTGGGCTCCAGCCCACTAATATGTATTTGTGATGTTCTATATATTGACTGCTGTCAAACACCTGTACCATACTGTTTTACGTGTGATGCAATGTCTATCGATTATCCCTCTGTACAGACAGTTGGTGAGACCCTATCTGGAGTACTGCGTGCAGTTCTGGAGACACAATCTCCACAAACACATAGACAGGATGGAAGCTGTCCAGAGGAGGGCAACTAAAATGGTGCAAGGTCTGCACTGGAAGACATATGAAAAGAGACTTAAGGATCTTAATATGTATAGCCTCGAGGAAAGGAGAGAGAGGGGGGACATGATAGAAACTTTCAAGTACCTCAAGGGAATCAACAAAGTCCAAGAGGGTAGCATCTTTCAAAAAAAGAAGTGTGAAGAACAGGGGGGCACAATTTGAAGATAGAAGGGGGCGCCTCAGAGGTAATTTAAGAGAGTATTTTTTCACAGAGAGGGTTGTGGATGCATTGAATGGCCTTCCGGAGAAGGTTGTGGAGTCAAAAACAGTGGTGGAATTCAAGCAAGCATAGGACAGTTATAAGGCAATTCTGGGTGGGGGGGTAGGAAGAAGTAGGCTGCTGGTTAACTAGGATCTGCAGCTTATCCATTAGGTAGGGAAATGGGCAAACTGGGTGGGCCAAGCGGTCCTTATCTGCCGTCAAATTCCATGTTTCTATATGTTTCTATGTCTACTGTTTCACATATGATGTGATGTCTACTGCCAAATTGTTCTCGTCTGTACCTTGTAACCTCCGGGGCCGCTTCTGAAAATAGGCACTTGGCTGTCTACTGTGCTTACCTGGTAAAACAAATGCAAATAAAATAAATAAATTAGATGGAAAGAAAGCAGACTACACTGGATTTACTTGTGACTGTCCTTCATCTTCTCCCTTTTGCCATTGATTACTCTTCTGTTTAGAATATTCCATGGTCTCCGAGATTCCTTTTCTTTTTGGTTCCTAAATTTAAATGATGAACAATTTAGAGACTTTGGGACCTTGCTTACATAAAATATGATAAGCTTAGGTGTATATTTTCACCAAAGTTCATTTAATATTTTGATTTGTTTGCTCCCAGCATTATAGGAAGGAAGCATGGTACGTTCTTGCTGCAAAACGAGGTAAAGTACCCTCTTTAACTGTTCATTTTTTGGTGAGTAAAGAATGACATGACAGTCCCGGAATGGTCGAGAGGATAGGATGGCATACTATATGCGGTGGTTCCCTGGGCCCTTAAGATAGGCTATGTAGTACGGGACAGCCCAGTGGTATCACTGAGGGTCTTTCTTTGCTCTAGGCCCCAAGGCCTACTTAACCATGTGTCCCACTCGGTGACGAACACACACTACTGACACCCTAGGTGTCAGGCCTGTTTTACTTATAGGCAACATAATTACAGCTACTAATATATTCGTGCATCAGCGAAATCAACACCTATTTACCTAGGAAGCACTTGGAGGAAAAAAAAAATAGATCTTTCATCTTGAATGATAATGTCAGATAAAATTTTTTTTTGAAATTGAAATTTATTCCTCCCCTGCATCCTGCCGGCCCAGACTCTTCTGGGCCACCAAGGAGTCATCCTCCTGCTTCCCGTTCTACCTGCACCTACCTCCAGGCCTCTCGGTTTGCCCCCTCCCGAGCGGGGACAAGGTGGGGCAAGACACCCCGTGCTATCTTTTCGTCGGTCCGGAGGTGGCTGGGTGAGCGGGGGCACATCGGAGGCATGCTCCAGGCAGTCCATCTTCCCGGAGCCAGCAGGAGTTTTTCTCATTTTCTCCCTCCACACACTGTAGCCCTGACGTCATGACACAACGTGCTGACGTCCACTGTGTGTTCTGGCCGCCCTTCCCCGTGGGACTTGCAGTACCCTGAGCCTCCGCTCGGGGTCAGACAAGTTGCAGGAATTGGCCCCCACCCCAACCCCAGAGAAGGCAAGCTGTCATGGGACGCTCAAGCCATTCTCCCCCTGCTGGCCTTCCAGCAACCAGAGTCCGCTCCCGATCCCGGGTCGCCAGCATCACTAGCAAAAATCCAACCGCTGCACTGATGGGTTGGAGTCAGATTTGTTAATTTTAGTTCATTTTCCATGGCACCTGTTGTGCCAGTTAAAATAAGTTGTTGGCTGGAAAACTTAATATTTGCAAACTACTACAGCAATAATTGTGCATATGATATAAACCACAAGCTGTTTGGAGAGGATAGATTGAAAGCCTTTGTATACCTTCACAGGTTTAACAGCCTCGTTCCTCTGAGCAGATACCAAGGGCCGGATATTCAAACTGCGCTATTTTGTGGTGCAAGCCCTTGCGCTGCACAAAATAGTTGCGCTGGGGTGTGGCCGGAGCGATATTCAAAGGAGTTGCACTACTGAGCAACTCCTTTGAATATCACCCCCCCCGGCCACAGCCACTGTGCATGGCGCAGTGGAACTTGCGCCACCGCAAGTGGTCAGAGTGGAGCATTCAACTTGCGGTAGCACAAGTACCATTGCGCCATGCGCACATTTCTGATATTCAAAAGGTGACATGCAAATGGGGCCATAATTCATGCAAGGCGCAGGGGGGACCATTTGCATCTGTTTATGACCCCATTTGCATGCCATTAGCTTGAAGGTGCGCCGATCCTCGAGGACTTGCGCCTGGCACCCTGCCAGGCAGCAGCCGTCGAGACAAGCGCTCATCCCAATCACGGGTAAATCGTAGAAATCCCCCTCCCCAACTGGCCTGATCGTGGGCACAGCTTAAATCACCCCCACCAGCCCGATCGCAGGCAGCAAAGTGTCCCCCCAACATATCCCTGGTGGTCAGTGGACCACTAAGCCCGATCGCGGGCTGAAGAGTTAAACCCCAGAATGTATCCCTGGTTGTCAGTGGACTGATAAGCCCGATCACGGGCTGCATTATGTTCGACACCCCAGACCATATCCCTGGTGATCTAGTGTTCCCCACCCACCCACCGCGAAGCCCCACCAGCCGCTCCCCGGCATCACCCACCTGCCACCCACCGCCGCCGACTGGACTGCCGGTGGAGACTGCCTGCCCATTGGTGCAGAGCAAGAGCCAATGGCCGTGCAGACCGCATACCCGTCCAAGGCAGTCCAGATTCATTCACAAATCTGGACTGCCTTGTACGGTATAGGGCTACATGCCCGTTGCTCCTGCTCACCAGTGGCGCTGGCTCTACCGGGCAGTCAGTCAGCAGGCGTGGAGCGGCAGGCTGGTGGATGCTGCGCCCGCCGCTGCCGGGGCGGTGGTGGGCCGTCGGGTGGGTGGGTGGGGGACACTAGATCACCAGGGATATGGTCTTGGGGTAGAAGTGTTGCAACATAATGCAGCCAGCGATCAGACTTATCGGTCCACTGGACCACCAGGGATACGTTCGGGGGTTAAACTCTTCAGCCCGCGATCAGGCTTATCGGTCCACTGGACCACCAGGGATATGTTCGGGGTTTTAAACCTCTTCAGCCCGCGATCAGGCTTATCGGTCCACTGGACCACCAGGGATATGTTCAGGGGGACACTTTGCTGCCCGCGATCAAGCTGGTGGGGGGGGGGGTGATTTAAGCTTATGTCTGCGATCGGGCCAGTCGGGACTTTTCTGCTTTTGCCCGCGATCGGGCCAGTCGGGGTGGGGGTATTTTTTACACTTTTGCCCACGATCGGGCAGCAGGGGGGGCACAGGGAGTAGGTTAAGGGCCAGCCACAGTTGGCAGCTGTTGTGTTGTGCCCTGCAATGCGGCAGCTTGCCTGTGGGTGGCCCTCGACTTATTCCTTTTTTTTTGGGCTCAAAGTTGTGCAGGCGCAGGTTGGGGGTTGCGCCTGCACAACTCTGCACAGCCCGGCTGAATATCGGGCTGTGCAGTTTATGCATGGTTCCTCCCCCTCCAGTTCAGCATGCATTCATTTGCGTTGCGCTGTTGCTCAGCCTGTTTTCAGTGGCGCAACTGCCTTCTGCTGAATATCGCAGAATGAAGCAAGTTCAGACTTGCGCAGGCGCAACCCTATTGCGCATGGCGCAACCCTTTTGAATATCTAGGCCAAAGGGTACACTTAAACTAACATCCTTAAATGTTCAGGGTTTTAACTCACCTGTAAAAAGAATAAAGGTCCCACTTTACTTGAACAAATTGGGGGCAGACATCTGTTTGTTTTTTTACAGGAAACAAGGTTGTCAGATATAGAACATCAAAAACATTGCCGCTCATGGGTGGGGAAGATGGTGGGCTCTGCACACCCCACGAATAAGAAGGCAGGAGTTGCTATTCTCCTCAGAAAGAATGTCCCTCAGGAGGTGGTACAGGAGGACACGGGACTTGAAGGGAGATACGTGTCCATTATGGTTGGATATTTCATTAAAGAATACACCTCATAAATATCTATGGTCCCAATGATGATAGGCCAGCCTTTCACAAATCAGTATTCCAAAAGTTTTCGGACATGGAAAAGGGTATGGTAGTATTGAGGGGGAACTTTGTGTGATAAACCCAGCTGTGGACAGATCATCGAAAGCCTCACTCGCCGACAGACAAATGGGTATAGTAGAAAGGGGAGGGATGACAGAATTAGCTTTACTTGATGTATGGAGGGAACTTAACCCTCATCAAGAGACTACACTTTTTACTTAGCCCCAAATAGGTCATACTCTCACAGTGATTATTTTTTATATAATTACCAGCTCTGCCTTTTTCCCATAGGGAAACCGTGGCATAATTTGCCATTATAAAGGAGTGTTTATAATGGCAAACACGTGCAGGGCTTCCCTTGGTTTGCGCATGCGCCTGCTAGTTTGTCCCCTCACGCCACTTGCCTCTCGCCGATTTCATCTTCGCCGAAACTCAGCCTCCACGTCATAGGAATTTGGCAGTCAGTAAGTTATTTTTTAAACTGGTATTTTTCCGAATAGAGAGGGCACCAGAAAGCTGAAAACAAAAAAAAAATCTGCCATGCTACTGACAAAAAATGGACCACAGCGGTAGCAGTACAGAACTTCAGAGACATCCTGTATTTTATATAATTGCTGAAGCAAAAAGCCAGACCCAGCAATTATATAAAATAAAAATAGTCGGTGTCTGAAACTCTATTTTCGCACCTTCGTTGTGGGATGCTTTTCACAAACCCCTCGGGCTTTGCCCTCGGGGTTTATGTAGCATCCCACAACTCGGGTGTGTGTAAAATCTCGTTACACACCCCGACCCATACTTTATTCTATATGTAGCAAGCCTGATACTCACAAGATTACAGACTGTAGGGTATACCCCAAGTTGGTCTCCGACCATTCTGCGATATTACGGTCTCTTAAGCTGGGAGATTGGGAAAAGAACACTATGTGAAGGATGAACACATTTCTGTTGGGGAGAGATGATTTTAAAACACTTACTGCCACAGCAATAGGAGAATACCAGCTGCATGATAGGGTGCAGGATACAGGAACAAAGTGGTATTGGAATGGACTTACGGCAGTTCTCAGGGGCCAAATCATAGCCTTTTCATCTCGGCTTAAAAATCAACGTAGAAAATTACAGGATACACTACAGAAACAACTTGCTGAACTAGAAAAAGAACATAAGAATAACCAATCACAAGAAACTTTGAAAGAATTGCAAGAGGTTAGATTGAAAGTCCAAGGTTTACTAGATAGCCAGGTGGAGGTAGGCTCCAATTTGCTAACCAGAAGTATTACAGGCAGGGCAATAAGGCAGTTACAGGCAGGGCAATAAGGCAGGGAGTCTCCTTGCATTTCGACAATGAAAGTCCCAGGCAGATAGAAGAGTCAAAAAATTACAGACCAAGAAGGAGACCAGACCATTACTTATTATACCCCTAAGCAGGCAGCAGAAACATTTAAATCCTATTATGTTACCTTATACTCAACAGATCAGGATGAAAATCAGCAACAGAAGTGTGAGGAGTTTTCGAAGAAGATAACCCTCCCGAAGCTAACTGAAGCTAATAAATGCACCCTAGAAGCTCCAATCGCCTTATTTGAAGCAACCCAAACTATTAAAAACGTAAAAATGAATAAATCCCCGGGTCCTGATGGCTTTAATGCAGAATTTTATCAAACATTTGCCACCCAGCTTGGCCCTCTGTTCATGGATTTATTTAACTCCTGTGACAGTGAGAATTTCTCCCGCTTGTGGAGGGATGCCCTAATCACAGTAATTCCAAAGCAGGGTAAAAACCAGAGTCTTGTACTTCTTATCGTCCAATATTACTGTTGAATGTGGACTCGAAAGATTCTCACAAAGATACTGGCGAATTGGGTTAACAGTGTCTTACCAGACCTGATACACCCAGATCAGGCCAGTTTTGTGCGTAACCGACATCTCCAAAATAACATCCAGCGCTGTCTGTTATACACTCGGGGGAGCAAGCTAAAGAACAACAAACAGCCATAACTATCGACGCAGAAAAAGCGTTTGTTTGCTTACAGTGGGATTTTTTGATGGAAGTCTTAAAAAACATATGGATTTGGATCACAATTTTTAATTTGGGTTAAAGCACTTTATTTTAAGCCCCAAATGAGAGTTAGAATAAATGAAACAGTCTCTACTCCTTTAACCATACACAGAGGCACTAGGCAGGGATGCCCCCCGCCCATTGCCTGTGTGCCCTGAGCATTGAACCATTGGTGGAACTAATTAAAACCCACCCAGGACTAGAGGGAATTAGGGTGGGAGGGGTCAAGAATAGAATTTCCTTTTATACAGACGATACCATGATATATTTAAGGAACCCATTGAACTCCTACCCAATTTTAGCTCAGATCCTGGATACCTATGGCTGTGTTTCAGGCTTCAAAATCAATAATGATAAAACTGAAATTTTTATGATAAGTGGGACTAGAACCCCAGTTCTTATGAAACTACACCTGTATAAATGGGTCTCCATGGCCATACGATACTTAGGCATATACATACCCCTGAATTTAAAATCCCTGTATCAGGTGAACTATGGGAACATTTTGAGGGAAGTCTTCACAGACTTAAAATGATGAGAACTTTTGCCACTGGCTTTAATGGGTTGGGTTGAAATGATCTGAATGAATATACTTCAGCGCTTCTTATTTCTGTTCAGCTCCCTTCCAATTTAGATCCCAACCAGACAGCCCTGCACCTCTTCCTTTGGGTGGGACGAGGAGCTAGAATAACATGGACAACTCAACTTCGTCCCAGGACACAGGGAGGACTGGGCCTACCCAATTTAAAGAGCTATTATTTAATGGCCCAACTAGTCCCACGGGTTGCATATCATGCAAACAATCCCCAAAATGTATGGGTAGGGATGGAACTTCAGACTGAGGTGGGTGCGCACCCCACTTATTGATTTTACAGAGACTCCAACTAAACTACTGAAAAGTAAACTGAGCAATCCTCGGCAAGAGCAAATGTACAAAATATGGGGTAAAATAAAAGCAGACCTAGACATAGATAACTCACTTACCAGTGGGACTGAAATTGTAGCATGTTCTCTTTTCTCTCCTCCCCAGTTGCACCACTTATTTACTAGATGGCGTCGACATGATCTAATCTACTTTAGGCAATTTGTGGGACAAGGTCAGATCAAACCCTTTCAAGAATTATGACATGAATTTCAGTTGCCCTCTACACATTTCTTTCATTATTTGCAGGCAAAGTCATTCCTTAGACAGGGCAATAATCTAAGGTTCAACAGACACCACACCCACTGGAGGAAATGACTATCCAAGCAGCTCATTTTCTATTTATTTTATTTGTTCTAGGATTACAATTGCCTTTGAGCCCAGGGCTCTTTTACAAAGGTTCCATGTCTTAACAAAGGTTCAACATAAGAGGTTACAAGGTTTACACATGTTGCAAAAAGAAGACATTCGATGATGATAGGATGGGGGGGTAGGAGGTGAAGGAAGAGGGCAGTAGCAGGGGTCAGAGAGGAGCAGGGAGGAGAGAAGGGTAGGGGAGGGGATAGTGTGGGGGGTTGGAAACAGTGCGAGGCAGCCAGGCGGCACTGTCAGTGGCAAGCGCGGGAGAGGAAGGTGGCCCTGGAAGGGGAAGTGCGGTGGGCACGGGGCCCAGCAGAGGTGAGCACAGGAGGATCGGTGAAGAATATTAGCCATGGCAATCGCAGGTGCTGGAGGCAACAAGGTTGTTACAGACCCTGGGTTTGAAGGCACCAAGGCCAGTGGTGGTGATAGTATCATTGGCAAGACCATTAAACCAGGTGGAGGCCCTGTAGGCGAATGATTGTTGGCCTTGGTTTGTGTGGCAGCGAGGGATCTGAAACAGTTGTGGCTTTGATCCACTGGTGATTCTAGAGCTGGTTTTCGTTTGGAGAAGGGTGCAGACTCTGGGGGTGGTGATCCTCAACTGGATTTTCTTTGCCACCACACAGGTTTGGTAATGAACATGATTTTCAAGTTGCAGCCAGTTTGTGTATAGAGGTCACAGGTGTGCGTGAGGCATTTAGATCCAGTGATGAGTCAACAGGCCTTGTTTAGGGTGATGGACACCATTCTGAGTGCCGTGCGAGTGGTGGCACCATAGATGACAAAGCCATAGTCTATTTGGGAGATGATGGAGCTTTGAACAGCGGCAGCGAGGGTGTCTTTGGTCAGGTGCCACCATAGACGATATTATGTGGGTAGCGTAGGACAGGTGGGAGTCTAAGGTGATTCCTAGATACGTAAAGGATTTTACCTGCTTTAGAGGGCTACCTAAACAGGTGTTTAAGGAGAGTTGGAGATGTTTGTGCTTGTTTTGGTGGCTGAAGATCATGGTCTTGTTTTTTTCCTGGTTAAGAATTAACTTATGTTCTTTGAACCAGTTTTCAAAAGAGGTGAAACCATGCTGGAGGGTTTGTTGAAGGTGGCTTGGGTCTTGATGGGAGGCAAGAATCACAGCATCATCTGCATAGAGTATAATTTGTAGTGGACTGGAGGTGGGGAGAGGGTTGAGGAACAGGCTTAAAAGTAGTGGGCCCAGGATGGAGCCCTTGGGGACACCAGAGCACACTTCTTTAGTTTCGGAGAGCACGTTCACTATTTTTACACATTGGGTCCGGTTGCCAAGGTAGCTGTTGAACCGTGCCACAGATTCAGTAGAGAGGCCATTGTTCAGTAGCTGATGATGCAGGAGGCGATGGTGGACGGTGGCAAAAGCCTTTGACAGGTCTATGAATATAGCCCCAGTTAGGAGACTGTGGTCTAGGGAGTTGTGGATGGCACCCGTGAACTCAAGAAGGGCAGTGGCAGTGCTATGCACTTTCCTAAATCCATGCTGCTGCTGGCAAAGGATGTTATGTTTGCTCAGACAGTCGGTGAGCTGGTCTGCTGCTATCCATTCCAGGGCCTTAGAGAGGGGTTGGAGGATAGAGATAGGGCGGCAATTCCCATGAGTGGTCCGGTCACCGCTTTTGTGGACTGGAGTGACTGTTGCTGACTTCCATTTGTCTGGGAACTGGCTGAGAGAGAGGGCGAAATTAAAAATCCTGGTGAGAGGCCCCAGTAATTCCTCTAGCTGATAACTCAAAGGAGTCCCACATGGTTTCAAAATTAATGCAGGCCAGTATGCACTGGGCCATGACTGAACCTTTAAGGTGTCAAACAGCA
Organism: Neoceratodus forsteri; assembly: GCA_016271365.2. Classification (NCBI taxonomy): domain Eukaryota; kingdom Metazoa; phylum Chordata; order Ceratodontiformes; family Ceratodontidae; genus Neoceratodus; species Neoceratodus forsteri. The sequence goes on from CM028136.1 coordinate 84,937,714, forward strand.
TGGGAAAATGAAGCTGAAGTGCAACGTGACCCTCAGGCATGGCATATTATCTGGGAGGGTGTCTTTAAGACCTCAACCTCCAATATCTGGAGAGAATTTTGGTGGAAATTGGTAGGCAGGTTTTCCAACACACCAACCAGGACTAAACACTATAATCCATCTTTCTCAGCGAACTGCTGGAGAAATTGTGGAAAGATAGGGGCACGTTACCACATATTTCGGGAATGCCCAGTAATAAGACCCTTTTGGACAGATATAATTGATAAATACAAAGTCATGGTTGAGTGCACAGACCCTCTCATTTGAGCATATGATTTTAGGGACCCCCCAAAAAAGAAATTATCCAACAGCCAAAATCTTTTATGGGCATCTTGCTGGCTACAGCAGGTAAAGCAATCACAAGACGATAGCTAAATCCTATACCCCCCGCTCTGCCAGAATGGATTTACATAATTAAGGGGATTGTTAGGGTAAAAAGAATAAAGCAGAGTTATGCTTACAGAACACCACGTTCAACAGAATTTGGTTACCATTCATGCACTTAACAGAAAAACTAGAGGGGTGCTCAGAGCTGTCCTAGCAAGCATTAATGTCCTGAGGGCCCTGTTTACCAAAAAAAAAGAAAACAACAAAGCTTGCAGTTAGACTTGACAGATATATTTTCTGTTTTGGAATATGCATACTAAGACAATCCAAAGAAAGAATCAACTAGTCAGCGGTTTATCGGTTTATTGGTGTATTTTATTTGCATTAACTTTTTATTTACATTGACTCTTGGATAAGTAATTTAGTAAAGTACAATGTACAGAGGACTGAGAAATGGTGAAACAATGCTGTCATCTTTTGGACCACAGAAGTCAAGAGTTTCTTCTACATTGCAGCTTCCGTTCTCAATAGACTAGTACTTAATGAAATAGAAGATTTGAGAGCATTTTAGTATTATGTAACTCGGGATTGTGACAATCCACCTCTCTCTCTCTCTCTGGGCTGGAACAACTTTTAGAGAGGTGTCTGTCCTTGGGTATTCGCTGCCACCAGCTGGGTTCACCCAGCGTGAACCTCCCAAGTTTACAAAACTGGGCAGTCAAACGTGCAATTGCACAGATCAAAGTCTGGTAGTGTGTGTCTCTCTCTCTCTTGGATGGCAGCTGCTGAACAGAGTTTACCTCAGCCAGTGGAAACCATGTATTACCTTAGAAAAATGACATCACAGTCACAACTGTTGAGTAAATAAATAGCTTCTTACTTAACAGAAAGTGAAAAGAAGCATTACAGAATATCTATATTCAACACAAGAGAATAACACTGATACAGGAAAAGTAAACAAATATTTTAAATAACAGATGATAAAACAGAAAAAGGCTATTACTGAGATATGCTAGAATCAATCTTACCCTTTCCTATTCTCCCAGAGACATTGGCCATATGCTATCTGCCAGCTCCCACAGACATAGCTAGAAGGGTAGGCCCAAGTTTAGTCTCTTATTTATTGAATTTTGGTAACCGTGTGAGCCCACGGAGACATGGCAGTCCCTTTTTCAGGGGCGACCCAGGAAGAGCAGTACAGCTGAAGAGTGCAGAGGTTGATAAAACACTGTTTCTTCCTTCAATTCCCAGAGTAACTCCCACTCACTGTCTTTCAGCATCTTATATTCTCTCTTGAGACTAGGTAATTCCTCTTCCCCCTTTGACTGCACCAACCATCTACCATGTATGTGTAACCTCAGAAGTTGGGTTGAAAGCATTTTTTGTGTTATTAGCACTGTGCAGTGCCTCCATATGTAACCCCCTACCTGAGACCTGGGTTTGGGGAGAAAACTGTTGCTCGGTATTTTGGCTAGGTTTGTACTTCTACTCGGGGCACCCAAGTAATCTAGACACAGGAAGCAATAACTGTAAAGTCCAAACCGGCCATTCATTTGGAATCAACACCTTTCCTTTGAACCTCTGGTTGTAGACTGCTATCTTGAAGTGTATGTCGCACTTAATCTACTAGAAAAACGGTGTTCTGACTGGTAATGTTCTTTAAGTGGCACTGCCCATCCCTGTAGACCCCACTGTTAGAGGCATTCCTAAGCCATACACAAATTAAGTACTGTACTTGACTGTCCTTTCCTGATCCACAGTAGCAGCTACTTAAAACACATTCTAGGTGAACACTGGCCCTATGTCAGAGCAACACACCCTGGTATGCAGGTTCTCCCAGGAAAAATGCAAATGTACTTCTTGGTGACTCAGCACAAATCTTCCAGGCAGCTTCTCTTCTTTCAGCAGGGAGCAGGGATTGCCCTGAAAAACTGGTCTGGTTCCCCCCATCCCCTCAGGGATGGGGCCCTGCAGCAACTGGGGGACAGTCTCAACCACTTCAAATAGAGACACAGAAGATACCTATCTAGGGCGAGAACACACACCTACCCACCACTACTGGTAGCTCTGGTCAGAGCTGAGGGCCCTGAGGGACTGCCAACTGCAGTGCACCTCCTCCCTTCACTGAGTCTCCCCAAGAACTGCTAAACGACTGAATTCAAAACCTCCCAATGTTCTAATTAACTCCCTGTTGCAACATTCCAAAGTGGCTTATGCTGCTGCGAGAGTTCTACATGATGTCATCCCTCCAGCTCAGCTGAGACTGAGGACAGAGTGAGACAGTGTGAAATCCATTTAACTGGAGTTTCGCAAGCTGCCTTCCCTGCCTGCCACTAGATCTAGATGGGATTCTTGTAACCCTGGGTAATAGAGGGGTTACATATGTATTGTCCCAATCGGATTAAACAACTATCAGCGACCAATTATATACCCTTTCAACCTTAAGTTTATATTTGAGTGAACCAATCCCTTTAAACTGTGAGTCGGTATGTCTGTGATGTAGGCTTACCTAGCCAGATGCTAGTGGACAATGGAATTCCAGCCTGTGTGTGTTTTTTTTTTCCTTCAGACTGCTAACAAATGCCAACTACAGAATCCAAAATTAACTCCTTCCTTCTCATTTCTGTCACGTCCCCCCCCCCAGGTGATGAAGGTGTGTCCTTTGGGTCACCCCAAGTGACACAGCCATTCATGCAACAGCTGAGAAGTGCCCAAGTATCCAGCCATGCCATCAGACCTGTCTAGGTAGTCCCTCCGCATTGGCATTTTGTTTGCTACTGCGATGCTGGTTGTCCATGTTGTATGCCTGCAATACCAAACTCCAACGTAGTAGTTTTCCGTTTTGCCCGCTTGACCTATGAAGCCAGATTAGGGGATTATGATCTGTGACCACAGTAAATTCTCTCCCATATAGGTAAGGCTGCAGCTTGTGAAGGGCCCACACTATTCCCAAGCATTCCTCCTCAATTGTGGCATATGCCTCCTCTCTGGGCAAAAGCCTCCGGCTGAGGTACACAACCGGGTGCTCCTCCCCCTGCTGGGTAACTTGGCTCAGCACCACCCCAGCCCATGATTGGAGGCATCCACGTGGACCCTAAACTTTAGACTGTAATTGGGGCTGGCCAATACAGCTGGTCTGCTAAAGGCTTTCTTTAGCTTCTGAAAAGCAACCTCACAGCCTTCTGACTACTGCACCTTATCTGGCTTTTGCTTCTTGGTTAGGTCTGTCAGGGGCTTAGCCAGATCACTATAGCGAGGAACAAACCTCCGGTAGTACCCTGCTGTCCCCATAAATGCCCTTACCTGTTTCTTGGTGGTAGGAATAGGCCAGGCCAGGATGGAATCGACCTCAGCAAGCTCCGGGTGGATGTGTTCGCTACTCACCCAGTGCCCAAGGTAGGACACTTCTGCCATACCTATCTGGCACTTTTCCGCCTTGACTGTCAGACCTGCATTCTTCAGCCTGTGGAACACATCCAGTACATTCCTGATGTGCTCATCCCAGGTCTGGCTGTATATGGCTATATCATCCATATATGCCAATGCAAGCTCACCTACCCCAGACAGAATGCGATCCACAAGCCGCTGAAAGGTTGCAGGTGCATTCTTCTTTCAAATGGCATTACCTTGAATTCGTATAAGCCAAATAGAGTGACAAAAGCTGATTTCTCCCTGGCTGCAGGGGTCAGAGGTACCTGCCAGTAGCCCTTTGTTAGGTCAATTGTAGTCAGATACTTGGCTCCCCCCAGTCGCTCAAGGGTCTCGTCTGTTCTGGGCAAGGCATAGACGTCAGACTCCATGCAGCTATTAAGTCTCCAGTAGTCAACGCAGAATTGTGTGGTGCCATCCTTTTTGGGGATCAATACCATGGGTGATGCCCAGGGGCTACTACATTCCTAGATTACTCCAAGTTCCAGCATTTCCTCGAGGTCCTCTTTCACAGTCTGCTTAACATGCTCAGATACCCTGTAGGGAGGCTGTTTCAAGGGAACCTGGGTCCCGGTATCCACATGGCGCTCTGTCATTGTGGTGTACCCCGGTTTCCCTGTGAACATGTCCTCAAATTCTCTCAACACACCCCAAATGTTTTGCCCCTGGGCTGGTGTCAGCTGTTTGGAGAGGGTAAGGTTATCTACGGAGGATGCAACCCGGGCCTTCCCGAGCAGGTCCACCAGTGGATCCATCTCAGTTTCCTCCTCTGGGGCACTGCATACAGCAAGGACCAATTCCTCCTTGTCATAGTAGGGCTTCAGCCTGTTAACATGGTACACCTTCCACCTGCATCTCCCGTCCAGTAGCTCTATCGTGTAAATGACATCACTAACCTTTTGGACAATAGAGAATGGCCCCTCCCATGCTGCCTGTAGTTTACTCTGTTTGACAGGGATGAGTGTCATCACTCGCTGTCTCACCTCATATTCTCTGGCTCGAGCCCTGCGGTCGTACCAGACTTTCTGCCACTGTTGCACAGTGGCCAAGAGCTCCTGAGCAGGCCCCCTGAGCTCCTTAAAGCAGGTCCTGAAGTTCAGGACATACTCCACAACAGACTCCCCTTGGGAGGCACGGTCACCCTCCCATTCATCCTGAACCAAATCTAGGGGCCCCCGCACCCTATGACCAAACAGGAGCTCGAAAGGTGAGAACCCTATGGACTCCTGTGGGACTTCCCTGTATGTGAATAGGAGCTGAGGCAAATATTTGTCCCAGTCCCTCTTATGCTGGTCTGCAAAAGTCCTTAGCATGGTCTTAAGGGATGAATTAAATTGCTCCACCAGACCATTAGCTCGGGGATGGTATGGGGAGGTTTTGAGCTGCTTTACCCCACACTTCTCCCACAAACTATTCAGACAGACAGTATCTCCTGGGGAAAGCCCACCTGGCTAAATATTCCCAACAGTGCGTCTGCCACTGGTTCTGCCTCAGAGGATGATAGGGTCACTGCCTCTGGGTATCTTGTGGCATAGTCGACAACTACCAGGATATACCGCTTGCCAGCGTTACTTGGGGTGCTCAGTGGCCCCACTATGTCCACAGCTACCATCTTGACGGGTTCATCAATAATGGGCAGGGGCACCAAAGCTGCCTTGGCCTTGTCCTCCATTTTCCCCACCCGCTGGCACTGTGGACAAGTTTTGCAATAATTTGCCATATCCTTGCCAATACCAGGCCAGAAGAAATTGTTGGTCAGCCACTTTTGTGTGCGCCTCACCCCCAAGTGCCCTGAAAATGGGATATCATGGGCAAGGGCCAAAAGCTGCTGACGGTGAACCTTAGGGACTACCAGTTGCTGGAGCACCTCACCATCTAGCCCTTCCTCTGTTGTACATTCTCTGTACAGCAGCCCATTCTCCCAGTAAATGGAATCTTTACCGGCCTGAGGACCCTCAGCCCTATTAGCTATTTCCCTCAGTTTTTGCAAGGTAGAGTCAATTCGCTCTGATGTGCTCAGCTGCCCTCTTCTGAACCTTCCCAGTGCCCCTTCAGAAGAAAGTCCTGTGGGCTCCTCTATTTGTGACTGGGGTTCAGGACTGCTGCTTCTAGTGAGCCCCTCCCCTGTACTAGCCATTTCCTCCGCTGCTGAGGGAGGGGCTGGACCACCTTAAGGCACCCCCCCTTCACCCTCAGAAGCTTGCCCTTTTGCCTGACTACAAGCTGCACCACACACCATTTTTTACCTGCGGTCAGTTCCCCATGATAACATTGTTTTTTCTCCAATTGTTTAACCAGGAGTAGCACACTAAGCTAAAAGCTTGTTTACAGGTGTGACTTGGGAGCACAGGGAAGTTAGGCGACTTGCTCGGGGTCACACAATATGCAAGTGGGGGCTGTGGGATTCAAACCCAGGTCTCCAAATTTGCAGCTCAGAGCCTTAGACCACTGCGCTATACTGCCTTACAGGGAGGTCCTCTACGACCCCCACCTCCTTCTCTCCATGGCTCCCCTCCCAGCTCAGGAAGACTTGAGCCATTAGTATTTGGACTGCAGGCCCTGTGACTCTCCGGATCCTGGAGTATTTGCCCGGATGAGATCCTGCCTCACCAGGGAGATGTAAGCACCTGTGTCCCTCAGTCCGTGTTACTGTTCCATTAACCACCGTGGGATGCAGATTCTCATCAGAGGAGAGTGGTTCTACTGTCTGGACACACCCCACAAACACACCAGTACTATTTTGATCACCCCCGTCCCCATGCCTCTGCACTATTTTCTGAGGGCAGGTATATCTCAAGCGCACCACTTGATTGCAAATATAACATTTCTTGGGTTCTGTCTCTTGGGTCCCTTTAGAACCAGAGTTCTGCTTTGGGCTCAGGTGCAGGCTGGTCTCCTTTGGGCTGCCCCCGTGGGACCCCTTATAACCATGTGCACCCCCCCACCATGAGACTTGCACTGTACATGTCAGCGCTTGCTGCCACCTCCTTTGAGGAGGTGCATGCTCTGTCTCGGAGCCATACATGCATATCCTCAGGTACAATTTTACGAAATTGTTCCTTAAACAAATCTTTAGGTAAATACAGAGTTGAACCTGCAGTTCCACATAACTGTCTTCTGTTTTTTTCTTTAACTCCCTAAATTTCTGTCTACAAGCCTCAAGAGTTAATTCAAAACGTTTTAACAACACTGTTTTAACCTTATCATAATCAGCATAGTCTTCATCGCTCATTTTAGAAAATGCATGCAAAGCCCTCCCCGTAAGGGTGTGAGATAAGTTGACCACGAAGCCTTAGTCAATTGGAATTGCCCACATACTCTCTCAAATGACCTTAAAAACAGATCAAGGTCATCTTCCTCTCTAAACTGAGGGAACAATTTATAATTAATGTTGGCTTCAGGAGAACTCACTCCACCATTACTTACAGTTTGCTGGCTGTGCAGGGTCATCATCTCCTTCTTGAGCTGTTGTCTCTGGAGTTCATGCTGTCGTTCCTTTTCTTTTTCCTGATATTCTTTCTCTCTATCTGCCAGTCTCTTTTCTTCCAGTTGTTTCTCTGATTCCCGTCTTCTTGTTTCTGTTTCCCACCTTTGGTTTTTGCTTCAGCGTCCAGTCTTTTTGCTTCCAGTGCCTTGTCTTGCAGCACCAGCTGCAGTCACAGTGCATCAAGCTAGTTTGGGGGGTCTGCTACATCAGCTCCTGACTCACCCCCAGGGACTGTCTGCTTCTGGTCATGTGCCACCAGGGCAGCTATGAGATCTGCCTTTTTCTTGCGTTTTAGACCTTCGAGCTGAACCCCTTTCTCCTGTCACTTTTCACAAAGCTGTTGCACAGTGAGTCATACTCTGCGGAACTCATTCTCTAACTCTACACTACACTGTGCTAACTGGAAACAAAAAAAAACAGTTATATAAGTGTATTCTCTTATATATCCTGTTTTGCAACTGCTAAGGTAAATTCTCCACTGGCAAACTCTGTATCTCAGTGTGCTAAACAGTCCGCTATCATCATCCCACCTCTACCACCAATTGTGACAACCCTCCTCTCTCTCTCTGGGCTGGAACAGCTTTTAGAGAGGTGTCCATTCTTGGGTATTTGCTGCCACCAGCTGGGTTCACCCAGCGCCAACTTCCCAAGTTTACAAAACTGGGTAGTCAAATGTGCAATTGCACAGATCAAAGTCTGGTAGTGTCTCTCTCTTGGATGGTGGATGCTAAACAGAGTTTACCTCAGCCAGTGGAAACCATGTATTACTCTAGAAAAAGGGACATCACAGTCACAACTGTTGAGTAAATAAAGTTTTTTACTTAACAGAAAGTGAAAAAAAGCATTACAGGATATCTATATTCAACACAAGAGAATAACACTGATACAGGAAAAGTAAACAAATATTTTTAAATAACAAAACAGAAAAAGGCTATTACTGAGGTATGCTAGAATCAATCTTACCCTTCCTTATTCTTCCAGAGACACTGGCCCATGGTTTTAAATAACTGATTAGCAGTTTTTTTCTTGGGACAATGCTAACTGTACAGAAAGTATTTATATAGGTTTTCTAGAAGTGTTATGTTTGTTAAACACAATTATGCAAGTGCTATGCATTTTCACAATGTTTTAGCACTTTTATGAGCAAAACGCTAATCAATTTTTGGAGTTAAATAAAACCCTGCTGGCCCTATGCTATCTGCCAGCTCCCACGGACATAGCTAGAAGGGTAGGCCCAAGCTTAGTCTCTTGGGCAGTTCCTTCAACTCTCAGAGTAACTCCCCACTAACTGTCTTTCAGTACCTTATATTCTCTCTTGAGATTAGGTAATTCCTATTACCCCTTTGGATGCACCAACCATCTACAATGTATGTATTTAATTGTCCCAATCAGACTGAATACCTATCAGTGACCAATTATATTCCATTTTAACCTTAAGTTTATATTTGAGTGAACCAATCCCTTTAAACAGTGAGTCTGTGTGTCTGTGATTTATGGCTTACCTAGCCAGATGCTAGTGGACAGTGGAATTCCAGCCTGTGTGTGTTTTTTTCAGACTGCTAGAAAAAATGCCAACTAGAGAATACAAACCATTAACTCCTTCCCTCCCATTTCTGTCACAGGGATAACATAATGCAATAACTGTACCTATCTGTGCATGTACCAATGATTAATACACTTAAGTTAAAAAAAAAATACTGGAAAGGCATGTGAGCATTGCTGCCCGTTTACACAAGTGTCCAGTTACATACAACACTCATGTGACCTGACATAGCCTGACATGTTTAACTTACAGCTAGGGTTAACACCAAGGTACACATCCAATCAGGGCAGTAGAGACAAAAGGGCAACCAAGAACTAACTTGGATGATTTAACAGTTACAAAGGTGGCATTACCAGCTAGCAGTACAGCAACAACACACCACTTCCCTCCTCCTGGAGTAGGAAATACCCCTCACTTTGCACAACTAAAATGTTTGTTTAGACAAGCTTCCCCTCTGGAATGAACAGTAACATCTACTGTACTTCTACCGTAAGATATGTTAACTTGTAATTCTGACAAGGAACATAAAAGAGCACCAGTGCTCAAAGGTATCTCAGACCCTCCAACTGTACCGTCTTTCCTGGTACAATACTGCATTTCTAACACTGGTACTGGATCCTGCCTACTCCATACCGTGTACCGAATTCAGCCACCTCTTGATACTTTTAACATTAATCTTTCCCCAATCTGTGTTGCTCAGTGTCAGCTGTGCGACTGCCAGCACTGTCCAAGGGGAGAGTCCCTTCCCCATGGTGACCATTTTGTCTGTGATGTCTAGCACTGCCAGAGGGATCCTCAATGTTCTGTGACCCCCAGAAGCAGCAGAGTGATGCTGCAGCGAGCTTACCTCCCCCCCAACACCTGACTTGGTGGGAGTTAGGCAGTAGAAACTAGGACCTGACCATAGACTGACACTGTTCTTGGACTCCAGCCCAAGAGCATTTGTGGCAACACAATTTACTCGTGGCATAATAGCGAAGTCATCATTACCCCATGCTGGAGGGGCTGGGAGGACCGTGTAGTGCATCTCAATTGGCTTCTGTGAAGTCTCTGGCAGGTCATGGTATACCGGCCACCCTGTGATGTTGAGTGACCGACGGATTCTGTGGAGATAGATGTGGAGCGTTCCCTGAACCAACAGTGCCTGCTGCACTACTGAGAGCCTCCCTACGTCATATGTATTGGGTCGGGGTGTCGGGACCATGACTGTGGAGAAACTCAATGGATCCCCTCACATGCAGTGCTGTACAATAACTCTAAGCCCAGCTAGCATAAACAAACTGAGCAGCTACATAGTCTGTCTCTGAAGTAGGAATACTACTAAACTTCCAAGAAATAAATCTCAAAATTCAGTGTCTTCATTGGGGTAAAACTCAACTGATGGGACCAGCCGCAGAAACTGTATGGCACTGATGTTAGTTTGGGTTAGTTCTTGATGTAACCATGATTTTCTTCCTTGACTCACCTGCGTGTTTAGAGGCGGACTGCAAAAATAAAACTGAATGGGCCCTAACTTTGACTGAGTCAAACACCAGTTCCCCCCCCCCAACCTCACTGATCACCTCACAATCCCTTCCTGATGGCATTAGCTTTTTCTGGTGTAGATAGGAACCCCCCTTCCCTTGGCTGTGCTGCAGCTGGTCCCCCCTCTCCAGCTCACAGACTGCCCTATACAGTAATGCAGCATACCATTTAAAGCCAGCTCTGTCCCTGACGACTCCTCATGGGGCTGTCTGGCAGTACAGCTTACTAGATAACAAGCTGTAATGAGCTTGGTACATCCAGCAGACCTGGGTTTGATTCCCACAAGCTCCACTTATTACTGTGCGACTCTGAGCAAGTCCCTTAACCACCCCAAAACTCCTGGGTCACCCCTGAAAACAAGCACGTGGGCCACCCGGACGGGTTAACAAAAAATAAAAAAAAAGGTTGGGTGGATGTGTGACCCCGCCACTGCAACACGCATGCAGCTATTTTCATCTGTTAAATGTTGGAGGGTCTGGTATCTCCGTCCATGGCCTTGTCACACTGCGCTGCATTGTAGCACAGCAATCATACTATAGATAGTACCAGCCGGACCCGTTTCTCAGGCCGCAGCAGAACACACCATTTGATTCCCCGAGTTATTTCTGCTTGCAAGCTGCAAAACGATGATCCTAAGCAGCCCCCGCCATTCTATATGCTCCTCCCCCAAACCTCGGCGCACAGCTAGGATGTACCAAAACATCTACGTGCGGGAGACTGAGCTGAACCACAATCCCACGTTTGTTAAAATCTCCCTTCCGGCCGGTACAGCTGCGCCGCCGCCGCTGCTGCTGTTCCTGCCTGTAATTAGAATAATGTCTGCCTGTACAGCGGCTCGGTCCTCCCATAACGACTTGGTTTATTCAGGAATCCCCTCCCCGGTGCTGCAGGTGGAAGCAGTTTGGAGAGCGCGCGTGGCGCGAGGAGGAGCGTGACGTGACGTGACGTGGCCGGTTCCAGTCTTGGCGGGTCTATCCGAACTGTCCGGTGAGTGAGACGGAGCAGGACAGTGAGGGGTGCGAGGGGCAGCACCGGGGAGGGATGGCGGTCACCGTGGAGTGACGGGAGGGGATGGACAAGGGACAGCACAGACGGGGGCAAGGGTGAGAGGCGGGCGATAATGCCAAGTCTCTCATCTTCAGGGAATCTTAACTCATTTTTAGCCAGCCTTCCCCCGTCTCTCAAGTAAGATCCCATCCCATGTATTTTACCGGCCTCACCCACATAATATGTATCCATTATACACTGTAATCTGGTCTGCTACTTAAAATCTCCCAAATTGTCCTTGGTCTTTGGCAGCTATGTGTGGTGTGAGGGGGCATGGGGTGAGGGGCAATTTGATGGTGGCAGAGAACAAGGCAGTAGAGATGCCAGGGTGAGGGCAGGGCAAGGGAAGGTGGTGTGGGTCGGGCAGGGTGAAGGGACAAGTGAGGATGGGTAGTACGAGGTTGAATAAGCGGGGGGGGGTATTGGGATACAGTGACATGGGAGGGTGGCAGGTTGAGGGCACAGTGGAGAGTGGTGAGATGAGAGAGGTAAAGGAGGGGGATGGGCAATGGAGCGTGGTAGTGCAGGAAAGGGTGAGCAGGCAAGAAATGATGTGACGTGAAGAGTGGTTGCTGGGGTATGAGGAGGGGCAAGGGCTGCTGACTGTATGGGTAACGGTGCGAGAAAAGGATGGTGCATTGGATGTGGGGGCAACGGAGGGTCAGTGGCAGAAGGTTGAGCAGTAAAGGGTAGTGGGATGTATGTGAAAGGTAGTGGGCAGTAGCGAGGGGGTGGAGTACAGTGGGCAGCAGGATAAGGAGGGACTGTGGTGGGGCTGAGGGAATGGTTGCAGTGTTGGTGAAGGAGGCAAGTGAGGAAGCTGGGCAGTAGGGATAAGTGGGCTTGGCAGCAAAGGTGAGAAAGGACTGGGCAATGGAGTTAAGAAGGAGACTAGGAGTGGGGGGAAGGGTTGGGCTTTTCATGTGCATGTTTCACAACAATATGGTGATTTGGTGAAATGGAACATCCTCCTCAGAGATTTAGCTGGACCCTAGACAACCATATTTAATTGTTTCCATTTATTATCCCCTTTGCCCTGTCCCCTGCCCTGATGGGCCAATGCAGCTGCACGTTTCCTCTTGCTAATTGGTTGGGTGAGTGGCTAGCATTGGGATTAACGCAGCTGCATTTCCTCTGGTTAGGTGGGTGAGTGAGTGGCATTTGGGCCACAGCAGTTACAGGTTTCAAGTGCCTGGTTGCAAGGACCAGTGGCTGGCATCGCGGCCACTGCAGCTTTATATTTCCTCTGGCCAGTTGATTGGGGGGCTGGCATTGGAGTAATCGCAGCTGCACATTTCTTTTGGCCAGTTGGGCAGGCTTCAGGGCCACCACAAGTCTGGCTGATTGGGTGAGTGGCTGGCATTGGGGTCACCACAACTGCGTTTCCTCTGGCTGGTTGGGTGGTCGTAGGGGCCACTGCACATTTCCTGTGGCCAGTTGGGTAGATGAGTGTCTGGCTTCAGGGCCACCACAGTTGCATGTTTTCTCTGGCTGGTTGGGCGGGTTAGGGGCTGGCTTTAGGGTCACTGCAGTTGTAAGTTTCCATTGGCCAGGTGTGTCGGTACTTGCTGTCATGAGGACCTCTGCAACTGCATGTTTCCTGTGGCCAGTTGGGTGGGTTAGCGTCTGGCTTTGGGGGCCACTGCAGTTGAGAGTTTCGGTTCAGATGCAGATTCTGAGGGACAGAGATGGTGGACAAGATTATGATGTCATCAGATGAGATTTCAGAGTCATAACAAATTGTTGTTTGATGACGGTCTTAGATCTCGTAAGCACTGCAACTATTAGCAGTATTTGTAGTAGTAGTAGTCCAGTACTGGTAGGCAGTGGTCGAGATAACTTTTAGGACTCAGAAGTAGTTACTACTAGTTTCTTACCCCAGGAGTCCTTTAGCATCAGTAACTTTAGCAGTTAGCTGTCTATGTGCAACTGCCCCAGAGGTGTGCCTTTAAGACAGGGTTTCTCAAATGGTGAGGCCCCAACCTGTTCCAGGGGAGGCTCAAGCAAGCCTTAAAATGTAATTTAAGTGTCAAGTTTTGGATGCTTTGTGTGAAAGGATGCGGCAAATTAAAGTGAATAATGGCATGCGAATCTATGTACAAAGGAAAGTCGCACGCAACAAACACTTGTTTCCTGGTGTGACAGGGAGGAAAGCTGAATGGAGGAAATACAATTCTTGGAAACTGTGCAAAACAAAATGCAGACTAATACAAATGAATAGAAACAAGGTAACAACTGACCTATTATACTGGCTGCAGAAGAACACAAATATAGAGGCCGAGCAGAGAGGTACTAGGAGCAAGAGCAGGACAAAGCAAAATGGTCCCTGAGAAGGTGTTTAAGAACAAGGCAAAACTGACAAAGAAAGCAATCTGACTCGTGGAGATATTGCAACGAGGGGTAAATAGAGTCCAAAACTCAGACGTGTGGAGCGAGTAGGCTGACATGGGGAGGGGGGGGGTTATACAGAGGGAGAACGATAAGTTCAATAAAATGAGAATAAACACAACTACTTAAAGGCATGTCACTGTATTCCTTGTATACTTTGCAAAGTATGATAGTTCTAACTATGGGGAGGCACCAAATTATTTCATTTTTAGGGGGAGGCTCAAGATCTTTTCCAAGGCTTGGGGGAGGCTCACTACGACAAAGTGTGAGAACTACTGCTTTAAGAACATTTTATTTAAATGTATTTTGGGTAATAGCCAATCGAAAACAGGAGAGGGAGTGGGCTGAGTGAGAGCAGCCTGAAGGCTTCAGAATTTTTTCTCCGCTGGACTGAGCAACATTGGCCTGAGGTGCCTCAGTGTCAACTTTCCTTGTTGACCGCTTCCTAGGTCTTATCTGGGTAAAGTTTTCAGCATAAAATAATTTTTATTGTGTGTTGAGTGAAAGTTTTAAGTTTCGGTTAATGTGCTAATTTTATATTTTTAGCACAATCCTGCTATTTTGACTTTAATTTTATCGCGACTGTTCCTCCTATTTTAACTTTAATTCTTGAAGGAACTGTCGATTTAGTGTCAGTTGCCTTGTTTTTTACCTTAGACCTTGTGGGCTTTACTGCAAGGCACCAACTGGGAGTTCAGTCTGTGACAGTTGCCTGGGGGTTCTCTGATGATTGGCAATTACAAAGAAACCCATATACAGTACAACACTGGATCTAAGCTGTCTCTGTCACAGGACTGGTCGGTGGCATTTCAACAGAAACATGTGCGCAGTTGACCAGTATTACTGGGCTTTCTATTAAGATTGGCACTGGTATAGATCCCAGTACTACAAAAAAAGGCACTTTTAAATTAGACAGAGTTATTTAACTGGGGCAGGACTGGCTGGTGGCATTTCACAGAAGAAACCTACACTCTGTTCGTGAGGTCCAGAACTTGGTTTGCTTTGTTTAAATTGGCACATAGCAAAGAAACCTTGATTATTATGGCGGAGGACAAGTCTAAGGCTTCCGATGAGGGGCCATCTAAAAGTAACAATAAAAAAATGTAAGCAGAGGTGCTGAGGAACTCTCCATGTCCCAGCCAAAAAAATAAAGCTTCCAAAGATGAAGTTCCTTACAAATTAAAAAATAATAAAAGTGATGAAAGAGGTCCAGCCCATCAGTACGGTGGTTAGATTTCCGCTTGCGACGCCGGCGACCTGGGTTTGGAAATGGACCTGGGTCGTTGGAGGGCCGGCTGGGGGGAGAAGGATGAAGTGTCCCATGGACTGCCCTCCTTCTCCCGGGGAGGGTTGGGAGATTGTCCGGTGCTCGGCAACCCCTGGTGGAGGACGGGGTCCGCAGCAACCCGGTGTCTGGGCGTCTAGGGGTGGGGCGGATGCAGGACATTACTGCATGTCCCCGCCCCCATGAAAAATATCCTCTCATGGAAAAAAAATGTCGCACACAGCACCTAAATGACGCCTGCCTAGCCGCTTCTGATCAGCTCCCCCAGACCTGACCTAAGTCCATGACACCTTGGTCCCATCTTGGGGGGGCAACAGGGGGAGTCGCAGCTCATGTGGGGGGGCCACGAAGTCTGTGACTGTGCCAACAATACTGACGCTGGCCAGCAGGAATAAAGCACACTAAATAAAAAGTGAGGAAAACAGGAAGCCTTGTCAAGCCGCTGATGAAGTGGTCAGAAAGAAACTCTGTCAAGAAACAAATGCTCCTGTTGCTCCTGGGAAAGTCAATAGCAAGACAACAGGCAGCTTAAAGCATAAAGAAAAAAACAAAACACATACAATCAAAGTCTGCGCAAGATCTTCCATCTGTGCAAGACATAGCAAAAGCATGGCAATTGTTTCAGACCTTACAAAATATGGGTCCTATATTTACTGGGGCTGGCAAGCACTCTTCCACAGTTCTCTCCTCCGTAGACTGTGAGGGTGACGCAAATGACGAAGAAAATTTTTATGATACCCCTGACATGGATTTTGAGGGTCTTGAGCTCCATGAGTTCCCAGACTCCCTATTTGGGGAACCCCCAGGTGACCAGGAGGACCCCTCTTCTATGTTTACATTTTTACAAAATATGCTAGGCACCTCGGACCTCCCTATGCAGGAGCCCAACCAGGATGTCGATGAAGACGAAGATTATAGGGAGGTGAGAGGTCTTTTAACCCCCAAGACCCTGGTTGTCCTTATCTATAGTGCCTTCAGAAGAAATACCATGAAAGTGATTCAAACCCTCACTTCGATGTCGGGTTGACAAGTGGATTGAGAAAAAATGCATATTGTGTAGAACTGGTACCGACTTCCTGTCTGCACACCCTAGCCACAAGAATATAGTGCAGCAGGCAGCTTGTGAGAAAGTTTGGGTCTCCTTGTCCTCCTTACCTTCAGACAAGGACTCCAAGAAAATTGACTTTATAGCAAAGATAATTTATGCCATAGGCTCCCTGCTTCTCGGACTTTCTTCGTGCATGGCATTTACAGCCAAATATCAGAAAGCCCTATGGAAGTCTGTCCTGGCCATTGCCCACAATAGGTCAGATTCTATGGTGCAGGAGCTGGTGATTACGACAAAAACTGCCTTGGAAGCTACCAAATACCAGTTCCACATGACAGACAATGATGCCACCTCTAGGGCGATGGCCCATGCCATCAATCTGAGACGCTTTGCCTGGCTTCGAACTACTAGTCTAACCACAGACATCAAAACCAAGGACATGGGTTTTCCCTGTGATTAAAACATGTTTGATTGCAGAACCACTGACTACATGAAAAAGGTTGAGTACAAGGCCTCATGGCAGAGTCACTCGTCTAAACCTAAGCCTACCCCCCCTCAGAGATTCCGTCCTAGCGGCTGTAGGGGCAGATGTTTTTTCTCTCAGGCCTTACAATCCTTACCGCCAATCTAACTCCGGTTAATAAGAGGAGGTCTTTCAGAGGCAGAAGGGGCAAAAGAATGGCCACCTCTACCAGCTGTCTGCTTCGCAGTCGTAGTCCTGATGTGTGTCCAGGTCGCCACCCCACTTCCAGCGGGAGGCAGACTGTCCCACAATCTCCAGAACTGGTCCCTCATTACATCGGACAAGTGGGTGCTGGAGATAATGGAGAAGGGTCTGTCATTACAGTTCAAGTAGATGCCAGACCTCAGACGTACCCAGGTGTCAAGACCTCTGTCCCCAGTACAGGTTCCACTGTTGGAAATGGAGGTACAAAACCTTCTAGCTCTACGAGCAGTGTAGAGGGTCCCGGCCCACAAGAGGGGCAAGGGCCTCTGTTCCAGGTACTTTCTGACACAAAAGAAAACTGGGAAGTGACGACCTATCTTAGATCTCAGATATTTAAACAAACATCTGAAAAAAAAAAAATTCAGAATGGTCACTCTGTCACTGGTCATACAGTCCTTACATCAAGGAGACTGGCTAGCCTCCCTGGACTTGGAAGGACGCTTACTTCCACATACCCATAAGGAGGTCTCACAGAAAGTTTCTCAGATTCAGACTTCCTTCGGGCCACTATCAGTTTGTCGCAGTGCCCTTCGGCCTGTCCTTGGCCCCAAGAGTCTTTACCAAGTGCCTAGCAGTGGTAGCAGTACACCTCAGGAGAGTTACTCTCTCGCTGTCTGGACAACTGGCTCATAGTAGCAGAGTCTCCTTGCCAGGTCAAGGAGTCCCTTTCCCTTACAGAATGCACTCTGGAGTTCCTGGGTTTCCTGGTAAATCTAAAGAAATCTCACCCGTAACCCACCCATCTGTTTACCTTCATAGGGGCCCAGCTGGACCCTCACAAAAGATATCCTTTCCTCCCGCAGGAAAGAATTCAGTTTCCTTGCAGTGGCAGATTCTTTCACTCGGGGACAGCCAAGACCAGCCGGACATTTTCTAAAAACTCCTAGCTGGGACACATGACTTTAATGACTGCAGTGGTCCCAGGAGTCATGTACAGGATGTGACTCCTGCAAGCCTACCTCAGAGCTCACTGGTCTCAGAGAAGCAACAATTTTTCAAAGCTGATACCTGTGATGGAGCAGTTCCTGTTGTGGGAGAAGAACCCTGTAAATTTACAAGCAGGGGTACCATTCCAAGCTCCACTACCCACAGTGGTAATCACCACAGATGCCTCCCTCTTGGGATGGGAAGTACATCTGGACAATGCGCCAGTAAGCGGCACCTGGACTCTCGAAGAGTCACAGTTACACATAAATCTCTTGGAACTTAGAGCAGTCTTTCTAGCTCTCAAAAGTTTTTGCTCCTTTCGAACAGACAACACCACTGCAATGTTTTACATAAACAGGGTGGTACCAGATCAGGAATACTCTGTTCGGAAGCTCTAAAGCTCTGGTCTCTCTTTGACCTGAGGAAGAGAATTTTATCTCTCAAAAGCTAGTCGTAGAAATGTAACCCCCTTGTTACCCGGGGTTACTAGAATCCCAGTAAGACCTAGTAGTAGGCAGGGAAGGCAGCTTGTGAAACTCCAGTTAAATGGGTTTCACACTGTCTCACTCTGTTCTCAGTGTCAGCTGAGACTGAGGGATGACATCACCAGTAGAACTATCGCAGTAGCATGAGCCACATTGGAATCTGCAGCAAGGGAGTTGGTATAGAACGTTGAGAGGTTTTGAAGTAATTCAGAGTCAGCAGTCAATTCAGTGTGGAGTTGGTGTTGGGAGCTTGCTGAGAAAGCAGCTCAGCAGCTCAGTAAGGCGCTAGGAGCCTCAGCCCTGACAGAGGGCTACTTTTAAGTAAAAGGGTGTGTGTGTCTCCACCTTAAAGAGAGACACAGAAGATAATTGAAGTGGTGGAGACTGCTGTTTTCTGGTCTCAGTGCCCCCTCCCTTCAAGGATGGGGGGCAGGAAAGGGTTCCCTGCAGATTCCTGGGGCAACCCCCTAATTCTGCTTGTAGAGGAAAAGCTGCCTATGTGTTCCAGAGTTTATTTGGGAGAACAAGAAGACTTGTGAGTCGCCTGTGGGGCACCTGCAACGTGAGGGTGAGTGTCTGCTCTTGCTAAAAGGGCCTATGTTTTTCACCCTGGGTCTTGTGTGACAATGTGGGGATTGAACTACTAAAATAGTGGAAGCCTAGAGTAATGGGTTAAGCAAAGTAAAAGTAGGTTCAAGTCCAGAGCTTGCTGGGATGAAAATGATATGTAGAGGAGATGTGACAGACGTCTACCCAGAATCTACATTTGAAAGTTCAGTAAAGGAATTGTTCAGTTTCCAGAGAAATGGCCAGGTATGGGCTGTGGGAGAAGGAGGTGGGTGGCCACCCATCTTTAGTGACCAGGTCCACCTCTACGGATTTCTTCTGTGGATTTCTACTTTACCTCAGGCACGTGGCCAGTGATGAGGGAAGTACCCAGACATGGGATTGTAAGGAAAATTCTCTCTAGGAGTCGAAGGCTCTAGTGTGGTTTGGGGAGCCACAACAGGATAATTGGTTCATTCCTCAAATGGACCGTGGATCAAGTGGCCGGCTGGGGAGCCGGGCCAGTGGGGAAAACCCAAGTAGTCATCAAGTCGGGCTGTGTACCCAAAGCTGCGTGCAAGTCCGGGCTGTGTGCCTGGTAGATTTAGAGCTTGAGGGCTGGAAATAGTGATCAGGTGTTCTGTTGCCTCTAATTTGCATTACCAGGAATGTAGCCCCGTGGGGGTCTGTCTGTGCTTTGTTTGTTCAGCTTGGATGTGAATAAAAGCCACACTGGAGAATCCCATTCCTGGTTCTGGACATTACAGTTATTGCTTCCTGTGTTCGGATTTACTTGGGTGCCCCTGTGCAGAGTAGCCAAACCTAGGTCCCCTGTGCCGAGTAACCTCATCCTCCCCGAACCCAGTCCCCACTAGGTACTGCTGTCAGCTTCAACAGCATGCCAGCTGTCGTTTTGCTAAAAAGGGGTTACAGAAATAATTTTGTTAGTCCAGTAAAAGGTATCACCTGCAACATATTTGTTGTTGATTTTCTCTTCATAGCCTTCTCCCTGGGAGGCAGCCTCTCAGCTATTCACCTCCCAGGCAAACACAATACCCTGGCAGATGCTCCGAGTCACATCAGTCAAGGCCAGAGCAAATGGACCCTGAACAAGCAAATACTAGACACAGTATTCAGGTGGTGGGGCACACCAGAAGTGGACCTGTTTGCTTCGCCTCTCAATTTTCAGCTTCCTCAGTACTGCTGCAGGCCCCCAGTCCTGGGAACCCTTCCCCTGGATGCCTTGATCCTGGACTGGTCAGGGAGGTTCCTATACACGTTCCCTCCCTTCCTCCTGATACTCAGGGTATTGCTGAAACTCAGACAACAGCCTACGTTGATGATCTTGGTGGCTCTGGATTGGCACAGGCAAGCCTGGTACCCTCTCCTCTCAATGTCTTGCAGCAGGCCCATTCACCTGCCTGCAACTCACTCCTTGCTGACCCTTCCTCAGACAGGAGTGCAGTATCCAGACATACACTCTCTTCACCTCAAGGCCTGGTTCTCGAGGAGTTAGAGTTTCCATCCTTGCAGTACTCTGAGCAGGTCCTTAAGATACTGAGGATAGCTTAAAAACCGAACACTAAGAAGACTTGTGCAGCCAAATGGAAGAGGTTTTCCCTCTGGTGCAAGAGCAAAAAGGTCGATTCCCTTTAAGCTTCAGACCCTCAGCAGCTGGATTACCTGGTACAGTTGCAGGCGTCAGGCTTGAAACCATCTTCTCTCAAGCTACACCTGACAGCAATTTTGGCCTACCATTTGGTGGGAAAGAAAAAGTCAGTTTTCCCACGCCATATTTAAACAGTTTTTCAAAGGCCTCTTGCACCTTCAGCCTCCAGTCAGGGAGACGGTTCCGCCTTGGAACCTGAATCGTTGCATAGATGGGCTCATGAATCTACCCTTTGAGCCTATGTCCACTGCTCATATCAAGTTCGTGATTTGGAAGACAGTCTTCCTGGTGGTCATTACCTCTGGCAGGAGGATTTCAGAGCTACAGGCCCTGTGTACTGAGCCAAATTACATCTTCCATTACAATGATAAAGTGGAGCTCAGGACAAATAGGAAATTTCGGCCAAAGTGGCTTCAGAGTTCCACTTAAACCAGTCTATTACTCTGCCTGTCTTCTTTACTGAGCAGTCCACTCCTGGCGAGCAAATGCTCCACAGCTTGGATGTCAAAAGAGCCATCTTTCACTACCTAGAGCATACTAGACAGTCCAGAGGCTCTTCTACTCAGTTGTACTTCACCTACAAGGATGCAGGCAGAGGAAGACCAGCTACCAAGAGAACTGTTTCCCAGTGGTTGGTCTCTTGTATTAGAATCTGTTAAGAAAAAGATGGACACCAACCTCCAGGGGGCTCAGGGCCCACTCCACCAGGGGCACTGCAGCTACGCTGGCAGCAGCAAGGGACATTCCTCTTCTGGATGTCTGCAATCCAGCTACCTGGAAATCTGTGCACACCTTTGTGAAACACTACAGTTGGATGTGCATACCATATCTGATGCAAAATTTGGCAGGTTGGTTCTGCAGAGCCTCTTTCCTAAGTAGGTTCTCTGCCCACCTCCCACTTGGTACTGCTCGGTAGTCTGCTAAAGTTAATGATGCTAAAGGACTCCTGGGGTAAGAAGAAAAAAAATTACTTACCACAGTAATCTTCTTTCTTCCAAGGGGTCCTTTAGCATCAGTAAGCTCCCACCCTTCCTCCCCGGTTCATCTGTCAGGAGAAGGGCACTGTTGTCACATCTCTTACCAGATTTGGACTTTTTATTGATGAGTTTCTAACGTTGTCATTTTCTGTTTCCACTTTTGTGGACATTTGCATGTTTTTTGAATCCTGTTGATTCATTTTCGAGGTATGTGCCCTTGTTTTCCTTAGAACAAATTCTGAAGCCTTCAGGCTGCTTTCAGCTCACTCCCTCTCCTGTTCTTGATTGGCTATTGCCCAAAGCTCATTTAAATAAAATTATCTTAAAGGCATACCTCCGAGGCAGCTGCACCTAGCCAGCTAACTGCTAAAGTTACTGATGCTAAAGGACCCCTTGGAAGAAAGAAGATTACTGTAGTAATTGTTTCTTGTTCCACCTGGTAATAGTTTCATCCAAATGGTAGTAATATCATCCGTTGACCTGTCTCATACCACCCACCTCTAAATCAAGTCTCAATCCCACTTAGTGCCTGCAGCCACTGATTGTCTAATACTGCTGTGGAGTCATACTGTGACCTTATTTTTAACATTGTCATGTTCCAACAGTGAAGTCCTCCTGACCAGTCAGTGAGCAACTCCTGTACCCACCCCTGTGGATTCCAGTGCGGTGCCATTATTGCTAGCATCTCATGGTACTGCCAGCTTTGTACATGTGTACCACATATTGTACATTTGCATGGTGGGAAACAAATTCCTAAAATCATAAAGTGAGAGTACATCATTCAAAAATGGTAGTAAAATACTCCTTTATCTGTATTCTTGCTGGTAGGAGGAGTGGGAAGGAGGGCTGGGGCCGGGGGCTTTGCCCCCGAAATGAAACAGATCTGCTGTGTGTGTGTTTGTGAATGGGGTACAGGGGCATTCTATTCCTGTCAGCGCCCGAGACTGGTACGCTGTTGACTGTTTCCTGGCAACAGTTATCTCTCTGACATCATAATGTCGTCCGCCATCTTTTCTCCTCAGAAACTGCACCCATTCCCATGTTTCCGTTTGTTGATTGTGTCAGTGATTGCTTCACGTTTCCTGTGGCCAGCTGACGTCACAGCTGACACTGATGCCACTTCTTGGTCACTAAGGAGGGGCCACTGCCTGAATGCTGGGTGCTCATCATCCTTTCCACCTATGAGGTACTTAGTGCCTGTTTCCCCTGGGAGGTACCCAGTATCTGCTACCCCTGGAAGTGGAGCACCTCAACCCCATTATGGGCCGGCCACTACTCTGCCTTAGTAATGGATTCTAGAGATTGAATGTGAATTGTAGTCTCCGCAATGGGTGGCAGACAGCGAAATGCTGCCTTTTTTTTATTTTCTGTGTTCTGCTTTTTACCTCCCGGCCGGCCTAGCCAGCCACTCCTTTAAGCTGATGAGCCCCACTGCCAGCTCATCCTGTCATGAGTCCGTGGCCCTCATTCTACCCCAGCTGACCCAATGTATAGCTTCGCCGAGGGGGGCTTGGTCATGACCGGAAAGGGAGAGTGTCAGTGCCTGGAGGCTTTACTTCCATCCTCGTCGGGGGACAGCGAGGGCACAGCATGGACATCTCGGGCTGTTGCAGTGACAGGAGGGTGGGCTGCCACCATCTAGATGGCAAGGCGTCCATTTTCTTGGTTTTCTTCCCCGCCCACTTGTGCGCACACTGCGGTGTCCTGGCAGATCGCACAAGCAACAAGTGTTCTCTCACATTGCAAGTTGCGATGCCGAACCTGGCTGTCAGGAGCCGCCCAAGGGCAGTGCAGACTTGGCCCTCCCCCCATGAGAGGGACGCTCTTGAGCCCTCCCTGCTGGCCTCCGCTCCTGCTGTCTCGGGTTCAGGTGCAAACCTGGGTCGCCAGTGTGCCAGGTGATTGCTCAGCACCATGGGGCTGGCGTAATGCTGCTTCTGTGCCACTTCAAGCAGCAGAGTTTGTTAGTCGGTGAAACAATTCATCATATCGTTTTTTTAGCATAAATGTATTTTTGACAATCTAAGTTTCATGCTCAGTAAATTTTTTTTGGTTTTTCAGGTGTGTTACGAATTTTTTATAGCTGATCTTGTAATTAATGACTCATGTCATTAAAGATGGCCACCAGTCGCCATTTTTAAAAAAAATCTCTTCCCTTGGTGTTACTTGTTGAATATGCATGCTAGATTCATGTTGTAGATGCTTTAGGATGATTCTTCCGCATGTTTCTGATAGTAAACAGCGCAAAATATTTAATTTTTTTCATGGTCTGTGTGGCATGGGCATGGGTGTGGCAACTTTTAAAAACTTCAAGACCCCATATCTTGGTTCAGGAATGAACGAGGTATTCAGCCCCATAGTGTAAATATGAGTCAAAAGGTTCTGTGCTTATCCTTACTCAAAATGGCCGACTGTGGCACTGCTGCTTTTTAATATCCCACGAATGTTAAAATTAAAAAAAATTGTTCTAAAGCTTTTTGTTTTACCAGGCTTTTGTCACTAAATGACATTTTTTTTAAACTCTTTATTTAATAATGTCTTTTCTTGCAGTACATCCAAAACATTCCATTCCAAACATTCACAATTCTAAAATGTAAAACTTGTAACTGGAATACCTCACTGACAATCTTGGCAATACATTCAAGCTAGACATTTACTTTAAATTAATATAGATTTAATATATAATGTATAATGTAGGTGTCAGCGTGGCTCAGTTGGTAGCACATCCGCCTCTGGACCAGAAGGTTGTGGGTTCTCGTCCCACACCGGGATTGGACTTGCACCTAAAAATCACTGGCATCCGAGTGCAGTATTGGGGGATGCTGTATTGCTGGGGTGTGCTGTCCTTCGGATGAGACGTTAAACCGAGGTCCCTTCTGCCCATCCTGGTGTTGTCCAGGTGGAAGTGAAAGAACCCAGGGCACTCTTCGCAAAGAGTAGGGAACATTCCCGGTGTCCTGGCCAACATTTCCCTTCCCATAAACCGGTTCATGCAATTATCCAGGCTGTGTGTGGGTGATGATGTGTGATATGGCTGCCAGCATACATTCAGTCACTTCACTACCAGTCTAGCATTGCTTGTAAAGTGCTTTGGGATACTGTGTATGAAAAGCGCTATATAAATGCTGATTCTTCTTTTTCTATATCGAAATGCACCATGGAATAGACATAAATAAATTGTTGTACTCGATAAGTTCCTTTGAATTTATTATAGAGCAATTGATCATGGGGGGCTCGGGGAAAGGTGTAGTGAGTAGAACATTTGATCATGGGGGCTCGGGAAAGGTGTAGTGAGTAGAATATTTGATTATGGGGGCTCGGGAAAGGTGTAGTGAGTAGAACATTTGATCATGGGGGGGGCTCGGGGAAAGGTGTAGTGAGCCTTCTGAGCCACAGTCTCTCCCCACCTAACCTGACAGTGTCCTCTGGGCTGCCCTCCTCTCTCTATACTCTCCTCCTGTTCTGTTCTATCTCTCTAACCCCTTGCCTACCTTCCTGTTACACTGGCCTAAACAGTTCAGTTTGCTGAAATACCTCTACTACTTGACAGTGTCCTCTGGGCTGCTCCTCCTCCTCTTCTTCTGTCCAATATCACCTTTGTCCGTCCAATTTTCCTGTTAACCCCTGCCTAAACTGTTGCCATTTGCTGATGTACTTCTTCCAATGATGTATAACCTTGATTTCAAGATGTATACTTGTAGTGCTGTCTTTTGTAACACTTTGTTTTCCTCTGCTTTGTCTCCTTTTCATGTTGACATGGAGCCTTTGCAAAAGAGTCTCTGACTCAAATGGTTGTAATTCCTTGATTGCAATAAATAAATAGCGTGGAGCCTCAGTGATGCAGCCTGTTTGAGTAGGCTGGGTGAAGCTCCAATCTATGATCCCAGTGTGGGGGCAGCCTAAGGAACAAAGCCCTGTCTGAGGGGCATGATGTACAGCACTCATCTCCACCACTGTATTTCAGATTTCGCTGGGTAGGGATTTACAGGTGCTGTAAGCCGTTCCATCCTGTGTATCTGGATCATTAGATGCTGCCAGTCTTGGATGGTGGGGGGTATCTGTGTGAGCCATCTTCGGGTAACTGATTTCTTGGCCGTGAGCAGGCAAACCTGAACCAGTTTCCTGGTTGATGCATCCTTCAGACCCGGTTCTGTGTTAGTGAAAAGGAAAAAGTCCGCTGTAAGGTGTATGGGGGTCCCCAGAAGCCCTGATAGCACCGCAACAAGAGGAAGTTGCACTCCCAAATCAAGATATCATGGTCACCTTTAACTGCAAAAAGGTTTTATTAAATACACAAAATGTAGTCCAATTCAGTACAAACAAGCTAGGACAAGAGAAAACAACCAGTACCCCTGCGCTTCAACCAAACGGCCTTCCTTAGGGGGCTAAAGACTGGTAGGCAGTGCTCCACTTAAATCCCCAAATCAGATCATGATGTCATTGATCACATGGCACAATTAATCATTTTAGGCTAATTGCCCCCATGCTGATGCATCTATTTATATGTGGAGCACTGAGGAAATAAACATCAAGGACATTGTGAGCTAAGCAAAATTACTGCATATATCAAAAAGACATAATTTGCATCCATATAAACAAAACACAAATGACATCATAGGAATAACAAGAAAACAGTTATAGTAATTACATACAACATATAGGTTAGATAAGGGAGGTGGGGGAAGGGAATTAAAGGGAGAAATTCATGTAAATAGGGAGTGACTTCTACAGCATGGCATCAAGTAGCAGTGTAGCAGGAAATTCCTGCGCTCACCCTGTAGTGCCTTAAAAAAGGCCTAAGCACTGGGCATTCCCAGTATATGAGCCAGCGCAGCTGGGCCATAACCGTAGCCCTGCCAGTGCAAGATCCCCCTAGTGGGGTTATAGTTAGCCTGGATTGCTGGGGGTCTGAACTATCTCAGGGCCAGCTTCCATGAGAACTCTCTCCATATATATGATGCACTTCCCCAGTGCATGTGTCGTAAATGAGTTTCCCAGCTCTGATTATCTCAGTGCCAAGGTCTTTTTCCCAGGATTGTTTCACTGGGATCATTAGATGGGCAGTGAGAAGAGAAAGCCCCTGACAAACTCTACCCCCTCAGTACCCATGCAATGCCCCTGCTGCAGCTCCACCCACCTAAAAACCAGCATTCCTTCCCTTCAGACCTTCCATTGTTCTCTTACTGTGATTTCTCTATCATCCAGAGTTGTACCAAGGGCCAGTCCCTACCCTATCCTTGCACCATTAACCCAACTCTTTCCTCCACTTCTCCACATCCTGAAGGACTGGGATCCCGGCCTCTCCTCTCTCACCTTCACCCTCTCTTCTGTTCTTCCGAAGTCTATTCCCCCTCACTGCCTACAGCCTGCTTCCCTCCTATTGTACTCTACCTCTCGCTGCCACAACCTGCTCCCTTCCTCTCATGCTTGACACCTGCCTTGTGCAGGCAGGGTCCTCAGCATACTGGAGGGGTCAGACCCCAGCAGACCTTTCTCCTCCTCCCACTTCCTTTGCCTCCTTGTTCCATCACCTTTCACCACCACCCCCGCTTCTCTGCCTACCGACATACCTACCTCTCGCTCTCTCTCCTTCCCTTCTCCCCCTTACATAGCCCTAGCTATGGCTGACCCCCAATCTCTACTGTACTTGTTAACTTGCACTTCTGTTGTACCTTAGCCAACCTGTTCTTACTCCTCACTAACTTCCCTAGATCAAACTACAACAATAGAGAGGTGGACAGGGAAAGTTACCTCAGAGTGGCTAGTGAGTCAAGTGAGGAAGTCTAGAGAGCAAAGGCACAGAAGAAGCTGCAGCTAGCTGAAGGAATTAAGAAGGGGGAGAAACCTTTCTTTCGATATATAAGTGAGAAAAGGGACAAGAAGGAAGGGATTGCTAGGCTTAAGAAAGGTGTGGAGTGGGTGGAGGATAATGGGGAGAAAAGCAGAGATACTAAGTGAATACTTCTGTTTCGTCTTCACCAGGGAGATGGACGGACCAGTGCCTTCAGGAGGGAAAAGAGGAGCAGGGAAGGGGAACACAGATGTAATTATAGAAGAGGATAGAGTGAGGGAGGGGCTGCTGGCATTCAAGGTGGACCAATCACCAGGCCTGGACAGAGTACATCCAAGGGTACTAAGGGAACTGGCTCAGAACCTGGCAGGGTCGTTGGCAGACCTATTTAATAGTTCACTAGAGTCAGGAGTGGTACTACAGGACTGGAGAACAGCACATGTAGTGCCTCTCCACAAAAGCTGTCCCAAGGATGACCCAGGGAATTACGGACCAGTCAATCTGACCTCCATTTTGGGCAAGCTCATGGAGACCATACTAAAGGAAAGGTTGGTGGAATATCTAGAGGAGCATGGTCTTCAGGATGCGAGGCAGCATGGGTTCATGGGGGGAGAGGAGATTGTGTCAAACAAATCTGACTGGTTACTTTAACTGTCACTAAGACTAAGACAATAGACAGGGGGCAAGCGGTAGACATCCTCTATCTTGATTTCAGCAAGGTCTTTGACTCTGTGCCCCACATAAGTTTGATCAGGAAGTTGGTGGATCTCGGGGTTGGGGAAAAGATGGCCAGATGAGTTGAAAACTGGCTGAGGGACAGAACCCAGAAGGTGGTTGTGGGGGGAGAGTTATCCGGCAGTAGAGAGGTAACCAGTGGGGTCCCGCAGGGCGCAGTGCTGAGGCCGGTGTTGTTCAGTGTCTTCATCAGTGATATTGGAGATGGCATTAAGGGCAAAATATGTCTATTCACGGATGACACCAAGCTCTGTGGAAGAGTGGACACAACTGAAGGGATACAGGTCCTACAGAAAGATCTAGAAAAGCTGGGGAAGTTGTCCAGGATCTGGCAGCTTGGCTTCAATGGCAAGAAATGCAAGGTTATGCATATTGGCGTCAAGAATCCTAGGACAGAGTACTAACTGGGTGGAGCCCGAGTATCTGCATCAGATCAGGAGAAGGACCTGGAAGTAGTGATCACTAGTGACCTGAAGCACTCCACGCAGTGCAAGAAAGCAGCAGGAAAGGCAAACAAGATGCTGGGATGCATATCTAGGGGGATCTGTAGTAGGAGAGAGGAGGTTATACTGCCCTTGTACAGGTCATTGGTAAGGCCACATTTAGTGTATGGAGTTCAGTACTGGTACCCACACCTCAAAAAGGACATTAACCTGCTGGAGAAGGTCCAGAGGAGGGCTACAAAGATGATAGCAGGTCAGCTGGGTAAGGTATACGAGGAGATATTGAGGGCACTGAACATGTACTCCCTGGAAGGCAGGAGAGAGAGAGGGGACATGATTGGAACCTTCAGGTACTTGAAAGGAATAAATAAGGTTGATAAAGAGAGTCGCTTTAAGCTGAGTAGCAACCATAACACGAGGGAGCACTGTGTCAAGCTGGAGGGTGGGAGGTTTAGGAGGGAGGTCAGGAAGCACTTGTTCACAGAGAGGGTGGTGGACACTTGGAATGTGCTGCTGGAAGAGGTGATCTCATTGAAGACAGTGGACAGCTTTAAGAGAAGCTGGGATAGGCATTGGGGGGGAAATTAAGGATCATGAGTAGGGAGGATGGGAGGAGTGGGGAGTGACGGAGGGCAGGGACATTAGCTCAAGCTGTGGACCCTGCAATACGAGCAGACTTGATAGACCAAACTGCCTTCTTCTGCTGGCTTTTTCTTATGTTCGTATGTACAATTCTGTTCAGCCATTTTCTAGCTACACAGTTATGTGTCGTTTAATGTATGCCTAAATGATATTTTGTGTTGTATCTATCTAGTCCAAGGAAAGGTATAGCAAAAGCCAACAGCCAGTCGGAACAGGAGCGCCTTTTCCAGCCTCACCCCGATTGGTCCATTGTCCGATATTGCTTTTTCTCTGTAAAACCCACTGAAAAGGGCTGTAACTGCTGTTTTTGCACTACTGTTAGCTTAATTTTATTTGTTAGCAACTGCTGTTAGCCTGCATTCTATGTTTTCCTGTGCCAGTTAGAGCTAATTTTTTAGAAGTGATCACAGCCCTTTCTTGATTTATTCCTGGACCCCAGACTGTTGGGCACCAAGCTAAATCGGCCCCCTTTTGTCTTGTAGATCTGATCTTGCTGCTGGACTGTGTGGCCTTTTGTCTACGGCCAGTATTTAATCACCTCCTGTTTCCTCTCTCCTCAGCCGAGCACCCTCCAGGGCTCCCAGCTCAGATGCCAAGGGAGACTCGGCCCCCGGGCAGATGGCACTTCCACAGTCGCTGCCTGAACACTCCAAGGAAAGGTACGGCAAAAGTCGACAGCCAGTCGGAAAGCGAGCCCTTTTCCAGCCTGGCACCGATTGGTCCATTGCCCGATACTGCTTTCTCTCTGTAAACCCCGTTGAAAAGGACAGTAACTGCTGTTTTTGCACTACTGTTAGCTTAATTTTATTTGTCAGTAACTGCTGTTAGTCTGCATTCTATGTTTTCCTGTGCCAATTAGAGCTAATTTTTTAGAAGTGATCACAGCCCTTTCTTGGTTTATTCCTGGACCCCAGACTGTTGGGCACCAAGCTAAATCGGACCCCTTTTGTCTTGTAGATCTGATCTTGCTGCTGGACTGTGTGGCCTTTTGTCTCCGGCCAGTATTTAATCACCTCCTGTCTCCTCTCCCCTCAGCTGAGAACCCTCCAGGGCTCCCAGCTCAGGCCCGAGGAGACTTGGCCCCAGGTGGGCCAGCACTTCCACAGCCGCCACCGAGATCCAGAACCGGACACTCTCCATGGAAAGGTACATCAGAAGACGTTTTCTCGCCTCCCTCATGCTCCACCTGCACCATTTATTAACACGCTTGCCCCTGCCCCAAGGTATACCCAGGCCCTCTCTGCCTCCCCTCAGTACAAATAGGCTACACATCCCTCCCCATGCTACCTAGCACTGGATGAACCAAGAATGCTAATTCTCGAACGGCTTCTGCTCGATCCCTGACTCCTTAACACTGAAGGTAGCCTGGTGTTGCTTGGCTTACTCACAAAAAATCCTGTGGATTGGTAAATATGCAGTTGAATATGGTGTACCGCTTCTGGGTACCTCATCCACAGTGACAGTGGTTTAGGCTGTTAATTCATGGCATATGCTCCTCGCACCAGTCTTCCCAGAAAGAAAATTAGTGGTGCTTTGAACTGGCATTAGTTGGTGACATTTTACATCTCTGCTCGTACGAATTATTGAGGCAGTGGTGTAGGTTGCCAATCAAGCTTAGGCTGTAAGGGCCAGACAGTTCAACTACATCTGTACACACAAGGCATCACCATGTGGGCTGCCCTCTGGCTCCACGCTTTTGTTTCTTCTCTTCCTTGCGCCTTGCATAGTACCCAAGCTCCTCTGATCCTTTAGCCGGGGGAAATATAGCCCTCCAGTGGGATGCCGTGTACACCGGTTCTCTTCTTATAACTATCTTTGTGCCCTCAGACTCCCCTACTTGCAGCCTCTTGTTAGAACTACTAACAGAGATGGGACTGAGGCTGAACTGTCACCGCAGAGTATACCCATTGTTCTTCCATACACTTACCGCCCTTTACATTTCCCAGCCAGGGTCATGGTAATTGTGGCACTAGGATGGACCAAGTCTAATTATGGGCTTCTGTTTATTTGGCCTGACACCCACTGCAGACGCTCATGGGCAAGAGATTTTAAAATGTCCCTTGCTACCCTGAAGAAGCTCCTTTTTCTCCTTCTGTTGTGTTCTGGAGACATTCAGCTTAACCCTGGTCCAGTAAAAACTCTTACTTTCCCTTCGGACCTCGCAAATCTGAAAGGTATGCATTTTTTGCATATGAACGTATGCAGCCTGTTAAAAAAGTTCACACTGATTCAGGCCTGGGTCAGTCATACTGAACCGGATGTTTTAGTGATCTCTGAATCTTGGCTCAGACCCTCTATGCCTGACAGGGAAATTAACATCCCTGATTACTCATTATTCAGAGCTGACAGGCTTACTGGAGGGGGGGAGGAGTGGCCATATATGTTAAGGATAAATACATGGTTACATGTCTAGAATCGTTATCTGTTGCTAACCAATTCGAATGTTTAGCCCTAAGGTCGGAGTTACCCTTCTCTTCCGTGCTCTGTGTTATAGGCTGCTATAGACACCCTTCTGCTGGTCCTCAAATCCTCACTCATCTAACTGATGTTATGGGGTATGGCTCCCTTGAAACAGTTATCCTTGGGGACCTAAACTTTCACTGGATGTCCCAAGCCGCTGCACCCCTCAAGGAGGTAGAACTAGTGACCCCACTGACTACCCTCTTTAACAAATCATGGGAGGATGGGGTGGTACCCGAGGACTGGAGGAGGGCAGATGTGATTCCCCTTCACAGAAGTGGGAGCAAGACAGAAGCAGGAAACTACAGACCTGTTAGTTTAACCTCACTAGTAGGGAAAATGATGGAATCACTTCTGAAGGAAAGAACTGTCGAGTATCTAGAGGCCAGAGGGGCACAGGACCCAAGGCAGCATGGAGTCACAGCGGGAAGGTCATGCCAGACAAATCTGATAGATTTCTTTGACTTGGTGACCAAAGTAGTAGATCAGGGAGGGGCTGTGGACATGGCCTACCTAGACTTTAGCAAGGCATTTGGCACAGTCCCACAGAAAAGATTAATATACAAGTTAGCCAGCCTGTGAGTGGGTCCCAAGATGACAGCCTGGGTAAAGAATTGGCTGGAAAATAGGACACAGAGAGTAATAGTAAATGGAGTCCACTCTGAAGAAAGGGGGGGTTACCAGTGGGGTACCACAGGGTTCAGTATTAGGACCGGTCCTCTTCAATGTCTTTATAAGCGACATTGCAGAGGGACTGGAAGGAAAAGTATATCTCTTTGCAGATGACACAAAGATCTGCAACAGAGTTGATGCACAAGGTGGGGTAGAAAGGATGAGAAGGGACTTGGCAAGGTTAGAGGAATGGTCAGGTGTTTGGCAGCTTAGATTCAGTGCTAAGAAGTGCAAGGTAATGCACCTGGGAAACAAAAACCCAGGGAAGAGTACACAATGGGGTGAGATACTAACAACAACAAAAATGGAAAGGGACCTGGGGGTAGTCATATCAGATGACCTAAAGGTGGGCAAGCAATGTGAGAGGGCAGCAAGGAGGGCTGGGGGATACTGGGATGCATAGGGAGAGGCATCACCAGTAGAAAACAGGAAGTTATTATCCCTCTGTACAGACAGCTGGTGAGACCCCATCTTGAGTACTGCGTGCAGTTCTGGAGACCCAATCTCCTGAAAGACATAGACAGGATGGAATCTGTCCAGAGGAAGGCAACTAAAATGGTGCAGGGTCTGCACCGGAAGACATATGAAGAGAGACTTAAGGAGCTTAATATGTATAGCCTCGAGGAAAGGAGGGAGAGGGGGACATGATAGAAACTTTCAAGTACCTCAAGGGAATCAACAAAGTCCAAGAGGGTAGCATCTTTCACAAAAAGAGGTGTGCAAGAACAAGGGGGCACAATTTGAAGATGGGGGCAGCTCAGAGGTAATTTAAGGAAGTACTTTTTCACAGAGAGGGTTGTGGATGCATGGAATGGCCTTCCGGAGGAGGTTGTGGAGTCAAAAACAGTGGTGGAATTCAAGCATGCATGGGACAGTCATAAGGCAATTCTAGGGGGTGGAGGTAGGAAGAAGTAGGCTGCTGGTTAACTAGGATCTGCAGCTTATCCATTAGGTAGGGAAATGGGCAGACTGGGTGGGCTAAGTGGTCCTTATCTGCCGTCAAATTCTAGGAGTTGTGCGATGCCCTTGGGCTGACACAACTTATTGGTGTACTCACACGGCTTAATAAAAAGAACCCTGCCAATAGTACATTGCTTGATGTCGTTCTAGTAAGTAAACTGCACCCATTCTCCCATGCAGGAATATTCTTCTTTGACGTTAGTGACCATAGCATCATTGCTGGCATAAAGTCTGTTCAGAATACACCGTCCTCGTAAGGTTCTCTATCAAGAGGTCCAGATGCAACTTTGAGCTGTCTGCCTGCCTTGATGAGATAAAATATTCACTACGTTGGCAGGATTTTTACCTTGCTAACTCAGTCCAGTTGGCTTATGAGATTTTTTCTGAAATTGTGACTGGGGCATTAAATAAGTACGCCCCTTTCGTAAAAGTTAGGTTAAGGGGCAGAACCTGTCGGTTCACCTCTGAGCTCAAATCAGCACTGCTGAATAGGAACAAGCTTTGGAAAAAAGCACGAACTACCAGGGCACCAATGGACTGGTGCAATTTCAGGAAAGCCAGGAATGCGTGCACCAAGATGATAGGAGATGCTATCTGGATTCTGCCTCCAGGAGCTCTTCTAAATTTTGGAGGTCCATTAAGGATATTTTATTTATTTTGTTTGTTTATTTCAGGGATCAGAAATACCTTTGAGTCAAAGACTCCTTTACAGAGGTTCCACGTCACGTATAATAGTTATAGAAATACAATACAGTTAGAGCAGAATAAACAATATATTAAATGTTACAGACTCCTTCACAAGGTTCCACGTCACACATAATAGAACAGAATACACGGTGCAGTTAGTGCATACAAACAATACAGTAAATGTTACAGAGTAAAGAAGTTCATTTTTAACAGGACTGGTTGGCTAACCTTCCGAGCTAGTGCAGTATGAGACTGTTAGAAGATAATGGACTTAACAACCCCAAGAAGGCGGTGTTAAGAAATGTAGGAAGAGGCTAGCCAGAGGCTATTGTCAAAGTAGTAGAGGGACAGGGGCACTGGTTCACATACAGTCACAGATACTTATGGACCGGAGATGAGCCCTAAGGTGTGATTTGAATTGACCAATTCTTTGATCAAGACGCAAGGCATGGGGTAGGGAATTCATCCACAAGGCTGCCTTGTAGCAGAAGGACAGGACATGTGTCTGGACATACCCCTGGAAATTCCTTTCCTGCAAAGATTACCACTGGCAGTGCCACTATTTGTGACAAAATGGAAATCCTGGATGCCTTCAACAACCACTTTGTCACCGCAGGTCTTGCATTCGATAACTCTCCTGCATGTTCCTTATGCTCCCAATTGGATGCGCAACACTTGGAACCTCTCCTAACCAACTCAGTCTTTTCCTTCCAGTATACTTCATTGAAAGAGGTTGAAGAACTCCTGTTAAAGTTGGACACTAAGAAGAGCGCGGATGCTGACTCTCTTGATCCTTGCTTTCTAAAGGTCGCCTACCATGTGTGGTCTGCACCAATTTCCCACCTGTTCAATCTTGCACTGTCCCACGGAATCCTCCCACCATTATGGAAAACAGCTCACATTAGCTCTTTGTTCAAATCGGGGGATCCCTGTGATCTAAATAACTGCAGACTGATTTCCTTACTGCCTATACTGTCTAAACTACTGGAAAAAATTGTAAGCTAGCAGCTGAAAACATACGTAGAAACTATGAATCTTCTAAATCCTGTGCAGTCTGGCTTTAGAGCACAGTACAGAACTATTACAGCCCCAGCTGAAGTGACCATTGACTGGCAGCGAGACCTGTATAATAGAAAATTTGTCTGTGCAGTGTTTCTAGACTTGAGCAAGGTTTTCGACACTGTCGATCATGGCCTGCTCCTCTCCTCCCTAAAGGCAATAGGACTGGACTCACTATCCCTATAGTGGTTTGCTGATTACCTTTCTTACTGGTGGCAGCAAGTAAAGGCAGAAGGTGAACTTTCTCCCCTTAAACCTCTACAAAGAGGGGTCCCTCAGGGTTCGATTCTGGGTCCACTACTGTTTGCAATCTACTTAAACAACATTGACAATAACATAACTACGGCCAATATTCATCTGTTCGCAGACGATACGGTCCTTTATCTAAGTCGTCCTTCGCCTGAAACAGCCTGCAAAGACCTACAGTCCGAATTCAGTCTTCTTCAGGGCCAACTCCTAAACAAAAAGCTTCTATTAAATACAAAAAAAAAAAACCGAGGCAATGCTATTTTCTCCTCTTCTCCATGATGCAAACCCAGCCACTTTTGGCTCCGTCCCGCAGATTACCACAATCCTGGGTGAAAATCTAGAATTTGTTAGCAAATTCAAGTATCTGGGAGAGTGGCTTGACTATAAACTTTCTTTCGCGGACCACATCGAAGACCTTCTAAAGAAATTAAAACAGAGGCTTGGCCTCTTTTTCAGGATTAATAACTACCTCACCAGCAATGCCAAACGGCAGCTGGTACAAACGGCATTTCTCTCCTTGGTTGACTATGCCGACTTTCTTTATAGTCACTGTCACGTCTCTCATCTTGCTAAACTGGATACGTTGTATCACAGAGCTCTGAGATTCATTACTGGATTACCTCATGCCACTCATCGTTGTGCCCTTTACACAGCCGTGGGGTGGCCCTCCCTTCATTTCAGGAGACACAGAAATGCTTTACTCTGGACATTCAGAGCTATTATCGAGAAACTTCCCCTCCTATATCTCCGATTGTCTTCCGCTATTTAAACCTGGAACCTATGCACTGAGAAGCTACTCCTTCATTTATTTAAAGGTACCTAAGCTAAAAACATGCTTTGGGAGAATGGCTATAAGCTCTGCGCTGCCATCTCTGTGGAATACAATATACCGTAAAAACACTGAAGCTTAGTTCTCTGATCAGCCTATCCTCTTTCAAGACCTTATATGATCATTCAATCAAATAAATTTGTAACTGCTTCCCCCGACTTTAAAACTCCCTGCATTATGGCTGATCACGATAGCATGGTCCCCACGTTACAATCTGGATTGTGTGGGCCCCCCCCCTTTTTCTTTAACTACCAATTGTGTTCCCTGCCCACCTGTCATGTGCCCGTTCTGAGGCCTTTTCTGTCGTGTAGGCTATCCCCTTCCACTCTGTCGGTACCGATCTTGCCTCAACTCCGATCCCCTTCCTTGCTGCCGTATTTCCTGTCATTATTCTCCCCTTTAACCGACTGCCTGGCTGTCTATGGATAAGCATGAGATTCAAAACTACTCTGTTATCTTTTATACCTCAGCTTCTGAACTGGCCATAATTATTCCACTAATGAATTGGACCTTTATTCCAAACTATTCTCCACTCATGTTATCGTTTACTAATGTACACCAGTTGTGTCCAATATCACTACTTTGTTATGATTGCAACTGTATATACTGTAAATTGTCATGATTGCGACTGTTATACCTTGTATATCACGTGTAAATGAGCTTGCTCAATGGTGATCGCCTGGATAAATAGATTTGATTGATTGATTGAAAAGCATTAGCGTAGTATCTATCTAGTTCAAACTGTTAGCATCCTACTGTTTCATTACTCCTGTACAGTCTGCTCAAATTATTTGAATGTAATCTACTGTAAATTTATAGTCAGGCAGGGAGGGTACAGAGTGTCCGATAGGCACTCTCCTCCCGGGTGGGTCTCAGTGTAGCACCGTTCTGGCATGGTGACGAGATGAGTTTGCACCCCAGCATGTGACATCAGGAGTGGAAGCCAGCAGGGAGGGTATAGAGTGTTTGATTTGATGCTTTTCTCCCAGCCAGGGGTGGGGCTGAAAATACCTGATGGCACACTGGCGAGAGAGATCAGGGTCCGAGTCCAGGACATCAGCAGCAAAGCCTGGCAAGGAAAGTACAGGGTGTCTGATGAACACTCTTCCCGTATAGGCATGAGCTCAGCGCAGTACTGCTCTAGCACGCTGAAGAGATGTTTTTGTGCCCAAGCCCAGGACACCAGCAGCAGAGACTGGCAGGGAGGGTTCAGTGTGTCTGATGAATGCTGTCCTCACATAGGCGTGGGCTCAGCACAACACTGCTCTGGCACACTGGCAACACAGATTCGCACCCAAGCCCGGGACGTCAGCAGCACAGACTAGTAGGAAGGGTACAAAGTGTGTGATAGACGCTGTCCTCACAGGGGTGGTGGGCTCAGCACAGTACCACTGTAGCATACCGAAGAGATGGGTTTGTGCTTGAGCCCGGGATGTGAAGAGTGGAGGCTGGCAGGGAGGATACAGAGTGTCTGATGAACACACTCTTCCCATGGGGATGGGCTCAGCGCAGTACCACTCTGGCATGCTGGCATCGCAGGTTCGCATCTCCGAGCCCAGGATGTCAGGAGTGGAGGGGGGCAGGGAGGGTACAGTGTCTCTGATGGATATGCTTCTCCCGGGGGAAGGGGATGGACTCGGCACAGCACAGCTCTGACAAATAGCCAAGATGGGTTCGCACCTGAGCCTGGGATGTCAGGATAGGAGAGGAGGCTGGCAGGGATGGTACGAAGCGTCTGATGAACCCTCTCCTTCCAATGGGGGGGAGCTCAGTGCAGCACCTCTCTGCATGCTGGTGACACGGGTTCGTACCCAAGCACGAAATGTCATGAGTGAAGGCTATCAGGGAGGGCACAGAGCAACTGAGGGATGCCCTTCTCCCCGGGGGGGGGGGCGCTCAGCATATCACCATTCACTGAATAACATCCGTTAGGGGCATAGTGGAGGCACTGCTTGAAATATGAGGCAACTCGTGCTGCTTGGTGTCCTCTCCTGTCCCATGAACATCACGAGTGTGCTTACCCACACAGAGGGAGGTGAGTGAGTTCAGTGTGGGGGGAAAATGCCATTGGCAGCGGGATGACATGTGTGACTGCCCGACATGTCCATCAGGCACTCCGAGACTAGGAGACTCAGTATAGCAGACTAGGGCAGGTACCCCTCTGAAGGCAAGCACAATGGAAATAAACTATTTGGTGTTTAAAAAACGTTCATGAATAAACTGGACAGCTAGAAAGTTCGAGGACCAAGACTCCATTGCTTCCATTCCTGATGTTCCAGGCTTGGGGTGCAAACGCAGGTCACCAGCATGACAGAGTGCTGCCTAACGGCTCAGCACCACAGAGCCGGC
The DNA here is from genome assembly GCA_016271365.2 of Neoceratodus forsteri. Classification (NCBI taxonomy): domain Eukaryota; kingdom Metazoa; phylum Chordata; order Ceratodontiformes; family Ceratodontidae; genus Neoceratodus; species Neoceratodus forsteri. The sequence goes on from CM028136.1 coordinate 84,976,038, forward strand.
CCTGTTCCTGAATGTGGGACCACCTTGGGGCAGTGGCTTGAAACTGGTCTCAAAGTGTTTCTAACTGGATCTTAAAGACAAAGCTCATTGCTTCTGGTGAATTTCTGGCCTAGCAGAACAACTAGCAACTAATTTCAGTGTGTTTTGCTCTGTTTTCCCTGGGTTTGCTGCAGGTGAAATAAGGATCGCTCCACCTTCAAACTATATGAGGGAACACCTGTTGCATTTTGTGGAAGACTCAAGGTGCCTTGAATGATAAAAGGATGTCCCAGAAGTCTTTGCTGGAAGAAATAAGCCAGTGGAGTGAGGAGATGTGCCAGGCAGAATTGGAGTCTGTTTTGCCCAAACTGGTCATATCCTTTTATGTTTTGTTATCAGTGTCACAGAACTGCACAATGGTTAATGGGCTTCAGTACTGTGGAGGCGCATGTTATATAGACAGTACAGGGGAGGTGCATGTTATACAGACAGTACAGGTGAGGTGATGTTATACGGACAGTATAGGGGAGGCACATGTTATACAGATAGTACAGGGGAGGCGCATGTTATACAGACAGTACAGGGGAGGCGCATGTTATACAGACAGTACAGGGGAGGTGCATGTTATACAGAGAGTACAGGGGAGGCATATGTTATACAGATAGTACAGGGGAGGCGCATGTTATACAGACAGTACAGGGGAGGTGCATGTTATACAAAGAGTACTGGGGAGGTGCATGTTATACAGAGAGTACAAGGGAGGTGCATGTTATACAAACAGTACAGGGAATACACATGTTATATAGAGAGTACAGGGAGGTGCATGTTATACAGACAGTACAGGGGAGGTTCATGTCATGCAGAGAGTACGGGGGGGTGCATGTTACACAGAGAGTACAGAGGAGGCGCATGTTATACAGAGAGTACAGGGGAGATACGTGTTATACAGACAGTAAAGGGGAGGTGCATGTTATAGAGAGTACAAGGGAGGTGCATGTTATACAGACAGTACAGGGGAGGTGCATGTTATACAGAGAGTACAGGGGAGGCGCATGTTATACAGAGAGTACAGGGGAGGCGCATGTTATACAGAGAGTACAGGGGAGGCGCATGTTATACAGACAGTACAGGGGAGGCGCATGTTATACAGACAGTACAGGGGAGGCGCATGTTATACAGACAGTACAGGGGAGGCACATGTTATACAGAAATTACAGGGGAGGTGCATGTTATACAGAGAGTACAGGGGAGGCACATGTTATACAGAGAGTACAGGGGAGGCACATGTTATACAGAGAGTACAGGGGAGGTGCACGTCATAGAGAGAGTACAGGGGAGACGCATGTTATACAGACAGTATAGGGGAGGTGCATGTTACACAGACAGTACAGGGGATGCACATATAGAGATAGTATAGGGAGGCGCAAGTTATATAGACAGTATAGGGGAGGCGCATGTACAGACAGTAGAGGGGAGGCTCATGTTATGCAGACAGTATACTGGAGGTGCATGTTATACAGACAGTATAAGGGGAGGTGCATGTTATACACACAGTATGGGGAGGTGCATATTATATAGGGGAGGCACATGTCATACAGACTACAGGAGAGGTGAATGTTATACAGACAGTGGAGGGGGGTGCATGTTATACAAACAGTACTGGGAGGCACATGTCATACTGAGTACAGAGGGGATGTGTGTGTATTATACAGAGTTTATAGGGGAGGTGCATGTCATACAGAGAGTACAGTGGATGGTCATGTCATACAGAGAATACAGTGGAGACGCATGTTATACAGACAGCACAGGGAGGCGCGTGTCATACAGAGAGTACAGTGAAGGCACATGTTATACAGACAGTACAGGGAGGTGCATGTCATACAGAGAGTACAGGGGAGGCACATGTTATTTAGAGAGTACAGGGGAGGCACATGTTATACAGACAGTACAGGGGAGGTGCATGTTATAGAGAGTACAGGGGAGGTGCATGTTATACAGAGAGTACAGGGGAGGTGCATGTTATACAGAGAGTACAGGGGAGGTGCATGTTATTCAGAGAGTACGGGGTAGGCGCATGTTATACAGACAGTACAAGGAGGTGCATGTTCTACAGAGATTACAGGGGAGGCGCATGTTATGCAGAGAGTACAGCGGAGGCGCATGTTATGCAGAGAGTACAGGGGAAGCGCTTGTTATACAGACAGTACAGGGGAGGTGCATGTTATACAGACAGTACAGGGGAGGTGCATGTTATACAGACAGTACAGAGGAGGTGCATGTTATACAGACAGTACAGGGGAGGTGCATGTTATACAGACAGTACAGGGGAGGTGCATGTTATACAGACAGTACAGAGGAGGTGCATGTTATACAGACAGTACAGGGGAGGTGCATGTTATACAGAGAGTACAGTGGAGGTGCATGTTATACAGAGAGTAGAGTGGGGGTGCGTTTTACACAGAGTACAGTGGAGGTGCATGTTATACAGAGAGTAGAGTGGGGGTGCGTTTTACACAGAGTAGAGTGGAGGCGCATGTTATACAGAGAGTACAGTGGAGGCGCATGTTATACAGAGAGTAGAGTGGGGGTGCGTTTTACACAGAGTACAGTGGAGGCGCATGTTATACAGAGAGTAGAGTGGGGGTGCATTTACACAGAGTAGAGTGAGGCATGTTATACAGAGAGTAGAGTGGGTGCATTTCACACAGAGTAGAGTGGAGGCGCATGTTATACAGAGAGTAGAGTGGGGGTGCATTTTACACAGAGTACAGTGGAGGCGCATGTTATACAGAGAGTAGAGTGGGGGTGCGTTTTACACAGAGTAGAGTGGAGGCGCATGTTATACAGAGAGTAGAGTGGAGGTGCGTTTTACACAGAGTAGAGTGGAGGCGCATGTTATACAGAGAGTAGAGTGGGGGTGCGTTTTACACAGTACAGTGGAGGCGCATGTTATACAGAGAGTAGAGGTGGGGTGCGTTTACACAGAGTACAGTGAGGCGCATGTTATACAGAGAGTAGAGTGAGGTGCTTTACAGAGTACAGTGGAGGAGCATGTTATACAGAGAGTAGAGTGGGGGTGCATTTTACACAGAGTAGAGTGGAGGCGCATGTTATACAGAGAGTAGAGTGGGGGTGCATTTTACACAGAGTACAGTGGAGGCGCATGTTATATAGAGTAGAGTGGGGGTGCATTTTACACAGAGTAGAGTGGAGGCGCATGTTATACAGAGAGTAGAGTGGGGGTGCATTTTACACAGAGTACAGTGGAGGTGCATGTTATACAGAGAGTAGAGTGGGGGTGCGTTTTACACAGAGTACAGTGGAGGTGCATGTTGTATAGAGTAAAGTGGACATGTATGCGATAGAAGAGTACCTTGCAGTAAATGACGTGTCTCAAAATAGTGCATGACAGAAGGGCTTATTTACCATTGAATTGCACTGATCCCTACAGCACTGTGCAGTTGTACTGCAGTAATACTGCAAGATACTGTATTGTGTTCTGGCTGGCCCCTCTGTATAGATTATACAAGCAATATGATACACAGGGTTTGAGTTAGTCTGAGATAACCGTGTGTATAAGGGCGTAGTGAGAGCTGACATTGCAGGCAGAAGGCCTTACAGCTCCTGGGAGTGTGTTCTGTCTTGGCCTAACTAATTTCCTAGGGTGTTCTGTTGCACCTATTAAATGGGTTTCATGGCAAAACTGTTAATTCAGTATTTTATGTAAGTGTAATGTTACTTTTTAAGGGTAAAAAGTCCTGCCAAAACTTTCAAATATCAGAATGAAACTGGACAGTTGTGCCCAGTAAGGAGGGATTAACCCACGACAGGGCGTGAGTTTACTGAGCATTAATCCACACCGGGGCTGGGGCTGGAATCACGAGGCGAAGCTGAGTGATTTCGGCCACACAGGCATGGATTAATGCTCAGTAAACCCATACCCTGGAGTGGGTTAATCCTCTTATAACTTGGGCAATGTTTTGTTTGAGTTTTACCTAAAAAAACAAACAGTGAAATAAAGCCATGTGACCGTGCAACTGTGGGTATATCAGACATTAATCTAGTCAGGTGACCTGTTTGGACTAGTCAGAAGAGCGTACTTTAGGAATCCATGTTATAATGTAAACTAATTGGACAGGCATGCAGGCTAGCAGCACAATTGTTTCTCTGTTAGTTATGCTGAGGTAAATGTACAGGTGCCGGCACATGTTCGCCAATCAACAGCCAGCATTCTTTATACACATAGATAGATACATGGGTAAAATATTATCTTCATACAGGAAAATACACGTAATGCAATGAGATTGATTGGAAATTAAATATTTTGAAGAAGTGTTAAATATGTTTTACCATTTCTTACAGTCAGTGTTTGCCAGTTTAATCTTTCCAACATGTTGCAATGATGTGTGTTGAAGTTACACCTCAACACATATCTTGCTATTTTATCTATATTTATGTAGAAAAAATTCCAGAGTGCATGGTCATAAGGGAATTATGCACATCTTGGGTAGTTGTGGCAGTTGGCTATACCCTCTGCCAAACAACCACCCTAGGTGTGCATTATTACCCTTTTACCCTGTCATGTGTTGTCCCTCACTTAAAATGCAACAACAAATCACATTTTGCTGGTAATGGTCTGTAAAAGTTGTATTTAAGTAACTACAGTTAGTGGGGCATTACGACTGCTGTATACTGCGCAGCGGCAGAAGACTCCACTGCCCAGCCCAGGTGGCTAGGCAGTAGTAGGGTTGGGGGGGATGAAGATGGGGGCGGGGGGCTACCAGTGGAGAAGGGTGTACATACCTCCAAAAAGTTATTGACTCTGATTATGGGGGTTACACCAATATCCTGCAACGAGTCAGCTGGAACTAGAACATCTGTGGTGAGTGCATCGCCCACTAGGGACAAGACAGGAGGATCTAAAAGGGAACAGTAAGAAAGTTCTAGTGATAGGGACTCCATTGTAAGAGATTCAAGGATGGTGAGTTCCACACAAAAGGGAAGTGGGGAGGTTCACTCTTGCCCTGGGGCAACAGCAGGCAGACCTGCCAAGGTGATGGAACTCGTCTGGAAAGGGTGGGGCCGGATGTTGTGGTGCACATAGACATGAATGACCTGGGTAGGATAAGTGGATGCAGTAGGGGAGAGCTTCCACACTAGGACAGAGAGTTGGAGTAAGTACATAGACACAGAGATTGGATCAGCAGATCAAGGCCCAGAGATCAATCCAGCCTGCCGATTTCCTTGCATAGCTGAATACCTAGCCTAAAACTGGACTGGATTTGGAGATCTGATGGCCCTAGTGGCTGCTCTTCACCCCTCTTCTCCAGGTATCCCTTCTTCTTGCTTGCTTGTGGGTCCCACTAATCCCTTACATCTCCCCAAGTTTAAACTCGGACACAGTCTTGCTTCAGCCACCTCTCTGAGTAGTGTGTTCCGTTCACCTGCCAGCATACAGAGTAGGGGCAGTAATTGAGCGGTTTGTTCGGATATATTATGAAATCCAGAAACTCGGTTCCCCGTGTTTCACTAACCTGTCCCCGGCAGCCAGAACCACCATTGCCCCACGGCAAGGTTTTCTTTTTCTGTGTTTTGAGGGGTTTGCCCCCTCCACACCCCCCTTCACTTTTTATAAAAACCTCCGCCGTGGGAAAACTTTGCGTGCTGGGCAACTGTGTTTCAGGCTGCGGGAGTCAGAATAGTGAAACAAACTCGGGGAACAGAGTTTCTGTCTTTTAAAATACTACTTGTTCCATACCTCTGTCAGCCTACGGAGCAGGTGCAGTAATTGAACAGTCTATACTATATGTCTGTCAACATACAGAGGAGGGGCAGTAGTCAAGCAGTCTATTCCATATGTCCATCAGTATACAGAGCAGGGGCAGTAATCGAGCAGTCTATACCATGCGTCTGTCAGCATACAGAGCAGGGGCAGTAATCGAGCAGTCTGTTCCATACATCTGTCAGCACACGGAGCAGGGGCAGTAATTGAACAGTCTATACTATACGTCTGTCAACATACAGAAGAGGGGTAGTAGTCAAGCAGTCTATTCCATATGTCCATCAGTATACAGAGCAGGGGCAGTAATCGAGCAGTCTATACCATGCGTCTGTCAGCATACAGAGCAGGGGCAGTAATCGAGCAGTCTGTTCCATACATCTGTCAGCACACAGAGCAGGGGCAGTAATTGAGCAGTCTGTTCCATACGTTCATCAGTACACAGAGCAGGGGTGGTAATTGAGCAGTCTGTTCCATACATCTACCGACATACAAAGCAGGGACGGCAGTTGAGCTACAAAAGAAAAGGGGGCACACACCATCTAGCAACAAAAAATATGCAGTGCCTTCTTGCAGAGGTTTCTTCAAGGAGTGGTGCTTGCACGTCAGCTACAGTAATTTATACACGCAGGCTAATTATACTTAAAGCCACCTACTCTGCTGTTAATGTCAGGGAGCTGTCTCTATGGTGCTGAACGATGAGGGATCACTCAGTACACTGGCGACCCAATGTTTGAGCCCGGCACGACAAGAGCGGAGACCGGGTGGGGAGAGTTAAGAGCGTTCGTGCGGACGCTGTCCTCCCTGGGAGGGAGGGTTCAGCCTGCACTGCTCCTTGAGGGCTCCTGTCATTCCCCAGTGGAGGAGCACTTGGGGGCGTGGGTGACCACAGGACGCTGTGAGTATGAGGCTGCTACGTGGAAGGGGGGAGGGACGGAGGAAGAAAACAGAAAATGGCCTGTTCTTGTGTGTCGGATGACGGCCCCCCTTTGGAGTCCCCTACACTGCCATACGCCAGCGCATCCAGACCATCACCCCCGTAATCGGGCACTTTCTCCCTGATGGCAGCATAAGCCGGACCATCAGAGATGATGGCAAATCATGGGGAATCTGGAGGTGGATATGGCAGTGGGGGTCAGGTCGAGGGGTCAAAGCTTGGGAGCCTGAAGGAGTGGAGCTCCAGGGGGCAAGGGAGGAGAAAACAAAAAACAAACAAAACAAAAAAGTGTCTGAGAAATTTGTGTATTTTCAAGTGCTAGTATCCCGTGACAATATACTTAAAAATTAACATCCATGAACAAATCTTGCTAACTGGTGACTTAAAATCGGTCAATGCATGAATATAAACATATGCACATCAGGGCTTGACAAATTTTAAAATTAGGTACTTGTCCACGGACAAGTGGCTTGTCCAAAAGTAGTTGTCCCAGTGCTTGAGTTGGTAGTCCCGGTATAAGATGGCATATTTTTAATGGAAAGTATCAAACTACAGAAAACTCAATGGATTTATTGTAGTAGTTATTTAGTGTTGAAATAGACAATAAGGAGAATAAATAATATGATTTTATTTTTGTCAGCAGCATGGCGAGGCTGCGAGCATAGACAGAATTAGCATTAGCAGCAGGAACCGACAGCAAGTGTGGTTGCAGCAGCAGTAACAGAGTGCCAGCCTGCAGCACAGTGAGAACATCGTTACAGCAGAGTAGCAGACAGTACAGCATCAGCATTGGGAAAAGTTACAGGAAGCCTGAGCTTGCTCCAGCCAGAGCATCATATTCAGTCATGTCGTCATCAAGACTAGTGACCGCCTCAGGGACATTTTCGCGTGAATCAGCAGAACTAGTAGTTGAACTAGCATGACCATGATGACCATGAATGTGGCGTGTGCCAGGACCAGATAGTAGCCAGTGGTTGATAGCTTGATCCGGATCAAAGCTGTCTAATGCAGTGCCTTCAACTGCTATATGCAGAAGTGACTGGAGCGTGTCATCAACCAAACTTGTTCTTATTTTTGTTTTTATAAGATTCTGAATGGAGAATACTCTCTCACATTTAGCAGTAGACACACTCATAGCCAGTAACATTTCTATTAGGTTAAGGATGTGAGCAAGCTGGGCAGGTTTCTCTCGTAGTAGTCGTGAATACACTTGCAGATATGGCTTGTCAACTGCAGACTTAAGCATTGCTTTTAATGCACAATACTCCCTTTTTATACTGGTTACATGATCTTCAGAAAAAAGTTGTGAAAGTAGTCTAATAAATTACTTAAATCAGTTGTGCCAAATTGTGCAAGTTCTTCTCGTGACAGATCAAAATTTTTGAAATCCAAGCAACTGAACCATTTCAGAGGTTCTTCCGAGAAATTCCGAAAACGCTGATCAATGTAAGATACTGCTGCATCTATTAAACTGTGCAGCTGTGTATCAGTCGTAAAATTTACTTCTGGGCAGTTCCCTTTGAAAGTAAAAGGAACAATCTTGTCCTCACTGCCACGTTTTGAAATGAGGTAGTTCATGCATTTCTCTGCAGGATTATATTGGTTCAGAAATGATGTCATAAACTTTCCAGGTCTTGTTTTAGCTCAGTCAACTGAAGTAAGCATGTCTCAACGAGTTGGGGACTTCTAATATAGTAGGTCATCTTTCTGAAATTCAAGTGATAAATTTTTCAATATTGGCAGAAAATCTTGAAGAATAAACAGTGATTTTACAAACTGTACTGCGCGCATCTCTTACAAGTGCCTTTGCTTTGGCCCCATCATCACCAGCAGAGTTTGAGACATGTTCAAGATGCTGAATTACTGTAGGCAGGTTGACTTGAACAGCATGAACTGAACGTGTCTTACTTGCAAGCCAACGCACTTGCTTTATTGCACTGAAATGAGCCAACTCGGTGTGTATGACATCTGCTATTTCCTGCAGTTCCCTAAGTTTCTTGGGGCTGTAGTGGTAAAATTTAAAAATTCCTTTCAAGGTGTTTTCTACTTTTTGAACAAAGGGATTTTTTTTCATGACGTCGAGAACTGCTAACTCCAGTTTGTGGGCTACGCAATGCATGGGTATTACAGTGGGGACATGTTCTCGGATTTTTGCTATGGTGCCACCTGTATGGCCCATCATCACACTGGCACCATCAAAGTTGGCACATATGAGAACTGGTCCAGGTCTGCTCACATCGTTAAGGTCCACAAAGAAAGATCAACAGACTCAAGTGCAGAGGTTATTGCTTTAAAAACTCCATCTGCATGAGAATGTTCAAGAGTTCAGCTTTAATTAACACAGTTGTAACTTTTTTCTCGCCATCAACAAAGCGAAGGAAGACATTTTCCCACTCTACAATGCTTGCATCTGTACTGCCATCTGCAAGAACGTAACAATTTTGTATTTTGATAGTCTGGATCTGTGTTGTAGACATGACAGCTGATATTGCGTTACAGAAATCTCTGGCCCGTTTACCATTTGCGTAATTGCTGCTTAGTTTAACCCCATTTTTTCTTGTAATGCAAAGCCACTCCATATCTGAGAAAGGACGTAAATTTTTAGCCAAGGAATATGCGGTGTTAAATAAATGCCTCATTTTATTTTGGTGACTTCCTCCATCTGAGAAAATGCATGATATATTGCAGTTTCAGATATGTTAAAATTGACTGCATGTTGACCAGTTTCTGACTATGGTGGTTTGCACAAATTATATGTGGATTCGATTTTCATGGGCTCTCACGGACTCAATTCTGAAATTATTTGAACCAGTGGCAAACACGTTAGGTTTTTTGAATAAGCAGAGTCGTAAGAGTGGGATATTTCTCACAGGCAGAGCAGTACATGATGTATTTTTGTCATCATACCTTAACCAGGTAAACTGATTTAGCCAGTGATGCTGAAATGTTCGAGCCCTTTTTCAACATCATATTTTTATCTTTGCTTCTTTTCTCAGTGTTTATTTTCTCATCATCTAAAATGAAAGGTCGCTTACCTGTACTGAACCAGAATGTGATGGCACTGAACTGCTGCTACTGTTATGCTCTACACGCTTCAGAAACTGGTACGGTCAAGTTAGACTGATCGCCTGTTATGTCTACAAACACAGACCCAGACCGAGAACCTTGGTCGTTTTTTTCCTGACCACTAGTAGGGCCAGGGGGGGCTGGTTGGGGCTGGCTTTCAGACTGTGAAGAAGGCTCAGGGTCAGGCTCTTTACTTTTTGTTTCCGATGAAGAAGATTTTTTCCCTGTCCAAAGGGAAAATAGAGTAGCTTGCTTTGGCTTATTTTGTTGCATTATTTTAACTGTCTTCTATGCTGCAATTGTGAAATAAACTAATAAAGATTGTTGTATTATTGACACAATAAAATTCTATTTTGTGTTATCTTTGTGTGTGTTGTGTTACTGTAATTTTTACCTTAAGCTGTTGTGCTTATGCAGCACTACAAGAGGGCAGGACAGAGGTGGGTAGGTGGAGGGGCTGAGTCCAGAGCCGGACGGAGTACTAGCAGGAAATTGCTTTTTCCCTTCTTAGGTCAGGTTCGGTCTCACAGCCACACACAAACAAACACTTCACCAGTGTAGCTAGTACTGGTAGGTTTATTTTATTTTTTCGTGTCCCCAAAAATGCCTTTTCCTTCTCAGGTCAGGTTTGGCCTCACAGCCATACACACATACACCTCCACCAAAAGTACTAGCTAGTCTTTATTATTTTCTTCTGTAGTGTCACTGTCACTTTTCACACAAAATGTTTTTCCTTTCCCTTCCTATAGGTGGGTAGTGGGAGGGGGCTGGGTCCAGAGCCGGACGGAGTACTAGCAGGAAATTGCTTTTTCCTTCTCAGGCAGGTTGGTCTCACAGCCACACACAAACAAACACTTCCACCAGTGTAGCTAGGACTGGTAGGTTTATTTTATTTTTCGTGTCCCCAAAATGCCTTTTTCCTTCTCAGGTCAGGTTTGGCCTCACAGCCGCACACACATACACCTCCACCAAAAGTACTAGCTAGGGTTTATTATTTTCTTCTGTGTAGTGTCACTGTCACTCATGCCTCTCAACTGTCCCTGATTTTGCCTCAAAATTTTACTCTGTCCCTCCTAAAAATTGTGTTTCCGTGACCAAACAGTGGTGGTTATAAGCATAAACTAATGTCAAACATTTAAGTTACAGACTTGTTCTTCTTTAGATAATGCATTTTACACTAGCCCTTTATTCTACCAGCTTCCTGAATGGATAACTCAATTTTGAAGAAGTGTCCCTGATTTTGGTCCTTTGTCCCTGATTTTTAAGCCTTGTCCCTGATTTGTGAGGCAGGAGGTTTTCACAAAAATGTTTTTCCTTTTCCTTCCTATAGTATATTTCTAAAAAGAAGTCCATAGTTGTTCCCAAATTCCTGTACCTCTCCTCTCAGGGCAGGTTAGGTCTCACCAGCCCACTGCCACACACACTCCACCAAGTACTTGGTAGGACAAACAAAGTACTAGCTAATAAGTTTATTTAAGGTAGCTATCTTTTTTTTGGTATCAATCTCTTTTTATACTGCGACTGTTTACTTTATTAAGTATTCAGTTCTTTTCCTTCCACAATTTCCTCTACTCTACCCTTAGGCTCTCAGGGCAGGTTCGGTGGTCTTGCAGGAGGCACATTATCAGTCAGATCCAAGTCCCTGATCTCTGCTCTCTCTCTAGGAGGGCAGGCTTGTCTCACAAACACACCACACACACACACACCAACCCTTATCACACGATTATTATTGAAATGTTTAGTAATTCCACAACTTAAATTCAACACACAATCACTTCCCCACTTAGAGTCTCATGTTTTTTGCCTTTTTTTTATTTAAGAGCTGTGTATCCTTTTATTTTCTTCACTTCACGTGTCCAAACAAACACACAGCTCCCTGAATTCAGTGTGCAGTGTTTTGCTTAGTTCTCCTTCTTTTTTTTTATATATATATATAAAATCAGCAGATTGTTTAATCAGACTTTCCACTCTAGCAAACTCTCTCCTCTCACATCCCCCCCCCCAAACTACAGATCCTCCTACTCTCCTGCTTCAAAATTCCCAATATATATTTGTATTATATTCTAACTTTCTCTCCTATTACTGATTTGCTAGTGACTCGCGGCAATCAGCCCCAAATACACAGTTTGACTGTGCTCCAACAGAACGATGTGCCTCTGCCTCTCTCCGAGCAGCGAAATGGCGGTTTGCCAACGCGCACGGTTAGTGCTACTGCCACCTGAGAGCTCCAGTCCAACCTCCCAACGCTGATCACCAATAGCCAGGACTGACAGGAATGTACCATCAGCTGTAGGCTGCCTAGCCTGTCAGTCTGGCTATTTTCCCGACCAGTTACGGAGCGTTTCTTCTTGGCGCCGCCTCGCGCCTCCCCAAGTGTCTGCTGGTGCCCGATTGCACAGTTAATTGGGAGTCGGGACATGGGGCACGGTATGCCAGGGTGGCGAGTGGCGGCAGATTCAGCAATGCGCACAAAGACTCCATCTAGTGGCCAGCGAGAGAAAAGCAGGTAAAAACCTGCAGATTTTAAACTGCAGTATGGTAGTCCGTGGGACAAGCAGAACTCTGGCATCTGCTTGTCCCTACATAAAAAATGGTAGTCCGGGACGTCGGGCTATAGGATTTGTCAAGCCCTGATGCACATATAATAATATTCTTGGCAAAAACCTTTGTTAATGCATCAATTAGTGTTCCAACCATCAAAAGTTGGGAAATGTGGTGTTAGGGTTTTCAACCCTAATACCCCACCCCCACTCTGCACAAACCAACTGGCGTCGAGAATGTGCCTTGGAGTTGACAGCCCTAACACTTGCCCATTCCATAAGTAAATAAGCTGAGATGAGTACAGCACTGGAGAATGGGGTGAGTGTTAGTGCTGGCGACCTCAAGGCACCCCCCCCCCGAATGGTCATAACTCTGCATTTTTTATCATTTATTTTCTTTTTTGTAGCTTCTGCCGTGGGCTTCATGGGGCTATGACCCTCCCCTTTAGTCTGGGCACATCCTCCGGCTTGATCACTGGCTCTTCTGCCCCCTTGAGGTTCCCTCAGGGATTCCCCTTTAGCGGCAGGGCCAGGTGAAGGGGTGCCAGCAGTCCCCCAGCCACCCGGTATGGCACATCTGGTGGCGGGGGGCAGATTTCGCTGGAGTGGTTGGGCCATCACAGTTCTGTGGAGCCCCGGCCTTCTTCAGCTTTTCTCCTCCCTCCGCACATAAGCACATCGACCCTTGCTCTTCCGACCTGTACTGCCTCCAGCCACCGAAGTAAAGAGCAGTCATCAGGCAGGATGACTAGTCCCTTCCCAGAGAGAGAGAGAGAGAGCGAGTTCTCGACACTCAATCCTCTCTCCCTGTTGACCCTGAGCAGCCCAGGCTCATTCCTGAACCCGGGTCGCAGGTGTGGTGCGAGGTGTGGCAGCCAGTGCCTCAACCCTCAGCACCGCCAGGCCAGCCATTTTTAATAATTTTAACCCCAAATTTTCAACATAGTCTTCTTATGACCCCCCACTTCATGAACAGTATAACTGTTGTTCACATAAATCCTGCCCAAAAAGTTGACTTCACCAACCGACCCCGAAATCACCTTTCCAGTGGGAGTTGCATAATGACAGTCACATTAGTAGTAGTAGTAGTAGTAATGATTTTATTCATATATATAATGAACAAGGTAAAACAATCCCATTGAGTACATAAACACACTCATTTTCAAGGGACACCTTATAAAATACAGTACCTGGTTACAATATAAAAAGATACAAAACAAATAAACATATACAACATAAACAACCATAATACAATAAATAAATACCATATATCAAACAATCATAATTACATAAAATTCACCCATTCTCTAGATTCTCACAGCAATCATGCAATTTCATACTTTGCCCATGATACCAAGATTTCATTTTGTCCAACTTACTTTACTACAATAACTTCTCAAATCTGGAGGTAAGCTATTCCAAACTTTGGGGCCTATATAAAATAATGTTGCACATCCATTTTTGTTCTAAACTTTGGAACTATGAATTCTCTATATTGGGCTGATCTTAAACCCCTCATTGAACATTTAATTTTAAATCTTTCACTATATATTCAGGTAATTTATTTTCAAAAACCTACATACCACCTTAGTTATATGCTGTTTTCTCCTAATGTATAAGTGATCCCAACCTATATTTCTATACAGCTCACAATGATGCGTGTGTTTATGCAAACCTGTAATATACCTAGCCATTTTATTATATACTATATCTAATTTTTCAAATCAACCTTATTGCTTCCCATAAATTACATCCATAATTAATCACTGGCACTAACATTGTATTAATCACATGAAGCCTTATGTCCCTAGGGAAATTACTTCTTATTCTATACAACATTCCTAACTTTGCCCCAATCTTTTAACTAAATTGTTTATATGAACAGACCATTTACAATGCACATCCAACCATAACCCTAGATATTTATACTCATCAACTTTCTGTAAGGCAGAACCATCCTCACTTTTATATCCAATAAATTCAACTGTAATTTTTCACTTTTTGTCTAAACAACATTGTTTTAGTTTTACTAGATTCAATATTAATTTGTTTTAATGTAATACTCCTGTATATCATCAAAGCTGTTTGCAATGTACACTGCACATTAAGAACATTCTTATCTGAAACATATATGATCACATCATCTGCATATTGATGGTATTCCAAATTTTTTTTAAGATCCAAATCACTAGTATACAAATTAAATAATAATGGTCCCAATATTGTTCCTGTGGTACCCCTGCCTTATCTGCCTAAAATCTGATATACATGAACTCAGAAACACTTTTTGTTTTCTACCATTCAGATAACTAGAAAACCAAGCTACCGCATTGTCTGAAAAACCTATACTAATAAGTTTTTTAATTAATATCTCATGATTTATAGAATCAAAAGCTTTTGACAGATCAATCAAAATTGCCCCTGTCAATAATCCATTATCCATAGCTCTCTGAATATCTCCTGTTACTTTTATTAATGCTGTTTGGGTACTATAACCCTCTCTAAAACCAGACTGATTTCTATGTAAAATATTCTGTTTATTTATATATTTATTAACCTGTCTAGCTACAATCTTTTCACAAATCTTCGCTACTACTGGTATCAGGGATATAGGACGATAATTACTAATCTAATGTTTTGATCCAGACTTAAAAATTGGAATTACTTTTGCACATTTCCATTCTTCTGGTACTTCCGCTAACAACAAAGACAATTTAAAAATTTGAGACAGAGGATAAGCAATCACTGGGGCCGGATATGTTAATAGTTTACTACTGATCTCATCTAAACCTGTTGCCTTTCTTTCATTAATATGCAACAATTCCATAAAAACCTCATTCACTTCAATATATTCAAAATCAAATGTGCTATCACCCTTCTTATATTACCAAGCTTATAATTATCATCAATAGCAACATCTGAATCCCTTTTGACTTTCCCATATTAACAAAAAATTCATTAAAATGATTAGCCATCTCTGTACACTGCTCCAAGTCTCTTCCATTAATACAAAAAGTTTGTGGATAATCATTTTTTCCTGGATTTTGTAATTTGTGAATTAATTTCCAAAATTTACCTGGATGTGAAAATTGGGTATCCTTTAATAAATATTTATAATAATCTGATTTTGCCTTCCTAATATCTCTTAAATATTTATTTCTTAAGGCTCTAGAACTATCCCAATCCTTCTGTAACTTTGAATTCTTAGCCTTTTTCCATTGTTTGTTTCTTTTTTTTCGTAAATTATGCAAATTCCCATTATACCAAATTGCATTTTTCAATCCCCGATAAACCTTTCTTATTGGCGCATGCTGATTGCAAACCTTTGTTCATGAGGTGGGGTCCCTAAAAGGCCATGTAGAAAATTTGGGGTCAGAATCTCAAAATGCCAAAGCTGTGCATAAAGGTTGAATCCCCCCTTGAAATACATTGAAGCAGCGCCGGCCCTGTGGCACTGAGGGCTGATGCACTGGATGCCTTACCTCACGCAACGCTGGCGACCCAGGTTTGGGAAGGACTTGGATCGTCAGGGTGATGACACTGGGGGGTTGGAGGGTTGGAGCAGGATTGAGCAACCGGGAGGCAGCTCTCCCCTCCTGGGGATGGTTCCTCCCCCCCGGTAATGCCACTGGATTGAGGTCTGATAGTTAGCACAGGAGGCAGGGCAACACAAAGGGAAGGCACCCTGAGACACAGCGTGCGCATTCCTGTCCAAGGTAGGGGGTTGGGACCAGGGAGAAAATGGAAATCCGTACTTAAAATATAAATAAAAAAAAAAGAAATACATTGAAGCACATTTACCTTACTTTCTCATATTGTAGTCATCGGTTCCAGCAGCAAGACGTGTCTTCGATCAGGAGAGCTTATCTCGAACCTGGGACTTCTTCAGGTGAGTGAGGGTGCGTGGTGGTATCAAGAGGGCTGTGGGGAAGTGGGTGCACAGTGGGAGGTCAGGTAGTGAGGTGCGGGTGTGATTTGCGATGTAATTTTTTCCTTTTACAGATAAAATCAGAAAAAGACATCAAGGGACAGTTTTCTTATTTTCAACAGTTGAACATGGGAGCGTGGAGGGATGCCACTAGCCCCCAATGAAATACACAGACGGGCATCGGGGATTGGGGAAGGAGGGCCACTAGACCACCAGAAAATTAAACTGAAAAATATAATACAAATATCAGAGATCGGAGGGAGGGCCATTAAACCTCCAGGAAATTGTATCCACAGAGGTGTACTTACAAATGACAAACACCAACAGTTGTGTTTTTTTTTTCAATTTATTGAGAGAAGCCCATTGTGTGTATTGTGTTCAATTACACTTATCAATCCTGATAACATTAATATTATCTGAAATTCATACAGAATGTAAGAGTAACAAAAGAAGAAGGAAACCACTTTGGTTCTCAAATACAGTAGCAGAAAAGGTCAGAGCCAAAAGGCTGGCTTTCAGGAAATATAAGGGAACACAGCGGGATGAAGATAGGGAGGCATACCAAACTGCCCTAAGGGAAGCAGGGGCAGTAAGGCAGGCAAAGTCCCAAACTGAGGAAACACTAGCACGAACAGTAAAAGAAGGTGACAAGACTTTCTATAGATACATTAGTGAAAGGAGAAAGTACAGAGGGTGTATTACTAAGCTTAATGGAGAAAGGGGCATGTGAGGAGGAGGACCCTGTAAAGGCATCTATCCTAAATAGATACTTTTGCTCAGTATTTACTGAAGAGAAGGTAGGGCAGGGCCCACAGCTCAGCATCATGGACACAGGGGAGGAGGTGAGCACTACTCCCTTCACAAAAGAAAGGGTTCCTACAAGAGCTTGCTAAGCTCAGGGTGGATAAGGCAATGGGACCTGATGGCACATCCCATGGTACCTTAAGGAGCTAAAGGAGGAACTAGCGAGCATTAGCAGAATTGTTTAGTGAGTCTCTGAGCACAGGAGAGGTCCCAGAAGACTGGAGAAGGGCTCATGTGATCCCGCTCCACAAGAGTGGTAGCAGGGAGGAGGCGGGAACTACAGACCGGTCAGTCTTACCTCAGTAGTGGGCAGATTATGGAGGCACTCCAAGGAAAGGATAGTGCAACACCTGGAACCATAGGCACAGGATCCAAGACAGCATGGGTTTACAAAGGAAGGTCCTGTCAAACTAATCATAGATTTCTTTGACTGGGTAACCAGAGTGAGGTGGACCAAGAGAGCAGTGATGTCGACACCTTGACTTCAGCAAAGCTTTGACACTGTTCCACTTAGAAGATTGATAAATAAGCTGGGTAGGCTCGGGTGGGTCAGAAGTTGGTCAACTGGGTGGCAAACTGGTTGACGGGCAGAAAACAGAGAGTGGTGGTAAATAGTATACAGTCAGAAGAGATGCAAGTCATAAGTGGGGTACCTCAGGGATCAGTCCTGGGGCAGTCCTTCAACATCTTCATTAGTGACCTTGCAGATGGACTAGAGGGTAAGGCTTGTCTGTTTGCAGATGACACCAAGATCTGCAACAGAGTAGATGATCCAGATGGGGTGGGCAGAATGAGAAGAGATCTGGATAAACTAGCTGAATGGTCAGAAGATGGCAACTGGGATTTAATGCAAAGAAGTGCAAAATCATGCACATAGGGAAGAGAAACCCTGAAGCCACCTATAGGCTGGGAGGAGTTGCTAGCAGTCACAAAGGAAGAAAGAGACTTGGGCATCATCATCACTGATGACCTAAAAACATCAAGCAGACCTCTCTAAAGCAGTAGGTAAGGCTAGGGGGTGTTAGGGTGTATTAGTAGAGAGTATCACAAGTCGTAAGTGGGTAATAATCCCTCTGTACAAGACACTGGATTTAGGCCCCATCTGAGTACTGCGTGCAGTATTGGAGGCCACACCTTCACAAGGACATTAACAAATTGAGGCAGTCCAGAGAAGGGCAACTAAAATGGTGCAGGGACTGCATCAGAAGACATATAAGGACAGATTAACGGAGCTCAATATGTATACCCTTGAGCAAAGGAGGGAGAGAGGTGATATGATCGAGGCATTCAAACACCTTAAGGGCATAAACAAGGTGAAAGAGTCTAACATGTTTAAATATAAGAAAATAGCAGGACAAGAGGACACAGCATGAGATTAGAGGAGGCCGATTAGGGGGAATGTGAGGAAATTCTTTTCACAGAAAGGTGGTGGATGCATGGAATGGCTTACCACAAGAAGTGGTGGCTATGAATACAGTGCAGGGCTTCAAACAGGCATGGGATAGGCATAAGGGAGCAATACAAATGACTATGAATAGATAGGCCACTGACAGAGCAAAGGCCGATGGCACATTTATAAGGTAGAAAAAGAAATGGGCAGACTGGATGGGCCTTGTGGTCCTTATCTGCCGTCAACTTCTATGTTTCTATGTAACGAGAAGATTCATTAGTCTCTTCTTGAAAAGATGTATATAGCAATTCCTGTCACCTTAGTTATGTAAGAGTGTTATGGAAATTTCCCAGAAGGTCATGGTCATTCTGGGAGAATCAAGAAGTCCCCGGGGCTTGTTTTCTACAATGAGGTGGGAGATCGGCCTTTCCTGCCTTCTCCCCCTCCCCGAATGTATTATAATTCCAGTAGTAAACCTTATTGTTTTTATGGCACAAATTCCGGATCGGTAATAATCATTTAGTGTATCCGACATTACCATTTTTCCCTAAAGGTTTTTTGTTTATTGTGTATGGCTGTTGTGAACGCTTCCAGTTTATAAATCTCCTGAATTATCTGGCGCCATTCCTGGACTAGTGGTACGCTGGATGTTAACCATTTGCGGGTTATTGCTTTTTTTGTTGCTAAGAGATATAACGGTAGTAAAGTAGGGTGCCATGAGGAGGTGATGTTCCGGAAAAATAGAATCACCATTTCAGCAGTAAGCTTCAACTGGTTCACCCAAACAGTCTCTTAGCTCCTCCTGTAGAGGTACCCAAAAAGGCATTAATTTAGGACAGAACCAAAACACATGCCCCAGATTTGCCAGGTTACAGTTACATGCTCTCCAACAATATCCTTACGAGACTGGTAGCTATTTAGTAAGACCCGACGATGCGAAAAAGAATCTGGAATGAGACTTCCAGGCGAATTCCCTCCAAACATGGGATGAGATTATTTTTATGGCTTTTAGGTTAGTGTCGTTCCATAAGGAGAGTGGGATGTCAGTTGCCAGGTCTTTATTCCAGCTCACTAGGATTGATAGTGATGAATCACCAAGGAACTGTCTTAGTATTTTATATATCTGGCCTATAAGGTGGCCCCAGGGGTGGTCCTGAAGTGTGTCTGTTAGTAAAATCCAGAGTGAGGGGGAAGAGTAGATATTTTGGGCTCTATTTCTTGTTGTCTTGGCATATAGTTTTTCACTTGGGTATAACGAAATAGGTCTCTGTCTGGGAGATCATATGTCTTCTGAAGTGCAGAAAATGGAGTTATACCTTCTTTTGTTAAAAAAAAACTGGTGGACATAGTCCCAATTGCCTCCATAACTGAAATGTTGCATCCAATTTTGCTGGATAGAAATTATCATCTTCAGATAGGAGAGCATGCAAGAACGTTGTTTCTTTCAATTCTTTTTTTTGTTTTATAGTGTACCAGATTTTCAATATTTGAGTTGTGTATTTGGTGAAATGTCTTATACAGGGTATTCGTTCCTCTGTAGAGAATGCTGCTTTCTCGATATCATATACATCATTAATTACAAATTCAGTCGTTTTCCAGGGGACAGAGAAGGACAGGGTGAGCGACAAAAGAAGGATTTTCAGAAAAGCTGCTTTAGCATAAAGCATGAAATTTGGGAGATTGGCGCCCCCTTGTGAAAGAGATTGTTGAAGGATAGATAGGTGAATTCTGGGCCTTTGACCACCCCATATAAAGTTAGAGATTATTCTGTTCCGTGATTTAAAGTAAAATCTGAATGGGAAATGGGGGATATTTTGGAACAAATAGAGAAGACGTGGGAGGATATTCATATGAATAATCTGTATTCGCTGAAAAAAGGTGTGTGTAAGATTGCCCCATTTAGTTATATCATTTTGAATGAGAATAGAGAGGGATTCATAGTTGACCAATTCCAGATTCCTGAGGTCTTTGGGAGCATAAATACCCACATATTTAATTTTAGTGCAGAGCCATTTTAGGGGGACCATCTGCTTTAGCCTTTGAGATGGAAGAAAGTGTAGAAGCAGTACTTCCATTTTGGTTATGTTCAGTTTAAAATTTGCTGTTGTCTCATATTCTAGTATATTTCCCAAATAGCAGGGATGGAGTGTTATGGGGATAGTACCGTCAAGAGAACATCGTCCGCAATTAGGGATACCTTACTGTATATGTTGTTTGTCCCAGCGGGATTCTCTCAATAAGTTCATCTTTTCTTAGGGCTCTAACCAGTAGTTCCATATAGAGGGCAAATAAAAGAGGAGAGAGGGGACATCCTTGCCTGGTACCAACAGTTGTGTTTGTTCATTTATTTATTTATTGAAAAGTTTCATCAGGAAAGCACACTAAACAGTTGGGATTGCTCGTCTCCCTGTGCTTCCTGGGGGAAGGGGTACAGGAGGATTAAAATAACATGTACATTTGCCAGTGCTGGCAACATTTATGACAGGACTTTATACAGTGAGAAAAAGACTTTAACTGCATAATGAAAGCAAAGGGACATAACAAGTGCAACAAGCATAGGACACTAATAAGTGCTTATAACATGTGGCTTAGGGTTAGAAGGAAAAAAGGACTAGGTGCAGGGGCCAAGGATAAAGTGAGAACTAGAAAAGTGAGGTGTCTGACCTAGTGATAGGGGAGGAGGACACTGAAAGTAGGAGTTAGGGTTGGGCATCCAAATAAGTAGAAGATGGAGATAAGTTAGGACACATGGGTTGAATTTAAAAGTAGAAGCAGAAAGAAAAAATAAATCATGGGGCAAGTAGATAGGATACGTAGGGAGAGGAAGAATTACTTGGATGAGTAGTAAGTAGACTGGTTGAGGGCTGATTAGGAGCAGTACAGTTAGGAGAGAAAAAATTATGTAGGGCTAAGGAGCTGGACCAAGGGGATGAAGAGTGCCGAATTTGGCTGGCCCGGTGGCGCTGAGGGTTGAGGCGCTGGTCGCTACACTTCGCGCACACCCGGCGACCCGTGTCTCGGGAATGAGCACGGGTTGTCGGGGTCGGCGGGAGGAGATGGATTGAGCGTCCGGAGGATCGCTCTCCATCTCCGGGTGGATCGGGCGGCCGGTGTTTGCCTGACCCAGCGGAGGCTGGGGATCGACAACAGCAGCAGAGAGACAGGGAAGGCGGGACGTGGCAGACGCTGATTCAGTATAGCGCACGGGAGCGCGCGCATTGGTCGCTGGCGCCATTGCATGCCATGCCGCGCCGGGAAAAATTGGGAAAATGGAGCCGCAGACACGCCGTTTCCCGCCGCTATCCCCGGAGGACGCCCCTGCATGGACCTGCCTCTGGTGGTTGAGCGCTCCCCACCACCCCGCCGCCGGGCGGGTAAGTCGCGGGTGCTGAAGGGAGGGGGTCCTGTCCGGGGATGGCGCCGGAGGAACGGCGTGTGGGGAGAGGCTCCGGAAAAATAACATCATTAAAAAAAAAAGAGTGCCGAATTTGATGTGGTAGAGAATCCCAGAGTTTGGCAAAATGGTGAGGAAAAAGCTGTTTGTCCTACAGTGGTAGTGTGGCGAGGGACAGTCATGGTACGAGAATCAGATGATCTGAGGGAATGGGGGGTGGAGGAATGAGAAGTGAAGATGATAGATAGGAAGGGAGGGTGTCAAACCAGAATTTTGAGGTGAATTTGGCGCAAAGGGAGAGACGTCTGTTGTCCAGCGATGGAAATGCAAGAGAGCGGTAGAGGCTGCAGTGGTGGGTGAGAAGAGGAGTGTCCAGAGTGAACTGACAGAATGAGCTGACGAGGGGATCCATTTTGGTTAAGGAAGACTTGGGAGCAGCACTGTAGACTACATCACAGTAGTCAAAAATAGGTAATATTTTCTGGACAAGTTCATGCCTGGCCGTTAGAGGTAGACAACTACGGTTCCTGTAAAGGGTGCTGAGCTTGGGGCGCAGTTTTTTCAAGAGGACGACCACATGAACAGAAAAGTTGAGGTGCTTATCAAGCCAGACCCCAAGATACCTGAATGAGGATGTGTCCTGGTAGTTCCATCAAGGGTGTGACAGGAGGGTAGGGGAGTGAGCCTAGAGAGTTTCTG
Source organism: Neoceratodus forsteri (assembly GCA_016271365.2). Taxonomy (NCBI): domain Eukaryota; kingdom Metazoa; phylum Chordata; order Ceratodontiformes; family Ceratodontidae; genus Neoceratodus; species Neoceratodus forsteri. The sequence continues at coordinate 84,998,554 of CM028136.1, forward strand.
CCTCGTGCCAAAGGTCATGGAGAAAGTCTTTTGACATTTAGGAAAAGCTGATGAGAGTGTAGCCGGTGTTGGAACATTGTTCCTCTCTTCTTCAACACTAGTCCCAGCTGCTTATCCAAATCAGTCCTGGCCTACCCCCCATACCTGCCTGCACCCTCTCTGCATCCCTCTTATTCACCCCCCTTCTGCGCATTTACCTAAGGCTTACACACTGTTATGTGCATCTCCATAGCTTAGGAATTTCCATCCAGGCCTGTAACGAGTTTCTGCTGGACAGGAATATAAATAATCTTTCTTTTTTTCTTCTATGGTTTGTATATGACATCCATACACATCCTGCTCCTGTGGGAACTGTGTATATATATATATACATATATATATATATATATATATATATATATATATATATATATAAAACGTAGTGTTATGTATATCTTTCTTGTACATGTGACTTGAAATGTAAATACTCTGCTCCTATCAGTACTGTAAACATGTTGTTCCTTTTGTATTATTTATATTTATATGTAACTGTACAATTTTCCCTGCCAACAGCAGGTCCACCTTGTAAATGAGCTTGCTCAATAGTGATCGCCTGGATAAAGATTCGATTGATTGATTGATTGTTGAAGTCAAGTTGAAGTCCGGCTGCTGCTTCGGAGGAGGAATGGCCAGAGGTGTACAGGACAGTGTCATCCGCATTCATATGTATGGAGGTGGATGAGCAGGCTGATGGGAGGTTAAGATGGAAAATAAGAGCGGGCCAAGTACAGAGCCCTGTGGCACACGGGTGTTTGATTTGGAGAGGAGGGGATATTACATTCGCTTTCCTAACAGATTGTGTTCTTCCTGTATGGTAAGCTCTGAACCAGTTAGTGGCAGAGTCAGAAAGGCCTGCTGATGCAAAGTTGTCTAGGAGGAGGGAGTGGGAAACCATGTCAAAGCCTTTGTGAGATCGACAAAGATGGCAGATGCGATTAGGCTATTGATAGGATAGAGTCGGTCAAAGAAGGAACATTGTGGCTGAGTGATTCTTCCGAAAACCTGATTGGAAAGGAGAGAAGAAGGAGGAGTCTGAGAGATAGGAGGAAAGTTGGGCTAGGACCTGGTTCTCCTGGAGTTTAGCCAGGACAGGAAGAAGCGAAACAGGACGGTAATTCCCCGTGGAGGAAGAATCACCACCCTTTGGTAGAAATAGGACGGTTGCATGTTTCCAAACAGTAGAAACAGAAGCAAGGGAGAATGAGAGGTTAAAAATGTCGGATAGTGGTGAAGCCATAGCAGACATGGAGAGGTATAACGGTTTTGGGTCAAGTCCATCCGGGGACCTACGTTTGTTTGGGTTGAGTGCAAGGAGGGCTTCCAATGCATCTGTTGGCGTGACCGGGGAAAAGGAGAAGGTCCCAGTTGGAAGATGAGTGTTGTGAGTAGTGGACACGGTGGCAGGATTGGGGGGGGGGGAGATGATAGAGTCGATGCGCAGGACGTAAAGTGGGTGTTGAATTCTGCTGCGATGGTGGGGGATCAGTAATAAGGTAGTTATTTACCTTTAAGAGCGGAGTGGGTGGTTTCTATGGTGGTGAGAAAATTAGTGTTTACCCAACAGGTGCCCAGGGAATCTGATTTTGTGGTCAGTTAGCCCCAAAAATGAGCAGAAATATGTTTGTTTTATCTGCAGAGGGTTTACTGCCACAAATTGTGGCACTTTTTTTGCAAAACGGGGGGGGGGGTGATTCTTGCCATAATTTGCTGCAACCCCCCCCATTTCATGAAAATAATGCCAGTTTGCATCAGCATAACCTCCGTAGATAAAATAAACATAATTCTGCACATTATTTTTGCCAGACTGACCATAAAATCAGATTCCTCGGGCCTCAATTAGTTAAACACAACTGCTGGTGGTGACCGTATGTAGGTATTTTTTGAAATATTTAAATTTGTTTGCATCACTAACTGAAAACAAGATGGCAGAATCTCGACAGTGCATTCTGCATTTGCGACAATAAAGACTGCTTTCGTGGTGACAAAACAGTCGATCTTACTTCGAGAGGGCTCTTGCAGTAGGTAATTACATATAGGACTGACGTTGGCAGGTGGCAGGACCCCACGGAAAAATGTCTAGCTAGCAGTCCCTGGCGAGGGATCGCCCCCATGTCAGGTGACTGACGTTGGTATAAAGGGGCGGTCCTGGACGCCCGCCTTCTAGTTCTTTCCTGCCGTCAGCTCGTGCAGCGTGTCGCAGCAAAGTTCGTGCTCAGCCCTGTTTTTTCGTCGTTTTTTACTGAAAATTATTAGTACTTTATTACTGTATCATCAGGTGAACGTCGGTTTATGTTGGCCTCTTCCAAAAATAAGTGCGACTCATGCGGTGCCCAACTGCCTCACAAGGATGGTCACTCTCTCTGCCTTTTTTGCCTAGGCCCGGACTATGCCATTGACAAGTGCCCGCATTGCCTGCATTTCAACGTGGCTACCCACAGACACGTCGACCTCTCCCAGAAGGACACAAGAAGCGGGACAAAGAAAGGCACAGGGAGAAGGCCGGAATCGCGGTTCAGGTAACATCCCCTCCGGGGGATCGCCTGATGGCAGCCTCCAAGGTTTTGGAGGAGGCATCGGCCCGCCCGTCGGGCTCGCGCTCGCCCTGCGGGAGCCTCCGGGCTAAAGAAGGCCTCTGCCCCCAGTACTGCTGCAGGCTTGTGGCCTACTGGCGCGGGCAGCTCCCATAAGCCGGACGTCGGCTCCTCCGATGCCTGCCAGGAGAAGACCGCTAAGACGCCAGACCCTTCGGGGCGGCACATGGTCGTGTCTCCCTCGGACCGAGCCGCTTCCCACCCTCGGCCCGCCTCCGACGAGGGACCCCTTAAGCCGGACGCCGGCTCCTCTGGCGTCCGCCGGGATTCAACTCCCTAAGTCGCACGTCGGCTCCTCTGACATGCGCCGGGCTTTGGAGCCTATGACAGACCCTCCATCGTCTGTCGTCCCAGGTTCCCTGCAGCCTTCGCTGCCATCCGGGGAGCCCGAGTCGCCCCCGCCTGACCCCGGGGACTTTTCCCCTCCGTCCCCGGGTGATGCACGGGATGCTTTTCCGCTGTCAGACCCTCCTCCTACAGTACCGGATCTGATACTGGCCCCCCGTACGTTGGCGCCGACGCCGGTCCGCTGACGCCGGCTTACACTGGCCCCACCTGTGCAGTTCCGGCCGGCCCACTGGCGCCGCGGGATATCCCTCCTCTAGGGCCCGACCCCCCACAGGCCTATCGCTGTTGATCCGCCCATGGGGCTCCCTACTGAGCCGTCTGCTCCGGAAGCTCCTCCGGTACCTGGGTATCCGCCGTCCTATCCGACGCCAGCTTACCTGGGTCCGCAGTATCCAGCGCCACAGTACCCGACACCGGCTCTACCGACGCCGCAGTACCCGGCACCGGTATTCCCGCAGCCGGGTTAAGGATACTCACCTTATGGATATAATCCGTATAATTATCCTCCTCCCCCTCCTCCACCGCCCCCCCAGGCCGCCGGTGGATTTTCAGGAGACTCTGGCTTCCTGGTGGGCTGAGGCCAAGGCTCAGCTCACCAAGGAAGTTGAGAGCCGCCTTACGGCGACGGTGCCACCTTTGGCCCCTGTACGCCAGAGACAGCACACTCCCTCTCCGCCTCCGGATTCCCGAGCTCTTCCCTCTGGATCCAGAGAGGGGCAGGACACGCGTCCAGGGATTCCCCCTAAGGAACCCTTTCCTTCCACTAGACGGATCAGGGAGTCTTACTCTCCTTCTAATTCCTCTTCTTCTTCACTCTCGGATTCCTCAGATTCCTCCGATGGATGCTCTGAGAGAGACAACGAGCCTCGCTCTCCGTCCAAGCCCCGGCCGAGGACTCCTCTGAAGTCTCCTCCGGAGGATCCTTCCTTCACGGAGTTGCTCAGGAAGATCCAGGAAGTACATCAGTGGCATTCTTTGGAACCAGATCCTCAGCGGGTTAAACTCGCCGAACATCTGGACCTGCCCCTTACGGCCCCTATTCTAGTGCCACCCTGGATCGAGCCTCATGCCCACCTTGTTTCCACTATTTGGATACAACCATCGGCTTTAGTCCCCCTTCCTCGGAAGTCCCAACAGGCTATACCAGGCTCCGGAGGGTGTAGATTTTTTGGATTCTCACCCCCGTGCAGACTCGGTCGTGATTAGCGCCGCTCACGGCAGGTTAGCACATCCCAAATATTTAAGCTGGTCTCCCCCGGATAAGCAATCTCGCCTTCTGGATCAGTATGGAAGAAAAATATATGCTTCTTCCACACTGGGAATTAGGGCCCTGAATTATGTAGCACATATGGAGGATTACCAGAAGGCTATCCTTACCAAGGCGGAATCTAAGATTGACTCCTTACCTGACTCCCAAGTCAAGCAGGAGTTAGCCAACCTAGTCCATTCTGCTCGTTCGGCCAGTCACATCCTGAGGACGACCTGCGATGCAGTGGACACTGTAGGGCGGAGCTGCACTTTCGCCATAAATCTTCGGCGTCACGCCTGGCTCCGTGTGTCAAGTTTGGTTCCGGCGGTGCAGTCAGCAATCCAGGAAGCACCTTTCAGGGGTTCAGTGCTTTTCGGAGGTGATGTCAAGGACATCATCACCGATTTGCAGGAGAAGGGGATGGCTCTGAAATCTGTGGATTCCATGTACTGTCCCCATCCCCACAGCGCAGTCTTTCGCAGACGCAGCCGGCCTCAAGCAAAACTCTCAAGGAAGGCGGGCCACAACGGCGGGCCCTCGCAACTGCTAGGCCCCCACCGCCCAAAAAAGCAGCGGGCACCCCAGCTGCGGCGCTGCCCCACACCACCTGACTCCTCCCCTCTCCCACCGCCTCCGGACTCCCCTGGAGGAACCGGTAGGAGGGAGATTCTCCCTTCACCTTCCGGGTTGGGAGAGGATAACATCGGATTCATGGGTGCTTCAGATTATTGTGGAGGGGCACTCCATAGAGTTTCTACAGAGACCTCCATGCCACCCCTTACTGAAGTCCTCTTACAAAAGGGACTATCTTCCTTTGGTCAGGGAAGAAATATCTGCCCTTCTCGCAAAGCAGGCCATAGAAACCATTCCTCCTCACCTTCAAGGGACGGGTTACTGTTCCCATTTCTTCCTAGTACCAAAGAAGACAGGAGATCTCAGACCCATTCTCGATCTCAGCTCCCTGAACTTCTACGTGGAATACAAAAAGTTCAGGATGCTCTCCCTTCAAACCCTTCTGCCCCTTCTTGGCCGGGTCAATGGCGTTGTGCGCTGGATATGCAGGATGCGTATCTGCACATCCCCATTTGTCCCTCGCATCGCAAGTACCTCCGGTTTGCTTTCCAGGGGGACCATTACCAATTCCGGGCACTTCCATTTGGTCTTTCCTCGGCTCCCCGAGTTTTTACCAAATGCCTGGCGGTGGTAGTGGCCCACCTGCGTACTTTGGGAGTTCAGGTGTTTCCCTACCTGGACGGCTGGCTCCTGGCGGCCTCGTCCGGGGAGGAGCTCCTGCATTTTCTCTCCCTCACCCAGCAGGTTTTCACTTGCCTGTGTATCACTATGAACCATTTCAAGTCTCATCTGGACCCCTCCCAGAGACTTCAGTTCATCGGGGCATTCCTCGATACGACAGTGAGCAAGGCCTTCCTTCCTCCGGACAGGGCGACCTCCCTCCAGTTGCATATTTCCCTGCTATCAGAATGCAGGAAGGTTCTGGTGAGGTCGGTTCTCCATCTTTTGGGGCTTATGGCGGCCGCCATCCCGACGGTTCCGTACGCGCGGCTCCACATGAGGATTTCTCAGTGGGATCAACTGGTAGATGACCTAGATCATCTGGTGCTGATCTCCTCGCCCATGACAAGAGACTTGCAGTGGTGGATGGTTCGAGAGAACCTGTTTCAGGGGGTTCCCCTTCTGTCATCCTACCCCCTTCCAGACTCTGACCACAGACGCATCAGGTGAAGGTTGGGGAGCCCATCTAGGTCCTCACCGAACCTAGGGTTTATGGTCCAGATTGGAGGTAGCTCTCCACATCAATGTGCTAGAGCTACGAGCAGTTCTATATGCTATCCAAGCCCTTCACCAATACATCCTTCCTGGCCATGTGGCTGTCCAAACGGACAACATGTGCGTGGTGTGGTACATCAACAAGCAGGGAGGGACTCGATCCTACCCTCTGTGCAGGGAAGCGATGAGGGTTTGGGACTGGGCAACGCTTCACAACCTTCACCTCATGGTGATCCATGTTCCAGGAGTCAACAATACCCTGGCAGACAAGCTAAATCGCTCCTCGGCTCTGCCACACGAGTGGGAGCTAGACCAAAAGGTTTTAGACGACATCTTCCAGCTTTGGGGGACTCCACAGATAGACCTGTTTGCCTCTTCCCAAAACGCAAAACTTCCCACCTTTTGCTCACTCGCTTCAGAGCGAGGCGCTTTCTGGAGCGACGCTCTGTCTCTAAACTGGAAGGACAGATTCATCTATGCTTTTCCCCAAACTCCTCTGGTCCCTCGTGTACTGCAGAAACTTGCCATGGAAGGAGCAAGAATGATTCTGATTGCTCCTTTCTGGCCCAGGCAAATCTGGTTCTCTCTTCTAAAACAATTTTTCAGAGGTTCCTCCTCTTCCTCTTCCCTTATCTCGAGGATTGCTGACCCAGGATCAGGGGACCCTGGTCCATACGGGACTCAAGTCCCTTCAACTTCATGCATGGCTCCTGCAGACCTAGCACAATCTTGCTTTGGTGTCTCTCCAAAGGTGGCCGAGATTCTGGTGGAGGCTAGAAAACCCTCCACTAGGTCTACTTACACCATGAAATGGAAGAAATTTTCTATTTGGGTTGCCTCCAGGAAGGTAGAGCCTTTCTCCTGTCCTGTGGCCATTCTGCTCGAATATTTACGTCACCTCTTCGACCTTGGTCTCGGTCATTCCTCTTTGAAAGTGCACATGGCCGCTATTTCAGCCTACCATGTTCCTTTCGCTGATAAAGTCTTTGCTCAATTAGAGGTATCCAAGACTTTTCTCAGAGGGGTCCTTCATCTTAGGCCCCCTGTCCGGACTCATGCTCCCCCTTGGGATTTGAATTTTATTCTCGAGAAACTTACCCTTCCTCCCTTCGAGCCTGCGGCCTCCGCAGACTTGAAGTTTCTGTCATGGAAGACGCTCTTCTTAGTGGCCATTACCTCAGCTCGAAGAATTTTCGAGCTCCAGGCCCTTATGTGTAAAATACCCTATCTGATTTTTCACAAGGAGCGAGTAGCTCTTCGCACGAACCCTAAGTTTCTACCGTAAATGGTAGCGGAGTCTACCTTAAATCAGTCTATAGAGTTACCTGCCTTTTTCACGTAGTACTCCAATCAAGGAGAATATTTACTCCATACCATGGATGTTCACTGGATTCTGGGATACTACACCGATAGGACTAAGGATCTCAGAAAAACTGACCAGCTATTCGTCTGTTTTGCTCACAAAAGGGAAGGCAATGCTGTTTCTAAGCAGTGCCTGTCTAAATGGTTGGCTCATTGCATCACTTTTTGTTATGACAAGTACAACAAGACCCTTCCGGGTCAAGTCAGAGGTCACTCCACTCATGGAGTAGCAGCCTCTGCGGCTTGTTTCAAGAATGTGTCTGCGGCAGACATTTGCGCTGCCGCCACCTGGACTTCCATCCATACTTTTACGAAACATTACAGTTTGGACATTGCCTCTCGCCGTAGAGCAGGCTTCGGGTTAGCGGTCTTGCATGGCCTCCTATCTTGAGGTTTGCAAGGTTTTTACTTCTTCTTGGAGTAATTCCTTCTCCCGGTGCCTTTCATTTGTTCCAGACTGCTTGGGATTCTGTCCTATCTGTGATTACCTACTGCAAGAGCCCTCTCGAAGTTAGATAGTACAGTTACGTAAGAACTTACCGTAATAATAGTTCTTTGAGAGAGGCTCTTGCAGTAGGTAATACCTTCCCGCCCTCCATCCCCCTAGGCTTTTTCAGCTCCTTTTCCATTGAGGGAAATATCTGCTTCTCTCTCGTCCAGGCCTTCCGGGCCTGTGGTGGGAAAGAACTGGAAGGCGGGCGTCCGGGACCGCCCCTTTATACCGACGTCGTCCGATGCCGGTCACCTGACGTGGGGGCGGTCCCTTGCCAGGGACTGCTAGCTAGAAATTTTTCCATGGGGTCCTGACGCCTGCCGACGTCAGTCCTATATGTAATTACCTACTGCAAGAGCCTCTCTCGAAGATCTACTGTTACGGTAAGTTCTTACGTAACTGTACTTTTCTCACAGCACATCTAATTTTTTCTGTAGGAAATAGTGGGGAAATTGAAGCTTTAATAACGTTTGAATGGATTAATATTTTTTCACCAAGCTTTTAAAAGGCACATCTCTGAGCCAAGACCTGCACACCCTGCAAATTTCAGACCACAACTGCACACAGTTTCTGAGAAACGGTGTGACAAAGAATTTACACAAAAATTATAATTTTCACATTTTTTGGCACTACACATTTCCACACCCACACAATCAACTGGGACGAAACTTCCCACATCAAGAGATCTCCCCAATGGTATATGCAAAATTTCATGCAAATTGGTCGAACGGTACAAAGTTATTAAAGTGCAAAATTTGGGGTTTAACATAGAAGTGACAGTTGAACTCTAACTATAAAAGTGCAAATATCCCATCATACAAGTTTTATTAAATTGCGCAACATAAAAATCCAAATACTCCCTTTAAAGTGGTTTCTGTGAAGTTGATGTTTTTACAACTTAACATCACTAGTGCTTCTGTGACCATGAATAACAGATGCCAGGCGTTGAATATTTACCATAAGTGAGCCAGAATGCTCCTCCAGTCATCACAGTTTATTATCCCCATTTAACTGTCTTGCTTACGTCATCCATGGACACAGAAACCTTTCTGAATATTACTTGTATTAATAAAGAATCCACAGCCTTTGCAGTGCCTGAGACCAGACCCATCAGCATCAATTCTTTGACTAGTCCCACGGTTCCAATACCCATCTTCACAAATTGTAAACCACCAAATTAAATATTTTTTAATGAATTCATACCATTCAGAATGGTGGGGATTAATGAATTCCTGGTAAGGTCCACAGGATACTTCCATTTATTTGAACACTAGTCCAACATGGTGGTCAGGTCTCAAGCCACAGCTAGGAAAAACCACCCACCCCAATCAAAACATTTTCCATAATGATTGTTGCACACCATAGTGACAGAAAAATTAAAACATTCTTGTATTCATATTTTCACTCTAATTTGAAAATCCCAGTGCATTTTGTATTGGAGAACAGTGCTTGTAAATAAGGTTTAAAGTCTAACTCTGCGTTCAGACCATTTGTACGAAGGGACTTAAAGTGAAAAAATCATTCTTAGTCTCTCTTAGATAGTTCCTTGACCCTGTCACCTCCTGTCGCATTGTAAGGTACATGATCCAGGGCCCTGAATGAAAATGCAGTTGTGGTATACCAGTAGCAAGCCCTAAAAGGCCCCCCTCAGAGCATTAGTCAGATTTCTCTGCTGAAGTGCTCTTCTGTATCTTGGATCTTTTCTCCTTCATTCGTCTTGTAGTGCTGCTTACATAGATAGAGCTTGCCACAGGTGCACCACCCTACATACAGTAAATCATATATCTTGTGCAGCAGTTTAAACTGTTCCCCTGTGTTTGGATTAATAAAAACTGGATCAGTAACTGGGGCGGTAATCAAACAGTCTGTTCCATACGTCTGTCAGTATACGGAGCAGGGGCAGTAATCGAGCAGTCTATGCCATACATCTGTCAGCATACGTTGCAGTGGCGATAATCAAGCAGTCTGTTCCATTCGTCTGTCAGCACATGAAGCAGAGGCAGTAATGGAGCTGTCTGTTCCCATATGTCTGTCAGCACACGGAGCAGGGGCAGTTATCGAGCAGTTTGTTCCATATGTCTGTCAGCGTACTGAGCAGGGGTGGTAGTCGAGCAGACGTTCTATTCGTCTGTCAGCATATGGAGCAGGGGCGGTAATCAGACAGTCTGTTCCATTCATCTACCAACATACGGAGTAGTGGCGGTAATGGAGCAGTCTGTTCCATATGTCTGTCAGCAAACAGAGCTGGGGTAGTAATAGAGCGGTTTGTTCCATACCATCTTTCAGCATACAGAGCAGGGGCGGTAATCAGACAGTCTGTTCCATAGTCTGTCAGCATACAGAGCAGGGACAGTAATCAAGCAGTCTGTTCCATTCGTCTACCAGCAAACGGAGCAGGGGCGGTAATCAAGCAGTCTGTTCCATATGTCTGTCAGCAAACGGAGCGGGGCGGTAATCAAGCAGTCTGTTCCATATGTCTGTCAGCATACGGAGCCGGGGTGGTAACTAAGCAGTTTGTTCCGTACGTCTGTCAACATACAGAATGGGGGAGGTAATTGAGCAGTCTGTTCCATTCATCTACCAGCATACGGAACAGGAGCGGTAATCGAGCAGTTTTTCTCTCGTCTGTCAGCATATGACCTTTGCCACACTGGCAGCAAAAAAGGCCATAACACGCAGATGGTTAGCTGCAGTGACCCCTACCATTAAAGAACGGCAGGACATAATGATAGAAATATTCCACATGGAGAGGCTAACTGCTTGGGTTAATCATGAAAAAGAGAAATTTGAGCTGTTGTGGCATAGATGGGTCCTGTATATAGTGAAATGTAGAGAGGATTTTGTACTCTGAAGTTCATGCCTAGTTGTGTAGGGCAACACAGACAAACAGCTATCCTTTCCAACAGAACTGCACCTTTGTATCTTTTAACCTAATAAATTTGGTGGGCCACTGTAGAAGGGAAGTGTAAACCTATGTTTTATATGACCACATAATTAAATACAATTTTTTCGTCCTTTGAAATAGAATATTTTTAACCAGATTTGATCAGTTGTGTAATCTGACCTATGAATAATAGGCATTAACTTTTCCAAGTTTTGAACTGTTCTGTTTTTACATGCTCTGTTCTTGTTTCCGATTTGTAATATGTGAAAATATGTATGTATAAGTTACATGAAAAAAAAGAAAATTTTAAATAACGTGTTTTAAAAAAACTGAGGAGTTCATGAAGAAGGTGGAGGAATGCAAAACCACCTACAAAAGTAATTCTGCCAAGGAAAAGGCCTCCACTTCCTATAGGTCACAAGGACGGGGAACTAGAGGCAGGGACTACTTCCCTAGAGCTTATATCCCTATGCCCCTTGATTAACCCTCCCCCCCCAAGCAAGGGAATACTTCAGGGGTAGGGGCAGAAGATCCTCCAAGCGGACTGATCCAGTACCTGCCACCAAGGCCCACAGAACCCCTGACTGGTCTGCGTAGGTCATCAGCTCATTTCCAGTGGGAGGCAGGCTGGCCCGCTTCTTCCAAGAGTGGAAAAACATCTCCACGGACAAGTGGGTCTTGGAAGTGGTGAGTGAAGGACTCTCACTACAGTTCAGAAGGTTTCCAAGGCTACAAGCTTGCAGAAGCTCATGATCCCAATTCCTTCAGAAAGGATTCTTCTGGAGTTGGTGGTCAGAAAGTTACTGCAGGCAAATGCAGTGGACTTGGTGCCTCCTTCACACTGAGGAAAAGGTATTTACTCAAGGTATTTCCTCTCAAGGAAGAAAAATTGGGAATGGCACCCCATTCTGAATATCAGGTTTCTGAATGAACACCTGGCAAAACCCAAGTTCAAGATGATCACTCTGGTCATAGTGATCCCATCTTTTCAGCGAGGGAACTGGTTGGGCTCTCTGGTCCTGAAGTATGCCTATTTCAATGTCCCAGTCAGGCTCAATCACAGAAAATATCTATAATTCAGCCTTCCCTCAGGGAATTACCAGTTCTCGGCCCTTCCCTTCTGTCTCTCCTCTGCCCCAGTGTGTTCACAAAGTTCCTGGTTGTGGTGGCCGCACATCTCATGAGGCAAAGGGTCAGGGTATTCCCTTACCTAGATGACTGGTTGGTTACAGGGGATTCCTACCAGCAGGCCAAGGAGTCCCTTGGGATAACCTAGAACACCCTGGAGTCTTTGGGGTTCCTCATAAACACCCAGAAATCCCAAACAGAGCCTGTTCAATCCCTGGAGTTCATAGGGGCCAAGCTGCTTGCCCTGCAGGGCAAGGCATTCCTCCCTCAGAAAAGGATGGACAATCTCCAAAGCCTGGCAGATTCCTTTGCCCTGGGTCAGCCCAGACCAGCAAGGTATTTTCTCGAGTCTCTTAGGCCATATGATCTCCACCACAGTAATAATTCCAGGTTTTAGGTTGCAGATGAGGGACATTCGGTTCCATTGGAGATCTCACTGGTCCCAAAGAAGGGTTCCCCTTTCCAAACTGGTGGCAGTTACGAAAACATTGTTACAGGCTCTCGAGTGGTGGAAAGAAAGGGACAACACTGGGGAAGGAATTCCTTACCACCAGCAGCAGCCCCCCCACAGTGGTCCTGACAGTAGATGCCTCCCTCCTGGGCTGGGGAGCAGAGGCGACCAGGCAATCAATGGAACCTGGTCACTTCAAGAGTCCAGGCAGCACATCAACCTTCTGGAATTAAGAGTAGTCTTTCTCGCCCTATATTCGTTTGCTTCCCAGATAAAGGGTCAGTCAGTCCCGGCCAGGAGAGACAATACCACTACCATGTACTACAGCAACAAAGAGGGAGGCACAAGATCCTCAAACTTAAGCTGTGCATAGAAGCCATGAGGACTTGGACTGGCCTACTCCATGGATGTGCACCTGTCTACAATCCATCTCCCAGGGAAGAACAGTGTCTTAGCAGATTCTCTTAGCAGAATGAGCCAGTATCACCACGATTGGGCCCTAAACAAGCAGGGTGTTTGCCACAGTTTTCAGGAGGTGGGGCACTCCAGAGATATATATCTTCGCTTCTGAAGAGAATCACCAGCTTCCTCTGTTTGGCTGCAGGCCTCCAGCAGTGGGCACAGTACCCTTGGATGCCGTGGCTCTGGGTTGGACAGGGAGGTTCCTGTATGCCTTTCTTCCCTTCCCCCTGCTGCTGAGAGTACTCCTCAAACTGAAGAGTCAACCTGCAACCATTATCCTGGTGGCACCAGACTGGGCCAAGCAGCTCTGGTACTCACTGCTGCTAGCCCTGTCCACCAAGCTGTCCATCCATCTTCCTCAGAGTCACAGTCTCCTCACCATGTCTCATGGAAGGATAACCTTTCCCAGACTCAAGTCTCTGCACCTAAAGGCCTGGTTCCTGAGCAGTTAGAGTGCTTTGAGTTCTGCTTTTCGGAAAAGGTTCTTAGAGTATCCAGAAAGCCTGTAACTAGAAAAAAACGTATGCTTCCAAGTGGAAAAGGTTTTCCCTGTAGTGTAAACCTAGACAGATATTTTGCTGCATCTCTGTCACCTCTCAGGGAGCCAGTCCCTCCATGGGAAGTAAATCTGTGCATAGCCAAGCTCATGAAACCACCTTTTGAGCCTATGGTAACTGCAGAACTCAAGTATGTCACCTGGAAGACCGTCTTCTTGGTGGCCATTACTTCTGCTTGAAGGATGTGTGAGCTGCTGGCTCTCTGCACTGACCTAAACTATATCTCCTTCCACAGAGGTGAAGTGGTCCTTAGGACTAACAGAACATTCCTTCACAAGAGGGTTTCTGACTTCCACTTGAATCAGTCTGTCGCCCTCCCTACATTTTTCACAGCTAAATCCAGCTCAGGTGAGCTAAAGCTGCAGAGCCTGTATGTCAAGAGGTCATTTAGCCACTACTTGACACACACTAAGGACCTCAGGTCCTCGCATCACAGTTGTTCCTGGCATGTGGTGAGGTAGGCAAGAGCAGACAGCCTCAAAGTGAACCATCGCATGATGGATAGTTTCCTGCATCCAGTTCTATTACACCAAGGCTGGCAAACAGCCACCACAAGGCCTTAGTCAGGGCACACTCCACTCGTGGAACTGCTGCCTTTGTAGTATCAGTAGCAAGGAACATCCCTTTGCTGGAAATCTGTAAAGCAGCTACGTGGAAGGCTCTACACACCTTTACAAAACACTGCTGTCTGAACATTCAGTCCAGAAGTGATGCCAGATTTTGCAGTGCTGTATTGTAGAACCCCTTCCCAGTAGGTTCTGTATCCAACCTCGCAAGGTACTACTTGGTAGTGTGCATCAGTTAAACATACTGAGGGATTCCTGGGATTTGAAGAAAAAAAATAACTTACTGTGGTGATGTTGTTTCTTCCAGGGGATCCCTAAACCTCCCGCCCTACCTCCCCTTCCAGAACCTCAAAAGGTTCTACAATAATTTGTGCTAGCCACTTTTTTCTAATTGTTTGGGCTTTGTTGCTTTTCTTGTCTTTTTTTATCATGAAAGGCTTTTGTTCGCCATGGCTTGTCTTGCCAGTTTCCTTTTTTTTATTTTATATTGGAATATTCCAGCTTTAGTATAATAAAATAAGTTAGCACAGATGGGTCTTGTTACCCTTGGGCTCCTAAATGAATCTGAGCTGTTAGCTGTGGAACACAGCAGCACCTAGAAGCAGGAGTTTGAAATGCGTTCCACATTCCATTTCTGTGTTCCTTCATTTACATACGTTCCAATGGCTCTGGGGCAGTCAAACCTAGCAGGCTTACTGCTATAATTAAGCATACTGAGGAATCCCTTGGAAGAAACAATATTACTATAGTAAGTAATGTTTTCTTATCTGATAGTATTTATGTTTTTATTTACCAGAAAAAAACGGTGATACAAAATGTACAGCTGGAGATGACAGCAGCTAGTGACCCAGCTCCTCCTCTACAACTTGTTTAATTTTCCCCTTAACTTGACTTACTCCATGTATCAATGTTCTGAGAGCTGGGCAGAACATATTCGTAAGTACAAGATCTAAGAAAAGCATCTGCATTTGCACAGTATCTTACATTTGAATTTTTTTTCTTTATATCTCTAAAAGGAGGAGCCTAGTTCAGTTACAGCCTTATTCGTTGACACTTCACACAAGGGTAATGGGCACATAAAAGGAGTGTAATAAAGCTGGCCCAGTGGCTCAATGACAGCGTTACCACCTGCCACGCCAACGACCCAGGTTTGGAAGTGGACTTGGGTCACTGTGGGATGGCTGGGGGAGAGGATTCAGCATCCTAAGGTCAGGTCTCCTGTCCTGACTTGACTTTTGACTGTCTCCAGGTGGAGTCCTGGTGCAAATGCAGGCACAAGCGGCACAGTAGGGAGGGGTTGTAGTTCCGTGGTGTGTGTGTGCCTCCACACGTGTTTGCTTACATGCCTCTGTGGCAGTGGAACTATGGAAGAAAATGGAAAAGGGACATGCAGGCTATGTGGGAACTGGGTTGGGGGGAGATGGCCCTCCCCCTCTGATCCAACCACAGGGGACAAACTGTGGGGGGAGGGGATGCTCTGGGTAAGTACTAGTGGAGACAGATGCTGGTCGGCAGGGGCGTGGCTTATGGCCTACCTGCATGGCCCATGGGGGAGTATAAAGTAATGCAGGATAGGGCCTTTCTGAGTCAGGGAAACTATAGTGGATGCACCCGCCCCCATGAGGAGTCAGGAAAACAATAGCAGATGCACCCACCCCCTTGAGGACTCAGCACTGGATGCAAAAAGGTGCAAACATTTTATTAACAGCCAGAGTAATACAGCATGAAGAAGTGTGGGCTGTACCTGAGCAACAAATCGGCCGTGAACCAGACGCCAGAACAAGGTGTCCGGAGCCTACCGTTGCATGCTGGGTTAATGGTTCTTCCTCAGAGGGCTGTGCTGCTTCCAAATGGTCCCTTTTTAAAAAGCAGAATATTTAAAGAGTCGGGTGATGTACAGAATCTGTATGGAAAGGCTTTTGTAGAAACGTTGCTCTTGTCCACCACTTCGTGGACTGCTCCTTATTAGTGTAACTCCTTCTGCTGTGACCTGACCAAGTCTCTGCACTCTGGCCTCCAGTGTATCTGAATTGCTGCTGCATGCAGTTTTGCATACACCAAACACATGATTACGTTTCCCTCATTCTTTGTGACCTGCACTTGCTTTCCTGTCCAGAGCCAGATTCAGTTAAAATGACTTTCTTTTGGGGTGCACAATGGCCCAGTGATAGCACATTGTGCTCCATGAGTGTCCTGGGTTCGGGAGGATGCGTAGAGTGCTCCCTGCAGTAGAGGGTTCCCTGTGCTATTGCCGGGCAGGGTGTGCTCTGTGAGGCCACCAGTAGGTATGGTGTGGTGCTGTTCGGGAAGTGGGAGGAGGGAGGGACCCATGATGCCTCCAGTAAGCACGGTGCAATGATGTTGGGAAAGTGGGAGGATGGAGGGATCTGTGAGGCTATCAACAAGTATGGTGCGGTGTTGTTAGGGAAATGGGAGGGACCCGTGAGGCCACCAGCAGGCATGGTGTGGTGCTTTTTGGGGACGTAGCAGGAGGGAGGGACCTATGAAGCCCCCAGTAGGCATGGTGCGGTGCTTCTGTGGAAGTGGGATGGGCCCACAAGGGCAAGGGTAGACGTGTGGTGCTGTTGGAAATGTGGGTGGGAGGGACCCGTGAGGCCACCAGCAGATGTGGTGCAGTGCAGTTGGACATATGGGAGGGAGGGAGCCGTGATATCACCAGTAGACATGATATGGTACTGTTGGGGAAGTGAGGAGGGAGGGACCTGTGAGGCCACCAGGAAGCATGGTGCTCTGCTGTTGGGGAAGTGGGAGGGACTTGTGAGGCAACCAGTAAGCATGGTGTGGTGCTGTTGGGGAAGTTGGAGGGAGTGAGGGAGGGACCTGTGCAGCCACAAGTGGACATAGTGTGGTGCTGTTGCGAAAGTGAGAGGGACCCATGAGGCCAGCAGTAGGCATGGTGTGGTGCTTTTGGAGAGGTAGGAGGAGGGAGGGACAAGGCAAAACCTTTGGAAAAAACACTGAAGACAGCTGGAAGATGTTTATTGGTACTCTGAGGCCCACACCACTTGGACTGGTCCCACGGGAGACCATGGTGATGAGGCTGGGAGGTCGCCAGGACCCAAGGGAGGACAGCAGTGTGGGGAGGAGAAGAATTTACCTTCTTCTTCTTTTTTTTTTTTTTTGTATATTCTATTTATACCCCTGTCGTGCTCTGGAGCCGCCTCTCCTTTGGGCTGCCATGACCCTCAGACATCCTCCTACTATCTCCCCCATGCCACCTTACCTCAGATCTGCAGCCATCCTCTGGATAGCCCGGCATAACCCTATACCGGGTGGGTCCCTCTCTTCCGAGGGGTACGGCACTATCGGGGAGAAGACCGGCACACTATTTTTCCTCAGTCCTGGGTACTGCTGAGGCTTTCTGTGGCTTCCTGGGAGTCTTCAGAGGTGTCCGGGGCTGGCAGCTGTCATCCGGCTATTCCCCAGAGCAGTGTTTTCAGTTTTCTGTGGTTTTCCCCTTAATGCGATCCCTCTGCTGTGCTCCTAGTCTCCACTGGAGGCTGCTGCAGAGCGACCATGTGTCCCCAACCCACCCCAGGCGAGGAGAGCAGTCCTATGGACCCTCAATACTACCTCTGCCCCTGCCGACCCCCGGCGCCCGAGTCTGTTCCCGAACCCGGGTCGCCGGCGTGGTATGAGGTGTGGCATCCAGCGCCTCAACCCTCTGTGCCACGAGGCCGGCTCTTCTTTGTTTTTAAGTTCCCTGCTGGCCTTGCTCCTACTGACTTCACAGAACTGATCTCTTAATACATGCCGTCCTACTCTCTCTGCTTTAGATCTGGCCTTCTCTCTGTTACATTCACTAATCTATCTACTGTTGGTGGCAGAGCCTTTGCTTCTACTACTGCACCATCTGGAATACTCTACCTACATATTATGTTATTGAAGAGTTACATCACCTTCCCTGTTGCAGTCTTGGCTGGAGACCCATCTTACTTTTCTTTAGCTCTTGGGGCTTGATCCACAAAGCGGTTAAATGCCCTCACACAAGTGCAGAGAGCTGATATAAAGGGGGGTGTGTCCCCTCTGCACATGCAGAGCACTCTAGGTTACAGAAGTGCAGAGAGCTGCTAACAGCAGGAGTGTGCCCCCTCCGCACACACAGAGCACTCTAGGTTACACAAGTGCAGAGATCTGCTAACAGTAGGGGTGTGTCCCCTCTGCACACACAGAGCGCTCCAGGTTACACAAGTGCAGAGAGCTGCTAACAGCAGGGGTGTGCTCCCTCTGCACATGCAGAGCACTGTAGGTTACAGAAGTGCAGAGATCTGCTAACAGCAGGGGTGTGCCCCTTTTTCACATGCAGAGCACTCCAGGTTTCACAAGTGCAAAGAACTGCTAACAGCAGAGGTGTGCCCCCTCTGCACATGCAGAGCACTGCAGGTTACACATGTGCAGAGAGCTGCTAACAGCAAAGGTGTGTCTCTGGTCACACAGGTGCAGTGAACTGATAAAAGCATGGGTGTGCTCCCACTGCGCATGTGTAGCACTCCAGATTACACAAGTGCAGAGAGACGATAAAAGCAGGGGTGTGCCTCCTCCGCAGACATGGACCACTCCAGGTTACACAGGTGCAGAGAGACAAGAAAAACAGGGGTGTACCCCCTCCGCATATGCGGACAACTCCAGGTTATACAAGCACAGAGAGCTGATAAAAGCAGGTGTGTGCCACCTCTATGCATGTGGGGAACTCCAGGTTACATAAGCGAAGAGAGCTGATAAAAGCCAATGGTGTGCCTCCTCTGCACATGCGGAGCACTCAAGGTTACACAAGTACAGAGCTAATAAAAGCAGGGTGTGTCCCTTCTGCACATGTGGAGCACTCCTGGTTACACAAGTACAGAGCTAATAAAAGCAGGGTGTGTCCCTTCTGCACATGCGGAGCACTCCTGGTTACACAAGTACAGAGCTAATAAAAGCAGGGCGTGTCCCTTCCACACATGCGGAGCACTCCTGCTTACACAAGTGCAGAGAGCTGATAAAAGCAGGGTGTGTCCCTTCTGCACATGCGGAGCACTCCTGGTTACACAAGTGCAGAGAGGTGATAAAAGCAGGGTGTGTCCCTTCTGCACATGTGGAGCACTCCTGGTTACACAAGTGCAGAGAGCTGATAAAAGCAGGGGTGTGCCCCTTTAGCACATGCGGAGCACTCCTGGTTACACAAGTACAGAGCTAATAAAAGCAGGGTGTGTCCCTTCTGCACATGCGGAGCACTCAAGGTTACCCAAGTACAGAGCTAATAAAAGCAAGGTGTGTCCCTTGTGCACATGCGGAGCACTCCTGGTTACACAAGTGCAGAGAACTGATAAAAGCAGGGGTGTGCCCCTTTAGCACATGCGGAGCACTTCTGGCTACACAAGTGCAGAGAGCTGATAAAAGCAGTGGTGTGTCCCTTTCGCACATGCGGAGCATTCCTGGTTACACAAGTGCAGAGAGCTGATAAAAGCAGGGGCGTGCCCATTCTGCACATACAGATCATTCCATGTTATGCAGGTATGGAGAGCTGCTAAAAGCTGTGGTGTGCCCTCTTTGCATTATATAAGTACAGAGTTGTAGCCATGTTGTGTCCCTTTTGCACATGTGGAGCACCCTGTGTTACACAAGTGCGAAGAGCTGGTAAAGTAGTATGCCGTGTTATGTAGGTGCAGAAAGGTAGTAAAGGAGCATCCCACATTACACAGATGTGGAGAGGTGGTAAAGGAGCATCCCACATTACACAGATGTGGAGAGGTGGTAAAGGAGCATCCCACATTACACAGATGTGGAGAGGTAGTAAAAACTGTGATGTGTCTCCTCTGGACATGCAGGGCATCCCATGGCGCCCACAACTTCTGTTGTGCCAGCCCTTTGCAGCTGATCACACTCTGCCCTCACTTCTGCAGGTGGTCAGAACAGTGGTGGCAGAGGGACATGGTCATGCTGTGCACAGCCCACCAGTAGTTGGATAGAGCCGACATTGCATTGTGTGGCCTTCCAGCACGGCTTCCTCTGGCAGTTTGGGGGCCTGACTAACTCTCTATTTGTTGCTCCCAGTCCTCTGAGATGACATGGATGGAGCAAATGCTGTGTTGTGTGGCAACCTGGCACTGCTGCTCCTGACAGTTTTCTAGCTGATATGCTCTCCGTCTGTTGTTGCAACCCCTCCAAGATGGTATGGAGGAATACAGTGCTATGTTGTGTGACCACCTGATATGGCTACCTCTGACAGTCTTGGAGCTGGATTAGCCCTCTCTGTTGCCCCAGCCCTCTGAGGTGGCATGGATGGAGCCGATGCTGTGTTGTGTGGCTGCCTGGTGTGGATGCCTTTGACAGTTTTGGGGCTCGATTAGCCCCCTGTTGTCCTGGCCCTCTAAAATGGCCAGATGGAGCCGATGCTATGTTGCTTGGCCTCCTGATACAGCCTTCTCTGACAGTTTTGGGGCTGGAATATCCCTCTGTCTGTTGCCCCCAGCCCTCTGAGATGGCATGGAGGGTGGCAATACCACATTGTCTGGCCTCCCGGCACAGCCGCCCCTAACAGTTTTAGAGTTAGGTTAACCCTCTATAGTGGCCTGCATGCCTCCAAAATGGTTGGCAGGGGATAGGCTGGAGAGGGGCCGCTGCATGGTAGCGCTTTTCCAGATGAGGAGAGCCAACACTAGATTCTTCTGTCATAGCAGCCCCTACTGTGGGCCAGGGAGTTTGCCTCCTGCACAGAGGGATGCTGTGTACAAGCGTGGCCTGTCAGGGTGCTGCTGCAATGACCCCTACTGTGGACCAGGGAGCATGCCTGCTGTGCAGAGGGACGCTGTGTGCAAGTGTGGGCTGTCAGGGTGCTGCTGCAGCGACCCCTACTGTGGGCCAGGGAGCTTGCCTTCTCCACAGAGGGACGCTATGTGGAAGGGTGGCCTATCAGGGTGCTGCCACAATGACCCCTACTGTGTGCCAGGGAGCTTGCCTCCTGCGCAGAGGGATGCTGTGTGCAAGTGTGGCCTGTGAGGGTGTGGCTGCAGCGACCCCTTCGTTGGGCCTGGGAGCTTGTCTCCTCCATAGAGGGTTGCTGTGTGCAAGTGTGGCCTGTCAGGGTGCTACCACAGCGACCCCTACTGTGGGCCAGGGAGCTTGTCTTCTGTGCAGAGGGAACTGGGAGGTAATTGAGGATGGTCACTCTCAAGTCACACTGCATGTGGATCCACGCTGACCTTGACTGGGAGGTCATTGGGAATAGGTACTCTTAGGTCCCACCCCATGTGGATCCATGCTGACCTCGATCATGAGGGGAGTGGCGGATGGGACTGGGAGGTCATCAGGGATAGGCAGTCTCAGATCCCACCCCATATGGAGCCACACTGACCTCGACCATTGGGGAATGCCTGACAGTTGCAGTAGGCAGCTGACATGGGGTCAAACAGGTAGATGAATTAAATAATGCCCAGAATGCACTGGTTAAGTGTAGAGTGAAAGAAGGAGATAGGGAGGAGGGAGAGTTGGTCTCTGAGAAGTATTTGATCAGTGGCAATAACAGAATGGAAATCTGATGGGGAGATCATGGGGTGGGATGGGGAAGGCAGGAGTGCAGGCAGAGTTGCTGAGATGAGTCTGGGTAATTTTGGAGTGGAAATGTGATGCAAAGACTTCCCGCTTTGCAGAGGGCTGGAGCAACAGGGTTTTGGTGCACGGTGTTAATATTGGTTAATAGGCAGCATTGCTTCTGAAATATAGTCATGTGAAATGAAGTCTGCTTGGCTTTGCAGGGTTGCTGAAGATCCTGATGGAAATGTTTCTACCTCACATCAGCTTTGCAGACTTGGAACAAGCATTTTTCTCCCAGGTATTACCCAAGGTATGTTCTCTCAGGTGATCAGAAATCATCTCAAAAGAAATAAGAATTGAACGCTCTTTTATCAGGTCAGCCTCATCACCCTGCATCCCTGCTGTGTACTTCTCTCACTTACAACCCCACAGCTCCCCCCCCCCATACTGTGGTGGGGCTGGCCTAGCCAGACTCATACCTCCCACTTTTATTTTTTATATGACTGCAGTGGGTGGAGCCCTACAGACATCTTGCTATTACAGTAATAAAAGAAGCTCTCCAGATTACAAATGAGCTAGAGAAAATTTGAGGTTTTGTGTAGTCACTCCGCTATGCTGTGTTGCAACGCACTGTTTTGTGTGACAACATTAGCTTCAATTTGGGTAGCATTCTCTTTCAAGAAAGATTGATTGCGTGCTAGCCCAGTGGCACTGAGGTTGAGGTGCTGGGCGCCACGCTGCTTCGCGGTGACGAGTTCGGGAACAAGCTTGGGCACGGTCGGCAGGGATGGGGCGGGGTTGGCGCCTGCTGGGCTGCTCTCCTCCTCCGAGGGAGGGCTGGGACTTGTCGGTCGTCAGCAGCTCCCGGTGGAGGTGGGGCGCTGCAGTGCGTCGCTGCACATCTACATCGCTGATGGCAGGGTTGCCATGTGCCTTGCATCAGAGTACACCACACGGGGAGGGAGGGGAGAAAGGGCACCAGAACATGGGAAAAGCCCGGCTCCGCGGGGTAGGCAATGGCACCAGAGCCCCATGCCCACCGCCGGATCCACCACGCCTGGCCTTTCAGTTCCTCCACCCGGGCCTTCACCTACAGCCAGAGTCTAATCATTAAGAGCGCCCAAAGAGGAAGGGCGGCCCCACCCTGGAGGGGTTAAGTTGGGGGTACTGGCTGTGGGGAAGGGGGGAGAGAGGAGGCTCAGGATCGAGGGGACCTTAGGCGGGCAGGAACAGGTAGGATGCTTGAGAGAGGCTTCATGGGCTGTGACCGGAGCAAAAGAATTGGGGGGAGGGGGAAGCTTCATTTCTCATAAACACATCAGTTTAGCCAGCCATAAACTGTAATTGAGATTGAGGAAGGATGGTCAGGTTTCAGACGCTATTGGGAAAGGCCTCAGATCAACAGAGTAAGGTGTTATCAGTTCAGGAGAACTGCAAGAATTAAAAAAAAAAAAAAAACAGCAATAAATAAGACATTAACGTAGATCACCTAAATTATTTATTTTTTTATATTGATTATTTTTCTTGTTTTTGAAATTAATTGAGGAAAGTACAACAGACGACTAAGAAAGGGATGTTGCATGGTGGCAGCAACAAAGGTCTGTAAATTCTAGTCACATCATGGAGAAGAGTGTGTGTGTGTGTGTGTGTGTGTGTGTGTGTGTGTGTGTGTGTGTGTGTGTGTGTGTGTCACTCTGTTAACCCTTTCCTGGTCCATGAACCTTTTCCTAGTCAGTTTGCAAATGGCTACAATGCTACACTGTACTACTGTGTGCTGTTTAGAACATGAAGCAGTGTATGTGTGTCAGAGTGCTTATACTAAATATAATAAAAGTTAGGGTTAGATGTGTAACTCCTAGGCAGCGCTATCCCTAAGGTTCCTACCCCTGCCTGTATGTCTGGGCACAGGTTGAGGGGCCTGGATTCAGTAATAAGGTGCCTCCACCTGGAGTAGTGGTATTGGAGGTGTCTACCTGTTCTGCTATAGCCCTCTGAGAAGCTATAACCACCCACCAACCCACCTAGTGGCTCAGTACCTAACATAGCAGTATTTTCACAGTCAGTATGTAGTAATAATAGTAATAATAATAATATGCGCACGCCCTTCACACTTACCACCAAGGTTGGACTTGCAGCAATTTCCCTAGAGATATTTGTAAAATAAGGTTAGCCATACAGATGTACACTGTCAACACTGTAACCTCACTAATAATATGCACACGATCCAGGTTAAATGTGAAAACAGACAATAAGGTTTATTTAGGGTTTGCGATCAATGAAAGGGGCATGAATCTAGGCAAATGATTGGTAATCTGATTTGATTCAGGTTTGGCATGCACTTTCTTAGTCTCAAATAACAGTCTCACACACTGGGTACCCAGGATGAAATATCTGGCTAGCCAGAGGCGTTGCCAGGTGGTGGCTGGCATTGCAGCTGATTTTGGGGCTCTTGATGGAAGAAAGGCAGTTAGAATGCACAATTACAAGATGATTATTTGTAATCCGAGCTGGTTGGCTCAGTCCCTTGTAAACCCAGAAAGCAAATGAAATCAGGTGGTACCACAGATGATTCAAATAGTTGTTGCAGGGAGCTACCCTGATTGTACTCTCGCTGCCAGCTTTCTGCAGACAGGCAGGCGATATGGAGACCTTGTGGTGTTCACCGATGAGCATGGGGGAAGCAGGGCCAACACAACTCATCTCCTTTTCATGGCCTTTTCTCCAGGTGGCCGCAACCTGTGAGTTATTGTTGCACAGGGACCAGATCCCCAAAGCCAGTCTCTTGCCAAAACAGTCTCTGGTGCAGGGCAGTTGGTCTGGGCCAGATTGGCAAGGGCCCAGTTAGGATGTGCAAATCAGCGAAGTTCGTTTGTCTTCCTGCCGGTGAAGCCTCAAGCTGGCGTTACAGGTTGGGTTGCAGGCGAGCAGGTCAACCCACAAAACACATTCAACACATTCAAAATTATCCATCTAACTTTGTACAGTTGAGATACAGTCCAGTTGCTAATTCAGCAGTTTCACTGAGCAAGCCTCTCGATCCAAAATTTGTCTCGCACACAAGCTGGGCTGACTGCTTCACTGGAGCAAATCTTTGGTCTAAAATGCAGGTGGTACTGGTAAACTTCTTTTTCTTTCTGCCGCAGTTCCAACTTAAATCGGAACAGGTCTTGCTTCTGCTATCAGGCAATCCCAAGCAGGAGAAAAGTGGCAGGGACGCAAGTTAGGCCTCTTCCCTCTGATTCCCCTATGCTCTGTTCAGGGAGCAGTTGCTCGAAAGCTCAAGCTGTTCACACTTCAACCTCTAACTCTAACTCATCCACTGTCTCGTGTAGCACTGGGGATTTCTCTTGACATCCAGGATTTGGGTTGGCTGGGAAGCTGTCAGTTACAATTAGAGCTCCCTCTCCAGGTTAGTTTTGGTGCCAAACTGAAAGCTACAGAAACTACAGATCTTACTTCAGGAGGGTTCCTGCAGTAGGTCATTACACAAAGGACTGCGCCACCTGGTGTCAGGACCGCATGGCAAACTTTTCCAGCAATGGCTGGCGGGGGACTGCCCACCCGATGTCACGTGACCGATGTCAGTGTTACCCTTTAGAGTGGGCGGTCCCCACGGCCGTCTTCCAGTTCTTTCCCACCATTGTCCTGTGCATGGTACCTCAAGGTAAATCTGCCCGGTTGATCGCCTTTCTAATCTCGTTTCTTACAGAGTCTTCGATTCGCATTTCTTCTTCACGTCTTTTCCTCCTCCATCTAAGGCCAAGAAGAAGTGTGAAGAGTGCGGTGCTCAGATTCCACACAGGGACGGTCACCGAAGGTGTCTTTTCTGCCTAGACCCAGACCACGACACCGCAGCTTGCCCAGACTGGCAGCCCTTGAATCAGGTAACCCGCAAAAGAAGGCACCAGGCCCTGGAGGCTGATCTTTAAAAAATCTAGGATGGCCACGCTCGAAAAAGAAATGGAGCGCCTTAGAGAATCCGCTTCTTCACCTTCACCAGAGGTGAAGAAAAAGAAGAACGAGAAACACCAGGAGTAGGAGCACCAAGAGGACAAATACCATCTGGATCTTGGTAGGCCTACTACCAGCAGGGCCTCTCCTCCGCCGCCTCCTGTAGTGGTAGTCTTGGCTGTGACTGGAGACACTCCAGGCACGTACGCTGCACTGCTCCTGATCTCAGCCGGTAAGGTGCCCTCTGGCTCCTCCAGTGGATGCCAGGTTACTGCCGATAAGTCGGCCCCTGGCTCCTCCGGGGCCCACCCGATGACCCACAAGTTGAGTCCCCGCTCTCGGGGACCCGCCTGGTCACGACCGATAAGGCGGTAGGGGGATCCTCCCTTTCCCACCTGGTCCCTTCATCTGGTAAGTCAGCCGCCTCTGATGCCTGCCTGGATGTTGCTCACCCGTCGGTGGCCTCTGCCGATTTACCCGATGTCCAGTCGAGCTCCGAGATGACAAGAGTCTCCCCCCACAACCCCGGTGGCTCTGGCTTCGCTTCCTGCCATCTCGAGTTGGGAAGAGAGCGATAAACAGCTGGAAGTGGTCCTTACTGCAGCTTCCGTTCATCAGTCCCCTGCAGGGGATGTAGGGCTAGAGGCGCCTCCGCTGACGACTGTCCATATGTCGAAGGTCCCTCAAGGCTTCTCTACGTCGGATCCCCTTTCAACGGAAAAGGGACAGGTCCCTCCACAGGGACCCCTTCGTCTGGCCTCAATGCTGACCCCGGCACTAGACTGTTCTTCCCTGTCGGATCCTTCCGGGCATGTTCCGACACTGTTTCCTCTGATGCCAGGGACCAACCCTACGCCGGAGCCCTCTTGTCTGGTCCTGACATCTGTTCCTATGCCGGATCTGGCTCCGTCGTCGGAATCCCCACGTCCGGCCCGGATGCCTGCCCCCCCCCGACACCGGATCCCTTTCCAACACTGAGCCCTGCGGCGCCAGCCCCGACGTCAGTTTTCTTGACTACTGTTTTTCCGTCGTCCCTCCACCTCCTATCTACACAACGGCGGGGTTTGCACTGGTACCCCCGACATCTGGTATCCTGACGTATGGGAATTATCCCGGGCTTTCTAGGCCTTTTAACACTCTGAGCTTACTCTCATGGGTTCCCAGTGGCTTCTGGATCTTTCTTACCCAGACTTCTCGGGACATCACAATCCGGGATACCCCCCCTCTACCAAGGGTATTTTCACTATCCTTATCAGGGCTTCGGAGTACATGGGTATCATTACCTTTCTACCCCTGTGCCTCCGACCCCGCCCTCTCCTCCTCCTCCTCCCTCCCCCACCACCTCCTCCTCAGGCTCAGCCTCAGGACTTCCAGACTGTGATCCAGTCCTGGTGGAGAGAGGCTAGGATGGAGCTGGTTTCGGACCTGGAGAGCCGTCTCCCAACTCAGGCTCCTACCCTCCCTCCCAGGTCCTTGTCTCCAGTGAGCTCGGTTCGCTCCATTGTTCATATTTCGGGGGCTATCTCCCTAGAGATCCATCTCCCAAACTTTGAGCCCACGGATGATCCGAACTCGGGAAGGATTCCTCTGACCAACAGTTTCCGGTCCCTAAAGGGAAGACCTCTCCTAAGTCCCCTCCTGAGGATCCTTCCTTTTCAGACCTGTTGAGGTCCATCCAGGAATTTTACAATTGAGAGACTGAGAAATAGTACCCCATGAAGAAAAAGCTCACCAAACACTTGGACCTAAAGTCTTTCTCTCCAATCCCGGTTCCTCCCTGGATAGGACCCCATGAAAACCTCACCACCACAATTTGGCAAATGCCACACACTATCCTGGCGGTCCCGAAAAAGGCTGACGGGATTTATCTAGCTCCTGAGGGTGCTCCTTTTCTTGATTCGCACCCAAAGGTTGACTCCATTGTCATTACCGTGGCTCATGATCGCTCAGCTGCCCTAAAGCACATGCGCACCTCCACTCTGGATAAGGAGTCTCGGCAGATTGACCAATATGGCCAGAAGGTATACTCTTCGGCTATGTGTACACTGTGTTTCCTCCGATACGTAGTCCATATAGTATCCTTTTAGAGGCAACCCTAATCAAGCTGGAGGCCCGAATCCAATTCATGGACCCCTCAGACCTCAAGGAGGACCTCGCCAAGGATTTACGCCTGTTCAAGATCTCCTGCAGGCATGCCCTAGGGGCCATCTACGACTCAGTCGACGTGGTGGCCCGTACCTCGGTGACAGCCGTCTCCCTTCAGTGGCATGCTTGGCTATGCATTCTGGACTCACCAATGATATCCAGACTACGATTCAAGTTGCCCCCGTCCAGGGCTTGGTCCTTTTTGGGGGAGATACCAAGGACATCATCATGGGCCTGCAGGACAGAGGCCAGGCCCCCTGGTCTGTTAGGTCAAGTGTACTGATTGAGTGTGCAAAGGAAGCAACCCTTTCGGAGGCAGACCAGAAGGCCAGCAAGGCAAGCCCAGAATCACCATCAGGGCATGAGAAAAGCCATGGGCACTTCCTTTTCTTCCCCTCTAGCCTCAAAGTCCTAGAGATGATCAGGGGGCCTTCCCCCTGCCCGTCCCGTCACCTCCTGACTCCTTACCCCCCTCCTCAGCCTCAGAGCAAGGAGCCATGGTGGGGGGGGAGGTTCACCCTCCATGCGCAGGAATGGAGGCATAACCTCCGGTAGGGATCCTGCAACCGTATCACAGGGGGCACTCTGGAGTTTCTGGAAACACCTCAGAGTCTCACAGGTCCTCCCCTACTTGCCCCCAGATTCTTCTCATAAGGGAGTAAATATGGGCTGTGCTGCAAAAGACAGCCATAGAGCCGGTCCCCCTTCATCAGAAGGGGTTGGGATTTTACTCCCACTTTTTTCTGGTTCCAACAAAGACAGGCAACCTCAGACCCATTCTCAATCTCAGCAGGCTCAATCTGTTTGTCAAGTACAAGAGATTCGGAATGCTGACCCTCCAGTGCCTCCTACATCTTCTTCAAGAGGCCCATTGGTTATGTGGCCTGGACATGCAGGTTGCTTACCTGCATGTTCCGGTGTTCACCAGCCACCGCTGCTTCCTGTGCGTCTGTTTCCAAGGGGAGCATTTCCAGTTCATGGCCCTCCCGTTTGGCCTTTCCTCAGCACCCAGGGGTTTTTACCAAGTGCCTACAGGTAGTGGCAGCAGCCTTGAGGCATCAGGGCATTGCAGTTTTGCCCTACCTGGACGACTGGCTTATTTCGCCCCCGTCCAAGGAAACTCTGTTGGAGGCTGTCTTGTGCACTGTGGACCTATTTTCTTGCTTGGGGATTACAGTCAGTATCCCCAAGTCCACACTCTCTCCATCTCAGAGACTCCAGTTTATTGGAGCAGTGTTGGACACGGTCCAGTGCTAAGCCTTCCTCTCTCTGAAGAGGGTGGAGGCCCTTCGAAATTAGGCAACCTTGGTAGCCTCCTGCAATTCCCTCCCAGCCAGAACAGTACTCCGGCTTTTAAGTTTGATGGCAGCCTCCATCTCCACGGTTCTCCTTGCTAGGCTTCACATGAGGAGCTTTCAGTGGACCCTGCCCATCCAGTGGGATCAGTTCAGGGATGATCTGGACCATCCGATCCTGATATCCAGTGTGCTCAAGAAGGATTTTCAGTGGTGGAGGGATCCCTTGAATCTGTCCCAAAGCCTTCCCTTCCGGAGGTCGGCTCCCCTGTGCACTCTCACTACGGATGCTTCCAACCAGGGTTGGGGAGCTCATATGGGGGACCACCAAACTCTGGGATTATGGTCCCAGATCGAGATTTCTCTGCACATCACTAACCTAGAGATGAGGGCAGTTCTATATGCCCTTCAGGCCTTTCAGTCCATCCTCCCCAGGGAATCCCTGCTTATCCAGACGGACAACATGTCTGTAGTCTGGTACACTGACAAACAGGGAATCACTCTGTCATACCCCCTTTGAAGGGAAGTGATGCGAGTGTGGAATTGGACAGTCCAGAACGGTCTGTCCCTCACAGCTGTTCACGTTCCAGGTATTCAGAATGCCCTTGTGGACAGCCTCAGCAGAACATCCACCTTCACCCATGAATGGGAATTAAATCAGGAAGTGGCTGACTCTCTCTTTTAGCAGTGGGGCAACCGGAACTCGACCTGTTTGCCTCCACGTCCAACGCAAAACTTCCCAGTTTTTGCTTGTTCGTTCCAGGGCATGGTTCTTTCTGGCACAACATGTTGTCGCCCTCTTGGACAGGGAAATTCTTATAGGCTTTTCCGCCTCTTCCCATTCTTCAGAGGGTGCTCCTCAAGCTCCAGGTGGAGGGAGCCAGCTTGATTCTGATCGCTCCCCTCTGATCGAGGCAAATTTGGTTCCCGCTTTTGCAGCAGCTTGCAGAGGAGCCCCCAGTTCCACTTCCTCTCCAGCTCAACATTCGTACTCAGAACCAAGGACAGCTTGTACACCTGGGGCTCAGGACCCTGCATCATCATGCGTGGCTCCTTCAGACATAATTAAATCTTGTTTTTGGGGTCTCCACCAGAGTAGCCCAGGTCCTAGTGGAGGCTAGGAAGCCCTCCACTAGATCCACTCATGCTATGAAGTGGAAATGTTTTTCTCTTTGGGCGGCTTCCAGAGGTTGGGACCCCTTTACTTGTTCAACCCCTCATATCATGGAGTATCTCCTCCATCTTTCAGACTCTGGGTTATCCTATTCCTCCCTCAGGGTCCACCTTTCCGCCATCTCCGCCTATCGTGTTCGTGAAAGGTAAGCCCGTGGCACAGCTGGATGTCTCCAAAACCTTTCTGAAAGGAATTCTTCTCCTGAAACCCTCCATTCTCAACCCTTGTCCACCTTGGGATTTGAATTTTGTGTTGGAGAAGCTCACGCCCTTTGAACCAGCAATGAGCTGCTACTTGCCCTGCCTTTCCTGGAAAGTGCTATTTTTGGTTGTTATTACTTCAGCTCGAAGAATTTCCGAGCTTCAGGCCCTGGTGTTTAAGGAGCCATATTTGACAAATCCTAAGATCTTACTTCAAGAGGGTTCCTGCAGTAGGCCTTCACATATAGGACTGTGCCCCCTGGCATTAGGATCACAAGGCAAACTTGTAGCTAGCAGTTGTTGCCTGCCCTCCAGTTCTTTCCCGCCGTTGCTCAGTTTCGTTTGACAAATGCGGTACAACAGTTTTTGGTTGCCCGCCATTTTTTCACAAGCATTTTTCGTGATTTCTTTCAAATGTTCTCTGATATCCCATCCATCTTCTGTTACAGTGTATGTTGTCTAGTTGGCCTAAAAATAAGTGCTCCCAGTGCAACACGCAGATCCCGCACAGGGACGACCACTCCCGGTGTGTCCTCTGTCTGGGCCCCAAGCACAACTCGACTGAGTGCTCCATCTGCCAGAGGTTTAATCAGGCCATGCGCACCCATTGCAAGAGGATCCTCGAGACCCATCTGCTTACCCAGAGACTGGTTTCTATGGAAAAGGAGCTCCAGGAGCTGTGAGAAAGGTAATTGTTGTCCGCCCCGGAGAAGAAAAAGGACAAGGAGAGATGCCGGGAGCGGAGCTGTTCTCCTCAAGGGAAGACCAGCCAGACATCCGACACTGACCAGGGTGGTGAGTACCCAACCTGCAGGGTCTTCGTCCGCCCTGGCGGACTGGATGCCCACTCCCCCCCCCATTGAGGTTAGCTGGCAGTTGGGGGTTGCCTCTTTTGGAGGTTTCTGTCAGGTTTCCTGCTCTGAGCTCGGCCAATAAGTCGCGCCCTGGCTCTAGCCGTTCAGTTTGGCTTGAGTTTCCCATCTCGGGTCAGCCCGGCTGCGCCCTGTAAGCCAGTCGACAGGTCCTTCGTCGACCATGTGGTCACTTCTTCTCTCCTGTCGGGCTCCCTTGAGGCCCCTGATGCCGGAATGAGTGTGCTCGCAGATACACCTTCATCCCCACTGGCTTCCTCTCCTGGGGATTCGCTACTTGTACCTGACACTTCTCTTAACCTGTCGGATACCTTACCTGTCGCTAGGGAGCTTGCCTGATCTGCCCCCTTCGCCAGGTCTCATTTCACCAACAGATTCCTTCCTCCCTGTGGATCCTTTGCCAGATCTTTACAGCCAAGGCATGGACCCTCCTCCCGCGAGACCTCTGGGCCCTCTGTCTATCCCATTGCTGGATCCTATTCCTAGCGGGCCTTCGGCACCCCCACGAATGGGCTTCTTTGGGTCCTGTGGGTGATTTTTCCAGGGAATCTCCATGTCCCCCAGTACCCGCCGCCGGGGGTGTCTGTCGCCAGGTTATAACCCGCCAACGCTGGGCTACAACCCGCCAGGCTTTCTGGCACCTGGCTATCTGACACCGGGATACCAAACGCCGGGCTACCCAATGCCAGGATACCCAACATCAGACTTCTCAGGTCAGACCTTTTACCAATATCTTTATTAGTACCAGGCTTCCGGCTACCCACCCCTCATGGGGTACCCAGGTTACCCACCTCCTTCTCCAATGCAGCCCAATCTTGAATCCATCCCTGCGTGTTGGAAGAATGCCAGATCTCAGCTTCTCTTGGAGTTTCGTCAGCCTCGGGTCACGGTCAGGGCTACTCCTCCTTCTATGTTGCCCCTCCAGTCCTGTACCCTCTTCCCAGGTCTTTGACAGGGATTCGGGTGCTCTGCCCCCTAGGGATTTTAGACCTTGGGACCAGGCCCTTGAACAAACTCCTAGCAGGCTGGAATCTTTGAATTCGGATGAGGAGTTCTGGAGACCCAGTCTTCGCAAAGACATAGACAGGATGGAAGCTGTCCAGAGGAGGGCAACTAAAATGGTGCAGGGTCTGCACCGGAAAACATATGAAGAGAGACTTAAGGAGCTTAATATGTATAGCCTCAAGGAAAGGAGGGAGAGGGAGGACATGATAGAAACTTTCAAGTACCTCAAGGGAATCAACAAAGTCCAAGAGGGTAGCATCTTTCAAAAAAAGAGGTGTGCAAGAACAAGGGGCACAATTTGAAGATAGAATAGAAGTAGCTCAGAGGTTATTTAAGGAAGTATTTTTTTCACAGAGAGGGTTGTGGATGCATGAATAGCCTTCCGGAGAAGTTGTGGAATCAAAAACAGTGGTGGAATTCAAGCATGCATGGGACAGTCATAAGGCAATTCTAGGGGGTGGGGGTAGGAAGAAGTAGGCTTCTGGTTAACTAGGATCTGCAGCTTATCCAGTAGGCAGGGAAATGGGCAGACTGGGTGGGCCAAGCGTTCCTTATCTGCCGTCAAATTCTATGTTTCTATGAGGAATCAGACCCAGGGAATCAGTCCGAACCTTACTCTCTGGTCGAGCCTCAACCAAAGGAGTCCCCTAAGTCTCCACCTCCAGGACCCCTCCTTTGGAGAGTTACGTAGGACTATACAGAAACCTTGTGGGCCTCCAAGGAGCTGGACCCCAACCCAAGAGACTTGCAGAGCATCTGGACCGGGTCAGTGTGGATCCCCTCCCCATTCCTCCCTGGATGGGACCACATGAGGATTTAACATCCACTGTTTGGCAACAGCCCTCTTCTATTCTGGCAGTGTCACGCAAAGCAGATCGAACTTACTTTTCCCTGGAAAGGGTCTCTCATTTGACTGCCCATCCTAAAGCCGACTCCAAGGTCATTACTGCTGCCCATGACAGCTCGGGCCACCCAAAACATCATAATGCCTCTCCACCAGACAAGGACTCTAAACAGATGGACCAGTCCGGTAGAACGATCTACTCATCTTCCACCTGTACCATCTCATCCCTGAACTATGTGGCCCACATGGTGGCATTCCAAAAATCCTCCTTAACAGACTTGGAGAAAGATATTATGGAGATTCCTGATGAACAACTCAGGAATAAATTCCTGGACAAAGTCAGGATGAATAAATCATCCTGCTGCCACGCCCTCTGCACCACATACGTCTTCGTTGACACTGTGGCACGGAGTGCGGCCACAGGGATTTGTCTTGGATGCCTAGCCTGGCTTCGACTGGTTGGGTTGGTACCAGATATTCAGTCTTCCCTTCTGAACGCTTCTTTTAAGGGTCCAGTTCTGTTCGGCAGCGACGCCAAAACATTATTGCTGAGCTGCAGGAGAGCGGCAAGTCCCTCAGGGATGTCCGCTCCATGTACCTTTCCGGCCAGAAATAACGGCAGCAGCCTTTTCACCGCCAGTGAAAGTGGAACAGGCAGCACCAGGGCAAGCGACAAGGTAAACGTCGTGCCCCAGGTTCTGGTGCCCAAACTCCTCAGGCCAAGTTTTCTAAAACAGCCTCTGGAAGAAATGCGTCACTTCCCTCCGTATCCTGACTCCCTACCCTCCTTCCGCTTCCTCCGATTCTCTTGGAGGAACCGGTAGAGGAAAGGTTCGGCCTCCACCTGGATGGGCGGAGGCCCGTCACCGCAGATGCATGTGTTCTCCAACTCATCGAAAGAGACCACTCTATAGAGTTCCTGGAGAGGCCTCCTCCCAATCCTCTGGGAAGGTCCTTTTACCCGACAGGTCAACTTCATCTGGTCAGTCAGGAAATACAGGCTGTGCTACAAAAGGCAGCTATAGAGCTTGTTCCTTTGGAATAGACAGGAAGGGGATTGTACTCCCAGTTCTTCCTGGTTCCAAAGAAGACGGGGGGATTCTAAGACCTAGATTAGATATCAGCATGCTCAACCTCTTTGTGGAGTACAAGAGATTCCGCATGTTGACTCTACAGGGACTACTACTCATGCTCCTACCCAACACTTGGCTGTGCTCCCTGGGTATGCAGGATGCCTACCTCCGTATCCCAGTTCTTCCAGCCCACTGCCGTTTTCTGAGATTCTCCTTTCTGGAGGATCATTTCTAGTTCGAAACCCTTCGTTTGGCCTCTCCTACTTTCGGGTTTTCATCAAGTGCTTGCGGTAGTTGCAGAGTTTTATACGCAGGAGCATCTCGTGTTCCTGTACCCGACGACTGGCTTTACAGCCCCCTTGCCAGACCGTCTAAAGGAATCCCTCTCTTTCACTTTGGACCTCTTTTCCAGTCTGGGAATCTTGACCATTCTTCCCAAATCCCAACTAATGCCTTCACAGCACCTCCAATTCATTGGAGTGGTGCTCGACACGGTCTAGAGCAAGGCCTTCCTCCCAGCCGACCGAGTGGAGACTCTGATCTGTCAGGCCACTTTCATGGCATCCTCTCGGTGGACCACAGCTTGCTCGGTCCTACAGTTTTGGGGCCTGATGGCAGCTGCCATCTCCACGGCCTCTTTAGCCAGGCTACATGAGAAACACTCGGTGGTCTCTCAGAGTCCAGTAGGACCAGTGCCTGGATGACATGGACCAGAGAGTCCTGGTCTCCAGCAGCCTCCAAAAGGACCTCCTCTGGTGGAAAAACCCTGTCCATCTGTTGATAGGGGTTCCTTTCCACCCTCTGCCCCCCCCTCAGACCCTCACTTTGAATGCCTCGAACCTGGGGTGGGGAGTGCATCTGGGATATCACAGAACCCAAGGCTCCTGGTTGCCATGGAGGAGAATCTGCACATAAGTATTCTGGAGATGAGAACGGTGCTGTACGCTCTCCAGGATTTCCAATCTCGTCTAATTCTGGGAACACTCCTTATCCAGGCAGACAACATGGCCACTGTCTGGTATCTAAACAAACAGCGGGGCACCCGTCCTACTCTTGTCTGCAGGGAGGCGATGCGGGTGTGGTACTGGTCAGTTCAGCATGGCCTGCCTTTAACAGCAGTCCATGTGCCCGTTGTTCACAACATTCTGGTGGACAGTCTCAGATGATCTGTCGCCAGGGCTCACGAGTGGGAACTAAAGCAGGAGGCAGTAGAAGACCTGTTTCTTTTCTGGGGTCATCCAGATTTAGATCTGTTCACCTCCCAATACAACTCAAAACTATCCAGCTTTTGCTGGCTCGTTCCTGGGCATGGTGCTTTTTGGCAAGACGCACTGTCTCTATCTTGGACAGGGAGGTTTCTTTACGCTTACCTCCCTTTCCTCTATTACAGAGGTTCTGCTGAAGCTCCAAACAGAGGGGGCTGACATGATCCTCATCGCTTCTCTGAGGCCTCGGCAGATATGGTTCCGGCTGTTACAGCAACTTGCACTGGAACCTCCAGTACCTCTTCCCCTCTCTCACGACCTTCTGTCCCAGGACCAGGGCACCCTGGTACATCTGAGCCTCTCCATCTTCATGTGTGGCACCTGTGGACCTAGCGATTTCCCGTTATGGCGTTTCTACAGGGGTAGCTCGGGTCTTTGTGGAAGCTAGGAAGCTTTCCACCAGATCCACATACACCATGAAATGGAAGAGATTTTCCATCTGGGCCTCTGCGAAAGGCTTAAACCGCTTTTCCTGCTCGGCCTCCTAGGTGTTAGAGTACCTCTAGCATCTTTCAGAGTTGGGCATCAGCTATTACTCACTGAAGGTCCATCTCTCTTCAGTGTCGGCCTACCACCTTCCAGTGGAGGGAAAAACCTTAGCTCAGCTAGATGTTTCTAAGACTTTCCTGAAGGTGATCCTTCATATCAAACCTCCGGTCTGGAATCCTGTTCCTCCCTGGGATCTCAATTTTATGTTGGAAAAGCTTACTTTGCCCCCTTTTGAACTGGCAGCGAGCTGTGATATAAATTTTTTAGCGTGGAAAATGCTCTTTTTAGTCGTTATTACTTCAGCTCAAAGAGTTTACGAGCTTCAGGCTCTAGTTTGTAGAGAGTCTTATTTAATTTTCCAGACAGATCAGGTGGTCCTGTGGACTAATCCTGCTTTTCTTCCAAAGATGGTTCGGAAATGACTCTCAACCAAAGTGTTGAATTGCCGGTGTTTTTCCCAGAGCACTCCAACTGGGGAACACCTCCTGCACACTCTTGATGTGCACAGGATTTTGAGGTACTATACCTTTTGAATTAAAGAGGTTTGAAACTCGAACCAACTCTTTGTTGCCTTTGTCTCCCAGTGTTGGGGCAAGGCGATTACGAAACAGACTCTCTCTAGGTGGCTCGTTAACTGTATTTATTACACTTACCAGAAGTACAAAAAAAGCCTTCCGGGGGCCGTCAAAGGCCACTTCACCAGGAGTGTGGCCATTTCTACCGCCTTTTTCAGGAATGTGTCCGTGGATATCTGTGCAGTGGCCACTTGGTCTTCTATCCACACCTTCACTAAGCATTACAGTCTGGACGTTGCCTCTAAATGTCAAGCTGGCTTCGACCTGGCAGTTTTGCAAGGTATCCTGTCTTGAACAGGCCCTTGGTTGGCAGACATCTTCCTCCTCCCGGAACCTCGTCTCCGACTCCTTTCTTTGTGTTAGACTGCTTGGTATTCGGTCGTATGTGTGAAGACCTACTGCAGGAACCCTCTCGATGTAGGATATGGCAGTTATGCAAGAACTCACCATAACATTAGATCTTCGAGAAGATGTTCCTCCAGTAGGTCTAGTTTCCCACCCACCTTGCCCCCAGCTCTTGAGTTTTTTTTTCTTATTCCATACCTAGAACCATGTCTTCCAGGGCTCAGGGTAACAGGAGTCTTGGACTCCTCTTCTGTTCTCTGTCTATAGGTCTCTGGTGGAAGAGAACTGGTGGGCAGGTGTGGGACTGCCCCTTTTATAGTTGCTTTGACGTTCGTCACCTGGCGATGGGGGCGGTCCCATGACGGTGTGCTTCTAGGTTGACATGGTCCTAGCATCCAGGGAAGCGCGGTCCTGTGTGTGAAGACCTACTGCAGGAACCTCTCTCAAAGATCTACTGTTATGGTAAGTTCTTATGTAATTGCTGTTTCCTTCCCAAGGTGGTTTCCGAGTTCACACTTAATCAGACAGTGGAACTCCCAGTTTACTTCCCCGCTCCTTCGAATAAAGGTGAAGCGCATCTGCACACGCTTACTGTGCACAGAATCCTAAGGTGTTATGTCCATCGGACTAAGGATTCTCGCAAAATTGACCATCTCTTCATCTCCTTTGGCCCCAAATCCATGGGGACAGCAGTTTCCAAACAGTGCCTTTCTAAGTGGCTCACTAATTGCATTTGATTCTGTTATCAGAAGCACAACAAACCTCTGCCGGGGGAAATCTGAGGTCACTCTGCTAGGGGCATGGTGACATCTACTGCCTCTTTACTAAATGTTTCTGCAGTGGAGAGTTGTGTGGCAGCAAC
Source organism: Neoceratodus forsteri (assembly GCA_016271365.2). Taxonomy (NCBI): domain Eukaryota; kingdom Metazoa; phylum Chordata; order Ceratodontiformes; family Ceratodontidae; genus Neoceratodus; species Neoceratodus forsteri. The sequence continues at coordinate 85,036,100 of CM028136.1, forward strand.
CTGGAGATCGGTGCTTACCTCTGTGAAGCATTACAGTCTGGAAATTGCCTCTAGGCGTAGGGCCGAGTTTGGCCTCGCTATTCTGCAGGGCCTAGTGTCTTAGGCCAGTCCTGTACTGTCCTTTCAGTTGCTCCTCCTCCTCCTGTGTGTGTCTCTCTCTCGCTCTCTCTCAGCCTCTCTGTCTGAGGGACTGCTTGGGATTCAGTCCTATGAGTAATGACCTACTGCAGGAACCCTCTCAAAGTAAGATAGTACAGTTACATAAGAACTAACCGTAACAGTAGATCTTTGAGAGAGGTTTCTCCAGTAGGTCATATTTTTCCCTCCCTCCTTCCTCCAATTTTCTGTTGGGGCTCCAGGAACTGTTCCCTTTCTCCTGTCTTTCCTTTAGGATCTCCGTTGGGAGAATTGGAAGGCGGGCGTGGGGACCGCCCACTATATAGGGTCACTCTGACGTCTGTCTCTAGACGTTGGGTGGACGATCCCCCACCAGGCATTGCTGGAAAAGTTTGCTGTACGGTCCTGATGCCAGGTGGTGCAGTTCTATGTGTAATGACCCACTGCAGGAATCTCTCTTGAATATCTACTGCTATGGTAAGTTCTTACCTAACTATACTTTTTCCTTCCCACGAGAACCTTGGGCCAGGATCCAGTTTAGGTCCCCTTGAGTCCGATTGGTCAAATGACTGTAAGTCCCAGACCTAACATGGTGGCTTCCATTCAGAAAGATAAGCTGCAAGGAAAACAGGTTAAACAAACTCCTCTTATGTCAAATGTAACAGTATATAAGCAGTAAATGAGCACAGTTTCCGTACAGGCTCCATATGCACTCATATTGACTGCAGAATGGAGCAAATCAAGAGTGGTGGCTGGCCGGTCGCAAGCCCTAAATTATGCGGACCCAGCACAGACCATTCACTACACACAGATTAGCTAGTCCCTTACAGGGACAGGCACGGAGGCTCAACATGGCACTCTCACGCAAATAAGCAGGATCACACCAAGACAGGGCACCAGCCTGGCAGTGGGCATTGAGGAGTCCAGGAAGATATTAGGTAAACCCCAAATTTGTGTGTGGTGTGTTTACACTCTTCCCAGCCTGGAAAAACTTGGTGTCCACGTCAAGTCTAAATATAATACACACTTTTATATAGAAAATATTATGCGTAAATACGTGCATGTATATAGATAGAGGTTGCAACCATAAACTGTTCCATTTGTATGTCACAAAATAATTTCTGATGCATCAGAGAGAAAAGTAGACTAACAGCTTTACTATACCCTTTCCATTTTTTCAATGAATACTGCGTAAAGACACATTATGTTTCATGAAACAGATTCAGGTAAACTCATTGTTTGCACAGCTCTAGTCTGTACTACCTCCCGCACACTAACCCCCATGGTTTGGGGCCTGACACTATCAGCTAAGCTTGGGCTGCATGGGGAAAGTGCATTAGCATACCAAATGGAGAGTTTTACTATTAGCCTAGAGGCTTCAGAGTAACCCATTTTTGGAAGAGAAGTCTCAGAAATGTAAACCCCTTTATGAACTACATTCGTGGGAAGATGTACAAACTTTCCTGGGGAATCGTAACTAAAGCGCACTACAGGCTTTGTAGTTCTTCCAGACTTTCTGGGAGGGGCAGGCTCAGTCCTTTCAACATTTGCACTTGGGTTGATCAGTTCCAGGTCATTGTCCATCGGTAAGTGAGCTTCTGATGAAAGGGGTGCCTCTGCACTGGCTGGCTGTTCAGAAATAGAAGGAACACTCAGATTTGTTTGCTCTGCGAGTTCTGGTTCAGCAGAAACACAGTGACTTGTTCTGGAATTCCAGGTTCATCATCAGGAGGAAATTCCATGGAATTTAAATCACGTAACACATTACTGATACTGTCAGAATCTTCATTTTCATTTGCATTATTGTCCATCATAACATCAGAATCATTAACTTTAGACATTTCTGTTTCATCTGGTATGTTACCAGTTGTGCTGTCGTGGTCAGGATTTACCTCTTGAGGCTCAGTTCTACAAAACACGAGTCAGCTATATCAAAAGTCACACTTTGTACCTCACTGTCAGGAGGCCCAGGAGTAGTGGAGAGGGCTGGAGGATTAGGTAGTCCTGAGGGTCCAGCCTCCTCTCCCATATTACACAGGGGGTTTCCTTGAAACAACTGGCTCACTTCATAAGATAGACAATAGGTGACCCCACACTCGCTATCCTCAGATTCAGACTTACAGTCAGTTTCAATAAGAGCCTGGCTGGTGGAAGGCTGTGAATTCTGAACAGCAGGAGGAGCATTTAACTGTCTCTTCTTGGCTGCAGCTCGGGTCACAAGCCCAGGCAGAACAGTATCTTGGGGGTGCGGAATCAATAATGATTTGCCCAGTAGGTAACAAATGATTTTTGTGCATTGTCTTTACAGTTTGTGGGTCATTCTCTGGATGCACTTTGTATACTGGCAGTTCCTCCAGCTGGCTGACAACAATGTATGGGGTGTGGTGTCACCTGTCTGCTATCTTGTGTTTTCCATGCAATCCTGAATTTGTCAGCAAAACTCGATCTTCAGGTTGCAGCTCTTGTGCCTTGACACGTTTGTCCTGCCTTTCTTTGTTTGCTAGGTTTCTCTTGGCCACCATGGTGTGTCTTAACTGATAAGCATGGTTATGTTGAGCTTTGAGTTTTTGAACATACTGGAGGTAGTTCTCTGACTTGACTCCATCAGGGGATACTGCAAAACAGATATAAACTGGTAATCTTGCTTCTCGACCAAACATCAAATAGTATGGACAAAACCTAGTTGCATCGTTTCTGGTACAGTTATAGGTGTGAACTAATGTACTTATTTGCTGACTCCGTCTCGGCTTATCTCTGGGATGAAGTGTGCCCAGCATGTCTAGTAATGTTCGATTGAATCTTTCAGACTATGGATCCCCTTGAGGGTGATAAGGAGTCATTCTGGATTTTCGCACCCCCCACAGTGAGAGCTTTTCTTTAATCAGATGGCTTTCAAAGTCTCTCCCCTGATCAGAATGAATCCTCTGGGGGGCACCATAAAGGACAAAGAATTTTTCTGTCAGAACCTTGGCTACAGTTGAGGCCTTTTGCTCCTTGGTTGGATAGGCTGGGACATAGCGGGTAAAATGGTCAGTCACGACTAGCACATTACAAATGTTCTTTTGATCTGGCTCTGAACACAAAGTCAACGCACGCAAGCTTCATGGGCACACTGGTGGAGATGTTAACTAGGAGTGCAGCCCTCTGACGCTGAGCTACAAATTTTTTTTTTTCCTCCTACTCTCCTGGCGTGGTGGATCTTTCTTCCGGTATCCTAGACTGGGGCTCCCATATCCTCCTCGGTATCTACTGCGGAAAGCCTTGACTTACTCATATAGCTCGCCCATCTCGAAAGGGAGGAGGGGGGTACTCCCATTACACCCCTCCAGTCCATTAGTCTCTCGTCAGGCAGTCCATCTGCGGTAGCCACTGGTAGCCCAGTTTCAGGTTATCTGGGGCAGTCGGGACCGTCTACTCCTTCAGCATGGTGCCCTTTCCTGATTTTCTTGTCCCCCACAGGGCGTGGCGCTCTGGGAGACCAAGGCGGCGCACTAACGTCCTCGCTTCGGTTTCAGTCCACGCCCTTCCACCCTTTATGCGGTCCCCTGCAACACCACCCGTGTCCACGAGTGACGATCAAGCTGCGGGACAGGCATCCTCCTTCCCCAGAGGAGAGCAGCCATTGGGCACTCGATCCTCCTCTCCCCGGCAGCCCTCCTACCCGAGTCCGTTCGAACCCGGGTCGCTACGCCGCAAGCGAAATCCAATCACCGCGCCGGGCGGGCCGGTCGATCGGCTACAAGTTTTTTTTTTACTTTCTTTCTTTTGCCTCTTCTGCCTCGGAGCCCTCTCCTTCCTTCCTCTCAACTCCATTCCACCTCCGGGCGGATCTGCCCCTAGAGTGCCCTCCTCCTTGCATTGGGGTCTGTCCTCCACTGTGGTCCGGATGATCCGAGAGGCTATCATCTTGGGCTGCCGAGAGGGTTTTCTCGCTTCTCCCTGGTTTCCCGCCCGAGACGCCCGCGCTAGGAGGACGTCCCTGAGTGGCGGTGTGCTGATGCACACCAAGCCCTCATGCACAGCCGACGCCCCTCCCGGCACCTGCAAGCAGCGCTGCCTCGCCCCTCCGTGATTGGTGCTTCCACCGTCGTGGAGCAGGACTTGAACGCATGAATGCTCGAGGTTCCTACCCTGAGGGAGGAGAGCATCTGCTGGGACGCTCAATCCTCCTCCTCCCATCACCCCGGCAACCCGAGTCCGTTCCCAAACCCGGGTTGCCGGCGTAGCGCGAGGTGTGGCGTCCAGCGCCTCAACCCTCAGCGCCACCGGGCCGGCTCACGGCTACAAGTTTTGATGCGAGTTTCAATGTGAGCACCCATTTTAAGCCAGTAGAAATGGGCATGGGCCAAGTCTGAAGTTGTGTCAAAACCTAGATGTCCCATTTGGTCATGGAGGGGCACGTAAAACCACACGTTGGAAAGCAGCAGGTAGTACTAGCTGCTGTTTGACAGCTTGACCTTGTCTATTCGTGGTCTCTCTATAAAGCAGTTTGTGGTGCAGCTTTAACCTAGGCCCTTCTCTAAACAGCAAAGCAGTTCTTTGATCTTTGAGTGAAGTTTGGACACGTTTTTCCCAGCACCTGAAGGCCTGGTCCCTGTGCGGCTAGGGGCCAGGCCTTGGGTCCTTCGGCAAGGTCCTCGACATTTTGAGGCATCCTGCTAGAGGTTGGCCAAACATGCTCGCCTTCAATGGGTAGAGTTCTCCATTTGATGAGGGGATAGGGCCTGGCCCTCTCCCGTCCCCGGGCGAGCATTCTGGACCATCTATGGTCCGTTCGTTGAACTAGGGCTTCGGCAGATGACCCTCTAGGTGCTTCTGTTGATCACCCCTGTCTTCCGGGCGCAGGCCGGAAGGCAGTCGGTGGCGCAGATAAGGTGGTCTGTCCCTTTCTAGGCCTCGATCACACCTCCCTTTGGGGAGAGTATCCCCATTCTGTGCCTGCGCTGTAGTATGGGCTTAGCTCACGGGCAAGCCCGTTCAAACCGTTGCACAGGTGTGAGTTTCCCCCACCTGTTGTGGAAGAACACCTTCTTGGTGCTACTCTGCCATCCGGAAGGAGGGAGAGTTCCAGGCGCTCCTTTGAATCTCCCTGTCTGGTCTTCCACAGGGACAAGGTTGTCCTGCGCCCCACCCGAAGTTCCTTCCGAAGGCGGCTGTGGAGTTTTCCCTAACCAGGTATTGTCTCTGCCGTGGTTCATCCCCATTCACACCTTGGAGACTGTATATAGGTTCCATGGGACCCTATTTATCGCTCACCTACCCAGGGAGCGTATGGCTGAAGTTCGGGAAAGGTTCGCCAGCTGTTTGTCATCTACGCTGGAGCCGCACCTGGCAGACCTGCAGCCTAGCGGGCTACGAGTGGGTGGGTCACCTCCTGCATAGGTCTCCGCTATAGATGGGCGGGCATGGAGCCTCCCAGAGGGATAAGTGATCATTTTACCCGCCCTTCCGCTGCATCGGTGGCTGCTTCCAAGGATACTCCGGCCCAGGATATCCTCAGGGCTTCTGCCTGGAAGCAGGCTTACCGTTTCTCCTTCCACATTGACCTTGGGTCACGCCAGGATGTTGGCCGGGGCCTCGGTTCTCCAGTCTTTCTCTAAGAAGGGGTGTGCGCCTTGCCTCCCTCCTCCCGGAGAACTGCTAGGAGTCTGCCAATAAGTGTGGATGAACAACATATCCATGTCCCTAGAAATACAGGTTACTCACCTGTAACAGGAGTTCTAGGAATGGTATATGTTGTTCATCCACACGACCCACCCGGCCTCCCCGGCTTCGACGCACAACCTGGCTTCCAGCGGGCTAGATCTGGTGTCATGGGGTGGAGCTGAGAGTTTTACCACCCGGGTGGGTGGGAGGAGCCAGCTTGAAGACCTTCCGGCAAGATTTAAAGTGGCAAGGAACCTGCCAATAAGTGTGGATGAACAACATATACCATTCCTAGAACTCCTGTTACAGTTGAGTAACCTGTATTTTTTCTCTATCTTCGGGTGCCATCAGAATCTGGTAATACCCACTCTGGAGGTCGAGCACAGAGAACCACTGGCTTCCTTTAAGGCAATCAAGGGCATCCTGGATGCAAGGCATGGTATATTGGTCAGGTATAGTTCTTCGGTTCATTGTCTGGTAGTCCACACACACATTTTCACTGAGCTGTTCTTCTTTTGGACTACCACAATAGGAGAGGCGTACGGGCTATGAGATTCTTATATCATTCCAGCTGCTAGCATCTCCTGGAGGTGGTATTGAACATTGTCAGTGTCTACTGGTGCCAGTCGGCGAGAGCTTTCACAGAAGGGCCTCTTATCGTGAAGTCTAATGTAATGCTCTGCACCAGTTATGCGTCTGACATCCCATTCTCTCAAAGAAAATAACCTTGCTCCGCTGGGCCAGTTTTCAACTGACTTTTGCTCGACACTCTTCAGGAATGGGAGATTCCTGAAAGTCAAACAAAGGAGTTACTTTGTCATTCTCTTCAGTGCATCGCTTGCTAGGCAGCACAGTAGTATCTGCACAGTACACAGTAGCCAGGGTGCAGCCTCGATTGACTCTAATATCCCTGTCAGACATGCTTTAGATTTGCACCACTACCCACCGAGCATAGGCGTGAAGTCAGGCAGGCAGGATGCTAGGCTTAACTAATAGTCTCTCAGGCAGTTCCCCTCATCTGGGGCACCCAACTTGAGAATCTTGTTCTTAACATCTTTCTTGATCTGTACCTCGCCACTGATAGTACACTGAGCATTGGGTGGCAATACAAGTGGTTCTGAATCTTTCTTCCACACAACTCTCACCGGCTCATCTTTTTCAACCTCTCTGGCTTGAATCTGCAGGTTGTATGCTCTGCACACCATGGCAGGCACCCTTTGCAGACTGTGTGAGAGGCCTTTTGGCACCATGCATTACTGCTTAAAGTTGAACCAGAAAAATATTCTGTGGCAATTTGCATATACAGCCCATGATGCTTTACATTATGGGGGTATGTGTGATTTTGTATTTCTTTGAACACAATGGCAGGGATGTGTAAGGCCCGCCTTATCTTCCTTGCTTCCTTCTCTTGACAAAGCTGAGCTAGCCGGTCAAACATAATGGGCATTAGTTTCCAATTAATAACAGGATACCATCATACATTTCAGTCGGAGGGCATACCAGGGCCAGGGTTTCTACTGGTTTGTCCATGCCATCAACAGCGGTAGGAAAAGATAACCACAGTTTTGCATAACTCAAGTATGGGTAGGATTTGTCGCTCAACTCCTAGGCATGAAGTCCTTAAAGGAGTACTAGCGGGAGGTCAGACTAGTGTTGGTCTGTGGTGGGCTTGTGGGATAACAGATGGACCAGACACCAAACTTCAGGTTCAGCACACAGTCTCTGTGTGATGTTTATTCAAAATACAGGCGATAACCTTCAGCAATGTTATATCCCTTCTTAAGTACATCAGTTTGTAGCAACAGACTATACAAGTCTTTCCTCTACACTTGTCAGCACCTACTGACTCACTGATCTTTGATCTAACTTAGCTGTTGAGATTCAGACTGCACCCCTATGCGGGTCCTGTTTGCTGGGGTAGTTGGGGCTCACATAAAAAAAAAAAAAAAAAAACAAGCTAAAAACAAAGAACGTCAGTGCAGAAGCACTGAAACAAGGGTTACCCCAAAGAGCATTAACAATAAGCCAAGTTTCAAAGAAACACAACATCACACATACTTCCATAATGCAAAGCATCATGGGATATATGCAAATCAACATGACATTTCAGATTGTCTCAGTTTAAAGCAATTAACATGCATTTTTAATAGCACAACTATCTTCATTTTTATAATACAGTCAACTAGTACTTATTACCTTTATCAAAAACACCTGGTGCCGTGGTATTTTCAACATTTACAGGTTTCATACACATAAGGTATATACATTAAATTATTTTATGGCATAGTGCTATTACATACTAAATCCAACAATGATAAACACAGCCTGTTGCTTTACATGTGCTTGAAGGTCACCACAGTAACCTCCCTCGACGAGAACCTGACAGGGAAAAGGAAAATTTAAAGAGGACACTACAGCATAGTCAGGAAAGGGAAGGGGTGACCAACCTTTTGGACTAGAAATTGTAAAGGATAGATTAGGCTAAGAAATAGAAGAACTATAGCAACAGATTTAAGAAAAGTTTGGTCCTCAAGAGTGGCAGAGGCTCCCTGTCTCACGGTCGTACCAGTGGTGACCTGTGAGCCACTGTTCAGCACAGCTCGGGTTGAAATGCCATTAACAGTTACGGTGGTCTCCATGGAGGGACCCACCATCTCAGACCAATCCGGAGGCGCAGGCTTGGTGGACTTGCCCACAGCAGTTTTAGAAGAAAATGTTTTTCATGATGGGCCTGGTTGAAGCTTTATATTGCTTTGTTGGACCTGGTTTAGTAGCTTGGTAGTGACTCGCTGTAGGTGTGGAGCATTGTAAACTCGTTGGGTGTGCCCATCTTCTCTGCACCGGTAGCAAAACACTCTAGCTCTGGAGTCGGTAGAATGGGCTGCATCTTCACGAGGTCTGTAGTGATTGGGAGGTGGAGCCCTACTTTCTTCTTTTGGTTACGGTTTTGGCTCAGCCCCCCACCCCTCCAAAGGGCAAATGGTCGGGTGGAATAAATGAGGTCTCTCACCATAGTTCGCAACTCTGTCATTTCTTCTACCAGGTTAGAATCAGCTCAAGACTCAGTAGCAAGGGTGCATTGGCCCCAGTACAGACAGGTGGAGCTTTGCAAACAGGCTCAGTCTTTTTAGCCTGTTCTGCCACAGCTTGCCTGACGGCTTTCAGTTCTTTCCATACTTTCAACAACTCACTAATTTGTGACTCAGAATTGTCCTCTTTCAGTAGGTCTGTCTGGGGTCGGGGCAGTTCCTGCAACCCCAGTGTAGGGGTACTAACGCCTCGTCTTTGGTCTCTGTCTCCTGAATTTCTTTAATTAACCAGCAATATTCAGGAGGGTTGGTCTTGCGATCTTGAAATTCTGACTTCAGCATTAGCACACTCGAATAGCGGTCAGATTTAAGAATGTGAAAAAGGTGGATGAGTACAAGTCCACTTGCTAGAGCAATACAACCAAGCAAAGGGCTTCCACCCAAAAGTCTTATCCTAAGGCAGGTAGAGGGAAGGGTGATTTTCCTAATCCCTATTACTCCTGTTCTCCCCCTCAGTAAAACTGCTCTCAGACAAGAGGGCACTCTAGGGAAGGGGCGGGAGAGGCCAGAGAAGGCCGGCCACCTCCCAGGCCCTGCATCTCAGTCTAAGTCCTGACTTCAATGCCTTGGTCACCCCCCCTCCACCAGTAGGGGCAGGCGCTCCCACTGCCTCCAAGCCTGGACCCACATGATGTCAGACAAGTGGGTCTTGGAGGTAGTGGAAAAGGACCTGCCTCTTTGCTTCAAGAAGATGCTAGCTTTAAGGAGCTCTCTGGTTTCAAAACCCCTAACCACATCAGAAAACTCCTGCTGGAGCTGGACGTCAACAACCGTCTGGTATCAAAAGTGGTGGAAAGAGTACCTACCTTACAGAAAAACAAAGGCCTTTACTCCTGGTACTTCCTCACCCTAAAGAAAAATGGGGAGTGGTGACCTATCATAGACCTTAGGTACCTCAATAGACACCTCCTGAAACCAAAATTCAGAATGGTGACACTAAAATGGTCATTCAGTCTCGGTAGCAGGAAGTCTGGCTAGTCTCTGGATCTCAAGGATGCCTATTTTCACATCGCATAAGGCAGTGGCTCAGAAACATCCTGCGGTTCAGGCTTCCTTCAGGGCATTACTAACTCGCAGCCATGCCCTTCGGCCTAACATCTGCGCCAAGGGTGTTTACCAAATGTCTGGCTGTCGTGGCAGCACATCTCAGAAAACAAGGGGTGTCTGTGTATCCCGACCTAGATGACTAGCTGACAGTAGGGAAAATCCCAGCTCAGGTCCAGGAGTCCCTGTCGCTCACAAAAAGCACTCTGCTGTCTTTGGGGTTCCCCATAAACCTAAAGAAATCTTACTTGGAGCCAACCTAGCTCCTAATATTTATAAGTGCACAGTTGGAGGCAAAGTAGAGCAGGGCCTTCTTGCCACCAGAAAGAATTCATAATTTCTTGGCAGTGGCAAACACTTATTATTTATTTTATTTATTTAGTTTTTGTTAACCGTGGAGGTACTCTAGGCAGCATAGCTGCCTATTTTCAGGTACGACCCAGGAGATTACAACAAAAAGTATGTAGACAATAGTAAATACAAGAAACATCAAGGGAACAAGTAGAGGTCAGACATAGTACAAATTATACAACATTTTCAGCAATGACAGTACATTTACAGGAGCCTACCAAAGCCAGCCAGATACTTCCTTAAATTCCTGGGATACATGACATCCATGACAGCTGGAGTCGTGGGGAGTCAGGTGCAGGATGAGGGACATTCAGTATCACTTACACTCCCACTGGCCCCAAAAGAACAATGTGCTGTCCAAACTAATATCAGTAACACAGACTCTTTTTCAAGCCCTGTGTTGGTGGAATGACACTGCAAACCTGTCAGTAGGTGTCCCCTTCCAGATCTCCCCTCCTACAAAAATCATCACTACAGATGCTTCCCTGCTAGGATGGGGGGCTGATATGGACAGTTCTTCTGTCAATGGCACCTGGACCCTGAAGAAATCAAGGTCACACATCAATCATTTGGAACTCTGGGCCATTTATTTGGCACTAAAATCCTTTGCTCCTCACATCAAAGGCCGCTCGGTGCAGGTCTGTTCAGACAACACCATTGCCATGTTCTACATAAACAAATCAGGTGGCACAAGGTTGGGAGTTCTTTGTACAGAGGCCATGAAAATTTGGACCTTGGCATATTCTCTCGAGGTGACACTTATCAGCCATTTCCCAGGCAAAGACAACACCCTGGCAGATGTGCTCAGTTGTGTCAGTCAGGGACACAGCGAGTAGTGCCTCAGTAGACAGGTGCTGGGGGGGGGGCGTGGCTGGCTTCTGAATATGGCAGACGCTTTTTAGCCTGCTCCTCTTGGCAGTACAATACCTCTAAAATGTCTATAAGGCCTCCTAACCGTATCAAAATCTGTATAAAACAGACATAGGAACTCCTTGCGGTCCATGGCCACCGGTAAATCCAAAAATAAACCGGCTAAGTTAAAATTTCATCCAGCACCTCTATCAAGAGAACAATGCCGGGACTGGAAGCCTACGACGAATCCCAGGCCGTCCAGGCCGCCAACTCCGCTAATCCTCCCGATCCCAATATGTCAGACTTGGAACGTTCCCTCGCAGGCATATACCGGCCACGCTTGCCTCAGATGCAACATGAAATGAAAGCGGGATTCACTAATACTGTTGCGCAAATTACCCACCTTCAAAGCGTGGTTATGGACTTGTCCCAATTCTTGGCCTCACACACATCGCAAATCTCTGAGCTAGAGTACTGTGTGAGTGATTTCGAGGATTCCCTACAAATGGTCACAAACGAAAAGAATGACCTTAAGAAAGCAATGGAGGAGCTTGTAGCACGGGTGGACGACCAGGAGAATCCATCAAGGTGCTCTAATCTACGTATAGTTGGTGTCCCAGAGGGAACTGAAGGTCGCAACCCAGAAGTTGAGCTCCACAAATGGCTGGTCGAGCATTTAGAACTACCTGAAGAAGTAGCATGATTTGAAATTGAGCGAGCATACAGGGTGGGCCCACCCGCTGAAACCTGGAGACAAGCCACGACATTGCCTGATAAAGTATTTCAGGTGCTTGGATAAGGAGACTGTTCTATGCAAAGCCAAAGCTAAGGAGCCTATCCAATTTAACTACTATAAGGTGCATGTATTTCAGGACTGTAGTCATGACCTTCAACTACAGAGGCAGAAATTTAATGTGGTCAGAACAAAACTGTATTAGCTTGGGCGTTCCTTCGCCTTTATGTATCCCACCAAGTTGAGAATTGACAAGCCTGGGCACCTCCCTGTTTTCTTCACCTTTCCAAAGCTTGCAGAGAAACAGGTAGAGGAGGAAGAGGCAAGAAGGCAACGGGCTCTTGCTTCACCAGATCAGGCCGATGAGGAAAACAGGTAAGTGTTTTTAATTATTTTGGTATGCAGTTTGTCCCTTGAGTCTCCCGACCGCGAATCTCTCATTGCGACTTGGAAGACCGGACACTAAGGACTTACAAGTACATCGGGGCCAAACCTGATTTGATGAGGCATTGGCCCATAGCTTGAACCCTTCTTCAATGCTCGTTTCACGAGTGTATGTCCGGGGGAATTTTTGGCCCTCCCTGACCGTGGCTGGGGACGTGGGTAATGGCGGGGAGGGCTGAGGGACATGGGTAATGGCGGGGAGGGCTGGGGACATGGGTAATGGCGGGGAGGGCTGGGGACGTGGGTAATGGCGGGGAGGGCTGAGGGACATATGACTGGTCACTCTGAATCTGCGGAGTCTCAGCCTGTTTTCCAACCGTTTTCGCTGGGCTCGTACCTGACTCTATCAGTACAGGATAAACACTTGTTTGTCCGCTTCTTTATCGGACTTATCAGCAACCAATCATTTGCTTAAACTTTGAATTTAGATTTTTAATTTAACAAGACAAAATCTTTCTTGTGTTAATAACGGAGTGTTACTGTGAAATCCCATTGTGCAGTGCTTGTGATATAAGCGAGAGCAGCTCCTCTGTTCGTACTAGGAGACCTTAACAGACGATAACGCAGTTCAATTAGTGCCGGAAAATGATCAGTAAAATGCACTCCATTGCAATAATATTGCTACTGGTTACCAGTTGTTTATATGGGGATTTACTTCAGGCACATTTACGCCGGATTGGGAGGGGAGTTGTATTTTGGTTCTATTATCGTTATGGGGTTTTAGGGTGGGGAGGGTGGGTTGTTCTCAAATCTTGTTCTGAGGGTTATTATAGTGGCTTGTGATGGGGTGGGGGTGGGGGTTTCCGTTGGCTGACAAGAATAGAACAGTCTGTGAATCTTGTTTGGCGAATGGGTCTCTCCCAACCTCTTTGCACTCAGATATTGGGATGTGTTTAATTTGTTGTAAAAGGGGAAACTTTGGATGTTGCAGTGTAGGGAGATGACCTATTGTAGAGAGAGCATGAAACAAGTAGAGCATGGGAGGGTTCTTCTTGAGAACGGGGATACTGCATATTTTTCTATTACAGTTGTCTTTGCAACTGTGTATTGAATCTGGGGTACAAAGTCTAATACAATCAGAGTAGCAACATGGAATGTTAACGGGTTAAAATCTGTTGTCGAGTGGAGTAGAGTGCTGGCTGAGGTGAAGATCGAAGTGACAAGTGGTCATGTTACAAGAGACACATGTCTCCAGTGGAGGCTTTAAAAAACAGTGTGTCTTTGGGGGGGGCTTCTGGATCTCCTCCACTTTCTCTTCCAAGGCCAGAGGCACCTCAGTCTGGTTCCCCAGAGGCAGCCAGGTTTGAGTTTTGGGTCAGGTCACTGACATTGCTGGCAGATACTCCCTAGTGCGAGCTGAAATCATGTGTACGAGTACCTACTCATTTGGATCTATACACGCGCTGAATGTGGAGGATCCCGGCTTCTTCCAAAGATTGGCACTGGATATGGCAAGATGGGAGGGACCCTGGATTTTGGGAGGAGACTTCAGTTGTGTTACAGACACCGTGCTGGATAGATCTAATACCGCTCCTGTCCCTTTAACCAAGAATGCTAAAGCATTAGGACAGTTAGAGCAAGAGTACAGCCTGATAGACATATGGCGGCACAAAAACCCCAAGGGTAGAGATTATAGTTTCTATTTACATGGGCATCAATCCTACGCCCATCTAGACAGAATGTTGATTAGTCCTTTCCTTCTGACAATGGTGGACACGGTGCAGTACTCCCCCATCATTCTGTCGAATCACGCCTCCCTCAGCATGGGTTTGTTTGCATCTGGCTCCCCCCCGGGACACGACAATGGAGGTTAGACCCCCTTCGTTTGAAGAATAGGGACTATATTGAAAAAGTGGCTAAAGATATCCAGGAGTTTCTGTACTTTAATAAAAGGGGAGACACCTCACATCAAAGCAGATGGGAAGCCCTGAAGTCATTTATCTGGGGGCAAACCATAGCCTTTTCAGCATTTGCTAGGAAACGGGGAGCAGGAGATTTCCCGTCTGTGTGAGAAAATTGAGGCATGTGAATCCGCTCACAGAAAAAGACCTTCCCCATCACTGTACAGAGTAATTCAAAAATTAAAGTGGCAGTTCAATACACTTAGCAGTGCAAAAATAGAAAGGGCTGTTTTATTAACCCAAGTTGGATCCTACTTTGACGGTGATAGAGGGGGCAAGCTACTTGCTTGGCAGCTTCATCGAAGGGAGGGAGAGAAGGCAGTCGGGCAGGTTTCTGATGAGTCTGGTAAACTGGTGCAGGATCAGAAAGCCATAGGCAGTGCTTTCAGCGCTTTTTATGAGACCCTCTACTCCTCTGAGGCTGCTCTGAACCCACAGAAACTAGATTATTTTTGCTGGAGCTCCCCTTCCGACGGTAGGGGAGGGAGTAGCCTCGGACTTAGACCTGCCAATAACCAGGGAGGAGGTGAGGACAGCCTTGGGAACACTCAGGGGAGGAAAGGCCCTGGGTCCTGACGGCCTTCTCATAGACTTTTTTAAGTTATTTGCTAAATGGCTGGTTGAACCTCTGTATGGCATGTACATCGAGTGTCTGAATAGAGGTTAACTGCCCCCCTCCACTTGATCGGCTATGATCACAGTGTTGCCTAAACTGGGTAAGGACCCTTGCTGGTGTGCCTCTTATAGGCCAGTTTCACTGCCTACAGCAGATTACAAGATCTTAGCTAAGGTACTGGCCACTAGGCTAGACACAGTACTCCTAGCATTGGTTCACCTGGATCAGTCCGGTTTTGTGCGGGGGAGATGGGGAAACCCAACAACCGTCGAACACTAAATGCGATACACAGATGGGGCAAAAATAAACAAAAACATGGAGCAGTGGTGCTGGCTGTTGATGCTGAAAAAGTCTTTGATCAGGTGGAGTGGGGGTACCTTTTTGAAACTTTGGGGACGGTGGAACTTGGCCTATGATATAGATCCTGGATACGTGTTTTATATAACAACCCTCAGGTCCAAATTGCTATGAATGGCATGGTGACACCTAAGTTCATGCTGGGTCATGGTACCAGGCAGGGCTGCCCACTCTCCCCCCGTTATATGTACTTTCTCTTGAACCTCTGGCAGCGGCCCTTAGAGAGCACAGAAGAATCAAGGGTTTTGGGGAGGGGTTCTGAGCATAAGATTGCGCTATATTTATTTTTTGTTTTATTTAGTTTTTGTTTATGCTGACACTCTGCTTCTGTACCTGCAACACCCTGCCCAAGATCTGCCTCGAGTGCATCAATTAATGAGGGAATATGGGAAACTATCGGGCCACAAGGTTAACTGGACTAAAAATGAACTTCTCCCCATAGGGTTGCAGGATAGAGTGATTTTAATATTGAACTTGGGAGGACTGCAATTAGTAAAGACCATAAAGTACTTGAGTGTCTCCATCTCGGCCAAAACAAGCTCCATATTCGCTGTGAATTATAATCCCCTCATGGCTAAAATTTCAGAGGATTGTGATAGATGGACCAACTTCCACTGTCGCTTGTTGGGCGGGCGGGGGTAGTGAAGAAATATATTACTTAGCGTGCCTATATCTTTACCAATCACGCCCCATCAAGGTACCCAAAAACTCATTTTAAGCAACTCTATGCCATCTTGCATCCTTTTCTGTGGAGGGGTTAAAGTGCATGAATCAAAAAACTATACTACAGCTGCCACCAAGCCTGGGGTGGAATCAGACTGCCAGATTTTCAGGCCTATTACTGGGTCGCCCAGCTTGCCTTTGTGCTGGCGGGATCCTCAGTGGTGGGAAAGGAATGACTCGGACTGGAGGAAGACACACTATTAGGCTCATTGAAAGAGGATAGCCTCCTTGTTGCCATGACCTCAGGCCAATCTCACACAATATCCAATCCCTTCACTGCCAATCTGCTGGGAGTCTGGCATGAGGTACACAGGTGCATTGGTCATCCCCCAAAGCCTTCATCTTGGGCTGGAATATTGCCAGTTATAAAGTCTAGCAGCCCACGCTGAGTTTCCATAATACAGTGGTTGCTGGAATGGAGGCATAGAGGTTTATCCTCCATGAAGCAATCGTATGAAGGGGGGATGTTGAAGTTTTACCATCTTATGCACAGAGTGGAGAATTCCACCGGGAGATTTTTTTTGTGTACCTCAGGATCAGGCAAATGTTTGGGGCATCACTACTGGCCGAATTTATTTATTGAGGATTCAGAAATACCTTTGAGTTAGAGACTCATTTGCAAAGGTTCCATATCACAAAAATTGAATACAGAACAAACATTACAAAATGATTCAACCAGAATACAGTCCAGCATTGCTACAAAGAAACAGTGAAGGCCAACAATCCGAAACTAGGATTAATTAGTACATGTCATAGAAAATACAGATTAAACACAGAATTATATCCAAGTCTGACAGACTAGGGTAGGCTCAGAGCAGGGGTGGGTTAAGCAGGCTAGAGACCTTAGTCATCGATGAAAGGGAGGGTGGAGGGGCAAGGATTCAATAACAGTCACAGGTATTTGAGGACTGGAGGTGGTCCCTAAGGAGGGTTTTGAAAGGGTCAGTTCTATTTTCGTTTACGAGTGAGGATGGTAGGCTGTTCATCAAAGAAGAGCTTTGAAGCTGAAGGACCTTTGGAGTTGGGAGTACGGCGGGAGGGAACCGGAGGAGGCTGAGCAGCAGGCTTGAATATGCTTAAGCTTCAGGGGCGGGTAGTGAGGGGGCGAGCCCTGGCAGGGAGAGGCTGAGGACAATCTTTTTGGCCATGAGGCAGGTGTGGTACCTGATTCTGTTATCGAGATTTAGCCAGTTGGTGGTGTTGTAAAGTGAGCAGGTATTGGTGAGACGGTCACAACCCAGAATGAGGCGACATGCTTTATTTAGGGAGCAGCGGAGTCTATATAGGGCTGAGGTGTTAGCGCTGTAGACAAGTATGCCACAGTCGAGCAGGGAGAGGATGGAGGAGGAGACAGCGAGCCTGAGGGCATCTGGGTAAGGCAGTGCTTGAAGCGATACAATAACCCCAGTCTAGCATTGAGGGCATTAGAAAGGAGATGGATATGTTGGTGGAAATAAAGCGCTGGGTTGAGAGTGATGCCCAGGTATTTAAAGGAATACACATGCTCTAGGGGGGTCAGATTAGCAGTTAGTACTTGGGGGAAGTGCACCTTCCTGGTGCTGAGTGGATGAGAGAATAGCATAACTTTGGTGGTCTTATAGTTGAGAATAAGGCGCTGAGTGGAGAACCAATTTTCTGCACAATTAAAGGAGGATCGAAGGGAGTGGTGGAGTTGAATGGGGTTAGAGCTGGAGAAAAATAGGACAACATTGTCTGTGTATAGTAGCAGATTGCTAGGGCAGGACATGGGGAGGGAGTTAAGGAAGAGGCTGAAAAGTAGAGGCCCTGGTATGGACCCCTGTGGGAGACGACCGGCAGACTGTTGGATAAGGTGTTACCAGTTTTGACCTGCTGGAAGCAGTTTGAGAGTTTGTCTAAGAACCAACCAGGGCATCCCGAGAGAAACCGATGTTGGACAGTGTGGTCAGTAAGGGGGAGTGGTTGACAGTGTGAAAACCTTGGTAAGGTCGATGAAGACAGCACCGGTGATATGTCCCCTGTCCAGAGCAGAGTGGACATGTGAGGTAAACTCAAAAAGGGCAGTGGTTGTACTATGGCCTTTGCGAAAGCGGTGTTGCTGTTTGCAGAGTAGGTTGTATTTGTTGAGGCGGTCTGTGAGCTGATCAAATACAGTCTGCTCTAGGGTCCTGGTTAGGGGAGGGAGAATGGAGATGGGGCGGTAGTTATTGGTAATGGAATGGTCCCCACTTTTAAATATGGGGGTGATAGAGACATATTTGCACCTAGAGGGAAATTTACCTTGACATAAGGAAGCGGTTAAGTATAGGGATGAGGGGGTAGAGTACCTCATGAACGGTGAGCCGAAAGAGTTTCAAGTCTAGGGTGTCACCACTGTAGCTGGAGTGGCTAAGGGCTTTTTTTGAGGTACAGGTCAGCAGATTTTGGTGTAATGCTGTGTAGGCAAAAGGGGGGGGCTTCTGGGGGGGGATGGGGAGCTGGCTGTAGGTGGGTCAATGAAATTGGGATGGAGAGCGTGGTTGAGGTTTGTGAAGGTGTTGTTGAAAGCTGTGGCAATACAGGTAGGATCCGCTGTCAGGCACCCGTCAACCATGAGTTGATTTGGGACCAGGTCTGGGTCTTTGCCACAGATATCCTTAATATTGTTCCAGAAATTGAGCCCTGAGCCCCAGGTGGAGATTAAGGAGGATTTATAATACTCTGCTTTGGCTTTGCTCAAGGTCCACGTGCATTTGTTCCAGGCCTCTGTGTACTTTAGTCTATTGGTTGGCAGGCCAGTCTCATTGGAGAGGTGCCATAATGAATCTCTAATCCGCATCAGGGCCAGGAGATGGTCAGTGATCCAAAGCACCGGGTTGCCTTTGACCATCCTTTCGGTAAGTGGGGCAAATTTGTCGCATATGGTGTTGAAAGAGAGGATGAAGAGGTCAAGTGCTTTATTAGGGTCAGGGGTGTTGGTTATGAAGGACCAGTCCATAGAACTGAGGTGTGCGTTAAGAAGGGCAAGTTTACCAGGACCTAGTTTGCATTGTAGGATTATTTTGGGAGGAGATCTAGGTGCTTTGCCCGTCCAGGAGCAGAGAACACAGGAGTGATCACTAAGGGCATTAGGGAGTATGGTAATACTTGTGTGATTTTTATGGGGGTGATTGGTGAACATGAGGTCTAGCAGAGAGGAAGACCTTGTTTGCTGGTTAAGGCAGGTGGGGGAGGTGACTACTTGAGTTAGGTCTTGGGCAGTGACAGTATCGATGAGCAGTGCAGCGGTCTTACCTAACCAATTGATATTAAAGTTCTCGAGTACGATTTTTTCAGTTTGTGATGGGAGGGTGGCCAGGTAGGACAGTACTGAGTGGAAGGCAACCTTCTGGTCCCTGGGGGGAGTGTATACAGCCATGATGAGGAGGGGAGTCTGGGAGCGCCCCAGTGTAAGTTTAAGAGTGAATGCCTGGGGTCCTGGATCCATCTGAGGAGTGGGGAGCAACTGCCCATGAAGCATATTTTTGGTGAATATGGCTGGGTCCCCCCCTTCAAGGAAGAAATGTTCAACCTCCAACCGGGTTCTAAACCGATATCTATATATTATTGAACCATTCAGCAAGCATCTAAGGAATTTAGAGACAAGTGGAGCCTCCTCACCCCATTGATTCCAAAATGTGGCACTTGGAAAGTCAACATCTCAGCTTTTGCTCACATAGCAGTAAGTTAAGGCAAGTTCAGCTGAATTTCATGTACAGAGCCTACATCACTCCCAAAAAGGCTGCATGCCATGGATGCTCAGAAGTCCAGTGTATGCCCTAAGTGCAACTCCCAGGAGGGAGACTTTTTGCATATGTCTTTGACTTGCCCTGACCCCCTGATGAGAAGCTACATTGCCCCCTCTGGTATATCATGCTGGTCAATGCCAGGAAGACAGTGACTCAATCCTGTATGTCCCTCTCCCCTCCCACAATATCCCATTGGGTCAGTAACCTCAAGATGTGCTTGTCTCTTGAGAAAATCCAGCTGTATGCAATGGGCAGGCAATTGCTTTTCTCAGACATCTGGCAATCTCTCATAACAGCAATCGAGGCGGGTAAACTACCCAAATATATAAATGGTGAGGGCTCCTGTAGAAGTCCTTTTTTTCCCCCCTTCGGAGGTACCCTCCTCCCAGATTGGCCCCACAATGCTATAGCCTCTTTCTCCCAGGAGGCCAAGCCCAGTCATGTAGCTACTTGACGGGCAGGTTTATTTATTTTTATGTATTAGAATTTCAGATAAATACCTTTGAGCCAATGGCTCTTTTACAAAGGTTCCACGTCAGTATACGAAGAATAGAAGTACAATTTGTGTGAGATTAGCAGGCAAGCAGTTGGAATACAAATTTCAGTACAGGGTATACATGGTCTAAAAGCTACAAATAATATCATTAACAGTTAGAGCAGGACAACCAAGCATGCATTTAAGGATGATGAGTCACAGCGATCAATATTTACATGAATTAAAGCTGCCAGAAGGGTATTGTCAAAGGGAAAGGTGGAGTGGAAAAATTGAGTTGCTGCCAGTTAGTGTAGGAAAGTGGGAAGAGAGAGAGAGAGAGAGTGGATGTAGAGAGATAAGTGGAGGGAGGTAGAAGGAGAGGTGGGTGGGAGGCAAGGATCGGGGAACATGTGCAGCAGTGGGTGGGGTGAGCAGATTAGAAAAGGTAAAGGGGAAGGGAGTTGAAGGAGGGTATGAGAGGAAGGTGGTGGACGAGGGCTAGGGAGAGAGGCAGGGGTATAGAGGAGGAGGGGTGGCAGGCAGAGGTGGGGATAGTAGAGAGGTGCGAAGAACAGGAGCGACTGCCAGGGAAGTTAGGAGAAACAGTCACAGGTGGCGCTGGACACAAGCGTTTGACGTAACTTGTGGTGGTCTAAAAATATGTATATCCTTGCCTCCCACCCACCTCTCCTTCTACCTCCCTCCAGTTGCCCCTCTATGTCCACTCCTCTAGGGGGCTAGGGAGGTATGGAAATGGGTCACCAGGTAGGGTGCAGGAACTGAGAAATGGGAGCTCAAGGGGGAGAAAGGAGAGGAGGGAAAAGGGGTGGAGAGTGGTCCTGATAAATGCCAGGAGCTTAGGAAATAAAATGCCTGAGCTCCAGGCGATGCTAGTTGAGGGGGAGGTAGATGTGGCAGCAGTCACTGAGACCTGGGCCACTCAAGGGCACGAGTGGGACCTAAATCTGGAGGGCTACACTATGTTCAGAAAAGATAGTGGGGAGGGAAGGGGGGGGTGTAGCACTGTTAGTCAGAAATGGCATGGGTATTGGAGGCAGTGGGGAACATGGAGGTTGTTTGGGTCACCTTGCTGACACTGGTAGGGGTAGGTAAGAAAATAAAGGTTGGAGTGGTATACAGACCTCCAGCACTGGCGGAGGTCCTGGAAGAAAGTTTGGTGGCAAATCGCGAGGGATACTGTAGACTGGGGAAGGGTAGTGGTAATGGCGGACCTCAACATGCCAGGAACAGATTGGGGGACTATGATGTCACCAGTGGCTAGAGAGCAGAGGCTGTTGGATGTCTTCCAGGATGCGTTTCTGACACAACAGGTGGGTGAGCCAACTAGGGAGGCCTGGACACTGGATGTGGTCCTGGCAGACAGTGATTAGATTAGGGACCTAGAGGCAAGGGACCCATTGGTGGTGAGTGATCACGCCACAGTCCTCCTGGACCTAGGGGGTAGGAAAGAAGCGAACAAGGACGGTAGTAACCGACTTCGGGGGTGCATACTTCAGGGAGATGGGAAGGATCCTTAAAGGAGAAGTCCACCCAGAATGTGCAAAAATATATGTTATGTAGAGTGTTTTGATATGTATGTTAAGTCCTAGTGTGTCCTTCCCTCTGTCTGCTATTAGGAGTTTTTTCTAAATTAGCCTGCTAGCTGTATGGTAGTTTTACGACCCCTTGGGATCTCCATCACAAATAGGTTTATTGGCTTTCTTTCTCCTACGATGCACCCTGGTTCATGCGACAGTGATATAGCTGTGCCCCTAGATTTGTAGGTCTGTCATAGCTCAGACACAAGATAATACTTCTTTCAGAGAAGAAGTCACATTCTTACATTTTGGGTGAGTGTAATCATTCTTATTTTTGATATTAGTACCTTGTCCTGCTATGTTACAAGCTATAGGGTGATGTTCAATTTTTGCTACTTAGTACTGGTGCAAAAACTGAAAGTGACCGAGAGGAATAGAGTAAACAGTGACATGATTCACACACACACACACACACACAGCACAGCACAGCATAGCAGGACAATGTGCTGATATCAAAAAATAATAATGATTAAACTCACCCAAAATCTAGCAGCTTGTCTTCTCTGGAAGAAGTATTTTCTCTGTGGCTGAGCTGTGACAGACCCTGTAACAAGACACTGGCTTACTGCAGGGGCAATTAGACATCACACCAAAGGGCACTCTGGGGAGACTAGGGGCCATAAAAGAAACCAGAATGGCAACCTCCAAGGGCAATAAATCAGTTAGGGAAAGTTAGAAAAAAAACATCTCTCACAGCCAGAGGAAAAGAAAATGCTGGGAATTGGTTAGAACACAGAAAAAAAAGACTACTGCATATCTTTTTCTGATTTTTAACATGGAGTTTTCCTTTAAAGATTGTCTGGGCAGGATAAGGCTGGATATGGATGCTGACAGCAGGTGGGGGATCATTAGGAGGGGAATATAGGAGGTTACCAGATCCTGCGCCAGGGAAAGGCATAAGTTCGGTAAGGCCAGAAAACCCTGCTGGTGGACCCGGGAGATACAGGAGGTGGTGAGGAAAAAGAAGGCAGCCTATAGGTGCTTCAAGTGCTCAAGGAGCGAAAGGGATCAGGAGGAATATGAACTGACAGCCAAGATAGTCACCAGGGTGGTGAGAGCAGCTAAGGCAAAAAAGGAGCAGTCCTTGGCCAGTGGGATCCGGAGTGGTATAAGGGGTTCTTTAGAAACATAAGGGGGGAAAAAAGGAAAGTAAAGGGGCAGATCAGCAAGATAAGGATAGGGGATGGTTGGGCACAGGAGGCGGGGGAACAGGTAGAAGTCCTAAATGAGTACTTTGCCTCAGTTTTTACCAGGGGGGATGGAGGGTCTGTGTCTTATTAGGGGAGCAGGGGCAAATCGGAGCAAGGGGTGGGACCGGTAGAGACCAGGGGCCCTGATAGATTTGGGGAAAGGGAGTGGCCACCACAGACAGGTGGGGACCCAGCAGTGCAGGGTGAAAAGGGGGAGGACGTGGAGACTGAAATCCCAGTAGAGAGTAAGGGAAGCCCTCAGGTACCTTTGGACGGAGAAAGCACCTGGGCCAGATGAGATTCATCCCAGGGTGCTGAGGGAACTGGCAGATGTCCTGGCAGTCCCTCTAGTGGAGCTTTTCAACATCTCTCTGAGGACTGGGTGGGTGCCCCAAGACTAGAGGGTAGCCCATGTCGTGCCGATCCTCAAGGGGGGATCAAGAGAGGAAGCGGGAAATTAAAGGCCCGTTAGCTTGACATTGGTGGTTGGCAAAGTGATGGAGGGTATTGTCAAGGAACGGCTAGGGGGGTTACTGGAGCAAACTGGGTACTTGGACGATAGGCAGCATGGCTTTGCCACAGGAAGATTGTGCCAGACAAACCTTGTTGAGTTCTGTGACTGGGTGATGAGGGCCCTGGACCAGGGTAGGCCAGTGGACGTCCTCTTTCTGGACTTTAGCAAGGCATTTGATTCAGTACCCCACAGTAGCCTGCTGGCTAAGTTGAAGGAAATGGGGGTAGGGAGACAGTTGTTAAGATGCATAGGAAATTGACTCTCTGAGCATACTCAAAAGGTGGTGGTTGGAGGGTTAGCCTCATCCCCAAGGTGGGTTACTAGTGGGATTCCCCAAGGGTCAGTGCTGGGGCCACTCTTGTTCAACGCCTATATCTCAGACATCAGGAGGGGGATCAGGAGTGAGAGGAGTCTCTTTGCAGATGACGCAAAGCTAGGTCCAGTGGTGGATAGGGAGGAGGGGAGGGTGGCCTTGCAGGAGGACCTGGAGGCTCTGGAAAGGTGGTTGGTAAAATGGAAACTAAAATTCAATGTGGGGAAGTGCAAGGTTCTGCACTTGGGAGTCAGAAATCCAGGCCGGGGTATACCCTGGGAGGAGACATGATTCAAGTCATGGAGGATGAGAGGGACCTGGGGTATTGGTAGATGTCAAAATGAACAACTCGGAGACCTGTAGGAGGGCAGCGGCAAGTGCAAATAGGATGCTGGGATGCATCGCCAGGGGGATTACCTCCAGAAAGGCGTAACTGATCCTTTCACTGTACAACTGCTTGGTTAGGCCACACCTCGAGTATTGTGTAAAGTTTTGGAGACCACATTTAAAGAGGGACATTACACTCCTAGAGAGGGTCCGAAGGAGGGCAACCAAAATGATCTGGGGCCTGAGGAGAGGCTCAAGGAGCTTGACATGTACACCCTGGAGAAGAGGAGGAATAGTGGGACATCATAGAGGTCTTTAAGTACATGAAAGGGATCACTAAAGGAGGCCCAGTCAGGGTGCTACAAAAGAAGGAAGGTGGGGCAATGAGAGGTCACGGGTGTAAGCTGGAAGGGGGCAGGCTCAGAGGGGAGAGGAGGAGATGTTATTTCACTGAAAGGGTGGTGATGCCATGGAATGCACTGCCCAGGGAGCTGGTAGAGATGGAGACTGTGGACGGGTTTAAGAGGGGATGGGACAGGTCCAGGGGGAGGGTGAATCTGACCAGGCCCAATACAGGTGGAACATCTGGGACTGAGGACAGTACAACCCAAGGGGGGGTGCACCAGACTCGACCCTCAGTGTGGGTGTACCTTCTGTCCTTACAGTGCCGGTGGAAAGATGCTAGCAGCGCGTGCCAGGTCTGTGAAGAGTTCCGGGATCAGAGGTGCCGCTGTTCAGCCTCCAGGGCTACTGTCTCGGTCCTCGGGGGCAGGTAGGAGATGCGCTGCAAGTTGGCGGCCGACCTGGAGCAGGACAGGACCAGGACTCACTGAGCCGCTCTTCAGCCGGTTAGGATCCTTCTGGAGAGGGGAGGCAAAGTTAAAAGTAAGACAGGCAGTGAGGTACAGCGGGGGTGGGGGACAGAAGGAAAGGGAATTATACAGGGCGGGAGAGCAGGGAAACAGCAGGGGATAAAGAAGTGATACAATTAACGGCAATTGGAATGTGAGTAGAGGGGCAGGGATGTCTGGGCTGTGATGCACGAGGCGCTGGGCCAGTTTTTGGGAGAAGGAACACAAGTATAGAGTAGGGAAAGGAAGAAGGCAATTATGGGTGAGTTAGGACAGAGGGCGTCCAGTAACAGGTTCAGACCGAGGTATGGGTGGCAGAAACAATAAACTCTCAGCTAACTAAAATAGGCAGTTTCTAAAAGGCTGACTTTCCAGATAACGAAACATGCTGCAGATCCATAGCAGGCAGTGCAGAATTAACACACCGTAAAACAGCATGCTAACAGTTAAAAATCTGATGCTATTCCAATAGTACAGATACATTCTTAGAAAAACATGCCTGAGAATGGGCAGGAGAAAGTGCCGAAAGTCTAGGCAGAGGTGTCTTTTCAGTTTAAAAATCAGTGTGACTGTCCAGCCAATAAGAGATGGGAGACTGTCCTGGGAGCCAGTAAGATTAAAGGCTTTCAAGCCTTGGGCTCACCGTACCTTCTGTCCTTACAGTGCTGGTGGAAGACACTGGTTGCGGCGGCCAGACCCATGAAGAGTGCCAGGAGCAGAGGTGCCGCTCTTCAGCCCTCCAGGGCTACTGTCTCGGCCCTCGGGGCAGGAGATGCACTGCCAGTTGGCCGCTGACCCGGAGCAGGACTGGGATCACTAGAGCCGCTTTTCAGCCCGGCCAGGGGCTTCCTTCTTATGTCCTTACTGTGCCAGTGGAAGATGCTGGTTGCGGTGACCAGACCCGTGAAGAGTGCTGGGACCAGAGGTGCCACTCTTCAGCCCTGTAGGGCTACTGTGTTGGTTCTCAGTGGGGCGGGCAGGAGATGTGCTGCAAGTCAGCGACCAACCCGGAGCAGGACTGGGACTGCTAGAGCCGCTTTCAGCCTGGTCAGGGGCTTCCTTAGTGCTGATCGCGGTGGCCGGACCCATGAAGAGTTCCCAGACCAGAGGCGCCACTCTTCAGTCCTCCAGGGCTAAAGTCTCGGCCTCGGGGGTAGGAGAGTGCTGCAAGTCAGCGGCTGACCCGGAGCAGGACCGGGACTGCTAGAGCCGCTCTTCAGCTGCTCAGGGATTTCATTTTATTAAATTCTCTTTGCCACTTTAGGAAGGAGGGCAAGCAAGAGAGAGAAAGAAGTAGAGAGAGAGATACAGCGATGGGAGGAGTGAATGAGAAAGAGGCACATGAGGGGCCAAGTGAATAATGAAAGAGGGAAAGAAGGTACATATTGGAGCCAAGAGAAAAATTGGCAAGGTACCAGAAGTGGGTTAGTGAATTATAACCAGAGAGAGGGGATGAGAGGGCAGCAGTGCAGGGGGAGGAGAGATAGAAAAAGGTACAATAGGAGCTAGTAGAGAGAGAAGTGGGGGGCAAGAGTGAAGGGAGAGAGGTATATAGGGGAATGAGTAGAGAGAAAGAGAAAAAAGGGTAAAAGGAAGCCTACAGTGAATGTGAGAGTGACATAGAGGTACTGGGGTGGGGGGCAAGAGAGAAGAAAAAAGATGAATGAGAGCAAGACACAGAAGAGAGAAAAATAGAAGAGAAATTACATCAAAAGAGGTAGGAATAATAGCCAATTGGGATGAAATGGAGGGAAGAAGGGAGAGAGCAAGAGAGAGAGTGTGGCTTCACACTAAGAAACAGCATGGACAGTCTCCTGGCCATAGCTAGCATTAGCAACTTGCTTCAAACTCGTAAAACCATTGTAAAGCTGGCTCCTCCTTCCCCTGGGATAAGATACAGATGAGGCACAACGATGAGTCCTTAGAAGAATGAAACACCTGTCTATGCCCCCAAGGCCCACAGCTCAGCACCACGGGCACAGGGGGGAGGGAGGTGTGCACAAGTCCGTTCACAAAAGAAAGGGTCCTACAAGAGCTCGCTAAGCTCAGGGTGGACAAGGCAGTGGGACCTGATGGCATGCATCCCAGAGTACTAAAGGAGCTAAGGGTGGAACTAGCAGAGCCATTATCAGAAATGTTTAGTGAGTCTCTGAGCACCGGAGAGGTCCCAGAAGACTGGAGAAGGGCTCTTGTGATCCTGCTCCACAAGAGTGGTAGCAGGGAGGAGGCAGGGAACTACAGACCAGTCAGTCTTACCTCAGTAGTGGGCAAGATTATGGAGGTACTCCTTAAGGAAAGGTTAGTGTAACACCTGGAATCCATAGGAGCACAGGATCCAAGACAGCATGGGTTTACAGCAAGAAGGTCCTGTCAAACTAATCTCATAGATTTCTTTGACTGGGTAACCAGAGTAGAGGACCAAGGGGGAGCAGTTGATGTTGCCTGCCTTGACTTCAGCAAAGCTTTCGATACTGTTCCACATAGAAGATTGATTAATAAATGGGATAGGCTCGGGGTGGGTCCGAAGTTGGTCAGCTGGGTGGCAAACTGGTTTGCGGGCAGAAAACAGAGAGTGGTGGTAAATTGTATACAGTCAGAAGAGATCCAAGTCACAAGTGGGGTACTTCAGGGATCAGTCCTGGGGCCAGTCCTCTTCAACATCTTCATCAGTGACATTGCAGATGGACTGGAGGGTAAGGTCTGTCTATTTGCAGATGACAACAAGATCTGCAACAGAGTAGATGATCCAGATGGGGTGGGCAGAATGAGAAGAGATCTGGATAAACTGTCAAAATGGTCAGAAGAGTGGTAACGGGGGTTTAATGCAAAGAAGTGCAAGATCATGCATATAGGGAAGAGAAATCCTGAAGCCACCTATAGGTTGGGAGGGGAGTTGCTGGCAATCACAAGGGAAGAAAGAGACTTCGGCATCATCATCATCACAGATGACCTGAAATCATCCAAGCAGACCACTAAAGCAATAAGTAAGGCTAGAAGGATGTTGGGGTGTATTAGTAGGGGTATCGCAAGATGTAAGAGGGAGGTAATAATCCCTCTTTACAAGACACTGGTTAGGCCCCATCTGGAGTACTGTGTGCAGTACTGGAGGCCACACCTGCAAAAGGACAATAACAAAATGGAGGCAGTCCAGAGAAGGGCAACCAAAATGGTGCAGGGACTGCATCAGAAAACATATGAGGACAGATTAACGGAGTTCAGTATGTATACCCTAGAGCTAAGGAGGGAGAGAGGTGATGTGATCGAGGCATTCAAACACCTTAAGGGCATTAACAAGGTGAAAGAGTCTAGTATGTTTCCATATAAGAAAAATAGCTTTACAAGAAGACACAGCATGAGATTAGAGGGAGGCCGATTAAGGGGTAATGTGAGGAAGTTTTTTTTCATAGAAAGGGTGATGGATGGATGAAATGGCCTACCTCAGGAAGTGGTGGATATGAATACAGTGCAGGGCTTCAAACAGGCATGGAATAGGCATAAGGGAGCAATACAGATGAGTACGAATAGATAGACCATTGACAAAGTACAGGCCTATGGCACTTTCATAAGGTAGAAAAAATGGGCAGACTGGATGGGCCTTGCAGTCCTTATCTGCCGTCAACTTCTGTGTTTCTATGTTTCTGTTCACAGCCATTGCAGAGTACATAGGATGTCGTTTGGCACCATGCACTCCTGTTTAAAGCAGAACTAGTTTAAGTGTTAGTGGTGATTTGCATATTCTTTCCATGATGCTTTACATTACTGGTGTATGTGTGATTATGTATTTCTGTGAAACCTGGCTTTATTACTAATGCCCTTCTTGAGTCACCGTTGCCTCAGTGCTTTTGTGCTGAGGTTCTTAGTCTTTCAGATAGCAGTTATGTCAGTTGGTTTCTGGATGTTCAGAGTGGTCATCACATTTTTTTTATTTAGCAGATAGCAACTAGTGACTGAAGTAAGCTTAGACTCCTCTTACATCTGTGAACACATATTAACAGATGCACATGTTCTTGCAACTGGGTTAATCTTGGAAACAAAATGATACGTTGTAATTGAGTTCATGGAGCGAAGTCTCAGTAATTTTTGGGGGATTATATTTTGTCTTCGTTAAGAATAAGTGTTGTGAAACCATGACTTGTATTTCTTAAGAGTGCCGAGTGTTTACATTTTTATATTTTGGGAAAAATCTAGCGGAATCTGTCTCTAGCTGTCCCCTGAATGTTCTTTGTTTTGTCAGGCTGTGAAGCTCTTTGACACACTAATGGATGAGCTGTCCAGTCAGGCTGGAGCGTTATCAAGTCAGAACACAGAACTTCGTACGGCACTGAGAAATGTTTTACAGGTATGATGCTGTCTGATGGTGCTGACTCTATGGTAGTGAAGAACCTGTTATAGTAATGATGCGATCTGACGATACGGACAGTTTAGCAGTGAGAAATGTTAGAAACATAGACACTGACAATAGAAAATGGCCAAGAGTCCAACCAGTCTGTCCGAGTTCTCTAGTTAGTCCTGGGACCTACTGATCATCCAGGGTCCTAGCCCTCCCCATCCTCATCCCCATTGTCCTCCACTTTTCTGATGCCCCAAGCAACCACAGTACCCATCATTCTTTCCCAGCCGTGCTCAAAACCACTAATGGTTTTTACACGCACCACCTCGGCCAGCAGCCCACTGCACGACTCCACCGATCTTTCCATAAAATAGTACTCCCCCCCTTCCATCGAACCTCCCTCCTGTTAGCTTCCATTCATCATGACCACTTTACTGTGAGCAAGTATTTAAATTAAATAAACCCCGCAGTTAACCCTGTTCATTCGTTTTAGGAATTTGAAGCTCTCTAGCGTATCTCCCCTCTCCTTTCTGGTTTCCATCGAGTACATGTTCAGTGCCTTGAGGTGCTCCTCCTAGGACATGCCCTGCTGGCCTTGAATTGTTTTTGTTGCCTTGTCCTGCACCATCTTCTGCTTATTCCTGTCCTTCCTGAGGTGAGGACTCCAGAACTGGACGCAGTACACCAGGTGTGGCCTCATTAAGGATATACACAAAGGAATTATTACCTGTCTTTTTCTGCTACCATTACCCCTCCCGATACATCCCAGCATCCTACTTGCTTTGCTGTAAGCCTTGTTGTACTGACTTGATTGCTTTAGGGAGTCACTTAACTCCAAGTTCTTGTAATATCAACAACTTCTTAGAGATTATATTTTTGTTTTTAGTGAGGATAGTTACATATGATACCGGTATGATGCAGTCTGACGGTACTGACAGTGAAGCACTGAGAAACGGTTCCTTAGCTTTTTCCACTGTTCTCCCTACCTGGGATAGGGAGAAGGGGGAGGAGAGAGTGAGGAAGGAAGAGATCGAGGGGTTTAATGGGTGTTGGTTGAAAGGGTGGTGACAGGAACAGAAGTACTGCTTTGGAGGGGGGACTTTGAGGGCTTCTGGGACAGAAGGCTTTTGAAAGGTGAAGAGAGGGGATGAGTGCATTTGAGTAGAATTTTGATGTCTACATTGGCAGATAGTTAAATGAACTGCAGGGGTGACTGGGGCTAGGAATTCCACTGTTGAGGTAGGTGAAGTGGTGAACCTAGCCAGGACTCCCCCAGGGATGGGCAAGATGTCCAGGAAGTAGTAGCAGAGTGGAATGAGTTCAGGGGTCCAGGGAGTGTAGACCCAGTAGATCAGCAAATAATGACAACCAAAAGGCACCTAGGATACCTGTCTGCAGTTGCCTCTCTTGGTGCACTTGACACCATCTTGGCTAAGTAAAGTTGGTGCCACCCATGGTTTTGTATCTCCTCCTTCCTTCTCTCTCTCCTCTTGCATCCTGTTCTTTCCTCCTCCCTCCTACTATGCATAGAAACATAGAATTTGACGGCAGATAAGGACCGCTTGGCCCACCCAGTCTGCCCATTTCCCTACCTAACGGATAAGCTGCCAATCCTAGTTAACCAACAGCCTACTTCTTCCTACCCCCACCCCCTAGAATTGCCTTATGACTGCCCCATGCATTCTTGAAATCCACCACTGTTTTTGACTCCACAGCCTCCTCAGAAAGGCTGTTCCATGCATCCACAACTCTCTCTGTGAAAAAAATACTTCCTCACATTACCTCTGAGCCGTCCCCCATAATCTTCAAATTGTACCCCCTTGTTCTTGCACACCTCTTTTTTTGAAAGATGCTACCCTCTTGGACTTTGTTGATTCCCTTGAGGTACTTGAAAGTTTCTATCATGTCTACCCTCTCCCTCCTTTCCTCGAGGCTATACATATTAAGCTCCTTAAGTTCTCTTCATATGTCTTCTGGTGCAGACCCTGCACAATTTTTGTTGCCCTCCTCTGACTGCCTCCGTCCTGTCTATGTCTTTATGGAGATTGTCTCCAGAACTGCACGCAGTACTCCAGATGGGGTCTCACCAGCTGTCTGTACAGAGGGATAACAACTTCCTGTTTTCTACTGGTGATGCCTCTCCCTATGCATCCCAGTATCCCCCAGCCCTCCTTGCTGCCCTCTCACATTGCTTGCCCACCTTTAGGTCATCTGATATGACTACCCCCAGGTCCCTTTCCATTTTTGTTGTTGTTAGTATCTCACCCCCATTGTGTACTCTTCCCCAGGGTTTTTTGCTTCCCAGGTGCATTGCCTTGCACTTCTTAGCATTGAATCTAGCTGCCATACATTGACCATTCCTCCAGCCTTGCAAGTCCCTTCTCATTCTCACCCCACTTGTGTATCAACTCTGTTGCAAATCTTTAATGTCGTCTGCAAAGAGACCTACTTTTCCTTCCAGTCCTCTGCAATGTCGCTATAAAGACATTGAAGAGGACTGGTACTGAACTCCTCATGGAACCCCACTAGTAACCCTCTTCAGGAGTGACTCCATTTACTATTACCCTGTGTGTCCTATTCTCCAGCCAGTTCTTTACCCAGGCTACCATGTTGGGACACACTCCCAGGCTGGCCAGCTTGTATATTAATCTTTTGTGTGGGTCTGAGTCAAATGCCTTGCTAAAGTCTAGGTAGGCCATGTCCACAGCCCCTCCTTGATCTATTACTTCGGTCGCCCAGTCAAAGAAATCTATTAGATTCGTCTGACATGACCTTCCCGCTGTGAATCCATGCTGCCTTGGGTCCTGTGCCCCTCTGGCCTCTAGGTACTCAACAATTCTTTTCTTCAGAAGTGATTCCATCATTTTCCCAATCACTGAGGTTAAACTAACAGGTCTGTAGTTTCCTGCTTCTGCCCTGCTCCCACTTTTGTGAATTGGAATAACATCTGCCCTCCTCCAGTCCTCAGGTACCACCCCATCCTCCCATGATTTGTTAAAGAGGGTAGTCAGTGGTGTCACTAGTTCTTCCCTTAGTTCTTTTAGAATTCTGGGATGAATCCCATCAGGCCACACTGCTTTGTCCACCTTCAGTTTTAAGAGTTCTTTCAGAACCCTTTCTTCTGTGAATGGGCTGGTATCAACCCCCATATCTAGAGTGTTTCTGTTGTTTGGTTTCGGTACTTCCCCCTCTTCATTTGGGAATACTGAGCAAAAATATTTGTTTAGTATCTCTGCCTTTTCACAGTCACCCTCTGTCCACCCCCCTTCCCTTTATTAAGCCTCACTATCTCTCCCTTGGTCTTCCTTCGCTCCCTGATGTACCTATACAAGGTTTTATCCCCCTTCTTAACTGAGTAGGCTATCTTTTTCTCAGTTTGGGCCTTTGCTGTTCTGACTGCCTTCCCTGCTTCCTTTTGCTTTAATTGATAGAATTCTTTGGCCTGCTAGTTCTGTGATTCCTTGTACTTCCTGAATGCTTTCTTTTTTGTCCTAATCTTCCCTGCCACCTCCTTTGAGAACTATAGTGGTTTCTTAAATCATTTTGTTTTATTTGCTTCACACAAAGGCTTGTTGCCTCTGTGATGGCAGTTTTGATTGTCCCCACTTCCTCTATGAGAGGTGCTCAATGGGTAACCTCGTTTTTATTTATATGTTGCCTCAAGGATACTCTTATAGTACTGCCTGCAAGCGCTTATATATATTGTAAACTGCAAGTTCCTTGTACATATTGTTGTACATATTGTTTATAGACTTTTTTGCATTCTCAGACTGTTGTTCTCTAGATTTCTCTATTGTATAAGCCTCACATTGTTATGTAGTCATCCTGTGTACCCATATTCTGTATTATGTATTCATCCTGTGTACCCATATTCTGTATTCTGTTTTCTTATTGTACCTTATACTTATCTTAACTTTAACAAAAAAGGGGAAGCACCAGGATGAGCTGGGGTGCTCTGTGACAACAGAATATCAGTAAAAATGAACAGTCACGGCACTTACCAGGGCACATATATCAGGAAAAACGAAGAGTCCAACCTTCTGTAGTTACAATGTTCTTCATTTCTAGGGATGTGGATATGTTGTTCAATCCACACTTCTTGGCAGGTACCTTGCTGCTTTAAGATGTGCCGGAAAGTCTTCAAGCTGGCTCCTCCCACCCACCCGGGTGATATAATCCTCAGCTCCGCCCCATGATGCCAGATCTTCCTTATCGCTGGAGGCTCAGGTTCCCTCCTTAGTGCTTTGCGTGTTTACAGGCCCCGGCTCTCGAATCCTTGGATTCTTTACCAAAACTTACTTTAAAACTCATTCGAGTTCGGTCTTCAACTTCCTCACTCGTGGCTGCGATGGAAGATAAGTCCGTTCCCAGGTTTCGTCTTTGCCCCCGAGGGCAGAAGATGTCTTGCACCGATTCTCATGCCATGTGCATTTACTGTCTTGGGCATGACCACGATCTGCAGGCTTGCGAGTTCTGTCTGTCCTTCTCGCCTTCGGTGCTTGAAGACTGTGCTGCCCGACTCCTGCTGGGGTGACCGATGAAATGGTACCCGCCGGTCAAATCGAAGGAGGCCCGTTGAGTGGTGTCTGCGGCTGTGTGCTCTACGGAATAATTAGAACAGCCTGAACAGCGTATGGCCCTTGAGGAAGAGGCAGCACAGGCCACGGCTAGCTCCTCTTCGGCTTCGGCCTTTATTCCACTCCAACTCAGTTCCTCCTACACGGCTTCCTTTGGGGAGTTGTGTCGGTCCTTCTCCACCAAAGGGGAGGGGTCCTTCTGGGTCTCATTCTTCTCGCTCCCGAAAGAAGGAATCGAAAAAAAATAAGATCCACTGTTGATGCTCTTTGGAGCAGGAATGGTACCGTTCTCAGGAGGGTCGACACTGGACTTTGGTCGAAGTTGCGGCCTGGGCCGCTGGTTTTGCGGTGTCTCCGTCAGACCAGTTGGCCGAGATGTCTGTCAATGTGGCTGAGATTTTTCTTGATCCCATCGTCAGGTTGTTGCCCGGAAAGGCCGACAAATCTTTGTCTCGGGCATCGGTGCTTCTGGTGACTTCCGGGGATTTGACTCAGCCTGCTGGGTCGAAGTCCCCAGTCTCAGACCCTGAACCACCGGATCCGCGGGTTTCCCCTGCCCTTTCTTTGGTCCACCGCCAGCACCGCTGACGGTCGAGATCTCAGTCTCGGTCCACGTCCGCATCAGGCAAATTCCACTGACATTGGTGCTCTCAGTCCCGACATTGTGGAAAGAGGCGCCCCCACTCTTCTTCCTCATCCTCCTTGGCTGAAGAGAGGCTCTGTCGCAAGTTGCGTTGGTGCTATGAAGCCCTTATGTGGCAACAGCTCATTCTGACTGGCTCTAAGCCGACGCTGCCATGTTCCACACCGGATATTAAATGGCTGTCGCCCGAACGACGCGACGTCGGCTCCCGCTGTCGTTTCCTCGGTCGAGGAGTCGGTCCCGGACCAGCCAGCTCGGCCGAAGCCGGCCCCTCCGCCCATTGTAGTGGAACCACCACCTTTGCAACCGAAAGTTGGGGGCCGACCAAGGCTTCTCGGCCAGCTCAAGGTCTTCCCCAACAGTTGTTGGTCACTCTCACCCCCAGTCGCCCTCGGTGAGTGGAGAGTGGTCCGGGTGGCTGCAGGCTCTATGAGGACTCTTCAGAGTCCGAAGACTCCTCGTTGCAATCCTGTCCTGTGGACCTGGAGTCCTCGGGGGGGGGGGCTGTCTGTGGATGAGAGCCCCACCTTGCTCCTTGGCATTCTTCAGCTCATCTCAGAGTCCACCGGGATGCAGCTTGAACCCGTGCAAAAATGGGCCAGATATCCCCTCATGGAGATTCTGGACAAGGGGGATTCCCCCACGGAGGCCTTTCCGGTGGCCAAAGCCATTGTTAGCCCGGCCTTAGAGTTGTGGCAGCGTCCAGCCTCTTGCCTCATGCAGTCTGCCTGGATGGCCCGCAAGAATGTGTTTCCCCACGGACTCGCTTTCTGGGTTCACGGAGCATCCCTCAGCTGAGAGGTTGGTGGCGGACTCCGTCTTTAGGCGCTCGGGCAACATTGGGGATGTGGACAAGCCCACAGATGAGTCAAAAAAGCTGGAACATTCGGGAAAGAAGGTTTATGATGCTGCGTCTCTGGGTCTTTGCCAGGCCAGCTCGGCTGTTGTGATGGCACACTTCTCACACGCCCTGTTGGGCTCCCTGCATGAGGTGATTCCTCATCTCACAGCTGACCTTCAGATGACGGTCAAGCAGGTCTGGGATCAGGGTAGGGTGGTGGCTAAGCAGCAACTCCAGACTGCTCCGGACATTGGCGACTCCTGTGCCCGTTCAGTTGCGGCTGCAGTGGCCATGTGCCGCAGGGCTTGGCTGAGGATCTCGACCTTCATGGCCGACACCCAGCACAAGTTAGCAGATGTCCCTTTTCTGGGCACCGACCTGTACGGGCCTGGAGTGAAGGGTCATCTCCAGCGCATTGAGAAGTCTAGTGCCACCTTGGACTATGTGACCTCTGCTCAAAAGGACAAGGGTGCCCGCTACCACAAGCGTAAGCCCTTTCGTCCCTCTGCTCCTGCGGCCAGACCAGCCCAACAGCTCCAGCAGCAGGGCCAGCAGTCTCAATCTTGGTGTCCCAGAGCCAAGACCATGACCTCTTCTGTCAGGAAGCCCGGAGGGAAGGGACCCAGTGGACCCTCGGCCGGATCCTCCTCCAAGTCTGCCCAGTGATGGGTTGCAGGGTGCCACCCCCAACCCTGTCACACCTCCCCTGGGTCCCCCTGTGGGGGGTCGGCTCTGCCACTTCCTTTCCACCTGGTCCACTGTCACCATGGACCGTTGGTTGGTCGGGGTCTGCCTCTGGAATTCGAGCAGGCCCCTCCCTGCCGATCCCGTGCCCCACGGGAGGGGGGCTATGGGATCCCTTGCCTCCCAGTCAGCTCTTTGAGACGATATCATTCAGCTCTTCTGCAAGGAGGTCATCTGCAGGGTGGTAGATCCTCCTGTGAACCCAGGGTTCATTTCCAGGTACTTCCTGGTCCCAAGATGGACGGGGGGGCAGGCACCCCATTCTAGATCTGCACAACCTAAACAAGATTCTCAGGCCGCACACCTTTCGGATAGTAACTCTGGCTCAGATAATACCAGCTCTGGAGTAGGGCATGTGGTTCTGCTCCCTGGATCTGTAGGATGCGTTCTTTCACATCCCAATCCATCCGTCCACTTTCAGGCAGAGGGAACCCTCTATGAGTTCCGAGTCATGCCCTTCGGCCAAGCATCAGCCCCCAGGGTCTTAACCAGATGCATCTCAGTGGTGGCAGAATTCCTGAGGCGCTGAGGGATTCAGGTCTACCCATACCTAGACGGCTGGCTGATAGCAGACCCCTCCAGGCAGTAGGTGGAGCGGTCCAGGGATCTGGCCCTCCAGGCTTGCTTACAACTTGGTCTTCTGATAAACGAGGCCAAGTTGGAACTCTTTTCATCGCAGATGATCCAGTTCATCGGGGCGGAGCTCGACTCTCTCCGAGCCAGAGCTCGGTTCCCAGTGGACAGGGCCCCGAGGTTCTTTCCTCCTTTGCCCAATCATTTCAGGTTGGGCAATTGTGCCCTGCCCGGGACTTCCTGCGCCTTCTGGGTTACATGGTGGCCTGCACCAGCGTAGTCCGTTGGGCCCACCGGCACATGCATCCCCTTTAGTGGGGTCTGGCCAGCCAGTGGTCTCAGTGCTCAGGCTATATAGACCAGCTGATCACTGTGACCCAGAAGATCTGGGATGGCCTTCAATGGTGGCTCATCCCAGCTCATCTGCAGTGGGGAATCCCGTTTGTCCGTCCAGAGCCGACGGTCATCCTGACGATCAACGCCTTACTGATGGGTTGGGGTGCCCATCTGGGGGAGCACAGAGCCCATGGGCTCTGGTCCCCTCAGGAGTCCCGATGCCAGATCAACCTGCTGGAGCTCCGAGCTGTCCAGTTGACCCTGACCGCCTTCACTCTGTTTTTTCGGGGTCAAGTGGTACAAGTCCAGGTGGACAGCACCACGACCATGTACTGTCTCAACAGACAGAGCAGGACCCGCTCCTTTCCCCTATGCAAGGAAGCTCTTCGCATCTGGTCGCTCATGTTCAGCCTGGAGGTGGATCTCCTTGCCATTCACGTGGCAGGAGCCTCGAACAGTCTGGCCGATGCTCTCAGCCAGATGGGCGAAGCATCTCACGAGTGATCGCTCCTGCAGGAGGTAGTGCAAGATCTGTTCTCCCACTGGGGCACTCCACAGGTGGACCTGTTTGCCTCCAGGGAGAATGTGAAGCTGGGGCTGTATCATGCCCGCCCCCCCCCCTCGCAGGGATCACTGCAGGGAGATGCCTTCTTGAGGCCGTGGACCCCAGGGCTCTTCTACGTCTTCCCTCCACTTCCCTTGATTCACAAGGTTCTCCTCAAGGTTAGGAGGGACAAGGCGCAGGTGATCCTGGTAGCCGCAGACTGGCCCCGCCAGTTCTGGTATCCAGATCTCCTCAGCCTCACCTCCAGGCTTCCGAGGCAGCTTCCTGCACGCCCAGACCTCTTCTTAGTTAATCAGGGGAAGATACTCCACCCAGACCTTCACTCCCTGCACCTGACGGCCTGGTTCCTGAATGGCTAGAGTTCCAGGCCTTGGGTCTCTCTGACGAGATTCTCGATGTTGTTGAAGCATCCGATAAGGAATTGACCAGAAAATGCTGTGACTTCAAATGGAAGAGATTCTCCATTTGGTGTCAGGGCAAAGGGTTAGATCCCTCTTCCTGTCTGGTGGCTAGCATTTTGGATTATCTGTGGTCTCTCTCTCTCTCTCAACAGGGGCTTTGGTCGACGACCTTCAAGGTACACCTGGCAGCCATCTCTGCTTACCGGGTGCTGGCTGGTAAGCAGTCGGCGCAGGAGAAGGTGGTTTGGTGCTTTTTCAAGAGCCTAGATCACATATCCCCTCCGGTGCGTGAACTTCCACCCCTGTGGGATCTACTGCTGGTTTTGGCTAAGCTCACGGGCAAGCCATTCAAACCGATGCACAGGTGTGATATCTCCCACCTGTCATGGAAAACTGCCTTCTTGGTAGCTATCACGTCAGCCGGAAGGATTGGAGAGTTACAGGTGCTCTCAATTGAGTCTCCTTACTTGGGCTTCCATAGGGACAAGGTTGTCCTGCCCCCCACCCAAAATTTCTTCTGAAGGTAGTGTCGGAGTTTCACCTGAACCAGGTGTAACAGTCCCCTTGCTTAAACTCACCTGGGCTGCCCCGGCGTCCTCAGGGGTCCTCGCCATACCTCCCCAAGGGGCCAGTCCTGAGTATTGACCGATTTTTCTACGGTGCCTTGGTGCCTCCACCTGGGGCCACAGTGCTGCCTCCTGTTGGCGCAACAAGTTAACACCCCAGGAACAATATTAGATAGCCCGGATGACTCCCCCTCTGTCCCAATTAAATCCACACTCCCTCCTCACAATAACGATAATAAAACCACAACAAATAGTGGTAGGTGACTAACAGTAATCCCTCTTTATTTACTGCACCCTAATACAGAGGAGGGGGGGGGCTATTCCCTTGATCCTCCATTAAATAAGGCACACACCCTTTCAGAGTTCTCCCCCCTCCCCTGGGTGTGCCCAGAACCATCCCAGACAGTGGATTCCTCACCGCTCCTAGTCTGCAGGCCTGCCGTCTCTCGTTGGGGCCCTTGCACAACAACACGAGTCCAGTGGAAATAAGTCTAGTGTTGGGTGAAGACTCTCCCCTGACCCTCCTGGCAGAGCAACAAAAGTCTCCCCAGAGCTGCAGCTCGGGGTACTCACGGTGACCTTGGAGGGTGGAGACAGTCGCTGTTCACGGCACTACAGTCCACGAGAGTGAGGCACTGTTCTTCACCTGCCTGGCCTTTCCAGCTTCACCCAAAGGCCTTTGGATACAGAGTTCACCAGGCAAGCCTGTCCATCCTTCTTCCCTCTGCACGGGTCTCGACACTTGGGGGGGCACAGTAGCTCAGTCCTGCTCGGGGAGGGCCTTTGCTGCCCTAGCCCTGCTCCCCAAGATTCTCCCCTGGCAGAAAACTCTGACCCCTGTGAGGCAGTGTCCCTGAGGCCCAGGGCTGATGACCACTGTGCCTTCAAGCCCAACAGTCAGCCCCAGTGCCCTCCGGGAAGACCCTTCATTATTTCTTGCACTGCCTGAGCAGATGCAGCCAGCGAGCCTCTACCCAGCAGGCAGCCTAAGAAGCAGTGGTTTCTCGTATGGGGCCTGTGATGTGTCTTCCCTTGGTTCTCTCTCCCTCCTCCCAGTTTGCTCTTCTTTATTCTCTCCCCTCTTTTCGCGCCACTCTCACTCTTTAAACTCCTGGGTGCCGCCTCATCCTGATTGGCCGTCGGCCCCTAGGTGACCTCCCAGCTGCCTCCAGGATATTTCCCAGCAGCCCGAGGTCACCACAGATGCATGGGGCCACCATCTTGCCTCTCCCCTAGCCCCAAGCACTAGTGTCCCTGCAGTTCTGACTGCAGCCGCCAGTTTTACTGGCCCCAGACCGGGCTCACCCGCCGCTACATGCCCTGTCCCCGGCCCCCGTGTTTGGGGGCTGGGGAAACTCTGTTTCATTTGGCCGCATGGCCAGGGGGAGTAGGCGCCTTCAAAACTAGTTGGTGGTCCTAGCGCATGCACAGCATGCTGGGACCGCCATCTTTCACCTCCCATGCTGTTCCTGTGTGTTTGCACGGCTCGGAGTCCCGATCCAGCCCCCGCCAGACCCAGGACCACCGACTGCCCCCCCAATGGCAGAAGGACCCCACTCAGCTTTGCCGCAGCCCCGGTGCGGTTGAGGCGCTGAAAAGGAATGGCATTGCCTGCCTGGGAGGTCACAGGGCGCGACTCCCACACGGACCAAGGACACCGCAGATAAGCCCGTTTTGGGGGGCTTATAAACTCCCCTGGCAGAACACTTGGTGTCCCGAAAAGCCCCTCTGTGGAATCCCTTACAAACAGCATGCACTTTTCTAGCTAGACACCTGGTTACTGACTAGCACCAACGACAAACATATTCCCAGATAGGCTTGTATCAGGTTTTGCCACAATAAGGTACTATATACATGCAATGTGAGGGTGGGCACCTACAGTTCTCTAATGCCTCCCTAGGGCAACACAATAGTGGATAGAGAACAGGCACCATGGGCCTGAGGAGGGCATTGATCGTCAGGTTTGTGGACCCACCCAGGGTGTCGTACTTGAGCTTTACAGTGGGTCGGGGAGACTGGCCTGATCTTCGAAGCAAGGCATCGTCGGGTACGGGGACTGAGTCAGTGGGGGTGGTTTGTCCTGTAGGGTCATAGTCTACAGTCCCCCTTTTGGGCAACCCTGGCACTTCTACACTATCGGGGGTTAGATCAGGGACAGAGGTGAGGGCTGTAGCGGCAGGTAACTCGCTGTCCCGTGGAGGAGTGCAGGCCAGGTGGCCCCCTGGACTACCTAAGTCAGTACCTAGATTGGGTCCCGACGTGGGAACCCTAGGTCGGGCCTCGGGAATAAAGGCCTGGTCCCTTGGTTTCAAGTAGGACGCAGGATGTGGGTGGCTGGTACTTTTGGAAGGGGCGGAGTTTCGGCAGAATGACTCCCAACGGGTGGATGGACTGCCGGATCCGTCCCCCACTGAGAGCAAGTGGAGTCCCCTCCTTGCCTCATCGCTGGATTGGCCCATGTGCTCCTCCTGGAGCTGCAGGGGGTTGGCGTTGGTGCTCCTGGCGGAGTGGCCCAGAGGGGAAGAAAAGGCCGGCCCCCGCTGCTTATGCTTCTCTCTGGTTATGGGCCATCTTGTAGTCTGCGGGTCGGGCCCCGGGATGGGGGTGACACAATCTCCCTGATAGGGAGCAAATGATTCCGGTGCACCATTTTCTCGAGCCCACGGCCATGCTCCTGCTTTATACTATGCATTGGCAGGCTAGACAGTTTCTTTACCACCAGGTAACTGTCCATGGCCCACCGGTCCTGGGTCTTGTGCTTCCCCAGGAGTCCCAGATTACGGACATTACTGGCATCATACCTCCTTTTGTTCCCCTGACAGCTACAAGCCGCAGCTTCGGAGGCGAGCTTGTACGCTGCCTGAAGCTGTTCCACCAGTCTGTTGGTATACTCGAGGTACGGCTTATGAGAGGTCCCATCAGCAGATACCCTGAAGCAGAGGTCCACCATCAGCTGGGCCTCATGACCAAACATGAGGTAAAAGGGGGAGCGCTGGGTCACGTCATTTTTCGTACAGTTGTACGCGTGCACCAACTGACTGACCTTTTGACTCCAGTTGGCCTTGTCTGTGGGGTCCAGGGTGCCCAACATGTTCAGCAATGTTCTGTTGAAGCTTTCAGGCTATGGCTCCCCCTGGGGGTGGCAAGGGGTGGTGTGGGATTTCTGTATGCCATAGGACGACAGAAACTTCCTCACCAAGCGGCTCTCAAAGTCCTGGCCCTGGTCAGAATGGATTCTTTTGGGGAAGCCATAATGCTGCACATCCTGCTGCAGGACCTTAACCACGGTGCTCGCCTTCTGGTCTTTGGTGGAGAAAGCCTGCGCGTACCGGATATAGTGGTCTGTGATGACCAGTATGTTAGCCGTGTTCGTTTGGTCAGGTTCCAAGGACAGAAAATCCATGCACACCAACTCCAGGGGCCCACTGGTGCTGATGTTGACCAAAGATGCGGCCCGTCGGGGCAGAGTCTTCCGCTGGATGCACTGCAGGTAATGCTTGCAGTAGCTCTCCACATCCGCTTTCATTCTGGGCAATAGAACCTGGCCCTACACACATCTAGGGTGTGGTCATAGCCCAGGTGCCCCATATTATCATATAGTGACTTAAAACAAACCCCGTGGTACACCCTGGGCAGCACCAACTGCTGCTTAGACTGGCCTGGATGGTCGTTGTCCTACACCACATGCATCAGCAGTCCATCCCGCAGGACCAGCTTGTTCCACTCTCTTAGCAGTCAGCAGTCATCAGGGTGACTGCTCCATACCTGCCCGGGTGATCTCCCTTCTGCGATAACCCGCAGCAGGTCTCGTATGCCAGGGTCAGCCTCCTGCTCCTGTTGCAGGTCAGCCTTACTAGGCTTAGGCTGGGACGACAGATCCAGACCTGTGAAATTTAGGTAGGTGGGGGGGGGGGCACCAGCACCTCTATGCTCCGGGTGGTAGAAGTGACGGTATCAGGAGGGGTCCCACCTGGAAGCAGAGCACCTGCTCCAGGGCCAGCCCAACCAGGACTGGGGGGTCTGGGGTGTCGCCGTGGGGGCGTCCAGACAAGGTGCCGCATCCACATTGGCTCGCCCACTCCGATACTCCAGACTGAAATTGTATGTGGAGAGGGCTGACAGCCATCGGTGCCCCACAGCATCCAACTTTGTCGTGGTGGTGACGTACGTCAGGGGGTTGTTCTCTCCGTGTGCATGGTGAACGGGACCCCATACAGGCACTCGTGAAACTTTTCCATCACCGCCCATTTCAATGCCAAGAACTCCAGTTTATGAACCAGGTAGTTCTTTTCAGAGGAGGTCAAGCCACGGCTAGCAAACGCCACCCCTCAGAATACTCCTGATTTAGGATGGTGCCCAGCAAGTCAAACTGGTGTCCGTGTGCAGGACATAGGGCTTAAGGGAATCCACAAATGCAAGGGCCGGGGCCTCCCCCAGCCTCCGGATGATCTCCCTGAAGGCATCCTCACACTCCTGCGTCCATCGTTCCCCAAAAGGTTCCCCAATGCGTAGGTACCCCTTACTGGGGCTTGTCCCTTCTTCTGGTTTGGGGGAAGGTTACCTTGCATTAGAACATTCAGAGGACGTACCACCAAGGAGTAATCCTTCATGAAACGACGATAATACCTGCAGAACCCCAAGAAAGACTTAAGGTGCATGAGTGGATGGGCCGGGGCCATGACTTGAGGGCCTCCACTTTAGATGGGTCCATCAGCACCCCCTTGGCCGAAACAATGTGCCCGACATACTTAACCGCTGACTGACAGAACTGGCATTTGTTGATGGAGACCTTTAGGCCAAACTCCTCCAGCCGGTCCAGGACCTTCATCAGCTGGGCCTCGTGTTCCTCCAGGGTTTGCCCAAAGATGATGAGGTCATCCAGATAGACTGTGACCTCAAGCAGGTTCATGTCTCCCACTACCCTTTCTATCAGGTGCTGGAAGGTGGCTGGGGCTCTGGATATGCCCTGGGGCATACGTTCGAACTGGTAGAACCCCAGCGGGCATATTAAAAGCGGTCTTCTCCTTGTCCTCCTCAGCCATGGCTATCTTGTAGTACCTGCTCCGGAGATCCAGTACGGAGAACCACTTGCTCCCCGATAAGCTGTCCAGTGTATCCTCCACTCTGGGTACCGTGTATTGGTCTGGGATTGCTTGCTTGTTTAGCGAGCAGTAGTCGATGCACATCCTCACCGCTCTGCTCTTTTTCTGGGTCACCACAATGGGGGAAGCATACAGACTCCGTGATGACCCCAGTGTTCCGGTGACCAACAGGTGTTTCCGAACATCCTCCACATCCCCGGGGACTAACCTCCGTGACTGTTCCTGGAACAGGTGGTCGTCTCTCAGCTGGATGTGGTGTTCTTCCCCAGTGACACAACCCATATCCCACTCGGGTAAGGAGAAAACCCGCCAGCACTTCACCAGCTTGTAGCTCAGACTCCATCTATAGCTGTTGGAGATAAGGGAGCTTCCACAGTCGAACAAGGACAGGTCTGTCTCCTCCCCCGGGTCTTCCACTGGGGCAACGGACATGGCTCCGTCACACTGAAAGATAGTTGCCAACACACAACCCCCTCTGGATGGTCACTGGCCTTTTTGACTTGTTCCGAACTTTCACAGTAACTCGCCAGGTACGGAAACTGTCCGGGGAGGGTAGCACTCCTCTCAGGACTAATAACCCAGGCGGCAGGCTACCCGGAGGTGGGGCGTCAAGAATGAATGCATTCCCCTGTGGGAGATCGGTTGAACCGGCGGCGATGCCCACCCGCGTGGCATTCGGCCGGGAGGTTAGCTTCCCCCATCCACCTGGTGGACCATACCGACTCGTCCCCAACTGGGGTCGCCGCGTGCGTCCAGCACTACCCGTTTCACAGCGGCATTAACAGAGGGGCTGGTGAGTTCATCTACCCCACCCTGGTCACAGCACATCTGGGCCTACCGCTTGAACATATTGGCATTGGTCCCAATGAGCAATGGGGTGTCAGACATGCTCTTTGGTTCAGGGCAGACTAGCGCGAGGGCCTCTATAGCGGGTGGGGTCTCCTTCCCCTAAGTCGGGAAGGAAATGTGGACCACACAGTACCCATCATATGGGTAATCCGTGCTACCTATACCCCAAAGGGACAACCCAGACAGGGGTAAGAGGGGTAGGTGGGTCAGGTGTTGGTCGTAATAACGCTGGTGGATGATGGTGACCTTGGACCCGCTATCCAGTAAAGTGGAACTAGTCACCCCCTCCACCTAGACTTCGGTGTCTGCTGAAGGACTGATAAGGCCCATCGGTACACCCTGGTTTGGAGGTACTTGGGGGTCAGTCCACAAGGTGGAGCAAGGCCATTTCAGGGTGCGGGTCACTGCGTTACTGGTCCCGTTTAAGTTTTTCTGCTTCCGGCGTTTCTTAGCCACCAGCTCCGGGTTCACCTCCCTGCGGCAACCCTACCATGTATGGCCGTCCTGCCCACACCTGAAGCAGATCC
This sequence comes from Neoceratodus forsteri, assembly GCA_016271365.2. Classification (NCBI taxonomy): domain Eukaryota; kingdom Metazoa; phylum Chordata; order Ceratodontiformes; family Ceratodontidae; genus Neoceratodus; species Neoceratodus forsteri. The sequence goes on from CM028136.1 coordinate 85,081,041, forward strand.
ATACATCCTAGGGCCCCAAGGACTATCGAGGGCTGGGCCGAGGGGCCGCATAGTTTGGGGGTGGCCGACGAGCATCAGGGACCACCCAGGCAGGGAAAGGGAAGGATTCCATGGCCAACTGAATGGTCCGTATCATGTCCTTCATACCCTGGACCTCCTGCAGGACTGCTCCCTGGTTCAGGACCCTGGCTGGTTCGGGCGGGCTGGCCCTTTGGGCTGCAGGGCGGCACTGGTGGCAGTGCATGCTGGCGGCGGGGCTCCCACCTCCTGTTGGGCTTCCTTCTCCTTGACCTTGTCCAACAACTGCTTGAAAGAGGGGGATCACCTTTTTGGGCCCGCAGCCCGAGGGTGACCAGGGTCAGCCTGGAGTGCATCAACCCCCCCCCCCATTATCTGCTCTAGCTGCATCTGTGCAACCACTGATGGTGAATCGTGTTCAGCTTCAGCCAGCTTACGCACCACCGTCTCCACCCAGGTGATAAACTAGGATAGTTTCTCACCTGCCCGCTGCTTGGTGTCCCACAGTTGGCCCAGCACTACCTCCCTCTTCTCGACCATTCCAAACGTACTCCACAGGATGTCCAAGTAGTCCTGGGGAGCATAGTGGGGCTGGCTGGCACATAAGGAGTGGATTACGTCCAGCGCCATACCCTGGAGGCTCTCCAAGACTCGTTTGCACTTCTCCTCCTCAGAACACCCCCAAACCTGGATCATCTGGGCGGCCTGGCTGCTCCAGGAGTGGAAATCATCCTCCCCTGCGGGAGTCGGGAGGGCCCCGGAGATGGTACGGAGCCGCTGGTACTGTTCGTGGGCCATCCTCATATAGGGGGTCAGCCCACCTGGCAGAGTCATCGGGGCACCCCGTCTCCTGGGAGCAGAGTCCAGAGGTCCTGCAGGGTCTTACCTTTCTCTTTAAGCCACACCCCCAGCTGGGCTTCAGAACCCTTCAGCTCCCCGCTCCGGGGGCCCAAAGGGCCCAGCTCCCCCTGAGGGCAGGTCGCTGGACGTCCCTTTTTTAACAGGACCCAGGTCTCTTTGGACGCATCTGGGGTGACTTCGGGGGGCACCTCCATGGAGCCCAAGTCCTTCCCTGCCTCCATGGTTATTTTCCTGCACCCCTTAACCCTGTCGGTCATCACCCTATGAATCTTCAATGCCCCGCAGTCAGGCAGGGCCTCCTTTAAGATCCCTAGGGTGTCCTCTTTTCGTCGCCCCACTGCCATGTTGCGCACAAGCAGCATCTTATGGGGGTCAAAACCCTCAAAGTCACACCAGTCCTCTATGTCCTGGAAAGCCATTTCTCTGGTCTCCACCCATGTGGGTAAACCACCCGCCAAATCAACAACAAAACAAACAAACAAAAATAATGTGAAAACAGAACTGGGAGGTGGGTCAAAGAGTCGACTACAGCTGGCCTGGTGGTGCTGAGGGCTGAGAGCACTGATCACTTTACCTTGCGCCTTTGCGACCATTCAGGAATGAGTGGGGCCGGGGTAGGCAGGGGAAGAGAAGGATTGGGCATCCATTGACAGCTCTCCTTCTGGGAGGGGGTCCATGACAGTTGGAGCCTCATTGCCTCTGGAGGCTGGGGACACAGCACTGTGGCTTCAGCAAGGAGCTGGGGCGGACACCAGGAGGAAGGCGTGGACATGTGCGCACTCCTCTCCACCGCGCCATTGCATGCCCTCAGCCTAGGGAGAAAACGGAAAATTGGGTGCCCCTAGCTGCTGCAGCTTGATGGCTGTCTGACTGTACCGTCGCTGGCTCTGAGGGGATCACCAGTGCAGATCTGGTCTTGGTGTTAGTTGGTCGACTCCCTGCCACCCCACCACCAGGGATAAATCATGGTGTAATCAGTGATCGCCTTCATGGGAGTCCGCGGCGAGGTCAGATGGTGGCCGGAGATAAGGTTGCCTAGTGACTTGGACGGCTGGGGCCCCGGGAGAAACAATCATTAAAAAAAGGCCGGCCCGGGCGAGCAGTTGGATTTCGCCATGACGCCGGTGACCTAGGTTCGGGAATGGACTGGGTCGCTGGAGGGCCGGGCTGGGGAGCAAGGCTGAAGCGGCCCAATGACGGCCTGCCTTCTCCGGGAGGATGGGGATGCGGCTAGCGGCCCATGCCTCAGCAGAGGCTGGGAATGGCAGCAGGCCGGCCGCAGACACTTGGGAGGGCGTGACGTCAAGCAGATGTCGTCGACGCCATGGGCACGCCACTCCGGGAGAAAAAGACGGAGGAAAAAGCACCTCGGCCGATAGGGTGACAGCCTCTCCATCCCCTCGCCTCCTGGATGCCCCGACCTGCATCCACTACCTCAGCAGCACCCAGGGTTGCGCCTCCTGGCCGCAAGGCTCATTCTTCACGAACGTAAGGGACCCACCTGACACAGGGATATGTCTGGGATACCTGGGCAGGCTGTCATGTGGGGTGGTTAAGGTGGGGTGTCTCCAGGTTGGAATGGGGGGTTACGGGCTCCTAAGGAGCAGGGGCGAGGTGGCAGTGGGAAAAATGCAACTACAGTCGCCGGGGCAAAAAGGGCAGTCTTGGGGCCAACAGAAGATCTCAGCGGCGCCTCCACTTGTAACAGCTCCCTTGCTTACACTCACCTGGGCTGCCCCGGCATCCTCAGGGGTCCTCGCTATACCTTCCCAAGGGGCCGGTCCTGAGTCTTGACCGGCTTTCCTACAGTGCCTCGGTGCCTCCACATAGGGCCATGGTGCTGCCTTCTGTAGGCGGAACAGGTTAACACCCCCCAGTAACAATATTAGATACCCCGGATGACTGCCCCCTCTATCCCAATTAAATCCACACTCCCTCCCCGCAATAACGATGATAAAAGCACAACAAATGGTGGTAGGTGACCAACAATAATCCCTCTTTATTTACTACACCCTAATACAGAGGAGGTGGGGGCTATTCCCTCGATCCTCCATTAAATAAAGCACACACCCTGTCAGAGCTCTCCCACCTCCCCTGAGAGGACCCAGAACAATCCCAGACGGTGGGTACCTCACCGCTTCTAGTCTGCAGGCCTGCCATCTCTCGTTGGGGCCCTTGCACAACAACACAAGTCCAGCGGAAATAGGTCTAGTGTTGGGGGAAGACTCTCCCCTGACCCTCCTGGCAGAGCAACAAAAGTCTCCCCAGAGCTGCAGGTTGGGGTACTCATGGTGACCTTGGAGGGTGGAGACGCTTGCTGTCCACGGCATTATAGTCCACGAGAGTGAGGCACTGTTCTTCACCTGCCTGGCCTTTCCAGCTTCACCCAAAGGTCTTTAGATACAGAGTTCATCAGGCAGGCCTGTTCAGCCTTCTTCCCTCTGCATGGGTCTTGACACGGGGAGAGGGCACAGTAGCTCAGTCCCCCTCGGGGAGGGCCTTTGCTGCCCTAGCCCTGCTCCCCAAGATTCTCCTCTGGCATAAAACTCTGACCCCTATGAGGCAGGGTCCCCAAGGCCCAGGGCTGATGACCACTGTGCCTTCAAGCCCAACAGCCGGCCCCAGTGCCCTCCGGGAAGACCCTTCATTATTTCTTGCACTGCCTGAGCAACTGCGGCCTTCCCTTACTTCAGTTGGTAGAGAGGGGAAGGGGAGGGGAGACAGATACAGCCAGCGAGCCCCTACCCGGCAGGCAGCCTTAGAACCAGTGGTTTCTCATGTGGGGCCTGTGATGTGTCTTCCACTGGCTCTCTCTCTCTCTCTCTCTCTCTCTCCCCCTCCCTCCTCCCAGTTTGCTCTTCTTTCTTCTCTCCCCTCCTTTCGTACCACTCTCTCCCTTTAAACCCCTGGGCCCCACCTCATCCCGATTGGCTGACAGCCCCATGTGACCTCCCAGCTGCCTCCAGGATATTTCCCAGCAGCCCGATGTCACCATAGATGCATGGGGGCCACCATTTTGGCTCTCCTCTAGCCCCAAGCACTGTTGTCCCCCCAGTTCTGCCTGCAGCCTGCCAACCGGGCTGATTTTTACTTATTTCGCAATTGGGGCTTGCCCGGTCACTATATGCCCCTTCCTTGGCCCCTCTGCGTGCTTGAGGGCCAGGGAAACTTCTCTGTTTCGCTTGGCCCATGGCCGTGGGAAAGAAGGAGCTGGCCTTTATAAAAGCGATGGTCTCGATGCGCGCAGAAAAGCGCAAGGGACCGCCATCTTTCACCTCCCATGCTGTTCCTGTTTGTTCGCATGGCCCCGAGTCCCTGATCCAGCCCCTCCCCACCAGACCAGGACCTTGCGACTCCCCCATTGGCAGAGGGACCCACCTCAGCCTCACGCAGCTCTGAAGTGGTCAAGACACCGAAAAGGAACGGCATCGCCAGCCCGAGAGGTCATGGGGCGCAACTCCCACCCGGACCAAGGACACCGCAGGTAAGCCCGTTTTGGGGGGCTTACACAGGTGTTGACTCTGCTGGTGTTTTACTCCAGTTACACCTCAGAGGCTGAGTACAGGCTCCATACTCTGAACCTGAGATGGATGCTCGCCTACTATAAAGAGCGTACGGCGGAAGTTCGGGAAGAGGTTCGCCAGCTGTTTGTCTCCTACGCTGAAGCCGCACCTGGCAGACCTGCAGGCAAGCGGACAATAGCTTGATGGATCACATCTTGCATTGACCCCTTCTATAGGTTGGCGGGTAGGGAGCCTCCCGCAGGACTAAGGGCTCATTCCACCTGCCATACCGCTGTGTCAGTGGCTGCTTCTAGGTATGTCCCTGTACAGGAAATCTGCAGGGCTGCTACCTGGAAGTCAGCACACACCTTTATTTCCCCATTACCACATCGAACTTGAGTCATGCCGGGATGCTGGTTTTGGAGCCTCAGTTCTCCATTCCCTGTTCCCTAAGTAGGGTGTGTGTGCATTGCCTCCCTCCTCCCGGAGAACTGCTAGGAGTCTGCCAAGAAGTGTGGATTGAACAACATATCCACGTCCCTAGAAAAACAGGTTACTCACCTGTAACAGTAGTTCTAGGAGTGGTATATATTGTTCATCCACACTGACCCACCTGGCCTCCCCAGCTTCGATGCACAACCTGGCTTCCAGTGGGCTGGATCTGGTGTCATGGTGCGAAGCCGAGGATTAGATCACCCGGGGTGGGTGGGAGGAGCCAGCTTGAAGACTTTTTCTGTAACATCTTAAAGCAGCAAGGTACCTGCCAAGAAGTGTGGATGAACAACATATACCACTCTCTAGAACTTCTGTTACATGTGAGTAACCTGTTTTTATTTGCCATACACAGCTCAAGTAGCCCTCAGGGCCAGAGAAACCACACCAAAGATCTGATGTTTCAACTCAACTGAGTATTCATCAAAGATACTGCCCCCATGTTCCCAACATTTAAATAGCATAAGGCTAGTCACATGACATACATATTGGTTGTACGTACTTAAAGGTACATACTCATATAAAGTGCTACCACCTTCCTTAAAAACAAAGTGATGTGTCCACTTAATTATATATTGACATAAGAAGTTACAAACAGTATGTCTATTATAATCATAAGATGCACAAAAAGTACAAGAACCAACCAAAGAGAGAACACATGGAAGACATAATTAAAAGCTCTCTCCATTAAATCCAAACATTTCTCATAGGATTAGATGCATACGTCTTATTTAAATATCTAATTAGATTGATTCAAAATGCAAAATATCCTGTTCGGTGGAAAAGAGGTGAGAGAATACAGAAAGATATTAGAATGTCTTCATTCACTACACATACATGACCTCAAGCTTCAGAGGACTGAGGGGCGGGTAGTAGAGGAGGACTGGCAAAATCCAACAGCATGACCTAAACGTTCTACTTGAAATTATTGTACATACATGTATCTGTAACTGATAAGGTAAATCTGTCGAGCAAAAAGAGGTTTGGGGGGAGAGGAAGGGGTGGAAGTTACAAACGTAGGAAAGGGAGGGGAAAGGGAGAGGTAAATTGGGGAAGAAGGGGAAGGGGGAACCCCCCAAAACCTTTTCTGGTGGACCAGAAGAAACTTTATAAAGAACATACGTACATTATCCTTAGGACTATCTGTAAAGAGAAAGGAAATCTATGATGTACCTTTTAAATGAACTCTAGAACAAGGCTCCACTGTATAAGACAACATGTCCAGTGTTGTACCTTTTTTCATTTGGTGTGCCATTAATACAGAAACATTTAATTTTATGATGTACTTACAGTCCATGCTTTATATGAAAAAAGCTTTTAAATGTACAAAGAGGGGATGAGTAAGCTGCTTTTCAGTGGCAGGATACTTTTTCCAGTTAGATTATAGAAAAATATAACCTGTAAAGAGGGGAGGGAAAAAATATAAATGGTCAGTCAACCATACTAGCGTCTGTCTCTCAGAAACATTTATAATTCCGTTTGTTCATTTAATCCTTTTCCCTTATAGGATTCTAAAGTGTAGTTCCAAAACATCTCTCGTTTTCCAAGCAGTGTATCTCTGTCTCCTCCCCTACAACAGGTCCCAATTGGACCTGTTCTATACCAATAAATTGTAACTAACGTTCACCTGGATTGTGCACATCCTGTGTATGTTGTGCCCATGCATATTCTAAATTGTTGTTGGTTATGGCGTATCAAAAGAAATTGTAGTGAACAGGGCAGCCTAGAAGAAGAGATGGAAATACTATCTGAGAGATTTAGAGAGAGGGGATATGCTGTGGCTACTGTTAAGAAAGCCAAAGAGACAACGGAGGACTTACGAGATACACTGGCACATTCAGCATTTCAGAACCAATCAGGTAACCAGAAAAACTGGATGCCTCCCCTACCGAAAGGGTGCAAGAAGTGTAGACACTGCAAATACTGCAGTGTGATAAAAGAATGTGCAATGTTTAGAAACCCTGCTGATGGTCGCATGTGAGACACCCACCACTTTATAAACTGTGATACCACCTATATTGTGTACCTGTCATTATGTGAGTGTGGAGCATATTATGTTGGAAAGAGAAAAAGGAAAATGAAGGAAAGAGTAGGGGAACATATGAGGGCCATAACCAACAAGAATTGAGAATATGTATGGGCACAACATACACAGGATGTGCAAAATCCAGGAGAACATCAGTTACAATTCATTGGTATAGAACAGGTCCAATTGGGACCTACTGTAGGGGAGGAGATAGAGATACACTGCTTGGAAAATGAGAGATGTTTTGGATCTACACTTTCGAACCCTGTAAGGGAAAAGGATTGAATGAACAAACTGAATTATTGTTTCTGAAGGACAGACGCTAGCATGGTTGATTGACCATTTATATCTTTTCCCTCCCAGCTGAAATGTATGTGCAATGGTTGATGTGTCTAGGAATAGATGGATTGATAAATGTGTGTATGTAAGCTGTATAAAATATTTTAAATTTGGGTATATAGTGCTACTTATAGTTGTTAGATTTATAGTATTGTGTCTTCAGTCAATGTCTTTAATCTAGATAAGAATGTATAGGTGTTATGATATAGTTGTGTGGATGTATGTGGTATATGTTTAAAAACATTTTTGTGCAATATGTCTAAAACTTGTAGATTTGTATATGCAACAGGTTCATCTTGAAAAAGGGTCTTTGACCCAATGATGTTTCAACACTGCTACCTGTATAAAAATAAACTTTTACTACTGCTACTACTACTCCCCTCTTTACAGGTTATATTTTTCTATAATCTAACTGGAAAAAGTATTCTGCTGCTGAAAAGCAGCTTACTCATTCCCTCTTTGTACATTTAAAAGCTTTTTCATATAAAGCATGGACTGTGAGTACATCATAAAATTAAATGTTTCAGTATTGATGGCACACCAAATGGAAAAAGGTACAACACTGGACATGCTGCCTTATACAGTGGAGCCTTGTTCTAGAGTTCATTTAAGAGGTACATCATAAATTTCCTCTCTCTTTACAGATAGTCCTATGGATAATGTACTTATTTTGTTTATAAAGTTTCTTCTAGGAGCGTGAATATGTTGTTCATCCACACTTCTTGGCATGTCCCTTTCCCCTTTAAATCTTGCTGGAAGTCTTCAAGCTGGCTTCTCCCACCCACCCGGGTGGTAAATACCTTGGCTCCGCCCCATGACGCCAGATCTTCCTTTCCTCTGGAAGATACAGGTTCCGTTGTGCTCTTGCAGCAGTTTGTGGGCCCTGGATTCAAAGCGTCGTTTTTTGGCGAAACTTGCTTTAAAACTTGTTCGAGTTAGCGATTCGATTTTACCGCATCGGACATGGAGGAAAAGTCTTACGCTGGATTTTGCTGGTGCCCCTGTGGCCAAAAGATGTCACGCGCCGATCCCACCTAACGTGCGTTTATTGCCTAGGTGTCAGATATGACACCTCGTCATGCACTTTTTGCCTGGCCTTCCATCCCAACGCCCTGGGCGACTGCTCATGGTTTAAAGCTGGGGAGACCGGAGAAAAGGAACCCGCCGGTGAAATCGAAGGAAATGAGGTGGGCGGTCTCCGCGGCTGCGGGATCCGCCGAGCAGCTGGAACAAATGTGTATTTGAGGAGGAAGCAGCTCAAGCTTCCGCCAATCAAAGCTTTTTTGTTCCACTTAACCTTGGCTTCACTTTTTCGGGCTCCTTCAGGGAGTTGTGCCAGTCTCTCCCCACCAGGGGCGAGGCGCCCTCGGGCTCGCACTCCTCCCGCCCTTGGAAGAGGGATAAGGACCCTGGGTCTTTGTCCAAGTGAAGACGTTCTTGGGACCAAGAAAGGTCCGAGTCCCAGGAACACGCGGTCTCGACTTCGGTCGAGATCGCATCCTTGGCCGCCGGCTTCATGGATCTTCCATCTGGCCAGGGGACTGAGGAAGTGGGCGATGAGGTGGAGATTATTCTCGACCCAATCGACCCTCTGTCGCCGACCCCAGTCGATGACTCTTTGGAAAGGACTCCGGTCCTTGTCTTTCCTGATGAGGAGACCCAGCCTGCTGGCGTCCCCATTCAGGATCCGGTTCTGGACCCTCGGTTTTCACCGACCCTGGTGTCTCCCGATCGACCGGGTTGGCCTGCCCAATTTCGGTCTAGGTCCAGGACCCCTCGACCCATCGGCCGAGGAAACACAAACATTCAGAAAAGGAGCACCACAGGTCTTCATCCTCCTCAGATGAGGAGAGGCTTCGGCGGAAACTCCGACGCTATGAGGACCTCATGTGGCAGCAGCTGGTTTTGTCCGGACAGAAGTCGGCTCCGCCGTCTACCCTGGCCATCACTTGGCTCCCACCTCCTAGGCTGACGCCGAACCCTCCGGAACTGAAGCCTTCGGTTCCCCCGCCCGTAGGGCTGGCCCGCGTCCCGGTTCGGCGTGCCTTGGTCTCTCCACCGATTCTGGTGGAACCACGGCCTAAGCAGCCTCAGGGAGGGGCTCCCTCGAACGAGGACCAAACAGACACCGGGCTTCCCCGACGTCTGTCAATAATGGTCGCCCCTGGCCTATCGAGGGAGACCTAGGCGGGAGGCCATTATATCTCGATTCTTCGGACTCAGACGTCACCGGATTATACTCCCATCCCGGGGATGATGAGTTGTCTGTGGCAGGATTGGAGGAAGGCCCTTCCTCCTTTCAGGGCATTCTTCACCTGATCTCCGAATCCACTGGAATGCCCCTGGAGTCCATCCAGAAAAAAGGCGGAGTACCCCCTTATGGATATCCTCAAAAGGGGGGATACCCTGACAGAGGCCTTTCCAGTGGCTGAAGCCATTGTTGGCCCTGCCCTTGAGCTTTGGCAGCGTCTGGCTTCCTGTCCAGCACTGTCTGCCCACATGGCCCGCAAGTACGCGGTGACCATGGGGTCCCTGGCGGGGTTCACAGAACACCCTTCGGCCGAGAGCCTGGTGACTGCTTCTGTATTCAGGCGTACTGGAAGCTCTACTGACACTGACCGACCCCTGGACAAGGAGTCCAAGAATATGGACCATTCTGCCTGTAAGGTCTATGTGGCCTCTTCCTTAGGTCTTCATCAGGCCAGCTCGGCTGTTATCATGGCACACTTCTCTCATGCCCTCCTGGGGTCATTAGACGAGGTCCTCCCTCACCTTCCCGTGGACATGCAGATCACGGTCAAGCAGGTCCTTGATCAGGGCCGTGCTGTTGCAAAACAGCAGCTCCGGATGGCCCTGGACATTGGTGATTCCTGTGCCCGCTCATTAGCAGCCACAGTGGCCACTCGCCGCAGGGCTTGGCTGAGGCTTTCCTCCTTCCTGGCAGATACTCAGCATAAGTTCGCTGACGTGCCCTTCCTAGGCACCGACTTGTTCTGTCCAGGAGTGGCCGGTCACCTTCAGCGCATAGAGCAGTCCAATGCCACCTTGAATGTTACTTCTGCGAAAGGTTCTTCGGGCAAGAACCAGCAAAAGAGAAAGAAGAAGCCATTTCGGCACTCTTCCCCTGTGGTCGGACAGCCTTCCTATCAAGGAGGTCAGCAGCAACAGCAGCAGGCTCAAGCTTGGTGCCCACAGCCCAAGCAGGGTCCTCAACAGTCCCATAAAGGAGGCCGAGACGCAGGTACAGGAGCCTCCTCCTCCTCTAAGCCTGCTCAGTGACGGGTTGGGGGGTTGCCATCCCTACATCCATCACGCCAGTTCTGGGTCCTCCCCTTGGGGGCCGGCTCCGCCACTTTCTTTATGCCTGGTCCGATATCACCTCGGACAGGTGGGTTCTCGAAGTGGTCGATCAGGGACTGCCCTTAGAGTTCGAGCAGTACCCTCCCAGTCGAGCCCGTGCCCCTCGGGAGGAAAGGATCTCAGCTTGCACTCAGTCGGCTCTTCGAGATGACATAGCTCAGCTCCTTCGCAAGGAGGCGGTAGCTCCAGTGCTGGATCCTCCTACAGACCCAGACTTCATGTCCAGGTACTTCCTGGTGCCCAAGCGGAAGGGGGGCTGGCGCCCCATCCTAGAGCTCTACGACCTAAATCAATATCTCAGGTCCCGCACCTTCCGGAGGGTAACTCTGAACCAGATCATACCATCTGTGGAACGAAACATATGGTTCTGTTCACTGGATCTACAGGACGCATTCTTTCACGTCCCAATCCGTCCTTCCCATCAGCGGTTCCTCCGCTTCAGGATCGAAGGGACCCTGTACAAGTTCTGAGCCATGCCGTTCGGCCTGTCATTGGCCCCTCGGGTCTTCACGAAGTGCATTGCAGTGGTGGCAGCTCACCTTTGGTGTCAAGGAGTCCGAATGTACCCTTACCTCGATGACTAGCTCTTGGCAGGTTCCTCCCTTTAGGAGGTGGAGAGGTCCAGGGATCTGGCTCTCCAAACCTGCTCCCAACTCGGCCTCCTGATCAATGAGGCCAAGTCGGAACTCGTGCCTTCTCAGGTGATGGGCTTCATTGGGGTAGAGCTCGACTTTTGTCAAGCCATAGCTTGGCTCCCGGCGGGCAGGGCAGAGGTTCTCTGCTCCTTTGCCCAATTATTTCTGGTTGGGCACTTGCGCCCTGCCAGGGACTTTGTGCGCCTTCTGGGTTACATGGCAGCATGCATCTCAGTGGTTCAAGTCCAGACGGACAATACCACGACCATGTACTAACTCAACAAACAGGGCGGCACGCACTCCCGTCTGCTGTGCAAGGAGGCGCTCCGCATCTGGACTCTCGTAAGCCGGTTGGAGGTGGATCTCCTTGCCATCCATGTGCCAGGAGCCTCGAACCAGCTGGCGGATGCTCTCAGCCGCATAGGCCAGACATGCCATGAGTGGTCTCTCCATCCAGAGATAACTTACAGTCTTTTCTCCCATTGGGGCAAACCGCTGGTGGACCTGTTTGCCTCCAGGGAAAACACCAAGCTGAGGCTGTTCCATGCCTGCCCCCCCTCAACAGGGTTCACTGCAGGGGGATGCTTTCTCGAGGCCGTGGTCCCTAGGCCTCCTCTACGCCTTCCCTCCATTTCCCTTGATCCACAAGGTGTTACTCAAGGTGAGGAGGGACAAGGTGAAGGTGATCCTGGTAGCCCCAGATTGGCCACGCTAGTTCTGGTATCCAGATCTCCTCAGCCTCAGCTGCAGGCCCCCGGAGCGGCTTTGCACATGCCTCGACCTGATATCACTGAACCAGGGGAAGGTATTACATCCAGACCTTCAATCCCTGCACCTCTCAGCCTGGTACCTGAGCGGCTAGAGTTCCAGGCTCTGGGCCTTTCCGAGGATGTCTACACCATGGTGGAGGCATCTCGTAAGGAATCGACCAGGAAATGTTATGCCTTCAAATGGAAAAGATTTTCCATTTGGTGTCTGGGTAAGAGTCTGGACCCCTTATCCTGCTCTGTGGCTGACATTCTCGACTACCTTTGGTCTCTCTCCAAAGGGGGTCTGCGGTTATCGAACATTAAGTGCACCTGGCAGCCATTTTTGCTTACCGGGCGTGGGCTGGTCAGCCGACATTGGCACAGGAGACAGTGGGTGGGCGCGTCTTCAAAGGCCTGGATCACATATCCCCTCCGGTGTGTGAACCTCCACCTCTGTGGGATCTACTGCTGGTTTTGGCAAAGCTTATGGGCAAGCCATTTGAACCCATGCACAAGTGTGAGCTTTCACACTTGTTGTGGAAGACGGCCTTCCTGGTGTCTATCACATCAGCCAGAAGGACAGGAGAGCTCCAGGCGCTTTCTGTGGACTCCCTTTATCTGGTCTTTCACAGGGACAAAGTTGTCCTGCGCCCCCACACGAAATTCCTTCCGAAGGTGGTGTCAGAGTTTCACCTTAACCAGGTGTTGACTCTGCCAGTATATTACCCTAACTTCACCTCAGACGCCGAGTACAGGCTCCATATTTTGGACCTGAGGCGTGATCTCCTCTATTATAAGGAGGGAACGGCGAAAATTCGTGGAGAGGTTCACCAGCTGTTTGTCACCTAAGCTGAAGCCACTTCTGGCAGACCTGCAGCCAAACGGACCATTGCAAGGTGGATTACATCATGCATAGGTCTGTGGTATGAATTGACGGGCAAAGAGCCTCCCAGAGGGATAAGAGCTCATTGTTCCCGCCATACTGCTGCATCGGTGGCTGCTTCCAGGGACATCTCTATCCAGGAAATCTGTCGGGCTGCTACCTGGAAGTCGGCTAACACCTTCATTACCCACTACCACATCGATCTTGAGTCACGTTGGGATGCTGCTTTTGGGGCCTCGGTTCTCCAGTCTTTATTTCCCAAGTAGGGGGTGTGCGCCTTGCCTCCCTCCTCCTGGAGAACTACTTGGAGTCTGCCAAGAAGTGTGGATGAACAACATATCCACGCTCCTAGAAGAACAGGTTACTCACCTGTAACAGTAGTTCTAGGAGAGGTATATGTTGTTCATCCACACACACACACCCCCGACCTCCCCAGCTTCGGGGTGCACAACCTTGTTTCCAGCGGGCTAAGATCTGGCGTCATGGGTTGGAGCCGAGGTATTTACCACCTGGGTGGGTGGTAGGAGCCAGCTTGAAGACTTCCGGCAAGATTTAAAGGGGAATGGGACATGCCAAGAAACATAGAAACAGAATTTGACGGCAGATAAGGACCGCTTGGCCCACCCAGTCTGCCCATTTCCCTACCTAATGGATAAGCTGCAGATCCTAGTTAACCAGCAGCCTACTTCTTCCTACCCCCACCCCCTAGAATTGCCTTATGACTGTCCCATGCATGCTTGAATTCCACCACTGTTTTTGACTCACAACCTCCTCGGAAGGCCATTCCATGCATCCACAGCCCTCTCTGTAAAAAATACTTCCTTAAATTACCTCTGAGCACTTCCCCATCTTCAAATTGTGCCCCTTGTTCTTGCACCTCTCTTTTGAAAGATGCTACCCTCTTGGACTTTGTTGATTCCCTTAAGGTACTTGAAAGTTTCTATCATGTCCGCCCTCTCCCTCCTTTCCTCGAGGCTATACATATTAAGCTCCTTAAGTCTCTCTTCATATGTCTTCCGGTGCAGACCCTGCACCATTTTAGTTGCCCTCCTCTGGACAGCTTCCATCCTATCTATGTCTTTGCGGAGACTGGGTCCCCAGAACTGCACGCAGTACTCCAGATGGGGTCTGACCAGCTGTCTGTACAGAGGGATAATAACTTCCTGTTTTCTACTGGTGATGCCTCTCCCTATGCATCCCAGTATCCCCCCAGCCCTCCTTGCTGCCCTCTCACATTGCTTGCCCACCTTTAGGTCATCTGATATGACTACCCCCAGGTCCCTTTCCATTTTTGTTGTTGTTAGTATCTCACCCCCCATTGTGTACTCTTCCCCTTGGTTTTTGTTTCCCAGGTGTATTACCTTCACTTCATAGCACTGAATCTAAGCTGCCATACATTTGACCATTCCTCTAACCTTGCCAAGTCCTTCTCATCCTTTCCACCCCACCTTGTGCATCAACTCTGTTGTAGATCTTTGTGTCATCTGCAAAGAGACATTTTTCCTTCCAGTCCCTCTGCAATGTTGCTTATAAGACATTGAAGAGGACCGGTCCTAATACTGAACCTGCACTCCCCACTAGTAACCCCCTTCAGAGTGGACTCCATTTACTATTACTCTCTGTGTCCTATTCTCCAGCCAATTCTTTACCCAGGCTGTCATCTTGGGACCCACTCCCAGGCTGGCTAACTTGCATATTAATCTTTTGTGTGGGACTGTGTCAAATGCCTTGCTAAAGTCTAGGTAGGCCATGTCCACAGCCCCTCCCTGATCTACTACTTTGGTCACCCAATCAAAGAAATCTATCAGATTTGTCTGGCATGAACAACATATAGCACTCCTAAAACTACTGTTACAGGTGAGTAACCTGTTCTTCTGGTCCACCAGAAAAGGTTTTTTGGGGGGTCCCCCCTTCCTCCTCCCTTTTCCCCCATTTCACTCTCCCCTTTCCCCTCCTTTTCCTACGTTTGTAACTTCCACCCCTTCCTCCCCCCAAACTTCTTTTTGCTCGACAGAGTTACCTTATCAGTTAGAGATACATGTATGTACAATAATTTCAAGTAGAACGTTTAGGTCATGCTGTTGGATTTTGCCAGTCCACCTCTACTACCTGCCCCTCAGTCCTCTGAAGCTTGAGGTCATGTATGTGTAATGAATGATGGCATTCTAATATCTTTCTGTATTCTCTCACCTCTTTTCCACCCAACAGGATATTTTGCATTTTGAATCAATCTAAATAGATATTTAAATAAGATGTATGCATCTAATCCTATGAGAAATGTTTGGATTTAATGGAGAGAGCTTTTAATTACATCTTCCATGTGTTCTCTCTTTGGTTGGTTCTTGTACTTTTTGTACGTCTTGTGATTATAATAGACATACTGTATGTGACTTCTTATGTCAATATGTAATTAAGTGGACACATCACTTTGTTTTTAAGGAAGGTGGTAGCTCTTTATATGAATATGTACCTTTAAGTATGTACAACCAATATGTATGTCATGTGACTAGCTTTATGCTATTTAAATGTTGGGAACATAGGGGGCAGTATCTTTGATAAAGACTCAGTTGAGTTGAAACATCAGATCTTTGATGTTTTTTCTCTGACCCTGGAGGGCTACTTGTGTTGCGTATGGCAAATAAATGAAGAATATTGTCTGTAACTACTGAAGTTTAGACTCTTCATTTTTTCTGATATATGTGCCCTGGTGAGTGCCATGACTGTTCATTTTTGCTTATATTAACTTCCCAGGTTCACACTGAAAATGAGCTCACTCAATGGTGTTTCGCCTGGTAAAATAAAGATTGATTGACTGATAACAGGGAGTTATAATAGGGGACATTCAAGAACCAAAAGGAGTGGGAGCACAAGTTGTAGGGTGGTGTGCCTCAATACCAGAAGTCTGGGTAATAAAATTGATGAACTTTATGCACTAGTGGTAGACTCGGGGCTGGATCTGCTGCCAGTTACAGAAACTTGGGCCAATGAGAATGATGACTAGGTCCTGGCGATCCCCTGATACATCTTATATAGGTATTATACAGGGATAGGTAGAGGTTGAGGGGTGGCCATTTACGTCAGGGAAGGAAAAGAGAAAGTAGAAGATGCATCCATTGGAGGGAAAGTGGAAGGCAGAATCATTGTGAGTACAGCTCACAGTCATCAGATAGGAAATTTTGCTTGGGTGTGGTTTACAGGCCACCACAACAGGGAGAGGAGAGAGATGAAACAGGAGTAGAAGTAGGAAAGGGGAGGTTGTAGAAGTAGTAGTAGGAGATCTCACCCTGCCAGACATTGACTGGGCTGTCCCGGCAGCAAAGAGCACAAGAAGCCAGGTACAGCTTGATACTTTGCAGGACTGTGCAGCAGGACAGGGAGCCCACTAGACAATCTGCCATTCTCAATGTGGTACTCACGAACTCGGAAAGAGTAGACAAAGTGCGGGTTGGGGAACCACTGGGGTCTGGTGACAACAATACTGTATGGATATTGTTGGCCCTGGCTCTCGTTTGAGGCTGAGGAGCTAGACTTTGGAAGGGTGAATTTCAAACAAGTGAGGAAACTAGTCTTGGACGAGTTTGCTCGGGTAGACAACATCGGGGAATAGAAGAAAGATGTGAGGAGGGTGTCTTAAAAGGGTGTGTTCATGATACAAAAACATGCAAGCGAAGAGTTATGAAGAGAAAGAAGTATAAGAGACTAGTGTTGTTCTCTGAAAAAGTCAGGGAGGCAATGAGGGCCAAGAAAACGCCTTTATAAGGTACAAAGAAAAACAAAGTTCTGGAGACCCCATATCCGCAAGGACATAGGCAGGATAGTGGCAGTCCAGAGGAGGGCAACTGAAATGGTGCAGGGTCTGTACCAGAAGCCATATGAAGGAAGACTAAAGGAGCTTAATATGTGTACCTTCGAGGAATGGAGGGAGAGGGGGAACCTGATAGTAACTTTCAAGTACCTTAAGGGAATCAGCAAAGTCTAAGAGGGTAGCATCTTTCAGAAAAAGAGATGTGTAAGATGGAGGGTGGCTCAGGGGCAATGTGAGGAAATATATTTTCACACAGAGGGTGGTGGACGCATGAAACGACCTTCCTGATGGAGGTTGTGGGGTCAAAAACAGTGGGGGAATTCAAGAATTCATTGGACAGACATAAGGCAATTTTTTGTAGGGGTTAGAAAGAAGTAGGCTGTCGGTTAACTAGGATCTGCAGCTTATCCAATAGGTAGGGTAATGGGCAGACTAGGAGGGCCAAGCGGTCCTTATCTGCCATCAAAGTCTATGTTTCTATGAGCTCCTGGTGGGGCTGTTCAGTAGCTCTTTTCAGCAAGTGGTGGTTCCCAAGGACTAGAGGGTGGCGAACAAAGCTCTACACATGAGAGGGGACAAGGAGCAGCTGAGAAAATATAGACCTGCCAGCCTTACCCCCATGGTAGGGAAACTGATGGAGAAACTAGTCAGAGAGGACCTAGCGGAATACCTGGAGAACAATGGACTTCGTGTTATAATAAGCATCACAGGTCTGTGGCACAGAGGTTTTGTCCGACCAACATGATAGTATTCTTTGACTGGGTAACCAAAGTAGTTGACAAGGAGGCATGCTGTAGTCAGATTTATACTTTAACTTAAGCAAGACATTTGACTCGGTGCCACACTGAAGGCTTCTGAAGAAGATGGGGATCTAGGAACAGCTGTGGGAATAGTAAGGTGTGTAGCTAGTTGGTTTTATTTATTTAAAAGTCGGTAACCGTGAATGGCACTATGAGCCAAAGCTAATTTCCAGGTGCAACCCGGGGGGAAGGGGGTACAGGAGTCCGACAGATACAAATGAAATAACACAATAACAGGGCAAACAAGAAAATAGACCAGGTAAAATATACAATCAAATGGAAACTAGGAAACTGTGTACAAATAGATACAAACTAGGAAACTGTACAAATAGATACAAGAGAGATACAAACTAGGAAACTGTGTGCAAATAGATACAAACTAGGAGACTGTAGCAATAGATACAATGTAGATACAAACTAAGAAACTGTACAAATAGATACAAGATAGATACAAACTAGGAAACTGTACAAATAGATACAAGGTAGATACAAACTAGGAAACTTCGTACAAATAGATACAAACTAGGAAACTGTACAAATAGATACAATATAGATACAAGAGAGATACAAACTAGGAAACTGTACAAATAGATACAATATAGATACAAACTAGGAAACTACAAATAGATAAAAACTAGGAAACTATGTACAAATAGATACAAACTAGGAAACTGTACAAATAGATACAATATAGATATAAACTAGGAAACTGTAGAAATAGATACAAGAGAGATACAAACTAGGAAACTACATACAAATAGCTACAAACTAGGAAACTGTGCAAATAGATACAAGATAGATACAAACTAGGAAACTACAAATAGATACAAACTAGGAAACTATGTACAAATAGATACAAACTAGGAAATTGTACAAATAGATACAGTATAGATACAAACTAGGAAACTGTGTACAAATAGATACAAACTAGGAAACTGTATAGACACAAGATAGATATAAACTTGGAAACTGTATACAAATAGATGTAAATTAGGAAACTGCAAATAGATACAATATAGTTACAAACTAGGAAACTGTGTACAGATAGATACAAACTAGGAAACTATAAATTGACACAAGATAGATATAAACTAGGAAACTGTATACAAATAGATGCAAATTAGGAAACTGTACAAATAGATACAATATAGATACAAACTAGGAAACTGTACAAATAGATACAAGATAGATACAAACTAGAAAACTGTACAAGCAGATACAATATAGATACAAAGTAGGAAACTGTAGAAATAGATACAAGAGAGATACAAACTAGGAAACTACGTACAAATGGATACAATATAAGAAACTGTACAAATATATACAATATTGATACAAACTAGGAAGCTGTAAGAATAGATACAAAATAGATACAAACTAGGAAACTATGTACAAATAGATACTGACTAGGAAACTGTACAGATAGGTACAATATAGATACAAACTAGGAGACTGTAGAAATAGATACAAGAGAGATACAGACTAGGAAACTGTACAAATAGATGCAATATAGATGCAAACTAGGAAACTGTACAAATAGATACAAATTAGGAAACTGTACAAATAGATACAATATAGATAAAACTAGGAAACTACAAATAGATACAATATAGATACAAACTAGGAAACTGTACAAATAGATACAATATAGATACAAACTAGGAAACTACAAATAGATACAAGATAGATACAAACTAGGAAATGTACAAATATCTACAACGTAGGAAGCTGAGCAAAGAGATACAATATAGGTACAAACTAGGAAACTGTACAAATAGATACAATATAGATACAAACTAGGAAACTGCGTACAAATAGATACAAACTAGGAAACTACAAATAGATACAATATAGATACAAACTAGGAAACTGTAGAAATAGATACAAGAGAGATACAAACTGGGAAACTACAAATAGATACAATATAGATACAAACTAGGAAACTATGTATAAATAGATACAAGCTAGGAAACTGTACAAATAGATACAATATAGATACAAACAAGGAAACTATGTACAAATAGATACAAGATAGATATAAACTTGGAAACTGTACAAATAGACACAAGATAGATATAAACTTGGAAACTATGTACAAATAGATACAAATTAGGAAACTGTACAAATAGATACACGATAGATACAAACTAGGAAACTATGTAGAAATAGATATGAGAGATACAAAGTAGGAAACTATGTACAAATAGATACAAACTAGGAAACTGTACAAATAGATACAATATAGATACAAACTAGGCAACTGTACAAATAGATACAAGATGGATACAAACTAGGAAACTGTACAAATAGATACAAACTAGGAAACTGTACAAATAGATACAATATAGATGCAAACTAGGAAACTGTAGAAATAGATACAAGAGAAATACAAACAAAGGTACTACGTACAAATAGATACAAACTAGGAAACTGTGCAAATAGATACAATATAGACACAAACTAGGAAACTGTACAAATAGATACAAGAGAGATACAAATAGGGAAACTACAAATAGATACAATATACAGTAGATACACACTAGGAAACTATGTAGAAATAGATACAAGAGAGATACAAACTAGGAAACTATGTACAAATAGATACAAACTAGGAAACTGTGCAAATAGATACAAGAGAGATAGAAACTAGGAAACTATGTACAAATAGATATAAACTAGGAAACTGTACAAATAGATACAATACAGATACAAACTAGGAAACTGTACAAATAGATACAATATAGATACAAACTAGGAAACTAGAAATAGATACAAGAGAGATACAAACTAGGAAACTGTACAAATAGATACAATATAGATACAAACTAGGAAACTACAAATAGATAAAAACTAGGAAACTATGTACAAATAGATACAAACTAGGAAACTGTACAAATAGATACAATATAGATAGAAACTAGGAAACTGTAGAAATAGATACAAGAGAGATACAAATAGCTACAAACTAGGAAACTGTGCAAATAGATACAATATAGATACAAACTAGGAAACTGCGTACAAATAGATACAAACTAGGAAACTATACAAATAGATACAATATAGATACAAACTAGGAAACTGTAGAAATAGATACAAGAGAGATATAAACTGGGAAACTACAAATAGATACAATATAGATACAAACTAGGAAACTATGTATAAATAGATACAAGCTAGGAAACTGTACAAATAGATACAATATAGATACAAACAAGGAAACTATGTACAAATAGATACAAGATAGATATAAACTTGGAAACTGTACAAATAGACACAAGATAGATATAAACTTGGAAACTATGTACAAATAGATACAAATTAGGAAACTGTACAAATAGATACACGATAGATACAAACTAGGAAACTATGTAGAAATAGATATGAGAGATACAAAGTAGGAAACTATGTACAAATAGATACAAATTAGGAAACTGTACAAGTAGATACAATATAGATACAAACTAGGCAACTGTACAAATAGATACAAGATGGATACAAACTAGGAAACTGTACAAATAGATACAAACTAGGAAACTGTACAAATAGATACAATATAGATGCAAACTAGGAAACATGTAGAAATAGATACAAGAGAAATACAAACAAAGGTACTACGTACAAATAGATACAAACTAGGAAACTGTGCAAATAGATACAATATAGACACAAACTAGGAAACTGTACAAATAGATACAAGAGAGATACAAATAGGGAAACTACAAATAGATACAATATACAGTAGATACACACTAGGAAACTATGTAGAAATAGATACAAGAGAGATACAAACTAGGAAACTATGTACAAATAGATACAAACTAGGAAACTGTGCAAATAGATACAAGAGAGATAGAAACTAGGAAACTATGTACAAATAGATATAAACTAGGAAACTGTACAAATAGATACAATACAGATACAAACTAGGAAACTGTACAAATAGATACAATATAGATACAAACTAGGAAACTAGAAATAGATACAAGAGAGATACAAACTAGGAAACTGTACAAATAGATACAATATAGATACAAACTAGGAAACTACAAATAGATAAAAACTAGGAAACTATGTACAAATAGATACAAACTAGGAAACTGTACAAATAGATACAATATAGATAGAAACTAGGAAACTGTAGAAATAGATACAAGAGAGATACAAATAGCTACAAACTAGGAAACTGTGCAAATAGATACAATATAGATACAAACTAGGAAACTACAAATAGATGCAAACTAGGAAACTATGTACAAATAGATACAAACTAGGAAACTGTACAAATAGATACAGTATAGATACAAACTAGGAAACTGTACAAATAGATACAAACTAGGAAACTGTATAGACACAAGATAGATATAAACTTGGAAACTGTATACAAATAGATGTAAATTAGGAAACTGTGCAAATAGATACAATATAGATACAAACTAGGAAACTGTGAACAGATAGATACAAACTAGGAAACTGTATAAATTGACACAAGATAGATATAAACTAGGAAACGGTATACAAATAGATGCAAATTAGGAAACTGTACAAATAGATACAATATAGATGCAAATTAGGAAACTGTACAAATAGATACAATATAGATACAAACTAGGAAACTGTACAAATAGATACAAGATAGATACAAGCTAGAAAACTGTACAAGCAGATACAATATAGATACAAACTAGGAAACTGTAGAAATAGATACAAGAGAGATACAAACTAGGAAACTACGTACAAATGGATACAATATAAGAAACTGTACAAATATATACAATATTGATACAAATGAGGAAGCTGTAAGAATAGATACAAAATAGATACAAACTAGGAAACTATGTACAAATAGATACTGACTAGGAAACTACAAATAGATACAATATAGTTACAAACTAGGAGACTATGTAGAAATAGATACAAGAGAGATACAGACTAGGAAACTGTACAAATAGATGCAATATAGATGCAAACTAGGAAACTGTACAAATAGATACAAATTAGGAAACTGTACAAATAGATACAATATAGATAAAACTAGGAAACTACAAATAGATACAATATAGATACAAACTAGGAAACTGTACAAATAGATACAAATTAGGAAACTGTACAAATAGATACAATATAGATACAAACTAGGAAACTACAAATAGATACAAGATAGATACAAACTAGGAAATGTACAAATATCTACAAAGTAGGAAGCTGTGCAAAGAGATACAATATAGGTGCAAACTAGGAAACTGTACAAGTAGATACAATATAGATACAAACTAGGAAACTGCGTACAAATAGATACAAACTAGGAAACTATACAAATAGATACAATATAGATACAAACTAGGAAACTGTAGAAATAGATACAAGAGAGATACAAACTGGGAAACTACAAATAGATACAATATAGATACAAACTAGGAAACTATGTATAAATAGATACAAGCTAGGAAACTGTACAAATAGATACAATATAGATACAAACAAGGAAACTATGTACAAATAGATACAAGATAGATGTAAACTTGGAAACTGTACAAGTAGACACAAGATAGATATAAACTTGGAAACTATGTACAAATAGATACAAATTAGGAAACTGTACAAATAGATACACGATAGATACAAACTAGGAAACTATGTAGAAATAGATATGAGAGATACAAAGTAGGAAACTATGTACAAATAGATACAAACTAGGAAACTGACAATAGATACAATATAGATAAAACTAGGAAACTGTACAAATAGATACAAGATAGATACAAACTAGGAAACTGCAAATAGATACAATATAGATACAAACTAGGAAACTGTACAAATAGATACAATAGAGATACAAACTAGAAACTACAACAGATACAATATAAGTAGATACACACTAGAAACTATGTAGAAATAGATACAAGAGAGATACAAACTAGGAAACTATGTACAAATAGATACAAACTAGGAAACTAAGTACAAATAGATATAAACTAGGAAACTGTACAAATAGATACAATACAGATACAAACTAGGAAACTGTACAAATAGATACAAGATAGATACAAACTAGGAAACTGTGTACAAATAGATACAGACTAGGAAACTGTACAAATAGATACAATATAGATACAAACTAGGAAACTGTGTAGAAATAGATACAAGAGGGATACAAACTAGGAAACTACGTACAAATAGATATAAACTAGGAAACTACAAATAGATACAGTATAGATACAAACTAGAAAACTAAAAATAGATACAAGATAGATACAAACTAGGAAACTGTACAAATAGATACAAACTAGGAAACTGTACAAATAGAAAAATATAGATACAAACTAGGAAATTATGTAGAAAGAGATACAAACTAGGAAACTATGGATAGATACAATATAGATATAAACTAGGAAACTGTACAAATAGATACAAACTATGAAACTATGTACAAATAGATACAAATTAGTAAACTGTGCAAATACATACACTATAGCTACAAACTAGGAAATTGTACAAAGAGATACAATATAGATACAAATTAGGAAACTGTACAAATAGATACAAACTAGGAAACTGTACAAATAGTTACAATATAGATACAAACTAGGAAACTACAAATAGATACACATTTGGAAACTGTACAAATAGATACAATATAGATACAAACTAGGAAACTACAAATAGATACAAGATAGATACAAACTAGGAAATTGTACAAATAGATACAAAGTAGGAAGCTGTGCAAAGAGATACAATATAGATAGAAACTAGGAAACTATGTACAAATAGATACAAACTAGGAAACTGTACAAATAGATACAATATAGATACAAACTAGGAAACTGTACAAATAGATACAAGATAGATACAAACTAGGAAACTGTACAAATAGATACAGACTAGGAAACTGTACAAATAGATACAATATGGATACAAACTAAGAAACTATACAAATAGATACAAGACACAAACTAGGAAACTACAAATAGATACAGACTAGGAAACTGTACAAATAGATACAATCTGGATACAAACTAAGAAACTGTACAAATAGATACAAGATACAAAATAGGAAACTGTACAAATAGATACAAACTAGGAAACTGTACAATAGATAAAAACTAGGAAACTACGTACAAATAGATATAAAGTAAGAAACTATCTAGAAATAGATACAAGATAGATACCAAGTAGGAAACTATGTGCAAATAGATACAAACTAGGAAACTGTACAAATAGCTACACGATAGATACAAACTAGGAAACTGTACAAATAGATGCAATATAGATGCAAACTAGGAAACTGTACAAATAGATACAATATAGATACAAACTAGGAAACTGTACAAATAGATAGAAATTAGGAAACTGTACAAATAGATACAATATAGATACAAACTAGGAAACTACAAATAGATACAAGATAGATACAAACTAGGAAATTGTAGAAATATATACAAAGTAGGAAGCTGTGCAAAGAGATACAATATAGATACAAACTAGGAAACTGTACAATTAGATACAATGTAGATACAAACTAGGAAACTATATACAAAATAGATACAA
The DNA here is from genome assembly GCA_016271365.2 of Neoceratodus forsteri. Taxonomy (NCBI): domain Eukaryota; kingdom Metazoa; phylum Chordata; order Ceratodontiformes; family Ceratodontidae; genus Neoceratodus; species Neoceratodus forsteri. The sequence continues at coordinate 85,106,057 of CM028136.1, forward strand.
ACTAGGAAACTGTGCAAATAGATACAATATAGATACAAACTAGGAAACTGTGTACAAATAGATACAAACTAGGAAACTATACAAATAGATACAATATAGATACAAACTAGGAAACTGTAGAAATAGATACAAGAGAGATACAAACTAGGAAACTATGTACAAATAGATACATACTAGGAAACTGTACAAATAGATACAATATAGATACAAACTAGGAAACTACAAATAGATACAAGATAGATACAAACTAGGAAACTATGTACAAATAGATACAAACTAGGAAACTGTACAAATAGACACAAGATAGATATAAACTTGGAAACTATGTACAAATAGATACAAATTAGGAAACTGTACAAATAGATGCAAACTAGGAAACTATACAAATAGATACAAGATAGATACAAACTAGGAAACTGTACAAATAGATACACTATAGATACAAACTAGGAAACTATGTAGAAATAGATACAAGAGAAATACAAACTAGGGTACTACGTACAAATAGATGCAAACTAGGAAACTACAAATCGATACAAGATAGATACAAATTAGGAAACTACAAATAGATACACACTAGGCAACTATGTAGAAATAGATACAAGAGAGATACAAACTAGGAAACTACAAATAGATACAATATAGATACAAACTAGGAAACTGTACAAATAGATGCAATATAGATGCAAACTAGGAAACTGTACAAATAGATACAATATAGATACAAACTAGGAAACTGTACAAATAGATAGAAATTAGGAAACTGTACAAATAGATACAATATAGATACAAACTAGGAAACTACAAATAGATACAAGATAGATACAAACTAGGAAATTGTAGAAATATATACAAAGTAGGAAGCTGTGAAAGAGATACAATATAGATACAAACTAGGAAACTGTACAATAGATACAATGTAGATACAAACTAGGAAACTATATACAAATAGATACAAACTAGGAAACTGTACAAATAGATACAATATAGATACAAACTAGAAACATGACAAATAGATACAAACTAGGAAACTATACAAATAGATACAATATAGATACAAACTAGGAAACTGTACAAATAGATACAAGAGAGATACAAACTAGGAAACTATGTACAAATAGATACATACTAGGAAACTGTACAAATAGATACAATATAGATACAAACTAGGAAACTACAAATAGATACAAGATAGATACAAACTAGGAAACTATGTACAAATAGATACAAACTAGGAGACTGTACAAATAGACACAAGATAGATATAAACTTGGAAACTATGTACAAATAGATACAAATTAGGAAACTGTACAAATAGATGCAAACTAGGAAACTATACAAATAGATACAAGATAGATACAAACTAGGAAACTGTACAAATAGATACACTATAGATACAAACTAGGAAACTATGTAGAAATAGATACAAGAGAAATACAAACTAGGGTACTACGTACAAATAGATGCAAACTAGGAAACTACAAATCGATACAAGATAGATACAAATTAGGAAACTACAAATAGATACACACTAGGCAACTATGTAGAAATAGATACAAGAGAGATACAAACTAGGAAACTATGTACAAATAGATACAAACTAGGAAACTGTGCAAATACATACAATATAGACACAAACTAGGAAACTGTACAAATAGATACAAGAGAGATACAAACTAGGAAACTATGTACAAAAAGATATAAACTAGGAAACTGTACAAATCGATACAATATAGATACAAACTTGGAAACTGTACAAATAGATACAAGATAGATACAAACTAGGAAACTGTGTACAAATAGATACAATATAGATACAAACTAGTAAACTGTGTAGAAATAGATATAAGAGGGATACAAACTAGGAAACTACGAACAAATAGATATAAACTAGGAAGCTGTACAAATAGATACAGTATAGATACAAACTAGAAAACTACAAATAGATACAAGATAGATACAAACTAGGAAACTGTACAAATAGATACAAACTAGGAAACTGTACAAATAGATAAATATAGGTACAAACTAGGAAATTATGTAGAAAGAGATACAAACTAGGAAACTGTATGGATAGATACAATATAGATATCAACTAGGAAACTGTACAAATAGATACAAACTCTGAAACTATGTACAAATAGATACAAATTAGTAAACTGTACAAATACAATATAGCTACAAACTAGGAAATTGTACAAATAGATACAATATAGATACAAACTAGGAAACTGTACAAAGAGATACAATATAGATACAAATTAGGAAACTGTACAAATAGATACAAACTAGGAAACTGTACAAATAGTTACAATATAGATACAAACTAGGAAACTACAAATAGATACAAATTAGGAAACTGTACAAATAGATACAATATAGATACAAACTAGGAAACTACAAATAGATACAAGATAGATACAAACTAGGAAATTGTACAAAGAGGTACAATATAGATATAAACTTGGAAACTATGTACAAATAGATACAAACTAGGAAACTGTACAAATAGATACAAACTAGGAAACTGTACAAGATAGATACAAACTAGGAAACTATGTACAAATAGATAGAAACTAGGAAACTGTACAAATAGATACACTATAGATACAAACTAGGAAACTGTACAAACAGATACAATATGGATACAAACTAAGAAACCGTACAAATAGATACAAGATACAAACTAGGAAACTGTACAAATAGATACAGACTAAGAAACTATACAAATAGATACAATATGGATACAAACTAAGAAACTGTACAAATAGATACAAGATACAAACTAGGAAACTGTACAAATAGATACAATATAGATACAAACTAGGAAACTGTACAAATAGATATAATATAGATACAAACTAGGAAACTGTACAAATAGATACAATATAGATATAAACTAGGAAACTGTACAAATAGATACAATATAGATACAAACTAGGAAACTGTACAAATAGATACAAACTAGGAAACTACGTACAAATAGATATAAACTAAGAAACTATCTAGAAATAGATACAAGATAGATACAAAGTAGGAAACTACGATCAAATAGATACAAACTAGGAAACTGTACAAATAGCTACAAGATAGATACAAACTAGGAAACTACAAATAGATACAAGATGGATACAAACTAGGAAACTGTACAAATAGATAAAACTAGGAAACTGTACAAGTATATACAATATAGATACAAACTAGGAAACTACAAATCGATACAATATAGATACAAACTAGGAAACTATACAAATAAATACAAACTAGGAAACTGTACAAATAGATAAAAGATAGATACAAACTAGGAAACTGTACAAATAGATAAAAGATAGATACAAACTAGGAAACTGTACAAATAAATACAAGATAGATACAAACTAGGAAACTGTGTACAATGAATATAAAGAAGAGTGCAAGCTATTATACAGTGGTTTAATCATAAGATGGAATTGAAGGCATGTTGTTGACAGTGACAGACTAGGAGAGGGAACAGTTGCAGGAGGTGACGGGTTGGTCTGAGTAGGCACATAATATGGAGGAAGGAGGGACACATACGGGTTGGGGGGGAGGTTATTCCAAAGGGAAGGAAACTTGTAGGAAAAAGAGAGTTTGCTAACTGAGGTGTGACTATGAGGGAGAGAGAAGGTGCAGGTAAACATAGAAACATAGAATTTGACGGCAGATAAGGACCGCTTGGCCCACCCTGTCTGCCCATTTCTCTACCTAATGGATAAGCTGCTGATCCAAGTTGACCAATAGCCTACTTTTTCCTACCCCCACCCACTAGAATTGCCTTATGACTGTCCCATGCATTCTTGAAATCCATCACTGTTTTTGACTCCACAGCCTCCTCGGAAAGGCTGTTCCATGCATCCACAACCCTCTCTGTGAAAAAATATTTCCTCACATTACCTCTGAGGTGTCCCCTCAATCTTCAAATTGTGCCCCCTTGTTCTTGAACACCTCTTTTTCTGAAAGATGTTACCTCTTGGACTTTGTTGATTCCCTTGAAGTACTTGAAAGTTTCTATCATCTCTCCCCCCTCCTTCCTTTCCTCGAGGCTATACATATTAAGCTCCTTAAGTCTCTCTTCATACGTCTTCTGGTGCAGACCCTGCACCACCTTAGTTGCCCTCCTCTGGACCGCCTACATCCTGTCTATGTCTTTGTGGAGATTGGGTCTCCAGAACTGCACGCAGTACTCCAGATGGGAAGTAAGTTAGAAGGCACAGGGGCAGGTGCAAAGCTGGTGAGATGGGTAGGGAACTGGCTTCAGGGAAGGCAACAGAGGGTGGTGGTGGGTGGGGAGCGTTCACACCCAAGGGTAATGACGAGCGGCGTTCCACAGGGCTCGGTGTTGGGACCAGTGTTGTTTGGGATATTCATTGCAGACATATCATTGGACATCAAGAACAAGATCAGTCTGTTTGCTGATGATACCAAGGTAGGAGCAGTGGTGGACGACCTAGGGGGATGGCAGGGATTGCAGGATGATCTGGTAAAGCTTGAAACCTGGCAACTGGGGTTTAATGCCAAAAAGTGCAAGATGCTGCATTTTGGGATGAAGAACCCAAGGAGGAGTTACCAGCTGGGGGGGAAGTACAGCTAGCCCAGACAGAGGAGGAGAAAGATCTGGGAGTGCTCATTACAGGGTCAATGAACAACTCTGCACAATGTAGGAAGGCAGCTACAAAGGCCAACAAAATACTGGGTTGCATTGCAAGGGGTATATCCTCGAGGAGAGAGGAGGTGATTCTGCCACTGTATAGGTAGTTGATTAGACCACACCTGGAGTACTGCGTGTAGTGTTGGCGCCTCTATCTGAAGAGGGACATTAAGTTACTGGAGGGGGTGCTGCACAGGGCGACAAAGTTGATCAGGGGGCTGGGGGACTTATCATACGAGAGGAGGCTTAGGGAATTGAACATGTACTCACTGGAGGAGAGGAGGGACGGGGGGACATGATTGAAACCTTTAAGTACATGAAAGGAATAAACAAAGACGGGTGCAGAGGGCTGTTCAAAGTAAGGGAGGGAGGACACCAGGGGCCATGATACGAGACTGGAGGGAGGAAGGTTCAGGAGGGAGATGAGACACTTTTTTACAGAGATGGTAGTAGCTGGGTGGAATGCATTACCTGCAGAAGTGGTATCCAGTAGAACAGTGGACTGTTTCAAAAGAGGATGGGACAGGACAAGGGGGAGGGTCAATGTAGGGGAAGGGTGGAAGGGAGGGGCAGCTGCAGAAGGGGTGCTAGCTGCACATTCGAGCAGACTTGATAGACCTCTAGGCCTTCGTCTGCTGGCAAATTTCGTATGTTCGTATGGGGTCTCACCAGCTGTCTGTACAAAGGGATAACAACTTCCTGTTTTCTACTGATGATGCCTCTCCCTATGCACCCCAGTATCCCCCCAGCCCTCCTTACTGCCCTCTCACATTGCTTGCCCACCTTTAGGTCAACAGATATGACCACCCCCAGGTCCCTTTCCATTTTTGTTGTTGTCAGTATCTCACCCCCCATTGTGTACTCTTTCCCTGGGGTTTTGTTTCCCAAGTGCATTACTTTGCACTTCTTAGCATTGAATCTAAGCTGCCATACATTTGACCATTCCTCCAGCCTTGCCAAGTCCCTTCTCATCCTTTCCACTCTACCGTGTGTATCAACTCTGTTGCAGATCTTTGTGTCGTCTGCAAAGAGACATACTTTTCCTTCCAGTCCCTCTGCAATGTCACTTACAAAGACATTAAAAAGGGCCGGCCCAGTACTGAACCCTGTGGTACCCCGTTAGTAACCCCCCTTTCTTCACTGTGGACTCCATTTACTATTACCTGCTGTGTCCTGTTGTCCAGCCAGTGTTTTACCCAGGCTACCACCCTGGGACCCGCTCCCAGGCTGGCTAATTTGTTTATTAATCTTTTGTGTGGGATTGTGTCAAATGCCTTGCTAAAGTCTAGGTAGGCCATGTCCACAGCCCCTCCTTGACCTACTACTTTGGTCACCCAGTCAAAGAAGTCTATTAGATTCATCTCACATGACCTTCCCACTGTGAATCCATGCTGCCTTGGGTCCTGTGCCCCTCTGGCCTCTAGGTACTCAACAGTTCTTTCCTTCAGAAGCCATTCCATCATTTTCCCAATCACTGAGGTTTAACTAACAGGTCTGTAGTTTCCTGCTTCTGCCCTGCTCCCACTTTTGTGAAGTGGAATAACATCTGCCTTCCTCCAGTCCTTGGGAACCACCCCATCCTCCCATGATTTGTTAAAGAGGGTAGTTAGTGGTGTCGCTAGTTCTACCCTTAGTTCTTTCAGAATTCTGGGATGAATCCCATCAGGTCACATTGCTTTGTCCACCTTCAGTTTTAAGAGTTCTTTCAGAACCCTTTCTTCTGTGAATGGGCTGGTATCGACCCTTGTATCTAGAGTGTTTCTGTTGTTTGGTTTAGGTACCTCCCCCTCTTCATTTGTAAATACTGAGCAGAAGTATTTGTTTTGTATCTCTGCCTTTTCACAGTCACCCTCTGTCCACCCCCTTCCCATTATTAAGCCTCACTGTCCCTCCCTTGGTCTTTCTTTGCTCCCTGATGTACCTATAAAAGGTTTTATCCCCCTTCTTAACTGAGTTGGTTATCTTTTCCTCGGTTTGGACCTTTGCTGTTCTGACTGCCTTCCCTGCTTCCTTTTGCTTTAATTGATACAATTTTCTGTCCTGCTCCTTCTGTGATTCTTTGTATTTCCTGAATGCTTTCTTTTTCTCCCTAACCTTCCCTGCCACCTCCTTTGAGAACCATAGTGTTTTCTTACATCGTTTCGTTTTGTTTATTTGCTTCACACAAAGGCTTGTTGCCTCTGTGATGGCAGTTTTTATTATTCCCCATTGTTCTTCCACCCCTCCTTCCTGCCCATTTGCTAGTGCATTCCCTAGGCACTCACCTATTTTGGCAAAGTCAGCCCTCCTGAAGTCCAGTACCTTTGCCTTTGTATGGCTTGACTCTACTGCTGTGTTTATTGTGAACCATACTGTTCGATGGTCACTAGTTCCCAGATGGTGACCCACTTCTAAATCTGTGATCCTCTCGCCATCTCCATTTGAGAGTACCAGGTCTAAGATTGCTCCCTCTTGAGTGGGTTCCAATACTAGTTGTCTAAGGCATGCCCCCTGTAGGGCATCTAGAATGATCCCACTCTTAGAAGTGGCTGCTGCAAATGTACTCCAATTAACATCTGGCATATTCAGATCCCCCATCAGCAAAATCTCCCCTTTTTCTGCCATTCTAAGGATACTTCCTATCATTTCCTTGTCGATGTCCTCCCCCTGAGATGGGGGTCTGTTTACAACCCCTGTGCGGATTGTGGTGCCATTGCCTGTCTCCAAATTGACCCACAGTGCTTCCTCTCCTCCCTGTTTACCCTTTTGTTTTGTAGCTTTTATTCCTTCCCTTATGTAGAGAGCTACTCCTCCTCCTTCTCTTTTACCCTTCCTATCCCTTCTGTAGATAGTTTATCCTGGTATGTTTACGTCCCAGTCATGGTTCTCTGTGTACCATATTTCTGTGACTGCCACGATATCCAGATGTTTCTCCTCCGGCATTGGTACTCATTGCTCTCCATTTTTTGATGGCTTTACCTCTTGTAGCACTATCACTGTCCTCATTGACTTTGCTTTCTCCATTCACCCCTGTCCTGCTCCCTACTGACCTTTGTACCTTGGTCTGTCCCTCATTTAGTACCCTGTTTTGTAGGGGGAGGCTGGGAATTCCCTGCTGCTTATCAGTGCCTCCCCCCTTGACTAGTTTAAAGGCTTGCCAATGAAGCATTTAAACCGATTGCCCAGAAAACGTTCCCTTCCTGGACAGATGCAGACCATCCTGCCAGTATAGGTTGGTATCCCTCCAGGTGGAACCCCAGTCCCCAATGAAGCCAAACCCCTGTGCTCTACATTATTTTTTAACCTTCCATTGAATCGAATGGTGCAAAGTACCCTCGCCTCACCCTTGCCATAGGCAGTACCTCCGAGAAGGATACTGTGTGTGCTACTTGCCTTAAGTCCCTCCCCAACTCCACAAACACCACCTGCACTGCTCTAATCTCATGATGTGTCTAGTCATTTGTCCCTAGGTGGACAAAGACGTCCAGATCAGTCTCCTGTGCAGCTGTTCTCGTGATCCTAAGGATGTGCTTCCTGTCCCTCCAAGCCATGGCACCAAGCAGGCACCTTACTTCAGCTAGAGCATGAGTTGTAGGGAGAGGGAGAAGTGGGAGAGGGGGGAAGGAGGCACAAAGTATGAAGGAAGAGACACAAACCAATACATAGCTATGAAGGTGGAGCAGTGAGAGGAACGCCTTTGCATAAGTGAGTGAAGAGAGAGGTCGCAGTGGTGACTTAGCGGGGAGGAATTTGGTTGGAGGGGAGACAGCAGAGAGTTGTGAATGGGATCAGATCAGTGGAAGAGAGGTCACCAATGGATACCACAGGCATCTGTCCTGGGCCCAGTTCTCTTTAATATGTTCATCAGCAACGTTGGAGGAGAGAGACAAGGGTAGGTTGTGTCTGTTTGCAGATGAAACTAAACTTTGTGGTAGAGTTGACAAGGTGGAGGGTGTAAGGAAATTGCAGGGAAACCTGCAAAGGCTGGAAAACAGGTTCAAAGTCTCACAGCTGAAATTCATTGCCAAGTTTATCCCTGCTTTATTGTAATTATTGTATCCTTGTTGTATTGTAATATTGTACTGTCCCGGGTCATGCCTGAAAATAGGCAGGATTTTTTGCCTAGTGCACTTTCCAGGTTACTAAAAGCTAATAAATAAATAAGAAGTGCAAAGTGATGCATTTAGGGAACAAAAGCCCCAGAACAGAATACTGGATGAGAGGGGTTCAGCTGGACACAACATCATAGGAAAGGAGCCATTATTGATGACTTCTTGAACAAACCAGCCAGTGTTACAAGGCCCTATTGGAGGCTAACGGGATGCCAGAATGCATTGGGAGAGGGTTCGACAGCAGGAAGCAGAAGGTACTGTTACCTCTGTATAGGTTACTGGTAAAGCCACACCTGCAGTACTGTGTCCCGTTCTGGAGTCCCCTCCTAAAAAAGGACAGGGACTGGCTAGAGACAGTACAATGCAGGGTGACTAAGATGATTCAGGGCCAGGATGGCAGATCCAATGAGGACTGGCAAAAGATGCTGAACATGTATTCACATGAAACCAGATGAGAGAGGGGTGCTAGAGAGGAGACCTTCAAGTTCCTGAAAAGAAAAAAAAACAGATGAACTGTGAAGAGCTGTCTAGAAGTAATAAAGAAGCTAGGACAAGAGGTCACAGATGGAGGTTAATGGGGGGAGGTTTAAAAGAATGTACAGAAGTATTTTACAGAAAGAACGGCAGAGCCATGGAAATGTCTGCCGGCAGGGCTGGTGGGTGCCAGAACCATAAACAGCTTCAGGCACAGCTGGGACAGAGCTAAGGGTATAACAGTTACTCAGTGGGACAAGGGAGGCAGAAACATGGAGAACAAAATGGGGACTACGGTAAGCGTAGACCCTACAGAAACAGTAGGTCCCTGTGTATGATCGGGTAGTATGTTAAGACTAGATAGACCATTGGACTTTTTCTGCCGTCATCGTCTATGTTTCTAAACAGAAAGAATTACAGCTAGAAAAATCTCACTAACATTCCCTTAAGTCTGGATTTCTTACCCCGCAGGTGGACTTGGGAAACTCTTGGCCACCCAGGCCTGGGATTTCAAAGACCAGTAACTCCTCTTTTGGCCTGGTTGGCATCCGGTATTATGTCTCGCTCCAAATCTCTCTGCTGGTGCTAAGACCAGTGTAGGCATACCCCTCAGGACCAGACCATCTAGCCACATGATAGGTTTTGGCCCGTCCCTTCGCCATGTCACTTGAGAAGTTCTGCCCACTTTATTCTGCTGAGACCTTTATAGAGACACTCATTTGCTTTACAGGATTCTTACAAGTTTGGACTAGCGTTACTGCAGCTATCCATGTTGATTAGGAGGTTGGCTTGTTCTCAAGCTAGCAAATCAGCATTCAGCAATGCCTGTTTACTTGCCTCAGGTGACTTTCAAATGAAGCACATCTAGGAGGCGGACAGAAAAAAGAAAAGACAATATTGTTGTGCAGTCTTTATAGTAACAGTAACATCTATTACAGTAGCTTTGCGTAATTTGCTGTTGTGAGATAAAATTATTTAGCATTTTTTTAATATTTTTTCAGTTTCTTGCTCCCATGTTGCATTGCACTGATTTCCTGTTGGTTAACTGCATTTTTTCCTGTGCAGACTGTTGTTCAGCTACTGGAGGCACTGACGGTCTGTGTGCGCCATGTTTGTTCTGCTGATGAGCCGCTGTCTGTGGATAACATTCACTCCCTGCCCTCCTGTGTCCTCTACATACTGAAGAGCACGTTTACACACTGCAAGGTGGGGTTATAGTCTAAGGCATTGGAGTCTCATTTTTTAGATCTGGTCTGTCTTGTGTAGTTAGACATGTAAACTTAAGAGGTGACTAATGCCAACATCAACGTTAAGTTTTGTATCCTGAACATGGAGAGCTTCATCGAGGATATTTCTTGTATCAGGCCACACCTATGGAACTATAGACACCAGACACTAAGACTATATGGAAACTTTTTAGCTAGCAGTCTACTAGGGGCCACCCATGACGATGTCAGCCGATAACGCCCTTCCTATATAAACATGGGTGGTCCTGCGCCCTCCTCAGTTCTTTTCCCGTCGTCTGCCATCGCATGTCGGACTCCACAGAGACACCACCACTTCAGTCAACTGCCAAATCTTCTATTTCTTTCTTTCTTTTCTTTTATCACCCTAGTTTGTTAATCACTTTATTTTTTAAAGTGATTTTAGCCTTTGTTTATGCTGAGCAACCCTGAGAAACTCTTCAGATACTGCGGGTGTAATAAGAAGGTCTATGATAAGCACGACGGTGATGCCTGCGCCCGCTGTCTCAGCACAGACCGTGACGTTAAGCCCCTTTGCGGATTCAACCAGGCTACTTGGCGGTGCTGTCAGAAGGCCCTAGAATCCTTTCTTTGAACAGAAGGTCGCCTGATTGGAGAAGGAGCTCCAGGGAATAAGCTCCTCCACGTTGCCAGCTCTGTCCGTGGGCTACCACTCCTCCAAAGCCTGGGAGAAATGGACTGGCAAACACAAGCACCGGGAAAGAAAGATAGGAGTAAGGAGAAATCCTCCCCAGCGAGCTCTGGGTTGCTGCTTTGAGCACCAGCCACTGCTGGGTCATCGTCCACTTCGGCAGCAACCCCTACTGCCACCCACACCCTCTCTTCCACATGGTCGTCCCTGGCAGTACTTTCCACCGGTACTTCTTTGGCTGACGACAGCTGATCGACATCGGGCCTCTTGATGCCTCCGCTGCCATTGCTTCCTCTGTGGCTCAGACCCCTTCTTGCTCAGGGATAGCAGACAGGAAGTTCTCCATTAATGCTGGAATTTCTGCGTCCTGTGTCGACGCTCTTGGCATTTTCGTCGATGCTGGGGAGTTAAACCTCCCCAGTCGATGCCTCAGGTCGTCATGTCGAGGCCAGGGCTCTAGCCTCTCCCATCAACACCTCAGGCTGCCATGTTGACACCAGGGCCTCAGCCTCTCTTGTTGACACTTCAGGCTATACTGCCAACACCGGTTATCCAGTGCTCCTGTCCGTGCCACAAGGTGCTCCGGTGACGCCAGTCACCATCGATGTCTAAGCTATACTCTCCTCCTTCTGGCAGTTCGGACACTGCATTGCTCCTCGTCCGGGCCCATTGATGCTGGGGCCTACCAGGTCATCTCCCACACTGACAATTTCCATGTCAACGTGACCATTTTGCTCTCGGTTGTCAGTGTCTTGTGTGCCCGATTCAGAGCCAGTGGATGAGGAATGAGTACAATCCTGACCTCATCCCACATGAGGAGGAGGAGGACGATGAAGAGGGGGAATAGGAGCCCCTCTAGATCTACCTTCACTGCTTCCTGAGGGGAAAGAGGACTCCTCCAAATATACCTCTTGGTCTCCCGATGACTCCTCCTTCATCTAAGTAATGAAGCAGCTGCAAACAGCTATGGGGTTTGATGCTGAGGAGAAGGATTTTATCAGGAGAAACCTGGCTGAATACTTGGAATTGCCAGATCTCCCCCCCCCCCCGATTATTCCTCTTCTGCTGGCTGGATTGTAGGATGCCACCATGGTTGCCTGGTATAGACCAAATATGATGCCTGCAGTGCCAAGAAAGGCAGACAAATTATACCAGGCTCCCTCAGGGAAGCCTTTTTTTTGCAGGGCAACCACAGGCAGATTCAGTGGTGATAAACACTGGCCATGATAGGTCCAAGAGACCCCATCACCTCAGCTCTCTTCCCACGGATAAAGAGTCCAGAAAGCTAGATCTTATGGGCCAAAGAGCCTATGCCTCTGCCATACTGGCCTTCAGAATCCCATGTGGTCCTCTCCCCTTTTCTAACTACTTGTTCTTTCTAGTTACCGAAGTTTTAGTAATTACGTCTGGGAATAGGGAACAAAAAACAGATATGCCTGGACATTGAGACTGGGATTTGGCCAACAGTGTATCGAACTGTATCCATCAATTCTAGGCCTAGGGCCTAATGCAGTGTACTATTCTCACTTCTACTAGTACGTCCCCTCCTTTTTTTTTCGTACTAGAGTTTGTTAATTATAGAATATGTCTGATAGTTTAAGAGCTATGTAAAGGTAAATGTCTGCCTTAAAACCTGAGGTCTGTATTAGAATGGACCTATTCATTATATTGTGGATGAGAAGTTGTAATGTTTTTCAAACTTACCTTTAATAAAGTCTTAAGTTTAAAAAAAAAAAAGAATCCCATATGGTCAAATTCCAGAACACACACTGAAAAAAGGCCAGATCTGCAGCTCAGACCTTTCCAGAAGACCCTTAGAAGCAGGAGTTACTTAAAGCCCTCCAGAGTGGGGTAGGTGTGGGTAAGCACCTTTTGAAGACAGCCTATGACGTTTCAGATGCTTCAGCTAGAGGAGCTGCAGTTGGCATCTGTCTAAGAAGGTATTCTTGACTCAGGGTATCTGGCTTTGCTACTGACGTACAACAGTCCATCCTGAATGCTTCCTTCAGAGGCTGCAAGCTCTTCATGGCGGATGTGCTAGACATCCTTTCAGACCTACAGGCCTCAGGGAGGACCCTGTGGTTGGTCAACTCACTTTACCATATCCTGCCAAGAAGTGTGCCAGAGGTGCATTTTTGTTGGGCCTCACATAGACCCAAGTCGAGTACCTGACAACCAGGCAAGTGCAGAGCAGGAACAGTCCCACCTGCCCGTACCTCAACTACAGGGAAGGCCCCTTGAGGTGGAGGTACTGCCCGTGGCGCGGGTTCTGCCTCAGCATGACTCCTCGCCAGACCCCAACCCTCCAGTACTACAGGAGGTGGTGGCAGAGGGTTGCTTCTCCCTTCACCTGGACTGGTGGAAGGAGATCACAACAGATGCTTGTGTCCTGCAGCTCGTAGAGCAATGCCGCACTTTAGAATTTCTGGAGTGGCCTCCAGATCTACCTCCAGTTCCTTCCAGCTACCCTCCACAGTACATTCCAATGCTGCTGGTGGAAATTTGCTGCAAAAAGGGCCATAGAGCCAGTTTCCGAAGACCAGAGGAACAGAGGGTTCTATTCCCACTTCCTTCCCAAATCCACAGGGGATTTGTGGCCCATCCTGGATCTGAGAAACCTGAACTTTTACATCTAGTACAAGATGTTCCAGATGGTAATCCTACGAGGCCTGCTACCTCCACTGCATGAGGGAGACTGGATATGCTCTCTGGACATACAGGATGCATACCTGAACATAAAGATTTGTGCCCCCCACAGGAAGTACGTCAGGTTCCTGTTCCAGGGGGAGCACTGCTAGTTCAGGGCATTGCCCTTTGGCTTGTCTTCTGTACCATGAGTCTTTACCAAATGCTTGACGGCAGTGGCAGCAGCCCTTAGGAGGGATGAACTGTATGTCTTCCCTTACCTGGACATCTGGTTGCTCAAAACCCAGTCTGAGGAGCAACTGCTCCGTACCCTAACATGCACCAGACAGCTGTTCCACACATTAGGGATCGTGGTCAACCTGCTCAAGTCAGTCTTGACCCACTGTCAGCATCTTCAGTAGATCGGAGCCATACTAGACACTGCTCAAGGTACGGCCATCCTGCTCCAAAACAGGGTGGAAGGGCCTGATAGCACAGGCCCGTTTGCTTTACAATAACCAGTATGTCATAGCCAGGGCATTCCTGTGGCTACTGGGCTTGATGACTGCAGCCATTGTCATGATTCCCCTGGCTTTACTGCACATGTGGATCCTCCAATGGACTTTAAAAGTCCAAAGGGATCAATGCACCAATAATCCACGAGGAAGTATTTTTTCACGGAGAGGGTTGTGGATGCATGGAACGGCCTTCCTGAGGAGGTTGTGGAGTCAAAAACAGTGGGGAAATTCAAGAAATTGGACAGACATAAGGCAATTCTAGTGGGGGGGTAGGAGAAAGTAGGCTGTTGGTTAACTAGGATCTGCAGCTTATCCATTAGGTAGGGAAATGAGCAGACTAAGTGGGCCAAGTGGTCCTTATCTGCCATCAAATTCTATGTTTCTGTGATCTAGAACAGAAGGATCTTCAAGGCAGTCTCTTGCAGCAGGTCATAACATATGGGATTACAGCCACAGACGTCATTTCCTCTGGATGACTTCTCAGCAGTCGACCCTGGGACCTCCCTACACTGCCACATGGTGTACACCTGGCAGGCATAAAAGGGGAAGGTCTCAGCTACTCCTCAGTTCTTTTGAACCACGACCTGCATGCAGCAAGTCCTCCTTCTGAGCTCTGCTTTTCTGTCGTCGATGTAGAGTTCTACTGACCAAAATTTACTACAAGTTCATTTGCTAATATCTTCGGATCCTTTATTCTGAAGCTGTTCCTGTAACCACAGAATCGCCAAGGAAGACCTCCACGAAGTCTGTGTTTATTGCCTTGGACCTGAACACCACCTGCTAAGGGTCACTTATGGTGCCGTTGACACTACGACTCGGATGTCCTCTGCAGGAGTGTCTCTCAGACGACACACCTGGCTCAGGGTGTTAGGATTTTTCAAGGATGTACAGCAGTTTATCCTGAATGTTTCTTTTAAAGGGGTTCAGCTGTTCGGTCCACAGATTCAAGACATACTGAAAGACTTACAAGACTCCAGTTGTACCCATCAGTGGGTTAGAACCCTGTACCGTCGAAAGCCAAATGGCCTTCAGGGGTTTCTCAAGGTGCCGCCCCTACAGGTGCCATCCCATGGCTCAAAGGCAACCTGCCAATCAGAGAAAACCTCAATTACAGGGTCCTAGAAATGCTTAGAAACCCCATTCGTCCCTGCTGCCCCCCCAGCATGGCCAGCCTTCAGCCTGAAGGTCTTCCTTCGGTCATGGGACTCGAGACCATACCCACAGACATCGAGGGCAGGTTTTCACTGTACCTGCAAGGGTGGCAAGCTATCTCCTCCGACCAGTGGCTCCTGCAGTTGATCATGACAGGGCACACACTGGAGTTCACGGAGATACCTCTTTCTTTGCCACCAGGGGTCTCTCACTTCCCCCAGACCAGGCTTTGGTCTTACGGACCGAGATAGATGCTTTGCTCTGAAAAAAAGGCCATCGAACCAGTTCCCCTTTCTCAGAAGGCTGCCGGATTTTACTCCTACTTTTTCCTGGTTGCCAAATACCAAGTCTTTCCCTACGTGGACGACTGACTCCTGAAAGCGTCCTCCAGCCTATGGTTGTTACTCATGCTGTCTTGAACCTTGCAGTTCCAATGGGACCTGAAGGAGGATGATTTTGATGCCGCAGTCCTGATGTCTTCCCCGACTCTTCGAGCTCTACAATGTTGGAAGTTCAGAGACAACTTAATGCGAGGCCTGCCGTTCCGTTCTCCTGTCCCAAGTCTCATTCTGATGGCAGACGCCTCCTTGACTGGGTGGGGTTTTCATCTCCTGCACGTCAGGTCCCAAGGATCTTGGACGCTAGTGGAAGCCCACCTCCACATCAGTGTTTTGGAGCTAAGGGCAGTTCTCTATGCCTTACAGGCATTCAAGACTCACCTCCCCCTTGGTTGCATTTGAGTGCAATCAGTTCTACGGTGGTTTACTATCTAAACAAGCAAGGAGGCACCCAGGAATACTACAAGAAATAAGGAAGACTCAGGGTACTGAGCTGAAACCTAGTTCTGACTTTAGGTAATTAGAAATAAAGGAAGTAGAAAACGAGTTACAAAAATGAGATATTGCTAAGGCGGGGGGTTTGGATAGATTGGATGCACAGTGTCGTCGAAGCACGGGTCAGGAAGCATAGAGAAAACCCAGGAGCAGTTGTAAAATTCCACAAAATTGTTTATTTGTAGTTGCAGTAACATAAAATAAAATAAAACTGTTCAGAATAACCACATACAGAAGCAAAATAAAATCTCTTGTAAAAAAAAATCTCCCTTGCAGCTCAGCTCAGCTTCGCTGTTTTTATAATTCTTTTCAACCCCCATCCTTTGCAAGCATCCTGTCCTTTGTAAATTTCAGGAGCTGCTAGAACATTGAGAACTTCCTGAGGTCCCCACAACAACTTCAAAAGGCTCAGGCATTTGCACCCAAGTAACTTCTAGCTTTTTACAGTTGTCTCAAATTATAAATATATACATTTCAACAGTAACACAATTTTGTAAACAAAAGTGATCCCAATATCAGCTACATTTCCATACATTGATTGTCATATATTTTATATTAGCAGATATGAATATGTAAGGAAGAAAGACAGCAAGAGAAAACAGACAGTGAGAGGCAAAGGATTACGAGACTGTTCAGGTTGATCAAGTCCGAAGTCTCACAGGAAAATTTGGTTGTGCAGCCAGACAGAGAAGAGAGAAAAGGAAAGATCCTTGCATTTATACTTTATATTTATTCTTTTATGTATATAAACATACAGTAAATACCTTCATTCAACATTACAGATGTACTGTACAATGAGGGTGCCACTCCTCTTAAAATACTCAAAAGGTTAGTTAAATGAAATAAGATACGTCCTATGAGGGGATATCTATTAGGTTATAAACTTAGTACAAAGCATTCCATTTGCTGTAACGAAGTCCATGAGCAACATGAATTTTATAAATAAAAGTTCAAGACTTATAGATCAGAGTCCTTCCATGATTTAGGGAGTTAGCCATCATGCAATACTATAGTATTTATACACAATTGTGTACTGACACAGAAAAAAAACCCTCACAACTCTATATTCCCCTTAAAAAAATCTCCCTATATATCTGCCAGACATTTTAGGCACTTTTACTTAACAAAACAGATGGACAGTGATCCATAATTATTACTGGTAGAAGGTTATTAAATTTATATAGATAGAAAATACTTATGGGGGATAAAACATAACAAAGTGAGCCACCACTATGTAATTTTAGAGTCCAGACCAGCTGAAGACCATCTCGTAGGTCTAGACTGAAATAAAATGGTGTACTTGGGTAACTCCGATGTTTTAAACAAACATTAACACTATCCCCCTCTATAATTCGTTACCAACAGTGTCCGAAAACCTTCAGGGATCATCTTCTTCGGATGAAAAAGCATCTTCTTCTTCTCCCCTCCTACGGGAGGGTACATTCCTCTGGCACCATTTTAAAGCCTCCGACAGTTCCGGAAAGAGGAAAATTTTACTCCGGTGTGCAATTTGCAGTCATGCTGGATAGACTAGGCCATGCGGTATTCCTCCTTCCCTTAGCATAGCCCTTGCTCCGACAAAACGCTTCCTCTGTTGTCTAGTCGCATGGGATAAATCGGGGAAACAACCGGATCTGGTTGCCATCAAAAAGAAGAGCTTTCTTTCTTTTTGCCAGGGCTAACAATTTGTCTCGTGAGCCAACTCCGTCGAGGACTATTACCACAGTACGTGGGGCCTCTGGGTTGTCTTGTCTACCCCTAAAAGTCACTCGATATGCTTTTGAATTCTCTGGGTGATCGGGGTAGCATCTTCTCCTAGTTGCTGTAGTAACCAGTCTTGCAGAAATAGGATCAAGTGGTCTCCTTCAGCATGTTCTGTGAGCCCCAAAACTCTGATGTTAGAAGCCCTTGACTGGTTTTCAAGCATTTCCAGTCTGGAGCGGAGATGGCCATTCTCTTTCAGGACTGAGGCTATGGCTCCCATAGCTGCCTCAGCCATTTTATTAGCAGCGGTCGATGTCACGGAGACTGCTTCAAGTGTAGGTTCCACTACAGTGACTCTCAAAGTAAGAGAGACAAACTTGTTGGAAAGTCCGGCCACGGAAGAAATTAAGTGATTTATCTATTCGACGAGGGTTTGTATGTTCTCACCTCCTGATTCCACCTCGTGGTCTTGTTCACGGCCTAGTGCTGCTTGTGAGGATGTTGGGCCCGAAGGGCGTTTTGATTTTGCTCCATCTCCCGAATGCTTTTCCTTCCGTGGATTGCCCATTTTTATCCTTTCAAGATTCAGCGACCTGTTGATATAGCTTTTGTCTGGGTTTGTGGGGGAAGTCTTCCTGAAAAAGTTACTTTTTAAATTATTTTTATAGAGCTCTAGTGTTCTGTGTCCTCCATGCTCTGGCTCCACAGCGCCCCCCCAAGATCCTTGCATTTAAACACTTTCTCCAAAACAAATGGGACAGGGTCCTACTCTACCCTGTCACACACAGTTTTTGAGGTTGGAGGCCAATATCCTTGCTCCCATAATTGCCTATCTTTTTAATTGGAGTTTATGTAGTGCTACTGTTCCAGGTATATGGAAACAAGGAAAGGTAATACCTATTTTTAAGGGGAAGACAGCACGGCCCCTTCTAATTATAGGCCAGTAGCCCTCCTTCCTATTCTAATGTAGGTGTTCGAAAGAAGGGTGCACTATCAATTTAGTCAGTATTTGGAAATAAATGAACTGTTGACTAATAACCAACATGGTTTTAGGGCAGGAAGGTCCACAAACACTGCCCTCTTGGACTTCAATAATCTAGTAACAACATCAGTAAATCAGGGAAGGAGTACAGGAGCGGTGTTCGTGGACCTTAGCAAAGCTTTTGATTTGGGTCAGCACAGTGGTCTGTTAGAAAGGGTTAGAGATTTGGGGTTTCAGGAGGGGCCACCGTGGTGGATTATTTATTTATTTTTGAAACTTTATGTTTATTATTTTAAGAAAACAAACATACCGTTTGAAATCCTTGCAAGGACATTATAAATTGTTACAGTTTGAGGGTGCCACTCCTCTCAGTATTCATAGGTATTAACATCCATGCATATTGATACATCCCTTGGGGGGGATACCAGAGGAAAATGAAAGAGAACACAAAATTAGTTACAAAGTCTGTGAAATGAGCCCGTGAGCAGCATGGTTGATGTCACCAAAAGTCATTATATCGGAGTTCTGGAAAGTCCATACCCTTCAAGAGGGAAATGAATAATGCCATGCTTAATCATAGTTGTGCACTATATGTGCCGTTCTCAGAACTGATGGATTTTACATCCATTGGACAAAACAAATTAATGGTATCTACTACTTTACCGGCACTCAAAATACATGGAGTATACTGGTATCTAATCGTATTATTACAAAATACATGGAGTATACTGGTATCTAATCGTATTATTACAAAATACATGGAGTATACTGGTATCTAAGCGTATTATTACAAAATACATGGGGTATACTGGTATCTAACAGTATTATTACAAAATACATGGGGTATACTGGTATCTAATCGTATTATTACAAAATACATGGGGTATACTGGTATCTAACAGTATTATTACAAAATACATGGGGTATACTGGTATCTAATCGTATTATTACAAAATACATGGGGTATACTGGTATCTAACAGTATTATTACAAAATACATGGGGTATACTGGTATCTAATCACATTATTACAAAATACATGGAGTATACTGGTATCTAATCGTATTATTACAAAATACATGGGGTATACTGGTATCTAACAGTATTATTACAAAATACATGGAGTATACTGGTATCTAATCGCATTATTACAAAATACATGGAGTATACTGGTATCTAATCGCATTATTACAAAATACATGGAGTATACTGGTATCTAATCGCATTATTACAAAATACATGGAGTATACTGGTATCTAATCGCATTATTACAAAATACATGGGGTATACTGGTATCTAACAGTATTATTACAAAATACATGGGGTATACTGGTATCTAACAGTATTATTACAAAATACATGGGGTATACTGGTATCTAATCGCATTATTACAAAATACATGGAGTATACTGGTATCTAATCGCATTATTACAAAATACATGGGGTATACTGGTATCTAATCGTATTATTACAAAATACATGGAGTATACTGGTATCTAATCGCATTATTACAAAATACATGGAGTATACTGGTATCTAATCGCATTATTACAAAATACATGGAGTATACTGGTATCTAATCGCATTATTACAAAATACATGGAGTATACTGGTATCTAATCGTATTATTACAAAATACATGGGGTATACTGGTATCTAACAGTATTATTACAAAATACATGGAGTATACTGGTATCTAATCGCATTATTACAAAATACATGGAGTATACTGGTATCTAATCGCATTATTACAAAATACATGGAGTATACTGGTATCTAATCGCATTATTACAAAATACATGGAGTATACTGGTATCTAATCGCATTATTACAAAATACATGGGGTATACTGGTATCTAATCGCATTATTACAAAATACATGGCGTATACTGGTATCTAATCGCATTATTACAAAATACATGGAGTATACTGGTATCTAATCGCATTATTACAAAATACATGGGGTATACTGGTATCTAATCGCATTATTACAAAATACATGGAGTATACTGGTATCTAATCGCATTATTACAAAATACATGGGGTATACTAGTATCTAACAGTATTATTACAAAATACATGGAGTATACTGGTATCTAATCGCATTATTACAAAATACATGGAGTATACTGGTATCTAATCGCATTATTACAAAATACATGGGGTATACTGGTATCTAATCGCATTATTACAAAATACATAGAGTATACTGGTATCTAATCGCATTATTACAAAATACATGGGGTATACTGGTATCTAATCGCATTATTACAAAATACATGGAGTATACTGGTATCTAATCGCATTATTACAAAATACATGGGGTATACTGGTATCTAACAGTATTATTACAAAATACATGGGGTATACTAGTATCTAACAGTATTATTACAAAATACATGGGGTATACTGGTATCTAATCGCATTATTACAAAATACATGGGGTATACTAGTATCTAACAGTATTATTACAAAATACATGGAGTATACTGGTATCTAATCGCATTATTACAAAATACATGGAGTATACTGGTATCTAATCGCATTATTACAAAATACATGGGGTATACTGGTATCTAATCGTATTATTACAAAATACATGGAGTATACTGGTATCTAATCGCATTATTACAAAATACATGGGGTATACTGGTATCTAACAGTATTATTACAAAATACATGGGGTATACTGGTATCTAACAGTATTATTACAAAATACATGGGGTATACTAGTATCTAACAGTATTATTACAAAATACATGGGGTATACTAGTATCTAACAGTATTATTACAAAATACATGGGGTATACTAGTATCTAACAGTATTATTACAAAATACATGGGGTATACTGGTATCTAATCGTATTATTACAAAATACATGGGGTATACTGGTATCTAATCGCATTATTACAAAATACATGGGGTATACTGGTATCTAACAGTATTATTACAAAATACATGGGGTATACTAGTATCTAACAGTATTATTACAAAATACATGGGGTATACTGGTATCTAATCGCATTATTACAAAATACATGGGGTATACTAGTATCTAACAGTATTATTACAAAATACATGGAGTATACTGGTATCTAATCGCATTATTACAAAATACATGGAGTATACTGGTATCTAATCGCATTATTACAAAATACATGGGGTATACTGGTATCTAATCGCATTATTACAAAATACATGGAGTATACTGGTATCTAATCGCATTATTACAAAATACATGGGGTATACTGGTATCTAACAGTATTATTACAAAATACATGGGGTATACTGGTATCTAACAGTATTATTACAAAATACATGGGGTATACTAGTATCTAACAGTATTATTACAAAATACATGGGGTATACTGGTATCTAATCGTATTATTACAAAATACATGGGGTATACTGGTATCTAACAGTATTATTACAAAATACATGGGGTATACTAGTATCTAACAGTATTATTACAAAATACATGGGGTATACTAGTATCTAACAGTATTATTACAAAATACATGGAGTATACTAGTATCTAACAGTATTATTACAAAATACATGGGGTATACTAGTATCTAACAGTATTATTACAAAATACATGGAGTATACTGGTATCTAACAGTATTATTACAAAATACATGGAGTATACTGGTATCTAATCGCATTATTACAAAATACATGGAGTATACTAGTATCTAACAGTATTATTACAAAATACATGGGGTATACTAGTATCTAACAGTATTATTACAAAATACATGGAGTATACTGGCATCTAATCGCATTATTACAAAATACATGGAGTATACTGGTATCTAATCGTATTATTACAAAATACATGGAGTATACTGGTATCTAATCGCATTATTACAAAATACATGGAGTATACTGGTATCTAATCGCATTATTACAAAATACATGGGGTATACTGGTATCTAACAGTATTATTACAAAATACATGGGGTATACTGGTATCTAATCGCATTATTACAAAATACATGGAGTATACTGGTATCTAATCGCATTATTACAAAATACATGGAGTATACTGGTATCTAATCGCATTATTACAAAATACATGGGGTATACTGGTATCTAACAGTATTATTACAAAATACATGGGGTATACTGGTATCTAATCGCATTATTACAAAATACATGGGGTATACTAGTATCTAACCGTATTATTACAAAATACATGGAGTATACTGGTATCTAATCGCATTATTACAAAATACATGGGGTATACTGGTATCTAATCGTATTATTACAAAATACATGGAGTATACTGGTATCTAACAGTATTATTACAAAATACATGGAGTATACTGGTATCTAATCGCATTATTACAAAATACATGGAGTATACTGGTATCTAACAGTATTATTACAAAATACATGGGGTATACTGGTATCTAATCGTATTATTACAAAATACATGGGGTATACTGGTATCTAACAGTATTATTACAAAATACATGGGGTATACTAGTATCTAACAGCATTATTACAAAATACATGGGGTATACTGGTATCTAATCGTATTATTACAAAATACATGGGGTATACTGGTATCTAACAGTATTATTACAAAATACATGGGGTATACTAGTATCTAACAGCATTATTACAAAATACATGGAGTATACTGGTATCTAATCGTATTATTACAAAATACATGGGGTATACTAGTATCTAATCGCATTATTACAAAATTCATATAGGTATACTGGTATCTAACAGTATTATTACAAAATACATGGGTATACTGGTATCTAATCGCATTATTACAAAATACATGGGGTATACTAGTATCTAATCGTATTATAAAATACATGGAGTATACTGGTATCTAATCGCATTATTACAAAATACATGGGTATACTAGTATTCTAACAGTATTATTACAAAATACATGGAGTATACTGGTATCTAATCGCGATTATTACAAAATACATGGGGTATACTAGTATCTAATCGTATTATTACAAAATACATGGAGTATACTAGTATCTAATCGCATTATTACAAAATACATGGAGTATACTGGTATCTAATCGTATTATTACAAAATACATGGGGTATACTAGTATCTAACAGTATTATTACAAAATACATGGAGTATACTGGTATCTAATCGTATTATTACAAAATACATGGGGTATACTGGTATCTAATCGTATTATTACAAAATACATGGAGTATACTGGTATCTAATCGCATTATTACAAAATACATGGAGTATACTGGTATCTAATCGCATTATTACAAAATACATGGAGTATACTGGTATCTAATCGCATTATTACAAAATACATGGAGTATACTGGTATCTAATCGCATTATTACAAAATACATGGAGTATACTGGTATCTAATCGCATTATTACAAAATACATGGAGTATACTGGTATCTAATCGCATTATTACAAAATACATGGGGTATACTGGTATCTAACAGTATTATTACAAAATACATGGGGTATACTGGTATCTAACAGTATTATTACAAAATACATGGGGTATACTGGTATCTAATCGCATTATTACAAAATACATGGAGTATACTGGTATCTAATCGTATTATTACAAAATACATGGGGTACACTGGTATCTAATCGTATTATTACAAAATACATGGAGTATACTGGTATCTAATCGCATTATTACAAAATACATGGAGTATACTGGTATCTAATCGCATTATTACAAAATACATGGAGTATACTGGTATCTAATCGATTATTACAAAATACATGGAGTATACTGGTATCTAATCGAATTATTACAAACATGGGGTATACTGGTATCTAATCGCATTATTACAAAATACATGGAGTATACTGGTATCTAATCGCATTATTACAAAATACATGGGTATACTGGTATCTAATCGCATTATTACAAAAATACATGGGGTATACTGGTATCTATAGTATTATTACAAAATACATGGGGTATATCTGGTATCTAACAGTATTATTACAAAATACATGGGGTATACTGGTATCTAACAGTATTATTACAAAATACATGGAGTATACTGGTATCTAACAGTATTATTACAAAATACATGGGGTATACTAGTATCTAACAGTATTATTACAAAATACATGGGGTATACTGGTATCTAATCGCATTATTACAAAATACATGGGGTATACTAGTATCTAACAGTATTATTACAAAATACATGGAGTATACTGGTATCTAATCGCATTATTACAAAATACATGGGTATACTAGTATCTAACAGTATTATTACAAATACATGGAGTATACTGGTATCTAATCGCATTATTACAAAATACATGGAGTATACTGGTATCTAATCGCATTATTACAAAATACTATGGGGTATACTGGTATCTAATCGATTATTACAAAATACATGGAGTATACTGTATCTAATCGCTTATTACAAAATACATGGGGTATACTGGTATCTAATCGCATTATTACAAAATACATGGAGTATACTGGTATCTAATCGCATTATTACAAAAATACATGGGGTATACTAGTATCTAACAGTATTATTACCAAAATACATGGGGTATACTGTTGTCTAATAACATTATTACAAAATGCATGGGGTATACCAGTATCTAACAGTATTATTACAAAATACATGGGTATACTGGTATCTAACGAATCATTACAAAATACATGGGTATACTAGTATCTAACAGTATTATTACAAAACACATGGGTATACTGGTATCTAATCGCATTATTACAAAATACATGGGGTATACTAGTATTCAACAGTATTATTACAAAATACATGGGTATAACTGGTATCTAATCGATTATTACAAAATACATGGGGTATACTGGTATCTAATCGATTATTACAAAAATACATGGGTTTATACTAGTATCTAACAGTATTATTAAAAATACATGGAGTATACTGGTATCTAATCATTATTACAAAATACATGGGGTATACTAGTATCTAACAGTATTATTACAAAATACATGGAGTATACTGGTATCTAATCGCATTATTACAAAATACATGGAGTATCTGGTATCTAATCGCATTATTACAAAATACATAGAGTATACTGTTATCTAACGCATTATTACAAAAATACATAGAGTATACTGGTATCTAATCGCATTATTACAAAATACATGTAGTATACTGGTATCTAATCGCAGATTATTACAAAATACATGGAGTATACTGGTATCTAAGATTATTACAAAATACATGGGGTATACTGATATCTAATCGCATTATTACAAAAATACATGGAGTATACTGGTATCTAATCGTATTATTACAAAATACATGGGTATACTAGTATCTAACAGTATTATTACAAAATACATGGGTATACTGGTATCTAATCGCATTATTACAAAATACATGGGGTATACTAGTATCTAACAGTATTATTACAAAATACATGGGGTATAATTGATCTAATCGCATTATTACAAAATACATGGGGTATACTGGTATCTAATCGCATTATTACAAAATACATGGGTATACTGGTATCTAATCGCATTATTACAAAATACATGGAGTATACTGGTATCTAATCGCATTATTCCAAAATTCATGGGGTATACTGGTATCTAACAGTATTATTACAAAATACATGGGGTATACTGGTATCTAACAGTATTATTACAAAATACATGGGTATACTAGCATTCAACAGTATTATTACAAAATACATGGGTATACTAGTATCTAACAGTATTATTAAAATACATGGGGTATACTAGTATCTAACAGTATTATTACAAAATACATGGGGTATACTGGTATCTAATCGTATTATTACAAAATACATGGGGTATACTGGTATCTAACAGTATTATTACAAAATACATGGGGTATACTAGTATCTAACAGTATTATTACAAAATACATGGGGTATACTGGTATCTAATCGCATTATTACAAAATACATGGGGTATACTGGTATCTAACAGTATTATTACAAAATACATGGGGTATACTAGTATCTAACAGTATTATTACAAAATACATGGGGTATACTGGTATCTAATCGCATTATTACAAAATACATGGAGTATACTGGTATCTAACAGTATTATTACAAAATACATGGGGTATACTGGTATCTAATCGCATTATTACAAAATACATGGAGTATACTGGTATCTATAAGCATTATTCCAAAATTCATGGGTATACTGGTATCTAACAGTATTATTACAAAATACATGGGGTATACTGGTATCTAACAGTATTATTACAATAAACATGGGTATACTGGTATCTCAATCGTATTATTACAAAATACATGGGGTATACTGGTATCTAACAGTATTATTACAAAATACATGGGGTATACTATCTTCAACAGTATTATTATAAAATACATGGGGTATACTAGTATCTAACCTTATTATTACAAATACATGGAGTATACTGGTATCCTATTAGCATTATTACAAAAATACATGGGAGTATACTGGTATCTGTCGTATTATTACAAAATACCATGGAGTATACTGGTATCTAATACGCATTATTAAAATACATGGAGTATACTAGTATCTAACAGTATTATTAAAAATACATGGGGTATACTAGTATCTAACAGTATTATTACAAAATACATGGAGTATACTGGCATCTAATCGCATTATTCAAAATACATGTAGTATACTGGTATCTAATCGTATTATTACAAAAATACATGGAGTATACTGGTATCTAATCGCATTATTACAAAATACATGGAGTATACTGGTATCTAATCGCATTATTACAAAATACATGGGGTATACTGGTATCTAACAGTATTATTACAAAATACATAAAAATTTATATTGGTGTCTAATGCATTATTACAAAATACAGGGTATACTGGTGTCTATATCGTATTACAAAATACATGGAGTATACTGGTATCTAATCGCATTATTACAAAATACATGGGGGTATACTAGTATCTAACAGTATTATTACAAAATACATGGGGTATACTGGTATTCAATCGTATTATTACAAAATACATGGGTATACTAGTATCTAACAGTATTATTACAAAAACATGGAGTATACTGGTATCTAATCGCATTATTACAAAATACATGGGGTATACTAGTATCTCAACCTGATTATTACAAAATACATGAGTATACTGGTATCTAATCGCGATTATTACAAATACATGGGTATACTGGTATCTAATCGTATTATTACAAAATACATGGTGTATACTGGTATCTAACAGTATTATTACAAAATACATGGAGTATACTGGTATCTAATCGCATTATTACAAAATACATGGGGTATACTGGTATCTAACAGTATTATTACAAAATACATGGGGTATACTGGTATCTAATCGTATTATTACAAAATACATGGGGTATACTGGTATCTAACAGTATTATTACAAAATACATGGGGTATACTAGTATCTAACAGCACTATTACAAAATACATGGGGTATACTTTTGTATCTAATCGTTATTATTACAAAATACATGGGTATACTGGTATCTCAACAGTATTATTACAAAATACATGGGGTATACTAGTATTCTAACAGCATTATTACAAAATACGTGGAGTATACTGGTATCTAATCGTGTTATTACAAAAATACATGAGGTATACTAGTATCTCAACAGCATTATTACAAAATCCATGGAGTATACTGGCATCAATCGTATTATTACAAAAATACATGGGACATACTGGTATCTAACAGTATTATTACAAAAATACATAGGGTATACTGGTATCTAATAGTATTATTACAAAATACATGGGGTATCTAGTATCTAATAAGCATTATTTACAAAATACATAGGTGTATTGGTATCTAACAGTATTATTGCAAAATATAGGTATACTGGTTTCAATCGCATTATTACAAAATACATGGGGTATACTAGTATCTAATCGTATTATTACAAAATACATGGAGTATACTGGTATCTAATCGCATTATTACAAAAATACATGGGTATACTAGTATCTAACTTATTATTATTACAGCCGCTGGAGTATACTGGTATCTAATAGCATTATTACAAAATACATGGGGTATACTATTGTCTAATCGTGTGCAAAAATACATGAGTATACTACATTCAATCGACATTACAAATACATGGAGTATCATTGATATCTAATGGTATTATTACAAAAATACATGGGTATACTGGTATCTAATATATTATTACAAAATACATGGAGTACTAGTATCTAATCGTATTATTACAAATACATGGGTATACTGGTATTCAATCGCATATTACAAAATACATGGAGTATATTGGTATCTGTCGCATTATTATCAAAATATATGGAGTATACTGGTATTCTAATCGCATTATTACAAAATACATGGAGTATACTGGTATCTAATGCATTATTACAAAATACATGGAGTATACTGGTATCTAATGCATTAATACAATAATACATGGAGTATACTGGTATCTAATACATGTTATTACAAAATACATGGAGTATATGGTATCTAATCGCATTATTACAAAATACATGGAGTATACTGGTATTTAATCGCATTATTATAAAATACATGGGGTATCATATCTAACAGTATTATTACAAATACATGGGGTATACTGGTATCTACAATTATTACAAAATACATAGAATATACTGGTATCTAATCGCATTATTACAAAATACATGGAGTATACTGGTATCTATTCGTATTATTACAAAATACATGGGGTATACTGGTATCTAATCGTATATTACAAAATACATGGAGTATACTGGTATTCATTCGTATTATTACAAAATACATGTATATACTGGTATCTAATCGCATTATTACAAAATGCATGGGTATACTGGTATCTAATCTATTATTACAAAATACATGGAGTATACTGGTATCAGTCTATTATTACAAAATACATGGGGTATACTGGTATTAATCGCATTATTACAAAATACATGGAGTATACTGGTATCTCAACGCATTATATACAAAACACATGAGTATACTGGGTATCTAACGCATTATTACAAAATACATGGAGTAGTCTACTATCTTTAACGCATTATTACAAATACATGGGGTATACTGGTATTCAACATATTATTACAAAATACATGGGTATACTGTATCTAACAGTATTATTACAAATAAGGTATAATTGGTATTCAATTGCATTATTACAAAACACATGGGTATACTAGTATCTAACAGTATTATTACAAAATACATGGAGTATACTGGTATCTAATTCCTATTATTACAATACATAGAGTATACTGGTATCTAATCGCATTATTACAAAATACATGGAGTATACTGGTATCTAATCGCATTATTACAAAATACATGAGTATACTGTTATCTCAACGTATTTATTACAAAATACATGGAGTATACTGGTATCTAATCGCATTATTACAAAAACGCATGCATGGAGTATACTGGTATCTAATCGCATTATTACAAAATACATAGGGTATACTAGTATCTAATCGCATTATTACAAAATACATGGGGTATACTGGTATCTAATCGTATTATTACAAAATACGTGGGTATACTGTATCTAATTCTATTATTACAAAATACATGGGGTATAATTGCACTAATCTATTATTACATAAAAAAACATGGGGTATACTGGTACTCCAATCATTATTACAAAAAAATACATGGAGTATACTGCATTCAATCTCCATTATTCAAAATACATGTTTATACTGGTATCTAACAGTATTATTACAAAAATATATATACTGGTACTAACGTATTATTACAAAATACATGGGGTATACTGGCATTCAATCGCATTATTACAAAATACATGGGTATACTGTATCTAATGTTATTACAAAATACATGGGTATACTGGTATCTATCATGGTATTACAACATGGGTATACTGGTGTCTATTTGTATTATTACAAAATACGTGGGTACCTGGATCTAACGTTACTAAAATACATGGGGTATACTGTGTCAATAGCATTATTCCACAAAATACATGGGTACTGTTGTCTAACGTATTATTACAAAATACATGGGTATGCTGGTATCTATCGTATTATTTATACATGGGGTATACTAGTATTCAACAGTATTATTACAAAATACATGGGGTATACTAGTATCTAAATAGTATTATACAAACACATGGAGTATACTGGTATCTAATCGAATTACAAAATACATGGGGTATACTGGTATCTAAGTTTATTATTACAAAATACATGGGTATCTGGTATTCACAGTATTATTACAAAATATGGGATACTGGTATCTATTCTTATTATTACAAAATACATATATACTGTGTCTAATGGTATTATTAAACATACATGGGTATATTATCTGTCCGATTATTACACTTATGGGTACTGGTATCTGTCGTATTATTACAAAATACATGGGCGTATGGTGTCTAACATATTATACAAAATACATGGGGTACTGTATCTAATCGATATACAAAATACATGGGGATATGGTATTCAACAGTATTATTACAAAGTCATGGGTATACTATATCTAATCTATTTGTTGTTTATGAGAGTATGCTGGTATCTAATGGTATTATTACAAATACGTGGGTATAGTATCTAACGTGTTATTACAAAAGTCATGGGTATGCTGTATCTAATCGTATTATTACAAAATCATGGGGTATATGGTATCTAAGTTATTATTACAAAATACATGGGTACTGGTATCTAACAGTATTATTACAAAATATTATACTGTATCTAATGTATTATTACAAAGTCATGGGGTATACTGGTTCAATCGTATTATTACAAAATACATGTGTATACTGGTATCTAATCGATTATTACAAAATACATGGGTATGCTGGTGTCTAACTTGTTATTACAAAATACATGGATTATACTGGTATCTAATCGTATTATTACAAAATACATGTATATACTGTATCTAACGTATTATTCAAAATACATGAGTATGCTGTATCTAATCGATATACAAACATGGGGTATGCTGGTATTAATGTATTATTACAAAATACATGGGTATACTGTCTATTCATTATTACAAAATGGGGTATGCTGGTATCTGCTGTATTATTACAAAATACATGGGGTATGCTGGTGTCTAATGTATTATTACAAAATACATGAGTATATTGGTATTAATCATTATTACAAAATACATGGGTATACTGGTATCTAATGTATTATTACAAAATACATGGGGATACTGGTATTGTCGTATTATTACAAAACCATGAGTATACTGGTATTCATCGCATTATTACAAAATACATGGGTATACTGGTATCTATTATTATTACAAAATACATGGAGTATACTGGTATCTAATCGCATTATTACAAAAAGATAGTATGCTGGTATCTAACATTATTATTACAAAATATATGGATATGGTATCTAACATTATTACAAATACATGGAGTATACTTATGTCTAATGTATTATTACAAAATACATGGGGTATACTGGTATTAATCTATTATTACAAAATACATAGGTATACTGTTATCTAATCGCATTATTACAAATACATGGGTATACTGTGTCTAATCGTATTATTACAAAATACATGGGGTATACTGGTATCTAGTCATTATTAAAATACATGGGGTATGCTGGTGTCTATACATTATTATTACAAACATGGGGTATACTAGTGGTATTATTACAAACATGGGTATACTGGTATCTCATTATTACAAAATACATGGGGTGTGCTGGTATCTAATATTATTACAAATACATGGATTTACTTATCTAACGTATTATTACAAAATACATGGGTATGCTGTATCTAATGCATTATTACAAAATACATGGGGATACTGTATCTAATCTATTACAAAATACATGGAATACTGTATTATTCTATTATTACAAAATACATATCATATTCAATAGCATTATTACAAAATACATGGGGTATACGGTATCTAATGTATTACAAAATACATGTAGTATACTTGTATCTAACCGTATTATTACAATATATGGGGTATACTGGTATCTAACAGTATTATTACAAAACATGGGTATATAGTATTCAGCATTATTATTACAAAATACATGGGGTATATCGTATCTAATTCAGTTACGTATTACATATGGGTATACTGGTATCTAATCGCATTATTCCAAAATACATGGGGTATACTGGTATCTAATAGTATTATTACAAAATACATGGGGTATACTAGTATCTAACATTATTCACAAAATACATGGGGTATACTTATATCTAATCGCATTATTACAAAATACATGGGGTATACTAGTATCTAACAGTATTATTACGAATACATAGGGTATACTGGTATCTAATCGCATTATTACAAAAATACATGGGGTATACTAGTATCAACAGTATTATTACAAATACATGGGTATACTGTTATCTATCTATTATTACAAAATACATGGGTATACTGGTATCTAATCGCATTATTACAAAACTACATGGGGTATACTGTTATCTAATAGCATTATTACAAAATACATGGGTATACTGGTATCTAATCGCATTATTACAAAATACATGGGGTATACTGGTATCTCAACAGTATTATTACAAAAATACATGGGTATACTGAGTATCTAACAGTATTATATATAAATACATAGGTATACTAGTATCTAATCGTATTATTACAAAATACATGGGGTATACTGATTATCTAACAGTATATTACAAAATACATGGGGTATACTGGTATTCAATGTATTATTACAAAGTACATGGGGTATCTTGGTATTCATTATTATTACGAAAATACATGGGGTATACTGGTATCTAATCGCATTACAAAATGAGATATACTGGTATCTAATCGCATTATTACAAAATACATGGGTATACTTGTATCTGAACAGTATTATTACAAAATACATGGGTATACTGGTATCTAATTGCATTATTACAAAATACATGGGTATACTAGTGTCTCAACAGTATTATTACAAAATGCATGGGGTATACTGGTATCTAATCGTATTATTACAAAATACATGGGGTATACTGATTCTAATAGCATTATTACAAAATACATGGGTATACAGTATCTAATCAGCATTATTACAAAATACATAGAGTATACTGGTATCTAAATAGCATTATTACACAAAATACATACCAGGGCATACTGGTATCCTAATAAGCATTATTACAAAATACATGGAGTATACTGGTATCTAATCGCATTATTACAAAATACATGGGGTATACTGGTATCTAATGGCATTATTACAAAATACTTGGGTATACTGGTATCTAATCGCATTATTACAAAATAGATGGGGTATACTAGTATCTAACAGTATTATTATAAAATGACATGGGGTATACTGGTATCTAATCGCATTATTACAAAATACATGGGGTATACTAGTATGTAACAGTATTATTACAAAGTCCTTGGGGTATACTGGTATCTAATCGCATTATTACAAAAATACATGGGTATACTGGTATCTAACGATTATTACAAATACATATGGGGTATACTGGTATCTAATCGCATTATTACAAAATACATGGAGTATACTGGTATCTAATCGCATTATTACAAAATACATGGGGTATACTGGTATCTAACAGTATTATTACAAAATACATGGGGTATACTGGTATCTAACAGTATTATTACAAAATACATGGGGTATACTAGTATCTAACAGTATTATTACAAAATACATGGGGTATACTAGTATCTAACAGTATTATTACAAAATACATGGGGTATACTAGTATCTAACAGTATTATTACAAAATACATGGGGTATACTGGTATCTAATCGTATTATTACAAAATACATGGGGTATACTGGTATCTAACAGTATTATTACAAAATACATGGGGTATACTAGTATCTAACAGCATTATTACAAAATACATGGGGTATACTGGTATCTAATCGCATTATTACAAAACACATGGGGTATACTTGTATCTAACAGTATTACAAAATACATGGGGTATACTAGTATCTAACAGTATTATTACAAAATACATGGGGTATACTGGTATCTAATGCTTATTATTACAAAATACATGGGGTATACTGGTATCTAACAGTATTATTACAAAATACATGGGGTATGCTGGTATCTCATTATTACAAAATACATGGAGTATACTGGTATCTAATGCATTATTCCAAAATTCTTAGGGTATACTGGTATTCTAACAGTATTACAAAACACATAGGGTATACTGGTATCTAACAGTGATTATTACAAATACATGGGGTATACTGGTATTCAATCGTGTTATTACAAAATACATGGGTATACTTGGTATCTAACAGTATTCTTACAAAATACATGGGGTATACTAGTCATCTAACTTAGTATTATTAAAATACATGGGGTATACTAGTATCTAACAGTATTATTACAAAATACATGAGGTATACTAGTATCTAATCGCATTATTGTAAAATACATGGGGTATACTGGTATCTAATCGTATTATTACAAAATACATGGAGTATACTGGTATCTAATAGATTATTACAAAATACATGGAGTATACTTGTATCTCAACAGTATTATTACAAAATACATGGGGTATACTAGTATCTCATGAGTATTATTACAAAATACATGGAGTATACTGGCATCTAACTCTATTATTACAAAATACATAGGTATACTGGTATCTAATCGTATTATTACAAAAATACATGGAGTATACTGGTATCTAATCATTATTACAAAATACATGGAGTATACTGGTATCTAATGCGTATTATTACAAAATACATGGGGTATACTGGTATTCTAACAGTATTATTACAAAATACATAGAGTATATTGGTATCTCAATGTCTTATTACAAAATACATGGAGTATACTGGTATCTAATCGTATTATTACAAAATACATGGGGTATACTGGTATCTAATCGCATTATTACAAAATACATGGGGTATACTAGTATCTCAACAGTATTATTACAAAATACATGGGGTATACTGGTATTCTAATCTATTATTACAAAATACATGGGGTATACTAGTATCTAACATATTATTACAAAATACATGGAGTATACTGGTATCTAATCGCATTATTACAAAATACATGGGTATACTAGTATCTAACCGTATTATTACAAAATACATAGAGTATACTGGTATCTAATCGCATTATTACAAAATACATAATTATACTGGTATCTAATATTATTATTACAAAATACATGGTGTATACTGGTATCTAACAGTATTATTACAAAATACATGGGGTATACTGGTATCTAATCGCATTATTACAAAATACATATATTGGTGTCTAAGTTGTATTATTACAAAATACATGGGGTATACTGGTATCTAATGCGTTATTACAAATACATGGGGTATACTGGTATCTAACAGTATTATTACAAAATACATGGGGTATACTGGTATCTAACAGCACTATTACAAAATACATAGGGTATACTGGTATCTATTCATTATTACACCCAAAACTACATAGGGTATACTGGTATCTAACAATTATTACAATACCATGGGGTATACTAGTATCTAACATCATTATTACAAAATACATGGAGTATACTGGTATCTAATTGTTATTACAAAATACATGGGTATACTGGTATCTACTGGTATTACAAAATACATGGAGTATACTGGTATCTAACTCGTATTATTACAAAATACATGGGGTATACTGGTATCTCAACAGATTATTACATAAAATACATGGGTATACTGGTATCTAATGGTATTATTACAAAATACATGGGATACTAGTATCTAATGGCATTATTACAAAATACATAGGTATGTGTATCTAACAGTATTATTGCAATACATAGAATTATACTGTTGTCTAATACATTATTACAAAATACATAGGGTATACTAGTATCTAATGCAGTATTACAAAATACATGGGTATACTGGTATCTGTCGCACATTTATTACAAAAATACATGGGGTATACTAGTATCTAACAGTATTATTACAAAATACATGGGTATACTGGTAATCTAGCATTATTACAAAAACATATGTATACTTAGTATCTAATCGTATTATTGCAAACACATGGAGTATACTAGTATCTAATCGCATTATTACAAAATACATGGAGTATACTGATATCTAATCGTATTATTACAAAATACATGGGGTATACTGGTATCTAACAGTATTATTACAAAATACATGGAGTATACTAGTATCTAATCGTATTATTACAAAATACATGGGGTATACTGGTATCTAATCGTATTATTACAAAATACATGGGGTATACTGGTATCTAATCGATTATTACAAAATACATGGGTATACTGGTATCTAATCGCATTATTACAAAATACATGGAGTATACTGGTATCTAATCGCATTATTACAATACATGGAGTATATCATTCTAATCTGCATTATTACAAAATACATGGAGTATACTGGTATCTAATTCGCATTATTACAAAATACATGAGTATACTGGTATCTAATCGTCTTATTGCAAAATACATGGATGCATACTTGTATCTATTCGCATTATTACAAAATACATGGGGATACTGACATCTAACAGTATTACAAAATACATGGGGTATACTGGTGTTAACAGTATTATTACAAAATACGTAGAGTATGCTAGTATCTAGTCATTATTATTACAAAATACATGGAGTATACTGGTATCTAATAGACTTTTATTACAAAATACATAGGGTATACTGGTATCTGTCGTATTATTACAAAATACATGGAGTATACTGGTATCTAATCGCATTATTACAAAATACATGGAGTATACTGGTATCTAATGGTATTACAAAATACATGGAGTATACTAGTATCTAATCGCATTATTACAAAATACATGGAGTATACTGGTATCTAACTCTATTATTACAAAATACATGGAGTGTACTGGTATCTAATCTTATTACAAAATACATGAGTATATGGTATCTAATCATTATTACAAAATGTGGAGTATACTGGTATCTTTCACATTATTACAAAATACATGGGGTATACTGGTATCTATCAGTATTATTACAAAAATACATGGGGTATACTGGTATCTAACAGTATTATTACAAAATACATGGAGTATACTAGTATCTAACAGTTATTACAAATACATAGAGATATACCTGGTATCTAATTGCATTATTACAAAATACATGGGGTATACTGTATATCATCAGTATTATTAATAAACACATGGAGTATACTGGTATCTAATCTATTATTACAAAATACATGGGGTATACTGGTATCTAATCAGTATTATTACAAAATACATGGAGTATACTATATCTAATCAGCATTATTACAAAAATACATGGGTATACTAATGCATCTAACAGTATTATTACAAAATTCATAAGGAGTATACTGGTATCTAATCGCATTATTACAAAATATAGATATACTGGTATCTAATCGCATTATTACAAAATACATGGGGTATACTGGTATCTAATCGTATTATTACAAAATACATAGGGTATACTGGTATCTATTTTATTACAAAATACATGGAGTATACTGGTATCTAATCGCATTATTACAAAATACATGGAGTATACTGGTATCTAATCGCATTATTACAAAATACATGGGTATACTGGTATCTAATCGATTATTACAAAATACATGGAGTATACTGGTATCTAATGGCATTATTACAAAATACATGGGGTATACTGGTATCTAACAGTATTATACAAAATACATGGGGGTATACTAGTATCTAACAGTATTATTACAAAATACATGGGGTATACTGGTATCTAATCGTATTATTACAAAATACATAGGGTATACTAGTATCTAACAGTATTATTACAAAATACATGGAGTATACTGGTATCTAATCGCATTATTACAAAATATGGAGTAATTGGTATCTAATCGATTATTATAAAAATTACATGTGTATAATTATATCTAATCGTATTATTATTACAAAATACATGGAGTATACTGTATCTAATAGCATTATTACAAAAAATACATGGGTATACTGGTATCTAACAGTATTATTACAAAATACATGGGGTATACTTAGTATTCAACAGTATTATTACAAAATACATAGGGTATACTAGTATCTAAGTATTATTACAAAATACATGGGGTATACTAGTATCTAACAGTATTATTACAAAATACATGGAGTATACTGGTATCTAATATTATTATTACAAAATACATGGGTATAGGTATATTAGTTTATTATTACAAAAATACATGGGTATACTGGTATCTAACAGTATTATTACAAAACACAGTATACTTGGTATCTAATCGATTATTACAAAATACATGGGGTATACTGGTATCTAACAGTATTATTACAAAATACATGGGTATACTGGTATCTAATCGTGTTATTACAAAATACATAAGGTCTACTGGTATCTATAGTATTATTACAAAATACATAGGTATACTGGTATCTAATCACATTATTACAAAATACATGAGTATACTGGTATCTAATCATTATACAAAATACATGGGGTATACTGGTATCTGATGTATTGCAAAATACATGAGTATATGATCTAATGGCATTTATTACAAAATACATGGAGTATACTGGTATCTAATGCAGTATTGTGCAAAATACACATGGAGTATACTTGGTATCTAATCGCATTATTACAAAATACATGGGTATACTGGTATCTAATCGCATTATTACAAAATAGGGGTATACTGGTATCTAACAGTATTATTACAAAATACATGGGTATACTGGTATCTAACAGTATTATTACAAAATACATGGGGTATACTGGTATCTAATCGCATTATTACAAAATACATGACGTTATACTGGTATCTAATCGCATTATTACAAAATACATGGGATATACTGGTATCTAATCCGTATTATTACAAATACATGGAGTATACTGGTATCTAATAGCATTATTACAAAATACATGGAGTATACTGGTATCTAATCGCATTATTACAAAATACATGGAGTATACTGGTATCTAATCGATTATTATAAAATACATGGGTATACTGGTATCTAATCGTATTATTACAAAATACATGGGGTATACTGGTATCTAACAGTATTATTACAAAATACATGGAGTATACTGGTATCTAATCGCATTATTACAAAACACATGAGTATACTGGTATCTAATCGCATTATTACAAAATACATGGAGTATACTGGTATCTAATCGCATTATTACAAAATACATGGAGTATACTGGTATCTAATCGCGTTATTACAAAATACATGAGGGTATACTGGTATCTGTCGCATTATTACAAAATACATGGTATACTGGTATCTAATCGCATTATTACAAAATACGTAGGTATACTGGTATCTAATCGCATTATTACAAAATACATAGGGTATACTGGTATCTAATCGCATTATTACAAAATACATGGAGTATACTGGTATCTAATCGCATTATTACAAAATACATGGGGTATACTAGTATCTAACAGTATTATTAAAAATACATGGAGTATACTGGTATCTAATCGCATTATTACAAAATACATGGAGTATACTGGTATCTAATCGTGTTATTACAAAATACATGGGGTATACTGGTATCTAATCGTATTATTACAAAATACATAGAGTATACTGGTATCTCAATCGCATTATTACAAAATACATGGGGTATACTGGTATCTAATCGTATTATTACAAAATACATGGAGTATACTGGTATCTAATCGCATTATTACAAAAATACATAGGGTATACTGGTATCTAACAGTATTATTACAAAATACATGGGTATACCTAGTATCTAACAGTATTATTACAAAATACATGGGTATACTGGTATCTAATAGCATTATTACAAAATACATGGGGTATACTAGTATCTAACAGTATTATTACAAAATACATGGTAGATACTGGTATCTAATACTTTGTTATTACAAAATACATGGAGTATACTGGTATGTCTAGCATTATTACCAAAATACATGGGGTATACTGGTATCTAATCGCTTACAAAATACATGGAGTATACTGGTATTCAATCGCATTATTACAAAATACATGGGGTATACTGGTATCTAACAGTATTATTACAAAATACATGGGGTATACTGGTATCTAACAGTATTATTACAAAATACATGGGGTATACTAGTATCTAACAGTATTATTACAAAATACATGGGGTATACTAGTATCTAACAGTATTATTACAAAATACATGGGGTATACTAGTATCTAACAGTATTATTACAAAATACATGGGGTATACTGGTATCTAATCGTATTATTACAAAATACATGGGGTATACTGGTATCTAATCGTATTATTACAAAATACATGGGGTATACTGGTATCTAACAGTATTATTACAAAATACATGGGGTATACTAGTATCTAACAGTATTATTACAAAATACATGGGGTATACTGGTATCTAATCGCATTATTACAAAATACATGGGGTATACTAGTATCTAACAGTATTATTACAAAATACATGGAGTATACTGGTATCTAATGGCATTATTACAAAATACATGGGTATACTGGTATGTTAATCGCATTATTACAAAATACATGGGTATACTGGTATCTAATTGCATTATTACAAAATACATGGAGTATACTGGTATCTAACGCATTATTACACAAAATACATGGGTATACTGGTATCTAACAGTATTATTACAAAATACATGGGGTATACTGGTATCTAACAGTATTATTACAAAATACATAGGAGATACTAGTATCTAACAGTATTACAAAAATACATGGGGTATACTGGTATCTAATCGTATTATTACAAAATACATGGGGTATACTGGTATCTACAACAGTATTATTAAATACATGGGGTATACTAGTATCTAACAGTATTATTACAAAATACATGGGGTATACTAGTATCTAACAGTATTATTACAAAATACATGGAGTATACTAGTATCTAACAGTATTATTACAAAATACATGGGGTATACTAGTATCTAACAGTATTATTACAAAATACATGGAGTATACTGGTATCTAACAGTATTATTACAAAATACATGGAGTATACTGGTATCTAATCGCATTATTACAAAATACATGGAGTATACTAGTATCTAATCGCATTATTACAAAATACATGGAGTATACTGGTATCTAATCGTATTATTACAAAATACATGGAGTATACTGGTATCTAATCGCATTATTACAAAATACATGGGGTATACTAGTATCTAACAGTATTATTAAAAATACATGGAGTATACTGGTATCTAACAGTATTATTACAAAATACATGGGGTATACTAGTATCTAACAGTATTATTACAAAATACA
Source organism: Neoceratodus forsteri (assembly GCA_016271365.2). Lineage (NCBI taxonomy): Eukaryota > Metazoa > Chordata > Ceratodontiformes > Ceratodontidae > Neoceratodus > Neoceratodus forsteri. The sequence goes on from CM028136.1 coordinate 85,148,316, forward strand.
TGGAGTATACTGGTATCTAATCGCATTATTACAAAATACATGGAGTATACTGGTATCTAATCGTATTATTACAAAATACATGGAGTATACTGGTATCTAACAGTATTATTACAAAATACATGGAGTATACTGGTATCTAATCGCATTATTACAAAATACATGGAGTATACTGGTATCTAACAGTATTATTACAAAATACATGGGGTATACTGGTATCTAATCGTATTATTACAAAATACATGGGGTATACTGGTATCTAACAGTATTATTACAAAATACATGGGGTATACTAGTATCTAACAGCATTATTACAAAATACATGGGGTATACTGGTATCTAATCGTATTATTACAAAATACATGGGGTATACTGGTATCTAACAGTATTATTACAAAATACATGGGGTATACTAGTATCTAACAGCATTATTACAAAATACATGGGTATACTGGTATCTAATCGTATTATTACAAAATACATAGGGTATACTAGTATCTAATCGCATTATTACAAAATACATAGGGTATACTGGTTATCTAACAGTATTATTACAAAATACATACAGGGTATACTGGTATCTAATCGCATTATTACAAAATACATGGGGTATACTAGTATCTAATCGTATTATTACAAAATACATGGGTATACTGGTATCTAATCGACATTATTAAAAATACATGGGGTATACTAGTATTCAACAGTATTATTACAAAATACATGGAGTATACTGGTATCTAATCGCATTATTACAAAATACATGGGGTATACTAGTATCTAATCGTATTATTACAAAATACATGGAGTATACTAGTATCTAATCGCATTATTACAAAATACATGGAGTATACTGGTATCTAATCGTATTATTACAAAAAATACAGGATTTATACTAGTATCTAACAGTATTATTACAAAATACATGGAGTATACTGGTATCTAATCGTATTATTACAAAATACTGGGAGTATATACTGGTATCTAATCATTATTACAAAATACATGGAGTATACTGGTATCTCAATCGCATTATTACAAAACATGGAGTATACTGGTATCTAATCTATTATTACAAAATACATGGGTATACTGGTATCTAATCTATTATTACAAAATACATGGAGTATACTGGTATCTAATCGCATTATTACAAAATACATGGAGTATACTGGTATCTAATCGATTATTACAAAATACATGGAGTATACTGGTATCTAATACGCATTATTACAAAACACATGGAGTATACTGGTATCTAATCGATTATTACAAAATACATGGGGTATACTGGCATCTAACAGTATTATTACAAAATACATGGGTATACTGGTATCTAACAGTATTATTACAAAATACATGGGGTATACTGGTATCTAATCGCATTATTACAAAATACATGGAGTATACTGGTATCTAATCGTATTATTACAAAATACATGGGGTACACTGGTATCTAATCGATATTACTAAAATACATGGAGTATACTGGTATCTAATCGCATTATTACAAAATACATGGAGTATACTGGTATCTAATCGCATTATTACAAAATACATGGAGTATACTGGTATCTAATACGATTATTACAAAATACATGGAGTATACTGGTATCTAATGAATTATTACAAAATACATGGGGTATACTGGTATCTAATCGCATTATTACAAAATACATGGAGTATACTGGTATCTAATCGATTATTACAAAATACATGGGTATACTGGTATCTAATCGCATTATTACAAAATACATGGGGTATACTGGTATCTAATCGATTATTACAAAATACATGTGGGTATACTGGTATCTAACAGTATTATTACAAAATACATGGGGTATACTGGTATCTCAACAGTATTATTACAAATACATGGAGTATACTGGTATCTAACAGTATTATTACAAAATACATGGGGTATACTAGTATCTAACAGTATTATTACAAAATACATAGTGTATACTGGTATCTAATCGCATTATTACACAAATACATGGGGTATACTAGTATCTAACAGTATTATTACAAAATACATGGAGTATACTGGTATCTAATCGCATTATTACAAAATACATGGGTATACTAGTATCTAACATTATTATTACAAATACATGGAGTATACTGGTATCTAATGAGCATTATTACAATACATGGAGTATACTGGTATCTAACGCATTATTACAAAATACATGGGGTATACTGGTATTCAATGGCATTATTACAAAATACATGGAGTATACTGGTATCTAATCGCATTATTACAAAATACATGGGGTATACTGGTATCTAATCGCATTATTACAAAATACATGGAGTATACTGGTATCTAATCCGCATTATTACAAAATACGCGGGGTTATACTAGTATCTCAACAGTATTATTACAAAATACATAGGGTATATTGGTATCTAATCGCATTATTACAAAATACATGGGGTATACTAGTATCTAACAGTATTATTACAAAATACATGGGGTATACTGGTATCTAATCGCATTATTACAAAATACATGGGGTATACTAGTATCTAACAGTATTATTACAAAATACATGGGTATACTGGATATCTAATCGCATTATTACAAAATACATGGGGTATACTAGTATTCAATCAGTATTATTACAAAATACATGGGGTATACTGGTATCTAATCGCATTATTACAAAATACATGGGGTATACTGGTATCTAATCGCATTATTACAAAATACATGGGGTATACTAGTATCTAACAGTATTATTACAAAATACATGGAGTATACTGGTATCTAATCGCATTATTACAAAATACATGGGGTATACTAGTATCTAACAGTATTATTACAAAATACATGGAGTATAATTATATCTAATCGTGACACATAAAATACATGGAGGCTACTGGTATCTAATCGCATTATTACAAAATACATGGGGTATACTGTATCTAATCGCATTATTACAAATACATAGAGTATACTGGTATCTAATCGCATTATTACAAAATACATGGGGTATACTGGTATCTAATCGCATTATTACAAAATACATGGAGTATACTGGTATTCTAACGCATTATTACAAATACATGGGGTATACTGGTATCTAATCGCATTATTACAAAATACATGGAGTATACTGGTATCTAATCGCATTATTATAAAATACATGGGTATACTAGTATCTAACAGTATTATTACAAAATACATGGGGTATACTGGTATCTTAATCGCATTATTACAAAATATATGGGGTATACTAGTATCTAACAGTATTATTACAAAATACATAGGGGTATACTGGTATCTAACGCATTATTACAAAATACATGGGTATACTGGTATCTAATCGCATTATTACAAAATACATGGGGTATACTGGTATCTATACTATTATTACAAAATACATGGAGTATACTGGTATCTAATCGCATTATTACAAAATACATGGGGGTATACTGGTATCTAACAGTATTATTACAAAATACATGGGTATACTGGTATCTAACAGTATTATTACAAAATACATGGGTATATAGTATCTAACAGTATTATTACAAAATACATGGGGTATACTAGTATTCAACAGTATTATTACAAAATACATGGGGTATACTAGTATCTAACAGTATTATTACAAATACATGGGGTATACTGGTATCTAATCGCATTATTACAAAATACATGGGGTATACTGGTATCTAACAGTATTATTACAAAATACATGGGGTATACTAGTATCTAACAGTATTATTACAAAATACATGGGGTATACTGGTATCTAATCGCATTATTACAAAATACATGGGGTATACTGGTATCTAACAGTATTATTACAAAATACATGGGGTATACTAGTATCTAACAGTATTATTACAAAATACATGGGGTATACTGGTATCTAATCGCATTATTACAAAATACATGGAGTATACTGGTATCTAACAGTATTATTACAAAATACATGGGGTATACTGGTATCTAATCGCATTATTACAAAATACATGGAGTATACTGGTATCTAATCGCATTATTCCAAAATTCATGGGGTATACTGGTATCTAACAGTATTATTACAAAATACATGGGGTATACTGGTATCTAACAGTATTATTACAAAATACATGGGGTATACTGGTATCTAATCGTATTATTACAAAATACATGGGGTATACTGGTATCTAACAGTATTATTACAAAAATATAGGGTATACTAGTATCTAACAGTATTATTACAAAATACATGGGGTATACTAGTATCTAACCGTATTATTACAAAATACATGGAGTATACTGGTATCTAATCTGATTATTACAAAATACATAGGGGTATACTGTATCTAATCGCATTATTACAAAATACATGGGGTATACTAGTATCTAACCGTATTATTACAAAATACATGGAGTATACTGGTATCTAATCGCATTATTACAAAATACATGGGGTATACTGGTATCTAATCGTATTATTACAAAATACATGGTGTATACTGGTATCCAACAGTATTATTCAAAATACATGGAGTATACTGGTATCTAATCGCATTATTACAAAATACATGGGTATACTGGTATCTAACATTATTACAAAATACATGGGGTATATTAGTATCTAATCAGATTATTACAAAATACATGGGGTATACTGGTATCTAACCAGTATTATTACAAAATACATGGAGTATACCTAGTATCTAACAGCACTATTACAAAATACATGGGGTATACTGGTATCTAATCGTATTATTTATAAAAATACATGGGTATACTGGTATCTAACAGTATTATTACAAAATACATGGGTATACTAGTATCTAACAGCATTATTACAAAATACATGGAGTATACTGGTATCTAATCGTATATTACAAATACATGGGTATACTAGTATCTAACAGCATTATTACAAAATACATGGAGTATACTGGTATCTAATCGTATTATTAAAATACATAGGGTATATTGTATCTAACAGTATTATTACAAAATACATGGGGTATACTGGTATCTAATCGTATTATTACAAAACACATGGGTATACTAGTATCTAATCGCATTATTACAAAATACATAGGGTATACTGGTATCTAACAGTATTATTGCAAAATACATGGGGTATACTGGTATCTAATCGCATTATTACAAAATACATGGGGTATACTAGTATCTAATCGATTATTACAAAATACATGGAGTATACTGGTATCTAATACAGCATTATTACAAAATACATGGGGTATACTAGTATCTAACAGTATTATTACAAAATACATGGAGTATACTGGTATCTAATCGCATTATTACAAAATACATGGGGTATACTAGTATCTAATCGTATTATTGCAAAATACATGGAGTATACTAAAGTATCTAATGCTTGATTATTACAAAATACATGGAGTATACTGATATCTAATCGTATTATTACAAAATACATGGGGTATACTGGTATCTAACAGTATTATTACAAAATACATGGAGTATACTAGTATCTAATCGTATTATTACAAAATACATGGGGTATACTGGTATCTAATCGTATTATTACAAAATACATGGAGTATACTGGTATCCAATCGCATTATTACAAAATACATGGAGTATACTGGTATCTAATCGCATTATTACAAAATACATGGAGTATACTGGTATCTAATCGCATTATTACAAAATACATGGAGTATAATGGTACTATCGCATTATTACAAACTACATGGAGTATACTGGTATCTAATCGCATTATTACAAAATACATGGAGTATACTGGTGTCTATTAGCATTATTACAAAATACATGGAGTATACTGGTATCTAATGCATTATTATAAAATACATGGGTATACTGGTATCTAACAGTATTATTACAAAATACATGGGGTATACTGGTATCTAACAGTATTATTACAAAATACATAGGGTATACTGGTATCTAATCGTGATTATTACAAAATACATGGAGTATACTGGTATCTAATCGTATTATTACAAAATACATAAGGTATCTGGTATCTAATCAGATATTACAAAATACATGGAGTATACTGGTATCTAATCGCATTATTACAAAATACATGGAGTATACTGGTATCTAATCGCATTATTACAAAATACATGGAGTATACTGGTATCTAATCGCATTATTACAAAATACATGGAGTATACTGGTATCTAATCGCATTATTACAAAATACATGAAGTGTACTGGTATCTAATCGCATTATTACAAAATACATGGAGTATACTGGTATCTAATCGCATTATTACAAAATGCATGGAGTATACTGGTATCTAATCGCATTATTACAAAATACATGGGGTATACTAGTATCTAACAGTATTATTACAAAATACATGGGGTATACTGGTATCTAACAGTATTATTACAAAATACATGGGGTATACTAGTATCTAACAGTATTATTACAAAATACATGGGGTATACTGGTATCTAATTGCATTATTACAAAATACATGGGGTATACTAGTATCTAACAGTATTATTACAAAATACATGGAGTATACTGGTATCTAATCGCATTATTACAAAATACATGGGGTATACTAGTATCTAACAGTATTATTACAAAATACATGGAGTATACTGGTATCTAATCGCATTATTACAAAATACATGGGGTATACTAGTATCTAACAGTATTATTACAAAATTCATGGAGTATACTGGTATCTAATCGCATTATTACAAAATACATGGAGTATACTGGTATCTAATCGCATTATTACAAAATACATGGGGTATACTGGTATCTAATCGCATTATTACAAAATACATAGAGTATACTGGTATCTAATCGCATTATTACAAAATACATGGGTATACTGGTATCTAATCGCATTATTACAAAATACATGGAGTATACTGGTATCTAATCGCATTATTACAAAATACATGGGGTATACTGGTATCTAATCGCATTATTACAAAATACATGGAGTATACTGGTATCTAATCGCATTATTACAAAATACATGGGGTATACTGGTATCTAACAGTATTATTACAAAATACATGGGGTATACTAGTATCTAACAGTATTATTACAAAATACATGGGGTATACTGGTATCTAATCGCATTATTACAAAATACATGGGGTATACTAGTATCTAACAGTATTATTACAAAATACATGGAGTATACTGGTATCTAATCGCATTATTACAAAATACATGGGGTATACTGGTATCTAATCGCATTATTACAAAATACATGGGGTATACTGGTATCTAATCGCATTATTACAAAATACATGGGTATACTGGTATCTAATCGCATTATTACAAAATACATGGGGTATACTGGTATCTAACAGTATTATTACAAAATACATGGGGTATACTGGTATCTAACAGTATTATTACAAAATACATGGGGTATACTAGTATCTAACAGTATTATTACAAAATACATGGGGTATACTAGTATCTAACAGTATTATTACAAAATACATGGGGTATACTAGTATCTAACAGTATTATTACAAAATACATAGTATATTGGTATCTAATCATATTATTACAAAATACATGGGTATACTGGTATCTACAGTATTATTACAAAATACATGGGGTATACTAGTATCTAACAGTATTATTACAAAATACATGGGGTATACTGGTATCTAATCGCATTATTACAAAATACATGGGTATACTGGTATCTAACAGTATTATTACAAAATACATGGGGTATACTAGTATCTAACAGTATTATTACAAATACATGGGGTATACTGGTATCTAATCGCATTATTACAAAATACATGGGGTATACTAGTATTAACAGTATTATTACAAAATACATGGAGTATACTGGTATCTAATCGCATTATTACAAAATACATGGAGTATACTGGTATCTAATCGCATTATTACAAAAATACATGGGGTATACTGTATCTAATCGCATTATTACAAAATACATGGAGTATACTGGTATCTAATCGATTATTCCAAAATTCATGGGTATACTGGTATCTAACAGTATTATTACAAAATACATGGGGTATACTGGTATCTGAACAGTATTATTACAAAATACATGGGGTATACTGGTATCTCAATCGTATTATTAACAAAATACATGGGGTATACTGGTATCTAACAGTATTATTACAAAATACATGGGGTATACTTAGTATCTACAATTATTATTACAAAATACATGGGGTATACTAGTATCTAACAGTATTATTACAAAATACATGGGTATACTAGTATCTAACAGTATATACAAAATCCATGGATATACTGGTATCTAATCGCATTATTACAAAATACATGGAGTATACTGGTATCTAATCGTATTATTACAAAATACATGGAGTATACTGGTATCTAATCGCATTATTACAAAATACATGGAGTATACTGGTATCTAACCGTATTATTACAAAATACATGGAGTATACTGGTATCTAATCGCATTATTACAAAATACATGGGGTATACTGGTATCTAATCGCATTATTACAAAATACATGGGGTATACTGGTATCTAACAGTATTATTACAAAATACATGGGGTATACTGGTATCTAATCGCATTATTACAAAATACATGGAGTATACTGGTATCTAATCGTATTATTACAAAATACATGGAGTATACTGGTATCTAATCGCATTATTACAAAATACATGGGGTATACTAGTATCTAACAGTATTATTACAAAATACATGGGTATACTGGTATCTAATCGCATTATTACAAAATACATGGGGTATACTAGTATCTAACCGTATTATTACAAAATACATGGAGTATACTGGTATCTAATCGCATTATTACAAAATACATGGGGTATACTGGTATCTAATCGTATTATTACAAAATACATGGAGTATACTGGTATCTAACAGTATTATTACAAAATACATGGGGTATACTGGTATCTAATCGTATTATTACAAAATACATGGGGTATACTGGTATCTAACAGTATTATTACAAAATACATGGGGTATACTAGTATCTAACAGCATTATTACAAAATACATGGAGTATACTGGTATCTAATCGTATTATTACAAAATACAAGGGTATACTAGTATCTGACAGCATTATTACAAAATACATGGAGTATACTGGTATCTAATCGTATTATTACAAAATACATGGGGTATACTGGTATCTAACAGTATTATTACAAAATACATGGGGTATACTGGTATCTAATCGTATTATTACAAAATACATGGGGTATACTAGTATCTAATCGCATTATTACAAAATACATAGGGTATACTGGTATCTAACAGTATTATTACAAAATACATGGGGTATACTGGTATCTAATCGCATTATTACAAAATACATGGGGTATACTAGTATCTAATCGTATTATTACAAAATACATGGAGTATACTGGTATCTAATCGCATTATTACAAAATACATGGGGTATACTAGTATCTAACAGTATTATTACAAAATACATGGAGTATACTGGTATCTAATCGCATTATTACAAAATACATGGGGTATACTAGTATCTAATCGTATTATTACAAAATACATGGAGTATACTAGTATCTAATCGCATTATTACAAAATACATGGAGTATACTGGTATCTAATCGTATTATTACAAAATACATGGGGTATACTAGTATCTAACAGTATTATTACAAAATACATGGAGTATACTGGTATCTAATCGCATTATTACAAAATACTGATTATAAAACATGCAGCAGTGTTACTCGTCACCATTACAACAGAAACCAAATCTTTTAACATTAATAACTGAGTGAGCTAAAGAAACGCCCGTCCACTTCAAGAAAAGAAAGATATTAATCAAGCCTTTTTAGCAACTGTTAACTGAACAGTACAATGGGAATTTAGACACCTAAGGTATCTAATTTTAAATTACGAACATACGAAATTTGCCAGCAGATAAAGGCCTAGAAGTCTATCAAGTCTGCTCGAATGTGCAGCTAGCACCCCTTATTCTGCAGCTGCCCCTCCCTTCCACCCTTCCCCTTCATTAACCCTCCCCCTTGTCCTGTCCCATCCCTTTTGAAGCAGTCCACTGTTCTACTGGATACCACTTCTGCAGGTAACGCATTCCACCCAGCCACCACCCTCTCTGTAAAAAGTATCTCCTCATCTCCCTCCTGAACCTTCCTCCCTCCAGTTCCATATCATGGCCCCTGGTGTCCCTCCCCTCCTTACTTTGAACAGCCCCTCTGTACCTGTTTTGTTTATTCCTTTCATGTACTTAAAGGTGTCAATCATGTCCCCCTGTCCCTCCTCTCCTCCAGTGAGTACATGTTCAACTCCTCAGCCTCCTCTCATATGATAAGTCCCCAGCCCCTGATCATCTTTTTCACACTGCGCCTGCACCCTCCAGTAACTTAATGTCCCTCTTCAGATATGGGCACCAGTACTGCACTCAGTACTCCAGGTGCAGTCTAACTAATGACCTATACAGTGGCAGAATCACCTCCTCCCTCCTCGAGGACATACCCTTGCAATACAACCCAGCATTTTGTTGGACCTTTGCAGCTGCCTTCTACATTGTGCCGAGTTGTTCATTGACCCTGTAATGAGCACCCCCAGATCCTTCTCCTCCTCTGTCTGGGCTAGCTGCACTCCCCTAGCAGGTAATTCCTCCTTGGGTTCTTCATCCCAAAATGCAGCACCTTGTACTTTTTGGCATTAAACCCCAGTTGCCAGGTGTCTGACCAGCTTTCAAGCTTTGCCAGATCATCCTGCAACCCCTGCCATCCCCTAGGTCAGTCCACCACCACTCCTACTTTGGTATCATCAGCAAACAGACTGATCTTGCTCTTGATGTCCCATGATATGTCTGCAATGAATATCCCGAACAACACTGGTCCCAACACTGAGCCCTGTGGAACACCCGTCATCACTGCCCTTGGTGTGAGAGCTCCCACCCACCACCACCCTCTGTTGCCTTCCTGCAGCCAGTTTCCTACCCATCTCACCAGTTTTGCACCGCCTCTGCCTACTAACTTCCTTCCAGCCTTCCATGTGGCACTGAGTCAAATGCCTTCCTGAAGTCCAGATACAGGACATCCACTGCATGGCCCCTGTTCAGTTGCCTCAGTTACCCAGTCATAGAACTCCACCAGGTTGGTTTGGCAGGATCTGCCACATATGAAGCCATGCTGTCTGCTGTCATGTAGTCCTTTGGCCTCCAGGAGGCCACCATCCTCTCCTAAAGGATAGTCTCCATTAGCTTACCCACGATGGATGTGAGGTTCACTGGTCTGTAGTTTCTCGGTTCATCCTTGGGGCCACTCTTGTGGAGGGCATCACGTGAGCCATCCTCCAGTCCTGAGGTACACACCCGAGTGTAGTGAGGCATTAAATAGGTTTGCCAAAGGTCTCTGCAAGGACCTCTGCCAGCTCCTTCAGTACCCTGGAGTGGATGCCATCTGGGCCTGGCGCCTTGTCCACCCTCAGTGCCTTCAAACCCTCCTGAACTCTGCCTCCATGATTTCCCATCTGTCACTGCACCTCCCCATTTCTGCCATTTCTCCCCTCTTGGGTGTCACCTCCTCTTCCCTTAGTAAATACTGAGCAGAAGTAATCATTAAGTGCTTCTGCCCTTATCGCACCCTGCTTCCACCTACCCTCCCTCCCTCCTAATCCTTACTATGTGGTCCTTACAGCTCCTTTTCTCCCTGATGTACTTAAAGAAGTCCTTTCCCCTTCTTTTTTTTTTAATTATTTAGTTGTTTAACCAGGTGTAGCACACTAAGCTGAAAGCTTTTTACAGGAGCGACCTGGGAGCACAAGGAGGTTAAGTGACTTTAGAGAGTATACTGGTATCTAATAAGCATTATCAAAATACATGGAGTATACTGGTATCTAATCGCATTATTACAAAATACATGGAGTATACTAGTATCTAATCGCATTATTACAATAATACATAGGGTATACTGGTATCTAATAAATTATTACAAAATACATGGAGTATACTGGTATCTAATGGCATTATTACACAAAAATACATAGGATATACTGGTATCTAACAGTATTATACAAAATACATGGGAGAATACTAGTATCTAACAGTATTATTACAAAATACATGGGGTATACTGGTATCTAATCGCATTATTACAAAATACATGAGGGTATACTAGTATCTAACAGTATTATTACAAAACACATGGAGTATACTGGTATCTAATCGCATTATTACAAATATATGGAGTAATTGGTATCTAATCGATTATTATAAAAATTACATGTGTATAATTATATCTAATCGTATTATTATTACAAAATACATGGAGTATACTGTATCTAATAGCATTATTACAAAAAATACATGGGTATACTGGTATCTAACAGTATTATTACAAAATACATGGGGTATACTTAGTATTCAACAGTATTATTACAAAATACATGGGTATACTAGTATCTAAGTATTATTACAAAATACATGGGGTATACTAGTATCTAACAGTATTATTACAAAATACATGGAGTATACTGGTATCTAATAGTATTATTACAAAAATACATGGAGTATACTGATATCTAGTGTATTATTACAAAAATACATGGGTATACTGGTATCTAACAGTATTATTACAAAACTACAGTATACTTGGTATCTAATCGCATTATTACAAAATACATGGGGTATACTGGTATCTAACAGTATTATTACAAAATACATGGGTATACTGGTATCTAATCAGTATTATTACAAAATACATAGGGTATACTGGTATCTAACAGTATTATTACAAAATACAGGGTATACTGATATCTAATCACATTATTACCAAAATATGAGTATACTGGTATCTAATCATTATACAAAATACATGGGGTATACTGGTATCTGATGTATTGCAAAATACATGAGTATATAATCTAATGGCATTTAATACAAAATACATAGAGTATACTGGTATCTAATGCAGCATTGTACAAAATACACATGGAGTATACCACTGGTATCTAATCGCATTATTACAAAATACATGGGTATACTGGTATCTAATCGATTATTACAAAATATAGGGTATACTGGTATCTAACAGTATTATTACAAAATACATAGGGTATACTGTTATCTAACAGTATTATTACAAAATACATGGGGTATACTGGTATCTAAGAATTATTACAAAATACATACGGTATACTGGTATCCAATAGACTTATTACAAAATACATGGGATATACTGGTATCTAATCGTGATTATTACAAATACATGGAGTATACTGGTATCTATAAGCATTATTATAAAATACATGGAGTATACTGGTATCTAATCGCATTATTACAAAATACATGGAGTATACTGGTATCTAATCGCATTATTATAAAATACATGGGTATACTGGTATCTAATCGTATTATTACAAAATACATGGGGTATACTGGTATCTAACAGTATTATTACAAAATACATGAGTATACTGTATCTAATCGCATTATTACTAAAACACATGAGTATACTGGTATTCAATCGCATTATTACAAAATACATGGAGTATACTGGTATCAATCGCATTATTACAAAATACATGGAGTATACTGGTATCTAATCGCATTATTACAAAATACATGAGGGTATACTGGTATCTGTCGCATTATTACAAAATACATGGTATACTGGTATCTAATCGCATTATTACAAAATACATGGAGGTATACTGGTATCTTAATCGCATTATTACAAAATACATAGGGTATACTGTATCTAATCACATTATTACAAAATACATGGAGTATACTGGTATCTAATCGCATTATTACAAAATACATGGGTATACTAGTATCTAACAGTATTATTACAAAAATACATGGAGTATACTGGTATCTAATCGCATTATTACAAAATACATGGAGTATACTGGTATCTAATCGCTTATGACAAAATACATGGGGTATACTGGTATCTAATCGTATTATTACAAAATACATAAAGTATACTGGTATTCAATCGCATTATTACAAAAATACATGGGGTATACTGGTATCTAATCGCATTATTACAAAATACATGGAGTATACTGAGATCTAATAGCATTATTACAAAATACATAGGGTATACTGGTATCTAACAGTATTATTACAAATACATAGGGTATACTAGTATCTAACAGTATTACAAAATACATGGGGTATACTGGTATCTAATAGCATTATTACAAAATACATGGGGTATACTAGTATCTAACAGTATTATTACAAAATACATACTAGATACTGGTATCTAATACTTATATTATTACAAAATACATGGAGTATACTGGTATGTCAACGCATTATTACCAAAATACATGGGGTATACTGGTATCTAATCGCAATACAAAAACACATGGAGTATACTGGCATTCAATCGATTATTACAAAATACATGGGGTATACTGGTATCTAACAGTATTATTACAAAATACATGGGGTATACTGGTATCTAACAGTATTATTACAAAATACATAGGGTATACTAGTATCTAACAGTATTATTACAAAATACATAAGGGGTATACTAGTATCTAACAGTATTATTACAAAATACATGGGGTATACTAGTATTCAACAGTATTATTACAAAATACATGGGGTATACTGGTATCTAATCGTATTATTACAAAAATACATGGGGTATACTCGTATCTAAAGCATTATTACAAAATACATGGGTATACTGGTATCTAAATAGTATTATTACAAAATACATGGGGTATACTAGTATCTAACAGTATTATTACAAAATACATGGGGTATACTGGTATCTAATCGCATTATTACAAATACACATGGGGTATACTAGTTTCTAACAGTATTATTACCATACATATGGAGTATACTGGTATCCTCGCATTATTACAAAATACATGGGTATACTGATTGTCTAATCGCATTATTACAAAATACATGGGTATACTGGTATCTAATCGCATTATTACAAAATACATGGAGTATAACAGTATCTAATCGCATTATTACAAAATACATGGGTATACTGGTATCTAACAGTATTATTACAAAATACATGGGGTATACTGGTATCTAACAGTATTATTACAAAATTACAAGATACTAGTATCTAACAGTATTACAAAAATACATGGGGTATACTGGTATCTAATCGCATTATTACAAAAAATACATGGGGTATACTGGTATCTACAACAGTATTACAAAATACATGGGGTATACTAGTATCTAACAGTATTATTACAAAATACATGGGGTATACTAGTATCTAACAGTATTATTACAAAATACATGGAGTATACTAGTATCTCAACAGTATTATTACAAAACACATAAGGGTATAATAGTATCTAACAGTATTATTACAAAATACATGGAGTATACTGGTATCTAACAGTATTACGACAACACATGGAGTATACTGGTATCTAACGCATTATTACAAAATACATGGAGTATACTAGCATCTAATCGCATTATTACAAAATACATGGAGTATACTGGTATCTAATCGTATTATTACAAAAATACATGGAGTATACTGGTATCTAATCGCATTATTACAAAATACATGGGGTATACTAGTATCTAACAGTATTATTACAAAATACATGGAGTATACTGGTATCTAATCGCATTATTACAAAATACATGGGGTATACTAGTATCTAACAGTATTATTACAAAATACATGGAGTATACTGGTATCTAATCGCATTATTACAAAATACATGGAGTATACTGTATCTAATCGTATTATTACAAAATACATGGAGTATACTGGTATCTAACAGTATTATTACAAAATACATGAGTATACTGGTATCTAATCGCATTATTACAAAATACATGGAGTATACTGGTATCTAACAGTATTATTACAAAATACATGGGGTATACTGGTATCTAACGATTATTACAAAATACATGGGGTATACTGGTATCTAACAGTATTATTACAAAATACATGGGGTATACTAGTATCTAACAGCATTATTACAAAATACATGGGGTATACTGGTATCTAATCGTATTATTACAAAATACATGGGGTATACTGGTATCTAACAGTATTATTACAAAATACATGGGGTATACTAGTATCTAACAGCATTATTACAAAATACATGGAGTATACTGGTATCTAATCGTATTATTACAAAATACATGGGGTATACTAGTATCTAATCGCATTATTACAAAATACATAGGGTATACTGTTTATCTAACAGTATTATTACAAAATACATACAGGGTATACTGGTATCTAATCGCATTATTACAAAATACATGGGGTATACTAGTATCTAATCAGTATTATTACAAAATACATGGAGTATACTGGTATCTAATCGCATTATTACAAAATACATGGGTATACTAGTATTCAACAGTATTATTACAAAATACATGGGTATACTGGTATCTAATCGCATTATTACAAAATACATGGGGTATACTAGTATCTAATCGTATTATTACAAAATACATGGAGTATACTAGTATCTAATCGCATTATTACAAAATACATGGAGTATACTGGTATCTAATCGTATTATTACAAAATACATGGGGTATACTAGTATCTAACAGTATTATTACAAAATACATGGAGTATACTGGTATCTAATCGTATTATTACAAAATACATGGGGTATACTGGTATCTAATCGTATTATTACAAAATACATGGAGTATACTGGTATCTAATCGCATTATTACAAAAACATGGAGTATACTGGTATCTAATCGATTATTACAAAATACATGAGTATACTGGTATCTAATCATTATTACAAAATACATGGAGTATACTGGTATCTAATCACATTATTACAAAATACATGGAGTATACTGGTATCTAATCGCATTATTACAAAATACATGGAGTATACTGGTATCTAATAGCATTATTACAAAATACATGGAGTATACTGGTATCTAATCGCATTATTACAAATACATGGGGTATACTGGCATCTAACAGTATTATTACAAAATACATGGGGTATACTGGTATCTAACAGTATTATTACAAAATACATGGAGTATACTGGTATCTAATCGCATTATTACAAAATACATGGAGTATACTGGTATCTAATCGTATTATTACAAAATACATGGGGTACACTGGTATCTAATCGATATTACAAAATACATGGAGTATACTGGTATCTAATCGCATTATTACAAAATACATGGAGTATACTGGTATCTAATCGCATTATTACAAAAATACATGGAGTATACTGGTATCTAATAAGATTATTACAAAATACATGGAGTATACTGGTATCTAATGAATTATTACAAAATACATGGGGTATACTGGTATCTAATCGCATTATTACAAAATACATGGAGTATACTGGTATCTAATCATTATTACAAAATACATGGAGTATACTGGTATCTAATCGCATTATTACAAAATACATGGGGTATACTGGTATCTAACAGTATTATTACAAAATACATGGGGTATACTGGTATCTAACAGTATTATTACAAAATACATGGGGTATACTGGTATCTAACAGTATTATTACAAAATACATGGAGTATACTGGTATCTAACAGTATTATTACAAAATACATGGGGTATACTAGTATCTAACAGTATTATTACAAAATACATGGGGTATACTGGTATCTAATCGCATTATTACAAAATACATGGGGTATACTAGTATCTAACAGTATTATTACAAAATACATGGAGTATACTGGTATCTAATCGCATTATTACAAAATACATGGGGTATACTAGTATCTAACATATTATTACAAATACATGGAGTATACTGGTATCTAACAGCATTATTACAAATACATGGAGTATACTGGTATCTAATCAGCATTATTACAAAATACATGGGGTATACTGGTATCTAATCGCATTATTACAAAATACATGGAGTATACTGGTATCTAATCGCATTATTACAAAATACATGGGGTATACTGGTATCTAATCGCATTATTACAAAATACATGGAGTATACTGGTATCTAATCCGCATTATTACAAAATACACGGGGTATACTAGTATCTCAACAGTATTATTACAAAATACAATAGGGTATCACTGGTATCTAATCGCATTATTACAAAATACATGGGTATACTAGTATCTAACAGTATTATTACAAAATACATGGGGTATACTGGTATCTAATCGCATTATTACAAAATACATGGGGTATACTAGTATCTAACAGTATTATTACAAAATACATGGGTATACTCGTATCTAATCGCATTATTACAAAATACATGGGGTATACTAGTATCAACAGTATTATTACAAAATACATAGGGGTATACTGGTATCTAATCACATTATTACAAAATACATGGGGTATACTGTATCTAATCGCATTATTACAAAATACATGGGTATACTAGTATCTAACAGTATTATTACAAAATACATGGAGTATACTGGTATCTAATCGCATTATTACAAAATACATGGGGTATACTAGTATCTAACAGCATTATTACAAAATACATAGAGTATAATTATATCTAATCGTGACACATAAAATACATGGAGGCTACTGGTATCTAATCGCATTATTACAAAATACATGGGGTATACTGTATCTAATCGCATTATTAAAAATACATAGAGTATACTGGTATCTAATCGCATTATTACAAAATACATGGGGTATACTGGTATCTAATCGCATTATTACAAAATACATGGAGTATACTGGTATTCAATCGCCATTATTACAAAAACATGGGGTATACTGGTATCTAATCGCATTATTACAAAATACATGGAGTATACTGGTATCTAATCGCATTATTACAAAATACATGGGGTATACTAGTATCTAACAGTATTATTACAAAATACATGGGGTATACTGGTATTAATGCATTATTACAAAAATACATGGGGTATACTAGTATCTAACAGTATTATTACAAAATACATAGAGGTATACTGGTATCTAATCGCATTATTACAAAATACATGGGTATACTGGTATCTAATCGCATTATTACAAAATACATGGGGTATACTGGTATCTAATCGCATTATTACAAAATACATGGAGTATACTGGTATCTAATCGCATTATTACAAAATACATGGGGTATACTGGTATCTAACAGTATTATTACAAAATACATGGGGTATACTGGTATCTAACAGTATTATTACAAAATACATGGGGTATACTAGTATCTAACAGTATTATTACAAAATACATGGGGTATACTAGTATCTAACAGTATTATTACAAAATACATGGGGTATACTAGTATCTAACAGTATTATTACAAAATACATGGGGTATACTGGTATCTAATCATATTATTACAAAATACATGGGGTATACTGGTATCTAACAGTATTATTACAAAATACATGGGGTATACTAGTATCTAACAGTATTATTACAAAATACATGGGGTATACTGGTATCTAATCGCATTATTACAAAATACATGGGGTATACTGGTATCTAACAGTATTATTACAAAATACATGGGGTATACTAATTATCTAACAGTATTATTACAAAATACATAAGGGTATACTGGTATCTAATCGCATTATTACAAAATACATGGAGTATACTGGTATCTAACAGTATTATTACAAAATACATGGGGTATACTGGTATCTAATCGCATTATTACAAAATACATGGAGTATACTGGTATCTAATCGCATTATTCCAAAATTCATGGGGTATACTGGTATCTAACAGTATTATTACAAAATACATGGGGTATACTGGTATCTAACAGTATTATTACAAAATACATGGGGTATACTGGTATCTAATCGTATTATTACAAAATACATGGGGTATACTGGTATCTAACAGTATTATTACAAAATACATGGGGTATACTAGTATCTAACAGTATTATTACAAAATACATGGGGTATACTAGTATCTAACCGTATTATTACAAAAATCATGGAGTATACTGGTATCTAATCGCTATTATTACAAAATACATAGGGGTATACTGTATCTAATCGCATTATTACAAAATACATGGGGTATACTAGTATCTAACCGTATTATTACAAAATACATGGAGTATACTGGTATCTAATCGCATTATTACAAAATACATGGGGTATACTGGTATCTAATCGTATTATTACAAAATACATGGTGTATACTGGTATCTAACAGTATTATTACAAAATACATGGAGTATACTGGTATCTAATCGCATTATTACAAAATACATGGGGTATACTGGTATCTAACAGTATTATTACAAAATACATGGGGTATCTATCATATCTAATCAGATTATTACAAAATACATGGGGTATACTGGTATCTAACAAGTATTATTACAAAATACATGGATATACTAGTATCTAACAGCACTATTACAAAATACATGGGGTATACTGGTATCTAATCGTATTATTACAAAATACATGGGGTATACTGGTATCTAACAGTATTATTACAAAATACATGGGGTATACTAGTATCTAACAGCATTATTACAAAATACATGGAGTATACTGGTATCTAATCGTATTATTACAAAATACATGGGGTATACTAGTATCTAACAGCATTATTACAAAATACATGGAGTATACTGGTATCTAATCGTATTATTACAAAATACATGGGGTATACTGGTATCTAACAGTATTATTACAAAATACATGGGGTATACTGGTATCTAATCGTATTATTACAAAATACATGGGGTATACTAGTATCTAATCGCATTATTACAAAATACATAGGGTATACTGGTATCTAACAGTATTATTGCAAAATACATGGGGTATACTGGTATCTAATCGCATTATTACAAAATACATGGGGTATACTAGTATCTAATCGTATTATTACAAAATACATGGAGTATACTGGTATCTAATCGCATTATTACAAAATACATGGGGTATACTAGTATCTAACAGTATTATTACAAAATACATGGAGTATACTGGTATCTAATCGCATTATTACAAAATACATGGGGTATACTAGTATCAATCTTCATTGCAAAATACATGGAGTATACTAAAGTATCTAATCTTGATTATTACAAAATACATGGAGTATACTGATATCTATCGTATTATTACAAAATACATGGAGTATACTGGTATTCTAACAGTATTATTACAAAATACATGGAGTATACTAGTATCTAATAGTATTATTACAAAATACATGAGGTATACTGGTATCTAATCATTATTATTACAAAATACATGGAGTATACTGGTATCCAATCGCATTATTACAAAATACATGGAGTATACTGGTATCTAATCGCATTATTACAAAATACATGGAGTATACTATATCTAATCGCATTATTACAAAATACATGGAGTATAATGGTATCTAATCGCATTATTACAAACTACATGGAGTATACTGGTATCTAATCGCATTATTACAAAATACATGGAGTATACTGGTATCTAATAGCATTATTACAAAATACATGGAGTATACTGGTATCTAATGCATTATTATAAAATACATGGGTATACTGGTATCTAACAGTATTATTACAAAATACATGGGGTATACTGGTATCTAACAGTATTATTACAAAATACATATGGGTATACTGGTATCTAATCGTGATTATTACAAAATACATGGAGTATAATGGTATCTAATCGTATTATTACAAAATACATAAGGTATATGGTATCTAATCAGATATTACAAAATACATGGAGTATACTGGTATCTAATCGCATTATTACAAAATACATGGAGTATACTGGTATCTAATCGCATTATTACAAAATACATGGAGTATACTGGTATCTAATCGCATTATTACAAAATACATGGAGTATACAGGTATCTAATCGCATTATTACAAAATACATGAAGTGTGCTGGTATCTAATCGCATTATTACAAAATACATGGAATATACTGGTATCTAATAGCATTATTATTACAAAATGCATGGAGTATACTGGTATCTAATCGCATTATTACAAAATACATGGGGTATACTAGTATCTCAACAGTATTATTACAAAATACATGGGTATACTGGTATCTAACAGTATTATTACAAAATACATAGGGGTATACTAGTATCTAACAGTATTATTACAAAATACATAGGGTATACTGGTATCTAATTGTATTATTACAAAATACATGGGGTATACTAGTATCTAACAGTATTATTACAAAATACATGGAGTATACTGGTATCTAATCGATTATTACAAAATACATGGGAATACTAGTATCTAACAGTATTATTACAAAATACATGGAGTATAATGGTATCTAATCGCATTATTACAAAATACATGGGGTATACTAGTATCTCAACAGCATTATTACAAAATTCATGGAGTATACTGGTATCTAATCCATTATTACAAAATACATGGAGTATACTGATATCTAATCGCATTATTACAAAATACATGGGGTATACTGGTATCTAATAGCATTATTACAAAATACATAGAGTATACTGGTATCTAATCGCATTATTACAAAATACATGGGGTATACTGGTATCTAATCGCATTATTACAAAATACATGGAGTATACTGGTATCTAATCGCATTATTACAAAATACATGGGGTATACTGGTATCTAATCGCATTATTACAAAATACATGGAGTATACTGGTATCTAATCGCATTATTACAAAATACATGGGGTATACTGGTATCTAACAGTATTATTACAAAATACATGGGGTATACTAGTATCTAACAGTATTATTACAAAATACATGGGGTATACTGGTATCTAATCGCATTATTACAAAATACATGGGGTATACTAGTATCTAACAGTATTATTACAAAATACATGGAGTATACTGGTATCTAATCGCATTATTACAAAATACATGGGGTATACTGGTATCTAATCGCATTATTACAAAATACATGGGGTATACTGGTATCTAATCGCATTATTACAAAATACATGGGTATACTGGTATCTAATCGCATTATTACAAAATACATGGGGTATACTGGTATCTAACAGTATTATTACAAAATACATGGGGTATACTGGTATCTAACAGTATTATTACAAAATACATGGGGTATACTAGTATCTAACAGTATTATTACATAAATACATGGGTATACTAGTATCTAACAGTATTATTACAAAATACATGGAGGTATACTAGTATCTAACAGTATTATTACAAAAACATAGTAGTTACTGGTATCTAATCATATTATTACAAAATACATGGGTATACTGGTATCTAACAGTATTATTACAAAATACATGGGGTATACTAGTATCTAACAGTATTATTACAAATACATGGGGTATACTGGTATCTAATCGCATTATTACAAAAATACATGGGGTATACTGGTATCTAACAGTATTATTACAAAATACATAAGTATACTAGTATCTAACAGTATTATTACAAAATACATGGGGTATACTGGTATCTAATCGCATTATTACAAAATACATGGGGTATACTAGTATCTAACAGTATTATTACAAAATACATGGAGTATACTGGTATCTAATCGCATTATTACAAAATACATGGAGTATACTGGTATCTAATCGCATTATTACAAAATACATGGGGTATACTGGTATCTAATCGCATTATTACAAAATACATGGAGTATACTGGTATCTAATCGCATTATTCCAAAATTCATGGGGTATACTGGTATCTAACAGTATTATTACAAAATACATGGGGTATACTGGTATCTAACAGTATTATTACAAAATACATGGGGTATACTGGTATCTAATCGTATTATTACAAAATACATGGGGTATACTGGTATCTAACAGTATTATTACAAAATACATGGGGTATACTAGTATCTAACAGTATTATTACAAAATACATGGGGTATACTAGTATCTAACAGTATTATTACAAAATACATGGGGTATACTAGTATCTAACAGTATTATTACAAAATACATGGAGTATACTGGTATCTAATCGCATTATTACAAAATACATGGAGTATACTGGTATCTAATCGTATTATTACAAAAATACATGGAGTATACTGGTATCTAATCGCATTATTACAAAATACATGGTATACTGGTATCTAATCTATTATTACAAAATACATGGGTATACTGGTATCTAATCGCATTATTACAAAATACATGGAGTATACTGGTATCTAATCGCATTATTACAAAATACATGGGGTATACTGGTATCTAACAGTATTATTACAAAATACATGGGGTATACTGGTATCTAATCGCATTATTACAAAATACATGGAGTATACTGGTATCTAATCGTATTATTACAAAATACATGGAGTATACTGGTATCTAATCGCATTATTACAAAATACATGGGGTATACTAGTATCTAACAGTATTATTACAAAATACATGGGGTATACTGGTATCTAATCGCATTATTACAAAATACATGGGGTATACTAGTATCTAACCGTATTATTACAAAATACATGGAGTATATTGGTATCTAATCGCATTATTACAAAATACATGGGTATACTGGTATCTAATCGATTATTACAAAATACATGGAGTATACTGGTATCTAACAGTATTATTACAAAATACATGGGTATACTGGTATCTAATCGTAATATTACAAAATACATGGGGTATACTGGTATCTAACAGTATTATTACAAAATACATGGGGTATACTAGTATCTAACAGCATTATTACAAAATACATGGAGTATACTGGTATCTAATCGTATTATTACAAAATACAAGGGTATACTAGTATCTGACAGCATTATTACAAAATACATGGAGTATACTGGTATCTAATCGTATTATTACAAAATACATGGGGTATACTGGTATCTAACAGTATTATTACAAAATACATGGGGTATACTGGTATCTAATCGTATTATTACAAAATACATGGGGTATACTAGTATCTAATCGCATTATTACAAAATACATAGGGTATACTGGTATCTAACAGTATTATTACAAAATACATGGGGTATACTGGTATCTAATCGCATTATTACAAAATACATGGGGTATACTAGTATCTAATCGTATTATTACAAAATACATGGAGTATACTGGTATCTAATCGCATTATTACAAAATACATGGGGTATACTAGTATCTAACAGTATTATTACAAAATACATGGAGTATACTGGTATCTAATCGCATTATTACAAAATACATGGGGTATACTAGTATCTAATCGTATTATTACAAAATACATGGAGTATACTAGTATCTAATCGCATTATTACAAAATACATGGAGTATACTGGTATCTAATCGTATTATTACAAAATACATGGGGTATACTAGTATCTAACAGTATTATTACAAAATACATGGAGTATACTGGTATCTAATCGCATTATTACAAAATACTGATTATAAAACATGCAGCAGTGTTACTCGTCACCATTACAACAGAAACCAAATCTTTAACATTAATAACTGAGTGAGCTAAAGAAACGCTCATCACCTCTAAGAAAAGAAAGATATTAATCAAGCCTTTTAGCAACTGTTAACTGAACAGTACAATGGGAATTTAGACACCTAAGGTATCTAATTTAAATTACTTAACATATGTAAATTTGCCAGCAGATAAAGGCCTAGAGTCTATCAAGTCTGCTCGAATGTGCAGCTAGCACCCTTATTCTGCAGCTGCCCTCCTTCCACCCTTCCCTTCATTAACCCTCCCCTTGTCCTGTCCCATCCCCTTTTGAAGCAGTCCACTGTTCTACTGGATACCACTTCTGCAGGTAACGCATTCCACCCAGCCACCACCCTCTCTGTAAAAGTGTCTCCTCATCTCCCTCCTGAACCTTCCTCCCTCCAGTTCCATATCATGGCCCCTGGTGTCCCTCCCCTCCCTTACTTTGAACAGCCCCTCTGTACCTGTCTTGTTTATTCCTTTCATGTACTTAAAGGTTTCAATCATGTCCCCCTGTCCCTCCTCTCCTCCAGTGAGTACATGTTCAACTCCTTCAACCTCCTCTCATATGATAAGTCCCCAGCCCTTGATCATCTTTTTCACACTAGCCTGCACCCTCCAGTAACTTAATGTCCCTCTTCAGATATGGGCACCAGTACTGCACGCAGTACTCCAGGTGCAGTCTAACTAATGACCTATACAGTGGCAGAATCACCTCCTCCTCCTCGAGGATATACCCTTGCAATACAACCCAGCATTTTGTTGGCCTTTGCAGCTGCCTTCTACATTGTGCCGAGTTGTTCATTGACCCTGTAATGAGCACACCCAGATCCTTCTCCTCCTCTGTCTGGGCTAGCTGCACTCCCCCTAGCTGATAACTCCTCCTTGGGTTCTTCATCCCAAAATGCAGCACCTTGCACTTTTTGGCATTAAACCCCAGTTGCCAGGTGTCTGACCAGGTTTCAAACTTTGCCAGATCATCCTGCAACCCCTGCCATCCCCCTAGGTCATCCACCACTGCGCCTACCTTGGTATCATCAGCAAACAGACTGATCTTGCTCTTGATGTCCCATGATATGTCTGCAATGAATATCCCAAACAACACTGGTCCCAACACTGAGCCCTGTGGAACACCGCTCGTCACTGCCCTTGGGTGTGAGGCTCCCCACCACCACCACCCTCTGTTGCCTTCCCTGCAGCCAGTTTCCTACCCATCTCACCAGTTTTGCACCTGCCTGCCTACTAACTTCCTTCCCAGCCTTCCATGTGGCACTGAGTCAAATGCCTTCCTGAAGTCCAGATACAGGACATCCACTGCATGGCCCCTGTCCAGTTGCCTAGTTACCCAGTCATAGAACTCCACCAGGTTGGTTTGGCAGGATCTGCCACATATGAAGCCATGCTGTCTGCTGTCCTGTAGTCCTTTGGCCTCTAGGAGGGCCACCAGCCTCTCCTACAGGATAGTCTCCATTAGCTTACCCACGATGGATGTGAGGTTCACTGGTCTGTAGTTTCCCGGTTCATCCTTGGGGCCACTCTTGTGGAGGGGCACCACATGAGCCATCCTCCAGTCCTGAGGTACACACCCCGAATGTAGTGAGGCATTAAATAGGTCTGCCAAAGATCCTGCAAGGACGTCTGCCAGCTCCTTCAGTACCCTGGGGTGGATGCCATCTGGGCCTGGCGCCTTGTCCACCCTCAGTGCCTTCAAACCCTCTCGAACTCTGCTCTCCATGATTTCCCCATCTGTCACCACTTCCCCCCTTCTTCCATTTCTCCCACCTTGGGTGTCACCCCCTCTTCTCTTTAGTAAATACTGAGCAGAAGTAATCATTAAGTGCTTCTGCCTTATCGCACCCTGCTTCCACCTACCCTCCTCCTTCCTAATCCTTACAATGTGGTCCTTACAGCTCCTTTTCTCCCTGATGTACTTAAAGAAGTCCTTCTCCCCTTCTTTTTTTTTTAATTTTATTTAGTTGTTTAACCAGGTGTAGCACACTAAGCTGAAAGCTTTTTACAGGAGCAACCTGGGAGCACAAGGAGGTTAAGTGACTTGCTCAGGGTCACACAGTATGCAGAGTGGAAGCTGTGGGATTCAAACCCAGGTCTGGTCTGATGGATGTCACAAATTTGCAGCTCAGAGCTAGCCACTGCGCTATAATGCCTTGTGCCAGCCTGAGCTCCGTAGATGCCTTGTCTCCCCTTACTGCCCTTGTCACCCCTTCGATTCTGTCAAGTACTCCTCCCTGTCCTCCCCCATCTCTGTTTTCTTGTACTTCCTAAAGGCAGCTCTTTTCCTCCTTACCTTTCCATGACCTCCTTGCTCAACCAGATCGGTTTCTTAGCCCTAGCCTTCTTGCTCTGGGCTTGCAGCAGTTTTGGTTGCCTCACTATCCCCAGCTTTATGAGCTCCCACCTCTGGTTAGTGTCCATACTAGATTGAATTCTGGCCAGGTGCCCTTTTACCACTTCCCCCATCCTCCCAGAGTCGGCCCTCCTGAAGTCCAGCACTATTGTGCCAGATTCCACTCCTTCCTTGCCCATATCCAATGTGAGCCATACTGAGTGGTGGTCACTCCCTGACAGCGGTTCCTCCACTGTAAGTTCTCTCACAAAGTCCCCCAACTCTAATTTACCTAGAGTAATATTTTGGTACAGAGGTAAAAAAGTCCCACACTGCTTCTGGGGCAGCTGCAAGAGCGACCCAAGTCCATTGCAGATATTAATTGAGTCATACTAGAGTACTCACACAGTTCTCTAATTTACTAAAAAGCATCGGTGCCGACTACACCAAGGAGAGTGGGTAATCCAGGAAAGTTCAAGTCTCCTCCTCATCCAACGAAGATTCAGTGGCCTTATCAGCTTGACCCTCAGGGGCCGCGTACTTTTGACTCCACTTGAGAGTCTCCCAGGGTCGGTAAATAGGAATATCTTCCCCCGATGTGCTGTTCTGAGTCGGGCCGGAAATATCATCCTCTGCGGAATGGAGGCTGTCTGTAGCATGGCCCGTACACCATCAAACTTTTTTCTTTTCTGCCTCGTTGAATAACTGATGTCTGGAAAGAGTTTAATCTGTTCCCCATCCTGTAAGAGTGAACCTTTACGGCGGGCCAGAGCCAGCAGATAATTGCACGAACCTGATCCATCCAATACCACCATAACTGTGCAAGGAGCCTCGGGGTTCTCTGGGCGACCACGATGGGTGATCTGGTATGCCTTTTGAAACAGTTTTACTTTTGGTGCTGCCTCTTCCCCTAGTTGCTGCACAAACCATTCTTTCAAAAATAGGAGAAGATGGTCACCCTCGCAACCTTTGGGTAACCCCAAAATACGTATATTTGGGGAGCGGACTTGATTTTCCAAGGATTCAATATGGGCTTTCCACTGCGTGCTGTCCTTAATTATAGTTGAAACTGCTCCTAGAGCTGCATCCGCCCATTTAGCTGTATCCACAGAGGCAGTCTGAATATGCTCCCAATTCGTCTCTGAAGGTGGTCATCCTGTTAGTAAGTCCGTCGAATTTGTCGGATAGAATGGATACCGACTTAATAAGCTGCGAGAGTTTAGATATAATTGTTTGTAGAGTTTCTTCACCCTGTTCCTCAGGCTGGTCTTCATTGCGGGCCTGAGCTGACCTTGTGTTCTGTGCAGTGGGAGCATTTTTATGTTTGCTTGCACGCATGTGCAGGAAACATAGTGTGATGATCCAAAATGCAGTGCCGTACAGTTGAAAGGGAAAGCTCCTCTTCAGTGAGCAGTGCTCCCCCAACACACACACACACACACACACACACACGTGCGCAAGCACACATATGCGTGCTCATGCGCCCCATGCACACACTGGTGGCTGACGGGGTGCCAAATCCGCCGGCTCCAGGACCCCCAAACAGCCTTCCAGCTGCCATGCTGGGAGCCCACCCCAGCGTGGCAAATGTTCTGCGTCGTCTTCCTAAAAAAAACAAACTTGTAAACAAAACAAAGTTCCTTCGGAGGTCTCCCTGCCGACCCACTCCCACCCTCTGCGCACTCTGCCTCCCCTCACCCCCACCTCACCCTATACTTACCTCCGGAGTCTGGCGTGATGATCTTCTGTGGACCGGGAGCACGTCTGCACTCTTCAAAGCCGACCGAGAACTGAGGAAATGCCGGTAAGCAGTAAAATGCCATAAATAGGATTTTTTCAACTTTGATGCATATCTCTGGCATTTTTGGAATTTTGGCACCAAATTTTCAACATGAGGTTTTGGGACCCCTCTCGTGAATTCTGTCACTGTCATGGTGGTGAAATTGGGCCCGGGGAAAGAGGGTGATTTGGCGTGAATCACTGCCGAAATCACCTTCGACCAATTAACCAAAACAACAGTGCCAGTGTTCATAAGGTGGGCTCTAAAAAGCCTATGCTGCAAATTTGGTGAAAATTCCTAAACATGACTGTTTTACGAGCGCTATGCTATCAGTTCCTATAACACCGTAAGTTCGCGAATTTGTAATATTTGCACTCCGATTTTCAACATTGCCATTTAACCACCTTCTTATTAGCAGTACAACTGTCATTTTTCACATCTTGCCCAAAATGTGTTTCCGCCGAATGCTGACGTTACAATGGCACAGTCGGTGTGCGAAATCAGTGTATGGGACACATTAAGAAAATCACAGTGACACTGTTCATGAGCAAAGGTCTTAAAATGACTATGTTGAAAATTTAGTGAAAAAATTCCTAAAAATGACAGTTTTACGAGTGTGCATTGCGCAGTTCCTATGCACGCTCGTAAGTTCGCAAATTTTTAATATTTGCACTCCAGATTTTCAACATTGGCATTTTACCACACCTCCTTATGAGCAGTACAGCTGTCATTTCTCACATGTCGCCCAAAATGTTTTTTCGTGCATGTAGCGCACAATGGCACAGTCGGTGTGCTCAATCAATGTTTGGGACAGATTAAGAAAATCACAATGACACTGTTCATGAGCAGAGGTCTTAAAATGGCTATGTTGAAAATTTGGTGACAAAAGTCCATAAAACGACTGTGTTACCAGTGAACATTGTGCAGTTTCCACGCACCCTCATAAGTTCATGAATTTGTAATATTTTCAGTACAGATTTTCACCAGTGGCATTTTTCCACACTTCCTTATGAACAGTACAGCTGGCATTTTCTCAACGTGGCAAAATGTGTTTTCACACTTTCAGCACAGAAATGCGTGGTCGCTGTGGGAAATCATTGTTCAGGACAGATAAAGAAAATCACAGTGACACTGTTCATGATTGGAGGTTCCAAAATGCCTGTGTTGACAATCTGCTGTAAAAAATCCCCAAACTAATTACATTACAGGTGTGCGTTGCACAGTTTCTACGCACGCTCGTGACTTCACCAGTTTTTTTAATATTTTCACTGCAGACTGTTGTTTGTCCTCTGAAAACAGAAAAAGGTTGGTCAGATAGTTATTAATCCCGGTTCCTGAGTATGGTTCAGTTTTGTATATGCACACCCACACTAAAAGTGTTGAAAAAAGTAAACCAAACATATTATAGACTAGGAAAATTTGCTACTAGAAGTAAATTTAAAACATATCATTGCATAATTTATAATAACTTGAACTGGCTTCATCCTGAAGAGCAAAGAAGATATATTTGGCTCACCATATGTCATAAGATATTATTTAATAAAAGTAAGCATCCTTTATAGAATTTAGTCTCAAGAGTCCACCCGAATGGCCCAATGGTAACTACAAGAGACGCAAATAGCAGAATTTTGATGCACAGATCCTACAACAAGATGGGAGATTTAACATTACAAAACAGCGCCGCAAAACATTGGAACAACCTGCCACATGAACTGAAGCATATCAGTAGCTTAACCATTTTTAAGCTAAAATTATATGAATTGTTGAGAAAAGACTGTACATGTTTTTAATTGATTTTCTTAATTATGTAATTGTTTTGTTAATTGTATCTGATGTTTAGTTTTAGTATTTGGAGCTTGAACAGGACTTTGTTGTAAACAGGATTTGTATCATAACAAATTTTTTGCCTGTCTAAAAATAAATTTTACCATACCATTCCTACCTTCTCTGCAGAGAATCGATGAGGATGTGGTATTGGGTTATCCAGAGAAATAACCATCTTCTGGCAGTACACATCCTTGGGATATCCCATGCGCTGGCAGATGCCCTGAGCAGATCTACTGTCCAGCCCCCGAATGGGACATCTTGTCCGACGTTCTAAATAATGTCTTCCACCTGTGGGGCTGACTGGAGTGGGACCTATTTGCCATCTCTTTACCATTTACTGTTACGGGAATAAAATACTGTCCCCAATTAGCTAGGGCTAGGTGAGTGGAAGCAACTTTTTTTTTTGGACAAAATCTTGCGATATGTCCCCTTCCTTGGCAAAAATGACATATCAGTTCGTTAGGGGGGGATTTATAGGTTCCGACAGTTTTATTTAGCCCACTTGATAAAGGTGTAGTCATTGGAGTAGCAGTTCTACCGTAGGAGAATGTGGTGCACCAGTTCCTGAATGACTTTTAGGTCGACTTAGGTCGGGCAGTTAGATAATCCTCTGCTAGCTGGACTGCCTTCTTAGCTGTCTCCGGACGGTGTTCTCGCCTATATCTGGACATCTGGAGGCAAAATCCTGATAAATTGTTCTAACACCACTGCTTCCAACATTTGTTCCTTGGTGTTCAGGGTAGGTTGTAGCCATTTAGAGCCTAAGTCGTTGAGTCGAGTGAATACTTCTTGAGGAGTATCTGAGGGTTGGAATTTTAGGGCTCGAAATCTCTGTCTATATGTCTCTAGACAGATGTCATATCTTTTTAAAATTGCTTCTTTAACCACATCATAATTGTCACTCATAGCCCCTTCTACTCTGCCATAGGCCAATTGAGCTTTCCCTGTGAGATAAGGAGCAAGACAAATTACCCACTGGTCTCTAGGCCACTGACAGGCTCTGGCTATAGTTCAAAGGTAGTAAGATAAGTCTCTATATCATCTGAATCACTTAGCTTAGTCATTTTATATCTTTAGGAGTGTCACCTGTGGGTAATGGAGGGGTCTACTGACACCAAGTGCGTGAATAGCCTTTATGGTATCAGCCCATCTTGCCTCATACCTTCTTATTTCTCTATCTCTCTGTTTTTCCATCGCTATCTGTTGCATGCATAACCACTGTAGAAGTTCTTGTGGATCACCTGTAGGGGGCTCCTTTTCCAATTCCTCTTGTTCCTCCTCTGAAACATCCACATCTTCTTTAGGTTTCACCAGTTTTCGTCTTACATCAGGTAGTCCGGACTGAAGAGGTATCCCTGTCTTCTCCGCCATGGTTCTGGTCAACACCCCAATGTACTCCTCCTGGGACATTCACAATTTCCAGCCTCCTGGGACACTTATAGCAGTATCCTCTGAAGTATCCCACTTCTGACACCAGTGTGAGGTGTGGGATTGAAAGGAGGTCCAAACGACTCAGTTTACCAAAAATCCAAAATAAATTTATTAGAAAATGAATTACAAGTCGAACTTTCCAAAGAAATCAAACAAAAAAAATACATCCACACAGGAAGAGGACTGAATTTCAGAAGCACTAGAATCAGCTAGCGTTACTCTCCTTGAGGTCAGCACAGGACTGAACTTCCCAAGCTATCTGACCATTTAGTTTAGGCACTTGGAATATATACAGATAGATGATCAGGTGGTCAGCTAGCTCCACCTCTACATGAATTTAAAAATTATATCTTTTATTCTTTATTATTTTCAGAACAAATCATGCAGTACTTCTTTAAATCCTTGTAAAACCTCTATGGATTGGCACTAGATAATTATTTCATGGATTCCAAGTTTTAAATTTCATACTCAGTAATAGAAGACTCCACCCCACTATTAATATTATAAAAGGGCAGAATAGGGCCAGCCGGCTCTTAGAAGGAATGGTGAGAGGAGAGGTCTGTTTCCCCATGGAAAGCAAGGTACAGTTTCCTTCGTTTTACTTTGTGCCTCAGTTTGCATTAAAAGGGCTCCTATTTGATTCCGGAAGACTGCAGAAGTAAAACTAGGCAGAAACCTGCAAGAAATGAGTCTCGAGCACCTAATACGCTAAAAAATAACCCTACGCGACTGTGCATACGTCACTAAGGAATTAATATCGAACAAAGCGATCGCAGGTGCACAGACTGAAATGGAGTTTTACCCCAGAACAGTGCATAAAGAAGAAAAGAGGCAGGTTTGTGGACTGTGGTGCATTTTTCCTTCAGAACAATCACGAGGCTTACCTAGGGCTAAACGCAGAACAGAGCAGGCTTCTTTAGTAGAACCAACTCGAAGCTATTACCTTGGTTCTTAAAACCTTCAAGGGCGGTTATTTTAAATGGACTGGCAATGTCTCACAATGCATTTCATCATATCTCAGTTTATCTTCTAACGTGGAAAATTAACATCTTCCATTAAGGATTCGTTTTTAGTTTGGAACGCACTCTTCTGGGGGTCAACCCTGAATACCCAGACCTGCTTTGAGAAATAAGTAGGTGATAGAATAACTATATAGGTGGCCAGCCTATATAGTGAGAGAAGAAGATTAACAGAAAAGAGTGCTGTTGCAACAGACTTTTGAATAAAAAAAAATGTTTTTTTTTTTGGTTTGTTTTTTTTTAAGGTCTGGAATATCATGTTTGACTTCACATTCCTTCCCCATTAAAATGGAACCAGTGTTTTTTTACCATCTATTTCACTGGTTTCATGAACAAAATATTACCAGATCTTCCTTATTCTGATAAGGAAAATGGAGCTTTAGCCTCCCACTCCCAAAGCTCCACTTGAGTCCCTACTGTCAATATTTTCCTTTGATTCAAATCAAACAGGACTGTTATTCAATATTTTCACTTACTCCGAAGTCTGGTGTATTATTCTGTTCTGCTCCATAACGGGACAAATAATCAGCATTGGCATGTTTTTTTCCTGACCTATGTTGGATCTCAAATTTGTACGGCTGAAGAGCCAAATACCACCGCATAATGCGAGGATTTTTATCTTTCATTGTATTTAACCAACATAATGGGTTGTGATCTGTGAGTAGTAAAATGGTCTACCCCACAAATAAAATTTTAAGGAATTTATTGCCCAATAGATAGCCAAGCACTCTTTTTCTATTGTAGAGTATCTAGTTTCTCTGACATGTAATTTTCTACTGATATATATAATTGGTGCTCATCTTCTTTGTCCATCTGGGATAATACAGCTCCGATTCCATTATTAGAAGCATCAGTGTGTAATAAAAATGTTTTTGAAAATCAGGGCTGTATAAGATGGGATATGAGCAGAGTTTAGCCTTTAAAGTATTAAAAGCTATATTACATTGTTCATCCCAATAAACTTTTAGGCGATTTTTTTGTCAGTTCTATCAGAGGACTAGCAATATTTGAAAATTAGGTATGAAACGATCGATAATAACTAGCTAATCCTAAGAAGGATTTAACTTGTTTTTGTTTGTGGCTGAGGACTATTAGCAATCGCTTCTACTTTGCTAACATCAGGTTTTACTTCCCTTGTCCAATTATGAAACCCAGATATTTGGTCTCCTGCATACCTATAGAACATTTGTGGGGATTTATAGTCAATCCTGCTAGCTATAACAGACAAAATGTTTTGTAAATGAACTAGATGTTTTTCCCAGGATGTGCTAAAAATGATCACATCGTCCAAATAGGCTGCACTGTATTCTGTACATGGTCGTAGTAATTGATCCATATATCTCTGAAATGTAGCTGGGGCTCCGTTAAGACCAAATGGCATTTTAGTAAATTGGAATAACCCAATTGGAGTACTGAATGCCGTCTTTTCTTGGGATTCAGCATCAAGGGGTATTTGCCAATAACCTTTGGAAAGATCTAGCGTACTGATATATTGGGCATTACCTAGTCGATCTATAATGTCGTCAATCCTGGGCATGGGGTACCCATCAAATCTAGTAATACTATTCAGTTTACGGAAATCCAAACAGACCCTTACTCCACCTTCCTTTTTTTGTACTACCACCATAGGAAAATTCCAGGGGCTTTTAGATGGCTTGATAACCCCCATTTGTTGCATTTTCAACAACTCCCTATTCACTTCTTCCCTTAAACTTTCGGGCATTCTATAGGGTTTATGTCTAATAGGTTTGGCATCCGTGACTTCTATATGATGTTCTATCTCATCTGCTATCCCCGGGTTGGTTGTAAATGTATTTCGAAAAGAATATATTAATTTTTTTATGTCTTGTTTCTGTATAAGGTCCAAATTGTCATTGATAACTATTTCCTTGTTATCATCTTGATTTTCTAAGCGTTTATAGGCAAGATCCATTTCACTTTCACTGGTTTCAGGATACACAAAGACTAGGGAATTACGTTCATGCCAGAGTTTTAATAAATTTGCATGATAGATTTTCAACTGTCTTCTTTTTCAGGGCATATAATTTAGTAATTCACGGGCCTACCTGTCTATGAACACTATAGGGTCCTTGCCACTTCATTAGTAACTTATTTTCTGAACAGGGTAATAATAATAAAACTCTGTCACCTGGTTGAAATGTTTGGTCCCTACCCCTTATCATAATTTTGCTTTTGGGTTAATTGATGTTTTTCATTAATCTGGACGGCCACTTTAGCATATTTCCTCAATCTTTGTCTTAAAATAAACATACTCCAAAGTAGAAATGGGGATTACATCTGCTTTAGACCCTTCCCAGTTTTCTAATGATGTCTAATACTCCCCGTGGAGTCTTACCAAAAGTAGCTCAAAGGAGAAAATCCTGTCAAGCTTGAGGAACTTCGATAGGCTAACATTAAATATGGGAGATATTTATCCCAATGTTTACCTAAGCCACAACAAATTTTTCAACATTTGTTTGAGAGTTTTTGAAGCGCCTGCCAACCCATCAGATTGGGGATGGTAAGGGATGTAAATATAGAGTGGACCCCTAGCTTGATACAGGCGCTGCAAAAGTTGTGAACAAAATTGCTACCTCTGTCTGTGATTATTTCTTTGGGAATACCCATCCTTGAAAACACTTTTACTAATTCTTCTGCGACCTTCTCTGCTGTAACCGTCCGCCATAGGAATAGCCTCAGGGTATTTTGAGAAATAATCACAGATAACTAAGATAAAACGATTTCTTTGGCACTTTTTGGCAAGGGCCCACTACATCCATTGCGATCAGAGTGAATGGGGTTTCTACAAGAGGCAAAGGCTGTAGGGGTACTTTATCCTTTCTAAGTACCGACATACCTTTGGCATTGGACACATGACTTACAATATTCAGTTACTTGATCGTGAATACCAGGCCAAAAGAATCGGTATAAT
Source organism: Neoceratodus forsteri (assembly GCA_016271365.2). Taxonomy (NCBI): domain Eukaryota; kingdom Metazoa; phylum Chordata; order Ceratodontiformes; family Ceratodontidae; genus Neoceratodus; species Neoceratodus forsteri. The sequence goes on from CM028136.1 coordinate 85,185,035, forward strand.
AACTTTTTAAAGTTCTTTCCTTTCCCTGATGGCCAGCCATGGGTATGTCATGAAGCAAGCCAACAAGTGTTCCCTATATATGGTAGGTACCAATAATTGTAGTACAGTTTCTCCAGTATTTGAATTCATACATTTCCTATATAGTAGCCCATTCTCAATCATAAATTTCTGCTCAGCATTTTGTACATTCCCTACTTGTAAATAATAGGGTTTCAATGACTCATCTTTGCATTTGCATTTCTTAAAAGTTTTTTTTAACTCAATATTTTTAAAGTCCCCAGTGTCTGTAAGTCCTTATGCAGATGCTGCCACACCTGTTTGTCTTGTTTCTTTTGTTTTCTTGTCTTCCTTGTCTTCCCGGAAGTTCAAACAAACTGTCCTCAAAAGGGAAGGAATATTGAAGATCAAGGTTCTTTTCTCCTGTGCTCTGGTAGTTATAGCACTAATCTTATTGGCATTGTCCAATTGGTGAAAATCTGGATGATCCTGCCCCAATATAATTGACACCGTAGTTGTGGAACCACTTCAACCTCCATGGTTCGAGTAGTTGACTGTACCTGTATTTTGCTTGCTTGTACTGGTATGCATGTGTATCTCCATGGATACAAATTACTTCAGTTCGAGATATGCTAGGTATTTTAGATATCATAGAGGCATTCACTAAAGTCTGTCGGCTACCAGAGTCTAAGAGCCCCACCATCTCTTTACCATTTACTGTTACGGAATAAAATACTGTCCCCAATTAGCTAGGCTAGGTGGTGGAAGCAACTTTTTTTTTGGACAAAATCTTGTATATGTCCTTCCTTAGCAAAAATGACATATCAGTTCTTAGGGGGGGATTTAGAAGTTCGACAGTTTTATTTAGCCCACTTGATAAAGGTGTAGTCATTGGAGTAGCAGTTCTTACCAGAGGAGAATGGGTGCACCAGTTCCTGAATGACTTTTGAGTCGACTAGGTCGGCAGTTAGATAATCCTCTGCTAGCTGGACTGCCTTCTTAGCTGTCTCCGGACGGTGTTCTCGCACCCATATCTGGACATCTGGAGGCAAAATCCGATAAATTGTTCTAACACCACTGCTTCCAACATTTGTTCCTGGTGTTCAGGGTAGGTTGCAGCTCATTTAGAGCCTAAGTCGTTGAGTCGAGTGAATACTTCTTGAGGAGTATCTGAGGGTTGGAATTTTAGGGCTCGAAATCTCTGTCTATATGTCTCTAGACAGATGTCATATCTTTTAAAATTGCTTCTTTAACCACATCATAATTGTCACTATAGCCCTTCTACTCTGCCATAGGCCAATTGAGCTTTCCCTGTGAGATAAGGAGCAAGACTAATTACCCACTGGTCTCTAGGCCACTGACAGGCTCTGGCTATGCTCAAAGGTAGTAAGATAAGTCTCTATATCATCTGAATCACTTAGCTTAGTCATTTTTATATCTTTAGGAGTGTCACCTGTGGGTAATGGAGGGGGTCTACTGACACCAAGTGCCTGAATAGCCTTTATGGTATCAGCCCATCTTGCCTCATACCTTCTTATTTCTCTATCTCTCTGTTTTTCCATCGCTATCTGTTGCATGCATAACCACTGTAGAAGTTCTTGTGGATCACCTGTAGGGGGCTCCTTTTCCAATTCCTCTTGTTCCTCCTCTGAAACATCCACATCTTCTTTAGGTTTCACCAGTTTTCGTCTTACATCAGGTAGTCCGGACTGAAGAGGTATCCCTGTCTTCTCCGCCATGGTTCTGGTCAACACCCCAATGTACTCCTCCTGGGACATTCACAATTTCCAGCCTCCTGGGACACTTATAGCAGTATCCTCTGAAGTATCCCACTTCTGACACCAGTGTGAGGTGTGGGATTGAAAGGAGGTCCAAACGACTCAGTTTACCAAAAATCCAAAATAAATTTATTAGAAAATGAATTACAAGTCGAACTTTCCAAAGAAATCAAACAAAAAAAATACATCCACACAGGAAGAGGACTGAATTTCAGAAGCACTAGAATCAGCTAGCGTTACTCTCCTTGAGGTCAGCACAGGACTGAACCTCCCAAGCTATCTGACCATTTAGTTTAGGCACTTGGAATATATACAGATAGATGATCAGGTGGTCAGCTAGCTCCACCTCTACATGAATTTAAAAATTATATCTTTTATTCTTTTATTATTTTCAGAACAAATCATGCAGTACTTCTTTAAATCCTTGTAAAAACCTCTATGGATTGGCACTAGATAATTATTTCATGGATTCCAAGTTTTAAATTTCATACTCAGTAATAGAAGACTCCACCCCCACTATTAATATTATAAAAAGGGGCAGAATAGGGCGGCTGCTCTTAGAAGGAATGGTGAGAGGAGAGTCTGTTTCCCATGGAAAGCAAGGTACAGTTTCCTTCGCTTTACTTTGTGCCTCAGTTTACATAAAAGGGCTCCTATTTGATTCCGGAGGACTGCAGAAGTAAAACTAGGCAGAAACCTGCAAGAAATGAGTTCTCGAGCACCTAATACGCTTAAAACAACTGACTACGATTGTGCGCACGTTCGCGAAGGAATTAATATCGCAAACGCGATCGTGTGCACAGACGAAATGGAGTTTTACTCCCAGAACAGTGCATAAAGAAGAAAAGAGGCAGGTTTGTGGACTGTGGTGCATTTTTTCCTTCAGAACAATCACGAGGCTTACCTAGGGCTAAACGCAGAACAGAGCAGGCTTCTTTAGTAGAGCCAACTCGGAAGCTATTACGCTGGTTCTTAAAACCTTCAAGGGCGGTTATTTTAAATGGACTGGCAATGTCTCACAATGCATTTCATCATATCTCAGTTTATCTTCTAACGTGGAAAATTAACATCTTCCATTAAGGATTCGTTTTTAGTTTGGAACGCACTCTTCTGGGGGGGGTCAACCCTGAATACCCAGACCTGCTTTGAGAAATAAGTAGGTGATAGAATAACTATATAGGTGGCCAGCCTATATAGTGAGAGAAGAAGATTAACAGAAAAGAGTGCTGTTGCAACAGACTTTTGAATAAAAAAAATTTTTTTTTTTTTTAAGGTCTGGAATATCATGTTTGACTTCACAAAGTCGTCTACTCGGTCTTCCTATTCCATGAAGTGGAAACACTTCTCTGTTTGGGCATCTACACTGGACTTTGATTCATATGAGTGTTCCCGTCAGCCCATCTTAGATTATTTTCTCTTCTTGTCGGAGGGGGAACTGAAATTTTCCTCTGTGAAAATCCACCTTTCAGCCATTGCCACGTTTCATTTACCTGTGGACAACATCTCTTTGTCCCAGTTACCTTTGATTCGAACCTTTTGAAAAGGTATTCTGCACTTTGCATCCCTCTATCCGGGATCCTGTCCCTGTACTGGATTTGAATTTTGTGCTTGAAAAATTGATTACGAGTCCATCTGAGCCCGCTGAATCCAGCGACATCCGTTATCTTTCTTGGAAAACTATGGTTTTAGTTGCCATTACGTCAGGCAGACATGTCTCAGAGTTACATACCTAATGTACAAACCTCCATACCTGTAATTTCATAACAACCAGGTGTCTTTACGCACTAACTTGTCATTTTTGCCAAAGGTTGTTTCTGAATTTACTTTGAATCAGACCATTCAGTTACCAGTGTACTTTGTGGAGCCTACAAATCCAGGGGAAGCCCTGCTTCATACTGTCGATGTGCACAGAACATTGAGAATTTACCTTATCCACGCTTCATAGTTGTGAAAAAATGAGCAACTTTTTGTTTCTTTCGCCCCTGGAAACCAGGGCGTTAGTGTTTCAAAGCAGTGCTTGTCCACATGGTTGGCCAACTGCACTATGTTTATCTATGCAAAATAAGATAAACCTCTCACAGGGGTTGTAAAACCCTATTCTACCAGAGGCATGGCTGCCTCTATGGCATATTTCCGAGGCGTTTCTGCCTTGGATATTTGCGAGGCCGCTATATGGTCTACTGTACATACCTTCACCAGGCATTAGGGTCTAGACATTGCTTCTAAGAGACAAACCGTTTTTGGACAGGCTGTCCTACAAGGCCTCTTTTCCTAAGTCCTACGATTCGCTTCCTCCTCCTCCTGGGTATAATAACTGCTTGGGAATCTTCCTACGTGTTATGACCTGCTGCAAGAGATTGCCTCGAAGAAGATAGTGTGGTTGCGTAAGAACTTATCGTAACAGTAGATCTTCGAGAGTATCTCTTGCAGCAGGTCATGCAGCTCCACCCTCCTTCCCCCTTGCAGTTACTTCAGAAGGGTTCCTTGCTCATGTCTTTCATGACTCCACAAGCTGCTGACTTGATTTCCCTCCTCAGTTTCTATTGGAGGTGTAGGATATGTTTTCACATTTGATTGCCAGGGTGGAAAAGAACTGAGGAGCAGCTGGGACCTTCCCCTTTTGTACCTGCTAGGTAGACACCACGTGGTAGTGCAGGGGGAGGTCCCAGGATTGACAGCTGAGAAGTCATCCGGTGGTAATGACCCCTGTGGCTGTAATCCCATGTGTTATGACCTACTGCACGAGATACTCTCGAAGATCTACTGTTATGACAAGTTCTTATGCAACCATACTTTCTGGTAACTTCACCAGTAAAGAAAGTGCTCCAGTGGTGGATGAAATCCAACAATATACTCGAAGGGGTTCCTGTTCTGATCGCCTCCCCTCATCAGATCCTCAGCACAGATGCATCGGGGATGGGCTGGGAGCATACCTGGGCCATCACCAGATCCAGGGTACTTGGACCACAGTGGAGAGTTCCCTCCACATAAACGCCATAGAGATAGGCGCCGTTCTATATTGCTAGGAAGCCTTCCAGGATTACCTGTCCCCGGGGCCTCTGCTAGTGCAGACAGACAACATCAGTGTAGTGTACTATATCAGCAAGCGGGGGGGGGAACCTATTCATACCCCGTGTGCAGAGAAGCGATGAGAGTCTGGTACTTGGCTGTAGAATGTGGTCTAGAGCTGTCAGTAGTCTAAGTTCCAGGTGCCCAAAATGTCTTGACTAAGGTTGTAGTTCAGAATGCACAAGTGGTAACTGTTGACTTCAGTTGTAGAAGACCTGCTTGACAGGCAGGGTCATCCAGAGTTGGACCTTTTCACATCCCCACTTGATGCAAAACTGCTTTTCTGCGTGCGCGCCCCAGGGCCTAGAGTTTTCTGCAAGATGCGTTGTCCCTCTCCTGGAAAGGGAGGATCCTCTATGTCTTTCCTCCCTTTCCCCTAATTCTGATGGTGCTGATCAAGCTTCAGATGGAAGGAGTGACTATGATCCTCGTTGCTCTCTTTTGGCCTCGTCAGTTCTGGTTCCCCTTACTGCAGCAGCTGGTGGTGGGACCTCCAGTACCCCTGCCCCTGTGCAAAGGCTGGTTGTCATGGGAGCAGTTCATCCTGGTCCATCTGGATCTCAAGTCACTATGCCTCCATGCCTGGCTCCTGAAGACGTAGCCATGGCTAGATTTGGGGTGTCCCAAAAGGTGGCTGACATCCTGGTGGCTGTCAGGAAACCCTCCACCAGGGCCACTTATTACATGAAGTGGAAGCGCTTTGCTCTGTGGCCAGCTTCCCACCATTTGGATCCTTTCATTTGTCCAGTGAATCAGATTCTGGAGTACTTGCTGTTCCTGTCAGATTCTGGCCTGCAATACTCCTCCTCCATTAAAGTGTACCTGGCTGTCATTTCAGCCTTCCATTTGCCCGTTGGTGGCCATATGGAGGAACAACTGGAGGTGTCTCGAACATTTTTGGGAGGCATTCTTCATCTTAAGTCTCCCATACGCAATCCAGTCCTGCCTCAGAACATAAATTTTGTGTTAGAGAAGCTTACTTTGGCTTCTTTTGAACCAGCTGTGACATGTGAGCAACGCTTTCTGTCATGGAAAGCATTAGTTGAGTTGCCATTACGTCTGCTCAAAGGATTTCCAAGCTTCAGGCTCTGATGTATAAGTCTCCTTATTTGGTTTTCCACAGAGACAGGGTGTCTTTGTGGACTAACCCTAAGTTTTTGCCTAAGGTGGTGTCTGAGTTTATCTTGAATCAAACCGTCCACCCATCTGTTTATTTCCCAGAGCATGCCAATTCAGGGGAAACATTACTCTAATACTTTAGATGTACGTAGAGTACTCAGATATTATGTTAATCGCATGAGAGACTGCAGGAGTTCCTTGCAGCTGTTTGTTTCTTTTGCCCTGGGAAAGAGGGCATACCGGTTTCCAAACAGTGCCTGTCCAAATGGTTGGCCAACTGTATTATTTTCTGTTATAGGAAGTATGGTGAGGAACTTCCTGAGGTTGTGCGTGGCCACTCCACCCGAGGCATGACCACCTCTGTTGCCTGTTTTCAGGAATATGTCAGCCACTGAAATATGTGCTGCTACCACTTGGAGTACTGTCCACACATTCACTAAACACTGCAGTCTGGATATTGCCTCTAGGAGAAAGGCAGGCTTTGGCCTGGCTGTACTTCAAGGCCTTCTGTCTTAGGCCTATTGCCTCCAGCCACCCAGACTATCCTTTCTGCCAGTACTGCTTGGGACTCGTTTCATGGGTGTGACCTGATGCAAGAAAGTCGATGAAGATAGTACAGTTATGTATTAAGAACTTACCGTAACAGTAGATCTTTGAGAGAATCTCTTGCATCAGGCTATGCTGTCCCATCCTCCACCCTCCTAGGCCTGAGAGCTTCTCTCTTTCTGTCTCTGTCTCTGTCTCTCTGCCTCTCTCTGTCTCTGTCTCTGTCTCTGTCTCTCTCTCTCTCTCTCGGATGGTTGATCTTCTGTTTCACCTTACTTAGTGGCAGGAACTTCTGCCTCTCCCTCAGTTCCCCAGGAGGAGATCCTTTGTATATGGTCTTTAGGAGGGAACTGAGGAGGCCGTGTGGCCGCCCATGTTTATATAGGAAGGATGTCATTGACTGATGTCATTGTGGGCAGCACAGAATAGACTGCTAGCTAAAAAGGTTTCATGTGATCCTAGTGCCTGGTGGCTATAGTTCTGTAGGTGTGGCCTGATGCAAGAGATTCTCTCGAAGATCTACTGTTATGGTAAGTTCTAACATAACTACTTTTTCTTTCCTGAATCTGGGATCCCGGCACTTCCTTGTATTTTTTTACCTCTTTATGCCCCCTTTTTGAATCCAGCTCTTGTGTCCCTCTGGAGCACCTGAGGCTCACCAACCCCAACACCCAAACCCTTATCTGCTGTCACCATCCTCCACTGAGGCTTAGCTGTACCCCCGCAGGGACGGGTAGTGGGAGGGGATTCACACTGAGTGCTGAGTGTTCCTGCATTATCAGGAAGTGCTGCTGGCAGTGTAGGACCAAGATGTACCACAGTCTGTGATCTGCCATCCTGGACCCTTTTTCCATGTTTCTCCTTGCATCTTAAATGTCAGTGCTTAAGGGGCTGAATGTTGGGGCAAACACAGTGGTATGCCAGCCACAAGCTTGACTGATGTCCATCCTCCCACTGTGCCTTCCGCTGCACTACCACCTGTGGTCGCCTGTATGGCAACACTGCAGTGAGGCAGCAGCACTCCATGTTCAGAGAAGGACACCAATTTCTGGGAACGATCTCCCCCCATCCCAGGCCTGTTCCCAACCTGGGTTGCCAATGTCCTGAGCATTAGCTTCACACCTGCACCCATGGGCCTGACCCACGGACCTCCCTCCATCCCAGGCGCGTTCCAGCCTGGGTTGCTAGTATCCTGAACATTAGCTCCATGCTTGCACCAATGGGCATGACCCACAAACCTCCCTCCATCCCAGGCATGTTCCCAATGTGGGTTGCTAGCATCCTAAGTGTTAGCGGCATGCCTGCACCCATGGGCCTGACCTATCAACCTACAATTCCATAGCCTGACTCTGAAGTTCTGTATCCTGAACCTTAAGTTCTGTAACCTGAACCTGCAATTCTGTTTCTAGGGACATGGATATGGTGTACTTTTCCACACGTTCTGGCAGTGTCCTTTCCCCTTTAAATGCTGCTGGAAAGTCTTCAAACTGGCTCCTCCCACCCACCCAGGTGGTGACTCCACTAGCACCACCTCGTGACACCAGTTCTTCCTTTCCGCTGGAAGAAGCAGGTTTCCTCATTATTGCTGTCGCGTACAGTGAGGCCCTTTGCTAACTTTTTTTTTACATTGATTTATCCCCCTCTTGGTGGCCCATGATCGTGCCGACCCTATCCCTGTCCACCCATTCGCACCACCTCCCGTCTTCTTCCACGCCAATCTCGTGGTAGTGGCAGGATCCCTTTAACCCATCGACACGGATCCAGTTTGAGGTGGCTGTGTTACGGGCGGTGCCTGCGGGGGTCGGCAGTCATCCAACCGCCCAGGCTTTTCTCCTCCTGTTTTTTCTCCCGGTGCCCTCTCTCGGAGGTGGAGCAATGTCACGTCGGCAGTGGCTGAGCTATGTGCGCTTCTGCCCACAGCACGCCAGCTAACTGCTGCACCCCATCCCTCGTGTACAGGACCCAGGCAGTCTGACACCCAGCCATCGCTAGGTGTCAGAGGTGCACCGACCTCCGTGTCCCCCCCCCCCCGCCACCCCGGAGAGAGAGTTGTCCTCTGGATGCTCGATCCTCTCCAACCCCAGCCGACCCCTATCAACCCGCTCACATAGTAAACACGGGTCACTGGCATGGTAGGACTAAAAGCATGATGCCTCAGCCCTCCACACTACCGGGCTGGCTGCCAACTTTCCTAAATTAAAAATGTTGCCTTCTATTTTTCAGATTCTTCTCGCTGACATTATGGAAGATGCGAATTCCGCTTATGTCGTGATTGGATCTATACAGCTCGTATATCTACTGCCTGGGCCATGAGCATGACGTCCAGGCCTGCATCCATTGGTCTTCGTTTCAACCGGCAACTCTCAGGGATCGCCAAGCCCGCCTACTGCTTGGCCGTGTGGATGACAGGGACCCGCCCATTTGTTTGAATGACGCTCGTCAGCTGGTCTCCGTGGCTGCGGGGCCTGCCAAGCAGCTCGTGGCTTTTGAGGAGGCTGCGGCCCAGGCCACAGTGCAGACCTCCTCGGTTTAGGGCTTTTTGCAACTCGCTTTGGGTGCTTCCTTTACAGGAGCATTCAAGGACTTGTGCTGGTCTCTGCCCATCCTGGGGCAGGGTCCTAAGGGCGTTAAGTCCAAGAAACCAAAAAATGACAAGGAGAAGGAGACCAAGAAGCGGTCTTGCTGATGTTTGTGGGCTTGGGAGTGCCCCTGTGTCTCTGATTCCCATGCTTTGCTGGAACACTTGGCTTTGGCCGTTGTTTCATATCTGGCTGCTGGCTCCATGGTCTCCCTGTCGGGCCAGTTGACCGAGACTCAGGTCGACGTTCCAGCCGAGACTTTTCTCAACCTGGTTGACACTTTGTCTACCAAGGAGGTGGATACTTCTTTGTCTAGGACTCGGTCCTGACCTTTTCGGAAGGGAGGAGAATGGGGAAGTCTGTTGTTCCGCTGCTGCCCACTCTGGAGCTCCAGGACCTGGAGAGGGCCCGGTCTTTGTCCCCTCTGAGACCTGCTGACCAGTCCCCCTGGTGGTCCTGGTTGAAGTCCTGCTCCAGAAGCCAGGACTTGAGCAGCCCCCGTCATTCGTGATGCTTGCGCTTCAGGCGCTCGGGCAAGCAGCGTTGCTGCTATTCCTTGTCCTCTTCAGGCAAGGAGAGACACTGGCTCAAGATGCGTCGGCGCTACAAGAATCTCGTGGCAGCAGCTCTGGCTGACCCAGATCAAGCGGATTCCGGCTTCTCCTGGCCCTTCCTTGGGTGCCACTACTGGAGTCACAGCAGACCCCGCCTCAGCAGGAACAAGTCTGTTCAGTCCCAGCTCGTCCCATGCCAGCCTCTCCACTGACCCTGGTGGAGCCGCTGCCCAAATAGCAGACGACCGGCAGCCCGACTAAGGACACCCCGGTCACCGTCACCCCAAACTGCCCTCGACAGGTTAGTGTGGATTTGGGCGGCGACCTCTTTTTCATGATTCCTGGGAATCTGAGGGTTCCTCCCTCCACTCCTGCCCATTGGACGTGGAGTTGGTGGGGGACTTATCTATGGACCAGGGTCCCACTTTCTTCATGGGCCTGCTCTGTTTGATCTCTGAGTCGACAGGGCTCAAGCTGGAGCCCATCCAAAAGCAGAAGCGGTACCCGCTTACTAGGCTCCTCGACCGGGGGATACACCCATAGAGGTCTTCCCGGTCCAGGATGCAATTCTTGGTCCTGCCCTGGAGCTGTGGCAGCATCCAGCATTTTGTCCTGCACCTTCAGCCTAGATGGCCCGCAAGTATGCGATCCCTACCAGATCCCTGTCGGGATTCACAGAGCATCCCTCTGCTGAGGGGCTCATTGTCGACTCTTGTTGTACGGTGCATAGGTAATGTTGGGGATGTGGACAGACGCCCCAACAAGGAGTCCAAGAAATTGGACCACATAGCAAAAAAAGTGTATGCTGCCTCTTCGCTTGGCCTTTGGCAAGTGAGCTCAGCCCTTCTGATGGCCCACTTCTCGCATGCTTTCCTGGGGTACCTGGATAAAGTGTTCCCCCACCTCCCCGCTGACCTGCAAACCTCTGTTAAGCAGGTGCGGGATCATGGACCCACCATTGGGAAGCAACAGTTCCAAACAGCCATGGACACTGTGATTCTTGCGTCTGTGGCCACGGCATTTGCCATGCGCCACAGGGCGGTGCGCATCTCCACCCTCACAATGGATACGCAACGCAAGTTGGCAGATGTGCCCTTTTTGGGGACCGACTTATTCGGGCCTGGGGTGGAGGGGCACCTCATCAGGATTGAAAAGTCCAGCGCCACCTTGGACTCGGTGACTTCTGCCCAGAAGGACTAAAAGGGCTCCAGACCTTCTAAGAAGAAGCCCTTTCAGCCCGTCTCTGCGGCCAGACCTGCCCAGCCCTAGGCTGGTCAGCAGCAGGCCTGACACCCACGTCCAACGTCTGTGACCTTGGTCGTCAGGAAGCCCGAAGGAGATGGTCCCCATGGTCCCTCAGCCAGGCCCTCCTCCTCTTCCAAGCCTGCCCGGTGATGGGATGGGGTGGTGCCCTCCTCTCTTCCATCCTGAACCCCCTGGGTCCTCCCATGGGGGACTGGCTCAGCTTCTTCCTTTACGCCTGGTCCGCAGTTACCATGGACAGGTGGGTTCTCGAGGTGGTGGCTAGGATCTGCTTCTGGAATTCAAGGCTTACCCCCCTAGCCGAGCCCGCGGTCCACGGGAGGACATGGCTTCAGCTGATGTTCAGTCAGCCCTTCAGGACAACGTTGCCCAACTCCTTCACAAGGAGGTAGTGGCTTCCGTCTTGGACCCCCTCACCTCAACCAGGGTTCGTTTCCAGGTACTTCCTGGTACCAAAACGGATGGGGAGCTGGTGCCCCATCTTAGATCTGCATGCCCTGAACAAATTCATATGGTCCTGTACCTTCAGGATGGTATCTCTGTCCCTGATCATACCATCTCGCGAGTGAAACATGTGGTTTTGCTCTGTGGATGTTCAGGATGCGTTCTTCTTCGTCCTGATCCATCCATCTCTCCGGCGGTTCCTCTGCTTTTGAGCAGCGTGAACCCCCTACGAGTTCCAGACCATGCCATTTAGCCTGTCCATAGCCCCAGAATCTTCACCAAATGTGTAGCGGTGGTGGCCGCCCACCTGGGGTGCCGGGGAGTCCGGGTATGCCCTTACCTGGACGACTGGCTCATTGCGGGTCCCTCCAGGCAGGAAGTTGAGCAGTCCAGGGACCTGGCCTTCCAGACCTGCATCTCTCTCTGGGCCTCCAGGTCAGTGAGGCCAAATCGGAACTCATGCCATCACAGGTGATTCACCTCATTGGGGCAGAACTTGATTCTTGCAGAGCCAGGGCTTGGCTCCTGGTAGACAGGGTGGAGGTTCTAACCTCCTTTGCCCGAACATTTCGGGTTGGGCAATTGCACCCTGCTCGGGACCTCCTGTGGCTTTTAGGCTACATGGTGGCCTGCACTAGCATGGTCCATTGGGCTCACTGGAGAATGCACTCCCTGTAGTGAGAGCTGGCCAGCTAGTGGTCTCTGCAGGTGTCACTTCAATCAGCTGGTCACTGTGACCCAACGGATGTGGGACGGGTTCCAGTGGTGGTGGTTAGTCCCAGAACATCGGCAGGAGGGTATCTCGGTTGTCCGTGAGGAGCTGACGGTCATCCTGATGACCGACGCCTCTCATCTGGGCTGGGGAGCCCACCTGGGGGATCACAGAGTCCACGGGCTCTGGACCTCCAAGGAGTCCTGCTATCATATCAACCTGCTGGAGCTCATGCGGTTCGGCTGGTGCTGACCATTTTTGCTTCGCATCTCAGGGGTCAGGTGGTTCAGGTCCTGACGGACAACAACATGACCATGTACTACCTCAACAAGCAGGGCAGCATGCACTCCCTTCCACTGTGCAGAGAAGTTCTCCGCATCTGGACCCTTGTGCGCAGCCTGGAGGCTGATCTCCTGGCCATCCATGTGGCCAGTGTCTCCAACCAGCTGGCGGATGCTCTCAGCCAGGTGGATGAGATGTCTCATGAGTTGTCTCTCCATCCCGAGGAAGTGCACAATCTGTTCTCCCAATGGGGCACCCCTCTGCTGGACCTGTTTGCCTCCAGGGAGAATGGAAAGCTAAGGCTGTTTTGTGGCCGCCCTCATAGAAACATAGACTTTGACGGCAGATAAGGACCGCTAGGCCCATCTAGTCTGCCCATTTCCCTACCTACAGGATAGGCCGCAGATCCTAGTTAACCAACAGCCTATTTCTTCCTACCCCCCACAAGAATTGCCTTATGTCTGTCCCATGCATTCTTGAATTCTCCCACAGTTTTAGACCCCACAACCTCCTCAGGAAGGCTGTTCCATGCATCCACTACCCTCTCTGTGAAGTACATAGAAACATAGACATAGAAACATAGACTTTGATGGCAGATAAGGACTGCTTGGCCCACCTAGTCTGCTCATTTCCCTACCTAGAGAATAAGCTGCAGATCCTATTTAACCAACAGCCTATTTCTTTCTACCCCTCCCAAAAATTGCCTTATGTCTGTCCCATGCATTCTTGAATTCTTCCACAGTTTTAGACCCCACAACCTCCTCAGGAAGGCTGTTCCATGCACCCACAGCCCTCTCTGTGAAAAAATACTTCCTCACATTGCCCCTGAACCGCCCTCCTTCTATCTTTAAATTGTGTCCCTTGTTCTTGCAAGTCTCTTTTTCTGAAAAATGCTACCCTCTTGGACTTTGTTGATTCCACTGAGGTACTTAAAGTTTCTATCATGTCCCCTCTCCTTCTTTCCTCAAGGGTATACATATTAAGCTCCTTTAGTCTCTCCTCATACGGCTTCTCTTGCAGACCCTGCACCATTTTAGTTGCCCTCCTCTGGACTGCCTCTATCCTGTCTATGTCCTTGCGGAGATGGGGTCTCAGAACTGGACACAGTACTCCAGATGGGGTCTCACCAACTGTCTGTACAGAGGGATAACAACTTCCTGTGTTCTGCTGCTGATGCCTCTCCTATACATCCCAGTATACCCCAGCCCTCCTACTGCCTTCTCACATTGCTTGCTAACCTTAAGGTCATCTGATATGATTACCCCAGGTCCCTTTCCTTTTTGTTGTTGTTACTACCTCCCACCCATTGTGTATTCTTCCCTGGGTTCTTGTTTCCCAGGTGCATTATTTTGCACTTCTTTGCATTGAATCCTAGCTGCCATACTTCTGACCATTCCTCCAACCTTGCCAAGTCCTTTTCATCCTTTCCACGCCTCCTTGTGTATCAACCCTGTTGCAGATTTTTGTGTCATCTGCAAAAAGGCATACTTTTCCTTCCAGTCCCTCTGCAATGTCACTGATGAAGACATTAAAAAGAACTGGACCCAATACTGAACCCTGCGGTACCCCACTAGTAACCCCCCTTTCTTCAGAATGGACTCCATTTACAATTACCTTCTGTATCCTGTTGTCCAGCCAATGTAGCAGGGAATGCTGCAGGGGGATGCCTTCTTGAGGCCTTGGACCCCGGGCCTCTTCCATGCCTTCCCTCCTTTCTGTTGATTCACAAGGTGCTGCTCAAGTTGTGGAGGGACAAGGCACAGGTGATTCTGGTGGCTCTGGACTGGCCATGCCAGTTCTGATATCCCGATCTCCTCAGCCTCAGCAGCAGGCCACTGAAGTGTCTTCCTCTTTGCTCCTGCTCTTGATCCATCAGGGGAAGGCACTCCACCCAGATCTCAATCCCTGCACCTGACAGCCTGGTTCCTTAGTGGCTAGAGTTCCAGGCTTTGGGTCTCTCCAAAAATGTCCTCAACATTGTGGAGGCTTCTTGAAAGGAGTTGACAAGGAAATGCTACGCCTTCAAATGGAAGAGGTTCTCCATTTTGTGTCAGGGCAAGGGGTTGGCCCCTCTGTCCTGTCCAGTGGCTTGCACCGTTGACTACCACTTGTCCATCTGCCAGTTGGACCTTAGGTTAATGACCCTTAAGGTGCACATGGCAGCCATCTCTGCTTAACGGGTGCAGGTCAGTCAGCAGTCGGTGGGACAGGAGAAGTTGGTCTGGTGCTTTTTTAAAGGCCTGGACCACATTTCCCCTTCAGTGCGGCAAGCTGTTCAAACTGATGTAGAGGTGTGAGATGTCACACCTGTCATGGAAGACCATCTTCCTGGTGGCTATCACGTCAGCCAGAAGGATCAGTGGGCTCCAGATGCTCTTGGTGGAGTCTCCTTACTTGAAGTTGAAGTTCCTCCTGAAGGTTGTGTCGGATTTCCACCTTAACCAGGTGATTACTCTCCTGGTGTAGTTCACTAATCACACTTCGGAGGCCGAGCACAGGCGCCATACTTTGGAACTGTGGCAAGCACTAGCCTATTAATATACACCTATTGCCAGTGTCAGTAGCTCAGTAGGTAGCACACTCGCCTCTGAGGCTGGTAGATCAGAGGGCTGTGGGTTCAGTTCCCACATCTGGCACTTGGGTTAATATACCAGTACTGACACTGTAGTGCAGCATGAGAGGGGTGCTGCACTTCTGAGGTGCCATTTTTCGGATGAGACGTTAAACTGAGGTCCCATCTGCCTGGATTAGTGGTAGTTCAGGTGGATGTTAAAGCTCCCATGGCACTTATCGAAAAGAGTAGGGGGAATTTTTATTATAGACTTCACAAAAACATAAAATACAAACAGTGTGGTTACACATACTTGAAGATACATAACATAAGAATCAAAAATAAATAATTACAATCATACATTACCTAGGAAAAAACTGCCCATGTCCTAAAACATATCCACTTATATACAAAGATCCCCCCCCCCAACTAAGGCGTGGGAGAAGTACATATTAAACATAAAATATCCCATAAACAGCAGTTTATCATACAAAATCATAACCAAAAAGAAAATAGGGGAGTATTGATTCATACTTCCACATCACAGAAGGAAAATCTCATAAATAATAGAAACACTTTATATACCCCCTTCCTGTTGCCAGAGAAACCTTAAAAAGGACTCCACCATAATAAATCCACTAATCATAAATAAATAGTGCTTCATAACCATCCCAAAATTCATAAGAAAATCTTCATAAACCACACCTCCCCTTTCCCTCTTCTAGAGGAAGAGAAATATCCCATTATACATTACCCACTCATAAAAGAGGGATGCAGACCAGAAACAACCTCGAAAAAATAAATACAGCCATAATTCGAGCAGAACCTAATAATGATTTTATCATAACTCCCCCCCCCTTCCTACCTAGGAAGGGAAACGTACCCCTCATTACATACATATACCCGCATAAATAACCCATCATACCAGTAATTTGAGACACTCATACCCAAATAACATATTTATAGAAGTAATCTTTTACCTCAACCTGTATCTAGCCAAGCCGTTTTTCTCCACCATACCCGATAAAGGTCAGGATGTACCTTCTCCCTTTCCAACAACTGCCACTTCATAACATCTCTTTTGATACTTTGCACAATCTGATCTTCTGTTTTCGTCTGCTTCCGAAGTGTTAAACAGCAACGTCCCAGCCAAAGCTGATACCCTATAAACCCCATCAAGAGCCTCATAGTAATATTGTCATAAATCACCCATGAGCCAGGCAACACTCCCTCAGTCCAGATATCAACTGACTGTCCCTTAAAAGGACTTAATGGCCAAACCTTATGAAAGACAGACCAAAAAGACCTGACAAAGGGACAATCGGGGAAAAAAAATGGGATAGAGATTCCACAATACCCGGACAGGTTTCTTTCCTAGGACAATATCTCTCAGCTAGTTCTTTATGTTTCAAATTCCCGTTAACACCCAGTTTTTTATGCAGACAAAGCCACAGAAAGTCCCATATGTATTTAGGGACCCTTTTACTAGATAGTAATTTTAATTTTGCATGTTGATCAGCCATAGGCAAATCTAAAAACCAAGGGTCAGCATAAAAAACATCTCGAATTACTTCAGAATATAATTGCTTCCTAGATTTCATATAAATGGCCTGTTTCGTGAGCCTCCAAGCCTTCAGTTTCCCAAACAACCCTTTAAAATATCCAGGAAGCTAGGACACCCTAGTCTGACGAAGCAAGACCGCCAAAACAACCCACTTATCAATTATAACACCAATCACCTCACCCACCCATGGGGACCATACCTTAGAATCCCTTTTCAACAGGGGAGTCACATTATAGGAAAGAAATGTGACATAAAAAAATACCACTGGAACATTCCCACACACCTTGCTCAATAGGTAAATAAGTAATACCCCTCTTCACCGGGTACAGTCTACTCCCCCACAAGCACGAGAAAAACACAGCATACAAGGAAGTTTCCAAAGTGAGTGTGTGGGGGGGGGGTGTACACTGCTCCCAGGAACAAAAAATAGGGCAACAAAAACGTTTTGATAAGATAAATCCGCTTTGCTTTAGACATCTGCCACCGGTTCCACCGAGCCACCCTATCCTTAGCCGCCACCAGCTGTGTTTCCCAGTTATATTTAGGAGCATCTTGCCCACCAAAATAAATACCTAAAATTTGTCTGTAACCAGTATCAATGGGAATCTGCCAAATTAAGGCAACATCGCCCGCATCATATCCCACCGGTAATATCCCAGTCTTTAAAGAATTAATAGAGGAACCAGAGATTCCAGAAAAAGTATCTAATACCAACAGAGCTTCAGTCGCTGAAGATCTGTCAGACAAAACCAATACCAAATCATCCGCTTATGCTACCGTTACAACAGGGACATCCTCACAACCTACAGATAAGCCAATAATTTGTGGGGCCCTATTGAGGGCATATAGTAAGGGGTCCAATGACCACACATACAGCAACGGGCTAAGAGGACAGCCCTGACGTACCCCCCTATGTACCATTATCCTGCTCCCTGTCCAACCATTTATACTTGGAAGTAAACTTATATTCTTATAACATATTTGTAACCATGCTATAAACTGCGAAGGGAACCCATAACCCTTCATCACTTCCCAAAGGTATGCATATTCTATATGATCAAAAGCTTTATTCTGATCTAAACAAACTAGATGACCAAGCACCTCTTGTGAGGCACCCTTCTGCAGGATTTCCCTTAGAAGGATGAGAGCATCCTGAACCCGCCTCTTTGGAACCCCACTGTATTGGGAAGGATGAATCAAGTCATCCAAAACCCCACGTAATCTATTCCCCAGAGCTTTCATTAATATTTTATAATCCATGTTTAGCAATGTCAAAGGTCTCCAATTATCCAAATCACCTCTTTCCCCTTTTTTATAAATTAATAACAATAAGCCTTTCAGCATGCTCTCAGGGAGATTCTCACACTGCAACCCTCCATTAAGTACCTCCCTTAATTCTACCCCCAAGACTTCCCAAATAACTTTGTATACTTCATGGGGTAGCCCATCTGAACCTGGTGCAGTCCCTGCCTTTAGGGCCCATATAACTGACCTAAGTTCCTCCAAGGATAATGGCGCAGTCAGTAGACTTCCCAAACCCGGAGACAACTGAGGTAGCTTACAACCCCTTAACCAAGAATGCATTGAATTGAGTGGCAAGGGAATACTCCTGAAAACTTTAGAAGCATAAGCATGAATGTTGATTAAATACTTGCATTTGAAATGACTCTACCTTCCTGAGCAGTATTTAAATACATACTAATATACTAAAATGCCAGCAGAATAGGCCTAATGGTCTTTAGAGTCTGCTCGATTGGTCAGCCCCCACCCTGGGTGTTGACCTTGCTGCCCCCCTCGCCTTCTCTGGCTTCTCCCTTCCCAGTTCTGGATATTCTTGCTGCATTGGATTTTGCTTCCAGAATCCTTCCCCTGTACCTGTCCCAGCCCCTCTTGAACCCCTCCACCGTCTCTGCCTCCACCAGCCCCCTAGGCAGTGCATTCCATGGCTCCACCACCCTCTCAGTGAAGTAGCACCTCCTCCTTTCTCCCTGAATCTTTCCCCTCCAGCTTCCACCCATGCCCTCTAGTGGCCCCCTCCTCCCTTCCTTGAAGCACTGGACTGTTCCTCCCCCTATACCCCTCTTCATGTACTTGAAGACCTCTATCATGTCCCCGTCCCTTCCCTCTTCCAATGTGTACATATTTAGCTCTTGAGCCTCTCCTCATAGGTCCTGTCCCCAAGCCCCAAATCATTTTGGTTGCCTCCTCTGGACCCTCTCCAGGAGTTTAATGTCCCTCTTTAAGTGTGGCCTCCAAAACTGCACGCAGTACTCAAGGTGTGGCCTCACCAAGCAGTTATACAGAGGGAGCATCACTTCTCTCCTTCTGGAGGTGATCCCCTAGCGATGCATCCCAGCATCCTGTTGGCCTTGGCTGCTGCCCTCCTACAAGTCTCCGAGTTGTTCATTTTGACATCCACCACCACCCCAGGTCCTCTCAGCCATTGAGACTTGTAGCATTCCCCAGGGTGTACACTTGGCCGGGTTTCTGGCCCCAGGTGGAGTACCTTGCATTTCCCTGCATTGAACCTCAGCTTCCACTTTCTAGACCATCTTTCCAGAGCCTCCAGGTCCCCCTGTAGGCCACCTCCCCTCCTCCCCATCCACCACCGCCTTAGTTGTGAGTCATCCGTGAAGAGACTCATCTCACTCCTGATTCCTGTCCTTATGTCAGAGACATAGGCGTTGAACAGGAGGGGCCCAAGGACTGATCCCTATGGGACCCCACTAATGACCCTCTTTGGGGATGAGACTATCCCGCCAGCTACGACCCTCTGGGTCTGGTCCTGGAGCTAATTGCCTATCCATCTGATCATCTGGTTCCCCACCCCCATTTCTCCCAGCTTATCCAACAGGCCCATGTGAGGAACAGAGTCAAATGCCTTGCTGAAGTCTAGAAAGAGGACGTCCACTGGTCTACCAATGTCCAAGGCACTCGTCACCCAGTCATAGAACTCCACAAGGTTTGTCTGACACGATTTCCCCGAGACGAATCCATGCTGTCTATCGTCCAGGCACCCTGACTTTTCCAGGGCCCCCCCTAGCCTCTCCTTGACAATGCCCTCCATCACCTTACCCACCACCGATGTCAGGCTGACAGGCCTGTAGTTCTCTGCCACCTCCCTTGATCCCCCTTGTGGATAGGCACTATATGCGCCACTTTCCAGTCCTGGGGCACCCACCCAGTCCTCAGAGAGCTGGTGAAAAGCTCCGCCAGGGGTTTCGCCAGGACATCTGCAAGTTCCTTCAGCACTCTGGGATGTAATTTATCCAGCCCCGGTGCTTTCTCTGTCTTAAGGGAGCTGAGGGCTTCCCTCACTCTCTCTGCTGTGATTTCCACTTCCAGTACCTCTTCTCCCTGCTTAGCCCTCCCCCCTCCTGCCAGTGATGCCTCCCCCTCTCCCCAGACCCGCCGATCGGTAAGGGTCCCCCTCCTCAGTATCTCTGTCTCCTCCCATGTATGATGCAGCACCCCATTTTCCTTGGTGGAAACTGAGGTGAAGTACTCATTTAGTACCTCAGCCTGCTCCCCGGGTCTTGTGCCCATCTCTCCCTGATTTAATCCTGCTAATCTGCCCTTCACCTTTGTTTTCCCCAGTGTATCTAAAGAACCCCTTGTTCCCTCTCCTGATTTCCCTGGCCAGGTTCTGCTCCTTCCTTGCC
Organism: Neoceratodus forsteri; assembly: GCA_016271365.2. Classification (NCBI taxonomy): domain Eukaryota; kingdom Metazoa; phylum Chordata; order Ceratodontiformes; family Ceratodontidae; genus Neoceratodus; species Neoceratodus forsteri. The sequence continues at coordinate 85,205,155 of CM028136.1, forward strand.
TTAGCCGCCCTCACCACCCTAGTGGCCCTTCTAGCAATTAGCTCATACTCCCCTCGATCCCTTTCACTCCTTGAGCACTTGAATTGCCTATAGGCTGCCTTCTTTCCCTGCACCACCTCCTGGACCTCCCTGGTCCACCAGCAGGGTTTTCGGGCCCTACCGCATTTTCGTCTTACTCTTGCACAGGTGCTGGTAGCATCTTGCACCCCTCTCCTGATGATTTCCCACCTACTGTCAGCATCCATGTCTGACCCAGTCCCATCCAAATGCTCCTTAAGGATCCTTCCCATTTCCTTAAAATCCGTTCCCCTGAAGTCAGTTACCTCCGTCTTTGTACAGCTTTCTAGCCCTCCTAGGTCCAGGCAGAACCAGACCGTGGCATGGTCACTCCCTGCCAATGGGTCCCTTACCTCCAGGCCCCTAATCTGGTTACTGTCTGCCAGGACCACATCCGTACCAGCGCCTCCCTGGTCGGTTCCCCCACCTGCTGAGTTAGGAACGCATCTTGAAAGACATCCAACAACCTCTGTTCCCTGGTCACAGAAGATGTCATAGTCTCCCAGTCTGTTCCTGGCATGTTTAAGTCCCCCAACACCACCACTGTTCCTCTGCCCAGTCTGCAGTGTCTCCCAACATCTGCCACCAGACTCTCCTCCAGCTCCTCCGCCAGGGCAGGGGGTCTATACACCACTCCTATTTTTACTCTCTTGCCCCCCCTTGTTATCAAGGTGACCCAAATTGCTTCCATGGTTCCCTCAGCCTCCTCTCCCCCTATGCCAATGCAGTTTTGACTATCATTGCTACCTCCCCCTTCCCTCCCCTGTCCTTCCTGAACATAGTGTAACCCTCCAGGTTCAGGTCCCAGTACGTGTCCTGCAGTGGCCCAGGTCTCCAGTGACTGCTGCCACATCTACTGCTCCCTCAGTTAGCATCGCCTGGAGCTCAGGCATTTTATTTCCCAAGCTCCTGGCATTTAGCAGGACTACCTTCCACCCTTTCCCTATACTTCCATTTCCCTGCTCGTGTTCCCATGGGATTCTGTTTTCCCTGGTCTGCACTTTACCAGTCAGCCTTTTCCAGATCCTCCAGCTCCCCAGGGTGAGACAGAATCCCTCCTTTATCGGCACCCTTGACAGCCTTTTCTCCCATCCCTCCCCCCTTCACAAGTTTAAACCCCACTTTTCACCAATGAACCTCTCTATTTTCAACTTAAGTTCCCTCCCTCCAAATTGAGATGGAGTCTATCTCTAGCATACAGCTCCTTATACTCCCAGGTCTCCCCCCAATCCCCCATCAACCCATACCCTCTGGCCTCACACCACTCCCTGAGCCACTGGTTTATCTCCCTAATCTTCCTTTTGTGCTCCCCACTAGCCCTTGGCACCGCAGGATTTCTGAGAAGAAACTGTGCATCCTATGTCATGACAGACCCTGGCAAGCTCCCTGAATCTTGCCTGTATCTCTAGCTCGCTATTTCCCTCAATGTCATTTGTACCCAGGTGGACCAGTATGTCCGGGAACCCCCACAATCCTTTGCCAGCTGATATACCTCGTGCTTAGCCCTGTGCACCGTTAGTCCAGGGAAGCATTTTGTTCTAACTGGCCAGGCTTCTCCCTCCCTATCCCATTTGATACCCCTGCTCATAGAATCCCCCAACAGGAGCACTCTGACTGCTCCTTTTCCTCCATTTCCCCCCCTTCCATGTCCCTCATCCTTTCTACCGGCCCCTCCACCCAGCCGGCTCCTTGTTCCTCCCCCTATCTGGGTGCCACATGCCACCCCCTCCTTATTTACCCTGACCACCCCTCCTCCAATCCTATGCCTCTCCTCCTCCTGAGTATCCTTCTGTACCTTGCTAACTCCCCCCTCACTGCTCGCAACTGGTCCTTCTCCCCCATCTGCTAAACTAGCCTGGCTCATCCTCCCTTCCTTCCTGTCTCCATTTAGTCCCTCCTTGCTTGTTGTGCTCCCCTGCTCTAAACCCTCAGCTCCCTTTACTAAATCATCCTTGTACTTGGTCCTTCTCCTTTACTTTCCTCCCAACTGGTTCTTCTCCTTGGTTCTTTCTCCCTCTTCCCCTGCCCCTCCTGCTCTGATTCACTGCTCCCCATTTTCCTGCATTCCAGGTTCCTCCTCGTTCTTCCTGCTATCTGGCCCCTGCCTCCTGCCCCCACCCTTTCCATCTCTGACCACCCCTGTCATGGCTACATCACCCCCTCATCCTCGAGCAGAAGAAGAGAAGCGCTTTACTGAGTGTAGATCTGATCTACCTCCCGCCTTGCTTCCTTCTGTCCAGCCCTGGCCATCTGCCTACTTCCCTAAGAATGTTGTCCCTCTATCCTCCTTTGTGAGGGTCCCCAGTACCTGCCTGCTTCCTTGGTAGTGTCCTTTTGGACCCCTCTGCCAGGGTCCCTATGTGACCCTGAGTATTCTCCTGCACTCCTTTCCCTATACCCCACCCCAGTACTTGGTGCAACCCTGTGGGAGATCCTGCCCCTTCCCCAACCATACCTCCCCCTTCCCCAGCTGTCTCCTAATCCCGCAACCTCCTCCCTAAGCTGTGCCAGCTGGTAGCACACTGGGCAACCACCAAACTTCCAAGCCCAGTCCAGTATCATGGCTGCTCCACACCTGTGCACCCACCACCCTCCCAAAGATGCTGGCCCTAATGCCTTGTGGTTCCATCCCCTTCCAAGTAGGTTTCCTTGGGTGAGCCACCAGGTTCCCCCCAGTCCAAGATACACCCCTACTGCCTAATCAGGTCACCCACTAATCTTAGATACAGTCCCACAGTACACCGGTAACCCTGTTACTAGGTGCAGTACAACACAGTAAACTTATAAGGGTAATGAACAACTCCCTAAGCTCCTCTCTCCCGGCCTTTAAATCCAACCCCCAGCAGCTAGAACTACATGAGCTGCACCTGCAGCCTTTTCCTCCAATTGCAGGGCAGGTGTTCCCCTTATAAATTAGCAGAACTCTGGGGGAGGGTGGTCTTGGGCAGACACCGACTCGAGGAGAGTGTATCAGCCCAGTGTCTCCTCCAAGCCCAGCAGCCAAATACCCAGGCCCAAGCAAATCCCACCAAATAGGTTTTAAATCAGAAGAAATAGGCCTCACCAAGCGCAGCCTGTTACACAGTGAAACATCCAACAAATGAGCCCACTTACAGCCACCAAACCAGTTTTCAAACTTCCAACAGCCCCCACAACAATACCCTGCTAGCCCCTTAGAAGTAAGAAAGCAAAGAAATAACCTTCTACCAAGTAAAATCCACAAGAACCCTGTAAAAACAACAAGCAGCAGCTACTGTCCTGGAACACAACTGATCCTGTCCCCTTCCAGTTCCTTCATATGTCACGAGACTCTCTAATGGAACTAGCAGCTTCAAATGGCAAAGTATCCCCCATTGTCCCAGAAATCCCATACTTATGCTTCTTCTCTGTTTCACTTAATACTGTCATTTGTAGACAGGCCAGCTCAGCCTTTAACCCCTTAATAATATCTTGATATCCAACGCCCCCTTGTCGGAAAGTGGACAAGACAGAGATACGTTTCCTCAAATACCTCATTTTATCATGTTTCTGTTTGCCATGAATACAACCTACTTTTTGAAAATACACCCTAATATCACCTTTAGTGTCCTCCCACCACTCATTCAAATTGTCATACAGAGAAAAAAACGATTGTCGGGCAAGCAAAAGAGCATGCAACCCCTCTTTTATGTTGGGAATGTTCAACAAGGTAACATTTAATTTCCAGACACCTGGCCCTCTTTGAGCCTCCGGCTTATCCCCTACGACAAGTTTCAACAATAAGTGATCAGAAGTAGCCACGTCCTGCAATTTCTGAGATTGAACCAGTAATCCAAGGGAAAGAAAAAAATAATCGATTTTGGATGCCCTAAGATCACAGAAATAAGTATTCTGATTACTATTCGGTGAAGACCCAAAAGCATCCACCAAACCAGCCTCCCGTATACCTTGTGCCAAGCAAGATGCATCACAATAAACTTTCTTCCCCCTATCAGCCAAAGGCCAGTAGGGTAGGGTACAATTAAAATCACCCCCTAAAATAAGGGGAAAAGAAGTGTACAAAAAAGGAAAAATAGACTTAAATAAAGCCACTCTATCAAATTTATTCTGGGGAACATAAATATTGATTAACCGAATAAGGGTATCCCCCACTTTACATCCAAGAGCAGGGCTCTACCTTCCACTATCTCTATGTGATGTATCACCTTTACGTGAGATAGAAAAAAAACAAATCCCAACTCCATTACATAAATCCTGCCCCTGGGACCAAAAACAGTCCCCCCACACTCAGCCTGTCGTAGCAGCAGCAGCTAATTCCTCCGAAAACACAATCCAAATTTTCATGCATAAACTGAAAAAATGTGTTACGCCTCTTCTCCGAAGATTTAATGCTATTAGCATTTAAAGATGCCACCCGAAACTGAAAAGGAACCATCAGTTAACCCAAACATCTCACTTCACCTTACTCGAGGCTCTAGTCACCCTACCACTTATACCATCCTGAGGCCTCGATTCAGTTTGTCCCTCTGGTATAATCTGTAGGATAGATTGAGGGAGAGATACTGCCTGTTCCACACCTGTTGAGCCATTCACCAACACCTCAAACGGATTGGGGTCTGCCAGAAGAGGAGTAGAGGTTGAGGAAGAGGCTTTCTTTGCTCCCTTAGCTTTCTCTTTTGCCTTTTTCCCAATCACAATAGTGAAATCCTCTCCCCTGGACTGCAGGACCGGGGGTCCTCACTGGACTCTACTAAATCACCTGCTTCAATAAGCCTAGATATCTGAGATATGGGACCTGGGATAGTATCAGAGCTGAGGGCTATTGCAGCCTCAAAGGCCCGATTTTCCACCACCTTGCCCCCATTAGGGCCAACATTTACTATCTTCCCCTTGGAGCCTGTCCCTGTTTTACTGCTACCCTAATAAAATGATCCTGTACCCCAAAATCTGCGTCCTCCGTGTTTTGGCAGCCACAGGGCATGATCCAAAATCATGGCCTACCTCCTCACACAGATTGCACTTTGCCTGCTAAAAACAGTGAGCACTTGGGTGCCCCATCTCCCCACAGTGAACACATTTTAGAAAATCACAGTTAGTGCTGATCTGCTTCTTGGAACTGCACTTAAAGCATACCCTGGGCTGACCTGGGTAAAAAAGAAACCCTTTATCTTTCCCCCAAAAAAAAACAGTTAGGAAGATGGATAAGAGCTGTAGCCATAGTATGTAATTTAACCCTGAATTTTCATCCCCCATTCCAAAACCCTTCATCATCTAGAATAGGAACCGGATTGCCCTGAATATCACATTTTTTTCCCCAGCCAATGCATAATATCCACAACATTGACCCCTTCGTTTCGAAACAAAATAGTAATTACTCGAAAAGGTTGCTTTGTAAGGGGAAATACAATAAAATCAGACCAGAGAGGATTAGTTTTTAAATTCAAATACCGACACCAAAATGTCTCCAATAAAGGCCCCACATAATGCAGCCTGATGGCATTTCGTCTTTTAGCCTGTTCCATCGTCTGATGGAAATGGCTAGCATACGTGGGCCTAGCCTGGGCCTCCGAAGCCTGGGGCTGCTCTGCCGCACTCTCCCCAGTATTCGCCCCATCCTCTGGGACGTCACGGGGGAGGACTCTGAGGGGTAGACCACCGCCTACTTCTGCCAGTTTCTGCAGTAAATTAGAGGAAACAGTACTTATCTCCACCTCCAGATCATCCGACACACCAGCAATCACTTCTGCTGGCTTCCACTGGCCGTCAGACACAGGGACCCAACCTGCCTCGTGTAGGGCCCTATCCGGCGACCAGGAAGCATCCACTCTGTCTCCCCAGGACTCGCCTGCCGTTGCTATCCCCGGCTTAGCCTTCTCCGTGGGTGCATGCAATTTTAGTGAACCTTCCAATACAGCAGCACTCGGGGAAGTGGCATCCCGCTTCTGATCCTCCTTACTCTTTTGCTTCCTTCCTTCTTTCGCCAATAGCTCACTCAAGCGCAACAATTCCTCTTCCAGACAGTGACGCTTCTCTGATAAACTCAAAGGCTGCTCCAGATTCTCTACAGCATGACCACTGTCTCGGGTGATGTGCTGGCCACCCATAGGGTACATCCCAGCCGCCTCTACAGTGGATCCCTCCTCCTGGGGAACTTCCATTATTTCCAACTCCTGGGCCATCGTAGCCCTGTCCCGCAAACCTTTCACCTCCAGAGCTTGTCTCAGAATGACCACCAGACGCGGTGTCAGGGGCCCCCTACCGACAGAGTAGGGGAATTTCCCCCGGTGTCCTGGCCAAATTTCCCTCATTCACTAAAAATACCACCAACACCTTAATCCTGTTCAAGGTCAGTTGGCATTCATCTGTATTCCCCTTCCCCGGGTTGTGCCTGAAAATAGGCAGGATTTGTCTAGTGCATTTACCCGGTCAACAAAAACTAAAAAATAAAAACAAAAAATAAGGAGTGCATGGCTGGAGTTCGAGGAAAGGTTCGTCAGCTATTTGTCACCTACGCTGAAGCAGCACCTAGCAGATTGGCAGCGGATGATCGGCAGATGGATTGTATCCTGCATCGACCTCTAATATAGGTTGGCAGGTAGGGTGCCTCCTGCTGGGCTAAGGGCTCATTCTACCTGTTATACCTCTGCGTCGGTGGCTGCTTCCAGGGACGTCCCTATCCAGGAAATCTGTCGGGCTGCTACCTGGAGGTCAGCACACACCTTCAGTTCCCATTGCCACTTCGACCTTGAGTCACGCCGGGATGCTGGTTTGGAGGCCTCCGTTCTCCAATCCTTATTTCCCAAGTAGTGGGTGTGCGCCTCACCTCCCCCCTCTTGTAGAACTGCTAGGAGTCTGCCAGAACGTGAGGATAATACACCATATCCACGTTCCTAGAAAAATGGGTTACTCACCTGTAACAGTAGTTCTACGAGTGGTATATGGTGTACATCCACATGGACCCACCTGACCTCCCCTGACAGTGGTGCACGACACTGCTTCCAGTGGGCAAGAACTGGTGTCACGGGGCGGTGCTAGGAGCCAGCTTGAAGACTTTCTAGAAGCATTTAAAGGGGAAAGGACACTGCCAGAATATGTGGGTGTACACCATATACCACTCCTTGAGATACTGTTACAGGTGAGTGACCTGTTTATCTTGAACCTGGAATCCTGAACCTGCAATTTTGTATCTTGAATCTGGAATCCTGAACCTGCAATTCTGTATCCCGAACCTGGAGTCCTGAACCTGCAGTTCTGTATCCTGAACATGGAATCCTGAACCTGCAATTCTGTATCCTGAACCTGCAATTCTGTATCCTGAACCTGCAGTTCTGTAATTTAGACTAGTAATTCGGAACCTGCCGTTCTGTATTCTGGACCTGGAATTCTGTATGTAGAACCTGGAATCTTAAACATGCAGTTCTGTATCCAGAACCTGCAGTTCTGTATTCTGGAACTGGAATTCTTAATCCAGAATGTGAAATCCTGAGTCTGCAGTTCTGTGTTCTGGACCAGGAATTCTCTGTCCTGTAACAGGAATTGTGAACCTGTAGTTCTGTGTCCTGACACAACAACCAAACCGAAAGCAATAAAGATGCCAAGGAGCAGAATGTACTGTACTGCAAAATGATTTAATTCAGCTTTATTTATTTATTGAGATCTCGGATTACAACACTTTTGAGCCGAAAGCTCTTTTACAAAGGTTCCACGTCTGAGCAAATTGTAGTAGACATACAATAATGACATGATGTGACAATAATGACAAAAGACATTGAGAGCTAAATTAGTACATACAGTTTGAGGTAATACTTATACAACAGAATTAGTGCATGTAACTAAATTTTAAGTAGCCTAGCCGGTTGGATTTCTGCTTGCGATACCGGCAAACCGGGTTCGGGAATGGACCTGGGTCGCTGGAGGGCCGGCCTGGGGCAGAAGGATGGAGCGTCCTACGGACAGCTCTCCTTCTCGGGTGGGAGGGTGGGAAGTGCCCGGCACATGGAGGACCCTGGCGGAGGCCGGGAGTCACTCAGGCCACCGGCACTCACTCGTGCGGGAGGTGGGGCGGACGCTGGCATCATTGCACATCCCCGCCTCCAAAAGAAATCGTGGAAAAAGGTAGGTGGGTGGGTCCTCTGTCTCCAGGAAGCCCCTCCCGGGAGCTTCAATTAGCCACCATCGCCAAGCACTCCTGACTAGTTACTGGTCCCACGGCTCTGGATAGGGGACCGGTGCTGTGGCCCCCCCCCTCCGGAGGGTAAGCTGGGGGTAACTGGGAGATGCTGGCAATAGATGGTAGGTGGAAGCTCCAGGGGTCATGACCAGGGCAGAGACTGACCTGCCAGGTAAAAGAATACAAAATAAAAAAAATAAAAAATTTAAGTAGCCCAGGAGGTTTGTCAGTGGTTAGAGAGGGTGAGAAGGATGAGGGGCAGGGAGGGGGTGGAGGGGGAGGGTGGAGTGAGTAAGGGATAAGGTGAGAGTAGTAGAGAGAGGACAGGGTTGGGGGGGATAGGGTATCATAGGAGGCAGGCAGGATTGATAAGTGCTGGTAGGGACTAGTTTGAATGAAGTATCACAGCTTGGGTATGGGACGAGTTACAAGCACAAAGAATGTCGGTGCTTTGAGGCTACCTCCTCTTTGTCAGTAGGTCTGCATTAGCTACTCACGAAATCTAGCAGTGGAATTTTAAACTGTTTAAAACTTGGACCAGTGGTTGCTGATTACCCCACTCCACAAACCGGTATATAGACGTTAATAGTAAGAGGTTCTATAGTGGGGCGGTTTCCAAAAAGAACAATCCGTCAGTGGAAAAGAAAACTGGAGAGAGCTGTACATCTACAAAGCACTATGCAAAGTCAGTGTAGCTGGTAGCTAATAACTGGCCTGCTCGTGGTAAGGAAGCCACATAGTGAGCAGTGTAATTTAAAGACCAACAGTTGTGCTCCTCTTGAAAAAAGAAAAAAACATAAACCTCCACAAATTCCCTCTTAATACTATATCTGTAGTAGGTAAATACTGCAGTTTCCATACTTTCACGTTTTGCTGTTTAGATAGGTGAGGGATTATAATTTTGCTCTGAGGAGCTGGTTTTCTGATCCCTTCCCCTTCCTGGTGTGCTGGACTGCCCCTACATTCAAACTTTTTGTGACATTTTAGAAGGAGAAGCGCAGAGGCGTGCTCCAAAGAAATCTTTTGGTTTTTATAGTGCTTTTTATATTTGATGCGCATGCAACAAACGCTTTGTGATGAGTGCAAGGGGATTTTGGGGGGTTGCCACTGCCAAGCCCATTGCAGTTCACAATACCAGGGGCTTGGTAGTCTACACCAGTGACCATGCATTGTGGTTGTGACTCAACTCTCTGCTTTGTGGGCTGCAAATTCGTGTACTTCAAAGGACTGAAGCCACTTCAATCAGAGAGGGCTTTGGTCCTTTAATTTGCATGAAACCTTGTCGGCAAACAACTTATCAGCTTTCAAAACAGTTACCAATTGCATACTGGAAGTTTGCTGCGGACCTCAGTGGTGTGCAGCTGATGTATCATGCCCTAACACTGGCACCCCTTAGCCGACCCCCACCTGACCCTCCCTCTTGGCACTCACCACACCACACTGCCCCCCCCCAAAACATAACACTGACACTGGGGGTGCCCAGTCCCCCAGTGTTGTCACCATGTATTTTTTTTTTTAATATATAATTTTAAAAGCCTGTAATATAGGAAACCGACCATTGATGTCTGTTGCTGACACCCCTTGGCCTCTGTAACTTTTTCACCCCACCCGATCCTTCCTCTCAGCATCCAACCTCCCCAGACATAGCACTGACACTAGGGGTACCCAATCCCCCAGTGTCATAACCCGAAATACTGAAATCCGTCTCTTTTTTTTTTTTCATTAACCCTGTTAAAAAAAAAAAAAAAAGTTCATTGATATCTGTTGTGCTGTTAGTTCCACCCACCCGACCTTCCCACTCAGACACCCACCACCCCCTAAGCCCTTACCTAGCCATTGAGGGGTCCAACGCCGTAATCATCTCTGGACCACAGACACATCTTCACTCTTTAAAGCTGGACTTCGAGCTGAGGAAATCAGGTATGCAGTTTGATGTATTTCAATGGGGTTTTCAACTTAGTGGCATATCTTGGCTATTTTTGAATACATTTTCAACATGCCTTTTGTGGGAGCCTACCTCATACGAACATACGAAGAACTCAGCAGAAGAAGGCTGTTTGGTCTATCAAGTCTGCTCATGTTGCAGGGTTCACAGTTTGAGCTACTGTCCCTGCCCCCTCTCCCCACTCCTCCCATCCTCCCTACCCATGACCCTTACCCTCCCCCTATACCTGTCCCAGTCTCTCTTAAAGCTGCCCACTGTCTTCAACAAGATTACCTCTTCTGGCAGCACATTCCAAGTGTCCACCACCCTGTCTGTGAAGAAGTGCTTCCTGACCTCCCTCCTAAACCTTCCACCCTCCAGCTTAAGAATGTGCCACCTCGTGTTATGGTTGTCACTCAGCTTAAAGAGACTCTCCTTATCAACCTTATTTATCCCTTTCAAGTACTTGAAGGTCCCAGTCATGTTCCCCCCACCCCGTCTGTCTCTGTCCTGTCTTCCAGGGAGTACATGTTCAGTGCCCTCAACCTCTCCTTGTATGCCTTACCCTGCTGACCAGCTATCATCTTTGTAGCCCTCCTCTGAACCTTTTCCAGCAGAAATTTAGGAAAATCTATTCCAAAAGGTGATTTTGTAGTCGCTGCACGAAATCACCTTTTGGGCAGGAGTTGTAAATTTTCTCTGCACTTGTTAATGAGGTGGGGTCATAAGAAAGCTATGTTGAAAATTTTTGGGAAAAACATTATAAAAACAACAAAATTGTATGCCTACATTGAATTTTATGAATGCAGGCTTGTAACTTTAATAGTATTCAAAATTTTGACTCGTGGAATGACGCTATGGTGACGCGGAATGATGTTTTGATGGGGATTTGGAAATTTTCACCTACTGGCTTCATTAGGTGAGGTAACAAGAAGGCTATGACGAAAATTTGGTGTACAAATATGGTAAAATGCCCAGGTTATGACTGAAGGTTAAACTATTTCAGTGTTCACTCTTAACTTCGCTAATTTTTAGTAATTTGACTTCAACCTTTCAACATAGCCATTTTTCCACGCCACCTGATAAATGTGACATGTGTCATTTTTAAAATCCTGAACGAGATGTGTTTTTGCACCTCTGGTGCAAAATGACATTTTGTCCAATATACTGTAAATGGTACATGTCATGTCTATAAGGCGAATCTTTTATTAATTTATTTTTTTATTGATAAAGAGTCGGCATTACAAACCTATGAGCTAAGAGCTCATTCGCAGAGGGTCCTCGACAAAGAAAGGAGGGGAACGATTATATGAGTTGGGAATAGCAAATGTAGCTAACAGGCATTGTCATAAACATATTAGTAACACATTAACAAACTAATGTAGTACAAGAAACTGAGTATTAAAGACAGAAACAAATTGTAAAGTACAGTCTTAACACAGAGTACATGAGGAGCAGAACACCGGCAGTCTAAATAAGGTGCTAACAGAACAGTTAGGTACTCACAAATAGCAGCTAAAAAGCCTTGTCGTAGACAAGAGGATGCCATGGTAGAAACATCTCAGCGACTGTGTAGCAGGCAATAGGTAAGATAGTGGGGAGGTCGATTCAGCGGAGTATGTGTGGATATAGTCTAGTAGGGTACACAGGGAATGCCCTGGGGGTTAAGTAGAGCAGTAGCAGTGTGTAGGTGGGACGATGGAATTCCGAAGTTCGGATTTGAGGAGACTAATGCTGGTGAGGCTTGGGATGGCTTGGGGGAGCTCGTTTAGCCAGGTGGGTGTCCTGACTGCAAAGGCACGACTCCCTAGGTCAGGTCTTCTGAATGGCACCGCAAGTGCATGTTTTGTAACACTTCTCGTAACATGTTTAGAAGGGGCAGGGTAGAATAAAGCCTGTAAAGTAGGTGGTGCAAGTCCAAGCAGGGCTTTCATCCCCAGGAAGTAGGAGTGGAATCGGATCCGGTCCTTGAGAGGAAGCCATTTTGTTCTAATGTACAGATCGCAAGTGTGCATAAAGCGATCAGCATCTAAGACAAGTCTGCAGGCTTTGTTTACGATGGTGTAGACTCTGTGTAGGCTAGTGTGTGAGACGCTGTACCGCAGACCACAATTCCATATTCTAGGATTGGAAGAATTGTACCTCTAACAGCCTGATACCAGGCCTCTGGATTGAGGCAGGACCGAAGCCTGTAGAGGGCCCCTAACTTCCTGTTAGCAGCAGTGGTACTAGTACGAATATGTTTGTTGAAGGCAAACGACTCATCAGTAGTGATCCCCAGGTACCTGAATTAGGACATTTGCATGAGGGCAGAGTGAGAGCTGTCATTTATGATGAAGGGTGGTGCAGTAGTTCTTCTCTTTTGACGCCCAGCAAAGAGCATTGTCTTTGTTTTTTTTGCTGTTGAGCACCAATAGGCTGTCCTTAAACCAGTCCTGCAGCATGTCAGAGTTGTGCTGCAGGTGCCTGGTGAGAGTTTCTTGGCACGAATCCCACAGAAAGACAGCCATGTCATTTGCGTAGAGCAGGATCCTAGTCGAAGGGCATGCCTCTGGGTGCTTGTTCACAAAGAGGCTGAACAACAGCGGGCCCAGTATAGAGCCCTGAGGTCCCCCTATGGTGACTTCACAAGCCTGAGACATGGGTCCGTTAATTTTTACCCTCCAGGAGCATCCAGTAAGGTAGCTAGCGAACCACTCGACTGTGCCCGAGGACAGCCCCAGGCAGCCTAACCTAAGGAACAGCAACTGATGATGCACAAGGTCAAAAGCCTTGGTAAAGTCTGTAAGATAGCTCCAACTAGCTGGCTATGGTCAAGTGCTTCATGCACGTAGCCTGTGAAATCAGCTAAGGCAGTATTCGTGCTATGCATCCTGCGGAAGCCATGTTGCTGTGGGCAGAGGAGGTTGTATTTGTGCTGATGGTCCATGAGTTGGTTAACTATAATCCTCTCTAGTGCTTTGGAGACTGGGGACAGTATGGAGATAGGTCTGTAATTAGACACAGTTACCTTATCACCTTCTTTTAGTGCTGGGGTTATCAGAGCGGATTTCCATGTAGAAGGGAAAGCAGACAAGCAGAGAAACAGATTAAGCAGCTTTGTTATTGGTATGATGACCTCAGGTAGAGCAGTGGCTACCAGTTTCATAGCAACACCATCGCTGCCCATCCTGGTTTTGCCCAGCACTCTAGTTCGGTATGTTGTTTCCTGAGCAGTTACATGTTTGAAGTAGAAGTTTGGGCTTGTACTGGTGTCGGGGCTGGAATTAGGAAAGCAGGTAGCTGGTACTCTAGTGGGGTACATTGGCCATGGTATCGTCATCTAGTATTACCTCACCGTTATGATGAAGCGTGGAGAGGGGGACCTGTCACTTGACCCTATGAGGTTCTTTATTGAGGTACAGAACTTCTTCCCATCACCTCCACATTGAGCCTGCTGGTTTTTGTGGTACGTGGCCTTGGCATGATGGATTTCCCACGTACACCTGTTACGGGCCGCTTTGTACCTTTGTATATCTGCAGTTGCCCCCATCTCCCTGGCATGGTGCCAGAGCGTATCTCGCTGCCGTATCATACTGAGCAGTTGAGGGGTGACCCAACCCATATTACCTCCATTTATCATCTTCTTGCAATAAGGAACGAACTTGTCCGCAGCTGTGTTGAAGTGGGAGATGACTAGCTGGAGTGCTGTGGCAACAGAGAGGCATTTGTCAGTGAAGCTCCAGTCTGTGTCTGTGAGGTAATCCTTGAAGTGAGTCATGGCACTTTTTTTATAACCCTATTCCTCACTAATCTTGGGGGGGGCAGCCTGGCCTGTTTGGCCCCCCACTCACATTGGACTGGCGAATGATCACTCATGGCGTCAGGGAGAACCCTGACATTAGATAATCTTTCTGGATGTGTTGTTAGGACCCAGTCGATCAGGATGCTTGTACCTGTGTGGTAGTTAGTCCTAGTGCTGCTTGAGACTGTCTGCGTTAGGTAAAGTCCAGAGACAAGATCCTCGTGTGTGGCACCAGTGGCAGAGGTAGGTTTTGGAGCCAAGGGGACCATTCAGTGAATCATGGGTTCCATAAGAGGCACTAAACAGCAAATAAACATAGTGGAGGGGCACCACTACTTACACTGGGGCAGCCAGGAAGGGCGATAGCCTCCCAGCCCCCCTCTAGCTCCGCCACTATGTGGCACTGGAGCTGGCAAGCCAGTTGGAGTTCAGATCCTCCAGGATGATCATCTCCTTTTTCTTGTTAACTTGGGAGTAGTAATTAGCAAAGGCTTCAAGCCCTGCCTTCTGGTGCCCGGGAGGGATGTAGCTGGCCATAACATTTAGACACTTGTGCCCTTTACCAAGTATGATTTTTACTGTTAAGCATTTGCAGTCTTTGCTGGCCAGAGCCAGTGGGTCTTTGTGGCATTGCAGGTGGCTGCAAATGTAGATTATGCAGTCGCCCTCACCATTACCGGTGCGGTCCAGGTTGTGCATGTTGTAGCCGGGAAGGGAGACTACTGAGTCCGCATTACATGGGGAGAGCCAGGACTCTGTTAGAGCAGTGACATCTGGTTGGGTGTGTTCCACTCAAGCTTTAAGCTGATTTAGCTTAGCTAAGAGACTACAGATGTTCAAGACCACAATCTTTAATCACCCCTTAGTAGCTGTGGCCTGTGGGTTAGTAGGCAGTGGTTTGGGGTTAGGGTGGATGTTACCCGATATCAGCAATAGGATTAGGATAAGTTTTCCGCGTAACTTCGGGTAGATGAGTTTTGCTTGTGGCCTCAGCGGATTCTGGGAGGTGTATTTGGCAGGTGGGCCTAGTGCTAGATGAAGGCTGGGGAATAGACTTGAGGCCGAAATAGGGCTCATCCTTTGAGTAGAGAGAGGCCCATATGTGCAGTAGCGCTGAGTGTGTAGGAGAAGGAGGAGTACTGTGGGTCTCCCATTGAGCCGGTTTGCTGCACCAGAAGAGGTATTCTTGGTGGCTGCTGGCATTGGTAGTTGCCGTGGCAGGGTATCTGGGATAGAAGGCAAGCACCAGGGTTATTTATTTCGTTTTTGTTAACTAGGCAGGTGCACTAGACAAGAGATTTTGCCTATTTTGAGGCATGACCTGGGAGAGTTACACGTCAGAAACAGCAGGTACATAGTGTCCACAACAGAATACAAAACATCTAGTTGGAAGAAAAAATACAGTAACACTTAACAATTTAGAATACGTGGCACATTCTGGAACAAGTAGAATATACATAGCATGAGGATAAACAGTAATCACAGTTACATAAACTTTTATAGAAGTTTGAATACCGTATAACTGATTGAAGAAATACATATACAGCAGACACTGGGGGTAGGTAAGTGCTGAGAGGACGCACCGCTCTCAGAGTGGAAGATCGGTGGTGGTGCAGGCGAGTGGAGACAAGCAAGCGGTAGAGCGGGAGCAGCGACCGGAGTTAGGATCAGCTGTCAAGGGACGCCTCCTGATGTAATGTGCCTGCTAATTTTGGCATCCATTTTGAACACAATAATATGCTAGGTGGGGAGAAATAATATGTTAGGTGCGGAGGCCAGCTCAGCCACCACCTGTACTCTGGGTTTGCCAACCTGGTGTTAGGTCTGACCTCAAGAGACGCAGGGTAGCCTGCTGACAGTAAGACATAAAGATTTAGGATTGTCATTTTAAGGTGTGTCTGGCAATGAGACAGTGTACTCCTGTAGACAGTCCCCGAGGGGAGAGGAAGTCTATTTAATAAAGGCAGGGGGTGGCGGAGGGTGGGTGGGCCAAAAATTCACCCCGGAATGTCACTTAATGAGAAAAGCACTGTAATCACTTAATTGTAAAGCACTGTAAAAACACAGTCAGAGCAGCACTGTTTTACGCCTAGGACAGTGTATTATCAAGTGCTTTTGAAACACTGAGTACTGCTAGTTTCTAGCGCTACTTTAAACAGAAGAGCTGCTTTTCGGTGGTAAAATAAAGCTGGACAGGCAGCTTTTAAAGCAGTTTTACAGTTTGGAAGTCTCCATGGATACAGGTTTCAAACAAATCGGCGCCAGACAGAGAGCAGTCCATTGAGCCAATGAGGAGCCAGTGAAGTCCTGGGAGGCCCTATGAAATTTGCGGCTTTCAAGCCATGCTTGTACGAAGGCAGAGGCCATACCTGGGTCTGTGTGGGCTGGCAGGAGGGATCGTGCGGCTGGCCTGAGCATGGGCTGCTAGTCAGCAGGAGACAGTCTGGGAAGGAGCAAGTCCTGGAAGAAGTAGTATCTTCAAAATTTGGTGTCAAAAGTGCAAAAAAGAAATTGTTTACCAAGCATCAAACATTCGGCATTGACAGATGATTGTTATATTGTCAAGGCGTGTTTGATTCAGATCAAAATCACTGCTTAACTAATGTTAACTGTTCAGAGGTAAGTAGAATAATGCACACAGTCCCAGTCTGTGCTGACTCTGCTTGTTATTGGGGGAGTACAGTGGTGTGTACTGACGCTGCCTGCTGTTGGGTTGAGTGGAGACATGAGCTCAGTTCCACTGATTGCTGGCTGTGCCTGCAGTTTGGTGGCGGTGGTGTTGGGGGATAACATGAGCCCTGTGCCCAGTGCGTGCTTACTGTTCATGTTTGGGGAGGGGGCTGGGATGACCAGTGTTTGCTGACTCTGCTTTCTTTTCTGTGATGGGGGGATGCATCTCTCTCTGCCCTCTGTTTGCCGATTCTGCCTGCTGTTTGTGAGGAAGGGGAGATAAGCAATTTTGCCGAGTATGTACCGACTCTGCCTGCTGTCATTTGGGGAAGGAGGGTGAGAATGAGAACCCTTTCCTCAGTGCATGCGGTTTGTGGTTCATGGTGACTCCCTGCCTAGCTGTAGGACAGTTTCATGGTGTACAGAGAGTGACAGTAGAAATGTTATTTGTAATTTCCATTTCTTATTTTCTGTAGGACAGCAAAATGGTGAACTGTTGCCACCTACGGACTTATCTGTGATTTCCATTTCCCGTTGTCCAGAGCAGCAAGACAGCGTACAGTGGGTGCCTGTGGACATGTTGTCTATGATTTCTGTTGTCTGTAGGATAGTGAGACGGTGTGCAGTGGGCGCCTGTGGACATGTCTCTGATTTCTATTTCCTGTTGTCTATAGGACAGCGAGATGGTGTACAGTGGGTGCCTGCAGACATGTTAACTATGATTTCAATTTCCTGTTGTTTGTAGGACAGTGAGATGGTGTACAATGGGCACATGTGGACATGTTATCTATGATTTCAATTTCCTGTTATTTGTAGGACAGTGAGATGGTGTACAGTGGGCACCTGCGGACATGTTATCTATGATTTCAATTTCCTGTTGTCTGTAGGACAGAGAGACGGTATATAGTGGGCGCCCGAGGACATGTCTAGGATTTCCATTTCGTTTTGTCAATATGACAGCGAGATAATGCACAGTGAGCGTTTGTAGACATGCGATTTATGAATTCCATTCCTGTTGTCAGTAGGACAGTGAGACGGTGTACATTGGGTGCCTGCGGACATGTAAATACTGTCTGGCTACCGCCTAGGCTTAGTAGTGTGTGCTGCATGGTGGACAAAACTTTGAGAACAGCATTTGACTCCCCATTATTCACTCTTTTAGCTTTTAGAAAAGAATATAGGAAACTAAGATCAACTGGAAAATATTTGTTATCCATTCCAATTTGTTCTATTGTTATGGGTGAATGTGCTTTTCCTGCTTATACTGCTAAATGTTGGAACAATTTGCCCGATTCACTTCACAGTATTGCAAGTCACACTGTACTTGTCAAACAGCTGGATTTGTTTTAATTGAATACATCTATTGATGTTGTGTTTATTCCTGGACATTGCACAGTGTATTTCTTGGAATGTAGTTGCATCTGTATGTAACTTATTGTTCTCATCTTGTACCTGCTGTGCACTTGTGGCTCTGGGTTGTTCCTTAAAAAGGGCCTTTGACTCGGTGTACTTAACTGGTGAACAGAGTAAATAAATCAATGCATAAATGTTATCTGGGATTTCCATTTCCTACTGTCTGTCAGACAGAGAGACTGTGTACAGAGCAGGGCTCAAATTTAACTTTTGGGTACCAAATTTCGTACTAGAATACCAAAATTTTAGCCCTGGTGCTCCGTCTGAAATACCTGAGTTTTTGTGCATTAGTCCCATCCAGCGGAGGGCCCAGTCCCCATGTTGTTGCTAGCCCCCCTTCCCAGTAGTTCAGGAGACTGGGGAGCCCACTCCCAGTGTCCCGAAATTTTCCAGTAATCCCCTTTCTGTATAAAAAAAGAAAACAGTCCCTCGTCATCTCCCCTGTCCCCCTCCCCATCCCGTCCTAACTTTTCATGCAACCCCCCGCCTGTACTTTCCATCTGAGATCGGTGGCTGTCATCTTCTGTGGACTGGGACATGTCTGCACTCTTCAAAGCCGAACCGCGAACTGAAGAATCAAGCTACATGCCGTATAATGGCTGTCAATTGCGTTTTCAATTTATGTTGATATCTCGCCCATTTTTCAATATGTTTGCACCACATTTTCAACATGGGGTTTTTGGCACCCCACCTCATGAACACTGGCACTGTCATTTTGTTATTCGGTCCCAAAAGGTGATTTCACAGTCTTTGCATGGAATCACCTTTCAGGACCAAGTAACGAAATGACATTGCCAGTGTTCATGATGTTTGATCCCAAAAAGCTGATGTTAAAAATTTGGTGCAAAAATATTGAAAAATAGCCAAGATATGGGTGTTCGTTGACATTTTTCTACGTACTTAACTTCAGCAAATTCTCTTTTGTTGTCAATATATTTTTATTGTTATTTATATATACATGTATCCAGTTACAATACAAGTTATGAATGCACATAAACTAATAAATATACTAGAATAAGTTATAATATCTATAAATTATTAAATGCTTATTATATGTAATAAATAATGTGACTGTCCAATATCATGAATCAATGATAATAAATTATGAGACATGTAATGTAATCACTTTAAAGTATCACTTAACAACTGCAGGTAAAGGGAAGAAGAAGAAAAAACCCAGAAAGGAATAAAAATATAAGGAGAGAATAAGAAATGTAAGAGGGAGAGGGGTGTAGTCCAGTTTCCTTAAGCATATTTAGCATTTAACTTCAGTAATTTTTAATATTTTCACTCCAGATTCACAATATTGTCATTTTTCCCCCCACATGAACAGTACAGCTGCTTTTCTTCACATCCTGCCCGAAATGTGTTTTCACACCTGTGGCTCAGAATGGTGCAGTCGTTGTGCAAAACCACCTTTGGGTCCCAAAAAGGCCATGTTAAAATTTTGTGAAAAAACTCTTAAAAATGGCCGAGTTACATGTGGGCATTCAAAATTTTCTACACACGTGCGTAACATAAAAATCCATTGAATTTAGGCAGAATACCAGATTTCCAGGCGGGATGCCAAAATTCTGAATCTGATATTCCTCCAAGAATAATCCTTTTTTTTCCCTTAAATTCTATTCTAGAATCGTGGATATGTTGTTCATCCACACTCTTTGGCATTGTCCCCTTCCACTTTAAATCTGCCGGAAGTCTTCAAGCTGGCTCTTCCCACCCTCCCGGGTAGTATAATCCTTGGCTCCGCCCCATGACGCTAGATTTTCTTTTCCGCTGGAAGATGCAGGTTGCCTCCCTCGTGCTCTCGCATTTCGTAGGCCCTGGCTTTCAATTCATCTGTTTTAGCGAAGCTAAAACTTGTTCGAGTTAGCGATCACACTTTTGCAACATTGATCACGGAGGAGAAATCTTCCCCGGGATTTCACCGGTGTCCCTTCGGCCAAAAGATATCGTGCCTCGATCCAAATTTCTCACATGCGTTTACTGCCTAGGTGTCGACCATGACACCTCATCCTGCAGTTTTTGCTTGCATTCCATCCCAATGTCCTGGAAAATCGCCTGGCGCGTTTAAAGTTGCTGAGAACGGAAAAAAGGAACCCTCTGGTGAAGTTTGAGGAGGATAGGTGGGCAGTTTCCACGGCTGTGGGCTCCGCTGAACAGTTGGAACAGATGAAGGTGTTCGAGGAAGAAGCCCCTTGCGCTTTGGCCAATCGAAGTTTTTTCGTTCCTCTGAACCTAGGCTCCATCTTTTCATGTTCTTTTAAGGAGTTGTGCCAGTATCTCCCCACCCGGGGTGAGGCGCCCTCAGGCTCGTACTCCTCCTGCTCTTGGAAGAGAGATAAAGACCCGACGTCTTCGTCTCGGCGAAGACGTTCTTGGGACTGATAAAGATCTGGGTCCCAGGAACATGCGGTCTCGACCTCTGTCGAGACTGCCTCCTCGGCTGCTGGCTGCACAGAACTTCTGTCTGGCCAGGGGACCGAGGAAGTGGCCGAAGAGGTCGAGATTATCCTCGACCTGATCGACCCTTTGTCGCCGGCCGTGGCTGATGACTCTTTAGAAAGGACTCCGGTCCTGGTTTTTCCTGATGACGAGACCCAGCATGCTGATGTCTCCATCAAGGATCCGGTTCCAGACCCTCGGGTTTCACCGATCCCACCGGTGTCTCCCGATCGACCGAGTTGACTTTCTCGATCTCGGTCGAGGTCTAGGACCTCCTCGGCCGAACGACTGACGAAGAGCCACAAGCACTCTAAAGAGAGGCGACATCACAGGTTGTCCTCATCCTCCTCGGACGAGGAGAGGCTCTGATGGAAACTTCATCAGCGCTATGAGGACCTTATGTGGCAGTAGCTAATCTTGTCTGGGCATAAGCCGGCTCTGCCGAACACCCTGGCCGTTACGTGGCTTTCACATCCCAGGCCGACCCCTCTGGAACCGAAGCCTTCAGTTCCTTTGCCCATGGGGCCGGCATGTCCCCCGGTTCGGCCTGTTCAAACAACATGAAGTCTTGCTATATTATGACATATGCAGTGAGTCCCAACCTTCGAACTGCTCCGGAGGTGAAAGAGTTAACTTTCCATGCCAGGCATGGAACTTTGAGCACGAGCTCAGTTGAAAACTCTGTCTGTTGTTCTTCAAACTCAAACTGTCAGATTCTTTACTCCGCCTCACTGAACAGTCGCTCCGGAGATTTCTCCTTCTGCTCGGTTCATTTTGTCGGTTAAAGTATTAATTTCTCGTTTTTTTAGCCGAATTTAAACCGCAACTGGTTGGTTCAAGCTCTTCTGTGGTATCGTAAGTACTAGATAGGTTTTACATTTCTTTCTGTGTGGAACTTGTAAACGGTATTATCGGTTCAGTTTGAACCGATCAGGTAGTTTTAAATACATTAAATCTGTCTTTTAGAGTGTGGTTCCTGGTTTTTATCGGTTCTAAAAAAAACGGATTTAATTACGTTTTTTTCCACGACCCGTGACACGGTTGGGAACCGATAAGAGAGTCTTGCTTGGCGGATTGCCATAAACGGGCAAGTTTTGGTTAGGCTGGCACTATGTCTGAGAAACCCAAAAGAAAATCTGGGCCCACTGGGTTTCAACACTGCAGTGTTTGTGGGGAGGCCTTTGCCAAGGCTGACCCCCACACCACCTGTGTTTATTGTCTGGGGTTTGACCACCTCAATGCAGACTGCCAGATTTGCAAAATTTTCCTGCAGCTACCCTGGATAAAGAGAGTTGGTAGGCTCAGGAAAGGAGGCCAAGAAGTCCGTGACCCGGATGGCCAGCCGGTTCGGTTGTAACCGAACCGGAGGGAGTGCCCTCTGACCAGGGCGAGACTCCCTCGAGCAAAAGGAGAACTGACTCGGAGGAGTCGGTTCCAGCAAAAAGGACTAGAAAATCAGCAGGTGTGGAGCCAAAATTCCCATCTCCAACCGCTGAAGAAATAGCCAAAGCGATTAAGATTGTCCAGTCGCTTTCCCCGGTTCCGACCGAACCGGCACCATCAGGTAAGCGTACGGTTCGGTCGGCTCCACCGGTTCAAGAATATGATTTAGAGGAATTTTATGAACCGGAGGAGGGGGAAGAGGAGTATGAGGAGAGTGAATTTGGATTTGAAAGTCTGGATGTGCCCATTGAACGGACATCTCCCCAGACAGACCTTCAAGTGTCTCCCTAGGCTTTCTGAGTCTCCCTCTCATTTTATATTTTATAAAAAAGTGGCTGATACCCTCCAGCTCCCTATGGAGGAAGCTGTGGATGATCAAGAGGAGCCTTACTATGTAGAAATGATGGATATCCCAGAGTCTAGGAGACTGTCTATTCCTTTGCATAAATCTTTTGGGAAACAGACATTTAAAATTCTAAAAACTCCTCACTCTATACCTCCTGTGGATAAGAGAATGGACAAGAGGTACACATTGTTGGGCTCTGATACGGAGTTCCTTACACAACAATGCAGCCATGTTGGAGTAGTGCAGGCTGCAGCCTGTGACAAGGCAAATATTCCCTTGGCTTCACACCCCCTTGACAAGGACTCCAGGAAGATTGATGCCATGGCAAAGAAACAGTACATGGCAGCATCCTTGGGACTCAGACAGGCAAATTATATGGCTTATGTTGCTAGATATCAAAAATCCAGATGGGATACTGTTGTGGCTCTAGCAAAACAGGTCCCTGGCCAGCTTGCCAAGGAGCTGGAGCAGGTGACTGCTGATGGTATTGAGGCATCCAAGGTGCAATTTCATGCTGCAGTGGACTCTAATGATGTGTCATCAAGAGTCATGGCTACATCTGTGGCACTTCGCAGAATGGCTTGGCTCAGATGTACTAACCTGTCACAGGATACCCAGACTAAGGCCATGGATTTTCCTGTTGTGGGTAATTCTCTTTTTGGGGAGCAGACAGAGAATTACATGAAGAAAATGGATGAGTATAGGACCACCTATAGGAGTGCACAGGCCAAGGAAAGTCAGGCCACTCTCAAGGCAGCCTTCCAGGGGCAGGGCAGACCTTTTCATAGGCCTTTTACCAAGCCCAGGCCTCCTCTTCAGCTTATGCCCAGAGGATTCTTTAGAGGAGAGGCAGATGGGGTACAAACAGACCTTCTTCCACCCTCAGCCTAAAGCCCCTGCCAAGCAGGCACCCTGATGGGGTGGCCAGGGCCGATTCTCCACTACCTGTAGGGGGCAGGCTGGCTTACTTTGTCCAGGACTGGAAGTCTTTAACATCAGACAAGTGAGTCCTGGAAGTAGTAAGCCAGGGACTGGTTCTCAGCTTCAAAAAATTTCCAAAGATGAGAACCAGGTCCTTTCCACCTGCAAATCCATCAGAGGCACTTGCCCTAGAAACAGAAGTTTCTACCCTCCTGGCTCTCAGAGCTGTGGAAAGGGTTCCACCCCACACCAGGGCAAAGGGTTGTACTCCAGGTACTTGCTTACCCCAAAAAAGACAGGAGAATTGCAGCCCATCCTGGATCTCAGATACCTAAACAAGCACCTTTTAAAACCAAAATTCAAAATGGTGACTCTGGGAATTATTTTACCCTCTCTAAGGCCAGGGGACTGGCTAGCGTCCCTGGATCTCAAGGATGCCTATTTCCATGTTCTTATCAGAAGCTCCCATCGAAAGTACCTCAGATTCGAACTGCCCTCAGGCCATTACCAGTTCAGAGCAATGCCCTTTGGCCTTACCTCTGCCCCGAGGGTATTCACAAAATGCCTGGCAGTAGCAGTTGCCCACTTAAGAAGGCAAAGATTGCCATTTTTCCTTACCTGGATGACTGGCATGTAGTAGGCCAGTCTCAGAACAAAGTCAAGCTACACCTTCAGGTAACTCAGCAACTGCTCACATCTCTAGGTTTCCTTCTCAGTCTTCCAAAGTCAGTTCTAGAGCCTGTCCAGCTTCTCACCTTCATATGTGCAGAACTGAACACAAAAGGCCAGAGCCTTCCTTCCTCTGGAAAGAGCAAGGACCCTGGTCTCTCTGGCCTCCTCTTTCACCCTGCAGGTCTCTCGACCAGCAAGGCATTTTCTGCAGCTCCTGGGGCAAATGGCTGCTTCTACAGCAGTAGTGCAGGGAGCAAGATTTCAGATGAGGACATCCAGTTCCATTTGAGAGCCTTCTGGTCTCAAAGGAGAGATCCTCTAACCAAATTGATCCCAGTGACTCAAACCCTGATCCAAGCCCTTCAGTGGTGGCAGGACCAGAGCAATCTGAGACAGGGGGTCCCCTTCACCCCTCAGTCTCACTCCTTAATCCTTACTACAGATGCATCCCTCTTGGGGTGGGGAGCTCACATGGGCGAACTCACTACCCAGGGATTGTGGTTCCCTCAGGAATCTCTGCTCCACATCAATCTGTTGGAACTCAGAGCAGTTTTTCTAGCACTTCAAGTTTTTTCCACATCTGTTCAGAACAAAGTTGTACAGGTCAGAACAGACAACACCACTACAATGTGGTACATCAACAAGCAAGGAGGCACTCGGTCTACGGCCTTGTGCACCGAAGCAATGAAGTTGTGGTCTCTGGCTTATTCCCTGAACACCTCCCTTACGGCAGTTCACCTCCCAGGCAAGGACAATGTCCTGGCAGATGCTCTCAGCGGGATTTCCCAGGGCTATCACAAATGGTCATCGGACCCCCTGGTCTTGGAGGTGATATTTTCCAGATGGGGCACCCCGCAGATAGATCTTTTTGCAGCCCCAGACAATCACCAACTTCACCTTTTTTGCTGCAGGCCCCCAGTGTTGGGCTCAGTCCCTCTGGATGCCTTCCTTCTCAGTTGGGAAGGGAAGTTTCTCTATGCTTTCCCCCCTTCCCTCTTCTGTTCAAAGTGCTAGTCAAAAGAAAGGTGGGGTTTAAACTTGTAAGGGGGGAAGGGATAAGGGAGGGGCTGACCAGAAGCCCTCCCCTCCAGATGAGGGGAGTAGCCTTCAAGCCCAAGGGGGGGAGGGGGGAAACAGACTGGAGGTGGAGGTTTCAGGAGGAGCAGGGGGAGGATGGAAGTATAAGGAATCTGGGTGGGGTTCGACAAAAGGATCAGGGATAAGGGTGGGGGTTAGTGTTAGTAAATGCCAGGAGCTTGGGAAACAAGTTGCCAGAGTTCCAGGCCATGCTGTTCGGGGGTGGATGTGGCGGCAGTCACGGAAGCGTGAGCCAACAAAAACCATGACTGGGACCTAAATATGCGGGGTACACTATGCTTAGGAAGGATAGAAGGAGGAGGGCAGAGGGGTGGAGTGGCTATGTTCATTAGAGATGACATAGAAATTGCTATGGTAGAAGAGGCAGAGGGAAAGCGTGGAGGCCTTATGGGTCACCTTACGATCCCCAGCAGGAGATAAGGTCAAGCTGGAGTAGCATATAGGCCCCCGGGATGAGTGATGTTCTAGAGGATGGTTTGCTGGACAACATCATTGCCCAGTGTGGTCCAAAAGGGAAGGAGTGGTGTTGATGGGGGACCTTAATATGCCAGGTACAAACTGGGAACCATGTCCTCTAAGGTGGCCGAGGGCAGAGGCTGCTGGATGGCTTCCAGGATGTGTTCTTAACACAGCATGTGATGGAGCCCACAAGGGAGGGCATGTCCTGGATGTGGTTCTGGCAGATGGGGATCTGGTAAGGGACATGGTTGTACAGGACCCCTGACTGGGAGTGACCACAATACTGTCTGGTTTCAAATAAGCATTGGGGAGTGGGGGTGAGATCTAGGACACTGGCAGTGGACTTCAGGGGCAGACTTTATGGGCATGGGAAATATTCTCAAGGATCACTTGAAGGGGATTACCTCAACAACAAGTGTGGAAAGGAGATGGGAGGTCATAAAGCGGGACTTCATGAGGCAGTCAGGATCTGCGCTAAGTTGAAGCGTGAGGAAGAGGTCACATAAACCATGCTGGTGGTCCAGTGAGGTCCAGGTAGCAGTCAGAGAAAAGAAGGCGGCTTACAAAAATATAAAACAACAAGAGGGGATAGGGATAAGGAAATGTACCAGCTTGCATCTAGAAAAGTCACCCGTATGGTGAGGGGAGCTAAGTCCAGTAAAGAGCAACGGCTGGCACAGGGGATACATGGAGGGGAAAAGGGGTTCTTCCGGTACATTGGGGAGCGGAGAAAAACTAAGGGCCATCTCAGCAGATTGAGATCAGAAGGAGGGTGGGTGGAAGAGGCGAGGGACCAGGCAGAGGTATTTAATGAGTACTTTGCCTCTGTGTTCACTAGGGAGGGGGATGGGATATCTACAAAGCAAGGCACAAAGGGGATAGAAGCGGCAGGGAGTGGGATCAGGGGAGCAACAGAAATGGAGCAAAAGGGAAGGAAAGGTACCCCAGGGGTGTCACATCTGGATAAGGATAAAAAGACCAGTAAGGTGGAGGGGACGGATGATGCCATCCCCACCAAAAGGGTGTGGTTTGCCCTCAAGGCCCTAAAGAAAGACAAATCTCCTGGGCCGGATGGCATTCATCCGAGAGTACTATGGGAATTGGCGGACATACTGGCTGCACCCCTGGCGGAGCTTTTCAACAGGTCACTTGAGACAGGGTGGGTACCTAGGGATTGGCGAGAGGCACATGTGGTACCAATCCATAAAGGGGGGTCGAAGGAAGTACCAGGAAACTATAGACCCATCAGTTTAACCTCGGTGGTGGGAAAATTAATGGAGAGTATACTAAAGGAACGATTGGGGGTTTACTTGGGGGAGGTGGGAGGTCTGGATAGTCGGCAGCATGGGTTTGTGCCAGGTAGATCATGTCAAACCAACCTTGTGGAGTTCTATGAATGGGTAACATCAGAACTGGACAGAGGTAAGCCTGTGGATGTATTATTCTTGGACTTCAGCAAAGGCGTTTGACTCTGTCCCCACAATGGTCTGGTGGAGAAACTGATGGGGTTAGGAGTAGGCCCTTTGATGGTCAGATGGATTGAAAACTGGATAGCTGGACGCACTCAGAGAGTAGTGGTCTGTGGGGAGCTCTCGAACCCTACAGAGGTTGGTAATGGGGTACCACAGGGCTCGGTCCTGGGTCCAATCCTGTTTAATGCATACATATCAGACATCAGGGATGGTATAGGGTGTGAAATAGGTCTCTTGGATGACTCAAGATGGGAGCAGTAGTTGAGGAGAAGGGGAGGTTGGCCTGCAAGGGACCTGGACACCCGAAAGCTGGGCTCACACATGAAATTAATTTCAATATCACCAAGTGCAAGGTGTTGCATCTTGGTCGGGAAACCCTAAACACAGGTACACCCTGGAGGGAGGTGCTGGAAGCCTCAACAGGGGAAAAAGACCTAGGGTCATGGTGGACATGTATGAATAACACTGAGCAGTGCAGGAGAGCAGCTAGCAAGGCAAACAGGATGTTGGGATGCAGCGCAAGGGGGATCACCTCTAGGAGCAAGGAATTGATTCTGCCGCTGTACAATGGACTGGTTAGACCACATCTTAAGTACTGTATACAGTACTGGAGACCACACTTGAAGAGGACATACAGCTCCTGGAGAGGGTACAGAGGAGGGCAACAAAAGATGATCGAGGGCTAGGGGATTTGACTTACGAGGACAGACTTGAGGCTCTGCCTGTTTTCATTGGAGGAGAGGAGAGACAGGGGGGACATGATTGAGGTCTTCAAGTACCTCAAGGGAATAAATAGGGTAAACATGGAGGGGATCTTTAGACTAAAGCAGGGAGGCATCACCAGAGGGCATGGTTTGAAGTTGGAAGGTGGAAGGGTGAGAGGGGAAAAGAGGAGGAGGTTTTTCACTGAGAGGGTGGTGGACCCTTGGAATGCTCTGCCTGGTGAGCTGGTTCAGAGATCCACAGTGGAGAGCTTTAAGAGAGGGTGGGACAGACACAGAAAGTGGATGTATCAGATGATGGCCTGTCCCGGGGGGGTGGGGATGGATGATAGGGGTTTCTGGAGCACAAGGGATGGGAGGGTCTCGGCACCCAACTAAGGATCTAGGTTCGAGCAGACTTGATAGACCATAATCTGCTGGCAAATAGTATGTTAGTATGTTAAATCAGATCTCAACCCTGCAAAATGATCCTGATTGCTCCAGATTGGGCCAGACAGCCCTGGTACCTACTCCTTATGTCCTTAGCAGTCCTCCTTCCCCTGTGTCTTCCCAGGAATCACAACCTGTTAACCTGTGCTCAGGGGAAGGTTTGGTACCTGAATCTCAAATCTCTCAATCTCAAGGCCTGGCTCTTGAAGAGTTAGTTTGCTGACCTACACCTCTCCCAAGGTGTATTGGATATCTTGAAGACGTCTAGGAAGCCTTCCACCAGGGCTACTTATAATTCCAAATGGAAGAGATTTTCCATATGATGCTCTGGCAAGCATATTTAACCAGAATCTGCTGATTTACCCACAGTCCTGGATTTTATGGTGCATTTGAATACTTTGGGGCTGAGACCAGCTACCCTAACAGTGCACCTGGCAGCCGTGTCTGCTTTCTTATCAGCAGGTAAACCCTCTTCTCTTTCAGCTCATCCTGTATTCTCCAAGTTTTTCCAAGGGGTTGCTTCACACCAACCCCCCATTCAGGAACCCTGCCCCTGCCTGGGATCTTAATATTTGCATTGCCCAGCTTATGCAACCCCCTTTTGAGCCCTTGTCTTCAGCAGAGCTTAAGTACTTGACTTGGAAAACTGTGTTTTTGGTAGCCATCACTTCTGCCAGGCGCATAAGTGAATTACAAGCATTGTCAGTGGAGCCTGATTTTATCTCCTTTCATAGAGATAAGGTGGTCCTCAGGACTAACAGAAAGTTCTTGCCTAAGGTGGTTTCAGACTTCCCTTAATCAATCTGTGTCTCTCCCTGTTTACTTCACTGACCATTCCTCCTCTGGCGAGAGAAGACTGCACAGTTTAGATGTCAAAAGAGCCCTTAGTTACTACATAGATCGTACCAAGGGTCACAGGTTTGACTCCCTCCAACTGTTCCTCACTTATGGTGAGGTTGGTAAAGGGAAACCTGCCACTAAAAGATCCATTGCCAGGGGATTGTCTCTTGTATCCAATTTTGCTATGAAAAACTGGGTAAGGTTCCTCCCTCAGGCCTGAGGGCTCACTCTACCAGAGGTACAGCTGTGTCTCTGGCTGCTGCCAGGGACATCCTATCCTAGAGATATGTTAAGCAGCTACCGGAAAACAGTTCCACACTTTTACCAAGCATTACTCCCTGGACATCCAGGCTAGGAGTGATGCTCGGTTTGGCACAGCTGTGCTTCAGAGCCTATTTCCTAAGTAGGTTCTGTCCCTCCTCCATGGAGGTACTGCTGTGTAGTCTGCATATGTCATAATATAGCAAGACTTCATGTTGTTTGAAGAAAAAATTACTCACCTTAGTAATGTTGTTTCTTCTAATGCAGTCTTGCTATATTATGACAACCTACCTGCCCTCTCAGAACCTCTGCTTTTGGGATGTGGGTGGGCAGTGCAATATGCACTTAGTAGATGTCCAGCTTGTTTTCACCCTCCTTTTGGGGTGTTTGGGTGTTGTGTTTTCATCTTTGGATCCCTGACTTGAGTCTTTGTTTTGGGACAAAAAATATGTTCTTATATTTAGTAGCCAGTTGGCTAGTGTAGGTTCACGGCTTCCACAGAACCTTAGTGAGTTTTGCTCGTAAAGATCTGACAGTTTGAGTTTGAAGAACAACAGACAGAGTTTTCAACCGAGCTCGTGCTCAAAGTTCCATGCCTGGCATGGAAAGTTAACTCTTTCACCTCCGGAGCAGTTCGAAGGTCGGGACTCACTGCATATGTCATAATATAGCAAGACTCCATTAGAAGAAACAACATTACTAAGGTTAGTAATTTTTTCTTCCGGTCTCCCCACCCATTCGGGTGGAACCGGTGCCTAAGCAGCCTGTGGGAGGGCTCTCTCGAAAGAAGACCAACCGGATACTGGGCTTCCCCGACACCTGTCGGTTACTGTCACCCCTGACCGCCCTCGGCGGATCGAGGGTGACTTTGGCGGTAGACCGTTATATCCCGACTCTTCGGAGTCAGACTTCACCGGATTGCACTCTCATCCGGAGGATGATGAGTCGTGCGTTGGCGCAGGGATGGAGGAAGGCCCTTCCTCCTTCCAAGGGATTCTCCATCTCATTTCCGATTCTACGGGAATGCCTCTGGAACCCATCCAGAAAAAGGCAGAGTGCCCTCTTACAGACATTCTCAAGGGGGGGATACCCCGACGGAGGTCTTCTCAGTGGCCAGAGCCATCGTTGGCCCGGCTCTTGAACTCTGGCAGCACCCTGCTTCCTGCCCAGCACCATCTGCCCGCATGTATGCGGTGCCCATTGGGTCCCTTGCGGGATTCATGGAACACCCCTTGGCCAAGAGCCTGGTGACTGTTTCCGTATTCAGTCATACTGGCAGTTAGGTCGACACAGACCGACCTCCAGACGAAGAGTCCAAAAATATGGACCACTCTGCTCGAAAGGTCTATGCTGCCTCTTCCTTGGGCCTTCGTCAGGCCAGCTTGGCTGTCATTATGGCACACTTTCCTCATGCCCTCCTCGGGTCATTAAATGAAGTCCTCCCTCATCTCCCCATGGATATGCACACTACGGTCAAGCAGGTCTGTGACCAGGGCCGTACTGTTGCAAAATAACAGCTCCAGACGGCCTTGGACATAGGGGATTCTTGTGCCCGCTCAGTGGCCGCTGCAGTGGCCACTCGCTGCAGGGCTTGGCTAAGGCTTTCCTCTTTTCCGGCAGACACTCAGCATAAGCTGGGTGACGTGCCTTTCCTAGGAACCGACGTGGCTGGTCACCTATAGCGTATAGAGCAGTCCAGTGCCACCTTGGACGCCACTTCTGCTAAGTGTTCTTCAGGCAAAAACCAGTAGAAGAAGAAGGCCTTTCGGCACTCTTCCCCTGCTGTACAGCAGCCCTCCTATCAGGGAGGTCAGCAGCAGACTTCAACTTGGCACCCTCGGCCCAAGCCTGGTCCCCAACAGGCCCGAAAAGGAGGCCGAGGCTCGGGTCCTGGAGCCACCTTCTCCTCTAAGCCTGCTCAGTGACGGGATGGGGGTAACAACCCCCATCTCGGTCACGCCAGCCCTGGGCCCTCCTGTAGGGTGTCGGCTCTGCCACTTCCTTTCCGCCTGGTCCGCTATCACTTCGGACAGGTGGGTCCTCGAAGTGGTTGGTCGGGGACTGCCTCTAGAGTTCGAGCAGTACCCTCCCAGCCGAGCCCGTCCCACAGGAGGAATGGATTTCCGCATGCAGCCGGTCAGCTCTTCGAGAAGACGTAGCACAGCTCCTCCGCAAGGAGGCAGTAGCTCCTGTGCCGGAACCTCCAGCAGACCCAAGCTTTGTCTCCAGGTACTTCCTGGTGCCCAAGCAGACGGGGGATTGGCGCCCCATTCTAGATCTCCATGACCTGAATCAGCTTCTCAGGTCTCGCACCTTCCGGATGGTCGCTCAGTCCCAGATCATACCATCCCTGGAACGAAACATGATCTGCAGGACGCGTTCTTCCATGACCCAATCGTCCATCCCACCAGTGGTTACTCCGCTTCAGGGTCGAGGGGACCCTGTATGAGTTCCAAGCCATGCCGTTCGACCTGTCATCGCCCCACGGGTCTTCACCAAATGCATTGCAGTAGTGGCGGCCCATCTTCGGCGTTGAGGAGTCAGACTATACTCTTATCTTGACGATTGGCTTCTGGCAGGTTCCACCCAACAGAGGTGGAGAGGTCCAGAGATCTGGCCCTCCAAATCTGCTCCCAACTTGACTTCCTTATCAACGAGACCAAGTCGGAACTCGTGCCTTCATAGGTGATGGGCTTCACTGGGGCAGAGCTCAACTCTCGTCAAGCCAAATCTCGGCTCCCGGTGGACAAGACAGAGGTTCTCTCCTCCTTTGCCCAGTCATTTCTGGTTGGGCACTTGCGCCCTGCCTGGGACTTTCTGTGCCTTCTGGGCTACATGGCGGCATGCACCTCAGTGGTCCATTGGGCCCGGTTGTACATGCGTCCCCTCCAATGGGAGCTAGCCGCCCAGTGGACTCAGCTCCTCGGTCACTTTGACCAACTGATCACTGTAACCCAGAGGATGTGGGACGCTCTCCAATGGTGGACCACCCCAGTACGTTTGCAGGAAGAGATCCCGTTTGTCCACCTCGAGCCGACGGTCATTCTCACGACCGATTCCTCTCTCATGGGCTGGACATGGGGGACAACAGGGCCCACGGGTTCTGGACCCCCGGGGAATCCCAATGCCACATCAATCTGTTAGAGCTCAGAGCAGTTAGACTGGCGCTGTCAGCTTTTGCTCCTCAGCTCCGTGGTCAAGTGGTCCAAGTCCAGACGGGCAATACCATGACCATGTACTATCTCAACAAACAGGGCGACACGCACTCCCGTCTGCTGTGCAAGGAGGCGCTCCGCATCTGGACCCACGTAAGCCGGTTGGAGGCGGATCTCCTAGCCATCCATGTAGCAGGAGCCTCGAACCAGCTGGCGGATGTTCTCAGTCGCATAGGCCAGGTATCCCACAAGTGGTCTCTCCATCCAGAGGTAGTTTACAACCTGTTCTCCCACTGGGGCAAACTGCTGATGGACCTGTTTGCTTCCAAGGAAAACACCAAGCTGAGGCTGTATCATGCCCGCCCCCCTCAGCAGGGTTCACTGCAGGGGGATGCCTTCTCGAGGCCATGGACCCCAGGCCTCCTCTACGCCTTCCCTCCATTTCCCTTGATCCACAAGGTGTTACTCAAGGTGAGGAGGGACAAGGCGAAGGTGATTCTGGTAGCCCCAAACTGGCCGCACCAGTTCTGGTATCCAGATCTCTTCAGCCTCAGCTGCAGACCCCCAGAGCGGCTTTGTACACGCCCGGACCTGATATCAATGAACCAGGAGAAGGTCTTCCATTCGGACCTTCAATTCCTGCACCTCAAAGCCTGGTACCTGAGCGGCTAGAGTTACAGGCTTTGGGTCTTTCCGAGGATGTTTACACTGGTGGAGGCATCTTGAAAGGAATCAACCAGGAAATGATGCACCTTCAAATGGAAAAGGTTTTCCATTTGGTGTCAGAGCAAGGGTCTGGACCCCTTATCATGTTCTGTGGCTGACATCCTCGACTACCTTTGGTCTCTCTCTCTCTCTCCAAAGGGGGTCTCCGGTCATCGACCCTTAGGGTGCACCTGGCAGCCATCTCTGCTTACCAGGTGCAGGCCGGTCAGCTGACGTTTGCGCAGGAGACAGTGGTCGGGCACTTTTTCAAAGGCCAGGATCACGTATCCCCTCTGGTGCATGAACCTCCGCCTCCGTGGGATCTTCTGCTGGTACTGGCAAAGCTCATGGGCAAGCCATTCAAACCCATGCACAAGTGTGAACTGTCACATTTCTCGTGGAAGACGGCCTTCCTGGTGGCTATCACATCAGCCAGTAGGACAGGGGAGCTCCAGGCGCTTTTAGTGGACTCCCCTTATCTGGTCTTCTACAGGGACAAAGTTGTCCTGCGACCCGACCAGAAATTCCTTCCGAAGGTGTTGTCAGAGTTTCACCTTAACCAGGTGTTGACTCTGCCAGTATACTACCCTAATTACACCTTGGCTACCGAATACAGGCTCCATACTTTGGACCTGAGATGTGCCCTCTCCTATTACAAGGAGAGGACAGCGGAAATTTGGGAGAGGTTCGCCAGCTGTTTGTCACTTACGCTGAAGCTGCTTCTGGCAGACCTACAGCCAAACGGACCATAGCAAGATGGATTACATCATGCATCAGTCTGTGCTATGAGTTGGCAGGCAAGGAGCCTCCCAGAGGGATAAGAGCTCATTCTACCCACCATACTGCTGCATCAGTGGCTGCTTCCAGGGACATCCCCATACAGGAAATCTGTTGGGCTGCTACCTGGAAGTCAGCAAACACCTTCATTACCCACTACCACATTGACCTTGAGTCATGCCGAGATGATGCTTTTGGGGTCTCTGTTCTTTAAGTAGGGGCTGTGCGCCTTGCCTCCCTCCTCCCGGAGAACTGCTAGGAGTCTGCCAAAGGGTGTGGATGAACAACATATTCACGATCCTAGAAGAACAGGTTACTCACCTGTAACAGTAGTTCTAGCAGTGGTATATATTGTTCATCCACATGGACCCACCCGACCTCCCCGGCTTTGGATGCACACAACCTTGCTTCCAGCGGGCTAAGATCTGGTGTCATGGGGCGGAGCCGAGGGTTATACCACCCGGGTGGGCGGGAGGAGCCAGCTTGAAGACTTCTGGTAGATTTAAAGTAGAAGGGGACAATGCCAAAGAGTGTGGATAAACAACATATACCACTCCTACAACTACTGTTACAGGTGAGTAACCGGTTCCTTCTGCAGTGGGTGCCTGCAGACATGTTTTCTATGATTTTCATTTTCTGGTGTCAGTAGGACACTAAGCTGGAGTACTTTCACCTGATTTCTATTTCCTGTTGGACAGTGAGACTGTGTACAGTGGGTGCCTGTGGACATAGAATGATTTCTGTTTCCTGTTGTCAGTAAGATAGAGACATGGTTATACAGTGGGGGCCTGTGGATATGTTATCAATTATTTCTATTTCCTGTTGTTAGTAGGATAGTGAGATGGTGTAGAGTGGGTGATTGTGGACAAGTTATGTATGATTTCTGTTTCATGCTGTCTGTATGACAGCAAGATCATGTACAGTGGGGGCTTGTGGATATGTTATCTATGATAAGCACGGCTTATTTCCTGTTTTCTGTAGGACAGCGAAATACTGTATTTTTGCTGCCAGTGTACATGTTTTGTCATTTCTCTTTTTCTGTGCAGGAGAGTGAGGCGCTGTACAGTGGGCGCCTGCACCTTGTGTCGGATCTCCTACAGGAGTTGTTTAAGGAGGCGTATTCTCTTCAGAAACAGCTGATGGAGCTCCTGGACCGAAGTGCTCTTGAGGCAACGGCTGCAGAGGAGGAAGTGATGGTCATAGTGTCAGGTGTGTGCAAAAAACAGTTTGTATTTGCAGTCATTTACCCCTTTAGTCAGTCAGCACCCATAAGGGCTTTCCATGTCTTTCAGTCTCTGTATGTCCATTCCATCACCCCCTTTTTTTTTTTTGCTTAAAGCTTTTTATTGATTATTTAGAAAATAATACAGTGCTATACTTTAAGAAAGAAGATATTAAATCACAAAACTACATATTTTGATGGACTTCAGTTTGCTGGCTGTTGATGAGAGCATCCTAGTAGTGTAAAGTGCAGGGAGTTGGATCCTGGTGGAGAAGATGCAAGAAGCATTTCTGAGCCAGAGAGTCCTGGAACCCATTAGGGAGGGGGTCATACCTAGTCCTGTCAAACAGAAAGAGAATGGTAAGGGTCCAGGTGGCAGAATCACTGGGTTCCAGCAATCACAGAGCCGTGTGGGTTGAGGACAAGCTAAAAGCCAGTAGGGTACACCCCAGGACTAAGGTCCTGGACTTCAGAAGGGTAACTTTTGGGAGGATGAGAGTGGAGTTGAGGTGAAAATTTCAGGGTGCGATAACGATGACAAGAGAGGACAGCAAATGGGATCTTTTTTTTATACTTTCTATATTTAGTATCTTTCAGCTTTACAAGACATCAGCTTTTACTTTGAAGTTTACAAGAAACTTAATTCTTACTTGGCATTCAGTCACTCTTATCATTTCTGAATACTTAACATCTCAACTTAGAGATAAACAGAAAAAATAAGAAAAGACATTAAAATTCACACTTGGCAATTGATTACATCATCAAGCAGGGTCATTTCTCTTACATAAATTGTGCATTAATACATTTCCATCACAAAAACCCAAACAACTATACACGTAAATAAAGCATTACATTTCTGAGCAAACCTACTCTATCCACCCCCCCCAATAATTTTTTAATTCAACTTTTCCTGATAAAGTTCCCACCTTGCTATAAAGGCCTTTTTTCTATTTTGCAGGCCCATAGAGATTTGCTCATTTTGTTGAGTTTGCAGTATTATTGCTTTCCACTCTTTAAGGCAGGGTGGAGCTTTTTGGAGCCATTTTTTTGTTATTGATTTGTACGCTGAGCATAACAAGATTGCCCAGAGATACTTTTGAGCTTTGTCCCTTATTCCTGATGGAGGTACTCCTAGGATCAAATGAAAGGGTTCTAGCTCTTCTTGTATACCCAAGACCGCCTTTATATGTTCAGTGACTTGGCTCTAGAATTGCCCCAAACTTGGGTATTCCAGAAAAATATGCATGTGTGAGGCATTTCTCTCCCCACAGTCTCTCCAATACCGGGAAGAACTTCCCTGCCACCATGAAGACATCACTGAGGGAACCAGAAAGTACCTCACCCGCACCTTCCAAACAAACTCCTCCCAAGTCGGGGATGAAGAGGTCACCCATGTTCCTCTCCAGATCCTTTCCCATTCTATAGCAGTTAATGGGCGCTGTAGTTCCTGTTCCCATTTAGATTGTACTGAAGAAATGGCATTCCCCGCCCTGGATATGCTATACCTGTACAAGTTCGTTATTGCTCTCTCACCATACTGCGAGGACCATAGTCACTCAAATGGGGGGGCTCCCTCTAGCACACTGGTACCCTTTTCCTGGTACTTCAATTGTTTTGTGATGTAATCTTTTATTTGATAGAAGTATAACCTATCCCTTTCTGTCCACCCAAATTTGTTTTTAGCTTCTTCTAAACTCAGAATATCAGTTCCCTTCATTAGTTGCCAAGGGGCCTCTAGCCCTTTGTTTATTTGAATTTTGTACCATTGATTATTGAATTCAGGGTTTAAGATGAACCATCTATATCTCCAGCAATACTGCTGGGGCATTCTATACTTCTGCCATCCTTTCAGAATGGCCAAGGTCGCTGACGGGACCATCTCAAGCATTTCTCTAAGATGCTTAGATGAGAATAAGCATGCTGGGAGGGGGATCTTTGTTTCCCTAGCCAAATCTATCTGCTTCCACCTTGCATGGTAGGCTTTATTACCCCATAATAATGCTAGCCGCGCCTGTGAGGCCAACCAGTATTCACGGAGCGATGGCAGGGCTAGTCCTCCCTGATCTTTAGGGAGTATTAGTTTCATGTAACCCACTGTTGACCTCTTGTAATTCCAGAGGTAGTTATTCATTAATTTTTGCCAGGACAAAAGTTCTTTGGAAGTAAGAGTACAAGGGACGCATTGGAATAAGTATAAAAATCTTGGGAGAATGTTAATTTTTAGGGTTAGATTCCTCACGTAAAGAGTTGTGGGGAGCAAAGACCATTTCCCAAGATCTTGTCTTATTCTTTGGACTAGTGGATCGTAGTTTCGAGCGGATAGTTCTCTCGGATTTAGATTTGAATCCTAAGTATCGTGATGCTTTCCTTACCCCATTTGATTGGAAACTTTGTTTTAAGAACTGGAGTCAGAGTACAATTAAAGACCAAGGCTTCTGATTTGCCTACATTAAGGAAAACCAGACAGGTTGGAGAATCTATCAATTAGAGAAAATAATGCTGGGATGGATTTTTCCGGGTTTGTAATGTATAACAGGATGTCATCTGCAAACAGAGCTAACCTCTGTTCCATTCCCTCCACTACAACCCCTTGCAGTTCCGGAGACTGTCTGAGGCTCTGGGCCAATGGCTCTATGTAGTAAGCGAACAGGAGAGGGGAAAGGGGGCAGCCCTGTCTCGTCCCTCGCTGCAATGAGAACCTCTGTGAAATATGGCCATTTGCTCGTATATACCCTATTGGGCTACTATAAAATCTGAATATAGTCTCCACTAAAGGGATAGGGAATTTTAATTCGAGAAGGACTTCTTTTAAATATTTCCATGTTACCTTATCAGAGGCTTTTTCAGCGTCAAGTCCCAGCAGAACTGCTGGAGTTTGCTGCCCATTTATGTGTTCTGTAACATAGGCCGTACGTCTCACATTATCTTGGGCTTGACGTCCTGGTATAAAACCACTTTGGTCAGAATCTGTTAAGGCTGGGGCATATTCAACCAGGCGTTTAGATAGTATTGTGGCTAATATTTTGTAATCCGTGTTTAAAATAGAGATGGGGCGATATGAGGGGCAAAGGGTTGGGTCCTTGCCTTCCTTGGGTATAATTGAAATTATAGCCTCATTCCAAGAAGGAGGGACTTGTCCACTCTGAGAGGTGACATAAGTAAACACCCTACTAAGTAGAGGTGTCAGCAATTTAGTAAAAATCTTATAGAATTCTCCAGGGAACCCATCCGTCCCAGGACACTTACCTGTCTTTAAACCTCCTATTACAGCTGCGACTTCATTAGGCTGAATGGGGGCCAGCATTCTCTCTCCCTGTTCGTGAGTTAGCGCAGGAAGTTGGAGGGTTGAGAGGAAATTTTTAATCTCTCCCTCGAGAGGATCTGTTTCTTCTGTATAGAGGGCAGAGTAATAGTTCCGTAGAGCCTCCGTGTTGGCTGTAGTAGTGGTTTTCAGGTCATTTGTGACCGGATGTCTAATTTTAACAATCGTGGCCTTTGCCTTTCAATTTCTTAATTGGGCTGTTACCATTCTGGTAAACCTTGGGCCTCCATCGTAGTGTCTATGATGCAGGTACCTCAGTTTTTGCTCTACACCATAATCTAGGATAGCATTAAGTTGTTTTTTAAGAGCGTCCAACTCCCGGGTTCTATTCTTACTATGCTTTACCTTTTGCTCTTCCTCCAACTTAGCTATTTTATTTTCTAATGTAACCCTCCCTTCCTCCCTCTGTTTTTCCTTATAAGAGGAGATTGCAATAATTTTCCCCCTCACTAGAGCCTTGACCGTATCCCATAGTATTGAGACTGGCGTCCCTTGAACATCATTATCTTGTACTGCCTGAGATATTGTGTTGCTAATCTCCTCTTGGATCTCCTTATCTCTGAGTACTGACAGGTTCAGCCTCCAAAATGTTCTTTTTTTGGGAGTCAGGGAGTGTAATTTGCAGAAAATAGGTCTATGATCAGAGAGAACGAAATCCCCTTGCCATATCTCACCAGTGACTCCTGTGTGTTCCTTCTGTGTAATTAAGTAATCTAAGCAAGAGTAAGAATCATGGGCCTGAGAGTAAAATGTGCATCGATTATCCGATTCCCGTAGATGCCTCCAGACATCCTCAAAGCCCAGCTCATGCATCAGCTTCTGCACCTTTCTACCTAACATACGCACTCTATCTTGGGTAGGACTACCATTTCCCCTGTAATGTCCAAGTTAAGGTCACCCCACAGATCAAGCTACCTTCGCCCATCCGCCAGCTTGTAGAAATTTCTGGTATACTAAAATTCTGAGGCCGGGGTATATATACAGATGCTAGCGTCAGTTGCTGACCGTCCATCTGACCTTTAATGAATACGTACCTACCCTCTTTATCCACCACTTTATCTGAAATTTCAAAGGAATCGCTTTCTAATAAGACCTGATCCCCTGTCTTCCTTCCTTATATGATAGAGGCAACTACCTGGAAAATCCCAGCTTCTCAAATTTTTTATGTTCAGCATTCAAGAGATGGGTTTCCTGCAATAACAAAACATTCGCCCCCTGCCGCCTCATTAACTGAAGTATCTTAGCCCTTTTAATGAGGTTAGTAAATCCGTGCACGTTATATGTGCATACAACCCAGTTTTGCGTCATTGCATAGAATAGGGAATATTTTCTTGACCTGATTTCCTTCCCCTGCACAGTTTTTCCCCATAGTAGTTGCCCCATTTCTTCCTTCCTTCCTTCCATTGTAATCACTTTAACATCGTCATTCCTTGCCTTGTTTAACTGCCCTGCTTTGCCAAGTGTATCCCAAAACATACAACAAACTTTAAACTTTAGAAACATTTCAACAATTGAACTTCACAAAAATGTACTTCCTAGGTTGGGGGCTATGCAGAATTGATAGCCCCTTTGTCCTCCTTAAAAAAGGGAGAACAGGGGAGATATTTGCCCTACTGTTTCCGGGGACTCCCCCTAGAGCCGCTCTATTTGCTAGGCTCCTGTAAGGCGAGCCTTTGTACGAGGTCGTCACCTACTCTGAACCAGACAAACCACATTTAAGCCTCCATGGGCTTTAAATATTCCTTAGAAGGAATTCAGCTATAAGCGTTGTAGAAGAATACTCTGATGAAGAGACCCTGCACAGACATATATTCCCAGTACCAGATATTACGGGGTCTGGGGGGGGGGCAAGGGTGCGGGTGGGGTGGGGGGCAATAACAGCGGTGCTGGAGTGGCTGTAATAATACATCTCTAGACCCCTCCACATACAGTTACATTCTGCAGTTGAGGAAGCACAGAAATTCACCTCCTGGAGGCGTGGGCCACCTGCACACAACCACATCCCAGACATCCGTTTTAATGGGGAACTTTTTGTATTTATATCACTCAAAGCTCACTCATAAGGCTATTCCCAACCCATGTGCCCCAACACCTCCCCCCGCTCATGGAGAGAGCTGAAAAGTTAGGTTGAAAAGACCAGTCCCTCCCCCCGAGTCTCTCTCATTGACATTAGGTCTCTTGGGGTTGTCCATTGCTCTCTTTTAAGATTCCCTCGAGAATGCAACTTTGTACTTATCCTTTATTTTTCCAGCAAGAAGTTAAGTTAAGTACGAGAGTTCTCTTTTAGTTGAAGCTCCACTTAGGTTTGCTTCCATCATGGAGGGGATTCTCTGCGAGCAGCTTTTCTCGCGAGGAGCTTCTGAACAGTGCGTACCAACTCGGAGTGCACTCCTCTTTAGGTTCCCCCTGTCAGCTAACGGCTGGTTGGAGGGTTCCCGATTCCCCGATTCTGGGCTCCTTCTCTCCTTGATCATGACTCCACGCTTCCCCAAGGCTTCCAAGGCCTCCTCTGCAGAGACATAGATCTTCGTTCCATCTTCCCAAAAGACCCTCAATCTCGCTGGGTAAGGCGTGTGAAAACGTACTGACTTTTCCTTCAGCGCTCTCAATATAGGCATGTATTTTACTCTTTCCGCTTGTATTTCAGATGGATAGTCGTGATCTGTGTATAGCCTATGAGTTAGGTATCTAATGTCCTTCTTTGCCCAAGCACGCGAAGTATTTCTTCTTTAGCAGAGACGAGGTTTAATTTAAAAGCTTTGGATCTCGGCCTTGCTGCAGGATCAGCTGGCTTTGCCTGGGCGCCACGATGTGCTCTTTCAATGTGGGCCATGGTGGTAGGGAGATCGAGTACATCCTTCAGTAGATTTTCTAGAAAGGCAGACATAGGGGCAACTTCTGAGTTTTCTGGGAGACCATACAGTCTCAAGTTGTCTCTACGAGAATGCCCCTCCAGGTCCAGGCACTTTGCTCTTAAAGTTTCCGTTTGTTGTAGTAGGGTGTGGATCACCTTTGTTACTTGCGTTGTTGTATCTTCAACCTCAGAGAGCCTCTCCTCGAGGTGATTCACCTGAGTCTCAAAAGCCGTTAGCTGCTGCTGCACCGCTCGAAACTCTTGTTTGTTCTCTTGTCGAGATTCGGTTATTTTGTGGAGCAACCTCTCGAACCTGGACCTCGATAGCTGCTCTGTTTCTCTGTCTGTATCGTATTTCGGAGACTGCCGGCCTTGGGGCAAGGACGACCTGCTGGATAGGCCTGATTTTAATCTGGATGCATCCTTACTGCACGTCTTGGGTTCTTGCCGAGATTTTCCTCTATTTACATGCTGAGAATGGCCCCCTGAGCTTTTTGACATTTTGGAGTGAATTTATTGCAATCTTTGGTTTTTTTTTTTAGTTTGTCAGGCTCAGAGCGTCATGGACTAGGCTTGCATTGATGCCGTGATGTCACCGGAAGTCCAGCAAATGGGATCTGATTAAAATGGGAGGTCTGGACTCTGAGGTGACAGGCTTCTGCGCAAAGGCAAGGCAGATCTTCGGGGGTATCTCAGTCATCAGGTAACACCGTAGGAACTTAGCTGTTGAAGACTGAGAATCCACACGGAAGACTTTTCAGCAGTACAACTAGGCCCGCCCATTCCGCTGACATCCGTCGACATCTCCAACCCTATATAGGCGAAGGCTGGCCGTGTCTCCTCAGTTCTTTCCCGCCATTGACTTGCAAGTACAGTCTCTGTGGAAGAAGCCATCACAGTGTTCGCAGATGCGTCATTTCTGGGCTGGGGAGCCCACCTGGGTCCCTTCCAGACTCGGGGGTCCTGGTCCCAGTGGGAAGCCGTCCTCTGTATCACAGTGTCCTGGAAATGAGAGTAGTGCTCTGTGTCATTCAGGCCTTCCAGGACCACTTGGTCCCAGGCCAGTTGTTGGTGCAGTCAGACAACCTGAGTGCTATTATGCCAACAAGTAGGGAGTCAC
The DNA here is from genome assembly GCA_016271365.2 of Neoceratodus forsteri. Taxonomy (NCBI): domain Eukaryota; kingdom Metazoa; phylum Chordata; order Ceratodontiformes; family Ceratodontidae; genus Neoceratodus; species Neoceratodus forsteri. The sequence continues at coordinate 85,247,415 of CM028136.1, forward strand.
TCACTCCTACCCACTTTGCAGGGAAGCAATGAGAGTGTGGTATCGAGCACTAGACCATGATCTGACTCTCTGAAGTCCATGTCCCAGGCGTCCTAAACACCATGGCGGACAGTCTCAGCAGGACTCAGTCCAGCGTGCATGACTGGGAACTTCTCCTCTGTCCCAGAAGATCTGTTCGACAGATGGAGTTGTCCAGAGTTGGTCCTTTTTGTGTCCTCACACAACGCAAAACTGCCCAATTTCTGCTCGCTAGATCCAGGGCCTCGAGTTTTCTGGCGAGACATGTTGTCCCTCTCTTGGAACGGGAGATTCCTGTACACATTTCCTACGTTTTCTCTGATAAAGAGGGTACTGGTCAAGCTGCAAATGGTGGGAGCCAGCATGATACTCATATCTCCATTCTGGAATTGCCAGATTTGGTTCTGTTTTCTTGGAACAGCTGGTGGAGGACCCTCCAGTCCCTCTGCCTCTTTGCAGGAATCTTCTGACCCAAGATCAAGGTACTCTGGTCCATCCCAATCTCAGATCCCTCCATCTGCATGCGTGGCTCCTGAAAATGTAGCCATCGCCAGATTTGGAGTCTTAGGCAGGGTGGTAGACATTTTGGTTGCTGCTTGCAAGTCTTCTGCTCATGCCACCTATGCCATGAAGTGGAAGCGGTTTGCCATTTGGGCCGCCAAACACTCCCTGGACTCTTTTACCTGCTCAGTAAGGCATATCCTGGACTACCTGATTTCTTTGTCTGACTCAGGCCTCCAGTATTCTACCACTAAAGTCCACCTTGCAGCCATATCTGCATTCCATGAGCCTGTGGGTGACGTACAGTTGCTCAGTTGGATGTTTCCCGTATTTTCCTCCATGGTATACTTCATCTGAAACCCCCAAACCGTCCCCTGTCCTGGCTTGGGACTTAAATTTTATTTTGGAAAAGTTGGCCCTGTCTTATTTTGAACCTATTGCGACTTCCGATTTGCATTGTCTCGGAAAATGCTCTTTTTATGTTTGCTTACGCATACAGCGCACAAGAAACATATTGAGGTTAGTAGAGCATTGCAGAGGTGTGGCAGTGTTGTGGCCAATGTAGGGGACACTTTAATGGGCGCATCCCTCAGCCACCAATCAACAGGGAAGCTGCCAATGATGGCAGTTTCAGAGAGAGCACTGAACTTTAAAGAAAACTGCTACTCCAGTCAGGGACAGTTTCGTCATTGCAGCAACAGACCTCTTCCCCCTCACTTCCCAGCAACCAGGCACATTCTAGCCATACGTATTACAGTGCACGTGTCTGGAGTTATGAGCAACTTGTTTGCTCAGTGTGCCTTTCCCGGTGAAACATATGAAATAAATGAGTGAGCCGCACCATGGCTTTGTATAATTGGTGGCTCCTGCCACCCACCACACATTAGCCGACCTTGGGGTGCCCAATTCCTGGGTTGGCACTGATCCCCCCCCCCCAGTAGTCTGGCACACTGGGAGTCCACCCCAGTGTGCCAAATGTATTTTTCATACAATTTCACCTGTAATAAAGAAAATCGTCCCCAGAGGTCTTTTTTTTAAAACCTAAAGAAAAGAAAAAGTCCTAAATTAGTCCTCGCTTGCCCTCCACCATCCTGCCCCTCCTCTGCACACCCCACGTCCCTGCACCCTCCACCCATACTTGCCTCCGGCGCTGCGATCTTCTGTGGACCGGGAACATGTCTGCACTCTTCAAAAGCCGACAGCAAACTGAAGAAAATCACGGTAAGCCCTATAATGGCAATCAGTGGGGGGTTTCAACTTAGGTTGATATCTCAGCCATTTTTGGGAGTTTTGGTTCCAGATTTTCAGCATTGGGTTCTTGGGACCCCACCTCATGAACACTGGCACTGTCATTTTGTTTCTCAGTCCCGAAACAAGATTTTGCGGTTGTTGTGCAGAATCACCTTTTGGGAATGATTAACGAAACGACAGTGCCACTGTTCATGTGGGGTCCCAAAAAGTCCACGTTGCATGTTTGGCGAAAAGTCTCCAAAAAATGACTGTGTTACGAGTGTGCATTGCGCAGTTTGTATGCACGCTCAGAACTTCACTAATTTTTAATATTTTCACTCCAAACTTCCAACATTGCCATTTTTTCACACCTCCTTATGAACAGTACAGCTGCCATTTTTTGAATCCTGCCTGAAACGTGTTTTCGCATCTGTGGGGCAGAATGGCACAGTTGTGCGAAATCAACTTTTGGGACAGATTAATGAAATCACAGTGCCACTGTTCATTGAGGGAGGGGACCCAAAAGGCCATGTTGAAATTTACTGAAAAAAATTCAAAACATGACTGCGTTCTGGCCGTGCATTATCACGTTTCTACGCATGCTGGTTAACTCCAATTTTTCATATTTTCACTCCAGATTTTCAGCATTGCCATTTTTTCACACCTCCTCATAAACAGTACAGATGTCATGTTTCACATCCTACCCAAAATGTCTTTTCACACCTGTTACGCTGAATGGCGCATTCGCTGCGCGACATCACCTTTTGGGATTGAGTAACGAATTGATAGTGCTACTGTTCATGAGGTGGGGTCCCAAGAAGCCCATGTTGAATATGTGGAGCGAAAATACCAACAAACGCCTGGGACGTTAGGGTTTCCAACCGTAACGCTCCACCTTGTACAGACTGACAGGTGTTGAGGTGTGGCTTGGGGTCATCGGAAGTAATGCTCATGCCATTCCACCTCCACCCTGCAGCCACTGACTAGCATTGAAGTGGGCCTTGGCGTCTTTGGCCCTAGCGTTTACCCCATTCTCCTATACTGCACCCATCTCAGCCTTATTTTCGTATGGAATGGGGTGAGTGTAAGGGCTGAAGACCCCAAGGCACACCGTGACACCTGTCAGTGTCTGCAGGGTGGGGTGAGGTGGAATGGCGTGAGATTTATGGCTGATGACCCAAAGGCACACCCCAATGCCTGTCAGTCTCTACAGGGTGGGGGTGAAGGTTGATGTTATTTCAGTACTTCGCTGCCATTCCTATTATGCAGCTCTCTCTAACTCCTGCAGTACCAATGCCAATACCAGCAAGCAAACATTCAGCACTGACAAATGCTTGTTAGTTGCAATTACTTTTGCTTGAAGAATTTCAGAGCTTCAGGCCCTCTGGTGTGAGGAGCCCTATTTGATTTTTCCACAAAGACAGGATGTCTGCGTAGAAGTCCCAAGTGTTTGCCTGAGGTGGTTTCTGAGTTTACACTCAGTCAGTCTGTGCACCTTCCTGTCTATTTTCCAGAGCATGCCAATCCAGGGGAAGCCCTGCTCCATACACTGGATGTGTGCAGATCTTTGAAGTGTTATGTGCTTAGGACTAAGGAATCTAAAACGGCCAAGCAGTTATTTGTTTCTTTCGCCCCAGGTAAAGAGGGCGTTGCAGTTTCTAAGCAATGTTTATCCAAATGGTTAGCAAATTGCATTGTGTTCTGCTACAGTAAGTACGGCAAAGAGTTGCCTGGTTCTGTCAAAGCTTATTCCACCAGAGGCATGGCTACTTCTGTGGCTTGTTTCAAAGGGGTCCTGCTGCCACCTGGAATACAGTCCACACTTTCACCAAGCATTACAGTCTGGACATTGCTTCTAGAGTCTGTGCAGGTTTTGGCAAGGCTGTTCTGCAAGGACTCCCGTCAACAGTCAGGAGACCCCATAGCGGTGGTTAGTACTTTTAGATACCTTGGGGTTCACTTAGATGCCTCCTTCTCAATGCAGCATCATGCAACTCAGCTTACCAAAACGGTAAACCAGAAGCTCGGGTTATTTTACCGCCTCCGCCGTCTTTTATTCAACGCCGCCTGTACAAAGATTGCTTCCACATCCCTTCTCCCTATTTTGTTCTATGGTGCCCCTCTACTACTCTCCGCCCACTACTCTTCCCTTGCACAGGTGCGTCAACTGTATTATAGGATTGGACATTTTGCCCTTGGAGCGGACTCCAGAAAACACTACTGTGAGGCCCTGTATTCTCTTCAATAACCTACCTATGACTCTAGGTTACAGTTTCACACCTTGTGCCTTGTATTCAAACTTACCAAGCTCTTTAATCCCCCTTGCCTAAGGGGAATCGTTTACAAAAAAGCACCCACACGCACTCTTAGATCTACTTCCTTACCCTCATTAGCAATCCAGAAGATGCACTGTCTATCGGGTAAGCACTCATTTGCCTTCTCAGCTCCCTCTGCTTGGAATTCGCTCCCTCCTAACTTACTCTCCTGCCCCACCCTATCCTCCTTCAAAAAAGAGCTTACCTCTTTCCTACTAACCCCCCTCCTCTGCAATTGCTTTAAATAACCCTTATAGTGTCGTTAATGCCTAGTTTGATACTCTGATAGATGTATCTTGTAATCCACCTGCTCTTGTGTTTCTGCTATGTATATATTGTATAATATTAGTTATCCAGTTTATTTATATATGCTTAATGCCTGATCTGTTTTAAGTTACTTACCTTGGCTTTCCACTGTAATAGTTTTTGCAACATTGTTAAATCTCTCTGTATCCTGTATATTATTATTGTAGTTATCTATTTTACTGTGTTCACCATTGTCACCCGGGTCATCACTGAAAAAGGGACTGCATGGTCTCAGTGGACTTACCCGGTTACCAAAATTCTAATAAATAAAAAGTTTATGGGGTTCCTTGACAGATTCAGTTTTCAAGGCCTTCTGTCTTAAGTTTAAGAAGGTCCTTTGACTGGATAGGTTGGTTCAATCTCCTGTCTTAAGTTTATGGAGATCAGGCCTCCCAGATTGTCTGTTGACACTTGTCACTGCTTGGAACTCGTTCCTATGGTGTTACCTGATGACTGAGATACCCCCGAAGAAAATAGGACAGTTATTTAAGAACTTACCATAACAGTAGATCTTCGAGGGGATCTCAGTCATCAGGTCCATCATCCTACCATCCCCTCTTTGGGACTACCAGTCAGGACCTGGCTGTCTGCTCTTTCCATCTTTCATTTGAGAGCTGAGTCTCTCACTCTCCTCGGTTCCCTAGGTGCTAGCCTTATTCCTTTGGTCTCCGGGGGAAAGGACTGAGGAGGGCACGGGCCCACCTGTGCCTATATAGAGTTGATGACGCCGACCGATGTTGGCGGCGTGAGCGAGCCCAGTTGTACTGCTGAAAATTCTTCTATGTGGATTCCCTGTCTTCAATGGCTAAGTTCCTACGATCTTCTGGCTGACAGACAAGATAAGCTTCTATCTCTGGCATTGCAAATACAAGCCCAGAAAGTTGTCACAGACAGATTTTAGTTGTTCTGTCTCCTAGGTCACATGGCCGCTACCATCCCTATGGTAGCTTTTGCCTGTCTTCGTATGAGACCAGTCCAATGGGTTCTCCAGAACCAGTGGTCTCAAAGAACAGGAAGTTTCGAAGACAGAATCAGAGTCACTCCCACGTTGAGATCCCTCCCGGTGTGGTGGACACTCCGAGCCAAACTATGTCAAGGCATGCCCTTCCAGTACCTCCACCCCAGCAGATGTTGATCACAGATGCATCCGTAGAAGGGTGGGGTGTGCACATGGGTCCTTACAGGACACAAGGCAAGTGGACCACTTCTATCCCTCATCTCCACATCAGTCTCCTGGAGCTGAGGGCGGTTCGCTTAGCCCTCCAGGCCTTTCAACCTCATTTGTCTCTGGGACCATTTCCGATTCAGTCAGTTTACGTCAACAAGCAAGGAGGTATGAAGTCCCGTACTTTATGCAAAGAGACGTGTTCAGTCTGGCAGGAAGCCATTCGGCAACACCTTGTACTGATGGACGTCCATCTACCAGGACATTACAACCTCCTGGCCGACCTTCTCAGTTGCCAGTCATCCACACACGAATGGACACTTCATTACGAAGTGCTTCAGAAAATGTTTCATCTCTGTGGGACCCCACAACTGGATCTGTTTGCCTCCCCAGTCAACCACCATCTCCCCAGATACTATTCCATTATCCCGAGCAAAAAGGGACAGCTTATAGATGCCCTGTCCCAACCGTGGACAGGATATATGCTTCCCCCACCTGTCCCACTCATGCAATGGACTCTACTGAAATTACAACTCGAACCTGCCACCATGATTCTCATAGTTCCTCTGTGGCCTCGACAGGTGTGGTTCCCCCTTACTTCAACAGTTCTCAGTAGAGGAACCTGTTCCGTTGCCAGTCAGACCAGATCTCTTGGCTCAGAATCAAGGGACCCTTCTACATCCCACCCTGAAGGCATTACACCTTCACGCTTGGCTCCTGAGGACACTTTCATTGCACGTTTACAAGCGTCCTCTTCTGTTGCCAGTATATTGCTGGCATCACATAAGCCAGCAACCAGGGAAACATATAATGCCAAATGGAAATGTTTTTCCATCTGGGCTACTTCTCGATCATTGGATTCCTACTCTTGTCCACTGACGAAAGTCTTGGATTACCTAGCCTCGACTGCTGAGACAGGATTTAGCTATTCCTCCATCAAAATCCATTTGGCCTCTATTTCGACTTTCCGTGAACCTCTGGATGGCAGATTACTGTATTAACATCATCTAGCCAAAATGTTTCTAAGAGGAATGTTACATATTAGATCACCTATCAGAAGACCCACTCCTCCGTGGGATCTCAGTTTTCTAATAGAGAAATTAACTCTTGAGCCCTCTGAACTGGTGGCCACTTGTGACCTCTGTTTTCTTTTATGGAAAACACTATTCTTAGTGGCTGTCACTTCAGTTCGATGTATTTCTGAGCTCTATGCCCTCATGTGTAGAGAACCTTACTTGATTTTTCACAAGGACAGAGTGGCATTTCGTACCAACCCTTCCTTCTTACCTAAGGTAGTGTCTGAACACACCTTAAACCAGTCCCTGGAGTTACCAGTATATTATCCTGAACGCTCCAGTTGAGGTGAATACCCCTTACATACTCTAGATGTCCACTGTATTTTACGATACTCAGGGCCCCGAGTTTTCCGCGATTCCGAGGGCGAGAGCAAACCGTGGAAATATCCGAGAATTTGCCGTCACCCGTGGAATTTGTGGCTGCAGTGAACAACGCCCTTGCCGACAGGGGTGCCCAATCCGCCGCTTCACTGTCCTCCCCAGCTGCCTGCTGCCACGCGGGAGCCCACCCAAGTGTGGCAAAGCCTCCGTGCCGACGGGGTGCCCAATCCCCCATCGGCTTCACTGTCTCCCCGAGCTGCCTGGTGCCAAGCGCTAGAGCCCACCCCAGCGTGGCAAAAGCTTTGTTGCTGACGGGGAAACCCAACTCTGTCGGCTTCACTGTCCCCTCAAACTGCCTGCTGCCACACTGGGGCCCATCCCAGCGTGGCAAAGCTCCGATGCCGAAGGGGTGCCCAATCCCTGTTGGCTTCACTGTCTCCCCAAGCTGCCTGGTGCCACGCTGGGAGCCCACCCAGCATGGAAAGCTCCATTGCCGACGGGGTGCCCACCCCGTCAGCTTCACTGCCCCCAAAGCTGCCTGCTGCCACGCCTGGAGTCCACCCCAGCATGGCAAAAGCTTCCATGTCGACAGGGTGCCCAATCCCTGTCGGCTTCACTACCCCAAGCTGCCTGCTAACACGCTGGAGCCCACCCCAGTGTGGCAAAGTCCTACTGTACCTAAAAAAAAAAAAAAAAACTGAAACAAAAGCCCTTCCCTCGTTGATTCTTTTTACCCCCTCCCCAACCCGCACTCCACCCTCTAAGTCACTACCTCCCACATCCCAACCCATACTACCTCCGGAGCCCAGTGCGACGATCTTTGGTGGACCGCGAACTGAAGAAATGCCGGTTAACTGTGTAATGGCATAAATGGTTTTTTTTCAACTTTAGTGCATATCTCAGCCATTTCTGGGTATTTTTTCACCAAATTTTCAACATGGGGTTTTTGGGGCCCCACCTCATGAAATGTGACACTGTTATTTCGTTACTAGGTCCCGAAAGGTGGTTCTGCAGTCACTGCGCGGAACCACCTTTCCGGAATGATTAATGAAATGACAGTGTCACAGTTCATGAGGTAGGCAAAACTCTATGTTGAAAATTTGGTGAAAATATTCCCCAAAATGACTGTTTTACCAGCGTCGCGTTGCGCAGTTCCTACGCGCGCTCGTAACTTCGAGCATTTTTAATATTTTCACTCCGGATTTTCAGTGCTGCCATTTTACCACACCTCCTTATGAACAGTACAACTGTCATTTTTCACATCTCACCCGAAATGTGTTTTTGCACATGTAGCGCACAATGGCGCGGTCGGTGTGCGAAATCAATGTTCGGGACAGAGTAAGAAAATCACAGTAATACTGTTCATGAGCAGAGGTCTTAAACTAGCTGTGTTGAAAATTTGATGACAAACGCCCATAAAATGACTGTGTTATGAGCGTGCATTGTGTCAGATATGGGGGGGAAAAAAAATCAAGGGTAAAAATGTGCCGCAGAATTGCCGCAGAAATTGGTGTTGAGTGCCGCAGAAGTACTGTGGCAAATGAGAACCCTGCTGCAGAACTTTGCTCAGATGTGCCGCGGAAAAATCGGGGCCCTGACGATACTATACTAATCGAACTAAATCGATCAGAAAGACTTCTCAACTTTTTGTTACCTTCACCTTAGGCAGAGAAAGTCTACTGGTCACTAAATGGATCCTCTCCAATTGGCTGGCACACTGTATAACATTTTGGTATTCAAAATACAACAAGCCATTATCAGGACCTGTCCAAGTCCATTCTTCCAGAGCTATGGCTACTACTGCGGCCTGCTTTAAAGGGTTCTCTATCATGGAAATCTGCAACACAGCTACCTGGTCCGCGATTCATACTTTCACAAAGCATTACAACTTAGACATTGCTTCAGACCATAGGACGGCCTTTGGCCGAACAGTTCTACAAGGCCTCCTGTCATAATTCCACCCTTCTTGGGTTTACTGCTTGGGAATCATCCCAAGTGTATTACCTGCTGCAAGAGACCACTCCGTGGAAGATAGTACAGTTACGTAAGACCTTACGTAACAGTAGATCTTCGAGTGTCTCTTCTACAGCAATCTCGATCACTCTCTGCCCCCTCCTTCTCTAAGAGAACAAATTCTGGTCCACTGACTTATGGGTTGGGACACCTGTGGTACCTCGGCTTCCTCTCGGTCCTTGGTTAGCAAGCTGAATCCGGAGGGGGAAACTGAGGATACCAGGGACCGCCCACGCTTATACAGAAAACAGGAAGATGATGTCATGTGTGGGCAACCCCTGGAAAAGACTGCTAGAAGAGTTGTCGTGTGCCATAGCGACCTCTGGCGACGACCCAAGTGTATTACCTGCTGCAAGAGGCACTCCTTAAAGATCTACTTTTACGGTAAGGTCTTACTTAACTGTACTTTCTAGGAGTGGTATATGATGTTTATCCACATGAACCCACTCAACCTCCCCTGGCTTTGGCGCACACAACTGCTTCCAGGGGCAAAATCTGGCATCACGGGGTGGAGCCGAGGGAGTTACCACCCGGGTGTATGGAAGGAGCCAGCTTGAAGGCTTTCCGGCAAGTTCTTAAAGGGAAAGGACACTACCAGAAGTGTGGATGAACATCATATACCACTCCTAGAACTACTGTTACTGGTGAATAACCTGTTGTTTTCTGTCAGGATGCATTTAGTGGACAAGAAACTTTCTGTACACATTTTCTCCTCTACCCCTAATTCTGAGGGTGCTGCTCAGATTAGAGGCACGGGGGTAAGATGATTCTAATGGCACCATACTGGCCTCGATATATCTGGTTTCCATTGAGTAACAAGGTATCGGAGGGTCCTCTGAGGCAGCTGCCTCTGTAAACGGATCTCCTGACACAGGAACCCTTGCTCCATCCCAACCTGTATCTTTCTCCATGCCTGGCTCCTGAGGAGATAGAAGTGGGCAGGTTCAAGGTTTCTCAGAGAATTTTGCAGGTTATTTTGGCGGTGTGTAAGCCCGCCATCAGGGAGACTTACACCCAGGGTATGAAATTCGTGAAAAAAAGTACATGCTCACTTGGGCATGTAATAAGCAATCGTACATGCCCAAGAAACTATTTACATGCCACCCCTTAGTTTACATAATTTTAAATATCCTCCTCACTGGTTCACAGTTCAGTAGCTCCAAAATATTAATTTTATTTAGATTTCAAATAGCTTCCTCAGCTCCCAGTAGCTCTTTACTTAGATTTTTAATAGTTTAGCTCCAGTTGAGTAAAAGAGCTTTTCATTTCATAGCTGCCTCCACTCCCAGTAGCTCTTTTTAGATTTTTGATAGTTTAAATCCAGTTAGTGAAAGAGCTTTTTATTTATGAGAGACAGGACAGGAGGGTTTAATACAATGCATTTTTTCTTCCTGATTTTAGCTTGATCAGCTGAGCTCCCAGTCACTGAGTCTAAGACTGCAAATATAAGCAGACTGCAGGAATGGGTCCCTGCTTTTACTTTCTCCTGATGGCCGAGTCCCCCTCCCCCTCTCTTTGCTTCAGTCTACTTTTTTCTTTTAATACCATCTCTGTATTTTAATCTTTATTCATAAGAATACAGTGAGAAAGCAGTAATTTCTAATGTGAACTTAGCTGTTAAGTTTTTTTCCCCATAACTGTGTCTCTGATGATCTCTCAAGTCCCACTCGTGTACACAATCGGCTTAAAACACTACCCTCCTCTGTCCCAACATTTTTTCAAAGGCAGACAGTGCTTTGCCTATTTTTCTAAAGTGGTGCCTATGTTTTTTTTCCTTTTTCTTCCTTGAGTGAGAGAGATTCTCTCACCATGCTGCAAGTGGTAAGGACATAGGGTTGAGCCTGAGAAGAGTTAAATAAAGATGAGATCCTAAAAGAGCTTTCATATTTATTTTTTGTTATAGCGCAGCAGTAACTGAGTTAAGGACAGGACTTACTCTTCCTATAGCGATCGCCGACTGCAGTGAGTGCAGCAACTTGACGTCTGCTTTCCCCATCTGAAAGTGCACCACTAGCAATATGACCCGACTCAGCAACTGAACAGGCTGAAGTGGCGCACTTTACAGACACAGCACATATGATCGCGCTGTGTGAATGGGGTGGCAAACTAACACTTGGATTGGTGTCCGACGGCTGCACCCAACCTCCCTCGATGACTTGATACCTCGCGCTTCATTTGTCGATCATTCTTTCCATCAATGGAGGGGACTGTCAGCCAGCTCATCCTGGTCTGCCATTCCTGGCTGTAACTCCCCTGTCAGCTGATCACACTATGATCGCCACTAGCAAAACTGCGATGGCTTCCCTGCCCCCAGTCAACGACGTTAAAGATAAAAAAAAAAAAAAAGAGGTGGCTTAGAAAAAAAAATGTGGGGAGAAATTGAGATGCAGGGGAAAGAAACTCTGATTGATAAAGTTGCCTGTAGGTGTTCCCACAGGGCAAACACTAACCAGCACTAGGTGTCCTGAGACAAAAGTGCCTGCCCTGGGGCACCTAAGGTATAGGAATTTCGCACCCTGCTTAAACCACTAAGTGGAAGCATTTCTCGCTATGGTGTGCTAAGATCTCTTTAGATTCATTTCAGTGCCCACCAAATAAGTGTTGGAGTGGTATACTTTTTCTAGGGATGTGGATATGTTGTTCATCCACACTTCATGGCATTGGCCCTTCCCCCTTTAAAACTTGCCGGAAGTCTACCCCGACCATTACTTATGACAGGTTTAAATGCTTCCTTAGCAAGCTTTTAAACTAGCCAAGGGGAGAGGTGCTGATAGGAAGCAGGAAAGTTCAAGCCTTCCCCCACAAAACATGGCAGGTAGTAGGTTAAATCCTGAGGTACAGAGCTTGACAGAGGGCAGGTCAGGGGTAAATGGAAAAATAGACAAGGGCAATAAGAGCAGGGATGGGGTAAAAAAGGATAAAGCCAACATTAAATGGAGGGCAATGAGTACCAATGCCCGTAGTCTGGGAAACAAGCTTCCTGAGCTAGTAGCCCTGATGGAAGAGTAACACTTGGATATTGTGGCAGTCACAGAAACATGGTACACAGAGAAACATGACTGGGATGTCAACATACCAGGGTACACACTCTACAGAAGGGACAGGGAGGGTAAAAGAGGAGATGGAGTAGCTCTCTACATAAGGGAAGGGATCAAAGCTATAGAACTAAAAAGTAAGGGGGGAGGACAAGTGGCAATCTGGGTCACCCTGGAGACAGGGAATGGCATCACAGTCCGCACAGGGGTTGGATACAGACCCCCGTCTCAAGGGGAAGAAATGGACAAGAAAATAATAGAGGACATTCTCAAAATGGCTGAAAAAGGGGAGATACTGTTGATGGGGGACCTGAATATGCCAGATGTTAACTGGACGACATGGACTGCAGCCGCATCCAAGAGCAGGGTCATTCTCGATGCCCTACAGGGGACATGCCTTAGACAGCTAGTGTTGGAACCCACCTGGGAGGGTGCAATATTAGACCTGATACTCTCAAATGGAGAGAGGATCACATATTTAGAAGTCAGTAGACATCTGGGAACAAGCGACCACTGCACAGTGTGCTTCACAATAAACACAACCATGGAGACAAGCCATACAAAGACAAGGATACTGGACTTTAGAAGGGCTGACTTTGGCATAATGGGTGAATACCTGAGGAATGCATTAGCAAATGGCCAGAAAGGAGGGGTGGAAGAACAATGGAGAAAATCAGAACTGCCATCATGGAGGCAACAAGCCTTTGTGTGAAACAAATAAAGAAAACAAAGCGGAATAAAAAACCACCATGGTCCTCAAAAGAGGTGTCAGGGAAGGTTAAGGAAAAAAAGGCTGCATTCAGAAAGTATAAGGAATCACAGAAGGAGCACGACAGGGAATTGTATCAATTAAAGCAGAAAGAAGTGGGGAAGGCAATCAGAAAAGCAAAGGCCCAAACCGAGGAAAAGATAGCCAACTCAGTTAAGAAGGGGGATAAAACCTTTTATAGGTACATTAGGGAGCATAGAAAGGTTAAGGGAGGGATAGTGAAGATTAATAAAGGAGAAGGGAGGTGGGCAGAGGGAGACAGTGAAAAGGCAGAGATACTGAATGAATACTTTTGCTCAGTATTCACAAAAGAAGAAGAGGAAGCGTTACCTAAACCAAACAATAGAAGCACTCTGGGTAGTGGGGTTGACGCCAATCCATTTACAGAAGAAAGAGTCCTAAAAGAACTCCTAAAACTCAAGGTGGACAAAGCAATGGGGCCTGACGGGATTCATCCTAGAATCCTAAAAGAACTAAGGGAGGACCTAGTGACACCACTGACCACACTTTTAACAAATCATTGGAGGATGGGGCGGTACCTGAGGACTGGAGGAGGGCAGATGTGATTCCCCTTCACAAAAGTGGGAGCAAGGCAGAAGCAGGAAACTACAGACCTGTTAGTTTGACCTCAGTGGTGGGAATAATGATGGAATCACTTCTGAAAGAAAGAATTGTTGAGTACCTAGAGGCCAGCGGGGCACAGGACCCAGAGCAGCATGGATTCACAGCGGGAAGGTCATGTCAGACGAATCTAATCGATTTCTTTGACTGGGTGACCAAAGTAATAGACCAGGGAGGGGCTGTGGATATGGCCTACCTAGACTTTAGCAAGGCATCTGACACAGTCCTGCGCAAAAGATTAATAATCAAGTTAGCCAGCCTGGGAGTGGGTCCCCGGGTGGTAGCCTGGGTAGCAAACTGGCTGCACAACAGGACACAGAAAGTAATAGTGAATGGAACACATTCCGAAGAAAGGGGGTTACTAGTGTTGTACCTCAGGGCTCAGTACTGGGTCCAGTCCTCTTTACCGTCCTTATAGGTGACATTGCAGAGGGTCTGGAAGGAAAGGTATGCCTCTTTGCAGATGACACAAAGATCTGTAACAGAGTTGATACACAAGGTGGGGGGGTAGAAAGGATGAGAAGGGACTTGGCAAGGTTGGAGGAATGGTTAGACATATGGCAACTTAGATTCAATGCAAAGAAGTGCAAAGTAATGCACTTGGGAAATAAAAATCCAGGAGAAGAGTACACAATAGCAGGGTAGGTACTAACAACAACAATAATGGAAAGGGATCTGGGTGTAGTCATATCAGATGACCTAAAGGTAGGTAAGCAATGTGAGAAGTCAGTAAGGAGAGCCAGGGGGATACTGGGATGCATAGGGAGGGGCATCACAAGTAGAAAAAGGGAAGTGGTTATCCCTCTGTACAGACAGTTGGTGAGACCCCATCTGGAGTACTACGTGCAGTTTTGGAGCCTCATCTACACAAGGACATAGACAGGATGGAAGCAGTCCAGAGGAGGGCAACTAAAATGGTGCAGGGTCTACATCAGAAACCATATGAAGAGAGACTGAGAGAGCTTAATATGTATACCCTTGATCAAAGGAGGGACAGGGGGGACATGATAGAAACTTTTATGTACCTCAAGGGAATCAACAAAGTCCAGGAGGGTAGCATCTTTCAGAAAAAGAGATGTGTAAGAACAAGGGGGCACAATTTAAAGATAGAGGGGGGATGGCTCAGGGGTAATGTGAGGAAATTTTTTTTCACGGAGAGAGTGGTGGACGCAAGGAACCACCTTCCTGGAGAGGTTGTGGGGTCTAAAACAGTGGGGGAATTCAAACATGCATGGGACAGACATAAGGCAATTATAGTGGAGGGTTGCAGGAAATAGGCTGTTGGTTAACTAGAATCTGCAGCTTATCCAATAGGTAGGGAAATGGGCAGACTGGGTGGGCCAAGTGGTCCTTTTCTGCCGTCAAAGTCTATGTTTCTATGTTTTGCCTCCTAGGCTGAAGCCGACACCTTTGGAACCGTTAAAATCAGTTGCCTCGCCCGCGGAGTCGGCTAAACTCGTTCCCGGCTCAGCCAAAACTGGTCTTTCCACTGCTTTTGGTGGAGCTGCCGTCTAAGCAGCCTGTGGGAGGGGCTACTTCTAAGGAAGCTCGGCTGGATACTGGGCTTCCTCGAAGACTCTCGGTCACTCTCATGCCTGATCGCCCCAGGCAAGTTGAGGGCGACCTAGGATGCCGACCATTGTATCCAGAATCCTCTGATGCAGATGACACCGGCCTTCACTCTCACCCACGGGATGACAAGTCAGCCGGTGATTTATCGATGGAGGAAGGCCCTTTGTCTTTTCAGGGCATTCTCCACCTAATCCCCAAGTCCACGGGGATGCCCCTGGAACCAATCCAGAAAAAGGCGGAGTACCTTCTCATGGATATCCTCAAGACAGAGGACACCCCGACGGAAACCTTTCCTGTGGCCGAAACCATTGTCGGGCCGGCCCTAGAACTTTGGCAGCACCCTGCCTCTTGCCCAGCTCCATCTGCCCAGATGGCCCGCAAATTCACGATGCCCATGGGGTCTCTTTTGGGGTTCACAGAGCATCCTTCAGCCGAGAACCTTGAGACCGCCTCTGTGTTCAGACATATGGGCAGTTCTGCAGACACTGGTAGACTCCCAGAAAAGGAGTTCAAGAAATTGGACCACTCTGCTAGGAAGGTCTATGCGGCTTCCTCTTTAGGTCTCCATCAGGCATGCTTGGCTGTCATCATGGCACACTTCTCCCATGCCCTCTTAGGGTCCTTGGACGAAGTTCTCCCACATCTCCCTGTGGACCTGCAGACTACGGTCAAGCAGGTCCGAGACCAAACTGCATGAAGCTAAGCAACAGCTCCAGATAGCCCTGGACATTGGGGACTCGTGCCTATTTGTTGGCTGCCGCAGTTGCCTCTCGCCGCAGGGCTTGGTTAAAGCTCTTCACCTTCACGGTGGACACCCAGCACAAATTGGCTGATGCTCCTTTCCTGGGCACTGATCTCTTAGGAACACATTTGGAATCCAGTGATGTGCAGGATCTGAGGCAACATGGATTCACAGTAGGAAGGTCATGTCAAACGAATCTCATAGTGTTTTTTGATTGGGTGGCAAGGGAACTTAATAAGGGAGGGGCAGTAGATGTCGCCTACCTGGATTTCAGCAAAGCCTTCGACACTGTCCCACATAGAAGGGCGATTAACAAGATGAGTAGTCTGGGCTTGGGAGACAAGGTGGTGAACTGGGTTGGGAACTGGTTAACAGACAGGAGACAGAGGGTGGTGGTAATTGGGGTACAATCTAGGGAGAGGGGGGTGACCAGTGGGGTACCTCAGGGATCAGTACTAGGACCATTTCTGTTCATTGTCTTCGTTAGTGACATTGCAGAGGGGCTGGAAGGAAAGGTCTGCTTGTTTGCAGATGACACCAAGATCTGCAACAGGGTGGGTATTCCAGAAGGGGTGCAGAAAATGAAGAGGGACCTGGAGAAGCTTGAAAGATGGTCAGAGATGTGACAACTGAGGTTTAATGCAAAGAAGTGCAAAGTAATGCACCTGGGTAGAGGGAACCCTGGGGAGAGTTACAGGTTGGGGGGGAGAGGAGCTGACTGTCACCAAGGAGGAAAGGGACCTAGGGGTTATCATCTCTGATGACCTTAAGGTATCGAAGCAGTGTACAAAGGCAGCGGGGAGGGCCAGTGGTATGCTGGGGTGCATAGGCAGAGATATCACTAGCAGGAGCTGGGAGGTGGTGATGCCATTGTATAAAACATTGGTAAGGCCTCACCTGGAGTACTGCGTGCAGTTCTGGAGACCACACCTGCGCAAGGACATAGAAACATAGAAGTTGACGGCAGATAAGGACCGCAAGGCCCATCCAGTCTACCCATTTCTTTTTCTACCTTATAAATGTACCATCGGCCTTTGCTCTGTCAGTGGCCTATCTATTCATACTCATTTGTATTGCTCCCTTATAATATCCATGCCTGTTTGAAGCCCTGCACTGTATTCATAGCCACCACTTCTTGAGGTAGGCCATTCCATGCATCCATAATGTGAGACTATCCAGAGAAGGGCAACAAAGATGGTGCAAGGCTTACACCACAAAACATATGAGCAGAGACTAAGGGACCTCAATATGTACTCACTGGAGGAGAGGAGACAGCGGGGGGACATGATTGAAACTTTCAAGTACCTTAAGGGCATAAACAAGGTGCAGGCGGGAGAGCTTTTCCAATGTAGAAAAAGTACTAGAACAAGGGGGCACAATATGAAATTGGGGAGGGGTAGATTAAGAGGCAATGTGAGGAAGTTTTTCTACACAGAAAGGGTAGTCAACACATGGAATAGTCTGCCACAGGAGGTAATGGGAGCAAGCACAGTGGAGGGGTTTAAGCATGCTTGGGGCAGGCACAAGGGAAGCCTGAGAGAGGAGGAAGTGATGACAAGCCATTAATCACATAGGATCAGTGCCCACATACAATGTATAGGGCCTACGGGCAGACTGGATGGGCCTAGCGGTCCTTATCTGCCGACAATTTCTATGTTTCAATTGTGGATGGTCACCTTCAGTGAATCGAGCAGTCCAGTGCCACCTTGGACTCTGCTACTTCTGCCCAAAGTGCTTCTGGTTCTAAGCAGCAACAGAAAAAGAAGTTTTTTCGGCACTCTTCCCCAGCGGCCCAACAGTCCTCCTTTCAAGGAGGTCAGCAACAGCAGCAGGCTCAGGCTTGGCACCCCCGACCCAAGCCCAGACCTACCCAGGCCCGCAAAGGGGGTCGAGGTTCAGGTGCTGGACCCTCTTCCTTCAAGCCTGCTCAGTGACGGGATAGGGGTTGCCACCCCTATTCCCATCACGCCAGCTCTGGGTCCTCCCGTCGGGGGTCGGCTCTGCCACTTCCTTTCTGCCTGGTGCGCTGTTACCACGGACAGGTGGGTCTTGGAAGTGGTCAGCCAGGGTCTGCCCCTGGAATTCGAGCAGTACCCTTCAAGCCGGGCCCTCGCCCCACTGGAGAAGAGAGTATCAGCCCACACTCAGTCGACTCTGAGAGACGACATTGCCAAGCTCCTCCTCAGGGAGGCAGTGGTCTGAGTGGCAGATCTTCCAGTAGACCCAAGGTTCGTTTCCAGGTACTTCCTGGTCCCGGAGCGAATGGGGGGGCTGGCACCCCATTCTAGATCTGCATGACCTGAACCTGTATCTCGGGTCCCGCACCTTCCAGATGGTAACTCTGTCGCAGATCATACCATCCTTGGAGCAGAAATATGTGGTTCTGCTCACTGGATCTTCTGGACGCGTTCTACCACGTCCCAATCCATCCATCTCACCAACGATTCCTCCGCTTCAGGGCAGAGGGAACCTTTTACGAGTTCCGAGCCATGCCATTCGACCTGTCATTGGCCCCATGGGTCTTCACCAAATGCATTGCAGTGGTGGCAGCCCACCTCAGGCGTCAAGGGGTCAGAATATACCCTTACCTTGATGATTGGCTCTTAGCAGTTTCCACCCAGCAGGAAGTGGAGAGGTCCAGGGACCTGGCCCCCCAGACCTGCTCTCAAATTGACCTCCTGATCAACGAAGCCAAGTCGGAGCTCTTGCCTTCATAGGTGATGTGCTTCATTGGGGCAGAGCTCGACTCTCGCTGAGCCAGAGCTTGGCTCCCAGTGGACAGGGCGGAGGTTCTCTCCTCCTTTGCCCAGTCATTTCTGGTTGGGCAGTTGTGCCCTGCCTGAGACTTTCTGCGCCTTCTGGGTTACATGGCGGCCTGCACCACTGTGGTCTGTTGGGCCATGTGACATATGCGTCCCCTTCAATGGGAGTTGGCCTCCTAGTGGACTCAGTGCCACTGTCATTTTCACCAGCTGATCACTGTGACCCAGAAGATGTGGGACTCTCTCCAGTGGTGGACCATCCTAGACCGGTTGCAGAAAGGGATTCCGTTTGTCCACTCTGAGTCAACGGTCGTCCTTATAACTGATGCCTCTGTCATGGGCTGGGGAGCCCACATGAGGGACAAAAGAGCCCATGGGTTCTGGACCCCCGAGGAGTCCCGTTACCACATCAACCTGTTGGAGCTCAGTGTGGTGAGACTGGCCCTGTCAGCGTTCACTCCGCAGCTCCAGAGTCAAGTGGTTCAAGTCCAGACGGACAATACCACGACCATGTTTTACCTCAACAAGCAGGGCGGCATGCATTCCCGGCTGCTGTGTAGGGAAGCACTCCACATCTGGACACTCATGAGCCGACTGGAGGAAGATCTCCTAGCTATCCACGTGGCAGGAGCCTCGAGTCATCTGGCGGATGCTCTCGGCCGCATAGGTGAGAGATCCCATGAGTGGTCTCTCCATCCAGAGGTAGCTTACAGCCTGTTCTCCCACTGGGGCAAATCATTGGTGGACCTGTTTGACTCCAAGGAAAACACTAAGCTGAGGCTGTTTCATGCCTGCCCCCTCAGCAAGGATCGCTGCAGGGGGATGCCTTCTCGAGGCTGTGGACCCCCGGCCTCTCCTACGCCTTCCCTCCATTTCCCTTGATCCCCAGGGTGCTCTTCAAGGTGAGGAGGGACAAGGCACAGGTGATCCTGGTAGCTCCAGTCTGGCCACGCCAGTTCTGGTGTCCAGATCTCCTCAGCAACAGGCTCCCGAGGTGGCTTCCTGCATGCCCAGACCTGATCTCAGTCAATCAGGGGAAGGTATTCCATCTAGACCTTCAGTCCCTGCACCTGACAGCCTGGTACCTGAGCGGCTAGAGTTCCAGGCTTTGCATCTCTCCGGGGATGTACTCACAGTAGAGGAAGCTTGCAGGAAGGAGTCGACCAGGAAGTGTTATGTCTTCAAATGGAAAAGATTTTCCATTTGGTGTCAGGGCAAGTGCCTGGACCCTCTGTTCTGTCCAGTGGCTAACATTCCTGACTACCTTTGGTCTCTTTCCAAAGTGGGTTTTCGGTCATCGACCCTTAGGGTGCACCTGGCAGCCATCTCTGCTTACCGGGCATGGGCCGGTCAGCAGACGGTGGCGCAGGAGACAGCGGTCGGGCGCTTTTTTGAAGGCCTGGATCGCATATCCTCCGGTGCGTGAACCTCCACCTCCGTGGGATCTACTGCTGGTCTTGGCTAAACTCATGGGCAAGCCATTCGAGCCAATGCACAAGTGTGAGATGTCACACTTGTCGTGGAAGATGGGCTTTCTGGCGGCTATCACGTCAGCCAGAAGGACAGGGGAGCTCCAGATGCTCTCGGTGGACTCCCCTTATCTGGTCTTCCACAGGGACAAGGTTGTCCTGCGCCCTCACCTGAAATTCCTCCCGAAGGTGGTGTCAGAGTTTCACCGTAACCAGTTGTTGACTCTGCCTGTGTTCTACCCGAACTACACCACGGATGCCGAGTACAGGCTCCATACTCTGGACCTGAGATGAGCTCTCTCCTTTTACAAGGAGAGGACGGTGGAAATTCAGGGAGAGGTTCGCCAGCTGTTCGTTACCTACGCCGAAGCCGCTTCTGGCAGACCTGCAGCAAAGTGGACGATCGGGAGATGAATTACATCTTGCATTGATCTCTGCTATAGGTTGGTGGGCAAGGAGCCTCCAACAGGGATAAGAGCTTATTCTACCTGCTATACTGCTGCATCGGTGGCTGCTTCCAGGGACATCCCTATCCAGGATATCTGCTGGGCTTGCACCTGGAAGACAGCAAACACCTTCTTCACCCACTACCACATCGACCTTGAGTCATGCTGGGATGCTGGTTTTGGGGCCTCAGTTCTCCAGTCTCTGTTCCCAAAGTAGGGTGTGTGTGTCTTGCCTCCCTCTTCCCGGAGAACTGCTAGGAGTCTGCCAAGAAATGTGGATGAACAACATATCCACGTCTCTAGAAAAACAGGTTACTCACCTGTAACAGTAGTTCTAGGAGTGGTATATATTGTTCATCCACACGGACCCACCCGACCTCCCTGGCTTTGGACACACAAACCTGGTTTCCAGCAGGCTAAGATCTGGCGTTATGGGGCGGAGCCGAGGGTTATACCTCCCGGGTGGGTGGGAGGAGCCAGCTTGAAGACCTTCCGGCAAGTTTTAAAGGGAAAGGGACAATGCCAAGAAGTGTGGATGAACAACATATACCTTTCCTAGAACTACTGTTACAGGTGAGTAACCTGTTTTATTTGACCGACAGGCTGTTGCTTGACACTGAAAATCCCAACGCCACAATCCTGACACCCGGCTGCCCCGAGGGTTAAATTTATCCTCGCCGGAGTGTGTTATATTAATTATAGAATTGGGGAACTTAAAACAGTCCACCACAGGCGAAATGTAACTGTTGGGCAACCGGGCGTCAGGATTTTGGGTGTTGAGTAACAGCTTGTCAGTTTTGCATAATATCGCCGTTGGAGTACCTGTTAGACCTTTTGAATGCAGGATTGCAGTATTAGACGGTAAAGGTACACTGTTGCATGCTTTCTGCCCATCATGAGCCTGTCCAGAATATGTCTCTGGCTCAGCTGTCTTTGTTATAGAGATTCCTCAGAGGCATTCTGCACACGGCCCCCAGTTAGGAAGCCAGTTGCTGCCTGGGTTATTAATCTCGTGCTAGTTATGCTCACTAATAAACCCTTTGAGCTTCTAGCCTTGTGTGTTTTTAAGTTTCTGACCTGGAAGACTGTTTTTCTGGTGGCCATCACTTCCGCTCGTAGGGTCTCTGAAGTACATGCATTGGTCATGGACCCTCTGAGTACTATCATTCATAAAGACAAAGTGGTTCTCCATACTCAGCCTAAATTCCTACCCAAAGTGGTTACAGAATTCCACCTTAACCAGCCACTGGTTCTCCCCACTTACTTCTCTATTTTCCAAAATGAAGGTGAATGCACCCTTCATTCCCTGGATGTTAAGAGAGTCTTACGATTCTACATCGATAGAAGTGGGGACATCTGTCAAGTGAAGCAACTCTTTGTGTCCTTCAGTGTGGCTCAGCTGGGTCAGTTGGTAGCTATCAGGTGTACCTCTGCTTGGATAGTGGGATGCCTTCGTCATTGCTATTCTATGGTGCAGGTCAAGTTTGGAGGCCAGGTACGCACCCACATGACTAGAACGGTTGCTGCATCCTTGGCAGAGATACCTTTGCTGATATTTGCAAAGTGGCTACTTGGAGCTCAGTACACACCTTTGTGAAACACTATGCTCTTGATATCCATGCCAGACAGCATGCTTCCTTTGGCAAGACAATCCTTAATGGAATTCTGTCCTGAGTGAGCTCTGTCTCCTGCTACCCTGCTCATGGGATTGGTTTAGCTTGGTAGTCTTACCCAGAAGTATGAATAAACAGTGAAGACTTTAAGTCCAGGAAGATATGAAAATTACATACGTATCGTAATTTTTGATCTTCTTGGACAAGTCTTCACCATTTATTCATATGCCCAGCCACCATCCCTGGGGCTCACTCATTCTGTTCCTGGTCTCTACTTGTGCATTTGGTTGGGCTGTGAAGACATTGTTTTAAGTTGACCCTTCTTATACGGGTCAAAGAGGGCTATCTTATGCCCTGGTTAGGTTAGGTGTTTATCTAGTTTTATTTACGCTGCGTCTCCTCGGTAAAAAGGTACTGAGGTGGTTGAGGGTTGCTTTAAGTAGCCTACACACTTGCGAGGTAATGTCGTGGTGCTGTGTATATGGCGTCTTAGCACGGTGCTGGCCTTCCTGACGATTTTTGGCTGCTGCAGGGTCCTGGCGCTTCTGGCTTGACCTCAGAAGTTTGAATAAACGGTGAAGACTTGTCCAAGAAGATCAAAAAATGTTGATAGGTATGTAATTTTCATTTGTGTGTGTGAATGCATGGGAAACGCGACAGAGAGGGAAGGTACAGAATACTAAGATGCCAGTAGTGTAGGCCTAGTGGTCTATCGAGTCTACTCAAAAATCATCACCCGGTCAGGACACTGTCGCTGTCCCCGCCGCCAACTCCCCCCTTCCCCCATTGGTGTTGCACCTCCAGATCTGGCATTACTCAATTTTACCTTCCTTTTGTACCTGTCCCAGCCCCTCTTGAATTCCTCCACTATATTAACAGCCACCAGTTCTGCAGGCAGTGCATTCCAAGGGTCCACCACCCTCTCGGTAAAATAACGTCTCCTAGTCTCCCCCCTTAGCGTCCCGCCATCCAGCCTCATGGTGAGCCCCCTGGTGGCCCCCTCCTCCCTCAGCTGGAAAACTCTGTTTGGACTGACCCTGTTTCCTCCCTTAAGATATTTTAAGACCTCCATCATATCCCCTCTGTCCCTCCTTTCCTCCAGGGAGTACAGTGATACATTGTGTGTGTGCACAAGACACAGGACAGTGGTAGAAGGCACAGGATGATATGTTGTGTGTGTGCATAAGACACAGGACAGAGAGAGAAGGTACAGAATATTGTGTATGCGCATGGAACACAGGACAGAGAGAGAAGGTACAGGATGATGTGTGTGTGTGTGTGTGTGTGTCTGCATAGGACACAGGACAGAGAGAGAAGGTACAGGATGATGTGTGTGTGTGTCTGCATAGGACACAGGACAGAGAGAGAAGGTACAGGATGATGTTTGTGTGTGTGTGTCTGCATAGGACACAGGACAGAGAGAGAAGGTACAGGATGATGTGTGTGTGCATGGGACATGAGAGAGAGAGTAGGTGCAGAATGGTATGTTTTGTGTGTGTGTGCATAGGACACATGGCAGACAAGGAAGGTACAGGATGGTATGTTGTGTGTGTGGGACACAGGACAGACGGGAGGTGCAGAATGATATGCTGTGTATGTGCATGGGACACAAGACAGAAGGTACAGCATGATATGTTTTGTGTGCGTGCGCGTGTGCATGGGACATGAGACAAAGAAGAATGGTACAGAATGATGTGTGTATGCATGGGACACAGGACAGAGAGAGAGAAGGTATAGGATGGTGTATGTGTGTGTGAGAGAGAGAGAGAGAGAGAGCATGGGGCACAGGACAGACATGGAAGGTGCAGTATGATATGTTGTGTGTGTGCATGGGACAGAGAGAGAAGGTACAGGTTGATGATATGTGTGTGTGCATGCGTGTGCATGTGCGCACACACGCATGGGACACAGGACAGAAAGGGAAGGTACAGGATGATGTATGTGTGTGCGTGCACGTGCATGCATGGGACACAGGACAGAGGGAAGAAGGTATAGGATGATAGATGTGTGTGTGTGCGCGCACGCATGGGACATATGACAGAGAGGGAAGGTATAGGATGATATGTGTGTGTGCATGAGACAGGACAGAGAGGGAATGTACATGATGATATGTTTTATGTGTGTGCAGGGACACGGGACAGAGGGAGAATGTACAGGAAGATATGTTGTGTGTGTGTGTGTGTGCATGGGACACAGGACAGACAGGAAAGGAACAGGGATGATGTGTGTGTGTGCGCATGGGACAAGAGACCGAGAGGGAAGGTACAGGATGATGTGTTGTGTGTGTGCATGGGACACAGGACAGAGAGAGAGAAGGTACAGGAAGATATGTTGTGTGTGTGCATGGGACACAGGACAGACAGGAAAGGAACAGGATGATGTGTGTGTGTGCGCATGGGACAAGAGACCGAGAGGGAAGGTACAGGATGATGTGTTGTGTGTGTGCATGGGACACAGGACAGAGAGTGAGAAGGTACAGGGAGCTATGCTGTGTGTGTACATGGGACACAGGACAGAGAGAGAGAGAGAGAGAGAGAGAAGGTACAGGATGATATGTTGTGTGCCTGCATGGGACACAGGACAGAGAGAGAAGGTACAGGATGTGTGTGTGTATGTACATGGGACACGAGATGGAAAGTACAGAATGATGTGTTACGTGTGTGCATAGGACATACGACAGAGAGGGAAGATACAGGATGATATGTTTTATGCTTGCATGGAACACAACACGGAGAGGGAAGGTACAGGGTGCAGTGTGTGTGTGTCAGTCAGGGGGGACACAAGACAGACTAATAATTTATATGGCTTGTGTATCTTGTGTGTGTGCAGACTGGGATGGAACAGGGATTGTGTTTTGGGACACAAGTGTGATAAATTGTAGGGTGTGAGGCCAGTGACTATCTGCAGAAGGATATTGCTAACACAGTGTCATAGTTACGGCACATCCATTGGATCCGCCCCTGCTTTATAAGCCTGGATCAATAAAGTACTTTGGGTTGGATCTGAGTAAGGCCTTGTGAAGTGGCAAGATTACATCTTACTTCGAGGGGAAGCTCTTGCAGCAGGTAATACCAATAGGACTAAGCCGCCAGGCATTAGGACCCCAGAGAAAACTTATAGCTAGCAGTCTATGGTGGGGACTGCCCCTGACGTCTGCTCCGCCCCGTCAGCTCTAGTATAAAGGGGCAGTCCTCCGGCACCACCTCAGTTCTTTTCCTGCTGTCGACCCGCTAACATCGGGTCCACAGATGCCTTTTTTTGCAGTTGACTGCCATTTTGCGGCTTGCGCGATTACCCTTAATCACTTTTTCCTAACAGTTTTTTTTTTCTCTACCCAGTGCATGCCTCTTTGTCTTCTCAGCAGTGGAAGTCGGGTGCGCTTGCGGCAAGTAGCTCCCAGCGAGGGATGGCCACTCTGCCTGCCTGATCTGCCTAGGGCCCCGACCACTGGCCACACGACTGTCCGCAGTGCCAGAAGTTCAATAAGAAGACCCGCATACACCACCTCATTCGGGGCAGAGTTCTTCCTCCTCAGCTAGGGACCCCCCGCCCCAGGAGAAAAGATTGGGCATGAAACATCACCACAGGGATAAAGAGAGAGCCAGGTCTGAATCCCACCCTAGGTCCCCTCACAGGCCTTCTGTTTCTTCCACCTCCAGCGGGAGGTCGGAATCTGTTCCGCCAGGTTCAATGGCTGATGCTGGGGCTTCCTCTAAGAAGACTACTGCCTCCTCCCATTCTAAAGGTAAGGAGTCTTCTTCTCATGGGCATTTGTCTGCCCAAGTACCCTTGACGCATAGGGCCCACAAGCATATGCATGGGTTGGCTCCAGAGGGACAGGTACCTCTTTCGGGCAAGAAAATGAGTACTGCTACTCGACAGTCCTTAGGGTCGTCTAACAAGCACAAGGGCTGGGCGACTCCTTCAGACACCAGGAGGTCATCCGGTACTAGACGCCTCCTCTGCCCGAACAGACATGTACTGAGGAGTTCCTATGAGTCTGCAGACACAGCAGCCAGGGTGGCAGCAACCGGGGTATACATGAGGAGAACTGCCTGGTTGAGGGTCTCTGGTTTCCGCCAGGACTTGCAGGATGCCTATTGGATGCACCCTTTCAAGGGTCCGTCCTCTTTGGCAGAGACACAGAAAAGGGATGGCGCCAAAAATATGATCCAGAAAAAAATTGGCTATAGATTAGCAGTGAGGGAGACTGTGCAGTGCGTGTTAGTTGCAGATTGTGCTGTAAGTACAGAGATGAGCTATTAATGAGGCATTCATTGCTGGGATTACAGGCCCCCAGCTAAAAGTTGACACCATATGGAAACAGAAAGCTGTTAACATTTTAAAATTTGGTAGAACAAGGTCACCACTTGATATGTATCGCTATACCATAATTGGTAAGTTTCAAATGGGATTGGGGTGTTAGGAGTTTGAACTAAGACTTAAAACTTATTTGATTTATTTGCAGGGAGAGCTTTCAGTAATGCAGAGGAACAGCACAGAATGATTCTAGGCAGGCTGATATCTTGTATATGAGATGGCCAAAGAGGACATCCCTATTAAAAAGTTTGAAGCGATAGCAGAACAAGAAAAGCACCATGGAGTTCATTTGGGCAATAAATACATTAACGCTGTTAGTGGGAAAGAACTCACAATGTGTATTGGCAGACACCTAGAAGGAAACCTGCTGGCAACTGTCAAAGATGCTAATTATTTTTCAGTGCTTATGGATGGTAGTCCTGACAGTGGTGTAATTGAAAAGGAACTGGTTTACATAATTTATGTAAATCCCATCAGTGGTCAAGTGGAAGACTAAGTTTTTACGAGTGAAAGCTGTATCAGATGGCACAAGTCAGGGATTTAAAAATCTCCTTTTAGACATTTTTACAGAATGTAGCCTTAATATAAAAAACATGGTTGGGTTTGGGGCTGATGGGGCATCTGTCAACATGGGTGTAAGATGGGGTTAGTTGGTGTTCATTGTTTCTCACACAGATAAGAACTGTCCATAAAAGGTGCTTTGGATAACACCTATTTCAACGATGTTTCAGACTTTCTGATCCAACTGTTTAATCTCTATCAGAAAAGTCCTAAGAGACTCCCGAGAGTTACAGTCCCTTGCCCAGGCCGTGGAGATGTCAGTTGAAAAGCCCAAGAAGGCCCAAGGCACACGTTGGGTGCAGCATAAACTTCTTGCCACCCATGCTGTTACCAAATAATTCCACGTAATTTGTGCCCACTTAGAATCTATGGCCGCAGACCCAAGTCATGACCAGGCCAAAGTCAAGAGAGTGTTGCAAATTATGACTAAATTCCAAATGGTGGCACACCTTTTGTATTTTGAACAGCTGCTTCAGCCACTTGCCAGGTTCTCACTAGCACTTCAAAAAGAAGTAGTTGAAATGCTAGAGGTATTTAGCTCTGTTGAAACTATGAGAAACACTCTTGACCATGCTAAGCAGAGTGGTTCCACAGGTGGCAGTGAACTTGACATTCTCTTAAAAAACGGGTCTGATGTCCTTTCAGGAGCATGTACTCAAGTCACACACAAGGGTGTGAAATTAACACATTTTAATGGCCAAGTTAAAACTTTTAAACAGCAAACTAAGAAATACATTACAAACATTGAGAACTGTTGTGAACAAAGGTTCGGTTTGACTGATGAAATTAATATCTACAACCGTGCAAAAGTGTTAGATACCAGACTTTGGCCAGCAGTTGCAGACAGAAAGGAACTGGAGCTGTATGGTAACAGTGACATTACTGCAGTGGCTGACCACTTTTCAGCACTTTTGCAGCCTGAGTGTGTCAGCACTTAGCTGCTTGCAGAATGGCAAGAGTTTAAGATTTTTGCTCAAACCAATTTCATCGATCTTTCTGCCTCTGCTATCTGATCAGAGCTGGCATGTGATTTCCAGAATTCTTATCCAAATCTGTTGAAGCTTGTCAATGTGTTGAGAGTATTTCCTGTGTCTAATGCAATTGTAGAAAGTTGTTTTTGGTAAAAACTGACTAGAGAGCAAGTCTGGCAGAGGATACTGTAGAAACATTGATTTGCATAAAAAGCAGGGCCCCCCTCCAGCTGAATTCAACCCAGACATGGTTGTAGGCATATTTTTGAGTGCTAAACCAAGATGTCCTGGTGATTTGGTAGCTGAGGATGGTGGACCAATCCCAGGTCCCTCCCCTTCAAAACAGGCCAGAATTACTGGCTACATGCCTGGTGGAGAAAAGTAGCAAAATAGATCGCACCCAGTCCTTGTTGGTAACTGTGTGGTTGATCACGGTCCCAGGTGGTTACTGTGTGGTCAGTCACGGTCCCAGTTATGCTGGGGCAGGGGTTTATGTTTAATTTGTCACGACTCGCGATCACGGTGCCAGTTATTCCGGGGCAGGGGTTTATGTTTAATTTGTCATGACTCACGATCACGGTCCCAGTTATGCCGGGGCAGGGGTTTATGTTTAATTTGTCACGACTCACGATCACGGTCCCAGTTAGGCCGAGGCAGGGGTTTATGTTTAATTTGTCACGACTCACGATCACGGTCCCAGTTATGCCGGGGCAGGGGTTTATGTTTAATTTGTCACGACTCACGATCACGGTCCCAGTTATGCTGGGGCAGGGGTTTATGTTTAATTTGTCACGATTCATGATCACAGCCTCAGTCATGCCGGGGCAGGGGTTTATGTTTAATTTGTCATGACTCACGATCATGGTCCCAGTCGTGCCGGGGCAGGGGTTTATTTTTAATTTGTCACGATCACGGTCCCAGTCATGCCAGGGCAAGGGTTTATGTTTAATTTGTCATGACTCATAATCACGGTCCCAGTCATGCCGGGGTAGGGGTTTATGTTTAATTTGTCACGACTCACGATCACGGTCCCAGTCATGCCGGGGCAGAGGTTTATGTTTAATTTGTCACGACTCACGATCATGGTCCCAGTCATGCCAGGGCAATGGTTTATGTTTAATTTGTCACGACTCACGATCACGGTCCCAGTCATGCCGGGGCAGGGGTTTATGTTTAATTTGTCACGACTCACGATCATGGTTCCCAGTTATGCCGGGGCAGGGGTTTATGTTTAATTTGTCACGACTCCTGATCATGCTCACTCTCACAAATTCACGGTCTGCTTTGGCAGAGGTCCTATCTCGGCTCTTAAAATGTATATGCTGCTGCACATTTTGCTGTATTTCTCTGGAAATGGCTAAATGAAACGGTATCAGTCTCAGAAACTTGAGTAAAGGTGTATTTTATCAATATAGAGCAAGATAAGTAAATTTTATGAGATTTTGAAAAAAAATATCAATTTTTGGTAATTGCTAATCAACTTCGGCCTATTGCTAATCGTTTTTTTACTTTGATTAGCGAAGGCCACTAATCAAGTCTCTGACACTAATTTATGCCTTGCTGCAGACAGCCTAAGCCACTCTTGATCTCAGAGCCATGAATGGGAACTACTGCAAGAGGTCGTAGATTACCTCTTCGGAAGGTGGGGCCAGCCAGAACTGGACCCCTTGTGTCCCCACACAACGCCAAACTGCCCAATTTCTGCTCGCTAGATCAGGGCATGGTGTTTTTTGGTGAGACGCATTGTCCTTCTCTTGGACAGGGAGGTTTCTGTGTGCCTTCCCTCTTCTTTAGAGGATCCTGCTCAAATTACAGGCAGAAGGTGCACGAATGATCCTGGTCGGGCCCTTCTTGCCTCGACAGATTTAGTTCCCGCTGTTACAACAGCTGGCATCGGAACCGCCTGTTCCGTTGCCCCTGTCCACTCACTTGCTCTCCAAGGAGCAGGGGATGCTGGTTTATTTGGCCCTCCGATCCCTGCATCTATATGCATGGCTCCTGCAGATTTAGCTAATGACAAGTTCAGAGTGTCCCTCAGAGTGGCAGAGGTTCTCGTGGCAGCGAGAAAGCCCTTGACCAGGGCAGCATATGCCATGAAGTGGAAGTGTTTCTGCTTGTGGGCATCCCCCTGTTCTTTGGATCCCCTCACCTGTCTGGTGGGGTCTGTGCTGGAGTATCTCCTTTCCCTCTTGGACTTGGGTCTTAGCTACTTGTCCAGTAAGGTGCATCTCTGTGCATTATCAGGCAGTATAGCACAGTGGTCTAAGGCTCTGAGCTGCAAATTTGGTGACATCCAGCAGACCTGACCTGGGTTTGAATCCCACAGCTTCCACTTGCATACTGTGTGACCCTGAGCAAGTCACTTAACCTCCTTGTGCTCCCAGGTCGCTCCTGTAAAAAAGCTTTCAGCTTAGTGTGCTATACCTGGTTAAACAACTAAATAAAAAAAAAAAAATAAACTATCAGCTTATCATGCACCTCTGAATGGGAAGACTCTGGCACAACTGGACCAAGACCTTTTTAAAAGGAACTTTGTATATTAAACCCTCCAGGAGAGACCCCGTTCTGCCTTGAGACCTCCTGTTTGTGTTAAAAAGCTTACCTTGCCCCTCTTTGAACCAGCCGCAAGTTGTGAGCTACACCTTCTATCTTGGAAAGCGTTATTTTTAGTTGCCATTACTTCCGCTCAGAGGATTTTTGAGTTGCAGGCTCTGATGTGTAAAGGGCGTTATCTTATTTTTCACAGGGACAGGGTAGTCCTGCGTACAAATCTTAAGTTTCTTCCGAAGGTAGTGTCTGAGTTCACTGTGAACCAAAACATCCGGCTGCTGGTTTATTACGCAGAGTACTCAAACAGAGGGGAGGCCCTGCTACATACTTTGGATGTACATAGAATTCTTCATTACTATCTTGCTCGTACTGGTTCCTGCAGAAAGACAGACCAGTTGTTTCTCTCGTTTGCCCAAAGGAAAGTAGGAGCACCAGTAACAAAACAGATGTTGACCAGTTGGTTCATGAATTGCATCACGTTATGTTATCAGAAGTACAACAGACCCTTACCGGGACCGGTCAAAGGTCACTCCACCAGAGGGGGCGCAACATCATTCGCATCCTCAGGAATGTCTTGTCAGTGGACCTTTGTGCAGCCTCTACTTGGAGTTCAGTCCACACATTCATTAGGCACTACAGTCTGGACATTGCTTCCAGAAAGAGAGCAGGTTTTGTTCTAGTGGTCCTTCAGGGACTTCTCTCTTGAGGTGCCTAGGGCTTTTTGCTTAGGCAGTCCTCCACCCTTCTGACCTGGGTTATAGAAATATAGACTTTGACGGCAGATAAGGACCGCTTGGCCCACCTAGTCTGCTCATTTCCCTACCTACAGGATAAGCTGCAGATCCTATTTAACCAACAGCCTATTTCTTCCTACCCCCCACAAAAATTGCCTTATGTCTGTCCCATGCTTTCTTGAATTCTCCCACAGTTTTAGACCCCACAACCTCCTCAGGAAGGCTGTTCCATGCATCCATCAGCCTCTCTGTGAAAAAATACTTCCTCACATTGCCCCTGAGCCATTCCCCCTCTATCTTCAAATTGTGTCCCCTTGTTCTTGCACATCTCTTTCTCTGAAAGATGCTATCCTCTTGGACTTTGTTGATTCCACTGAGGTACTTAAACGTTTCTATCATGTCCCCCCCTCTCCCTCCTTTCCTCAAGGGTATACATATTAAGCTCCTTTAGCCTCTCCTCGTCTGGCTTCTCTTGTAGACCCTGCACCATTTTAGCTGCCCTCCTCTGAACTGCCTCCATCCTGTCTATGTCCTTGTGGAGATGGGGTATCCAGAACTGGATGCAGTACTCCAGATGTGGTCTCACCAACTGTCTGTACAGGGGGATAACAACTTCCTGTTTTCTGCTGGTGATGCCTTTCCCTATATATCCCAGTATCCCCCAGCCACTCCCCTACACGCCTTCTCCATTTACTTGCCAACTTAAGGTCATCTGATATGATTACCCCCAGGTCCCTTTCCATTTTGTTGTTGTTACTACCCCCCCATTGTGTAATCTTGCCCTGGTTTGTTTCCCAGGTGCATTACTTTTACATTGAATCAAGCTGCCATACTTCTGACCATTCCTCCAACCTTGCCAAGTCCCTTCTCATCCTTTCCACGCCTCCTTGTGAATCAACCCTGTTGCAGATCTTTGTGTCATCTGCAAAGAGGCATACTTTTTCTTCTAGTCTCTCTGCAATGTCACTTATAAAGACATTAAAAAGGACTGGACCTAGTACTGAACCCTGCGGTACCCCACTAGTAACCCCTCTTTCTTCAGAGTGGATTCCATTTACAATTACCTTCTGTGTCCTGTTGTTCAGCCAATGTTTTACTCAGGTTACCACCCTGGGACCCACTCCAAGGCTGGTTAATTTGACTACTAATCTTTTGTGTGGGACTGTGTCAAATGCCTTGCTAAAGTCTAGGTAGGCCATGTCCACAGCCCCTTCCCGGTCTACTACTTTGGTCACCCAGTCAAAGAAATCAATTAGATTTGTCTGACATGACCTTCCCGCTGTGAACCCATGCTGCCTTGGGTCCTGTGCCCCACTGGCCTCTAGGTACTCACAGTTCTTTCCTTCAGAAGTGATTCCATTACTTTCCCTACCACAGAGGTCAAATTGACAGGTCTGTAGTTTCCTGCCTGTGTCTTGCTCCCACTTTTGTGAAGGGGAATCACATCAGCCTTCTTCCAGTCCTCAGGTACCACACCATCCTCCCATGATTTGTTAAAAAGGGTAGTCAGTGGTGTCACTAGTTCTCTGCTTAATTCCTTTAGAATTCTGGGATGAATTCCATCTGGCCCCATTGCTTTGTCCACCTTCAGTTTTAGGAGTTCTTTCAGAACCCTTTCTTCTGTGAAAGGACTGGGATGACCTCCAGAGTGCTTCTGTTAATTGGATTAGGCACCTCCCCACTTCCTCTTTTGTGAATACTGAACAGAAGTATTCATTCAGTATCCCTGCTTTTTCACTGTCACTCTCTGCCCACCCACTGTTCATTCTATTCAGCCTCACTATCCCTCCCTTTGTCTTCCTACTCTCCCTGATATACCTATAAAAGGTCTTATCCCCCTTCTTAACTGAGTTGGCTATCTTTTCCTCAGTTTGTGCCTTTGCTATTCTGACTACCCTCCCTGCTTCCTTCTGCCTTAACTGGTACAGTTCTCTGTCCTGCTCCTTCTATGTTTCTTTATACTTCCTAAATGCTATCTTTTTCTCCGTAACCTTCACTGCCACTTCTTTTGAGAACCATAGTGGCTTTTTTTTCGTTTTGATTTGTTTATTTTCTTCACACAAAGGCTTGTTGCCTCTGTAATGGCAATTTTGATATTTCCCCATTGTTGCACCACCCCTCCTTCTAGCCTGTTTGCTAGTGCTTTTCTAAGGCACTCTCCCATCTTGCAAAAGTCAGCCCTCCTGAGTCCAGAACCCTCACTTTTGTGTATGGCTTGACTCTGTAGCTGAGTTTATACGTGAACCACACTGTTTGGTGGTCACTTGTTCCCAAATGGCTACCTACTTCTAGATCTGAGATCCTCTACTGTCTCCATTTGAGAGTACAAGGTCTAAGATTGCTCCCTCACGAGTATGTTCCAAAACTAGCTGTCTGAGGCATGCCAGCTGAAGGGCATCAAGAATGGCCCTGCTTTTGGATGTGGCTGCAATAAAGGTGCTCCAGTTAACATCTGGCATACTAAGGTCCCCCATCAACAGTATCTCCCCTTTCTCTGCCATCCTAAGTATGCCTTCTATTATATCCTTGTCCATTCCCTCCCCCTGACATGGGGGTCTGTATACAACCCCTGTGCGGATTGTGGTGCCATTTCCAGTC
This sequence comes from Neoceratodus forsteri, assembly GCA_016271365.2. Taxonomy (NCBI): domain Eukaryota; kingdom Metazoa; phylum Chordata; order Ceratodontiformes; family Ceratodontidae; genus Neoceratodus; species Neoceratodus forsteri. Next base: position 85,281,123 of record CM028136.1, read on the forward strand.
TCTAAGGTGACCAACAGTACTCCTCTCCTCCCTGTTTACTCTTTTGTTCAGTTGCTTTTATCCCTTCCCGTACATGAGAGAGCTACTCCCCCCCCGCCCTCCCTGTCTCTCCTGTGGGTTGTGTGCCCTGAGATGCGTTAACATCCCAGTCATGGTTCTCTGTGTACCATGTTTCTGTGACTACTCCGATATCCAGGCATCCCTCTTCCATCAAGGCCACAAGTTCAGGGAGCTCGTTGCCCAGACTACGGGCATCGGTACTCATTACCCTCCATTTCTTGATGGCCTTACCCCTTATTGCCCCATCCCTGTCCTTATTGCGTTTGTCACTTTCTCCATTTACCCCTGCGATTCTCCCTATTGACATCTCTATGTTGGTGTCTACCTCACTTAGTACCCTGATTTTTTTTTTGGGGGGGCTAGGATTTCCCTGCTCCTTTCCAGTGCCTCCCCCCTTGGTTAGTTTAAATGCGTGCCAATGAAGTATTTAAACCTATCATCTAGGATCCTGGTTCCCTCCTGGATAGATGCAGACCATCACACCAGTATAGGCCTGCATCCTCCAGGTGACCCCCAGTCCCCAATGAAGCCAAGTCCCTGAGCTCTGCACCAGTTTTTCAACCACTAGTTGAATCCCATGGTATGGAGCACCTAGCCTCATCCGTGCCATAGACAGGCAGCACCTCAAGAAGGTTACCATGTGTGCTATTTGTCTAAGGCCCTCCCCATCTCCTAAACGCTTCTTGCACTGCTCTGATCTCTTTCTTAGCCAGGTCATTTGTCCCTAGGTGGACAATGACATCCAGCTCCCTCCTGTGCAGCTGCTCCCATGATCCTGAGGATTGCTCCTGTCCCTCCAAGCCATGGCGCCAGGCAGCACCGACTCTCTCTCTCCCTTCCCCAGTTCTACCTTCCTAACAGTGAGTCCCCAACAGGAGTTGTTTCCTTCCCTTGTGGGGTCCCATGCCACCCTCCTGTGTGTCTCCTTTGTGGAGGTTCCCAGCATCCTCCTTGGTCTCCACTGTGGGTGCCTCCATAGAGGAACCACACTTTTCCAGAACGGCATAGAAATTGTGGAGAGGTACAACTGGAGGAAAGCACCTCTGTTCCACCACCCTCACTCTCCCTGAGCCCACTGTGGTCCAACCGCTCCTCTTTCTTGGCAACCTCTGAGGCAACAGCAGTGACCCTGGTGGTCCCTGGGTGGGAGAGGAGGTCCCACAAATCCTGGTCAACTCAGCCTGGAGATGAGCAACCTCCTCCCTCAGCCCAGAGAGGTGCCTGCAGATGGAACAACACTGCATCCTCCAGAACGTTTCCCGGAAGACTGCTGCTCCACAGCCACTGCACTGCACCATTCCCATCATATCTTTTTTCTGGCCCCCTAACTGTTGTTTGGCATACTTACTCTTCCTCAGTTTTTTTTTCCCCCTACTTACTTACTACCTCTGTGCCCTTTTAGCTCCTGATCTTCCTGTTCTGAGACAAGAAGTTCCTATATTTCTCAGTAGTTTCCTTACTTGCTCAGAGTCAGACCTCCAGCAGCTAGTGGGGGACGGAGAGCTGCTCTTGCCCTTCTATGATGGTAAGTCTTTGGTGGCTCTGTGATCACTCACTTCCTGCTCCCAAACAGGAAGTTCCTGTTTGTCAGTTAAATCCTGTGCCTATAAAAGTAGAACTGGTTTAGGGTAGGAAGAGGGAAGGAGGGCAATATAGTCCCAGTAGAGAAGTTTTAGTATACCAGGTAGCTCCTTCCTCCTGGTGTTCTGTCTGTTCTCTCTTTGGGTGTTGCTTGGGATGCAGTCCTATTGGTGTTACCTGCTGCAAGAGCTCCCCCTTGAAGGAGGCAGTATAGCGCAGTGGTTTAAGGCTCTGAGCTGCAAATCTGGTGACATCCAGCAGACCAGACCTGGGTTTGAATCCCATAGCTTCTACTTGCATACTGTGTGGCCCTGAGCAAGTCATTTAACTTCCCTGTGCTCCCAGGTCGCTCCTGTAAAACTTTCAGCTGAGTGTGCTACTCCTGGTTAAACAACTAAAAAAAAAAAAAAAAGTAAGATAGTACAGTTATGTAAGAACTTACCGTAACAGTAGATCTTCGACAGGAGCTCTTGCAGCAAGTGGCTTTCCCACCCACTTACCCCCGGGGACTAGTGTTTCATTTTTCTCGGGGGATGGGAGATCCTCCTCAGTTCTCCATTTTCATATCAGCGGGTCTCAGGCGGGAAGAACTCAGGGCTTCTGAGACCACTCCCCGCTATGTAGGAGCTGACTTTGGGGTGGACGTGCACATAAACTGCTAGCTAGAAGTTTTTAAGTAAGTCCTAACGCCTGGTGGCTTAGTTCTGTTGGTATTACCTGCTACAAGGGCTCCTCTTGGAGATCTGTTGTTGCGGTAAGTTCTTATGTAACTGTACTTTCCCCTGTCCTGTGCCTTATAAAGTGGCAGGATTACTTCCCCTCTCTGATCAGGGCCTTGTGTAATGGCAGGATTACTTTCCTTGTCCTGCCCAAGACCTTGTAATGTGTCAGGAATGCTTCCCCTGCTCTGACCAGAGTCTTGTAAAGTGACAGGATATGTGTTAATATGTCCCTCGTAGCCACTCGTGGCTGAAAGCGAATGGTTCACGTGCCTTCAGCTGGAAGTGAGAACAGCGAGCGAAAGCTGAGCCTGCTGGCTGAGGCATGTGAGAGCTCGCCTTCGACAGTGGCTCCGAGATGTATTAATATATTATTGATCGAGAGCAATCAATAATACAATTTTTAGAAAAAATGAACTTCTCAGAACGTGCCTGTTTCTAGGGCATCTGTGTGTGAGACGCTCTTCACAGAATAAGAGTGCCTCACACGCAGAGGAAAGGAGCGCTCCAATTGGTCAGGAGCGCTCCCTTGATCTATAATTAGTTCCCTTGCTCGGACCAGGGCCTTGTGAAGTGGCAAGAGTATTTCCCCTGACTTGATCAGAGCCTTGTAAAGTGGCAGAATTACTCCCATGCCCTGAACAGGGCCTTTTAAAGTGGCAGGATTACTTCCCGTGCCCTGATCAGAGCCTTGTAATGCAGCAGGATTACTTCACTTGCTCTGATCAGAGCCTTGTTATGTGGCAGGATTACTTCCCCTGCCCTGACCAGGGCCTTGTAAAGTGGTAGCATTACTTCCCTTGCCCTGATCAGAGCCTTGTAATGCAGCAGGATTATTTCCCTTGCCCTGATCAGAGCCTTGTAATGTGGCAGGATTACTTCCCCTGCCCTAATCAGGGCTGTGTAAAGCGATAGGAGTACTTCCTCTGCTCTGCCAGTAACACCCCCCACCCGGAGGCCTGAGCAAGGTCTTCTGAAGTGGCACCAGTACTTTCCCTGCTCTGCTGGTCACCCCCGATGCACTCTGGTATTTTGCTGGCCTTCTGGACAGCGCATTACACTGGTTGTTGTTTAGAGCAAAAAGCTACTGTACATTCTCATTTCAAATGACTATGAAAGAAAAGAAAGCAAATGTGACAATGTTTATTATAGAACTGACTTAGTTAATATTCTTTATTCTTTATAGAGGAGGCTCGTTTTCATATAAATTACTCTGTTTAAACTTGTCCCATTTGACCAGATCTCTTATCCTCCCAGCACCAAGTTATCCCCTGTCTGCCCCAGACCTCCACTCTCTGTCCCTTCCCCCAACTCCATTTCCACTGCTCCTGCTCTGCTCCTTATTTCCCCCTCCCTACCCACCACTCCTACTTCCCCGCTGCCTTGTCACTCCCCCCAAAGTCCCTTCCTCCAACCCCTCTTCTCCCACTCAGTTCCCCTCCTTATAGTCTCGACATCTCTCGGCTCCTATCCCCTCACCCACCACTTCCCCCCGACAAAGGGCATCTAGGTTATTCCTGTATCCCTGCCTTGTGCCTTCATCACCTATTTAATCTCTCGACAAAGGGAAGTTGTCTACCCTGCCTCTCACCTTTCCTTCTCTTCTCTCTTTTCCTATGAATGTAATGTAGCTATTGAAACTTATGATGTACTTCCAAATGTACTGTCTAATCTCATGTACTGTAACTACTGAAACTGATGTATCCTGATGTATGTCTCATTTTGTATGCCACTGTTTAATAATTCTGATGCAGAATCTTTGCAAATAAGCTCTTAGGTCAAAGATTGTAACCTAATAGCTAAATAAATAAATAAACTTGAAAAGTGCTAACATGGTTGCTTTTTTTGAATGTATTTTATCCTTGGGTCGCATGCTGGGACCTCCTTCCACCACCTGTGCCAAGCCACATTCCCGCTCGTCAAGGCTCCACTGCCAAGCTGCCCAGGGCTCCACAGCCCACCCATGTCACATTGCTGTACTACCCCCCCCGACTTGCCCCCTAGGGTCAGGTACGTCTTTAGCCACTGTGGCATTTCTTTTCCGCAATCTATCTGGCCACCCATAATGAGACTAAAGGCTTGTGTTACTTCCTGGATGGCAATGGTGGGAGCCTGACACTGATTGTGGCAGGAAGGCAAGGGCTTCATCTGCTCATTCCCGCACCATTTTTGCCCTTAATCCCGCCCTCCACCTAAGAGCAAGCTGTGTCATTGGGTGCCAGCACACCTGAGGCACCTTACTGATGGCAGCAGCCGCTCCAGTATCCTCCTCTGAGTGCCTTCTCCTGCACTGTTACCTGTGGTCAGCCAGGTGGCAGTAGACCAGGAGTCCTGCAGGCCCCCCCCCCCTCGGCTGCCCCTCCAATGGCCCTGGCTCATACCTCTCAACCTCTTGCCTCAGGAATCAGGGACAAGGCTTAAAAACATCAGTGACAAAGACCCCAAATCAGGGACACATCTTAAAAACTGGTACTATCCACTCAGAAAGCTGATAGAATAAAGGGATTGGTGTTAAGATGCATTTTCTGAAGAAGAACAAGTCTGTTACTTTAGTGTCTGACATTATTTTGTGCTTTTAGTCCCCACTGTTCTGTCACGAAAACACAAATTTTACAAGGGACAGAGGAAAATTCTGAGGCAAAATAAGGAACGTCCCTGAAAATCAGGGACAGTTGAGAGGTATGCCCTGGCTCATCCTGAAACCTGGGTCTGTGCATTGCAATCAGTAGGGTACTGCTCTGCCAGTGGGCTGGCCCCCTGTTTACTTTTCACGTAGAATTTTACGGACAAGATTTTATTTATCTATCAAGGAATCGGAATTACAACCTTAACCCTCTCCAATTCTTTCATTGGCAGTTCTTCACAGCATGCTAGAGATCTGTTCTGTCATTTCCAACTTGGACCATGCATTGCATGCCAACACCTGGAAGTTTGTCATCAAGTAAGTGTTGTGCTTCTTAAGAGATCAGCCTAATTACCACATGCACCAGTAATGGGTGTTGTGGAATGTTTTTGTTCAGAACTATCTGAGCTTGACTACTAACATTTTATCATAAATAGTGTCATTGTGTAAGTATTACTTTTAAACTGTGCCTAGTAAGTGTTTGGCTTATAGGCAGTTACCACTGAAGGAGGGTTCAGTGTCACTGTTGCAGGACTGGCAGCTGAGGTATACGACTGGAGACAGACTAATAGAGCATTGCCAGCGTTCATGATGAGAGCTTCATAGTATTTCAGCTAATTTTCCAGGTTTCTGGAAGAGTTACTTTTGACATTGGTGGAACCAAACCCTGTAAGACTCCCAATAGTCTGAATTTCTGAATAGTCCTTTCTTTATTTCTGAAGAGTGTTGTATGAAGACAGGCTCTTTGTTACTTAGATTTTATCTGTTTACATTGCGTATACCCGCCAGAAGTGATAATCTTCTGCTGCAGCATCAGAATCCTGTCCATGGGGGGTGCCACTGTGGAACACAAGCAGACTGGTCACACTTAACATCCGCTCTGTACATTGAAATCTTAAAAGGCAGCAAAAGTTCACAATTTGGAACTTTATTCAACTTACTTGTCGACCATTGGGAGGAATACTGCTAGAAGAACAAAATGGGAAATCCTCATCGTGATCGAGGACAAAATGACTCTGGAAAAGGGAAGCAAGCAGTCGTAGGCCTGTCATCTTGATCAGCGCCTACAATTGAAACAGATTCTGTTCAGAGTTCGGAGATCGAAACCCTATCATCCCTGTGTACAAGGATGCAGTGACTGATAACTTTGGTTACAGATTTAAGCCAAAAAATGGATGCTTTCAATAATAGAGTCAATATTGTGGAAACCACAGTAGACTGTATTAAAACGGAGATGATCGAAGTTAAAAAAACAGGCAGCTGCAACAAGCACAACTGCCCTGATGCTGAAGGAGGAACAACATCTTCGGGCATGGATTGAAACCCTGGAGAACCAGGTACGGGCTGCTAATCTTAGAATTCTGGGTTTCCCTGAGGAAATTGAAGGAGATGATCCGGTTATGTTTGTTAAAGACTGGTTAGCAGGAAAACTTCAATCAGAAGGGGACCCAGACACATTTCAAATCCAAAAGGTGTACTGCATCACACCACGTGGTCGGGTGGAGGCCACAAATACCTCTCACACTTTGCTAATGGTTACGGCAGGACTGGGGGAACAAGACCGTGTTCTGGCATTGCCAAGGAAACACAGCCCGATTACCTAGGATATATGTTCTATGTTTTGTGGTCAACCAATGCATATATTCCCTGACATCAGTTATGCGACAAGGCAACGGAGGAAGAAGTTTGATGGGTTCCATTGTATCTTGAAGCCAACATACCTCACTCTGTCATCTGCCCTGCTCAACTGTGCATCGTGTACCAGGACAAAGTGTGGGCCTTCTCAGATCCTGTGGACACCTGTAGATGGACTGAGAGAATGCAGGCGGAACTTCAGCAGTGAAATGTGGCGGACAAAGAGATTAGTGAAGAAGATGGAGGAATTGAACTGCCAACTTGACAGCCTTTAGCCACCTTTGGACTTTGTACTTAACTTTGTCCCCGTGAGTACAACTGGTACTTTTTCAGGATGGATGCTGGGTTTATAAGTGCTCTATAGTTAAAGGTACTGTTTTGTTGCCTAGCTGCATCCCCTGGTTAGGAGACCATACTTTAAGTTCATCTGCTTGTTTGCTCTCTTACAGGTTGACCAGAGACTTTATTACAAATGTTTATTGCCTTTTTACAATGGGCATTTTTTAATTAATATTCATACAGATTAAAAACGCTATATGGATGTTTAAATGATTTTAAAGAGTGCGTCAATAACTCATTTACAGGATTTATTTAAGAGACTGGCATGGCAAAACGTTCCCCCTGGTGAGGTAGTTCTGAGAGGGATATTATGTTGGATATTAAACTTAAGGGCACAGCCGTGCTGCTCTTTGGGTTCTTGTCAGTTAATTAAGAGACCACAGGTTGGGAAACCATATGAGCTTACCCCCAATAACAGTGACAAAGGACAAATGGCAAGTACTGTTGGTGATGCTAGGAAAGGAGGGCAGGATGAGGGGGGGGAAGGGTGGAAGGTGGTTACCCTTAATGCTAGGAGCCTTGGGAGAAAAACTGCAGAGTTACAGGTTCTCATGGCAGAGGGAGAGGTGGACATTGCAGCCATCACGGAAACATGGGCCACCCAATACAGTGACTGGGACCTGTCTGTACCAGGGTACAGGTTATTTTGTAGGGACAGGGTGATTGGGAAAGGAGGAGGGGTGGCACTATATGTGAAGGAAGGACTGAAGTTTGTAAGGGAGAAAGGGGAGGAGGGTAGTACGGAGTCACTTTGGATGCAAATCCAGGATTCCAGAATAGGATTCTTAGAATAGGAGTGGTGTACAGGCCACCATCTCAGACAGAGGAGTTAGACAGGGAACTAGCGGGACAGATCAGGAGAACCCACGAGAAGGGTAGTGTGGTGATTGTGGGGACTTCAACATGCCAGGAGTGGACTGGAGCACCCCAACAACCAGGAACAGAAGGGAGCAGGTACTGCTGGATGCCTTTCAGGACAGCTTCCTGCTGCAAATGGTCAGTGAACCAACCAGGTTAGGGAATACCTGACCTTGTGCTGGCAAATGGGGACTTTGTGAGAGAACTTACAGTGGAGGAACCGCTGTCAGGGAGTGACCACCACTCAATATGGCTCACATTGGATATGGGCAAGGAAGGAGTGGAATCTGGCACAGTAGTGTTGGACTTCAGGAGGGCCGACTTTGGGAGGATGGGGGAAGTGGTAAAAGGGTACCTGGCCAGAATTCAATCTAGTATGGACACTAACCAGAGGTGGGAGCTCATAAAGCTGGGGATAGTGGAGGCAACCAAAACCTGCTCAAAGCCCAGAGCAGAAGGCTGAGGGCTAGAAACCGATCTGGTTGAGCAAGGAGGTCATGGAAAAGGCAATGGAGGAAAAGAGCTGCCTTTAGGAAGTACAAGAAAACAGGGAAGGGGAGGACAGGGAGGAGTACTTGACAGAATCGAAGGAGGTGACAAGGGCAGTAAGGGGAGCCAAAGCATCTACAGAGCTCAGGCTGGCATAAGGCATTAAGAAGGGGGAGAAGGACTTCTTTAAGTACATCAGGGAGAAAAGGAGCTGTAAGGACCACATAGTAAAGATTAGAAAGGAGGGGGGTTGGGTGGAAGCAGGGTGCGATAAGGCAGAAGCACTAAATGAGTACTTCTGCTCAGTATTTACTATAGAGAAGAGGAGGGTGACACCCAAGGTGGGAGAAATGGCAGAAGCAGGGGGGAAGTGGTGACAGATGGGGAAATCATGGAGAGCAGAGTTCGAGAGGGTTTGAAGGCACTGAGGGTGGACAAGGCACCAGGCCCAGATGGCATCCACCCCAGGGTACTGAAGGAGCTGGCAGAGGTCCTTGCAGGACCTTTGGCAGACCTATTTAATGCCTGACTACATTTGAGGTGTGTACCTCAGGACTGGAGGATGGCTCATGTGGTGCCCCTCCACAAGAGTGGCCCCAAGGATGAACCAGGAAACTACAGACCAGTGAGTCTCACATCCATCGTGGGTAAGCTAATGGAGACTATCCTGAAGGAGAGGCTGGTGGCCCTTCTAGAGGCCAAAGGACTACAGGACAGCAGACGGCATGGCTTCATACGTGGCAGATCCTGCCAAACCAACCTGGTCGAGTTCTATGACTAGGTAACTAGGCAACTGGACAGGGGCCATGCAGTGGATGTCCTGTATCTGGACTTCAGTAAGGCATTCGACTCAGTGCCACATGGAAGGCTGGGAAGGAAGTTAGTAGGCACAGGGGTGGATGCAAAGCTGGTGAGATGGCTAAGAAACTGGCTTCAGGGAAGGCAACAGAGGGTGGTGGTGGGTGGGGAGCTCTCACACCCAAGGGCAGTGACGAGCGGTGTTCCACAGGGCTCGGTGTTGGGACCAGTGTTGTTTGAGATATTCATTGTAGACATATCATGGGACATTAAGAGCAAGATTAGTCTGTTTGCTGATGATACCAAGGTAGGCGCGGTGGTGGATGACCTAGGGTGATGGCAGGGGTTGCAGGATGATCTGGCAAAGCTTGAAACCTGGTTAGACACCTGGCAACTGGGCTTTAATGCCAAAAAGTGCAAGGTGCTGCATTTTGGGATGAAGAACCCAAGGAGGAGTTACCAACTAGGGGGAGTGCAGCTAGCCCAGACAGAGGAGGAGAAGGATCTGGGTGTGCTCATTACAGGGTCAATGAACAACTCTGCACAATGTAGGAAGGCAGCTGCAAAGGCCAACAAAATGCTGGGTTGTATTGCAAGGGGTATATCCTCGAGGAGGGAGGAAGTGATTCTGCCACTGTAGGTCATTAGTTAGACCAGACCTGGAGTACTGCGTGCAGTACCAAGCGTCCATGTCTGAAGAAGACATTAAGTTACTGTAGGGGGTGCTGTGAAGCGACAAAAGATGATCAAGGGGCTGGGGACTTATCATACGAGAGGAGGCTGAGGGAGTTGAACAGTACTCACTGGAGGAGAGGAGGGACAGGGGGGACATGATTGAAACCTTTAAGTACATGAAAGGAATAAAGAAGACAGGTACAGAGGAGCTGTTCAAAGTAAGAGAGGGGAGGGACACCAGGGGCCATTGATATGAGACTGGAGGGAGGAAGGTTCAGGAGGGAGATGAGACACTTTTTTACAGAGAGAGTGGTGGCTGGGTGGAATGCATTACCTGCTGAAGTGGTATGCAGTAGAACAGTGGACTGCTTCAAACAAAGATGGGACAGGACAAGGGGGAGAGTTAATGAAGGAGAAGGGTGGAAGGGAGGGGCAGCTGCAGAATAAAGGGTGCTAGCTGCACATTCGAGCAGACTTGATGGACCTCTATGCCTTTATCTGCTGGCAGATTTTGTATGTTCGTAATATAACTTTAGTTCTAGTTCTTGTGTAGACTGTTTTGATTTCCCCCAATGTTGTGTCACTAGTATGGTAGATGCATTAATATTTTCCTATGAGTAATGGGCTTTTGCCCTCTTGGTATTGTATCACTTAGGACTGTAAACAATATGGAACGTACCTGATTGTATATCAGTTGTAAAATCAATAAATATAAAGTTTAAAAAAAAAAAATCCTGTCCGTGTCACAACGGGTTATGATGTCACAGGCAGAATCCTGTCCATGGCACAAAAGGTTATTGTGACAGGGTCGAATAGGACCCTGTCCCAGTTGTTACGGAGAGTTGGAGTGCAGGGATCTGTTCTGTTCTTTCCTTTCCCTTGTCTGTCTGGTTGCGCAACCAGATTTTCCTGTGAGACCTAGGACTTGATCTGACAGTCTCACAGTCCTTTGCCGCTCACTGTCTATAAGTCTTCCCTTGCTGTTTACGTTGTTTTTTTTTTTTTTTTTTAGCGTTTCCAGCCAGTGTGCATCTGCCGTCCACGAACCTCGTGCTTCCACTTCCAAATTGGACTCACTCCTGGCACCCTGGCTTGCCCCTCAGGGGTGGGCTGCACCAGCCCGTAGAGCCGCAGATCCATATGACTAATCCGGGGAGCCGGCGGAGCTAATCGCCGTGGGGCAGGCTTTACTTATGGCGCCGTTGCATTGTTTTTCTTGCTTTAACCCCAGGGAGGGAAGTGCAGTGATATCTCGTCTGCCCGTCCTCTTAAATTTAAGCTGATCCCCTGAGGTTCTCCTGGCCTCCGCTAGGAGTCCCTCATGCATCAGGCACTCGCCCCACCCTCTCCCTAGAGAAGGAGAGCAGTCTGCAGGACACTCAGTCCTTTTCTCCTTGGCCGGCCCTCCGGTTCCCCAAGTCCATTCCTGAACCCGGGTTGCTGGCGTCGCAAGCAGAAATCCAACCACTGCGCCGGTGGGCCAGCCCCTCCCCTTGCTGTTTCTGTCTTTTCCTCCCTTGTATATTTGCTGGTATAAAAATATATATGAATCATGTGGAAATGTATTTGATACTGGAATCCCTTTGTTTGAAACTGTATATAGTTACAGTATACTGTTGAAATAATTGCAAAGCTATGTTATAACTAGCTGTTCTGTCTGTTCCTGTGTCTGAGGTTTAACCCAGACTCTGTACAGTAACCCATTACATTTTTTAAACATTGATCCACCCTGTTTTGGTTTCACCCCCAGCTGCTTAAAATAACCCTGAAGAGAAACATGGTTCGCGTGTTCTTAAAGAAAATCACAATCAGTTTAGTTTCAGCATTTTCATATGTTAACCCCTTTTGTCCATCAGTCATTTGTTACCATTGTTTCTTCAGGCATCATCTTTCTTTCCTGGATTTTTGGATCTTGGAGCTGTGCTTAAACAAGTCCGAATCAAAATCACTGAAAGGAAAAGTGTCCCCACCATCTGAAATTTTCTTTCCCTGAGCTCTTGTCACCACAGCTGCTGAAACATCAGGATTTACTCCCTCTTTGATTAACTCAGTAAATCCTAGAAAGTCATTTCCAATAATCACAGGTAACTTGGGTACTACCCCCACTTTCATTTGGCGCGACACACCCTTAATGATCAGAGACACTTGGGAGGTGGGATAGTATCAAGTGTCCCAGTGGATGCAGATGACACCAGTACCTGGTCCTTTTGTGCAGTGTTTTTCCAGCATCTCAACATGCACTAGGGTCTGTCTGCTTCCCGAATTAATGAGTCCCTTTACAGTCTTATCCCCCACTTTGACATCTATTAAGTACTTGCCAAGGACAAATCTGCTCCAGTGCCACTCTCCTTACCATGGCAGTTTCTTGCAATATGGCCTGGCTTATTATAGTTATAGCAGATAACATCTTTGGACACAGATTTGTTACCCTTACCAGAGTTCTTAAAAAAAGTGTCTTACCGGTGCCTGGCTGTTACTTCACTGCTGTGACGTCTGTCTGGCCGTTTGTTAGTCCTCTGCAAAAGAAACAGTCTTTTCCCCACTTTCTGGTCGATGTTTCTTTACCCAAAGCTGCACATTTGTAGGCAGGATGTTGATGAATTGCTCCACTGCAGATGTGTTGATCTGTGGGACTGTTTTGCTCTCTGATTGGAGCCATTTTATTAGGAGTTCTGAGGGTCGGGTGAAGGCTTTTCAAGGATTGTCAACTGAGTTGTACTTCAGAGATCGAAATCTCTGCCTGTTGGTCTCTCCCAAGATGTCATACATTTTCAGGATTTCGCTTTTCACCAAGTCATAGTTTTCTGATTGTGCAGTGTCTATATTGTTGTAGGCAAGTTGGGCTTTCCCTGTCAGGTAGGGTACCAGTCTGATTGTCCATTGCTGCTTTGGCCACTGTCAGGCTGCGGCAACCCTTTCCAAAGTTGTCAGGTATGCCTCAGTATCATCCGAGGGACACAACTTTGTAAGTTAAACGGCTTTTAAGTTGCTTGTGTTTTGTTGCTCGTCTGGATCTGTGCCAGATCCTCTGCCTTTAATAGCTTGCAAGGCATCCAGCCATCACTTCTCCTGTCGCTGCATCTCTTCTCTCCTCTGCTTCTCTGTCTCTTTTTGTTGTATAGCCCACCACTTGAAACAGTCCATTAGGCTTTTAGGTTCTGTCACTGCCTGTTCTTTTTCCATAACTTGTGCTGGCTGTACAGTCTCAGCTTGGACTTCTGGCTCTGCTAGTTTGGCTGCCATTCTCCTGGTAACCACTCCTGGGCTTGCTGCTGCAGAATCCATACCTTGTTCTATGTTTCCCTGGTACTAGGTCCAGTACCCATGCACAAAACTCCTGTCTTGGAGTATGCACAGCTTAAATCCCACTTAGGCTGATACCATCTGTCGTCGAGGCGCAGGTCAGAAAGCATAGGAAAACCAGGAGCAGTTGTAGAATTCACCAAAAAATATTTATTTACACTAGCAGTTACATAAAAAATAAGCTTGTTCAGTATAACTATTTACAAAGGCCAAATTAAAAAAAAAGTCCAACTGAGTTTTTCTTTAACATCTGTGTCCATTTTTCTCTCTCAAGCAGTTGCAGCTCAGCTCTCTTTTAAGTCCTTCTAACCCCTATTCTTAACAAGCATCCTGTTCTTGTTTGTTTCAGACAGATGCTATAAGAACACAGTGTGCCTGAGCTGAGGCCCCCTTTTCCACAGCTCTTCTGTAAAAGACTTGACAGTTTGCACTCAGGTGACCTCTCAAGTTTCAATCAATCAAAATCTTTATTTAACCAGGTGGACATCGTTGAGCAATGCTCATTTGCAAGATGGACCTGGGTACAACATAGATTACATAGCAATACAGGTAATGCAATTAAGTATATATATATATATGTATATATATATATATATATATATATAGATGACTGATCAACAAGAAGCAATGGAACAAGCAGGCTTGTGGCAATTCAAGTCCGAAGTGCAAAAAAGGAGGAGGTACATACATTCGACCTGAGAACAGTGAGGAGGAGGGGGGAAGAGAAGGAGAGGAGGAGAGGGAAGACGAGTGAGAAATAAGGAGGGCAGCAAGAAGTAGGAGAGGAGCGGGGGGAGGATGAGATAAATAGGGATGCAGGTGGAGGAAACAGGTGGGATAGGAGAAGGGTATAGACAAGGGGTAGTGGAGGGGACCATTAGGGAGGAGAGTGAGTAGCAAGGGAGGGTGCGCAGAGATAGTCTCAACCAGAGGGTACGAGCGATGCCTACCCTAGAGATGGGAGACTTAGACTGGGGATGAGGTGAGGAAGCAGGTTGGGGGGGTTGGGAGGAAGATAATAGAGTGTCTAGGGCTAAGGAAGGCGGGGGACAGAACTAAGGGGTGTTAAGATTTTGAGTACTGTGCGGGGCCGGATGAGGTACTATGGGGGACACTGATGCAGATCTAGGGAGGGAGAAGCAATTGCATACTTCTTTGAAAGAATGGGAATATAGAGACTTGAAAGCAGAGAGGCGGACAGGTATATGCAATTTCAGAGTTTTTTGAATTTTGTTCCATAATGAGGGCAGCACGAAACTTATGGCTGTTCTGCCAAAGCGAGATTAAGGCCCTGTCCACACTATGCCTCTGTAACATTACAGGGGGCCCAAACCATTACCGCAACGTTTTGTGTTTACACCTGCAATGCTACAGAAGGCGTTTAGATACCATTGTTGAAACCCATTTGAGGTGGTTTCAACAATGGTTATGAACCGTTACGCCTCGGTAAGGTTAATGGCCTAGTGTGTGGATGCATGGTACTAGTCTCTACCAGCAGCAGGAGCTGCATTGTGGGACCGAAGTCGCTTTAACGGTCGCTGGCTCCCGCAGTGTGGACTGGCGGTACCAGTCCCATAACAGACACCACTGCAGTGTGGACACACTGCACCGCTCCCTGGCCATAACGGTTTGCATCTGTTACAGGGCCTGAGTGGTGTAGTGTGGACGGGGCCCAAGCCATGGGTACCTTGAGCAAGATATATGAGTAACTTCGTAGTGCGTAATTACCGATTGCGCTTAGGGGAAGACAGTTGGTAATATAATGTGGAATTATTTTGAAATAGCTCTGAAGGTCCAGAGTGCGGCATTTCTGTCTCTCCTGGACTTAAAGGAGGTCCATTCTTCAGCCATATACAGAGAGTAGTGGTGCGTGCTGAAGGGAAGTCCCATTATAAACTGCAGAGCTCTGTGATAAAGTGTGTCCAATTTTGTCAAGCAAGAGGTGGGACACTGACCGTATAGGAAGTCTGCGTAGTCTACCAACGATAGAAATGTGGATTTGACCAGTCATGTCTTGGCATCTCTGGTTAGGAATTGACTAATTCTAAAGAAAACTCCCAGCCTCTGTCTTAGTCTTTTTGTTAAATCCTCGGCGTGTTCCGTGAAGGAAAGTCTGTAATCTAGCCACACTCCCAAGTACTTAAATTTTGTGACATATTCCAGCTTTTCTGCTAACAAGGTGGAGATCTGAGGGACTGAACCAGTAGTTGCAGGCTTAATTGAGAGGGTAAGTGGAGAGAGGAGCATCGCTTTCGTTTTTTTTGGCATTAAGGAGGAGCTTTTTATGAATTAGTTGGCTCTGGAGGAGATTGAATTCAGATTGGTGGTCCTCACAGGCAGCTTTTGGTGTTGGGCGACTTAAGTAGAGGACAGTATCATCTGCAAACAGATGAACATTGGCCTTGTGTATGCAGTTATCAATATTGTTAATGTATATCACAAACAGTAAGGGATCTAATATAGATCCCTGGCGCACACCTCGCTGGAGAGGTTTAAAGGGTGACAATTCGCCATCGGCTTTGATTTGCTGAAAGCATCCTGTTAGATAGTCAGCGAACCAACGCAACGAAGGAGAGTCCATGCCTATAATTGCAGGGAGAGGAGGAGCAGACTATGATCAACGATGTCAAAGGCCTTACTTAATCCAGAAATACAGCGCAGACGTAGTTCTTGATGTCTAACTCCCTCTGCCAATCATTGGTTACTTTGGCAAGGGCCGTGATAGTGCTATGGTTAGCTCTGAAGCCAGACTGCATTGGTTTTAGTATATTCTTGGTTTCAAGATAGGACTGCAGCTGAGCATTCACTATTTTCTCCAGTAGTTTAGACAATACAGGAAGGAGGGAGATCGGCCTATAGTTATTAAGATCACAGGGGTCCCCTTATTTAAACAGGAATGACATGGGCAGTCTTCCATATAGGTGGCAGGATGCCCTGAGACAGAGATAGATTAAATACTGTAGGTGGGTAATTGGCACGGCAAGTACACAATGGGCAGTCTTTATAAAATACGGGTCTAAGGAGTCCGCACCAGCAGTTTTCCTGGTGTCAAACTGCAATAGGAGATCTTCCACCTCTTTTAGTGAGGCAGGTTGTAATGAGAATGCCGAGGCTGAGGCAGGGGGATCAGGGTAATGGGTACCAATCTGGGTGCGTATGGAGCAAGCTGGGGAAATATTGAATGCTATGCCAGCGGTAGCAAAGTGGTCATTGAACGAATCTAAGATCTCTGACCTATCAGTGATGGTCAAGTTCCCAGAGTTGATCTTAGACGGAAGGGGGTTGCCAGAGGCGTGGCTGGACAGGTCCCTGATAGTTTTCCAAAATTTAGCTGGGCTTTTGGCACCAGGGTCGAGTTCCAAGCCAAAGAAGAAGGCAGCCTTGATTCTCTGACCATTTTCGTGCAGACATTTTGTAATCTCCTAAACTGATTCCAGTCCGAGGGAGTATTGAATCTGCAAGCTTTTTTTTCCAAATTTTATCCCTTACCAGGAACATGGACTTGAGTTCAGGGGAGAACCATCTACAGTCTTTGCTTCTTACGCGGATTTTAGCCAGTGGAGCATATTTGTTGAGAGCCCCTGTCAAGATATCATGGAAGATGTCATACGTGGAGGTGACCATTTTTGCCAGGTAGACTGGTTGACGGACAGAAAACAGAGAGTGGTGGTAAATGGTATACAGTCAGAAGAGATGCAAGTCACAAGTGGGGTACCTCAGGGATCAGTCCTGGGGCCAGTCCTCTTCAACATCTTCATTAGTGACCTTGCAGATGGACTAGAGGTAAGGCTTGTCTGTTTGCAGATGACACCAAGATCTGCAACAGAGTAGATGATCCAGATGGGGTGGACAGAATGAGAAGAGATCTGGATAAACTAGCAGAATGGTCAGAAGAGTGGCAACTGGGATTTAATGCAAAGGCGTGCAAAATCATGCACGGGAAGAGAAACCTGAAGCCACCTATAGGCTGGGAGGGAGTTGCTAGCAGTCACAAAGGAAGAAAGAGACTTGGGCATCATCATCACTGATGACCTAAAATCATCCAAGCAGACCTCTAAAGCAGTAGGTAAGGCTAGGGGGTGTTAGGGTGTATTAGTAGGGGTATCACAAGTCGTAGAGGGAGGTAATAATCCTCTGTACAAGACACTGGTTAGACCCCATCTGGAGTACTGCGTGCAGTATTGGAGCCACACCTTCACAAGGACATTAACCAAATTGAGGCAGTCCAGAGAAGGGCAACCAAAATGGTGCAGGGACTGCATCAGAAGACATATGAGGACAGATTAACGGAGCTCAATATGTATACCCTTGAGCAAAGGAGGAGAGAGTGATATGATCGAGGCATTCAAACACCTTAAGGGCATAAACAAAGTGAAAGAGTCCAACATGTTTAAATATAAGAAAAATCGCAGGACAAGAGGACACAGCATGAGATTAGAGGGAGGCCGATTAAGGGGGAATGTGAGGAAATTCTTTTTCACAGAAAGGGTGGTGGATGCATGGAATGGCTTACCACAAGAAGTGGTGGCTATGAATACAGTGCAGGGCTTCAAACAGGCATGGGACAGGCATAAGGGAGCAATACAAATGACTATGAATAGATAGGCCACTGACAGAGCAAAGGCCGATGGCACATTTATAAGGTAGAAAAAGAAATGGGCAGACTGGATGGGCCTTGCGGTTCTTATCTGCCGTCAACTTCTATGTTTCTATAAATCGTGCCATCGCAAGGAGTATTTAAGCTCATCAAAGTAAGCAAACAAGTCAAAATTACGCCTTGATCTCTTCACAGTGAACTTTGAAGAGGAAGGGGGTTTGCTGGCAGCTCTTACACCTGCAATGAAGCAGTGGTCGCTGACATCAGAGAAGAAGGTGCCGGCATGGGTGAAGAGATGAGGTTTACTCACCATGATAATGTCCAGTAAGGTGGTGCTGTTAGGGTTCCTTTTATTGGGTCGCGTCGGTTCAGCAATAAGTTGTGTTAACTCATGGTCATCACAGAAGGATGCGAGAGGATCTGAGGCGTTGATAGCCAATCAAGATTACAGTCCTCTAGGATAATTTTTTCTAGGGATTCTTGTTCCAGCTTCGCAGATAGATAAGACAGAAGCTGTAAACCTGCAGAAGGAGGTCTGTAGCATCCTGTTACTCAGATCGCGTTGGACTGCGAAACCTCCACTTTGAGAGACAAGCATTCAAATTCACTGGCAACTGAGGACAAGTCGAGACAGTTGGCCTCAAACTTGTTCTTAATATAAATGGCCACCCCTCCACCTCTGGATTGCCTGTCAGCTCTAAACAAGGCGTAATTAGGGATATTGACCTCCCTGTCTAAGGTAGCTGGTCTAAGCCAGGATTCCGAAACTACAAGTACATCGCGAGATGTGTGACTCATCCAGGCTTAGATTAAAGTAAGCTTTTTTAACAAGCTGTGTACATTAATATGCAAGAAGCTCATGCCTTTGACTCTTGCAAGATCAGCAGGCTAGGCTATAGTGTCAAGAGGGTCGGGATTGAGCTCAACATTGCCGGAGCACAGTAGAAGGATGAATAATAATTGTCTAAGAGCAGCTATAGTTAGTTTAAGATTTCTAGATCTTACTTCGAGATACAGCTCTTGCAGCAGGTTACACCATTTGGACTGAAGCCGTCAGGCGCCAGGACCCCACGGAAATTTTCTAGTTAGCAGTCTTCAGCGGGGACCACCTCCGACGTACGGTCCGCCAGCGACGTCAGGCGTAGTACATAAGGAGGCGGTCCCCACACAATCCCCAGTTCTTTTCCTGCCGTCGACATCGCAGCATCGGCCTCTCGGTCACTTTCTAGCGTGCGACGACTAGGAACTATGATGTTCTCTTTTTTCTCTTACGAACTTGGATTCATCTGATGTCCTCTCCAAACACCTCTCTGGAAGGTCACCCATCGAAGAGTGCCTGCCGCAAACAGATCCCCTTCGAGGATCCTCACTCAGCCAGCGTGCGTTGTCTAGGCCCGGAACATGACACCAAGGCCTGCTCCTTCTGCCAGGGCTTCAGCAGTCACACCAGGATCCGCCGCCAGAAGGCCCTTCAAGAGTTTCTCTTGGAGGAGAAACTCAAGGCCATGGATAGGGAACCTTCCTCCAGGGGGGAGTCGTCAGGAAGATCCACAAACACCGGGAAAAACACTGGGAGAAGGAAGGAGGCCCAGGTCCCGTCGGGGCCTCGGACTCGACTCTGGCTTCTTGGTCGGCACCGCTCTCCCTCCAGGACTCAATCTCAGCCTTCTCCGGTTCAGGTCAGATCCTCCAGCGGCTCCTCCTCCCTGCAGCCTATCAAGACTTCCAGGCCATCGGTTCATCCACTCCTTCTAAGGCCTCGTCCAAGTCTGGGGCACCACAAGTCTTCCTCCTGCCGTCGGGACTCGGCGCCAGGTCGATAGTCCCAGCCTCCCGCGTGGGTGGACCGGTCCCGGCGTAAAGCCTGAGACCTGGCGTCCCTAAAACGGATGATGGACCCAATGTCGGCCCACCCGACGTCGGCCAAACATCACAGGCACTCCCAGGAGCCAGCTACAGTAAGACGGCCGTCGCCGGCCAGGCGTTCACCTCCCAGGGCGTCGGCCAGGGGACCGATGTCGGCTGCCCCAGAGGGGAGGACCGCACCACCGTTGCCTACCGACGTCAGTCGGAAGTTATCATTGGAGGAGGACACCACTCAGCCCGAGGACCAGGCGGGCAACTCCAGAACCGTCGTGCTCCCACAGGAACCCTCCCCGGAGCGGGAGAACCCTGGGGACCCAACGCCTGACCCCGGCGACAGGCCACCGGTACCCGGCCCATCATCGGGCCTGAATTTGGCAGAGGTGAAGGAGCTCTTCACCTTCTGGTGGGGCACCATCAGGAAGGATGTGGTCACCACGCAACCTCCTCCTACTTCAGCTCCGCCTCCACCTACTCCTTCAGCGCCTATGCCCCCTCCTCCACCCAAGGGACCTGTAGGATGGTCACCAACCCCCAAGGGACCAACACCTCCTCCTAGGGGCAGATCCTCAGATAGGAGAAGACCTCCCTCAAGATCCACTTCAGGGTCACCCAGCCCTAAGAGACCCAGACGACGCCGGTACACCTCATCCGCGGAGAACTCTAGATCTGACACCTCAGGGTGCTCCAGATCTCCTCCTCCCATCAGCATTCCCTTTCCAGACCCACACTACCTTCCCAGGTCTCCTCCGGATGACCCATCATTCGCTGAGATCATGAGGCACCTTCAAGAGAATATGGGGTGGGATGCTGAAGAGCTGGACCCCGAGAGACAGTGCCTTGCCTGCTGCCTTCGGCAGAAAGACCCAAAGCCTGTGGTAGTGCCACCCTTGGTGGACATCTTTGTGGATGTCTCCAAGGTTGCGTGGAAGTGTCTGCATTCAACTGCGGCAGTGCCGAAGAAGGTTGATCGCCTATACAAGGCCCCAAGGGAGGACCAGTATCTGGCGAACCATCCTCTAGCTGATTCCCTGGTCATCACGGCCTCGCATGACTGGTCTCAGAGACCTCAGCACTTGAGCACAGAGCCACCGGACCCAGAATCCAAGCAGTTGGATGTCCTGTGAGGCGCACGTCTTGTGGCTGCGACGTTCGCCATCAGGTCTCTAAATTACCTCACCCACATGGTCCAATTCCAGAATGCACTGTGGGAACAGGGACAGGACCTGGTTGAGAAGATGCCTGACGGTGGTCAAAAGGAAGAGTTTTTAAATCTCGTCCGTACAGGTTCGGATGTGGGGAAGCAGGTGCTCAGAGCCGCATACGATTCTGCGGACTCTTTGGCCAGAGCTGCAGCCTCAGGTGTGTGTCTCCAGAAACACTCTTGGCTATGCATCTCCGGTTTTAACCCGGACGTCCAGAAGAACATCCTGGACGTCCCTTACAACGAGGAAGTCCTTTTTGGTGAAGCCTCTGAAAAGGTGATCACCAAACTTCAGGACGCAGGGAAGGCAGTTAGATCTGTCCAGGCCATGTACAGATCTCGACCTGGTTCCTTTCGTAGGAACCAGAGTCTTTTTCGGGGCCGGACACAAAGGCAACAACTGCATTTCGGCCAACAGCAGAGGGGCTCCTTTACCGAAAAGCCCAGGCCAAGTCATCCCCAGGCAGGGGCCACCGAGTTGCAAAGTCGGCCCAACCTGCGGGATCTAACGCTGCCACAGCATGACTCCTTCCCGGCCCCTCCTCAGGATCAACGGGAAATGAAAATCGGGGGTCACATCGCACGTCACCTGCCAGGGTGGCGGTCGATCACCACCGACAGGTGGGTGCTACAATTGGTCGAAAAAGGCCACTATATAGAATTTTTAGGCAGCCCACCTAAAAGGCCTCCCCTGCTTTCCCGCTACTCGGGTCAGCACGCCCTGCTTATACAGCAGGAAGTGCTCGCGCTTCTGGAGAAAGAAGCCTTAGAGCACGTTCCAGAGAACCAGAGAGGGTTAGGCTATTATTCGCACTTCTTCCTGGTTCCAAAGAAAACAGGGGACCTCCGTCCAATTCTGGACCTCGGTGACCTCAGTCTGTCAGTCGTCTACAAACGCTTCCACATGGTGACCCTTCCGGGCCTAATCCCCATGCTGAAGCGGGACGCCTTTTTGGCGTCGTTAGACATGCAGGACGCCTACCTGCACATCCCAATTGCTCAAGCGCCTAGGAGGTTCCTGCACTTCGAGTTTTAGAGCTGTCATTATCAGTTCCGAGCGCTTCCTTTCGGGCTGTCATCGGCACCTCGCGTCTTCACTAAGTGCATGGCAGTCGTAGCGGCATCTCTGAGGAGACAAGGCCACTACGTGTTCCCATACCTGGACGACTGGCTTCTCATGGCTCCCTCCAAGGAGGCACTGATGATGGCCATTCATTGTACCCAGTCCCTTTTTCAATCACTGGGTATTCTCATCAACTACGAGAAGTCACTCCTGGTGCCGTCCCAGAAACTGCAGTTTATAGGAGCAGTTCTGGACACCGTCAGAAGGAAAGCTTTTCTTCCCGTGGACAGAGTGGAACATATCAGATCCCTCATCAGGGACCTGTCGGCGAAGAAGACTGTCCCAGCCAGATTAGTCCTTCGCCTGCTCGGACACATGGCTGCGGCCATTGCAACAGTCCCGATGGCAAGGCTCCACATGCGGGTAACTCAGTGGATGCTAAGGGTGCAATGGGGCCAAAGGCAAGACCATCTGCAGCAGCCAATTCGAATCACGAGTGCCGTGATTCGGGATTGGCAATGGTGGCTAGATCCAGAGAATCTCTCCGTGGGGGTTCCCTTTGTAGCGCCGTCTCCTACTGTGACTCTCTCCACAGACGCCTCAGGGCTCGGGTGGGGAGCACACCTAGGTGGGGTGAGGTCTCAGGGCACATGGACAGCCCAGGAATCTCATCTCCACATCAACATTCTGGAGATGAGGGTGGTTCTTTACGCTCTGCAAGCCTTCCAGTTGGAGATTCCACCGGGTACTCTCCTGTTACAGACAGACAATACTGCGGTGATGTATTACGTCAATAAACAAGGAGGCACTCACTCCTACCCGCTTTGCAGGGAGACCATGAGAGTGTGGGAGTGGGTAGTGCAGCATGGCGCAAACCTAATTTCAGTACACGTCCCAGGAGTGGACAGTACCGTCACAGACAGCCTGAGTCGCTCTCAGGCCAGAGTCCATGAGTGGGAACTTCTACAGGAGGTGGCAGAGGATCTGTTTCACAGATGGGGCACTCCAGAGTTAGACCTTTTCGCGTCCCCATCCAATGCAAAACTGCCCAAGTTTTGCTCGCTAGATCCAGGGCCTGGTGTTTTCTGGTGAGACGCTTTGTCCCTCTCCTGGGTGGGCAGATTCATCTATGCCTTCCCTCCTTTCGTGTTGATTCAGAGAGTCCTCTTAAAACTTCGCAGGGAGCAGGCGACACTCATTTTGGTAGCGCCTTTCTGGCCCAGACAAATTTGGTTCCTGCTTCTGCATCAGCTATCCTGGGAACCTCCACTTCCTTTGCCAATCAGCTCCCATCTGCTGTTTCAGGAGGAGGGTTCATTAGTCCATCCAGACTTGCATTCTTTGAACCTGCACGCTTGGCTCCTAGAGACATAGCCATGTTGCGATATGGGGTCTCTCTGCCGCCAGAAAACCGGCAACCCACGCAACGTACGCCATGAAATGGCGTAGATTTTGCTTGTGGGCTCAAGCGTGCGGTTTCTTGCCGTTAGAATGTCCCGAACAGCTGGTTCTGGATTACCTGCTTTCACTTTTTCAGTCTGGTCTGGCTTACTCCTTGATTAAGGTGCACCTTTGTGCAATTTTGGCTTACCATGCCCCCATAGACCATCGGATGGTGGCCCAATTGGACACTACTAGTGCCTTTTTGAGTGGAGTTCTCCACCTTAGGCCGCCTATCAAGGATCCGATTCCTTCTTGGGACTTGCCCTTCGTCCTGGAGCAACTTACGCTGCCACCTTTTGAACCAGCTGCGGATTGCGAGCTATGTTTTCTGTCGAGGAAAACATTGTTTTTAGTTGCTGTTACTTCGGCAAGAAGGATTTCCGAATTGCATGCACTGATGTAAAAAGAACCTTATTGAGTTTTCCATCAGGATAGGGTATCCCTGAGGACAAACCCAAAGTTTCTGCCTAAGGTGGTTTCAGCCCTCACCCTTAATCAAGATATCTACTTACCAGTGTATTTTCCTAAGTACACCAACCGAGGAGAAGCCCTTCTTCACACCCTTGATGTACACAGGTGCCTCAGATATTATCTGACCAGAACCAAACAGTTTCGAAAGTCGGATCAACTGTTTGTCTCCTTTGCTGTTAGAATGAAAGGAGCTCCTGTTTCTAAACAGTCTCTCACGAGGTGGCTCATCCGGTGTATCTCTTTCTGTTGTGATAAGCGCAGTAAACCCTTACCAAGCGTGGTTAAGAGTCATTCCACAAGAGGAGTGGCCACTTCCTTTGCAGCGTTAAGGAATGTCTCCACCTCAGCTATTTGCGCTGCAGCCACTTGGAGCTCGGTGCATATCTTTATTAGGCATTACAGCCTGGACATTGCATCGAGGCGAAGAGCAGGGTTCGGCCTAGCCGTCCTTCAGGGACTTCTGTCTTAGGCTCGAGTAGGGTTGTGATCCCTACCTTTCCTCCTCCCTGTGGCATAAGAGTGCCACTATTGCTTGGGAATCAGTCCTAATGGTGTAACCTGCTGCAAGAGCTGTATCTCGAAGTAAGATAGTACAGTTACGTAAGAACTTTCTGTAACAGTAGATCTTCGAGAACAGCTCTTGCAGCAGGTACCTTCCCGCCCACCATTCCCCCTTTTGTGGAGGTAGGTAGTAGCCAAACATCCATCTTAGGGGATGGGAAGTTCTTTTTTAGTCTTGGCCATCTGGTGGCGGATCCTCAATCTCCTCTTCTGATGTCATCCAGTGGCCGGGAGTCTCCGGCGGGAGAACTGGGGATTCTGGCAGAAACGCCTCCTTATGTACTACGCCTGACATCTGGGGCGGGACTGACGTCTGAGGCGGTCTCCGCTGAAGACTGCTAGCTAGAAAATTTCCGTGGGGTCCTGGCACCTGACGGCTTCAGTCCTAATTATAACCTGCTGCAAAAGCTGTTCTCAAAGATCTACTGTTACGGTAAGTTCTCACGTAACTACTTTTTGTCACGTCTGTGAGAGTTATTAGATTTGATATGCAGAGCTTTTCCATTGTAGCTATTCTGGCCTAGCACTGTGAAAACTAACACTTTTTTATTTATTTATTTATTTATTTCATTTAGTTTTTTGTTGACCGGGTAAGTGCACTAGACAAATCCTGCCTATTTTCAGGCATGACTCGGGGGAGGGGGATACAGATGAATGCCAACTGACCTTGAACCCGATTAAGCTGTTGGTGGTATTTTTTTGTGAACTCCTAACTGCAACATGCAGAGGGTTGTCAAAGTTAGACACAGCAGGAGGCGGAGGACCCTGTAAGGGGAGTTCAATGCGCCTACTCCTGAAAGGACTAAGCTGGGGGTAAGGCTGCAGCAGGACATACTCAGGATCGCATGGGTAAGCGAAGGATAAGCTACTATGACACAGTGAGGAGTTGAGAACAGAAAATGGTGGCAACTGGGACGGCTGGAGAGGGCCAGCCAGCGCCACAGCAAGAAGCAACAGTAAGAGGGGCCACAGGGATCCTCTCATGATTTAGCCTAAGATGTGGTACTACCACTTATAAGTCCTAACGACAAGGGTAGGCTAACAGACAATAGGGCCGACAGAGCCAGCTGGGGGGCTCAAATTAGCAACAAGATAGGTTATAGAATGCCTTGTCACCTAAGGTCAGGAGCCAGATAGGGAAGATGAGGAAATGTTAATAGAGAGGTTCTTGAGGTGCAATAAATACACTGAGTGCTAAAGGGATTAGGGCAAGAAGATGTTAAGGGGGAGGTTCGTAAGTTACGCTAAAGCATTAGAGTAGTAACACCAAAGCCTTAGGGGAATATGCCAGGAGTGTTCAGAGTAAAATAATAGGACAAGATGGACCTAGCTAGTACTGGTGGGCAGGGGGAAGGACTGTGGGTACTAAAAGGGGGAAGGCAAGGGAGGTAGTGAGAATTAGAGTGAGTGGATACAGTTGGCCTAGCTTGGTAGAGGTGGGCGGGGAGAGAGGACTGTAATTACTAATAAAGTTAAAAAAAGCAGAGGTGGGCGTGGCAAGTAGACTATTTAATAGGAGGCCTGGGTTGGGGGGGCGGTAGAAAAACAGGATTCAAACTGCAGGACTGAGAAAATTGCTCGCTAGAGATAACTACTGTGGGCTTGCAGCGCACCAGTCGGGAGCTGTGTGCTACTCTCTGAGCCAATCAGGAGGCATGAGAAAGAAAGGCGCTTCAATCGGAAAGCCGCCGCAAGTGGGTTGGCTCTGGGAGAACTTGGCGGCTGTACCTTGTGGGGGCGTCTGAATAGGAGACCAGGAGGGCGGCCAGAAGTCAGCAGGATCCTTGGTGAATGTGGCAGAGGCGCCGCCGGGGTCCGAGAGCGCTGCTCGGGGCGCAGTGGAATGCCTTGTGGAGACATCTGTATAGGAGACCAGGAGGGCAGCCAGAAGTCAGCAGGATCCTCGGTGAATGTGGCGGAGGTGCCACCGGGGTCCGAGAGTGCCGCTTGGGGCGCGGTGGAATGCCTTGTGGGGGCATCCAAATAGAAGACCAGGAGGGCAGCCAGAAGTCAGCAGGCTCCTCGGTGAATGCGACGGAGGCCTATAGCTTTTTGCAGTCATCTCAAAATATAATTATATACATTTCAGCAGTAGCACTAAATATTTTCTAAACAAAAGGATCCCAATATCAGTTACATTTCCATACAATGACTTGCATATATATTTATATCAGCAGATATACAAGGGAGGAAAAACAGACAGCAAGGGAGGGCTGAGAGACAGGGGCAAAGAATTGCGAGACTGTCGGGGTGAGCAAATCCTAGGTCTCATGAGAAAATTTGGTTGCGCAACCAGACAGACGAGAAACAGAAAAGGAGAGAGTAGAACAGCTCCCTGCATTCAAACTCTTTCCATAACAACTGGGACAGGATCATATTCCACCCTGTCACAGTACTATTATAGAAAAAATGGATAATGCACATGTGCTTAATTTCTGAAAGTTAGAAGCAAATGTTAGTAGAGAATTAATAAAAAGGTTTTGGAAACCTGTTTGATAAAACAGGTTCCCGCTTAAGGAGGGGGGTGTATGTGACAGAGTGGAATAGGACTCTGTCCTGGTTGTTATGGAAAGAGTTTGAGTGCAGGGATCTGTTCTGTTCTCTCCTTTTCTGTCTCTGTCTGGTTGCACAACCAGAATGTCTTGTGAGACCTAGGATTTGATCACCCTGCCAGTCTCACAATTCTTTGCCTCTCACTGTTTCAGTCTTCCCTTGCTGTTCTGTCTTTTTTCCTCGTTTGCATATCTGCTGATATAGAGGTGTATGCAAATCATTATGTTGAAATGTAACTGATATTGGGATCCCTTTGTTTAGAAATTATGTAGTGTTACTGCTTAAATGTATATAATGATGGTTTAAGATGACTGCAAAAAGTTATTGGAAACTCAAGAGGTTACCTGAGTACAATTTTTAAGCCTTTTGCAGAAGCTGTGGAGGAGGGGCCTCAGTTCTGGGACACTGTGTTCCTGCCTGCACCTGCCTGAAACATACAAGAACACTTAAAAAAAAAAAAAAAAAAAAAAAAAGCATTTGTCAATGCCAAATTTTGTCTTGCTGGCATTGGTAGTGCAGGAGTTAGAGAGATGCATAATAGGAATGGCAGTGAAGTATTGAACTGACGCCAACCCCACCACCACCCTGCAGAGACTGACAGGCACTGGGATGTGCCTTTGGGTCACTGGCATAACGTTCATGCCATTTCACCTCACCCTTCCCTGCAGACACCGACAAGTCTTGCGTTATGCCTTGGGGTCTTCAGGCCATACGTTCACCCCATTCCATAAGGAAATACTTTGAGATGGGTGCAGTATAGGAGAATGGGGTAGACTTTGGGGCAAAGAGTCAAAGGCACACCTCGATGCCTATCACAGGCTGCAGGGTGGGAGTGGAATGGCGTGAGCATTACAGTTGACAATCCCAAGTCACACCCCTGACTCCTGTCAGTCTCTCTGGGGTGGGGCGTTATGGTTGGAAACCCTGATGCCCTGGGTGTTTTTGGTATTTTCACTCCAAATTTTCAACCTGGGCTTTTTGTGACCCTATTCATGAACAGCAGCACTATGTTTGTTAGCCAAAAGGTGATTTTGCCCAGTGACTGCGCCATTTGGTGCCACAGGTGTGAAAGCACATTTCGGACAGCATATGAAAAATGACAGCTGTACTGTTCATGAGTAGGCGTAAAAAAAAATGGCCACGTTGAAAATGTGGAGTGAAAATATAAAAAATTGATGAAGTCACGAGTGTGCGTAGAGGCTGTGCAGTGCAAGTCCGTAATGCAATTATTTTGGGGATTTTTTTAACCAGATTTTCAGCATATGCATTTTTGGGTCCTCCGCTTACGAACAGTGTCAGTGTGATTTTGTTAATCTGTCCCAAACGTTGATTTCGCACAGCAGCCATGCCATTGTGCGCCACATGTGCGAAAACACATTTAGGGCAGAATGTGAAAAATAATAGCTGTGCTGTTCATAAGGAGGTGTGAAAAAATGGGAATGTTGAAAATCTGGAGTGAAAATATTAAAAATTGCCAAAGTTACGAGCGTGCTTGGAAATTGCGCAGCGCATCCTCGTAACACAGTCATTTTTTGGAATTCTTTCACCCAATTTGCAACGTAGGCTTTTTGGGACCCCACCTCATGAACAGAAGCACTGTCATTTCGTTAATTGGTCCCGAAAGGTGATTCCAAGCAGTGACCGCGAAATGACCTTTTGGGACTGGATAACGAGATGACAGTGCATGTGTTCATGAGGTGAGGTCTCAGGAACCCCATGTTGAAAATTTGGAGCCAAAATTCAAAACAAGTGGCTGAGATAGCCACCTAAGTTGAGACCCCGATTTATGCCATTATACAGCTTACTGGCAATTCTTCATTTTGCAGTTCGGCTTTGAAGAGTGCAGATGTGTTCCTGTTGCACCGAAGATCGCAGCGGTGGACCGCTGGAGGTAAGTATGGGGTAAGGGGGGTGTGGGGAGGTGGGATGTGCAGAGGGTGGGTGCAGGTTGGTGAAGGGGAGGTGCCGTGGACAAGGGACCGTTTTCGTTTTTTCAGGTATACAAAAAGGAAAAAAAACCTAACCTCGCAGGACCATTTTCTTTCTTTACAGGTGAATTAAAACAAATGTTGGGCAGACTGAGGTGGGCTACCAGTGTGCCTCATGACTTTCAGGGGGCCTGATGTTGGCAACACTGGGGTGGGCTCCCAGTGTGCCACACAATGGGGGTGGGACCAGGGGCAGAACATGCCGACGTGGTCGGCTTTCTCCCTGTGGCAGCACATTGGGGTGGGCTCCCAGTGTGCCACACAATGTGGGGGGGCGGACATGCTGACATGGGGATTGCACCCCCGATGTCAGCCTTCTTTTGGGATTGTGTGGCGAAGGCTGGACCTGCTGCCATGTTTATCACAGTGTTTCACCAGCAAAGGCACGTAGGGAGGTGTGTCATCTGTATCGCTGCATGACGAGCTTGTCTGATTGCAGTGGCACATTTGTTTCAAGTTGGTGGCGCTTTGCATAAACTTGTGTCAGCGTTAACATAACATGCTGGCTAACTGGTGAATGGGGGGACGCACCTACAGTACTAAAGCATGCCCTGCATTCGCCAACACTGGCACACCTCTGGATTTCTCCAACTACCACAACATGTTACTTGTGCACACGCAAGACAACATAAAAAAAAAAACAGAATGCTTTTTAAGACGGGTTTAGAAGGACTTAGAACATAGAGCTGCAGTTTCTTGCGAGGGGGACACAGAGATTGAAGGAAAACTCAGATGGACTTTTTCTGTTTATTTGGCCTTTGTAAATAGTTATACAGAACAAGTTTATTTTTTGTTACTGCTAGTACAAATAAAATACTTTTCATGAATTCTACAACTGCTCCTGGTTTTCTTATGCTTCCTGACCTGTGCTTTGACGACAGGTGGTGGGGAGCTACTCAATGGATCAAGGGGCTTCTTCATTCCTAAAACTGTATGTGTGTAGGTAGTGGCGGGGAGGTACTGGATGGACTAAGGAGCTTTGTCCTTTCCTAAACCTGTATGTATGAATGGGGTGACAGGGTATTCCTACTGAGCTGGCAGGTGGGAGAAACTTGATGGACCAAGGGGCGTCTTCCCTCCCTAAAGCTGTATGTATGTAGGGGGTGGCCAGGAGGAACTTAATGGATCAAGGGGCTTTATTCTTCTGTAAAGCTGTTGATATGTAAAGGGTGGTGGGGAGGAACTTGATGGACCAAGGGGCTTCTCTCCTCCCTAAAGCCATACGTATGTAGGGGGTGTCTGGGAGGAACTCGAACCAAAGGGTGGCTTCCATCCCTGAAGCTGTATGTATGTAGGGATGGCTGGTAGGAACTCGATAGACTAATGGGGTTCTTTCCTCCCTAAAGATCTGTGTATATAGGGAGGAACTCAGTGGACCAAGGGGCTTCTTCCCTACCCAAAACTGTATGTATGTATGTAGGGGGTGGTGGTGAGGAACTCGGACTAAGGGGTTTCTTCCGTCCCTGAAGCTGCATGTGAGTAGGGGGTGATGGGGATGAACTCTGTGAGCCAATGTGCATTATCCATCCCTAAAGCTGTGTATGTACCGAATGTAGGGGGTGATGGGGATGAACGCGATGGGCCAATGTGCATTTTCCATCCCTAAAGCTGTGTATGTACTGATTGTAGGGGGTGATGAGGATGAACTCTATAAGCCAATGTGCATTTTCCATCCCTAAAGCTGTGTATGTACCGAAAGTAGGGGGTGATGTGGATGAACTCTATAAGCCAATGTGCATTTTCCATCCCTAAAGCTGTGTATGTACTGAATGTAGGGGTGATGGTATTCCCACTGAGCTGGTAGCAGCAAGGAACTCAATGGATGAAGGGATTTTGTTTCCTCCGTAAATCTGTATGCGTGTATGTATGTAGGGGGTGGTGGGGAGGAACTAGATGCTCCAAGGGGCTGCTCTGTTACTGCTTTCCCCTTAATCTCTTTTTTTTCATTTGTCACTAACCACAGGAGAATTTCCTGTTTTTTTTTCTCATTTCATTTTTAATGTTTGAGACATCATATATACAGCAAATGGGTTTTACCCAACAGGGTTCACAAAGCTTAGTGTAGTTTCAGCTTTATAGCTTTCACACACCATTTATTAAATAGTTACCACGGTCATTAAACTAAAACAAAAACAGCTCCATGTGTTGTCAAGCAGGCAAATGGACTTCAGGTGCCCAAAAAACTAGGCCCTAAAGATTAGAGAAGCGTCCACCTCCGCCCCCCAGACAGGTTATTGGGGGGAAGGGGTACGGAGGGGACACCCCAGAGAACCCACTCACCCTCCCACTTAGGAGACAAAATCTGGGTCCGTGTGGGAGAAGTATGGTATCCATTGCTGCCATCTCCTTAAAAAAGCTTTGTATTTATTATGAAGTTTGGCTGTTAGTGATTCAAGTTAGTAAATTTCATGAATTATTTTATGCCAGTCTGAAACTGTTGGTGGTTCCTTTGTCATACACCTATGTGTAATGGCCTTTTTCGCTGCTAATAAGAAGAGGGAGCAAAGTGTTTGTCCATCTTGCTCTAAGGGGAAGGAATATAGACAATAGCACCATCTATACCGTTAGCTCTAAGGTGTCATTCAGGCATCTTTCCAGTTCCAACTGCAAAGTGAGCAAAAAGGGCATCTAAGCAGGGCAATGCCAAAATACACGTCCCAGATCTGCTGGGTTACAATTACGTGCTCTCCAGCAGTGTCTGTAGGAGGCTGGCTTATACTTTACTAATACTGCAGGAGAGCGAAAATATCTGGAATGGGCCTTCCACGTAAATTCTCTCCATGTACCAGAGGAGGTGATTTTGATTGCTTTCAAGGTTGCTTGCTCCCAGCTGGCCTGGTGGCACTGAGGGTTAAGGCGCTGGATGCCACACCTCGCACTCGCTGTGCCTGTGACCCGGGTTCAGGAACGGACTCTGGCCACCAGGGGTTGGCAGGGGAGAGGATGGATTGAGCATTCCACGACTGCTCTCCTTCCTCTGGGATGGGTGAGGGCACTGCACCGCACTGTAGTGGCACCTGGTTGAGGCCGGGTGCCCTACAGGTTGTGGGCACAAATAAGGGGGTGGAGCGTGGCGGGCGTCCGCACGCATGTGCGATGACACTATTGCACGTCTGGCTCTTTGGGGCTTTCCTGGAGGAAAATGGCGGGGTGACCACTCAGCTGATGGCTGCGCCCTGCGCCCCAGGACCCGTGAGCTGTAGCCACCAGGTGTCTGTGCTGCAGGGCCCTATGGGGGAAGGGGTTCCTGTCATTGGCAGGCCCAGAGAGTGGGTGATTATGTGCATGGCGGACCTGGTCCAGGAGGTGCGGGTGCCGGCGGCCGTGGTCGTTTGGGCTGCTCTGGCCCAGAGGATAAAAGTGTTCAATGATTTAAAAAAAAAGGTTGCTTGCTCCCATAATGGGAGATAAATTTCTATATCTAAATCTTTATTCCAGGCTTGTAGTATTGAATTGGATGAGTCCCCTAGCTTATCTCGTATTATTCTATAGAGGTGGCCTATGAATGTCCCCCATGGATTACCTGCCAGAGTATCCCTAAGAAGAGACCAGAGAGTAGGTAATGGGGATGGGTAGCACGTAGGAAAATCCTTGTGTCTTAACATGTAGTTTCTTACCTAGGTATGGCGATATCCATCCCGATCGGGGAGGACATATTTGTGCGAAGATCCATAAATGGTAGAATTCCCGTATTGTTCACTAGTTGATAGTAATAGCTGAAGCCTAGTCTGTGCCAGGACCTAAAAGTAGTATCTAAGAGAGCCGGATGAAAATTTTCATCTCCCAAAATCAGAGTAAAGAAGAAAAAACTTTGTTTAAAGGGTTTTTTGTTTTTAAATTTATTCCATATCCTTAAAACCTGGGCTATATAAATAGAAAAGTCTCGCTGAGGGGAGGCAGTAGGCTGGGAGAGGAAAAAGCAGTTTTTTCTATATCATGAAGATCGTTTATTAGAAATTCTATGTCCTTCCAAGCCAGTGAGTTGATAGGGGAGAGCCAGAGAAAAAATGTTTTAAGGAATGCTGCTGTTGCATACATTTCCAGATCAGGAAGGTTTAAACCACCCTGGTCCAGAAGGAGAGACAACAGAGAGCGACGGACTCTCGGTCTCTGGTTATCCCAGATAAAGGAAGAAATCATCCTATTCCAAGACGTAAAATAGAAAACAGCCAGGAAGCTCGGAATAGTCTGAAATAGATATATTAGCCTGGGGAGTATGTTCATTCGTATGGTTTCTGTTCGCTGAGAGAAAGTCAATTTTAAGTTACCCCATCTAGTTAAGTCTTCCTGAACAAGGAGAGAGACTGGTTCATAGTTAACAAGTTCGAGATGTTCTCAGTTTTGTGGGATGTGTATTCCCAAGTATTTAAATTTGGTACATCACATTTTAGAGGAATAGGTCCTCTCAAATTTTGTGATGGTTTGAAATTTAGCATCAGGGCCTCTGTTTTGGTAATGTTTAGTTTAAAGTGCGCCAGTTTCTCATAATTTTTGAAAGTCTCCCAGACTGCAGGAATCGAAGTTTCTGGGGAGAGGATTGTTAAGAGAATGTCATCTGCAAAAAGAGATATTTTGTAGATTTTTTGGCCCATGGGTATGCCCTCTACTCGAGGGTCCTGTCTTGTGGTCATGGCCAGAAGTTCCATATATAGGGCAAATAGGTAGGGAGAAAGCGGGCACCCCTGACATGTTCCCTGCTGTAGTTTTATGGGAGAAGACATAGCCCCATTTAGGTGAATATAGGCTTGGGCTTGGGAGTATATTTTTTGAAGCCAAGAGAGAAATTGTTCGGGAAAGGAGAAGCGTCACAATATTTCCCAAAGAAAGTTCCATGCCACCCTATCAAATGCCTTCTTGGCATCGAAACTAAGAAGAGCTGTTGGGATTTGTCTAGAGTGTACATGTTCCAGAAGAAGCATAGTGTGTCTAATGTTATCAGTGGTGCTACGATGTTTAATGAAGCCTGCTTGATCAGGGTGTATAAGAGAGGGAAGAAGTATTTGAAGCCAGGAAGCCCAGAGAGCCATGTAGATGTTATAGTCGACATTGAGAATGGAGATTGGGCGATATGAAGATGAGTCTGATGTGTCTTTATTTGGTTTGGGGAGAGGCGTGATGACTGCATAATGCCACGAAGGATGTGGAGCCGCCCCCTCAGCCACTGCTCTATAAGACAAAAGTGCAGGAAGAAGAAGATTAGCAAATGCTTTAAACCACTCAGTGACCCACAGGAGAATTTCTCTTGGCATGGAAAACTGCCAAGGTTATTTCAATATGAAAACAAATTCCAGTCAGGGTTCCACTCAAAACATAGTACTGCTTCACATAGTACTGCTTCAGTCTTAATCAAGGTAGTGGGGAATGTGCAGTAGGCTTTGGATGGAAGAATGTCAGTGGATGTGATCTTCATAGCTCTGTCCAAGGCATTTGCTGCCTTGGACCATGACATTCTTCTGTCCAAGGTAAAAACTTTGGGTCTGGCATCTACCCCACTGAAATGGTTTGAGTGGGGTACCTCAAGGGCTGACAACAGTTGGTCTCCATTAAAAATGTTTCTTTCAGCCCTCCTCAACAAAGGAAAATGATCATCACTTGTCCCCCAGAGGAGAGCCCTTCCACTTCCTTATTGCTGGTTGCGCCCCTGCACTCTGAGATTTCGTGATGTGTGTAGAGTAAGGGCGTGGGCATACTCCATTCAAGTCTATGGAGTGTTTACTAGGCTGATGTGGACAAAAGTAGGCCAAGGCCCATCGGGTTTGTCCCCCACCTTGTGGGTCCATACATTTCAGACAAGTTCCCCTGAAGCCAGTTATCAAGACCAGTTTTAAACTGGTTTATGTTGGTAGAGTTTACTAATTTTTGAGGAAGAGAGTTCCAGAATTTAGCACATCTTATTGTAAAATAGTTATCCCTTTTATTTGTTTTTGCTTTCATAATCATAATTTGCCTGATCTTCCCTTGTCAATCTTCATTACTTCCTGGGTGTAAGCCGGAGGCGCGCACTCGTCACGGGAGCTTTTTTTTTTTTAAAGTTTGCACTAACGGCACCGCCCTCGAGAGTGACGTCATGCGCGAGGGGCGGCCGTTAGTAGCGACCAACTCCTCCTCCAACTCAGTTCTGTTTCTCCCGCCGTCGAGGCAGCACCTGTTCGCGTGGAGCGTCATTTCAAGTGCGTAGTAGACCGACTCCGATTTTCTCACACTCGATGCCATACTCGGTAAGACTGTTCCTTTTTCTTTTGTACGGCGCCGGGTGTTTTCTTACTGTATTTTGACCTTGTTTGTTTCGCGTTATGTCTGGTTCTGGAGCGAAGCGTTTCTCGCAGACGGGCCGAGCCCCTATGCTTCGGTGCTCCTGCGGCCGTCATTTCTCCGTCTTGGACTGGCATGACGTTTGTCTTCGTTGCCTGGGACCCAGCCATGACATGGATTCGTGCGACGCCTGTTTCTCAATGGACCGCCGTGTCCTCGAAGTCCGAGCGTTCAAGCTCGGCAAAACCCCGCCGACCTTCGGGGGATGACGTCGTTCTCGGGATTCCCAGGTAAGGTCTCTTGGCCCTTCCCCCGGGTCCCCTTCCGGGCCTATACGGTCCGAGGAGGAGGGGGGCTCCTCGTCTTTTCTTGCCGAGGAGGAGGCCCCTTCCGCGGTGTCGGGGGAGCGTCGTAGTCCCTTCCGGGCGGCGCTGACACCCGCCTCGGCAGTCACCTCCAGGGTGCAGGCTCCCCCGTGTGAGGCCCTCGTCTTGTGGGCCTAGCTCGGGTGGACCCTCGATGCGCCTTCGGCGCTGTTTCGGATCCGGTGCCGTTCGCGGTGCCGGTGATCAGCAGCGCCAGTTCAGCCGTTTTGGATCGGCGCCCGTTGCGGCGCCGGTGATCAGCGCCGCGTTGGATCCTGGCGCCGTTAAGCGGTGCCGGTGATCGAAGCGGCGCCGTTGGCGGTGCCGCTTGCGGCTTCGGCGCCGTTCAGCGGTGCCGATGCTCATGCGGCGCCGTCCAGCGGCGCCGCCTACTTCCTAAGCTGCCCGGCGCGTGAGCCTAATCTTGCCTCCTCGCGGCGCCGGGTCGGTTTCCGGCACCGGGAGCGGTGCCGTTTGTCCTACCGGCGCCGTAGGGGGTTGGGAGTCGGGCCTGGCTGCTGCCAGCGTTGGGGGGGCGAGCGGCACCGCCATTGGTACCGGGGCCATTCGCGGCGCCGTGGCCTCTGGGACCCCTGGGGTGGCCAGCATTAAGGTCCAGCTGGTCTCGTCTTCCTCGGAGGACGATGACTCAGACGTGGACCCATCCTGGCACCCCCACTCTTCGGGGTCTGGGTCCCCTGTGGCTAGAGGTACCAGGCGGCGCAGCGGGCCCCTCCCTCTGTCCCCCCTTCCGTCGTCTCCTGAGGGCTCCCCGGCTGGGGGTGGCCAGGGGTCCCAGGGGGCAGGCGTGGGGGCGACGGAGGGGGAGGCTCCCCTCTCTGGAGGGCCGCTGACAGCTACCCCCCGGGGTGCTGTTGCCCCCTCTGGGGACGGGGAACCACTGCCGTCGAGGAGGAGGGCCCTCTCGAGTCCGAGGGTTGAGGGCAGAGGATCTGCTCTCGGGCTTCCTTGCCACCTCGGGGGTGGCCAGGAGGCGAGTGCGGAACCCTGCCCCTCCCTCCAGGCTCTAGGGGTGCCCTCGGCGGCATTCTGTGGACTGCCCTTCTGGATCCATGCAGTCCAGGCGTCGTCTGAGGGAGGTTCTCCCCTGGGCTCTTCCAGGCTCCGCTTCCCCAGAGTTCCGTTCTGCGGCCTGGTCTGTTGTCCGGGATCCCTCCAGCTAGGGCTCCGTTCCCCGGATTCCAGAGCCCTGGCAGAGAGCTGTTGCCTCCTCGGAGGTGCCCCTCTCCTATCTCTCGGCCTTCACCACCCCCGCTCCCAGGCCATGTCGGTCCTACGGGTCCGTTATCCTGGGAGCAGTTCAGGGGTTCTGCAGCGGCCTTCCCCTCATATGTTAGATACATGCATGAGCGGGTCTTTCGACTCTCCCCACCGACACAAGAGTCCTCTGGACATTCCAGCTCCCCATCATCCTCGTCTCCCTCCTCTGGGGGAGAGGAACCCCCTGCTCATCTTTCCTCCGATGCTGATTTCACGGAATATCAGCGTTTCTTTTCGAGGATGGTGAGGGATCTTCGGATTTCCTATGTTCGGAGAGACAATACCGAACGGGAGACGCGAGAATTCCTTGGTGAATTCAGTGCCCAGCATTTGGTGGTACCTTCCTGGCCTATCCCCTTCCAGGAGGCGTTTATCCGGTCCTGGCAGTCTCCAGCCGCTTCTTCTCCAGCCCCGGCTGACTGTCAGCGTAGGTATTGTGCAACCTCAGAGTCTCTAGGTACCCTTCCCAACCCCCCCTCTGGTTTGGTCTACCTAGACACTCCTTCGGGCGCCGCTGCCTGGCGCACGACCGCCCACCGGATCCGGACTCTCTCCAGTTCGACCGTTGGGGGCGAAGAGTGTTCTCTTCTTCTCGTGCGGTTGCCTGTATTGCATCTCATCAGGCTCACCACGCTGCCTACAACCGGCATTTGTGGTCGATGATGTCCCAGCTGTTGGCATCAATGCCTGACACGGAGCAAACCAGACAAGCCGTTGCCCTCTCCGTGGTAGGCCTGGAGCTGGCAAGACACCAAGCAAGGGCATCTTACGACGCCAATGAGGTGGCTTCCAGGCTTGCGGGGACAGCGATCTGCATCAGGCGGACGGCATGGCTTCGTCTCTCTAGGTTGTCACCCCTGGCCCGTGTGTGAGGTGATTCGCTCCGCCTTCCGGGGGAACCGTCTTTTCTCCTCTAGAGCTAGGAGACTTTTGCAGGGGCTCCCTCCGTCTCCTCGTCCTCGGGAGGCACCTCCTAGCTCTTCTCCCACTTAGGATTTCTGAATAAGCCAGGGTCTTCTCCTTCTGTTTCTCACCAACAGGAGGCTGGGGGTCTTGTTCCCGCAGGGTATTTTACCTCTTCCCCCCCCGGGGAAGAGGAGCTTGGTACTCACCCAGGAAGTAATGAATGGTGAAGATTGACAAGGGAAGATATGAAAATTACGTACCTACCGTAATTCTTGATCTTCTCTTGTATCTTTACCATTCATTACTTACACCCGCCCACCATCCCCTCAGTGGCCTCCTCCTGTGGCTTCTCCACCTCCCGTCTCCTTCCTCTCTGCAAAAAAAAAAATATATAAAAAAAAAGGAAAATTACTCCAGTTCCCCCCAAAAAAAAAAATTTTTTATATATCTATATCCTTAAAAGGGGATCCTTATTTCTCCAGAAAAATTATTTACTCTAAGATTCTTGGGCCTTTTTCCTGGAATCGCGATATGGTGATCAGGCTGCACAACTATCTCTTGCCATACCTTCTGGTAGATACTTCTGGGGTTTTTAGCCTGACTCTGGCTATACAGTTTTGATCCTGCAATTCCCTGCTACCAGCTGTTAAGCCCTAGAATCTCAAACCCCGCCTTTATTCTTGCCTTGCAGAGCAGAGGAACAGGTACGACTATTTTTCTTTAAAAAAAAAAAAAAAAAAGAAAAACTGAGGGAACTCTCTCCGACTGCTATAAGGCAATCTCTAATTTAAGGTCATGCTCCTAAGCCGGCAGGCTATGCTCTGTAAAAAAAAATGGAAAAACAAGGGCGAAGAAAATCCTTGTAATATTTTGATGATTGGTTTTTCCCTTCTAGTGTCCTCCTGGACAGTTTTACAGAGAAGCAGTGCTGACCATGACCAATCTTCAGCAGCCTAAGCCTCTGGCCTGCCTTAGCAAGTCCGGCTGAGTTCCATTTCTATACCTATAAACCGCCTGAAAGGCCTAGATTTTCCATTTCTAAACCCTTGAGCAGCTCTCACATGCTGCCTGGGATTTATCCTTCCCTCCTCGGGTGTCCTCCAGTTAAAGGCCTTTCCTCGGCCAGGAGCCCGAAGTGGGGATCAAGGACCATGGCATGTTGAAGATGAGGACTATGCCCTCCTGAGTCTGTCTAGCGGGTTCGGTGAACCTTCTCTTCAGCTCTATCACCGGGGATTCTTGCTTCCCTGTTAATCGAGCCTTAAGCTATCAGCTAACTATGCTCGTTAGGCATTCTGGTCCCTTCAACATCCCATCTTTCTCTTCTTCTTCTTCTTTCTTCCTTATTATCTTCCTTTTCTCTCCTCCTAGAGTCGCCCAGGTAAGGAGGCCCTGCGGTCCCTAGGTTAGGGATACTCTTATCTCCTCTGTCCTTCCTCCATCGGCTTATTCCTTTTTCAGTTCATTCTTCCTTACTTTGCTATCCCTTGGCTATCTTGCCTCGCTATCTCTATCTCTATGCTTTCACTTTTTGCCTCTCCGGCTCACAGAACTGAGTTGGAGGAGGAGTCGGTCGCTACTAACGGCCGCCCCTCGCGCATGACGTCACTCTCGATGGCGGTGCCGTTAGTGCAAACTTTAAAAAAAAAAAAAAAAAAAAAAGCTCCCTGCGATTCAGTGCGCCTCCAGCTACACCCAGGAAGTAATGAATGGTGAAGATACAAGAGAAGATCAAGAATTACGGTAGGTACGTAATTTTCATTTATGGCACCTTGGTACTATGCGCCTCTTTGTGAATGTGAGTCCCCTATGTCTACCCTTCTCCAGCTTCGTAGCATGACCCCTTGTTCTTGAGTGTCTTTTTCCCGAAAAATGCTCCCCTCTTGTACCTTATTTATACCCAAGAGGTATTTGAAAGTCTCTATCATATCCCCCCCTCTCCCTCCTTTCCTTGAGGGTGTACATATTGAGATCCTTCAGTCTCTCCTCATAGGGCTTATTATGCAAACCCTGCACCATTTTAGTGGCTCTCTTCTGGACCGCCTCCACTCTGTCTGTGGCCTTCCAGAGATGATGTCTCCAGAATTTGACACAATACTCTAGGTGAGGTCTCATCAGTGATCCATTCAGAGGTAACCCCACCTCCCTCTTTCTGCTGGTGAAGCCCCTTCCTGTGTATCCCAGTATAGCTGTAGCTCTCCCCACTTCCTTGTCATACTGCCCAGCCACCTTTAGGTCATCAGATACAGTTAGCCCCGGTCTCCTTCCTGTTTTGTGGTCAATACCACTCCCCTCATTTTGTACTCCGATCCTGGGATTCTGTGCCCTAAGTGCATGATTTTGTACTTTCTTGCATTGAAACTTAACTGCTGTACCCTTGACCACTCGTCTAACTTTCTCAGATCACTACTCATTTTTTCCACCCCTCCTAAAGTGTCTGCCCTAATACAGACTGTAGTGTCATCTGCAGAAAGGCAGACCTTCCCTTCCAGACCCCTTTCAATGTTGCTAATAAAGACATTAAAGAGGACTGGTCTCAGTACTGATCCCTGTGGCACCCCACTGGTCACCCTTCCTTTCTTGGAATGAACTCTGTTTACCACCACCCTCTGCTGCCTATCCCCTGAACAGTTTCTTACCTAGTTTGCCACCTAGGCTGCT
Source organism: Neoceratodus forsteri (assembly GCA_016271365.2). Lineage (NCBI taxonomy): Eukaryota > Metazoa > Chordata > Ceratodontiformes > Ceratodontidae > Neoceratodus > Neoceratodus forsteri. Next base: position 85,321,411 of record CM028136.1, read on the forward strand.
CAGCTTACTTGTGAGTCTTCTGTGTGAAACAGTGTCGAAGGACTTACTGAAATCTAGGTATGCCACATCCACCTCTCCACCCTGATCCAATTCCCTGGTCACTCAGTCAAAGAAATCTATCAGAGTTGTTTGACATGCCCCCCCACCCCGTGAATCCGTGCTTCCTCATATCTTGTAAGTCACTGGATTGAAGATACTGCACAGTCCTTTCTTTCAGTGGTGATTCCATTAACTTCTCCGCTGAAGTCAGGCTGACTGGCTTGTAGCTGCCTGCCTCCTCCCTGCTACCACTTTTGTGAAATGGGACTACATCTGCCCTCCAGTCCTCCGGAACCACTTCCGTCTCCAGTGAGTGGTTGAACAAGTCAGTCAGAGTTGCAGCTAGTACCTCCCTGAGCTCCCTCAATATAGAAACATAGACGTTGACGGCAGATAAGGACTGCAAGGCCCATCCAATCTGCCCATTTTTTCTACCTTATGAATGTGCCATAGGCCTTTATGTTGTCAATGGCCTGTTTATTCATACTTATCTGTATTGCTCCCTTATGCCTATCCCATGCCTCTTTGAAGTCTTGCACTGTATTCATATCCACCATTTCCTGAGGTAGGGTGTTCCATGCATCCACCACCCTGTCTCTGAAAAAGAACTTCCTCACATTACCCCTTAATCGGACTCCCTCTAATCTCATGCTGTGTCCTCTTGTCCTGCTATTTTTCTTATATTGAAACATTTTAGACTCTTTCACCTTGTTAATGCCCTTAAGATGTTTGAATGTTTAGATCACATCACCTTTCTCCCTCCTTTGCTCTAGGGTATACACGTTGAGCTCCATTAATCTGTCCTCATATGTTTTCTGATGCAGTTCCTTTACCATTTTGGTTGCCCTTCTCTGGACTTATTTTATTTATTGGAATCTTGGATAACACCTGTGAGCTAAAAGCTCGTTACAAAGGTTCCACGTCGTAAGGCAATAGACAAGGTACATAGACATTACAAAACATGTAGGGGTATATACAGCAGGCAAGTACATTATGGTACATACAGATACAGATTCAAGGAAGTACAGTTAAAATACATCAGGTAGGAGAGGTCAGCTTTATTGCAACAGTACTAAGAGCATACCTAAGGTGGACAAGCAATTGATAGTGGTAGCTGAGCTTTAGAGCATGCATGTAGAGTTATGGAGGGTCAGAAGTGGTGGTGACCAAAGGAGGGGAGGACAGAATAGATGAGAACAGGGGTAGGGTGGGGCAGAGACAAGGGTGACAGAATAAGGGGTTGAGTAGTCAGAGGGTGGGTTTGGATAGAGTCTACCAGGGTTACATAAGTAGGTGATAGGGCAGGGCTGGGTAATGTGGGGGAGAGGGATAAGGAAAGGGTTTTAAAGTGGGGGTGATGTGAGGGGAACACGAGGAGGGGTGAATATTGGGGAAGTAATATTTGTGACAGAAAGCAGGAAGGCGGGGGAGAAAAGAGGGAACTTGGGGAAAGTGCTCAGAGGTGTCGCACCAGGCGGAGGGGGAAGTGAAGGGGAGAGGGGTGCTATGCAGGACAGATAAACTATCAATAACAGTAGGATTAGGCACAGGTGACACAGTCGCAGTTACTGAGAGTGGCCAGGTACTACAGCAGCTTGGCCTTAAATGGGCATAGTTTTGTTTCCTCAGTCAGCTTAGAGTTAAGGGAATTTAGCCAGCAGGGGGCCCTGTATTCGAAGGGCCATTGCCCTAGTGAGGTCCGGTGGAATGGGATAATGAAGGCAGCTTTACTCGACCCCCTAGTTAGTCTGGAGGAAGTGGAGTTTCTTAGCAGTTGCCTCACTCCTGGAGGAGCAAGACATAGGGGGGATATTTAGCTAATAGACAGACTTGGTACCGAATCCTGCTATTGAAGTTTAACCAACCAGTGCTTGAGTATAGTTCACAAGTGTGAATTAAACAGTCCACACCCAGGACTAGTCTGCAGGCTTTGTTTAAGACGATCTTGATTCGCCTGAGTGCTCTATCGGTACCGGCTCCATAAACTACCAGTCCATAATCTATGATAGAGAGCACATAGAAACATAAAATTTGACGGCAGATAAGGACCGCTTGGCCCACCCAGTCTGCCCATTTCCCTACCTGATGGATAAGCTGCAGGTCCTAGTTAACCAGCAGCCTACTTCTTCCTACCCCCAACCCCTAGAATTGCCTTATGACTGTCCCATGCATGCTTGAATTCCACCGTTTTTGACTCCACAACCTCCTCTGAAAGGCCGTTCCATACATCCACAGCCCTCTCTGAAAAATACTCCTTAAATTACCTCTGAGCCACTCCTCTATCTTCAAATTGTGCCCCTTGTTCTTGCACACCTCTTTTTTTGAAAGATGCTACCCTCTTGGACTTTGTTGATTCCCTTGAGGTACTTGAAAGTTTCTATCATGTCTCCCCTCTCCCTCCTTTCCCCGAGGCTATACATATTAAGCTCCTTAAGTCTCTCTTCATATGTCTTCCGGTGCAGACCCTGCACCATTTTAGTTGCCCTCCTCTGGACAGCTTCCATCCTGTCTATGTCTTTGCGGAGATTGGGTCTCCAGAACTGAACGCAGTACTCCAGATGGGGTCTCACTAGCTGTCTGTACAGAGGAATAATAACTTCCTGTTATCTACTGGTGATGCCTCTTCTTATGCATCCAAGTATCCCCCCAGCCCTCCTTGCTGCCCTCTCACATTGCTTTCCCACCTTTAGGTCATCTGATATGACTACCCCCAGGTCCCTTTCCATTTTTGTTGTTGTTAGTATCTCACCCCCCATTGTGTACTCTTCCCCTGGGTTTTTGTTTCCCAGGTGCATTACCTTGCACTTCTTAGCATTGAATCTAAGCTGCCATACATTTGACCATTCCTCTAACCTTGCCAAGTCCCTTCTCATCCTTTCCACTCCACCTTGTCATCAACTCTGTTGCAGATCTTTGTGTCATCTGCAAAGAGACATATTTTCTTCCAGTCCTCTGCAATGTCGCTTATAAAGACATTGAAGAGGACCGTCCTAATACTGAACCCTCTGTACCCACTACTAACCCCCTTTTTCAGAGTGGACTCCATTTACTATTACTCTCTGTGTCCTATTCTCCAGCCAATTCTTTTACCAGGCTGTCATCTTGGGACCCACTCCCAGGCTGGCTAACTTGTATATTAATCTTTGTGTGGGACTGTGTCAAATGCCTTGCTAAAGTCTAGGTAGGCCATGTCACAGCCCTCCTGATCAACTACTTTGGTCACCCAGTCAAAGAAATCTATCAGATTTGTCTGGCATGACCTTCCCGCTGTGAATCCATGCTGCCTTGGGTCCTGTGCCCTCTGGCCTCTAGATACTCAACAATTCTTTCCTTCAGAAGTGATTCCATCATTTTCCTACCACTGAGGTTAAACTAACAGGTCTGTAGTTTCCTGCTTCTGCCTTGCTCCCACTTTTGTGAAGGGAATTACATCTGCCCTCCTCCAGTCCTCGGGTACCACCCCATCCTCCCATGATTTGTTAAAGAGGGTAGTCAGTGGTGTCACTAATTCTACCCTTAGTTCTTTTAGAATTCTGGGATGAATCCATCAGGCCCCATTGCTTTGTCCACCTTCAGTTTTAAGAGTTCTTTCAGAACCCTTTCTTCTGTAAATGGCTGGTATCAACTTCTGTATCCAGAGTGTTTCTACTGTTTGTTTTAGGTACCCTCTTCCTTAGTAAATACTGAGCAAAGTATTTGTTTAGTATCTCTGCCTTTTCACAGTCACCCTCTGCCCACCCTCCTCCCTTTACTAAGCCTCACTATCCCTCCCTTGGTCTTACTTCTCCCTGATGTACCTATAAAAGGTTTTATCCCCTTCTTAACTGAGTTGGCTATCTTTTCCTCGGTTTGGGCCTTTGCTGTTCTGACTGCCTTCAGCTTCCTTTTGCTTTAACTGATACAGTTCTCTGTCCTGCTCCTTCTGTGATTCCTTGTACTTCCTGAATGCTTTCTTTTCTCTTGAACCTTCACTGCCACTTCCTTTGAGAACCATAGTGGTTTCTTACCTCGCTTCGTTTTGTTTATTTGCTTTACACAAAGGCTTGTTACCTCTGTGATGGCAGTTTTATTATTCCCATTGTTCTTCACCCCTCCTTCCTGCCCATTTGCTAGTGCATTCCTTAGGCACTCACCCATTTTGACAAAGTCAGCCCTCCTAAAATCCAGTACCTTTGTCTTTGTGCATGGCTGACTCTATTGCTGTGTTTATTGTGAACCATACTGTTCGATGGTCGCTAGTTCCCAGATGGCTACCCACTTCTACATCTGTGATCCTCTCCTCATCTCCATTTGAGAGAACCAGGTCTAAGATTGTTCCCTCTCGAGTGGGCTCCAATACTAGTTGTCTAAGGCATGCCCCCTGTAGGGCATCTAGAATAACCCCACTCTTAGAAGTGGCTGCTGCAACTGCACTCCAGTTAACATCTGGCATATTCAGATCACCCATCAGCAATATCTCCCCTTTTTCTGCCATACTAAGTATACTTTCTATCATTTCCTTGTCCATTTCCTCCCCCTGAGAAGGGGGTCTGTATACAACCCCTGTGCGGATTGTGGTGCCATTGCCGGTCTCCAAATTTACCCACAGTGCTTCTTCTCCTCCTGTTTACCCTTTTGTTCTGTTGCTTTGATTCCTTCCCTTATGTAAAGAGCTACTCCTCCTCTCTTTACCCTCCCTGTCCCTCCTGTAGATAGTGTATCCTGGTATGTTTACATCCCAGTCATGGTTTTGTGTGTACCATGTTTCTGTGACTGCCACGATATCCAGATGTTCCTCCTCCATCAAGGCCACTAATTCAGGAAGCTTTTACTCAGACTATGGGCATTGGTACTCATTGCTCTCCATTTTTGATGGCTTTACTTTCTGTTGCAGCATCCCCACTGACCTTTCTATCTCGGTCTTTTCCCATTTAGTACCCTGTTTTGTAGGGAGAGGCTGGGATTTTTCTGCTGCTTATCAGTGCCTCCCCTTGACTAGTTTAAAAGCTGCCAATGAAGCATTTAAACCGATTGCTCAAAAGACTTGTTCCCTTCCTGGACAGATGCAGACCATCCTGCCAGTATAGGCTGGTGTCCTCCAGGTGGAACCCCAGTCCCCAATGAAGCCAAACCCCTGTGCTCCACACCATTTTTCAACCACTCATTAAACTGCATGGTGCAAAGTACCCTTGCCTCACTCATGCCATTTACAGGCAGCACCTCTGAGAAGGATACTGTGTGTGCTACTTGTCTTAGGCCTCTCCCCAGTTCTACAAAGTCATTCTGCACTGCTGTAAGCTCATGTTGAGCCAAGTCATTTGTCCCTAGGTGGACAATGACATCCGGCTCAGACTCCTGTGCAGCTGTTCTCGTGATCCTGAGGATGCGCTTCCTGTCCCTACAAGCCATGGCACCAGGCAGGCACTTTACTTCAGTTTTCCCTGCTCCTCCCAGTTCTATCCCCCTAATAATTGAGTCCCCCACCAGGAGCTGCTTCCTTTCCTTGTGGCATCCTCTGCCTCCTTCCTGTGGGCCCCTTGTGACAGGTGTCCTCAGCCTCCCTAATCTCCTCTGTGGGTGCATCCATGGGGGCTGTGCTCCCAGAATGGTGTATGGATTGTGGAGTGGAACAACTGACTGGGTGTGCCTCTGTTCCACCCTCCTCACCCTCCCTGAGCCCACAGTGGTCCAACTGCTGTGCTTTCTTTGCAACGCCTGAGGTAGTGGTGGTGGCTCTGGTGCTCCCTGGATGGGGGTTCCTTCCTACCATCCAGTCTGGCCTGGGGGAAGGTTTTCTTACTGCTGTCCAGTGTGGCCTGAAGACGGGCAACTTCCTCCCTCAGGGCAGAGAGTTGTCTGCAAATAGGGCAGCATCTCAGCCTCCAGAAAGACTCCCGGAAGACTGCTGCCCCACAGCCATTACATTGCACTACTCCCCACATGACTATGTACTTTTTTTTCTTTGTGTGTGTGTGCTTGTGTGAGTGATTGGTTTGTTATATAGAAATATATATATATATTATACAATGTGTATGCGTATATTTTCAGTGCTGTGTGCTAGAGAGGATATGACATTGATATGCACCTTGCACTCTTGAGGAAATGATGTCAGAACCCCAGGTATAAAGGAACTATTTCCGGGGTGGGGTGGGTGAGGGTGGGGAAGGTTGGGCCTAAACTGTGCCCTCACAAAACAATCAGCTAAGAGCTCTGACCCACCACTGCGATGAGTGCCTTCCTGTCTGCAAGATACTATACACAACAATTTGACAGAGAAAATTCCCTGCTACTCAAACAGAGAAAAATCCAGACATTCAAGTCAGACACAGGTAAACCTCCCCAGCCCCAAAACAGCCTGGTGGTTTGTGCTCTGAAAGCAGTCAGTCCCAAAATAAGCACGGAGCTGTTAACTGCAAGCTTGATGGCAGTTTTGGTGAGGCACTGCTTATGCCAGTAGAGCTAACCTAGTCTGGAACTAGCTGCCTTGGCAACATGGTCTACTGTATGTGCTGGCTGTAGGAGATAGAGCTGTCAAGGTAGACACCAAGGTACTTAAAGGTGGTGACCATTTTCAAGTGTATTAAACTTGTTATTGTAGACATTGAGGTGATGTGACTTATGATGGTTTTGATGGGAGGCAAACAACTTTGTTTTAGTCTTAGTGTAGTTGAGCAAGACCTTAGACTGAAGGAACCATTTTTCCACAAGAAGTAAAGTCGTCTTGCATGCCTTTTTCCAGCTCTTCCGGAGTAGAGTGACACATGTAGAGAACAGCATCATCTGCATATAGCAGGATCTTATTCTGGCAGACTTTGGGGAGTTCATTTAGAAACAGGCTGAACAGCAGGGGGCCCAAAATGAAACCTTGGGGCACCCCTGTGTTGACATGCGATGGTCAGATAGAACATCAAGAATCTTGACCTGCTGGGTCCTGTTAGAGAGGTAACTCTGGAACCAGCCTAGAGAGACAGAGGATATACCAATATTAGAGAGTTGTGTGAGAAGCAAGTCGTGGTTGACCTTGTCGAAGGCCTTGGTGAGGTCGATGAAAGTGGCCCCCACCAAGGGCCCTCGGTCAAGTGCTTTGTGGATATGACTGGTAAACTCAACCAATGCTGTTGAAGCACTGTGTGCCTTCTGAAAGTCATGTTGTTCCTGGCATTGAAGATTGTACTTATCAAGGTACGTACCTAACTGATCGTTTACTATCCTCTCTAGTGCCCTGGAGAGGGGGAGGCAGAATTGAGATTGGCCTATAGTTGGCCAGGCAGGTTCTGTCCCCGCTTTTAAAGACCGGGGTGACCACTGCAGCTTTCCAGCATTTAGGGAAAATGCCAGTGGTTAGTGAGAGATTTAGGATCCAAATTAGAGGGGAGAGTAACACATCCAGGGTGAAAGCCACAATCTTTAGATCAAGCGAGTCCCCACTGGATCTAGTGTTCTCGTGAACTTTTTCCAAGTATTTTTTGGCCTCAGTTGTAGAGATTACCTTCAGATAGAAGGGAGGTGCTGTGTGTGTTGGAGGGATGTCGGTACAACTAATGGCAGAGCTAGGCACAGGTCGGAGATGGTCTGGAGGAAGGACCCCACTAAGGTCTGTGAAGGCCTAGTTGAAGCCATTTGCGATAGTTTTGGGATCCTGAGTAATCGCACCCTCAGTTTATTTGCGATGGTGGTGATTTACTTGCTCTGCCTGTTAGGGTTTTTATATTGTCCCAGAATCTGTGTCTGTCACGCCAAAAGTTGTTCAGTTCACTTTTAAAGGGAGATCTTTTTGCAAGGCAGATGGCTTGAGTGCACTTATTATGTACTGCTTTGTATTTCTGTATGTCAGCGGGGGACCCAGTGCTCTTAGCCCTATGCCACACGTTATCCCTGACCCCCATGAGCTCAAGGAGCGGTGGTGTGATCCATGATTTGCTGGTTCCTTTGATTTTCCTTGTTTTTAGTGGGGCAAAGATGTTGCAGGCTGTGTTAACCTTGTTGAGAAAGCACTCAAGAGCAGTATTCACGTCGGCGGCAGCATAGACCCCCTCCCAGTCTCGCTGGCGGATATAGGATTTTAGTGAGGCAAGATGTCCAGCTTTTATAATTCTGGAGGTTATTGTTTTTTTGGGGGGGTTTCAGGGTCTTGTTTGTCCAGGAGCATAAGACTGGCGAGTGGTCACTGATAGAGTCAGCTAGCACAGTGGTTCTAGTTATTCTTTTTGGGCAGTTGGTTAGTACCCAGTCTATGAGAGTACTTGAACCGGTGCGATAGTTTACACGAGTGGGGGACTGAACGAGTTGGACCATGTCTATGGCTGCTATTGCATCCTGGTAAGGTGCAGCATCTGGGGATAACCAATTTATATTAAAGTCCCCTAACATTATGATTTCAGATTGATGGAGATTACTGGATAAATAATCAAGTGCTAGTTTGAAACCAGCCTCTTGATCTTTAGGGGGTATGTACACTGAGATTATAGTTAAACACTTTCCCTGGGATCCAAGTTGAACCTGGATGGAGAGACTTTATGATCTTCCAGCCTGGGGTGGGATGGGGAGTGCCCTGCACTGAATTGAGTCTTTAACATAAATTACACATTCTCCTCCTTGTTTCCCTTGCCTGTCCACCCTGAAAGTTGTGTAGTGCTGAAGCTGGATAGCAGAGTCAAGGGTTCTAGGAGTGAGCCAGGTCTCCATGACTGAGATGACATCTGGTTTATGTTGGGCCATCCATACCTGGAGAGCATCACATTTTGCTAACAAGCTGCATATGTTAAGACATGCAATAGTTATTGCACCAGCTTTGTGGTCTCTTGGTGGTATTGAGGCATTAGTACTAGGTCCAAGGTTTGGGTGAACGTTCCCCGAGAGTAGAAGGAGTAGCCAGGCAATTCTAAGAGCTTGTAGCTTTAAATGTTTCATTAGATGGAACTTGCTGTGGGAGTTGGCTATTTAATTCTTCACTTTCGTAGTGACTATCAGCATATTTAGCTGAGCCGGCAGGATAGCGGATGTATGTTTAACTGCGTCCGCTGCTCTTGTGGGATGGCAGAGGAGTGGCATAGTGGAATTGCCAGAGGTGGTCTCAGAGCACCTTGTAGTTTGGGCCGGAAGTTGGATTGCATTCCACATCATTTTGGAGAAGGGTAAGTCAAGTGTATGATCCTGCCCGTTGCTTAGAAAGGCTTTCTTTGGTTTTTTGCTTTGGACACTATCAAGGACAGCGGTGCGGGAGTTTGGTGGGCAGCGGAAGTTGATCAGAGCAGATAATACTACCCTAGCAGAGAGGGTTGGGGGTCTGCTTAGAGAATGTTGGGCAGTAAGAGATGTGAAGGGTTGGAAATGTGTAAGGATTACTGCCTTTTGAGGGAGTTAACTGGGTGGCAGACACCGTTGGGCTTATTTCCAGTCCTATAAGAGTATTTGAGCAGGATGAGCCTTTCCTGCGGTCCAAAATTGGCTCCACTGTCAGAAGGAGGATGTAACCAATGAGGAGAAGGGGGGCTGCGGAATCCATCTCTTGGATTTATTACAATAGCTAATGAAACAGTACTTTCTAGAGCTGTAAAACCACAGCCAGGGAAACAGGGCTTTAAGGAGAAAGTGTCTTATAGTGAAGATGCCTTTAAAAGGAGGGCAGGATCAACAAAGGGGGAAGGGAAACAGAAAGCTTTAAGCTCAGAGCACTAGTACTGGGAGTCAGTGGGGCAGGATGGGGTAGGGTAGGGAGCAGCTTAAGTGTATTCAAGGGTGGCGGGGCGGGTGAGTGAAAAATTTGGCAGGGCAGCAGCCAATGAGGCTGGAGCTGTGTATAGGCCATACCTGATGCTTGATTCCAGGGAGCTGGTGGCAGCAGGCTCCTTGGCGCTGAGAGAGGCACAGAGTGGTGTCCAGGCATGCAGGAGCCGAACCGCGGGTGTGATAGGTAGCCCAATGGGCTGCAAGGACTCCTGATGCTTGATTCCAGGGGGCTAGTGGCAGCAGGCTCCTTGGCGCTGAGAGGGGCACAGAGTGGTGTCCAGGCATGCAGGAGGCGAACCGTGGGTGCTGTAGATAGCCCAGTGGGCTACAAGGGACGCCTAATGCTTGATTCCAGGGGGCTGGTGGCAGCAGGCTCCTTGGTGCTGAGGGAGACACAGAGTGGTGTCCAGGCTTGCAGGAGGCGAACCGCAGGTGCCGTAGGTAGCCCAGTGGGCTACAAGGACTGCCTCCATTTTGTTAATGTCCTTGTTTAGGTGTAGCTTCCAGTACTGCACGCAGTACTCCATATGGGGCCTAACCAGCCTCTTGTAAAGAGGGATTATTACCTTCCTCTTTCGGCTTGTGATACCCCTACTAATACACTCCAACATCCCTCTAGCCTTAGCTACTGCTTTAGTGGTCTGCTTGGATGATTTCAGGTCATCTGTGATGATGATGCCCAAGTCTTTCTTCCCTTGTGATTGCCAGCAACTCCCCTTGCAACTTATAGGTAGCTTCAGGGTTTCTCTTTCCTATTTGCATGATCTTGCACTTCTTTGCGGTAAACCCCAGTTGCCACTCTTCCAACCATTTTGCCAGTTCTTCCAGATCTCATCTCATTCTGCCCACCCCATCTGAATCATCTACTCTGTTGCAGATCTTGGTGTCATCTGCAAACAGACAAACCTTACCCTCCAGTCCATCTGCAATGTCACTGATGAAGATTTTGAAGAGGACTGGCCCCAGGACTGATCCCTGAGGTACCCCACTTGTGACTTGACTCTCTTCTGATTGTATACTGTTTACCACCACTCTGTTTTCTGCCCGCCATCCAGTTTGCTACCTGGTTGACCAGCCTCTGACCCACCCAGCTTATTAATCAATCTTCTATGTGGAACAGTATCGAAAGCTTTGCTGAAGTCAAGGTAGGCGACATCAACTGCACCCCCTTGGTCCACCACTCTGGTTACCCAAAGAAATCTATGAGATTAGTTTGATAGGACCTTCATGTTGTAAACCCATGCTATCTTGGATCCTGTTCTCCTATGGATTCCAGGTGTTGCACTAACCTTTCTTTAAGGAGTGCCTCCATAATCTTGCCCACTACTGAGGTAAGACTGACTGGTCTGTAGTTCCCTGCCTCCTCTCTGCTGCCACTCTTGTGGAGCGGGATTACATGAGCCCTTCACCAGTCTTCTGGGACCTCTCCTGTGCTCAGAGACTCACTAAACAGTACTGCTACTGGCTCTGCTAGTTCCACCATTAGCTCCTTTAATACCCTGGGATGTATGCCATCAGGTCCCATTGTCTTGTCTACCCTGAGCTTACCGAGCTCTTGTAGGACCTTTTTGTGAAGGGACTTGAGCATACCTCCCTCCCCCCGTGTCCATGGTGCTGAGCTGTGGGCCCTTCCCTACCTTCTTCTCAGTAAATACTGAACAGAAGTATCTATTTAGGATAGATGCTTTTCCTTGGTCCTCCTCCACACACTCCCCCTCATCGCCTTTCATTTTAGCAGTACCTCCTCTGGACTTTCTTCTTTCATTACTGTATCTATAGGAAGTCTTGTCCCATTCTTTTACTGTTCGTGCTAGTGTTTCCTCGGTTTGGGCCTTTGCCTGCCTTACTGCCTTCCCTGCTTCCCTTAGGGAAGTTTGGCATGCCTCCTTATCTTTGTGCCACTGTGTTCCCTTATATTACCTGAAGGCCAACCTTTTGGCTCTGATCTTTTCTGCTACGGTTTTAAGAACCAAAGTGGCTTCCTCCTCCTTTTGTTCTTCTCCCTAACACAATGGGATGTTGCTTCAAGTATTGCATCCTTAATGCTTACCCAGTTTTCCTGTACCCCCTCACCTGTATTTCATCTTGCCAGGCTAGCTTAACTCTGTTGGCCATCTTATCAAAGTCAGCTCCTTGGAAGTCCTATGTTTTTGCCTTGGAATGGGATGATTTAATTCAAGTGGCCAAATTGAACCGTACTATGTGATGGTCACTGGCCCCCAGGTGACCTTCAACCTGGAGATCTGTGAGCCTTTTCTCGTTAGTTAGTACTAGATCCAGGATAGCCCTGTCTCTTGTGGGTTGTTGTACCAATTGTTTGAGCCCCCCCCCCCTTTGCAGGGAATCCACTATGTGTCTAGTTCTGGTGGATGTTCCTGCTGGTATTGACCAGTCTGAATCTGGCATGTTGAAGTCTCCCACTAGCAGAACCTCCCCTTTAGCTGTCATGTTTTGTATATCTTCTAACAGTAATGTGTGTATGTCCTCCGCCTGGTCTGGAGACCTGTAGACAACCCCAGCTCGTATGGTTGTTCTGGGTCCTGTTTCCATGGTGACACAGTTCTTCTGGCTCCTTATATGTAGTCTAAATTTCTGTAGCTTTGATATTTTCATTGACATAAAGGGCTACTCCCACCCCCCCCTTTTTTTTTGCACCTCGGTCTCATCTGAACAGTACATAGCCAGGTGCTGAAGTCTTCCAAATGTGGTTACTGGTGAACCATGTCTCGCTAATGGCTACTATGTCCAGTTTAGCCTCTGTCATTGTTGCCTCCAGGTCTGAGATCTTGTTTTCCAGACTGAAGGCATTTGTGTACATGATTTTCCATTGGCCAGATTTCTGTGCGTTAGTTGTTGGGCGAGGTCTGGCGTTTCCCCTGTGCGTCATATGGGGAGCTGGACCTTTTTCCTTACCTGGTGATACAAATGAACTACAAACATGCTGTACTCCTGTTATGAATATCCTTGGATGCACCCCATCTGGCCTCATTGCCTTGTCCACATTCAGATTTGCGAGTTCCTTCAGGACTCTTCCCCTCTGAAAATGGGCTAATGTCCACCTCCCAATCTTCAATGCTCCTGCTACTTTTCTGTGGTCCCTCGCTTTCCCCTTCCTCTGTGAACACTGTATAGAAGTATTTGTTCAGGATGTGTGCTTTTTCCTGGCCCCCCTGCACCCAATCCCCGCTTCCCTTCTTAGCCTTACAATCCTCCCCTGGTCTTCCTTTTTTCATTTACATACCTAAAAAATGTTTTTGTCCCCTTTTGTTACTGCCTGGGCTGTGCTGTCCTCCGTTTGCACCTTTACGCTCCTTACTGCTTTCTCTGTCTGCCTACATTTTTCTTGATACATCTATGTATCCTTCTCTTTCTCTCTTTGTCTTCTTATACCTCCTGAATGCTAACTTTTTTACCCTTACCTTCCTAGCTACCTCTTTTGAGAACCATAGCGGTCTCTTTTTCCTCTCGCTTTTGCTCACTTGTCTGTTACAGAGGTTTGCTGCCTTCATTATGTCCCTTTTAGCTTTGCCCAGTTCCTCCACTCCACTCAAGTCCTCCCCTTTGCTAGGGCATCCCTGAGGCATTCACCTATCTTTTTAAAATGAGCCCTCCTGAAGTCCAGGAGTGTTGCCCAGTCTCTCAGACCGCAGTGCTCCTGGTCCTCACCTAGGAGGACTTGGACCAATTGACCCCAGTTGATCCAGGGACCGGCTTCCACCTGGGGTCAGGTCTTCGATGCTGAGGTTGCTCAGTGTCGGTAGGTGCATCATATATGGCCAACTGCAGGAAGTCCCTTCTTGCCATTGGTCGGCTGGTCAGTGGTTGAATTCGAGGCGTTTGTGCTGTCGATCCAATTTAAGTGGGAGGCACTGTCGTCAGTGTTCGTTGTCCTCCGCCTCCTCATCGGGGGAGGAGAAGCACTGGCATAAGATGTGCTGGTGCTATGAAGAATTCTTTAGGCAGCAGTGGGCCATCGCAGGGCAGGACTCTGCCTCAAGGTGCTTCGGTCCCCTGGCAGCCACCAGTGGTTGCTCCACTGGTCCATGTTCTGTGGGTGATCACCACACCTGCTTCTTAGCCGATTAGGCTGGAGCTGCCACCCGGACAGCTGTCAGTCTGAACTCCGACCAAGGAGGCCGGCTGTTCGGCCACCAGTTTGCCAGGCTGGTTGATGATTAGGATTACCCAGGGTGAGGATTCCTGGGAGGTCCCTGTCAAACAATGGCTGAGGGCTGTCTTCAAGGACTCAGGTCTTCGACCATAGCTTGGTCGAGGAACCTTCCACCAAGCATGGCCAGGTTTCCTTCGGTGGGCTGGCCTGACTCATCTCGGAGTCCATATCTATCCCATTTGAGCCAGTCCAGAAGAGGGCTAAGTACCTTCTCACAGATGTTTTGGACCAGGATGAATCCCTGGTGACTGCCTTTCTGGTGGCTTAGGACATCTTTGAACCAGTTCTGGAGCTTTGACAGCATCCTGCTTGGCACCCTTGGCTTGCATGGTCCTCGAGTATGCAGTTCCTATGTGCTCTGTTTCAGGGTTTTTGACCACCATTTGGCCAAAGGTCTGGTCACGGATTTGGTGCTCCATAAACCTGGACACCAGGGGGATGTGGACAAGCCTCCGGACAAGGATTCCTGCAAGATTGACCATACCGCTAGAAAAATGTACACTGCAGGCACTTTGGGTCTCCAGCAGGCTAATTGTGCAACCATGATGGCCAAATATGATCATTCCCGGATGGGAATCTTTGATGTGGTTCTCCCCCACCTCCATCCAGAACAGCAAATGATGGAACAGCTCATCAGAGACCAAGGTCAATCACTGGCTAAACTCCAGGTCCAGACAGCCTTGGAGATGGGCGATTCCTGTGCCTGTGTTGTGGCAGCAGCAGTCTACATGTGTCATAGGGCCTGGCTGTGTTTGTCCACCTTCATGGCAGACATCCAACAGAAGCTGGCAGATGTCCCTTTCCCGGGCACCGACCTCTTTAGCCCTGGGGTTGAAAGGAATCTCAACTGGAGTGAGAAGTCCGGTGCCACCCTTAACTCTGTGACCTCGCCCTTGAAGGACCAGAAGAAAAAGCCTTGAGCAGTCTTTTCAGTACTGGTCCTTTCATTCACAACCTCCCTGGCAGCAGCCCCAGCAGGGGCAGTTTCAGGTCTGGCGCCCAAAGTTATGTCCAGGGCCCAAGGTCCAAAAGAGGAGGCAGTCACTGGTGCCCCTGCAAAAGCTACCCAGTGTCCTGTCTCCGACTGCTGTCCTGGTCAGAGGCTGGCTACGTCACTTCTTCCAAGTTGGTCTGATGTAAAAACGGATAAGTGGGTGTTGGATGTAGTGAGCAGAGGATTACCTCTAGACTTCGAGGCTCTCCCATCCTACCACTGTCCTGCGCCCCAAGAGTCTGGGGTGTCTCAGGACACGCTGTTCACCCTCAGGGTGGAGATTGCTCAACTCCTTGCCAAATGGGCAGTACGCCATGTCCTGGATGCACTGGTCAGCCAGGTTTAGATGCCCAAGTACTTTTAACCCCAGTAATATTCTGGTATTCCTAACTCCTGCAGTGTCCCTTTAAGATAGAGCTGCCCAGAGAGATGGAACATATGCAAATGATAGAGTGCCACTTTTTCAAATGCTGCCTTCCACTAACTGCCTTAGTTTTAAACCCCTCAGATTTTTCTCTTCGCCTGTCAAGACTAGACGCTCAGAGATCCTCTCCTCATCATCTTGTTCTGCATAAGAAAACTTATAAAATATATACAAGTATTCTTTACATTTCATTTGCTGCCTTTTACTTTTTGTAATTTTAAGTTGAACTGTAGTTTTAGTGTTTAAATTGTATGTTTTCTCGGTTTCTCCCATTTTGGTATAACTGGAGATAAACTGAGGTTTATTTTATATTTATTGGAGTTTTCTGACTAAAAAGCATTGTTAGTTGTGTTTAATTTTATTAATTTAACTTGCTTTTGGAACCGCTAATACCAGTTCCTAAACCGACAGCCTCGGTTCACTTTAACCTCGGTTCCCGGTTTCCGATCGGTTCCGGAACTGACTGCAACTGCTAAATAAATTTTAAATTGAAAACATTTTTTAGCAGTTGCAACTTTTATCGGTTTTACATTGAGAATGTTGTAAAAACCGGAAAAAAAACTGGTGATCCTGGTTTTAAACCATGTATTGAGTGTGGTGCAATTTTGCTAACATTAAAAGCAGAGTGAAATCTGCATACATGTCCTGAGAAAACTATTGAAAAATGCCTGGATAAGGCTAAAGAGAAAACTGTCACCACCTAAGGGTCCCTCGAGCTCTGACCAGCCGATATCCTAAATTACTGTGGGTGAAACAACAACTACTGTAACTGCTACCCCTGAGATGGGTAGGTATACAAGCAGTTTCTAAGAGGCTTGCTGAACTGGCTGGCTCCCTGGTTCCCTCAAAGAAATCAAACAAAACTAAGCACACAGAACCCCCTGATGGACAGCATTTGAGGACTTATGTGTGTGCTACAATATCCTGAAGAAATTGTACAGACCTTTAAGGTCATTCAGGCTTACAAGGGCTGTCTGCCTCTCAGCAGCAGAACCCTGCAAAGCAGTTTGTCTCCTCTTCTCAGTTTTCCTATTATTTAAGAGGAGGAATATGGTGATTATGATGAAATGGAGGAAGGGGAACCTGTTGAACCTGAGGTGTTCCCTGAACAGGAGTTTGGCTCTCCCCACAGAGCGACTGAGGTTTATTCCTCACACTACACATTTGTGAGAAGAATGGTGGATGCTTTAGACATCACCACCAGTGAAGTGACTGAGGATGAGGAGGAAGCTGAATATTTGGAAATGATGGGGCTGACACCCACTGAAACGCTTCTTCCTGTAAATAAATTCTTCAGGAAAGATACCTTAAAGATTTTACAAACTCCAAGCTCTGTTCTCCCTCTTGATAAGAGGCTGGATAACAGATATCAGCTGGACAGGGAGGGAGCTGAATTTTTATTCTCCCACCCTGTCCACCAGGGAGTGGTACAAGTGGCAGCCGGTGACACAAAGGTACCCCTGGCATCCTATCCTCCTGACAAGAATTACAGGAAAAATGACAGCATGGCCAAAAAAAGGGTATTTATCAGCTTCCTTGGCCATCAGGCAGGCAAACGTTGAAGCCTATGCTGCCAATAACAGAAGTCACTATGGCAGTCTGTCCTCGCTATGGCAGTCTGACCTCACTATGGCAGTCTGTCCTCGCTATGGCAATCTGTCCTCGCTATGGCAGTCTGTCCTCGCTGTGGCAGTCTTTCCTCACTATGACATTCTGTCCTCACTATGGCAGTCTGTCCTCGCTATGGCAGTCTGTCCTCACTATGGCAGTCTGTCCTCGCTATGGCAGTCAAAGCCCAGACTCCCCTGTCAGATAATGTAGCTCAAACAGCTAAATTTGGCTTAGAAGTCACCAAATACCAGTTTCAAATGGCTGCCGACTCTAATGACACTGCTGCCAAATGCAGTGGTTCAGAAGTGGTTTGCCTGGGTGTGAGCCACAGACCTCGCTCAGGCTACTCAAACCAAGGCGAAAAAGGTGGAGTAATACAAAACCACCTACAGAAGTAATTCTGCAAAAGAAAGGGTTTCCCCATCCACTAAAACCTGTGGAAGGGGAGGGAGAGGCAGATCATTTCACAGCAAGCCTTTTTTTTTTTTTATCAGGCCATGGCTGCACCTCAGTATCAGCAGTACTCACAGCAGGGTACTTCAGGGACAGGGGCATAAGGGGTTCCAGGTGTGGTTCCCAGTCCTGAGCCCAGCCTCAAACAAAGCAGACATCCTGATGTGTCTCCCCAGGCCGCCTCCCCACTACCTGTAGGAGGCAGACTGATTCACATTTTCCAATCTTGGCAAAAAAATCACCACAGACAAATGGGTCCTGGATGTAGTGAGTCAGGGATTGTGTCTCAGTTTCAAATTCCTTCCAGCAACAAAAGTTGTCAGACCATCTACAAATGTAAAGAAAAAACTCTTGGAAAAAGATATTTCCTTACCACAAAATGGGGAGTGGCAGCCTGTCTTAGACTTCAGGGTACTAAACAGGAATATGAAAAAAAACAAAATTCAGAATGGTAACTTTGGCATTGATTCTGCCAACGCTTCAGAAAGGGGACTGGTTGGCATCATTGGACCTAAAAGACTCCTATTTCCACATTCCCATAGTGGAGTGTCACAGAAAATACATTGGGCTCAGACTCCCATCAGGTCACTACCAGTTTTCAGCCCTGCCTTTTGGTCTCACTTCAGCTCCAAGAGTGTTCACAAAGTGCTTGGCAGTGGTTGTGGCACACCTTTGAACACAAGGTGTCATAGTTTTCCCATACCAAGCTGACTTGCTGGTGGTTGGAAAATCACCCCAGCAAGCGAGAGAGCATCTGCAACTCACCCAGGGGCTCCTGGAGTCTCTAGGGTTCCTGGTACATCAAAACAATCTGTCCTTCAGCCTGCTCAGGCACTGCAGTTCATGGGAGCAGAGCTAAATACCCTGCAAGGCAGGGCCTACCTGCCTCTGGACAGGGTAAGAAGTAGTGCACTGATAGCGGGCTCATTCAGCCTGAATAAACCAGGAACTGCAAGATGGTTTCTTCAGCTACTGGGCCACATGGCAGGGGCTACTGGCACAGTCCTGGAATCCAGGTTCCAGATGAGGGACAATCAGTTTCATCTCAGGGCACACTGGTGTCAGAGAAAGGATCCTCTCTATCAAAACTACTTCCAGTAACAAAACAAAAACATTGTAACATGTCCTCCAATAATGGAAAGTGGAAACCAACCTAAGGGAAGGGGTTCCTTTTCAACAAAAGTCCCCATCAGTTGTTCTGACAACAGATGCATCTCTACTAGGATGGGGCACTCATCTGGGGGTTCATGCCACCTAGTGCACATGGTCAAGTGCAGAGTCACTCCTGCACATAAACCTGCTGGAGCTAGAGAGCAGTGTTACTGACACTAAAGGCTTTCACACAACTAGTACAGGGAAAGGTGGTACAGGTCAGAACAGACAATACCACCACAATGTACTACATAAACAAGCAGGGAGGGACAAGGTCAAGCCCTCCCTGCATGGACGTCATGAAAATATGGAGTCTAGCATACTCCGTGGGGGTTTCCCTGCAGGCTATTCATCTGCCAGGCAAGGACAATACCTTGGCAGATACCCTGAGTCAAATCAACCAGGCCCAGCACAAATGGGCCTGGAACAGTCAAGTGGTGCAAGTGATCTTCAGGAGGTGGGGCACCCCAGAGGTAGACCTGTTTGTGTCCCACCAGAACCACCACCTGCCACAGTATTAGTGCAGACCACCAAATTGGGGAACAATCCCCTTGGGAAGCTCTGGCTCTGAATTGGTCAGGGAAGCACCTGTATGCTTTTTCTTCCTTCCTCCTGGTGTACAGAGCATTGCTCAGGCTCAGGTCCCAGTCAGCATCAATGATCTTGATAGCACCAGACTGGGCCAGGCAGCCATGGTACCCTCTGCTATTCTCCATGTCTATGGCTGAGCCAATACACCTTCCTCGGAGGCGCAATCTATTAACCTCCAAACAGGGAAGGCTCCTGTACCCGAACCTCAAGTCACTCAGGCTCAAAGCAAGGTTCTTGAGAACCTAGGATATGCAGGCTTGCATCTTTCTGAAAGTGTCTTGAACATTTTAAGAGGTTGCAGGAAGCTCTTCACTAAGAAAACCTATGCTGCAAAGTGGAAAAGTTTTTTTTTTTTTTTTTTTTTTTTTAAACCTTACATTTATACTCCTCTGGTCTCACGCCGGGTGCTATCATCAGGATCCTCACTCGCGCCCTGCCGACCAGTGGCGGAGGATATCGCTCCCTACTCTGCTGCCGCCCCTACAGCCTTGAGCACCCCAGACTACCCCCCGGGTGGGGGGGAAGAAGATCTTCAAACTCCCTTCTTACATGAGATGAGGCGGACAGACCGATCGGAGCTCTTCCTGACCTCCTATTCGGTGGCGCTGAGGTCTGTCTCCAGGAGCTGGCGTTTTTTTTTTTCCCCCCACCTGATTTTCATCCCATCCCACAGACATCGGCACACAAGGAGGGCCAAGGAGACGAAGGCATGTTGAGTCGTGCCTTATCGCTCCGACCCGCAGCCGACAACTTCCCCTCCCAGTCTGCAGCTTCCCTAACTGCACCACGGCCCGGGATCTCTAGGTAGCGGTAAGGCGGTGGAAGCATGCAGCCTTCCCCACCCGGAGAAGGAGAGCAGCCGTTCGGCGGCTGCTCCTTCTCCTCCCCTGCTGACCCCCAGCGGCTCGTGCTTATTCCCAAATACAGGTCGCCAGCGTAGTGCAAGGTAAGGCGTCCAGCGCCTCAGCGCTCTGCACTACTAGGCTGGCCCGAAAAGGTTTTCTATTTGGTGTTCAACCAGAGGAGTAATACCAGCACAGGCTGGTGTCCCAGCTGTGTTGGACTATCTTACCTATTTGCATTCACTGGGCTTGCAGTCCAGTACCTTAAAGGTCCACCTGGCCGCTGCATCTGCTTACACTTCAGTTGGACAGAATATTTCTTTGGCCTCAGACCCTATCTTCAATAGGTTCTTTAAAGGCCTGGCCCGTTTGCAACTCCCCCTCACAGGGAACCGATGCCCGCATGGGACCTAAATGTATGTATAGCTAGGCTCATGGGTCCCCCTTTTTGAGCCTATGTCTTCAGCTTATTTGAAATATGTCACATGAAAAACTGTTTTCTTTGTGGTAATGTTTTCTGCCTGAAGAATCAGAGACCTCCAGTCTGTCTGCATTGAACAGGATTACATTTCATTCCACAGAGATAAAGTGGTCCTGGGAACAAACAGGAAGTTCTAGGACGTGGATATGTTGTTCAATCCACACTTATTGGCAGGTTCCTTGCTGCTTTAAATCTTGCCGGAAGGTCTTCAAGCTGGCTCCTCCCACCCACCCGGGTGGTAAAACTCTCGGCTCCGCCTCTTGACACCAGATCTTCCTTACCGCTTGGAAGCTCAGGTTCCCTCCTTAGCGCTGTGCGTTTTAGGCCTGGATCCACACTCTTCGGTCAACCCGAAACTAATCCTCAAATTTACAAGACCTCAGTCTTCTTTTTCCCCTCGCGGCTGTGATGGACAAATTGACTCCCGGATTTCGTCGGTGCACCTGTGGGCAGATGATGTCCCGGACCAACCCGCAGTCCACGTGCGTCTACTGCCTAGGACTCAGCCACGATTCGCAGGCTTGCGATTTATGCACATCCTTTTCGGCTTCGGTCTTGGAGGACCGTGCTGCTCGACTTCTTCTGGGGCGCCCTGAAAAACGGTATCCGCTGGTCAAATCGAAGGAGGCCCATTGGGCGGTGTCCACGGCGGCGAGCTCCGCGGAACAATTGGAACAGATGATCACCCTCGAGGAGGAGGCTGCCCAGGCCGCGTCTTCTTCCTCCTCAGTCGCGGCATTTATCCCGCTCTCCTTGGGCTCTTCATATACAGCTTATTTTAATGAGCTTTGCTAATCCCTCTCCACCAAGGGAGGAAGGACCATCGGTACATTCCAGTCGGTCCAAGAAGAAGGACTCAAAAGGCAAGTCCCATCGTCGATGTTCGTGGGAGCAGGAGAGATCCCCTTCACTGGATGGTTGACTTTCGACTTTGGTTGAAGTTGCGGCTAAGGCCGCTGGCTTCATGGTGTCCCTGTTAGGTGAGCTAGCTGAGACACCCGTCAACGCAGTCGAGATTTTTCTCGACCCGTCGCACGGTTTGTCGACTGGTGATGCCGACAACCCTACTTCACCGGTTCCCCTGGTGGAAACCGAGGACTTGCCTGTGCCTCCTGTGCTGGAGTCCCCAGTTAAGGTCCCTGAACCGAGGGAGGAGCGGGTTTCCCCCGTCCCCTCTCTGATCCACCCTCGGAATCCCTGAAGGTCTCGGTCTTGGTCTCGGACCTCTTCCAGGTGCAGCCGGTCCCGCTAACGTAGGCGGCCTTGGTCTTGGCACCATGGAAAGCGGTGGCGCCACTCATCCTCGTCGTCCTCTTCGGCGGATAGGCTCCTGCGCAAGTTGCATCGGTGCTACAAGGATTTAATGTGGCAGCAGCTCTTATTGTCGGGAATAAGCCGACCCTGCCGCCTCCGACACTATGGCTGTCACCTGGAGTGGCCAAACACTCGTAGTCAAGGAGCCAAAACTGGCACCGGTTGTTCGGCCGAAACCGGCTGCTCCACCCATTGTGGTGGAACCTCCGCCTCCACAACTAAAGACTGGGGCCCCGACCAAGGATTCTTGGTCTGGTCAGGGCTTGCCTTATAGGTTGTCAGTCACCCTCACTTCCGATCGACCTCGGCATGTGGAGGGTGGCTCAGGCGCTCAGCAGCTGTTTGCAGACTCCTCAGAGTCTGATGATGACTCCTCCTTGTTCTCCAGGACGCTTGACCTGGAGTCTGCAGGGGGTCAGTCGGTGGACGAGGGCCCATCCTCGTTTTTAGGAATGCTTCGACTCATCTCAGAATCCACTGGGATGAAGCTCGAACCCGTTTCAAAACTGGCCACGTATCCCCTCACGGAGATATTGGACCGAGGGGATTCCCCTATGGAGGCCTTTCCAGTGGCCGAAGCCATTGTTGGCCTGGGCCTAGAGCTGTGGCAGCGGCCGACATCTTGTCCTGCACCTTCGGTCAGGATGGCTCGAAAGGATGTGGTCCCTACCGGTTCACTCTCCAGTTTCTCGGAGCACCCCTCTGTGGAGGGGTTAGTGACCGATAGCGTTTTCTGGCGTTCCGGGAACACTCGGGATGTGGACAAACCGCCTGATAAGGAGTCCAAGAAACTGGACTACTCAGGGCGGAAGGTATACGCTGCTTCCTCTCTAGGCCTTTGTCAGGCTAGCTCGGCCGTTCTGATGGCACACTTTTCACACGCCCTTTTGGGCTCCCTGGATGAGGTGATTCCTCATCTCCCGGCTGACCTTCAGACGATGGTCAAGCAGGTGTGGGATCAGGGAAGGGCGGTAGCTAAACAGCAGCTCCAAACTTTGTTGGACATTGCTGATTCATGTGCCGGGTCAGTAGCGGCCGCAGTGGCCATTTGCCGCAGAGCTTGGCTACGGATCTCCATCTTTACGGTTAATACCCAGCACAAGCTGGCAGATGTCCCCTTCCTGGGTACCAACTTGTTCAGGCCCAGGGTGGAGGGTCATCTCCAATGGATCGAGAAGTCCAGTGCCACCTTGGACTTGGTCATGTCTGCCCAGAAGGACAGAGGCTGCCAGTAGCAGCATAAGCCCTTTCGTCCTTCAGCCCCTGCAGCATGTCTGGCCCAGCATCAGGGCCAGCAGGCTCGTGCTTGGCACCCCAAAGCCAAGCCTGCTGCTTCCTCCAGCAGGAAGCCTGGAGGAAAAGGCCCAGGCGGCTCCTCGGCCGGCCCTTCCTCCAAGCCTGCTCAGTGACGGGTTGAGGGGCGTCGCCCGCAACCGTGTCACTCCTCCCCGGGTTCCTCCCATGGGGACTGCTCCGCCACTTCCTTTCCGCCTGGTCCGCTATCACCATGGACCGCTGGGTGTTGGAAGTGGTAGGCAGAGGTCTGCTTCTGGAATTCAAGCAGTTCCCCTCCTATCGAGCCGTTGCCCCACGGGGGCTCCAGGCTCCGCAGCCTCTCTGTCGGCTCGTCGAGTCGACATAGCCTTGCTCCTCCAGAAGGAGGTGATCAGGGAGGTGGCGGACCCCCCCCCCTCCAGACCCAGGGTTTGTGTCCAGGTACTTCCTGGTCCCAAAACGGATGGGGGGTCTGGCACCCCATTCTCGACCTACACGACCTGAACAAGTTCCTAAGGTCTCGCACCTTCAGGATGGTCACTCTGGCTCAGATCATTCCATCCTTGGAATGAGGTGTGTGGTTCTGTTCTCTGGACTTTCAGGACATGTTCTTTCACATCCTAATCCGTCCGTCTCACCAGCGATTCCTCTGCTTCAGATCAGAGGGATCCCTTTACAAGTTCTGGGCCATGCCCTTCGGCCTCTCATCAGCTCCCAGGGTCTTCACCGAATGCATGGCAGTAGTGACAGCATTCCTGCGGTGCCAAGGGGTCCGGGTGTATCCTTTCCTGGATGACTGACTGATTGCAGCCCCCTCCAGGTTGGAGGTGGAGCGGTCCAGGGATCTGGCTCTCCAGGTCTGCTCTCAGATTGGCCTCCTCATCAATGAGGCCAAGTCGGAACTCGTGCCATCGCAGGTGATTCTTTTCATCAGGGCAGAGCTCGACTGTCTTCGAGTCAGAGCACGGCTCCCGGCAGACAGGGCCGAGGTCCTTTCCTCCTTTGCCCAATCATTTCTGGTTGGGCAATTGCGCCCTGCCCAGGACATCCTGTGCCTCCCGGGCCTCATGGCGGCCTGCACCAGCGTGGTCTGTTGGGCCCGCTGGCTTATGCGTCCCCTGTAATGGGGGCTGGCCCGCCAATGGTCACAGTGCTTCGGTCTTCTGGACCAGCCAGTGACAGTGACCAAGGAGATGTGGAATGGCCTCCAGTGGTGCAGGAGGGTATCCCGTTTGTCCGCCCCGAGCCGACGGTCACACTGACGACTGACGCCTCTCTGATGGGTTGGGGCGCCCATCTGGGGGAGCTCAGAGCCCACGACCTCTGGTCCCCTCAGGAGTCTCGATGCCACATCAACCTGCTGGAGCTTTGAGCAATCCGACTAGCCCTCACCGCCTTTGCTGCATTTGTTCAGGGTCAAGTGTTCCAGGTCCAGACGGACAACACCACGACCATGTACTACCTGAAACAACAGGGCGGGACACACTCCTTGCCTCTATGCAAGGAAGCTCTCTGCACTTGGTCTCTCATGATCAGCCTGGAGGCGGATCTCCTAGACATCCATGTGGCAGGAGCCTCCAACAGTCTGGCCGATGCCCTCAGCCGGATAGGCGCTGCTTCTCACGAGTGGTCTCTCTTGCTGGAGGTAGGACAAGATCTGTTCTCCCACTGGGGCACCCCTCAGGTGGATCTGTTCACCTCCAGGGAGAATGTGAAGCTGAGACTGTTCCACGCCCGCCCCCCTCAGCATGGCTTGCTGCAGGGGGATGCTTTCTCGAGGCTGTGGACCCCAGACCTCTTCTACGCCTTCCCTCCATTTCCCTTGATCCACAAGGTGCTTCTCAAGGTGAAGAGGGACCAGATGCAGAAGATTCTGGTAGTCCCAGACTGGCCCCACCAGTTCTGGTATCCAGATCTCCTCAGCCTCAGCTCCAGGCTCCCGAGGCGGCTTCCAGCCCACCCGGACCTGATCTCAGTCAACAAGGGGAAGGTACTCCATCTGGACCTTCAATCACTGCACTTGACGGCCTGGTTCCTGAGCGGCTAGAGTTCCAGGCCTTGGGTCTGTCCAACGAAGTCCTCAGCATTGTTGAGGCACCCTGTAAGGAGTCGACCAGAAAATGCTATGCCTTCAAATGGAAGAGATTCTCCATTTGGTGTCAGGGCCAGGGATTAGACCCTTCCTCCTGATCATTGGCTAGCATTCTGGACTACCTGTGGTCCCTTTCTCAGCTAGGGCTTCGGTCGACGACCCTCAAGGTGCACCTGGCAGCCATCTCTGCTTACCGGATGTGGGCCGGCAAGCAGTTTGTGGAGCAGGAGATGGTGGTAGGGCACTTTTTCAAAGGCCTTGATCACATATCCCCTTCGGTGCGAGAACCTCCACCTCCATGGAATCTATTGCTGGTATTGGCTAAGCTCATGGGCAAGCCATTCGAACCGATGCACAGGTATGACATCTCTCACCTGTCATGGAAGACCGCCTTCTTGGTGGTTATTATGTCAGCCAGAAGGATGGGAGAGCTCCAGGCGCTTTCCATCGAGTCTCCTTATCTGGTCTTCCTTAGGGACAAGGTTGTCCTGTGCCCCCACCTGAAATTCCTTCCGAAGGTGGTGTCAGAGTTTCATCTTGACCAGGTGTTGACTCTGCCCAGTGTTCTACCCCAGTCACACTCCGGAGGCCATATATAGGCTCCATACTCTGGACCCTAGAAGAGCGCTCACTTATTATAAGGAGCGGACGGCTGAAGTTCAGGGAGAGGTTCGCCAGCTGTTTGTCACCTACGCTGAAGCCGCACCTGGCAGACCTGCAGCCAAGCAGATAGGCAGGTGGGTCACCTCCTGCATAGATCTCTGCTATAGGTTGGTGGGCATGGAACATCCCAAAGGGATAAGAGCTCATTCTACCTGCCATACTGCTGCTTCAGTGGCTTCTTCCAGGGACGTCCCCATCCAGGAAATCTGCAGGGCTGCTACCTGGAAGTCAGCACACACCTTCATTACGCACTACCACATCGACCTTGAGTCATGCCGGGATGCTGGTTTTGGGACCTCGGTTCTCCAGTCCTTATTCCCTAAGTAGGGGGTGCGAAACTTGCCTCCCTCCTCCAGGAGAACTGCTAGGAGTCTGCTAGTAAGTGTGGATGAACAACATGTACCACACTTAGAACTCCTGTTACAGGTGAGTAACCTGTATTTTCTTCCTAAAGTTCTTTATGATTCCTGTTTGAACCAAACCATTACCTTACCTGTCTTTTTCACAGAACACTCTAGTTCTGGTGAAAGGAGGCTCCATAGTCTGGACTTCAAAAGAGCTCTTAGCTACTACCTGACAGCCACTGAAGTCCATAGGCAGGACAGAAAACAGCTGCTCCAGACCTATGAGGATGTGAGAAAGGGTAACCCAGCATCACAAAGGTACATTTCTTGCTGGATGGTACAGCATATCCAGTTTTGTTACTCTAAGGCTGGAAAGGAGCCCCCAGCAGGGTTGAAGGCCCATTCCACAAGGGGCACAGCTACTATCATAGCGGCTGCCAGGGATGTTTCCTTGGTGGACATCTATAAAGCAGCTACCTTGAAAACAGTACACACCTTTACAAAGCATTACAGTCTGGATGTTCAGTCCAGAGGTGATGCCAGGTTTGGCAAAGCAGCCCTGCAGTCTGTTTCCAAAGTAGGTTCTGTGCCCACCTCCAAAGGTACTGCTTCGTAGTCTGCAGAAGTTAGGAATACTGCAGTATTACTGGGGTTAGAAGAAAAAATTATTTGCCAGAGTAATCTTGTTTCTTCCCAGTGATACTCAGGTATTCATAACTCCCCACCCTGCCTCCCCTTCTAGAACCAGCAGCCTCTGCACTCCTAAAAACACTTTAGTCTCAGGCGTATCTGTGCCCTCTCTGGCACGTACATTGTGATTGTGTTTACTATTGTTGTTTCCTCCTTTTCAGGTGATTCTGACATTCAGGGGTATTCTTTCATATGCTATGCTCTCCAGTTTACTAGGTCAAATTGGACAAAAGTAGGCCGAGGCCCATCGAGATTGTCCCCCACCTTGTGGGTCACTGGATTCAGTATGAGTTTCCTACAAGCCAGACAGCAGTGTTATTCGTAAACTGGTTGATGTTCTCAGTGTCAACCATAGGGTTCGACCTTAACATAGAATTACTAGTCCGGGGCATAGTGCAGATTGCCTTGGACTAGTGCAGATGCCTTCCTACCTGTCTGTGTGGGCTAGTGCGGTTTGGTGTCTGACGTCAGCTTCCGTGATGCATGGCATGGCAGCAAAATTACACCGAGAGCATGGAGCTGTAATTGGCCACTAGTCCAGGTAAAAGGCCCCAGTACTTCCATAGTTCCTTGCAAGTTCCTGACCGGCTTGTGTTACGGCAGGATATTGGCTAGCAAAGTTTGTACTCGATTTTCTGATTGGCTAGCTGATAGTGTTTCACAAGCTGGCAGGGAAGGGGAAGCATTGACAATAGGAACAGCACTGGGAGCTGACGTCAGAGCAGAGGCCACCAATTGTATTTTGAGCTGCAGCGGGGGAGTAGGGCCAGGAGAAGAGAAGAGTGCGGTGACGTGGATTGACGGGCACACAGCACACAGGCTGATAACGGAATTGGGCAGTTTTTAGAGTGAGCCTGGTCATTGGCAGCAAGCAGGGCTGGGGAGGGGTGTAATGTGCCGGAATGGGAAATAAAGGGTGGTGTTTGGAAGGCCAAACCACGTAAGATTTGAAAATTTGAAGAAGGAGGAAGAAGGCTGGTGGCGAATTGATTGAGGACAGTCGGACAGGCAGCGAGTGCTCTTTGGCATCGGAGGATCTCGCCACGGAAGTTCAGCTACGGGGAGGTTGGCGGTCGAGGCAGCGTACTTTCTGATTAGTTTCGGGACTCAGGACTGCTGTTTTGTGGAGTTTGGTTGTGGAGTTTGGTATCTTCTCCTCTTCCGGAGCTGTGGACTTGAAAATCAGAGACTGGCAGACTGGGAGCTGGATCACTTGACTGCCACAGAAGCACGCTAGGCTCAGTCAGGTACAGTCATTCATTTTCAGAGGTTTTGGCGGCAGTGTGGTGGGCAGGTTTCAGGAGATGAATAGCTGTGCTGACTGATTCTCACTGTGTGATTTGCCTTTTTAATGCCTGTTTTTTCTCCCCCGATTGCCATTTTGCTGCTTGTTAAGTTAATCCTAGCTAACTTCTTGCATTAAAGCCCCAGCCAGCTCAGTAACTTGGGGTTGGGTCATTGTATAATTTTCCCACATTTTCTCTTCTGTTCACTGCCTGCAAATGGGGGCTCTGTCCACTGCCTGCAAATGGGGGAGGGGGGTGGCAGTGGCTTCTTGTGGGGCTGGCCATGTGGCTTCTTGTGGGGCTGAGCATGATTGACTTGCTTGCTGTGGGGCTGGTGGTGTTGGGGAGGGGAGGAAGAACAACAAACACGAGTTCTTGCCTGCTGCAAGTGTGTGGTGGTGTGGTGGTTGCTGTTCTAATTTTACCATTTTCTGCTGAAGCCTTTAATGAAAGTCCCAGTAACTGCAAGTGGGGGGGGGGGCGTTGTCCATCTGTGGCTTGTTGTGGGGTGCTTGGCATGTGGCTTGAGTGGGTGGGTGTGGGCATGTCTGTGGCTTACTGTGTGGCTCTTGGTTTGTGGGGCCAGAAAAACAATTATTTTCCTACACAAAATGTGCTGCTTAGCTCATTCATGTCCGAGTTATAAGGCTGCATCTGTTTTACTGAGTGTGGGGTCGTGGGGGAGTGGGGTGGTGTTTTGTTGTGAAGTTGTGTGTGGGGGCAGAGGGCAAACTGTCAGTGCACCCGTCGCCATTTCCTTTTCTTTGCAGCTTCAAAACCTCGATTACGCCAAGCTCAGGTAAGTATGTTTCTTTAAATCACAGTAGTTCTGGACTTTCTGATGTTGTGTAGGGTCAGTGGGAACTCTCTAAAAGTGTCTTCTGGTCTGGGTTTGCCATTGCTCTCATCTCATATTAAATATATTTTGCAATTTGCAAAATAGTACATGTCACAGTGGCTGGTTACATTGTGTTCTGCTTTACTGCTTTTTCCCTCAGTTTCTGTTTTGTTGACTGCAAAAGGAAAGTGGGTGGGCTGGGCATGTCTGTGGCTGGTTGTGGGGCTGCTGCTTTGGGGTGCCACTGCCAGAGCAATTTATTTCTGACCTAAAATGTACTGCTCAGTTGAATCATTCATGTCTACAATTACAAAGTGTGGTATCCTGGTATGTTTTGCTGAGTTTGGGGTGGTGTTTTTGTAGTGAGGTTCTGTCATTTATAGAGCTAGCAGTGATAGTTGAACTTTTTTATTTCATAAATTGTTTTATATTTATTTTTTTTATTTTAATTTTTTACATCATAGAATCTTCACCAAAATCAGTGTAACGGAGTGGTGTGGGCAGGGGCCTGCGGTTGGGGAGTCAGTCAAAAAAAACACAGGACACTTAATACACAGACCAAAAACATTTTATTACCTGCACCATCCATAACAAGAGTTAGTGCAATGTGGAAATACTTGAAGGAAGTGAGCAATCCAGCTGATAATAAAAGAAGACGAACAGAAGAAGAGAAAAAAATTAGGGATCGGGAATATGATTGAAGTAAGAGAAGCCGTCGCTTTGCAGACAGCCTGGCTAGAAAAATATGAGTGGCTCAGATATGATGCCAGTAAAGATGTGATGTTCTGTAATTTGTGTCAAAAGCATAATGATCTGCAGTCGGGCAAAGGGGGAAATAAAAATAATTTTCGCCATGGAACTGACAACTTCAGACTGGAATCAGTTACTTCACATGGCATTAGTGAATGTCACATTAGGGCAAAATAAAAGAGGATGCCAGCTCTGCCATCCCAGTACGAGCACTGCAGAGCCCATGCTGAAGACTATGAACCAGGCAACTCTAGATTGGCTGGAAAAACTATTCTGGACTTGTCATGCCATTGCAAAGAAAGGGCATCCCTTCAGAGACTTTGCATGGATGTGCAGTCTGGACGATTTGAAGGGATTGGACCTCGGCTCAACATACCGCAATGACAAGTATGCACACCATTTCATACACTGTATTGCAGAGGTGAAACAGATCTCCCTGAGAGAGAGGATAAACAGCACCCTCATCAGCGATAGCACCACCAACTCTTCAGTTACAGAGGCTGAAATTGTCTTTTGTGGTTTGCCACTACAGGCAACGTGCGTAACCAGCTGGTGGGCCTGCAGACCGTGGCAAAAGCTGATGCCCAGTCGATAAAAGGGGGCTAATCAGAAAGTTGTGGAAACAAAGTTCAATGTACCAGCTGAGGGGTGGACAAGAAAACTGGTGGGTTTTACTAGTGATGGAGCAGCTGTGATGGTCGGCAAGACCAATGGGGTAGCTACCCTTCTGAAACAAATGCAGCCTTGCGTGCAGCCAGTACACTGCTTTGCACATCGCCTTGAGTTGGCCTACTAGGGAACTTTGAAAACCATCCCCATTTATAACAGATTAAGCAATCTGTTGCTGCAAGTGTTCTGCTTCTACCACAACTCACCGCTAAATAGGAGCAAACTAAAAAAAGAGTTTGAAGTGCTACAGATGCGTCTTTTACGTCCGACTAGAGTTGGTGGCATACGATGGCTTTCTCACCTCCAAATGGCTCTGCAGATTCTGCTGAAGGGGTGTCCTGCTGTAGTTCTATACATGACTCAGGTAATTTTTACATGATTCTGTGAACGCATGACATGAGGTTTAATTTGTGTGCGTTTTGTTGTGCATTTTTAATGTTTCTGTTTTGTGTTACAGATGCAGCAAAGGTAGGGTGTAAATCTGGAGCAGATGAACAAAGCTGCAGGCATACTGAAGATCCTTCGGCAGGCAGATCTCATGAAATTCACACACTTCATGTTTGTTGTCATCAGTGTTCTTTCAGTTCTATCTCGTGTGGCCCAGGAGAGGGATACAACAGTAGCTGATGTGTTTGCGACTATGCAGTCAACCCTGGAAACTTTAAAAACATATAATACAAGGTGAGTACTGTGGTATGAGCTAAAGAAGGATGCAATGATCTGTTAGCATGGTCTGCTAGCAGCTAGCCCAGTAGTATTTGTCAATGTATTTCCTTTTCTTTTTTTTTTTCTCCTTTAAGCCTGGACCAAAGGAACAACAAGTGGAGGGTGTCACAGAGTTGCATCAACAAATACTGGTAGGGAATTCAGGCATCACTGCTGTCAGCAAAAAGGTACTCAAAAGTTTGGAGGAAAGTCTGCAGGATCATTTCCTTGATAGAAGCCCACAGCTTTTACGTGCTGCAACATTTTCCAGCTTTACCCTATGGCCAGATATTAAGGACAGTCAGCAAGGTAGAACAGAATTTACTGTGGGCAATTAGATAATTGTGCTGGGAATGGAATGGGATGGCAGGGACTAAAACAAAAAAATCTAACTTATTTTTATTTTTGGAGGGTGTTTCAGAATTTGGAAACCAGGAAGTGGCCTTGATTGTAGAACACTACGAACCAGTCTTGGAAGGTGCTACTGTGAAAACGGACATGGTCAAAACAGAGCGGACTATGTTGAAATCCAAACTGTATGCAAGGTATGTGAACATTTCTTTGTCAATTCTGAGTCGAATGTATATTTAAAGAACTTGTTGCCATATTTATGGAGAAAGAAAGTTAATGTGTGAAAGCTGTCAGTGTGTTGAAGGCTTCTCATTTGCCTTTCTTTTTTTATTTTCCAGATTTGAGCAGATTCACAGTCTGACTTGGGAGAAGGTGAATGCTGCTTACCAACAGAAGTACACCAACATCCGAGCTCTTATGGATCTTCTGTTGACACTGCCTGCAAGTTCAGCTGAGGCAGTGCGAGGTTTCAGCCAGCTGAAGCTGACAAAGTTCAACCTGCATTCCAAGCTGCAGTCGGACACAGTGTCGGACCTCATGGTGGTACAAATGAACTCCCCAGACATTGACAAGTTCAATCCCCAAGAAGCAATCTGCCTTTGGAACAGTGAGGGACAAGCCGGCCCGTCGGCGCAGCGGTTGGGGTTCTGCTTGTGATGCCGGTGACCCAGGTTCGGAAATGAGCTCAGGTCATCAGAGGGCCGGTCGGGGGAGAAGGATGGGCGTCTGGACTGCTGTCCTTCTCCGGGGGAGTTCTGTGGTTGGTGAGAGAGTGACACCTTGCGAGCTGGGTGTATCACTTGATCACCAACACATGGTCGAGGAGGGAAGGGGCTGAGGCAGGACAGATGCTGGCATCATTGCATGTCTCTGCCACAGCCAATAGGGTTAGAAAAAAATCCCTCCTCACCAGACATCTCCATGACGCCCTGCTCCCGGCTTCGATTAGCCGCCTGGCCAAGGATCTCCCCAACCAGTTGCAATCCACGATACCGATTCCGGTGGCGGCGCCGAGCCCCGCCTCCTGGGGGACAAGCCAGGAGTGACTGGGGAAAGCAAGTGGATGATTAGGCGGTGGAAGTGGCGGGAGCACCGTGACCAGTGCAGACCTATGACGGAAGGTGAGGGGGACAAGAAAAAGGGGTAAATGTAAAAAAAAAGGAACAGTGGGGGACAAAGGAAGAGGCAGCCACAGACTGGAACTGTTGTGGCACGACAGCAGGATGACTGTTCAGCAGACTCTCAAAGTGACTGTGACAGGGATGTGACTGAGTATCTCTCCGACTCCCAAGATGGAGATGGCATGAATCTGATCCTCATGTCATGGCAATCCTTGAAAAGAACATTGGGGGGTGGGGGTAGTTGTGGGAATACATTTTTTGATATTTATGAGTCACGGAATACTTATATTTTGAAACAGTTGGTCATTTTGTGTGATACTTCATCATTGTATAAACGTAAATACATTTTTAAACTGTGCTGCTTTCATCATTTATTCATTGTGTTGTGGGTAGAAAGCATATGGTGACTCTGACTGCGGACTAGTACAAATCACTGCGGGCTAGTGCAATTTTAGACTGACTTGTCCTGTTGGCTAGTGCAAAAAAAGTTTAGGTCAACCCCTGGTAATGATATGAATTTTCAAACTAGATAATCCAGTTTCAGATAAAGATTCACATATATTTTCACAACCACAGATATGCAAAGGGGGGGGGGGATAGAAACAGCAAGTGAAGACAGGGAGATGGGGGCAGGGGGAGAATCATGAGCCTGTCCGGGTAATCGGGTCTAGGTTCATATAGCGCAGATACAACTGTGCAGAACAAAACTGTGCCATTTAACTAGCACTGGTGATTTGATATAAGTAAAATAATGGCCTGCAGGGGGCTATGCCCCCCGCACCCTGCCTTGCAGTGGGTTTCGCAACCCACACCCGCCTTCTTAATATATAACAAACTCCCAGGGACGATGTGGGAAGGGTGAAATTCAGGTAGGTGGGCAGCGGAACACAATGAACTCCACGGTGGATGCAGTGGGGGAAGAATGAGGACAGGGGGTAAGTTGGGGCAGAACAGCTTGCAAGGAAGCACCGCGCCGCCGTCCACTGCCTGTGACTCTATCTGCTGACTCTGGCAACCAGGCGTGCCGAAGGTGAAAAGAGCCACAGGGATAGCACTATATGTGCTATGCTGTACTGTTTTCTGATAACGCTGTATTGACCACGCGGTTTTGTCCCACGCCATAATACCCGTGCTATGTGTGATACTTGGTTTCTTGCATCAGGGGGTTTTCCCTCTGTTCTTGAGGTCAGTTGCAACAGCACGTTTTTCTATTCCTTTTCTTTTCTGTATTCTCTCTCTCTCTGTCACAAACCTACAGGAAGGCCACCTGTATGGGGCTCCTTACTATCACTGTTCTTTTTGCAGGTCCTGATGTGAAAACCATGCCCTATCCTCCTCTGGCCCAAGTAAGGAACGCGGTCCATCAATACTGCATCAGGCGGATTTTAGAAAAGATGTATTCGTCAAAGCGCATGGTATAGTGCTATTCAGGGTCCCTTGTTATTTCAGAGCTGCTAAAGATTTGTACCTTTTGAAATAAGGAGACAGGGTAGCGATATTGTTTTAGATTGGAAACCCTCCCTGTCAGATAGTAACGGCAGAAAGCTGTCAATAAGACTTCAACGGGGTGTTTTTCCACTGGCTGGTTAACTAGGCGAGTTGTATGTCTTGCTAGTTTGTCAAGCACCTGCTTGAACTGTAGGCTTCCTTCTGCAGAAACAGTGTGCATTGTGCACGCTGCATGTATGTAGACAGCGCAACCCAACCCTGGCAACATCTCAGACTATTTTTTAAGGTCAGGTGAACGCTGTTGTGCGCACATGTATGCTTTTAACTCTTTCTACATAACAAGTGAGATAGGGTCTTATTCAACCCAGTCATGCTAGGATATGGTTTTGGGATGTCGGTTCTACAGTCTCTGTTCACCAACTAGGGGTGCATCCCTTGCTGCCTCCTCCTGGAGAACTGCTAGAAGTCTGCCAGAGTATGAATGCGTGAACCATATCCACACCCCTAGAAGAATTGGTTACTCGCTTGTAACTGTAGATCCTGCAGTAGGTAATACACTTGGGTCGTTGCCAGAGGTCGCTCTGGCACACGGCAGCTCTTCTAGCAGTCTTTTTTCAGGGGCTGCCCACACATGACATCAGCTTTCTGTTTCCTATATAAGAGTGGGCGATCCCTGGTATCCTTAGTTCATTTTCCTGCCGTCTTCAGCTTGCAATCAGCAGCTAGAGCAACTTCAACAGCAGTCATCGATGAGAATTTGAACTACTAAAATGAATGCCCAAAATATCTTCAAACAAACAGGCATTATTTTGTTCCTGCCATTGTGGTAGGAAGATCTGCCTCTTTGAGAACCATACCTCTTGTGTACGGTGTCAGGGACCCACACAGGACACCAATTCCTGTACTCTTTATCAGGAATTTAACCAGGCAACTCACTGTCAATGGTTGCTTGAAATTCAACGTATTTTAATGGAACAGAAATGGTCTCTCATGGAGAATCAGGGGGTCCGTCCCAAGGGCTCACCCTCCACTGATTCTCATTGAAGGCAGAGAAAGGAGAAGAAACCCTCCTCACACTTCGTGCCTAAGCGCTCATTGATGGCCACCGCTCCAGGTGGTCCACCATCGATGACGCGTTCTCACACTGCCTCTTTGTTGATGGGAGCTTATACTCTTTCGTCGATGGCGCTATCCAGTGCATTAACGTCAGTACATAATGAACCTTATATAGGTTCCAGTGACGCTCCATCGATGGGGGGCTCCTCTCCCGTCAACAGCACCTTCAAATACAGACTATGATTCTTCTTCCCCTATGACTCCGACGAGGAGCCGCATTCCTCAAGGGAAGCCAATGGCTTTTGCCATGCTTACTGCCCCTCCACCTTCCCAGGTGGGCACTCACAGGTGTCAGGTGGAAAGAGATTGGGACCCTGGTGTTTACCACCCAAGGGCAAGACCTGCTCAGGCTACGCATCCAATCACCTCCATCATCCTCTTAGTGTCTCAACACTCCCCCTACATACCCCCCCTTAAAAATAACTGGATGTTGCTACTGTAGTACGGCACGTCTTGCATGCCATATAACATACCCAGCCCTCCGACCTAGGTGAGCTGGGTAATCTTCCCCATTGTTCTGTTCCTCTGCCTAAGAGGTTTCATGGTGACAGAGATCCTTTACCACCCTGGTCACCTCCTCCATTTATGGAAGATTATTTATCTGCTGAACAAGAGATCCTGGTTGATTTCTCCGGTGACCTTGAGGATGAAGAGTTCCAGGAGCTGGATTTTCCACCTCACTCTCGTTTTTCGGAACTCTCTTCTTTAGAAGAGGACCTGCCTAGGCATTCAGCTGCCTCTCCTCCAGATGACCCTTATTTTCATGAAATGATGGTGCAAATCCAAAAAGTCATGGGATTCTTTACTGCAGAACATGATAATGTAAGGATGTGGCAGAATATCTAGAATTATCAGAGGAGCCTGTTTTAGTGGTTTCCCCACTAATCCAAGCTTATCAAAATGCTATGCTTGCAGACTGGCACCAACCTTCTGCTGTCACAGCTGTTCCTCGCGAGGCAGATCGCATCTACCAAGCTCTCTGGATTATCTTTTCTTCCTAGCCACTTCTGAGGTGGATTCAGTTGTGATTACTGCCGCTCAAGATTATACTAAATGACCTAAACACACAAGCTCCTTACCTCCTGATAAGAAATCCCGAAGACTTGACTATCTGGGTAAAAATGTGTTTTCCTCCAGTACCATCAGTCTCAGAATCCTAAAATACATGGGTCATATGATTAAGTACCAGCGTTCCCTTGGGACTTCTGCCATTGACATTATCAATAAACTCCTTCCTTTACAGGAAAGGGAAGAATTATTGGCTACAGTGTCAATTAGCAGTTCTATTTCCCCAACATGTACTCTGGTCGGGATATGATACTGTGGATACCTCAGCCG
This sequence comes from Neoceratodus forsteri, assembly GCA_016271365.2. Taxonomy (NCBI): domain Eukaryota; kingdom Metazoa; phylum Chordata; order Ceratodontiformes; family Ceratodontidae; genus Neoceratodus; species Neoceratodus forsteri. Next base: position 85,357,878 of record CM028136.1, read on the forward strand.
GAATGTCAGCTACTGGTATTTCTTTGCATCACCATGCCAGACTTCTCATTTCAGGTTTTACACCTGATGTTCAACAGAGAGTAGTTAACGCCCCTTTCAGTAGGTCCAGACTGTTCGGGCCAGGTACTCAAACCTTGCTAGATGACCTAAAGGCATCAGGCAGAACCCTACGTATGGTGCATGGCATGTACCATACTCCTCAAACAATCTGCCATACTCGCTCCTCTTTTTATACCAAAAGAAGTGGAAAATATAGAGGTACCAACAGAGGTGGTTTCTGAGGTCATTCTCAGTATACCAGAATCAGCACTTCTTCCGCCCGGGACTCCCGCTCCCTCCCTCTAGGTGGAGCTGGACAGCCCATCACCCAGTGACTTACTAGGGCTTTGACCAGACCTAGGTCGTTTTGCCTTCCATTTGGAGGCCTGTCAAACGATCACTTCAGACGAATGGGTACTCCAGATTATAGAGAGAGGTCATACTCTGCAATTTATATTCAAGCCCCCCTCCCGTCCTTCTCACCATATTTATTACCTACCAAATCATATACCTATTCTACAGGAGGAATTAAGGGGTCTACTGGTCAAACAGGCTGTCTACCCAGTACCCCCCTCAGAACATCAAACAGGATTCTATTCCCACTTCTTTCTGGTACCCAAATGAACTGGAGATCTCAGACTGATACTAGACCTCAGACAACTGAACCTCTTCATCCAGTACAAATGGTTTTGCATGACTACTCTGAATTCCATCATGCTAATACAGAAACAGGGAGATTGTCTTTGTGCCCTAGATATGAAAGATGCCTACCTGCATATTCCCATCTACCCTGCCCACCACAGGCTCCTTCGCTTCCACCTGCTAGGTCAAAACTACCAGTTTCGAGCACACTCATTCAGCCTCTCCTCGGTCTCAAGAATGTTCACTAAATGCCTAGTGGTAGTTGCAGCAGCTTTATGAAGAAAAGGGCACTTTATCTTCCCATATATAGATGACTGGCTAATCGAAGCAGACTCTAAAACACCTCTGCTTTCCTCCTTAGAAGCAACTCTACAACTGTTTCACGCTGTAGGGATCAAAGTCAATTTGCCAAAGTCCAATCCGACTCCTACTCATTTTCTCGGATACATTGGAACTGTCCAAGATACAGTTTCAGACAGAGCTTACCTTCCCAGTCGCCAGGCAGGACAAACCTTTGTCTCTGGCATCATGCATACAGACCCAGAAAGTGGTCACAGCCAGACAAATGCTATGTCTTCTGGGTCACATGGCCGCTACCATCCCTATGGTGGCTTTCGCCCATCTTCATATGAGACCAATTCAATAGGTCCTCTGGAACCAATGGTCTCAAAGAACAGGACATTTCAAAGACAAGATCAGAGTCACTCCCTCTCTGAAATCGGGCCTGACTTGGTGGACAATCAGAACCATCTATGTGAAGGCATGCCCTTCCAGTCCCTGCTCCCATGCAGATGTTAACCACAGATGCTTTCCTGGAAGGATGGGGTGCACGTCTGGGTCCTTATCGGACATAGGGCAAGTGGACCACTTCTTTCCCTCAGTCTCACATCAGTCTCCTAGAATTGAGGTTGATTCATCTAGCCCTCCAGGCATTTCAGCCTCACTTAAATCCAGGACCGTTGCTGATCCAATCAGACAACACTGCAATAGTATTCTACTTCAGCAAGCAAGCAGGTACAAAGTCCCATACTTTGTGCAGAGAAACACTTGCAGTCTTGCAAGAAGCCATCTGACAACACCTTATACTAACAGACGTCCATCTACCAGGATGCTACAATCTTTTGGCCAACCACTTCAGTCGCCAGACATCCACACACAAATGGACACTTCACAACAAAGTACTCCAGAAAATCTTTAACTTATTGGGGACCCCACAAATAGATCTGTTTGCCTCCCCCATCAATCACCGTCTCCCTAGATACTTTTCCATTATCGTGAGCAAAAAGGGATGGTCTACAGATGCCCTGTCCCAGCCATGGACAGGATTCTTCTTATATGCTTCCCCTTCCCGTCCCTCTCTGCAACAGACTGTACTGAAACTACAACTATAACCTGCCACAATGATTCTCATCTCTCCTCTGTGGCCTTGACAGGTGTGGTTTCCTCTACTTAAACAACTCTCAGTACAGGAACCCATTCCGTTGCCAGTCAGACTGGACCTCCTGATTCAGAATCAAGGGACCCTGTTGCATCCCAACCTGAATGCTCTGCACCTTCACGCTTGGCTCCTGAGGATGCTTTCACAGCACGATTACACGTGTCCTTTCCTGTTGCCAGTATTCTTTTGGCCTCACATAAACCAGCAGCCAGAGAAACATAATTCCAAATGGAAACGCTTCTGTATCTGGGCCACTTCTCGATCATTGGATCCTTATTCATGCCACTGACAAAAGTCCTAGACTACCTGGCCTCACTTTCCGAGACAGGCTTGAGCTGTTCCTCCATCAAAGTCCATTTCGCTGCTATCTCGGCCTTCCATGAGCTTCTAGATGGCAGATTACTGTACCAACATCATCTAGCCAAAATGTTTTTGAAAGGAATGCTACATATCCAACCACCTATTGGAAGACTCACTCCTCTGTGGGATCTCAATTTTCTAACAGAGAAATTAACTCTTGAGTCTGTTGAACTGGTGGCCACTTGCGACCTCAGTTTCCTTTCCTGGAAAACTTTATTTCTAGTGGCTGTCACCTCAGCTCGACGCATATCCAAGCGTCATGCCCTCATGTGTAGGGAACCCTATTTGATTTTTCACAAAGATAGGGTGGCACTTGGTACCAGCCCTTCCTTCCTACCTAAAGTTGTGTCTGAACACATTTTACACCAATCCCTGGAGTTTGCCAGTATACTATCGTGAATACTCCAATCAAGGTGAACATCTGTTGCATACTTATGATGTCCATCGCATATTACGTTACTATACTAATCTAACAAAATCGATCAGAAAAACTTCTCAACTGTTTGCCACCTTCACTTCGGGCAGGGAAGGCTTCCAGTTACTAAAAGAACCCTCTCCAACTGGTTGGCACATTGTATTACTTTCTGTTACACAAAATACAATAAATCCTTACCAGGACCTGTCCAAGCCCACTCCACTAGAGCTATGGCCACTACTGCGGCTTGCTTTAAAGGAGCCTCCATCACGGATATCTGCAATGCAGCTACCTGGTCCACAATCCATACATTCACGAAGCACTACAATCTGGATATTGCTTCACGCCGTAGGACAGCCTTTGGCCGAGCAGTCCTACATGGCCTCCTGTCATAATGTCCAGCCATCTTGGGTATACTTCTTCAATTGTAAAATAATGCTTTTTTTTTTAATTTTTTTCAACCTTGTATTGCACTGTATACACTGCATATACTTTTTCTTCCTTGTATATTATTGCTTTTTGTATACCTGCTTCAGTACTGTACTTTGATGTATTCATGACCAGGTCCACCTTGCAAATGAGCCTTGCTCAATGGTGCCCGCCTGGATAAATAAAGATTTTGATTGATTGATTGATTCTGCTTGGAATTCTTTCCGAGTGTATTACCTACTGCAAGAGACCACTCCAAGGAAGATAGTACAGTTATGTAAAATCTTACCATAATAGTAGATCTTTAAGGAGCGTCTCTTGCAGTAGGTCTGATCCCACCCTCCATCCCCCTCCTTCTCTAGGAGAACAAATTCTGGTCCAATGACTTTTGGGTTGAGATACCTATGGTACCTTGGGTTTCCCTCTGTCCTCGCTTAGCGAACTGAATCCGGCTGGGGAACTGAGGATACCAGGGACCACCCACTCTTATATAGGAAACAGGACGCTGATGTCATGTGTGGGCGGTCCCTGGAAAAAGACTGCTAGAAGAGCTGCCATGCACCGCAGCGACCTCTGGTGATGACACAAGTGTATTACCTACTGCAAGAGACACTCCACAAAGATCTACTGTTACGGCAAGATTTTACGTAACTGTGCTTTCTAGGAGTGGTACATGGTTCACATCCACACAAACCACCCGCTTTCCCTGGAAAGTGGCACCTGATCTTATTTCCAGCATTCAAGATCGGACATCATGAGTCAGAGTTAGTGGATGTACCGCCCAGATAGTGGGAGGGGCTTAGTTTGAAGACCTTCCAGCCAATAACATTGTTCCAGTGGACTTGCCATAGTGTGGATATGAACAATATACCACGCGTAGAATTATGGTTACAGGTGATGTGACTAGTGCTGGAGCAGCATACACATTGCACAAAAGGTCTAATATAGGGAGATCTTTTTTTAATATGGACGAAAAACCTGGAATGCGATTTCTAATTTTTTAGGCTGTCCCAATGATTTAATGATTTTAATAAGATTAAAAAAATGGTTTATAGATGCTGCAAATAAACCCTTACCATGCTGCCGCAGTTACGATATGGGATAAGGGAGATTTGATTTTAGAAGTGTTCCTTTCCGCCCAGGCTATTCTTGTTCTCAGTTTATATAGGAAACTGTTTACTGAGGTTGGGGATAAATATCCAACTGTAATGTCAGTCTGTTTGTACTATCATTATTTATTACTGAATATGTTGCTGTACATACTTGAAATGATTCCACCATAATATTGTCCGTGTAACAAATGATGTTGCACTGTGTTTGTAAGCTGTAGTCAGAACCCCATTGTAACTGAGTCTCTGTCTCATTGGGTAGTCTGTATTCATGACTGAATTCTGTAAATACAGATATTTTACAGGTACTAAACCTATGATAAGAAATCCCTCTCTGTGTCCATGCTGCTGTGTTATCAACTGGGTGCAGTCATTTCACCAGACTGATGCACAGCTGCAGACACCAAGGAAATGGGCCCCACGCCTGGCACGACTGTGATGCATAAAACTTTCACCTTAGGTCTTATCATTTTTGAAGAGTCCACGTTAGCAAGTGCGACTGAGGAGCTGCTGCTGCTGGACACAGACTCTGTATAGTAACACACAGGCCTCAGAAATCGTGTATCATGATAGTTGGAATAGCTGTTACCATGTGCTGCTTTCGTTAGCCTGGGTGTTTATATTTTTCAGGCAAAGCCTCAAGCATCAGCCATTGGTGGGGAGCCAGCTGAGGCACAGTGACATTATCTGTAACCTGTGCCAGGATGTCCTTGTCTCCATCCACTCCTGTCTGCAGCTAGCAGAGCAAATGAAGCAGTCTGGAACACAGGTGTGTTGGTCTTGGTTTTACATCTGCAGCCCATTGAGAAAGCGTCTGCAAAAACTGACAGCATATCTAATTACATATCTTTGGCATTGCTGTAATAATGCTAAGGCTGAATCGCCTTACATTGTCCAGAAAGAACTGGAGGACAGAGTACATTGTTGACTTGTTAGAATATTCTCTCACCGTCAGTGGTCGTGAGGTGCCATGTCACACCATGAACTGGTAGTTTGAATTTATTTTCAAAGCAATTAAGAATTAACTAATTACAGAAATTGGGGAATCTGCTAGCATGAGGTGCTGCTAATGAAACCCAGCAGTACCTGTCCTGCAGGGTACAGTGGTTTTCTCCTGTAGTACCTGTCAGGCATTGTATAGTAGTGTTATCCTGTAGCACCTGTCCCGCAGTGTGCAGAAGTGTTATCCTATAGTATCTGTGTGGGAGAGTACAGTAGAGTTATCCTGTAGTATCTGTGTGGGAGAGTACAGTAGTGTGATCCTGTAGTACGTGTTCCACAGGGTACAGTAGTGTTATCCTTTAGTACTTTTCCAGCAGAGTACAGCAGTGTTATTGTGTAGTACCTCTCTGGCAGGGTACACTAATGTTATCCCATAGTACCCGACCAGCAAAGTGCAGTAGTGTTATCCTGTAGTACCTGTCACATGGGAGAGGACTTGGGGAATCGGCTAGCATAAAGTGCTGATAATGAAACCCAGCAGTGCCTGTCCTGCAGGGTACAGTACAATTCTCCTGTAGCATCTGTCAGGCAGAGTATAGTAGTGTTATCCTGTAGTACCTGTCCAGCAGGGTACAGTAGTGTTATTTGTAGTACCTGTCCCGAAGAGTACAGTAGTGCTATCCTGTAGTACCTCTGGCAAAGTACAGTAGTGTTACTCTGTAGTATCTGTCTGGCAGAGTACAGTAGTGTTATGATGTAGTGCCTGTCCTGCGGGGTACAGTAGTGTTATCTTGAAGTGCCTCCCGCAGGGTACAATAGTGTTATGCTGTAATACCTGTCCCGCAGGGTACAGAGATGTTATCCTGAAGTGCCTCTTGCAGGGTATGGTAGCGTTATCCTGTAGCATCTCTCTGGCATGGTACAGTAGTGCTATGCGGTAGTACCAGCCCCGTAGGGTACAGTAGTGTTATTCTGAAGTACCTCGCGCAGGGTACAGTAGTGTTATTCTGTAGTACCTGTCCCAAAGTGTACAGAAGTGTTATCCTGTAGTAACTGTATTGGAGAGTACAATAGTGTTATCATGTAGTAGATGTACCACAGAGTACAGTAGTGTTATCCTTTCCCACAAACTACAGTAGTGTTATCCTGTAGTAGCTGTCTGGCAGGGTACAGTAATGTTATCCGTAGTACCTGTCAGGCAGGGTACAGTAGTGTTATCCTGTAGTACCTGTCCAGCAGGGTACAGTAGTGTTATCATGTTGTACCTGTCTGGCAGGGCACAGTAGTGTTATCCTATAGTACCTGTTTAGGCAGATCACACTAGTATTAGCCTGTAGTACCTGTCCCACAGGGCACAGTAGTGTTATCCTGTAGTACCTATCCCACAGAATAAAGCAGTGTTATCCGGTAGTACATTTCATGCAGAGTACAGTAGTGTTATCCTGTAGTACCTGTCCTGCAGAGTACAGTAGTGTTATCTGGTAGTACCTTTCCGACATAGTACAGTAGTGTTACCCTGTAGTACCTGTCCAGCAGAGTACAGTAGTGTTATCCTGTAGTACCTGTCCTGCAGAGTACAGTAGTGTTATCCTGTAGTACCTGTCCCGCAGAGTATAGTAGTGTTATCCGGTAGTACCTGTCCCACAGAGTACAGTAGTGGTATCCTGTAGTACCTGTCCTGTAGAGTACAGTAGTGGTATCCTGTAGCAACTGTCCCACAGAGTACATTAGTGGTATCCTGCAGTACCTATCCTGCAGAGTACAGTAGTGTTATCCTGTAGTACCTGTCCCAATGGGTGCAGTAGTGGTATAGAAACATAGAATTTGACGGCAGATAAGGACCGCTTGGCCCACCTAGTTTACCAGTTTCCCTACCTGATGGATAAGCTAGAGATTCTAGTTACCCAACAGCTTACTTCCTCCTACCCCCCACTAGAATTGCTTTATGTCTGTCCCATGCAGTCTTGAATCTTGTATCTTGTAGTACCTGTCCCGTGGAGTGTACAGTAGTGTTATCATGTAGTACCTATCCATCAGTGTTTAGTAGTGGTTTCCTGTAGTACATGTTTGGCAGGGTACAGTGGTGTTATCCTGTAGTACCTGTCCCACAGGGTACAGTAGTGTTATTCTGTAGTACCTGTCCCACAGGATACAGTAGTGTTATTCTGTAGTACCTGTCCCGCGGGGTAAAGTAGTGTTGTTCTGTAGTACCTTTCCTGCAGGGTAAAGTAGTGTTATCCTGTAGTACCTGTCCCGCAGGGTGCAGAAGTATTATATTTCTAGAAGTTCAGGATGACCAGGTGTCCAGTATGGACTAGAATCAAGTTAAAGAGTGAGAGAGTCCTATTCTAGGGAAAGGAAAGGTGGCTCCAACCTGTGATGTGTAAAAGGTTTCTGATTCACAACATTTTGCGACTATGGTCACTTATTCATGAGCCTATTTTCCAAAAATAATAATTGAATGATATAAATACCATTCGATTATTAACCATCCTTAAAGCTGCATAACAAAATGTGAAGTGTAAGCACATTTGGCTATCTACTGTGCTTTGTCCCTTATATATCCTCCTATATAAAAACTATTTATCACTCCAAAACTGTATTATGTATTGATTAGAATTCCTACTGTCTTTGAGAAAGAAAATGTGTAAACAGATTGGCACAAAATGGACCAACTCACCCAGTATAAAATATACAACTAGTTGTTTGAATAATAAATCAAGAGAGTTTATTATTATGGTGCCGTGTTTAGCAAACATTTCAGAAAAATCCTTCTTCAGTGACACACTGTATCTAAAGCACAATATCATATTGTTATTAAATGAAAATATGTTATTAAAATAATAAGTATATGTACATATACATATATTCATTCCATAACTGAAAGAAAAATGATCTCAGTGAAAAAATGTTTGAATTGGTATTGCTCATAATCTAAACCAAAAAAAAGATATATATGCACACTTTTATCGCTCTCATTAAGTATCCAGTGTGAGCTGTTGTAAATAAAAAGAAAAATCAGAGTAAGTGCTCAGCATGTGTGGGTTATGTGAGACAATAGAATATCCGTACCAGAATGCTATAATTGGCCAGTACATTTACGGAGCACCAGGAAGTGGCAGTGGTGCTAGAAAAAGGCAGCAGCATACAAAGAACAGACATTCAGCACCCATTGCACAGGAAACACCAGGACTGTGAACACAAAGTGTGGCTTCTGTCCATTTTATTAATGAAGTGCTAAGGCATCAGTGCAGAATGCAGCAAAACAGCCGGCAGCAGTGCTGCTGAGACAGAGTGACTTTTCACTAGGCAATCACCTAGCTTCCTCAGAGTTATCTAAAGTGCACGGTAAAAGTGCTCCTCTTTATAGTGACACAGTGCATACTTTAAAACTCTCCCTCCGATCTCTGGGCTCCATGTCACGGTGGTGTGTCTAAATACTTAAAAACAGTCAGTTAACATGGAACAGCAAGTGAAGTGTCATATCAGTGTTCACAGTTTGCATACACCAATGTATCTTGATACTATTAAAGTAAGATACATATATTTATGTTCATAGCAAAAAAAAAAAAAAGGGACACATAACTTGCTGTATTTCAGGGACTTTGTTTACTTAATTGCATACTCACAACTGGTGATTTTCCTCTCCTATATAAATTACTCTCATTAATAAGCTGGAGTATTCAGCATCTAAACTTTCTTAGAAATGCGGCCAAGTCAATGTTATCTTTTAAACCTGTATTCATTCTTGCCCCTAATTCGAATATCCAGAAACTTTCTTTTTAGCCTATGAGTTTTTTAAGGTCTCCCCCATTAACCCACTTTTACCTGTCCAATTTCCACAAAGTGTATTTTATGTTCAATCTCCAGGATTACTTTATGTCCTTAACTATAGCATAGGTTTCATCTCCTGTCTGTTTTGCTCAAACATGATCCCCTACGCTTGTCTTAAATTGGCATGTGATACGGTGAACATTGAACTCATCACAGCTACACGGCAATAAGTAAACTATTCCTTGGCTTCTACATGTAATGAAATCTTATATCGTGATGTATTTATCTTTACAATATGCATAAAAGTTTTGCAAGCATTTTCACATATTTGCAATACATGCATTTCCTACTTTTGTTGGTACCTCATGGGGGGGGGGGTGTAACAGCTACATTCTGCATTGATACCTTAGCACTTCATTAATAAAATGGATAGAAGTCACACTTTGTGTTCACAATACTGTAGTCACTCAAACTCACTTCATACCCAACTGATTTCATGTATACATACAGCCATTGTAGTTTACCATCCATTAAGTTAGCTGCCCAATGAGATGTTTTACTGTTGTGATAAAGTGACCAGTAGATAAATAAACATGCACTGATGGTGCATACTATTTATGCCACACGTTTAGTATCATTTTTACTCCCACATTTACACTGTTACTCCCACATAGAGAAAGTTTGCATCACCCCAGTGTACGCTGACTTGGTATTGGTAAGCAAACCTGACATTCTCCCTATTACTATCGCAGATCATGTCCTGAGCATAATTTTCATAGAGTGTATATTGTTGAAATGATTACAGAAAGCTATTTGGAACTCATGGGGTTAACCTTGAGATGCTATTTGACCTCCAGAAAGCTCATTTACATAGTTTTCAACAGATCATCAGTTCTGGGAAACAAGGTTATATTTTGTTGCCCCTGCAGGAAAGAAAGTTACAATGTTTTGGGACATAGTGTAAAAACAAGACTGGTATCTTAACGAGCTCAGGATGCAGAAGTTAATTGCAGGAAAAGACATATATAAAGAGAGCAATATTTTGTTGGAGAGAGATTGAAATATAGAATTAGAGAGACCCTGAGGTGAGGGATTTTGTTTTGTTTGAACTGCCTGTACAAGAGTGATCCTGCACAATTTTATTTTTTTATTTTATTGTTATTGATAGTAAAACACTACTTGCCAGTTTTGTAATTGTTTCTGGTTGTTCTGTACTTCCTGACCAACGTCTTGACAACACCAGCATGACTCAAGGTCGATGCGGTGATGGAAAACGAAGGTGTGTGCTGACTTCCAGGAAGCAGCCCTACAGATTTCCTGTACAGTACATCCCTGGAAGCAGCCACCGAGGCAGAGGTATGTCTGGTGGAATGAGCCCTAATCCCTACAGGAGCTGAGAAAACCAGTTTATGGTGGCTAAACACAAACTTACTAAATGATGAACAATTTGTTATTAAAATTACAGCAGCCATTAAGGGTTACTTTGCAGATACTGTTGATGATCATGACACCCAGACTGGCCACAGGCTTGCATGGGATGGGATGGGACAGAAGCTATCTTAAGGGGTCATGATATATCACGTACTTTGTGCAAAGCTAAAATTGTTAGAAATATTCAAGCAACCAAGAAAAAACAATAAAAGAGTTGGGGGATACATTTTGGTGGGGGACAGCAGGACTGGGAGGCATTATTTAAGCCAAGGGCATACTACAGTAACTTCTTAAAGCTAAGGCAGAAGGTGAAATATATCTTCAGCAGAGCTGCTGTGAGCAGGGAAAACTGGTCAGGACGCCTTCTAGCACTTAGATGAAGGAAACTGAAAACAAAGCCGACAGGATGAAAAATTAAGCGGAGGCTGGAACCCTGGAAATGCATGGTGACAAGGCCGGAAGAATTGAAGAGCAAGTCACTCAGTTTTAATAATGAATACACACCAGTGACAGCAACAGCAAAATTCTGTAAACATTAAAAACTTCCTGTTCTATATATAGAGCTCTCCCAGCTCTCCAGGAAAACTGAAAACAAACTGGAGAAACTGAGTACTGCCCAGGAGCTAGTTGTAGTCGTGAGATCACTGAAGACAGGGAAACTCCCCAGTCCTGATGGGTTCACAGGAGAGGCACGGATAGTCCTATAGGACCAAGTCCATTCGCGCAACACTGGCACACAAACAGAGGCATGAAACGAGGGTTTTCCTTATCCTGATTTTTCACTTTATTGTGAAACATACAAATACCAAGAGATACTCCTCAGTAATTCGAAAAATCTGTTACTTTTCCTTCATGCCTCAGTTGCCACTATGTGGTAAATTTTCTCCAAAACTGACCTTGTGGACAGGTGCTTATCAGTGACATGTTGCTACCTCAGCAGATGTTTCTTTGCATCAGAGCTGAAGGCCTTTGGTTTGAAGCACCTCTTATGGCGTGTCTGTAACCATAGATCTTCGGGGATATCTCTGCCATCAGGTCGCACCTATGGAATTTAGCTGTCAGGCACTAGGCTCCCATGGAAGCTTTTCTGCAGCAGTTGTACAAAGGCCACCCAAGCCGACATCAGGCTCCTACATTATACAGCCTACATAGGCGTAGGTGGCCCTTCTCCCTCCTCACTTCTTTCCTGCCATCGACCATTCATGCACTCTGTGGAAGTTTTGTCGCTCAATTTGATCACTGTTTTTCAATACTTTTTCTATACATTTTACCTGAGAATCACTTTGTTTTAAAGTGATTTGTCAGTCTTTTGTATGTCGAGAACTACTTCTTCGGTGGCTCTTTTCCCATGCTGCTGCTGCGGAAAGAAGATTTCCTCCACCAACGACCACCAACTTTGTGTCTGCTGTCTTCGGCCTAGTCATAAAGTCCTCGCCTGTGAGTCCTGCCTGATGTTTAATCTCACTACCCAGTGCCGATGCAGGAAAGCCCTGCAGAAGTTCCTCATGGAGCAGTAGGCAGTCAGCGGAGAGAGGGATCTTCTATTACCCATGGACTTTCCTTTGTTCTTAGTTGTATTTGAGCTGCTTTGGGGACCAGCAGTTACCCATGGATGTTGGAATACCTTAATGAACTATAACGAACATTAGAGGCAACTTCAACCAGAAAAAGGAAAAGGAAAATAATTCTGTGGAACACTTACCACTGTGAAGAAAAGCACTTGGATTTAACAGCTCTATAACAGGACTATATAACAATATGCATGCAGAAGGAATGGAAGCATTCCAGGACATGGGACAGACAGTCCCTCAAACAATGCATTTTGTTACTTATCCAGAAGATCTCAGAAAAGAGTTGTTTGATACTATGAGGGAAGGTAGCGGGACCTAACACAACAGCTGGGAGACAATAAAACAGTAGCGCAGAAGATGGAAAATTTGAAGTTCAAGAACACTTGGTTAGAGTGGCACGTTTGGGCCTTGACTAAGTACCTGCAATACAATATGATCCCTAGGGGTCTCAGAATATTTATTGAACCCAATCTTGGGATAGATTCAGCAGAACTTATGCATAATTGGGACGGTATCAGGAACAGGGCTTCTTGTGACTGCATGTATTGCCTCATAGAAGCAGTCATAGAAGAGAGGGAAAATCTATCCAAGGAAACCACAATCCTGGAAGTAACATTGAAATTAAAAGCAGAAGGAGGCATTTAAAGCAAATTTAGAGATCATAAAAGCTAAGTTAAGAGAATATAAGGAACATACTAAACAACAAAAAATAAAACAATTTCAACGGAATTCAAATGATTACCGGGAAACGAAAGTATACACCTATAAGAAATTCACATAAAGGAAAAGTTGGGCACCACGTAATACATACACAGAAACTAGTAGCTATACAAGGGACCCCAACATTATACGAACACAAGAGGAGGGTGACCAGGGATACCAAGAACAGCAACAACCAGGTACACCCCATCAAACAGAAGATGGCCCAAGATATCCAGTTAGTGATAGAGTTGGGGGAATGAGGCATGTGGGGGTCCGGGGGCGGGAGGAAGCTTGAAGGCTACAGGTGAAAACAACCATGCCACAAGGAGGGAGGAACAACATGAGCCAGAGAATGACATGATACCAATTTTTAATTTGAGCAAAAGAGAATTATCAGAATTAGAAGTACAAATGCTGAGTCTAGGTTTATCATTTGCCCCAGCGCCTACAATCAATTAGTTTGAACTGGAAGCGGTCTTACAGAGATTTTTTTAGAACACTTAGACTGAAAACACAGTACGATCAGACAGAGAGAGAACCCACATATGAACAAAAAATAACACACAGCGATGAAAGTAAAATCAACATATAACCCCCTAGTGGCAAAAACTATGAAGTAGATACATACTGCGCAGCAGTACAAAGGGACATACATGAACGTTTTGACAGTAACGAAGATCGACAAATACGACACAATAATTTGAATAGACAACAAAAAATAGCTTTAGATAACGTAACAGAAGCTAATAATCTTGTAATTAAACCTGCAGATAAAGGGGGAACAATAGTGTTAATGGATAGACAACATTACAAACACACGTGTAAGAAATTACTAGACAGTAGATTAAAGAGGGACTTTTGTGATGGTCCAGAAAGTTAGAGCTTGTTGTCATTATATGCTGTACTAGACCTGAAAAGCTGTGTGCATTTGTTATTTGTGGACAAGGTTTTACTCTGCCTTTTGTAATTTGGATTTGTTTGTGAGCCCTGCTGTACTTGCCATTGCTGTTCAGCTGCTGGGCTGCTAGCTCCTGGTGACATCATTGTAGGACAGATGAGTGACTCACACTGTGCAGTACCGTGCAGTTGCAACAACGTTGCATGGGAAACCTACCAGTACTCGGTATACACACTGTGTTCCCTCTCCCCCAAGACACCCTGCCAGCAATGCGTTATGCCAAAATCCAAATGCTTTGTCAGTATGTTTTTTTCCTGGTGTGAAATTGACTCTGTCCTACAGTGATGTCAGCAGTACAACCCTAGGTTCACAGCAACACCAGGCTTGCAAAAACTAACTGTAAGCAGACAGTAACAAAATACAATTCCAGAATCAATGCAAGAAGGGGTAATTTATGCATGAAAGTCAAAAGGACTGGTGAAGGTCCTCTTCAAACTATGAACCATTAGAAGGAGACCCAGCAAGTGGCCTACAACAAATGGTAGCCTTAACTCTTAATGAGTTTGAAAATAATAACTGGTTAAAAAAATGGGAAATTGGCACCATCCATAAAAAACATCCAGGAATACCAACATTTTGCGCTATCCCTAAAATCCATAAAAATCAAATAGACCCACCTGGGAGACCAGTTGTATGTGCAATAGCGTCACTGTTTGAACTGATTTCACAGTACATTAATTACCACCCACAGCCCCTGGTGGAGCAAACCGATACATACGTCAAACACATGTTTAGAAAATTGGAAATAATTTCAAGGGAAGGATTGAGTGGGGATGCCTGCCTAGTAACACTAGATGTGGTCAATGTCTACATGTCTATACCCCATGAACTAGGAATACTAACAATGGGGCAATTATTGGACTTGAGGGACAATGATGCACGTGCAAAAGCAGTAGTTATTCAAGAGCTGGCAGAAATAATCTTAACCAAAGCTGTTTTGAGTTCGATGCACAATTTTACATACAAAAAAGAGGTACAGCGATGGGAAGTATGATGGCACTGGTATATGCCAAATCCTTCATGTATAACCTCAAGTCCACACTCATACTCGATGGAACAGCAAACAAATTTTTTAACAACATTAAAGCATGGAACCGATACACTGACAATGTATTTTTTATATGGACAGACACAGAATCAGGATTACTGGAATTTCTGGAATACATTAATACAGTTAATGACATTAAATTTGTTATGACGTACAGTGAAACTAGCATTCCAATCTAGACCTACAAATGAACAAAGAAGGAACTATACTAACAAATAATTTGTATAGGAAACAGACAGATAGAAATACAATACTGCACAATAACAGTTTTCATGAACGTAAGTTAATCAACAGTATTCCATACTCACAATTAATAAGAGCTAAAAGGAACTGCAGTCATGAACAGGACTTTCCAGAACAAAAAGGAAAAATGCTAAATAGATTTAGTCAGCAGGGATATAAACATTCTATTCTTGTAAAAGCAGATAAAAGAATTCAGAACCTTTCAAGAGAAGACAGATTGCAACCAAAAGGAAAAGCACAATTGACATGACTAGTGTTCACTACCAAATATAATCATAAATTGCCAGAAATGAAGAAAATAATTAATAAACATTAGCAATTACTCACTATTGGTGAAGCCACCTCACAAACGTTCCATACAAAACCAATAATAGCAGCTAAAAAAGTAAAAAACAGTCAAGGACCGGTTAGTAAAGTCATAGTTTAAGCTGTCAAACCAAAAGGAAACACAGCTCCTTTTGGGACCCTTGAAACCAGGTATGATACCCTGTGGCCACTGCTTGGTTTGCGGACACACTAGTAAAAAGGACACCTTCAGTCATCCATATAAGGGACAGACATTCGCGATTAGACAACATTTAAGCTGTACAACAGAAGACATTCTATACATCCTACAATGCCATTGTGACCACCTATATGTAGGACAGACGACATAGGCACTAAAGACACGCATACAGGAGCACAAGGGATATATAAGGCATCAGGATGAAACCTCACAGGTAGCCATTCATTTTGCACAGGAAGGGCATACAGGAGCCTCGTTAAGATTCTGGGGATTAGAAAAAGTGATTTTACCAGAAAGAGGAGGGGACCACCAAAAGCTCATAGGTAAGGCCTCCAGCAGTCTCGGAGGAACTGGTAGGAGGGAGGTTCAGCTTCCACCTGGAGGGGTGGAGGTTCGTCACCGCAGATGCATGGGTGCTTCAACTTATACAGCGAGGTCACTCAATAGAGTTTTCCGAGATCCCTGCCCTTCATCCTCGGGGACGGTCTTTTTATCCAAGGGATCAGATCCCCATAGTCTTCCAGGAGCTACAGACCCTACTGTTAAAAGCGGCCATAGAACCCGTCCCTCAAAATCAGCTAGGAAGGGGATTTTACTCCCACTTCTTCCTAGTTCCAAAGAAGATGGGCGAACTGAGACTGATTCGGGACCTCAGCATGCTCAACCGCTTCGTCGAGTACAAGAAGTTTCGCATGCTGACCATTCAAGGACTTCTCCCCCTGCTCCAAACAAATTCTTGGCTGTGCTTCCTGGACATGCAGGATGCCTACCTGCATATCCTATCCTCGACGAGTCGCCCTTCCTCCGTTTTCTGCTTTTCAGGAGAACGTTTCATCTCCAAGCACTCTCCTTCGCCTTTCCTCGGCCCCTATGGGTGTTCACCAAGTGTTTAGCAGTGGTTGCGGCTTTTCTTCGCCGCCAGGGCATTTGCGTGTTCCCTTACCTGGACGACTAGCTTCTCACAGCACCCTCTCCGAACAGCCTGAAAGATCTTTTTCTTTCACTCTGAGCTTGTTTGCTCTTCTGGGTATCATGGTCAACTTGCCCAAGTCCCAGCTAGTACCATCTCAATGGCTCCAATTCATTGCAGCAGTACTAGACACAGTTCAGAGCAAGGCTTTTCTGTCATCGGATTGAGCCGAGACCCTAGTTTCTCAAGACACACTCGTGGCCCAGGCTCGACGGATCCCAGCACATGTTGTGCTTTATCTTTTGGGACTGATGGCAGTGTCCATTCCCACAGTCCCCTTGGCCAAACTTCACATGAGGGTCACCCAATGGTCTCTTCGAGTCCAGTGGGATCAGAGGATGGACGACATGACTCTTGAGGGTCATGATCTCCAACAGCCTACAGAGAGATCTTCGCTGGTGGCAAGATCTCTCCAACCTACCACAGGCAGCCCCTTTCCATTCCCCTGTCCCAACCCAGATCCTTACCAGGGACGCCTCAGACCTGGGCTGGGGAGCCCACCTGGGGGTTCACAAGACACAAGGGTCTTGGTCCGACCAGGAGCTTCTGCTCCATATCAACCTTCCGGAGACCAGAGCAGTTCTGTATGCCTTCCAGGCATTCCAGTCCCTCCTGTTACCAGGATCACTTCTTGTCCAGATGGACAACATGTCCACTGTTTGGTACATCAACAAACAGGGAGGAACTCGCTCGTACCCTATCTGCAGAGAAGCGATGAGGGTTTGGTACTGGGTGATTCAGCACAGCCTTTTCCTGACAACAGTCCATGTTCCAGGCATAAGCAACATCCTGGCGGACAATCTCAGTCGATCAGTGGCCAAGGCGCACGAGTGGGAATTAAAGCTAGAGGTGTCAGAGATCTCTTTCTTCGATGGGGCCAACCAGAGATAGATCTGTTTGCCTCCCCATTCAATGCAAAACTACCCAACTTTTGCTCGCTCGTTCCTGGGCATGGTGCTTTTTGGCGAGGCACACTGTCTGTCTCTTGGACAGGGAGGTTCCTTTACGCTTTTCCTCCCTTTCCTCTCATTCAGAAGGTTCTGGTGAAACTTCAGAAGGAAGGGGCACATTTGATTCTGATCGCTCCTCTCTGGCCACGCCAGATTTGGTTCCCTCTTTTACAGCATCTGGTGCTAGAACCTCCAGTTCCCCTCCCATTATCCCATGAGCTTCTGACTCAGGAGCAGGGCACACTGGTGCATCCGAGCCTACGGTCTCTTCACCTTCAGGCGTGGTACCTGTGGACATAGCAGCCTCCCGCTATGGGATTTCTACACAGGTTGCTCATATCCTGATGGAAACCAGAAAACCATCTACTAGATCCATCTACGCCATGAAGTGGGAAAGGTTCTCGATCTGCGCCCTAGCCAGGAGCTGGGATCCCTTGTCGTGTTCGACTGCCCAGGTGTTAGAGTACCTCGCACATTTATCAGTTGGGCCTTAGCTATTCTTCCATTAAGGTCCATCTCTCTGCGGTGTCAGCCTACCACCTCCTGGTGGAGGGCAAACCTTTGGCTCAACTGAAGGTTGCTAAAACTTTTTTAAAAGGTATCCTGCACTTGAAACCGCTGATCCGGAATCCATGCCCCCCCCCCCTAAATTTTATGTTGGAAAAACTGACCTTGACTCCTTTTGAACCATCCTCTAGCTGTGACTTGCGCTTCCTTTCCTGGAAGAGTCTGTTTTTAGTTGCAGTCACTTCTGCCTGAAGGATCTCGGAACTTCGGGCGTTGATCTGTAAGGAACCCTATCTGATTTTCTACAGGGACAGAGTAGTCCTTCGGACAAACCCTTTGTTTCTTCCTAAGGTAGTCTCAGAAACCACTCTCAACCAGAGTGTCGAACTGCCGGTCTCTTATCCACAGCATTCCAACAGGGGAGCATACCTTCTGCAAACTCTTGATGTGCACAGGATTTTGAGGTATTATACTAACCAGACTAAAGAGGTCTGTAAGACAGATCAACTCTTTGTGGCCTTTGCTCCCCAGTACCAGGACAAGGCCATTTCCAAACAGACCATTTCTAGGTGGTTAGCTAACTACATCCACTTCACCTACCAAAAGCATGGAAAGTCCCTTCCGGGTGCGCTTAAGGGTCACTCCACTAGGAGTGTTGCTACTTTTACTACCATTTTCAGGAGTGTGTCCACTGCAGCAATCTGTGCAGCGGCCTCATGGTCGTCTGTCCACACCTTCACGAAGCATTGCAGTCTGGACATCGCCTCTAGGTGCAGAACTGGCTTTGGTCTTGCGGTTCTGCAAGGCCTCTTGTCATAAATAGCAGTTGGTGACTTCTTCTCCTCCTCCCGGATGTACCTCCATATTATTTCTTTGGGACTGCTTGGTATTCAACCCTATATGTGAAGACCTACTGCAGGAACCCTCTCGAAGTAAGATATTGCAGTTGCGTAAGAACTTACCGTTACAGTAGATCTTTGAGAGAGGTTCCTGCAGTAGGTCTAGTTTCCCACCCACCTTCCCCCTACTCCTGGATCGTTTCCTTCATTTTCATCCTGCCTAGTCCTTGGGTCTAGAGAGGAAGCATGGTTCTAGGAGTCTTCACTCCTTTTTTTTCTGCTTACCCTTTTCTAGGTCTCCGGTGGAAAAGAACTGGAGGCCTGGCTCGGGACCGCCCCTTTTATGGTGGGGCTGACGTCACGTCACCTTATGGGGGCGGTCCTGCTGATGATTTCTATGTACAAGTTTGCCGTTGGAACCTGACGCCAGGGGGCGCAGTCCTATATGTGAAGACCTACTGCAGGAACCTCTCTTGAAGATCTACTGTTACAGTAAGTTCTTACATAACTGCAATTTCTAGGAGTGGTATATGTTCGTCCACACGGACCCACCTGACTTCCCCGGCTGCGGATGCACAAACCTGGCTTCCAGTGAGCTAAGATCTGGCATCATGGGGTGGAGCCGAGGGGTATACCACCACGGTGGGTGGGAGGTGCCAGCTTGAAGACTTCGGACAATTTTAAAGTGGCAAGATACCTGCCAAAGTGTGCGGATGAACAACATATACCACTCCTAAAACAACTGTTACAGGTGAGTGACCTGTTTTTTCTGTAAGCCTTCCATCCTTTCCTCTAATGCAGAGGGTGTACTCATCAAGCTTCTGATGGAAGGTGCCACTCTAATTCTGGTGACTCCATTCTGGCTTCGGCAGATATATTTTCCATTACTTCAACAGTTTACTGTGGAACCTTCAATTCCTCTGCCCTTTTGCAGAAACCTGTTTACTCAGGCACAGGGGGACCCTGATCCATCTGAATCTCAAATCCTTTCATCTGCGTGCTTGACTCCATAGGATGTAGTTATCGCTTGGTTTAGGGTATCACAAAAGGTAGCTGACATCCTGGTGGCTGCTAGAAAACCTTCTGTGAGGGTCACTTACTACATGAAGTGGAAGCATTTTGCTGTAGGGGTCGCTTCCCAAGGCCTGAACCTCTTCACCTGTCCGGTGAATCAGATTCTGGAGTATCCCCTGATCCTGTCAGATACCGGTCTTATGTACTGCTCCCTTAAAGTGCACTTATCAGCCATGTCAACTTTCCACGTGCCCGTTGATGGCCGTTTGGTGGCACAGCTGGATGTGGCTTTTACCTTTTTATGGGACATTCTTCACTCGAAGCCTCCCATTCGTAACCCTGTTCCGGCTTGGGACCGGAATTTTCTTCTTGAGAAGCTGACCCTGCCTCCTTTTGAACCAGCTACAGTATGTCTTACGAGTACGTTTTCTGTTGTGGAAAGCATTATTTTTAGTTGCTTTTACTTCGGCTCAGAGAATATCAGAGCTACTGGCTCTCATGTGTGAGCAGCCTTATTTGATTTTCCACAAAGACAGGGTCCATTTGTGTACTAATCGCTGTGACACTTGGACAGCTGGTTCTGATCACTGTACTATTTTTTGTAATATAAAAATGGGTTGTGGACTGTCTCTCTTGAGAAATGCCGAAACAGCATGTGAGTATGACACACGCACGCACACACACACACACACACACACAGGTTTTAGATACAAGGTGTTACCTGGAAGGCCCGAAGCTAATTACAGACTTTACCTAAGTTAAGTATAGCTGTAGTTGCTAAGAGGGAAAATCGTACACTTTGATAATGCTTAGAGGAAGAAGAGCAGGGTATAATGTTTTAGTGCGAAGTCATAAAAGATGCTTTCATGTCCTGGAAGGGGGAAGCTTATCATAAGATCAAAGAGAGTCATTTGAACAACATGAGTTATGCTGAGGTTGCAGAATTTAATACTTGGAAAAGACATCCTTATTTTTATATAGATATGTTTTTTTAATATATTCTGACAGGGAGGAGCTAGGTGACCTCATGCAAATAGGTGTGGAAACCCAGCTTTAAAACATTATTCTGTTTTCCTTCAGAGACACTTCTATCTAGACTCTGACAAAGAAACATCTGTGAGCACTTTAAGCAGGTATTTAGAGACAGAGACAAATCTAAGTACTGTAGTAGGAATTGCACTATTAAAACCTGTTTTGTTTAAGAGATTTGTATGTTCTAGGGCCATGGATATGTTGTTCATCCACACTTTCTGGCAGGTATCCTTGCCGCTTTAAATCTTGCCGGAAGGTCTTTAAGCTGGCTCCTCCCAACCGAGTGGTAAAACTCTAGGCTCCGCCCCATGACGCCATATCTTCCTTACCGCTTGGAAGCTCAGGTTCCCTCCTTAACGCTCTGCGTATAAGACTGGTTCCTATTTCTTCGGTTTACCCGAAATTACTTTTAAGGTTTTCAAGACTTCAGTCATTTATTTCACTTGCGGCTGTGATGGACAAATCGACTCCCGGTTTTTGGAGGTGCCCATGCGGGCAGAAGATGTTTCGGACGGATCCGCACTCCACGTGCGTCTACTGCTTGGGCCTTGAGCACGACCCGCAGGCTTGCGACCTGTGCTCTTCCTTTTCAGCGTACGTCCTGGAAGACCGCGCCGCCCGTTTGCAATTTGGGCGCCCTGAGAAACGTTACCCTCCGGTAAAGTCGAAGGAGGCCTGTTTGGTTTCCGCGGCGGCGGGCTTAGCGGAACAGCTTGAGCAGATGATCGCCCTCGAGGAGGAGGTGGTGCAGGCCACATCTTCGTCTACCTCGGCCGTGGCCTTTATCCCGCTCTCCCTGGGATCCTCCTATTCAACTTCTTTTAAGGAGCTCTGTCTGTCCCTTTCCACTAAGGGAGAGGGACCAACATCTTCAGGGCCTTCCTCTCGGTCCAAGAAGAAGGACCACAAAGGTAAGTCCCTCCCTCGATGCTCTTGGGAGCGGGAGAGGTCCCTCTCACCGAGTAGTCGACCATCGACTTCGGTCGATCCTTCGGCCACTGGCCTCACGGCGTCCCCGTCAGGTCAGTTGACCGAGACTCGCCGACGCAGTCGAGATTTTTCTCGACCCGCCGGACGGGTTGTCGACTGTGAAGCCGAAACCTCATTCTCAGTTTCTGGCGGAGATTGAGGTTTCTAGGACTTGCCGTGCCTCCAGTTCCGGAGTCCACGGTTGAACCCTCCAAGCCGAGGGGAGAGCGGGTTTCCCCCGCCCTGCCCCAGAACCCTCCTCGGAAAAGCCGAGGTTCGCGGTCTCTGTCTCGGACTTCTTCTCGGTCCAGCCGATCCGGCCGTCATAGGCGGTCTTGGTCTCAGTACCGTGGCAAGCGGCATCGCCGCTCGTCCTTATCCTCCTCCTCGGACGAGGCTGCCCCTTAGTTGTGTCGGCCCTTCGAGGACCTCATGTGGCAATAGCTTCTTCTGTCCGGGAGCAAGCCGACGTCTTCGCCTTCCCGAGCTATCAAGTGGCTGTCACTGGAGCGGCCGAAGCAACCCCTCACTCTAGCCGAGGCGCCTGTTCCCAGGCCTGTTGCTCGACCAAAACCGGCTGCCCCACTGATTCTGGTGGAACCTCCGCCTCCACAGCTGTTGTCTGGGGCCCGACCAAGAATTCTCTGTTGGCCCAGGGTCTGCCCCATAGGCTGTCTGTCAGCCTCACTCCCGAACGCCCTCGGCAGGTGGAGGGTGGCTCAGGCCCAAGGCAGCTCTTTGCGGACTCCTCCGAGTCCGACGATGATTCCTCCCTATTCTCCAGGCGGGTCGACTTGGAGTCCTCAGGAGGTCAGTCGCTGGATGATAGCCCATCGTCCTTCATGGGTTTGCTTAGGCTCATCTCGGAGTCCACCGGGATGCAACTTGAGCCCGTATCCAAGCAGGCCAAGTATCCCCTCACGGAGATATTGGACCGAGGGGATTCTCCTTCGGAGGTCTTTCCGGTAGCAGAGGCCATTGTCGGCCCGGCCTTGGAGCTCTGGCAGTGCCCTGCTTCCTGTCCTGCGCCCTCGGCCAGGATGGCAAGGAAGTACGCCGTCCCTACCGGTTCCTTGTCCGGTTTTTCGGAACACCCCTCGGCTGAGGGGTTGGTTACCGACAGTGTCTTCCGGCGTGCCGGAAGCGCCAGGGACGTGGACAAGCCTCCCGACAAGGAGTACAAGAAGTTGGACTAAGCTGGGTTCAAAGTCTACGCTGCGTCCTCCCTTGGCCTTCATCAGGCCAGCTCGGCCGTGCTGATGGCACACTTCTCTCATACCCTGTTGGGCTCCCTGGACAAGGTAGTCCCTCATCTCCTGGCTGACCTGCAGACCACGGTTAAGCAGGTACGGGACCAGGGCAGGGCAGTGGCCAAGCAGCAACTTCAGACTGCTTTGGACATCGGTGACTCGTGTGCCAGGTCAGTCGCGGCCGCAGTGGCTATGCGCCGTTGGGCATGGCTGAGGATATCCACCTTCACAGCGGATACCCAGCACAAGTTGGCAGATGTCCCCTTCCTGGGGACTGACCTCTTCGGCCCTGGAGTGAAAGGTAACCTCTGGACTCAGTCTGGACTCAGTCTCATCCGCCCAGAGGGACAAGGGCTGCAGACCGCAACCCAAGCCCTTTTGTCCGTCTGCACCTGCGGCACATCCGGCCCAGCAGCATCAGGGCCAGCAGGCTCGCGCTTGGCATCCCAAAGCCAAGCCCGTGGCTTCCTCCTCCAGGAAGCAGGGAGGTAAAGGCCCAGGTGGTCCCTCGGCCGGTCCCTCCTCCAAACCTGCTCAGTGACGGGTTGTGGGGTGCCGCCACCAACCTCGTCACCCCACCCCAGGCCCCCCCCCCGTGGGGGAACGGCTTCACCACTTCCTTTCCGCCTGGTCCGCTGTCACCACAGACCGGTGGGTGTTGGAAGTGGTGGGAAAGGGCCTGCCTCTGGAGTTCGAGCAGGCCCCGCCCTTCCGAGCCGTCGCCGCCCGGAGGGCCTCGGGGTCCACAGCCTCGCTGTCGGCTCGCTGAGCCAACATCGCTCTGCTCCTCGAGAAGGAGGTGATCAGAGAGGTGGCGGACCCTCCCTCAGACCCGGGGTTTGTGTACAGGTACTTCCTGGTCCCAAAATGGACGGGGGGCTGGCACCCCATTCTCGACCTGCACGACCTAAACAAGTTCCTAAGGTCTCAGACCTTCAGGATGGTCACTCTGGCTCAGATAATACCATCCCTGGAACGCGGCGTGTGGTTCTGCTCCTGGACCTACAGGACGCGTTTTTTCACGTCCCTATCCGTCCGTCTCACCAGAGATTCCTTTGCTTTCGAGTGGAAGGATCCCTTTACGAGTTCCGAGCCATGCCCTTCGGCCTTTCTCTTGCTCCCAGGGTCTTCACCAAATGCACGGCAGTGGTGACAGCGTTCCTGCCATGCCGAGGGGTCCGGGTGTACCCTTACCTGGATGATTGGTTGATAGCAGCCCCCTCCAGACAGGAGGTGGAGCGGTCCAGAGATCTGGCCCTCCAGGTTTGCTCTCAGATTGGCCTCCTCATCAACGAGGCCAAGTCGGAACTTGAACCGAAGCAGGTGATTCTTTTATCGGGGCAGAGCTCGACTCTCTTCGAGCCAGAGCACGGCTCCCGGCGGACAGGGCCGAGGTTCTTTCCTCCTTTGCCCAATCATTTCTGGTTGGGCAATCGCGCCCTGCCCGGGACTTCCTGTGCCTCCTGGGTCTCTTGGCGGCCTGCACCAGTATGGTCCGTTGGGCCCGCTGGAACATGCGTCCCCTTCAATGGGGGTTGGCCAGCCAGTGGTCTCAACGCTGCGATCCATTGGACCAGCTAGTGACGGTGACCCAGGGGATGTGGAACGCTCTCCAGTGGTGGATCATTACAGTTCATCTGCAGGAGGGCATCCCGTTTGTCCGCCCGAGCCAACGGTCTCTCTATCGACCGACACCTCTCTGATGGGTTGGGGTGCCCATCTGGGGGAGCACAGAGCGCACGGCCTCTGGTCCCCTTGGAAGTTCCGATGCCATATCAACCTGCTGGAGTTTCGGGCGGTCTATCTAGCTCTCGCCGCCTTTGCTCCGTCCCTACGGGGTCAAGTGGTTCAGGTCCAGACGGACAATACCACGACCATGTGCTACCTAAACCGCCAGAGCGGGACACGCTCCATGCCTCTGTGCAAGGAAGCTCTCCTCATTTGGTCACTCGTGGCGCAGCCTGGAGGCGGATCTCCTAGCCATTCACGTGGCAGGAGCCTCCAACACCTTGGCTGATGCCCTAAGCCAGATAGGGGCTGTGTCTCACGAGTGGTCTCTCCTGCCGGAGGTAGTACAAGATCTGTTCTCCCATTGGGGCACACCTCAGGTGGACCTGTTTGCCTCCAGTGAGAACGCAAAGCTAAGGCTGTTCCATGCCCGCCCCCCTCAGCAGGGCTCGCTGCAGGGGGGATGCCTTCTCGAGGCCGTGGACCCCGGGCCTCTTCTACGCCTTTCCTCCATTTCCCTTGATCCACAAGGTGCTTCTCAAGGCGAGGAGGGACAAGGCGCAGGTGATTCTGGTAGCTCCAGACTGGCCCCGCCAATGCTGGTATCCAGATCTCCTCAGTCTCAGCTTCAGGCTCCCGAGGCAGCTTTCAGCTCGCCCAGACCTACTTTCAGTCAGTCAGGGGAAGGTGTTCTATCCGGACCTTCAATCCCTGCACCTGACGGCCTGGTTCCTGAGCGGCTAGAGTTCCAGGCCTTGGGTCTTTCCGACGAGGTCCTCAATGTCGTTGAGGCGTCCCATAAGGAGTCGACCAGGAAATGCTATGCCTTCAAATGGAAGAGGTTTTCCATTTGGTGTCAGGGCAAGGGCCTGGACCCTTCCTCCTGTTCCTTGGCAAGCATCTTGGACTATCTATGGTCCCTTTCTCAGCAAGGGCTTAGGTCGACGACCCTAAAGGTGCACCTGGCAGCCATCTCTGCTTACCGGACGCGGGCCGGGAAGCAGTCGGTGGCACAGGAGAAGGTGGTCGGGCGCATTTTCAAAGGCCTTGATCACATTTCTCCTCCGGTGCGAGAACCTCCACCTCCGTGGGATCTACTGCTGGTACTAGCAAAGCTCATGGGCAGGCCATTCGAACCAATGCACAGGTGTGATCTCTCTCACCTGTCATGGAAGACCGCCTTCTGGTGGCTATTACGCCAGCCAGAAGGATGGGAGAGCTCCAGGCGCTTTCCATCGAGTCTCCTTACCTGGTCTTCCACAGGGACAAGGTTGTCCTCTGCCCCACCGAAATTGCTTCGAAGGTGGTGTCAGAGTTTCACCTTAACTAGGTGTTGACTCTGCTGGTGTTCTACCCAATCACACCTCAGAGGCCGAATATAGGCTCCATATTTCGACCCTAGAAGGCCACATTATAAGGAGCGCATTTATTGAAATTGGGAGAGGTTCGCCAGCTGTTTGTCAAGTCAAGTCATTTTTTATTTAAAAAGACGCCCAATCCCAAAGGCTCTGGGCACCGTACATTAAAAGGAAGTGAAGAAATTTTTACAGCATTTCATGCCATGTAAGTACAAAACAAAAGAAAACACATATACATAATCATAAACCCCAAAAGCATGTAAAAATAGGTGAGTCTTTAGGCAAACCTTGAAGGTAGTAAGGTTCGGGGCCTCCCTAACTGCAGCTGGCAATGAATTCCAAAAAGCGGGCGTGGCAACACTGAAAGCTTGGTCGCCCGCAGATTTTAACCTCGCTCTTGGAACAGTTAGGAGGTTAGCACCAGAAGAACAGAGATTACGGGAAGAGGAGGATGGTATCAGGAGATCTGACAGGTAACCGGGGCCCTGTCCGTGTAGTGTAGGGCCTTATAGGTGAGAAACCCCACCTTGAAGAGCACTCTCCACCTGACAGGCAGCCAGTGCAGTTCGCGTAGCACAGGTGTAATGTGACAAAATTTACTCTGCCGGCGGTTCGAAGCCGGGCAGCAGCGTTGTGCACGAGCTGCAGTCTGCGGAGAGAGCTCCCAGAGATCCTGAGATAGAGGGCATTGCAGTAGTCAAGCCTCGAAATGACTAAGGCATGTATTAAGGTAGGGAGGTCCAGAGGCGGAACAAGGGGCTTAATCCTGGCGATGTTACGAAGATGGAAAAAACAGGAACGAACCATGGAAGAAATCTGAACCTCCGTGGTCAAATTCCTGTCAAACATCACGCCAAGATTTCGCACCCAAGGGGAGGCTATCAATGACGCGGCCTCTAGCACAAGGCCATTTGCCGAATCAGAGGCCATCCCATCACAAACTCTGTTCGACTCCACTACCAATACCTCAGTCTTATCAGGGTTCAATCTAAGCCAGCTGGAGGCCATCCAGTCGCTAATCTCAGCCAGGCAGATGTTCAGCACATCTACTGCGTTGGATGTTCCTGGAGCAAAAGATAAGTATAGCTGAGTATCATCAGCATAGCAATGAAAACTCAGTCCATACTTTCTAATGATCCCCTCCAGGGGCAGCATGTATACTGCGAACAACATTGGGGCCAACACCGAACCCTGGGGGACTCCACACAAAAGGAGACTGGGTGTTGATGAGAAATTTCCCATCACAACACGCTGTCTCCTATTTGTGAGAAAGGACTCAAACCACTTGATGACAACACCGATGAGTCCACATAACTCCCTCAGGCGGAGAAGCAGCACGCAATGGTCCACAGTATCAAATGCTGAAGAGAGATCGAGGAGAACAAGAATTGTCTTGTCTCCTCGGTCTCTAGCCCTGAGGAGGGCTAGAGACCTACGCTGAAGCCGCACCTGGCAGACCTGCAGCCAAGTGGACTATAAGCAGGTGGGTCACCTCCTGCATAGATCTCTGCTATAGGTTGGCGGGCATGGAGCCTCCCAGAGGGATAAGAGCTCATTCTATCTGCCATACCGCTGCATCGGTGGCTGCTTCCAGGGACGTCCCTATCCAGGAAATCTGCAGGGCTGCTATCTGGAAGTCAGCACACACCTTCATCACGCACTACCACATCGACCTTGAGTCACGCCGGGATGCTGGTTTTGGGGCCTCGGTTCTCCAGTCTCTATTCCCTAGGTAGGGGGTGTGCGCCTTGCCTCCCTCCTCCTGGAGAACTGCTAGGAGTCTGCCAGAAAGTGTGGATGAACAACATATCCATGTCCCTAGAAATACAGGTTACTCACCTGTAACAGGAGTTCTAGGAATGGTATATGTTGTTCATCCATACGACCCACCCGACCTCCCCGGCTTTGACGCACTACCTGAGCTTCCAGCGGGCCAGATCTGGTGTCATGGGGCGGAGCCGAGAGTTTTACCACCTGGGTGGGTGGGAGGAGCCAGCTTGAAGACCTTCCGGCAAGATTTAAAGCGGCAAGGATACCTGCCAGAAAGTGTGGATGAACAACATATACCATTCCTAGAACTCCTGTTACAGGTGAGTAACCTGTATTTTTGTGATATAATAGTTCTATATTTTATGTTACATATTTTTTTATCTATTGTAGTAAAATTATATTTTTAGAGCTTACTTGGTCTGTCTTTGATTTCTTTCCTTTATAAGTAGAGTATATATGGTTAAAGCAAACACTGTACCTAAGCTTGAATTTTGATACCAAACTGGAAAAAGGTAAGCGTTTTAAATCTGAGGTCTTTTATTACAGTTAAGGGTTCATTTCTGTATACCTGGTTAGATGCCCGTAGGCAAAGATATCTGGCCCCCCGAAGACAGAATTATTTGAGCCTGTGCATTGGGTACGCTAACAAGAGGTTCGCAGCTTGAATCCCTCCAAGACATGAGGCCAAAGGTTGATTCGAATCCACAAAAACAGACAAGAGGGTTACCTTGTTCTGTTAACTGTTCACAAGACTGCGCTCGGAGGTTGGCACTTTTAGAGTAGAGGGCTGACCTGCTGAGTGGGTTTGTGACAATAGCAAGTTTCTACCTAAGGTGGTGTCTGAATTTACTTTAAACCGATCCATCCACCTGTCTGTTTATTATCCAGAGCATGCCAATCCAGGGGAAGCATTGCTGCATACCTTACATGCGAATAGAGTCTTACGCTACTATACCCATCGTACAAAGGATTGCAAGAAATCAAAACAGTTGTTTCTTTTCCCCTGGCAAGGAGGGTGCTCCTGTTTCAAAACAGTTCTTGTCCAAATGATTGGCCAACTGTACAACTTTTTGTTGCAGGAAGTATGATAAGGAGCTTCCTGGGCCTGTCAAAGGTCACGCCAGCAGGAGCATGGCCACTTTGGTTGCTTCCTTCAGGGGCGTGTCTGCATCCAAGCTCTGCGCTGCTGCCATATGGTGTACGGTTCACACATTTACCAAGCATTACAGTCTAGTGATGGCCTCTAGAAGGCAGGCAGGATTTGGCTTAGCTGTGCTTCAGGGCCTGTTGTCTTAGGCACCTGGCCTCCTGCCACCCAGACTGTCCTTGCTCTCAGCACTGCTTGGGACTCGTTCCATAGTTGTCACCTGATGACCGAGATATCCCCAAAGAAGATAGAACAGTTACGTAAGAACTTACCTTAACAGTAGATCTTCAAAGGAATCTCTGTCGTCAGGTCATGCCAGCCCTCCCTCCATCCCCTTTTCTCTTTCCTTTGCTCTCCTGCTCGCCTGTCCTGTTGCTCCAGCCCTTCTGCTGGCTTGGCATCTCATCTCTCTCCTCGGTTCCCCTAGTGGGACTCCTGTCCATCCTGGCCTCTGGCTGGAAACTAAACTGAGGAGGGAGCGGCACCAACTATGCTTATGTAAGGTCTGAGCCTGATGCCAGCATGGGCAGCCCCTGTATAACTGCTGCAGAAAAGCTTCTGTGGGATCATAATGCCTGATGACTAAGTTCCATAGGTGTGACCTGATGACAGAGATTACTTCCAAGATTTACTGTTATAATTAGTTCTTACGTAACTGTTCTTTACAGCACATCAAATGGTGGCTTCAGAGGTGCAAAATGAATATTACAGTACTTACCATAAGTTCACCTGTACATCATGCTGAACCATGCAAAGTGCAGAAGTAAAAACCAATCCATGAAAAAACGTACAGTGCATTAACAATGTCAAAACCTGTGCAGGTCATGCTTGTGCAAAACTTCTACCTACAATGGAACAGAATCAACCCCAGTGTATGCACAATTAAATTCTTCATTTTCTACACATTCCTCCAGCAATGAAGTTTTCATAAGTAAATAATTCCCATCAATTCAAGCATTTCCAAATCTGATTAGGACCTCCTTGCAACTCAGATACTAACATTATAATTGAGAGAAAGGAGCTTGTTTATAAATAATTACAAATCTTAATATCCAGTGGAATTTTGAGGTTGTGATTCAAGATTTGCTTTACTATAATTTTAATGCGAAAAGAATGTTAGCTCCATCATGTCCATTCCCCCCGGATTCCGTGTTCCCAATGGAATTTTTTGGAGGTTTAAAGCTGTACTTTGTAGGTTCTTGTCCTGATTAACTGAATCCAGTATCTTTGCTTAGGAAAATGTGAACACTACAGAATACAGACTGTTTCAGAAAACAGCCAAGCTCTCTCGATTCTTCGCAAACACTCTAGTACACTATACGAAGGTGAGTGGCTTCCATGAATGTCTGTGTACTTACTTAAAATGCCTGTTTACATACAATAGTGGTGTAGTGCCATGCCTTGGTTTTTTGAGTTATGATTGCAATTTTAATTTATTTTTATAATGATTAAAGATACCACGTTTGCAGGAACACAGTACTTTTGTGATGTGCCTGTTATGACACGTGCATAACATATTGTAGTCCATGCTGAATGGGCTGTGGGGGTACATGCTTTCATCGCTCTTAGCTGGAAGGAAAAGGCACTGTCAGCAGGGTAGAACATCACAAAAATTTGGAACTCTGATCCCATCTGATCAGTTAATCAGTTGGCCTGACGTAGAACAGAACCCAATTCCACAGCTTACATGTAGTGTTTGTTTATGTATTTGGGAACTGGTGAGAGGGAAAGGCACACTGAGCCAAGGCTCATCTGTAGCCCTCCTCCCGGGCCAAGGTGAACAGGGAGAATAGTAATACAGTAATACACATGGAAACAACATGATACTACAGTCAGTCAGAGTAATAACTGATGCTTACTGTTGATAGTAGGGCAACAATTCAAACAGTACAATACATTATAACATAACATAACCCTTTGAAAGAGTAGTCAGAAACAAATAGCTGAAAATAAAGGAAAATCTAAAAGATGTAGTGTGAGGACCTGTACATACCTCAGGGGTGGAACAAGGTACAGGAGGGGAGTATTTTTCATAGGAGAAGGTGCAAGAGGACACGGGGACATGCGATGAAGCTGGAAGGGGGGAAATGTAGGAGGGATGTGAGGAAGTACTTCTTCTCTAAATGAGTGGTGGATGCCTGCCACAGTCTTTCAGTGGAGGTAGAAGGATTTAAAGTGGCCCTAAAAATGTTTTTATGGGTTCAAGCTCTTGGTGATTAATTGATATACTATGTTATTGCCTGTTCTGTATTTTACTTTATTTATTATAGTTGTAACGTGCTGAAGTTATTTAATTTTTATGTGCGGCACCTTGCCATTTGAAAGGCGCCTTATAAATTAAAATGAAGGAAGGAAGGAATAAAGGTAATGAGGGGGGAAAACAGTGGTGCGCTTCAAGCGTGCATGGGATAGGCACAAGAGAGTCTTAGCTGGGAAAAGGGGGGGACGTAGCTGGAGATCATGTAGGGTCTGCAGTGACAATATAAGTAGGAGAAAAATGGACACTTGGTAGGCCAAGCGGTCCTTATCTGCTGACAATTTCTATGTTTCTGTCATCTAACATTTCCTTTTTTAACCAACAGGAGTGCATGGATTTTCTTGCTGACTCTTGTGGTAGACTGCACCATCTGTATCTTCAGATCTACAGGTAGGGAGAATGTACGAACCGCTCAGTTTTGTCATTTAATAGTGAGCAAGTGTGAACAGCTAGTTACAAAGAGTGTTGAGCAAAATGCCTGTACTGTACCTTTAAATCCCCTTCCACTGAGTTAAGGTTCATTATCAGTAGTTATATGATGGAGGCAGAGTGCTAAAGTGCTGGGAGCAGCAGCATGGAAACCAGATGATCACAGGTTAAAACCCCACTAGAGCAAAATACTCACTTGAGACCTTAAGCAGGTAGTATAACTTGTCAGTGCTCCAGTGTACATAGCTGCCAAAATAAGGTGAAGCAGAATCCCACTGAAAACGAGATGTTGCGTCCTAGCTGGACTATTGTAGGTAAATAAACAAAAAAACAAAACAAAAAATACTTTAGAACCATCAGATCCCGTATCAGAAATAGGTCCCAGAGCAGGTAGGGAACTACCTGCAGACTGGATGGACCCTTGATCTTTTCCTGCCATCGCTGTTTACGTGTCTATGTGATCTTGTGCAGGTTTAGTGGGCAGGCAGGCAGTTCCTGTGAAGTTTTCTTGTTTGTAATGTAATTGAAGGAGCTGAAATGGTGTGCTGTGTCATGTAACTTTACGCTGCCTGTTTTATTAATGAAGTGTCATGGAATGTAGCTGCACAGGCCCCTCATCACTTTCCTATAGCCGATAGGGCTGCAGCTGAGGAATTTGGGGTAAACATATTGTCAATTAGTTTCTTAATATTTTTACACTAAATTTTCAACATAGTCTTGTTATGAACCTGCCTCATGAAGACGGGCAGAGAAAATATTCAGCTCCTGGCTTAAAGGTGGGTTTGTGCACAACCAATTTTCAGGATGCTAAAAAAACATTTTTGGGCAGGAGCTGAAAAATTATAGCTGTCACATTCATAAGGCACTGTAAAGAAATGGCTATGTTGAACATTTAGTGTAAAAATATTGAATATTATTACCAGACGTACAAGCCTGCATTTGCAAACTTAAACATAGGCTCATAACTTTGTTGAGTTTTTAATATTTTTACACCAAATTTACAAATTAGCCTTTTTATGACCCCACTTCGTGAACATGGGTAGAGAAAATTTTCAATTCTAGGACTGTGAATGTGTTGTTCTATCCACACTGTGTAGGATGTCCTTTCCCCTTTAAGATTCTTGCCGAAGGTCTTGAACCTGGCTCCTTCCACCCACTCGGGTGATATAACCCTCGACTCCACCCCATGATGCGTTATCTTCCTTTCCGCTGGAAGACACAGGTTCTATCCTTACCGCTCTCGTGTTCTGTAGGCCCTGGCTTTCAAATCCTCGGATTTGCTGAAACTCAGTCTCATTAGAGTTACTTAAAATTGCTTCACGATCTCAACCGCTATGGAGGATAAATCCTCTCCAGGTTTCTGCCGCTGCCCGTGCAGGCAAAAGATGTCTCACACCAATCCACATGCCACGTGCATGTACTGCCTGGGTGTCGTCCATGACACTCAGGCCTGTGAGATGTGTCACGCATTTCATCCGAACGTCTTGGATGATCGTCTCGCACGGCTGAAGTTGGGCAGACCGGAGAAATGGAATCCACCGGTCAACTCCAAGGAAGCCCGATGAGTGGTCTCCACAGCTGCAGGGTCCTCTGAGCAGCTTGTACAAATGACGGCCTCCGAGGAAGAGGCAGCTTGTGCCACGGATCGGTCCTCGAAGTCTTTTTTCATCCCACTCAACTTGGGCTCCACTTTCTCCAGATCATTTCGGGAGATGTGCCAGTCCTTTCCCACCAAGGGCAAGGGGCCTTTGTGCACGGACATCTCTT
Source organism: Neoceratodus forsteri (assembly GCA_016271365.2). NCBI lineage: Eukaryota > Metazoa > Chordata > Ceratodontiformes > Ceratodontidae > Neoceratodus > Neoceratodus forsteri. The sequence goes on from CM028136.1 coordinate 85,391,471, forward strand.
GGTTTCATAAAAAAGAACAAGGAACTGAGAGAATCTTTATCTTACCAACAGTGTTCCTGGGATCATGAGCGATCTTGGTCCCAGGAATCACCTGTCTCGACTTTGGTTGAGCTTGCGGCCTCGGCCACTGGCTTCACAGTTCCCCCATCAGGCCAGCTGGCCCAGACACTGGAAGACTATCCGGTTGAGATAATTCTCGACCCAGTCGACCCGTTGTCACCTGAGGAGGCTGACAACAACTTATTCAGGACCCTGGTCCTGCCTCTCCCTGAAGAGGAGACCCAGACCGCTGGGGAACCCATTGAAGAACTGGTCTCGGGCCAAGAAGATCCACTGCTTTCCCCGGAGCCTTGTAGTTGACACCGTTGATCACCCCCAACAATTGAGGTCTCAGTCTTGGACTCCTTTGACCAACAGGCCGAAGAAGGCGCACATGTACTCTAAAAAGAGGTGCAGTCGACATTCTTCTTTGTCCTCCAGACCTCAGATGAGGAGAGGCTTCGATGGAAATTCCGTCGACACCACGAAGATTTATTGTGGCAACAGCTGATCTTATCCAGTCAAAAGCCGACCCTGGCCATTATTTGGCTATTGCCTCCCAGGCCCAAGCCGACTCCTCCAGAGCTGGCTCACACCATTCCTCCTCCTACGGAGTCAGTCAAAACGGTTAGGCCAAAAACGACCTCTCCACCGATATTGGTGGAGCCACCTAAATAACTCTCTGTGGGGGTGCCTACCAAAGGGTCCTTGGCCTGTTCTGGGCCTCCCGCGTAGGCTTTCTGTTGCCCTCACTCCTGACCATCCTAGGTGGGTGGAGGGAGGCTCAGGTGGCCAGCTGACTTATCCTGACTCCTTAGAGTCTGAGGACTCGAACCTTCATTCCCGTCCCTTGGACCAGGAATCGGTTGGTAGTCTCTTGATGGAGGAAGGTCCCTGTTCCTTTATGGGCATTCCCCATATTATCTCTGAATCCATGGAGATGCCTCTTGAATCCGTCCAAAAACTGGCCAAATAGCCCCTCATGGATATTCTCAAACAGGGGAATTCACCTACGGAAGCCTTTCCAGTGGTCGATGCCATTGTTGGTCTGGCTTTGGAGCTATGGCAGCATTCTGAGCCTTCTGCCCGCATGGCCCGCAAAAACACGGCACCCACTGGGTCCCTTTCTGGGTTAACAGAGCACCCCTCTGCAGAGGGTCTGGTGACTGAATCTGTGTTCAGACGCTCGGGTAGTTCGGCAGCTATTGAAAGACCTCCTGACAAGGAGTCCAAAAAACTGGACCACTCTGCCCATAAAGTCTGTGTTGCCTCTGCGCTGGGCCTTCGACAGACAAGCTCGGTCGTCATCATGGCACATTTCTCTCATGCCCTTCTGGGCTTCCTGGATGAGGTTCTACCTAACCTCCCTGCAGTCCTCCAGACCATGGTCAAGTAGGTCCGGGACCAGGGTTGGGCTGTTGGGAAGCAGCAACTCCAGATGGCTGCAGGGCTTGGTTAAGGGTCTCCTCCTTCACGGCGGACACCCAGAACAGACTAACAGACGTCCCTTTCCTAGGTACTGACCCTTTCGGCCCAGGTGTGGACGGTCATCTCCAGTGCATTGAGAAGTCCCGTGCCACCTTGGACTCTGTAACTTCTGCACAGAAGGACTCCTGGGGTTCCAAAAAGCAGAAGAAAATGCCATTTCGGCTCTCTGCCCCTGCCTCCAAGCAGCCCTACTTTCAAGTGGGGCAGCAACAGCAGGCACAATCTTGGCACCCTCAGCCCAAGTCCGGGCTTCCGGCGGCCTGTAAGCTAGTAGCCAAGACTCCAGTGGTTCCTAATCTGGACCCTCTTCCTCCAGGCCTGCCCAGTGACAGGTTTGGGGTGGCCACCCCCATCCCTGTCACGCAAGCTCTGAGTTCTCCCGTGAGGGGCCGACTCTGCCACTTTCTTTCAGCTTGGTCCGCTGTTACCACAGACAGGTGGGTTCTAGAAGTGGTGGGCCAGGGACTGCCTCTGGAATTCGAGCAGTACCCTCCAAGCCGAGCCCGTGCCCCACAGGAGGATATGGTGTCTGTATACACTCAGTTAGTCCTAGCTCCTATGCGCTAAGAAGCAATAATATCATCCTGCTCAATTTGCCCAAATTCAACACCAGACTAGGGAGGGCAGCAATCAGCTATTCTCTAGCTATAGCATGGAACACCCTACAAAAATCCCTAAAACTGTCCATTATCATTCCATTTGCATCCTTTAAACAGCATTGTACAGCCTTCTTCACAGAGAAATGCAGTTGCTACCGCTAGAGCTAGAATAGTCATACTACAAATCTGAATTCCAATCATATATGGCATATTCCTTCCAGGCAGACATCCCCAGCTTATGGCACCCAATAATACCTTCACCATCCTAGTATTCATTATGTTGTGTGTCTGTCATGGCCCCCATAGGGATATGTATGTACTGTACATACTGTAAATATTAGCTTAACCTTCCTTTAACCGAGTTTTATCATGTGAATTCACTATACATCATTGTGTTACAAACATTATTTTTCCCTGTATGTATAACTGTCTTATAAAGTGTATGATGTATTTGCTGTGTATCAACTATTGAACCTTGACCTTATCAGGTCCATCTTGTAAATGAGCCTTGCTCAACGATGTTCGCCTGAATAAATAAAGATTTGATTGATTGATTTTTTATTTGAGTCAGCTCTTCGAGACGACATTACCCAACTCCTCTGCAAAGAGGTGATGGCCAGAGTCACGGACCCCCTGGCCAACCCAGGATTTGTATCCAGGTTCTTCCTGGTTCTGAAGTGAACGGGAGACTGGTGCCCCATTCTAGATCTGCACAACCTGAACCAGTTCCTCAGGTCACGCACCTTCAATATGATTACTGTGTCCCAGATCATACCATCGCTCGAGCAGAATATGTGGTTTTGCTCTCTGGATCTCCAGGACACATTCTTTAATGTCCTGATCTGTCCATCTCACCAAATGTTCCTTCGCTTACAAGCAAAAGGAGCCCTATTCGAGTTCCGAGCCATGCTGTTCAACCTGTCATCGGCCCCATGGATCTTCACCAAATGCATTGCAGTGGTGTTGGCCCATCTTTGGCGTCGAGGGGGTCAGGGCTTACCCATATCTTGACAACTGGCTCTTGGCGGGTTCCACCAAGCAAAAGGGAGAAAGGTCCAGGGACCTGACTCTCCAGACCTGCACTGACCTTGGTCTCCTGATCAATGAGGCCAAATTGGAACTCGTACCTTCACAGGTGGTATATTTCATCAGGGCAGAGCTCGACTCTTTCCGAACCAGATCTCTGCTCCTGATGGACAGGGATGAGGTTCTCTCCTCTTTTGTCCAATCATTTCTGGTTGGGCACTTGCGCGTCCTGCCTGGGACTTTCTGCGCCTACTGGGGTACATGGTGGCCTGCACCACCGTGGCCCGATAGGCCCGGTGGCATATGCGCCCACTCCAGTGGGAGCTGGCCAGCCAGTGCACTCAGCACCACTGTCACTTCGACCAGCTGGTCACTGTGACCCAGAAGATGTGGGACGCTCTCCAATAGTGGACCGTCCTGGATCACTTGCAGGAAGGGATCCCATTTGTCCGTCCCGAGCCGATGGTCATTCTCACAACCAGTGCCTCTCTCACCGGCTAGGGAGCCCACATGGGGAACCACAAAGCCCACAGGTTCTGGACCCCTAAGGAATCCCGATACCATCAACCTGCTCGAGCTCAGAGTAGTCAGACTGCCACTGTCAGCATTTGCTCTGCTCCTTTGGGGTCAAGTGGTGCAAGTCCAGATGGACAATACCCTGATCGTGTACTGCCTCAACAAACAGGGCGGCATGCTCTCCCGGCTGCTATGCAGGGAAGCGCTCCGCATCTGGACCGTCGTGAGCCGACTGGAGGCAGATCTCCTTATCATCCATGTGGCTTGAGCCTCAAACCAACTGGCAGATGCTCTCAGCCATGTGGGCAAGATGTCCCACGAGTGGTCTCTCCATCCAGCGGTAGTACACAGCCTGTTCACCCACTGGGGCGAATCTCAGGTGGATCTGTTCACCTCAAAGGAGAACACCAAGCTGAGGCTGTTTCATACTCACCCCCGTCAGCTGGGCTTGTTGCAGGGGGATGCCTTCTCAAGGCTGTGGACCCCAGACCTCTTCTATGCCTTCCTTCCACTTCCCTTGGCTCACAAGGTGATCCTCAAGGTCAGGAGGGACAAGGCACAGGTGATCTGGTATCCCCAGACTTGCCTTGCCAGTTCCGGTATCCAGATCTTCTCAGCCTCCGCTCCAGGCCCCCGTGGCATCTTCCAGTACTCACGGACCTGTTTTGTGTCAATCAGGGGAAGGTATTCCATCCGGACCTTCAATCCCTGCACCTGACAGCCTGATTCCTGAGCGGCTAGAGTTCTAGGCTTTGGGTCTCTCTGAGGATGTACTCACAGTAGTGGAAGCATCCAAGAAGGAGTCGACCAGGAGGTGTTATACCTTCAAATGAAAAGGTTTTTTCATTTGGTGTCAGGGTAAGGGCCTGGACCCTTTGACCTGTCCAGTGGCTAGATCCTAGACTACCTTTGGTCTCTGTCCAAAGGGGGCCTTTGGTCTGCGAGCCTTACGGTGCACCTGGCAGCCATCTCTTCTTACTGTGCTGAAGGACATGGAGACTGTCTTTTTGGTATTAAGGAACAGCTGGTTGGACTGGAACCATAGCTGGATCTTGTTGAAGTCATGTTGCAGTGTAGCCTCAGTATCAGAGGGTGATGTGCCTGACATGTAGAGGACAGTGTTGTCCACATACATGTGGATTTCGGGAGTGGAGCAGGCAGAAGGGAGATCATTGAGGAAGATGGAGAATAATAGGGCCAAATACTGAGCCCTGCGAAACGCCAGAGTTGATGGGGAGAGGAGGGAAGAGAGAGGAGGCAATCTTGACCGATTCAGAACTGTCTGATAGGTAGGATTGAAACCACCCTGTGTCCGAGGAGTTTAACCCAGCAACAGAGAGTTTTTGGAGGAGAAATGAATGGGATACTGTGTCAAAGGCTTTTTGCCAGATTGAGAAATATGGCAGATGTAACGTGTCCCTAATCCACATTGGAGAGTATGGAGTCAGTGAGCTGTAAGAGGGAAGTGGTAGTGGAGTGAGATTTACAGAAACCAGACTGGAAAGGGGTGAAAAATGAGGCAGAGTCAAGGTAAGGGGTGAGCTAAGTGAGGACAATGCACTGTTAGAGCTTCGCTAGAATAGGAAGTAAGGAGATTGGGCGATAGTTCCCAGGGGTAGTGGGATCACGAAGTTTGGGAAGAGGAATGACAGTAGAGTGTTTCCAGGTAGAGGGAACTGAGGCTAGAGTAAAAGATAATTTGAGAAGAGAGGCCGGGGTGGGTGGGGAACTATAGTAGGGGCGGAGAGATAGAGCAGATTAGGGTCTAGGCCATCTGGGCTCTTTCCTTGGATAGGTTCAAGGTGTGGAGAGCCTTTAGAGCCTCATTAGGTGAGATAGGTGAAGAGGTTAGTAGTAGGTGGAGGGGTCTGAGGAGGCAGAAGGTGTGCAAGTGGGGGTGGGAGGGTGGAGAGGAGTGAGGAAATGCAAGATGTGAAGAAACTGTTGAAAGTAGAAGTGACAGATGGAGGGTCAGAAAGTGTAATGTTACTGTGCGGGTGAGGGTAGGGATGGTGGGGGGTGGGAGGGAGGAGAGAAGAGGGATTTGACATCTCGCCAGAACTTACAGGGATGGCTTAAGTTGGTGTACAAGGTAAGAAGAGAAATATTCAAACTTAGCATATCTGGTAGCCTTGGTGCATGCATTTCTAAGTTGTCTGTATTAGAGGAGAGTGAGAGATCTAGATTTCATGTAGGCCTTCCAGACCTGGTCCCTGGCGTGCATGCACACCAGCAGTTCTACATTTATCCAGGGGAGGTGGGAGCCTTTGTCCCTAGTTAGCTTAGGATGGATGCAGATCCCAAATTTTGAGGAATTTTGTCTGGAAGTAGCTGAAGGCAGTATCACTAGTAGGTGCTGATGATATGGGGGAACTAGTCAGTGTGGTGTAAGTCATTTAGTAGGGAGCTAAGTTTAGTGAGTGAACAGAGCATAGAGGGATCAGTTTGGGGGGAGGGGGATTTTGTCCCATGGACTTTACGGATGCAGTAAATCAAGTGGTGGTCTCTAAGGGAGTCTGTGAGAATGCTGGAGTCAGTTATCCGGTGAGGTGGGAAGTGAGTGCCCCGTCTATCAGGGTGTGCTTATAGAAACATAGAATCTTTCGGCAGATAAGGACCATGTGGCTCACCTAGTCTGCCCATTTCCCTACTCACTGCTGCAGCCCCAGATCCTATTTGATCTGCAGCTGTCCTGCTCTGCACATCACCAGGGTACTCATATCTATCCTATGCACTGTTGAAGCCCTGTATTATTTTCGCACCCACCACTTCTGCTGGAAAGCTGTGCCACTGTTCCACCTCACCACCCTTTCAGTGAAAAAGTACTTCATAACATTACCCCTGAACCTTCAGCCTTATATCATGCCCCCTTATTCTTGTGCAGTTTCTTCTCTGAAATATGCTTTCCACCTGCACCCTGTTTATTCCCCTAAGGTACTTGAAAGTCTCTTATCATATCTCCCCTCTCCCTTCTTTCCTCCAGTGAATAAATATTAAGGTCCTTAAGTATTTCCTCGTAGGGCTTCTGGTGCAGTCCACTTACCATCTTCGTTGCCCTTCTGTGGACTGCCTCTATCTTGTCAGTGTCTTTCCGTAGATGTGGTCTCCAGATCTGGACACAGCACTCCAGTTGAGGCTTCGCCAGTGATCTGTACAGTGGCATCACCACCTCTTTCTTCCTGCTTGTTATGCACCCCAACATTCTGTTTGCTCTCCCTAAGGCTTTTTCACACTGTTTGGTCACCTTCAGGTCATCAGATATGATAACCCAGGTCTCTCTCCTGACTTGTGGTGGGCAGAATATCCCCACCCATTCTGTACTCCTCCCTTGGATTCCTGTGACCCAGGTGCTTTATCTTGCACTTTTTAGCATTGAATTGCAACTGCCAGACACCCGGCCACTCCTCTAATCGGCTTAGGTCCATTCTCATTTTTTCCACCACCCCTCCGGTGTGTCCACTCTGTTGTAGATCTTGGTGTCATCTGCGAAGAGGCACGCCTTTCCCTCCAGATGCTCTGCAATGTTGCTGATGAAGACATTGAATAGGACTGGTCCCAGAACCGACCTCTGTGGCACCCCACTGGTCACTTCCCTCTCCTCAGATTTCATGCCATTTACCACCACCCTCTGAGTCCTGTCCCTTAGCCAGTTCCCAATGCACTTTACCACTGTAGGGCCCACTCCCAGGCTCCCCAATTTATTTAGCACTATCCTGTGCAAGATGGTGTCGAAGGCCTTGCTGAAATCCAGATGGGCTACATCCACCACCCCTCCCTTATCTACTGCCATGGTTACCTAGTCAAAGGAAATCTCGCCAGACTCCACGCTGCCTTGGATCCTGTGCCCCGCTATACTCCAGAAACGTCACAATCCTCTTCTTAAGTAAGGACTCCATTACTGAGGTCAGGCTTACAGACCTGTAACTGCCTGCCGCCTCTCTGCTTCCACTCTTGTGGAGAGGGACCATGTATGCATATATGCCCTCCTCCAGTCCTCAGGTACCTCTTCTGTCTCTAGTGATGCATTGAAAAGTGAAGTCCGTGGTTCCGCCAGCACTTCAGTGAGTTTCTTTAGTACTCTGGGGTGGATCCCATCTGGCCCCATTGCCTTATCTGCTTTTATTTTCCAGAGTTCTTCTAGGACTCTTTCTGCTGTGAATGGGCCTGTGTCTACCTTCCTCCCTTGAATACTTCTCTTACTGAGTCTCGGTCCTTCACCCTCCCCTTCCCAGATGATTACTGCTTAAGTGATTTGTGGTTAAGACAAGTTGGGAAGGTAATTAGTTGTGTTAAGTTTAGGGAGTTTCCACTGGTGCACATTTTAGAGTTGGGAGAAGTGAGCCAATCCACGTTTAAAGGGGAGGTGCCATTTCTGAGGGTCTAGTGTTGCTGCTTTCGAGCTTTCCAAGGCAAAAATCTTCACTTTTACCCAATAGTGACCTCTTCTGCAAAGAGAAACATTTAATATTAAACTCCTTTTTTTTTTTTCCCCCTGTTGAACGCCACTAACATGGATAACTATCGCCCTATTGCAGTCCTTTCATCCTTATCTAAAATCCTGGAGAAAATTGTTGCCGCTCAAGTATCTGATCACCTCCAGTTGAATAATATCCTCATCAACACAGCTTTCTTGGGCCAGCCCGGTGGTGCTGAGGGTTAAGGCACTGGATGCCTTGTTTCACGCCGGTGACCTGGATTTGGGAACGAGCTTGGGCCGTCGGGAGGGAAGGGAATGAGTTTTCGGAGCACTGCTTTCCCTTCCTGGGCAGGGTTCCAGGGACTGCGCCGCTCCTAAGTGACCTCTGACATCAGTCATAGGCATCACCAAGTACTTGAGAGGCTAGCATATGCTAGGGTGGAGCTACGGCAGATGTTGGAGGATGTCATTGCACGTTCGAGTTCTGGGGGAGGGGCAACATAATGAAGAAAAACCCTGGAGGACTGAGGAGGCAATGAGGGCCTCAGGAGCCATCCCCAATGCATGACTGCCGCATCCAGTTATCCAGAGGTGCCACCCACGAGAGACGGACCCTTTAATCTCAGAAAGACGCCGCCAAGGTGGAAGTGGCGGGCTGTCCCCCAGGGAGTGATGGGGAGGGGGGGGCTTGGAAGTCTCCGTGGGAGGGGATTACTGGGTGGGAGTCTCAGCGAGGAGTAGATGGGAGATGAGCTGAGTAGGCACCTCTGAGAGATGCCTAAGACCAATGGAGACTAAAACAGAGTTGAGGGAAAAATAAACTGCTTTCGACGAGGGCGCAGCACATCCACTGCTCTTGTCTAGTTCACCAGTGATGTCAGGCTTACAGTGGATAAAGGCTGTCTCGCTGGGACGTTCTTTGTGGATCTCACGAAGGCTTTTGATTTGGTGGACCACCTGCTGCTCTTATCCAAGCTGTCTGTCCTGGGTTTTTCTTCCTCTGCGACCATCTGGTTCCAGAGCTACCTCGCTGAGCGTCAGCAATTTGTACAAATTGGAAATGCAAAGTGCTCCCTATCTTCTACCTGGATTGGTGTCCCGCAAGGATCGATTTTGGGCCCTTTATTTTTCTCAGTATTCATAAACTACCTTCCCCTGCTATCTGGTCCTTGTTCTGCCCTGTCATATGTGGATGATTTGGTACTCTACTCCAGCTCCTCAGATATAACGGTCATCAGCAGTAGTCTCGACCATAACTTTAACATCTTCCAACTCTGGTTGTAGCAGAACAAGCTGATCCTAAAGACCAGAAAAGCTGTCGCCATTCTCTTTGGCCCAGGACCCAAACTTCTGGCCTGTCGTCAGCCCTTATGCATCAGTGCAGCCAGTGACACCCCCCTGAACATTGTGTCCTCTTTTAAGTTCCTTGGTGTCACCTTGGATCCAGCCCTGGACTTTGAACCGCATCTAACCACTTCCATCAAAGCAGTCAACACTCAGCTAGGTCTGGCGTACAAAGTCAGGCACAGCCTCACATCTGCTGCGAGGCTGGTCATCGTCCAGGGGTCCTCCGACCTAAGCTGGCCTATGGTGTGATTACCTTTCTGGAATCCACAAAAGGACTTCTCCGCAAGTGGGACATCTGCTACAACAGTATCTGCTGCTCTGCTCTGTTGATACCCAAGCTCTTTCACCGCTGCTCCCTCTACTCTGGGCTGGGCTGGCTTGCCCGTACAGCTTACTGGCAATACGCTAATGTTTCATCAAAAACATCCCCGCCTCCCGGATAAACTGGCCTGTCTTCTGACACCTGCTTACTCTGCCTACACCCTGAGATAGATCTGCTGATAAGTCCCTTCTTGCCCAACTAAAGTGTAGCACACTTATGAGTGGGAACACCTTCGCTGTCAGTGCTTTGAAAAGGGCAGAATACCCACTCACTGACACTGAGGAGCACCCAAACACTCCGTAGCTTTAAGCAGGAACTCAGTAAGTTTCTCGCCAGCTTTGCACCCTGCTGCTGTGGTGAGTGCACCCACTCACCTGCCTGTTCCTCCTAGCAGTTTTTCTTGGCTCTGGTCCCTGTCCTGTCATCCCAATTCATTTGCCAAATTCTGTTTATTGCCCAAGCACTTATTCCCTTATTTTTTGCATTACTGTATGCAATTTGTTTTGCCTCTGGGGCTTATAAACTGTTGCCTCTGCCTCAGTACTGTTTTACTGCTGGCCTCTGTCTGTTATTACCTGACTATTATGGTTTTTAGTTTTATATCACTTGTAACCTGTTTATCCCTTGTATCTCACTGTTGTTTTCCCACCCATATGTATTGTAACTTCCCAGGTCATGCCTGTAAATAGGCGGTTTTGTTGTCTAGTGCACTGACCTGGTCAACAAAAGCTAAATAAATAAAATAAATTTTTACCCACAATGCCCACACTGCCCAGAGTTCTGTTCTCCCAGTGATGTGAAGAGGCGAGTTAAGGACTAGAGCTCGGGCAGGCAGGGCCACTTGGGCAGGATATCAGTCAATCAATCTTTATTTTACCAGGTGAAGCACCATTGAGCAAGCTCATTTCCAAGGTGTGCCTGGTCATACAGAAATGACATCAGATACATAATACATATACAAGTGCAGCATTACTGCTATTATGATAGAGCAGCACAAATGTAATAGCAAATAAAATATTCAAAGCTTTAACATGAGAAGGATAACCAAGCAGGATGTAGAAAACTCACACATGTAATGTTAGTGTTGACCAAGACGTCTATTATGTCCTGGCCGATTGAAGAGCAGCCAAGGCAAAGGAGGGCCTGATAGAAAACGGAAAGTAAGAGACTGGAGAAGATTGCTATAGATAGAGTATGGAGGAGGTAAGGGTTGATCTCAAGATGTCAGAACCTGGCACAGCACATCAGGAGTAACACAGCGCTCAGAGAAAACTCTTGCATAAAGAAATTTGAATTCGGGGACTTTTATGGAATTTGCTAATTTTAGAGTTTTTTGAATCTTGTTCCATTACTGGGATAGGGCAAAGCTGAAGGATGATCTGCCATGACGGGTTTTTGCCTTCGGTATCACTAGAGAGATATAAGAGTGGCTTCTCAGGATATAGTTACCCAAAGCACATATGGGCAAACTGTCAGGATATGCAAGTTACTGGGATGCTGTGAGAGATGAAATATAAATGTTTGTCACAGCGTCCCCATGTACTTCGGGAGTCCAATTTCTGGGTGTTCTGTTGGCCAAGGACAAGCAGTGTGCAGTTGCTGAGGCGAGAAATGGATCCATTAATTATTTTTGCAGTCGCTAGCCTCCAAAGTTGAACTCCCCAACCTGAGAGTTTGCATCAAATAAACACATAGTAATAGTGCCAACCGCAAGAAACACTGTTGAAAGGACAGTTACCCTTTAGAGGCAAGCGACTGCAAATGAAAGATATGGATCTGTTTTTCGTCTCAGTGACTGCACGCTGCTTGTCCTTGGGGAACAGAATTCCCAAAAATTAGACTTCAGAAATACATGGGGACGCTGTGAGAGATGTTTGTATCTTGGATGCTTCACTGTTTCCTTTATCACGGTGTCTCCATATATTTCTAATCAGTTATAAACATACAACTACAAAGAGGAAACATTACAGAAATAGCAAAAAAGTCACAAAACTACCAGCAGTAGCAAATATACAAGATATTTTAAATACTGGCTTCAGCATTCTTCTCTCCTGTGTTGCAAATGCCAAAGCTGATGGGAATGCATGGTGGCCTAAGAAAACTTCCTAACCTCTATTACTATTAGTTTAACCGGGTAGTTGATGTCTCACCGCTCTTGTGGATTACTTATCCCCCAAACCTGACTGTATATTTCCATAAAAAAATCCATTTGCAGAACAGTAAAGAAGCGCTAGCGTCCCTCTTCATATCAAAAAATGTGCTTACTGCTGTCTGTTCTCTCCAACTTCCGCATGAAGGTGTCTGATTTTTTATTTTATGTTTTTAAGTATTGTATTTATTGTATTTTATTGTACAAGTGCTATGATCGGTGCGAATAGCGCATTTTATAAACAAAGTTGTATTGTATCTCTCGCCTCTTGTCATCACCAGAGGAACAGAACTCTGGGCAGTATGGGAAAACATGACGAAAGAGACAAAAATGAAATAGCAGTATATTTTAAAAAGTCTTTTTCTTTCTGAGCATGTAAAAGTTTATTACAAAAGAAGCTGCCTTAATCGGAAGTCCACAAAGCTGGGACCCTGGAACCACAGGTATGGCACCATCCTTTTAGGTTACCTAGTAGATATAGCTCGTCAGAGGGGGTATGTAAGGTGATGGTGGTGATAAGTTCAGCTATAGTTGATGTAGGGAGGCCAGGGCAAAAATCGGTGCCAGCTATGAATATAGGCAAAAGGTGATTTTGTGCAGGGACTGTGAAATCACCTTTCGTGATGTAAAAAAAAAACAAAACATTTTGGCCAGGATTTGAAAAATGAGGAATTTGGGGTAAAAATATTGTAAATTAATTTCTTAAAATGTTTACACCAAATCTTCAACATAGCCCTGTTATGAACCTCCCTCATGAAGACAGGAAGAGAAAATGTTCAACTCGTGGCTTAAAGGTGATTTTACGCAGGGTCTGTGAAATCAACTCTCAGGACTCTAAAAAACATTTTGGGCAGGAGCTGAAAAATGTCAGTTGTCACATTCATAAGGTGTTGTAAAGAAATGGCTGTGGGGTCCTGTCTGGGCTGAGTTTGACCCAGTTGGAGTGGAGGAGGTGGTGGAGATTGTCTCGAGGTTGCGACCAACAAATTGTGATCTGGACCCAGGCCCAACGTGACTTTTGGTCAGATGTTTGGACCCGATTGGATCTGTGGTGACTGAGATAGTCCAGAGTTCCTTGAGGAGTGGGGTCTTTCCATTGGCCTTTAAAGAGGCCTTGGCCAGACCCCTGTTGAAGAAACCCTCATCGAACCCGACGGGCCTCATCAACTACATCTAACCACCCATTTTTAGGGAAGGTTATAGAAAAAGGGATGGCCATCCAGCTCGAGATGCATCTTACCTCCTCTGCCACTTATGAGTCTTTGCAGTCTGGATTTAGAGTGGGGCGTAGTGCGGAGACTGCACTGGTAAAGGTGCTTAATGATCTCCTAATGGCGAGAGACAGGAGAGAGAGCGTGCCACCTTGGTCCTCCTGGATCTCTCGGCAGCCTTTGACACCATGGACCATGGGGTGCTGCCTGCAGTACTGGTGTAGCCTGTCTGGTAATGTCATTAACTAGTTCAGATCATACCTGACAGGCAGAGTACAGAGGGTGACAATGGAGTTAGCTTAATCTAACCTGAAGCCTCTGCTCTGTGGAGTTCCACAGGGGTCGGTCTTGTTACCCTTATTGTTCATGTTGTACATGCTGCCATTGGGAGACATTATACAAGCAATAAGACACGACGAGGTGTGGGTTATCTCCTGATAAGAGCACGCCCAGGTGCATTGTTAGGCACGAGGTGCTTATGCGCCTGGGCGTGCTCTTATCGGGAGATAACCCACACCTCGGAGTGTCTTATTGCGCTTATAAAATGGGTTCCCCTGTAAAAAAGTTAATAAAAAAAATGCACACAGTATACATAAAAACAGTAAAAAAAAAAAAAGGTCATATTTGTAGAAAAACACACAAAGTAGTTTCATTGACTTGTAATATAGGTGTTTCGGGGTAATCGCATGCCCTTTTTTCACCTGGCTGATGTGATTAGTCTCTCATTCTAAAAACGGCTGCATGTCTCTCTCTCTGTCTCGCACTTTCTGTAAATAACAAAACAGCAGGTAGAAGACTTGGTTTGCTGGCCAAGGCACCTAGCTTCACCTGAGCTCTTTCCTTCTAAGACTGCTTGAAAGGCAGAGTAGAGAAACTTACCAGAGCAAGGGAGAAGGATTAAGACTTAGTTTGGCTAAGCAGATTTACTGTGTGGTGGTGTTTTTATTTTTTACTCACAGGGATTGCTACTGTTTGTTTCTAACATTTCATTGCTTTATTTTCTCTGATTCAAATTGTTGTTGCTGGTATACCTTCTTCTGCATTATTACAAGGTGTGCCTACAGGTGTGTGCTAACAGATTACTGCTGTAATCTTCTGATTCAAATGTCTTTTGCAAGTATATCTTCTGTTACTGCTTTATTTTTCTCTGGAGCAAAGTGTTTCTTACAGGGTATATCTTCTCTGAAATTATTACAGGTGGTGCTTTACAGGTTTTACAGTTTTATCTAACATTAGGATAAGCTTTCAGGGTTACTGCATTTGTTGTTGACTGATTGTTTCTGCTCTTACCTCCTTGTTCTTTCGTCCAGTGGTTCTTCTTTTAGGCAGGGAAGGGCCCACCACCCACCCCATCCCCAACCACCCTACCCTACCCTTTTATAGGGTACCACAGTTGTGACATTTCCTGTGGCAGAGCAGGGAAGGGGCTGGATCAGTGGGGCCTCCACAAGATGATCTCATTTACAGGGTTCTAGTAATTTAACTTGTTATAACAAGTTAAACAAAGCACAATTAAACCATTACTTGCATTTTTTTCCTTCTAATTACTCTGACTAGGTTACAAACCCAGCAACTTATTTGGAATGGATTTCATTAACTGCAGGTACTGTGGAACAATTTTCAGAAGGACAGTCTTACAGGATTTAGGACACTGTCCTACATGCTGGGCCTTTGGAGATCTTAGGTCTCAGCTCCAGGCAGCATGGGCAGAGATTGCCGCCTCAAATTTCATATTGAAGAGGAAATACATTATAGGAACCACCCGCCATTTCCCCAGCATCCAACAGAAAAACCTGGGCCAGAGAGGTAGTTGGTCCAGGAGGTTGGCAGGTGGTTGGGAGAGAGCAAATCAGGTGCCCCATCACTCTCTCCTCTCCAACACATTACCTCCAAAAACCATATAAACACTACAAACAGGTATCTGCCTCTATCTCTGAAATCAAATAAAGAGGCAGAAGACACTGCAGAGCAGGACACTGCGGCACAGGAGCTAGCACAACAATACTCACCCAAATCAGGAACCAAAACTAAACAAGCACAAAGGAAATCCAAAAACTTCTGATCATAGGAGACTCCATGATTCGGGAGTTGATACCATCTCCAGCCAGGGTGATGGTCAGATGTCTCCAGGTACATCAGCATGGAGAGACACTGACCGCATTGCTAAAATTGTTCACAAAGCAGGAGAAAACATTGATGTCCTAGTACACATAGGGGACTAATGGTCTCCGCCAGCCGGTCAGTTGTGGAGACCAAGGAACACCTGACTAGGCTGGGTGACAAACTATCATCTATTTCGTCCGGCATCTCCTCTCTGAGATCCTGCCAGTCTGGGAGAAGGGAGCAGATGGACGGAAGGTCAGAGAAGCGAGATAGGGGAGCTAAACACATGGCTCAAGGACTGGTGCCAGGAAAAAGGACACAGATTTGTAGGGAACTGGCAACAGTTCTGGGAGCGAAAGTTCTTTAAATTTGATGGACTGCATCTGACTAAAGAGGGAGTCAGTGCATTGGGGCAGAAGTTTGACGTCTTTGCAGGAATATTTAAACTAGCAAATGGGAGAGGGTGCAGCACCCCATACGTCGAATGGGAAGAACACCCCTCCCCTCAGCTAGTGGTCAAACAGGAATTCTGCGTGTTTTGCCGCTCATTTGCATCACCAGGTAAGAAAAAAGGTTTGTCTCCCATAGATGCACAGGGTAATGCCAAACTTCACCCAACAACTAACACTTCAAAATCTGGCCAATGGAAAATCATGTACACAAATGCTCACAGCCTGGGAAATAAGATCCCAGACCTGCAGGCAATAATGTCAGAGGCTAAACTGGACATAGTAGCAATTAGTGAGACGTGGTTTACCAGTAACCACACACTTGGGAGACTTCAGTACCTGGCTATGTATTGTTCAGAAGAGACCGAAGTGCAAAAGGGGGAGGAGTGGCCCTGTATGTTAATGAAAATATCAAAGCTACAGAAATTCAGAATACACATAAGGAGCCAGAAGAACTGTGGGTCACCCTGGAAACAGAAATGGGACAGCCATAAGAACTGGGGTTGTCTACAGGCCCCAGACCAGAGGGAGGACATAGACACATTACTGTTAGAAGATATACAAAACATGACAGCTAAAGGGAGGTTCTGATAATGGGAGACTTCAACATGCCAGATACAGATTGGTCAATACCAGCAGGAACATCTGCCAGAACTAGACTCATAGTGGATTCCTGCAGGGAGGGCCTCAAACAACTGGTACAGCAACCCACAAGAGACAGGGCTATCCCTAGATCTAGTACTGACTAACAAAGAAGGATCACAGATCTCCAGGTAGAAGGTCACCTGGGGGCCAGTGACCATCACATGGTATGGTTCAATTTGGCTACTACATCTAAATCATCCCATTCCAAGGCAAAAATATGGGACTTCAGAGGAGCTGACTTTGATAAGATGGCCAACAGAGTTAAGCTAGCCCTGGCAAAAAGAAACACAGGTGAGAGGTACAGGCAAAGTGGGCAAGCATTAAGGATACAATACTTGAAGCAACATCCCATTGTGTTAGACAGAAAACGAAGTGCAAAAGAAGACGGAAACCACTTTGGTTCTCAAATACAGTAGCAGAAAAGGTCAGAGCCAAAAGGCTGGCCTTCAGAAAATATAAGGAACACAGCGGGATGAAGATAGGGAGGCATACCAAACTGCCCTAAGGGAAGCAGGTAAGGCAGTAAGGCAGGCAAAGTCCCAAACTGAGGAAACACTAGCACGAACAGTAAAAGAAGGTGACAAGACTTCTAGATACATTAGTGAAAGGAGAAAGTCCAGAGGGTATTGCTAAGCTTAATGGAGAAAGGGAGCATGTGAGGAGGAGGACCCTGTAAAGGCATCTATCCTAAATAGATACTTTTGCTCAGTATTTACTGAAGAGAAGGTAGGCAGGGCCCACAGCTCAGCATCATGGACACAGGGGAGGGAGGTGAGCACTACTCCCTTCACAAAAGAAAGGGTCCTACAAGAGCTTGCTAAGCTCAGGGTGGATAAGGCAATGGGACCTGATGGCATACATCCCAGGGTACTTAAGGAGCTAAAGGAGGAACTAGCAGAGCCATTAGCAGAATTGTTTAGTGAGTCTCTGAGCACAGGAGAGGTCCCAGAAGACTGGAGAAGGGCTCATGTGATCCACCCACAAGAGTGGTAGCAGGGAGGAGGCGGGAACTACAGACCGGTCAGTCTTACCTCAGTAGTGGGCAAGATTATGGAGGCACTCCTTAAGGAAAGGATAGTGCAACACCTGGAATCCATAGGGCACAGGATCCAAGGCAGCATGGTTTACAAAGGAAGGTCCTGTCAAACTAATCTCATAGATTTCTTTGACTGGGTAACCAGAGTGGTGGACCAAGGGGAGCAGTTGATGTCGCTACCTTGACTTCAGCAAAGCTTTTGACACTGTTCCACATAGAAGATTGATAAATAAGCTAGGTAGGCTCGGTGGGTCAGAAGTTGGTCAACTGGGTGGCAAACTGGTTGACTGGCAGAAAACAGAGAGTGGTAGTAAATGGTATACAGTCAGAAGAGATGCAAGTCACAAGTGGGTACCTCAGGGATCAGTCCTGGGGCCAGTCCTATTCAACATCTTCATTAGTGACCTTGCAGATGGACTAGAGGGTAAGGTTTGTCTGTTTGCAGATGACACCAAGATCTGCAACAGAGTAGATGATCCAGATGGGTGGGCAGAATGAGAAGAGATCTGGATAAACTAGCAGAATGGTCAGAAGAGTGGCAACTGGGATTTAATGCAAAGAAGTGCAAAATCATGCACATAGGGAAGAGAAACCCTGAAGCCACTTATAGGCTGGGAGGGAGTTGCTAGCAGTCACAAAGGAAGAAAGAGACTTGGGCATCATCATCACTGATGACCTAAAATCATCCAAGCAGACCTCTAAAGCAGTAGGTAAGGCTAGGGGGTGTTAGGGTGTGTAATAGTAGGGTATCACAAGTCGTAAGAGGGAGGTAATAATCCCTCTGTACAAGACATTGGTTAGGCCCCCATCTGAGTACTGCGTGCAGTATTGAGGCCACACCTTCACAAGGACATTAACCAAATTGAGGCAGTCCAGAGAAGGGCAACCAAAATGGTGCAGGGACTGCATCAGAAGACATATGAGGACAGATTAACGGAGCTCAATATGTATACCCTTGAGCAAAGGAGGGAGAGAGGTGATATGATCTAGACATTTAAACACCTTAAGGGCATAAACAAGGTGAAAGAGTCTAACATGTTTAAATATAAGAAAAATAGCAGGACAAGAGGACACAGCATGAGATTAGAGGGAGGCCGATTAAGGGGAATGTGAGGAAATTCTTTTCACAGAAAGGGTGGTAGATGCATGGAATGGCTTACCACAAGAAGTGGTGGCTATGAATACAGTGCAGAGCTTCAAACAGGCATGGGATAGGCATAAGGGAGCAATACAAATGACTATGAATAGATAGGTCACTGACAGAGCAAAGGCCGATGGCACATTTATAAGGTAGAAAAAGAAATGGGCAGACTGGATGGGCCTTGCGGTCCTTATCTGCCGTCAACTTCTATGTTTCTATGTTTCTATGTAGCACCATATACTGGAATAACAACATTGTTCAACTGAATGCAAAAGTGTGATGGACTCCATGACAAGGGGAGGTGGGGTTGAATACTGTCATGACAACCAGATGTAACTACAGAAGCCTTTGTAGGACAAAATTCCTTGAGTCAAAAAAAAAAAAAAACAGCAGGCGGAGGAACTATTTTTTTAAAAACCATGACAAACATTAAACTTTTTCAGTTTTAGATACTATATATTTTAGCTATCACATACATCTGTATTTTTGGTAGCCATTTCATAAGTGCAATAAGCCACTTCAGGGTCTGTGTGTTAGACACTTTAACACATGGCTAGGAGGCTGGACGCACTCGGCCGGTAGTCTCGTACCTTACTACGCCTCCTAGCCATGTGTTCGTGTCTTATTGCTTACATAACACACCCTGTCATGCCTTATTGCTTAGTTAATGTTGTTTTTAAAAGGTTTTACTGTTAAGTGCTCCAAGTGCCTGGAAAGGGGCGCCATATAAATAAAGTTCAAACCCCCAGCAAATCTTACTGTATTCTGACAAATGCAGTATGGTCTCACCATTGGACTGTCCTGGAGCCAAAATGGTTTATAGAATCTATGCCAATAGTGGAATGTTAGGCTCGAGCTTGGTTTTCAAACCACTGTCTCTGGTTGCACTTCCTGAAACCGTCAGATTTTTTACTCTGCTTGCCTCAGTAAGACATCTCTGGAGAGCTCTCCTTCACTTTCTTGTAGAATTTTATTTTATCTCGATTTATCGAAGTCCATTTAGTTATTTCGATTTTTGAAACACTGTCCTTGGTTCATAGGTAGACTTAGTCTAGATTAGAGTGAGTTTTTGGTAAGTTTTCTTGGTTCCTTGTGGGTTCTGTTAACCGGTAAGGAACCGATAGTGTTTACTTTTCAGTTCTAAATTTAAATCAGTTCTTCTACTGTCTGGTAAGGCGGTGTATGTTTGTGTATATATCTATGTGTGTGTGTATGTATATATATATATATGTATATCGACCCCCCACCTCCGCTGATTATTAAATACAGTACCTCCTGCCAAAATATTAGTCCACGTCCCCTGGCGCAGTGCCCCATCAACATAGACTTAGCTCGTGATCCCCTTCTTCTCTGTCCAGCCTACGGGATCCAACTCTCAGGGCCTTGCCTTACTAAAACACATAGGCTCTCCTTGGCTGTGCCTTCACCACTAAATATTTTTAATGCTATCAAATTCGGGTCGACTTGGAGCGGAAAGCTACTGATAAGCTGCATTAATCCAGCAGCCCCACGGGCCCCTGGGCTAATTGAGTGGCTCCTTTTTTGAGGTACCATCATGTCGGGCCCTATATGGCTCCTTATACTGCCCCTTCTTCTGCTGATATCAGCTGCCCAGCATTGGACACCTGAACTACCATCATGTTTGGTCTACAATGGCACCTTGTGCTGTATACCACATGGCCACTTATCCTTTAATTGCCTCCGTGATTCCAAGTACCAATACCTCGAACCCTGCTCTTGGACCACACATACCAGTAGTACTTATAACACTCCCCCACCACAAGGCCCACCTCCCACCACGCAGACTTCTATCTCCTCCCCGCCTATTGTGGTAGGGGTACTAGCTCTTGCTACAACAGATCAGCTGTTCTATGGTGGCTACTTTCCAGTCCCTGAAAACATCAGATCTACTAGACGGGAGAAAGGCAGGAATTACAAGCTTATAATTAGCTCTCTTAGGAAAATCCTACATATCCTCCTGCTCTGTTCAGGCAACGTAGAACTCAACCCTGGCCCCCCAGAAGCTATTGCTTCGCCAGCAGAACTAGCAAATTTAAAAGGAATAAGCTTCTTGCATATTAACGTATGTAGCCTCCTTAAAAAGATAACCTTAATACAAACCTGGGTAAATCATATCCCTCCTGACATGCTTGTGATTTCCGAAACTTGGCTTAGACCCAGCACCACTGATAGAGAAGTAAACATCCCGAACTATGCCTTGTTCAGAGCTGATAGGCATGCCAGAGGAGGAGGGGTAGCTATCTACGTTAAAGACAAATTTTCTGCCTTCTGCTTATCCTCGGCATCTGTCGCCAGCGAATTCAAATGCCTAATTCTCAGAGTGGAAATTACACAGACTACTGTACTCTGCGTAGTAGGATACTACAGACCACCGTCTGCTGGCCTACAGCTTGTGTCATATCTAAGTGACAAGTTGGGACAGGGGCTGCCAGAAACTATTATTTTAGGAGACCTCAACTTTGACTGGCTCTCTAATACAGCTGCCCCCCCCCCTGCATCCTTCTGTGATGAACATGGGCTGATGCAACTTATTACTGAACCAACACGTCCAAACATGAAGTACCCCAGTAAAAGTACACTTCTGGATGTGCTAATGGTGAGCAAACCTGATCTCTTCTCCCATGCTGATGTCTTCTTCTCAGACGCCAGTGACCATTGTTTTATTGCGGGAGTATGATCCACCAACAACCCAGCACCCATCAGCAAGTTCTCTATGAAGAAATCCAGGTGCAACTTCAGTGAACATGCCTACCTAAAGGAGCTTAAGTAATCCCTTCAGTGGCAAGATTTCTACCTGGCCAAAACGATTACGTCAGCTTACAGAATCTCCCACAACATTCTGTCGAGGGCCCTTAATAAGTATGCTTCCTTGATTAAAGTTCGAACTAGGACCAAAACCTGTAAGTGGTTCACCCCTCAGGTCAAGTCCTTGCTTCTAGAAAGAGAAGCTCTGGAAAAAAGCACACAGACTGATCACTGCAGAGGACTGGAACCAGTTCAGGAGACTATGAAATTTATGTACCAAAACAATCAGAGAATCGAAGGCCACCTTCTTCAAATCCGAACTCGACTCTGCCACAAAGAGCCCAATCAAGCTCTGGAACACAGTCAACGATCTGCTAGGCCCTCCCCAGGAAATTCACTCCGACCAAAGTTACCTCTGGACTATAACAAAAAGATGGATATATTTGACGCATTCAGTAACCACTTTGCTACTGCAGGCATGGCATTTGATAACTCCCCTGCAAACATACTTCGCTCCCAGACTGCCAACCAACTGCCTGAAACTCCAATAGCTTCGCTACCTTTCTCGCTTCAACCTGCCTCACTGAAAGAGGTAGAGGACCTCTTGCTTCAGTTGGATACTAGAAAAAGTGCTGGGTCTGACGCCCTTGACCCTTACTTCCTAAAAATTGCCTACCACGTACTAGCAATACCCGTCTCCCACCTTTTTAACTTATCCTTGTCTCAGGGCACCTTACCACCTATATGGAAGACAGCACATGTCATACCATTGTTCAACTCAGGTGACCCTGGCGATCTCAATAACTACAGGCCAATTCCTCTCCTTCCAGTCCTGTCCAAGTTCCTAGAGAAAATTGTAAATCCACAACTGAGAACCCACCTTGAGTCTAGGAAACTGCTAAACCCTATGCAGTCTGGATTCAGAGCTAAACATAGCACTGTCTCAGCCCTCGCCAAAGTTACTAATGACTGGCAGCGTAATCTTGAGAGCAAAAACTTTATTTGTGCTGTTTTCCTTGATCTAAGCAAGGCTTTCGACACGATCGACCATAGTCTGCTCCTCTCCTCCCTTCAAACCATAGGTGTGGACCCCTCCTCTCTGTGCTGGTTTACTGACTATCTTACAGGGCACCTTCAACAAATTAAAGCCGAAGGAGGCCTGTCCCCCTTAAAAACTCTGCAAAGAGGGGTACCTTAAGGTTCTATATTAGGACCCTTACTTTTTGCAATCTACATTAATAACATCAACTGCTGTATAAAAGAAGCCAACATCCATCTGTTTGCAGATGATACAGTTTTCTACGTGAGTCGCCCAACACCTGAAGCTGCCTGCAATGACCTACAGTCAGAATTCAACCTTTTGCAAAGCCAACTCCTCCAAAATAAGCTACTACTTAATGCCAAAAAAACTAAAGCGATGGTCCTCTCCCCCTTTTATCCGTACAGCTAACCCTGTGTCCAGTGGGACAGTTCCCCAAATTACCACAGTTCTAGGTGAAAAACTATAATTTACAAAATTCAAGTGTCTGTGAGTTTGGATAGACCAAAGACTCTCCTTCATTGAACATATCGAGGACTTGCTAAAACCACTTTGGCAAAGGCTTGGCCTGTTTTTTAGAATCAACCAATTTCTCACCAGAGATGCCAAGAAACAACTGGTCCAATCCATTTTCCTATCATTGGTTGATTTCGCTGATTTCCTCTACAGCCAATGCCCCAACTCTTACATGGCTAAACTGGACACACTCTACCATCGAGCACTGAGGTTTATAATGGGACTTCCCTTCGACACGCATCACTGCACCCTATATGCAGCAGTGAGGTGGACATCACTAAAGTTCAGGCTTCACAGAAACGCTGCTCTCTGGACCTATAGAGCCATCTCTAATAAGCTGCCTTACTATATCTACTGCTGTCTTTCCCCGAGTATAATTGGGAAATACGCATTAAGAAGTTACTTAGCTATTGCACTTAAAGTAGCCAAAGCAAAATCCCGCTTCGGCAGGGCAGACATAAGCTTCGTGCTACCTACCTTATGGAACGATCTACAGAAAACCGTGAAATTAAGCACTCTAATCGGTATAAATGCCTTCAAGACGCTTTATTTCTGTACAATCAGAGAAGTATGTAACTGCTTCACCCACTCAGACCCAGTACCGGTGTCTGCACTGGTATATAGCCACGACAAGACCCAATTTTAAGTGCTGACCCCCCCAGCTTGCTCCTCACCAGCCTAATTGTTCTCTCTCTTATCAACACTAGGCCCATCCATCCCCTTATCCTTCCTTTCCCAACCCGGATAGGAGCTCACTACCCTGGGTTGTGACATCCTACCATGCCCGTGCACTATAACATTCAATCCCGGGGCTCACACATACTCCTTTTCTCCATCCACCTTCTCTACATCCCATTTTACCAACTTATGTCTGTGCACCGTGCCCTCCTAGCCTTTCTCCCCCTACCTCCCTCCCTTCCCCTCCCACCTTCGCCTCTACCTGGTATATATACACTTTTTTTTTCTTCCGTTACTTTTTCCTGCAACCTTAGATAACCTGCTTTATCTTCCTATAGACACTTCTTTGTATGTAAATACCCTGTAATCTGTACAATACCTGTATAATTCTATGTACATATGAACTTCCTTTTCTTCCTCTCTGTAAACAGTATTATTTGTATTGCCTTGTAAATACCTGTGTTGACCTGTATATACAATTGTTCATGCTCCACCCAGGTCCATCTTGCAAATGAGCTTCTGCTCAACGATGAACGCCTGGTTAAATAAAGACTTTATTGATTGATATGTATATAATATATATATATATATATATATATATATGACCCCTAGGTGGCGCTATCCCAAGGGCTAATACCCCGCCTGCTTGGCTAGTAGCAGGTTAAGGGGCCTGAGTTCTGAAACAGGCACCTCCACCTGGAGGTCAGAGTTGGTAGTGGTCAAGCTAACCTGGGCACAGCCCTCCAGGACACTGTAACCCCCCTCTTTCCCCTCTAGTGGCCTGAACACTGTACAGTAATCACTTTCACAATACCCCTGGTACACCACACAAGTACCCACACTGTTTGCACTTACCACCAGGGCTGGTTCCTCTGGCTCGACCCTGGGGACCCCCTATAAAACAAGGTTATGCACAGCAAATAGCAACAGTACAGCACTTTGAGCACAAACTGGAACCACAGTCAGATTACATGCAGAAAAAGTTAAAACTGATTTATTCAGGGGACTTGAATAAGGGAGGGGCAAAATCAGGTTAATTAGCTTAAAGGTTATATCAATGAAGCAGTTATGCATGCGCTTTGAGTCCCCCCACACAGTCACACCTCTGGGTAACCAGGTGGAGAAGAGATGGGCTAGCCAGGACTGTTGGCCAGATTGCAGCTGGTTGGGGCGCTGTGATGAAAAACACAACATGCACAGTACACAATAGTTGTAAACCGGAACCAGAGGGCTCAGTTCATAAAGGAAACAAAACAACAAGACAATCAGATGACACACTCAGATTAAGCTGTTGTTGCAGGGAGTTACCCTGGTATTTACTCACGATGCCCAAGACTGGACACAGGCTGGACGAAAATCAGACTGCAGGTGGTTGATCTGGAATGCCAGGAGAAGCAGGGCCCATACGAGTCGCAGAGGTGTCGTTCCTGTTTAAGCGTGGAGCAGAGAGCTGATCCCCAGTCAGGTCTCTCGTCGATGGCTTCTCTGTGCAGTGGGTAGTCTGGCTGGGCCAGTCTGGCAAGGCCCAGACTGCGTGGAGACAAATTTGGATGAAGTCCGTTTTGGGCTGGATATAGCTTCCAGCAAGCAGAACACAGTTTACACAGTGGAGATCTAACTCACGACCCACTAGCAGCTCATAGCACATTTACATGTAAGGGAATTCTACTGTACCAGGCAAAGCGCTCCCCGGTCATAATCGCAAAGTCTCTGAACACACTGGGAGCTTAGGGGTAGCTGGAACTCCTGACAGGCCGATCGCATTCAGCAAAATTTTCGGTCTTCTTCAGGTTGAGCCCGGACCACTTCAGTAGCTTACTTTAGTCATACAAACTTTGATTTAGTCCAAAATAATTCTCTTCTCTCCCTCTCAGGAGCAGCAAGCAGACATACAAGCCAAAAACTCAGCCTTTTCACTGTTCTCCCATGCGAATCCACTCAGGATTGCTGCTCAAAATTACTTCAGCTCTTTCTTCCTCAGCTTCCAGCTTAGATCTAACTGAAAACTGCAAGCAGCCGGGGACTTCCCCAAGATCCAAAAGGTTTGGTTGGCTGATCTGGCTGTCAGTCAAAGCAAGAGCTCCTCCTTCAGTTGCAAAAAGTTCAAAACTACAGTTCCTATAGATTTTGACTTCAGACAGCTCCTGTAGTCCGGCTACATTTTAGGTCCCACCAGAACTGATTGGTCCAATTTGCAGTCCAGAACCAAGATAGTGGAGACAAACAAAACAGTCCTTGCTGCAAAGAAAGCATGTTAGACAAACTACATTACCATTATCACTCTGATTTTCAGGAAATAGTTACATCTTTCAACAGAGCTCCCTCTCCGATTACTTATGCTGCAATCAGGCAGCTCTTAAAGAGACAGTACACAGAAGCTATACAGGCTCTGGTAATCACATTTAAACTGCTAAAATGCAGGACACCAGCCTGGCAGTGAGCATTAGGCAAGCTCAAAGAAGACTTTTTGGGAACCCCCATTTGTAGGGGGGGTTACATATATAATATATATATATATTTTTATGCAATGGGGTGGACATATATTCAGTGTGATAAATGCATTTGTGTGAGTCACTGTATGTATAAATAAATTTATACATACAGTGACCATTTATACACACAGTTACTATGTCACAAATCTCTTTAGAATTCATTTAGAATGTTCGGCCTCAGAAGCAGTACTAACCATATTCAAATAGAAATAACTTTAAAATGAAAAAAGATAGCATGGTACTGTGAGCACGAAAATTGTTCAGCACAAAGTTCTCTACAAAATGAGTGGTGTTTCATGTATAGATACCTTATAGATTTTTTACAATTAGCAAAAAAGCAGAAGAAAATGTAATTTTTTGTTCACTTTTTTGACAAACAAATGTGAATAACTTTAAAACAAAAAATGATAGCATAGTACTGTGAGCACGAAAAATGTTCAGGACAAAAATATCTACAAAATGAGTGGCGTTTCATTTATAGATACCTTTTAGTTTTTTTATAATTAGCAAAAAAACCATAAAATTCAATTTTCTTTTCCCTTTTTTGACAAACAAATGTGAATAACTTTAAAATGAAAAAGGTAGCATAGTACTGTGAGCATGCCATTTGTTCAGCAAGAAGTTTTCTACAAAATGAATGGTGTTTCATTTAGTAGCAACCACTGTGCTAGGCAGACATACTGTAGGAAAGTTAACCAAAACTCCCAGAAATTATCATTTAAAATAAAGATAAACAGTCAAAACCAAATGTTTCTGCACTGATGGAAAGCATCCCTATTGCATAAATGAAATATACAACGGTGAGCTGTCAGATAAATGATTTATCTACACTTGTGCTGTTTGACCTCGGACACCTCACTCGTGGCTTACACCACTCGTGAAGTTACCCAAGGTCAAACAGCACTAGTGTAGAGAAATCATTTATCTGACAGCTCACCATTGTATATCCCTTATATATACACACACACACACACACACACACACAAAATAGGGGTGAGTTATAAATGAGTGTGATAAATGTTGCTATTTCCACTAGAGTGTGATAAATGACATTTATACATACTGTACTGATGTCATCACTCACTCACTAACCACAGCCTGCTTTCTAAGCTGAACTCTTTCATAAATCTGTTTCTCACTGCTACTTGCAAGTAACTATTAACATTGCAAAGGACACTCTCCTGTTTCCTCTAGTGTTTCAACAATTTGCAGCCCATTACTGTGCTACTCACAAATTCAAGAAAGACTGCAATCTAAATCACAGTGCTGCATCACATAGTTTCTGTTTCTCACTGCAAGCTGAAATGAACTCAGTTAGCATTGCTAAACGCATTCACCTGTTTCCCATAGTGTGTCTCACACTCCCAGCCCATTCAGGAACACTCACACACACACACACACACACACTCTGAGAATTACCACAAAAAGTGCTCTGTCAGGATAGCCTAGAGGTTAGAGTAATGAGCTTTGAACAACCTTGATACATCCAGCACACTAGACCTAGGTTTGACTCTCACAACTTCCACTTCCACACTGTGTGACTCTGAACAAGTCACTTAACTGCCCAGTGCCCCCAAATCACCACTAAAAACTTACCCAGTTACCAAGCACTAAAATAAAAGAGCAAACAAAAAAACAACTATGTGGGTGGCACTGAAAGGTTGAGGCACCAGACGCCACACCGCGCCATTCTGGTGACCCAGGTTCGAGAATGGGCCGCTGTGGGCGGTTGGGATAGGGAAGGATTGAGCGTCCGAAGGACTGCTCTCCTTCCCTGGGGAGGGGGGACGCCAGTGATCGGTGCTTGGCTGGCCCCTGGTGGAGGCTAGGGGGCAGCATTCCGATGCTGCAGCAGAGGAGGCGGAGATGGGGCAGACGCCTGAAGGGAGGCACGCACGGATGCGTGTGCGCTTCCCCTCCGCTGGTGTCATTGCACGCTCCTCTCCGCAAGAGGAGAAAAACAAGAAGATGGGAGTCCCTTGCCACCGATGATGATGCCCCCCCCCCCTTGCAGCGCTGCAGGGAGGGCACCTCTCCTGAACTGGATCCGGTCTGGGGGGTTGAGTCAGTCCCCACCACAAGGGGTAAGTTATGGGAGATGAGGGGAAGGGGTCTAATACCTGGTGGAGTGCTGGAGGGGGTGTCAGAGGGGCCAGCGAGGGCTCCGCAAAAAAAACACTATATTTCTAAAGCCCTTACCCCTCCCCCCAATTGTACAAATAGCACACATGATGGGCAGACTGTGTGCTATGGAAAATATTCTCACTCCTGCATCATGAGCTCTGGACGATCTTACTCCTTAAGAGTGAGAATATTATCCATATCACATTCCTGCCCATTATGTATCCCCTATATATTTACTTAATTTCTTCGAGTTTTACCGGGTTTATTCTTGGTTCATTGGTTTTAACCAACCGATAAATGTCACAGACTAAGATATGAACGGGACCCACAGGTTTTCAGCATTGTACAGAGTGTGAGGAACCGTTCGGTAAAGCAGATCCTCATTTAATTTGTATTTTTTATTTGGGGTTTGACCACCTCAAGGAGGACTGTGAAATCTGTAAAAACTTCACTCGATTGACGCTTGAGGCAGCTTAAACAACTGCAGGACAAGAGGTCTAAGAAGGCTGCTGACCTAGCTGCAGACATACCAACTACCAGCCAAAAAGCTGGAGGAGCAGCCTTCTGACTATGGCGACAGATCTTACTTCGAGAGGGCTTTTGCAGTAGGTATTCACAGATAGGACTAAGCCACCAGGCATCAGGACCCCACAGAAAACTTCTAGCTAGCAGTCTCTGGCAGGGGACTGCCCCCACGTCAGGTGACTGGCGTCATATGACGTCAGTATGAAGGGGCGGTCCCCCACGCCTGCCTTTCAGTTCTTTCCCGCCGTAGGCTTGTGAAAGTTCCTCGCGGTAGAACTGCGCTCGTCAGTACTTTCGTCAGTTGTAAAATTTGAAACTTTTTTCAATCCTTTTTCTCAAAATGTTTTAGTTTTTCTCATATCATCTGTCGTGTATGTTATCCCTGACGCCCTTCGAATCGCATAAAAACTAGTGCGACTGTGGTGGTTCAAGCTTCCACACAAAGGGATGGCTACTCCGTGTGCCTCTTCCGTCTAGGTCTAGACCACCCTGTGGAGAAATGCCAGCACTGCCAGAAATTCAGCTCTGCTACCCGCAAGCGAAGGCAGCAGTCCCTGGAAGCCCATCTCCTCAAAAAGAAAATGACATCCATGGAGAAGGAGTTGAAGAAACTTAGGTAGGTGTCAACCTCCCCCAAAGGCCACAAAAAGAAGCGTGAGAAGGAGAAGCACTGAGAGTGGGATTCATCTTCCACAGCAGCCGCGACTTTGGCTGGAGTCGCGGCCTTACAGGTGTCATCCCCTTCGGGGGATCGCTCCTCGACGGCTGTCTTGGTGGCTACCAAGAAGGCATCACCCCTTCCATCGGGCTCCCGCTTGAGTCCTTCGGGAGCTTCCGGAGCAAAGGAGGCCTCCACTCCCATCAAGGCCGCTCCTCCAGTGCATCCTTCTGGTCCGAGCGGGTCCAGTAAGTCGGACGTCTGTTCCACCGATGTCCGCCTGGACAGGGCTGCTAAGCCACTCACCTCCTCGGGTGATCACCCAGCCCCGACAAGGCCGCCATCCTTCACTGCCTTCCTCGGATAGGAGTCCCATAAGTCGGACGCTGGCTCCTCCGACATCCACCCGGACACTGCTATCAAGACGGCCACCAGCTCCTCCAACGACCACCCGGTCAACCTGCCTGCGTCAGACCTTATCGTCACGCCTGATGCCCCAGGCTCTCTGCAACGGATAACCCCATCGCCTACCAAGGTCCCCGCGTCCCCTCGGCTCACACCCAGGGATTTCATTCCTCTTTCCCCGTTTGAGACCAACGACCTTGGGACGCTGCCATCAGGGGTCCCCTCTCCTACACCGGCTGACCCGACGCCGCCCTCTGGCATCCCATTGCCTGACAGAAGACCTGTTCCTCAGTCAGGACCGTTGGACCCATTTGGCGGTCACCCTGTGCTAGGTCCGGCGCCTCCTCCATCCGATGTGCCAGCAGGGCCTTTGCCAGGACCCTCTGCTCCGTCAGAGCCCCTGGCGCCAGGGTAC
The DNA here is from genome assembly GCA_016271365.2 of Neoceratodus forsteri. Taxonomy (NCBI): domain Eukaryota; kingdom Metazoa; phylum Chordata; order Ceratodontiformes; family Ceratodontidae; genus Neoceratodus; species Neoceratodus forsteri. The sequence goes on from CM028136.1 coordinate 85,421,577, forward strand.
CCGACACCGCAATACCTGGCTCCTCAGTATCCGAAGCAGCAGTACCCAATGCCGAACTCCCTGCCGTCGGGCTACGGATACTCTTATTACGGATACCCACCCTACCCGTATCCAAGTCCCCCTCCTCCGCCTCTGCCTCCGCCACCCACTCCGCAGCCGCCAGTGGATCTGAAGGAGACCTTGGCCTCCTGGTGGGCTGAGGCCAAGGCTCAGCTCAACAAGGAGGTCGAGAGTTGTCTTCCGATATCAGTCACTACACCAGACCCCTACGTCAGACACGGGAGGCTCCCTCCCCTTTACTCGATGCCAGAGAAGAACCTTCTGGTGCCCGGCGTGGGAAGGACACGCACCCCCAGGGGCTCCCCAGAGGGTTCGTTCCTCTCGCTCCTAGGGAGGAGTCTTCTTCTACCTCAGAGTCATCTGTTTCAGATTCTGAATCCGACCACTCTGATCAAGGAGATGAGCCCCATACTCCAGAACGCCCAAGGCCAAGGGACCCTCAGAAGTCCTCTCCGAAGGACCCTTCTTTTCTGGAGCTTTTGAGGGAGATCCAGGAGACACATCAGTGGCAATCAGTGGAGCCAGACCCACAGCATAAGAAGCTCGCTGCTCATCTGGAGCTGCCCGAGACACACTGATTCCACCCTGGATAGAGCCTCACACTGATCTTGTTTCCACTATTTGGAAACAACCATCTGCACTAGCCCCCCTTCTGAGGAAGGCAGATAGGCTATACCAGGCTCTGGAGGGCAAAGACTTCCTTAGTCTTCACCCCAAGGCGGATTTGGTTGTGATCAGTGCCACCCATGGCCGCTCCGCCAACCCCAAACATCTGAGCTCGTCCCCACCTGACAAGGAATCCCGACTTCTGGATCAGTATGAGAAGAAAATTTACTCATCTTTGACCCTAGGTATCAGAGCCCTCAACTATGTCGGCCACATGGGGATTTCCAGAAGTCCATCCTTAGCTAGGTGGAATCCAAGCTGGACTCCCTGCCTGAGTCGCAAACTAAGCAGGAACTGGGAGACCTGGTCCGTTCCACTCGTTCGGCCTGTAGGCACATGCTTCGTGCCACGTATGATGCGGTGGACACAGCTGGCAGGAGCTCAGCCTTCGCCATAGGCTTACGGTGTCATGCCTGACTCTGTGTGTCAGGATTGGTCCCTGAAGTACAGTCCGCTATACAAGATGTTCCCTTCAGGGGTTCGGGCTCTTCGAGGGTGATGTCAAGGACATCATAACCAAACTGTAGGAGAAGGGCACTGCACTAAAGTTGGGCCAGACTTTGTACAGGCCCCCTTAGGGGCCGCAATGTTCTTTTCATCGTCAAACCTGACAAATACAAAAGCCCAACCAAGTAAGCGTGCCAACAAACGTCGGGCCCCTCCAGCAAACAAGACTCCCACCCAGCAAAAAAGTCTGTGGGATCCTCGGCTGCTGCGCTGCCCCACACCTCCTGACTCCCTGCCTCTCCCTCTGCCTCTGGCCATTCCAGAGGAACCGGTAAGGGGGAGATTCTCCTCCCATCTGCTGGGTTGGGAGAGGATAACATCGGACGCTTAGGTGCTCCAGCTAATATCTGCCAGACCCTCGATAGAGTTTCTACAGAAACCTCCTCGAAAACCACCCCCTCAGTTGTCTTACTCCCCGAAACATCTTCCTTTGATTCTAGAAGAAATCTTATCCCTTCTGTCGAAGGCGGCGATAGAGCCAGTTCCCACTCATCTTTGGGGGACAGGTTACTATTCCCATTTCTTTCTAGTTCCAAAGAAGATGGGAGACTTGAGGCCAGTCCTAGACCTCAGCTCCGTGAACATGTTCGTGGAGTACAAATGCTTCAGAATGCTCTTCTTGCAGAGTCTTCTACCGTTACTCCAGCCGGGACAGTGGCTATGTGCTCTGGATATGCAGGATGCGTACCTACATATCCCCATATGCCCTTCCCATCGCAAATACCACTGTTTTTGCTTTCAGGGGGACCACTGCCAGTTCAAGGCCCTCCCATTTGATCTCTCCTCGGCTACCCAAGTATTTACCAAGTACTTGTCGGTGGTAGCGGCCCACCTACGTACTCAGGGCGTGCGGGTCTTCCCATACCTGGACGATTGGCTCCTGGTGGCCCCATCCAGGGAAGATTTCCTGCACTCCCTTTCTCTTACCCTGCAGGTTTTTACCAGCCAGGGTATTACCATCAACCAGGTCAAGTCCCACGTGGTCCCTTACCAACACCTCCAATTTATTGGGGCGATACTGAACACACCCACAGGCAAAGCCTTTTTGCTTCCGAACAGGGTCGAGACCCATCAGAATCAGGCTCATCTTCTGTCAGGTCACAGATGGGTTGGAGCCAGGTCAGTCCTCCGCCTCTTCGGGCTCATGGCGGCTGCCATTCCGACAGTTGTGTTCGCTCGGCTCCACATGAGCCCCTCTCAGTGGACTCTTCTGTCGTAATGGGACCAAACCACGGACGATTTAGACCAAGAAGTGCTAGTGCCGGATCCCATGATCAGGGATTTGCACTGGTGGATGGTTCAGGACAACCTGTGCCTAGGAGTTCTGTTCTGCATTGCTCCTCCTCAGACATTGACAATGAATGCGTCAGGAGAGGGCTGAGGTGCCCACCTAGGGTCTCACAGGATTCGGGGCAGCTGGTCCCCGAGTTCGAGCAGAAGCTGCATATAAATATGCTTGAATTGAGGGCAGTCCTATATGCCCTACAGGCTCTTCTTCCTTTCATTCTTCCCGGTCATCTTCTCATCCAATCAGACAACATGTGTGTAATCTGGTACCTCAACAAACAGGGAGGAACACATTCATATCCCCTGTGCCGGGAGGCGATGAGAGTCTGGTATTGGGCAGCCCAGCATGACCTTCACCTGACTGCAGTTCATGTTCACACATTAACAAGGTGAAAGAGTCTAACATGTTTAAATATAAGAAAAATAGCAGGACAAGACGACACAGCATGAGATTAGAGGGGGGCCGATTAAGGGGGAATGTGAGAAAATTCTTTTTCATAGTAAGGGTGGTGGATGCATAGAATGGCTTACTACAAAAAGTGGTGGCTATGAATACAGTGCAGGGCTTCAGACAGGCATGGGATAGGCATAAGGGAGCAATACAAATGACTATGAATAGATAGGCCACTGACAGAGCAAAGGCCGATGGCACATTTATAAGGTAGAAAAAGAAATGGGCAGACTGGATGGGCCTTGCGGTCCTTATCTGCCGTCAACTTCTATGTTTCTATGTTCCCGGAGTGGAAAACTCCCTAGCAGATGAACTCAGTCGATCCTTAGCCAGGGCTCACGAATGGGAGTTAGACCAACAGATTGCAAACGACATCTTTCGACAGTGGGGGACACCTCAGGTAGACCTCTTTGCCTCCCCCCAAAATGCAAAACTTCCCGCCTTTTGCTCACTCGCTCTGGGGCAAAATGTTTTCTGGCGGGATGCTCTGTCTCTCTGTTGGAGGGACAGATTCGTTTATGCTTTCACTTCCATTCCTTTGATTCCGAGGGTCCTGAACAAACTCAGATCAGAAGGGTCTCGAATGATTCTCATCGCCCGCTTCTGGCCCAGGCAAGTTTGGGTCTCTCTTCTGCAACAGTTTTCAGAGGAACCTCCTCTTCCTCTGTCGCAGCACTTGTTGACCCAGGATCAGGGGACCCTTGTTCGCCCAGGCCTCAAATCTCTTCATCTTTATGCGTGGCTCCTGCAGACGTACCCAAAGCTCGCTTCGGAGTCTCTCCCTTAGTAGCAGACATTTTAGTGGAGGCCAGGAAGCCTTCCACCAGGTACACCTATGCTATGAAGTGGAAACGGTTTTCTATCTGGGCGTATTCTAAAGACTTGGAGCCTTTCCTGTGCCCAGTCAGCAAAGTCCTGGATTATGTGCATTACCTCTTCGATCTGGGTCTCTGCCATTCCTCTTTAAAAGTCCATATGGCAGCTATTTCAGCCTACCACATTCCCTTTGGAGACAGGACTTTTGCTCAGTTGGAAGTCTGTAAGACTTTTCTTAAAGGGGTTCTCCACTTGAGACCCCCATCCGCATTCTTGCCCCTCCATGGGACTTGAATTTTATCCTAGAGAAGCTCACACTGCCTCCTTTCGAGCCAGCAGCGGAAGCAGACTTAAAGTTCCTTTCTTGGAAGAACTCCTCCTAGTGGCCATCACTTCTGCTCGGCGCATTTTCGACCTTCAAGCCCTGATGTGTAAAATCCCATATTTGATTTTCCATAAGGAATGTGTGGCTCTGCGCACCAACCCTACATTTCTTCCTAAGGTGGTGGCTGAATCTATGCTGAATCAATCCATTGAGTTACCGGCTTTCTTTACGCAACACTCCAATCAAGGGGAGTACCTCTTACATACTCTAGATGTTCACAGAATCCTGAGGTACTACACCAGTCGGACTAAGGATCTAAGGAAAACAGATCAGCTTTTTGTGTCTTTCGCTCACAAAAGTGAAGGCAATGCTGTTTCCAAGCAATACCTTTCCAAATGGTTGGCTAATTGTATCTCTTTCTGTTATGACAAGTACAACAAGATCCTTCCGGGTCAGGTTAGAGGTCACTCCACCAGGGGAGTCTGCCTCTGCTGCTTGTTTCAGGAATGTGTCCGCGGCAGACATCTGAGCAGCCGCAACCTGGACTTCGGTCCATACTTTCATGAAACTCTACAGTTTGGACATTGCCTCTTGCTGTGGAGCAGGCTTCGGGTTGGCTGTTCTGCAGGGTCTCCTTTTCTTGAGACCTGCTCAGCCCTGAGGTTATATTGTGGATGACAATCCTCCTCCAGTTTTTTTTCCATTCCAGACTGCTTGGAATTCAGTCCTGTCTGTGAATACCTACTGCAAGAGCCCTCTCAAAGTAAGATAGTACAGTTACATAAGAACTTACCGTAACAGTAGATCTTCGAGAGAGGCTCTTGCAGTAGGTATTACATTCCTGCCCTCCGACCCCCTAAGTTTCTTTCCTTCTCTTCCACGGGGGCACATCATTTTCTCTCTCATCTTGCTTATTTTGGCCTTTGGCTGGAAAGAACTGGAAGGCATATGAAGGGGACTGCCCCTTTTTACCGACGTTGTATGACGCCTGTCACCTGACATGGGCAGTCCTCTGCCAGAGACTGCTAGTTAGAAGTTTTCTGTGGGGTTGTGACGCCTGGCGGCTTAGTTCTATCTGTGAATACCTACTGCAAGAGCCTCTCTTGAAGATCTACTGTTACGGTAAGTTCTTACGTAACTGTACTTTCCTCTTCTAAGAAATGTTCTGCTGACAATGCCGCTAACCCGGCAACCGCAGGGAAAAGAAAAAAGAAAGAAAAACATACAGCCGTCGACCCGCAACTGAAGAAAGCATCGGATCCGACTGCTGAAGAGATAGGGAATGCTATTAGAATAATTTGGGTGCTCCAACTGAGTACCCCGGTCCCGGTTGAGAAGCGGCTGCGGTTAAGTACCTGTGGCTTTACTCCAGTTCCCGGTTCCTTGGAACACGAAGGAGAGCTTTTTGCTGAGGATAATACGAACATACGAAATTTGCCAACAGATAAAGGCCTAGAGGTCTATCAAGTCTGCTCAAATGTGCAGCTAGCACCCCTTATTCTGCAGCTGCCCCTCCCTTCCACCCTTCCCCTTCATTAACCCTCCCCCTTGTCCTGTCCCATCCTCGTTTGAAGCAGTCCACTGTTCTGCTACATACCACTTTAGCAGGTAACGCATTCCACCCAGCCACCACCCTCTCTGTAAAAAAGTGTCTCCTCATCTCCCTCCTGAACCTTCCTCGCTCCAGTCTCATATCATGGCCCCTGGTGTCCCTCCCCTCCCTTACTCTGAACAGCCCCTCTGTACCTGTCTTGTTTATTCCTTTCATGTATTTAAAGGTTTCAATCATGTCATCCCTGTCTCTCCTCTCCTCCAGTGAGTACATATTCAACTCCTTCAACTACTCTCGTGTGATGAGTTCCCCAGCCCTCCAGTCATCTTTGTCGCTCTGTGCTGCACCTCCAGTAGCTTAATGTCCCTCTCAGATATCGGACGCCAGTACTGCACGCAGTACCCAGGTGTGGTCTAACTAATGACCCTATACAGTGGCAGAATCACCTCCTCCTTCTCGAGGATATACCCTTGCAATACAACCCAGCATTTGTTGGCCTTTGCACCTGCCTTCCTACATTGTGCCGAGTTGTTCATTGACCCTGTAATGAGCACACCCAGATCCTTCTCCTCCTCTGTCTGGGCTAGCTACTCGCCCTAGCTGGTAACTCCTCCTGGGTTCTTCATCCCAAAATGCAGCACCTTGCACTTTTTGGCATTAAAGCCCAGTTGCCAGGTGTCTGACCAGGTTTCAAGCTTTGCCAGATCACCCTACAACCCCTGCCATCCCCCTAGGTCATCCAGCACTGCGCCTACCTTGGTATCATCAGCAAATAGACTGATCTTGCTCTTGATGTCCCATGAGATGTCTGCAATGAATATCCCAAACAACACTGGTCCCAACACCGAGCCCTGTGGAACACCGCTCGTCACTGCCCTTGGGTGTGAGAGCTCCCCACCCACCACCACCCTCTGTTGCCTTCCCTGCAGCCAGTTTCCTACCCATCTCACCAGCTTTGCACCCGGCCCTGTGCCTACAAACTTCCTTCCCAGCCTTTGATGTGGCACTGAGTCGAATGCATTACTGAAATCCAGATACAGGACATCCACTGAATGGCCCCTGTCCAGTTGCCTAGTTACCCAGTCATAGAACTCGACCAGGTTGGTTTGGCAGGATCTGCCACATATGAAGCCATGCTGTCTGCTGTCCTGTAGTCCTTTGGCCTCTAGGAGGCCACCAGCCTCTCCTTCAGGATAGTCTCCATTAGCTTACCCACGATGGATGTGAGGCTCACTGGTCTGTAGTTTCCGGTTCATCCTTGGGGCCACTCTTGTGGAGGGCACTCACATGAGCCATCCTGCAGTCCTGAGGTACACACCCTAATGTAGTGAGCATTAAATAGGTCTGCCAAAGGTCCTGCAAGGACCTCTGCCAGCTCTTTCAGTACCCTGGGGTGGATGCCATCTGGGCCTGGCGCCTTGTCACCCTCAGTGCCTTCAAACCCTCTCGAACTCTGCCTCCATGATTTCCCATCTGTCACCTCTTCCCCTGCTCTGCCATTTCTCCCACCTGGGTGTCACCCCCTTCTCTTTAGTAAATACTGAGCAGAAGTACTCATTTAGTGCTTCCGCCATTATCAATCCCTGCTTCCACCCAACCCTCCTTCCTAATCCTTACTATGTGGTCCTTACAGCTCCTTTTCTCCCTGATGTACTTAAAGAAGTCCTTCTCCTGCCTTAATGCCTTGTGCCAGCCTGAGTTCCGTAGATGCTTTGGCTCCCCTTACTGCCCTTGTCACCTCCTTCGATTCTGTCAAGTACTCCTCCTGTCCTCCCCTTCCTGTTTTCTTGTACTTCCTAAAGGCAGCTCTTTTCCTCCTTACCTTTTCCATGACCTCCTTGCTCAACCAGATCGGTTTCTTAGCCCTAGCCTTCTTGCTCTGGGCTTTGCAGCAGGTTTTGGTTGCCTCCACTATCCACAGCTTTATGAGCTCCCACCTCCGGTTAGTGTCCATACTAGGTTGAATTCTGGCAAGGTACCCTTTTACCACTTCCCCCATCCTCCCAAAGTCGGCCCTCCTGAAGTCCAGCACTGTTGTGCCAGATTCCACTCCTTCCTTGCCCATATCCAATGTAAGCCATACTGAGTGGTGGTCACCCCTGACAGCGTTCCTCCACTGTAAGTTCTCTTACAAAGTCCCCATTTGCCAGCACAAGGTCAAGGGTATTCTCTAACCTGGTTGGTTCACTGACCATTTGCAGCAGAAAGCTGTCCTGAAGGCATCCAGCAGTACCTGCTCCTTCTGTTCCTGGTTGTTGGGTGTCCCAGTCCACTCCTGGCATGTTGAAGTCCCCACAATCACCACACTACCCTTCTTGCAGGTCCTCCTGATCTGTTCCGCTTAGTTTCTGTCTAACTCCTCCGTCTGAGATGGTGGCCTGTACACCACTCCCATTCTAAGAATCCTATTCTTGGATCCTGGATTTGCATCCAAAGTGACTCCATACTACCCTCCTCCCCTTCCTCTCTTACACACTTCAGTCCTTCCTTCACATAAAGTGCCACCCCCCCTCCTTTCCCAATCACCCTGTCCCTACGAAATAACCTGGACCCTGGTACAGACAGGTCCCAGTCATGTATTGGGTGGCCCATGTTTCCGTTATGGCTGCAATGTCCACCTCTCCCTCTGCCATAAGCACCTGTAACTCTGCAGTTTTCCTCCCAAGGCTCCTAGCATTAAGGATAACCACCTTCCACCCTTTTCTCCCCCTCCCATCCTGTTCTCCTTTCCTAGCATCACCAACAGTACTTGCCATTTGTCCTTTGTCACTGTTATGGGGGTAAGCTCATATGGTTTCCCAACCTGTGGTCTCTGCATATCTCTTCCCCAACTGCCACCCCCCACTCCTAGTTTAAATGATGATGAGGATGCTGATGCTGATTAAGATGAGGACTATGGGAAACCGATTGAACCGAATATTTCCCCAGATCCTCACAGTCCTGACTCCTCTGACAAAGAGACCGAGGTCTATACCTTACATATAGCTTTTATTAAGCAAGTAGCTCAATCCCTGGACCTCCCTACCAAAGAATCTACCGAAGAGGAGGAAGAACAGGATTACATGGGGATGATGGATGTGCCTGTCTCTGTGCTCAGGAGGCAGTATAGCGCAGTGGTCTAAGGTTCTGAGCTGCAAATTTGGTGACATCTAGCAGACCTGACCTGGGTTTGAATCCCACAGCTTCCACTTGCATACTGTGTGACCCTGAGTAAGTCACTTAACCTCCTTGTACTCCCAGGTCGCTCCTGTAAAAAAGCTTTCAGCTTAGTGTGCTATACCTGGTTAAACAACTAAATAAATAAAAAAAATAAATAAAAGACTGCTGCTGCCCATACATAAATCCTTTAGAAAGCAGGTTAACAAGGTCCTGCAGATCCCCACTTCCGTGCCACCGGTTGACAGAAAGGTGGACAAGAATTACTGGGTGGCTAGAGGTGGAGCAGAGTTCCCTTTGAACACCCAAGCCATGAGGGAGTGGTTGAGGCTGCTGCCTGTGATAAAGCAGGCATACCATAGGCATCTCACCCTCCAAACAAAGAAGATGGATTCCATTGCCAAGAAGGTGTACCTGAGATCCTCCCTGATTATCAGGCAGGTATCATACATGGTCTATGTTGCTGGATATCCGAGAACCCTGTGAAACACTGTTTTTATCACATTATTTGTCCGCTCCTCCGTGGACTCAGCAGGAGCTCGACCCCCAGGGTACATCCTTCGGCTCATTAGTATCATGGGTCCTGCCCGTGTCACGGGGTGTGGTTTAGCATCACGCAATTTTAGGCAGACCACAAGTCAAGTGCATAAAAAATGCATGGTTGCGTTTATCATTTTATTTTCATCAAGGAAAATATACAAAAAGCAAAATAGCAAGTCAGACAGCTGCTTAGAAACGGTTTCTAAGGCTTTTTTCAGCCTAACAGTGTGAAATCACACACTACCAGGAGGTGTTTCATCTTCCTCAGTCAGTATTCAACTGACCACCCTATCTATCCTTTTAGCACTGAGGTAAGGCCTTTTATAAGCTCACTAGCAGTTGGAAAAATGTTCCACTGTCTTTTGTTGAACTGCAGACATAACATAAAACTAGCCACTAGGGGCCACTGTTGCACCACAGAGAACAGTTATTTGGCACCTGGAGGATATTATGTAACTTGTTTATTACATTGTTAAAGGTCAGAACATTCTGTGCTCTCCTAAAGTCTCCTGCAGGGTCATATTACCTCATGCTGTCTGCTGTAAAATATATCTTAGAAGGAGCTGCTAACATGTAGAAAAAGCAGACACAAACCTTTGTTGTAACGTGGCAATAATAAATCAGTCTGAGAACAAATAGTAATTGGTTGAAAGACATCATGAGGCCATGTTCCAACAATGCATTAACTCCTTAGATATGCATGGTTGTGTAATATCAATAGTAACCAGAGGAGTGGAAAAGAAACGTAAAATTGTAAGCCACCCCCCCCCCCAATCCACTCACCCAGCCAGCGGACACAGTAGATGTGCAGCACAGCGCAAAATATCCCAGAGTCCAGCAGTTGTGTAAGATGAGTACGAGGACCAAGTGAAAGTTTAGAAAAGATTTCAGCCCCAGAAAAGCTCACCACCATTCTGAACACAGTTTAGGGTGGAGCCTTCTTTCCTCCAGATAGAGCAGGGTGCCTTCAAATGCACGCTCGGCAAGTCTCTGCTCGACGGGTCCTGGCCAGGTCCATCTTAAGACTCTTGAGACACATGGCAGTGCAGGGTTTTATTTAACTCTAGAAATTGATTAGCGTTTTGCTCATAAAAGTGCTAAAACTTTATGAAAATAAATTGCCCTTGCCTCACCGTGTTTAACAAACACAGCACTTCTAGAAAATCTATATAAATACTTTCTGTACAGTTAGTATCGTCCCAAGGAAAAAAACTGCTAATCAATTATTTAAAACTCTGCAGTGGCTGTTGCCAGAGTCCCTCTGGCCTGGTTCTACATGAGGGTGATGCAGTGGAACCTGAAGGCCCAGTGGGATCAGCATTAAGATGCTTTAGAAAAATCTGTCTTAGTGTCAAACCCTGTACGACAGGCCTTAGCATGGTGGTTAAATCCTACCAACCTCTCCCAAGGAGTCTACTTTCTGAAGGAATCTCCCAGTCAGATGCTGATCACAAATGCATCAGGCCAGGGCTGGGAAACCGTCAGACACAAGGGACCAGGTCCCAGCACGAGTTCCATCTCCGTAACTGTCCGGGCGATTCTGTATGCTCTTCAGGCCTTTCAGACGGTTCTGGTACATGGCCCTCTCTTGTCAGACGGACGACATGTTCGTGGTCTTCTACATAAACAAGCGGGGAGTGGATTCACTCTTACCCCCTCTGCAGAGAGGCCATGAGAGTCTGGTCATGGGCCGTGGAACATCACTTGGACCTGACAGCAGCTCATGTTCCAGGCATTCAAAACACCCTGTTAGACAGCCCGAGTCGGTGTCAATCCAGGGCTCACAAATAGGAACGTGGTAGTAGAAAATCTCTTCGACAGATGGAGACATTCAGAGTTGGATCCTTCACCTCCCCATCCAACATAAAACTGCCCAGTTTTTGCTTGCTAGATCTACGGTCTGTTGTTTTCTTGCTAGATGCATTGTCCCTCTCATGGACATGGAGGTTTCTTTTCCCCTACTACAGAGAGTTCTTCTCAAGCTGCAGTTGGATAGTGTTGAGGTGATCCTGGTGGCGCCTTACTAGCCATGCTAGATTTGTTTTCCACTTCTTCAGCAACTAGCAGTGGAACCTCTGGTCTCCCTGCCCCTGCGCTCAAACTTGGTTTCTCAGGAGCAGGGCACCCTGGTCCATCCGGATCTCAAGTCTCTGCATCTCCATGCATGGCTCCTAAAGATCTAACAGTCTTCCGTTTTAGGGTTTCCCCCTGGGTAGCTGATGTATTAGTGGCTGCTAAGAAGCCTTCCACCAGGACCACTTATGCTGTGAAATAGAAGTGGTTCTGCATTTGAACCACCGCTAGGCATTTGGATCCTTTCACCTGCCCAGTGAACTCTATACTGGAGTACCTCCTCGCTCTATCCAGTTAGGGTCTAAGTTACTCAGCCATAAAGGTGCATCTGTCCACCACCTCTGCCGTCCATGCTTCTACTGAAGGCAAATCTCTTGCCCAGACTGACTTTCCCTGCATGTTTTTGCAGAGCATTCTACATTTGAAACCTCCTATTAGGGACCCAGTTCTTCCATGGGATCTGTTATTTGTGTTGGAAAACCTCACTTTGCCTTCCGTTAAACCTGCTGCAACTTTTTGTCATGGAAAGCATTATTTTTAGTTGTCATTACTTCTGCTTAAAGGATTTCTGAGCTTCAGGCTCTGATGTGTAAAGTGCCTTATTTGGTTTTCCACAAGGACAGTGTGTCCTTGGCGGAAGAATCCTAAGGTCTTGCTTTGAGAGGGCTCTTGCAGTAGATAATTCCATATAGGAGTGAAGCCGGCAGGCGTCAGGACCCCACAGAAAAATTTCTAGCTAGCAGTCTCTCACGCCCACCTTCCAGTTCTTTCCCGCCATTAGCTTTCGATAGCGCCTCGCGGTTAAGTTCCACTGCTCGTCAGTCAATCATTGCCCGGTAGTTATACCATCATTTTTTCCGATTTTTCTAATATATTCGTCAGGATTCTTTTACCTGCCATGTCTGTCGTCCCCTACCACGTCTGAGCAGAAAAACAAGTGCGACTCGTGCGGCGTCCAACTCCCGTATTAGGATGGCCATTCTCGGTGTCTCATTTGCCTAGGCCCTGGCCAATCTGTGGATTCCTGTCAGCACTGCCTGAAGTTCATCATGGCTACCCGCAGAAGAAGACAGCAGTCCCTGGAGGCTCACATCCTAAAGAAGATGATGTCCTCCATGGAAAAGGAGCTGAAAGAGCTCCGTCAGGCTTCCACCTTCCCCGAGGGCCTTAAGAAGAAGGAAAAGCACCGGGACCGGGACTCCTCATCCGCTGCTTCGGCGACTTCGGCTGGGGTCGCCGCCATTCAAGTAATGTCCTCTCCGGGGACCGTTCCCCAGCGGCCATTTTGGTGGTGTCTGAGACAACGTCAGTCCCCCCGGCTGGTTTGCGCTCGGGCCAGTTGAGAGCCTCCAGGACAAAGGAGGCATCCGCTCCCAGTAAGGCCGCCCCTGTGCGGCCTTTCGGTTCAAGCCTCTCCTCCTCCGACGTCTGCTCGGGTCCCGCTGGTCAGACGCCCACTGGCCCATCCGGTGGTCACTCGGCGACGGAGCCTGCGCCGGCTCCTTTGGTCTTATCCAACGCCGCTGGCTCCCCGCAGCCTTCGCTCTTGCCATCCGAGGCCACCGCGTCTCCCCAGCTGGACCCAGAGGATCCCTCCGGCCCTCCCCCGGACGCTGTTGGGGACTCTTCGGCACCTCCGTCAGGCCTCCCTCCCGTAGGTCCGGATGGCCTGATGTTGGACCCTCCGACACCGGCCCTGTTGACGGCCTTCGTCCCCTTGGCGGACGTCACCCCGACGCCCGCCGGACCATCTTTCCCTGGCCTGCCTGCAGGACCTCTTCCAGGACATTATACCCCGGTAGAGCCCCAGGTGCTGGATCTTACGCCGCAGTACCCGGTGCCTCAGTACTCGATGCCAGGCTTCCCGCCATTTGGCTCTGGATACTCGCCCTACAGATAACCTCAGTATCCGTATTCCCCCCTCCCCCTCCTCCACCGCCCCCTCAGCCGCCGGTGAATCTAAGGGAGGCTTTGGCTTCTCGGTGGGCTGAGGCCAAGGCTCAGCTCACCAGGGAGGTGGAGAACCGCCTCCTGACTGACCCGGTCCCGGATCCCCATCGCCGGGGGTGAGAGACCCCTCCTCCTCCTCCCCACCCCCAGAGACACTGCTACGGGGTCTAAGGCTGGGGGTGGCACCTTGCCCCCTAGGAGCCATGTTCCTCCCCCAGCTGGGGAGGGGTCCTCCGTCTCCTTCTTCCTCTGACTCATCGGAGGACTCCGATGACAGCTCCGATCCTGATGAGCCTCGCACTCCTAACAAGCTCAGGCCTAGGACTCCTCCGAAGTCTCTCCCAGAGGATTCCTTGTTTACGGAGTTGCTAAGAAAAATCCAGGCTCTTCATCAGTGGAAATCTCTGGAGCCGGATCCACAGAGGCAGAAGCTGTCTTCCCATTTGTATTTGCCCGAGGTCGCTCCCACGTTAGTTCCACCCTGGATCGGGCCTCACGCCCCACCTCATTTCCACTATCTGAAACAACTGTTGGCTTTAGCCCTCCTTCCACGGAAGGCAGATAGGCTGTATCAGGCTTCCGAGGGGATTGACTTTCTTTTGTCACACCCCAAGGCTGATTCGGTCGGGATCAGCGCAGCCCACGGCCGTTCAGCTAACCCGAAACACCTGAGCTGGTCCCCACCTGATAAGGAATCCCACCTTCTGGACCAGTATGGCAAGAAGATATTTTTTTCTTCCACTCTGGGTATCAGAGCCTTGAACTATGTGGCTCACATGGAGGATCACCAGAAGGCTATCCTTAGTGAGGTGGAAGCCAAGTTGCATACCCTTCCTCAGTCCCAGACTAAACAGGAAGTGGCAGACCTGGTCCGCTCCACACATTTGGCCAGTAGGCACATGCTGCTCGCTACTTATGATGCGAAGGATGCTTCTGAGTGAAGTTTGGCGTTCGTCGTGAGTCTGCGGCGACATGCTTGGCTCCGGGTGTCAGGTTTGGCCTCGGAAGTACAATCCGCCATCCAGGATGCCCCCTTCCAAGGTTCAATGTTGTTCGGTGCTGATGTCAAGGACATCATTACTGGACTGAGAGAGAAGGGCACTGCTCTCATGGAGGTTGACTCCATGCACAGAGCCCCTCAAGCGCAGCGTCATTCTTTTGCCATGCTTTGCGGCCCAGGCAGGGAGACGGGCCCAAGTGCCCGGCCTCTCCAGCTGCAGAGCCCCCATCCCCACCCAAGCGGGCTGCGGAGCTCCAGCCGTGGCGCTGCCCCACACCTCCTGACTCCCTCCCTCTCCCACGGCCTCTGGTCTATCCAGAGGAACCGGCAGGCGGGAGATTTTCCTACATCTACCGGGCTGGGAGAGAATCACTTCCAACTCTTGGGTCCTTCAGTTCATAGCGGAGGGCCACACCATAGAGTTTCTGCAGAAACTTCCCAGAACCCCCCCCCAGTCGTCTTACTCCCCTGAACATCTTCTCAGGGTTCAGGAAGAAATCTTCTCCCTTCTGTTGAAGGAGGCAATGGAACCCGTCCCTCCCTTTGGGGGACGGGCTTCTACTCCCATTTCTTCCTGGTCCCCAAGAAGACAGGAGACGTGAAGCCCATTCTGAACCTCAGCTCTCTAAATCTGTTTGTGGAGTACAAAAGGTTCAGGATGCTCTCCCTACAGAGTCTCCTGCCCCTCCTTCTGCCGGGACTGTGGCTGTGTGCTCTGGACATGCAGGACGCATACCTGCATATCCTTATCCGCCCTTCCCACCGCAAATACCTCCAGTGTGCTTTCCAGGGGGGCCACTACCAGTTCAAGGCCCTCCCATTTGGTCTTTCCTCGGCCCCCCCCCCCGTGTATTCACCAAATGTCTGTCTGTGGCGGCGGCCCACCTGCGTATTCAGGGAGTGCAGGTTTTCCCATACCTGGACGATTGGCTCCTGGCTGCCCCATCCAGGTAGGAGCTCCTGCATTCCCTTTGCCTTACCAGGCAGGTTTTTACCAGCCTAGGTATTACCACCAACCAGGTCAAATCTCATTTGATCCCATCTCAATGCCTCCAGTTCATCGGGGCGATTCTGGACATGACCACCAGTATGGCCTTTCTACCCCCAGACAGGATGGCCACACTCCAGGCTCAGGCAAGCTTTTTATCTTCTCACAGGCGGATTCCCGCCAGGTTGGTCTTTCGCCTCCTGGAGCTCATGGCAGCTGTAATTCCAACAGTTCCACGCACTCAGCACCACATAAGAATCTCTCAGTGGACTATTCGGTCTCAGTGGGTTCAATTGGTCAACGACTTGGACCAAGAGGTGCTAGTCTCGCCCCTGATGCTTCGGGATTTCCACTGGTGTTCGATTTAGGAAAACCTTTGTCGGGGAGTTCCCTTCTGCCTTCCTCCCCTCTCCCAAACACTGACAATGGACGCTTCACGTGAAGGTTGGGGAGCTCATTTGGGATCCCAGCGGACCCAGGGCTCGTGGTCCATACTTGAGCAGATTCTTCACATCAACGTGCTCGAGCTCAGAGCGGTGTTGTATGCTCTTCGAGTACTACACCTCTTTCTGCTTCCCGGTCACCTGGCTGTCCAGACCGACAACATGAGTGTTGTCTGGTACCTCAACAAACAGGGGGGACTCATTCCTACCCTCTTTGATGGGAAGCGATGTGGGTCTGGGAATGGGTGACCCTACACAACCTTCATCTCACAGCGGTCCACGTTCTGGGGAAGAGAATTTGTTGGCAGATCATTTGAGCTGATCCTCGGCACAACCTCACGAGTGGGAATTGGACCAGGAAATAGCAGACGGCCTCTTCCTACGTTCGGGAACCCCTCAAGTCGACCTGTTCGCGTCCCCACTAAACACAAATTTGCCCACCTTTTGCTCACGCGCTGCAGGGCGCGGGCGACTCTGGAGAGACGCTCTGTCTCTCAACTGGAAGGGCAGATTCGTTTATGCTTTTCCCCCAACTCCGCTGATTCTGAGGATCCTGCACAAGCTCAGCTCAGAAGGGGTCCTTATGATTCTCATTGCTCCCTTCTGGCCCAGGCAAGTTTGGTTCTTTCTTGTGCAACAGTTCTCAGAGGAACCTCCGATTCCTCTTCCACTTTCGCGACTACAGTTGACCCAGGATTGGGGATCCCTAGTCCATCCAGGCCTCAAGTCCCTTCAGCTGGATGCTTGGCTCCTACAGACATAGTGCAGGCCTGTTTTGCGGTTTTTACTCAAGTGGCAGAGATCTTGGTGGAGGCCAGGAAGCCCTCCACTCGCTCCACCTATGCCATGAAATGGAAACGGTTTTCCATTTGGGCTTCATCCAAAGACCTGAAGCCTTTCTACTGTCCTGTCGGGCAGCTACTAGACTACATGTGTTATCTTTTCGACCTAGGTCTCAGTCATTCTTCTCTGAAAGTTCACATGGCGGCTCTGGCTGCTTATCATGTTCTCTTTGGGGACAGAACTTCCACTCAGCTGTAGGTCGTAAAGACCTTTCTATGAGGGGTTCTTCATCTGAGACCCCCTGTTCGGGTTCATGCCCCTCCTTGGGATTTGAATTTCATTCTTGAGAAGCTTACGCTGCCTCCCTTTGAGCCAGTAGCCACAGCAGAACTTAAGTTCCTTTCATGGAAGGCTGTCTTCCTAGTGGCCATTACTTCCGCTTGGAGAATTTCTGAGCTTCAAGCCTTGATGTGCAAAATCCCATATTTGATTTTCCATATGGAACGTGTGGCCCTGCACACCAATCCTGAGTTTCTCCCTAAGGTGGTAGCGGAATCTACGTTGAACCAGTCTGTTGAACTACCTGCATTTTTCACCCAGCACTCCAATCATGGGGAGTATCTTTTACATACTCTGGACGTTTAGCGGATTCTGAGATACTACACCAGCAGGACGAAGGATCTCAGAAAGACTGACCAACTGTTTGTTTCTTTTGCCAGCAAAAGAGAGGGCAACGCTGTTTCCAAACAATATTTGTCCAAATGATTGACTCACTGTATCAATTTCTGCTATGACAAGTATCACAAGACCTTGCCAGGTCAGGTCAGGGGTCACTCCATCAGGGGTGTCGCGGCTTCTGCTGCCTGTTTCAAGTATGTGTCATACCTTTACCAAACACTACAGTTTGGACATTGCTTCTCGCCGTAGAGCCATCTTCGGGTTGGCTGTTCTGCAAGGACTTCTTTCTCAAATCCTCTTCAGCCAGAGGATCTCTTATGAGTAGTTTCCTCCTCTTTCCATGTGCTTCTCTTTGTTCCAGACTGCTTGGGACTCAGTCCTGTATGTAATTACCTACTGCAAGAACCCTTTCGAAGTAAGATAGTACAGTTACGTAAGAACTTAACGTAACAGTAGATGTTCGAGAGAGGCTCTTGCAGTAGGAAATACCTTCCCACCCTCCATCCCCCTTAGTTTTTTCAGCTCCTTTTCCAGGAACTGAAATCTCCACTTTTCTCTCGTCTCGCCTTTTTGGTCTTTGGCTGGAAAGAACTGGAAGGGGGGCGTTAGGGACTGCCCTTTTATACCGACGTCGCTGCAGTCCCTCGCCAGAGACTGCTAGCTAGAAATTTTTCCGTGTGGTCCTGATGTCTGCCAGCTTCAGTCCTATATGTAATTACCTGCTGCAAGAGCCTCTCTCGAAGATCTACTGTTACGGTAAGTTCTTGTGTAACTGTACTTTTCTTCCTAAGGTGGTGTCAGAATTTATATTGAATCAAGACATCCACCTTCCTGTTTACTACCAGGAGTTCTCAGACCGGGGGAGGCATTTCTTCATACTCTGGATGTTCATAGCGTGCTTCATTACTATTTGGAGTGCACCTGTGCTATCAGAAAATCTGACCGGCAGTTTGTGTCTTTCAACCCCCAGAATGTCAGAGGCTTCCATTTCCAAGCAGTGTTTATCCAAATGGTTAGTTAATTGCATTGTTTTCTGCTACAGCAAGTATGACAAGCCTTTAACGGGCTCGGTTAAAGGCCACTGTACCAGGGGCATGGCTGCCTCTGTGAGGAATACATTAGCTGCTGATATTTGTGCAGCCACTCTTGGAGTTCTGTCCACACCTTTGTCAAGCACTACAGCCTGGGCATTGTTTCAAGATGCAGAGTAGGCTTCAGACTGGCAGTCCTGCAGGGCCTTCCCTCATAAGATTCTTAGAGTTTTTCTGCTATCCCCACCCAGCTGACCAGGATCTCTCCTTACTGCTTGGAACTCAGTCCTAAAGGTGTTACCTGCTGCAAGAGCGCCCTCGAAGAAAGATAGTAGTTACATAAGAACTTACAATAACAGTAGATCTTCAAGAGGAGCTTCTGCAGCAGGTACTGTCATCCCTCCCACCTTTCCCCTGGTAGCTGCTTCTCTGTCACGGTTGTCTTTCCTCGTTTTTTGAGGAACCCCTTCTGTTCTCCTAATTTACATTCTTAGTGCTGGGGTCTCTGGTGGGAGAGTTGAGGAGTGGCTAGGGGGACCGCACCTTTTATACCATGCGTGATGTCAGGGGTGGGGCCGACATGAGGTGGTCCCCCACTGTAGACTGCTAGCAAGAAGTTTTCCGTGGGGTCCTGGCGCTTGGTGGCTTCAGTCCTAAAGGTCTTTCCTGCTGTGAGATCTGCTGTTATGACAAGTTCTTAACTGTGTTTTCTTTGGACACTGCAGTTTCATCCTGACTTTAGATAAACAGTAACCTGCTTGTGCTATACAATTACTTGCAGAAGATCTGCACATTCCTTCAGATGGGAGCCCTGTAGTAAATTAAATGCCCCACATGAGTTATATATGGAGTCTGTATAACCAGTAAAAAACCAGAGCTGGTTGTGTTCATCCTGTTAGTTAACCCTGGTGACTTAAACCAGTTAGGTTCAAGTAGTAATTCTCACCTTTTTTAAATTTCAGCACCCCCATAGTACCATCCTGTTACCCCACTCTCCTTTCTCTACCACCCAGCCCTGGTACAAAAGCAGCAAGATGCATTTTACTCTTTTATCAACTAACATTTTTCTGCACTGTCCTCCTGTCTCGTCATAATTTAACTTTAATTACATCTGGCCATCTTCTGTTACCTCAATTTTGCTTTCTTATCCTATCCCACCTCCTCATACTACCTCCCTCCCCCCTAAATACTCCTGTTTACATTGTGTTTCCATCTTCCTCGACTATTAAGTTGGCACTCTGCTTTGTTTTAAACTCACTAGACTGCTACCTAAATGTTGCCTAGGGATGTTTTACTGTTGCTCTGCCATAGTTCTATGTTATATAGTTTCTGCTAAATCAATCAATTGTATTTTCTACTGCCTGCACTGTATTACTGTTACTATTTTCTGAGCACCTACTGTTTTATGTTGGATTGTACTGTCCTTGTTTCAAATTGTATTGTTTCTGTAAACTCCCGGGTCGTGCCTGAAAATAGTCATTGCTATGGCTAGTGCACCTTACCCGGTTAACGAAAACTAAGTACTTTATTATCTCCCTCCACGTCCACCTCCTCTCTGCTGGTGATATTAATCCTAACCCAGGCCCTGCAGTGGCAACTTCCCCTGTCCTATCCTTTTCCTCTTCCTCCCACCTCCCTAGCCTACCCTTTGACCCTCCCTCATGGCTTAAAAATTCTCCACCTTAACATTTGTAGTCTCCTTCCTAAATTCAACCTCCTCCCTCATGTTAGTTCCCTCACTCCTGACATCCTTATTTTATCAGAGAGCTGGCTAACAAAGTCTCTGATGCATCTTTAAAATTTCCTGGGTACTCTATTACCCAACAAGATCGTGTTGGTAGGGGAAGGGTATAGCTGTTTACTCCTCCTCTTCCCAAATTTAAATCTCAACGGTCCTGTCCACTTCTGTCCCAGGTGCCTATGAGGCACTGGTCCTTCAACTATCCCTCCTCTTTTTCTGTGCCAATTTTTATTGCCAGGGTGTAATACTGGTCAGGTTTTCACCTTTCTACAGCCACTGGCCTAGTTACCACAATAAGTTCCCTCTCTGCTTCTGGCAAGCTTTATTTGTTAGACAACCTCAACCTGAACTAGTTGTCACCCTCCCTAGGTAAACCATGTGCTGACATTACTGCCATCAGCTTGTCCCAATTAATTACTGAACCCACCCATTTAAATCATGAAACACTAAACCACACTCTCTTAGACTGGGCCCTCACCTCTCACCCCCACATGATTGTCCAGTCGGGCTTATTACCAGACGCACTCAGTAATCATCACGTGATATACCTAGTTAGAAAAGTCCACAGACATAAGGCCCCCCACAGACTCCTTACTGTCTGCTCCTGCAACTCCTTGGACCTTACTCTGCTCCACCACGACCTCACTCATGCTAACTGGGCGCCAGTAGCATCTGCCCAGTCCATAGATCATGCTTTAGCATGTTTCAAAGACTCCCTCCTCGGTATTTGGAAGAAACATGCTCCATAAAGGCAAGTGAGAGTTCGGGGTTCTCACCTCCCCTGGATTACCCCTGAGCTACTGGCCTGCCAAAATGCTCGAGACCAAGCCTGGAAGACCCACAAATCCACCAAACTTCCTCAAGATCTGTCTAGCTACTGTTCGCTTAGAAACTCCTGTACTAAGGCTATCTGACTTGCAGAAGCAGAGTATTTCAAGTCCACTTTCAACTCAAATATAAATAATCCCTCTAAGTTCTGGAAGGTTATCCACACCCTCTTCTCCCCCCAAAACACACCACCACCTCCTCCTGTCATCAAATGAACAACCAGTTTATAGTCAAACGCCCTTCTGTAGCGGCAGAATTTAATACCTATTGTACAGCGTGTGCCTTAGCTCTGCTAACCTCCCTATCCTCGCCACATACATCCTTGCCCACCCCTACCCTACCCCTCTCCCGAAACTGCCAGCCTTTAGTTTCTCATTTTCTCCCATCTCTTCTCACAGCACCCTACATGCACTTCTCTCTCTAAACCCTGCAAAAGGCAACTCGCCTGATGGCCTGGACCCCAAGTTACTCTACCTATCTGCCCCTCCTAGCTCCATCCCCCTAACTGATTTACTCAACTTATCTTTCCTCACTGCCACTATCTCTAAAGCCTGGAAGCATGCCATTGTTCTTCCTCTACCTAAAGGTGGTGACCCCGCCACTCCAGAGAAGTATTGCCCCAACTCACTTCTACCTACCCTGGCTAAACTTCAGGAACAGCTGGATCTTTCTCAGCTATCCTCTTTCCTGGATGACTTCTCCTTTTTCACTTCATTCCAATCTGGATTTTGGAAGAACCACTCCACCACCACCTCTCTACTTAGGCTTACTGACTCTATCCATTCTGTCATGAATAGTGGTCACATCACATCTGCCATCTTGGTCGACCTTGCCAAGGCATTTGACACTGTTTTTCCTGCACCCTCCATCTTGAGACCCTCTCCTCAGCTGGCCTATCCCTGTCAGTCTGTAACTGGTTTAAAGCCTACCTGGTAGGAAGAACTCAATCAGTTACAATAGCTGATTCCACGTCCCCGCCACTGTCCATCTCAACTGGTGTGCCTCAAGGCTCTGTACTTGACCCACTTTTTTTTTTCTCCATTTTCCTTAATGACCTGCCGTCAGTATGTTCCTCCTCCTCTGTCCATATGTACGCTTACGACATGGTCTTGTTCATCTCTGGCCACTCTCCCTCTGTTGTATCCACCAGCCTCCAGCTTGACTTCAGTAATGTTCAGTGCTGGTTTAAGTCGCATCAGCTTTTTTTCTGAGTACCAAGAAAACAATCTCCATAACCTTTGGCATGAGGCAGAGACTCTAGGCTTCCCTCCCTTCCCACCTTCCACAGCCTGAATGGGACCACACTTGAGGATACCACCTCTTTTAAATATTTTAGGTGTTTGACTTGACCGACACCTAAACTTTTCTGAACATGATGCCATCCTGAAGAAACCGTGCCCCAGGCTTGGTGCCCTCTACAGGAACTGCAGCTGCTTACCTCTGTCAGCTAGGTGCAACCTTGTTCAGAAAATGATTCTTCCTAATTTTGACTATTGCGACATAGTCTGGTGTGCTGCTCCCAAGTCTTCCCTATCCAAATTGGATTCCCTTTTCAATGCTTTTTGTCGCTTTGCTCTTCACTCTTCCCACCCCACCCACCCCTGCACCCAACACTGCTCTTTACCATGCCCTTGCTTTCCCTCCTGGAGTGCAGGCGACTCTTGCACTGCATGAAATTAACCTGTAAACTCTGGTTTGGTTCTCTCCCATCTTATCTATCCTCCTCCCTTTCCATTCCACCTCCCTCACACCATTCTCTCAGATCCACTGACTCTCGCACTCTGCCTATTCCATGACGTAGTACTACAAGCAGCCAAGGGGCTTTCTCTGTTTGCTTCCTTGTACTCTGGAACTCACTACCTACGCCCATCCGACACTCTTCATCCTCCTTATCCACTCCCAGGCCCTGCACAACTTTTACTTCTCCAACTGCACTCGTCAATGAAGATCCTGCTGTATTTCCCAATGTTTATTGCACTTCATGCTTATTTTTCTTTGTTGCACTATATGTATAACCTTGTAAATGTATTTGGTTCAATTCTGCCTTTGTATATGTCTTATCCAACCACTTTTGCATATGTGCATTCGCTTTATCTGCACTGGTTTGCTAAGTATATGCCATACCAAACTGTAATTGAAAGTGTGCATGTGATTTAGCTATACTTTATTGCCTATGTTCTCCTCTTGTGTGAGATGCAGCAAATTCTTACACAAATTACGCATGATTCGAGGAACCACTGTGCACCACTGAAATTTTATCAAAGTCTAATTTGACATAAACGAGTTACTTTAACAAGCGAGCACTGTAACATGCCCGGATTCATAGCTTTGATTTTTGAATACAAACTACATGTTACAGTGCTCGTTTGTAAATGGGACTATCTTTGGAAAACTTTGTTTTTACAGGTATCAGATAAGACCTTTATCACAGATAAGACCAAACAAAAAAGTAACTTGTTCTGGAACGAGTTTATTCGCAACTGTGTGCCAGTCTCGCTCTTGGATGTGCGGAGCCGATATTTTTGCTGGACCGAAAAACAAAATGCAATTTTTAAAGAAATAATGCATTTCTAGCTCTTCGTTTCAAACATGGGGATATTTATGTATTTTACCTCACCAAGCCTTGCTCTGTGCACCTTTCTTCTCAGTCTTTCAAAATTAGTCCCGAAAGGCTAACCGCGCATACAGGGGGGGGGTCACTAAAAACAAAACACGAGGATTCCTGATCATCACATTGTGGAATTGGGCACCCCCAGTGTCACTTCTATGTTTCTTGGGGGAGGGGGGCTGCTGAAAGGTTGGTGTGGCAAGACTAAAAAATGTTTTAAGATGAAGATAATGCGAGCGCGTAGTGTTTCCAGGCAGAGTCTCCCCCCAACACATACTTAGCATGTTGTTTGTTCGCAAGGAATGTGGAGTCCATTTTCTTAGTGGTCTTAAAAGGACTGCAGGGCTCTGCTCATTGCAGCCCTAAAAAGTTATTTTCATCCCAGGTGCTTGACAAGTGCAGAGTGCCAACTGTGTTCAGCTGCCCTGGAGGTGGAGTCAGTGGTAATGAGTTTGAGGAATTAGCCAATGAGGAGAGAGCAAGAGGTTGTGCTGCCTGTAGTCAGCCTAGAGGGCACCAGAATTATTTCTCCCCTGACTGAGCAGCACTGCCCCGGAACGATCTCTCCTCACTTCGCTTGAAGAAAGTAGCTTTCTTTTAGAGTGTTTATTTTTCTGTTGTTTGTGCTGCCTTTGGTGTTTTTTGAAATATTTTTACTATTTTATTTTTGTGGTTTCATTTGGTTCCAGGGAACCGTGAATGCCGTTTTACTTGCTGGTCTTTCAGCAGTTCCTGCTGTTTTTCTGTGGTAAAAAATAATCGCGCTTGAGGTAAATAACTGCACTTTTATACTAAAACATTTTTAAACATTAGCGGTTTCCTTTTTCTCTTCAGGAACTGCATTTTTTTCTCATTTAAACCTTAGTTTCTCTCATTTGGGAACTGTTTTATTGTGGTTCCATACTACTAAGGAACTGACCGTTTTTACTTCAGTTTCCAACAGGGAATAACTTTTTTTTGTTTTTTTTTTCTGATAAATTTGCATGTCAGAAAGACCCAAAATGAGAACTGGTCCAGCAGGTTTTCAAAATTGTTTAAAATACTCCAAGATAGTGATTAAGGCAGACAGCCATGACCTTTGTTTAAGTTGTTTAGCCCAGACCATAACTGACAACTTTGCTCAAAATATTGTTCAAAAACATTAAAAAAGAGGGCGAAAAGATTAGAAATAGTGGCCTCTCAGTCTGCCTCCCTCTCTACCAAAGGTGCTAAAGAGGGATCTTCCTCCCAACATAAGTCTAAAGATAGGTCCTGTAAGGACCCCTTTGAGAATAAGTCCGACAAAAATAATAATAGTGACCAGATCAAAAAAAGACGAAAGAGCAGGTTTCTGATTCTGTGCCTGCTAAAAAGAAGCAAGCAGAAAAACATATCACTGCCCCTTCTACTGAAAGGCAAAGGGTGATGCCAGTGATACAAAAAGAGATGCCCTCTGCAGAAGAAATGGCTAAGGCCTGGCAAATGTATCAGACTTTACAGACTATGGGTGGCCTGTTTAATGCCCCGGCTAACCCTAAGGTTACTCATTTCTCTGGCCCTGGTTTCTCCCAGGGCTTTTATTATGGTGATGGTGATGAACCACAGGGTGAACCTATTGAACCACATGTATCCCTTGACCAAAAGTTTGGCAATTCTTCTAATGACCAGGATGATTTTTCTTCTCATTTCACTTTTATGCAGCATATGGTGGACACCCTAGACATTACTACCCAGGAGACCACTGAACAAGAGGAGGGTGCAGACTGTCTGGACATGATGGGTCTCCCTCCTAGTATCACAGTAATGTGTCAGGAGAAAAGGACCATCCTGGCCTATCTAGTCTGCCCATCTCCTCCCTCCCCTACTTGTCACCAGTGCACAAGGAGCCTATCCTCTGTTCTCTAACCAACCCCACATGTCTATCCCCTGTTCTCTTGAATCCCTCCACCGTTTCGACACCTACCACTTCCTCAGGTAATCTGTTCCAAGGTTTAACCACCCTCTCAATGAAATAATACCTCCTTCCATTACCTTTAAATCTTCCTCCTTCCAATCTTGAAGTATGATCTGTTGTTTTAACTCTGACTTTCCTTTTAAATAGACGTCCCTCCCTCATTTTATTTATCCCCTTCACGTACCTGAATGTCTCTATCATGTGTCCTCTCTCTCTCTCTCCCCCTAAACTCCAGAGGATTCAGATTTAATTGTTTCAATCTTGTCTCATATGGTTTCCCTTGCATACCCTGCACCATCTTTGTTGCCCTTCTTTGAATCTTTTCTATTACATCTATGTCCTTTCTTAAATGAGGCCTCTAGAACTGTACCTTGTACTCCAGGTGTGTTCTAACCATGGTCTTATATAATGGCATCAGCACCTCCCTCTCCTTACTAGTTATGCCCCTTCCTATGCACACCATCATTCTGTTAGCTTTGCCAACTGCCTTAGTACATTGGTCACTTACGCTAAGGTTGTTTGATAGTATAATCCCCAGATCCCTTTCCTGTTCTGTTTGCTTTATCTTCCCCCTCCCAGTGAGTACTTGGCTAGTCGATTTTTACACCCTGTATACATTACCGCACACTTCTTTGTACTGAACTTCAGCTGCCATGTGTCTGACATTTTCTCTACTATACCCAAATCCCTCCTCATGGCCTCAACCCTTCCTTCAGTGTTGACCCTCTTCCATAACTTTGCATCATCTGCAAACAGACACATTTTCTCTTCAGTTCCCTCTGATATATCATGAATATATAAAAAAGATTAGTCCAAGTACAGACCCTTGAGGAACCCCTTCTTGTAACCTTCCTTACCCCAGAGTGTACACACCATTTACCACCACCCTCTAACTTCTGTCCTTCAGCCAGTTTCCATTCATCTAGTTATTTTCTGTCCCACCCCCAGGCTCTCTGTCTTATTTACCAGCCTGCTGTGGGGGACAGAGTCAAAGATCTTACTGAAGTCCAGGTAGGTGACATCAGCTGCACCTCCTTGATCAACCACCTTCGTTACCCCATCAAAAAATTCTATCAGATTTATTTGGCAAGATCTCCCACTAGTGAATCCATGTTGCTTTTCATCTAATCATTTCCCATTAAGTATTTTACTATTCTTTCCTTCATTAGCATCTCCATCACCGTGCCCACCACTGATGTGAGGCTGACAGGTCTGCAATTCCCTGCCTCCTCCTTGCAGCCACCCTTGTGCCTTGGTACTACATCTGCTGTCATCCAGTCACTCGGAACACACCCTGTATCTAAGGATAAGTTAACTGACTTCACTAAATGTGTTGCCAACTCATTCCTCACCTTTAGTAGAAAGCTGCTTCTGCCCATTCATAAATCCCTTCACAGGGCAACCTTTAAACTACTCCAGAACCCTACATCTGTGCCTGGAGTAGATAAAAAAAATTGAAAAGAAATACCAGTTAGAGAACTCTAATGCAGAATTCCTTTATGTGCACCCAGTCCGTGAAGGGGTGGTACAGGCTGCAGCTTGTAACAAAGCTAAAGTGCCACTTTGCTCTCAACCTCCTGAAAAGGAGCCAAATAAACTGGGCTCAGTAGGCAAGAAATCTTACACCACAGCCTCTTTACCGCTTCATGTCTCTACATATATGGCTAATGCAGCTCATTATCAAAAAGCTCTCTGGAACTCGGTACTTGCCATAAGTCAACAGGCCCCAGAAAGAATGGCCCGAGACCTGACAGAGACTGTAAAGACGGCCTTTGAGGCTACTGTTTTTTTATTTATTTAAACATTTAGTTATTTGGAAAGGCATGCTGAGGCAAGGCTCATTTCCAAGTGCGACCCGGGGAAGGGAGAAAGAAACAAAAAGAACAAGTATAAATACAGTCGAGTGATACAGAAGAAATACGTCATACACAGTGTTCGTTATATACGTACGGAAAATACATCATTTACATGATTTACAAGTACATACAGAAGACATCCTTAAGCATGATACACATTTAGTGCGATGCTTATAGTAAGACAGGTGGTAAGGTAACTAGGCAGAACACAACTTAGGAGCTAAGTAATGTTGTGTGAGCATTCAGGGAGGGGAAGGAGACAAAGGAAGGATTTGGTAGTGAAGTGAGAGAGTTACTTTCGTAGAAGAGGGGACTGAGAGTTCCACAGGGAGGGAAGGCGGTAGATAAAGGTAGCTGTACCCATGTTGGATGAAGGCGTGAGGAGTGCGACGGAGCGAGAGTCCCTAGTGCATAAAGAGTACCTTGAGTTGGCAGCTGGCAACAGGTGGGACAAAATGTAAGATGGGAGTAGGTTAAATCCAAATTTAGAAATGAAGGAGTGCGAGTGGATGAGGTGTATATGCGTGTGCGGGGGTAGACCCAGGTTCGAGAGTAGAGAGCAATGTGCGTCCTGTAAGGAGAGTTTATTGTGAATCGACAGAAGGCATAGTATAGGGAGTCAAGACGAGAGGGTGAGGAGGAGAAGGCAGTGCAGTAAACAATATTGGCATGGTCCAGAACAGGCAGTATCATCTTGGTCAGGAGTTCTTTACGTACAGGGAGGAGTAGGGAGTCTCTGTTTCGATAGAGGATGCCAAGTTTTGGGCGGAGTTTAGAGGTTAGCTAGTCAATGTGAACTGAGAAATTTAATTGTGGGTCAAACCAAATGCCCTTGTATTTATATGAGGGGACTGCATTGAGTGGGGAGCCAGCAATGGTGGTAATAGGAGGTAATTTGGAAGCTTTAGCTAACTTTTGAGATGTTCCGAAAGTCATGGAGACTGTTTTTGTTGTATTTAGTTTTAGTTTTTGTGAAAGAAACCAGTACTGAACAGAGTGAAAGTCTTTCTGCAGGGTGTGGTAGATAGAGGCAACGTCTGGGCCGGATGTGAAGAGAACTGTATCGTCTGCATACTTATGAATGATAGAAGTGGAGCAGGAAGATAGGAGGTTATTTGTGAAAGTGGAGAAGAGAATAGGGCCGAGAATGGAGCCTTGGGGACACCAGCTTGGATAGGGAGGAGAGGAGAAGAGTTGGCGATTTTCCCAGACTGCTGCTGGTCATGTAGGTAAGATTTAAACCAGTTTAATGTGGGGGGAGCCAGACCAGCTCCACTGAGTGAGTTTAGAAGAAGGGGTGGGATACCGAGTCGAAGGCCTAGGCAAGGTCAGTGAACACTGCAGCGGTGAGGTGGCTCTTGTCAGCGACAGACTGGATGTGGCCAGTGATACGGAAGAGGGAGGATATGGTGGAGTGTTTTTTATGGAAACCGCACTTGTAGGGGGAAGAGGAAGTTTGTGGTGGTGAGAAAATCAGTTAGTCTGGTATTAACAAGTTGTTCCTGAAGCTTGGCTAAGGCAGGGAGAAGGGAGATAGGGCGATTGTTGCCCAGTGAGGTTGGGTCACCACCCTTATGAAGTGGGTTAATGCATGCCATCTTCCAGGTTTTTGGAACTATGCCGGAGGAGAAAAATAGGTTAATGATGTTGGTGAGGGGGTGGGCAATGGCAGGGGCTGAGAGGCTAAGTAGGCTAGGGTGCATGCCATCCGGACTGGTTTTGGATGCGTTGAGGGCAAGAAGGGCATGGAGTACTTCATATGTAGAGGCAAGGGCTAAGAAAGTTTATCGTTAGTAGTGTTTGTTTGAGTAGGGGTGTGAGGAGGGGTTGAGACAATGTTGAGGGAAGCACAGGAAGTGAAGAAGGTATTGAGCATTACTGCAACCTGGGTAGGGTCCGATATTTCGATGCTGCCATGCGTAAGAGTTGGAGTATAGGCCTGTTGGGGAGGATCAACAATAGAGTGGACTATGTTCCAAAAAGAGGAGGTGTGTGATGAGTTTAACCGGTATTTAAAATAGTTGGTTTTAGCAAGCTGAATGGCTTTAGTGCAGGCATTTCTTATGACATTTTATTTCTGTCTGGAACTGGAGGATTTTGAGGCTTTAAAGGAGGACCATGCTTTGTCACGGGTCGTACAAAGGGCAACTATGGGGGCAGTAATCCATAGGTGGTGACATTTTCTGAACCTGGCTCTTTTAATAGGGGCATGGAAGTCCCAGACACTGTTGAAAATAGAAGTAAAATGGGCAAGAACAGTGTCAACATTATCTGCAGAGTAGACTGGTGCCCAGTTGGCTTGTTGTAAGCCTAAGAGGATGGCATTTGTGTCAAGCGAATTTAGGGGGCATGTTTCAGTGCAGACTTAGGGAGATGAGTTTTTCTGTCACAAAAAGTGATGCAGTGATCACTTAGGGTGGGGTCTAGAACACCAGCTGAGGATATTCTGTGAGGGTGGGATGCGAGTACTCAGTCAATGAGGGAATGGTTTGAAGAGTGGAAGTTATAGCCTGTCGACTTGGTGATTAACTGGGTGAGATTTAGGGATTCAGCTTTGGTAATTGTGGACTTTGATGACGGAGACATGGTTATAGTCCCCAAGTAAAATGAGTTCACCTGTTTGGGCTAGTGGGTGTATAGTTGTAATGCATCCTGTGAGGGCGTCTCGAGTGAGCTGAGGGGAGGCTTAGACTACTCCTTATGAAGATGGGAAGGGTTTGGGGCAAGGAGAATTTGGACAGTAGGAGCTCATGGGAACCTAGGCAGGTTTCAGCCTTTAATACTAAGAAAAGGAGATGTTGCCTTATGATCATAGCTACACCACCACCGCTTTTGCCGTGGTCCTACTGAATGGTAAGGTAACTGGGAAAGATGTATATGAATCTGTGGTTTTGGCCGAGAGCCAGGTTTCCGATATGCAGAGTATGTCAGGGGTGTTTTGTGTTATCAGCAGTTTAGTCGGACCAATTTAGGGAGGAGGATCCTAATGTTGATGTGCATGATCTTTAGTCCCTTGTGGGAGGGTGGAGCGATGGTAGGTGAGGGGGGACCAGGGTTCCTTTCTACATCTCCAGCGAGTAGGGAGAAAGCCGCTGGAAGTTTTCTGCCTGATGTGGTGTTGAGGGGGTTTGCGTCTGGAGCGTCGTATCAGGGTAGTACAGTATCATAATTGGGGTGGCAGAAAGTTTGGAGATATCCAATAGTCACACAGATCACAGAGAACTGCATCACAACACAGCCACCTAACCACCCCCCCCCCCCGGCACACTAACCATCACTGCTTTACTGACAGCACCCCTCAGTCACACAGACCACAGAGAACTGCATCACAGCTCAGTCAGCTACTCACCCCCCAGGGGTGTAGCCAGAAATTTCCATTTTGTACTCATAGCCTTTAACAGCTGCCTTCCCCCTGTTAAAAATGTACACATGCTCTCCAAATGTTCATACTAAGATTGGAAAGAAGCTAGAGAGCCGTGAGGCCCATAAATGCTTCTTACAACTAATAATTACAGAGAGTAATAGCAGAAAGGATCAAATTGTCTAATCGGGATTTAAACATAGACTTAGAACTGCTAGAAATAACCTCCACAGGTAAAGCATTCCAGGGTTTTATGATACATAGAGTGTAAAAGAATTTCTGTGGCATTAGATTAAATTTCCTATGTTTTAGCTGGAGCGGGTGACCTCTAAGGTTAAAGGTATCATCTTTGAACACCAGCCCTAGATTAGTCAATAAATATGGAGCCTTCATTATATCAAACATAAGAAGAAGATCCCCTCTTAGCCACCGAGTAGTGAGGGACATTAAATTCAATGAAATTAGTCTGGTTTCATACGATGCATTTTGTAGACCTTTCGTAAATTTTGTGTAGTGTCTTTGTACTTTCTCCAATCGCAGAATGCCATGTTTCCTAAAGGGGCACCATAACGGGGAAGAGAAATCCAGATGTGGGTGAACATAGGCTCTTATATAAGGGCATCAGTAGATTGCTACTTCTTGATTTAATGTTTCTCTTGATAGACCAGATAACCCCGTTAGCTTTAAGTATCACCGCATTAATTTGTGAATCGGGACGGAAATCATCAGACACCAACACACCCAAGTCTTTCTCTGTACCAGTACTGGTCAACACTCTATTGTCTAATATATAGACATGAGAGGGATTGTTGATATCAAAATGCATAATCCTGCATTTATCGTGGTCCAATTTCATACTCAAGTATGTATCCATTTAGAGATGTTATTCAGGTCATTTTAAATAGATGCAATCTGCTCTAAGTTGGAACACAGACCTCCGATTTTAATGTCATCCGTATATTTTATAGTATTAGAAATGCAGTTATCTGTTATACTGGATATGAAAAGCTGAAAAAGGCTTGGGCCCAAGACAGAGCCCTGTGGTACTCCACTTGTGATTAACCCCAAATCAGACAGTTGTCCGTTAATCCGAACTCGCTGAGTTCTGTTAGTCAACTAAGCACAAACAAAAAATCGGATTGTTGTCAGATGACTCTTCTAATCTCTAAACATGCTGTGCACATATCTATCTCCTAGACAATAGAAGTTTAAACAGAGACACTAACTCAGATACTACGGATGAATGATAGTGTTAACAGAATGGCATGTGGTCTGGGACAGGCACTCAACAAAACTGTACACAAATGTGTACAATGAGTATAGAAACATAGAATTTGACGGTAGATAAGGACCGCTTGGCCCACCTAGTCTGCCTGTTTCCCTATCTGATGGATAAGCTGCAGATCCTAGTTAACCAACAGCCTATTTCCTCCTACCCCCATAGAATTGCTTTATGTCTGTCCTATGCATTCTTGAATTCCCCTACTTTTTTTGACTCCACGACCTCCTCAGGAAGGCTGTTCCATGTATCCACAACCCTCTCTGTGAAAAAATACTTCCTCACTTTACCTCTGAGCCGTCCGCCCTCTATTTTCAAATTGTGCCCCCTTGCTCTCGCACATATCTTTTTCTGAAAGACGCTACCCTCTCAGACTTTGTTGATTCCCTTGAGGTACTTAAAAGTTTCTATCATGTCCCCCCTCTCTCGCCTCTCCTCGAGTGTATACGTATTAAGTTCCTTTAATCTCTCTTCATATGCTTCTGGTGTAGACCCAGCACCATTTTAGTTGCTCTCCTCTGGACAGCCTCCACTCTGTCTATGTCTTTGTGGAGATGGGGTCTGCAGTACTGCACGCAGTACTCCAGATGGGGTCTCACCAACTGTCTGTACAGAGGGATAACAACTTCCTGTTTTCTACTGTTGATGTCTCTCCCTATGCATCCCAGTATCCCCCCAGCCCTCCTTACTGCCTTCTCACATTGCTTGCCCACTTTTAGGTCATCTGATATAACTACCCTCTGGTTCCTTTCCGTTTTTGTTGTTGTTAGTATCTCACCCCCCATTGTGTACTCTTTCCCTTGGTTTTTGTTTCCCAAGTGCATTAATTTGCACTTCTTTGCATTGAACTTGAGCTGCCATACATTTGACCATTCCTCCAATCTTGCCAAGTTTTCATCCTTTCCACCCCGCCTTCTCTATGAACCCTGTTGCAGATCTTTGTGTTGTCTGCAAAGAGACATACTTCTCCTTCCAGTTCCTCTGCAGTGTCTCTTATAAAGACATTAAAGAGGACCGGTCCCACTACTGAACTCTGCGGTACTCTACTAGTAACCCTCCTTTCATCACTGTGGACTCCGTTTACTATTACCCTTTGCGTCCTGTTGTCCAGCCAATTTTTTATCCAGGCTACCACCTTAGGACTCACTCCAAGGCTGGCTAACTTGTATATTAATCTTTTGTGTGGGACTGTGTCAAATGCCTTGCTAAAATCTAGGTAGGCCATGTCCAAAGCCCCTCCCTGGTCTACTACTTTGGTCACCCAGTCAGAGAAATCAATTAGATTCGTCTGACATGACCTTCCCGCTGTGAATCCATGCCTGCCTAAACCTTAGTATGTGTGTGTTTGCTGTAGATCAATATATTTTTCCCTAACAGCACAGTCAAAAAATTATTTATTTATTTAGAAACATATTGGAATTATAAACCTTTGAGTCAGAAACTTCTTTACAGTGGCTTCACGTCAGATATCATACAGTGCAGATAATACAAACTGAGTGCAACACATAGACAGGAATAGACAGTAAGTACAGGCAATACAGGTTACAGTCTGTAGATAATAAGCAAAGGTAAACATTAGAGTTACAGATGGCAATCAGAATTGAAGAGACAATTCTGGTGCAGCGTTCTTCAGGTAGGCAGGCAGGAGGTTCCTTTGTCAACAGCTAAGGTGGGAGTCACGACACGTTGTCACAATATATGTATTATATGGGGGGAGGGAGGAACATAAACAGTCCCGGAGTTGAGCATGCAGCTGAGTGCAGAGTCTAGGGTGACCCCGGGGTATTTAAAGTTGTCGACCTGCTCAAGGGGTATCAGTTGGGAGTTAAGGATTCACAGGGGGAAGCCTTTGTGTTTCTTCTGGTTATGTGCGAACACCATAACTTTGGTTTTCTTATAATTTAAAACCAGCCGTTGGTCAGCAAACCAGGATTCAGCCTCTTTGAAGGTTTTGTGGAGGGATAATTGTAGTGAGTAAGGATCCTGGTGGGTGGAGAAGAGAACCGCATTGTCAGCATATAATAGCAGTTGTCCGGAGCAGGCCTTGGGAATGGTGTTCAAAAATAGGCTAAAAAGAAGGGGCCCCAGGATGGAACTCTGGGATACCCCTGACTTTGACCGGTAGGCATTCAGAGAGCGTGTCATTAATCTTGACTTGTTGGGACTACCGGTTAGGTAGTCAGCAAGCCATTTGGTGGCATCCTGGGAGAGAGTAGATAGGAGGAGGAAGTAGTTCACGGTGTCAGAGGCTCTTGACAAGTCCACAAAGACAGACCCCACTAGACACCCTCCATCAAGGGCAGTGTGAATAACACTAGTGAATTCCATAAGTGCCGTGGTGGTGCAGTGCCCTTTGCAGAAACCGTGTTGTTCCCGGCAGAGCAGGTCATATTTAATGAGGTGATCAGTGAGTTGGTTGAAATGATTTTTTTCAGAGCCTTTTGGGGGGGAGGATGGAGGTGAGGTGGTAGTTTCCAGGAATTCTTTGTTCGATTCTTTTGTGGATGGGGTGATTACCACGATTTTCCATATAGAGAGGAATTTACAGAAGCAGAGGAGCGATTAAGTATGGTTGTGGGGGGTAAGGACCTCATCAGAGTTATGAGGAGGAGTCATAAGGAATCACTACTGTTACGAGACTTGCCTAAGACTTTTATAAGGTAGGGTTTAGCCTCCCGCAGGTTGAAGGTTTTGAAGTGGAAAAGAGGTAGGTAGTGGGAGGGGTATGGGAATCAAAGAAGTTGGAGGGAAGCATACTGCTGAGGTCCGAAAAGGACGAGTTGAGTGAGTCTGCAATGGTCTAGGGATCAGTGGAGATACCGCCGTTGATAGTGTGCGTGGGGACGGGGGACGACACAGCTTTCCCATTGAGTTCCTTTAAGTTATCCCAGAATTTGCATAATGAAATCCAGGAGGAGGCAAGGGCAGCTCTGTAGTGTTAAGCTTTGGCCTTATGTAAGTGTAGGAACAGAACTAATTTGATTAAAATATTTTATTATTATAATATTATATTCTTAATTGTTATTCTGTATCCTTATATTGGCTTAATTATTAAGTACTATAAATGTTTCTGGTCACATTAGTATCTAAATGAACTTTAAAACAAGGGCAGTGCTGCTTAAGGCTTGAATACTGAAATGGAGGAATGATGCATGAAAAGGGAATACAGCATACATGGTCAACCCCAAGAACAAAAAAGTTGTTTCAGGGATAGTCTGTTTAAATTGGATGGTCTCTTCCAATGAGTAGCAGAAGAGCTTGAAACTTGACATAATTTACAACCTTGTTTTTCAGTACCAGCCAGAGCACATCTCTGAGGTTAACATAGATTCAGACTGGCTTTAAGAAATTAAGACTTTTATTTATAGGAAATATACAAAAACTCTGATACATTTCAGAATTATACAGGTTATTGGAAATGCATGTACCTGCCCAGTGGGTAAGTTTTAAACCCATCAAGAAAGTGTATTGTGAGCTATTTACAAAAATCTGTAGCCCCAAAACTGTTTAAAATGTATTGACAAGTTTGGTGTCTATAGTAAGCTGACCTTGCCACCTTTTTAGTGGAATGAGGGTAAAGTGTTTTTTTAATAGAAATAACTAGTTGGGTGGATTATAAGCCTCAGAGGTAATTTAAGGAAGTATTTTTTCACAGAGAGGGTTGTGGATGCATGGAACGGCCTTCCGGAGGAGGTTGTGGAGTCAAAATCGGTGGTGGAATTCAAGCATGCATGGGACAGTCATAAGGCAATTCTAGGGTGTGGGGGTAAGAAGAAGTAGGCTGCTGGTTAACTAGGATTTGCAGCTTATCCAGTAGGTAGGGAAATGGGCAGACTGGGTGGACCAAGCGGTCCTTATCTGCCGTCAAATTCTATGTTTCTATGGATAGCAATGTGAGGTCACGGTTCATTACTTTAAACAAAGAAGATCCCTGTCTTAAAGAAGTTTTATCAAATTTACACAGTTCTAATGATAGCAGGTATGCCAAACTAATATCATTTTAAACAGGAAGAATATACTTCTGAAATCTGTAAATACGTTTTAGAGATCTGTAAAGTAAAAAGTTTTATAATGCTTTTATAAATTATAGCTTTTATATTAGAATTGACACCATAATGTTTGGTGTCAAATTAATCCTCTCCTTAAGTTGCATCAAAAATGTGAGTCTTGTGTATGTACAAAGGTGCACATAGATGCAAGAAAGAAAAGTTGTTTTATATCAAAAATAGTTTTTCAGGATGAGGTCATATTGATAAAAAAATGGCTTAGAAGGGGCTAACAGTAACACCCTCAAAGAGTACTCAAACCAATCATAACTTGATGGTGATGTCGCCCAGTAGGTGGGACATAAATGGGATGCTGTCAAAGCTGGCCCAGAACTGCTTAATTCTTAGGTGTGTGAAGACCTGTGTTCAGTGTCCTGACAGTTTTGGATGAGCTTGGACTTGTACTAGGCCAAACGCGTGAAACCACACCTGCTTGTAACATTATTTGGGCTTTGACATTGCCACCGTAAGGGGGTGCTAAACTATCTGCTGAAACTGACTGTTACAGAAAGAACTTTATTCCAGTATTGGATTAAGCAAGGCCTCTGTTTTGCATACCGAGAATTTGGAATAACAGTAATGTTTTAGAATTTCTGTTAAAAGCCTGGACAAGAGACTGACTTTGAAATTTACTAGCCAGCAAGCCTGCAGTGCTGTTGAATAGCAGTGAGTCCAGAGTTGCAGGTTCAAAAGCAGAAATGAACTGAAGCAGAAGAGAGTCAGAGTCCAGTTACCCAAAACAACATTACTGTCCACAGGGAGAGATCTTTCTACAGACTGTGCTGAACTGTTAAAATCTTGCCTGATTTTTCCCACTAAATCCTGAAGCATTCAGGAAGTACAAGGAATCGCAGAAGGAGCAGGACAGAGAACTGTATCAGTTAAAGCAAAAGGAGGCTGGGAAGGCAGTCAGAATAGCAAAGGCCCAAACCGAGGAAAAGATAGCCAACTCAGTTAAGAAGGGGGATAAAACCTTTTATAGGTACATCAGGGAGCAAAGGAAGACCAAGGGAGGGATAGTGAGGCTTAATAAAGGGAGGGAGGGTGGGCAGAGGAGACTGTGAAAAGGCAGAGATACTAAACAAATATTTTGCTCAGTATTTACAAACGAAGAGGAGAGGTACATAAAACAAAACAGTAGTAACACTCTGGATACAGAAGTTGATACCGGCCCATTTACAGAAGAAAGGGTTCTGAAAGAACTCTTAAAACTGAAGGTGGACAAAGCAATGGGGCCTGATGGGATTCATCCCAGAATTCTAAAATAACTAAGGGTAGAACTAGTGACACCACTGACTACCCTTTTAACAAATCATGGGAGGATGGGGTGGTACCCGAGGACTGGAGGAGGGCAGATGTGATTCCCCTTCACAAAGTGGGAGCAAGGGCAGAAGCAGGAAACTATAGACCTGTTAGTTTAACCTCAGTGATAGGAAAATGATGGAATCACTTCTAAAGGAAAGAATTGTCGAGTATCTAGAGGCCAGAGGGCACAGGACCCTAGGCAGCATGGATTCACGGGAAGGTCATGCCAGACCAATCTGATAGATTTCTTTGACTGGGTGACCAAAGTAGTAGATCAGGGAGGGGCTGTGGACATGGCCTACCTAGACTTTAGCAAGGCATTTGACACAGTCCCACACAAAAGATTAATATACAAGTTAGCCAGCCTGGGAGTGGGTCCCAAGATGACAGCCTGGGTAAAGAATTGGCAGGAGAATAGGACACAGAGAGTAATAGTAAATGGAGTCCACTCAGAAGAAAGGAGGGTTACTAGTGGGGTACCACAGGGTTCAATATTAGGACCGGTCCTCTTCAATGTCTTTATAAGCGACATTGCAGAGGGACTGGAAGGAAAAGTATGTCTCTTTGCAGATGCCACTAAGATCTGCAACAGAGTTGATGCACAGGGTGGGGTGGAAAGGATGAGAAGGACTTGGCAAGGTTAGAGGAATGGTCAAACGATGGCAGCTTAGATTCAATGCTAGAAGTGCAAGTAATGCACCTGGGAAACAAAAACCCAGGGGAAGAGTACACAATGGGGGGTGAGATACTAACAACAACAAAAATGGAAAGGGACCTGGGGGTAGTCATATCAGATGACCTAAAGATGGGCAAGCAATGTGAGAGGGCAGCAAGGAGGGCTGGGGGGATACTGGGATGCATAGGGAGAGGCATCACCAGTAGAAAACAGGAAGTTATTATCCATCTGTACAGACAGCTAGTGAGACCCCATCTGGAGTACTGTGTGCAGTTCTGGAGACCCAATCTCCGCAAAGACATAGACAGGATGGAAGCTGTCCAGCAGAGGCAACTAAAATGGTGCAGGGTCTGCACCGGAAGACATATGAAGAGAGACTTAAGGAGCTAATATGTCTAGCCTCGAGAAAAGGAGGGAGAGGGGACATGATAGAAACTTTCAAGCACCTCAAGGGAATCAACAAAGTCCAAGAGGGTAGCATCTTTCAAAAAGAGGTGTGCAAGAACAAGAGGGCACAATTTGAAGATAGAGGGGCGGCTCAGAGGTAATTTAAAGTATTTTCACAGAGAGCTGGTTGTGGATGCATGGAGCGGCCTTCCGGAGGAGGTTGTGGAGTCAAAATCAGTGGTGGAATTCAAGCATGCATGGGATAGTCATAAGGCAATTCTGGGGGGTGGGGTAGGAAGAAGTAGGCTGCTGGTTAGCTAGGATCTGCAGCTTATCCAGTAGGTAGGGAAATGGGCAGACTGGGTGGGCCAAGCGGTCCTTATCTGCCGTTAAATTCTGTGTTTCTATGACTTTTGATGATCTGTGACGTCAAGCGAGAAGGATCCAGCCGGCATTGCTTCATTGGTGTCAAAAGACTCTACAGTTCCAGGTTCAAGGCAAAAAAACAGCAGACTAAAGCCGAACTCACCACCAAGGACATTTGTCATCCAAAACCCAAAGTTCTCACCAAGACTTTGAAAGTTAAAAAGTAGAAGACCGCATCTACAGATAACTAAAACATAAGCATTCTGTTATCCTATTTTTAGTACTTATTTGACTATCTGGGGTGGTAACTTAGTGCATTTTAGCTCCAAACATTGGGTATATGGTTAAACTAGAATTTAAATCTAAAGAAAATACCTTTTACATACTATGAAGTTTAAACAAGTATCATACCACGATAATCTGAAACACCAGTGTAATGAGTGGCAAATTCTCATAGTAAAAAGAAAAGGTCCTGCTGTTTATAAGTATGTTAAAGAAATAGTATAAACTATCATTTATTATGCTGAATATTGCCTATTTATTCACATAGCTTATTGCTGAAATTTGTTTTGTTTTATGATTTACTTGATTTCTAAAATCTGTTTTGTTTACATTACAGTTTATGCTTATATTATTTTTACTATGCTTGATACTTATGCTAGTTATGAATATTTAGTACTTGTACATATGTGAATAAAATATATTTATCTCTTATATAATCCAAAGTGTGGCAACAGTGTTTTTAACTATCATTTTTGAATCTGGAGAGCATAGGATAATATCACATGTGAATATTTATTTTTGGTAATTTATGAAATAATTTTTGAGTAAGGCCTGAGGTAAATCCAAGTGCATTATTATAAAAAGTGATATTATAAGCCTTTGTTCTGACATAAATCCCAAGTGCATTTATTCCTTGCAGCCCGATAGCCCTGTCTATTGAACTGTTTGTCTGAGTCACAGGCAAAGTACCAGAGGGTGTCTTTGCTGCGCATTTGGTCAAGGAGCGCCTGAGAGATCCAAGGAGTGTCAGGGCCTTTGATAACACATTTGGTGAAGGGGGCATATAGATCACATGCCGAGTTGAAAGAGCAGATCAAGTATTTAAGAGCTGTGTCTGTGTCAGGGACATACATGATCAAGGGGAGACCAGTCCCAATGAGCTAGGTGGTATTTGAGTTGACTCAGCTTGCCTGGTTTGAGCTGATGGTAGAAAATAAGTTTTGGAGCAGTGTTTTTCATCTTACAAGACCAGGTGCATAGCATGGGTGAGTGGTCGCTCAGGGCATTGCTCAGTCTTTACTGAGGAGGAGGTGGGTGATGGTCCTGAAGGGAGTACAGGGGATGGGAATGGTGCAGAAATGGACACAAGTTCCTTTACGTGGGAAAAGGTCCAGCAGGAACTGGAAGGATTAAGAGTTGATAAAGTAGTGGGGCCAGATAGGGTGTACCCCAGGGTCCTAAAGGAACTAAGAGAGGTGGTGGCTGAACCTCTGGCAGTTCTGTTTAGCCAATCACTGGAAATGGAAGGTGCCCAAAGACTGGAGGACAGCAGATGAAGTCCCCTTATACAAAAGCGGGAACAAAGAGGAAGCGGGGAACTACACATCAGTCAGCCTGACCTCAGTAGTGGGGAACGTCATGGAAGCACTACTGAAGGAGAGACTGGTGGAACATCTGGTTGCCAACGGACTACAGGACCCAAGGTAGCATGGTTTCACTGGGTGGAGGTCATGTCAGACCAACCTCATTGAATTTCTCGACTGGGTGACAAGGGAGGTGGATCAGGGGAAGGCAGTGGACATGGCCTATCTGGACTTCAGCAAGGCCTTTGACACTGTGCCACATAGAAGCCTATTTAACAAACTGGGGAATATGGGAGTGGGTAGGACAGTAGTGCAATGAGTAGGTAATTCGCTGGGTAGCAGGACACAGATGGTGGGGGTAAATAGCTGTCACTCCACAGGAGGAGGAGTGACCAGTGTGGTACCACAGGGGTCAGTGCTGGGACCGGTCCTATTCAACGTCTTCATCAATGACATTGCACAGGACCTAGAAGGCAGAATTTTACTGTTCACTGATG
Organism: Neoceratodus forsteri; assembly: GCA_016271365.2. Lineage (NCBI taxonomy): Eukaryota > Metazoa > Chordata > Ceratodontiformes > Ceratodontidae > Neoceratodus > Neoceratodus forsteri. The sequence continues at coordinate 85,462,352 of CM028136.1, forward strand.
ACAAGAAGCTTTGTAACAGAGTGGACACACTAGAGGGTGTAGACAAAATGAAGAGGGACATGCAGAAGCTTGAAGAATGGTCAAGGGTTTGGCAGTTGAAATTCAATGCAGAGAAGTGCAAGATAATGCATATGGGGCACAAAAACCCTGGAACAACTTATCAATTGGGGGACTGAAGATATAGCATGCACCAAGCAGGAAAGGGACCTTGGGGTTATCATCTCTGATGACCTCAAGGTAGGGAAACCGTACGACAAGGCAGCAAGTAAAGCAAATAGGATGCTGGGATGCATAGGCAGAGGCATCACCAGCAGGAAAAGGGAGGTCATAATTCCACTATACAAGACACTAGTGAAGCCCCACCTGGAGTACAGTGTACAGTTCTGGAGCCCTTACCTATGTAAGGACGTAGACAGAGAAGAGAAGGTTCAGAGGAAGGCAACAAAGATGGTACAGAGATTGCATCACAAGTCCTATGAAGACAGGTTGAAAGACTTGAATATGTACTCCCTGGAGGAGAGAAGGGAGAGAGTGGATATGATAGAGACATACAAGTACCTTACAGGTGGTGGACAAGTGGAACAACACCCTGCCAGAGGAAGTGGTGGGGACTGAAACAATCACGGGATTTAAAAATGCATGGGATAGACATAAGGAAATTCAGGAGGTTGGGGTAAGGGGCAACAGACTTCTAGGAAAACATAAAATGAACTTACAAGCTCAAATGGGCAGACTGGGTGGGCCATAGGCCCTTATCTGCTGACAGTGTCTATGTATCTATGTAACATAAGTGATGTTATTGAGATGATAGGTAAGTATGAGGCCAAGTAGGGCCGCGGATCCATTTTTGGGTTTTAAACGCGTGGGAGACGTGACGATTGGTGGAGATCCATGGCAGCAGTAGCATTCTTGTAGTGGGCAGCAGAGATTGATTGTCAGTTAATATTGAAATCTCCCATGGCTATGATCTCCGACTTGGGGGGAAGGGGCAGGAGAGAGAGGTAGTTCATTAGATACTGGAATGCTAGTTTTTGGTTCCGAGGGGTAAAGTAGATGGAGGTAATAATGAGGGGAGCTCTGGCCCTGCCAGTGGCGATTTTCAGGGAGAATGCCTGTGTACTATACTCCAGCTGGGCGGAGGGGAGTTCATGACCCTGTAAGGAGTCATGGATCTAAATAGCACAGCCACCCCCATGCTTCCCGACTCTCCTCATGGGAACGGGTGTATCCAGTAAGTGATACAGTCGAGTCAGGGTGCCCTTAGTGAGCCAAGTTTTAACTGCTGATAGAATATAAGACTGGTGCTGGGCACCCATCCCTGGATAGTGTCAAGTTTTTTCTGTAGGCTACAGATATTTATAAATGCCTGGTGATTTAGCCTGGCTAGTTTACAGAACACCTGGCATATGTCTGAGACAGGGCTTATCAGATAGTATCTTAAGAGGTTTAAAAAAAAGTGTAAATCTTTTAGATTTACTGGGAAATGGTGACATTTATTTATTTATTTTGTGTATTCTTTATTTATAAACTCTATCCACACTGGACTTTCTCCAGCTAGGTCATGGGGCTTACTGGCTGATTCCATCCGCCTGAAACTCCAGTGCTCTGTATTATTCCCCAAGCCGCATCCCGAACTCCCTCGGATCTGAGTCCCTCAGGAGCAGGGACCGCTAACTCCATCCGGCGCTGCATCTGAGTTTCTGGTGGAAGGATGAGAGGGAACCAGAACACCTCGGCCCAGCATTAGATGTGGTGCCAGCTCCACTAGACCCGCTTTCGCCTACCAGTGAGAAGGGGATTTTCTTTGTTACTGCCCCTCATTGGCCCAGCAGTGCAATGTGCTCCGGCGTGGCATGTGAACGCTCCCATTCACACCTGCAGAAGCGCAGCCATGGCCATGCCCCTGCATTTTGCTAGGATTTGACTGCTGCATTGCCCTCAGTCTACACTAGAGGTCGCTAGACAGCGAGACCTACGTCCCCATAGTTGTGGAAGGATACATTGAAAAGTCCAAAAATATGTTCTACGATCCTCCATTTTTCCAGCTACAGACAGCAAGATGGCTGTAGGCTTCGCTCACAGGCATGAAAAGGTGGAGGAATATAAAACAACCTATCAAAGCAATGTGGCTAAAGAAAAGGCCTTTCTTTCCCAAAGGTCCCAGAGAATGGGAAACAGACAGGGGTTATTATCCTAGGGCCTTTTACCCTCTGCCTATGCCCCTAGATTATTCTCAGATGAGAGGTTATTTCAGAGGAAGAGAACAGAGAGGTCAGAGAAGAACCAACTCCTCTCCTTCTCCCACTGTCCAGAGCAAGCAAACCTCCTGACTGCAACATCCACGTCACCTCTCCCTGTAGGAGGCAGGCTGACCCACTGCCTCCACCAGTGGCACCTCATAACCACAGACAAATGGGTACTAGAGGTGGTCGGTCAGGGACTTGTCCTGCAGTTTAAAATGCTCCCTCTCTGCAGTGCTCCAAACTTTCTGAACCCCTAACCCCAACAGAAAAACTGTTGGAGCTAGAGATAAAAGCTCTTCTGTCCACTAAAGCAGTGGAAGGAGTCCCCTTCCCCCAGTGAGAGAAAAGGCCTCTATCTAAGATAGTTTCTCACACAAAAGAGAAATGGGGAATGGCGACCCATTCTGGATTTAAGGTACCTGTACAAGTATCTGCTGAAACTCAAATTCAGAATGGTCACCCGGACTGTGGTGATCCACTCCTTTCAGCAGGGAGACTGGATAGCCTCCCTAGGCCTCAAGGATGCCTATTTTCACATCCCCATAAGGCCGTCCCACAGAAGGTTTCTCAGGTTCAGGCTGCCATTAGGCCATTACTAGTTTGCAGCTTTACCATTTGTTCTCACATTAGCTCTCAAAGTTCCTGGCAGTAGTGGCAGCTCATTTAAGTATACAGCATGTGTCAGTCTTCCCATACCTGGACGACTGGCTCATCAAGGACAAGTCGCCAGACAAGGTCAAGGAAACTCTCAGACTAACAAATGGTACTCTGGAGTTCCTGGGATTTATTATCAACAAAGAAAAGTCCCACTTCGAATCAGTTCAGGTACTGGGCTTTAGTGGAGCAGAAGTGGGTACCATCTAAGGGAAGGTCATGCTTCCTGTGGACATGGTACAGAACTTCCTTGAATTGGAAAATTTCTTTGTCTTGGGCCCACCACTGCTGGCCAGACATTTCCTCAGACTGCTAGGCCACATGGCTTCCATGACAGCCGTGGTCCCAGGCACCAGATTTCAGATTAGGGACATCCAGTGTCACCTGAGGGATCACTGGTCCCAAAAGAAATATTCCCTCTCAAAGCTAATTCCAGTCTCAAGAACCTTAACCCAGGCCCTAGACTGGTGAAAGGAAAACCTAAGGGAAGGGGTCCCATAAGTGGGATTTGGTCTCCCGGAGAGTTAAGCCTCCACATCAACCTTCTGGAACTCAGGGCTGTTTACCTGGCTATCAAGGCCTTTGTCCCAGAACTAAGGGGCCACTCTGTCCAAATCAGAACAGGCAGTACCACTGCCATGTTCTGCATCAACAAACAGGGTGGAACAAGGTCCACCAAACTATGTATATGAAAATTTGGCCACTAGCCCACTGCATGGACATGCACCTGTCCACCATGCACCTCCCAGGCAAGGACATTGTATTGGCAGACTCCCTGGGTTGTATCAGCCAGGGCCACCAGGAGTGGACCCTAAACAGACAAGTGCTTGGAACAGTGTTCAGGAGGTGGGTCACCCCAGAGGTAGAGGTAGACCTATTCGCCTCCATCCTCAACCATCAGCTTCCACATTACTGCTGCAGACCCCCAGCTCTGGGTACACTGCCAATAGATGTTCTGACTTTGGACTGGGCAGCAAATGCCTTTCCTCCTTTTCCTCTGACACACAGAACTCTTCAGAAGCCCAGGGATCAGTTAGCCACAATGACCTTGGTGGCTCCAGACAGGGCAAGGCTGCCCTGATACTCCCTACTTCTTGCCCTCTTGATCAGGAAGTTAGTCCGCCTACCCCTGAGCCACAGTCTCTTGGCTCTGCCTCAGATAGGAGTAGCTTATCCCAGCATAGAGTCTTCTCACCTCAAGGCCTGGTTCTTGAGGAGTTGAGTTTCCTGATTCTCAGTACTCCAAGCTATTGCTCGAAATCCTTCACACTGCTAAAAAACCTAGCATTAAGAAGACCTGTGCTTCAAGGTGGAGTGGGTATTCCTTGTGGTGTAGAGGTAAGCACATAGACCCTCTCAGGGCCTCTCCATCTGCTCTGCTGGGCTACTTGGGTCGCCTGCAGTATCAGGCCTAAAGACCTCTTCCCACAAGGTGCATTTAGCAGCTATATTAGCCTGTATCTGCTTGGAAAGAGAAATGTGTAATTTCCAATTCCATCTTCAAAAAGGTTTAATTTTTTTTCCCCTATATATTTTAGTTGCTTTTTTCGTTTTATTGATATACTTACGAATGTGCCAGCAAACAGACCACCCGGTCTAGCTAAGTCTGCTCTAGTGTGCAGCTAGCACCCCTAGTTTGCAGCTGCCCCCCCTTTTGTCATCCCACTGCCACCCCAACCTCCCCACCCTCACTCTCCCCTGCCCCATGCCCTTTTGAAGCTGTTCACAGATTTACATGATACCACCCACACGCACATCACGCACTATGGCTACTCCCCTCCCTACCAGTCGCTCCATTATGCCTGCGCCTGCCACCGAACCTCCATCCGGTGATGGCTGGACTGTGGACAGGCGACCCCTCTCCCGAGAGAGGAGCACCAGTGCTTGATCCTGCTCCCACCCTTCCCCCTTCCCCCATGCTGGGACCCCAGCAAGCTGAGGTTGTTCCCAAACCCACGCTGGCATAGCATGTGGTAAGGCAAAGATGCCTCGGTCCTCTGCACCACCAAGCTGGCCATCAAAACGTTTTTCAGAGGTCTGCTCCACCTTCAGTCCCTGCTAAAGGAGCATGTCCCTCCCTGAGATTTGAACCTTTGCATAGCCAAGCTCATGGAACCTCCTCTTGAGCTCATGACTACTGCTGATTTTTTTTTTTTTTAATTTAACAAAGCTTTATTGTTTTCCAGCACCAGGTTAAATACAGAGGACGATCCACCATCGGAAACATTAGGTGCAAATACCAAGAAACAATATAATCATTCCCTCCACCCCCACCCCAAGAGCTACACACCATTATTAACCCCATAACTGCAAAATAAGAGGAGATTCATATCAATTATGCTTCCAGGTTATCAAAATAGCCTCCAGATTTCCCCACAACAAAGTAAAGGCTTTGACTCTATCTTGCACAGTTGCAATGTGCCTTTCTAGTTGTAATGCCATCATAACCTCCCTATACCATTCCAGCACCGAAGGAGATTTCTCATCTGTCCAATGTCTCATTGTTATTATTTTAGCAGATGCAGCCACAAGTGCCATATGTGCTCTCCTACACCTTGGGGTACCAGCTGGAAAGTGATTAGCCATACAAATTTCAGGAGTGAAGCGCTCACTCAAGCCAAGGATAGGGTCCAAAGTATTATTAATAGAAATCCAGAATGTCTTTATATAGGGACATAGCCACATCATGTGGTATAAAGAACCTGTATCTTTCTTACATCTGTTACACAATGATGTAACTAATGTCCCATATCTGAAGAGTTTAACTGGCGTCAGGTATAAATCATGCATAATATTATAACAAACTAAGCTTAGTCTATCTTGTTTAACAAATTTATACATTGATGTCTAAAGTGTCTTCCATAAAGTAACATCATCTGGGATACCTAATTCTCTTATCCAGTAGGAACAAGATCCAGACGGCAATCTGTGGTCCCACTCCTGTAAGGTTTTGTACAATTTAGAGACAGCATGCGATTGAGAAGCTATCTGTAAGAGTGTAGTTATCTCTCTCTCTCTCACCTGGATCTTTTAGGGGGAACCGCAAGGAGAATGAGGTAATGGCCTTACAAACTTGGAGATACTTAAAGGCATCATTATTTAATGCACCAATCGACTGTTGTAGTTGAGCAAAAGAGATCAATTTCCCATTCTTCCACATTTCCAAAACCTTACATTGGTTCAACTGAGGCCAAAGAGACATAGATATCGGTGAACCCTCAATCTTGAAGTGCGGATTACTGATAACTGACTGGTCAGACGATTGATACCAATTTACTATGAGATGTCTTTGGACCTGGTGAGAAACTTTCATTGACCATCCCAAGGGGTTATTACTGAGGGATTTGGGAATATGCGCGTGGGAGGCATATAGAAGGGCCCATAGTGAACACTTAACTTGAGACGCTAGGTATCTTTCAATAGATAACCACAGAGGGGAATATGCATTAATCTCAATGTCGTTATGCTAGAAGGCTAACTTATTTATATGTTGGGCTATGTAATATAAAAAGAAGGAGGGGGCCGCAAGGCCTCCTATCAACTTTGGTGCTGTTAACTTTAAGACCTGCGAATACCCTTTTTGTTCCACAAAAAGGAGCTAAGCTTACTTTGTAGCCTAGAAAACCATTTTTTTGGCAGATACATCCCTAACATTCCTAAAGGGTATAATATCCTTGGTAATAGATTAATTTTGATGATATTTAATCTACCCCAAAGAGATATAGGCAACAAACGCCATCTCTCCAAGTCCCTAGATATTGTTGTGATTAGATTGTCAATATTGTTACGCCTTATGGTCCCAAATTTCTAAAGATCTTGATATCTAGATAATTATAGACTTCGCTTCCAGCTAAGCCTAATGAAGACAGCTCTACCTTTTGTTTACTTTATAATTCAAGGGCATTATCTTAGTTTTTGTTCGATTCAACCTGTAATAGGATAATTTAGAGTATTCCTCAATTTCTCCTTGAACGGCTGGAACTGACGAACCAGGGCTCTCTAAATGCAATAAAATGTCATCACCATATACCGAATAGGCATATCTTGCTGCAGCTATTTGAATGCTAGTGATAGTCTTATTTCCTGCCATTCTTAGAAGCAAGGGCTCTAGATATAAATTGAACAACAGTGGAGAAAGGGCACATCCCTGTCTAGTACCCCGATTTAATTTAAAAGGGAGAGATAATAAGCCATTACATTTCACTCTGGCAGAGGGACATGAATATAGAATTTCAACCTATTTTGTGAATTCCTTTGGAAAGCCAAAAGCAGCTAAAGTGACAAACAAGAAGTCCTACGAGACTCTGTCGAACGCCTTTTCGTGCGATCAAATGAGACGAGTAGCATAGGCATATTCGAGTCTCTAGCAGTTGCAATAATATGTAACAACTTTCTCACATGATCTTGAGATGACCTTCTGGTCATAAATCCGACCTGCTCACATCCTATCTGATTGCCAATAATTTTCGTGAGTCTGTTAGCTAAAACTTTAGCGAATATTTTGATGTCTGTAGTTAATAGTGATATAGGACGATAACTATCGAGGTTTTGTGGATTCTACCCGGGTTTCAAGATTAAAGATATCACGGCTCCTGAAACGTAGTGTCTGATAAACCATTATCAAACCAATAGGGAAAGAGATCCATAAGCACAGGTGCAACAGCGGATTGACAAGCTTTATAAAAATTATTTGACAGGCCATCCAGTCCAGGCAATTTGTCGAGAGGTAACTGCTGGATAGCCTTCTGGATCTCTCCTATTGTGACTGGAGTGCTTAATAAAGCTGCGTCTGTAGCAGTAACTGTAGGCAAATTCACTGAACTAAGATAAGAATTTATGTCCGCTACGTCAGGCCGTGCAGATGGATCAACTGTATATAGTTTTTGATAATAGAAACCAAACATTTCGGCCATCTTTTGAGGATCAGTGCAGATTTGGCCATCTTCTTCAGAGAGGATTCCTGTAATAAATTGCGAGGAATCTATCTGACGAATCTGCATTGCGAGCAATTTGCTTGCCTTCTCTCCCATGTCTAAATATTTCAATTTGGTTCTGTGCAAGGATAGCTCAGCTTTCTGAGATATCCACTCAGCATATTGGGCCTGTAATTGGCATAATCTAGTCCAAGTCTCTGCCGGGGAAGTATGTGATAGACTATGTTTGAAGTTTCTAATTGACCTTAAAAGGGTGTCTGCCTGAGTCCTCTGGTTCTTTACTCTTTTGGAGGCCATTTTTATAAATTCACCCCACAAAGAACATTTTCAAGCTGCCCAAATTAAGTCATACTTGTCTACGGATCCCTGGTTATAATTGAGGAAGAAGGTGATGTGTTCCCCAATATAATTTAAAGAAACTAGATCTTTCAACAACTGACTGTTAAGACGCCACAGCGGGGAGCGCTTGCCTCCCGAACACAACTAAAATTCCATTTCAACCGGAGCATGATCAGATAGTACCCTAGCTAAAATTCCAACTTTCGTAACTTCAGGAATTGCAGAGGCACTTACTAGTAAATAATCAATTTGTGAATATGTTTTATGTGCAGTCGAAAAGAAGGTATACTGCCCTTCCGAAGGGTTAAATACTCTCCATACATCTACTAAGGCAGCATTGCACATAAGTTCCTTCATTGCTGTCTGCGCTGGGGATAAACCTCTTCGTACACGGTCAGACCTATCCAGGTCTGTCTGTAATACCAAATTCCAATCCCGCCCAATATAGTGAGTTTAAGTGGATTCGTCACTATTTTTTTTTAACAAATCCACAAAGAAAGAGGGCAAATCACTATTTGGACCATATATGGAGCCTAGGAGGACCGGACGAGCTTCCAGGGTTCCATGTAACAGTATAAATCTACCCTCCGGATCCTGAGTTAATTTAAATGGAATACTCTTGGCCAGAAGGATCACTAAACCTCCTTTACTCGTGGAGATTCCGGCACCATATACCTGACCTACCCATAACCTCCTAAATAGGAGAATGTCTTCCCGCTTTGTGTGTTTCTTGTAAAAAAAACAATTTGTGCTCGTAGTTGTTGTAGATGTTTTAAAATGACCTGTCTTTTGACCCTATCCTTGGCTCCCTTGACATTCCAGCTCACAAAGCAATAATTATTACTCAACATCTATGACAAATGCCTATCAATAGCATAATTAACGAAATTCTTAATAGGGGTACCCTAATGGGTCCCAGTGTCTTACCGTCAGCAGAGGCACAACAGCACAGTTGGAGAACTAAAATGCACCTTAATGAAGTTTTATCATTTAAATCTTGACAGTGTATAGTTCTTTCCCCAATTACCCTCAATATTTCACTTCCCATTCCTCCATAATTATTTAACTTATCCATTAAACTAACACCCCCCGTGCCTAATCACTGTATACCCCACCTTACTATGCCACGTGATTTATACCAACAAGCAAGCTTAAACCCACCAATATTAATCCCTGTAGCCCCCCCCTCCATCCCAGTTATCCCACTGTTAATAGCTATTCCAAAGAAAGAAGAAAAATTCCCTTTATTAACCTTATATGTAAATGCAGCATCAAATCAATGCGTTCTGTTACTCGTGTGCACCTGTCATTACCAACCATCTGAGAGTAAAGTGTCATACTTTTATATTACTGCACCCTAAGAATTTAGTTTCTAAACAACATATATATATTATGGCATTCTACAAGCCTGTAACCCGTTTAAATCCCTTTTAGTACCAACTTGTGTTTAACCCCTCATTGCTTAAGCTATTTGACCATTATTATTACACCTAGAGCAACATTAACAGTGAGGCAACCGATGGGCAAACTAAAAATCCACATTACTTAGAACGCTAATTTACATCACCACGCATTACATTAAGCACCCCACTAAATTCACCCAAGAGACACTATTCCTATCTGTCAAACAAATTGTCCATTAGCGTCCATGGAGAGCATGCACTAATGCATCGACTTCAAGCCATCACACCCACTGAATCACCACGTAGCACCGCTAATGTCCAGTACTGGCAGCAGCTTGGATGTGCTATTCTGGGTGACGTTAGTCCGCCAGTGTCCAATCATTTTGATAATTTCCACCGCAATCAACTTCCTTCTACTTCTTGTTCGAAGCACGATGGTGGATTTAGGAGCAGCTTCAGTACATCATCAAATCGCACTTGAATTCACAGTTAACAAGCCCCCCCCTTTGTAACATTACCAGGCCTTTTATGCCGAAATACCTCATCCTTCTAAATCTACAGCTCCATTAAATATACATTCGACAGGACAGCACAGTAGATTACACCAACAGTACCTTAATTTAAACAACCCTGGGAAGAGTTCCTTCAAACCATTCAGGGCTTGTGCTGGAGAATCGTAAGAGACCCACTTGTCTTCATTTCTGACCATCAAGATAGCCGGATATTTAACCCTGAACTGCTTCGTGGCCGCAATCAACTTGGATACTACAGGGTGAAGCTCTTGTCGTCGCAGTCGCACTGAGTAGGGTAAATCCTGCACGATTCTTATTTTCTTTCCCTCCCAGGTCACCTCCTGAAGCCCTTTCACTTTGCGGAGTATGTGCTGCTTATCAGTGTAATTAAGCAGCTTAAAAATCATCGGCCTCAGGGACTGACCAGAGGCAGGTGGGGGGCGCAAGGCTCGATGAGCCCTCTCGATCAAGTAATATCCTCCGTTTGGCGAGGGACCAGCTATTTTCAAACAAAATCTTTGCATAAATGAAATCACTGCACTCCCTTCCTCTCTCTCAGGGATACCGATTACCACCAGATTATTCCGTCTACTGCGTCCTTCCAAATCTTCAGTTTTCTTCTCCAGTTTTTTGAGCCTGCTCTTCATATTGACAAAGTCTAACTCAACCTTGTCTTGTTTTTTTTCGATAGCTGTAATTCTGGTTTCCGAATCCCCCACTCTTCTAGATAAAGAGTCCACGGAGTTCTTAATTGCTTGAAGGTCATCTGATATAGTAGATATTGCTGTCTGAAGGGGCTGCATTATCTCTAAGAATTTCTCCTCCAATAGTGCAGTTGTTACGGCAGTCATTTCGATCTGTTGTGTCTTGTTGCCTGGGCGTTTTTGCGGCCTTTTCTTTCTCAGGCGAAGATGGTGGGGATCGACCCGGTTGTACTTTTTTTTACATAAGCCTCCATTCAATATTCGGTCCCACACTTCAGATTACCGTTGCGCTGCTGTTAGAGTTCCTTAGGGGGGTAAGTCTTATCTTGGAAAGCTGTATTTAGTTAAAATCATAGAGTGAAGAACGGAGCTCCGAGGATCTGCTGCTTCAACTCAAGCTGCCATCATGTGACCCCCCCCGACTACTGCTGATTTGAAGTATGTCACCTGAAAAACTGTCTTCCTAGTTGCAGTCACCTCTGCCAGAAGAATCTCAGAGCTGCAGGCCTTGTGTACTGAACCTAACTACATCATTGCTCAGAAGGACAAGGTAGTTCTTAGAATGAATAGGAAGTTCCTGCCTAAGGTAGCCTCTGAGTTCCACCTAAAAACATAGAAACATAGACGTTGACGGCAGATAAGGACTGTAAGGCCCATCCAGTTTGCCCATTTTTTCTACCTTATAAATGTGCCATAGGCCTTTACTCTGTCAATGACCTATCTATTCATACTCATCTGTATTGCTCCCTTATGCTAATCCCATGCCTGTATGAAGCCCTCCACTCTATTCATGTCAACCACTTCCTGAAGTAGGCTGTTCCATGCATCCTCCACCCTTTCTGTGAAAAAGAATTTCCTCACATCCCCCCTTAATCGGCCTCCCTCTAATCTCATGCTGTGTCCTCTTGTCAAATTTTCTTATATTGAAACATGTTAGACTCTTTCACCTTGTTAATGCCCTTAAGGTGTTTGAATGTTTCAGTCATATCATCTCTCTCCCTCCTTTGCTCTAGGGCACGCATATTGAGCTACGTTAATCTGTCTTCATATGTTTTCTGATGCAGCCCCTGTACCATTTTGGTTGCCCTTCTCTGGACTGCCTCCATTTGGTTAATGTCCTTGTTGAATTGTTGTTGTTGAATTTTGTTGATCGGGTAAGCCCACTGAGACTAGAAGTCCCTTTTTCAGGGGCAACCTGGGGGTGGGGATACAGATGATAACCAACTGTAACTGAACCAGATTAAGCTGTTTGTGGTGTTTCTAGTGTATGGAGAAAATTTGGCCAGGACACCGGGGAAATTTCCCCTTCTCTTTTCGAGAAGTGCCATGGGATCTTTAACGTCCACCTGAACAACCACCAGAACAGGCAGACGTAGGTGCGGTCTCCAGTACTGCACACAGTGCTCCAGATGGGGCCTAACCAGTGTCTTGTAAAAAAGAGGGATTACAGTATTGCCTCCCTCTTATGACTTGTGATACTCCTACTGATACACCCCAACATCCCTCTAGCCTTACCTACTGCTTTAGTGGTCTGCTTGAATGATTTCAGGTCATCTGTGATGATGACGCCCAAGTCTCTTTCTTCCCTTGTGATTGCCAGCAACTCCCCTTCCAACCTATAGGTAGCTTCAGGGTTTCTCTTCCCTATATGCATGATCTTGCACTTCTTTGCATTAAATCCCAATTGCCACTCTTCCGACCATTTTGCCAGTTTATCTAAATCTCTTCTCACTCTGCCCACCCCATCTGGATCATCTACTCTGTTGCAGATCTTGGTGTCATCTGCAAACAGGCAAATCTTACCCTCCAGTCCATTGGCAGTGTCACTGATGAAGACATTGAAGAGGACTAGGCCCATGACTGATCCCTGAGGTACACCACTTGTGACTTGCATCTCTTCTGACTGTATACCGTTTACCACCACTCTCTATTTTTTGCTCGTCAACCAGTTTGCCACCCAATTGACCAACCTCTGACCTACCCCGAGCCTACCCAGCTTATTAGTTAATCTTCTGTGTGGAACAGCATCAAAAGCTTTGCTGAAGTCAGTGTAGACGACATCAACTACACCCCCTTGGTCCACCGCACTGGTTATTCAGACAAAGAAATCTATGAGATTAGTTTGACAGGACCTTCCTGTTGTAAACCCATGCTGTCTTGGATCCTGTGCTTCTGTGAATTCCAGGTGTTGCACTATTCTTTCCTTAAGGAGTGCTTTCATAATCTTGCCCACTACTGAGGTAAGACTGACTGGTCTGTAGTTCCCTGCCTCCTCCCTGCTTCCACTCTTGTGAAGTGGGATCACATGAGCCCGTCTCCAGTCTTCTGGGACCTCTGCTGTGCTCAGAGACTCACTAAACAGTTCTGCTAATGGCTCTGCTAGTTTCATCCTTAACTCCTTTAGTAGCCTGGGATGTATGCTGTCGGGTCCCATTGCCTTGACCACCCTGAGCTTAGCGAGCTCTAGTAGAACCCTTTCTTTTGTGAAGGGACTTGTGCACACCTCCCTCTCCGCTGTGTCCATGGTGCTGAGCTGTAGGCCCTGCCCTACCTTCTCCTCAGTAAATACTAAACGGAAGTATCTATTTAGGATAGGTGCTTTTTCCTTGGTCCTCCTCCACACACTTCCTCTTATCCCCTTTGATCTTAGCAATACCCCCTTTGGACTTTCTCCTTTCACTAATGTATCTATAGAAAGTCTTGTCCCCTTCTTTTACTGTTCAAGCTAGTGTTTCCTTGGTTTGGGTCTTTGCCTGCCTTACTGCCTTTCCTGCTTCCCTTAGGGAAGTTTGGTATGTCTTGCTGCATTCCCTTATAGTTCCTGAAGGGCAACCTTTTGGCTCCGATCTTTTCTGCTACTGTTTTTGAGAACCAAAGTGATTTCCTCTTTCTTTTGCTCTTGAACCAGTCCATCACTCTCACAGTCTTTTTTACAGAAAAATCCATACCAGGTGAACACAAACTCCACAGCTTTGATGTAAAAAGAGCCCTGACCTACTACCTGGAGCATACCTAGTAGCTCAGAGACTCATACTCAGCTCTTTCTCACCTGTGGTGAAGTGGGCAGGAGAAAACCTGCCACCAAGAGAACTGTTTAGTGCTGGATAGTCTCTTGCATTCAGTTTTGTTACAGTAAAGCTGTTAAACAGCCCCCTCAGGACCTATTTCACTTGGGGCATAGTTGCCACAGTGGCAACCTCAAGGCATACGATGAGGAGCCTTTGTAAATGAGTCTTTGACTCAAAGGGTTGCAATTCCGATACAATAAATAAATATTCCCCTGCTCGATGTCTGCATAGCGGCCACATGGAAGACTGTACACACTTTCACAAAGCATTACTGTCTATATGTATGGTCCAGGTCTGATGCCAAATTTGGCACAGTGGTCCTGCAGACCCTCTTTCCTAAGTAGGTTCTGTACCCACCTCCCAACTGCACTACTTTGTAGACTGCACTTATCAAGCATTCTAAAGGACCCCTAGGGTGAGAAGAAAAAATTACTGTAGTGATATTGTTTCTTCCAAAGTGTCCTTTAGTATGCTTGACCTCACACCCATCCTCCCCTACATCACCTGACTCAGGATGGCTCAGTATTCCTTAATCGTTGTCAGATTTTTCAGTGCTTTTTGCCTTAAAGCAAAGTTTTTTTCACAGTTCTTGATGTTTTTCTATTTTTTTGTGTAATTTGGATACATTTTATTCCTGTTTTGACAGTTCATACTGTACATAGGGGCCATGTTTTGCCCCTTGCAGCTTCAAAATAATTCTGGTGCCCTATAGGCTGACTACAGGCAGCACATCCTCTTGCTCTCCCCTCTTTGGCTAATTCTTCAAACTCATTACCATTGACTCCATCTCCGAGGCATCTGAACCCAGCTGGCATTCTGCACTTGTCATGCATACTAAAGGACACCTTGGAAGAAACAATATTGCTACGGTGAGTAATTTTTTTCTTACATAACCTCGCTAGAAACATCTAAACATTTTTAATAACATGACTAAATAAAAAAGTGATTACATGATCTCGCTAAAAGCTTCTAAACATTTTTAATATGACACACATGTTAAGATGAGAAACAGTGTGGCACTGTGAACTGTATAGGTCGATCTTCTGGGACTAAAAGTCAGTCTGCATTACTCATTCACACTAATTGGACTATGCCGGAGGCGCTAGGACCCTGGGGGAGCCAAAAATCTTCAGGAGGGCCGTCGCCGGGATAGGACCGCGCATGCACGGTGCCGCAAGACTAGCTCTCGCCGTGTAGGCAGTCTCGGCATTGACCCTCTAACTACCTTAGTTCCTTTTCTCCTGCCGTTAAGTGCACTTCGATGATGACATTGCTTGACTGCTGGGAGTCAAGTCTTCGTCTATATGACAGCAGCTATAGCCGTTCAGTATTCGATTAATTTACTACTTTTACTGTTCTTTTCTTTTTTTTTAAAAAAAAAAAAAGACAGAAGAGGAACAAGAAGAAGAGGAAGAAATTCTCAGCCTGCCATCAACGGAGTCAACTGTAGATAGTAGCGGTGACAGTAGGGAGACTTCGTTTGAAAGCTCGGATGGCAGTGGTACTGTGTCCGGTCCACCACCCTTTGTGAAAGGGGAGGTCTGACCACTGGCAATCCGGTGCTCGCGAGGGGAGAGCACAGTCTGCCTGAAGCACAAAAGCAGCAGGCCCGTTTCCACCCTTGATCAGGGACCCGGCTTTGCTCGACCTTGAGCTCTTCTTCTCCTTCGTGTCAGTGGAAGAAGAAACGGTGCTGCTCGAGGTCGCCCTCTGGTACATCTGCATGGGGATTGTCGGTGTTGGCGAGCAGTAGGCCTGATCTGAGTGGTGGGGTCTTCTGTGACTTCATTCTTAATGGACGCAGTCTTTGAATCCAGGCCTCGTCTTTGTCCTCAGTGGGGCTCCGGTGAGCAGTTTCACCTCTGGGCCGTTCTTTTAGAGCAAGGGTTACAACGTCTGCTCAGTTGGTTTGGCCAGTGGACCCAGTTCCGGGGCCTTCGGGCCTTGGAGCCACTGGGCCACGGCTAAGTCGGCAGGCAGAATGTGTGTGGTGCCTTCTCCGGTGCCAGTGCCATTGAATTGACCCTGCATGCCTACCCCCTCATCATTTCCTTTACAGGGGCCAGCATGGGTACTGCTTTCCTTCTCCTCCTTTTTTCTTCAGGTCTGTTGCCAGTATACCTGACGTGGCGCCGTGTGTGGTGCTTGCACCGTGAATGACGCCGAACTCCTCAACGCCTTTCCGGGTGGCGGCGTTTCTCCTTATTCAGGCCTGCACCTGCCTTTTGGAGGTTCTTCTAGGGTAGAAGTGGATCTAGATGAGTCTCTCTGTCTTGCTTTGTCAGAGATGCAGGGAATGACTCATTTTAGGGGCTGGAATGCAAGCTTTCTGTATCAGCAAAGTCTGTGGTGGAAAATCTTCTTTTCAGTGTTTCCTTAGGGATATGGGGTCCACCACAACATTTCAGACTTTATCTGTGGACCAAAGCAGACTTCTTTGTCTTGAGTTCCTACAGTCCTCAGTACAAGTACACCCTGTGGAACACACTAAATTTAATGGTTGAGAGCCTCTCGGACTCAACCTCTCCATTGCTTGGGGGATATAGCCCGATAATCAGCTGAAAGCTTTTATAGACCCCTATGACACTTCCCCTAGGGTGGCTGCCATTGGCAGCAGGTGAATAACATCTCCTTGGCAGTGTTTAGTGGTTCTGCCCACAGATTGAGCTCTGGAAGGCACTCAGATTCCTGCTGCCCTTCAGAGGGACAGCATCATTATCATTCTGGTAACAGGCAGTCCTTTTAAAGTAGAGCCCTGGAAGCCTTTGCCAGGAACCAACTCAACTGCAAAAAAAAAAAAAAAAAATCACAGAAGACACAATGCCTGAAAGCACCCGGTACCATCCTTTTGAATCCGGACCAGGTCCCACCTCAGCTGCCTGGGTGGATGCCTCTCAGCGGTAGTGGGGGCATCTGATTTGGTTTTATAAGTAGTAGACGTATGGGTCATCAGGACTGTCCGAGAGGGTTACTCTCCCAATTTCCCATAGATTTTCCCCTAGACCCAGGTAGCAACCCAGTCTGTTTGTCTCTCTGTCAGACCCTCTTTCCTCTGAGAGACAGGGCCTCAGAGCGGTAGAAGTTGTTCCATGGTGAGTCAGAACACAGGTTCCTACTTCCTTTGCTTGGTTCGAAGATAACAGGCAGCATGCACCCATTTCTCGACCTTGAAAGCTTAAACCAAGTACATGTTCAGGGAGGAGTTCACTACAACCTCGGTAGTTAGGCCCTCACTTCCTGTCCGTTTGGCTCCGAGCCAAGCCCATCTGGGCTACAGTCTCAGAATACAGTTGCCACAGCTTCCCAGTCACTTTGTTCCAGGATGGCTTTTCTAATTCAGGGAAGATGCCAGATTCACCTTCCCAGCAGCTCCTTTCCATAGGAGCCCTCCTAGATACCTCCAGGGTGAGGATTCTTCCTTCCAGAGAATGGAAGAACTGACAACTTCAGATGTCTCGTTACTTCATGGAAAGCAACTCTGTTTGGGCCCTTTTCGATGAAGCGGATGCTGGGACTTATGCCTTCCTCCTCAACAAATAGTGGACTCGGACCATGCATCCACAATTCTCCACATAAATGATGGAACCTCGGATAAAATTACTTACATGGTACATGCAGTTGGCATAGCTTCTGCTAGATCTACCCTTACACTCTAAAACCCAGATCACCATCAACACGGTTGCACTCCTGATCGGCTGGGGAGATCACTGCCAAGAGCTCCACACTCAGGTGTAGAGCCAGGAAGAAGAGGAGCATCATTTCTCATAAATTTCTTAGTTTGTTTTTATTGAAACAGTGTATTAAAATTACAGAAAATTTGTTACATTCAGTAATTTAAAATATTTATCAGCTGGAACAACAGTTTCATGTTTAAACATATTTCCATTTAAACATGTATCAATTAATTCCATACATTTACAACATAAAAAATGTTATACTATTTCACTGTTATATTGTACTGCAATATTTATATTATACTAAATTATCTTTCTCCCTCACTTATCAAAATATTTCCCTAAAAATGTCATATAGGACTTTCATATTTTATGGCAAGCAGAAATTTTGACGGACAGTACATTTTTTAAGCTGTCTAAATTCAACAAGAAGATACATTTTTCCAAATGCTACATGTACATTTTTCCATTTAATAATTGATGTATCCACTTTTCCCTTTCAGCAATCGATCACATTCTAAAAAGATGTGCATAATAATGTCCCTGTAGTTACAGAACATAGAAACATAGACTTTGACGGCAGATAAGGACCGCTAGGCCCATCTAGTCTGCCCATTTCCCTACCTACAGGATAGGCCGCAGATCCTAGTTAACCAACAGCCTATATCTTCCTGCCCCCCACAAGAATTGCCTTATGTCTGTCCCATGCATTCTTGAATTCTCCCACAGTTTTAGACCCCACAACTTCCTCAGGAAGGCTGTTCCATGCATCCACTACCTCTCTGTGAAATAATACTTCCTCACATTGCCCTGAACTGCCCTCCTTCTATCTTTAAATTGTGTCCCTTGTTCTTGCAAGTCTCTTTTTCTGAAAGATGCTACCCTCTTGGACTTTGTTGATTCCTTGAGGTGCCTGAAAGTTTCTATCATGTCCCCTCCCTTCTTTCCTCAAGGGTATACATATTAAGCTCCTTTAGTCTCTCCTCATACGGCTTCTCTTGCAGACCCTGCACCATTTTAGTTGCCCTCCTCTGACTGCCTCTATCCTGTCTATGTCCTTATGGAGATGGGGTCTCCAGAACTGGACACAGTATTCCAGATGGGGTCTCACCAACTGTCTGTACAGAGGATAACAACTTCCTGTTTTCTGCTGCTGATGCCTCTCCTATACATCCCAGTATACCCCGCCCCTCCCTACTGCCTTCTCACATTGCTTGCTAACCTTAAGGTCATCTGATATGATTACCCCAGGTCCCTTTCCTGTTTTGTTGTTGTTACTACCTCCCCACCCATTGTGTATTCTTCCCTGGTTCTTGTTTCCCAGGTGCATTATTTTGCACTTTTTGCATTGAATCCTAGCTGCCATACGCCTGACCATTCCTCCAACCTTGCCAAGTCCCTTTTCATCCTTTCCACGCCTCCTTGTGTATCAACCCTGTTGCAGATCTTTGTGTCATCTGCAAAAAGGCATACTTTTCCTTCCAGTCCCTCTGCAGTGTCACTGATGAAGACATTAAAAAGGACTGGACCCCATACTGAACCCTGCGGTACCCCACTGGTAACCACCCTTTCTTCAGAGTGGACTCCATTTACAATTACCTTCTGTGTCCTGTTGTCCAGCCAATGTTTCCTAGGCTACCACCCTGGGACCCACTCCCAGCCTGGTTAATTTGACTAATAATCTTTTGTATGGGACTGTGTCAAATGCCTTGCTAAAGTCTAGGTAGGCCATGTCACAGCCCCTCCCTGGTCTACTACTTTGGTCACCCAGTCAAAGAAATCTATTAGATTCGTCTGACATGACCTTCCCGCTGTGAACCCATGCTGCCTTGGATCCTGTGCTCCACTGACCTCTAGGTACTCAGCTATTCTTTCCTTCAGAAGTGACTCCATCACTTTCCCTACCACAGAGGTCAAAAATTATTTGTGCTGTTTACTTTGCCATAAATGGAATCCAAACATCATATGAAGTCTGAGGTTACACAATAAATTTCTATGTATTTTATTATCGCAAAACATCAGATACTTTTTGCTTTCTGTTGATAACTTTGTATTTACGTATAAATTATGAGAGTCTAAGGAGTGAATGTTTTCCAAATGTTTTTGTCTCTCTATATCGTAAATCCTCTGAGTCAGTTTGCTAATTTATATAGCAATATTTACTTTTACTATTTCTGACCGTACGTCTTCTAGTCCCCAGATCTTTATTTTTTGATTTAACACCATGAAACAACATTGTTCATGTTAATGTTCATTGTTCATGTTGTTTTGCTTTTCTGTTATTCAGAAATTCAAGCCAACACATTTTTGGTGGTTGTGTCTCTTTCATTTTCATCACTCTTTTCCAATAATAGACTATCCATAATTCTTGATCTCATTGATGGCATACCTGTTTCTAATCTCAAAACTGCTTTTGGGCAATCTCTCGGTAGTCCCAGAGTTGTTCTAATAAAACAATTTTAAATTGTTTCCATATTGTTATTTTTTTTATAGTGTTTAATCCCCAAACTTCAGATCTATATGACGTCCAACTTATAGTTTTTGCCTCAAAGCTAGATTGCTGGGCTTTAAAAGAGTTACTAGCAAATCTGTACGCAAATGATCTTATGGTATTTGTTGTTTTATATGCTTTATCTTTTGTTACTTTCATATGTTTATTCCATACAAGATTTCTGTCAAGGATCACCCCAAGATACTTATACTCCATTACCTCCTCAAATTTAGTTTTCTTTATACTCCAAGTTTTGGGATTTATTTCTTTACTACCAAAGACCATAATCTTTGTTTTATCAATATTTAACTCTAGATCAATATTTTTCAATGTGGTCATAATTTGAATTAGTCCCCTTTTAAGTCCTAGAGGTGTTTGGGATAACAGTATAGCCTCATCTGCATGTAGCATAAGTCTTATTTTCTCATTATTAAATTGTGGAGGATACATTTCAACCTCTTGTAAACCTTTCAGAAGAGAATCTATGTAAATATTAAATAGAATTGGTGCAAGCAAACATCCTTGTTTAACACCCTTATGTATGGGTATTTCTTCTGTTAAAGTACCATTCATACCAAACCTAACCTGACCTGTGCTGTAGTATTATTGTGCAAGAGTTTAGTATAGATAGAATCTTTGTTCTCCACTCCTAGCTCAAAAAGCATATTTCATAATATATCCCTATTCACAGAGTCAAAAGTTGACTTTATATCAATAAAACATGCATAGATGTTACCATTTCTTCCAATAACATACTTATTCAAAATATACTGTAAGGATAAAATCAAATCCAACGTGCTATTATATTTTTTTAAATTGCATTGAAATTTGGAAATTATTTCTAGTAACTCAATTTTGTATTTTCTCCAAGATTATTCTTGTGTATATTTTCTGCATTATTGGAATAAGTGAAATAGGTCTGTAATACTTTGTATCTTGTGTATTTCCCTTTTTGAATAATAGCACGATTATACTTTTATTCCAGTTAGGTGGAAGAATTAGACGTGTCCTAATAATTGTGAACATTGGTGATAATAATCCTGCCTGAAATTCAGGTCTATATTGATAGATTTCAGCTGGAACACCATCAACACCTGCAGCCTTATTATTTTTTTGCTGTCTAATAGAGCATATAACTTCTTGTTCAGTAATAATATAAACTTCTGTATTATGGCCTTTCTTAATCAAATTTTCTTTCTCAGTCCTCATTTCACAATTACCTTCATATATTTCTCTAAAGTGAGAAACCCATTCATTAGCATTAATACAACTTTGTATATTATACCTAAGGTTCTTTTCATTACATC
This sequence comes from Neoceratodus forsteri, assembly GCA_016271365.2. Taxonomy (NCBI): domain Eukaryota; kingdom Metazoa; phylum Chordata; order Ceratodontiformes; family Ceratodontidae; genus Neoceratodus; species Neoceratodus forsteri. Next base: position 85,483,681 of record CM028136.1, read on the forward strand.
CAAATGCAACCATTGTCCAGAATATCTGCATGTCCTTATCCCATATAGCTTCTTGAAGAGTTTCACAAAGTGTCTCTTTGCTTTTTCATTATATGTCATTTTTTTATACTCTGATTTTAGATTTTTTAAGGCCAATAATAATCCAGTACTGCTGTTTTTACACAATAATCTACTTACTTTATTTCTTTTTTTAACTTATTGCAGTCTAAATTATACCATGGATTTTTTGGTCCTACATGTGTCTTTTGTTTTTTCCTTGAGTTAAGTAGATTCTTTTTTTTATTTATTTTTTTATTTAGTGTACTTTTTGCTGTGCCCTAGCCGTCGATGTCCGCCCTGGTCACGGACCCCTGTACCTCCACCTCCTGTAGTGCCTGCGCTCACCCAGTCACCCATGGCTTCCCCCCAAGATGGCAGGGTTGCAGCACCGTCCCCTACCAGTGCCGCAATACCAGTATCTAGTTGGGGAGTTGGCTACGGAAGCTAATTGAGGCCCGGGTGCAGGGCTTCATGGAGACGGCCAGGCACACAAGGATTTTCTTCCCTGGTAGACAGGGGTGAGATGCAATGGCGACCAGTCTGTCCGCTCCTGTGTTGAGTAGGCTTTGATGCTTTGCATTAACCCAGCCTCCGCTGGGTGTTGCTGCTGCACTGACCTCGATGCCCCCAGCCCCCAGGAGAAGAGAGCAGTCTCAAGGACGCCAGTCCCCCCCAGCCAGCTTCTCCAAGAACCCGGGTCCAATCCCGAACCTGGGTTGCAAGCGGAAAGCCAACCGCTATGCAGGCTGGCTGGCAAGTAAATTCTTGTTTAATTAACACATAAATTCAGAAAAGACCTCTATCAGATTAACTGCATTTGTGTCATTAAAATTCTTTTCATTTATTTTTAAGATCATTTGCCTCATCACAAACTATTACAATATCCAACATATTTTTGGTATGTGGATTCCATTTTCTTTTCTTTCCATAATAAATACACATATTGCTATTAGCTTCTTGTTCAGCTGATTGAACCCCAAATATTTTACTTTTAAAATTAGATTTATTTTAATACATATTGGGAAATGATCACTCTCCCATACTTTAAGAATTTCTAAACTAGTTATCATCCTATAATCTACTACATTAATAATGCATGAATTTATAACACTAGGACTAAGTGTAGGGAAAGTTATTCTACCATGACAATAATTTGTTGTTCTTCCATTTAAAATTCTTAATATTTTTTTTATCCAGAAACCCTAATAAACGTTTCCCTTTATTATTTAATCATTTATCCATAGAATGCCTCAGAGGGCTATTTATTGTATCATCTATACACCATTCCCTTGTTTTGTCTTCTGTTTCTGCTACCACCCTAGCATTAAAATCCCCAGCCAAAAATGTATTGCTTTAGGATATCTGTTTTTTATTGAATCAAGATCATGGCTTAATTTGCATAATATGATTTCAAAATCTTAAGATAGTAGAGGGGGGTATTTAAATATTGAAAAGAACAAATACAGTGTTTTTGTTAGGTAAAATTAAATACATGTAAAAACTATTACATAAGCCAGATTCTGTGCAACATACATCCAAAGTGCTTTTTTTACCAAGATTGGTTATTCGCCCTTTGCTCTGCTGTATTTGCTTACTTTTGAAGCTGGGACTAACCAAATCCTGTAACCATCTAGAATGTCTAGTTCACTTTTCCTAAACCATGTTTCTTGTAACAGAATTGTTGAGAATGAAGATATCGATGATCTAATAATGTGACGCTGTGCACTTGCTATTGTTATGTTTATAAATTGTGATATACATATATGGTATGTGAATGTCTGCTTAGAAAAGAAAACAGCCTGGCAGTGGTAATAGTGATTTTTGTGACCCAAAGGTGACAGTGTGCTGAATCAGCAGGCTGTCATAAAACTGGCCAGTGGAAACACTAATCAAAGACTTCCTTCCAGAGTGACAGTTTATAACACCTTATAACATGCTTCTGCTTTTGAAGCTGAGTTCAAGTATGCATTTTATGACCCTGGAAGGAAAGAGGACATTTAGTTGATCCCTGTTGGTTTTCACACCTAGAAGGGAACTGGTGACAGGATGTGGGTTTATGAGCCATCAAAGGAACCTACTTGCAAAGAGACTGTCATATATATTTTTTAAATTGGTAACTGCTGATTTCCAGCCAGCAGAAAAATAATATCATTTCTGAATATTCATACTCAGATTACAGAGTGGTCACAGGGCTGACTGTGATCTTATGGGTACTATGACCTCACAAGGAGGTGGGGAAATGGATTTTCAAATTGTCAAGCATCTGAATGGAAAGAGGCTTTTATCTCTGGACTTTAAGAGGAGTGAGACACACTTGGTCTCTTGACTGAAAACCAGTCACTTTTTGATAGACATAATTCAGCTAGAACTTTAAGGTAACTTCAGGCATTTTTTGTTTTTTTGTTCTGTAATTTCCAATTTAATTCTGACTGTAAGTATTTATGTTACCGATCAAAAGTTTTTCTCCACTGTATTTTATCTTGTATTGTTATCCCGAGTTGTCCCTGAAAAAGGGACCGTCAGGGCTGAGTGGGCCTACCCGGTCACCAAAATTTAATAAATAACTAAAAATAAATAAATAAATATTGTTCTGTGTTTGGTATTTAATCTATTTTAAATTTTTAGTAAACACTGTTTTCCTTGAAATTCTGCCTGTGCCTTCTCGGTTTCTTTTGTATGTGAATGCCAGAAAAGTGTTAATAATTCTGAAAACTGTTAAGTGCTCAAGAAAAGAGTGTTACTACTTTGCTAAAGGTAAGAATATACCTAAGTCTCATATTGAGTCATAAGGGTACACTTGAACCTGGCTCTGTGCCCACTGGGTGAAGTATTGTACTTCATCCCCTGAAGAGGGTACGTATCTGAGCCTGTTAACTAGGTCTGCTAGCACAAACGGTTCATATTTGACCCCAGAACTCGAGGCTAGTAGGTGATTCAGACCCAAAACAGACAGGAGGGTTGCCCTTTTTGTCTCCTGTTCACACTATTGCGCTGCTAGGTTTGGCACTGTGGGAGCAGAGGGCCTGACCTGTGGAGCACGTTTGTGACACCTCCATCTACCAGTTTGTTTGCTATACCTGCAATATTCCAACTTAAAATCTTTGTAACTGATCCGATGTTATCTTCTTTGGACTGTCAATTGGATAAGTCTGAAATACTTGTGGTACTGTCTGTGCCAGTATCTTCCCCTGTTGTTTCACTAGAATTATCCAGAGTCAAAACTGATTCACTTTCTAATATTATACTGCTATTTAAACGTGTCCCATTTTTTCCTACCTCATTTTTTTTTCTTTCTTAAAGATGAGCGCTGTCTTATACGCTTTTCAAATCCTGAAGAAGGTCCTCTTCTAGGAAGTGATCTCACTTCGGATGGATGAGAAAATTGTGATGTTTTCATCAACGAGCAGGGTGGAGCACTCTCCTACCCTCTGTACAGGAAGGCCATGGAGAGGTGAGAATGGCGCCTTGAGCATGTTGCGTCAGTTCATCCATTGTGCAGTTGCTATTCAACAAGTGGGGCAGTCCAGACCTGGTCCTTTCTGCGTCCCCTCTCAACCCAAATCTGCCTCTATCCTGCTGTTTTCTGTCAGGATGTATTCACTGCTGTTGACAAGATGCTCCTGTACGCTGTCATCCTCTTCCCTTAGTTCAGAGGGTGCTGCTAAAGTTGTAGACAAACTGGGGCAGAATGATTCTCATCATTCCAGACTGGCTTCAGCAGATATAATTTTAGTAGATAAACAGTCAGCCAGAAGTTCCTCCAAGGAGATCCCCTCTACTTGCAGACCCTCTGACACAGGGACTTGGGTCCATCCTTCCTGCGCTCCCTTCATCTCCATGCCAGGCTCCTGAGAGATGAAAGCGGGCAAGTTTTAGGTTTCCAGACAATCGCAGAAATCTTATTAGCCACGCATAGACCTTCCACCAGGAGGACTTATGTGGCTAGGTAGTTACAGTACACCATCTGGTGTGCAAAGTTCTGTCTGGACCCTTTTGGTTGCCCACCAAGTAAAAAGTAAAATTTGGGGGTACCTTGTGGACCTGCTGAATGCAGGTCTGCAATTCTCGACAGAGAATGTTCACCTCTGCGTTGTTTTGGACTATCTTGAACCAGTAGACAGCATGTCACTGGTTCAGGTACCATTAATCAAGTTTTGCTTCTCACTACTTTCTTTGTTAACTCCAGAATGAAGGAGTGGCCTCCCTTTATCTCTCTGAATGTTAAGAGGGTTCTGCGATTCTTCATCAACAGAGCTATTGTAGCTTTCCGAATGCCTTGGCTGGGTCATCCTGTTGCCATGAGATGTATTTCTGCTTGGCTAGCAACATGTCGTCGACACTACTAATCCAAAGCACAGCTCAGGCAGGAAGACCAGGTTCTCACCACTCTTCTGGTGTGGTTGTGTATTTCCTGGCAGAGATTCATAATGTACTCTTTGCAGACACCTGCAAGGTGGCGAGTTGGAGCTCATTGCATACTTTTGTAAAGCACTATGTTCTGGATGTCCATGCCTGACAGTTAACTTTTTCGGCAGGACAGTCCTTATGGACGTCTGTCCTGATAGAGCTCTGTCTCCTACTACCATACTCGGGGGGGGGGGGGTGTAATTTTTAGCTCGGTGCTCTCCCATTAGTGTGAATGAGTGGTAGAGACTTTTAGTCCAGGAAGATATGGAAATTACGTACTTACCATAATTCTTGATCTTCTTGGACGAAGTCTCCACCACTTATTCACATGCCCGCCCATCATCCCCCCGTGCTCACTCCTTCTGTTTTAGTCTTCACTTCCTTGTTGTTCAGGCTATGAAAACATTGTTGAATTGATTCTTCTTACACGGGTCATCCAGGCCTTCCCATGCCCGGATGTTAGAATTGGGTTTTCTTTTGTTAGTTTGTGGTGCACCTCCTCGATCGAAAAGATACTGAGTCGGTTGGAGGGTCGACGCCGAGATAGCTTATACGGCACAAGCTAGTGTCTCGGCGCTGCACATGCGTGGTCCTATCCTGGCGCAGGCCCTCCTGAAGATTTGTGGCTCCTGCGGGGTCCTAGCGCCTCCAGTGTAGTCCCATTAATGTGAATGAGTAGTGGAGACTTTGTCCAAAAAGATCAAGAATTACGTTAAGTATGTAATTTCCATATATTGCATTTTGGTAAGAAGAGCCAACCAAGGCTGTAACCACAATTTAATCCGAAAGACGGGATTACTTGCCAAAGTGTGTAAGCTGCACACAGATGACCCATATGCACAAATCTATGTTTTATAAAGCATTCCAAGCAGGGGCTTTCTTATTTCCTGTTCCACGCAAGTGCACAATATAGCTGCTGGCTCAAAAAAATTAATAACTCACTATGCTGGCAGTGCAGCTTTTTTTGCTGTGGCTAGGAAAAAGAGAATTATGATGTCCACTGGGAGAAGAAGAACCAAAATGGGTGGAAACTAAATACAGACGATGTCCCACTACTATGGAGCCTTTGGAAACGAGTCTATTATGCAAAGGGTTATAATTCTGATTTTCTAAATAAATAAATCTTTCAATCCTCCTGTCTTTGTGTCTCTGCAGGAATGCGTGTCTCCATGTGTCTGTCTAGCGATGTGTACACCTGTCTATGTACATATGTACCACACCACAATATTGCATATTGAATAAAAAACAGTTTTCTATAAAAAAAAAAAAGTCATACCCAATTGATCTCCATGTTTGAGAACTCAAGACCCGTCCGCAGTACACCACACCTGTAATGTCTATGACAGCTAGCAAAAACTTGTGATGAACTCAAGGGTTAAATAAAACAACCCTACATGCAACAGGAAATTTATTCTAAGGGGAGTAACACCAGCACTATATGCGCATGTGCGGTAGTGGATGGGAGGGAAGAGGATAACAGGACCGAGATGCTGATCACAACACTAAGGGATTGGGCACCCCCAGTGTCACTGTTATATTTCTTTGGGGGGGGGGGGTGCTGAGAGGGAGGGTTAGGTGGGGGAAGGAAAGTATATATACAAAAATTGACAATGTTTGGTGGTAGTGGGAGGTGAATGGGATGAGGATTTCTGCACTAGGGGATAGGGCACCCCCCAGTGCCACTGTTATATTTTGGGGGAGGGTATGCATTTTAGAGGTCACAGACCCACCGAAAGAAAAAAAAAAAAGTGTGAGCGTGGACTGTCCCGACGTGGAGGTGATTTACTCCAGCATGTTGTGTGTCCGCAAGGAATGTTTTTTTTTTTTCACAGTAAGAGGTCTGCAGGGCTCTGCACACTGCAGTCTTAAAAAGGGAAATGGGTTGGTATGCATTGGAAAACAGAACATCCTTTCCGGACCCTCTATATGCCTTATTGGTGGCAAAACTAACTCTGCCACTTTTAAAACCAGTATGAAACCCTTGGACTACGCACACCTTAAACATAGTTGAAATAATTTAATAATGTACCAAAACCACAAATAACATAGGCCCTTTAACTGTTATTATTGGGGATTCTGAATGTACACCCTAGTATAAATATCTGTGCTTCGTAATTAGAATCACCTGAGGTTAACCATTTACAGTCAGTCGATGGGAGGTTGCAGATGGGTCTCCGACGTCACACTGGATAAAAAAAATTCTGCATCTACATTAAAGAGTTTTTCCGCTACCTCCAGGTTATGCACTACATTTCTACAGGAGATATACAGGCGTGTGTAACTAGAGACCTCACGCCATGGGAAGACTCCGTCTTCTGGACATTGAAACTTAAGGACAGGGGTAGATCAGTTTCTGTGGTATATAAACCACTGTTGACCTCAGGTCACATGTTGGATAAGGTATAACAAAAATGGGAGGCAGAATCAGCTGTCCCACTGGACTGGGAAGAATTCCTAACAATAGGATGGAAGGTAACTTCGTCCCCTACATGGAGGAAATGCTGATGGCATGTTTTGGTTAGATTCTTTCACACTTCCATCATTATGGCACATTTTGGGCAGGGAGTGCAGATGGACAAATGTTGGAGGGATTGCTTAGCCACCAGTGATCATTATTATATTTTCTGGGGCTGCCCCACGATTCCGATATATTGGAATAAACTACAGTTCAGTAAGATATGGGGACTAGATTTACAGCTGGACTGCAGACACTGTGTGCTGGGTTTGACCCCACTCATCCTTCACCATAGAAAAGAACATAATGTTTTCCACATGATGTATATGGTAGCGCTTAAAGAAAATATAGGCTATTGGCTTTCCCCAACTATACCACCAACTGTTGAGGAGCGGAGGTCCCGAGTGAAAGTGGTGGTGCAAATGGAGAGAATTGTGGTGACTCTGAAACTCACTTTAGAAACATTTACAGAAAAGTGGATGCCTTGGACAAGATATATGGCAGTGGTACAGCCCTGACTGTCTCAGTCAAAAAGGCACACTGTCTTAGGTATTAGCATCAGTCTTCTGCTATGGACTGCAGGCCCCCAAAAAAAATAGTGCAAAAGAGGAGCAAAGACAAAGAGTAGACTGGAGAAATTAGTGGGACAGATATTAAGTACTATTCATGTCAATTCATTAGAAGGACACAGACACTAGAGTTTTGTTTACAAAATATTAAAAAAAGATTATGAATTGTAGGTTAGCTTCCTCTTTTCTTGTTTATGTTTAATTTTGAAAATAATGTATTTCCTCTTTCTAGGCTTTCTGGATGGAAAGCAAACATTGGTATTATTTAGAGTTGCACGTGACAGGCTGGTTTGCTGTGCTGTTTGACCATGGATTGTAACTTTGTCTTGAACTGTAATGTCATGTATGACTGTTCTCTTCAATAAAAAAAAGTTATAAAAAAGAAATGGCATGGAATTGCCATGTAAAGGGTGCCTCAGGAGTTGTTGGGTAGAGTCTAGTTTAAACACAAGAGTGTCGCTACATTTATTTTGTTTGCCTGCACGCGCAGTGGGAAGCTAACATCTTGCTCGAGTGTGGGCTTTCAGAGGTGTGTCACTGTCGGATCCAGCGCAGATCAAGCTGCAGTGGGCTTGGCACTGACAGCCCCAGTGATCAACTAGGCACACTGTGACGCTGTTTTCCTTTTTAAGGTGTAAACCTTGTGTTCTTGAAAGGAAAGAGATACTCCAGTCCAGAGGGGTTCTGTTCTTTCATTTGTGTGGTTCCGCCCTTCAACCAGCTGAGCAGGCAACAGGATCACAAGCTGTTTAATCATAGTCCAGTATACCATTACAGCCTCACCCACTTAGCCGTCCCCCACTGTCCAAATATCTAACATACTGACTGATCCAGTACCCTGTACAACTGCACTCAGGGTCTAACTGCTCGTCGGTTAGCTCTTCGCCGCTCTGATCCTATCTCTTTAGAATCAGCCTGTTGTTTTGTCCTAGGCCATCCTATTTGGCCACCCTGTCTATTTGCGATCAGCCTGCTGTCTCATCCTAGCTCAGTATACCATTACAGAACCCCCCCCCCCCACTTAACCAGCCCCACCATACTAAAACATTTCCAGCATAGTGTTTGATCTAGTATTCTGTGCAACTGCTTCCAGGGTCTAATCACTCGTCTAGTCTGTTAGCTGTTTTGTGCTCCAATCATATTTATTTATGTCTACCGAGACTTGGGACAGGACTGTGGCAGCAGAATGTATTGTACAGCCAGCACATTAAAGTAACCTGCAACCTTGAGTTTAATTTGTGCAATGTAGGGCATGGCGGCATGGTGATCCAGCATAATGTTCCTCGCAAAAACCATACACCCTTTTCCTGTCAGCCCTAAAAGAAGAGCGAGAGAGAGGTGTTTGTTGGGCTACAGGGGACTGCACAGTGCCAGTACAGTGAGGGGAACAAATGGCTGTGCTCGTTGGTTGTTCAGAAATTCCTGTGATAATCCTTACTAGAGCCTGCACATCTTTTCCAATCTACCGAGTGCAAGGGTAGAAGTTCAAGTTATAGAAGACTAATTATATATACTATAGGCAGAAAAGAGAAGATGGGAAAACTCCCTTTTGTCAGTGTGGGAACCAAGTGGAAGATGACTTGAAAGACAGTTGTAGGAATGGTATATGTTGTTCTATCCACACTTAACTGGCAGGTTTCTTGCCGCTTTAAATCTTGCCGGAAGGTCTTCAAGCTGGCTCCTCCCGCCCACCTGGGTGGTAAAACTCTCAGCTCCGCCCCATGACTCCAGATCTTCCTTACTGCTTGGAAGCTCAGGTTCCGTCATTTGTGCTCTGCGTTTTAGGCCTGGATCTTACCTCGTCAGTTAAACCAAAACTCATACTAAAATTTACTAGACTTCGGTCTTTTTCTTCCTTCACGGCTGCGATGGACAAATCAACTCCTGGATTTCGGCGGTGTTCTTCTGGGCAGAAGATGTCTCAAACTGATCCACACTACACGTGCGTTTACTGCCTTGGGCTCGATCACGATCCGCAGGCCTGCGAGTTGTGCAGGTTCTTCTCGGTCAATGTTCTTGAAGGCCGTGCTGCCAGACTTCAACTTGGGCGCCCCGAGAGACGTATTTCTCCAGTAAAGTCAAAGGAGGCCCATTGGGCGGTGTCTGCAGCGGCGGGCTCAGCTGAGCAACTTGAGCAAATGATCGCCCTTGAGGAGGAGGCGGCTCAGGCCGCATCTTCTTCTTCCTTGGTCGCGGCATTTATCCCGCTCTCCTTGGGCTTCTCCTACTTGACTTCATTTAAGGAGCTTTGTCAAGTCCTGTCTACTAAGGGAGATGGCCCTTTGGGACATTCCTCTCGGTCCAAGAAAAAGGACTCAAAAGGGTAAGTCCCACTGTCAGCGTTTGTGGGAGCGAGCGAGGTCCCCCTCCCCGGATAGTCGACATTTGACTTCGGTCGAGGTTGTGGCTAAGGCTGCTGGCTTCACGGTGTTCCCATCAGGTCAGCCGACCGAGGCACCCGTCGATACAGTCGAGATTTTTCTCAACCCGTTGGACGGGCTGTCGACTGGAAAAGCCGACAGCCCTTCTTCACCAGTTCCCCCGGTTGAAACCGAGGACTTGCCTGTGCTGGAGTCCCCGGTTAAGGTTCCAGAACCGGGGGAGGAACGGGTTTCCCCCACTCCCTCCCAGACCCTTCCTCGGAAACATCGAGGGTCTTGGTCTCGGACCTTTTCTCGGTCCAGCCGACATCAGCGGTCTCTGCACCAAGGGAAGCGGTGGCACCGCTCATCTTCGTCATTGTCCTCCTCAGAGGAGAGGCTCTGGTGCAAATTTCGTCGGCGCTACGAGGATCTGATGTAGCAGCAGCTCCTTTTGACCGGGAGCAAGCCAACTCCGTCGCCTTTTCCGGCTATTAAGTGGCTGTCACCGGAGCGGTCGAAACAACCCCTCGTCATCGAGGAGCTGAAGCCGGCGCCGGTTGTTCGGCCAAAACCAGCTGCACCACCCATTGTGGTGGAATCCTCGCCTCCACAACCAAAAACTGGGGCTCCGACCAAGGATTCTCAGTCAGGTCATGGGTTGCCCCATTGGTTGTTGGTCACGCTCACTCCCGATTGTCCTCGGCAGGTGGAGGGTGGCTTAGGCACTCAGCAGCTGTTTGCAGACTCCTCAGAGTCTGACGATGACTCTTCCCTGTTCTCCAGGCCTCTCGAGTCCTCTTGGGGACAGTCGGTGGATGAGAGCCTATCCTCGTTCATGGTATTGCTTCGGCTCATCTCAGAATCTACTGGGATGAAGCTCGAACCCATGTCAAAGCGGGCCAAGTATCCCCTCATGGATATACTGGATCTAGGGGATTCTCCTACGGAGGCCTTTCCTGTGGCCGAAGCCATTGTTGGTCCGGCCCTGGAGCTATGGCTGCAGCTGGCTTCTTGTCCAGCTTACTTGGCCAGGATGGCCAGGAAGTATGCCGTTCCCACCAGCTCACTCTCCGGATTCTTGGAGCACTCCTCTGCGGAGGGGTTGGTGACCGACAGTGATTTCCGGCGCTCCGGAAACACCTGGGATGTGGACAAGCCACCTGATAAAGAGTCCAAGAAACTGGACTACTCCGGGCGTAAAGTTTACGCTGCATCCTCCTTAGGCCTTCGTCAGGCCAGTTCGGCCATACTAATGGCACACTTTTCCCATGCCCTTTTGGGCTCCCTGGATGAGGTGATTCCTCATCTCCCAGCTGACCTCCAGACTATGGTCAAGCAGGTACAGGATCAGGGAAGGGCGGTGGCAAAGCAACAGCCCCAAACTGCTCATGACATTGGAGACTCTTGTGCCCGGTCAGTAGCGGCCGCAGTGGCCATGCGCCGCAGAGCTTGGCTGCGGATCTCCACCTTCACAGTGGATACCCAGTACAAGCTAGCAGACGTTCCCTTCCTGGGTACTGACTTGTTCGGTCCTGGGGTGGAGGGTCATTTGCAGAGGATTGAGAAGTCCAGTGCCACCTTGGACTCGGTCACATCTGCCCAGAAGGACAAAGGCCGCCAGCAGCAGCGTAAGCCCTTTCGGCCTTCTGCTCCTGCTGCACGTCTGGCCCAGCAACACCAGCATCGGGGCCAGCAGGGAGAAAAAGGCTCTGGAGGTTCCTCAGCCGGTCCATCCTCCAAGCCTGCCCAGTGACGGGTAGAGGGGTGTCGCCCCCAGCCTCGTCACTCCCCCCTGGGTTCCCCCGTGGGGGAACAGCTCCACCACTTCCTTTCCGCCTGGTCCGCTATCACCGTGGACCGCTGGGTGTTGGAAGTGGTAGGGAAGGGTCTGTCTCTGTAATTCGAGCAGGCCCCACCCTATCGAGCTGTCGCCCCACGGAGGGCTATGGGGTCCGCAGCCTCTCTGTCGGCTCCCTGCCGATATTGCTTTGCTCCTCCAAAAGAAGGTCATCAGGGAGGTGGCAGATCCTCCACTAGACCCAGGGTTTGTGTCAAGGTATTTCCTGGTCCCAAAACGGACGGGGAGCTGGCGCCCCATTCTAGACCTACACGACCTGAACAAATTCCTAAGGTCTCGAACCTTCAGGATGGTCACTCTGGCACAGATCATTCCATCCTTGGAACGAGGCGTGTGGTTCTGTTCTCTGACCTCCAGGACGCGTTCTTTCACGTCACAATCCGTCCGTCCCACCAGCGATTCCTCCGATTCAGAGCGGAGGGGTCCCTTTACGAGTTCCGGGCCATGCCCTTCGGCCTCTCTCCAGCTCCCAGGGTCTTCACCAAATGCATGGCATTGGTGACTGCATTCCTGTGGTGCAGAAGGGTCCGGGTATACCCTTACCTGGACGACTGGCTGATTGCAGCCCTCTCCAGGCTGGAGGTGGAGCGGTCCAGGGATCTGGCCCTCCAGATCTGCTCTCAGATTGGCCTCCTCATCAACGAGGCCAAATCGGAACTCATGCCAACGCAGGTGATGTAATTCATCGGGGCAGAGCTCGACTCTCTTCGAGCCAGAGCACGGCTTCCGGCAGAGAGGGCCGAGGTTCTTTCCTCCTTTGCCCAGTCATTTCTGGTTGGGTAATTGCGCCCTGCCCAGGACTTCCTGCGCCTCCTGGGCCTCGTGGCGGCCTGCACCAGCGTGGTCCGTTGGGCCCACTGGCACATGCGTCCCTATCAGTAGGGGCTGGCCCGCCAGTGATCACAGCGCTGCGGTCCTCTGGACCAGCCAGTGGCAGTGACCCAGGAGATGTGGAACACTTTCCAGTGGTGGATCGTTCCATCTCATCTGCAGGAGGGCATCCCGTTTGTCCGCCCGAGCCAACGGTCATTCTAACGACCGATGCCTCTCTGATGGGTTGGGGTGCCCGTCTGGGGGAGCACAGAGCGCATGGCCTCTGGTCTCCTCAGGAGTCTCAATGCCACATCAACCTGCTGGAGCTTCGAGTGGTCCGACTAGCCCTCACCACCTTCGCTCCATTTGTACTGGGTCGAGTGGTCCAGGTCCAGACGGACAATACCACAACCATGTACTACCTAAACCACCAGGGCGGGATGCACTCCTTGTCCCTATGCAAGGAGGCTCTCCGCACTTGGTCCCTTGTGAGCAGACTGGAGGCGGATCTCCTAGCCATCCATGTGGCGGAAGCCTCCAACACTCTGGCCGATGCCCTAAGCCGGATAGACGCTGCATCTCACAAGTGGTCTGTCCTGCCAGAGGTAGTACATGATCTGTTCTTCCACTGGGGCATGCCTCCAGTGGACATGTTTGCCTCTAGGGGGAATGTGAAGCTGAGACTGTTTCATGCCCGCCCCCCTTAGCAGAGCTCGCTGCAGGGGGATGCCTTCTTGAGGCCGTGGACCCCGGGCCTCTTCTATGCCTTTCGCCCCATTTCCCTTGATCCACAAGGTGCTTCTCAAGGCGAGGAGGGACGAGGCACAGGTGATTCTGGTAGCCCCAGACTGGCCCCACCAGTTCAGGTATCCAGATCTCCTCAGCCTCAGCTCCAGGCTCCCGAGGTGGCTTCCAGCCCGTCCGAACCTGATCTCAGTCAGCCAGGGGAAGGTACTCCACCTGGACCTTCAATCCCTGCACCTGACGGCCTGGTTCCTGAGAGGCTTGAGTTCCAGGCCATGGGTCTTTCCGACGAGGTCCTCAGCGTTGTTGAGGCATCCCTTAAGGAGTCGACCAGAAAATGCTATGCCTTCAAATGGAAGAGATTCTCCATTTGGTGTCAGGATAAGGGGTTGGACCCTTCCTCCTGTTCCTTGGCTAGCATTCTGGACTACTTGTGGTCCCTTTCTCAGTTAGGGCTTCGGTCAATGAACCTTAAGGTGAACCTGGCAGCCATCTCTGCTTACCAGGCATGGGCTGGGAAGTAGTCGGTGGCGCAGGAGAAGGTGGTCAGGCGCTTTTTCAAAGGCCTTGATCACATATCCCCTCCGGTGCGAGAACCTCCACCTCCATGGGATCTACTGCTGGTATTGGCTAAGCTCTTGGGCAAGCTATTTGAACCGATGCACAGGTGTGGCATCTCTCACCTGTCGTGGAAGACCACCTTCTTGGTGGCTTTCATGTCAGCCAGAAGGATGGGAGAGCTCCCGGCACTTTCCATCGAGTCTCCTTATCTGGTCTTCCACAGGGACAAGGTTGTCCTGCACCCCACCCGAAATTCCTTCCGAAGGTGGTGTCTGAGTTTCACCTTAACCAGGTGTTGACTCTGCCGATGTTCTACCCCAATCACACCTTGGAGGCCAAATATAGGCTCCATAGTTTGGATCCTAGAAGAGCACTCTCTTATTATAAGGAGCGAATGGCTGAAGTTCAGGGAGAGGATCGCCAGCTGTTTGTCACCTACGCTAAAGCCGCACCTGGCAGACCTGCAGCCAAGCGGACGATAGGCAGGTGGGTCACCTCCTACATAGATCTCTGCTATAGGTTGGCAGGCATGGAGCCTCCCAAAGTGATAAGAGCTCGTTCTACCTGCCATACCGCTGCTTCGGTGGCTGCTTCCAGGGACGTCTCTATCCAGGAAATCTGCAGGGCTGCTACCTGGAAGTGAGCACACACCTTCATTACCCACTACCACATCGACCTTGAGTCACACCAGGATGCTGATTTTGGGACCTCGGTTCTCCAGTCCTTATTTCCCAAGTAAGGGGTGTGTGCCTTGCTTCCCTCCTCCTGGAGAACTGCTAGGAGTCTGCCAGTAAATGTGGATAGAACAACATATCCATGTCCCTAGAAATACAGGTTACTCACCTGTAACAGGAGTTCTAGAAATGGTATATGTTGTTCATCCACACAACCCACCCGACCTCCCCGACTTCAGTGCACAACCTGGCTTCCAGCGGGCTAGATCTGGCATCATGGGGCGGAGCTGAGAGTTTTACCACCCAGGTGGGTGGGAGGAGCCAGCTTGAAGACTTTCCGTCAAGATTTAAAGCAGCAAGGAACCTGCCAGTAAGTGTGGATGAACAATATATACCATTCCTAGAACTCCTGTTACAGGTGAGTAACCTGTATTTACTCTGCCCTCTGTATGAGACTCGAAGGAGATGGTTAGGGGAAATCCTGGCTAGCACTGTCCTCCCTCCCAGCCTGCTTATTCCTTATTTGTTTAATAACACAAACATGCTGGTCTTGGAAAAATTGCTGACTTTTTTATTTTGCTTTACAGTTATAGACTGATACTGGAGTTGATACTAGATTTAATATAGACCATGATGTGATAAAATATATGGAATTATTAATTGTTTATCTCTGGCTCTGTGAATGTTTTGTCTGGGAAATGTGTGTATTATCATTCTGTAATTTATTTTGTAAAAGCTTATGCTAATCAATAAAATGTATGATGACGATGAAGTTCAGGTGAATTCTGTAGACTGTCTCCAAGGCTAGGTGCTCTGAAGGAAGGAGGAGACGTGACTGCAGCTGCTTGGAGACAGTAAAATTTCAGGATACACTTGTCAGAAAATATGCTTGTTCAGATACAATATACTGCACTGTCATTTTATCTGGGGGGATGAGTGCAAAAAGTGAAGTGTCACGCTGAAATGCTTGCCACAACAGAAGTCTGCCTTCCTGTATGTAACAGCTGTGCCACATGTTTGGTCAAAATATTCTTCACTTGTGTGTGCTGTTTATAAAGGCAGTCTAGTGAAAACAGGTGTGGAACTAGTGCCAATAACTGGAAAGTGAGGAAAGTCAGCACTTCAGGGGTGATGGCCTTTGCAGCTGGTAGCGCTCCAAGTACCCTACCCTGACCTGGTTTATAATCTCCTTGCCAGTAGAAGCTGCCATTATTTTACTCACACCAGTCCTCCTAAGCCCGATTCAGGGTAGCCACCAAGAGTAGCTGAATCCTGGGTCTGGGTCTTAGACCATGGCTAAACATGAATGGAGGATGACTGTCAGGAACAAAGACAAGAAGTGCGGGGGGGTAGACACAAGAGTGCCCAGATCCGATGAGGCCAAGTTCGGCCATCAGATGGTTGAGGCAGGAGTGTGAAGGGTTTATCGTAGGCCAAAAATCACCAAAGCAACACTTGGAATAAGTAGACTTTTGGCTTTGTGCTGCTGAAAAGTAAATGAAAGAAAACAAGAAACTTGGGCATATCTGCAAAGTGCTGAGTATAGTGCTACAGCTCAATCAATCCCTAGTGTCTTTTTTTTTTTTTTTCGGCACTAACTGATCTAAGAATCTACTTTTTTCAAAGGTAGTTTACTTGTGCCTCCCTCCAGTGCAGCTTTTTGTGTGTTCTGGTCTGGTATTTATAGTCAACACCCACTGACTCTCCCTGTGCACTTGGTTCACTGTTGTTCTTCATTCAGGAACAGAATCCACAGTGGTTCCATGCAGGGTTAACCGCAAGGATACCTGATTTACTATCAGTGAGGTCCCTGCATACTGAACCAGTGCTTGAATGCTAATGCAGGGACCTTTTTGCGTACTGACCTTAGAAGGCTGCATACCTGCTTCACTGCCCAAGCTTATCCTTGGTCCTGTCAAGGACTTTGTTCAAAAGGCACCAGTGTCACTGATCTCTATTTTTTTTGTCCCCGGTAACTCTTCCTTCTGTATTAGGGGCCCTGGCCCTCCGCCCCACTCGCCACCCCTTTGTGCCCGGGCTTACACCCCCCCGGGTGGGGCCGCACCTTCTCCCTAAGTAACACGGTCTCTTGCTCCTGGCTTTGCTCCCCTGGGTGGGCCACAGCAGGCCACCTTCGCAGACATTGATCTCAGCGGGAGCATCAGTGGGAGGTGAGGGCTGTCATGAACAGGCCTGGGATTTTTAGCATGAGAAGATCTTCCGGTGTGGGGAGGTACAATGATGCCAGCATCCGCCCCACCCCCTAATGTGTGGTGGACCCAGCCTCTGCCAGAGGTCTGCATAGTGCCGGACACTCTTGCTCCTTCCCCTGAAGAAGGAGAGCAGTCCCGGGGACGCTCAGTCCTTCTCCCCCTGGCAAGCCCTCTGACTGCTGGGTTCGTCACTGAACCTGGGATGTTGGCACCACAAGGAGACAGCTTACTGCTGTGTCAGCTGGCCAGTCTATCCCTTGTGTTTTAAGAAAGTAGCCAAGTAAAATCCTCCGCATCTCAAAGGTTGCATTCAAGATCCTGACAAATCCCCATCCAGAGCTTGCAGGGAAGTATAAGGTAGGGGTGGAGGAAAGGCAGTCCAGCTATAAATATAGTATATGCATGTGTGTGTATCTGGATGTGTGTGAATTACTGCATGTGCATGCTGGGGCGTGAGAGTGTATACATCTAAGTAAGGCATGTCACTCTGTGTGTACTGTACTCTCTGTGGCTCCCCGCACTACCTGCTTATTAAGGTTCTCTTTAGCCTCCCCCCCAACTGCACACTTCTCAACTTATAATCAAGACACTCCGCAACATGCCTGAGCCTTGAAACACACAGCCTGCAAACGGGCTCTGATCAGTACTTACCATCACCATACATACATAGTCTGCGCATCCTTACTGACACATACACACACCATGTCAGGGCTCACAGTACTACCACTACCCTCTCCCCAGATACACACACAGCTTGTATATCACAACTCTCCATATGACCCCCCCCCCACCCACAAGCATGCAGCCTGCATATTGAGTCTCCTCAAGCCACAGCTTTTAGAGTGGCTTTGCTGCACTGTAACCCTCTTTCCCTGCTCCCTAAGAAAATTATGCAGAGCAAAATTTAGAAACATGGACTGGTGAAGACGTCCTTAGCAGGTAAAATAACTGGGGGGCTGGGGGCACTTGAGGATCACACCAAAACTAGTGCTCTTTAAAAATCAGGTCCCATTGTATAACTGTTGCCTTTGAAGCTATTAAATGGGGAAGATGGACAACCGAAACATTGTCCTTCGTTAAAGTGATTTTCTAGGTTTCTGCAATTAAATTACTGTTGCAATTAGCAGATGTTGGATCTCATATTTTTTTTTTAAATATACTCAGTCCATATTTATTACTTATGAAAACAAGCTCTGTGCCCCTTACACTTCACATGTCCCTGCTACTTTTCCTACCTTAAAGTGTTAATCACCTGCTTGTGACATACGAATATTTTCTGTGGCAATATGTTGTGATGATGTAAGCAGTGGATTATGACTTCCCAGCAGGCAAAGGCAACAAGAACCCATGTCATGCAAATAAAAACACAAGCATTAGTCAATTCCGAATGTTTGCTTGCTGGTATTAGCATTCGAAATGCAGGAATTAGAGAGATGCAGAATAGGAGCGGCAGTGAAGTATTGAACTTCACACCAACTCCACCTCCACCCTGCAGAGACGGACAGGCATTGGGGTATGTGTTTGGGCTGTCGCCCATAACGTTCACGTCATTTCACTTCACCCTATCCTGCAGACACCAACATGTGTTGAAGTGTGCTTTGGGGTGTTCGGCTTTATAGTCACCCCATTCCATGAGGACATACGCTGAAATGGGTGCAGTATAGGAGAATGGGGTGAACTCTGGGGCTGAATAGTCCAAGGCACACCTTGATGCCTGTCACTGGCTGCAGGGTGGTGGGGTGGGGTGGAATGGCATGAGCATTACAATCGGCAATCCAAAGGCACAACCCTGATGTCTGTCAATCTGTACAGGGTGGGACGTTATAGTTAGAAACCCTAACGTCCCGGGCGTTTGTTGGTATTTGCACTACAGATGTTCAACATGGCCTTTTTGTGACCTCCACCTCATGAAAGCATTTGGGACCTGCGACTGTGCCATTCTGCGCCAGATGAATGAAAACACAGATCGGGCAGGATGTGAAGGATGACAGCTGTACCATCCATAGGGAGGTGTGAAGAGATTGCAATGTTGAAAATCTGTAGTGAAAACATTAAAAATACTTGAACTTCTGGGCTTACGTGGAAACTTCACAATGCTTGCGTGTAACACAGTCATTTAGTGGATTATTTTCACCAAATGTTCTACATAGGCATTTTCTGACCTCTGCTCATGAACAGTGTCACTGTGATTTTCCTACTCTATCCCAAACAATGATTTCCCACAGCAACAGCGCTATTCTACGCCAGATGGGGAAATGCACATTTTGGGCAAGATGTGAAAAATGACAGCTGTACTGTTCATAAGGAGGTGTGGAAAAATGCCAATGTTGAAAATCTGGAGTGAAAATATTGCAAATTTGCGTTATGAGCATGTGTGGAAAGTGTGCAACGCACGCTCGTAACACAGTCATTTTATGGACTTTCGGCACCAAATTTTCAACATAGGCATTTTAGGACCTCTGCTCATGAACAGTGTCACTGTGATTTTCTTAATGTGCCCCCAACACTGATTTCCCACTGCGACTGCGCTATTCTGCGCCGGAAGTGCAAAAACACATTTCAGTCAGGATGTGAAAAATGACCGCTGTATTGTTCATAAGAATGTGTGGGAAAATGCCAATGTTGAAAATCTGAAGGGGAAAATATTACAAATTCATGAAGTTACGAGCGTGTATGGAAACTGTGCAACACACACTCGTAAAACAGTCATTTTTTGGATTTTTTTCACCAGATTTGCAACATAGGCTTTTTGAGAGCCCACCTCATGAACACTGACACTGTTGTTTTGTTAATCAGTCCCGAAAGGTTTCTGCGCAGTGACCGTGAAATCACCTTTTGGGACCGAATAAAGCCATGACAGTGGCTGAATTCATGAGGAGGGGTCCCAATAACCCCATGTTGAACATTTGGTGCCAGAATTCCTAAAAATGTCTGAGATATGCACCAAAGTTGAAAAAAATCCTGTTTATGCCATTATACAGCTTACCGGCATTTCTTCAGTTCACAGTCGGCTTTTAAGAGTGCAGACGTGTTCCTGATCTACCGAAGATCGTCGCACCAGGCTCCAGAGGTAAATATGGGGTGGGATTCTGTGAGGAGATAGGGTGCTCAGTGGATGGATGTGGGTTGGAGGGGACGGCGACCGGCATGGGACCGTTTCCTTCCTTTCAGGGAGAAAAAACAAAACAAAAGACGTCACGGGAAGGTTTTTTTTTTTTTCAGGCTTGCTTCCACCACACTGGTGTGGGTTCCCAGTGTGCCACCTGCCTTTTTGGTGTGGGACTTAAGCGTGAAGTTGGGCCCCCGTTGGCAGAGAATGACTGTTTGGGGGCATGATGCTGAGGGGGATTGGTCACCCTCTCGGCACACAACAAATGGGGGAGGGGGTTACATTATGCCGACTGGGAGTGGGCTCCGCTGTCGGCAAATGAACTGGGTCGGGGACATGCCAGCAGGGGGATTGGCCACCCTGTCAGCTTTCATGGGACTGTGAGGTGGTGACAAGCTGCCGCCATGTTTACAAAAAATGTTGCACTAGGCAAGGTAACACCCTGCAATGATGGGTCACCCTCATTGCAGTGGAATGGCTGAAACTGCGATGACGAGGTGGCCCCTCACTGCAGCGGTGAAATCTTTTCAACTTGGTGGCACTTTTGGAAACCAGTGTCATCTGCACAGTGTGCCTGCATTGGTCCACCAGTGCCAAGCCCCCAAATGCAGTGCCGCCTTTGGCCTCCACAGTGCCGCTTCTCCAAAACCCGCTTCTCTCCTAAGCTGCTGCATAATGTTTCTTGTGCATACGTGCAAACAAACATAAAAATCTTGCTTACGTGAAAATGTCTTCAGTATTAAAGAAAGTAAAATCCTGAAATTCAAATGAGGGCATTTTTTTTAAACTTTATGTTTATTGCTTTAAGTAATAAAACAATATGTACATTTCCTCATACAAGGCTTTCACATATTTGCATAGCACAACAGTTGATATACATGGATATTCACTTGTAATCTGATACAATAGGAAGTGAGGGTTATCTAATATAGTGTCCATAAAGATAGTCCCAAAATGCCAGCCATCTCAATAGCTCTGGAATATCCATCTTAGGAAGTATCAGCAGGAATAAACTACTGCAATCTTAGATGATTGCTATTTATCCATATAAAAAAGTGGAGTTTAAAGGTAAAATTATGCTTTGCAGATCAGTTACTACAACTGAACATTAGGAAACCCTGTTCCATTATTACAACCTCCCAGAACAGTAGGCAAAAGCGAGACAAAACATAATCTAAATAGCAAAACATTTATCCTTAAGGAGACAGCATTTAAGCAGGGCCTGCAGGACTGTTCTTAAAAACTTTATTTTAAAGTCCAAATAAAGAAATGTCTCTCCAAAGGGGAGAAGGCCACTACGCAGACAGCCCACGTAGCCCTGGTCACAACACTGTAAGCCAGATCGCCATGCCTCACCCAGCCGGATCAGCCATTATCCGACTTCTCCTCAACTCTAATTCCAGCTGTATTCGCTTGAAACTCCATTTCTATTTTCTCCATCCAGCGCCCTGTGTCCTTAGGATCGTTGAACTACTAGCTCTTTCCCCCATATATTATCCGTAATCGAGCCAGTAAAAGGAATGAGTGCACTATTCCAAGTCCCCGGAGCCACTGTCTGACTCCATTGAACTGTTTGCGACGGGCTCTTGTTTGATAGGAAAGGTCAGGAAATAATTTTACATCATGTCCCTCAATGTATTGGATATATCGATCTTGCTGCTGATAACGAGAGGTCCCGAATCTCTACACCCGCCGTACGCACTAGGACAGTGGTACATGGTTGGTCTGTGGCTGATGGCCTGATCCTAGGGTTAACTCTGTACGCCCTTTTAAGGGCAGCCCATTCAAAAGTTTCTGGGACCGGGATAGTTTCCGACATTCATTTTACCAGAAAGTTCAGGAGATCAGCACCTTCATTCCCCTCCTGAACACCAACTAATCTTAAGTTACCAGCGCGGGTCTCATTCTCCAGGGCTTCTAATCGACCTCTCAGTTGGGTGTTTTCCTTAGGCATAGAGATGGAGATGGAGCGTTTCTCTGTTTCAGCAACAACTCCAGTAAGATCCTTTTTGGCCACTTCATGCACCTCAAGTTTGGCGAACGTGCACTCCATTTTACTGTCCATAGATTTAACTGTTGTCAAAATTTGTTGCCAAGGTGGAGCTTGTGATTCATCTGTTTCGGGCCTAACCTCATGGGTTGCGGTTTCTTCTCGGACCTGCCCCTGTTTGCCTCCGGGAAGTTTAGACGCTCCAGAACCTGTTGATTTGGGTTTCCCCATGGCAAGTCTAGTTTTGTTGGAAAGCTGAATACCTGCTAAAGACAATCCACAAACTTTTATTTCACTCTTTTGCCTTTTTTAATAAGGTATTTGGGTTTTTCCTCCTTTCTGATGCAGAACCGATCTAAAAAGCTTTCTGCTGGGAGATCATCTCTCTAGCACCCCCCAAATGAGGGCATTTTGTGTAAACAAATTCTGTTGATGCAAGCTATGAATTATTTGCTGGAAAGTGGGACAATTATTTAAGTTTTCACAATTTCAGTTAAGCGAAATGACCATTAGTGATTCCGCACAAAAAATCTACAGAAAGTTGAAATTGAAAATAAAACCCTCCACCAAAATCTTTCAGTATACTAGTCTAGTTTTCTAGGTAGTTTGTTTAGTTTTTTTTCTTTTTTTAAACTGAAGGTAACCCTGTTTAAACAAACAAACACAGAACTATGACAACCAATGGTATTTTGCATTAACTGGCAACGTTGAGAGGGTTGTGGCAGGGCACACAATTCAGTGAAGGTGTACCAATACTTGCTGATGCAGCATGTCTATATGTATATATATATATATATATATATATATATATATATGTGTGTATTTTTTTTGTTCTATGGGGGAAAACACAGATTCAGAACAGAGGCAGACTTGGCAGGGACAATCTGGTAAGACTTAGTTGGCCAAGTGGTCCTTTTCTGTCAACTGGTACTATGTTTTTATGTTTCTGCCGCTGTCGCAATTACACTAGTTTTAAAGCTCATCATTCTCCACAACACAGCCAGAACCTACCTGGCACAACATGCAAGCAAACGTTCTGCTTCGACAAATGCTTGTTTCATATGGCTTTCATGGAACGACCCAAATGAAGTGCAACACCTTGGTTCCGTTGGGATCCTGCTTCTACCCTAGCAGAGAGGGACTGAAGTGCTAGGAAGTCAGGTGATCTGCCCGGAGTGACAATGAGGGTGTCAGGTGATCTTTCCAGAGTGACAGTAAAGGTGTCTGGTGATCTGCCAAGAGTCACAGTAAGGAAGTCAGGTGGTCTGCTCAGTGTCCCCGTAAGGGAAGTAGGTGATCTGCTCAGAGTCAAAGTAAGGATGTCAGGTGATCTGCCCAGAGTCACAGCAAGGGTGTTAGGTGATTTGCCCAGAGTCACAGCAAGGATGTTAGGTGGTCTGCCCAGACTTACAGTAAGAATGTCAGGTGATCTACTCAGAGTCATAGCAAGGATGTCATGTGGTCTGCCCAGAGTTACAGCAGAGATGTTGGGTGATCTGCTTAGAATCGCAGTATGGAAGTTAGGTGATCTGCCCAGTGTCCCCATAAGGGAATCAGGTGATCTTCCAGAGTCAGAGGGTGTCAGGTGATCTGCCCAGAGTCACAGCAAGGGTGCCAGGTGATCTGCCCAGAGTCACAGCAAGGATGTTGGGTGATCTGCCCGGAGGTGTAGTAGGAATGTCAGGTGATTTACCCAGAGTCAGAGCAATGATATCAGGTGATCTGCCTAGAGTCCTAGTAAGGATGTCATGTGATCTGCCCAGAGTTACAACAAGGATGTTGGGTGATCTGCGTAGAATCGCAGTAAAGAAGTCAGCTGATCTGCCCAGAGTTACAGCAAGGAAGTCAGGTGATGTGCCCAGAGTTACAGTAAGGATGTCATGTGATCTGCCCAGAGTTACAGAAGGAAGTCATGTGATCTGCCTAGAATTACAGTAAGGATGTCATGTCATGTGATCTGCCCAGAGTTACAGCAAGGATGTTGGGTGATCTGTCTTGAATCGCAGTAAGGAAGTCAGGTGATCTAGCCAATGTCACCATAAGGGAATCAGGTGACCTGCTCAGAGTCAAAGCAAGGATGTCAGGTGTTCTGCCCAGAGTCACAGCAAGGATGTCGGGTGATCTGCCCCCGAGTCACAGCAAGAGTGTTCGGTGATCTGCCCAGAGTTACAGTAAGGCTGTTGGGTGATCTGCCTAGAATCGCAGTAAGGAGGTCGGGTGATCTGTCCAGAGTTACAGCAAGGAAATCAGGTGATCTGCCCAGAGTTACAGTAACGATGGCAGGTGATCCGCCTGGAGTTTCAGCAAGAATGTCAGGTGATCTGCCCAGAGTTACAGTAAGGATGTCAGATAATTTGCTCAGAGTTATAGCAAGGATATCAGGCGATCTGCCTAGAGTTACAGTAATAATGTCAGGTGATCTGTCCAGAGGGGTATTTTTACCAGGATCTCCTGATTCAGCCCTATACTGTGGGGTTTTTACAGTATCTCCTGAGTGAAAGATTGGTACCAGAATCTGCTGACTAATGGCCTGGTACTGTGACCATTGGACAGTATCTACTGAGAGGGCAGATTAGTACCACGGTTTCCAGACTAATGGCCCTTTACTATGATCATTGGACAGTATCTCTTGAGAGGGAGATTAGTACCAGAATTTTCTGACTCACAGCCTTTTACTGTAACTGTTGGACATTATCTCTTGAGAGTGGAGATTGCTATCAGGGTTTCCCGTCTCATGGGCTATTACTGTGACCATTGGGTAGTATCTTCTGAGAGGGGAGATTGCTACTAGGGTTTCCTGACTCACAGGCCAGTACTGTGACTGTTGGGCAGCATCTTCTGAGAGGGGAGATTGGTACCAGGGATCTTCTTCGAGGATATCTCTTTCAGCAGGCCACACCTTTGGAATTATGGCAGCCAGGCACTAGGACAACATGGAAACTTATCTAGCTAGCAGTCTTCTTGGGCGCCAACAGTGATGTCATCACAGTGACGTCCTCTGTATGTAGCTGTGGACGGCCCCACGCCCTCCTCAGTTCTGATGCTTCAATCGACCACTGAAACTTCTTGCATTTTTAATTAAAATTTTGTTTCTTTTCTCACCCTAATCCTTCCTTCATTTTATACCCTAAAGTGATCTGTTCTTCCTTTTTATGATGACCAGTGCTGAGAATCTTTTTCCGATGCTGCGGCTGCGTCAAGAAGCTATCCGACGAAGACGAACATGAGGTCTGCATCTGCTGCCTTGGCACCGACCATGACGTTAAGGCCTGCGAGATCTGCCAAGGCTTCAGCCAGGCCACCTGAAGGCAGTGTCGCACAGTCCTAGATGATTTCCTTATGGAGCAGAAGGTCACCGAGATGGAGAAAGAACTCTAGGCCAGGATCTCCTCTGCTTCCCCCGCCCTGTCCACAAGCTCCCATACCGGCAAGGCCCAGGACAAATTGGCAAGGAAAGACAGACTGAGATAATGAGCAGTGCTCTCAGGAATGCTCTTGGTTGCTGCTTCCAGTGCCAATGGTTTTGGGGCCATCCACTGGGATGGTGGTGACCCCCACTGCCACCCCCCGCCTCGGGGTTGACTCTGGCAGCTCTTCCAACCAGTCCTGGTAAACTGCCCAGTGGTGGTTCGTCATCAGCTGGCCTTCTAGAACCTCTGATGTCGATCCCTGCTGACTCCCTCACCCTTTCCCCCTCGGGTGGGACTGTGGCAGTATGGCCTATCAGTACCATTGTGGCTGGTGCTGGCTCATCACTGATGAGATCTTTTCTCCCCACCAGTGCCATCATCCCTGCACCCCCACTATTGGGGTTAACCCCTTTGAAGGCATAGAGCCGAAGCGCAGGGGTCTGGACTTGCCATTTGGATTAAAATCACTTGCAGTATATTTTTCTGTGTCCTGGAGTGCTCATTACCTTGGCTTTTGTGTTACTAGCAAGAACCTGGCAGATATCTGGACTTGCCAGATTCTCTTCTTCTCCTCATCATCCCCCCATGATAAATGCCTACAAGGATGCCACAGTGGCTGCCTGGAACAGACCTAACGTGATCCCGCCTATGCCCAGGAAGGTGGACAAGTTGTACCAGGCTCCCTTCATGAAGCCCTTTTTGCCCAGACCCCACAGGCCGATTTGGTAGTGATGAACGCGCCTATGATGGATGTGGTTAAGTAGTCCCCAGCATCTTAGTCCCCCGGCCAAGGAGTTCTGATAAGGAACTTCATGGGCAAGTGGTTTTCCTCTTACACGTTAGCCATTAGAATTTTTAATTATATGGGCCATATGCTCAAGTACCAGAATTCTCTCTGGAAGAAGTCCAAAGCAGCGGCTCAGGCTCTTTCTGAAGGCTCTCAGAGGCAAGAATTGCTAAAGACCCTTCAGTGTGGGGCAGATGAAGGCAAACACCTTTTGAGAACGGCTTATAATGCCTTTGATGCATCTTCCAGTGCATCTACAATGAGGATTTGCTTGCAGAAATACTCCTAGTTTAGAGTATCAGGCTTTTCCAGTGTCATCCAGCAGTCTATCGTGAATGCCCCTTCTGAGGTTACAGAGTCTACGGGGCAGGTATCCAGGAGATTCTTAATGACCTGCAGGTCTGAGGGAGGATTCTGCGGTCTGTCCACTCCCTTTACCACATCCACCCAAAATGCCGAAAGGTACCCTTTCAGCGTGCCACCCACAGACGTAGCTTGGGGTCCAAACAACTAGGCAGGTGTAAAGCTGGCACAACCTTGCTTGCCCCTACCTCCACCACAGGAAAATCCTCAAGAGGTGTAGGAACAGTCTCTGCCACAGTCCCTGCTTCAGCCTGACTCCTTGCTCAACCCCCCCCCCATCCTGTCACCCAGGATGCGGTGGTAGCGGGTCACCTCTCCCTCCACCTCGACAGGTGGCAGGAGATTACAACAGATGCTTAGGTCCCACATCTCATACTAAAGGTCAAGGACATGTTCTAGAATTCTTGGAGATGCGCCCTGGATTTTCCTCCGTACCTCCTTGACTTACATTCTCAGCCACGTGTCAGTGCTGCTAGAAAAGATTTGCACTCTGCTGCAAAAAAGGGCCATAGAACCTGTCCCAGAGGATCAACAAAATGGAGTTCTACTCCCACTTCTTTCTCATCTCCAAGTCCACAGGAGACTTGAGGCTCATCCTGGACCTGCAGGACCTGAACTTCTACATCCAGTACAAAACTTTCAGCATGGTTACCCTACCGAGTCTCTTGCCCCTTCTACAGAAAAGGGACTGGATATGCTTCCTGGATGTGTAGGATGCCTGTCTGCACATCAAGATCTGTCTTCCCCACAGGAAATACCTCCTGTTTCACGGGAAGCCCTACTAGTTCAGGATGTTACCTTTGGCTTTTCTTCGGCATCTTGGGTCTTCACCAAATGCCTAGCAGTAGTGGCGGCAGCCCTCAGGAGGGAGGGACTCTATGTCCTCCTGTACCTGGACGACTGGCTACTCAAAGCTTAGTCCAGAGAACAACTGTTCCTGACCCTAGCACGTACCAGGCAGCTGTTCAATACATTGGGAATAACTGTCAACCTATCCAAGTCAGTGTTGACTCTGTGCCAGTCGCTACAGTACATAGGACCTATACTGGATACTGCCCAGGGCTTAGGCTGCTACCCCAGGACAGGGCAAAGTGCCTGATAGCGCAGGCCCAGAAATTGTACAACTGGTATGTCACAGCCAGGACATTCTTGTGGCTACTGGGCCTGATGGTGGCAGCCATTGCCATGGTCCCCGTAGTGTGGCTGCAAATGCGGATCCCCAATGGACTTTGAGGGTCCAGTGGGATCAGTGCTGTGATGACCTCGAACAGCAAGTCCTAATCTCCTCTCCTGTCAAGAAGGTACTTCTTTAGTAGACGGAACCCAGCCTACTTAAGGGAGTTCCCTCCCTTCCCCTCAGCAGGTCCTCACAGTGGACTCCTTGGGGACACATCCAGGCCTCTATCAGATTTAGAGGATATGGTCTGCAGTGGAGACTTCTCTCCACATCAACATCCTTGAAATGATATCTGTTGTGTATGGCCTTCAGGCTTTTCAATCCACCTGTCCACAGGCCATCTGCTGGTACAGATAGACTATATCAGTGTGGTGCACTACATCAACAAGCAAGGGGGGGACTCATTTTTACCCCATGCCGTGAAGTGATGAGAATTTGGTACTGGGCTGTAGAATATGGTGTAGAACTGTTGACTGTCCGTGTTCCAGGTGTTCAAAACGTCCTGGCAGACAGACTAAGCAAATGTCATTCAAAAATGCATGAATGTGAGCTGCTCACCTCGCTCGTAGAAGATCTGTTCGACAGATGGGGTTGTCCAGAGTTACTTTTTTGCATCCCCACAGAATGCAAAACTGCTGCTTTTCTGCTCGCTCGATCCAGCGCCTGGAGTTTTCTGGCGAGATACTTTGTCTCTCTCTCTTGAAAAGGGAGATTCCTTTATACCTTCCCTCCCTTTCCTCTGATTCAGAGGGTGCTCATCAAGTTCCAGATGGAGGGTGCCACCTTGATGTTGGTGGCCCCCTTTTGGCCTCATCAGATATGGTTTCCACTGGTGCAACAATTGGCAATGGAGCCTCCAGTGCCCCTGCCCATATGCAGGAGCTTGCTATCCTAGGAGCAGGGAACCCTAGATCTTACTTCGAGAGGGCTTTTGCAGTAGGCAATAACCATTAGGACTGAGCAGCCAGGCGCTAGGATCACATGGAAAACTTAGTAGTGTCTGGCTGGGGACCACCCACCCGGCGTCATATGACCGACGTTGGCCCGGTGCTATATAGTGGGTGGTCCACATGCCCACTTCAAGTTCTTTCCCGCCATTGACCTGCGCATGTTGAATCTCGTGGGACACTGCTTCAGTCGACTGCCATTTTCGATAAGTATACACTTTTTGAATTTATTTTTCTTTCTAAAGTTCGTATTTTCGGCATCGATTTGCATGTCTTCACCAACTTCATCCGAGTTGCACAAGAACAAATGCGCCTGTGGCAATCAGATACCGGAGAAAGATGGCAATACCTAGTGTCTCTTCTGCCTGGGGCCTGACCATGATACCCAGGACTGTGAGGCAGGACAGTGAGTCCTGCCAGAAGTTCAACCAGGCCGTGCGGAAATGCTGTCAGCAAGTCCTGGAAGCCCATCTTTTAAAACAAAAATCAGCTTCCATGAAAAAGGAGCTGCAGCTCGTGCCAAGTTCATCTTCTTCCCCCTAACAGAAGAAGCACAAGCGGGACAAGGACAAGAGCCGGGACAGGGATTGGTGTCCCTTCAGGCCGCAACTCTCTTCGGAGGCTGCGACTGTCGAGTGGCCCTCTTCCAGTAAGGAAGATGCCCCTCTGGCTGAGCCTGCTCCTCCTCCTTCAGAGCAGCCTTCCCCCCATCAGCTGGTAAAAGTTCCAGCTGGGACCTCCGGGGATTTAGAGGTTTCCACCCTTAGGTTCATCAAACCTTTGTCTGGGCCTAAGTTGCATGGTTTGGCTGATTTTACCGACTGCACAGCCTTGGTGCTCCTGTTGGACCCTGATTTGAGGTCTGACTTTGGTTCTGTGGACCAGCTTCAATTGCCGCATCGGCTACAGCCACCCCAAGAGGAATCTCCCTCTCGGGACACTCCTTCGCTATTTCCAGTGGGACCCTCTGACTCTCCTTCGTACCTGGAGCTGGAGAAGCTGCCGCCCCGGTGACCCTATCGAAAGGCCAGCACCGTCCGGCCGTATGCTGGACCCTCTACAGGTGC
This sequence comes from Neoceratodus forsteri, assembly GCA_016271365.2. Classification (NCBI taxonomy): domain Eukaryota; kingdom Metazoa; phylum Chordata; order Ceratodontiformes; family Ceratodontidae; genus Neoceratodus; species Neoceratodus forsteri. The sequence goes on from CM028136.1 coordinate 85,513,227, forward strand.
AGGTACAGGTTGTGTATTTGACCCAGACAGTAAACTGTTTTCTGTGTTTATCTTTGTTTGCCTTAAAAGGCAATTCCAAACTTTCTCAGGAAGTGATTACATCACAGAGACTTAATCAGCCAATAGCTTGGGTAACAGACCTGAGAACAATAGTATTATAAGCAAGTGTTTATAGCAAACTCATCAGAACAGCTACTATTTTTCCTAGTCAAACTATCTCTTGTTGGCAGCTGCAATACTGAACGTAAGATTTGCAAGAAAGCGAGTTGTGCTCACAACAGAGGGAGGGGAACCTTTCAATTGTCTTTGGTTTGCAGTAGATATACTGCAGGTGGAGGCTGCTTCTAACTGAAAGGTGAAATAAGGAATTTACAATTATCAGGAAAAGACAGTCTTGTTACAATTCTTAAGATTTTCAGTGCAGGAAGAGTTCAAAGCACAGCTGACTTATTTTGGGGTTGACTGCTTTCAGAGCACAAACCACCAGGCTGTTTTGGGGCTGGGAGGTTTACCTGTGTCTGACTTGGATGTCTGGATTTTTCTCTGTTTGATTAGCAGGATTTTCTCTGTCAAATTGTTGTGTATAGTATCTTGCAGACAGGAAGGCACTCATCATGGCGGTGGGTCAGAGCTCTTAGCTGATTGTTTTGTGAGGGCACAGTTTAGGCCCAACCCTTCCCACCCCTCATCCCACCCACCCCTGGAAATAGTTCCTTTATACCTGGGGTTCTGACATCATTTCCTCAAGAGTGCAAGGTGCATATCAATGTCATATCCTCTCTAGCACACAGCACTGAAAATATACGCATACACATTGTATAATATATATATATTTCTATATAAGAAACCAATCACACACACACACACAAAAAAAAAAAGTACATAGTCATGTGGGGAGTAGCGCAGTGTAATGGCTGTGGGGCAGCAGTCTTCCGGGAGTCTTTCTGGAGGCTGAGATGCTGCCCTATTTGCAGACAACTCTCTGCCCTGAGGGAGGAAGTTGCCCGTCCTCAGGCCACACTGGACAGCAGTAAGAGAACCTTCCCCCAGGCCAGACTGGATGGTAGGAAGGGACCACCCCCCATCCAGGGAGCACCAGAGCCACCACCACTACCTCAGAGGTTGCAAAGAAAGCACAGCAGTTGGATCACAGTGGGCTCAGGGAAGGTGAGGAGGGTGGAACAGAGGCACACCCAGTCAGTTGTTCCACTCCACAATCCATACACCATTCTGGGGGAGCACAGCTCCCCTATGGATGCACCCACGGAGGAGATTAAGGAGGCTGAGGACACCTGTCACAAGGGAGGCCCACAGGAAGGAGGCAGAGGATGCCACAAGGAAAGGAAGCAGCTCCTGCTGGGGACTCCAATTATTGGGGGATAGAACTGGGGAGCAGGAAAACTGAAGTAAGGTGCCTGCCTGGTGCCATGGCTTGTAGGGACAGGAAGCGATCCTCAGGATCACGAGAACAGCTGCACGGGAGTCTGAGCTGGATGTCATTGTCCACCTAGGGACAAATGACTTGGCTCAACATGAGATTAGAGCAGTGCAGAAGGACTTTGTAGAACTGGGAGTGGCCTAAGACAAGTAGCACACACAGTATCCTTCTCAGAGATGCTGCCTGTAAATGGCATGAGTGAGGCAAGGGTACTTTGCACCATGCAGTTTAATGAGTGGTTGAAAAAATGGTGTGGAGCACAGGGGTTTGGCTTCATTGGGACTGGGGTTCCACCTGGAGAGACACCAGCCTATAGTGGCAGGATGGTCTGCATCTGTCCAGGAAGGGAACAAGTCTTTTGAGCAGTCGGTTTAAATGCTTCATTGGCAAGCTTTTAAACTAGTCAAGGGGGGAGGCACTGATAAGCAGCAGGAAAATCCCAGCCTCTCCCTACAAAACAGGGTACTAAATGGGAAAAAGACCGAGGTAGAAAGGTCAGTGGGGATGCTGCAACAGAAAGTAAAGCCATCAAAAAATGGAAAGCAATGAGTACCAATGCACGTAGTCTGAGTAACAAGCTTCCTGAATTAGTGGCCTTGATGGAGGAGGAACATCTGGATATCGTGGCAGTCACAGAAACATGGTTCGCACAAAACCATGACTGGGACGTAAACATACCAGGATACACTATCTACAGGAGAGACAGAGAGGGCAAAGAGAGGAGGAGTAGCTCTTTACATAAGGGAAGGAATCAAAGTAACAGAACAAAAGAGAAACAGGAGGAGAAGAAGCACTGTGGGTAAATTTGGAGACCGCAATAGCACCACAATCCGCACAGGGTTGTATACAGACTTCTTCTCAGGGGAGGAAATGGACAAGGAAATGATAGAAAGTATACTCAGTATGGCAAAAAGGGAGATATTGCTGATGGGTGATCTGAATATGCCAGATATTAACTGGAGTGCAGTTGCCGCAGCCACTTGAAGAGTGGGGTTATTCTAGATGCCCTACAGGGGCATGCCTTAGACAACTAGTATTGGAGCCCACTGGAGGGCAATCTTAGACCTGGTTCTCTCAAATGGAGATGAGAGGATCACAGATGTAGAAGTGGGTAGCCATCTGGGAACTAGCGACCATCGAACAGTATGGTTCACAGTAAACACAGCAATAGAGCAAGCCATACAAAGGCAAGGTACTGGACTTTAGGAGGCTGAATTTGCCAAAATGGGTAAGTGCCTAAGGAATGCACTAGCAAATGGGCAGGAAGGAGGTGGAAGAACAATGGGGAATAATAAAACTGCCATCACAGAGGCAACAAACCTTTGTGTGAAGCAAATAAACAAAACTAAATGATGTAAGAAACCACTATGGTTCTCAAAGGAAGTGGCAGTGAAGGTTCAAGAAAAAGAAAGCTTTCAGGAAGTAGCAACAATCACAGAATGAGCAGGACAGAGAACTGTATCAGTTAAAGCAAAAGGAAGCTGGGAAGGCAGTCAGAACAGCAAAGGCCCAAACCAAGGAAAAGATAACCAACTCAGTTAAGAAGGGGATAAAACTTTTTTATAGGTACATGAGGGTGAAGGAAGACCAAGGGAGGGATAGTGAGGCTTAATAAAGGGGAGGGTGGGCAGAGGGAGATTGTGAAAAGGCAGAGATACTAAACAAATATTATTGCTCAGTATTTACAAAGGAAGGGGGTACCGAGAACAAACAGTAGAAACACACTGGATACAGAAGTTGATACCAGCCCATTTACAGAAGAAAGGGTTCTGAAAGAACTCTTAAAACTGAAGGTGGACAAAGCAATGGGGCCTGACGGATTCATCCCAGAATTCTAAAAGAACTAAGGGTAGAATTAGTGACACCACTGACTACCCTGTTTAACAAATTATGGGAGGATGGGGTGGTACCCGAGGACTGGAGGAGGGCAGATGTGATTCCCCTTCACAAAACTGGGAGCAAGGCAGAAGCAGGAAACTACAGACCTGTTAGTTTAACCTCAGTGGCGGGGAAAATGATGGAATCACTTCTGAAGGAAAGAATTGTCGAGTATCTAGAGGCCAGAGGGGCACAGGACCCAAGGCAGCATGGATTCACAGCAGGAAGGTCATGCCAGACAAATCTGATAGATTTATTTGACTGGGTGACCAAAGTAGTAGATCAGGGAGGGGCTGTGGACATGGCCTACCTAGACTTTAGCAAGGCATTTGACATAGTCCCACACAAAAGATTAATATACAAGTTAGCTAGCCTGGGAGATGGTCCCAAGATGACAGCCTGGGTAAACAATTGGCTGGAAAATAGGACACAGAGAGTAATAGTAAATGGAGTCCACTCTGATGAAAGGGGGGTTACTAGTGGGGTACCGCAGGGTTCAGTATTAGGACCAGTCCTCTTCAGTGTCTTTATAAGCGACATTGCAGAGGGACTGGAAGGAAAAGTATGTCTCTTTGCAGATGACACAAAGATCTGCAACAGAGTTGATGCACAAGGTGGGGTGGAAAGGATGAAAAGGGACTTGGCAAGGTTAGAGGAATGGTCAAATGTATGGCAGCTTAGATTCAGTGCTAAGAAGTGCAAGGTAATGCACCTGGGAAACAAAAACCCAGGGGAAGAGTACACAATGGGGGGTGAGATACTAACAACAACAAAATGGAAAGGGACCTGGTGGTAGTCATATCAGATGACCTAAAGGTGGGCAAGCAGTGAGAGGGCAGCAATGAGGGCTGGGGGGATATTGGGATGCATAGGGAGAGGCATCACCAGTAGAAAACAGGAAGTTATTATCCCTCTGTACAGACAGCTGGTCAGACCCCATCTGGAGTACTGCGTGGCAGTTCTGGAGCCAGTCTTCACAAAGACATAGACAGGATGGAAGCTGTCCAGAGGAGGGCACTAAAATGGTGCAGGGTCTGCACGGAAGACATATGAAGAAAGACTAAAGGAGCTTAATGTATAGCCTCGAGGAAAGAAGGGAGAGGGGGGACATGATAGAAACTTTCAAGTACCTCAAGGGAATCAACAAAGTCCAAGAGGGTAGCATCTTTCAAAAAAAGATGTGTGCAAGAACAAGGGGGCACAATTTGAAGATAGAGGGGGGGCGGCTCAGAGGTAATTTAAGGAAGTATTTTTTCACAGAGAGGGTTGTGGATGCATGGAACGGCCTTCTGGAGGAAGTCGTGGAGTCAAAAACAGTGGTGGAATTCAAGCATGCATGGGACAGTCATAAGGCAATTCTAGGGGATCGGGGTAGGAAGAAGTAGGCTGCTGGTTAACTAAGATCTGCTGCTTATCCAGTAGGCAGGGAAATGGGCAGACTGGGTGGGCCAAGCAGTCCTTATCTGCCGTCAAATTCTATGTTTCTATGTTGAGGGCCTCTAGGACAACCAGTCCAAAAATCCTCCATCTGGGCTGCCTCCACTGCCCCAGGTTCCGGATGCGCCCGTTGTCCCATCTAGGCCAGTGCTGGCTCTCCCTGTGGGTCTGCAACCAGATAGATCTCAGCCTGGGCCTTCTGGCATTTCTTCAGGACCTCAGCCAGGTCCCTTAGCTCTGCAGTCAGGGCTATCATCAGGTTACCTGACAAAGGGCTATCCCACGCCTGGCTATCCTGTGCCGAGATACCCGACACCAGGCTACCCGTCGCCAAGGTATCCAACGTCAGGTTATCCAACACCTGGGTACCCAACGCTGGGCTGTCTGACACCGGCCTGTCCATCGCTGGTCTACCAGCCTCCTCCGCCTCCCCCCGTCCACAACTGCAGGTGGACTATGAGGCCCTCTTTGAGTCCTGGTGGAACCGGGCCAAGCACCAGTTAGTCTCAGAACTTGACCGACGCCAACTGGCTGTACCTCCTGCGCCAGTCCAGCCTAACCCCACTCCACAGTCCCTATCCCCCATGGAATCATGACCCAGAGGCACATTGGAAGCCTCTGCAGAGGCCCAGGGTTGTGGGTGGGAGGAACCTCAGAAGCAGGTCTCCGGTTGAAGGTCTCTGTCTTCTGACAGGAGCCCTTCACTAGCTTCTGAGTCAGACTCTTCCTCCTCATTCTTGGGCTTGGAGTCCCCTACGCTAGAGGAGTCCAAGCGTAAGGAGACTCCCAGGTCTCCCCGGGAGGACCTTCCTTCATGAATATCCTCCAGAATATTCAGGAGGCCAGTGACTGGAAGACTTAGAGGAGCAGGATCCCCTGCGTCGGAGGTTGGCAGAGCATCTTGACCTCTCAGAGCTTAGTCCTCTTCTCATTCCCCCTTGGACAGGGTCCAACGATGACATGGTCACCACTATATGGCAGCAACCAGCGTCTGTTGCAGCCATTTCTTAGAAATCAGACTGATTATGTCATACCCCAGAAGGTAAAAGGTTATCAGTGTGGCCCATGTCCGAGCTGCTAAGCCAAAACATGTGAGTACCTTCCCTCCTGATAAGGAGTCAAGGCAACTGGACCAGTTTGGCCGCAAGGTCTACTTTGGCCCTCCGGATCCTAAATTATGTTGCCCATATGATCTGCCACCAGAAGGCCATCCTGTGCCAGTTAAAAACTAAATTTCAGGCCTTGCCAGATTCTGAAGCCAAGACCAAAATCAAGCAGACAGTCAAGGCAGCAGAGATCACTTGCTGTCACACCCTACAAGTGATTTATGATGTTGTCGACGCCTCTGCCAGACACACGGAATGACGGTCTGTATATGCAGACATTTCTGTCTGCGAGTATCTGGATTTGCCCAGGATGTTCTAGCATCTGTCCTGGATACACCCTTCAGGGGCTCAGTGCTCTTTGGAGGGGACGTTAAGGACATTATGACCAATCTGCAGGAGCGAGAGAAGGCCCTTCATTCAGTGCATTCCCTCTACCACACCAATACCAAGCTTAAGCAGCCTTTTCATCACCAGCAAAGGCATCAGACAAGCCAGCAGCCTGCAAACGTTAGGGCAAACGATCTTAGTCTTGACCCGCCCCAAGTCTCACAGAGCTTCTGGGCAGCACTCCCCAACCCTCCCTCCACCTTGTGACTCGTGGCCTGCCCCCACCACCAGTTGGGGTAGATTTGCCAGTCACCTGTCCAGGGGGGAGGTGATCGCGACAGACTGTCGAGTTCTTCAGCTCATAGCTCAAGGCCTCACATTGGAATTCATAGGGATCTCCAGAAAACCCTCTAGATCACTTGTCATTACCAACAAGGTGACATTCCACTCAGAGAGGAGATTGCGGCTCTACTGCTAAAGTCTGCCATAGAGCCCATTCCTCCGGGGCAGGCAGGAAGGGGCTATTAGTCTCATTTCTTCCTGGTCCCCAAAAATAAACGGGAGACCTTCAACCAATACTGGACTTCAGCATGCTCAGTTCGCACGTTGAGCACAAGAGGTTTCGCATGCTGACCTTTCCAGGCCTGTTGCCACTGCTTCACCAGGGACACTGGCTCTGTGCACTGGACATGCAGGATGCTTACCTGCATATCCCTGTTTTCCCTGACCACTTTAGCTTCCGCAGGTTTCACTTCCAGAGGGAACATTTCCAATTCAAGGGTCTCCCCTTTGGCCTTTCATTGGCACCCAGGGTTTTAACAAGTGCCTAGTGGTAGTGGTAGTGGAAGCGGCTTACAGCATCAGGGTCACTGTGTGTTCTCGTGCCTCATCAACTGGCTCCTGTCAGCCGTGTCGAGGGACGGCCTGGAGGCTTCTCTATTGGCTATCTTGGACCTGTTCCACAGGGTAGGGGTCATGGTGAATTACCCCAGGTCTCACCTTACACCTTCCCAGAGCCTCCAGTTTATTGTGGGTGGTACTGGATACATCACAGGGTAAGGCCTTCCTCCTTTTGGACAGAGCAGAAACGCTACAGAAGCCACTGGACTACAGCCAGAACAGTCCTCCGCCTCCTAGACCTTAATGCGGCAGCTATCCCCACAGTACCCCTGGCTCGGCTCAACATGCAAGTCACACAGTGGCCCCTAGGGTACAGTGGGACCAGAAGTCGGATGACCTGTATCACAGGGTTCTTGTGTCCAACCCTATGTGAAAGGATCTTCTTTGGTGACAGGATCCGGACAATCTTTGCTGAGTGGTCCCCTTTCAGCCTCCCCTCCAGTTCAGTCCCAGACCTCGGATGCTTCAGGTCAGGACTGGGGGGCGCATCTGGGGAATCGCAGAACCCAGGGATCCCGGCCTCAGCGCGAGCACTCACCACACATAAACATGCTAGAGGTGCATGCAGTGCTGTATGCCCTCAAGGCCTTCCAGCCCCACTTCCTCCCGAGACCACTCCTGATCCAATCGGACAACATGTGCGTGGTCTGGTACCTAATTTTTTTTTTTTTTTTTTTTGTAAAGATTTGTTAACTGGATAGGGACACTGGACAGGTCCTTTTTCAGGTCTGACCCAAAGACATAGACAGTAATAAACAACAATTAACATTAAAGCATAAACAAAAAGAAGCTATTAATTGAAACAAATACAATTAGAATTTTGCATTAATAATGACTTAAACTTCATTTTGAACCCTGCTAAAGATTGGGGGAGATGAAGAGCCTCTGATAATGCATTCCAAAATGAAGGTGCTGCGATTGAAAGGGAGCGCAACCCATGCCACTTTTTATATATAATAGTGTTCAGCAAAGTACCATCAGCAGATCTGAACTCAGGAAGGGTAGAACAGACTTCAGCCAAATCAGATAAAGGGTAATAACCAGATGGAAAAACACATGAACAAACAGGGAGGCACTCAGTCGTAGCCCTTATGTAAGGAAGTGATGCAAGTGTGGTACTGGGTGGTTCAGCACCAACTCCAGCTGTTGGCAGTGCATGTCCCAGACATCCAGAATGTCCTAGAGGACAGTCTAAGCCGCATTCAGGAAAGGGCTTAGAAGTGGGAACTGTGTCAGTCAGTGGTCAAGGACATCTTCGACCTCCTAAGTCATCCACATCTCTATCTGTTTGCCTCCCCATTTAACGCAAAACTACCCAGGTTTTCCTTGCTCGTTCCCGGGCCTGGTGTCTTCTGGCAAGACGTGCTGTCTCTTTGCTGGACAGAGAGGTTCCTGTAGACCTTCCTGCCTTCCATCTTTTGCAGAGTGTGCTCCTCAAACTGCAAGTGGAGGGAGCTCAGATGATTCTTATCATTCCATATTGGCCTCACCAAATATGGTTCCCTCTGCTCCAGCAGTTAGCGGTGGAGCCTCCGGTTCCTCTCTCCCTCTGCCAGGACCTTCTGACTCTGTATCAGGGCAGGCTGCTCCATCCGGACCTTAAGTCCCTTCACCTACATGCGTGGCACCTTCAGACGTAGCTGTCTCTCATTTTGGGGTCTCCTCCAGAGTCGCTGAAGTCCTTGTAGAGGCCAGAAAACCATCTACAAGAACCACCTACGCGATGAAATGGAAAAGATTCTCAATCTGGGCGACCTGCTAGGGTTGGGACCCCTTCTCGTGCACTTGTCCACCATATCTGCTTTCTTTGTGCCCATCGATGGCCGTGTGGTGGCCCAGTTAGACGTGGCCATACATTTCTGAGAGGCATTCTGCATTTGAAGCCTCCTATCCGCAGTTTAGTCCTGGCCTGGGACTTGAACTTTGTTTTGGGAAAGCTTACTTTGGCTCCTTTTGAGCCAGCTGCAAGTTGTGAGCTAAGCTTTCTGTCTTGGAAAGTGTTATTTTTAGTTGATCTTACTTCTTCTCAAAGGATTTCAGAGCTGCAGGTTCTCCTGTGTGAGCAACCTTATTTGATTTTCCCCAAAGACAAGTTGTCTTTGTGTACTAATCTAAGATCTTACTTCAAGAGGGTTCCTGCAGTAGGTCATCATATATAGGACTAACACCACTTGGCGTCTGGACCGCATGGCAAACTTTTCCAGCAATGCCTAGTGGGGGGAACCCCACCTGATGTCACGTGACTGGTGTCAGCGTGACCCTATATAGTGGGCGGTTCCCACGCCCAACCTCCAGTTCTTTCCCACTATCCCCTTGTGCATGTTACGTCGAGGTAAACTTCCTTAGCGATCGCCAGTAGGTCCACGATTTATAATCGTGTTTTCAGAGTTTTTTGGTCATTCTTGCAGTTTCCTGTCTTCTCTGCCTCAGAAGAAGTAGTGTGAGGGTTGTGGCACCCAGGTACCTCACAAGGATGCCCACCACAAATGTATCATTTACCTAGGCCCGGACCATCCCACCGCGACCTGCCCAGACTGCCAGCCGTTCAACCAGGCTACCCACAAACAGAAGCAACAGGCTCTGGAGGCCCATTTACTCAAAACGCGGTTGGTCTCGCTTGAAAAACAAATGGAGCAGCTCCAGGACTCTTCTTCTACGTCACTGAACAAAAGACTTAAAAAAAGAGAAGCACCGGGAGAAGGAATGCTCATCTGGTTCCAGGGCTGATACCAGCAGGCCCTCTACTAGCAAGGCCTCTTCCTCCACCGCCTCCCATGAAAGTTGCCCAGGCTGCGTCCGGGTATGCCGGGGGACCAACAAAGATTCTACTCCCAGTCTCCTTGAGTAAGTCGGTCCCCGGCTCCTCTGGAGACCGCCAGGCCGCTGTTAAGTCAGCTCCCCACTCCTCAGGAACCCACCTGGCTTCAGCTGGTAAGTCGGAAGGGGGTTTGGCCGCCTCCGGCTACCACCCAGACAAGACTGTCCTGTTGGGAACTGAAGTCGCCTCACCCGTCTGGAAGAGCCCTAGGAAGACTAGCTCTCTTCCCCCTTCTACCCCACTGGTGGCCCAGGCTTCGCCTCCAGCTACTTCGCGGGGAGAAGAAAGTGCAGGTCACCTAGACGTAGAACAGACATGGGGTTCTGACCTCCTGTCATCCGTTCGGGTCTCTAGGAAGGAGGTCCCTCTGCCACCGTCTAGTGCTTCATTGGAGGTACCTTCAGTTCCTTCGGGGGGCACCATCCAGGCTCTGGCTACTATTTCAACACCAGACTCAGTTCCTCCGTCGGAGTCTGCGGGGCATGTCCTGATGCCGGACCCTCCAACGTCAGTCTCCATTCCTTCGGAACTTATATGTCTGCCCCCGCCACCGGCTGTCATGGCAGACCAGGTTCCCATGTCTGGACCTCTAAATCTGATCCTGACACCAACACCCCCCCCCCGGCCCCTGACGTTGGGCCCGGCAGTGGCAATTCTGACGTCTGTGGTCACAAAGTCAGTTTCACCTATGCCAGCCCCGCCTTTGATTCATACTACGGCGGGACCTTTGTGGGCACCCTCAGTGTCAACCCTTCTGACGTTGGGTCATTCGAGACCCTCGGTCCCATACTACCCCTCGAAGTACCCCGTGGACCACCCCCCAGCAAGTCCACCACCAGATTGGTGGGCGGCACATCTCTGTCTGAGATACTCCTTGTATCCAGGATATTCCTTTCCAGGATACCATGAGTACCGTTACCCACCTTCCCATGCTATTTCACCTCCTCCTCCTCTCCCACCTCCTCCCCCTTCTCTTGCCCAGCCGAACTTTAAGACAATTATTTAGTCCTGGTGGAAGGAGGCGTGGAAGGAACGTGTCACGGACCAGGAGAGTCAACTTCCACCTCATTCTCCTCCCAGGTCCCCGTCCCCCCATGAGCCCAGTCTGGTCCACATTCACATTATAGGGACTGTACCCTGGGATATTCCTTTTCCAGATTTGAATACACCAGGAGACTATCCAGATTTGGGGGAGGACATGTCAGAGGAGTCCTCGGATCAAGAATTCCAGGTCCCTAGAGGAAAGACCTCTCCGAAATCATCTCCAGAGAATCCTTCCTTTTCAGACCTATTGAGGTCCATTCATCCCTCCCCTTCAGCCTTTCCTCGGCACCCTGGGTTTTCGCCAAGTGCCTTATGGTGGTGGCTGCGGCCCTACGATGCCAGGTCACAGCGGTCTTCCCCTACCTGGACGATTGGCTGATTTCAGCCCCATCCAGGGATTCTCTTGCAGAGGCTCCCTCTGTCACCCTGGAGATGTTTTCCAGATTGGGGTTCATGGTTAATATCCTCAAGTCCTCACTGGTCCCTACTCTGACTACAGTTCTTAGGGGCAGTTTTAGACACAATCCAGGACAGAGCTTTCCTCCCCTCAGACAGGAGGGAAACTCTTATCATCAGACAAGCCAATCTGGTAGCATCTTCTAGATCTCTCCCAGCCCAAAAAGTCCTTCAGTTGCTGGGTTTGATGTCGGCTTCCATTTCTACAGTCCCCCTAGAGAGGCTCCACGTAAGAGTTTATTTATTATTTATTTTATTTCAATTTTGGGAACCGGATAGGCCCACTGGAACCTTGACGGTCCCTTTTTCAGGGGTGGCCTGGGATTAGTTACATGTACCTAGAGGGAGGAAAAAACAATGCTTTGTTATGTACAATACAGCGAGGCTTACATACAGTATATGAACGTACATCGCAGCATAGAAATATTACAACAGTAGTGCAGATGTTTTAGTTAGAAACAGACTATTAACTGTTTTCAACCTAGATAAGTGCAAGAACCAGTACTGCTTTTATGCTTTCATTCCCTTCCTTCCTATTGGTTGTGTTCTTTTGCAGAGTTTCTCAGTGGTCTTTACGGGTTCAGCGGGTTAGCTTCAGGACGATTTGGACCATCCGGTCCTTATTTCCTCCATGCTTCCGAAGGATCTGCAATGGTGGAGGGATCCCTCGAACCTGACTGTGGGTCTTCCATTTGGTGCCCAGTCCCCCTAGGCACTTTAACTACGGATGCCTCCAGTCTGGGGTAGGGGGCTCATATATCGGACCTCGAAGATCAGGGACTTTGGTCCCGCTTGGAGATGTCATTACACATCAGTGTGTTGGAGATGAGGGCGGCACTATATGTGCTTCAAGCATTTCAGTCCTTTCTCCCAAGGGGATCACTACTAATCCAGATGGACAACATGTCGGTAGTCTGGTATATCAACAAGCAGGGGAGGCACTCAAACATACCTCCTTTGCAGGGAAGCGATGAGAGTGTGGAACTGGGCAGTCCAGCACGGTCTGTCTCTCACAGCAGTGCATGTTCCAGGAGTGCAAAACGTCTTGGCGGACAGCCTCAGCAGGTCTTACACCCTTGTGCACGAACTTGGAACTCAATCAGGAAGTGGTAGATTCTCTGTTTCAGAGATGGGGGTATCCAGAACTCGACCTTTTCACCTCCCCATCCAATGCGAAACTTCCCCGGTTTTGCTTGCTCGTTCCAGAGCACGGCGCTTTCTGGCACGATGCGTTGCCTCTCTCTTGGACAGGGAGATTCTTATACGCTTTCCCTCCATTTCCCATTCTCCAGAGGGTGCTCCTCAAGATACAGACAGAGAGAGCACGAATGTTTCTAATTGCTCCTCTCCGGCAGAGGCAAATTTGGTTCGCACTTCTTCAACAGGTGGTGAGGGATCCCCACGGTTCCGCTTCCATTGACACGCACCCTCCTCATTCAGAACCAAGGTTGGCTTGTGCACCCGGAGCTCAGAACCTTGCATCTACATGCGTGGCTCCTGCAGACACAGTGAAATCACGTTTTGGGGTTTCCACCAGAGTGGCCCAAGTCATAGTGGAGGCTCGAAGCCCTCCACCGGATCCACTTAACGCCATGAAGTGGAAGCGGGTTTCTATTTGGGCAGCTTCCAAGGGTTGGGACCCCTTCACTTGTCCAGCCTCACATGTCAGGGGGTACCTGATTCATCTCTTTGATTCAGGATTATCATATTCCTTTCTAAAAGTACATTTGTGTGCCATTTCGGCCTATCATGTGCTCGTGGATGGTAAGCCCGTGGCTCAGCTGGAAATCTCCAAAACCTTTCTGTAAGGGATTCTCCATCTGAAACCCCCATCACAGCCCTCATGCACACCTTGGGATTTGAATTTTGTGTTGAGAAGCTTACGCCTCCCTTTGAACCAGCAATTAGTTAGACTTTATGCTTTCTTGGAAAGCGTGCTTTAGTTGCTGTTACTTCTGCTCGAAGAATTTCTGAGTTTCAGGTGTTTAAGGAGTCTTATCTGATTTTCCACAGAGACTGGGCAGTTCTCGGAACAAATCCCAAGTTCTTGCCTAAGGTGATGTTGGGGTTCACACTGAACCAATCAGTGGAACTGCCAGTCTATTATCCAGCTCCTGGGAATAGAGGTGAGGCACTCTTGCATACCTTATACATGCATTGTATCCTAAGGTGCTGTATTCACTGGACCAAGATTCCCATAGGACGACTAGCTCTTTGTTTCCTTTGGCCCCAAATCCTTGGGGAAGGCTGTTTCCAAGCAGTGCCTCTCTAAATGGCTAGCTAACTGCATCCGCTTCTGTTATCAGAAGTATGACAAACCTCTGCTGGGAGATGTTAGAGACGATTCCACTAGAAGCATGGCTGTATACGCAGCTTTTCTTCAAAACGTTTCTGCAGCGGAGATCTGTGCAGTAGTAACTTGGAGTTTGGTCCATACCTTTACCAACCATTATAGTCTGGACAGTGCTTCTAGGCGGAGGGCTGGGTTTGGCCTCACTGTTCTGCAGGGCCTTTTGTCCTAAGCTGGTTCCATTCTGTCCTTTACTGTTTGGGATTCTCCTCCTACTGTGATTCTCTCCTTCTCTCTTTGGAGGGACTGCTTGGGATTTAGTCCTGTATGTGATGACCTACTGCAGGAACCCTCTCAAAGTAAGGTAGTACAGTTACGTAAGAACTTACTGTAACAGTAGATCTTCGAGAGAGGTTCCTGCAGTAGGTCATTTTTTTCCCTCTCTCCTTCCCCCAATTTTTTTTTGGGACTCCAGAAACTGTTTCCTTCTCCTGTGTTTCCTTCGGGTACCTTGGTGGGAGAACTAGAGGGCGGGTGTGGGGACCGCCCACTATATAGGGTCATACTGATGTCAGTCATGTGATGTTGGGTGGGCGGCCCCCCGCCAGGCATTGCTGGAAAAGTTTGCCATGTGGTCCAGACGCCAAGTGGTGCTAGTCCTATATGTGATGACCTACTGCAGGAACCTCTCTCATAGATCTACTGTTGCGGTAAGTTCTTGCGTAACTGTACTTTTTTTTACTGAAGGTGGTGTCTTACTTTAAATCAAGCCATCCACGTGCCTGTTTATTATCCCGAGCATGCCAGTCCAGGGGAAGCATTGCTCCATACCTTAGATGTGCATAGAATACTTAGATACTACTGTATGTACATCATACGAAGGACTGCAGAAAGTCCTCACAGTTGTTTGTTTTGTTCACCCCTTGTAAAGAGGGTGTTCCATTTTTTAAACATTGTCCAAATGGTTGGCCAACTGTATCATTTTTTGTTACAGGAAGTGTGGTAAGGACCTTAATGGCGCTGTTAAGGGACACTCCACCAGAGGGATGGCCACTTCGGTTGCTTGTTTCAGAGGTGTCTCAGCTGCTTAGATTTGTGCTGCTGCGACCTTGAGTACTGTCCATACGTTCACAAAGCACTACAGTCTGGGCATTGCCTGTAGAAGGAGGGCAGGTTTTGGCCTAGCTGTTTTACAGGGCCTCCTCTACTAGGCCACTGCTTTACAACCACAAAGACCGTGTTCTGGTACAGCACAGCTTTGGACTCGTTCCAAAGGTGTGATCTCCTGAAAGAGATATCCTCAAAGAAGATAGAATAGTTATGTAAGAACTTACCATAACAGTAGATCTTTGAGAAAATATCTTTCAGCAGGTCATGCCGTCTCACCCTCCCTCCTTCCTCATTTCTCTCTGAGTTTCTCCTTTCCTGTCTGTCTGTCTGTCTCTCTCTCTCTCTCTCTGTCTCTCCAGGATGGTAGACCTTCTGTGTCCCATTTGACATCTGGAAGATACTTCTAGCTCTCCCTTGGTTCTCACAGGAGCATATCCTCAGTGGATGGTCTCTGGCGGGGAGCTGATAAGGGTGCGGGGCCACCCATGGCTATACACGGAGGATGCTGACATGGGGACGTCACTAGGGTGGCACCAGTAGACTGCTAGCTAGAAAAGTTTCCATGTCCTAGTGTCTGGTGGCTATAGTTCCTACTGAGAAAGATTCTCTTTAAGATCTACTGTTATGGTAAGTTTTTATGTAATAGTCCTTTCCTGACTAACATCCTGTTACTGTGACCGTTGGACAATATCTTCTGAGGGGAGGTCGGTACTGGGATTTCTTGACTCACGGGACAATACAGTGACTGTTGGGCAGTATCTCCTGAGAGTGGAGATTGGTACCAGGATTTAACAACTCACGGACTGGTACTGTGACTGTTGGGCAGACTCCCCTGAGAGGGGAGATTAGTACCAAGATTTTTTGGCTCACCCTCCATATACTCTTATTATTAGAGAGTATCTCCTGTGGTTGGAGATTGGAACCAGGATCTTATTGTTCTCCAGTAGTAAACTGATTATAAAATCCTATTACAAGACTGTCCTAGAAATTCTTTTGTTATTCAGCCAATAACTGGCATCCTTAAAAGTGCTACAGTAATCAAGTTGGGTGGAATTAAATTTGCTTATGGCTACATGCCAGAGAAGGATGTGCTCTGGCTAGTACTGTAAATAACAGAAAAGGTTGAGCTGCTAGCTGGTATGGCTAGTGACTGAGAGAGATGTGTTGCTGCCTGGTATGGTATTTTCCAGAGAGTTGTGGTGGTAGCTGGTATGGTGCAAGACAGGGATGTGCTGCTGGCTGTAATATTTGCCAGTGGGATGTGTCGGTGGCTGATATGGTATTTTCCCAAGAGGGATGCGTCGGTGGCTGGTATGGTATTTTCCCAAGAGGGATGCCTCGGTGGCTGGTATGGTATTTGCCAGACAGGGATGTGCTGCTGGCTAGTATAGCATTTGTCAGATAGGATGTGCTGCTGGCTGATATGGTACTTGCCAGAGAGGGATGTGCTGCCGGCTTGTAAGGTATTTGCTAGCTAGGGATATGCTGCTGATTGGTATGGTATTTGCAGATAGGGATGTGCTGCTGGCTGGTATGGTATTTGCCAGAGAGGGATATGTCGGTGGCTGGTAAGGTATTTGCCTGAGAGGAATGTTCTGTTGGCTGGTATGGTATTTGCCACAGTGGGATGTGCTGCTGGCTGGTAGGGCATTTGCCAGAGGGGGACGTGCTGCTGGCTGGTAGGGTATTTGCCAGAGAGGGATGTGTCGGTGGCTGGTAAGGTATTTGCCAGAGAGGGATGCGCTGCTGGCTGGCGTTGGATGAGAGAGAGGTGTGCTGGTGATTGGTATGGTATTTGCCAGAGAGGAATGTTCTGTTGGCTGATATAGTGCTAGAGAAGTATGTGTCGGTGGCTGGTATGGTATTTGTCAGAGAGGAACGTTCTGCTGGCTGGTACAGTGTCAGAAGAATGTGCTGCTTGCTGGTGTGGTATTTGCTAGAGATGGATTTGTTGCTGGCTGTTACAGTGCCAGAGTGGGATGTGCCAGTAGCTCGTATGGAGCCACAGAAGGATGTACTGGTGACTGTTGCTGTTTGAGAGGGATGTGCCAGTAGCTGATATGGTATTTGTTGGAGATGGTTGTTTGTAGGAGATGCTAATGAGGCTGTTTCAGTGGAGTTCAGTAAACCCTTTTTTTTTTCCCCTTTCAGTAAAATTTCCCCCAACGCATATGACTTGGCTATGTCGGATTCCCACAGGGAGGAACTCTCTCGTGCTGTTCTGGTACCTATGGACCCTCTTGTCACCCAGATGCTGCCCTTCAGACCTTTTGTGGAAGTGGTTTTAGCCAAAAATCAAGGTAAGTCTCATAAACATTACAGCTTGCACTCTCATATGTTTTAGTGGTTTGTTATATTTTAGTTTATTTTCACTCATCATAGTTATTGGGTTGTGAGGTTTACATTGTTATCTCACAGAACTGCTGATAATGAGTGAAAGAAGAAGTTTTTTCTTTGTCCTTCAAAATAATAAGCAGCTTGTTCTGAGGGAAATAGGATGGTGCTGCCTTGCATGTGTCAATTCCAGGTGGGGCCCACAATACTCACTTGGAGGTGGAAATAAGACCTGTAATTGCCCAGAATGATTTCTCCTTCCTTGATGAGGCAGCTGAATCCATATTGGTGCGTAAATTTCCCCGATTCGAAACCAACTAACTCTCTGCTGTCGATGTCCTCACTGCTGTGAAATGAACTGCAGTCAAGATGTGGGGTTGGTTGCGTATTCTAATGCTTCCTAGGAAACAACAGTGGGCTCTGCTTCCAGCAGTGTATAGCAACTTGTGTTATGCAATGCACCACAGAAGTGCTCTACTGCTGAAGCATTGTACCCACTATATCACCTGCTTGTGTTTTGCACTGCCCCACAGAAGTGTTCTACCCCTGTGGCACTGTACCACTGTATCACCAGCTTGTGTTATGCACTGCCTCACAAAAGTTTTCTACCACTGTGGCACTGTACCACCAGCTTGTGTTTTGCACTGCCCCACAGAAGTGCTCTACCCCTGTGGCACTGTACCCACTGTATCACCAACTTGTGTTATGCACTGCCTCACAGAAGTGTTCTACCCCTGTGACACTGTATCACCAACTTGTGTTGCGCACTGCCCCACAGAATTGCTCTACCCCTCTGACACTGTACCCACTGTATCACCAACTTGTGTTGTGCAGTGCCCCACAGAAGGGTTTTAACCCTGTGGCACTGTATCACCAACTTGTGTTGTGCACAGCCCCACAGAAGTGCCCTACCCCTGCTGCACTGTGCCCACTGTATCATCAGCTTGTGTTGTGCACTGCCCTACAGATGTGCTCTACCCCTGTGGCACTGTATCACCAACTTGTATTGTGCACTGCCCTACACAAGTGCTCTACCCCTGTGGCACTTTACCAACTGTATCACCAACTTGTGTTGTGCACTGCCCCACAGAAGTGCCCTACCCCGTGGCACTGTGCCCACTGTATCACCAACTTGTGTTGTGCACTGCCCTACAGAAGTGCTCTACCCCTGTGGCACTGTACCCACTGTATCACCAACTTGTATTGTGCACTGCCCTACACAAGTGCTCTACCCTGTGGCACTTTACCAACTGTATCACCAACTTGTGTTGTGCACTGCCCCACAGAAGTGCCCCTACCCGCGCACTGTGCCCACTGTATCACCAACTTGTGTTGTGCACTGCCCTACAGAAGTGCTCTACCCCTGTGGCACTGTACCCACTGTATCACCAACTTGTGTTGTGCACTGCCCCACAGAAGTGCTCTACCCTTGCGGCACTGTACCCACTGTATCACCAACTTGTGTTGTGCACTGCCCCACAGAAGTGCTCTACCCTTGCGGCACTGTACCCACTGTATCACCAATTTGTGATCTGCCCCGCTGAAGTACCCTACCCCTGTGGCTCTGTACCCACAGTCATCCACTTGTGAGCCTCCCTACAGAATTGCTCACAGAAAGAAAATAAAAACTCACTCGTACTTGAAGGAGGGGGCAGAAATAACACTTACACATTCTCAGCTTGGTGACTGTTATTTTAATTTAGTCCATTTAAATGCACCATGTAGTCAGTATAAAGCGTTGTGTATGGGCCACTGCCTCTGACCTGCTCCCACTTCTTGTCCCAGCACTTTGGTCTCCACCTTTGTCATGTGTTGTGGCTAGAACAGTAGACAGATAGTTTTTGATCCAGCAAATTCAATGATATGATATATCACATTGTTAATCATGTGACCCATAAAGTGATTTTTAACCCCCAAGAAAAAATAAATTCATACTCGTATTAAGTCGTACAAAATACCTTGTTAAAAGAGACAACTCTCTTGTCATTTTCACTTGTGAGAGATGTCAGCTATCATATCTGTGCATCAAAGTATGAAATAATTCTCAAAATCAGATTATAAAATGCAGTTTATCAGAGGTAGCTCAAGAGGCAGTGACGTGTCATAAAATTCTAACTTCTCGTGACAAGATTGAATAAGGCCCTGTCCCATTTGTTATGCAGAAAGAGTTTGAATGCAGGTATCTGTTTTATTCTCTCCTTTTCGGACTCTTCTCTGGTTGCATATCCAAATTTTCTCATGAGACCTAGGACTTCATCATGTCAACAGTCTTGCAATTCTCTGCCTCTCGCTATCTCTCTACCCTCACTTGCTGCTCTGTCATTTCTCCCCCCTTGCATATCCGCTGGTATAAAAATATATGTGAATCATTTTGTGGAAATGTAATTGATACTGGGATCCCTTTCTTTAAAACTGTATATGGTTATACTGTTGAAATGATTGCAAAGCTATTTGAAACTCAAGGGCTTGACCTGAAGTGCAGTTTTTAAGCCTTTTGCAAAGATGTAAACAAGAGGTCAGTTCTGGGTTACAATGTTCTTTTTGCTGCACCTGCTGAAACTGACAAGACCATTGAAATCTTACAAGAACACTGTGTGAGAAGCGAGTTATTTTCTTACCGAGCTCCTGCACAGACTTATAAAAAGGAGCTGCAATGTTTTTCAAAAGAGAGAGAGAGAGAGAGAGACAGAGACCTAGAGACTGAGATTGGAAATTGAGAAGAAAAACTCAGGACTCTGTTTTCTATGTTTCTGCTGCCATTGTAAATAGTTTTTCTGAACAGTTTTTTTTTTTACTGTAATTAATAAAACTCGTTACGAATTTTACAACTGCTCCTGGGTTTCCTGTGCTTCCTGACCTGTGCCTCGACAACAGATGGAGTCAGCCTAAGTGGGATTTATGCCGTGCATACTCTAAAGGAGGCATTTTGCCCGGGGTTACTAGACCTGGTACCAGGGGAGCACAGAGGAAGGTATGGATTCTGCAGCAGCAAGTCCAGGAGTGGTTACCAGGAGAATGGCAGCCAAACTAGCAGAGACAGAAGTCCAAGCTGAGACTGTACAGCTAGTACAAGTTATGGAAAAAGGAACAGTCAGTGACAGAACCGGAAAGCCTGACTGCCTTTTTCAAATGATGGGCCATAGAACAAAAAGAGACAAGGAAACAGAGAAAAGAAATAAATGCAACAACTCGAGCAGCAGAGGAGAGAAGAGATGCAGCGATAGGAGCAGCAATGGCATTTGCCTTGCAGGCTATCAAAGGCAGAGGATCTGGCACAGTTCCAGCTGACCAACAGGACACAGGCAACTTGAAATACATTAAACTTACAAAGTTGTGTCCTTCGGATGATATTGAAGCATTCCTGACAACTTTTGAAAGGGTTGCCACAACCTGCCAGTGGCCAAAGCAGCAGTGGGCAATCAGACTGGTACTTTACCTGACAGGGAAAGCCCAACTTGTCTACAGCAGTATGGACACTGCACAGTCAGAAAACGATGACCTGGTAAAAAGTGAAATCCTGAAAAGTTATGACAACTCAGGAGAGACATACAGGTAGAGATTTTGGTCTCTGAAGTACGACTCAGTCGACAGTCCTCGAGAAGCCTTCACCCTACTCAGAGAACTCCTGATAAAATCACTCCAACCAGAGAGCAAAACAGTCCCACAGATCATCGACACATTTGCAATGGAACAGTTCATCAACTTCCTGCCTACAGATGTTCAGCTTTGGGTAAAGGAACACTGACCACACAGTGGGGGAAAAGGCTGTTTCTTTGACCGAACACTACCAAATGGCCAGAGAAATGCCATAGCTGCAAGGTAACAGCCAAACACTGGTAAGACATTCTTTTACCCATTTAAACTTCAAGTCTGATAAGAACTCTGGGCGGGGGTGTTAAAAATCTGCACCCAAAAACTTTATTTGCTATAACTTTAATAAGCCAGGTCATATTGCAAGAAATTGTGGTAAGAAGAGTAACACTGGGACAGATTTGTCCTTAGCAAATTGGGACAAGTACTTAACAGATGTGAAGGTGGGAGATAAGACTGTGAAGGGACTTATAGATTCGGGAAGCAGACAGACCCTAGTGCATGTTGAAATGCTAGGAAAACAGTATCCGAAAGGACCAGGTATGGGTGTCATCTGCATCCACAGGAACACTAAATACTATCCCACCAGCCAAGTGACTCTGACTATTAACGGGATGTCGCACCAAATGAAAGTGGGGACAGTACCTAAGTTACCTGCACCTGTAATCATTAGAAATGACTTTCCAGGATTTACTGAGTTAATCAAAGAGTGAGTAAATCCTGATGTTTCACCTCCTGTGATGACAAGAGCTTGGGCCAAGAAAATCTCAGATGGTGGGGACTCTTTTCCTTTCACCGATTTTGATTCAGACTTGTTCGAACACAGCTCCAAGATTCGGGAGTCCAGGAAAGAAAGATGACACCTGAAGAAATTGTGGCAACAAAAGACTGATGGACAGAAGGGGTTAACATATGAAAATGCTGAAACTAAACTGATCACTGATTGTGATTTTCTTTCAGAACAAGCTAACAATGTTTGTCTCCAGGGTTATTTTAAGTAGCTGGTGGTGAAACCAAATCAGGATAAGCATATGTTTAAAAAATGTAATGGGTTACTGTACAGAGTGTGGGTTAAACCTCAGACAAAGGACCAGATAGAACAGTTGATTATACCACAAAAGTATAGAACAGAGCTGTTACAGGTAGCACATGATACTCCTATGGCTGGTGTCTCGGGGAGGGATCGCACCCTTGCCAGATTGCTGTATAGATTTTACTGGCCTGGAATTCATGAAGCTGTTGCTACCTATTACAGTTCTTGTGCTGAGTGTCAGAAAGTAGCCCCAGTGTTTAAAAAAGACAAGGTGCCCCTAGTGCCCCTACCCTTGATAGATGTGCCTTTTGAGAGAATTGCAATGGATGTGGTTGGTCCCTTAGACAAAAGTAAAAAGGATAATCAATTAATTTTGGTAGTATGTGAGTGACTGTGCTACTCAGTACCCAGAGGCAATTCCTATGCGTACTGTCACAGCCCCAAAAGTGGCAGCAGAGCTTGCCAAATTTGTCAGCAGGGTGGGCATACCTAAAGCAATTATTACTGATCAGGGTAGTGATGTTGGTTCTGCATTACTGAAGGAGCTGTATCGACAACTATGTAATACTGCCGTAAGAATCTCCCATGTTAGAAGAGCAAAGGCACAGACAGAAGAGCGCTTAGCATGGTCTGTAGACAAAGGGGATAAAGCATTTTATAGGTACATCAGTGACAGCAGAAAAACTGGGGGGGGATTGTAAAGCTCAAAGGGGAGAAGGGAGAGTGTAAGGAGGGGGATCTGGACAAGGCAGAAATACAGAACAAATACTTCTGCTCAGTATTCACTTAGGAGGGGGAGGGTCAAGGACCACATTTGGGTTACAAAGGCAATGGGGGGGAGAGAAGTGAACACCAGTCCATTCACAGTGGAGAGAGTTCTGAAAGAACTCACAAAGCTGAAGGTGGATAAGGCCATGGGGCCAGATGGCATCAACCCAAGGATAGTAAATGAGCTGCAAAGGGAACTAGCAGTGCCTCTGGTGCCCTGTTCACAGAGTCACTCAACACTGGTGTCATTCCAGAGGACTGGAGGAAGGCACATGTAGTACCAATGCACAAAAGTGGCAGTAGGGAGGGGGTTGGGAACTACAGGCCAGTCAGCCTCATCTCAGTGGTGGGAAAGATCATGGAGACACTGCTGAAAGAAAGAATAGTGGCACATTTGGAAACCAGCAGCGCTCAGGACCTGAGGCAACACAGATTCACAGCACGAAGGTCATGTCAAACGAATCTAATAGATTTTTTTGATTGGGTGACTAGGGAAATAAATCAGGGAGGGGCGGTAGACTTCGTCTACCTAGGTTTCGGCAAAGCCTTCGACACCGTCCCACATAGGATACTGATTAACAAGATGGGTAGTCTGGGCATGGGAGACAAGGTGGTGAACTGGGTTAGGAACTGGTTAACAGACAGGAGACAGAGGGTGGTGGTAAATGGGTTACGATCTGGGGGCAATGGGGTGACCAGTGTGATACCACAGGGATCAGTACTAGGACCAGTCCTGTTCAATGTCTTCATTCATGACATTGCTTGCAGAGGGTCTGGAAGGAATGGTCTGCCTGTTTGCAGATGACACCAATGTCTGCAACAGGGTGGCTACTCCTAAAGGGGTGCAGAAAATGAAGAGGGACCTGGAGAAGCTTGAAAGATGGTCAGAGATGTTGCAACTGAGGTTTAGTGCCAAGAACTGCAAAATAATGCACCTGGGTAGAGGGAGCCCTGGGAAGAGCTACAGGTTGGGGGTGACTGTCACCAAAGAGGAAAGGGGCCTAGGAGTTATCATCTTCAGTGACCTTAAGGTATCAAAGCAGTGCACAAAAAGCGGCAGGGAGGGTCAATGGCATGCTGGGGTGCATTGGCAGGGGTATCACTAGCAGGAGGCGGGAGGTGGTGATGCCATGGTATAAAATGCTGGTAAGACCCTACCTGGAGTACTGCGTGCAGTTCTGGAGGCCACACCTGCGCAAGGACATAGATAAGGTAGAGACTATTCAGAGAAGGGCAACAAAGATGGTGCAGGGCTTGCACCCCAGAACACATGAGGAGAGACTAAGGGACCTCAATTTGTACTCACTGGAGGAGAGGAGAGGAGACAGCGGGGGAGGAGGGGGCATGATTGAAACTTTCATGTACCTCAAGGGCATAAACTACGTGCAGGTGGGGGACCTTTTCCAACGTAGAACAAAATCTGGATAGCTCCACCACGGCTGCATAATGAAGTTAGTGAAGTTGTGTGGAATTGTTAAGGATGTATGGAGAAACAACACAATGATTTATAAGTAGTAAAATTTGTTTTAGTTTCTGTTCTAAGGAAGGCATGCACATTATTAGGAAAATGCATGGAGGTTTTACATTTTAATGGAAGGAATAGGAAGCAATATAGATTTACAAAAGAACCCCAGAGCAAATGCCACTGAGTTTTGTGTTATCCCGGATGATATTGGCCAGACAGCCACATTTTAAAGAAAACACAATTGCACATACCCCAATAATGCAAAGCATCATGGGAAACATGCCAATCCCCATGGTGGTACAGAAGGTGGCAGTACATGAAAAAGGAATGGCTGGCATGTGTTCAGCCTTAGGATTATTTATAGTTTTTTTGTTTTTGGTTTTTTTAAGAGAAACAGGATTTTTGTCCATGAGGTGATGCAAGTTATGTTTAAGCAATGTGTTGATGTCAGGAAGTCAGGTGTAATGATGGACTGTTAGCAGACAAAATGTGATAATAACTTTCAGAGGGGGGTTGCGTTTGATAAGGCAAGGTAATTATGCTTGTGATAAAGGGACTGTTAGGAAAGTATGAGGTCTATGCAGAAGTGTAGTACAAATGTGCACAGTTTCAGAAGTATGTGCTCAGAGTGTAGGCAAATGTGATAGGCAAGTTTGTTTTAGAAATACTGTAATTCACCATTTTAAGGCCGCTCCCGTTTAGTAGCCGCCCTCAGATAGTAGCTGCAGGTCATTTCAGTATTGTTAACAGAAGCTGCCCTCAAATAGTAGCCCAAGAGCGAGGTAGAACATTTTTGAGAAAGCACCGCAAAACCAGTACCGGTGATCAATAACAAGTGCAGCACTAATGGACTTAAAACACTGAACACTGAAAGCTTGATGTCATTGTTAATCAACAGAGACAGAGTGTTGTGCTTTGAGAGTGTTACTTTTTACTTGGGGGTGGGGGGGGGGACGCTTGAAATAAAGTTGAAGCTACGGGTTTCTACCACGTGGTGTGTGGTTGCTATCACATTGTATAGTGCTTCTGAGACTGCAGTAACTAAGCAGACACAGTCCTTTTCAACTACCGGTATCTTTTTTTTTTTTTTATTTGCAAGTAAAAAGAAACTAGGACAGTAATCAAAGGAGCATGGCCAAATCCAGTTCCTCATCGCTATCTGGCTCTGCGTCTACTTCCTCGCTGCCGTCTGTGTCTGGATCCTCGCTAAGGTTTGTGAAGTCTGATTTCTGTGCTGTCGCGCCACTGCAACCTGGACCTAGAAAGAAAAAAAAGACAGGTTTATAAAATTTCAAGCATGCCTTTACTGAGATGGGGCTACAGACCTCGAACAGTCAGGTTTGACATACGGAGCAGTGCCGAATGAAGCAAAATAGCAGCAAAATACGATTTGGCTTACCGTACGCTTGCTAATATAAGCCGCCCTCAAATTAAAGCCGCATGTTAAAAAAGAATAATGTAATAGAAGCAGCGGCTTTTTAACGGTGAAATATAGTAGGTAAAAACAGCGATACATGCAGTTGATAGAAAGATAATTATATAGATATATAGATAGAGAGAGACACACAGACAGGCAGAATAGAAATGGCAGTAAAGTACTGAAGTGACGCGAACCCCACCCCCACCCTGCAAAGATGGACATGCATTGGGGGTATGCCTTTGGGTCATTTCCCATAACGCTCACACCATTTTACCTCACCCTACCCTACAGACACAGACAAGTATCGAGGTGTGCCTTGGGGTGTTCACACTTTACACTCACCCCATTCCATAAGGAAATATGCTGAAATGGGTACAGTATAAGAGAGTGGAGTGAACTTTGGAGCTGAAGAGTCAAAGGTACACCTCGATACCTGTCACTGGCTGCAGGGTGGGGATGAGGGTGGAATGGCGTGAGCATTACTGTTGACAATCCTAAGTTACACCCCTGATGCCTGTCTGTCCCTACAGGGCAGGGTGTTATGGTCAGAAACCCTAATGCCCTGGGTGTTTCTTGGTATTTTCACTCCCAAGTTTTCAGCATGGGCTTTTTGCGACCCCACTGCATGAACAGTGACACCATCAGTTCCATTAGCTGAAAGGTGATTTTGCACAGCGACTGTGCCACTTGGCACCACAGGTGCAGAAACAGTGCTGTTTATGAGGAGGTGTGAAAAAAATGGTAATGTTGAAGATCTGGAGTGAAACTATTAAAAAATTGTTGAAGTCATGACTCTGCTCCTGCTAGCGTATACTTTTTTCAAATTCCTATGCATCCTATTGTTTTCATCCTTATTGCTGTTAAGTGACGTCTTAACCTAGCAACAACCTTTAATGCATTATATTATAAGGACAAGTAAATGTTTTTAATACATTTACAGACAGTTACATAGTTAATTTCCGTCATGGAATAATGTGTTTACCAACAGTGGTAGTACAAAGCTATTACTCTGACAACTTGAAAACTGTAACTACTTTATATTGTACATTGACACCCCATAAGGACCTCCTTGAAATTGAGATGCAAATGTCGCACATTTTTTATCAGTTTTCTAACAGGGATGTTTTACTATCTTAACTACATTTCTTGCTTCAGTAACTGCTCAGCACATCTACTGTGTGACCTGCTTATTGACATTTTACACCTGCTATGCAGTGTTCTGCTGCTTACTCTACCAACATCGTAAACCATAAAACAGATGACTGCCATAACTAGGGAGGCAGTATAACACAGTGGTTTAAGGCTCTGAGCTGCAAATCTGGAGAGTTAGGTTTGAATCCCACAGCCCCCACTTGCATACTGGGTGACCCTGAGCAAGTCACTTAACTTCCATGTGCTCCCAGATTGCTCCTGTAAACAAGCATTTAGTTTAGTGTGCCACTCATGGTTAAACAACTGAAAGAAAAAAAAAACACAATATATTTTTCTTGCTTTGTTTTGCTACTACAAGCTTTGACTAATACATTCATCCTTAAAAGTACTTTTTATAGCTTACGTGTCTGTGACCAAGGCAGAACTACACTTAAAATCTTACACATAAATAAATAATCAGAATAGAATTTATTTTAATAGTATATCCTCCCTTTTTGAGGTGCCTATGACACTATGTATACATATTTATATTTTTTAACTTCAAAGCACTAAAGCTATTCAATTGCACAAAACACAAGACTTTATTCTCTTCACACACTACTGTTAAACTTCAGGTCCCAGAATGGCCAAGAAACAATTGTTGGACTTCAGTCTTGTATGCCACTGTCACGCCCACTTCTCATGCAAACAGCAATCAATTAGGCAAACCCTTTCGTTTTTGTGCTATGCACTCTTACATCAGAGAGACATAAATCTTACAGAACTGGTAAAAAAACGAATTTATCAAGACTGGGATTTCTGAATTAAAACCTGTTGTTTACAGTGTCTATGTGAATAATAGGTTACTGGCTACAAACGATGCTACAGACATGACAGTAACAACATTTCTAGGATCGTGGATATGTTGTTCATCCACACTTACTGGCATGTCCCCATTCCACTGGAAGTCTTCAAGCTGGCTCCTCCCACCCACCTGGGTAGTATATACCTCGGCCCCGCCCCATGACATCAGATCTTCCTTTCCACTGGAAGATTCAGGTTGCCTCCCTCATGCTCACACATTTTGTTGGCCCTGGCTTTCAAAACTTCGTATTTACCGAAATTAAAACTCATTCAAGTTAGTGATCACGCTTTTGAGTCTTCGATCGTGGAAGAAAAATCTTCCCCACGGATTTCGCCAGTGTCCTTGCGGCCAGAAGATGTCGCGCACCGATCCCCATCTCACATGCGTCTACTGCCTAGGTGTCGGCCATGACACCTCATCCTGCAGCTTTTGCTTGGCCTTCCATCCCAACATACTGGATGACTGCCTGGCATGCTTGAAGTCAGGGAGACCGGAGAAAAGGAACCCTCCTGTGAAGTCCAAGGAGGCTAGGTTGGCGGTTTCTGCGGCTGTGGGCTCTGCCGAACAATTGGAACGCATGATGGTATTCAAGGAAGACATGGCTCATGCTGCTGACACTTGGGGCTTCTTCGTTCCTCTTGATCTAGGCTACCTTTTCAGGATCCTTCCGGGAGTTGTGCCAGTCTCTTCCCACCCGGGGAGATGCGCCTGCGGGCTCGCACTCCTCCCGATCTCGTGAGCTGGAGAAGGAACCAAGTAAACCTTTGTCTCGTCGAAGGCGCTCTTGGGCCCAAGAGAAGTCCCAGTCCCAAGAGCATGTGGTCTCGACTTCAGTCAATATCACTTCATCGGCCGCTGGCTTTTCGGACCTTCAATCGGGCCAGACGACTAACACTGTGGTCAGTGAGGTCGAGATTGTCATTGGCCCCATTGACCCACTGTCGTGGCTTCGGCTGACGACTCCTTGGAAAGGACTCTGGTCCTTGTCTTCCCCGATGAGGCGATCTAGCCCCCTGGTGTTCCTATCGAGGACCCGGTTCCGGACTCCTGAAAGTCACCGGTCCCGCTGGTGTCTCCAGAGCGACTGAGTTGTCCCGCCCAATCTCGGTTGAGGTCTAGAACCTCCTAGACTGACAGGCCAAGGAAGAGCCATAAGCGCTCTAAGAAGAGGCGCACCATCGATCATCCTCGTCCTCCTCGGATGAAGAGAGGCTCTGGTGGAATCTTCGTTGGCACTACGAGGACCTCATGTGGCAACAGCTGATCTTGTCTGGGCACAAGCCGACTCTGGCTCCTTCCCCAGCCATTACTTGGCTTTCACCTCCTAGGCCAAAGCCGACTCCTCTGGAGCCGGAATCTTTGGTTCCCCCGCCTGAGGGGTCAACAAATCCAAATTTTAGGCCTAAACTGGCCTCTCCGCCCGTCATAGTGGAACCGCCACCTAAGCAGCCTGTGGGAGGGGCTCATTTGAAAGAAGACAGACTGGACACTGGTTATCGGTCACGGTCACCCCTGACTGCCCTTAGCGTATCAAGGGTGATTTGGGCAGCAGGCCGCTATATCCCGACTCCTCAGATTCGGATGTCACCATGCTTCACTCTCATCCTGGGGATGATGAGTCGTCCGTTGGCCTAGGGATATAGGAAGGTCCTTCCTCCTTCCAAGGAATCCTTTGCCTCATCTTTGAGTCCACAGGGATGTCCCTGGAACCCATCCAGAAAAAGGTGGAGTACCCTCTTACGGACATCCTTAAAAGAGGGGATACCCCGACTGAGGCCTTTCCTGTGGCCAAGGCCATTGTTGGTCCAGCGCTCAGATTGTGGCACCGTCCTGCCTCATGTCCAGCACCGTCTGCCCACATGGCCTGCAAGTATGCGGTGCCCGTGGGGTTCACACCCTTTGGCCGAGAGCCTGGTGACTGCCTCTGTGTTCAGGTGTACTGGCAGTTCTGCCGACAATGTCCAAGCTCTTGGACCATTCGACCATTCATCGAGGAAGGTCTATGCGGCTTCCTCCTTAGGCCTTTGTCAGGCAAGTACGGCCGTCATCATGGCATACTTCTCTCATGCCCTCCTTGGGTCATTAGACGACGTCCTCCCACATCTCCCCATGGACATGCAGACCATGGTCAAGCAGGTCTGAGGCCAGGGCCGAGCTGCTGCCAAACAGAAGCTCCAGATGGTCCTGGACATTGGGTACTCCTGTGCCCGCTCAATGGCTGCAGCAGTTGCCTCTCACCGCAGGGCTTGGCTGAGGCTCTCCTCCTTCCCGACGGATACTCAGCATGAATTAGCTGACGTGCCCTTCCTAGGGACTGACTTGTTCGGCCCAGGAGTGGCCAGTCACCTTCAGCGCATAGAGCAGTCCAGTGCCACCTTGGATGCCACTTCTGCCAAGGGTTCTTCAAGCAAGAACCAGCAGAAGAAGAAGCCCTCTCGACAGTCTTCCCCTGCGGCTCAGTAGTCATTCTTCCAAGGGGGACAAAAGCTCAAGCTTGGCACCCTCGGCCCAAACAGGCCCATAAAGGAGGCCGAGGCTCAGGTCCTGGAACCTCCTCCTAGCCTGCTCAGTGACAGGGTGGGGGCTGCCACTTCTTCTCCCATCACGATAGCTCTGGGTCTTCCCATGGGGGTCTGACTCTGCCAGTTCCCTTCTGCCTGGCCCGCTGTCACTTTGGACAGGTGGATTCTCAAAGTGGTCGGTCAGGGACTGCCTCTAGAGTTCGAGCAGTACTCTCCCAGCCAAGCCAAGCTCCTTGGGAGGAACAAATATCCGCTCTCACCCAGTCAGCTCTTTGAGACGATGCTCAGCTTCTCCTCAAGGAGGCAATAGCTCCCGTGGCAGGTCCTCCAGCAGACCCAGGCTTTGTCTCCAGGTACTTCCTGGTTCCCTGGCAGATGGGGGGCTGGCGCTCCATTCTAGATCTCCATGACCTGAATCAACATCTCAGGTCTCGCACCTTTCAGAAGGAGCATGACAGGGAACTGTATCAATTAAAGATGGTTACTCTGTCCCAAATCATTCCATCCTTGGAGTGAAACATGTGGTTTTGTTCACTGGATTTTCAGGACGCGTTCTTTTACTTCCCAATCCGTCCATCCCATCAGCGGTTCCTCCACTTCAGGGTCGAAGGGACCCTGTACGAGTTCTGAGCCATGCCGTTCAGCCTGTCATCGGCCCCATGGGTCTTCACCAAATGCATTGCAGTGGTGGCAGCCCATCTACAGCATCAGAGGGTAAGAATTTACCCCTACTTCGACGACTTCTGGCAGGTCACTCCCTACAGGAGGTGGAGGGATCCAGGGATCTGGCCCTCCTGACCTGCTCCCAACTCGGCCTCAAAATCAACGAGGCCAAGTTGGAACTTGCGCCTTCTCAGGTGATGGGTTTTATTGGGGCAAAGCTTGACTCTTGTCAAGCCAGAGCTTGGATTCCAGTGGACAGGGCGGAGATTATTTCCTCCTTTGCCCAGTCATTTCTGGTTGGGCAGTTGCGCCCTGCCCGTGACTTTCTTCACCTTCTGGGTTAA
The DNA here is from genome assembly GCA_016271365.2 of Neoceratodus forsteri. Taxonomy (NCBI): domain Eukaryota; kingdom Metazoa; phylum Chordata; order Ceratodontiformes; family Ceratodontidae; genus Neoceratodus; species Neoceratodus forsteri. The sequence continues at coordinate 85,544,167 of CM028136.1, forward strand.
ATGGTGGCGTGCACCTCGGTAGTCCTTTGGGCCTGGTGGCACATGCACCCCCTTCAGTGGGAGCTGACCGTCCAGTGGACTCAGGGACACATCAATTTGACCAACTGGTCGCTGTAACCCAGAAGATGTGGGACACTTTCTAAAGGTGGACCGCCCCAGACCAGTTGCAGGAAGAGATCCCGTTTGTCTGCCCCGAGCTGACGGTTGTTCTCAAGACCGATGCCTCTCTCATGGGCTGGGGAGCCCACATAGGGGACAAAAGTGCCCATGGACTGTGGACCCCTGAGGAGTCCCGATGCCACATCAACCTGTTGACGCTCAGAGCAGTCAGACTGGCACTGTCAGCTTTCGCTCCTCAGCTCCGGGATCAAGTGGTTCAAGTCCAGACGGACAATACCACAACCATGTACTACCTCAACAAACAGGGCAGCACGCACTCCCTGTACAAGGAGGCGCTCCACATCTGGACCCTTGTGGGCCAATTGGAGGCTGATTTCCTAACCATCCATGTGGCAGGAGACTCGAACCATCTGGCGGATGCTCTCAGCTGTCTAGGCCAGACATTCCACAAGTGGTCTCTTCATCCAGAGGTAGCTTACAGCCTGCTCTCCCATTAGGGCAAACTGATGGTGGGCCTGTTTGCCTCCAGGGAAAACACCAAGCTGAGGCTGTTTCATGCCTGTCCCCCTCAGCACGGTTTGCTGCAGGGTGATGCCTTCTAAAGGCCATGGACCCCAGACTCCTCTATGCCTTCCCTCCATTTCCCTTGATCCACAAGGTGCTCCTCAAGGTGAGGAGGGATAAGGCAAAGGTGATCCTGGTAGCCCCAGACTGGCTACGCCAGTTCTGGTATCCAGATCTCCTCAGCCTCAGCTGCAGGCCCCCATAGCGGCTTTGTACATGCCCGGACCTGATATCAGTCAATCAAGGGAAAGTATACCATCCGGACCTTCAATCCCTGCACCTCACAGGCTGGTACCTGAGCAGTTAAGGGTTCCAGACTTTGGGTCTTTTCGAAGATGTCTACACTGTGGCGGAAGCATCCAGAAAGGAATCGACCAGGAAGTGTTATGCCTTCAAATGGAAGCGGTTTTCCATTTCGTGTCAGGACAAGGGCCTGGACCCTCTGTCCTGTCCCGTGGCTAATATTCTCGACTACCTTTGGTCTCTCTCCAAAGGGGGTCTATGGTCATCGACTCTTAGGGTGCACCTGGCAACCGTCTTTGCTTACTGGGCACGGGTCGATCAGCCGATACTGGTGCAGGAGACAGTGGTCAGGTGCTTTTTCAAAGGCCTGGATCACATATCCCCTCTGGTGCGTGAACCTCCACCTCCGTGGGATTTACTGCTGGCACTGGCAGAGCTCATGGGCAAGCCATTCGAACCTATGCACAAGTGTGAGTTGTCACACTTGTCATGGAAGACAGCCTTCCTGGTGGCTATCACATTATCCAGAAGGACAAGGTCGATCCAGATGCTTTCGGTGGACTTCCCTTATCTAGTCTTCCACAGGAACAAGGTTGTCCTACGCCCTCACCCGAAATTCCTTCCGAAGGTGGTGTCAGAGTTTCACCTTAACCAGGTGTTGACTCTGCCAGTATACTACCCTAATTGCACCTCAGAAGCCGAATACAGACTCCATATTTTGGGCCTCAGATGTGCTGTCTCCTATTATAAGCAGAGGACGGCGGAAATTTGGGGAGAGGTTCGCCATCTGTTTGTCATCTTTGCTGAAGCTGCTTCTGGCAGACCTGCAGCGAAGTGGATTATTGCAAGATGGATCACATTATGCATTGGTCTGTGCTATGAGTTGGCTTGCAAGGAGCCTCCCAGAGGGATAAGAGCTCATTCTACCTGCCATACTACTGCATCGGTGGCTGCTTTCAGGGACATCCCTATCTAGGAAGTCTGTCGGGCTGCTACCTGGAAGTCGGCAAACACCTTCATCACCCACTACCACATCGACCTTGAGTTACGCTGGGATGCTGGTTTTGGGGCCTCAGTTCTCCAATCTCTGTTTCCTAAGTAGGGGGTGTGCGCCTTGCCTCCCTCCTCCTGGAGAACTGCTAGGAGTCTGTCAGTAAGTGTGGATGAACAACATATCCACGATCCTAGAACAACAGGTTACTCACCTGTAACAGTAGTTCTAGGAGTGGTATATGTTGTTCATCCACACGGACCCACCTGACCTTCCCGGGTGCGGACCCACAACACCTGGCTTCCAGCGGGCTAGATCTGGCATCATGGGGCGGAGCCAAGATATATACTACTCGGGTGGGTGGGAGGAGCCAGCTTGAAGACTTCTGGTGGATCCTTAAAGGGAAAGTGGACATGCCAGTAAGTGTTGATGAACAACATATACCACTCCTAGAACTAGTGTTACAAGTGAGTAACCTATTCTTCTGTTTTACATGGAAAAACATCCATATAATGAACTTGTCATACAGGATTTGTGACCTTTCTTCTGCATCTATCTGACAAAGGAAAAGGCGCCTGCTTGATCCTTTTTTTTTTTTTTCAATTTTATTTGTATGCCCTACTTGCCAATACTGTTATAGCGAAATATTGACATGCTTAGAGCTAAAAAAAATCATGATGTTTGTGTGTATATGTGGGGGGGGGGAGGGGGGATATGCCTAGATGCAGTTTCACGCACTACTTAATTACTTCCCCCGGCAGCTCTAATAGTTAGTTGTTCCAACATGATAGATCCACCTCATGCCCCTCCCACATGAACCAAAAAAAAGTGGGTGTGGATCTTTAGGAGCTTCTCGGATAGAGGTGGGGATGGATCTTACTCCCCACCCCCACCAAAAAACTAGTGCTGCCTCCCACTACTCAGGTTCCATTTCTTGTACCTCCCATTTAAGAAAGAAAATAGTGCCCTGCAACCATTGACTAATGTGAAAGTGTATATATTTGCGGGCGGAAAATATTTCTTGGAGGAGGGTAAGGCGGGAGGAGACTGTTTATACCTTCAGTCAGTTCCACGAACAGAAAACATGACATCTGCCCTTTTGTACTTACAAAACTTATGCAGGCTCAGTCCGCTGCAGTCGTAAAGAGTACTAGAACAAGGGGGCACAATATGAAATTGGAAGGGGGTAGATTAAGAGGTAATGTGAGGAAGTTTTTATACACAGAAAGGGTAGTCGACGCTTGGAATAGTCTGCCACAGGAGGTAGTGGGAGCAAGCAGAGTGGAGCGGTTTAAGCATGTCTGGGATAGGCATAAGGGAAGCTTGAGGGGGAGAGAGTCATGAAAAGCCATTGATCCATAGGGTCAGTGGCCACATACAATTTATAGGGCCTAGGGGCAGACTGGATGGGCCTAGCGGTCCTTATCTGCCAACAATTTCTGTTTCTCCCCTTATCACCCTCAGACAGACGGTCTTGTTGAGCATTTTAATCAAACCCTAAAATGCATGTCAAAAAGGTTTGTAAAAGCGGAATGAAAGACCTGGACCAATACTTGCCTTACCTGCTTTTTGCTTACAGAGAAGTGCCACAGGCATCAACAGGGTTTTCACTATTTGAAGTGCTGTATGGTATAGACAACCTAAAGGGCCACTAGATATAATGAAAGAAACATGGAAAGAATACCCCCATCAGAAACAATGTACTACATCTTATATGTGTGCCCTGAGAAAGAAGCTTGCAAAATATGTTGAAATTGCCCATAGTATTGAGGAAGAGATTCAAAACCAGCAGAAAGTGTATTATGACCATTGGGTAAAAGAAAAAGTTTTTGAGCCAGGTAAAAAGGTCTTGCTACTGTTACCCACTACAGAAAATGAAATGTTAACAAAGTGGCAAGGGTCTTATTAAGTTCTGAGACGTATGGGCACTGTTAACAGTGAGATTGAGATAATTATATGTTCCAAGGTCAATTTCGTTAAAAGATCCAACTTTTTCACTATTTGAACTGCAAAATTATGGAATTCCCCTACCAAGTGACATAGTGCATGCAACCAGCTTTGAGCAATTTAAGCATTGATTAGATGACTTTCTTATCCTTAATCACATGGGCCATTTAACCCCACTATCAATCAATCAAAATCTTTATTTATTCAGGCAGACATCATTGAGCAAAGCTCATTTACAAGATGGACCTGATAGGTCAAGGATCAAATTGAAGGTACAGTAGCAGACATATACAGAACACTTGTATTTAAACAGATACAGTAATATAAACATATATACAAATGAAGGATAAAGGATGATAAAACCTAACAGGACAAGGTAGGATACAGTAAAAGTACACTAGAAGAATCCAGAATGTCTAAGTCCCAATAGAGGAGCCAAAGCAAGCACGCAATACAGGGTAACAGGTATTACAGGCTCCAGGGCAAACTAACACAGACAAACAGATATAATGATTGATGACTGCAAAAATGATGATAAACAGCCTCTGATGAATGACATGGAGGGGCTGGTGGGAGATTCAGATAGGGGCTAAGACTACTAGTAGTAGGAGGTATGGAGGAGTGGTTGGGGTAGAAGGAGTGGGGAACAATTAAATGGGCTCTCAGCCTACTTTGAATAAACCAAGTATTACCTAGTGTTGAGACCCTAATAGGAAAAATCTTACTAAGATATAACATGCTAACCTCCTCAAGAAATGGGTTGAAAAAACACCAAAAGCTGTTTTGCTAGTTTTACCAGAAGCTGATAAAGAAGATATTAATGTAGCTTATGATAGACTGGAATAAAGTGTTACTGCTGATGCTATAAAGGTGAATGTTTCCTTAACTTCTGAACAAACTGCAGGAATTTGTAACGTGCTAAAGACATTTGACAGTACTTTTACCACAGTGCCAGGCCGAGCAAAAGGTGTAGAGCATATAATAGCGACAAAGAATGCTCGCCCTATTAGGTCAAAACTGTACAGATTACCGGAGCGGTTAAGGGCAGACGTGATTAAGGAAATACAAAAAATGAAAGAATTGGGTATCAGAAGAGTCGAGAAGTGCTTGGTCATCATCAATAGTGATTGTAAACAAAAAGAAGGGGGTGTAAGAATCTGCCTTGATTTTAGGAAACTTAATCAAGTGTCAGAATGTGACAGTTATCCTGTGCCCAGAATAGATGATTTGGTTGACAGACTGGGGAGTGCCAAGTATATCGGTACCCTCGATCTCACCAGTGGTTATAGGCAAATTCCCCTAGCTAAAGAATCCAGAGACAATATTGCATTTTTCACTCTTATAGGATTCTATCAGTCCCCCACCATGCAGTTTGGTTTGCATGGTGCACCCGCTATATTCCAGCAGTACATGGATATAATTTTATCCCCTCACACTGTTTATTGTGCAGCGTGCCTGGATGATGCATGGTGTATAGTCCAGACTGGAAAAGCCACCTGGAACACCTACGGGCAGTTATTCAATTGATCGAAAAGGCAGGTTTGACAATTAATCCTACCAAGTGTGCACTGGGCATGCAGGAAACCAGATATTTGTTCTATGTTTTAGGAAATGGAGAAGTCAAACCAGAAGTTTCCAAGATAGAAGCTGTAGCTAACAGCCCTGTCCCCAAAACCAAGGGACATGTCAGTTCATTTTTAGGGCTGGCTGATTATTATCGGAGATTTGTCCCCAGCTTCGCTGAGTTAACTGCTCCACTTACTAAACTCACAAAAAAACGGTACCTGAATACTGTGAAATGGACCTCAAAGAGTGACAAAGCTTTTCATGCCATTTGGGATGCATAATAATCAGCCCTTGTTTTAAGAAGTCCAGACTTTGAGAAACCGTTTTTGTCACAAACAGATGCATCAGAAGTAGGCATATGTGCAGTCCTGAATCTAAATATAGATTGGACGGAACATCCTATTCTCGATGGGTTCTATGCACGAAACACTGTGTTAGTGAGACGCTGGTGGATCCGGTAACAAGCGGGCGTGAGCAGGAGTCCCACGGACCTCGGCAGCATTCACCAAGGGGCACGTGGCACAGCTCAAGCACTTACACAGCCGCCTCCAATGCCCCTCTGGGACATCCGCATAGGGGGCATGTCAGGGTGTGCCTGCTCTAAGCGGCATTCACAAAACTGAATAGTACCAGCTTCGGGGCACCAGATATGCCTGCTGAGACCTGGCGGAACCTGGTACATTCCCCCATTTTCCTTGGCTGCTGGGTGCAGCGACACCACATGACCTCCGTGCTGACCCAGCCCACTATGCTGCAAGGGAGGGCTGGGGCAACGGTGTGGGCGCTTGCCCGTTGGTTCTTCAGCAGTGCCACTATACGCAGCTCAACTCCTCCCCCTGTGCCCTCCACAAGGGCACAAGGGATCCACTCAGGGACCCGGTATGGGTGTCTGATTGGATGCCCATCCAGGTCAGCAGCTCTGCCCCGACTGCCTGCACAGCAGGGGGCGGGGCCGTGTCTGGGAGACACGCGGTGGCCACCGTTCATGCATGTGGCCACCCATGGATCTCCTGCGGTTTCATAGCTGCAAGGTTGGGGTACACGCCTCAGGCGCATATTACCCGCCCCTTTGTGTGTAGGGGCCAATATTAGTAGGAAGTTGTTTTATAGAGAAAAACGATACTCCACCATTGAAAAGGTATGTCTTGCAGCTAAGTGGGTCATGGAGTCCCTTAAGTTTTACTTACTAGGAGCTGACTTTGTACTTGTAACAGATGACAATCTTCTCTGTTGGCTTAACCAAATGAAGGATAACAATTCTAGAATCACATGGTGATACCTGGCACTGCAGCCATTTCAATTTAAAGTGATGCACAAATCTGGGAAAGAGAATGTCAATGCTGATTTTCTGTTAAGATATGGATCAGGAACTGAGAATTCTGAAAGTTGAAAAAAATATGAGTTGAAACTTCTCTGTTTGCTATGCTGCATATGCACTGAACTGTACAGGTTATATGCTTGTTAGATGAGGATTACTAGAAAGTTTTGGAAACCTGTTTTTGTAAAATGGGTTACCTCTTAAGGAGGGGGGCATGTGCCAGGGTTGAACAGGGCCCTGTCCCATTTGTTATGCAGAAAGAGTTTAAATGCAAGGATCTGTTGTATTCTCTTCTTTTCTGTCTCTTCTCTGGTTGTGCAACTAAATTTTCTCGTGAGACCTAGGACTTGATCACCCTGACGATCTTGCAATTCTCTGCCTCTCGCTATTTCTCCACCCTCACTTGCTGTTCTCTCTTTTCTGCCCCCTTGCATATCTGCTGGTATAAAAATACATGTGAATCATTTTGTGGAAATGTAATTGATACTGGGATCCATTTATTTAAAACTATATATACTTATACTGTTGAAATGATTGCAGAGTTATTTGGAACTTAGGGGGTTAACTTGAGATGCAAGGGTTAAGCCTTTTACAGACATTGTAAACAAGAGGTCAGTTCTGGGTCTCAATGTTCTTTTTGCTGCAGCTGGTGAAACTGACAAGACCATTGGACATTTACAAGAACACTGTGTGAGAAGCAAGTTATTTTCTTAAAAAGCTCCTACACAGACTTATAAAAAGGAGCTGCAGTGTTTTGCAAAAGAGAGAGAGAGACAGACAGAGACTGAGAAACTGAGATTGGAGATTGAGAAGAAAAACTCAGAAGGACTCTGTTTTCTGTGTTTCTCCTGCCATTGTAAATAGTTGTTCTGAACAATTTTATTTCACTGTTGTTAATAATAAAACTCCTCTTGCAAATTTTACAACTGCTTTCCTATGCTTCCTGACCTGTTTCTCAACAACACTTCTAGCCCCAGGAATTCTTCAATATTCTTTTTTTTTTTTTTTTCACTCTATTTATCACCCCCAACTCTGGAACTCTGTCAGGCCTCTTCTCTTACCATCTCACTCTACCATCCGCCGTGTTCCATGTCATCTTCAAGGATGTCACGAATCCTCCCCAGGCCTGGTGGGCTAATGATCCGGGGAGACCAAAGGGGTAGTGGCAGGAAACCGGCATTGGGCGTGTGGCGGTGGCTCTGGAAGGGTCGTTGTCTATCCAGGTTGAGAGGGTTTTTCCTTGTGTAGTCCCTGAGAGCCCTCCCTCCATCCCACCCCCCAAGTGCGTGGTGCACGTTCTGACGCTGCGGTGCATGGAAGCCCTGTCTGCTTCAGCCATGTGGTGTAGCTGCAGTCCCATGCCCTCCCCCTGTGAGAGGAGAGCTGCCCAGCGGGTATTCAATCCTCTCCCTTCCCTGCCGACCCCCTGCACCCGAGCTTGCTCCTAAACTCGGGTCACCGGCATGGCGCGAGGTTTGGCGTCCAGAGCCTCCACCTTCTGGGCACTGGGCCCGCCCCTCTTCAAAATTCTTAACTCTTGCAATCAGCCTTTAGTGTTGAACTGTTTGGAGAATGGAAGATATGCAAATTATAGAACCCTCATTGGGTTGTGCTACCATTCAAACTGCTGCCCTTTCCAACTGTGGCATTCTTTAACACTCAGATTTCATTCTCCGCCTGTTAGTCAAGACATCTTGGAGATCGCCCCTCACATTCGTGATATCATACATGTGGCATCTCCTGTTTTGCCCAGGAGAGTCCCGTTATTTTTAACTAAACTCCCCCCCCTTCCTCCCCGCACGGGAAAGCAAATCTCCCACAGTCAGTCACAGGAAAAGAATCTGCATTCTCTGACTGGAGCGGCCATCTGAAAACTTGAGCCAGAGGGACAGTTCATGTTGGGGTATTACTGCTGTAAGTAATATTTATATGTGTGTGTGTGTGTATATATGTATGTATGCATGTATGTATATATATACTGTATATATATATATATATATACACATATATATATATATATATATACACACACCTATACATACAACAGGGTGAGAGCTCCACAGTGATGATAACACATGTTATTTCCACTGGAGTGAGATAGCTGAAGCTGACATCAGTGGAGTTAAAATATCTACTGTTTATGCATATCCCTCTGACGTCAGCTTCACTACCACCTGCAGTCCAAATGACATCCACTCAGAATCCACCCCCCTAAATCACAGCACATCTCAGTAGCCACATTACAAACCAAATACTTCAAAAACGGCCCCTCCCAAACCTTCGAAAACTGAACTAACAACCACATACCTGACATCCATGCCAGCTTGCGCACAAAACTCCATAAGTAATGCCTCACATGTAACATTGAACAGCATATAAGGTAAATAAAACATGCAGTGCTGTACCACTGTCAGACCCAAAGCACATTTCTTCAGCTCCGGGTGCTAACCATCAGATTGACTTTGATTTGTCTGTTGGAAGCTGAGAACCTTGCTACACTGCAAAGAACAAACTATAACTCCATTTAGGACCTGGAAACCTAATAAGGCATAATACTTGTTAAGAAGGGGAGCTACGCTTTCTACAGAAAGTTTCATTTTTTTTTTTCTTATTGGCATTAAGCAAAGAATTGCAGAATTCCATTAAAAGTGTAGTAATTTTATAACCAGAGGGAGTGAGATACAACTGAATTTGCTTGATTGTTGGGGTTGAGACCTAGGATTTGGAAGGATATTTTTGCAACATTTTAAAAGTGTCCTGCTGGCTGAGAAGTTAAGTTTTTATCCCTGGTTTCACTGAAAGATTTTGTTTATTGGAATCAGACATAGCAGACTGCCTACATTGAAAGGCCTGCTTACAGCACAGGTGTCACTAGTCAATCAAGTTGGCTCTGGGTGGGGCTTCATCACTGTGCTGTCTTAGGCATCCTTCACAGTTAGAAGCCAGTCAGATTGATTGATTTGTCTGTTGGAAGCTGAGAACCTTGCTACACTGCAAAGAACAAACTATAACTACATTTAGGACCTGGAAACCTGGTAAGGCATAATACTTGTTAAGAAGGGGAGCTACGCTTTCTACAAAAAGTTTCATTTTTTTCCCTTATCGGCATTAAGCAGAGAATTGCAGGATTCCATTAAAAGTGTAGTCATTTTGTAACCAGAGGGAGTGAGATACAACTGAATTTGCTTGGTTGTTGGGGTTGAGACCTAGGATTTGGAAGGATATTTTTGCAACATTTTAAAAGTGTCCTGCTGGCTGAGGAGTGAGTTAAGTTTTATCCCTGGACACAGTAGAATGGTTTGTGCAGGAGCTGTGGTCTAGTAAATTGTGGTGTTAGTTGAATTACTATAAAGGGCAGTACTCACCAGGGTGGTAGAGCAGTTGTGTATTTGATTGTTCTAACAGTCACCAGTGGCTGTGGACTACCCACCCACCTTACCCCACACCCTTAGGCATGGCATTTCCTTTATAGCCACAGTTCTGACATCACTTCCTCTACAGGTCTTGGGGTAGAACTGTCATATCCTTAATAACCCAGCACAGTGCAAAAAGGGTAGGCACACACTACAAATAATAAAAAAAAAATATATATATTATATATTGTATATTATAAGGGAGCGGGACATGTGGGGAGTGGTGCAATGCACTGGCTGTGGGGCAGCAGTTTTCCGGGAGACATTCTGGAAACTGCATTGCTGTCCTATTTGCAGGCAACTGTCAACTCTGAGGGAGGAGGTTGCCCACCTACAGGCTGAACTAGCAAGGACTAAGGAGGTCTCCCCCTTCCAAAGAGCACCACTGTCACAGCCACTGCCTCAGAGGTTGCCAAGTATGAAGAGCAGTTGGACCACAGTGGGTTCTGGGAGGGTATGAGTAGTGGACCAGAGGCAAAGCCCCCTAGTTGTACCTCTACACAAATCATATGCCATTCTGGCAGAGCAAGGTTCCTCTATGATGGCACCCTCAGTGGAGACCCAGAAGAACGCTGAGGACATCCACAAGGGAGACCCACAAAAGGGTGGCAAGGGACACCACAGGGAAAGAAAACAGCTTCTGATAGGGGACTCTATTGTTAGGGGGGTAAAACTGGGAAAGGGAGAGGAGAAGAAAGTAAGGTGCCTGCCTGGTGCCATAGCTTGGAGGGACAGGAAACAAATTCTCAGGATTGCAGAAGCAGCATCACAGGAGAGGGAACTAGATATCATAGTCCACCTTGGGACAAATGACCTAGCTAAGCATGGGATCACTGCAGTGCAGAATTAATTTGTGGAGTTGTGGAGGGGCCTCAGACGGGTAGCAAGCACGGTAACCTTCTCAGAGGTGCTACCGGTCCATGGCAGGAGCAAGGCTAGGGTACTGCACACCATGCAGTTTAATGAATGGTTGCAAAACTGGTGCAGCGCACAGGGCTTTGACTTCATTGAGGACTGGGAGGTCACCTGGAGAGATAAAGCTCTATACTGGCATGTTGGTCTGCATCTGTCTATGAAGGGAACCAAGCTACTAGGTGATAGGTTTAAATACTTCCTTGGCAAGCATTTAAACTAGCCAAAGGGGGAAGCGCTGATAAAAGGCAGGAAATTTCAAGCCTCCTCCCACAAAACATGGCAGGTAGTAAGGTAAACACTGAGGTACAGAGCTCAACACAGGGCAGGACAGGGGTAAATGGAAAAATAGACAAGGACAATAAGAGCAGGGATGGGGGGAAAAAGGATAAAGCCACCATTAAATGGAGGGCAATGAGTACCAACGCCCGTAGTCTGGGAAACAAGATTCCTGAGCTAGTAGCCCTGATGGAAGATGAACAATTGGATATTATGGCAGTCACGAAACATGGTACACGAGAACCATGACTGGGATATCAACATACCAGAGTACACAATCTACAGAAGGGACAGGAAGGTAAAGAGGAAGTGAGTAGCTCTATACATAAGGGAAGGATCAAAGCTACAGAACTAAAAAGTAAAGGGGAGGACAAGAGGCACTCTGGGTCACCTTGGAGACAGAGAATGGCATCACAATCTGCACAGGGGTTGTACAGGCCCCGTCTCAAGGGAGGAATGGACAACAAAATGATAGAGGACATTCTCAAAATGGCTGAAAAAGGGAGATACTGTTGATGGGGACCTGAATATACCAGATGTTAACTGGATAACATGTACTGCAGCCACATCCAAGAGCAGGGTCATTCTCGATGCCCTGCAGGGGGCAGGCCTTAGACAGCTAGTGTTGGAACCCACTCGGGAGGGAGCAGTACTAGACCTGGTATTCTCAAATGGAGAGAGAATCACAAATTTATAAGTCAGTAGACATCTGGGAATAAGTGACCACTGCACAGTGTGCTTCACAATGAGCACAACCATGGAGATAAGCCATACAAAAACAAGAATACTGGACTTTAGAAGGGCTGACTTTGGCAAAATGGGTGAATACCTGAAAATGCACTAGCAAATTACCAAAAAGGAGGGTGGAAGAACAATGGAGAAAATCTAAACTGCCATCATAGAGGCAACAAGCCTTTGTGTGAAACAAATAAAGAAAACAAAGCGAGTAAATAAACCTATGGTTCTCAAAAGAGGAGCAGGGAAGGTTAAGAGAAAAAGGCTGCATCAAAAGTATAAGGAATCACAGAAGGAGCATGACAGGAACTGTATCAATTAAAGCAGAAAGAAGTGGGAAGGCAGTCAGACTAGCAATGGCCCAAACCGAGGAAAAAATAGCCAACTCAGTTAAGAAGGGGATAAAACCTTTTATAGGTACATTAGGGAGCATAGAAAGGTTAAGGGAGAGATAACGAAGATTAATAAAGGAGAGGGGAGGTGGGCAGAGGGAGACAGTGAAAAGGCAGAGATACTGAATGAATACTTTTGCTCAGTATTCTCAAAAGAAGATGAGGAGGAGGAGTTACCTAAACCAGACAATAGAAGCACTCTGGGTAGGGGGTTGACACCAGTCCATTCACAGAAGAAAGAGTCATGAAAGAACTCCTAAAACTCAAGGTGGACAAAACAATGGGGTCTGACGGGATTCACCTCAGGATCCTAAAAGAACTGAGGGAGGACCTAGTGACACCACTGTCCATGCTTTTTAACAGATCATGGCAGGATGGGGCGGTACCTGAGGACTGGAGGAGGGCAGATGTGATTCCCCTTCACAAAAGTGGGAGCAAGGCAGAAGCAGGAAACTACAGACATGTAAGTTTGACCTCAGTGGTAGGGAAAATGATGGAATCACTTCTGAAAGAAAGAATTGTTGAGTACCTAGAGGCCAGCGGGGCACAACCCAAAGCAGCATAGATTTACAGCAGGCAGGTCATGTCAGACAAATCTAATTGATTTCTTTGACTGGGTGACCAAAGTAATAGACCAGGGAGGGGCTGTGGATATGGCCTACCTAGACTTTAGCTAGGCTTTTGACACAGTCCCACACAAAAGATTAATAATCAACTTAGCCAGCCTTGGAGTGGGTCCCAGGGTGGTAGCCTGGGTAGCAAACTGGCTGCACAACAGGACACAGAAGATAATAGTGAATGGAACACATTCCGAAGAAAGGGGGGTTACTAGTGGAGTACCTCAGGGCTCAGTACTGAGTCCAATCCTCTTTAACATCTTTATAGGTGACATTGCAGAGGGTCTGGAGGGAAAGGTATGCCTCTTTGCAGATGACACTAAGTTCTGTAACACAATTGATACACAAGGGGGGTAGAAAAGATGAGAAGGGACTTGGAAAGGTTGGAGCAATGGTCAGATATATGGCAACGTAGATTCAATGCAAAGAAGTGCAAAGTAATGTACCTGGGAAACAGAAACCCAGGAGAAGAGTACACGATAGCAGGGGAGGTACTGACAACAACAAAAATGGAAAGGGACCTGGGGTAGTCATATCAAATGACTTAAAGGCGGGTAAGCAATGTGAAGAGTCGGTAAGGAGAGCCAGGGGGATACTGGGATGCATAGGAAGGGCATCACAAGTAGAAAAGGGAAGTGGTTATCCCTCTGTACAGACAGTTGGTGAGACCCCATCTGGAGTACTGTGTGCAGTTTTGAGACCCATCTCACGCAAGGAGATAGACAGGATGGAAGCAGTCCAGAGGAGGGCATTCAAATGCTGCAGGGTCTGCAGCAGAAACCATATGAAGAGAGACTGGGAGAGCTTAATATGTATACCCTTGATGAAAGGAGGGACGGGGGGACATGATAGAAATGTTCAAGTACCTCAGGGGAATCAATGAAGTCCAGGAGAGTAGCATCTTTCAGAAAAAGAGATGTGTAAGAACAAGGGGGCACAATTTAAAGATAGAGGGTGAATGGCTCAGGGGTAATGTGAGGAAATTTTTTTTCACGGAGAGAGTGGTGGATACATGGAACAGCCTTCCTGAGGAGGTAGTTAAATTTAAAACAGTGGAGGAATTCAAACATGCATGGGACAGACACAAGGCAATTATGGGAGGGGGTTACAGGAAGTAGGCTGTTGGTTAACTAGAATCTGCAGCTTATCCAGTAGGTAGGGAAATGGGCAGACTGGGTGGGCCAGGTGGTCCTTATCTGCCATCAAAGTCTATGTTTCTTTGTGTACTTACGAGTCACCAGTATCAGCAACTCCCCAAAAAAGAGACAGCGTCCCATATCTCCTGACTTGGACTCCAACTAGACGTCCGGACACATAGGAAGACGCATCGCTACATGAACTCCCAGGACTGAACCAGGAACATTTCGAGAACACACAGATTCAACCAACAACAAGAAATAACTAACACTCTTACTGTAGCATGCTAAAATGAACTACCTTTTCTATAAATAGACTAAAGCAGCATACAAGATGTGACTGTTACCTCAAAAATAAATATTTTTTCTGAACTGTACTCGGTAAAAATAATCAAATCAGGAAGATATGTTATAAACCAGACTCGGTGAACAAAATTGAATCGGACAAGAACTAAAGTACTCCAAGCACCAACACTATTAAAAACAGCCCACAGCAAATAATAACACGTAATCCTGAATTACCAGCATACCATTGCATACCTGTTCAAATCCCACTAATAACTTCCCACCCTATAATACCTACAATAGATGCTCCCAGCCCCATTGTATAAACCGCACACATGATGTGCAGATCATGTGATATTACAAAATAATCTCACTCCTGCATCGTGAGCTATGGGTACTCTCACTCCAGCACTCGCGAGTATCCAGAGCTCACTCTGCAGGAGTGAGAATATTTTGCCATATCACACTCCTACCCATCATATATCCCATATATAGTGTGTGTATGTGTGTATATATATATATATATATATATATATATATATGTATACACACACAGCAGATTAGCTGTAAACGTAGGCTTGTATTTTATTTTTGGAAGCATACTCTAAGGAGAATGGACTGGGGATGTTGGTATTTCCACAGGTTGTGATGGTGAGAAACGGGTTCTGTTTGTGCAAGTGCAACTATTTATCAGTGGGAGAAACATTATGTATATGCATGTATGTATATAGGGGATACATGATGGGCATGAGTGTGATATGGCAAATATTGTCACTCATGGAGAGTGAGCTCTGGATATCTCACGAGTGCTGAAGGCACGAGTGAGCTATCCAAGCTCACGATGCAGGAGTGACAATATTTGCCATAGCACACGATCTGCCCATCATGTATTCGATATATACAATAGGGCCAAGAGTTTCAGAAGTTTTGTTATGCTGTCTTGTGTTCTGTTCCTGTTAATGTGTTTGCTCATTCTGTGTGTGAGCTTTTCTGAATGGGCTGGCCGTGTTATAAACTCTGGGAGACACATGAGTGTGTTTTGCAATGCTAAATGAGTTAGTTTTAGATAAGAATGAGAAACATACTTTTATGAAGCTGTATTGTTTAGCAGTCTGGCTGCAGTGAAGTTAAACTCATCACAGTAATTGTAGTGAACTGAGAGGCAGAGTGTCAGTACAGCTGATACTGTTTTCAGTGGTAATTAAGTTAGCTACAGGCAGAGTGTTCTGTGAAATTGTGCTCTTTAGGATTCTGGCTGCAGTGAAGTTGAAATTGTCACAGTAATTGTAATGGATGAGAATCAGAGTTTGAGGAACAAGTGAGAGTGTGTTTCAGTGGTAGTTGAGTTAGGTGCAGGCAGTAGTTTAGACTATTCTGTGAAGCTGTGCTGTTTGGAATTCTGGCTGCATCAAGTTGACAGTATCACAGTAATGAGCTGGAAGTTGGGGGGGGGATAGGTGTGTTTTGTAATGCTCACTGAGTTAGCTGTATGCAGCAGTGAGACCTCTCAGGTAGTTCTGCATTTGTGTCTATGGTAACAGCACAGGTGTTTCTTTCATGCTGAGGGGAATGCTGTCTAGGGTGATGATATCAGTGACCTTTTGTGACCTGTGTGTGTAAATGTCTCATATCATCACAGTAGAGCAGAGGGTAAAAATATCACACTGCAGTAGATGATACGCTGTCTTATCTCACTCATTTACCACTCACCCCTATTGTGTGCATATATGTATATATATTTACATGTATTGCATATATATATATAATATATTTTTTAATGGCCAACTCGGTGCGTTTATGCATTTTCCCTTCTAAAGGGCCAATCTCCCTCCTAAGTTCGTAAAACCTCCCTCTCACACAGTTTTATCTTATCACATGTATGTGATATTCGTTGTTTTCAATCATGAAAAGCAAGTAACATTTAATTTAATTTCATCTGCTGCCTTTATTTTCTGATATTTTAGTTAGTGCTAGGTTAGTTCAGTTCTTATTTCCCGGTTCCTCCCTGTTCGCTGTAATCGTTGAGGAACCGATGTTCCATCAGGTTTTTTTGAGTTACCTTTTTTTAATTTAATATAGTTTAGTTTATTATTAACGTCTATTTTGTGAACCAATACTTTACGGTTCCTGTTTTTTTTTTTTTTTGCTGATCACGGTATTTTTTTCCTCAAAGAAAGTAACTGCGACTCTTAGATTGTTGTTTAAAAAACAAAAGTTTTTGTGGTAAACTTTTTTGTTTTTGTCATTTGATTAAAATGCCAGATAAACTGAAGAAGAAGACAGGCCCTACTGGGTTTAAAATTTGTACTCTGTGGAGAGGGTTTTGCCAAGGAAGATAAACATGATAAGTCTGTTGGGGAATCTCATTTTGCAGCTGGATGTGAAATCTGTAAAACATTTGTGGCAAAAACTATTGAGAAATGGCTGGAATGATTTAAAAAGAAGATGGCATCCTTGAATGAACCTGGAGATAACGTCTCTGACGAGCCTACTCCCTAAACTAATAGGAGTGAAACTGTAGAACCTGAACTATCTACCCCGAATAAAGGTGAGCTATCGAAATCAAAGCGAACTGGTGAACCGGCTGGCAAACCAGAACCAGCCAAAAAAGAAGCAAAAACCTAAATATAAAGAAACCCTTGCTGGAAAGCCTAAGGGGACTTCTGTGGAAATAAACAATATGCCTTCACCAGATGCTAGTGCTCAAGCACTGAAAGTTATTCAGACTTTGCAAGGATTGTTGTGGGTTCCGGCCCCGCCGGTATCATTAAACCCTCCAGTTCAGCCCTCGGTTCAGCAGCCAGTGCCTCCAGTTGCAGCCTCAGTTTCTGCTATCCAGGACTGTGAGGAGTTTGAACAATATGATGGGATGATCAGGAGCCCATTGGGCCTGAAGTCTCCCTTGATCAAGAGTTTGAATCAGCACCGAGATTACCAGAATCATTTTTTTCACATTATGCATTTGTTACCAATAAACAAGTTTCATAAGAAATGCATTTTGAAAATTCTTCAAACCCCAAACTCTGCACCACCTTTGGACATAAGGGCTGACAGGAAATATCAGTTGGATAGGGCAGGGGCAGAATTTTTATTCTCCCACCCTAACCATGAAGGTGTGGTTCAGACTGTAGCCTTTGACAGGGCAAAGGTGCCTTTGGCATCTCACCTTCCTGATATGGATGACTTCTGTGTAACACTGTGTTCTGTGTAAGATAGTATTCCAGGATCATGGATATGTTGTTCTATCCACGCTGTTTTGCATGTCCTTTCCCTTTAAGAATCTTGCCGGACAGTCTTGAAGCTGGCTCCTTCCACCCTCAGCTCTGTCACATGACGCCAGATCTTTCCGCTGGAAGATACAGGTTCCCTCCTTACTGCTCATGCGTGTAGTAGGCTTGGCTTCAAAATCTTCGGATCTGCTTAAAATTAACTAAAATTAATTAAAATAATTAGCAGTGTCAGTGGCTCAGTAGGTAGCACACTCGCCTCTGAGGCCAGGAGATCAGAGGACTGTGGGTTCAGTTGCCACATCTGGCACTTGGGTTAATATCCCAGTACTGACACTGTAATGCAGCATGAGAGGGGTACTGCATTTCTGAGGTGCCGTCTCTCGGATGAGACGTTAAACCGAGGTCCCATCTGCCTGGATTGGTGGTAGTTCAGGTGGATGTTAAAGATCCCATGGCACTTATCGAAAAGAGTAGGGGAATTTCCCCGGTGTCCTGGCCAAATTTCCCTCATTCACTAAAAATACCACCAACAGCTTAATCTGGTTCAAGGTCAGTTGGCATTCATCTGTATCCCCTTCCCCCGGGTCGTGCCTGAAAATAGGCAGGATTTGTCTAGTTCACTTACCCGGTCAACAAAAGATAAATAAAAATAAACTCATCAGAGTTAGTGAAAATCTTGTTGTGATCTTGACTGCCATAGAAGATAAATCTTCTCCAGGTTTCCGCTGCTGCCCATGTGGGCAAAAGATGTCTCGCACAGACTTGCATGCCACATGCGTATATTGCCTAGGTGTCTGCCTTGATACCCAGGCTTGTGAAATGTATCACGCATTTCAGCCGAGTGTCTTGGATGATCATCTCGCACGGTTGAAATTGGGCAGACTGGAGAAAGGGAATCCAACAGTCAAATCTGAAGAGGCTCGATGGAGGTCTCCACTGCTGCAGGGTCTGCGGAGCAGCTTGAACAGATGAAGGCCTTTGAGGAAGAGAGGGCTTGGCCATGGATCATTCATCTTAAGTCTTTTTCGTTCTGCTCAACTTGGGCTCCACTTTTTCCGGATCCTTTCAGGTGATGTGCCAATCCCTTCCCACCAAGGGTGAGGGGCCTTTGGGTATGCATGTCTCTCGGCCCTGTAAAAAGGACAAACAACTGAGAGAATCGTATTCTCACCGAAGCTGTTCCTGGGATCATGAGAGATCTCGGTCCCAGGATTCACCTGTTTTGACTTCAGCCGAGGTTGCGGCCTCAGTCGCTAGATCTTCCTGGACATAAGTCTCCACCACTCATTCACACTAGTGGGATTAGCGCCGGAGGCACTAGGACCCATTGGGAGCAAACTTTTTTGCTGGAGGGTCGGCGCCGCGAGGCACGGCGCCGCGAGCAGCAATGACTATCTCAATGACGACCCTCCAACCGCCTCAGTTCCTTTTTTCCCGGCGTCGAGTGCGCTTCAGTGACGACGTCGCTCGCCTGTCGGGAGTCAAACTAGCGCATAGTTTTCAGTTTATTTTTTTGTAACATTATCACGATAGTAGTATCGCTTAATTTATTCTATTTTCGTAAAATTTTAAATTTAACTTACTTGAAGAAGTCTCGGCCTACTGGACGGAGTCGACCATGAGCAGGTCAGGTGACGGTAGGGAGACTTCGTATGAAAGCTGTTCAGTCAGCCGGGCTGGGTCCGGTCAGCCTCCTTCTCCTCAGCGGGGTTCCGACAACGGTCAGTCCGATGCCCGGGGGGATGGGCGGTCCCCCCGTCGGCATAAAAATAAACGGTCGCATTCTCGGCACCGTTCGGCCTGAAGCTCTTCTTCGGCCCACAGGTCAAAAAAGAGAAGGCATCACTCGAGGTCGCCCTCTGGTATGTCTGCGCGTCGACGGTCGGTTATCGTTGCTAGTTGCCGTTCTCCTTCTTCGGAGTCGCCAACTGCCGGTGATCGTCATCGTTCGACATCGGAGCCCCTCCCCGCCTATAGGTAGGGCTCCAGATGAGCAGTTTCATCAGTGGGCCGCTCTTATGGAGCGATGGGCTGGGAGGTTGGTTCTCCTGCCTGGCTCGGTTGCCACGGAGGCCCCGGGCTCCTCCGGCGATCGGTAGGGCGGATGGACCTTCCTGCGTGGGCGCCTTCTTCGGTGTTGGTGACTCGCGCTTAGGTGTTTCCCCCCCTCACATGGCTGCGGCGCAGGGGGCCACACCGATGCCCTTATCTCCTGTTTTTTTTCCTTCTCTAGCTTTCCAGGTTCCTGGGGCGTTTCCGGCGCCTTCCGCGGGGTCTGTCGGCTTGTCGGCGCCGTTTTCGGTGCGCTGGGCCTAATGGCGCCGTCAGCGGTGCCGCGTGGTCTTCTTGGCTGTCGCTGTCGTCGTGGCGCCACCGGCGCGCCAGCTTGGATTCAGCGGGCGCGTCAGCAGCACCCGCTTGATCTGGCGGCACCGCTTGGTCTGGCGGCGCGCGCTTGATCTGGCGAGTACGCTTGGTCTAGCGGCGCCATTGGCGGCGCCGCTTGCCACGGCGCGCCGTGCCCCTCTGCGGTGCCGTTTTCAACCCGTTTGCCTTCGGCGCGGGCCCTGGGGACTCTCCTTGTTTCTCTGCTATTTCCTCCTCTCTAATTTTCACTCCTTTCCTGTCCAAACAGTCCTTCCTGGACCATCAGGAGATGATGTTGAGCCTGACCCAGACCTTCGGTTGGGTGATGAAGTGGAGAAACAGGATCTTTCTTTGCTACAGAGCCTGTGGTGAGGACCTGTCCTTTAAGTCTCTGTTGAAGAACCTGAGATCCACTCTTTCTCTCAGACTACAGACATCGATCCTGGGAAGATATTAAGACTCCAGTACCTTCATGCCTCGGAGATCCCTACGGTTTGACTCCTCGATCCAGCCTTCCTTGAGGCGCTGTCTCAAATGGTATGGAATAATCCTGCTCTTATTCCTCAGTGGCTAAATCCATTGATAAAGTATTCAGCTCCCAAGGATCGTCCCATTTGGCATCCCAAGCCTTTGCGGATCCTATTGTAGTCCTGGCAGAGAATGATAAAGGTCGTTCTTCCTCAAACTACTACAGCTAAAACCTATTAATAAAGAGTCTGTAAGATTGATACATTAGGTAAGAGAGTCTTTGCTGTCTCACTCTAAGTATCGTATTCCAGTTATCAAGGCTATTTTTCTCAGTATGAGTATATCCTGTGGCACTCTTTGAAAAGAATGGTTGAAGCTCTTCCGGATTCGGACTCCAAGTCAGAGCTTCTTCTCACCGTTAATAGAGGTATTGAGTCCAATAACCAACAGGTCAAAGCCGCTATGGGCGCTTTGACACTGCTTTAAGCTCAGCAGCGCGAGGTGTTGTACTCGGCGCATTCCTGGCTCCGTACTTCTGGCTTCACGAATGATGCTCAGCAGCAGGTAATGGCGCTGCCCTTTGATGGCTCCTTTCTTTTCGGCCCTCAGGTGGAACAAGCCTTAGAGGCCACTCAGAAGACTAGGTCAGCCATTAAGTTGGCCAGACCTCCGCCTGCTCCCTCTCGGGGGCATGTGAATAGACATCAATTTCATAGTCATCAGTCCTTTCGAGGCAGAGGCAGGGGAAGCTTCCATAAAAGCCAACCTGCCCAACCTCAAAAGAAAGCGCAGCAGAAAGCGCAGGGGCCTAAAGCCCCCAGCGTCACCTTATGAACTGCTGGCCCAAGTTCCATCCACATTGCCCGTGGTGGAACTTTCTCCTCCGGTGGGAGGTCGTCTGATGTACTTCTACAACCAGTGGAAGTCCATAACTTCGGACAAATGGGTCCTTCGGATAATTCGCGAGGATTATTCTCTCAATTTTTTGGAAACCCCCCCGAATTGTCCTCCCAGACGACAACCCAGGTTGTCGGCCTCTCAGTCAGACCTTCTCACCGCCGAGATCCAGGGCCTTCTAAGCAACAGGGCAATAGAACTAGTGCCCCGCATTCCCGAAGCACAGGTCTTCTACCATTACTTCCTGGTTCCAAAGAAATCTGGGGAATCGCCCTATTCTAGACCTCAGAAAGTTAAACAAATTTCTCCCCAGGAGAAATTCAAAATAATTCCTAGGTACCCTGTTACCTCTGCTGCATCAGCACGACTGGCTGGCCTCCTGGATATGCCAGCTTACCAGCATATCCCCATCCACCCGACCCACATCCAAGTTCCTCAGGTTTGTAGCACTGGGTCGGCATTATCAGTTCAGAGTCCTGCCTTTTGGGCTGTCCTCGGCGCCACGAGTTTTTACAAAGTGTTGTGCAGTTCTCGTAGCACATCTCAGGAAGATAGGACTCCGAGTGTTTCCCTACCTGGACGATTGGCTTCTAGCAAGCCCTTCCAGCCAAGGGACTTTGGAAGCCATGCAAATGACTTCTCGTCTTCTTACGTCCATGGGAATTCTGCTGAATTTGAAAAAAATCACAACTGCAGCCCTTCCAGAGACTCCTTTTCATAGGGACGCTCCTAGACACCTCTTCCGCGAAGGCTTTCCTTCCAGAGGACAGAAGACTCGACATCCTTCAGATGGCCCGTTACATCGGGGAGAACCAATCGGTTACAGCTCTTTCCATGCAACGTATGTTGGGTCTCATGGCATCCTCGGTGTTCACTGTACCCCTGGCCCGGTTGCACATGAGAACCACCCAATGGATACTCTCCACTCAGTGGTCTCCAACCTCTCACCCCAGTCTTATCCCATCAAGGTGACGGAGCCCCTTCGAAGGTCTCTCACCTGGTGGTCTCAAGAGAGCAATCTCCTGGAAGGGTTCCCCTTTGCTCCCCCGGATCATCAGATCTCCATCACCACAGACGCATCGCTAATGGGATGGGGAGCTCACTGTCGCTCCCTTCACACTCAAGGTGTATGGACTCAGTTGAAACTCATCTCCATATAAATGTCCTGGAGATGAGAGGCGGTCCTCACGCATCCGGCTCTGAAGGATATCCTTTGTCACAAGAACATTCTCCTTCAAATCGGACAACAAAGCTGTGATGTATTACATCAAGCAAGGCGGTGCTCATTCTTACCCCTTTGCAGGGAAGCAATGAGGGTGTGGGAGTGGTGCTTGGAGCACAAGTCTCTGATTCAGGCGGTTTATCTGCCAGGTATGCAAAGCGATCTAGCAGACCACCTCAGCAGAGCGGGGCAGACCCTCACGAGTGGTCTCACGATCCAGCCGTAGCTCGGTCACTATTCAGAGTGGGGACTCAGACCTGGACCTTTGCATCCCCACTCAACGAAACTGCCTCTCTTCTGCTCCAGAATCCAGGGCCTGGCATTTTCTGTCAGGATGCGTTCAGGCTGTGGTGGACAAAGCGCTTTCTTCGCCTTTCCACGCTCCTCTAATCCAGAGAGTTCTCCTCAAGTTCGAATCTCAGGGGACCAAAATGATTCTCATTGCTCCCTCCTGGCCTCGGCAACTATGGTTTCCTCTGCTCAACAGTATGTTGGCAGCCTCTCCGAGACCACTTCCCTTGCAAATCAATCTTTTGTCTCAGGGTTCGTTGGTCCATCCCAACCTGAAATCACTTCACCTTCATGCTTGGCTCCTGAAGAGGTAGAAGTGAATCGGTTCAACGTCTCTCGTAGAGTCTCGGACATCCTGCTGGCTGCGGAAGCCAGCCACCCAACATACGCTTCCAAATGGAAACGCTTTTCTCTCTGGTGTGCAAAGTCCTCTTGGAATCCCTTTTCCTGTCCTCCTGACAAAGTTCTGGAGTATCTTTTGGACCTATCAAACTCAGGTCTCCAGTACTCCACAGTTAAAGTTCACCTTAGTGCCATCTCAGCGTTCCATGAGCCGGTTTCTTCCTTGACTCTGGCTCAGCTTCCTATGGTGAAGAGATTTCTTAAGGGGATTCTTCATACCAGACCCCCTGTTAAGCGTCCAGTTGCAGCCTGGGACATTAACCTGGTGCTGGACATGCTCACTCGAAGCCTTCTGAGCCCTAGCTACCTGTGAGCTAAAATTTCTTACCTGGAAGACTGCCTTCCTGGTGGCCATTACCTCAGCCCGCAGGGTCTCGAGTTCATGCCTTGGTGCGGACCCTCCATATACTGTATTCCATAAAGACAAGGTAGTTCTCCGTACTCATCCTAAATTTCTTCCCAAGGTTGTGTCAGAATTCCATCTAAACCAACCTCTGGTACTTCCCTCTTACTTAGCTAATTTCCAAAAGCAGAGGGGCGATCTCTTCATTCCTTGGATGTTAAGAGAGCCTTGGTTCTATTTAGATAGAACCAAGAATTTTCGCAAGACTCAGCAACTGTTTGTTTCTTTCAGCGACACCTGGCTGGGTCAACCTGTCGCTATCAGATGCATCTCATCATGGTTAGTGGCATGCCTTGACATTGCTACTCCATGGCTCAAGTTAAATTGGAGGGTAGAGTGTACGCTCACTACTAGGGCGGTCGCGGCATCTTTAGCGGAGATTCGCAATGTTCCAATTGCGGATATCTGCAACGCCGCCACCTGGAGCTCAGTGCATACATTCGTTAAGCATTATGCACTGAATGTTCATGCCAAGCGACATTCCGCATTCGGCAGAACTATCCTTAATGGGCTTCTATCTTAGACACGTGAGCTCTGGCTCTCCTGCCACCCTTTTGGGGGATTATCAGCTTGGTACTCTCCCACTAGTGTGAATGAGTGGTGGAGACTTATGTCCAGGAAGATAGGAAAATTACGTACCTACCGTAATTCTTGATCTTCTTGGATGAGTCTCCACCACTCATTCATACGCCCACCCTCCATCCCCCGAGCTCACCGCTGTGTTGGTCTTCACTCCCTCAGATCTTTAGGCCGTGAGGACTTCTTTGCTGACCCTTCTTACATGGGTCATATGGACTATCTTATGTCCGTTTTTTAAGGTTGGATTTACTCTTTATGTTAGTTGCGCTGCACCTCCTTGGTAAAAAAGGTACTGAGGCGGTTGGAGGGTCGTCGTCGAGATAGTCATTGCCGCAAGAGCCGCTGCTCGCGGCGCCGACCCTCCAGCAAAAAGTTTGCTCCCGATGGGTCCTAGTGCCTCCGGCGCTAATCCCACTAGTGTGAATGAGTGGTGGAGACTCGTCCAAGAAGATCAAGAATTACGGTAGGTACGTAATTTTCCTTTTCATGGTCCCACTGTCAGGCCAGCCGACCCAGTCACTGGACGATGATCCAGTTGAGATCACTGTTGACCCGTTGTCGTTCAACGAGGCCAACAACTCTTTATTCAGGACCCTGGTCCTGCCTCTCCCTGATGAGGAGACCCAGCCCACTGGGAATCCCGTTGGAGAACCGGTTCCTGACCAGGAAGAACCACCAGTCTCCACGGGCCTTCCAGTCGACCCCGTTGATCACCCCAACAGTCGAGGTTGAGATCTTGGACCCCTTCGACTGACAGGCTGAAGAAGACGCATAAGCGCTCTAAGAGGAGGCGTCGCCGACATTATTCTTCACCCTCCTCAGCTGAGGAGAGGCTTCGTCGGAAACTCTGTCGACGGTACGAAGATCGAATGTGGCAACAGCTGATTTTTTCTAGGCAAGAACTGATTCCGGCTTGCACCCCGGCCATTACTTGGCTTTCACCTCCCAGGCCAAAGCCGACTCCTTCAAAGCCAGCACACACCGTTCCTCCTCCTCCCACTTAGCCGGTCAAAATGGTTTGGCCAAAATCGACCACTCCACCAATGTTGGTGGAGCCGCCACCCAACCAGCCCCCTATAGGGGTGCCTACCAAAGAGTCTTAGCCTGCTCTGGGCCTCCCGCTTCGGCTTTCTGTTCCCCTCATGCCTTACTGCCCTAGGCGGGTGGAGGGAGACACAGGTGGCTGGCTGATTTATCCAGACTCCTTGGAGTCTGAGGACTCAGACCTTCATTCCTGTCTCTTGGATGAGGAATCGGTCGGCAGTCTCTCAACGAAGGAAGGCCCCTCTTCCTTTATGGGCATCCTCTGCTTTATCTCTAAATCCACAGAGATGGCTCTCAATCCTGTTCAAAATTGGGCCGAATATCCTGTCACGGATATCCTTAAATGGGTGGATTCACCAACAGAAGGCTTTCCTGTGTCCGAGGCCATTGTCGGTCCGGCTTTGGAGCTACGGTAGCATCCTGCCTCCTGCCCTGCGCCTTTTGCCTGGATGGCCCGCAAATATGCGGTGCCTGTTGGGTCCCTTTCGGGGTTCACAGACCATCCCTACGTGGAGTGTCTGGTGACTGAATCTGTGTTCAGACACTCCGTCAGCTTGACAGATACTGATAGACCTCTGGACAAGGAGTCCAAAAAAATGGACCACTATGCCATTAAGGTCTGTGCCACCTCTACGCTGGGCCTCCATCATGCAAGCTCAGCCATCATCGTGGCGCATTTCTCTCATGCTCTTCTGGGCTCCCTTGATGAGATTCTCCCTCACCTCTCTGCAGACCTCCAGATCACGGTCAAGCAGGTCCGGGACCAGGGTCGGGCTGTTGCAAAGCAGGAATTCCAGACGCCTTTGGACTTCGGGGATTCATGCACCTGTTTGGTGGCAGCCGCAGTTGTCATGAGCCACGGGGCTTGATTATGGGTCTTCACCCTCATGGCAGACACCCAACAAAGATTATGGACGTTCCTTTTTTGGTTACTGACCTCTTCAGCCCAGATGGGGACAGTCAACTTGAATGCATTGAGAAGTCCAGTGCCACCTTGGACTCCATAACTTATGCACAAAAGGAATCCCAGGTTTCCAAGAAGCAGCAGAAGAAAAAAGCATTTCAGCACTCTGCCCCTGTGGCCAAGCAGCCCCACCTCCGAACTGGGCAGTAACAGTAGGCACTACCTTGGCACCTTTGGCCCAGGTCCATGCCTTCCGTGGCCTGTAAGCATGAAGAACGGGGCTCAGGTGGTCCCCAATCTGGACCCTCTTCTTCCAAGACTGCTCAGTGACGAGAAGGGGGTGGCCACTCTCATACCTGTCACACAAGCTTTGGGCCTTCCCGTTGGGGGGGGGCACAGCTTCACTACTTCCTTTTGTCTTGGTCTGCCGTTACCACGGACAGGTGGGTTCTTGAAGTTGTAGGTCAGGGACTGCCTCTGGAATTCGAGCAGTACCCTCCATGCCGAGCCCGAGCCCCACGGAAGGATGTGGTGTCTATACACACACAGTCGGCTCTTCAAGATGACATTGCCCAACTCCTCTACAAGGAGGCGGTGGCCACAGTCATGGACTCTCCGACAACCCAGTGTTCGTAACCAGGTTCTTCCTGGTTCTGAAGTGAACGGGAGGCTGGTGCCCCATTCTAGATCTGCACAACCTGAACCAGTTCTTCAGGTCATGCACCTTCAGGATGGTAACTCTGGCACAGATCATACCATCCCTTGAGCAGAACATGTGGCTTTGCTCTCTGGATATCCAGGATGCGTTATTTCATGTCACAATCTGTCCGTCTCACCAGAGGTTCCTTCCAAGCAGAAGGAGCCGCATTCATGTTCTGAGCCATGCTGTTCGGCCTGTCATCAGCCCCACAAGTCTTCATCAAATGCATTGCAGTGGTGGCGGCCCATCTTCAGTATCGAGGGGTCAGGGTGTACCCATATCTCGACAGTTCACTCTTGGCGGGCCCCACCAAGCAAGAGGTGGAGAGGTCCAGGGACCTGGCCCTCCAGATCTGCTCCGACCTTAGTCTCCTGATCAACAAGGCCAAGTCAGAACTCATACCTTCACAGGTGATATGTTTTATCAGGGCAGATCTCAACTGTTGCCGAGCCAGAGCCCACCTCTTGTCGGACAGGGCAGAGGCTCTCTCCTCCTTTGCCAAATCATTTCTGGTTTGACACGTGCACACTGCCTGGGACTTTCTGCAGCTGCTGGGCTACATGGCAACCTGTACCACCGTGGTCCGATGGGCCCAGTGGCATATGCGCCCCCTTCAGTGGGAGCTGACCAGCCAGTGGACCCAGCATCAAGGTCACTTCGACCACCTGGTCACTGTGACCCAGAAGAACAAGATGTGGGACGCTCTCCAGTGGTGGACTGTCCTGGATCACTTACAGGAAGGGATCCCGTTTGTCCATTCCGAGTCAGTGTCCATTCTTACGACCGATGCCTCTCTCATGGGCTGGGGAGTCCACATGGGGAACCACAGAGCCCATGGATTATGGATCCCCAAGGAATCCCGATATCATTTCAACCTGTTGGAGCTCAGAGCAGTTAGACTGGCACTGTCAGCATTCACTCCACTTATTCGGGGTCAAGTTGTGCAGGTCCAGACAGACAATACCATGACCATGTACAACCTCAACAAACGGGGCGGCACGCACTCCCGGCTGTTGTGCAGGGAAGTGCTCTGCATCTGGACCCTCGTGAGCTGACAGGAGGCAGGAGCCGCAAATCAACTGGTGGACGCTCTCAGCCATGTGGGTGAGACGTCCCACGAGTGGTCTCCCCATCCAGTCGTAGTACACAGCCTGTTCTTCCACTGGCGCACACCTCAGGTGGATCTGTTCGCCTCTAAGGAGAGCACCAAGCTGAGGCTGTCTCATGCCCGCCCCTCTCAGCAGGGCTCACTGCAGGAGGATGCCTTCTTGAGGCTGTAGACCCCAGACCTCTTCTGTGCCTTCCCTCCACTCCCCTTGGTTCACAAGGTGATCCTCAAGGTCAGGAGGGACAAGGCACAGGTGATTCTGGTAGTCCCAGACTGGCCTCGCCAGTTCTGGTATCCACATCTCCTTAGCCTCAGCTCCAGGCCTCCATGGCGTCTTCCAGTACACCCAGACCTGTTATCTGTCAATCAATCAGTCAATCTTTATTTTGCCAGGTGAAACATCATTGAGAAGAACTCATTTACAAGAAGGACCTGGGGTCGTGACACAATAGTAACAATATATGCATAATACATACAGTAATGAGGGTAGGTCAGAGAACACATTTACAAGATGGTCCTGAGTCATGACACAAGTAACAAAATATACATAATACATACAATCATGAAGGTAGGTCAAGCAAGAGAGAAGCATAAATCATTGGAGGCAGATGAAACCAGATACATTAGCAAGGTGGCAATAATGTACAGTTCGCCAGCAGTGTTGCAAGGGTATAAATTACACTTCATCACAAAGTGCGCAAGAAAAGTACAAGGAGGCAGGAGGAAAAATCAGAGGTAGGGGACTGCAGCAGGTTATGAAAACATGAAGTAGTGAGATGAGGTAGCCAGTGTTGAGAGAAATAGTCAGAATCAGGAAACAGAAAGAATCAGGGGAAGCCATTCCACCCGGATCTTCAATCCCTGCCCCATGCAGCCTGGTTCCTGAGCGGCTAGAGTTCCAGGCTCTGGGTCTCTCCGAGGATGTACTTACAGTAGTGGAGGCATCCAGGAAGGAGTCGACCAGGAGGTGCTATGCTTTCAAATGGAAATAGTTTTCCATTTGGTGTCAGGGTAAGGGCCTAGACCCTTTGTCCTGTCTAGTGGCTAGCATCCTAGACTACCTTTGATCTCAGTCTGAAGGGGGTCTTCGGTCTACCACCCTTAAGGTGCACCTGGCAGCCATCTCTGCTTACCGGATGCAGGCCAGTCAGCAGATAGTGGCACAGAAGGTGGTCTGACGTTTCTTTAAAGGCCTCGACCACATGTCCCCTCTGGTGTGTGACCCTTCACCTCCGTGGGATCTCCTGCTGGTACTGGAAAAGCTCATAGGCAAGCCATTCAAACCAATGCACAAGTGTGAGATGTCACACTTGTCGTGGAAGACCGCCTTCCTGGTGGCTATCACGTCAGCCAGGACTAGGGAGCTCCAGGTGCACACGGTGGAGTCTCCTTACATAGTGTTCCACAGGCACAAGGTTGTTCGGTGCCCCCACCCAAAATTCCTTCCGAAGGTGATGTCGGAGTTTCACCTTAACCAGGTGTTGACTCTGCTGGTGCACTACCCCAGTTACACCTCGGAGTCCGAGTACAGACTCCATACTTTGGACCTAATATGAGTGCTCTCTTTCTATAAGGAGTGCAAGACTGAAGTTCGGGGGGAGGTTCACCAGCTGTTTGTCACCTACGCTGAAACCGCACCTGGCAGACCAGCAGCAAAGCAGACGATTGGCAGATGGATTACATCCTGCATTGATCTGTGCTATAAGTTTGCGGGCAAGGAGCCTCCCAGAGGGATAAGAGCTCATTCTGCTGCCATACCATGTGTCGGTGGCTGCTTCCAGGGACATCCCTATCCAGAAAAGCTGCAGGGCTGCTACCTGGAGGACAGGAAACACTTTCATTACCCACTACCACATCGACCTAGAGTCCCGCTGGGATGCACGTTTTGTGGCCTCAGTTCTCCAGTCTTTGTTCCCCAAGTAAGTATTTCAAAGCTGGTGTATTCTTCCCTTCCTCCTCCCAGAGAACTGCTTGGAGTCTGCCAAACATTGTGGATAGAATGACAGATCCACGATCCTAGAAAAACTGGTTATTTACCTGTAACAGTAGTTCTAGGAGTGGCATATACCTGCAAAGCGCACTGCCCACTGGTCTGTTTGCAGCAAATATTTACTTTAAACCAAAAAATAATGCCAGGGCCAGTCAGACTAGAGGACAATTCGATTGACGATTAATAAAATTGAGTCAGTTGGAGGAGGTGAGGTGCGGTGCCAATCCAGCCAGACTGTCAGAGCACCAGTGCCTTGCCTTCTTGACTTGTGAAATTTCATAGTATTTAATTAATTCAGTAAACAGTACACTTCTCTACCCTATTTGAATAGTTAGCACTACCCTACTTACACCTTCATTGTATATACCCCCACTCTGCACTCTCTGACACCTACCACCCTTCTTCCCCCACTCACCCAAAGGATACCTCCTTATACCTATAAAAAGAAAAAAAAAAAGGCCCCTAACCCTAGAGCCTGACCCACCTCCCTGTAAACTGACTGTTGTACGAATTAACCACTTTTTGATTTGATGGTCTAGTACTATCTGACTGATTTTCAATCAGTTGATCTTACTGCGAGAGGGCTCTTGCAGTAGGTAATTACATATAGGACTAACGTCGGCAGGCGGCAGGACCCCATGGAAAAATTTCTAGCTAGGAGTCCCTGGCAAGGGACCGCCCCCACGTCAGGTGACCCGGCATCGAGCGGCGTGGGTATAAAGGGGTGGTCGAGACGCCGCCGTCCTTTCGTGCAGCTCTCGCGGTAAAGTTCGTAGCTCAGCCCTGTTACAACATCAGTTTTTGCAGTTATCGATATTTTGAGACTTTTCGTAGGGTGAGCGTCGGTTTGTGATCCCCTTCAAAAAAAGTCGACTCGTGGCAGACAGCCCACAGAGGACGGCCACCTCTGCCTTTTTGCTTAGGCCCCTGACCACATGGGTCGGCAAGTGCCCGCGATTGCCTGCATTTCAACGTGGCCACCCGCAGACGATGCCAGCAGTCCTTGGAAGCCCATCTCCTTAAAAAGAAGATGTCTGCAATGGAGAAGGAGTTGAAGAAGCTTAGGCAGGCGTCGACCTCCCCTGAAGGACACAAGAAGCGGGCAAAAGAAAGCACCGGGAGAAGGCCTCCTCCTCCTCCGCGACTCTGGCTGGAGCTGCAGCTCAGGTAACGTCCCCTCTGGGGGATCGTCCGACGGCAGCCTCCAAGGCTTTGGAGGAGGCGTCGATCCGCTCATTGGGCTCGCTTTCGGGCGCCTCCGGGCAAGGCTTCTGTCCCAGTACTGCCGCGAGCCTACGTACGCCAACTGACGTGGGTGCCTCCCATAAGCCGGACGCCGGCTCCTCCGGCACTGCTGGGAGAGGCCGCTAAGATGCCCGACCCTTCCAGGGCAGCGACGGCAGTGTCCCCTTGACCGGGCCGCTTCCCACCCTCGGCCTGCTCCTGACGAGGGATCCCTTAAGTCGGACGCTGGCTCCTCTGGCGCCCGCTGGATTCAGCCCCTAAGTCGCATGTCGGCCTCGACGGCAGGGCATTGGAGCCACGACAGACCTCCATCGCCTGTCGCCCCAGGTTCCCTGCAGCCTTCGCTGCCGTCCGGGAGCCCGTGTCGCCTCGCCTGACCCCGGGATTTTCACCACCATCCCGGATGAGTAACTGGATGCTTTTCTGCCATCAGACCCCCCATGGTACGGATCTGCGCTGGCCTCCCAGACACAGCCCCACCAATGCCGGTTCTGACACCGGCCCCTCAACTTACCGGCGGAGATACTTCTTCCATCGGACCCTCCGCTTCCATGGGCCCCTATCACTGTTGATCACGCCCGGGCGCTCCTACTGGGCCATCTGCTCGGCAGCTCCTCCGGTGCCCAGGTATCCGCCGTCGTATCCGATGCGGCTCATCCGGGTCCGCAGTATCCTGCGCCGCAGTACCAGTGCCGGTCCACTGGCGCTGCAGTATCTGGCCGCAATACCGGCTCTGGTATTCCTGCAGCGGGTTACAGAATACTCTCATACGGATATAATCACAACTGACTCCCCCTCCTCCTCCTCCACTGCCCCTAGGCGCGTTGGATCTTCAGGGACTCTGGCCTCCTGATGGTGAGCAGGCCAAGGCTCAGCTCACCAAGGAAGTCGAGAGCTGCCTTACGGCGACAGTGCCACTTCGGCCACCGTGCGCCCCCAGACGCACCTCCCTCTCCGCCTCAGTTCCCGAGCTCTTCCTCGGGATCCAGAAGGGTCAGGATGCGCATCAGGGATTCCCCTAAGGAACCCGTTCCTCCCCCTTGACGGGTCAGGGAGTCTTACTCTGCTTCCAATTCTTCTTCTCTCTCGGACTCCTCGAATTCCTCTGATGGATGCTCCGAGAAAGACGATGAGCCTCGCTCTCCATCCAAGCTCCAGCCGAAGACTCCTCCGGAGTATCCTTCCTTCACGGAGTTGCTCAGGAAGATCCAGGAAGTACATCAGTGGCGTTCCTTAGAGCCAGATCCTCAGCGGGTTAAACTCGCCGAACATCTGGACTTGCCCCTTACGGCTCCTACTCTAGTGCCACCCTGGATTGAGCCTCATTCCCACCTTGTTTTCACCATTTGGAAACAACTGTTGGCTTTAGCCCCATTTCCTCGGAAGTCCAACATGCTATACCAGGCTCTGGAGGGTGTAGACCTTTTAGATTCTCACCCCTGTGCAGACTCGGTTGTAATTAGCGCTGCTCACGGCCGGTCAGCACACCCTAAACACTTGAGCTCATCTCCTCCGGATAAGGAGTCTCGCCTTCTGGATCAGTATGGAAGGAAGATCTACGCTTCTTCCACACTGGGGATCAGGGCCCTAAATTATGTAGCACATATGGGGGATTACAGAGGCTGTCCTTACCCATGCAAAATCTAAGATTGACTCCTTGCCTGACTCCCAAGTCAAGCAGGAGTTAGCTGACCTCATCTGTTCTGCTCGTTTGGCCAGTCGTCACATTCTGAGGATGACCTACGATGCAGTGGACACTGCAGGGCGGAGCTCCGCGTTCGCCGTAAGTCTTCGGCGTCACGCCTGGCTCCGAGTGTCAGGTTTGGTCCCGGAGGTGCAGTCAGCAATTCAGGAAGCACCTTTCAGGGGTTCGGTGACATCACCACCGACTGGCAGGAGAAGGGATGGCCTGAAATATAGTTCATGCCCTCCCATCCTTTTAGCAGATGCAGCCCATCAGAGAAACCAAGGAGGCAGAATAGCCTCGAGCCACACGGCCAGGCACTGCCCAAAAAGCAGGTGCCAACAGCGGCGCTGCCTCACACCACCTGACTCTTCCCTCCCACGCCTCCGGACTCCCGGGAGGAACAGTGGAAGGAGGTTCTCCCTCACCTTCCAGGTTGGGAGAGAGATAACATCAGATTCAAAGGGTGCTTCAGATTATCATGAAGGCACTCCATGAGTTTCTACAGAAACCTCCTACCCCTCTGAAGTCCTCTTACTCAAGGGACCATCTTCCTTTGGTCAGGGAAGAAATATCTGCTCTTCTGTGAACCAGGCCAGTGAACCATCCCTCCTCACCTTCCGGGATAGGCTATATTCCATTTCTTCCTTGTATCAAGAAGGCAGGAGATCTCAGACCCATTCTCGATCTCAAGCTCCTGAACTTCTCGTGAGAATACAAGAAGTTCAGGATGCTCAACTTCAAACCCTTCTGCCCCTTCTTCAGCCGGGCCGATGGCTTTGTGCACTGGATATGCAGGATGCTTACTGTACATCCCATTAGTCCCTACTTTTAGAAAGTACCTCCGGTTTGCTTCCAGGAGGACCAATTGCAATTCAGACCTCCCTTTTGGTCTTTCCTCGGCTCCCCGAGTATTTACCAAATGCCTGGCAGTGGTAGTGGCCTACCTGCGTACTGTGGGAGTTCAGGTGTTCCCCTACCTGGACGACTGGCTTCTGGCGGCCTCATCCAGGGAGGAACACCTGCATTTTCTCTACCCTCACCCAGCAGGTTTTCACTTGCCTGGGTATCACTATCAACCATTCCAAGTCTCATCTGGACCCCTCCCAGAGGCTTCAGTTCATCGGGGCAATCCTTGATCAAGACAGTGTACGAGTCTTCCTACTGCCGGACAGGGCGCCTCCTCAAGTCACAGATTCTACCACCAGGCATGGGAAGGTTCCCGAGGTCGGTGCTCCGTCTTTTGGGTCTTATGGCGGCCACCATCCCGACGGTACCGCACGCGTGACTCCACATGAGGATCTCTCAGTGGGATCAACTTGTAGACGACCTAGATCATCTAGTGCTGATCTCCTCGCCGATGATAAGAGACTTGCAATGGTGGATGGTTCGAGAGAACCTGTTTCGGGGGTCCCCTTCTTTCTTCCTCCCCCCTCCCAGACTCTGACCACGGACGCATCAGGCGAAGGGTGGGGAGCCCATCTGGGTCCTCACCGAACCCAGGGGTTATGGTCCAGATTGGAATTAGCTCTCCACATCAATGTGCTCGAGCTTTGAGCAGTGCTGTATGCTCTCCAGGCCCTTCACCAATATGTTCTTCCCGGTCACCTAGCTGTCCAAATGGACAACATGTGCATGGTGTGGTACATCAACAAGCAGGGAGGGACTCGGTCCTACCCGCTGTGCAGGGAAGCGATGAGGGTTTGGGAATGGGCAACGCTTCACAACCTTCACCTCACGGCGATCCATGTTCCGGGAGTCGACAATATCCTGGCAGACAAGCTAAGTCGTTCCTCGGCTCTGCCACATGAGTGGGAACTGGACGAAAAGGTTCTAAATGGCATTTTCCAGCTTTGGGGGACTCCACAGGTAGACCTGTTCGCCTCTTCCCAAAGCATAAAACTTCCACCTTTTGCTCGCTCGCTCCCGAGCGAGGTGCTTTCTGGAACGACGCTCTGTCTCTAAGCTGGAAGGACAGATTCGTCTATGCTTTTCCCCCAATTCCTCTGGTCCCTCGTGTGCTGCAGAAACTTGCATTGGAAGGAGCGAGATTTATTCTAATTGCTCCTTTCTGGCCCAGGCAAATCTGGTTCTCTCTTCTACAACAATACTCAGAGGTTCCTCCTCTTCCTCTTCCTTTATCTCAAGGATTGCTGACTCAGGATCAGGGGACCCTGGTCCATCCGGGACTCAAGTCCCTACAACTTCATGCATGGCTCCTGCAGACCTAGCCCAATCTTGATTTGGCGTCTCTCCTAAGGTGGCCGAGATTCTGGTGGAGGCTAGAAAACCCTCCACTAGGTCCACCTACGCTATGAAATGAAAGAGATTTTCCATTTGGGCTGCCTCCAGGAACGTGGAGCCTTTCTCCTGTCCTGTGGCCGTTCTGCTCGATTATTTACGTCATCTTTTCAACCTGGGTCTCGGTCACTCCTCTTTGAAGGTTCACATGGCTGCTATGTCATCCTACCATGTTCCTTTTGCTGATAAAGCCTTCGCCCAATTAGAGGTATCCAAGACCTTTCTCGGAGGGGTCCTGCATCTCAGGCCCCCTGTTTGGACTCTTGCTCCCCCTTGGGATTTGAACTTTGTTCTCGAGAAACTTACCCTTCCTCCTTTTGAGCCTGCAGCTTCCACAGACTTGAAGTTTTTATCGTGGAAGACGCTCTTCCTGGTGGTCATTACTTCTGCTCGCAGAATTTCTGAGCTCCAGGCCCTTATTTGTAAAGTCCCCTATCTGATTTTTCACAAAGAGCGAGTAGCTCTTCGCACGAACCCTAAGTTTCTTCCGAAAGTGGTAACAGAGTCTACCTTAAATCAGTTTATTGAGTTACCTGCCTTTTTCACGCAGTACTCCAACCAGGGAGAATACTTGCTTCATACCATGGATGTCCACAGGATTCTGAGATACTACACCGATAGGATGAAGGATCTCAGAAAGTCTGATCAATTGTTCGTCTCTTTTGCTCACAAAAGGGAAGGCAATGCTGTCTCCAAGCAATGCCTATCAAAGTGGTTGGCTCATTGCATCACTTTCTGTTATGACAAGTACAACAAGACCCTTCCGGGTCAAGTCAGAGGTCATTCCACTCGTGGAGTAGCAGCCTCTGCGGCTTGTTTCAAGAATGTGTCTGCGGCAGACAACTGTGCTGCCGCCACCTGGACTTCCGTCCATACCTTTATGAAACATTACAGTTTGGACATTGCCTCTCGCCATAGAGCAGGCTTCTGGTTAGCGGTCTTGCAAGGCCTCCTGTCTTGAGGCCTGCAAGCTTTTTGCTACTTCTTGGAGTAGTTCCTCCTCCCGGTGCCTTTCATTTGTTCCAGACTGCTTGGGATTCTGTCCTATATGTAATTACCTACTGCAAGAGCCCTCTCGAAGTAAGATAGTACAGTTACGTAAGAACTTACCGTAACAGTAGATCTTCGTGAGAGGCTCTTGCAGTAGGTAATACCTTCCCGCCCTCCATCCCCCTAGGCTTTTTCAGCTCTTTTCCATTGAGGGAAATATCTGTTTCTTTCGTCCAGGGCGCCCGAGACCGCCTTTATACCGACATCGCCTGACAATGGTCACCTGACGGGCGGCCCCGCCAGGGACTGCTAGTTAGAAACTTTTCCATGGGGTCCTGCCGCTGTCAGTCCTATATATAATTACCTACTGCAAGAGCCTCTCTCGAAGATCTACTGTTACGGTAAGTTCTTACATAACTGTACTTTACTAGGACACCTTCAGAAATGGAGTGATGGATTGTGCATACATGAGCTATGGTGCTAGTTACCCCACTGAATGCTCATGCTCCACGGCACCAAATAG
Organism: Neoceratodus forsteri; assembly: GCA_016271365.2. Classification (NCBI taxonomy): domain Eukaryota; kingdom Metazoa; phylum Chordata; order Ceratodontiformes; family Ceratodontidae; genus Neoceratodus; species Neoceratodus forsteri. The sequence goes on from CM028136.1 coordinate 85,581,033, forward strand.
TGCCAAAACTGGCATCCATCCTTGTTTGAAACAGTGCAAATAGAGCAAGAATGATGAATCCAGGCATCATGGACACTTATCTTGTAGTAGAATGCACAAACTCTTCCAGAGCAGTATGTAATGTGGAGGCTTAATGGGCTTGTGTTGGGCCAGGTGGTTACACTGGTGAGGAGGCCACGTAGGATGTAATGAAGACAGGTCTGATCATCTTTCCCCTTGGTGACTTATACTGCCTTCATCTGTGGCTGTAACCTCCAAATCACTTCCTTTCATCCTCTTCCACTCATCCACCCCTAACTCTACAGGTCTGCGCCCACCACCCCAGGTTGGAGACTTTGGGGCTCAGGATTGCCCACTACACACTCAAAGGACAGGCTACTATCTATTCGGCAGTGAGATGTTGGTACGGAGGGGCCAGTAACACATGGCTGTGCTTGAGTGATGACACTCGGTGTGAATGTACTCTAGCCATCCAACTTCAAACAATAACCCTTCTCTTTCCACCCCAAGAATAGCATTCAGAGTAGCTGGAAACCCCTCCAAATTCATTTTAAGGCATCGAAAAACCATTCATCTTTTGGGGGCCGCCTAGGCCCCAAACCTCCAGCCTGTTAGTTAAGTCACATGGGGCCCCACAATTCAAAATTGCTCAGGGCACCATAACTTGTTATTCTGACCCTGATCTCATGCTGGACAGTTCAATGTATCCAACTCTGTTATTTAAAAGTTGGTAAGGAGCCTCCAGTAGGCCCCAGGGCTCATTTCACAAGGGGCACAGCTGCTACAATAGCTCCCGGTATTGTAACTCTGCAAAGCAGCTACATGGAGAACAGTACACAGTTTCACAAAACACTGCTGCCTGGACACTCAGTCTAGAAGTGATGCCAGGTTGGTGCAATAATCCCTGCAGAGTCTATTTCCAAAATAGTTTTATGGCCACCACCAAAGGTACTGCATTGTAGTCTGTAGGAGTTACGAATATTGAAGAATTCCTGGAGTTAGAAGAAAAATTACTCACCTTAGTACTCTTGTTTCTTCCAAGGTGTTCTTCGATATACTTAACTCTCCATCTCTGCCTCCCTTTCCAGAATCATTGGCTTCTGTATCTCAGGCTGGATATCTGTATGGAGGGGGTGCTTCACTCTTCTGTCATAATTTTGAACCCAGTTTGGTGGTGTTTTTCCCCTCTTTGGGTCATGTCTGACAGTTTTGGGGGTACCTCTGACAGGAGGGTTATTATTATTATTAACATTTTTATTATCTTCACTATTTCTACCTACAGGTTATTAGTACAAAATTTGATAGATTAGCTTGGGGGGGGGCTTTCCTTGCAGGCTCCAATGAATCTGAGCATTATAGACTGCAGCAGTTGATAAGGGCATCAGTTTGAATGGTGGCACGAGCCAGTGAGTATTCCACCATTTGGATATGTTCCATTCTCTGGGCAGTTCAACACTTCAGGTTGACTGCAAGAGTTAAGAATATCGAAGAATATCTTGGAAAAAAGAAGATTATTAAGGTGAGTAATTTTTCTTCTTACCCGCTATTTGTATACCCTCCTCCCTCCTCCCTTCTCATACAACCAAATTGCACTTGTAGCCTATTCCTTTCTTTTAATCCCTCGCCTCACCCACAGTGTTATCCTACTAAATGTGTGTATTAATTCTTCAATTTATCCTGTGCCTCCTTTCTTCCTACTACTCCACACTACTCTGTATTAATCTTATTGCTGCCTGTAACTTGTTAATGACACCAAGTTATTTTACTTCCTGTATATCCTCCTGGGCATTAATCTTATTGCTGCCTGTAACTTGTTAATGATCCCAAGTTATTTTACTTCATGTATATCCTCCTGGGCATTTACCTTATTGCTGCCTGTAACTTGTTAATGACACCAAGTTATTTTACTTCATGTATAGTCTCCTGGATCCTACTCTGTATACCTTCTTGTGTTGAGATATAAGTCATGTGAGTCACCCCAGGACCACCTCGTAAATGAGTATCTCAGTGGTGTTGTCCTGGTAAAAAAAAAATTGAATTGTATACCATTTTGAACCTAAAAAGGAGGCATCATTATATGTTAGACTCTCATGTATACATTTAGTTGCCTAAACTGCAAAGTAGTCATGGAAAACACAATACAGAATTAAAATATGTCCGACCTGATCTGAAGTTTTGTCTAGCTGATAAAGACAGAAAAATGTCTTGGCGTCAGACAGGGTTGGCTTAGGAACACCTTCCCCATCACACTTAGGGCAGAGTTTGTTTAGAGAAACAGAAAAGAAAAAAAAAACATTAGTAATACAGTAGTTAACAAAAATCCATTAATTATAAGAATGGTTTAAGATCAGAATTCTCATTGGGTTTTGTTGGTTTGAGAAATTTTTATTGGAATATCCACTTATTCTCCCCTCTGGTGTAATGCATAGATATGATAGCTGACATTTTCTCTCATGAGTGAAAGTGATGGAGTTGTATCTCTTAACAAGGTATTTTGTATGCATGTAAAATAAGTGTGAATTTATTTTTTCTTGGGGGGGGGGGGTTACAGATCACTTCCGGGGTCACATGATTAACAATGGGATATGATGTCATTGAATTTGCTGGATAAAAGGGTGCCTGTCTACTGTTCTAGCCACAGACTCCCCCGACAGTGGTGAAGAGCGACGTGCTGGGGTGAGCAGTTGGAGCGGCTCAGAGCCCATAGCCTGTACGCAAAAAAAACGACTCTTTATACTGATTGCATGGTACATTTAAATGGGTGACTACATGAAAATAAGAGTCACCAAGTTGGGAGTGTATGAGTGTTATTTCTTAGCCCTTCCACGAGGTATAAATGCCCTTTTATTGTTTTTCTGTGAGTCCTTTTGGTTAGCAATCCAGAAACGCACCACAGTCACTGCATAAGTGGGAATGGTTTTGTATTAGCCTCCCCACAGAAGGGCTGTACCTCTGCAGCTCTGTACCCCAGTATCCCCAACTTGTGAGCTTCCCCATAGAAGTGCTCCACCCCGTAAGCTGTGTACGCACAGTATCCCAACTTGTGAACTTCGTCACAGAAGTTCTCTACCCTTGCAGCTGTGTACCCACAGTGTCACAACTTGTGAGCTTCCCCACAGAAGTGCTGTACCCCTGTGGCTCTGTACCCACAGTATCCTAACTTGTGAGCTTCGTCACTGAAGTACTCTACCCCTGCGGCGCTGTACTCCCAGTATCACCAACTTATGTGCTTCCTCACAGAAGTGCTGTACCCCTGTGGTTCTGTACCCACAGTATCACCAACTTGTGAGCTTCCCCACGGCAGTGCTGTACACCTGTGGCTCTGTACCCACAGTACCACCAACTTGTGAGCTTTTCTGCAGAAGTGCTCTGCCCCTGCAGCTCTGTACGCACAGAATTACCAACTTGTGAGCATCCCCACAGAAGTGTCTACCCTTGCGGCTCTTTACCCAGAATATCCCAACTTGTGAGCGTCCCCACAGAAGTGCTGTACCTCTGTGACTCTGTACCCACAGTAAATCTCAGGAGCTTCCCCAAAGAAGTGTGACTCCCGCGCTCTGTACCCACAGTATCGCCAATTTGTGAGTGTCTCACAGAAGTGTTGTACCCCTGCAACTCTGTACCTACAGTATCTCAACTTGTGAGCTTCCATCATTAGGCTGCTTAAAAATTCTGTGGCTGTGCACCATAGTATCACAGCTTTATTATGTTTTTTCAGCAACATTCAATTCCTGTGGGCTCTTTCTGAAGCAGTGGATTAGTTTTATTTATTTTGGTTTTCAGAAATGTACCTTTGAGTCAGGGACTCCTTTGCAAAGGTTCCACGTCACACATACATTAGGAGATACATAAGAATTTAGTTAAGAATTCACTGGGAATTAGACATACAGTACAAGATGAGCAAAAGAAGTCAGTAGGGTAGAAACAAACCAATCGTTAGAATTTAACAAGCTAGGATACAGATACAGCAGTTATTATCTAAACCAGCACTGGGTAATTTGCAGTCATAAGACACTTAGGATTTGAAAAGAGACATGCAGTGGGAAAGCTGCAGGTACGTCAGTATAGGGGGGGATAGGGACTAGGTGGGAAGGGTAGTTAAAGCAGAGGGAGGATTAGGGACAGTCACAAGAGGATTGTGACAGGAGCAGATTTTTGAGATGGGTTTTGAAAGGACACAGTTTTATTTCATGTAGGACAGGTGTAGGGAGCTCATTTAGCCATTTAGGGGCCTGACACTGGAAAGCCCTTTGGCCAAAAAAGGTTCTACAGTGGGGGACTGCCACAAGCGACTGGACAGTACTTCTGGTAGATCTGTTTATTGGGGCAGGTTAGATAAGGTAGACAAGCCCTGGGGGAGCGAGGTTGAGTAGGGCTTTCTTGGCCAGAAGGCAGGTATGATATTTAAGCCTTAAGTTGAAATTTAGTAACTGTGCACGCTGATATAGTACACAGGAGTGGGCTAATCTGTCGCAGTTTGTGATAAGACGACAGGCTTTGTTTAAGGTGATTTTGAGGTGGCATAGTGCTGTTTGATCAGCCGGGCCATATATAACAATGCCATAATCCATGATGGAGAGTATAGAGGCAGATACAGCAACACGGATAGCTTTTGGGGGGGAGGTAGTTTTTGAGGTGGTATTGGAGACCAAGTCTAGTGTTTAGTGAGGTGGATAGGAGCTAGATGTGTTTATGAAAAGAGAGGGAAGCATTAAGGGTTATGCCCAGCTATTTAAAGGTGTTGCCTTGTTCTAGCATATCACCCAGTGAGTTGTTAATGGCGAGTGTTGATCCAGAGTGTGTACTCTGGCGGTGAGCATAGATTTTGTATTTTTGTGATTGAGTACAAGCCTATGGTTGAATGGTTGAAAAAATGGTGTGGAGCACAGGGGTTTGGCTTCATTGGCGACTGGGGTTCCACCTGGAGGGACATCAGCCTATACTGGCAGGATGGGCTGCATCTGTCCAGGAAGGGAACAAGTCTTTTGAGCAGTCGGTTTAAATGCTTCATTGGCAAACTTTTAAACTAGTCAAGGGGGGAGGCACTGATAAGCCTGGAAAATCCCAGCCTCTCCTAAAAACAGGGTACTAAATGAGAAAAGACCAAGGTAGAAAGGTCAGTGGGGGATGCTGCAACTGAAGGTAAAGCCATCAAAAAATGGAAAGCAATGAGTACCAACGCCCGTAGTCTGAGTAACAAGCTTCCTGAATTAGTGGCCTTGATGGAGGAGGAACGTCTGGATATCGTGGCAGTCACAGAAACATGGTTCACCCAAAACCATGACTGGGACGTAAACATACCAGGATACACTATCTACAGGAGGGACAGAGAGGGTAATAGAGGAGGAGGAGTAGCTTTTACATAAGGGAAGGAATCAAAGCAGCAGAACAAAAGGGAAAACAGGGAGGAGGAGAAGAAGCACTGTGGGTAAATTTGGAGACCGGCAATGGCACCACAATCCGCACAGGGGTTGTATACAGACCCCCTTCTCAGGGGGAGGAAATGAACAAGGAAGTGATAGAAAGTATACTTAGTATGGCAGAAAAGGGGAGATATTGCTGATGGGCGATCTGAATATGCCAGATGTTAACTGGAGTGCAGTTGCAGCAGCCACTTCAAGAGTGGGTTATTCTAGATGCCCTACAGGGGCATGCCGAGACAACTAGTATTGGAGCCCATCTCACAGGCAGCAATCTTAGACCTGGTTCTCTCAAATGGAGATGAAGAGAGGATCACAGATGAAGAAGTGGGTAGCCATCTGGGAACTAGCTACCATCGAACAGTATGGTCCACAATAAACACAGCAATAGAGTCAAGTCATACAAAGGCAAAGGTACTGGACTTTAGGAGGGCTGACTTTGCCAAAATGGGTAAGTGCCTAAGGAATGCACTAGCAAATGGGCAGGAAGGAGGTGGAAGAACAATGGGAATAATAAAAACTGCCATCACAGAGGTAACAAGCCTTTGTGTGAAGCAAATAAACAAAACTAAACGATGTAAGAAACCACTATGGTTCTCAAAGGAAGTGGCAGTGAAGGTTCAAGAGAAAAGAAAGCTTTCAGGAAGTACAAGGAATCACAGAAGGAGCAGCACAGAGAACTGTATCAGTTAAAGCAAAAGGAAGCTGGGAAGGCAGTCAGAACAGCAAAGGCCTAAACTGAGGAAAAGATAGCCAACTCAGTTAAGAAGGGGATAAAACCTTTTATAGGTACATCAGGGAGCAAGGAAGACCAAGGAGGGATAGTGAGGCTTAATAAAGGGCGGGGGAGGGGCAGAGGGTGACTGTGAAAGGCAGAGATACTAAACAAATATTTTTGCTCAGTATTTACAAAGGAAGAGGGAGGTACCTAAAACAAACAGTAGAAACACTCTGGATACAGAAGTTGATACCAGCCCATTTACAGAAGAAAGGGTTCTGAAAGAACTCTTAAAACTGAAGGTGGACAAAGCAATGGGGCCTGATGGGATTCATCCCATAATTCTAAAACAACTAAGGGTGGAATTAGTGACACCATTGACTACCCTGTTTAACAAATCATGGTAGGATGGGGTGGTACCCGAGGACTGGAGGAGGGCAGATGTGATTCCCCTTCACAAAAGTGAGAGCAAGGCAGAAGCAGGAAACCATAGACCTGTTAGTTTAACCTTGGTGGTAGGCAAAATGATGGAATCACTTCTGAAGGAAAGAATTGTCGAATATCTAGAGGTCAGAGGGGCACAGGACCCAAGGCAGCATGAATTCACAGCGGGAAGGTCATGCCAGACAAATCTGATAGATTTCTTTGACTGGGTGACCAAAGTAGTAGATCAGGGAGGGGCTGTGGACATGGCCTACCTAGACTTTAGCAAGGCATTTGACACAGTCCCACACAAAAGATTAATAAAAAGTTAGCTAGCGTGGAGGGTCCCAAGATGACAGCCTGGGTAAAAATTGGCTGGAGAATAGGACACAGAGAGTAATAGTAAATGGAGTCCACTCTGAAGAAAGAGGTTACTAGTGGGTACCACAGAGTTCAGTATTAGGACGGTCCTCTTCAATGTCTTTATAAGCGACATTGCAGAGGGACTGGAAGAAAAGTATGTCTCTTTGCAGATGACACAAGATCTGCAACAGAGTTGATGCTCAAGGTGGGTGGAAAGGATGAAAAGGACTTGGCAAGGTTAGAGGAATGGTCAAATGTATGGCAGCTTAGATTCAATGCTAAGAAGTGCAGGTAATGCACCTGGGAAACAAAAACCCAGGGGAAGAGTACACAATGAGGGGTGAGATACTTACAACAAAAATGGAAAGGGACCTGGTGGTAGTCATATCAGATGACCTATAGGTGGGCAAGCAATGTGAGAGGGCAGCAAGGAGGGCTGGGGGGATACTGGGATGCATAGGGAGAGACATCACCAGTAGAAAACAAGAAGTTATTATCCGTCTGTACAGACAGCTGGTCAGACCCCATCTGGAGTACTGTGTGCAGTTCTGGAGACCCAGTCTTCGCAAAGACATAGACAGGATGGAAGCTGTCCAGAGGAGGGCAATTAAAATGGTGCAGGGTCTGCACTGGAAGACATATGAAGAAGAGACTTAAGGAGCTTAATATGTATAGCCTCGAGGAAAGGAGGGAGAGGGGACATGATAGAAACTTTCAAGTACCTCAAGGGAATCAACAAAGTCCAAGAGGGTAGCATCTTTCAAAAAAGAGGTGTGCAAGAACAAGGGGCACAATTTGAAGATGGGCGGCTCAGAGGTAATTTAAGAGTATTTTTCACAGAGAGGTTGTGGATGCATGGAACGGCCTTCCGGAGGAGGTCGTGGAGTCAAAAACAGTGGTGGAATTCAAGCATGCATGGGACAGTCATAAGGCAATTCTAGGGGATCGGGGTAGGAAGAAGTAGGCTGCTGGTTAACTAGGATCTGCAGCTTATCCAGTAGGCAGGGAAATAGGCAGACTGGGTGGGCCAAGCGGTCCTTATCTGCTGTCAAATTCTATGTTTCTATGTCCCGAAACTAGGCTTCTGCTTCCGAGAGGTACATTTGGAGAGAACCTTGAAGGGAGGGAGGGTGTGGGTGGCTACAGAAGATAACAGCATCATATAAGAGCATCATATAAGAGAAGTCTGCAAGAGCAGGACTTTGGTAGGGAGTTCAAGAAGGTGCTGAAAAGGAGAGGGTCCAGTATTGAGCCTTGACGGACACCAGAGAGGACTGAGCGGTAATCAGATAGGGTGGACCGGATTCTGACATGTTGGGTCCTACCAGTTACCTACCAGTTAGGTAATTTGAGAACCAGGATATGGTGTCCCGGCAGAGTCCGAGGGCAAGTAGACAGTGCAGGAGGAGGGAATGGTTGACCATGTCAAAGGTCTTAGTGAGGTCAATGTAGAGAGAACCAACTATAAGTCCATGGTCTAGGGCCTGATGGATGTAGGATGTATACCTGACAAGGACGATAGTGGTACTGTGGCCCCTGCGGAAGCCACATTGTTCAGGGCAGAGCAGATCATGTTACGATAGGTAGTTCATGAGCTGGTCGGCAGCTGTTTTTTCTAAAGCCTTGGGGGGCAGTATAGATATGGGCCTGTAGTTGTTAGAGGAAGTTTTGTTGCCACTCATTAGGATAGGGGTTATGACAGCTTGCTTCCAGGGAGATGGGAACTGGCCTAAGCAGAGGGACTTGTTAAGAATTTTAGTTAGGGGGAGTAGGACTTCATCAAAAGTAAGATGTAGGAGCGTAAGGTCCAGGGAGTCATTCCTATACCATGATTTGGTTAGAAATGTTGAGAGCCCTGGGGCCTGATGGATACCCGGCAGAGTTTTATAAAAAATGTCGACAGCTGATTGTCCCGCCACTAGTTATAGCCTTCAGAGAAATACAGGAAGAGGCCCCCCTCCTTCATGGAGGTACGCTGAGATTGCAGCCATCCCCAAACCTGGGAAGGATCCCTTCTTAATGGCATCGTACTGTCCAATGTCAAAATTAAATTCTGACTATACAGTAAGTTGTTTATGCCTGTATTGGTGCACAGAATGGATGCCTTTCTCTCACAGCTGGTCGATGAGGACCGGGTTGGCTTTATCATGAAGCGCCAAGCTCATGACATAGTTAGGCGAGTCCTGTTAATAACTGAATATGCCACGCAGAGACAGATACCATTTGCCCTTCTCGGCCTTAACGCTGAGAAGGCATTTGATAAGGTATCTTGGCCCTGTCTTTGGGTTACCTTAAAGCACTTTGCTTTTCCAGATAAATTTATCTCCCAGATGCAGAAAATATATCAATTCCCTGTGGCTTATCTTAAACTTGATAGCTCCTCATCCCCATCATTCCCTTTGGCCAGAGGCACTCGGCAGGGCTGCCCATTGTTCCCTTTGTTATTCATACTTTATTTAGAGCCTTTGGCCGCTAACATAAGAGAAAGGGTTAATATAGAGGGAATACCTGTCGGTATGTCTTATAAACTTGTGCTATTTGAGGATGATATATTATAGACCCTAGCTTCGCCTGAGACCTCTGTCCCCGTGGTCTGGGAACAGCTCAAACATTTTGGGGATTTATCCGGATATAAAATCAATAGTTCTGAAATGAAAGTATGTAATTATTCATTTAATCCATCTAGAATACTGAAGAATACCTTCCCATTCCGGTGGAGCAGGACTGAGATGAGATATTTAGGCATTAAGATACCTTCTAATCTACTCCACCTTGAGTTGGTTAATTTTTTTTTTTGCAAACTCTACATATCCTGCTCTCCAGTACTTACTTTCTAGCCTGGGATATGTTAATTTCCAGATTTGTGTGGGGAGGTAAGCTGCCTTGATTGAAGTTTCACTTTTTACAGCTTTCTCGAGCCTAAGGAAGACTCAGCTTAATGATTTTGAAAAGATATGCTCAAGCTGCACAAATGCCTACTGTTCTACATATTACTGACTCTTATAAAGCATATTGGAAAATATAGAAGTAACTCTTAATGGTTTGGAGAACTTTTCCCCATATATCTTAGGAAACCCCCTGAGGTGCCTACCCCTGAGCAGATTTTTGCAATTTACAGGGGAATTTTTTAAAAGTTTGGATGCAGGCATACCGTTCCACTCTATCTTCTTCAGAAAGGCGTTTCCTTTCAACCCTAGCATATAACACAGACCTGGGCCCACAGCAGCTTGCATCTTCACTCAAGGGTTGGGAACCCTATCATCTGTGTTTTGTATTTCAGGTGGTTGGCTCGCTGGGTATTTACTCTTTTGCCTACTTGCAATCTTTGTACAAAATCCCCTCGAATCAATTTCCAATTTACGTACAACTCAGGAATAGGCCCCTTCCCTACAAAGAATACCTATCGAGGGTAGCAGAATCCCCATTCTCACTTGGTGGGAATGATGATTATTCACTTGATGGGCGGAATACAGGAAGATGTCATAAGTAACTTATATCAAGCACTGAGGGGCTATAGCACAGGCACTCTGGATTCCATCAGGCTTACGTGGGTTAAGGATATGGTTGTCACAAACCCACTCAGCAGGTCAGACCCTCTACTCCCAAAGTGCCAACCTCCAAGTGCAGTCTTGTGAACAGTTAACAGAAACACAGTAACCCTCCTGTCTGTTTTGTGGGTTCGAATCAACCTTTGGTCTCAAGTCTTGGAGGGATTCAAACTGTGAACCTCTTGTTAGCGTACCCTATGCCCAGGCTCAGATAATTCTGTCTTCGGGGGGCCAGATATCTTTGCCTATGGGCACCTAACCAGGTGTACAGAAATTAACCTTTAAAAACTCTAATACAGACCTCATATTACTTTTACCTTTTTCCAGTTTGGTATCACTATTCAAGCTTATGCTCAGTGACTGCTTTAACCATGTATACTTCACTTGTTAAAGAAAATAAATTCAAAGACAGACCAAGTAGGCTCTAAAAATATGAGTTTTAGTAAAATAGATAAAAGTATGTAAAACATAAATTACAGAGCCATTATATCACAAGAACCATACAATCTTTTAAAATAACAAGGTTTTAACAGTGCAATTCCTACTACAGTACTTAGATTTTGTCTCTCTCTCTCTCTCTACCTGTATACTTGCATAAAGTGCTGAAAGATGTTTCTTTGTCAGAGTGTAAATAAAAGTGTCTCTAAATGGAAAACAGAATGCTGTTTAAAAGCTGGCTTTGCCCACACCTTTGTGTGAAGTCACCTAGCTCCTCCTCTGTTTATTAAAAATCATATACCCAGGAGGTTTTATCATTTTAGAAGGAGAGTTAATTAAGCTTACATCAGCAGAAACTCCTTTCCCCAAGTGACTTCCCCAATCAAGTCTGTAAATTTCCTTTCATCTATGAGCAGTATCCCCTCTCACACAGACATCAAAGCATTTATGATTTTGCACCAATGTGCCAAACCTGGTTTCCTCCTCGAAACGTCATAAAATGGATACTAATTTCCCTCTTAGCAGTTAAAGCTATATTTAACTTAGAAAAACAGGAGATTCTTGATTAAGGCCTGTTCTAGTCTGTAATTAGCTTCTGGCCTTCCAGGTAACACCTTGTATCTAAAACCTGGGTGTGTGTGTGCCAGCTCACATGCTGTCTCAGCATCTCTCATGAGAGACAGTCCACAACACATTTTTATATTACAAAAAATCATAGTGTACTCAGAACTGGCTGTCCGCATGTCACAATGGGTACTGGACCAGATAAGGATCTCTGGCAAAAGTCAGCCCTTCCATACTCTAAAGTCTCTTCTACAATGTATCGGAGGGGATTTGCATGGAAAACCAGAGTACGCTTTTTTAGAACCCCGGATATTACTACAGAATATAGGGGACAGGAATATGAGGGATGCTGGAGGGGATGTGGCCAACTACAGACTGGAGGTGCACACGTACTGCAGTCCTGTTCTCTCCTCCAGACATATTGGCTCGATGTTACCACTGAGCTGAATGAAATATTCCAGTTACCTGAGCTGAGGCCTTTGTCGTGACAGGGACTCCACCCACTGGTATTGGGATAAACTGGGTCCAATATAAACTTGTGGCACTTTTGGTTCTGATAGCAAAAAAAGTAATAACCAGACTTTGGTTTACCAAGCATTTGTCAACTAAAGAGGCCTGGAGATATTTAACTTATGAAGTATATAGGTTAGAACAAATCTCGGCCAAATTGAATAATAACGTGTTTAGCTTTATTAACCGTTCGAGAAAATGGACACAATACCAGTTAGAGTTCTTCCCAGATTTTGTGCCATGATGTGGGATACACAGTTCAGGTATTCCTTGACATTAATGGCTTCTGAGGGATTCTGAACCTGGGCTGCCGGCTTGGAGTCGTTCAGAGATGGAGGTGTGCTAGTAATAAGGAGTATAATTAGATCCTGCATTAAATTTTACCGCTGGCTGTACCATCCCCTAAACAGATACACACTAGTGTCCATGTTTCTGTTTACACCTACTGTGTTTCTGGTTACTGCATTCTTGTATACTTCTAGATTTGGATATAGACAGAGAATTGAAAAGTGTATGTCTATGAATATGAAATATTGGCGGAGGGTCAAAAAAATTGGGGGGGGGACAGTACCTCACTTGGGTTGGAGAAAGTATTAAGGATGGTGGCTGTTGCAAGGGGTTCTTGGGTGGAAGTCCAGGCAAAGGATAGTTGAGTTGGGGGGGTGGAGATGGTTTTTCTACTAAGTTCCTTAATGTTTTTCCAAAAGTCAGGCCTGGAGCTTCAGGTGGAGGTAAGAGCAGCCTTACAGTGGGCAGCCTTAGCCTGCTGAATGGCCCAGGCGCAGGCATTTCTGTCCTCTCTATATAGTTGCCTATCATGGGGGAGTCGAGAGTCAATGGCTTTATGCCAGACACTGTCAGGATGCCGCATCATATCATAGAGGCCTGAGTGATCCAGGGGGTGTCTCGGTTTTTAGTGGGGAGCTTCACGAATGGGGCATAGAGGTCACAGGCCGCATTGAAGATGGCAGTGAAGTAGGACGAAAGCAATGTCAATGGACTCGGCTCTGTCAGTAGGGGCCTGTCACACAACGGAAGGTGTGCCTTGAGGCAGGAGAGGGAGCCTTTTCTTAGTTGTCGCTAGAAGGAGGGGGTTGAGGATGGGGTGGGGTTTTTGTTCGACCACCAGCAGGCAACTGGGGGGTGGTCAGTGATGGTATTTGGAAGAACTTTAACACAGGAGATGTTGTTAGGTCTGTTGGCGAAGAGGTTAAGGAGAGTTGCCTTGCCTGTATTCTCATTTAGTCTGGTAGGGGATTGAACAACTTGGGTAAGGTCAGGGGCTAGGGCTAAGTCTTGGAAGGGAGAGGAAGAGGGAGCAAGCCAACTGATGTTGAAGTCGCCAATGAGAATTACTTCATTTTGGGGGTGGGGGGGCAGTGTGATATAGTCCAGAATGGATTTGAAAGCAGGTTTTTGGTTACGTGGTGGGATGTAAGCCACAGAGAGGTAGGAGGTTTTTCCTGGGTCTCCAAGAAGCAGCTTGATAGTGGGAATCTGGGACTCCTGTTCAGGGGAAGGGAGGTTAACTAGGGAGGCTTGTAGTGTATTTTTTACATTAAAGGCGCAGCCCTCTCCTCTTTTAGAGAGCCGGTCGGCTCGAAAGAGGGACTAGCCATCCGTTACCAAATGTGACACAATGGCAACACCATGGCACCACAATGGCAACACAGTGGTGAGCGACAAAATGTGCAATGGTACTACCCAGTGGTACTATGGTTGTACTATGGTAGTTTACATTCTGATTATTTTTGGTGCAGTGGTAGGACAGTGGTACAATGGTATCACAATGGAATTGAAACAAACCACTGTGATACCATGAAAACCTTAATGGTAGTACAGTGGTACTCACAGTGACATTGCAGTTACAAATGAATGGTATTACAGCGGTATTCCGAAGAACTTTTTGTAAGGGATCTAAGGCTACAGCAGAGTCGGGGTGCCAATGGTGAGCCAGGTTTCAGTTAGGGCCAGGATTTCATTTTCATTCCATTTTTTTTATTTTTAACCAGGTAGTGGCCTGGGCACTGCCCTTTTTCAGCCACGCCTGACATTTATACAATAACAAAACCTACAAAACGTACAGCCCTATAGATGAAAATACAAATACACAGTACAGTACTATACAAGGATATCTGGCGAGTGTTGAGCAAGCCTGGCTTGGGGGGAAGAGAATTTTTTAGGAAGCTGTAATTATTAAGAGAGGTGATGTGAAGGCCATTTGGCTTAGAAACAGAGGCGCTGAGGCCAGGGGGACGAAGGTTGGGGTGGACATTTCTGGAGAGTAGGAGAAGAAAGAGGGTGCCATCAAAGCAAGCTCAGAAAGTTTAGCCTATAGGCACAGCTTGGGGGTTCTCTGAGGTACAGTGGGATGGGTAGGGACCTACGGCTGTAGGCAAGCCAAGTGAGAGGAGGGAAGTTTGTAAGCCGGCTAGCTGGGCTGGTGGAGTTTTGTTGAGCTGAGTGTGGTTACTGTAGGTATGCCCATGTATTATAATGGGGAGGGTGCAGCATGGGTGATGGGGGTGGGAGGCATTGCTGAGTGGGCAGTGTGGTATGGCTAGCTCAGGGGTAGTGGGCAAGAAGCGAGGAGGAGAAAAAGTAGTGGGAACATTATAGGGTGGCTGGGGTACTTAAAGAGTAAGAGAAGTGAAAAGGTGTTTGAACGAATGGCTGCTACAGTGGTGCAGCGGCAAGGTGCCCGCCCACAGAGTAGAAGGTGCAAGTTAGCTTCCTCACAACAGCATTCTACCCCTGTGGGCTCTGTCTTCACAAAGTGGCCTAACTTGTGTTGTGATCTTACTTTTCTGTGTGTGCCATCTGTTGGTACTGGAACAAGACTGGAGACCTACTGTAGGAATAACTGTGGCTAATTTCCTAAAGTTTGGGGCATAATGCCTGGCAGTAGGGTAGCCAAATAATCAAAATACTGGTATGGATATGTAGGTGACTGGCAAGCAGCGATAACGGAGGTGAACTTCACACTGCACAGAGCCATAATGTGACCTCACCTATTATTCTCAGGCACTTGTGGGCACCGCATTACAGGAACAACAACAAAACTGGAGAATGTTCTGAGAAAAGTATCAGAGGTGATGAAATAATGGACAGCCTGACCCATTGACTTTAGACAAGTATGTTGTGCCACCACATAGGATACTCAGGGTTGCATTCAGTCCTGCCACAAGTGCCCCAGACTATAAGAGATCACAGGTAGCAGAACCCTCAGGCTGCAGGAGGCCACAGCCAGCAGGACTCTGAGACCCCAGCAGGCCTCAGACAGCAGGATTCTGAGACTCCATGAGGCCACGGGCAGCAGGACTCAGCCTCCAGGGGCCTCTAGGCAGTAGGACTTTGTGAATCCAGGAGGTCCCAGGCAGCAAGACTCAAATTCCAGGAGGCCCTAGGCAGCAGGACTCTGAAACTCCCAGGAGGCCCCAGGCAGCAGGCGTCTCAGACTCCAGGAATCCTCAGGAGACAAGACTCTGAGATTCCAGGAGGCCCTAGGCAGCAGGACTCTTGAGACTCTAGGAGGATTGTGCAGTCCGCCATATTGTTTGATGGAGGACTATGTAACAGCAATGGCTTGGATAATCACAAAATGCCAGACTTTGCCCTAAATCAATGGTCCGACCTCAGAGTTTGTGGACTCCTGTTGTGGAAGGATCCTATAGAGGATTAAAGTCTATGCTGGCAGTGAATGATATTGGCTATTTTGCATCCATTACACAGGAGTTGAACCGCTCTTCTTGCACCCCCCCCCACACACACACGCAAAAACATGATTCCAGTTACATCTGGTCAGTTCCCCCCAGAAGTGGGGCTTCCTACAAGGTGTGCGAAATGATGACAGTCAGGACTGGAGTGTGGGGTGCCACCACCGTCACCCCCATGAGAGATGCCTGTAGTTGACCATAACAAAGCAAAGATAAGACACCATGGGGTGGGGTTGGGTTTAAAAAAGTATTGAACAGTTGACATATAACGGTAGACTGAGATTACGTAACCTGTTTACAGTAAAAAAAAAACACAAATGTGAGAGGGGATCAGAGAAAGACATTCAGAATTATAAAGGGCTTAAGTAATTGTGGTTTGAATGCTAAGGGCACCTGGACAGAAGGATACCGGTCATGAGACAAGGGGGCAAAATTGTGATAGCAGTGTAGCATTACAACTGCTGACTAGTGGGGGGCGGAGAGAACTAGATGGGCTCAGGTCTGTATTTGTTTCTGCATGCTGTATAATCCTGTGTAAAGGAAAAAGGTCTGTGTGTAACCACTTCAGTAACAGTACTGTTATTACTACAGGAAGCAAGCAGTGCCCATTTTCCTTTTTCACTACAGATCTCTCTGCTGAGCTGGTAGCAGCACACTGTCTCCTGTTGGTTAACATCATGACCAAGCTTCCCTCTCAGGCTGAGGAGGTACAGAGCCTCTGGTGCAATGGCAGTCAGCTACCCGAGAAGAGAGACAGGTAAAACATTGTTTCAGGTAAAGGTCTTTTCTCAAAATGTAGGGGAAAACAATTCCTGTATCATGATTTTATGGGTGGTGAAATTAGGAATTTCTTTAGGGATATCACCTTCATAGAGCCTTAATCTGTGGACAGGATCTGTCAGTGCTATGACTGTGTGGAAACCTTTATTTATTTGGGGGGGACTTTTGTCATCACCACTGGGTGGAAATATGCTGTATATATGGATCTTCTTTGAGGCTATCTCTTTCATCAGGCCACACTTGTGTAAGCAATAATACCCGACAGGGTGGGTGGTATTGGGCTATACTGGAGCTCCCAGGAACATAATGAGGCCTGACTCTGCAGGTGGAGGGCCTTATATCTCCTGGAAGGTCCAGTATATCTCAATACCGCTCACCCTGGAGGATATTATTGCACTTAGAAAATGGGTTATAGGTAGGCTGGCCCAGTGGCACTGAGAGTTGAGGCGCTGGACGTCACACTGGCGACCTGTGTTCAGGAATGAGCCGGGGGTTGGCACAGGAGGGAGAGGATTGAGTGTCCGATGACAGCTGTCCTCTCCCGGGGAAGGGTGGGTATGCCATCGTGCTCCTTGGCTGCCCCCTGGTTTAGGTTGGGGGGTAATGTCAGAGCTAGGGAGACAAAGTAGTGTGACATTGTGACACGTGCCTGCCTCCACGCATGCGCGTTCACGGCTGCAGGGGAGGGACCAAGGAAATGTGGAAAAAAATTGCCTGTTGGCTTCATGGAGGTCCCTCCACTACTTCACGGAGCTCTCTGGCCTGCTCTGGATAGTGCTCAAGAGGTGGGGGAAAGATGGCCCTTCCGCCCTGCCATGTGGGGTAATCCCTGGGGGACACATGGCCTCAGAAGCGCCGAGGAGGCAGTAGCGGCCATCGGGAAGTGGAGGAGGACAGAAGCCTTGCGATAGGGCGAAGGAGGATAAACTCGGAATGAAAAAGAAAAAGACAATTGGTTATAGGTAACATTTTAAATGTTACCGAATATTTAATAAATTAAAAAAAAAATGTGAAAATAATGAAAATTTAGTTAAACTTTGTTTTCTTAGTAAAGTAGTCCCTCTTCTTACCCCAGGAGTCCTTTAGCATCAGTAACTTTTTGCACTTAGCTGACTAGGTGCAGTTGCCCCAGAGGTATGCCTTTAAGAGATTTTTTAATGAGTGTAGGGCCAGCCAATCAAAAGACAGTAGGTGATGTGAACTAAGTGAGAGCTGTTGACTGCTTAAGAATTTTTTCTCCGCTGGACTGAGCACGTTGCCTCTGAGGTGTCTCCCTACTTTCCTTGTTGATATCCTCCTAGTGCTTATCTGGGTAAAGTTTTCCTCATAAATCATTTCCTTTAGTGTGCTGAGTGACAACTTTTACTTTTTCATTAGTGCTTCGCAAATTCTTTATTTTTAGCACGATGGCACTATTTAGCCTTTATTTTTGCCGCATCTATTCACTTTAAAGCCTAATTTTATCACGGGTGTTTATTTTCGACGGTTTCCTTCATTTTTGACAAATTTCTTGTGGTAACCATCGAATTGGGGACAGTTGCCTTGTTTTTTACCTCAGACTTTGCGGGGTTTACTGCGAGGCATCTGCAGTAGATTTCAAATTTAAGTAGTGCCTGGGGGTTTTCTCTCTAGATTGGCAATTACGAGGAATCCTTTTTTGTTATATTACTGGACCTTGGTATCATCTGTGTCAGGACTGTCCGTAAAGGTCCAGCAGCTACCTGTGCGCAGTTGAGTATTACTAGTCTTCTGTTAAGATTGGCACTGGTGGGACTTCCGGGTGACGTCACCATCGGGTATGGTAGCATAGAGAGATAGCTCCCATACAGCCTGCTGGTTATTTCTCCCCTGAACTAACACATCGCCTATCATAATCTGCTTAAGCAAACGTAGTATGTCGGGGAGAAGAAATAGAGGACACTCTCGATCCGAGAAACCCCTACACCAGTCGGATGCATCCAGATGCAAGATGAGGTCTACGGACAGTCGCAGCGCCTCCCCCACGAGCAGCGTGGCGGGTGATCAAGAACAAGATCCTGACACCGACAGATAAATTGAAAGATTATCACGATCCCGATTCGAAACACTCCTCAATGAGATCAAGGCATTCTGTGCTGAAAATAAAAGAGTTTTTGCTGCTGCAAAATCGCTTATCTGAGGTAGAGGGGAAGACTGGATCGTACAGAGGAAGCAACTGGAGAGGTCGCTGAGGAAACACATCGGCTACATACAGCAGTCGATTACTTGGTGGAACAGCAAGAGCTGATGCAGGAAAAGCTCACTGATCTAGAGGCCAGATCCCGGAGAGATAACCTGAGAATTTACGGCGTACCGGAGGGATCTGAGACTGGGAGAATGGAGGATTTTATTGGTGACCTGCTGAAGGATGTCCTTGCTCTCCCTCCCACATTCACTTTTAAGATAGAAAGAGCACTTAGAGCTCTGGTTAGAAAGCCCAATGACCCTTCTGTGAGACCCCGATCTGTGGTCCTGAAACTATCCAGCTACAGTGATAAAGAACAAATCCTCAGAACAGCGGGCCTTAAAACTGTCTCATATAATTCATCCAGGCTATTTTTGACAACGATTATCCCTTTGACATCTTGAGAAGGAGAATGGCGTTCACTCCTATCTTGAAACTGCTGCGGGGAAAAGCTGTTAAATTCCAGACTCCTTACCCAGCAAAGCTGCGGGTCTTTTGGGATTCAGGAACCCTCACTTATTCTTCTCCAGAGGAAATTGTGCCGGAACTAAAGAAACAGGGATGGAATTTCCAAA
Source organism: Neoceratodus forsteri (assembly GCA_016271365.2). Classification (NCBI taxonomy): domain Eukaryota; kingdom Metazoa; phylum Chordata; order Ceratodontiformes; family Ceratodontidae; genus Neoceratodus; species Neoceratodus forsteri. The sequence continues at coordinate 85,600,291 of CM028136.1, forward strand.
CGACTGGTCCGGTGCAACAGCAGAAACGTCCCCCCCCGATCCCTCTGGCAGGACCATGCGGACATTCGTAGAGACACAGGCAAGAGGAGAAGATTTCGCTTTCTTCAGGAAATTAAACAGCATATCGGGCCCAGATCTTTCCGTAAGGACGTCCTGGAAACTGATCCTCCTTCAGTGGACACTTGAACTGGTTCTGCCTCGCCAGATATCCCTGAAATTCAAGTGAACCTGCACCTCTCTATGCGACACTCTTTCTAAGAGTATCCTGGGAACTCAACTACCAGGCTATAGTATATTATTGATCTCCCTTAGTCTGCTGTTTTTTTATGGACCTATGATTCAGTTTCATCTGTGACTGTCCCAATGTTGCCTATTTCAGACTGGACAGTAGGGATCTCTATTGTATTTATATTGCTCTGAAATTTCTGAAAATAATGTGCGAGTGCCTATATTGAAAATGTAAAGGTGCAGGCTCCGGGAGCTGCCGGTTACTTTATTACTCTTATGCAGCGATCCCGATCGTGCCTATTGTGGCTATGCTATCAGGTCACCCATTTGGTAGTGTTCCTGATGGTTTTTCCCGATGGTTATTCCTCCCTATTTTTCAAACCCGAGATTTTTAGGGTTTGGGGAGGCCTGACTCTTCACAAGGTCACAATTCCTCCCAAAGGGTCCTTTTTTCCTGGAGGGGTAATTCTTTCACCCTCCGCTGATGGAAGTACAACTGTAAATAGGTTGACCATAAGTTGGTCATTTCTGGCTATATTTTATTTTCTCTCCTGTTATATGCACATGCTACAAGGCTGCTTGGAATTTAAGCGAGCCATAAAGGTTTTGTTATTCTCAGTCCTATTTCTCATGCTGGTACCAAGCCATACACAGGGTCACAGTAGTGAAGTGTTGCTTTCTTGGGTATTCAGAGTGTTTTCTTTTAAGCCATTCCACGATAGTGGTGGTAAATTTACAGCACTAGACAATAATTTTGAGGCACAATGTCAAACAGAGCCCCCTTAATTAAGGTTTGTTCTCATAATGTCAATGGTCTGAATAATCCCATCAAAAGATATAAGGTGATATCCTCTCTTAAAAAGTTGAAACCCTCCTTCCTTTTACTACAGGAAACCCATTTAAACAGACAAGAACATCAGAAACTTACCAAATTTGGGTTTTCTGTGGTTGTAGGCTCTTGTATGGTAAGGGTAAGAGGAGAGAACTGCCATATTGGTCCCTAAAGGTATCCCTTTCAGCTAACAACTTCATACTCTGACCCTGAAGGTCGCCTTTGCCATTGCGGGTTGGTAGGGTGAATAATCAGGAGCTTACTTTAGCCTCTATATATGTCCCCCAGGCTAAGGACCCGAGTCAGGAAACAACTTTTTCAGAAAATATTAGACAAAAGCAGGGGGGGTTTGGTGTTGGGAGGGGACCACAACCTTACATCCTCTTCCCTAGATACCTCTGCCAAAAGGCCCTTTAAGAAGTCACCCGCCCACCGGATGGTACAGAGATGTCTCTCGGAGGCACACTGGATAGACATCTGGCGAAATCTTCACCCTAACAAGAGGGAATATACGCACTATTCAGCTCCTCATAAAGTGTATACCCGCATTGATTTCATACATGTCTCTAAAGAGCACTTATATAAAATGGAGAGCTGCACTCATACTCCAACGGTCTTATCAGACCATTCCATTTTAACTTTAAATATACTTTGGAGTAAGGATAGGACTAACAACCTTTGGAAATTTAATAACTTCCTACTTAATAATAAAGACTTTAAAGAGTTTGTACAACATAAAATAAAACAGATTTTGAAAGACAATCAGGGCCAGGACATCAAGAAGGGAGTACTATGGAACACCCTTAAGGTGGTTCTAAGAGTGAAATAATCAAATATGCTGTCTATCATAAAAAACAGCAGCAGCTCCGTCTAGATAACCTGCAAACCCAGTTGCAAAATCTTCTCGCTTTACATGCAGCTGGTGACGCAGGGTTTCCCTTTAATATTAGCCACTAAACAACAGATTCAAGGGATTCTTGATATACGAACTGAGCAGGCCTTGCAGCTACTCAAACAGAAATATTACGAAGGAGGCCCCAGAGCCACTCGTTTACTTGCTCATAGACTTAGACAACACAAAGCCAGATCCAATATCTGCCAAATAAGGGACCCGGTTTTAAAGAAACTTGTTACGTTCCCTTCTGAAGTTGAACAGGCCTTTTGTAAATATTATAGTTGCCTCTATGGCTCTGAGCAAGCAGTTAACCCTCAGGTAATTGAAGCTTTTTTGGGGACACTCAATTTACCAAGGATATCCCAAGCCCACCAACAACTCCTGGAAAGCCCAATTACCAAGGCAGAATTGGAACATATATTTGCAGCTGTAAAGGCTAATAAAAGTCCAGGCCCTGACGGTTATACTGGAGACTTTTATAGGGCTTTTGGAACAGAATTGCTTCCCACCCTGCTAGAAGCCTGTAAGGCCATACAACTGGGGGATCCCACTCCCGACTCCTGGAGATATGCATACATATCTAGCATTTTGAAGCCAGGTGAAGATATGACCTCCTGCTCCTCCTACAGACCCATTTCAGTCCTCAACCTTGATTATAAGATTTTTGCACCAATATTAGCCAAAAGATTTCAAACTTTTTTACCCAAAATAATAGACCTGGACCAGACTGGCTTTGTCCCAGGTCGCCAGTCCCAAGATAATATTAAAAGAACTTTACATCTGTTGCAGAAGGTGAGATCCTCTGGAACCAGTTTTCTTCTGCTTTCTCTTGACGCAGAGAAGGCGTTTGATCGAGTCGAATGGCCTTATCTGTGGGAGGTGCTCAGGAAGGTGGGAATCCCTCAGACAGTTGTTAAAGTATTGATAGCTATGTACTCCCATCCCAGGGCATACATTCGCACTAATGGTTCTTTTTCCTATCCTATCTCCCTTTCAAGAGGCACTAGACAGGAATGTCCCCTCTCCCCTCTGCTATTCGCATTATATCTCGAACCACTGGCACAGACTCTGAGACAGAGGACCGAAGTCACTGGGATAAGGGATCTGCATAGGGAGCACAAATTGGCCCTATATGCAGATGATCTCCTAGTGTACCTTACAGATCCTGAGTCCGCCCTCCCTCATCTCTGGGATATTCTGAAAGGGTTTGGAGCGGTCTCTGGGTATAGAATTAATGAAACCAAAACTGAAGTTTTGACATGTAATTTTGTTCCTCATGAAAACCTGAGGCAAGCATTTAACTTTAAGTGGCACTTGGACAATATTGAATACCTTGGGGCTCGCTTGTGCCCTCCTGGCGGTGACCTGTTCATGATGAACTATTCCCCTTTCTTACTTAAGACCACCTCCGACCTTGAGAGGTGGTGGGCCCTTCCACTATCACTTAGCCAATGTATAGAATCAATCAGAATGGTAACCCTTCCTCGTTTTTTATACCTAGCCCAAACCTTGCCAGTACCAATCCCGGACACCTTCTTTAGGTCTCTACAAAAAAGAATCTCAGCATTTATTTGGGCTAATCACAAACCTCGAATTCAATTGTCAATTCTACAACTCCCTAGGCAGGCAGGGGGCCTGTCTCTACCAAACTTTAAAGTATATTATCAGGCCTGTCAACTTAGAATTCCTATCTATTGGCTAGATAAATCCTACACATTCGATGGAAGGAGGTGGAATTACAGGAGATGGGGCCCAATGATTTATTTGACATCTTACTATCTTTTCCTCCAAAGGTCAAGATAGAATATGTATCTACCCCTATACTCAGACAATACTTAAATGCTGGCAAAAGACCCTGGCAACCAAAACCTTTAAGCCCTGGAGACCTGCCCTGTTCTCTCTCTCCCATACCTTGATGCTTTCCTCCCTGGCAGGATGGATGGGGGGTTCCTTAGGTGGCTTAAGAAGGGCCTGCACCTGGTATACCATTTTTCCCCTGGAGGCAGGATCTTGTCTTTCACAGAGCTAACCCAAAGTTATAATATTGCCCATAATGAAAGATTTAGATATTTCCAGATCAGGAATTTTATAAACACACTGGGGAAACTACCCTGGGAAGATACTCCTCCCCCCAACATACTGCTTCATCTGATCACTGCAGTAGACGGGAAATCGGTTCCTCCTCACCTAATATCTACTTTATATAAGGCCCTTTCTACGATCCAAACCCATTCCCTGGATGGGGTGAGGTTAGCCTGGGAAAGGGACCTGGCAGTGGAATTGCCCCCCTCGGATTGGGACAGGTATTTAAGGAATATGTATAAGGGGGTGGGTTCGGGGATTTGGAAAGATTTTGCATGGAAACTTGCGGTTAGATTCTTTTTGGCTCCTGTACGAACTCAGAAATATTTAAAGCAAGCTAAAGCTGACTGTTGGAGACAATGTGGTTGCTCATCCGCCAACTTGAGTCATATTTTTGGTCTTGCCCTATTTTCCAGCCTTTCATCCTACACCTATTGGGGGCTCTCCAGCAGATGGTATCTCCAAACTTACACTTAAACGCCCAAATTTTTCTATTTGGTCTCCTCTCCCCAGTAATATTTGACACTTCTACAAAAAAAATTCTAAATTTGTCCCTTTTAGCGGCAAAAAAAGCCATCACAAAAAAATGGTTCTCCTCTCAGCCCCCCACCTTGGACCTTTGGCAACATTTGATGATAGACTTATATAAGATGGAGAGACTTACAGCCCTGATTAACAAAACGCAACAAATATTTGAAGTCCTGTGGAGAAAATGGGTTTTGTACATTGTGCCTTTGAGACCTGATTTCGTACCTTAGCCTGGTGCTATGGGAGGTAGTAGCTCCTTTTAGCTTTTCTTTCTCTGTATTTTTTCCTTTTTTCATAGACTGATGAGTTATGATCTATTGATGCCTACTAGCCTTTATTATGTATAAGGAAATGAATATTTTTTATTTTGATGTATGTGCATTCTAGTTACCCCCTCCCCCTTATTTTTCTTTATATAACCCTTCCCCCCTTTCTTGTTGTAAATATCTTACTCCCACTTTTGTATTCCTTTTAAAGAAAAAACACAATAAAGATTGAAAGTTTAAAAAAAAGATTGGCACTGGTATAGATCCCAGTTTTACAACCAAAAAAAAAAGGCACTGGTAATAGAGTTTATTAACTGGGGCAGGACTGGCCGGTGGCATTTTCACAGAAACCTGCACTCAGTTCATAGGTCCGAAACAGGTTTGCTTTGCTTAAATTGGTAAACATAGCAGACAAACCTTTGATAATTAAGGCTGAGGATAAATCAAAGGTTTCTGACGAGGGGTCGTTCAAAAATACTAATGCCAAAAGCAGAGGTGCTGAGGAACCCTCCAGATCCCAGCCAAAAAATAAAGCTTCCAAAGATGAAGTTCCTCACAAACTGAAAAATAATAAGAGTGACGCGAAAAGGAAGCTTGATCAAACCTCTGATGAAGTGGCTAAAAAGAAACTCTGTCAAGACAGGTATGCTCCTGTTGCTGCTGGGAAAGTCATTAGTGAGACAACAGGCAGCTTAAAGCATTCAGAAAAAACAAAGCACTTACAAACTGCGCAGGTTCTTCCGTCAGTGCAAGATGTGGAAAAAGCATGGCAACTGTTTCAAACCCTTCAAAAGATGGGTCCTCTATTTACTGGGGCTGGCAAGCACTCTTCCACAGTTCTTTGTTCTGTAGATTGTGAGGGTGACGCTGATAATGATCAATTCTATGATGCCCCTGACAGGACTTTTGAGGGCCTTGAGCTCCACGAGTCCCCGGACCCTCACCGTGGGGATCCCCCGGGTGACCATGAGGATCCTTCCTCTGTGTTTTCATTTATACAAAATATGCTGGATACCCTGGACCTCCCTACACAGGAGCCCAACCAGGATGTTGATGAAGACGAAGATTATAGGGAGATGAAGGGTCTTTCATCCTCAAAGACCCTGGTCATCCCTATCTATAATGCGTTTAGAAAAAATACTTTGAAGGTGCTTTAACACCCCACTTCAGTACTAGGGGTTGGTAGGCGGCTTGAGAGAAAATATAAATTGTCTAAAAATGGTACAGAGTTCCTGTCAGCACACCCTAGCCACGAAAGTATAGTGCAGCAGGCAGCTTGTGAGAAAGCTGGAGTCTCCTTGTCGCCCTCTCCCCTGATAAGGATTCCAAGAAAATTGACTTTATAGCAAATAAAATGTATGCCACAGCTTCCCTGCTTCTCAGGCTTTCTTCTTACATGGCATTCACAGCCAAATATCAGAAAACCCTTTGGAAATCTGCCCAGGCTATCGCCCTCAACAGATCAGATTCTGTGGTACAGGGACTGGTGGATATGTCAAAAACTGCCTTGGAAGCTGCTATGTACCAATTCCACATGACAGGTGACAATAATGATGCAGCCTCTATGGCAATGGTCCATGCCATATCTCTGAGACGCTTCACCTGGCTTAGCACAACCAGTCTGACCACAGACACTCAGAACAAGGCCATGGATTTATCCTGTGATCAAAATATGTTGTTTGATTACAGAACCACTGACTACATGAAAAAGGTTGATGAGTACAAGGCGTCCTGGCAGAGCCATTCATCCAAGCCTAAACCCACCATCCCTCAGAGATCCGGTCCCAGGGGCGGTAGGGGCAGAAGTTTTGTTCCCAGACCTTCCAGTCCCTATCCCCAATCAGACTTTAGCCAGTACAGGGGTTCTTTCAGAGGCAGGGGCAGAAGCAGCCAAAGAAGATCCACCTCTACGCAGACATCTGCCTCTCAGTCTAAGTCCTGATGTGAGTGTCCAGGTTGCCTCTCCATTTCCGGTTGGAGGCAGACTCTCTCACTATCTTCAGCACTGGTCCCTCATCACGTCGGATAAGTGGGTGCTGGAGATAGTGGAGAAGGGTCTGTCATTACAGTTCAAGCAGCTGCCAGACCTCAAGCGTACCCAGGTGTCAAGACCTCTGTCACCATCACAGATACCGCTGTTACAAATGGAGGTACAAAACCTTCTGGCTTTACGAGCAGTGGAGAGGGTCCTCACCCACGAGAAGGGCAAGGGCCTCTACTCCAGGTATTTTCTGACTCAAAAGAAAACTGGGGAGCAGTAACCTATCTTAGATCTCAGATATTTAAACAAACATCTGAAAAAAACAAATTCAAAATGATCACTCTGTCACTGGTCATACAGTCCTTACAGCAGGGAGACTGGCTAACCTCCCTTGACTTAAAGGATGCCTACTTCCATATACCCATAAGGAGATCTCACAGGAAGTTTCTCAGATTCACACTTCCTTCAGGTCACTATCAGTTCACCGCAATGCCCTTCGGTCTGTCCCTGGCCCCAAGAGTCTTTACCAAGTGTCTCGCAGCGGTAGCAGCACATCTCAGGAAACTGGAAGTCGCTCTCTACCCCTATCTTGACGACTGGCTCTTAGTAGCAAAGTCTCCTTGCCAAGTCAAGGAATCTCTTTCCCTAACAGAATGCACTCTAGAGTCTCTTGGTTTCCTGATAAATCTCAAGAAGTCTCACCCGGAACCCACCCAGACGCTCACCTTCAGCTGGACACTCGGAAGGGATATGCTTTGCTCCGTAGGAAAGGCTTCAGAGTTTCCTTTCAGTGGCAGATTCTTTCACCTAGGGACAGCCAAGACCAGCCAGACATTTCCTCAAACTTCTGGGACATACGTCCTCTGTGATTGCAGTAGTCCCAGGGGTCAGGTACAGGATGAGACTCCTGCAAGCCTACCTCAGGGCTCGCTGGTCTCAGAGAAGCAACACATTTTCAAAGTTAATACCAGTGTCGAAGCAGTTCCTCCAAAATTTGCTGTGGTGGAAGGACCTGCATATTTTCAGGCAGGGGTTCCATTTCAAGCTCCTCTTCCCACAAAGGTGATGACCACAGATGCCTCTCTCTCTTGGGCTGGGAAGCTTATCTAGACTGTGCCCCAGTAAACGGCAACTGGACTCCCGAAGAGTCACAGTTGCACATAAATCTTTTGGAACTCTGAGCAGTCTTACTAGCTCTCAAAGCTTTTGCTCGCAGGATCGAAAGGCAGGCGGTTCAAATTCGAACGGACAGCACCACTGCAATGTTCAACGTAAACAAGCAGAGTGGTACCAGATCAGGAATACTCTGTTTGGAAACTCTGAAGCTGTGGTCTCTAGCATTCTCCCTGGGAGTCAGCCTCTCAGCTGTTCGCCTCCCAGGCAAACTCAATACTTTGGCGGATGCTCTAAGCCGCATCAGCCAAGATCAGAGCGAATAGACACTGAACAAGCAAGTACTAGCCACAGTGTTCAGGCAGTGGGGCACACCAGACGTGGATCTGTTTGCTTCGCCTCTCAATTTTCAGCTTCCTCAATACTGTTGTAGGCCCCTAGTTCCAGGAACACTTCCTTTGGATGCCCTGATCCTGGACTGGTCAGGGAGGTTCCTATACGCATTTCCTCCCTTTCCCCTGATATTCAGGGTTTTGCTGAAACTCAGGCAGCAGCCTGCATCCATGATCCTAGTGGCTTCGGACTAGCCCAGGCAAGCCTGGTACCCTCGCCTTCTCTCAATGTCCTGCAACAGGCTCATTCGCCTACCTCCAACTTGCTCCTTGCTGACCCTTCCTCAGACGGGAGTGCAGTACCCAGACGTACACTCTCTTCACCTCAAAGCCTGGTTCTTGAGGAGTTAGAGTTTCCATCCTCACAGTGCTCTGAACAGGTCCTTAAGATACTGAGGATGGCTAAAAAAAATGAACAGTAAGAAAACTTATGCAGCTAAATGGAAAAGGTTTTCCCTCTGGTGCAGAAGCGAAAAGGTCTAACCCCTATCAACTTCAGACCCTCAGGTGCTAGAATACCTGGTACACCTACAGGTGTCAGGCTTGAAACCATCTTCACTCAAGCTACACCTGGCAGCAATTTCAGCCGACCTTTTGGTGGGAAAGAAGAAATCATTTTTTCCCACAACATTTTTAAACAGATTTTCAAAGGCCTCTTGCACCTCTAGCCTTCAACCAGGGAGCCTGTTCCTCCTTGGAGCCTGGACCTTTGCATAGATGGTCTCATGAATTCACCTTTCGAGCCTATGTCCACGGCCCACATCAAGTTTGTAACTTGGAAGACCATCATCCTAGTAGCCATTATGTCTGCCAGGAGGATTTCAGAGCTGCAGGCCCTGTGCATTGAGCCGAACTAACATCATCCCTCACAACGATAAAGTTGAGCTCAAGACAAATAGGAAATTTCTGCCAAAGGTGGTTTCAGAGTTTCACTTGAACCAATCCATTACTCTGCCTGTCTTCTTTACTGAGCCATCCACTCCTGGTGAGCAAAAGCTCCACAGCTTGGATGTCAAAAGAGCCATCTTTCACTACCTAGAGCGTACTAGACAGTCTAGAGGCTCTTCCACTCAGTTGTTCCTCATCTACGGGATGTAGGCAGAGGAAGACCAGCTACCAAGAGAACTGTTTCTCGTTGGTTGGTCTCTTGTATTAGATTCTACTATGAGAAAGCTGGTCAACAACCTCCAGTGGGGCTCAGAGCCCATTCCACCAGGGGCACTGCAGCCTCGCTTGCAGCAGCAAGGGACATTCCCCTACTGGATGTCTGCAAAGCAGCTACCTGGAAATCTGTGCACACCTTTGTGAAACACTGCAGTTTCAATCAATCAATCAATCAATCAAAATCTTTAGTCAGGTGAACATCATTGAGCGTAGCTCATTTACAAGATGGACCTGAGTGGTCATACAAATAAGAGTACAAGTATTTTTACATGGACAAGAAAATAACATAAACAATAGTACAATGACATAAAATGAGAGTATACAAAAATTTACATATATACAAGGCACAGTAAAAATCACTTAGCCTGTAAAAAAAGGAGAGAATAGATATAGCAGGCATAGTGTACAAATAATATAGCCTTTATGGCTTTATAAGAATATAGCAGCTGACTGGATAATAGAAGGAGAACTAAACAGAATGGAATACGGAAGGGGGATGTAGGTTGGATGGGAGATTAGGCCTTATGGAAGCAATTGCAGAACTCTGGAAATAGGGTGGAGAATAATCTTTGAAGGATGATAAGGGTAAGAGGGTATTTAGATTCATAGATTTTGGAGTGAGTTCCAAGTAACTGCTAGGGAGTAGCTGATAGCAGCCCTCCCAAACCGGGTGCAGGCATTGGGAACCTTTAACATGATGAGTTTACTGATCCTTAAGGTGTATGGCCTAGAAGTAATTCTGCGGAAAACAGTCTGTGATATAGGAGGAGTTTGCCTGATAAAGCTTTGAAGATCCAGACTGCAGCATTCCTATTTCTTCTGTGTTGTAGTGATGTCCAATTTACTGCCATGTAAAGAAAGCAATGATGGGTGCTGGAGGGAAGGTCAGTAATAAATCTGATGAATCTATGATACAGGGTGTCCAGCTTATTTAAGAGGGAGAGTGAGCAATGGCCATAGAGAAAGTCAGCATAATCAGTGAGGGATAGGAATGATGCCTGGATTAATCTTTGTTTGGAGTCTCTGGTAAGGTAGTGTTTTATTCTGTAAAATAGGCCAAGCCTTTGTCTCAACTTTTTTGGTAGCTCTTCAATATGGACAGAGTAGTCAAGCTTATTATCAATCCAGACTCCAAGATATTTGAATTTGTCCACAAATTCCAGCTTATCTCCAAGTAGGGTGGATAATTGTAGGGTGATGGGGTAATGGCAGAGCAACTCTTTGTGGCAGAGAACATAGCTTTTGTTTTTTTGGCATTTAGAAGTAATTTTTTTTCCAATAGATTGTGTTGTAGGATGGAGAATTCTGACTGTAACAGCTCACAGGCTTTAGATAATGAGGATTGCTGACATATAATACAGTATCATCACAAACAGATGAATGTTAGATTGAGAGAGGTTGGCATCGATATTATTAATATAAATGGCAAAGAGGATGGGGCCAAGAATAGAGCCTTGCGGTACACCTCTTAGCAGTGGTTTGGAGGTGGATAGGTAATTTTCATTTTTTACCAGTTGTGACCTATCAGATAGATAGCAGTTAAACCAGTTGAGTGAGAGAGAATCCAGGCCTAGAGAGCTAAGGGAGGTGAGTAATGATTCATGATCCACTGTATCAAATGCTTTACTCAAATCCAGGAACACAGCACAGGTACTATTCTTCTTATCCAAGGCAATCTGCCAATCGTTAGTTACTTTGGCTAGGGCAGAAATGGTGTTATGCCTTGATCTAAATCCGATTGTGCTGGATTTAGGAGGTTGTTTTATCCAGATAGGCCCTTAATTGTGAATTTACTAATTTTTCAAGCATCTTGGATAGTACCGGTAGGATGGAAATGGGCCTGTAATTGTTAAGGTCCATGGGATCACCAGATTTAAGTAGTGGAACTACTTGAGCTGTTTTCCAAGTGGAGGGAATGGATCCAGTAGCTAGGGAAAGATTGAAGAGATGAGTGAGGGGGGCAGATAAGGCGTGGATGTGCTGACCAGATCTGATGCCAAATTTTGGCAGGGCAGTTCTGCAGCGCCTCTTTCCTAAGTAGGTTCTCTGCCCCCCTCCCACTTGGTACTGATTGGTAGTCTGCAAAAAGCTAGTGATGCTGAAGGACTCCTGGGGTAATAAGAAAAAATGACTCACCGCAGTAATCTTCTTTCTTCCATGGGGTCCTTTAGCATCAGTAAGCTCCCACCCTTCCTCCCTGGTTCACCTGTCGGAGAAGGGCTTTTAAATCACCTTTTACCAAATTTGGCGTTTGTTATTGATGGGTTTTTACCTCGTGTTGCTGTTTCTATTTCCACTTTTGGAGATTTGCATGTTTTTTGAATCCTGTTAATTCTTTTTGGGGGCATTTGCCCTCATTTTCCTTGAAAAAATTCTGAAGCCGTTAACAGCTGTCACTCAGTTCACACCCCCTCCTGTCTTTTGATTGGTTGGCCCTACGCCCATTAAAAAATGTCTTAAAGGCACACCTCCGGGGCAGTTGCATCTAGCCAGCTAAGTGCAAACAGTTCCTGATGCTGAAGAATCCCGTGGAAGAAATCAGGTTACTGCGGTGAGTAATGTTTTCTTCTGGTTGACTTGCCAGTAGAGGGCAGTGCAGTGTTTCACACTTGTTCTGCTGTCCATTGTCTTTCTAATGGGGTGAATAGTATCTGCCCTCCTTGGCTTTTTGAACCGACACCCTGCTCCCTCAAGCTCAGTTGTGTTTAGTTTTGTTTTCTTTTGGGAGACCACAGTCTCAGCCCCCCCCCAATGTTTCATGTTGTTTTTGTTGTTGTTTTGTTTTTTGCTTTGGGCTACTAGCAGCTAACAGAAGCAAGTTGATTGGGGGAATGGAGATGGAGTGTGCATGCCGGAACGAGAGCTGTGGCGTCATTGGGAAAGCCGGCAATGGTATGTGTGCTCGGTCGCAATAGAAAAGTTAAAGTTGATTTGTTCATATAAAAAAGGCACATTTGTAGTTCTGCTGAAGTGGGCGTGGAGTGGGACAAGTGAGTTTTTCCCACTTCACCTACTTTTTCCTAGCACTAGTAATGTAAAAAATTTTTTTTTTTTGTAATGCGTCAAAACTGGCAATTTAAGTCAAATGCAAATTGAATGTGATCAGAGGCCAGCACAACTGAGCACGGTCATAGGAGAGAGACGGACATGGTAGGGCTGTGACAGCCTACCACATTCAAAAATGAACTGGAAGTTTAAGGTAGGTTTCTTTTTTCCACTCAATAAAACGCAAAACGGTGAGCGGCGGTGGAGCTGGAGCGTGTCGGGGAACAAAATTATGGTAGTCAGTCTGTTCCAGGTTTGGCGATCAGCTCCCTTTTTTTATTTAAACTTCATAGTTTTTACTGAGCCTTTAAACTGTTATTTTCCTTTGCTCCATTTCCTTCTATCTTCTTTTCTTTCAGTACAGAATGAACAGATATCTGCCCTTTTCTTAATTCCCCCTACTTCTTTCCTTTAACAAAAAAAAAAATCACTTGACTGTTGCTTCACAGAAACTTGCTTCTCTCACATTCGTATAGGATCCCTGGCCAAATCTCGGCACCATCGCCATTAGCAGTGCTCAACGGCTGCTGTTGCCGACTCAGCAAGCAGAATCTGCCCGCCTCCCTGGAACTCCTGTGTGGATCACTGAAGCAGGATCCCTGGCCAAATCTCAGCGCCATCACCATTAGCGGCGCTCAACGGCCGCTGTTGCCGACTCAGCAAGCAGAATCTGCCTGCCTCCCTGGAACTCCTGCAGGGGTCACTGAAGCAGGATCCCTGGCCAAGTATCGGCACCATCGCTGTTAGCGGCGCTCAACGGCCGCTGTTGCCGACTCAGCAGACAGAATCTGCCCCCCCTTCCTGGAACTCCTGCACGGATCACTGAATTAGGATCCCTGGCCAAATCTCGGCGCCATCGCCTTTAGCGGCGCTCAACGGCCACTGTTGCCGACTCAGCAAGCAGAATCTGCCCGCCTCCCTGAAACTCCTGCACGGATCACTGAAGCAGGATCCCTCGCTAAATCTTCGTGCTTAACAGCCGCTGTTGCCCACTCAGCAAGCAGAATCTGCCCGCCTCCCTGGAACTCCTGCATGGATCACTGAAGCACAATCCCTGGCCAAATCTCGGCGCCATTGCCGTTAGCGGCGCTCAACGGCTGCTGTTGCCCACTCAGCAAGCAGAATCTGCCCGCCTCCCTGGAACTCCTGCATGGGTCACTAAAGCAGGTATTACCGCCTAACTCATTTGGAAGCTCCATACTCGGCGGCTGCCTCACGATTTGTGCAGTGCTGCTGCCACTTGTCCGTGATTGGACGGCACAGCTGTAGCTTCTCAGCCATTGGTGCGCCCAAGATCTGCTGCCAATTTCTTGCTTTCAGGTCGCCTGTCTGACCAGGTTTCTAGTATACTTTGTTAATTTGTCCTAACTTAACTGTATCCACCTATTACTGCAATTCCAGCCTGTATTTTAGACTGTAACTGCATCGTTATGAATTAGTGCTAACCTCTCTTATGAACTGTATGTATAGCTGACGATTTTTGCCTGAAATAATAATAATAATAATAATAATTTTATTTATAAAGCACCTTTCATTATATCAAGGCGCTGAACAGATTAATTAAAACTTCAACATTCAGTACAAAACAGCAAACCACAAACATTATAAAATATATCATAAAAACATAATAAATTACAATAAAATTCCCCGGATTTTACAGGGCTTATTAACTTTCCAAGAAGGCCTTTCTCCATAGATAAGTTTTCAATTCCTTCTTAAATATCTCCACAGTGGTGCATTCCCGTAGCCGGCATGGTAGAGAATTTCAAAGAGTGGGTGCAGCATGAGAAAATGCTCTGCTGCCAGAAGATTTCAAACTCACTCTTGGAATCTCTAACAACCCCATGTCGGCCGAGCGGAGCGATCGGCCAGGGCAGTAAGGTACCAGAAGGTCTTTCAGATAGGTCGGACCCTGATCATGAAGGGCTTTGAGAGTCAATAAAATGACTTTAAGGTAATTATACACGTATTGGAAACCAAGCGCGATTCGCATAACAGGGAATATATGACAGGACCTACTTGTCCCAGTCAATACCCGGCTGCCGCTGTCTGGCACAAGCTGTAGGCGGCGGATTTCAACCCCAGAGAGCCCAAAGTAAAGGGCGTTGCAGTAGTCAAGGCGCAAGGACACAAAGGCGTGGACCAATGTTGGCAGAGAGTCAGACGGAACAAGGTGCTTAACCCGGGCAGTATTCCTAAGATGGTAAAAGGAAGACCTGACGATGGCTGACACCTGAAATTGAAAAGACAGCCTATCGTCAAGGATCACCCCAAGGTTACGCACCCGTTTAGAGGCCAGTAAAGACACACCTCCAAGAAAAATTCAAGAAGGCGCGCCAGCACACGACCTCTCAATCTGACCCCCCGGGTCCACAGCCAAAACCTCAGTTTTCTCCGAGTTCAACTTTAACCAACTAGAGTCCATCCAGTCTTGGATTTCCCCCAGACAGTTATTAAACACAGAGAGAGCTCCATCCTGGTCAGGTGCAAAAGACAGGTATAGCTGGGTATCATCTGCATAGCAATGAAACCTCAGCCCATACCATCTTATAATGTTTCCGAGGGGCAGCGTATACACTGCAAACAACATGGGTGACAGCACAGAACCCTGAGGAACTCCATACAACAAAGAGACTGGGCCAGAGGAAAAAATCCCCGACACAACTCTTTGTGATCTCCCAGTAAGGAATGAATTGAACCATTTATAAGCGGTTCCAGACATTCCACAAATTTACCCAAGCGTGTGCAACCATATTGATCTACAGTGTCAAAAGCTGAAGAGAGATCAAGGAGGACCAAGATGGAACGTCTCCTTTGATCTCTCACCCTCAGAAGATCATTTAGCACCTGAACCAGCGCGGTCTCGGTGCTGTGTCTTTTACGAAAACCAGACTGGAAGGATTCGTAGATACTATGGATGGTTAAATGGTCATCCAGTTGACCAGCTACAATCTTTTGTTGTAATGCTTATGTATTCCCTCCTCTGAATCTCTCCCTACTCTCTCTCTCTCTCTCTCTCTCTCTACTGCTAAACTTCTCTGGTCTGAACAGCTGCTGCTACTCTGGCACGCACCTGGCCATATCTCCCTGTGACTTCAGACCCCTCTCTCCCCGCCTGTAATTCTTTATCCATTTCTGAGATCTCGTCACCTCTCCCTTCCTCCGCTCTCCACCCTGCCACTTTCCGTTGATTAACTGCACCTTCTACTCCCTTTGTCTTTCCTGCCGCTCCCCAAGCATCTCCTTTTCTTTTGTTATTTAATTTTTTTAGCACCCCCAACCCTGCTGACGGACTGCCGCCAGCCTCTCGACCTGGTTCCCTGTGACCTACCTTAACCTGTCTCTTCTTTCTGGCCCCACTAGGATCCCTGGCCAAATCTCGGCGCCATCGCCGTTAGCGGCGCTCAACGGTCGCTGTTGCCAACTCAGCATGCAGAATCTGCCCACCTCCTTAGAACTCCTGCAGGGATCACTGAAGCAGGTATTACCGCCTAACTCATTTGGAAGCTCCGTACTCGGCGGCTGCCTCACGATTGGTGCGGCACTGCTGCCACTTATCCGTGATTGGATGGCACAGCTGTAGCTTCCCAGCCATTGGTGCGCCCAAGATCTGCTGCCAATTTCTTCCGTTCGAGTCGCCTCTCTGACCAGGTTTTTCGTCCCACCTCCCCTCCCAGTCCTCCATTAAATACTCTGACGCCCCTGCCCACCTGGACTACCCCACCTATCAGAAGTAGCACTCTCCAACTCACCCATCCTACTGGTCTCTGCTGACTTCCCCAGCGTTCTAATAGTTGCTACTGTCATCTCAGTCAGTGCCCTGTCTCAGTCTAACTGTGTCTGCCGCTTTCTCCTCGATATGACTGCCTATAACCTGCACCCAGCACTGCTATTTTTAGTGATGACTGTGCTGCACTGCCCCAACCAACATATGACTACTACCTCTTATTCCCAAGGCCAGCTAATACCTGCACCTGCTCTGCATTACTCACTGGGGATGATTACTGGGATTCAGTTTTATAACTTAGTGCCTTTCAGCTCCACAACTTGGCTCACTAGCTCCACTCTGAAACACCAGTGCTTTTCCTGCAGTGAGGAGTATTATGTACTTGTAGCTCTCTGCAATAAGCCAGGCTCCATTACCACTACCGCAACATCCAGGCATGTAGACGGATATCAAACAAGCAAGCCCTCAAATTTCTTCATACTTCCTCTTAGGTTTCTCCTACTGCTTCTGCTCCTCTCTGAAACATTACCACCCCAGCAGGCCCAACTAGATCGACTACCTGTCATCAGAACCGGAAGTCGGGGTCACTAACCTTGGCGTCCATCAATATATGCAGCCTCCTCGGTAAACTTGACACCCTCCAAACCTGGATCCACTATAATAATCCTGACATCCTCTCAGTCGTTGAAACCTGGCTGAATCCAAAGATCCCTGACAGTGCAGTTGCCATTCCTGGCTACACGATTTTTAGGCAGGACAGGGGGCTCTAAGCGGGGTGATGGCTGCGCCATCTACCTGAGAGATACTCTCATGGAACATGTCATCCCACTTCCTAGACCAGGATCACCAACTCAGGTCTTCGCTATCAAAGTTCTCCTTGGTGCCCACAACAGAAAACTCATTATAGTCTCTGTTTATATCCCCCCAAAGGACCTGGCTAGTGGCTTCAATAATGTCTCAAGGGTCTGCACCATAACTCCGAGTCCATCATCGTGGGTGATTTTAACATCAACTGGCTTGCACCAGAGGCCTGCTTCTACAAAGATGCAGTTACAGCACAACAATTCACACAGCTGGTCCCCTCTCCGACCAGGTGTAACTACAGGACAGGGACTTTCACCCTTATAGACTGGATACTGGCCAACCACCCTGAAAGAATATCAATGGTGTCTGTACTCCCTGACTTCTTAAGTGACCATTCACCTGTTATCTGCACCTGGGCTAATAACTACATAAAGCCCCCACCTAAAATAATACACACCAGGGTACTCAAGAAGGGGCACCTACACCTACTAAAATCCCACCTAAGTAGAATAGATCGGTCAACTATATACTCACTCAAGGATGTAAACAAAGCTTTTGATCTGTTTATCAGCCGTTTCACTGAGGCATGTGATATCCATGCACCGGTAAAAGGTGTCAGCATGGCTCAGTTGGTAGCACATCCGCCTCTGGACCAGAAGGTCGTGGGTTCTCGTCCCACACCGGGATTGGACTTGCACCTAAAAATCCCTGGCATCTGAGTGCAGTATTGGGGGGTGCTGTACTGCTGGGGTGTGCCGTCCTTCGGATGAGACGTTAAACCGGTCCCTTCTGCCCATCCTGGTGTTGCCCTGGTGGGTGTCCAGGTGATAAAAAGAACCCAGGGCACTCTTCGCAAGAGTAGGGAACATTCCCGGTGTCCTGGCCAACATTCCCCTTCCCATAAACCGGTTCATGCAATTACCCAGGCTGTGTGTGGGTGATGATGTGCGATATGGCCGCCACCACACATTCGGTCACTTCACTACCAGTCTAGCATTGCTTGTAAAGCACTTTGGATGTATGAAAAGCGCTATATAAATACAGATTCGTCTTCTTCTTCTAAAAAAAATGAAGGTTAAAGGTAGATCTAACCCATGGATTGACACTGAGCTTATCACGCGTCTCAAACAGAGGGATTACCTCTGGCACTGTGCTCGAGCCACAGCTGCCCAAGCAGATATTCAAAAATACAAGCAAACAAGAAATCGCTGCACCCGTGCCATAAGGATGGCTAAAAGCAAATACTATAGAGAGGCGCTCTCAAACTCGTGGGGGGATGGGAAAAAATTCTGGAACAACCTTAAGGACCTCTCTGGCAAAGAAAACAAGTCTCCATCCACCATGCTCAGCATTGATGGTACTCCAACACTTGACCTAGATACCATCACCAATACGTTCATCATTGCTTTCACCAACCTAAGCAGTGTCCTCCCACCTCATTTCTTCGATGCTCCTACCACTAACCCCCCTCTGCTGCTGCATCACAAGCTCACCCAGCTCCGCAGTTCTTCTTCAAAAGGATCCCAATGGACTCTGCCAGAACATATATTTGTAAGGCTATCAGCAAAACTGAATATAGTGGTGACTCTCTCAACTTGAAACTGCTTTCACTTGTCCTAGATGAGATCATCGAACCCCTGACTAAGATCTTCAAACTCTCCCTAAGGTATGGCCACTTCCCATCACTCTGGAAAAAGGCTTCCGTCACACCTGTGCATAAAGGTGGTGACAAGTCACTGCACACCAATTACAGGCCCATCTCTATCCTCCCCGCACTATCCAAAGCACTTGAACGTACAATCTCTGACCAGCTTGTAGAATTCCTTGAAAAACATAATTTACGGTAAGTTCTTACAGGACTGTTCTTTCCTTGGCGATAGTGTAGAATATCAGGTACACCTAGGAAGCTTGTCATTAAAGCTTCCTGAATACAGCGCTGCTTTGGTCACGTGCCTTACTTGGTTGGCAGTTTATTTAAGTTGAGGCCCCCCCCCTTTTTTTTTACATGGTGGTGTGGGGGTGAAAGGGGGAGATGATGCAGGAACTGAGCCTGCAACACTTTTCTGGTTGCAGTACTGCCACCCAGGTGCTGTCATTCCTTGGAGATTACAGCAGAGACTCACGAGTCCTCCCTCCTCAGCCTGGACTTTTCACAGAGGCATTCAGGAATGTTCAGCTTCATCCATCTCCCCTTCTCCAGCCCTGCACAGATATTGCGGTCCCGTGGAGTCTCCAGGCGCCATGCCACGTCTCTGCTCTGAGATCTTGCTCCTCCACACCCCATCTGGGTTTTAGGCACCCAGTGCATGACTGCCCAAGTGACACTGATTTCACAGAGTTTGATATCGGGTTTCTTGGGCCATATACACCAAGATGTGCATTTTTGCACATCAGGTGGCCTATGGCAGGCACCTGTGGACGATGCTAGGTGAGGTCCTGGTGTCACTGCCAGACAGTGAGGCAACCAGGCAGGCTGTTTGCTTTTCCACCCAAGGCCTGGAGCTGGTGGGGCACCAAACGAGGGTGTCTTATGATGTCAACAGGTAACTTCCAAGCTGGTGGGGACCGCATTCTGCATTCAGCGGTTGGCATGACTTTGTCTGTCTTCAGTTGGCACCACTGGCCCAGTGTATGGTGTTCAGCTCGTGATTCCAGGGGATTCATTTTTTCTCGTAGCAGGTCAGGCATGAACTTTAGCGGTGCCCTCGTACTCCCAGGCCATGGGAGACTAAAGATGGTACAGGGATTGCATCACAAGTCCTATGAGGACATGCTGAAGAACTTGAATATGAACTCCCTGGAGGATAGGAAGGAGAGAGGGGATAGGATAGAGACATGCAACTACCTTACAGGGAGGAAGAGGGAACAGGAATACACTATTTTCCAGTGAAAAAGATGTTCCAGGACTGGAGGACATGGGATGAAGTTGGAGGGAGGGTGATTTTAAGGAAACGTGAGGAACAGCTTCTTCACAGAAAGGATGGTGGACAGGTGGTACCCCCTGCCAGAGAAAGTGGTGGGGGCTAAAACAATCAAGGGATTTAAGATGTATATGCTAGACATAAGGGAATTCTGGAGGTGAGGGCTAAGGGGCAGCAGACTTCCAGAAAAACATAAAGGAAACCTGTACGCTGAAATGGGCAGACTGAGTGGGAAATAGGCCCTTATCTGCTGATAGCGTCTATCTATGACTCCGCCTGTTCCTAATAAGTCTTGGGTGCCACCTGACCTGTGTAGTCTCCCCGCCCCGGCCCACAGAGGGCTGAGAGACTAACCATTTCCCTCAGGGTGAACCTCTGTGTAGAAAGCTTGGCACTCTGATCCATAGGTGGGAATAAATAATGAGCACTGATTCTTGGAAGATATGAAAATGACACACTCACCATATTTCTTGATCTTCCAGAATATCTTCATTTATTCACGTTTGCCCACCATTTCCCGCCCAGCTAGAAGCCAGAATCTCTGAGCAGCTCGTACTCCGTGTATTTCCTTTTTCTAATCCTCTTGCCACTCCCTTATAGGTTTCTAGGCTGGCAGGGTCCCTGACCCCCTCTGTTTTTTGTTTAAAAAAATAAAGGGGGGGATTCATGGAGAATGACCCCATTTTGGGGTACTTATGCCTCCTCACAAAAAAAAAAGTAAATTTTTCTAAAGGAATTTTTTTTCTCTTTTTTTATCCATCTGCTGCTTTGTGCCCTTTGTTCTTAAGCTTAGTTACTGTCATCGAGGCACAAGTTAGGAAGCATAGGAAAACCAGGAGCAGTTTCAAAATTCGCAAATAGGGTTTTATTTGTCTCAATAACAGCAACATAAGAAATTCAAATTATTTAGTATAACTATTTACAAAGGCAGTACAAACAGAAAACAAAGTCTTTCTTCTGAGGGTATCTCTTAATTCCAACTTTCAGTTTCTGTTTCTCACTCTCCTTGATTTTCTAGCAAAAACATCGCTGCTCTTTTTATGCTCAGTCTTTGTAAGTGAACTGTGGTGGGGGGCATTAATACAGCTCTACACTATTCCTCCAGCGATGTCTCCTGCATCAGCTCCGAACTTGAGAAAGACTTCCAGCTCCTATAAGCCTGGTTCTGAAAGAACCTGTTGGTGCTGAACACTAAGAAAACTAAGTCCTTATTGTTCTGGCACACCTCCTTCAACATGGACCAACAATCTCCACTAGTGGTCACTTCCTTCTCCGGTGTAGGGATTGAAGGGGTCAACTCCTTTAAATATCTGGATCTGACACTCGATGAGCACCTGTCCTTTGATACTCATGTGACTGATGTGATTAAGGCAACCAACCAAAAGATTGGCCTTCTGTACCGAACTGCTCCTTACCTAACGCACCAAGCGCGATGGACTATTGCCATAGCTACCCTTCTCCCTGGCATGTTTCATGGTGCCCCAATGCTCCACTCCATCAAGAAACCACTATTGGCAAAACTCAAGGTAGCATACCATAGAACTACTTGCTTTGCTGCCAGGGCCCCAGCTTGCGTCCACCACTGCGGTGTACTTAACACCCTTGGATGGCCATCTTTTGAGGCCAAACAGGACTTCCCTGTGCTCTGTACCACTTTCAAACTTGTCAATCTCCCTTCGCCTCCTACCCCATTGAATCTACTCACCATCGAACCCGTCCACGGGAACCTTCGATCCTCCCACTTCTAAATCTACCTAGGCCTCGGTTAACAGTTGGCTAGCGATCCTTCTCGTTCTCCGCACCCCAAAAGTGGAATAACCTCTCTCACACTCTACTTTCTTGTAACACTCTTTCCCACTTTAAGAAATACCTTAAGGAGATCTTCTTCCTGCAACGGTAACTGCAACTAACTCTCTCCTGAACAGTTCTGCTCTCCTTTGCACCTTCTCTTTCCCCCTCCCCTGCTCCCCTATCCCAGCATCCTTTGATTTTCTCTATGTAGTTATCTGTATCATGTGTAGGGTTCTCTGTATATAAAATCTTATATTGCACGAGTTGTTGTGCTCTCTGTAAAACAAATCCTATGTTTTACACGTTGATGGCTTCAACATGGATTGATCACATCTTTGTACTTACTACCTGGTCATGTATCACTATCTCTGTAATTATTTATTTATTTTTTAAACTTTAATTTTTATTTAAGCTTAGCAGAATAATTGATTACATCTTAGAGAATCATTGTTACAGACGTAGTACATTGTACAGGAATACAGTACACTTCCTTATCATACCAAGTGGAAAAGGATCTTAAGGTCCCAGGATCAGAGGCATACATAGAATACATGAAAAAAAAAGGAGGGGACCTTAAGTCTACAGCAAGCCTCCTTCAACAGTGCTAAGTTATTAAGGTTTTAATTCACTGCTACGGATCGTCCTCACCCAAGAGAGGGAAGGATGTTCCGTCCCCATTCCCTGCATCAGGTTCCCCATTTAGCTGTTGCCAGATAACTCACCTCGACCATCTTTGGATATACAGTGTGGTCTTGTGGTTTATTTTAAAGGCGAGTTCCTCTAGATTAGCAAGTCCCTTGATGATTGAGATCCAATCCTGTCTCTGGGGCACTGTGGGTTTAAGCCATGTCCTAGTTATAACCTTATGGGCTGCCGTTGTTAAGATTGCCCGGAGATACAATGAGTCTGGTCCCCTAACATCTAGAGGAGGCGCCCCCAAAATCATTTCTTCCCAGTTTAACGGCTGGGCAATAGCAAGAATTTCCTTTATCGCTGATACGATATCAGCCCAAAACCCAGACAGCCTTGGGCAAGCCCAAAAAATGTGTGGGTAGCCTGCCTTATCTTCCCCACATCCCCTCCAACACCTAGCCGAGAGATTTGGATTTCTTTTATTTAGCACTGCAGGAGTGAGGAAAAAATGAATCCTTACCTTCCAGGCAAATTCTTGCCAAAGGGGTGATCTGGTTGCCATTCTGGCAATGCTGAAAATGGATTTCCAGTTAAGGGGTATAGAGCCAGGTCTGGCTTCCTTCTGCCACTTGTTTTTGATTTTGATTAGGGGGCCAGTTCTTACGTTTCTGAGGACCTTATATAGGATGGGTATCTGGCTCCTCTGAACCGTAGATGATTTTATCTGTCTGATAGCTGCTAAAAGGGGGGCCACCCTGTCCGGGTTCACCTCTCTTCTCTGAAGAGAAGTGATATACTGTATGTTCTCACTTGGAGGAACCTGAAATAGTCTGAATTTTTGAGGTCAAATCTATTCTTAACTGAATTAAAATCTAGAAGCAGGTCCCCCTGAGTAAACTGCCCAAAGTATGCCAAATCCATCCTACTCCACTGTTTGTATATAAGGTCTGTTCGGTTAGGGGGAAAGTCCTCAGCTCATGCCAGGCTTTTAAGGGGCCATAGTGAAAGTAGCAACTTACATTTTTGCCACAGTCGATGAACTGAGCGAAGGGTCTCCGCAGCCGAGCTGAGCGTAGGCATCAGGTGATTTCAAGTTAGGAGAGGAGTTACTATTCGGTCCTCAAGGGGTAACCTGCCGCCTTCTTCCTCTTCTCCTCTCTCCATTTCCCTCCAGCCGGAGGCTGAGCTGGGACCGGACCACTGGAGTGCTTGCTTCAATTGTACCACAAGAAAGTAATCCTCCAGGTCTGGGAGGGATCTGCCACCTATCTCGTGATGGGCCTGTAGTGTTTTTAATCTTATTCTGGGTCTCTTATTGGCCCAAATGAATCTGGAGATCGTTTTGTGCCATAACTGGAAGATGGATCTATGAATGTATACAGGTATACACTGAAACAAGTACACACATTTTGGTAATACATTCATGGTTATAGCTTGAATTCTAGGTACATGGGCATACTAGTCAAGGACCGTCTCTCCAGGTCTTTCTTGAGAGAGATCGTCGGGGTGAATAGTTTGCTTTGAATAATTTAGAGGGGTGTTTATTGATATGGACCCCCAGATATCTCATCCCCTCAGCTAACCAGTTTAAGAGGAGGAGTTGACGGATGTCCTCAGATGGATTAAAAAGAAGCTTAAAGCTTCCGTTTTTGTCCTATTTAAGGAGTAACCCGAATGTTTCCCAAAGTTCTCCAAAATAGGCCACACCTGCTCTGTGGATTTATGTGGTTGAGAGAGGGACAGCAGAATGTCGTCTGCATATAGCAAGATCTTTTTCTGTATTCTGCCCACCTCAATCCCTGTTACGTCCTTCACCCTCCTGACTGCCTCCACCAGAGGTTCGATATAGAGGGCGAACAAGAGCGGGAAAAGAGGGCACCCCTGTCGGGTACCCCTGCCCAGCTGGAATCTACTAGACAGACCCCCGTTCACCCTGACATATGCCTGAGGACCCGTGTACAGGGATCTCATGGTGTCTAGAAAGGACTCGGGGGAAACCTCTGTGTTTGAGCACCGAGAACAAAAAGTCCCATGAGACCCTGTCAAAGGTCTTTTCGGCATCTAAACTTAACAGGCATGCCAGGTTGCGGGTACGTTGAATCTTGTCTATCATATCCAGGGCAGCGCGTACTCCGTCAGGTGCTTGTCGGCCCATGACAAAACCGGATTGATCTAACTGAATTAGATCTGGTAGAATAGGATTTAGCCTCGTGGCTATTATAGAGGTAAAGATCTTATAGTCTTGGTTCAGCAGGGATATGGGGCGATAAGATTCACACTTCGAGGGGTCTTTTCCCTCTTTGTGCAAGATTGTTATGGTCGTGTATTGCCAAGAAGGGGGAGGGGGACCTCTTTTAGACCAAATATTTGAGAAGACTTTGAGAAGTGGGACTGTTTCAGGAGTCAGAATTTTAGAAAATTCAGCTCCAAACCCGTCAGGGCCAGGACATTTAGCTGGCTTAAGTTTTTTAATTGTGGAGATTATTTCTTCCTGGGTAATGGGCCTGGTCAGCAGTCTGGCGGTATCCGGTGAGAGGGGGGTGAGTGGAATAGAGCCCAAGTAATTTTGCTTGTCTTGTTGGGAAGTTTTCTCTTCTGAACTATATAATTTTTAATAATATTCCACAAACGATCCAGCTATCTGGGTAGTTTGTCTAACCATTTGGCCTGTTCGGGGTGATATTATTTTAGTTATTGTGGCTTTGGCGGCATACTGACGTGGTCTACAGGCTAGGAGTTTAGTACCTCGAGGCCCACCCTCGTAGTATCTCTGTTTTAAATAGAACAAAGCTTTTTCTACCTCTACTTTTTGGATGCTGTGTAGTAACTCCCTGCACTTTAGCAGTTCCCTACCCCGGGACTCCTCCCACTTGATTTTTTGGGCATCTTCTAGTTCTTTAATCTGAGACATTAATTTCTGTTGTCTTTATTTCGTTTCTCGTTTTTTATGGGATGCTATTGATATGAGTTTACCTCTAAGAGAGGCTTTAGTTGTGCCCCATAATATTTGTGGTGAGGTCTCTTGTCTGGTAGTTTCCTCAAGGGTTACTTTCAAGTAATCTTTAAGTTCCTTTAAAACTCCTTTGTCTTGAAGGAGAGAAGTATTTAGTCTCCAGTGTGTGGTAAGTTTAGGCAGTCCCAGCTCCACCTCCAGGTAGATGGGGCTATGGTCTGAGAGGATAGTCGTACCCACCCATATGGAGAAGAATCTGTTTAGATCACCCCTAAATGTAAAAAACATGTCAAGGCGGGAGAATACCTTAAACCTGGGGGAGAAGCAGGTGTATTTCCATGCTCTTGGGTATTTCTCTCTCCAAATATCAGTCAGGCCCAGCTGTTCTAACTGAATTTTAATAGAGCGGGCTTTAGCTGCGTCTAGTTTTGGAATCTGAGAGGTTGAGTCAAGGGCCGTATTTAGGTCTATGTTCCAGTCTCCGCCCATTATTAGTATGCCTTTAGCCTTTTCTACCACCAGCTGTAAATGTTTGAAAACACTCTGAGTAGAGACCCAGGAGGAATGTAAATGTTAGCCAGGGTTATTTGTGTGTCCTGGATAGACCCGACCACAATAATAAACCTAGCTTTAGGATCTTCTAACACCTCCTGCTGTTGAAACTGTAGCTTTGCCGACAGCAGTATTGCTACCCCCTCTTTTTGCTCACCGGGAGAGAAGAGTGATATATCACCGGGAAGGATTTGGATTTGAGTTTTTGGGCTTCCTGAGGGGAGCGGTGAGTCTCCTGCAAGAAAACACCTCCACATCCCTGGGACGCGACAAATTGCTGAATCCTTTTCCTTTTAATTGGGCTGGACGATCCGGTCACATTTAGACATAAACATAGACAGCTGGGGACTTGACTACACACCTTCAGAAGGGCCGTAAGCATGAGGCCGCTATGATAAGGCAGGAAACCCGATCGTTGTGATGTGAGTGCATGTATGTGCGGTTGCCGTTGCCGTTGCCGCTGCCGTTTCGCTGTTGAGTCCTTTTCAGAATGTGTGCATCATAATCGTAATAATAATCATAATCATTTTGTCTTATATTGAATATCGGACAATTGGAATATTTTATGGGACACTTTGCGGGACGTTGTTAACTCTTGAGTTCACGGGAAGGTTTTGGGATTGTTTTCTGCCTGTTTGACTTGTTGGACTCTGGGACGGAAGTCAGAAGAGGAGCTCTTCTTTTGACGAAGTTTTGGATTGTTGGTGATCCTCGCAGAGGGAGTACTTTGAAGAAGCCATCTGGTAACCTCTGACTATTGGGAAATTGCTCTTATTTCTGCTGCCAGTAGTTTGTAATCTGGTTGGCTAAGAACTGCAGGCCCCTGTTTCATTACTCTGGGGCTGCAGAGACTGTGATTTTGGATTTATTCTGTGCGTCTGGAGTTAACTGTTGATTGTCTGTTGGCGTGGAAGCGGGTGGTCTGTTCTTTTCCACAGTCGGCTCTCTCGTTGGGCAGGAGTCGGGGTTCTGCCGGCGGAGAGCCGTTTGGCTTAGCCTCGGGCTTCGAGGTCTTTGAGGAATCGGCCGGTGGGCTGTTTCTTATTGAGGACCAAAGCCACAGTGGGAGAGTATTCTTGGTGGTGGTTCTCCTGGGTCAGATCTTTTGGACCCCTGCCAGCGTTTTGGTGACTGACAATCTTATTCTCATAATTGAGAACTTTTTGAAGACCCATAAGAAGATTCACCCGGACAAAGTCTTGGATACTGGTTATGGTCAGACTGTGATTTATTTTAGAAACAGTGAAAATGTATTTTATTTTGTTAATACTATCTAGGGCTCCATCTTCCATGTGAGAGGTAGTTTGATTCAAGCCTTTTATTTCAAATTTTCCAGGTAGTGAGAGTGCCTGGTTAATTTGCTTTTTATTATTTTATTTTAAACCTGGCTTCGTGAGAGGTTGTGCAGGGATATTGTGTTTTACTGTTTCTGGGAATAATTGAAACACCTGATTATTATCCTTCCCATTTAGCCGTGAGAATTTGTGCACATTAGATACTGTGTGATTTTATTGGTTAAGTCTGAATCCCTTATTAGTTTATTTTACTATTTGCCTCTATCCCTGGTTGTGGGAGAACTGGGGGGGGGGTTTGCATTTTTATGTTTGAATTATTTGAGTTTCTTTTAAATTTTGGTTTGTGTTTAAGATTTATGTTCAATTAGATTTATTTTGGGGTCTATTTATTTTAAGTTTTATTTTTATTATTGTTTTGGTTTAGTTGTATTATTGTGGTATGTGTCGGGCCATAATCCCTATGGCGGTGTGCTATTCACTCTCCCTGCTTCGCACCCTCCACCCTTTCTATTCTCCCCCTCTCCATTTTGATACATACCACGCTGTAGGCGTTGGGGTGTTCGAAGGAGAGAGGAGGGAGGCGAGGTGGTGAACCAGGGAGGATGGCAGAGGGCCTTGTATCCGGGTAGTGAGACCTAGAAGGCGCCCTGGGGTGAAATGGAATCCAGACTGTGGTTTGCCCTGTCTGATGTCCATACCCAAGGGCACTACAGAATTTGGTAGGCAGATGGGCTTGACAGCCTCCGAGGTTCGTTCAACCCGGGCGGTGTTATGCAATGCTAGGTCCGTCAGAAACAAGACTGGCATTATTGCTGACCTTGTTGGTTCAGTGGACTTGGCATGCATCACCGAGACCTGGCTGGATGAAAACTCAGGCCCCACGTTGGAAGCCATGATTCCGGCCGGGTACTCGGTGATACACCGCCCGAGATTGGACCACGGGGTGGGGGTGGTTGCAGTCTGTTTTAAGACGGAATTGGACCTCACGAGTGTAGTTGTGGGGGAGACTGAGTCCTTTGAGTGTACAGTGGTAGCGGGTGTTGGCGTTCAAATTGTACTCATTTACCGTCCACCAGGTGAGGGGAAATGGATCTTACAGGAAGTGGCAGACTTCATCGTTGACATGTCGTTGGAGTCGCCCAGATTGATGGTTCAGGGCGACTTTAACGCCTGGGTCAATGATGAACTCTCACAGTTTGGTAATCACTTCCTCCAGTTAATGATATCTTTGGGCTTTCACAGGTGGTTTCCACTGCTACCCATAAATCTGGACATTCCCTGGACTTAGTCTTTCTCCAGGATTGATATTACTGATTTGGGGTGGAACCAGTGGTATGGTCAGACCACTGCACGTGGGGTTCAATTTATTTCCCCTTGAGAAGGCCTACCCCTGTGGAGATGGCGAGATACCGCCCTTTCACGGATATGTTTCCCAAGGCCTTGGCAGTTCTTGACCTCTGTCCCCTGCGTTGGCGAGCAGTAGTCAGAGACCTTGGTGGCCGGCCTATAATAGAGGCGGTTACTTGACTCTGGATACTATGCTCCTGTTACGTATACGCCCCTCTCCCTTCGTCCCAAGGCACCCTGATTTGGCGGGACGTTGAGGGAATCTTGAGGAGACAGAGGCGAAGATTAGACGCTGTTGGCGCAGATCCGCCAGTGATACCGACCGCCTAAATTAATGGACCATTTTCTGTCTATCAATCTGCAATCTCCCATAAGAAGGCAGAATTCCTGTCCAGGAGATTGCTGCTGCTAGGAACCGACGGCTCAGCTGTTTGAGACTGTGGACAGGCTGTACAGCCCAGCTTGTCTACAAGTTCGGGAGAAACTTGCAATTAAGTCACGAGGAGCTCGCGCACTTCTTCGCTTATAAGGTGGCCGATATCAGGGCGAATCTGCATCCTGCGGCTTCTAAGGGGGATGTGGTTGAACAGCGTGGATTCACAGTGCCTCAATTTTCGTGGTGTTCCTTCAGCAGACCTGATTTCATTGATGTCGTGAGGACTATCCATGGTATGCGCCCTACGAGCTGTAGTTTGGATCCTGGACTGACTCCCCTAATATTGGGTTGTTGTGACATCATCGGTCCAATCCTTGTGCAAATAGTCTGGTGCTCCCTGGACTCGGGTGAGTTTCCTAGCTCCCTGAAAGAAGCGGTGGTGACACCGCTCTTGAAGAAAGCTACCTTGGACCCAGATTGTTTTGCAAACTACAGACCTATCTCTAACCTACCCTTTATTGGGAAGGTGATTGAGAAAGTAGTGGAGATCCAATTGGAGAACCATTTAACCATCCATGACATGTACAAACCCTTCCAATCCGGTTTTCATAAAAGACATAGCACCGAGACTGCGCTGGTTCAAGTGCTTAATGATCTCTTGAAGGCGAGAGACCAGAAGAGACGTTCTATTCTAGTTCTTCTCAATCTCTCTTCAGCTTTTGACACCGTGGATCACGTGGTGTTGTTAACACACCTGAGGCAGATCTGTGGAATATTGGGAACCGTCCCCGGATGGTTCACCTCATTCCTCACTGGGAGATCACAAAGAGTTGTGTCGGGGATTTTTTCCTCTGGCCCAATTTCTTTGTTGTGTGGGGTGCCTCAGGGTTCTGTGCTATCTCCCATGTTATTTGCAGTGTATATGCTGCCCCTCGGAGACATTATAAGACTGTATAAGCTGAGGTTTCATTGCTATGCTGATAATGCCCAGCTATACCTGTCTTTTGCCCCTGACCAGGATGGAGCTCTCTCGGTGTTTAACAACTGCCTGAAAGAAATCCAGGATTGGATGGACTCTAGTTGGCTGAAGTTGAACTCAGAAAAGACTGAGGTTCTGGTTGTGGATCCGGGTTGTCGGACAGAGAGGTTGCCTGTTGGTGCACCCTCAGGAATTTTTCTTGGGGTTGTATCACTCCCAGCCTCTGAATGGGTGTGTAACCTAGGGGTTATCTTTGATGATAGGCTGACACTGCAATCACAAGTGTCAGCGGTCATCAAAACTTCCTTCTATCACCTTAGGAGTATAGCTAGAGTGAAACACCTTGTTCCGTCTGACTCGTTACCAACGCTGGTCCACGCCTTTGTGTCCTAATGCTTGGACTACTGCAATGCCCTGCATTTTGGGCTGTCTGGGGTTGAAATCCACTGCCTCCAGCTAGTGCAGAATGCAGCAGCAGGGGTTCTGACTGGGACAAGCAGGTCTTGCCACATCTCCCCGGTGCTGCGCAATCTGCACTGGCTTCCTGTTAGGTGGCGGATCACCTTTAAAGTCTGTTTACTGACTTTTAAAGCCCTGCATGATCAGGGTCCAGCCTATCTGAAAAATCTCCTGGTTTCTTACTGCACGGGCCGAGTACTGCGCTCGGCCGACGAGGGGTTGCTAGAGATTCCAAGAGTGAGCCTAAATTCATCTAGTTGTAGAGCTTTCTCTTATGCTGCTCCCACTCTTTGGAATTCTCTACCCTGTCGGATGCGGTTGTGCACCTCCATGGAGGAATTTAAGAGGGATTTAAAAACTCACTTGTATCAGTCTGCTTTTCTAGACCAGTGATTGTGATGTATCATTCTGAGATTGATGTTTTTATCGGTGTTTTATTTGTGTTTTATAATCTTTGTACAGTGCCTTGAAATTGGAAAGGCGCTTTAGAAATAAAATTTATTATTATTGGTACAATTAACCATGTTCCATCCAACTGAGGTTAACATTCCTTTTCTTGAACATAGATTCTCCAGGCATTAACAGTTTAAATCTATAACAAGTCTGCATAGCTTCCAATTTGATATTATAAACAATAACACAACTTAGGAAAACACTTTTTTTTTAACTATTATACTGTAAAACAATTGCTCTGGCCTCTTCCATTTTTGAGCCAAGAGCTGGATTAAGTGTTGGGTAACCTCGGCCGGGACTCCTCTTGACCTGGTTGCCCAGAATTCGATGGTCACGCTTCCAAGGGAAAGCTGACCGATGTTTGTTAGCAGAAGGGTGTCTGAGAATACAGACCAGGACAGAGCACTCAGAAGTACAATGAGTGTTCTCTGCAGGGCCCTGGAATATCCAGGAGAAAAGACCCCCCTCCTTTGGTCAGTATTGAACTGCATAAAGAAAAAAAAATACAATTCCCAACAATTACCTGGTACCCACCTACTCAAACATAAGAAAGAACCCTGAGGAGAAAAAAGGACCCCCCTCAGGATCCAATAATAATCCACCTTAATATTTATGATTGAAGCATTATGTTTTTAGCGACCCCAGCCTCTTTTATTCTGCATACCCGTCTAACCCCCCCCCCTTCCCCTACCCTATTTCCTCCCTGAGAAGG
The DNA here is from genome assembly GCA_016271365.2 of Neoceratodus forsteri. NCBI lineage: Eukaryota > Metazoa > Chordata > Ceratodontiformes > Ceratodontidae > Neoceratodus > Neoceratodus forsteri. The sequence goes on from CM028136.1 coordinate 85,631,819, forward strand.
GGATCACCACGATGCCTCCACAAAGTAATGAAGTCCACTTTGGGAGAGCCCCCCCAATCCCGGGCCCTATTAAATATGTGGGTCCTCCAAAAGGAGGTAAGCCCTGGGAATATTTCAGGTTCGAGTAGTCTAAGTCCAGATGCAACACACAGCCGAGAATGCCCCCTCCCAACCCTTCTGAAATTTGAACAGCAGTTCGCCAACAACCTGGCCTGTTCCAGCCATCCGGGAACAGAAAATCCAGGGGTGGTGGGGGGTCCAGGCGACCAAGCCCATCTGCCCCAGCCCCAGCCTTGGGGTAAATCCGACTGGTGGCGAAGCAGACGTCCTTATCCCCCAGTCCGTCGGGCCCCCCCTTTTTAATCCTTATCTTTCTGAGGGGAGGTCGACCCTGTCTGCGGGGCGGGGCTCAAAATCGAGGCCAGGAACTGAGCTAAGGGTTCGTGGGGGCCCCGAGTCTCCTAGACTCTCCATAAAGACAAATTCCCAGTGGGGCGGCTTGTCTGGGGGGTCATTTTTTGGCCTGTCATCATTTAAAAGGAGTTGAAGCTATAGCTGTGCCCTTCCGGGTAAGTCCAAGTTTACCCTCCCTTTTCACCCTCCTCCCGAGAGATCCTCAACTAAAGTAGAGGCGTGACTGATCTGTCTTCCTTATATATATTGCCCTAAACACCTCCCCCCCCCACTTCTCCGTCTTCGAGGGCCACTCTACAGTTCAAACCCAATTGAAAAGGGACAATGAAGAGCAGGCCAACTCTGTATTAACCCCCTCAAATAATGTTCCCAATGAGTCAGACCTGGACTGCACAGTCCGCCCCCATCAATTGCCTCCAGTAAGAGGAATGCAAGTGCATGAGGCACACGTAGGGAGGGATGGGGAAACACCAAGCCAGACCATATGTGTTGTATGGGAAAGTTGGCCCTCGTCACTTCCCCTCACGATCAAAACAGCTGCGTATCTCCTCCCTACCCCCAAGCCATAATAATTAACAACTGCTATAGCAGGTAAGTGAACAGCTATGTTTTAAGTTGTAGCCCTATAAGTTGATTAAAGCAACATGTTTAGCTGCACGAACCCCCCCCCCTGGAAACATCAACCATTAAGGCAAAAGAAAAACAGCCCTAATATATGCATATACAAGCAGTTGTGGGAGAGGAGTCAATGAAAAAGCAGCAGGGCCAGTATCAGTGTCACCAAATATAAAGAGGACCATCAAGTGATTGGGTAGCCATGTTACAGCGACCAGGTAAAGTTACTCACTGCGACCTTCAAGTCAGTGGAAGAGAGTGGGAGACAAAAAGTCAGACTGCAGATAAGTTCATTGGGAGGACTCAGTAAATTCAGCTGGGCCCTTCAGACCCGTGTTATGGGGTGGGAAACAATTCCATGCAAGAGAGACGATCGAGGCATACACTTCGCCTAGGGGTTGCCTCATGTGACCGAGGATCGTGTAGGGCCAGGTTCTCCTGCCTCGTTCGCCAACTTCAGGTGGGGAGCATTCTTGTTAATCAGGGCCGGGTCGCCGAGTCTCTGTAGTACTGCGCCGATGTCAGCTTGAAGGAAGGTCTGAGGTTGTCACACCGAAGAGCCTGTCTTAGCGATTCCCTTCTGGGCCACAGACCAAGCCGATGCCAGGAGGTCTCTCTCAAGCTTGTCTTTCATTAAGAAAGGGGTGCTAATCCCCAACTCCTCCAGGTAGGGAGCAGCAGAAAGAAGATGAAGATCTTTAAATATTTTTGTGCCTTGCTCTGTTGAAATCCTCAGTCTTGCCGGATGTAGGATTTGAGTCTTAATATTTTTGGCTCTCAATTGCTTCACGATCAGCCAAATCACCTTCCGAGCCTCTTGTACTTCAGAGGTATGGTCATTGTCAATGGCAGTTTTGTGGTCCTCAAATTCCAGCGGGCTCTGTTGCCAAGCTTTCCGCAGTAACTCTTCCTTGCTGTTATACCTAGTGAAACGGACTACGAGGGATCTGGGCCTGGCCTCCGGATTGCTTGGTCTCGGTGCCAAAGAGCAGTGGGCGTGATCGAGACTTAAATCTAGGTCCTCGGGGAGGTCGATAACCTTTCTAAGGAGCCTTTGGACAAATTCAGTGGTATTTGCAGCATCTCCCATGAGACCCTCGGGGACACCGTGAATTCTGGTGTTTTGCCTTCGGCTTCTGCCCTCCAGGTCATTCAGCTTGTGCGTTAGCTCCCGATCCCGTGCTAGAAGATACAACAGAAGTCTATCCTGCCTGTCATTTTGCTCAGACACCGCTGTTGAGGCACAACTCCATCTGATCTGTTTTGTGCTCAATTCTGCCAAGATCAGCCCGAAGATCAGACAGAGTCCGATCTATTTTAATAACTGTGCGGGCTGTTTGCTTAATGGTTTCTATTAGATCATCATCCCAGAGGCCTCCATGCTGTTCGGCCTGATGCGCTTCCCCGGAGGTCTTTATTTCATCTGAGTTTTTGGCCTCTTCTTCCTGCAGCAGAACCTTGAGCTTTTGAGCAGGGGTTAGATGTAGCTTCCCTGCTTTATTTCTCCTCTGCTTGGCTGGGGATGCCATCATCTTGTGGGCAATTAATTAAGATTACAGTCGGTGGGCAGCGGAGCGGGTGACTCAAACCGCCATGTCTGTCCCTGACGTTATCGGAAGTCACTATCTCTGTAATTATTGACCCTCCCATATACTGCCAGTAAATGTTGTCTGCCCCTGACATCCAGCGTGGTTTGATCATATCTTTGTACTTACTGCCTGATCATGTATTATTATTTATGTAGATTCCATCTGTAACCATGGCCTGCTCCTGACATCCTGTATATATGCTGTATATATGCCTCTGTACAATACTGTCTTTGCTCACTATGCTTGGAATGTGTTTATTCTCCGGATCGCCCCTGAAAAAGGGACTTGTGTGCCTCAGCGGGCCTACCCGGTCATCAAACTTTAAATAAATAAAATAAAGAAATTATAAGTCTTTGTCTGGGAACTCATTAGGAGAGCCTGCTTCTCACATAATGTTCTTGTAGGTTTACAGAATATTCTTGTCAGTTTCATTCCTTGTAGGTGCAGCAAAACAGTACATAGTGACCCAGCACTGACCTCTTGTTTACAGCTCTGCAAAAGGCTTAAAACTGTATCTCCAGTTAACCCCTTGAGTTCCAAATAGCTTTGTGCAATCATTTCAACAGTATAACTATATACAGTTTAAAACAAAGGGATCACAGTATCACATACAGTTTTACACAGAGATTCACATATATTATTTTATAATTGCAGATATGCAGGGGGAAAGAAAAGACAGAACAGCATGGGAAGGCAGTAAGATAACGAGAGGTGGAGAATCATGAGACCGTCGAAATGATCAGGTCCTAGGTCTCACAAGAAAAATGTGGTTGTTCAACCAGACAGAGAAGAGACAGAAAAGGAGAGGATAGAACAGACCTTTGTGTTTAAACTCTTTCTGCATAACAAATGGGGCAGGGCCTTATTCAACACTGTCACATACCCCCCTCTTTAAGAGGAAACCTGTTTTACAAAAACATGTTTCCAAAATGTTCTATTAAATTTTCATTTAACATTAGCTTGTAACTTTTACAGTCTGGTGCATATGCAGCATAGCAAACAGAGAAGTTTCAACTCAATTTTTTCAACCTTCGGAATTCTCAATTCCTGATCCATATCTTGACAGAAAATCAGCATTGACGTTCTCTTTCCAGATTTGTGCATCACTTTAAATTTAAATGGCTGTAGTGCTAGGTACCACTGTGTGGTTCTAGAATTTGTTTCCTTCATGTGGTTAAGCCAGCAGAGATTATTGTGATCTGTTACAAGTACACAGTCAGCTCCTAGTAACTAAAAACTAAGGGACTTCATGGCCAACTTGGCCGCAGGGCATTCCTTTTCAATGGTGGAGTACCTTTTCTCTCTGTTGTGTAGTTACATAGAAACATAGACTTTGACGGCAGATAAGGACCACTTGGCTCACCCAGTCTGCCCATTTCCCTACCTACTGGGTAAGCTGCAGATTCTAGTTAACCAACAGCCTACTTCCTGCCACCCCCCACTACAATTGCCTTGTGTCCGTCCCATGCATGTTTGAATTCTTCCACTGTTTTAGCCCCAACAGCCTCCCCAGGAAGGCAGTTCCATGCATCCACCACTCTCTCCGTGAAAAAAGATTTCCTCACATTACCCCTGAGCTGTCCCCCCTCTATCTTTAAATTGTGTCCCCTTGTTCTTACACATCTCTTTTTCTGAAAGATGCTACCCTCCTGGACTTTGTTGATTCCTTGGCGTACTTGAACATTTCTATCACGTCCCCCCGTCCCTCCGTTCATAAAGAGTATACATATTAAGCTCTCTCAGTCTCTCTTCATATGAGTTCTGATGCAGACCCTGCACCATTTTAGTTGCCCTCCTCTGGACTGCTTCCATCCTATGTCCTTGCGTAGATGAGGTCTCCAAAACTGCACGCAGTACTCCAGATGGGGTCTCACCAACTGTCTATACAGATGGATAATCATTTCCCTTTTTCTACGTGTGATGCCCCGTCCTATGCATCCCAGTATCCCCCTGGCTCTCCTTACTGACTTCTCACATTGCTTACCAACCTTTAGATCATCTGATATGACTGCCCCCAAGTCCCATTCCATTTTTGTTGTTGTTAGTACCTCCCCTGCTATTGTATACTCTTCTCCTGGGTTTTTGTTTCCCAGGTGCATTACTTTGTACTTCTTTGCATTGAATCTAAGTTGCCATATGTCTGACCATTCCTCCAACCTTGCCAAGTCCCTTCTCATCCTTTCTACCCCCTCTTGTGTATCAGCTCTGTTACAGATCTTTGTATCATCTGCAAAGAGGCATACCTTTCCCTCCAGACCCTCTGCAATGTCAGCTATAAAGATCCTACTTATGTATAGAACAGGATGATCTTACTTTGAGAGGGCTCTTGCAGTAGGTAATTACATATAGGACTGACGCCGGCCGGCGGCAGGACCCCATAGAAAAATTTCTAGCTAGCAGTCCCTGGCGAGGGACTGCCCCACATTAGGTGACCGGCGTCAGACGACATCGGTATAAAGGGGCAGTCCCAGATGTCCGCCTTCCAGTTCTTTCCCGCCGTTAGCTTGTGCAGCGCCTCGCAGTAAAGTTCGTGCTTAGCCAAGCCCTGTTCTTTCGTCGGTTTTACCGAAGTTTTGAATATATTTTCTTCTCATCGTCAGGTCAGTGTCGGTGTATGTCGTGCCCTACACCTTCCAAAAACAAGTGCGACTCGTGCGGCGCCCAACTGCTACACAAGGACGGCCATTCTCTCTGCCTTTTTTGCCTAGGCCCCGACCACCTGGTCGACAAGTGTCCACATTGCCTGTCCTTCAACGTGGCTACCCGCAGATGATGCTAACAGTCCCTGGAAGCCCATCTGCTCAAGAAGAAGATGTCTTCAATGGAAAAAAATTGAAGAAGCTCAGGCAGGCGTCGACTTCTCCTGAAGGAGACCGTAAGCGGGACAAAAGGCACGGGAGGCCTCCTCGCCCACGACTCCGGCGGATCGCGGCCCATAATATCCTCCAATGGATCGTCCGACGGCAGCCTCCAAGGCTTTGGAGGAGGCGTCGGCCCGCTCTTCGGGCTCGCGCTCGGGTCTTGTGGGCGCCTCCGGGCAAAAGGAGGCATCTGCCCCCAGTACCACTACAGGCTTGCGGCCTACTGGCGCGGGCACCTCCCATAAGCCGGACGTCGGCTCCTCCGACATCCGCCGGGAGAAGGTTGATAAGATGCCTGACCCTGTGGAGCGGCGCACGACCTCGTCCCTCTCGGACCGGGCCGCCTCCCAACCTTGGCCCGCCTCCGACGAGGGACCCCGTAAGTCGGACGCCTGCTCCTCCGGTGCCCGCCAGGATCCAGCCCCTAAGCTGCACGTCGGCTCCCCTGATGTGTGCTGGGCGTTGGAACCTATGACGGACCCTTCAGCCCCCGTTGTACCCTGTTCCCCGCAGTCTTCGCTGCTGTCTGGGGAGCCTGAGTCACCCCAGCTTGACCTCGGGGACTTTTCTCCACCATCCCCCGATGAGGCCGGGGACATTCCACCTCCGTCAGACCCTCCTCCTAGGGAACCGGTTCTGACGCTGGCCCCTGGCGCCCGGCGGGGGATATTCCCCTCGTCGGGCCCGCCCCCCGGCCTCTCAGTGTGACCACCCGTGGGGCTTCCTTCTGAGCCGTCTGCTCCGGCAGCTCCTCCGGTACCCGGGTACTCACCATCCTATCCGATGCCGTCTTACCCGGGCACACAGTATCCAGCGCCGCAGTACCCGACTCCTGGTTCAGCCGACACTGCAGTACCTGGCTCCGGTTTTCCCACAACCGGGTTTCGGATACTCGCCTTAGGATACAATCCGTACACTTACCACCCTCCTCCTCCTCCTCCACCGCCCCCCAGGCCGCCGGTGGATTTGCAGGAGACTCTGGCTTCCTGGTGGGCTGAGGCCAGGCTCAGCTCACCAAAGAAGTGAGAGCCATGCTCTGACGTGGTGCGCCCCGGCCTCCGTGCGCTCGGACGGCACACTCCCTCACCGCCTCCGATTCTAGAGCCCTTCCTCTGGATCCCGAGAGGGCAGGATCGCATCCAGAGATCCCCGTAGGAACCATTCCTCCCCTAGGCGTGCCAGGGAGTCTTATTCTGTTTCTGCTTTCGCCTCGGATTCTCCAACGGATGCCCTGAGAGACGACGAGCCTCGCTCTCCGTCCCAGCCCTGGCCGAGGACTCCTCCAAAGTCTCCTCCGGAGGATCCTTCCTTCACGGAGTTGCTCAGGAAGATCCAGGAAGTACATCAGTGGCGTTCTCTGGAACCAGATCCTCAGCGGGTCAAACTCCGCGAACATCTGGACCTGCCCCTACGGCTCCTACGTTAGTGCCACCCTGGATGAGCCTCATGCCCACCTTGTTTCCACTGTTTGGAAACAACCGTCGGCTTTAGCCCCGCTTCCTAGGAAGTCCAATAGGCTATATCAGGCTCCGGAGGGTGTAGACTTTTTGGATTCTCACCCTCGTGCAGACTTGGTCGTGATTAGCGTCGCTCATGTCCGGTCTGCACATCCCAAACATCCAAGCTCGTCTCCTCCGAATAAGGAATCTCGTCTACTGGACCAGTATGGAAGAAAAATCTATGCCTCTTCCACACTGGGAATTTGGGCCCTAAATTATGTACATACGAACATACGAAATTTGCCAGCAGATAAAGGCCTAGAGGTATATCAAGTCTGCTTGAATGTGCAGCTAACACCCCTTATTCTGCAGCTGCCCCTCCCTTCCACCCTTCCCCTTCATTAACCCTCCCCCTTGTCGTGTCCCATACTCGTTTGAAGCAGTCCACTGTTCTACTGCATACCACTTCAGCAGGTAATGCATTCCACCCAGCCACCACCTCTCTGTAAAAAGTGTCTCCTCATCTCCCTCCTGAACCTTCCTCGCTCCAGTCTCATATCATGGCCCCTGGTGGCCCTCCCCTTCCTTACTTTGAACAGCCCCTCTGTACCCGTCTTGTTTATTCCTTTCATGTATTTAAAGGTTTCAATCATGTCACCCCTGTCTCTCCTCTCCTCCAGTGAGTACATGTTCAACTCCTTCAACCTCCTCTCATATAAGTCCCCCAGCCCCTTGATCATCTTTGTCGCTCTGCGCTGCACCCTCTCCAGTAACTTAATGTCCCTCTTCAGATACGGACGCCAGTACTGCACACAGTACTCCAGGTGTGGTCTAACTAATGACCTATACAGTGGCAGAATCACCTCCTCCCTCCTCGAGGATATACCCCTTGCAATACAACCCAGCATTTTGTTGGCCTTTGCACCTGCCTTCCTACATTGTGCCGAGTTGTTCATTGACCCTGTAATGAGCACACCCAGATCCTTATCCTCCTCTGTCTGGGCTAGCTGCACTCCCCCTAGCTGGTAACTCCTCCTTGGGTTCTTCATCCCAAAATGCAGCACCTTGCACTTTTTGGCATTAAAGCCCAGTTGCCAGGTGTCTGACCAGGTTTCAAGCTTTGCCAGATCATCCTGCCATCACCCTGGGTCATCCACCACCACGCCTACCTTGGTATCATCAGCAGACAGACTGATCTTGCTCTTGATGTCCCATGATATGTCTGCAATGAATATCCCAAACAACACTGGTCCCAACACTGAGCCCTGTGGAACACCGCTCATCACTGCCCTTGGGTGTGAGCTCCCCCACCACCACCCTCTGTTGCCTTCCCTGCAGCCAGTTTCCTACCCATCTCACCAGCTTTGCACCCGTCCCTGTGCCTACTAACTTCCTTCCCAGCCTTCCATGTGGCACTGAGTCTAATGCCTTACTGAAGTCCAGATACAGGACATCCACTGCATGGCCCCTGTCCAGTTGCCTAGTTACCCAGTCATAGAACTCGACCAGGTTGGTTTGGCAGGATCTGCCACATATGAAGCCATGCTGTCTGCTGTCCTGTAGTCCTTTGGCCTCTAGGAGGGCCACCAGCCTCTCCTTCAGGATGGTCTCCATTAGCTTACCCACGATGGATGTGAGGCTCACTGGTCTGTAGTTTCCCAGTTCATCCTGGGGCCACTCTTGTGAAGAGGCACCACATCCATTCTCCAGTCCTGGTACACACCCGATGTAGTGAGGCATTAAATAGGTCTGCCAAAGGTCCTGCAGGACCTTGCCAGCTCCTTCAGTACCCTGGGATGGATGCCATCTGGGCCTGGCGCCTTGTCACCCTCAGTGCCTTCAAACCCTCTCGAGACTCTGCTCCTCCATGATTTCCCCATCTGTCACCACTTCCCCCCGCTTCTGCCATTTCTCCCACCTTGGGTGTCACCCCCCTCTTCTCTTTAGTAAATACTAAGCAGAAGTACTCATTTAGTGCTTCCGCCTTATCGCACCCTGCTTCCACCCAACTCCCCTCCTTCCTAATCTTTACTATGTGGTCCTTACAGCTCCTTTTCTCCCTGATGTACTTATAGAAGTCCTTCTCCCCCTTCTTAATGCCTTGTGCCAGCCTGAGTGCCCGTAGATGCTTTGGCTCCCCTTACTGCCCTTGTCACCTCCTTCGATTTTGTCAAGTACTCCTCCCTGTCCTCCCCCCTCCCTGTTTTCTTGTACTTCCTAAAGGCAGCTCTTTTCCTCCTTACCTTTTCCATGACCTCCTTGCTCAACCAGATTGGTTTCTTAGCCCTAGCCTTTTTGCTCTGGGCTTTATAGCAGGTTTTGGTTGCCTCCACTATCACCAGCTTTATGAGCTCCCACCTCTGGTTAGTGTCCATACTAGATTGAATTCTGGCCAGGTACCCTTTTACCACTTCCCCCACCCTCCCAAAGTCAGCCCTCCTGAAGTCTAGCACTCTTGTGCCAGATTCCACTCCTTCCTTGCCCATACCCAATGTGAGCCATACTGAGCGGTGGTCACTCCCTGACAGTAGTTCTTCCACTGTAAGTTCTCTCACAAAGTCCCCATTTGCCAGCACAAGGTCAAGGGTATTTCCTAACCTGGTTGGTTCACTGACCATTTGCAGCAGGAAGCAGTCCTGGAAGGCATCCAGCAGTACCTGCTCCCTTCTGTTCCTGGTTGTTGGGGTGCTCCAGTCCACTCCTGGCATGTTGAAGTCCCCCACAATCACCACACTTCCCTTCTCGCAGGTCCTCCTGATCTGTCCCGCTAGTTCCCTGTCTAACTCCTCCGTCTGAGATGGTGGCCTGTACACCACTCCCATTCTAAGAATCCTATTCTTGGAATCCTGGATTTGCATCCAAAGTGACTCCTTACACACTTCAGTCCTTCCTTCACATATAGTGCCACCCCTCCTCCTTTCCCAATCACCCTGTCCCTACGAAATAACCTGTACCCTGGTAGAGACAGGTCCCAGTCATTGTATTGGGTGGCCCATTTTTCCGTGATAGCTGCAGTGTCCACCTCTCCCTCTGCCATGAGAACCTGTAACTCTGCAGTTTTCCTCCTAAGGCTCCTAGCATTAAGGGTAACCACCTTCTCCCCCCCCCCCATCCTGCCCTCCTTTCCTAGCATCACCAACAGTACTTGCCATTTGTCCTTTGTCACTGTTATGGGGGGGGGGTTAGCTCATATGGTTTCCCAACCTGTGGTCTCTGCATATCTCTTCCCAACTGCCACCCCCTCCTAGTTTAAATTCCCAACTTCCTCTATGTGCTCCTCCATCCTCTGTTTCAACACTTTCTTTCCCTCCTCACTCAAGTGTAGTCTGTCCTTGGCATAGAGACTACTGTCCTCCCAGGTCCCTCCCACCCCCCTACAGCCCATACCCTTTGGCACAACACCAGGTTCTTAGCCATCTGTTAAATTCCTCTATTCTCAGCTTTCTTGTTGTGCTTGCCTTGGGCACGGGAAGTATCTCTGAAAAAGTTACTGATCTTCCTGTCCCCTCACATAATTGTGCTAGTTCCTCAAACCTCCTCTGGACTGTATCTACTGTCTTGTCAGCCAGGTCATTTGTCCCAAGATGTATAATTAAATGAGGCTTGTCCCTACCCCTTCTAGCATATTTCAGAACAGACTGTCCCACCCTTTCCACTGTCATTCCTGGCATGGCCTCCACCCAAATGCGACTATGCCTCTCCCCCTTGCTACCCCACCTAACTCCTCTTAGTATTGAGTCCCCCAGCACTAAGATTCCACCTCTCTTACTCCCTGCTTGCTTCCATCCATCTCCCTCTCTCATTTCCAGCTTCTCTTCTTCCTCCTGCACATTATTCCCCCTTTTACCCCTGTTGCAATTCTCCCAGCAGAACTTCCCCCCGCTCCAGTTTGGTCCAGGCATTTATCAGTTACTCCTCTAATTTTGTCATTTCCCTCCTCCACCTTCTTCCTCTCTAGCAGTGCACAACTATTTTGTGAAGGCCCTTCACAAATGCCCGCTCCCTCTCTCTTCATAGTAACCTGTTCTCTCCTTTCCACTCCATGATGTTTGCCACTTCTTCGCCTCCCCTCACAAGTCCCTATCTCCTCCTTCCATTTGTCTTTTGTCTCCTGACCTGGTTTCCCTGGCAATTGTTCTTCCTGGCCTGGGCCCCCTTTGTCTCTGCTTCCCTTCTTCTGACCCTCTCCTCACCACTGTTGGGTTAAATCGCCCTCCCTCATCTCCCCTTCTTCCTCCCTCCAGTATTGTATTGTATTCTGTATATTGTAGCTCGTATGGGGGATTACCAGAAGGCCATCTTTACTCAGGCGGAATCTAAAATTGACTCCTTACCTGACTCCCAGGTCAAGCAGGAGTTAGCTGACTTAGTCCAGTCTGCTCGTTCAGCCAGTCGTCACATCCTGCGGATGGCATACGATGCAGTAGACACTGCTGGGCGAAGCTCCGCGTTCGCCGTAAGTCTTCAACATCACGCCTGGCTCCGCGTGTCAGGTTTGGTCCCGAAGGTGCAGTCAGCAATTCAGGAAGCACCTTTCAGGGGTTCAGTGCTTTTCGGTGGTGATGTCAAGGACATCATCACCGACTTGCAGGAGAAGGGGACGGCTCTGAAATCTGTGGATTCCATGTACCGTCCCCATCCCCCACAGTGCCGTCCTTTTCGCAGACGCAGTCAGCCTCAAGCTAAACCACAAGGAAGGCGGGCCACTAAACGCCGGGCCCCCGCAGCTGCCAGGCTCCCACCGTCCAAAAAAGCAGCGGGTGCCCCAGCTGCGGTGCTGCCCCACACCACCTGACTCCTCCCCTCTCCCACCGCCTCCGGACACCCCGGAGGAACTGGTAGGAGGGAGGTTCTCCCTCCACCTTCCGGGTTGGGAGAGGATAACAATGGATTCATGGGTGCTTCAGATTATTGCAGAGGGGCACTCCATCGAGTTTCTACAGAAACCACCCCACCACCCCCCTCTGAAGTCGTCCTACGCAAGGGACCATCTTCCTTTGGTCAGGGAAGAAATATCTGCCCTTCTCGTGAAGCAGGCCATAGAACCCGTTCCTCCTCACCTTCAAGGGACGGGTTACTATTCTCATTTCTTCCTGGTCCCAAACATGACTGGAGATCTCAGACCCATTCTCGATCTCAGCTCCTTGAACCTTTACGTGGAATACAAAAAGTTCAGGATGGTCTCCTTCAAACCCTTCTGCCCTTCTTTGGCCGGGGCAATGGCTTTGTGCGCTGGATATGCAGGGCATATCTGCACATCCCATTAGTCCCTACGCATCGCAAGTACCTCTGGTTTGCTTTCCAGGGGGACCATTACCAGTTCTGGGCACTACCGTTTGGTCTTTACTCGGCTCCCAGAGTTTTTACCAAATGCCTAGCTGTGATAGCAGCCCACCTGCGTACTATGGGAGTTCAGGTGTTCCCCTACATGGATGACTGGCTCCTGGCGGCCACGTCCAGGGAGGAGCTCCTGCGTTTTCTCTCCCTCACCCAGCAGGTTTTCACTTGCCTGGGTATTACCATCAACCATTCCAAGTCTCATCTGGTTCCCTTCCAGAGACTACAGTTCATCGGGGCTGTCCTCGATACGACGGTGAGCAAGGCCTTCCTTCCTCCGGACAGGGCGGCCTCCCTCCAGTCACAGATTTCCCTGCTTTCAGAATGCAGGAAGGTTCTGGCGAGGTTGGTTCTCCGTCTCTTGGGGCTCATGGCGGCCGCCATCCCGACAGTTCCCTGTGCGCGGCTCCACATGATGATTTCTCAATGGACTCTCCGCTCCCAGTGGGATCAACTCGTAGACGACCTAGATCATCTGGTTCTGATCTCCTCGCCGGTGACAAGAGACTTGCAGTGGTGGATGGTTCGAGAGAACCTGTTTCGGGGAGTCCCCTTTTCTCATCCTCCCCACTCCCAGACTCTGACCACGGACGCATCAGTCGAAGGCTGGGGAGCCCATCTGAGTCCTCATCGAACCCAGGGCTTATGGTCCAGATTGGAGCTAGCTCTCCACATCAATGTGCTCGAGCTACGAGCAGTACTATATGCTCTCCAAGCTCTTCACCAATACATTCTACCTGGTCACCTAGCTGTCCAGACGGACAACATGTGCGTGGTGTGGTACATCAACAAGCAGGGAGGGACTCGATCCTACCTTCTATGCAGGGAAGCAATGAGGGTCTGGGACTGGGCAACGCTTCACAACCTTCACCTCATGGCGATCCATGTTCCAGGAGTCGACAATACCCTGGCAGACAAGCTAAGCCGCTCCTCTGCTCTGCCACACGAGTGGGAGTTAGACCAAAAGGTTCTGGACGATATCTTCCAGCTTTGGGGGACTCCACAGATAGACCTGTTCGCCTCTTCCCAAAACGCAAAACTTCCCACCTTTTGCTCGCTCGCTTCAGAGCGAGACGCTTCCTGGAGCGACGCTCTGTCTCTAAACTGGAAGGGCAAATTCATCTATGCTTTCCCCCAATTCCTCTGGTCCCTCGTGTACTGCAGAAATTATCATCAGAAGGAGCGAGAATGATTCTGATCGCTCCTTTCTGGCCCAGACAAATCTGGTTCTCTCTTCTACAACAATACTCAGAGGTTCCTCCTCTTCCTCTTCCTTTATCTCGAGGATTGCTGACCCAGGATTAGGGGACCCTGGTCCATCCGGGACTCAAGTCCCTGCAATTTCATGCATGGCTCCTGCAGACCTAGCCCAATCTCGCTTTGGTGTCTCTCCAAAGGTGTCCGAGATTCTGGTGGAGGCCAGAAAACCCTCCACTAGGTCCACGTATGCCATGAAATGGAAGAGATTTTCTATTTGGGCCGCCTCTAGGAACGTGGAGCCTTTCTTCTGTCCTGTGGCCGGTCTGCTGGATTATTTACGTCATCTCTTTGACCTGGGTCTCAGCCATTCCTCCTTGAAAGTGCACATGGCCGCTATTTCAGCTCACCATGTTCCTTTCGCTGATAAAGCCTTTGCTCAATTAGAGGTGTCTAAGACTTTTCTTAGAGGGGTCCTTCATCTGAGGCCCCCTATCCGGACTCCTGCTCCCCCTTGGGACTTGAACTTTGTTCTCGAGAAACTTACCCTTCCTCCCTTCGAGCCTGCGGCCTCCGCAGATCTGAAGTTTCTGTCATGCAAGATGCTCTTCTTGGTGGCCATTACTTCCGCTCAAAGAATTTCAGAGCTTCAGGCCCTTATGTGTAAAATCCCCCATTTGATTTTTCGCAAAGAACGAGTAGCTCTTCGCATGAACCCTAAGTTTCTACCTAAAGTGGTAGCGGAGTCTACCTTAAATCAGTCTATAGAGTTACCTGCCTTTTTCACGCAGTACTCCAACCAGGGAGAATATTTGCTCCATACCATGGATGTTCACCGGATTCTGAGGTACTACACCGATAGGACAAAGGATCTCAGAAAGACTGATCAGTTGCTCGTCGCTTTTGCTCACAAAAGGGAAGGCAGTGCTGTTTCCAAGCAATTCCTGTCGAAGTGGTTGGCTCATTGCATCACTTTCTGTTATGACAAGTACAACAAGACCCTTCCGGGTCAAGTCAGAGGTCACTCCACTCGTGGAGTAGCGTCCTCTGCGGCATGTTTCAAGAATGTGTCTGCGGCAGACATCTGTGCTGCCGCCACCTGGACTTCCGTCCATACCTTGATGAAACACTACAGTTTGGACATTGCCTCTCGCCATAGAGCAGGCTTCGGGCTAGCTGTTCTGCAAAGCCTCCTATCTTAAGAACTTACCGTAACAGTAGATCTTCGAGGGAGGCTCTTGCAGTAGGTAATACCTTCCCGCCCTCCATCCCCTAGGTTTTTTCAGCTCCTTTTCCATTGAGGAAAATGTAGCTTCTCTCGTCCGGGCCTGTGGCGGAAAGAACTGGAAGGCGGGCGTCCGGGACCGCCCCTTTATACCGACATCGTCTGACGTCGGTCACCTGATGTGGGGGCGGTCCCTCGCCAGGGACTGCTAGCTAGAAATTTTTCCGTGGGGTCCTGCTGCCAGCCGGCGTCAGTCCTATATGTAATTACCTACTGCAAGAGCCTCCCTCGAAGATCTACTGTTACAGTAAGTTCTTACGTAACTGTACTTTCTTTCCCATCTACAGTACGTGCTGACTGAAGATCACAGCTAGGGCTACCTCTGATGCATCAGTCTGTAACAGAAATTGGTTCTCAAAGTCTGGCTTTCTTAAAACAGGAGCTGAACATAATGCAGCCTTAATGGCCTGAAAAGTCTTGTCACACTCTGGGGTCCATTTCACATTATTCGGGAACCGTTTCTTTACGAGTTCAGTGAGGAGAATAGCTAACTCAGCTAAGCTGGGAACAAATCTCCGATAATAACCAGCCAGATCTAAAAATGACCTGACATGTTTCTTGGTTTTGGGGACAGGTCTGTTAGCTATAGTTTCTGTCTTGGAAACCTCTGGCTTACCTTCTCCATTTTCCAAAACATAGCCCAAATATCTGCTTTCCTGCATGCCCAATGCACACTTGGTAGGATTAACTGTCAGACTTGCCTTTCTGATAGATTGGATAACTGCTCATAGGTGTTTCAGGTGGCTTTTCCAGTCTGGACTGTAAACCACAACACCATCCCGGTACACAGCACAATAACCAGTGTGAGGAGATGAAATTACATCCATGTACCGCTGGAATGTAGCAGGTGCGCCATGTAAACCAAGTGGCATGGTGGTAAAATGATAGAATCCTGTAGGAGTGGCAAGTGCAGTTCTAGGGACATGGATATGTTGTTCATCCACACTATCTGGCAGGTTCCTTGCCGCTTTAAATCTTGCCGGAAGGTCTTCAAGCTAGCTCCTCCCACCCACCCGGGTGGTAAAACTCTCGGCTCCGCCCCATGACGCCAGATCTTCCTTACCGCTTGGAAGCTCAGGTTCCCTCCTTGCGCTCTGCGTTTAAGCTTTAGCCCAAAAAGCTTCGGTTTGAAACTTTAAAAAAAAAAAAAAAAAATTTAAAAGTTTACCTCTTCGGTCTTCTCCCTCGCGGCTGCGATGGACCGATCGATTCCCAGATTTCGGAGATGTCCCTGTGAGCAGAAGATGTCTCGGATGGACCCGCACTCACGTGGGTTTACTGTCTTAGCCCGAAACACGACCACGCGAGCTTGCGATCTGTGTTCCTCCTTTTGGTCTCGTCCTCGGGGACTACGCTGCCCGTCTTCAACTAAAGGCGCCCGAAGAATTTCCTCCGGTTAAATCAAGGAAGCTCGACTGGCGGTTTCATCGACTGCGGGATCCGCTGAACAACTGGAACAGTTGGTTGCCCTCGAGGAAGAGGCGGCTCAGGCGCCACCGACTTCTGCGACTTTCGTTCCGCTTTCTCTTGGGGCCTCCTACTCAACCCGTTTAAGAGTTTTCTTGTCGACCTCCTCAACTATGTCGAGGGTCCATCTTCTTCGGGACCGCTTCATCGGTCAAGAAAAGTATGGGTAAGTCCCATCGCCGACGCCTCCTGGGAGCGGAAAGATCTCCTCCCTTGTCGACAGTCGACTTCGTTGATTTTTCGGCTCGCCACTGGCTTCACGGTGCCCCGTCAGGCCAGGTGACTGAGACACCGCCCGGCGTGGTCGAATTTTCTCGATCCGTTAGTGAGTTGTCGGCTGGGCCGAATTCCCTCCTCGGCGAGGACTGTGGATACTGTCGGCTCATCTGCGCCTCCGGCCTCCCCGACCTCGGCCTGGCGAGATTTTGATCTCGGTCTCGGACATCTTGGCGGTCCAAGCGCTCCCGTCGATACAAAGCGGTCTCGGTCTTAACACCACGGTAAGCGGCGTCGCCGCTCTTCCTCATCTTCCTCCTCCTCGGACGAGGAATTTCGCGTAAGTTGCCTTAAAATATGAGGATCTCATGTGCAACAACTTTACTGGCTGGCAACAAGCCGCCCAGGCCTCTTCCCGCCATTAAATGGTTGCCACGGACCAGTCGAATCAACCCTCGTGGTGGTCGAGAGCCTGTTTCCAGGCCGGTTGTTCGACCTATTCCAGCTGCTCCACCAATTTTGGTGGAACCGCCTCAGCCGACAGTAGGGGCACCGTCGAAAGATTCACGGTCGGCCCAGGGCCTTCCCCGCAGGCTGTCAGTCACTCTCACGCCCGATAAGCCTCAGCAAGTGGAGAGTGGCTCAGGCTTCAGGCAGCTCTTCGACGATTCGTCGGATTCAGATGACTCCTCCCTATTCTCCAAGCGTCTGGACTTGGAGTCCTCTGGGGGGCAGTCAGCGGACGATAGCCCTTCGTCCTTCCTCGGACTTCTTAGGCTCATCTCAGAATCCACTGGATGAAGCTTGAACCGATATCCAAGCGGGCTAGATATCCCTCACTGAGATTCTGGACCGGGGGATTCTCCTGAGCCTTTCCGATTGGCGAAGCCATTGTCGACTCGGCCCTGGAATTATGGCAGCGTCGGCTTCCTGTCCTGCGCCGTTGGCCAGGATGGCCAGAGAAGTATCACGATCTCACGGCTCTCTGTCCGGCTTTTCTGAACACCCTTGGCTGAAGGTTGGTTCTGGACAGCGTTTTCCGGCGCGCCGGCAATCCCAAGGACATGGACAAACCGCCCGACAAAGAGTCCAAGAAGTTGGACTATGCCAGACGGAAAGTGTATGCTGCCTCCTCTCTTGGTCTTCGTCAGGCCAGTTCGGCCATCCTCATGGTGCACTTCTCCCATGCCCTGTTGGGCTCCCTGGATGAGGTTGTCCCTCATCTTCCCGCTGACCTGCAGACCACGGTCAAGCAGGTGCGGGACCAGGGCAAACAGTAGCCAAGCAGCAGCTCCAGACTGCCTTGGATATCGGGATTCTTGCCCGGTCAGTGGCGCGCGCTGTGGCCATCGTCGTAGGCGTGGCTGAGATATCCACTTTCACCTCGGATACCCAGCACAAGCTTGCGGACGTTCCCTTCTTGGGAACAGACCTCTTGACCCTGGGTGGAAGGCCACCTCGAGAGGGATCGAGAGTCCAATGCCACCTTGGACTCGGTCTCGTCCAGCGCAGAGAGACAAAGGGTCGTAAGCCTCAGCCTAAACCCTTCGCCCCTCTGCTCCCGCTGCGTCCGGCCCCACATCAGCGTCAGGGCCAGCAGGCTAGACCTTGGTATTCAAGCCCAAGCCACCAGCTCCCTCAAATAGGAAGCAAGGAGGAAAAGGCCCTGGTGGTCCCTCGGCCGGTCCTTCCTCCAAGCCTGCAAAGTGACGGGCTGAGGGGTGTTGCCCCCATCCCCGTCACCTCGCCCCTGGTTCCCCCCATGGGGGGACGGCTTCGACATTTCCTTTCCGCCTGGTCCGCTGTTACCACGGACAGGTGGGTTTTGGAGGTGG
Organism: Neoceratodus forsteri; assembly: GCA_016271365.2. Classification (NCBI taxonomy): domain Eukaryota; kingdom Metazoa; phylum Chordata; order Ceratodontiformes; family Ceratodontidae; genus Neoceratodus; species Neoceratodus forsteri. The sequence goes on from CM028136.1 coordinate 85,650,074, forward strand.
TGGGAAGAGGCCTGCCTCTCGAATTCGAGCGGGCTCCACCCTTCAGGGCCGTCGCCCCGCGGGGGGCTTCGGGGTCCCCAGAATCTCTACAGGCTCGTCGAACCGACATCGCCCTACTCCTTCTAAAGGGGGTGATAAGAGAGATATAGAGGACCCACCATCAGAACCGGGGTTCGTGTCCAGGTACTTCCTGGTCCCGAAACGGACGGGGGGCTGGCGCCCCATCCTGGACCTACACGACCTGAACAAGTTCCTAAGGTCTCGAACCTTCAGAATGGTCACTCTGGCTCAGATAATACCATCTCTGGAACACGGCGTGTGGTTCTGTTCTCTGGACTTCAGGGCCAGCGTTCTTTCACGTCCCTATCCGTCCGTCTCATCAGAGATTCCTCCGCTTCAGGTAGGAGGATCCCTCTTCAGTTCAGGCCATGCCCTTCGGCCTTTCTTCAGCTCCAGGGTCTTCACCAAATGCATCGCTAGCGGTGACAGCTTTCCTGCGGCGAGGGTCGGTGTACCCTTACCTGGACGATTGGCTGATAGCAGCCCCTCCAGGTTGGAGGTGGAGCGGTCAGAGATCTGGCCCTCGGGTTTGCTCTCAACTTGGCCTCCTGGTCCAGCGAGGCCAAGTCGGAACTCGAGCGAAGCAGGTGATATCTTTCATCGGGCAGGCTCGTCTCTCTTCGAGCCAGAGCACGGCTCCCGGCGGACAGGGCCGAGGTTCTTTCCTCCTTTGCCCAATCATTTCTGGTTGGGCAATCGCACCCTGCCCGGGACTTCCTGCGACTCCTGGGTCTCATGGCGGCCTGTACCAGCGTAGTCCGTTGGGCACGCTGGCACATGCGCCCCCTCCAGTGGGGACTGGCCAGTCAGTGGTCACAGCGTTGCGATCCTCTGGACCAGCGTGTGTGGATGACCCAGGAGATGTGGAACGCTCTCCAGTGGTGGACCGTTCCGTCTCATCTGCAGGAGGGTATCCCGTTTGTCCGCCCCGAGCCAACGGTCTCCCTAACGACCGATGCCTCTTTGATGGGTTGGGGTGCCCATCTGGGGAACACCGAGTGCATGGCCTCTGGTCCGGGAGTCGATGCCATATCAACCTGCTGGAGCTCCGTGCGATCCGCTAGCTCTCCTGCCTTTGCTCCGTTTCTCCGGGGTCAAGTGGTCCGAGTCAGGCGGGCAATACCCGACCATGTACTATCTAAACCGCCAGGGGCGGGCGGCGCTCCTTGCCTCTATGCAAGGAAGCTCTCTGCATCTGGTCACTAGTGCGGCCTGGAGGCGGATCTCCTGGCCATTCATGTGGCAGGAGCCTCCAACACCCTGGCCGATGCCCTGAGCCGTATAGGGGCTGCATCGCACGAGTGGTCTCTCCTGCGGAGATAGTACAAGACCTGTTCTCCCTCTGGGGCACACCTCTGGTGGATCTGTTTGCCTCAGGGAGAGCAGCACTGAGCTGTTTCATGCCCGCCCCCTCAGCAGGGCTCGCTGCAGGGGATGCCTTCTCGAGCCCGTGGACCCGGGCCTCTTTACGCCTTTCCCCGTTCCCCTGATTCACAGGGTCCTGCTGAAAGCGAGGAGGGACAAGGCGCAGGTGATTCTGATAGCCCCAGACTGGCCTCGCCAGTTCTGGTACCCAGATCTCCTCAGTCTCAGCTCCAGGACTCCGCGGCAGCTTCCAGCTCGCCCGGACCTGCTCTCAGTCAGTCAGGGGAAGGTGTTCCATCCGGACCTTCAATCCCTGCACCTGACGGCCTGGTTCCTGAGCGGCTAGAGTTCCAGGCCTTGGGTCTTTCCGACGAGGTCCTCAACGTCGTTGAGGCGTCCCGTAATGAGTCGACCAGAAAATGCTATGCCTTCAAATGGAAGAGGTTCTCCATTTGGTGTCGGGAAAAGGGTTGGACCCTTTCTCGTGTCCTGTGGCAAGCATTTTGGACTATCTATGGTCCCTATCTAGTCAAGGGCTTAGGTCGCGACCCTTGGAGGTGCACCTGGCAGCCATTTCTGCTTACGGGCGGCGGGCCGGGAAGCAGTCGATGCTTGGGAGAGGTGGTCTGGCGCTTTTTCAAGGCCTTGATCATTTCCTCCAGTCACGGGAACCCCCACCTCCGTGGGATTTACTGCTAGTACTGGCAAAGCTCATGGGCAAGCCATTGAACCAATGCACAGGTGTGGTCTCCCCCACCTGTGGAAGACCGCCTTCTTGGTGGCTATCCGTCAGCCAGAAGGATGGGAGAACTCCAGGCGCTTAGCATCGAGTCTCCTTACCTGTTCTTCCACAGGGACAAGGTTGTCCTCGCCCCACCGAAATTCCTTCGAAGGTGGTGTCGGAGTTCACCTTAATCAGGTGTGGACTCTGCGTTGTTCTACCCCAATCACACCTCGGAGGCCGAATATAGGCTCCATACTCTGGACCCTAGAAGGGCGCCGCTTATTATAAGGGCTGCGGCTGAAATTCGGGAGAGGTTCGCCAGCTGTTTGTCACCTACGCTGAAGCCGCACCTGGCAGACCTGCAGCCAAGCCGGACGATAGGCAGATGGGTCACCTCCTGCATAAATCTCTGCTATGAGTTGGCGGGCATGGAGCCTCCCAGAGGATAAGAGCTCATTCTACCGCCATACTGCTGCATCGGTGGCTGCTTCCAGGGATGTCCCTATCCAGGAAATCTGCAGGGCTGCTACCTGGAAGTCAGCACACACTTTATTTCCCACTACACATCGACCTTGAGTCACGCCGGGATGCTGGTTTTGGGGCCTCGGTTCTCCAATCTTTGTTCCCAAGTAAGTATTTAGGGGTGTGCCTTGCCTCCCTCCTCCCGGAGAACTGGTAGGAGTCTGCCAGATAGTGTGGATGAACAACATATCCATGTCCCTAGAAATACAGGTTACTCACCTGTAACAGGAGTTCTAGGAATGGTATATGTTGTTCATCCTACCAATCCTCCGACCTCGGCTTGACGCGCAACCCTATGAGCTTCAGCGGGCAGATCTGGCGTCATGGGGCGGAGCCGAGTTTTACCACCCGGGTGGGTGGGAGGAGCTAGCTTGAAGACCTTCCGGCAAGATTTAAAGCGGCAAGGAACCTGCCAGATAGTGTGGATGAACAACAAATACCATTCCTAGAACTCCTGTTACAAGTGAGTAACCTGTATTTTTTGTCTCTGGATTATTTAGCTTGGGGGATTTGCCAGTAACCCTTGCTGAGATCAAAGGTACTGATATACTTGGCACTCCCTAGCCTGTCCAGCAAATCATCTGTTCTGGGCATAGGATGACTGTCATATTCTGACACTTGAATAAGTTTCCTGAAATCAAAGCAGATTCTTACACCCCTTTCTTTTTTGTTTACAGTCATCATTGGTGATGACAAAGCACTTCTTGACTCTTCTGTGTTACCCAATTCTTTCATTTTTTGGTATTTCCTTAATCACGTCAGCTCTTAACCACCCTGGTAATCTGTATATCTTTTGTCTAATAGAGTGAGCATTTCTTGTCACTATTACAAGCTCAACACCTCTAGCTCAGCCTAGTACTGTGGTAAAAGTACTGTTAAATGTCTTTAGCAAGTTAGGAATTTCTGTGGTTTGTTCTGAGGTTAAGGAAACATTCACCTTTACAGCATCAGCAGATCTCACTTCGAGAGGGCTCTTGCAGTAGGTAATTACATATAGGACTGACGCCGGCCGGCTGCAGGACCCCACGCAAAAATTTCTAGCTAGCAGTCCCTGGCGAGGGACCGCCCCCACATCAGGTGACCGGCATCAGGAGACGTCGGTATAAAGGGGCAGTCCCCTGATGCCCGCCTTCCAGTTCTTTCCCGCCGTTAGCTCGTGCCAGTGCCTCGCAGAAAAGTTCTTCACTCGTCAGACTCCCTTCGTCAATGTTTTACCGAGTAATTTTCGCTTTTCTTGCTAAATCGTCAGTCAGTCGTCGGTGTATGTCGTCCCCTACACCCTCCGAGCACAAAAACAAGAGCGACTCATGCGGCACCTAACTCCCGCACAAGGACGGCCACTCCCTATGCCTTTTTTGCCTAGGTTCTGATCATCCGGTAGAGAAGTGCCAGCACTGCCTGAGTTTTAAAGCGGGCACCCGGAGAAGGCGGCAGCAGTCCCTGTAAGCCCACATTCTTAAAAAGAAGATGAGCTCCATGGAGAAGGGACTCAAAAAGCTTCGGCAGGTGTCAACTTCCCCTGAAAGCCATCGGAAGAAAAAGGACAAAGAAAAGCACCGGGACAAGGGCTCCTCCACCGCGACTTCGTCGGGAGTTGCCGTGTTACAGGTAACGTCTCCTCTGGGGGACCGCTCCTCAGCGGCTGCCTTAGAGTCTTCTGAGGCGGCATTGGCTCGCCCATCTGGCTCACGCTCGAGCCCTTCGAGTGCCTCCGGGCATTGAAGGCCTCCGCCCCCGGTAAGGCCGTGGCTTCGCGGCCTACTGGCACGGGCAGCTCTGATAAACCGGACATCGGCTCCTCTGACGTCCGCATGGAGAAGGTCAGTAAGTCGCCCGACCCTTCGGGGCAGCGTGCTGCCCCTCTTCCGCCGGACCAGGTCGCCCCTCCATCGCAGCCTGCCTCCAGTGATGAGTCCGTTAAGTCGGACGCCGATGCCCACCCGGATCCCGCTGCTAAACCACACGTCGGTTCGCTTGATGTCCATACAGTGGAAGAGCCGACGCTGGACCCTCCTGCGTCCGTCGTTCCTGGCTCCCCGCAGCCTTCACTGCCCTCTGGGGACCCTGAGTCTCCTCAGCCCAACCCCGGGATTTTACCCCCATCCCTGGGCGGCTGAGGTTCTGCCTCTGTCAGATTGTCCACCTGCGGGTTCAGCGGATCTGGCGCTGGCTCCCCGGACACCGGCTCCGACACCGGCACCTCCGACGTCGGCTCTGACGCCTGTTTTGCCGACTCCAGGCGACATCCTGCTCTCGGATGCCGCACTGACGTCGGGCCCTCCGAGCCTTCTAACTCAGACCCGCCCATGGGGCCTCTGGCCGGGCCGTCTGCTCCGGCAGCTCCCCCGGCTCCTGAGTACCCCCTGTCGTAGCCGAGACCACAGTACCCGATGCCACAGTACCCGGTGCCCCAATACCCGACGCCTGGTTTTCCGCCGTCGGGTTTCGGATACTCGCCTTATGGATATAATCCATACCATATAAGGCAGAATTTCACTGTTCGCTGATGACACAAAGCTCTGTAACAGAGTAGACACACCAGAGGGTGTAGACAGAATGAGAAGCGACCTGCAGAAACTTGAAGATTGGTCAGGTGTTTGGCAGTTGAAATTCAATGCAAAGAAGTGCAAGATAATGCATATGGGGCACAAAAACCCTGGCACAATATATCAGTTGGGGGGTGAGGATATAGCATGCACCAAGCAGGAAAGGGATCTTGGGGTTATCATCTCTGATGACCTCAAGGTAGGAAACAGTGTGACAAGGCATCAGGTAAAGCAAATGGGATGCTGGGATGTATAGGCAGGGGCATCACCAGCAGGAAAAGGGAGGTCATAATTCCGCTATACAAGACACTAGTGAGGCCCCACCTGGAGTACAGTGTACAGTTCTGGAGACCATACCTACGTAAGGACATAGACAGGGTAGAGAAGGTTCAGAGGAGGGCAGCAAAGATGGTGCATGGATTGCATAATAAGTCCTATGAAGACAGGTTGAAGGAACTGAACATGTACTCCCTGGAGGAGAGGAGGGAGAGAGGGGATATGATAGAGACATACAAGTATCTTACAGGGAGGAACAGGGTGCAGGAAAACACTATTTTTAAGCGAAAAAGATGTTCGCGGACTAGAGGGCATGGGATGAAGTTGGAGGGAGGACGATTCAGAGGAAACATGAGAAAGAATTTCTTCACAGAACGGGTGGTGGACAAGTGGAACACCCTGCCAGAGGAAGTGGTGGGGGCTGAAACAATCACGGGATTTAAGAAAGCATGGAATAGACATAAAGGAATTCTGGAGGTCAGGGGTAAGGTGCAACAGACTTCTAGGAAAACAGACTGAACTTACAAGCTCAAATGGGCAGACTGGGTGGGCCATAGGCCCTTATTTGCCGACACTGTCTATGTATGTATCTATGTATACCCATATCCCCCTCCTCCTCCTCCACCGCCCCCTCAGCCGACAGTGGATTTGCTGGAGACTCTGGCCTCCTGGTGGGCTGAGGCCAAGGCTCAGCTCACCAGAGGTGGAGAGTTGGCTCTACCGACGCTTGCGGTACGGTTCCTGTCGTCCATGCGTGACACACTCCCTCACCACCTCCGGACACCAGGGCTAACCCCTCTGGGTCAAGAGAGGGATAGGACATGCTTCCCCGAGGGCTTCCCAAGGGGTCCGTTCCTCCCCCTAGACAGGAAAGGGAGTCGTCTTCTTCATCTTCCTCTTCCCCCTTGGACTCCTCTGACGGCTGCTCCGAAAGGGACGACGAACCACGCTGTCCATCAGAACCCAGGCCAAGGACTCCTCTGAAGTCTCCTCCAGAAGATCCTTCCTTTACGGAGCTGCTACGTAAAATCCAGGCAGTACATAAGTGGCAATCATTGGAACCAGAACCACAGCGGGTGAAACTCGACGAGCATCTGGATCTGCCCATGACAGCTCCCACCTTGGTGCTACCCTGGATCGAGCCTCACGCCGACCTTGTTATCACCATTTGGAAACAGCTGTCGGCTTTAGCCCCACTTCCTTGGAAGTCGAACAGGCTATACTAGGCTCCCGAGAGTGATGACTCTGTAGATTCTCACCCTTGTGCTGACTCCATAGTGATTAGCGCCCCTCACAGCCGGTCAGCTAACCCAAAACATCTTAGCTCGTCACCACCTGATAAAGAATCTCGCCTACTGGACCAGTATGGTAAGAAGATTTTTGCCTCTTCCACACTGGGAATCAGGGCCTTGTACTATGTCGGTTACATGGGGGATTACCAGAAGGCAATTCTTACTCAGGTGGAAACCAAATTGGACTCCCTACCGGATTCTCAAGTCAAGCAGGAGTTGGCTGACCTCGTCCGCTCTGCACGTTCGGCCAGTCGACACATGCTTCATGCGACCTACGATGTAGTGGACACTGTTGGACGGAGCTCAGCTTTCGCCGTAGGCTTACGTTGTCACTCTTGGCTCCGTGTGCAGGGGTTGGTTCCGGAAGTGCAGTCCGCTATACAGGAAGCGCCCTTCTGGGGGTCGGTGCTCTTCGGTGGCGACTTCAAGGACATCAACACCGATTTGCAGGAGAAGGGGACGGCACTAAAGTCCATCGACTCTATGTACCATCCCTATCAATTGCAGCACAGTCCCTTTCGCAGATGGAATCGGCCAAAGACGAAACCTCCGGGAAAACGGGCCACTAAGCGCCGGGCCCCCACAGCTGCCAAGCCCCCCCACCCAAAAAAGCAGCGGGTGCTTCAGCTGCGGCGCTGCCCCACACCACCTGACTCCTTCCCTCTCCCACAGCCTCCGGGCTCCCCGGAGGAACTGGTAGTAGGGAGGTTTTCCTTTCACCTTCCGGGCTGGGAGAGGATAACATCAGATTCTTGGGTGCTCCAGCTGATCGCAGAAGGACACGCAGTAGAGTTTCTACAGAAACCACCTCGTCACCCTCCCCCAAGGTTGTTGTATTCTCGGGAACATTTTCTTTTGGTCCAGGAAGAGATTTCAGCACTGTTGCTGAAAGAGGTGATAGAACCCATCCCTCTTCATCTTCAGGGGACAGGTTACTATTCCCACTTCTTCCTGGTCCCGAAGAAGACAGGAGATGTAGGACCCATTCTAGATCTCAGTTCCCTGAATCTTTTTGTGGAGTACAAAATATTTAGAATGCTCTCCTTGCAGAGCCTTCTGCCCCTCTCTGGCCGGGTCAATGGCTGTGCGCTCTGGAAATGCAGGATGCTTAACTGCACATTTCCATTCACCCGTCTCACCGCAGATATCTCCATTTTGCTTTCCAGGGGGACCACTACTCATTCAAGGCACTTCCTTTTGGCCTATTCTTGGCTCCCCGAGTATTTACCAAATGCCTCAGAAAACGGTGGTGGATTATCTGCGTACCAAAAGTGCAGTTTTCCCGTACCTGACGATTGTCTCCTGGCGACCTCGTCCAGGTAGGAACTCCTGCACTGCCTCACCCTTACCCAGCAGGTTTTTGCCTACCTGGGTATTACCATCAACCATTTCAAGTCTCTCTTGATCCCATCTCAGAGATTACAGTTTATCGAGGCGATTTTAGACACGACCATTGGCAGGGCCTTCCTACCACTGGACAGGGCGTCCACTCTCCAGACTCAAGTAAGTTTGTTATCCGACCGCAGGCGGGTCAGTGCAAGATCGGTCCTTCACCTCCTCGGGCTCATGGCAGCTGCTATCCCGACAGTTCCTCGCACTCAGCTCCACATGAGGGTTTCCCCAGTGGATGCTTCGCTCCCAGTGGGATCAGTTAGTGGGCGACTTGGATCAGTTGGTTCTAGTCTCTTCCCCAATGCTTCGAGACTTGCAGTGGTGGATGGTTCGAGAGAACCTTCTTCGGGGAGTTCCATTCTTCCTTCCTCCCCCCTCCCAGACTCTAACCACAGACGCCTCGGGCGAAGGTTGGGGAGCCCATCTCGTTCCCCATCGGACCCAGGGCTCTTGGTCCAAGCTCGAACAGACACTCCACATCATTGTGCTTGAGCTTCAGGCAGTTCTTTATGCTCTCCAAGCCCTTCACCTGTACCTTCTTCCCGGCCACCTAGCAGTCCAGACGGACAATATGTGCGTGGTTTGGTACATCAACAAACAGGGAGGGACTCGGTCCTACCCTCTTTGCAGGGAACCAATGAGGGTTTGGGATTGGGCAGCACAACACGACCTTTACCTCACGGCAATTCATGTTCCGGGAGTCGACAACACCTTGGCAGACAAGCTAAGTCGCTCGTCTGCTCTGGCTCACGAGTGGGAACTGGATCAAGGGGTTCTAGACGATATCTTCCTACACTGGGGAACACCACAGGTCAACCTGTTCTTTTCCCCTCTAAACGCAAAGCTTCCCGACTTCTGCTCGCTCATTCAAGAGCAAGGCGTTTTCTGGAGAGATGCTCTGTCTCTAGACTGGAAGGACAGATTCGTCTATGCCTTTCCCCCCCAATTCCTCTGATCACATGGGTCTTGCAGAAACTAGGTTCAGAAGGAGCACAAATGATTCTGATCGCTCCTTTCTGGCCCAGGCAAGGTTGGTTCTCTCTTCTACAACAATACTCAGAGGATCCTTCTCTTCCTCTACCTCTGTCACGATGTTTACTGACCCAGGATCAGGGGGCCCTGGTCCATCCAGGTCTCAAGTCGCTTCAGCTTCATTCATGGCTCCTGCAGACATAGCTCAAAGTCGCTTTGGAGTTTCTCCTCAAGTGGCGGAGATTTTGGTGGAGGCTAGGAAACCCTCCACTAGATCTACCTATGCCATGAAGTGGAAAAGGTTCACAATCTGGGCTGCTTTGAAAGACGTGGAACCTTTTTCCTGCTCGGTTAGGCTACTGCTAGAGCACCTGCGCCATCTTTTTGACATGGGTCTTAGTCACCCCTCTCTGAAGGTTCACATGACGACCATTTCGGCCTATCATGTTCCCTTTGCAGACAGAACATTCGCTCAGCTGGAAGTCTCCAAGACTTTCCTCAGAGGGGTTCTTCACCTGAGACCTCCTATCCGTATTCCTGCCCCTCTGTGGGATCTGAACTTCATTCTTGAGAAACTTACTCTGCCTCCTTTTGAACTGGCAGCTTCCATAGACCTGAAGTTCATTTCATGGAAAATTCTCTTCCTTGTGGCCATTACTTCTGCTCGGAGAATTTCCGAGCTCCAGGCCCTGATTTGTAAAATTCCATACTTGATTTTTCACAAGGAACGTGTGGCTCTGCGCACTAACCCTAAGTTTCTTCCTAAGGTGGTATTGGAATCTACTCTGAACCAGTCCATAGAGTTACCCACCTTTTTTATGCAGTACTCCAATTGAGGGGATTATTTACTACTTACTGTGGACGTTCACCGGATTCTGAGATACTACACTAACAGGACAAAGGATCTCAGGAAGACTGATCAACTGTTTTTCTCTTTTGCACCCAAAAGGGAAGGCAATGCTGTTTCTAAGCAATGCCTATCTAAATGGTTGGCTCATTGTATCACTTTCTGTTATGACAAGTACAACAAGACCCTCCCGGGTCAAGTAAGAGGCCACTCCACCAGGGGAGTCACTGCCTCAGCGGCTTGTTTCAAGAATGTGTCAGCGGCAGACATCTGTGCTGCCGCCACTTGGACTTCCATCCATACCTTTACAAAACATTACAGTTTGGATATTGTCTCTCGCCGTAGAGCTGGCTTCATAGATACATAGATACATAGACAGTGTCGGCAGATAAGGGCCTATGGCCCACCCAGTCTGCCCATTTGAGCTTGTAAGTTCAGTTTGTTTTCCTAGAAGTCTGTTTCCCCTTACTCCTGACCTCTAGAATTCCTTTATGTCTATCCCATGCATTCTTAAATCCGTGATTGTTTCAGCCCCCACCACTTCCTCTGGCAGGGTGTTCTACTTGTCCACCACCCGTTCTGTGAAGAAATTCTTTCTCATGTTTCCTCTGAATCGTCCTCCCTCAACTTCATCCCATGCCCTCTAGTCCTGGAACATCTTTTCGCTAAAAATAGTGTTTTCCTGCACCCTGTTCCTCCCTGTAAGATACTTGTATTTCTATCATATCCCTCTCTCCCTCCTCTCCTCCAGGGAGTACATGTTCAGTTCCTTCAACCTGTCTTCATAGGACTTGTTATGCAATCCATGCACCATCTTTGTTGCCCTCCTCTGAACCTTCTCTACCCTATCTATGTCCTTACGTCAGGTATGGTCTCAGAACAGTACACTGTACTCCAGGTGGGGCCTCACTAGTGTTTTGTATAGCGGAATTATGACCTTCCTTTTCCTGCTGGTGATGCCCCTGCCTATACATCCCAGCATCCTATTTGCTTTACCTGATGCCTTGTCACCTGTTTCCCTACCTTGAGGTCATCAGAGATGACAACCCCAAGATCCCTTTCCTGCTTGGTGCATGCTATATCCACCCCCCAACTGATATATTGTGCCAGGGTTTTTGTGCCCCATATGCATTATCTTGCACTTCTTTGCATTAATTTCAACTGCCAAACCCCTGACTATTCTTCAAGTTTCTGCAGGTCGCTTCATTTTGTCTACACCCTCTGGTGTGTCTACTCTGTTACAGAGCTTTGTGTCATCAGCGAACAGTGAAATTCTGCCTTCTAGATCCTGCGCAATGTCACTGATGGAGATGTTGAATAGGACCGGTCCCAGCACTGATCCCTGTGGTACCCCACTGGTCATTCTTCCCTCTGTGGAGTGACAGCCATTTACCACCACCCTCTGTGTCCTGCCACCCAGCCAGTTACCTACCCACCACACTACTGTCCTGGCTTCAGGCTTGCTGTTCTGCAAGGCCTCCTTTCTTAAGGCTTTCACAGCTAGAGGATCTACTTGGAGTAGCTTTCCTCCTCCTGTGTGCTTATTCTTGTTCCAGACTGTTTGGGACTCAGTCCTATATGTAATTACCTACTGCAAGAGCCCTCTCGAAGTAAGATAGTACAGTTACGTAAAAACTTACCGTAACAGTAGATCTTCGAGAGAGACTCTTGCAGTAGGTAATACCTTCCTGCCCTCCATCCCCCTAAGCTTTTTCAGCTCCTTTCATTCAGGGAAATATCCGCTCCTCTCTCGTCTGGCCTATTTTGGCCTGTGGTGGGAAAGAACTGGAAGGCGGGCGTCAGGAACCGTCCCTTTATACCGACGTCTCCTGATGCCAGTCACCTGATGTGGGGGTGGTCCCTTGCCAGGGACTGCTAGCTAGAAATGTTTCCGTGGGGTCCTGCCGCCTGCCGGCGTCAGTCCTATATGTAATTACCTACTGCAAGAGCCTCTCTCGAATATCTACTGTTACGGTAAGTTCTTACGTAACTGTACTTTACAGTTTGTTCCAGTGTGTCATAAGCTACATCAGTGTCTTCTTTATCAGTTTCTGGTAAAACCAGCAAAACAGCTATTGGTGATTTTTCAACCCATTTCTTGAGGAGGTTAGCACGGTATATCTTAGTCAGATTTTTCCCATCAGGGGTCTCGATCTCATAGTTAACTGTGCCAATACGTCTAAGAGCCTTATAAGGCCCTTGCCACTTCCTCAACAGTTTATTTTCTGTAGTGTGTAACAGTAGCAAGATCTTTTCACCTGGCTCAAAAACGTTTTACCCCATGGTCATAATACACCTTCTACTGGTTTTGGGCCTCTTCTTGGTTACTATGGACGATTTCAGCGTATTTTACCAGCTTCTTTCTCAGGGCACTCATATAAGATGTAATAGATTGTTTCTGATAGGTGTTATCTTCCCATGTTTCTTTTATTACATCTAGTAGCCCCCTAGGTTGTCCACCATACCGCATCTCATATACTGAAAAACCTGTTAATATATGTGGCACTTCTCTGTAAGGAAAAACCAAGTAAGGTAAGTACTGGTCCCAGTCTTTCCCTTCCCTTTTTACAAACCTTTTTATCATGCATTTTAGGGTTTGATTAAAGCGCTCAACAAGACCACCTGTCTGAGGGTGATAAGGGGAGGTTCTTATGGCAGTGATACCTAGTAGTTGGTACAGCTCCTTCAGCAATCCAGCACCAAAATTACTACCCTGATCAGTAATAATAATCTCTTTAGTTGTGCCCACCCTGCTGAAAATGTTGGCATGCTCTGCTGCCACTTCTGAGGCTGTGACAGTATGCATTGGAACTGCCTCTGGGTATCGAGTAGCATAGTCACATACTACCAAAATGAATCGATCACTTGTTTTACTTTTGTCTAAGGGGCCAACCGCATCCATTGCAGTTCTCACACAAGGGGCACCTTGTCTTAGTTTAGTCACTTGGGCTACTTTCTGATACTCAGCACAAGAACTGTAATAGGTAGCAACATCTTCATGAATTCCAGGCCAGTAAAATCTGTTTGGCAATCTGTCAAGGGTGTGATCCCTCCCTGAGTGACCAGCCATAGGCCTATCGTGCTATCTGTAACAACTCAGATCTATAGTTTTGCGGTGTAACCAATTGTTCTATCTGGTCATGTGTCAGAGGTTTAACCTAAACTCTGTACAGTAACCCGTTATATTTTTTAAACATAGGTTCACCCTGTTTTGGTTTCACCCCCAGCTGCTTAAAATAACCCTAGAGAAACAGTATTCTAGGGACATGGATATGTTGTTCATCCACACTCATTGGCAGTATCCTTGCCGCTTTAAATCTTGCCGGAAGGTCTTCAAGCTTGCTCCTCCCACCCACCCGGGTGGTATAACTCTCGGCTCCGCCCCATGACGCCAGATCTTCCTTACCGCTTGGAAGCTCAGGTTCCCTCCTTAACGCTCTGCGTTTGCGACTGGTTCCTATTTCTCCGTTTGCGGATTTAAAAATAAAATTTTGCAAAAGACTTAGTCTTGATCCCTCGGCTGCGATGGACAATCGACTCGGTTTGGAGATGCCCATGCGGCGAAGATGTCTCGGACGGATCCACACTCCACGTGTGTCTACTGCTTAGGCCTTGAGCGACCACGCGGGCTTGCGACCTGTGCTCATCTTTCTCGCCTCGTCCTCGAAGACCGTGCTGCCCGAGTGCAACTGGGCGCGTCCGAAGCGTTCCCTCCGGTGAAGTCCAAGGAGGCCCGGTTGGCGGTGTCAGCGGCGGAGCTTCGGCGGATCAGCTCGGCGGATGGTGCGCCCTCAAGAAGGCGGCGCGGGCGTATCTTCCTCGGCGCGGCATTTATCCCGCTCTCTCTGGTTCTTCCTACGGCTTCCTTTAAGGAGCTTTGTCTGTCCTCTCCACTAAAGGAGAAGGGCCTGCGTCTGCTGGACCTTATTCTCGGTCAAAAAGAGGGACAAGGTAGAGTCCCTCCGTCCGGCGCTCTTGGGAGCGGGAAAGGTCCCCTCCCGGGCCGTCGACCGTCGGCCCCGATCGACCGCTCCGCCGAGCCACTGGCCTCCACGGTGTCCCGTCAGGTCAGTTGACCGAGACTCCCACTGATGAAGTGAGATTTTTCTCGACCCATTGAACGGGCTGTCGCCTTTAGCAGCCGAGATTCCCTCTCCCGGTTCCCGGGAGAGTTGAGGATCCGTGGGCTCGCCTGTGCCTCCGGTTCCGGAGCCCTCGGATGGACCTTCGAGCGAGAAGAGTGCGGTTCGAGCCGACACCTCCCCACCGACCCGGAAATTCCGGGACTCTCGGTCTCGGTCTCGGACCTCTTCGCGGTCCAGCCGATCCCACCGTCATAAGCGGTCTCGGTCTCGGCACCCATGACAGGGCGTCGCCCGCTCGTCCTCATCCTCCTCCTCGGATGAGGAGGCTTCGGCGTAAATGCATTCGCCGAGGCGAGGACCTTATGTTGCTAACAGCTCCTCCTGGCGGGGAATAAGCCGACTCCGCGCCTTCCCGGCCATTAAGTAGCTGTCACCGGGCAGCCCGACACAACCCCTCGACTTGTCGAGCGCCACCAGGCGGTTGTTGGTCAAAACCAGCTGCTCCACCGATTCCGGTGGAACCTCCCGCCTCCACAGCCACCAATTGGGGCTCCGACCAAGGATTCTCCGAGTCGACTAGGGTTTACCCATCGGCTGTCAGTTACCCTCACTCCGACCCGACCTCGGCGGGTGAAGGTGGCTCAGGCCAGAGGCAGCTCTTCGGGACTCTTCCGAGTCGAAGATGATTCCTCCTTCTTCTCCAAGCGACTGGACTTGGAGTCTTCAGGAGGTCAGTCAATGGACGATAGCCCGTCGTCCTTCCTAGGATGCTTGGCTCATCTCGGAGTCTACGGGATGGAGCTCGAACCCGTTTCAAATGGGCCAGGTATCCCTCACGGAGATTCTGGACCGGGGATTCTCGACGGAGGCCTTTCCGGTGGCGAGGCCATAGTGGGTCGGCACTGGAACTTTGGCAGCGCCCTGCTTCCTGCCCTGCGCCTGGCCAGGATGGCCAGGAAGTATCACGGTCCCCGGTTCCTTGTCCGGTTTTGGAACACCCCTCTGCTGAGGGTTGGTTACCGACAAGCGTTTTCGGAGCGCCCGACAGCGCCAGGGATGTGGACAAACCTCCTGACAGGAGTCCAAGAAATTGGACTATGTCGGGCGAAAAGTCAGCTACGTCCTCTCTCGGCCCTTCGTCCAGGCCAGTTCGGCCGTCCTCATGGCACATTTTCTCATGCCTGTTGGGCTCCTGGATGAGTCATCCCTCATCTTCCCGCCCGATCTGCAGACTACGGTTAAGCAGGTGCGGGACCAGAAGGCAGGGCAGTGGCCAAACAGCAGCTCAGACTGCTTTGGATGTAGGGGACTCATGTGCCAGATGGGTGGCGGCCGCGGTGGCTATGCTGTCGGCGGGCTTGGCTGAGGATATCACCTTTACTTCGGATACCCAGCACAAGTTGGCGGATGTTCCCTTTTGAGGACTGACCTCTTGACCCCTGGGGTGGAAGGTCACCTGCAGAGGATCGAGAAGTCCAATGCCACCTTGGACTCGGTCTCTTCCGCTCAGAAGGACAAGGCACCAAACCACAGCCTAAGCCCCTTGGTCCTTCTGTGCCCCGTGGCCTCGACCCAGCAGCGTCAGGGCCAGCAGGCTCGACCTTGGCATCCCAAACCCAAGCCACGGCTTCCTCTAACAGGAGGCAGGGAGGAAAGGCCCAGGAGGTCCCTCGGCGGTCCCTCCTCCAGGCCTGCCCAGTGGCGGGCTGAAGGGTGTCGCCCCATCCCGTCACCTTACCCCTGGGTCCCCCCGTGGGGGGACGGCTCCGGCACTTCCGTTCCGCCTGGTCCGCTGTTACCACGGACAGGTGGGTCTTAGAGGTGGTGGGAAGAGGCCTGCCTCTGGAATTGAGCAGGCACCACCCTTCAGGCCCGTCGCCCCTCGGGAAGCCGGGATCCCCAGCCTCACTGGCGGCTGCGTCGGCCGACGCCTCTCCTCCTCCAGAAGGAGGTGGTAAGAGGTGGTGGACCCTCCTTCAGACCCAGGGTTTGTGTCCAGGTACTTCCTGGTTCGAAGCGGACGGGGCTGGCGCCCTTCCTACCTACTCGACCTAAACAAGTTCCTAAGGTCTCGAACCTTCAGGATGGTCACTCTGGCTCAGATAATACCATCCTTGGAGCAGCGGCGTGTGGTTCTGCTCTCTGGACTTGCAGGGGCCGCGTTTTTCACGTCCCTATCCGTCCGTCTCACCAGAGATTCCTTCGCTTCGGCGGAAGGATCTCTCTTGATTCAAGCCATGCCCCTGGCTTGTCTCCAGCTCCCAGGGTCTTCACCAAATGCATGGCAGTGGTGACAGCATTCCTCTGGCCCGAGGGTCGGGTGTACCCTTACCTGGGCGACTGGCTGATAGCAGCTCCTCCAGGAAGGAGGCGGAGTGGTCAGAGATCTGGCCCTCAGGTCTGCTCTCAACTGGGCCTCCTTATCAGCGAGGCCAAGTCGAACTCGAGCGAAGCAGGTGATTTTATTCATCGGGCGCGGCCGACTCTCTTGAGCCAGGCGCGGCTCCCGGCGGACAGGGCGAGTTCTTTCCTCCTTTGCCCGATCATTTCTGGTTGGGCATTCGCCCTGCCGGGACTTCCTCGCCTCCGGGTCTCATGGCGGCCTGTACCAGCGTGGTCCGTTGGGCCCGCTGGAACATCGTCCTCTTCAGTGGGGACTGGCCAGCCAGTGGTCTGGCACTGGATCCATGGACCAGCATGCCGGTGACACAGGGGATGTGGGCAGCTCTCAGTGGTGGACCGTTCCAGATCATTTGCAGGAGCATCCCGTTCGTCCGCCCGAGCTGGCGGTCTCTCTGTCGACGATGCCTCTCTGATGGGTTGGGGTGCCCATCTGGGGGAACACGGGCTCATGGCCTCTGGTCCCCTGGGAGTCGATGCCACATCAACCTGCTGGAGCTCCGAGGCGGTCCGCCTAGCTCTCACCGCCTTTGCTCCGTTCCTCCGGGGTCAAGTGGTCCGGTCAGGCGGACAATACCGCGACCATGTACTATCTAAACCGCCAGGCGGGGCCGCTCCATGCTTCTATGCAAGGGCTCTCCGCATTTGGTCACTCGTCGCAGCCTGGAGCGGATCTCTAGCCATTCACGTGGCAGGAGCCTCCAACACCCTGGCCGATGCCCTGAGGCGGATAGGGGCTGCATCCGCAGTGGTCTCTCCTGCGGAGGTAGTACAGCATCTGTTCTCCCTTTGGGGCACACCTCAGGTGGACCTGTTTGCCTCCATGGAGAACGCGAAGCTGAGTCTGTTCCATGCCCGCCCCCCTCAGCAGGGCTCGCTGCAGGGGGATGCCTTCTCGAGGCAGTGGACCCCGGGCCTCTTTTACGCCTTTCCCCCATTTCCCTTGATCCACAAGGTGCTTCTCAAGGCGAGGAGGGACAAGGCGCAGGTGATTCTGATAGCCCCAGACTGGCCTCGCCAGTTCTGGTACCCAGATCTCCTCAGTCTCAGCTCCAGGACTCCGCGGCAGCTTCCAGCTCGCCCGGACCTGCTCTCAGTCAATCAGGGGAAGGTGTTCCATCCGGACCTTCAATCCCTGCACCTGGCCTGGTTCCTGGCGGCTAGAGTTCCAGGCTTTGGGTCTTTCCGGCGAGGTCCTCAATGTAGTTGGGCGTCCCGTGAAGTCGACCAGAAAATGCTATGCCTTCAAATGGAAAAGTTTTCCATTTGGTGTCAGAACAAGGGCTTGGACCCTTCCTCCTGTTCCTTGGCAAGCATCTTGGACTATTTATGGTCCCTTTCTAGTCAAGGGCTTGGGTCGGCGACCCTAAGGGTGCACCTGGCAGCCATCTCTGCTTGCAGGCGCGGGCGGGAAGCAGTCGATTAGCGCAGAGAAGGTGGTCTGGCGCTTTTCAAGGCCTTGATCACATTTCCCCTCCAGTCTGGGAACCCCCACCTCCGTGGGATCTACTGCTGGTACTGGCAAGCTCATGGGCAAGCCATTCGAACCTATGCACAGGTGTGCTCTCTCTCACCTGTCGTGGAAGACCGCCTTCTTGGTGGCTATCCGTCAGCCAGAAGGATGGAGAAGCTCCAGGCGCTTTCCATCGAGTCTCCTTACCTGGTCTTCCACAGGGACAAGGTTGTCCTCTTACCGAAATTCCTTCGAAGGTGGTGTGGATTTCACCTTAACCAGGTGTTGACTCTGCGGTGTTCTACCCCAATCACACCTCGGAGGCGAATATAGGCTCCATACTCTGGACCCTAGAAGGCGCCGCTTATTATAAGGAGCGCCACGGCTGAAATCGGGAGAGGTTAGCAGCTGTTTGTCACCTACGCTGAAGCCGCATCTGGCAGACCTGCAGCCAAGCGGACGATAAGCAGGTGGGTAACCTCCTGCATAGATCTCTGCTATAAGTTAGCGGGCATGGAGCCTCCCAGAGGATAAGAGCTCATTCTACCCGCCATACTGCTGCAGCGGTGGCTGCTTCCAGGGCGTCCCTATCCAGAAATCTGCAGGGCTGCTACCTGGAAGTCAGCAAACACCTTCATTACCACTACCACATCGACCTTGAGTCACGCCGGGATGCTGGTTTTGGGGCCTCGGTTCTCAGTCTCTTTCCCAAGTAAGTATATGGGGTGTCGTCTTGCCTCCCTCCTCCCGGAGAACTGCTAGAGTCTGCCAATGAGTGTGGATGAACAACATATCCATGTCCCTAGAAATACAGGTTACTCACCTGTAACAGGAGTTCTAGGAATGGTATATATTGTTCATCCTACACATTCCTACATTCTCCCGACCCCGACGCCTGGCCTGAGCTTCCAGCCGGAGACCAGATCTAGCGTCATGGTAGGGCGAGAGTTATGCCACCCGGGTGGGTGGGAGGAGCAAGCTTGAAGACCTTCCGGCAAGATTTAAAGCGGCAAGGATACTGCCAATGAGTGTGGATGAACAACATATACCATTCCTAGAACTCCTGTTACAGGTGAGTAACCTGTATTTACTTGTTCTGAAAAAAAATCTCAATCGGTGATCAATTTAGTGTCAGCATTTTCATATGTTAACCCCTTATGTCCATCAGTCCTGTTGCCACTGTTTCATCAGGCGTTGTCTTTCTTTCCTGGAATTCTGGATCTTGGAGCTCTGCTCAACCAAGTCCGAATCAAAATTAGTGGAAGGAAAAGAGTCCCCACCATCTGAGATTTTCTTTGCTTGAGCTCTCATCACCACAGCTGCTGAAACATCAGGATTTGTCCCTATTTGATCAACTCAGTAAATCCTGGAAAGTCATTTCCAAATAATCACAGGTACAGGTAGCTTCGGTACTACCCCCACTTTCATTTGGTGCGACTCACCCTTAATATTCAGGGTCATGTGTGTGGTAGGATAGTATTGAGTGTCCCCGTGGATGCAGATGACACCAGTACCTGGTTCTTTTGAACACTGTTTTTTTTTTATTTAGTTGTTTAACCAGGTATAGCACACTAAGCTGAAAGCTTTTTTACAGGAGTGACCTGGGAGCACAAGGGGGTTAAGTGACTTGCTCAGGGTCACACAGTATGCAAGTGGAAGCTGTGGGATTCAAACCCAGGTCTGGTCTGCTGGATGTCACCAAATTTGCAACTCAGAGCCTTAGACCACTGCGCTATACTGCCTCCTATCCTGCTGTTTTCCCAGCACTTCAGTATGCACTGGGTCTGTCTGCTTCCCGAATCTATAAGTCCCTTCACAGTTTTATTTCCCACCTTCACATCTTTTAAGTACTTACCCCAATTTGCTAAAGACAAATCTGCTCCAGTGTCACTCTTCTTCCTACAGCAATTTCTTGCAATATGACTGGGCTTATTACAGTTATAACTAAAGCAAACAAGATGCGCCACTCCTCTATAAGATGCAAGGAAGTTCCACAGTTTATTAAATTACATGAAAAGTATAAAAGCATACCGCTGGTGAACTGTGGATCAGAATGCTAAGATCACACTGTTACCCAGACCGTTTTTTTTTTTTTTGTACTTGCTATTTACCGCCTTCCCCTGCCTCCTCCGCTCCACTTCTTCGAGAGCGCCTGGCATCTGCCTCGATTCCTTCCATGCCTGGAGCCCCGTGGTGGTCCCCCCATGTCTCCTTGGATTTCCCCCCAGGCGGGAACGAGGTGGGGCCCAAGCACCCCGAGCTAACGTCACTTCGTCGGGGCCGCTGTGTGGGACAGGCAGGGGACCATTGAGGTCTGTGCTGGCGCTCTGTCTACCCGCAGCGATGGAGGTGTTTTTCCCTGTTTCTCTGGGCGTGTCCTGCGCCCAGACGTCAAGGAGGAGCTCCACTGACGTCCGGCACGCCCAACCCTCCTGGATTGGCCAGGCACTTGCTGTACCCCAGGCCTCCGCCTGGGGTCAGTCAAGCACCGAGCCTTGTCCCCTCCTCCCTCCCTGGAGAAGGCGAGCAGTCCACGGACTCTCAGCCTTCTCCTCCTGGCTGGCCCTCCAGCTCCCTGGGCTCGTTCCCAAACCCGGATCGCCAGCGTTGCGAGCGGTAGCGCTACCGCTGCGCCGACGGGCTGGTCCACCCAGACTGGTTTTGTACCCAGTACGTCATCAGGGGGCGGTTCATTGCTCCCAAGGTTCATGGCACATAGAAATTGATTTAAAGTGACAGTGCATAATTTATACATAGGTGTAATGAACAGTACTCAATTTTCAAAGTCACCTAAAAATTAGTGTAAAAAGGTTTTACTACAATAACCCATGTTATACTAAAACACCCTCATTAATTCGTTTAACTATTACCTAGTGTAAAGAACACATTATTTTTTTACTTTTCAGTAATTCACAGCAACATATAGTGTATAATACAATGTCTTTCTCTGACTCTCTTTAAATAGTAATTATTATTGATACAGTACTTACAGTACTAAGATTTATTTTCCTTACTACTAGGATAGGCAACATCCCTTAACAGAGGATACTGGTTGCAGACATGGCAGTCCTCGTCATCATTAGTTTACCTTACTGTGATTTTATTTTATATGATAATAAGAATACAAAGTGAACAAGAAAGGCATACAGAGTATAGCAAAACCACCCTGCACGGTACATATATTCTCAACATTATACTAGGGAAACAACTGTAGAACAGTAAAACTATCTCATTAGACATGGCATTAAATCAGTTTTGTCATTCAGTCCTCATGGGCTCAGTGCCCCCAAAGTAAATATTCAGTAAGACTCTCTTTCAGATAGTCTATCCTCTAAACTGCCACCTGTTGGTCCCTGTGAAAGGGGGCTTCTAATAATAAACCCCTTCATCATTCTGTGTTTTATATTTGTTGTCTTGTGGAATGAATGCTGTCTTCGTCTTTTGTTTTGTTAATCTTGGTGCGTTTTAATGGGGTAACTAGGTGAATAGCTTGTAATAGCCCGGCCATCTATTGCAGTCTATTCCTTTATAAATCTTCACTTCTATTCGAATTATCGGAAGTCCTTTGAGGTAACACTTTTTGTTGGGTTGAATTTTTGGTTTTAGGAATTTCAGGTCCCCCCTTTTTAGAAATTCTGGGTCATTGATTCTTCGTCTATCTCATATCCCAGAGTTGTATGCCCTTTTTGTTGTGTCAAAATATGCATTTATGTTTTGAGTAGGTTAAAAATGTAGTAGAATCTGTCTATTTATCCAGCAAACACACTTCTCAGAAGCCGGAGACCTCTCTTGCTCGTTTTAGCGTATACGTAGTTACTTTCAAGTCTCCCCGTTGCGGTAGCGTCCTGTGAGTCCTTAGGGGTTTAGCAAGTTTAGGTACTAGGTAGTTTAGTTCTCTACACATTTCTAAATAAATGGAGTAAGCCAGAAGTTTAAGGAATTGCTCTCAAAGTGCCTGGTCTGGCTTAAATTACTTTCCTGAGCGCACAGCCTGCTTGCTGCACTTTTCCGCTCCTGACTTTATATACAATAAGTAAGGTTTTCAAAGAATGGGATGAATTAATCAGACTTCAGTTGTGATATCCAGGACATTAATTGATTCTGTTACCTGGAAGACTTTTGTTTTCTAAAATTCCGTGCTTGTTTTCTTAAATTAGACTGAATCTGTATGCTGGACATGATTTTGATCATGAGAGACCCACCCAGCTCTCCTTCCTTCTAGGGGCTGGCTTTGTCTGTCTGCTTTTATTGACAGAGATCTGGCGGGATCTCCTAGCGTTTCAAAATGTTGTATCAGCATAAAACACTTGTAAAACAAAATTGTATTCGAATTTAATAATTATGAATTGATTTGAAAATAGAGGATGCTATAATATATTTGAAATAACAAGTTTAATTTCGTAATTTATGTCAATGTTTGATTGATGGTTAGGATCCAATCCTGTTGTATTTCACCCTTTATATGCCAGACTTTTTTTTGATAGAGCAGATGGAGTTTGGGTGCTGTGTTGTAAGCATCTAGAAGAAGGTAGCAATGGAATGTACAACTGCCTGTATAATGGAATGTCTGTCTGTTTCATTGTAAAAAGGCCTTAAAGGTCCTGCAGCTATTTTTATTTTTCCTTATCGTGCAGTTCGCTTTTATTTAGTTATTTTTTGCATTTGCTGGTTCCAGTGAATAAAAAGGTCTGTGAAAGAAGAACTCCTCTCCTTGCAAGTATCCTTTGTTACCCTAGCCTCTCACAGTCCCAATTTCGCTTTTTCTAATCCGCAGAATTTGAATGTGTGTACAATATCTCTTTGTCTGGAATTTTGACAGTGTATGACCAGGGCACTTCTAATGTCATTATGGGTCACTGATCAAAGGTGTTCACCCATTCTAGATTTAAAAGGCCTTGTGGTCTTGCCCACATAAAGGGCTCCACATTGACAAGTGGCCATATTGACTACATATTCTGTAACACAGTTAATAAAGTCCTGTGTCTCAACGTTTTTACTACTGTTGCAGCTTGTAAAAGTATTGCACTTGGCCAAAGAGGCACAGAACTTGTTGTTACCACATGGGAAGGTACCATGTGGTAGTGCATTTCTCCCAAGTATTCAAAGCAGTCTTAAGTGGTTGGTAACTGTGTACCAGTCTGTCAATTTTTCCCTCTTTTATACACCATTCTCTGTCTGTTTCTGATAATTTCCTTCAGCAATGGTTCCGCCTCTTTTTTTTTTAACACATTTATTTCTTCGCCCCCTTACCCGAGGAACTCTCTCCAGCATCTGCCTAACCCGCTCTCTACCTCCCGCTGTGGCGACTGCAACTACTTCCTCACTCTGACCAGACTGCACCCCCGGATCTAAGCCCCCACAGGGAAGGGCTGCCCTATCCTCCCAGGGCACTCGATCTATAGTGTAGTGAGCCTGTCGGAATGGAGGACCAGAGAGAGTGAGGAGCCCAGCGTTGGGAGTGTGGAGCTGGCAGCAGTGCCTTCGCCTGTCCTCTGAAGGGGGGGGGGTCCATTTTTCCTCCATTTCCCCGATGCTCCATCGTGCAGTGGCATCAGTGCGATGCCTGCCGCCTTACCGCCCCTGCGCAATGCGTGGCGGCGCGGCTCGTATCCCTGGTCTCCACCAGAGGTCACCCCCGTGCAACGCAACCCCTAGAGCCCTCCCCAGGAAAAGAGAGCAGTCCTCTGGATGCTCAGTCTCTTCCCTCCCCTGCTGGCCCCCGACGTCCCGAGCTCGTTCTCGAGCCTGGGTCGCCGGCATAGCGCGAGGTGTGGCGTCCAGCGCCTCAACCCTCAATGCCACCGGGCTGGCTAATGGTTCCGCCTCTTGTACCTTCCAATTCTGCTTAAAGATGTTCTCTATACCTTTACTGTGCCTAAAATACTTAGTTATGAAATTCATTCTTGGCTCCTCCTGTTTTTTTTTTTTTTTTGGACAATAGGGTTTCCCTATCTGACTGAAGTGCATGATCAAAAGCGTGTTCCACAGTATCTCTTGGGTATCCCTTGACCTGAAAACAGTCACATAATTCCAGTCCATTTGTTACAAAATCACATTCATCACTGCAGTTCCTTTGCAGTCATAGCATTTGGGCCTACGGGATGTTGGCTATCATATGGTATGGATGGCAACTGGTGGCAAGTAGGAGTGAATTCCTATCGGTCTCTTTTCGAAATAGATCTGTACGCAAGGTGCCATTCGCATTCTTATAATTCATGAGATCCAGAAAAGAGACACAGTAAGAGTCACATTGTACCAGAAATTTTAAATTTGAATTACTATCCTCCAAGTACTGTATAAATTCAGTCAGTTCCTCCCTGCTGCCTTGCCACACCATAAATATATCATCTGTAAAGCAACGCCAGATATCAGTCCTATCTCTGAAAGGATTGTTTTTGGAAAAAGTACTTTCAAATGCGAATGTGTCGCAGATATTTTTGAGACAGTGTCGTGATTTGCGAAAGGAGGGAGACTGTGTGTGTGTGTCAGTGTGCCACAGGCAGTCACAAAAGTCAGGCTGGTAAAAAATTGCTCACCAATTATTTTGAAAAATAAAATATGTGGAAATATGTCAAACTCGAATTTAAGGCACACCCTCAGTGTGGGGTGCTTTAATAAACCCCTCGGGCTTCGCCCTTGGGGTTTGTGTAGCGTCCCACACATTGGGTGTGCATTAAATATAGAATAATGTTGCTTGCGACACCAGCAACCTGGGTTTGGGAATGGACCCAGGGAGCTGGAGGGCCGGTCGGGGAGAAGGATAGAGCGCCCTTAGGCTGCTCTTCGGGGGGAGAGGAGAATGCCCAGCCAGCGTAGGACTCCTGGCAGAGGCTGGGAGGAATCGCTAGCGCCAACGTCAGAAAGATGTAGAGGAGCGGGGCGGATGAAGTTCGTCATTGCACATCCTCGACTTTGGGGAACCTCACTAGTAAAATTACTGGCGGCCGCCTCTGTGAAGACCGCCCCTGGCCCTAATCAGCTTCCAGGGCCAGCTCCGCGATTCTTGTCCCAAGTTTGCGGCACCATGCCCGGGTGTTGTGAACCCACTCCGAGGGGAAAGCTGGGGGTATCAGGAGCTATGGCCTAACAAAAGTGGGGGTATCAGGGGTCCATGACCGGGCAGATCCCTTGGCGGTCGCAGGGCAGCAAAAATAGAGAATTAAAAAAAAGAATAATGTATGGGGTGGTGTGTTCAATGAGAATTTACACACACCTGAGGGGTTAGATGCTACATAAATCCCAAGAGTGAAGCTCAAGGGGTGTGTGCAAGCATCTAACCCCAAAGATAATAGTAAACTTCAATTACCATAACAACCATATTTTATTCTATATAATTCTTAAGTCTCCCTTGGCCACAGCAATTATATAAAATAGCAGTTTCAGTATGGCCACGCTCCAGTTTCGTTTTTATGCGGTCGGCAGATTTTGATTTTCCACAGTTTCACGTTTGGTTTTGTTTTTAAATGTTTTGCTATCCACCTATGTGTAAAAGCAGTATTTCTCTTCACACACACATATATATATATATATATATATATATATATATATATATATATGTGCACATAAAACTTTCTTACCGCTTAGGTTTGTTTAGCGGCTGGGTTTTGAGCGAGCCAGGAAGGGATCCGCCGCACCGAATGCATGTGCAGAGGGAGGAGAATCATGCGCGTGTTTGCTGTTATGAACGCTCCTTTATAACGACAAATTACGCCACAGTCTCTCTATGGTAAAAGGGGAGACCCATTAATTATATTCTCATATCACACACTTCCCCACACTTTATTCTCTCTCTCTCTCTCTATATATATATATATTTATTTTTTATTTTATTTAATATTATTTGGGATGTATAACCTTTCAGAGACTCATTTACAAAGGCTCCGCATCAGGAAACATTACAGACATCCCAAGTACAGTCACGAAACATTAACGGACATACCAAATACAGTCATAGCAAATAAAGAGTTACAGGAAGTAATAGCGCACAGTATTACAGGTTCTTTAAAATTTTACAGCTTGGTAGTATAATACAATCAGCAGATAGTCTGCAGTTTACAGTAGTACACCAGTGAACAGATATGCCTAAGGAAGTAACAACTTTGAGTATACTAAGGAGTGAAGAAACTAGCATAGTTAACAAGCATGTGCTGCCAACAAAAGCATTGTCCCGAGGTTGAATTTAGCAGCCATGAATGCTAGGCCTGCTGAGTCAGTTCCTAAACGAGGTGGTGCATTGACAATGACGTGAGGCAAGTATGTGTTCTTTGAGGGCAAGCTTAAAGGGACCTAGGCTGTAGGTGGAGGAGACATCAGAGGGGAGTTCGTTGTACCAGACTGGAGCTCTGTAAAGGAAAGACCTTTGGGGTAAAGAGGTTTTGACCCTCATTGTAGACCATACCTGTTTGTTGGCGGTGCGGGTGTTCACAGAGATGTGGGGGGATTGGAGAGAGGCAGACACCCCCAGGGGGGTTAGCCCCAGGTGAATTTTTTTAGTGAGGAGACATGTTTGATAGTGTAGTCTTTCATCCAGGATGAGGAGGTTTGCCAGGGTATGGTACACGTGTGGGTACGCTTATCTGACCTGGAGAGGAGTGTACACACTTTGTTGATGGCCAGATGGGTTTTGTTCAGTGCCATAGGATCGGCAGCCAAATAAACTGTGAACCCATAATCAACTAGAGAGAGGACCGAGGAGGTGATGGCTAGGTTGAGGGCTTCCGGTGGTAGGTAATTTTTGTACCTATACAGTAATCCAATACCGGCATTTATGGTTGTGGATAGATTATTAATGTGTGTGTGATATGAAAGGCATGAATCAAAGGTTAGGCCCAGGTATTTATAAGTAGGGACTTGCTCTAGTGGAAGGAGAGAGTGGGAGAGGATTGTTAGTTGCGCATCCCTGGACTTGTTCTGACGATGGGCAAAGAGCATGGTCTTTGTCTTTTTTATGTTGACCACGAGTCTATGGTCCATAAACCAGTTCTCGATCTGGTTAAATATGTGTGTTAGAGGGAGGACTGCAGAACACTGGGATCCGGGTGGGAGGCAAAGAGCACTGCGTCATCCGCATACAAGAGTAGTTTGCTGAATAACAGAGGGCTGAAAATAGAGCCCTGAGGGACCCTGGATCGGACTGGCAGGGTGGTTGAGAGGGTGTTGTTTATTTTGACACATTGTGATGTATCTGTAAGGTAGCTGGTAAACCAAGATATGGGTTCTTTCGACATACCTATGTGGTGGAGTGTGCTTAAGAGTAGGGGTTGGGAGACAGTGTCAAAAGCCTTAGACAAGTCTATGTAGACAGCTCCAGCAATGTGTTTTTTTATCCAGGGCTGAGTGGAGGAAGTTAGACAACTCAGTGAGGGCCATGGTTGTACTGTGTCTGGACCTGAAACCACATTGTTCTCTGCACAGTAGGTTGTTAGTATGCAGGTATTCAGTGAGCTGGGTGGCAATAATCTTTTCTAGGGCTTTTGGGGGGGGTGGGGTGGAGATGGGCCAGTAATTGCATGCATCCGAGGCTTTGGTGCTGGGGTAGATGCCTATAATAAGGTGTTATCCAACACCATTGACTCCCTCGCACCTGTCCGTGTATGACCCAAATCTTCTTACCTGAGGTCCCATGATTTGATGGGGCTCTCAGGGAAATTAAGAGGAAGGGTCGGAGGTTAGAGCACTGCTGGAGGAGATCCGGCCTGGAGGGGGACAAACTGGCCCTGCATGTACATTATAATGCATACCAGGGGGCAATGAACCATAAGAAGGCAGTGTTCCTGTCCAGGGAGGTTGCTGCCGGGAAGAACCGACCAGGTATACTTTTTCAGACTGTGGACAGGCTACTCCGTCCTGCCTGTCTACAGCCCAGGAAGGTTTTTTCTAAGACTGAGTGTGAAGAGTTTGCTCGGTTCTTCTCGGACAGTGTCTCCAGTATCTGGCAGGTGGCTTCTTCAGTCAGCAATATCGTAGCTGGCAGTGGTCGCCTAAAGTGTTCTGAGTGCGCTCTGCCTGGTTGGGGGGAGTTTAGACTGGTGGAGGTAAGTGAGGTCATTGAGGTGGCAACCAATCTGAAGCACACCTATTGTGAACTGGACCCGGTGTCAACATGTTTCTTAATGAGATGCAGTGACACTGTTGGCCCGGTGTTTGCTCTGATTGTCCAGTGTTCCTTATCTGAGGGAGTCTTCCCTGATGCCTTGAAGGAGGCACTAGTGAGACCTCTTTTAAAGAAACCATCTTTGGACCCAGAGGTCAGGGCAAATTACTGACCTATATCCAACCTTTTGTTTTTGGCAAAGGTAGTTGAAAAGGTGGTGGCGCTTCTGTTGGAAGAGCACCTCGTGACTCATGAGTTGTACGAACCTTTCCAGTCGGGATTTCGGACTAGGCATAGCACAGAAACTGCGCTTGTTCGGGTGCAAAATGATATCCTCAGGGCAAGAGATCATGGGGATAAGACAATTCTTGTTCTCCTCAACATTTGACACTGTGGACCATTGTGTGTTGCTTGACCACCTTAGGGAGCTCTGCGGACTCACCGGTGCTGTCCTTCACTGATTTGAGTCCTTTTTCACCAGCAGGATGCAATGGGTTGTGAAGGGGAATTTTTCCTCCACCCCTAGCCTCTTGTATTGCGGAGTTCCTCAAGGGTCGGTACTGGCCCCAATGTTGTTTGCAGTGTACATGCTACCTCTGGGAGGGATCATTAGGAAGTATGGCTTGGGTTTTCATTGTTATGCTGATGATACCCAGCTATATCTTTTCTTTGCCCCAGGAACATCCAACGCGGTGGATGTGCTAAACATCTTCCTTGCTGAGATAAACGACTGGATGGCCTCCAGCTGGTTGCGACTGAACCCCGATAAGATGGAGGTATTGGTGGTGGAGTCAAACAGAGTCATGATAGGATGGCCTCTGATTCAGCAGCTGGACTTGTTCTGGGAGCTGTTTCATTGAAGGCCTCCTCTTGGGTGAGAAATCTTGGTGTTATTCTGGACAGGAATTTGACTATGGAGGCGCAAATATCCTCCACGGTCTGCTCCTGTTTTTTTTCCATCTCAGAAATATCGCCAGAATAAAGCCCCTTGTGCTACCTCTGGACCTCCCTACCTTGATACTTGCCTTAGTTACATCAAGGCTTGACTACTGCAATGCGCTCTACGTCGGGGTCACAGGAGGATCTCTCCGCAGGCTGCAGTGGTGCAAAACGCAGCTGCCTGGTTACTGACTGGACAGCAAAAATTTTGCCACATTACACTGGTACTGCGTGAATTGCATTGGCTGCCAGTAAGGTGTGGGATCCTCTTTAAGGTGGGTCTTCTCACTTATAAGGCCCTATGCAGGCAGGGCCCTGGTTACCTGTTAGAACGCCTTGCACCTGCTCTCTGTGTCCGCCCCCTCCGCTCTTCCCAGTGGGGGCTCCCTGGCGATTCCTAGAACGAGATTGAGATCTGCTGGCGACAGAGCTTTCAGTGTTGCAGCTCTTGTTCTTTGGAATTCGCTACCATTTGGCGTTAGGGGAGCCCCCACTGTAGATATTTTGAAGGCCCACCTGAAGGCCCTCCTATTTTCCCAAGCTTTTTGGGATTAAATTAGGGAATTTGGCAGAATATGATAACTATGTGATGGGTTATAAATTTTATTTGTGTATTTAAATATGTGATGTATTATGTGTTCTTGATGCTGAATTTATCTATTTTGTACAGCGCCCAGAGCCTCCGGGATTGAGCGTTTTTAAATAAACTTTGCCTTGCCTAATTGTTGGGGGATGTACTATCACCACATTTCAGTATAGGGGTGATAGTGGCTATCTTTCAGCCCATAGGGAAGTGTCCCAAGCAAGTGAGCGGTTAATGAGGTCAGTCAACGGGGAGAGTACCGAATCTAGTACTAGATGAAGGATCCTCATATCAAAAGAATCCTTGCAGCAGCAAGAGCCACTTAGGGCATTAGCGAGAAAAGGTTTAGCCTCATTCATTGCGACTACCCTGAAGTGGAACGGGGGATACTGAAGGTTAGGAGGTGGGATTTCCAGAATGGGGTTGAAAAAGTTGTTCAGGAGTACTGCATTGAGATCAGAGAAGGAACCGTTGAAGCAGTCGGCGATGGCCAGTGGGTCGGTGGTGGGGATATTGTTTATTGTAAGTAGGAAGGGTGGAGAAAGCTGATATTTGCCGTTGAGTTCCTTGATATTGTCCCAAAACAACGAGTATTCCCCCAGAAGGAGGCGAGGGTCTTTCAGTAGTGTTCAGATTTGGTCTGCTTTCCTGCCCAGGTGCATTTGTTATGAGCCGCTTTATAGGCCTGCCTGTCGGCCTGCGAGCCAGAGGCGACCGCTATATGCCAGAGTTCAACTCTATGCTTTAGTTGATGGAGCAGTTCAGGTGTGATCCAGGTGGCATTAATGTCAATGTCAATTTTATTTAAAAAGATGCCCAATCCCAAAGGCTCTGGGCGCCGCACAAAACTGTACAGTATGTCATACCGTATACATTTCATTATAATGACATACATATAAATTCAATTTCCAAAAGCCTGCATAAATAAAAAGGTCTTCATTAAGCTTCCTGGACTGCACTTTTGAGAGAGGGGCATAGATATCGCATTCTTATTAAAGGAGCAGGTAAAGTAATCAAGGGCTTCATCTATGGAGGCAGCCTGAGATATTGGGGACCAATCTCAAAGGGTTAGGTATTTCCTAAGTTTAGTTAGGCCTCCAGGCCAGAGATGGAGCCGAGCTGACTTGTGTGGTTCAGGTTTTCGTTGTAAAGAAGACTAGGAGAATATTATGGGAGAGTGATCACTTAGGGAGTCTGGAAGGACCACCAGGTTAGTGATTCCGTGGGGACGGTTTGTAAGGAGAAGATCAGTCAAGGTGCTGGAGCCCTTAGTGGAGTTCACCCTGGTTGGTTGTTTGATGAGCTGGGTCAGGTCCAAAGCAGCAAATATATCCTTGATCTGGGATGCCGAACTGGCAAGCCAGTTCATGTTAAGATCACCAACTATGACGTGTTCAGTTTTGGGAGGGAAGCTGGAGATGTAGTTAGCGAGGGATTGTATAGCAGGAGTTTGGTTTCTTGGGGGTACATAGGCTACCGTAATAGTTAAAGGGGCTCTGGATGGTTCTGGGGAGAGTTTTACGGATAAGGCTTGGGCACCATGGTCTAGTGTGGGTGTTGGAAGTGCATGGCAAATCGAGGAGTCTCGGACATACACAGCACACCCCCCCCCCACCACGTTAGCCCACTCTGTCGTTCCTGTGTAGGGTGAAGCCTGGGAGGGTGACCATAGAGTCAGGCGTCCTTTTGGAGAGTCAGGTTTCAGAGAGGGCTATGACATCAGGCTGATGCTGCAGCATCCAGCATTGAAGGCCCACTGTCTTATTGGGTAAGCAGCAGATATTCATTGCAGCTATCCTGAGCCCATGAAGCGTGCAGCTCGGGCTGGGCGTCACGGGGCCCGGGTTGGGGTAAACATTATCCGAGAGGAGCAGGAGGAAGGCAAGGACTCTGAGTAGAGCAAGGGATCGTTGCCTATGTGTCAGTGAGAGCTGCCGCCTGGTTGTAGCGCGAATAGTACATGGGATGGTCTGGGTGACAAGTGTTGGATATGCTAGAAAAGTGATCCAGCAAGGTGGTGTGTGCTGATGTATTACTCCTGGGAAATATGTTGGGGGAACGGGGGATGAATGACAGGCCATGATATGGTGCGTGGCAGTCAAAGGTGGCTTAATGAGGTGGGGGAGGTGTGGGGGGGCAAGGGGACCAAGCAGGATAGAGGCGTCAGGAGGTCTGGGCAGACAGCGTGAAGCAGGGGTGGCCAGTTAGTAATATCAATGTGGGAGTGGCCCTGGGGTGGTATAAGAGGGGTACACCAACACATACCATTGTGGAGGTCTCTGTAGCTCAGTGGTAGGGTGATGGACTCTAGTGCAGAAGGTGCCGGGCTCAAATCCTGGTTGGGAGCACTGCTCAGAGACTCAGAGGTGACTGAGGAGTGGAGGCGCAGGGCAGCCCTTCAGTGGGCTGGAATGTCAAAACCAGGGGCGCAGCAGTGACTCCTGGTGGTGGAAGGACACTGGGGGGCAGAGAGAGGCTGGGTCTAGGGAGGGAGGTGCAAATGGGGCGGTCCGAGGGGTACAGCTTATTTGTACTGAAGGTTAGGGTAGAATAGTTGAGGTTAGCCTAGGGAGTAGTAGATGGGCTGGGAGATAGGGAGAGTCAAAGGCAGAGAGAGGGATGAGAAGGCTAGGAGGGATATATATATATGTGTGTGTGTATTGGTATTTATTTGAATTTTGATGACCGGTTAGGCCCACTGAGATATGACATGATAGTCCCTTTTTCAGGGGTGACCCAGAACAACCTGTGCCTTTTGGGTCGATGTTTCCCTTTAAGAGGGCTCTGTTAGAGCCATTCTGAGAGAGCAGTGGCTATTTTGTTAACAGCAGCCGGTTGAGTGCCCATTGCAGAGATCTGTAGAACTGCTACTTGGAGCACTGTCCATACTTTTTCCAAACAGTATTATGTCCTGGATACATATTCCAGGTAGAATGCACATTTTGGACGTGTTGTGCTGAATGGTTTGTTTTCCTGATGAGTCCTGTACTCTAGCCTTCCTAAGTCTGGGAAATTTGTTTTCTGAAACTTGGTACTCAAGACCAAAAATTGCTTTTCTGTGAATATGATTGATTCTGGGAAGATAGAGAAGATCTTACCTCGAGACACAGCTCTTGCAGCAAGTTACACCATTAGGACTGAAGCCGGCAGGCATCAGGACACCACGGAAAAATTCTAGCTAGCTATCTTCAGCGGGGACTGCCCCTGACATCGGTCCCACCTCCGACGTCAGGCGTAGTACATAAGGGGGCGGTCCTGCCGGATTCCCCAGTTCTTTCCCGCCGTCGACTTGCATGTCTCGACCCTTCGGTTCAGTTTCTAGCTGACAGCGTGGTAAGTATTTTCCTATGGGAAATTCGTTCTCTGCGTTCAGTTTTTTCTCTGATGTCCTCTCCGACCTCCGGTCACTCCTCGAAGTGCGCCTGTGGGAAGCAGATCCCATTCAAGGATCCGCACTCGGCCTGTGTCCGGTGCCTAGGCCCAGACCACGACACCCAGTCCTGCACCTTTTGCCAGGGTGTCAACAGCAGAACCCAGATCTGTTGCCAGAAGGCCCTACAGGCATTCCTGCTAGAGGAACAACTCAAGACCATGGCTTCCAAGGGGGAATCTTCGGAGAAGGCCTGCAAGCATGCTGAGAAGCATAGGGAGAAGGCCCCTTCCAGATCCCCGTCTAGGGCCTCCGACTCGCGCAGCTCTGGCTCCAGGTCCGACCGCTCTCCTTCCCGGGCCAGCTCTCAGCCTCCCCCCGCTGCGGTGAGAAAGTCTTCAGGCTCCTCTTCTCAGGCCAAGGCTCCCAGGCCTTCCTCATCCTCCAAGGCCCTGGCTAAGTCGGGGGATCGCCACCATCACCACAAGTCGGGTTCCTGCCATTCTGAACCCGACGTCAGGTCTGCTTCCTTGCCTCCTCCTCTCCACCGGAAAACCAAGGAGCTCACCTCACTTAAGAGGCCGCTGGACCCGACGCCGGTTCATCCGACGTCGGTCTCTCGCCACAGGTCCCCAGAGCTGTCGTCCATCAGAAGACTGTCTGACCCAGGCTAACTCATCACCAGGCGCGGTGGGGCGGCGCTCGCTCATTGAGAAGAGGACCCCGACGCCTCCGACCGATGTTGGTCAGGAGACCATCACTGAGGAGGAGGTTAACTCAGCCCGAGGACCAGACGGGTGACCCCGGTCCTGTTGAGACTCCCAGGGAACCCTCGCCACAACCCGAGCCCCCTGTGGAGCTGACGCCGGGACCCGACAACCGTCCACCGGCGCCTGGGCCGTCGTCGGGCCTTTCTTTTTCAGAGGTGAAAGAGCTTTTCACTTACTGGTGGGATACCGTCAAAAAGGACATGGTCCCTACTCCACCTCCGCTTCCTCCTCCTCCTCCTCCTCCAGTTGTTCCTCCGGTTCCTGCGCCCCCTTCTCCATCTGGGTCTGCAGGCCGGTTACCTCCTCCCTGGGAGCCCAGGACCCCTTCAAGGTGGAGACCAGACAAAAGGACACCTCCATCCAGATCCTCTTCTAGGTCACCCAGTCCCAAGAGACCCAGAAGACGCCGCCGTTTGCCTTCGACGGAGGACACGGGATCAGAGTTTTCAACATCCAGATCCCCATCTCCCCTCTCCATCCCTTCTCCGGACCCACGTGAGCTACCAGAGTCTCCTCCGGATGACCCTTCATTCTCTGATATCATGAGACACATCCAAAAGAACATGGGATGGGATGCGGAAGAGTTAGACCCCGAAAGGCTACGCCTTGCGAAGTATCTTCGGCAGAAGGACCCCAAGCCTGTGGTGGTGCCACCCTTGGTAGACACTTTCGTGGACGTCACCAAGGCAGCGTGGAAGCGTCCACATTCACTCCCGGCGATGCCGAAGAAAGCTGACCGCTTGTACAAGGCTCCAAGAGAAGACCAGTACTTGACTCAGCATCCTCAGGCCGACTCTCTGGTCATAACAGCCTCTCATGACTGGTCCCGGAGACCGCAACATTTGAGCACCCTGCCACCGGACCCAGAGTCCAAGCAGCTGGACGCCATGGGTAGGCGCATATGCTTCCGCTACCTGCGCCATCAGATCCCTGAATTATTTGACCCACATGGTGCAGTTCCAAAATGCCCTGTGGGAGCAGGGTCTGGATGCGGCTGAAAGTGCCGGAAGGTGAGCAGAAGGGGAGATGTTGCAGCTCCTCCATCTGAGGTTTGGGCGTGGGAACCCAAGTGCTACGAGCCGCGTACGACTCCGCGGACTCCTTGGCCTGAGCAGCAGCTTCAGGCATATGCCTCCGGAGGCACTCTTGGCTCCGTGTCTCCAGTTTTAACCCGGACGTCCAGAAAAACATCATGGACGCCCCATTCGAGGGAGAAGTTCTGTTTGGTAAACCCTCTGAGAAGATCATTACCAGACTCCAAGAGGCCGGGAAGGCAGTGAGGTCTGTTCAGGCCATGTACCGACCCAAGCTTAGTTCCTTTCATAGGAACCAAAGCCGATTTCGTGGATGAACGCAGAGACAACAGTCCCGGCCCGTTCCACAACAAAGGGGCTCCGGTTTCACAGAGCCCTAGGAAAACAGCCCGCAGGTCAAGCCAGCACACCCTAAGCTGGTCCAGCCAGCGGGACCCTCACCCGCCACAGCCTGACTCCTTCCCTGCGCCCCTCAGGATCAGCAGGGGCGTCATGGTTGAGGTGGCATTAAGCAATTTCCTGCCAGGATGGCGTTATAACCACCGACAGGTGAGTTCTGATTGGTCGGAAGAGGCCACTTTATAGAAGTCGCGGAAAAGCCACCTCGAGGCCTCCTTGCTCTCCCGGTACCGGGTCAGCACAAGTCATTGATCAGACAAGAAGTACTGCGCTCCTGCAAAGGGAGTGATAGAGTCGTCCCCAGAGAACTCAGAGGACACGGATACTATTCCCACTTCTTCCTGGTTCCAAAGAAGACAGAGGGACCTCCGTCCGATTCTGGACCTCAGCGACCTCAATTTGTCGATTCGCCTACAAAAGATTCGCATGGTAACTCTTCCGGGTCTTATTCCCATGCTGAAGCAGGATGCCTTTTAGCGTCTCTAGATATGCAGGACGCTTACCTGCACATCCCTATAGCTCAAGCGCACAAGAGGTTCCTGCGCTTCAAGTTTCTCGGCCATCATTGCGAGACGTAAGGCAGTTCTTGTGGGGGGCAGGAAGATATAGGCTGTTGGTTAACTAGGATCTGCGGCCTATCCGGTAGGTAGGGAAATGGCAGACTAGATGGGCCTAGCGGTCCTTATTTGCCGTCAAAGTCTATGTTTCTATCATATTCAGTTCCGAGCCCTTCCATTCGGGCTGTCATCGGCACCCAGGGTCTTTACAAAAATGCATGGCAGTCGTGGCAGCGTCTCTAAAGAGACAGGGCCATTATGTGTTCCCGTACCTGGACGATTGGCTTCTCATGGCTGCCTCCAGAGAGGCATTATTACGGGCGATCCAGAGCACCCAGGACCTGTTTCGATCTCTGGGTATCCTAATCAACCACGAGAAGTCTCTCCTGGTACCGTCACAGAAGCTGCAGTTCATAGGCGCAGTACTGGACATCGTTCAGGGAAGAGCATTTCTTCCAGACGACAGAGCGGAGCACATCAGATCCCTCATCAGGGAGCTTTCGTTGAACAAGACCGTCCCGGCCAGGTCGGTCCTTCGCTTGCTCGGACACATGGCTGCGACCATTCCTACTGTCCCTTTCGCAAGGCTCCACATGCGGGTAACTCAGTGGATGCTCAAGGTGCAATGGGACCAAAGGCAAGACCACATGCAGCATCCGGTCAGAATCACGAACACCGCGATTCGAGGACTGGCAGTGGTGGCTAGACCCAGGACACTCTCTATGGGCGTCCGTTTGTAGTGCTGTCCCGGGAGGTAATCCTCACCACAGACACCTCAGGTCTAGGGTGGGGAGCACACCTGGATGGGGTGAAGTCCCAGGGAGCGTGGACCCCTCTGGAAGCCCACCTCCATATCAACGTCCTAGAGATGAGGGTGGTCCTTTATACCCTGCAGGCATTTCAGTCAGAGATCCATGGAGTACTCTCCTGCTTCAGACAGACAACCACGGCGGTGATGTATTACCTCAACAAACAAGGGCGCACTTCTTACCCTCTTTGCAGGAGAGGCCATGAGGGTGTGGGATTGGGTAATCCGACACGGCACGAACCTGATCACAGTACATGTTCCGGGTGGACAACACAATTGCAGAGCGGCCTGAATCGCTCCCAGGCCAGAGTCCCGTGGAAACTTCTTCAGGAGGTAGCAGAGGATCTGTTTCTTCGATGGGGAACTCCAGAATTGGACTTGTTCGCTTCCCCATCCAACGCAAAACTGCCCAATTTTTGCTCGCTAGATCCAGGGCCTGGTGTTTTCTGGCGAGACGCGTTGTCCCTCTCCTGGGCGGACAGATTCCTCTATGCTTTCCCTCCCTTCCCGTTGATCCAGAGAGTTCTTCTGAAACTGCGCAGGGAGCATGCAACAATGATCCTGGTGGCCTCTTTCTGGCCCAGACAGATCTGGTTCCCTTTGCTAATTCAGCTATCGTGGGAACCTCTGCTCCCGTTGCCATTCAGCTCCCATCTCTTGTCTCAGGAGGAGGGTTCACTGGTCCACCCGGACTTATGCTCACTGAACCTGCATGCATGGCTCCTAGAGACATAGCCATCTTGCGTCACGGGGTCTCGCAAGAGGTTGCAGAAGTTCTTTCTGCAGCCAGAAAGCCGGCAACGCATGCGACATATGCCATGAAATGGCGACGTTTTTGTCTATGGTCGCAAGCACGTGGCCTTTCCCCTTTAGGTTGCCCGGTGAAAGCGGTGTTAGAGTACCTGCTCTCCCTTTTCCGTTCAGGTCTCGCCTACTCCTCTATTAAGGTGCACCTCTGTGCCATTTCAGCTTATCACCTCCCGGTGAGACAGCGCACAGTGGCACAATTAGATGCCTGTCGAGAATTCTTGAGAGGGGTGTTACATCTTAGGCCGCCCATCAAGGACCCAGTGCCTCCATGGGACTTGCTCTTTGTCCTGGAGCATCTCACGCTCCCCCCCTTTGAGCCTGCCGTGGATTGCGAGCTGCGTTTTCTGTCGTGGAAAACGTTGTTTTTGGTTGCTGTTATGTCAGCGAGAAGAGTTTCTGAGCTTCATGCTCTCATGTGTAAGGAGCCTTATTTAATTTTCCACCGGGACAGAGTATCCCTGAGGACGAATCCTAAATTCTTGCCTAAGGTGGTTTCCACACTCTCTCTCAATCAGGATATTGACCTGCCGGTCTACTTCCCTAATTATTCTAATAGAGGAGAAGCGCTGCTCCACACCCTGGATGTTCACCATAGCTTAAGGTACTACCTGAGCAGAACTAAGCAGCTTCGTACTTCGGAGCAACTTTTCGTTTCCTTTACTGAAAAGATGATGGGCCAACCAGTATCCAAACAGTCCCTTTCTCGCTGGCTTGTCCAGTGCATCTCATACTGTTATGATATCAAACGAATGCCCCTCCCAGGATCAGTCTGGGGCCATTCCACTAGAGGTGTGGCCACCTCCTTTGCAGCACTTTGAAACGTCTCCACCTCTGCCATTTGTGCTGCAGCCACTTGGAGCTCTGTACATACCTTTATCAGGCATTATAGCCTGGACATCGCTTCACGGCGAAGAGCAGGCTTCGGCCTGGCGGTGCTACAGGGTCTTCTGTCCTAGATTCAGGACCTGGAACATTCTTTCTAATTTCCTCCTCCCAGAGTGTTTGCAAGCGCTACTGCTTGGGAATCAGTCCTAATGGTGTAACCTGCTGCAAGAGCTGTGTCTCGAAGTAAGATAGTACAGTTACGTAAGAACTTACCGTAACAGTAGATCTTCGAGAACAGCTCTTACAGGCTATCCCGCCACCTTCCTCCTTGGGAGGAACAAGGCATAACCTTTATTAACAAGGTTTTTCCCCGTTTGTCTTCTGACGGTGGATCCTCGGTCTCCCATTTCAATGTCAGCCTGCGGCGGAAGTCTCCGGCCGGGAGAACTGGGGAATCTGTTGGGACCACCTTTATGTACTCATGCAGATGCGGGAGGCGGGACCGGCGTCGGTGTGATCCCAGCTGAAGATAGCTAGCTAGAATTTTTCCGTGGGGTCCTGATGCCTGCCGGCTTCAGTCCTAATGGCGTAACCTGCTGCAAGAGCTGTTCTCGAAGATCTACTGTTACGGTAAGTTCTTACGTAACTGTACTTTACAGTACTTAGCATAACTCTAGATCTTCCTGAATATCTTCTCTAAAGAGTACCCTTACCCACCCTCCATTCCCTGGGCTCAATGAAGTGTTGTGTTGTCTTCTTCTCTCCTTAGATGAGTAAGGGCTATGAAGACACTGTTTTCCCTGCTGAAAATATTGACCCTTCTTACCGGGGACAATAGGGCTAGTGTATGCCCTTAGGTAGTGGTTTGGTTGCACGTAGTTTTAGTTTACTCGCTGGCTGTCTTTCTTTGTAAAAAGGGCACTGAGGAGGTTGGGGGCACGTGCAGGCCCAAAGGTTCTGTCTCCTGCTTGGTCCTAGCACCTATGGTCTTAAGACCAAAAAGTGGTGCTTTCTGGGGTTGATACTATATTCAGCAAAATCTCAAATCATGTGTGCTGTTGCTGACTGCAGAGAATATAAGAAATACAAACATGAATGTGTCTGAAATCATTTGTTTTGAAAGCTTCATAGAACACAGAAATACAGAAAATGTAAACTGAAAAGACCATTGATTCATCCATTGTGCCCTGTTTACTTCCCCATGATGTCAGGGTCTCTTTAGTAATGAATATATTTTGGTGATAAAGACGTGTTTTTTTGTGAGAATGACAGATGGCTATTTTGTGTTGTAATGATATGCTTTGTGCAGTAATGATACTGTGTGTAGTGTTTTCTGTTGTGATTATGTATTTTGTGTGATTATAGCATTTTCCTAGTCTTGTCCCCTTAGTGTTTTGTCTTATAATTATGATTGTGTAATGACAGGAAGCATTTTGTGTAGTAATGTCATCTAGTGTTTTGTGTTATATAATGACAGCTTCTAGGATTGTGGATATGTTGTTCTATCCACACTGTTTGGCATGTCCTTTCCCTTTAAGAATCTTGCTGGAAAGTCTTTAAGCTGGCTCCCCGCCACCCACCCGGGTGGCATAACCGTCGGCTTGCCACATGACCCCTGATCTTCCTTTCCGCTGGAAGATACAAGTTCCCTCTTTATCGTTGTCGTGTTTTGTAGGCCATGACTTTCAAATCCACGGATTTACCTAAAATCAAACTCGTTAGAGTTATAGCAAATTGCTTTGTGATATCGACCGCTATGGAGGATAAGTCCTCACCTGGTTTCTGCTGCTGCCCGTGCAGGCAAAATGTATCTCACACCGACCCGCATGCCTCGTGCATGTACTTACTGGGTGTCGGCCATGACACCCAGGCCTGCGACATCTTTATAGGTGACATTGCAGAGGGTCTGGAAGGAAAGGTATGCTTCTTTGCAGATGACACAACGATCTGTAACAGAGTTGATGCACAAGGGGGGTAGAAAGGATGAGAAGGGACTTGGCAAGGTTGGAGGAATGGTCAGACATATGGCAACTTAGATTCAATGCAAAGAAGTGCAAAGTAATGCACCTGGGAAACAAAAACCCAGGAGAAGAGTACACAATAGCAGGGGAGGTACTAACAACAACAAAAATGGAAAGGGACTTGGGGGTAGTCATATTAGATGACCTAAAGGTGGGTAAGCAATGTGAGAAGTCAGTAAGGAGAGCCAGAGGGATACTGGGATGCATAGGACGGAGCATCACAAGTAGA
This sequence comes from Neoceratodus forsteri, assembly GCA_016271365.2. Lineage (NCBI taxonomy): Eukaryota > Metazoa > Chordata > Ceratodontiformes > Ceratodontidae > Neoceratodus > Neoceratodus forsteri. Next base: position 85,690,446 of record CM028136.1, read on the forward strand.
AAAAGGGAAGTGGTTATCCCTCTGTACAGACAGTTGGTGAGACCCCATCTGGAATACTGTGTGCAGTTCTGGAGACCCCCATCTACGCAAGGACATAGACAGGATGGAAGCAGTCCAGAGGAGGGCAACTAAAATGGTGCAGGGTCTGCATCAGAAACCATATGAAGAGAGACTGAGAGAGCTTAATATGTATATCCTTGATGAAAGGAGGGACAGGGGGGACTTGATATAAACTTTTAAGTACCTCAAGGGAATCAACAAAGTCCAGGAGGGTAGCATCTTTCAGAAAAAGGGACGTGTAAGAACAAGGGGGCACAATTTAAAAATAGAGCGGGGACGGCTCGGGTAATGTGAGGAAATTTTTTTTCACGGAGAGTGGTGGATGCATGGAACCGCCTTCCTGGGGAGGTTGTTGGGTCTAAAACAGTGGAAGAATTCAAACATGCATGGGACAGACATAAGGCAGTTGTAGTGGGGGGTTGCAGGAAGTAGGCTGTTGGTTAACTAGAATCTGCAGCTTATCCAATAGGAAGGGAAATGGGCAGACTGGGTAGGCCAAGTGGTGCTTATCTGCCATCAAAGTCTATGTTTCTATGTGCCGTGCATTTCATCTGAACGTCTTAGACGATCGTCTTGTGCAGCTCCAACTGGGCAGACTGGAGAAACGGAATCCACTGGTCAAATCTAAGGAAGCCCGATGGGCGGTCTCCGCGGCTGCGGGGTCCGCTGAGCAGCTCGAACAAATGAAGACTTTCGAGGAAGAGGCGGCTCAGGCTGCGGATCGGTCCTCGATGTCATTCTTCATGCCACTGAACTTGGGCTCCACTTTCTTGGGTTCTTTTTGAGAGATGTGCCCGTCCCTTCCCACCAAGGGTGAAGGACCTTCGGGCGCACATGTTTCTTGGTCCGGTAAAAAGGACAACGAACCGAGAGAAACTTTGTCTCGCCGCCGATGTTCCTGGGATCATGAGAGATCTCGGTCCCAGGAATCACCTGTCTCGACTTTGGTCAAGGTTGCAGTCTCGGACACTGGCTTCACAGTCTCCCCATCACGCCAGCCAGCTCAGATGTGGGATGACGACCCGGTTGAGATTATTCTCGACCCAGTCGACCCATTGTTGCTCGATGAGGCCGACAACTCCTTATTCAGGACTTCAGTCCTGCCTGTCAGTGACGAGGAGATCCAGCCTATTGGGAATCCCACCAGAGATCCGGTCCCTGACCTGGAGGAGCCGCGGTCCTCCTTGGCACCTACAGATCAGTCCCGTCAGTGCCCCTGGTGATCGAGGTCGAGGTCTTAGACCCCTTCAACCGACAGGCCGAAGAAGGCGCATAAGCGCTCAAAGAAGTGATGCCGCCGCCATTCTTCTTCATCCTCCTTGGAAGAGGAGAGAATTCGACGGAAACTCTGTTGACACTGTGAAGATTTAATGTGGCAGCAGCTGATTTTGTCCAGTGAGAAGTCGGTTCTGGCTTTTACCCCGGCCCGCCTCCCAGACTGAAGCCGACTCCCCTAGAGCTGGCTCACACTGATCTTACTTCGAGATACAGCTCTTGCAGCAGGTTACACCATTAGAACTGAAGCCGGCAGGCGTCAGGACCCCACGGAAAAATTCTAGCTAGCTATCTTCAGCGGGGACCGCCCCCGACGTCGGTCCGCCTCAACGTCAGGCGTGGTACAAAGGGGGAGGTCGCCAGATTCCCCAGTTCTTCCCACCGACGACTTGCATGCCCTCACCCTTCCGTTGTTGGGGTCTAGACACACGCTGTACACAGGAGCTTCCTCCTGAGAATTCCTTTTCTTCAAGCAAGATTGTTGCTGATGTCCTCTCCGACCTCGGTCATCCTCCAAGTGTGCTTGCGGAAACAGATCCCTTCAAGGACCCCCACACGGCCCGGTCAGGTGCCTGGGCCCAGACCACGATACCGGGCCTGTTCGTTCTGCCAGGGGTTCAACAGCCGAACCAGGATCCGACCCCAGAAGGCTCTTCAGGCTTTTTTGTTGGAGGAGAAACTAAAAACATGTCCTCCAAGGGAGAATTGTCGTCCAAGTCCCACAAGCACGCGGAGAAAAGAAGGGAGAAGGCCCCTTCCAGGTCCCCGTCCAGGGCTTCGGAGTCCCGCAGCTCCAGTTCTAGGTCCGACCGCTCTCCTTCCAGGGCCACCTCTCAGCCTCCCCCGGCTGCAGTACCTAAGACTCCTTCTCAGGCCATGTCCGCCAGGCCGTCATCGTCCTCTTCTTCTAAGGCCTTGGCGAAGTCCGGGGAGCGCCATCACCATCATCATAAGTCGGGTTCCCGCTCTTCGGCACCCGACGTCCGGTCGTCTTCTGTGCCTCCCCGCAAAACTTTGGAGCTCACTCCGTTGAAGAGGCTGGTGGACCCGGCGCTGGCTCAACCATCGTCGGCGTATGTCATTCCTCCCTGGAGCCGTTGTCGGCGGACGGCGTCGTCGGCAAATCATCAGCGGGCGCGGTTGGAGACCGGCGTCCGTTCTTCCTGAGAAGAGGCTCGCCGCCTCCGACCGCGTCGGTCAGGAGACGCTGACTGAGGAGTTGCTTAACACACCCGAGGACCAGGCGGGCGATCCGGCCTCACAGAAACTCCCAGGGCCCCCGCTTACCCGAGGCCCCTGTGGAGCCGCGCGACCCGGCGACGCCCTCCGGCGCCTGGGCCATCGTCGGGACTTTCTTTAGCGGAAGTGAAGGATCTCTTCACTTATTGGTGGGATACCATTAAGAGGACATGGCCCCCACCACTCATCCTCCTCCTCCCTCGTGCCGGCCTCTCCTTCGGGTCGGGAGACCGCTTAACTCCCCCCCGGGAGCCTAGATCCTCTCCCAGGGGAAGATCAGAAAAACGGAAACCTCTGTCCAAATCCTCTTCTGGATCACCCAGCCCCAAGAGGTCCAGGAGACACCGACGTTCGCCGTCGACGGAGGACACGGGATCAGTCTACACCTCCTCTAGATCCCCATCTCCTCTCTCCATCCCTTCTCCGGACCCACGTGAGACGCCGAGATCTCCTCCGGATGACCCTTCGTTCATGGATATTGTCACGACATATCCAGGAGAACATGGGATGGGATGCAGAAGAACTAGACCCGACGAGGTATTCGCCTTGCCAAATATCTTCGGCAAAGGACCCCAAGCCTGTGGTGGTACCACCCTTGGTGGACACTTTTCGTGGGCGTCCACCAAGGCAGCGTGAGCGTCCACATTCGCTCGGCGGTGCCGAAGAAAGCTGATCGTCTGTACAAGGCTCCTAAGGACGACCAGTACCTGACACAGCAGCCTCAGGCCGACTCTCTGGTCATCACAGCCTCACATGACCGGTCACAGAGGCCGCAACATCTGAGCACCCTGCAACCGGACCCAGAGTCCAAACAGTTGGATGCTCTGGGCAGGTGCACGTACGCTTCCGCTACCTGTGCCAACAGATCCTTGAACTACCTAACCCACATGGTTCAATTCCAGAACGCTTTGTGAGAACAGGGTCTGGAGGTGGCTGAAAAGCTGCCCGAAGGTGAGCAGAAGGAGGAGATGCTCCAGCTCCTCCGTACGGGTTCAGACGTGGGGATCCAAGTGCTTCGAGCCGCGTACGACTCCGTGGACTCATCGGCCCGAGCAGCAGCTTCTGGCGTTTGCCTCCGGAGACACTCCTGGTTACGTTTCTCCGGCTTCACCCCGGATGTCCAGAAAAACATTATAGATGCTCCGTTCGAGGGAGAAGTTTTAGTTGGTAATCCTTCTGAGAAGATCATTACCAAACTTCAAGAGGGCGGTAAGGTCGGTTCAAGCCATGTACCGACCCAAGCTTGGTTCCTTTCGTAGGAACCAAAGCCGTTTTCATGGGCGGACACAGAGGCAGCAGCCCTGTTCCGCTACACATCAGAGGGGCTCCGGTTTTCGTAGAACCCAGGGAAAACAGCCCGCCAGCCGAGGTCAGCGTTCCCCTAGGCCGACCCAGCCAGCGGGCCCATCTGCCGCCATAGCCTGACTCCTTTCTGGCCCCCGCCCCTCAGGATCAACGGGAAATCATGGTCGGGGGTCGCATTGCGAACTTCCTGCCGGGATGGCAGGCCATTACCACCGACAGGTGGGTTCTGCAGTTGGTCAGTCTAGGCCACTTTATAGAATTCGCAGAAAAGCCACCCTCGAGGCCTCCTTTGCTCTCCCGGTATCCGGGTCAGCACAAAAATTTGATCTGGCAAGAGGTACTCGCGCTAATAAGAAAAGGAGCGATAGAGTACGTCCAGGAGAACCAGAGAGGACAAGGATATTATTCCCACTTCTTCCTGGTTCCCAAGAAATCAGGGGACCTCCGTCCGATTCTGGACCTCAGCGACCTCAATGTGTCGGTCGCCTACAAAAGATTCCGCATGGTGACTCTTCCGGGCCTTATTCCCATGCTGAAACAAGACGCCTTTTTAGCGTCTCTAGACATGCAGGACGCATACCTGCATATCCCCATAGCTCACGCGCACCAGAGGTTCCTGCGCTTCGAGTTTCTCGACCACCACTTTCAGTTCCGAGCTCTTCCGTTCGGACTGTCATCCGCACCAAGGGTCTTTACCAAGTGCATGGCAGTCGTGGCAGCATCTCTGAGGAGACAGGGCCACTATGTGTTCCCGTACCTCGACGACTGGCTTCTCATGGCCGCCTCCAGAGAGCGTGGTTACCGGTTCAGAGCACCCAGGACTTGTTCCAATCTCTGGGCATTCTCATAAATGCAGAAGTCTCTCCTGGTACCGTCAGAGAAACTGCAGTTTATAGGCGAGTCCTGGACACTGTTCAGGGAAGAGCTTTTCTTCCGGACGACAGAGCGGAGCATCAGATCCCTCATAAGGGATTTGTCGTCGAACAAGATCGAACCTGCCAGGTCGGTCCTTGCTTGCTCGGACACATGGCTGCGGCCATTCCTACTGTCCCTTTCGCAAGGCTCCACATGCGGGTAACCCATTGGATGCTCAAGGTACAATGGGACCAAAGGCAAGACCACTTGCAGCATCCGGTCAGGATCACGAACTCAGTCATCCGAGACTGGCAGTGGTGGCTAGTCCCCGGGTTGCTCTCCAAGGGCGTCCCGTTTGTAGCGCTGTCCCCGGAGGTAACCCTCACCATGGACGCCTCAGGTCTTGGGTGGGGGGCACACCTGGACGGGGTAAAGTCCCAGGGTACGTGGAACCCGTTGGAAGCTCATCTCCATATCAATGTCCTAGAGATGAGGGTGGTTCTCTATGCCCTGCAGGCCTTTCAGTCAGTAATCCCACCGGTACCCTCCTCCTGCTTCAGACAGACAACACGGCGTGATGTATTACCTCAACAAACAAGGAGGCGACACTCTTACCTTTGCAGGGAGGCCATGAGGGTGTGGGATTGGGTAATCGGACAGGACGCAATCTGATCACTGTGCATGTTCCCGGGTGGACAACACAATTGCAGACGGCCTGAGTCGATCCCAGGCCAGAGTCCACGAGTGGGAACTTCTTCAAGAGGTAGCAGAGGATCTGTTTCTTCGTTGGGGAATTCCAGAACTAGACTTGTTTGCATCCCCATCCAACGCAAAACTGCCCAATTTTTGCTCGCTAGATCCAGGGCCTGGTGTTTTCTGGCGAGACGAGTTATCCCTCTCGTGGGCGAACAGATTCCTCTATGCTTTCCCTCCCTTCCTGTTGATCCAGAGAGTTCTTCTCAAACTGCGCAGGGAGCACGCACTCATGATCCTGGTGGCCCCGTTCTGGCCCAGACAGATCTGGTTCCCTTTGTTGGTGCAACTATCTCAGGAACCCCCGCTCCCGTTGCCGCTCAGCTCCCACCTCTTGTCTCAGGAGAAAGGTTCATTAGTCCATCCGGACCTACGCTCTCTGAACCTGCATGCTTGGCTCCTAGAGACATAGCCATCTTGCGTCACGGGGTCTCGCAAGAGGTTGCAGAGGTTCTTTCTGCAGCCAGAAAGCCGCAACGATGACGTGACGCCATGAAATGGCGCCTGTTTGTTTATGGTCACGAGCTCGTGATCTTTCCCCTTAGGTTGTCCTGTGGGAGTAATTTTGGATTACCTCCTCTCCTTTTCATTCAGGCCAGCCTACTCCTCTATTAAGGTGCACCTCTGTGCCATTTCTGCCTATCACCCGGTGGGACATCGTACAGTAGCTCAACTGGACGCCTCTGAATTTCTTAGAGGAGTGTTACACCTTAGGCTCCCATTAGGGACCCTGTGCCTCCATGGGATCTGCTCTTTGTCCTGGAACAACTCACGCCCTCCTTTTGAACCTGCCGCTGATTCATAGCTACGCTTTCTGTCGTGGAAAACGTTATTTTTAGTTGCTGTTACTTCAGCGAGAAGAATTTCTGAGCTTCACGCTCTTATGTGCAAAGAGCCTTATTTAGTTTTCCACCGGGACAGAGTATCCCTGAGGAAGAATCCCAAGTTTTTACCTAAGGTGGTCTCTTCACTCTCTCTAAACCAGGACATTGACCTCCCGGCCTACTTCCCAAGTTATTCCAATAGAGGAGAGGCTTTGCTCCACACCCTGGATGTTCACCGCAGCCTGAGGTATTACCTCGACAGAACTAAACCCTCCCGTAGTTCTGAACAGCTTTTCGTTTCCTTCTCTGAGAGAATGATGGGCCAGTCAGTATCCAAACAGTCTCTGTCTTGCTGGCTTGTCCAGTGCATTTCCTACTGTTATGATTTAAAACAAAAGGCCCTCCCGGGCTCGGTCCGGGGTCATTCTACTAGGGGTGTGGCCACATCCTTCACAGCACTCAGAAACGTCTCCACCTCTGCTATTTGTGCTGCAGCCACTTGGAGCTCTGTGCATACCTTTATCAGGCATTATAGCCTGGACATCGCCTCTCGGCGAAGGGCTGGTTTCGGCCTTGCGGTGTTACAGGGTCTCCTGTCCTAGGTTCAGGACCTGGAATGTACTTCCTATTTTCCTCCTCCCGGAATTTCTGGCAGCGTTACTGCTTGGGAATCAGTTCTAATGGTATAACCTGCTGCAAGAGCTGTATCTCGAAGTAAGATAGTACAGTTACGTAAGAACTTACCATAACAGTAGATCTTCAAGAACAGCTCTTGCAGCAGGTACCTTCCCGCCCACCTTCCCCCTTGGAGGAGGCATGGCTCGGTCTCTCTGAGCAGGGATTTATATCTTTCTGTCTTCTGACGGCGAATCCTCGGTCTCCCATTTCGATGTCAGCCTGCGGCCTGAAGTCTCCGGCGGGAGAACTGGGGAATCTGGCGGGACCGCCCCCTTTTGTACCACGCCTGACGTCGGAGGCGGGACCGATGTCGGGGGCGGTTCCCGCTGAAGATAGCTAGCTAGAATTTTTCCGTGGGGTCCTGACGCCTACCGGCTTCAGTTCTAATGGTGTAACCTGCTGCAAGAGCTGTTCTCGAAGATCTACTGTTACAGTAAGTTCTTACGTAACTGTACTTTCTTCCTCCTCCTTCGGAGTTGGTCAAGACCGTTCTGCTTTGACCAGAATCGACCTCTCCACCGATCCTGGTGGAGCCGCTACCCAAACAGCCCCCTTCGGGGGTTCCTGCCAAAGAGTCTCGGCCTGGTCCAGGCCTCCTGCATAGGCTCTCTGTCACCTTCACTCCCGACCGTCCTAGGCGGGTGGAGGGAGACTCCAGTGGCCGGCTGATTTATCTGGAGTCCGAGGACTCAGACCTTCATTCTCGTATCTTGGACGATGAATCAGTCGGTAGTCTCTTGATGGAGGAAGGTCCCTCCTCCTTTCTGGGCATCCTCCGTCTCATCTATGGGAATGCCCCTTGAACCCATCCAGAAACGTACCGAATATCCCCTCACCGACATTCTCAAATGAGGGGATTCCCCGATGGAGGCCTTCCCGGTGGTCGAGGTCATTGTTGATCCAGCTTTGGAGCTGTGGTAGCATCCTGCCTCCTGCCCTGCACCTTCTGCCCATATGGCCCGCAAATAAGTGGTGCCCATCAGTTCCCTTTCATGATTCACAGAGCACCCCTCTGCAGAGGGTTTGATGACCGAATCTGTGTTCAGGCGCTCGGGTAACTTGGGAGACACCGATAGATCCCCGGACAAAGAGTCTAAAAAATGACCATTCTGCCCGGAAAGTCTATGCCACCTCTTCTCTGGGATTTCATCAGGTAAGCTTAGCCGTCGTCATGGTGGTGCGCTTCTCTCATGCCCTCCTAGGCTCTCTTGATGAGGTTCTACCTCACCTCTCCGCAGACCTCCAGAACTCGGTCAAGCAGGTCCATGACCAGAGTCGGGCTATTGCGTAGCAGCAACTCCAGATGCCTCTGTATCTCGAGGACTCTTGCGCCCGCTGGGTGGCGGCCGCAGTTGCCATGCGCCGCAGGGCTTGGTTAAGGGTCTCTACCTTCACGGTGGACACCCAACACAAGCTAACAGACATCCCTTTCTTGGGTACTGACCTCTTCAGCCCAGGTGTGGATGGTCCTCTCCAGTGCATCGAGAAGTCCAGTGCCACCTTGGACTCTGTGACTTCTGAGCAGAAGGAATCCCGTGGATCCAAAAGCAGAAGAAGCCTTTTCAGCATTCTACCCCTGCGGCTAAGCAGTTCCATTTCCAATCGGGACAGCAACAGCAGGCACAACTTGGCATCCTCGGCCCAAGTCCATGCCTCCGGTGGCTCGCAAACCTGGAAGACGGGGCTCAAGTCGGTTCCCAATCTGGATCCTCGTCCTCCAAGCATGCTCATTGACGTGATGTGGGTGGCCAACCCCATACCTATCACGAAAGCTCTGGGTCCTCCCGTGTGGGGCTGGCTCCTCCACTTCCTTTATGCCTGGTCCACTGTTCCCATGGACAGGTGGGTTCTAGAAGTGATTGGCCAGGGTCTGCCTCTGGAATTCGAGCAGTACCCTCCAAGCCAAGCCAAGTCCCATGGGAAGAAATGGTGTCCATACACACTCAGTCGGCTCTTCGAGATGACATTGCCCAACTCCTCTGCAAGGAGGTGATAACCCGAGTCACGGACCCCTCTATCAACCCAGGGTTCGTTTCCATGTACTTCCTGGTCCCGAGGCAGATGGGGGGCTGGCGCCCCATTCTAGATCTACATGACCTGAACCAATTTCTCAGGCCACACACCTTCAGGATGGTAACTGTGTCCCAGATCATACTATCTCTCGAGCAGGACATGTGGTTTGGCTCTCTGTCTCTCCAGGACGCATTCTTTCACATCCCGATCCATCTGTCTCACTGGAGGTTCCTTCGCTTCTGAGCAGATGGAGCCCTATTCGAGTTCCGAGCCATGCCATTCGGCCTGTCATCAGCCCAACGGGTCTTCACCATATGCATTACAGTGATGGCGGCCCATCTTTGGTGTTGAGGGGTCAGAGTTTACCATATCTCGACAACTGTCTCTTAGTGGGTTCCTCCAGACAGGAGGTGGAGAGGTCCAGGGATCTGGCCCTGCACCACCCTTGGTCTCCTGGTCAGCGAGACCAAGTCAGAACGCATATCTTCGCAGATGATATGCTTCATCATGGCAGAGCTCGACTCTTGCCGAGCCAGAGCCTGGCTCCCGATGGACAGGGCGGAGTTTCTCTCCTCCTTTGCCCAGTCATTTCTGGTTGGGCACTTGCACCCTGCCTGTGACTTTCTGCGCCTTCTGGGGTACATGGCCACCTGCACCACTGTGGTCCGATGGGCGCGGTGGCATATGCGCCCCCTCCAGTGGGAGCTGGCCAACCAGTGGACTGGGCAACACGGTCACTTCGACCAGCTGGTCACTATGACCCAGAAGATGTGGGACATTCTCCAATGGTGGACCGTCCTAGAACACCTGCAGGAAGGGATCCCATTTGTCCGTCCTGAGCCAGTGGTCGTTCTCATAACCGATATCTCTCTCTCTCATGGGCTGGGGTGCCCACATGGGGAATCACAGAGCCCACGGGTTCTGGATCCCTGAGGAATCCTGATATCATACCAACCTGCTGGAGTTCAGAGCAGTCAGACTAGCACTGTCAGCATTCGCTCCGCTTCTTCAGGGTCAAGTGGTGCAAGTCCAGATGGACAATACCACGGCCATGTACTATCTCAACAAACAGGGCAGCATGCACTCCCAGCTACTGTGCAGGGAAGCGCTCCACATCTGGACACTTGTGAGCCAACTGGAGGCACATCTCCTAGCCATCCATGTGGCAGGAGCCTCAAACCCACTGGCGGAAGCTCTCAGCTGTGTGGGCAAGACGTTCCACAAGTGGTCTCTCCATCCAGAGGTAGTACACAGCCTGTTCTCCCACTGGGGCAAACCTCAGGTGGATCTGTTCGCCTCCAAGGAGAGTGCGAAACTGAGGATGTTTCATGCCCGCCCCCCTCAGCAGAGGTCGCTGCAGGAGGATGCCTTCTCGAGGTCGTGGAACCCATACCTCTTCTATGCCTTCCCTCCACTCCCATTGGTTCACAAGGTGATCCTTAAAGTCAGGAGGGACAAGGCACAGTTGATCCTGGTAGCCCCAGACTGGCCCCGCCAGTTCTGGTATCCAGATCTCCTCAGCCTCAGCTCCAGGCCTCCAAAGCATCTTCCAGTATGTCCGGACCTGTTATCACTCATATGAGGAAGGTATTCCATCCAGACCTTCAACTCCTGCACCTGACAGCCTGGTTACAGAGTGGCTAGAGTTCCATGCTCTAGGTCTCTCTGAGGATGTACTCACAGTCATGGAAACATCCAGAAAGAAGTCGACTAGGAGGTGCTATGCCTTCAAATGGAAAGGGGTTTTCCATTTGATGTCAGGGCAAGGGCCTGAACCCTTTGTCTTGCCCGATGGCTAGTATCCTCGACTACCTTTTGTCTCTGTCCAAAGGGGGTGTTCGGTCTACGACCCTTAAAGCGCACCTGGCAGCCATCTCTGCTTACCGGGTGCAGGCCGGTCCGCAGATGGTGGCACAGGAGAAGGTGGTCTGGTGTTTCATTAAATGCCTCAGCCACATATCCCCTCTGGTGCGTAAACCTCCACCTCCTCCGTGGGATCTACTGCTGGTACTGGCAAAGCTCATGGGCAAGCCATTTGAACCTATGCACAGATGTGAGATGTCACATTTGTCATGGAAGACCGCCTTCTTGGTGGCTATCACGTCAGCCAGAAGGATTGGAGAACTACAGCTGCTCTCTGTCAGGTCTCCCTATCTGGTCTTCCACAGGGACAAGGTAGTCCTGCGCCCCCACCCGAAGTTCCTTCTGAGGATAATGTCGGAGTTTCACCTTAACCAGGTGTTAACTCTGCCTGTGTTCTACCTGAACTACATCTCGGAGGCCGAGTACACACTCCATACTCTGGACCTGAGACAAGCATTCTCTTATTATAAAGAGTGGACGTCGGTAATTTGGCAAGAGGTTCGCCACCTGTTTGTCACCTACGCTGAAGCCGCACCTGGCAGACTTGCAGCAAAGCTGATGATTGGCAGATGGATTACATCTTGCATTGATCTCTGCTACTGGTTGACGGACAAGAAGCCTCCCATAGGGATAAGAGCTCACTCCACCTGCCATACTGCTGTATTGGTGACTGCTTCCTGGGACATCCCTATCCAGGAAATCTGCAGGGCTGCTACCTGGAAGACAGCAAACACCTTCATTACCCACTACCACTTTGACGTACAGTCATTCCGGGATGCTAGGTTTGTGGCCTCAGTTCTCCAATCTCTGTTCTCCAAGTAAGTATAGAGGGGGTGTGCGCCTTGCCTCCCTCTCCCGGAAAACTGCTTGGAGTCTGCCAAAGAGTGTGGATCAACAACATATCCACGATTCTAGAAAAACAGGTTACTCCCCTGTAACAGTAGTTCTAGGAGTGGTATATGCTGTTCATCCACACAAACCCCCTCAACCTCCCCGGTTTCGACGCACAGCCTGAGCTTCCAGCGGGCAAGATCTGGCATCATGGGGCAGAGCTGAGGGTTATACCACCCGGGTGGGCGGGAGGAGTCAGCTTAAAGACCTTCCGGCAAGATTCTTAAAGGGAAAGGACATGCCAAACAGTGTGGATTAACAACATGTACCACTCCTAGAAGAACTGTTACAGGTGAGTAACCTGTTGTTTTTGTGTTACACAGTAATGATATGTTTTGTGTTATACATTATGAAGTGGGTAGAAAGAATGCTGACTTCTGACTGGCCAAGAGGTACTTTCAGCTGGGCCGATATCCCTGCACAACAGTCTGGCTGAAAGTAAGTCAACAAAAATGTTTAAAAAAAATAATTCAATTTAGAAAAAAGGACCCTTTTCATAATCACAATAAGGACTTCGGGGGGTGCATTATGGTGGGCTAGTGGCTCTTCTCTGGTGGGGGAATTACTCGACTTTGCCTTGTGCTTCAACCTACCTGGGGCGGGGTGTTATCCTACCATGACACACCTCCTTTCATGTCTTACTGCTTAAGTAATGATCTGTTTTGCGTTGTAATAACATTGTCCCATCCTGTTTTTTTTTTTTTTTTTTTTCTTTTAGGTTGTCCTTATTCCAGGCTGTCTTTCTTAGTTTTCAGGAGTGCTACGTTGAACTCGCCCTTCCAGTTGTCGTACCTGGAGTTATGGGTAAAGGACAGGCTCAGAACGACATCTCCCTCTACCAGCACGTCTGCATTCACCTTTGTGCCTTCATCGCATCACTCCCAGCCCCTCACTTTGCAGAGCTGGTGAGCAGTTACTCTGCATTATCTGTTCATAGTTTGAAAAGACAGAAGTTGTAATGGGAAAATAGACAAATAACATGTAAAGCTCCTCACAAAATGTAACTATTCTTTTAGGTGATTTTAATTCATAGTAGAAATTGAAGTAATTCTAAAAATATCTGAATTTTAGCCATTCCTTTTTAGGGCTGCAGTGGGCGGAGACCTGCAGACCTCCTCTGATCAAAAAGGGAGACTTTTCCAACTGAACAACAGTGCTGAGTTGCCTCACATTCGCCTCTGTGTCCACGAAGCACTCCACTCTCACCATTAGCAGTCGCACAGTACTATTTTGCAGAGGTCACAGCAGAACATGGCACAGTCCGCTGTGTCCAAGATAGCCACCAAACTGTATTGCACATGAGTAACTACTTGTGCATGGATCATAAAGTTTAACTGCCATCTTGGACACGACTGACTGTGCTGTGTTCTGCCATGACCTCCTTTTTATTTTTATTATATATGTTTTCCCTCCCCCCTACCTGACCGTTCACTCAGCACCCCCTGACTCCAGGAACTTAACAGTGACACTGGGAGTGCCCAGTCCCCCAGTGTCATGATCAGGACTCCTCAGTTGTTTGTTTCTTTGTTTGTTTGTTTTAAACTTTAATTATACATATGTATTCCTCCCACCCACCGACCCTTCCTCTCAGCACCCATCCCCACCCCCAGAAAAATAACAGTAACACTGGGGAACCCGATCCCCAGTGTTGCAATCAGGTCTCCTTGATATATATTTTTTCGAACCCGTAAAAATAAAAGCGTAAGTCGATGTCTTTTGCGGCCGCTTTCTGTCCCCCCCAGCCCTATTTTCTCATCACGGGTCCAACGCCGTGATCCCTCTGGAATGCAGACACCTCTTCACTCTTCAAAGCTGGACCACGAACTGAAGAAACAGGTACACAGTTCTATGTATTTCAGTGGTGTTTTGAACTTAGTGGCATAACTTGGGCACGTTTGCATATTTTTGCCCCAAATTTTCAGCATGCTTTTTTTTGGACCGTGGTTCATGAACAGTTGCACTGACAGTAGGCAAATCTGTCTTGAAAGGTGATTTTGCCGTTCCTGCATGAAATCATCTATCGGGCAGGAGTTTAACATTTTCTCTGCCCTTGTTCCCGCGGTGGGGTCATAGGAAGGTACTGTTGAAGATTTGGTGTAAAAATATTGAAAAAACAAAATAAGTATGAGCCTTCACTGAATTTTGCAAACGTAGGCTAGTAACTTTGGTAGTTTTCAATATTTTCACCCCAAATTTACAACATAGCTGTATCTTTACAGCACCTCATGAATGTGACAGCTGTCATTTTTTACATCCTGGCCAAAATGTTGTTTTTTTTTTACTACCAGTTCCGAGCACGTCCTTTCGGGCTCTCATCAGCACCCAAGGTATTCACCAAGTGCATGGCAGTCGTGGCAGCGTCTCTGAGGAGACAGGGCCACTACATGTTCCTGTACCTGGACGACTGGCTTCTCATGGCCTCCTCCAAGGAGGCATTGCTGTTGTCCATTCAACACACCCAGGCTCTCTTTCAGTCTCTGGGCATCTTAATCAACTACGAGAAGTCTCTCCTGGTACCGTCACAGAAACTGCAGTCATAGGGGCAGTTCTGGACACTGTCAAGGGGAAGGCCTTTCTTCCCGAAGACAGAGCGGAACGCATACGATCCCTCATAAGGGATCTGTCAGCGAAGAAGAACGTCCCAGCCAGACTGGTCCTTCGCCTGCTCGGACACATGGCTGAGGCCATTGCGACAGTCCTGCTGGCACGTCTCCACATGCGGGTAACCCAGTGGATGCTAAGGGTGCAGTGGGACCAAAGGCAAGACCATCTGCAGCATCCAGTCAGAATCACGAAGACCATGGTCCGGGACTGGCAATGGTGGCTAGACCCGGGAACCCTCTTGGTGGGGGTTCCTTTCACAGCGCCGTCCCTGGTGATAACACTCTCCACAGATGCCTCAGTGCTGGGGTGGGGAGCGCACTTGAATGGGGTGAGGTCTCAGGTGACATGGACTACCCAGGAATCTCATCTCCATATCAATATATTGGAGATGAGGGCGGTTCTTTATGCCCTGCAAGCCTTCCAGTCGGAGATTCCACCGAGTACTCTCCTGTTACAAACGGACAATACTGCGGTGATGTATTATCTACAAACAAAGGGAGGCGCCACACTCCCACTTTGCAGGGAAGCCATGAGGGTGTGTGGGAATGGGTAATACAACACGGCGCAAACCCTCATTGCAGTCTACGCTCCCTGGTGGACAACACTGTCGCAGACAGCTTGAGTTGTTCCCAGGCCAGGGTCCACGAGTGGGAACTTCTACAGGAGGTGGCAGAGGATCTGTTCCACAGATGGGGCACTCCAGAATTAGACCTGTTGCCTCCCCATCCAGCAAAAACTGCCCAATTTTTGCTCGCTAGATCCAGGGCCTGGTGTTTTCTGGCGAGGACGCGTTGTCCCTCTCCTGGGTGGGCAGATTCCTTCACGCCTTCCCTCCTTTCCTGTTGATCCAGAGTCCTTCTCAAACCCATGGGGAGGCGTGCGGCGCTCTTATTTGATAAGCGCCTTTTGGCCCAGGCAAATTTGGTTCCCGCTTCTGAATCAGTTATCCCGGGAACCACCGCTTCCTTTGCCAATCAGCTCCCACCTGTTGTCTCAGGAGGAGGGTTCGCTAGTCCATCTGGACTTACATTCACTGAACCTGCATGCTTGGCTCCTCGAGACATAGCCATGTTGCGATACGGGGTCTCGCAAGAGGTGGCAGAGGTACTTTCCGCTGCCAGAAAAATGGCGACACATGCAACATACGCCATGAAGTGGTGCAGGTTTTGCCTGTGGTCTCAAGGACGTGGTTTCTCACCCTTAGACTGTCCTGAAAAGCTGGTTCTGGAGTACCTGCTTTTCCTCTTTCAGTCCCAGGTCTCCAGGTTTGTAGCTCAGCGCCTTAAACCACTGTCTACTTAAACATTTACAACACGGCTATTTAGTAGCTGTTGTCTTACAGAAACCCCAGTTAGCTAGCTCACAGACATGCTTGTGCAGTGGAGAACAGTACAGAACAGAAGATATTTAACCATTTACAACACGGTCACACTTTTATATAATACATACTTCTCAAACTTGAAAGAAAAAATACACTTTATCATCAGAGTTTGTATTTACCAAGTACTGTGCCCATGTTTAAAATAATTTGACCCCCCAAAAAAGTGTGAACTGACATGAAACTGCATGTTTCACTGTAAAGACAATTAAAATGGTATTTCTGACAGCATTGCTAACACCAGTGCTTCATGATTAAAACAATTTCAACCCCTCGTGACATATTGCATTCTGGGAAGATTGCCTTAGCAAGATGCTATACAAAAACGGAAAAACAGGTTTAATGGAGTGAAAGCTGACATCCTATTTCTAGTGTCCATGAGAAAAGAAAAAATAGTTAAGATTTTCTTTTATGTCAGCTCTGATCAGAATAGCTTTTAAAATCACATTTGATTGAATTAGACCAAATCTAACTAAAGGTAGAATTTATTTGTTAACCTTGACCTTTATTCAAGTAAATAAATTCTCTTGTAACAGTACTGAAAACTAAAACTAAAAACATATATCTCTTGCTAGATGTTTAAGAAAATGTGTGTCTCTTACTGTAAATTAGAATGTGTGTCTAGGTCTCCGTCTGAGGCCCCGGGTGGCTCTGATAATCATTTGTTCCAAAGGATTTTTAAGTCAATTTGAAGGCATTAAATATTTTCTGTTCTGTACTGTTCTCCACTGCACAAGGCATGTCTGTATCCCAAACTAGTGTATCTTGTTACAGCATGCTAGAGCAACAGTTCTCAAACTTTGTCATAGTGAGCCTCCCCTAAGTCACGGAAAAGATCTTGAGCCTCCCCCAAAATACTGAAATATTTTCGGGCCTCCCCAAAGAAAAATAGCCCACTTTTCACAGGTACATCAGGAATAAATTGAAACCTCTTTGCATTGCTGGCTCTCATGTTATTAAGCTTATTGTAACCCCCAACAGGACAACCTACTTGCTCCAATATTTTGACTCTCGAACCATTGTTACTACTTACTGCCATACCTTCATGGATCAGACTGTTTTTCTGTTTCTCCTCTAACTGGAATAACCTTCCTGATGACCTCTGCCTCCCCCCTCCTACTCTTAAGCAACTTCTCAGGGATAATTTTGCTCCCTCCTGCTCTTATTCCTAGTACCTGTATGGTTAACTCTTATATTTGGACAGTTCTGCTGCCAGTCTAATTGATCAATTGTGCCTCGCATTGTTGGTTTTTATTCTTAATTTAGTTGCACTTTTATTCATTTTGTATTGCTTGAGTGTTTTGCAGTTACATCTTGAATTGTATTCTCTCACTACTCTTCCCTGGGTACACCTGATATAAGCCATGGCTCAGTGTACAGTAGCTTCCCAGGTCACAGACTTGTGAATACATACATAAATTCACCTACTATTATCCTCTTTCAGTTTGCCTTATTCCTTCACACAAAATCTATAAAGTTCAAAAGTGAAATATAATACTTTTTCGAGACTTGCTTGAGCCTCCCCTGGAACAGGTTGGGGCCTCCCTAGGGAGGCTGGCCTCACCATTTGAGAACCCCTGTGCTAGAGCTATCTCATGGCTCTCCCACATGAATCAGAAAAAAGTTTGGGGTGGAGGCGGAGGGGGATCTTACTCCCAAAAAAAACCTAATGCTGCCTCCCACTACTCAGGTTCCAGTTCTTGTACCACCCATTTAAGAAAAAAATAGTACCCTGCAACCATTGACTAACATGAAAGTGTATTTATTTGAGGACGGAAAACATTGCTTGGAGGAGGGTAAGGCGGAGGAGACTATTTACACCTTCAGTCAGTTCCACGGACAGAAAATATGACATCACTCCTTTTGTACATGTGATACTCCTGTAGGCTCTGCCCACAGTCGTAAAAAGCAAATGCTGAGTGTTTAAGTGTACTTATGCTTGGCCAGTGGATTCTGAAAGCACAGCCAGTGACACACAGAAGGTAAGACCCCAGGGGCTGTCATACCTCTCAACCGCCTGTCTCATAAATCAGGGACAAAGGACCAAAATCAGGGACACATCTTCAGAATAGATGGTATCCACTCAGCATACCTCTCAACTCTACCACATTACGAGGAACGTTCCTCATTTTACTTCACAAAAGCTCCCTGTTCCACATTGTGAGGACTTGTCCCACATTCAGTGTTGACATTTTAAAGCAATAATCTATAGTAAATGATGCAAAAAATACATTATTCAATTAATAACAGACTTTTTGAACATAAATGCAAACATTTTAACAGTGTTCTGAGCTTCTTAGGTAAAGATTTAATTAAGTGTTCCACATTTTCTCATTTGTTCCACATTTTAAGAGGCAATGTTCCACATTTGGGGGACAAAAGGTTGAGAGGTATGCCACTCAGGCATACCTCTCAACCTTTCTTCACCCAAATGTGTGACAAGATGTGTGACAAATGACCAAAATGTGTGACATATCATCAAACATGGTACTGCAAGCTCAAAACACTATGGCTATCAGTGCACTAATGTTCTTAATGTTTGCTGATAACTGAACATTATAGAGTATTATGAATTTCTGCTTTAAAGTCTCAGTAGGAAATGTGGAATATCACCTGTCACAAACACACTCAGCAGGTTAGGCCCTCTGCTCCCACAGTGCCAACCTCCGAGCGCAGTAGTGTGAACAGGTAACAGACAGAGTAACTCTCCCGTCTGCTTGTGGGTCTGAATCACCTTTAGTCTCAAGTTCTGGGGGGATTCAAAGTGTGAACCTTATGCTAGCATACCCAAATGTACAGGCTCAGATAATATTCTCTTCGGGGGGGATGCAATATATCTTTCGCCTAAAGGCACCTAGCCAGGTATCCAAAATGAACCCTTAAAACTCTATAAAAGACCTTAGGTGTATTCTTACCTTTTCCTAGTTTAGTAACACCATCAAGCTGTTGAACAGTTTTTGTCAGTCTTAACCCTCTATACGTCACATGCAAAAAAAGAACTGGCAGACCCAGGCAGTTTTTCAAAATAATATATTTACTAAAATGGATAAAAATATGTAAAATGTAAACACAGAACACTATATTAAAATGCATACAGTCACTTAAAATAACAAGGGCAAAATACAAAACAAAGACTCCTACAACAATACAGTTAGACTTTTTCTATCTAATGTAGTAACTCTTTAAGTGCCTAAGTTAGATCACAGAGCTGTGTCTTTCTACAGTCCCACGGTGGAATACATCTCAAAAACAGTTCGGACACAGTATTAGTTTAAACTGTCTCTCCACACCCCTTCTATGAGTCATCTAGCTCCTCCTTTTAGAATATAAAAAAATACAAACATGTTTCATTCCTGTATTTGTTGTTTTGTATCCTCCCAGGTCGTGCCTGAAAATAGTCATGACTATGGCTAGTGCACCTACCCGGTAAACAAAAACTAAATAAATAAGATAAAAATGTCCTATCAGGAGGTATTTTAAATAAGGTGACATCAGCAAAAACTAAGTTCCCAAATTATAAGTCTTTGAATTCCCAGTTCCTTCTCCCAAGGCATTTCAAAGGGTTTTATAGCTTTTTAACACCAGCTGATATTAAATGTTCTTCCTCTTAAGACGTCATAAAAGTTTATGATTTTCATCCTCTGGCATACTCATAAAGTCCCATTTCATTTCCACTTCAAAGAAGCAACAGGTCATAAAAAGACCATAAAATGCAACTTCTCAAGGAAGTTAATTACGTTACAGAGATCTCCTGGTCAGTTCCTGTAACTGAAACTTGGGGGGGGGGGGAGAGACCCATGGAGCACAGACTCGCATACTATATTTTTGTATTACAAATATCATACAGCATTTATAACCAGCTGGTCAGGAATCACAGTCCTCCCCACCTTGACTGAATTTGGGGGCTCTATCCCCTGCATGGGATGAGCGTCCCAAATCAGGTCACTCCTCATATAGACGCAACAAGCCATCTGTGTTCTAATTGGTCGCTCCAGCCCTATGTAGGATTGTCATGTCACACCCTTGCAAGGCAAGACTCCATCTTAACAGTCTACCATTAGTTTTTCCCATTTGTGTCCGCCAAACCGGGGGTTGTGGTCAGTTTCTAATTCAAAATGCTGCCCACACAAGTATGGCTCTAATTTCTTTAGGGCCCACACTAAGACAAGACACTCTTTTCCCACAGTAGACTAAGCCTGCTCCCTCGGAAGTAACTTTTTACACAGGTACAGTACAGGGTGATCTTTCCCTTGGTTGGATGTCTGACTCAGTACTGCCCCAATACCCACGTCTGAGGCGTCAGTCTGGACTATAAAGGGTCTGCTATAGTCAGGACTTGTCAATACAGGAGCACTGCACAGTGCCTCCTTCAGTCTGGTAAAAGCTTTTTCACAGGCTGGTTCCCAGGTAATTTTCTTAGGCATCTTTTTCTTGACCAGATCAGATAGGGGAGCAGCCAGGGCACTGTAATTGGGTACAAATTTCCTATAGTACCCTGCTGTCCCTAGAAGACTCCTGACCTGCTTCTGCATTTCTAGTCTGGGCCATGCCTTGATCGCCTCTATTTTTACTTGGTTAGGACGTAGCTGTCCCTGGCCTACAACATGCCCGAGATATGCCACTTCAGCTGTGGCCACCTGGCACTTCTCAGCTTTGACAGTGAGCCCAGCACTTCCCTAAGGTGGGACAGATGTTCCTCCCAGCTGGCACTAAAGATGGCAGTGTCATCCAGGTATGCCATGGCGTACTCCTCAGCACCATTTAACACCTGGTTCTCCAACCCTTGGAAAGTGGCTGGCGCGTTCTTCATTCCGAAAGGCATTACTTTAAATTCAAATAAGCTTATCGGAGTAATGAAGGCCGACCTCTCCCTTGCTCTGCCAGTTAACTCTACCTGCCAGTACCCCTTTGTCAGGTCAGTAGTCATAAGATAGGTCGCCTCTCCCAACTTGTCCAGGAGTTCGTCCGTCCGGGGCATCGTGTGGGCGTCTGACTTTGTGACTGCATCCAGTCCACGATAGTCCACACAGAAACGAGTAGAGCCATCTGGCTTGGGCACAAGGACTACCGGTGAGACCCAGGGACTGTGGGATCTCTGGATTACCCCTAAATCCAGCATTTCCTCCACCTCCCTCCAAATGTCATTTTGAACAGCCTCGGACACCCGATATGCTGTTTGCTGTATGGGCGTCTGTGTCCCTGTCTCTACATCGTGCGTTACTAAGGGGGTTAGTTCAGGCTTGGCGCTAAACAGTGGGGCAAAGTCTGCTAAAACCTCCCTTACTTCCTGGATCTTGTCCAGGGCCAGCTTGGGTGACAGTTTAACTGTCTTCACAGAGGACTCCCGCTTGCTTTCTTCCAACAAGTCCAGAAGGGGGTCTCTTTCGTCCATCCCCTTCCCAGGACTACATACTGCAAACACCATGTCAGCCCTATTAGCATATGGCTTCGTCATGTTGACATGGTACATTCTTTCTGTATGTCTTCTGTCAGGTAACTCTGTGATATACTGTAGTTCACATCATTTACCTTTCTAACTACTCTGTGTGGTCCTGCCCACTCAGCCTGCAGCTTGTCTTTCTGGACCGGAATAAGGACCATGACTTCCTGACCCACCGTGTACGAGCGAGCGCTGGCTCTGCGGTCGTACCACACTTTTTGTTTCCTTTGGACAGATGCCAGGTTGCTCTGGGCTGTCCCCATAACTCCTTCAGCCTTTCCGTAAACCTAAGGACATAATCCACTATGGGAGCACCCTGGGTGGTGTGCTTGCCTTCCCAGTCCTCCCAGATCAAGTCTAGGGGCTCACGTACCCAGTGTCCATATAAGAGCTCAAAGGGGGAAAATCCTGACAACTCTTGGGGTACCTCCCTGTATGCAAACAACAGGTGGGGAAGGTATTTCTCCCAGTCCCTCCCCTGCTGTTCAGCAACTGCTTGGAACATTGACTTCAGGGTACCATTAAATCTTTTCACAAGCCCATTGGCTTGCGGGTGATAAGGTGTCATGCGCCTCTGCACCACTCCACACTTCTCCACACACATTTCATCAGGTCCGACATGAAGGAACCCCCTTGATCGCTGATAACCTCCTGTGGAAACCCAGCACATGAGAAAATCCTAAGTAAGGCATCTGCCACTTTGCCTGTCCTCAGTGAGGATGGGGCAACTGCCTCTGGATGCCGGGTGGCATAATCCACCACAGTCAGGATGAACCTCTTCCCGGAGGAGCTGGGGGTATTTAAAGGCCTCACAATATCCATTCCCACCCTTTGGAATGGCTCCTCCACTATGGGCAATGGAATTAGGGCAGCTTGGGTTTTCTTACCTGCCTTCCCTATTTCTTGGCACCGGTGACAAAACCTGCAATACTCCTTCACCTTCTGGTGAAGCTGGGCCAGTAGAAATTCTGGGCCAACCGCTGTGTAGTGCGTGCGATTCCCAGATGACCAGACAAGGGAATATTGTGTGCAATC
The DNA here is from genome assembly GCA_016271365.2 of Neoceratodus forsteri. Taxonomy (NCBI): domain Eukaryota; kingdom Metazoa; phylum Chordata; order Ceratodontiformes; family Ceratodontidae; genus Neoceratodus; species Neoceratodus forsteri. The sequence continues at coordinate 85,712,659 of CM028136.1, forward strand.
TTGAGCAACTGCTCATGATACCCCTGGGGAACGACAAGCTGCCTGTCTATCAGCCCTCCCTCTGTCTTCACTTCCTGAGTATATATCAGTCCATTTTCCCAATAAACCTTATGTTTATGAGCTTCCTATCGAGTGGCAAACCCCGGCCAGCTCCCCGGAATCTTTTCAGGGAAACCAAGTAAAAAAAAGCATCCATATGTTTGGGAGATGCATGATTTTCCATTGTGGATTTTATAGGTGAAGACAGTTTATTTCAAAGAAGCAAATTCAGGCAGTTTTTTTTTTTTTTGCTCCTCCTACCCCCTGGCCATCCACGCCTTCAGGCCTGCCGAGGTTCCCTACTGCTACTGTTGCTGAATCCTGACCGCCATCCACTGCCCCGTATTGCTGTGCTATCAGGTAACCCGAAGTAACCCTTCATCGGGTGAGCCCTTACCCCTGTGGGAGGAGAATCACCCCATATAGTTTCCTGTGTATACTGGGCACAGCAGGGGTCAGAACAGACACCTGTGTCTGGGGCTTTGGCTTATGGAGTGACCAGCAGCCATCCTCTGGTTGGCCAGCGGGTGTTTTTCCATTTTCTTGGGAGCATGACAGGCCACATGATGTCAAGGCACAGGCCAACATCCGACACGCTCCCTCCCACAGTGAGGGCCAATGTATTGCTGTGCCTCTGGCCTTCACCGGGGGCCAGCAAATGCTGAGCCGTGAACCCATCCTCCCTCTTCCTCCCTCCCTCTCAGGAGAAGAGCGAGTGGTGGGTTGACCTCAAGCCTTCCACCCCAGTGGCTCAAAACCCAAGTCTGTTCCCGAACCCTGGTCAGTGGTGTCACAGGCAGAAATCCAATTCAGGCAGTTCAATGATAGACAGGAAAAAGCAAAGATGGTCCACCTTAGTGGTGGTGGTTCAGATTAATTCACATCTGAGTTCTAACAAGCAAAGAGCCCAAGTAATTTGTAACTTGTGCATGTGGGGTGTGGGTGTTGAAGAAAGGGGATCATAGTGTTGTCACTACTGCCATCACACCTGAGAGATGGGGCCCATAGTGCTGATACTGCCATCACACCTGAGGGATGGGGCCCATAGTGCTGATACTGCCATCACACCTGAGGGATGGGGCCCATAGTGCTGATACTGCCATCCCACCTGAAAGATGAGGCCCATAGTGCTGATACTGCCATCACACCTGAGAGATGGGGCCCATAGTGCTGATACTGCCATCACACCTGAGGGATGGGGCCCATAGTGCTGATACTGCCATCACACCTGAGGGATGGGGCCCATAGTGCTGATACTGCCATCACACCTGAGGGATGGGGCCCATAGTGCTGATACTGCCATCACACCTGAGGGATGGGGCCCATAGTGCTGATACTGCCATCCCACCTGAAAGATGAGGCCCATAGTGCTGATACTGCCATCACACCTGAGGATGGGGCCCATAGTGCTGATACTGCCATCACACCTGAGGGATGGGGCCCATAGTGCTGATACTGCCATCACACCTGAGGGATGGGGCCCATAGTGCTGATACTGCCATCACACCTGAGGGATGGGGCCAATAGTGCTGGTACTGCCTTCACACCTGAGGGATGGGGCCCATAGTGCTGATACTGCCATCACACCTGAGGGATGGGGAATGTAGTACTGCTGCCATCACACCTGAGGGATGGGGAATGTACTACTGCTGCCATCACACCTGAGGGATGGGGAATGTAGTACTGCTGCCATCACACCTGAGGGATGGGGCCATAGTGCTGATACTGCCATCACACCTGAGGGATGGGGAATGTAGTACTGCTGCCATCACACCTGAGGGATGGGGAATGTAGTACTGCTGCCATCACACCTGAGGGATGGGAGCCACAGTGCTGCTGCTTCTGTCACACCTGAGGGATGGGGGCCATAGTGCTGGTACTGCCATCACACCTGAGGGATGGGGAATGTAGTACTGCTGCCATCACACCTGAGGGATGGGAATGTAGTACTGCTGCCATCACACCTGAGGGATGGAGAATGTAGTACTGCTGCCATCACACCTGAGGGATGGGGAATGTAGTACTGCAGCCATCACACCTGAGGGATGGGGAATGTAGTACTGCTGTCATCACACCTGAGAGATGGGGCCATAGTGCTGATACTGCCATCACACCTGAGGGATGGGGAATGTAGTACTGCTGCCATCACACCTGAGAGATGGGGAATGTAGTACTGCTGCCATCACACCTGAGGGATGGGGAATGTAGTACTGCTGCCATCACACCTGAGGGATGGGGAATGTAGTACTGCTGCCATCACACCTGAGGGATGGGGCCATAGTGCTGATACTGCCATCACACCTGAGGGATGGGGAATGTAGTACTGCTGCCATCACACCTGATGGATGGGGAATGTAGTACTGCTGCCATCACACCTGAGGGATGGGGCCACAGTGCTGCTGCTTCTGTCACACCTGAGGGATGGGGACTGTAGTACTGCTGCCATCACACCTGAGGGATGGGGAATGTAGTACTGCTGCCATCACACCTGAGGGATGGGGCCACAGTGCTGCTGCTTCTGTCACACCTGAGGGATGGGGGCCATAGTGCTGGTACTGCCATCCCACCTGAGGGATGAGGAATGTAGTACTGCTGCCATCACACTTAAGGGATGGGGGCCACAGTGCTGCTGCTGCCATCACACCAGAGGGATGGGGGCCGTAGTGCTGCTTCCATCGCACCTCAGGGATGGGGGCTGTAGTGCTGTTGCTGCCATCACATCTTGTACCTAAAATAACTTTAAATTGGTATAAGGATAAAAGGATGTGCTATGGTAGAGGTCAAAATTGCTAAAATGCATGTTAGCAGAGTTAAAAATTGTAAATAAAGTACACAAAACCAAACCTCGGCAAAACCGGATTTTGGCTTAACAGACAATACCATTTTTTACAATGTGCAAAACACAATTTGCCCTTTCTCAATCCCAGTAAACCAGTGTCCCTGCACCTTTTTTATCAACATCATCTGGCTAAGCTGTTTCTGAAAGGCGTATTTCATCTGAAACTTCCGATACGCCATCCCATTCCTCCATGAGACCTAAACTTTATGATTGAAAAACTGACAGTGGACCCCTTTGAACCAGTGGCCACTTGTAACCTCTGTTTCCTTTCATGGAAAACATTATTTTTAGTAGCCATCACTTCAGTTCGAAGAATTTCCGAGCTCCATGCTCCCATGTGCAAGGAAGGAACCTTACCTTATATTTCATAAAGACCAGGATGTACTCTGTACTAACCACTGTTTGTTGCCCAAGGTAATTTCAGAACAGACCTTGAATCATTCCCTGGAGTTACCAGTTTTCTACCCTGTATACTCCAGTCCAGGTGAACACCTTCTGCACACAATGGATGTTCATCGCATCCTGCATTACTATACTAATCGAACGAATTCCCTTTGCAAAACTTCACAACTCTTTGTCATCTTTGCTCCAGGCAATGAAGGTCTTCCGGTGGCTAAACGCACCCTCATTTGCTGGCTAGCATAATGCATTACCTTTTGTTACAAGAAGTGCATCAAACCCTTACCGGGTCAGGTTCAAGCCCACTCCACCAGGGCCGTAGCGGCCACTGTGGCTTGTTCCAAGGGTGCCTCCATTACCGATATTTGCAATGCTGCCACCTGGTCTACCATCCATACCTTTACCAGGCACTGTAACCTAGACATTGCCTCACGGCATAGAACTGCCTTCGGCCACGCAGTCCTGCAGGGCATTCTATCATAATTGTCCTCCCACATAGAAATAACTGCCCGGTAATCTCCCAAAAGTAATAACCTACTGCAAGAGACCATTCCGTAGAAGATAGAGCAGTTACGTAAGAACTTACTGTAACAGTAGATCTTCGAGGAATGTCTCTTGCTGTAGGTACAATCCCGCCCTCCGTACCACTGCCTTCTCTAACAGGGAAAAATCCTGATATAAGGATTTAGGGTTGAAACTCATTGGTACCTTGGTTTCCCCTCAGTTCTTGCTGTTGTGAGCTGAAACCGGCAGGGAACAGAGGATACCAGGAACCACCCACATTTATATGCAGAGCAAGGAAGTGATGTGATGTGTGGGCGGTCCCTGGAGAAAGACTGCTAGAAGAAGTTGTCATCTGTCAGCGCCCTCTGCTGGAACCTCCCAAGAGTAATAACCTACTGCAAGAGACATTCCTCGAAGATTTACTGTTGCGGTAAATTTTTACGTAACCACACTTTCTAGGAGTGCTATATGTTGTTCATCCACACTGACCCACCCGACCTCCCCAGCTTTGACGCACAACTTTTGCTTCCAGGGGGCCAGATTTGGAGTCACAGGGCGGAGCCGAGGGTTATACCACCCGGGTGGGTGGGAGGAACAAGCTTTTAGACCTTCCAGCAACATTTAAAGGGAAAGGGACGTGCCAACAAGTGTGGATGAACAACATATACCACTCCTAGAACTACTGTTACAGGTGAGTAACCTGTGTATCGGGCCCATGTGGTCAAATACCAGAATACCCTCTGTAAAAAGGCTAAAGCAGCAGCCCAGGCCCTTCCAGAGGGCCCCTAGATACAGGAGATGCTCAAGGTCCTCCAGACTGGAGCAGATGTGAGTAAGCACCTCTTGAGGTCTACCTATGATATTTCCAATGTCTCAGCCGGAGCAGCTGTGGGTGGAATTTGCCTTAGAAAGCATTCTTGACTCAGGGTATAAGAATTTGCTAGTGATGTCCAGCAATCCATTCTAAATGGTCTTTTCAGAGGTTACAAACTCTTTTGGGCAGATGTGCGGGATTATCCTTTCTGACCTACAAGCCTCGAGGAGGACTTTAAAGTCAGTCCACTCCCTTTACCACACCCAATATAAAAGTGATCAGAGGGTACCCTTTCATTGAGCTGCCCACAGACCCGGGCTGGGTGCCAGTCAGCAGTGAAAATGCAGAGAAGCATCAGCTTTGCCTGCTTCTACCTCCGCCACAGGAAAAACCTGTAGAGGTGGAGGTGCATCCCCAGCCGCAAGACCTGCTTCAGCCTGACTCCTCCTTAGACCTCCACCCTCCAGCAGTCAACCCAGAGGAGGTGATGGGGATCGCCTCTCCCTCCACCATGATCACTGGAGAGAGCTCACTACAGATGCTTGGGTCCTACAACTAATAGAACAGGGCTATGCTCTAGAACTTCTGGAGTTACCTCCAGAACTTCTGCAAGTTCCCTCAACCTCTCCTGCAGATCACATACAGTGCTGCTAGGGAAGATATGTACTCTGCTGTGCAATAGGGCCGTAGAACCAGTTCCCTGGAAGCAAAGGAATTGGGGGCATTCTCATTTTTCCTAGTCTCAGAATCCTCATGGGACTAAAGGCCCCTTTTGGATCTAAAGGATCTGAACTCTATATTCAATACAGTAAGTACAGGATCGTTACTTTGCAAGATCTGCTGCCATTCATGCAAAAGGGGGACTGGATATGCTCCCTGGATATACAGGATGCATACCTGCATATCAAGATTTGTCTTCCCCACAGTTGGTACCTCAGGTTCCTGTTTCAAGGGGAACATTACCAGTTGAGTGTAGTGCCCTTTGGCTTGTCATCTGTGCCATGTGTATTTATCAAATGCTTGGCAACTGTGGCAGTAGCCCTACGGAGAGAGGGACTGTACGTCTTCCCCTATCTAGACTGTCACAAACCCACTCAACAGGTCAGGGCCTCTACTCCCAAAGTGCCAACCTCTGAGCGCAGTCTTGTGAACAGTGTAACAGACAAGGTAACCCTCTTGTTTGTTTTTGTGAGTTCGGATCAACCTTTGGTCTCAAGTTCTGGAGGGATTCAAACTGTGAACCTCTTGCTAGTGTACCCAATGCACAGGCTCAGATATTTCTGTCTTCGGGGGGCGCCAGATATCTTTGCCTACAGGCACCTGACGAGGTATACAGAGATGAACCCTTAAAAACTTGAATAAAGACCTCAGATTTAAAATGCTTCTCTTTCCAGTTTGGTACCACCATTCAAGATTATGTTTAGTATCTGCAATAACCATATACTTTTCTTACAACTAAAAAGAAGTCAAAGACAGACCAAGTAAGTTCTAAAAAGAATTTTACTAAAATAGTTAAAATATGTAAAATGCAAAATACAGAACTCTTATATCACCAGACATACAAATCTTTTAAAAGAAACAAGGTTTAAGCAGTGCAAATTCCTACTTAGAGTACTTAGATTTGAAATCTTTCTAAATATCTGTTTACAAGTGCCCCAAAGATCTTTCCTCAGTCAGAGTCTAGGTAAAAAGTGAGTGTAAGTAAAACAGAGTATTCCTTAAACAACTGTATGGGACAACCCATTTTTGTGTGAGGTCAGCTAGCTCCTCCTCTGTCAGATTATGTATAAAAATATATATATCTTATACAAAAGTATTATATTCTGCAACTTCAGCATAATTCATGTCCTTGAAATGACACTTCTTTTGATCTCGTAGTAAGCTTCCTCCTTCCAGGACATGAAAGCATCTTTATGATTTTCACACTTCTATGTAATAACCTGGGTTTTCCTTCTAACGTCATAAAATGGATATGTTCTAGCAACTATGGTTGTAATTAACTCAGACAGACAGGATCCCTAATTAAGGCCTTACATGTAACACATGCTCTCTAAAAACTGTGTGTGTATGTGAACTCACATGCTGTCAGCATTTTTCTTATGGCTTTCATCTTTTAGCTAAAATCTGGGGGGGGATGAGTGAGGTCATTCTAAGAGCACCAGATTTTTTCAGCAGAGACAGTAATACATTTTATATTAACAAAAAAAAAAGATACAGCACTCAGAGCTGGCTGTCTACGTCACATAGATGACAGGTTGCTCAAAGCTCAGTCCCAGGTGCAACTGTCCCACACCCTAGTGTACACCAGATAGTTGTTCAATGCCCTAGGGATCATGGTCAGTCTGCCTAAGTCAGTCTTGACCCCTCGCCACCATTTGCAGTACACAGGGATGACGCTGGACACTACTAAGGGCTTAGCCTTCCTGCCCTCATGGCACAGGCCCAGCTGCTTTACAAGAGCATGTATGTCACAGCCAGGACATGTCTGAGAGTGTCAGGCCTGATGGCGGTACCCCTGTCAAGGCTGCACATGTGAATTTCCCAATGGACCTTAAGAGTCCACTGGGATTAGTGCACTGACGATCTAGAACAGGTCTAGAAACATTACCTGTAAAGAAGGTGCTTCAGTGGTGAAACATAGAATTTGATGGCAGATAAGGACCGCTTGGCCCACCTAGTCTGCCCATTTCCCTACTTAATGCATAGGCTGCAGATCCTAGTTAACCAACAGACTACTTCCTCTTACCTCCCACTAGAACTGCCTTATGTCTGTCCCATGCATTCTTGAATTCCCCCACTGTTTCTGAGTCTACTACCTCCTCAGGAAGACTGTTCCATGTATCCACAACCCTCTCCACGAAAAAATACTTTCTCACATTACCTTTGAGCCGTCCCCCCCCCCCTTCAAATTGTGCCCCCTTGTTCTTGCACATCCCTTTTTCTGAAAGATGCTATGATCTTGGACTCTGTTGATTCCCTTGATATACTTGAAAGTTTCTGTCATGTCCCCCCTCTCACTCCTCTTCTCGACTGTATACATATTAAGCTTCTTTAATCTCTGTTCGTATGTTTTCTGGTGCAGACCCTGCGCCATTTTAGTTGCCCTCCTCTGGACAGCCTCCGTCCTGTCTATGTTCTTGTGGAGATGGGGTCTCCAGAACTGGACGCAGAACTCCAGATTGGGTCTCACCAACTGTCTGTACAGAGGGATAACAACTTCCTGTTTTCTACTGGTGATGCCTCTCCCTATGCATCCCAGTATCCCACCAGCCCTCCTTACTGCCTTCTCACATTGCATGCCCACCTTAAGGTCATCTGATATGACTATCCCCAGGTCCCTTTCCATTTTTGATGTTGTTAGTATCTCACCCCCATTGTGTACTCTTCCCTGGGTTTTGTTTCCCAGGTGCATTACCTGCACTTCTTAGCATTGAATCTAAACTGCCATACATTTGACCATTCCTCTAACCTTGCCAAGTCCCTTCTCATCCTTTCCACTCCACCTTGTGCATCAACTCTGTTGCAGATCTTTGTGTCATCTGCAAAGAGACATACTTTTCCTTCCAGTCCCTCTGCAATGTCACTTATAAAGACATCAAAGAGGACCGGTCCTAGTACTGAACCCTGCAGTACCCCACTAGTAACCCCCCTTTCTTCAGAGTAAACTCTGGTTACTATTACCCTCTGTATCCTGTTGTCCAGCCAATTTTTAACCCAGGCTACCACCTTAGGACCCACTCCCAGGCTGGCTAACTTGTATATTAATTTTTTGTGTGGGACTGTGTCAAATGCTTTGCTAAAGTGTAGGTAGGCCATGTCCACTGCCCCTCCCTGGTCTACTACATTGGTCACCCAGTCAAAGAAATCTATTAGATTTGTCTGACATGACCTTCTTGCTGTGAATCCATGCTGTCTTGGGTCTTGTGCCCCATTGGCCTCTAGGAACTCAACAGTTCTTTCCTTTAGAAGTGATTCCATCATTTTTCCTACCACTGAGGTCAAACTAACAGGTCTGTAGTTTCCTGCCTCTGTCTTGCTCCCACTTTTGTAAAGGGGAATCACGTCTGCCCTCCTCCAGTCCTCCGGTACTACACCATCCTCCCATGATTTGTTAAAAAGGGTAGTCAGTGGTGTCACTAATTCTACCCTTAGTTCTTTTAGAATTCTTGGGTGAATCCCGTCAGGCCCCATTGCTTTGTCCACCTTCAGTTTTAAGAGTTCTTTCAGGTCGCTTTCTTCTGTGAATGGACTGGTATCGACCTCCCTATCCAGAGTGCTTCTGTTGTTTGATTTAGATGCCTCCACCTCCTCTTCTTTTGTGAATACTGAGCAGCAGTATTCATTCAGTATCCCTGCTTTTTCACTGTTATCCTTTGCCCACCCTCCTTCCCTTTAGTAAGCCTCACTATCCCTTCATTCATCTTTCTTCGCTCCCTAATGTACCTATAAAAGGTTTTATCCCCCTTGAGTTGGCTGTCTTTTCCTTAGTTTGGGATTTTGCTATTCTGACTGCCTTTCCCACTTCCTTCTGCTTTAACTGGTACAGTTCTCTGTCCTGCTCCTTCTGTGTTTCCTTATACTTCCTGAATGCTACCTTTTCTCCTTAACCTTCCCTGCCACCTCTTTTGAGAACCATAATGTTTTTTTTCCTTTGTTTTGCTTTGTTGATTTGCTTCACACAAAGGCTTGTTGCCTCTGTGATGGAACCCAGCAATTTACTCAAAGGGGTTTCTTTCCAAATTTCCCCTCATCAGATCCTCAACATGGATGCTTCGGGACTGTGCTTGGGGGAGCAACTGGGTCCTTACCAGACCCAAGGTACATAGACCCCAGTGTAGAGTTCCCTGCACATAAGTGTCCTAAGGATGAGAGCCATGCTATATGGCCTGCAAACCTGCCAGAATCACCTGTCCCCGGGGCCTCTGTTGGTGTAGGTGGACAACATTATAGGTTGGGAACATTAGCAGCAGGCTGCTAAGGACAGATGGCTGGGGTTATATTCTGTTTTAAGTGAAATATTTGAATAGTTTTGTAAGTGAAATTAGTTATGTGTGTTAAAAATTATTACCTTGAGTTAGAACTGTTACTTGGGTTGTGATATTGTAACTTTGGAGGCTTGGGAACAATGGTTTGGCAGGGATAATTAGAGTGAAATTTAAAGGTGTTGTTTGCCTGGTGTTTGGTAAGAGCCCTCCCAGCCATCCTGTTTTGTAGGCTTTCTTAATACTGAAAAGCCACTGGGGGTTGGGATTAAAGTGCTGAGTATTTCTGTTTGGGACTGAAATTCGAAGCAACAGGAGCTGGTGGGCCTGTGACATCATACGGTACCTGATGTCTGCATACACACACTGTTAGTGGGACTGAACACACACTGGACTGTATGTGTTTGTGAGACTTGGGAACTTTATTGGTGGGGTTGAAATTGGGTTTGTAAATAACTGCAGTCAGTATAGAGATAAACTGTATTCAGGAAAGGGACTGAGAAAGGGGTGTGCCATTATAAACAGAGGGGATAAACAGGGTGGCCATATTCCACCACGGCAGCATCTTGGAAGGTTGTAGGCTGCACAGGCTGTGGGATGGCAATAATTCTAAATTGGGCCTGGAGAGGAGGCTGCCCACTCTGTAGACAGCTATCTTGTATCAGGAGTGAGGTATATTGGTTAAGGAGTAAGCTGGGGAACTGAGGATCCAAGGATAAGGGGTGTGGATATGGGCAGCAGAGGGTGGGGCTGAGGGAGACTGGGGGAATGCTCTGAAATTACAGGGCGTTATGTTACAGTAAGCAGGAGGGGATATTAGGGACAGAGGACCCTTAGATAGGGATGTTGGCGCTAAGGGAAAGCGTGCAGGTGAACATTCTGAATACAAAAGAGTGGAGGGAAGAGTCAGGAGGGGCTGTTGTGCAGGCCTAAACAGCAGACTGTGGGAAGGAGCTCTAAGGTGAACAGAGCAAGAGGGAAGAAGGGGCAGTTTAGAGGTGCAGTCAGGGAAACTCAGGTTACTTGATGGAGGCTGACATAGAGTGTCACAATAAATTTGAGCTACTAAGCAACCTAGAGGGGGAGGAAGGGGTTGGTGGAAATGAGGAAACTTATACAGAGGCCGGGGGGAGGGAGTCGGATACCCATATGGCATCACAGACCGGCTATGGAAAGGATAGAAATAGTCCCAGAGGGAGAAGGGGAAACATAAATGTTAAGCAAATGGAGATGCAACATATTGCAGACATGAGGGAGGACAGCATGATTGGAGAGAAACTGGGAGACAAGGAGGTGGGAGAGGAGCCCCCCTTCAGCAGGGGGGGTCAGTACCAAGGATGGGGCCCTAGCTAAAGAGGACCCACAGAGAGCCTCTGAAGGCAGGGGTACTATTACAAGGGGGGAGGATGGCGGTGTGGGGGAAGGGGAAACCATCAGGGCCAGGATAAATGGTTCGGATAGGAGAGGGTTAAAGGGGACACCTATTCAGAGGGGGTTTGAGTTAAGTGGGCAAAACAGCGAGGGAGGCAGAAAGGGGAGGGTGACAAGGGGGTCTCTAATAAGGCAAGAAGACTCCCATGGAATTGAGATCATAAATAAAGGGGGGAAGGGGACTGAGAGGGCATAGTGGAGGTAACCAAAAGGATGGTGGCTGTGTTAAGGTTCTGTTATTGGGAGACTCGATGATTAGGGGTATCCAGTGGGAGGGACAGGGGGGTGGATGCCATAGCCAGGTGAAGGTAGTGAGTATCTCTGGGCTGATAGTGCACAGAGCAAAGTTCATGGTGTATGAAATGGTTAGGGATTGTGGAGGGAAACCGGATTTCCTGGTGCATTTGGGAACTAACGATCTAGAGGGAAATAGCGTTTTGGAAATCCAAGCAAGGTTCAAGAACTTGCCAGAGTCTGTCGGGATAATGGATGCAACATTTCTTTTCGGAGATATTGCCAGTACCAATGGCCTCAGTGAGAAGAAAATGAAGCTCACAGAGGTTAATGACTGGCTCAGGAAGTGGGGTGAAGAGAGTGGGTTGGGGGTGGTAAGGAACTGGAATGGAGTTCGGGAGGATAAGGGACTATATGCCAAGGACAGGCTTTATCTTGCCCCATTAGGAAGGAAGTCCTTAAACAGGGGATGGCTGACTACATTCAAGAAAGGTGGGGTTTAAATTTGTGAGGGGGAAGGGATAAGGGAGGGTGACCAAGCCCTCTCCTCCAGATGAGGGAGTAGCCTTCAAGCCCAAATGGGGAGGGAAACAGACTGGGGTGGAGGTTTCAGGAGGAGCAGAGGAGGATGGAAGTATAAGGAATCTGGGTGGGGTTCTGACAAAGAGGATCAGAGATAAGGGGTTGGGGTTGGTGTTATTAAATGCCAGGAGCTTGGGAAACAAGTTGCCAGAGTTCCAGGCCATGCTGTTCGGGGGGGGGTGGATTTTGCGGCAATCACGGAGACGTGGGCCAACAAAAACCACGACTGGGACCTAAATGTATGGGGGTACACTATGCTTAGGAAGGATAGAAATGAGGGCAGAGGGGGTGGAGTGGCTATGTTCATTAGAGATGACATAGAAATTGCTAGGGTAGAAGAGGCAGAGGGAAACGTGGAGGCCTTATGGGTCACCTTACGATCCCCAGCAGGAGATAAGGTCAAGATGGATGTAGTATATAGGCCCCCCAGGATGAGTGATGTTCTAGAGGATGGTTTGCTGGACAACATCATTGCCCAGTGTGGACCAAAAGGGGAAGGAGTGGTGTTGATGGGGGACCTTAATATACCAGGTACAAACTGGGGAACCATGTCCTCTAAGGTGGCAGAGCAGAGGCTGCTGGGCTTCCAGGATGTGTTCTTAACACAGCATATGATGGAGTCCACAAGGGAGGGCATGTCCTGGGCGTGGTTCTGGCAGATGGGGATCTGGTAAGGGACCTGGTTGTACAGGACCCCTGACTGGGGCGACCACAATACTGTCTGGTTTCAAATAAGCATGGGGGGGTGAGATCTAGGACACTGGCAGTGGACTTCAGGGGGGCAGACTTTACGGGCATGGGAACTATTCTCAAGGATCAGTTGAAGGGGATTACATCAATGACAAATGCGGAAAGGAGATGGGAGATCATAAAACCGGGACTTCATGAGGCAGTCAGGATCTGCGCTAAGTTGAAACGTAAGGGAGCAAGGTCACATAAACCATGCTGGTGGTCCATTGAGGTACAGGTAGCAGTCAGAGAAAAGAAGGCGGCCTACAAAAAATATAAAACAACAAGAGGGATAGGGATAAGGAAATGTACCATCTTGCATCTAGAAAAGTCACCCGTATGGTGAGGGGAGCAAAGTCCAGTAAAGAGCAGCGCTGGCACAGGGGATACATGGAGGGGAAAAGGGGTTCTTCCGGTACATTGGGGAGCGGAGAAAAACTAAGGGCCATCTCAGCAGATTGAGATCAGAAGGAGGGTGGGTGGAAGAGGCGAGGGACCAGGCAGAGGTATTTAACGAGTACTTTGCCTCTGTGTTCACTAGGGAAGGGGATGGGATATCTACAAAGCAAGGCACGAAGGGGATAGAAGCGTCAGTAAGTGGGATCAGGGGAGCAACAGAAATGGAGTAAGAGGGAGAGAGAGGTACCCCAGGGGTGTCACATCTGGGTAAGGATAAAAAGGCCAGTAAGGTGGAGGGGACGGATGATGCTATCTCCGCCAAAAGGTGTGGTTAGCCCTCAAGGCCCTAAAGAAAGACAAATCTCCTGGGCGGATGGCATTCATCCAAGAGTACTATGGGAATTGACGGACATACTGGCTGCACTTCTCATGGAGCTCTTCTAACAGGTCACTTGAGACAGGGAGGGTACTCGGATTGAGAGAGAGGCACATGTGGTGCCAATCCATAAAGGGGGGTCAAGGAAGTACCAGGTAACTATAGACCCATCAGTTTGACCTCGTGGGGGAAAATTAATGGAGAGTATACTAAAGGAATGATTGGGGTGTGCTTGGAGGAGGTGGGAGGTCTGTATAGTCGGCAACATGGGTTTGTGCCAGGTAGATCATGTCAAACCAACCTTGTGGAGTTCTACAATGGGTAACATCAGAACTGGACAGGGAAAGCCTGTGGATGTATTATTCTTGGATTTCAGCAAGGCGTTGACTCTGTCCCCACAATGATCTGGTGGAGAAACTGTTGGGGTTAGGGGGCCTTTGATGGTCAGATGGATTGAAAACTGGCTAGTGAACGCACCCAGAAGTAGTGGTCTGTGGGGAGCTCTCAAACCCTAGAGAGGTTGGTAGTGGGGTACCGCAGGGCTCGGTCCTGGGTCCGATCCTGTTTAATGCATACATATCGGACATCAGGGAGGGTATAGGGTGTGAAATGAATCTCTTCGCGGATGACTCCAAGATGGGAGCAGTAGTTGAGGGAGAAGAGGGGAGGTTGGCCCTGCAAGGGGACCTGGATACCCTGGAAAGCTGGGCTTACACATGGAAATTAAATTTCAATATCACAAAGTGCAAGGTGTTGCATCTTGGTCGGGGAGACCTAAACACAGGTACACCCTGGGAGGGGAGGCGCTGGAGGCCTCAATAGGGGAAAAAGACCTAGTGGTCATGGTGGATGCATGTATGAATAACTCTGAGCAGTGCAGGAGAGCGACTAGCAAGGCAAACAGGATGTTGGGATGCATCGTAAGGGGGATCACCTCTAGGAGCAAGGAAGTGATTCTGCCGCTGTACAATGGACTGGTTAGACCACACCTTGAGTACTGTGTACAGTACTGGAGACCACACTTGAAGAGGGACATATAGCTCTTGGAGAGGGTACAGAGGAGGGCAACAAAGATGATACGAGGGCTAGGGGATTTGACGTATGACGACAGACTTGAGGAGCTCTGCCTGTTTTCATTGGAGTAGAGGAGAGACGGGGGGACATGATTGAGGTCTTCAGGCACCTCAAGGAATAAATAGGTAAACACGGAGGGATCTTTAGACTAAAGCAGGAGGTATCACCAGAGGGCATGGTTTGAAGTTGGAAGGGGAAGAGTGAGGGAAAAGAGGATGAGGTTTTCGCTGAGAGGGTGGTACCCTTGAATGCACTGCCTGGCGAGCTGGTTCAGAGATCCACAGTGGAGGGCTTCAAGAGAGGGTGGGACAGACAACAGAAAGTGGATGTATCAGATGATGGCCTGTCCCCGGGGGGGGGGGATGGATGATAGTGGTTTCTGGAGCACAAGGGATGGGAAGGCCTCGGCACTCAACTAAGGATCTAAGGTTTGAGCAGACTCGATAGACCGTAAGGCCTAATCTGCTGGCAAATAGTATGTTAGTATTTAATATCAGTTTAGTGCCACTACGTAAACAAGCAAGGGGGGGCTCATTCTTACCCCCTGTGTGGAGAAGTGATGAAAACTTCATACAGGGCTCTAGAACATGGTGTAGAGCAGTCGTCAGTCCACGCTCCAGGCTTGCATAATGTCCTGACAGACAGACTGAGCAGGTCGCAGTCCAGAATGCACGAATAAGAGCTGCTCTTCTTGGTAGTGGAAGATCTGTTTGACAGGTGAGGTTAGTCCAGAGTTGGACCTTTTTGCATTCATTCCCACACAATGCAAAACTGCCACTTTTCTGCTTACCTACTCTGGAGCCTGGAGTTTTCTGGTGAGACGCCTTGTCCCTCTCTTGGAAAGGGAGGTTCCTCTGTGCCTTTCCTCTAATTCAGAGAGTGCTGATTAAGCTCCAGATGGAAGGGGCGGCTCTGATACTTGTTGCCTTCTGACCTCGTCAGATCCTGTTCCATTACTGCAGCATTTGGTGGTGGAACCTCAAGTACCCCTGCCCCTGTGCAAAGGTTTGCTATTATAGGAGCGGGGCACCCTGGTCTATAAGGACCTCAAGTCACTCCATCTGCCTGCATGGCTTCTGAGGGCATAGCCATGGCTAGATTTGGAGTGTCTCAAAAGGTGGCAGATGTCCTGGTGGCTGCTTGAAACTGTCCACCAGGGCTATTTTATTCCCTTTATTTATTTATTTATTTTTTACACACACACACACCCCCCCACATCCCCCCAACTCCACCTCTCCGAGAGCCCCCTGGATACTACCCTTGCTGTCCGCCTTACCTGATCCATCCATCGGTCCCCCATGGAGCCGCGTCTATCCCCCCCAAGCAGGGATTGAGGTGGGGCCCTTACACCCCGAACACATTTTCATCATCATCATCAAATCTTTATTTATTCAGGCGAACATCGTTGAGCAAGGCTCATTTACAAGATGGACCTGATAAGGTCAAGGTTCAATAGTTGATACACAACAAGTACACCATAAACTTATATGACAGTTATACATACAGGGGAAAATGACGTTTATAAACACAGTGATGTACAGTAACATTCACATGATAAAAATTGATTACAGGAAAGTTAAGCTAATATTTACAGTATGTACAGTATATACATATCCCAGTTTGGGGGGGGGGGCGCATGGCAGACACTCAACATAATGTAATACTAGGATGGTGAAGGTATTACTGGGTGCCATAAGATGGGGTGTTTGTCTGGAAGGAATATGCCATATATGGTTTGGAAGGGAGATTTGTGAGATGACAATGCTAGCTCTAGCGGTAGCAACTGCATTTCTCTTGAAGAAGACTGTACAATGCTGTTTAAAGGATGCAAATGGAATGATATTGGACAGTTTTAGGATTTTTGTAGGGTGTTCCATGCTATAGCTAGAGAATAGCTGATTGCTGCACCCTAGCCTGGTGTTGAATTTGGGCAATTTGTGCAGGATGATGTTGTTGCTTCTTAGGGCATAGGAGCTAGGAGAGGTCTGGTGAAGCAGTCCAGGATATAGTTTGGAAGTTTTTTGACAACGCTCTGTAAATCCATAGTGCTGCATTTCTGTTCCTTCTGAGGTGAAGGGAACCCACCCAACTGCAGCATAAAGAGAGCAATGATGGGTACTAGATGGCAGATCTGTAATGAACCTTATTGCTCATGATATAAGGTATCCAGCTTGTGAAGGTAGGAGATGGGGCAGTGACTATAAAGGAAGTCTGCATAATCAACAACTGATAGAAAATGGCCTGGACTAACCTCATCTTTGAGTCTCTGTTTAGGGAGGGTTTTAATCTATAGAGAAGGCCAAGCCTTTGGTGAAGCTTTTTTTAACAGTTCTTCTAAATGATGAGTGAAGTCAAGTCTGTTGTCAGTCCACACACCTAGGTATTTGAAGTTTCTGCGTCTGAGTTTCGTCAGTCCTGAGGCAGACCGGTAGACGGAGGCACATGAGGGCTAGTTCAAACAACATGAAGTCTTGCTACATTATGACTATTGCAGTTTGTCCCACCATTAGAACTGCTCCGGAGGTGAAAGAGTTAACTTCCATGCCAGGCATGGAACTTGGAGCGCGAGCTCGGTTAGAGAAGCTCTGTCTGGAAGATTTCAAACTAAAACTGTCAGATTCTTTACTCTGCCTCACTGAACAGTCGCTCCGGAGATTCCTCCTACTGCTCGGTTCATTTCTCGGTTTAAACAGTATTTTCTTGGTTAAATTCAACCGCGATTATTATTATTTTAACCGCAAACCGATCGGTTCAAGCTCTGTCTGTGGTATTGTAAGTAATAGGCAGGTTTATTTCTGTGTGGAACTTGTAAATGTTTATCGGTTCGGTTCGAACCGATCAGGTTGTTTTAAAACTTTATTCTAAAGCTTTTAGAGTGCGGTTCCCAGTTCTTATCGGTTCTAAAAAAATCGGATTTCATTACGTTTTTTTTCCACGACCCGTGACACGGTTGGGAACCGATAAGGGTGTCTTGCCTGGCACTGCCGTTAAAAGGGCAAGTTTTTGGTTAGGCTGGCATTATGTCTGAGAAACCCAAAAGAAAAACCGGGCCCACTGGGTTTCAGCACTATAGTGCCTGTGGAGAAGCCTTTGCCAAGGCTGACCCACACACCACATGTGTATACTGTTTGGGGTTTGACCACCTCAGTTCAGACTGCCAGATTTGTAAGAACTTCCCTGCAGCTACCCTAGATAAGAGAGTTGGTAGGCTCAGGGAACGAGAGGCCAAAAAGTCAGCTGACCCAGATGGCCAGCCCGGTTCGGTGCTAACCGAACCGGAAGGAGTGCCCTCTGACCAGGGCGAGACTTCCTCGGGCCAACGTAAAGCTGACTCTGAGGAGCCAGTACCAGCAAAGAAAACCAGAACATCAGCAGGTGTGGAGTCAAAAATTCCTTCTCCAACTGCTGCAGAGATAGCTAAAGCAATGCAAATTGTCCAGTCACTTTCTCCGGTTCCGTCCGAACCGCCACTATCTGGCAAAATGTCGGTTCGGCCGGTTCCACCAGTTCAAGAATATGATATAGAAGAGTTTTATGAACCAGAGGAGGGGGAGGATGATGATTATGAACAGTGTGAATGTGACTTTGAGAGTCTGGATGTGCCCATTGAACCGGACATCTCCCCAGACAGACCTTTAGAATCTCCCACTACGCTTTCTGAGTCCCCTTCTCATTTTCTGTTTTATAAAAAGGTTGCTGAAACCCTCCAGCTCCCATTAGAGGAAGCTGTGGATGAGCAAGAGGAACCTGACTTTGTGGAAATGATGGATATCCCAGAGTCCAGGAGATTGTCTATTCCTTTACATAAATCATTTAGGAAACAAACAATAAAAATTCTAGAAGCTCCTAATTCTGTGCCTCCTGTGGACAAAAAGATGGACAGGAGGTACACTTTGTCAGGTCCTGATACAGAATTTCTTTCACAGCAATGTAGTCATGTTGGGGTAGTTCAGGCTGCAGCCTGTGATAAGGCTAATATTCCCCTGGCTTCACATCCTCCTGACAAGAACTCCAGGAAGATTGATGCCATGGCTAAAAACAATACATGGCAGCGTCCTTGGGACTCAGACAAGCAAATTACATGGCTTATGTGGCAAGATACCAAAAATCTAGATGGGACACTGTCATGGCTTTAGCCAAACAGGCTGGCCAGCTTACCAAGGAGCTGGAGCAGGTGGCTGCTGATGGTATGGAGGCATCCAAGGTGCAGTTCCATGCTGCTGTGGATTCTAATGATGTATCCTCTAGAGTTATGGCTACATCTGTGGCCTTTCGTAGATTGGCTTGGCTCAGGTGTACTAGTTTGTCACAGGATACCCAGACTAAGGCTATGGATTTTCCTGTGGTGGGAAATTCCCTGTTTGGGGAGCAGACAGAGAATTATATGAAGAAAATGAATGAATATAGAACCACTTATAGGGTGCACAAGCCAAGGAGCTGACAAACCACTCCTCAGAGACAGACCCCCAGGGGTAGGCGGAGCCTTTTCACAGGCCTTTTACCAAACCCAGGCCTCCTCTTCGGCTTATGCTCAGAGGGGGTTCTTCAGAGGGAGAGGCAGCTGGGGTGCAAGCAGACCTGCTCCCACCCCTCAGCCTAAAGCCCCTGTCAAACAGGCACCCTGATGGGGTGCCCAGGGCCGGTTCTCCATTACCTGTAGGGGGCAGGCTGGCTTACTTCGTTCAGGACTGGGAGTCTTTAACATCAGACAAGCGGGTCCTGGAAGTAGTAAGCCAGGGTCTGGTTCTCAGCTTCAAAAAATTTCCAAAGATGAGAATCAGATCTTTTCCACCTGCAAATCTTCTAGAGACTTTTGCCTTGGAAACAGAAGTCTCAACCCTCCTGGCTCTCAGAGCTGTAGAAAGGGTTTTTCCCCTACACCAGGGCAAGGGTCTGTACTCCAGGTACTTCCTTACCCCAAAAAAGACAGGAGAATGGCGGCCCATTCTGGACCTAAGATATCTGAACCAGCACCTTTTGAAACCAAAATTCAAAATGGTGACTCTGGCAATGATTTTACCTTCTCTAAGGCCAGGGAACTGGCTAGCTTCCCTGGACCTCAAGGATGCCTACTTCCATGTTCTTATCAGAAGCTCCCACCGAAAGTACCTCAGATTCGAACTGCCCTCAGGCCATTATCAGTTCAGAGCAATGCCCTTTGGCCTTACCTCTGCCCCAAGGGTATTCACAAAATGCCTGGCAGTAGCAGTTGCTCATTTAAGAAGGCAAAAGATTGCCATCTTTCCCTACCTAGACGACTGGCTCATTGTAGGTCAGTCTCCAGACCAGGTCAAATCACACCTGCAAGTTACCCAGCAGCTGCTCACCTCTCTGGGCTTTCTTCTCAGTCTTCCAAAGTCAGTTCTGGAACCTGTCCAGGTACTCACCTTATAGGTGCAGAACTGGACACAAAACAGGCCAGAGCCTTCCTTCCCCTAGAAAGGGTAAGGAACCTAGTGGCCCTGGCCTCCTCCTTCACTCTGCAGGTCTCTCGATCAGCAAGGCATTTCCTACAGCTCCTAGGACACATGGCTGCTTCCACAGCTGTAGTGCAAGGAGCAAGATTTCAGATGAGGGACATTCAGTTCCACTTGAGAGCCTTTTGGTCTCAAAGAAAAGATCCCCTATCCAAGTTGATCCCAGTGACTCGAACCTTGATCCAGGCCCTTCACTGGTGGCAGGATCAGAGCAATCTGAGACAAGGGGTTCCCTTCATCCCTCTGTCTCACTCCTTGACCCTTACTACAGATGCATCCCTTCTGGGATGGAGAGCTCACATGGGCAACCTCTCCACCCAGGGAGTGTGGTCCCCTCAGGAATTTCTGCTCCACATCAATCTGTTGGAACTCAGAGCTGTTTTTCTAGCACTTCAGGTTTTTTCTGCATCTGTTCAGAACAAAGTGGTACAGGTCAGAACAGACAAAACCACTACAATGTGGTACATCAACAAACAAGGGAGCACTCAGTCTTCGGCCTTGTGCACCGAGGCAATGAAGTTATGGTCTCTGGCTTATTCCCTGAACACTTCCCTCATAGCAGTTCACCTCCCAGGCAAGGACAATGTCCTGGCAGATGCTCTTAGCAGGATTTCCCAGGGCCATCATGAATGGTCACTGGATCCCCGAGTACTGGGGATAGTTTTTGCCAGATGGGGCACCCCTCAGATAGATCTTTTTGCAGCCCCAGACAATGATCAACTTCACTGTTTTGTTGCAGACCCCCAGTGATGGGCTCAGTCCCCCTGGATGCCTTTCTCCTCAATTGGGAAGGGAAGTTTCTATATACCTTTCCCCCCTTCCCTCTCCTGTTCAAGGTGCTAGTCAAAATCAGATCTCAGCCCTGCAAGATGATTTTGATTGCTCCAGATTGGGCCAGGCAGCCCTGGTACCCACTCCTTCTGTCCTTAGTAGTCCATCTCTGTGTCTCCCCAGGAATCACAACCTGTTAACTTGTGCCCAGGGAGAGTTTGGTATCCGATCTCAAATCCTCAACCTCAGGCGCTGGCTCTTGAGGAGTTAGAATTTGCTGACCTACACCTTTCTCAAGGTGTTTCGAATCCTGAAAGCTTCAGGAAGCCTTCCACTAGGGCTACTTATAATTCTAAATGGAAAAGGTTTTCCATATGGTGTTCTGGGAAGCATATTTCCTGAATCTGCTGATTTGCCCATTGTTTTGGACTATATGGTCCATCTTAATTCTTGGGACTGAGACCAGCTACCCTGAAAGTGCATTTGGCAGCTGTCTCTGCTTTTATTTCAGCAGGAAAGCCTTCTTCTCTTTCCACTCACCCTGTATTTTCCAAGTTTTTCAAAGGATTACTTCATACTAATCCACCTTTCAGGGACCCTGCTCCTGCTTGGGATCTTAATGTTTGCATTGCTCAGCTGATGCAACCTCCCTTTGAACCTCTGTCTTCGGCAGAGCTTAACTACTTGACTTGGAAAACTGTTTTTCTAGTAGCCATCACTTCTGCCAAGCGGATAAGTGAGTTACAAGCTTTGTCAGTGGAGACTGACTTTATTTCCTTTCACAGGGATAAGGTAGTCCTCAGGACTAACAGGAAGTTTTTGCCTAAGGTGGTTTCAGATTTCCACCTTAATCAATCTGTCTCCCCTTCCAGTGTTCTTCATTGATCATTCCTCCTCTGGTGAGAGGAGGTTACACAGCTTAGATGTTAAGAGGGCCCTAAGTTACTACATAGAGCATACCAAGGGTCACAGGTTCAAATCCCTCCAACTATTTCTCACTTATGGTGAGGTTGGAAAAGGGAAACCTGCCACTAAGAGATCCATTGCCAGGTGGATTGTCTCTTGTATCCAATTTTGCTATCAAAAACTGGGAAAGGTTCCCCCTTCAGGCCTGAGGGCTCACTCTACCAGAGGTACAGCTGCGTGTCTCTAGCTGCTGCCAGGGACATCCCTATCTTAGAGATAAGTTAAGCAGCTACTTGGAAAATGGTACACACTTTCACCAAGCATTACTCCCTGGATATCCAGGCCAGGAGGGATGCTCGGTTTGGTACAGCCGTGCTTCAGAGCCTATTCCCTAAGTAGGTTCTGTCCCTCCTCCATGGA
Organism: Neoceratodus forsteri; assembly: GCA_016271365.2. Classification (NCBI taxonomy): domain Eukaryota; kingdom Metazoa; phylum Chordata; order Ceratodontiformes; family Ceratodontidae; genus Neoceratodus; species Neoceratodus forsteri. The sequence goes on from CM028136.1 coordinate 85,734,635, forward strand.
GGTACTGCTGTGTATTCTGCAATAGTCATAATATAATAGCAAGACTTCATGTTGTTTGAAGAAAAAATTACTCACCTTAGTAATGTTGTTTCTTCTAATGGAGTCTTGCTATATTATGACCTCCCCCCCAGCCTGCCCCTCTCAGAACTTCTAGTTGGGGTATGGGGTGGGCATTCCAGTGTTGGCACTTTTTTGATGCCCATTTTTTGTTTTCCACCCCTTCTTTCTGGGGTGTTTGGGTGTTGTGTTTTATATTATCTTATCTCATATTATTTTATTTTTCTGGTCCCCTGACTTGAGTCTTAGTGTTGGGACCAGGAAAATGTGTTAATATTTAAGTAGCCAGTTGGCTAGTGTAGGTTACAGCTTCCACACAGAACCTTAGTGAGTTTTGCTCGTAAAGATCTGACAGTTTTAGTTTGAAATCTTCCAGACAGAGCTTCTCTAACCGAGCTCGCGCTCCAAGTTCCGTGCCTGGCATGGAAGTTAACTCTTTCACCTCCGGAGCAGTTCTAATGGTGGGACAAACTGCAATAGTCATAATATAGCAAGACTCCATTAGAAGAAACATTACTAAGGTGAGTAATTTTTTCTTCTGTGAGCTCCATCTACCTGGAGCTGGAGGGCTTTTTCCTGGTTTTCTCAGTGATGTCGCGGTTGCCCTGATGTCAGGCGCAAGCGCCGACGTCCGCATCATCCTCCCCACTGCGTCTGCCCTGGAACTTGCCAAAACCCCAACCTACGTCTGAGAACAGTCAAGCCCAAGGCGCCGATGTGCTCCTGTACTCCTGGTCTCCGCCAGGAGTCAGCACTTGCCGGGCTGTGTCCCCACCCTCCCCTCAGAGAAGGCGAGCTGTTGTTGGACACTCTAACCTTCTCCTCCCGGCCAGCTCTCCAGCGACCTGGGTCCACTCCCAAACACGGGTCACCGGCATTGCAGACGGAAATCCAAGCGCTGCGCCGACTGGCTGGCTCACCAGGTCTATTTATTCCATGAAGTGGAAGCGGTTTGCGTTTTGGCTGCTTCCCTTCACTTGGATATCTTTACTTGTCCAGTGAATCAGACTCTGAAGTAGTTGCTGTCCCTTTCAGATGCTGGACTGCAAAACTCCTCCGGTAAGGTGCATCTGGCTGCCATTTCAGCTTTCCATGTTCTACTGATGGCTGTACGGCCGCGCAGCTGGAGGAGGCCCATATGTTTCTGAAAAGCATTCTTCACCAGAAGCCTCCCATCCACAATCCAGTCCCGGCTTGAGACTTGAATTTTGTACTAGAGAAACTTACTTTGCCACCTTTCGAGCTGGCTGCAACCTGTGAGCTACACTTTTTCTCATGGAAAGCATTATTTTTAGTTGCTATTACTTCTGCTTGAAGGATCTCCGAGCTTCAGGTTCCCAAGTGTGAGCTTCCTTATTTGATTTTCCACAAAGACAGAGTATCTTTGCGTACCAGCCCTAAGTTCTTGCCAAAGGTGGTGTCTGAGTTTACCTTGAATCAAGCCATCCGCCTACCTGTTTATTTTCCTGAGCATGCCAGTCCAGGAGAGGCATTGAGCCATACATTGGATGTACATAGAATACTCTGTAATTGTGTTCCTCATACGAAGGACTGCAGGAAGTCCTCACAGCTTTTTGTTTCTTTCGCCCGTGGGAAAGAGGGCGTACCAGTTTTGAAACAGTACCCGTCTAAGTGGTTCACCAGCTGTATTACGTTTTGTTATAGGAAGTACAGTAAGGAACTTCCTGGGGTTGTGCATGGCCATTGAACCAGAGGCATGGCCACTTCTGTTGCCTGTTTCAGAATGTGTCAGCCACCACAGAAATTTGTGCTGCTGCTGCAACCTAGAGTACTGTCTACACTTTTACTTAACACTGCAATCTGGACATTGTCTCTAGAAGAAGGGCAGTCTTCAGCCTTGCTGTGCTTCAAGGCCTTCTTTATTAGGCATGTTGCCTCCAGCCACCCAGACTGTCTCTGTGGCAGTACTACTTGAGACTTGTTCCAGAGCTGTGGCCTGATGAAAGAGATATCCTTGAAGAAGGTAGAATAGTTACGTAAGAACTTACTGTAACAGTAGATTTTCAGGTGAATCTCTTTCATCTGTCCATGATGTCCCACCCTCCATCTCCCTTTGACAAAGAGTTTCTTTGCGTCTGTCTTTCTTTCTAGGATGGTACACCAGTTATTTTTCTACCGTGTCTGGTAGCAGAAACCTTCTACTCTGTCTCAGTTCCCCCAGAGGAGGTCCACTGGGGAGCTGAGGAGGTTGTGGGGCCACCCACATTTTTATAGCGTAGGACGTCGACATCTGACATTGTCATGGGCGGTCTCTAGCAGAATGCTGGCATAAAGGTTTATGTGTGGTTCTGTTGCCTAATGGCTATAGTTCCGATAAGTGTGGCCTGATGAAAGAGATTCTTTCGAAGATCTACTGTCACAGTAAGTTCTTATGTAACTGTACTTTGACTCTCATCCTGGAGACCATTCTGCTCCAGATACCCTACCAACCTTTCCTTAAATATGATCTCCATGAGCTTGCACCTGTTTGAGGTCAGTGACTGGTCTATAATTCCCTTGTCATCCTTGGGGACTGAACTTATGGAGAGGCGCCACATGTACCATTCTCCAATCCTGTGGTACTGCGCCCGACTCCATGGAACTGTTGAAGAGGTTCACCAGTGGCCCTGCCAGCTCTCTCAGTACCTTTAGGTGTATACCATCCAGGCCTAGAGATTTGTCCACCTTCAGTGCTAGCAGCCCCTCCCTCACTGCATTCTCCTCTGTCACTGTATCCATGCTTCCTTACCCCCGGTTCCCCTTCTCCCCACTGTAGGCACTGATCTGTCTCTTTCCCTGGTGAAGAGAGCAGAAGTATTGGTTCACAACCTCAACCTTTCCCCATGTTCTCCTCAACCCATTTGTCCCCTTTCTGAAGCCTTTCAAAACCCATCCTTCTTGTCTCTTTTTTTTTTGCTTATGTAGCGAAAGAAGGCCTTCTTTTGGTTTTTAACTCCCTCAGCTGTTTTCTATTCCTTTTGTGCCTTAACCTGCTGCACTACCTTGCTTGCCACATTAGCCAACTTTGGGTAATTTTATTTGTTCAACTTTCTCTTGGTCTTTCTTTATCTCTTGTAGGCTGACCTCTTGTCCCTCACCGCTTGAGCAACCTCAGAGTTGAACCAGCAGGTTGCTTTGGCCCTCAAGATCTTCCTGGACATAAGTCTCCACCACTCATTCACACTATTGGGATCTGCGCCGGAGGCACTAGGACCCATCGGGAGCAAACTTTTTGCTGGAGGGTTGGCGCCAGAGATGGCGCAGTGAGGAACGGCGCTGCGAGCTCTAGTTCGTGCAGTAACGACTATCTCGGCGTCGACCCTCCAACCGCCTCAGTTCCTTTTTTCCCGCCATCGAGTGCACTTCAGTGACGACGTCGCTCGCCTGTCGGGAGTCAGACTTCAAACTAGCAGCATAGTTTTCAGTTTATTAATTTGTAATATTATCTCGATACAGTATCGCTTAAATTTATTCTTATTTTTAGGGAAACTTCATATGAAAGCTGTTCAGTCAGTCGGACTGGGTCCGGTCCGCCGCCTTCTCTGGAGGGAGGGTCTGACAACGGTCAGTCCAATGCCCGGGGGGATGGGCGGCCCCCCCCCGGAAGCATAAAAATAAATGGTCGCACTCTCGGCACCGTTCGGCCTCGAGCTCTTCTTCGGCCCACAGGTCTAAAAAGAGAAGGCATCACTTGAGGTTACCCTCTGATATGTCTGCGCGTAGACGATCAGTTATCGGGGCTAGTTGCCGGTCTCCTCCTTTGGAGTCGCCAACCTCTGCTTCTGGTAGCCGACGGCTTCGACATTGGAGCCCTACCCCGCCCGCAGGTAGGTCTTCAGATGAGCAGTTTCATCAGTGGGCCGCTCTTATGAAGCAATGGGCTCGGAGGTTGGTTCGGCTACCTGGCTCGGTCGCTCGTGGGCCTTTGGGCTCTCTGGGCGACCGGGTAGGGCGGTTGCACCTTCCTGGTCGCGCAGCACCTTCTTCGGTGCCGTCGACTCCGCGCTTAGGTGTTTCCCCCCCCTCAAATGGCCACACCGATGCCCTTATCTCCTGCTCTTCTTCCTTCAAAACCTGTTTTTCAGAGTCTGGGAGTGTTTTCGGGGCCCTCGGCGTTGTGCGATCTCTCAGCGCCGTCCTTGGCATCGGGGCTGTGCTAGGCGCCGTCTTCGGGGCTGTGTGGCTTCTCGGTGCCAGCAGCTCTCAGGGACTCCTCTTTTCATTTGTTTCCTTCTGCCTCCTCTTCTGAATCTCCTGGACTGTCAGGAGATGACGTTGAGCCTGACCCAGACCTTCGGTTGGGTGATGAAGTGGACGAAGCAGGATCTTTTACTGCTACAGAGCCTGTGGTTGAGGACCTATCCTTTAAGTCTCTGTTGAAGAATATGAGTTCCACACTTTCTCTCCAGACTACAGACATCGATCCTGGGAAATTTTTGAGACTTCAATATCTTCATGCCTCGGAGATCCCTACGGATTTGACTCCTCTGATTCAGCCTTCCTTCGAAACGCTGTCTCAAACGGTGTGGAATAATCCTGCTCTTACCCCTTTGGTGGCTAAATCCATTGATAGGAAATATTCAGCCCCCAAGGATCGTCCCATTTTGGCATCTCAAGCCTTTGCGGATCCTATTATAGTCCTGGCAGAGAATGATAAAGTCGTTCTTCCTCAAGCTACTACAGCTCGACCTATTAACAAAAATCTCGTAAAATAGACACCTTAGGTAAGAGAGTCTTTGCTGCTTCTACCCTAAGTATTCGTATTGCCAGTTACCAAGGCTATTTTTCTCAGTATGAGTATATCCTGTGGCATTCTATTAAACAGATGGTTGAAGCCCTTCCGGAGTCGGATTCAAAGCCAGAGCTTCTTCAAACCATTACCAGAGGTATTGAATCTAATAACCAGCAGGTTAAAGCAGCCATGGATGCTTTTGACACTGCTTCCCGTTCAGCGGCTGCTGGTATTTGCACCCGCCGTCATGCCTGGCTGCGCACTTCGGGCTTCTGAATGACGCGCGGCAACAGGTGATAGCTTTGCCCTTTGACGGTGCATATCTTTTGGTCCTCAGGTAGAGCAAGCTCTAGAAGCTACACAAAAGACTAGGTCAGCCATTAAGTTGGCTCGACCCCCTCCTGCCCCCTCTCGAGGGCATGCCAGTAAATGACAGTTTCATAATCGCCAGTCCTTTCGAGGCAGAGGAAATTTCCATAAGAACCAACCTGCTCAACCTCAAAAGAAGGCACAACAGAAAGCGCAAGGGCCCAAAGCACCCAGCGCTACCTTATGAATTGCCGGCCCAAGTTCCACCTCTGCTACCCGAGGTGGACTTTTCCTCTCCGGTGGGAGGTCGTTTGATGCACTTCTACAACCAGTGGAAGTCCATAACCTCAGACAAATGGGTCCTTCGGATAATTTGCGAGGGATATTCACTCAATCTTGTGGAGACCCCTCTGGATCGTCCCCCCAAACGGCAGCCCAGGCTGTCAACCCTTCAGTCAGACCTTCTCGCCGCCGAGATTCGGGGCCTTCTGAACAACAGGGCAGTAGAAGTGGTGCCACTACACCAGCGAAACACGGGGTTCTACTCCCATTACTTTCTGGTTCCAAAGAAGTCCGGTGGAATGTGCCCCATTCTAGATCTCAGAAAGCTAAACAAATTTCTCCTCAAGGAGAAATTCAAAATGATTTCTCTGGGAACCCTGTTACCTCTGCTCCACCAACACGACTGGTTAGCCTCCCTAGATATGTAGGACGCTTACCAGCACATTCCTGTTCACCCGAGGCATCACAAATTCCTGAGGTTTGTGGCTCTGGGACAGCACTATCAGTTCAGAGTCCTGCCCTTTGGGCTATCCTCGGCGCTGCAAGTTTTTACAAAATGTTGTGCAGTTCTCACAGCGCACCTCAGAAAGGTCGGAATTCAGGTGTTTCCTTATCTGGTCGACGATTGGCTTAGCAAGCCCTTCCAGGCAGGGGACTCTGACGCGTGGAGACGCCTCGCGTCCCTTACGTCCATGGGAGTTCTGCTCAACCTCAAGAAATCGCAACTGCAGCCCTCCCAGAGGCTCCTTTTATAGGGACTCTTCTGGACACCTCCTGTGCGAAGGCTTTTCTTCCAGAAGACAGGAGGAACGATATCCTTCAGATGGCCTGTCACATCGGGGAAAACAGCTCAGTCACAGCTCTCTCGATGCAACGGATGCTAGACCTCATGGCATCCTCAGTGTTTACTGTACCCCTAGCACGTCTGCACATGAGAACCACCCAGTGGATGCTCAGTGATCCCCAACCACTCACCCGCAGTCCTATTTCATCAAGGTGACAGGTCACTCACCTGGTGGTCTCAGGAGAACAATCTCCTGGAAGGGTATCCCTTTGCTCCTCTGGACCATCAGATCTCCATTACCACGGTCGCATCCGTACTGGAGTGGGGAGCTCACTGTCAGGCTCTCCACACTCAAGGTGCGTGGACTCAAGTCGAGTCCCAGCTCCACATAAACGTCCTAGAAATGAGAGCCGTCCTTTATGCGGTCCGAGCTTTGAAGGACATTCTGTGTCACAAGAACATTCTCCTTCAAACGGACAACAAAGCAATGATGTATTACATCAACAAGCAGGGCGGTGCTCACTCTTACCCATTATGCAGGGAAGCAATGAGGATATGGGAATGGTGCTTGGAGCACAAGGCTCTAATTCAAGCGGTCTACCTGCCAGGTGTTCAGAACGAACTGGCAGACCGTCTCAGCAGAACAGAGACAGACCCTCACGAGTGGTCTGTCGACTCAACCATAGTTCAGTCACTATTTGAAGAGTGGGGAACTCCAGACCTGGACCTTTTTGCATCCCCACTCAACGCAAAACTGCCTCTCTTCTGCTCCAGAAATCCAGGGCCTGGCATTTTCTGTCAGGATGCGTTCAGGCTGCGATGAACAAAACGCTTTCTTTCCGCCTCTTCCTCTAATTCAGAGGGTACTCCTCAAGTTCGAATCCCAGGGGGACAAAATGATTCTTATTGCTCCCTTTTGGTCTCGGCAGCTGTGGTTTCCACTGCTCAACAATATATTGGCAGTTCCTCCGAGACCACTTCCCCTGCAGATGAACCTTTTGACTCAGGGACCGGTGGTCCATCCCAACCTGAGGTCACTTCACCTTCATGCTTGGCTCCTGAAGAGGTAGAAGTAAACTGGTTCAACGTCTCTCGAAGAGTTTCAGATATTCTTCTGGCTGCTCGGAAGCCAGCCACTCGGAAAACTTACACAGCCAAGTGGAAGCGTTTTTCGTTCTGGTGTGCAAAGTCATAGAAACATAGACAGTGTTGGCAGATAAGGGCCTATGGCCCACCCAGTCTGCCCATTTGAGCTTGTAAGTTCAGTTTGTTTTCCTAGAAGTCTGTTGCCCCTTACCCCTGACCTCCAGAATTCCTTTATGTCTGTCCCATGCATTCTTAAATCCCGTGATTGTTTCAGCCCCCACCACTTCCTCTTGCAGGGTGTTCCACTTGTCCACCACCCGTTCTGTGAAGAAATTCTTTCTCATGTTTCCTCTGAATCGTCCTCCCTCCAACTTCATCCCATGCCCTCTAGTCCTGGAACATCTTTTTCGCTTAAAAATAGTGTTTTCCTGCACCCTGTTCCTCCCTGTAAGATACTTGTATGTCTCTATCATATCCCCTCTCTCCCTCCTCTCCTCCAGGGAGCTCATGTTCAGTTCCTTCAACCTGTCTTCATAGGACTTGTGATGCAATCCATGCACCATCTTTGTTGCCCTCCTCTGAATCTTCTCTACCCTGTCTATGTCCTTACGTAGGTATGGTCTCCAGAACTGTACATTGTACTCCAGGTGGGGCCTCACTAGTGTCTTGTATAGCGGAATTATGACCTCCCTTTTCCTGCTGGTGATGCCCTGCCTATACATCCCAGCATCCTATTTGCTTTACCTGCTGCCTTGTCACACTGTTTCCCTACCTTGAGGTCATCAGAGATGACAACCCCAAGATCCCTTTCCTGCTTGGTGCATGCTGTATCCTCACCACCCAACTGATATATTGTGCCAGGGTTTTTGTGCCCCATATGCATTATCTTGCACTTCTTTGCATTGAATTTCAACTGCCAAACCCCTGACCATTCTCCAAGTTTCTGCAGGTCGCCTCTCATTCTGTCTACACCCTCTGGTGTGTCTACTCTGTTACAGAGCTTTGTGTCATCAGCGAACAGTGAAATCCTGCCTTCTAGGTCCTGCGCAATGTCACTGATGAAGATGTTGAATAGGACCGGTCCCAGCACTGATCCCTGTGGTACCCCACTGGTCACTCTTCCCTCTGTGGAGTGACAGCCATTTACCACCACCCTCTGTGTCCTGCCACCCAGCCAGTTACCTACCCACCACACTACTGTCCTGTCCACACCCATATTCCCCAGTTTGTGTAATAGTCTTCTATGTGGCACAGTGTCAAAGGCCTTGCTGAAGTCCAGATAGGCCATGTCCACTGCCCTCCCCTGATCCACCTCCCTAGTCACCCAGTCAAAAAATTCAACGAGGTTGGTCTGACATGACCTCCCCCTGGTGAAACCATGCTGCCTTGGGTCCTGTAGTCCATTGACAACCAGATGTTCCACCAATCTCTCCTTCATTAGTGCTTCCATGATCTTCCCCACTACCGAGGTGAGGCTGACTGGTCTGTAGTTCCTGCTTCCTCTTTGTTCCCACTTTTGTATAAGGGACTACATCTGCTGTCCTCCAGTCTTTGGGTACCTCCCTGTTTCCAGTGATCGGCTAAACAGGATAGCCAGAGGTTCAGCCACCACCTCTCTTAGTTCTTTAAGGACCCTGGGGTGCATCCCATCTGGCCCCATTGCTTTATCAACTCTTATTACTTCCAGTTCCTTCAGGACCCTTGCTCGTGTAAAAGTCCTCTTTGAATCCCTTTTCCTGTCCACCAGATAAGGTTCTGGAGTACCTTTTGGACCTCTCAAATTCGGGTCTTCAGTACTCTACAGTCAAAGTTCATCTTAGTGCCATTTCAGCATATCATGAGCCTATCATTTCCTTAACTCTGGCTCAGTTACCTATGGTTAAGAGATTTCTTAAGGGGGATTCTGCTTACCAGATCTTCTTCAAGACATCCAGTCGCAGCCTGGGACATTAATCTTGTGCTAGACATGCTAACTTGGAAACCTTTCCAACCTCTGGCTACCTGTGAGCTAAAATTTCTCACTTGGAAGACTGCCTTCCTAGTGGCCATTACCTCAGCCCGCAGGGTCTCTGAGATACATGCCCTGGTCACAGACCCTCCGTATACTGTGTTCCATAAGGACAAAGTAGTTCTTCGTACTCATCCTAAATTTCTTCCTAAGGTTGTGTCAGAATTTCATCTAAACCAACCTTTGGTCCTTCCCTCTTATTTTGCGGACTTCCAAAATGAAGGAGAATGTTCTCTTCATTCTTTGGATGTTAAGAGGGCCCTGCGTTTCTATCTAGATAGAACCAAGGATTTTCGTAAAGCTCAACAACTGTTCGTTTCCTTCAGTGAGACCCGGCTGGGTCAACCTGTCGCTATCAGATGTATCTCATCATGGCTAGTGGCGTGCCTTCGTCACTGTTATTCAATGGCGCAGGTTAAGTTGGAGGGTAGAGTTTACGCTCACTCTACCAGAGCAGTTGCGGCATCCTCATGGAAATCCAGTGTGCCCATTGCAGACATCTGCAATGCGCCACCTGAGCTCAGTGCATACTGCTAAACATTATGCACTTGATGTCCATGCCAGACGACATTCTTCCTTTGGCAGAGCCATCCTCAATGGACTTCTGTCCTAGAAACTTGAGCTCTTGGTCTTTCCTGCCGCCCTCTCGGGGATTATTAGCTTGGTACTTCCCAATGAGTGAATGAGTGGTGAGACTTATGTCTAAGAAGATATGAAATTACGATCACCGTAGTTCTTGATCATCTTGGACGAGTCTCCACCACTCATTCATACACCCACCCTCCATAGCCCGAGCTCACCTTTCTTGTTGGTCTTCACTCCCTCAAACCTTTAGGCCGTGAAGACTTCTTTATTGACCCTTCTTACACGGGTCACCCGGACTAGCTTATGTCTGGTTTTTAGGTTAGGCTACCCTTCTAGGTTAGTTACGCTGCACCTCCTTGGTAAAAAAGGTACTGAGGCGGTTGGAGGGTCGATGCCGAGATAGCCGTTACCGCACGAGCTAGAGCTCGCGGCACCATCTCTGACGCCGACCCGCCAGCTAAAAGTTTGCTCCCGATGGGTTCTAGTGCCTCCGGCGCAGATCCCAATAGTGTGAATGAGTGGTGGAGACTCATCCAAGAAGATCAAGAATTACGGTAGGTACGTAATTTTCTTTTCTTCCTCTGAAGCCTAACACACTCCTCTGTGGCAGCCAGTATTCCTTCTGTGATGATTGCCCATTTTTGGGTGCTCCCCCCCCCACCACCACTCTAATTCCCACCAGGTGCCTCTTTAGCACCTTGCTCATCTTTCTGAAGTCTAATATGTTGATCTTTATGGGGATGCTTTCTTTGCCGGCATCTAACATGAACCTTTCTGTGCGATTGTCATTACCACCCAAGGGCTCCCTGGCCGGCTTTGTGTCTGGTACCTGCTCCTCATTTGTGAGCAGTAGAGGATTGCCCCTCTCTGGAGGGTTCTGTGATGCCCTGAGTCAGCAACCCACCCTGCAACACTTGTAGGATCACCTGACTCCTTGCACAGGATGTGGCTGGTATGCTGCAGTCCACCTTGGGCAGATTAAAATCCCCTCACCACTAACACCTCTCCCTTCCCTGCAGCTTCCAAACATTTTGAGCTCAGTTCATTGTCGCTTCCTTCTTCCTGGTTGGATGGTCTGTACACCATCCCCAGCCTTACCTTTCTCCCGCTGTAGAACCATAACTGAACCCCATTTCCACCATCCCCTCTTCGGACTCCTCCCTCATACGTGTTATACTTGCCGCGATACAAATTGTGAGCCCTTCCCCCTTTGTTTGTCATCCTGTCTCCTATAAAGTAGGTATCCAGGGATCAAGAGGTCCCAATCATGGTGTTATGTGGCCCAAGTCTCAATTATTGCTGTGTCCACCTTGCCTTCAGCTAATAGTGCCTACTGGTTGTCTGTTTTGTTCTCAGCACTTTGAGGGTTCAGCGACAGCACCCTTCACCTAGACTCTGTTCCTCCTACCCTTCCTTCTGTTCTATTCCTTACCATTCTCCCTCCTGTATTCTCCACCCACCTCGCCCCCAATGCTAATTACTCCACTTCCCATCCACATCCACCCTCACAACTACCTCTGCTGGTATGGGGGGCGCCTGTTGACCTCCTCCTCCTGGAGTCTTTGGCTGCTGCCCCACCCCCTCAGTAGTTTAAATTTAGCTTATTGGGAGTTTGTCCCCGAGCATCCTGGAGTCCTCCTTACTGAAGTGTAGCCTGTCTGGTGAAAAGATTGTTTTATTTAAATAGGTCCCCCCCAGTCACCAATACGGGCGGACCCTTCTTCCCTGCACCAGTTCCTCAGTCAGTTATTGAAGTTGTCTATCCTTTTCTTCCTGACTGTACTGGCTCTGGGAACTGGTATCACCTCTGAAAATGCCAGAGAACGTCCTTCCTCCCTGCATGTCCTTGCTAACTCCCTGCACTATGCCCACATGCATTTGTTTCACACTAGGGCTCAGTCCTAGATTGGCACAGAGCACACGTTAATGGCACTTTTGGGGTTGCTGCCCATTGTTTCTCTTACCTAGAGTTGCCAGCAAGTTGTTCTCCTTGCAGAGTAAAGACATAGCTTCAGTAGCTCTGTCTCAGGTTGCTACCAGCTGGCAGTTATCTTTCATTCAGTTGTTTGTTTCCACTTCATATATCCTTTTTCTGTTCTTTTCTTCTTTCTGTTCAACAAGCTAATGCTTGTAGCCACGGCACCTTCCCTCTTTGCTACAGAACTGAGGTACATCAGGGCATCGGCAACGATTATTGGTAACTGCATGCCACCTCACTGTGTCACACATGGGCTAACACCAGTAGCCATTGTTGGTGTCCTAGCTAAAAAGGACTTGCTCCCGCAGAGTTCCAGCACCTCTGCCCCTAAGACCAAAGAGTTCTCTATGGAAAAGATATTCTGGAAGATCAATCGTTTTAGTACTGTAAGTGATTTTTTTATCCTGAGACTAGCTGTATTGAAAGAAACACTCCAAGCTGGCGCAGTGGCGTGGAGGGCTGAGGCACCTGTACCTTACCTCCTGCCACGCTGACGACCCATGTTCACGGTGCGAGTGGATTGTCGGGGGTTTGCTGGGGAGGGAGATGATTGAGCATCTGGAGGACTGCTCTCCTCTCTTGGGGAGGGAGGACTGGTGGTCCCACCAAATGACTGCCCCGAGGTGGAGGCCTGTGGGCAGTACGGGACAGAGGGCGCCAGAAGAAGGGGGTTGCTGGGAACTTCCACTGACATGCGTGCACCTCCACGCATGCACTTCTGGCTGTGTGCGTCCCAGCAGGGGAACGGGAGAAAATGGAGGAAAAATCCCTCCAACTGCAGGATGATTCCCGAACCTCCACAGACACTGCACCTGGACCGGGCAGAAGGTAAGTCCTGGTGATTCCAGGGTGACGGGGCTTGGGGGGCCGGGGTCAGTCTGAAGGGGGCAGTCAGGGGCATACCAGGAGAGAAAATATATATGGAAAAAAGAAAGAAGCACTCCTTTTATATTTTAAAATGTACAAAAAAAGTTAAAGTGAACTCAAAATTGGTGGAAAACTGTATACTACAAGATAGGGAGATAAGGGGCAGTGTAAAATAGAATAACAAATGTTTAAGTCAAAATTTCCCCGTTAAGATGCACGGCTTCTGTAAGTGACTTGCTCCGAGTGAAACTGAATAAGTTGGTTGCAGGACCCTAGTACCGTAGCTTGGGCAGAGTAATTGCTGGCAGACATGTTTTTTAGTTGCAACGATAGATCTGTAACTAAAAAAATGGCTAAGTTATTGATGAAGCAGCATGAACCCCTCTCGACATGTTTAAAGGGATAAACAACTGTGTTATGATCTTTGGACTGAAGGTGTCATTCAAGTCCTGCTGCCAAGTACCGGCTGATTAGGTCATTGTTCCTACTAAAGAATTAGAAAACAAACAGGCACACAAAGTGTTTCTCTTGAGTTGCCTTGTTCTGTTTTTGTTTCTTGATGTAAAATAGATATGTAGAAAGCGTATTTGTCTGAGACCTGTCTCTTGGCTCAAGCAGTGGTCCTGTGTTTCTCTCTTTGCTGCAGGAACGTTCCCTGCTGGAGGCAGTACTTTGTCCCGATATCTCCACGGCGTTGCTTGCCGTTGATGCATGGTGCTTTCTTGCCCGGTAAGTGGTGACATGATGCATGGGCTTGCCAAGAACAGGCTGACTGGAGTACAGTGAGTGGGTAAGAGCACGAGTTTCAGTGCTGTCTTATGAATGGCTTTGTTACCAACTGGAAGATTGCTGCTACTGCTGTTAGTGTAACTGTTGTGACTAAATGAGTTTTGCTGTATTGCCCGCGGCCCCTTGTTACATTCCTAACAAGACGTGTTCCCAGCAGATCACTTTAAGTTTTAACTCAAAGGGCCCCCATTCATTTCAATGGCGTTTTTTTTTCCTCCTGGGCATAACTTTCTCATCTTTTGATATTTTTTGTGACAACTCTTTTTGTTAGAGCAGATCTAAATAACGCTTCAGTGACAAAAAGTAGGAAAAAAATGTCAAAAGGTAAGACATTTATGCACATGAGAAAAAATTCATTTCAATTGTTTTTTTCTCTCGTGCATAATTTTCTTACCATTTTATATTGTTTCTACTTTTTGTAGTTAAGGTGTCATATAGATAGATCCCCTCTCTCAAAGTGTTGTCATTCAAAAATATCAAAAGATGAGAAAGTTATGCCCAGGAGAAAAAAACTCCATTGAAAGGTATTGGGGCCCTTTCATTTTAATGGTGTTTTTTCTCCCGTCTTTGTAAGCTCTTCAGGTGGAGAATGTGAGATGGGGAAGAACCTTGTTTCCCCTTACAGTTCCCTTAAAGGGCCATAGAACAATGGCTAGATTGCACTAGCCAAGTCACCAAAGTCGGGGCACGTGGGGCATCCCCCCCCCCCAACTCACCTTAGTATTATCCAAGGTGCCTCAGGAGTATACAGCGATTGTCACAGCTTTCCTCACACCTCCTTGTCGTCACTGCATGTATAGGCAGAGCGCACTTTATTTATAGATAGGTAATGCACCCCTGTCTCTATAAGTAAGAGTCGCTCCTTTCCTGTACACACGCTTGGCTGGCCGAGGAAGTGTGAGGAGGGCTGGGCAGTTGCCACATGCCCCGCGGCACCGCAAAATAAATGCCAAGGTGAGTAGGGGGAGTTTGTCGGGGGGCAGTGGATGCCAAGGGGTGTTTTCTTTTGTACTTATGGACTGGGGGCACTGGCACCAGGGATTCTCTTGCTGTCATGAAAGGGCTGACAAGCAGAGGGAGGCAAGGATCGCTATCACCAGGATAATAATTTGTACGTCTGGTCTTGGAGGGGGCACTAGAACCAGGATATTATTTTATGCAGAAAAGGTTGGCGATTGGTGGGGGGATATGAGCACCAGGGATTTTATTTAATACATAACTGGCTGGCGATGGGGGAGAGGCCACCAGCACCAGGGATATCTACACTTCTGAGACCTTGCAGTGGTGGTGGGGGGGCATCGCTGCACTAACCTGTCTTGCGACCCATACAAATGAGCCCATAAGGGGCATGTAGACGGTCCTTTAGCTAATTTGCATGGGTCCCTTTGAATATTGCAAATAGTGCTCCAGTGCATTCCATTCTGACGACTCTCTTCAGGAGCCCTGTTGGGGCAGCACTAAGTGGCTTGGCATTGGGCCGATATGGCCCTATATTCTGTTGAATAGTGCAGGTAAGCTGTTTGACTGAATATAGCATCTTTAGGCACCAGGGCATTTGCAAGGCACAGTACAAATTTTGGTGCTCCGCTTTGCGCAAATTTGAATATTGGACCCCATGTGTTTAAACCCTAACAGAAGCATTTTGAAGAAACATAGAAATTTGTTGGCAGATAACGGCCTTCGACCCACACAGTCTGCCACAATACCGCCACTAAATGTACTCTTTTATGCTCTGCCAGTATTAGGTTGTTCCCCCAAATTACTAGTAGTCCTCTGTGCCTATCCCAAGCATTTTTAAAATCCATTCATTGCTTCTGCCCCCACCACCTCTAATGGCAGGCTGTTCCACTTGTCCACCACCCTCTTTGTGAAGAAGTACTTTCTCACTTTTCCCCTGAATCTCCCTCCTGCCAATTTCATCTTGTGGCCCCTCGTCCTTGAGCAACTTTTTCTCTATTCTCCTGTACCCAGTGTTGGGTAAGTTACTTTTTCTATTACTTTTGGAAACTTGTTCCAGAAAGCTCTGTGGAGTCACTAACAAGGATGGAGAAGTACTGGAAAAAGTAATACACCTTACAGTTATAATTTCTTATGTCTTTTTATACAAAAGTAATACGTAACTGTAACTGATTACATTTATTTGAAAGTAACTAATCTATTACTTTCAAATAAATGTCTTCTGTTATAGCTTTTTTTTATTATTTTTGTATTGTTTTTGTATAAAAAGACATAAGTAACTGTAAGGTGTATTACTTTTTCTAGGGACATGGATATGTTGTTCATCCACACTGTCTGGCAGGTTCCTTGCCGCTTTAAATCCTTGCCAGAAGGTCTTCAAGCTGGCTCCTCCCACCCACCGAGGTGGTAAAACTGTCGGCTCTGCCCCATGACACCAGATCTTCCTTACCGCCTGGAAGCTCAGCTTCCCTCCTTAACGGTCTGCGTATAGACTGGATCCTAACTCTTCGGTTCACCCGAAAATAATTTAAAAGTTTTCAAGACTTCGGTCAAATTCTTCCTTCATGGCTGCGATGGACAAATCGACTCCCGGTTTTCCGCGGAGCCCATGCGGGCAGAAGATGTCCAGGATGGATCCACACTCCACGTACGTCTGCTGCCTAGGCCTTGACCATGACCTGCAGGCCTGCGAGTTGTGCAGGTCTTTCTCGACCAACGTCCTTGAAGACCGTACTGCCTGGCTACAACTTAGGCACCCCGAGAAACGTTATCCGCCGGTGAAGTCCAAGGAGGCCAGTTGGGTGGTGTCCACAGTGGCTGGCTCGGCTGAGCAACTCAAGCAGATGATCGCCCTCGAGGAGGAGGCAGCCCAGGCCATGTCCTCATCTTCCTCGGTCGCGGCATGTATCCTGCTCTCTCTGGGATCCTCCTACACAGCTTCTTTTAAGGAGCTTTGCCAGTCCCTCTCCACGAAGGGCGAGGGCCATCGGCACACTCTTCTCGATCAGAAAAGAACGACTCGGCTGGTAGTCCCACTGTCGACGTTCGGTGGGAGCGGGAGAGATTCCTCTCGACAGTCGACACCGACTCGGTCGCAGGTTGCGCTAAGGCTGCTGGCTTCACGGTGTCCCCGTCAGGTCAGCCGGCCGAGACACTCGTCGACGCGGTCAAGATTTTTCTCGACCTGTCAGACGGGCTGTTGACTGGTGAAGCCGACAACCCTTCACCGGTTCCCCGGTAGAAACCGAGGACTTGCCTGCGCCTCCTGTGCCGGAGTCCACGGTCAAGGTTCCCGAGCCGAGGGAGGAGTGGGTGTCCCCCACTCCCTCCCAGACCCACCCTCAGAAACACCAAGGGTCTCGGTCTCGGACTCATTCGTCCAGCCGATCCCGCCCGACATCGGCGGTCTCGGTCTCGGCACCGAGGAAAGTGGCGGCGCCGATCATCCTCGTCTTCCTCCTCGGAAGAGGAGAGGCTTCGTCGCAAATTGCGTCGATGCTACGAGGACTTAATGTGGCAGCAACTCCTTTTGTCCGGGAACAAGCCGACGCCGTCGCCTTCCCTGGCCATTAAGTGGCTGTCATCCGAAAGGCCGAAACAACCCCTTGTGGTGGTTGAGGTGCCCAAGCCTGGGCCGGTTGTTCAGCCGAAACCAGCTGCCCCACCGATTGTTGTGGAACCTCCGCCTCCACAACCGAAATTGTGGGCTCCGACCAAGGACTCCCGGTCGGGTCAGGGTCTGCCCCACAGGTTGTCAGTCACCCTCACTCCCGACCGTCCTCGGCAGGTGGAGAGTGGCTCAGGTCCCAGGCAGCTCTTCGCAGACTCCTCGGAGTCTGACGACGACTCCTCCCTATTTTCCAGGCCCCTTGACCTGGAATCCTCCGGGGGGCAGTCGATGGACAAGAGCCCATCATAGTTCATGGGTCTGCTTCAGCTCATCTTGGAGTCCACCGGGATGCAACTCGAGCCCATATCCAAGCGGGCCAAGTATCCCCTCATGGAGATAATGGACCGAGGGGATTCTCTCACAGAGGCCTTTCTGGTGGATGAAGCCATTGTTGGCCCAGCCTTGGAGCTTTGACAGCGGCTGGCTTCCTTTCCTGCGCCTTCAGCCAGGATGGCCAGGAAGTATGCAGTCCCTACCGGCTCTTTGTCCGGTTTTTCGGAACACCCCTTTGCGGAGGGGTTGGTCACCGACAGCATTTTCCGGCACTCTGGGAATGCTAGGGATATGGATAAGCCCCCCGACAAGGAGTCCAAAAAGCTGGACTATGCCGGGCGCAAGGTGTACGCTGCATCCTCCCTCGGCCTCCGTCAGGCCAGCTCGGCTGTACTGATGGCACACTTCTCCCACGCCCTCATGGGCTCCCTGGATGAGGTGATCCCTCATCTCCTGGCTGACCTGCAGACTACGGTCAAGCAGGTGCGGGATCAGGGAAGGGCAGTGGTGAAACAGCAGCTCCAAATGGCTCTAGACATCGGAGACTCCTGTGCCCGATCAGTAGCGGCTGCAGTGGCCATGCGCTGCAGAGCCTGGCTGGGGATATCCACCTTTACAGCGGATACCCAGCACAAATTGGCGGACGTCCCCTTCTTGGGGACTGACCTGTTCGGCCCTGGAGTGGAAGGCCACCTCCAGAGGATCGAAAAGTCCAGCGCTGCCCTGGACTCAGTCATGTCCGCTCAGAATGACAAGGGCCATCGTCAGCAACATAAGTCCTTTCGACCTTCTGCCCCTGCAGCATGTCTGGCCCAGCAACACCAGCATCAGGGCCAGCAGGCTCGCGCTTAGCACCCCAAAGCCAAGCCTGCGGCTTCCTCTAACAGGAAGCAGGGAGGAAAAGGCCCAGGAGGTCCCTTGGCCAGTCCTTCCTCCAAGTCTGCCCAGTGACGGGTTGAGGGGTGTTGCCCCCAGCCTCGTCGCTCCCCCAGGGTTTCCCCCGTGGGGGGACAGCTCCGCCAGTTCCTTTCCGCCTGGTCCGCTATCACCACGGACCGCTGGGTGTTGGAGGTGGTAGGAAAGAGTCTGCCTCTGGAGTTCGAGCCGTCGCCCCACGGGGGGCTGTGGGGTCTGCAGCCTTCCTGTCAGCTCGTTGTGCCAACATTGCCCTGCTCCTCAAAAAGGAGGTGATCAGGAAGGTGCGGATCCTCCACCAGACCCAGGGTTTGTGTCCAGGTACTTCCTGGTCCCAAAACGGACAGGGGGCTGGCACCCCATTCTCGACCTGCACGACCTGAACAGGTTCCTAAGGTCTCGAACCTTCAGGATGGTCACTCTAGCTCAGAGCATTCCATCCTTGGAACGAGGCATGTGGTTCTGTTCTCTGGACCTCCAGGACACGTTCTTGCACGTCCCAATCCATCCTTCGCACCAGAGATTCCTCCGCTTCAGGGCAGAGGGGTCCCTCTATGAATTCCAGGCCGTGCCCTTCGGCCTTTCTCTAGCTCCCAGGGTCTTCACCAAATGCATGGCAGTGGTGACAGCATTCCTTCGGCGCCAAAGGGTCCGGGTGTACCCCTACCTGGACGACTGGCTGATTGCGGCCTCCTCCAGAATGGAGGTGGAGCGGTCCAGGGATCTGGCCCTCCAGGTTTGCTCTCAGGTTGGCCTTCTTATCAACGAGGCCAAGTTGGAACTCGTGACAAAGCAGGTGATACGGTTCATTGGGGCAGAGCTCGACTCTCTGCAAGCCAGAGCACGGCTCCTGGCGAACAGGGCCGAGGTTCTTTCCTCCTTTGCCCAATCATTTCAGGTTGGGTAATTGCACCCTGCCCGGGACTTCCTGGGCCTCATGGCGGCCTGCACCAGCATGGTCTGTTGGGCCCGTTGGCACATGCATCCCCTACAGTGGGGACTGGCCAACCAATGGTCACAGTGCTCCGGTCCTATGGATCAGCCAGTGACAGTGACCCAGGAGATGTGGAACGCTCTCCAGTGATGGATCGTTCCAGCTCATCTGCAGGAGGGCATCCCGTTTGTCCGCCCCGAGCCGACGGTCTCTGTATCGACCGATGCCTCTCTGATGGGTTGGGGTGCCCATCTGGGAGAGCACGGCCTCTGGTCCCTCGGGAGTCTCGATTCCACATCAACCTGCTGGGGCTTCGAGCGGTTCGTCTAGCCCTCACCGCCTTCGCTCCGTTTGTACGGGGTCAAGTGGTCCAGGTCCAGATGGACAATACCACGACCATGTACTACTAAACCGCCAGGGCGGGACGTGCTCCATGCCTCTGTGCAGGGAAGCTCTCCGCATGTGGTCCCTCGTGCGTAGCCTGGAGGCGGATCTCCTTGCCATCCATGTGGCAGGAGCCTCCAACATTCTGGCCGATGCCCTAAGCCGGATAGGAGCTGCGTCCCACGAGTGGTCTCTCCCCTGCTGGAGGTAGTACAAAATCTGTTCTCCCACTGGGGCATGCCTCAGATGGACCTGTTTGCCTCCAGGGAGAATGCGAAGCTGAGACTGTTTCATGCCCGTCCCCCTCAGCAGGGCTCGCTGCAGAGGGATGCCTTTTCGAGGCTTTGGACCCCGGGCCTCTTCTACGCCTTTCCCCCATTTCCCTTGATCCACAAGGTGCTTCTCAAGGCGAGGAGGGACAAGGCACAGGTGATTCTGGTAGCCCCAGACTGGCCCCGCCAGTTCTGGTATCCAGATCTCCTCAGTCTCAGCTCCAGGCTCCCGAGGCAGCTTCCAGCCTGCCCGGACCTGATCTCAGTCAATCAGGGGAAGGTATTCCATCTGGACCTTCAATCCATGCACCTGATGGCCTGGTTCCTAAGTGGCTAGAGTTCCAGTCCTTGGGTCTTTCCAACGAGGTCCTCAACATTGTTGAGGTTTCCCGTCAGGAGTCGACCAGAAAATACTACGCCTTTAAATGGAAGAGATTCTTCATTTGGTGTCAGGGCAAGGGCCTGGACCTTTCCTCCTGCTCCTTGGCAAGCATTCCGGACTACCTATGGTCCCCTTCTCAGCAAGGGCTTCGGTTGACGACACTTAAGGTGCACCTGGCAGCCATCTCTGCTTACCGGGCGCGGGCCGGGAAGCAGTCGGCGCAGGATAAGGTGGTCGGGTGCTTTTTCAAAGGCCTTGATCACATATCCCTTCCGGTGCGAGAACCTCCACATCCGTGGGATCTACTGCTGGTATTGGCTAAGTTCATGGGCAAGCCATTCGAACCGATGCACAGGTGTGACATCTCTCACCTGTCGTAGAAGACCACCTTCTTGGTGGCTATCACGTCAGCCAGAAGGATGGGACAGCTCCAGGCGCTTTCTATTGAGTCTCCTTATTTGGTCTTCCACAGGGACAAGGTTGTCCTGCGCCCCCACCTGAAATTCCTTCCGAAGGTGGTGTCGGAGTTTCACGTTAACCAGGTGTTGACTCTGCTGGTGTTCTACCCCAGTCACACCTTGGAGGCCGAATATAGGCTCTATACTTTGGACCCTAGAAGAGCGTTTGCTTATTATAAGGAGCGGGCGGCTGAAGTTCAGGGAGAGGTTCGCTAGCTGTTTGTCACCTACGCTGAAGCCGCACCTGGCAGACCTGCAGCCAAGCGGACGATAGGCAGGTGGGTCACCTCCTGCATAGATCTCTGCTATAGGTTGGCGGGCATGGAGCCTCCCAGAGGGATAAGAGCTCATTCTACCCGCCATACCGCTGCATCAGTGGCTGCTTCCAGGGACGTCCCTATCCAGGAAATATGCAGGGCTGCTACCTGGAAGTCAGCACACACCTTCATTACCCATTACCACATCGACCTTGAGTCATGCCGGGATGCTGGTTTTGGGGCCTCGGTTCTCCAGTCTTTATTCCCTAAGTAGGGGGTGTGCGCCTTGCCTCTCTCCTCCTGGAGAATCGCTAGGAGTCTGCCAGACAGTGTGGATGAATAACATATCCATGTCCCTAGAAATACAGGTTACTCACCTGTAACAGGAGTTCTAGGAATGGTATATATTGTTCATCCACACGGCCCACCCTGCCTCCCGGCTCGACGCACAACCTGGCTTCCAGCTGGCTAGATCTGACGTCATGGGGCGGAGCCAAGAGTTTTACCACCCGGGTGGGTGGGAGGAACCAGCTGGAAGACCTTCCGGCAAGGATTTAAAGTGGCAAGGAACCTGCCAGACAGTGTGGATGAACAACATATACCATTCCTAGAACTCTTGTTACAGGTGAGTAACCTGTATATCTAGTACTTCTCCAACCTTGCTAGCGACTGCACAGAGCTTCCTGGAACAAGTTTCCAAAAGTAATAGAAATGAATAGAAAAGTTAACTTACCCAACACTGCCTGTACCTTATTTCTCCCTGTGAGGTACTTTTATGTTTCAATCATATCCCTCCTCTCCTCTGACGAGTATATATTCAGTTCCTTCAGCCTAGCTTCATAGGGCTTGTGATGTAATCCCTGCACCGTTGTGGTCACCCTCCTCTGAATTGCAGTGTCAGTGGCTCAGCAGGTTGCACACTCATCTCCAAGGTCATAAGATCAGAAGGCTGTGTGTTCTATCCCCATACCAGGCACTTGAGTTAAATTCCAATACTGACACTGTGATGTGGGGGGGGGGGTTGGCACTCCTGAGGTGCCGTGTTTCAGATGAGACGGTAAACTAAGGTCCCATCTGCTTGTTCTGGTGGTAGTTCAGGTTGGAAGTTAAAGAGCTCACTTTGAAGAGGAGCTCTTGCAGCAGGCAAGAGGGGCCGTGGATTTAGAGAGTTTTCCTTTAACTGACGTATTCTGTATGTGTGTATACGTGAACTCGCAGTACATTGCTGTAGGTGTGTGGGGCCTCTGAGCTCTCGATATATCGCTATAATCTTATCTGAATCAGTCTCAACCATTCATGACTAGTGGATCTTAGCCAGAGGCACAGGACCCTCACGAGAGCATTCAACGTTAAGAGTTTTGGATTAGGGGAGCCAACATCGGAGACAGCGCAGCCCACAAGGCGGACATACTACATGGTACCCGTGGACTGGCCAGTAACCGACACCGGCTCCCTGTGCTTCAGTTCTGTTTTTCCTGCCATTGAGGCAGCAGCTCATGGGAGCTTCGCTGATAGAAACTGCGTCACTTCTGCCGCAGTCATTTACTGTTCAATGCCGTACTAAATTTGACGGCATCAAGTACGACTCTGTTTTACTCCTTACCGTTTCTTTTCTTTCCCAAGTGCTGTGTTGGGTACTTTCTCTATTTTATTGTTTTCATTCCGCATTTGGTCATGTCCTGTCCAGGGCATCGGTCCCCTTGTGGCAAGCCCATGACTGTTACCAGCCACAATGACCAACGTCTGGTCTACCTGGATCTGAATCACAATATGGACACGTGCAACGCCTGCTTCAGCATGGACCTCTGCTCTCTTCAGATTCATGCATTTAGGTTGGAACAGGCCCCCTAACCTTTGGAGGCCGGTGCCGCTCCAGGAACGCCAAGGTCGGGTCTTTGGGCCCTTTTCCTGGGCCACTCCCCGGTACGATATGTACCAAGGGACAGCGGGCTTCCTCTGTTTCTAGTCTCGCTGAGATAGGAGGCCTGCACGAGGGGCTGGTGGGACAGTTGGCATCCTCTGAGATGCCAGCTGAGCACCCCTAGCAGTCCGTTGCCCCCTCGGGGGCCTGGTCTCCCCTGGTGATGGTGTTGCAACTATGCTCTGGGCCTGTACCAGTGGATCCCTTGATGGTGTGGCCTGGGGCTGCTTCAGCTCCTGACACCACTCCCGGTGCTGGTGAGCGAGGTGATGCTAGTCGCGTGCCTGTGTCCCCTTCCAACACCACTCGCAGTGCCGGGAGAGGGAGGTTCCATGGTTTGCCCATTTGGCGAGCTCCCTGATCTTGTCCCCAATTCAGAGGGTGAAGATTGGGATGATCCTGATTGTCTCCTTGTCTACCCGGAGCCTCTGGGCCCAGTCCGAGGCCTTCTTTATCTACAGGGCCTGGGAATCCCCATCACGACACCAACCACAGGGTCCCCTCCTCTGAGTCTTTAGGTGTTACTTGCAGTGGAGATGCATCCAGTGTCGACAGTGGCACCTGAGAGGAAGGCAGTGTTGGGCCTGGTGCCAAGTCTGGGATGCAGTGCCACCTCCGGTGCCAAACCTGTTTCTGGTGCTGCGGTCGGCACTGATTAGAGCCTTGGGTGCCGCAGGTTGTGCCACATTGGATCCCGGTGCCACATGCTGTGTCGGATCTGCTACTCCCCCTCTATCAGGCCTGTTTCTAGCCTAAGGCCTCTTTCGAGGGGCAGGTCCCTGTCGGGTGAGGCGGAGGTTAGGTGATCAGTGTCGGTAGCATGGCCTGTCCGCATGGTGGCTGTTGGCTCTGGGAGGAGTCAGAACACTGACTCAGGTCTTCTTGCTCCGACAGATCTGTCAGGGCCTGCAACTGACGGGGATAGGGCCGCCCGATCGGACCAGAAGAGCTATGATCTCCTCACCTGGAGGTTCCCCCCAAGGGCACTACCCCGCTTCCCTCTCTCAGGTTGGGCATTCCTCGGTGGGCAGGCTACGCAGCCTACTGCTTCGGGAAGTATCCTCTACATACTTCCAAAACCCCCATCAGAGGATCTAGTTTGTTCTCCCATGACCCTTCTCCTCTTCCTCGTCTGCCTCCTCCTCTGCCAGGTTTCTCCGGCCTTTTGGGTGCCCATGACCTGGGAACAGTTCAGGGCCACAGCGGCTGCATTTCCCAGATACCTGAGGACCATAGATGGGGTCATCTTCAGACCTTAAACCCCTGCACTGCCTCCCCCTGAATCCAGCTCCTCTGCATCTTCATCTTCCTCCACGGAGGAAAAGAATTCTTCTGTCCATTACTCCTCTGATGCTGATCTCACCAGATATCAGCATTTCCTGTCGGAGATGATGGAGGAGCTGCACCTCTCCCACTGTAGAGGGTGCAATCCTGAACGTGACGCTTCTCATTCCTAGGTGAATACAGTGCAGAATCTATTGTCATACCTCCGTGGCCCTAGCCTTTCACGGATGTGTCGCACAGTGTGTGGCAGCATGCCTCTGCCCCTGTTCCTGCCCTGAGGGACTGTCAGTGCAGGTATTGCACACCCGTGGGGTCTCCAGGTGCTATGTCCCACCCCTTCTTGGGAGTGGAGGTCCTGGATACCCCCTCTGGGCTTCATCGCCCAAGGCATAACCTCCTCCGGAGTCCGACTTAGCCGAGTTTGACTGCTGCAGTAGAAGGGTGTTCTTGGCAGTGCATTTCAGTGCACCAGGCACACAAGGCTGCCTACTCTAGGCATGTGTGGGTGATGCTGAGAAAGCTCCTGGTGTCCATGCATGACTGTAAGGCAACCAGGTGATCCATTAGCCTTTCCACCCATGGCCTGGAGCTTGCGAGACATCAATCAAGGGCATTGTACGACTCCAGTGAGGTGTCCTCCAGGTTGGTGGGAACTGCAGTCTGCATTAGATGGATGACATGGCTTCACCTTTCAGTGTTGTTACCTTTGGCTTGGTGTAGGGTGATTGCCTCACCATACCAGGGGGCCCACTTTTTCTCCCGTAGGGTCAGGCATGAGTTAGCAGGGTGACTTTTTTTCTAAGACCATGGGAGCCTCCGCCTGTCCCTGATCAGTCTCTAGTCTCGCCAGACCCGTGATGGGCCACTGTCTCCTTGTGTCTCCCCCACAGGAGACTGAGGGAACTTTTCCCTCAGGGTTTGCCAACACCACCAAGGGTGGTGGCGTGGCACTCTGACCGACTAGTCATGAATGGGAAGATTGAGTTAGTTAAGATATGAAAATTACGTACTCACCATCATTTTTTAACTTCCTGCCTATATTCACCATTCATGACTGCTACCCGCCCACCTTACCCCTTCAAGACCAAGCTTCTGGGCAGTGCCTCCTTCCCACTGCTGCTTCTCCCCCTTTCCAGTCCTAGAGAGGGCGACCATTCATCAGCAGTATTGGGAAGCAACACCTAAAAGAAGTTATTTTCCTCTACAAAAAGTAAATAACTAAATGTCACGGACCGGGGCAGTCTGTGCTTCCACTGAATGGAGCTCCTTGTGACCCTCCCTTCTTGTTGAGCAGTGGGAACAAGGATGCCTTTTCACAAATGTTACCCTTGTTTTAAAAAAAAAAGAGACGGGGCAGTTGGTAATGGAGGAATCCCGTGGGTGTGGGTTTGTATTCCTGGGCTTTCCAGGGCATCCCCCTGAAACAACGTTAACAAACCAAAAAAAATAAGGGGAAGGGGCAAAGATCAAGAGAAGCACAGATAGAAAGCAGGTCATCAATGGGGTGCTTATTGCCTCCAGCTTTTAGCCGACATTCTGGCATTCACAACTGCCTTAGCCTTCCTTTCCCTGTCTCCGATTCAATCGAACTGCTGTGTATTCCAGACCTTCCCGCTCTCAGGGAGGTCTGTCAACAGTCCCTCACGTGCTACAGTACCTCTGACCCTTGGATGACTCTTCTTGGTCCAAATGTGTCTGTCTTCTCTTCAGTCTGGCGAGTAGCCTCCAGCCAGGAGCAGAATCCTCCTATCTGCTTCAGCATACCCAGGTTCTGGGTCCTTTACTATGCCCACTCCTTTAGGTCCAGGAATGGCTATCTCCCTTGGGGTGAGCCCTCCTTCCTCCCTTACTCGTTCTTCCCCTCTAGTGTCAGGGAAAATTTCTTTCAGTACCTCCTTTTTTCCTAGAATGGAACCACCTGTCCTCAGCCTAACCTCCAAGCCCCTCTTCAGGTTTGTTTGTCTCTGTTACGCAGCTCGTCTTAAGAAACTTAGCTGCTGCTCTGTATTCCCTAGGGCCCTTTTTACAGGCTTAACATCCCCTGGAATTATCTACAAGGTTGCGGCCTTTATCCTGTGCCTGTTACACTTTAGTTTCCCTTTTCTTCCTAGGCTCTTACAGCTCCATGTTTCTTGGGAGGAACTTTTTTCCCTTGCAGCCCGTTTGAGCTGCCCCAGTGCCCTAATAGCATTCCTTGAGATCTCGGGAATAGGATAGAGTTGGGCTTCCCTGTTTTTTCCTGATAGCTTGAGATACCCAGTTGGGCATAGCCAAGGACAGGAAATAACACCTTATCTGTCTGTCTCTCTCTCTCTTTCCCTCTCTCTCTCTTTCTCTTTCTTTCCTTTACGTATCCAGAGACTTCAATCTCTCAAGGCCACATATATCCCTCCCCCCCCCACCCCCAATTGTTTTTTTTACTTACTTCAGTTTTCTTCCTTTATCCTTTTTGCTATCCCTTGTGTTCCCTTCCCCCACCCTATCCTGTCTTCTGATTTTTCTGCCTCTCCAGACGGCAGAACTGAGGAGAATGGGAAACCAGCGTCAGTTACTGGCCAGTCCACGAGTGCCACATAATATGTCCACCTCATGGGTGGTACCGTCTCTGTCGTTGGCTCTCCCACTGCAAAACTCTTAAAGCTGAAAGCTCCAGCGAGGGTCCTGCACCTCTAGCTAAGGCCCACCAGTCACGAATGGTGAAGATATTCTGGAAGATCAATAGTTATGGTGAGTATGTAATTTTCATGTCTAGGGTCCGTGGATTTGTTGTTCTATCCACACTGTATGGAATGTTCTTTCCCTTTAAGAATCTTGCCGGAAGGTCTTGAGGCTGGTTCTTCCCACCTACCCGGACGGTATAACTCTCGGCTCCGCCCCATGATGCCAGATCTTCCTTTCCCCTGAATGATACAGGTTCCCTCCTTAACGCTCTCGCATTCTGTAGGCTCTGGCTTTCAAATCCTCGGATTTGTTTAAACTCAAACTCATCAGAATTGCTAACAATCGTTTCACAATCTCGACCTCTATGTAGGATAAATCCTCTCCCAGTTTCCGTTGCTGCCCGTGCAAGCAAAAGATGTCTCGCACTGATCCACATGCCACGTGCCTGTACTGCCTGGGTGTCAGCCATGACACTCAGGCCTGTAAGATGTGTCGCACATTTCACCTGAACATCTTGGATGATCAACTCGCACAGCTGAAATTGGGCAGACCGGAGAAACGGAATCCACCGGTCAAATCTAAGGAAGCCCGATGGGCAGTCTCCGCTACTACAGGGTCCGCTGAGCAGCTCGAACAAATGAAGGCCTTCGAGGAAGAGGCGGCTTGGTTCACGGATCTGTCCTCGAAGTCTTGTTTCTTTCCGCTCAGCTTGGGCTCCACTTTCTCTGGATCCTTTCAGGAGATGTGCCAATCCCTTCTCACCAAGGGCGAGGGGCCTTCGGGCACGCATATCTCTTGGTCCCGCAAAAAGGACAAGGAACCAAGAGAATTGTAGTCTCACTGACGACGTTCCTGGGATCATGAGAGATCTCGATCCCAGGAATCATCTGTCTTGACTTCAGTCGAGGTTGCGGCCTTGGCCACTAGCTTCACGGTTCTCGTCAGGCCTGCCGGCCAAGACACTGGACGACAATCCAGTTGAGATAATTCTCGACCTGTTGTCGCCCAGAGGAGACTGACAGCTCCTTATTCAGGGCCTCGGTCCTGTCTCTCCCCAGTGAGGAGACCCAACCCACTGGGAGCCCCATCGGAGAACCAGTCCCAGACCAAGAAGAACCACCGCTCTCCCTAGTGCCTTCTGATTGACCCTGATGGTCAAGGTCTCAGACTCCTTCAAGTAATAGGCAGAAGAAAGCACACAAGCGCTCTAAGAAGAGGCGTCACCGACACATTCTTCTTCGTCCTCCTCGGATGAGGAGAGGCTTCGATGGAAACTCTGTCAACGCTACGAAGATTTAATGTGGCAACAGCTGATCTAGTTTGGTCAAAAGCCGATTCCAGCTTCCACCCCGGCCATTACTTGGGTGTCGCCTCCCAAGCTGAAGCCGATTCCTCCGGAGCCAGCCTGCACTATTCCTCCTCCCACGGAGCCGGTCAAAACCATCCCAGTTCGGACAAAATTGACCTCTCCACTGATCTTGGTGGAGCAGCCACCTAAACAGCCCCTTATGGGGGTGCCTGCCCAAGAGTCTCAGCCTGTTCTGGGTCTCCCACATAGACTCTGTGTTATCCTCACTCCTGACCATCCTAGGCGAGTGAAGGGAGACTCAGGTGGCTGGCCGATTTATCTGGAGTCTTTGGAGTCCGAGGACTCGGACCTTCATTCCCATCCCTTGGACAAGGAATCGATCAGTAGTCTCTCGACAGAGGAGAGCCCCTCTTCCTTTATGGGCATCCTCCATCTTATCTCTGAATCCACCGAGATGCCCCTTGAACCCATCCAAAAATGGGCCGAATATCCCTCCATGGATCTCCTCAAGGGGGGGGGGGAATTCACCGACGGAAATCTTTCCAGTGGCCGAGGCCATTGTTGGTCCGGCCTTGGAGCTATGGCAGCATCCTGCCTCCTGCCCTGCTCCATCTGTCTGTATGGCTCACAAATACACTGTGCCTATTGGGTCCCTTTCGTGGTTCACAGAGCACCTCTCTGCAGAGGGTCTGGTGACCCAATCTGTGTTCAGACGCTCGGGTAGTTCATCAGATACAGACAGACCTCCGGACAAGGAGTCCAAAAAACTGGATCACTCTGCCTGTAAAGTCTGTGCTGTCGCTACACTGGGCCTCCATCACGCAAGCTCAGCCATCATCATGGTGCATTTCTCTCACGCCCTTCTGAGCTCCCGTGATGAGGTTCTCCCTCACCTCCCCGCAGACCTCCAGACCATGGTCAGGTAGGTCTGGGATCAGGGTTGGGCTGTTGCAAAGCAGCAACTCCAGATGGCTCTGGACTTCGAGGACTCATGCACCCGTTCGGTGGCAGCCACGGTTGCATGTGCCGCAGGGCTTGGTTAAGGGTCTCCACCTTCACGGTGGACACAGAACACAAGCTAACTGACGTCCCTTTCCTGGGTACCGATCTCTTTGGCCCAGGTGTGGATGGTCACCTTCAACGCATCGAAAAGTCCAGTGCCACCTTGGACTCCAAAACTTCTGCACAGAAGGAATCCCAGGGTTCCAAAAAACGGAAGAAAAAGCCATTTCAGCACTCTGGCCCTGCGGCCAAGCAGCCCCACTTTCAAGCGGGGCACTCACAATCTTGGCACCCTCGGACCAAGTCCTGGCCTCCGCCGGCCCGTAAATCTGGAGGTCGGGGCTCCGGTGGTCCCCAGTCTGGACCCTCTTCCTCCAAGTCTGCCCAGTGACGGGACGGGGGTGGCCACCCCCATACCTGTCACGCAAGCTCTGGGTCCTCCCGTGGGGGGGCCGGCTCCACCACTTCCTTCCTGCTTGGTCTGCTGTTACCATGGACAGGTGGGTTCTAGAAGTGATGGGCCAGGGACTGCCTCTGGAATTCAATCAGTACTCTCCAAGCTGAGCCCGTGCTCTACGGGAGCTTATGGTGTCCGTACACATTCAGTCGGCTCTTCATAGATACATACATACATAGACAGTGTCGGCAGATAAGGGCCTATGGCCCACCCAGTCTGCCCATTTCAGTTTGTAAGTTCAGTTTATGTTTTCCAGGAAGTCTGTTGCCCCTTACCCCTGACCTCCAGAATTCCTTTATGTCTATCCCATGCATTCTTAAATCCCGTGATTGTTTCAGCCCCCACCACTTCCTCTGGCAGGGTGTTCCACTTGTCCACCACCCGTTCTGTGAAGAAATTCTTCCTCACGTTTCCTCTGAATCGTCCTCCCTCCAACTTCATCCCATGCCCTCTAGTCCTGGAACATCTTTCGCTTAAAAATAGTGCATTCCTGCACCCTGTTCCTCCCTGTAAGATACTTGTATGTCTCTATCATATCCTCTCTCCTCCTCTCCTCCAGGGAATACATGTTCAGTGCCTTCAACCTGTCCTCATAGGACTTGTGATGCAATCCATGCACCATCTTTTTTGCCCTCCTCTGAACCTTCTCTACCCTGTCTATGTCCTTACGTAGGTAAGGTCTCCAGAACTGCACAGTGTACTCCAGGTGCGGCCTCACTAGTGTCTTGTATAGTGGAATTATGACCTCCCTTTTCCTGCTGGTGATGCCCCTGCCTATGCATCCCAGCATCCTATTTGCTTTACCTGCTGCCTTGTCACACTGTTTCCCTGCCTTGAGGTCATCAGAGATGATAACTCCAAGGTCCCTTTCCTGCTTGGTGCATGCTATATCCTCACCCCCCAACTGATATATTGTGCCAGGGTTTTTGTACCCCATATGCATTATCTTGCACTTCCTTGCATTGAATTTCAACTGCCAAACCCCTGACCATTCTTCAAGTTTCTGCAGGTCCCTTCTCATTCTGTCTACACCCTCTGGTGTGTCTACTCTGTTACAGAGCTTTGAGATGACATTGCCTGACTCCTCCATGAGGAGGTGGTGGCCAGAGTCACAGACCCCCTGTTCAACCCAGGGTTCCTATCCAGGTACTTCCTGGTTCCAAAGCGGACAGGGGGCTGGCGCCTCATTCTAGATCTGCATGACCTAAACCAGTTCCTCAGGTCATGCACCTTCAAGATGTTAACTCTTTCCCAGATCATACCATGTTTTGAGCAGAACATGTGATTTTGCTCTCTGTATCCCCAGGACACATTTTTTCACGTCCCAATCCACTCGTATCACCAGAGGTTCCTTTGCTTCAGAGCAGAAGGAGCTCTATTCAAGTTCCAAGCCATGCTGTTTGGCCTGTCATCAGCCCCACGGATCTTCACCAAATGCATTGCAGTGGTTGCGGCCCATCTTCGGTGTCGAGGGGTCACAGTTTACCTATATCTCGATAACTGGCGCTTTGCGGGTTCCACCAGGCAAGAGGTGGAGAGGTCCAGGGACCTGGCCCTCCAGACCTGCACTGAACTTGGTCTCCTGATCAAGGCCAAGTCGGAACTCGTACCTTTACAGGTGATATGTTTCATCAGGGCAAAGCTTGACTCCTGCCGAGCCAGCGCCCGGCTCCCGACAGACAGGGCAGAGGTTCTCTCCTCCTTTGCCCAATCATTTCTGGTTGGGCACTTGTGCCCTGCCCGGGACTTTCTGCGGCTTCTGGGGTACATGGCAGCCTGCACCACTGTGGTCCGATGGACCTGGTAGCATATGCGCCCCCTCCAATGGGAGTTGGTCAGCCAGTGGACTCAGCGTCATGGTCACTTTGACCATCTAGTTACTGTGACCCAGAAGATGCGGGACGCTCTTCAATGGTGGACCGTCCTGGATCACTTGCAGGAAGGGATCCCGTTTGTCCGTCCTGAGCCGACAGTCGTTCTCATGACCAATACCTCTCTCATGGTCTGGGGAGCCCACATGGGGACCCGCAGAGCCCATGGATTCTGGAATCCCGATATCATATCAACCTGCTGGCACTGTCAGCATTCGCTCTGCTCCTTCGGAGTCCAGTGGTGCAAGTCCAGACGGACAGTACCATGACCATGTACTACCTCAACAAACAGGGCGGCACGCACTCCCAGCTGCTGTGCAGGGAAGTGCTCCGCATCTTGACCCTCGTGGGCCGACTGGAGGCAGATCTTCTAGCCATCCATGTGGCAGGAGCCTCAAATCAACTGGTGGATGCTCTCAGCCGTGTGGGCGAGACTTCCCATGAGTGGTCTCTCCATACAGAAGTAGTACGTAGCCTGTTGTCCTACTGGGGCAAACTCTAAGTGGATCTGTTTGCCTCCAGGGGAGAACACCAAGTTGAGGCTGTTTCATGCCTGCCCCCCTCAGCAGGGCTCGCCGCAGGGGATGCCTTCTCAAGGCCGTGGACCCCAGGCCTCTTCTGTGCCTTCCCTCCTCTTCC
Organism: Neoceratodus forsteri; assembly: GCA_016271365.2. Classification (NCBI taxonomy): domain Eukaryota; kingdom Metazoa; phylum Chordata; order Ceratodontiformes; family Ceratodontidae; genus Neoceratodus; species Neoceratodus forsteri. The sequence continues at coordinate 85,766,759 of CM028136.1, forward strand.
CTTGGTTCACAAGGTAATCCTCAAGGTCAGGAGGGACGAGGCACGGATGATCCTGGTAACCCCAGACTGGTCTTGCCAGTTCTGGTGTCTAGATCTCCTCAGCCTCAGTGGCATCTTCCAGTACACCCAGACCTGTTATCTGTCTGTCAGGGAAAGGTATTCCATCTGGATCTTCAGTCCCTGCACCTGACAGCCTGATTTCTGAGCGGCTAGAGTTCTAGGCTCTGGGTCTCTCTGAGGATGTACTCACAGTAGTGGAAGCATCCAGGAAGGAGTCGACCAGGAGGTGCTACGCCTTCAAATGGAAAGGTTTTTTCATTTGGTGTCAGGGTAAGGGCCTGGACCCTTTGTCCTGTCCAGTGGCTATCATCCCAGACTACCTTTGTTCTCTGTCCAAAGGGGTCTTCGGTCCATGACCCTTAAGGTGCACCTGGCAGCCATCTCTGCTTACCAGGCGAGGGCCGGTCAGCAGATAGTGGCACAGGAGAAGGTGGTCTGGCATTTCTTTACATCCTTCGACTACATATCCCCTCCAGTGCGTGAAACTCCACCTCCATGGGATCTACTGCTGGTACTGGCAAAGCTCATGGGCAAGCCATTCGAACCAATGCAGAAGTGTGAGATGTCACATTTGTCATGGAAGACCACCTTCCTGGTGGCTATCATGTCAGCCAGGAGGACTGGGGAGCTCCAGGCGCTTTCGGGTGGAGTCTCCTTACAAGGTTGTCCTACACCCCCACCCGAAATTCCTTCCAAAGGTGGTGCTGGAGTTCCATCTTAACCAGGTGTTGACTCTGCTTGTGTTCTACCTGAACTACACCTCGGAGGCAGAGTACACATTCCATACTCTGGACCTGAGACGAGCGCTCTCTTATAAGGAGTGGATGGGGGAAGTTTCGGGGAGAGGTTCGCCAGCTGTTTGTCACCTACGCTGAAGCCGCACCTGGCAGACCTACAGCAAAGTGGACGATTGGCAGATGGGTTACATCCTGTATTGATCTCTGCTACCAGTTGGCAGGCAAGGAGCCTTTCAGAGGGATAAGAGCTCATTCTACCCGCTATACTGCTGCATTGGTGGCTGCTTTCAGGGACATCATTATTCCGCAAATCTGCATGGCAGCTACCTGGAAGACAGCAAACACCTTCATTACCCACTACCACATCTACCTAGAATCACACCAGGATGCTGGTTTTGGGGCCTCAGTTCTCCAGTCTCTGTTCCCCAAGTAAGTATAGAGGGTGTGTGCGTCTTGCCTCCCTCATCCTGGAGAACTGCTTGGAGTCTGCCAAACAGTGTGGATAGAACAACATATCCACGATCCTAGAAAAACAGGTTACTCACCTGTAACAGTAGATCTTCTACTGGTCTCTTGCAGTAGGTTATTACTCTTGGGAGTTCCACCAGGTGGCGCTATCACAGGGCATCTTCTTCCAGCAGTCCTCTTCAGGGGCTGCCCACATGACATCACTTCCTCAGCCTCAGTATAAGTGTGGGCGGCCCCATGTATCCTCTGTTAATTTTCCCACCGGCTTCAGCCCAGACAGCAGCTAGGTCAATCTTCTGTGTTACAGTCTTCGACATGAACTTGGATCCGATTTTTCTTCACCATTGATGGGCCTGTGAACCACTGACAGCTGCCCCATTTCACCTTGTTTCCGCTGCAGGCCTGTGAGCCACTCACAGCAACCCCGCTGCTTCTGGGCCCGGCTCTCCTGCTCGATCTGTGGACCTTTCTGGCTGCCGAGTGCAGCCTTGCTGGACCGGACCTCGGGTATCCACTCTAAGGGTCCCCGGCTCAGGGCTCATGTTCTTGGCTTATGAGGGAGAGGGACTCATACTCCTCACACTCCCTCCAACACTGCCCATCCACGGTGGCTTCTCCCTGCTCCTCCACTGTCGACGGTGCAGTCCTTGTCGATGGGGCTGCTCCCCATTGTCAGAGCCTTCATTGCTCCTTTCTAGTTGATGGGACATACCCCATCGGCGAACCTCTGGACGTTCGTGACAGGCTTGTGCCCCATCGACGGAACGTTCCTCATAGATGGGGCTGCTCCCCCCCATCGACAGAGCAAGTTTTGCTCTTTTCCTTGTCGATAGGAGTACTCCCCCATCACAGGAGCCTTATTTCTGCTTTTCTCATTGATGGGGACTGTTCCCCCGTCGACGGAGTGCTCCTCATCGATGGGGCTGCTTCCTCCATCGATGGAACGTCTCATTTTGCAATCCTCGTAGACGGGAGGTCTCCTTTTGCATTCCCCGTCAATGGGACGTCTCCCGTTTCATTCCTCATCGATGGGGCAGCTTCCCCTGTCGACAAAACATTCCCTCATGCCTGCTCTTCAGGGGTGGTTCCCCGGTAAATGGCAGGGGCTCTATGCCCTGCGACTTTCCCTGACGTTCACCCCTGTCCTTCCTGGCACCGGCACTCGTAGGGGTGTTCCTGTGGGAGTCTTTTCGTCCCACCCCCTGTTTCTTACCCATCCTTCAGTGCCCATCCGCAGGGTTCGGGATGCCCTCCCCTGGTTTTCTGGGACTGCCATTCCTGAGGTTCCTGCCCCCCCGCCTTTCCAGCTCTGAACGTCTCTGGCCATGGGGTTCCCTATGGGGTGGCTGCTTCTACCATGAGCGTTCCTGATTCTGGGGACCCGGATTTCCCATCCTCTGTGTCCGTTCTTCTGGACACAGCCCCGCCTACCCCTCGGGGTCTTTGTCCTGGCCATGCCTCATTTGATTCCTAATTCTTTGAGTGTCATGTCTGGGGCTTGGTGTCCTTCCGCTTTGCCCGCCGCGCAGGGGCCTGCCCGGCTCTACGGGGCCCCTTCGGCCCATCCGTGTTTGTCTGTGCTCCTGCAGGTGACTCTGTGGTCTTCGCTGGAGCTTCTTCCCGGACAACTCTGCCCCAACACACCTGTTCTTGTCCCTCAGCTGTGGTATCCCAGTGCCTTGCTTTCCTTGGTAAGCAGGTTTCCACCTCTCATGCCTTGCTGCTTCACATTCTCGCCTATGTGGGCCTTATGGTCTGGTGCCTCCGCTCCTTGTATGCCTCCTCTTTGGGCCTTCTGTCCACCTTGCCTCCCTCCCCGTGGATAGCCCTGCTGGCGCTGCCCCTGTCCACCATTTCCTCGTGTTCCGACACCTGCTTCCTGCAGGCTCCGCTGCCATTGCTGCATCTGCCTGTCTGTCTGCTGCTGACATCATCTTACAGTGCCCTGCCTAGCTTTAGGTGTTGGATTTGGCTCCCGACCTCCTCTTGTTGGTTGCTGACACCCATTTCTGTGGTGCATGTTGTTTGGTCCTGGTGCCTGGGCCTTTCTGGCTTCTCTCCTGATGTCCGGTCATACCCGTCGGTCGGTCCAGGATCTCTCCCATGTCCCCCAGTCCCCATCGTCCTCCTCAGCTGACCTGGCATCCCGTTCCTGGGGTGCTGCTCGGGACCGTGGTGGGGCCTCTCGAGGGGCTGCTACATCTGCTCCTCTGTCCCCTGCTCATCCTTCTGGGTGGGCCGGGCCTGCCCCTCCTCATTGCCACTCCACTGGGCTTGCTCCCCGCTTCCTTCTGCATCCCTCTGAGGCACTCAGGGGTCTCTCCGCCCTTTCTTTGGAGGCTTGCTTCCTAATCCTTGACGCTTCACTCCTCTCTGCATTTCTTTTGTAACTCCTGCTGTCCTCCCTCGTGGAGCCCCTTCAGTTGTTCCTTGCTGTGGCCTGCCCAGTGCTTCTTGCCCCAGTAAACTCCACTTCCTGCCCGTGCACTCCGCACTTGGCAAGCTCTACTGGATTTGACTCTTTGCCTTGGCCTTTCGAGCCCTGCTCGTCAGGATGAATCACTGTGCATGGTCTCCTGCTTCTCTCTCTTCTCCAACTACTTGGGGCATGTTGTCCTTGCCCACCCTTCACATGCCTGCCTTCCTGGGTGTGTGCAAGTTGACACGTCTGGCGCCATCCCTGTCCGGGGCTCTCATGGCCGTCTCATGTATTTTTTGTGGCACTCCATCACGGATACCACCTGGCCTCTGATCGTGGCCTGTCTGCTGTCCGTTCTCACGGACGTTCCTGTCTACCTTTGTCTGTCACCGGGACTGGCCACCTCTTCTTCTCCACTCCTTGCCTTTCCAGGTTGGAGGTTGCTTTTTCCCATGGCCCGCCCTTTGGACGCGCCATCTTGCCCGGCTTCCTGCCCTGGCTGTCCTCCCTTCTGAACATAACTGCTTGGTACTCTCCCAGGTGTAATCACCTACTGCAAGAGACTAGTCCGTAGAAGATAGTTTGTTACCTAAAAACTTACTGTACCAATTGATCTTCCAGGAACTGTCTCTTTCAGTAGGTATAATCCCGCCCTCCGTTCCCCTGCTTTTTGCTCAGGGTCCCCAGATCTCGTGATGTTGGGTTGGGGCTCCCTGGTCCCTCTGTTTCCCTCGGTCCTGGCCTTTGCGTGTTGAAGCCGGCGGGGAACAGAGGATACATGGGGCCACCAACGTTTATACTGAGGCTGAGAAAGTGATGTCATGTGGGCAGCCCCTGAAGAGGACTGCTAGAGGAAGCTGCCGTGTGATAGCGCCACCTGGTGGAACTCCCAAGTGTAATAACCTACTGCAAGAGACAGTTCCTGGAAGATCTACTGTTACAGTGAGTTCTTACGTAACAAACTTTCTAGGAGTGATATATGTTCATCCACACGAACCCACCCAACCTCCCTGGCTTCGATGCATAACCTGAGCTTCCAGCGGGCAAAGATCTGGCGTTATGGGGTGGAGCCGATGGTTATACCACCCGGGTGGGTGGGTGGAGCCAGCTTCAAGACCTTCCGGCAAGATTCTTAAAGGGAAAGGACATGCCAAACAGTGTGGATGAACAACATATACTCCTAGAAGTACTGTTACAGGTGAGTAACCTGTTTTTTTGTGTGTGTTTGTGTGCTGTGAGCTCATACTATATATCTGTGCGTGTGTGTGCAGCCTGTGAGCTGACAGTATGCATCTATATGTGTGTGTGGCTTGTGAACTCACAATATACCGCTTGTGTGGAGTCTGTGAGCTCACAGTATATAACTGTATGTGGGTATGAACAGAAAGAAGAATCAGATGCAAACATCAGACTGTAGGTGCAAAAGGTTTAATGGTAACAAACCATAAAGCACAAGTTATAACATCGATCATCATGTAGATTGCAAAGCCAGTCACATTATATATGTGCGATGGTGTGAGCGCAAGCTGCTGTATGTCGGGAGGCCATAAAGACAACGTAAATGTCGAATCCAGGAGCAAGGGTGATCTGTACGGGAGATACTCCAGAGTGCATTGGAATTACATTTTAAAATCCAAAATAATTGTAATCCCAACAGTTTTAAATTTAGGCTGTTGGTAAGTGTCATAAAATGAAGGAGAGAGGGAATCATATAGAGACCTTGGATTGGAAAGAATTGGCATGGATGTTTAAATTATCCTCCCTAGCACCTTCTGTACTGAATGAACTCTTTGATTTGAAACCATATCTTTAAGGGGTTATGTATGCAATTGCTAATTGTCTTCTATGGACTACGATCTCTTAAGGTTAGATCCCCTAGCAGGAGCTTCTTGTTATATTTTATATTGTGTGCGTAACTTTAACTAGGCCCATAATTGGTCTCATGTCTGACAACAGGGTGTGTTTTTTTTTCTCACTGGGATGCGCTATCTTCATCCCATGTTCTTTTCATAGAGGGGATGGAAGCTTGCTCAGTTTCAGATTAGAGTATTAAGCCTTGGCAAGGCTCTTCAGCTTCCTTGCCTTCTTGTTTTGCTGTGGTCTGTGGATACAAACAAGAGACCATTTCTTATTTCCGCTGTGTGTACAGTTACAGTTTTGGTGTTCTGAGGATGTCCTACTTATGCATCTTTAGTTTATACTGAAATTTTGTAGTGAATGGGTGTCAGTTGGTTCCCTCATAGTTATATACTTGCTAGGTTTTCATCTCACCTACATAGGAACTTAGTTTGTTAAAATAAAAATAAAAACATTTTAAAGTGACATTTTTTTTTTTTTTTTGGTCTGCAGGGATACCTTTCCTAATTGTTCCTTCTGTTCCTTAGTACACTTTGGATGTGTATCTAAATTCACTTTGGTGTTTTTATACCCTTACATATAAATTTTTTTTTCAGCATTCCACGTCTTTTTGAATGTACCTTCCACCCCACCCGCCATGTAACAGTTTGGCATGTGGTGCCCATTACTTTTCCCCCCTCCCTTTTTCAGTTGTAGTCAGTTCCTGTGCCATTGGTAACTATCATGTATACACAGCAATCAGATTACTTATTAACAGCCAGTGCTGAACAGCAATTTGTTTGAAAGCTTTTTTTAATATGTTTTTAATCACCATTATGATGGTACCAGTACTTTTAACTGTATATTCAAAGCTTTTGAGTGACTTTATTAGTTTTGCGCTACTTTTTAAAGTTACACCTGATTTCCTGTTGCTATGAATATTTAGGTATTGTTATATCCAGTGGTAGTTGCACAAAAGTTGACTGGTAGCATGGTATGCTGAGTGGTGCGCAAGCACGGTAATCATTGAATAACATGTCGAGAGGCACCGTACAGTGGTGCACACCGTATTGTACCAGTCAACTTTTGCGCGACTACCACTGTGAATAGGCACCTGATTGTAATAGCACCGCTCCCGATGAAGCTTCAGAGTAGGTAAATGAGGTTGGTGTGGTCCTTTCCTTGTGTTTTGTCACCATTAAAACTCTGCACCTGCAGTTCAGTGTGTTCATCCGATTTTTCTTTCAACTTGTTCGTGAGTGTTTCGCTTATCAGGCAGCACCTTCAGGGTCGTGGTCTGTGCACCATGTTTTTTGTTTTGACTTGCAATGTATGTGTGTGTGTGTGTGTGTGGCCTGTGAACTAACAGTACATATCTGTGTGTGTAAGTGGCTTGTAAGATGACACTGTGTATCTGTATGTGTGTGGCCTGTGTGCTGACAGTATGTATCTGTATGTGTATATGTAGTCCAAAGTAGCAAAACACTCACCAGAGCTATCAGCAGGCAAGTAAATAAGCCACAAAACTCGGTAAACTCTGTAGTTCCAAATATTGTACCGCTGAAAGTAGTTGCTCAAGCAGCACCGTATGCAGCTAAGGTAATCACACAAACCCCCTCAGGAAAGACTCTGGCTAAAGCGCAGGGGTTTGTGTGGCTATCTTGGCTTATTTTCTAGCCTACTGATAGCTCTGCTGAGTGCTTTGCTACTTTGGACTGGTTTCATGTTTGTAGGGGTTGGCTACCCCTTTCTGAGCACCGGATCTTTCCTGCAGTGCACACCTATGTTCTGAGCTTTCACTACGTATGTGTGTGTGGCCTTTGAGCTGACAGTATGCATCTTTATGTGTGTGTGACCTGTATGCTGACACTTTATATATCTATATATGGATGCGGCCTGTGAGCTGACAGTATATATCTGTATATGTGTGTGTGACCTGTCTCTGTTTTGTTGCAGGTATGGAACTGCAGAACTTTGTGCCTATCATGTCTTAATAATAGCACAGATGGTGAGTAATTCAACTCGTTTGGAATTCCTGATCCTGAATCAGTGTTGTAAACTCCCAGTGAAATGGAAGTGCCAAAGGACCCAGTGAAACAAGGCCCACATTTTTCTCTTCAGAGTTTTTATTTATATTTTGCATTGTAAACCAGGAATAACGCAGATTGGATGATGTAGAAGGTGATGTGTGCTAGATTTCTAGTGAGCCAGGAATAAAGCAGAATGGATGCTCTGTATGGGAATGTGTGCTGAATCCAATAGTGAACCAAGACTAAAGCAGAAGGGATGTTCTGTATGGTGATGTGTGCTAAAACCATAGTGAACCAAGAATAAAGTAGAATGGATGCTTTGTATGGTGATGTGTGCTGGCTGCATAGGGAACCAAGACTAAAGCAGAATGAATTCTGTGTATGGGGATGTGTGCTTGATCCATAGTGAACCAAGAATAATGCAGAATGGATGCTCTGTGTGGTGATGTGTGCTAGATACACAGTGAACCAAGAATAACGCAGAATGGATGCTCTGTGTGGTGATGTGTGCTAGATACATAGTGAACCAAGAATAACGCAGAGTGGATGCTCTGTGTGGTGATGTGTGCTAGATACATAGTGAACCAAGAATAAAGTAGAATAGATGCATTGTATGGTGATGTGTCCCGGATCCATAGTGAACCAAGACTAAAACACAATGGATGCTCTGTATGGTGATATGTGCTGGATCCATGGTGAACCAAGAATGAAGCAGACTAGATGCTCTGTATGGTGATGTGTGCTGGATCCATGGTGAACCAAGACCAAAACAGAACGGATACTCTGTATGAGGATGTGTGCTGGATTCACATTTTAATGCTGTGAACAATATTTCTGCAGCCATGTTTACTGAGAGCAGCTCGTTTCTGTGTACCTTGTCAGGTAAAGAGTTGTCCTGGAGAGTGTTACCAGCTGTCCCATTTAGCTTTACTGCTGAGGCGAATGCTCTTTTTGATGGCAGCAGATCACCAGGTAGGTGTACAGGCTAGACTACAGACTGACCGTCATTATTTCTCCTTAGGTTTTCCAAACTCTGGTCACTGCAAAACTAATGTAATTGTATAGGGTTTGTCTTTTTTTCCTGTTTTAAATACAGCAGACCCAACAATTTGCTTATTCACTGTGGAATCAGTTCATAGCTTATACAGTGACGTTAAGAGCTGTTTATTTCTGCTTCATTCCAAGGTGTCACTGGGCTATTCGTTTACTGCTAGGTAGGTTATATATCTGCAGCTTATCCATCAGGTAGGGAAATGGGCAGACTGGGTGGGCCAAGCGGTCCTTATCTGCTGTCAAAGTCTATGTTTCTATGTAAGAAACCACTATGGTTCTTAAAGGAGGTGGCAAGGAAGGTTTGAGAGAAAAAGAAAGCATTCAGGAAGTACAAGGAATCACAGAAGGAGCAGGACAGAGAATTGTATCAGTTAAAGCAAAAGGAAGCTGGGAAGACAGTCAGAACAGCAAAGGCCCAAACCAAGGAACAGATAGCCAACTCAGTTAAGAAGGGGGATAAAACCTTTTATAGGTACATCAGGGAACGAAGGAAGACCAAGGGAGGGATAGTGAGGCTTAATAAAGGGGAGGGGGTGGGCAGAGGGTGACTGTGAAAAGGTAGAGATAATGAACAAATATTTTTGCTCAGTATTCACAAATTAAGAGGGGGAAGTACCTAAACCAAACAGTAGAAACACTCTGGTTACAGGAGTTGATACCAGTCCTTTCACAGAAGAAAGGGTTCTGAAAGAACTCTTAAAACTGAAGGTGGACAAAGCAATGGGGCCTGATGGGATTCATCCCAAAATTCTAAAAGAACTAAGGGTAGAACTAGTGACACCACTGACTACCCTCTTTAACAAATCATGGGAGGATGGCATGGTACCTGAGGACTGGAGGAGGGCAGATGTTATTCCACTTCACAAAAGTGGGAGCAGACGCAAGAAACTACAGACCTTTTAGTTTAACCTCAGTGGTAGGGAAAATTATGGCATCACTTCTGAAGGAAAGAATTGTTGAGTATCTAGAGGTCAGAGGGGCACAGGACCCAAAGCAGTATGGATTCACAGCAGGAAGATCGTGTCAGACGAATCTGATAGATTTCTTTGACTGGGTGACCAAAGTAGTAGGGGGGGGTTGTGGACATGGACTACCAAGACTTTAGCAAGGCATTTGACACAGTCCCACACAAAAAATTAATATACAAGTTAGCCAGCCTGGGAGTGGGTCCCAAGATGGTAGCCTGGGTAAAGAATTGGCTGGAGAACAGGACACAGAGGGTAAAGTAAACTGAGTCCACTCTGAAGAAAAGGGGGTTACTAGTGGGGTACCACAGGGTTCAGTACTAGGACTGGTCTTCTTTAGTATCTTTATAAGCAACATTGCAGAGAGACTGGAAGGAAAAGTATGTCTCTTTGCAGACGACACAAAGATGTGCAACAAAGTTGATACACAAGGTGGGGTGGCAAGAATGAGAATGACTTGGCAAGGTTGAAGGAATGGTCAAATTATGGCAGCTTAGATTCAATGCAAGAAGTGCAAGGTAATGCACCTGGGAAACAAAAACCCAGGGGAAGAGTACACATTGGGGGGTGAGATACTGATAACAACAAAAATGGAAAGGGATCTGGGAGTAGTCATATCAGATGACCTAAAGGTGGGTAAGCAATGTGAGAAGACAGTAAGGAGGGCTGGGGGATACTGGGATGCACAGGAGAGGCAACACCAGTAGAAAACAGGAAGTTGTTATCCTCTTTACAGACAGCTGGTGAGACCCCATCTGGAGTACTGGTGCTGTTCTGGGAGACCCAGTCTCCACAAAGACATAAACAGGATGGAGGCAGTCCAGAGGAGGGCACTAAAATGGTGCAGGGTCTGCACCAGAAGACATATGAAGAGAGACTTAAGGAGCTTAATATGTATAGCCTCGAGGAAAGGAGGAAGATGGGGGACGTGATTGAAACTTTCAGGCACCTCAAGGAATCAACAAAGTCCAAGAGGGTAGCATCTTGCAGAAAAAGAGGTATGCAAGAACAAGGGGCACAATTTGAAGATGGGGGCAGCTCAGAGGTAATGTAAGAAAGTATTTTTTCACAGAGAGGATTGTGGATGCATGGAACAGCCTTCCAGAGGAGATTGTGGAGTCCAAAACAGTGGTGGAATTCAAGAATGCATGGGACAGTCATGAGGCAATTCCGGGGGGGGGAGTAGGAAGAAGTAGGCTGTTGGTTAACTAGGATCTGCAGCTTATCCATTAGGTAGGGATATGGGCAGACTGGGTGGGCCAAGCGGTCCTTATCTGCCATCAAATTCTATGTTTCTGTCTGTACCATGCCATCTTCATCATTATCCAGTTGTGACTCCCCTCCTGACAGGTGTTCATTTAATTTTGTTATACTGCAATCAGTTTTCTTTGTGTGAGGCTTTACTTCTTGTAGAATCATTTCAAACCTGTTTCTTGTTAACTTTTCTGACTCACAGTCTGTATCATCATCATCATGGCCTTTGCAACTCGCCGGGGAATTGCTGCAGCTGCGGTCTAGATCTTGTAGGAGTAGCCTGGAGCGACATTTGCAATTGTTTGGCTGTGACTCTTGTGTGTCGAACTTCTCCCACACCATTCCCTCTAATTAATTCCAGTCAATTTTTTTTATTTTTACACTTGTAGGGAGACGTTTATGGATTGGGAGAGACAGGAGCTCTTTCCTCAGGCTGTTGACAGCTCCGTAACGTCACCGGATGATTTTTTATGTTAAAAGCACACTAATTCATGCATGCTGTATGATACATCCTTCAACTCCACTGGCTGTTGTTCAGGTCTTTATAGGTTGCTGCACTTTCTCACACGAAATACAGTATATACTATGGGTAAGAAGTATTTGCCAGTTGCTACTGAAGATGGAGACCCTGGGATAATAGTTACATCTAATCTCCAATTTGGTACACATTGTGACATGGTAGCAAGGAAGGCAAATCAAAATCTTAACTGCATCCTGTGTCACATCAGCAGTAGCGATAAAGAGGTGATGCTCCCTCTATAGCGTTCATTGGTTAGGCCCCACTTAGAATATGGGGCTCAGGTGTGGTACCTTACAAAAAGTGAGGCATTATTAAATTAGAAAGGATCCAGAAAAGGGCTACAAAGGCAGTCTCTGGCTGCAGGGCACTCTCATATAATGAAAGATTGGAAAAGCTGTATCTATTCACCCTTCTATACAGAAGGACAAGGGGGGGGGCATGTGAATGGTATGTAGAGCACTACAAGATGAGGCCACAGCTAACAGATCTTCCTGGACATAAAGTCTCCACCACTCATTCACACTAATGGGACTGCGCCGGGGGCACTAGGACCCAGCGGGAGCAAACTTTTTTGCTGGAGGGTCGGCACCAGAGATGGAGCTGCGAGGAGCGGCACCGCCAGCCTCAGCTCATGCGGTAATGACTATCTCGGCGTCAACCCTCCAACCGCCTCAGTTCCTTTTTTCCGCCGTCGAGTGCACTTCAGTGACAACGTCGCTCGCCCTTTGGGAGTCAAACTTCAAACTAGCAGCTTAGTTTTTCAGTTTTATTGTTTTGTAGTAATATCTCACATAGTTTTGCTTAGTTTATTTATTCTCAATTTAAGACGAAGTCTCAGCCTACATTGATGGAGTCAACCATGAGCGGGTCAGGTGACGGTAGGGAGACTTTGTATGAAAGCTGGTCTGTCAGCCGGGCTGGGTCCGGTCTGCCTTCTCTGGAGAAGGGGTCTGACAGTGGACAGTCCAATGCCCGAGGGATGGGCGGTCCTCGACATAAAAATAAGCGGTCGCACTCTCGGCACACGTTCGGCCTAAAGGCTCTTCTTGACTTGCTTGCGGGTCAAAGAGGAAGCGTCACTCGAGTCACCCTCTGATATGTCTGCGATAGATGGTCAGTTATTGGGGCTGGTTGCTGGTCTCCTCCTTGATCGCCAGTTTCTATTCCTGGTAGCCGGCGTCTTTGACATCGGAGCCCTACCCGCCTTCTGGTAGGTCTTCAGATGAGCAGTTTCATCAGTGGGCCACTCTTATGGAGCAGTGGGCTTGGAGGTTGGTCCAGCTGCCTGGCCCAGTCACTCAGGGGCCTTTGGGCTCTTGGGAGATCAGGTAGGGCGGTTGAGCTCCTGGTCACGTAGCGCCCGTCTTGATGCCGTCGACTCCGGCGCTTAGGTGTTTTCCTCCTCACACGGCTGCAGCGCAGGGCCACACCGATGCCTTTATCTCCTGGTTTTTATCCTTCTTTCTCCTCAAATCCGTTTTTTGAGTCTTGGGATGTTTTGATGCCCTTGGTGTCGATGTCGCTTTCGGCACCGATGCCTCTGTCAGCACCGTTGACTTTCTCAGCACCATGCACTTGTGGCGCGTCCCTCAGGTACGTGCTTCTTTGGCACCATCCTTAGCACAGTGCACTTGTGTGGCTTCTCAGCGCCATCTTCAGTGCCATTCGGCTTCTCGGCATTGTCTTCGGCGCTGTGTGGCTCCTCGGCGCCATGCGTTTCTTTGGCTCCGAGGCCTGTTAGGGCGTCATCCAGCCTTCAAGACTCCTCCTTCAACCCTTTTCCTTCCTCATTTCCTTCTGATTTTCACTCCTTTCCTGTCCATACAGTCCCTCCTGCACTGTCAGAAGATGACATTGAACCTGACCCAGACCTTAGGCAGGGTGATGATGTGGAAGGAACAGGAACTACTCCTGTTGCAGAGCTTGTGGTCGAGGACCTGTCTTTTAAGTCTCTGCTGAAAAACTTGATTTCCACTCTTTCTCTCCAAACTACAGATATCGATCCTGGGAAACTACTTAGACTCCGATACCTTCATGTTCCAGAGATCCCTATAGATTTGACTCCTCCGGTACAGCCCTCCTTTGAGACGCTGTCTCAAATGGTATGGAATAATCCTGCTCTCATTCCTTTGGTGGCTAAGTCCATAGATAGGAAATATGCTGCTCCAAGGATCGACCCATTTTTGCATCCCAAGCTTTTGCAGATCCTATCGTAGTCTTGGCAGAGAATGATAAGGTCGTCCTTCCCCAAGGTATGCGTATTGCCAGCTACCAAGGCTATTTCTCTCAATATGAGTATATCCTTTGGCATTCACTCAAACAAATGGTTGAAGCTCTACCGGAGTCGGACACAAATTCAGAGCTTCTTCAAACCATAACAAGAGGTATCGAGTCCAACAACCAACAGGTTAAAGCAGCTATGGATGCTTTCGATACTGCTTCCCGAGCGGCGGCGGGCATTTGTACCCGTCATTCCTGGCTGCGCACTTCAGGTTTCACGAATGATGCACAGCAACAGGTAATGGCGTTGCCTTTCGATGGTGTGTATCTCTTCGGCCCTGAAGTAGAGCAGGCTGTCGAGGCTACGCAAAAGACTAGGTCAGCCATTAAATTGGCTCGACCTCCTCCTGTCCCCTCTCGAGGGGGTGTTAATAAACGCCAGTTTCATAACCATCAGTCTTTTCGAGGCAAAGGCAGGGGAAGTTTTAATAAAAACCAAGCCCCCCAGCCTCAAAAGAAAATTCAGCAGAAGGCGCAAGGACCCAAAGCGCCCAGTGCCGCCTTCTGACTTGTTGGCTCAGCTCCCACCTCAGCTGCCCGAGGTGGACTCTTCTTCAGCGGTGGGAGGTCGTCTGACTCACTTCTACAATCAATAGAAGTCCATAACCTCGGACAAATGGGTCCTCCGGATAATCCGCGAAGGGTATTCTCTCAATCTTTTGGAGACCCCTCCAGATTGTCCCCCCAGATGACAGCCCAGGCTGTCAGCTCTTCAGTCAGATCTTCTCGCCTCCGAGATACAGGGCCTTCTGAACAACAGGGCAGTGGAAGTAGTTCCGCTGGATCAACGGAACACAGGGTTCTACTCCCATTACTTCTTAGTTCCATGCGCCCCATTTTAGACCTCAGAAAACTAAACAAATTCCTTCCCAAAGAGAAATTCAAAATGCTATCGCTAAGAACTCTGTTACCTTTGCTTCATCAACACGACTGGTTAGCCTCCCTGGGCATGCAGGATGCATACCAACACATACCTGTTCACCCAAAGCATCACAAATACCTAAAGTTTGTGGCTTTGGGACAGCAGTATCAATTCAGAGTCCTGCCCTTTGGGCTATCCTCGGAGCCGCGAGTTCTTACAAAGTGTTGTGCAATTCTCGCAGCGCATCTCAGAAAAGTCGGAATACAGGTGTTCCCATATCTATACGATTGGTTTCTAGCAAGCCCTTCCAGACAGGGAACTCTAGACGCCGTAGCCACGGCTTCACACTTTCTCACGTCCATGGGAGTCCTGCTAAACCTAAAGAAATCGCAGTTGCAGGCCTCCCAAAGGCTCCTTTTCATAGGAATCTTCTGAACACCTCCTGTGCGAAAGCATTTCTTCCAGAGGACAGGAGGAGCGATACCCTTCAGATGGCCCGATACATAGGAGAGAGCAGCTCGGTTTCTGCTCTCTCGATGCAACGGATGCTAGGTCTCATGGCATCCGCGGTGTTCACTGTACCCCCAGCACGCCTCCACATGAGAACCTCTCAATGGATGCTCAGTGGTCCCCGACCACTCACCCTCAGTCCTTTCTCATCAAGGTGACAGAACCTCTGAAGAGATCGCTCACCTGGTGGTCGCAAGAGAACAATCTTCTGGAAGGGTATCCCTTTGCTCTTCTGGATCATCAGATTTCCATTATCACACACCCGTCCCTGATGGGGTGGGGAGCTCACTGTCAGACTCTCCACACTCAAGGTACGTGGACTCAGGACGAGTCCCAGCTTCACATAAATGTCTTAGAGATGAGAGCCGTCCTTTATGCAGTCCACACTTTGAAGGACATTCTCTGTCACAAGATCATTCTCCTTCAAACAGACAACAAAGCAGTGATGTATTACATCAATAAGCAGGGCGGTGCTCACTCTCACCCCTTATACAGAGAAGCGATGAGAGTGTGGGAATGGTGCTTGGAGCACAAGGCTCTAATTCAAGCGGTCTGCCTGCCGGGAGTGCAGAACGAACTAGCAAACCGTCTCAGCAGAACAGAGACAGATCCTCACGAATGGGCTCTCAACTCAACCGTAGTTCAGTCACTATTCGCAGAGTGGGGAACTCCAGACCTGGATCTTTTTGCATCCCCACTCAACACAAAACTGCCTCTCTTCTGCTCCAGAAATCCAGGGCCTGGCATTTTCTGTCAGGATGCGTTCAGGCTGCAGTGGACAAAATGCTCTTTATATGCCTTTCCGCCTCTTCCTCTAATTCAGAGGGTACTTCTCAAGTTCGAGTCCCAAGGGGACAAAATTATCCTCATTGCTCCCTTCTGGCCTCGACAGATATGGTTTCCACTACTCAACAGTATATCGGAAGCTCCTTCGAAACCGCCTCCCCTTTGGACGAACCTCCTGACTTGGGCCTGTGGTCCATCCCAACCTAAGGTCGCTTCACCTTCACGCTTGGCTCCTGAAGAGATAGAAGTGAACAGGTTCAATGTCTTTCGCAGGGTTTCAGATATTCTTCTGGCTGCGTGCAAGCCAGCCACTAGGAAAACTTACACAGCCAAATGGAAGCGTTTTTTGCTTTGGTGTGCAAAGTCCTCTTTGAATCCCTTTTCCTGCCCACCAGATAAAGTTTTAGAGTACCTCTTAGAGCTCTCAAATTCAGGTCTGCAATACTCTACAGTTAAGGTTCACCTTTGTGCCATTTCAGCTTATCATGAGCGAGTACTTTCCTGTCACTGGCTCAGTTACCCGTGGTTAAGAGGTTTCTTAAAGGAATTCTGCATACCAGACCTCCTATAAGACATCCAGTCGCAGCCTGGGACATTAATCTTGTGCTAGACATGCTCACTTGAAAACCTTTTGAGCCTCTAACTACCTGCGAGTTAAAATTTCTCACTTGGAAAACTGCCTTCCTAGTGACCATTACCTCGGCCCGAAGGGTCTCTGAGATACATGCCTTAGTCACAGACCCTCTGTATACTGTGTTTCATAAAGACAAAGCAGTTCTTAGGACCCATCCTAAGTTTCTCCCTAAGGTTGATTCAGAATTCCGTCTAAACCAACTCTTGGTCCTTCCTACTTACTTCGTGAACTTCCAAAATGAAGGAGAGCGTTCTCTTCACTCCTTGGACGTCAAAAGAGCTTTGCATTTTTATCTAGATAGAACAAAAGACTTTCGCAAAGCTCAACAACTGTTTGTTTCCTTCAGCGAGACCCAGCTGTCGCTATCAGATGTATTTCAGCATGGCTAGTGGCATGCCTTCGCCACTGTTATTCCATGGCGCAGGTTAAGCTGGAAGGCAGAGTGTCCGCTCACTCTACTAGAGCGGCCGCGGCATCCCTAGCGGAAATCCGCAACGTGCCCATTGCAGATATTTGCAATGCGGCTACCTGGAGCTCATTGCATACTTTCGTCAAGCACTATGCCCTGGATGTCCATGCCAGACGACATCTTTCTTTTGGCAGAACCATCCTTAATGGACTCCTGTCCTAAAACTGTGAGCCCTTGGTCTCTCCTGCTACCCTCTCGGGGGATTATTAGCTTGGTACTCTCTCATTAGTGTGAATGAGTGGTGGAACTTTATGTCTAGGAAGATATGGAAATACGTACCTACCGTAATTCTTGATCTTCTTGGGCAGGTCTCCACCACTCATCCTATCCCCTCCCCAAAGCTCACCTCTGTTGTTGGTCTTCACTCCCTCAGTCTTAGGCTGTGAGGACTTCTTTGTTGACCCTTCTTATCAGGATCGTCCAGACTATATTATGTCCGGGTTTTTGGTTAGGCTATCCTTCTAGATTAGTTGCGCTGCACCGCCTCAGAAAAAAAGGTGCTGAGGCGGTTGGAGGGTTGACGCCGAGATAGTCATTACTGCACGAGCTGAGGTTCGCGGTGCCGCTCCTCGCGGCTCCATCTCTGGCGCTGACCCTCCAGCAAAAAAGTTTTCTCCTGCTGGGTCCTAGTGCTTCCGGCGCAGTCCCATTAGTGTGAATGGGTGGTGGAGATTCGTCCAAGAAGATCAAGAATTACGGTAGGTACGTAATTTCCATTTATGGGCTGATACCTAAGAAGGGAATATACCAATCCAGAGGACACCCACTGCAATTAACACAGGGGAAGTGGAGTTTACTCAGAAGAAAGTTCTAGTTCAACCAAAGGGTGATCCCCTTGTGGAGTAGCCTACCCACAGATGTGGTTACTAATAGTGCAATCAAACTGTTAAAAACAAGTTGGATACTTACATCTTGAATAAACACGTAATGATTTAAATACTTTTGGCAAGCATACTAAGGACGAAAGTCTAGAAAAAGCTTGTGTAACCTATGAAACTTCATAATGGATGTGTCCCTGCCGTCTGTCACTGACACACTTACAGAATCACTGACACCTATTTACAGCTTTTACTTAATTTTTTTAACTATATAAGCAGTGGTTCAAGCTTCAGTAGGTCTGCTAAAATCTCGATTAGTGGTTCAGGGATGAAAGCAGAAATGCTGAACAGCACAAGTCCCACTAGAGCTCATTGCTAGTGTCTGAGTAGAAATGAAGAGCTGCAGCCATGAGCAGTTCAGAGCTCGGAGTTGTGACAGGGAGCTCCTGCCACTCTTGAGGACCGACCTTTTCTTAAATCTGTTGCAACAGTTCTTCTATTTCGTAGCCTAATCTATTCTTTACAATTTCTAGTCCATAAGGTTGGCCACCTATAGGTATCCTCTTCCCTTTCTTGACTATGCTATAGTGTCCTCTTTAATTTTCCTTTTTCCCTCTCAGGTCCTTGTACAGGGAGGTTATTGTTGTGACCTCCAAGCTGATGTAAAACAACAGGCTGCATTCCTCGTTGTTGGATTTAGTATGCAATGGCACTGTGTCATAAAATACATTGATGTACAGTCAAGCCTGCCAGGATGAAACGCAGTGTCACAGGTTTACTACATGACAAAAGGGATTAACCCAGTCCCTTTATCGTGTGGAGTTCCTCAGGGTTCAGTGCTGTCCCCCATGTTGTTCGCAGTGTACATGCTGCCCCTCTGAGACATTGTAAGAAGGTATGGGCTGAGGTTTCACTGCTACCTCTTTTTTGCCCGATCGGATGGAGCTCTCGGTCCTTGCTGGTAGGTGGATGACAGTTAGTTAAGTTGACTCGGATAAGACTGAGGTGTTGGTAGTGGATGTGGGTCACAGACAGAGAGGCTGGGGGGGTTCACCTCTGGATTTATATCTTGAGGTAGCCCTACCTAACTCTAACCTGGGGGTAGTTTTTGACGATGGGCTAGCCCTGCATTCTCAGGTGTCGGCTGTCATCAAATCCTCTTTTTCCCATCTGGGGAATATCGCCAGGATTAAGCACCTTGTTCCATCCGGCAACCTTCCCACTCTGATCCACGTCTTTGTGACCTTGCGCTTGGACTACTGTAACTCCGTGTATCTAGGGCTACCTGGGGTGGAAATCCACTGCCTGCAGCTAGTGCAGAATGCTGCAGCCCAGCTATTGATGGACTCTTCACGATCCTGTCATATTTTGCCGGTACTGCGTGGACTGCACTGGCTGCCAGTTCAGTGGCGGATCACTTTTAAAGTCGGTCTTATGACTTTTAAAGCCCTACACGGACTTGGCCCGGATTACCTGAAAGAGCTCCTTGTTCCTCATTGCCCCGGGCGATCGCTTTGCTTAGCCAATGAGGGGTTGCTAGAGATTCCGAGGGTGTGTTTGAAATCTTCTAGGGCTAGAACGTTTATGTATGCTGCCCCCACCCTTTGGAATTCTCTACCCCGTTGGATACGTGAGCACACGACCGTGGAGGGTTTTAAACAAGCACTGAAAACCTGGTTATGGAGCCAAGCTTATGGTATTTAATGTGGGAAAGATTCTATGATCATATTTATTGTTTATATGTGTTGGTGATCTTCTTGTTGTGGAATTTTTTGATTTATGATCTTTGTTAGGTGTCTTTGTTTTTTAAAGGCGCCATATAAATAAAGTTTATTATTATTATTGAAAGTACATTCTTTGCTGCAGTAACTCTACTGCAAAAGTCTGCGGTGCTGCGTTTCATCCTGCTGGGCACCACTGTATATACGTTATGTGTATGAAACCTGGGAATATTGAGAATACCATGGCACTAGGTGTTTTTGATAAAGGTAAAAAGTACTAGGCAACTGTATATTGTAGAAATTAAGTTAGTTGTGTAATTTAAGATGCATGTAAATTGCTGTAAACTGAACAAGTCTGAAATGGCATAGTGATTTGTATATATCCCATGATGCTTTGTATTTTGGGGGTATATGTGATGATGTGTTTCTTTGAAACTTGGCTTATTGTCAATGTCCTTTGGGGTAACCCTTGTTTCAGTGTGTAACAGGGCAGACTTGGAGCCTGTCCCAGTTGTTATGGGGAAAGTGTTTAAATGCAAGGATCTGATCTATTGTCCCCTTTCCTGTCTCTGGTCTGTCTGGTTGTACAACCAGGTTTTTCCATGAGACCTAGGACATGATCACCCTGACAGTCTCGCTATTCTTTGCCTTTCACTGTCTCTCAGTTTTCCCTTGCTGTCTGTCTTGTTCTCCCGTACATATCTGCTGATATAAAAATGTATTCAATTCATTGTGTGGAAATGTAACAGATGTTAGGATCCCTTTTGTTTGGAAAATATATAGTGTTACTGTTGAAATGTATATAATTATATTTTGAGATGATTGCAGAGAGCTATTGGGAACTCAAGAGGTTACCCGAGTGCAAATATTTAAGCCTTTAGCAGAAGAGCTGTGGAAAAGGGGTCTCAGTTCAGGCACACTGTGTTTCTGCCTTGCACCTGCCTGAAATATACAAGAATGGGTGCTTATTAAGAATGAGGGGCCTAGTGGCAACACCCTGCCCTCCGATGTCCCACAGGGCCTGAAAAGAAGAAAACGATCCCTCAATGTCTTTTTTTATCTGTAAAAATATGTGTAGACAGTGCACTGCTATGTTCTACTGGAATATATATGTATTAGTGTGTGTGTATCAGAACAATTAGAAGGTGGCAGGTGCAGTTAGGAGGCCGGCCTGGTGATGCTGAGGCGCTGGACGCCTTACCTCCCGCCGGTGACCTTGGTTCAGGAGAGGATCTGCGGGGATCAGAGCAGGATTCAGAAGACAGCTCTCCTCTCGGGAGGGGCACAGCTGCCCCGGTAATCCCGCTGCCACCAGGTGGAGGCCGGTGGCCAGCATACATGGCGTGGCTAATATAGTGGGTGGGTACCGCGAGGCATGCGGCGTGCGCCTGGAGGTAGGGCTGAGATACGGGAGAAACAGGAAAACATAAAAACGTATATATAAAAAAGAAAGAAAGTGCAGTTAGGTGGCTCAGTGGTTAGTGCAAAAATTGCTAGTTTACACATTTCTTACTGCCCACAGTACCATCATTTTGCAGCCATATTGACTCTTGGTAGAGTTTGTTTACTATTTTGGTTATGCAAAAAAGCCCACCCTCCTGACATCAGTTCTTTACTACTCAGTAAAATCTGAGGCTTCTTCCCATCTGGATCTTCAGCCCTGTGCCCAGCATCCTTGTACAGCACAGGCAGTCCATGCCAACACCCTGATAGAAAATATTTTATCGGGCACTATGCTTGGGCCTGGGAGTTTCTGTGTTTGTACAGTAATGACTGGGATAAGAAAGGGGAGATGCCATACCTCGTGATGTGGGAGCCAAGGCTATAGTCACTAATAACTCTAGGTGATTTATTTTGTCCATCAATACTGAGCATCACCTGCCAACAGGAGGCAGCATGTGAATGGGTAGGTGGGAGAGGCAGGTCACACCATGGGCTCATGTGGCTCAGGTGGGAGAGTGGGGCAGCATTGCAAACCTGGGTGTCCTATATAGTAATAAAACACACTTTTGCTGGCACTAGCAAACCAAGCTGTATGTTATGACTCATTGGACATGCTGCCTTTACCAGAAGGAACATTATGAGAAGGCATACTTCTCAAGCTGATAGGATGCCTGATTTTTAACACCTTTTCCTTAAAAGGTTAATTAGTGAATGTTTGTTGGTGCTTAACATTTTTTGAGTTGTGGGGAAAGAAGGCGCATTGAGCTGTGGATGTGGTAAAAGAATCTGGGCATTGCTCTTGGCTGCAAGCTGACCCCGGAACCTCAGGTGCTGGCTGTAGTTCAGAGTGGCTTTTTCCATCCCAGCAGTATTGCCCAGATTAGACCGCATCTTGCACCTGGGGACTTGGTGACAATAGGACCTGTCTTTTGTCACCTTACGACTAGATTACTGAAATACTCTATACTCCTTCCTCATATCTCTATGCACCCTCAGCACTCCACTGATGCAGGGCAACGCTCTATACTGCTTTCTCACACCTCTGTGCACCCTCCGTACTCCACTGATGTGGGGCAACGCTCTGTACTGCTTTCTCACACCTCTGTGCACCCTCAGCACTCCACTGATGTGGGGCAACGCTCTGTACTGCTTTCTCACATCTCTCTGCACCCTCCGCACTCCACTGATGCGGGGCAATGCTCTATACTGCTTTCTCACACTTCTCTGCACCCTCAGCACTCCAGTGATGTGGGACAACGTTCTATACTGTTTCCTCACACCTCTCTGCACCCTCAGCACGCCACTGATGCAGGGCAATGCTCAATACTGCTTCCTCACATCTCTGTGCACACCCTCCCCCCAACCCCTGTACTCCATTGATGCGGGGCAATGCTGTATACTGCTTTCTCACACCTCTCTGCACCCTCCGCACTCCACTGATGCAGGGCAACGCTCTATACTGCTTTCTCACACCTCTCTGCACTCCACTGATGTGGGGCAATGCTCTGTACTGCTTTCTCACACCTCTCTGCACCCTCCGCACTCCACTGATGTGGGGCAATGCTCTATACTGCTTTCTCACACTTCTCTGCACCCTCAGCACTCCAGTGATGTGGGACAACACTCTATACTGTTTCCTCACACCTCTCTGCACCCCCAGCACTCCACTGATGCAGGGCAACGCTCTATACTGCTTCCTCACACCTCTCTGCACCCCCTGCACTCCACTGATGTGGGGCAACGCTCTGTACTGCTTTCTCACACCTCTCTGCACCCCCAGCACTCCACTGATGCAGGGCAATGCTCTATACTGCTCCCTCACACCTCTCTGCACCCCCTGCACTCCACTGATGTGGGGCAATACTGCTTTCTCACACCTGTCTGCACCCCCCCCCCGGACTCCACTGATGCAGGGCACCGCTCTATACTGCTTTCTCACACCTCTGTGCACTCCACTGATGTGGGGCAACGCTCTGTACTGCGTTCTCACACCTCTGTGCACCCTCAGCACACCACTGATGTGGGGCAACACTCTATACTGCTTTCTCACACCTCTCTGCACTCCACTGATGTGGGGCAACGCTCTGTACTGCTTTCTCATACCTCTCTGCACCCCCTGCACTCCACTGATGCAGGGCACCGCTCTATACTGCTTTCTCACACCTCTCTACACTCCACTGATGTGGGGCAACGCTCTGTACTGCTTTCTCACACCTCTCTGCACCCCCTGCACTCCACTGATGCAGGACACCGCTCTATACTGCTTTCTCACACCTCTGTGCACCCTCAGCACACCACTGATGTGGGGCAACACTCTATACTGCTTCCTCACACCTCTGTGCACCCTCAGCATACCACTGATGCAGGGCAACGCTCTATACTGCTTTCTCACACCTCTGTGCACCCTCAGCACATCACTGATGCGGGGCAATGCTCTATACTGCCTTCTCACACCTCTGTGCACCCTCAGCACATCACTGATGCGGGGCAATGCTCTATACTGCTTTCTCACACCTCTGTGCACCCTCAGCACATCACTGATGCGGGGCAACGCTCTATATTACTTCATCACACCTTTGTGCACCCTCAGCACTCCACTGATGTGGGGCAATGTGCTCTATTGCTTCCTCATATTTCTGTGCACCCTCAACACTCTACTGATGCAGGGCAATGCTCTATACTGCTTCTTCATACCTCTGTGCACCCTCAGCACTCCACTGATGCAGGGCAACGCTCTATATTGCTTCCTCATACCTCTGTGCACCCTCAGCACTCCATTGATGTGGGGCAATGCTCTGTATTGCTTCCTCACACCTTTGTGCACCCTCAGCACGCCACTGATGCTGGCCTTCTCGTAGTTCCTTGCTCTGATTAAAGCTCTCTGATGACAAATCTTTTGGGACAGTCGCACCTGTTCTGTGGAAGTCCCTTCCAGCTGGTGTTCAGTTGGCCCTCACAGTGGATGCTTTCAAGGGAGCTTTGAAAACAGTTTCATTATTCTGTAAATGTTATTGACCCTGTAAGATGTGGTGAGCCATCTGGAATGGGTACCATGGGATTAAAAGTTGCCTAAGCAGACTGATTTGCTTCCCTTTAGGTTGGATTTGTGAGAGAGTTCTGCCCCAGTGAAACGAAGAACCTATCCCTCTGGCAGCACATTTATGTCAAGGCATTGACTCCTGAGCTCAGGAAGCAGGTGTCAGAGGACGTCATTGGGACAGCAATTGCACAGTGCACCAAGTGGTTGAGTGGCCACTGCAGTCTGGGAGAACTGGAACTGGTGGTAAGAATGGAAGAGTATGATGTTATTAGAAGAAAGAAGCAGCTTTTCTGTGTTGCAGTGTTTTACAGTTAGTTACCCATCACCTCTTGGGGTTGTAATAAAATGTAATGTACATCTAAAAGCCATTTCTTGAGATTAGCTGCCACTTGGGCTGCAGGATGGGGTAGTCTTCAGATCAACCTACTCCTGTTTTAGTTGTCTTGATTTAGCTCTATAAAACATAAACCCCTTGTCGAACAGTTGTTGGCTGATAGTCTTCCTGCTTGTCGACCCCCCCCCCCCAAACACCATTGGTTGGCTCTTTATTTCTAGTACTGGTCTACTGGAACAAGTTTATCATTATAATTTACTTCTAACTTTTCAAGGGACTGCAGCATTTTTCTCTGTAGTGACACCACCTGAGTTAATGAGCAGACTCAAGTCATATGCTTCTTGGAGAAGGACATGTTATGAAGGTGACATGTTCAGTCTCTGTAGAATGTTAGGCAGGTACATGCTCAGTCTGGGGTACATTACAGAGGTGACATGCTTAGTATGTCGGACATGTATGCAACTCCAGATCTTCAAGAACATCTTCTCCATAGAGCACCACTCTTTAGTCTTAGGCCAAAAAAGCTAGGACCCTGTTGAAGGAAAACTTACAGTCAGGGCACTGGACAGTGGTGCTGGCACCAGCGTATGCGTGACTCTGCAAGCTTATCCAGTTATTTATCTATTTATTGAAAAGTTTCACCAGGAAAGGCACACTGAACAACCGGTTGCTCATCTCACAGTACATCCTGAGGGGGAAGGGATTAGGGGAAATAATATATACACAGCAAGGATAATAAAGAATACTGTATAACATGACAAGCAGTAGTATTGGAGGTTACAGCACAGTAACCTCCAATTGTAACGTTAACCATTGCCTGTTCCCTGACAACTTCAGTTCTGTTAGCAAGGAGCTTGAACGCTTGAGAAACAAGCCTGCAAGACAAAGATTAGAAAAATGATAGAGTAAAAAGAAATAAATGAATATGAATAATTAAGAACCTAGAGGAAAAGGAAGTGCTTCCCTGTCTGAGGCATCTCCTTGGAAGGACAACAGTTTGTATACAAAAAGTCTATTGTCGACCCAAGCCTGGGGTATGATTCACAAACCTCAGACATGTGAGCAAACACCCCCAGTAATAAAGGGTTCAGGACTTCCAGCTCAGCCTCCAACACGACTACAGCCTGATTGCAGAGCTCCACCACTAGAATTCGCTATCAAGTGTTATTGACACAATATTTTAGCTATACAAGGACAAAAAGACATTTTCCTGTTACTACCATGCCAAACAACGCTCCTAAGAAAAATCAGTCCCCAACCCGGAATGTGGACCCAGTATTTGAGCCTCGACAGAGCCACAGCAGATCAAGCTCCAGGATCTTGCGGTCTCCTTCCCCACATCTAGTTGGTATGAAGGGAAACCTGCAGGCCCGAACTCTTATCTGAAAAGTAAACAAATGGGTCATACAATGAAAAGAGTGGAGACTGGTATGGCTGAAGTTTGGAAGGAAATGAAGGTCATGGAACAAATAGCAGACGTAAATGCAGGCCTCTTACAGTTAACTGACACTATAGCACTACACAGCAGGGCCTTGCTCTACCTCCGCAAGAGTAAATGGCAAGTTTATCAACACCAAGAAGATGCCGAGAATTGGGATAGACGACTAAATGTCAGAATTCATGAGGACTCCGAAAATGGAGACTTACTCCCATTGCTGCAAACCCTGATATGGGACCTGCTACAGTTACCGAACAAACTGTGGAGTTGAAGCGGGCTGGCCTCAAACTTTGTTGTTCCTTAAAGAGCTAGTGTACTGCCTGCAATTAATTGTAACTTTCAGATGTAGTCAGCTATTACTTCTTATATCTCAAGTATTTTTTCCTTTCTGTTTGCTAATTAGATTTTCCACCTGGCAGTACTGGGGTGATGTGTGGAGCAGCACTCTGTCGGGGCAGCTCTGTTCCTCCCACTACATCAGTACTGAGGCTACACTGACTGACATCAATAGTAACCAGTGAGGACCATTTCTCACAGCCAGGTTTCACTTTCACATGAAGCAGCAGGGACTGTCTCACCCTGGTTACTAGTGATGTCTAATTTCCTGCATTTTGATTAGTAGCTTGTGAGAGTCACTGCTCAGGCTGCAAGGATTGTGGTGCCTCATCGTGTTTGGTCTCATTTCTGTAGTGGGAGGAACAGAACTGACTTTTTTCCCCTCCAGAGTGATGCTCCACACATCACCCCTGTACTGCCAGGTGGAAAATCTTCTAATTAACAAACAGAAAAGAAAAAATACTCGAGATATAAGAAGCGATATCTGACTGCATCTGAAAATTACTATTAATCCCAAGCAGTACACTAGCCCTTTAAGTAATATAACTAAAACTGTTACAGCAGCTATCCATAACCATGGGATGATTACTCAGTAGACATGTTGCAAAGGGTCAGACAGCACCTTAAAGCTCCCAGTGCAGTATCCGTGCTAACTAAAATAGTGGATAACCCAGAATTCGAATCCAGGATGATAGAGTCTAGATATGTGACATGGCAAAGGAAAGGTATCAAGAGTCTCTACAACCTTGTCTTACCCGGTGCAGTGACCCTTAAATCTTTTCAACAGTGAAAACAGAAATTTACCTTGGAAGCACATGACTTCTACTGTTACCTTCAGATAAGGCATTATGTGATATCCCTTACAGTCAAAAGAGGACTGGCACAACAACTGTCCCCATTGGCACATTGAAGTTTCCCTAGTGCTAGAAGATACGTTAAAACAAGTCTTATCAGTATTTAAGCTATTAAGTGTGAAAGCCTCTCTCATGTGGTGACTACTGGAGCTGGTTGAAAACAAGACAATTGGGAAACGTGTGCCAGTAGTTTGGGAACAGTAGTAGTAGTAGTAAAAGTGTTTATTTTTATACAGGATAGCAAACTTTAGGTTGTAAGACCTATTTTCAAAGTTGTCCTGTGTCAAGAACAAAGTTGCACTCAATATAACATACAAAGATTCAAACTACATAAAACAACAAATAAATAATTTTTGACATTGTACAAAACAAAAAATCTTCAATCACACCAACAACTAACACATTTTTCCACATTTTAAAAACAAGTACATTCATCATAAAATACAGTGCTCAATCATAATTTAAACTGGGATAGTTTAGTTGCTTTCCTTAATTCAGGGGGAATATTATTCCAAATATTTGCAGTCTGAGCCTCAAGTGTCATGGTACCATATCTTGTATTAGTTTTTGGAAAAATGTAACCTCTATGCTTTACATCCCTTAAAAGATATGGATAATATTTACTAACATAAGGTAATTCCATGTTTCCATCAATCATCCCATTTATTATTTTAGAGATAAATACTGAATATTGTTTTATTAAATTGTACTGATAAACTGTCCCAGTTTAGGTCTTTATACAAAATGCAATGATGAGTATTATAACTACAGTTCAGGACAAATCTTGCCAATCGATTATATGATACGACTAATTTATTTAAATGTGTTTGACCCACAAAATTATACACCATATTTCCATATTCTAATACAGGCATCATTAATTGATTTGCAGTTAACTTCTGGGTTTGTAGATTTAATATCCTTGATGACCTACGTAGTGCCCCATCTTCTTATTAATTTCCTTTATTGTATTATTAATATGAGCTGAGAAAGATAAAGTATAATTAATCTTCCCATTTCTGATCTGTTTTTTATTAACCTTTGTTTTTTTATTGAAAAACATAAACTGAGTTTTTGTTATCACTTATCATTAATTTAGAGCTGGAAAACCAATCCTGTAGAACATCAAAATCCATCTGTAATTTAACCATCATTTCATTTTGAGATTTGGCTGATGCTAAAAGTACTGTATCATCTGCATACAACCTGATTTGTGTATTATTTATTTTGATAGGTAATTCATTAATATATAACAAAAACAATAATGGCCCCAAAATTAAACCTTGAGGGACACCTCTTAGTATACTACCTACTTCTGAAAATTGACCATTTATTACTACTTGCTGTTTTCTTTGACTCAGATATGATTTAAACCATAATAATGACCTAGAGGCTATACCAATCCTCTCATACAATAAGTGGTGGTCGACCAAATCAAAGGCTTTGGACAGGTCAACAAACAATGCGCCCGTGAACTCTCCCTTGTCCAAGGCCACTGCCACTTTATCAACAAAGTCCACGAGCACAGTGCAAGTTGAATAACCTGCCCTAAAGCCATGTATTAGATGGGGAAAGAGGGGTGGGTGGTTTCCGTAACTGCGGGATCCACCAAGCAATTGGAACGCATGCAAGCATTCGAACAGGAAGTGGCTCGGGCTGCAGAAACTACTCGGAGCTTCTTCGTTCCGCTCAACCTGGGCTCCACCTTCTCGGGCTCCTTCCAAGAGTTGTGCCAGTCTCTCCCAACCAAGGGAGAGTGACCTGCAGGCATGCACTTCTTTTGACCCCGTAAGCGGGAGAAGGATCCGGGATTGTCTTCGTCCCGACGGAGAGGCTCTTGGGAGTGGGAGAGATCTTGGTCCCAGGAACATGCGGTTTCGACTTCGGTCGAGATTACTTCTTCGGCTGCTGGCTTCTTGGCTTTGCCGTCTGGCCAGTCGATTGAACTGTCAGTCAACGATGTGGAAATCGTCATTGACCCGATCGATCCATTATCGCCGACTCTGGTTGACGATTCCCTCGATTGAACTCCAGCTCTGACTTTCCACGACGAGGAGAGCCAGCCTGCTGGGACTCCCATCGAGGAAGTGGTCCCCGACCCTGGGAAATCGCGATGTCTCCCGAGCAGCCAAATCAGCCCGTCCGATCTTGATCAAGGTCCCGGACCCCCTCGACCGAAAGGCCAAGAAATAGCAATAAACGCTCTAAAAAGAGGCAACGCCATCGGTCGTCTTCGTCCTCCACAGATGAGGAGAGGCTCCGGCGGAAACTCTGTCATTGCTACGAGGACCTCATGTGGCAGTGGCTGATTTTGACCGGGCACAAGCCAACCCGGCTTCCACCCCAGCCATTACTTGGCTTTCACCTCCTAGGCCAAAGTCGACTCCTTTGGAGCCGATCAAGTTGATTCCCCTGCCTGCAGAGCCGGCGAACCTCCAGTTCGGCCTAAACCAGTCTCTCCACCAGTAGTGGCCCAAGCAGCCTGTGGGAGGGACTTCCCCTAAAGAAGATAGGCCAGACACGGGCTTCCCAGCCTTTCGGTCACTGTCACCCTGGATCCCAGTGCCCCTGGGCGGTCAATCATTGTATCCAGATTCCTCGGATTCAGATGTGACTGGCCTGCATTCTCATCCCGGGGGTGATGAGTTGGCTGGTGGGTTAGAGACGGAAGAAGGTCCTTCATCCTTTCAGGGCATTTTTCACCTCATCTCTGAGTCCACAGGGAAGCCCACTAGAGCCAGTCCAGAAAAAGGCGGAGTACCCTCTCACGGACATCCTCATGAGATGGGATACCCCAACGGAGGCTTTTCCTGTGGCCGAGGCCATTGTTGGCCTGGCCTTAGAACTCTGCCTCTTGTCCAGCGCCATCTGCCTGCATGGACCGCAGGTATGCGGTGCCCATGGGGTCCCTTGCGGGGTTCACAGAGGACCCTTCCGCTGAGAGCCTGGTGACTATCTCTGTATTCAGGCATACTAGCAGTTCTGCCAATACTGACTGACCTCCCAAGAAAGAGTCCAAGCTGTTGGCCAGGAAGGTCTGTGCGGTTTCTTCCTTGGGCCTTCGGCAGGCAAGTTCGGCCGTCATCATGGCACACTTCTCCCAAGCTCTCTTGGGGTCTTTGGATGAAGTCGGCCCACATCTCCCCGCGGACATGCAGACCACGGTCAAGCAGATCTGAGATCAGGGTTGAGTTGTTGCCAAACAGCAGCTTCAGACAGCCCTGGACATTGAGGATTCTTGTGCCCATTCGATGGCAGCCGCAGTTGCCTCTCATCACAGGGCTTGTCTGAGACTCTCCTCTTTCCCGGCGGATTCTCAGCACAGACTAGCTGATGTGCCTTTCCTAGGGACCGACCTTTTCGGCCCAAGTGTGGCTGGTCACCTCCAGTGCCACCTTGGACGCTACTTCTGCCAAGGGTTCTTCGGGCAAGAACGAGCAGAAGAAAAAGAAGAAGCCTTTTCGGCACTCTTCCTCTGAGGCACAGCAGCCCTCCTTTCAAGGAGGACAGCAGCAGGCTCAAGCTTGGCACCCCTGCCCAAACCCGGGCCCTCCCAGGCCCGTAAAGGAGGCTGGGGTTCGGGTCCTGGATCATCCTCCTGCAAGCCTGCTCAATGAAGAGGCGTTGACTTCCTCTCCCGTCACGCCAGCTCTGGGTCCTCCAGTGGGGGGCTGGCTCCGCCTGGTCCACTTTCACTTTGGAACTTAAATTTTTATTGATTTTCCTTTTTCCATTTCATCTTACAATCAGTCTCCCTGACGGGGTATACAGAAAAGAAATACATTCGTCTTGGAATTAAGATCACTTTGACAGGACAGTATGTTAAAGCCTATAACAAAACTTTCCTTCTTAGTGCCATCTTAGTTTTATAACATCTTGTATTCAAATTTTGCAGGCTGGACCGAGTAGAGAAGATTCAACCAAGGGGTAGATAAAATACCACCCCTTTCATACCTCTCACCGTTCCTAAATGCATAACACCCTTCCTTCTTCCTCCCGACTGGTGACCTCCAACCCTTTTCCCATCAGATTCTTCATCCTGAGTTATTGTGTGCATCGGAAACCCTTCTTAGTCCTGTAACTTGCCTGTAACCCTTCCACCTCTTTTTAAAAAAAAAAAAAGATTTGTAATGTCGATTATTAATCGAATCCATTTTATCAATTTCTTAAAAACAAGAAAAGGAAAAAAGGAAAAACACCCACCCCTCTTTTTAAATTTGTGGGGGTCCTAGAGGCTGGTTTAGAATTTATCAACATCTAATAATTCTCGGACTGTTTGTATCTGTCACCTGAGTTGGGTAAGGTCGGGCATCTAGGGTGTAGGGCCTTCTTCCCTTCAACTAACATAATTTATTTCTCCGGCTCATTTTAACAGGAACTGGTCTAGCACTGGAGTGCCGTTCTTAATTTCTACATATTCATAGAATGGGAGCCATCTTGAATTAAATTTGTCTGTTTGCAACCTTAGTATAGCCGTAAGGGCTTCCATTTTCTTAATATTGATCACATTTGACCACCATTTTGAATATGTTACCTTTTCCGCAGAGAGCCACCTTTGCGTGATAGCTTTGGTGGCTGCTGCTATTAATATGTAGAATAGATACCTTTCGGCTTTAGTCTTAACCCCAGGGGGGGGTAGTCCCAGGACCACATGGGGAAAATCTGGTGAGCCATCCAATTGCAGTATTTCTTTTATGGCTAAGGTTACCTCTCCCCAGAATTCCTCAATTCTAGGGCAACTCCAGAAGATGTGATATTGAGAGCCTTTATCCATACATCCCCTCCAACATTTATTGGTTTGGGAGGCACCAAGCTTAACTGAAATATCAGGGGTGATAAAGTACCTTGCCGAAATTTTCCATCTAAACTCTCTCCATACTGGTGAATTAGTTGTTTTATGCACACCTTGCCATATAAGTAACCATTCTTTGTCCGAAATCTGACCATCGTATTCTGCCTGCCATTTACTTTCTAGAGCTTGAACCTGTAAGGCCCCTGAACCTTCCTGTAGAGTTTGTTGTATGTATGAAATGAGTTTTCTAGAGTCCCCTTTTTTGGTTTCTCTGATATATGCATTTCAACGGTGGGGCTGGATCACTCTGTATAGCACCAATCCCAACCGTACTAGTTATGAAGTGTCTGCATTGAAGGTATCTGAAAAAATCCTTTTGAGGGAGTCCGAATTCTTCTTGGAGTACCTCCTTTCTCCGGTGTCAGCATTTTCAGTACTGGGACTGTCTGTGCTGCCAAGTAATATTTTAGCAGATTTGATACTCCCAGTCCTCCTTTATCTTTAGTCTCTGTTAGTATGCTCCACTTCTTGCGTGGACGACGTCCGGCCCAAATGAGTCTAGATAACTTTTTTCTTAGTTCTCGCCATTCCCCCTCTGTCTATGAGAATAGGCAGAGTC
The DNA here is from genome assembly GCA_016271365.2 of Neoceratodus forsteri. Lineage (NCBI taxonomy): Eukaryota > Metazoa > Chordata > Ceratodontiformes > Ceratodontidae > Neoceratodus > Neoceratodus forsteri. Next base: position 85,799,037 of record CM028136.1, read on the forward strand.
GAGAATAAAAACATGAATCTAGGTAAGATGTTCATCTTGATAGTCTCAACCCTGTTCATAAAACTAAGGGGTATGTTCTGCCATCTCTGTAAATCCTCGAATACTCTTTCTTTTAGTACTTGATGATTATAAGAGTATAATTTATTTAGGTCTACTGGAATTGTTACTCCCAAATATGTAATTCTATCCTTAACCCACTTAAAGGGTAAAAGATTTCTTAATTCTTTATTTGGCGGTCCACCAGGCTCAGACTCTCCGTTTTCTATGTTCACTTTAAAACCTGAAATCTGACCAAATCTGTCTAATGGCAGACACTGCTGGAACTGAGGTGGCTGGGTCCTCCAAGTACAGCACTGTATCGTCTGCATATGATGAGATCTTACTTTCCGTATTATTTATTACTATCCCTTTATGTCTGAACTTTCACCGGATAGCCTGGGCCAGCGGTTCCATGGCTAGAGCAAACAACAAAGGGACAGAGGGCACCCTGTCTTGTTCCCTTTTATATCAAATCGTTCTGAGCACATGCCATTGACTCTGACCTGGGTTGTTGGGTTCTGATAACACATGCTTACCCACCTAAGAAAGTTTCCTCCACCCCATTCTGGACATTACCTCCTGCATATACACCCAGTTCACCCTGTCAAGCGCCTTTTCAGCATCTAGAAAAATCACCACTGGGTTTGTGTTGCTAGGGTGTCTGTGCGAGACAATGTTCAGGAGTTTCCTGACATTATCCTGTAAGTGCCTGTACGGTATGAATCCCGTTTGATCAGGGTGAACTAGGAGCTCTACACACTGCTGCAGTCTCGAAGCCAGTATGCAGGTTAGAATTTTTAGGTCCTGATTGAGGAGTGAGATGGGCCTTTAGGAAGAGCACTGAGATCTGGGTTTTTCGGGTTTTGCAATAACTGTAACCAGGGCCTCTTGCCATGATTTTGGGAGTGCCCCCTCATCTAGACTAGCATTATATATCCGCACCAGTCGAGGTACTAACATCTTGCTAAACGATTTGTACCATTCTGCTGGTAATCCGTCAGTCCCTGAAGGCCTTACCAGTGGAGGTCCCTGATAGCTTTAAAGGTTTCTTGCTCTGTAATTGTGGCCGAAAGTACCTCTTGTATCTTTACCGGAAGGGCTGGCAACTTTATAGAGTTCAGAAAGGTTAAAGTTTCCGATCTGACTCTCGTCTCCACCCTGCTCTCCGTGTAAAGCTCTTTGTAAAATGCTCTAAACTGGGAGGCTATCTCTACTGGTTTGACCCAGACCTTATCTTTGTTTGCTTTATCTCTTATTGCTGAGATATGTCTATCAGCCTGCCTCTTCTGGAGGCGGAAGGCCAACAGTCTCAAAGCCCTCCCTCCCGTCTCGTGATATTTTTGATTACAGAACCTAAGGAGACCCTCAGCTCTTCTATTCTCTATTTCTTGCAGCTCATATCTGGCTTGATTCAAATCCTTCAATATTTGTTTCGACCCTGTATTTTTCTTATGCATTGCTTCTAGGTTTAAAATTTTATTCCTTAGGGTCTTTTCTCTTATTTTTGCTTGTTTTTTCTTGGCTGAGGCATAACTAATTATTTGTCCTCTTACCACCGCCTTAAGAGTGTCCCACCATAGCATTGGTGAGCATTCCTCTACAGGTGAATCTTGTTCCAAGTTTGAAATTGTCTTATGTATAAGTTTTTTAAAGGGTTCTTCATTTAACAGGGATACATTTAGTCTCAAAGGGGAGTTTTGTTCTCTTGGCCTAAGGTGAGGTTCACGAAGTGGGCTATGATCTGATAAGTAATAGAGGTATCTTAGACTGTCTAAATATGTGTAGATCAGTTTTGAGTGTGAGGAAAAGTCTATTCGTGAATCTGAGTTTTGTGCCCCGAGAAAAAAGTGTAATCTCTTTCCCTACATGTTGCTCTCTCCATATATCTACCATACCCAATTCCGACATCAAAGCTTTGAGTTTTCTACTGCTGTTCTACTAGTGTTTAGATTGCCCGTGGCCGGTCTAGCTGTGGTGAAAGTACCGTGTTGAAATCGCCCAATTAATATCTGCCCCTGGGGTAGGCTAGCCACCTTGCTGAAAACTTCTCCAGAAAGCACTCTGCTCCTACATTTGGGGCATATATATTGACTAAGTGCAGTATTTTGTTATGCATTGTACATGTCGCCCTGACATACCTACCCTGGAACCCTTCTTCTGTTGAATCAATCTTGAAGGGACTGTTGCGCCTAATAAGTATCGACACCCCTGCCTTTTTACTTTTGGGGTGTGAGGCAGCCACGACCTGATCCACCCATCTCCTTCTAAGCTTGGAGTGCTCTATCTGTGAGAGGTGTGTCTCCTGTAGAAAAGCCACATCACAATCCAGAAGCTGAAGTTCCGACAATAACCTAGACCTTTTAACTGGGGAGTTAACTCCTTTTACATTGTATGAAATAATGTTTAGCCGAGACATCTGGCACTTGGGGGTGCTTCTGCTGTGTGCCATTGGCCCGACCTACCCTGTCCATGTGTTCTCCATCCAGCCTGCAAAACCTTAAAACTAAATTCGGAAATTACCAAAACTTTAAAACATAAAAAGTTATATTCAAACTTGGTACCTAATTTTGGTACTATCAAAACAAACAACATTTGAACTATATACACAATATTGATGTTGTTTTTCAAAGCTTCCATGTGAAGCCCACGGACAAAACCGTGGGGGGTCTGTTCGACCCAAGTACTGCCCCCTACAGCTGGGGCAAGAGGTATAGGTGGGCTCCCTGCAGGGAAACCCCCGACACCCCTTTTGACCTGTCACTTCGAGATCGTACTGAAGTTATGAGTTTAGTTTCAGATTCCCTTCTAAGAGTTCCTTCTCCCGCCACCTTTTTCTTTGAATTCTGACATTTTCCCTAACCCTGTTGTCTCCTACTCTTTTCTCTCCTCCTAGACTCCGCATGCAGTTCCCTATACTCCTTAACTGGTTTCTTCCTGATGGCTTCTCTATCCATTAAAGTCCATACCCTTCCAGCAAGTCAGGCAGTGTAATAGGTCTCTTGTTTACCCCAAACTTCTAATTCCCAAATTTGCCTGGGCCTTCTTTTTACATATAGGCCCCTTCTTCTTAGTCTCTCTCCCCTTTCTACCACAGGGTACCTCCTTTTAGAGCGCAGACCTATTTCCAAATTCTGCCTGTTTGGCTTTTCCAGTGATCAGAAGTGTGTCTCTGTCACTTTCTCATATTCTGCTCTGTTTCAAACTGCTGCAGAGGTCCCTAAGCGCTCATTTCGTTAACCACTCTCCCCCGGATGGAACTGGTCATATATGTGTTTATTAGTCCGATTTTATTAATATTCCCTGCTATTTTTCCTCCCTCAACTTGCCGCACTGTTGTGTCTGCACCTCATCCCCCATTTTGTGCGTCCCTTATTTCCTCTGTTGGGCTGCCCTTTATTGATTTCCTGCGTACCTCCCCTTCCCAGTACATTTTTATGGAGGCTGGGCACTCCAAATTTCTGCGTCATACCTCTGCCGTTATGGAGTCACCTCCATTCCCTTCCCAGCCCTCGCCCACTTGCCCCGATCCGATCCCTTCACAGAGGTGTTTCCCATCTTTAGCTATGCTCTGTCTTACCTTAAGGGAGCTCTTCAGTGTCGTCCAGGACACATCCCCAACTGCGGTCTGTTGGATTAATGAGAACACTTATTCATATCTATCTGTCCCGAGTGTAGCTTCCGTTTTAAAGAGACCTGTCTTTTGTTTGTCCATGGAAGGTAGGGAGTTTATATGGCCTGTCCCTCTTTCATTAAATCTGTTCATATCAATCTGTGTGTCTAGTCAGTAAATCCATGATGCTTCGGGTCTTCTTACTCAAGTCCTTTATCCTGACTTCATTTTTCCTTAGGTAGAGCCGGTCCTTTGTCTCCTTGCAAGCGAAGTTTTGTTCTGGTTATCAAGTCTTGAATGTCCGAGGCAGCCTCATGTGGATAGGAACCTGGATTTGCCCTCTTTCTCCCTCTGGGATTCGAAACTCTGGTCCACACCTCCGCTTTTAATTTATTCTCTAACTTCTGCATTTCCAAGTCTGGAATATGTATCTCTAAGTTCTGGAGGATTTGCGCTGCTTCCACCAGATCAGGAAAGACTTTGGGCCCTGTATCCAAATGTATTTTAATTCTGGCAGGAAATAACATTTGAGCCTTTATGCCTTTCTTAAGCTTTAATTCTCTGATGACCCCTCTGACCATTTGTCTCTCGGATTGCAATGCTGACGAGAAATCTTGGTCAAAAAAAATTTGTGCACCTTCATATCTGAGATCCCTAGGTCTCCACGCCTCTTGTAGTATCCAGTCTTTGCTTTGGAAGAAAACCATTCGGACAATTATAGAATGCGGTCTAGCTGTTGGATCTTGGGGTTTGGTGACAAGGGATCGATGGGCACGATCAATGTCCATTTGAATGTCTGAAGGGAGAGAGAGAGAGCACTGCACGCAATATATGTAACACAAGGTCGGCCGTTGAGGGGAATCCCTCTTCCGCATCTTCTGGCACTCTGTGAATTCGGAAGTTATTTCTTCGAGATCTGTTCTCAAGATCTTCTAATTTACGTTGGGTTTCTCTGTCTCTCTGCAGCAATAATAGTAGTCTGTCCGACCGCTCTTGTGTTTCCGAGATCGTGGTAAGATTTGATGCATTCAGAATCACCTTTTTGTTTAAAATCTGTACTTCTTTCTTAAGGTCTGATAAAGATGAATCGATTCTGGTGACTGTAGAGAGGATTTGTTGTGTTTTTTGCATCGTTTGTGAATCGGCATTTTCTATGGTCTCAGGCTCTCCAGAGGATTCAGAGGCTGTACACCTCGCGGTGTGACTGGGCATGAGATCCTCCATATCCTCATCCAGTACTAGTTGCTTTAATTTTAACAGGCTACTTGACGATTTAAGCGCTTTTATTTCGCTGTTGCTTGCCTGCCATCTTATTTTCGCTCGGGAACCGATCACCATGTACCTTGGAGTTGTAGTTGTAACGAGAATTTTTACTTCTTAAATCGGTGGGAGCGGAGCTGCCAGAGTTAGCTTGCAGTCATCTCCGTGACATCACCGGAAGTCCCTCCCACTTTCACTTTGGACAGGTGGGATCTCGAAGTGGTTGGTCAGGGACTGCCTCTGGAATTCAAGCAGTACCCTCCAAGCCAAGCCCATGCACCTCGGGAGGAAAGAGTATCCGCCCAGACTCAGTCGGCTGTCTGAGACGTCATCGCTCGGCTCCTCCTCAAGGAGGCTGTAGCTCCAGTGGCGGATCCTTCAGCAGACCCAAGTTTTGTCTCCAGGTACTTCCTGGTGCCCAAGCGGATGGGGGGCTGGTGCCCCATTCTAGATCTGCACGACCTGAATCAATATCTCAGGTCACTCACCTTTCGGGTGGTCACTCTGTCCCAGATCATACCATCCTTGGAGCAAAACATGTGGTTCTGTTTCCTGGATCTGCAGGACGTATTCTTTCACGTCTCTATCTGTCCGTCTCATCAGGGGTTCCTCCGTTTCAGGGTCGAGGGGACCCTGTATGAGTTCCGAGCCATGCCGTTCAGCCTGTCATTGGCCCAACGGGTCGTCACCAAATTCATTGTAGTGGTGGCAGCCCATCTCAGGCATCGGGGGGAGGTCCAGATTTATCCCTACCTCGACAATTGGCTCCTAGCAGGTTCCACCCAACAGGAGGTGGAGAGGTCCAGGGACCTGGCCCTCCAGACCTGCTCCCAACTCGGCCTCCTGATCAATGAGGCCAAGTTGGAACTCATGCCTTCTCAGGTGATGGGCTTCATCAGGTCAGAACTCAACTCTCATCAAGCCAGAGCTCAGCTTCCGGCAGACAGGGCGGAGGTTCCCTCCTCCTTTGCCCAATCATTTCTGGTTGGGCAATTGCGCCCTGCCTGGGACTTTACGCGCCTTCTGGTTTACATGGTGGCGTGCACCTCAGTGGTCCGTTGGGCCTGGTTGCACATGCGCCCCCTTCAATGGGAGCTGGCCGCCCAGTGGACTCAGTGCCACGGCCATTTCGACCAGCTGATCACTGTAACCCAGAACATGTGGGGTGCTGTCCACTGGGGGACCACCCCAGACCGGTTGCAGGAAGGGATCCCATTTGTTCTCCCTGAGCCGACAGTCGTCCTTATGACCGATGCCTCTCTCATGGACTGGGAAGCCCACACGGGGGACAAAAGGGCCCACAGGCTCTGGACTCCCGAGGAGTCCCAATGCCACATCAGTCTGTTGGAGCTCAAAGCAGTCAGACTGGCGCTGTCAGCTTTCGCGCTTCCGCTCCAGGGTCAAGTGGTTCAAGTCCAGATGGACAATACCACGACCATGTACTACCTCAACAAACAGGGCAGCACACACTCCCATCTGCCATGCAGGGAGGTGCTCCACATCTGGAGCCTCATGAGCCGTTTGGAGGCGGATTTCCTAGCCATCCATGTGGCAGGAGCCTCAAACCATCTGGTGGATGCTCTCAGCCGCTTAGGCGAGACATCCCACGAGTGGTCTCTCCATCCAGAGGTAGCTTACAGCCTGTTCTCCCACTGAGGCATACCGATGGTGGACCTGTTTGCCTCCAGAGACAACACCAATCTGAAGCTTTTCCATGCCCGCCCCCCTCAGCAGGGCTCACTGCAGGGGGATGCCTTCTAAAGGCTGTGGACCCCAGGCCTCCTCTACACCTTCCTTCCATTTCCCTTGATCCACAAAGTGCTTCTCAAGGTGAGGAGGGATAAGGCGAAGGTGATCCAGGTAGCCCCAGACTGGCTGCGCTAGTTCTGGTATCCAGATCTCCTCCGCTTCCAGCACGCCTGGACCTGATATCTCTGAATCAGGGGAAGGTATACCATACGGACCTTCAATCCTTGCAGCTCACAGCCTGGTACCTGAGTGGCTAGAGTTCCAAGCTTTGGGTCTTTCCGAGGATGTCTTCACCATGATGGAAGCATTCAGATAGGAATCGACCAGGAAATGTTATGCTTTCAAATGGAAACGGTTTTCCATTTGGTGTCAGGGCAAGGGCCTGGACCCTTTGTCCTGTCCAGTGGCTAACATTCTTGACTGCCTTTGGTCCCTCTCCAAAGGGGGTCTGCAGTCATCGACTCTTAGGGTGCACCTGGCGGCCATCTCTGCTTACCTGGCGCAGGCTGGTCAACTGACATTGGTGCAGGAGACAGTGGTCACGTGCTTTTTAAAAGGCCTGGATCACATATCCCCTCCAGTGCATGAACCTCCACCACTGTGGGATCTTCTGCAGGTACTGGTAAAGCTCATGGGCAAGCCATTCGAACCCATGCACAAATGTGCTTTGTCACACTTGTCATGGAAGACAGCCTTCCTGGTGGCTATCATGTCTGCCAGAAGGACAGGGGAGCTCCAGGTGCTTTTGGTTGACTTCCCTTATCTGGTCTTCCACAGGGACAAGGTTGTCCTACCCGAAATTCTTTCCGAACTTGATGTCAGAGTTTCATCTTAATCAGGTGTTAACTCTGCCAGTTTACTACCCGAACTACACCTCGGAGGCAGAGTACAGGCTTCATACTTTGGACATGAGACGTGCTCGCTCTTATTATAAGGAGAGGACGGCAGAAATTCGGGGAGAGGTTCACCAGCTGTTTGTCACCTACGCTGAAGCCGCTTCTGGCAGACCTGCAGCAAAACAGACGATTGCAAGATGGATTACATCATGCATAAGTCTGTGTTATGAGTTGGCGGACAAGGAACCTCCCAGAGGGATAAGAGCTCATTCTGCCCGCCATACTGCTGCTTCGGTGGCTGCTTCCAGGGGCATCCCTATCCAGGAAATCTGCCGGGCTGCTACCTGGAAGTCAGCAAACACCTTCATTACCCATTACAACATCGACTTTGAGTCACGCCGGGATACTGGTTTTGGGGCCTCAGTTCTCCAATCTCTGTTTCCCAAGTAGGGGTCTGCGCCTTGCCTCTCTCCTCCCGGAGAACTGCTAGGAGTCTGCCAAAGAGTGTGGATGAACAACATATCCACGATCCTAGAAAAACAGGTTACTCAACTGTAACAGTAGTTCTAGGAGTGGTATTTGTTGTTCATCCATACAGACCCACCCGACTTCCCCAGCTGTGGACACACAACACCTGGCTTCCAGAGGGCAAGGATCTGGCGTCATGGGGAGGAGCCAAGGTTTATACCACCTGGGTGGATGGAAGGAGCCAACTTGAAGACTTCTGGCAAGATTTAAAGTGGAAGGAGACATGCCAAAGAGTGTGGATGAACAACACATACCACTCGTAGAACTATTGTTATAGGTGAGTAACCTGTTTTTCTGTGGATCTCTGCACCCATGAATTGCTCGCGATGAAGTTGGGGTGACCCCCCCAACTTTTGGAGGATGGCATCACACCCGGGACTCCAGGTTCACGTCTCTGGGCTCTTCCCCTGAGCCTCTCCCCATACTATACATACCAAGGGAGAACAGGCCTCCACTGTACCTCGTCTTGCCGAGACAGGAGGCCTGAGGGAGGGGTTGGTTATGGACCCCTGCCAGTCCGGTACCCCCTCAGGAGTTCGGACACCCCTGGTGGCAGTGTTGCAGCTATACACTGGGCCCGCACCTACAGATCCCTTGACGGTGCAGTCTGGTTTCACTTCGGCTCCTGGATTCCAGGCCGCTGTCAGTGAGCAAAGCAACATCGATTGCGCGGCTGGGTCCTCTCCTGCTGCCTTTCGTGGCACCGGGGAAGGAAGGGTCTCAGAGGTGGTTACTTTGGCAATCTCTCTGACTCTGAGGACGAGGATTGAGATGATCCTGATTGGCTCCTTAACTCCATGGAGCCTTGGGACTTTTCTAGACCCAGTTCCAGACCTTTGGTGTTGGTAGGTCCTGGGAGTCCTCCTCCCAGTGCAGGGCGCAACGCCGCTTCTCCAGCTTTCCACAGTGGCACTTGTGGTACCAGGGGGTGCCTCTGGCACCGATTCCCGTGCTGAAGGGGATGGCGGTGCCATGTCTGGTGCCGAGTTGGGGTCCGGAACGGTTGTCTGCTTCGGGTTGGGTTGTGGTTCTGCATCTGGTGCTGCTTGCGGTGCTGAGGGGGTATCAGTGCTGTTGGTGGCTCCACTCTTCCTCCCCTTCTGTCTCCTGGATCTCCTTCGGCTGTTTGGCTTTCCTTGAAGGGCTGGTCCCTTTCTGGTGAAATCCTTTCTTCTAGAATCGTGGATATGTTGTTCATTCACACTCTTTGGCATGTCCTTTTCCCCTTTAAATCTTGCTGGAAGTCTTCAAGCTGGCTCCTCCCACCCACCCGGGTGGTAAATACTTTGGCTCTGCCCCATGACGCCAGATCTTTCTTTCCGCTGGAAGATTCAGGTTCCCTCGTGCTACTTCTGCAGTTCGTAGGCCTTGGCTTCGCAACGACGGTTTACACTGCAAACCCTTTCTCTAAAACTCATTAGAGTTTACGATTCCGATCCAAGCACATCGGACATGGAGGACAAGTCATCCCCCCGGATTTCGCCGGTGTCCATGCAGACAGAAAATGTTGCGCACCGATCCCCACCTCTCGTGCGTTTACTGCCTGGGTGTCGTACGTGACACCACTTCTTGCACCATCTGTTTGGCCTTCCATCCCAACATCCTGGATGACCGCAAGGCGTGCTTAAAATTGGGGAGACCGGAGCTTCGCAATCCACTGGTGAAATCGAAGGAGGCAAGGTGGGCGGTTTCCGCGGCCGCGGGATCCATCGAGCAGATGGTGGCTTTCGAAGAGGAAGCTGCTCAAGCTTCAGGCAGCTGAAGTTTTTTCGCGCCTCTTAACCTTGGCTCTTCCTTCACCGGGTCCCTTCAGAAGCTGTGCCAGTCTCTCCCTCACCTGGGGTGAGGCAACTTCCGGCTCACACTCCTCCCGCCCTAGGAAAAGGGACAAGGACTACAAGTCTTCTTCCCAAAGGAGATGTTCCTGGGACTGAGAGAGGTCCGATTCTTGGGAACTTTCGGTCTCGACCTCGGTCGAGATCGTTTCTGCGGCCTCCGGCTTCTTGGACCTTCTGTCAGGCCAAGGCACCGAGACCGAAGAAATGGCTGATCTGGCTGAGATGTCTCTTGACCCAATCTAGCTGTTGTCGCCGACTTCTTGGAAAAGACACCGATCCTTTCCTTCCCTGATAAGGAGACCCAGCCCTCGGGTGTCCCAGTCGAGGGAAAGGAGCCAGAACCTTGGTTCTCCCCAACTCCGGCTTCTCCCGATCGAACGAGCCGACCCCGTCGGTCTCGATTGAGGACCAGGACCCCTTCAGTCAAAAAACCGAAGACAGATCACAGACATTCCAGGAAGAGGCGTCGCCACCGATCCTCATCCTCCTCGGATGAGGACAGACTTCGATGGAAGCTCCGTCGACATTATGAGGACCTCATGTGGCAACAGCTGATTCTGACTGGTCAAAAGCCAGCTCCGCCGGCAGCACCAGCCATTATTTGGCCCCAGCCTCTTAGGCCGACGCCGACCCCTCCGGAACCGAAGGTCTTGGTTCCTCTGTCCGTAGGGAAGGCACACATTCCAGCTTGGCCTGTTTTGGTCTCCTCACCGATTTTGGTGGAATCACCGACTAAGCAGCCTCAGGGAGGGGGCTCTCTCGAAGGAGGATTGGTCAGACAGCGGCCTTCCCCGTCGTTTGTCCATCACTGTTGTCCCTGATCACCCTCAGCGTATCGAGGGAGACGTAGGCGGGAGACCTATATATCCCGACTCTTCGGACTCAAATGTCACTGGTCTGCACTCGCATCCGGGGGGATGATGAGTCATCAGTGGCAGGCTTGGAGGGAGATCCTTTCTCTTTTCAAGGCATCCTCTGCCTGATTTCCGAATCAACTGAAATGCCCTTGGAGCCTATCCAAAAGAAGTCAGAGTACCCCTTCACGGATATCTTCAAGAGGGGGATACTCCGATGGAGGCCTTTCCAGTGGCTGAAGCCATTGTTAGCCCGGCCCTTGAGCTATGGCAATACCCTGCCTCTTGCCCAGCTCTGTCTTCCCGCATGGCCCGCAAGTATATGGTACCCATGGGGTCCCTGGCGGGTTTCACAGAGCATCCCTCGGCCGAGAGCCTCATGACTGCTTCTGTGTTTAGACGCATGTGTAGCTCAGTAGACACTGACCGCCCTCCGGACAAGAAGTCCAAAAATATGGACCATTCTGCCCGGAAGGTTTATGCGGCCTCATCCCTGGGCCTTCGTCAGGCCAACTCGGCTGTTATCATGGCACACTTCTTTAATGCCCTCTTGGGGTCCCTAGATGAAGTCCTCCCTCATCTTCCAACGGACATGCAGACACAGTGAAGCAGGTCCGTGACCAAGGCCGTGCTGTTTACAAAACAGCAGCTCCAGACGACCCTGGACATTGGAGATTCCTGTGCCTGCTCCTTAGCAGCCGCAGTGGCCACTCGCCGTAGGGCCTGGCTGAGGTTATCCTCCTTTCTGGCGGGTACTGAGCACAAGTTAGCTGATGTGCCCTTCCTTGGGACTGACCTCTTCGGTATGGGAGTGGCAGGTCACCTCCAGCAAATGGAGCAGTCCAACGCCACCTTTGATGCTACCTCTGCGAAGGGTTCTTCAGACAAGAACCAGCCGAAGTGCAAGAAGAAGCCCTTTTGGCATGCTTTCCCTGTGGTTAGACAGCCCTTCTATCCAGGAGGTCAGCAGCAACAGCAGGCTCAAGCTTGGCACCCTAGGCCCATGCAGGGTCCTCAACAGCCCCGTAAAGGAGGTCATGGCACAGGTCCAGCAGCCTCTTCCTCCTCCAAGCCTGCTCAGTGACGGGTCGGGGTGGCCACCCCTACACCCTTCACGCCAGCTCTGGGGCCTCCCGTGGGGGGCCAGCTCTGCCACTTTCTTTCCGCCTGGTCCAGTATCACTTCCGACAGGTAGGTCTTAGAAGTGGTTGGTCAGGGACTGCCTCTGGAATTCGAGCAGTACCCTCCCAGCCGAGCCCACGCCCCTCGGGAGGAAAGGATCTCAGTTTGCACTCAGTCAGCTCTTTGAGATGACATAGCTCAGCTCCTCCGCAAGGAGGCAGTAGCTCCAGTGCTGCATCCTCCTACAGACCCATGCTTCGTGTCCAGGTACTTCCTGGTGCCCAAGCGGACGGGAAGTTGACGCCCCATCCTAGATCTCCACGACCTGAATCAATTTCTCAGGTCTCGCACCTTCAGGATGGTAACTCTGAATCAGATCATACCATCCATGGAGCGAAACATGTGGTTCTGTTCAGTGGATCTACAGGATGCGTTCTTTCACGTCCCATCAGCGGTTCCTCCACTTCCGGGCTAAGGGGACCCTGTACGAGTTCCGAGCCATGCCATTCGGCCTGTCATCGTCCCCTCGGGTCTTCACCAAGTGCATTGCAGTGGTGGTGGCCCACCTTCGGCGTCAAGGAATTTGAATATACCCTTACCTCGACGACTGGCTCTTGACAGGTTCCTCCCTTCAGGAAGTGGAGAGATCCAGGGATTTGGCTCTCCGAACCTGCTCCCAGCTGGGCCTCCTAATTAACGAGGCCTAGTCAGAACTTGTGCCCTCACAGGTGATGGGCTTCATTGGGGCAGAGCTCAACTCTTGTCAAGCCAGAGCTCGGCTCCTGGCGGACAGGGCGGAGGTTCTCTCCTCCTTGCCTAATCATTTCTGGTTGGGCACTTGCGGCCTGCCCGGGACTTTCTGCGTCTTCTGGGCTACATAGCGGCATGCACCTCAGTGGTCTGTTGGACTAGATGGCACGTGCGCCTCCTTCAATGGGAGCTGGCTGCCCAGTGGACTCAGCACCATGGTCATTTCAACCAGCTGATCACTGTGACCCAGAAGATGTGGGACGCTCTCCAATGGTGGACTGCCCCAGACCGTTGCAGGAAGGGATCCCGTTTGTCCGCTTCGCGACGATGGTCGTCCTCACGACCAATGCCTCTCTCGTGGGCTGGGGAGCCCACATGGGGGACAACAGGGCCCATGGGTTCTGGAACCCCAAGGAGTCCCGATGCCACATCAACCTGTTGGAGCTGAGAGCAGTCAGACTGGCACTGTCAGCTTTCGGATCTAGTGGTTCAAGTCCAGGCGGACAATACCATGACCTTCTGCTACCTCAACAAACAGGGCAGCACTTACTCCCTTCTGCTATGCAAGGAGGTGCTCCGGATCTGGACCCTCATCAGCCAGTTGGAGGCGGATCTCCTTGTCATTCATGTGGCAAGAGTCTCAAACCAGCTGGCGGATGCTCTCAGCCACATAGGCCAGACATCCCATGAGTTGTCACTCCATCCAGAGGTAGCTTACAATCTGTTCTCCCGTTGGGGCAAACCGATGGTGGACCTGCTTGCCTCCAGGGAAAGCACCAAGCTGAGACTGTATCATGCCCGCCCCCCCCCAGCAGGGCTCGCTGCAGGGGGATGCCTTCTCGAGGCCGTGGATCCCAGGCCTCCTCTACACCTTCCCTCCATTTCTCTTGATCCAAATGGTGTTACTCAAGGTGAGGAGGGACAAGGTGAAGGTGATTCTGGTAGCCCCAGACTGGCCCGCCAGTTCTGGTACCCAGATCTCCTCAGCCTCAGCTGCAGGCCCCCGGAGCGGCTTTGCACACGCCGGACCTGATATCTCTCAATCAGGAGAAGGTCTTCCATCCGGACCTTCAATCCCTGCACCTGACAGCCTGGTACCTGAGCAGCTAGAGTTCCAGGCTTTGGGTCTTTCCAAGGATGTCTACACTGTGGCGGAGGTATCTCGAAAAGAATCGACCAGGAGATGCTATGCCTTCAAATGGAAAAGATTTTCCATTTGGTGTTAGGGTAAGAGTCTGGACCCCTTATTCTGTTCTGTGGATAGCATTCTTGACTACCTTTGGTCTTTCTCCAAAGGGGGTCTTCGGTCATTGACCCTTAGGGTGCACTTGGCAGCCATCTCTGCATGGGCCGGTAAGTCGACATTGGCACAGGAGACAGTGGTCGGGTGCTTTTTCAAAGGCCTGGATCACATATCCCCCTCCGGTGCGTGAACCTCCACCTCCATGGGATCTCTTGCTGGTTTTGGCAAAGCTCATGGGCAAGCCATTTGAACCCATGTACAAGTGCGAGCTCTCACACTTGTCATGGAAAACGGCCTTCTTGGTGGCTATCACGTCAGCCAGAAGGACAGGGGAGCTCCAGGCGCTTTCAGTGGACTCCCCTTATCTGGTCTTTCACTGGGACAAAGTTGTCCTGCGCCCCCACCCAAAATTCCTTCCAAAGGTGGTGTCAGAGTTTCACCTTAACCAGGTGTTGACTCTGCCAGTATACTACCCTAACTACACCTCTGACGCCGAGCACAGGCTCCATACTTTGGACCTAAGACGTGCTCTCTCCTGTTATAAGGACAGGACGGCAGAAATTCTTGGAGAGGTTCGCCAGTTGTTTGTCACCTACGCTGAAGCCGCTTCTGGCAGAGCTGTAGCCAAACGTACCATAGTGAGATGGATTACATCATGCATAGGTCTGTGCTATGAGTTGGCGGGCAAGGAGCCTCCCAGAGGGAAAAGAGCTCACTCTGCCTACCATACTGCTGCTTCCAGGGACATCCCTACCCAGGAAATCTGTCGGGCTGCTACCTGGAAGTCAGCACACACCTTCATTACTCACTACCACAGCGACCTGGAGTCATGCCAGGATGCTGGTTTTGGGGCCTCGGTTTTTCAATCTCTATTTCCCAAGTAGGGGGTGTGCGCCTTGCCTCCCTCCTCCCAGAGAACTGCTTGGAGTCTGCCAAAGAGTGTGGATGAACAACATATCCACGATCCTAGAAAAACAGGTTACTCACCTGTAACAGTAGTTCTAGCAGTGGTATATGTTGTTCACACACACACACACCCGATCTCCCCGGCTTTAGGCGCACAACCTTGCTTCCAGCGGGCTAAGATCTGGCATCATGGGGTGGAGCTGAGGTATTTACCACCCGGGTAGGTGGGAGGAGCCAGCTTGAAGACTTGTGGCAAGATTTAAAGGGGAAAGGGACATGCCAAAGAGTGTGGATGAACAACATATACCACTCCTAGAACTACTGTTACAGGTGAATAACCTGTTCTTTCTTCCTCTTGTTTTCTTTGCTTTACATTCTTACATTGTGTTTTATTTCAGGGGAAAGGTGTTTTAAAGCCTGGTAGAGTAACATGTCTCTAATACTTAGAATTTCTCGTTGGTGTTTGTTTTTTGTGTTATTTGTGTATGGACGTAGTTGCTTATTTACCTTCTAGGTTATTTTTATGTGAAAGTTACATTGATGTATCTGATGTACTTTAATGGTATTTGTTATCGTAAAAGATTTTATTGATAAAAAAAAAAATCTGGTGAGGCTAGGTTTGGCAGATATAGGTTCAGTGCCGCCTTCCGTGGCTAGGGTCCCTGGGATCTCTCGCAGGAGTTGTGCCTGTAGTAGGTGTGGATAGGGGCCTGGACGGCTTCGACCTCTCCATCGGGGGGGGTCTCCCTTCCTGAGCACCACCCCATTCGCCCCTCTACAGTTGGGATATCTGGGATGGCCAAGTTGCGAAGCCCCTGAGGGGTCCCTTGCCCGCTCTTGGAGCTCTGGCAGAGGGCCTAGTTTGATCTGTCAATGCCCCTTCTCTGCCTTCTCCTCCTCCCCCTCTCCCAGGCATTTCTGATCCTGTGGGGCCCTTGACCTGGGAACAGTTCAGGGTCTCGGCTAGTGCGTTCCCTGTCTACCTTTGAGCCATGGACCAGGCCATCATTCTGCCAGAAACCCCGGCACTGCCACCTCTGACTCTAGCTCCTCTTCTTTCCCTGTCTTCCTCCTTCAAGGAAGAGGACAGGCTGGTCCTCTACTCCTCTGATGCTGATTATACTAATTATCAGTGGTTCCTTTCGAGGATGCTACAGGACCTGCATTTGGACCACTTTGCTGGATGCAGTCCTGCCCGATCAACGCTCTGCTTCTTTGGGGAGTGCAGTTCTGATGTCACTGTCATACCTCTGTGACCCAACCTTTCACACAGGTGTCCTGGAATGCCTGGCTCCATCCCTCCGCACCCTCTTCAGCCTTGAGGAAGAGCCAGCACTGGTACTGCGCACTCCTGGGGTCTGAAGGAGCCATGCCCCACCCCACTTTGCGAGTCAAGCTCCTGGACACCCCTTTGGGACATTGCCACCCAGAGCGTAACCATCCCCCTGAGTCGGACTCGGCCAAGTTCGACCATTGAGATTGAAGAGCCTTCTTGGGGGCATGCACCATGCTGTGCATTGCAGCAGATGAGGCACACATGGCAACCTACGGCAGGTACTTGTGGGCCGTGCTGGGACAGTTCATGGCGTCCATGCCTGACTGTGAGGCAACAACACAAGCCATTCGCCTTTCTGCACAGGGCTTGGAGCTGCTGAAACTCCAGTTAAGGGCATCCTACAACACCAGTGAGGTAGCCTTCAGGTTGGTGGGAACTGTGGTCTGCATTCAGTGGACCACAAGGCTGTGAAGTGAAGACTAAGATGGCGACCATCCTGGGTTGACCGTCAGATCAGGGGAGCAGCTGCAGTATAGTTTTATTATTTTACTTCGTTTTTACCTTTTGTTAAGCTATGGTCATAATACTATTTTATTTTATATAGTGATTAGCATAGTTAGTGAGGGACAAAAAGTGAGTAAAGTTATTGCAGTGCATTTTTCGGCTTAGTAGCAGCAGTTTATGAGTGACTCCTTAGTTTGGGGGTCTTCTATTTAAGAGTTCTCTGGCTCATCAGAAACGAACGAGGTGGAGGAGGTGGTAAAATTGGATACATTTAATTACCAGTCCTTATCCATTTTGTCCATCGGGCTATTCGATCTTGTGGCTTAACGACTTGAGGTTGGACTTTGGCCAGGAGTCCGTCTTGCCTTACGCCGCGCTCCTGAACTGTTTTCGGGGGAGCGGCACTGGGTCGGTGCTGGTGCGTGGGAGAGTGTACAACTGGAACTTGTTTCGCCACTGGATTGTTTGTGGGCCAGAACTGTTTCAGAGGACTCCGGGTTTGATGTGGATATCGAGGAAATCGAGGAGGCCTGTGGTGGAGTGTTTTTTTGGTTTGCTGCTGGCTTCGATATCTGGGGCCCTTTCTTCTTCCTTCTCTTGCTGCCGGTGCTCGCTCGGGGGTTGGGTTCAGGGTGTTGCCTGAAGGCTGACCCTGTGTCTATTATCCCTAAGCTTTTTGTGGATTCAGCTGGTGGGCTGTGTCCGATGAGAGCTGAAGAGTGGAGTTGCTGGTGATTGGAGAGGAGGGGGATCGTGGTGGAGTGTTTTGGTCCCAGTTTTGGAATTACTCTTTTGGGGGAGGGATTCCTAGAAGGCTGGAGGTTCCTCATATGAACTGTTGGAGGTCTGGGAAGCCTAGCCGGATTTGAACTGACAGTTGCACTACGACGTGGTGTGACTTTTCCCGCATTCCTTGCTGTTTTGGCTAGAGTACTACTGTTGTGGGCAGTGAGAGTGCCTAAAGTTTAGATCTGGACAGTGAAAATGACAAAGACTTGTATCATTTAAACGCTTTTTTTCCCTAACATATGTGAGAAGTAGTGTTTGGGAAATATAATTGTTTTATCTTTTGGGGAGGTGAGAGCTTCCTAAATAGAGATAAATATCAGTCTTGGAATATTTTTCTGCTGCTGCTTTGAAGTTGTTGCGTCTTGCTTTTAATAGTTTTGTTTTAGTTTGGGGGTTGGGATTGGTATTTGTTATATGGTTATATATTATTTTTGGTTTGGGTTATTTATTTTTAGGAAAATGTGTTGGACTGGGCTGACGGTTAGGCAGTATTCCCCCTCCAGACTGAGGGATCTTCGCCCTTTTTGTTGCCCCTCCTTATCCCCGGAGGTGTACAGACTGTGTAGAGGATTGGGAATAGTTAGGAGGATTAGAGCAGGAACTCAGCCTGTTAGGGGAATGGGGAGGAGTGGGCGGATTGGGATTGTGGGGACAAGGAAACGCCCTGGGGCGAAATGGATCCAGGAAATGGGTCCTCCCTGTCTAGTTCCCATACCCAAGGGTTCTGCTTATTGCAGACAAGAAACTCAGTCTCCCTTGGCTGCTCATCAAACTCGGGCGGTGTTATGCAATGCCAGGTCTATTAAAAACAAGACTGCCATAATTGGGGATCTTGTTAGTTTGACTGACCTGACTTGCATCACCGAGACCTGGTTGGATGGAAATGCAGGCCCAATTTTGGCTTCAGCGATTCCACCCGGGTATTCGGTGATACATCGCCCGAGGATCAGTTGTAGGGGCGGGGGTGTGGCCCTGTGTTTTAAATCAGAACTGTACCTGAGGGAAATTCCATTGGGAGCCACCAACTCCTTTGACTGTATCGTGGGTGAGGGTGTAGGGTGCAGGATTCTTCTCATTTGCCATCCACCAGGAGATGAGAATGTTTTCCTGTGGGAAGTTGCGGACTTCATCGCCGACCTAACATTGGGATTACAATGTGTGGGTCAACGATGAACTCTCGCAGCTTGGACAGGACTTCCTCCAGCTAATGAGCTCATTGGGCCTCACACAGGTTGTTTCCTCCTCGACCCACATTGGTGGTCATTCATTGGACTTGGTGTTTCTCCTGGGGATGGAGATATCCGACTTGGTGGTGGAACCAGTCAGATGGTCAGACCATCATACTATCAGCTTCAGTTTTGAGGCCTCCCCAATAGGCCTGCCCCTATGGAGATGGTCCAGTGCCGCTCTTTGAGGGATGTATCGCCAGATGGTCTGATGGCGGTACTGGACCTATCAGGCATGCCGAGGGAATGCATGGATCCAGGGGATCTGGTATTTGCCTATAATAAGGCAGTGACAGAGGCCCTGGATTCTATTGCTCCTGTCTGTGTTCGTCCACTCTCCCTTCGCCTTAGGTCCCCATGGTTTGATGGGGACCTGAGGGAATTGAGAAGAGTGGGACGAAGGCTAGCGAGGCGATGGCGGAGGTCCAGCCTGGTATGTGACAAGCTTAGTTTGATGGACCATTATTTGGTCTGTCAGTCAACAATTTCCCGGAAGAAGGCAGAATTCCTGTCCAGGGAAATTGCTGCCGTGAGGAATCGACCAGCTCAGCTTTTCCGGACTGTGGACAGACTATGCAATCCACTCTGTCTTCAGCCCAGAAATGCTTTTTTCACAGGAACAATGTGAGGAGTTTACTCGATTCTTCGCGGATAAGGTTGCCACAATCAGGTCTGATATCCGCCTGACCCTTTCTCTAGGGAATAGCAGTGATCGGCAGGAGATGTCGGACTCCCGGTTTGAGTGGAGTGACTTTGCCCAGCCTACAATCAATTATATTGTGATTTTTATCCAGACTTTACGTCCTACCAACTGTAGTTTGGATCCGGGCCCCACGCGCTTTCTTGTTGGCTGCGTTGATGTTATCAGCCTGGTCCTTGCTGAGAGAGTCTGATTATCCTTGGAGAGGGGAGTTTTTCCAGCTTTCCTAAAGGAGGCAATAGTTTGTCCTCTTCTTAAAAAGCCTTCCTTGGATCCCGACTGTCTAGCAAACTACAGGCTGGTCTCTAACCTTCCCTTTTTGGGTAAGGTTATTGAGAAGGTGGTGGCATTGCAGCTGGAGGACCATTTGACCAGCCACAATATCTATGATTCTCTCCAGTCCGGTTTCAGGAAGAGACATAGTACTGAGACGGTTCTTGTTCGGGTACTGAATGACCTCCTGATAGCTAGAGATCGAACGGTCTGTTTCATCCTGGTCCTTCTTGATCTCTCTGCAGCATTTGATACTGTGGACCATGTTGTGCTGTTGGATCGTCTGCGGTTTATCTGCAGACTCTCGGGGGTTGTCCTCAGATGGTTTTAATCTTACCTCACTGGTAGGACTCAGAGAGTGGTGTCTGGGGTTTGTACCTCGGCTTCATTCTCCCTGCCCTGTTGAGTTCTGCAGGGATCCATCTTAGCACCCATGTTGTTTGCAGTGTACATGCTGCTGTTGGGAGTGATTATTAGATGGCATGGCTTGAGTTTCCACTGCTACGCAGATGACACTCAGCTATACATGTCTTTGTCCCGGAACAAGACGATGCTGTCTCAGTGCTCAACAGCTGTCTGACTGAAATTCAGACCTAGATGAATGTGAGCTGACTAAGGTTGAACCTTGAAAAAACCAAGGTGTTGGTCGTGAACCCAGATTGTCGTGAGGCAGGTATGTTGGCAGGTTCACCTTTGGGTCTATGACTCGGAGGTGTTCAGCTAGCTACCTCAGACTGGGTGCGGAACCTGGGCATTATGTTTGATGACTGCTTGACCCTGAAATAACAGGTGTCAGCAGTTGTTAAAACTTCTTTTTACCATCTAAGAAATATCGCCTGGGTGAAACATTTGGTTCCTCTCGACGATCTTCCAACATTGGTTCACGCCTTTGTTTCTTCCTGTCTTGACTACTGCAGTGCCCTTTACCTAGGGCTGCCGGGGGTTGATATCCGACGCTTGCAGCTAGTGCACAATGCGACAGCCAGTCTATTGACTGGTGCATCAAGAACCAGTCATATAATGCCTGTGCTCCGCGGTCTGCACTGGCTGCCTATACAGTGGCGTGATCACCTTAAGGTTGCTTTGCTAACCTATAAGGCCCTACACGAACAGGGACCGAGTTATTAAAGATCTCCTTTGTCCCTACCATCCCCTCTGTCCTCTCCGATCCTCCGATGAAGGATTGCTAGAGGTTCCCAGGGTACGTCTGCAAACATCTGGAGCAAGAGCATTTAGTTTTGCTGCCCCGTCCCTGTGGAACTCTACCTCATTGGGTTTGAGACTGCCTAACTGTCCAGAGTTTTAAAATAGCTTTGAAAACCTATCTCTTCAGCCTGGCATTTATTGATTGCGGTTTAGTTTGCTCTCCTGTGCTGCTATTATATTGCTGTCTGTTGAACTATATGTTTGTTAGAATAATTTATTTTGTTTTATGTATTTATTGTATAGGCGCCTTGGTTTCAGAAAGGTGCCTTTTTATAAATAAAATTGATTTGATTTGATCTGTCAAGGTCATCACCCCTGGCCAGATGTAGGGTGGTCGCCTCATGATTCCTGGGGGCCCATTTCTTTTCCCGTAGGGCCAGGCATGAGCTTGCAAGGCACCTTCCTGCTCCCAGGCCAAGGGAGCCTCCACTTGCCTCTGACCAGTGTTGGGTCTTGCTACACCCGTGAGGAGCCCCTGACTCATTGTGTCTCCCCATAGAGGCTGAGGGAACATCCTTTTTCCTCAGGGTTTGCTGACACCACCTTCATTGGTGGCTTGTCACAGTCTCAACAGTGCTGAATGGTGAAGACTGATCATTGGAAAATATGAAAATTACATACTCACTGCAATTCTTGATCTTCCAGGATATCTTCACCATTCAGCACTGCAACCTGCCCACCTTCCCCCTTATGGGCAGGCTTCTGGGTAGCCTCCTCCCTTCTTATCTTCCGCCTTTAACAAAAAAGCAAAACAAAAAAAAACGGTCAACAGAGGGACTACATTGGGAGGCAAACCTTTTGGGGTACCTGTTGCTCACTCTGGTGTGACCCAAAACACAAATAAAGAAGAAATTATTTAAGGGGAAAGCCTTTCTAGCCTATGGGCAACTTTGAGTTTGAGTTCTTTTTGAGTGTGGATAGGAAGGATAGGAATATAAAAAGCAGTTGCTCAATATATTTAAACGTGTGCAACAAAGGGGGTAAGGGAAATAAAGAAAATGTTTTGCACTGATAGAGGAGGGAGAGGGGAGACTTGGGGGAGTGTTTGGTATCCTGCATCTGGAAGGGTGGGGGGTCGCTGGTGGGCAACGACAGCAATGGGCAGGGTGGTAGGCTGCAACAACTGCGGTGCACCAATCTTTCTAAAATTGCCTGGAGTGTGGAGGATGTTTAGTGTGCAGCCACATAGAAAACTTAGAAAGGAGATTGAGGGTCTGCAGAAGGAACTAAGACAGGCAAGGCAGATTGGGGGGGTTTAGCCCAATACTGGAGGGAGGAAGAAGGGGAGATGAGGGAGGGCGATTTAAGCCAACAGTGGTGAGGAGAGGGTCAGAAGAAGGGAAGCAGAGACAAAGGGGCCCGGGCCAGGAAAAACGATTGCCGGGAAAACCAGGTCAGGAGACAAAAGACAAAAGGAAGGAGGCGATAGAGACTTGTGAGGGGAGGCGAAGAAGTGGCAAAAGTCATGGAGTGGAAAGGACAGTTAATATGAAGAGAGAGGGAGCGGGCATTTGTGAAGGGTCTTCAGAAAATAGTTTTGCACTGCTAGAGAGGAAGAAGGTGGAGGAGGGAAATGATGAAATTAGAGGAGTAATTGATAAATGCCTGGACCAAACTGGAGCGGGGGAAAGTTCTGCTGAGAGAATTGCAACAGGGGTAAAAGGGGGAAATAATGTGCAGGAGGAAGAAGAGCAGCTGGAAATGAGAGAGGGAGATGAATGAAAGCAAGCAGGGAGTAAGAGGGGTGGAATCTTAGTGCTGGGGGACTCAATACTAAGAGGAGTTAGGTGGGGTGGCAAGGGGGAGAGGCATAGTCGCATTTGGGTGAGGCCATGCCAGGAATGACAGCGGAAAGGGTGGGACAATCTGTTCTGAAATATGCTAGAAGGGGTAGGGACAAGCCTCATTTAATTATACATCTTGGGACTAAAGACCTGGCTGACAAGACGGTAGATATAGTCCAGAGGAGGTTTGAGGAACTAGCACAATTATGTGAGGGGGCAGGAAGATCAGTAACTTTTTCAGAGATACTTCCAGTGCCAAAGGCAAGCAAAACAAGAAAGCTGAGAATAGAGAAATTTAACGGATGGCTAAGAACCTGGTGTTGTGCTAAAGGGTATGGGCTGTTGGGGGGGTGAGTAGGGACCTGGGAGGACAGTAGTCTCTATGCCAAGGACAGACTACACTTGAGTGAGGAGGGAAAGAAAATATTGAAACAGAGGATGGAGGAGTACATAGAGGAGGTTGGGAATTTTAACTAGGAGTCGGGGGTGGTGATTGGAGAAGAGATATGCAGAGACCACAGGTTGGGAAACCATATGAGCTTACCCCCCATAACAGTGACAAAGGACAAATGGCAAGTACTGTTGGTGATGCTAGGAAAGGAGGGCAGGATGGTGGGGGAGGAGCGTGGAAGGTGGTTATCCTTAATGCTAGGAGCCTTGGGAGGAAAACTGCAGAGTTACAGGTGCTCATGGCAGAGGGAGAGGTGGACATTGCAGCCATCACGGAAACATGGGCCACCCAATACATGAATCGGACCTGTCTGTACCAGGGTACAGGTTATTTCGTAGGGACAGGGTGATTGGGAAAGGGGGGTGGCACTATATGTGAAGGAAGGACTGAAGTGTGTAAGGGAGGAAGGGGAGGAGGGTAGTACGGAGTCACTTTGGATGCAAATCCAGGATTCCAAGAATAGATTCTTAGAATGGGAGTGGTGTACAGCCACCATCTCAGACGGAGGATTTAGACAGGAACTAGCGGGACAGATCAGGAGGACTCATGGTAGAAGGGTAGTGTGGTGATTGTGGGGGACTTCAACATGCCAGGAGGGACTGAGTACCCCAACAACCAGGAACAGAAGGGAGCAGGTACTGCTGGATGCCTTCCAGGACAGCTTCCTGCTGGAAATGGTCAGTGAACCAACCAGGTTAGGGAATACCCTTGACCTTGTGCTGGCAAATGGGGACTTTGTGAGAGAACTTACAGTAGAGGAACCACTGTCAGTGAGTGACCACCACTCAGTATGGCTCACATTGGATATGGGCAAGGAAGGAGTGGAATCTGGCACAAGAGTGCTGGGCGTCAGGAGGGCTGACTTTGGGAGGATGGGGGAAGTGGTAAAAGGGTACCTTGCCAGAATTCAACCCAGTATGGACACTAACCAGAGGTGGGAGCTCATAAAGCTGGGGATAGTGGAGGCAACCAAAACCTGCTGCAAAGCCCAGAGCAAGAAGGCTGAGGCTAAGAAACCGAGCTGGTTGAGCAAGGAGGTCATGGAAAAGGTAAGGAGGAAAAGAGCTGCCTTTAGGAAGTACAAGAAAACAGGGAGAGGGGAGGACAGGGAGGAGTACTGACAGAATCAAAGGAGGTGACAAGGGCAGTAAGGGGAGCCAAAGCATCTACTGAACTCAGGCTGGCACAAGGCATTAAGAAGGGGGAGAAGGACTTCTTTAAGTACATCAGGGAGAAAAGGAGCTGTAAGGATCACATAGTAAGGATTAGGAAGAAGGGTTGGGTGGAAGCAGAGTGCGATAAGGCAGAAGCACTAAATGGGTACTTCTGCTCAGTATTTACTAAAGAGAGGAGGGGGTGACACCCAAAGTGGGAGAAATGGCAGAAACGGGGGAAGGGGTGACAGATGGGGAAATCATGGAGGGCAGAGTTCGAGAGGGTTTGAAGGCACTGAGGGTGAACAAGGCGCCAGGCCCAGATGGCATCCACCCCAGGGTACTGAAGGAGCTGGCAGAGGTCCTTGCAGGACCTTTGGCAGACCTATTTAATGCCTCACTACATTCGGGTGTGTACCTCAGGACTGGAGTATGGCTCATGTGGTGCCCCTCCACAAGAGTGGCCCCAAGGATGAACCGGGAAACTACAGACCAGTGAGCCTCACATCCATGGTGGGTAAGCTAATGGAGACTATCCTGTAGGAGAGGCTGGTGGCCCTCCTAGAGGCCAAAGGACTACAGGACAGCAGACAGCATGGCTTCATACATGGCAGATCCTGCCAAACCAACCTGGTGGAGTTCTATGACTGGGTAACTAGGCAACTGTACAGGGGCCATGCAGTGGATGTCCTATATCTGGACTTCAGTAAGGCATTCGACTCGGTGACGCATGAAAGGCTGGGAAGGAAGTTAGTAGGCACAGGGATGGGTGCAAAGCTGGTGAGATGGGTAGGAAACTGGCTTCAGGGAAGGCAACAGAGGGTGGTGGTGGGTGGGGAGCTCTCGCACCCAAGGGCAGTGACGAGTGGTGTTCCACAGGCTCGGTGTTGGGACCAGTGTTGCTTGGGATATTCATTGCAGACATATCATGGGACATCAAGAGCAAGATCAGTCTGTTTGCTGATGATACCAAGGTAGGCGCGGTGGTGGATGACCTAGGGGGATGGCAGGGGTTGCAGGATGATCTGGCAAAGCTTGAAACATGGTCAGACACCTGGCAACTGGGCTTTAATGCCAAAAAGTGCAAGGTGCTGTATTTTGGGATGAAGACCCCAAGGAGGAGTTTCCAGCTGGGGGGAGTGCAGCTAGCCCAGACAGAGGAGGAGGAGGAGGAGAAGAAGGATCTGGGTGTGCTCATTACAGGGTCAATGAACAACTCGGCACAATGTAGGAAGGCAGCTGCAAAGGCCAACAAAATGCTGGGTTGTATTGCAAGGGGTATATCCTCGAGGAGGGAGGAGGTGATTCTGCCACTGTATAGGTCATTAGGTAGACCACACTTGGAGTACTGCGTGCAGTACTGGCGCCTATATCTGAAGAGGGACATTAAGTTACTGGAGGGGGTGCAGCGCAGGGCGACAAAGATGATCAAGGGGCTGGGGACTTACCATACGTAAAGGAGGTTGAAGGAGTTGAACATGTACTCTGGAGGAGAGGAGAGGAGGGACAGGGGTGACATGATTGAAACCTTTAAGTACATGAAAGGAATAAACAAGACGGGTACAGAGGGGCTGTTCAAAGTCAGGGAGGGGAGGGCCACCAGGGGCCATGATATGAGACTGGAGGGAGGAAGGTTCAGGAGGGAGATGAGGAGACACTTTTTTACAGAGAGGGTGGTGGCTGGGTGGAATGCGTTACCTGCAGAAGTGGTATCCAGTAGAACAGTGGACTGCTTCAAAAGGGGATGGGACAGGACAAGGGGAGGGGTTAATGAAGAGGAAGGGTGGAAGGGAGGGGCAGCTGCAGAATAAGGGATACTAGCTGCACATTCGAGCAGACTTGATAGACCTCTAGGCCTTTATCTGCTGGTAAATTACGACATCCTTGTGCCATCAAAACACTATGCTGTGAACCTCTCTAGTCTTTTTTTTTTTTCAGCTTTATTTCCCTCCTGGTCACCGACCGCCAAGGTATCTCTCTGACGGGGACCCACTCGATCAGCCTTTACCGTATGCCTAAACCACTCCTCAATTGAGGAATCGGGTGCTGGGTCCCCCCCTCTCCTGCCGGCCCATATGGGAGAAGGAGGCAAGGACCACGGAGAGGTTGGGGCCGGCATTGCAGTATGGGCTAGATGTGGAAATGTGTGGGTATAGACCACTCAAAAAGGCAGAGACTGGAGACAGAATTCAGGTTGAGACGCACAATAACTTCCTGTATGTCGTTTATTTTGTAAAACTGTTAAATCAATAGATAACCAAATTCAAACTCAGACAATAAAGAAAAAATAAATATACTGTTTTGAACAAAATTACAAAACAAAACTTGGCTCACCAAGAGCTTTTTAGAATAGAAACAAACTTATTCTCAGAGTGGAAGTATTTTGCCTCAGTGTTCCACCTTCATCTATGGAATTCCCTGGAAGAGAGATAGGACTACTCTCTCTCCCACCTATCTATCTCAGCTGAGCACAGAAGCCTCTTAAATATCTTTAAGGACAGGTAATAATGGACATGTGACTGTTCTGATCCGCCCCTAAATCTAAGAACAAAGAATTTCTGTACTAATACAACATGTTGGAGGATCAGGTTGTCTAGATTGCATGGCTACCATTTAATTAAACTTAAAATGCTTCTTTCCACTCTAGAAAATAACATGTCAAGCAAGAAAAACAAACATGCATAGATAATTGAAAATTAAGGACCTGAGGCCCCACCCCCAAGGAGGTGTCATACTACCTCTTGTCCTATAAATAGGCTTCATATTGGGTCGCCTGCTCCCTAAGAGGAGCCCTTTCTACATGTCCTGGAGCTGACCCTGGGTAAGAAGAAAGAAATATATATATAAAAAAATCACTTCACTATTTCTGTTTCTTCCCTTTGGTATTTTCCACCTCATAATGTACATCTCACAGTGACTTCTGTAGCTTGTATATTAAGTGGTGCATGCTTTTAATTGGTGTGTTTAAAAGTATTATCTAGCGTTATGCATGCTACACTTATGTCAGCATTTCTTTCATTCAACATTTAGCCCTCTAGCCTCTCGAGTGACGCGCCAGACTTTCTTCATAGAGCAGGAGCTCAAATTATAGTGCTTTACCTTCCGCGTCTTGGAAAAGACAATGCTTACAGAGATCTGGCACTGAGGGACAAAGAGGACTAACAGTGACAACAGCCTCCCTATTTTCTTTCTGTTGCAGTTTGCAACCAAACGCTGAGAGGCTGACGCTGCCACTAATAAGGTGAATTCCCCTCCTTTGCTTAGGGTGGACTAGAAGCGGGGAACAGTTTAACAAGTTTTAAAACGCATCCTCTACAGGTTTTAGCGGGCGAGAAGAGATGCTTTCTAATTACCGCGACTGGCACTTTCACTTTTCTTCTTAAAGCGCGAGCCTGGCGCTTTTACTTTTTCCTCTTAAAGCGCGAGCCTGGCGCTTTTACTTTTTCCCCTTGAAAGTGCGAACCTGGTGCTTTTACTTCAGGAGCTATACCCAGTCCAAAATACCTACAAACTCCACAAAATAACTCCACTTTCTAGAACTGGGGTACAAATAAGGGGGACTTTGAAAGGACTCATTCATTTCCTATAACAGAGCGCTTTATTGAAACAACACGACATCCTCCCCCCCACCTTTTTTTTTTCCTAGAGGCAAAGGATCCCAGAGGCAGGAAAAAAAATCACAGCGGGGTAAAGCAAAGCAAGAAACCATAATAGGAGGCCACCCTATTATAGTGGGAAAAAGTGAGATAGATAAACAGATTGCTGCAGCAGAAAGATTTATTTGGGAAGGGGAAATGCCTCAAGATTCCATCTTTATTAACAAAACAACAAAGCTAGGGGCACAACTGCCACACTAGACACGCAACCATGTTGTTGCCTCCTCAGCAGCTGGGGTTATCTGCCTTGGTTATGCCCCATGAGATGCGGACATGCAATGATGTCTGCAAGTGGAGGACGCCACAGCCTCTTCCCGCTGACGTCCACGTCACCTCGCCCCATCTGCAGCCCTGCTCATTGTAGTTGCCCTAGTCTTCACTGGGAGCCACTATTATTTATTTATTACATTTTGGTGACCACTTCCGCCGACGTCATCGGCACCATGGCTGCCTAATGGCAGAGCTGTCTCCCTCACCCGGCAAAAAAACAACTCCACACAGCATTAGCATACAGAATACTTTTAAATATGAGTAGAGCATACAGTGAAGGTACACCAGGGAAACAATCCAGATCAAAAAACTCCAACGCTAAGAAGGATCAGCCGAGATTGAGCCCTGCTAGCTCAGTCACCAGTGGCAGAGAATCTCCCTTGAGCATGGCCAGTGGAGCTACGGTAACAGAATTTGAAACCTTATCCCGAGCAAGGTTTGAAACCTTATTATCCGAGATCAAGCAGTCTTGAACTGAAGCAAAGCAGGAATTTGACAAGTTGCATATTGATCTTAATAAAGTGGAGACCAGGGTAACCACCACAGAGGAAAGTATTTCAACTGCCGAAGATGATCTTATACATCTTTCATGGGCGGTTGAGTTCCTCGCTCAACAACAAGAGGATATGGCAGCGAAATGTTTAGACCTTGAAGCCCATTCAAGATGGGACAACCTGCGAATTTACGGCCTACCAGAGGGAACTGAGGTTGAGACGTGTCTGATTTTTGGGAGATCTGTTGCATACGTTGAACTTCCCAGGCCTTTTCATTTAAAATCGAAAGGGCGACTGGGCCTTAGGTTCCCAGGCTTACCACCTCAGAGTCTGCCAAGCACAGATCTATAGTAATTAAGTTCTCCAGCTACCGCGATGAGGTCATTCTGCGTACAGCATGGAGGCAACAAAAAGTGGAGTATAACAGTATAAGGCTATTTTTCGATCAGGACTACCCTCCTCTCATACAGCAGCAGCGTTTGGCATATGCTCCCCTCCTGCGCAAGCTGAAGGACTTGGGAATTAAATTCCAAACACCCTATCCCTCACGCGTATGGGTCCACTGGGAAACAGGCACTGAACTGTACTACTCCTACGAAGAGGCACTTCAGGCTGTTGGAAACAAAGGTCATGATATACCGGGAGCCACCCAGTGTGCAGATAAATCTTTCGAGCAGCAGAACTCGTGGAAACTGGTGGTACAGCAGAATACGAAGAAGGCCGGGAAAAGATCTGCTCCCAACACTCTGCTGGACATAAAGGCTATGTTGCACAAACTCACCCATGCCCAGAACGTCGAAGGGTCAGCGACTGCAAAGGAGGGAAACACCTGAACGGAGGAGTAGGCTGAGTGAGTTTGTTGCTATCTTTGTTCTCCCATCGCAGGGGGTGTTTTGTCTCTGGCGTCTCTTGTGACTGGGGCCAAGGCCTTCGCACCACGTTGGTACTCGTGGGGAGCACAGCAGCCTACAGCTCCATCTCTTGCAGCTGATAGCGGGAAGAGAGGATGGGGGGACATGTTAGGAAAACGAACATTCACCTCCGAAGCGCTTCCTTGCAGCTCCTTAGAGCTGGACCAGAGTGAATATGCTCATCCGTTGTCTTTTGGGGACTTGATCAGGACATCGGCAAGTTTTCAGATACTTTTAATTTAAGCCTAATTAAGGTTTAAAAGGCGTTTTGGAAGCTAAACCTATATGTGATTGTTACCCTTCCCAGTTCGTTCAATCTTTTCTTCTTATGCTTATTTTAGCACTCAGACCTGCCTTATTTTCATAGGTTATAAAAACAGAATTCATGTTCTTTCAGTTTTTTACAGGCTAGATGTGATGCTACTTTGATTATATAATTCTATGCTAGAAAGAGGAATTACACATGTGTGGGTTTTGTTTAATTCACTTGGGGACCGCAAGAGGACTATATCAGAGTTTGCATGGGGGAGGGTTTTTTTTTTTTCCTTGCTAATATGCCACTGCGATTGTCTCTGCTGTGGGCTGTTCTAGCACTCCTCCAATGTGCTGCGTGGGGTTGGCATGCCTCTCTTGTCGTACATCTGCCGGTGGGGAGGAGAACCCCTTCCTACTGCGGTTCATGGGGGCAGTGTCAGATGTGACGTTAGGCCATTTCATCTGGCCAGGACCCACAAGTTTTAGGGTCCAGGAGAAACAGGCCAATATTTTGACTCTTTCTCCTCCTCCTCGAGTACTGCTTACTCGGGTATTTAGGGAACTTCACAGTTTGTTCCCCTACCTTGAGGCTTGACATGTACATAGTTCTCTCCATAGGGTGAAGGTCACCTGGTTGGTGCCTTCCCATGGGGGACCAAAGTTTACGGTTTATAAATGTTATCGTGTTTGTGTCTTGTTCTATAATGTCACATTAATTTTAATGCTAGATTGGCAGGATATCCACTGGCAATCCGGGGGATGTTATGGGACCTCAGTTCCACTGGAGTAGTCAAGTTGACACTGAAAGGGGAGGAGTTAGACCTATGATAACCACAGCAGACAGGCACAAATTGGAGGACTGTGAGCAATATTCATGTAGCATCTGTCATTTGTACTTTAATGGGTGATAAGATGGGAATAATATATAATATACATAACGTTAATGGGCTGAATAGCCCAGTTAAAAGGTATAAGTTCCTGTCAAATATTAAAAAGGAAGGACCCTCCTTTGTTTTATTGCAAGAAACCCATCTTAGCAAGGCTGAACACCAAAGCTTGGGGAAACTTGGGTTTAATCAGGTGACCGCTTCTTCCTACGGGAGGGGGAAGAGACGAGGTTCTGCCATACTGGTCTCCTGGGGTGCCCAGTTTCAACCAACAGCCAGCTATGCTGATCCAGAGGGCCAACTGGCCATATTAGTGGGTATATTGGAGGGTTTACCTGTTACATTAGCATCTCTCTACATCCTGCCTGGTTCCACTAAAGCAACTATATGTTCCCTGCTGCAAAAAATAACAGAATGTCGATCAGGGGTGGTGACAGTGGGAGGGAACCTTAACCAGGTTTGGGAGCAGATGGATACCTCCAAAGCCACCTTGTTGAGGCAAACACCAGCCACAAGATCAATCAGGGAATATCCAAAAGGGTTTTTTGGGTGGATGCCTTGAGGCTCCAACACCTGGGGAAAAGGAAATATACGCACTTCTCTTACCCTCATGGATCCTGTGTCAGGATCAATTACTTTTTAATATCTGGCGAGCATCAAAGCCAAATCATGGAATGTAAACACATCCCCTCTGTCCTTTCAGACCATTCACAAGTCTCACTGAGATTGAACTGGAACATCCACAGGGGACAGACACTCGGGAAATTTAATAATTACTTATTGAATTTGAGAGAATTCCCAGAGTTGGCTAAAACGCAAATCACACAGCTTCTACAGGAAAATTACTCCCCTGACATTTCCAGAACCACTTTGTGGGATACCGTGAAAACAGTCTTCAGAGGGGAGTGTATTTAATTTTCTGCTTACTACAAACAGCAGCAGGATCAGCAAACGGAACGCCTCCAAAAGCAGCTGCAAAGCTTACAAACGCGGCATGCTGATGGGGATGGTTCGGTGCTGCACACCGCTAGGCAAATGATCCAGAAATTATTGGATATTAAAACAGAACAGGCCCTGCAACGCCTACGCCAGAGGTATTACGAATCAGACCCTAGGGCATCCCTCTTACTAGCACATCACTTACAACAACAGACGTTTCAGACCATGGTCACTCAGATCAGGGACCCCAGTTCCGGCCATTTAATGAAGTCACCTGAAAAAATACTAGCAGGTTTCAAGGAGTTTTATCAAACTCTCTATACCCTGGAACAACCCTCGGCAGGCCTACAATTAGAAAAGTATCTAACTAGGCTAAAACTTCCTAAATTGACACAGGAACTTAGGAATACCCTAGATACAGCCATTACCTCTTTGGAAGTAGATTTCGCAATTAAACACTTAAAAACAAATAAATCCCCTGGCCCTGATGGGTATACCTCAGAGTTTTTCAAAAAGGAATTAAAAATTCACCTATTAGAAGCTTGTAGAACTGCACAATCGGGGAAGCTTTCCCCGACACTTGGAATTATGCAGTCATTTCAAACATCCGAAACCAGTCAGGGATGCTACACAATGTAAATCATACCGCCCTCAGTTCTTAACATTGACTACAAAATATATGCTACAATATTAGCAAAACGCCTGGAGGTTATTGCTCCTAAACTAACTGACTTTGATCAGACGGGTTTTGTCCCGGGCAGGCGAACCCAAGACAGTATTAAAGGAACCCTGCATATATTACACCATGCTGCCCAGTTGAGGTCTCCTTTTCTGCTTGTAAGATTGGATGCTGAGAAGGCCTTCGACCGCGTAGCATGGAGTTTCTTGAGCTCCTCCCTAAGAAGTTTTGGGTTTTCAGAACCCTTTATTAAAGTTATAAATAATATTTACACTAGCCCTAAAGCCTACGTTAAATTAACGGCAGGGTTTCCTCCCCATTTCCCCTGCTTCGGGGCACCAGGCAGGGTTGCCCCCTCTCCCCTCTCCTCTTTGCCCTCTATCTTGAGCCTCTAGCCCAGGCTCTGAGACAGGAAGGGAAGGTGCACAAGTGGGAACTGGGTGAAGAGACACATAAACTAGCCCTCTACTCAAATGATCTGCTGATATATCTTAAAAACCCAGAGCAGTCCCTCACTCCCTTGTGGGCTTGTTTGACAGAATTTGGGCAATTAGCTGGATATAAAATCAATACGGCCAAGACGGAAGTCCTATATATCTCTTATGAACCCTCAGAATGGACTAAAAAATCCTTCCCTTTTAAATGGAATTTAAATCAAGTAAAATATTTAGGGATCCAGTTAGGCCGTCAAGCTGATCAGCTGTTCTCCCTCAACTTTACTCCGATCTTGGAGAAGCTTAAAATGGAGCTGGAAAGATGGATCCTTGTCCCTATCCCCCTGGTACAAAGAGTGGAGGCAATTAAAATAGTACTACTTTACAAATTTCTTTACCTGGTACAAACACTTCCCATTCACATTCCAGACTCCTATTTTATTTCTCTTAACAGGGGGACATCTTCCTGGACTAAGTCTCCATCACTCATTCACACTAATGGGATAGCGCTGGATGCGCTAGGACCAAGCGAGAGCCTAACATTTTCAGAAGGGTCGGTGCGAGACAGGACCCACTTGCGCGGCACCACAAGACTAGCTCACGCCTGTGTAGGCTATTCCCAGTGCTGCACCTCCAACCGCCTTCAGTTCCTTTTCTCCCTACCGCCGAGAAGCATGGATGCAACGCCTCGCTTGCTGGAGACTTAAGTTTTCGCTCATACAACAGCAGCTTTTAGCGTTTAATTTAATATTTTAAGTAGTAATTTCTTATTTTACAAACACGAAAAGAAGATTATGAAGAAGAAATTCTTTCCTGCCATCAAGGCAGTCATCCTTAGATGGTAGCGGTGACGATAAGAGGACTTCATTTGAAAGTTTTTATGGCAGAGGGGCTATGTCCGGTCCGCCGCCCTTAATTATTGGGGGCGTCTGACTACGGACAGTTCTGTGCTCGGGAGGGGAGGACAGTCCACTGAAGCACAAATCTAGCAGTTCTGGGGATCCAGCTCCACTTAACCTCGAGCTCTTCTTCCTCAATGGGGAAAGAAGAATCGGTGCTGCTCGAAGTTGCCCGTTGGTACGTCTGCACGAGGCTTGTTCATCGGGAGGGGCAATGATCCTGAACCGACTTTGGTGGGTTCCCTTTGGCCCCGCTCTTAACGGCTGCATTCTCGACTCTGAACTCCATCTCTGTCCTCGTTGAATTTCCGGTGGCCAGTTTCACCTCTGGGCCACTCCTGTGGAGCAGGGGGTTTGACTTTTCCAGTTTTCCTGGCTCTGTTCCTGATTTTGGGGCCTCGGAGCCATTGGACCGGAGCCAGATTGATTGGATCATGATGGGCGAGGTGCCCTCTTGGTGTCTTTGCCATCGTGTTGACCCCTCATGCTTACCCCCCTCTCCCTTTTCCATGCAGAGGCTGGCACAGGCACCACCTTTTTCCTTCTTCCCTTCTTCTCAGGAGTTCCATTGGCATTTTTCTTCGGCGCTGTGGCTCGGTGCCTTGGTCAGCGCTGTGCCTCGGAGCCGTGGCTCAGTGCCTTGGTCGGCGCCATCGCTCTGTGTGGTGCCGTGGGTGCTGTTGTTGCTTCCGTTGGTTGTCTGCACTGCCAGTGATGCCGCACGTGTCTAGGTGGCACTGAGCACCCGCAGGTGTCACTGTGCACCCGTGGGTGGTGCCGTGTGCACCCGCGTGTGACGCTGTAGGCACCCGCGGGTGCTATGGGTAACGCCATGGATGCCGTGGGTGGCACTGCAGGTGCCCTTGGTTGCCATTCGTGCCATGGTACCATGGGTGTCGGGGGTGCCCTCGGGTGCCGTTGCTGCATAGGTGCTGGGGATGCCTGCGGGTACTGCCACAGGTGCCCTCGGGTTTTGCCCAGGTTGGCATAGGCACTGCTTGGTGCCCTCCTGTGCCACGAGTGATGCTGGTGCTGCAGGGGTGCTAGTGGGTGCTGTCTGGCAGAATTTAGTGACACGTTTTTCCTTTTCGGACTTCTTCTCCACAGAACTTGTGGCGGGATGTTTTCCACAGAATGAAGTCCTGTTCTGCGGATTATTTTTCTGCACATCTTAGTGAGTGGCAGTCCATGTGGGATCTTGTGTCATCCAGCGGTTTTCTGCTGATGGAACTCTGCTGTACTGTTCTGCCTGCAGAATCCCTTTTTCCGCTCAGCACTTTCTGGGCTTCCTACGTGGTATCAAGCTCCTCGACATCGTTCCTGGTGGTGGAGTCTCTAGTGACTCTGACCTAGACCTCCCTTAGAGGTCCTTCTGGGGTAGAAGTGCATCTAGATGGGTCTTTCCCTGACCTTCTGGTTAGTAATACAGCGGATAACTCATTTTATATACTGAAGAGTATATCCTCTCTATCATCAGAGTCTGTGATGGAAGATCTTTTCAGTACTTCCTCAGTAATGGGGTCCACTATAGTACTTCAGACTGTGTCCGTGGACCATACACTTTTGCATCTAGACTTTTTCAGTCGTCAAGACAATTATACTCTGTGGAACATTGTAATTTAATGGTCGGGAGCCACTCGGGCTCTTGTGCTCCTTTGATAGAGGTATATAGCCCCCTTGTGATATTGCCCCATCGGTGGCTTCTTCGGCACAGGTGGTTAACATCTCTCCAGCTGTGATTATTAATCTGGTCATGATTTCAGTATGGACGCTCAGGTTGCTTCTGCATTCAGATGGAGAACATCTTCATCATTTGGTATCAAGATAATCCTTACGAAATAGCAGCCTGAAAGTCTTGTTAAGCTCGGACTAAAAAAAATGTTTTTTTATCACAGCACAGGACCTAGCCGAAATTACCGATACCCCCCTTTTTTTTTTTGGATCTGGTCAGGTTCCGCCAGCCCCTGAGGCGCCTGCTCCAAAGTACTGCAAAGGAGTACCGACTTCTTCCCCTTGGGGAGTCCGATCCAGCGGCGGTATGGATCATCTCTTTCTCCAAGAGTGATTTCTCTCATTCAGAGATATTTCCTAGACCTAGGCCACTGCCCAGTAAATTAATTCCCCTTTCTTTTTATCAGACTTTCTTCTCTTGAGCAGAGCCTTGCAGCAACAGAAGCGACTCTCCACCGAGTCAGAACTCAAGTTCCTACTTCCTTGCTGGCTTTAACTTAACAGGCGATATACTCCTTCTCAACCGAAAGTCAAGTACGCCTTTTTTCTCAAATATTCACACCTTCGGTTTCTGCGCACTGGTTCCATGCCAGTTGCTCACGAAGCTATCCTTGCCAACTGTGTGACGGAGTTGTGATGTTTGTTTTTCAGCAAACAAACTAGAATCCTTTCTTTCTTACTCCCTTGAGGGAGGCCAGAGTGAGTAGTGCCTCACCGTATTGAGTCACTGCCACTTTCAGTCACTTTCAACGAATGGGTTAGCCCTAACTTGGTCCTGCTGTGTCCCTCCTCTATTTGCCTTAAGAATCCAGCCCCTGTTTTTTTCTGTCAGAATGTTTTTTTCTGCAGTGGACATGTCCTTCTGTACATTTTTCCTTTCTTCCCTGAGTTCAGAGACTGCTACTGCAGATGTACAGACAGGGCAGGATGATTCCTTTGGAAAATGCAATGGGTAGGATCTGGTTCTACTACACCACCACAAGAGGCTTCCAAGTCATGCTTGGCCTTCCATCAGGGAGGTCCCAGTGACTAAGTGGAGACCATGCTTCTCGATGGGCTAACCCCACCCGGACCCCTTTTGCTTACCAAGTAAAGGGTTCAAGTGCTCCTAGACCTGTTCACAGGTCAGCTATACTTGACAGTGGGGGTTTCCATCTGCACTTTCCAGTCTATCCTGAACCAGTAGACCTTAACTTCGACTGTTTCAGTTCCTGAGGTCCCTTCACATTACATTAGTACATGTCTTTGACACTATTAATTTTGGTGCTAGACCAAATTGTGAGGCCAGGTTCTTACCGCTTTCCTATAATGGTTGCAGCTTCCCAGCAGACTTTCATTTTGTGCCTATTGCAGTCGTCTGCAAAGTGGTGAGTTACAACTCGAGCGCTTATCTTGTAAGCACTATGTTCTAGATGCTCTTTACAAGACAGCTCTTTTTATTAGCAGGACAGTCCTTGGCCATCTTTTCTGAGTGAACCCTATCTCCTACCACCCTACTCAGGGTTGTTGGTTTTAGCTTAGTACTCTCCCACTAGTGTGAATGAGTGATGGAGACATTACCGTAATTATTGATCTTCTTGGACAGTCTCCATCACTCATTCACACGCCCACCCACCATCCCCTGGGTTCACACGTTTTCTTTCCTGATCTTCATGGTCCTATGGTTCAGACTGTGAAGACATTGTTCTTTGACCTTTCTTGCAAAGGTCATCTGGGCCCTCTCAGGCCCAGAAACTCAGAATGAGTTATTCTCATTAGTTACGCTGCGCCTCCTCGGTCAAAAAGGTACTGAGGCGGTTGGAGGGTCGATGCCGAGATAGCCTGCACAGGTGTGAGCTAGTCTCATGATGCCATGCATGCGTGGTCTTGTCTCGGCGCTGAACCTCCTGAAAATTTTAGGCTCCCGCTTGGTCCTAGCGCCTCCGGTGCTTTCCCACAGGTGTGAATGAGTGATGGAGACTGTCCAAGAAGATCAATAATTACGGTAAGTACGTAATTTCCATCTCTCGCTTCTTGTAGGGCTCTCGGAGACCAAGAGTTCACCTCTCGGTCTTGCAGATACCCAAACAGGAGGGAGGACTATCATTAACAAACTTTAAATTATTATCACAGAGCGACCCAGCTAGGAACGACCCTCTATTGGCTAAACCAGGAATTTCTGGTAAAATGGAAGACGTTAGAATTAAAGAGGGAGCTCTTACAAACCTGAATAGCACTCTTCTTACTGGTGGGGAAAGACCCCCCCCCCCCATTACAGGAAGCAAAACCCATACACAGAGATCACATTGGAAACATGGTATGTGATTCTAACAGATAAAGGAGCTAGGGGATGGAGTTATCTCCTGTTCTCTGTGCCCTATGTGAACACATTTATTCCTGCCAAGTGGGATGTGGGGTTTAAGAGATGGGAGGAGAAAAACTTATATCTGGTCTGACATTTTCTTGAAGGTAATGAAACAAAAGAATTCCAAGATTTAGTTGTTCAGTATGGGATTCCATGGCGAGACAGGTTCAGATATTTTCAGATAAGAGACTATGTTAGAGCCCTCCAGTTCAAGCGGAGGGATGGGGAGTCTGTCCCGCCGCGGTTAGCTGACTTGTTAAGATCAGTAGTGGAGGGCAGATCACCTACAGCTCACATTATTTCTATCTTATATAAAGCTCTGCTTTCTTGGAAGGGGGACCTTCCCAGTCCATAAGAAAGGCCTGGGTCCATGATTTAAGGTCCCAGATATCAGACGAGTTGTGGACATGGTCCCAGAAGAGGATACATTGGGGGTTAATCAGCAGGGAGTTGGAAGGAGTTCTCCTGGAAGATTTTTAGTCAATATTTCAGGACACCAGCGATTCAGGTGAAATTCCACGGAGAGGAAAACCCGTGCTGTTGGAGAGATTGTGGTCACTCATCAACAGCAGTAACTCACATAATGTGGGAGTGCCCAGTGCTGGCCCCTTTCTTTCAGGATTTGCAACAAGCTCTGCAGGCTGTAATTGACCCTGTCCTGTATGTACCCCACACTGTATTTCTTTCTGGACTTGCCAAAAGAGTATAGGGACCCTATCACAAGTATATTTAAAAAAAATAATCTGTCTAGCAGCCCAGAAAACTATAACAAAACAAGCATTTGTCAATGCCGAATGTTTGCTTGCTGGCATTGGTGGGTGTGCCTTTGGGTCATCAGGCATAACGGCCGTGCCATTTCACCACACCCTATCCTGCAGACACTGACAAGTGTCACAGTGTGCCTTGGGTGTTTGGCCCTTATACTCCCCCCATTCCATCAGGAAATAGGGTGAAATGGGTGCAGTATGGGAGAATGGAGTGAACTTTGTGGCCGAAGAGTCCAAAGCACACCTCAATGCCTTGCACTGGCTGCAGGGTGGGGGTGGAATGGTATGAGCATTATAGGCGACAGTCCCAAGTCACACCCCTGATGCCTGTCAGTCTCTACAGGGTGGGGCGTTATGGTCGGAAACCCTAACACCTCAGGCGTTCATTGGTATTTTCACTCCAAATTTTCAAAATGTTTTTTTTGTGACCCCTACCTCATGAACAGTGGCAAAATCAGTTTGTTAGCCGAAAGCTGATGTTGCACAGGTGCGAGAACACATTCCGAACAGGATGTGAAAAATGACAGCAGTACTGTTCGTGGGGAGGTGTGAAAAATGGCAATGTTGAAAATCTGCAGTGAAAATAGTAAGAAAACTGGTGAAGTCACAAGCGCATGAGAAACTGCGCAACACATACCCTTAATGTAATTAGTTTGGGGATTTTTTAAAGCAGATTGTCAACACAGGCATTTCGGGACCTCCGATCATGAACAGTGTCACTGTGATTTTCTTTATCTGTCCCGAACAATGATTTCCCACAGCGACCATGCATCTCTGCGCTGAAAGTGTGAAAACACATTTCGCCATGTTGTGAAAATGACAGCTGTACTGTTCATAAGGAAGTGTGCAAAATGCCACTGGTGAAAATCGGGACTGAAAATATTACGAAGTCATGAACTTACGAGGGTGAGTGGAAACTGCGCAATGCTCACTCGTAACACAGTCATTTTATGGACTTTTGTCACCAAATTTTCAACATAGCTATTTTAAGACCTCTGCTCATGAACAGTGTCACTGTGATTTTCTTAATCTGTCCCAAACATTGATTTTGCACACCTACTGCGCCATTGTGTGCTACATGCATGTGTAACCCCCCTGTTACCTGGGGTTACTAGAATCCCAGTAAGACCTAGTGGTAGGCAGGGAAGGCAGCTTGTGAAACTTCAGTTAAATGGATTTTACACTGTCTCACTCTGTTCTCAGTCTCAGCTGAGACTGAGAGATGACATTGTAATAGAACTGTCACAGCTGCATAAGCCACGCTGGAATGTTGCAGTTGGAGGTTAGAGTAGAATGTTGGGGAATTTGAAGCCCGTCTGTGTGCAGTCTGAGGAGAGACTGTAGTGCAGCAGAGTGTGTGCAGGCTCTCAGAGCTTTAAGCTCTGTTTTAGAGCTACTTTTTGGGTAAGGTGTGTGTTTCCACCTGAAGAGGAACACAGGAACTGGTAATTGAAGTGGTGGAGACCGCTTTCAATTGTTCAGTAGCCCCATCCCTGAGGGGTGGGGGAAGGTGTTTGCCTGTTTTCCAGGGGCAACCCTCCTGGGTCCGGCTAAGGGGAAAAAGCTGCCTGTTCAAGTTGTGCTGAGAAGCTCTGAGAGGAAGATTCCTTGTGGAGGAAACGCCTGTGGGGCACCTGCAACCAAAGAGTGAGTTCGCTCTGAAAAAGGGCCAAATGTTTTCACCTAAACAGGAGGAAACTAAAGGGACTGTTACCGTGGGGTCAGGAAAAGACAGCCAAGTACAGTTGGAAAGTGGGGATTGGACTGCTTAATCTGTGGGAGGTCTAGAGTAATGGACAATGCCACGTAATTCAAGTATGTTCAAGTCCAGCACAAAGAGTGAAGGAAATTGGGGATTGGACTGCTTAACTCAGTGGGGGGTCTAGAGTAATGGACAATGCCACTTAAAAGTATGTTCAAGTCCAGCACAAATGGGAAGCAAGACAAGTAGATGGAATATGAAATACATTTAGCAAGAATCTACATTGCAAAGCTTTACAGGATGAGGTGTTTACTGTCCAGAGAAATGGCAGGGTATGAATTATGGGAGCGAGAGGTGGGAGATCCCCTATCAGTGGTAACCAAATTCACCTCTACAGATTTGCTCTGAGACACCTTTTGCTTTCTCTCAGTTACTTGGCCAGTGCCTGAGGAAAGTACCCGGATGTGGGATTGATAGGAAGATTCCCTGATGGAGCCAGCCGTGGTGCTCTTAGGTGGTTTAGGGAGCCACCAGAAAATGTTTCCATGAAGTATGGAAGGTGTCCAAGTGGCTGGCAAGGGAGCCGAGCCAGGGAAAACCCAGAACAGTGTACAAATCCGGGCTGTATGCACAGTGGGTTCAGAGCTTGAGGGCTAAAGTGCTGAGGAAGTGTTCTGGTCTCTTTTAATCTGCATTACCAGGAGTGTAGCCCATTGGGGGTCCATCTATGCTTTGTTTGTTCAGTTTGGATGTGAATAAAAAGCCACACTTTAGAATCCCAGTTCTGGCATTGGACATTACAGTTATTTCTTCCTGTGTTCGGAGTTACCTGGGTGCCCCTGTGCAAGTAGCCAAACCTAGCTTTTGTGTCGAGTGACCTATTCCTCCCTGAACCCAGCCCACCTAGTATTGCTGTCAGATACAAACAGTAGCCCGGGTAGGAGTTACACGCGGAAACACATTTTGGGGGAGATGT
This sequence comes from Neoceratodus forsteri, assembly GCA_016271365.2. Classification (NCBI taxonomy): domain Eukaryota; kingdom Metazoa; phylum Chordata; order Ceratodontiformes; family Ceratodontidae; genus Neoceratodus; species Neoceratodus forsteri. The sequence goes on from CM028136.1 coordinate 85,840,079, forward strand.
GAAAAATGACAGCAGTACTGCTCATAAGGAGGTGTGGTAAAATGGCAATGTTGAAAATCTGGAGTGCAAATACTAAAAATTCGTAAACTTACAAGCGTGCGTAGGAACTGCGCAATGCATGCTCGTAAAACAGTCATTTTTAGGAATTTTTTTGCCAAATTTTCAACATAGCCATTTTAAGACCTCTGCTCATGAACAGTGTAACTGTGATTTTCTTAATCTCTCCCAGACATTGATTTCGCACACCGACTGTGCCATTGTGCGCTACATGCACGGAAACACATTTTGGACGAGATGTGAAAAATGACAGCTGTACTGCTCATAAGGAGGTGTAGTAAAATGGCAACATTGAAAATCTGGAGTGCAAATATTAAAAATTCATGAACATACGAGCATGCATAGGAACTGCGCAACTCGCGTTTGTAAAACAGTCATTTTGGGGAATTTTTTTCCCAAATTTTCAACATAGGGTTTTTGGGGGCCTACCTCATGAACTGTGACACTGTCGTTCATACATCGGTCCCGAAAGGTGGTTTTGCGCAGTGTCCACGAAATCACCTTTCGGGACTGAATAACAAAATGACAGTGCAAGAATTCATGAGGTGGGGTCCCAAAAACCCCATGTTGAAAATTTGGTGAAAAAATGCCGAAAAATGCCTGAGATATGCATCAAAGTTGAAAAACCCCTATTTATTCCATTATACAGCTTACCGGCATTTCCTCAGTTCGAGGTCGACTTTGAAGAGTGTAGACGTGTTCTCGGTCCACTGAAGATCATCGCTGAACTCCAGAGGTAAGTATGGGGTGGGGAGGCAGGGTGCGACAGGTAGGGTGCGGATGGAGGGGGTCAAGACAGTAAGCGGGACCGTTTTTCTTTTCTGGGTTTTTTTCCTGAAGATGACGTGGACGTTTGCCACGCTAGTGTGCACCCAGCGCAGTGGCAGCTAGAAATTTTTTTTGAGGGGGCCAGTGGAGCCGCATGGGACCCGCACCCCATCAGCCTTACAGAGGTTTGCTGCGCTGGGGTGGACTCCCAGCGTGGCACCTGCAAGTGTGTTGGGGGCGATATGGATGTTTGCCACGCTGGGTGGGCTCCCAGTGTGACACCTGGAAGGCTGTTTGGGGACACTGGAGCTGACGGGGATTGGGCACCCTCGGCCGGCCATACTGTGTGTGGGGGCCGGAGCACGCTTGGGTGGCCTCAGCGTGCTACTTGTTTGGGGGGTAGGAGGAGCTGTCTATAACAGGTCTTGCACTGCAGTACCGATGTGCTGGCACTTTGCATACTGCCAATGGCGGCAGTATGCAAATTACCTACACGCTGCGGTTCGTTCTTTCGACTGTACGCCACTGCATTTGCAAATGCTGTCATAGACAGCTCTTACATTCATTGGCACGGTGGGGCCGTGCCTGCAAAAGACAGCAGGGCACTGGAAGAAGGGAGGCACAACTACGAATTCTCGTATGGTGGCACTATGTGTCTTGCACATGCATACAAGCAAACATAAAAATGGCTGTCTAAACAGAGTGTCATCCTGCATAATTGGCATGAAATTATTAATATTTACAGAATGGAGGTGATAACAGCAATACTCAATAAAAGATCCTCTCAATTTGAAATATTATGGAGAAGATGGGTGCTGTATATGGCCAGGGTTAAGCCAGACTTCATCCCGATTTGTCTTGTGGAATCTGGGGAACCTCCCCTACTGCCCTATACCTGATGAGTCCGTCTATGCCCTCCTGGTGGGAGTCCTGCACTAGTCTTCCTGGGGATGCTCCTGGGGGCTGAGATGATGGGTGGATAGGTTGGTTCAAGAGGGACAGGTGTTAAGTTAACCAGTCACTTTGTTCAGCACAGTTTGGAGAGCCCCATGGTTTTCCATAAGTCCTTCCCCCGATGAAGAAGAAGAAAGAATTAGGGGGAAATAGAAAGGCTAGATTTCGATCACTAAGTGGGTTTTGTCAAGAACAAAGTATCTCTACTACAGGGGATATTATTCTACAGTATTTGTAAGGTTACTCCATAACAGGGTTTCCCTGAATTTATAATTTATAATGGATCAATTGAAAGACTACAGTATGAACTAAGTGACATTTGTGTTATATGTTTTAGTGTTGTGTTATTGTATGTTTTAATCTGTACAAAACTTATAAATAAACAAAGTTTCAAAAAAAATGTTCGTGACCAGGTAAGCCCAGTGGGCCCCGGAGGTCCCTTTTTCAGGGGCAACCCGGGATTACATAGCAACTGATGAACAACATTGTGAAACAGTGAGCGTGAGTTACATGTATTACAAGCAACATGCAGTCATGGTATGCCTAAGGCTGTTGCTAGCCTTGCTTGTAGAGCAGAAAGCAGCTAACTAAAAGAAGCTACATTTTCTTATTATTTTAACATAGAAACATAGACTTTGACGGCAGATAAAGACCGCTTGGCCCACCCAGTCTGCCCATTTCCCTACCCAGAGGATAAGCTACAGATCCTATTTAACCAATAGCCTATTTCTTCCTACCCCCCACAAAAATCGCCTTATGTCTGTCTCATGCATTATTGAATTCTCCCACAGTTTTAGACCTCACACCCTCCTCAGGAAGGCTGTTCCATGTGTCCACCACCCTCACTGTGAAAAAAATACTTCCTCACATTGCCCCGAGCCGTCCCCCCCTCTATCTTCAAATTGTGTCCCCTTGTTCTTGCACATCTTTTACTGAAAGATGCTACCCTCTTGGACTTTGTTGATTCCACTGAGGTATTTAAACGTTTCTATCATGTCCCCCCTCTCCCTCCTTTCCTCAAGGGTATACATATTAAGCTCCTTTAGTCTCTCCTCGTATGGCTTCTCTTGCAGACCCTGCACCATTTTAGTTGCCCTGCTCTGAACTGCCTCTATCCTGTCTATATCCTTGCGGAGATGGGGTCTCCAGAACTGGACGCAGTACTCCAGATGGGGTCTCAACAACTGTCTGTACAGGGGGATAACAGCTTCCTGTTTTCTGCTGGTGATACCTCTCCCTATACATTGCTCCCTCCCGAGTGGGTTCCAATACTAGTTGTCTGAAGCATGCCCTCTGTAGGGCATCAAGAATGACCCTGCTCTTGGATGTGCCTGCAGCAAAGGTGCTCCAGTTAACATTTGGCATATTCAGGTCCCCATCAACAATATCTCCCCTTTTTCTGCCATTCTAAGGAAGCCTTCAATCATTTCCTTGTCCATTCCCGCCCCCTGAGATGGGGCTCTGTATACAACCCCCATGTGGATTGTGGTGCCATTTCTTGTCTCCAGGGTGACCCAGAGTGCCTCATCTGCTCCCTGTTTACTCTTTAGTTCTGTGGCTTTGATACCTTCCTTTACATAGAGCTACTCCTCCTGCTCTTTTACCCTGCCTGTCCCTCCTGTAGATTGTGTATCCTGGTATGTTGACATCCCAGTCATGGTTCTCTGTGTACCATGTTTCTGTGACTGCCACAATATCCAGACAACCCTCTTCCATCAAGGCCACTAGTTCAGGAAGCTTGTTACACAGACTATGGGCATTGGTACTCATCACCCTCCACTTTTTGATGGCCTTACCCCTTTTAGCCCCATTCCTGTTCTTACTGCCTTTGCCTTTTTTTACATTTACCTCTATCCTGCTCCCTAATGACTTCTCTACCTTGGTGTTTACCTCACTAATTACCATGTTTTGTGGGGGGAGGCTGGGATTTCCCTGTTTCTTTTCAGTGCCTCTCCCCTTGGCTAGTTTAAATGCTTGCCAATGAAGCATTTAAACCTCTCACCTAGGATCCTGGTTCCCCCCTGGACAGATGCAGACCACCACACCAGGATAGGTCTGCATCCCTCCAAGTGGCTCCCCAGTCCCCAATGAAACCAAAACCCTGAGCTCCACACCAGTTTTTCAACCATTCATTGAATTCCCTGGTGAGGAGTACTCTAGCATCACCTTTGCCATAGACAAGCAGCACCTCCGAGAAGATTACCATATGCGCTACTTGTCTAAGGCCTCTCCCCAACTCTACAACCTCCTCTTGCACTGCTCTGATCCCATTCCTAGCCAGGTCATTTGTCCCTAGGTCGACAATGACATCCAGCTCCCTCCCTCACGCAGCTGCTCCCACGATCCTAAGGATTAAGCTTCCTGTCCCTCAAGCCATTAGCCAGGCAGAGCACCTTGCCTTCCTCCCCATTTCTACCCCCTAATGATTGTGTCCCCACCAGGAGTTGTTTCCTTCCCCTGTGGGGGTCCCATGCCACCCTCTTGTGGGTCTCCTTTGTGAAGGTTCCCAGCATCCTCCTTGGTCTCCACTGCAGGTGCCTCCATAGAGGAACCACTATTCACCAGAAGAGCGAAATAATTGTGGAGAGGTACAACTAGAGAGATGCAACTCTGTTCCACCACCCTCTCCCTTCCTGAGCCCACCCTGGTCCAGCCTCTCCTCTCCTCTTTCTTGGCAACCTCTGAGGTAGTGGCATTAGCCCTGGTGGTCACTGGGTGGGGGAGGAAGTTTCATGAATCCTAGCTAGGTCAGCCTGGAGACGGGCAACCTCTTCCCTCAGACTAGAGAGGTGCCTGCAAATAGGGCAGCATCGCAGCCTCCAGAATGTCTCCTGGAGCACTGCCACCCCACAGCCATTGCACTGCACCACTCCTATCATGTTTTGTTTTGTGTCCCCTCTCCTGTTTCCCTGTATGCTTACTCTCTTCTCTGCTTACAACTCTCACCCTTCCTGTTCTGGGACAGCAACTTCCGGTATTCTTCAGTAGCCTTCTTCTTCTTCCTTGCTCAGTGTCAGACCACCAGCAGCTGGGGGGAGTGAGCTACTTTTTCCTTTAGGGTTGACAAAACCAGTGTTTTCTATGATCCTTCCTTCTACTGCCAAACAGGAAGTTCCTGCGGACAGTCAAATCCATGGCTATAAAAGTAGAACTGGCTTAGGGTGGGATGGAGGGCAATTAGTAAGAAAAAGGCTAGCAACAAGAAGTTGTAATTTGAGTCACCTGCTTTTATAGTGTCTAAGTCACACCCCCAATTCAGCTCTCTCTCTCCTCCTACTGGTTTAGCAAAGTAAGTCGATACAGTACCCTTCCCAGCACAGAACACACACTGGCTTTTTTTCTTTCTTTTTTTAGCCCTAAATAAGACCCCTTCTACTTTTAATAAAGTATCTGTCTACTTAATCTCAACAGACACTGACTCCTGCTAAGATATAAGTGTTAAAGGATATGATAGAAGGCATATTTAGGATGGCAGAGAAAGGGGAGATACTGTTGATGGGGGATCTTAACATGCTAGATGTTAACTGGAGCACCTTTACGGCAGCCACATCCAAAAGCAGGGCCATTCTTGATGCCCTTCAGGTGGCATGACTCAAACAGCTAGTTTTGGAACCCACTCGTGAGTGAACAATCTTAGACCTCGTACTCTCAAATGGGGACAGTGGGAGGATCTCAGATCTAGAAGTGGATAGCCATTTGGGAACAAGTGACCACCAAACAGTGTGGTTCACGACAAACTCTGCTGCAGAGTCAAGCCATACAAAAGTGAGGGTTCTGGACTTCAGGAGGGCTGACTTTGGCAAGATGGGAGAGTGCCTTAGAAAAGCACTAGCAAACAGGCTAGAAGGAGGTGTGGAGCAACCATGAGCGAATATCAAAACTGCCATCACAGAGGCAACAAGCCTTTGTGTGGAGCAAATAAACAAATCAAAATGAAAGAAAAAGCCACTCTGATTCTCAAAAGAGGTGGCGGTGAAGGTTAGGGAGAAAAATATAGCATTTAGGAAGTATAAGGAAACGCAGAAGGAACAGGACAGAGAACTGTACCAGTTAAGGCAGAAGGAAGCAGGGAGGGTAGTCAGAATAACAAAGGCACAAACTGAGGAAAAGATAGCTAACTCGGTTAAGAAGGGGGATAAAACCTTTTATAGGTATATCAGAGAGCATAGAAAGACAAAGGGAGGGATAGTAAGGCTGAATAGAATGGACGGTGGGTGGGCAGAGAGTGACAGTGATAAAGCAGGGATACTGAATGAATACTTCTGTTCAGTACTCACAAAAGAGGAAGTGGGGGAGGTGCCTAATCCAATTAACAAAAGCACTCTGGAGATGAGGGTTGATCCCAGTCCTTTCACAGAAGAAAGGGTTCTGAAAGAACTCCTGAAACTGAAGGTGGACAAAGCAATGGGGCCAGATGGAATTCACCCCAGAATTCTAAAAGAATTAAGCAGAGACATGGCCTACCTAGACTTTAGCAAGCCATTTGACAGTCCCACACAAAAGATTAGTAGTCAAATTAACCAGCCTGGGAGTGGGTCCCAAGGTGGTAGCCTGGGTAAAACATTGGCTGAACAACAGAACACAGAAGGTAATTGTAAATGGAGTCCACGCCGAAGAAAGAGGGGTTACTAGTGGGGTACCGCAGGGTTCAGTACTGAGTCCAGTCCTTTTAATGTCTTTATAAGTGACATTGCAGAGGAACTGGAAGGAAAAGTATGTCTCTTTGCAGACGACACAAAGATCTGCAACAGGGTTGATACACAAGGAGGCGTGGAAAGGATAAGAAGGGACTTGGCAAAGTTGAGGAATGGTCAAATGTATGGCAGCTCAGATTCAGTGCAAGAAGTGCAAGGTAATGCACCTGGGAAACAAAACCCAGGGAAGAGTACACAATGGGGGTGAGATACTGACAACAGTAAAATGGAAAGGACCTGGGGGTAATTATATCAGATGACCTATAGGTGGGCAAGCAATGTGAGAAGGCAGTAAGGAAGGCTGGGGGGATACTGGGATGCATAGGGAGAGGCATCAATAGTAGAAAACAGGAAGTTGTTATCCCTCTGTACAGACAGTTGGTGAGACCCCATCTGGAGTACTGCATGCAGTTCTGGAGACCCAATCTCCACAAAGATATAGAGTGGAGGCTGTCCAGAGGAGGGCAACCAAAATGGTTCAGGGTCTGCACCAGAAGAAATGCGAAGAAAGACTAAAGGAGCTTAATATGTATACCCGTGAGGAATGAAGGGAGAGAGGGGACATGATAGAAACTTTCAAGTACCTCAAGGGAATCAACGAAGTCCAAGAGGGTAGCATCTTTCAGAAAAAGAGATGTGCAAGAACAAGGGGGCACAATTTGAAGATAGAGGGGGGACGGCTCAGAGGTAATGTGAGGAAGTATTTTTTCACGGAGAGGGTTGTGGATGCATGGAACAGCCTCCCTGAGAAGGTTGTGGAGTCAAGAACAGTGGGGGAATTCAAGAATGCATGGGACAGACATAAGGCAGTCCTAGTGGGGGGTAGGAGGAAGTAAGCTGTTGGTTAACTAGGATCTGCAGCTTATGTGTTAGGTGGGAAAATGGGCAGACTAGGTAGGCCAAGCGGTCCTTATCTGCCGTCATATTCTATGTTTCTATGGTACATGAGGAGTAAATGGGGTGAGCCACAATGCAGGTAAGTAGTACTTTACCTAAAGGATACACACTAGAGGCAGGATAGGTCCAGGAAAACCATTTGTCTGAGGGGTGGTCTCAGGAGCCGATGCAATGGCAAGTACTGGCTACCACCATGTGAGCCTTAAGCCTAGTGTGGAAACTTTTGATAAACGGTGCTTCCTGCACACTGGGTGGGAATATGTTCTACAGAACAGAACCCCAATCTGCCCACCGCAGGAGAGGAGAGCAGTCCTCCAGACGCTCAATCCTCTCTTCCCCCTGCCGACCCCCAGCGCTCCAGTCTGCGCCTGAACTCAGGTCGCCGGTGTGGCATCCAGTGCCTCAACCCTTAGCACCACCAGACCAGCCAACCTCTCTAGTCTTACTGGCTCTTTTCACCATTAAAAGAAAAAGACTCCTTTTTTTCTGGGAAGAGAGAGAGAATTAAAGATATTTTTTGTAGCAGGCTTACTGCTTCTCTACCTTATTATCTTTTCCAAAGGATAACCTGTAGATCTTACTTTGAGGGTATCTCTTAGAGCAAGCCACACCTATGGAACTTTAGCCGCCAGGCATCAGGATCCACACTGAAACATTTTTTTGCTAGCAGTCCACCAGGGGCCGCCCACCCTGATGTCACCCACTGATATCGGCCATTCGTATATAAGTGGGTAGCCCCCTCTCGCTTTTCAGTTCTTACCCTCCAGAGACTGCCACGTGCTACAGTCGACCGCCATTTTCATGCCTCAACCCGCACTTTCTTTCCCCCCTCTCCTTAGTAATAATCACTTTTTAAGTGATTCTTCTACCTTTTTTTTTTTTTTTTCTCTTTCTCTGCGGGTTTTTTTCCTCCCCTTCTGGTGGGACAGGCAGGCAGCTCTGGCCCCTCCCACAGAGGGTCTTGTTCTGTGGTCCCCGACTTTCCCACACCTAACCCTCCTGGTAGGTCCCCCATGGGTTGCAGCTCCCTCCAGAGACCGACATCTAGACCCGGGGGGGGGGGGTAGCCATCATGGAGATTGCTAGCTACGGTTTTCCACACTTTCTTCCCTGCCCTTGCTGTTATTGCTTGAGCATGTGTGGAGGCATGCACATACAATGATCCGCAGTACGCTAGCCGTTTCCATCTGCACTACCCTCGCGTCTCCATCCAGGGGCAGCTTTGCAGCCGTCATGACTGGAGTGCCTGCATGGGAGTAGAGCTGCCTGGTGGCCGCCAATCCATATCCCGGCCCCGCCGCCAACCCAGAATCGCCTCACTAACCCAGGTCGCCATTGTAGTGTGAAGCATGTCATCCAGTGCCTCAACCCTCAGCAACACCGGGCCGGCCCCGCCTACCTTTTTTTTATGTCATAGCCGTCCTCTTTCAGCGATCAACCGACAAAATCCAGGTGCACCCGTGGAAAGCAGATTCCTGAGAAGGATGGTCAGTCAGTCTGCATCTTCTGCTTATGCCCTGATCGAGACATCCAGACCTGCAGTCTCTGCCGCGGCTTCAACCAGGCCACCAGGCATCGTCACCAGAAAGCCCTTGAGAACTTCTTGCTGCAGCAGAAGTTTGCCCAGATGGAACGGGAATTTTGGGCATGCTGTTCCTCGGCTTCCCCTGCCCTGTTCTTGGGCTTCCCCTCCTCAAGGCCAGAGGAGAAAAAGCAGTGGGAAGGTCCAGGACCTATCTAAGTCCCGGGCTTCACCCTTTCATTCGCAGTCCCTGCTTTGTACGGGAGCCGCCCAGCGAGCCTCTTCTTCCAGGAGGAATTCCACTTTAGCCTCATCGTCCCTAAGCCCTCCATGGCAGCCATTAACGGTGCCTCCAGCCCACCTTTTGCTTATGGGTCGAGGCTCCTCGGGCCTTGGGTCTAGCCAGGCCCTGCTGTTCTGACCAATTTTCTGTACAGTTCCACAGTCAGGTGTCTCTGCTGGTCTTCCTTTGACCGCCGAGGGACTAGCTGGCTCCTGGGCCTTCATCCACCATTGCCTGTCTACCTCTCGTGGCTATTCTTATGGCTCTCGGCTCAGCTTCATGCCCTACCCCTTCACTGGCATCATCCCCTCCAACCAAGCCTAGGTTGCCTATTGCCATGCCAGACGGAACGTTGGCCACCTCTGTGGAGGCCCGCTCCTCAGCCAGCATCAGTGACTTTGCCGATGATGGGTTCTTACTCAACGCTGGTCACTCTTCCGGCATTGGCTCCTCTACCCAGGCCAGTACCTCAGCCGATTCCGCTGCCTGCGTCAGCTCCTGTATAGTGGCTCAACTGCCTTTTCCTGACTGACACCGATTCCTCTCCCAATGTCAGTTCTTCCACAGCACCAGCAGCGCCCTTGTTTACACTGCTGGCGCCGGTATTTGTGGACTTCAACACCATGCTCTCCACTCAGTGGATTCCCATGCAGGCACAGGCCCCTCAGTCACCGGACTTGGAGCACTCTATCCCCAGAAGGCCCATTCCAGTGCCTGTCACTCCGGTATTACAGCGGCCAGAACCCAGCGATAGGACCCCTTGGTGCCCACCGGGTCAGCTACGACAGGAAGCTGAATACTCCCCTGAGCCTAAAGAAGAAGGTGAGGGGGTCAGTAATGAAGAGGAAGGTGCCACCCCTCACGTTCTTCGTCTACAGTATCTTCAGACAGGGAGGAGACCCCCAAGTATATTCCAAGGTCTCCTACTTGTGACAGAGTTGAATACGGCCCTTTCCCAGTTGTTATGCAGAAAGTGTTTAAACACAAGGGTCTGTTCTAGTCTCTCCTTTTCTGTCTCTTGTATGTCTGGTTGCGCAACTAGATTTTCTCGTGAGACCTAGGACTTGATCACCCCGATGGTCTTACAGTTCTCTGCCTCTCACTGTTTCTCTACCCTCACTTGCTGTTATGTCTTTTCTTCCCCTTAAATATCTGCTAGTATAAAAATAAATGTGAATCATTTTGTGGAAATGTCACTGATACTGGGATCCCTTTGTTTAAAACTGTATATAGTTATAATGTTGAAATGATTGCAAAAAGCTGTTTGGAACTCAAGGGGTTAAACTGAAATGCAGTTTTTAAGCCTCTTGCAGAAATGTAAACAAGAGGTCAGTTTTGGGTCACAATGTTCTTTTTGCCGCACGTGCTGAAACTGAAAAGAACACGGAGTGAGAAGCAGAAAGTTCTCTTAACGAGCTCCTTCAAAGACTTGTTATTTATTTATTTTTATTTATTTAGTTTTTGTTAACCGGGTAAGTGCACTAGCCAGCAAGTGACTGTTTTCAGGCACGACCCGGGAGGTACAATTACAATACAGACATAGTACAGCCAGGAATTATTTGAAACATCAGAACCATCAAAACAGAGAGAGATACAAATGCGCTGCAGTATATAGAAAACAATAATAATGCAGACTATCAACAATACATATTAACACTGTATCAAAGCAACATACTTAAATGTGAAAGGTGGAGGACGGTAAGGCAGGGGAGTAGAGGCAACATGAAAAAACACCAGATAGGTAATAGGGATGAGGGAGAAAGAAAAGAGGGGGGGCGCCGCCAGATACGGCAACAGCAGGGAGAGGTACCAACCTGCAGCCGGGCTTGTGGAGCCACAAGATGGCAGGCGAGAGAGGGTGTATGGGGGACAGCAGAAGCAGCATTAGCGGAAGGAGGGAAGAGTGTGAAGCCGGGGCGGTGGAACCGGGAGACGGCAGGGCGAGGGTGAGTAAGTCGGTGAGAGGAGGATAGAAGCAGAGGAGATGCGGCAATGGCGGCAAAGCGCCAAGGTCAGGCCGAGCCAGTGGAACCGAGAGACGGCAAGGCAGGGAAGGAGGGGTCGGTAGACGGCAACAGCGGCAAGAGGTGGGAAAGTACAGCCGGGCCGGTGGAGCCAAATGACGGCTAGCCATGGGTGAGAAGGTCGGTAAGAGGGGGAAAAAGCGGAAGAGTTACGGCAAAGCAGCAGAAGTGTAAAAGTGAAGCCGAGCCGGTGGAACCAAGAGACGGCCGACGGGGCAAGGAGGGGTCGGTAGATGGTAGAAGTAAAGTGATGGTGTAAGGAGAAAGGTGACACAGTGTGGCAGAAAGAAGGGGACTTGAGGGGGGCATGTATAAGGTGGGAGCAGGTAGAGGTAAGTATAGTGGGCAGAGGAAGACCGGGGGAAGAAGATAGAACAGAGGGGGGGGGGAGAGGAAACAGAAGGGGAGAGATAGTGCAGTTAGAGAAAAACCAGGAGTATGAAACAATCAACTAACAATTATCAACAGGTAACATTAAACTTGAAAGATAAGCAGATTGAGACAGTATTAATAACTAGGCTAAAGTAAGACATCAATTATGATGAATAATATAAAAATAGTATAAACTACACTACTCGTATAAACAACAGTGCTATTAATGGAAATGTCAGTAAAATGCAATGCATCAGGTGGGGTCAAAGCAGACACATTTGTTCATTGTAATGAGGAAAGTTCTCGGTTTCCTTTTGAAAGACTCATGGGTGGAGATATCTCTCAGGTTCTGCGGTAGCAGGTTCCAAAGGTGGGGGGCAGCATAGTGGAAGGAGTTCATACCTTTTTAGTCCTGCAGAAGGGATGGAGAGTAATGACTGATCCATAGATCTGAGATTTCTGTGGCAATGGCCGGTGTTAGTAGATCAGACAGGACAGCAGGTTTGGATGTCCAGAGGATGGAGTCCAAGGTTGTGCAAATAGTACTGTCTGATCGAGGAGGGAGAGAGCCAGCCAAGGTCCTGATATAGAAGGCAGTGATGGTGTAACCGAGGTGCCTTGGCTGCAAATCTGCACACATTATTGTAGGTAGTATCCCAAAGATGAAGTGAGGATTTTGAGGCTAAAGACAGGATGGGACACCCATATGTGAGGGTTGGCAATAGAATGCCCCGGGCCATCGCCAGTTTAGCAGCAGGGGTGAGAAGGTGTTTGGCTCTATATGCAGCCCCCAGTTTACTGTTTTGCAAGTTTCTTGAATATGGGTTTTTATGTCTAGGGTTTGATCCAGGTGGATGCCAAGGTAGCGAAAGGCAGAGACAGCTTCAATAGGATTCCCTTCTGTGTCTGAGACTGAGATGGATAGGGGACAGGATCTAAGTCTATGGTTGGAGCCAAACATCATCACTTTTGTCTTACTTGTGTTTAGGACCAGACGTTGAGAGCTCAACCAGTGTTGTGCAGCATGAAAATCAGTGGTGAGCGAGTATTTAATTCAAGGACATTGTTGGAATGATAATATATTACTAGGTCATCCGCATATAGAAGTGAGTGTCCTGAGGTGACCAGCTCAGGAAGATTGTTTACAAATAGAGAAAATAGAAGAGGGCCAAGTATAGACCCTTGAGGGACCCTGATGTTAATAACAGCACTGTCAGACACAGATGAATTGAATTTAACTGCTTGGCGCTCTGTTGAGAGGTAACTTTGAACCAGCTAGTAACTGGAGGGGAGAAACCCAGGGTATTGAGAGCTGATAGAAGCAGAGAATGGTTGACCAGATCAAAGCCTTAGTTAAGTCAATGAAACCGCCCGTGAGCTTTCCTTGATCCATATTGTGAGCAATATCAGTAGTAACTGCAAGTGCAGTCATAGTGCTATGATTCTTCCTAAAGCCATGTTGTGTTGAGCTTAGTAAGTTGAATTTCTTGAGGTGTTCGGTTATCTGTAGGAAATGATTTTTCCAGTACTTTGTTCAGAACAGATAGAATTGCAATGGGTCGGTAATTAGAAATGTCATTTTGCTTCCTTTCTTAAATACAGGAGTAACTCTGGCTGCCTTCCAGATTTCAGGGACGACCCCATTGAGAGAGATAGGTGAAAATGTGTGCCAGTGGACCAGAGATGAGGTGGGAGGCCATCTTAAGTAGTCTGGGTTCCAGACCATCAGAGCCAGTGCTGGTGTTATCCGAGAGTGACCTGAGCAGTTTTAGGACCAGATGCCTAGGTACTTTCCTGAAGTAAAAGGGGTTGGTTAAGTTTGGGAGTCCATCAGATGCTGTAGGGTTAAGATGTGCATGAGAGGGTTGTGATGGGAGGGAGGCTGTGTAAGCAGATAAGTCGGAGAATTGTTGATTAAACGCGTTAGCAATCGTAGTGGAGTCAGTACAGTGCACGCCATGGAGGACCATATCAGATGGAGTCACATCTTTAGCAGAACCCAGAAAGGACTTAATGTGACCCCAAAACTTGAGGGGGTCATTAGAGGAATTTATCAGCAAATTTTGGCAGTATTTGCTTTTGGCCTGCCTGATGCATTTTTACAGTTGCTTTATCTTGCTTGTACAGAACGACGTCCGACTGTAGCCCAGTTTTTGTACCTTTTCCATTGATTGTCTCTAATTTTCAATCTTTGAGCAGATCTTTCGTAGCTATCTCGAATGCTGACCCTTACTCTCCTTCTGACTACGGGAGGTGTTTCTTTGTAAGGTGATAAATATTGTCAAAATGTATGGAGGGCATCATCCACACTGGTGGCGGAGTAAATGTTGGACCAGTCGACACAGGAGAGGTCAAGAGAAAGGCCTGCTGGTCAAGGGCTGCATAGTTTGAGAATCTTATCAGTCGGAAGGAGGAGGAGGTGAACAGGACCTCCAGCTGCAAAGTGTAGGGAGTGGTCAGTGATAGAATCAGAAAGCACTGCGGCATCCAGAATATGGTCAGGCCTGGAGGTGAGAATCCAGTCAAGCAGTGACCCAGAGTGCAGAGTGGTAGTTCTGGTGAAGTCTGTTATAGTTTGATATAGGTTGTGTTTTGTAGTAGGGATTCAAGGACATTGTGTTGTGGTCCCAGCCAGTTGATGTTCAGGTCACCAAGGAGAAGAGCCTCATTCGATTTCACGTTTTGGGAGACATAATGTAGCAAGTTCTGTAGACCACTCATCCCGCTTGTAGGTGGATTGTAGACACAGATGACGTGCAGCAGTTTTGAACCCAGTGGCAGAGTAGCATGAAGAGTTTCACAGGGTGTCAGGGAATCAGTGCAGGGTTGGATGTGCAGAACCAGATGTGTTTTGTACATGATCGCAACCCCACCCCACCCCACCCCTTTGACCCAGTGCGGTCTTTTCTAAGAATATTATAGCCAGGCACGAGACAGGTTGTATCAGGTACCGCAGGCTTCAGCCAAGTCTCGGATAGACAAAGTATGTCAGGGTTGATCAGTTTAGCCCAGGCTTCAAGCTCAGCCAAATTACTTGTGAGACTACGGATGTTCATGTGGGCTATAACTAGACCCTTTTTTGTGATTGCAGTTGCAGAGGGTGAGGCGCAAGCCTTAGGGCCCGGGTTGGGTTCCACATCACCGGAAAGCATGAGGAGCCGTCGTGCGAGGTGGAAGAGAGGGATAATGTTGGCAGAGATAGTGCATGGCCGGCGCCTGGGTCTGCGGTAGTGCAAGAGATATAACCGGACAGACAGATAGATAGAGCCTCTTTTTAGCAAGATAGAGTGAGCCGGAGTAGACGTCAAGTAATAGTTCAGCAGGATATTAGAAAACGTAAAGTCCCTATCATTATTAGTGCAGGGAAGAGTAGCAAGAGGTGTGGAAATTGTTAGCCAGTTTAAACATAGCAGGAAAGACATAATTACAAGTAAAGAAGCTTTAGGGGTGAGAGGATGGCACATTAGTGGGAGACTGGGGTGCTGCATCATGACTATCGCAGCTACTTACACAGCAGCAACAATGCTAATAATGAGAAGGAAGCAGACTCTAGAGGAGTGGCTCAATTATATGGATAGTTATACACAAGACTGTCGGAGATGAGATAACGCCCTAGTGGGAGAGAAATATAACGAGCCAATGGAAAAATAGACACTTAGTCATATGACAGACTAGCGACTATAAAGCTAAGGGTCCACCAGGGTGGGTGAGGTGGGGAGAGGGAGCTGGCACAGCGCCGGCGGGAAGTGTGTAAAGGAAGAGCTGTTTCACAAGGTCGCTGCAGCGCTTTGTTCACAGTCTCCTGCCGGTAAAATTCGAGCTATCCTTATGAAAAGGAAGCGATTACAGCCACTTTCTGTGTGGAAGGTACAGAGTTAGTGCCCCGTCCCAACAGAAGCGAGCCGGCGGCAGGGAAGTGAAAAGCGACGTACCTTAAGGGCTTGCGCCTTTGGCGGCACAAGGTACCAGGGAGCGGCCGTGCTCCTGGTTCCCTTCCTCGGTTGTTTGCGGTAAATCAGCAGCCCCTTCAACGGTGGATCCGGAGGAGCGCGGTCGGTAGCTTCTGAGGCGCCGCTTTCAGGCAGGCACCCCTGGGTCGGGATGGAACAACGTCCTGATGGTGTAGGTCCTGGGTGGAGGGGATCCGTGAGCCCCCGCGGCCCGGGAGAGTCTCAAGGGCTTGCGCCTTGGTGGTACAAGGTACCAGGGAGCGCCGTGTCTTCTGGTTCCCTTCTCGGTCGCGTTGTGGTAAATCAGCAGCCCTTCAACGGTGGATCCGGAGGAGCGGGTCAGTAGCTCTGAGCGCGCTTCAGGCAGGCACCCTGGGTCGGGATGGAACGACGTCCTGATGGTGTAGGTCCTGGGTGGAGGGGGATCCGCAGCCCCGGCGGGCCCGGGAGAGTCCTTAAGGGCTTGCGCCTTTGGTGGTACAAGGTACCAGGGAGCGGCCGTGCCCTGGTTCCCTTCCCCTCGGTCGCTTATGTAAATCAGCAGCCCCTTCAATCGGATCCGGAGGTGAGCGCGTCGGTAGCTTCTGGAGGCGCCGCTTTCAGGCAGGCACCCTGGGTCGGGATGGAACGACGTCCTGATGGTGTAGGTCCTGGGTGGAGGGGGATCCGCAGCCCCGGCGGGCCCGGGAGAGTCCAGAAAGTCCAGAGAGTTATAAAAAGAGCTGCAGTGTTTTACAAGAGGCAGAGACAGACTGAGATTTGAAATTGAGAAGAAAAAGGACTCTGCTTTTTATGTTTGTACTGACATCGTAAATCGTCATTCTGAGCAATTTTATTTTATTTTACTGTTATTAATGATAAAACTCTTGTTGCAAATTTTACAACTGATCCTGGTTTTCCTGTGCTTCCTGACCTGTGCCTCAATGACAGATGGTGTTAGCAGTGGGATTTACGCCATGCATACTCTAAGCCAGGAGTTTTGTGCATCGTTACTAGATCTGGTACCAGGGAAGCATAGAAGAAAGGTATGGATTCTGCAGCAGCAAGCCCAGGAGTGGTTACAAGAAGAATGGCAGCCAAAGTAGCAGAGACAGAAGTCCAAGCTGAGACTGTACAGCTAGCACCAGCTGTAGAAAAAGAAAAGACAGTGACAGAACCTAAAAGCCTGACTGCCTTTTTCAAATGGTGGGCTATACAACAAAAAGAGACGGAGAAACAGAGAAGAGAGGAGATGCAGTAGAGATAATAGAATAATTCCTTGCACTTACTCTTTCTCCATAACAACTGGGACAGGGCCGTGTTCAACCTTATCACATACCCCCTTCCTTAAGAGGGAAACTTTTTTACAAAAACAGGTTTCTAAAACTTTATAGTAATTCTTGTCTAACATAAGCATATAACCTTTACAGTTCCGTGCATAAGCAGTATTCTTTTTTCCATAACAATAGTACAACAGATAGTGAAGTTTAGACTCACACATTTGTTTTTTCAGCCTTCAGAATTCTCAATTCCAGATCCATATCTAGACAGAAAATCAGCATTGCTATTTTCTTTCCCAGATGTGTGCATCACTTGAAATTTAAATGGTTGCAGTGCCAGGTACCACCGTCTGATTCTGGAATTTTTATCCTTCATTTGGTTAAGCCAACAGAGAGGATTGTGATCTGTTATAAGTAGAGAGTCAGCTTCTAGCAAGTAGAACTTAAGGGACTCCATGGCCCACTTTGCCGCAAAGCATACCTTTTCAATGGTGGAGTCCCTTTTCTCTCTATCATGCAATTTCCTACTTTTGTATAGAATAGGATGTTCTAGGAGTGTGGATATGTTGTTCATCCACACTTCTTGGCATGTCCCCATCCACTTTAAATCTTGCCGGAAGTCTTCAAGCTGGCTCCTTCCACCCACCCAGGTGGTATTTACCTTAGTTCCACCCCGTGACGCCAGGTCTTCCTTTCTGCTGGAAGATACAGGTTCCCTCCTGTTTTCAGCATATCATAGGCCCTAGATTCTAACCGTCATTTTTTTACCGAAAATAAAACTCATTTGAGTTAACGATCGTGCTTTCGTTGCATCTACCATGGAGAAAGAATCTTCTCCTGGATTTCGCCAGTGCCCCTATGGCCAGAAGATGTCGTGCACCGATCCTCACCTCACGTGCATTTACTGCCTAGGTGTCAGCCATGACACCTTGTTGTGCAGTTTTTGCCTGGCTTTCCATCCTAACGTCCTGGACGACTGCAAGGCACGCTTGAAGCTGGGGAGACTGGAGAAAAGGAACCCACCAGTGAAATCAAAGGAGGCGAGGTGGGCAGTTTCCGCAGCTGTGGGGTCCGCCGAGCAGCTGGAATAGATGAAGGCATTCGAAGAGGAAGCAGTTTGTGCTTCGGCCAATCGAAGCTTTTTTTTCCACTGAAACTTGGCTCCACCTTTATGGGCTCCTTCAAGGAGTTGTGCCAGTCTTTCTCCACTCGGGGTGAGGCGCCCTTGGGCTCGCACTCCTCCCGCTCTTGAAAGAGAGGTAAGGACCCTGTATCTTCGTCTTAGCGAAGACGTTCTTGGGATCGAGAGAGGTCAGAGTCCCAGTAACACGCGATCTCGACTTCATTCGGGATCGCATCCTTGGCCACCAGCTTCACGGATCTTCCATCTGGCTAGTTGACTGAAGAAGTGGCCGACGAGGTCGAAATTATCCTCGACCTGATCGATACCTTGTCGCCTGCTAACCCCGACGACTCCTTGGAAAGGACTCTGGTCCTTGTATTTCTTGATGAGGAGACCCAGCCTGCTGGTGTCCCCATCAAGGACCCGGTTCCAGACTCTCGGTTTTCACTGACCCCGGTGTGTCTCCTGATCGACCGAGTCGGCCTCCTCAAACTTGGTCGAGGTCCAGAACCCCCTCGGCCGAACAACTGAGGAGAGGCTCCGACGGAAGCTCTGTCGGCGCTGTGAAGACCTCATGTGGCAGCAGCTGATCCTGACCGGGCAGAAGCCGGCTCCGCCACCTACCCCGGCCATAACTTGGCTCCCACCTCCTATACCAACGCCGACTCCTCCAGAACTGAAGCCACTGGTTCCCCTGCCCGTGGGGTCGGCCTGTCTCCGTGTTTGGCCTATCCTGGTCTCTCCACCGATTCGGGTGGAACCACCGCCTAAACAGACTGAGGGAGGGGTGCCCTCGAAAGAGGACCGACAAGACACCGGACTTCCTCGACGTCTGTCGATCACAGTCACCCCGGACCGCCCTCGGCATATCGAGGGTGACTTAGGTGGTAGACCGCTCTATCACATCTCTTCGGACTTGAACATCATCGGCTTGCACTCACATCCCGGGGATGATGAGTCGTCGGTCGGTGCAGGGATGGAGGAAGGCCCTTATTCCTTCCAGGACAGCCTCCATCGCTTCTCCAATTCCACCGGAGCCCATCCAGAAAAAGGCGACGTACCCTCTCACTGACATACTCAAGAGAGGTGATACCCCGACGGAGGCCTTTCCAGTGGCTGAGGCCATTGTGGGCCCGGCCCTTGAACTTTAACAGCATCCTGCCTCCTGCCCAGCACCATCTGCCCACATGTACGCGGTGCCCATGGGGGCCCTTGTGGGGTTCACAGAGCACCCTTCGGCTGAGAGCCTGGTGACTGCCTCTGTGTTATGGGGCACTGGTAGTTTGACCGACATTGATCGACCCCCAGACAAGGAGTCCAAAAATATGGGCCACTCTGCCCACAAGGTCTATGCGGCCTCTTCTCCGAGCCTTTGTCAGGCCAGCTCGGCTATTATTATGGCACACTTCTCTCATGCCCTTCTGGGGTCATTGGACGAGGTCCTCCCTCATCTCCCACCGGACATGCAGACCACATCAAGCAGGTCCGTGACCAAGGCCGTGCTCTTGCAAAACAGCAGCTCCAGACAGCCTTGGATCTAGGAGATTCTTGTGCCCGTTCGCTGGCAGCCGCAGTGGCCTCTCGCAGCAGGGGCTTGGCTGAGCTTTCTCCTTTTGTGGGGATACTCAGCATTACCTTTGCTTCAGCGTGCCTTCCTGGGTACCCGACTTGTTCGGTCCAGGAGTAGCTAGTCACCTTCAGCGTAAAGAGCAGTCCAATGCCACCTTGGATGCTACTTCTGCCAAGGGTTCTTCAGGCAAGAACCAGCAGAAGAGAAAGAAGAAGCCATTTCGGTATTCTTCCCCTGCATTCAAGCAGCCCTCTTATCGAGGTCAGCAGCAACAGCAGGTTCAAGCTTGGCGCCCACAGCCCAAGCATGGTCCTCTACAGCCCCAGAAAGGAGGCCGGGGCACAGTTCCCGGCGCCTCCTCCTCCTTCTCTAAGTCTGCTCAGTGATGGGTTTGGGGTTGTCACCCCTACACCCGTCACGCCAACTCCGGGTCTTCCCATAGGAGGTCGGCTCCGCCACTTCCTTTCCACCTGGTCTGCTATCACTTCGGACAAGTGGGTTCTCGAAGTGGTCGGTCAAGGACTGCCTCTGGAATTCAAGCAGTACCCTCCCAGCCAAGCCAAGCCCCTAGAAAGGAATGGATTTCCGCATGCACCCAGTCGGCTGTTCGAGACGATAAGGCTCAGCTTAGGAGGCAGTAGCTCCAGTTCCGGATCCTCTGATAGACCCAGGCTTTGTTTCCAGGTACTGCTTGCTGCCCAAGCAGACAGGTGGTTGGTACCCCATCCTAGATCTCCACGACCTGAATCAATATCTTAGGTCCCGCACCATTCAGATGGTCACTCTGAACCAGCTTATACCATTCCTGGAGCGAAACATGTGGTTCTATTCACTGGATCTACAGGACGCCTTCTTTCACATCCCAATCCGTTCGTCCCATCAGCGGTTCCTCCACATCAGGGTCGAAGGGACCCTGTTCAAGTTCTAAGCCATGCTGTTCAGCCTGTCATCGGCCCCTTGGGTCTTCACCAAATGCATTGCAGTGGTGGCAGCTCACCTTTGGCGTTGAAGAGTCAGAATCTACCCTTATCTTGATGACTGGCTCTTGGCAGGTTCCTCCCTTCAGGAGGTGGAGAGGTCCAGGGATCTGGCCCTCCAAACCTGCTCCCAACTTGGCCTCCTGATCAACGAGGCCAAGTCGGAACTCGTGCCCTCTCAGGTGATGGACTTCATCAGGGCAGAGCTCGACGCTCGTCAGGCCAGAGTTTGGCTCTCAGCAGACAGGGTGGCGGTCCTTCCTCCTTTGCCCAATAATTTCTGGTTGGGCGGTTGCGCCCTGCCCGGGACTTTCTGCACCTTCTGAGTTACTTGGCGGCGTGCACCTCAGTGGTCCATTGGGCCCAGTGGCACATACGCCCCCTCCAATGGGAGCTGGCTGCCCAGTGGACTCAGTGATTTGGTCACTTTGACCAGCTGATCACTGTAACCCAGAAGATGTGGGACGCTTTCCAGTGGTGGACCGCCCCAGACCGGTTGCAGGAAGGGATCCCGTTTGTCCGCCCCGAGCCGACGGTCATCTTTATGACTGATGCCTCTCTCATGGGCTGGGGAGTCCACATGGGGGACAACAGGGCCCACGGGTTCTGGACCCCCAAAGAGTCCCGATGCCACATCAACCTGTTGGAGTGCAGAGCAGTCAGACTGATGCTGTCAGCTTTCTCTCCTCAGCTCCGGGGTCAAGTGGTTCAAGTCCAGACGGACAATACAATGACCATGTAATACCTCAACAAGCAGGGCGGCACACACTCCCATCTGCTGTGCAAGGAGGTGCTCTGGATCTGGGCCCTCGTAAATGGTTGCAGGCGGATCTTCTAGCCACCCATGTGGCAGGAACCTTGAACCAGCTGGCGGATGCTCTCAGCTGCTTAGGCCAGACATCCCACGAGTGGTCTTTCCATCCAGAGGTAGCTTAAAGTCTGTTCTCCTGTTGGGGCAAGCTGATGATGGATCTGTTTTCCTCCACGGAGAACACCAAGCTGAGGCTGTTTCATGCCTGCCCCCCTCAGCAGGGCTCGCTGCAGGAGGATGCCTTCTCGAGGCCGTGGACCCCAGGCCTCCTCTACGCCTTCCTTCCATTTCCCTTGCGCCACAAGGTTACTCAAGGTGAGGAGGGACAAGGCGAAGGTGATCCTGGTAGCCCCAGATTGGTCCCGCCAGTTCTGGTACCCAGATCTCCCCAGCCTCAGCTGCAGGCCCCCGGAACGGCTTTGTACACGCCCGGACCTGATATCTCTGAACCAGGGGAAGGTATTCCATCTGGACCTTCAATCCCTGCACCTCACAGCCTGGTACCTGAGCGGCTAGAGTTCCAGGCTCTGGGTCTTTCGAAGATGTCCACCCCTGGTGGAGGCATCCAGAAAGAAATCGGCCAGGAAATGTTATGCCTTCAAATGGAAACGTTTTTCCATTTGGTGTCAGAGTACGGGTCTGGATCCCTCATCCTGTTCTGTGGCTAACATTCTCGACTACCTTTGGTCTTTCTCCAAAGGGGGTCTACATTCATTGACTCTTAGGGTGCACCTGGCAGCCATTTCTGCTTACCGGGCACGAGCCAGTCAGCTGACATTGGCGCAGGAGATAGTGGTCGGGTGCTTTTTCAGAGGCCTGGATCACATATCCCCTCTGGTGTGTGAACCTCCACCTCCATGGGATCTGTTGCTGGTTTTGGCAAAGCTCATGGGCAAGCTATTCAAACCCATGCACAAATGTGAGCTTTCACACTTGTGGAAGACGGCCTTTCTGGTGGCTATCACATCAGCCAGAAGGACAGGGGAGCTCCAGGCGCTTTCGGTGGACTCCCCTTATCTGGTCTTTCACAGGCACAAAGTTGTCCTGGGTCCACACCCGAAATTCCTTCCGAAGGTGGTGTCAGAGTTTCTCCTTAACCAGGTGTTGACTCTTCTGGTTTCCTACCCTAATTACACCTCAGATGCCGAGACACAGGCTGCATACCTTGGACCTGAGACATGCTCTCTCCTGCTATAAGGAGATGATGGCAGAAATTCATGGAGAGGTTCGCCAGCTGTTTGTTACCTACACTGAAGCCGCTTCTGGCAGACCTGCAGCCAAACGGACCATAGCAAGATGGATTACATCATGCATAGGTCTGTGCTATGAGTTGGCGAGCAAGGAGCCTCCCAGAGGGATAAAAGCTCATTCTATCCGCCATACTGCTGCATCGGTGGCTGCTTCCAGGGACATCCCTGTCCAGGAAATCTGTCGGGGCTGCTACCTGGAAGTCAGCAAACACCTTCATTACCCACTACCACTTCGACCTTGAGTCACGCCGGGATGCTGGTTTTCGGGCCTCAGTTCTCCAGTCTTTATTTCCTAAGTAGGGGCTGTGTGCCTTGCCTCCCTCCTTCCGGAGAACTGCTTGGAGTCTGCCAAGAAGTGTGGATGAACAACATATCCACGCTCCTAGAAAAACAGGTTACTCACTTGTAACAGTAGGTTTTACTTAGAGAGGGCTCTTGCAGTAGGTAATTACATATAGGACTGAAGCTGGCAGGCGTCGGAACCCCATGGAAAAATTTCTAGCTAGCAGTCTCTGGCGGAGGACCACCCCTACGTCAGATGATTGACGTCATGTGACGTCAGTATAAAGGGGTGGTCGCCCATGCCCGCCTTCCAGTTCTTTCCCGCCGTTAGCTTGTGAAAGCACCTCGTGGTTAAGTTCACCTGCTCGTCAGTCTGTCGTCGGTAGTTTTACTGCTGTTTTTGCTTCCATTTACTTTGAATTTCTTTAAATTCCCATCAGTCTCCGCAGCGGTGTATGTCGTCCCCTACACCCTCCGAGCAGAACAACAAGCGCGACTCGTGCAGGGCCCAACTCCTGCACAAGGGCGGTCACTCCCAGTGCCTCTTCTGTCTAGGCCTGGATCACCCTGTGGAGAAGTGCCAGCATTGCCTGAAATTCAACGCCACCACCCGCAGAAGGAGGCAGCAGTCCCTGGAGGCCCATATATTAAAAAAGAAAATGACCTCCATGGAAAAGGAACTGAAGAAGCTTCATCAGGCCTCCACTTCGCCCGAGGGTCACTGCAAAAAGAAGGACAAGGAGAAGGACCGGGACTCCTCTTCCTCGGTCACCGCGACTTGTGCTGGAGTCGCCGTGCTCAAGGTAATGCCCCCCTGAGGGCTCGCTCTTCGACGGCCATCTTGGAGGCTTCCAAGCCAACGTCGACCCACCTGTCTGGCTCACACTCTGGCCCTTTGGGTGACTCCAGGTCAAAGGAGGCTTCTACTCCTGGTAAGGCTGCCGGCACGCAGCCTTCTAGTATGAGTGGCTCCATTAAGTCGGACATCGGCCCCTTTGACATCTGCCCGGGGAAAGCCGCAAAGTCGCTCAACCCTTCAGGGCAGTGCATGGCCACTACGCCCGACCAGGCCGCTCCTCCGGTGCAGCCTGCCTCGAACGATGGGTCTGCTAAGCCGGACGATGGCTCCTTCGACGTCCGCCTGGACTGTGCTGATAAGGCTCCAGTCGACCCTTCCGACAGCCGCACGGCGCAGGAGCCAACACCGGATCCTGACATTCGGTCCACCATCCCCAGCTCCCCGCAGCCTTTGCTGCCGTCTGAGGATCTAGCATCTCCCCGGTCTGACCCCAGGGATTTTCATTCACCTTCTCCAGGGGATGCCGAGGGGGAAGGCACGCTACCATCTGGTCTCCCTTCCGCTAGGCCAGACGACCTGACGTCGGTTCCTCGGACGACGATACCGACATCGGTTTTGCCGACGCTGGGCGACATCCCTCTTCCGGATTCCGGGGCTGCCGCCTGCCAGGCCACCTGTTCCAGGTCCACCCGCTGGGCCATTGCCAGGAACTTCTGCTCTGGCAGACCCCCCCCGAGTATCCTTCGCCATCCTATCTGGCTCCATCATACCCGGGTCCACTGTATCCGGCGCCCAGTACCCTCGCGACTTGCCAGCGCCGCAGTAGGCGGTGCCTCAATACTCGGCGGCGGGCTACCCACGTCAGGGGTATGGATACAGCCCCTCACGGATATCCTCGGTATCCGTACTCCCTCCTCCTCAGCCGGCGGTGGATTTGAAGGAGACTCTGGCTTCCTGGTGGGCTGAGGCCAAGGCTCAGCTCACCTTTGAGGCGGAGGGCCATCTTCCGATGCTGGTCCCAGTTCCGGACCCCCTGCGGCAGAGACGAGAGACTCCCTCCCCCACTCTGGATACCAGAGATGAGCCCTCCGGTTCCAGAGCGGTGCTGGATATGCTTCCCCGAGGGCCTCTCAAGGGGTCTGTTCCCCCACTGCGTCAGGAGGTAGGAGTCTTCCTTCTCTTCATCGTCCTCGGATGACTCCGAGGGAAGCTCCGATTTGGACGATGATCCACGCTCTCCGGATAAGCCCAGGCCGAGGACCCCTCTGGAGGATCCTTCCTTCACGGAGTTGCTGCGCAAAATCCAGGCCATCAGTGGCATTCTTTGGAGCCAGATCCACAGAGGCAGAAACTAGCTGCCCATCTGGATCTGCCCGAGGTCGCTCCTACCTTGGTTCCACCCTGGATCGAGCCTCACGCGGACCTTGTTACTACTATCTGGAAGCAACCCTCTGCTATAGCCTCCCCTTCCGAGGAAGGCGGATAGGCTATATCAGGCTCCAGAGGGTGGTGAGTTTCTTACCTATCACCCCAAGGCCAACTCAGTCGTGATCAGCGCCGTCCACAGCCAGGCAGCCAATCCCAAGCATTAGAGCTGCGTCTTCCCCATAAGGAATCTCGCCTTCTGGACCAGTATGGGAAGAAGGCCTTTCTTCCTCTCTCTGGGTGTTAGGACCCTGAACTACATCGTCCATATGGGGGATTACCAGAAGGCTGTCCTTAACGAGGCGGAAGCTAAACTGGACTCCCTTCCTGAGTCACAGACCAAACAGAAAGTGACAGACCTAGTCCAATCTGCTCATTCGGCCGGTAGACACATGCTTCATACGACGCAGTGGACGCTTCGGTCTTAGTTGGATCAATTGGTGGACAACTTGGATTGCGAGATCCTGGTCTCCTCCCAGATGGTTCATCACTTGCAGTGGTGGATGGTTCAGGAGAACCTTTGTCGGGGAGTTCCCTTCTGTCTTTCTCCCCCCTCCCAAATCCTGACGATGGACGCTTCGGGCGAGGGTTGGGGAGCACACCTGGGATCTCAGCGAACCCAGGGCTCTTGGTCCAGGCTCGAGCAGACTCTTCACATCAGTGTACTCGAGCTAAGGGATGTCCTGTTCGCCTTACAAGCTGTGCATCTGTACCTGCTTCCCGGTCATCTAACCGTTCAGACCTACAACATGTGCGTAGTGTGGTACATAAGCAGGGAGGAACTCGTTCCTATCCCCTTTGTAGGGAAGCGATGCGGGTTTGGGACTGGGCGATACTTCACAACCTTCACCTCACGACAGTTTATGTTCGGGGGGTCAAGAACACCTTGGCAGACCACCTCAGTCAGTCGTCTGCCCAAGCACACAAATGAGAACTGGATTAGGGGTAGTAGAAGATGTCTTCCTACGCTGGGGAACCCCTCAGGTAGACCTGTTTGCCTCTCCTCTCAACGTAGAACTTCCCGCCTTATGGTCGCTTGCTCCAGGGTGTGGAGTTTTTGGGAGAGATGCTATGTCTCTAGACTGGAAGGGCAGATTTGTTTATGCTTTTCCCCCGATCCCAAGGGTCCTACACAAACTCTGTTCAGAAGGAGCTCGCATGATTCTCATCTCTCCGTTCTGGCTCAGGCAAGTCTGGTTCCCTCTTCCGCAACAGTAGTCAGAGGAGCCTCCTCTTCCTCTGTCATAACTCTTACTGACCCAGGATCAGGGGACCCTGGTCCATCCAGGACTCAAATCCCTTCAGCTGCATGCATGACTCCTGCAGACGTGATTCAAACCTGGTTTGGGGTTTCGTCGTAGGTGGCGGAGATTCTAGTGGAGGCCAGATAACCCTCCACTCATTCCACTTACGCCATGAAATGGAAAAGGTTCTCCATTTGGGCCTCTTCCAGAGCTTTCGAGCCATTTTCCTGCTCTGTCGGGAGGCTTCTGGATTACTTGCGTCACCTCTTCGATCTGGGTCTCAGTCACTCCTCCCTGAAGGTTCACATAGCTGCCATTTCTGCATACCATGTTCCTTTTGGGGACAGGTCTTTTGAGCAGCTGAAAGTCGCTAAGACTTTCCTCAGAGGGGTCGTCCATTTGAGACCCCCCATTCGCACACCTGTCCCTCCTTAAGACTTGAATTTCATTCTCAAGAAGCTTACCCTGCCTCCCTTTGAGCCAGCAGCATCAGCAGACCTTAAGTTCCTTTTCTGGAAGGTTCTCTTCCTGGTGGCCATCACTTCCGCTCGACGCATTTCCAAGCTTCAGGCTCTTGTGCAAATCCCGCACTTGATTTTCCACAAGGAACGTAGGCTTTGTATGCACTAACCCTAAGTTTCTCCTTAGGTGGTAGCGAATCTATGCTGAATCAGTCAATGGAACTACCTGCGTTGTTTTACGTAACATTCCAGTCTAGGGGAGCACCTCTTGCATACTCTGGATGTGCACCGGATTCTGAGATACTACACCAACAGGACAAAGGATCACAGAAAAACTGATCAACTGTTTGTCTCTTTTGCTCGCAAAAGAGAGGGAAATGTTGTCTCCAAGCAATGTCTTTCGAAATGGTGGGCTCATTGTATCACTTTCTGTTATGACAAGTACCACAAGACCTTGCCAGGTCAACTCAGAGGTCACTCCACTAGGGGTGTAGCTGCCTCTGCTGCTTGTTTCAAGAATGTGTTGGCGGCTGACATCTGTGCAGCTGCAACTTAGACTTCTGTCCATACCTTTACGAAACATTACAGTTTGGACATTGTCTTTCGCCATAGAGCAGGCTTCGGGTTGGCTGTTCTGCAGGGTCTTCTTTCCTAAGACCTTAACAGCAAGAGGACCTGTGTATGAGTAGTTTCCTCCTCCCATGAGCTTCTCTTTGTTCCAGACTGCTTGGGACTCAGTCCTGTATGTAATTACCTACTGCAAAAGCCCTCTCGAAGTAAGATAGTACAGTTACGTAAGAAATTACCGTAAAAGTCGATCTTCGAGAGAGGCTCTTACAGTAGGTAATACCTTCCCGCCCTCCATCCCCCTAAGCTTTTTCAGCTCCTTTTCCTGGATGGGAACTATCCACTTCTCTCTCGTCTCGCCTTTTGGTGGGAAAGAACTGGAAGGCGGACGTGGTGGACTGCCCCTTTATACTGACATCGCTTGACGTCGGTCACCTGATGTGGGGGTGATCCCCCGCCAGAGACTGCTAGCTAGAAATTTTTCCGTGGGGTCCTGATGCCTGCAGGCTTCAGTCCTATATGTAATTACCTACTGCAAGAGCCTCTCTCGAAGATCTACTGTTACGGTAAGTTCTTACGTAACTGTACTTTCTAGGAGTGGTATATGTTGTCCATCCACACACACACACACACACACCCGACCTCCCTGGCTTTGGGCGCACAACCTTTCTTCCAGTGGGCTAAGATCTGGTGTCATGGGGTTGGAGCCGAGGTATATACCACCCAGGTGGGTGGGAGGAGTCAGCTTGAAGACTTCTGACAAGATTTAAAGTGGAAGGGGACATGCCAAGAAATGTGGATTAACTACTGTTATGGGTGAGTAACCTGTTCTTCTTGCCCATCTATATGGTGACTCAAGACTGCACCTAGGCCTACAGTACCTCTGATGCATCAGTCTGTAACAGAAATTGTTTCTCAAAGTCTGAGCTTCTTAAAACAGGGGCAGAACATAATGCAGCCTTAATGGCTCGAAAAGCCTCTTCACACTCTGGGGTCCATTTCACATTATTCGGGAACCATTTCTTTGTGAGTTATGTGAGAGGAGTAGCTAACTCAGCACAGCTGTGAACAAATCTCCGTCAATAACCAGCCAGCCTTAAAAATGATCTGATATGCTTCTTTGTTTTAGGGACAGGGCTGTTAGCTACAGCTTCTGTCTTAGAAACCTCTGGCTTGACTTCTCTGTTTCCCAAAACCTAGCCCATGAGGGGATAAAATGACATACATGTACCGCTGGAATGTAGCGAATGCGCCATGTAAACCAAACAGCATGGTGGTGAACTGATAGAGTCCTATAACGGTGGCAAATGCAGTTTTGTCTCTGGATTCTTTAACTAAGGGGATTTGCCAGTAACCCTTGGTGAGATCAAGGGTACTGATATACTTGGCACTCCCCAATCCGTCTACCAAATCAGCTGTTCTGGGCATAGGATAACTAGATTAAGTTTCCTAAACTCAGAGCAGATTCTTACATCCCCTCGTTTGTTTACAATCACAATTGGTGATGACCAGGCACTTCTAGACTCTTCTGTGATACCCAGTTCTTTCATTTTTTTGTATTTCCTTAACCTTCGAACAAACCACAGAAATGTGTAACTTGCTAAAGACATTTAACAGTACTTTTACCACAGTACCAGGCTGAGCAAAAGGGGTTGAGCATGTAACAGTGACAAGGAATGCTCAGCCTATTAGACCAAAGACTTACAGATTACCAGAGCGGTTAAGAGCTGACGTGGTTAAGGAAATAAAACAAGCATTTGTCAGTGCCGAATGTTTGCTTGCTGGCATTGGCACTGATAGTGTAGGAGTTACAGAGCTACATAATAGGAATGGCAGTGAAGTATTGAACTGAAGGCAACCCCATCACCACCCTGCAGATAGTGACAGGCATTGGGGTGTGCTTATGGGTCGTCAGGCATAGCGGCCACGCCATTTCACCACACCCTACCCTGCAGACACTGACAAGTGTCACGGTGTTCCTTGGGGTCTTTGGCCCTTATGTGCACCCCATTTCATTAGGAAACATGGTGAGATGGGTGCGATATAGGAGAATGGGGTGAAGTTTGGGGCTGAAGAGTCCAAGGCATACCTCGATGCCTCTCACTGGCTGCAGGGTGTGGAATGGTATGAGCATTACAGGCAAGAATCCCAAGTCACACCCCTGATGCCTGTCATTCTCTACAGGGTGGGGCATTATGGTTGGAAACCCTAATACCTCATGCATTCGTTGGTATTTTCACTCCAAATTTTCAACATGGTTTTTCTGTGAACCCCACCTCATGAACAGTGGCAATATCAGTTTGTTAGCCGAAAGCTGCTTATGCACAGCGACTACGGCATTTAGCACCACAGGTGCAAAAACACATTCCGAACAGGATGTAAAAATGACAGCTGTACTGTTCATGGGGAGGTGTAAAAATGGCAATGTTGCAAATCTGCAGTAATAATAAAAAAAACTGGTGATCACGGCGTGCATACAAAACTGTGGCGCACACCCGTAATGTAATTAGTTTGGGGATTTTTACAGCAGATTGTCAACACAGGCATTTTGGGACCTCCGATTATGAACAGTGTCACTGTGATTTTCTTTATCTGTCTCGAACAATGATTTCCCACATAGAGCATCTCTGCACTGAAAGTGTGAAAACACATTCGCCATATTGTGAAAATGACAGCTGTACTGTTCATAAGGAAGTGTGGAAAAATGCCACTGGTGAAAATCTTGACTGAAAACATTACAAAGTCATGAACTTACGAGGATGTGTGGAAACTGCGCAATGCTCACTCGTAACACAGTCATTTTATGGACTTTTGTCACCAAATTTTCAACATAGCCATTTTAAGACCTCTGCTCATGAACAGTGTCACTGTGATTTTCTTAATGTGTCCCATACATTGATTTTGCACACCGACTACGCCATTATGCGCTACATGGGCGGAAACACATTTTGGGCAAGATGTGAAAAATGACAGCTGCTCATAAGGAAGTGTAATAAAATAGCAATTTTGAAAATCTGGAGTGAAAATATTGAAAATTCGCAAACTTACAAGTGTGCGTAGGAACTGTGCAACGCATGCTCGCATAAGTCATTTTTAGGAATTCTTCCACCAAATTTTCAACATAGGCTTTTTGAGAGCCCACCTTATGAACAGTGGCAGTGTCATTTCGTTACTCGGTCCCGAAAGGTGATTTCGTGCAGTGACTGCAAAATCACCCTTCAGGCTTGATTAACGCCATGACAGTGACAGCATTCATGAGAAGGGGTCCCAAAAACCCCATGTTGAAAATTTGGTGCAAAAATTCAAACAAATGCCTGAGATAGGCAGCAAAGTTGAAAAAACCCTATCTGTCCCATTATACAGCTTACGGGCATTTCCTCAGTTAAGTGGTCTGCTTTGAAGAGTGCAGACGTGTTCCCGGTCCACTGAAGATCGTCGCGCGAGTCCAGAGGTAAGTATGGGGTGGGAGGCAGGGTGAGCAGTGGGTGGCGGGGGTGGGCTGGGTGAACACCGAGGGAACATTTTCTTGTTTACAGGTTTTTGGGTTTTTAACAGGAAGCGGCGTGGGACGTTTGACACGCTGGGGTGGGCTCCCAGTGTGGCAGCTGTAAAACTGTTTGGTGGGGGGCTGGAGCAGGCGAGTTGGGCACCCCGTCAGCCATCTGGACTTTTGCCATGCTGGGGTGGGCTCCCAGCATGGCAGCTGTAGGCTGTTTGGGTTGGGGGGGGTCTGGAGCCGACGAAGTTGGGCACCTCCGTCACCCATACGGATGTGTTGCCACGCTGGGGTGGGCACCCAGCGTGTCATCTGGAACTCTGTTTTGGGAGCACAGCACAACCAATGGGGATTGGGCACCCCATGGCTATGATCTGTGTGCATGGGGGAGGCGAGCACACGGTATGCGTGTGTGTAAGGGGGGAGCACGCATGAGCAGGAGATATCTTATCGCTGCTCACTGAAGTGTAGCTCCCTCTTTCAACTGTATGCCACTGCATTTTCAGCTGCTGTCACAGACAGCTCCAGCAGTGATTGGAGAACTGCGACTGTGCCTGCAAACACACTGACTGAATTGGAAGACGCTGACACACCTCCGAAAAACTCGGATGATGGCACTATGTTTCTTGCACATGCATGCAAGCAAACATAAAAAAATTGAAGAATTGGGTATCACAAAAGAGTCGAGAAGTGATAATAAACCACTTGTTGCAAGTTTTACAACTGCTCCTGGTTTTCCTATGCTTCCTGACCTGTGCCTCGACGACACTCCCGAGGACCCCTCTTTTGCAGCAGTCCTGCACCAGATGCAGGAAGTGATGGGATTCCAGAAAGAGGAGCCCGATCGCTCCAGGTGTCGGTTGTCCACTTTCCTTAAAAAACCTGAGTCTTTTACACTGGTGGTCCCTTCCTTGATCGACATGTTTGAGGACACCACCTCTGCCACCTGGCACAGACACATCATTGTCCCTGCCATGTCTCACAAGGCGTACAAGCTATACAGAGCCCCCTGGGGGAAACCCTTCTTTGCAAACCCCCACAAGCAGACTCAGTGGTGCTCATGACCGTACTAAGTGCCCAAAGCATCTGAGTTTCCTGCCTCCAGACAAGGAATCCAGGTGGCTAGCTGCCTTTGTCAAAAAAGTATTTGCCTCTACCACGCTGACTATCCACACTGTTAACTCTATGTCTCATATGTTGCAGTACCAGGACATCCTTTGGAACCAAGCCCTGGAACTTGCGCAAGCTTTGCTGAAGAACGGCCAAACCCGCCAGTTGGTCCAGACCTTAAAAACAGGGTCAGACATTGGACTTCATCTCCTGCATTCATCCTACGATGTAGTGGATGCTTCAACCAGGGGTGCTGCAATGGGAGTCTGTATCCATCACCACTGTTGTCAGCGAGTCTCAGGATTTGCCCAGAATGTCCAAGAAAACATTCCCAATGCCCTTTTCAGAGGCTATAAACCATTCAGGACAGATGCACAAGACATTCTCTCGGATCTACAGGCTGCAAGCAGAACCCTTAGATCATGTATTAGATACATTCCACAGGTGGGCAGAAGATGCCCTTTCATAGGGTGGCTCACAGACAGAGAGCCTCCTCCAAACTTCATGGGAAGTGATGGGCTGCAGATGCCCTGCTCGGCCCTTCCTCCTCTGGCTCCAAAGCCACCAGCAGAGGAACTGCCTCCAGCACAGCTCAGTCTACTGCTGGCTCCCATACCTGACTCGTTCCCCGGCCCCCCACCTCCTGTAATCCAGGAGGTGGTGGTAGAGGGTCACTTCTCCCTTTACCTCGACAGTTGGAGGGAGATTACATCAGACAGCTGGGTCCTTCAGATGGTTGATCAGGGGCACAGCCTAGAATTCATAGAGTGATCCCCAGAAACACCTCCAGTCCAGCCGCACTACACTCCGGGTCACGTCCCAGTCTTGTGAAAGAAAATCCTCTTCCTCCTGTGCAAGAACGGCATAGAACCTGCACCATTGGATCAAAGAGGATGCAGGTTTTACTCCCACCACTTCTTAGTTCCAAAATGTATGGGAGACCTCAGATCCATCCTGAACCTCAGCTAACTGAATGAGTTCTTGGAGTACAAGAAGTTCAGGATGGTAACTCTCCAGGGCCTACTGCCCCTGCTGCACAAGGGGGATTGGTTATGTTCCCTGGATATGCAGGATGCACATTTCCACATCCCTGTTTTTCCCACCCATCGGAAATATCTGATATTTTGCTTCCAAGGTTCTCTTTTTCAGTTCAAAGCCCTGCCCTTTGGCCTGTCATTGGCGCCCATGGTGTTTACCACATGCCTGGTGGTAGTGGCAGTGGCACTCAGGAGGGAGGGAGGGATGTTATGTTTTCCTCTACCTGGACAACTGGATCCTTGTGGCTTTTTCCAGGAAGCACCTAATCCTGACCCTTGGTTGTACTTGCAGCCTCTTCCAGAGCCTGGGGATTGCCATCAGCATCACCAAGTTGGTTATGGTTCCCTGACAGCGTCTCCAGTACATTGGGGCGGTCCTGAACAATATGCAGGGTTTGGTCTTCCTCCCCCAGGACAGGGCGACATGCCTAGTGGCACAGGCCCAGTTGCTTTACTCCATCCACTACGTAGCTGCCAGAAAGGACCTAAAGCTTCTAGGCTTCATGGCTGCACATGGGGATTCTGCAGTGAGCTTTACGAGTCCAGTGGGATCAACGCACAGATGACTTAGAGCAGCTGGTTTTGGATTCTTCTCTCATTCAAGTGGGAGATCCAGTGGTGGATGAACTTCAGCAATCTGCTCAAAGGAGTCCCATTCTTGATCCCTCCCTTGATGCAAATTCTGACTATGGATGCTTTGAATTGGGCAGGGGGCCCTCCTGGGACAACAGAAAACCCAGGGGTCTTGATCCCCGGGTGGAGCAGAATCTCCATATAAATGTCCTGGAAATGCACGTCTTGTATGCCATGCAAGACTTTCAGACCCATCTAGCCAGAGGCCCTCTTTTGATCCAAATGTACCACATGTGTGTAGTGTATTACATCAACAAGCAGGGAGGGACCCACTCTTATCCCTTGTGTCGAGACGCAATGAGAGTTTGATACTGGGCTCTGGAACAGGGTTTGGAACTTTCTGCAGTACATGTTCCCGGAGAGCAAAATGCCCTGGCAGACAGTTTAAGTCAGTCGGCCCATGAATAGGAACTTCTGACCTCGGTTGTCGAAGATCTGTTCGCTAGGTGGGGGGCACCCAGAGTTGGACATTTTTGTGTCTCCACACAATGCAGAGCTGCCTCCCTTCCCACTCCTTCAGAGGGTGCTGCTCAAGGTCCAGATGGAGGGGGCTACCATGACTCTGAGAGCTCCCTTCTGGCCTAGTCAGATCTGGTTCCCCTTGCTGCATCAGCTGGTGGCAGAACCCCTGATCCCCTACCCTTATATAGATACATAGACAGTGTCGGCAGATAAGGGCCTATGGCCCACCCAGTCTGCCCATTTGAGCTTGTAAGTTCAGTTTGTTTTCCTAGAAGTCTGTTTCCCCTTACCCCTGACCTCTAGAATTCCTTTATGTCTATCCCATGCATTATCCTTGTGCATAGGCTTACTCTCTCAGGAACAGGGGACGATGGTCCATCCGGATCTCAAGTCCCTTCATTTGCATGTTTGGCTCCTGAGGACATAGCAATAATCAGATTTGGAGTATCCTCCAGAGTGCCTGAGGTCTTGTTGTCAGCCAGAAAACGTTTGACCAGATCCACTTATTCTATAAAGTGGACATGCTTCACTCTCTGGGCTTTGGCCAGGCACCTAGATCCTGTCACATGACCTGTAGATCAGATTCTGAAGTACCTCTTGTCCCTTTCTGATGCTGGTTTGAAATATTTCTCTTTCAGTGTGCACTTGTCTACCATTTCGGCTTACTGCGTGCCTGTAGAGGGCAAGTCAGTTACCCAGCTTAGCGTGTTGCACACATTCCTGAGGGGCTGGCAGTATAGCCTAGAGGTTTGAATAATGAACTGTGACTGAGCTTGGTTCAGCAGACCTGGGTTTGATTCCCCCAACCTCCACTTGCATACTGTATGATTCTGAGTAAGTCACTTAACCAGCCTAAAGCTCCTGGGTTGCCCTGAAAACAAGCAGTTGTGCCTAGTGGGCCTTACCTGGTTAACAAAAAATATATATAAAGCCCCCCGTTCCCAACCCTGTCCCACCTTGGCTTCTCAATTTCATTTTTAGAAAAGCTTAGTTTGGCTCCTTTTGAACCTGCTGCAAGTTGTGAGATATACTTTTTGTCCTGCGTTTTTAGCTGTTGTTACTTCTGCTTGAAGTATTTCCAAGCTTTAGGCTCTCATGTGTGAGTAGCCTTATTTAATTTTCCAGAAAGACAGGGTTTCCTAACGTACTACTCCAAAGTTTCTTCCCAAGGTGGTGTCTGAATTTACTTTGAACCAATCCATACACTGTTCAGTCTATTTTCCGGAGTATGCCAAGCCAAGAGATGTATTACTCCATACTTTGGATGTGCATAGAATCCTTTGGTACTATATTTACAAACCAAGGATTCCAGGAAATTTTCCCAATTATTTTTCCTTTGCCCCTGGGAAGGAGGACACACCAGTTTCAAAGCATTGCTTGTCCAAATGATTGGCCAGCTGCATTACCTTCTGTTATAAGAAGTATGGAAAGGACCTTCCAGGGGTTGTTAGGGGCCACTCCACTAGACATGTGGCCACTTCAGTCGCACCTTTCAGGGACATGTCTGCTGCGGAAATTTGTGCAGCAGTTACTTGGAGTACTGTCCACACCTTTACCAAGCACTACAGTCTGGACATAATCTCTAGGCATAGAGCCAGTTTGACCTTGTGGTTCTTCAAGGCCTGCTATCTTAGACTCTCTCTGTCTAGCTACCCAGTCCATTCCCAGTTTTTGTCTAACTGCTTGGGACTCGTTCCATTGGTGTGGCCTAAAACATAGAAACATAGAATTTGACGGCAGATAAGGACCGCTTAGCCCTACTAGTCTTCCTATTTTCCTACCTAACAGATAAGCTGCAGATCCTAGTTAACCAACAGCTTACTTCCTCCTACCTCCCACTAGGACTGCCTTATGTCTGTCCCATGCATTCTTGAAGTCCCCCACTGTTCTTGACCCCACGACCTCTTCAGGGAGGCTGTTCCATGCATCCACAACCCTCTCAGTGAAAAATGCTTCCTCACATTACCTCTGAGCCGTCCCTTCTATCTTCAAATTGTGCCCCTTGTTCTTGCACATCTCTTTTCTGGAAGATGCTACCTCTTGGACTTTGTTAATTCCCTTGAGGTACTTGAAAGTTTCTATCATGTCCTCTCTCCCTTCTTTCCTCAAGGGTATACATATTAAGCTCCTTTAGTCTTTCTTCAGATGTCTTCTGTGCAGACCCTGCACCATTTTGAGTTGCTCCTCCTGGACAGCCTCCACGCTGTCTATGTCTTTGCGGAGATGAGGTCTCCAGAACTGCACACAGTACTCCAGATGGGGTCTCACCAACTGTCTGTACAGAGGGATAACAACTTCCTGTTTTCTACTATTGATGCCTCTCCCTATACATCCCACTATCCCCCCAGCCTTCCTTACTGCCTTCTCACGTTGCTTGCCCACCTTTAGGTCATCTGATATAATTACCCCCAGGTCCCTTTCTATTTTTACTGTTGTCAGTATCTCACCCCCCATTGTGTACGCTTCCCCAGGGTTTTTGTTCCCATGTGCATTACCTTGCACTCTTTGCATTGAATCTGAGCTGCCATACATTTGACCATTCCTCCAACCTTGCCAAGTCCCTTCTCATCCTTTCCACTCCATCTTGTGTATCAACCATGTTGCAGATCTTTGTGTCATCTGCAAAGAGACATATTTTCCTTCAGTTCCTCTGCAATGTCACTTATAAAGACATTAAAGGACCGGTCCCAGTACTGAACCCTGCGGTACCCGCTAGTAACCCTCCTTCGTCACTGTGACTCCATTTACTACTACCCTTTGAGTCCTGTTGTCTAGCCAATTTTTATCCAGGTTACCACCTTGGGACCCACTCCAAGGCTGGCTATCTTGTGTATTAATCTTTGTGTGGACTGTATCAGATGCCGTGTTAAAATCTAGGTAGGCCATGTCCACAGCCCTTCCCTGGTCTACTACTTTGGTAACCCAGTCAAAGAAATCTATTAGATTCGCCTGATATGACCTTCCCATCGTGAATCCATGCTGCCTTGGGTCCCGTGCCCCACTGGCCTCTAGGTACTCAACAGTTCTTTCCTTCAGAAGTGATTCCATCATTTTCCCTACCACTGAGGTCAAACTAACTGGTCTGTAGTTTCCTGCCTCTGTCTTGCTCCCACTTTTGTGAAGAGGAATCACATCAGCCCTCCTTCAGTCCTCGGGTACCACCCCATCCTCCCATGATTTGTTAAACAGAGTAGTCAGTGGTGTCACTAGTTCTACCTTTAGTTCTTTTAGAATTCTTGAGTGAACCCCATCAGGCCTCATTGCTTTGTCCACCTTCAATTTTATTAGTTCTTTCAGAACCCTTTCTTCTGTAAATGGACTGTTATTGAGCCCCGTCTTCAGAGTGTTTCTCTTGTTTGGTTTAGGTAACTCCCCCTCCTCTTCCTTTTTGATCACTCCCCATTGATCCTCCACCCCTTCTTCTTGCTTGTTTGCTAGTGCTTTTCTGAGGCACTCTCTCATTTTCCCAAAGTCAGCCCTCCTAAAGTCCAGTACTCTTGCTTTTGTATGGCTTGATTGCATGGCTGTGTTTATCATGAACCACACTGTTTGGTGGTCGCTTGTTCCCAGATGACTACCCACTTCTAAATCTGAGATTCTTTCTTCATCCCATTTGAGAGTACCAGGTCTAAGATTGCTCCTCCCGAGTGGGTTCCAATACTAGCTGTCTGAGGCATGCCCCTGTGGGCATCAAGAATGACCTGCTCTTGGATGTGCCTGCAGCAAAGGTGCTCCAGTTAACATCTGGCATATTCAGGTCCCCCATCACCAATATCTCCCCTTTTCTGCCATTCTAAGAAAGCCTTCTATCATTTCCTTGTCCATTCCCTCCCCCTGAGATGGGGGTCTGTATACAACCCCCATGCGGATTGTGGTGCCATTTCCTGTCTCCAGCGTGACCCAAAGTGCCTCATCTGCTCCCCTGTTTACTCTTTAGTTCTGTTGCTTTGATCCCTTCCTTTACATAGAGCTACTCTCCTCCTCTTTACCCTCCCTGTCCCTCCTGAGTTGTATCCTGGTATGTTGACATCCCAGTCATGGTTCTCTGTGTACCATGTTTCTGTGACTGCCACAATATCCACAACCCTCTTCCATCAAGGCCACTAGTTCAGGGAGCTTGTTACACAGACTATGGGCATTGGTACTCATCACCTCCACTTTTGATAGCCTTACCCTTTTAGCCCCATTTCTGTCCTTAATGCCTTTGCCTTTTTTACATTTAAATCTGTTCTACTCCCCAATAACTTCTGTACCTTGGTGTTTACCTTACTAATCACCATGTTTTGTGGGGAGGCTCAGATTTCCTGCTCCTTTTAGTGCTTCCCTTGGCTAGTTTAAATGCTTGCCAATGAAGCATCAAACCTCTCACCTAGAATCCTGGTTCCCCTGGACAGATGCAGACCATCACACCAGTATAGGTCTGCATCCCTCCAGGTGGCTCCCCAGTCCCCAATGAAGCCAAAACCCTGAACTCCACACCAGTTTTTCAACCATTCATTGAATTCCCTGGTGAGAAGTGCCCTAGCATCTCCCTTGCCATAGACAGGCAGCACCTCCGAAAGGTTACCGTATGCGCTACTTGTCTAAGGCCCCTTCCCAACTCTACAGACTCCTCTTGCACTTCTCTGATCCCATTCCTAGCCAGGTCATTTGTCCCTAGGTGGACAATGACATCCAGCTCCCTCCCTTGTGCAGCTTCTCCCACGATCCTGAGGATTCGCCTCTGTCCCTCCAAGCGCGGCGCCAGGAAGGCACCTCACCTCCCTCTCCCTTCCTCCCCATTTCTACCCCCCTAATGATCGAGTCCCCCACCAGGAGTTGTTTCCTTCCCCTGTGGGGTCCCATGCCACCCTCCTGTGGGTCTCCTTTGTGAAGGTTCCCAGCATTCTCCTTGGTCTCCACTGCAGGTGCCTCCATAGAGGAACCACTATCCACCAGAAGAGCGAATGAATTGTGGAGAGGTACAGCTGGAGGGATGCAACTCTGTTGCACCACCCTCTCCCTCTTTGAGCCCACCCTGGTCCAGCCTCTCCTTTTCTTGGCAACCTCTGAGGTAGTGGCATTGGCCCTGGTGGTCCCTGGGTGGGGGAAGAGGTTTCACGAATCCTAGCCAGGTCAGCCTGGAGACGGGCAGCCTCCTCTCTCAGACCAGAGAGGTGCCTGCAAATAGGGCAGCATCGCAGCCTCCAGAATGTCTCCCGGAACACTGCCGCCCCACAGCCATTGCACTGCACCACTCCTATCATGTCTTATTTTGTGTCCTCTCTACTGTTTCTCTGGATGCTTATTCTCTCCTCTCCTTACAACTCTCACCCTTCCTGTTCTGGGACAGCAACTTCCTATCTTCTTCAGTAGCCTCTTTCTTCCTTGCTTAATATTAGACCACCAGGAGCTGGGGGGAGAGTAAGCAACTTTTTTCCTTTAGGGTTGACAAAACCAGTGTCTCTCTATGATCCTGTCCTTCCTACTGCCAAACAGGAAGTTCCTGTTGACAGTCAAATCTAGTGGCTATAAAAGTAGAACTGGCTTTGGGTGGGATGGAGGGCAATTAGTAAGAAAAAAGGCTAGCAACAGGAAGTTGTAATTTGACTCTCCTGCTTTTATAGTGTCTACACCACACCCCCAGGTAAGCTCTCTTTCCTCCTACTGGTTTAGCAAAGTCAGCTGATACAGTACCCTTCCCTGCACAGAACACACACTGACTTTCTTTCTTTTCTTTCTTCTTTTTAACCCTAAATAAGACCCCTTCTACTTCTAATAAAGTTATCTGTCTACTTAATCTTAACAGACACTGACTCCTGCTGAGATATAAGGTTTAAATTAAAACTCTGTGACTTCCCTTGTGCTGCTTACAAAAACAAACAGTTCCAAACTCTGTGATGATTTCCCATGTGCTGCTTTCAAAATCAAACAGTTCCAAACTCTGTGATGATTTCCCATGTGCTGCTTTCAAAATCAAACAGTTCCAAACTCTGTGACTTCCCTTGTGCTGCTTACAAAATCAGACAGTTCCAAACTCTGTGACTTCCCTTGTGCTGCTTACAGAATCAGACAGTTCCAAACTCTGTGATGATTTCCCATGTGCTTCTTTCAAAATCAAACAGTTCCAAACTCTGTGACTTCCCTTGTGCTGCTTACAAAATCAGACAGTTCCAAACTCGTTGATGATTTCCCATGTGCTGCTTTCAAACTCAAACAGTTCCAAACTCTGCTGCAAGAGCTCCCCTCGAAGTAAGATAGTACAGTTACATGAGAACTTACCGTAACAGTAGATCTTACTTCAAAGAAGACTGTTGCAGCATGCTACACCAGTACGACTAAGCCATCAGGTGCCAGGACCATACAGAAAACTTCTAGATAGCAGTCTGCCATGGTGGAGCACCCACCACGGCGTCTATCATATAAAGGCCAGTGGTCCCCCACATCTACCTCAGTTCTTTTCCCGCTCTTTGACCCGCACACGTCAGACCTTGGCAGACTCCGATGCTACAGTTGACCGCCATTTCCCATGATTGCTGCGCTTTTTTATTTTCCTTTTTTTCTTGAGTGTTAAACATTGCCTTTTCAGTGTTTTCATCGAGTTTATGACTTCTCCACCAGCATCGTCTTCCAACCACTCCACTAAGTGTGCCTGTGGCCAACAGATTCCTGAAGAAGATGGGCACTCTGCATGTCTCATCTGCCTAGGCCCCAGTCATGATACTGAAGCCAACTAGATTTGCCAGAAATTCAGTCAAGCCACTCAGAGATGTCGATCTTCCTGGACATAAAGTCTCCACCACTCATTCACACTAATAGGACTACTCCAGAGGCGCTAGGACAGAGCGGGAGCCAAAAAGCTTTAGGAGGGCCGGCGCTGGGGTAGAACTGCGTATGAGTGGCACTGTGAGACCAGCTCACACCATATAGGCTACCTTGGCATCGACCCTCCAACTGCCTCAGTTCCTTTTTTCCCCCCGCCGAGTGTGCTTCAGTGATGATGTTTACTCGCCCGCCGGGAATCAGATCTTCACGTCTATACGACAGCAACTTAGTAGTTCAGTATTTCATTAAGTTTTAGTATCAGTTAAAATTTTTCAGTTAAAATAAAAAGTTTTCTTTTCTTCAACGAAAGAACAAAGAAATCCTATTCAGCCTGCCTTTGACATAGTCGACCATGAACGAGGCAGGTGACGGAAGGAAGATTTCGCATGAAAGCTGTTTTTCCAGCACAGCTGGGTCCAGTTTGCTACCCTCTATGGAGGAGGGCTCTGACTACGGGCAGCCCAGTGCTCGGGAGGAAGGACGGTCCTCCCAAAAGCACAAAAAGAAGCGGGCCCGTTCTCAATCTCCATCTGGAACCTGGCACCGCTTGACCTCAAGTATTTCTTCATCCCACCAGTCGAAGAAGAAGCGGTACCGCTGGAGATCGCCCTGTGGTACATCTACATGGCGTTCATCGGTAGCAGAAGGCCGACTCCAACTCTGTTGGAGTTGCCTACCATCTCTGTTCCTGGTGGCTGGCATCCTCAACTCAGTAGTCCCTCCCCACCCCCAGCGTCTTGCTTCATGTCCAGCACTGTCTGCCCACATGGCCCACAAGTATGCAGTGCCCACGGGGTCCCTTGCAGGATTCATAGAGCACCCTTCAGCCGAGAGCCTGGTGACCCCCTCTGTGTTCAGGCGTACTGGCAGTTCTGCCAACACTGACTGACCTCCCGGCAAGTATTTAGACCATTCGGGTTGGAAGGTCCATGCTATTGCTTGCCGTCTTCTTTGGGCCTTCGACAGGCAAGTTCGGCCGTCATCATGGCACACTTCTCAAGTCATTGGATGAAGTCCTCCCCTATCTCCCAGCAGACATGCAGACCACAGTTAAGCAGGTCCAAGATCAGGGCCGTGCTGTTGCCAAACAGAAGTTCCAGATGGCCTTAGACACTGGGGACTCTTGTGCCCACTCGATGGCTTCCGCAGTTGCCTCTTGCCGCAGGGCTTGACTGAGGCTCTCCTCCTTCCTGGCAGATACTCAGCACAAGTTAGCTGATGTGCCTTTCCTTGGGACCAACTTGTTCAGCCCAGGAGTGGCCGGTCACCTACAGCGCATAGAGCAATCCAGTGCCACCTTTGATGCCACATCTGCTAAGAGTTCTTCGGGCAAGAACCAGCATAAGAAGAAGCCTTTTCGGCAGTCTTCCCCTGCGGTTCAGCAGTCGTCCTTCCGGGGGGACAGCAGCATCAGCAGTAGGCTGAAGCTTGGCGCCCTCAGCCCAAGCCTGGACCCCAACAGGCCCGCAGAAGAGGCAGAGGCTCAGGTCCTGCAGCTTCCTCCTCCTCCTCCTACAGGCCTGCTCAGTGACGGGATGGGAGTTGGCACCCCTGTTCCTGTCACGCCAGCTCTGGGTCTTCCCATGGGGGGCGGCTCCGCCACTTCCTTTCTGCCTGGTCCGCTGTCACTATGGTCCTCATGACCGATGCCTCTCTCATGGGGTCTTTCCGCCCATACCCTCCCAGATCCTTCTCCTCTGTTCTCTGGTCAGCCCATTCCTTTTTCAGTTTCTATCCTCTCCTTTTACTATCACTCGGGCTCTCTTGCCGCGCCCTTATTTGTCTCTATCCTCTGTGTCCTCTCTGTCTCTCCAGTGTGCAGAACTGAGGTGGAAGAGGAGCCAATGGCCATTTCTGGCGAACCCACGAGCACCATGCAGTGCGTCAGCCTCGTGGGCGGCACCAATGGCATTGGCTCCTCCTCCTAGGAGAAAAAAAAAAAGCTTCCGCTCGGTGCTTGTCTCTAACCAATCACCCATCAGTGATGAATGGTCAATATACACAGGAAGATCAAGAATTAACATTATGTACGTAATTTTCACTTCTTATTCCTGTGAGTCATTGTGCCACTTGTAGTTCTTGTCAACAGGTTAAGCTGTCACAGGGATTTCTCATATCTTACTTCGAGTGGGAGCTCTTGCAGCAGGCTGTTACCATAAGGACT
This sequence comes from Neoceratodus forsteri, assembly GCA_016271365.2. Classification (NCBI taxonomy): domain Eukaryota; kingdom Metazoa; phylum Chordata; order Ceratodontiformes; family Ceratodontidae; genus Neoceratodus; species Neoceratodus forsteri. The sequence continues at coordinate 85,883,074 of CM028136.1, forward strand.
ATGCTGCCAGGCACTAGGCCCCCACAGAAACCTTCTAGCTAGCAGTCTTCAGCTGGGGCCGATGCCAGGTCCGCCCCAATGTCGGCCAATGATACAGAAGGGGTCATCTCCAGCCCCACCTCAGTTCTTTTCCCACCTTTGACCCATCTACTTCGGCTCTTCAGTCGCCTTCTAGAATTACACTACCATTTTCAGTATATTCTACATTAGATTTTCTTATTTATTCAAAGAAAAGTCCACTTTTTATAGGCTTTTGTATCTCCTGCATGTCTTCTTTGCCGTTGTCGGTTTTCTCTACTGAGAGGAAGAGGATCAGGTGTACCTACGGTCGACAGATCCCGGCTAAGGACAAGCATGAGGCCTGTGTCTACTGCCTGGGGCCTGACCACAACACCAAGGCCTGGCCCATCTGTAGTGGCTTTACAGGCTGGACTTGCATCCTCCGCCTTAGGGCACTAAAGGCACACGTCCTGGAGCAGCAGCTAGCTGTCATGCAGAACTCACCAGTGAAGAAATCTGCCTCTTCTTCCCATTCTTCTAAACATAAAGAGAAGAAAAAGGATCTGGACCAGCGCAAGGACCGGGGTATGTCTAAGGGGCATTCATGCTCCCAGTTCCTGCACCACAAAAATACCTCCTTGGGCTCTAATTCTGGGGGTCGGATCACTCCTACCGCCACTCTCATCATTCTTCTGGGCAGCAGGACTCCCGCCAAAACCCAATGTTGGAAAGTGAAAATGAGGCTCGGGTTCCTCTACCCTAGCCTTGACTACCCTGCAGGCGAAGGCCACGCCCATGCTGTCACCCTCCACCTCATGGGTCGGGGCCTCCTATTCCACTAGTGTGGGGACCTCGGTCCCATCGCGCAAGGTCCCCACATCGGTCTCTCCCAGGGTTCCAGGTAAGACCAGAGAGCACCAGAGTTGGGAATCTCTCTCCAAACCATCCTCCGCTCACCGCAACTCAGCCTTTCAGACACCTACGTCCAAACTGATGACAGTAAAACTGACTGCTCCATACCATCAATGGTCCAGGCTAAGGGATGTACATTGGAGAAGGTCTCTCTGGACCTGATGCATTTGCTGGTCCAAGGGCCCTCTACATTCTTAAAAAAGGGGGGGGGGCAGACTAGATGGGCCAGTATGGTTTTTTTCTGCTGTCTTGATTTCGTGATACACCCGACGACCAAAGGGACTGGTCTACCCCTTCCTTCAGGGATCTGCCGGATCTCCTTTCTTCTCCTGTCTCTCCATCCACGCCGAGACATCATACCCTTCGTTCCCCTGTGGGCACGGTGGTTCCCCAGTTTTCTAAGGCAGAACTAATGGAAATCTTAACATTCTGGTGGGGCCAGGTGAAACAAGATGTCCTTGCCCCGCAGCCAGACATCGATCCGAATGCAGATGTGGACAAGGACCAGAGCTGGGGGGGCAAACTGTCCTCACCTGCTCCAAAATCAAAGTCCTGCTCTCATAGTCCCACTGACTCCCGTGGCAGGACTTTGCACTGGTAACTGCGCCACCAACGTCGTTCCTGCTCATCAAGTGCTTGCCAAAATCACTCCTGTAGCCATCGGCGTTGTGACAGCCATCATTGTCGTCACTCCACCAGCCCTCGCCAGTCACGCTGCCATCGCCAGTCTTCAAGTGGGTGGCATTCAGATGAAGGATGCAGGTCTTCCTCCAGATCTAGATCTGCTTCCCTCTCTTCCAGAGATCCGGTTCAGACTCTTAATGCATCGGGTGCCGACTGATCTCTTTCTAGGGAAGGAAAGACATGTCTTGCCAGAGGAGAAGGACATTCTTAGATCACTTCCTGATGATCCTACCTTCATGGATGTCTTGAGACATATCCCGTCCGCCAAAGGATGGGAGATGAAGAATCAGGATCCAGAGCGCTGGAGGTTGGCCAAGTACCTGAGGCAGAAGGAGCCAAAGCCCTTGGTTGTTCCTCTTTTAGTGGATACTGTGACAGGGTAGAATAGAACCTTGTCCTATTTGTTGGAGTAAGTGTATAAATTCAAGGATCTGTATTCTTTCCTTTTCTGTCTCTTCTGTCTGGTTGCGCAACCAGATCTTCCTGTGAGACTTCGGACTTGATCAACATGAACAATCTCGCTGTCCTTTGCCTCTCTCTGTCCCTCTGTTTTCTCTTGCTGTCTGTATTCCCCCTTGCATATCTAGATCTGGTAATATAAAAATATATGAGAATCAGTGTATGGGAATGTAGCCGATAATGGGATCACTTTTTTTTGGAAAATATTTTGTGTTACTGTTGAAATGTATATATTTATAATGTGAGATAACTGTAAAAAGCTAGAGATCATTTGAGTGAAAATGCCTGAGCCTTTTGCAAAGGCTGGAGGTACCTCAGGAAGTTCTCAATGTTCTAGTAGCTCCTGAAATTGACAAAGAACAGGATGCTTGCACAGGATGGGGGTTGAAAAAGTATTATAAAAACAGCTAAGCTGAGCTACAAGGGAGATTTTTTCCAAGAGAGATTTTATTTTTCCAAGAGATTTTATTATGCTTCTGTATATAGTTATGCTGAACAGGTTTATTTTATGTTACTGCAACTATAAATAAACAGCTTTGTGGAATTTTACAACTGCTCCTGGGTTTTCTCTATGCATCCTGACCTGTGCCTCGATGACAGATACATTCCAGGACCTCACCAAGATTACCTGGAAGCATCCCTCTACCACTCCGGCAGTCTCTAAGAAGTCGGACAGGCTGTACCAAGCGCCAAGGGACGACAAGTTGAAGAAGCCGAAACACCTGAGCTCATAGTCTCCCGACACAGAGTCCAGATTTCTAAACCAGGTGGGCAAAAAAGTTTATTCTGCCTCCACCTGCTGTATTAGATCTTTAAACATTCTCACTCACATGGTCCAGTACCAGAATGCAAAGAAAAGAAAGAAAGAACTAGAGGTTGATCATGCCTTGACAGACTCTGCTCAGAAGACTGAGCACCTGGATATCCTCAAGTCGGGATTGGACGTAAGCATTCATGTTCTGAGGGCCGTGTACAATACCGCAGATACGGCATTTAGGGCAATGGCATCCACCATTTGCTTAGGCACCCTCGGCTTACAGTCTCTGGATTCGCAGGATCTGCGGTCCAGTATCCTGGACCTTCCCTTCCAGGGTTCAGTGTTTTTTGGGGAGGAGATGGAGAAACTGATCGCTCATCTCCAGGATTCTGGAAAATCCATCTGTAAAATGTACAATGGGGGCCAGAAACCCTTTCAGAAGTGGCCCTTTTGGAAGCCCTCAGGGCAAAATTCCCACAACCAGTTCCAGCAGAGAGGAGGTTTCAAGAGGAGTGCAATAACCCAAACTCCTTAGAACTCTGCCTATAGAGGCCCCAAGCCCTCCCAGCCCTCTCTGCCTGTTCCCAGATCTGCCTAATGACTTACTACCTGCCCCCCCCCCGGCAGAGGCTATGGGGGAGGCAGCAGGAGGTCTCTTCTCCCTCTGCCTAGAGGGGTGGAGCAATATCACCATAGATCTCTGAGTGTTGGATCTGATTATGAGAGATCATACTCTAGAGTTCCTACAGATCCCTCCGGATGAGCCACGAGGGTTCTCCCATTATCCTCCTTCTCACATACTCCTTATAGAAGGAGAGATCCAGGCCCTTCTGCAGAATCAGGCAATAGAGCCAGTTCCCCCAGAACAACAGGGGCAGGGCTGTTACACTCATTTCTTCCTGGTCCTGAAAAAGACCGGAGGCCTTCGACCCATTCTGGACCTCAGCTCTCTTAACCTCTTTATCGAGTACAAGTGGTTCAGAATGGTCACTCTTCCAGGCCTCATTCCCCTCCTGCACCAAGGGGACTGACTCTGCTGCTGGACATGCAGGATGCTTACCTGCACAAATGGGTCTTTCCTACCCATCAGAAATTTCTGAGGTTCCACTTCCAGGGGAGACATTAGCAGTTCTGAGGCTTACCATTCGGCCTCTCCTCTGCTTCTCAAGTGTTCGCCAAGTGTCTAGCCGTAGTGGCTGCAGCTTTAAGATACCAGGGCCATTACAACTTCCTTTACCTAGATGACTGGCTCCTGGCAGCTTTCCTGAGCTCAACTACTTCACACTCTCGGAGACACCTTTACACTCTTCTGAGCATTGGGGATCATTCTGAACCTTCCAAAGTCATCCCCATGGCCCAGTCAGTGACTCCTTTTTATCTGCACAGTCTTGGACACGGTTCAGGGCATAGCCTTTCTCCCAGAAGACAGGGGAGCAATTTAGCCCAAGCAGTATGCGCGGCTCATAAGGCTCCAGACAGGACCTTCCTCAGAGTTCTGAGGCACATGCTGGTAGCCATTCCTACAGTTCCCTTGGCCCACCTCCTCATGAGGGTTCTCCGGTGGACACTTAGGGTGCAATGGGACCAGAGGTCAGATGACCTAGACCAGCTGGTCAGGATCTCCAGTCTAGTCCCAAAGGACTCTATCCTGGTGGCTAGACCTTTCTAACCTGAAACGAAGGGTCTCCTTCTGGCAGGAGCCCCCAAGATGGGTTCTGACTACAGACATTTCCGGTCTTGGTTGGGGTACTCGCCTGGAGAACAGACAGACCCAGGGGACTTGATCTCCAGATGAACAGATGCTGCACATCAATGTCCTAGAGATGCGAGCGTTCCTGAACGCAATGCAGGTGTTTCAGTCGATCATGTACAACAAACCTAGTGAGCTTCTATTATTTTATTAGCGAATAGTTGGATAAAGGTAAATCACGTGATGTTATTCTCTTAGATTTTTAGAAAAGCATTTGATTCAGCTTCACACTGGGCTTTAATTCAAAAGCTACTGCTGGGTAACATCAAGCATTTATACATTAAGTGGATTGCAAATTGGTTGTCTGATAGGAAGCAGAGAATGATTATTGATGGGCATACATCTATTTGGAAAAATGTAGAAAGTGGTGTTCCACAAGGATCTGTCCTGGCTCCAGTAATCTTTCAGATTTTCATATCTGATCTATCCTATAACATTCAAAGTAACATCACAAAATATGCGGATGACTGTAAAATTGCTAACATCTGTACGAATACTGAAGAGTACATGGTTATTCAAGAGGATTTAAGCATGTTAGAAGCCTGGTCAATAAGATGGAATTTGTGTTTTAATATATCCAAATGCAGCATTCTACATTTTGGAAAACATAATCCTAAAAATGAATACCATCTTTATCAATCAATCAATCAAATCTTTATTTATTCAGGCGAGCATCATTGAGCAAGGCTCATTTACAAGATGGACCCAATAAGGTCAAGGTTCAGCAGTTGATACGCAACAGATACATCAATACACTTATATATACAGTTATACATACAGGAAAAAAAACACTTATAAACACAGTGATGCACAGTAACACTCCCCTAGTAAGTAAAGACAGTGAAAGAGATTTGGGAATTATGGTTGACTCTTGTCTAGATTTTGATACACATATTACAAATACAGTTAGTAAAGCAAACAAAACTTGGTGGGCTATTCGCCACAATTTAACATCAAAAAGATCTGACATCTTGTTACTCCTTTTCAGGGCGTATATAAGACCCTATTTTAACTGTCTCACAATTATGGAATCCTTCCAGAAGGAGGAACATTGTTATAATTGAAAGGGTACAGACAAGGGTGACTAAATCCATTATATCCAACAAAACCATCTCATATGAGGATAGACTTGCTAAATTTAACTTTATGTCGCTCGAGAATAGGAGACTGAGAGGTGATCTCCTATTTCTTTAGGACATCGTTCATGACCCTTATTTACTAACTGAATGTGGTCTGGATTTTAAGCAAATTCAAGTTATTACTAGAGGCCACCCATTGCAACTTACAAGAAATAAATGTCATTCCAAGAAAAGGGCTTATTTCTTTTCTCAGAGAGTTGTCCAACCATGGAATATGCTTCCCTTGGACATTATTATTAGTAATAATAAGACTACTTTCCAAAATGGACTTGACAACTTCATGAGGTCAGATAAGCTTTTAAATTTTTATATGTATGCCTTGAAGCTGTATAAGCCTATAAGCCTTTTGCTTCTTTCAGCTCTTAGTATGGTTCTTTTCGCCAGGCCCTCTTCTCATCCAGACAGACAACATGTCAGTAGTGTTTTACGTCAGCAAGCAAGGGAGCACACGTTCTTATCTCCTATGCCGGGAGGCGATGAGGGTCTGCTATTGGCCCCTGGAATACCATTTAGACCTCACCACTGCTCATGTTCCAGGCGTCCAAAACAACTTGGCCGACAGGCTAAGCTGGTCTCTATCCAAGATTCACGAGTGGGAGCTCCTTCGATTGGTAGCAGACCAGCTGTTCGACAGATGGGGCTGCCCAGAGTTGGACCTCTTTGCATCTCCACTCAACGCCAAACTGACCAGTTTCTGCTCGCTAGAGCCAGGACCTGGTGTTTTTTTGGCCAGATGCTTTGTCCCTCTGTTGGACATCGAAGTTTCTGTGCACCTTCCCTTCCTTTCCCATTTTTCAGAGGGTTCTCCTGATATTGCAGGCCGAGGGAGAAGAGATGATCTTTATGACAGAGTGGAATAGGACCCTGCCCCAGTTGTTATGGAGAAAGTGTTTCAAATGCAAGAATCTGTCTCTTTGGTTGTGCAACCATATTTTCCTGTGAGACCTTAGACTTGATCAACCCAACAATCTTGCAGTCCTTTGCTTTTCACTGTCTCTTATTCCTCTCTTGCTGTCTATCTTTTTCTCCCTTTGCATATCTGCTAATATAAAAAAAAATTTGCAAATCGCTGTATGAAAATGTAACTGTTAATGAGATCACTTTTGTTTAGAAAATATATAATGTTATTGTTGAAATATATGTAATTATATTTTGAGGTGATTGCAGAAAGCTATTGTAAACTCTAGAGGTTACTTGAGCGCAAATCTTCCAGCCTTTTGCAAAAGCTGCGGAAGGGGCCTCAGAAAGCAGAATATGTTCTAGCAGCTCCAGAAACTTACAAGAACAGAATATTTACAAGGACAGGATGTTTGCTAAGAATGGGGGTTGAATAAACTTATAAAAGAGCTAAGCTGCAACTGCAAGAGATGATTAGGAGAACAAGGGACACAGAGACTGAAAGAAAACTATTTTATTTTACCTTTGTACATAGTTATACTGAACAAGTTTATTTTATTATGTTACTGCTACTGTACATAAATATTTTTGGTGAATTCTACAACTGCTCCTGGTGTTTCCTATGCTTCCTGACCTATGCCTCGACAACAGTCTTAATTGCTCCCTATTGACCTTGGCAGATTTGGTTCCCACTACTTCAGCAGCTGGCAGTGGAGCCTCCAATACAGCTGCAACTGAGCTCACACCTGCTATCGCAGGATCAGGGCATCCTGGTCCATCTGGACCTCAAATCCCTGCATCTTCATGCATGGGGCCTACAGATTTAGTTAAGTCCAGGTATGGGGTCTCCCAGGAGGTGGCGGATGTTCTCTTCGCAGCGAAAAAGTCCTCAACTAGATCCACTTATGCTATGAAGTGGAAAAGATTTTGTCTGTGGGCTTCACCCCGTCACTTGGACCCGCTTACCTGCACAGTGAACTCTGTCTTTGAGTATCTCCTCTCCTTATCAAACCAAGGCTTGAGGTACTCGTCCATTAAGGTACATCTTTTTGTGATTGCTGCTTACCATGTACCTATTGGGGTGGGGGTGGGGGACCCTCACCCAGCTGGACGTGTCCCGCATGTTTTTGCAGGGCATACTACACATTAAGCCTCCCACCTGAGATCCTGTACCGCCCTGAGATCTCCTCTATGCTCGAAAAACATACTCTTCCCCCATTCAAGCCTGCAGCAGACCGCGATCTTCGCTTCCTTTCTTTGAAAAGCATTATTTTTAGTTGCTGTTACTTCTTGGAGAGTTTCTGAGCTTCAGGCCCTGATGTTTAGGGAGACTTAATAAGTTTTCCATAGGGACAAGGTGTCCTCACGTACTAAGCCTAGGTTTTTACTTGAAGTAGTGTCCAAGTTCACACTTAATCAGGACCGTAACCTGCCAGTATATTACCCTAACCACTTGAACAGAGGGGAAGCACTCCTGCATACTTTGGATGTCTACAGGCGCTACGGTACTATCTCAACTGTACTGCTCCACACCATAAGATGGATCAGTTGTTTGTGGCATTCATGCCTCACTGTCAAGTAGCTCCAATGTCTAAACAGACCTTATCTAAGTGGCTGGTAAATTGCATTGTCTTCTGCTATGACAAATACAACATTCCCCTTCCGAGCTCAGTACAGGGTCATTCCACCAGGGGAGTGGCTACTTCTTTCGCTTCAATTCGTAATGTCTTGATAGCAGACATTTGCGCAGCAGCTACCTGGAGTTCAGTGCATACCTTTATCAAGCACTACAATTTGGACATTGCCTCTAGGAGGAGGGCAGGTTTTCAGGTTTTGGCCCGGCTGTCCTTCAAGGCCTCCTATCCTAATGCCTTCTTTTGGCAGTTGCACTTCAACCTCCTTCCAGACCTATTTTGGTCCATTTTTTGGGACTGCTTGTGACACAGTCCTTATGGTAATAGTCTGCTGTAAGATCTCCCACTCGAAGTAAGATAGTACAGCTATGTAACAACTTACCATAACAGTAGATCTTCGAGAGGAGCTCTTGCAGCAGGCGCTGTTTTCCCTCACTCCTTCCCCCTGGTGAGTCTCTGCATCTTTTGTACGGCAAGCTTCCGCCTGATCGGCCTGCTGGCCTTACCAGTGGGTCTCCAGCGGGTGAACTGAGGTGGGACTGGGGGACCGCCCCCCCTTATGTACCATTGGCTGACGTCAGGGTGGTCCCGGCTCAAGACTGCTAGCTGGAAGATTTCTGTGGGGTCCTAGTGCCTGGCTGCATAGTCCTTATGGTAATAGCCTGCTGCAAGAACTCCTCTCAAAGATCTACTGTTACGGTAAGTTCTGACATGACTATCATCTGTAGAAAACTTCTTTCAGGTTATTTTGTTTAGAATGTAAGGGAAACCAAATGTTTTGAAGAGTTCATCCGAACAGGATAGTACTGTGTGCACACAATTTTGAATCAATGAGAACAGTAACACTGTGCTCTTTTTTATTAGAACATTGCTCTGTCTGCTGTTTTGAATGTGTACCATGGGGCTTGTGAAGATCTGAAAGCAGAACTGGGAGAGTCCGTCTCTTGTGCTGTCTGCCAGCTTTGGGATTTGATGGATGTAAAACAGGTGAGAACAGAGTCATAAACTATAGTTGTATTTCTTGATTGCAAATACTGTACAAATACCCAGACATGTTTATATGTGCATGTTTGTTTCTCAAATGATGTAGTATCAATACAGCAAAGTATTACTGTAGGGTCCCTATTACTTCTAGTTTAATTAGGAATTGAGCCCTCTGTATACGGTCATAATTTTCCTTGGGGCATACATACATACATACATACTGTATAATTTTAAGCAAAAAACTACATAAAAAATGTCCCATAACACTTTTAGAAGTTATTTTCAGAGCGATGGATGCACGTCAGTTAGGATGGAGCCTGGCTCTGCAGTAAGATAAAGTTTGTGGAAAGGTGACAACATTCACCTTCAGTCTGAAGAGCTATGTGAATCAAGAAGCAGTGGCCTATTTTTCTGTCCTCCTGTTTTTATTATGCAAATGTACAGAAGTGCAAAAACAGCTTACAGAACCGCAGACAAAGCTCCATGGGTGGAGCGAGACGTTAGGTCAGTGGAGGTGTTTGGCTGCCATTCCAGCAGCCACCATGTGCCTGGTTTGTAAGCTGTTCTTTATAACTGCAATAAAACCAGGAGTAAAAAAAGAGCTAGTCTCAATTAGTGCAGCTCTTCAGACAGGAGGTGGTTGCTGTCTCCTTTCAACAGACTCCATTAGTTAACCTTCATACAAAATGACTGCCTCTGAGGTAATGCACCAGCTAGTTATAAAGCCATGAAAGAAACGAAGTGTGGGGTTAGGGTTTCAGCCATAACTCCCACGCCATCCACAACTCTTGTGACCCAAACCCATGCTAACGGTCCACGGCCATCCTCTAAAGGTGTGTTATTTGATACAGGGTTGTGACCCAGGGTGTGTTAGTTGGTGTAGGGCTGTGCCCCAAAGGTGTGATATTTGATGTAGATGCCATGCCACAAAGTATATTTTATTTATTTATTTAGCTTTTGTTGACCAGGTGAGTACACTAGACAAGACATTTGCCTATTTTCAGATATGAGAGTACAAAGAAATACAAGTTCATACAGAGGACGACACGATCCAACTTAGGCATTACACGGAATCAGGTAGAACCTGATGAACATAATACAAGTAGTCAGTAAACACAGTTAGAATAGGAACAAAATATATACATGGAGTCACCAAGGCTATGAACAGTGCATTATACAATTCTATACAGTACAGAGCCCCAAAAGCAGAGCCGCAGTCAAAGCATCGCCTGAAACAGAGTAAATGCATGATATACGGAGCAGAACCCAAGCAGGCAGAATGCATCAGCAGGACCTGCACAAGGGTGCCAAGAGAAGGACATGTAAGTCCAGTTCAGGGGACCAAGGTTAATTATGGTGGTTTAGGACAACCACACGCAGAGGAGAGCTTTAAGTAATTCCACAGGGAGCTCCAAAGGCATGAGTGGGAGGGGGAGGAGCAGACCTGGGCTGGAAAGGAGTTCCATACTCTGGGGGCACATGAAGCAAAATCCCTGTCCCCCATTTGCGTTTGAGTGGCAGGAACTTTGAGAACAGCAGGACCCAATGACCTAAGGGAGTAAAAAGAAGAGGCAGCCGGTTTGAGGAGCTCAGCCAGTCCTGGGGGGGGGAGTGCCAGTTCTGAGAACCTTGCCCGTGAAGCTGCCCAAGACAGAATTCATGTAGTTGGGTATGGAGAGCCAGTCAAGTTCGTTATACAGGTCACAGTGGTGGGTGAGGTGAAGGGCAACAAGTGCAAAGCGGCAAATGTTATAGAGGTGAACCTTGGAGGTGCGTGCAAACAGGATGAGTCCACAGCAGAGAGAAGGGAGAAACACACCTCTGGCCAGTGCAAGGCGAGCAGCAGAAGTAAGATTGTTCTTCGCTCTGTAGGCCAGACCCAGTTTGCAGCTGCCAGCTCGGCATACATTTTGGATATGATGCCCAAGGTCAAGCTGGGGGGTCAAGTCAATCAATCAGTCAAAATCTTTATTTATTCAGGCAGACATCATTGAGCAAAGCTCATTTGCAAGATGGACCTGATAAGGTCAAGGTTCAATTGTAGGTACAGCAGCAAATATATACAAAACACTTGTATTTAAACAGATACAGTAATATAAACATATATACAAAAATCCAAGGATAGAGGATGCTAAAACCTAACAGGACAAGATAGGATACAATAAAGAATACACTAGAAAATCCAGTAGGAACAAGTCCCAGTAGAGGAGCCAGAGCAAGCACGCAAACATAAAATGTCCGGAGTCACAGGCTCCAGGGCAAACTAAAGCAGACAAACAGATATAATGATTGAATGACTGCAACAAGTGGTGATAACAGCCTCTAACGAATGACATGGAGGGGCTGGTGAGAGATTCGGACAGGGGCTATGGCTAGTAGTAGTAGGAGGTATGGGGGAGTAATTGAGGTTGAGGTAAGTGTCAGGAGTTGATGTGGAGATCATAGTCTGGGGAAGCAAAACTGTAAAAATGGAATGATAGGGGGCTGAGGTATCAATAAGGGGGCTGCGTGGGAGGGAAAACTAAGGGGATAATTTATGAGAGAGCTGCCAATTATAATTGCTGACTGAAAGGGGGAGAGTTGTGAATGTGACTGGACTAGGCCTTATGGTAGCAGTTGCATTTCTCTGTGAAGAGACTTATGCAGAGCTTTTTAAAGGATGCTAGAGGTATAAAGTTGGTCAACTTTAGGGTCTTCTGTAGAGAATTCCATGCCATTGCTAGAGAGTAACTGATTGCAGACCTCCCATGCCAGGTGTAGGCTTTGGGTATCTTTAGAGTGATGATATTGTTGCTTCTTAGGGCATAGGACCTAGCTGTGGCTAGTGTAAAGCAATCTAAAATATAGATTGGAAGTTTATTAGACAAAGCTCTGTAAATCCATAGTGCAGCATTTCTGTTCCTTCTGAGGTGTAGGGATACCCAACCAACTGCAGCATAGAGAGAGCAATGATGAGTGTTGAATGGAAGATCTGTAATAAACCTTAGTGCTCTGTGATACGAGGTATCCAATTTGCTTAAATAGGAAATAGGACAGTGACCATAAAGGAAGTCTGCATAGTCGATAAGTGAAAGAAATGAGGCCTGGATTAGTCTCAACCTTGAGTCTCTGGTTAGAAAATGTTTAATTCTAAAGAATAGGCCGAGCCTCTGGCAAAGTCTTTTCAGAAGTTCTTCAATACGATATGTGTAGTCAAGCCTGCTGTCAATCCACACCCCTAAGTATTTGAATTTATCTACATAGTCCAGGCTTTCTCCAAGGATGGTGGATAACTGGGGAAGATTGCTTAGTGAGGAGGTGTTAGTGTAGTAATGAGTGGAGAAGGACATTGCTTTTGTTTTCTTTGCATTTAAGCGGAGCTTTTTCTCAAGGAGTTGATGTTGCAAAAGGGATAATTCTGCTTGTAAAATTTCACAGGCCATTGCAGGCGATGGATTACTGACATACAAAACAGTGTCATCTGCAAAGAGGTGAACATTGGCTTTGGTGAGATTTGAGTCAGTGTTGTTAATGTAAATGGCAAAAAGGATAGGGCCCAGGATAGATCCCTGTGGAACTCCTCTTAGGAGTGGTTTTAGTGAGGATAAGTCACCTTCAGCTTTCACCTGCTGTGACCTATCAGTAAGGTAACACCTGAACCACTTAAGAGAGGGTGGGTCTAAGCCTATGGAGTGCAATGAAGAGGGTAGTAGCTCATGGTCTACAGTGTCGAATGCTTTGCTTAGATCAGGGAATACAGCACAGACACTGTTCTTTTTGTCTAGTTCAGTTTGCCAGTCATTTGTGACTTTGGCCAGTGCAGAGATAGTGCTGTGCCTGGCCCTAAATCCAGATTGAGCTCGATTTAAGAGGTTAGTAACTTCAAGGTAATCACTTAATTGGATGCTCACTAATTTCTCTAGCATCTTGGATAGCAATGGAAGAATGGATATGGGCCTGTAATTGCTGAGGTCCATGGGGTCCCCTGATTTTAGGAGGGGAATTACTTGGGCTGTTTTCCATATCGAAGGAATAGAGCCAGAGGTTAATGATAGATTAAAAAGATGTGTTAAGGGAACTGCAAGCACATGAATTGCAGTTTTTAGAAAATAGGGGTCGAGAGAGTCTGCACCTGCGCTTTTTTTTGTGTCCAATTGCAGCATTAAGGGTCACCCCAAGGTATTTGATGGAGTCGGTGATTAGGACAGGAGTACCATCAATACCAGTAATACTCAGTGGGGCAGGGGAGGCCTTTATCTTGGCCAGGGACCCACAAAGCATGGCCTGAGTTTTTGTAAGGTTGAGGACCAGCTTGTGGGGCTTTATCCAGGACTGGATATTCCTGAAATCCTCACTCAGTTGATGGTTGATGACCCCAATGTCATGGGAATGGGTGAGGATAACCAGGTCATCCGCATATAGGATAAAGCTACAGTTGGAAGAAGTAGAGGGGAGATTATTGACAAAGATAGAGAAGAGAAGGGGCCCTAGGACTGAACCCTAGGGGACACCAGAGGTCACAGGAGTGGTGGCCGAGAGGACCTTACTGAATTTAGTAAGTTGCTGTCAGCCCTGGAGGTAATTAGTGAACCATCTTAGGACAAGTGAGGACAGATCAAGGGACCAAAGTTGAGAGCAAAGTAAGACATGGTCAGCTATGTCGAAGGCCTTAGATAGGTCAATGAAGATAGTGCCTGAGAGCTTACCCTGGTGCATAGCTGCCCTGATCCCAAAGGACACAATGACAATGGCGGAGGATATACTGTGCCCTTTGTGAAAGCCATGATGCCTGGGAGACAGTAGCTCATGGGCCTGAATATACTCCGTGAGTTGCCCAGCCATGACTTTCTCCAAAAGTTTACTGATAAGCCGACAAGATGGCTATCGGTCGGTAGTTGTTAAGGATCTTTGGGTTGCTGTGTTTGAGAAAAGGGACAATCCTCGCCACCTTCCAGAGGTCAGGGATAACTTCAGAGACTAGGGACATGTTGAAGATATGGGCCACTGGGGAGGCAATATAAGAGGCACCAAGATGGAGGAGCTTAGGTTCCATGCTATAGTGGCCAGCACTAGAGTGAGGGGAGAGACCAGAGAGAAGTCTCTGCGTCTCCTGTGCCATCACAGCCCTGAAGTAGAGTAACGGACAGGATATAGGGGCCGACTGTGGAGCAGAGGCCAGGACACGACTATCACTCCCACCAGTAGAGAATAGGGAGGTGACGGCAGACAGATCCAAGAAGTGGGAGTTGAATGCATTGGCGATGATTAGTGGATTTGACCATGTCAGAGACCCCACAGTTGGAGGAACCACTTACTATATTTTTAATGTTCCTCCAGAAATTCCTAGGGTCCTTGGGTGAGTTTAGTAAGATAGATCTTATCTGTGTCAGCCTTCACCATTCATCACGTTTGGGTACATGGCCGGAGGTCATGACTCTGCGGGAGCTCTTTTTTTTTTTTTTTTTTTTTTCGTAGGTGGGGCCGACACACTCTCGGCACTGCCCTTGAGGTCGATGTACTACATGGTGCTCACGGGTTAGCTGTTAGGCGCCGTCGACTCTGCCTGCCTGCCACTTCTTCATCTCCCGCCATCGAGGTCACCTCGTGGGACACTCTCTCTGAAGAAATTGAGGCCTACCTGCTTTGCAGTTCATGTTTTCGACTCCGAACAATTTTCAGCGCTAAATCCGTCGGATCCTCCTGCCGGTTCTGATAGCCACTCAACGTCGCCGGTAAGATCTTTCCATAGTTACTTTATTACAGTGACGTCAAGTCTTGTTTTTTTGTATTATTTCCATAGGTCATGTCTAGGTCGGAGGGCAAGAAGACTTCAAAGACGGGTCGGCCCCCCCATGCGACAGTGCCCATGCAGCCGAAAATGTTCCGTCACCGACCAGCACGACCGTTGCCTTGCATGTCTTGGCCCGCTTCAAGACATGGATTCGTTTGATGCCTGCTTCTCCATGGACGCCGGGTCATCGAACAGCGCCGCGTGGAAGTGGGGCGAACTCCGCCAACTTTTGGCGAAGTCCAGCTTTTCGTCGGGCCAAGCCGTTCTCTCGGTCTTTCCTCTGGGTTCCCTCCGGTTCTGTATGGGCCAGGAGGAGGGAGCCTCGGCTTCTAGTAGCCTAGCGGTGGCGGGCTCGTCCGCAGTGCAGGTGGCCCAGTCTGTTCCCGCCAGGCGGGGGAGGCACCACCATGGCAGCTCCCTGGTGTCGGACCCGCGGTTTGCAAGGCCTGGGTCGGTGCCATCCTCGATGCCGTCAGTCAGCACTGTTTCGGGCCTCGGCACCGCTCACGATGCCATGGGACCTGGCGGAGTCGTCGGCGCCAGTCCGTCACTTGATGCCGTGGCTGCTGATGGCACCAATAGTGCTAGTGGTGCTGTGGGAGTCTCTACGGCACTGTCCCTTTCCTCTCCTCGGCGCCAAGGTTGAGCATGGTGCCATGCCAAGCTCTGGAGTCGTTCGCGACGCCGGACATGGGCACGGAGCCGTGCGGGGTTCAGACAATGCTGTCGGAGCCGTCGGCGCCATTCGCGGCACCATGGGGCGAGATGGCACCATGGGGGTTTCTGACTTCAGTGGCGCTGAAAGTGCCTTCGTCGGCACCGTCCCTGCCCTAGGCGATGAGACGGCGCCGTGGCAGGTTCTGACTCCGAACCTGCTGTGCGGGCTGGAGCCGTGTCCTCTTCAGCTGCCGTGCGCAGTGCTGCGGAGGGCACTGGCTCGGGCGCGGTCTCCGTTTCTGGCACCCTGTTTGGTAGGGATGGCGATAGGCACCCACCTATGGTTTGGCACAGAGCCTCGGTCTCCACCTCTTCGGAGGCGGAGTCAGACTCTGTTAGACGGGCAGTCTGGCTCCTTGGAGTTAGCTGCTAGTGTGGGTAGCCTTGTAGTGTCTTCGACAGACCAGAGTCAGCCCCCCTCTGAGGAGCGGTTGGTGACTGCCGAGACTGGGGTCAGGGGCTCTGACCAGCGGGCAGTGATGCATGCCACCATTGCACTGCAACCTGGCCTCGGAGGGTTCACTGACCCCTCAGCGGTGGTACCCCCTCATGTGGTGTGCCTGGATTGCCCAACTTTGGGGCCGATCAGAGCACCTGCAGGAGGGGAGGGTACTGTGCCTTAGGTAGTTCCTTCGGGTGCTGACCAGGGCTGTCAGTTACCTAAGCTGGCCATCTCGAGGAGGAGGGTGCTCTCGGATTCCGAGGGGCATGGGATCTGTGCGGCGACTTTTTTCTGGGGCTCACCCGGGCTCTGGAAGAAGCCGCAGTGCAGATCTCCACTCTTCCTCTTCACTTTCTGTGAGAGAGACCCTTTCTTTTGAGGTAGGGGACCATCCTTCTAGACCTATACTGCCCGGTAACATCACAGGAGGGATTCTTCCGGGTGCAGCCAAGACAGTTCCAAAATGGTTGTTCAGCTGTCGGCTGTGGAGTCTTCCAGGGCACCTTTATCTTCTGGCACTCCTGATCCACTCCCTAGCCCAGGCAGAGGTCAGCCGACTTCTCTTCTCGGCTCTGTCCCCATTCCTCTGCCACATTCTTCTGTGCTCCCAGGCATTCTTGGTCCAAGCGGGCCTCTCTCCTGGGAGCAGTTCAGGGCTGTGGTTGCTCGCTTCCCCGCTTACGTAAGGGCAATGGACAGGCAAATTTTTCAACCTCCCCCCGAGCAGCCTCTCTCTGAACAGTTGAGGTCCTCTAACTCTTCATCCCCCTCTTCTGGGGGAGAGGAGCCTTCTGTCCACATCTTCCCGGCTGCTGATCTCACAGAGTATCAGCGATTCCTCGTGAGGATATTGGAGGACTTGCCACTCAGAGCAATCGGCTCATGCCTTTTTGGGCGACTTCAGTGAGGACACCCTTGTGGTGCCCCCTGGCCTGCTCCCTTTAGGGAGGCATTGGTATGTTCCTGGCAGAGACCTTTTCTGGAGTTCCTACCTAGGAATCTCTGCCAGAGGTATTGCACCCCTCCCCGAGTCTCCAGGTTCCATGCCTCAGCCTCAGTCAGGACTGGCCAGCTGGATACTCCTGATGGGCTTCGCGCCCTTCACTGTGACCGGCCCCTAGACCAAGATTTCTTGGATTTTGATTTCTGGGGGAGGAGGACTTTCTACTCGACATGGTTGCTGCTTTCTATTTCCACACATCAGGCCCACTGTGCAGCCTATGACAGGTTCTTGTGGTCCAGGCTAGGTCAGCTCCTAGCTTCATTGCCTGACATGGAGCAAACCAGACAAGCCATTGCACTCTCTACGCATGGCCTGGAGCTAGCAAGGCACCAAGCAAGGGCATCGTATGACGCCAATGAGGTAGCTACCAGGGTCATAGGGACAGCGATCTACACTAGGCGGACGGCATGGCTGCGTCTTTCCCGGTTGTTGCCCTTGGCCCAGCGTAGAGTGGTTAACTCTGTGCACCAGAGAACCTATCTCTTCTCCTGCAGAGTGAGGCGGCGTCTGTCGGGGCCTGTCCCTGGGACTAACCAGGGACTAAACAGGGCACTGAAGGGAGAAGAGATATTGTGGACAGGTCAGGTAGACTGGTCAAGGCTTACCAGAAGCCAGAGGGGCTATTTTGGCAGACCCCCTCACCCTCCGCCTAATAAGAGGGGCATGCTTGTCCTGCAGTGCCCTGAAGGTGCTGAGAAAATGACTAACAGCAGTTGAAAAGTCCTTAGCATTTAGCACCGCAGACCAGTCCGTAAGCCTCAGATCCTCATGGAAGGACCCCAGGTCAAACTTAGAGAAATCCCTTACTTGGATGATTTTGTGAGGAATTTTCTGAGAGGTGATCTTCCATACGCAGTACACAGGGATGTGGTCAGAGATAGAGTCAGGAAGGGTTCCAGATGAACTGATCCTCTCTGTTCTGTTGGACAGAACCCAGTCCAGCAGGGAGCTAGTACCACCAGTGGTAGGCCATCTAGTGGGCTCTTGAATAAGTTGAGACAAGGGGAGACCAGCAAGCAGAGATTCATACAGCTTGGTGTTTCCTCCAAGCCAGTTTAAATTAAGACCTCCCAAGATCATTAGCTCATTATCCCCAGTCTTAGCACCAACAGTATCAAGGAGGTAGGATAACCCTGGCAGACCACCTTTGGGGGAATTGTATGTACAGATGATATGCAGCTTCTTAGTATTCCTGAGTAATAGGACTGTGTGAAGCAGCTCACAAGAAGACAGTAAGGGCTGTTGGTGGGATACAACAGGCAGGTTTAGGTGACTGTTGTAGTAGACCAAGATACCACCCCCCACACTTTTTCCCAGGCCAGTTTTGCCTAATGAGTTCAAAGCCAGGAAGCTGGTAGGCTGAGTCAGGGGTGGAAGGTTTCAGTCAAGTCTCGGTAATACCAAGGATGCCAGACTTGTAGTGAGTGACCCATGCAGAGAGTTCAGCCAGATTGGGCAGGAGGCCGCGGATGTTGAGGTGAGCTATTTTCATCCCCTTGCCTGACAGCCAGCCCACAGGAAAAGAGTAGGCTTGATAAGTAGGACCAAGGTTAAGCTCAGTGTCCGAACCCAGGGCTAGTGTCACCAGGAGGAGCCAGAGGAGATGCCTTATAGGGGGAGAACCACTTCCAGCTGAAGGCTTGCGAACAGGGTGCCTGACCACTATGGCAGGATACAGAAAGCACCTGAGGTCAAGACAGCAGATAGGCCAGAGGGGCTGTCTGCCACAGGCTGTTAGACTGGAGAAGGTGAAGTCATGCCCCTCATGCTGTTCAAGAGTAACGCAGGGGCCTCCCGAGGGAAGGGAGCAATCAGCAATGTGTAGAGGGAGGCATAAGGCAGTGAGAAGGCCAATTGGGAGGGCTTAGCACACTCCCTGATTAGCTTAGGAATCCCCATGTCAAAAAGGACCTGTCCCTGGGACTAACCAGGGCACTGAAGGGAGAAGATATTGTGGACAGGTCAGGTAGACTGGTCAAGGCTTACCAGAAGCCAGAGGGGCTATTTTGTCAAACACTAGGAAGGCCCTGAGAAGAGAACCAAGCAGTGCTTGCTCACAAGGCCCCCCAAGCTGTCCAAGTGGGTCCCAGAGGAGCACCCAGTTTGTGGCGGTCTATCCTACAGACGCCCCCACAACAAGGGTCAGTAGACAGTCCCCCCTTATGTAGGAGCACACCACCAGCTACTGGAAGGATTACCAGCTTCCGTGGTAGTAAGTGTCACTGGAGGCAAGGCTAGTAGAGATAGCTAGTGAGCACAATACATCAACAAGCCAACAGAGACATTTCCTGATTAAAGTTGCTGAGACATGATAGATACACAAGCAGAAATTATTCAGCAGATTGCGGTCGATTCCCACCACTAATAATTGCAGTCAACAGTGGTTGTAAAAAATATACTCAGCCAGGCCCACTGAGGGTAGAAAAACTAGGCTCAAGCCTGTAACCAACTCAGGATAAAGATTACACAGTACTGAATACACCAACAAGAATATTAGCTGCAGTAAACATCTATCAGACTGTGAATATGGTCAGATAGCAGAAGTATATTTACTGTGGCAGAGGTGTGACTCCTAGCTGTACATATCCAGCAGGTTAATTAGGCACACGACTGACTACCCAGGAGTCCCACTCATACAACAGTTCGGAGTGGATAAGCACCATGTGGAATTCCATAAGCAGATGAGAGTTCTGTGTTTAGAGAGAGCTTGCAGCAGCGAGAGACAGATTTCTGAGATTCCAGGTGTTTAGATAGCTTTAAGCTCCTGAATTCTACTACTGGAAGCCAATAGGGGCAGGACAGGGTAGGGGAAGGAGGAGCTTAAGTATATTTAAAGGTGGCCTGCGAGGGCGGTGGGCGAAAAATTCTGCAGCAGAAGCAGCAGCTGTGTATAGACCGTACCTGATGCTTGCGTCCAGGAGGCCGGTGGCAGCAGGCTTCTTGGCACCGAGAGAGGTGTAGAGTGGTGTCCAGGCTGCAGGAGGCAAACTGCAGATGGTGGTAGGTAGCCCAGTGGACTACAAGGACGTCTGCTAAAAGAGGGACAACACAGGGATTAAATAGCACTCAAGTGGTGGGACTGAAAATAAAATTTATACACAGACAAAGATGCAGTTTACTAAAACGGTCAAATCAGAGGTCAGGAAGCAGACAGCTAGGCATCAGCTCTGTAACTGAGATTTGTAAAACAAGGGAAAAACAGTCGGGGGGGGGGTTGAAACAAAGGGACAAATTAAATTGGTAGCTGCACTGGATTCAAATAAAACAAATCAGCTGGCTATGGAGACTTTCAGCAAAGAAAATCCTGAAATTCTAAAGTCCTGTAAATTGTGTACTCTAAAAATCATAGACACAGCAACAGAGCTACCAAGTTAAGTACAATACAAAAGATGGCTTTAAACAGCGACACAGGGAAAACTCTGAAGGGCGGAGCTGTGTGGAACAATTTGGCAAACTGAAGCTGAAAATCAGTGCCAGCAGGGAGACAGAATCCCTGTAAGTGCAGGGACTCAGCAGAGCTACAGGAGGGAGAATAAAAACCAATATACTTCTAGGATCGTGGATATGTTGTTCATCCACACTCTTTGGCATGTCCCCTTCCACTTTAAATCTTGCCAGAAGTCTTCAAGCTGGCTCCTCCACCCACCCACCCGGATGGTATAAACCTCGACTCCGCCCCATGATGCCAGATCTTCCTTTCCGCTGGAAGATTCAGGCTGCCTCCCTTATGCTTTATGCATTTTGTAGGCCCCGACTCAAAAATCTTTGATTATTTCGAAAATCTGTCTAGTTTGCATTAATGAACCCGACTCTATGCTTTCGATTATGGAAGACAAGTCTTCCCCCGAATTTCATCGGTGCCCCTTGCGGCCTGAAGATGTCACACACCAATCCCCACACCGCATGCGTTTACTGTATCGATGTCGACCATGACACCTCGAAATGCGATTTGTGTCTTGCTTTCCATCCTAATGTCCTCGATGCCCATCTGGCATGCCTGAAGTTGAGGAGGCAGGAGAAACTGATCCCTCTGGTGAAATCCAAGGAGGCTTGGTGGGCGGTTTCCGCGGCTGCGGGATCCGCTGAGTAGTTGGAGCGTATGAAAGCATTTGAAGAGGAAGCGGCTCGGGCTGCAGAAACTACTCTGAGCTTCTTCGTTGCTCTCTACCTGGGCTCCACCTTCTCGGGTTTCTTCCGAGAGAGTTGTGCCAGTCTCTCTCGACCAAGGGAGAGGATCCTGCAGGCACGCACTCCTCTCGATCCCGTAAGTAGGAGAAGTATCTGGGATCGTCTTCGTCCCAATGGAGATGCTCTTGAGAGTGGGAGAGATCTCGATCCCAGGAACATGCGGTCTTGACTTCAGTCAAGATTGCTTCTTCAACTGCTGGCTTCTCGGCTTTCCGTCTGGCCAGTCGACCGAACTGTCGATCGACAATGTAGAAATCATCCTCGATCTGATCTATCCTTTATCGCTGACTCAGGTCGACGATTCTCTCGATCAAACTCCAATTCTGACTTTCTCCTACGAGGAGATGGGACTTCCATCAAGGATGTGGTCCCCGACCCCGGGAAATCACCGGTCCTGCCCGGTGTCTCCCAAGCGACCGTATAGGCCTGTCCGATCTCAATCGAGGTCTTGGACCCCCTCAAACGAAAGGCCGAGGAAGAGCCATAAACGCTCTAAAAAGAGGCGACACCATCAGTCATTCTCGTCCTCCTCGGATGAGGAGAGGCTCCAGCGGAAACCCCGGCGATATGAGAACCTCATGTGGCAGCAGATGATTTTTGACCGGGCACAAGCCGATCCCGGCTTCCACCCCGGCCATTATTTGGCTTTCGTCTCCTAGGCTGAAGCTGACTCCGGAGCCGATCAAGTCGGTTCCCCTGCCCGTGGAGCCGGTGAAACCTCCGGTTCGGCCTAAACCAGTCTCTCCACTGATCATGGTGGAACCACCGCCGGAGCAGCCTGTAGGGAGGCTCCTTCCAAAGAAGATAGGCCAGACACCGGGCTTCCCCAGCGTCTTTCAGTCACTGTCACCCCGGACTGCCCTCGGCGGGTCGAATGTTACTATTGCGGTCGACCGTTCTATTTGGATTCGAATGTGACCAGCCTGCATTCTCATCCCCGGGGATGACGAATTAGCTGGTGGGTTAGAGACGGAGGAAGGTCCCTCATCTTTTCAGGGCATTCTTCGCCTCATCTCTGAGCCCACAGGGATGCCCCTGGAGCCAAGCCAGTAAAAGGTGGAGTACCCTCTCACGGACATCCTCAAGAGAGGGCATACCCCAATGGAGGCTTTTCCTGTGGCCGAAGCCATTGTTGGCCTTGCCTTAGAACTCTGGCAGTGCCCTACCTCTTGTCCAGCTCCGTCTGCCAGCATGGCCTGCAAGTATGCAGTGCCCAAGGGGTGCCTTGCAGGGTTCACAGAGCACCCTTCGGGCGAGAGCCTGGTGACCGCCTCTGTGTTCAGGTGTACTGGCAGTTCTGCCAACACTGACTGACCTCCTGAGAAAGAGTCCAAGCTTTTGGACCATTCAGCCAGGAAGGTCTATGCGGCTTCTTCCTTGGGTCTTCGTCAGGCAAGTTCGTCCGTCATCATGGCACAC
This sequence comes from Neoceratodus forsteri, assembly GCA_016271365.2. Lineage (NCBI taxonomy): Eukaryota > Metazoa > Chordata > Ceratodontiformes > Ceratodontidae > Neoceratodus > Neoceratodus forsteri. The sequence continues at coordinate 85,905,829 of CM028136.1, forward strand.
TTCTTCCGCGCCCTCCTTGGGTCTTTGGATGAAGTCCTCCCACATCTCCCCACGGACATGCAGACCACGGTCAAGCAGGTCCGGGATCAGGGCCGCGCTGTTGCCAAACAGCAGCTTCAGACAGACCTGAACAGTAGGGATTCTTGTGCCAGTTCGATGTCATCTGCAGTTGCCTCTTGTTGCAGGGCTTGGCTGAGGCTCTTCTCCTTCTCCTTCTCAGCGGATACTCAGCACAAACTAGCTGACGTGCCTTTCCTAGGGACCGACCTGTTCGGCCCAGGAGTGACTGGTCACCTTCAGCGCATCGAGCAGTCCAGTGCCACCTTGGACACTACTTCTGCCAAGGGTTCTTCGAGCAAGAACCAGCAGAAGAAAAAGAAGCCTTTTCGGCATTCTTCCCCTGCGGCTCAGCAGTCATCTTTTCAAGAAGAACAGCAGCATCAGCAACAGCACCAGGCTCAAGCTTGACACCTCCGGGCCAAGCCCGGGCCCTCCCAGGCCCGTAAATGATTGCCGAGGTTCCGGTCCTGGATCCTCCTCCTCCAAGACTGCTCAGTGACAGGGCCGGGGCTGCCAACCCCTCTCCTGTCACGCCAGCTCTGGGTCCCCCCATGGGGGTTCGGCTCCATCACTTCTTTCCACCTGGTCCACTGTCACATTGGACAGATAGGTTCTCGAAGTGATCAGTCAGGGACTGCCTCTGGAATTTGAACAGTACCCTCCAAACCGAGCCCGCACCCTTCGGGAAGAAAGAGTATCCACTCAGATTCAGTCGGCTCTCAGAGACGACATCGCTCAGCTCCTCCTCAAAGAGGCTGTAGCTCCAGTGGCGGATCCTCCAGCAGACCCAGGCTTTGTCTCCAGCTACTTCCCCATTCTAGATCTGCACGACCCGAATCAATATCTCAGGTCACACACCTTTCTCATGGTCACTCTGTCCCAGATCATACCATCCTTGGAGCAAAACGTGTGGTTCTGTTCACTGGATCTGCAGGACGTGTTCTTTCACATCCCAATCCGTCCATCCCATCAGCGGTTCCTCCACTTCAGGGTCAAAGGGACCCTGTACGAGTTCTGAGCCATGCCGTGCGGCCTGTCATCAGCCCCATGGGTCTTCACCAAATGCATTGCAGTGGTGGCGGCCCATCTCAGGCGTCGGGGGATCAGGATTTATCCTTACCTCAGTGATTGGCTTCTAGCAGCTTCCACCCAACAGGAGGTGGAGAGGTCCAGGGACCTGGCCCTCCAGACCTGCTCCCAACTCGGCCTCGTGATCGACGAGGCCAACTCGGAACTCGTGCCTTCTCAGGTGATATGCTTCATCGGGGCAGAGCTAGACTCCCGGCGGACAGGGCGGAGGTTCTCTCCTCCTTTGCCCAATCATTTCTGGTTGGGCAATTGCACCCTGCCCGGGACTATCTGTGCGTTCTGGGTTACATGGCGGCGTGCACCTCAGTGGTCCGTTGGGCCCAGTTGCACATGCGCCCCCTTCAATGGGAGCTGGCCGCCCAGTGGACTCAGCGCAATGGTCATTTCTACCAGCTGATCACTGTAACCCAGAAGATGTGGGACGCTCTCCACTGGTGGACTGCCCCAGATCAGTTACAAGAAGGGATCCCATTTGTCTGCCCGAGCTGATGGTCGTCCTTATGACCGATGCATCTCTCATGGGCTGGGGAGCCCACATGGGGGACAAAAGGGCCCATGGGCTCTGGACCCCCGAGGAGTTCCGATGCCACATCAACCTGCTGGAGCTCAGAGCAGTCAGACTGGCACTGTCAGCTTTCGCTCCTCAGCTCGGGGGTCAAATGGTTCAAGTCCAGACGGACAATACCATGACTATGCACCACTCCAACAAACAGGGTGGCACGCACTCCCATCTGCTGTGTAGGGAGGCGCTCCACATCTGGACCCTCGTAAGCCATCTGGAGGCAGATCTCCTAGCCATTCATGTGGCAGGAGCCTCAAACCATCTGGCGGATGCTCTCAGCCACTTAGATGAGACATCCCATGAGTGGTCTCTCCATCCAGAGGTAGCTTACAGCCTGTTCTCCCACTGGGGCAAACTGATGGTGGACCTGTTTGCCTCCAGGGACAATACCAAGCTGAGGCTGTTCCATGCCAGCCCCCCTCAGCAGAGTTTGCTGCAGGGGGATGCCTTCTTGAGGCTGTGGACCCCAGGCCTCCTCTACGCCTTTCCTCTATTTCCGATGATGCACATGGTGCTTCTCAAGGTGAAGAGGGACAAGGCGAAGGTGATCCTGGTAGCCCCAGACTGGCCACGCCAGTTCTGGTATTCAGATTGCCTCAGCTGCAGACCCCCGGAGCGGCTTCCAGCATGCCCGGACCCGATATCTTTCGATCAGGGGAAGGTATTCTATCTGGACTTTCAATCCCTGCACCTCACAGCCTGGTACCTGAGCGGCTAAAGTTCCAGATTTTGGGTCTCTCCGAGGATGTCTTCACCATGGTGGAGGCATCCAGAAAGGAATCTACCAGTAAATGATGTGCCTTCAAATGGAAACGGTTTTCCATTTGGCATCAGGGCAAGGGCCTGGACCCTTTGTCCTGTCCAGTGGCTAACATTCTGGACTACCTTTGGTCTGTCTCCAAAAGGGGTCTGCAGTCATCAACCCTTAGGGTGCACCTGGCAGCCATCTCTGCTTGCCGGTCAGACAACGTTGGCGCAGGAGACAGTGGTCAGGCGCTTTTTTAAAGGCCTGGATCACATATCCCCTCTGGTGCGTGAACCTCCACCTCCATGGGATCTTTTGCTAGTACTGGCAAAGCTCATGGACAAGACATTTGAACCAATGCACAAGTGTGCCTTGTCACACTTGTTGTAGAAGATGGCCTTCCTGGTGGCTATCATGTCTGCCAGAAGGACAAGGGAGCTCCAGGCACTTTCGGTGAACTCCCCTTATCTTGTCTTCCACAGGGACAAGGTTGTCCTGCACCATCATCCGAAATTGATTCCGAAGTTGGTGTCAGAGTTTCACCTTAACCAGGTGTTGACTCTGCCAGTTTATTACCCCAACTAAACCTTGGAAGCCGAGTTCAGGCTCCATACTTTGGACGCAAGATGTGCTCTCTCCTACTGTAAGGAGAAGACGACGCAGATTCGGGGAGCAGTTCGCCAGCTGTTTGTCACCTATGCTGAAGCTGCTTCTGGCAGACCTGCAGCAAAGCAAGATGTATTACATCATGCATTAGTCTGTGCTATGAGTTGGCGGGCAAGGAGCCTCCCAGAGGGATAAGAGCTCATTCTACACGCCATACCGCTGCATTGGTGGCTGCTCTCAGGGACATCCCTATCCAGGAAGTCTGCCAGGCTGCTACCTGGATTTCAGCAAACACCTTCATCACCCACTACCACATCGACCTTGAGTCACGCTGGGATGCTGGTTTTGGGGCCTTAGTTCTCCAATCTCTCTTCCCTAAGTAGGGGGTGTGTACCCTGCCTCCCTCCCTGCTCCTGGAGAACTGCTAGGAGTCTGCCAAAGAGTGTGGATGAACAGCATATCCACGATCCTAGAAAAATAGGTTACTCACCTGTAACAGTAGTTCTAGGAGTGGTATATGTTGTTCATCCACACTGACCCATCCGACCTCCCTGGCTGCGGACACACAACACCTGGCTTCCAACCGGCTAAGATCTGGTGTCATGGGGCAGAGCCGAGGGTTATACCACCCAGGTGGGTGGGAGGAGCCAGCTTGAAGACTTCGGCAAGATTTAAAGTGGAAGGGGACATGCCAAAAAGAGTGGATGAACAACATATACCACTCCTAGAACTACTGTTACAGGTAAGTAACCTGTTCTTTTGTATCACCACTCTTGGTGTTCGCAATATATTCCTAAAATCAGTTTTCTCCATAGAGCCACTCTTCTTAGTTTTAGGTTTGGAGGCGCTAGGAGCTCCTGGAAGCTGTAGCTTTTGGGGCCGGTGGTGCAGGGACAAGTACCCTTGTGCACATGTTATCCACGTGCCCCTTGGTATGTAGCGGCTGTCACAAACCACTCCTGGGGTCAGGCCCTCTGCTACCACAGTGCCTAAGCTTGAAGTGCGATTCGGGAACAGGGGACAAACAGGGACAACCTCCTATTTGTTTTGGGTCCGAGCAAACTACCAGTTTCTAGTCCTGGGGTCAAATATGAACCCTGTTTAGCTAGCACACCCAGGTAACAGGTTCAGATATCACACCATCTTTGAGGAAAGTATCGCAGTATTTGACCCAGCGGGCATACAACCAACCTGGTTCACAACCCCCTGCTGACCCAGTTGAGACACTGGTATTTTTTCTTACCTTGTTGGATCTTTACACAGATCCTTGTTAGTGTGGCTGCATATGGTGACACTCTAAGCAATTTAACAGTTAAGTCAGAATTATCAGTACTGTCCCACCATTCACTTTCAGAATGAGAAAATGTGTCAGGCAGGCTTAAGGAAAACAAAAAGTTTACTAAAAATAAAAACAGTAAATAAATACAGTACATGAAAAAGGACATATATACACATAATGATTACAGTCAGAAAGAAATGGACAGTTACAAAACAAAGCGCCTTTTAACTGAATTAACTAGTTCTAACTCAGTTTCAGTTGGCGATGGTTCACACTTGGATTACCAGTCTTGGCAGAAGTGGGTCTCTCTTGGGTCCAGGAACATAGTGTCCCTTAGAAGTCCAGAACAAAAAGTGTCTCAGTCCCTTCAGCCAATTTGGCAATATCAGAGTTAAAGTACCACCCTCCTTGTAATGTCACAGCACATGAGGTCACTCTTAGCCCTTTATTTAATTTGTAACATGACCGGTGTATAACCAAATGTTTCAGCTTACTGCCTGTTTGAAATCTGCAAAGATACTGTAGCAGTATTTTAAGTATAACAAGACAATCTCTTCTTCCCATTACAGCATTTTTTTTGTTTTTTTTATGACGGGTTACAATATCCCTTTGATCTCACAGGAAAACAGTCTGAGAACCACCTCTCAACATCATGAGATTTTTGGTATAGACTGACTAGGAAGCATTCTCCCTCCTGTCACCTCATAAAAAGGCAACATTTTCACTTCAAAGCACCGACTCTCTGAGAACAAGACTTTTATGACTTCCACACAGGTTTTTGTCAGGCATGTGTTAGTTTCTTTTGAAGTTAGCTATTTCCTTCCACTCAGAGAGAACAGTACATTTAAAAAATCTAATGTCCCAGGATGCCTTGTGCTGACTGCCATGTTTCACAAGCAGAATTCAAAAACATATATTTATATCAAAATGATATACACATAACTGGCAGACAATGATTCCTGTCACAGTGGCAACAACCCCGACTGTCTCAAATATTTCTTTCCTGCGGTTGAAGTGCAGCGTCTCTCTTACACTCCTCTTTGGGGACCAGAACTTAGTTTGCATACAAAACGCAATCTTCCATTGAGTCCCACTAATAGGTGTGAAAACAGCTGTCAGTAATCTGTGTCCATGACATAGCTAGGCCTAAGACAGGGAAAAACACAATTCATGATTTTGCATGAGATTTTTGTGCCACTTGGGCACTGATAGTGCGTTGAGAAGAATGGAACTGAGGTAGGTGAGGGGACCAGCAGTGGTTATTGGCAGGGACATGGCACCACTTTGGGGCATGCTGCTGCCTTTAGCTGTTGTCGGCCCATGGATAAAGATTTACTCCCTGTGAGGTCCTAGTGCCTCCAGATCAGACCTGTTAGTAGTACTTACTCAAAGATATATTATGGAAGCTCTCTAGTTATGGTAAGTACTTAACCTTTTTTTTTTACCCTCTAATTTTTGTGATTATTGATCTGAAGCTGTTTGTTATGTCTTGTATTTGGACTTCAGAAAGGCCTTTGATTCAGTGTCTCATGGGCAGTTGGGGGGGAAGTTGGAATATGTGGGGGACATGGTTTACTGGATCGGGAACTGGCTGAAGTGGAGACAGCAAAGTGTGGTGGTGAGGGCTGCGACGAGCAGGGTACCACAGGGCTCGGTTCTGGGCCTGGTGCTGTTCGGGCTATTCATAGCGGACATCTCACACGGCACCAGGAGTATGATCAGTCTGTTTGCTGATGATCCCAAGATGGGGCGGGTGGTAGACGACATGGTAGTGTGGCAGGGGCTACAGGATGACCCGACTAATCTGGAGGAGTAGTCAGAAACTGGCAGTTGGGGTTTAATGCTAAGGAATGTAAGGTACTGCACTTCGGAGCAAGAAATCCAGGGAGGTGCTACCAGTTGGGTGGGGTTCAGTTAGGTACCACAGAGGAGGAAAAGGATCTAGGGGTGGTTATAATAGGGAATATGAACAACTCAGCTCAGTGCAAGAAAGTAGCAACTAAAGCGAACAAGATGCTTGGGTGTATAGTGAGAGGGATCTCTTCCAGGAGTAGGGAGGTGATACTGCCTCTGTACAGGTCACTAGTTAGGCCACACCTTGAGTAGTGTGTGCAGTACTGGTACCCGTTTCTAAAGAAAGATGTTAGATTACTGGAGGGGGTACAGCGCAGGGCAATAAAGATGATCCAGGGATTGGAGGGCAAAACATACGAGGACAGGCTGAGTGAATTAAACATGTACTCACTGGAGGAGAGGTGGGATCAGGGGGGTATGATTGAGACCTTTAAATACTTAAAGGGGATAAACAAGTCGAGTACAGAAGGGATATTTAAGTTGAGGAGGGGCGGGGACTCGAGGGGGCATGGTCTCGGATTGGAGGGGAAAAGATTTAGGAGAGAGATGAGGAGACATTATTTCATGGAGAGAGTGGTAGCTAAATGGAATGTTCTACCTGAGGAGGTGGTATACTGTAAGGCGGTGGGCAGTTTTAAAGGGGATTGGGACAGATGAGGGGGGGTATCAGTGAGGGGAAGGGAGGCAGCTGCAAGATAAGGGTGCTAGCTGTACATTCGAGCAGATTTGATAGACCATGAGGCCTGTTTCTGCTGGCAGATTCACATGTTCGTATGTTATCATTTTACAGAATATCATATTACTTGGCTTTTTGATCTAAAATGTCTCTGTTGTGTGCAGGTTTTGAGTCAGCCCTGTATTCGGCAGACACTACGACTGCTCCTGTCACTCACAGCAAGTTTCATACAGACAGCAGAGTCTCAGCTGGTAACTCAGGTATAAATACTTCTACTTAAGGTTTTACCATGTTTAAGTTCTTGACAGTGAGAGAAGGTTTATCCAGGTTGCAGTTAATTCAGCTGCTCCATGGGTGATTGTAATGTATCAGGTGGATCTTACTTCGAGACACAGCTCTTGCAGCAGGTAACACCATTAGGACTGAAGCCGGCAGGCGTCAGGACCCAGAAAAACTTCTAGCTAGCTATCTTCAGCCAGGGACCTCCCCGACGTCGGTCCTGCCCCGGACGTCAGGCGTGGTAGTACAAAAGGGGGCGGTCCCTGCCAGATTCCCCAGTTCTTTCCTACGCCGACTTGTAAGTCTCACCTTCAGTTCCAATTCTAGTGCGACGCTATGGTAAAGTTTTTCCTTCGGAAAAATTTGTTTTTTCTGCAGTCAGTTCATTGTCTGATGTCCTCCCCAACCTCCGGTCATTCTTCGAAGTGTGCCTGTGGGAAGCAGATCCCTTTTAAGGATCCGCATTCGGCCTGCGTCCTGTGCCTAGGCCCAGACCACGACACCCGGTCCTGCTCCTTTTGCCAAGATTTCAACAGCAGAACCCGGATCCGCCTCCAGAAGGCCCTACAGGCGTTCCTGCTCGAGGAACAACTCAAGACCATGGCCTCCAAGGGGGATTCTTCGGAGAGGGCCTGCAAACATTCGGAGAAGCATAGAAAGAAGGCCCCTTCCAGGTCCCCGTCTAGGGCCTCTGATTCGTGTAGCTCCGGCTCCAGGTCTGACCGCTATCCTTCCCAGGCCAGTTCTCAGCCTCCCCCCACTGCGGTGAGAACATTTTTGGACTCCTCTTCTCAGGCCAAGACTTCCAGGCCTCCTTCGTCTTCCAAGGCTCTGGTCAAGTTGAGGGACCGCCACCATCACCACAAGTCGGGTTCCCGCCATTCGGAACCTGACATCAGGTCTGCCTCCTTGCCTCCTCCTACCCCCCCAATGGAGGACCAAGGAGCTTACCTCTCTGAAGAGACCATCGGACCCGATGTCGGCCTCTCGCCACAGGTCCCCAGAGCCGTCGACCGCCAGATGACCGTCTCTGGCCAAGCCTACGCACCCCCGGATGCCGGTAGGGGGGCCGACATCCGTACCTGTTCGAGTTGAGAAGAGGGCTCCGACCGACGTCGGTCAGGAGACTATTACAGAGGAGGAGTTGACACAGCCCGAGGACCAGATGGGCGACCCCGGTCCTGTCGAGCCTCCCAGGGAACCCTCCCCGCAACCCGAGGCCCCTGCGGAGCCGACGCCGGAACCCGACGACAAACCACCGGCGCTCGGTCCGTCGTCGGGTCTGTCTATCTGAGAGGTTAAGGAGCTTTTTACTTACTGGTGGGATACCATCAAAAAGGATATGGTTCCCACCCCACCTCCTCTACCACCTCCTCCTCCTTCTAGACCGGCTACCCCTCCGGCTCCTGCGCCCCCTTCTCCATCCGGGTCTGCAGACCGGTTACCTCCTCCCCAGGAGCCCTCCAAGGGGGAGACCAGATTAAAGGAGACCTCCGTCCAGATCCTCTTCTGGGTCACCCAGCCCTAAGAGACTCAGAAGACGCCGCCATTCGCCTTCGACGGAGGACACGGGATCAGAGTTTTCCACAGGATCTAGATCCCATCTCCCTTCTACATCCCCTCTCCGGACCCACGTGTGCTTCCAAGGTCTCCTCTGGATGACCCTTCATTCTCGGACATCATGAGACACATCTAAGAGAACATGGGATGGGATGCGGAAGAGTTAGACCCCGAAAGGCTACGCCTTGCGAAATATCTTCGGCAGAAGGACCCCAAGCCTGTGGTGGTGCCACCCTTGGTAGATACTTTCGTGGATGTCACCAAGGCAGCGTGGAAGCGTCCACATTCACTCCTGGCGATGCCGAAGAAAGCTGACTGCTTGTACAAGGCTCCAAGAGAAGACCAGTACTTGGCTCAGCATCCTCAGGCCGACTCTCTGGTCATAACAGCCTCTCATGACCGGTCCCAGAGACCGCAACATTTGAGCACTCTGCCACCGGACCCGGGGTCCAAACAGCTGGACGCTATGGGCAGGCGCACATATGCTTTCGCTACTTGCGCCATCAGATCCCTGAATTATTTGACCCACATGATGCAGTTCCAAAATGCCCTGTGGGAGCAGGGTCTGGATCTGGCTGAGATGTTGCCAGAAGGTGAGCAGAAGGAGGAGATGTTGCAGCTCCTCCGGACGGGTTCGGACGTGGGGACCCAAGTGCTACAAGCCACGTATGACTCTGCGGACTGCTCGGCCCGAGCAGCAGCTTCAGGTGTATGCCTCCGGAGGCACTCTTGGCTCCGTGTCTCCAGCTTTACCCTGGACGTCCAGAAAAACATCATGGACGCCTCATTCGAGGGAGAAGTTCTCTTTGGTGAGCCCTCTGAAAAGGTCATCACCAAGCTTCAAGAGGCCGGGAAGGCGGTGAGGTCAGTCCAGGCGATGTACCGACCGAGGCTTAGTTCCTTTCGTAGGAACCAAAGCCGTTTTTGTGGACGGGCACAGAGACTGCAGTCCCGCACCGGTCCACAACAGAGGGGCTCCGGTTCCCGCAGAGCCCAGGGTAGACAGCCCGTGGGCCGAGGTCAACGCCCAGCTAAACCGGCCCAGCCCGCAGGCCCCTCCACCGCCACAGCCTGACTCCTTTCTGGCCCCCGCCCCTCAGGATCAACGGGACATCAAGGTCGGGGGTCGTATTGCGAATTACCTGCCAGGATGGCAGTCCATAACCACCGACCGGTGGGTTCTTCAGTTGGTCAAAAGAGGCCACTTTATAGAATTCGCAGAAAGGCCACCCTCGAGGCCTCCTCTGCTCTCCCGTTACTCGGGTCAGCACAAGCTACTGATCAGACAAGAAATACTCGCGCTCCTGCAAAAGGGGGCAACAGAGTATGTCCCAGAGAACCAGAGAGGATACGGATATTACTCCCACTTCTTCCTGGTTCCAAAGAAAACAGGGGACCTCCGTCCGATTCTGGACCTCAGCTACCTCAATATGTCGGTCGCCTACAAAAGATTCCGCATGGTGACTCTCCTGGGTCTTATTCCCATGCTAAAGAGGGATGCATTTTTAGCGTCCCTAGACATGCAGGATGCATACCTGCACATCCTGTAGCTCAGCGCGCAGAAGGTTCCTCGCTTGAGGTTTCCAAGCCACCAATTTCAGTTCGAGCACTTCCATTCGGACTGTCGCCCGGCCCCAGGGTCTTTACCAAATGTATGACAGTCATGGCAGCGTCTCTAAGGAGACAGGGCCATTAGTGTTCAGTATTTAGACGATTAGCTTCTCATGGCCGCCTCAGAGAGCGTTGTTAATGACTATCCAGAGCACCCAGGATCTGTTTCGGTCTCTCGGCATCTTAATCAATTACGAGAAGTCTCTCCTGGTACCGTTGCAGAAACTGCAGTTCATAGGCGCAGTTCTGGACACCATTCAGGGAAGAGCATTTCTTCCAGTCGACAGAGCGGAACGCATCAGATCCCTCATCAGGGATCTTTCGTCGAAGAAGACCATCCCAGCCAGGTTGGTCCTTCGCTTGCTTGGACACATGACTGCAGCCATTCCGACCGTCCCTTTCGCAAGGCTCCACATGCGGGTAACTCAGTGGATGCTCAATGTGCAATGGGACCAAAGGCAAGACCACATGCAGCATCCGGTCAGAATCACGAACACCGCGATTCGAGACTGGCAATGGTGGCTAGACCCAGGGACACTCTCTATGGGAGTCCCGTTTATAGCACCGTCCCCGGAGGTAATCCTCACCACAGATGCCTCAGGACTAGGGTGGGGAGCACACCTGGACGGGGTGAAGTCCCAGGAAACGTCGACCCCTCTGGAGGCTCACCTCCATATCAACGTTCTGGAGATGAGGGCGGTCCTTTGTGCCCTGCAGGCATTTCAGTCAGAGATCCCGACGAGTACTCTCCTGCTTCAGACAGACAACACGGCGGTGATGTATTACCTCAACAAACAAGGAGGCGCACACTCTTACCCCCTTTGCAGGGAGGCTACGAGGGTGTGGGATTGGGTAATCCGACACGGTGCAAACCTGATCACAGTACACGTTCCCGGGGTGGACAACACAATTGCAGACGGCCTGAGTCGTTCCCAGGCCAGAGTCCACGAGTGGGAACTTCTTCAGGAGGTAGCAGAGGATCTGTTTCTTCGATGGGGAACTCCAGAATTGGACTTGTTTGCTTCCCCATCCAAAGCAAAACTGCCCAATTTTTGCTCGCTAGATCCAGGGCCTGGTGTTTTCTGGCGAGACGCGTTGTCCCTCTCCTGGGCGGACAGATTCCTCTACGCTTTCCCTCCCTTCACGTTGATCCAGAGAGTTCTTCTCAAACTGCGCAGGGAGCATGCAACAATGATTCTGGTGGCTCCTTTCTGGCCCAGACAGATCTGGTTCCCTTTGCTAATTCAGCTATCCCGGGAACCCCCGCTTCCACTGCCATTCAGCTCCCATCTCTTGTCTCAGGAGGAGGGTTCACTGGTCCACCTGGACTTACGCTCACTGAACCTGCATGCATGGCTCCTAGAGACATAGCCATTTTGCGACACGGGGTCTCGCAAGAGGTTGCGGAAGTTCTTTCTGCAGCCAGAAAGCCGGCAACGCATGCGACGTACGCCATGAAATGGCGCCGTTTTTGTTTGTGGTCGCAAGCACGCGGCCTTTCCCCTCTAGGTTGCCCAGTGAAAGCGGTGTTAGATTACCTGCTCTCCCTTTTCCAGTCGGGTCTAGCCTACTCCTCTGTTAAGGTGCACCTCTGCGCTATTTCTGCTTACCACTTCCCGGTGGGACAGCGCACAGTGGCGCAGCTTGACGTCTCTCGAGACTTTTTGAGAGGGGTATTACACCTTAGGCCACCCATTAAGGACCCTGTCCCCGTGGGATTTACTCTTTGTCCTGGAACAACTCATGCTTTCCCTTTGAACCCGCCGGATTGCGAGCTGCGTTTTCTGTTGTGGAAAACGTTATTTTTAGTTGCTGTTACGTCAGCAAGGAGAATTTCCGAGCTTCACGCTTTTATGTGTAAAGAACCTTATTTGATTTTCCACCAGGACAGAGTGTCCCTAAGGACGAATCCTAAGTTTTTGCCTAAGGTGGTCTCCACCCTCACTCTTAATCAGGGTATTGGCCTGCCGGTCTGTTTTCCTAAGTACTCCAATAGAGGAGAAGCGCTGCTTCACACCCTGGATGTTCACTGCTGTCTAAGGTACTACCTAAACAGAACGAAACAGCTTCGCAAGTCGGAGCAACTCTTCGTTTCCTTTGCTGAGAGGATGATGGGCCAACCAGTATTGAAGCAGTCACTTTCTCGCTGGCTTGTCCAGTGTATATCATACTGCTACAATATCAAACAGAAGCCCCTCCCGGGTACAGTCCGGGGCCATTCCACAAGGGGGGAGGTGGCTACCTCCTTTGCAGCACTTCGTAACATCTCCACCTCTGCCATTTGTGCTGCAGCCACTTGGAGCTCTGTGCATACCTTTATCAGGCATTATAGCCTGGACATTGCTTCACGGCGAAGAGCCGGCTTCGGCCTGGCTGTGCTACAGGGTCTTCTGTCCTAGAATCAGGACTTGGAATGAACTTTCTAGTTTCCTCCTCCCAGAGTGTTTGCAAGCGCTACTGCTTGGGAATCAGTCCTAATGGTGTTACCTGCTGCAAGAGCTGTGTCTCGAAGTAAGATAGTACAGTTACGTAAGAACTTACCGTAACAGCAGATCTTCGAGAACAGCTCTTGCAGCAGGTACCTTCCCGCCCACCTTCCCCCTTGGAGGAGGCATGGCTTCTCAAGCCTTTTAACAGGGACTTATACCCTTTTGTCTTCTGACGGTGGATCCTCGGTCTCCCATTCTGATGTCATCCTGCGGCCAGAAGTCTCCGGCAGGAGAACTGGGGAATCTGGCTGGACCGCCCCCTTTTGTACTATGCCTGATTTTGGGGGCAGGACCAACGTCGGGGGGCGGTCCCCGCTGAAGATAGCTAGCTAGAAGTTTTCCGTGGGGTCCTGATGCCTGCCGGCTTCAGTCCTAATGGTGTTACCTGTTGCAAGAGCTGTTCTCGAAGATCTACTGTTACGGTAAGTTCTTACGTAACTGTACTTTACAAAATATCACTCAGTCAGCCCCACAGTGCAGCAGTCCTGCTCCCTCTCACAACGCCAGTGACCTGTATTCACGAACTAGCACTAGTCCCTGGGGTCTTGCTACCTTGTGCCGTGCAGGTGACCTGTATTCAGGAACTAGCACTAGTCCCTGGGGTCATGCTACCTTGTGCAGTGCTGGTGACCTGTATTCAGGAACTGGCACTAGTCCCTGGGGTCACGCTACCTTGTGCAGTGCTGGTGGCCTGTATTCAGGAACTGGCGCTAGTCCCTGGGGTCATGCTACCTTGTGCAGTGCTGGTGACCTGTATTCAGGAACTGGCACTAGTCCCTGGGGTCATGCTACCTTGTGCAGTGCTGGTGACCTGTATTCAGGAACTGGCACTAGTCCCTGGGGTCATGCTACCTTGTGCCGTGCTGGTGACCTGTATTCAGGAACTGGCACTAGTACCTGGGGTCATGCTACCTTGTGCCGTGCTGGTGACCTGTATTCAGGAACTGGCACTAGTCCCTGGGGTCATGGTACTTTGTGCCATGCTGGTGACCTGTATTCAGGAACTGGCACTAGTCCCTGGGGTCATGCTACCTTGTGCCGTGCTGGTGACCTGTATTTATTTATTTATTTTGATTAGAATTATTACCTTTGAGTCAGAGACTCATTTTCAAAGGTTCCAAGTCAAGGACAAGACAGTACAATAAAATACCAGGAAGATAACAGAGATCACAGGGAAGGCATCATGAGAACCGTATGGTATCACATGAGGTTCAAGACTTGTTTGATACATTTATATCTTAATAATAAAATGAAATGCATTTCATCATGTGATTGCAGGGTAGGGCTAACCAGGAAGGAAATAACATGCCAGCAGTAAAGCGATGTTTGGGCAGAGGGATGAGTAGGGGAGGGGGGTTAGCAACCAGAGTGGTTTTGTCAAGAGGAGGCAGTGTGGGAAGGGACTGAGGAGGGTAAGGTGGTGGAGGAGGGAGGTAATTCGACTTATGGAAAGATGGGGTGGTTAAGAACAGCAAGTAAAAAAGAGGAACCGGTGGGTCATTTGTTTGTGCAGTTACAGGTAGGTACACCCTTGAGATGGGACTGTAACCCTCTTTTGAACAGACTCAGCTTTGTGCCATCTGTAAGCATGTCAGGTAGTTCGTTAAACCATTTGGGGCCCTTATAGGTGCTGGATTTGTGGGCCAAAGACATGCGATTGAAAGGGACTTGTAGTCCTCCTTTGGATGCACTCCTGGTATGCCTTGTTTGCTCAGACTTCTTGAACAGACCACATAGGGATTCCGGAACTAGCACTAGTCCCTGGGGATTGGCTGAGGGAGAGAGGATTGAGTACCCTAGGGACATCTCTCCCCTCAGTGTGGGTGGGGGCATCCTATCTCCCACCACCAGACTGTCACCTGGTAGAGGCCAAGGGCAGTACTGGCGTTAGCAGCAGTAAAGGGCAGGACTGTCTCAGTTACCCTCAGGAGTACACTAGGAGGAAAATTCCCCAGCCTGCTAGGAACCTCACAATCGCCATGGCAAAATACATACCAAACAGGTCCTGTGCAAGTGAGGGATAACCTGGTAACTGGTCCATGAGAAAGTCATTGGTGGGGTGGGGGTGCTGCCAGCACCAGGGGACACAGGAGAGATCAAGTGCAAACAGACAAAAAAAATATCACTGAAGCTTGTAAATTCTTTTTTTGTAAAAGGTGTTTCTAACTACCTTGATTCCACTCTAAGTTCACACTTAGGCAGTTTTCCAATGATCACAGTCAGTCACTGAAACAGTGTTCAAGCTAGACATCTGCCACCAACCCAAATGCTCCCCCAGTTCAGCCCCGTTACACTCAGAGCTTTTCTTTCACTGGAGAGAATAGGTCTCCTTCCTTCCTGCTTTGTTTGAGAATTCTGCTAGCTGTCTTATTTGTTTTTATTTTTCGATGTGTCTTGCTTATCCGATCATGTGGTTCTCATGCTGTCAAATGACTTGTGAACAGAAGCATAAGCCAGAATTTAAATGCTTTGCATTTTTGCTAGCAGAAAATATCTGTCACAGACAAGTATGATGCCTGCGTCCATTGTCTGTGCCCAAATCATGATGTGGTACACTGCGTGTGGTGCCATGCCATGTGTACCCATCGTCTCTTGAGGAGAGCAGAGTGCATCTCCTGCAAGGTGGACCTCAAGAGCACAAGTCATCTATGGCTGCTGGTTTTGACGGCGCAGCTAAGGCCTTGGAAGAAGAGGCAGTAGCCACTGGAAGTTGCTTTCTTTATTGGAATTTCATGTGCAGCTTCTGGCCCATCTGTGGTGGCATTGTCAGTCTTTGTCTCATTGAACTGCTGATGTCCGCAGTCAACATCGAGTTACTCCTCCTCATCAGCCTCCTGCAGTCAGTGTTGAGAGTGTCACAGGTAGGAGAGGACGGCTTGGCAGCAGTGGGCACCTGGAGCTCTAGCCCAGGTTTGAGGATAAACAACATTTCTAGGGGACTGGATAAAGTTCACTATCCACACTTTGGCAGTTTTACCAGAAATCCTGATTTGTCAGATGTCTTGAAGCTAAGCTTCTCCCACCAGCTGGCGGTATATTTCTGCAACTCCGCCCTGTGACATCAGATCTTTCTTTTCGCTTGAAAAGCATGTCACCTCCTTTGTGTCTGTCAGTGTCAGTGGCTCAGTAGGTAGCACACTCGCCTCTGAGGCCGGGAGATCAGAGGGCTGTGGGTTCAGTTCCCACATCTGGCACTTGGATTAATATCCCAGTACTGACACTGTAGTGCAGCATGAGAGGGGTGCTGCACTTCTGAGGTGCCGTCTTTCGAATGAGACGTTAAACCGAGGTCCCATCTGCCTGGATTGGTGGTAGTTCAGGTGGATGTTAAAGATCCCATGGCACTTATCGAAAAGAGTAGGGGTATTTTTATTTAAAAACAAAACATATGTACAAACTTTTTCAGAAACAAAACAAAAATACAGCAATGATACAAATATCAAAACCAGAAAAACATCAAATATGTGAAAAAATACAATAAAGAAAACATCTCATCAGCAAATAACACAGTGAATCAAAAGAAATTCCAGTATCGTTCCCATATGCCTGTCTTAAGAGATTTCCTTTCTTTCTCTTTGAAGTAATCAAGGTAATTCAATATTTTTGTAAATAATTCATCAGGGGTGAGGTAACGCTGCTGAAATAAAAACCAACATCTAATCTGCCACACCCAGTACAATATTACAACTGCCACTATGTTCAAAGTACTAGGATTGCAAGATGCCCAAGTATCTGGAAAAAGACCAAAGAAAAGAGCTTTCTGATCCCAGTGGCACCATACCTTGTTCCAAAAATGTCGACGCCATAAAAACCAGAAACGAAGAATAAATGGGCAAGAAAAATATAAATGAGACATTGTCTCTACCGTATCTGGACAAGAATCACGGAAACTATATCTGTCAGCTATTTGCTTGTGTTTCAAGTTACATATACATTAATTCTACGTGGACTCCTAACCAACTAATATCCCACATTGTGATAGGGATCCATGGATCAGTTAGCGATTACCAATTTGTGTCCGTTCTGGTAAAGTAAAGTCTGGAAAAATGTCTTGGTAAAGTGAGATGTAATAATATGTGTATATAACTGTTTTCTAGTGAGGGTTTTGATCATTTGTACTGTTATATGCCATGTCTTTAACATATCAAGCGTTATCATCCAATCTGGAGATAAAACATAACGTCTTTTGTTTTATGTGAAAAATACCTACAGTCCATTCCTGAAAAATTTCAGTGAGGGACATATGCACAAAGGGATCCAAAGTTTTAGAGATTCCGTAACCAAAGGTTTCAAATTGGTAATAAAAAAAAATAGAAAAAAAGAATACTATTGGGTGAATCATAGTCACACCTCCCTGACGATAGGACTGTAATAAAACATTGTGTTTAATGGGATTTAAACGACTACCCCAAAAACAAGAAAAGAAAAGACTAAGGAGAGGGACGAAAAAACAGTTGGGCAACGGAAAAACATGTGCTACATGTAAAAAAATGGGTAGTAAACAGGTCTTAATCAAAAATGCGTTTCTTTTTGCCTAGATACCATTTATTCCATGTACATATCCTTTCCTGCCTTTGTTTATACACAGCTCCCAATTATATTTGGCCATATCTGGAATACCAAAATAAAGTCCTAATAATTTATGTGAGTATCCACTAGTTGAATACAGCAATCGAGCCTACAGTTGTGATAGACACAGTTAGATTAAAGCATACACTTTTTGTAAATTTAACGAGAGCCAATAACTGATAAAAAAAATAGACACTGTACATAGTAATTGTCCTATCGGATTCCGTGGAGACAAGAACACATAAGTCATCTGCATAACAGATTACTTTTGGAATAGTTTTATCATGAAGGCCTAGAAGTCTTGGGGATTTGGAAAGAAGTCGAATTATAGGGTCTAGAGCGATAACAAATAATAAAGGGCTTAAAGGGCAACCTTGCCGCACCTCCCTGCGGATGTAGCAAGGGGAACCAATTCTACCATTAACATATGGTCTTACATAAGCTAGGGAGTAGCATAAATGAAGCCAATTAATAAAAGAACTCGGAAACCCATAAGCATTAAGTGTAACCAAATAAATTCTTGAGAAATACGGTCAAAAGCTTTGGAGAGGTCAAAATTAAATAAATAACCGTTAAGGGCTCCTTGTTGACCTTGGGAAAATAATTCTCTAAGTAAAAGCAAAGCATCATGAATAGATCTGCCAGTGACTGAACAATATTGGGATGGGGAGAGTACTGACGGTAAAAGTTTAGACAGTCGATTCCCTAACAATTTAGAAAAAATCTTATAATCAGTATTAAGTAATGTGATCGGTCTCCAATTTGTCAGGTCACATCTATCACCTTTTTTATAGAGAAATAGCATTAACCCCTCATACATCTGGTTAGTCAGTTGGTCTTCCTGCAGAAAGGCATTAAAAATAGCTAGTAACTGACTTGGCATATATTGCCATAAAGATTTATAAATTTCGCTGAAAGACCATCTGACCCAGGAGCTACCCTATCTTTAAACTAAAAATAACCTGTCTCACTTCCTCAGAGGTAAAGGTGCCAGAAGTTAAGACTTCTGTGATGTTGTTATAGTCGGTACATCTAACGTCTGTAACAGAAGTTCCATATCAGGTGATTCAACAACAGGGTCTCAAAAGTTTTTTGATAAAAATTTTACATATTTCATGAGATTGTTTTGTCCAGTAAGTACACGGTGTTGATCATCACGCAATTGGTGTATTTGTTTACTATGAAATTTGTCAGTAGCTAGTTCAAAGGGGTTAAATTGATACTGTGTCCCAGTAGTACGATATTTTTGTTCAAAGAGAATAGTTTTTTGTCTGTCATATTGTTCTTTAGCCAGAGCAATGTTAACTTCCTTAATACGGGCTGAACAATCAACATTATATATATGGGATTTAGAAAACAATTCTAACAGTTCAGCCCTTAAAAAACTTGCAGTGCAGTGTCGTGTGTCAGCTAGAAACCTAGCATAGTATTTAAAGTAAGAAATCACATAGTTTTTAGTGTCAGTCCACCAGTCTATTATAGAATCGTAAAGAATCTCCACAGAGATACGGTCTGTAATTAGGTTCTGAAACCCTTTAAGAAACTCAGGAAGAGATAGCAAGGACGAGTTTACTCTCCAAGTCCCCGGACCCTGTGCTATAGTCTCTCCTAACGGTATTCGTAGACCGATTAAATGGTGGTCCGAGGTAGCCATAGGTGTAGTAATACCAGTCGCAACCTTAACAGTCTGAGAACAAAACCAAAAGTCTAATCTTCCTGGACATAAGTCTCCACCACTCATTCACACTAGTGGGATTAGCGCCGGAGGCACTAGGACCCATCGGGAGCAAACTTTTTGCTGGAGGGTCGGCGCGAGAGATGGCGCCGCGAGGCACGGTGCCGCGAGCAGCGGCTCAAGCGGTAATGACTATCTCGGCGACGACCCTCCAACCGCCTCAGTTCCTTTTTTCCCGCCGTCGAGTGCGCTTCAGTGACAACGTCGCTCGCCTGTCGGGAGTCAAACTTCAAACTAGCGCATAGTTTTCAGTTTATTTTTGTAACATTATCACGATAGTAGTATCGCTTAATTTTATTCTATTTTCGTTAAATTTTTCTAATATTTTAAATTTAACTTACTTGAAGAAGTCTCGGCCTACTGGACGGAGTCGACCATGAGCAGGTCAGGTGATGGTAGGGAGACTTCGTATGAAAGCTGTTCAGTCAGCCAGGCTGGGTCCAGTCAGCCTCCTTCTCCTCAGCGGGGTTCCGACAACGGTCAGTCCGATGCCGGGGGATGGGCGGTCCCCCCATCGGCATAAAAATAAACTGTCGCATTCTCTGCACCGTTCGGCCTCGAGCTCTTCTCCGGCCCACAGGTCAAAAAAGAGAAGGCATCACTCGAGGTCGCCCTCTGGTATGTCTGCGCATCGACGGTCGGTTATCATTGCTAGTTGCCGGTCTCCTTCTTCGGAGTCGCCAACTTCCGGTAACCGTCGTCCTCGACATCGGAGCCCCTCCCCGCCTATAGGTAGGGCTCCAGATGAGCAGTTTCATCAGTGGGCCGCTCTTATGGAGCGATGGGCTCGGAGGTTGGTTCTTCTGTCTGGCTCGGTTGCCACGGAGCCCTCGGGCTCCTCCGGCGATCAGGTAGGGCGGTTGGACCTTCCTAGTCGCTCGGCGCCTTCTTCGGTGCCAGCGACTCCGTATGGTAAACTCCCCCCATGGCTGCGGCGCGGGGGCCACACGATGCCCCTTATCTCCTGGCTTTTTCCTTCTTAGCTTTCCAGAGTTCCTGGGCATTTCCGGCACCTTCCGCACGGGGTCTGTTGGCTGTCATTTCCGTTTTCGGTGCCTTCAAATCTACAGCGCTGTGTGGTCTCATGGCGCCGCCCGGTGGTGCCATCTGTTTTGCGCCGAAGCGCCCGCTTGGTCTGGCGGCACTGTGCGGCTCTCGCGGTGCCGCCCGAGAGCTGCGGGGCCGTGCCTCTTGACGCCGTGCCCTCCTGGTGCCCGTTTTCAAATCATTTGCCTTCGGCGCCGGGGCCCCTTGGGGACTCTCCTTGTTTTTTGCTATTTCCTCCTCTCTAATTTTCACTCCTTTCCTGTCCAAACAGTCCTTCCTGGACCATCAGGAGATGATGTTGAGCCTGACCAGACCTCGGTTGGGTGATGAAGTGGAGAAACAGGATCTTTCTTTGCTACAGAGCCTGTGGTCGAGACCTGTCCTTTAAGTCTCTGTTGAAGAACCTGAGATCCACTCTTTCTCTCAGACTACAGACATCGATCCTGGGAAGATATTAAGACTCCAGTATCTTCATGCTTCAGAGATCCCTCTGGTTTGACTCCTCCGATCCAGCCTTCCTTGAGGCCTGTCTCAAATGGTATGGAATAATCCTGCTCTTTTCCCTCAGTGGCTAAATCCATTGATAAAAGTATTCAGCTCCCAAGGATCGTCCCATTTTGGCATCCCAAGCCTCTGCGGATCCTATTGTAGTCCTGGCAGAGAATGACAAGGTGGTTCTTCCTCAAACTACTACAGCTCGACCTATTAACAAAGAGTCTCATAAGATTGATACATTAGGTAAGAGAGTCTTTGCTGCCTCCACTCTTGGTATGCGTTTGCCAGTTATCAGGCTATTTTTTTTCTCAGTATGAGTATATCCTGTGGCACTCTATGAAAAAATGGTTGAAGCTCTTCCAGATTAGGACTCCCAAGTCAGAGCTTCTTGACCGTTATTAGAGTATTGAGTCCAATAACCAACAGGTCAAAGCCGCCATGGACACTTTCGACACTGCTTCTCGCTCAGCAGCCGCGGATTTGTACTCGGCACCATTCCTGCTGCGTACTTCGACCTCACGAATGATGCTCAGCAGCAGGTAATGGCGCTGCCTTTGATGGCTCCTATCTTTTTGGCCCTCAGGTGGAGCAAGCCTTGAGGCCACCCAGAAGACTAGATCGGCCATTAAGTTGGCCAGACCTCCGCCTGCCCCTCTGGGGCATGTGAACAGCGTCAGTTTCATGGTCGTCAGTCCTTTCGAGGCAGAGGCAGAGGAACTTCCATAAAAGCCAACCTGCCCAACCTCAAGAAGCGGCAAGCGCCAGGGCCTAAAGCCCCCAGCGCCACCTTGTAATTGCTGGCCCAAGTTCCATCCACATTGCCGAGGTGGAACTTTCTCCTCAGTGGGAGGTCGTCTGATGTACTTCTACAACCAGTGAAGTCCATAACTTCGGACAAATGGGTCCTCGGATAATTCAGGAGTTATTCTCTCAATTTCTTGAAACCCCGAATTGTCCTCCCAGGCGACAACCCAGGTTGTCGGCCTCTCAGTCAGAACCTCCTCACCGCAGATCCAGGGCCTTCTAAACAACAGGGCAATAGAACTGGTGCCCTGCATCTAGAAACACAGGGTTCTACTCCCATTACTTTCTGGTTCCAAAGAAATCTGGGGATCGCCCCATTCTAGACCTCAGAAGTTAAACAAATTTCTCCCAGGGAGAAATTCAAATGATTTCCCTAGGTACCCTGTTACCTTGCTGCATCAGCACGACTGGCTGGCCTCCTGGATATGCAGGATGCTTACCAGTATATCCCCATCCACCCGACCCACCTAAGTTCCTCAGGTTTGTAGCTTTGGGTCAGCATTATCAGTTCAGAGTCCTGCCCTTGGGCTATCCTCAGTGCCGTGAGTTTTTACAAAGTGTTGTGCAGTTCTCGCGGGAGCATCTCAGGAAGATCGGACTCGGAGTGTTTCCCTACCTGGACGATTGGCTTCTAGGCCCTTCCAGCCAAGGACTTTGAAGCCGTGCAAACGACTTCTCACTTTCGCCGCTCCATGGGAGTTCTGCTGAATTTGAAAATCTCAACCGCAGCCCTCCCAGAGGCTCCTTTTCTTAGGGGACGCCTAGACACCTCTTCCACGAAGGCTTTCCTTCCAGAGGACAGAAGACTCGACATCCTTTGGATGGCCTGTTACATCGGGGAAAACCAATCGGTTACAGCTCTCTTGATGCAACGCATGTTGGGTCTCATGGCGTCCTCGGTGTTCACTGTACCCCTGGCCCAGTTGCACATGAGAACCACCCAATGGATGCTCTCCACTCAGTGGTCTCTGACCTCTCACCCCCAGTCTTATCCCATCAAGGTGACGGAGCCCTTGAAGGTCTCTCACCTGGTGGTCTCAAGAGAACAATCTCCTGGAAGGATTCCCCTTTGCTCCCCCGGATCATCAGATCTCCATCACCACAGACGCATCGCTAATGGGATGGGGAGCTCACTGCCACTCCCTCCACACTCAAGGTGTATGGACTCAGTTCGAGACTCATCTCCACATAAATGTCCTGGAGATGAGAGTGGTCCTCTATGCAATCCGAGCTCTGAAGGATGTCCTTTGTCACAAGAACATTCTCCTTCAAACGGACAACAAAGCTGTGATGTATTACATCAACAAGCAAAGCGGTGCTCATTCTTATCCCTTTGCAGGGAAGCAATGAGGGTGTGGGAGTGGTGCTTGGAGCACAAGTCTCTGATTCAAGCGGTTTATCTGCCAGGTATACAAAACGACGTAGCAGATCACCTCAGCAGAATGGAGGCAGACCCTCACGAGTGGTCTCTCGATCCAGCCGTAGCTCGGTCTCTGTTCGAAGAGTGGGGGACTCCAGACCTGGACCTTTTTGCATCCCCACTCAACGCAAAACTGCCTCTCTTCTGCTCCAGAAATCCAGGGCCTGGCATTTTCTGTCAGGATGCGGTGGACAAAACGCTTTCTTTACGCCTTTCCACCGCTTCCTCTAATCCAGAGAGTACTCCTCAAGTTCGAGTCTCAGGGGACCAAAATGATTCTCATTGCTCCCTCCTGGCCTCGGCAACTATGGTTCCTCTACTCAACAGTATGTTGGCAGCCTCTCGAGACCACTTCCTTGCAAATCAATCTTTTGACTCAGGGTTCGTTGGTCCATCCAACCTGAAATCACTTCACCTTCATGCTTGGCTCCTGAAGAGGTAGAAGTAGATCGGTTCAACGCTCTCGTAGAGTCTCAGACATCCTTCTGGCTGCTCGAAGTCAGCCACCTGAAAACGACGCTACAAATGGAAACGTTTTCTCTGTGTGCAAAGTCCTCTTGAATCCCTTTTCCTGTCTCCTCCTGACAAGGTTCTGGAGTATCTTTTGGACCTATCAAACTCAGGTCTCCAGTACTCCACAGTTAAAGTTCACCTTAGTGCCATCTCAGCGTTCCATGAGCCGGTTTCTTCCTTGACTCTGGCTCAGTTACCTATGGTGAAGAGATTTCTTAAGGGGATTCTTCATACCAGACCCCCTGTTAAGCGTCCAGTTGCAGCCTGGGACATTAACCTGGTGCTGGACATGCTCACTCGGAAGCCTTTCGAACCCCTAGCTACCTGTGAGCTAAAATTTCTTACCTGGAAGACTGCCTTCCTGGTGGCCATTACCTCAGCCCGCAGGGTCTCTGAGATACATGCCCTGGTTACGGACCCTCCGTATACTGTATTCCATAAAGACAAGGTAGTTCTCCGTACTCATCCTAAATTTCTTCCCAAGGTTATGTCAGAATTCCATCTAAACCAACCTCTGGTACTTCCCTCTTACTTCGCTAATTTCCAAAATGAAGGGGAACGAGCTCTTCATTCCTTGGATGTTAAGAGAGCCTTGCGGTTCTATTTAGATAGAACCAAGAATTTTCGCAAGACTCAGCAACTGTTTGTTTTTTCAGCGCACCGGCTGGGTCAACCTGTCGCTATCAGATGCATCTCATCATGGTTAGTGGCATGCCTTCGACATTGCTATTCCATGGCTCAAGTTAAATTAGAAGGTAGAGGTACGCTCACTCTACTAGGGCGTGTCGCATCCCTAGTGGAAATTGCAATGTTCCAATTGCAGATATCTGCCTAGCCACCTGGAGCTCAGTGCATACCTTCGTTAAGCATTATGCACTGGATGTTCATGCCAGGCGGCATGCCGCATTCGGCAGAACTATCCTTAATGGACTTCTATCTTAGTCGCGTGAGCTCTGGCTCTCCTGCCGCCCTTTTGGGGGATTATCAGCTTGGTACTCTCCCACTAGTGTGAATGAGTGGTGGAGACTTATGTCCAGGAAGATAGGAAAATTACGTACCTACCGAATTCTTGATCTTCTTGGACGAGTCTCCACCACTCATTCACACGCCCACCCTCCATCCCCAAGTTCACTGCTGTGTTGGTCTTCCTCCCTCAAATCCTTGAGGCCGTGAAGACTTCTTTGCTGACCCTTCTTACACGGGTCGTCACGGACTATCTTATATCCGTTTTTAAGAGTTAGATTTACTCTTACGTTAGTTGCGCTGCACCTCCTTGGTAAAAAGGTACTGAGGCGGTTGGAGGTGCGTCGCCGAGATAGTCATTACCGCTCGAGCCGCTGCTCGCGGCGCCGTGCCTCGCTGCGCCATCTCTCGCGCCGACCCTCCAGCAAAAAGTTTGCTCCCGATGGGTCCTAGTGCCTCCGGCGCTAATCCCACTAGTGTGAATGAGTGGTGGAGACTCGTCCAAGAAGATCAAGAATTACGGTAGGTACGTAATTTTCATTTCTGGAGGTCAGTTTTCCTTTTGAAAAGGTAGGTAACCGGGATTGGGCCAATATATCAAGTAGATGTGTCTCTTTAATAATGGTATTTAAAACAGACGTATCACAATAGGTTTTCTTATTAAGGGGGATGTCCAAGCTGGTATTAAAATCACCACCCCAAAAAATAGTTTGGTTAGTAAATAAAAATGGTTTGATCTAACGGAAAAGCTGAACACTGGTAGCTTTTTGTTGTGGTGCATAGATATTAATAAGTCGATATGGGGAATCATACCATAATAGATCCAAAATTAATACTCTTCCGGGAACTAAATCTACCATTTTTTGCAAAAGGAAAATTGAAGAACGAAAACAAAAGCCCACACCAGAACATAAATCCTGCCCTACAGACCAATAAGAGGCCCTAAACCCCAGTTCCGTGAGGCAGTTGTGACTTCCTCCGCTGTATACAACCTAATGTCTTGCAGCAAGTAAATATCATAATTTAAACTTTGTAATGCTGAAAAGGTTGCAGTCGCTATATGGAGACGAATACTATTAACATTAAGACTGGTTAGTTGTAAAAAGACATAAGCAAAGGGAAAAAGGTAAACCACAGATAGCAATAACACTTCATTTCTTTTTCCGTGTTCTGACTGACTTTTTCCGTACAGGAATCCCAGAAGTAGTAGGTAATGGCACTGAGGCAGCCGTGGAAGGTTGGGAAAGAGAAGAGTCATCTAAGTCCTCTTCTTCCATAGCATCGCCCCAACTTTGTAACAGGTCATAGGGATTTGAGACTGGGATGGGAGGCATAGTTATTGGGTCTACCTGTTTGGTAGAGCGAAGACAGCGAGTTGTCGGTGGGGGAGGGGTTGAATGATCCCTGAGCCTTACATCTTCACTAACTGGAAGAGAAGTAGGTGGGTCTACAATCGGGGCTGGAACAACAGAAGTGGTGGGCAGCGTACTGCACCCAAATCTCCATAGAGTCGGGGGCTGAGGTCAACCATATCTGGTAAACTCTCAGGAGGAGGAGAAACCTTCACAGACTGAGGTACCGAAGTGGAGAGGCCTATAACTGTGTTCCCCATAGTGTGCACAGAGTCGGTGGGGTGTTGTGCAGTAGCCGATGATTTGGCTATATGAATCATGCTCCGTGTAATCCGTAGTATTATGGGTCACCATGGATAAAGTTTCAAAATGTGGGAAGAATCGCCACATAAGTTACAAGTAGGTGGTACCTGCAAGATAGCAACCGAATGACCTAGCAGACCACAAGAAGCACATTTCAATTGTTCACAGTCTGAACTTAAATGGGATAACGAACGCATCTATAACAAGCACGTGGCTGACCAGGATAAAACAATACACCTCGGTCCCTGCCTAGATAGAAACAATTAGGGAGGTGTTGTACCCCTGCTTCAGTGATTTTAAGTTGTACAGTAAACTTCCACCCTCCCGTCCAAAACCCATTGTCATCTATGACTGCATGTGGAACACCAGTTACTGTACAGCATTGCTCTAACCAATATACAATATCTAGTACATTAACTCCTTCATTTCGAAAGAGAACAGTTACAACTTTAGCCGTTGGTCTGGTAAGAGGAATAACAATAAAATGTTTCCAAACTGAGTCCATCCGGGCAGTATAATAAGCTGCCCAAAATTTATCTAATAATGCAGCAGTTCTGAATGAGATATCAAATTCTGATCTCCTGAGGTATGAATAAAGGCATAAACATCAGCAGAGCGAATCCTAGAGAGTCAATTAGTAGAGATTTGCCCACATAATGACAGTCAGGGAAGTTCTAAGCCTCCTTTATAGTGAATTCGGGCAACAAAACGTTTTCTGGCTGGTATGTCCTTATTTTTAAAGAGGGAGGCATAACTTACTGGTTTAAAGGCTGGTTTGTTTGGGGGGGGGGGAGGTGAGTCAGGAGGAACAGTACCTTTAACAGCTGTAGAGTCCCGATCGATACTCCGGTCTTGTGGCATAGGGTCTGATGCTGTAGTGTCCAGTCCGTGTTGTCTGGCGTTTTGATTCTTCCTTCAACGTTCTCTGTGGTGCAAAGGTCCATTTTCGGCTGGAAAACATCGGGGCTCCTGGATTCAGCCGAGGAAGGCGGAAGTGACACGGTGTTCCGGTCCGTCACCAAAATTGGTCCTCCATCAACAGTGTACCAAAAACAGTCCTCCTGGCTCAAGAAGCTGTTCCTGGCAACGGATCGCGGATCTGGTATCCATGCCTCGGGGTCTGTATCCAACCTGCCGCTGCAGTGCTCTTTTCAGGGGACCAAGAGCAAAACGGGCTGAAAAGGGAAAGAATCCCCATCCATTTCTTGAACGCCAGCAATATCACCTTGCAGGTCAGCAGTGTTTGTCTTAACACTTTTTGCCATATTAGAGCAAACTGTCTGTCCCAGTTCTAAACGTTTCCGTTTCTTATCCTCCTCAGCAGCTATATTCATTAAGGCATTGGTCTCACCTATATCAGTGAATAAGTCAGACTGGGGTAACTCTTCATTTACCACTGCAGAATCATATTGTAACTCCTTTGCTGAAGAAAAGCAACCTTCTCAAGTGTTGCATTGGGGATCTAAGGACCATCGTCCACACCACCTCCACTCCTGCGGTGGCTGAGACATTCTGAACCGAGTCCAGATGTCTCATGGGAAGGGTTCCCCACCCCTCAGAGTAGGGGAATTTCCCCGGTGTCCTGGCCAAATTTCCCTCATTCACTAAAAATACCACCAACAGCTTAATCTGGTTCAAGGTCAGTTGGCATTCATCTGTATCCCCCTCCCCCGGGTCGTGCCTGAAAATAGGCAGTATTTGTCTAGTGCACTTACCCGGTCAACAAAAGCTAAATAAATAAATAAATGTAGGATTAGTGCGCCATAGGCAAACCTTTATGTTACAAACTTTTTAAACTCTAGCAGTTTCTTTCCTCTGTCCCTGCGACTCCTCTCTACTTTCAGAGATGGACCACTGGAAACCGCAGTTCCAAATCTTCCCTTGTCAGTCTTCACCATTCATCACTGCTGGGTGTAAGTCGGAGGCGCGCACCTGAACAGGAGTTTGTTTTTTTTCTTCCCGGGGAGGAGTCAACACCAATGGCGCCACCCACGAGGCCGACACATTTATTTTTTAAATTTATTTAGTTTATGATGACCGGGTGAGTGCTCTAGACACAAAGGTGACTGTTTTCAGGCACGACCCGGGAATTGCGTGGCGCACAAGGGTTGGACTTTAGGCGCCGCCTCCACCCCAGTTCTGTTTCTCCCACCATCGAGGTCACACCAGCTGTGCGAATTACAGTGCTTGGCGCGTCATCAGGTATGTTCATATTTCAATGCTGTTGTGCTTCTTCTCCATCCCGGTTCTGATTTCACCCGATGCCATTCAATACCGGTAAGGCTGTTCCTTTTATTATTATTATTGGCAACAGCACCAGATCTTTTCCTGTGAATTTTGTTGGATTCTTTTCCCGTCATGTCTGGGTCGAGGGCTAAGAGAAGTTCCAAAGCGGGCCGTGCCCCATGTGTCAGCGCCTCTGTGGGCAGCATTTTTTCCATGATGGACCGACATGACATTTGTCTGTACTGCCTGGGCCCCAACCACGATTTGGACAACTACGATGCCTGTTTCTCCATGGACCACCACATTCTGGAAATCTGCATGTTTAAAGTTGGCAGAGATCCGCCAACTTTCAGAGGACAGCGTCGTTCTAGGGATGCCATGGCAAGATCTCTTGACCCTGCCTCTGGGTCCCCTTCCGGGTCTAAATGGCCCGGTGAGGAGGAAACTTCCTCTGATTCCAGCCTTGCCGTTAAGGAGGTTTCTTCCGCAGTGCCAGAGGAATGCCTCAGTTCCCTGAACAGCCAGGGCAGGAGTACCACCAAGGCAGTAACCTCCTCGAAGGTGCAGGCTCCCCTGGTGTTGTGGCCCAACAGCTGTAGGGGGTCGGGGGGGCGTGATAGGTGGTGCCGTGTCCTGCGGCAACGCCATTCATAGCGCTGTCTGTTCTGGTGCTCCTGGGGTCGCTAGTCTGGCAGTATGCATGGTCTCCTCTTCTTTAGAAGAGGATGACTCGCTGGCAGACCTGGACTGGTGTCCCGTCTCCCTAGAGTCTGGGAGCCCCTCGGATGTGGCATCAGGCGGCCCAGTATTCGCCTCCCATGCTCCCCACAGTCTGAGATCTCTGCGGGCTCCCTTGCCGACTCAGATGTTGGGGGGGGGGGGGCATGGTGTGGCAGTCGCGACCTCGGGGGCCAGGCAGCTGCCATGTCTGGTGCTGCTTTGGCCCCTTCAGTTGGGATGGGGGTCGTCTACTTCTATGTCTGCGGCCTCCCTTGGGAGGCCTGCAGGATTGAGGGACACCTTAGCACTGGATTCGAGGAAGAGGGTGGTCTCGGAGTCCAAGGGGTTAAGAGGTAGAGGTAAAGCATGTGGGCCCTCTTTCTGTTCCCTGCAGGGAGCTGGTCAGGAGTCACTGTGCCAAGCCCCGCTTCTCCTCCTAGGAGTCCTCTAAGGTGCCCTTAGTGGACAGCGCTGAGGGTTGCCCTTCTGGATCCATGCAACCCCAGTTGCACCACAAGGGAGTTTCTCCCTCAGGGCTCAACCAGGATATGTTTTCAGATCTACAGCATGTGCTAACTGGGTCTACCCCCGGATGCCTTCGAGCTAGAGGATCTTCAGTGAGATCTCAGAGCCGTGGCAGAGGCCAGGCACTTTCAGTTATCTGTTCTTCGCCAGTTCCCCTGCAGTCACCATGTGTCCCCCTACAGGGCTCTTAACCAGAGAGATTTTCAGGGCCACTGTGGCGGCCTTTCCTAGGTATGTTAGAGCCATGGATGAGCAGGTCTTCCACCTGTCTCCACCATCACAGGAGAACTCTGAGCACCTGAGTTCCTAGACTTCCGAGGAAGAGGACTGTTCAATCCACCTTTCCTCGGATGCTGATTTCACTGAATGTCAGCAGCTACTCTCGAGGTCGGTACAAGAACTCCATATATCCCATGTGTTAAGACGCAATACCAAGCAGGAGACATGCTCCTTCCTGAGCGAGTTTTGTGCGCACCATTTTGCGGTACCTTCCTGGCCTGTTTCTTCCAGGATGCCTCACTCTGCACTTTGCAATCACCAGCCGCCTCATCCCCAGCCCCAGTGTACCGCAGGAGGAGGTATTGCGCACCCCAGGAGTCTCTTGTTTCTCTGCCTCACCTGCCTTCGGGGCTGATGGCCTTAGATACTCCTTCTGGGCTTCAACACCCGGCGCACAATCGACCACCGGATTCAGATTCCACCAAATTCAATAGGTGGGGAAGAAGAGATCTTACTTCGAGAGGGCGTTTGCAGTAGGTAATTACATATAGGACTGACGCTGGCCGGCGGCAGGACTACGGAAACGTTCCTGGCTTCTTGATCCCTGGCGAGGACCTCCCCATGTCAGGTGACCGGCGTCATACGACGTCGGTATAAAGGGGCGGTCCCGGATGCCCGCCTTCCAGTTCTTTCCTGCCGTTAGCTTGTGCAGCGCCTCGTAGTAAAGTTTGTGCTTCATCAGCCCTACCTTTCGTTGGTAGTTATTCTTCAATCAATCGTCAGGTACATCGTCGGTGTATGTCGTCCCCGACACCCTCTGAGCACAAAAACAAGTGCGACTCGTGCGCCGCCCAACTGCCACACAAGGACGGCCATTCCCTGTGCCTTTTCTGCCTAGGCCCTGATCACCCGGTCGAGAAGTGCCAGCATTACTTCAACGCGGCTACCCGTAAACGTTGCCAACACTCCCTGGAAGCCCATCTCCTCAAGAAAAAGATGTCTTCTAAAAAAAAAAGTTGAGGCAGGCGTCTGCTTCCCCCGAAGGACATCGGAAAAAGAAGGACAAAGAGAGGCACCAGGAGAAGTCCTTTCACCGTGATCTCCTGCTGGAGACGCAAGGTAACTCCCACCCCCTTGGGGACCGCTCAACGCGCCCAAGGTTTTGAGGAGGCGCCGTCACTGGCCTGGCTCGAGCTCGGCCTCAGGGCGTCCCGGCGAATGGAGCCTCCACCTCTTGTGTCCGGCCGCAGACTTGCGGCCTACTGGCATGGGCAGTGACTCTAAGTCGGACGCTGGCTCTCACGCCGGTATTGAGAGGGTCGATAAGACGCCCGCCCTTCGTGACGCGACCATTCACTCCCCTCGACCGCCCGCCCGTGAGGGCTCCCGTAAGCTGACGCAGGCTCCTCCGCGCCTGCGGAACCGCCTTAAGCCACACGCCGGCTCATCCTCGATCGCAGCGGGCAACAGAACCAACAACGGAACCTCCCATGTCTGTCATACCCGGTTCCCCGCAGCCGTCGCTGCTGTCTGGGGAGCCTGAGTCACCCCAGCCTGACCCCGGGGATTTCTATCCTCCATCCACGGGCGATGTGGTGGATCTTCCTCCTCCGTCGGAACCGGATCTGATGTCGGCCCCCCGGACACCGGCCCCGACGCCGGTACCTCTGCCAGTACCTCCGACGCCGGCAGGGGATATTCCCCTTCCGTCGAGCCCTCCGCCTTCCAGGCCCCCTAATGTGGACCTGCCCGTGAAGCCGACCGGGCCGTCTGCTCCGGCAGCTCCCCCAGTACCCGGGACCACAGTATCCAGCGCCGTAGTACCCAATGCCGATCTTTCCGACGCCGGGTTTCCCACAGCCAGGTTTTGGATACTCGCCTTACGGGTACAACCCATACACTTTTCCCCCTTCACCTCCACCGCCCCCACGGTCGCTGGTGGATCTGCATGAGACTCTGGCCTCCTGGTGGGCCGAGGCCAAGGCTCAACACACCAAGGAGGTAGAGAGCCGCCTTACGACGACAGTGCCGCCACCGGCTCCTGTACATCTGAGACGGCACATTACCTCACCACCTCCGGACTCCAGAGCTCTTCCCTCTGGGTTCAGAGAGGGGCAGGACACGCGTTTACTGGTACCACCCAAGGAACCCATTCCTCCCCCTAGTCGCGTAAGGGAGTCTTATTCTTCTTCCTCTTCTTCTTCCCTTTCGGATTCCTCGGACTCTTCCAAGGGATACTCCAAGAGAGACGACGAGCCCCGCTCTCCGTCTAAACCCCGGCCGAGGACCCCTCCGAAGTCTCCTCCGGAGGATCCATCTTTCACGGAGTTTCTTAGAAAAATCCAGGAAGTACACCAGTGGCACTCTTTGGAACCAGATCCTCAGCGAATTAAACTCGCTGAACATCTGGACCTGCCCGTGACAGCTCCAACATTAGTGCCACCCTGGATCGAGCCTCACACCGACCTTGTTACCATGATTTGGAAACAACCGTCAGCGTTAGCCCCACTTCCCAGGAAGTCTAACAGGCTATACCAGTCTCCTGAGGGTGTGGACTACCTAGACTCTCACCCTCGGGCCGACTCGGTTGTGATTAGCGCCGCTCACGGCTGGTCGGCACATCCAAAACATCTGAGCTCATCTCCTCCTGATAAGGAATCTCGCCTTCTGGACCAGTATGGAAGAAAGATCTACACCTCCTCCACACTGGGAATTCGGGCCCTGAATTATGTTGCTCATATGGGGGATTACCAGAAGGCTGTCCTTACCCAGGTGGAATCCAAGCTGGACTCCTTACCTGACTCCCAAGTCAAGCAGGAGTTAGCCGACCTTGTCCGTTCTGCTCGTTCAGCCAGTCGCGACATTTTGCGGGCGACGTACGATGCAGTGGACACTGCCGGGCAGAGCTCCGCTTTTGCCGTGGGTCTACGGCGTCATGCCTGGCTCCACGTGTCAGGTTTGGTCCCGGAGGTGCAAACCGCTATTCAGGAGGCACCTTTCAGGGGGTTGGTGCTTTTCGGGGGTGATGTCAAAGACATCATCACCGACTTGTAAGAGAAGGGGACGGCTCTGAAATCAGTGAATTCCATGTACCATCCCCAACAACAGCAGCGCCGTCCCTTTCGCAAACGGAATCGGCCAGAGGCGAAACCACAGGGAAGGCGGGCCACCAAACATCGGGCCCCAGCAACTGCCAGGCCCCCTCCGCCCAAAAAAGCAGCGGGTGCTTCAGCTGTGGCGCTGCCCCACACCACCTGACTCCTTTCCTCTCCCACCACCTCCAGACCCCCCGGAGGAACCAGTAAGAGGGAGGTTTTCTCTCCACCTTCCGGGATGGGAGAGGATAACCATGGATTCTTGGGTGCTCCAGCTTATAGCGGAAGGGCATTCTATAGAGTTTCTTCAGAAACCACCCCGCCACCCACCTCTGAAGTCATCCTATTCAAGGGAACACCTTCCTTTGGTCCAGGGAGAAATCTCTGCTCTTCTCATGAAGCAAGCGATAGAGCCCGTCCCCCTTCATCTTCAGGGGACGGGTTACTATTCTCATTTCTTCCTGGCCCCAAAGAAGACGGGAGATCTCAGATCCATTTTAGATCTCAGTTCCCTGAATCTTTATGTAGAGTACAAAAGGTTCAGGATGCTCTCTCTGCAAAGCCTTCTGCCCTTCCTACAGCCGGGTCAATGGCTTTGTGCCCTGGATATGCAGGATGCCTATCTGCACATTCCCATTCGCCCCTCCCATCGCAAATACCTTCGTTTTGCGTTTCAGGGGGACCACTACCAATTCAAGGCACCCTTGGTCTATCCTCGGCCCCGAGTATTTACTAAATGCCTGGCTGTGGTGGTGCCCACCCACACAGTCGGAGTACAGGTGTTTCTTACCTGACGCACTGGCTCCTGGCGCCTGCCCAGGGAGGAACTCCTGCGTTTTCTCTCCCTCACCCAGCAGGTTTTCACTTGCCTGGGTATTACCATCAACCATTTCAAGTCTCATCTGGATCCTTCCCAGAGGCTACAGATCTTCTTCGAGATACAGCTCTTGCAGCAAGTTACACCATTAGGACTGAAGCCGGCAGGCGTCAGGACCCCACAGAAACTTTCTAGCTAGCAGTCTTCAGCGGGGACCGCCTCCGACGTTGGTCCCACCTCCGACGTCAGGCGTAGTACATAAGAAGGCGGTCCCGCCAGAATCCCCAGTTCTCTCCCGCCATCGACTTTGCATGTCTCGACCTCATCGGTTTAGTCTAGCACGCGACGACCAGGAAAACCTTCCAAACTTTCACAGTCTTCGGAAGAAATTTATTTTTCAGCCGTATTTTTTTTTTTCGTCTGATGTCCTCCCCAACTTCAGTGGAGGGCCATTCTTCGAAATGTGCCTGTGGGAAGCAGATTCCTTTCAAAGACCCTCATTCGGCCTGCGTTCGGTGCCCGGGCCCAACTTCGACACCCAGGTCCGCTCCTTTTGTCAGGGCTTTAACAGCCGAACGAGAATCCGCCGACAGAAGGCCCTCCTGGCTTTCCTCCTTGAAGAAAATCTTAAGGCCATGGAACCTTCCTCCAGAGGGGAATCTTCGGGGAAGTCACACAGGCACCATAAGAAACACCGGGAAAAGGTGAGAACCAGATCCCCCTCCAGGGCCTCGGACTCCCACAGCTCCGGCTCCAGGTCGGACCGCTCTCTGTCGAGAGCCCACTCTCAGCCTCCCCCGGTTGTGGTTAAATCAACCAATGGTTCTTCTACTCTGTGGCCTGCCAAGACCTCCAGGCCTGCTTCCTCGGCTAAGGCCTTGTACAGGTCTGGGGACTACCAGAAGTCATCTTCCCGGCATTCAGCCTCCGAGATCCAGTCAGTCTCCCTGCTGCCACCACCCCAACGCAAGACCAAGGAGCTGACCTCCCTTAAGCGGACGTCGGACCACCCGATGTCAGCCAGGGTTCATAAACAGTCCCGGGAACCGGCGGCAGTTCATCACTCGTCGCTGGTCAGGCATTCACCCCCCAGGATGCCGGCGGGGGGACCGGGTTTAGACACCGCAGCCAGGAGGATTGATCACCGCCCACCGGACGCCGGTCGGGAGGCGTTGTCGGGAGGAGGAGTCTACCCAGCCCAAAGACCAGGGCGGGCGATTCCGACCTGTCATTAACTCCCTCGGGAGCCTCTCCAGAACCAGAGACCTCGAGCCGACGCCTGCCCCGGCGACAGGCCACCAGGGCCCGGTCCGCTGTGGTTTAAATTTGGCGGAAGTGAAGGAGCTCTTCACTTTCTGGTGGGACACCATCAAAAAGGATGTGGTCTCCACGCACCCTCTTCCCAAACCCATGGCACCACCGACGCCTGCACCCCCTCTTTCACCTAAAGGGTCAGCAGGCCGAGCACCCTCCCCCCAGGAGCCAGAAGCACCTCCTAGGGGCAGATCTGCAGGAAAGAGAAGGCCTCCGTCAAGATCCTCTTCAGGGTCACCGAGACCCATGAGACGCCGGTATTCACTGTCTACGGAGGATTCCAGATCTGACATCTCTGAATGCTCCAGGTCTCCTTAACCTATCAGCATCCCCTCTCCGGACCCATGTGACCTTCCTAGGTCTCCTCCGGGTGACCCCTCGTTCTCCGAGATAATGAGACACATCCAAGAGAACATGGGATGGGATACGGAGGAACTCGGCCCCAAAAGACTACGCCTTGCTCGCTGCCTTCGGCAAAAGACCCCAAGCCTGTGAGAGGTGCCACCCCAGGACACCTTCATGGACGTCACCAAGGCAGCGTGGAAGCATCCACATTCGACTCCGGCAACGCTGAAGAAGGCTGACCACCTGTACGAGGCCCCAGGGGAGGACCAGTACCTGGCTAACCATCCTCTGGCCAACTCCTAGGTCATTACAGCCTCTCTTGACCGGTCTCAGAAACTGCAACATCTAAGCACGCAGCCACTGGACTCAGAGTCCAAGCAATTGGACGTACTGGGCAGGCACACTTACGTGGCCGCGACTTGCGCCATCAGTTCATTGAATTACCTGACCCACATGGTTCAGTTCCAGAACACACTGTGGGAACAGGGGCAGGAACTGGTGGAGAAATTGCCAGAAGGTGGCCAAAAAGAGGAACTCCTACAGCTCCTCCGCACGGGTTCAGACGCAGACCCAGGTGCCCGAGTCGCGATATTATTCTGCAGACTTCTTCGCCAGAGCGGCAGCCTCAGGCGTAGGTCTCCGGAGGCACTCATGGCTCAGTGTCTTCGGGTTTACCCCAGACGTCCAGAAAAACATTATGGACGCTCCTTTTCATGGTGAAGATTTGTTTGGTGAAGCCTCGGAAAAGGTCATCACCAAATTACAGGAAGCCTTGAAGGCTGTTAGATCTGTCCAGGCCATGTACGGATCTAGACTCAGTTCCTTTCGTAGGAACCAGAGTCGTTTTCGCAGCCTGACCCAGAGGCAGCAACCTCGTTCCGGCCAGCAACAGAGGGGCTCTTTCTCTCGGAAAGCCCAGGCCAAGACATTCCTCAGGTAGAGGCCAACGTGTCACCAAGTCGGCCCAACCTGCAGGACCCACTGCTGCCACAGCATGACTCTTTCCCAGCCCCCGGCCCTCCTCAGGATCAACGGGAAATGAAGGTCGGGGGTCGCATCGCAGACCACCTGCCAGGGTAGCAGTCGATCACCACCGACAGGTGGATGCTACAGTTGGTGGAAAAAGGCCACTATATAGAGTTCATAGACAAGCCCCCCACAAGGCCTCCTCTGCTCTCCCGTTACTCAGATCAGCATGCTCTGCTCATAAGGCAGGAAGTGCTCACGCTTCCACAGAAGGAAGCTCTGGAGCATGTTCCAGGGAACCAAAGAGGAGCAGGTTATTATTCATTCTTCTTCCTGGTTCTGAAGAAAACAGGGGACCTCCATCCAATCTTGGACCTCAGCGACCTCAATATCGTGGTCGTTTGCAAGCGCTTCCGCATGGTGACCCTCCCGACTAATCCCCATGCTCAAGAAGATGCTTTTCCTGGTGCCCTGGACATGCAGGACGCCACCTGCACATCCTATTGCCTCAGCGCACAGGAGGTTCCTGCGCTTTGAGTTTCTCGGACGCCACTATCAGTTCCGAGCGCTTCCCTTCGGGCTGTCATTAGCACCCAGAGTATTCACCAAGTTCATGGCAGTCGTGGCAGCGTCTCTGAGGAGACAGGGCCACTACATGTTCCCATACCTGGACGACTGGCTTCTCATGGCCTCCTCCGAGGAGGCATTGCTGTTGGCCATTCAGCATACTCAGACTCTGTTTCAGTCTCTGGGCATCTTAATCAACTACGAGAAGTCTCTCCTGAGTACTGGCCCCAGAAACTGCAGTTCATAGGGGAGTTCTGACACCATCAAGGGAAAGCTTTTCTTCCCGAAGACAGAGCGGAACACATACGATCCCTCATAAGGGACCTATCAGCGAAGAAGACTGTCCCGGCCAAACTGATCCTTCGCCTGCTCGGACACATGGCTGCGGCCATTCCAACTGTCCCGATGGCAAGACTCCACATGCGGGTAACCCAGTGGATGTTAAGAGTGCGATGGGACCAAAAGCAAGACCATCTGCAGCACCCAGTCAGAATCACGAGGGCCGTGGTTCGGGACTGCCAATGGTGGCTAGATCCGGGAACCCTCTCTATGGAGGTTCCTTTCTCAGCGCCGTCCCCAGTAATAACCTTCTCCACAGACGCCTCAGGGCTGGGGTGGGGAGCGCACCTGAACGGGGTGAAGTCTCAAGGGACATGGACTACTCAGGAATCTCATTTCCACATCAACATATTGGAGATGAGGGCGGTCCTTTATGCCCTGCAAGCCTTTCAGTCGGACATTCCACCGAGTACTCTCCTGCTACAAACAGACAATACAGCGGTGATGTATTACCTCAACAAACAAGGAGGCACACACTCCTACCCCCTTTGCAGGGAGGCCATGAGGGTGTGGGAATGGGTAATACGACACAGTGCAAATCTCATTGCAGTTCACGTCCCCGTGGTGGACAACATTGTCGCAGGACAGCCTGAGTCATTCCCAGGCCAGAGTCCACAAGTGGGAACTTCTACAGTAGGTGGCAGAGGACCTGTTTCACAGATAGGGCACTCCAGAATTGGATCTATTCGCATCCCCATCCAATGCAAAACTGCCCAATTTTTGCTCGCTAGATCCAGGGCCTGGTGTTTTCTGGCGAGACACGTTGTCCCTCTCCTGGGCGGGCAGATTCCTCTACGCCTTCCCTCCTTTCCCGTTGATCCAGAGAGTCCTTCTCAAACTTCGCAGGGAGAACGCGACGCTTATCTTAATAGCACCTTTCTGACCCAGGCAAATTTGGTTCCCGCTTCTGGAACAGTTGTCCTGGGAACCTCCGCTTCCCTTGCCAGTCAGCTCCCACCTGTTGTCTCAGGAGGCGGGTTCACTAGTCCACCCTGACTTACACTCATTGAACCTACATGCTTGACTCCTAGAGACATAGCCATGTTGCATCACGGGGTCTCGCAAGAGGTGGCAGACGTACTTTCTGCTGCCAGAAAACCGGCAACTCACGCAACATACGCCATGAAGTGGCACAGGTTTTGCCCGTGGTTTCAAGCATGCAGTTTCTTGCCCTTAGACTGTCCCGAAAAGCTAGTTCTGGAATACCTGCTTTCCCTTTTTCAATCCGGGCTAGCTTACTCCTCGATAAAAGTGCACCTTTGCACAATCTCAGCTTATCATGCCCCCATAGGCCACCGCATGGTGGCCCAGTTGGATACTACTCATGCCTTTTTAAGGGGGGGGGGGGTCCTCCACCTTAGGCCGCCCATTAAGGATCTGGTTCCTTCTTGGGACTTGCCCTTCGTCTTGGAGCAGCTTGTGCTGCCACCCTTTGAACCAGCCGCAGATTGTGAGCTACGTTTTCCGTCGTGGAAAACGTTGTTTTTGGTTGCTGTTACTTTGGCGAGAAGAATGTCCGAATTACATGCTCTCATGTGCAAGGAGCCTTATTTAATTTTTCATCAGGATAGGGTATCCCTGAGGACAAATCCTAAGTTTCTGCCTAAGGTGGTTTCGGCCCTTACTCTTAACCAGGACATTGATTTACCAGTGTACTTTCCTAAGTACATCAATCGAGGAGAAGCACTGCTTCACACCCTGGATGTTCACAGGTGTCTCAGATATTATTTGACCAGAACCAAACAGCACCGGAAAGCGGAGCAGCTGTTAGTTTCCTTCACTGAGAGGATGAAAGGGGCCCCCATTTTCGAAGCAGACCCTTTCACGCTGGCTCATTCAGTGTATCTCATTTTGTTATGACAAATGTAAGAAAACCTTGCCAGGAGTGGTCAAGGGCCATTCTACAAGAGGAGTGGCTACCTCCTTTGCAGCACTGAAGAACGTGTCCACGTCGGCTATCTGTGCCGCAGCCACCTGGAGTTCGGTGCACACCTTTATCAAGCATTATAGCCTGGACATCGCCTCAAGGCGAAGGGCTGGTTTCAGCCTAGCCGTTCTTCAGGGACTTCAGTCTTAGGCTCGGGACGGGTCTCAATTTCCGTCTTGCCTCCTCCCAATGGCTTTTCAAAGGCGCCATTGCTTGTGAATCAGTCCTAATGGTGTAACCTGCTGCAAGAGCTGTATCTCGAAGAAGATAGTACAGTTACATAAAAACTTACTGTAACAGTAGATCTTCGAGAACAGCTCTTGCAGCAGGTACCTTCCTGCCTACCATTCCCCCCCTGGAGGAAGTAGGTTCTAACCTAACACCATCCTTGGGATCGGAAAGGTCGGTTCTTAGTCTTGGCCATCTGATGGCGGGTCCTCGGTCTCCTCTTCTGATGTCATCCAGCGGCCGGAAGTCTCTGGCGGGAGAACTGGGGATTCTGGCGGGACCGCCTCCTTATGTACTACGCCTGACGTCGGGGGCGGGACCGACGTCGGAGGCGGTCCCCGCTGAAGACTGCTAGCTAGAAAATTTCCGTTGGGTCCTGACGCTTGCCGGCTTCAGTCCTAATGGTGTAACCTGCTGCAAGAGCTATTCTCAAAGATCTACTGTTACGGTAAGTTCTTACGTAACTGTACTTTCTTCCTCAGGCATCTACAGCTCGGCCTATAAATGAAGAATCTCGCAAGATAGACACCTTAGGTAAGAGGGTCTTTGCTGCTTCCATCCTGGGTATACGAATTGCCAGCTACTGGGCTATTTTTCTCAATATGAATATGTTCTTTGGTATTCGCTCGAACAAATGGTAGACGCTCTACCCGAATCAGAAACAAATTCAGAGCTTCTTCAGACCATAACCAGGGGTATCAAGTCCAACAACCAGTAGG
This sequence comes from Neoceratodus forsteri, assembly GCA_016271365.2. Classification (NCBI taxonomy): domain Eukaryota; kingdom Metazoa; phylum Chordata; order Ceratodontiformes; family Ceratodontidae; genus Neoceratodus; species Neoceratodus forsteri. Next base: position 85,945,847 of record CM028136.1, read on the forward strand.
TTAAAGCTGCAATGGACGCTTTCAATACCACTTCCTGAGCGACGGCGGATAGCATCTGCACCCGTCGTCACTCTTGGCCACGGACTTCGGGCTTCACGAATGATGCCCAGCAACAAGTCATGGCTTTACCCTTTGATGGTATGTATCTGTTCGGGCCCCAAGTGGAACAAGCTCTGGAGGCCACGCAGAAGACTAGGTCTGCCATTAAGACAGCTAGACCCGCGTCTGCCCCCTCCTGGGGGGTGCCGACAAGTGTCAGTTTCACAACCATCAATCCTTTCGGGGCAGAGAAGATTTTAACAAAACCCACAACCCTCAACCGCAAAAGAAAATGCAGCAGAAGGCACAAGGACTCAAAGCGCCCAGTGCCACCTTCTGAGTTTCTGGCCCCGATCTCACCTCAGCTGTCTGAGGGGGACTCCTCCTCAGTAGTGGGAGGACATCTGACTCAGTTTTACAACCAATGGAAATCCATAACATCAGACAAATGGGTCCTGCAGATAATCCACGATGGGTACTCGCTCAATCTTTCAGAAACCCCTCCGGATCATCCCCTCAAACGACAGCCCAGGCTGTCGGCAGTATAGTCGGACCTTCTTGCTGCTGAGGTACAAGGCCTTCTGAACAATAGGGCAGTAAAAGTAGTTCCCCTGGATCAACGAAACACAGGTTTCTACTCCCATTACTTCCTGGTTCTGAAGAAAAGTGGTGGCATGCGCCCCATTCTGGATCTCAGAAAGTTAAACAAGTTCCTTCACAAGGAAAAGTTCAAAATTATATCACTAGGTACCCTGCTACCTTTGCTTCATCAACACGATTGAATAGCCTCCCTGGACATGCAGGATGCCTACCAACACATTCCTATACACCCAATGCACCACAAGTACGTAAGGTTCGTGGCGTTGGGTCAACACTATCAGCTCAGAGTTTTGCCCTTTGAGCTATCCTCAGCGCCTTGAGTTTTTACAAAGTGTTGGGAAAGTCTCACGGCGCATCTCAGGAAAAGTGGAATGCAAGTGTTCCCATATCTGGACAACTGGCTCCTACCAAGTCCCTCCAGACAGGGAACTCTGGACGCTGTAGCCACGGCCTCAGACTTCCTCACGTCCGTGGGAGTCCTACTTAATCTCAACAAATCGCAGTTACAGCTCTCCCAGAAACTCCCCTTTATAGGAACTCTTCTGGACACCTCCTGTGCGAAGGCTTTTCTCCCAGAGGACAGAAGGAGCGATATCTTACAGATGGCCTGATACATCAAAGAAAACAGCTCAGTTCGAGCCATTTCGATGCAACGGATGCTGGGTCTCATGGCATCCTCTGTGTTCACTGTACCCTTCGCGTATCTCCACATGAGAACCTAAGTGGATGCTCAGCACTCAACCTCAGTCCTTTCCCATCAAGGTGACAGAACCTCTGAAGAGGTCACTCGCCTGGTGGTCACTGGAGGACAACCTTCTGGAAGGATATCCCTTTGCTCCTCTGGATCATCAGATATCCATTACCACGGACACGTCCCTGATGGGGTGGGGAGCTCATTGCTAGAATCTCCACACCCAAGGTACGTGGACTCAAGATGAGTCCCAGCTTCACATAAATGTCCTGGAAATGAGATCCGTCCTCTATGCAGTCCATGCCTTGAAGAACATACTCTGTCACAAGAACATTCTCCTTCAAACGGACAATAAAGCAGTGATGTATTACATCAACAAGCAGAGCGGTGCACACTCTTACCCATTATGCAGGGAAGCGATGAGAGTGTGGGAATGGTGTCTGCAGCACAATGTTCTAATTCACATGGTTTACCTGCCAGGAGTACAAAATGAGCTGGCAGACCATCTCAGCAGAACGGAGACAGATCCTTACGAGTGGTCTCTCAGCTTAACTGCCGTTCAGTCACTCTTCAAAGAGTGGAGAACTCCAGACCTGGACCGTTTTGCGTCACCACTCAGCGTAAAACTACCTCTCTTATGCTCCAGAAATCCAGGACCTGGCATCAGGATGCATTCAGGCTGCGGTGGACAAGACGCTTTCTATACGACTTTCCTCCTTTTCCCCTAATTCAGAGGGTACTTCTCAGATTCGAGTCCCAGGGGAACAAAATGATCCTCATTGCTCCCTTCTGGCCTCGGAAGATATGGTTCCTGCTGCTCAACAGTCAGAAACCCTCCTGTAGGCGCTTCCCCTTCAGACGAACCTTCTGACCCAGGGTCCCGTGGTCCATCCCAATCTGAGGTCGCTTCACCTTCACGCTTGGCTCTTGAAGAGATAGAGGTGAATAGGTTCAATGTTTCTCATTGGGTTTCAGATTTTCTTTTGGCTGCGCATAAGCCAGCCACAAGAAAAACCTACACAGCCAAATGGAAGCGCTTCTCTATCTGGTGTGCAATATCCTCTTCAAACCCTTTTTCCTGCCCACCAAATAAAGTTTTAGAGTACCTTTTAGACCTCTCAAATTCAGGTCTGCAGTACTCCACAGTCAAAGTTCACCTTTGCACCATTTCAGCTTATCATGAGCTGGTACTTTCCATGTAACTGGCTCAGTTACCTGTAGTTAAGAGGTTTCTTAGGGGTATTCTGCATACTAGTTGCAGCCTGGGACATTAACCTTGTGCTAGACATGCTCACTCAGAAACCTTTCGAGCCTCTAGCTACTTGCGAGTTGAAATTCCTCACTTGGAAAATCACCTTCCTGGTGACCATCACTTCAACCTGTAGAGTTTCTGAAATACGTGCACTGGTCACAGACCCCTCCGTACACTGTATTTCACAAGGACAAAGTAGTTCTTAGGACTCATCCTAAGTTTCTCCCTAAGGTTGTCTCAGAATTCCATCTAAACCAACTTTTTGTCCTGCCTACCTACTTTGAGAACTTCCAGAATGAAGGGGAGCGTACCCTTCATTCTCTGGATGTTAAGAGAGCGCTGCTATTCTATCTAGATAAAACAAAAGAAATTTGCAAGGCTCAACAACTGTTTGTTTCCTTCAGCGAGACCTGGCTGGGTCAGCCTGTTGCTGTAAGGTGCATTTCAGCATAGCTGATAGCATGCCTTCGCCACTGCTATTCAATGGCACAGGTTAAGTTGGAAGGCAGAGTGTGCGATCACTCTGCTAGAGCAGTCGCGGCATCTCTGGTGGAAATCCACAATTGCCCATTGCAGATATTTGCAATTCAGCTACCTGGAGCCCAGTGCATACTTTCGTTAAGCACTACGCCTTAGATGTCCATGCCAGACGACATCTGTCATTTGGAAGGACTATTCTTAACGGACTTCTATCCTAAGCATGTGGGCTCTTGTTTTTCCTGCCGCCCGTCTCAGGGGATTATTAGCTCGGTACTCTCCCATTAGTGTGAATGAGCGGTGAAGGCTTTACGTCCAGGAAGATATGGAAATTACTTACCCACCGTAATTCTTGATCTTCTTAGACAAAGTCTCCACCACTAAGTCACACGTCCACCCACCATCCCCCGAGCTCACTTCTCTGGTTTTAGTCTTCACTCCCTCAATGGCTGGGCTGTGAAGACTTCATTGTTGACCCTTCTTACACAGGTCATTCGGACTATCTCATGTCTGATTGTGTTAGAGTAGTCCTTCTATAGTAGTAGCCACAGACACTGCCTGATATTTCGTGAAATTTCTAAAGAGCTTTTCTCTGCTGCCCCTACTGTAGAAATGGAGAAGGCATTAGATATATCTGGAAATATCACAGAAATTTCAGGAAATAGCTGGCAGTGTCTGTGGCTGCTACTGTAGGTTAGTTACGCTGCACCTCCTCGGAAAAAAGGTACTGAGGCGGTTAGAGAGTTGACGCCGAGATAGTCTTTACTGCACAAGCCGGGGCTTGCTGTGCCACTTCCTCACAGCTCCATCTCTGGCGCTGGCCCTCTTGAAAAATTTGCTCCCTCTGGGACCTAGCACCTCCAGCGTAGATCCCGTTAGTGTGAATGAATGGTGGAGACTTTGTCCAAGAAGATCAAGAATTATGGTAGGTAAATAATTTCCGGTTTTTTACAAAGTACACCCTCTTCAGTTTACCCATTTGCCACAAATTCCAACATTTCACTAGCTTTTGTGGCTGTTCAAGTTTCAGCTGCCAATTTAGGACATCTAAGTTCCCTGATCCAAAAGAAATTCCTAAAATAGTGATTGGGTCTTTTTTAAGGGTTATCCCAGCTACATCAGAGAGGGTGACTGTGGATTCCCCAATTGTCGACCTATACATTTTTGTAAATTCAAAGAGGAACAAGATACAGTTCCAAACTCCTGACAGGTATGCAACACCTGGGACACAGAATCCACATCCTGCACAAGTGTAGTAATATCATCCACATATGCCTGCGCAGTATGTGGAACAACATAGTCATCTATGTGTATGTGGGTCAAACTAGTGGTAGAGTTACACTTCCTTAAGAGGAGGTCAGTGCTAAAGATATAGAATAAGGGGCTGAGGGGGCATCCTTGCTGTACACCCCTTTTGATGGGAATCAGTGGGCCCAACCAACCATTAATCAGTGGAGTTACTGTGGCACGTTTATACAGGGCAATAAGTCAATTAATAAAGGAAACCGCGGTGTAAACCCCAATAAGCAAGAGTGTCCCACAAATATGCATGTCTGCAGCATCAAGGGCTTGCCTTTGGTCCAGGGAAAGAAGAAACCCCTCACAATTGTTCCATTCTATCAGTTCCCTTAAGAGAAGCAAATGATCACACAGTTTCCTCTCAGGAATAGAACTGGTTTGTGTAGGCTAGATATAATACAGTGCCGCCTATAATAATCAATCTGGAATTAAGTATTTTTGCGAGAATTTTAAAATCAGTGTTGAGACAAATCGGTCTCCAATTTGAAAAATCAGTCCTCTCTCCTTACTTATATAAAAATATCAGAAGACCATTTGCCATGTCGAGAGGAATGGAATCCTGATTTAACATGTGAGTAAATGCTAAGGCCAGTTCAGTGGAAATTAAAGGGCTCAGCAACTTGTATAGCTCCGGGGTCAGACCATCAGGCCCTGGAGCTGTATTCGTCTTTAAGGATTGGATGGCCAGTGTCACTTCAGCTGCAGTTATAGCCCTTGTTAAATCCTGCAGTATGAAAGCTGGACAGGCAGGAAGCTGTCCAGCTGGGAGAAACTCAGAAAGCTGGCCAAGAGAAGCCCCCTGCTGAGAAAAAAGAGCCATTGTACGTTGTGTGACAATCCTGAAAACATTATCTTTATCGTGAGATAGAAGCCCTGTAGAATCCCTAAATGAATCAATTTGTTTAAGTCTATCATTACCATGTAGGAAGGGGCACACAACTGCACCTTGCCCTGAATCCCACATTTTTGTTGGTGTTACAGACTGTCCTGTTGCCGTAAATGAAAAGCTTGCATATCATGTTTTAGAGATTAAATTTGTGAACTAAAATCATGTGTAGAACATTTTGCCAAAGACTGCAACTTTTGCAGCTGCCGTCTCTGTTTTAAACAAAACAGATAAGCAGCATCCCTGTAGATCCTACTTTCATCATGCAGCAACAGTCTCAGAGCAAATTTAACATCTGCCACCAGAGGGCAGGAGTGTCAAACATTTCAAACACTGATTTCTTGAAGTTAACAAAATACTGAATATTCTGAGTTATACAAGAAGTTGATAAAAGAGAGGAATTAAATTTCCAAGTACCAGGATCCTGGGGAAACTGAGAAGGTGCACCCAAGCGTAATTCCAACAGTTTATGGTCAGAAAATTCAACTTCAGATACCCAAACAGAGGAGATGTTGAGAGGTTTGGACATAAAGAAAAAAATCAATCCTGTTAGCTAAATTACCTTTCTGGAAAGTTGGGTACGCCATCTGATGTACTGACATGTAAGCATAGTTTAACTGTGATGTAGAAATGATAGATTTCAAAACAGCCATATCACAGTAAATTTTACTAGTGGTAGTGCACTGTTCTCTATCCCTTTGTACAAGCCACAATTAAATCCCCGAAATCACTGCCTGAGAGGAAACCAGATATGCTGCTGCACGGATTTAAACAGTGCAGCCTTCTCTGCTTTCGTTTGTGGGGCATATATATTCACAAACCTATAATAGGAGTCGAAGATTTTCGTATCCAAGACTAAGGCCCTACTAGGTAACAGGTCTACCAATTTTATTACGTGAACCGGTATGTGTGATCAAAATAAAATCCCCAACCTCCGAGGAGCAGGTGTCCGTGCCAGTGGGCCAGTATGATGACCGCACATGTCGTAATTTGGTGTTAGTACCAATCTCAGAAATAGTGTGAAGTCTGGTATCCTGAAGGAAGAGAATATGAAGAGGGCTAGCCAAAAAAAAAGGATAAAGCTATTGGTTTCATTTTGCTACCTTTGATGCTGTTAACATTAGGAGAACCAATAGCTAGAGGAGTAGGTGTCACACTGGAAAAGTAGAAGCGCTCCTGTCAAGGAAGAGAATGTTAGACATCAAGGAGGTTTCTTTCTTGTTCTCCTTGATCTCTGCTGCTGCACTTTAGGCTTCTGTTGGGATTCATCAGGTTGCGAATGCAGGTCTACCTGTGAGGACCACAAAGAAGAACCCTCTGGGTCAGCATCTGAGAGCTCTAAGACAGTCTGAAAAGCCCCATATCAGCTATGTAAAGGTAAATCAGAAGTTTTGGACAACTTGGGTGCCGGCTGTTCATAGACTGAGTCCGTTTGGTTGATTTATTTCTCAACTTGGGGGTGGGGGGGCATATTCATAGTGTCCCTGTCAGGCCATTCTGTGACATCCACAGAAGGAGCAGTAAGTGGCCCTGTCTGTTCAGCAAGAGGAGGAACCTCTACACTTCCTGGTGGATCTGAGGACTCAGTCGCAAGGGGGGTACCCTACAGATCTCCACCTGTCTCGAAGAACGAGGAAAGCACTCACATTGCGCAACAGCAATCAGAAGCCGTTGCTCCACGTAATCCGAGGAGTCGGCTTGGTTGTGGGCTGCCCACGTACAGCTTTGATAAGTATGCCCCATAGAGTCACATAAATTGCATTTTGGTTTGTTCAGACAATCCCCACTGATATGGCCCAACTCTTGACATAACATGCACTTTACCTGGTCACAAATGCTACTAAGGTGGGCCGTGGATCCACACTTGTAGCAAGCCTTTGGCTGTCCTGCATAGAAAAGGACTCCTCTATCCCTGCCTAGAAAAAACAGGAAGATGTTGCAGCCCTGTATCTGTAGAATGCGACATAACTTTTACCTTCCATCCTCCAGTCCATATATGCTCGGAATCAAAAATTGCTTCCGGAGACCCTAGAACTGAGCAACGCTGCTTTAACCAGTAGGTAAGATCAGTGACACCGACCCCCTCATTCCTAAACAAAACAGTAATGGTCTTATAAGCAGGTCTAGTAAGGGGGATAGCCTCAAATGGCGCCCATAAGGGGGTCTGTTTTAACACATGATACTGTGCCCAAAACCTTTGTAACCCAGCATTTAGTTTAAAGCTCACATCATGTGTGGTCTCACCAGAGATATGAATGAGCACATATACTTCATTAGCAAACAACTTTGTAGATTCCTTAAGTAAACATTTGGCAATAAACACCCTGTCTGGTATTGTGTCCGTACCACCTTTATATAGCAGTCTGACGGCATTATGCCATTTTGCAGGGTAAATTGGCTGGTGGAACAGTGATGCATATGGTCTCTGTGGATTCTTGTGCAATAAATTTAAAGGTGCTTCAGGGGCCCCTCCGTTGCAGATGGTAGTGAAGATGGAATAGGATCTGGTGAATGTTCTGTAACAGAACAAGGCTGTTCAAAGTGCAAGACAGGATTCTCTGTCAACCTCAAGTCAGTCAGCAAATGAAAGGGAGAAGCATTTCCATCGCTGAAATTGCCTCCCTGCAGGTGTGGAATAGCAGTGAGGAAGTCCTTAGAGACATTGTTACTCTGGCGTACTGGTGATGTGATGATAGGGGTAGGTCCCGATACCCAATTGCCCCGTGCATCATGAATCCATCCCGCCTGTTCAAGAGCACTGTTCTCAGACCAGGGACATGCCAAAACAGTATCAGTAGAAGGGCATCTTAGGCCAGCCTCGCAGTCCGTGAATGCTATTCCTGGCGCTCCTTCTGCTGCGCAGACCACCTGTGAAACCGCGCGGCACTCCTTAGATGAGGAAGCCCTGGTTCCAGAGTCAAGAGAGGACATGTCCGGCTGTACTGTGTGTCCAACAGCAAGTTTAGTCACATCATGAGGTAAAACATCAGCTTTCTGCACCTCTTGTGGGGAAAGTATTACTGGAGATTGACATTTAGCAAATTGCGGTGCTGACTGCAGCATCAGTTTGCATTAAGCATTCTAGACTGTCAATATCTAAAGTCAGTACTTAAACCAGCCATAACATCAGGTTGGCTCACCGGTAATTCAGTAGGGAAAGGAAGAACAGATTCAGTTTGCCTCCCAAGGTTGTCCTTCATAGTAAATGATTCCTTCAGTCAAGGTGGTCTCAGAACAAAAAGAGGCAGGGGTTGAGACCAGGTCCCCAGCCTCCGCTGCATCCATCAGATCCTCCGGCTCCTCCACAGCAGCAATCTTGGTCCAGGACCAGGATGTCAGAGAGTCCCCCTATTGTCAAAGTAGGGCAATTTTCCCCAGTGTCCTGGCCAAATTTCTCCCTTTCACTAAAAATACCAACAGCTTAATCTGGTTTAAGGTCAGTTGGCATTCGTCTGTATCCTTCTCCCCGGGTCGTGCCTGAAAATTGGTCGAATTTGTCTAGTGCACTTAACCGGTCAAAAAAAACAAAATAAATAAATAGAAAAACTGACTTTCTAACTATTTGAGCCAGCTGCCACTTGTGATCTCCATTTTCTTTCATGGAAAACATTATTCTAGGGACGATATATGTTGTTCAATCCACACTTACTGGCAGGTTCCTTGCCGCTTTAAATCTTGCCAGAAGGTCTTCAGGCTGGCTCCTCCCACCCACCCAGGTGGTAAAACTCTCGGCTCCGCTGCATAACGCCAGATCTTCCCTACCGCTTGGAAGCTCAGGTTCCCTCCTTAGCGCTCTGCGTTTTAGGCCTGGATCCACACTCTTTGGTCAATCTGAAACTTATTCTTAAATTCAAAAGACTTCGGTCTTCTCTTTCCCTCGTGGCTGTGACAGACAAATTGACTCCCGGATTTGTCGATGCCCCTGTGGGCAGAAGATGTCCTGGACCGACCCGCACTCCACGTGCGTTTATCGCCTTGGACTCGGCCATGACTCACAGGCTTGTGAGTTGTACAAATCCTTTTCAGCTTCGGTCTTGGAGGACCGCACTGCCCATCTGCTGTTGGGGCGACATGAGAAATGTTATCCTCTGGTCAAGTTGATGGAGGCCCATTGGGCGGTGTCCGCGGCTGCTGGCTCGGCTGAACAGCTCGAACAGATGATCGCCCTCGAGGAGGAGGCGGCCCAGGCTGCATCATCATCATCCTTGGTCGCGGCATTTATCCCGCTCTCCTTGGGCTCCTCCTACACAGCTTCTTTCAAGGAGCTTTGCCAATCCCTCTCCGCCAAGGGAGAAGGGCCTTCGGGACATTCCTCTTGGTCCAAAAAGAAAGGCTCTAAAGGTAAGTCCCACCATCGACGTTCGTGGGAGCGGGAGAGGTCCCCTTCCCCGGAGAGTCGACAGTCAACTTTGGTTGAGGTTGCAGCTAAGGCCGCTAGCTTCACGGTATCCCTCTCAGGTCAGCCAGCCAAAACACCCATTGACACAGTCGAGATTCTTCTCGACCCGTCGGACAGTCTGTCGACTGGACAAGCCGACAGCCCTTCTTCACTGGTTCCCCCAGTGGAAACCGAGGACTTGCCTGTGCCTCCTGTGCCGGAGTCCCTGGTTAAGGTGCCTGAACAGAGGGAGGAGCGGGTTTCCCCAACCCCCTCTCAGACCCACCCTCGGAATCCCTGACAGTCACAGTCTCGGACCTCTTCCAGGTCCCGCCGACATCGGCGGTCTTGGCACCATGGAAAGCGGCGGCGCCGCTCATCCTCATCGTCCTCTTCGGAAGATAGGCTCTGGCACAAATTGCGTCAGCGCTACAAAGATCTAATGTGGCAGCAGCTCTTATTGTCTGGGAACAAACCGACTGCTGGGTTTCACCGCCATTATGGCTGTCACCGGAGCGGCCTAAACAACTCCTCGTAGTAGTCGAGGAGCCGAAGCCGGCACCGATTGTTCGGCCGAAACCAGTTGCGCCACCCATTGTGGTGGAACCCCTGCTCCACAACCTAAAACTGGTGCCCCGACCAATGATTCTTGGTTGGGTCAGGGCTTGACCCACCGATTGTCAGTCCCTTCACTCCCGACCTCGGCAGGTGGAGGGTGGCTCAGGCGCTTGGCAGCTATTCGCAGACTCCTCGGAGTTTGACAACTCCTCCTTGTTCTCCAGGCCGCTTGGCTTGGAGTCCACTGGGGGGGCAGTCGGTGAACAAGAGCCCATCCTCGTTCCTTAGAATGGTTCAACTCATCTCAGAGTCCACTGGGATGAAGCTTCGAACCCACATTTAAAATGGGCAATGTCCCTCTGCGGAATGCTGGACCGAGGGGATTCCCCTATGGAGGCCTTCCCGGTGGCTGAAGCCATTGTTTGCCCGGCCCTGGAGCTATGGCAGTGGCCAGCTTCTTGTCCAGCACCTTCAGGCAGGATTGCTCGAAAGTATGGTGTTCCCACTGATTCACTCTCTGGTTTCCCGGAGCACCCCTCTGCGGAGGGGCTAGTGACCGACAGCGTTTTCCAGCGCTCTGGGAATGCTCAGGATGTGGACAAGCCACCCGATAAGGAGTCCAAGAAATTGGACTTACGCCGGGCGGAAAGTCTATGCTGCTTCCTCCCTAGGCCTTCGTCAGGCCAGCTCGGCCGTCCTGATGGCACACTTTTCACATGCCCTTTTGGCTCCCTGGATGAGGTGATTCCTAATCTCCCGGCTGACCTTCAAACAATGGTCAAGTCGGTGCGGGATCAGGGAAGGGCGGTGGCCAAACAGCAGCTCCAAACTTCCTTGGACATCGCTGACTCGTGTGCCCGGTCAGTAGCGGCTGCAGTGGCCATGTGCCACAGAGCTTGGCTGCGGATCTCCACCTTTACAGCAGATACCCAGCACAAGCTGGCAGACGTTCCCTCCTTGGGTACCGACTTGTTCGGTCCTGGGATGGCTGGTCATCTGCAATGGATCGAGAAGTCCAACGCCATCTTGGACTCTTTCACGTCTGCCTAGAAGGAGAAAGGCCACCAGCAGCAGCGTAAGCCCTTTCGTCCTTCAGTTCCTGCGGCACGTCTGGCCCAGCAACACCAGCAGCAGGGCCAGCTGGCTCACACTTGGCACCCCAAAGCCAAGCCTGCTGCTTCCTCCAGCAGGAAGCCGGGATGAAAAGGTCCAGGCGGCTCCTCGGCCGGCCCTTCCTCCAAGCCTGCCCAGTGACGGGTTGAGGGGTGTCGCCCCCAACCTCGTCGCTCCTCCCCGGGTTCTCCCTGTGGGCGGACGGCTCCACCACTTCCTTTCCGCCTGGTCCGACATCATCACGGACCACTGGGTGTTGGAAGTCATAGGAAAGGGTCTGCCTCTGGAAATTGAGCAGTCCCCACCCTATCAAGCCATCACTCCAAGGGGGGGCTGCGGGTTCCACAGCCTAAGGTCTCGGACCTTCAGGATAGTCACTCTGGCTCAGATCATTCCATCCTTGGAACGAGGCATGTGGTTCTGTTCTCTGGACCTCCAGGACGCGTTCTTTCACGTCCCAATCCATTCGCCTCACCAGCGATTCCTCTGCTTCAGGGCAGAGGGCTCCCTTTACGAGTTCCGAGCCATGCCCTTCAGCCTCTCTCCAGCTCCCAGGGTCTTCACCAAATGCATGGCAGTGGTGACAGCATTCCTACGGCGCCAAAGGGTCCGGGTGTACCCTTACTTGGACAATTGGCTGATTGTAGTCCCCTCCACGTTGGAGGTGGAGCAGTCCAGGGATCTGGCCCTTCAGGTCTGCTCTCAGATTGGCCTCCTCATCAACAAGGCCGAATCGGAACTCGTGCCAACGCAGGTGATTCAGTTCTTCGGGGCAGAGCTCGACTCTCTTCGAGCCAGAGCACGGCTCCTGGCAGACAGGGCCGAGGTTCTTTCATCCTTTGCCCAATCATTTCTGGTTAAGCCATTGAGCCCTGCCCGTTGGGCCCACTGGCACATGCGTCCCCTGCAATGGGGGCTGGCCCGCCAGTGGTCACAGCGCTCCAGCCCTGTGGGCCAGCCAGTGACAGGGACCCAGGAGATGTGGAACAGCCTCCAGTGGTGGCTTATTCCAGCTCATCTACAGGAGGGTATCCCGTTTGTCTGCCCTGAGCCGACGGTCACTCTGACGACCGATTCCTCTCTGATGGGTTGGGGTGCCCATCTAGGGGGGCACAAAGCCCACAGACTCTGATCCCCTCAGGAGTCTCGATGCCACATCAACCTGCTGGAGCTTCAGGCGGTCCGACTAGCCCTCACCGCCTTTGCTCCATTTGTACGGGGTCAAGTGGTCCAGGTCCAGACGGACAGCAGCACGACCATGTACTACCTAAACCGTCAGGGCGGGATGCACACCTTGCCTCTGTGCAAGGAGGCTCTCTGCACTTGGTCTCTCATGAGCAGACTGGAGGTGGATCTCTTAGCCATCCATGTGGCAGGAGCCTCCACAGCCGGATAGGTGCTGCATCTCATGAGTGGTGTCTCCTGCCGGAGGTAGTACAAGATCTGTTCTCCCACTGGGGCGCTCCTCAGGTGGACCTGTTTGCCTCCAGGGAGAAAGTGGAGCTGAGGCTGTTCCATGCCCGCCCGCCCCCTCAGCGGGGCTTGCTGAAGGGGGATGCCTTCTCGAGGCTGTGGACCCCGGGCCTCTTCTGCGCATTTCCCCCATTTCCCTTGATCCACAAGGTGCTGCTCAAGGCGAAGAGGGACAAGGCACAGGTGATTCTGCTAGCCCCAGACTGGCCCCACCAGTTCTGGTATCCAGATCTCCTCAGTCTCAGCTCCAGGCTCCCGAGGCGCCTTCCAGCCCGCCCGGACCTAATCTAAGTCAACAAGGGGAAGGTACTCCAACCGGACCTTCAGTCCCTGCACTTGACGGCCTGGTTGCTGAGCGGCTAGAGTTCCAGGCCTTGGGTCTTTCCGACGAGGTCCTCAACGTTGTTGAGGCATCCCATAAGGAGTCGACCAGAAAATACTATGCCTTCAAATGGAAGAGATTCTCCATTTGGTGTCAGGATAAGGGGTTGGACCCTTCCTCCTGTTCTTTGGCTAGCATTCTGGACTACCTGTGGTCCCTTTCTCAGCTAGGGTTTCGGTCGACGACCCTTAAGGTGCACCTGGCAGCCATCTCTGCTCACCAGGCACAGGCCGGAAAGCAATCGGTGGTGCAGGAGAAGGTGGTCAGGTGCTTTTTTCAAAGGCCTTGATCACATATCCCCTCCATTGTGAGAACCTCCACCTCCGTGGGATCTACTGCTGGTATTGGCTAAACTCATGGGCAAGCCATTCGAACCGATGCACAGGTGTGATATCTCTCACCTGTCATGGAAGACTGCCTTCTTGGTGGCTATCACGTCAGCCAGAAGGATGGGAGAGCTCCAGGCGCTTTCCATCGAGTCTCCTTATCTGGTCTTCCACAGGGACAAGGTTGTCCTGTGCCCCCACCCGAAATTCCTTCCAAAGATGGTGTTGGAGTTTCACCTTAACCAAGTGTTGACTCTGCCGGTGTTCTACCCAAGTCACACCTCGGAGGCCGAATATAGGCTCCATACTCTGGACCCTAGAAGAGTGCTCTCATATTATAAGGAGCGGACAGCTGAAGTTCAGGGAGAGGTTCACCAGCTGTTTGTCACCTATGCTCTAGAACGCATCTGGCAGACCTGCAGCCAAGCGGATGATAGGCAGGTGGGTCACCTCCTGCATAGATCTGTGCTATAGGTTGGCGGGCATGGAGCCTCCCAAAGGGATAAGAGCTCATTCTGCTTACTTGCCATGCACGCTGCTTGATTGGCTGCTTCCAGGGACGTCCTATCCAGGAAATCTGTCGGGCTGCTGCCTGGAAGTCAGCACCACTGTCTACCCACTTCCATGTCGACCTTGAGTCACGCGGGATGCTGGTTTTGGGACCTCGGTTCTCCAGTCCTTATTTCCAGTAGAGTCGTGCCTCCCTCCTCCCAGAGAACTGCTAAGAGTCTGCCAGTAAGTGTGGACTGAACAACATATCCACGTCCATAGAAATATAGATTACTCATCTGTAACAGTAGTTCTAGGGTGGTATATTCATCGCCTAACCCACTAACCTCCGGCCGACGCGCAACCTGGCTTCCAGCGGGCTAGATATGGTGTCATGGGGCAGAGCCGAGAGTTTTACCACCCGGATGGGTGAGAGGAACCAGCTTGAAGGCCTTCTGGCAAGATTTAAAGCGGCAAGGAGCCTGCCAGTAATTGTGGATGAACAACATATACCACTCCTAGAACTCCTGTTACAGGTGAATAACCTGTATTTTCTGATGGCCCTTGTCACAAATGCACTCTGCAGGTCAGGCCCTCAGCTCCCACAGTGCCAACCTCAGAGTGTAATAGTGTGAACAGGTAACAAGACAGGGTAACCCTCCTGTCTGCTTTTGGGTCCGAATCACGTTTAGTCTTAAGTTCTGGGGGGATTCGAACTGTGAACTTTATGCTAGCATACCAAATGTACAGGCTCAGATAATATTCTCTTCGTGGGGATGCAATATATTTTTTGCCTAAGGGCACCTAACCAGGTATCCAGAATGAACACTTAAAACTCTGTAAGAGACCTTAGGTATATTCTTACATCTTCCCTTGTCAATCTTCACCATTCATTACTTCCTGGGTGTAAGCCGGAGGCGCACCCGTCACAGAGCTTTTTTTTTTTTTTTTAAAGTTGCCTGGCCCGCCCTCGAGTGGCGTCATGCGTCATCGCGGTGGCCGATAATGTCGACCAACTCCTCCTCCAACTCAGTTCTGTTTCTCCGCCCGTCGAGGCAGCACCTGTTAGCGGTAGCTAACCGAGTGCGTATCCGACTCCTTTTTCTACACTCGGCGCCTACGGTAAGACTGTTCCTTTTCTTTCCTTATGCGCGCGGTGTATTTCCGACTGTGTTTAATCTTGTTTATTTCGCGTTATGTCCGGTTCTGGAGAGAAACGTTCTTCTAAGACGGGCCGTGCCCCTATGCGTCGGTGCTCCTGCGGCCGGCATTTCTCCGTCTCGGACCGGCATGACGTCTGTCTTCGTTGCCTGGGACCCAACCATAATATGGATTCGTGCGACGCTTGTTTCTCGATGGACCGTCGCGTCCTCGAAGTCCGCGCGTACAAGCTCGGCAAGGCCCCGCCGACTTTCGGGGGACGGCGTCGCTCGCGGGAATCTCGGGCGAGATCCTGGGCCTTTCCCGGGTCCCCTCCGGGCCCTATACAGTCCGAGGAGGAGGGTCTCCTCTTCCCTTCTTGCAGGGAGGCCCTTCCCGGTGTTGGAGGCGTCGTAGCCCCTCCGGGGCATGGCGCTGACACCGCCTCGGCAGTCACCTCTTGAGTGCAGGCTCCCCCGTGTCGAGGCCCTTGGCTGGGCCCGGCTCGGGTGGACCTCGGCAAGTCGCCTCGCGGCGCCCGTTTTGAATCGGCGCGTTCGCGGTGCGGTGATAAGCGGCGCCGTTCACGCCGTTCGAATCCCAGCGCCTTCGCGGTACCGGTAATCGAAGTAAGCGCCCGTTCGCGGCGCCGCTTGAATCAGCGCCCGTTCGGCGCGCCGGCAATCAAGCAGCGCCGTTGGCAGATGCCGTTTTGCCTTAGCGCGTTCGCGGTGCCGATGAGCCTAGCGGCGGCGCCGCCAGCAGTGCCGCTCCGCCTCCCGGCGCCCGGCGGCGCGCCTTCCCCTCCTCCGGGCGGTGCGGGTCTGCGGGCCGCTGGGGTGTGGGGTTGGGCCTTCATGCTGCCGGCGTGCTGGGGGCGAGCGGTGTCGCACTCGGTACCGGGGCCGTTCGCGGCCCCGTGGCCTCGGGGACCCCTGGGGTGGCCAGCATCGAGGTCCTGCTGGTCTCGTCCTCCTCGGAGGATGATGACTCAGATGTGGACCCATCCTGGCATCCCCATTCTTCGGAATCTGGGTCCTCGGTGGCTAGGGGTACCAGGCGACGCAGCGGGCCCCTCCCTCTGTCCCCTTGCCGTCGTCTCCTGAGGTTCCTCGGCTGGGGTGGCGAGAGTCCCGGGGGCAGGCGTGGGGGTGACGGAGGGCTCCCTCTCTGGAGGTCGGTGACAGCTACCCCAGTGCTGTTACCTCCTCTGGGAGTTAGGGGCGTTGCAGTCGGGGAGGCCCTCTCGGAATCCGAGGGTTGAGGGGCAGGCGTCCTGCTGCTCGGTCTTCTTTAGCCACCTCAGGGGGTGGCCAGGAGCCAGCGCCCAGAGCCCGCCCCTCCCAGAGGTTCTAGGGTGTCCTCTGGCGGCGTTTGTGTGGACTGCCCTTCTGGATCCATACAGTCGGCGTCGTCTGGGGGTTTCTCCCCAGGGCTCTTCAGGTTCCGCTTCCCCAGAGTTCCGTTCTGCGGCCTGGTTTGATATCCGGGATCCCTCCTAGAGCTCCCTTCCCGGATTCCAGAGCCCTCATGAAGCAGTTGCCTCCTCGGTGCCCTCTCCCATCTCTCTGCCTTCACCACCCCGCTCCCAGGCCATGTCGGTCCTCTGGGTCCGTTATCCTGGGGAGCAGTTCAGGGTTCCATGTGCCTTCCCTCATATGTTAGTTACATGCATGAGCGGGTCTTCGACTCTCCCACCGCCGCAGGAATCCTCTGGACATTCCAGTTCCCCATCATCCTCGTCTCCCTCCTCTGAGGAGGAACCCTGCTCATCTGTCCTCCGATGCTGATTTCACAGAATATCAGCGTTTCCTCTCGAGGATGGTGAGGGATCTTGATTCCCTCGTTCGGAGAGACAATACGAGCAGGGAGGCGTGAATTCCTTGGTGAATTCAGTGCCCAGCATCTAGTGGTACCTTCCTGGCCTATCCCCTTCCAGGAGGCGTCTATCCGGTCCTGGCAGTTCCTGCGTTTCTTCCCAGCCGGCGGACTGCCAGCGTAGGTATTGTGCCCCTCTGAGTCTCTAGGTTCCCTTCCCAACCCGTCCTCAGGTTTGGTATACCTGGATACTCCTTCTGGTAGCCGTTGCCTGGCGCCCGACCGCCCACAGTTCGGACTCTCTCCAGTTCGGCCGTTGAGCGAAGAGTGTTCTCTTCTTGGCGTGGAGTGCATGTATTGCATCATCAGTCACCACGCTGCCTACAACGGCATCTGTGGTCGATGATGTCCCAGCTGCTGGCATCTATGCCTGACGGAGCAAACCAGACAAGCCGTTGCCCTCTCGCGGTAGGCCTGGAGCTGGCAAGACACCAAGCAAGGGCATCTTATGACGCCAATGAGGTGGCTTCCAGGCTTGCGGGGACAGCGATCTGCATCAGGCGGACGGCATGGCTTCGTCTCTCCAGGTTGTCACCCCTGGCCCGGCGTAGGGTGATGCGCTCCGCCTTCCGGGGGACCCGTCTTTTCTCATCCAGAGCTAGGAGACTTTTACAGGGGCTCCCTCCGTCTCCCTCGTCCTCGGAGGCACCTCCTAGCTCTTCTCCCACTTAGGCTTTCTGAATAAGCCAGGGTCTTCTCCTTCTGTTTCTCACCAGCAGAGGCTGGGGTCTTGTTCCCTCAGGGTGTGGCCTCTTCCCCTCCTGGGAAAGAAGCAGTACTCACCCAGGAGTAATGAATGGCGAAGATTGACAAGGGAAGATAGGAAAATTACGTACCTACGTAATTCTTGATCTTCTCTTGTATCTTCACCATTCATTACTATCCATCCACCATCCCTCAGTGGCCTCTTCCTGTGGCTTCTCCACCTCCCGTCTCCTTCCTCTCTCTGCATTATATAAAATATAGGAAAATTGCTCATTTTCCAAAAAAAAAGTAAAAAAAAAAATCTTCTGGGGGGTTTAAATCCACAAAATTATTTACTCTAAGATTCATGGGCCATCTCGCGGATTGCATTGGCGATCAGACTGCACAACTATCTCTTGCTATTCTTATGGCAAGATACCTCTGGAGTTGTTTGGCCTGGCTCAGGCTATTCAGTTTTGATCCTGCAATCCCGTGTTCAGGTAGTTGCCTGAAATCTAATCCCCCCTCTATTCTTGCCTTGCAGAGCAGAGAGAGCAGTCGTCTGTTCCTTTCTCTTCTAAAAAAAAAAAAAAAAATGCTGAGGAACTCTCTCCGACTGCTATAGGCATCTTGGTATCTGGGTCATGCATCTAGTTAGTTATCTGAAAAAAAAAAAAAGGGAATAGGAGAAATCAAACAAGAAGGCAAATGAGAAGGTAGGCTATCCTTCTCGCTGGTTTGCTAAGTGGTTTCTCCTTTAAGTGTCCTCCTGGACAATTTTTACAGTAGAGCTCTGCTGACCATATCAATCTTAGCCAGCCTAAGCCTTGGCGGCCTTAGCCAGTCAGTCTGAGTCCCGTTTCTATCTTGGGCAGCTGAAGGCTTACATTTTCCATTTCTAAACCCCTGAGCAGCGCTCTCATGCTGCTGGGGTTTTATTCTTCCTCTCGGCTGCCCTCCAGTTAAAGGCCTTCCGCGCCAGGAGCCCGAGGTGGGTGTCAAGAACAATGGCATGTTGAAAGATGAGGACTATGCCCTCCTGAGGTCTGTCTAGCGGGTTGGTGAACCTTCTCTTCAGCTCTATCTCCGGGATTCTTGCTTCCCTTTAGTCGAGCCTTCAGCTACAAGCTAACTATGCTCGTTGGGCATTCTGGTCCCTTCAACATCCCATCTTCTCTTCTCTTCTTCTTCTTCTTCTATTTTCTCATTTCCTTACTCATCTCTCCTCCTAGAGTCGCCCAGGTAAGAGGCCCTGCACTCCCTAGGCTGGGATGTTCTTATCTCCTCTGTCCTTCCTCCATCGGCTTATTCCTTTTTCAGTTCATTCTTCCTTGCTTTGCTATCCCTCGGCTATCTTGCCTCGCTATCTATATTTTCTGCTTTCATTTTTTGCCTCTCGACTCACAGAACTGAGTTGGAGGAGTCGTCATTCTGCGTACCCTCGCGCGCATGGCGCATGGCGTCACTCTCGGCGGGCCGTAGATCAAACTTTAAAAAAAAAAAAAAAAGCTCCCGTGACGGGTGCGCCCCTTACACCCAGGAAGTAATGAATGGTGAAGATACAAGAGAAGATCAAGAATTACGGTAGGTACGTAATTTTCCTCTTTTTCTAGTTTAGTAACACCATCAGGCCCTTCAAACAGCTGTCAGGCTTAACCATGTATATATCACATGCAAAAAGAACTTGGAAAACACACCGAGGCAGTATCTTAAGAAAATGTGGTTTACTATGAATGGATAAAAACAATAACATAAAATACAGAACAAATATCAAAGAGCATCACAATTGGTCTGGGATAGCAGTCTTCCAGCCAGGTTTTCAGCTCTGCTAAGCATGCCCAGAAAAACTGTTCTAACAATATAGCATTTTCAATTTTATCACAGAGTTTGCTTCAATTCCTTCCCACCCATGTTTTAAACACTGACATTGTTTTGTGGCTAGCTCCTTATAGCTCATATCAGGGATTTTCCTGAGCTTACAGAATTTAGCTGTGTATTATTTTGCAGTTAAATCAAACTTTTTTAAAAGTGCAGCTTTAAGTTTGCTGTAATCATTATTGCCCTCATTGTCCATCTGACCCGAGCTTCCCGGTAAGTAGCAGGGATAGCTGGAAGCTCCAGGACCCTCTAGAAATCTTTGCCTGCATACAAACTTTTTCAAAGGAATTTAAAAAGGCATCCATATTCTCCCCCCTCTTTAAATTCAGCTGTCAATTTGGAATTGAATTTGTAACCCAGTCCTGTAGTTCCAGTTAAACCCAAGCCACTTATCTGCTCTGGTGGTTGGAGTCGTAGCTTCTCCAGTTCATGTCACCTCTGGCGCTCACACTCTTCCTGGTCGGCCTCTCACTATTCCCATTCAGTGTCTCGCTGTTCTCGCTCCCTCTTACCTCTGCGGCTCGCTGCTTTTCTCTCTGGAACTCCAGCTCCATCCTCCGCAACTCCATCTGCAGCCTGATGGCTTCTGGCTCCAAAATGCTGGTGACCTTCCCCTGCTGCTGTGGCCCTTGACTTGCACTGGCCTTGCTGTCCTCCTCACCGGATCTGGACACTGCACTGTCCGCTGGTCCCTCCACGCCCAAGGTTTGGTCCTTTACGGTCACGGACTGTGACTCGGCACCCGGGGCATCAGCAGCCATCAGAGCATCCAAGGTTCTGCCTGGTGGCTCTCCCCTCGTGCAGAACTCCTCTCTCCTTGCACAGTGTGCTTACTGTAGTTGGAAGCCATCTTTTTTCCTAACTACGGCTACTCTAACTTGCACTTTGAAAAAGAAATAAAACAGGCAGGAACTTTGACTATATACAAAATTATAGCGTTCTGTTTTCTCTTTTAAAAATAAATCACTGCCTTATTTTGCAAGTGAGCTGTGCAGTATTAAGCTGACACACTGAACAGTTAAAGTTTGTGTTACCAAATTTATTGCACCGCTGCTATCCAAATCTTTCACAAATGCTCTCCGCAGGTCAGGCCCTCTGCTCCCACAGTGCCAACCTCAGAGCACAATAGTGTGAAGAGGTAACAGACAGGGTAACCCTCCTGTCTGCTTTTGGGTCCAAATCACCTTTAGTCATAGAAACATAGACTTTGACGGCAGATAAGGACCGCTAGGCCCATCTAGTCTGCCCATTTCCCTACCTACAGGATCGGCCGCAGATCCTAGTTAACCAACAGCCTTTATCTTCCTGCCCCCCACAAGAATTGCCTTATGTCTGTCCCATGCATTCTTGAATTCTCCCACAGTTTTAGACCTCATAACTTCCTCAGGAAGGCTGTTCCATGCATCCACTACCTCTCTGTGAAATAATACTTCCTCACATTGCCCTGAACCGCCCTCCTTCTATCTTTAAATTGTGTCCCCTTGTTCTTGCAAGTCTCTTTTCTGAAAGATGCTACCCTCTTGGACTTTGTTGATTCCTTGAGGTACTTGAAAGTTTCTATCATGTCCCCCTCTCCCTTCTTTCCTCAAGGGTATACATATTAAGCTCCTTTAGTCTCTCCTCCTTCGGCTTCTCTTGCAGACCCTGCACCATTTTAGTTGCCCTCCTCTGGACTGCCTCTATCCTGTCTATGTCCTTGCGGAGATGGGGTCTCCAGAACTGGACACAGTATTCCAGATGGGGTCTCACCAACTGTCTGTACAGAGGATAACAACTTCCTGTTTTCTGCTGCTGATGCCTCTCCTATACATCCCAGTATACCCCGGCCCTCCCTACTGCCTTCTCACATTGCTTGCTAACCTTGAGGTCATCTGATATGATTACCCCAGGTCCCTTTCCTGTTTTGTTGTTGTTACTAGCTCCCCACCCATTGTGTATTCTTCCCTGGGTTCTTGTTTCCCAGGTGCATTATTTTGCACTTCTTTGCATTGAATCCTAGCTGCCATACTTCTGACCATTCCTCCAACCTTGCCAAGTCCCTTTTCATCCTTTCCGCCTCCTTGTGTATCAACCCTGTTGCAGATCTTTGTGTCATCTGCAAAAGGCATACTTTTCCTTCCAGTCCCTCTGCAATGTCACTGATGAAGACATTAAAAGGACTGGACCCAATACTGAACCTGCGAGTGCATACACTAATAAC
Source organism: Neoceratodus forsteri (assembly GCA_016271365.2). Taxonomy (NCBI): domain Eukaryota; kingdom Metazoa; phylum Chordata; order Ceratodontiformes; family Ceratodontidae; genus Neoceratodus; species Neoceratodus forsteri. Next base: position 85,967,590 of record CM028136.1, read on the forward strand.
GCCCCTTTCTTCAAGTGGACTCCATTTACAATTACCTTCTGTGTCCTGTTGTCCAGCCAATGTTTTACCCAGGCTACCACCCTGGGACCCACTCCCAGGCTGGTTAATTTGACTATCAATCTTTTGTGTGGGACTGTGTCAAATGCCTTGCTAAAGTCTAGGTAGGCCATGTCCACAGCCCCTCCCTGGTCTACTACTTTGGTCACCCAGTCAAAGAAATCTATTAGATTCGTCTGACATGACCTTCCCGCTGTGAACCCATGCTGCCTTGGATCCTGTGCTCCACTGACCTCTAGGTACTCAACTATTCTTTCCTTCAGAAGTGACTCCATCACTTTCCCTACCACAGAGGTCAGACTGACAGGTCTGTAGTTTCCTGCCTCTGTCTTGGTCCCACTTTTATGAAGGGGAATCACATCCGCCTTCCTCCAGTCCTCGGTACCACACCATCCTCCCATGATTTATTAAAAGAGTAGCCAGTGGTTTCACTAGTTCCTTCCTTAATTCTTTTTAGAATTCTGGGGTGAATTCCATCAGGACCCATTGCTTTGTCCACCTTCAGTTTTAGGAGTTCTTGCAGAACCCTTTCTTCTGTGAAAGGACTGGGATTGACCCCCCTATCAAGAGTGCTTCTGTTAATTGGATTAGGCACTTCCCCCTCCTCTTTTGTGAATACTGAGCAGAAATATTCGTTCAGTATTCCTGCTTTTTCACTGTCCCCCTCTGCCCACCCACCGTTCATTCTATTCAGCCTCACTATCCCTCCCTTTGTCTTTCTACGCTCGCTGATGTACCTATAAAAGGTTTTATCCCCCTTCTTAACTGAGTTGGCTATCTTTTCCTCAGTTTGGGCCTTTGCTATTCTGACTTCCCTCCCTGCTTCTTTCTGCCTTAACTGGTACAGCTCTATGTCCTGCTCCTTCTGTGTTTCCTTATACTTCCGAGATGCTATCTTTTCTTCCTGACTTTCACAGCCACCTCTCTTGAGAACCATAGTGGCTTTTCTTTCGCTTTGATTTGTTTATTTGCTTCACACAAAGGCTTGTTGCGCCTGTGATGGCAGTTTTGATAATTCTCCATTGTTGCTCCACACCTCCTTCTAGCCTGTTTGCTAGTGCTTTTCTGAGGCACTCTCCCATCTTGCCAAAGTCAGCCCTCCTAAAGTCCAGTACCCTCACTTTGTATGGCTTGACTCTGTAGCTGAGTTTAACGTGAACCACACTGTTTGATGGTCACTTGTCCCCAGATGGCAACCTACTTAGATCTGAGATCCTCTCACTGCCCCGCTTGAGAGTACGAGGTCAAGATTGCTCCCTCACAGTGGGTTCCAAACTAGCTGTCTAATGCCTGCCACCTGTAGGGCATCAAGAATGGCCCTGTTCTTGGATGTGGCTGCAGCAAATGTGCTCCAGTTAACATCTGGCATATTCAGGTCTCCCATCAACAGTATCTCCCCTTTCTCTGCCATTCTAAGAATGCCTTCCATCATATCCTTGTCCATTCCTTCCCCCTGACATGGGGGTCTGTACACAACCCCTGTCTGGATTGTGGTGCCCTTTCCAGTCTCCAAGGTGACCCACAGTGCCTCCTCTCCTCCCTGTTTACTCTTTTGTTCAGTTGCTTTTATCCCTTCCTTTACATAGAGAGCTACTCCTCCCCCTCTTCTCCCTTGCCTCTCTCTCCTGTAGGTTATGTACCCTGGTATGTTAACATCCCAGTCATGGTTCTCTGTGTACCATGTTTCTGTGACTGCTACGATATCCAGGCATCCCTCTTCCATTAAGGCCACCAGCTCAGGGAGCTTGTTGCCCAGACTACGGGCATTGGTACTCATTACCCTCCATTTCCTGATGGCCTTACCCCCTTTTGCCCCATCTCTGTCCTTCTTGCCTTTGTCACTTTCTCCATTTACCCCTGCCCTTCTCCCTATCAACACCTCCATGTTGGTGTTTGCCACACTTACTACCGTGATTGTTTGGGGGGCTAGGATTTTCCTGCTCCTTTCCAGTGCCTCCCCCCTTGGCTAGTTTAAAAGCTTGCCAATGAAGCATTTAAACCTATCACCTAGGATCCTGGTTCCCCTCCTGGACAGATGCAGCCCATCATGCCAGTATAGGCTTGCATCACTCCAGGTGGACCCCCAGTCCCCAATGAAGCCAAATCCCTGAGCTCCACACCAGTTTTTCAACCACTGATTGAATCCCATGGTATGGAACATCCTAGCCTCTCCTATGCCATAGATGGGTAGCACCTCCGAGAAGGTTACCGTGCGTGCTACTTGACTAAGGCCCCTCCCCAATTCCACAAACTCTTCCTGCACTTCTCTAATTCCTTTCTTAGCCAGGTCATTTGTCCCTAGGTGGACAATGACATCCAGCTCCCTCCCCTGTGCAGCTGCTCTGGCAATCCTGAGGATTCGCTCCCTGTCCCTCCAAGCCATGGCGCCAGGCAGGCACCTTACCTCCCTCTCCCCTTCCTTGCCCAGTTCTACCTTCCTAATCAAGGAGTCTCCCCACCAGGAGTTGTTTCCTTCCCTGCAGGGTCCCCTCTGCCACCCCTCCTGTGGGTCTCCTTTGTGGAAGTTCCAACATCCTCCTTGGTCTCCACTGTAGGTGCCTCCATAGAGGAACCACACTTTGCCAGAATGGCATAGGGAATTGTGGAGAGGTACAACTGGAGGGATGTGCCTCTGTTCCACCACCCTCACCCTCCTTGAGCCCACTGTGGTCCAACCGCCCTCTTTCTTGGCCACCCTGAGGCAACGGCAATGGCACTGGTGGTCCCTGGATGGAAGAGGAGGTCCCACAACTTGGCCAACCCAGCCTGGAGATGAGCAACCTCCTCCCTCAGCCCAGAGAGGTGCCTGCAGATGGGACAACACCGCATCCTCCAGAACATCTCCCGGAAGACTGCTGCCCACAGCCACTGCACTGCACCACTCCAATCATGTCTTATTTCTGACCCTTAACTGTTTGCAATCCTTACTCTTTCGTCTGTTTTTTCTCTCTCTCTCCTTACTTTCTGCCTGTGTGCCCTTTAAGCTCCTGATTGTCCTGTTCTGAGACAAGAATATCCTATATTTCTCAGTAGACCACTTACTTGTTCAGAGGCAGACCTCCAGCAGCTAGAGGGGGCCGGAGAGCTACTCTTGCCCTTCTAGGATGGTGGGTCCTTGGTGGTTCTGTGATCACTCACTTCCTGCACCTAAACAGGAAGTTCCTGTTGTCAGTCAAATCCTGTGCCTATAAAAATAGAACTAGCTTTGGCTGGGGGGTGGAGGGGGGAAGGAGGGCAATATAGTCCCAGCAGAGAAGTTCATTCACACAGCAGTCCTTTCTCTTGGTGTCTTCTGCCAAGCTATTAGCAGAATCTTTCTAAGGCAGTCTTTAAATGTAGCTTCCTTCTAGCTAAGCCACCCCCTACTTACAGATCTTTCTACAAGTAATTTAAACCTCACAGCAGTTAAGTCCTTTCAGTCACCTGAGATTTACACCTAGATGACTTTTCAGTTACCCATTCAGTTCAGTTAACCCAAACACACACTTTTTTTTGTTTTTGTTTTGTATGTTAGTTTTTTACCCTAAATTAAAGGTCCAAATGCAAAAGTTCTTCTACTTTAGTCCCAGCAGAGAAGTTCAGTCACACAGCAGTCCTTTCTCTTGGTGTCTTCTGCCAAGCTATGCCTTGCTAGTCTCAAGTTCTGTGGGGATTCAAACTGTGAACCTTACGCTAGCATACCCAAATGTACAGACTCAGATAATATTCTCTTCGGGGAGGCAATATATCTTTCACCTAAGGGCACCTAACCAGATATACAAAATGAACCCTTAAAACTCTGTAAGAGACCTTAGGTATATTCTTACCTTTTTCCAGTTTAGTAACACCATCAAGCCCTTCAAACAGCTATCAGGCTTAACCATGTATATATCACATGCAAAAGACACACCCAGGCAGCATCTTAAGAAAATGTGGTTTACTAAGAACAGATAAAAACAGTAAGATAAAATACAGAACAAATATCAAAGAGCATCATAATCACATAAAAGAATAAAAAAAAAGGGAAAACTACAGAACAAACTCCTACCACAGTACATTTGGATCTTTTCTATCTAATGTATTACCTCTGTAAGTGCCTTTAAATTAGAGAGATCTTTGTTTCTTGAGAGCCCAAAAAGATAAGACCTACATTTCAGACACAAGTATCAATTTAAACTCTGTGTCTCCACATCCCTTCTGTGAGTCATCTAGCTCCTCCTTTTTGAATATAAAATTACAAACATGATTTCCTACCAGGAGATATGTTAAATGATATGACTTCAGAAGAAAAAAACATTTCCTAAATTATGACAGTCTTTAATCAAGCATTTCCTTTGAACTGGTGGCTGGTTCTTGTTAAGACGTCATAAAAGTTTATTAGGCTCATCCTCTGGCAGACCCATACAGTCACATTTGGTGTTAAACTTCAAAAAGCCTAGGCAGGTCATGAAAAAGGTAATAAAATGCCCACTGGAAGGAAGGTAGTTAATTAACTGGTCCCCTTATCAGTTTTAATTACATCCTGTGGTTTCAGCTGCTGACACCTTGTAATTTAAAGGGCCAAATCTCACAGACTGACATTTCATACACTGTCCATTTATTTATAGTACCAATATCATAAAATAATCATATCCAGCTGGCCAAGCGTCACAGCCTTTACTTCAGCTCACGTATTTCTGAGCTTCATGTCGTCATGTGTAGGAAACCGTACTTGATTTTCCATAAAGATTGGGTGGTCCTTCATACCAGCCCCTCCTTTCTAACGAAAGTAGTGTCTGAACAAACTCTAAATCAGTCCTTGGAGCTCCCGGTATTTTTCCCTGAGCACTCCAACCGAGGTGAACATTTATTACATACGATGGACGTTCACCACAGTTTGAGATATTACACTAATTGTACCAGAGAGATTAGGAAAACGTCTCAACTGTTCATCACCTTTGCCTCCGGTAGAGAAGGACTTCCTGTTGCCAAACGAATCCTGTCCTCATGGTTGGCGAATTTTGTTACAAAAGGTACCTCAAAGCTCTCCCTGGCCCGGTCCAATCCCATTCCCCCAGAGCTATGACCACTACTGCGGCTTGTTTTAAGGGTTCCTCCATTTCAGAAATCTGCAATGCGGCTACCTGGTCCACGATCCATACTTTCACAAGACATTATAGTCTTGATGTGGCCTCGAGACATAGGACGACATTCGGCCGCGCAGTCCTACAAGGTCTCTTATAATTCTCCTTCCTTCTGGACATAACTGCTGGGTAATCTCCCTGAAGTAATGACTTACTGCAAGAGACCATTCCGTGGAAGATAGTACAGTTACGTAAAATCTTACCGCAACAGTAGATCATTGAGGAATGTCTCTTGCAGTAAGTATAATCTCACCCTCCATTCCCCTCCTTCTCTAACAGAAGCAGTTTCTTGCTCCACAGAACTAGGGGTGAGACTCCTTGGTACCTTGTTTGCCCCTTGGTCCTTGCTTTGGGAGCTGAATCCAGCGGGTGGAACTGAGGATACCAGGGACCTCCCACACTTAAATAGGAAGCAGGACATGATGTCATATGTGGGCGGTCCCTGGTCAGAACTGCTAGAAGAAGCTGCTGTGTGACCACGCCCTCTGCTGGAACCTCCCAGAAATAATGATTTACTGCAAGAGACATTCCTCGAAGATCTACTCTTACGGTAAGATTTTACGTTAACTGTACTTTCTAAGAGTGGTATATGTTGTTCATCCACACAGACCCACCCGACCTCCCCGGCTGCGACGCAAAAATCTGGCTTCCAGTGGACTGAGATCTGGAGTCATGGGGCGAAGCCGAGGGTTATACCACCCAGGTGGGTGGGAGGAGTCAGCTTGAAGACCTTCTGGCGATCTTTAAAGGGGAAAGGAACATGCCAAGAAGTGTGGATGAGCAACATACACCACTTCTAGAACTACTGTTACATCTGAGTAACCTATTTTTCTAGGGACGTGGATATCTCGGTCCCAGGAACCGGCTATATTGACTTTTGAAATCGCCTCTTTGGCCACTGGCTTTTCGGCATTGCCATCTGGCCAGTCAACCGAAGTGTCAGTCGACGACATTTAGATTGTGCTTGACCCAATCAACATGTTGTCGCCAACTCTGGTTGACGACTCTCTCACCAGGACTCCGGTCCTTACCTTCCCTGCCGAGGAAGTAGTCCCTGTCCTGGGAAGTACCCACTCCCACCGGTGTCTTCCTAGCGACCAAGTCGCCTACCCCATCTAGGTCGAGGTCTCGGACCCCCTCGATCGACATGCTGAGGAAGGTGCACAAGCGCTCTAAAAAGAGGCAACACCATCAGTTGTCCTCGTCCTCATCAGATGAGGAGAGGCTTCGGCGGAAGTTCTGTCGACGCTACGATGACCTCATATGGCAGCAGCTAAATTTTGTCCGGGCATAGGCTGACCCCGGCTTCCACCCCAGCCATTATTTGGCTTTCACCCCCTAGGCCAACTCCGACTCCTCCGGAGCCGATCAGGTCGGTTCCCCCACCGCAGAGCCGATAAACCTCTTCCGGTTCGACCGAAACTGGTCTTTCCACCGATTCTGGTGGAACCGCCGCCCAAGCAGCCTGTGGGAAGGGCTCCTTCTAAGGAAGCTAGGCCAGATACCAGACTTCCCCAGTGTCTTTCAGTCATGGTGACCCCCGATCGCCCCCGGTGGGTCGAGGGTGACATGGGTGGTCAACCGCTATATCCAGATACCTCAGATTCGGATTTCACTGGCCTTCATTCTCACCCGTGGGATGTTGAATCGGCTGGTGATTTAGCAATAGAGGAGGGTCCTTCGTCCTTTCAGGGCATTCTCCACCTCATCTCTGAGTCCACAGGGATGCTTCTGGAACCTATCCATCCCAACGTCCTGGAGGACCATTTGGCATGCCTAAAATTGGGGAGATCAGAAAAAAGGAACGTGACGGTAAAATCTAAGGAGGCGAGATGGGCGGTTTCCGCGGCTGCTGGATTAGCTGAACAGTTGGAGCAAATTAAGGCTTTTGAGGAGGAAGCAGCTCAAGCTTCGGCCACTCGGAGCTTTTTTGTTCCTCTGAACCTCAGTTCCACTTTTTTCCGGCTCCTTCAAGGAGTTATGCCAATCTCTCCCCACCAGGGGTGAGGCGCCCTCTGGCTCGTACTCCTGCTGCCCTCGGAAGAGGGAGATGGACCCTATGTCTTCGTCCAAACAGAGAAGTTCTTGGGACCAAGAAAGGCCCAAGTCCCAGAGACATGCGGTCTCGACCTCGGTCGAGATCGCATCCTCGGCTGCCGGCTTCACGTATCTTCTGTATGGCCAAGAGATTGAGAAAGTGGCCGACGAAGTTGAGATTTCTCTTGTCCTGAACGACCCTATTTCGCCGACTCCGGTGAGTGATTCTTTAGAAAGGACTCCGGTCCTTGCCTTTCCCAATGAAGGGACCCAGCCCGCTGGTGTCACCATTGAGAGCATGGTTCTGGACCCTCGGTTTTCACAGACCCTGTTGTCTCTCGATCGACCGAGCTGGCTGCCCGATCTCAATCGAGGTCCAGAACCCCTGCCGAACGACCAAGAAAGAGTCACAAGCACCCTCAAAAGAGGCGTCGCCGAAGAGCCTCATCCTCCTCGGACGAGGAGAGGCTTTGACGGAAACTCCGTCGATGCTATGAGGATCTTATGTGGCAACAACTGATTTTGACTGGGCAGAAGCCGGCTTCGCCAGCCATCACTTGACTACCGCCTCCTGGGCCGATGCCTACCCCTCCAGAACTAAAGCCTTCGGTTCCCCCGCCAGCGGGGCTGACCCGTATCCCGGATTGGCCCATCCCAGTTTCTCCACTGATTCTGGTGGAACCACCACCTAAGCAGCCTCAGGGAGGGGCTCCCTCGAAAGAGGACCATTCAGACACTGGGCTTCCCCGACATCTGTCCATCACTGTTACCCCTGACCGCCACCAGCAGATCGAAGGAGACAAAGTCGGGAGATTGTTGTACCACGACTCCTCGGATTCGGATGTCACAGGACTACACTCCCACCCCGGGGATGATGAGTCCTCCATGGCAGATTTAGAGAAGGGTCCTTCCTCCTTTCAAGGCATTCTTCACTTAATCTCCAAATCCATCAAAATGCCCCTGGAATCTATCCAGAAAAAGGCAGAGTACCCCGTTATGGACATCCTGAAAAGGGAGGCTACCCCGACGGAGGCCTTTCCAGTGGCCGGAGCCATTACTGGCCCGGCCCTTGAGCTTTGGCAGCGTCCAGCTTCCTGCCCAGCACTGTCTGCCCACATGGCCCGCAAGTATGCAGTACCCATGGGGTCCCTGCCTGGATTCACAGAACGTCCTTCAGCTGAGAGCCTGGTGACTGCTTCTGTGTTTCGACGTACTGGTAGCTCGGCCGACACCGACCAGCCCCTGGACAAGGAGTCAAAAAATATGGACCACTCTACCTGTAAGGTCTACGCGGCCTCTTCCTTAGGCCTTCATCAGGCTAGCTCGGCTGTCATCATGGCACGCTTCTCTCATACCTTCCTTGGGTCATTAGACGAAGTCCTCCCTTATCTCCCGGCAGACATGCAGGCCACGGTCAAGCAAGTCCATGATCAGGGCAGTGCTGTTGCAAAACAGCAGCTCCAGACGGCCCTTGAAATCGGGGATTCTTGTGCCTGCTCCTTAGCAGCCGCAGTGGCCACTCGCCGCAGGGCTTGGCTGAGGTTATCCTCCTTCCCGGCTGATACCCAGCATAAGTTAGCTGACGTTTCTTTCCTTGGCACCGACTTGTTCGGTCCAGGAGTAGCTGGTCTCCTTCAGCATATTGAGCAGTCCAATGCCACCTTGTATGCTACCTCTGCAAAACATTCTTTGGGCAAGAACCAGCAGAAAAAAAAGAAGAAGCCATTTCGGCATTCTTCCCCTGTGGTCAGACAGCTCTCCTATCAAGGAGGCCAGCGGCAGCAGCAGGCTCAAGCTTGGCACCCACGGACCAAGCAGGGTCCTCAACAGCCCCATAAAGGAGGCCGAGGTGCAGGTCCAGGAGCCTCCTCCTCCTCCAAGCCTGCTCAGTGACGTCTCGGGGGTTGCCACCCCTACACCCATCACGCCAGCTCTGGGTTCTCCCGTGGGGGATTGGCTCCGCCACTTTCATTCTGCCTGGTCCGATATCACCTCGGACAGGTGGGTTCTTGAAGTGGTCAGTCAGGGACTGCCTCTAGAGTTCAAGCAGTACCCTCCCAGCCAAGCCCGCGTACCTTGGGAGGAAAGGATCTCGGCTTGCACGCAGTCAGCTCCTCGAGATGACGTAGCTCAGCTCCTCCGCAAGGAGGCGGTAACTCCAGTGCCAGATCCTCCTACAGACCCAGGCTTCGTGTCCAGGTACTTACTGGTGCCCAAGCAGATGGGGGGTTGGCGCCCCGGCCTAGATCTCCACAACCTGAATCAATATCGCAGGTCTCGCACCTTCCGGATGGTAACTCTGGCCCAGATCCTACCATCCCTGGAGCGAAACATGTGGTTCTGTTTACTGGATCTACAGGACGTGTTGTTTCATGTCCCAATCTGTCCGTTCCATCAGTGGTTCCTCCGCTTCAGGGTCGTAGGGATCCTGTACAAGTTCCAAGCCATGCCATTCGGCCTGTCATTGGCCCCTCGGGTTTTCACCAAGTGCATTGCAGTGGTGGCAGCCTACCTTCGGCGTCGAGGAGTACATATCTACCCTTACCTCGTCGATTGGCTCTTGGCAGGATCCTCTCTTCAGGAGGTGGAGAGGTCCAGGGACCTGGCTCTTCAAACCTGCTCCCAACTAGGCCTCCTGATCAATGAGGCCAAGTCGGAACTCGTGCCTGCTCAGGGGATGGGCTTCATCAGGGCAGAGCTTGACTCTTGTCAAGCCAGAGTTCGGCTCCCGATGGACAAGGTGGAGGTTCTCTCCTCCTTTGCCCGATCATTTCTGGTTGAGTACTTGCACCCTGCCCAGAACTTTCTGCGCCTTCTGGGTTACATGGCGGCAGGCACCTCAGTGGTCCGTTGGGCCAGGTGGCACATGCTCCCCTCCAGTGGGAGCTGGCCACCCAGTGGATTCAATGCCACAGTCATTTTGACCAGCTGATCACTGTAACCCAGCAGATGCGGGACACTCTCCAGTGGTGGATCGCCCCAGACCGGTTGCAGGAAGGGATCCCGTTTGTCGTCCCCGCGCCGACGGTCGTCCTCATGACCGATGCCTCTCTCATGGGCTGGGGAGCTTACATGGGGGACAACAGGGCCTATGGGTTCTGGACCCTTGAGGAGTCCTAATGCCACATCAACCTGTTGGAGCTCAGAGCAGGCAGATTGGCACTGTCAGCTTTCGCTCCTCAGCTCTGGGGTCAAGTGGTTCAAGTCTAGACGGACAATACCATGACCATGTACTACCTCAGCAAACAGGGTGGCACGCACTCCCATCTGCTGTGCAAGGAGGCACTCCGCATCTGGACCCTCGTAAGCAGGTTGGAGGAGGATCTCCTAGCCATCCATGTGGCAGGAGCCTCGAACCAGCTGGCGGATGCTGTCAGCCAAATAGGCCAGACATCCCACAAGTGGTCCCTCTATCCAGAAGTAGTCCCGTTGGGGCAAAACGTTGGTGGACCTGTTTGCCTCCAAGGAAAACAACAAGCTGAGGCTGTACCATGCCCACCCCCTTCAGCAGGACTCGCTGTAGGGGGATGCCTTGTCGAGGCCGTGGACCCCATGCCTCTTCTACTCCTTCCCTCCATTTTCCTTGATCCACAAGGTGTTACTCAAGGTGAGGAGGGACAGGGCGAAGGTGATTCTGGTAGCCCCAGACTGGCCGCATCAGTTCTGGTATCCAGCTCTCCTCAGCCTCAGCTGCAGGCAATCGGAACAGCTTTGCACACGCCCAGGCCTGATATCACTCAATCAAGGGAAGGTATTCCATCTGGACTTTCAGTCCCTGCACCTCACAGCCTGGTACCTGAGTGGCTAGAGTTCCAGGCTCTGGGTCTTTCCGAGGATGTCTTCACCATGGTGGAGGCATCTCGTAAAGAATCGACCAGGAAATGTTATGCCTTCAAATGGAAGAGATTTTCCATTTGGTGTCTGGGTAAGAGTCTGGACCCCTTATCCTGCTCTGTGCTAACATTCTAGACTACCTTTGGTCTCTTTTCAAATGGGGTCTGCGGTCATCGACCCTTAGGGTGCACCTGGCAGCCATTTCCACTTACCGGACATGGGCCGGTCAGCTGACATTGGCACAGGAGACGGTGGTCGGGCACTTCTTCCCCTCTGGTGCGTGAACCTCCACTTCCATGAGATCTGTTGCTGGTTCTCATAAAGCTCATGGGCATGCCATTCAAACCTATACACAAGTGTGAAAATGCACTCTCACACTTGTCGTGGAAGACGGCCTTCCTGGTGGCTATCGCGTCAGCCAGAAGGACAGGAAAGCTCCAGGCGCTGCCGGTGGACTCCCCTTATCTGGTCTTTCACAGGGACAAAGTTGTTGTGTGCCCCCAACCGAAATTCCTTCCAAAGGTGATATCAGAGTTTCACCTTAACCAGGTATTGACTCTGCCGGTATATTATCCTAACTACACCTCGGACACCGAGTACAGGCTCCATACCTTGGACCTGAGATGTGCTCTCTCCTATTATAAGGAGCGCACGGCGGAAATTCATGCAAAGGTTCACCAGCTGTTTGTCACCTACGCTGAAGCCGCTTCTGGCAGACCTGCAGCTAAGCGGACCATAGCAAGATGGATTACATCATGCATAATTTCTGTGCTATGAGTTGACCGGCAAGGAGCCTCCCAGAGGGATAAGAGCTCATTCTACCCGCCATACTGCTGCTTCGGTGGCTGCTTCCAGGGACATCCCTATCCAGGAAATCTGTTGGGCTGCTGCCTGGAAGTCAGCAAACACCTTCATTACCCACTACTACATCGACCTTGAATCATGCCGGGATGCTGGTTTTGGAGCCTCAGTTCTCCAATCTCTGTTTCCCAAGTAAGGGGTGTGCACCTTGCCTCCCTCCTCCCAGAGAACTGCTAGGAGTCTACCAAAGAGTGTGGATGAACAACCTGGAAGAACAGGTTACTCACCTGTAACAATAGTTCTAGGAGTGGTACATGTTGTTCATCCACACGTACCCACCCGACCTCCCCAGCTTTTGGCGCACAGCCTGGTTTCCAACGGGCTCAGATCTGGCATCATGGGGCGGAGTCAAGGGTTATACCTCCCAGGTGCGTGGGAGGAGCCAACCTGAAGACTTTCCGGCACATCTTAAAGGGAAAAAGACACTGCAAAGAAGTGTGGATGAACAACATATACCACTCCTAGAACTACTGTTACAGGTGAATAGCCTGTTTTTTTTGGTCGGTGCAACAGTTTCCTTCACTTTATTTTCTTTTATTTTAATCGCGATTGAGTGTTTTCGACGGTTTCTTTGACTATTTAATCATGGTTCCCTTTTTCTTGAGGGAACCAATGATTTTGAAGTGTTTTTCTTTTTTAACTCAGTAATCGCGGTTCCTTACCGCAAGGGAACCAGTTAGAATTTCCACATTTTAACAGTTATTGCTGTGTTCTCTGTGGATTGGCATGTCAGAGATCCCCAAAACTAAAAAGAAAACTGGACCTACAGGTTTTAGAAAGTGTGTCAACTGTCACAAGATGTTGGCCATAGAAGATTCTCATAACCTGCGCCTTAGGTGTTTAGTTCCAGATCATACTTGCTCTCTTTGCACCAAACTGTGTGAAAAAAAAAAACTTTGAGAAACAGAGGAAGGAGATTTGAAAAAATTATGGCCGAGGAAAAATCAAAGGCTACTGTCAGGGGCCATCTAATAATAATAATTCAAACAGAGGTGCTGATGAAGCACCCAAGTCCCAGCCTTAAAATAAAGCTTCCAAAGGAGCTGATGAAGTTCCTTAAAAATTTAAAAAATAATAAATGCACCGATGAAGTGTATGTATTAAAAAGGAAGCACTATCAAACTGCTTATAAAGTGGCTAAAACGATGATTTGCAAAGACAAAAACGCTCCTGTTCCTTATGGGACGGCCAATAGTGAGACAACAGGTAGCTTAAAACATAAAGAAAAACAAAACATATTCAGCCACAGTCTGTGCAGGTACTTCCATCTGTGCAAGGCATGGCAAAAGCATGGCACGATTTTCAGACCCTACAAAAGATGGGATCTATGTTTTCTGGGGCTGGTAAACACTCTTCCACAGTTCTCTCTTCTGGAGACTGTGAGGGTGATGTAGAAGATGAAGAACATTTTTATGATGCCCCTGACATGCATTTAGAGGTCCTGGAACCTGATGTGTCCCCGGACCCTCATTTTGGAGCTTCCCCTGCTGACCGGGGAGGATCCCTCCCCTACGCTTACATTTATTCAAAATATTCTAGACACCCTGGCCCTCCCTACTCGGGAGTCTAACCAGGATACAGACAAGGATAAAGATTACAGGGAGATGAAAGGCCTCCCACCCCACCAAAAGAGTAGTCATGCCTATCTATAATGCTTTCAAAAAAAATACCGTGAAATTGCTTCAAACCCTCACTTCTGCGTCAGGGAGTTGATAAACCTGCTGACAAAAAATACCAATTTTCTGAAAATTATAGCAAGTTCCTGTCTGTACATCACAGCCATGAGAATATGGTGCAGCAGGTAGCATGTGAGAAAGCTGGAGTCTCCTTGTCTTCCTTACCCCCTGACAAGGACTCCGGAAAAATAGATTTAATCACAAAAATGTACACCACAGCTTCCCTGCTTATCAAACTTTCCTCCTACATGACTTTCACAGCCAAGTATCAAAAAGCACTGAGGAACTCTGTCCTGGCCATTACCACAATGTGTTGGACACAATGGTGCAGGAACTGGTGGATACTGCAAAAACTGCCCTGGAAGCTACGAAACACCAATTTCACATGGCAGATGACAACAGTGATGCCACCTCCAGAGCCATTGCCCATGACATTTATTTGAGGCACTTTGCCTGGCTTAGAACTACTAGTCTAGCCCCAGACACCCAGGCTAAGGCCATTGACTTTCCCTGTGATCAAAACATATCATTTGTTTCCAGGACAACTGACTACATGAAAAAGGTTGACGTGCACAAGGCCTCTTGGCAGAGTCACTCCTCTAAACCTAAGCTTCCTGCCCAACAGAAATCCCACCTGAGGAGAAACAGGGGCAGAGCTTTTTTCCCCAGACCTTACACTCCCTATCCCCAGCCTGATTTATTCAGTAGAGGGGTGTTTTCAGAGGGAGGAGCAGAAGGGGCCAAAGAAGAACCACCTCTGCCCAGCCAGCAGCCTCTCCGTCTAAGCCGTGATGCGAGTGTCCAGCTCCCCTTCCCTCCAGACTTTCCCACTATCTTCAGAACTGATCCCTCATTACCTCGGACATGTGGGTTCTGGAGATAGTGGAAAAGGGTCTGCCACTACAGTTCAAGCAGATGCCAGACCTCAAGTGTACCCTGGTGTCAAAACCCCAACCCCAACACAGGTACTACTGTTGGAGTTGGGGGTCAAAAACCTAGCTCTACGACCAGTTGAGAGGGTCCCGACTCATGAAAATGGCAAAGACGTCTACTCCAGGTACTTTCTGACACAAAAGAAAACTGGGGAGTGGCGACCTGTCTCGGATCTCAGATATTTAAACAAACATCTGTTAGAAACCAGATTCAAGATGGTTACTGTGTCACTGGTCATTCAGTCCTTACAGCAGGGGAACTGGCTATCCTGTCTGGACCTAAAGGACGCTTACTTCCATATACCCATAAGGAAGTCTCGCAGGAAGTTGCTCAGATTCAGACTCCCTTCGGGCCACTGTCAGTTCACTTCGATGCACTTCATCCTGTCCTTTGCTCCAGGGGTCTTTACCAAGTGCCTAGCAGTGGCAGCAGCACACCTCAGGAAGCTGGGTGTCTCAGTCTAACCCTATTTGGAAGACTGGCTCATAGTGGCAAAGTCTCCTTGTCGGGTCAAGGAGTCCCTGGGCTTCCTGGTAAGTCTAAGAAATCTCACCTGGAAGGAACCCACCGAGCTACTCACTTTCATAGGAGCTCGGCTGGATACTCAGAAAGGATATGCTTTCCTCCCACAAGAGAGAATTCACAGTTTCCTTTCAGTGGCAGATTCTTTCATCCAAGGACAGCAACGGCCAGCCAGACATTTCCTCAGGCTGTTGCGACACATGGCTTCAGTGACTGCAAGTCGCCGAGACACTAGTGAGGAAGCATAAAAAGACCAGGAGTAGTTGTAAAATTCGAAAAAAGTGATTATTATTAACAGTAAAATAAAAGCATAACATTGGTCAGTATAACTATTTACAAGGGCAGTATAAACAGAGAAAGTCATCTGGGTTTCTTCTCAATTTCCAAATCTGTGTCTCTTTTAGTCTCTGTGCTTCTCTTGCAAGAAACTGCAGCTCTGTTTTTATAAGTCTTAAAGGAGCAGTCCACCCAGAATTTGCAAAAAAACATATGTTATGCAGAGTGTTTTGATATGTATGTTAAGTCCTAGTGTGCCCTTCCCTCTGTCTGCTATTAGGAGTTTTTCCTAAATTAGCCTGCTAGCTGTGTGGTAGTTTTACAACCCCTGGGGATCTCCATCACAAAAAAGTTTATTGGCTTTCTTTGTCCTATGGTACACCCTGTCTTATGTGACACTGATGTAGCCATGCCCTTAGATTTAGCATGTGCACTGCTTTAAAATCCGTTTAAATGCAGTTCACAACAGCAGGTAACTATTCTTATCCAGGGAGCACAAATGGCAACAATTACAGTTTAGCAGATACCTGAGAGCAAGCTAACTGGGGTTTCTGTAAGAAAACAGATGCTAAACAGCTCTAATTCATTATTTCTGTTTTCGGTGTGTGTTGGGTCTAGCTAGCAGTAGTAAGTGTTTTCATTTTAAAATGTTATTTCATTGAACTACACACAACAATATAAAGCACAGAAATTGCCCCAGATCATCAATGCTATAATTAGTAGACTGTAGCTGTTTTCTTACAGAACACCTACTCGGCTCTCAAGTATTTGCTAAACCATAAATGTAGGTACTATCATTCTACTAGAAGGAACTTGGGAGTTAGGGCTGATTTTGCTCTGTGACATCAGTTCTTTTGTTACAAATGTAAAGTGTCTTTTCAATAAAGTATAGAACTATGTATGTGTGAGTTATTTAGTTTGGAGAATATTTGTTTTATTATTTGAAAAAGTGTGATACACTAAATGTGTAGTGCAGTGAACCATTGTAAAATGGAATCAAATGTGTAGCTGGAATAGTCACTGTCATCCTGTTGCTTTCATGCCGTACCAGAGGCAGAAGAAAAGCTGAATTCAAAGTTTTTTACAGTTTCTAGGCTGCAGCTTCATACCACACACTTCATTTGTAAAAATAAATATGAAAATCTTGTCACAGCAAAATCAGCATTAACTGCTAATAGAATGCTGATACCAACATTTACAGTTTAGCAAATACTTGACATCTGAGTGGGGTTTCTGTAAGAAAACAGCTAGTTTTTTTTATTAATTATAGGTAGCATTGATGATCTGGGCATTTTCTGTGCTTTTATGGTTGTGTATAGTTTGATAAAATTAAAAGTTTTAGAATTAAAACACTCCTGCTAGCTAGACCTGATGCATACAAAAATAGTGAATTAGAGCTATTTAGTAGCTGTTGTCTTACAGAAACCCCAGTTAGCTTGCTCTCAGGCATCTGCTAAACTAACTGTTGCCATTTGTGCTCCCTGGATAAGAACAGTTTTTTGCAAATTCTGGGTGGGCTGCTACTTTAAGAAAACAGCACGCTCCTCACACAGTGTTCTTGCATGTTTCAACAAGTGCAACTAAAAGAACATTGTGACCCAGAACTGACCTCTTGCTTATAGCTTCTCAGAGTGTTTGCAAACAGGCTAACTCCTTGAGTTCCAAACAGCTTTTTGCAATCATTTCAGCAGTATGACTATATACATTTTAACAGTAAAACTATATACAGTTCCAAACAAAGGGATCCCAGCATCAGTTACATTTCCACATAATGATTCACATACATTTTTATACCAGCAGATATGCAAAGGGGAGAAAAGACACAACAGCAAGTGAGGGTAGAGAGATAGCGAGAGGCAGAAAATTGCAATATATGCAATATAATATTGCAACTTGGTACCCCCCCCGCCCTAAATAAAACGCCCTATTTTAACCTGCATTTTATATCTTAAACTGGTGCTCTGTTTTTCATTTTTTACTTTTTCTTCCATTTCATTCTCCTTTTCTTTCCTGTACTGCACTATGTTTACTGTTTTTTTTTTTTGTTTGTTTTTTTTTTGTTTGCTGTTCAGCTACTCTGTTAACCCACCTCGCCAAATCATTCTCTTAACACTCGGCCCTATAGCCCTTGGCCTGCCCCAGGCTTCTTAGCCTTTACAGGGTTGCTGTCAGTCACCCAAGAACGCCTGTAAGGTGTCGCCTCTCCTCTGCTACTCAGCACTCCCAAGATGGCATCCATAGTGTACCTTTTCCTCCTTGGCTGCATCTTCCGTCTAACATTGGTGGAGCCTAATACGAACACTCTGAAAGAAACAACCTTCCTGAACTCTCCTACATGCCAGGAATCAAGTCTGATGGTGTTTGCTCCTCAGCTAACTCCTTCCAAAGGCAGTAATCCGCACGCAGTGGAACATTTCACATCCCTTACTGCCTTACACCCCCTAAGCAGACACCCCTTATCTTCTCCATTAGGGCAGCAGTATTTGCTCTGACCAACTTCTGTTGCCCCTTCAACTCTTGTTCTGCTGCCCTAGGCAGTGTCCATGCTAAGCAACCTAACAAAGCCTTCCTGAGATTCCTTGTAAGATGTCTCAGGAAACTATTTATCATGCTGTTGCTCTGTGCAGGTAGTGTGGAACTAAACCCAGCCTCCAATCTGCTAGCTGCTCCAGAGGAGCTTCCACAGTTAAAGGGCCTGAGCTTCCTGCATATGAATGTATGCAGCCTAGGCAATAAATTTGACCTGGCCTAAGCCTGGATCCAACATGTAATGTCTGATGTAGCAATGTTCTTGAAAACCTGGCTTAAGAATCATGTACCCAACAAAATGCTTAACATCCCTGGCTACAACACAGGTGTGACAGGTCGACCAGAGGCAGTGGTGTTGCCATATATATTAAGGACAAATTCCTAACCTCTGATATTGTCCGTACATCAGTGCCCAAAGAATCATGAGTGTCTTGCCCTCGTTACCCTTATCGCCTGGAGTAGCTCTACTGGTAGCTGCATGCTGCTGGCCTGTGTATACTACCTCACCTTCACTCCCTCTTGGAGAAAGCGACTACTAAATGCATCATAATGGGGGACCTTAATCTTAACCAACAGGCTCAAGGATTTCTGCCACGAGCAGGGGCTAACTCAGATTACCCCGAGGTTACCCGATCTAATAAAAAAAAAATACGACCGAAGCTCCTTGCTGGATCTTATGCTCATCAACAAGCCACATAATATCTTCCATACAGGGGTCTTCCATAATGACGTTGAGTGCCCACTGCGCTGTCACCTGTGTCAGGCATTCCCAACACCTACCTTCCACCTCTACCTTCAAGCTAAAGTGCAGCCTAAAACACTTCTGTCTCCCTGCCTTCTGACAGATCTTGGGAATATTAAGTGGCAGGACTTCTATCTTGCACCTTCTGTGTCTGAAGCTTTCTATATCTTCCAGGATCTGTTACTAAGGGTAATTAATAATCACGCACCTTTAAGAAAGGTTAAATCTAGGAAACAGGCACCTGATTGGTTCAGCCCATCCCTGAAGAGGGTCCTGCGGTCCAGAGACACACTATGGAAAAGGGCAAGGAAGTCGCAGTCTGACTCAGACTGGCTCTCCTTTCGGGTAGCCAGGGACGCCTGCACCAAACTGATCGGGGTGGAAAAATCATGTTTCTTTCAGTCCGCCCTTGAGGAAAACAAAAACTGCTCTGCCAAGTTTTGGCAAATCATGAGAGAGGTTGAAGGACACTCCCCTGCCACCTCAATTCTGGCCAAAATTGTAGTGAACAATAACTCCTACACAGGTAGGTCTGAGATCCTTGACCAGCTCAATAACCACTTTGCTACTGCAGGCCTCGCATTCGATGCCTCGCCTGTTAGTAAACTGAGTGCCCCAAGTTCCGCCAGTGTAGGTACTATCCCTACTTTTGTCCACCCTCCCTTTGATTTCCAGCCAGTATCCTTTAAACAGGTGGAGGACCTTCTTCTCTCGCTAGATGCCAAAAAGAGTGCTGGTGCCCACTCGTTAGAATCCTTCTTTCTAAAAGCAGGCTGTTATCATCTGACAGCACTTATTGCTCATCTGTTTATTAGCTCACTTACCCAAGGGGAGCTACCGCTCAGTTAGAAAATTGTGCATAGTAACTCTTTGTTCACGTCGGGAGACCCTACAGACTTGAATAATTACAGACCAATCTCGCTTCTTCCTGTACTATCCAAGCTACTAGAAAAAATTGTCAACTCACAACTGAGGGAGTATTTGGACTGTGAAAATATCCTTAACCCATCCCAGTCGGGGTTCAGACCTAAGGATAGCACTGTGTCGGCTATAGCCAAAGTGTCTAATGGCTGGTTAAAAGCTCTGGATAATAGCACATCTACACACTTTTCCTTGACCTTAACAAAGCCTTTGACACGGTTGATCACTCCATCCTGCTTAGTACTCTGGGTAGTATTGGTCTAACCCCTGCTGCAATAAAGTGGTTCCACTGCTACCTCACAAATTGAAGACAACAAATTAAAGCACAAGGGGAACTGTCCCACTAAAAGCTTTGCCCCATGGTGTCCCACAAGGTTCTATCTTGGGGCCTATCCTCTTCACACTTTATACTAACCACATAGATTCTGGCATACTCACAGGAAATGTTCACCTGTTTGCGGATGACACAGTCCTCTATACAACCAACCCCTCTCTAGATCTTGCTTACAAGGAGTTACAGCAGGACTTTATTATCCTCCAATATAACCTGCTGAGCCTGAAGCTCTTGCTCAATGCCAAAAAAAAACAAAGCCATGATTATCTCCCCGCACTCCTCCCTCAATATGGGAACCTCCAGATTATCACCCTCCTTGGTGAACCTCTGGAAATAGTGGATAAATTCAAATATTTGGGAGTCTGGTTGGATAACAAGCTCAGTTACATTGTACACCTAAGTGAGTTAAAAAAGCTAGGACAGCGCCTTGGCATATTTTAACGCATAGGAGGTCACGTGATGGCATCTAGCTAGGCAACAGCTGGATTTCTGAGCTCTCCCCTCTAGCCACCTTTCCTGCCTGTTTTTTTGAATCATCTTGGCATTTAAACAAGAAATTTCATCAGGAGACGTCTGATTAAGTTGCCTGCTATCGCAAAACGAGTTTTTGTGGACGAAATAGCTGTTTATAACTTTGGGATGGAGGTGGATGGGAAGCAGGCCTCAGTCAGGTACACACCCTCCTGCATCCCCGGAGAAAGCTGCAAAACAACGCAGAACCAGGTACTGCTAAATCGGAGCTTAACTGGGGACAGAATGCAACAAGCCATTCCCTTAACGGAGGATAGGTTCCTCCAAGAGCTCACTCCTTTGAAGGATATTTTTGAAAGAAATGACTGGGGAGCTTAAGTCCCTGCTATGCGATCTCTCTCCTCTGTCTCTACTAGAGTTTCGATGTGGAGGCCCGAGTTTTCTCAACAGAGCAGTGGAGGACGTAAACCGAAAGTGAAGTCGTTGAGCTTAAACATCAGATTAAAAAATTGCAAGCCAAAACAGAAGACTTAGAAGGGCATAATCACCGGAACAATTTAATAATCCTGGGCCTACCTGAGATGGAAGAGGGACCAGACTTGATGGCCTTCTTGCAGAAGTTCCTGAGCAAGGTCGTGGGCCCATCGCTCCCTAAGACCTAGGCCCTTGTCTGGATCCCCCACGCCCTATTATCGCTAAATTCCTAAGTTAGCCTGGAAAGACAGCACGCCTACACGAAATCGCAGGAACTTAAAGAGATCCTTTGGGGCATATCCAGAACTGGATTATGCAGGATCTACCTAAAGAATCCCGGAAAAGAGAGCAGCTTATCATCCCCTGAGTGCAAAGCTAATAGGCTGCCTCCATCCCTTTAGGATGATATATCCGGCGGTTCTCAAGGTCACTGTTGGAGGCATGGCTACTAGTTTTAATTCTCCAAGCTGCCTTCAAAGAACTGGCAACTAAACTACCGGACCTGTTCAAATCGACCGCTGAAAGGACTTCCTTTATTTTAATACAGGATTATGTTGACCCTGTGGGGTTATGACCTCCTTTGCTTTAAATATCTGTATTTTGGCTTTCTTTGTTAAAGTTCACTGTTTTAATGTGCTGGCTGTTTGGGGTGTCTCTTGGTCTTACCTTTTTCTCCGGTCTTTTTTCTGCCTCTGATTTTTTCTTGCTTTCTCTCGCTTTCTTGCTTCCCTGTCTCTCCCTTTGGGTTGCTCGGTCTGGTTCGGGTTGCGAGGGGTGGTTTTCTCGGATGGCTGGGGACCCCCTTGCTGCCCCCATTCAGGCCTTCCCGCGACGGAACCTTTTCTTGTTGGATCACTGTTTCCGGGGGGGAAACTTCCTGATGGCCGGACCGGTTTGGTTCCTCTATCTTACCGGTCCCTCTGGAAACAGCGGTTCTGAGTTGATGTTTTCTAGGGTTTCAGTGCCTTATTGATTCCTTTGAATCTCGGTTTCTCTTTTGTGGATTGCCTGGATAGTGGGTAAGTTGATAATTTTAAATGCTTTTTTCTGAGGTAGACGCTGGGGGTCGCTTTGGCTATACTGGGGTGGATGAGCGCGCTTGGCTGTCCTTTATTTTAGACTTGGCTCTGGATTTGCCCAAAGGTTGTACTCTGTCCTTCTCAGTAGGTATGTTTTTGTGGCAGAGCTGTGGGAATGATGGGCACAGGGTGGTGCTGAGCCTCGAAGATACAGATTTGTTTTTCTCTGAGATTATGCTTTGCGCCTGCCTTCTGTGCTAACAATCTCATGGGTTAATGTCTCCTATTTTGGGGAGCTGCCCTGGCTTTGTTTCTTTGTCCCTGATTTCTTGGGCCTTGTTCTTGGTTTGTGGGGCGGGAAGGGAGATATAGTTGGATGGGTTTTATTGTAGGAAGGATTTGTCATATCTTTATACCCTCCTCCTATCTGGTCTCCTTTAACGCCTCCCCTTTGCCTGCTTATTTCATTGGTTACGGTGCATGGGGTGGGCTGGGGCTCGGCCTAAGAATGCCTGCTCGCTGGATGTGGAATCATGAGCCATATGTTGGGGTTGGCTAACCTCCTGGTATTGGGTTTGTTGGGGTGTGTTATGGTTGAGACGTGGATGTTTGCTGTCATCGGTTTTGACGGAACCATTTCAGTGCTGGTTCTTGTACTCTACGCTGGGGAGTCGGAGGTTCTGCAATGGGGTTGGGTGGTTGGGGCTTTAGGCCTTAGATTATTTTATAGGGTTATTATACTCGGCCACTGTTGTATATAGTTATTTTTTGGTTTGTTTGGGTACTGGTTGTTTGTGGTGGGGGTCTAATTTGACTCTTCGTAGGTTATGTTGGGTTTCTGGACTTAGGGAGGGAGGAGGGAGGTCTTCCTGTTACCGACTGTTTTGTTCTGGGTTTTGTGATTTTGGTCTTTGTTGAGTGGGCCGGGGTTGGGACTGATGACTGTTATTCTCATGTTTTGTATGGTCTCTGTTTACTATGGGGAGCTCTCGGGTTTTAATGGGTGGGGGCGGGCCTGATGAATGCTCTCCTGGTATTTTATATGACATTTGGTTTACTAGAGTGCTGCTATGGAAGGAACATGTTTTCTGTAACTCTTGTTTGGGACTGTTTTGGATGGGGCTTACTTTGTTATAAATAATAGTGGACTGGGGATATATAGTGAACAGCTTAATCCCCCAATTTAGTTTAATGTGCTGTTTCTGGGGATGAAAATGGGGGGTTCTCCTGTTGGGGCCAAAGTTTGGTTGGTCTGGGTATTATATGATATTCCCAGTCTTTCCTTGTGGGGTGCACCTTTTTCTTTCTTGTAATCCTGATTGTGTCTGGATATTTGAATTTTGTATTCTGTATTTAAAATGGCTATGAATACTCTCAAAATAGCCTCTTGGAATGTACACGGACTTAGGGATCGGGTCAAACGCTTGCAGTTGTTTAAACATTGTTCACTACTGCAAATTGATATTCTTTTTCTGCAGGAAACTCATCTCAGCCATGGTGGCACCAAACTATTATCTCGCTCTGGCTTTTCCCAGTCCTATCTTGCGGGTAATTCTTGTTTTAGTAAAGGGGTGGCGGTTCTAGTTAAGAAACATGTTTTATTTACCATAGAGATGACTATGTCAGACCCAGAGGGGAGGTTTTTGTTGGTTAAGGGCTCTCTTAATGGGGACAATGTTGTTCTGGGTTCTATATATGGCCCAGTTGGGGGTGACCCGGGATTTTTCATGTCCCTTGCTGACAAATTGGCTAACTTTCTTCCTGCTCAGTTTATACTGGGTGGGGACTGGAATATTCCCTGTTCACCCATTCTAGATAGAGATCCTCAGGATAGGCGCCTCCTTCCTCGCTCATAGAGCCTTTTCGGAATTGAGATCGTTGCTGGGTCTATGTGACCCCTGGAGACATGCCAACCCTTCTCTTCGAGCCTTTCCTTCCTTTCTCAGTCGCATGGTACCAAATCTAGGCTGGATATGGTATTAGTTAGTATTCCTTTCTTCCGAATCTCTGTTTATCTGGTATTGACCCAATTATTTTATTGGACCATGCTGTTGTCTGGATTAAACTTTCCTTGGCCCCGTTTCTCCAGACTCAGTTTGCGCCTGAACACTCAATTGTTGAAGGACCCTCAAAATGTGTCTGATATTAGTTCCTGATTTCCTTCTTTTTGGTAGATAATCTCAATTCTACTCCGAGGCTGGATATGATTTGGTCTGCCCTGAAATGTTATCTTAGGGCGAGCTTATTAAACTGGCTTCCCTTAGAAAGAAAAAAGGGCTGGCAAACTCCTTATCTTTGATGGGTAAAATCAGGGATTTGGAGGCTAAATATTCCTCAACTTCTTCTTTAACTGTTCTTAAAGAGCTCCTATCAGTTAAGAATGAATACTTAGATCTTTGAAGGAGAAAACGGAGTATTGTTTATTAAAAACTCAAGCCAAGTACTTTGATCAAGGGAGAAATCCGTAAAATCCTGGCCTTATGTTACGGCATTGGAAAGTTCCAGGATTATCCTTTCTTTAATTTCTTCATCCGTATAGTTGTTACTTCACCCAGAGGAATTGCCCGTATGTTTAAGGACTATTATCGGACCTTTATAGTAAATCCCTATATCGCACTCCCTTCGGACCTAAATGAATACTTGAGGGAGATCGATATCCCTTGCTTATCAGAGGCTCAACAGGCTATTTTGCTGGCTCCAGTCTCATGGAGGAGATTGAGAGATCAATTGCTTCCTCGCTCCCACCAAACACCAGGTCCTGATGGTCTCCGCTAATTTTATAAGGCCTTCGCCAAGGATTTGGTACCTACTTCTTAAATTATATGAGTACTTATCAGTAGCTCCGGACGTGGATCCCTCATTGTTCGAGGCTACAATTGTTTTAATCCCCAAACCTGATAAGATTCACACGGATCCGGCCAATTTCAGACCAAACTCTCTTCAAAACTACGATATGAAAATTCTGGCTGAAATGCTTGCTGAAAGAATCAGGAGGGTTTGGTCTGGTCTGTTGAGCCCTGAGCAGGTCGGTTTTGTCCCTGGCAGATCGGCGGCTGATCATTTGAGGACTTTGTCGCATATCTCTCAATATGCCCAATCCGTTTCGTATCCAGCTGCTTTGGTCTCCCTTGATGCTGAAAAGGCCTTCGACCGTGTGGACTGGTCTTTTCTCTGGGCAGTTATGGAGAGAATGGGTTTTCCGCCTGCTTTTCTAAATAGGATTCGGGTGTTTTATAATAGCCCTTCTACGAAAATTTACTGTAATGGGGTGCTCTCCTCCCTTTTTCGTCTATATACCGGTACCAGGCAGGATGTCCCCTTTCTCCTCTATTATTTAATTTGTACCTGGAACCCCTACTTATTAGGCTTAAGGCTTCTTCCCAGGTCAAGGGTCTTAGATTACATCAAAGGGAACTGGTTCTCTCTGCTTATGCAGATGATATTCTTTTACATTTAGTAGATCCGGCTGAGTCCTTGAAGGCGGTGATAGATATAGTTGAGAGGTTCGGCACCTTTTCTCGTTATAGGTTGAATATTTCAAAATCTGAAATCTTTCCTCTTAATGTATATACCCAAAAGTCCGTATTTTCTTCTTTTGGGATGAAATGGGCCCCTGGATCTATCAAATACTTAGGATTTATTTTCTACTGATCTTCTCTTTGAGAAAGTTAAACTTGGACAGAGTCAAAACTCGGTTTCTCAAGATTTACAGTGCTGGTCAGCTCTTCCTATTTCACTTTGGGGTAGAATAAATATTCTTAAAATGAATGTTCTCCCTCGGATTTTCTATCCACTGAACTTGGTTAACCTTTGGCTTCCTGTCTCTTATATTCAACAGTTTCATGTGCTTTTTTCTAATTTCGTGTGGCAAGGGAAAGGGGTTAGGCGCTCCTATGCTAAATTATCGCTTCCTAGGGAGAAAGGGGGTCTTAGATTACCTAATCTCCTGTTGTACCATTGGGTGCCCATTTTCTAAGTTGGGAAGATGGTTCTCTACTGAATCAGATTCATCCTGTCCAATTTGGCTTCAACTTGAACGTGCCTCTCTCTCTGAGATCAAACCAGATAGGTTTGCTTTACTTACTTATCCCAAAGGTACTTTCATATTGGGTGCTCTAACAGTGTGATGATGGCTGCTCTTAAGTTGCTTGTGCAATGCTTAAAGTTTTTCCTGGTCTCCGCCATTTCAGATTTGGGACAACCAGTTGTTCGTAATCCCAATGTTAAGTTGGGTACTTCATGGATTACCCCGGATTGGTTACCACAAATCAGAGAGGCCAGACTTGAGCATTTCTTCAGTAGGGACCTACTTCTCTCTTCCGGCGACATACTGGAGAAATTCGATATACCTAGGAGAGATATTTTTAAAGTATATCAATTGAGACATTTGATCGGTTCGGAGATTTGGTACCACCTTTAAGGATTCGGCCGTTTATCCCTTTCTTTCTGGAATTATTAATTTTGCTTCCCAATCCCATTCTATCTCTCTGATATATTCCTTCCTTCTGAATTATAACTTGCTGGATGCGGTTGAAGGCTCGGGTGTGTGGGCACATCTTCTACCTGATATCTCCCTGGATTGTTCTGGTATCTGGAAAGATCTTTATAGATATCATACTCAGGATAGGTTGCGTTAACATATTACATTGTTAATAATCTCTACTATACGCCGGTTAAACTCTTTCAGCTTAAGAGGGTCTCTCATTCAAAGTGCTTCAGGTGTTTGCAAGGAAGGTAGCTTAATCCATATGTTTTGGGACTGTCCTAAAGTCGCCCCCTTGTGGTCTCTGGTCCGGGATTATCTTGATCCTCTTCTGGGTCTGTCCAGCTTTTTCTCTCCTGAGATATGTATTCTTGGTGATTTCTCCCGTATAGATAGTGCTGAGCGTAGATATTATATGGCTTTGGTGTCTATGGCTGTTAAAAAATTGGTTTTAAGACACTGGACTGACCAGCTGGCCTTGTCATTTGCTGATTGGTTGACTGAACTGGCTTCATATCTCCAGTCTGAAAGGTTGATTGCGAGTATTAAATGTCGCTTGGACCTTTTTCAGCGAAGATGGAGTAAATTCCAAGCCCTGTGTTTGACTTGATTTAACTAACATAACTCTAGACCCGACTCCTCATGTCTGCCTTTTAGTTTAAGAACTATATCAATCCTGGTTATTAGGAGTGTCTTGCTTTTATACCAATGTCAAGATTTGGAAATGATGGTGATGTGTAGCTTTATCCAGACATTGTCTGGTGTTTGTTGGTGCACCCGGGGGGAGGGGGGAAGGAGTTATTCGTTGGGGGTGAATGTTCGGCATTGTACACTGTTTCTTGTATTTGTGATAGGGTGGGTTGATGGTATTGTGGGTGGGATTGGGGTTTTGGGGGTTGGGGTTTTGTGTTTCTTTTTGTATGGGGTTTGGATATGTTTGGGGAGGGGTGGTCTTTGGTTGTACCGCCATTCCAGTTTTTCTTGTACTTCTTTGATGTGTTTCAGACTGTGTTGTTGTTGTTTTGTTTTTTCAAATCAATAAAATTAAATTAAAAAATTTATATTTTAACGCATAAGACATCTACTCACTCTCGAAGCTAGGAAGCAGTTGGTTCAAACAACCTTTCTACCATTGATTGACTACGCTGACTTTCTCTACAGTCACTGGCCCCAGTATGCCCTCCTGAAGCTTGATACACTCTACCATCGCGCTTTGAGATTCATACTTGACATGCCCCTGCAGACTCACCACTGCTTGTTGTACCAGACAATTGATTGGCCGTCCCTCTTCATGAGGAGGCAAATAAACGCCCTCATGTGGCTCTTCAGTGCTATTTCTAACAAACTCCCACCCTATATCTGCAACCTGTTCAAATGGTCTAAAGGTGCATACAGCCTACGGAACTCCTCATTTGTCCTCCTCAAGCTACCACGGACGAGGACACATCATGGCACAACTGTCATCAGCTCCTTCCTATCATCTCTTTGGAACAACATGCAAAAAAGCACTTAAACTTTCCCTCCTGCCTAGCCACTACATATTTAGGCAGCTGCTTTATCGATGCCTGAAGACTGCGTGCGATTGCTTTAGGTAATCACTGGCAAATGGACTGAATATTCCCCTAGCTCCTGGACCTCCCTGGCCTTCTTATTCCCCCTGTCGGCCAACATTCCTTTTTAGTGTAACTACCCCCCCCCCAGCTCCCTCTTTCCTTCTCCGTGGCAACCCCCCTAGGGGCCTATATCCTAGCAGGGCTGCCCCCCACTGCCCTCATGTGTCTTTGCCCTCCTTTCCTTTCTCTGTCCGCCACTGTTTCTTTGCTGTCTTCTCCTCCCTCTGTCCTCCACTGTCTCCTAACCCATATATAGTATGATGAATTGTATATGTATACAGCCCTCGTTATCTCAGTCTTACTCCAATTACCTAATGATCTCGTACTTAAAAACAGTCTGCTTCAATGTCTGCTGTATTATGAAATGAGGCTGAATACTGTAAATTAATTTGTCCTCTTGTGCCCAGGACCATCTTGCAAATGAGCTTGCTCAATGAATGATGTAACTGCCTGGTTAAATAAAGTTTGATTGATTGCAAGATCGTCAGGGTGATCGAGTCCTAGGTTTCAAGAGAAAATTTGGTTGCGCAACCAGACAGACAAGAGACAGAAAAGAAGAGAATAAAACAGATCCTTGTATTTAAACTCTTTCTCCATAACAACTGGGACAGGGCCGTATTCAACCCTGATGCATACCCCCCCTCCTTAAGAGGGAACCTGTTTTACAAAAACTGGTTTACAGAACTATATTTAAATTCTCTCTTAACATGACAGTAGCTTATAATCTTTATAGTTCAGTGCATATGCAGCATATCAAACAGAGACGTTTCAATTTACACTTTTTTTTTTTTTTTTAACTCTAGGAGCGTGGATATGTTGTTCTATCCACACTTGTTGGCATGTCCTTTCCCTTTAAGATTCTTGCTGGAAGGTCTAAAAGCTGGCTTCTCCCACCCACCTGAGTGATATGTGCCCAGTTTCCGCCCCTTGACACCAGATCTTCCTTTCTGCTGGAAGAGTCAGGTTCCCTCCTTATCACTCATGCATTACTGTAGGCCCAGGCACTTAAATCTACAGATTTTCCCAAATTCCAACTTGTTTAGAGTTTTTCCCAATCGCTTTGCGATCTTGACCGTGATGGAGGACGCTCGGGCAAAAGATGTCTCGCACCGACCCACATACCTCGTGCATCTACAGCCTGGGTCTTAGTCATGACACCCAGGCGTGCGAAAATGTGTTGTGCTTTTCATCCAAACGTCATGGACGATCATCTCGCATGACTGCAGCTGGGCAGACTGGAAAAACGGAATCCGCCGGTCAAATCCAAGGAAGCCCGTTCGGCGATCTCCAAGGCTGCTGGGTCCACCAAGCAGCTCGAACAGATACCTTTGAAGAGGAGGTGGCTTGGCCACAGATCGGCCCTTTTCCATGTCCATCTTCATACCACTCAATCTAGTCTCCACTTTCTCAGGCGTCTTTCAGGAGTTGTGCCACTCCCTACCTACCAAGGGAGAGGGTCCCTCGGTCGCACACATTTCTCGGTCCTGTAAAAAAGAACAAGGAGCCTAAGGACACTTCATCTCACCAATGACGCTTCTGGGACCGTGAGAGATCTCGGTCCCATGAATCTTCAGTCTCAGCTTCATTCGAGGTTGCGGCTTCAGCCACTGGCTTCATGGTACCCCCTGTCAGACTAGCCGGCTAAGACGTGGGACGACAACCCGGTCGAGATTATCCTCAATCCCGTCGACCTGTTGTCACTCGATGAGGCAGAGAACTCCTTATTCAGGACCCCGGTCCTGCCTGCCACTGAGGAGGAGACCCAGCCTGCTGGGAATCCCCCCCCGTGGTCCAGATCCCTGACCAGGAAGAGCCGTGGTTCTCCCCGGCTCCTTCCGAGCGACCTTGTCGGTCCCCCCGATGGTCCAAGTCGAGGTCTTTGACACCTTCGACCGCTCACCAAAGAAGGCATATAAGCACTCTAAGATGCAGCACTGCTGCCACTTTTCTTCGTCCTCCTCAGATGAGGAGAGGTTTCGACAGAAAATCCGTCAACTCTGCAAGGATTTATTTTGGCAACAACTAATTATGTCTGGCCAGAAGTCAACTTTGGTTTCTACCCCGGCCATTACTTAGCTGTCGCCCTCTACGCCAACGTCTACTCCTCTGGAGCTGGTCTGCTCCATTCCTCCACCTGCAGAGTCAGTCAAGACCATCCCGGCTCAGCCAAAATCAACCTCTCCACCTATTGTGGTGGGGCCGCCACTGAAATAGCCTCTTTCGGGAGCTCCTTCTAAGGAGTCTTGGCCCATTCTGGGCTTACCGCCTAGGCTGTCCGTCACCCTCACACCTGACCGTCATAGGCGGGTGCAGGGCAACTCTGGTGGCTGGCCGATCGATCCAGACTCTTCGTGGTCCGAGGACTCGATCTACATTCTCGTCCCTTGGACAAGGAATCTGTCTGTAGTCTTTCAATGGAGGAAAGCCCTTCTTCCATCATGGGCATCCTCTGCCTCACCTCCAAATCTACAGGTGATGCCCTTAAAACCCATTCAGAAATGGGCTGAATACCCCATCACTGATATCCTCAAACGGCAGGATTCACCGATAGAGGCCATTGTCGGTCCGGCCTTGGAGCTGTGGCTGCACTCTACCTCCTGCCCCGTGCCATCAGCCCGAATGGCTTGCAAATACGCGGTGCCCATTGGGTCCCTTTCGGGATTCACAGAGCACCCCTCGGCCGAGGGACTGGTGACTGAATTTGTGTTCGGGCGCTCAGGTAATTCAGGAGACACCGATAGACCCCCAGACAAAGAGTCCAAAAAATTAGACCATTTGGCCCGGAAAGTCTATATCGCCTCACTCGCTGGGCCTTCGTCAGGCAAGTTCAGCCATCGTCGTGGCTCACTTCTCTCACGCCTTCCTGGGCTCTCTCAATGAGGTTTTATCTCACCTTCCCACAGACCTCCAGACCACAGTCAAGCAGGTCTGTGACCAGGGTTGGACAGTTGTAAAACTCCAGATGGTCTTAGACCTCGAGGACTGCTGCGCCCACTCGGTAGTGGTCGAGGTTGCCATACGCCACAGGGCTTGGTTGCGGATATCCACCATCACGGCGGACACCCAGCACAAGCTGACGGACATCCCTTTCCTGGGTACCAACCTTTTTGACCCAGGTGTGGACGGTCACCTCCAACACATAGAAAAGTCAGATGCCACCTTGGACTCTGTGACTTCTGCCCAGAACGAATCCCAGGGTTCCAAAAATCAGAAAAGAAAGCCTTTTTGGCCTTCCGCACCTGCGGCCAAGCAGCCCCATTTCCAATCGGGGCAGCATCAGCAGTAGGCTCAACCTTGGCACCCTCAGCCCAAGGCCGGGCCCCTGGTGTCCCGTAAACCCAGAGGACAGGGTTCAGGTTGTTCCCCAAGCTGGACCCTCTTCCTCCAAGCCTGCGCAGTGACGGGATGGGGTGGCCACTCCCATACCTGTCACACCAGCTCTAGGTTCTCCCATGGGAGTCCAGCTCAGCCACTACTTTCCACCTGGTCTGCTGTTACAATGGACAGGTGGGTTTCAGAAGTGGTCAGCCAGGGACTGCCTCTGAAATTCAAGCAGTACCCACCAAGACAAGCCAAGCCCCATGGGAGGAAATGGTGTCCATACATACTCAGTCAGCTCTCTGAGACGACATCGCCCAGCTCCTCTGCAAGGAGGTGGTGGCCAATGTCGCAGACCCCCTGTCAACCCGGGGTTCATTTCCAGGTACTTTCTAGTCCTGGAACGGATGGGAGACTGATGCCCCATTCTAGATCTGTACAACCTGAACCAATTTCTCTGGTCCCCGCACATTCAGGATGGTAACTCTGTCACAGATCATACCATTTCTCGAGCAGAACATGTGATTTTGCTCTCTGGATCTCCAGGACACATTCTTTCACATCCCGATCCGTCCATATCACCAAAGGTTCCTCCATTTCCGAGCAGAAGGTGCCCTCTTTGAGTTCCGAGCCATGCCATTCGGCCTGTCATCGGCCTCCCTGGTCTTCACCAAATGCATTACAGTGATGGCGGCCCTTGTTCAGAATCGAAAGGTCAGGGTGTCCTCCAGACAGGAGATGGAGAGGTCCAGGGATCTAGCCCTCCAGATCTACATCAGTCTTGGTCTCCTGGTCAACGAGACCAAGTCAGAACTCGTACCTTCGCAGGTGATCTGCTTCATCGGGGTAGAGCTCGACTATTTCTAAGCCAGAGCCAGGCTCCCTATGGACAGGGCAGAGGTTCTCTCCGCCTTTGCTCAGTCATTTCTGGTTGGGCACTTGCGCCCTGCCCGGGACTTCCGCCACCTTCTGGGGTACATGGTGGCCTGCACCACCGTGGTCCAATGGGCCTGGTGGCATATGCGCCCTCTTCAATGAGAGCTGGCCAGCCAGTGGACTCAGGGACATGGTCATTTCGATCAGCTGGCCACGGTGACCCAGAAGATGTGGGACACTCTCCAATGGTGGATCATCCTGGCACATTTGCAGGAAGGAATCCCATTTGTCCATCACTGAGCCGACGGTCGTTCTTATGACTGATGACTCTCTCATTGGCTGGGGTGCCAGCATGGGGAATCACAGAGTCCACGGGCTCTGGGCTCCTGAGGAATCCCGATGTCATATCAACCTGCAGTCCGACTGGCACTGTCAGCGTTCGTTCCGCTCCTTTGGGGTCAAGTGGTGCAAGTCCAGACGAACAATACCAAAACCATGTACTATCTCAACAAGCAGGGTGGCACGCACTGTCGGCCTCTGTGCAGGGAAGCGCTTCGCATCTGGACTTTGGTGTGCCGACTGGTGGCAGATCTCCTAGCCATCCATGTGGCAGGAGCTTCAAATCAACTGGCAGATGCTTTTAGCCATGTGGGCGAGGCGTCCCACGAGTGGTCTCTCCATCCAGAGGTAGTACACAACCTCTTCTCCCACTGGGGCAAACCTCAGGTGGATCTGTTCGCCTCCAGGGAGAATGAGAAGCTAAGACTGTTTCATGCCGCCCCCCCCTTCCCCCACAGCAGGGCTCACTGCAAGGGGATATCTTCTCGAGGCTGTGGACCCCAGGCCTCTTCTGTGCCTTTCCTCCACTTTCCTTGGTTCACTAGGTGATCCTCAGGGTTAGGAGGGACAAGGCACAGGTGATCCTGATAGCCCCAGACTGGCCTCGCCAGTTCTGGGTATCCAGATCTCTTCAGCCTCAGCTCCAGGACCCCTAGTCGTCTTCCAGTATGCCCGGGCCTGACATCAGTCAGTCAGGGGAAGGTATTCCATCCAGACCTTCAGTCCCTGCACCTGACAGCCTGGTTCCTGGGTGGCTAGAGTTCCAGGCTTTGAGTCTCTCTGAGGATGTACTTATAGTCGTGGAAGCATCAAGAAAGAAGTCGACCAGGAGGTGCTATGCCTTCAAATGGAAAAGGTTTTCCATCTGGTGTCAGGGCAAGAGCTTGGACCCTTTGTTCTGTCCGGTGGCTAGTATCCTCGACTAACTTTGGTCTCTGTCCACAGGGGGTCTTCAGTCTATATCCCTTAAGGTGTATCTGGCAGCCATCTCTGCTTACCGGGCGCAGGTCGGTCAACAGACAGTGGCACAGGAGAAGGTGGTCTGGTGCTTCTTTGAAGGCCTCGACCATATTTCCCCTCCAGTGCATGAACCACCACCACTGTAGGATCTACTGCTGGTACTGGTAAAGCTCATGGGCAAGCCATTCGAACCGATGCACAGGTGTGAGATGTCACATCTGTCATGGAAGACCGCCTTCTGGGTGACTTTAAATCAGCCAGAAGGATTGGGTAGCTACAGGCGCTCTCTGTTGAGTCTCCTTACCTGGTCTGCCACAGGGACAAGGTTGTCCTGCGCCCCCACCTGAAATTCCTTCTGAAGGTGATGTCGGAGTTTCACCTTAACCAGGTGTTGAATCTGCAGGTGTATTACCCCCAGTCTCACCTCGGAGGCTAAGTACAGGCTCCATACCTTGGACCTGAGACAAGTGCTTTCTTATTATAAGGAGTAGATGGCTGAAATTCCGGGAGAGCTTCGCCAGCTGTTTGTCACTTACGCCGAAGCTGCACCTGGCAGACCTGCAGCCAAGAGGATGATTGCAGATGGATTACATCATGCATTGATCTCTGCTATAACTTGGTGGGCAAGGAGCCTCCCATGGAGATAAGAGCTCACTCTACTTGCCATACTGCTGTGTCGGTGGCTGCTTCCAGGGATATCCCTATCCAGGAAATCTGCAGGGCTGGTACGTGGAAGTAGGCAAACACCTTCATCACCCACTACCACATCAACTTAGAGTCACGCCTGGATGCTGGTTTTGGGGCCTCGGATCTTATCTGTGTCAGTCTTCACCATTCATCACTAGTTGGGTACTGACCAGAGGATAGGATCCCACGGGAGCATATATACATTTTTTTTTCGGGGTGGAGCCAACCTCGAGGCCAATGTGTTGCGTGGGGCTCGCGGGTTGGTCGTTACCTGTTGTTGACTCTGCCCTGGCTCCAGTTCTGCTTCTCCCACCATCGAGTGAGGATCTCTTGGAAGCTCTCCGTGTGAAGACTGCGTCACAACTATGGCCTAGTCCGTCGGCTCTGTTTACAAGTTCTGCTCACCTCCGTGCTCAGCGCCATCTCCCTGTATACCGGTAAGATCTTTTCTTTTTGTTTTCTGATGATGCAGAGTACTTTTGTTTATTTTTTTGTGCTCCGTCCGGTCATGTCTCGGCTGGGGGACAAGAGGAAATCTTCAAGGGTGGGTCAGCCTCCGATGCGTCGGTGTCCCTGCGGCCGACTTTTTTTCCGCCATGGACCAGCATGACCGGTGCTTAACCTGCTTGAGCCCCGACCATGATATGGACCGTTATGACACCTGTTTTTCTGTGGACCGCCGAGTGTTGGAAATGCGCTCGTTGAAGGTCGGACGTGTGCCGCCGACTTTCGGAGGACAGGCTCACACGCAGAAAGCCAAAGTCAGGAGTCTCGGCCCTTCTCTGAGTCCCCTCCCGGTCCTCTACAGCCCGTGGAGGAGGGGGTCTGTGCCAGCTTTAGCCTTGCTGTGGTGGGGCCTTCTTCCATGGTGCAGGAGGCCCAGTCTGGCCCCCTCAGGAACGGGCGGGAGGCACCGTTTCGACAATTGCTTCTTTGGAACCGAAGGCTGCCGAGGCATTCTCAATGCCATCTGTCAGTGCCGCCCTAACTCTGGTGTGGCTTGCAGGGCGCAGGTCCAGTAATTCTGCTTCATACTCTGGCACCATCTACATGGTGCGGGGACGAAAGCGGTGCCGTCAGAGCGGTGGACCTGTCTGCGGTGCCACTTGGCAGCTGTTTCTGACTGGTGATGTTCGCAGTGTCGGGGATGGGGAGGTGCCACTCATAGTGTCGGGGCAGAAGCGGCCCCGCTCACGGTCCTGGGACCGGCAGGGATCAGAGGGTTGTCTGGGTCCGGGCCTCGCTGCCCTCCTCCGAGGATACAGAGGCCGACCCGGATTGGCTTCCGGATTCCTCTGATTCATCAGGGTCTAGCACTTCAGCCCCCACTCATCTCCCTTCTGGGGAGCAGGTGAATTCCTCTGGTTCTGGAGTCAGTGGTACTAACCAGCCTTCAGGTGTCCAGGTGGACACCATGGGGGAACCCAGAGCCTGAGACCCATCTGCTCCTCCAGTGAGCGTACACCCTTCTGTGGTTGTCCTGGATAGCCCGACTTCTGGGCCATCCCAGGCAGAGGAGGACACTCCACCTCCATCTGCCTCCCAGGAGTCAGCCATGGGTTGTCAGCTGCCTCGCCTAGTGGTGAGGAAGAGGGCTTTTTCAGAGTCTGAAGGATTGAGTGGCCAGGGTTCAGCACAGCGGCCCCTCCTGGGGACCCAGCCAGGTTCTGCGAGCAGTCGTCGTGCGGGTCTGCGCTTCTCTCCCGATGGTTCTCCAAGAGGCACATCTTCGCAGGAGGTCAGTGGTTGTCCTTGTGGACTCGTACAATCCCGGTCACCTCCCAGGGGGATTTCTTCTATGGGCATAGCTCTGGCCGTTCCAGTCCGGTTGAATGGCTCTTGTCTGCTAAGACTACCGGGTCTCCCCCTCCTTTGGGGTCATCTGCTTAGTCCTCCTGCCCGGACATAGGCCGTGCTCCTCCTCGGAGGTGCTTGGTCCCCATGCCGCTGTCAACTCCTCCTCTTCTTCCAGGTGTCTCTGTTCCTACCTGGGAGCAGTTCAGGTCCGTGGCTGCACTTTACCCTGCCTACTTTAGAGCCATGAACGAGCAGGTGTTTCACCACTCCCCAGTGCAGCCAGACCCTGAATCTCCGGCCTTGTCAGCTTCTTCATCTTCCTCCTCTGAGAGAGAGGAGCCATCCATCCACCTGTCCCCAGCAGCTGATCTTTCCAGCTATCAGCACTTCCCTATCAGGGTTGCTCGACAAGCTCCATATTTCCATCCTTGGAGAACGAAATCCGGACCAGTCAGCGCGTGCCTTCCTAGGCGAGTACAGTCGGTCTATCTGTTGTTCCCCACCTGGCCAGCTCCCTTCTGGGAGGCATCGCACCAGGTCTGACGATGTCCCTTTTCCTCAGTTCTAGCTCCAAGGGACCTGTACCAGTGGTATTGCGCCCTCCTGAGGTCTCCAGGAACTCTGCCTCGCCCTCCTTTGAGCGTGATGCTCTTGGATACCCTCTCTGGTATAGAAGTCCGAGCTGTGACCGGCCCCTGGATTCAGACTTTTCGGAGTTTGATTTCTGGGGCAGGAGGCTGCTCTCCTCGCGCAGATCTTGCTCTGCGTGGCAGCGCATCAGGCCCATCATGCTGCCTACAACAGGTACTTGTGGTTACGGCTAGGACAAATTCTAGCCTCTTTGTCTGATTCGGAGGCAACCAGACATGCCATTGCCCTCTCCGCGCAGGTCCTGGAGCTTGCAAGATGCCAAGCAAGGGCATCGTACGATGCCAGTGAGGTGGCTTCCAGGCTGGTGGAGGACAACGATCTACATTTGGTGGTCGGCATGACTTCGTGTATCCCGGTTGTCACCCTTGGCCTGGCATAGGGAGATTTCCTCTGCTTTCCGGAGAACCCACCTTTTCTCCCGTAGGGTGAGGCGGGAGCTTCAGGGGCGCCTTCCTTCTCCTGCAAGGAGATCTCCATCTCACCCAGACCAGTCCCAGACCTTCAGGGGTTCTCCCCTCTGGTGTCTCTCCCCCCCCACTGGAGGCTGAGGGACACTCACTTAGAGAGGTGCTAGGCCGCCTTCAGGGGGCTCGGTACTCACCCAGCTAGTGATGAATGGTGAAGATTGACACAGATAAGATATGAAAATTACGTACCTACCGTAATTCTTGATCTTTCTGTGTATCTTCATCATTAAATCCTGCCCTCCTTCCCCTTGGGGCCTCAGTCTCTGGGCAATCGTCCTCCCTGTTTGTCTCCCATTATTGGTCTTCAGCACCTCCCCCTCTCTCTTCTGGTTCGAGGGAAGAATATGCTGGGTAGGCAAGCAGGGAGGATTATGCTGCTGGGGGTCTCGGGATCACTCTCTCTCTCCCCCCCCCTTCCTCTCAGGGTTGGCACTCTGGGTCCCTCTCCGGGAGAGCCAGGGGAGGGGGGACCTCTTGAGACCCCCTCAACTGTTCCCCATAATATTATTTTTCACCCCCCCCCGGGTAACCCTTTTTCCATTCTTCTCTCCTTGTCCCTGAGCTGTTGGCAGGGTTCCTTTCAGACCTTCTTGTTAAGTTGGCAGGAGAGGTGGACACCACCTGCCCTGTTTTGTTGACCTTCCTCAACCTCAAGTAGGGTTTTTCCTCAGGCTCTGGCTTCTGTGCCTACCCTTGCTGCACCATGATCATGTAGTTATGACCTAAAGGCCTTACAGTTAATCATCTCGCAGCCTAAAGGTTAAACTCCGTGGCTTACTCCTCAAGAGGTCCAGTCTGTTTCTGTTGGGAGGGGGGCAGTGTCTCCTACTCCTCCTTTCCCCTTTTCCTTTTTCCCCTTCTGTACCCAGTCCTTTCGCCCAGAGATTGGGGCCCCCTTTCCCAGTGCCTTAGGCTTTTCTCTTTCCTGTTCTCTCTCTCCTTTATTTCTCATTTTAGTTTTATGTACTGTACTTCCTTTTTTCTATCCCTTGGGCTCCCTTGCACCACCCCTCCATCCCTTCCTATCCCTCTCTAGCGCATGCAGAACTAGAGCTAGGGCAGAGTCAGCGGCGAGGGTAACGGCCAACCCAGAGAACTACGTAACATGTCAGCTCCTCAAAGGTGGTGCTGCCCTCGCAGCTCAACCTCATAATAAAAAACATGCTCCCATGGTCCTAACTTCTGGCCAGTACCCAGCTAGTGATGAATGGTGAAGATGCACAAAAAGATCAAGAATTACGGTAGGTATGTAATTTTCATTTCTCCAATCTCTGTTTCCCAAGTAAGTATTGAGGGAGGGGTTGCGCCTTGCCTCCCACCTCCTGGAGAACTGCTGGGAGTTTGTGAACAAGTGTGGCTAGAACAACATATCCACGATCCTAGAAAA
Organism: Neoceratodus forsteri; assembly: GCA_016271365.2. Classification (NCBI taxonomy): domain Eukaryota; kingdom Metazoa; phylum Chordata; order Ceratodontiformes; family Ceratodontidae; genus Neoceratodus; species Neoceratodus forsteri. The sequence goes on from CM028136.1 coordinate 86,005,956, forward strand.
ACAGGTTACTCACCTGTAACAGTATATCTTCCACGAAGTAGTCTCTTGCAGTAGGTAATACTTTTGGGTTACCAGCAGAGGTCACTAGCGTACAGCAGCTCTTCTTGCTGTTTTTAACCAGGGACCGCCCACACATGACATCAGCTTCCTGTTTCCTATATAAGTGCGAGCAGTCCCTGGTATTCTCAGTTCATTTTCCCGCTGTCTTTAGCTCGCGTGCAGCAACTAGTGCAACTTCTGTGCAGCAGTCATCGACGAGAATTTGGATTACAAAACGAATGTCTAAAGACTCTTCAAGCAAACAAGCATTATTTCATTCCTGCCATTGCGGTAGGAAGATATACCGCTTTGACAATCATACATCTTGTGTAAGGTGTCTGAGACCCACACTCGACACCAGTTCCTGCAGTCTATGTCAGGAATTTAATCAGGCAACTCGTCAACGATGGTTGCTTGAAATTCAACATTTATTATTGGAGCAGAAAATGTCTCTCTCTCTTAGAGAACCAAGGGGCTCAAACCAAGGGCTCCCCCACATCTGGTTCTCGTTCTAGGCAGAAAAAGGAGAAGGAAAAACCCTCCTCACACTCCCTGCCTTGACGCTCATTGACGGCCACTGTTTCAGATGGTCCTTCGTCAACGGCATGCCCTTACACCATTTCTTTGTCCACGCAGGCTCATACCCTCATCGACGGCACTTTCCAGTGCTTTAAATGCTGTTCTAAATATAACTGCTCTGTCGATTGACGCTTATATCCTCTCATTGACGACGCTTTACATGTAGTGAAATATACAGCTGCTCCATCGGCTGAGGCTCCTCTCCCGTCGACAGTCTCTGACAACTTAAGTGAAAATAATTCATTTTCCTCTGTGGGTCCGTTGACGAGACCCCGCATTCCTCAGGGGAAACCTTTGGCTGATGCCTTACTTACTGCCCCTCCACCCTCACAGGTGGCCACCTACAAAGGTCAATCGGACAGAGATCGGGACCCTGGTCTTTACCACCCAGGGGCAACACCTGCTTATACTACTCATCCCATTCCGTCTGTTACCCCCCCTTGTCTCTCAACATGCCCCCCTTCTTACCCACTCTTCTTCTCAAGAACAGGACACCACCAATGTAGTACGACCTGTCTTGCATGCCTTGCAGCACTCCCAGCCCTCCGACCCAAGAGAACCGAGTGATCCTCTCCGATCTCCTACTCCTCCGCCTAAACGATTTCATAGTGAGAGGCATACCATACCACCCTGGTCCCCTCCTCCTAACATGGAGGATTATTTGTCAGATGAACAAGAATTACCTGCTAACTTCTCAGGTGATATTGACAAAGAAGAGTTTCAATATCTAGATTTTCCAAATCCTAACTCTCCTTATTCAGAAATCTCTTCTCTGGAGGAGGACCTGCCTAGACCTTCAGCAGCCTCTCCCCAGATGACCCGACCTTTAATGAAATGATGGTTCGGATACAAAAGATCATGGTATTCTCTATGACAGAACATGACAAACAACGCAAGGATGTGGCAGAATATCTTGAATTACCAGAGGAGCCTGTGTTAGTGGTTCTCCCACTAATCCCAGTTTACCAGAATGCCATGCTGGCTGCCTGGCATCAACCTTCAGCGATTACACCTGTTCTCCGAAAGGCGGATTGTCTATATCAAGCTCCTCTGGAGAATCCTTTTTTTGTCCACCATCCCAGCGGCAGATTCTGTGACCATTACTGTAACTCATGACCGTATTAAAAGACCTAAACGCATAAGCTTCTTACCTCCTGATAAGGAATCCCGAAGAATTGATTACCTAGGGAAAAGGTATTTCTAGGATTGTGGATATGTTGTTCATCCACACTCTTTGGCATGTTCCCTTCCACTTTACATCTGCTGGAAGTCTTCAAGCTGGCTTCTCCCACCCACCTGGGTGGTGTACAGTATATACCTCGGCTTCGCCCCATGATGCCAGATCTTCCTTTCTGCTGGAAGATTCAGGTTCCCTCCTTGTCCTTTCGCATATTTCTTAGGCCTGGCTCAAAACCTCCAGTTATTCAGAAATTCGTCTTGTTCGCATTAGCAATTGCGAATTTGTTTCTTCGATTATGGAGAACAAGTCTTCCCCAGATTTCGTCAATTGCCCTTGCGACCAGGCTATGTCGCGCACCGATCCCCACACCACGTGCATCTACTGTCTCGGTGTCGACCTTGACACCTGGAAATGCGATTTGTGTCTCGCTTTCCATCCTAATGTCCTCGACGTCCGTCTCGCATGCCTGAAGTTGGGAGGCTGGAGAAACTGAACCCTTCAGTGAAATCCAGGAGGCTCAGTGAGCGGTTTCTGACTGCGGGATGCGCAAGCAATTGGAGCATGCAAGAATTCAAGAGGGAAGCTGCCTCGAGCTGCAGAAACTACTCGGAGCTTCTTCGTTCCGCTCAACCTGGGCTCCATCTTCTCCGGTTCCTTCCGAGAGTTGTGCCAGTCTCTCCTGACCAAAGGAGAGGGTGCTGTGGGCATGCACTCCTCTCAATCCAGTAGGCGGGAGAAGGATCCAGGATCGTCTTCATCCCGACAGAGAAGCTCTTGGGAGTGGGAGAGATCTCGGTCCCAGGAACATGCAGTCTCGACTTTGGTCAAGATTGCTTCTTCGGCCGCTGGCTTTTCGGCTTTGCCATCAGGTCAGTTGACCAAACTGTCAATCGATGATTCTCTCGATGGAACTCCAATTCTTACTTTCCCCGATGAGGAGACCCAGCCTGCTGGGACGCCCATTGAGGAAGTGGTCCCCGACCCTTGGAAATCACCGGTCCCATCCGTGTCTCCTGAGTGACTGAATCGGCCTGTCCGATCTCAATCGAGGACTCGGACCCCCTTGACCGAAAGGCAGAGAAAGAGCCATAAACGCTCTAAAAAGAGGCAACGCCATCAGTCATCCTCATCTTCCTCAGATGAGGAGAGGCTCCGGCAGAAACTTCTTCTGCACTACGAGGACCTCATGTGGCAACAGCTGATTTTGACTTGGCACAGTTCGACTCTGGCTTCCACCCCGGCCATTACTTGGCTTTTACCTCCTAGGCCGAAGCCGATTCCTTCGGAGCCAATCAAGTTGGTTACCCCACCCGCGGAGCCAGCAAAACCTCCAGCTTGGCCTAAAACAGTCCACCGATCATGGTGGAACCACCGCCCAAGCAGCCTGTGGGAGGGGCTCCTTCCAAGGAAGCAGACACTGGGTTCCCCCATTGTTTGTTGGTCACTGTCACCCCGGACCGTCCTTAGCGGGTCGAAGGTGACCTGGGTAGTCGACCGTTATGTCCAGATTGCCTGGATTCAGATGTCACCGGCCTGCATTCTTATCCAGGGGGTGATGAATCAGCCGTTGCATTAGAGACAGAGGAAGGTCCCTCGTCTTTTCAGGGCATTATTCGCCTCATCTCTGAGTCCTTAGGAATGCCCCTGGAGGCAATCCAGAAAAAGGCGGAGTACCCTCTCACGGACATCCTCAAGAGAGGGGATACCACGACGGAGGACTTTCCTTTGGCCGAGGCCATTGTTGGCCCGGCCTTAGAACTCTGGCAGCACCCTGTCTCTTGTACAGCTCTGTCTGCCCTCATGGCCCGCAAGTATATGGTGCCCATGGGGTCCCTTGCGGGGTTCACAGAGCACCCCTCGGCCAAGAGCCTGGTGACTGCCTCTGTGTTTAGGCCTACTGGCAGTTCTGCCAATACTGACTGACCTCTTGATGAAGAGTCCAAACTTATGGACCATTCAGCCAGGAAGGTCTGTGCGACTTCTTCCTTGGGCCTTCATCAGGTGAGTTTGGCCGTCATCATGGCACACTTCTCTCACGCCCTTCTAGGGTCTTAGGACAAAGTCCTCCCACATCTCCCCAGAGACATGCAGACCAGGGTCAAGCGGGTCTGGGATCAGGGCCGTTCTGTTGCCAGACAGCAGCTTTAGACAACCCTGAACATTAGGGATTCTTGTGCCCGTTTGATGGCAGCTGCAGTTGCCTCTCGTCGCAGGGCTTGGCAGAGGCTCTCCTCCTTCCCGGCAGATACCCAGCACAAACTAGCTGACATGCTCTTCTTAGGGACTGACCTGTTCGGCCCACGAGTGGCTGGTCACCTTCAGCGCATTGAGCAGTCCAGTGCCACCTTGGATGCTACTTCTGCCAAGGGTTCCTTGGGCAAGAACCAGCAGAAGAAAAAGAAGAAGCCTTTTCAGCATTCTTCCCCTGTGGCTCAGCAGTCCTCTTTTCAAGGGGGACAGCAACAGCAGCAGGCTTAAGCTTGGGCGCCCGCCCAAGCCAGGGCCTCAGGCCTTAAAGAGGCAGAGTTCCGTCCTGATCCTTCTCCAAGCCTGCTCAGTGACGCAGGGGCTACCAACCCCGCTCCCGTCACTCCAGCTCTGGGTCCTCCCGTGGGTGCCTGCTCCGCCACTTCCTTTCCACCTGGTCCTCTGTCACCTCGGTCAGGTGGGTTCTCGAAATGGTCGGTCAGGGACTGCCTCTGGAATTCGAGCAGTACCCTTCAAGCCGAGCCTGCACCCCTCGGGAGGAAAGAATATCCACTGAGACTCAGTCGGCTCTCCGAGATGACATTGCTCAGCTCCTCCTCAAGGAGATTGTAGCTCCAGTGGCAGATCCTCCAGCAGACCCAGGCTTTGTCTCCAGGTACTTCCTGGTGCCTAAGCGGACGGAGGGCTGGCTCCCTATTTTAGATCTGCACGACCTGAATCAATATCTCAGATCATGCACCTTTCAGATGATCACTCTGTCCCAGACCACTCCATCCTTGGAGCGAAACATGTGGTTCTGTTCACTGGATCTGCAGGACACATTCTTTCACGTCCCAATCCGTACGTCCCATCAGCGGTTCCTCTGCTTCAGGGTCAAAGGGACCCTGTACGAGCTCTGAGCCATGCCGTTCGGTCTGTCATCAGCCCCACGGGTCTTCACTAAATGTATTGCAGTGGTGGCGGCCCATCTCAGGTGTCGGGGGGGGGGTCAAGATTTATCCTTACCGCAACGATTGGCTCCTAGCAGGTTCTACCCAACAGGAGGTGGAGAGGTCCAGGGACCTGGCCCTCCAGACCTGCTCCCAACTTGGCCTCCTGATCAACGAGGCCAAGTCGGAACTCATGCCTTCTCAGATGATGGTCTTCACTGGGGCAGAGCTCGACTTCCGGTGGACAGGGCGGAGGTTCTCTCCTTCTTTGCCCAATCATTTCTGGTTGGGCAATTGCGCCCTGCCCAGGACTTTCTGCGCCCTCTGGGTTACATGGCGGCGTGCACCTCAGTAGTCCGTTGGGCCCGGTTGCACATGTCCCCCCTCCAATGGGAGCTGGCCGCCCAGTGGACTCAGCGCCATGCTCATTTCGACCAGCTGATCACTGTAACCCAGAAGATGTGGGACGCTCTCCACTGGTGGACCGCCCCAGACCAGTTGTAGGAAGAAATCCCGTTTGTCCGCCCCCAAGTCGATGGTCGTACTTATGACCAATACCTCTATGATGCGCTGGGGAGCCCACATGGGGGATAAAAGGGCCCATGGGCTCTGGACCCCCGAGGAGTCCCTATGCCACATCAACCTGTTGGAGCTCAGAGTAGTCAGACTGGCACTGTCAGCTTTCGCTCCTCAGCTCCGAGGTCAAGTGGTTCAAGTCCAGACAGACAAAACCACGACCATGTACTATCTCAACAAACAGGGCGGCATGCACTCCCGTCTGCTGTGCAGGCAGGTGCTCCGCATCTGGACCCTCGTGAGCCGATTTGAGGCAGATCTTCTAGCCATCCATGTGGCAGGAGCCTCCAACCATCTGGTGGATGCTCTCAGTCACTTAGACGAGATACCCCACGAGTGGTCTTTCCATCCAGGGGTAGCTTGCAGCCTGTTCTCCCACTGGGTCAGACCAACGGTGGACCTGTTTGCCTCCAGGGAAAACAACAAGTTGTGGCTTTTCCATGTCCTCCCCCACCAGCGGGGCTCGCTGCAGGGAGATGCCTTATCGAGGCCGTGGACCCCAGGCCTCCTTTACATCTTCCCTCCATTTCCCTTGATCCACAAGGTGCTCCTCAAGGTGAGGAGGGACAAGGCAAAGGTGATCCTGGTAGCCCCAGACTGGCCACGCCACTTCTGGTATCCAAATCATCTCAGCCTCAGCTGCAGGCTTCCGGAGCAGCTTCCAGCATGCCCGGACCTGATATTTCTCAATCAGGGGAAGGTCTTCCATCTGGACCTTCAATCCCTGTACCTCACAGCCTGGTACCTGAGTGGCTAGAATTTCAGGCTTTGGGTCTTTCTAACAATGTCTGCTCCATGGTGGAGGCATCCAGAAAGGAATCGACCAGGAAGTGTTACGCCTTCAGATGGAAACGTTTTCCATTTGGTGTCAGGGCAAAGGCCTGGACCCTTTGTCCTGTCCAGTAACTAACATTCTTGACTACCTTTGGTCTCTTTCTCCAAAGGGGGTCTACGGTCATCGACCCTTAGGGTGCAGCTGGCAGCCATCTCTGCTTACCGGGCCGGGGCTGGTCAGCCAACATTGGCACAGGAGACAGTGGTCGGGCGGTTTTTCAAAGGCCTGGATCACATATCCCCTCTGGTGCGTGAACCTCCACCTCTATGGGATCTTCTGCTGGTACTGGCAAAGCTCATGGGCAAGCCATTCAAACCAGTGCACAAGTGTGCCTTGTCACACTTGTCGTGGAAGACGGCCTTCTTGCTGGCTGTCATGTCTGCCAGAAGGACAGGGGAGCTCCAGGCACTTTCGGTGGACTCCCCTTATCTGGTCTTCCACAGGGACAAGGTTGTCCTGCGCCCCCACCTGAAATTCCTTCCAAAGGTGGTGTCAGAGTTTCACCTTAACCAGGTGTTAACTCTGCCGGTTTACTACCCCAACTACACCTCGGTCGCTGAGTACAGGCTGCATCCTTTGGACCTGAGACGTGCCCTCTCCTATTACAAGGAGAGGACGGCAGAAATTCGGGGAGAGTTTGCCAGCTGTTTGTCACTTACGCAGAAGCCGCTTCTGGCAGACCTGCAGCAAAGCGGACTATTGCAAGGTGGATTGCATCATGCATAGGTCTGTGTTATGAGTTGGCGGGCAAGGAGCCTCCCAGAGGGATAAGAGCTCATTCTACCTGCCATACCGCTGCATCGGTGGCTGCTTCCAGGGACATCCCTATACAGGAAATCTGCTGGGCTGCTACCTGGAAGTCAGCAAACACCTTCATCACCCACTACCACATCAACCTTGAGCCACGCCGGAATGCTGGTTTTGGGACCTCAGTTCTCCAATTTCTGTTCCCTAAGTAGGGGGTGTGCGCCTTGCCTCCCTCCTTCCAGAAAACAGCTAGGAGTCTGCCAAAGATTGTGGATGAACAACATATCTACGATCGTAGAAAAACAGGTTATTCACCTGTAACAGTAGTTCTAGGAGTGGTATATGTTGTTCATCCACACGGACCCACTCAACCTCCCTGGCTGCGGATGCAGAAAACCTGGCTTCCAGCGGCTAAGATCTGGTGTCATGGGGCGAAGCCGAGGTATATACCACCTGGGTAGGTGAGAGGAGCCAGCTTGAATACTTCCGGAAAGATTTAAAGTGGAAGTGAACATGCCAAAGAGTGTGAATGAACAACATATACCACTCCTAGAACTACTGTTAAAGGTGAGTAACCGTTTTTTTCCTCGGGTACCATGATTATCAGAATCTTGAACTATATGGGTCATATGATGAAATACCAGTATACCCTTGGGGCCTTTGTTGTTTAACTCATCAATAAACTCCCTCCTTCACAAGAAAGGGAAAAATTATTGGCTACAATGTCAACTAGCAACTCTGTCTCCCGCCACCTACTCAAGTCGGGATATGATGCTGTAGATACCTCAGCCTATCAGTCACTGGTATTTCCTTGCATTGCCATTCCTGGCTTCATGTTTCAGATTTTGCACCTGATATACAGCAAAAAGTAGCTAATGCCCCCTTTAATGGGCCAAGCTGTTTGGGCCAGGTACTCGAGCACTACTAGATAATCTGCAGGCATCAGGTAGAACCCTACGTATGGTTCATGGCATTTACCATACTCCACATCAACCTACCATACTCAGTACTCCTGTTATACCAAAAGAGGTGGAAAATACAAAGCTAATACCAAAGGTGTCTTCAGAGGTCGTACCCAATCCACCTGAGGCCACGCCTCTGCCACCAAGGGATCCCACTCTTGCCCTTCTGGAGGGGCCGGGCAGCCCAGCACCTAGTGAGCCTCTAGGGCTCTCCCCCAGCCTCTTCGACCAGGCATCGGAAGCTGTAGGGGTAGTTTTGCCCTCCATCTGGAAGCGTGGCAACTGATCACTTCAGACAAATGGGCACTTCAGATTATACAGAAGGGTCACACTCTGGAGTTCATCTCCACCTCGCCCCCTTGCCCTCCCCAGAAGATTCATTATCCTCCAGATCATATACCAGTCCTTCAGAAGGAATTGAGGGCTGAGAAGACTGTTTTACCAGTGCCCCTTTCAGAACATCAAACAGGATTTCACTACCACTCCTTTCTTGTACCCAAACAAACTGGAGACCTCAGACCGATACTAGACCTCAGACAACTGAATCTTTACATCTAGTACAAACATTTTCGCATGGCAATCCTAACCTCTATCATGTCTGTCCTGAAACAGGGCGATTGGCTTTGCACCGTAGATATGAAAGATGCCTACTTACATATCCCCATCCACCCTGCCCACCACAAATTTCAGCGCTGCCACCTACTGGGTCAAACCTACCAGTTTCGAGCACTCCCTTTCGGCCTCTCTTCGGCCCCAAGAGTGTTCACCAAATGCCTAGCAGTGGTGGGAGCAGCCTTACGAAGAAAAGGGCACTTCATATTTCCATATCTGGACGATTGGCTAATCAAAGCAGACTCCAGCGTAGCTCTTCTTGCCTCCCTAGATGCTACCCTGATGATTTTCAAAGATCTAGGGATCACAGTCAAGTGGCCAAAGTCCAGCCCAAATCTGACACAGTCCTTCCAATACATTGGAGCTGTCCTAGATACAGTCACAGCCAGACTCTACCTCCCACCTGCTTGGCAGGACACACACATCTCTGGCGTCATAAATACAGGCTCATAAAATAGTCACAGCCAGACAAATGATGCACCTCCTGGGTCACATGTCCACTGCCATCCCTACTGTGGCATTCGCCCGTCTTCACATGAGACCTGTCCAGTGGACCCTCCAGAATTAATGGTCCCAAAAAACAGGACAGTTCGAAGACAAAATAAGGGATCTTCCTGGACATAAAGTCTCCACCATTCATTCACACTAATGGGAGTACACTGGAGGCGCTAGGACCCAGCAGGAGCCAAACTTTTTCAGGAGGGTCGGCGCCAAGGTGGAGCCGCGAGGGAGCAGCACCGCAAGCTAGGCTCATGCAGTAAAGACTACCTCGGCGTCAACCCTCCAACTGCCTCAGTTCCTTTTTTACCACCGAGTGCACGTCAGTGACAACCCCGCTCACCCACCAGGAGTCAAAACTTAAACTAGCAGGTAGTTTTCTGTTTTATTGTTTTGTAAGATTTCATGAAAGTACCAATTACATTTTAAAAGTATTCTTTTATTATTCTACAAGAAAGAAGTCATCAGCCCTCCATTGACGGAGTCGACCATGAGTGGGGCAGGTGAAGGTAGGGAAACTGTGCATGAAAGCTGTTCAGTCAGCCGGGCTGGGGCTGGTCCACCGCCCTCTCTGGAGGGGGGGAGTGTCTGACAACAGATGGCCCAGTGATTGGGGAGAGGGTGGTCTTCCTGGAAACACAAAAAAAAAAAAGGTCCCATTCTCGGCACGGTTCGTCCTCGAGCTTTTCTTCGGCCCACCGGTCAAAAAAGAAATGGCATCACTCGAGGTCACCCTCTGGTATGTCTGCACATAGGTGATCAGTTGTCGAGGCCCGGAGCTGGTCTCCACCTCTTTCAGAGTCTCCTCTGGCTTCTGTCTCTGATGACCGGCATCTTCGACACCGGAGTCCCTCCCTGCCTGCTATAGGGTTTTCCGGTGAGCAGTTTCACCATTGGGCTGCTCTTATGGAGCAGCGGGCGTGGAGGTTGTCCCGACTGCCCGGACCGGCTAGTTCGTCACCGGGGCCTTCAGGTCTGTCGGTTTCGGAGTGGCAGGCAGGGCGGTTGAGATTTCCAAGTCATGTGGCATCTTCTTTGGTGCTGTCAAATCCGCACTCCGGTGTCTGTCCCCCTCACATGGCTGCAGTGCAGGGGTCCACACCAATACCTTTACCTCCTGCTATTTTTCGTCCTTTACCTTCAAATCACAGTTTGCAGACTTCTGTTGTGGTGCCACACTGACCTTCCTGGCATCACTGTTGGAGCTGACCTTCCGGTGCCGGGTTTGCTCGCAGCACTACGGATGGTGTTGGCACCATGCACTGTGCCACATCTGCTTCCGGTGGCATTTTTGGTGCTAGGTGTGATGTCAGCATCGCACTCAGCACCGCGTTCGGTGCCACTCTCCGTGTCGACACCACCTCTGTACTCGGCGCCATCCTCTTTGGCGGCGCCGCTTGCATTTCAGAGGTTTTCTAGTCTGATTCTGTCTTCTCCTCCTCTTCCTCTTGGTCTTCACCCTTTCCTGTCTATACAGTCCCTCCTGGACTGTAAGGAGATGATATTGAGCCTGATCCTGATCTTAGGTTAGGTGATGATTTTGATGCCGAGTCTGCCTTAGTGGCGGGGGATCTATCCTCCTGCAGAGCCTGTGGTCGAAGATCTTTCCTTTAAGTCTCTGCTCAAGAATTTAAATTCTACCCTTTCTCTTCAGCCCAAGGGAATCGATCCTGGGAAGCTTTTACGTCTCCAGTATCTGCATGTTCCAGAAATCCTCCTGGTCGCTGGTTCCAGGTCGCTCCTGTAAAAAAGCTTTCAGCTTAGTGTGCTATACCTGGTTAAACAACTAAATAAATAAAAAATAAATAAAAATAAAAATCCCTACAGATTTAACCCATCCAGTGCAGCCCTCTTTCAAGACCCTTTCCCAGATGGTGTGGGACAACCCCGGCAAAGTCCATAGATAGGAAATATGCCCATCCCAAGGATCGTACTATCCTGACCTCTCAAGCCTTTGCTGATGCCATAGTGGTCCTGGCAGAGAAAGACAAGGCTGTCCTTCCTCAGGAATCCAAAGCTCATCCTATAAACAGGGAATCTCGCAAGATCGACACCTTGGGTAGGCGAGTATTTGCTGCTTCAACCCTGGGCATACGCATTGCTAGCTACCAGGATTATTATTCTCAATACGAGTATGTACTCTGGCATTCGCTCAGAGCTACTAAGGACCATTACTACTGGTATCGAGCCCAACCATCAACAGATTAAAGCGGCCATGGACACTTTTGATACTGCCTCCAGAGTGGCGGCAGCAGCTGGTATTTGCACCTGTCGCCATTTTTGGTTGCGCACTTCAGGCTTCACAAATGACGCCCAACAAAAGGTCATGCCCTTACCTTTCGACAGTATGTATCTGTTTGGACCGCAAGTGGAGCAAGCACTAGAGGCCACTCAGAAAACTAGGTCCACTATTAGGACAGCTAGACCCCCTCCCGCTGCCTCTCAAGGAGGTGGGAATAATCATCAGTTTCATAACTGTCAGTCCTTTCATGGCAAAGGCAGAGGAGGTTTCAACAGAGACCAAACCCCTCAGCCGCAAAAGAGAAAACAGCAAAAAGGCACAGGGCCAAAAAGCGTCCAGTACCACTCTCCGAGTTTCCGGCCCAGGTCCCACCTCAGCTGTCTGAGGGGGACCCTTCCTCAGCAGTAGGAGGACGTCTGACTCATTCCTACGACCAGTGGAGGTTGATAACATCGGACAAATGGGTCCGAAGAATAATCCGCGAGGGGTACTTTTTCAACCTGTCAGAAACCCCTCCGTATCATCCTCCCAAGCGGCAGCCTAAGCTGTCTGCTGCGCAGTCAGACCGTCTTGCTTCCAAGGTGCAAGGCCTACTGAACAACAGGCCAGTAGAAGTAGTCCCACTGGATCAGCGAAACACAGGATCTTATTTTGAGGAGAAGCTGTTGCAGCAGGTTACACATTGAGGACTGGCTGCAGTTCCGGCAACGTTTTCTCTAGTAGTATCGACGTGGGAACGCCCCCCGCCATCGGCTCCACCCCCAACGTCGCCCTGTATAAGGGAGGAGTTCCCCACGTGCTCCAGTTCTTTCCCACCACACAGTCAGGGTTAGTTCAGCCTTTCCGCTAGTACCGATTGCTCTTCTCCACCATGTTAGTTTTTTCTCAGAATTTGATTTTCGACATCTGTGTCCTCACATTTAAACAAGTGCACTTGTGGGCGACAGGTTCCTGTGAAAGACGGACATTCTGCATGTTTCTACTGCCTGAGGCCCGACCATCGTACCGACGCCTGCCCTCATTGCCAGGCATTCAATACGCTGGCGCGAATCCGGCGCCAGCAGTCTCTCACGGCCTTTCTCGCAGAATCAAGACTTGCCGCCATGGAACGGGCCTCTTCCTTGGGGAAATCTGACCCTCAACCCGCCCACAAGCACTGGGAGCAAGGCAGAGGGAGATCCCACTCGAAACATCGGTCTTCGGGATCGAAATCCGGGTCGTCAGGCCATGATTCCCACCTCATGACTGTAAAACTTTCATCTGTGGGTTCCAGTCTTATTTCTCTCCAGCCCTTAAAGGTCTCTCAGCCCTCCGAGAAATCCAAGGGCTCAGGTAAGGGCTTCTCCCGCTCAGCTTCCTCCTGAAAAGCCGACTCCCAGGAGTTGAGCAAGGCCTCAGGGTCTTCGGCTGGCAGGGCGTCCTCCTTGCTGCCTAAAAACAAGGTCTCGGACCGATGCCATCCTCCGGCTTCTGACCAGCATTCGGCTGAGAAAACCTCAAGCCACAGATCTGACCGTCATCTGACACATGACAAGGAACGATGCCCATCGGGTCCCAAGGGGAAGTGGATGCTGGATCCTCGTCCACCTGCAGCTCCCTTGGCCCCGGTCCTGACGAAGGTTGTTCCGCTGCTGGTCATTGTTAAACCAACGCTGGTTCTGTCCCTGATGCCAGAACCAGATGATGGTGGTGCTGACGCCACCCCGATGCCGGTCGACAAGAGTTTAGACCTGATGCCAGCCCCCCCCCCCAAGACAGCAGGGCCAGCACCGGTATGGGCTCGGGCACTCCTCAGCATACTCCTGATTCACCAAAATTACACCTTTCTCAGGTTAAGGAGCTTTTTACCCACTGGTGGAGACTGTTAAAAGACCTACCAGGTGCACCTCCACCCACTCCGGGCGGTTCCAGACCCTGTTGAACCGGATTGTGGGGAGACAAAAGGACTCCCGAAGCACAAGAAAAAGTCCAAGAGGGACCAGTCCAAGAGTTCCTCTCACTCCTCGTCCAGACAAGAGGCACAAAGGGAAGAGGCGTAGCCCCTCACCCTCTTCTACGGCCTCCTGTGTGGACTCGGACTCCTCCTCCTCTGTCTACTCGGAGCCAGACCTAGGGGACATGGAGGGCCTCCCTAAATCCCCTCCATGTCCTCCAATCCCTCAGCTTCATGGAGGCGATGAGGCACATCCAGGCCAACATGGGTTGGGATACCGAGGCCCTGGACCCCGAGCAATTGCGGCTGGTTAAATACCTCATAAAAGACCCAAAGCAGTGGTCATCCCACCGCAGTGCGACACCTTTCAGGATGTCATATGCGACCAGGAGTGCCTCACTCCTCCTCCGCTGTGCGAAGAAGGCTCACCCGGCTCTGCGAACTGCGCATCTCGACCACCCCTTTAGCCGAACCATCCACTGCGGACTCAGTGGTGATTTTGGCGGCTCACGATCGTTCCCAGAGGCCCAAACATCTGAGCACCCAGCCGCCTGATAGGGAATCGAAGCAGCTGGATTCTATGGGCCGTAAGGTGTACTCTGCTGCCACCTGCAGCATCAGGAGCCTCAACTTCCTGACGCATATGGTCCAATTCCAGAACGTCCTCTGGGAACAGGGACTGGACATTGTGTAAGGCCTGTCCGATTGTCGTCAGCAGACAGAGCTTGCCAAGCTGCTGCAGACCGGCTCAGACGTGGGCACCCACGTTCTGTGGTCAGCCTACTACTCTGCGGACACCTCCTCCAGGACGGCCGCCACTGGCATTTGCCTCTGACACCATGCATGACTTCGGGTTTCAGGGTTCGATCCAGACATCCAAGCCAACCTTCTGGATGCTCCCGTCAAAGGCTCTGTGCTCTTTGGCGAAGACATGGAGCGCATCATCACCAGGCTGCAGAACTCCAGAAAGGCTGTCCGTTCCGTGCAGTCCATGTACCGACCGAAACAGGGCCGTGCACGAAGGCCTCGTTTTCATGGCCATGGGGGACATCAGTTGCAGCAGCCTTGCTTTCGGCAACAGGCACAGCAAGGGGGCTTTGGTTGTAGAGGCGGAGCCAGAGGCAATTCGGCCTCCGCCTCTAGACCACCCAGAGCAGTCACCACCGCCCTCCCTTCCCCACCTAATGCCTGACTATTCAGGCAACCCTCCTCCTCTGGTACCCCAACCAGGGGAGCCGGTCAGAGGTCGCTTTTCACTCTACGCGGATGCATGGGGCCACGTGACCTCTGACCAGTGGGTACTGGAGCTCATGGAGTTCAGACACTCCATAGAGTTTGAATCCATTCCTCCGGACAGACCACCGCTGCCATCCCGATAGCCAAGGAAGCACAGAGCTCTGATCCAGCGGGAGATCTCCTCCCTTCTGGACAAAAGGGCTATCGGGCTGGTTCCACTGGCCGAGTCAGGGAAAGGTTCTTTTCTCACTTCTTCCTCTTTCCGAAGAAGTTGGGAAATCTCAGACCCATTCTGGACCTCAGTTATCTCAATCAATGGGTCTCCTACAAGAGATTCAGGATGGTTTCTCTTCCTTCTCTCCTTCCTCTCATATCGGCAGGAGATTGGCTGGCATCTCTGGACATGCTGGATGCTTACCTGCATATGGCCAGAAAGCATCAAAGATTTTTCAGGTTCGAAGGCGAGGACTGTCAGTTCCGAGTTCTTCACTTCGGTCTTTCCCCGGCCCCCAGGGTCTTCACAAAATGCCTGGTGGTCATGGCTGCGGCTCTTCGAAGACGGGGCCACTTTGTGTTTCCTTATCTGGACGACTGGCTCCTCCTGGCCCCCTCCAGGTCTTGCCTGTCGGAGACTATCAGAGATTCCACCTCATTTTTCCAGTGTATTGGAATCACCAAGAACAGGAACAAGTCTCATCTGTCTCCTACTCAGATTCTCCAGTTCATCAGAGCTGTGCTGGACACCACTCTCGGCAGGGTTTTCCTTCCCTCCGACAGAGCGTATTGCATTCGGATCATCGCATCCCAGATCTCATCAGCCTCAAAGGTGCCGGCTCAGCTCCTCCTCAGGCTGTTGGGGCATATGGCCGCTGCCATAGTCTCAGTCCCTCTAGCGCGTCTGCGCATGAGGACCATTCAGTGGTCCCTCAGAGTCCAGTGGGATCAAGCTTCAGACAGCCTGGACGCCTTGATCAGAATATCGAAGCCAGTTCGCTGAGAACTTCGCTGGTGGATGTCGTCCGAGAATCTACTGGGGGGCATTCCCTTCCAATCCAAGGCACCATCCCAGTCTCTGACCATGGACGCCTCGTCCCAGGGAGGGGGTGCACACTTCAGGCACCTCCGTACCCAGGGTTCCTGGTCTCCCTCGGAAGCGAATCTGCACATCAGCGTCCTGGAAATGAGAGCTGTGCTTTATGCACTTCAAGCCCTGGCCTTGGTCTTGACGCTGGGCCATCTCTTGGTGTAGACAGGCAACACTTTGGTGATGTTGTGCATCAAAAAACAGGGTGGCACACATTCCTATCTCCTTTGCAGGGAAGCCATGCGGGTTTGGGATTGGGCCCTGGAACATCATCTGTTTTTGACAGCAGTGCATGTTCCCGGAATTCAAAACGTGCTGGCCGACACGCACAACAGGACCAGATCGCAATCCCACGAATGGGAGTTGCTTCAAGTGGTCGCAGATTGCATCTTCCATCTATGGAGGACACCAGATGCGACCTTTTCACGTCACAATCCAACGCAAAACTGCCCAGTTTTTGCTTGCTAGATCCAGAGCCTTTGTGCTTTTTGGCAAGACACGTTATCTCTCTGCTGGAGCGGGAGGTTCCTGTATGCCTTCCCTCCCCCCTTCCCCTTCCTTCAGAAGGTCCTCCTCAAGGCTCAGTCAGAACCTTCCACAATCATCTTGATCGCTCCGCTTAGGCCTCATCAAATCTGGTTTCCCTTACTACAGCGTCTAGCGGCAGAGTCGTCAGTGCCTCTTCCCCTCTCCTCACACCTGCTCTTGCAGGACAGTGGGGTCCCTGCTGCACCCGAACTTACGTTCTCTTCACCTGCATACTTGGCTCCTCAGGACTTAGCTAAGGTCTGTTTCGGAGTGTATGATCAGGTCACTCAGGTGTTGGTTGAGGCACGAAAACCTACCATCTGGGCCATGTACAGTATGAAGTGGAAACGTTTTTGCATTTGGGCCACAGCCAAGCAAGTAGATCCATTGGTCTGTCCAGTTAATACCATCCTAGAATACTTGCTTTCTCTGTACGAGAAAGACCTCAGCTATTCCTCCGTCAAGGTACACCTGGCCGCCATCTCCGCTTACCATTTACCTGTGTCGAGTAAGACGGTGGCTCAGATGGAGGTTTCCAAAGCCTTTTTGTGCGGTATCCTCCACATCAGACCTCCCATCAGGGACCCTGTTCCTCCTTGGGATCTCCTGTTCATCCTGGAGAAGCTTTCTCTTCCCCCGTTCGAGCCAGCTATTAAATTGGAGCTTCGTTTCCTCTCCTTGAAAACTCTGTTTTTGGTAGCTATTACTTCGGTGAGGCGCATTTCAGAGCTTCAAGCTCTCATGTGTAAAGAACCCTACCTTGTTTTCCACAAGGACAGGGATGCTCTCTGCACCAATCCGAACTTCTTACCGAAAGTGGTCTCGGAGCTCACTTTGAATCAGTTGGTTCAGCTCCCAGTCTACTACCCGGAGCACTCCAACAGGGGTGAGATCCTGCTTCATTTCTTGGACGTGCACAGGGCTTTCAGATGTTACCTAGCTAGAACCAAGGCAGACAGGAAGTCTGATCAGTTCTTTGTGTCCTTTGCCCAGCAGGTCCGTGAGGTAGCCAAACAGGCTTTACGCACTGGTTGGTACACTGCATTTCCTACTGCTATGAGAAGCATAATAGGTCGACAACGGGGCCGATTAAAGCTCACTCTACCAGGGCTATCGCTACTTCCTTCACAGCATTAAAGAAGGTACCGACGGCAGATATCTGTGCTGCCGCTACCTGGAGCTCTGTCCATACCTTCATCAGGCACTAAAGCCTCGACATAATTTTCAGACACAGAGCAGGGTTTGGCCTCGCAGTTCTGCAAGGCCTGGTTTCCTGAGGGATCTTCCCTTCTCTTGCTGTCCCTCTTCATGTTTCTCTCCCCTCCCAGGGGTGGTTGTAAGGTTATACTACTTGGGACTCAGTCCTCAATCTGTAACCTGCTGCAAGAGCTTCTCCTCGAAGTAAGATAGTACAGTTACGTAAGAACTTACCGTAACAGTAGATCTTTGAGAGAAGCTCTTGCAGCAGATATATTTCCCGCCCACCTTCCCCCAGGGATCAGGCCCTGTTCAGGCCGGTATTTTTTCCTCTTTGAGGACTTGTCCGTTGACAATCAGTTTATAACTTGCCTGTCGTTTTTTTGCCTGGCCAGGGACAGAGGCGTTTCTAGAACTGGAGACACGTGGGAACTCCTCCTTATATAGGGCGACATTGGGGTGGAGCCAACATCAGCGGGGAGGTGTCCCCACGTCAGTACTACTAGAGAAAAGTTGCCAGAACCGCCGCCAGGTGGCGTCAGTCCTCAGTGTGGAACCTGCTGCAAGAGCGTCTCTCGAAGACCTACTGTTATGGTAAGTTCTTACGTAACTGTATTTTTCTACTCCCATTACATTCTGGTTCCAGAGAAAACAGGCGGTATGCGCCCTATTCTTGACCTCAGAAAGTTAAACAAATTCCTCTACAAGAAAAAGTTCAAGATGATATAACTCGGTACCCTGTTACCTTTGATTCATCAACACGATTGGCTAGCCTCCCTGGACATGCAGGATACGTACCAACACATTCTCACACACCCAAAGCACCACAAGTACCTAAGGTTCGTGGCACTGGATCAGCACTACCAATTCAGAGTCCTGCCCTTTGGGCTATCCTCGGCACCTCAAGTCTTTACAAAGTGCTGTTCAGTTCTCGCAGTGCATCTAAGGAAAATCGGAATTCAAGTATTCCCATATCTGGACGACTGGCTTCTCACAAGCCCCTCCAGACAGAATATTCTGAAGGCCATGGCTACGGCCTCAGACTTCCTCACTTCCATGGGAATTCTGCTCAACCTAAAAATGTCGCAGCTGCAGCCCTCCCAGAAGCTTCTCTTCATAGGAGCCATTCTGGGCATCTCCTGCGCAAAAGCCTTCCTTCCGGAAGACAGAAGGAGCAATATCCTACAGATACATAGATACGTAGACAGTATCGGCAGATAAGGGCCTATGGCCCATCCAGTCTGCCCATTTGAGCTTGTAAGTTCAGTTTATGTTTTCCTAGAAGTCTGTTGCCCCTTACTCCTGACCTCCTGAATTCCTTTATGTCTATCCCATGCATTCTTAAATCCCGTGATTGTTTCAGCCCCCACCACTTCCTCTGGCGGGGTGTTCCACTTGTCCACCACCCATTCCGTGAAGAAATTCTTCCTCATGAACCTTCTCTACCCTGTCTATGTCCTTACGTAGGTATGGTCTCCAGAACTGTACACTGTACTCCAGGTGAGGCTTCACTAGTGTCTTATATAGCGGAATTATGACCTCCCTTTTCCTGCTGGTGATGCCCCTGCCTATACATCCCAGCATCCTATTTGCTTTACCTGCTGCCTTGTCACACTGTTTCCCTACCTTGAGGTCATCAGAGATGATAACCCCAAGATCCCTTTCCTGTTTGGTACATGCTATATCCTCACCCCCCAACTCATATATTGTGCCAAGGTTTTTGTACCCCATGTGCATTATCTTGCACTTCTTTGCATTGAATTTCAACTGCCAAACCCCTGACCATTCTTCAAGTTTCTGTAGGTCCCTTCTCATTCTGTCTACACCCTCTGGTGTGTCTACTCTGTTACAGAGCTTTGTGTCATCAGCAAACAGTGAAATTCTGCCTTCTATAGCCTGCTCCATCAGAGAAAACAGCTCAGTTCGAGCTCTTTCGATGCAGCGGATGCTGGGTCTTATGGCATCCTCGGTGTTCACTGTACCTCTGGCTCATCTCCATATAAGAACCTCTCAGTGGATGCTCAGCACTCAGTGGTCACCAACCAGCCATCCTCAGTCCTTTCACATCAAGGTGACAGAACCGTTGAAATGGTCACTCACCAAGTGGTCTCAGGAGGACAACCTTCTGGAAGGATATCCCATTACCACGGATGCGTCCTTACTGGGCTGGGGTGCTCACTGCCAGGATCTCCACACCCAGGGCACGTGGAACCGGGACAAGTCCCAACTCCACATAAACGTTCCGGAAATGAGGACTGTCCTCTATGCAGTCCGAGCTTTTAAGGGCATACTCTGTCACAAGACCATTCTCCTTCAAGCAGACAACAAGGCAGTGATGCTTTACATTAACAAGCAGGGCAGTGCTCACTCTTACAAATTATGCAGGGAAGCAATGAGAGTGTGGGAGTGGTGCCTGGAGCACAAGGCTCTGATTCAGGTGGTCTACCTACGAGGAGTACAAAACGAACTGGCAGACCATCTCAGCAGAACAGAGACAGATCCTCAGGAGTGGTCTCTCGACTTGATCATCGTTCAGTCAGTCACTCTTCAAAGAGTAGGGAACTCCGAACTTGGACCTTTTTGCGTCCCCATTTAACACAAAACTGCCTCTCTTTTGCTCCAGAAATCCAGGACCTGGTGTTTTTTTGTCAGGATGCATTCAGGCTGCAGTGGACAAAATGCTTTCTGTATGGATTTCCTCCTCTTCCCCTAGTTCAGAGAGTGCTGCTCAAATTGGAGGTACGGGGGGCGGCAGACTGATTCTCATTGCTCCATTTTGGCCTCGCCAGATCTGGTTTCCTCTAATCAACAGACTATCGGAATCCACCCCGAAACTGCTTCCACTCCAGATGAACCTTCTGACTCTGGGCCCTTTAGTTCATCCCAACCTGAAGTCCCTTCACCTCCATACCTGGCTTCTGAGGAGATAGAGGTTAACAGGTTTAACATTTCTCATAGAGTTTCAGATATTCTCCTAGCTGCGCACAAGCCAGCTACTCGAAAAATGTACACAACTAAGTGGAAGCGTTTCTCTGTCTGGTGTGCAAAATCATCTTGGAATCCCTTTTCACGCCGACCGAGTAAAGTCCTGGAGTATGTCTTAGACCACTCTAACACTGGTCTACAGTCAAAGTTTATTTTTGCGCAGTTTCCGCATACAGTGAGCCTGTACTGTCTATGTCCTTGGCTCAGATACCTGTAGTTAAATGGTTTCTTAAGGGCATTCTGCATACCAGACCGCCCATTAGATGTCCAGTTGCAGCCTGGGACATTAACCTCATGCTAGACATGCTCACTCATAAACCCTTCGAGCCTCTAGCCACTTGTGAGTTGAAATTTCTAACTTGGAAGATGGCCTTCCTGGTGGCCTTTACTTCTGCCCGTAGAGTATCAGAAGTACATGCTTTGGTCACAGTCCCTTCTTACACTGTATTTCACAAAGACACAAGGTGGTTCTTAGGACTCATCCTAAGTTCCTTCCTAAGGTTGTCTCTGAATTTCATTTGAATCAACCTTTTGGCCTTCCTACCTACTTTGCAAATCTCCAGAATAAGGGAGAGCGTACCCTTCATTCTTTGGATGTAAAGTGAGCTTTGTGGTTCTGCCTGGACAGGACAAGAGAGATCTGCAAGGCTCAACAACTGTTTGTCTCCTTCAGCGTGACCCAGCTGAGTCAACCTGTTGCTATCAGGTGCATTTCAGCATGGTTAGTGGCATGCCTTCACCACTGCTTCTACATGGCACAGGTCAAGCTGGAAGGCAGAGTGTACGCTCACTCTACCAAAGTAGTCACGGCATCTCTGGCAGAAATTTGTAATGTTCCCATTGCAGACATTTGCAGTGCGGCCTCCTGGAGCTCCGTGCACACTTTCGTCAAGCACTGTGCCTTAGATGTCCATGCCAGACAGTATCAATCTTTTGGCAGGACAATTCTTAATGGACTTCTGTCCTAAGTGAGCTCCTCTCGCCTACCACCCATCTCGGGGGATTATTTTAGCTCGGTACTTTACCATTAGTGTGAATGAGTGGTGGAGACTTAATGTCCAGGAAGATGTAGAAATTATGTACCTACCGTAATTCTTAAACTGCTTTGATGAAGTCTCCATCACTCATTCACTCACCCACCCTCCATCCCCCGAGCTCACGTCTCTGTTTATGGTCTTCACTCCTTGAATCATTGGGCTGTGAAGACTTTGCTCTTTGACCCTTCTTACACGGGTCATTCGGACCATCTTATGTCTGATATTTAGGTTAGTCCTCTCTAGGTTATTTACACTGCACCTCCGCGGAAAAAAGGTACTGAGGCAGTTGGGGGGTCGATGCCGAGGTAGTCTTTACCACACGAGCCTAGCTCAGGGTGCCGCTCTCTCACGGCTCCACCTCGGCGCCGGCCCTCCTGAAAATGTTTGGCTTCCGCTGGGTCCTAGCACCTCTAGTGTACTCCCATTAGTGTGAATTAGTGGTGGAGACTTCATCCAAGAAGACCAAGAATTACGGTAGGTACATAATTTCCATTTACTCCCTCTCTGAAGTCAACCCTGACATGGTGGACAACCAGAACCAGTTTGAATCAAGGAATGCCTTTCCAGTCCCTCTCTCCCATGCAAATGTTAACCACGGATGCTTCCCTGGAGGGATGGGGCAAGCACTTCCGCCCTTATCAGACACAAGGCCAGTGGACCGCCTTTCCCCATCACTCTATTATCAACCTCCTAGAGATGAGAACAGTCCGTCTAGCGCTTCCGGCATTCCAGCTCTACCTGACTCCAGGACCATTGCTTATCCAATCAGACAACACTACAGTGGTAGTCTACCTCAATAAGCAAGGAGGTATGAAATCACGTACCCTGTGCATGGAGATTTGCAGTTTGGCAAGAAGCCATCCGGCAACATCTATCACTAACAGCTGTCCACCTACTGGGACGTGTCAACCAGTTAGCAGATCAGTTGAGTCGCCAGTCCTCCACTCATGAATGGACACTTCACGAGCAAGTACTCCAAGAAATCTTCAGCCTATGGGGAACCCCACAACTGGATCTGTGTGCCTCCCCAGTGAATTACCATCTTCCCAATTACTTTTCCATTATCCCGAACAAAAAGGGACGGTCTGTAGATGCCCTGTCCCAACCATGGACAGGACTCTTCTTGTATGCTTCCCTTCTGTCCCTCTCCTGCAACGGACTCTACTGAAACTACAACTAGAACCAGCCACAATGATACTCGTAACTCCAGTGTGGCCTCGACAAATGTGGTTTCCCTGTGATTTAACAACTATCTGTACGGGAACCTGCTCCACAGTTGTGTCAGACTGGCATATGATTCCAGTGTCAAGCTGCCTCCTACACCCCAACCTGAAGGCTCTACACCTTCACACTTGGCTCCTGAAGACGCTTTCATAACTAGATTGCAAGTGTCCTCTCCTGTTGCCAATATTCTCTTGGCTTCACATAAGCCAGCAACCAGAGAAACATACAATTCCAAATGGAAACGCTTATGGTCTGTCTCTTGATCACTGGATCCTTATTCCTCTCCACTGACGAAAGTTCTAGACTACCTGTCCTCGTTATCTGAGTCAGGTTTAAGTTACTGTTTCATCAAAGTCCACTTGGCCGACATCTTGGCCTCCATGAACCTCTAGAAGGCAGATTACTGTACCAACATCATCTAGCCAAGATGTTTTTGAAAGGACTGTTACATATTAAGCCACCTATCAGAAGACCCACGCCTCCATGGGATCTCAATTTTATTGTTTCAGAGACAGAGTGCACACACGGACACGTGGTGCTGCTATGAACAACATAAGCTAAAAATACACATTTTGTTCAGAGCACTCACTGATGAAGCCAGACATATACCAAGGGAACAATTGCTAGCAGAAAAATGCCAAACAGACACATTGGGGAATAGATTTAATTTTGTCACTGAATTTTCAGCACAAGCAAGGTCTTTGGAATTAATTTTGCAGAAACATTGGCGCATTTTGGCAACTGATCCTGGGCTGAAAGAATACAGTGACACATCCCCCAGAATGTGTTATAAAAGGGCTCCTACTATAAAAGATCTAGTGGTGCATAGTCATTATAAAGATACATCAATCACTACTTGGCTTAAGGCACCACATGGTTGCTTCAAATGCCTTAACTGGGGAGGTAGTATAGCGCAGTGGTTTAAAACTCTGAGCTGCAAATCTGGAGACCTGGGTTTGAATCTCACAGCCCCCACTTGCATACTGTGCGACCCTGAGCAAGTCACTTAACATCCCTGTGCTCTCAGGTCACACCTGTAAACAAGCTTTCAGCTTAATGTGCTACTCTTGGTTAAACAATTGGAAAAAAAATAACTGTGTATATTATAGGCACATTGTACCTGTGAAAGAGTTCAGTCGCTGCAATATAAATAAAAATGTTTAGATTAGACAGTGTATAACATGCAGCACCACAGGAGTGATGTGCAGTATGTGATTGTTCTGCATTCTATGTGGGGAAGACCACTCGCAATTTTAAAGTGCAAGTGGAGGAATACATTAGGGCAATTAAAAAACAGGATGAGACGTATGCAACTACAACCCATATAAGAGAACATATAGGGAAGAGAACACATGTGTTTAAATTCCTGGTGATTGGCAAGGTGAGCAGAAACCCCAGGGGTGGGGATTTTGACAATCTTAAGCTCATCCAAGAAAACTTTTGGATATTGACATTGAGAGCCAATCAGAAACCAGGATTTAATACACATCTGGATAGAAAACCCTGCCTCAAGAGAAGAAGATAGTTATAGCATTTGAATTTGACTGCATGTATTTTTTATTGCTAGGGAATGTATAAAATAGTAACAGTGAGAATGTCTTTTTCATCTAACCCCTGCCCTCGCCCTTTTTTTTTAACCCTGTCTTACTTCAAGATCCCTTATGCCTCCTGTCATTAAACTGAGAAGTGACTAAACCTTTAATGTCCTCCAGTTATAGACTAAGTTCATTTTGAAGGGTTTAACTGAGATGCAGCAAAGTTTCTCTAATTGGGAATAAAAATGTTTTATGCATGTCTTTACCCACTTAATGTTACACTGACCTAGAATACAGAGATGAACTAAATTCAGAATCTGGGTATTTTGTAAATATTATACATCTTTGATGTTTTTTTATTATACTGTATGTGTGCAATGACTTTGTTAGCCTTTATTCCTTTCCTTCCCCTTCCAATTTTTGTCTCCCTTCCTCTGCCTTCCCTCCTTATTTAAATTCACCTATATGTGTGCCAAGAGGTTTGTGGTTTTAATTATGACACAAAGAAAGTCTGGCAGCTATGAATTTGATGAAGTTTTTGTGCCTATATGTAAGAATTGTGGCTTTTTTGAATTAATTTAATATTGCACTAGAAGGGTGTTTTTAATGATGTTAATTAAACTTTATGTTTTTAACCAATGGGATCACACAAGTTTGGTGAGGTCATAATTGATGAGTAATGTTTTTAGTATGTATAAGGGGTGAGTAGATCAGTGTCTTTTATACCTTTGAAAAAGAACTAAGGAGTTTGAAACATGTCGGGCAGAGACAAATGTCTGCATCAACAATAAAATGATTTATGAGTAAAATTTTGACTTGGCGTCCCTCTAAGGGGTTTTGTGAGTGCTCTGAACAAAATCTGGATTTTTATCTCAGTTTTATTATAGAAAAACTGATCCTAGAAACTTTTGAGCCAGCAGCCACTTGTGAACTTTGTTTTCTTTCATGGCAAACACTGTTTCTGGTGGCTGTCACTTCCGCTCACCGTATTTCTGAGCTTCATACGAACATACGAAATTTGCCAGCAGATAAAGGCCTAGAGGTCTATCAAGTCTGCTCGAATGTGCAGCTAGCACCCCTTATTCTGCAGCTGCCCCTCCCTTCCACCCTTCCCCTTCATTAACCCTCCCCCTTGTCCTGTCCCATCCTCGTTTGAAGCAGTCCACTGTTCTACTGCATACCACTTCTGCAGGTAATGCATTCCACCCAGCCACCACCCTCTTGTAAAAAGTGTCTCTCATCTCCTCCTGAACCTTCCTCGCCTCCAGTCTCATATCATGGCCCCTGGTGGCCTCCCTCCTTACTTTGAACAGCCCCTCTGTACCTGTCTTGTTTATTCCTTTCATGTATTTAAAGGTTTCAATCATGTCCCCTGTCTCTCCTCTCCTCCAGTGAGTACATGTTCAACTCCTTCAACCTCCTCTCATATGATAAGTCCCCAGACCCTTGATCATCTTTGTAGCCCTGCTCTGCACTCCCTCCAGTAACTTAATGTCCCTTTTCAGATATGGACCAGAACTGCACGCAGTACTCCAGGTGTGGTCTAACTAATGACCTATACAGTGGCAGAATCACCTCCTCCTCCTTGAGGATATACCCCTTGCAATACAACCCAGCATTTTGTTGGCCTTTGCAGCTGCCTTCCTACACTGTGCCGAGTTGTTCATTGACCCTGTGATGAGCACACCCAGATCCTTCTCCTCCTCTGTCTGGGCTAGCTGCACTCCCCCTAGCTGGTAAGTCCTCCTTGGGTTCTTCATCCCAAAATGCATCACCTTGCACTTTTTGGCATTAAAGCCCAGTTGCCAGGTGTCTGACCAGGTTTCAAGCTTTGCCAGATCATCCTGCAACCCCTGCCATCCTCCTAGGTCATCCACCACCACGCCAACCTTGGTATCATCAGCAAACAGACTGATCTTGCTCTTGATGTCCCATGATATGTCTGCAATGAATATCCCAAACAACACTGGTCCCAACACCGAGCCCTGTGGGACACCACTAGTCACTGCCCTTGGGTGTGAGAGCTCCCACCCACCACCACCCTCTGTTGCCTTCCCTGCAGCCAGTTTCCTACCCATCTCACCAGCATTGCACCTGCCCCTGTGCCTTCTAACTTCCTTCCCAGCCTTCCATGTGGCACTGGGTCGAATGCCTTACTGAAGTCCAGATACAGGACATCCACTGCATGTCCCCCGTCCAGTTGCCTAGTTCCCAGTCATAGAACCCGACCAGGTTGGTTTGGCAGGATCGCCACGTGTGAAGCCATGCTGTCTGCTGTCCTGTAGTCCTTTGGCCTCTAAGAGGGCCACCAGCCTCTCCTTCAGGATAGTCTCCATTAGCTTACCCACGATGGATGTGAGGCTCACTGGTCTGTAGTTTCCCGGTTCATCCTTGGGGCCACTCTTGTGGAGGGGCACCACATGAGCCATCCTCCAGTCCTGAGGTACACACCCCGAATGTAGTGAGGCATTAAATAGGTCTGCCAAAGGTCCTGCAAGGACCTCTGCCAGCTCCTTCAGTACCCTGGGGTGGATGCCATCTGGGCCTGGTGCCTTGTCCACCCTCAGTGCCTTCAAACCTCTCGAACTCTGTCCTCCATGATTTCCCATCTGTCACCACTTCCCCCTCGTCTGCCATTTCACCCATCTTGGGTGTCACCCCCCTCTTCTCTTTAGTAAATACTGAGCAGAAAGTACTCATTTAGTGCTTCCGCCTTATCATACCCTGCTTCCACCCAACCCCTCCTTCCTAATCCTTACTATGTGGTCCCAGCCCTTTTCTCCCTGATGTTGCTTAAAGGATCCTTCTCCCTTCTTAATGCCTTGTGCCAGCCTGAGTTCCGTGATGCTTTGGCTCCCCCTTACTGCCCTTGTCACCTCCTTCGATTCTGGCCAAGTACTCCTCTCTGTCCTCCCTCCCTGTTTTCTTGTATTTCCTAAAGGCAGCTCTTTTCCTCCTCACCTTTCCATGACCTCTTTGCTCAACCAGCTCGGTTTCTTAGCTCTAGCCTTCTTGCTCTGGGCTTTGCAGCAGGTTTGGTTGCCTCCACTATCCCCAACTTTATGAGCTCCCATCTCTGGTTAGTATCCATACTAGATTGAATTCTGGCCAGGTACCCTTTACCACTTCCCCATCCTCCCAAAGTCAGCCCTCCTGAAGTCCAGCACTCTTGTGCCAGATTCCACCTTCCTTGCCCATATCCAATGTGAGCCATACTGAGTGGTGGTCACTCCCTGACAGCGGTTCCTCCACTGTAAGTTCTCTCACAAAGTCCCCATTTGCCAGCACAAGGTCAAGGGTATTCCCTAACCTGGTTGGTTCACTGACCATTGCAGCAGGAAGCTGTCCTGGAAGGCATCCAGCAGTACCTGCTCCCTTCTGTTCCTGGTTGTTGGGGTGCTCCAGTCCACTTCTGGCATGTTGAAATCCCCACAATCACCACACTACCCTTCTCGTAGGTCCTCCTGATCTGTCCCGCCAGTTCCTGTCTAACTCCTCCATCTGAGATGGTGGCCTGTACACCACTCCCATTCTAAGACTCCTATTCTTGGAATCCTGGATTTGCACCAAAGTGACTCTGTACTGCCTCCTCCCTTCCTCCCTTACACACTTCAGTCCTTCCTTCACATATAGTGCCACCCCTCCTTTCCCAGTCACCCTGTCCCTCACGAAATAACCTGTACCCTGGTACAGACAGGTCCCAGTCATTATATTGGGTGGCCCATGTTTCGTGATGGCTGCAATGTCCACCTCTCCTCTGCCATGAGAACCTGCAACCTGCAGTTTTCCTCCCAAGGCTCCCTAGCATTAGGGTAACCACCTTCCACCCTTTCCCCTCCTCCCATCCTGCCTCCTTTCCTAGCATCACCAATAGTACTTGCCATTTGTCCTTTGTCACTGTTATGGGGGTAAGCTCATATGATTTCCCAAACCTGTGGTCCCTGCATATCTCTTCCCCAACTGCCACCCCCACTCCTAGTTTAAACTCCAAACTTCCTCTATATATTCTTCCATCCTCTGCTTCAACACTTTCTTTCCTTCCTCACTCAAGTGTAGTCTATCCTTGGCATAGAGACTACTGTCCTCCCAGGTCCCTCCCCACCCCCAACAGCCCATACCCTTTAGCACAACACCAGGTTCTTAGCCATCTGTTAAATTCCTCTATTCTCAGCTTTCTTGTTGTGCTTGCCTTTGGCACCGGAAGTATCTCGGAAAAGTTACTGATCTTCCTGCCCCTCACATAATTGTGCTAGTTCCTCAAACCTCCTCTGGACTATATCCACTGTCTTGTCAGCCAGGTCGTTTGTCCCAAGATGTATAATTAAATGAGGCTTGTCCCTACCCCTTCTAGCATATTTCAGACAGACTGTCCCACCCTTTCCGCTGTCATTCCTGGCATAGCCTCCACCCAAATGCGACTATGCCTCTCCGCCTTGCTACCCCACCTAACTCCTCTTAGTATTGAGTCCCCCAGCACTAAGATTCCACCCCTCTTACTCCCTGCTTGCTTCCTTTCCATCTCCTCCCTCATTTCCAGCTCCTCTTCTTCCTCCTGCACATTATTATGCCCTTTTACCCCTGTTGCAGTTCTCCCAGCAGAACTTCCCCCCGCTCCAGTTTGGTCCAGGCATTTATCAATTACTCCTCTAATTTCATCACTTCCCTCCTCCACCTTCTTCCTCTCTAGCAGTGCAAAACTATTTTCTGAAGATCCTTCACAAATGCCTGCTCCCTCTCTCTGCATAGTAACCTGTTCTCTCCTTTCCACTCCATGACTTTTGCCACTTCTTCGCCTCCCCTCACAAGTCCCTATTGCCTCCTTCCATTTGACTTTTGTCTCCTGACCTGGTTTCCCCGGCAATCGTTCTTCCTGGCCTGGGCCCCTTTGTCTCTGCTTCCCTTCTTCTGAGCCTCTCCTCGCCACTGTTGGCTTGAATTGCCCTCCCTCATCTCCCCTTCCTCCTCCCTCCAGTATTGGGCTAAACCCACCCCCAATCTGCCTTGCCTGTCTTAGTTCCTCCTGCAGACCCTCAATCTCCTTTTTAAGTTTTTCTATGTGGTTGCACACTAAACATCCTCCCACTCTCGTGTGTAGGGAACCTTACTTGATCTTCCACCAGGACAGGGTGGCACTTTGTGCCTTCCTTCCTTCCTTCCTAAAGTAGTCTCCAAATATACTTTGAATCGGTCCTTGGAGCTACCAGTATACTATCCTGAATACTCCAATCAAGGTGAACATCTACTACATACTTTAGATGTCCATCATGTACTACGCTACTACACTAATCGCACACAATTGATTAGAAAAACTTCTCAACTGTTCGTCTCTTTTGCCTGAGGCTGAGAAGGATTCCCAGTTGCTAAAATACATAGGGAGAGGCATCACTAGTAGAAAACAGGAAGTTGTTATCCCTCTGTACAGACAGTTGGTGAGACCCCATCTGGAGTACTGCGTGCAGTTCTGGAGACCCCATTTCCACAAAGATGTAGACAGGATGGAGGCTGTCCAGAGGAGAGCAACCAAATGTTGCAGGGTCTGCACCAGAAGACATACGAAGAGAGACTAAAGGAGCTTAATATGTACAGTATACCCAGGAGGGAACATGATAGAAACTTTCAGTTACCTCAAGGGAATCTACAAAGTGCAAGAGGGTAGTATTTTTCTGAAAAGAGATGTGCAAGAACAAGGTGGCAAAATTTGAAGAGAATGGGGGTATGGCTCAGAGGTAATGTGAGGAAGTATTTTTTCACGGAGAGGGTTGTGGATGCATGGAACAGCCTTCCTGAGGAGGTTGTGAAATCAAAAACAGTGGGAGAATTCAAGAATGCATGGTACAGACATAAGGCAATTCTAGTGAGGGGTAGGAGACATTAGGCTGTTGGTTAACTAGGGTCTGCAGCTTATCCATTAGGTAGGGAAATCGGCAGACTAGGTGGGCCAAGCGGTCCTTATCTGCCATCAAAGTCTGTTTCTATGTTCTTGCTGGTTGGCAAATTGTATTACATTTTGTTATCAGAAATACAACAAGCCTTTACCAGGACCTGTCCGAGCCCTTTTCACCAGAGCTATGGCCACTACTGCGGCTTGCTTTAAAGGAGCATCCATCACGGATATCTGCAGTGCAGCTACCTGGTCCACAATACATACATTCACAAGGCATTACAATTTGGATATTGCCTCACGACATAGGGCGACCTTTGGCTGTGCAGTCCTACAAGGTTTTCTATCATAACTGTCCTCCCACGTGAACATTACTGCTTAGTATTCATCCGAAAAGTATTACCTACTGCAAGAGACCACTCCATAGAAGACAGTACGGTTACGTAAAAACTTACTGTAACAGTAGATCTTCAAGGAGTGTCTCTTGCAGTAGGTCTGTTCCTATCCTCCGTCCCCCTCCTTCTCTAAGAGAGCAAATTCTGGTCCAGTGAGTTTGGGTTGGTACTTCTTTGGTACCTCTGGTTTCCCTCGGTCCTTGTTTTGTGACCTGAATTCGGCGGGGGAACTGAGGATACCAGGGACCGCCCACGCTTATATAGGAAACAGGAAGCTGATGTCGTGTGGACGGTCCCTGGAGAAAAACTGCTAGAAGAGCTGCCATGTGCCACAGCGACCTCTGCTGGTAACCCAAAAGTATTACCTACTGCAAGAGACACTCCTTGAAGATCTACTGTTACGGTAAGTTTTTACGTAACTGTACTTTCTAGGAGTGGTATATGCTGTTCTTCCACACGGACCCACCCGACCTCCCTGGCTTCGACACACATCCACTGCTTCCAGGGGGCAAGATCTGGCATCGAGGGGTGGAGTCGAGGCATGCACCACCCGGGTGGGTGGGAGGAGTCAACTTTTAGACTTTCTGGCAAGAAGCTTAAAGGGGAAAGGGCATGCCAACAAGTGTGGATGAACAACATATACCACTCCTAGAACTACTGTTACAGGTCCATAACCTGATCTTACCTGTTTCAGTCTTCACCATTCATCACCTTTGGGTAGATGGCCAGAGGTCATGACCCCATGGGAGCTTTTTTTTTTTTTGTAGGTGGAGCCGACGCACCATCGGTGCCGCCCTCAATGCCAACGCATTGCGTGGTGCTTGTGGGTTGGCCGTTTGGCGCTGTTGACTCTGCCCGCCTGCCTGTTTGTCATCTTCTGCCATCGAGGTCGCCTCGTGGGAAGCTCCAGAGAACTTCAAGGCCTACCGCCTACGCAATAAACAGTTTTCGACTCCGTCGACCATTCTTCCATGCCATAGTCCATCGGCTTCTTTTCCTGCCGGTTCTAGTTGCCTTACTCGACGTCGCTTGGTAAAACCTTTTCAATTATTTTCATTCTTTGCGACGTTGAGTCTGTTTTTGATGTTTTTTTCCTCGTAGGTCGTGTCTGGGTCGGAGGGCAAGAAGACTTCGAAGACGAGACAGCCCCCCATGCGACGATGCCCTTGCGGCCGTAAATTTTCCATCACCGACCAGCACAACTGTTGCCTTACGTGTCTTGGCCTGCTTCACGACATGGATTCGTGTGACGCCTGTTCTTTATGGACGCGGGTCATCGAGCAGTGCGCGTGGAAAGTGGGGCTAGCTCCGCCCGACTTTCAAGGGTCGGGCGCTCACTCATCGGGCCAAAGCCACGTGACTCCTCGCCTTTCTCCAGGCTTCCTCCCGGTTCTGTACGAAATGAGGAGGGAGCCTCGGCTTCTAGTAGCCTGGCCGTCGCCGAGGCTCCTTCCGCGGTGCAGGAGGCCCAGTCCGCTCCTTTCGGGGGAGGGCAAGAGGCACCGCCATAGCAATCGCCCCTTCAGGGGTGAAGGCTCCCTTGGTGTCGGACCCACGGTTAGCAAGGCCCGGGTCGGCGCCATCCTCGACGCTGTCGGTCGGCACCGTTTTGGGCCTCTGCGCTGTTTGCGGCACCGTGGGCCCTGATGGAGCCATCATCGGTGCCAGTTTGTCACTCGGTGCCGTGGCTGCTGTCGGCGCTATTCACAGCACTGATAGTGCTAGCGGCGCCATGGGAGTCTCTATGGCACCGTCCTTTTTCTCTTCTTGCCTCGGCGCCGAGGTTGAACACGGCGCCATGTCCGGCTCTGGGCACAGTGCTGTGGGGGCTTCAGATTCTGCTGTTGGCACCGTCGTCAGCAACCATCCCTGGCACCATGGGGCTGGACGGCGCCGTGCCAGATTCTGACTCCGAGGCTGCAGTTCGGGCCGGAGCCGTGTGCTCCTTGGATACCGTTTGCGGTGCTGTGGGAGGCACTGGCTCGGTCGCGGTTTCTAGCACCCCATTTGGCAAGGATGGCAGCGGGTGCCCTTCTACAGTCTGGCACAGGGCCTCGGCCTCTGCCTCTTCGGAGGCAGAGTCGGACTCTCAGTCAGGCGAGCAGTCTGACTCCTTGGGGTTGGCTGCTGGTGTGGGCAGCCCTGTAGTGTCCTCGACAAGCCGGAGTCAGCCCCCTTCTGAGGTGCAGTCGGTGGCTACCAAGACTGGGGTCAGTGGTGCTGACCAGCAGGCAGTGGTGCAGGCCACCATTGCTCTGCAGCCCGGCCTAGGTGGGTTCGCTGACTCCTCAGCAGTGGTACCCCCTCCTGTGGTGTGCCTTGGATAGTTCCTTCGGGTGCTGGCTGGGGCTGTCAGCTACCTAGGCGGGCCCTCTCTAGGAAGAGGGATCTCTTGGATTCCGATGGGTGGAGGGGTATGGGATCTGCACGGCAACCTTTTTCTGGAGCCCACCCGGGCTCTGGGAGAAGCTATAGTGCGGATCTCCGCTCTTCCTCCTCGCTCTCTTTGAGGGAGCCTCATTCTTTTGAGGTAGGGGACCGTCCTTTTGGACCTATACGGCCCCGGTCGCCTCACAGGGGGGATTCTTCCGGGCGCAGCCAAGACAGTACCGAAATGGTTGTTCAGCTGTCGGCTGCGGAGTCTTCTGGAGCACCTTTTTCTTCGGGTGCTCCTGGTCTGCTCCCTAGCCCAGGCAGAGGTCTGCCGACTTCTCTTCTCGGCTCTGTCCCCATCCCTCTGCCACATTCTCCTGCGCTCCCAGGCATCCTTGGTTCTTGTGGGCCTCTCTCCTGAAAGCAGCTCAGGGCTGTGGCAGCTCGGTTCCCCGCTTACGTCAGGGCAATTGCCAGTCAGGTTTTTCAACCTTCTCCCGAGCAGCCACCCTCTGAACAGTTGGCGCCCTTCAGCTCTTCATCCCCCTCTTCTGGGGGAGAGGAGCCTTCTGTCCACATCTCTCCAGCTGCTGATCTCGCTGAGTTTCAGTGTTTCCTCGTGAGGATGTTGGAGGACTTGCACCTCAACCCTGCCACTCAGAGCAATCCAGAGCACTCGGCGCACGCCTTTTTGGGCGACTATAGTGAGGATATCCTTGTGGTGCCCCCCTGGCCTGCTCCCTTTAGGGAGGCATTGTTGCGTTCCTGGCAGAGACCTTTTTCCAGAGTTCCTGCCCCATGGGATCTCTGCTAGAGGTATTGCGCACCCCCAGAGTCTCCAGGTTCTATGCCTCAGCCTCAGTCAGGACTGACGCAGCTGGATATTCCTGATGGGCTTCACGCCCTTCACCGTGACCGGCCCGCAGACCAAGATTCCTTGGACTTTGATTTCTGAGGGAGGAGGACTTTCTACTCAGCACAGTTGCTGCTTTCTATTTCTGCACATCAGGCCCACTATGCAGCCTATGACAGGTTCTTGTGGTCCAAGCTAGGTCAGCTGCTAGCCTCGTTGCCTGACACGGAGCAAACCAGACAAGCCATTGCACGTGGCCTGTAGCTAGCAAGGCACCATGCGAGGGCATCCTATGATGCCAACGAGGTAGCTACCAGGGTCGTAGGGACAGCGATCTGCACTAGGCGGATGGCATGGCTGCGTCTTTCCCGGTTGTCACCCCTGGCCCAGTGTAGGGTGATTAACTCCACTCATCAGAGAACCTACCTCTTCTCCCATAGAACGAGACGGCGTTTGTCGGGGCAACTTCTTTCCCCCTCTGAGGCGTCCCCATCTCACTCTCCCCACTCTCAGGCCTCTCCAGGCCCTGAAGGTTCTCCCTCTGAGAGCCAAGGGACTCTGTCCCTTAGGATTAAAAAGAAATCCCCCTTTGGGGGGCTCGGCACTCACCCAAAGGTGATGAATGGTGAAGATTGACACAGATAAGATATGAAAATTACGGACCTACTGTAATTATGATCTTTCTGTGTATCTTCACCATTCATCATAATCCCGCCCTCCATCACCCTGGGTCCTCAGTCTCTGGGTCCCCCTCCCTCTCTGT
The DNA here is from genome assembly GCA_016271365.2 of Neoceratodus forsteri. Classification (NCBI taxonomy): domain Eukaryota; kingdom Metazoa; phylum Chordata; order Ceratodontiformes; family Ceratodontidae; genus Neoceratodus; species Neoceratodus forsteri. Next base: position 86,040,387 of record CM028136.1, read on the forward strand.
GCCCAGCCCTGGCCCCCTCCTTTCTTTGTCAGGAGTGGGGTAGACAGAGAGCACATAGAGGAGATAATGTTCTGGGGAGAGTGGTCAGCATGGGGGGGCACTCCTTCTCCAGTGCGTTAGCTCCACCCCTGTGGGATGGGATTTGGCAGTTTCCATTCTCTCCTCCTCCTTGTTCCCATCCACCTTATTTTCCTTGTCCTTTGGACTATGCTTTATTATCAAAAAAGAAAGTTTTTTTTCCTTTTTCACCAAAAATCTTTCCTTGAGAGGGTGATAATTCTGTGCCCTGTGCTTCTTCCAGAATAGCCGATTCTGCTTAAATGGAGTTTTTTCCAGTCATTCTGTGCCTGGAATTCTGACAAGAAGCCTTTGGCTACTCCTTGTAGTTCCTATACAGTCTGGAGATGGAACAAGGTCCAGGGTATGGTTAAACCTTTTCTCCCCTCTCATCCTTATCCTAATTCCTAAAATCCTTATCCCACCCTTCTTCCTCCTTCTATTTCCAGAGATTGGGGCCCCTTCCCAATCCTTCTAGTTTCCAACTTCTTCTTTTTCTGTCCTCTCAGTCATTATTTCTCTGTTTAGTTTATACTTCTTTTCCTTTTTCTGTCCCTTGGACTTCCTTGTCCCACCCTCCACTCCCTTCCTCTTACCTCTCAAGCGACTCCAGAACTGGTAGGCAGGCGGAGTCGACCTTCTTGACCAACCCATGACGCCTGCCATCGTCGGCCTCAAGGCGGCGCCAATGGTGTGTTGGCTCCGCCTACCAAAAAAAAGAGCTCCAAGATCATCACGACCTCCAGCCATCTACCCAAAGGTGATGAATGGTGAAGATACACAGAAAGATCATAATTACGGTAGGTACGTAATTTTCATTTTTTCCTGATACATATCTACACAGAAAATCAACACTGACATTCTCTTTCCCAGATTTGTGCATCACTTTAAATTTAAATGGCTTTAGTACTAGGTATCACCATGTGATTCTAGAATTGTTATCCTTCATTTGGTTAAGCCAACGGAGAGGATTGTGATTGGCTACAAGTACAAAGTCAACTCCTAGTAGATAAAATTTAAAGGACTCCATTGCCCACTTTCCCGCAAGACATTCCTTTTCAATGGTAGAGTACCTTTCATTTCATTTTTTTATTTAACAGACTTTAGGATTACAACCTTTGAGTCAGGGACTCATTTACAAAGGCTCCGCGTCAGAAAAAAAACAAACACTTAATACATATAGACATAGAATGGCAGGTAAAGGTTACAGTTTTTTCTGTTATACAATATTGTAGAATCAAGATCAGCTCTATATTGCATTGAATGTGTTACCGAGAGCTGTATTTTACAGTTTACAAGAGAACAATAAGTTTGCTAATAGAGGGAAGGAGTAACAAGTTTGATATTTACAGCTAAGTAGAGAATTAGACAGATATCTTGTGAGTGCAACCAAAGGAGGCATTGTTAATAGGTAATGTAGGAGGTCAGTGGTGGGGTGGTTCTGTAAGATGATAGATGATCCGGCACTAGCTGGTACTTTGGCAGCGCCGTGAAATGAGAATGTGCTCTTTGAGGGCTGACTTGGAAGGTCCTAATTTGGAGATGGAGGAGACATCGGAGGGGAGTTCATTGTACCAGACTGGGACCCTGTGTGGGAATGACCTTTGGGCTAAGGAGTTTCTAACCCTCAGGATGGACCACACCTGTCAGGTGGCAGTGTGGGTGTTCACTGAGGTGTGAGAGGCTAGGAGAGAGGCAGAAACCCCCAAGGGAGTAAGCCCCAGGTGTATTTTCTTTTTGAGGAGACATGTTTAATAAAATAGCCTTTCATCCAGGGTAAGGAGATTTGTCAGGGCATATGGGGTACAAGTATGGGTACGCTTGTCTGTCCTGGAGAGGAGTCTGCACGCTTTGTTTATGACCAGGTGGATTTTGTTATGGGCTGTGTGGTCAGCAGCCGAGTAGATAGTGAGCCCATAATCGACTAGGGAAAGGACTGACAGCCAGATTGAAGGCTTCCGGAGGTAGGCAATCCTTGTGCCGATACAATAGGCCTATATGGACATTTATGGCTGATGATAGCGTTAATGTGTGAATGGAAGGAGAGGCTGGAATCAAATGTAAGGCCGAGGTATTTTGTCTGTGTCGTGCAATTTCCTACTGATATAAAGAACAGGATGTTCCGTCCCATCTAGTTTTTGACTCAGGACTGCACCTAGGCCTACCTCTGATGCATCTGTTTATAGCAAAAATGGTTTCTAAAAGTCTGGACTTCTTAAAAAGGGGCTAAACATAATGCAGCCTAAATAGCTCGAAAAGCCTCATCACACTCTGGGGCCCATTTCACATTATTCGGGTACCGATTTTTCGTAGTTTAGTGAGGGGAGTGGCTAACTCTGCAAAGTCGGGAACAAATCTCTGATAATAACCAGCTTGCCCTAAAAATGACCTGACAGGTTTCTTGGTTTTGGGGACAGTGCTGTTAGCTATACCTTCTATCTTGGAAACCTCTGGCTTGACTTCCCCATTCCCCAAAACATAGCCCAAATATCTGGTTTCTTGCATGCCCAGTGCACACTTGGTAGGATTAATTGTCAGACCTGCCTTTTTGATCGATTGGATAACTGCTCATAGGTGTTCCAGGTGGCTTTTCCAGTCTGGACTGTACACCACGACATCGTCCAGGTATGTAGCACAATAACCAGTGTGAGGGGATAAAATGACATCCATGTACTGCTGGAATGTAGCAGGTGCGCCATGTAAACAAAACAGCATGGTGGTGAACTGATAGAATTCCACTGGGGTGGCAAATGCAGTTTTATCTCTCAATTCTTTAGCTAGGGAGATTTGCCAGTAACCTTTGGTGAGATTGAGGGCACTGATGTACTTAGCACTTCCCAGTGTGTCCACCAAATCATCTGTTGTGGGCATAGGATAACTGTCAAATTCAGACACTTGATTAAGTTTCCTAAAATTAAGGCAAATTCTTACACCACCACCTTTTTTGTTTACAGTCACCACTGGTGATGACCAAGCACTTCTCGACTCTTCTATGATACCCAATTCTTTCATTTTTTGTATTTCCTTTACAACGTCAGCTCTTAACCGCTCTGGTCATCTGTATGTTTTTTGTCTATAGGTGCGAGCATTCTTTGTCACTATTACGTGCTCGACCTGGTAGTGCAGTAAAAGTACTGTTAAATGTCTTTAGCAAGTTACAAATTTCTGTGGTTTGTTCAGAGGTTAAGGAAGCATTCATCTTGACAGCATCAGCAGTTACAGTTTGATCCGGTGTATCATAAGCTACATCAATCAACAGCTTATTTTCTGTAGTGAGTAACAGTAGCAGGACCTTTTCACCTGGCTCAAAAACTTTCTTCTTTTACCACATGGTCATAATACACCTTCTGCTGGTTTTGGGCCTCTTCCTGATTACTATGGGATTACTATGGGTGGTTTCGCCAGCTTCTTTCTCAGGGCACACATATAAGATGTAACAAATTGTTTCCAATGGGGTTATCTTCCCATGTTTTTTTTATTACATCTAGTGGTCCTCTAGGTTGTCTACCATACAGCATTTCAAATGGTGAAAAACCTGTTGATGCCTGTGGCATGTCTCTGTAAGCAAAAAGCAGGTACGGTAAGTATTGGTCCCAATCTTTCCATTCCTCTTTTAAAGACCTTTTTAACATGCGTTTTAGGATTTGAGTAAAATGCTCAACAAGACCATCTGTCTGAGGGTGATAAGGGGAGGTTCTTATGGCAGTGATACCTAGTAGTCGGTACAGCTCCTTAAGTAACGAAGCACCAAAATTACTACGCTGATCATTGATGATTTCTTTAGGGATGCCCACACTGCTGAAATTAATTTTGTCAAGCTCTGTTGCCACTTTTGGGGCTGTGACAGTATGCATTGGAACTGCCTCTGGGTAGCGAGTAGCATAGTCACATACTACCAAAATGAATCGATCACTCTTTTTACTTTTGTCTAAGGGGCCGACCACATCCATTGCGATTCTCTTTTCTCTGCTGTTCGAATTATTGCATTTCTTCTTTTCTCGGTGCTTCTAAATGTTGACTCTCTTTTTCTCTCTGCTTCTCTGTCTCTCTTTGTTGTATAGCCCACCATTTGAAAAAGGCAGTCAGGCTTTCAGGTTCTGTCATGGCTTGCTCTTTTTCCATAGCTGATGCTAGCTGTACAGTCTCAGCTTGGACTTCTGTCTGTGCTAGTTTGGCTGCCATCCTCCTGGTAAACCCTCCTGGGCTTGCTGCTGCTGAATCCATACCTTTCTTCTATGCTTCCCTGGTACCAGGTCTATTACCCACGCACAAAATTCCTGGCTTAGAGTATGCACGGCATAAATCCCACTTAGGCTGACACCATCTGTCATCGAGGCACAGGTCAGGAAGCATAGGAAAACCAGGAGCAGTTGTAAAATTTGCAATAAGTGATCTTATCTCTGTCAATCTTCACGATTCATCACTATTTGGTACCGGCCGGAGGCTAGGACCCCGCGGGAGATTTTTTTTGGAGGTGGAGCTGACACAGGGGCAGCGCCGTCCTTGAGGCCAGCATGCTATGTGGCACGTGCAGGTTGGCCGTTGTCTGGCTTTGACTCTGCCCTAGCTCCAGTTCTGTTTCTCCTGCCACCGAGAAAGGACCTCGTGTGGAAGATTCGAATTCTCTACTGCATGTTACAGCCTAGTCAATCAGTTCACAGTTCTACTAGACTCTGTACTTGGTGCTACCTCCCGGAATACCCAGTAAGACCTTTCCTTTTATTTTTTATTGACGCCGAGTACCTTGTTTTGTTTATTGCTTTGCCATGCGGTCATGTCTCGTTAGGGGAACAAGAAGGAATCTTAGCAGGTGAGTCAGCCCCAGTGCGTCGATGTCCTGCAATCCAACACTCTGCCACAGACCAGCATGACGAGTGCTTACACTGCTAGGGCATGACCACGATATGGATCGTTGCGATGCCTGTTTTTCTGTGGACCTCCGAGCGTTGGAAATGTGCGCGTTTAAGGTCAGACGTGCGCCACCGACTTTTGAAAGACAGGCTCGGACTCGGAAAGCCAGAGTTGGGTTTCTTGACCCTTCCTCCAGGTCCCCTTCCAGTCCTATATGGCCTGCAGAGGAGGGGGGCCTCCACCACCTTTAACCTTGCCACGGTGGGGGCTTCTTTAGTGGTGCAAGAGGCCCAGTCTGGCCCCCTTGGGCACCAAGTGGGAGGCACCATTTCAGCAATTGCTTCCTTCGGAGCGAAGTTTCCCCTGGCGTTGTGCTCTGGATCCCGCGGGTCTGAGTTGGCGCCATGCTCGGTGCTGCCCCGACGGTGCCGGCCCGGCCTCTGGCACCGTTCACAGTGTCGTGGATGGGAGCAGTGCAGGACCCGTCTGCAGTGCCACTTCTGTCTCCGGTGCCGCTTGCAGCACCAGGGATAGTGGTGGCACTGTGGGCAATGCTGTCTCTGTCTCCTGTGTCGTTCGTAGTGCCGGAGATGGGGAAGGCCCCATGGGCGATGCCCCCTCTGTTCCCGGTGCCATTCGCGGTGCCGGGACTAGAGCAGCCCTACTCACGGTCCTAGGATCAGGGGGTGGTCTGAATCCAGACTTCGTCATCCTCCTTGGAGGGGGATGTGGAGGCTGACCCTGATTGGCTCTTGGATTCCTCTGATTTGTCAGCCCCCTACTGGGGATCGGGCAGATTTCTCAGGTTCTGAGGTCGATGGTACTGACCAGCCTTCGGGTGCCTAGGTGGACACCACGGGGCAACCCAGAGCCGGAGGCCTGTCTGCTCCACCTGTGGGAGTACCCCCTTCTGTGGTTGTCCTGGCTAGCTCGACTTCTGGGCCAGAGGGGTGTACCAGGCAGGGGAGGGCTTTGCTCCTCCGGCTGCCTCCCAGGAGTCGGCCAGGGGGTGTCTGCTGCCTCAGCTAGTGAGGAAGAGGGCCTTTTCAGAGTCTGAAGGGTTGAGTAGCCAGGGTTCAGCACAGCATCCTCTTCCAGGAACCCAGCCGAGTAGTGGGAGGAGTCATAGTGCTGATTCGTGCATCTCCCCTGATGTCTCTCCGAGAGGCATATCTTCACAGGAGGTCAGGGGTCGTCCTTTTGGACCCACACAATCCTGGTCATCTCGCATAGGAATTTCTTCCATCAGGCACAGCTCTGACCGTTCTAATCCAGTTGAACGGCTGTAGTCTGCTGGGACCACCTGCTCTCCCTCTCCTTTGGGATCATCCGCTCAGTCCTCCTGCCTGAGCAGAGGCTGCACTCCTCCTCGGAGGTGCTTGGCCCCTGTGCCTCTGCCAACTCCTCCTCCTGTCCCAGGTGTTCCCGATCCTACGGGGCCCCTTACCTGGGAGCAGTTCTGGGCCTCAGCTGCACTTTTCCCCGCCTACTTTAGAGCCATGGACGAGCAGGTATTTCACCACTCCCCAGTGAGCCGGACCCTGAATCTCCGGATTCGTTGGCTTCCTCGTCTTCTTCCTCCTTGGGAGCGAAAAACATCCGTCCACTTTTCCCCAGTGGCTGATCTTTCCAGCTATCAGCGCTTCCTATCGGGGTTGCTTGACGAGCTCCATATCTCCACCCTTGGAGAGCACAATCTGGACTGGTCGGCACGAGCCTTCCTAGGTGAGTTCAGTGCAGTCAGCTTCTCGGTTCCCATCTGGCCTATTCCCTTCCAGGAGGCATCGCACCAGGTCTGGTGATGTCCCTTTTCCTCACTTCTAACCCCTAGGAACCTTCACCAGAGGTATTGCGCACTCCTGGGGTCTCCAGGAACTCTGCCTCCCCTTCCCCTCTTCAGGCGTGACACTTTTGGATACCACCTCTGGGCAGAGAAGCCCAGGCCATGACCGGCCCCTGGATTCAGACTCTTTGGACTTTGATTTCTGGGAGAGGAGGACGTTCTCCTTGGCATGAATTTTGTTCTGCTTAGCAGCGCATCAAGCCCACCATGCTACCTACAACAGATATTTGTTGTCATGGCTCGGACAAAGTCTAGCCTCCCTGCCTGATTCAGAGGAAACCAGACAAGCCATTGCCCTCTCTGGTCAGGGCCAGGAGCTTGCAAGGCACCAAGCAATGGCATCGTACAACACCAGTGAGGTGGCTTCCAGGCACAGCGATTTACATTAGGTGGTTGACATGGCTTAGTCTATTCTGGTTGTCATCCTTAGCCCAGCTTAGGGTGATTTCTTCCGCTTTCTGGAGAACCCACCTTTTCTCCCGTTGGGTGAGGCGGGAGCTTCAGGGGCGCCGTCCATCTCCTGCGAGGAGACCCCGTCTCACCCAGACCCGTCCCTGGCCTAGCCAGGCCTGTAGGATTTCTCCCCTCTGGTGTCTCCCCCACTGGAGCCTAAAGGACACCGTCCCTTAGGGAGGATCTGTGCCCCCTTTGGGGGACTCGGTACTCACCCAAATAATGAGGAATGGTGAAGATTGACACAGATAAAATATGAAAATTGCGTACCTACCGTAATTCTTGATCTTTCTGTGTATCTTCACCATTCATCACTAAATTCCATCCTCCTCCTTGTTTGTCTCCCTTGTTGGTCAGCACCTCCCCTACTCCCCCTCCCTTGATGCGGTGGAGATTTCCTCTGGAGAGGCAGACAGGGACAGTTGTATTTTGGGGATTCTGGAGTTTCTGCTCCTCTCCCTCTTGGGTTGAACCTCCATTGAGAAAGAGAGAGAGAGGAGCTGGTGGGGTTGGGGACCTCTCAAACCTTCAGTTTTCCCCTAAAGTTTTTGTTGCAACCAACTTTGGGGTAATCTGTTTCTCTCTTACCCTAGGTATTTTCTAACACCCCCTTTTTTGCTCCTACTGTCTCGTTTGTTGGCAGGATGGGAAGATGCCGCCCACCTTAATCCAGTGGCTTTCTTTGACCTCTAAGTGACGGGTTCTCCTCAACCCTAGCTTGCTTCTGCTTCAACCCATGCTGCACCATGGTTATGTGCTTATGCCCTGTAATCCTTCTGGATTAATCCTGACCGGTTTGGGTTTCAATCTGCTCCCTCGAAAGGCCTAGATCGTTGCCTGGGGGTGGGCGGTGTCTCCTACTCCTCCCTTTTCTTCCCCTTACTATCCTCCCTTCTCCACCATTTCCTTTCACCCAGAGATTGGGGCCCCCTCGCTTCCCAATCCCTTAGGCTTCTCTCTCTCTCTCTCTCTCTCTTTTGCTGTCATCTCAGTCATTATTCCTCCTTTTAGTTTTATATCCTTTCCTTTTCTACCCCTTGGGCTCCCCCCCCCCCCCGGCCACCATACCTTCCTATCCTTCTCCCCAGCTTGCAGAATTGGAGCCAAGGTAGAGTTGACGCTGAGTAACAGCCAGACGTGGCGCCATATAACACGTCGGCCTCTAGGGCACTGCCATCTCTGTGTCAGCTCCACCTCCCAAAAAATAAATAAAAATCTCCCGCAGGGTCCTCGCCTCTGGCTGGTACCCAAATAGTGATGAATGGTGAAGATAAACAGATCAAGAATTACAGTAGGTACGTAATTTTCGTATTTATCATTAACAACAGTAAAATAAAAACATAAAATTGCTCAGTGTAGCTATTTACAAAGGCTGTATAAACAGCGAAAGTCCATCTGGGTTTCTTCTCAATATCCAGTCTCAGTTTCTTTCACTCTCTGTTTGTCTTGCAAGAAATTGCAACTCTGTTTTTATAAGTCTTAAGAAAACAGGATGCTTCTCACACAGTGTTCTTGTATGTTTCAACAAGTGCAGCTTAAAGAACATTGTGACCCATAATTGACCTCTTGCTTACAGCTTCTCAGAGAGTTTGCAAACAGGTTAACCCCTTGAGTTCCAAACAGCTTTTTGCAATCATTTCAATAGTATAACTTTATACATTTCAACAGTAAAACTATATACATTTCTAAACAAAGGGATCCCAGTATCAGTTACATTTCCACATAATGATTCACATATACTTTTATAGCAGCAGATATGTAAGGGGGAGAAAAGACAGAACAGCAAGTGAGGGCAGAGAGATAGTGAGAGGCAGAAGATTGCAAGCCCGTCAGAGTGATCAGGTCCTAGGTCTCACGAGAAAATCTGATTATGCAACCAGACAGACAAGAAGTAGAAAGGAAGAGAATAGAACAGATCCTTGCATTTAAACTCGTTCCCCATATCAACTGGGACAGGACCGTATTCAAGCCTGTTACACTGCAGTGGTCCCAGGGGTCAGGTACAGGATACGAGACCTGCAAGCCTATCTCAGAGCGCGCTTGTCTCAAAGAAGCAACAACCTTTCAAAGCTGATACCTGTGACAGAACAGTTCCTTCAGGCTCTGCTTTGGTGGAAGGACCCTGCAAATCTGGCAACAGGGATCCCCTTCCAAGCTCCGCTTCCCACAAAGGTGATCACCACAGATGCCTCCCACCTGGGATTGGGAGCTTATCTGGACAGTGTCCCAGTAAGTGGTACCTGAACTCTCCAGGAGTCATAGTTGCACATAGACCTTCTCAAGCTCAGAACAATCTTTCTAGCACTCAAAGCATTCGCTCCTGTCATAAAAGAGCAGAATGTACAACTATGAACAGACAACACCACTGCAATGTTCTACATAAACAAGCAGGGTGGTACCAGATCAGGGACACTCTTTTCGGAGGCTTTGAAAATATGGTCTCTCGCCTTTTCCCTGGGGGTCAGCCTTTCAGCTATTCACCTCCCAGGCAAGCACAATACCCTGACAGATGCTCTGAGTCGCATCTGTCAGGGTCAGAATGAGTGGACTCTGAACAAGCAAGTACTAGCCACAATGTTCTGGCAGTGGGGCACACCAGTCGTAGATCTGTTTGCTTCCCCCCTCAACTTCCAGCTTCCTCATTACTGTTGCAGGCCTCCAGTCCTGGGAACACTTCCTCTGGATGCCTTGATTCTGGGCTGGTCAGGTAGGTTCCTATATGTATTCCCTCCCTTTCCCCTGATACTCAGGGTGTGACGCTCTGCCCCTGCTTCTGGTTACCTGTATGATATTTATATTATAAATAAATGGTCTGTGTATGAAATGTCAGTTCGTGAGAGATTTGGCTTTTAACTTTCAAGGTCAGTAGCTGAAACCACGGGATGTTGTAAAACAGACCAGAAGAACCAGTTAATTAAGACTTCCTTACAGAAGGGTATTTTATTGCCCTTTTATGATCTGCCCAGGCTTTTGAAGTTGAAAACCAAATGTGAGTTTTATGACGTTACAGGGGGCAGGGTAATTGGGCTGGTTGTTCTTCTTTTAGCATATAACCAGAAATGTGTGAAGAGTCGTAAAATCCCTCAGATCACACTAGCACAGGAAATCAGCCAAGGGACACGAGTGTGGGATTGTTAAGTTCAAATAGAAAATGTTTGTTTAAAGACTGTCATATTTGAGAAGTGGCTAGTTACAGATTTTTCAAAGCAATGACTCACATCCTCACAGACAGACACTTATGTCAGAAATGAATTATCTGTGGTAGGAGTGTTTGTTCTTTAACTTCATTTTTGTTTTACAGGATTGTAATCTGTATGACATATTCTGTGTTTAATTGTACCTTTTAATCATATGTTTAGTAAACAACCATTTCTTGAAATACTGCCTAGGTGTCTTTTCAGTTTAATTTTTTTTTTTTTGCATGTGATGTATATGTGGTTAAGTCTGACAGCTGTGAAAAGCTTGATTGTGTTACTAAACTAAAAGGTAAGAATATACCCAAAGTCTTTTATAGAGTTTTAAGGGTTCATTTTGGATACCTGGTTGGGTGCCCCTGGCGAAAGATTGTACTGCAGTCCCGAAGAGGGTACATATCTGAGCCTGTACATTGGGTATGCTAGCATAAAGTTCACCGTTTGAATCCCTCCAGAACTCGAGGCTAAAGGTGATTTGGACCCAAAGCAGACAGGAGAGTTACCCTATCTGTTACCTGTTCACACTATTGCACTCTGAGGTTGGCACTGTGGGAGCAGAGGGCCTGACCTGTGGAGTGCGTTTGTGATGCAGGGTATTGCTGAAACTCGGACAACAGCCTGCATCGATGTTTCTGGTGGCTCCAGATTGGCCTAGGCAAACCTGGTACCCTCTCCTTCTCTCACTGTCTTGCAGCAGGCCCATTTGGCTGCCACCAACTCACTCTCTGCTGACCCTTCCCCAGACAGGAGTACATTACCCAGGCATACACTCTCTTCTCCTCAAAGCCTGGTTCTTGAGGAGCTAGAGTTCCCAACCTTTCAGCACTCGGAACAGGTCCTTAAGATCCTGAGAATGGCTAAAAAGCCTAATAAATAAAAGGCTTATGCAGCCAAATGGAAAATATTTTCTCTCTGGTGCAAGAGTAGAAAGATCAGTCCTCTTACAGCTTCAGATTCTACGCTGCCCGATTACCTGCTACATTTGCAGGCTTCAGACTTGAACCCCCCCCCCAAGCTACACCTGGCTGCAGTTTCGGCCTACCTTTCGATAGGGAAGAAAATGAACGTTTTTTTCCCCGATTCTGTGTTCAAACAGTTTTTCAAAGGCCTCTTGCACCTCCAGCCTCCAGTTAGGGAGCTGGCTCCTCCTTGGAGCCTGAATCTCTGCATTGCCAGGCTCATGGAAACACCCTTTGAGCCTATGGCCACTGCACATCTCAAGTTTGTAAGCTGGAAATCTGTTTTCCTGGTGGCCATTACCTCTGCCAGAAGGATTTCAGAATTACAAGTCTTGTGCGTTGAGCCTAATTACATCATTCCTCACAGAGACAAAATTGAGCTCAGGACAAATAGGAAGTTCCTGCCTAAGGTGGTTTCTGAGTTTCACTTTAACCAGTCTATTATTCTACCGAGAAATTCACTCCTGGTGAGCAAGAGCGCCACAGCCTGGATGTCAAAAGAGCTCTCTTTAACTATCTAGAGCATACTAGGCAGTTCAGATGCTCTTCCAAGCAGTTGTTCCTCACCTACGGGGATGTAGGCAGAGGAAGACCAACTACCAAGAGAACTGTTTCCCATTTGTTGGTCTCTTGTATTATTTATTTTTTATTTATTTGAGTAGAATCAGAATTACAATCCTTTGAGTCATAGACTCTTTTGCAAAGGCTCCACGTCAGAAAAAAGTAAAGGTACAAATAAAGTAAAAGTACGGAAAAAAAATATATACATACAGTAACAATGTATGAGACAGGGTTAGACATTCTTGGCTTAAGTTTATGTTGTCAGTTACTTTAACTGGGAACATATGTGAGGTTCCGAGTCAGTGCTAAGATAGAGAACAGTTTCATAGGGTCTCGAGGGACCCAGAGTCATTATACCAGGGTAGGGGGATGTTGGAGAGCGAGAGGAGGGAGGCTAGCAACAATGTAACCAAGGGCTACAGGAAAAAGAAATTACTGAGACAGATTAGGTTTCTGAAAACATTGTCCTTGGAAAGGAGAGCAGGGGGTGGGGTGAAAAGAGAGTAAAGAGAGGGTGGGTTTAGTAACAGTCACAGGTGGTGGCGTCAAGTAGTAGGGTTTTGAGATCTGACTTAAAAAGGTTGAGACTATGGGTCAAGGAATGGAGGATGGCAAGCTGTTTAGCCATGGGGGGCCCAATAGCGGAAGGATCTTTGTCCAAGAGATGTCCTACAGTGGGGGATGAGAAGGTTATGGTTACCTGTGTGCCTTTGTGTCCGCCTATGGGGGGCTGTGCGGATAAGAGGGTGGAGGCTGATTGGGGCTTGCTTAAGTTGTATCTTCTTGGCAAGGAGGCAGGTAAAGTACTTAAGCCTGCCCTGGAAGTTAAGCCAGCCAGTATGCTTATAGAGCTCGCATGTGTGAGTTAATTTGTCACATCCTGTGACCAGACGGCAAGCTTTGTTAAGGGCAAGGTTGATGCTGTGCAGGGCAGTTTGATCGGCTGACCCATATATATCTATATCGTAGTCTACCAAGGATAGGATAGATGAGGACACAGCAAGGTGCATGGCTTGGGGGGTAGGCAGTGCTTTTGCCTGTAGAGGATCCCTAGTCTAGTCTTAATGGAGGAGGAGACCTGTTGTATGTGGGTGAAGGAGGTGTCTAAGATGACGCTAAGTTATTTAAAACATGGGACCTGCTCCAGCGCTTCACCATGAGTGTTTTTTACAACTAGTGGCACATGACTTTGGGGGCTTTGGCAGTGAGCAAAGGTCATGGACTTTGTTTTCTTGTAGTTGATAATAAGACGGTGGTCAGTGAACCAGGTTTCTAGCTCCCTAAAGTAGCCCTGCAGGGCTAGTTGAAGAGACTTTGGATGAAGGTGTTTCCAGAATACTACCGCATCATCAGCATAAAGCAGCATGCATCCACTGCAAGATTTAGGGAGGGAGTTTAGGAAGAAGGTGAAAAGTAGGGGGCCAAGTATTGACCCCTGTGGGACCCCTTTGCGAACTGACTTGCATGTGGAGATAGTTATATTAATTTTGACTTGTTGAGTCCGACCTAAGAGGTAATCTTTGAGCCAGGCGGTAACCTCTGGGGCAAGGTTAAGGGATGGAAGGATAAGGAGTAATAGCTTGTGACTGACGGTATCAAATGCCTTGGTCAGGTCAACGTAGATGGCCCCCGCCACTGATCCTTGTTCTAGGGCCTCATGAATAAAAGAAATGAGGGCGGTGGAGGTGCTGTGGCCCTTCCAGAAACCGTGCTGCTCGTGGCAGAGCAGGCCATGTTTGGATAGGTAGTCAGTAAGCTGATCTGATACTATTCTTTCAAGGGCCTTAGAGAGGGGTGGCAGGATAGAAATTGGTCTATAATTGCTTGCTTCGGTGGGGTCGCCACTCTTTAGTATGGGGGTTATTGTTGCTCTCTTCCAGGCCATGGGGAATTGGCTGAGGCATAAGGACAGGTTGAGGATTTTGGTGAGATGAGGTAGTGTCACATCCAGGGACAGGCAAATGAGTTTGCGGTCCAGGGAATCACTGCTATAACGAGAGTTTGGCAGGGCTTTGGTGAGGTAGTGCTTTGCCTCATTACAAGAGATGACTTTTAGCCTAAAGGGTGCAGAGATGTTGGAGTCAGGGTGGGGTCAGAGAAGTTTAGTGGGAGAATGTGAGAGAGGTCAGAGAAGGAGTAGGGTCCTGGGTAGTAACCCCGTTTACTGTGACCTGGGCTGGGGTAGGGGAAACAGGTTTCCCACAGAGTTCCTTGATATTGCTCCCATGAGGAGGTGAGTGTTTGTTTATAGTATGCAGCTTTGGCAAGCCGAGTGGCCCAAGTGCATTTGTTTCGTGCCCCTCTGTAATGTTGCCTACCCCGTGGGAGCTGTGAATCTAGGGCCTTATGCCATAGGTTGTCCCTCTGGTGCATTTGGTCAAGTAGCGATTGGGAGATCCAAGGGATGTTTCTTTTTTTAACTATCTACTTGGAGAAGGGCGCAAATGTGTCACAGGCCGCATTGAAGATGGCAATAAAGTAGGAGAGTGCAGCGTCCATGGACTGAGCAGTGTGAATAGGGGACCAGTCACAAGCGGCTAGGTGAGACTTGAGACATGCTAGTGCTCCTTTTTGAAGTCATCTACATTCAGTGACACTAGGGGGGGGCGGTGGGGATTCTAGTGGACCACCAGCAAGTCACAGGGGAATGGTCACTAATCGAGTTAGGGAGCACAGTGACTTGGGAGATGTTCTTGGGCCTGTTGCTGAAGATGAGGTCTATAAGGGTTGAGGTCCCCGTTCTAGTGCCCAGTCTTGTTGGGAAGTCGACGACCTGGGTGAAGTCGCAAGCAAGGGCTGAGTTTTTGCTGGGTGATGAGGCAGAAGATAGCCAATTGACATTGAAATCTCCCAGTAAGACGACTTCACTTCTAGGAGAGAGGTGGGAGATACTGTCCAGTACCGAATCGCATGCGAACTTTTGGTTGTTGGGAAGGATATAAACCGCCATGATGTAGAGGGTTTTGCCCGGGTTTCCCAGACTGAGCTTGACTGTTAGGGTCTGGGCTCCATGCATAGGGGGCGGTGTGCGGACCTTGAGGGATCGAAGGGAGGATCTAATGTAGATGGCACAGTCGCCTCCCCTCTTGCTAAACCTGTCAGCACGGTAGAGGGTATAGTCGTTAAGTGTGACAACACCATTTGGGATCTTATCCTTAAGCCAGGTCTCACATAGGGCTAAGACATCGGGTGAATGTTGGGCAGTCCACCCCTGAAGGGGGATGAGCTTTTTTTGGGAGGCTGCAGATATTTAGAGTGGCCAGCAGGAGGCTACTGTAGTTGTTGTTTGAGGAGATAATAGAGGGGGTGGTCCAGGGTTGGGGTGTATGTTACCTGATAGCAGCAGGAGGAGAAGGGCATGCCGTAGAAGGGCTAACCTGTGAAGTTTTGGAGAGGTGCGATAGGATTGGGAATTGGTGATTCTTTTAGCGTGTGTGAAGGGGACTGGGAATGTGCGTATGAGGTGTGCTATCATGGTGACAAGAGGATGGTTACCAGGTTGGGCGCTCGTAAGAAGAGTAGGGGGATGTAGCATTAGGGGTAACAGCGTAGAACAGCAGCCGGAGTACTGTGTATTGAGACTGGTAACTAGTGCTGGGAAGGAGTAGGTGAGGTTACACCAGGTAATTATGGGGTGTTTGGCAGTGTAGTTGCCATTCATTGGAGGTTTCCCAGCGGGGGGTAAGAGAGCCAGCTGGGGGACCATAGTGGCAATGAGGACAGGCATCAGAAGTAGTGGGTACATGATTACTGTAGTGAATGTGTAGTTTTAAGTGGATGGGAGGAGTGGCCATTAGTGGTGAGCTGGTATAAGCTGCAGCTGGAGAAGTGGGCTGATAGGTTATTTTCGTGCTCACTTGATGTGTTACTACCTATATATGTGAAAGCCGACCAAGGGTAGTGGTGGGGGCAATGGGGAGCCGAAGGAGAGGAGAAACAGCCGGTTATAAAGGTAAGGGGAGGAAAGGAACTCTGAAGGGGGCTGTGCTGAATCGGGATATTTGGGAGGGAACTAGTGTTTAAACAGGAACTGAATTAATTAACAATAGCTTCTACAGGCTAATTTTGAGCAGAAAAGGATACAGATTATACAGCAACACACTGGATTACTTGATGTAAACTCATTAGTACAGAAAATAAAATAAATCCACTATTTTTGTAATTAATTAAAGGTGATAATTAAAGTAACATGCAGAAAGAACATAGGCTGAGCTCCAAATGATCTCGTCTTGGCTAAAATAAAACTATCTCCACTTGTACGCTGAGGATAATTGTTCTTAAAAAAGGCGCCAAGAATCTGAAATTTGAATCCTCTCACTGTGATCTGGGCTGCAGCAGTCGTGACCAGGCAGCGAGGTGCACTGTACCTGGGCCGATTTTCGGTGGCTCCTAGCAGACTGTGGGGGAGGGCTGAAGCAAGCCCTTGCAACCTCTGTTATCCTTGGGGGGGGTCTGGACAGATTTTCGGTGGCTCCTAGCAGACTGTGAGGAGGGTTGAAGCAAGCCCTCATGACCTCCGTTGATTTCGGTGGCTCCTAGCGAGCTGTGGGGAGGCTGAAGCAAGCCCTCGCGACCTCCGTTGTCCTTGGGGGGATCTGGGCAGATTTTCGGTGGCTCCTAGCGTGCTGTGGGGGAGGCTGAAGCAAGCCCTTGTGACCTCCATTGTCCTCGGGGGGTCTGGGCAGATTTTTGGTGGCTCCTAGCGAGCTGTGGGGAGGGCTGAAGCAAGCCCTCGCGACCTCCGTTGTTCTCGGGGGGTCTTCTGTTATGAAAAAGCTGGTCATCAACCTTCTGTGGGGCTTAGAGCCCATTCTACCAGGGGCACTGCAGCCTCTGTGGCAGCTGCAAGAGACATACCCCTTCTGGATGTCTACAAAGCAGCTACCTGGAAATCTGTACACACTTTAACAACCATAGTTTGGATGTACAGTCGAGAACTGCTGCCAAATTTGGCAGGGCGGTTCTGCAGAGCCTCTTTTCTAAGTAGGTTCTCTGCCCACCTCCCACTTGGTACTGCTCAGTAATCTGCTGTAGTTACTGCTGCTAAAGGACTCCTGGGGTGAGAAGAAAAAATTACCGTAGTTATCGTTCTTCCAAGGGGTCCTTTAGCATCAGTGAGATCCCACCCTTCCTCCCCGGTTCACCTTTTAGGAGAAGGGCTCTGATCCTACTTGAGATACGAGCTCTTGCATGAGCACTAGGACCCTGGGAAAACTGCCCTTAGCCTGAGCGGACCACCCCGGTAGCGGCCCTTGACGTCGGTCAGAGTTACAAAAGTTCAGGATGATGACTCTTCAGGGTCTCCTCCCTCTGCTGCACCAAGGGGATTGGCTCTGTTCTCTCGACATGCAGGATGCGTACATGCATATCAGGGTCCTTCCTCCCCACAGGAAGTTTTTGAGGTTCCACTTCCTAGGGGAGCATTATCAATTCCGGGTGCTCCCGTTTGGCCTCTCTTCCGCTCCGCGAGTCTTCACCAAATGCCTAGCAGTGGTGGCTGCGGTTCTAAGGCGATCAGGCCATTATGTTTTCCCTTACCTCGACGACTGGCTTCTCTCAGCCCCATCAAGGGACAGTCTCTTACGCTCTCTCGGAGATGCCTATACTCTGTTCCGAGAGCTGGGGATCACCCTGAACTTGAAAAAGTCATCCCCACAGCCCAGCCAAACCCTCGCCTTCATTGGAGTGACTCTGGACTCCGTCCAGGGCATGGCTTTTCTCCCACAGGACAGGGGAATTCGCCTCCGAAGTTTGGCCGGACGGATCTCCATAGTGCCTCGAGTTCTGGCTCGAAACTTCCTCAGTTTATTGGGGCATATGGCGGCGGCCATCCCAGTAACACCCTTGGCCCGCCTCCACATGAGAATCCCACAATGGATGCTCAGGGTGCAGTGGGATCAATGCTACGACGACCTGGACGCCTTAGTCAGGATCTCAGAGCCAGTCAGGAGCACGTTGCTTTGGTGGTTGGACCCCAGCAATCTGAAGAAAGGGGTCAGCTTTCGTCCGGAGCCTCCAGGTCAGACTCTGACGACGGATGCATCAGACCTAGGTTGGGGGGCTCATCTCGGTGTTCACCGAACGCAAGGGGTTTGGTCACCCGAGGAACAGTCCCTCCACATCAGTGTCCGGGAAATGCAGCGGTCCTCTCGCTCTTCAGGCGTTTCAAAGAGGACCTAGTACCAGCTCTCTTCTGGTTCAGGCGGACAACATGGTGGTTGTCTTTTACATCAACAAGCAAGGAGGCACCCATTCATATCCTCTTTGCCGGGAGGTGATGAATGTCTGGTACTGGGCGCTGGAACGGGGCATTCATCTGTCGGCTATGCACGTTCCAGGAGTCCTAAACACACTGGCCAACAACCTCAGCAGGTCGTGGGCCAGAGCACACGAGTGGGAATTGCTTCAATCCGTAGCGGATCAGCTCTTCAGAAGGTGGGGCCTTCCCGAGCTAGATCTATTTGCGTCACCACGCAACGCCAAACTGCCACGATTTTGCTCGCGAGAGCACACGCCTGGCGTTTTTTGGCCAGACACGTTATCCCTTTGTTGGGCAGGGAAGTTTCTTTATGCCTTTCCACCCTTCCCTCTCATCCAGAGGGTTCTGCTCAAACTACAGGTGGAGGGGGCACGTATGATTCTTGTGGCCCCCAATTGGCCCCGACAGATTTGGTTCCCACTCCTGCAGCGGTTGTCCCAGGAACCTCCAATCCCGCTGCCCATTTGCTCGCAACTGCTGTCCCAGGACCAGGGTTCTCTGGTTCACTCAGATCCCTGCACCTTCATGCTTGGCTCCTCCAGATGTAGCTAGAAACAGATACGGGGTTTCCCTGGAAGTAGCTGAGGTCTTCGCATCCACAAGAAAGCCCTCTACTCGCTCCGCTTACGCTATGAAGTGGAAGCGTTTCTGTCTTTGGGCCTTGCCACAGCATTTAGACCTGGTCACCTGCTCTGTGAACTCCGCTTTGCAGTATTTCTTCTTGTATGAGAAAGGCCTGAGCTATTCCTCTATCAAGGTGCACATGTGGGCGATCTCGGCCTACCATGCTCTCGTGGGAGAGAAAGCATTGGCCCAGTTGGAAGTGGTCCGCGCCTTCCTTAGGGGAATTCTTCACATGAGACCTCCCATCAGGGACACTGTCCCACCCTGGGACCTCCTTTTTGAGTTGGAGAAACTCACCCTCCCCCCTTTTGAACCCGCAGCGAGTTGTGAGCTGTGATACCTGTCTTGGAAAGTTTGTTTTCTGGTTGCCGTTACTTCCGCTCGAAGAGTTTCCAAGCTGCAGGCTCTGATGTGTAAAGAGCCCTATTTGGTTTTTCATAGGGAAAGGGTTTCCCTCAGAACTAATCCTAAGTTTCTTCCCAAAGTGGTCTCGGAATTGACCCTCAACCAGTCGGTTGATCTTCCAGTTTATTTTCCTTCCCCTTCCAATAGAGGGGAGGCTATCCTCCACACATTGGATGTCCACAGGTCCCTGAGGTATTACCTCAATAGAACGGTTCAACACCGTAAATCGGAGCAACTCTTTGTGGCTTTTGCGCCACAACGCTTGGGTCAACCGGTGTCCAAGCAGACTATCTCCAAATGGATAGTCCATTGCGTCTCGTTTTGCTACGAGCATCACAGGAAACCCCTGCCGGGTCCGGTTAGGGGTCACTCCACCAGGGGAGTGTCAGCTTCTTTACGCGATGCGGAATGTCGCCGTTCAGGACATCTGTGCGGCCGCGACCTGGAATTCGGTGCGTACCTTTGTCAAGCATTACAGCTTGGATATCGTCTCCAGACGCCGTGCTGGCTTCGGCCTAGCGGTTTTGCAAGGACTCTTGTCCTGAAGGCCTCTAGAGTCAGCATATTCCTCCTCCCGGGGTCGGCTTCCTCTTTGCTATGGGACTGCTTGGGACTCAGTCCTAATTGTTATTGCCTGCTGCAAGAGCTGTATCTCGAAGTAAGATAGTACAGTTAAGTAAGAGACTTTGCAGTAACAGTAGATCTTCGGAGGAGCTCTTGCTGCAGGCACTGTTTTCCCTCCTGCCTTCCCCCTCGGAGTGTGCAGGTCTGTTTTCTTTCCTTTCTCGATGGTAGGCTTCGCCTCCTTCTCTTGTCAGGCCTTCTGCAGGGTACTGGCGGGATAACTGAGGTGGAGCTCGGTCCGCCCCCTCTTGTACCCTGACCGACGTCGGGGCCGGCGTCGGGGGCGGTCCCCCGCTGGTATTGCTGGCAGAAGTTTTTCCGTGTGGTCCTAGTGCCTGCGGCATAGTCCTAATTGTTATAGCCTGCTGCAAGAGCTCCTCTCGAAGATCTATTGTTACGGTAAGTTCTTACGTAACTGTACTTTCTCAGTTTTAGTACCAAAATTTGTCTCTTGGAGGTTTCTTGCTCAGGTTGTTGTTATCTGTTTTTCTGGTTTTGGACATTTTCATGTTTTTTTAATCCTGTTGGTTCACGTTTTGGACATGTGCCCATTTATCGTAGAAAAAAGTCTGAAGCCCTTCAGGCTGCTCCCTCTCAGCACACTCCCCTCCTTTTTTCTGACTGGCTGATGCCTAAGCTTATTATGCTAATTATCTTAAAGACATACCCTAGGGGCAGTTGCACCTAGTCAGCTAACTGCTATAGTTACTGTTGCTAAAGGACCCCTTGGAAGAAAGATGATTACTGCAGTGGGTAATTTTTTCTTATGTACTAACCATAATTCTTGATCTTTTTGGACAAGTCTTCACCATTTATTCATGCGCCCACCCAGCATCCCCTGAGCTCACTCAGTCTGTTTCTGATCTTCACTCCCTTGTTTGGTTTGGGCTAAGACATTATTTATATTGACCATTATGATACGGGTCAATCGGGGTATTTTATGCTCTTGTTAGGTTAGGTGTTCTTAGGTTATATTTCGATAAAAATCCAGAAGAGTACACAGTAGCAGGGGAGGTACTAACAACAACAATAACGGAAAGGGATCTGGGTGTAGTCATATCAGATGACCTTCTGAAGGAAAGAATTGTTGAGTACCTAGAGGCCAGAGGGGCTCAGGACCCAAGGCAGCATGGATTCACAGCGGGAAGGTCATGCCAGACAAATCTGATAGATTTCATTGACTGGGTGACCAAAGTAGTAGATCAGGGAGGGGCTGTGGACATGGCCTACCTAGACTTTAGCAAGGCATTTGACACAGTCCCACACAAAAGATTAATATACAATTTAGCCAGCCTGGGAGTGGGTCCCAAGATGACAGCCTGGGTAAAGAACTGGCTGGAGAACAGGACACAGAGAGTAATAGTAAATGGAGTCCACTCTGAAGAAAGGGGGGTTACTAGTGGGGTACCACAGGGTTCAGTATTAGGACCGGTCCTCTTCAATGTCTTTATAAGTGACATTGCAGAGGGACTGGAAGGAAAAGTATGTCTCTTTGCAGATGACACAAAGATCTGCAACAGAGTTGATGCACAAGGTGGGGTGGAAAGGATGAGAAGGGACTTGGCAAGGTTAGAGCAATGGTCAAATGTATGGCAGCTTAGATTCAATGCTAAGAAGTGCAAGGTAATGCACCTGGGAAACAAAAACCCAGAGGAAGAGTACACAATGGGGGGTGAGATACTAACAACAACAAAAATGGAAAGGGACCTGGGGTAGTCATATCAGATGACCTAGAGGTGGGCAAGCAATGTGAGAGGGCTGCAAGGAGGGCTGGGGGATACTGGGATGCATAGGGAGAGGCATCACCAGTAGAAAACAGGAAGTTATTATCCCTCTGTACAGACAGATGGTGAGACCCCATCTGGAGTACTGCGTGCAGTTCTGGAGACCCAATCTCCTAAAGACATAACAGGATGGAAGCTGTCAGAGGAGGGCAACTAAAATGGTGCAGGTCTGCCGGAAGACATAGAAGAGAGACTTAAGGAGCTTAATATGTATAGCCTCGAGGAAAGGAGGGAGAGGAGGGACATGAGAAACTTTCAAGTACTTCAAGGGAATCAACAAAGTCCAAGAGGTAGCATCTTTCAAAAGAGGTGTGCAAGAACAAGGGGCACAATTTGAAGATAGAGGGCAGGCTCAGAGGTAATTTAGAAGTATTTTTTCACAGAAGGGTTGTGGATGCATGGAGCGGCCTTCTGGAGGAGGTTGTGGAGTCAAAAACAGTGGTGGAATTCAAGCATGCATGGGACAGTCATAAAGGCAATTCTAGGGGTGGGGGTAGGAAGAAGTAGGCTGCTGGTTAACTAGGATCTGCAGCTTATCCATTAGGTAGGGAAATGGGCAGACTGGGTGGGCCAAGCGGTCCTTATCTGCCGTCAAAATCTATGTTTCTATGTAAAGGTGGGTAAGCAATGTGAGAAGTCAGTAAGGAGAGCCAGGGGATACTGGGATGCATAGGGAGGGCATCACAAGTGGAAAAGGAAGTGGTTATCCCTCTGTACAGACAGTTGGTGAGACCCCATCTGGAGTACTGCATGCAGTTTTGGAGACCTCATCTCTGCAGGACATAGACAGGATGGAAGCAGTCAGAGGAGGCAACTAAAATGGTGCAGGGTCTACATAAGAAACCATATGAAGAGAGACTGAGAGAGCTTAATATGTATACCCTTGATGAAAGGAGGGACGGAGGGTCATGATAGAAACTTTTAAGTACCTCAAGGGAATCAACAAAGTCCAGGAGGGTAGCATCTTTCAGAAAAAGAGATGTGTAAGAACAAGGGGGCACAATTTAAAGTTAGAAGGGGGATGGCTCAGGGGTAATGTGAGGAAATTCTTTTTCACGGAGAGAGTGGCGGACGCATGGAAGTGCCTTCCTGGAGAGGTTGTGGAGTCTAAAACAGTGGGGGAATTCAAACATGCATGGGACAGACATAAGGCAATTATAGTGGGGGGGTTGCAGGAAGTAGGCTGTTGGTTAACTTGAATCTGCAGCTTATCCAGTAGGTAGGGAAATGGGCAGACTGGGTGGGCCAAGTGGTCCTTATCTGCCATCAAAGTGTTTGTTTCTATGCTGCACCTCTTCGGTAAAAGTACTGAGGCGGTTGGAGGGTCGATGCTGCGGTAGCCTACACAGGCCCGAGCCAGTCTCGCGGTGCCTTGCCTTGCATGGTCCTACCTCGGTGCCGGCCCTCCTGAAGATTTTTGGCTCCCGCAGGGTCCCACTGCCGCTGGCTTGTAACCCAGCAGTATGAATAAATGATAAAGACTTGTCCAAGAAGATAAACAATGACGGTGGTTACATAAATGTTATTTCCGGTGGGGTCCTAGCACTTCCTGCACTAAGACAGAAGAGTAGTACTTTATGGAGAAGATATCGTTGAAGCTCTTGAATTATGGTAAGTACTATAACTTTTCATTTTTATCCCTTCTTACATGGGCTTGAGGGTTATCCTATTCCTTTATTGTGTTTTTTTCTCTGTTATTTAACAACATTTTGATTAATCGCTTTCTCACTTCCTCCTTGATACAAAGGATACTGACATGGTTGGGGCCAATGCTGCTTTATATGGTGCTGTAAGTCAGTGCTGTGTACTGCTATCGCGGGCCCCAAAAGTTCTGGTTCCTGTGGGGTCCTAGTGCCTGCAGCTCTTAACACCAAAAAGTGTGGCCCTTTGGGGGAGATATTCAAGAAGATCAAGAGTTATTGTACATAAGTTTCCTATCTTCTGATACACACAGTCACTCACTGTAACCATTAACATCTCTTACGGGCACATTTGACAGCAGTTTGTTTTTCCCTAGGTTATATCATTTCTGGATAGTCTCTTGCCTTTGGATCCCCCCGGATGACATACGTCTGGCAGTGGTGGATTTCCTGGCATCGTTGGGGAAAAGATTTCTACCTCCAGACTGTCAGGTACGTGTCTTGCTGAAACAAGATTCACAGTTGTGTTAGAAGTGTGAGCAGTAGGGTATGGATCATGGTCTTAAAATGGCAGCACAAGCTTTTTCCGTTGGATTTTGGCTCTTGCAGATCTCCAAGGTTTGGAAATACATATAGGAATGTGAGTATGTTTTAGAGCAGTCCACTCAAATGGATTCAGATGAAGCCACAATGCAAAGTTTGGGAAAAGTATTATTTCTAGGATTGTGGATATGTTGTTTATCCACACTTATTGCCATGTTCCTTCCCCCTTTAAGAATAGCCGGAAGTCTTCAAGCTGGCTCTCACCTCCCACCCACCCGGGTGGTATAACCCTCGGCTCCGCCCCATGACGCCAGATCTTTCTTTCCGCTTTAAGATTCGCGGGTTGCCTTCTTTGTGCTCCTGCATTTTGTAGGCCCTGGCTTCTAAACCTTCTGTGCTTCCGAAATTTCGTTTAGTTCGCGTTAGCGACCGTGACTCTTCTACTTTGATTATGGAGGACAAGTCTTCCCCCGGATTTTGCCGGTGTTCGTGCAGCCAGAAAATGTCATGCACCAAACTCCACGCTGCGTACATCTACTGCTTGGGTGTCAGCCATGACACCTCGAAGTGCGACTTCTGCCTTGCATTTCACCTTAATGTCCTCGATGACGATCTTGCACACCTGAAGTTGGGTAGGCGGACGGAACCTCACGGTGAAATCTAAGGAAGCCAGTGAAGCATTCCGCAGCACAGGATCCCTTGAGCAATTGGAACGCATGCAAGCCTTCAAGGAGGAAGCGGCTCAGGCCACGTAATCTTCCTGTCAAAGCTTATTCGTTCTGCTCAACCTGGGCTTCACCTTTTATTTATTTATTTATTTAAAATTGGTGCGCGGGAAAGGCACACTGAGCCGAGGCTCGTTTCCAGGTGCGACCCAGGTACAAGTAGTACAAGGAGGTAGACAGAGAAATACAGCAAATATCAAGTAACAGATGAATAATACAGTACAGTACATTCCATTACCATTACATGGAGTTAGGTGGTGAGGTTACACTTTTTGTATGAACAGCAGAGTGAAAAAGTTGATTCATTTCATTTCTAGACCATTTATTACCTTAAATTCCAAGTGCGTGTCTTTACATATTTACAGTAGTGGATTTACCGAAAATTTGAGTTTTCGGGGGGGGGGGGGGTTAGCAGTAAGAGCTGGCATGAGTAGTTAATGTTTTCCCTGGTGAGGCTACTGAGGGTAGTACTAGGTCCGGGTAAGGAGGGATTGGGTGCACAGCTGCGGCAGGGAGTGAGTGGGAGGGAGAAGCCTGAGGAGCTGTTTGAAGGCTGATAAGCTTCCTGAATTAGTGGCCTTGATGGAGGAGGAACATCTGGATATCGTGGCAGTCACAGAAACATGGTACACACAAAACCATGACTGGGACGTAAACATACCAGGATACACTATCTACAGGAGGGACAGTGAGGGTAAAAGAGGAGGAGGAGTAGCTCTTTACATAAGGGAAGGAATCAAAGCAACAGAACAAAAGGGTAAACAGGGAGGAGAAGAAGCACTGTGGGTAAATTTGGAGACGGCAATGGCACCACAATCCGCACAGGGGTTGTATACGAGACCCCTTCTCAGGGAGGAAATGGACAAGGAAATGATAGAAAGTATACTTAGAATGGCAGAAAAAGGGAGATATTGCTGATGGGTGATCTGAATATGCCAGATGTTAACTGGAGTGCAGTTGCAGCAGCCACTTAAGAGTGGGGTTATTCTAGATGCCCTACAGGGGCATGCCTAGACAACTAGTATTGGAGCCCACTTGAGAGGAGCAATCTTAGACCTGGTTCTCTCAAATGGAGATGGAGAGAGGATCACAGATGTAGAAGTGGGTAGCCATCTGGAACTAGCGACCATCGAACAGTATGGTTCTAATAAACACAGCAATGAGGTCAAGCCATACAAGGCAAAGTACTGGACTTTTAGGAGGGCTGACTTTGCCAAAATGGGTGAGTACCTAAGGAATGCACTAGCAAATGGGCAGGAAGGAGGGGTGGAAGAACAATCGGGAATAATAAAAACTGCCATCACAGAGGTAACGAGCCTTTGTGTGAAGCAAATAAACAATACGAAATGATGTAAGAAACCACTGTGGTTCTCAAAGGAAGTGGCAGTGAAGGTTCACGAGAAAAAGAAAGCATTCAGGAAGTACAAGGAATCACAGAAGGAGCAGGACAGAGAACTGTATCAGTTAAAGCAAAAGGAAGCTGGGAAGGCAGTCAGAACAGCAAAGGCCCAAACCGAGGAAAAGATAGCCAACTCAGTTAAGAAGGGGGATAAAACCTTTTATAGGTACATCAGGGAGCGAAGGAAGACCAAGGGAGGGATTGTGAGGCTTAATAAAGGGGAAGGAGGGTGGGCAGAGGGTGACTGTGAAAAAGGCAGAGATACTAAACAAATATTTTGCTCAGTATTTACAAATGAAGAGGGAGGTACCTAAAACAAACAGTAGAAACACTCTGGATACAGAAGTTGATACCAACCCATTTACAGAAGAAAGGGTTCTGAAATAACTCTTAAAACTGAAGGTGGACAAAGCAATGGGGCCTGATGGGATTCATCCCAGAATTCTAAAAGAACTAAGGGTAGAACTAGTGACACCACTGACTACCCTGTTTAACAAATCATGGGAGGATGGGGTGGTACTCAAGGGCTGGAGGAGGGCAGATGTGATTCCCCTTCACAAAAGTGGGAGCAAGGCAGAAGCAGGAAACTACAGACCTGTTAGTTTAACCTCAGTGATAGGGAAAATGATGGAATCACTTCTGAGGAAAGAATTGTCGAGTATCTAGAGGCCAAAGGGGCACAGGACCCAAGGCAGCATGGATTCACAGGAGGAAGGTCATGCCAGACGAATCTGATAGATTTCTTTGACTGGGTGACCAAAGTAGTAGATCAGGGAGGGGCTGTGGACATGGCCTACCTAGACTTTAGCAAGGCATTTGACACAGTCCCACACAAAGATTAATATACAAGTTAGCCAGCCCGGGAGTGGGTCCCAAGATGACAGCCTGGGTAAAGAATTGGCTGGAGAATAGGACATAGAGGTAATAGTAAATGGAGTCCACTATGAAGAAAGGGGTTACTAGTGGGTACCGCAGGGTTCAGTATTAGACGGTCCTCTTCAATGTCTTTATAAGCAACATTGCAGAGGGACTGAAGGAAAAGTATGTCTCTTTGCAGATGACCCAAAGATCTGCAACAGAGTTGATGCACAAGGTGGGGTGGAAAGGATGAGAAGGGACTTGGCAAGGTTAGAGCAATGGTCAAATGTATGGCAGCTTAGATTCAGTGCTAAGAGTGCAAGGTAATGCACCTGGGAAACAAAAACCCAGGGGAAGAGTACACAATGGGGAGTGAGATACTAACAACAACAAAAATGGAAAGGGACCTGGGGGTAGTCATATCAGATGACCTAGAGGTGGGCAAGCAATGTGAGAGGGCAGCAAGGAGGGCTGGGGGGATACTGGGGTGCATAGGGAGAAGCATCACCAGTAGAAAACAGGAAGTTATTATCCCTCTGTACTGACAGCTGGTGAGACCCCATCTGGAGTACTGCGTGCAGTTCTGGAGACTCAGTCTCCAAGAGACATAGACAGGATGGAAGCTGTCAGAGGAGGGCAACTAAAATGGTGCAGGGTCTGCACCGGAAGACATATGAAGAGACTTAGGAGCTTATATGTATAGCCTCGAGGAAAGGAGGAGAGGGGGACATGATGAAACTTTCAAGTACCTCAAGGAATCAACAAAGTCCAAGAGGGTAGCATCTTTCAAAAAGAGGTGTGCAAGAACAAGGGGCACAATTTGAAGATGGGGCGGCTCAGAGGTAATTTAAGAAGTATTTTTTCTACAGAGAGGTTGTGGATGCATGGAGACGGCCTTCCAGAGGAGGTTGTGGAGTCAAAAACAGTGGTGGAATTCAAGCATGCATGGGACAGTCATAAGGCAATTCTAGGGGGTTGGGGTAGGAAGAAGTAGGCTGCTGGTTAACTAGGATCTGCAGCTTATCCATTAGGTAGGGAAATGGGCAGACTGGGTGGGCCAAGCAGTCCTTATCTGCTGTCAAATTCTATGTTTCTATGTTGATAGGGCGGGGGCCAGGTGGAGGTTAGGTGGGAGGTTGTTCCATAGGAGTGGGAGCCGGTAGGAAAAGGCAGCTTGCCCAGAGGCTGAGAGGGGGCGTGAGAGGTGGAAGGTACGTGCATGTGTGTGGCGAAGTGAGTAGCCAGGGGCGTTGGCTTGAGAAAGGCTGGTGGCTAGGTAGAGGAGAAAGGAGCCAAGCAAATATTTTGCTATGAGTGAAGCGCCGTGAGTGGTCCGCCTATGTGAGAGTGGCATCAGAGATAGAGTTGAGAATAGTTGGCAGTGATGAGTGCGTGGGGGGGAGGCAGTGGCGAAGCGCATGAAGGAGTTTAGCAGGACGTCAAGTTTTGCAAGGGAGGAGGAAGGGGCTGTGCCGTAAATGATGTCCGCGTAGTTCAGTACTGGTAGGATGGTTTTTCGTATGAGTTCATTCCGAGTAGGGAGAGGGAGGCAGTCTTTGTGGTGGTAGAGGATGGCAAGTTTGGGCCGGAGTTTGGTGCAGACGGCGTCGATGTGGGTGGAGAAATTGAGGTTTGTGTCCAGCCAGACTCCCAGGTACTTAAAAGTCGGTACAGACTCAAGGGGTATTTCTTCCAGGGTGGAGTCGGGGGAGGAGGCGAGTTTTTGTCTTGTGTCGAATATCATGGAGACATTTTGGGGTTTTTTGTGTTTTTTTTTGCATTGAGTTTTAACTGATTTTTCCGGAGCCAGGCTTGTACTCGGTTGAAATCGCTTTGGAGGTTTGGGTGAACACTGACATGGGAGGGGCCTGAGGTGTAGATAATGGTATCATCAACGTATAGGTGC
Organism: Neoceratodus forsteri; assembly: GCA_016271365.2. NCBI lineage: Eukaryota > Metazoa > Chordata > Ceratodontiformes > Ceratodontidae > Neoceratodus > Neoceratodus forsteri. Next base: position 86,069,072 of record CM028136.1, read on the forward strand.
ACGTTTGAGGTGAGACAGGCTGAGGGGAGGTCGTTTATAAATAGGGAGAAAAGGATGGAGCCTTGGGGGACGCCCATGAGGATGGGTCGAGGGTTGGAGAGGGTGTCTCCTATTTGTACTTGAGGCATCCTGTTTTGGAGGTAGGAATGGAACCAGTTTATGGCGTGTTTGGCAAGGCCGAAGGAGCTCAATTTGCCTAGTAGTAGAGGGTGGGAGACCGAATCAAAGGCTTTAGCTAGGTCAATGAAAATGGCAGTAGTGGTTTGCCCAGTGTCCATGGCGGAGAGAATGGTGTTGGTTACTCGTAGTAAGGCAGTGGTGGTAAAATGAGATTTTCTGAACCCTGATTGAAAAGGGGAGAGGGAACTGTTTGTAGAGAGGAAGGGGGACAGTTTTGCTAGCATGAGGGATTCTTGGATTTTGGCAAGGGAGGGGAGGAGAGAGACGGGTCTATAATTTCCTGGGAGGGAAGAGTCACCACCTTTATGGAGAAGTAGGATTTTGGCAAGTTTCCAGGCAGAGGGGACAGTGGCTGTGTTGATTGAGAGGTTTAGTATGTGGGTTATAGGTGCGACTATGGCCGCTACGGAGATGCGGAGCAGGCTGGGATGCAAGCCGTCTGGACTGGATTTTGACAGGTTTAGAGAGGTGAGAGAAGTGTAAACTTCCAGGGGTGTGAATGGGGGAAAGTGGAAGCCGTGATGTGAGGGTGGGGGATTTGTGGAGGAGGTTGGAGGGGGGTGGGTGAGTCAGGCTTGGTGCAGGAGATGAAGAAAGAGTTCTGAGACTATGGCAGGATCGGAGGCTATTTTGCCGTCAATGTTTAGGATAGGGCTGGCTTGCTTGGAGCGAGGGTTGATGAGAGAGTTTATCACCTTCCAGAAGGACGCCGGGGAGGCTTGGTGAGCGGTAAGTTGGGCCTTGAAATACTGGGCCTTAGATTATCGAATAGCTTTTGTGGAGTTGTTTCTAAGAGTTTTGTAAGATAGGAGGTTGCTGGATGCTAGAGAGGTTTTGTAACACCTCCAAGCCTTATCTCTGACACGACCCAGGGAGATGAGGTCAGCTGTGATCCAGGGGTGGTAATATTTCCTAACTCTGGCTTTCCTGAGCAGAGTGTGGCAGTCCCATATGCTTAGGAAGATACTGCAGAAGTGGGAGAGGGCAGTGTCGACGTCGAGTGAGGCAAGGACCGGGAGCCAGTCTGTGTTTGACAGGTCACGTTGAAGGGCGGATTCGTCAAGGAGGTGTAGGGGGCGGGTTACGATGAATTTGGGGCCGGAGTGGAGTGAATGGATTGTACAGATACAATAGGTTATGCAGTGGTCGCTAAGGGCATCAGAAAAGATACCTGAGGTGGTGATCCTGTGGGGGTGGGAGGTTAGAATCCAGTCAAGTAGGGTGTGTTTTTGTGATCGGTGATTTAGATGGGTGGGTTCCTGGATTAGCTGGGTAAGATTTAGGGCTTTGATCCTCGGGGCTGCTGGTTTTATGGAGGAAGAGAGCCAGTTTGGGTTGAAATCGCCTAATAGAATAAGTTCGCCATTTGAGGTGGTTGAAGAGATGGAGGAGGTGGCTGAGATGAGGGAGTCGGGTGAAGGCTTAGGAGGGGTATATAGAACACCTATGTAAAGACGGGTGGATGAGGGGAAGGATAGGTGAGCGACTAAGGATTCATGGGAGGATGGGTGCAATTCTTTGAAAATAACCGTGCACTACGATGTCTGATATACAGCGCTACCCCCACTCACTTTGCCACGGTTCCTGGCGGAACAAGATCTCGGGTTCATTCCAAGAGTTGTGCCAGTCTCTCCCGACTAGGGGTAGGCGCCTCTGAGCTCTCCTCCTCTCGGTCCTGTAAGCGGGAAAAGAACCCAGGATTGTCTCGCGAAGATGTTCTTGGGATTGGGAGATCTCGTCCCAGGGACAGCAGTCTCGACCTCGACCGAGATGCCTCTTCAACCGCTGACTTCACGGCGCTGCCATCTGGCTAGTCGACCGAGCCGTCGATAGAAGAGGTCAAAATTGTTATCGACCTGATAGACCCATTGTCGCCGACTCCAGTCGCCGACTCATTTGATCAGACTCCTGTCCTTTCTGTCTCCGATGAGGAGACCCTGTCTGCAGGGAATCCTGCCAAGGAAGTGGTCAGACTCCGGTTCCGCTGGTGTCTCCCGATCGACCGAGTCGGCCTGCCCAATCTTGGTCGAGGTCTAGGACCCCCTCGACGGACGGGCCGAGGAAGAGCCACAAGCGCTCTTGGAAGAGGTGACGCCATCGGTCGTCCTCGTCCTCCTCGTATGAGGAGAGGCTCTGACGGAAACTCCGGCGCTACACGGACCTCATGTGGCAACAGCTAATTCTGTCCGGGCATAAGCCAACCCCCCGGCTCCATCCCTGACCATTACCTGGCTCTCGCCTACAAGGCCAAAGCTGACTCCTTCAAAGCCGATTAAGTTGGTTCCCTCACCCGTGGAGCCGGCGAGACCTCCAGTTCAGCCTTTACCCACTCTCCACCGATCCTGGTGGAGGCGCCACCCTAGCAATCAGTGGGAGGAGCTCCTTCCAAGGGAATTCGACCAGACACCGGGCTTCCCTGGCATGCCTCGGTCACTGTCACCCTGGACCACACTCAGCGGGTCAAAGGTGACCTCAGCGGTCGACCGTTGTATTCGGATTCCTCGGATTCGAATGAGACCGGCCTACATTCTCATCCTGGGGATGATGAATTGGCTATTAGGATTGAGATGAAGAAAGGTCCTTCATCTTTTCAGGGCATTCTTCGCCTCATCTCTGAGTCCACAGGAATACAGTATACATATAGCAAGCACATGTGCTCTACGATCAAATAATCATCCATATGCATGCATCGTACTAAGTCGTTTTACATACACTTAGGCTGTGTCCCTCTTACTTCATTTGGAGATTTAGCGTCCATTTCATGTCTAATTTAGGCTAGTTAATCTTGCAGCTTAAGCTGTAGCCTAAAGTTAGGGTGTACATTATAGATCCGACATGTCCTCTCCACATTTGTCAGCCATTAATTAGTCAGTAACAATCCCTTAACAAATTTAATTAAGAAAAACTAACTTAAACTGATGCCACATGGTATAAACAGGAAACCCCAAAAAATAGAATAAACGTTTGCTTTGCTCTGGTTCTAAATTCATCCACTCTTTGCAGAATGTCTTGTAGTTTAGCTGTCTGCCTAGTTTTTTTTCTTTTACTCCAGGTTCTATCCCATAGTCTTTCCTTCTTGGCAATGCTCTTTGCATGTGTGTGTTATCTATAACATTCCCCCTTCACGGAGGAGTGTAGCCTCCCCAGGAGTCAGGGCATTCAGAAATTTGCCCTGCGTTTCTGGGAATCTGTCCTCCCTGCCCTGTAGGACATAAGTTAATCTGTCCACTGCCAAGTAAGCAATAATACCCAACAGGGTGGGCGGTACTGGGCAATACCGGACCGCCCAGAGGTGTAATGAGGCCCGACGCCACAGGCGGAGGGCCTTATAGCCCCTGGAAGGTCTGGTATTGCCCATACCACCCACCCTGGAGGGTATTATTGCACTTAGAAAATGGGCACTGTAAAAAAAAAATATTAAATTAAATAAATTGTTAATAAAGTTAGTTTATTATTAGTTTTGTAATAAAATAGTTCCTCCACCTGCATAAGCTATGGACTTTTGTATTACTGGACACTCCAGAGTGTGGTTGTCTTCAGTCCCCCCGCCCCCCACCTGTTTTCTGTACTTCAAGAAGACAAGGAGATACTGTAAGCTCTATTTTATCATTTTTACCTTCCCTCAAGCCCAGCTCTCTGTTTATCAATTTGCAGATATGCTGCCTGTATTTTAGCCTTCACTTCCAGCTACCTCAGTGGTCCGTTTACCGTTTTTGAAACTGCAGTTTCAGTCATCACTCACCTCAAGCCACACACACACACACACACACACACACACACGTGGTTACACACAGGGCTTTATATTGTTAAAACACTGGGAAGAATTTTAATATTTGCAGCCTAGTAGTTGTTTTTCCTTCTCCCACCAACACTTTTGCTGTCTTCCACCCCCATGCTGTCTGGCAGTATACTTTCAGTCTGTTTTTTTTAAACTGGTACTTGAAGCCTTTGCTATTGCAGTTGACGTGGGAAAAGAGAGAAAGTGGACCTGCAACTGGCAAATTGAGCAGAGCTGTGGGGTACTAGAGCGCAGTTGGGGAGAGTACTTAAAGTCAGGTGATACTGGGAAAGTTGTGGCACACTGGTACTGGGGACAGAGGCTTTTTTATTTTTTTAAAAGTTTCAGCTTGCTGGCATATCGGGGGCAGGGAGCCAGGAGCCCAAAACCAAGCAGAGGAATTTCCAACCGCGATCTAGTCAACCGAGAGAGAGCAGGGAGAAAAATAAAATACCCATTTCTGCATTACCAGAGGTCTTTTTTTCACAAATGTGAGTTGTGAGAGTTAAATGTACAAAAACAATAAAGAGTTGGAGAGTGTGACGGTGATCAAGGGATGGCAGTTAGTGGTTGGAAAGTGGAGTGACAGCGCTGATTTTTGTTTTTTTTACAAAACGTTTTGTTTGTGCAGTTAGTTCATTTGCTGATGGGGCACAGGATAAAAAAAAATCGAAATGTTGTATTGATTTACTCGCTCCTGACTGAGGTGAGTTCAGGAACAAGGCAAACGGGACAGGAGGAGATCGACTGACTGCTTAAGTCTCGCTAAGTGAGACAAACAACATGGCTGCAGTTGCCGTTTTGAAAGTTCCAATGGCCCAATATTATTAGAACTATATGAGGCAACAGAGACTGGGACTAGATATTTCCCAGTCTCTATTGTCTCATACCAGACCGGCTGATTGGTACATTTAGCCAATCAAAATTCAGCTTTCTATAATCCCATTTTCTAACACTTTAATAGCTGACCCCTTCCATTGTTCCACCGCTGGTACAGAGTTAGTGATCCACAAATGTTGTATCCCTTGTCTGGCAACCACTGGTAGGACTTTCAGCCACCGTGGGTAAAGCTCCCAGTCCCATTGTCTACCACCTCCACCCCTAACAGGAGTGACCTTGGGGAGAATTCTATTGATCGGCCCACCATTCCTGAAAGTTCATCTGCTACTCCCTTCCAGTATGTTTTCAGATTCGGGCATTCCCAATAGTGGATAAAGGTACCCCATGTTGCCCCACATTTCCCATCATTCAGGGATACACCTGGCTAAAATTTGTGAACTACACTGGGCGGACAATACAACCAGTGGAAGAATTTATTCTGTGTCTCCTTATATTTGTTGCATAAAAGTAGGCCCATGTGTGATTTTATTACCAGCTCCCAGTTGGGGGACTGATATTTCCATATTGAGGTCCTGCTTCCACCATCGCTTAACTCTGTGGGTCTCCGCTCGGAGGAAAGCCCTGTCTGGCTTCACCGCCCTGCCCATCAATCCTTTCTCATTTGTAGTTGCCCCCAGTATCCACATTTCAACCTCCCGACAGCGGGGAATCTCCCAACTTAGATCCATCCAGTTTCTTACAGTAATTTCTAACCTGAAGAAATCTATAAAGATGTATGGAGGGTATGCCCATTCTCCTCTGGATGTCCTGAAAGTTATACATGCCTGTTCTGGTAAAGAGATCATCCAAACATCTTACTCCCTGCTCTTGCCAGATTTTAAAACCTTTGTCCCCCATCCCTGGTAGGAAATCGGGGTTATCTGCAACCAGACTAAGTATAGTGTTCGACTAAATTGTCCCTCTTCTCCACTTAATAGCACCCCCCAGGCCTCCAAGCTCGAGACCACCAAGGGATTTGGGTCCTTTATTCTCCTATATACCTGTAGCCCTCCTTCTCCCAGGTAGGCTGAGGCCCGCCCTGGGGTCCCTGCCTCCTCCAAGTCTAGCCAAGTGGCCGCATTCCCCCTGTTGATCCACCTCTGTATGTATCTATGCTGGGTGGCTAAGAAATATCCCTTTAAGTCTGGGAAGTTCAGGCCACCCTTTTCCCCTGAGGCCTTGAGTCGTTGTAGGTTCACCCTCAGTTTCTTCCGCTGCCAAATGAAATCTGTAAAACCCCTCTCCCAACTTTTTAATGTCTATATTCGTGGGACAAAAGGGCATCATTTGCATAGTATATACTATGCTAGGCACCACGTTCATTTTGAGGAGATTAAGTCTACCCATCCAGGATATCGGCAGGGCTTTCCATCTACTGAGGTCTCTAAGGATGGTCTCGAAAAGTGGTGTGAAATTTAAGCCATATAGGTTGCCCAGGTCATTTCCCAAATAAGTAAATGCTTTATTGACCACCTTAAGTCACCATGTGGCCCTTCTTGCCCCATTGTCTCTCTCCAAGAACATTATTTCAGATTTGTGAAGATTCAGTTTATACCCTGAAAACATGGCAAATTGATCTACAATGCATAGTAAAGCTGGTAAGAAAGAGCAGGATGTCATCTGCATACAATGTAAAACTATAAACCCATCTCCCTCCTCCCTCATAAAATTATTGGAAACAGTTATCCACCACCAGCTGTCCGAGCATCTGGAAAAATATAACCTTCTGTGTCCACTCCAACATGGCTTCCACAAACATCATAGCACCTCTTCTGCTCGCGCCCTTTTCTCCGACCATGTCCTGAGAAATATGGATATGGGGAAGTCCACAGGTTCAGTATTTGTGGACCTATCAAAGTCCTTTTGATTTGGTTGGCCATCACCTTCTCCACTTCACCTTGCGCCACTTTGGCTGTTCCCTGGACACTGCTGCGTGGTTCCACAGCTACCTATCCAATAGGTCCCAATCTGTTCTGATAGGAAATGCGCCCTCTGCCTCCCTACCTACACACACTGGATTTCCACAGGGCTCCATACTTGTCCCTTTACTTTTCTCTGTGTTCATAAACTCTCACCCCACTGAAAGCCTTAACTGTAAGGCACTCCTCTATGCTGATGATTTGGTGCTATACCACAGTGACAAAGCCCTTGAATCAATCTCGTCCACTCTTACAATAAACTATGGCGCCACCCTTGGCTGGTTCCTCTCCAGGAAACTGCTCGTTAATTGGGGGGGGGGGAAGCCATGCTATTTAGCTCAAAGCCTTTTCTAGCTAAGGTCGCCAAATCTAACACATCCCTACTTATACACTCCCCGGCAGGCCCCCCTGTCGACACAGTCTCCTCTTTCAAATACCTAGTGACTCTAGATCCCTTCCTAACATTTAGTGAACACATAACAAACATGGTAAGTAAAATACACCAAAAACTAGGTGCAGCTTACAGAACCAAAGTATTTCTGTCTCCGGATGCCCGCCTTGTCATAGTGCAAGGAAACCTCTCCCTCTTCTTGACTACTGTTCCTCTGTCTACTTCTTTGCCGCCTCCTCTTCGCTTTCGCATCGATACAACCTCCAACTCCATCTGCTGCTTTGTTCTCCAAGCACCCTACTCTACCCACCACTGCACACTTTACAAAACCCTAGGGTGGCCCAATCTTCAGGGACGTTTCGACTATGCCATGGGTATCCTAATTGATAACTCTCTTAGGGAACGCAAGTTTATTTATTTGCTTTTGTTAACCAGGTGAGCACACTAGACAGCCAAGTGCCTATTTTCAGGTGTGACCTGGGAGATTACAAGGTACAGACAAGAAATACCAGGCTATAAAACATTACAACAATAGTCAGTAACAGCAAGGTACAGGCATGGAGAAACAGTCATATACATTCAGCATGAAGGCGGAAACAGCAGTCAAATGAAGGATATACAGAGTAGGATCTGCCGTACCCTCAGGTGGGTATGGGTAAATAGGCATCACAAGTATTACATTTCATGGGTGAGAGCCCAATAAACATAGAATAGCAGTTGTCCCCTTTCTCCCTACTACTCATAGATAGGGTGGTTCCTAGAAGCCTTAGGGCTTCCTCCATTCCCGCACTGGAAGTCCCACGCACCCATTCTGTCATGGGTAGTAAAACATTCTCTGTATCTGCCCCCTCCCTCTGGAACAGGCTGTCACTATCAATCTGCTTTTCCCCATCCCACATGTCCCTTAAAAATAACCTACGAGCCTGGCTCATGCCTGAATCTTCCTGCACCTGTTCCCTAGACCTTGCTTCGTCCCATGATCCCCCAACTCCATTGTCAGCCTCCATCCCCGACTCCCTAGTCCTGTTTGCGCTCATGTATATTTCTGTTGCCTTTTTTCTCTCCTTATCTCCTGGTCGATCAGAGCTGTCCAGATAGAAAGACTCTTTCTGATAGACTCCTATATTGTAATTAATCCACAGTATACAATGAACTGCTTGTAATTGCAACTCAGCTCTAACTATATAATCCGCTGTCTGTGTGTGTGTAAATACTGATCTTACTTCGAGAGGGCTCTTGTAGTAAGTAATTACATATAGGACTAATGCCGGCAAGCATCAGGACCCCACAGAAAAATTTCTAGCTAGCAGTCTCTGGCGGGGGACCGCCCCCACGTCAGGTGACTGACGTCAGTATAAAGGGGCGGTCCCCCACGCCCGCCTTCCAGTTCTTTCCCACCGTTAGCTCGTGTTAGTGCCTCGCAGTAAAGTTCAACGCTCGTCAACTCTGTGGTCGGTAGTTTTTACCGCCGTTTTTTCGATTTATTCAACCAAATTGTCAGGCTTTTCGTTGGTGTGTGTAGTCCCCTACACCTTCCAAGCACAAAAAATAAGTGCGACTGCGTGCGGTGCCCAACTCCTGCTGGGGCGGCGTTTCCCAGTTCCTCTTCTGTCTGGGCCCGGACCTTCAGGTGGAGAAGTGCCAGCACTGCCTCAAATTCAACACCGCCACCCGCAGATGGAGGCAGCAGTCCTGGAGGCTCACATCCTTAAAGAAAATGTCCTCCATGGAAAGGAGTTAAAAAAGCTCCGGCAGGTATCCACTTCGAAGGCCGCTTCGAAGAAAGGGCAAGGAGAAGCACCAGGACAGGGCTCCTCATCACTGCGACTTGGCTGGAGTGCCCGTCCACAGATAGCACGTCCCCTCGGGGGACCGCTCTGCGACAACCGCCTTGGATGTTTCTAAGGCGGCATCGGCCCACCCGTCTGGCTCGCGCTCGGGTCCTTTGGGCGCCTCTGGGCTATTGGAGGCCTCCTCTCCCGGTAAAGCCACCACCGTGCAGCCTACTGGTTCGAGCAGCTCCGGTAAGCCGGACGTCAGCTTCTCTGATGCCCACACGGAGATGGTCGATAAGTCGCCTGACCCTTCGGGGCAGCGCACGGCCCCTCTTCCGCTGACCAGGCCACTCCTCCTTCATGACCTGCCTCAGGTGATGGGTCCGCTAAGTCGGACATTGGCTCCTCCGGCGCCCGCCTGGACTCCGCTGATGAGTCGGACGTCGGCTTGTCCGACACCCACGCGGTGGCTGAGCCGACGCCGGACTCTCTCACGTCCACCGTTCCTGGCTCCCCACAGCTTTCGCTGCCCTCCAGGGACCCTGGGTCTCCTCAGCCTGATCCCGGGAATTTTTCCCCTCCATCCCCGGGCGATGCTGAGGTTCCTGCTGCACCCTTGTCAGGCCGTCCTCCCACTGGGCCGAACGACCTGACATCAGTTCACCAGACGCTGGCCCCAATGCCAGGACCTCCGCCCACTGGGCCGTCTGCTCCGGCAGGCCCCCTGGTTCCCGGGTATCCGATGCCATCTTACCCAGGTCCGCAGTTTCCGGCACCTCAGTACCCAACACTGACCTTTCCGACGCCGCAGTACTCGGTGCCTCTCTAGCCGATGCCAGGTTACCTGCCATCGGGTGACAGATACGTGCCTTACAGGTACAATCAGTACCCATATCCTCCTCGTCCTCCTCCTCCTCCTCCTCCACCGCCCCCTCAGCCGTTGGTGGACTTGAAGGAAACTCTGGCCTCCTGGTGGGCTGAGGCCAAGGCTGAGCTCACCAGAGAAGTGGAGAGTCGTCTCACGACGACGGTGCCGATTCTGGCTCCCGTACGTCTGCGATGACAGACTCCCTTCCCACCTCCGGACACCAGGGGCTAGCCTTCTGGTTCCAGGGCGGGGCAGGATATGCTTCCCCGAGGGCCTACCAAGGGGTCCGTTCCTTCCCCACGCTGAGAGAGGGAGTCTTCCTCTTCATCTTCTTCCACCTCTGACGACTTCGACGGTTGCTTTGAGCCAGATGACAAGCCACGCTGCCCGTCTAAGCCCAGGCCTAGGACTCCTCCGGAGGATCCTTTCTTTACGGAGTTGCTGTGCAAAATCCAAGAGGTTCATAAGTGGCATTCCTTGGAGCCGGATCCACAGCGTAAGAAACTCACTGAGCATCTTGTCCTGCCTGAGGCAGCTCCTACTTTGGTGCCACCCTGGATTGAGCCTCATGCCAATCTTGTTTCCACTGTTTGGAAGCAACTGTCGGCTTTAGCCCCGCTTCCTCGGAAGTCGAACAGGCTATATCAGACTCCCGAGGGTGTTGACTTTCTAGATTCTCACCTTCGAGCTGACTCAGTCGTGATTAGCGCCGCTCACGGTTGGTCAGCTAACCCGAAGCATTTGAGCTTGTCTCCACCTGACAAAGAATCTCGTCTTCTGGACCAGTATGGTAAGAAGGATTTTTGCTTCTTTCACTCTAGGTATTAGGGCCCTGAATTATGTCAGCCACATGGGGGATTACCAGAAGGCGATTCGTAGTGAGGTGGAATTCATATGGACTTCCTTCCTGACTCTCAAGTTAAACAGGAAGTGGCTGACCTTGTCCGCTCTGTGTGTTCGGCCAGTCGGCACATGCTTCGTGCCACGTGCGATGCAGTGGACACTGCTGGTAGGAGCTCAGGTTTCGCCGTAGGATTACGGCGTCATGCCTGGCTCCGTGTGTTAGGGTTGGTGCCGGAAGTGCAGTCCGCTATTCAGGAAGCGCCCTTCCGGGGTTCAGTGCTGTATGGTGGTGATGTCAAGGACATTATCACCGATCTGCAGGAGAAGGGGACTTCTCTGAAGTCTGTCGACTCCATGTACAATCCCCCTCAAACTCAGCGCCGTCCCTTTTGCAGGTGGAATTGGCAAAAGGCAAAACCCCAGGGAAAGCGGGCCAATAAACGCCGGGCCCCTCCGGCTGCCAAGACCCCACTGCCCTAAAAAGCAGCAGGGGCTTCAGCCACGGCGCTGCCCCACACCACCTGACTTCTTTCCTCTCCCACAGCTTCTGGGGCTTCCAAAGGAACCGGTAGGCGGGAGGTTTTCTATCCACCTCCCGGGTTGGGAGAGGATAACTTCAGATTCCTGGGTGCTCCAGCTGATCGCAGAAGGACACTCAATAGAGTTTCTTCAGAAACCCTCTCCCAAGGTCGTCGTACTCTCGGAAGCATTTTCTTCTGGTTCAGGAAGAAATTTCAGCACTTCTGCTGAAGGCAGCGATAGAGCCCGTTCCCCTTCCCCTTCAGGGAACGGGTTACTATTCACACTTCTTCCTGGTCCCGAAGAAGTCAGGAGACGTGAGGCCGATTCTTGACCTCAGTTCCCTGAACTTGTTCGTGGAGTACAAGAGGTTCAGGATGCTCTCCCTGCAAGGCCTCCTGCCCCTCCTTTGGCTGGGACAGTGGCTGTGCGCTCTGGATATGCAGGATGCTTACTTGCACATCCCTATCTGCCCTTCTCATCGCAAATACCTCCGTTTTGCTTTCCAGAGGGACCACTACCAGTTCAAGGCCCTCCCATTTGGTCTTTCCTTGGCGCCCCGAGTGTTCACCAAATGCCTTTCAGTGGTAGCGGCCTACCTGCGTACCCAGGGGGTGCAGGTTTTCCTGTACCTGGATGATTGGCTCCTGGTGGCCCCATCCAGGGAGGTGCTCCTACCTTCCTTTCCCTTACCCAGGTTTTTTTTTTTCCTGCCTGGGTATTACCATCAACTCCACCAGTCCCGCCAGTCCCGTCCCAGAGGCTCCAGTTTATCAGGCGATCCCTAGAGCATGACCTCTGGCAGGGGCCTTCCTGCCTGCCAGACAGGGCTGCCACACTCCAGGCACAGGTCAACCTGTTGTTCGGCCGCAGGCGGGTCAGTGCCAGGTCGGTCCTTCGCCTCTTCAGGCTCATGGCGGCTGTGATCCCGACAGTCCCCCGCGCTCGGCTCCACGTGAGGATCTCTCAGTGGATGCATCGGTCTCAGTGGGATCAGTTGGTGGACGACCTAGACCAGCTCGTTCTGGTCTCCACTCCTATGGTTCGGGACTTGCAGTTGTGGATGGTTCAGGAGAACCTTTGCCGGGGAGTTCCTTTCTGCCTTTCTCCTCCCTCCCAGACTCTGACTACGGACGCCTCAGGCGAGGGTTGGGAAGCCCATCTCGGGCCTCACAAGACCCAGGGCTCCTGGTCCCAGCTCGAGAAATCTCTTCACATCAATGTGCTTGAGCTTTGGGCAGTGCTTTATGCTCTTCAGGCTCTGCATCTCCTTCCCGATCACTTGACGGTACAGACGGACAATATGTGTGTGGTCTGGTACATCAACAAACAGGGAGGAACTCGTTCCTACCCTCTTTGCAGGGAGCTGATGCGAGTTTGGGATTGGGTAGTGCAGCACAACCTTCACCTCATGGCTATTCACATCCCAGGGGTTGAGAACACCTTTGCAGACAAACTCAGTCGGTCGTCTGCTCAAGCTCCCGAGTGGGAACTGGATCAGGGGGTCTTGGACGATATCTTCCTACGTTGGGGAATACCACAGGTGGACCTGCTCGCATCCCCTCAAAATGCAAAACTTCCCGTCTTCTGCTCGCTAGCTCCAGGGCGTGGCATTTTTTTGAGATGCTCTGTCTCTAGATTGGAAGGGCAGATTCGTCTATGCTTTCCCTCCGATCCCCTTGATTCCGAGGGTCTTACACAAACTCAGCTCAGAATGCACTCGCATGATCCTAATCGTTCCTTTCTGGCCCAGGCAAGTGTGGTTCTCTTTTGTGCAACAGTATTCAGAGGAACCTCCTCTTCCTCTTTCTCTGTCACAACTTTTGCTGACCCAAGATCAGGGGACCCTAGTCCATCCAGGCCTCAAGTCCCTTCAGTTGCACACATGGTTCCTGCAGACGTAGCTCAAGCCCGATTTGGGGTTTCTCCTCGAGTGGCTGAGATTCTGGTGGAGGCTAGGAAACCCTCCACTAGATTGACTTATGCCATGAAATGGAAACGGTTCACTATCTGGGCCGCTTCAAAAGATTTTGAGCCTTTCTCTTGCTCTTTTGGGCGACTTCTGGATTACCTGAGACACCTCTTTGGTCTGGGTCTCAGTCATTCATCTTTAAAGGTGCACATGGCCGCCATTTTGACCTACCACGTCCCTTTTGCAGACAGGAGGTTTGCTCAGCTGGAAGTGTCCAAGACTTTTCTTAGAGGGGTCCTCCACTTGCGACCCCCTATCCGGGTTCCTGACCCTCCTTGGGATTTGAATTTTATCCGTGAGAAGCTTTCTCTGCCTCCTTTCGAGACGGCAGCCTCAGCAGACCTGAAGTTCCTATCGTGAAAGACTCTTTTCCTCGTGGCCATTACTTCTTCTCTGAGAATTTCCTAGCTCCAGGCCCTGATGTGTAAAATCCCGTATTTGATTTTTCAGAAGGAATGTGTGGCTCTGCGTACCAACCCTAAGTTTCTCACCAAGGTGGTAGCGGAATCTATGCTGAATCAGTCCATAGAGTTACCTGCTTTCTTTACGCAGCACTCCAATCAAGGGGAGTACCTTCTGCATACTCTGGACGTTCACCGGATTCTGAGATACTACACCAACAGGATGAAAGATCTCAGAAAGAGTGATCAACTGTTTGTCTCTTTTGCCCACAAAAGAGAAGGCAATGCTGTTTCTAAGCAATGTCTGTCTAAATGGTTGGCTCATTGTATCACTTTCTGTTATGACAAGTACAACAAGACCCTGCCAGGTGAAGTCAGAGGCCACTCCACCAGAGGGGTCGCTGCCTCTGCGGCTTGTTTCAAGAATGTGTCAGTGGCGAATATCTGTGCAGTCGCCACTTGGACTTCCGTCCATACCTTTACGAAACACTATAGTTTGGACATTGTCTCTCACTGCAGAGCAGGCTTCGGACTGGCTGTTCTGCAAGGCCTCCTTTCCTAAGGCCTTCACAGCTAGAGGATCTACTTCTGAGTAGCCTTCCTCCTCACGTTTGCTTCTCCTTGTTCCAGACTGCTTGGGACTCAGTCCTGTATGTAATTACCTACTGCAGGAGCCCTCTCGAAGTAAGATAGTACAGATTCGTAAAACTGACCCGTAACAGTAGATCTTCCGAGAGAGACTCCTGCATGAGTGACTCTCCGCCCTCCATCCCCTAAGCTTTTTCAGCTCCTTTTCCAGGATGAAATATCAGCTTCTCTCTGCGTCTCGCTTTTGGCGGAAAGAACTGGAAGGCGGGCGTGGGGACCGCCTCATACTGACGCCGCTGACGCCGGTCACCTGACGTCGGGCAGTCCCCCGCCAGAGACTGCTAGCTAGAATTTTTCCAGGTCCTGACGCCTGCCGGCATCAGTCCTATATGTAATTATCTACTGCAAGAGCCTCTCTCGAAGATCTACTGTTACGGTAGGTTCTTACGTAACTGTACTTTTTTGCTCTGTATGGTTAGTACTACAAATTGTTATCCAGATCTACCACTCTGTATATTTTTTCGTTTCTAGTTCATGTACATGTCCTTGTATTGCTGCTTGTCTATACTCTATGTAAATATGGAATAAGACTGTTATTCTAGCTCCAAGGACTTCTTTGTGCTTCTCCTTTAACTTAGGGATAGGGAGCCCCTCCAGCAATGTGTCCAATAATTGTTCCAACTCCTGACATTTTGCTTGGTATAATTTGTCATAAACATCCCTGAAGCATTCTCTGATTTGTGCGTCATCTTTTACTAGGTTTCCCTTCCTATCCCTAATAGTCACTATCCTTTTAATGGACTTTCCTCATTTCATAAGGTGTACCGATAAAGGCCCTGGTTTATTTCCCCACTCATAAATTCTTTACCTCGCATATAGCAACCTGTCCTGGCTACTTCTGTCAAGCTTAAGTTCAAAGCTTCTCTAGCTGCCTGGGAGTTCCTTTAGTCCCCCCCACCACCACCAACCGTCTGAACCACTTCCTGCTCCAAGTCCCCAATTTTCAGTTCCAACTCCTTCTGCTTCTGCTGTTTTTCCTTCTTCAGTCTGGCTGTATAGCCAATAATGATCCCCCTCATATATACCTTACCTGCCTTCCAATAAGTCCCCTCCGAATCTACTGTACTTTTGTTAGTTTCCTCATACATCTTCCATTGTGCTTTCAGGAGATCTCAATACTCTTGGCTCGCAGGTATGTGGGAAACGTCCACCCTCCCCTTTTCTTCCCTATAAGTCAGGCATACCGACATCTGAACCATAGCATGGTCCCATAAGAATGTTACACTGTGCGTCACTTTCTTTACCCTGGAATTAGAGGTCTCATTGTATATACAAGTAGTCCAGCCTAGACCAAGACCCATGGGGTGAGAGAAAAAAGTATATTCTAGGAGCGTGGATATGTTGTTCATCCACACTGTCTGGCATTGTCCCTTTCCCCTTTAAATCTTGCCGGAAGTCTTCAAGCTGGCTCCTCCCACCCACCCGGGTGGTAAATACCTCGGCTCCGCCCCATGACGCCAGATCTTCCTTTCCGCTGGAAGATTCAGGTTCCCTCGTGCTTTCTGTAGTGTTGAGGCCCTGGATTACGTTTCGACGGTTTTCACCGCATCTTCTAGCTCTGAAACTTCGTTAGAGTTCGACTCTGATATGGACATGGATGACAAGTCGTCCCGGGTTTCGCCGGTGTCCTTGCGGACAGAAAATGTCGCCACCGCGATCCCCACCTCTCGTGCGTTTACTGCCTCGGTTCTATTCACGATACCTCGCGGTGCTCCATTTGCTTCCTTCCACCCCGCGTCCTGGAAGATGCGTCAGAGCGCGCCTGAAACTGGGTAGACGGACTCCGCAACCCACGGTAAAATCCAAGGAGGCCAGGTGGGCGGTTTCCGGCTGCGGGATCCGCCCGAACAGCTTCGGCGCATGGCAGCCTTCGAGGAAAAAACGCCCAAGCCTCGTGGCGCGAGGTTTCTTAGTGCCACTCAATCTGGGCTCTTCCTTTTCAAGTTCTTTAGAGATTTGTGCCAGTCTCTCCCTACCAAGGTGAGGCCCCTCCGAGCTCGCACTCATCCCGTTCTAAGAAAAAGGATCCCTAAATCTTAGTCGAAGAAGGCGCTCCCTGGGATCAGGAGCGGTCCGATGTCCGACTCGTCGAAATTGCCTCCTCGGACGCTGGGTTTTCAGACCTTCCATCTCTGTCGGGCGTAGAAGCCGAGGTCAACTGATCCGGCTGAGATTATTCTCGACCCGATTGAGCCGTTATCACCGACTCCTGATCGATGATTCTTTGGAGAAACGCCCGATTCTCCTTCCCCGACGAGGAGACCGCCCATGGTGTCCTCGATCGAGGACAAGAACCGAGCCTCGGTTTCACTGAGCCCAGTCTCCGATCGACAAAGCCGACACCGTCGATCTCGATCAAGAAGCAGAATCCTCTTTCGATTCGATCTGACCAAAAAGGACTACGAGCACTCCATAGGCGCCACGCCATTCCCCTTCCTCCTCGGGGCGAGGGAAACCTCGACGAAAAATTAAATCGGCCGCAGGATCTCATGTGGCAGCAATTCCTGCTAGCAGGTCAGAAGCCGGCTCCCTCGGTGGTCCCGGCTATCTCTTGGCCTCAGGACTCTCGGCGCCTCAGATACCGATTGCTCCGGTGCGGTCTCTTGGGGGCTCAGGTAGATCTTCAGCACAACCGGTTTCAGGTTCCCCACCAATTTGGTGGAACCTCCACCTAAAGCTACCCTCGGAGGGTTCCTCCAGGAGCCCGACCAGTCTGGGTCTCCCCCACAGACTGTCAATTACGGTCACCCCTGATCGCCCTAGGCGTATCGAGGGGGACTTAGGTGGGCAGCCTTTATATCGGGACTCCTCCGATTCCGATAACACTGGCCTTCATTCTCTCGATGAGCTTTTGGCGTCAGGCTTGGAAGAAGGGCCTTCCTCCTTCCAGGGCATCCTCCGGCTCATTTCCGAATCGAGGGGGATGGCCCTACAGCCTATCCAGAAAAAGGCGGAATATCCCCTTACGGATATTCTTAAGAGGGATACCCCTCAGGAGGCATTTCCAGTCGCATGAGCCATTATTGGTCTGGCCTTGGAACTCTGGCAGTGTCCAGCCTCCTGCCCAACTCCATCTGCCCGCATGCACGCTAGGCACGCTGGTGCCCACAGGGTCTTTGGCGGGGTTTACTGAGCACCTCGGCGGAAAGCTCCTGTGACTGCTCTCAGTATTCAGGCTGACGGGCAGCTCAGTCGAGACTGACCGCCCTCCAGACAAAGAGTCCAAACTTATGGACCACTCGGCCTGGAAGGTCTATGCTGCATCATCTTTGGGCCTCGTCAGGCAAGCTCAGCGGTGATTATGGCACTTCTCTCACGCCCTCTTGGGAATGGCTGAATAGAGTTCTCCCCACCTCCCAGCTGACATGCAGACCCACGGTCAAGCAGGTCAGGGACCAAACAGAGCTGTTGCTAAACAACAGCTCCAGACTGCTCTGGGCGTGGGTGATTCCTGTGCCGTTTACTAGCTGCAGCGGTATCCACTCGCGCAGGGCTTGGCTGAGGTTATCCTCCTTTCCGTGGATACTCAGCACAAGCTAGCTGATGTGCCCTTCCTGGCTATCGACCTCTTCGGGCAGGAGTGGCAGGTCACCTGCAGCGTGTCGAGCAATCTAATGCCACCTTAGATGCTACATCTGCTAAGGGTTCTTCAAGTAAGAACCAGCAGAAGCGCGGAAGAACCGCTCGTCATTCTTCCCTGGGTCAGACAACCACCCTTCCAGGGGGTCAACAACAACAACGAGCTCAGGCTTGGCGCCCTAGGCCCAAGCAAAGGTCTAGCAACCGCCAAAGGCCGGCGCTGGTCAGGGCCCCCCCTCCTCCTCAAAGCCTGCCCAGTGGCCGGGCCGGGGTGTCCTCCCCGTACCGTCACTTCAGCTCTGGGTCCTCCATGAGGGCCGGCTCCGCCACTTCATTTCCGCCTGGTCCGGTATCACCACGGACAGATGGGTCCTAGAGTGGTCGGGCAGGTCTCTTGCCAAATTCGAGCAGTACCCTCCCAGCGAGCCCGTGCCCCACGAGGAGGCGGATCTCAGTCGCCCAGTCTGTCCTCCGAGGCGACATTGCACTACTCCTCCTCAAAGGGTGGTGGCCCAGTGGCGGATCCTCCCTTCAGACCCAGGCCGTCTCCAGGTATTTCCTGGTGCCCAAGCGACGGGGGTTGCGCTATTCTAGATCTGCCACGACCTGAATCGGTATCTCAGGTTCGCACCCTTCGGATGGTAACTCTAAGTTAGATCATACCATCCCTGGAGGCGGGCTATGTGGTTCTGCACACTGGATCTTCAGGACGCTTTTTCCCACGTCCCTATCCGTCCGTCTCATCAGCGGTTCGTCCGCTTCGAGGTCGAAGGGACCCTATGCGAGTTCAGAGCCATGCCGTTCGCCTGTCATCGCCCCAAGGGTTTTCACCAATGCATTGCAGTGGTGGCAGCCCATCTTCGGCGTCAGGGGTTCGTTACCCCTACCTGGACGATTGGCTCCTGGCGGGATCCTCCCTTCAGGAGGTGGAGAGGTCCAGGGACCTGACCCTCCGAACCTGCTCACACTTGGGCCTTCTGATCAACGAGGCCAAATCGGAACTCGTACCTTCTCAGGTGATGGGCTTCATCGGGGCAGAGCTCGACTCTCGTCAAGCCAGAGCTCGGCTCCCGGCGGACAGGGCGGAGGTTCTCTCCTCCTTTGCCCAATCATTTCTGGTTGGGCACTCACGCCCTGCCCGGGACTTCCTGCGCCTCCTGGGCTACATGGCGGCGTGCATCTGTGGCCAGCTGGGCCAGACTGCACATGTGCCCCTCCAGTGGGAGCTCATGGCCCAGTGGTCTCAGCGTCAGAGTCTTTCGACCAGCTGGTCACGGTCACCCAGGGGATGTGGGACCCTACAATGGTGGACCGTCCTGAATCATCTGCTGGAAGGGATCCCGTTTGTCCGCCCGAGCCGATGGTCGTCCTTCGACCGATGCCTCTCTCACGGGCTGGGGAGCCCACATGAGGGGAATACAGGGCTCCGCGGTTCTGGACCCCAGAGGTCGATGCCACATCAACCTGTTGGAGCTCAGGGCAGTCAGACTGGCTCTGTCAGCTTCGCTCCTCAGCTCCGGGGTCAAGTGGTTCAAGTCCAGACGGACAATACCACGAACCATGTACTACCTCCAACAAACAGGGCGGCACGCACTCCTCTGCTATGCAAGGAGGCCCCGGATCTGGACCTCGTCAGCGGCTGCAGGCGGTCTCTAGCCATCCATGTGGCAGGAGTCGCGAACCAACTGGCGGATGCTCTCAGCCGCTAGGCCAGACATCCACAGTGGTCTCTCCATCCAGAGGTAGTCTACTACCTGTTCTCTCGTTAGGGCAAACCGTTGGTGGACCTGTTTGCCTCGGGGAGAACTCAAGCTGAGGCTATTCCATGCCCGCCCCCTCAGCAGGGCTGCTGCAGGGATGCCTTCTCGAGGCCGTGGACCCCAGGCCTCTTGCGCCTTTCCTCCATTTCCCTTGATCCACAAGGTGTTACTCAAGGTGAGGAAGGACAAGCGAAAGGTGATCCTGGTAGCCCCAGATTGGCCACGCCAGTTCTGGTATCAGATCTCCACAGCCTCAGCTGCAGGACCGGAAGCGGCTCAGTACCGCCGGACCTGATATCTCTGAACCAGGGAAGGTCCTTCATCCGGACCTTCAATCCCTGCACCTCACAGCCTGGTTCCTGGCGGCTAGAGTTCCAGGCTTTGGGTCTTTCTGAGGATGTCTACACTGGTGGAGGCATCTCGAAAAAATTGACCAGGAAATGTTATGCCTTCAAATGGAAGAGATTTTCCATTTGGTGTCAGAGTAAAGGTCTGGACCCTTATCCTGCTCGGTGGCTAACATTCTAGACTACCTTTGGTCCCTCTCCAAAGGGGGGTCTTCGGTCATCTACCCTTAGGGTGCACCTAGCAGCCATATCGGCTTACTGGGCGCAGGTCGGTCAGCCGACGGCTCAGGAAAAGGTGGTCGGGCGCTTTTTCAAAGGCCTGGACCACATATCCCCTCCGGTGCGTGAACCTCCACCTCCGTGGGATCTTTTGCTGGTTTTGGCAAAGCTCATGGGCAAGCCATTCGAACCCATGCCAAGTCTGCACTTCGCACTTGTGGTGGAAGCGGCCTTCTTGGTGGCTATCACGTCAGCCAGAAGGCAGGGGAGCTCCAGGCTTTCAGTGGACTCCCCTATCTGGTCTTTCACAGAGACAAAGTTGTCCTCGCCCCCACCGAAATTCCTCCGAAGGTGGTGTCAGAGTTTCACCTTAATCAGGTGTTGACCCTGCCAGTATATTACCTAATTACACCTCGGTGCGCGGTATAGGCTCCATACTCTGGACCTCAAAGCGCTCTCTCCTATTATAAGGAAGGGACGGCGGAAGTCGGGGAGAGGTTAGCCAGCTGTTTGTCCACCCTCACAGCTGAAGCCGCTTCTGGCAGACCTGCAGCCAGCGGACTATTGCGAGATGGATCACATCATGCATAGGTCTGTGCTATGAATTAGCGGGTAAGAGCCTCCCAAAGGGCTAAGGCTCATTCTACCCGTCATACTGCTGCCGTGTCTGCTTCCAGGACATCCCTATCCAGGAAATCTGTCGGGCCGCTACCTGGAAGTCAGCAAGCACCTTTATTACCCATTACCACATTGACCTAGAGTCACGTCCGGGATGCTGGTTTTGGGGCCTCGGTTCTCAATCTCTATTCCTAAGTAGGGGTGTCGCCTTGCCTCCCTCCTCCGGAGAACTGCTTGGAGTCTGCCAGACAGTGTGGATGAACAACATATCCACGCTCCTAGAAGAACAGGTTACTCAGCTGTAACAGTAGTTCTAGGAGTGGTATATGTTGTTCATCCTATCCTCTCCGACCTCTCCCGGCTTAGGCGCAGAACTGGCTTCCAGCGGGCTAGATCTGGCGTCATGGGGCGGAGCCGAGGTATTTACCACCCGGGTGGGTGGGAGGAGCCAGCTTGAAGACTTCCGGCAAGATTTAAAGGGGAAAGGGACAATGCCAGACAGTGTGGATGAACAACATATACCACTCCTAGAACTACTGTTACAAGTGAGTAACCTGTTCTTCCCAGGCCCCTGGGTTGGCCGTGTGCCACGCATCCACTAAGCTTAAGTCTGTAAGGCCCACTTGCCAGTGCTGGATAGCCGTGAGTCCTCTCAGTCTTGACCCTGAATAATCCAGTTTGGGGTATGCCATTCAATTAAATCCCCAACCAAATTAAGTTGGGGAATTGTTCTCGCACTATTAGATCAATCATTTTCTGATAAAGGGTGGGATCCATTACTGATGGGGCATATATGTTACCAAAAGTCACCACCTTTCTCTGCACCTCACCCACCACGAAAATAAATCGACCCTCAGTTGGATTCCTTATCATGCGGCGAAGCACAAATGGAAACCTCTTGTGCATCAGTATGGCTACCCCTCTCTTGTGCGAATTATAAGAGGATGCGTAGCAGGCCCCAAACCAGCCCCCCCACCAGCTTGTCGGGCTCCTTGGGTGTTGGGTGGGTTTCTTGGAGAATGGCAGTACTGGCACCCTTTCCTTGGAGTGCAGCCAGAACTTTAGTCCTCTTGGCTGGAGATGTAAACCCCTTCATATTCCAGGAGATTATAATGCTAGGCTGATCCTGTGTCATATTTATACAATCTTCGTTGCCTTAGCATCCAATTTGGCTTTACCATGCATGTTTTCCTCCCCAAGCGCCCCTTCAACTTTAACTCCTGAGCAGTGCAATCCATGTGGTCAGTTCTAACAATACACAAAACTAATAACTTTAAACAGTAACTTAATTGAACCCCAAACCCCCTCCCTCCTTCTGCGTAGCTGCATCTCTCCCAACAACCTCCTATTGAACATTTGTACCAATGTCTCCAATTCTCTGCTTCTGTATGATGAATAAAACTGTCATTATAACTCCCCTCCCTCCGCAACTCTCTTTAATTCTCTCTTTACCATTGTGCATTTTGTTTTGTATCTCCTGCTTCTTTCTCATTCCCTGGATCCCCCACATCTGCATAATGCAGGTTCACCGCGTGGGGTCCCACATTGAGGAGCCAGCCCACTCCCCCAGGTTCGGCAGGACCCAGTATTTCCTTCCCTTCCCCTGCAGTGCACCATTTACTTAGGGAACAGCCCCCATGAGTATCTCTCCCCCGTGGAGACCTCGACCAGACCCAATAACCACCATTTCGTCCACCTCCATTCCCCCTACGTCCCATCTCCCCCACCCCCACGGCATCATACTACCATCCCTCCAGCTTGTGCCTCCCAGTGTTTCTTCTTCTGTTTTCCCTCCCCCATCTTTCCCACCATCAGTTACCATTCGTTATATATTAATCCTAAGCTCTACTGTGTGAGGAGAGTTCTTCCATACGAGGAGTCCACTGTGAGAAAGGTTCAGAGCCAGAGCCCATACACACACACACACACACACACACACACACACACACGAGGCTCCCCACCCACCCTCCCATCTGCAGTCATGTTACAAAGTTTGTTTTCCTGTGGAGGATAAATCCTAAGTCACTTGTTTATCCCTCCTTTACAGCTGGCATTGTAGTCCATT
This sequence comes from Neoceratodus forsteri, assembly GCA_016271365.2. Lineage (NCBI taxonomy): Eukaryota > Metazoa > Chordata > Ceratodontiformes > Ceratodontidae > Neoceratodus > Neoceratodus forsteri. The sequence goes on from CM028136.1 coordinate 86,091,833, forward strand.
AGGATATGAGGCTTTCATCTCTCGATTCTTGTAGGACCAGATATTTGTCGCCTAGGGGCCACCAGTCCTTTATGTTATAGCCGCAGAGTGGAGATAGATGAAAACAGCAGGGAAGGGGGCTCTCCATTCAGTTCTGTCTGTAGTCCACGGGGGGGGGAGAGATTTCAAATCAAAGCCCCAGCGGAGCTTCCCCAGAGTTTAACGAGGCCCACCCATTCCCCAGAGGTGCACCCAGTGATAATCTGGGCATGAGGGGAAAAAAAATTTTTTTATCCAACTCACAGTGCATTATTTCATCCCTTTTGTTCTTCTTGTCCCCTACGTCTAGGAACACTTCCAGCTTTTCTGGATCCCAATATGTGGCCTCCTCCAAGCGTACTTTCACTGTAGCTGGGTATACCATAAAGAAATCCATGCTTCTCTCCCACGTCTGATCCATCTGATTATTGAATTGTTGGCGCTTCTTTTGAATTCTGGCCGATATTTCTTAGTGCACCTTTAACTTGTGCCCCTCATACATGATCTCTTTCTTATTCCTGAAGGCCATCATGAGTGCCTGTCAGTCCGGGAAATGGTACAGCCTAAAACTTATTTGTCAAGCCAGCTGATCGCTAGGCGTACGCGGTGCAAGTGCTCTGTGCACTCACTCGACTTTCAATCTGCCATACTTTGGTTCCATGCCTAGCAATTTCGGAAGGATTTCTGCGTAAAAGTCCTGGAGATTCCCCTTCTCTGCTCCCTCAGGTAGGCCTCGAATGCGTAAATTGTTTCTCCTGCTATAGTTCTCCTGGTAATCCAGGGCATCCTTCAACTCCTCCGCCTCCTTTTCAAGCCTCACCAGTTTGTCCGGGGTCACCCTCTTGGCATCCTCCAAATCGGATATTCTCTCCTGTGCTTCATTTAAACGCCTGGTGTGCAGTTTTAGTTCAGTTGTTAAGCCCAAGATAGATTGCTCAAAATGCTGCCGTCTTGGTTTGAGATCTACAGTTATCTCCTCCGACACCGGCCCGCTGATTAATGCAATTTGGGTGGGCGAGATCGGACCTCTGCCACTCGCCACTGTGCCCCACTGTTTTTTCACATTTTTTTCCCTTCTGGCATGACAATTTGCCCATAGACAAGAATTCATCAATTTTCCAGTTATTTAGAAGTCCTAAAAGCTGTGAGTTAGAAGTAAATTCTGCACAAAAATACTTTTATTTCGCTTTGTGGTGCGGAGCTCTGGAGAGGTGCGTCTTACTCCTTTAACTGCTGATTAGTGCCCCCAGGGAAAAGTATTATTTAAATTTTTATTGATTTGGTTGTTGGAATTAGAAACATAGAAGCTGGACCTTTTGGGGAAAAGGACTTTTCTTACCCCAGGAGACCTTTAGCATCAGTAACTGTAGCAGTTAGCTAGCTAGGTGCAGCTTCCCCGGAAGTATGCCTTTAAGAGAATTAGCATAATGAGCTAGAGCATCAGCCAATCAAGAGAAAGGAGGGGAGTGTGCTGAGAAGGAGCAGCCTGAAGGGCTTTAGAATTTTTTCGAAAATAATGGGCACACATGCCCCGAAAAGTGAAACAATGGGATTAAAAAAAATGTGCAAATGTCCAAAATCTGAAAACAGATAACAACAACCTGAGCACGAAAACTCATTAATAAAAACCCAAATTTGGTAATAAAACTGAGAACAGAACCCTTCTCCTAACAGGTGAACCGGTGAGGAAGGGTGAGAGCTTACTGATGCTAAAGGAACCCTTGGAAGAAAGATTACTACAGTGAGTATTTTTTTCTTCTTCAAGTGGGAGGTGGGCAGAAAACCTACTTAGGAAAGAGGCTCTGCAGAACCGCCCTACCAGATTTGGCGTCAGATCTGGACTGCACATCCAAACTGTAGTGCTTAATAGTGGGCCCTGAGCCCCGCAGCAGGTTGATGACCAGCTTTTTCATAGCAGACTCTAATACAAGAGACCAACCAGTGGGAGATATTCCTCTTGGTAGCTGGTCTTCCTCTGCCTACATCCCCATAGGTGAGGAGCAACTGAGTAGAAGAGCCACTGACCTGTCTAGTATGCTCTAGGTAGTAAAAGAGGGCTCTTTTGACATCCAAACTGTGAAGCTTTTGCTCACCAGGAGTGGATTTCTCAGTAAAGAAGACAGGTATTGTAATGGACTGGTTTGGTGGAACTCTGAAACCACCTTAGGCAGAAACTTCCTATTTGTCCAGAGCTCAGTTTTATCTTTATGAGGAATGATGTAATTAGGCTCAATGCACAGGGCCTGTAACTCTGAAATCCTCCTGGCGGAGGTAATGGCCACTAGGAAAACAGATTTCCAGGTCACAGACTTGATATGTGCAGTGGCTGTAGGCTCAAAGGGTGGTTGCATGAGCCTGGCTATGCAGAGATTCAGGCTCCAAGGAGGAACCGGCTCCCTGACTGGAGGCTTGAGGTGCAAGAGGCCTTTGAAAAACTGTTTGAATATGGTGTGGGGAAAAAATTACTTTTTCTTCCCCACCAAAAGATAGGCCGAAATTGCAGCCAGGTGTAGCTTAAGGGAAGAGGGTTTCAAGCCTGATGCCTGCAGATGTACCAGGTAATCCAGCAGCTGAGGGTCTGAAACTGTAAGAGGATTGACCTTTTTGCTCTTACACCAGAGGGAGAACTGTTTCAGTTTGGCTGCATAAGTCTTTTTTGTGTTAAGTTTTTCAGCCAGTCTCAAGATCTTAATGACCTGTTCCGAGTACTGAGAGGATGGAAACTAACTCCTTAAGAACCAGGCCTTGAGGTGAAGAGAGTGTATGTGTGGATAATGCACTCCTGTCTGAGGAAGGGTCAGCAGAGAGTGAGTTGGTAGCAGGGGAGTGGACCTGCTGCAGGATAGTGAGAGAAGGAGAGGGTACCAGGCTTGCCTGGGCCAGTCCGGAGCCACCAGAATCATTGATGCAGGCTGTTGTCTGAGATTCAGCAATACCCTGAGTATCAGGGGAAAGGGAGGGAATGCATATAGGAACCTCTCTGACCAGTTCAGGACCAAGGCATCCAGGGGAAGCATTCCGGGGATTGGGGGCCTGCAACAGTACTGAGGAACCTGGACGTTGAGGGGAGAGGAAAACAGATCCACTTCTGGTGTGCCCCACCACCTGAACACTGTGGCTAATACTTGCTTGTTCAGAGTCCATTCACTCTGGCCTTGACTGGTGCGACTTAGAGCATCTGCCAGGGCACTGTGTTTCCCTGGGACGTGAATAGCTAAAAGGCTGACTCCCAGGGAAAAGGCAAGAGACCAGATTTTCAGAGTCTCCATACAAAGTATTCCTAATCTGGTACCACCCTGCTTCTTTATGTAAAACATTACAGTGGTGTTGTCGGTTCAAACTTGTACAGTCTGTCCTTTTATGACAGGAGCAAATGCTTTGAGAGCTAGAAAGATTGCTCTGAGTTCCAAAAGATTTATGTGTAGCTGTGACTCTTGGAGAGTCCAGGTGCCACTTACTGAGGCATTGTCCAGATGAGCTCCCCACTCCAGGTGGGAGGCATCTATGGTGATCACCTTTGTGGGAAACATAGCCTGGAAGGGTATCCCTGCTGCCAGATTTGCAGGGTTCGTCCACCAAAGCAGAGTCTAAAGGAACTGCTCTGTCACAGGCATCGGCTTTGAAAAATTGTTGCTTCTTTGACACCAGCGAGCTCTGAGATAGGCTTGCAGGTGTCGTATCCTGTACCTGACTCCTGGGACCTCTGCAGTCATTGAAGTAAGAATCTGCCACTGAGAGTAAACTTTGAATTCTCACCCCAGGAATTCTTTAGCATCTATTGACAGGTGCAGTATGTCAGCTGGGTTCAGCTGCCCGGGAGAGGAGGAGTCAATGCAAATGAGGAAGGCATTGACCAATCAGGATACAGTTAGAGTAGAGTGCTGCCAGCAGTCAGCCTGAGGGACCTCAGAACTTTTTCTCCGCTGAACTGGCAACACTGCCCTGGAGCTCTTCTCTTCAGAGATCTTCCTGTGCCATTTTCTTTCTTTTTGAGTGCTGCTTTAAGGTATTTTGTATATTTTCTTCATTTTATCTATTTTTACCACATCTGCGCCATGCAGTTGCTGGATTTTTTCATATTTTCCCGCTTCAGCGTTTTTTTCTGGAGTAAAATTTGCCCGCGTGCGCGATAAATTGCATCATTTTTATTTAATTTGCTAGTTTTTAGTATTTATTGGTGGTTTTTAACGCTTTTGCAGTAAAATCGTTTTGGTTTTTTTTTTTCGCTTTTTTTTTGCGCATGCGCATTTTTTCCAAGTACTGTGCTTGAATTCTTGGAACCCTTTTCTCTCTATTTATATTCAAAATTATTATTTTAAGGGTAATCCCCTCTCTTTTGGGGTGAGATTCTCTTGTTTGCTGTGCAGTGGGCTTTGTTGACAAGAGGTGTGGAGGTGGTTCTGTTTTTTCCTCTTTGTGGGGAAAAAAAAAATCTCTTAAAGTTGATTTTGATTTGTTTAAGCTTTGGCCTAACTATTATTACCAGGGCTTTCAGTCTACCTCCCCCTCCTCTAAAAGCGCTGAGGAGTGTACCTCAAGTTAACACAAAAGAAATGACAAGTCCCCTTGGGACTTCCATTATTACAAGTCTGGTTCTGTAGTAGTAGTTTCTCTGTCCAAGCCTTTAATTTGAAAATAGGCAGGGTGTCCTCTTTCCTGCACGAAGATAGAGATGAATCTCCTCTGACCCTCCCTCCTGAAGGACTTAGGGAGACATCAGGGGTTGATAAAATGATGCCCTCTGCAACTGAAATTCTGAGAGCTTGGCAATTATTCCAGACTTTATTTTTCTGGGCGTGTTCTTGGCTCCTTCGGGTCTGACTATTCCTCTCCTTGTTAATCCTTACGCCCAAGGATATTATTGGTATGATTATTATTAGTAATTTAGGAGAGGATTTTCATTCATGAACTCCTCTCGGGGCCCACTAATTCCAGTCGGTCACCCTGAGGTTGATTCAGGTTATGGTATAATGAGGCATATATATATATTCATCCAGTGGACTCACTGGACTTCCCTCCCCAGGATGACACCGATAAAGAGGTGGAGGACAACGACTTCGTAGATCTGGTGGTTGCTCTCCTCCAAAGAAGTTGACAACTCTCTGAAGACACCAGGTACAGGTAGGTTCTGGACACTCTTCCTTCTCTTTCGGGTTTGACAGAAGCATTCAGATGAATTACCAGCTCAGTAAGTGTTCTGCTGTTTTTATCTGTACACTTTCAGATTAAAGAGAGTTAGTGCAAACAGCAGCCTGCTTCTCAGCTGCGTGCCACTGTCTGCTTTCCCTCCAGAGACCGACTCTGGATAATCATATACCATGTGTAAGAAATTTTACATAATGCCTTTAATCTTTGTAGCATACATTATTATATATTGAGAGTGTTTTGATGTATACTATCCTTGCCATAGTGCGGCATCTCTGGAGCGCTATTCACAAGGAGGTTTGCTGGAATACCCAAGTGGAATTTAGTAGCACTATGCTCTCATAGTAAGTCATAATGTTATAGCTTCTAGAGTCTTGGCGTAGGTCATTTCCCTCAGGCTTGCCTGTCTGAGAAGTTCCAGCCTTTTGGGTTACGTTTTGGTGCAAATTTTGGTTTGTCTTTATGGCAAACTGAAGCTGACAGGCACGTATGGAATGAGTTTAACTCTCCTAGTACTCAGTTAAATATAGCGTTCCTTCCAGAAGTCTCAATAGAGGCTTGGTGGGAATTATTCTCCTTTAACCTTTTTTTCCCTCACCCAACACATTAGGAAATTTCCTTATGTGAAGTTTTCAGAGTTTAGGCAGGAATGCTGTTTTCATTCCAGATTAGCCCCTTTTTTCTTCAGTTACTTTTCGTCTTGGTTCAAGTTTTTACCCCTTCTTTGGTTGGTAAAAAAAAAATTAAAAAATAAATAAAGGGAGATAGATATATGCAGATATTAACATTTAAATATATATATACAGTATATCTATGTGCATGATAAATAAATAAATATCTAAAGTTTGCCTCCAAATGCTGCATTCTCTGTCGTTCTTCAGTAGCATGTCTGCAGTGGTAACTAGAGCACCAGAACCTCGTGAGGGTCAAAGTCGTGAAAGGGTTCCCTCCTGCTTGGGAGTTGGACCTTTTTTCTCAGGCTATTACCTGAATCTTAAAGGAAAATAGGGAACAGCAAATTATTATCAATTTTCACAACCTAGGGTCAGGATGCTTCCTTGACTCAGGTCTTTCTATTGCAAACGTAGGGGATTTTTCTTGTCTCCCTCGATACAGTCTATGTTCTCAGTTCCTTAGTACGGGTTTTTTTCTCAGGCAGTTTTATTCCATGCCATTTAGACTGCCTCCAGAGTGTTCTCAGATACTGAGTAAAAATCAGGCTGTTCTCCAGGTATCTGGGTAGGTTGGCAGTTCTCCCCTGAAGACAGGGAATCTCTGGTTTCCCTTATCAGAGGCTTGACTGATCTTAGCCAATTCTCCTTGACTTTGGTTTTCAAGCCCTAAGTCTGACATGTTGTTTCCTACAGCCTTGAGGGTTCTTTGTGCCTACTAGAAAAAAGTTCCCTATCTATTTATATTTTGGCATCTCTTAGGGGGGCAATGCTCATCTCTTGTCAGGGGAAGCTCTTTCCCTGCATGGGGTGTATAATTTTGTCACTCGAGTCCCAGGGGCTAGGCCTCTAGGTTAGATTCCAAATAAGAGAATTTTTTTGTGAATCCTGAACCCTGTTACAAGCTGGACTGGTGTAAGGAAACAGTGAACTTCACACCTCTCCCCTTCAAATCTTTGATACAGAGGCTTCCTTCTTGTTTGCGCTTCCCTTCAGGGGGTTCCATCATTGGGCCTTGGTTTCTGAGAGAGTCCTTCTTTCATCAGTACTTGGAATCTCAGAGCATCTCTATCAGGCCTGCATTTTTTCAGGCCAGAGGTCATTTAGTTCGATATCCCTGCCCTGTATCACGCTAATGAGTATTTGGGACACAGGGCTTCCAATCTCTCGGCAACAGCCGTGAGTGATGACCTCTAGCTAGTTTCTTTGGAGGTGTCTTAGTCACTCATCCATCTGTCAGGCAAGGACAAAATTTTGGCATAGTTGGCCACCACAAGTGGGCCCTTTGGCAGATCCTCTAAGCCGCAATAGTCAGGGCCACCGCAAGTGAGCTCTCAGCACACAAGTCCTAGCTACATCATTCAGGGGGAAAGATCAGGCCCAGATCTGAATTTTCACCTCCAGCCCGACCTCCAGTTTTTCCTTTTTTCCTGTTGCAGGCCCCAGCTCGGGGTTCCAGCCAACGGATTTTCTTATCTCAAGACTGGCCTGAGAAGTTTTCTCTCTCCTTATATCCCTTGTTTCCTAAGTACCTCTCTAGTTAAGGTATCAGCCACCACGATCCCGGTGGCTCTGGACAACCTAGGAACTTTCTTAAAAAAAAAAAGATGTTTCAGATAAACAGCCTTCTGGCTGCTTTCGTTTCCACTAGCTACTTCCTTTCTTTCACAGGAGTAGTGTTTTTCACAGCTCCCAGTCTTTTCTTCTCAAGGCCTGGTTCCTCAGAGGCTAGATCTCCAAGTGTCCCTGTATCAAAACAAGGCCTGGAACGTCTATGAAAAAAAAAGGAAAGGTTTTAGTATCACAAAAATCTCAGTTTTCCTAGGGGAAATGTCCCCCCCCCCGGTACAAGGACAAGAGCCTAGTGTTTTCCAGTCCTCTTTTCTCTCATGACTGGATTATTTAGTTCATATCCAGGCATTTCTGTCTGGTACTTTGAACTAGTTTGGTCTTGTGTCTTGTTTCCTGTAAAAATATAAAGGTTTTTATTTTCCTTCCAACGGTGGGATAGTAGGCCTCTTTTTGGGAGTACACCTAGCGGTTATTCGGATTCTTTTTCCGTCAAGCAAGAGAAATCTGTTTTTTCTCAGACCATTTCAAAGAATTTTGCAAGGGGCCACTTCTCTTCCAGACCTTTCTAGGGTCCGGAATTTTTTCCCATGGAACATTAACCTCCGTGCATTCAAGTTCATGGGGTTTCCCTTTGAACCTGTGGAAATTCTGTCCTGAAGCGAGTAACATCGAAGACAACTTTTCTGCTTGTTTTTCTCTGTCAGGCGTGTTTTAGAGTTTCAGGTTGTTCTCTTAGGCCTTATCGTCTCAGTGCCTTTAAGAACAATTTAGTCTTCTGGATGGATAGGAAATCCTTTTCCCAAGTATTCTACCATTTCCACCTTCATCAATCCTTTTTTCTCTGCCTGTACTGCTCTCAGGCAAGTCCTGTCTAGGCTATCTCAAGCTGCTTGGATGGGGCATGAATTAGTCTTTCCGGTCTGCGTCAGCAGTCCTAGCAGTTCAGGTACTGTCATTATCATACCTTCCTTTCCTGAGTTTTTGCAGAAAAGGAGAAACCAGTGACCAAGACTATTTTTCCCACTAGACTGTTTTCCCGTATTTAAGGTCTGCTACAGTAAGGCTGACATCAGCCCTTCTCGAGCTTAGCGCCTACTTCCTGGAGACCAGCTGCCTCCTGGGTAGCGTTCACAGTTATATCCTCACCAGAAGTGTGCAGACCACTTATTTGAAATTCGTTTTTCACATTCAATAAGATCTTTCTTGGATGTGTAGTCTGATAGGATGCCAATTTTTTCAGGGTGGTACTTCAGAGCTTCTTCTTAAAATAGGTTTCTGTGCCCTCCTCCCAACTACACTGCTTTGAAGTCTGCACCTGTCAATAGATGCTAAAGAATTCCTGGGGTGAGAAGAAACAATCACTCACCGAAGTAATATTACTTCTTCCAGGGTATTCTTTAGCATTATTGACACTCCCACCCTTCCTCTCCTGGAAACCTTGTCTAAAGGCTCTGCTAGGGTATTTAGCCAAATTTGACAACTGTCATTCATTCGTGTGATTAAAAAAAAATATATATGTTTTCATAATAGTGGGTTAGAATATATAGTGGGTTATTGCTAACAGTTGTTTTGCCCTTAGCGGGCACAGTTTTTGCTCTTTTTCAGCTCCGAAATGCATTCTGAGGTCCCTCAGGCTGACTGCAGGCAGCACTCCACTCTAACTGTATCCTGATTGGCCAATGCCTTCCTCATTTGCATTGACTCCTCCTCTCTGGGGCAGCTGAACCCAGCTGGCATACTGCACCTGTCAATGATGCTAAAGAATACCCTGGAAGAAGTAATATTACTTCGGTGAGTAATTGTTTCTTCTCTCCTGTGGGAGGAAGGCATATCCTTTCTGGGTGTCAAGCTGCGCTCTTATGAAAGTGAGTAGCTGGGTGGGTTCCAGGTGAGACTTCTTTAGATTTACCAGGAATCCCAGAAACTCTAGTGTGTGCTCTGTAAGGGAAAGGGACTCCTTGACCTGACAAGGAGACTTTGCCACTATGAGCCAATCATCTAAATAGGGGGAGACAGCGACACCTAGCTTCCTGAGGTGTGCTGCTACCACTGCCAGGCACTTGGTAAAGACTCTTGGGGCCGAGGACAGGCCAAAGGGCATTGAAAAGAACTGATAGTGGCCCGAAGGGAGTTTGAATCTGAGAAATTTCCCGTGAGACCTTCTTATGGGTATATGGAAGTGAGAGTCCTTTAGGTCCAGGAGGCTAGCCAGTCTCCCTGCTGTAAGGACTGTATGACTAGTGACAAAGTGACCATCTTGAATTTGGATTTTAGCAGTTGTTTGTTTAAATATCTGAAATCCAAGATAAGTTGCCACTCCACAGTTTTCTTTTGTGTCAGAAAGTACCTGGAGTAGAGGCCCTTGCCCTTTTTGTGGGCAGGGGCCCTTTTCACTGCTCATAGAGCTAGAAGTTCTTTTACCTCCAATTCCAACAATATCACCTGTGTTGGGGTTAGGGGTTTTGACACCTGGGTACGCTTCAGGTCTGGCATCTGCTTGAGCTGTAGTGGCAGACCCTTTTCCACTATTTCCAGAACCCACATGTCCGAGGTAATGAAGGACCAGTTCTGAAGATAGTGGGAGAGTCTACCTCCTCCTGGCAGAGGGGAGGCGACCTGGACACTCACATCAAGGCTTGACTATGAGGCTGCTGGCTGGGTAGAGGTAGCCGTTCTTTGGCCCTTTCTGACCCTCCCCCTGAAGGCACCCCTGTACTGGGAGACGTCTGACTGGGGATAGGGAATGAAGGCCTGGGAAAATAACCTCTGCCCCTGTTTCCCTTCGGGTGGGGTTTCTGCGGGGCAGGAGGCTTAGGTTTAGATGAGTGACTCTGCCAAGAGGCCTTGTACTCATCGATCTTTTCCATGTAGTCAGTTGTTCTGGAATCGAACATGATCTTACTTTGAGAGGGTTCCTTCAGTAGGTCATCAGATATAGGACTGGCAGCACCTGGCATCTGGACCGCACAGCAGACTTTTCCAGCAATACCTGACGGGGATCGCCCACCCGGTGTCATGTGACCAACGTCAGCGTCACCCTGTATAGTGGGCGGTCTCCACGTCCACCCTCCAGTTGTTTCCTGCCGTCGCCTCTTGTCAGTTACCTCGCGGTAGACTCCCACAGCGATCGCTGTTGAAAGTTCGTCGGTAGTTCTTAAATCTACCCTTTTTCTCGCTATTCTTGCAAATTCTATGTCTTCTCCAAAGAAGAAGTGTCAAACTTGTAGCACGCAGAGTCCACACAAGGACGACCACATTAAGTGTGTCATCTGCCTAGGCCCGAACCATCCGACTGCGACCTGCCTGGACCGCCAGCCTTTTAACCAGGCTACCCGAAAGAGGAGGCAGCAGGCTCTGGAGGCCCATCTTTTGAAGTCCTGGTTGGCATCCCTTGAAAAGCAGATGGAACACATCAGAGACTCTTCTTCTTCACCTTCTCCTTCCAAACATCGCAAGGAGAAATACAAGGAGCAGGAGTGCTCCTTGGAAGGTTCTCCAGCCGAGTCCACTAGGCCCTCCACCAGTGAGACCTCTCCCCCACCACCTCCATCCAAGGTCCAGTCGGCGACAGGGGACTCTTGTAAAACCTCAAAGACCTCCGCAACGGGTAAGTGGACTGCCAGTTCCTCCGATGGCCGCACCATGAGTGCCGCTAAGTCAACCCCCGGCTCTTCCGGGGGCTCCCCAGCTGTTGCCGTTAAGTCGGCAGGGGACTCTTCCCCTCCTGCCTGGCTCCTCCGTCTCGTCAGTCGTCCACCCCTGGTGACCGCACAGATACGGCTCTCCCATCGGAGCCTAACGGCAGCCCACCCAACGTCCGGATGAGCCTAGAGGAGACTGCCCTTCTCCCCCACCTGTAGCCAGTCCCTTTGCGGCCGCTATCCCGGGCGAGGATAGTGCGGGCCCCCAGATATGGAGCACACCTCAGGGTCTAATCCCCACTCACCCTCTAGGGTCTCTGGGATGGAGGTCCCTCCTCAGCCGTCTGGACCTACACTGGAGGCACCCCCGACCCTTCAGGGAGGATTGTACCTGTCCCAGCGAATGTTTCCACGCCGGACACCCTTCCTCTGTCGGATCTGGTGAAACCTGCTCCAGCGCTGGACCCTCCGATGACTGTCTCCGTACCGTGGCCCCTTGCGTCTGCCTCCGCCACCAGCTCCTTCGGCAGACCAGGTCCCCCCATCGGATCCCCTTCATTGCATCCTGACAACAGCCTATACGAGGCCAGACCCTTTACCGATGCCAGACCCGGCAGTGCCGGTTCCGAGAGCGACGACCCCGACGCCTCCTGCGCTGGACCTTCCAATGATATATACTACGGCAGGCCCTACGTGGGTTCCCCCACCATCAGGCCCCCTGACGGGTCTCTACTCAAGACCCTGCACTGTCCCGCATTACCCTTCAGGGTATCCTTTGGACCATCCCCCAAAAGGTCCCCCTCCAGACTGGAGTGGTGCGGGACACTACTTCCCGGGCTGCAGTATTCAGGATACTAGGGGTACCACTACCTTCCTCCCCAGGCTATCCCTCCTCCACCTCCACCGGTGTCCCAACTAGATTTTAAGACTCTTATACAGTCTTGGTGGCAGGCGGCGCTTTCGGAGTTGGTGACGGACCTAGAGAGCAGACTTCCACTCCCTCGCTCTCCCAGGTCCCTTTCCTCAGTGAGCTCGTCCCCATCCACTGTTCATGTCATGGGGACTACCTCTCAAAACATTACTCTTCTGGATTTAGGAGATGATCGGGATTTGGGGATGATACGTCGGAGGAGCCCTCGGACCACGAGTCTCAGGTCCCTAAGGGCAAGGATTCTCCCATTCCCAGCACCCCCCAAAGGATCCTTCCTTTTTGGACCTATTGAGGTCCATACAACAACATTTTGACTGGGAGTTTGAGGAGCAGGATCCCATGCGTCAGAGGCTCGCTAAACACCTTGACCTGGATTCTCTGTCCCCGATCCCTGTTCCTCCCTGGATTGGACCTCATTAAGACCTCACCACTATGGTCTGGCAAATGCCTCATTCAATCCCGGCTGTCCCCAAGAGGGTGGACAGGACTTACTGGGCTCCTAAGAATGCCCCCTTCTTCAATGCACATCCAAAGGCTGACTCTGTGGTAATCTTGGCTGCTCATGACCGCTCCAGAGCACCTAAGCACATGAGCACTTCTCCTCCAGATAAGGAGTCGAGGCAGATGGGCCAGTATGGTAAAAAGTCTTCTCATCAGTCACATGTGCTTTACGGTCCCTCAGTTATGTGGCCCATATGGTGTCTCACCAAAAAGCTACCCTGGCCAGGCTCGAGGCCCGAGTCCAATCCATGGACCCTTCGTACCTCAGAGAGAAGCTCGCCAAGGACATCCGCCTGTCCAAGATCTCTTGCAGGCATGTGTTGTGGGCCACCTATGATTCCGTCGATTCCATGGCCTGCGCCTTGGCGACTGCCATCTCCCTTCGACAGTTAGGCATGGCTTCGCATCTCTAGCCTTGCTAACGATGTCCAGACTGCGATACAAGAAGCCCCCTTCAGGGGCTCGGTGCTTTTTGGTAGTGATACCAAGGACATCATCACGGACCTCCAGGACCGAGGCCCAGCCCTGAGATCCATACGGTCCATGTACCAATTGGGCAACCAACAGCAGCTGCCCTTTTGGAAGAGGATCTGGAGGCAGAGGAAGCAAGCCCAGGCCTGGCGCCAGGGCAAGTGTAAGTCCACAGGTGCCTTTACCTAGACACATGGTGGATTCCCTGCAGGGAAGGGCCTCAAACAACTGTTACAACAACCCACAAGAGACAGAGCTATCCTGGATCTAGTACTGACTAACTGGGGAAAGGATCATAGCTCTCCAGGTAGAAGGTCACCTGGGGGCCAGTGACCATCACGTGGTATGGTTCAATCTGGCCACTAGAACTAAATCATCCCATTCCAAGGCAAATATATGGGACTTCAGATGAGCCAGCTTTGATAAGATGGTCAACAGAGCTAAGCTTGCCCTGGCAAGAAGAAATACAGATGAGAGGGTACAGGCAAAGTGGGCAAGCATTACAAGCATTAAGGATGCAATACTTGTAGCAACATCCCATTGTGTTAGAGAGAAAAGCAAGAGCAAAAGAAGGAGGAACCCACTTTGGTTCTCAAAAACAGTAGCAGAAAAGGTCAGAGCCAAAAAGCTGGCATTCAAGAAATATAAGTGAACGCAGTGAGACGAAGATAGGGAGGCATACCAAACTTCCCTTAGGGAAGCAGGGAAGTCAGTGAGGCAGGCAAAAGCCCAAACCAAGGAAACACTAGCACAAACAGTAAAAGAAGGAGACAAGACTTTCTATAGATACACTTGTGAAAGGAGAAAGTCCAGAGGGGATATGGGTAGGATCAAAGGGGATAAGTGGGGAGTGTGTGGAGGAGGAACAAGGAAAAGCATCTATCCTAAATAGATACCTCTGCTCAGTATTTACTGAGGAGAAGGTAGGGTAGGGCCTACAGCTCAGCACCATGGACACAGGGGGAAGGAGGTGTGCACTAGTCCCTTCACAAAAGAAAGGGTCCTACAAGAGCTCGATAAGCTCAGGGTGGACAAGGCAATGGAACCTGATGGCATACATCCCAGGGTACTAAAGGTGCTAACGGTGGAACTAGCAGAGCCATTATCAGAACTGTTTAGTGAGTCTCTGAGCACAGGAGAGGTCCCAGAAGAGTGGAGAAGGGCTCATGTGATCCCGCTCCACAAGTGTGGTAGCAGGGAGGAGGCAGGGAACAACAGACCAGTCAGTCTTACCTCAGTAGTGGGAAAGATTATGGAGGCATTCCTTAAGGAAAGGATAGTGCAACACCTGGAATCTATAGGAGCACAGGATCCAAGACAGCATGGGTTTACAACAGGAAGGTCCTGTCAAACTAATCTCGTAGATTTCTTTGACTGGGTAACCAGAGTGGTGGACCAAGGAGGGTGCAGTTGATGTCACCTACCTTCACTTCAGCAAAGCTTTTGTTACTGTTCCACATAGAAGATCGATTGATTGTCTGGGTAGGCTTGGAGTGGGTCAGAAGTTGGTCAACTTGGTGGCAAACTGGTTAGCGGGCAGAAAACAGAGAGTGATGGTAAACGGTATACAGTCAGAAGAGATGCAAGTCACAAGCGGGGTACCTCAGGGATCAGTCCTGGGGCCAGTCCTCTTCAGTATCTTCATCAGTGACATTGCAGATAGACTGGAGGGTAAGGTTTGTATGTTTGCAGATGACACCAAAATCTGCAACAGAGTAGATGATCCAGATGGGGTGGGCAGAATGAGAAGAGATCTGAATAAACTGGCAAAATGGTCGGAAGAGTGGTAACCGGGGTTTAACGCAAAGAAGTGCAAGATCATGTACACAGGGAAGAGAAACCCTGAAGCCACCTATAGGTTGGGAGGGGAGTTGCTGGCAATCACAAGGGAAGAAAGAGACTTGGGCATCATCATCACAGATAACCTGAAATCATCCAAGCAGACCACTAAAGCAGTAGGTAAGGCTGTAGGGATGTTGAGGTGTATTATTGAGATTATCACAAGTCGTAAGAGGAAGGTAATAATCCCTCTTTACAAAACACTGGTTAGGCCCTATCTGGAGTACTGTGTGCAGTACTGGAAGCCGCACCTGCACAAGGACATTAACAAAATAGAGGCAGTCCAGAGAAGGGCAACCAAAATGGTGTGGGGACTGCATCAGAAAACATATGAGGACAGATTAACGGAACTCAATATGTATACCCTAGAGCAAAGGAGGGAGAGAGGTGATATGATCGAAACATTCAAACCATGTTAAGGGCATTAACAAGGTGAACGAGTCTAACATGTTTCAATATAAGAAAAATAGCAGGACAAGAGGACACAGCATGAGATTAGATGGAGGCCAATTAAGGAGTAATGTGAGGAAGTTCTTTTTCACAGAAAGGGTGGTGGATGTATGGAACGGCCTGCCTCAGGAAGTGGTGGATATGAATACAGTGCAAGGCTTCAGACAGGCATGGGATAGGCATATGGGAGCAATATAGATGAGTATGAATAGCTAGGCCATTGACAGAGTAAAGACCTATGGCACATTCATAAGGTAGAAAAAATGGGCAGACTGGATGGGCTTTGCGGTCCTTATCTGCCGTCAGCTTCTGTGTTTACCCCTCCTGCCTCCAAGAACCAGAGACGTGCAGGCGGACCTCCCCCTGCCCATCCTGCCACCTCCTGACTCCCTTAGCCCACCCCCTCCTCAGCCTCAGTGCAAGGAGCCTGTGGGGGGAAGGTTTGCTTGCCACGAGCAGGAGTGGCAGAGCATCACCTCTGATGCGTGGGTCCTGCAGTTAGTGTCCCAAGGACACACTCTAGAGTTTCTGGAGCTCCCTCCAGAATCTCCACCCAGAAGGTCAGCCTACTCCTGAGACCAGGCTCATCTCATAAGAGAGGAAATCCAGATTCTATTGCTCAAGGAAGCCATAGAGATCGTTCCCTTCCGTCAAAGGGGAAGGGGGTTCTACTCCCATTTCTTCCTGGTTCCAAAAAAGACAGGCGACCTGTGACCCATTCTCGACCTAAGCAGTCGCAGTCTGTTTGTCGAGTACAAAAAATTCCAGATGTTAACACTCCAGAGCCTCCTCCCTCTCCTTCTGGAGAATCATTGGCTTTGTGCTCTGGATATGCAGGATGCTTACCTGCACATCCCGATCTTCCACAGGCACTGCCGATTCTTGCGGTTCTGTTTCCAGTTTTAGGCTGTCCCCTTAGGTCTCTCCTCGGCACCCCAGGCGTCTACCAAGTGCCTAATGTTGGTGGCAGCAGCCCTTCATCGCCAGTGCATAGCAGTCTTCCCCTACCTGGACTATTGGCTGATTTCAGCCCAGTCCAGGGAGTCTCTCTCAGAGGCCTTATCCACTACTCTGGACTTATTCTCCAGACTGGGGATTACAGTCAATATCCTCAGGTCATCCCTTTCTCCCTCCCAGAGGTTACAGTTTATTGTGGCAGTTTTGGACACTGTCCAGAGCAGAGCCTTCCTTCCTCCAGACAGGATGGAGACTCTAATCAAGCAGGCCACTTTGGTAGCCTCCTCCAAGACCCTCCCGGCCCCGGGAGGTCCTCAGGTTGCTAGGACTGATGGCGGTCTCCATCTCTACAGTTCCCCTTGTGAGACTCCACATGAGAATCACTCAGTGGTCCTTGCGGGTCCAATGGGATCAACTCCAGGATGATCTGGACCATCCTGTCCTTGTGACGTCCGCTCTTCAGAAAGACTTGAGTTGGTGGAGGGATCCCTTCAATCTGTCAGTAGGTCTCCCCTTCAGGAGCCAAATCTCCCAGGCATCTCTGACAACGGATGCCTCCAACCTGGTTTGGGGGGCTCACTTGGGGGAACACCAAGCCCAGGGACTTTGGTCCAGCTTGGAGGTGTCCTTACACATTAATATCTTGGAGATGAGAGTGGTCTTGTATGCACTGCAAGTGATCCAGACTCTTCTTCCTCAGGGATCACTGCTCATCCAGATGGACAATATGTCAGTTGTCTGGTACATCAACAAACAAGGAGGAACTCGCTCGTACCCCCTTTGCAGGGAGGCGATGAGAGTGTGGAACTGGGCAGTCCAGCACAGTCTGTCTCTGACAGCCATCCACGTTCCAGGAGTGCAAAACGTCCTAGCGGGCAGTCTCAGCTGGTCTCAGACCCTCAGCCATGAATGGGAACTAAATCAGGAAGTGGCAGATTTTCTCTTCCTAAGTTGGGGACATCCAGGACTCGATCTTTTCGCCTCCCCATCCAGCGCAAAACTTCACAGTTTCTGCTTGCTCGTTCCAGGGCATGGTGCTTTCTGACACAACGCGTTGTCTCTCTTGGACAGGGAAATATTTGTATGCCTTCCCGCCATTTCCCATTCTCCAGAGGGTTCTCCTCAAGCTTCAGGCAGAGAAGGCACGAATGATCCTCATCGCCCCTCTCTGGCCGACACATATTTGGTTCCCGTTTCTGCAGCAGCTGGCAAAGGAACCCCCAGATCTTACTTCAAGAGGGTTCCTGCAGTAGGTCTTCACATATAGGACTGCGCCCCCTGGCGTCAGGTCCAAACAGCAAACTTGTAGATAGCAATCATCAGCGGGGACTGCCCCGGCGTCGGTGATGTGATGTCAGCCCGACTATGAAAGGGGCAGTCCCACAAGCACTCCTCCAGTTCTTTCCTACTGTCATCTCAGTATGTCTGAACCACAAGATAGAACAGCTTATCAACGTCCCATTTGTCGAAGTTTTCTTCGCTCATAAAAACCTTTTTCCTTAAAAAATTTTTTCGATTGATGTCTTCTAGACAGAAGAGGAAGTGCTCAAAGTGCGGAGCCCAAATCCCGCACGGGGACTACCATTCCCACTGTCTCCTCTGCCTAGGTTCCAAGCACAATACCGAGGAGTGCTCCATCTGCCAGGCCTTCAACCAGGCAACTCGAACCAGGCGCAAGTGGACCCTCGAGGCCCACCTCCTGACCCGACGACTGGAGTCGATGGAAAAGGAACTCCAGGAATTGAGGGAAAGGTTGTCATCGCTGGCCCCAAAAAAGAAGAAGAGCAAGGAGAAGCGCCGGGACAGGAGTCCGTTGCCACGCAGGAGGCCTACCAAATCTGTGAGTACTCCTTCTGGTACCCCGTCCACCTCTTTGGGCTGGGCACCTTCTCCCACTCCTGCCGAGGTGAACGGGCAGCCGGGGGTAGCCTCTCTGAAGGTTTCTGTCAAGTCGCCTCCTTGCCTAGCCGATAAGCCACCCCTCGACCCCGTCGAAGGGCGCACGGCTCCAGTTGATCAGTCTAGGGGCAGTCTCCCGACCACCACTAGCCTGGTGCGGTCTGATCAGTCAGACGACGGCTCCTCCGTCGCCCACCCGGACTTTTCCTCTTTTCCATTGGGCTCCAGTTTGGCCCCTGACGTCGGACAGAGTGAGCAGCAGAGCGACTCCTCGTCCCACCGGGTTATTCATCCCAGGGACTCACCACTTGATCCTTAGCTTAGAGGAAGCAGGGTCCTAGGAGTCTTTACTCCTATTTTATTCTTACCTTTCTATAGGTCTCCGGTGGAAAAGAACTGGAGGGCGGGCGCGGGACCGCCTCTTTTATAGTCAGGCTGACGTCGGAGGCGGTCCCCACTGATGATTGCTATCTATAAGTTTTCCCTTCGGACCTGACACCAGGGGGCACAGTCCTATATGTGAAGACCTACTGCAGGAACCTCTCTCGAAGATCTACTGTTACAGTAAGTTCTTGCGTAACTGCAATTTCTGCTTCCATTGACACACGACCTCTTGACGCAGTATCAAGGCTGGCTCGTGCATCCGGGGCTCAGGACCCTGCACCTGCATGTGTGGCTTTTGCAGACATAGCGATTTCTTGCTTTGGAGCTTCCTGCAGAGTTGCCCAAGTCTTGGCGGAGGCTAGAAAGCCTTCTACCCGATCCACTTATGCCATGAAGTGGAAGCGGTTTTCCATTTAGGCGGCTTCCAAAGGTTGGGACCCCTTTTCTTGTTCCGCCCCACAGATCATGGAATACCTCCTTCATCTTTCAGATTCAGGATTTTCCTATTCTTCCTTAAAGGTCCACTTGTAGGCCATTTTGGTGTTCCACGAGCTAGTGGATGGCAAACCCGTGGCTCAGTTGGAGGTCTCAAAAACCTTTCTGAAAGGGATTCTCCATCTGAAACCCCCATCCGCAGCCCTACCCCACCTTGGGATTTAAATTTTGTGTTGGAGAAGTTCACTGTCTCTCTCCTTTTGAGCCAGCGATAAGCTGTGAGTTGCGCTATCTTTCTTGGAAAGTGCTATTTTTGATTGCAGTTACTTCCGCTCAAAGAATTTCCGAGCTCCAAGCTCTCGTGTGCAAGGAGCCTTATTTGATTTTTCATAGGGACCGGGTGGTCCTCAGAACAAACACTGAGTTCTTACCTAAGATGGTGTCGGAATTCACACTGAACCAGACAGCGGAACTCCCAGTCTACTATTCGACTCCTGCGAATAGAGGTGAGGCGCTCCTGCACACATTGGATGTGCACTATATTCTCAGGTGCTATACCCATCGATCCAAAGATTTCCAACAGGATGATCAACTCTTTGTTTCGTTCGCCCCCAACTCCTTGGGGAAAGCTGTCTCCAAGCAGTGTCTATCCAAGTGGTTAGCCAACTGCATTCGCTTCTTTTATCAGAAGTATGACAAACCTCTGCTTGGGTCGGTTAGAACAGTATTTAACATTGATAGGACACCTCTACCTCTTTTAGTAAAAGACCTTGTGTTGAAGAAACCAGTAGATTTTCTTTTAGTTTACTCTTATTTATTTTATAGTGTTTTTTCCTTTAAATCATGTTAATTGACAAATATATTTCCACGGTTACCATATCCATTCCCCTTTACAATTCTTTTAGTGTTGACGTACGTTTTAAGACTATAATATCCGTTCCTCAGAACACTTCATGGGGTTATTTTTCTAAAAAATACAAAACAAGTGTCCATCATTATTTCATTACACTTGTATCTCAAAAGGAACTGAACAGCCCGGCTTTACATTTAAACATGTACCTGTTTGCAACTTAAAGCTTACAAATTCTTTTTTCACTTTTCATTTTAAACAACCTTAGTCTCCAGGAGTTTCTATTCTAAAAATAAAAGAGAAACCCCATTTTGTTTTTAATCATCACATGAAAGGGAGGGGGGTTGTGGAATTTTGTTTTAAAATGGTAATAATACTTTAAAGTACATTTTTTATCAACCTTTTAATTAGTACGTAATTGTATCTTGGCTTACCTTCTAAAAATTGTGTAATTGTGAACCAGCCCTTTTTATGTTTATCTTCATTTCACTTTGTTACCTGTAGATACAGGATTTAAGCTTTTAACCTTGTGCTTTTAAATAAGGCTTCTTACAATATTATCCCACCTCCCTTATTTTTTAAGAACAGTTACCTGTGTGTAGATATAAAGTTTGTTTCTCTTCTGTGTTGCTTATAGCTTCGTTTTTATGTTTGCTTGCATGCATGTGCAAGAAACATAGTGCCATCATCCGAGTTTTCGGTGGTGTGTCCCCTCCTCTTCCAATTCAGTCAGTGTGCTGGCAGGCGCAGCCCCTGTCCGCCAATGCATGCTGGAGCTGTCTATGACAAGCTCCAAAATGCAGTGGCATACAGTTGAAAGGGGGAGCTACGCTTCAGTGAGCAGCGATAAGATATCGCCTGCTCATCGCATCTACACTACCTGCGTGCGGCGTGTGGTGCCCCACGCATGCATGCACTGTATAACCGACGGGCGCCCAACCTCAGCCGGCTGTGCTGCGCTCCCCGCCCCCCAAAGTTTTTCAGAAAGCCACGCCTGGGTGCCCACCCAGCGTGGCAACTCATAATATAGCGACGGGATTGACTGCCCCCCGTGGGGGTGCCACGCTGGGGAGCCCACCCAGCGTGGCAATAGATGTTTGGCCAACGGGGTGCCCAATCCCCGCTCGGCTCCACGGCCCCCCACACTCCTTGTGACACGCTGGAGCCCACCCAGCGTGGCAAACATCCAGCGTGTCATGTAAAAAAGAAAACCTGAAAAAAACAGTCCTCACGGCACTTCTCCCTGCCTACACCCGCACCCACCCACTCGCACCCTGCCTCCCCACACACCCCCTACCTCCAGACCTTGGCGATGAGCTTCGTGGACCGGGAACACGCCTCAACTTTCGTCGTCAATTTTAAACTGAGGAAATGCCGTAAGCTGAATAATGGCCTAGATAGGGTTTTTCAACTTTATTGCATATCTCAGGCATTTTTAGAATTTTTGCACCAAATTTTCAACATGGGTTTTGGGACCCCTTCTATGAATGCTGTCACTGTCATGCGTTATTCGGACCCGAATGATTTCGCAGTCACTGCGGCGAAATCACCTTTAAGGACCGATGTAAAAAATGACACTGCCAGTATTCATAAGGTGGGCCTCAAGAAGTGTATGTTGAAAATATGGTGGAAAAATTCCTAAAATGACTGTTTTATTTAGCGTGGCTATAGTTCCTACGCATACCGTGAAGTTCGCGAATTTTCAATATTTTCATTTCAGGTTTTCAACATTGCCATTTTACCAAACCTCCTTATAGAGCTGTACAGCTGTCATTTTCACATCTTGCCCAAAATGTGTTTCAGCCCATGTAGCGCACAATGGCACAGTCGATGTGCAAAATCAATCTCACGGGACAAATTAACAAAATTACAGTGACACTGTTCATGAGCAGAGGTCTCAAAATGGCTATGTTAAAAATTCAGTGAAAAATTCTAAAAATAACTGTTTCTGATGAGTGTCATGAGCAGTTCCTCATCAGAAGTTCACGAATTTCAATATTTTCACTCCAGATTCTCAACATTGCCATTTTACCACACCTTCTTATGAGCTGTACAGCTGTCATTTTCACATCTTGCCCAAAATGTGTTTCCGCCCGTGTAAGCGCACAATGGTGCAGTCGTTGTCTTGAAATCAATGTACGGGACACATTAAGAAAATCCCAGTGACACTGTTCATAGAGCAGAGGTCTTAAAATGGCTATGTTAAAATTTGGTGAAAAATTCTAAAAATGACTGTTTCTGACGTGCGTTGCGAGTTCCTCGCTGCGCTCGTAAGATAAATAATTTTCAATATTTTCACTCCAGATTTTCAACATTGCCATTTTAGTACACCTTCTTATGAGGCTGTACAGCTGTCATTTTCACATCTTGCCCAAAATGTGTTTCAGCCCCCATGTATCGCACAATGGAAGCAGTCGAGTATGTGAAATCAATGTGCAGGCCAAATTAAGAAAATCACAGTGACACTGTTCATGGAGCGGGGTCTTAAAATGGCTATGTTGAAAATTTGGTGAAAAAATCCCTAAAATGACTGTTTCTGAATCGTTGGCAGTTCCTATACTGCCTTCGTAAGTTTGCAATTTTCAATATTTTCAATCCAGATTTTCAACATTGCCATTTTATTACACTTCCTTATGAGCAGTATAGCTGTCATTTGTCACATCTGCCCAAAATGAGTTTTCGCACATGTAGCGCACAATGGTGCAGTCGGTGAGCGAAACCAATGTTTGGGACAGATTAAGAAAATCACAGTTACACTCTATATGAGCAGAGGTCATAAAATGGCTATGTTGAAAATTTGGTGACAAAAGTCCATAAACTGACTGTGATATGAGTGAGCATTGCGCAGTTTCCACGCACCCTCGTAAGTTCATGACTTTGTAATATTTTCAATCCAGATTTTCACCAGTGGCATTTTTCCACACTTCCTTATGAACAGTACAGCTGTCATTTTTCACAACATGGCCGAAATGTGTTTTCACACTTTCAGCGCAGAGATGCGTGGTCGCTCTGGGAAATCATTGTTCGGGACAGATAAAGAAAATCACAGTGACACTGTTTATGAGTGAGATCCCAAAATGCCTGTGTTGACAATCTGTAAAAATCCCCAAACTAATTACATTACAGTTGTCGTTGCACAGTTTCTATGCACGCTCATGACTTCACCATTTTTTTAAATATTTTAACTGCACATTTGCAACATTACCATTTTTTACACCTCCCCATGAACAGTACAGCTGTCATTTTTTACATCCTGTTCGGAATGTTTTTGCACCTGTGGTGCTAAATGCCATAGTCGCTGCGCATAAGCAGCTTTTAGAAACATAGAAGTTGACGGCAGATAAGGACCGCAAGGCCCATCCAGTCTGCCCATTTCTTTTTCTACCTTATAAATGTGCCATCGGCCTTTGCTCTGTCAGTGGCCTATCTATTCATAGTCATTTGTATTGCTCCCTTATGCCTATCCCATGCCTGTTTGAAGCCCTGCACTGTATTCATAGCCACCACTTCTTGTGGTAAGCCATTCCATGCATCCACCACCCTTTCTGTGAAAAGAATTTCCTCACATTCCCCTTAATCGGCCTCCCTCTAATCTCATGCTGTGTCCTCTTGTCCTGCTATTTTTCTTATATTTAAACATGTTAGACTCTTTCACCTTGTTTATGCCTTAAGGTGTTTGAATGCCTCGATCATATCACCTCTCCCCTCCTTTGCTCTAGGGTATACATATTGAGCTCGTTAATCTGTCCTCATATGTCTTCTGATGAGTCCCTGCACCATTTTGGTTGCCCTTCTCTGGACTGCCTCAATTTGGTTAATGTCCTTGTGAAGGTGTGGCCTCCAATACTGCACGCAGTACTCCAGATGGGGCCTAACCAGTGTCTTGTACAGAGGATTATTACCTCCTCTTCACGACTTGATACCCTACTAATACACTAACACCCCCTAGCCTTACCTACTGCTTTGAGGTCTGCTTGGATGATTTTAGGTCATCAGTGATGATGATGCCCAATCTCTTTCTTCCTTTGTGACTGCTAGCATCCCCTCCCAGCCTATAGGTGGCTGGGGTTTCTCTTCCTATGTGCATGATTTTGCACTTCTTTGCATTAATCCCAGTTGCCACTCTTCTGACCATTCTGCTAGTTTATCCAGATCTCTTCTCATTCTGCCACCCCATCTGGATCATCTACTCTGTTGCAGATCTTGGTGTCATCTGCAAACAGACAAGCCTTACCCTCTAGTCCATCTGCAAGGTCACTAATGAAGATGTTGAGAGGACTGGCCCCAGGACTGATCCCTGGATCCCCACTTATGACTTGCATCTCTTCTGACTGTATACCATTTACCACCACTCTCTGTTTTCTGCCCGTCAACCAGTTTGCCACCCAGTTGACCAACTTCTGACCACCCGAACCTACCCAGCTTATTTATCAATCTTCTATGTGGAACAGTGTCAAAAGCTTTGCGGAAGTCAAGGTAGGCATGACATCAACTGCTCCTTGGTCCACCACTCTGGTTACCCAGTCAAAGAAATCTCGAGATTAGTTTGACAGGACCTTCCTTTTGTAAACCCATGCTGTCTTGGATCCTGTGCCCTATGGATTCCAGGTGTTGCTATCCTTTCCTTGGAGTGCCTCCATAATCTTGCCCACTACTGAAGTAAGACTGACGGTCTGTAGTTCCCGCCTCCTCCCTGCTACCACTCTTGTGGGCGGGATCACATGAACCCTTCTCCAGTCTTCTGGGACCTCTCCTGTGCTCAGAGACTCACTAAACAATTCTGCTAATGGCTCCTGCTAGTTCCTCCTTTAGCTCCTTAAGTACCCTGGGATGTATGCCATCAGGTCCCATTGCCTTACCCACCCTGATCTTAGCAAGCTCTTGTAGGACCCTTTCTTTTTGTGAAGGAGTAGTGCTCACCTCCTCCCCTGTGTCCATGATGCTGAGCTGGGGCCCTGCCCTACCTTCTCTTCAGTAAATACTGAGCAAAAGTATCTATTTGAGGATAGATGCCTTTACAGGGTCCTCCTCCTCACATGCTCCTTTTCTCCATTAAGCAGCAATACCCCCTCTGGACTTTCTCCTTTCACTAATGTATCTATAGAAAGTCTTGTCACCTTCTTTTACTGTTCGTGCTAGTGTTTCCTCAGTTTGGGACTTTGCCTGCCTTACCTTGCCCTTAGGGCAGTTTGGTATGCCTCCTATCTTCATCCCGCTGTGTTCCCTTATATTTCCTGAAGGCCAGCCTTTTGGCTCTGACCTTTTCTGCTACTGTATTTGAGAACCAAAGTGGTTTCCTTCTTCTTTTGCACTTCCTTTTCTGTCTAACACAATGGGATGTTGCTTCAAGTATTGCATCCTTAATGCTTGCCCACTTTGCCTGTACCCCCTCACCTGTGTTTCTTTTTGCCAGGGCTAGCTTAACTCTGTTAGCCATCTTATCAAAGTCAGCTCCTCTGAAGTCCCATATTTTTGCCTTGGAATGGGATGATTTAGATGTAGTAGCCAAATTGAACCATACCATGTGATGGTCACTGGCCCCCAGGTGACCTTCTACCTGGAGATCTGTGATCCCTTCTTTGTTAGTCAGTACTAGATCTAGGATAGCCCTGTCTCTTGTGGGTTGCTGTACCAGTTGTTTGAGGCCCCTCCCCTGCAGGGAATCCACTATGAGTCTAGTTCTGGCAGATGTTCCTGCTGTATTGACCAATCTGTATCTGGCATGTTAGAGTCTCCCATTATCAGAACCTCCCCTTTAGCTGTCATGTTTTGTATATCTTCTAACAGTAATGTGTCTATGTCTCCCTCTGGTCTGGGGCCTGTAGACAACCCCAGTTCTTATGGCTGTCCCATTTCCTGTTTCAGGGTGACCCACAGTTCTTCTGGCTCCTATGTGTATTCTGAATTTCTGTAGCTTTGATATTTTCATTAACATACAGGGCCACTCCTCCCCCCCTTTTTGCACCTCGGTCTCTTCTGAACAATACATAGCCAGGTACTGAAGTCTCCCAAGTGTGGTTACTGGTAAACCACGTCTCACTAATTGCTACTATGTCCAGTTTAGCCTCTGACATTATTGCCTGCAGGTCTGGGATCTTATTTTGGTTAACAAACTGATATTGCCACTGTTCATGAGGTGGGGTCACAAAAAAACCATGTTGAAAATTTGGAGTGAAAATACCAACGAATGCCTGAGGTATTAGGGTTTCCAACCATAACGCCTAACCCTGTAGAGAATGACAGGCATCAGGGGTGTGACTTGGGATTCTTGCCTGTAATGCTCATACCATTTTAGCACCCTGCAGCCAGTGACAGGCATCGAGGCATGCCTTGGACTCTTGGACCCAAAGTTCACCCCATTCTCCTATGCCCATCTCACGTATTTCCTGATGGTGGGATATGTGCGCATAAGAACCAAAGACCCCAAGGCACATCGTGACACTTGTCAGTGTCTGCAGGGTAAGGTGTGGTGAAATGGCGTGGCCTTTATGCCTGACAACCCAAAGGCACACCCCAATGCCTGTCACTCTCTGCAGGGTGGTGGTGGGGTTGGCTTCAGTTCAATACTTCGCTGCCATTCCTATTATGCAGCTCTGTAACTTCTACACTACCAATGCCAGCAAGCAAACATTCGGCATTGACAAATGCTTGTTGTCTTGATTCTTTAAAACACAAGGGAAACAATATCAATCTCTGTAGAGGTCATTCCGCTAGGGGCATGGCTGCACTCTCGGCTTTTCTGTGTAATGTTTCTGCAGCAGATATTTGCACAGCAGCAACCTGGAGCTCTGTCCATACCTTTACCAAGCACTGCAGTCTGGACATTGCTTCTAGGCGGAGGGCAGGTTTTGGCCTAGCTGTGCTGCAGGGCCGTCTGTCCTAGGTTGGTTCCATTCAGTTTTTTTCATTGGAGTTTCTCCTCCTTCTGTGTTTCTGTCAGTCTCTCTTTGGAGGGACTGCTTGGGACTCAGTCCTATATGTGATGACCTACTGAAGGAACCCTCTCGAAGTAAGATAGTACAGTTACATAGAAACTTACTGTAACAGTAGATCTTCGAGAGAGGTTCCTTCTGTAGGTCATGTTTTTCCCTCCCTCCTTCTCCCAATTTTTTTTTTTTTTTACTTTCTTTCTGCTCCTTGTGGACTAGCCCCCTTCCTCTGGCCCCCCGCCCCATCACCCCGGCGTCCACTCGACTCACTTCTGGCTTGAGGTGCCAGCTGGCTGGGTGCAACGCCTGCGGAGGGCCGGGATCATTCTGCCAGTCCACGGTGTTTTCCTCCTCCTCCAGTTTCTCCCGTTTTCCCCAAGTGCAGAACTTGGCATGCAATGACGGCAGTGGCCGAGCCGAGCGCTTCTGCATGTGGGACGCCAAGCATCTGCTTTGTCTCCGCCCCCTGTCCTGTGGGATCGGTGTGCTAGCCTCCAGCTGCCGCTAGGGGCCAGGCATGCACCGATCACCAGTCCCACCCCTCCCTGGGAGAGGAGAGCTGTCCTCCAGACGCTCAGTCCTCTCCCACCCAGCGTCGATCTGGCAACCCACTCGCACAGGCTGCGAGAGTCGCCAGCGTGGATGGAGGTGAGACATGATACCTCAGTCCTCCACACCACTGGGCCGGCCTCCCCCAATTTTCTTTTGGGACTCCAGACTCTGTTTCTTTCTCCTGTCAGGCCTTTTAGGTCTCCTGCGGGAGAACTGGAGGGCAGGCATGGGGACCACCCACTATATAGGGTCACGAGATGTCGGGTGGGCGGTCCCCTGTCAGATATTGCTGGAAAAGTCTGTGGTGCAGTCCAGATGCCAGGTGGCACTAATCCTATATGTGATGACCTACTGAAGGAACCTCTCTCAAAGATCTACTGTTATGGTACGTTCTTACCTAATTGTACTTTTTGATCACAGGGAAGGTCGATGGCCTTAGACTAGGTGTCTGGGGTCAGACTGGTAGGTGTAAGCCAGGCACAGTGCCTCAGAGAGATGGCATGGGTTGTGGCCCTGGAGGCAGCATCATTGTTGTCATCTGCTATGTGGAATTGGTAATCTTACTTCGAGAGGGTTCCTGCAGTAGGTCTTCACATATAGGATTGCGCCCCCTGGCATCTGGTCCACACGGCAAACTTGTAGATAGCAATCATCAGCGGGGACGCCCCTGACATTAGGCATCATGGCGTCCAGCCCGACTATAAAAGGGGCGGTCCCGCGCCCGCTTTCCAGTTCTTTCCCGCCGTCGCCTCAGTAACATTCAGCTCGTGTCAGAACAGCAATCTAATGTCCGCGTTATATTTTGTCGAAGTTTTCCTTCACCTCTTACTAGTTTTCTGTCAGACTTTTCTTCAAATTGATGTCTTCTAGACTGAAGAAAAAGTGCTCTAAGTGCGGCGCTCAAATCCCACACGGGGATGACCATTCCAGCTGCCTCCTTTGCCTAGGTTCAAAGCACGACATCCAGGAGTGTTCCATCTTCCAGGCCTTTAACCAGGCGACTAGAACCAGGCGCAAGTGGTCCCTCAAGGCCCATCTTATGACCCGACGCTTGGCGTCTATAGAAAAGGAGCTCCAAAAACTCAGGGAAAGGTCATTGTCCCCGGCCCCGAAGAAGAAGAAAAGTAAAGAGAAGTGCCGGGACCAGAGTCCGTCACCAGATCAGAGGCCTGCAGCCGTGAGTACTTTTTCGGGTGCCCCGTCCACTTCTTTGTGCCGGGCCCCCTCTCTCCCTCCTGCTGAGGTGAGCGGGCAGCTGGGGGTTGCCTCTTTAGAGGTGGTAATTTCATTGCCTTGTCCTGCCATAAGTCACCACTCGCCTCCAGCGAAGGACGCATGGCCTCCGCCGATCAGACTAGCGGCGGCCTTCCAGCCATCTCTAGCCCGGTCAGATCTGCTGTTTCGGACGTCGGCTTCTCCGACACCCATCAGGATCCATCCACTCTCACGTCGGGCTCCAGTTTGGCCCCCGACGTCAGACAGAGTGAGGGACAAATCGACCCGTCATCTCCTAGGGTTCTTCACCCCAGAGACTCGCCACCCGATCCTTTGCTTTTTGCCTCAGCAAGATCACACTTGGACCTGCCATCTGGGGCCCCCTCAAGTCCCCCCCCTGCCAGGCCTTTCACCGTCGCCGGATTTCGTTCCGCTGCCGACAGGGGATCCTGTTATGGAGCCTGCACTCTCCAGCTCTTCGGGTACGCTCCCAGATCCGATGCCACCTTTTGGCGCCACGGCACCTCCCCCTGCGGGGCCTTCGACTGGGTTTATAGTCCAGGAATCCCCTCTCCCGCCTGCGGGCGGCCCTCCATCGGTCTCTCAATACCCGACCCCAGGCCAGGTGCCTCCGTCGCCGGGTCTCCCGACGCCTGGTTTTCCGACGCCAGGTTATCCGACACTGGGTTATCAGACGCCGGGTTTTCCGATGTCATCCTTCCGGACGCTGGGATATCCTACTCCAGGACACCCCACGCCAGGTTATCCCGGATACTCTTCATATTATCCATCCTGGCAGTAACCTCAGTAGCCGGGGTATCCGAGTTACCAGTCCCCCCGGTACTCTTTGGTGGAAAGAGGCTAGAGCGCAGCTTGTGTCTGAGTTAAGGCAGCCAGTGAGGGAAGCACCCACCCCCAGGACCGCCTCCTCGAGCTAGAGCATCGACCTCTATTATGGTAGGCATTACAGAACAAGACCCTTCCATGCCTAGTGGATCTGAGCCCTCCGACTCGGATGCGTCAGAGCCTAGATCTCCCATAGAGTTTCCTCCGAAAGACTCCCCAAAGTCTCCTCCAGAGAATCCCTTTTTCAGAGATTTGTTGTGTTCAATTCAGGCAGCTGGTGGATGGCCATCCAAAGAGGTTGATCCACAAAGAAAATGTGTTGCAGAGCACCTGGATCTGGCCACCTCGGATCCTGTTCCCATTCCTCCATGGATGGGGCCACATGAGGACCTTGTGACCACAGTTTGGCAGCAACCGTCCTCCATTCCAGCGGTCTCATGCAAAGATGACTGCACCTATTATCCCCCAGAAGGGATATCCCATCTTAACTCCCATCCCAAGGCTGATTCTATGGTCATCAGGGCCGCTCACGACCGTTCAGCCCAGCCCAAACATCTGAGCTCTTCGCCTCCCGACAAGGACTCGCGCCAACTCGACCAGTTTGGGCGTAAAATATGTTCTTCTTCCTCTTGTGTGATTCGTTCCCTTAATTACGTCTCGCACATGGTCGCCTTTCAAAAAGCTTCTCTTTTGGATTTGGAAAGGGACCTCCAGGAAGTTTAAGACGAAACCCTGAGGAAGAAGCTGTTGGAAAAAGTTAGGATGAAATCCGTGTCGTCCGCATAGCTTCGACTCGGGAATCGGTGGCTAGTCCGGCAGCCATGGGGATCTGCCTCCAGCGCCTCTCCTGGCTCCGTATAGCGGGAGTGGCGCAGGATGTGCAGTCCTCTCTTTTGGACCCCCCTTTCAGGGGTTCCTTCCTCTTTGGCGGCGAAGCTAAAAATATTATTACTGGGCTGCAGGAGAGCGGACGCTCCTTGTGGGATGTCCGCTCTTTATACAAGACGGGCCAAAAAAAAGCAGCCTTTTCGTCGCCAAAGAAAGTAGAACAAATCCCAGGCAAAGCGCCAGGCAAAGAAACGCGCACCTGGATCTGGAGAGCTCAAACCCCACAGGCCAAATTTCCCAAACAGGCCTCTGGGGCAAAAGCTCCACTCCCCTCGGCGTCCTGACTCCTTTCCCCTCCTGCTCCCTCCAGTATCGCCGGAGGAGCTGGTCGGAGGGAGGTTCGGCCTCCACCTGGAAGGTAGGAGGTTCGTCACCACAGAAACTTGGGTGCTTCAGCTCATCCAGCAAGGTCACTCGATAGAATTCAGCGAAATTCCAGCCCCTCAACCGCCGGGACAGTCCTTCTATCCTTGGGATCAGGTCCCCATAGTCTCTCAGGAGATCCTGGCACTTCTTCCAAAAAAGGCCATAGAACCTGTCCCGTCAAACCAAATAGGAAGGGGATTCTACTCCCACTTCTTCCTGGTTCCAAAGAAAACGGGCGACCTGAGACCGATCCTGGACCTCAGCACACTAAACATCTTTGTCGAGTTCAAGAAGTTTCGTATGTTGACCCTTCAGAGGCTCCTCCCCCTGCTCCATCCCAATTCTTGGCTGTGCTCCCTGGACATGCAGGATGCCTACCTGCATCTCCCTGTCGTCCCGACCCACCACCGTTTTCTCCATTTTGTTTTCTTGGAGAGGCATTTCCAGTTCAGAGCACTCCTGTTTGGCCTATCCTCGGCTCCCAGAGTGTTCACCAAATGCCTAGCAGTAGTGGCGGCGTTTCTGCGCCGCCAGGGCATTTACATCTTCCCGTACCTGGACGACTGGCTCCTCGCAGCACCCTCTCCTACCAGCCTGAAAGAGTCTCTCTCTTTCACTCTGAGCTTGTTTGCTTTACTGGGCATAACGGTCCATTTTCCTAAGTTCCAGCTAGTACCTTCCCAGAGGCTCCAGTTCCTTGGAGCTGTACTAGACACAGTTCAGGGCAAGGCTTTCCTGCCACCGGATCGGGCCGAGACCCTAGCTTCTCGGGACACTCTTGTGGCACAGGCCTGATGGATCCCAGCACACTCAGTGCTTTGTTTATTGGGACTGATGGCTGCTGCCATTTTGACAGTCCCAATGGCCAGGCTTCACATGAGGGTCACCCAGTGGTCTCTTCGAGTCCAATGGGACCAGAGGACAGACGACATGAACCAAAAAGTCATGATCTCCAACAGCCTTCAGAGAGATCTTTGCTGGTGGCAAGATATCTCGAACTTATCTAAGGGAATTCCTTTCCTTCCTGTAGTTCCAACCCAAATTCTCATTACGGATGCCTCAGATCTGGGCTGGGGAGCTCATCTGGGGACTCGCAAGACACAAGGTTCTTGGTCCGACCAGGAGCTGATGCTCCACATCAATGTTCTGGAGACCAGGGCAGTTCTTTACGCGCTCCAGGCATTCCAGTCGCTGCTGGTTCTGGGATCTCTCTTGGTCTAGACGGACAACATGTCCACTGTCTGGTACCTAAACAAACGGAGGAACCCAGTCATACCCTCTTTGCAGAGAAGCCATAAGGGTGTGGTACTGGGCGATTAAGCACAGCCTTTACTTGACAGCAGTCCACGTTCCTGGCGTCACCAGCGTCCTGGCGGACAGTCTCAGTCGATCAGTGGCCAGGGCCCCTGAGTGGGAGCTAAAGTCAGAGGTAGTCGAAGGTCTCTTTCTTCGATGGGGTCGGCCAGAGATGGATCTATTCGCCTCCCCATACAACGCTAAACTCCCCGTCTTCTGCTTGCTCGTTCCCTGGCATGGTGCTTTTTGGCGAGACGCACTGTCTCTTTCGTGGACTGGGAAGTTTCTGTACGTCTTTCCTCTCATTCAGAAGGTTCTGGTGAAACTTCAACAAGAGGGGGCCCATGCAATCCTGATTGCTCCTCTTTGGCCACGCCAAATTTGGTTCCCTCTTCTGCAACACTTGGCACTGGAACCGCCGGTTCCTCTGCCCATTTCCCACGACCTTCTGACTCAGGAGCAGGGCACCCTGGTGCATCGAGCCTTCAGTCTCTCCACCCTTCATGCGTGGCACCTGTGGACATAGTGATTTCTCGCTATGGGGTCTCTTCACAGGTTGCGCACATTCTAGTGGAGGCCAGAAAACCCTCCACTAGATCCACTTACGCTATGAAGTGGAAGAGATTCATGATATGGGCCCAAGCAAGGAGCTGGGATCCATTCTCGTGCTCGGCATCCCAGGTTCTAGAGTACCTTGCACACCTGTCTGAGGCGGGCCTTAGCTATTCCTCCGTTAAGGTCCACGTCTCTGCAGTGTTGGCCTACTACCTCCCGGTGGAGGGCAAAACCTTGGCTCAGCTGGAGGTTGCCAAAACCTTTCTGAAAGACATCCTTCATTTGAAACCTCCGATCCGGAATCCTTGTTCCCCCTGGGATCTGAATTTCATGCTCGAGAAGCTGACCTTACCACCATTTGAGCCAGCTTCTTCTTGCGACTTACTCTTCCTTTCCTGGAAGACCTTATTGCTAGTCGCTGTTACTTCGGCCAGAAAGGTTTCCGAATTACAGGCCTTCATCTGTAAAGAACCTTGTTTGATTTTTCATAAGGACCAGGTAGTTCTTCGGACTAACCCTTTTTTTTTTTTTTTTTTTTTTACCCAAAGTAGTTTGGGAAACCACTTTGAACCAGAGCGTGGAATTAGCGGTGTACTATCCACAGTATTCCAACAGAGGGGAGCACCTTCTGCACACCCTTGATGTCATTGAGGTTCCTGAGGTACTACACGAACAGGACTAAAGAGGTTAGGACATCTAGCCAACTGTTCGTAGCCTTTGCCCCTCAATGCCAGGGCAAGGCTATTTCCAAGCAGACCATCTCTCGATGGCTTGCTAACTGCATCCATTTTTCGTACTCGAAATATGGGAAGTCACTTCCGGGGGCAGTCAAAGGCCACTCCACCTGTAGCGTGGCGACCTCTACTGCCTTTTTTAGGAATGTGTCCACGGCAGAGATCTGTGTTGTGGCCACCTGGTCGTCTGTCCACACCTTCACTAAGCATTACAGTCTGGACATCGCCTCTCGGTGCAGAACTGGCTTTGGTCTTGCAAGGCCTCCTATCATGATTCCTAATGGTGACTTCTCCTTTTCCCAGATGCACCTATGTTTTTGCTTTTCTTTGGTACTGCTTCGTATTCAGTCCTATATGTGAAGTCCTACTGCAGGAACCCTCTCGAAGTAAGATATTGCAGTTACGTAAAAACTTACCGTAACAGTAGATCTTCAAGAGAGGTTCCTGCAGTAGGTCTAGTTTCCCACCCTCCTGCCCCCGGTTTTTGGATGCTTTATTTTCCATCCTATCTAATTCTGCGGGACTAGAGTGGAAGCAGGGTCTCTGGAGTTCACTCCGGTTTTCTCTTTACCTAACTTTAGGTCTCCATTGGAAAAGAACTGGAGAGCGGGCGTGGGACCACCCCTTTTATAGTCGGGCTGACGTCACGACGTTGGGGGCGGTCTCCGCTGATGATTGCTATCTACAAGTTTGCCGTGCGGACCCGACGCCAGGGGGCGCAGTCCTATATGTGAAGACCTACTGAAGGAACCTCTCTCGAAGATTCTACTGTTACGGTAAGTTCTTACGTAACTGCAATTTTCATAGCTTCCAGGGAGTTTTTGCCGTACCCACCAACTCTTGTACCATTGTATCCGACTCATTGCGGGTAGTGGCCAGGACAGAATTCCACAGTGCTTTCTGATATCTGGAAGTGAAGCCATATAAGATGAAAGTCTGACCAGCAGGGAAGCTGTAGTATACATTTTCTTTGCTATGAAGTCTGTTTTTCTGTAGTCCTTGTCCGGGAAGGCTGGCCTTCAGGAAATATAAGGGAATGCAGCGGGATGAAGGTAGGGAGGCATACCAAACTTCCTTAAGGGAAACAGGGAAGGCAGTAAGGTAGGCAAAAGCCCAAACCGAGGAAACACTAGCACGAACAGTAAAAGAAGGTGACAAGACTTTCTATAGATACATTAGTGAAAGGAGAAAGTCCAGAGGGGGTATTGCTAAGATCAAAGAGGATAAGGGGGCTGTGAGGAGGAGGACCAGGTAAAAGCATCTATCCTAAATAGATACGTCTGCTCAGTATTTACTGAGGAGAAGATAGGGCAGGGCCTACAGCTCAACACCATGGACACACGGGGGAGGGAGGTGTCCACTAGTCCCTTCACAAAAGAAAGGGTCCTACAAGAGCTCGATAAGCTCAGGGTGGACAAGGCAATGGAACCTGATGGCATACATCCCAGGGTACTAAGGGAGCTAAAGGTGGAACTAGCAGAGCCATTATCAGAACTGTTTAGTGAGTCTCTGAGCACAGGAGAGGTCCAGAAGACTGGAGAAGGGCTCATGTGATCCCGCTCCACAAGAGTGGTAGCAGGGAGGAGGCAGGGAACTATAGACCAGTCAGTCTTACCTCAGTAGTGGGCAAGATTATGGAGGCACTCTTTAGGGAAAGGATAGTGCAACACCTGGAATCCATAGGAGCACAGGATACAAGATAGCATGGGTTTACAACAGGAAGGTCCTGTCAAACTAATCTCATAGATTTCTTTGACTGGGTAACCAGAGTGGTGGACCAAGGGGAAGCAGTTGATGTTGCCTATCTTGACTTCAGCAAAGCTTTTGATACTGTTCCACATAGAAGATTGATTAATAAGCTGGGTAGGCTCGGGGTGGGTCAGATGTTGGTCAACTGAGTGGCAGTCTGGTCGACGGGCAGAAAGCAGAGAGTGGTGGTAAACGGTATACAGTCAGAAGAGATGCAAGTCGACTTCCGGTGACGTCACCGTGCCATGCGGCAGTGCTGAGACGGAGCTCCATACCCCCCGTGGAATTAAACATTGATTTTAGCCTACCCCAGAACTAATCTATTTGCCAGAAGCCTTGCTAATTTCCGAAGACAGCATGACCGGTCGTAATAAAACCAAACCGGGACCGGCGGGCAGTCTAAAGCAACAAAAACTCGACCTTCAGTCGCGGGGCCCACATAAAGAATCTGCCTCGACTAGGCCGCCTGAAACCAAAATCACGGCTCCGGAGCCAGCCAGCAGCTCCTCGGATGACAAAGAAGATATTACCATAACATCTCGACTGCTTTGGCGAGAACTCCGTCGGCTTACCTGCTCCATGGATCTATTCAGAGAGGAAGTCGTTGAAAACAAAGCGAAGTTGCTGCATCATGATCAACAGATACAAGTACTGGAAGAGTTCCTTTCGACACAATCAGACACACTCGACTTACATAATGGGGTATTATACAGCTACATGACCGATCCCAGTTCCTCCTAGAAAGAGTAGAGGATCTGGAAAATAGATCAGGGTGGGTAAACCTGAGAATTCATGGTTTGCCGGAACACACAGAAACGGGCAATGTGCCAGAATTTATGGAAAGCCTGCTTAAAGAACTGCTGCACCTTGACAAAGAAACACCTCTGAATATCATAAGAGCACACCGCGCTTTAGCGGCCTTGCCAAAAGATCCTAAGGCCAGGCCGCGATCGGTGGTGCTCGCATTCTTGGATTACCGGGTGAAGGAATCAGTTCTCCGAAAGGCCTGATCACAAAAAGAGATTATTTTCGGTGATAAGCGACTTTTTATCGAACCTGAATATGCTCCCACAACCGTGGCAAGAAGGAAAATGTGGTTCCCCATTATAAAGGAGCTTAGATCCAAAGGTCTGAAAGCATGGGTGGACTTTCCTGTGAAGTTACGGATCACTTCAGACAGCAGGGTACAGATATTTGACATACCTGTAGAAGCCAGAAAATACCTTAATTCCTTAGGCATCGCATCAGACGTCATTGCTACTCCGGCCTTGATGAAAGAGATCTCTCGTAGGCAGTGGCAACTAGCTAATAAGAAGTCCTCCTCAGCTCCCGGAGGCATGCATCTGAGCCCCTGGTCAAAGATTCAAGAAGCAGCTGCAGCGAAGAAACGGAATAGAGAAGCTGCCCAAATTAATGAGTCCGGGAGGGACACTGCAATTTGAATGGACTGATATGACTATGCTTCTGGTAACGGTTTAATGGCTTTTAGCCATAGTTTGGGTTTCGATCGTGGAGGGGGGGATTTGGGGGAAAGGTTCATGACAATAACCCTCTAAGCGCTTTGCGGGGGAAACTCTTTCTTCGTATAATTGATCAGATGACTTCCCCTGGCGTCCACCCCCGCTCTTTGTCAGGCAACTCAGTGGGCAGGATGGGATTTTCTGAGAGGACAAGAGGATAAGTTTTTGGTTTCCTCCTCAGATATTATTCTCCTCTCCTGCCTCCATTTAGGCACCCTCGCACCAGGACCAGGGGGTAGATTTGGCGCTTCTGTCCCGAGTGCTCTCAACATGGCACACAGACGATCACGCTTATCGCCTTTAATTTCTAGATTGGGAACTAGGCGACATGGTGCTGGATACATTCCTGCACTTTCCCTCACCACCTTACACCTGCTGAGTGGAGGGAATGGCGTGGCACTTTCGAAGCAAAAAGTTTTTTGTTTTGTTAAATTGCTGTTTATTAGCTGGACTCGTTGGTCTCTAGCATTTGATGAAGGGGAAAACTTTCCTAATGGTTGGTTTTATAATGTTCTTTGTTACGTATTGTTATGGTTGCATGCTGCGTATCTCCTGCTGCTTACTTTTCCCGGGGTCCTGCCAGAGTGGGAGGTATGGGGAAACTATTATAGAAAAGACCTCCATGAACTCTCTATTTTGACATTATGGGGGATTTAATCATCTCAACTTACAATGTTAGAGGTCTAAACATCCCGGTTAAGAGGAAAGGTACTCTGGGAACTTGCAGTTGAGGACCCACATTGCTCTTTTACAAGAAACCCACAAAACCGAGAGCGAACACCAGAAGCTCTGTCGTGGTTGGGTGGGGCAAGTT
This sequence comes from Neoceratodus forsteri, assembly GCA_016271365.2. Classification (NCBI taxonomy): domain Eukaryota; kingdom Metazoa; phylum Chordata; order Ceratodontiformes; family Ceratodontidae; genus Neoceratodus; species Neoceratodus forsteri. Next base: position 86,129,061 of record CM028136.1, read on the forward strand.
TATGCTTCCACATATTTAGCTCACCCCCATCAGAGGAGTACAGCAGTTTTGATACACAAATCATGCCCCATTCAGATAATATGTACCCAGTCGGACCCGGAAGGGAGATATGTTGTCCTTCAAACTTTGTGGATGGGTACCCCTTGTGCAGTTGTCTGTTTATATGCCCCCAAAGAGGATAAAAAAATCTGCTTCTTTTTTTAGAGACCTTCTGCTCAATATTCTTCACGTCACAGACCAGTTATGTATCGAGGGAGATTTTAATACAATCTTGTCCACATCCCAGGACAAGCAGGGGGTAAACTAAGACTAAAGTGGGGTCGGCAGGGCATATGTTACACCGTTTGTCTAAAAATCTGGGGTTAGCAGACACGTGGAGGAGGTTTAATGGGAACCTGAAAGACTATTCCCACTTCTCTGAGAGACATAAGTGTTATACTAGAATTGATTTGCTCTTTCTCACTGAGGAGTGGATGCATGCAGTCACCTCCTGCCAAATTCTAACCCGCACCCTCTCGGATCATGCCCCAGTCAGACTGGCACTGAGACTATCTCCCCCTATTCCGAACTCTCATTGGAGGCTTAATGTGGGCCTCCTGAATGACCCAGCATTTAAAGACTTAATAACCACAACTATTCAGTCATACATAGGAGAAAACCCTGGGACTGACATCACATGCAGTGAGATGGGGGCCTTGAAGGGTTCTCCGTGGAGCTGTTATTGGCTACTCCTCGGCTGAGAAGGGGTGGAGAGCACAAAGGAGAAGGGAGCTAGAATCAGAATTCAGGGTCAGAGTTTCTTAACACAAGATAACATTCAATAAGCAAACCCAGGCACTGCTCTTGGAGAAGCGGCTGGCATTAGAAAGATTGCTGATGTCTCAGACAGAGGCTTCTTTTAGAAGGATCCGCCAAATCTACTACGAGGGAGGTAATAGGGTGGGGAGGGTTTTGGCAGCCACTCTTGGGCAGCAGCAACTAACCAGACTAATCCCAAAGCTCACAGATCGGCTAAACCCTGGGAAAGTACTTTCCTGCCCAGAAGAAATAACTAAGACCTTTGCATAATTTTATAAAGGGTTATATTCTCAGGATTTTATCCCAGATTTTGAAGAAAAATTATCCTCCTTCTAGGAGGGTTTAACTCTGCCTGCCCTCTCGTAACCAGCCTCTGAGGGGCTAGACAGATCAGTTTCTAATTCTGAGCTTTTGACTCGCATCACCAACTTGAAGAATGGGAAATCCCTGGGACCAGATGGGTTCCCCTTGGAATTCTTTAAATCCTTTTCAGACCTGTTGATAACCTTACTATTGCCGGTATGTCAGGAGATTATGGATGGTGGCCCTACTCCAGACTACTGACAACTAGCCCGTATTTCAGTAATTCATAAGGAGGGCAAGGACCCACTGGAGTGTGGTTCATACAGGCCAGTCTCTCTGTTAAATGTTGATCTGAAAATATTCACGGGCTTGTTGGCGGGGAGGCTCCAGACCCAGGTGGCATCACTGATGCACGTGGACCAGACAGGGTTTATAAGGGGATGGTTCCTATTTGATAATATTAGAAGACTTCTCAGTATAATTTCATCCAAGTTAATCAGACACAGTTTCAGATAGCTATTTCCATGGATGCGGAAAAAGCATTTGATCAGGTAAATTGGAAAATTTTAAAGGCATCCATGGAGAAAATGACATTCGGCCCCAAATTCTTGCATATGGTATCTCAGTTATATGCTACGCAAAAGCACTGGTAAGGGTAAATGGAGTGAGTTCTCCCTTCTTTCCTCTGACCAGGGGCACGAGGCAGGGTTGTCTGCTTTCTCTGCTCCTTTTTGCCCTGTGTCTGGAGCCTCTTGCATCAAAGTAAGACAAAACACGCAGATTTCAGGGATTATGGGGGGAAGGAGAGAACAGAAGCTTTCTCTCTATGCCAATGATTTGCTTTTTTTTTTTGTCGTCCCCTGAAGTCTCCACCCCAATCTTATGTAATATGTTACAAGCTTTTGGTGAAATTTCTGGCTATAAAATCAAGTTCTCTAAATCTGAGGTGCTGATTCTCAGTGACCGGGCTCCACAGGCGTTCAGGAACAGTTTCCCTTTTAAATGGGCCCAAAGGGACAAGTTCGATATTTGGGTATTTATGTGTCCACAGACCTTTCGAAACAAGTTGCTCTTAATTATGGGAGGCTCTGGGATCAAGTGAGTAGAGATTTGGCTAGGTGGAACCCCTTCCCCTTATCACTGGTGGGAAGAATCTCAGTGCTTAAAATGAATATTCTCCCCCGTTTCTTCTTTCTTTTCAAGAGCCTCCCAGTGAGACTACTGGCCTCTTTTTGGAACAGACTGACCAGGGAAACACAGGGATTTATCTGGCAGCACAGATGGCCACGTGTGGCCAGGCTCCTTCTATTTTTACCTCATGAGAAAGGATGCCTAACTCTACCCAAATTTCACTTGTATTACCTTGCTGCTCAAATGGTCCCTGTTTTGTCATGGGCCAGACAGAGGACTGAGTCAGGATGGTATGAGATGGAGGACACACTTCCAGAGGGGAGACCGCTCTTTGCGGTGGCCCTCTGCCTCCCGTCCTCGGATTATATTCGGCTTGTCAAAAATAGATGGGTGAAACAGGGATGGTATGTCTTGCAGAAGGTCAGGAAACTCACAGGCACCCCCGACGGGATAGGCCCCCTATCACTAATTCGGTATGAGCCTGCCTTATTTCCTCCTATGGCAGACTTGGGGTTTGCAAGATGGAATGTACAGGGGATCACTAGGTTCACAGAGTTTATTGAGGGAGCACGATGTATCTCATTCTAGAAGGCGAAAGACAAATTTAGCTGGGCCAACACATAGTTCCTTAAATATATGCAAGTCAGACATTTCATAAACACTTCAGACCACTTGATGCGGCTAACAAGACCATACTCACCCTGGGAGCAGTTTTTGTTTGGCACTGTCACCATTGACAACAAAGCCAAGCCGATCACAAACATTTATAAAATGTTATTGGGAGCAGGGGAGATATCTTTGGCCTCATATAAGACTAACTGGGAGAAGGAGGCTGGAATAATTATAAGCGAACCAGATTGGGCCCAGCATCTGAGTGGGTTGGAAGGTGACCGCATCACCAGTTTGGCGAGAGATTTTTTGGAAAATACTCATTAGTTTTTATAGGGTCCCTCTGATCACCCAACACTATGCAATGGGGGGTCCACTATGTTGGAGAGATTGTGGAGAAGAAGGTAGTCATTGGCATACATTTTGGGCTTGTTCAAAACTTCAGGACTTTTGGGGATACCTAGGAGAAGCGGTGAGGCAGATACTAGGAATGCCCATCCCCTACACTTTTGAGGACTGGGTCTTGGGAACCCCAACGGCAGTACACTTGAAGGGAGACTCCCGTAGAGTAGCACTTGTGCTTTTGGCGGTAGGGCAAAAGCGCATCACCTCCAGGTGGTTAACCAAGGACCCTCCGAGGATCTCTGACTGGGTCACAAGAGTTCGAGAGGTGGTCTTGATGGAATCCCTCACGGCAAAGTTGTGCCTACAGCATGAACGCCATGTGCAAAGATGGCAGCTATGGGAGGCCTGGGTCCAGCAATACGAGGGTCATACTTAGGGAGATTTCTAGTTTTCTCTTTCTCTTGATATGGGGTCTATTCCTGCTGTAACCCATGGGTGGCTGTTGGATATGAAGGATAATATGAAGTTATGAGCATTTAACTACACAGGACTATATGTATATAAAATAAACTGTTGTGTCATGCAGCTTACTAATTAAGGCCTATGTTGAGGCCACAGTTTATGATTCTGAGTTATGGAATTCATTTTATTTTATTGTTTTATAACAGCTTTTGCATAATTAAAGATAAAGTCAAGGGTTGACTCCAGGGCTATCCCTGGGCTGCCCTGACTCCTTAGGAACCTTATAGTAGTGCCACAACATTGAAGATATGATGTATGTACATCTAGGCAGTATGTCTATATCTTGCTACTTCAGACTTTTTATGCCTTCAAATTACTATGTATATGTCCTGTCTAATATTGTGTTTGTTGTGGCCAACAGATGATGAATAAAGCTGAGTTTCAAAAAAAGAAGAGATGCAAGTCACAAGTGGGGTACCTCAGGGATCAGTCCTGGGCCCGTCCTCTTCAATATCTTCATCAGTGACATTGCAGATGGACTGGAGAGTAAGGTTTGTCTGTTTGCAGATGACACCAAGATCTGCAACAGAGTAGATGATCCAGATGGGGTGGGCAGAATGAGAAGAGATCTGAATAAACTGGCAAAATGGTCGGAAGAGTGGTAACCGGGGTTTAAGGCAAAGAAGTGCAAGATCATGCACAGAGGAAGAGAAACCCTGAAGCTACCTATAGGTTGGGAGGAGTTGCTGGCAATCACAAGGAAAGAAGAACTTGGTCATCATCATCACAGATGACCTGAAATCATCAAGCAGACCACTAAAGCAGAGTAGGTAAGGCTGAGGGATGTTGGGAGTGTAATAGTAGAAGTATCACAAATTAAACAGAGGAAGGTAATAATCCTGAAGCCACCTATAGGTTGGAGGGAGTTGCTGGCAGTCACAAGGGAAGAAAGAGACTTGGGCATCATCATCATCACAGATGACCTGAAATCATCCAAGCAGACCACTAAAGCAGTAGGTAAGGCTAGGGGGATGATGGGGTGTATTAGTAGGGGTATCACAGGTCATAAGAGGGAGATAATAATCCCTCTTTACAAGACACTGGTTAGGCCCCATTTAGAGCACTACATGCAGTACTGGAGGCCACACCTTCACAAGGACATTAACCAAATTGAGGCAGTCAGAGAAGAGCAACCAAAATGGTGCAGGAACTGTGTCAGAAAACATATGAGGACAGATTAACAGAACTCAATATGTATACCCTGGAGCAAAGGAGGAAGAGAGGTTATATGATCGAAACATTCAAACACCTTAAGTGCATTAACAAGGTGAAAGAGTCTAACATATTTCAATATAAGAAAAATAGCAGGACAAGAGGACACAGCATGAGATTAGGGGGAGGCCAATTAAGGGGTAATGTGGAAGTTCTTTTCACAAAAGGGTGGTGGGTGCATGGAACAGCCTACCTCCGGAAGTGGTGGATATGAATACAGTGCAGGGCTTCAGACAGGCAGGCATGGGATAGGCATAAGGGGGCAATACAGATAAGTATGACAATATAGGCCATTGACAGAGCCAAGGCCGATGGCACATTCATAAGACATAAAAAGAAATGGGCAGACTGGATGGGCCTTGCGGTCCTCATCTGCCATCAACTTCTATGTTTTTATAGATAAGGGGGGACAAGGAAACCCCAGCTTTCTCACAAGCTGCCTGCTGTACTATACTCTCATGGCTAGGATGTACAGACAGGAACTCAGTATCTTTTTTGACAATTGATATTTTTTCTTAGCCCGTTTGTCAGCCCCTTTCACAGAAGTGGGGATTTGAAGCAGTTTGATTGTATTTTGTCTGAAAGCATTATAGATAGGCACAACCAGTCTTTTAGTGGGTGGGAGACCTTTCATCTCCCTGTAATCTTTATCCTCATCCTAGATGGACTCCTGAGTAGGGAGGGCCAGGGTGTCTAGCATGTTTTGAATAAACGGGAGCATATAGGAGGGATCCTCCTGGTCAGCAGAGGAAGTTCCAAAAGGAGGGTCAGGGGACACATCAAGTTCTAGGTACTCAAAATTCGTGTCAGGGTGTCATAAAAATGTTCATCATCTGCATCACCCTCACAGTCTCCGGAAAAGAGAACTGTGGAAGAGCGCTCGCCAGCCCCAGTAAATATAGATCCCATCTTTTGTAGGGACTGAAATATGTGCCATGCTTTTGCCATGTCTTGCACAGATGGGAGTTCCTGCACAGACTCTGGCTGTATATGCTTTGTCTTTTCTTTATGCTTTAAGCTGCCTGCTATTCACTATTGGCTTGCCCAGGAGAACAGGAGCATTTTTGTCTTTACAGACTGTCTTTTTAGCCACTCCATCAGCAGCTTGATCATGCTTCCTTTTTTGTACAGACACTTCATCAGCACCTTTATTATTTTTAAATTTGTGAAGAACTTCATCAGCTCCTTTGGAAGCTTTATTTTTTGGGTGGGACTTGGAGGCTTCATCAGTACCCCTGCTTGAATTTTTATTGTTGTTAGTTTTCGATAGCCCCTCATCAGTAGTCTTTGATTTTTTTTCTCAGCCATGTATATTTTTTCCCCCCAAGGTCTCTTTTCTGTGTTTCTCACCAAATTTGTGCAAAGAGAACCAGTAGATCTTTCAGACCCATCTGGGCCCAGGCCATCTGCTTGTGTAGACCGACAACAGCAGTGTAGTGCACTACATCAACAAACAAGGAAGGACCCATTCAAACCATTTTTGTCGGGAAGCTATGAGTGTCTGGTACTGGGCTCTAGAACACAGTCTAGAACTGTCAGACATCCATGTTCCAGGTGTTCAGAACTTTCTGGCAGACAGGCTCAGTCACTCCCTGTCTGAGATGCATGAGTGGGAGCTGCTGACTTCTGTCGTAGAAGACCTGTTCTACGTGTGGGGCCATCCAGAGTTGGACCTTTTTGCATCCCCACTCAGTGCAAAACTGCTGCTTTTCTGCATACTCGTTCCAGGTTTTCTGGCAAGATGTGTTGGCCCTCTCTTGAAAAGGGAGGCTTCTTTACACCTTTCCTCCCTTCCCCCTAATTCAGCGGGTTCTAGTCAAGCTCCAGCTGCAGGGTGCCCCTCTGATTCTCGTTGCTCCCTTCTGGCCTTGTCAGATCTGGTTCCCCTTACTGCAGCACCTAGCAGTGGAACCCCCATTACCTCTGGCCTTGTGCCCAGGCTTGGTCTCACAGGAGTGGGGCACTCTAATCCATCTGGACCTCAGGTCTCTCTGGCTCCTTGCATAGCTGCTGAAGACATAGCCATTGCGAGGTTTGGGGTATCCCAGATGATGGCTGGTGTCCTAGTGGCCACTAGAAAACCCTCCAACAGGGCCACTTATTTCATGAAGTGGAAACGCTTTGATCTGTGGGCTGCTTCCCACCTCCTGGATCCCTTTACTTGTCCAGTGAATCAGGTTCTGGAATAGTTGTGGTCCCTGTTCGATACCAGACTGCAGTACTCTTCTATTAAGGTACACCTGTTGGCCATTTCAGCCTTCCACATGCCTGTTGATGGCCATACGATGGCACAGCTGGATGTGTCCCATACAGTCTTGAGAGGCATTCTACATTTGAAGCCTCAAGTCTGCAGTCCAGCCCCACCTTGGGATCTGAATTTTGTATTAGAGAAGCTTACTTCGGCTCTGTTTGAGCCAGCTGCAACTTGCAAACTACCCTTTCTGTTGTGGAAAATAGAAATTACGTACCTACCGTAATTATGATCTTTCTGTGTATCTTCACCATTCATCACAGATGGGTACTGGCCGGAGATCAGGAACCCGTGGGAGCCTTTTTTTTTTTAAAAAAAAGGATAGGCGGAGTCGACGCAGCATCGGCGCCGCCCTCGAGGCCGACGTACTACGTGGCGCTCGGGATTAACAGATTAAGCTGTTCGACTCCGCCTGCCTGCCAGTTCTGAGTCGCCCGGAGAGGTAGAGGAAGGGATGGAGGGTGGGACAAGAGAGTCCAAGGACAGAAAAAGGAAGAGAAAAACTGAACTAAAAGGAGAAATAACGACTGAGAGACAGCATAGAGGAAAGTAAGACTAAGGGGTTGGGTAGGGCCCCAATCTGGAAAAGGAAGGGGGAGAGAATTTAGGAGAAAGTGAGGAGGTAACAAGGATCCAGGACCCTTGTCCGTCACCAGACTATATATAGGAACTGCAAGGAGTGGAAAAGCTCATTTGCCAGAATTCAAGAGCACAGAATAACTGGCAATACCCCAAAAAGCAGAGTCGGCTATTCTGGAGAAGGACAGAGTACAGGACTCAGTACTCTCTCTGTAAAAAGATATTTAGTGAAAAAAAAGGGAGTTTTTTTAAATAGATGGATAACAGAAGGAGGGCAACCACCAGTTCTCACCCGTAGGGAAAGGATGAAAGCCAGTAGAGAGAAATGCCTTTCGAACTGTACCCTTTGGAAGAAGAAAACTACCACTGTGTGTCCCAAAGCTTTACCCGCTCAAAAGGGGTAGGCACAGGAGAAGGAGGATCCAGAGACTGGAGCCCAGGAGATGCGGCGGGATTGTGATGAATGGTGAAGATACACAGAAAGATCAGAATACGGTAAGTACGTAATTTCTATATCTTATCTGTGTCAGTCTTCTCATTCATCCTAAATAGGTAATACAAGCCCCGAAGAGGTTGATTAATTGCACCCTAAGGGACAGTGTCCCTTAGCCCTCGTGGGTGACACACTAAGGGGAACCTTCTGGGCCTGAGGAGGCCGAGAGTGGGGAGGCGGGCAGGGGTCCCCAGAGGAAAGAATTTGCCCGACAAGCGTCGTCTAAGCCCTACGGGAAAAAGATGGGTTCCCTGGTGGCGGGCAAATCACCCTCGCGGGCCAAGGGTGACAACCGGGAAAGGCAAAGCCACGCCCGATCTCCTGGTGCAGAATCGCTGTCCCTACTACCCTAGTAGCTACCTCATTGGCGTCGTAAGATGCCCTTGCCCAGTACCTTACTAGCTCAGGCCACGTGCAGAGAAGTACGATAGCTTGCCTGGTTTGCTCGAGTCGGCAAAGCAGCTAGGATCTGACCTAAGCGTGACCACAAGAACCTGTTGTGGAAGCTGCATAGTGGGCCTGATGGCGGAGATGGAAGAAGCAACTGCCGAGTAGAAAGTCCTCCTCCCCAGAAATCCAAAATCCGAAGAGTCCTGATCTGGGGGCGGTCACAGTCGGAGGCGCGAGAAGTCCATCAGGAGTGTCCAGGTCGTCAATCCGGACTGTGGATGAAAGCATAGAACCGAGACTCTGGGGGCGCAATACCTCTGGCTGAGGTCCCTAGGGCAGGAACTCCAGAGAGGCCTCTGCCAGAAGCATGGGCGCCTCCCGAGGGGAGCAGGCCAGGCGGCACCACAAGGGTAGCAGCACAAATCACCTAAGCGTCATGCATGCTCAGGATTAACTCACGGACAGGAGAAAGGTGAAGGTCCTCCAGCATCCTCACGAGAAAGCTGATACTCGGAGATCAGCGGCGGGAGAAGATATGGACAGATGGTTCCTCTCCCCTGAAGAGGGGATGAGGGCTGGAGAGTCTCTATGGCTCTGAGTGGCTGCTCAGGGAGGTTGAAAACCTGGCTGTCCATGGCCCTAACGTAGGCAGGAACCAAGCAGCCACCACTCTGAACTGTTCCCAGGTGAGAGGACCGCTAGGACCAAGAATACCTGGGAGCGATTGAAAGCGGCAGAGGGAGGGGCAGAGCTGAGAGAGAAGTCGGCTGACCTCTGCCAGGAGCTAGGGAGGCGGACCATGGACCCAGCGGAGGTGTCCTGGAAGACTCCGCGGCCGACAGCTGTACAGCTACGTTGGTACTGCCTAGGCTCGCCCAGAAGAATCCCCAAGTAGGCGACCAGGGCCATATAGATCCAGAAGGACGGTCCCCTGCCTCCAAGAATGGGACCCCTCAAGGAACCAGAAGGGGAAGGGCGGAAGTCTGCACTTCGGCTTCGTCCAGGGCCCGGGTGGGTCCCAGAGAAAGGTTGACACCACGACCCCACACCCCTCGACCCCTCGGAGTCCGAGAGAGTCCTAGTCCTCGAAAGGGCCAGCCTAGGAAGCTGGCAACTCTGGGCTGCCCCCGAAGGGGAGACCCAGGGAGCAGCACCCTCCCCTCCCGTGGGCTTCTCGTTAGGCCCCAAAGTTGGGCGATCGAGACACACCACCGGAGGGGGTACCACCGCCGAGGGGTCAAGGAACCCCTGGGCCAGGTTGCATAGCAGTGGTGGCACGCACCACAACCTGCTGGTCAGTACCACTGACCCTAACCTCGAGAACCAGAGCGGCACCTCAGTAAGGGGCTGACTGAGACCCGTCGTGGAGACCACCGGCTCGTCCTCCTCTGCAGACAACCCGAAGAGGTGTGACTGCCCGTTCGACTCCCGAGCCGGAGGTAGAGTCTGAGGCCCTAAGCCAGGCGGTAGGAGGGCGAGGAAGCGACCGCAAAGGCCCAGAAGTCAAGCAAGTAGCCAAGCGGCACCTGCACCCTCCCACAGCCCATAGCGGTGCTGTCAGAAGCTGACAGGGCAGCACAGGCCAAAGGTCCTGAACTAGGTCCAGCTGCGGCACAGTCCAAGTCCCACCCCGGCACCAGGGGCGGTACCAGGAACAGAGGCGGCGCCGACAGAAGCCCAGCAGCAACCAGCGCATCGGCGCCCGCCGCCAGGCCCTCAGGCGCCTGAGTGGCACCAGCGAGCGGCACGGCGACTCAGGCGGACTCGGCGCCCAGTGCAGCACCGCCGAAACCCCCAACACCCATGGCCAGCACCGAAGCCCTCGCGGCACCGATGGGCGACTCCGAAGGCCCCACGGCGTGCTCAACTCGGTCACCCGCGAGACATGGCGAAAGGAGATGCGATTCCAGGGTCACGGCGCCCGCGAGCAGGATCAGCACATGACAGCCGACAAAGACCAGTCGAGATGATCGGCGGCTCGACAGGGCCACAAGCACCATGACGGCGCCGCGAAGAGCCCAGGCGTCGACCGGGCCTTCTGGACCGCGGGGAGGCGACACGAAACCTTCACCCGAAGATGATTACGCCATGGCGCCTCCCGCTCGCTCCGGAGGAAGTGGGACAGGCCTCCTGCGCCGCGGAAGGAGCCTCGGCCAAGGCTAGGCTACAAGAGGCCAAGGCTCCCTCCTCCTCGGTCCGTATAGAACCGGGAGGGGACCCGGAGGAAGGTGAAGCGCGGCTTGGCCCGGCGAGTCGCGAATCCTACCCCGAAAGTCGGCGGGCTCGCCCTGAGCACTTTGCGCGGTGTAGGAGATACGGTGGTCCATGAGAAGCAGGCGTGCGCACGAATCCATGTTGTAGGCGGGCAAGACACACGAGACACCAGTCATGTTGGTCGATAGCGGAGTACTTGCGGCGCCACAGGCACCGGCGCATGGGGGCCGCCCGCGCCAGATGACTTCTTGCCCCTCCGACCGCGACATGACCTACAGAAAAAACACCAAAAAACAGACTCGGCGTAAACTATACTGCTAAAATAAATGGAAAGATCTTACCAGCGGCGTCGAGTAGGGCAGACTAGAACTAGCAGGAACCGACGGACTGTCGGCGACAAAAGGCTAAGGCCTAAAAGTTTGAAAATTTCTTCAGATGGCTTTCCACAGGCGACCTCGTGGCCGGACACAAAGAACTGGTAGGCAGGCGGAGTCGGCCACAGCTTGGCCTAATCCTGGGCGCCACGTGAGTCACGTCGGCCCTCCGAGTGGCGCCGATGCTCGTCGACTCCGCCTATCCTTTTAAAAAAAAAAAAAGGCTCCCGCGGAGTCCTGATCTCCGGCCAGTACCCATCTGTGATGAATGGTGAAGACTGACACAGATAAGATGCATTATTTTTAGTTGCCATTACTTCTGCTCAAAGGATTTCCGAGCTTAGGCTCTCATGCGTGAGCCACCTTATTTGAATTTTCACAAAGCCAGGGTGTCTTTGCATACCAACCTTAAGTTTCTGTCTAAGGTGGTGTCTGAATTTACTTTGAATCAATCCAGCCACCTGCCTGTTTATTTTCCAAAGCATGCCAACCCATGGAAAGCATTTGCTCCATACTTTAGATGTACATAGAATACTCGGGTATTATGTTCACCATACGAAGTACTATAAGAAGTCCTTGCAGCTCTTTGTTTCTTTCGCCCCTAGAAAAGAGGGCATTCCAGTTTCAAAGCAGTGATTATCCAAACGGTTGGTCAACTGCCTTACTTTTTGTTACAGGAAGTACGGTAAGGAATTTCTTGTTGCTGTGCATGGTCACCCCACTCATGGCATGACCATTTCTGCTGCCTGTTTCAGGAAAGTATCTGCTGCTGATTTTTGTGCAGCTGCTACCTTTAGTACGGCCCACACTTTCGCTAGACATTACAGTCTGGACATTGCCTCTAGAAGAAGAGCAGGTTTCAACCTAGCTGTGCTTGAAGATCTCTTTTCTTAGGCCTGTTGCTTCCAGCCACGCAGATGGTCTCGATGTCAGAACTGCTTGGGACTCATTCTAGGTGTGGCTTTCTGCAAGAGATATCCTTGAGGAAGATAGTGCAGTTACGTAAGAGCTTACCGTAACCGTAGATCTTCAAGAGAAACTCTTGCAGCAAGCCATACCATCCTTTCCCCTGTCTCTCTCTTGCTTTCTGTGTCTGTCTCTTTCTTTAAGATGGCTCATCTTCTGTCTCTCATCTTACAGTACCGGAAACCTCCTACCCTCCATTGGTTCCTCCAAGGTATAGCTACTGTATATAGTCTCTGGCGGGTGAACTGAGGAGGGCATTGGGCCATCCACGTCTGTATAGGAAGAGTGACGTCGGCTGACATTGTTGTCGTGGGTGGCCCCAGAAGACTGCTAGCTGGAAAAAAATTCCATGTGGTCCTAGTGCCTGACAGCTATAGTTCAGTAGGTGTATTTTGCTGCAGGAGGTTTTCTCATAGATCTACCTTTACGGTAAGTTCTTACATAACTGCACTATCTTCGAGAGAATCTTTTTCATCAGGGCATGCCAACCCACACTCTGTCCCCCTTAGACTCAAAGTTTCTTTGCTCATGTCTTTCTCTCCAGAATGGAATACCTGTTGCTCTAACCTGTCCAGGTATTTGATAGCTTCAATTCTCTCCTTGGTTTCCTGGAGGGAGGCCTTACGAGTATTGTCTCCGGCGGGGAACTGAGAGAGCGGGACCACCCACATATTTTATACAGTTGAACATCGATGTCTGATATCGTCATGTGTGGCCCCTAGTAGACTGCTAGCAAAAAGTTTTCCATGTGGTCCTAGTGCCTTGCAGCTATAGTTCGTATGTGTGGCCTGATGAACAAATGGTTTGATACCTTTTATTGGACCAACAAGGATGTTACAAAAGGAACAAAGAGCTTTTGTTTCCGGACCAAAGAGTTGTCCTTCGGAAGCCTAATGAGAGTTATTTAGAAAATCCCATATTATTAACACGTACAACATACAGAAAAAAACAGAAATAATTCTCTTTGGTTTAAAACAGGCCTTCAGAACATAATTAAAGTGACACTGGAGAGCTTGAATATCTTAAGTGTGCTTTCAGCTGAATCAAACTTAAAGGTCAAAGGCTGTCCAGAGATAACAGCAGGCAGAGAGTTCAACCCACATATATTATACCATGTATCAGCCTAATGTGTAACGAAAGACATGACCTGGTCAATGACAGGGATTCTCTTGAAGATCTACTATTATGATAAGTACGTAACTGTTCTTTATCTTGACATAGCATAGCAAAATACATGAAGTTGGTCACTGAGAATGCTCAGACATTTTTCTGTCTCATTTTGGCCATACTGAGCATACTTAGAAGTGTATTTACACAAGTGAGACGCCATGTATCTTTTGGCTGAGCTAACGGATTGTGTTTGATCATATTTCAAGCTACCTCATGTGATATGCCATATATATATGCCCAATCTGTGAGGATAACAAATGGCATAGAACACTGATACTATTTGCTACTTTGTATCTTCTCACTCTAGGTTCATAGTGACAGTGTACAGTGGGTACAGTGAAGGTGGGGTATACTGTTACTGCAGACCTTCACACTGATGTGCTTGGATACCATTACTGGTGAAGGTGGCCACTGATCAGTCAGGATGCAGGATTATTTTCTTGTCATTGTCTAATAAAAGACACTGCATAAATCAGATAAGCTACAGCCATAATGAAAATAACACTGATAGTTTCCCTCATGAACTTGGGAAAATATTTTCATTAGGGCTCTGGCATGAGGCACACTGAGCCCAGGCTCGTTTCCGGGTGGGACTGGGCCGGGGCTATCACAGTTTACTGCTGATAAATCGGAGTGCTTGCCATTGGATTACATTGGTACCAGCAGTATTCTGCAAGCTAGCTCTGGCTGAAACTGTGAGCCTGCGCTTCATCATGGCAGGCAGCACTTATTTATTTATTTGTTTGTTTATTTATTTATTTAGCTGGATATTCGGAATTACAGTCCTTTGAGTCTGGGACTGCTCCACGTCAGGTTACAATGACAATAGACATGACATACAATTAGCATATACATGGTACAGTTTGAATAACAAAAGTTTTCATTCATGGAGAGCAATGAAACATTTAGGGTACAATAATTGGGTACACTACATGCACAGTATGCATACACTGTACTTTGTTTTCTATATTGTAGTAGTTTTGCCCCTAGTACTTCTCAATGGTTTATATATTTATACATGTGTATATACTCTTTATACCAAGGACAGTGCTAACATGCTTCAAACTTGCAAAACTTGCATCCTGCCCAGAAATTACCCCTCTTCCCTTTGCCAGTGGATCCAAATTGATGCACCCATTCTATAACAATATTTCTGTAATTGTCCATGGTCGGCCCCCCTCCCCAGTACTGTCCCCCACTTGGCTCCTTCCTCGCTTACTCCTCCAATGTCGTCTTCCCCATCCCCCAACCCTTCCAGTTGCGGTCAGCTGTTGATTCTGCACTGCATGATGCCCCAGGCTTACGTTAAGCGCTGAGTGGCAGCAAATGCTGACAACTCATACCCTTCATCTAAAGCTGTTTACAGGGTAGCCTTTACAGAGGACCATTACTGCATACACCAGTCCGACAGATAATCTCTATCCAGTGCAACTGTTTAGCTCCCTACAAGCGGATCTGTCTCTACCAGTCTGTCACCTTCTACTATCTTGTTGGAAGCAGGCCAGCTAGATATCACAGCTTTCTCCCCCGATTCCACTCATATCCGTCCCCCTATATTATTTTTTTGCCCTGTCCCTCCTTCTCCATGTTCCTGGGTACCCTCTGTCTCCTTCCCTTTCTCTTTTCCATAGCATCCCCATTTCTTCCCCTCCCTCCCCAAACTCCTCCTCCCTCCTCTTAACCTAAATCTCTATTCTATGAAGTGGATATGTTGTTCTATCCACACATGTCTGGCAGTACCTTGCCACTTTAAGATGGGATGGAAAGTCTTCAAGCTGGCTCCTCCCACCCACCCGGGTGATGAAACTCTCGTCTTCGCCCCATGACGCCAGATCTTCCTTACCGCTTGGAAGCATCAGGTTCCCTCCTTAGCGCTCTTGTGTTTTGCAGGCCCTGGCTCTAAAAACTTTGGATTTTTTTCCTAAACTTACTTTGAAACTCATTCGAGTTCAGTCTTCACCCTCTTCCCTTGTGGCTGCGATGGAGGACAAGACCGTCCCTGGGTCCCGCTGGTGCCCCTGCAGGCAGAAGATGTCGCGCACCGACCCCCACGCCTTGTGCATTTATTGCCTCAGGCACGACCAAGATCCACAGGCTTGCGAGATGTGTACTGTCCTTTTCTCCATCTCTGCTCGGAGACCGCGCTGCCTGACCAGCTTACAGAGGCGACTGAAACCAATATCCACGAGGTCCGTCGAAAGAAGCCCGTTGGGTGGTGTCCCACGACAGCGGGCTCTGTGGAACAACTGGAACAGCTCCACAGCCCCTCGAGGAGGGCTGGTAGCAGTGGCCCTCTCTTCAGCTTGGCTTTTATTCCGCTCCAACTGGGCTCTTCTTACATGGCTTCCTTTTGGGAGCTGTGCCAGTCCCTCTTGATTAAGGGGGAGGGTCCTTCTGGGTCTCATACCCCTCGATCCCGGAAGAAGGATCCGAGAAAAGGTAAGACCCACCGTCGACGTTCTTGGGAGTGGGAGAGATCTCGTTCTCCGGACCGTCGGCTCTTGACTTCGGTCGATGTTGCGACCTGGGCCGCTGGTTTCACGGTGTCCTCGTCAGACCTAAGCCGGCTGAGACGCCTGTTGACGCGGCCGAGATTTTTCTCGAGCCCACTGACAGGTTGTCGACTGAGGAGGCCGACAACTCTCTCTCTCAGACTCCGGTGCCTTCCGAGGACTTGCCTCAGACCATTGAGCCGAAGTCCTCAGCCCAGGACCCTGAACTGGAGGGGCAGTGGGTTTCCCCCGCTCCTTCCTCGGGCCACCGGCACTGCCAACGGTCAAGGTCTCGGTCTCGATCTTCCTCCGCTGCGGGAAAATCCCGACGTCATCGGTCTCGGCCCCGACATTGTGGAAAGCGGCGCTGCGCTCTTCTTCCTAATCATCCTTTAGAGACTCCAGCGCAAGTTGCGTTGGTGGTATGAAGATCTAATGTGGCAGCAGCTCCTTATGGCTGGCTGCAAGCTGACGTCGGCTTCCACACCAGCAATTAAGTGGCTGTTGACTGAACAGCCGAAGCCAACTCCCGCCGCCAGTTCCCCAGTTAAGGTCCCAGCGCCGATGGCTCAGCCAAAACCGGCTGCCCTGCCCATTGTAGTAGAACTACCGCCTCCCAGCTGAAGAATGGGGCACTGACGAAGGATTCTCAGTCGGCTCAAGGTTTGCCCCATCAGTTGTCAGTCACTCTCACCCCCTATCACCCTTGACGAGTGGAGAGTGGCTCAGGCAGTCACCAGCTGTATGCAGACTCTTCGGAGCATTCCGGTCCAATCAGCCTGGAATCCTCGGGGGGGGGGGGTCTTTCTGTGGACGAGAGCCCCACCTCATTCCTCGGTATCCTTTAGCTCATTTCGGAGTCCATCGGGATGCCGTTCGAACCCGTGCAGAAATGGGCCAGATATCCCCTTACAGTGATTCTGTACAAGGAGGACCCCCCACGGAGGCCTTCCCCGTAGCCGAGGCCATTGTGGGCCTCGCATTAGAACTCTGGCAGCGCCCAGCCTCCTGCCCAGTGCCATCGGCCAGGATGGCCTGCAAGTACACAGTCCCTATTGGATCTCTTTCCAGCTTCTCGGAGCACCCCTCGGCTGAGGGGTTGGTGGCAGATTCTGTCTTCAGGCACTCGGGCAACACGAGGGACGTGGACAAGCCCCCAGATAAGGAGCCCAAGAAGTTGTACTACGCAGGGAGAAAGGTGTACGCTGCCACCTCTTTGGGCCTTCGCCAGGTCAGCTCGGCTGTTATGATGGAACACTTCTCTCACGCCCTGTTGGGCTCCCTGGATGAGGTGCTCCCTCATCTCCCAGACCACAGTCAAGCAGGTCCGGGATCAGGGAAGGGCGGTAGCAAAGCAGCAGCTCCAGATTGCTCTGGACATTGGAGGCTCTTGTGCCCATTCGGTAGCGGCCGCAGCGGCCATGCGCCACAGAGCGTGGTTGCAGATCTCGACCTTCACGGCAGACACACAACACAAGTTCGCAGATGTTCCCCTTCTGTGCACCAACCTGTTCGGGCCCGGTGTGGAGGGCCACCTCCAGCGCATTGAAAAATCCAATGCCACCTTAGATTCAGTCACATCTGCACAGAAGGACAAAGGCCGCCATCAGCAGTGTAAGCCCTTTTGTCCCTCCGTTTCTGTGGCAAGACCTGCCCAGCAGCAGGGCCAGCGGGCTCAAACTTGGCACCCTAGAGCCAAGTCTGTTTCCTCGGTCAGCGAGCGGGGGGCAGCAGCTCCTCAGCTGGTCCCTCCTCCTCCAAGCCTGCCCAGTGACCGATTGCAGGTCCCACCTCCAACCTCGTCTCCACCTCCCTAGGTCCCCGTGGAAGCCTGGCTCTCGACTTCTTTCCACCTTGTCAGCTATCACCAGGGACCGCTGAGTGCTGGAAGTGGTTGGCAGAGGCCTGCCTCTGGAGTTTGAGCAGGTCCCTGCCTTTCAAGCCCGCGCCCCACAGGGGGCTATCGGGTCCGCAGCCTCCCAGTCAGCTCTCCGAGACGGCATCGACCAGCTCCTCCGTAAGGGGGTAGTCAGCAAGGTTGCGGATCCTCCTCCATGCCCAGGGTTTGTTTCCAGGTACTTCCTGGTTTCAAAACGGACGAGGGGCTGGCGCCCCATTCTCAATCTGCACAACCTGAACAAGTCCCTAATGCCACGCACCTTTTGGATGGTAACCCTGGCTCAGATAATACCATCCCTGGAACAGGGCTTGTGGTTCTGCTCCCTGGACCTCCAGGATGTGTTCTTTCACGTCCCAATCTGTCCGTCTCATCATCGGTTCCTCTGCTTTCGGGCAGAGGGAACCCTCTACGAACTCTGGGCCATGCCCTTCGGCCTCTTATCAGCTCCCAGGGTCTTCACCAAATGCATCGCAGTGGTGGCAGCATTCCTGCGGCGCTGAGGGGTTCGGGTCTACCCTTACCTGGACGACTGACTGATAGCAGGTCCCTCCAGGTTGGAGGTGGAGCGGTCCAGAGGTCTGGCCCTCCAGGCTTGCTCTCAACGAGGCCAAGTCGGAACTCGTCCCCTCACAGGTGATTTAGTTCATTGGGGCGGAGCTCGACTCTCTCCAAGCCAGAGCCCGGCTCCCTGCAGACAGGGTCGAGGTCCTTTCCTCCTTTGCCCAATCATTTCTGGTTGGGCAATTGCGCCCTTCCTGGGACTTCCTGCACCTTCTAGGTCTCATGGTGGCTTGCACCAGTGTGGTCCAGTGGGCTCGCTGCCATATGCACCCCCTGCAGTGGGGGCTGGCCCGCTAGTGGTCTCAGCGCTCAGGTCATCTAGACCAGCCAGTCTCTGTGACCCAGGAGATGTGGGACGGCCTGCAGTGGTGGCTTGTCCCAGCTCATCTGCGGGAGGGAATCCCGTTCGTCCGCCCGAGCCAACGCTCATTCTGACGACCGCCGCCTCTCTGATGGGTTGGGGTGCCCATCTGGGTGAGCACAGAGCCCACGGACTCTGGCCCCCTCAGGAGTCCCAATGCCACATCAACCTGCTGGAGCTCCGAGCGGTCCAGCTAGCCCTGACCACCTTCGCTCCATTTGTTCGGGGTCAAGTGGTCCAGGTCCAAATGGACAACACCACGACCATGTCCTATCTCAACAGACAGGGCAGGATGCACTCCTTGCCTCTGTGCAAGAAAGCTCTTCGCATTTGGTCTCTCGTGTTCAGCCTGGAGGTGGATCTCCTAGTAATTCATGTGGCAGGAGCCTCGAACAGTCTGGCCAGTGCCCTCAGCCGGATAGGTGATGCATCTCTCGATTGGTCTCTCCTGCTGGAGGTAGTACAAGACCTGTTCTCCCATTGGGACACACCTCAGATGGACTCGTTCGCCTCCAGGGAGAACTCCAAGCTGAGGCTGTATCATGCCCGTGCCCCTCCACAGGGCTCGCTGCAGGGGAATGCCTTCTCCAGGCCGTGGAACCCAGGCCTCTTTTACGCCTTCCCTCCTCTGCTCTTGATCCACAAGGTGCTTCTCAAGATCAGGAGGGACAAGGCTCTGGTGATCCTGGTAGCCCCAGACTGGTCTTGCCAGTTCTGGTATCCTGATCTCCTCAGCCTCAGCTCCAGGCTCCCGAGGCGGCTTCCAGCCCACCCGGACCTGCTTTCCATCAACAAGGGACAGGTACTCCATCCCGACCTTCCATCCCTGCACCTGACTGCCTGGTTCCTGATTGGCTAGAGTTCCAGACCTTGGGTCTTTCCGATGAGGTCCTCAACATCGCTGAGATGTCCCGCAAGGAGTCGACCAGAAAATGCTATGCCTTCAAATGGAAGAGATTCTCCATTTGGTGTCAGGGCAAGGGGTTGGACACCTCATCCTGTCCGCTGGATAGCATTCTGGACTAACTGTGGTCCCTTTCCCAGCAAGGGCGTCGGTCGATGACCCTCAAGGTGCACCTGGCAGCCATCTCTGCTTACCGGGCGTGGGCCAGCAAGCATTCGGTGGCGCAGGAGAAGGTGGTCTGGCGCTTTTTCAAGGGCCTAGATCACATATTCCCTCCGGTTCGTGAACCATCACCCCCATGGGATTTACTACTGATATTAGCCAAGCCATTCAAACCGATGCACAGGTGTGACATCTCTCACCTGTTGTGCAGACCAGTTTCTTGGTGGCTATCACGTCAGCCAGGATTGGGAAGCTCCAGGCGCTTTCCTTTGAAGCTCCCTACCTGGTCTTCCACAGGAACAAGGTTGTCCTGTTCCCCCACCCGAAATTTCTACTGAAGGTGGTGTCTGAGTTTCACCTGAACCAGGTGTTGACTCTGCTGGTGTTCTACCCCAATCACATCGTGGAGGCCAAGTACAGACTGCAGACTTTGGACATGAGAATAGCACTCGCTTACTATAAAGAGCATACGTCGGTAGTTCAGGGAGAGGTTCGACAGCTGTTTGTCACCTACATTGAAGCCACACCTGGCAGACGTGCAGCAAAGTGGACGATTGGCAGGTGGATCACTTACTGCATTGATCTCTGCTATAGGTTGGTGGGTAGGGAGCCTCCCGTAGGGCTTAGGGCTCATTCCACCCATCATACCGCTGTGTCAGTGTCTTCTTCTAGGGATGGGACTATCCAGGAAATCTGCAGGGCTGCTACCTGGAAGTCAGTACACACCTTCATTTCCCATTACCACATCGACCTTGAGTCATGCCGGGATTCTGGTTTTGGAACCTCAGTTCTCCAGCCCCAGTTCCCTAAGTAGGGGGTGTGTACCTTGCCTCCCTCCTCCCGGAGAACTGCTAGGAGTCTGCCAGACAGTGTGGTTAGAACAACCTATCCACGCCCCTAGAAATACAGGTTACTCATCTGTAACAGGAGTTCTAGGAGTGGTATATGTTGTTCATCCACACAGACCCACCCAACTTCCGCAGCTTCGGCACATAACCTGGCTTCCAGCTGGCTAGATCTGGCTCATGGGGCGGAGCTGAGAGTTTCATCACCCGGGTGGGTGGGAGGAGCCAGCTTAAAGACTTTCCGGCCCATCTTAAAGCGGCAAGGTACCTGCCAGACAGCGTGGATGAACAACATATATCACTCCTAGAACTCCTGTTACAGGTGAGTAACCTGTATTTCTGCCCCCTCCTCTTCCTCGATTTCGTCCCTCAGTCTCCCCGACTATGTCTCACTAGCCCTGGCCCCCTGTAACATCTATCCTACCTTCACCTTGCCTCTGTGCTAGTCTGCTCATGCCCAAACTCCCTCCCCTCTCCCCTGTAACACATCCCTGCCAGTGCGCTGCCATGGAGTGAACAACAGTCCTGTCAAGCTCCTTGTCACACCTACTGCTGCTATCTGCAGGCAGCATGAACCTAACCCTGGTCTAGTCCCATCCCCACCCCTCCCACCGCCCTCGTGATCTGAAGATTGCCCACCTAAACATCAGGAGCCTCCTCTCCAAAAATTACCCAACTCCACCCACTCACTCTAACCTTCAGCCTTGATATACTAATCTTGTCTGAATCGTGGCTCAACTCTAAAATTCCTGAGGGGTGCATTTCTACTCCTGGTTATTCCCTTATCCACCAAGATCGGTTCAGCAGGGGAGGTGGTGTGGTCACGTACCTCATCACCTTGATTCAAGTTCACCCCTATCCTGACTACTTTCCTTCCATCTGCCTACAAGCTGCTCCTGGTAAAGCTCTCTCTCCCCTTCTCCCTTCCCATCTTTGTAGCCGGTGTTTACTGTTGCCCTGGCCTCTCCCCACATCAATTACTGACCAGTTAGCTACTCTCTTATCACATGCCTTCATGGCAGAACTTCTTATTGTGAGTGATTTTAACTTGAATTGGCTCTCTCCTTCTTACTCTAAAACTCGTTGCGATATCACATCCCTCAACTTGTCACAGCTAATTAGTGAGCCCACTCGCCTGAATAACAAATTTCAAACTTATTCCCTCATAGACTGGGCCCACACCTCCCATCCGCACCGTATTATCAATGCCGGAATTCTTCCTGATGCTCTAAGTGTCACCACTTGAACTACTGTATAAATCCACTGTCCCAAAGACCCCGAAAAAAAACCTCTTACTGATCTGCTCATATAGATCTTTGGACCTTGCCCCCTGCTCAAGGATCTGGCCAGCACCTATTGGTCTCCCATCCACTCTGCCACCTCTGTTGACTTAGCTGTGGTCTTTTTCAAATCTAAATTCCTCACTATCTGGAATCACTATGCCCCTCCCCCCTTAGGCATACTAGGATGAGAGGGTCCCACCTCCCCTGGATCACAGCTGAACTGCTGGTATGACTACGTGCTAGGGATCAGGCCTGGCAGGAGCACAAAAGCAGTGTCCTCCCTGCAGCCCACCAAAGGTACTGCTCCCTCTGAAATGCCTGCACCAGAGCTGTTAGACTCGCAAAGGCCGAATACTTCTCTACCACCTTCCAAACAAATGTAAACTATCCATCTAAATTCTGGAAGGTGGTCCACACCCTTTTTTCACTTCTGACTCAGCCCCCTGCCCCTCTTCTCAGATTAGGTGACACATCCTTCTCCGACCCCCTCTCAGTAGCCACCGAGTTTAACTCCTTCTTACCCCAGGAATCACTCATTATGATTAAACAAATGCGGTCAGCCTTTAGTGTTGAACTGCCACGGAGAGATGGAATGTGTGCAAATGATTGAACTCGTTAATTGGCTTGTGCTAATTTCAAACTGCTGCCCCTAGTAACTGCTGCACTTGGAGTGCTTCAGATTCTTTACTCCGCCTGCCAGTGAAGATGTCTTGGAGAGCTTTCCTTGACTTTTCTGTCAGAAATTTAGTCGATAAGTACCGTTTATTTACTAAAATATTTCATTTTACTACCCCTATAGTAGTGTTAGTTAATTTATTTGGTTATTTTACTTGTAGTTTTCGGTTCCTCATTGGTTCTGTGGACCGCAGGGAACTGCGGGGTTTAGTAGTATTTTCACTTTAAAATTATATTTATTTTTACTTTTGAACGGTTCCCATAAGTTCCGTAACTTTCTTCTTTATTTGTTTTTAAGTTTAACTTATTTGCGGTTCCTTTTCTTGTCAGGAACCGAGTGGTTGTCTGGTTTTTTTTGCATTCAGCAAGTGATTGTGGTTACTGTATATTTATTTAACTTTTGTCGGTTCCAGGGAACCAACTGTTTGGTCTTTCAGCATTTAAAAATAGATTCTGACACCAGAGACCAAAGAAACAAACAGGACCTACTGGTTTTAAGAACTGTATTAACTGTGGTTGCCTGGTTGCTAAAGCTGATAGGCATAACCTCTGTATTTTATGCTTGGGTCTCAGTCACATTTTTTGCAAATTGTGTTGTGTGTAAAACCTTTGGCCCTTAAACCGTTAAAAAAAGGGCTGAAAATTAGAAAAAATGGCTACATTTTCTCCTCCTTCTAAAACTTATTAAAAGGTGCCTCCTTCTACCTCTTTTTCTGCTTCTTAAAAAAATAGTGAAAGGTCTAAAGTGTCAGTGGATCCAAAATCCGCAGATAAAGCTGACTCTGCCAAATCTAAACAGCCTGTGGAACCGGTTGATGAGTCAGTTCCAGCAGAGAAAGCACCTCCGGACGAGAAGGCTAGGGAGCTCTCAGCAGACAAGCCTGCTATGCCCACAGCAAAGGAGATTGCTAGGGCTTTGCAGATTTTACAGACACTTCAGGCGGTGGTACCGGTTTGCACACTGACCCCACCAGTTCCTGCCCAGGTACAAACTGTTCAGGAACCTGCCTACATGTATGAAATACAAGAAGGGGGAAGAGGAGGAGGGTGAGCCTATTGAACCTGAGGTGTCCCCTGAACAGGAGTTTGAGTCCCCACCTAGGGGTCCAGACAAATTACACTTCGCACTATTCTTTAGTGAAGGAAATGGTGGACACCTTAAATCTGCCTATTCAGGAAACCAAGAAGAGGAGGAAGAGACAGATTTCCTAGAGATCATGGGGTTAGCCCCCACAAAGAGACTGCTGCTACCTATGTACAAGTCTCTGAGGAAACAGGTACTAAAAATCCTAAAAACCCCTACCACCATCCCAGGGGTTGAAAAGAAGATTGATAAAAAAGTACCAACTGGATAGGTCCAAAGGTGCCTTCCTTTTTAGCCATCCAGACCATGAAGAAGTGATATATGCAGCAGCCTAAGATAAGGCCAGCATTCATCTGTCTTCCCACCCTTCTGATAAGAATTCCAGAAAACTAGATGCTATGGGGGAAGACGGGGTACCTGGCAGCTTCACTGCTAGTGAGGTAGGCCAGTTACTGTATATGGCATACACCGCACAATTTGAGAAGGCCTTGTGGAACACTGTACTGGCACTAACAGATACAATCCCAGGTGAGGTAGCAGTGGACCTGGCAGAGACTGCCAGGACAGCTTTGGATGCCACTAAGTGCCAGTTCCACATTGCTGTGGAGGCTAATGACACCACAGTAAGGCTTATTATGGCCCTTACTGTCGGCAGTTTGCTTGGCTTAGGATAACTAACCTGATCCAAGATACATAGACAAAGGCCATGGATTTCCCCTGTGAAGATGATTCCATCTTTGGGGACAAGACAGAGGCCCACATGAAGAAAGTGGAGGAGTATAAAATGACTTATAGAAGTAATTCAGCTAAAGAGAGACCCTCCACTTCTTACAGGTCCCAATACAGAGGAGGCAAGGGTAGGGGCTCCTACACCAGACCATTCTTTCAGGCCCAAGCAACAACAGACTACCAGCAGCCTAGGGGCTATTTTAGGGGTAGAGGCAGAAGGGCTATGAGAAGACCAGCACAAGTGCCTCAGGCTCAGACCCAGTCAAAGCAGAATCCCTGATGGGCTAGTACAGGTCGCCTCCCCCTACCAGAAAGAGGCAGATTGGCTCACTTCCTCCTAGCCTGGCATGCCATCACCACAGACAAGTGGTTCTTGGAGGTAATGAGCCAAGGACTGTCACTAAGTTTCAAATCTCTCCCCAAACTGAGAGCCAGGCATTTTGCCCCAGCAACATCTGCAGACAAAACCCTTCTAGAAGCAGAGGTAGCAAACCTGCTAACCATCAGAGAAGTAGAACTTGTACCCCTACTACAGAGGGGTAAAGGTTTCTACTCAAGATACTTCCTCACTCAGAAGAAAAATGGGGACTGGTGACCCATTCTGGATCTGCATCTCCTAAACAAACATGTCTCAGAATCAAAGTTCCAGATGGTCACTTTGGCCATGATAATCCTTACACTGCTGAAAGGATATTGGCTGGCATCCTTAGATCTCAAGGATGCTTACTTCCACATATCAGTGAGGCTAAGCCACAGAAACTGCTTAAGGTTCAGGCTCCCCTCAGGTCACTACCAATTCTCAGCCCCCAGGGCATTCACAAAGTGTCTGGCTGTAATGGTGGCACACTTAAGGCAGAGAGTGATGGTATTCCCATACTTGGATGACTAGCTAACCGTGGGTCAGTCCCTGCAACATGTCATGAACTCTCTGGCTTTAACAAGGCACAGACACTAGAGTCACTAGGATTTCTGATAAATGTACAGAAGTCAAAAATGGAGCCAGTACAGCTTCTGGACTTCATTGGAGCAGAACTGGACACCTGCCAAGGAATGTTTTTTTCTTCCACAGGACAGGGTGCACTGCATCTTGCAGTTAGTAGGGTCCTTTCAGCTGAACAGACCAAGGACAGCAGGAAAGTTCTTGCTTCTACTGGGCCACATAGCAGTTTCCACAGCAGTGGATCCAGGTTTCAGATGAGAGACATACAGTTTCACTTAAGGGCTCACTGGTCCCAGAGAAGAGAGTCCCTGGCCAAACTGGTACTGGTCTCAGATACCCTCCTGAAGACCCTGCAGTGGTGGCTGGATCCAGAAAACCTCAGTGAAGGAATCCACTTCCAAAAGGAGCATCCCTCAGTGGTGCTCACCACAGATGCCTCTTTGCTGGGGTGGGGGCACACATGTTGGACCTAACTGCCAGTGGAACGTGGTCACCTCAGGAGTCTCTCCTACACATAAATCTCTTGGAGCTCATGGCAGTATACCTGGCTCTACAGGAATTTGCTACTCACTTAAAAAGAAAGGTGGCACAGGTCAAGACAGACAATACCACCACCACCATGTGCTACATAAGCAAGGGGAACCAGGTCCACCCCACTGTACACAGAGGCCATGGGAGTGTGGAGCCTGACCTACTCACTACAGGTGTCCCTGTCAGCTGTCCACCTCTCAGAAAAGGACAAAGTCCTGGCAGACTCTCTCAGCAGAATCAGCCAGAACCATCATAAATGGTCCCTGAATGCACAAGTGCTCCAGTCAGTGTTCAGGAGGTGGGGCACACCAGAGATAGATCTCTTTGCCTCCATAGACAATCACCAGCTGCCATAATTCTATTGCAGACTCCCCATCCCACCCCAGCAGAGTCACAGTCCCTGTTGATGCCTTAACACTGGATTGGTTAGGAAGATTCCTGTATGCCTTCCCTCCTTTTCCCCTGTTGCTCAGGACCCTGACATCCAGCAACAATGATCCTGGTGGCTCAGATTGGGTGAGGCAGCCATGGTACTCACTGTGACGCTTGGCCAGCTGGTTGTGATTATTGTATGATATTGGTAGTATAAATAAATGATCAGCATATGAAATGTCAGTCTGTGAGATTTGGCCCTTTTAAATTACAAGGTGTCAGCAGCTGAAATCACAGGATATATTACACTGACCAGGAGATCTCTGTAATGTAATTAACTTCCTTGAGAAATTGCATTTTATGGCCTTTTTATGACCTAATGCTTTTGAACTTGGAAACTAAATATACATTTTATTACATAGGAAAAGAACGTAATTTAGCTCATTCCTGTTGGCTATCTCACACCTGGGTGACGGACTGCAGGGTTGTAAACCTCAAAGGAACTGGTTGATCAAAGACTCATAATTTGGGAAATTAGTTTTTGCTGATGTCACATTATTAACATACCTCCTGGTAGGAAATCATTTTTTCGTAATTTTATATTCTAAAAGGATGAGCTAGATGACTCACAGCAGGGGTGTGGAGACAGAGTTTAAACTGATACTTGTGTCTGAAATGAATGTCATATCACCTTGGGACTCTAGAGAGACACAGCTCTCTAACTTTAAAACACACTTCCAGAGGTAATACCTTAAATAGCAAAGATCTAAATGTATTGTGGTAGGAGTTTTGCTTTGTAATTTCCCCTTGTTCTTTTATGTGATTGTGAGCTCTTTGATATATTGTTCTGTGTTGACATTTTTCATATTTTTATCATCTTTTAGTAAAGAATCTTTTCTTTGAAAGACTGCCTGGGTGTCTGTCAGTTCTTTTTGCATGTGACGTATAGGTGGTTGAGTCTGACAAAACTGTTCAACAGCTTGATGGTGTTACTCAGCTTGATGAAATGTAAGAATATACCTAAGGTCTCTTACAAAGTTAAAAGGGTTAATTTTGGATACCTGGTTAGGTGCCCTTAGGCGAAAGATATATTGCATCCCCCCCAAAGAGAATATTATCTGAGCCTGTACATTTGGGTATGCTAGCATAAGGTTCACAGTTTGAATCCCCCAGAACTTGAGACAAAAGGTGATTCGGACCCACAAGCAGACAGGAGGGTTACCCTGTCTGATACCTGTTCACACTATTGCACTCTGAGATAAGCACTGTTGGAGCAGAGGGCCTGACCTGCTGAGTGCGTTTGTGACACTCACTACTACTGACTCAATCTGCCTCACGGCCAATCCACCTGCCCCAGAGGCACAATCTAATAATTTAAATCCTGTTTCTGCACTCTTATATTTTTGTAAAGTATGCAAGTTACTGCCACACCCAGGAACGCCATGCTGTGGTCAGGAAATAACAAGGCTTTGTGCAAAAAAGACCTTTGCTAAGACTTCAGAATATATTCTGCCAACAAACACTGTCACAGTATAATAGACTCACCAGCTCAGACTTCTCCTTAATATGTGCAATAAATCCTTTTAATGTGCATAAAAATTCACAGAAATGGAAATAAATAATCCAGAGCTTAAAATCCAAACACACACCGATCCCCCAAGGTTGTTCCCACTTCCTGGCTGTGTCACCAGACCACCTGACGCGTTTTGCTCAATAGGAGCTTTCCCAAAGGTGTAGACAACTGAGAACAACCATTTCCTATTATTTATCTCAATTTCTGTGAATTTTTATGCTCATTAAAAGGATTTATTGCACATATTAAGGAGAAATCTGAGCTGGTGACTCTATTATACTGTGACACAGTGTTGGCAGAATATATTCTGAAGCCTTAGCAAAGGTGCGGGTCTTTTTTCCACTCTTATATTTTTGCAGTTTTGCACTACTGTGTTTTGAAGTAAATGTTAGCATGGTATAGTTTTACAGCTGTTTCTTTTGCTCACTACTGTTAGCAGTGTATCCTTAGCAATTACTTGTATTTATTAGACCTCAGATTGTTAATCTAAGAACTGTTTCCTAGAGCATACCTATTGAAGCTCTGCAATTTATTTTTTTTCTCTTCTCCCTCACTTTCAGCCTGTTCTAGTCTCGCCTTCTCTCTCCCTCAGCCCATCTTCTAACCCCCACCATTGGAGCTTGGTGCTGACCCGCCCTGCCCTGCTTCTCTCTCTGGCCTCTCCCTATGACCCTGCCCCGATTAATCACTTCTTTTGTTTCTGTAAAGCCCGCCTTTTGTTTTCCTTCTGCCCCAGACTCCCCTCTGCCTCCTCTGTCTGCCGTCCCTCGCAAAGTCTACCCCCAACCCCTGCTCACTCCCTTAACTAATCTCTCTTTATCTTTCTCTCCCACAGCCGACCAGCCCTCTCATCAGGCTCTCTCCCCAAAGTGGTGAGGCATCCTCTCTGCTGCTGCCCGCCTTCTCCTGTTGCCGCCCCAAGAAGCTGCAAGCCAAGGTATGGTTTGCTTTCCTTGCCGGAATTTTCAACTGCAAGGCGTCTTCTCGCTTTTGGGCTGCTGATTGGCTGCCTTCGTGGCCTGCTGTGAGCCAGTTGGCTCCTGCTAAGCAAGCTCCGGACTTTTAAACTTCCTGCTTTATTTTGCCAAATTATTACTAGCCCCAATTCCTCCTAACTCAAATATCTAGGGACATGGATATGTTGTTCATCCACATTTCTTGGCATGTTCCTTTCCCCTTTAAATCTTGCTGGAAGGTCTTTAAGCTGGCTGCTCCCACCCACCCGGGTGGTATAACCCTCGGCTCCACCCCATGACACCAGATTTTCCTTTCCGCTGGAAGATTGAGGTTGCCTCCTTCATGCTCTCACATTTTATAGGCCCTGGCTTCAAAACCTCCGGTTATTCCGAAAATTCGTCTCCTTCGCGTTAGCGATTGTGACTGTTACATCTCGGTTATGGAAGAAGTCTTCCCGAGTTTTGCTGTGGTGCCCATGCAGCCAGAAGATGTCGCGCGCTGACCAGCATACAGCGTGCATCTGCTATTATCTTGGTATCGACCATGACACGAAGACTGTGAGATTTGTCTCAATATTTCGGCGAATGTCTCGTGACCGTCTCACACCCTCAAATTGGGCAGGCCGAAAAAGCGAACCTGCGGTTGAAGTCCAAGAAGGGCCGTGGTCGGTTTCTGCGGCTGTGGGATCTGCCGAACAGTTGGAGGGCATGCAGGCCTTCGAGGAGGAAGCGGCTCGCTCCGCAGAATCTTCCTCTTGAGGTTTCTTTTTTCCACTTAATCTGGGTTCCACTTTCTTGGATTCCTTCCAAGAGTTGTGTCACTCCCTCCCGATTAAGGGCGAAGGTCCTGCGGGCACTCACTCCTCTCGGTCCCTTAAAAGGAATTAGGAACCAGGATCGTCTTTGTCTTGACGGAGACGCTCTTGTGATCGTGAGCAATCTCAGTCCCAGGAGCTGGCCATTTCGACCTCGGTCAAGATTGCCTCTTCAGCTGCTAGCTTCTTGGCTCTGCCGTCAGGCCAGTCAACTGAAGTTTCGATCGACGATTGTCAAGATTATTCTTGACCCGATCGATCCATTATCACTGACTCCTTCACTAGGACTCCGGTCCTTTCCTTCCCCGACGAGGAGACCCAGCCCTCTGCAGAACCAACCGAGGAGGTGGCCTCTGATCCTGGGAAGACCCCGGTCCTGCCAGAATCTCGAGGTCTCAGACACCCTCGACCGACAGGCCGAGGAAGGCGCACAAGCGCTCTAAAAAGAGGTTACGCTGTCAGTCGTCCTCGTCCTCCTTGGATGAGGAGAGGCTTCGGCAGAAACTCCGTCGACACTACGAGGACCTCATGTGGCAATAACTGATTCTGTCCGGGCATAAACCGACTCCGGCTTATACCCTGGCCATTACTTGGCTTTCTCCTCCTAGGCCAAGGCCGACTCCCGTGGAACCGGTAAAATCAGTTCCCCCGGCCGCAGATCTGGCTAAGACTATTCTGGTTCAGCCCACATCGTTCTCTTCGACAGTTCTGGTGGAACCGCCGCCTAAGCAACCCATGGGAGGGGCTGCTTCTAGGAAGTTCGGCCGGACACTGGGCTTCTTCGAAGACTCTTGGTCACTCTCACGCCTGATTGCTCCAGGCGAGTTGAGTGCGACCTGGGCGGCCGCCCATTGTATCTGGATACTTTGGATTCAGATGACACCAACCTACACTCTTATCCACCAGATGACGAGTCGGACGGTGATCTGTCGACAGAGGAAGGCCCTTCATCTTTTCAGGGCATTTTCCACCTAGTCTCTGAGTCCACGGGGATGCCCCTGGAGCCAACCCAGAAAAAGGCGGAGTACCCTCTCACAGATATCCACCCCGACGGAAGCCTTTCCTGTGGCCGAAGCCATTGTTGGCTCAGCCCTAGAACTTTGGCAGTAGGCAAGGCAAGGCAAAATTTATTTAAAAGACGCCCAATCCCAGAGGCTCTGGGCGCCGTACAAAACATTAAAACAGGCATCTTTATATAATAAATATACAATTAAACAGTTATAAATCGTTAAACACTAAACCTTAACTATAAATCTCTGTCTAAACATTAAATTAAATGCCTTAGAGAAGAAAAAGGCCTTTAACTGGGCCTTAAAAACATCCACCGAAGGAGCCTCTCTAACCATAGTTGGTAAGGAATTCCACAGAACAGGGGCCGCAGCACTAAATGCTCTATCACCGGCTGATTTCAGCCTAGTTCTGGGAATGGTTAGGAGGCATTCACCAGAGGAACGAAGAGGGCGTGAGGAGAAGGCAGGTGACAGAAGGTCTAACAGGTAACCAGGGCCCTGTCCGTGTAGGGCCTTATAGGTAAGAAGACCCACCTTAAAGAGGACTCTCCACCTGACTGGCAGCCAGTGCAGTTCACGCAAAACCGGTGTGATATGACAAAACTTTTGCTGCCCCGGTCAACAGTCGGGCAGCTGCGTTTTGCACCAGCTGCAATCTGCGGAGAGATCCTCCCGTGACCCCGAGATAGAGCGCGTTACAGTAATCAAGCCTAGATGTGACTAAGGCATGTATCAAAGTAGGGAGGTCCAGAGGCGGAACAAGGGACTTAATTCTGGCAATGTTTCTGAGATGGTAGAAACAGGTACGAACCACAGAGGATATATGAGCCTCCATGGTTAAGTCCCTGTCCAGAATCACGCCAAGATTTCGTACCCAAGAGGAGGCCTTCAATGGCACAGACCCTAGGACAAGCCCAGTTTCTGTGTCAGAGGCCATCCTATTACGAACTCTGTTCAACTCCACTACTAATACCTCCGTCTTATCGGGGTTCAGCCGCCAACCAGCTGGAGGCCATCCAGTCGTTAATCTCGGTCAGACAGATATTAAGCACATCCACTGCATTGGATGTTCCTGGGGCAAAGGAAAAATATAGCTGAATATCATCGGCATAGCAATGAAAACTCAAGCCATACTTCCTAGTGATCCCACCCAGAGGCAGCATATACACTGCAAACAGCATTGGAGCCAATACTGACCCCTGGGGAACTCCACAAAGAAGCAGACTGGGTGTAGATGAGTACCCTACCTCTTGCCCAGCTCCATCTGCCCAGATGGCCCGCAAGTATGCAGTGCCCATGGGGTCCCTTGCAGGGTTCACAGAGCACCCTTCGGCTGAGAGCCTTGTGACTGCCTCTGTGTTCAGACGTACAGGCAGTTCTGCCGACACTGATAGACCTCCAGACAAGGAGTCCAAGAAATTGGATCACTCTGCTTGGAAGGTCTGTGCGGCCTCTTCCTTAGGCCTCCATCAGGCAAGCTCTACCGTCATCATGACACACTTCTCCCATGCCCTTTTGGGGTCTTTGGACGAAGTCCTCCCACATCTTGCCACGGACTTGCAGAATACTGGCAAGCAAGTCCGGGACCAAGGCCGCGCAGTTACTAAGCAGCAGCTCCAGACGGCCCTGGACAGTGGGGATTCATGTGCCCGTTCATTGGCAGTCGCAGTTGCCTCCCGCCGCAGGGCTTGGCCGAGACTCTCCTCCTTCATGGTGGATACTCAGCACAAATTGGCTAATGTTTCTTTCCTGGGCACCGATCTCTTTGGCCCAGGTGTGGATGGTCACCTTCAGTGCATCGAACAGTCCAAACTCCAATGCCACCTTGGACGCTACTTCTGCCCAAAGTGCTTCTGGTCCTAAGAAGCAGCAGAAGAAGAAGAAGCCTTTTCGGCATTCTTCCCCTGCGGCCCAGCAGCCCTCCTTTCATGGAGGTCAGCAGCAGCAGGCTCAGGCTTGGCGCCCCCAACCCAAGCCCGGACCTCCCCAGGCCCGCAAAGGAGGCCGGGGTTCAGGCCCTGGAACGTCCTCCTTCAAGCCTGCCCAGTGACGGGATAGGGGTGGCCACCCCTATTCCCGTCACACCAGCTCTGGGCCCTCCTGTTGGGGGTTGGTTCTGCCACTTCCTTTCCACCTGGTCTGCTGTTACCACGGACAGGTGGGTTTTAGAAGTGGTTGGCCAGGGTCTGCCTCTGGAATTCGAGCAGTACCCTCCCAGCCAAGCCTGCGGCCCACAGGAGGAGAGAGTATCCACCAACACTTAGTCGGCTCTGAGAGACGACATAGCCCAGCTCTTTCTCAAGGAGGCAGTGGTTTGAGTGGCAGATCCTCCAGTAGACCCAGAGTTCGTTTCCAGGTACTTCCTGGTCCTGAAGTGGATGGGGGGGGCTGGAGCCCCACTCTAGATCTGCATGACCTGAATCAGTATCTCAGGCCACGCACCTTTCGGATGGTAACTCTGGCCCAGATCTTACCATCTCTGGAACAAAACATGTGGTTCTGCTCTGTGGATCTTCAGGACAAGTTCTTTCACATCCCGATCTGTCCGTCTCACCAGAGGTTCCTCTGCTTCATGGCAGAGGGAACCCTTTACGAGTTCCGAGCCATGCCATTCGGCCTGTCATCAGCCACACAGGTCTTCACCAAATGCATTGTAGTGGTGGCAGCCCACCTCAGGCGTCGAGGGGTCAGAATATACCCCTACCTCGACGATTGGCTCTTAGCAGGTTCCACCCAGCAAGAGGTGGAGAGGTCCAGGGACACTGTCCTCCAGACCTGCTCCCAACTTGTCCTCCTGATCAACGAGGCCAAGTCGGAGCTTGTGTCTTCCCAGGTGATGTGCTTCATCAGCGCAGAGCTCGACTCTCGCCGAGCCAGAGCCCAGCTCCTCGCGGACAGGGTGGAGGTTCTCTCCTCTGTTGCCCAGTCATTTCTGGTTGGGCAATTGCATCCTGCTTGTAACTTTCTGCGCCTTCTGGGTTACATGGCATCCTGCACCACCATGATCTGTTGGGCCCGGTGGCATATGTGTCCCCTTCAGTGGGAGCTGGCCACCCAGTGGATTCAGCGCCTAGGCCACTTCGACCAGCTGATTACAGTGACCCAGAAGATGTGGGACACTCCTCAATGGTGGACCATCCCAGACCAGTTGCAGGAAGGGATCCCATTTGTCCGCCCTGAGCCGACGGTCGTCCTCATGACCGATGCCTCTCTCATGGGCTGGGGAGCCCACATGGGGAACAACAGGGCCCACGGGTTCTGGACCCCCAAGGATTCCTATTAGCACATCAGCCTGTTGGAGCTCAGAGCGGTCAGACTGGCACTGTCAGCATTCGCTCCTCAGCTTTGGGGTCAAGTTCTTGAAGTCCGGATGAACAATACCTCGACCATGTACTACCTCAACAAGCAGGGCGGCATACACTCCTGGCTGTTGTGCAGGGAAGCGCTCCACATCTAGACACTCATGAGCCGACTTGAGGTGGATCTCTTAGCCATCCATGTGGCAGGAGCCTCGAATCAACTAGCAGATGCTGTCAGTCGCATAGGCGAGACATCCCACGAATTACCTCTTCATCCAGAGGTAGCTTATAGTTTGTTCTCCCACTGGGGCAAACCATTGATGGACCTGTTTGCCTCCAGGGAAAATACCAAGCTGAGGCTGTTTCATGCCTGCCCTCCTCAGCAGGGCTCGCTGCAGGGGGATGCCTTCTCGAGGCCATGGACCCCAGGCCTCTTCTATGCCTTTCCTCCATTTCCCTTGGTCCACAGGGTGCATCTCAAGGTGAGAAGGAACAAGGCGCAGGTGATCCTGGTAGCCCCAGACTAGCCACACCGGTTCTGGTATCCAGATCGCCTCAGCCTTAGCAACAGGCTCCCACAGCATCTTCCAGCACACCCGGACCAGATCTCAGTCAATCAGTGGAAGGTATTCCATCTGGATCTTCAATCCATGCACCTGACAGCCTGGTACCTGAGCAGCTAGAGTTCCAGGCTTTGGGTCTCTCCAAGGATGTCCTCACAGTAATGGAGGCAACCAGGAAATATTATGCCTTCAAATGGAAACGGTTTTCCATTTGGTGTCAGGGCAAGGGCCTGGACCCTCTGTCCTGTTCGGTGGCTAATATTCTAGACTACATTTGGTCTCTCTCCAAAGTGGGTCTTTGGTCATCGACCCTTAAGGTGCACCTGGCAGCCATCTCTGCTTACCGGGCGCAGGCTGGTCAGCAGATGGTGGCACAGGAGACAGTGGTCGGGTGCTTTTTCAAAGGCTTTGATCACATATCCCCTCTGGTGCGTGAACCTCCACCTCCGTGGGATCTACTGCAGGTCTTGGCAAAGCTCATGGGCAAGCCATTCGAACCAATACACAAGTGTGAATTGTCACATTTATCATAGAAGACGGCCTTCCTGGTGGCTGTCACGTCTGCCAGAAGGACAGGGGAGCTCCAGGCGCTCTCAGCAGACTCCTCTTATCTAGTCTTCCACAGGGACAAAGTTGTCCTTGCTCCCACCCGAAATTCCTCCCGAAGGTGGTCTCAGAGTTTCACCTTAACCAGGTGTTGACTCTGCCTGTGTTCTACCCGAACTACACCTCGGATGCTGAGTACAGGCTCCATACTTTGGACCTGAGATGTGCTCTCTCCTATTACAAGGAGAGGATGGCGGAAATACGGGTAGGGGTTCATCAGCTGTTTGTCACCTACATTGAAGCCACATCTAGCAGACCTGCAGCAAAGCGGACGATCGCAAGATGGATCACATCTTGCATTAGTCTCTGCTACGAGTTGGTCGGCAAGGAGCCTCCCAAAGGGATAAGAGCTCATTCTACCCGCTGCCTGCCTCCCCTAACTTACCCAGTTTCCTCAGCTCCAGCCAAGCATAGTAGGCACGTGCATTGTCCCCCGATTCACTCTCTGGCCACTAACTGACCTCTTACTGTTAGATTTACCCTATGCACTGTCAATAGCCACAACAATGTATTAGACATCCTTGTAAACTGGTCAGGACATCCTTATAAAATGGTCATGCTGTAACCGGAAGTCAAGGTGTCCTGGCACTGTACCTTGTATTGTACTATTTAGCCTATAGCCTACAGTGTCAACTCTGTATTAGACATCCCAGTATACTGTTTCATGATGCAACCTTGCCTTCAAACTGCCCTGGCATTGTATATTGTATCGTACTGTCTGTTGTATTTACCTACGTCTGTATTGTGTATTGACGTGGAGCCTTTGGAAATGAGTCTCTGACTCAAAGGTTGTAATTCCAAGATTTTAAATAAATAAATAAAAATAAACATACCGCTGCATCGGTGACATCCCTATACACGAAATCTGTTGGGCTGCTACCTGGAAGACAGCAAACACCTTCATCACCCATTACCACATCGACCTTGAGTCACGCCGGGATGCTGGTTTTGGGGCCTCAGTTCTCCAGTCTGTTTCCTAAGTAGGGCGTATGCACCTTGCCTCCCTCCTCCTGGAGAACTGCTAGGAGTTTGCCAAGAAGTGTGGATGAACAGCATATCCCGTCCTAGAAAAACAGGCTACTCACCTGTCACAGTAGTTCTAGGAGTGGTATATGTTGTTCATCCACACGGACCCACCTGACCTCCCTGGCTTCCATGCACACACCTGGCTTCTGGTGGGCTAAGATCTGGCATCATAGGGCAGAGCCAAGGGTTATACCACCTGGGTGGGTGGGAGGAGCCAGCTTGAAGACCTTCCGGCAAGATTTAAAGGGGAAAGGGACATGCCAAGAAGTGTGGATGAACATACATATACCACTCCTAGAACTACTGTTACAGGTGAGTAACCTGTTTTTTTTTTCCCGCCCACCTCCCCACCCCACTCTCTTTTAATCCATGAAGTGTGGCCCAGACATTGCCCTACTCAGCGTTCTGTCCAATCATCATCATCACATCCACTGTCTCCCTGCATCAGAAATGTCAGCTAGTCCCCTAAAGCTACTATTGGTACATAGGCCTTAATCTAGCAGCTAAATAAAGTTTCTAGCCTTCTTTGCAATTAATGAAAGTTAACCCTGTAACAGAGGCTTTCTACCACTACCAATCCCTCTGTCCATTACTTTCGTGCTATGGCTATCCATTCTCTAGCCAGTGATTTCTTTTTTTAATTTTTTCCTATTTATTGTACTTTTTGCTGCCTTCCGCCGCCGACATCAGCCCTTAGTCACGGACCGCGTCTCGCACTCCCTCCCATGATGCCGGGCGTCACTTCAGGTGGGGTCGCACCGGTTTCCTATTGGCGTCACAAGTACTGATCCTGGTCGCGAGAGCC
Organism: Neoceratodus forsteri; assembly: GCA_016271365.2. Taxonomy (NCBI): domain Eukaryota; kingdom Metazoa; phylum Chordata; order Ceratodontiformes; family Ceratodontidae; genus Neoceratodus; species Neoceratodus forsteri. The sequence continues at coordinate 86,165,910 of CM028136.1, forward strand.
AGCTGGGAGGCTAATTGAAGCCAGGGGGCAGGGCTTCACAGAGACGGCCGTTGCAGAGTTTTCTTCCCCCTGTAAACAGGGTCGAGTACGTGCAATGACAGCTTGTGTCCTCCCTGCCCCTGAGTTCTGTAGGTGTCAGTGCTGTGTGACATGCCCAGCCTCTGCTGGGTATCGCTCTTCCACCGAGCATACACCACCCTCCCCCCTGGAGAAGGAGAGCAGTCCATGGATACTCAATCCTACTCCCCCCGGCCCGCCCTCCGACAACCCCGGATCCATTCCCGAACCCGGGTTGTCGGCGTCGCAAGCAGAAATCCAACCACTGCACCAACAGGTCAGCTATCCAGCACTTTTCTTCTACAGCTGATCTTTCTCCTAGCACTGACTAGGTCTTTAACTCCCCCATATTACTGCTAGTACTCAGTCCATACCTTAGCTGTTCTAGCTTTATCAATTGTATTAAAGATCCATTTGCTACTATTATCTCTATTCAGAGCCTTTCTGCTACACTTTTCCCCACTTGCAAAACTAATATCTCCCTTTGCACTGTCTCCTCCTCCTCATTAGGCTTTCTACCAGTCATGTCTCCTACTTCTCTATCACTACCTTTTACAACCCTCCTTGCACTTTGCCTCCCTCTCCTCACCCTCACACCCAATCCATCACCTTTGTCACCCCACCCCCACTTCTCCCTCTTTGCTCCTTCCTCCTGTTCCAAATCTCGCAGTGACCCCCTACCTCCACTCAAACTTGACCCACTCACCCTCCCATCCCAGTGCTACCCTTCTTCCTACCCCATCCTTTCTCTCCCTGCTAGACTTACTTAAATTCCAACCTCCTCCCACCCCCATCCTATGTCTCGCATTAGATCTCCACCCTGGTACAAAGGTGTGAAACTTCACTTTTTTATCATTGCACTCCTACTTTTATCTTCTGGGGATATCAACCCCAAATCCTGGACCTATACCCTCAGTTTTCATTCCTTCAGCGTCTTGCTCTGTTCATCCCCCCATACCCCACCCACTCGCCCTTCCTTGTGGACTAAGGATATTACACTTTAATATACCGAGTCTCCTTCCTAAACTAGACCTACTCCAGCCGCTAGTGGTGTCACGTGCTCCTGATATTATTATCCTAGCTGAGACATGGCTTAATGCCAACATTGCCAGCTCCTCCCTCACCATACCTGGTTACACCATATCCCGTCAGGATAGATACACTAGGTGAGGAGGTATGGCTATATATGTCTCCACTAACATACACTATACTTCCATTTTCACGTCTGTTCCAAAAGCCTACGAGTTGCTAATCCTGAAACTTTCCCTACCATTCTCAGTTCCCATCTACATTGTTGGTGCCTACTGTCGCCCTAGTCTCCCCTCCTCAGCTATCACTGATCTAATTAGAATAATACTTTCTCATACCCCCTCAGGAGAAACACATATTCTGGGCAACTTCAATCAAAACTGGTCATCCCCCTCCCTAAATAATGTACGAAATGATATCCATGCCCATACATCCCAACTCATTCTAGAACCTACCCGGATGAACAACAGAACTGGCAACCACTCCCTAATTGATTGAGCCCTTACTTCTCACCCTCATAGGGTAATCAAATCTGGTGTTATGCCTGATGCCCTGAGCGACCACCATATGACCTTCATGAGTACGCAGAATTCACAGGAGAAAGGCCCCCGAAACCATCCACTTCTGTTTCTACAAATCTCTTAACCTAACCTCCTCCTACAGGACTTGGCCAACATATGCTGGGACCCAGTTACCTCGTCTAACACTATAGATGATGCTTACAACTATTTTCATGAGGAATTCTTAGATGTATGGAACAAACATGCTCCAATGCATTGTGCCAGGGTTAGAGGTAACCACATTCCCTGGATTACTCCTGAGCTCTTGGTGTGCTTCAGAGCCCGTGATCATGCTTGGGTAACACATAAAGCCTCTAAACTCCCCCAAGATTATGCCTTCTACCGCACCCTTCGTAATAAGTGCACCAAAGCTAGCTGCTTAGCTAAGGCAGAGTGCTTCTGCTCCACTTTCCAGGCGAACATTAACAATCCTTCTAAATTCTGGAAAGTAATTCGATCACTTTTCTCCCCTCCTTCTGTCCCCACCCCCACCCCTCTTCTTAAGTTAAACACCACCCACATTACTGAGCACCTGCAAGTCGCTACTGAGTTTAACTCGTATTTTACTACCTGTGCTGCTGTTCTCCTATCATCCTTACCACCTGCCACATCTGCAAACACCCCTCCCTTCCTCATTCTACCCGCTTCGCCAGGCTTCTTCTCCTTCTCTAAAATTGCACCCTGTGATACCTTGAATGCATTATATGCGATTAACCCCTCCAAAGGCCGCTCACCTGATGGTGTTAACCCCAAGCTGTTATATCTGTCAGCTCCAGCCATCTCTGTTCCTCCAACAGACCTTCTCAACCTGTCATTTGCACGGCCTCTATCCCAACAGTATGGAAACATGCCACCGTTCTCTCCCTGCCTAAGGGCGGGGATCCCTCAACTCCTGCCAATTATTGCCCCATTTCTCTCCCCCCAGCCCTCACTAAGATCCAAGAACACCTGCTCATCTCTTAATTCTGTACCTATCTCTCTGACTCTTAACTTTTTCATGCCGTACCAGTCTATAGTTTCTGGAAGAACCACTCCACCACGACCTCCCAGATTAGGCTCACTGTCTATATCCTCTCAGGGATGGACAGTGGCCATATCACTTAAGCCATCTTTGTCTACCTTGCAAAGGCTTTCGACACAGTCTCCCACACCCTCCTACTAAAGTCTCTTTCCTCGGCAGGCCTATCTGACTCAGCCACACGCTGGTTCAATGCCTACCTAGCAGGTAGGACTCAGGTGGTCAAAGTAGCCGACTCCATCTCACCTCCCCTACCGATCACTACTGGCGTACCTCAGGGATCTGTCTTGGGCCTTATCCTAGTCTCAGTTTTCCTAAATGACCTTCCCTCAGCCTGTTCATCCATCTCTGTTCACATGTACGCTGATGACATTGTCCTTTTCACGTCTGAACAGTCCCCTGTTGATGTTGGAACCAGACTTCAGCATGATTTCAATAAAATTCAGCATTGGTTCTGCTCCTGTCAACTCTCCCTAAATGCCAAGAAGACAGTCTCAATGACCTTTGGCACTAGGCAGAGACTCACACGGCTTCCCTCACTGCCCTCTTTCCATACCTTAGATGGGACAATCTTGGAGGACACTTCCTCCTTTAGGTACCTGGGTGTTTGGCTTGACCAACACCTCAGCTTCTCTGGTCATGTGGATGCCATCCTACAGAAACTGCACTTCAAGCTTGGTTTGTTATACAGGAACCGTAGCTGCCTTCCGCTACCGGCTCGACATGAACTTGTCCAGGAGATGATTCTATGTATATTTGACTATTGTGATGTAGTCTACAGTGCTTCCAAGTCTTCCCTAACCAGATTGGACACCCTTTTTAACTCTTTCTGTCATTTTGCTCTTGACTCTGCCCTACGCACACATCACTGCTCTCTCTACCACTCCCTGACTCTCCCCTAACTAGAGAATCATTGCCACCTCCATTGTGCCAAATTTGCTTCCAACTTCTGGTTTGGTATGCTTCCTTCATACCTAACCTCCTCACTTTCCATCCTCCCCCCTTCAGTCCATTCCCTCAGGTCGTATGATGCTCGACTATTGGTAATTCTGCATCATACAACCTCAGTAGGCCAATTGGTCTTTTCACATTACTTCCCTGAGCTATGGGACTTTCTTCCTCCTTAGGTTCAGCTCTCATCCTCCCCACATTCCTTCTCCTTAGCTCTCCAAAACTTCCTATCTGTAAACTGTACCTGTGGCTAACTTCCTCCTTTCCTGCTCTTATCGTCTGTTATTGAGTCAATCTCAATACTATGCTGTACTTGAGGTGCTAGCACTTAATCTGGCTACTGCCATTAATGTTGTTATCCTCTGTAAATTCAGAACTGCCTACTTGTTGTATATCGCTGTACTAATTATCTTGTTCAAGTCTATGTATTTACGCAGTCCCTCTACCCTCACGCCCAGGATGCACCATGAGACGAGCAACTTGTTCAGTGTGCCTTTCCTGGTGAAACATTTCAATAAATAAATAAATCTCCTGATATCCTCTCTGAACAGGATCCTGTATCCCAGTCTCGGAGGCCCTGTGACTGAAGGCATGACTCTTGAAGACTTAGAGTTTGCCAACTTCATTCTCTGAAGAAGTTTTGACTGTACTCAGGGGTTCCAGGAAGACATCTACCAAGAAAACTAATTCCTCAAAGTGGCAAAGATTTTACATTTTGTTCAAGGGAAGGGATGTTGATCCTTCTGGTGCCAGTCTATCTGTCCTGCTGGACTTTCTGACTCACCTACACTCCCTGGTCCTTAGGCCTTTGATATTGAAGGTCCACCTCGCTGCAGTTTCAGCATATGTATCAGCTGGTAAGGATAGGGCCTTGGCCTTTTACCCTGCTTTTAAGAAATTATTCAAGGGCCTCAACCACCTTCACTCTCCCCACAGGGAGCCAGTTTCGGACTGGAATCTCAGTGTCTATATTGCCAAGCTCATGGAGTCCCCTTTCGAGCCTATGACAACTGCAGACTTGAAGTATGTCACATGGAAAACTGTCCTCCTCATTGCCATGGCCACTTCAGCCAAAAGAATAAGTGAATTGCAGGCTCTGTGCACAGACCAAAACTACATATCATTTCACAGGGACAAAATCGTACTCAGGACTAACAGGAAATTCCTTGCTGATGTGGTCTCAGACTTTCATTTGAACCAGTCCATCACTTTACCAGTCTTCTTCACTGAGCATTCCAGCTCATCTAAGCAGAAACTGCATAGCCAGGATGTCGAGAGGGCTCTCAGCCACTACCTTGACAGGACCAAGGCTTATAGGCCTGAGCATACCCAACTGTTCCTCACTTATGGGGAAGTGGGTAAGGGTAAACCTGCTTCATTCCTCGGCCCCTTCCTCCTCCCACCTCTTGCCTTCGCAACATACCTCCCCTCCGTCCCCTTCCTTCTCCTCCTCCCGTGTCCCTCTCTGCCACTCTCAAAGCTCTTCTTGCCCTAAACCCTTCTAAGGGCAAGTGCCCAGATGGACTAGACTCTAAACACCTCTACCTGTGTGCCCTGCTATCTCCTCTCTCCTAAATCTCTCCTGCTCTCTAGCCTCTGTCCCTGTTGCCTGGAAGCGGGCCACTGTCATCCCGCTCCCTAAAGGTGGCGATTCCTCTACCCCAGGAAATTACTGGCCTCTCTTCTCCCCATCCTCACCAAGCTCCAGGAGCACATAGTGCTATCCCAGCTCTCCCCCTTCCTTGACTCTTCCTCCTTTTTCATCCCGTTCCAGTCTAGCTTCTGAAAGCACCACTCCAATACCACTTCCTTCATCAATCTCACTGACACCGTCCTCTCTGACATGGACCAGGGCCTCATAACCTCTGCCATTGTTGTCAACCTTGCTAAGGCATTCAGCACTGTCTCACACCCCCTCCTTCTTGATAAATTCTCTGCCACAGGGCTCTCAACCACTGCCACCAATTGGTTCCGCTCCTACTTTAAGGGTTGTACGCAATCTATCAGGATTTGTGACTCATTATCTGTTACCCTTCCCATTAACACAGGTGTCCCACAAGGCCCTGTACTTGGTCCACTTTTATTTTCCATCTTCCTTAATGATCTCCCTGCTGTCTGCTCCACCACATCTATACACATGTATTCAGACAACACACATAGTCCTGTATACCGTTGGCCCCTCCCCCTCTGATGTGGCATCCAGACTTCAGCATGACTTCGATAAGGTTCAGCTCTGGCTATGCTCGAATTAATTGTTCCTCAACGCCATGAAGACTGTCTCCATCACCTTCGGCACAAGGCAGAGACTCTTCAGGCTCCCCTTTCTCCTCTCCTTCTACACCCCGGACAGCACTATGCTTGCGGATGTTACCTCCTGTAGGTATCTCAGAGTTGGCTTGATCAACACTTTGACTTGTCTGGACATCTTGATGCCATCCACAAAAAATTGCGCCCCAAACTCAGTGCTCTGTAGAAGTACCGTGGATGTATTCCATTGCTGGCCTGATGTGCACTTGTCCAGAAAATGATCCTACCAATTTTTGACCATGGTGATGTGGTCTACAGTGCCACCTCCAGAACTTCCCTAACCAGACTGGACATTCTTTTCCATTCTTTCTGCCCCTTCACCCTTGACTGCCCCCATGCACCCACCATAGCACCCTTTGTCAATCTCCTTCCTCTCCCTTAAGGACAGGCACCTCACCCACTGTGCCAGTTTCTTTGCTAAATTCTGTTTTGGTGCCCTCCCCCCCCACCACCTCTCCTTTTCTCTCTTTCTCCCACTCCCTTAGGAACCACGATTTTTGTGCTCTTGCCGTCCCCTCAGGATCTACCTCTGCTGGTCAGGCAGCTTTCTTTCACCACTTCCCCAAACTCTGGAACACTCCCCCACCCCCACCCCGATCTGCAGTGCCACTTCCCTCTGTGCCCTCGCCTCCCTCCTATGTAACTTCATCAACCTACATGTAGGTGCTGCTAATCCCTTCTACCCCCCCTTCCACTCATCTGTTGGTTCCCCCTTCTTGTTGATGCTCCATACTCCCTGCACTGTCGCCCGCCTCTTTCATTCTCTCCGATTAGCAGTCTGATTTTGCCTCCTCCACCTTTTTTATACAGTCTCTACCTTCCCTTCGCAGTTTCTTAGTGCTGAACTGTTGCATAGTTCTCTCTCCTGTTGTGTCTATCCGGGCCTAGGTATTTATAACAGTTACAACTCTGTATTTTGTATTCATGACAGATCAGCTCTGTATCATGAGCTATAACCCGTGCTTTGTGTCGTCGAGGCACAGGTCAGGAAGCATAGGAAAACCAGGAACAGTTGTAGAATTCACCAAAAATATTTATCTTCCTGGACGTAAAGTCTCCACCACTCATTCACACTGATGGGACTACGCCGGAGGCACTAGGACCCATCAGGAGCAAAAAGTTTTCAGGAGGGCCTGCGCTAAGATAGGGTCACGAGGAAGTGACACTGCGAGCCAGGCTCACGCCATATAGACTGTCTCAGCATCAACCCTCCAACCGCCTCAGTTCCTTTTTTTCTGCCATCGACTGCGCTTCGGTGACAACGTCACTTGCCCGCTGGGAATCAAAACTTCTCGTCTATACGACAGCAGCTATAGTCTTCAGTTTCGTTTAGTTTATTGTAGTTTTATTGTTTTATAGACGAAATAAAGTAAAATACTTAATTTTAAGTTCGTTTTCGATATCAGAAGTAGTCTTCAGCCCTCCATTGACAGAGTCAACCATGAGTGGGGCAGGTGACGGTAGAGAGACTTTGCATGAAAGCTGTTCAGTTAGCCGGTCTGGGTCTGGTCTGCCGCCCTTTATGGAGGGGAGGGGTCCAACAATAGATGGTCCAGTGCTCGGGGGGGTCTCCCCAAAAACATAAAAAGAAGCAGTCTCATTCTAGGCACCTCTCAACCTCGAGCTCTTCTTCGGCCTTCTGGTCAAAAAAGAAGTGGCACCACTCAAGGTCGCCTTTTGGTGTGTCTGCGCGTCGATTGTCGGTTGCCAGGGGCAGGGTCCAGTCTCCGCTTCTTCCGGAGTCCCCTCCAGTTTCTGTCCCTCGTGACCGACATCCTCAACTCCGGAGTCCCCCCCTCTCATTGTGGGGTCCTCTGGTGAGCAGTTTCATCATTGGGCTGCTCCTGTAGAGCAGTGGGTACGGCGGTTGCCTCGGCTGCCTGGCTAGTCCATCACCGGGGCCTTCGGGCCTGTCGGTTTCGGACCTGCTGGCAGGGCAGTTGGGACTTCCTAGTCACGCTGCACCCTCTCCAGTGCCATCGACTCAGCGCCCTGGTGTCTATCTCCCTCACATGGCTGCGGCGCAGAGGTCCACACCGGTGCCTTTATCTCCTGATGAATTTCTTCATTTCTCCTCTGTCAATCAGAGATTGGAAACTTCTGCTGCAGTGTCGCTGTCTGCCGGCACCAGGCTCGGTGCCGATTTCGCCGGCGCTGCATGTGGCGCCGTATTCAGTGCCAGTGCTGCAATCCTTGCCGCGCTTGGTGCTGCTACCCATGCTGGCGCCGCCTGTACTGTTGGCACCACCTAGCTGTGGCGGCGCTGGGAGCGCTCACAGTGCCGCATGGGTTTCAGAGGTTTTCGACACCGATTCTCTCTGCTCCTCCTCCTTCTTTTCATCCCTTTCCTATCTATAGAGTCACTTCTGGACTGGCAGGAGATGATGTTGAACCCAATCCTGATCTTCGATTAGGGGACGACTTCGACAACAATTCTGCCCTGGGGCAGGGAGTAAACCTCCTTCTACAGAGCCTTTGGTTGAGGACCTTTCTTTTAAGTCTCTACTTAGAAACCTAAACATGCCACTCTCTCTCTCTCCAGACTTTGGATATTGATCCTGGGAAGCTATCACATCTGCAGTATCTGCATGTTCCGGATATTCCTATGGAATTAACCCCACCGGTGCAGTCTTCTTTCGAGACACTCTCTCAGATGATGTGGGATAATCCAGCACTAATTCCCTCTGTGGCTAAGTCCATAGATAGGAAATATGTCCCTCCTAAGGATCGCCCCATTCTGGCTTCGCAAGCCTTTGCTGACGCCATTGTTGTTATGACTGAGATGGACAAGGCTGTTCTTCCACAGGAATCTACAGCACGTCCAATAAGAAAAAATTACTCACCTTAGTAATTGCTTTTCTTCTCATGGAGTCTTGCTATATTATAACAATAGCAGTCAGCCACTGCAGCTGAACTGCCCCGGAGAGGAAGGAGTTAACTCCAGAAGATCTGGAGTTCTACAGCGCGAGGGCGCTGTGCCCAAAGCTCTATCTGGCAGTTTCAAATGAAACTGTCAGATCTTTACGAAGCTAACATCAAAGGACGGAAAGTCTGTGTGGAAAAAACTACACTAGCCCATGGCTACCTACTAGTAGTAATAACAACAATATAAAGAACAAAGAAACACTCAGAGCCATAATAACAAAAATTGATGGTATTATGGTTCGTTTTACCACCCTTGACAAGCACATATGAACCCCCCCTTTCCCCAAAGACTCAAGTCCAGGAAGGGGGCAATATAAATAACCTAAATGAAACAATCTAGATCCCTAACCCAAAGGAAAAGAGGGTAAGGGAAAACTACAATGGCATGACACAGTGCTTGCACTAATTCGCCACCCCTACCCAAGTAGAAGTTCTGAGAGGGCAGGAGGGAGGTGAGATATAGAAGATCCATGAGAAGAAAAGCAATTACTAAGGTGAGTAATTTTTCTTCAAACACCATGAAGTCTTGCTATATTATAACAATAGCAGAATTACACAGCAGTACCTCCATGGAGGAGGGTCAGAACCTCACTTAGGAAATAGGCTCTGAAGCACAGCTGTGCCAAACCGAGCATCTCTCCTGGACTGGACATCCAGGGAATAATGCTTGTAAAGGTGTGAACTGTCTTCCAGGTAGCAGCTTGACAAATCTCCAGAATGGGATGTCTCTAGCAGCCGCTAGAGACGCAGCTGTACCCTGGTGGAGTGGGCCCTCAATCCTGAGGGGGTACTCTACCCAGTTTCTGATAACAGAATTGGATACAAGAAAGAATCCACCTTGCAATTGTTCTCTTAGTGGCAGGTTTTCCTTTGCCAACCTCGCCATAGGTAAGAAAGAGTTGGAGGATTCAACCTATGACCTCTGGTGCGCTCTAAATAGTAGCTTAAGGCTCTTTTGACATCCAAGCTGTGCAGTCTCCTCTCACCTTGAGGAAGAATGCTCAGTGAAAATACTGGGAGAGAGATAGATTGATTCAGGTGGAAATCAGAAACCACCTTAGGCAAAACTTTCTATTAGTCCTAAGGACTACCTTATCTCTGTGGAAAGAGATAAAATCTTCTTCCACTGACAGGGCTTGTAGCTCACTTATGCGTCTGGCAGAGGTGATAGCTACTAGGAAAACAGTTTTCCAAGTTAAATACTTGAGCTCTGCAGAAGACAGAGGCTCAAAGGGGTTGCATTAACTGAGCAATGCAAATATTCAGGTCCCAGGCGGAGCTGGTTCTAAAAGGAGGGTTAGTATGACGTAACCCTTAAAAACTTGGAGAACACCGGGTGAGAAGAAAGGGAGGCAGGCTTCCTGCAGACACAAAAGCAGAGACAGCTGCCAGATGAACCTTCAGGGTAGCTGGTCTAAGGCCCAGGGAATTCAGATGGACCAAATAGTCCAGTAGAATGGGAAGATCAGCAGATTCTGGGATAATCTGCCTCAGAGCACCAGATGGAAAACCTCTTCCACTTAGAATTATAAGTGGCTCCTAGTGGAAGGCTTCCTTGAAGCCTTTAAAATATCCATGACACCTTGAGAAAGGTGTAAGTCAGTACTCTAGCTCCTCAAGAGCCAAGCCTTGAGGTGGAGGGATTTGAGGTCCGGATACCACACTCTCCCTGTGCACAGGCCAGTAAGTCGTGGACTCTGGGCAGGCTCAGGGCAGGGTGGACTGCCAAGGACAGGAGCAGAGGGTACCAGGGCTGTCTGGCCCAATCTGGGGCAATCAGAATCACTCTGCAAGGTTGAGATCTGATTTTTACTAGTACCCTGAAAAGGAGAGGAAAGGGGGAAAGGCATACAGGAACTTCCCTTTCCAGTCCAACAGAAAGGCGTCCAGAGGGACTGAGCCCAGAACTGGAGGCCTGCAACAGAAAAGAGGAAGTTGGTGGTTGTCTGGGGCTGCGAAAAGATCTATCTGAGGAGTGCCCCATCTGGCAAAGACAGACCCCAGCACTTAGGATTCAGAGCCCATTCGTGATGGCCCTGAGAAATTCTGCTGAGGGCGTCCGCCAGGACATTGTCCTTCCCTGGGAGATGAACCGCTATCAGGGAGGTGTTCAGGGAGTAAGCCAGAGACCACAACTTCATTGCTTCGGTGCACAAGGCTGAAGACCGAGTGCCCCCTTGCTTGTTGATGTACCACATTGTGGTGGTATTGTCTGTCCTGACTTGAACCACTTTGTTCTGGACAGAATCTGAAAACACCCGAAGAGCTAAAAGACAGCTCTGAGTTCCAAAAGATTGATGTGGAGCAGAGACTCCTGAGGAGACCATACCCCCTGAGTGGCAAGGTCGCCCAGGTGAGCCCCCCACCCTAACAGGGAGGCATCCGTGGTGAGGGTGAGGGAGTGAGAAATGGGAATGAAGGAACCCCTGTCTTAAATTGCTCTGGACCTGCCACCAGTGGAGAGCTAGGATCAGAGTTTGAGTAACTGGGACCAACTTGGTAAGGGGGTCCTTCCTTTGAGACCAATAGGCCCTCAAATGGAACTGAATGTCCCTCATCTGGAATCTTGCTCCCTGCACGACAGCTGTGGAAGCAGCCATGTGCCCGAGGAGTTGCAGAAAATGCCTTGCTGGTCGAGAGACCAGGAGGGTAAAGGAGGATGCCAGGCGATGAGTCTGTCCACCCTTTCCGAGGGAAGAAAAGCCCTGGCTAACCTTGTGTTCAATTCTGCGCCTATGAAAGTTAGGACCTGAACTGGTTCCAGAACTGACTTTGGTAAGTTTAGCAGGAATCCCAGGGAAGTGAGAAGCTGCTGGGTGACTTGCAAGTGGGATTTCACCTGACCTGGAGACTGACCCACAATGAGCCAGTCGTCCAGGTAGGGAAACACAGCAACCCCTTGCCTTCTTAAGTGAGCCACTACTACAGCGAGACATTTTGTGAATACCCTTGGCGCAGAGGTAAGGCCGAAGGGCATTGCCCTGAACTGGTAGTGGCCTGAGGGCAGTTCGAACCTGAGGTACTTTCGGTGAGAAGGCCTGATCAGAACATGAAAATAGGCATCCTTGAGGTCCAGGGAAGCTAGCCAGTCCCCTGGCCTTAGGGAAGGCAATATCATTGCCAGAGTCAACATTTTGAACTTTGGTTTCAACAGATGCTTGTTCAAGTATCTTAAATCTAGAATGGGCGCCATTCTCCTGTCTTTTTGGGGTAAGAAAGTATCTTGAATAAAGCCCTGCCCTGATGGCAAGGAGGAACCCTTTCCACTGCTTTGCAGTCCAGCAGAGCAGAAACCTCTGCTTCAAAGCAGGGCTTCTGAAGGATTTGCAGGTGGAAAATGCCTGGCTCTCATCTTTGGAAAGTGTTTGAAGCTGAGAACCAGACCCTGGCCTATTACCTCCAGAACCCATCTGTCCGTAGTTAGGGACAGCCAGTTCCGGCTGAAATAGGCCAACCTGCCCCCCACTGGTACAGGAGAATCGGCCCTGGACACCCCATCAGGGTGCCTGCTTAGCAGCAGCCTTAGGCTGAGGGGAAGGGGACGGTCTACTTGTGCCACGTCTACCCCTGCCTCTGAAGAAACCTTCAGTAGACAGCAGAGGAGGCTTGAAATTGGTAAAAAGGCCTGAAAAGGGCCTGCCCTACCTCTGGGAGCATGCCTTGTGGCATGGCATGCTTCTCCTTAGCCTGGGCACTTTTGTAGGTAGTTCTGTATTCATCCATCTTTTTCATATAGTTTTCTGTTTGCTCCACACAGAGAATTTCCCACACAGGAAAATCCATAGCCTTTGACTGGGTATCTTGGGACAGATTAGTGCATCTGAGCCATGCCAACTCACGGAAGCTACAGAAGTGGCCATGACCCTAGAGGAAACATCATTAACATCAACAGCAGTATGAAATTGAACTTTAGAGGCTTCAATGCCATCAGCAGCCACCTGTTCCAACTCACTAGCCAGCTGGCCATGGGCCTGCTTGGCTAACTGCAATACTGTGTCCCACCTAGATTTCTGATATCTAGCCACATAAGCTATATAATTTGCCTGCCTGAGTCCCAAAGAAGCTGCCATATACTGTTTCTTCGCCATGGCATCAATCTTCCTGGAATCCTTATCAGGAGGATGTGAGGCCAGAGGAATATTACTTGTCACAGGCTGCAGCTTGTACCACACCTACATGACTACACTGCTCAGTAAGGAAGTCTGTATCCGAGCCTGACAAAGTATACCTTCTGTCCATTTTTTATCTACAGGAGGGACAGAATGAGGATTTTTAAAATCTTTGTTGTTTGCTTCCTAAATGACTTATGCAAAGGAATAGACAACCTCCTAGACTCTGGAATATCCATCATTTCCACATAATCAGGCTCCTCTTGCTTCATCCACAGCCTCTCTAAAGGAAGCTGGAGGGTTTCTGCAACCTTTTGTAAAAAATAAAGAAAGAAGGGGACTCAGACAGAATAGGAGGAGATTCTAAAGGTCTGTCTGGAGAAATGTCCGTTCAATGGGCACGTCCAGACCCCCAGCCACACATATATTGATCAAATTCCTCCTCCCTCCTGTGGTTCATAAAAATCCTCAACTTCAAAATCCTGAACCACTGGGACTGAACGAACCAACCTTTACCAGCTGTTGGTGGTTCTACAGATCCCTGAGACAGTGACTGGACAATCTGAATGGCTTTAGCTATCTCTGCAGCAGTTGGAGACACAATTTTGGACTCCAGACCTACTGATTTCCTTGTCTTTTTACTTGGGACTGGTTCCTCTGAACCAGCCTTCCTTTGCGCAGTCTCGCCCTGGTCAGAGGGCACTCCCTCTGGTCCAGTGGGTACTGGACCGGCTGGCCATCCGGTCAGCGGACTTTTGGCCTCTCGCTCCCTGAGCCGCCCAATCTCTTTCTCCAGGGTGGCTGCAGGAAATTTTACACACCTGGCAGTCTGACAGGAGGTGGTCAGCCCTCAGACAATAAACACAGTGGTGTGTGGGTCAGCCTTGGCAAAGGCGCCCCACAGACATCACAGTGTTGAAACCCAGTGGGCCCGGTTTTTCTTTTGGTTTCTCAGACATAATGCCAGCCTAACCAAAACTTGCCCTTTGATGGCAGTGCCAGGCAAGACACCCTTATCGGTTCCTAACCGTGTCACGGTATTTGAAAAACGTTATAATTCCGTTTTTAGAACCGATAAGAACCGGGAACCGCACTCTAAAACCCACTGTACACTTTTAAATGCAGAAAAACTAACCGATCGGTTCAAAACCGAACCGATAATTAATTTTCCACACAGACTTAAATTTTAGTACTTACGGTTACCAGATAGAGCTTTAAACCGAAATGCGGTAAAATAATACTTTTGCCGGTTCAAATGAACCGAAAATACTCGCTTGAACCGAGAATGAACCGAGCTGAAGGAGCTGATCTCCGAGCGACTGTTCAGTGAAGCGGAGAAGAATCTGACAGTTTCATTTGAAACTGCCAGATAGAGCTTTGGGCACAGCGCTCTCGCGCTGTAGAACTCCAGATCTTCTGGAGTTAACTCCTTCCTCTCCGGGGCAGTTCAGCTGCAGTGGCTGACTGCTATTGTTATAATATAGCAAGACTTCATGGTGTTTGAAACAAAGAATCTCGCAAGATCGACATCTTGGGTAAGCGAGTCTTAGCTCCTTCAACCTCGTGTATGCGCATTGCTAGCTACCAGGGCTATTTCTCTCAGTACGAGTATACATTCTGGCATCACTAAGGCTGCGGTGGAAGTTCTTACTGATTTGAATATTAACTCAGAGCTCCTTCAAACCATTACTAGAGGTATTGAATCCAATAATCAACAGCTTAAAGCTGCCATGGATGCCTTTGATACTGCCTCCAGAGCAGCGGCGGCCGGTATTCCCACCTATCGCCACTCTTGGTTGCGCACCTCTGGCTTCACAAAGGATGCCCAACAGAGAGTTATGGCCTTATCTTTTGATGGTACGTATCTGTTTGGTCCTCAGGTCGAGCAGGCACTGGCGGCCACTCAGAAAACTAGGACGGCCATCAAAACGGCTAGACCTCCTTCCGCAGCCCCTCAAAGGGGCCGGAACAGGCATCAGTTTCAAAACAGTCAGTCTTTTCATAGTAAAGGCAGAGGAGGCTTTAACAGGAACCAAACTCCTTACCCGCAAAAGAAAGCGCAGCAGAAGGCACGGGGCCCCAAAGCGCCCAGTGCTACCCTCTGAGATTCCAGCCCAGGTCCCACCTCAACTGTCCGAGGGGGACTCTTCCTCGGCAGTAGGAGGACGTCTGACTCAGTTTTACAACCATTGGAAATCGATCACATCAGACAAATGGGTGCTCAGAATAATCCGCGAGAGGTACTCCTTAAATCTTTCGGAAACCCCTCCGGATCATCCACCCAAATGACAGCCCAAGCTGTCTGTCTCTCAGTCAGACCGTCTTGCTTCCGAGATCTAAGGCCTTCTGAACAACAGGGCAGTAGAAATGGTTCAGCTGGAGCAGTGGAACACTGGCTTCTATTCCCATTGCTTTCTAGTTCCAAAGAAGAGAGGCGGTATGCGCCCTATTCTTGACCTCAGAAAGTTAAACAAGTTCCTTTACAAGGAAAAGTTCAAGATGATATCACTCGGTTCTCTTCTACCTCTGATTCATCAACATGATTGACTAGCCTCCCTGGACATGCAGGGCACCTATCAACACATTCTCATACACTCAAACCACCACAGATACCTCAGGTTCATGGCATTGGGTCAGCACTACCAATTCAGAGTCCTGCCCTTTGGGCTATCCTCGGCGCCTCGAGTTTTTACAAAGTGCTGTGCAGTTCTTGCAGCACATCTGAGGAAAATCAGAATCCAAAAGTTTCCATATCTGAACGATTGCCTTTTCGCAAGCTCCTCCAGACAGGAAAATCTAGAGGCCGTGGCTACGACCTCAAACTTCCTCATGTGTATGGGAGTTCTGCTAAACTTAAAAAAGTCTCAACTACAGCCCTCTCAGCAGCTTCTCTTCTTAGGAGCCCTTCTGGACACCTCCAGTGCGAAAGCCTTTCTCCTGGAGGACAGAAGGAACGACATCCTCCGGATGGCCTGCTTCATCAGAGAAAGCAGCTCAGTCCGAGCTCTTTCGATGCAGTGATTGATGGGTCTCATGGCATCCTCAGTGTTCACTGTGCCTCTGGCACGTCTTCACATGAGAACTGCTCAGTGGATGCTCAGCACTCAGTGGTCGCCAACCACACACCCTCAGTCCTTTCACATCAAGGTGACAGAACCACTGAAATGGTCACTTACCTGGTGGTCTCAGGAGGACAACCTTCAGGAGGGTTATCCCTTCTTCCCTCTGGATCCCCAGATCTTCCTCACCACGGATGCGTCCTTACTGGGATGGGGAGCTCTCTGCCAGGATCTCCACATCCAGGGTTGATAGAGTCAGGACAAGTCTCAGCTGCACATAAATGTTTTGGAAATGAGAGCCATCCTTTACGTGGTTGAGAACCTGAAGGACATACTGTGTCACAAGACCACTCTCCTTCAGACGGACAACAAGACAGTGATGTACTACATCAACAAGCAGGGCAATGCACACTCTTACCCCTTATGCAGGGAAGCGATGAGAGTGAGGGAATGGTACCTAGAGCACAAAGCTCTGATCCAAGCAGTTTACCTGCCAGAAATCCAGAACGATTTGGTGGACCATCTCAGCAGAACGGAGACAGATCCTTACGAGTGGTCTCTCGACGCAAGCGTCGTGCAGTCGCTCTTCAAAGAGTGGGGAACTCCAGACCTGGACCTTTTTGCATCCCCACTCAATGCAAAACTGCCTCTCTTCCACTGCAGAAATCCAGG
This sequence comes from Neoceratodus forsteri, assembly GCA_016271365.2. NCBI lineage: Eukaryota > Metazoa > Chordata > Ceratodontiformes > Ceratodontidae > Neoceratodus > Neoceratodus forsteri. The sequence continues at coordinate 86,182,597 of CM028136.1, forward strand.
ACCTGGCACTTTTTGTCAGGATGCATTCAGACTGCAGTGGACAAAAGGCTTTCTGTATGCGTTACCTCCTCTTCCATTAGTTCAGAGAGTGCTGCTCAAACTAGAGGCACAGGGGGCAGAATGATTCTCATCGCCCCATTCTGGCCTTGTTAGATCTGGTTTCCATTAATCAACAGATTTTCACAAACCTACTGACCCAGGGCCCTGTAGTCCATCACAACCTGAAGTCCCTTCACCTCCACATGCCTGGTTCCTGAAGAGATAGAGGTGAATAGGTTTAACGTTTCACGTAGGGTCTGTGATATTCTCCTAGCGGCACGTAAGTCAGCAACTAGAAAGACCTACATGGCTAAGTGGAAGCAGTTCTCCATCTGGTGCGCAATATCCTCCTGGAACCCCCTTTTCCTGCCTATTAAAATCTTGGAGTATCTTTTAGACCTCTCAAACACAGGTCTGCAATACTCCACCTTTAAGGTTCACCTCTGTGCAATCTCTGTGTACCATGAGCCAGTACTCTCCTTGTCTCTGGCTCAACTACCTGTGGTTAAGAGGTTTCTTAAGGGCATTCTGCACACCAGGCCACCAGTTAGATGACCAGTGGCAGCCTGGGACATTAACCTTGTGCTAGACATGCTCACCCGTAAACCTTTCGAGCCTCTACTTGTGACTTAAAATTTCTGACTTGGAAGATGGCCTTCCTTGTGGCCATCACTTCCACCTGCAGAGTATCGAAAGACATGCTTTGGTCACAGACTTCCGTAGATACTGTATTTCACAAAGACAAGGTAGTTCTTAGAACTCACCCCAAGTTTTTCCTAAGGTTGTTTCAGAATTCAATCTGAATCAACCCTTGGTCCTTCCTACCTACTTCGTGAACTTCCAGAATGATGGAGAGCATACCCTTCCTTCCCTGGATGTGAAGAGAGCATTGCAGTTCTCCTTAGAGAGGACTAAGGAAATCCGCACGTCTAAACAACTGTTCATCTCCTTCAGCACGACCCAGCTGAGTCAGCCAGTTGCTCTCAGGTGTATTTCGGCATGGCTGGTGGCATGCCTCCGCCACTACTACTCCATGGCACAGGTTAAGTTGGGAGGCAGAGTGTATGCTTATTCTACCACAGTAGTCACAACATCTCTGGCAGAAATCCGTAACATACCCATTGCAGACATCTGCAATGCTGCCACTTGGAGCTCTGTGCACACTTTCGTAAAGCACTACACCTTGGATGTCCATGCCAGACAGCATCAGTCCTTTGGCAGGACAATCCTTGATGGACTTCTGATCTAGGTGAACTCCTCTCTCTCTGGCCGCCCATCTCGGGGGATTGTTTTAGCTCGGTACTCTCCCATCAGTGTGAATGAGTGGTGGAGACTTTATGTCCAGGAAGATATATAAATTACATACCTACCTTAATTCTTGATCTTCTTGGACAAAGTCTCCGCCCCTCATTCACATGCCCACCCGCCATCCCCTGAGCTCACTTACCTGCCTGTGGTCTTCACTCCCTCAATGGCTGGGCTGTGAAGACTCTGTTCTGTTGACTCTTCTTACATGAGTCATTCGGACTATCTCATGTCCAACATTAGGTTAGTTATGTTGCATCTCCTCGGAAAAAAAGGTACTGAGGCAGTTAGAGGGTCGACGCCGAGGTAGTCTATACAGTGTGAGCCTGGCTTGCTGTGCCACTTCCTCACGGATCTACCTTGGCGCAGGCCCTCCTGACAAATTTTGGCTCCTGCTGGGTCCTAGCAATTCCGACGTAGTCCCATTAGTGGGAATGAGTGGTGGAGACTTCGTCCAAGAAGGTCAAGAATTACAGTAGGTAGTTAATTTCCATATTTATACTAGCAGTAACAAAGAAAAATAAACTTGTTCAGTATAACTATTTACAAAGGCAAAATAAAATAGAGAACATCGAGTTTTCCTTTAACCTCTGTGTCTCTTTTCTCTCTCAAGCAGTTGCAGCTCAGCTCTCTTATAAGTCTTTCCAACCCCCATTCTTAACAAGCATCTTGTTCTTGTAAGTATCAGGCAGGTGCTGCAAGAATACAGTGTGCCTGATCTGAGGTCCCCTTTTCACAGCTCTACTGCAAAAGGCTTACAACTTGCACTCAGGTAACCCCCTGAATTTCCAATAGCTTTTTGCAATCATCTCAAACTATAATTATATGCATTTCAACAATAACACTATATAGTTTCTAAACACTGATCCCAATATCAGTTACATTTCCACATAATGATTTGCATATATTTTTATATCAGCAGATATGTAAGGAAGAAAAAGACAGACAGCAAGGGAAAACTGAGAGAGCGAGAGGCAAAGAACTGTGAGACTGTCGGGGTGATCAAATTCTAGGCCTCACAGGAAAATTTGGTTGAGCAACCAGATAGAGAAGAGACAGAAAAGGAGAGACTAGAACAGATCTTTGCACTTAAACACTTTCTCCATAACAACTGGAACAGGGTCCTATTCTGCCCTGTCACATACACCCCCTCCTTAACAGGGAACCTGTTTTGTTAAACAGGTTTCCAAAACTTTCTGTTCTATACTAATTTTAGCTTCTAACATTCAGAAATTAAGCATATGTGCATTATCTGTTTTTTCTGTAATAGTACAGCAAACAGTAAAGTTCAAACCCATACATTTGTTTTTTCAACCTTCAGAACCCTCAATTCCTGGTCCATATCTTGACAGAAAATCAACATTGCTATTCTCTTTACCAGATGTGTGAATCACCGTGAATTTAAATGGCTGCAGTGCCAGCTACCACCTTGTGATTCTGGAATTTTTATCTTTCATTTGGTTAAGCCAACAGAGAGGATTGTTGTCTGTTATAAGTACAAAGTCAGTTCCTAGTAAAGAAAACTTCAGGGACTCCATGGCTCACTTTGCTGCTAAGCATTCCTTTTCAATGGTGGAGTACCTTTTCTCTCTATCATGCAACTTCCTACTTATGTACAGAATAGGATGTTCCGTCCCATCTATGTTTTGGCTCAATACTGCACCTAGTCCTACCTCTGATGCATCTGTTTGTAACAAAAATGGTTTCTCAAAGTCTGGGTTTCTCAAAACAGGAGCTTAACATAATGTAGCCTTAATGGCTTAAAAAGTTTCATCACACTTTGGGGTCCATTTCACGTTATTTGGGTACCATTTTTTCATGAGTTCAGTGAGGGGAGTAGCTAACTCAGCAAAGCTGGGATCAAATCTCCGATAATAACCAGCCAGCCTTAAAAGTGACCTGACATGTTTCTTTGTTTTAGGTACAGGGCTTTACAGCATTAGCATTTACAGTTTGTTCCAGCCTATCATAAATTACATCAGTATCTTCCTTATCGGTTTCTGGTAAAACTAACAAACCAGCTTTTGGCATTTTTTCAGCCCATTTCTTGAGGAGGTTAGCATGGTATATTTTTGTAGGATTTTTCCCTTCAGGGGTCTCAGTCTCATAGTTAACAGTGCCAGTACATCTAAGCATTTTATAAGGCCCTTGCCACTTCATTAACAGTTTATTTTCTGTTGTAGGTAACAGTAGCAAAACATTTTCACCTGGCTCAAAAACGTTTTCTTTTACACCATGGTCATAATATACCTTCTGCTGGTTTGGGGCCTCTTTCTGATTACTGTGGGCAATTTCATCATATTTTGCCAGGTTCTTTCTTAGGGCACACATATAAGACATTATAGATTGTTTCTGAGTGGGATTATCTTCCCGCGTTTCTTTTATCACATCCAGTGGCCCTCTTGGCTGCCTACCATACAGCATTCCAAATGGTGAAAACCCTGTTGATGCCTGTGGCACGTCTCTGTAAACAAAACATGGATAAGGCAAGTATTGGTCCCAATCTGTCCTGTCCCCTTTTGCAAACCTTTTTAACATGCGTTTTAAGGTTTGGTTAAAATGCTCAACAAGACTGTCTGTCTGAGGGTGATAGGGGTAGCTTCTTATGGCAGTGATACCTAGTAGTCTGTACAGCTCCTTAAATAATGCAGCACCAAAATTACTACCCTGATCAGTGATAATTTCTTTGGGTATGCCCATTGTGCTGAAAATTTTTGCAAGCTCTGCTGCCACTTTTGAAGCTGTGACAGTATGCATTGGAACTGCTTCTGGGTGTCGAGTAGCATAGTCACATACTACCAGGATTAATCTATTACCCTTTTTACTTTTGTCTGAAGGACCAACCACATCCATTGTAATTCTCTCAAAAGGCACATCTATCAAGGGTAGGGGTACCAGGAGAACGTTGTCTTTTCTAGTGAGACGGGCTACTTTCTGACACTCAGCACAGGAATTACAATAGATAGCAACATCTTCATGAATTCTAGGCCAGCAAAATCTATACAGCAATCTGGCAAGGGTGCGATACCTCCCTGAGTGACCAGCCATAGGACTATCATGTGCTATCTGTAGCAACTCAGTTCTATACTTCTGTGGTATAACCAATTGTTCTGTCTGTTCCTGTGTCTGAGGTTTAACCCAAAATCTGTACAGTAACCCATTACATTTTTTAAACAATGGTCCACCCTGTTTTGGTTTTACCCCCAGCTGCTTAAAATAACTCTGGAGAGAAACATTGTTAGCTTGTTCTGAAAGAAAATCACATTCAGTTATCAATTTAGTTTCAGCATTTTCATATTTTAACTCTTTAGGTCCATCAGTCATTTGTTGCCACAGTTTCTTTGAGCACCGTCTTTCTTTCCTGGATGTCCGGATCTTGGAGCTGTGCTCAAACAAGTCTGAATCAAAATCGGCGAAAGGAAAAGTGTCCCTACCACCTGAAATTTTCTTTGCCTGAGCTCTTGTCACCACAGCTGCTGAAACATCAGGATTTACTCCTTCTTTGATTAACTCAGTAAATCCTTGAAAGTCATTTCCAATAATCACAGGTAAAGATAACTTCGGTACTACCACCACTTTCATTTGGTGTGACACACCCTTAATGGTCAGAGTCACTTGGGTGGTGGGATTGTATCGAGTGTCTCCATGGATGCAGATGACATCAGTACCTGGGCCCTTTGCACAGTGTTTTCCCAGCACTTTAACATGCACTAGGGTCTGTCTGTTTCCCGAATCAATAAGTCCCTTTACAGTCTTATCCCCCACCTTGGCATCTGTTAAGTACTTGCCCCAATTTGCCAAGGACAAATCTGTTCCAGTGCCACTCTCCTTACTACAGCAGTTTCTTGCAATATGGCCTGGCTTATTACAGTTATAGCAATTAACGTCTTTGGGCACAGATTTGTTACCTCCACCAGAGTTCTTATCAGGCTTGGAGTTTAAGTGGGAAAAACAGTGTCTTACCGGTGCTTGACTGTTACCTCGCTGCTGTGGCATCTGTCTAGCCATTGGTAGTCCTCGGCCAAAAAAACAGCCTTTTACCCTGTCTCTGGATGGTGTTCCTTTACCCAAAGCTGCACATCTGTAGGCAGGATGTTGATGAATTGCTCCATGGCAAATGTGTCGATGATCTGTGGGACTGTTTTGCTCTCTGGTTGGAGCCATTTTATTAGGAGTTCTCCAAGTCTGGCGAAGGCTTCTTGAGGGTTGTCGACTGAGTTGTACTTCAGAGATCGAAATCTCTGCCTGTAGTTCTCTCCCAAGATGTCATACCTTTTCAGGTTTGCGCTTTTCACCAGGTTATAATTTTCTGACTGTGCAGTGTCCATATTGCTGCAGGCAAGTTGGGTAGGGTACCAGTCTGATTGTGCATTGCTGCTCTGGCCATTGGCAGGCTGTGGCAACTCTTTCAAAAGTTGTCAGGTATGCCTCAGTATCCTCTGAGGGACACAACTTTGTAAGTTTAATGGCTTTTAAGTTGCCTGTGTTTTGCTGCTTGTCTGGATCTGTGCCAGATCCTCTGCCTTTGATAGCTTGCAAGGCATCTAGCCAGCGCTGCTCCTGTCACTGCATCTCTTCTTTTCTTTGTTGCTGCTGTCGGTGCATCTCTTCTCTACTTCTCTGTCTCTTTTTGTTGTATTGCCCACCATTTGAAAAAGTCCATCAGGCTTTCAGGTTCTGTCACTGCCTGTTCTTTTTCCACAACTTGTGCTGGCTGTACAATCTCAGCTTGGTGCATCTGTTAGGTTGTCTGCCATTCTCCTGGTAACCACTCCTGGACTTGCTGCTGCAGAATCCATACCTTTTTCTATGCTTCCCTGGTACTAGATCCTGTACCCACGCACAAAATTCCTGGCTTAGAGTATGCACGGCATAAATCCCACTTCTACACCATCTGTTGTCAAGGGACAGGTCAGGAAGCATAGGAAAACCAGGAGCAGTTGTATAATTCACCAAAAATATTTATTTATACTAGCAGTAACATAAAAAATAAACTTGTTCAGTATAACTATTTACAAAGGCAAAATAAAATAGAGAACATCCAGAGCTTTTCTTCAATCTCTGTGTCCCTTTTCTCTCTCAAACAATTGCCTCAGCTCTCTTATAAGTCCTTCCAACCCTCATTCTTAACAAACATCCTGTTCTTGTAAGTATCAGGCCTGTGCTGCAAGAACACAGTGTGCCTGAGCTGAGGCCCCTTTTTCAGAGGTCTTCTGCAAAAGACTTGCAACTTGCACTCAGGTAACCCCTTGAGTTTCCAGTATCTTTTTGCAATCATCTCAAACTATAATTATATACATTTCATCAGTAACACTATACAATTTCTAAATAAAAAGGTATCCCAATATCAGTTACATTTACTAACATACTAACATACTATTTGCCAGCAGATTAGGCCTTATGGTCTATCAAGTCTGCTCGAACCTAGATCCTTAGTTGGGTGCCGAGACCCTCCCATCCCTTGTGCTCCAGAAACCCCTATCATCCATCCCCACCCCCCCGGGACAGGCTATCATCTGATACATCCACTTTCTGTGTCTGTCCCACCCTCTCTTAAAGCTCTCCACTGTGGATCTCTGAACCAGCTCACCAGGCAGAGCATTCCAAGGGTCCACCACCCTCTCAGTGAAAAACCTCCTCCTCTTTTCCCCCCTCACCCTTCCACCTTCCAACTTCAAACCATGCCCTCTGGTGATGCCTCCCTGCTTTAGTCTAAAGATCCCCTCCATGTTTACTCTATTTATTCCCTTGAGGTACTTGAAGACCTCAATCATGTCCCCCCTGTCTCTCCTCTCCTCCAATGAAAACAGGCAGAGCTCCTCAAGTCTGTCCTCGTAAGTCAAATCCCCTAGCCCTCGTATCATCTTTGTTGCCCTCCTCTGTACCCTCTCCAGGAGCTGTATGTCCCTCTTCAAGTGTGGTCTCCAGTACTGTACACAGTACTCAAGGTGTGGTCTAACCAGTCCATTGTACAGCGGCAGAATCACTTCCTTGCTCCTAGAGGTGATCCCCCTTGCGATGCATCCCAACATCCTGTTTGCCTTGCTAGCTGCTCTCCTGCACTGCTCAGTGTTATTCATACATGTATCCACCATGACCCCAGGTCTTTTTCCCCTGTTGAGGCTTCCAGCACCTCCCTCCCAGGGTGTACCTGTGTTTAGGTTTCCCACCAAGATGCAACACCTTGCACTTGGTGATATTGAAATTTAATTTCCATGTGTGAGCCCAGCTTCCAGGGTGTCCAGGTCCCTTGCAGGCCAACCTCCCCTCTTCTCCCTCAACTACTGCTCCCATCTTGGAGTCATCCGCGAAGAGACTCATTTCACACCCTATACCATCCCTGATGTCTGATATGTATGCATTAAACAGGATTGGACCCAGGACCGAGCCCTGTGGTACCCCACTACCAACCTCTGTAGGGTTCGAGAGCTCCCCACAGACCACTACTCTCTGAGTGCATCCAGCTATCCAGTTTTCAATCCATCTGACCATCAAAGGGCCTACTCCTAACCCCATCAGTTTCTCCACCAGACCATTGTGGGGGACAGAGTCAAACGCCTTGCTGAAGTCCAAGAATAATACATCCACAGGCTTACCCCCTGTCCAGTTCTGATGTTACCCATTCATAGAACTCCACAAGGTTGGTTTGACATGATCTACCTGGCACAAACCCATGCTGCCGACTATCCAGACCTCCCACCTCCTCCAAGTAAACCCCCAATCGCCTTTAGTATACTCTCCATTAATTTTCCCACCACTGAGGTTAAACTGATGGGTCTATAGTTTCTGGTACTTCCTTCGACCCCCTTTATGGATTGGTACCACATGTGCCTCTCGCCAATCCCTAGGTACCCTCCTGTCTCAAGTGACCTGTTGAAAAGCTCGCCAGGTGCAGCCAGTATGTCCCCAATTCCCATAGTACTCTCGGATGAATGCCATCCGCCCAGGAGATTTGTCTTTCTTTAGGGCCTTGAGGGCAACCACACCCTTTGTGGGATGGCATCATCCGTCCTCCACCTTACTGGTCTTTTTATCCTTATCCAGATGTGACACCCTGGGGTACCTTTCCCACCCTTTTGCTCCATTTCTGTTGCTCCCTGATCCCACTCCCTGCCGCTCTATCCCTTTGTGCCTTGCTTTGTAGATATCCCATCCCTCCCTAGTGAACACAGAGGCAAAGTACTTGTTAAATACCTCTGCCTGTCCTCGCCTCTTCCACCCACCCTCCTTCTGATCTCAATCTGCTGAGATGGCCCTTAGTTTTTCTCCGCCCCCAATGTACCGGAAGAACCCTTTTCCTCCATGTATCCCTGTGCCAGCCGCTGCTCTTTACTGACTTAGCTCCTCACCATACGGGTGACTTTTCTAGATGCAAGCTGGTACATTTCTTATCCCTATCCCTCTTGTTGTTTTATATTTTTGTAAGCCGCCTTCTTTTCTCTGACTGCTACCTGGACCTCACTGGACCACCAGCATGGTTTATGTGACCTTGCTCCCTCACGCTTCAACTTAGCGCGATCCTGACTGCCTCATGAAGTCCCTCTTTTGATGACCTCCCATCTCCTTTCCACACTTGTTGTTGAGGTAATCCCCTTCAAGTGATCCTTGAGAATATTTCCCATGCCCATAAAGTCTGCCCCTAGTCCACTGCCAGTGTCCTAGATCTCACCCCCACTCCCCCAATGCTTATTTGAAACCAGACAGTATTGTGGTCACTCCCAGTCAGGGGTCCTGTACAACCATGTCCCTTACCAGATCCCCATCTGCCAGAACCACATCCAGGACATGCCCTCCCTTGTGGGCTCCATCACATGCTGTGTTAAGAACACATCCTGGAAGCCATCCAGCAGCCTCTGCTCCTTGGCCACCTTAGAGGACATGGTTCCCCAGTTTGTACCTGGCATATTAAGTTCCCCCATCAACACCACTCCTTCCCCTTTTGGACCACACTGGGCAATGATGTTGTCCAGCAAACCATCCTCTAGAACATCACTCATCCCATTTCCGCATAATGATTTGCATATATTTTTATATCAGCAGATATGCAAGGGAGAAAAAGACAGACAGCAATGGAAGACTGAGAGACAGCGAGAGGCAAAGAATTGTGAGACTGTCGGGGTGAACAAATCCTAGGTCTCACAGGAAATTGTGGTTGCGTAACCAGACAGAGAAGAGACAGAAAGGGAGAGAATAGAACAGATCCTTGCATTTGAACACTTTCTCCATATCAACTGGGACAGGGTCCTATTCCACCCTGTCAGACTTTGTCACTCTGTTTACTCAAGTAGCACTTGTAATTCTATAAATCCTGCAATTGGAATGAGTATTATTAGCAATGCAATTATGTATTCTTGTTTGGTTGTCCTCCCCTTCCCTTCCCCCGGTACACATCTGGAAATGAGCAGCCTTGCTCAGTGTGCCTTTCCTGGTGAAACTTTTGAAATAAATTAATAATTTAAACAAAGGGAATGTTAACTGTTAAAAATTTGCCACTGATATGTTTTGACCCAGCAGGCTCCTCTTTACACCCACATTTTTTACACTAATAGTTCAATTCGACCCAAGTTTTAACCCCCAAGCACTGTCAGTGCCTTATGCTGTCATTTGTTTGCTTTCAGGTCCAAGTGCTTCCTAGGCTTTCGAGTTTGTTTGCTTCACTTTTAGAGGACAGATCATGGCTAGTCTATCACCACGTTTTGGAGGCATTCATGCAGTTTGCTGAGGTAAGGGAATACAGTGGTGGGTATAAGTAACTAGAAATTTAATGAACAGTACATAAAACCACAAACTGAGTATTCCAGCAATGTGGAACAGAGGGATTTCTTAGTAGCATAATTGCCAGCACCCCTTAGCTAATGAGGTCATTGTGAGATGTAAATCCCATCGTACAGGCCTCTCCATATGGAACAGATGGATCTCCCTCAGAATCAATCTTCTGCATGGAGTCCCACTTACGAGTCTGAGCCAGAGGTGCTAGGATCTTGCAGGAACCAATCTTTCGGATAAGAGGCTGACAGTGGCTGCTGGCTATGGGTCCTGCATGACACTGTGTGCTGCCGTACCACATGCCTACCAATAACCATTGCTGGACCCTCACCTGCCTCAGTTATTTTCTTCTTGCCATCAAATGCGCTCTCTAGTAGTGAGTAGTTGCCTCAGTTTGCCCCTGCATCGCCGTTTTTCTTAAAACGTTTTTTCTTGTTTGATCATTTTGTTGAGATGTCTGGTAAGTCAAAAAAGGGGACCAAAAAACACCCTCTTTTCTGTTAGTGCACTTGTGACAAGAAGATTTTGTCTGATTACCAAAATCAGCTCTGCTTATCCTGCCTTAGGCCTAGCCTTGATAGGGACTCCTGCAACATTTGCTTCTCCATGGACTTTGGCAATTTGGAAATCCGCATGTTAGGTAGGGTAGCCCAACCCCTACATATGGAGGCAGGCTTTGAACAAGGGCATCCAAGGTAAAGAAACTGGGCCCTTCTCTTGGTTCCCTTACAGGTCATCCGAAATAAAGGGATCTTCCAAACCTCCCGCTGTTTGAAATACTGTGGAAACTACACCAACTGAGAAACTCGACCCTGGTCACCTGAGGGAATTCGGTAACAACTTTCTCTCCGGGGGTGGCTGGATCTTCCCTCTGACCTGGCTGGGCTGGGGGTGGGCGGGGGTGTTTCTTATTAATGTGGCTGTTGGTGAGAGGGGTGCCTCTATTAGGCCCAGGACAACCGAAAGATAAATAATCTAAACCAGGCCTTTAGACATTGCATTTCTTGGCCATATGGCCCTCTGATGGCATGTTTTTGACCAGACTGGAGGGTACAAACACATAGGCTGTTGCTCCATCTCATTCACACCGGGTGATTTCCTTCCTCCCTTGACTGCCTTCTTTAGTTGTGCTGCCTTAAGTTTTCTTTTGGTGCTGGAGTTTCAGATGGGGGGGGGGCGGGTCTCGCCACTAACCTCGATGAGAGGGGACCTGGGGAGAACAGGAGATCTTATGGAGGCTGCATGGCTCGGGATCTCAGGAGTGAAACAAGAGGAAATTGCATGCTATGAGACTCTTTACCAGTAGATAACCCCTGTAACTGACTGATTCCAAAAATGGAAAGGGGATCCTGAAGATTCAGAAAGAATTGTCTGACCTACACAGGGACTACGAGGCGAACTCAGATGAAGTTTTCCCTTCCTGAATGGGGACTTCTAAGACGTTGCCTGTTTACTTTGGTGACATTTTTCTTTGGTGACACGGGATATATCCAAGCCTGGTGACCGGGCATTGAGGAGAGACTTCGTGGCCTAGTTCATATATATTAAGGGACTTACATTACCAGCAGGGATCGATCTTAACATTGTTTTACTAGCCCAAACACTAGTGCAAATTGACCAGGGCTAGTGCAGCTAACTCTCTACTTGCCCAGCTTGACTAGTGCAGATTTTCATGGCTGTTAATGAAGTTAAAAAAAGTCTCTACTTTAGCATTCTCTAGTCTTCATACTAATCTCTCTCAATGTTCCAGATGGCCAGGTGTGATTAACAGCTCATTAAGAGTTGCAGTTATCTAGCAGTTCAAGAGAGGGATCCCACAAATGACTCAATGTGAGTCATTATCACTCCACTGTTAAGACTTTCAGCTAGTGTCCAGGGTGTGATCAAGGGTAGAGTGCTGTTAAGTCACTAGGTTCCAGTTTTCTGAATGTGTCTATGTCTAACAACTTGTCCAGTATTATTAAGACCAGTGCCCCTCATTTCTCTACATTTTGAGTGTTTGTATCCAGCATTTCAGTGACAAAAGGCAAAGAGATATACAGGATCGGCCCTGCAGGTGGTGGGATCTTCCTGGACATAAAGTCTCCACCACTCATTCACACTAATGGGATCTGCGCCGGAGGCACTAGGACCCAGCGGCAGCAAACTTTTTTGCTAGTGGGTTGGCGCCAGAGATGGAGCTGCGAGGAGCGGCACCGCGAGCCCCAGCCCGTGCGGTAGTGACTCTCTCGGCGTCGACCCTCCAACTGCCTCAGTTCCTTTTTTCCCGCCGTCGAGTGCGCTTCAGTGACGATGTTGCTCGCCCTCCGGGAGTCAAACTTCAAACTAGCAGCATAGTTTTTCAGTTTTATTGTTTCGTAGTAATATCTCGAATAAAGTATTGCTTAGCTTATTTATTCTTATTTAAGGAAGAAGTATCAACCTACATTGATGGAGTCAACCATGAGCAGGTCAGGTGACGGTAGGGAGACTTCGTATGAAAGGTGTTCAGACAGCCGGGCTGGGTCCGGTCCGCCGCCTTCTCCAGAAGGGGAGGGAGGGGGTCTGACAATGGACAGTCCAATGGCCGAGGGTGGTCCCTCGAAGCAAAAGTAAACGGTCGACTCTCGGCACCGCTCGCCTCGAGCTCTTCTTCGGCCCACAGGTCAAAAAAGAGAAGGCATCACTCGAGGTCGCCCTCTGATATGTCTGCACGTAGATGGTCAGTTATTGGGGCTAGTTGCCGGTCTCCTCCTTCAGAGTCTCTGGTTTCTGGTAGCCGACGTCCTCGACATCGGAGCCCTACCACGCCCTCTGGTAGGTCTTCAGATGAGCAGTTTCATCAGTGGGCTGCTGTTATGGAGCAGTGGGCTCGGAGGTTGGTCCAGCTGCCTGGCCGGGTCACTCAGGGGCCTTCGGGCTCTCTGGGAGATCAGGTAGGGTGGTTGAGCCTCCCTAGTCGCGTGGTGCCGTCTTCGGTGCCATCAACTCCACGCTAGTGTCAGCCCCTCAAACATGGCTTCGGCGCAGGGGGCCACACCAATGCCTCTATCTCCTGGTATTCATCCTTCTTTTTCCTCAAATCCTGCTTTTCGGAGTCTTGGGATGTTTTCGATGCCCTCAGCGTCGATGGCACGCTCGGCGCCGTCCTCAGCGCCGTACGTGTTTTCAGCACCGTGCTCTTCTTCGGTGCCAAGACCTGTTAGGGCGTCATCCAGTCTTCAGGGCTCCTTTTCTTTGAATCCTTTTCCTTCTTCATTTCCTTCTGATTTTCACTCCTTTCCTGTTCGTACAGTCCTTCCTGGGCTGTCAGGAGATGACATTGAGCTTGGCCCAGACCTTAGCCTGGGTGATGATGTGGAGGGAACAGGATCTATTCCTGCTGCAGAGCCTGTGGTCGAGGACCTGTCATTTAAGTCTCAGCTGAAAAACTTAAATTCCACTCTTTCTCTCCAAACTACAGATATCAATCCTGGGAAACTGTTAAGACTCCAATACCTCCATGTTCCGGAGATCCCTATGGATTTGACCCCTCCGGTACAGCCCTCCTTTGAGACGCTTTCTCAAATGGTATGGAATAATCCTGCTCTCATTCCTTCTGTGGCTAAGTCCATAGATGGGAAATATGCTGCTCCCAAGGATCAACCCATTTTGGCATCCCAAGCCTTTGCGGATCCTATTGTAGTTTTGGCAGAGAATGATAAGGTCGTCCTTCCCCAGACTACTACAGCTCGACCTATTAACAAAGAATCTCGTAAGATAGACACTTTAGGTAAGAGAGTCTTTGCTGCTTCCACCCTAGGTATGCGTATTGCCAGCTACCAAGGCTATTTCTCTCAATATGAGTATATCCTTTGGCATTCGCTCAAACAAATGCTTGAAGCTCTTCCGGAATCGGACACTAATTCAGAGCTTCTTCAAACCATAACCAGGGGTATCGAGTCCAACAACCAGCAGGTTAAAACAGCTATGGACGCCTTCGATACTGCCTCCCGGGCGGCGGCGGCGGGCATTTGTACCCACCGTCATTCCTGGCTGCGCACTTCAGGTTTCACGAATGATGCCCAGCAACAGGTAATGGCGTTGCCTTTCGATGGTGTGTATCTCTTCGGCCCTCAAGTAGAACAGGCTCTAGAGGCCACACAAAAGACTAGGTCAGCCATTAAACTGGCTCGACCTCCTCCCGTCCCCTCTCAAGGGGTGTTAACAAACGCCAGTTTCATAACCGTCAGTCCTTTCGAGGCAAAGGCAGGGGAAGTTTTAATAAAAACCAAGCCCCCCAGCCTCAAAAGAAAACGCAGCAGAAGGCGCAAGGACCCAAAGCGCCTAGTGCTGCCTTCTGAGTTGTTGGCCTAAGTCCCACCTCAGCTGCCCAAGGGGGACTGTTTCTCAGCGGTGGGAGGTCGTCTGACTCACTTCTATAATCAGTGGAAGTCCATAACCTCGGACAAATGGGTCCTCCGGATAATCCGCAAGGGGTATTCCCTCAATCTTTTGGAGACCTCTCCGATTGTCCCCAGACGACAGCCCAGGCTGTCAGTTCTTCAGTCAGAACTTCTCGCCTCCGAGATACAAGGCCTTCTGAACAACAGGGCAGTGGAAGTAGTTCCGCTGGATCAACGGAACACAGGGTTCTACTCCTTTTACTTTCTGGTTCCAAAGAAAACCAGGGGCATGCGCCCCATTTTGGACCTCAGAAAATTAAACAAATTCCTTCCCAAAGAAAAATTAAAAATGATATCACTAGGAACCCTGTTACCTTTGCTTCATCAACATGACTGGTTAGCCTCCCTGGACATGCAGGATGCTTCCCAGCACATTCCTATACACCCAAAGCATCACAAATACCTAAGGTTCGTGGCTTTGGGACAGCATTATCAGTTCAGAGCCCTGCCCTTTGGGCTATCCTCAGCGCCGTGAGTTTTTGCAAAGTGCTGTGCAATTCTCGCAGCACATCTCAGAAAAATTGGAATACAAGTGTTCCCATATCTGGACGATCGGCTTCTAGCAAGTCCTTCCAGGCAGGGATCTCTAGACACCGTAGCCACGGTTTCACACTTTCTTACGTCCATGGGAGTCCTGCTAAACCTCAAAAAATCGCAGCTGCAGCCCTCCCAGAGGTTCCTTTTCATAGGAACTCTCCTAGACACCACCTGTGCGAAAGCATTTCTTCCAGAGGACAGGAGTAGCGATATCCTTCAGATGGCTCGATACATCGGAGAAAGCAGCTCGGTGACAGCTCTCTCGATGCAACGGATGCTAGGTCTCATGGCATCCTAGGTGTTCACTGTACCCCTAGCATGCCTCCACATGAGAACCTCTCAATGGATGCTCAGCACTCAGTGGTCCCCGACCACTCACCCTCAGTTCTTTCTCATCAAGGTGACAGAACCTCTGAAGAGATCACTCACCTGGTGGTCGCAATAGGACAATCTTCTGGAAGGATACCCCTTTGCTCCTCTGGATCATCAGATTTCCATTACCACGGACGCGTCGCTGATGGGGTGGGGAGCTCACTGTCAGACTCTCCACACTCAAGGTACATGGACTCAGGACGAGTCCCAGCTTCACATAAATGTCCTAGAAATGAGAGCCATCCTTTATGCAGTCCAGGCTTTGAAGGACATTCTGTGTCACAAGAACATTCTCCTTCAAACAGACAACAAAGCAGTGATGTATTACATCAACAAGCAGGGCGGTGCTCACTCTTACCCCTTATGCAAAGAAGCGATGAGGGTGTGGGAATGGTGCTTAGAGCACAAGGCTCTAATTCATGCGGTCTACCTGCCGGGGGTGCAGAACGAACTGGCAGACCATCTCAGCAGAACAGAGACAGAGCCTCACGAATGGTCTCTCGACTCAGCCATAGCTTAGTCACTATTTGCAGAGTGGGGAACTCCAGACCTGGACCTTTTTGCATCCCCACTTAACACAAAACTGCCTCTCTTCTGCTCCAGAAATCCAGGGCATGGCATTTTCTGTCAAGATGCGTTCAGTCTGCTGTGGACAAAACTCTTTCTATAGGCCTTTCTGCCTCTTCCTCTAATTCAGAGAGTACTTCTCAAATTCGAGTCCCAGGGGAACAAAATGATCCTCATTGCTCCCTTCTGGCCTCGACAGATATGGTTTCCACTACTCAACAGTATGTCGGAAACTCCTCCGAAACCGCTTCCCTTCAGACAAACCTTCTGACTCAGGGGCCTGTGGTCCATCCCAATCTGAGGTCGCCTCAGCTTCATGCTTGGCTCCTGAAGAGATCAAGTGAACAGGTTCAATGTCTCTGCAGGGTTTCAGATATTCTTCTGGCTGCGCAGCCAGCCACTAGGAAAACTTACACAGCTAAATGGAAGTTGCCGCTCTGGTGTGCAAAACCTCTTTAAACCTTTTCCTGCCCACCAGATAAAGTTCTAGAGTACCTTTTAGACCTCTCAAATTCAGGTCTGCAATACTGTACAGTTAAGGTTCACCTTTGTGCCATTTCAGCTTATCATGAGCCAGTACTTTCTTTGTCACTGGCTCAGTTACCTGTGGTTAAGAGGTTTCTTAAGGGGATTCTGCATACCAGACCTCCAATAAGACGTCCAGTCGCAGCCTGGGACATTAATCTGGTGCTAGACATGCTCACTCTAAAATCTTTCGAGCCTCTAGCTATCTATGAGTTAAAATTTCTCACTTGGAAGACGGCCTTCCTAGTGGCCATTACCTCAGCCCGCAGGGTCTCTGAGATACATGCCTTGGTCACAGACCCTCCGTATACTGTGTTTC
Organism: Neoceratodus forsteri; assembly: GCA_016271365.2. Taxonomy (NCBI): domain Eukaryota; kingdom Metazoa; phylum Chordata; order Ceratodontiformes; family Ceratodontidae; genus Neoceratodus; species Neoceratodus forsteri. The sequence goes on from CM028136.1 coordinate 86,199,451, forward strand.
ATAATGACAAAGTAGTTTTTAGGACCCATCCTAAGTTTCTCCCTAAGGTTGTTTCAGAATTCCATCTAAACCAACCTCTGGTCCTTCCATCTTACTTTGCAAACTTCCAAAATGAAGGAGAGCGTTGTCTTCATTCCTTGGATGTCAAAAGAGCTTTGCGTTTCTGTCTAGACAGAACAAAAGACTTTCGAAAAGCTCAACAACTGTTTGTTTCCTTCAGCGAGACCCGGCTGGGTCAGCCTGTCACTATCAGATGTATTTCTGCATGGCTGGTGGCATGCCTTCGCCACTGTTATTCCATGGCACAGGTTAAGCTGGAGGGCAGAGTGTACGCTCACTCTACTAGAGCAATTGCGGCATCCCTAGCCGAAATCCGCAACGTGTCCATTGCGGATATTTGCAATGCGGCCACCTGGAGCTCAGTGCATAGTTTTGTCAAACACTATGCCCTGGATGTCCATGCCAGACGACATCTTTCTTTTGGCAGAACCATTCTTAATGGACTCCTGTCCTAAAACTGTGAGCTCTTGGTCTCTCCTGCCGCCCTCTCGGGGGATTATTAGCTTGGTACTTTCCCATTAGTGTGAATGAGTGGTGGAGACTTTATGTCCAGGAAGATATGGAAATCACGTACCTACCGTAATTCTTGATCTTCTTGGACGAGTCTCCACCACTCATTCATACACCCGCCCACCATCCCCCGAGCTCACCTCTGTTGTTGGTCTTCACTCCCTCAATCTTTAGGCTTGGCCCTTCTTATACTGGTCGTCCGGGCTATCTTATGTCCGGTTTTTGTTTAGGCTATCCTTCTAGGTTAGTTACGCTGCACCTCCTCAAAAAAAAAGGTACTGAGGCGGTTGGAGGGTCGACGCCGAGATAGTCATTACCGCACGAGCTGGGGCTCGAGGTGCCACTCCTCGCGGCTCCATCTCTGGTGCCACCCTCTAGCAAAGTTTGCCCGCTGGGTCCTAGTGCCTCTGGCGCAGATCCCATTAGCGTGAATGAGTGGTGGAGACTCGTCCAAGAAGATCAAGAATTACTGTAGGTACGTACTTTCCATTTTTATTCCAGCCTCACCACAACTTCCCTCTCCCAAATCTCTTAACTCTGTTCTTTCCCTGGACACCACTGCAGACCAGACTCTGAGGTGACCATCCGTAGAGCCATAGCTGCCATTACTGGCAAGTGTAGGAGGTCCTCAGCTCTTCTAAATGGACCACGCCAGCTATCACTATCCATACAGTTCCACCCTTATCCCACTCAGCATGTCCTTTCAGCCTAAAAACAAAGCTTTGGATCATGTATGGTACAAAAATAAACCTTGATAAAATACATAATTTGAAACCTTGAAATAGACATTCCTGGGGTGCATAGATCATCCTGTATGGAAATAGAAATAATACAGTGTTATGCCTGCGTACTGTTTCCCCTTGGCTGATGAAGGGACAATGTTAAAGAAAAATCTGTTATTGTTGGGGCAGAGCATATTAAAATCAATGCTTTTACAAATAAAAATGTCATAGTTTACTATTTTCCAAACCCCTTAAGTTTGTTTAGCCCCCACCCCAAAGAAATCTTAGATGTGCTCCTGGCTCACTTGAGACTGTACAAAAACTTTCAAAAGTGCAGGTCTCCAGTTGACTATAGGGTAGGGACTACGAGTGTCTTTCTCTGCCTGACTCTGTTCATTGCCCTGTGGGTGGTGGTGACAGTGTGGTAAGGTGCATGATGATGCCAGCTATTGTGTGGGCAGAGCTAGGGCTGCTTGATTGAGCATTTGCTGTTATGATATCCTCTCTCTGTTTGGTGTGTGTGTGTGGAAGGGGGGCAGAAAGAGGAAGAGAGGAGGCCATGGTACAAAAAAATGAGGGGGGGCGCCCAGTGTCTGTGATGGATGGTATTGCAGTTTTTTTTTATTCTGCTGGGGAGCTGGAAGCAATGTGGGAGCAGGATAAATGTGCAATAATCAGTATTTCTGGGCTTTGCTTGCATTGTTTCCTGTGTAAGTGAGCAAAATTTACCATTATAATTAAGGGCTAGTGCAACCATTTGCGGGCTAGTGCAATTTTGAATCAACTTGCCCTGCTGGCTAGTGCAAAAAAAGGTTAAGGTTGACCCCTGATTACCAGGTCCTGTAAAGCATATGAGACGCACTGGATTTTAAACCAGGCTGAGAAGCAGAGAATAGGACAGTAGAATTGGAACAAAAACCAAAATGTAAACCAGCCTTATTAATAGTGTGAGCCTGTACAGGGACACCTAGTTTGGAAGGGAGAAAGTTTACTGATTGGGGAGGGTCTCCTCCCATGGGGGGGGAAGGGGAATGTAGCTGCCCCCTTCCTTCACCTAAAGACCCTTATGGGGGTCCTTTACCTTTCCCATGACTGACACCTTTCACTTGATCCCTGTAGTATACTACCCACAAGAGTTTTCTGGCACTCCAATCTTAAATGCATAAATGAAAATACCTTTTTTCCTCAATCGAATACCCCGAAGCTCCCTATTAGGAATTTCCTCTCAAAGCCTCATAAGTTCCCTTTATTAACCATCCTGGATGGTGACACACAGCTCTTCCTAACAGAAGTGAGTAGGGCCTCAGACTCTATGAACCCAGCTGATTTTCTCCAACCATGCTGGTTCCCTCCCGGAGAGAGCACCCAGTGGGTTTACTTGCCCTAACTGGGGCCTTTTTGCTCCTCGAGGGGATTTTCTATCTCCCCTCAGAGGGGTTCCGAGACTCCAAACTCCACCCCAGTTCCTACCAGGAATTTGGACAGGAGCAAATGGAGGTTGTGCAGAGTAAGCACCTCTACTGTGGGAGTCAACCTGTACATAGTTTACTCACTTGTTAATGTGTTTCAACTATGTATTAGTTTAGGTTCTAGATACATTGAAGATAAGGATGATGTTCTAGAGGTTAAAGGAGGGAGGGGGGATAGAAAAAAACATGAGTCAAGTTTCAATTACTTTAAAAGGATTTTTATTTACAGCAGTGCATAAAACAAATAAAAAGGTGCCTGACCCACTAGTTGACCACTCATCACTGGGGAGGACGATCTGGATATTTCCAGGCTCGGCTACCCTAGAAAAGAAAAATACAATGAATATTAGAAACATAGAACTACCATGGCAACGCAGCCGATAAAAATTTTCTCCCAGAATATCAACGGTCTACATAACCCAATCAAACACTCCCTTCTCATGTAACATCTTAATTGACAAAAAGCGGATATTTATTTCTTCCAAGAAACTCATCTCTCAGACCTTGAACATCAAAAATACTCAGTATTTGCTTCTTCCCACCCCAGTGAGTGGAAATGGGGTGTGGCAATTCTCAATCTTCCTGGACTCAAGTCTCCACCACTAACTAACCAACTAAGGGAAGAGAGGGAAAATGTAGAGGAGAACTTGTCTACTGCGATAACAATCCTGATATGAGACACCAGGATCTGGATTTCTGAAGCAGGATGGGGCAGACTTGCATTAACAGAGGACGCAGAAAGAACCAGGCTCGGGCTGCCACAGTCATCGAAAGCAACTTTACAATGACTAAACTAGCACAGCGTGCTCAAGACACGACTCACCATGGCCTTCCTGTATAGGGTAGGAAAAAGTTCCACCTTGCTTGTTGACAAAAACATCACAATTTTGTCATCTGCCCGAAGTGAATAACTCTGTGACAGAGAGCCTTCCTCAACCTGGAGGAATCTAAGGGAAGCTCCTAAGAGAAGGAGCTGCTGGGAAGGTGAAACTGACACCTTTCCCGAAACAGGAAAAAAGCCCTTCCTGGGGAAGGGAGAGGAAAGCTAAGGCAACTGCATCCGAAGAGTGTAACCAGGAGCGACTGGCATGGAGCCAATGTGCAGGAAGTGAAGGTTCGAATACCGAGAACTCCTTCCTGAATAAGGCCCTACTTGACCTTTAAGGTCAAGAAAAGGAGCATGCCATCTGGTAACTTGGAGGCAAGCAGGGAAGTAGGAACCTGTGTTCCTACTTGCCGTGGAATCACTTCTGTTGCTCTGAGGTCGATTCAAGGAAAGAGAGTCTGACAGAAAAAAAAAAACAGACTGGGCTGCCGCCTAGATCTAGGAAACATCTCTGAATTAAGAGAGAATCCTTCTCGGAAAAATCTGATGACCCATACCCCCGCTGGATTGGACTTCCCCTAGAAGTAGAAGTCAGGTGCCATCCACCATTGTCGAGAGGCAGCTGAGGCAGAACTTGGGCCGGATCCAGAAGGATGGTATCTGGTGCTTTCGGACCTAGGCCCTCTGCTGCAATGATTTAAAAAAAACAAGACTTGACTCCGGCATGTGAGTGACGTCGACATCGAAGCGCACTCGACAGCAGGAGAAAAGGAACTGAGGCGGTTGGAGGGTCAACACCGAGATAGCCTATATAGACGCAAGATGCTCACGCTGGCCCTCCTGAAGATTTTTGACTTCCACGGGGTCCTAGTGCCTCCAGCGGAGTCCCATTAGTGTGAATGAGCAGTGGAGACTGCGTCCAAGAAGATCAAGAATTACGGTAAGTACGTAATTTCCATTTCCCTCTATTATTCCCCTAGATGTGTACGATACCCATATCGATAGTCAAGGGCGTTTTGTCATTATACAAGGGACTTTACACGTCCAGAGGATCACTCTGGTATATATATATATCTTACTTTGAGAGTGTTCCTGCAGTAGGTCTTCACATATATGTAACCCCTCACCCCTGCCTTTTTAGCAAACGACAGGTGGCATGCTGTTGAAGCTGACAGCAATACCTGGTGGGGACCTGGGTTCGGGTAGGATGAGGTTACTCGGCACAGGGGGACGTAGGTTTGACTACTCTGTACAGGGGCACCCAAGTAAATCCGAACACAGGAAGCAATAACTGTAATGTCCAGAACCAGGAATGGGATTCTTCAGTGTGGCTTTTATTCACATACTAGCTGAACAAAACAAAGCATAGACGGACCCCCATGGGGCTACAGTTCCTGGTAATGCAGATTAGAGACTACAGAACACTTTATCACCATTTTCAGCCTTCAGGCTCTGGACCCACCAGGCACACAGCCCAGACTTGCACGCGCTTTGGGTACACAGCCCGACTAGTACACACTTGGGTTCTCCCCACGGTCCATTGGAAGAATGAACCAATTATCCTGTCGTGGCTCCCCACACCACTTTAGAGTCGGCGACTCATAGAGAGAATTTTTCCTTACTTGTTGTGGCTCCCCACACCACTTAGAGTCTGCGACTCCTAGAGAGAATTCTTCCTTACTTGTTATGACTCCCCATCTCACAAAGAGAATTTTTCTTTACACTTGTGGCTCCCCACACCACTTAGAGTCCACGACTCCTAGAGAGATTTTCCCTTTTGCAACCCCACGTCTGGGTACTTCCCCCATCACTGGCCAAGTGCATGAGGCAAAGTAGCAACCACAGCAGAAATCCGTAGAGGTGGACCTGGTTACTAAAGATGGGGGGTTTGCCCACCTCCAGCTCCCACAGCCCATACCCGGCCATTTCCCTGGGAAAACTGAACTTCTGAATATACATTAAAGGGTAGATGATCTGGGTGCATCTCCTCTATATACTATTTGAATCACACAGCAATCTAGCATTTGACACTACTTTACTTGTTTGGCCCAGTCCTATAGGCTTCCCAAAATGTAGCTCAATCCCTAGATTTCCATACATGTCCCAGGGTGAAGAAAACATTTTGCCCTCTCATGTTAGAGCAGACACTCACCCTTTAGTTGCAGGTGCCCCACAGGCGAATCACAAATCTTCCAACTTTCAAAACAAAGGCTGAACTGAACAGGCAGCTTTTCTTCCTCTTGGCAGAATTAAGGGGATGGCCCCAGGAATCTGCATGGGATCTTACATCCGGAGGAGGAGCACTGAGACCCGAACAGCGGTCTCCGCCCACTTGAGCACACCTTCACGCACTCAAGGCAAACTGACACTGACTACTACTCTTTGAAAACTCCCAGCTGCCTCTATCTAACTCCTCTGCTGCAGATTCCAATGTGGCTTACAGCCATGGAAGTTCTATTGGTGATGTCATCCCTCAGTCTCAGCTTGAGACTGAGAATAAGTGAGACAGTGAAACCCATTTAACTGGAGTTTCACAAGCTGTCTTCCCTGCCTCACCACTAGGTCTTACTGGGATTCTAGTAACCTCGGTAACAAGGGGTTACACTCGCCTTGACCAGGAAAATGACTGTCTGCAGTCATTATTTACCCGGCCTTAGGCCATCCCACCCTATGTGCTACCTGCGGAGGGGGGTGATCAGGCCCCCTCCTACCATGTGCAAGCACAGGTAGGCAACACTAAGGGCCTAGAGGCCTGTAGCTGACATATCAGCCTCTACACTATCCACTTACTATGGACACCTAGTGGCTCTGGTAGAACCATCCAGAGCATAGCCCTGATAGATCAGCAGTGCAGTCCCTACGGCCGTTCAGGACCACAGCCTGTCTATCCTCCCTAACCCTCTAGGGAAAACCTATCTGCCTCTAATGTAATATTCCAAAAACCAAAAACAACCCGGGGACCTGCCCGACCTTGGGCAACCTGCAACCACACCATTAAAATACCACATTGCTGCCTCCTCCCTACCCCCACAACCACACCTGTGGAAGGAAAGGGTTAATACAGCAATAACCATTACAATAACACCACAGTACTTTAAATTTCTAAACAGTAAAGCACTGACGAGGAACTCCGATGAGCCCCTCCTCCTCTTCTTGTCTTCTCTTCTGTCTTCCCAGAAACACCTGTAAGAAAAAGAAAGACAAAACACACGCTCCTAATCTGCATACACAGTCTACCTAGACCCCTACCATCAAAACACTGAAAATCCCAAAAGATTTTTTTTTTTTTTTTTAGAAAAAGGTAGAAAAACAGTATTTACATTAGAAAACAACGACATTATTTACAGTACACATTTGGAGGGATGGAGCACCCTAAAAGTCCCAACTAATGACCACAAGGCCCGAAGGCTAGTCCAATAAAGAGTCTCTCCTGGGCCAGAGCCCGGTGAAGCACAGTTCTAACAGGCCAAAGTCCCGAAGGGGAGAGTCTTTGAGGACAGTTCACACATTTTGAAGTCTATTAGTGTAGGGTGTGTACTGCAATGTCATAAAGATAGAAAAGTTCGGGCTTACCAGCCACTTGTAGTACAAGATTCGGCACCAACCTGCACCTCTGACGAAGACTCTCCCTGGCAGCATTTCTTCCGATACAGCTGGGCGGACATCTTCCAGGAACCACAGGAGGACACATCTGGAAACAGCTGGGTTGATGTCATCTCTGGAGACGGAACCTTAGAACAGGAACAAAAAGAAAACAGCTGGTCCGACGTCATCCGATTACCAGGCGATGAACAGGAAACAGCTGGCTGGTGTCCTCTCTGGATCTGAAGTCATCTGGTGGGCCAGTTGATGGTTGCTGGACAGGACAGTACACTGTAGACTGATGAATGTGGGGCACCTGAGTCCTAGATATTCATATTGACGGATCAATAAAGGCACTTCACAGTCTGGTGTGGCAGTATTGACTACCACTGCTCGCTCTCCATTTTGTAGGCACGGGCACATTTGCTGGGAGGTCCTTGCACTGAGGCCAATAGTACCGGGGGTCAGGGGCTTAAATTATTACCCCGGCTGGGCGCACATAATTCACACAGTGGGAGATTTCAGGTCCCTCTCCATCCACTATTCTCACTCTGTCTATAAACAGTGTCCTGCCTCTCTTCCACTGGGTATACTTTTCGTGGAACAGTCTATTCTTTACATGCTTGTTGGCCCCAGGATGCACACTTTTCATTGCTTCATCCCAGATCCAGGATTTCCTGCAGTTCTCAATCTCTCCCAGACTTTCCGAGGAAAGGTAGGAAAGGTCATACCATAGATCTCATTTGCCTTTCTACGAACCAGTCTCTCCTCTTTTACTTGCTTTGGTCAATCTGAGACCGCTGGCCTGGCTTGGGGGTGGCCAGTCCTGGTTCTGCCAGCTACGCATCCTTAAGGAAATTAGAAACGGATCCCTGACTTCTTCCTGCTGTAAAGCCAGGGCAGTGGCATCACCACTTTCTTCCATCCTCCTGGGGCTGTGTGGTTGGCTGTTTGCACTTGTCTGTGTCTGTAGGTTAGTTTTTGTTCATTTACATGTTTTTCTGCTGGGAATACCTGTGCCATTCTTGCACACAACATTGGTGAAAGTCTCCTGGACTGAATTTCTGCAAATCGCCATCATCAGGTATCAGCTTTTTAATTTTAAATCAACTTTCTTGAAGCCTCCCCAAGGAAGCATATGCCTTACAACTAGTCTTACAAACATGGTGATGCTGGGTCCTGCAACTGAATCAACATTTTCAACATTCTCATCTGACCACTCTTAAAGCAACTGCACTTGTGGACTTTAAAGAACAAAGGAATTTTAACACATTTTGTGACTGAATCAACATTTTTGTCTGACCTTTTCCAAAGGTATTGTACTTGTCTCTGAGGACTTTGAAGATCAAAGGAAACACAGACAAAAGGATTTCACACATTGCATATGCCTACTGTCTGACCTACTCCCAAAGTATTGTATTTATCTCTGAGGACTTTGAAGAACAAAGGAAACATATAGACAAAAGGATTTTACACATTGCATATGCCCAGGCCACAGTTTATCACCTTTCAGGAACTTTAACATATTATGTTATCCTGGATCTCAACAGTACTATAGTACTTCTCTTAAACTCTCTGGCACCAAACCCTCCCAGTCTTTTTTTTTTCATTTTTCTCTGTACTTTCGCCATAGTGCTTAGCTATCCACCTTAGCCCACCAAACTGCACTCCCACCACCCTCCCGCTGCTCGCCACCCTCCCCACCCGACTGCCTAGCCCATACTACCTGCCTCTCCTGCCTCGCTAAAAATGCTTTGGCTTAGTCTCCACCACCTGTTCCTGCTCACCTCACCCTCCTTTTCCCTTTATGCCAACTCCTCCGCCTACCCCACCCTCCACCTACTCTCACCTTCTATACTACCACCAAACATTGTACCATGGCTTTACTCTGAAGTCTTAAACAAACATCACCCAATTAATACATGGGTGCAAAGAGCCATATTTCCTAATTGGAAACTGCCACATCATTATAACTCACTAATGATCACCTCTACTGGGACTCCAGAAGACAATCCAGCATCTTAAAAAGTACAAGCAGAAACTCACTCCAACCTATTATGAACTACGTAATGGCATCGTGAAACTCCTGCTCCTACTTTTTAATATCTGGTGGATACACCCAAACCCTGGTCCTGTTGCACTGAAGCCGACAAAACAGGGAAAGTTGGTAGTGGTCTCCATTATCACTCTAAATATCTGCAGCCTCCTTCCCAAATTGGCATCTCTTCAAACTCTCGCTGGACAAAAAAACCCTGATATACTAGCCATTGTGGAAACCTGGCTATCTCCCAGCACCCCGGATCATGCGGTCTCGCTTGAAGGCTACAGTCTTTTCAGACTCGACCGGGCAAGTAAGAAAGGTGGGGGCTGTGCTATCTACATAAAGGACAACCTCTCCTGTCAACGGCAGCTTCACCCCACAAATCACAGATGCAACTCCTCCTATCAAACTGCTTCTTGGTGCACAAACAAAGTTCTCACAGTGGCCGCAGTCTATATCCCTCCAAAAGACCACCGTCCAGTATTAAGTCTGTACTTGATTTTGTTAGTCTGCAGCCCTCTGAAAATGAGCCCTCCTCCTCCTCGGGATTTCAACATAAACTGGCTCGCCTGACACTGGCTCTTACAAAGATGACATCCTAGCAGCAAACCTGACTCAGATGGTAACCTCCCCCACCCGGAAAAATTACAAAACTGGTACAAGCACCCTTATTGACTGGGTTCTCACAAATCACCCTGACCGGATAAAAAACATTAAAGTCCTCCCTGACTCTCTCAGTGACCACTCCCCAGTGTCCTGTACCTGGTCTAATAAATTTCTCAAGCCCCCCAAAGTTATAACAAGCAGAGTATTGCCTTATGGGAATCTTATAGTTGAAAACCATCTCCTACAACAGGACTGGACGCCAGTCCCTGAATCAACTGATATAACACGCACTAGAATACTTCATTAAATCTTTCAACTCTGCATGCACTTATACGCCCCAGTGAAAACGTAAAATCAAAGCGCTATCAAATCCATGGATTACTGCCAACTACTTGCCGAGCTCAAGGTTCGGGACCACCTCTGGGCAGTTGCCAGAGACACAGGCTCACCTCATGATACCCTAAAATACAAGCAGGCACTAAATAGATGTACCTCTCAAATTAGGCAAATGAAGAGCTTTATTTCAAAATGCCCTTGAATCCACCTGGGTGATGGAAGAGCTTTTGGGACAACATCCAAATATATGGGTAAACAATCAAAATCACACCTACCATTATGAAAGTTGATGGATCCACCACTCTTGACCCAAAGTCTATTGCAGATCGCTTAATAAGACATTCACAGACCTTGTGGGGTCCTCCCCAGATTTCTTCTCGGACTTACCTGTGCCTAGCCTAGTATCACAAAACACCCTCGTGACAAACCACAATTTTACTTCAAGAAAATCAAAGTGCACGAAGCACACAAGTACATAAGAAAGGCCTGCTCCAAATCCAGAACAAGTAGTGACACGCTAGATCTAAAATCCTGTCTCTCACCCTGGATGAAGTAATTCACCCCTTGCAAAAATTCTTAATCTGTCACTTTGCCAAAGTCAATTTCCCAACAAATGGAAATCTGCCATAGTTACGCAGTGCACAAAGGGGGACAAAACCTCAACAGGAAACTATCGACTCAATATCAGTACTCCTCCCTCTCCAAAGCACTTGAACGAATAGTGGCAGACCAACCTCTGATTACCTGGACAATACATCTACTCTGTAATCAACAGCACGGCTTTTAGGAAAGGACATAGTACAACAACAGCCTTACTTGATTTCTCTGGAGAAGTCCACTCAGCCCTGGACAAAGGGTGCCAAACAGGTGCAGTCTTTATCGATCTTACAAAGCTTTCACACAGTCCATCATGGCCTACTTACCTCCTTACTCTAGCCTAGGCCTGGGCAAGGTCCTTGTGCTTGGGTAAAAGTTACCTGTCCAATCGGTCACAGGCTGTAAAATCTCTAATGAACTCTCCGACTTCAAACCAGTTCTCTGGTGTACCACAGGATCAATTCTTGGACCGCCTCCTCTTTAGCCTGTTCCTTAACTCCTCCCAGATATCTGCCAGGAGAAAATAATCTTATACGCTGATGATGCTGTAATTTCTCTTCCCACAAGGATCCAAACTCCCTACGAAAAGCCTGCAACTTGCTTTCTAGTGTTGAAAGGTGGTTCCTGGATAGTAAACTTGTGCTAAACCACAATAAAACAAAAGCCATGCTCTTCTCCAATCACCAAAACAAAATAGGCATACTCCACTCACCATACAAACCTCTTGGAATTACTCTGGATCAAGTAAATACTTTCAAATACCTTGGTCACTTTGACCAAGGGCTCACCTTTGCAACCCACATTGACAACACTACTTAAAACAGTGAACCAACGCCTTGGAGTACTATTCAGAATCAATTTCAAAATCAAGCTGCATTGAGAATAGTTATACAGAGTTCCATAATCTCAATCATTGACTATGGCCTTATTATTTATGGCTCAGCTACTCCCACTGCTCTAAGGCGATCTCAATCACTCTAAATAAGGCCTGCCGGCTCCTCACGGGGCTCAAAGACTGACTCCACACGCGTGATCTGTACTATGAATCAGGCTGGTTGAACCTATCAAATCGCCTTATTTATCTCACCTGCACAATGGCAAAAAAATCTATCTTGGGACTGACTCCATTTTGTATTCAAAACCTACTCCGACTGAATCCTGGCTCACGACCCTCCACCAGATCTGAACGCCAACCTTTCCTGGTTCCGAGATGCCGGACTGCACAGGGACAAAGATCTTTTGCATACAGGGCCCCGACATGGTTCAATGCGCTTAGTCCGCCTACTGTATCCTCAACCTCGCTTGAAGCTTTCAACCATGCTCTATGCCCACCTCACCACCACTAGCAACTGTGATTGCGCTAGATAAAGACTACTACTCCTCATGTCCATCCTCACATCTGAGGCCTCTTCCTCCTGACTAATGAACCCTCTGGTACCTCTACTACTTCCTGTCTCCCACCCAAACTCACTCCCCCCTTTTTCCTGTCCCTCTCACTTACTCTCCGTCCACCACCTTTCCTCCTCTCTAGCCTCCTTTTGCGCCTAATGATCACCCTCTCCTTGGAAGTTTCCTTAACCTCGAAATTGTCTACTCGCTTGAACCTGTTATAGCTTGTTTTTCTATGAAACTTAAAAACGTTACTGCCTTAAACTGTTAATAGCAAATTTATGATGTAACTTTCCTGTCTGGCTTTACCTGTAATGTGTATCGTGCTTTGTTAAATGTTCTTTGTGACGTGGAACCTTTGTAAAAGAGCCCTGGCTCAAAGGTATTAATTCCTAGACTAATAAACTAAACTAAACTAAATACATTCCTCCGAGGCAAGATCTTGAGGCTGTGTACCCATTCCTTTTTCACAAGGCCACATAGGTCCCCCCTCATCTTCCTCTTCACTGAGGATCTGAGCCCAGGAGTGAGCAGTCGTTCTCACCCCTGAGACTATCCACTCATCACTAGGCGCGGAGGTCGACACCTCCCATTCAAAGGCCTCCCGCATCTCATCTTCACCTAAGAGACTTGGGCTAGGCCCCCACCCAGGGGTCTATTGATGCTTTATCCGAACTTTCTTTCTGGGATCCAGCATCCGAAACTTCAACTTCTGGTTCTGTCTCTAACTCTGCACCCTCTAGCTTTGTGCCACACTCCCCCGAGGGACCTTCCTCCACAGGTTCCGCCTGGTGCTGTGTGCTGCCAACTGCAGATTCCTGAATTTTTGTCCATGTGGAGGCCAAATGAATTGGAGGCGCTTTATACAAGCCATATTTTTGTAGGCATCCAGCACAGTGAGGAATCATGAAGACGTCCCTTCCAGCACTCAAGCATATTTGACATACACGCACTGGATAATTAGGAATCGCCACCTGAGGAGGCAGTTGCCCTCCATAGCACCACTTTTCTATATCTCTCAGTCTATTTACTGCACTCTTACTGCAACCCGGGCATGATCCGGGTAACAAGCTGGTCCTGAAGCCATAACTGCAGAAAAATAAACAAAGTTCACTGTAACTGAAAGTCCCACTTTATTGAACACACTCTTTAGCTGTAAAATGGCTCCTCTGCTGCTGTGTTTACTTTACTACCCCACCCTGTAATGGTGGTGGCAGCACTCCTGTGCATCAACATTTAGAATCTGGGTCAAGCCATTGCGCACCCGATTTACACACACTACTGATAACTTTTACTCAAACTGCACAACTTTCTCTGATCTGGCTCCAAACACATTTACAGGATTTTCCTTGGACTTTTTACATGCTGGTAACATTCATTTTATTCACAGTCCCTTAAAGCTTCAGGTTTTTAGCACAGGATTGCCTGTATTTCTAGTGCTGCACTTTGCTACAACCCACAGTCTCTCTCTGGCTGCAGACTTTAAACTGAGGCTAATTTCATTTCTATGCACACAGTCAATGGCTTAACAGGCTTGCACTTGCTGGCAGGACTTAACACAGTCATTACTTGCAAAGCGACTACATTGCTGCACACACATTTTATATGGCATAGGCTGAAAATCACTGTTTGAGCAGTTCTGGGTTGTTTACTTACTGTTATCAGTAGCAGCTTGCTGCGATTGGGAAAAACCGCCTGCAGCCAGTTCTTGAAGACCTTGGTACACAAACGGGCGGGCAGTCCTAGCGATCGTCGTTTTAAACACCAAACTTGCAATTTGGACGATCGATTAGCGGGTTGAGCCCGATTTTAAACTATAAAGTCTATTTTTGTACTGTTTACAACGCTTTGAACACTTCGCGATGCTCCTCCACTGCCAGTACACGCACTCCATTCTCACTCCCTCTCGAATGCTGGGGCAGTCTTGTAGAGCTGGCTGAGGGGCGGACTGATTGCAGCCTGACCAACCACACAACGCCATGCAAATGAGCCTCTTCTTCCTCGAGGAGCTCTTCTCCTCAGCGATCGTCGAGCAGGCAAATTCAAGCTGCAGAATGCAACTTTTTTCTTTTCAACTGACTCCACGGCGGGGCCTATTTCAGCCATATAACATAGCTATTTACTCTGCAGTCTCTCAATTCACTCAGAAAGCATTTCCAACGTCCAGGGCATAATTTTCCTTTTGCTACCCTAGTCTTCCACACTTTCCTTCACAACAGTTCATTTTAAAGCATTTCAAACGTCCAGGGCACAATTTTCCTGTTGCTACCCCTAGTCTTCCGCTTTTCTTCACAACAGTTCATTTTAAAAGCATTTCAAACGTCCAGGGCACAATTTTCCTGTTGCTACCCCTAGTCTTCCACGCTTTTCTTCACAACAGTTCATTTTAAAGCAGGCAAAACGCTGTAAATAATTTTGATGCAGGACAAGGGCACACTCTTTGGCTTTACAGCTCCTTGGTAAACAGTTGGCAATTTTAAACAGCAGCACAAGATTCACAGCACACAGCAACACACACTAGGGAAATTGCTTCAGCTTTTTGGGCTACCCACTGCCAGATAGCCAAGCGCTGGCCCCTTTTGAGCACCTTCCTCCCAGAACAAAATCCAAAGCGGTGCCTCCATTTTTGTAACCCTCACCCCTGCCTTTTAGCAAGCGACAGGTGGCATGCTGTTGAAGCTGACACAGTACCTGGTGGGGACCTGGGTTCGGAGGATGAGGTTACTCGCACAGGGGACCTAGGTTTGACTACTCTGCACAGGGCACCCAAGTAAATCTGAACACAGGAAGCAATAACTGTAATGTCCAGAACCAGGAATGGGATTCTTCAGTGTGGCTTTTATTCACATACTAGCTGAACAAAACAAAGCATAGAGGACCCCCATGGGGCTACAGTTCCTGGTAATGCAGATTAGAGACTACAGAACACTTTATCACCATTTTCAGCCTTCAGGGTTGGACCCACCAGGCACACAGCCTGGACTTGCACGCTTTGGGTACACAGCCCGACTAGTACACACTTGGTTCTCCCCACGGTCCATTGGAAGAATGAACCAATTATCCTGTCGTGGTCCCACACCACTTTAGAGTCGGCGACTCAGAGAGAGAATTTTCCTTACTTGTTGTGGCTCACCACACCACTTAGAGTCTGCGACTCCTAGAGAGAATTCTTCCTTACTTGTTATGACTCCCCATCTCACAAAGAGAATTTTTCTTTATACTTGTTGTGGCTCCCCACACCACTTAGAGTCCACGACTCCTAGAGAGATTTTCCTTTGCAACCCCACGCCTGGGTACTTCCCATCACTGGCCAAGTGCATGAGGCAAAGTAGCAACCACAGCAGAAATCCGTGAGAGGTGGACCTGGTTACTAAAGATGGGGTTTGCCCACCTCCAGCTCCCACAGCCCATACCCGCCATTTCCTGGGAAACTGAACTTGAATGTACATTAAAGGGTAGATGATCTGGGTGCATCTCTCTACATATTACTTGAATCACACAGCACTCTAGCATTTGACACTACTTTACTTGTTTGGCCCAGTCCTATAGGCTTCCCAAAATGTAGCTCAATCCCTAGATTTCCATACATGTCCCAGGGTGAAGAAAACATTTTGCCCTCTCATGTTAGAGCAGACACTCACCCTTTAGTTGCAGGTGCCCCACAGGCGAATCACAAATCTTCCAACTTTCAAAACAAAGGCTAAACTGAACTGGCAGCTTTTCTTCCTCTTGGCAGAATTAAGGGGATGGCCCCAGGAATCTGCATGGGGATCTTTACATCCCCCTACCCCCCGGAGGGAAGGGCACTGAGACCTGAACAGCGGTCTCCACCACTTGAGCACACCTTCACGTACTCAAGGCAAACTGGACACTGACTACTGCTCCTCTTTGAAAACTCCCAACGTTCTATCTAACTCCCTCTGCTGCAGATTCCAATGTGGCTTATGCAGCTGCGAAAGTTCTATTGGTGATGTCATCCCTCAGTCTCAGCTGAGACTGAGAACAGAGTGAGACAGTGTGAAACCCATTTAACTGGAGTTTCACAAGCTGCCTTCCCTGCCTACCACTAGGTCTTAGTGGGATTCTAGTAACCCCGGGTAACAAGGGGGTTACATATAGGACTGTGCCCCCTGGCGTCAGGTTCGAACGGCAGACTTGTAGCTAGCAATCATCAGTGGGGACCGACCCCCTGACGTCAGGTGATGCGACGTCAGCCCAACTGTAAAAGGGGCGGTCCCTCGCCTGCCCTCCAGTTCTTTCCCACCGTCGCTTCAGTTCGTTCGGCAGACGTGTTAGAACAGCGATCAGTCGTCCGCTTAGTATTCGACAATTTTCGTCTTATTATAAATATTTTTTTCCGAATTTTTCGAATGAGTGTATATAGTCTCGTCTCAGGAAGAAGTGCTCCAAGTGTGGCGCCCAAATCCCGCACAGGGACGACCGCTCCCACTGCCTCCTTTGCCTGGGACCTAAGCACAACTTGGCTGAGTGTGTTATTTGCCAAGGGTTCAACCAGGCCACACGGACCAGACGCAAGCGGCCCCTCGAGGCCCACCTTCTGACCCAACGTCAGGCTTCTATGGAAAAAGAGCTCCAGGAGCTTAGGGAGAGGTTGTCGTCTCTGGCCCAAGAAAAAGAAGGACAAGGAGAAGCGCCAGGAGAAAAGCCCATCGCTGCAAGGGAGACCCTCCACTTCCAGAACCATGAGTACCACTCTTACAGGCACGCTGTCCGCTTCTGCGGGCCTGATGCATTCTCCCCCTCCTGCTGAGGTGTGTGGGCAGCCAGCGGTTGCCTCTCTCAGGGTATCTGTCAGTTCTCCCACACATCGCACCGCCGATAAGTCGCCCTGCCGCCGGGTGCCCGGCCCAGACCGATAAGCCTGACCACAGTCCTTCTTCCACAGCCAGCCCGGTCATGACTGATAAGCTGGATGACGGACCCTCCATTGACTGCACAGCCGCATCTACTCTCCTGTCAGGCTCCCTTACGGACCCCGACGCCGGGACAAGTGTGCTCACGGCGGACACTTCATCCCTGCCCGTCTCTACCCCCAGGGATTTGCCACCCATTCCCGACCTTTCCCTTCCATCGGGATCACTCCCAGACCTGTCGTTGGGGTCTCTTCCAGAGCTTCCCCCCTTTGCCTGGCTTTTTTCCATCACCGGATCCCCCTCCTAGGGTCTGTCGCCGGACCAGGATCTTTTAGGTATGGAGCCCCCCCCCCCTCGCGGGACCCTCGGACCCTGTGCCTGATCCCTTGCCGCGGCCCTTCGGCGCTTTCCCCTGGCTGGGCCTTCAGATCCTTCTGCGGGAACCACTGGCGGTTTCCCGGGGCCTGACCCCCATGTTCTGCCGCCGGGCGGCCCACCCCCGGACCCTTCTCATCCAGCACCAGGCCTGGTGACTCCGACTCCGGGTTACCTGACACCTGGATATCCACCATTAGGTTTGCAGGGTACCAATACCCCTACTGGCATTATCATGCTTACCCCCCTCCTCCACCACCGCCGCCTGATCGCTAATCTGCCCCAGCATGGTGGCCGGATGCTAGGACACAACTCCTTACAGAACTTAGGCAGTCCCAGCCGCTCGGAGGAATTCCTCTACCCAGAGCACCACTTCCTCCTCCAGTTCCTTTAGGACGTGCTGTGGGTTCTCTTCCAGTGGGTGACACCGGGATGGATCCTTCCCTTCCTAGTGGTTCAGAGCCCTCGGATTTGGATGAGGATTCCAGTATCGACCTCTCTGAACCTCGTTCACTGGTCGAACTTCATCCAAAAGAATCCCCAAAATCCCCGATCCTTCTTTTGGGGATCTCTTCAGAACTATTCAAACAGCAGGGGGCTTGCCTTCCAAGGAGATAGATCCTCAGCGAAAAAGGCTGGCTGAACATTTGGACTTGCCACCACAGACCCTCTACCCATCCCCACTTGGATGGGCCCACATGAGGATCTAGTTACTACAATATGGCAACAGCCCTCTTCCATCCCGGCTGTTTCCAGAAGACTGACAGAACCTACTTCCACCCGGAAGGGATCTCTCATCTGACTTCACACCCAAAGCCAACTCTATGGTCATCCCGGCCGCGAATGACTGCTCGGCTCAGCCTAAACATTTGAGTTCCTCCCCACCAGACAAGGACTCAAGACACCTTGGCCAGTTCGACAGGAAGATCTACTCGTCCACCTCCTGCACCATCCAGTCACTGAACTACATGTCCCACATGGTGGCTTTTCAGAAGTCCTCTCTCGCAGAATTGGAGAGGGACCTTCAGGACATCCCTGACAAAAACCTCAGGGCTAAACTGCTGGACAAGGTTCGCATGAATAAATCTTCCTGCCATTACGCACTCCAGGCCACTTATGATTCTGTGGACTCCGTGGCTCGGGCTGCGGCCTCGGGAATCTGCCTTCGGCGCCTAGCAGGTTTGGCACAGGATGTTCAGTCATCCCTTTTGGACGCACCTTTCAGGGGTTCCGTCCTTTCTGGCGGCGACACAAAAGACATTATTACAGAGCTGCAAGAGAGCGGTAGATCTCTTAGAGACGTACACTCCATGTATCGGATGGGTCAAAAGAAACAGCCCTTTCGTTGCCAGAGAAGATGGAACAAGAACCAGAACAAGCGTCAATGTAAAAGACGCACCACTGGCTCTGGAGCCCAAGCTCCCCAGGCTGAGTTTGCCAAGACAGCCTTCGGAACCAAAGCTCCTCTCCCCCTCTGCATCCTGACTCACTTCCCCTCCTCCCACTCCCTCCGTCCCCCTTGGAGGAACCGGTAGGAGGGAGGTTCGGTCTCCACTTGGAGGGGTAGATGTCCATCACCGCAGATGTATGGGTTCTTCAGCTCATACAAACAGGTCACTCTATCAAGTTCCTGGAGATTCCACCTTTAAACCCTCCAGGAAGGTCCTTTTACCCATCAGGTCAGATCCCCATCATCCACCAAGAGATCCAGGCCCTGCTACAAAAAGCGGCCATAGAACCCATCCCTCCAAATCAACTAGGAAGGGGATTCTACTCCCATTTCTTCCTAGTCCCAAAAAAGACGGGGGATCTGCGACCTGTCCTGGATCTCAGCATGCTCAACCTCTTTGTGGAGTACAAGAAGTTCCGCATGCTGAGTCTTCAGGGACTCCTGCCCCTGCTCCCGTCAAACACATGGCTGTGCTCCCTGGATATGCAGGATGCTTACCTTCATATCCCCATCTTCCCGGCCCACCACTGCTTCCTTCGATTCTCCTTCTGGGAGAACCATTTCCAAATCAAGGCACTCCCCTTTGGCCTGTCCTCTCAGCGCCCAGTTTTCCCATGCCTAGGAAAGAAGCGCTTTCTCCCACCGAAGAGACATATATTATCCCATCACCTGGACGACTGGCTCTTTTTCAGCCCCATCCCTGACAGCCTGAAAGAGTCTTTCTCCTTCACTCCGGATCTGTTTGCCCAGCTGGGCATCTTGGTCAATCTCCCCAAGTCTCAGTTAGTACCCTCTCAGCACCTCCAATTTATTGGAGCAGAAACATAGAATTTGACGGCAGATAAGGACCACTTGGCTCACCTAGTCTGCCCATTTTTCTACCTAACAGATAAGCTGCAGATCCTAGTTAATCAACAGCTTACTTCCTCCTACCCCACCCCTAGGACTGCCTTATGTCTGTCCCATGCATTCTTGAATTCCCCCACTGTTCTTGACTGCACGACCTCCTCAGGGAGGCTGTTCCATGCATCCACAACCCTCTCCGTGAAAAAATACTTCCTCACATTATCTCTGAGCCATCCCCCCAGCTTCAAATTGTGCCCCCTTGTTCTTGCACATCTCTTTTTCTGAAAGATGCTACCCTCTTGGACTTTGTTGATTCCCTTGAGGTACTTGAAAGTTTCTATCATGTCCCCTCTCTCCCTTCTTTTCCCAAGGGTATACATATTAAGCTCCTTTAGTCTTTCTTCGTATGTCTTCTGGTGCAGACCCTGCAACATTTTGGTTGCCCTCCTCCGGACAGCCTTCACTCTATCTGTGTCTTTGCAGAGATAGGGTCTCCAGAACTGCACACAGTACTCCAGATGGGGTTTCACCATCTGTCTGTACAGAGGGATAACAACTTCCTGTTTTCTGCTATTGATGCCTCTCCCTATTCATCCCATTATCCCCCCAGCCTTCATTACTGCTTTCTCACATTGCTTGCCCACCTTTAGGTCATCTGATATAATTACCCCCAGGTCCCTTTCCATTTTTACTGTTGTCAGTATCTCACCCCCCATTGTGTACTCTTCCCCTGGGTTTTTGTTTCCCAGGTGCATTACCTTGTACTTCTTTGCATTGAATCTGAGCTGCCATACATTTGACCATTCCTCCAACCTTGCCAAGTCCCTTCTCATCCTTTGCACTGCATCTTGTGTATCAACCCTGTTGCAGATCTTTGTGTTGTCTGAAAAGAGCAGTACTGGATACAGTCCAGAGCAAGGCCTTCATACCATCGGATTGAGCCGAGACCTTGGCTTCTCAGGCCACTTTGGTGGCCAAAGCTCAGTGGACCTTAGCGCAGTCGGTGCTCCGTCTTTTGGGTCTTATGGCAGCGGCCATTCCTACCGCCCCCCTGGCCAGACTGAACATGAGGGTTACCCAGTGGTCTCTTCGAGCCCAGTGGGATCAACGATCAGACGACATGAACCAACTGGTCATGATCTCCAACAGCCTTCAGAAAGACCTCCTCGGGTGGCAGGACCTTACCAACGTGTTGGTGGGAGCCCCCTTCCACTCTCTGACTCCCTCCCAGACCCTCACCTCAGATGCCTCCGATATGGGTTGGGGAGCCCATTTGGGGGATCACAGAACTTAAAGTTCGTGGTCTCCTTAGGAGCAACATCTTCACCTCAACATCCTGGAGACCAGAGCAGTCCTCTAGCTCTCCAGGCCTTCCAGTCGTTACTCCTCCCGAGAACACTTCTGGTCCAGACAGACAACATGGCAACTGTCTGGTACCTCAACAAACAGGGAGGTACCCGGTCGTACCCTCTTTGCAGGGAAGCAATGAGAGTACGGTATGAGGCTATTCAGCATAGCCTGTTTCTGACAGTAGTCAATGTACCAGGCGTGCACAACATCCTGGTGGACAGTCTCAGCTGATCAGTAGCCAGGGCTTACGAGTGGAAACTAAAGCAGGAGGTAGTCGAAGATCTGTTTCTTCGGTGGGGTCAGCCAGACCTAGTTCTGTTCACCTCCCCATTCAACACAAAACTACCTAACGTTTGCTCGCTCGTTCCTGGGCATGGTGCTTTTTGGCGAGACACATTGTCTCTCTCTCTCTCTCTCGGACAGGGAGGTTTCTATATGCATTTCCTCCCTTTCCTCTCATTCAGAAGGTTCTGTTGAAACTCCAGGTAGAAGGGGCCCACTTGATGTTGATTGCCCCTCTGTGGCCCTGGTAGATTTGGTTCCCACTGTTACAACAACTAGTTCTAGAACCGCTGGTCATTCTGCCACTGTCCCATGACCTTCTGTCTCAGGAGCAGGGCACCCTGGTCCATCTGAGTCTTCAGTCTCTCCATCTTCATGCGTGGCACCTGTGGACATAGCAGTTTCTTGTTATGGAGTTTCCTCTCAGATTGCTCAGGTCCTGGTGGAAGCCAGAAAACCCTCTACCAGATCCACCTACGCCATGAAGTGGAAGAGATTTTCTATCTGGGCCACAGCCAAATGCTTGGACCCTTTTTGTTGCTCGGCCTCCCAGGTGTTAGAGTACCCATTACATCTTTCTGAGTTGGCCCTTAGTTACTCCTCTATTAAGGTCCATATTTCTGCGGTGTCGGCCTACCACCTCCCGGTGGAGGGAAAAACCCTAGCACAGCTAGAGGTTTCCAAAACTTTCTTGAAGGGTATCCTTCACATCAAACCTCCAGTCTGGAACACCTGTCCTCCCTCGGATCTTAAATTTTTGTTGGAGACACTTACTTTGTCCCCTTTTGAACTGGCAGCAAGTTGTAATATGTGCTTCCTGTCTTGGAAGACACTGTATTTGGTTGCAGTTACTTCAGCTCGAAGGGTCTCAGAGCTTCAGGCCTTTGTTTGCAGAGAGCCTTATTTGATTTTCCACGAGGACCAGAGTGTTGAACTGCCAGTCTGTTTTCCTCAGCATTCCACCGGGGGAAAATATCTTTTGCATACCTTGGACGTGCCTTCGGATTTTGAGGTACAATACCTCTCGGACTAAGGAGGTTCGAAAGTCGAACCAACTCTTTGTGGCCTTTGCCTCCTAGAGCCAGGGCAAGGCCGTCTCTAAACAGACTATTTCTTGGTGGTTGGCTAACTGTATTCACTGCACTTACCAGAAATACAGAAAAATCCTTCCGGGGGCGGTTAAAGGCCACTCCACCAGAAGCGTGGCCACTTCTACCGTTTTTTTCAGGAATGTGTCCACTGCGGAGATTTGTGCAGCGGCCACTTAGTCTTCTGTCCAAACCTTCACTAAGCACTATAGTCTTGACATTGCCTCTAGGCATCGAGCTGGTTTCGGCCTTGCAGTTTTGCAAGGTCTGTTGTCTTAAGGCTGATCCTTAGTTGGCAGACATCTTCCTCCTCCCAGAAACTCATCTCTGACTCCTTCTTTTTGTTAGACTGCTTGGAATTCAGTCCTGTATGTGAAGACCTACTGCAGGAACCCTCTTGAAGTAAGATATAGCAGTTACTAAGAACTTACTGTAACAGTAGATCTTCGAGAGAGGTTCCTGCAGTAGGTCTAGTTTCCCACCCACCTTCTCCCAGCTCCTGGAAATTTTCCTTTTTTATTCTGTCTAGTCCCCGGGTATAGCCAGGGCACAGAGTCCATGGAGTTGTTACTCCTTTCTTTCTGCTATCCTCTCTCTAGGTTTCTGATGAAAAAGAACTGGAGGGCGGGCACGGGACTGCCCGTTTTATAGTCGGGCTGAAATCGGGGGGCAGTCCCCGCTGATGATTGCTAGCTACAAGTTTGCCGTTCAAACCTGACGCCAGGGGGCGCAGTCCGATATGTGAAGGCCTACTGCAGGAACTTCTCTTGAAGATCTACTGTTATAGTAAGTTCTTTCGTAACAGCTATATCTTCCTCCACAGGCCAGGATCCCAGGAATCAAGGCATTTATATCCAAACTATTGGATATGCTCCAGGGTCAACTGATTCGGGGCGATCTAAATATGACACTATCACCTCAACTAGACTGCTCAAACCCACGGAAACATCGGCAAACCAGCACAGTTAAACAGCTTAGGGGAATGCTTGAACACTTGGGAATACTGGACATCTGGAGGAAAATGTTTCTGTCCTCCCCAGATTTCACGCATATTTCAGGATAGATTATTTCCTAACTACATGTGAACATTTCTCAGCCATCCAAGATCTTTCTATAGGCCCCAAAATTCTGTCCGATCACCACCCTTTATTACTAAAACTAATTTAGGTAAAGCATCGAAACAAACCCTCTGGCGACCAATCCCCTAATTTTTTAAAAGATAAAGAATTCCTGAAAACTGTAAAACAAAGAACTCCCCAATTTATTACAGAAAATGCCTCTCCTACAATATCGGGGGCGAGGTTATCGCCTATGCTACACAGCAAAAGAGGGAGAAGGAAGCTGAGTATTGCGATCTCCTAAATCAGCTTCAGAATTATCAACTCCTTTACAGAGATGGGGATAAAGAACTTAAAAAAAAAATGAGACATTAAAGCAGCCTTACAAAAAATAATTGACAATAGGCCGATCCTGTCGAGCAGCAGTAGCGCTTACTGCTCATGACCCAGCGACCCGGGTTCAGGAAATCTAGTCCAGGGAGCTAGGCCGCCGGAGAAGGCTATGTCCCAGACAATTTCTCTCGGGAGGGAGTGGGGGATTTAGGTCCGTGTGCTTGACTGACCCCAGGCAGAGGCCTGGGGTAGAGCAAGCGCCTGGACATAGAGAGAGGGTGGGCGTGCCAGACGTCGGCAGATCTCCGCCTTGACGTCAGGGTGCATGGCACGTCCAGAAGAAAAAATGGGGGCAAATCGCCTCCTGCGATCCAGGTAGATGGAGCGCCAGCACAGACCTCAATGGTCCCCTGCCTGTCCCGCGCAGCAGCCCCAACGAAATGCAGTAAGTTCGGGGTGTCAGGGCCCCACCTCATCCCTGCCTGGGGGGAAAATCCAAGGCTACATGGAGGGACTGCCACGGGGCTCCAGGCAGGAAGGAATCAAGGCAGATGCCAGGCACTCCCGAAGGGGCAGAGCCCAGTGGGGAGAGGCGAATAAATAGAAAGTAAAAAAAAAATAAACAATAAAATTCAGCAATCCCTAGTATATTTAAGACAATCTATTCACGAGGGCGGACTAAGGGGGCTCGCAGATTAGCCCAGAGGCTTAGAGTCTGAAAATGTACGGCCACTATTCTTAAAATTAGAAACCCAGAAACAGGACAGGTAATCCACAAGGAGTCTGAAATCAGGCAAATCTTTATTGAAGTCTATCAGAACTTATACAGAGAGGATAATAGGGCTACCTCATATGACAGACTTAATTTCTTAAACAACCTTCCCCTTCCCAAATTAACAGCAGCACAGATTAAAACTTTAGAAGCCCCACTGGAGAGTCAGAGATCCAAATAGCAATTAAAATGTTATCTCTTGGACGAAGCCCTGGCCCCGATGGCTTTCCTGCAGAATGGTACCAAACGTTCTTAGCGGAGCTGGTTCCCAAACTGCACTCACTTTACTTGGATATAGCACAGGGAGGAGTTCCTTCCCCATCCTGGACCTATGCTACTCTGGCTACAATCCCTAAACCCAATAAAGATACAACGGACCAGGCATCTTATCGTCCAGTCTCAATTTTGAATGTTGACCACAATATTTTTACACTTATATGGGCAACAAGACTGGAAAATGTTCTCCCCCAAATTATACACCCTCCCTGACCAAGCAGGATTTATCAAACATAGAGCAACATCCGACAATACTTGTAAAATTCTGACACTACTAGAATATATTCAGTGCAGGAAAATCCCAGCTGCCTTCATTAGCCTTGACGCTGAAAAGGCATTTGACAGGGTCTCATGGGACTCTCTGAGGGAATTTCACTACCCCGATTCCTTTTTAACCTGGCTAGGCAATTTATATGCATCTCCCAAGGCCTATGTTAAAACGAACGGAGGAGTATCTTTTCCCAATCCAACTGCAATGTGGGACCCGCCAGGTTTGTCCTCTAGCTCCCCTTCATTTCGCCTTTTACATGGAAACATTGGCTGTGCCAGTTAGAGAAACAGCGGGGGTGAAGGAGGTTCCCCTGGGCCAACAGGCATACAAAGTCAGTCTATTTACAGATGACGTCCTTTTGTCATTACTTTCTCCCTCTAATTCAATTCCGGAAGCCTGGAAAATACTTAATCACTACGAGACAATAGCTGGCTTTAAATTAAACATTACCAAAACAGAAATCTTGATATTTAATTATTCCCCATCTAAATTTATATGGCAGAATTACCCACTTAAATGGAGAACCATGAAAATGAAATACCTAGGGATTCACATCCCCCTACATTTGAGAGTTTTAGAACTGGTCAGCTATGAACTCCTATCAAACTCAATACAGTCTGACTTGGCAAGGTGGTTGAACCTCTCCCTACCTTTTCTCCAAAGGATCGAGGGGATCCAAATGAATATTTTACCACACCTGTTATACGTATTCCGGAATATTCCTTTCTTCCCGTCCCCCTACTATTTTAAATCATGGGATAACACTGTCTCCAAATTCATATGGAGAAACCAATGTCCACGGATCCGTTTATCTATACTGAAGCTGTCTCTGGCCCAGGGTGGAATAAATTTTCCCAACCTCAAACAATACACAAGGGCAACCTTCCTTCGTAGCCCCCTTCTCTGGGTAACGGACTCTTATACTGCCTCCGGAAGACTCTTGAGTTCCACCTGAAAGACATGTTCGACATTAAAAAAATTATTCTAGGATCGTGGATATGTTGTTCATCCACACTTATTGGCATGTCCCTTTCCCCTTTAAGAATCACCGGAAGTCTTCAAGCTGGCTCTTCCCACCCACTCAGGTGGTATATACCTCGGCTGTGCCCCATGACGCCAGATCTTCCTTTCCGCTGGAAGATTCAGGTTGCCTCCCTCGTGCTCACTCATTTCGTAGGCCCTGGCTTTCAAAACTTCGGTTTTACCAAGATTAAAAATCATCTGAGTTAGCGATCGCGCTTTTGCGTCTTCTATCATGGAAGAAAAATCTTCCCCTGGATTTCACCAGTGTCCTTGTGGCCAGAAGATGTCGTGCACCGATCCCCACCTCACATTCATCTACTGCCTCAGTGTCGGCCGTAACACCTTGTCCTGCAGCTTCTGCTTGGCCTTCCATCCCAACATCCTAGACAACCGTCTTGCACGATTGAAACTGGGGAGACCAGAGAAGAGGAACCCTCCGGTGAAGTCCAAGGAGGCTAGGTGGGCAGTTTCCGCAGCTGCGGGATCCGGCAAGCAATTGGAACGCATGCAAGTGTTAGAGGAAAAGCTGCTCGTGCTGCAGACACTTGAAGCTTCTTCGTTCCACTCAACCTGGGCTCCACCTTCTCGGGCTCTTTCAAGGAGTTGTGCCAGTCTCTTCCCACCCGGGAAGAGGTGCCCGTGGGCTCGCACTCCTCACGATCCCGTAAGTGGGAGAAGGAACCGAACAAGTCTTCGTCTCGGCGAAGGCGCTTTTGGGACCAAGAGAGGTCTCAGTCCCAGGAGCATGTGGTCTCGACCTCGGTTGAGATCGCTTCTTCGGCCGCCGGCTTCTAGGATTTTCCGTCTGGCCAGCCGTCTGAGGATGCAGCCGATGAGGTCGAGATTGTTCTCGACCCGCTGTCGCCGACTCCTTAGAGAGGACTCTGGTCCTTGACTTCCCCGATGAGGAGACCCAGCCCGCTGGTGACCCTATCGAGGACCCGGTTCCGGACCCTCGGAAGTCACTGGTCCCGCCGGTGTCTCCCGGGCGACCGAGTCGGCCTGCCCGAACTCGGTTGAGGTCTAGAACCTCCTCGTCTGGAAGGCCGAGGAAGAGCCATAAGCGCTCCAAAAAGAGGTGACGCCATTGGTCATCCTCGTCCTCCTTGGATGAGGAGAGGCTCCGGCGGAAACTCCGGTGGCGCTACGAGGACCTCATGTGGCAACAGCTGATCTTGCCCAGGCACAAGCCGACTTCGACTCCTATCCCGGCCATTACGTGGCTTTCGCCTCCTAGGCCGAAGCTGACCCCTTCAGAGCCGAAACATTTGGTTCCTCCGCCCACGGGGCCAGCGCCACTACCTGTTCAGCCTAAACCAGTCTCTCCACACATCGTGGTGGAACCGCTGCCTAAACAGCCTGTGGGAGGAGCACCTTCCAAAGAAGATCGACCAGACACTGGGCTTCCCCCGCGTTTGTCGGTCACAGTCACCCCAGGCTGCCCTCGGCGTGTTGAGTATGATTTGGGCAGCAAGCCGCTGTATCCCGACTCTTCAGATTCGGATGTCACCGGGCTTCACTCTCATCCTGGGGATGATGAGTCGTCCATTGGCCTAGGGATGGAGGAAGGTCCTTCCTCCTTCCAAGGGCTCCTTCACCCCATCTCTGAGTCCACAGGGATGCCCCTGGGACCCATCCAGAAAAAGGCGGAGTACCCGCTTACAGACATCCTTAAAAGAGGGGACACCCCGATGGAGGCCTTTCCTATGGCCGACGCCATTGTTGGTCCGGCACTCAAACTCTGGCAGCGTCCTGCCTCTTATCCAGCACCATCTGCCCGCATGGCCCGCAAGTACGCGGTTCCCATGGGGTCCCTTATGGAGTTCACAGAGCACCCTTCAGCCGAGAGCCTGGTGACCGCCTCTGTGTTCAGGCATACTGGCAGTTCTGCCGATACTGACCGACCTTCCGACAAAGAATCCAAGCTCTTGGATCATTCGGCGAGGAAGGTCTATGTGGCTTCCTCCTTGGGCCTTCGTCAGACAAGTTCGGCTGTCATCATGGCACACTTCTCTCACGCCCTTCTCAGGTCATTAGACGAAGTCATCCCACACCTCCCCGCAGACATGCAGACCATGGTCAAGCAGGTCGGAGACCATCCAGATGGCCCTGGACATTGGGGATTCTTGTGCCCACTTGATGGCTCCCACAGTTGCCTCTCACCGCAGAGCTTGGCTGAGGCTCTCCTTCTTCCTGGCAGATACGCAGCACAAGTTAGCTGATGTGCCCTTCCTTGGGACCGACTTGCTTCGGCACGGGAGTGGTCAGTCACCTCCAGCGCATAGAACAGTCCAGTGCCACCTTGGATGCTACTTCTGCTAAGAGTTCTTCGGGCACAAACCAGCAGAAGAAGAAGAAGCCCTTTCGGCACTCTTCCCCTGTGGTTCAGCAGTCCTGCTTCCAAGGGGAACAGCAGCATCAGCAGCAGGCTCAAGCTTGGCGCCCTCGGCCCAAGCCTGGAACCCAACAGGCCCGTAAAGGAGGCCGAGGCTCAGGTCCTGGAGCCTCCTCCTCCAAGCATGCTCAGTGACGGGGTTGGGGCTGCCTCCCCTTCTCCCGTCACGACAGCTATGGGTCCTCCCATGGGGGGCCGGCTCCGCCACTTCCTTTCCGCCTGGTCCGCTGTTACTTCGGACAGGTGTGTCATCGAAGTGGTCGGTCAGGGACTGCCTCTAGAGTTTGAGCAGTACCCTCCCAGCCGAGCCAGCGCTCCTCGGGAGGAACGGATATCTGCTCACACCCATTCGGCTCTTCGAGATGACATTGCTCAGCTCCTCCTCAAGGAGGCAATAGCTCCCGTAGCGGATCCTCCAGCAGACCCAGGCTTTGTCTCCAGGTACTTCCTGGTGCCCAAGCAGATGGGGGGCTGGCGCCCCATTCTAGATCTCCACAACTTGAATCAGTAGCTCAGGTCTCGCACCTTTCGGATGGTCACTCTGTCCCAGATCATACCATCCTTGGAGCAAAA
The DNA here is from genome assembly GCA_016271365.2 of Neoceratodus forsteri. Taxonomy (NCBI): domain Eukaryota; kingdom Metazoa; phylum Chordata; order Ceratodontiformes; family Ceratodontidae; genus Neoceratodus; species Neoceratodus forsteri. The sequence continues at coordinate 86,228,555 of CM028136.1, forward strand.
CATGTGGTTTTGTTCACTGGATCTGCAGGACGCATTCTTTCACGTCCCAATCCATCCGTCCCATCAGTGGTGCCTCCGCTTCAGGGTCGAGAGGACCCTGTACAAGTTCCGAGCCATGTCGTTTGGCCTGTCGTCAGCCACACGGGTCTTCACCAAATGCATTGCAGTGGTGGCGGCCCATCTACGGCATCGGGGGGGTCAGAATTTACCTGTCTCAATGACTGGCTTCTAGCAGGTCACTCCCTACAGGAGGTGGAGAGATCCAGGGTTCTGGCCCTCCAGTCCTGCTCATAGCTTGGTCTCCTAATCAACAAGGCCAAGTCGGAACTCGTGCCTTCTAAGGTGATGGGCTTCATCAGGGCAGAGCTCGACTCTTGTCAAGCCAGAGCTCGGCTCGCGGCGGACAGGGCAGAGGTTCTTTTCTCCTTTGCTCAATCATTTCTGGTTGGGCAGTTGCGCCCTGCCCGGGACCTTCTGCGCCTTCTGGGTTACATGGCGACATGCACCTCGGTGGTCCGTTGGGCCCGGTGGCACATGCACCCCTTCACTGGGAGCTGGCCACCCAGTGGACTCAGCACCACGATCAATTCGACCAGCTGGTCACTGTAACCCAGAAGATGCAGGATGCTCTCCAGTGGTGGACCACCCCAGACCGGTTGCAGGAAGGGATCCCGCTTGTTCGCCTCAAGCCGACTGTCATCCTCACGACCGATGTCTCTCTCATGGGTTGGGGAGCCCCATGGGGGACAAAAGGGCCCACGGGCTCTGGACCCCGAAGAGTCCCGATGCCACATCAACCTGTTGGAGCTCAGAGCAGTCAGACTGGCGCTGTCAGCTTTCACTCCTCAGCTTCGGGGTCAAGTGGTTCAAGTCCAAACGGACAATACCACGACCATGTACTACCTCAATAAACAGGGCGGCACGCACTCCCATGTGCTGTGGAAGGAGGCGCTCCGCATCTGGACCCTTGTGGGCTGGTTGGAGGCGGATCTCCTAGCCATCCATGTGGCAGGAGCCTCGAACCATCTGGCGGATGCTCTCAGCCGTCTAGGCCAGACATCCCACGAGTAGTCTCTTCATCCAGAGGTAGCTTACAGCCTGTTCTCCCATTGGGGCAAACCGATGGTGGACCTGTTTCCCTCCAGGAAAAACACCAAGCTGAGGCTGTTTCATGCCCCCAGCAGGGCTCGCTGCAGGGGGATGCCTTCTCGAGGCCGTGAACCCCAGGCCTCCCCTACGTCTTCCCTCCATTTCCCTCGATCCACAAGATACTCCTCAAGGTGAGGAGGGACAAGTCGAAGCTGATCCTGGTAGCCCCAGACTGGCTGCGCCAGTTCTGGTACCCAGATCTCAGCCTTAGCTGTAGGCCCCCGGAGCAGCTTTGTACATGCCCGGACCTGATATCACTCAATCAGGGGAAGGTATACCATCCAGACCTTCAATCCCAGCACCTCACAGCCTGGTTCCTGAGCGGCTAGAGTTCCAGGCTTTGGGTCTTTCCGAAGATGTCTACACTGTGGTGGAGGCATCCAGAAAGGAATCGACCAAGAAATGTTATGCCTTCAAATGGAAAAGGTTTTCCATTTGGGCCTGGACCCTTTGTCCTGTCCAGTGGCTAACATTCTCGACTACCTTTGGTCTCTCTCCAAAGGGGGTCTCCGGTCATCTACCTTTAGGGTGCACCTGGTAGCCATCTCTGCTTACTGGGCGTGGGCCGGTCAGCCGACATTGGCGCAGGAGACAGTGGTCGGGTGCTTTTTCAAAGGCCTGGATCACATATCCCCTCCACCTCCATGGGATCTACTGCTGCTATTGGCAAAGCTCATGGGCAAGCCATTCGAACCGATGCACGAGTGTGAGCTGTCACACTTGTCGTGGAAGACAGCCTTCCTGGTGGTTATCATGTCTGCCAGAAAGACAGGGGCTCTCAGTGGATTCCCCATATCTGGTCTTCAACAGGGACAAGGTTGTCCTATGCCCCCACCCGCCATTCCCTCCGAAGGTGGTGTCAGAGTTTCACCTTAGCCAGGTGTTAACTCTGCCGGTATACTACCCCAATTACACCTCGGAGGCCGAATACAGGCTCCATACCTTGTACCTGAGACATGCTCTCTCCTATTACAAGGAGAGGATGGCAGAAATTCGGGGAGAGGTGTGCCAGCTGTTTGTCACCTACGCTGAAGCCGCTCCTGGCAGACCTGCAGCAAAATGGACTATTGCAAGGTGGATTACATCTTGCATAAGTCTGTGCTATGAGTTGGCAGGCATGGAGCCTCCCAGAGGGATAAGAGCTCATTCTACCCGCCATACCGCTGCATCGGTGGCTGCTTCCAGGGACATCCCTATCCAGGAAATCTTCCGGGCTGCTACCTGGAAGTCAGCTAACACCTTCATTACCTATTACTACATCAACCTCAAGTCACGCCGGGATACTGGTTTTGGGGCCTCATTTCTCCAATCTCTGTTTCCTGAGTAGGGGGTGTGTGCCTTGCCTCCCTCCTCCCGGAAAACTGCTAGGAGTCTGCCAACCAGTGTGGATGAACAACATATCCACAATCCTAGAAAAACAGGTTACTCACTTGTAACAGTAGTTCTAGGAGTGGTATTATTGTTCATCTACAATTCCGACCTCCCGCCTGCGGACGCACAAACCTGGCTTCCAGAGGGCTAAGATCTGACGTCATGGGGCGGAGCCGAGGGTTATACCACCCAGGTGGGTGGGAGGATCCAGCTTGAAGTCTTCCAGCAATCCTTAAAGGGGAAAGGGACATACCAACAAGTGTGGATGAACAACATATACCACTCCTAGAACTACTGTTACAGGTGAGTAACCTGTTTTTATTGGCAACAGTGTCCACTAGCAATTCTATCTCCTGCCACCTACTCAGGTCGGGATATGATGCCATAGATACCTCAGCCCGACTTTCAGCTACTGGAGTCTCTCTGCGTCGCCATGCTTGGCTTCACGTTACAGGTTTTGCTCCTGATATACAACGTAAAATAGCTAATGCACCCTTTAACGGGACGAAACTGTTCGGGCTGGATACTCAAACGTTGTTAGACGATCTGCAGGCATCAGGCAGAACCCTTCGTACGGTACACAACATGTACCATACTCTGCAGCCAATCTATCATACTCAGTATTCCTCTTATTCCAAAAGAGACGGAAAATATAAGGCCTCTAGCAGAGGTGGCTTTAGAGGTCATGCCTAACCCATAAGGGGCAACGCCTCTCCCACCCATGGCGCTCGTCCCTCGGGAGGGGCAAGGCAACCCAGTACCCAGTGACATATTAGGGCTTTCCCCTCGCCTCCTCGACCAGGCCTTGGAGGCTGTAGGGGGTTGTTTTGCCCTCCATCTGGAGGCCTGGAAAACAATCACTTCGGACAAATGGGTACTTCAGATCATCCAAAAGGGACACACTCTGGAATTTCTCTCCACTCCACCTCCCCCTTGGGTAATCCATTATCCTCCAGATCATGTCCCTATCCTTCAAGAAGAATTGAAGGCACTTCTAGCCAAACAGGCTGTCTTACCAGTGCCCCTTCCAGCACATCAAATGGGATTTTACTCCCACTTTTTTCTGGTACCTAAGCAAACTGGAGATCTCGGACCAGTACTTAGACGTGAGACACCTGAATCGATATTTTTAGGATCATGGATATGTTGTTCTATCCACACTGTTTGACATGTCCTTTCCCTTTAAGAATCTTGCCGGAAGTCTTGAAGCTGGCTCCTCCCACCAACCCGGGTGGTATAACCCTCTGCTGTGCCCCATGATGCCAGATCTTCCTTTCCACTGGAAGATACAGGTTTCCTCCTTACCGCTGTTGTGTTCAGTAGGGCATGGCTTAAAAATCCTCAAATTTGCTTAAACTCGTTAGAGTTATTAATAATCGCTTCACGATCTCAACCGCAATGTAAGATAAGTCTTCTCCCAGTTTCCGCCGCTGCCCGTAAAGGCAAAAGATGTCTCGCAGAGACCCGCATGCCACGTGCATATATTGCCTGTGTGTCAGCCATGACACCCAGGCCTGTGATATGTGTCGCACTTTTCACCCAAACATCCTGGATGATCGTCTCTCACGGTTAAAGTTGGGCAGACCAGAGAAACGGAATCCGCCGGTCAAATCTAAGGTAGCCTGATGGGCGGTCTCTGCAGCTGTGGGGTCCTCCAAGTAGCTCAAAACAAATGAAGGCTTTCGAGGAAGAGGCGGCTCGGGCCGCATATCGGTCCTCAAAGTCCTTTTTCATTCCGCTTAATTTGGGCTCCACTTTCTCCGGTTCCTTTCGGGAGATATGCCAATCCCTTCCCACCAAGGGCGAGGGGCCTTCGAGCATGCATATCTCTTGATCCTTTAAAAAGGACAAGGAACTGAGAGAATCTTCGTCTCACCGATGATGTTCCTGGGATCGTGAGAGAGCTGTGTCCCAGGAATCACCTGTCTCGACTTCGGTCGAGGTTGTGGCCTTGGCCGCTGGTTTCACGGTCCCACCATCAGGCCAGCCGGTTCAGATTTTGGACTACGATCCAGTCAAGATCATCCTTGACCCGGTCAAACCACTGTCGCTCAACGAGGCTGACAGCTCCGTATTTAATACTCCGGTCCTACCTCTCCCTGATGAGGAGACCCAGCCCGCTGGGAATTCCATCGAGGAACTGGTCCTAGTCCAAGAAGAAACACCGGTCTCCCCAGTGCCTTCCGATCAACACAGACACTCTTCTTCGTCCTCCTCAGATGAGGAGAGGCTTCGATGGAAACTCCATCGACACTACAAAGAGCTGATGTGGCAACAGCTGATCTTGTCCGGTTAAAAGCCGATCCCAGCTTTCACCTCCCAGGCTGAAGCCGATTCCTTCAGAGCCGGCCCACACCGTACCACCTCCTCCCACGGAGCCGGTCAAAACCGTTCTGGTTTTCGCCCAAATCGATCTCTTCACCGATTTTGGTGAAACCGCCATCTAAACAGCCCCCAGTGGGGGTGCCTGCCAAAGAGTCTCTGCCTGTTCCGGGCCTCCCGCGTAGGCTCTCTGTTACGCTCACTCCTGACCGTCCCAGGCAGATGGAGAGAGACATAGGTGGCTGGCTGATTTATCCCGACTCTTCAGAGCCTGATGACTCTGATCTACATTCCCGTCCTTTGGACAATGAATCATTCGGAAGTCTCTCGACGGAGGAAGGCCCCTCTTCCTTTATGGGCATCCTCCATCTGGTCTCCAAATCCACGGGGATGCCTTTCTAACCCATTCAAAAACAGACTGAATATCCCCTCAAGGATATCCTCAAATGGGGGGATTCACTGACGGAAGCCTTTCCGGTGGCCGAGACCATTGTCAGTCCGGCTTTGGCAGCATCCTGCCTCCTGCCCTGCGCCTTCTGCCCAGATGGCCCGCAAATACACGGTGCCCATTGGGTCACTTTCGGGGTTCACAGAGCACCCCTCTGAGGAGAGCTTGGGGACCAAATCTGTGTTCAGACACTCGGGTAATTTGGCAGATACAGATAGACCCCTGGAAAAGGAGTCAAAAAAACTGGACCATTCTGCCCGCAAAGTCTATGCCGTCGCTTCACTGGACCTCCGTCAGGCAAGCTGTCAAGGTTGTCAGTGGCTCAGTAGGTAGCACACTTGCCTCTGAGGCCGGGAGATCAGAGGGCTGTGGATTCAGTTCCCACATCTGGCACTTGGGTTAATATCCCAGTACTGACACTGTCGTGCAGCATGAGAGGGGTGCTGCACTTCTGAGGTGCCGTCTTTCGGATGAGACGTTAAACCGAGGTCCCATCTGCCTGGATTGGTGGTAGTTCAGGTGGATGTTAAAGATCCCATGGCACTTATCGAAAAGAGTAGGGGAATTTCCCCGGTGTCTTGGCCAAATTTCCCTCATTCACTAAAAATACCACTAACAGCTTAATCTGGTTGAAGGTCAGTTGGCATTCATCTGTATCCTCTTCCCCCGGGTCATGCCTGAAAATAGGCAGGATTTGTCTAGTGCACTTACCCGGTCAACAAAAACTAAAAAAAAGAAAAAAAAAGCTTGCCTGTCATCATGGTGCATTTCTGTCACGCCCTTCTGGGCTCCCTTGTTGAGGTTCTCCCTCACCTTCCCGCAGACCTTCAGACCACAGTCAAGCAGGTCCGGGACCAGGGTTGGGCAGTTTCAAAGCAGCAACTCCAGACGGCCCTGGACCTCGAGGATTCATGCGCCCATTTGGTGGCCGCCGCAGTTGCCATGCGCTGCAGGGCTTGGTTAAGGGTCTCCACCTTCACGGCGGACACCTAACACAAGCTAACGGATGTCCCTTTCCTGGGTACCAATCTCTGGCCCAGGTGTAGACGGTCACCTCCAATGCACTGAGAAGTCCAATGCCACCTTGGACTCAGTAACTTCTGCACAAAAGGAATCTCAGTGTTCCAAAAATCAGAAGAAGAAGCCATTTCGGCACTCTGCCCCGAGGCCGAGCAGCCCCACTTCCAAGCGGGGCAGCAACAGAAGGCACAACCTTGGCCCAAGTCCAGGCCTCCAGCGGCCCGTAAGCTCAGAGGACGGGGCTCCGGTGGTCCCAAATCCGAACCCTCTTCCTCCAAGCCTGCCCAGTGATGGGATGGGGTGGCCACCCCTATTCCTGTCACGCAAGCTCTGGGTCCTCTTGTGGGAGGTCAGCTCCACCACTTCCTTTCCACCTGGTCCGCTGTTAACCACAGACAGGTGGGTTCTAGAAGTGGTCAGCCAGGGTCTGCCTCTGGAAATCAAGCAGTACCCTCCAAGCCGAACCCACGCTCCACGGGAGGAAATGGTGTCTGTACACACTCAGTCGGCTCTCAGAGACGACATTGCCCAACTCCTGTGCAAGGAGGTGGTGGCCAGAGTCACGGATCTTCCGATCAACCCAGGGTTCATGTCCAGGTACTTCCTGGTTCCGAAGTGGACGGGGGTGCCGGCACCCCATTCTAGATCTGCACGACCCGAACCAGTTCCTCAGATCACGCACCTTCAAGATGGTAACTCAGATCATACCATCTCTCGAGCAGAACATGTGGTTTTGCTCTCTGGATCTCCAGGACGCATTCTTTCACGTCCCGATCCATCCGTCTCACTAGACGTTCATTCGCTTCCGAGCAGAAGGAGCCCTATTCTAGTTCTGAGCCATGCCGTTTGGCCTATCTTCGGCCCCATGGGTCTTCACCAAATGCATTGCAGTGGTGGCGGCCCATCTTCGGCATCGAGGGATCAGGGTTTACCCATATCTCGACGACTGGCTCTTGGCGGGTTCCACCAAGCAAGAGGTGAAGAGGTCCAGGGACCTGGCCCTCCAGACCTGCAACAACCTTGTCCTCCTAATCAACGAGGCCAAGTCGGAACTCGTACCTTCTCAGGTGATATGTTTCATCGGGGCAGTGCTCGACTTCTGCCGAGCCAGAGCCCGGCTCCCGATGGACAGGGTGGAGGTTCTCTCCTCCTTTACCCAATCATTTCTGGTTGGGCACTTGCACCTTGCCCTGGACTTTCTGCGTCTTCTGGGGTACATGGCAGCCTGTACCACCGTGGTCCGATGGGCCCGGTGGCATATGCGCCTCCTCCAAAGGGAGCTGGCCAGCCAGTGGACTCAGCGTCACGGTCAATTCGATCAGCTGGTCATTGTGACCCAGAAGCTGTGGGATGCCCTCCAATGGTGGACCATCCTAGATCACTTGCAGGAAGGGATACTGTTTGTCCGTCCCGAGCCGACGGTCGTCCTTACAACCAATGCCTCTCTCATGGGCTGGGGAGCCCACATGGGGAACCACAGAGCCCATGGGTTCTGGACCCCCGAGAATTCCCGATATCATATCAGCCTTCTGGAGCTCCTAGCAGTCAGACTGGTACTGTCAGCATTCGCTCTGCTCCTGTGAGTTAGAGACTCATTTACAAAGGTTCCACATAATGTAATCTATCTAGGTCTTCCCTTGTCAATCTTCACCATTCATTACTGCTTGGGTTGAGTGCGGAGCGTGCGCCTTCTGGGGAGTTTTTTTTTTTTTTTTGGAGTCGGCTCCAGCGGCCGCCCTCGAGGCGACGCCCATTGCGTCATGCGCGAGGGGCCTTTAGGTGCCGCAGACTCTATCTCAGTTCTGTTTCTCCCACTGTCGAGGCTACACCTACTGCGCGGTAGTTGAAGTAGGCCTTCTGCGTCACTCAAGCCAGACTCCTTCTGTATTTCTCTCGCGCTGTCACCCAGTAAGACCGTTTGTTTATTTCTACTGTCGGCGACGCGTGCTTTTGCTAATTTTAGTCTAATTTTGTTCACATCATGTCAGGTTGAGGGCAAAATGTAAATTGAAGGCGGGCCGTGCCCCTATGCGTCGGTGCTCCTATGACCGGCATTTTTCCGTCACGGATCGACATGATGTTTGTCTTCGTTGCCTGGGACCCAACCACGATATGGATGCGTGCGACGCCTGTTTCTCCATGGACCGTCGCGTCCTCGAAGTCTGCGCGTTCAAGATTGGCAAGGCCCTGCCGACTTTCGGAGGACGGCGTCGCTCCAGGGATTCCCAGGTAAGGTCTCTAGGCCCTTCCTCCGGGTCCCCTCTCGTGCCTATACAGTCTGTAGAGGAGGAGGCTTCCTCATCTTCTCTTGCCGAAGAGGAAGCTTCTTTTGCGGTGTCGGAGGAACGTCAAGGTCTCTCCCGGGGCCGCGGCGGAGACACCGCCTCGGCAGTCACCTCCTCGGAGGTGCAGGCTCCCCCAGTGTCGAGGCCCACGCCTGCTGGGCCCGGCATCGGTGGACTCTTGACGCTGCCCTCCGGTGCTGTTTCGGATCCCGGCACCGCTCGCAGCGCCGGTGATCGAGATGGCACCACTGGCGGTGCCGTTCTGGCCTTGGTGCGGCGGGCCGGTTCGCTCTCCTGGCAGCGCGGGTTGGGTCCCGGCACCGATGGTGAGTGCGATGGGTCTGGCCGGTGCCGATGGGGAGCCGGGCTGGGCTTAGCTGGCGCGGGGGATCCGAGGTCGTCCGGCGCCGGGGACCCCTGGGGCTGCTAGTATTGTGGTCCAGCTGATCTCTTCCTCTTCGGAGGTTGATGATTCAGACATGGACCCGTCCTGGCAACCTGATTCTTCGGAGTCAGGGTCCCTGGTGGCACGAGGTGCTAGGTGGCCCAGCGGGCCTATTCCTCTGTCCCCGCTGCTGTCCTCCCCTGAGGCCCCCCAGGCTAGGGGTGGTCTGGGGGGCGATGGAGCAGGGGTGGGGGGAAGGGCTCTCCCTCCTGGGGGGCTCATGGCAGCTACCAACCCTGGTGCTGCTGCACCCACCCCCGGGGTGGGAGGACGCTGGGGTCGAGGAGGAGGGCGTTCTCGGAGTCCGAGGGGTCGAGGGGCAGGGTTCAGGTGTCTCGGTCTCTGTCTGCCACCCATCGGGGCGTGGCTGGGAGCCGTAGCACCGGGCCCCGCCTTTCCCTTTTGGTCCCCGGGGTCCCCTCTGGTGGCATTGATGTGGGCTGCCCTTCTGGATCCATGCAGTCCCAGGTTCATCACAGGGGAGGTTCCCCTTCTGGGCTCTACCAGGCTTCGCATCCCCAGGGTTCCGTTTTGCGACCTGGTCTGTTGTCCGGGATCCTGCCAGCTCGGGCTCCGTTCCCTGGATTCCAGAGCCCTAGCAGAGGACAGTTGCCTCTCCGTAGGTGCCCATCTCCCATTCCTCTGCAGCCACCCCCCGCTCTCCCAGGCCATGTCGGTCCCACGGGCCCGTTATCCTGGGAGGCGTTCAGAGGTTCTGCGGCGGTCTTCCCCTCATATGTCAGGTGCATGAATGAGCGGGTTTTTCGCCTATCCCCACCGCCACAAGAGTCCTCTGGACACTCAAGCTCTCCATCATCCTCGTCTCCCTCCTCTGAGGGAGAGGAACCCTCTGCTGCACATCTCTCCTCCGATGCTGATTTCACTGAATATCAGCGATTCCTTTCGAGGATGGTGAGGGATCTTCGAATTTCCTGCGTTAGGCGAGACAATACTGAACGGGAGACGCATGAATTCCTTGGCGAATTCAGTGCCCAGCACTTGGTGGTACTATCCTGGCCTACTCCCTTCCAGGAGGCGTCTATCCGTTCCTGGCAGACGCCAGCTGCCCTTTCTCCAGCCCCGGCAGACTACTGACGTAGGTATTGTGCCCCTCCGGAATCCCTGGGTACTCTCCCCAACCCACCCTCGGGTTTGGCATACCTAGAGACTCCCTCCGGGTGCCCCCCTGGCACTCACCGTCCGCCGGACTCTGATTCCCTACAGTTCGACCAATGGGGGCGAAGAGTGTTCTCTTCCTCTCGTGAGATGTCTTGCATTGCATCTCATCAGGCCCATCTCGCTGCCTACAGTAGGCATTTGTGGTCGATGCTTTCCCAAATCTTAGCATCAATGCCTGATACGGAGCAAACCAGACAAGCTATTGCCCTCTCTGCTATAGGCCTGGAGCTGGCAAGACACCAAGCAAGGGCATCTTATGACGCCAATGAGGTGGCTTCCAGGCTTGCGGGGACAGCGATCTGCATTAGACGGACGGCATGACTTTGTCTATCAAGGTTGTCACCCCTGGCCCGGCGTAGAGTGATTCACTCCGCTTTCCGGGGGACCCGTCTCTTTTCTCCAGAGCTAGGAGACTACTGCAGGGGCTTCCTCCGTCTCCCCGTCCTCGGGGGACACTTCCTAGCTCTTCTCCCCCATAGGCTTCTCTCTGGATTAGCCCAGGGTCTTCCCCTTCTGTTTCTCACTAACAGGAGGCTGGGGGTCTTGTTCCCTCAGGGTTTCTACCCCCTTCTTGGGGGGGCTTGGTACTCACCCAAGCAGTAATGAATGGTGAAGATTGACAAGGGAAGATATGAAAATTACGTACCTACCGTAATTCTTGATCTTCTCTTGTATCTTCACCATTCATTACTGATACCCACCCACCTTCCCCTCAGTGGCCTCCTACTGTGGCGTCTCCCCCTCCCGTCTCGTTCCTCTCCTCCTTTGGCCTTTATGCCAAAAAAAACTTTCTGTTTTCATTCTTAGGGAATGGATCCTTTTTCCTCAAGGTAAAGTGGAACGAGCACGGTCTGTGTTTTCTCCTATTCTGAGGGAACTCTTTCTGACTGCCCCTAGGGTGCGACCTCTGGGTACCTTGATCATGTTACACAGTTCATAGCTTAAGAGACTGTGCCCTGGCTCGGCCTCAACAGAAATTTAGATTGCCCCTTGCAGGTATTATTATTCAGCTCATTCTAGCTGGTGCATTGCACTTCTCAGCCTTGAGCGACTGCTCTTGCCTTGCCTTAGGGAGTCTGATTGAGTTCCCACTCTATCCTTTCATACAAAGCTGCCTTCAGTAAGGCATAATCTTTCCCCGTACACTTCTGTGTTAGCACTTAACAGGGTGCTAAGGGGCATAGTCCCCTTCCTGGGTGGGTGCTCTCTCCGGAACAGATTTCTGCCCAGGCAGTCTGTGAGCTCTCAGCTAGGATGTAGGGACTTGGCATGTTAAGAGATCAGAGAATCTGCCCTTGTGTCTGATCTGTGCAGGTGGTTCGGTTGAACCTTCTCTCAGTCCTATCAACAGGGATTCTTGCTCCCTTGTTTTAGTCTCGAGCTTATAAGCCTCTCAACCAATGCTCGATGGGCATTGTTCTCCTTCTCAACATGCTTTCTTTTCTTCTCTTTCTTCTTCTTCTTTTTCTCTTTCCCTTTCTCTGTTCCTCCCCTAGAGCTGCCCTGGAAAGGAGGCCCTGCGGTCCCTTAGGGTAGGAATTCTCTCTCATCTGTCTATTCTCTACCGGCTTATGCCTTTTTCAGTTTATATCCTTTCCTTTTTCTGTCCCTCGGCTCTCTTGCCTCGCTCTCCTTTTTTCCTTACCCTTTGTTTTCGTCTCTCCGGCTACCAGAACTGAGATAGAGGAGGAGTCTGCGGCACCTAACGGCCGCCCCTCGCGCGTGACGCAGTGCGTCGCTCTCGAGGGCAGCGCCATTGGAGCCGACTCCAAAAAAAAAAACCTCCTGTAGCGGGTGTGCGCCTCCGGCACTAACCCAAGCAGTAATGAATGGTGAAGATACAAGAGAAGATCAAGAATTACGGTAGGTACGTAATTTTCATTTGTATTGTAATTTATGTATGTTATACGATAGTTATAAATAAAGTTAGTTTAAAAAACAAAAACAAAGGTTCCACGTCAGTACGGGTACAAATTAGGACAGACAGGATAACACAGTGAATATTATACAGGGTACAAATTGGAAAAGACAAACACGGCACCGAGTGTCATACAGTAATCAGGGATTATACAAAAAAGATATACAGAGAAAGTACAGTGAGGTACAAAATATAACAACATAGCAATAGTCATGAAAAACAGGGCAGGGGGTGCCCAGGCTTTATTTGCAGCAAGTAAGAGAACTAAGCTAAACTGGAAGGGCCAAATAGGGAATGAGCAGGAAAAGAATCCATTGTCTAGAAAGGAGGGCAATTGGAGGGAGAGTAGAGGGTTAAGGGAGGAGCAGGTCAGGAGCAGCAGAGTTAGTAGCAGTCACAGATGCTAGAGGATAGGAGGTGTTCTCTGAGGAGGGATTTGTAACAGCCAAGTTTAGGTTCAGTTGCAACGATACTAGGGAGGGCGCTGAGAGTGTTTTTTTGGATAGTGGATGGTTGAGGAAGGGAGGAAAGACCGGGGGGCTTACATCCTGCATTGATCTCTGCCACAAGTTGGCGAGCAAGGAGCCTCCCAGAGGGATAAGAGCTCACTCTACCCGCCATACCGCTGCATTGGTGGCTGCTTCCAGGGACATCCCTATCCAGGAAGTCTGCAGGGCTGCTACCTGGAAGACAACAAACACCTTCATTACCCATTACCACATCGACCTAGAGTCATGCCGGGATGCTGGTTTTGGGGCCTCAGTTCTCCAATCTCTTTTCCCTAAGTAAGTATATCAGAGGGGGTGTGCGCCTTGCCTACCTCCTCCCAGAGAACTGCTTGGAGTCTGCCAAACAGTGTGGATAGAACAACATATCCACAGTCCTAGAAAAACGGGTTGCTCACCTGTAAGAAAAAATTGCTCACCTTAGTAATCTTGTTTCTTCTAAAGGAATCTTACTGTATTCTGACTTATGCATATGGTGTCACCATAGGACTGCCCCGGAGTCGAAATGATTAATAGAACCTATGCAAATGATGGAATGCTAGGCTCAAGCTCGGTTTTCAAATCACTGTCCCTGGTAAACAACTCTAAACCGTCAGATTCCTACGAAGCATGCACTAAGCAGTTTCAAACTAATGGAATGACAATAATAATAAGAATAACAACAATCCTCCTTAATAAGTAATGAAGGGACAAAAATGAGGGAATTACTCCTTCTTTGAAAAGAACTTCGGAAGTGGCATCACTTAAGACTCAAGTCACAGATGCACAAAAACATTATATACTCCCAGGTTTGCAACAACTCTACTACAGCTGTAGTGCAGTGACCATATGTTTCTAGCAGGGGAGGAAGGGAGGGAGCTCAGAATACAGTAAGATTCCCTTAGAAGAAACAAGATTAATAAGGTAAGTATTTATTTCTTCAAACCTTAGGAAATCTTACTGTATTCTGACTTATGCAGATTACCACGCAGTGCCTTTGGAGGTGGGCCTATATCCTATTTAGGAAACAAGCTCTGCAGGACTGCTGTGCCAAACCTGGCATCACTTCTGACCTGGACATCCAAACAATAATGTTTTGTAAATTTGTCAACTGTCTTCCAAGTTACAGCTTTGCAAATGTCCACTAAGAGAATATCTCTAGCAGCTGCTCGAGAGGCTGCAGTACCCCTAATTGAATGGTCCCTGAGGCCTGTAGGTGGTTCCCTACCCACCTTGCTATAGCAGAACTGAATACAGGCTACAATCCATCGAGCAATGGATCATTTTGTGGCAGGTTTTCCTTTTCCCACCTCTCCATAAGTGAAGAAGAGCTGGGTTTGATCCTGTCTGTGACCCTTTGTGTGGTCAAGATAGTAGCTGACTGCTCTTTTCACATCCAGGCTGTGCAACCTACGCTCACCTGAAGTGGAATGATCTGTGAAGAAAACTGGCAAGGTAATAGACTGGTTAAGGTTGAAATCTGATACCACCTTTGGCAAAAACTTTCTGTTAGTTCTCAGAACTACCTTGTCTCTATGGACCGCAATATAACCAGACTCTGCACACAGTGCCTGGAGTTCACTGATCCTTCTGGCAGAGGTAATGGCCACTAGAAACACTGTTTTCGAAGTCACATATTTGAGATCTGCTGTAGACATGGGCTCAAATAGGGACTGCATAAGCTGAGCAATGCAGATATTCAGATCTCATATGGGGGTAGGTTCCCCATGTGGTGGATGCAGGTATAATAACCCCTTAAAAAATTTCTTGAGCACTGGCTTCAAAGCCATAGAAGAAGCCTTACCTGCTGATAAATAAGCTGAAACAGCTGCCAAGTGCACCCTCAAGGTGGAAATACCTGTGGAATGCAAATAGGCCATATAGTCCAGGACTATAGAAATGCTAGCCTGGGCATGGTCCAAGCCCTTATTCTGACACCAAAAAGAAAATCTTTTCCATTTAGAGGTGTAGGTTTTCTTGGTAGAAGGCTTTCTGGAAACTCTCAGTATATCCATAACTCCCTCTGAGAGGTGCAAGTCTGCATATTCTAGGTCCTCAAGAGCCATGCTTTGAGTCTGAGGGATAGCAAGTTGGGATACATGATTCTGCCCTGTGAGGAGGATAGTAGGTTGTACCTTCTGGGGAGACTGATTGGCTTGACTACTGACAATGATAGGAGCATGGAGTACCAAGGCTGTCTGGCCCAATCTGGGGCAATGAGAATCATTGAGGCTGATTGGAACCTGAGCTTGTTTAGCACTTTCAGTAACAGAGGGAAAGGAAGAAAAGCATACAGGAACCTCCCTTTCCAGTCCAGCAGAAATGCATCCAAAGGAATTGTGCCCTTGATGGGGGGCCTGCAGCAATATTGTGGGAGCTGGTGATTGTCTGGGGCTGCAAACAGATCCACCTCTGGGATGCCCTATCTCCTGAAAATGGTCTGTAAGACCTGTTTGTTCAGTGACCACTCGTGGTGGTTCTGATTTATTCTGTTGAGGACATCCGCCAATACATTGTCCCTGCCCAGAAGGTGGACAGCTGAGAGGGGCACATTTAGGGAGTATTCCAGGGCCCAAATTCTCATTGCTTCTGTGCAAAGAGGGGTTGACCTTGTGCCCCCTTGCTTGTTTATGTAGTACATGGTGGTTGCGTTGTCTGTTCTGACCAGAACCATTTTTCCTGTTATCTGATTGACAAATGACTGAAGAGCCAGAAGAACTGTCCACCTTTCTGTCTGTGGGTGGGACAGAAGTGGGAGTTTGCAGCACCTTCATGGTCTGCTTCCTTAAGGATTTGTGAAGAGGGAGGAGCAACCTTTTCGATGGTGTGACATCCATCATTTCCTTATAATCCTCTTTCTCCTATTCCTCTATCTTCCTCGGATGGTAGGTCGAGGGACTGAGCCACTTGCTTCATAAAAGCAAAATATGAGGTAAAATCCTTTGTTCCCTTGTCTGAGGAATCTCATCTGTGAGGATCAGGGGAAATGTCTGGGTCAGTAGGTTCCCCATAATCCTCATCTTTATCATCAGGCTCAATTCCCAACTCATTATCTCCAAAAAGATCCCCACCTTGGTTTGTTAGACTGGGGATTGCTTGTGAACCGGGAGTTTGGGTAACCGGTTACTTCCCAACCGGAACCGGAGACTGAAGAGATTGAATTATTCTGATTGCGTTAGCAATCTCTTCAGCAGAAGGAACCGTAGTTTGCTTTGGTTGCGGTTCCTGGTGCTTTTCCTTCTTTTTAGCCGCAACAGCCGGTTCAGCAGCCTTATCCACGGTACGTTTTTTGATAGAGCCATCGCCCCTGTTTCAGGGCAGCCTTTCCGGTTCATCCGGTTACTCAATGGCCGGGTTAGCAGCCTTTTTTTTCCCCTCAGTCTTTTTAACCTCCTGTCAATAGTAGACTGAGGAAAATTGGCACAGATCTCACAGTCTGTCCATAAGTGGTCAGACCCCAGACAGAACAAGCAAACAAGATGAGGATCTGCTTTTGCAAACAGTTCCCTGCACTCAGTACAGTGCTGGAAACCAGTGGGTCCTGTTCTCTGTTTTGGTTTCTGTGACATAACCCAGATACCAAACAAAATATGAGGTATTAGTATTTTTTATTTTTTTGGGTTGTTAAACCAGATACAAGAAACCAGGTGTTACCCTGGAATTTTAAATAATAACAAGCCCAGGAATTACCCCGGTTGAATTTGAACCACTAACCAGGAGTTACCCCAGTAAAATTCAACTAAAACTAATCGACTATACCAAGTCGGAACAGAAATTTAAACTTAAAAATATACAAGACAAAAACTAAAAGGGAGACTGTCGGTTTCCTCTCAGTTAAGAAACCATGAAGAAAACGACTACTTACCCCTCTAAACTAGAAATCTAAACAATTACTACCTGAAAACCAAGGACAGTGAAAGAATACCAAATAAAATAGTTTTACTGAGAAAATAACGTTTCTGCAAGCGATGAAGGAGAGCTCTCCGGAGACGTCTTACTGAGGCAAGCAGAGTAAAGAATTTGACGTTGTTTACTAGGGTCAGTGAGTTGAAAACCGAGTTTGAGCCTAGCATTCCATCATTTGCATAGGTTCTATTAACCAGTTTGGCTCCGGGGAAGTCCTATGGTGAGACCATACTGCATCAGTCAGAATACAGTAAGATTTCCTGGGGTTTGAACAGTAGTTCTAGGAGTGGTATATGTTGCTCATCCACACGAATCCACCTGGCCTCCCTGGCTTCAACGCACAACCTGAGCTTCCAGCAGGATAATATCTGGCGTCACGGGGCGGAGCCGAGGATTGTATCACCCAGGTGACTGGGAGGAGCCAGCTTGAAGACTTCTGGTAGATTTAAAGGGGAAAGGGACAATGCCAAGAAGTGTGAATGAACAACATATACCACTCCTAGAACTACTGTTACAGGTGAGTAACCTGTTCTTACTGTTGAAATGTATATAATTATATTTTGAGATGATTACAGAAAGCTATTGTAATCTCCAGAGGTTATTTGAGTGCAAATTTTTAAGCTTTTGCAAAAGCTGTAGGGGCCTCAGCAAGCACACTGTGTTCGTCCTGCCTGAAACTTACAAGAACAAGATGCTTGTTAAGAGTTGGGGTTGGAAAAGACTTATAAGAGCTAAGCTGCAACTGCAAGGAAGATTAGGAGAACAAGAGACACAGAGACTGAAAGAAAACTACTTTATTTTGCCTTTGTAAATAGTTATACTGAGCAAGTTTATTTTATGATACTGCTAGTGTAAATAAATATTTTTTGGTGAATTCTACAACTGCTCCTGGTGTTTCCTATGCTTCCTGACCTGTGCCTTGATGACAAGTCTGTTGCTATCAGGTGTATTTCAGCATATGCTTCCACCACTGCTACTCCATGGCACGGGTTAAGCTAGAAGGCAGAGTATACGCTCATTCTACCAGAGCAGTTGCAGAATCTCTGGCAGAAATCCGCAACGTGCCCATTGCGGACATCTGCAATGCGGCCACTTGGAGCTCTGTGCACACTTTCGTAAACCACTACGCCTTGGATGTCCATGCCAGGCAGCATCAGTCCTTTGGCAGGACAATTCTTAAAGGACTTCTGTCCTAGGTGAGCTCCTCTCTCCTGCCACCCGTCTCGGAGGATTATTTTAGCTCGGTACTCTCCCATCAGTGTGAATGAGTGGTGGAGACTTTATGTCCAGGAAGATATGTAAATTACGTACCTACCGTAATTCTTGATCTTCTTGTACGAAGTCTCGACCACTCATTCGCATGCCCCCCCGCTATCCCCCGAGTTCACTTATCTGTTTGTGGTCTTCACTCCCTCGATGGCTGGGCTGTGAAGACTCTGTTCTGTTGACCCTTCTTACACCGGTCATTTGGACTATCTTATGTCCAATATTAGGTTAGTTTATGCTGCACCTCCTCGGTAAAAAAGGTACTGAGGCGGTTGGAGAGTCAACACCGAGGTAGCCTATACGGCACAAGCCTGGCTCACGGTGCTGCTTCCTCACTGCCGTACCACAGCGCCAGCCCTCCTGAAGATTTTTATCTCCCTCTGGGTCCTAGGCCTCCGGCAAAGGTCCATCAGTGTGAATGAGTGGTGGAGACTTCATCCAAGAAGATCAAGAATTATGGTAGATACGTAATGTACATTTTTGCTGAGTGTGACAGGGTTGAATATGACTCTGTCCCACTTGTTATGGAGAGCTTCAATGCAGGGATCTTATGTTGTTCTATCCACACTAGTTGGCAGTGTCCTTTCCCTTTAAATCTTACCAGATGGTCTGAAAACTGGCTCCTCCCACCTAGGTGGTATAACCCTTGGCTGAGCCTCACGATGCAAGATCTTCCTTTCCGCTGGAAGATTTGTTTTCATCGACAATTAAACTTGTTCGAATTTCTTCACGCAACTTTGCGATTGTGACCGTGATGGAGGACAAGTCCTTGCTCGGGTTCCGCCAGTGTCCCTGCAGGCAGAAGATGTCCTGTACTGACCCACATGCCAAGTGCATTTAAGGCCTGGGCCATGACCACGATACCCAGGCCTGCGACCTATGTTGCGTTTTCCACCCTACGGTTTTGGATGACCGCCTCGCACGTTTGCAGCTCGGACATCCGGAGAGACAGCACCCATCGGTCAAATGTAAAGATGCCCATCATGCAAGCCCGCGGCTGCGGGGTCAGCAGAACAGTTGGAACAGATGAAGGCCTTCGAAGAAGAAACGGCTCACACCGCCAAGCAGTCATCTTTGATGTTGGATTTTGTTCCTCTCAAACTGGGCTCTTCTTTCTCCAGCTCCTTCAAGGAGTTCTGCCAGTCTCTCCCGATGATAGGGGAGAGCCCCAGTTCACACATCTCCTGCTCCCGTAAAAAGGGTTCCAAGGAGTCGAGAGAAGCCTCGTCTCGTCGAAGTGGCTGTTGGGACAGAGAGCGATCTCGGTCACAGGGATCTCCTGCTTCAACTTCAGTCGAAATTGCCTCATGGTGACCCCCATCAGGCCAGCTGGCTATGATGCGGGACGACGATCCAGTTGAGATCATTCTTGACCCCGATGAGGCTGACTATTCCTTGTTCAGGACTACGATCCTGGCGGGCTTTGCCGAGGTGGAGACTCAACTTGTTGGGAATCCCCTGGCGGTCTCTGCCCCTGACCTGGAGGAGACAAGGTTTTCCCCGACTCCTTCAGAGAACCCCGTCGGTCCCCCTGATGATCGAGGTCTCAGACACCCTCAACCGATAGGCCGAGAAAGTTGCATAAGTGGCACTCCAAGAAGCGGCAACGCCGCTATTCGTCCTCTCCTCTGAGGAGGCTTAGGCGTAGATTGCATCGGCGCTATGAGGACCTGATGTGGCAACAGCTAATGCTGGCCAGTCCGAAGTCCTCCATGGCTTCCACTCCTGCCATCACCTGGCTGTCACCCTCTAGGCCGACGTCGACCACTCCGGAGTCAGTCGTCATTGCTCCTCTGCCTGTGGAGCCGGTTACGACCCTCCCGACTCGACCGAAGATGGCCTGTCCACCGATTTTGGTGGAGCTGCCACCTAAGCAGCCTCCCTCAGGGTCTCCTTCCAAGGAGTCTCATCCTGTGAAGGGTCTGTCACCCTCACTCCCGACCGTTCACAGCTGGTCAAAAGTGACTGGCGGTCGGCAGCTCTATCCGGACTTTTTGGAGTCCAAAGACTCGGAATTGACTTTGCGTCCTTGCGACGACAATGTAATGAGTCTGTCGACAGAAGAGGGTCCCACATCCTTACTGGGCATCCTCCGACTCATCTCTGAGTCTACCGGGATGAAACTAGAGCCGTTGAGAAATAGGCCGAACACCCCTTCTAAGATCGTGGATATGTTGTTCACACTTTTTGTCATGTCCCTTTCCCCTTTAAGGTCAGCTGAAAGTCTTCAAGCTAGCTCCTCCCACCCGCCCGGGTGGTATATACCTCGGCTCCACCCCATGACTCCAGATCTTCCTTTCTGCTGGAAGATACAGGTTGCCTCCCTCGTGCTCATGCATTTCGTAGGCCCTGGCTTTCAAACCCTCGGTTTTAGCAAAACTCGTTCAAGTTAGCGATCGCGCTTTTGCGTCTTCGATTGTGGAAGAGAAATCTTCTCTGGGATTTCGCCAGTGTCCTTGCGGCCAGAAGATGTTGCGCACCGATCCCCATCTTACATGCGTCTACTGCCTAGGTGTTGGCCATGACACCTTGACTTGCAGCTTTTGCCTCACCTTCCATCCCAACGTCCTGGAAGATCGCTTGGCGTGCTTGAAGTTGGGGAGACCGGAGAAAAGGAACCCTCCAGTGAAATCTAAGGAGGCTAGGTGAAGCGGTTCACGACCTCGGGCTCCACTGAGCAACATGAGGCATGAAGCGTTTCAAAGAAGAAGCCGCCTGGTGGGCTAATCAAAGCTTCTTTGTTCCTCTCAACCTGGGCTCCACCTTCACAGGTTCTTTTAAGGAGTTGTGCCAGTCTGTCCCCACCCGGGGTGAGGCGCCTGCGGGTTCGCAGTCCTCCCGCTCTCGAAAGAGAGAAAAGGAATCTGGCCTGTCTTCGTTTCGACAAAGGCGCTCTTGGGACCGAGAAAGGTCACAGGAGCATGTGGTCTCGATCTCGGTCGAGATTGTTTCCTCGGCCGCAGGCTTCATGGACCTTCCATCTGGCCAGACGACCAAGGAGGGGGCTGACGAAGTCGAGATCATTCTCGACCCGATCAAGCCTCTATCACCGGCTGTGGTCTACAACTCCTTGGAAAGGACTCTGGTCCTGGTGTTCCCCGATGAGGAGACCCAGTCAGCTGGTGTCCCCATCGAGGTCCCGATTCCGGACCCCCGGGTTTCACCAATCCCACTGGTGTCTCCCGGGCGACTGAGTCAGCCCATCTGATCTCAGTCAAGGTTCAGAACCCCAGCGAAAGGTAAAGGAAGAGCCATAAGCGCTCCAAGAAGAGGCGATGCCACAGGTCATCCTCGGACGAGGAGAGGCTCCGACCGAAACTCCGTCAGTACTACGAGGACCTTATGTGGCAACAGCTGATTCTGACTGGGCAGAAGCCGGCTCCGCCGCCTACCCCGGCCATTACTTGGCTTTCGCTTCCTAGGCCGAAGCTGACCCCCTCGGAACCGAAGCCCTTGGTTCCCCCGTCACTTCTGCCAGGAGTTCTTCGGGCAAGAACCAGCAGAAGAAAAAGAAGAAGCCTTTTCGGCACTCTTCCCCTACGGCCCAGCAGTCTTCCTACCAAGGAGGTCAGCAGCAGGCTCAAGCTTGACACCCTCGGCGCAGGTCCTGGAGCCTCCTCCTTCTGTAAGCCTGCTCAGTGACGGGATGGGGGCTGCCACCACCTATCTCCATCACGCCAGCTCTGGGTCCTCCTTTGGGGGCCGGCTCCGTCACTTCCTTTCCGCCTGGTCCGCTGTTACCACGGACAGGTGGGTTCTCGAAGTGGTCAATCAGGGACTGCCTCTGGAATTCGAGCAGTACCCTCCCAGCCGAGCCCACGCCCCTCGGCAGGAAAGAGTATCTGTCCATACTCAGTCGGCTCTTCGAGACGACATTGCTCAGCTCCTCCTCGAGGAGGCAGTAGCTCCAGTGGCGGACCCTCCAGCAGACCCAGGCTTTGTCTCCAGATACTTCTTGCGCCCCCTCCAGTGGGAGATGGCCGCCCAGTGGACTCAGCGGCATAGTCATTTCGACCAGCTGATCATTGTAACCCAGAAGATGTGGGATGCTCTCCGATGGTGGACCGCCCCTGAACGGTTGCAGGAAGGGATCCCATTTGTTCGCCCCGAGCCGACGGTTGTCCTTACGACCGATGCCTCTCTCATGGGCTGAGGAGCCTACATGGGGGACAACAGGGGCCCACGGGTTCTGGAACCCCGAGGAGTCCCAATGCCACATCAACCTGTTGGAGCTCAGAGCAATCAGACACCGTCAGCTTTCACTCCTCAGCTCCAGGGTCAAGTGGTTCAAGTCCAGACGGACAATACCACGACCATGTACTACCTCAACAAACAGGGAGGCAGGCACTCCCATCTGCTGTGCAAGGAGGTGCTCCGCATCTGGACCCTCGAAAGTCGGCTGGAGGCGGATCTCCTAGCCATTCATGTGGCAGGAGTCTCGAACAACCAGCTGGCGGATGCTCTCAGCTGCATAGGCCAGACATCCCACGAGTGGTCTCTCCATCCAGAAGTAGCTTACAGTCTTTTCTCCCGCTGGGGCAAAGCGTTAGACCTGTTTGCCTCCAGGGAAAACAACAAGCTGAGGCTGTTCCATGCCCGCTCCCCTCAGCAGAGCTCGCTACAGGGGGATGCCTTCTTGAGGTCGTGGACTCCAAGCCTCCTCTACATCTTCTATCCATTTCCCTTGATCCACAAGGTGTTACTCAAGGTGAGGAGGGACAAGGCGGAGGTGATTCTGGTAGCCCCAGATTGGCCGTGCCAGTTCTGGTATCCAGATCCCCTCAGCCTCAGCTGCAGGCCCCCAGAGCGGCTTTGTACACGCCCGGACCTGATATCTCTGAACCAGGGGAAGGTCTTCCATCCAGACCTTCAATCCCTGCACCCTCACAGCCTGGTACCTGAGCGGCTAGAGTTCCAGGCTTTGGGTCTTTCCAAAGATGTCTACACCGTGGTGGAGGCATCTCGAAAGGAATCGACCAGAAAATGTTATGCCTTCAAATGGAAAAGGTTTTCCATTTGGTGTCAGGGTAAGGGTCTGGACCCATATCCTGTTCTGTGGCTAACATACTCGACTACCTTTGGTTTCTCTCCAAAGGGGGTCTACGGTCATCGACCCTTAGGGTGCACCTGGCAGCCATTTCTGCTTACGTCGTGGCAACAGACAGACGACATTGGCACAGGAGACAGTGGTTGGGTGCTTTTTCAAAGGTCTGGATCACATATCCCCTCTGGTGTGTGAACCTCCACCTCCATGGGATCTACTGCTGGTTTTGGAAAAGCTCATGGGCAAGCCATTCGAACCCATGCACAAGTGTGAGCTGTCACACTTGTGGAAGACGGTCTTCCTGGTGGCTGTCACGTCTGCCAGAAGAACGTGGGAGCTCCAGGCCCTTTCGGTGGACTCCCCTTATCTGGTCTTCCACAGGGACAAAGTTGTCCTGCGCCCCCACCCGAAATTCCTTCCGAAGGTGGTGTCAGAGTTTCACCTTAACCAGGTGTTGACTCTGCCGGTATACTACCCTAATTACACCTCAGAGGCCAAGTACAGGCTCCATACCTTGGACCTGAGACGTGCTCTCTCCTATTATAAGGAGAGGACAGCGGAAATTTGTGGAGAGGTTCGCCAGTTGTTTGTCACCTACGCTGAAGCCACTTCTGGCAGACCTGCAACCAAACGGACCATAGCAAGATGGATTACATCATGCATAGGTCTGTGCTATGAGTTGGCGGGCAAGGAGCCTCCCAGAGGGATAAGAGCTCATTCTGCCCACCATACTGCTGCATCGGTGGCTGCTTCCAGGGACATCCCTATCCAGGAACTCTGTTGGGCTGTTACCTGGAAGTCAGCAAACACCTTCATTACCCACTACCACATCGACCTTGAGTCTCGCCGGGATGCTAGTTTTGGAACCTTATTTCTCCAATCTCTGTTCCCTAAGTAGGGGGTGTGCGCTTTGCCTCCCTCCTCCCGAAAAACTGCTAGGAGTCGGCCAACTAGTGTGGATAGAGCAACATAGCCACAATTCTAGAAGAACAGGTTACTCACCTGTAACAGTAGATCTTCCACGGTGTGGACTCTTGCAGTAGGTAAATACTTTGGGGAGTTTCCAGCAGAGGTCGCTGTGGCACGGCGGCTCTTCTAGCAGTTTTTCACCAGGGACTGCCCACACATGACATAAACTTCCTGTTTCCTATATAAATGTGGGCGGTCCCTGGTATCCTCAGTTCATTTTCCAGCCGTCTTCAGCTCGCACGCAGCAGCTAGTTTAACTTCTGTGCAGCAGTCATCAACAAGAATTTGGACTTCCAAACGAATGGCTAAAGATTCTTCAAGCAAACAAGCACTGTTTCGTTCCTGCCATTGCGGTAGGAAGATATACCGCTTTGACAACCATACATCTTGTGTAATGTGTCTGGGACCCACACACGACACCAGTTCCTGCAGTTTCTGTCAGGAATTTAATCAGGCAACTCGTCGACGACAGTTGCTTGAAATCCAGCATCTTTTAATGGAGCAGAAAATGTCTCTCTTAGAGAACCACCACTGGTTCTTGTTCCCGGCAGAAAAAGGAGAAGAACAATCCCTCCTCACACTCCCTGCCTCGTCACCCCTCTACTTACTGCCCCTCCACCCTCACAGGTGGCATCTTATAGGGGGTCAAGCGGACAGAGATCGGGACTCTGGTTTATACCACCCAGGGGCAAGACCTGCTCACACCACATGTCCCATCCCCTCTATCACCCCTCTTGTTTCCCAACATGCCCCCCTACTCACTCCCCCTTCTCAAGAACGGGACATCTCCAACATAGTACAACATGTCTTGCATGCTATGCAGCACTCCCAGCCCTCCGACCCAGGAGAGCAGGGTGATCCTCTCCGACCCACTCCTCTGCCTAAACAGTTTCATAGTGACAAGGATACCATACCTCCCTGGTCCCCTCCTCCTAATATGGAGGATTATTTGTCAGATGAACAAGAATTACCGGTTGACTTCCCCGATGATATTGACAAAGAAGAGTTCCAAGATCTGGATTTTCCAAATCCTGACTCTCCCTATTCGGAAATCTCTTCTCTGGATGGGAAGCTGCCTAGACCTGCCACAGCCTCTTCCCCAGATGACCCAATCTTTAATGACATGAGGGTTCGAATACAAAAGGTCATGGGATTCTCTACTATTGAACATAAACAACGTAAGGATATGGCAGAATATATTGAATTACCAGAGAAGCCTGTGTTAGTGGTTCCCCCACTAATACCAAGTTACCAGAATGCCATGCTGGCATCAGCCTTCAGCTATTACACCTGTTCCCCGCAAGGTGGATCGTTTATATCAAGCTCCTCTGGAGCATCCTTTTCTGTCCACCATCCCAGAAGCAGATTCAGTGGTCATTACTGCCATTCATGACCGTACTAAGAGACCTAAACACATGAGCTCCTTACCACCTGATAAGGAATCCCGAAGAATTGATTACCTAAGGAAAAAGGTATTTTCCTCAGGAACCATGAATATCTGAATCTTAAACTATGTGGGTCATATGGTTAAATA
Organism: Neoceratodus forsteri; assembly: GCA_016271365.2. NCBI lineage: Eukaryota > Metazoa > Chordata > Ceratodontiformes > Ceratodontidae > Neoceratodus > Neoceratodus forsteri. The sequence continues at coordinate 86,253,896 of CM028136.1, forward strand.
CCAATGTACCCTTGGGGCTTCTGCCTCTGAACTCATCAATAAATTCCCTCCTTCACAAGAAAGGGAAAAATTATTGGTGATAGTGTCAACTAGCAACTCTGTCTCCCGTCACCTACTCAGGTTGGGTTATGATGCCATAGTACCTCAGCCTGACTATCAGCTACTGGTATTTCTTTGCGTTGCTATGCATGGCTTCGCGTTTCAGGTTTTGCACCTGATATACAACATAAAGTAGCCAATGCCCCCATTAACAGGTCCAAGCTGTTCGGGCCAGGTGCTCAAACGTTACTAGATGACCTACAGGCATCAGGCAGAATCCTACGTATGGTTCACAGCATGTACCATACTCCACATACAACCTACAGTACTCAGTACTCCTCTTATTCCAACTCCTCTTATTCCAAAAGAGGTGGAAAATGCAAAGCTAATACCAAAGGTGGTTTCAGAGATCGTACCCAGTCCACCAGAGGCAACACCTCTGCCACCAGGGCATCCCGCCCCCACCCTTCTGGAGGGGCAGGCAGCCCAGCACCCCGTGACCCACTAGGGCTTCCCCCCACCTCCTCGACCAGCCCTCAGAGGCTGTGGTGGGTCGTTTTGCCCACCATCTGGAGGCCTGGTAAACGATCACTTCAGACAGATAGGTACTTCAGATTATACAAAAGGGCCACACTTTGGAGTTCACCTCCACCCCACCCCCTTGCCCTCCCCAGAAGATTCAGTATCCTCCAGACCACATACCCATCCTTCAGGAGGAGTTGAGGGCCCGTTTGGCCAAACAGGCCATTATACCAGTGCCACTCTCAAAACATCAAACAGGATTTTACTCCAACTTCTTTCTGGTATCCAAACAAACAGGAGGCCTCAGACCGATACTGGACCTGAGACAACTAAATCTTTACATCCAATACAAACATTTTCGCATGATAACTGTAAACAACATCATGCCTATCCTGAAACAGGGAGACTGGCTTTGTGCCCTGGATATGAAAGATGCCTACTTACACATACCCATTCTTCCTGCCTACCACAAATTTCTGTACTACTACCTACTGGGTCAAAAATACCAGTTCTAGGGACATGGATATGTTGTTCATCCACACTTATTGGCAGGTATCCTTGCCGCTTTAAATCTTGCCGGAAGGTCTTCAAGCTGGCTCCTCCCACCCACCCGGGTGGTATAACTCTCGGCTCCGCCCCATGACGCCAGATCTTCCTTACCGCTTGGAAGCTCAGGTTCCCTCCTTAACGCTCTGCGTTTGCGACTGGTTCCTATTATTCCGTTTGCGAATTTGAAAGTTTTCTTTGCTGAAAAGACTTCGGTCTTCGATCCCTCGCGGCTGCGATGGACAAATCGACTCTCGGTTTTCGGAGATGCCTCATGGGCAGAAGATGTCTCGACGGATCCACACCCCTCGTGTGTCTACTGTTTAGGCCTTGAGCACGACCCGCAGGACTGCGACCTGTGCTCTTCCTTCTCGGCCTATGTCCTCGAAGACCGTGCTGCCCGATTGCAACTGGGCCGTCCCGAGAAGCGTTTCCCTCCGGTGAGGTCTAAGGAGGCCCGGTCGGCGGTGTCCGCGGTGGCGGGCTCAGCGGATCAGCTCGAGCAGATGATCGCCCTCGAAGAGGAGGCGGCGCGGGCCGTATCTTCCTCGGCCGCGGCATTTATCCCGCTCTCTCTGGGTTCTTCCTACACAGCTTCATTTAAGGAGCTTTGTCTGTCCCTCTCCACTAAGGAGAAGGGCCAGCGTCTGGACCTTTTCTCGGTCCAAAAGAGGACAAGGGTAAATCCTCGTCGGCGCTCTGGGAGCGGGAAAGGTCCCTCTCCCGAGTCGCCGGGGTCGCACTCTCTCGGTCGATCGTCAAGCCGCCACTGGCTCCCACGGTGCCCCTGGCCAGGTCAGTCGACTGAGACTCCTGCCGACGAAGTCGAGATTATTCTCGACCCGTTGGATGGGCTGTCGCCAATGGAAGCCAAGATTCCTCTCTCCCCGGTTCCCCCGGGGGGAATTGAGGATCCCGTTGGCTTGCCTGTGCCTCCGGTTCCGGAGCCTCGGATGAACCCTCCGAGCGAAGGGTGCGGTTCCTGCCGACACTTCCCGCATCGACATCGGAAGAGCCGAGGCTCGGTCTCGGACTTCTTCGCGGTCCAGCGATCCCGCCGGCCCAGGCGGTCTCGGCACCACGGTAGCGCGCGCTGGCTCCCTGCCCTCATCCCTCCTCGACGAGGGAGGCTCATGTCAGTTCGGCCGACGGTATCGAGGACCTCATGTGGCAACAGTTTCTCCTGACCGGGAGTGCTTGACGCTGTCGCCTCCCCCGGCCATCAAGTGGCTGTCACCGAGCGGGCCGACACAACCCCTCGACTCTACCCGAGGAGCCTGTACCCAGGCCGGTTGTTCGGCCAAAACCAGCTGCTCCACCGATTCCGTGGAACCCTCCGCCTCCACAGCCACTGTTTGGGGCCCGACCAGGATTCTCGGCCCTCAAGGGTCTACCCCATCGGCTGTCGGTTACCCTCACTCCCGACCGACCTGGCAGGTAGAGGGTGGCTCAGGCCATAGGCAGCTCTTCGAGGACCTGCCTGAGTCCGAGGATAATTCTCCTTTTCTCCAAGCGACTGGACTTGGAGTCCTCAGGAGGACAGTCAATGGACGATAGCCCGTCGTCCTTCTTAGGACTGCTCGCTCATCTCGAGTCCACCGGATGAAGCTCGAACCCTGCTTCCAAACGGGCCAGATATCCTCACGGAGATCCTGGACCGAGGGATTCTCCAACGGAGGTCTTCCGTGGCCGAGCCATAGTCGGGTCCGGCCCTAGAGCTTTGGCAGCACCCGCTTCTGTCCTTGCGCCTTCGCCAGGATGGCTAGGGAAGTATGCGGGTCCCCACTGTTCCCTGTCCGTTTTTTTGGAGCACCCTCTGTTGAGGGGTTGGTTACCGACAGCTTTTCGCGCTGCGCACGGCAACGCCAGGATGTGGATAAACCTCCGACAAAGAATCCAAGAAATTGACTATGTCGGGCTAAAAGTCTATGCTGGCCCCTCTCTCGGCCTTCGCAGCCAGTTCGCCGTCCTCATGGCACATTTTTCTCATGCCCTGTTGGGCCCTGGATGAGGTCATTTCTCATCTCCCGCTGATCTGCAGACTACGGTCAAGCAGGTGCGGGACCAGGGCAGGGCAGTGGCCAAACAGCAGCTCCAGACTGCTTTGGATATTGGGGACTCATGTGCAGGTCGGGCGGCCGCAGTGGCTATAGGGTCATGGGCTTGGCTGAGGATATCCACCTTTACTGATACCCAGCACAAGTTGGCGGATGTTCCCTTTTGGGACTGACCTCTTCGGCCCTGGGGTGGAAGGTCACCTGCAGAGGATCGAAGTCCAATGCTACCTTGGACTCGGTCTCTTCCGCTCAGAAGGACAAAGGCTGCAAACCACAGCCTAAGCCCTTTCGTCCTTCTGCGCCCGGCGCGCCCGGCCCAGCAACGTCAGGGCCAGCAGGCTCGGCCTTGGCATCCCAAACCCAAGCCGCCGGCTTCCTCTAACAGGAGGCAGGGAGGAAAGGGCCCAGGAGGTCCCTCGGCCGGTCCCTCCTCCAAGCCTGCCCAGTGACTGGCTGAGGGGTGTCGCCCCCATCCCCGTCACCTTACCCCTGGGTCCCCGTGGGGGACGGCCTGGCACTTCATTCCGCCTGGTCCGCTACCACGGACAGGTGGGTTTTGAGGTGGTGGAAGAGGCTCGCTCTAGAATTGTTAGGCACCGCCTTCAGCAGCTGCCTCGGGGCTTCGGGGTCCCCAGCTCACATGCCTGTCGAGCCGACATCGCCTCCTCCTCCAGAAAGAGGTGATAAGAGAGGTGGAGGACCCTCCTTCAGACCCAGGGTTCGTGTCCAGGTACTTCCTGGTTCGAACGGACGGGGCTGGCGCCCATTTCTCACTCCACACCACTCAAACAAGTTCCTACGGTCTCGAACCTTCAGGATGGTTACCTGGCTCTGATAATACCATCCTTGAACGCGGCTGTGGTTCTGCTTCTGGATTTGCAGGACGCTTTTTCACGTCCCTATCCGTCTGCCTCCCACCAGAGATCCTTCGCTCCGAGCGGAAGGATCCCTTTTCGAGTTCCAAGCCATGCCCTTCGGCTTGTCTCCAGCTCCCAGGGTCTTCACCAAATGCATGGCAGTGGTGACAGCATTCCTACGGCGCCGAGGGGTCCGGGTGTACCCTTACCTGGACGACTGGCTGATAGCAGCTCCCTCCAGGCAGGAGGTGGAGTGGTCCAGAGATCTGGCCCTCCAGGTCTGTTCTCAACTAGGCCTCCTTATCAACGAGGCCAAGTCGGAACTCGAGCCGAAGCAGGTGATTCTGTTCATCGGGGCGCAGCTCGACTCTCTTCGAGCCAGAGCGCAGCTCCCGGCGGACAGGGCCGAGGTTCTTTCCTCCTTTGCCCAATCATTTCTGGTTGGGCAATTGCGCCTGCCCGGGACTTCCGTGCGCCTCCTGGGTCTCATGGCGGCCTGCACCAGCGTGGGTCCGCTGGGTCTGCGTGGAACATGCGCCCTTCAGTGGGACTGGCCAGCCAGTGTCACAACGCTGCGATCCTTTGGACCAGCTTAGTGTCGGTGACACAGGGGATGTGGAATGCTCTCCAGTGGTGGATCGCTCCAGGTCATTTGCAGGAGGGCATCCTGTTCGTCCGCCTCTGACGCCGAGGGTCTCTATCGACCGATGCCTCTCTGATGGGTTGGGGTGCCCATCTGGGGAACACTGGGCCCACGGCCTCTGGTCCCCAGGGAGTCCCGATGCCACATCAACCTGTTGAGCTCCGAGCGGTCCGCCTAGCTCTCACCGCCTTTGCTTGGCTCCTCCGGGGTCAAGTGGTCCGAGTCCAGACGGACAACACCACGCACCATGTACTATCTAAACCGCCAGGGCGGACGCGCCCATGCTTCTATGCAAGGAAGCTCTCCCATTTGGTCACTCGAAGAAGCCTGGGCGGATCTCCAGCCATTCATGTGGCAGGGAGCCCGATGCCCTGAGCCGGATAGGGGCTGCATCCCACGAGTGGTCTCTCCTGCCGGAGGTAGTGCAGCATCTGTTCTCCCATTGGGGCACACCTCAGGTGGACCTCTGTTTGCCTCAGGAGAACACGAAGCTGAGACTGTTCCATGCCCGCCCCCCTCAGCAGGGCTCGCTGCAGGGGGATGCCTTCTCGAGGCAGTGGACCCCGGGCCTCTTCTACGCCTTTCCCCCATTTCCCTTGATCCACAAGGTGCTTCTCAAGGCGAGGAGGGACAAGGCGCAGGTGATTCTGATAGCCCCAGACTGGCCTCGCCAGTTCTGGTACCCAGATCTCCTCAGTCTCAGCTCCAGGACTCCGCGGCAGCTTCCAGCTCGCCCGGACCTGCTCTCAGTCAATCAGGGGAAGGCGTTCCATCCGGACCTTCAATCCCTGCACCTGACGGCCTGGTTCCTGAGCGGCTAGAGTTCCAGGCCTTGGGTCTTTCCGACGAGGTCCTCAATGTAGTTGAGGCGTCCCGTAAGGAGTCGACCAGAAAATGCTATGCCTTCAAATGGAGAAGGTTTTCCATTTGGTGTCAGGGCAAGGGCTTGGACCCTTCCTCCTGTTCCTTGGCAAGCATCTTGGACTATTTATGGTCCCTTTCTAATCAAGGGCTTAGGTCGACGACCCTAAGGGTGCACCTGGCAGCCATCTCTGCTTACCGGGCGCGGGCCGGGAAGCAGTCGGTGGCGCAGGAGAAGGTGGTCTGGCGCTTTTTCAAAGGCCTTGATCACATTCTCCAAGTGCAGAGAACCTCCACCTCCGTGGATCTACTGCTGGTACTGGCAAAGCTCATGGGCAAGCCATTCGAACTCATGCACAGGTGTGGTCTCCACCTGTCGTGGAAGACCGCCTTCTTGGTGGCTATCCGTCAGCCAGAAGGATGGGAGAGCTCCAGGCGCTTCCATCGAGTCCCTTACCTGGTCTTCCACAGGGACAAGGTTGTCCTGCACCCCACCGAAATTCCTTCCGAAGGTGGTGTCGGAGTTTCACCTTAACCAGGTGTTGACTCTGCCGGTGTTCTACCCCAATCACACCTCGGAGGCGAATATAGGCTCCATACTCTGACCCGAGAGGGCGCGCCTATTACAAAGAGCGCACGGCTGAAATTGGGAGAGGTTCGCCAGCTGTTTGTCACCTACGCTGAAGCCAGATCTGGCAGACCTGCAGCCAAGCGGACGATAAGCAGGTGGGTCACCTCCTGCATAGATCTCGCTATAAGTTGGCGGGCATGGAGCCTCCCAGAGGATAAGAGCTCATTCTACCGCCATACTGCTGCAACGGTGGCTGCTTCCAGGGACGTCCCTATCCAGGAAATCTGCAGGGCTGCTACCTGGAAGTCAGCACACACCTTCATTACCCATTACCACATCGACCTTGAGTCACGCCGGGATGCTGGTTTTGGAGCCTCGGTTCTCCAGTCTCTCTTCCCAAGTAAGTATTGGGGTGTGTCTGCCTCCTCCTCCCGGAGAACTGCTAGAGTCTGCCAATAAGTGTGGATGAACAACATATCCATGTCCTAGAAATACAGGTTACTCACCTGTAACAGGAGTTCTAGGAATGGTATATGTTGTTCATCCATACACTCTACCTACTCCCCGGCTCGACGCGGCAACCTGAGCTTCCAGCGGGCCAGATCTGGCGCTATGGGGCGGAGCCGAGAGTTATACCACCCGGGTGGGTGGGAGGAGCCAGCTTGAAGACCTTCCGGCAAGATTTAAAGCGGCAAGGATACCTGCCAATAAGTGTGGATGAACAACATATACTATTCCTAGAACTCCTGTTACAGGTGAGTAACCTGTATTTTCAAGCACTCCCTTTCAGCCCAAGTGTTTTCAGCAGATGCCTAGCAGTGGTGGCAGCCTTACGAAAAAAGGGCACTTTGTCTTTCCAGAACTAGACGATTGGCTGATCAAAGCAGACTCCAAAGTAGCTCTGCTTGCCTCCCTAGATGCTACCCTGACAATGTTCAAAGATCTAGGAATCACAGTCATGCAGACGTTAACCACGGATGCTTCCCTGCACAGAAGGGACGCACACTTAGGTCCTTATTAGACACACAGCCACTGGACCACCTCTCCCCATCACTCTTACATCAGTCTCCTAGAAATTAAAGTGTTCCGCCTAGCCCTTCAGGCATTCCAGCCCTACCTGACACCAGGACCATTGCGGATTCAGTCAGACAGCACAGCAGAAGTATTTTACCTCAACAAGTAAGGAGGTACGAAATCACGTACCCTGTGTATGGAGACCCTTGCAGTCTGGCAAGAAGCCATGAGGCAACAACTAACGCTATCAGCCGTCCACCTACCGGGAAGTTGCAACCAGTTAGCCGACCTGCTGAGTCGTCAGTCCTCCATTCACGAATGGACACTTCACGAGCAAGTACTCCAAAAAATCTTCAATCTATGATGAACCCCACCGCTGGACCTGTTTGCCTCCCCAGTGAATCATTGTCTCCCCAATTACTTTTCCATTATCCCGAACAGAAAGGGACAGTCTATAGATTCCCTGTCCCAACCATGGACAGGACTCTTCTGATATGCTTTCTCTGCCCCCCCCCCGTCCCTCTCCTGCAACGGACTCTACTGAAACTACAAATAGAACCAGCCACAGTGATACGCATAGCTCCAATGTGGCCTCACCAAATGTGGTTTCCCCTACTCCAGCAACTGTCAGTATGGGAACCCATTCCATTGCCAGTCAGACCGGACCTTTTCACTCAGTGTCAAGGGTCTCTCCTACACCCCAACCTGAAGGCTCTACACCTTCACGTTTGGCTCCTGAGGACACCTTCATAACTAGATTACAAGTGTTCTCTCTTGTTGCCAATATTCTCTTGGCCTCACGTAAACCAGCAACCAGAGAAACATACAATTCCAAATGGAAACGCTTTTCCATATGGTCTGCCTCTCGATCATTGGATCCTTACTCTTGTCCACTGACAAAGGTTTTAGACTACCTGGCCTTGTTATCTGAGTCAGGTTTAAGTTACTCTTCCATCAAAGTCCACTTGGCCGCCATCTCGGCTTTCCATGAACCCCTAGATGGCAGACTACTGTACCAACATCATCTAGCCAAGATGTTTTTGAAAGGAATGTTACCTATTAAACCACCTAGCAGAAGACCCACTCCTCCGTGGGATATCAATTTTATGATAGAAAAATTCCTCCTTGAACCATTTAAGCCAGCAGCCACTTGTGAACTCCGTTTCCTTTCATGGAAAATGCTGTTTCTAGTGGCTGTCACTTCAACTTGCCATATTTCCAAGCTTCATGCCCTCATTTGTAGGGAACCTTACTTGATTTTCCACGAGGATAGGGTGGCACTCCATGCCAACCCTTCTTTCCTTCCTAAAGTAGTCTCCGTACATACTCTGAATCAATCCTTGGAGTTACCAGTATACTATCCTGAATACTCCCATCACGGTGAACATTTTCTACATACTTTAGATGTCCATCGTATACTATGCTACCATACTAATCAGACAAAATCGATTAGAAAAACCTCTCAATTGTTCGTCACTTTTGCTTCGGGCAGAGAAGGACTCCCAATTGCTAAAAGAACCCTTTCTTGCTGGCTAGCAAATTGCATTACATTTTGTTACACAAAATACAACAAACCTTTACCAGGACCTGTCCAAGCCCATTCCACTAGAGCTATGGCCACTACTGGCCATCTGGGAACAAGCGACCACCAAACAGTGTGGTTCACGATAAAGACAGCCATACAGTCGAGCCATACAAAAGCAAGAGTATTGGACTTTAGGAGGGCTGACTTTGGGAAAATGAGAGAGTGCCTCAGAAAAGCACTAGCAAATAGGCAAGAAGAAGGGGTGGAAGAACAATGGGGAGTAATCAAAACAGCCATCACAGAGGCAACAAGCCTTTGTGTAAAGCAAATCAACAAAACACAACAAAGGAAAAACCGTTATGGTTCTCAAAGAGGTGGCAGGGAAGGTTAAGGAGAAAAGGATAGCATTCAGGAAATATAAGGAAACTCAGAAGGAGCAGGACAGAGAACTTTATCAGTTAAAGCAGAAAGAGGCTGGGAAGGCAGTCAGAATAGCAAAGGCCCAAACCGAGGAAAGGATAGCCAACTCTGTTAAGAAGGGGGATAAGACCTTTTATAGGTACATTAGGGAGCGAAGAGAGACCAAAGGAGGGATACCGAGGCTTAATAAAGGGGAAGGAATGTGAGTAGAGGGTGACAGTGAAAAAGCAGGGATACTGAACAAATATTTCTGCTCAGTATTCACAAAGGAAGAGGAGGGGGAGGTACCTAAACCAAACAAGAGAAACACTCTGAAGACGGGGTTTGATACCAGCCCATTTACAGAAGAAAGGGTTCTGAAAGAGCTAATAAAATTGAAGGTGGACAAAGCAATGGGGCCTGATGGTATTCACCCAAGAATTCTAAAAGAACTAAGGGTAGAACTAATGACACAGCTGACTACTCTCTTTAACAAATCATGGGAGGATGGTGTGGTACCCAAGGACTGGCGGAGGGTGGACGTGATTCCTCTTCACAAAAGTGGGAGCAGGACAGAGGCAGGAAACTACAGACCAGTTAGTTTGAACTCAGTGGTAGGGAAAATGATGGAATCACTTCTGAAGGAAAGAATTGTTGAGTACCTAGAGGCCAGTGGGGCACTAGACCCAAGGCAGCATGGATTCACGATGGGAAGGTCGTGTCAGACGAATCTAATAGATTTCTTTGACTGGGTGACCAAAGTAGTAGACCAGGGAGGGGCTGTGGACATGGCCTGTCTAGATTTTAGCAAGGCATATGATACAGTCTCACACAAAAGATTAATACACAATTTAGCCAGCCTTGGAGTGGTTCTCAAGGTGGTAGCCTGGATAAAAACTTGGCTAGACAACAGGACGCAAAGGGTAGTAGTAAATGGAATCCACAGTGAAGAAAGGAGGGTTACTAGTGGGGTACCACAGGGTTCAGTACTGGGACAGGTCCTTTTTAATGTCTTAATAATTGACATTGCAGAGGAACTGGAAGGAAAGATATGTCTCTTTGCACATGACACAAAGATCTGCAACAGGGTTGATACACAAGATGGAGTGGAAAGGATGAGAAGGGACTTGGCAAGGTTGGAGGAATGGTCAAATGTATGGCAGCTCAGATTCAATGCAAGGTAGTGCACCTGGGAAACAGAAACCCAGGGGAAGAGTACACAATGGGGAGTGAGATACTGACAACAGTAAGAATGGAAAGGGACCTGGGGGTAATTATATCAGATGACCTAAGGTGGGCAAGCAATGTGAGAAGGCAGTAAGGAAGGCTGGGGGGATACTGGGATGCATAAGGAGAGGCATCAATAGTAGAAAACAGGAAGTTGTTATCCCTCTGTACAGACAGTTGGTGAGACCCCACCTGGAGTACTGTGTGCAGTTCTGGAGACCCCATCTCCGAAAAGACATAGACAGAGTGGAGGCTGTCCAGAGGAGGGCAACCAAAATGGTGCAGGGTCTGCACCAGAAGGCATATGAAGAAAGACTAAAGAAGCTTAATATGTATACCCTTGAGGAAAGAAGGGAGAGAGGGAACATGATAGAAACTTTCAAGTACCTCAAGGGAATCAACAAAGTCCAAGAGGGTAGCATCTTTCAGAAAAAGAGATGTGCAAGAACAAGGGGGCACAATTTGAAGATGAGCGGGACGGCTCAGAGGTAATGTGAGGAAGTATTTTTTCACGGAGAGGGTTGTGGATGCATGGAACAGCCTCTCTGAGGAGGTCGTGGAGTCAAGAACAGTGGGGGAATTCAAGAATGCATGGGACAGACATAAGGCAGTCCTAGTGGGGGGGTAGGAGGATGTAAGCTGTTGGTTAACTAGGATCTGCAGCTTATCTGTTAGGTAGGAAGATGGGCAGACTAGGTCAGCCAAGTGGTCCTTATCTGCCGTCAAATTCGATGTTTCTACTGTGGCTTGCTTTAAAGGAGCCTCCATTCCTGATATCTGCAATGCAGCTACCTGGTCCACAATCCATACGTTCACAAGGCATTACAATCTGGATATCGCCTCACGACATGGGGCGGCTTTTGGCCATGCAGTTCTACAAGGTCTTTTATCCTAACTGTCTGCCCACATGGACATAACTGCTTGGGATTCATTCCAAAATTATTTATCTACTGCAAGAGACCACTCTGTGAAAGATAGTACAGTTACGTACTGTAAGAACTTACCGTAACAGTAGATCTTACTTCGAGAGAGCTCTTGCAGTAGGTAATTACATATAGGACTGACTCCGCCGCGCCAGGACCCCACGAAAAATTTCTAGCTAGCAGTCCTTGGCGAGGACCGCCCCACGTCAGGTGACCCGGCGTCATCTGACGTCGGTATAAAGAAAGCGGTCACGGACGCCCATCTTCAGTTCTTTCCTGCCCGTTAGCTCGTGCAGCACCTCGCGGTAAAGTTCGTGCTTCCTCAGCCCTGCCTTTCGTCATTTTTTACTGAAAAATAGTTATTCTTCGATCAATCGTCAGGTACATCGTCAGTGTGTGTCGTCCCCTACACCCTCCGAGCACAAAAACAAGTGCGACTCGTGCGGCGCCCAACTGCCACACAAGGACGGCCATTCCCTGTGCCTTTTCTGCCTAGGCCCCGATCACCCGGTCGAGAAGTGCCAGCATTGCCTCAACTTCAATGCGGCTACCCGTAAATGGCGCCAACAGTCCCTGGAAGCCCATCTCCTCAAGAATAAGATGTCTTCTATGGAAAAGGAGTTGAAAAAGTTGAAGCAGGCGTCTACTTCCCCCGAAGGACGTCGGGAAAAGAAGGGACAAGGAGAGGCACGGAGAAGTCCTCTCTATCGCTTGCCTCCTGCTGGAGACGCAGGGACTAAGGTAACGCCCCTCTCGGGACCGCCGACGGCCGCCCAAGGTTTTGGAGTAGGCGCCGCCCGCCTGCCTGGCTCGCGCTGGCCTTGCGGGCACCTCCGGGCGAAAGGAGGTCTCCGCCCCCGGTTCAGCCGCAGGGTTGCGGCCTACTGGTGTGGGCGACTCCTCTAAGTCGGTCGTCGGCTCCTCTGACGTCCGCATGGAGAGGGTCTATAAGACGCTCGACCCGCCTCCGGTGAGGGCTCCCGTAAGCCGGATGCCGGCTCCTCCGGCGCCCACCGGGAACTCGCCCCTAAGCCACACGTCAGCTTCTCCGATGTGCGCCAGGCAACGGAACCGACGACGGACCCTTCCAAGTCCGTCGTACCCGGTTCTCCGCAGCCTTCGCTGCCGTCTGGGGAGCCTGAGTCACCCCAGCCGACCCCGGGATTTCTCCTCCATCCCCGACGATGCGGATCTTCCTCCTCCGCAGAACTGGATCCTGACGCCGCCCCGGACGCCGGGTACCTCTGTCGGTGCCTCCGACGCCGCCCTCCGACACCAGTTCTACCGGCCCCAGGGACATCCCACTTCGATGTTCCCCTCCGCTGGCCCTCCGCCTTCCGGGCCCCCTAATGTGGACCTGCCCGTGAGGCCGCAGGACCGGGCCGTGTGCCCGCAGCCCCTCGGCCCCGAGTACCCGCCATCTTATCCGACGCCATCGCACTGGACCTCAGTATCCAGCGCCGCAGCACCGACCGTCTTCCAACGCCACAATACCCGACGCCAGTTTCCGCAACCGGTTTTGATACCGCCACGGATACAACCCGTACACTTTTCCCCCTCCTCCTCCACCGCCCCCACGGCCGCCGGTGGATCTGCAGGAGACTCTGGCCTCCTGGTGGGCCGAGGCCAAGGCTCAACTCACCAGGGAGGTAGAGAGCCGCCTTACGACGAAGGTGCCGCCACCGGCCCCCGTACGTCCGAGACGACACACTCCCTCACCACCTCCGGACTCCAGAGCTCTTCCCTCTGGGTCCAGAGAGGGTCAGGACACACGTTTACGGGTACCACCCAAGGAACCTGTTCCTCCCCCGAGTCGCGTAAGGGAGTCTTATTCTTCTTCCTCTTCTTCTTCCCTCTCGGATTCCTCGGACTTCTTCGAGGGATGCTCCGAGGGAGACGACGAGCCCCACTCTCCGTCTAAGCCCCGGCCGAGGACCCCTCCGGAGGATCCATCTTTCACAGAGTTGCTTAGAAAAATCCAGGAGGTACACCAGTGGCACTCTTTGGAACCAGATCCTCAGCGACTTAAACTTGCTGAACATCTGGATCTGCCTGTGACAGCTCCAACATTAGTGCCACCCTGGATCGAGCCTCACGTGACCTTGTTACCACGATTTGGAAACAATGCCGTCGGCGTAGTCCCCACTTCCCAGGAAGTCAAACAGGCTGTACCAGGCTCCTGAGGGGTGGACTACCTAGACTCTCACCCTCGGGCCGACTCAGTCGTGATTAGCGCCACTCACGGCCGGTCGGCACATCCAAAACATCTGAGCTCGTCTCCTCTGGATAAGGAATCTCGCCTTCTGGACCAGTATGGAAGAAAGATTTACGCCTCCTCCACACTGGGAATTCAGGCCCTGAATTACGACACCCACATGGGGGATTACCAGAAGGCTGTCCTTGCCCAGGTGGAATCCAAGCTGGACTCCTTGCCTGACTCCCAGGTCAAACAGGAGTTAGCCGACCTCGTCCGTTCTGCTCGTTCGGCCAGTCGCCACATTTTGCGGGCGACATACGATGCAGTGGACACTGCTGGGCTGAGCTCCGCTTTCGCCGTAGGTCTACGGCGTCATGCCTGGCTCCGCGTGTCAGGTTTGGTCCCGGAGGTGCAATCCGCTATTCAGGAAGCACCTTTTGAAGTCAGTGCTGAGGGGTGATGTCAAGGACATCATCACCGATTTGCAGAAGGGGACGGCTCTGAAATCCGTGGATTCCATATACTGTCCCCAACAACAGCAGCGCCGTCCCTTTCGCGAGACGGATTCGCCAAAGGAAACCACAGAGAAGGCGGCCACCAAACATTGGGCCCCGCAGCTGCTAAGCCCCGCCCAAAAAGCAGCGGGTGCTTCAGCTGCGATGCTGCTCACACCACCTGACTCCTTTCCTCTCCCACCACCTCTGGACTTTCCAGAGGAACCGGTAGGAGGGAGGTTTTCCCTTCAACTTCCGGGATGGGAGAGGATAACCACGGATTCTTGGGTGCTCCAGCTTGTAGCGGAAGGGCACTCGATAGAGTTTCTTCAGAAACCACCCCGCCACCCACCTCTGAAGTCGGCATATTCAAGGGAACACCTTCCTTTGGTCCGGGAAGAAATTTTGGCTCTTCTCTTGAAGCAAGCGATAGAGCCCGTCCCCCTGCATCTTCAGGGAACGGGTTACTATTCCCATTTCTTCCTGGTCCCAAAGAAGACGTAAGATCTCAGACCAATTCTAGATCTCAGTTCCCTGAATCTTTATGTAGAATACAAAAGGTTCAGGATGCTCTCTCTGCCGAGCCTTCTGCCCCTCCTTCGGCCGGGTCAATGGCTTTGTGCACTGGATATGCAGGATGCCTATCTGCACATTCCCATTCGCCTTTCTCACCGAAAGTATCTTCATTTTGCGTTTCGGGGGACCACTACCAATTCAAGGCGCTCCCCTTTGGTCTATCCTCGGCCCCCCGAGTATTTACCAAATGTCTGGCTGTGGTAGCGCCCACGCGCGTATAATGGGAGTTCAGGTAGTCTCTTACCTGGACGACTGGCTCCTGGCGGCCTCGTCCAGGAAGAACTCCCATGCTTTTCTCCCTCACCCAGCAGGTTTTCACCTGCCTGGGTATTACCATCAACCATTCCAAGTCTAATCTGGATCCTTCCCAGAGACTACAGTTCATCGGGGCCATCCTCGATACGACTGTCAGCAAGGCCTTCCTGCCTCCGGACAGGGCGGCCTCTCTTCAATCCCAGATTTCCCTGCTATCAGAACGCAGGAGGGTCTCGGCGAGATCGGTCTTCCGGGGCTCATGGCGGCCGCCATTCCGATGATCCCCTGAGCTCGATTCCACATGAGGATCTCTCAGTGGACTCTTCACTCTCAATGGGATCAACTTGTGGACGACCTAGATCAATTAGTCCTGATCTCATCGCCGATGGTGCGAGACTTGCAGTGGTGGATGGTTCGAGAGAACCTGTTTCAGGGGGTTCCCTTCTTTCATCCTACCCCCTCCCAGACTCTGACTACGGACGCATCAGGCGAAGGTTGGGGAGCCCATCTAGGACCTCATCGGACCTAGGGCTCCTGGTCCAAGCTGGAACAAGCTCTCCACATCAGTGTGCTAGAGCTTCGGGCTGTGTTGTACGCTCTCCAAACCCTTCACCAATACATTCTCCCCGGCCACCTAGCCGTTCAGATGGACAACATGTGCGTAGTGTGGTACATCAACAAACAGGGAGGAACTCGGTCCTACCCTCTATGCAGGGAGGCAATGAGGGTTTGGGATTGGGCAACACAACACGACCTTCACCTAACGGCGATTCATATTCCAGGAGTCGACAACACTCTGGCAGACAAGCTAAGCCGCTCCTCTGCCCTGGCTCATGAGTGGGAACTGGATCAAGGGGTACTAGACGACATCTTTCAGCTTTGGGGGACTCCGCAGGTGGATCTGTTTGCTCCCCCCAAACGCAAAACTTCCCACCTTTTGCACGCTCGTTCCAGAGCGAGGCGCTTTCTGGAGCAATGCTCTGTCTCTAGACTGGAAGGACAGATTCGTCTGTGCTTTTCCCCCAATTCCTCTGATCCCACGAGTATTACAGAAACTAGCCACAGAAGGAGCGCGAATGATTCTGATCGCTCCTTTCTGGCCCAGGCAAATCTGGTTCTCTCTTCTACAACAATATTCAGAGGATCCTCCTCTATCTCGAGGTTTGCTGCCCCAGGACCAGGGGACCCTGGTGCATCCAGGACTCAAATCCCTTCAACTCCATGCATGGCTCCTGCAGACCTAGCCCAATCCCGTTTTGGAGTCTCCCCAAAAGTGGCGGAGATTTTAGTTGAGGCTAGAAAGCCATCCACCAGGTCCACTTATGCCATGAAATGGAAGAGATTCTCTATTTGGGCAGCCTCCAAGAACGTGGATCCTTTCTCCTGTTCAGTGGCCTTTCTGCTGGAGTACTTGCATCATCTGTTCGATCTGGGTCTCAGCCATTCCTCCTTGAAGGTTCACATGGCAGCTATCTCAGCCTACCATGTTCCCTTCGCAGATAAAGCTTTCGCTCAACTGGAGGTCTCCAAGACCTTTCTCGGAGGGGTCCTCCATCTGAGGCCCCCCATCCGTACTCCTGCCCCCTTGGGACTTGAATTTTGTCCTCAGAAACTTACTCTTCCTCCTTCAACCTGCAGCTTCTGCAGATTTGAAATTTCTTTCGTGGAAGAGCTCTTCTTGGTGGCCATTACTTCGGCTCGAAGAATCTCCGCGCTTCAGGCCCTGATGTGCAAAATCCCTTACTTGATTTTTCACAAAGAACGAGTTGCTTTTCGCACGAACCTTAAGTTTCTACCTAAAATAGCAGCAGAGTCTACCTTAAATCAGTCCATAGAGCTACCTGCCTTTTTTATGCAGTACTCTAACCAGGGGGAATATTTACTCCATACTATGGATGTTCACCGGATTCTGAGATACTACACCAACAGGACGAAGGATCTCAGAAAGACTGATCAGTTGTTCGTCTCTTTTGCTCACAAAAGGGAAGGCAATGCTGTTTCCAAGCAATGCCTGTCTAAGTGATTGGCTCATTGCATAACTTTCTGTCATGACAAGTACAACAAGACCCTCCCGGGTCAAGTCAGAGGCCACTCCACGAGAGGAGTAGCTGCCTCTGCAGCTTGTTTCAAGAATGTTTCTGCAGCAGACATATGCGCTGCTGCTACCTGGACTTCCGTCCATACCTTTACGAAACACTACAGTTTGGACATTGCCTCTCGCCTTAGAGCAGGCTTCGGGCTAGCTGTTTTGCAAGGCCTCCTGTCTTGAGGCTTGCACGACTAGAGCTACTTCTTGGAATAGTTTCCTCCTCTCGGTGCCTTTTCTTTGTTCCAGACTGCTTGGGATTCAGTCCTATATGTAATTACCTACTGCAAGAGCCCTCTCGAAGTAAGATAGTACAGTTACGTAAGAACTTACCGTAACAGTAGATCTTCAAGAGAGACTCTTGCAGTAGGTAATACCTTCCTGCCCTCCATCCCCCTAGGCTTTTTCAGCTCCTTTTCCAGGAATGGAATCATCTGCTTCTCTCTCGTCTGGGCCTTCCTGGCCTGTGGCCGGAAAGAACTGGAAGGCGGGCGTCCAGGACCGCCCTTTTATACCGACGTCGTGTGACGCTGGTCACCTGACGTGGGGGCGGTCCCTCGCCAGGGACTGCTAGCTAGAAATTTTTCCGTGGGGTCCTGCCTCCGGCCGGCGTCAGTCCTATATGTAATTACCTACTGCAAGAGCCTCTCTCGAAGATCTACTGTTACGGTAAGTTCTTACGTAACTGTACTATCTTCGAGGAGTGTCTCTTGCAGTAGGTCTGATCTTCCTGGACATAAAGTCTCCACCACTCATTCACACTGATGGGATCTATGCCGGAGGCACTAGGACCCAGCGGGAGCAAACTTTTTGCAAGGGGGTCAGCACCAGAGATGGAGCCTCGGCTTGTGCGTCAATGACTATCTCGGCATTGACCCTCCAACCGCCTCAGTTCCTTTTTTCCCTCCGTCGAGTGCGATTCAGTGACGACGTCGCTCACCTGCTGGGAGTCAAACTTCAAACTAACAGCATAGTTTTCAGTTTATTATTTTGTAGTATATCTCGAATAAGTACCGCTTACTTAATTTATTCTTATTAAAGAAAGAAGTCTCAGCCTACATTGACGGAGTCAACCATGAGTGGGTCAGGTGATGGTAGGGAGACTTGGTATGAAAGCTCTTCAGTCAGCTGGGCTGGGTCCAGTCCGCCACCCTCTCTGGAGGGAAGGTCTGACAACCGACGGTCCAATGCCCGAGGGGAGGGGCAGTCCCCCCAGAAGCATAAAAGAAAACGGTTGCATTCTCGGCACCGTTCGGCCTCAAGCTCTTCTTCGGCCCACAGGTCAAAAAAGAGAAGGCATCACTCAAGGTCGCCCTCTGGTGTGTCTACGCGCAGACGGTCAGTCATTGGGGTCAGTTGCTGGTCTCCTCCTCTGGAGTCGCCGGTTCCTGTTTCTGGTCACCGACCTATTCAACATTGGAGCCCTTCCCCCGCCTTCTGGTAGGGCTTCAGATGAGCAGTTTCATCAGTGGGCTGCTCTGATGGAGCAATGGGCTGGGGTTGGTCCAGCTGCCTGGCCCAGTCACTTCGGGCTCTTCGGGGTATCGGGTAGGGCAGTTGGGCCTCCCTAGTCATGCAGCGCCTTCTTTGGTGCCGTTGACTCTGCACTTAGGTGTTTTCCCCCCTCACATGGCTGCGGCGCAGGGGCCACACCGATGCCTCTCCTGGTATTCTTCCTTCTTTCTCCTCAAATCCTAGTTTTCGGAGCCCTGTGTTGGTTTCGGCGTCGATGGGTCACTCGGTGCCGATGCGTCTGTCAGCGCCGTCCTCGGCAGCTTGTCGCGCCATGCGGCCTTTCAGCGCCAAGGCTTGGTCTGACGTCTTCAGGGCTTCTCGACTCCGAACCTTTTTCCTTCCTCTTTTTGCTTCTGATTTCCACTTCTTTCCTGTCCATACAGTCCCTCCTGGGCTGTCAGGAGATGATACTGAGCCTGACCCAGACCTTAGGCTGGGTGATGATGTGGAAGGAACAGGATCTAATCCTATTGCAGAGCCTGTGGTCGAGGACCTGTCATTTAAGTCTCTGCTGAAAAATTTGAATTCCACTCTTTCTCTCCAGACTGCAGATATTGATCCTGGGAAGCTTTTAAGGCTCCAATACCTTCATGTCCCAGAGATCCCTAGGAATTTAACTCCCCCGGTACAGCCTTCCTTTGAGACGCTTCCTCAAATGGTATGGAATAATCCCGCTCTCATTCCTTCTGTAGCTAAGTTCATAGATAGAAAGTACGCTGCTCCCAAGGATCTACCCATTTTGGCCTCCCAAGCCTTTGCGGACCCTATTGTGGTCTTGGCAGAGAATGATAAGGTCATCCTCCCTCAGGCTACTACAGCCCGACCTATAAAACAAAGACTCTCGTAAGATAGATACTTTAGGTAAGAGAGTCTTTGCTACATCCATTCTGGGTATGCGTATTGTCAGCTACCAGAGTTATTTCTCTCAATATGAGTATGTTCTTTGGCATTCGCTCAAACAAATGGTAGAAGCTCTACCAGAGTCAGACACTAATTCAGAGCTTCTTCAAACCATAACCAGGGGTATCGAGTCCAACAACCAGTAGGTTAAAGCAGCTATGGACGCTTTCGATACTGCCTCCCGAGCGGCGGCTGCAGGCATTTGTACCCGCCGTCACTCCTGGCTGCACACTTCAGGCTTCACGAATGATGCCCAGCAACAGGTCATGGCATTACCCTTCGACGGTATGTATCTCTTCGGTCCTCAAGTAGAGCAAGCTCTAGAGGCCACACAAAAGACTAGGTCTACCATTAAATTGGCTAGACCTGCTCCCGGCCCTTCTTGGGGGGGTGTTAACAAGTGTCAATTTCACAACCGTCAGTCCTTTCGAGGCAAGGGCAGGGGAGGTTTTAATAAAAACCAAGCCCCCCAGCCTCAGAAGAAAACGCAACACTAAGCATAAGGGCTCAAAGCACCGAGTGCCGCCTTCTGAGTTTCTGACCCAAGTCCCACCTCAGCTGCCCAAGGGGGACTCTTTCTCAGCGGTGGGTGGTCGTCTGACTCAGTACTACAACTGGTGGAAGTCCATAACATCGGACAAATGGGTTCTCCGGATAATCCGTGAGGGGTATTCCCTCAATCTTTCAGAGACCCCTCCAGATCGTCCACCCAAACGACAGCCCGGGCTGTCAGTATTTCACTCAGAGCTCCTCGCTTCCGAGATACAAGTCCTTCTGAACAACAGGGCAGTAGAAATAATTCCACTGGATCAATGAAACACAGGGTTCTACTCCCATTACTTTCTAGTTCAAAAGAAACCGGGGGCATGCGCCCCATTTTGGACCTCAGAAAATTGAACAAATTTCTTCCCAAGAAAAATGATTTCGCTAGGAACCCTGTTACCTTTGCTTCATCAACACGACTGACTAGCCTCCCTGGACATGCAGTATGCTTACCAGCATATTCCCATTCACCCAAAGCATCACAAATACCTATGGTTTGTGGCTTTGGGCCAGCATTATCAGTTCAGAGTCCTGCCTTTTGGGCTATCCTCGGCGCCGCAAGTTTTTACAAAGTGTTGTGCAATTCTCACAGCGCACCTCAGAAAGATCGGAATACAAGTGTTCCCATATCTGGATGACTGGCTTCTAGCAAGCCCTTCCAGGCAAGGAACTCTCTACGCTATTGCCACGGCCTCAGACTTCCTCACGTCCATGGGAGTCCTGCTAAATCTCCAG
Organism: Neoceratodus forsteri; assembly: GCA_016271365.2. Lineage (NCBI taxonomy): Eukaryota > Metazoa > Chordata > Ceratodontiformes > Ceratodontidae > Neoceratodus > Neoceratodus forsteri. The sequence continues at coordinate 86,274,381 of CM028136.1, forward strand.
AAATCACAGTTGCAGCCCTCCCAGAAGCTCCTTTTCATGGAACTCTTCTGGACACCTCCTGTGCGAAAGCTTTCTACCAGAGGACAGAAGGAGCGATATCCTACAGATGGCCCGATACATCAGAGAGAACAGCTCGGTTCGAGCTATCTCGATGCAACGGATGCTGGGTCTCATGGCATCAATGGAGTTCACTGTACCCCTAGAACGCCTCCACATGAGAACCTCTAAATGGATGCTCAGTACTCAGTGGTCCCCAACCATTCACCCTCAGTCCTTTCTCATCAAGGTGACAGAATCTCTGAAGAGGTCACTCACCTGGTGGTCACAAGAGAACAATCTTCTGGAAGGGTATCCCTTTGCTCCTCTGGATCATCAGATTTCCATTACCACGGATGCGTCCCTGATGGGGTGGGGAGCTCACTGTCAGAATCTCCACACCCAAGGTACTTGGACTCAGGACAAGTCCCAACTTCACATAAATGTCTTGGAAATGAGAGCCGTCCTGTATGCAGTCCGGGCTTTGAAGGACATTCTCTATCACAAGAACATTCTCCTTCAAACGGACAACAAAGCAGTGATGTATTACATCAACAAGCAGGGTGGTGCACACTCTTACCCCTTATGCAGGGAAGCAATGAGAGTGTGGGAATGGTGTCTAGAGCACAAGGCTCTAATTCAGGCGGTCTACCTGCCGGGAGTGCAGAACGAACTGCCCGACCGTCTCAGCAGAACAGAGACAGATCCTCACAAGTGGTCTCTAGACTCAACCGTAGTTCAGTCACTATTTGCAGAGTGGGGAGCTCCAGACCTGGACCTTTTTGCATCTCCACTCAGTGCAAAACTGCCTCTCTTCTGCTCCAGAAATCCAGGGTCTGGCATTTTCTGTCAGGATGAGTTCAGGCTGCAGTGGACAAAATGCTTTCTATACATCTCTCCTCGTCTTCCTGTAATTCAGATGGTACTTCTCAAGTTCGAGTCCCAGGGGGACAAAATGATCCTCATTGCTCCCTTCTGACCTCGACAGATATGGTTTCTGTTACTTAGCAGTATGTTGGAAACCCCTCCGAAAGTGCTTCCCCTTCAGATGAACCTTCTGACTCAGGGGCCTGTGGTCCATCCCAATCTGAGGTCACTTCACCTTCACGCTTTGCTCCTGAAGAGATAGAAGTGAACAGGTTCAATGTCTCTCGCAGAGTCTCAGATATTCTTTTGGCTGCGCGTAAGCCAGCCACTAGAAAAACTTACACAGCCAAATGGAAGCGTTTTTCTCTCTGGGGTGCAAGATCCTCTTTGAATCCTTTTTCCTGCCCACCAAATAAAGTTCTAGAATACCTTTTAGACCTCTCAAATTCAGGTCTACAATACTCTACAGTCAAAGTTCACCTTTGTGCCATTTCAGCTTATCATGAGCCAGTACTTTCTTTGTCACTGGCTCAGTTACCCTTAGTTAAGAGGTTTCTTAAGGGTATTTTGCATACCAGACCTCCTATCAGACGTCCAGTCGCAGCCTGGGACATTAATCTTGTACTAGACATGCTCACTCGAAAACCTTTCGAGCCTCTAGCTACCTGTGAGCTGAAATTTCTCAGTTGGAAAACGGCCTTCCTGGTGGCCATTACCTCGGCCCGCAGGGTCTCTGAAATACATGCCTTGGTCACAGACCTTCCGTATACTGTGTTTCATAAGGACAAAGTAGTTCTTAGGACCCATCCTAAGTTTCTCCCTAAGGTTGTTTCAGAATTCCATCTAAACCAACCTTTAGTCCTACTTACTTACTTTGCGAACTTCCAAAATGAAGGATAGTACCCTTCATTCTTTGGATGTCAAAAGAGCTCTGCGTTTCTATTTAGATAGAACAAAACAAATTTGCAAAGCTCAACAACTGTTTGTTTCCTTCAGCGAGACCTGACTGGGTCAACCTGTCGCTATCAGATGCATTTCAGCATGGCTGGTGGCATGCCTGTGCCACTGTTACTCCATGGCACAGGTTAAGCTGGAGAGCAGAGTGTACGCTCACTCTACTAGAGCAGTCGCGGCATCCCTGACGGAAATCCGCAACGTGCCCATTGCAGACATTTGCAATGCAGATACCTGGAGCTCAGTGCATACTTTCGTCAAGCACTATGCCCTGGATGTCCATGCCACGCGACATCTTTCGTTTGGCAGGACCGTCCTTAACGGACTTCTGTCCTAAATTTGTGAGCTCTTGGTCTCTCCTGCTGCCCTCTCGGGGGATTATTAGCTCGGTGCTCTCCCATCAGTGTGAATGAGTGGTGGAGACTTTATGTCCAGGAAGATATGGAAATTACGTACTTACCGTAATTCTTGATCTTCTTGGATGAAGTCTCCACCACTCATTCACATGCCCACCCACCATCCCCCGAGCTCACCTCTGTTGTTGGTCTTCACTCTCCCTCAATCTTTAGGTTGTGAAGACTTCTTTGTTGAACCTTCTTATACGGGTCGTCCGGACTATCTTATGTCCGTTTTTTGTTAGACTATCCTTCTAGGTTGGTTACGCTGCACCTCCTTGGAAAAAAAGGTACTGAGGCGGTTGGAGGGTCGACGCCGAGACAGTCATTGCCGCACGAACCGAGGCTTGTGGAGCCGCTCCTCGCTGCTCCATCTCTGGCGCCGACCTCTTGCAAAAGTTTGCTCCCCTGGGTCCTAGCGCCTCCGGCGTAGATCCCATCAGTGTGAATGAGTGGTGGAGACTTAGTCCAAGAAGATCAAGAATTATGGTAGGTACGTAATTTCCATTCTAGGAGCGTGGATATGTTGTTCTTCCACACTTCTTGGCATGTCCCTTTCCCCTTTAAATCTTGCCGGAAGTCTTCAAGCTTGCTCCTCCAATCCACCTGGGTGGTATAAACCTCGGCTCCGCCCCATGACGCTAGATCTTCCTTTCCGCTGGAAGATACAGGTTCCCTCGTGCTTCACAGCAATTCGTTGGCCCTGGATTCAAAGCGTCGGTTTTTACCGCAACTTACCTTAAAACTCCTTCGAGTTAACGACTCCGATAGTAGCACATCAGACATTGAGGATAAATCTGCTCCCGGATTTCACTGGTGCTCCTGCGGCCAGAAGATGTTGCGCACCGATCCCCACCTAACGTACGTCTACTGCCTAGGTGTCGTACATAGCACCTCCACCTGCATGTTCTGCCTGACCTTCCATCCCAACATCCTGGGAGACCGGAGAAAAGGAACCTGCCGGTGAAATCGAAGGAGGCGAGGTGGGCAGTTTCCGCCGAGCAGTTGGAGCAAATGAAGGCTTTTGAGGAGGAAGCGGCTCAAGCTTCAGCAAATCGGAGCTTTTTTGTTCCTCTGAACCTCGGTTCCACCTTTTCGGGCTCCTTCAAGGAGTTGTGCCAGTCTCTCCACCAGGGTGAGGTGCCTCGGGCTGCCTCCTCTAGCCTCCCGGAAGAGGAGATAAGGCGAGAAGTCTTCATCCAGGCAGACGTTCTTGGGACTGAAAATGTCCGCGTCCCAGGAGCATGCGGTCTCAACCTCGGTCGAGATCGCATCCTCGGCTGCCGGCTTCACGGATCTTTCGTCTGGCCAAGAGATCAAGGAAGTGGCCGACGAGGTTGAGATTTCTCTCGATCTAATGGACCCTATTTCACCAACTCTGGTCAATGATTCTTTGGAAAGGACTCTGGTCCTTGTCTTTCCCGATGAGGAGGCCCAGCCCGCTGGTGTCACCATCGAGGAAACTGTTCCGGGACCCTCAGTTTTCACCTACCCCGGTGTCTTCCCAATCGACCGAGTCGGCCAGCTCAGTCTCGATCGAGGTCCAGAACCCCTTCGGTTGGACGACCGAAAAAGAGTCATAAGCACTCTAAAAAGAGGCATCGCTACAGATCCTCATCCTCCTCGGACGAGGAGAGGCTTCAACGGAAGCTCCGTAGACGCTGTGAGGATCTTATGTGGCAATAGCTGATTTTGACTGGGCAGAAGCTGGCTCCGCCGTCTACCCCGGCCATCACTTGGCTACCGCCTCCTGGGCTGACGCTGACCCCTCCAGAACCGAAGTCTTCGGTTCCCCAGCACCATCTGCCTGCATGGCCCGCAAGTATGCGGTGCCCATGGGGTCCCTGCCGGGATTCACACAACACCCTTCAGCCTAGAGCCTGGTGACCGCTTCTGTGTTTAGATGTACTGGTAGCTCGGCCGACACAGACCGACCTCCGGATAAGGAGTCCAAAAATATAGACCACTCTGCCCACAAGGTTTACGCAGCCTCTTCGGCAGGCCAGTTCGGCTTGTCATTATGGCACACTTCACTCATGCCCTCCCGGGTCATTAGATGAAGTTCTCCCTCATCTCCCGGCAGACATGCAGACCACGGTCAAGCAAGTCCGTGATCAGTGCCATGCTGTTGCAAAACAGCAGGTCCAGACGGCCCTAGACATCGGGGATTCCTGTGCCCGCTGTTTAGCAGCCGCAGTGGCCACTCGCTGCAGGGCCTGACTGAGGCTATCCTCCTTCCCGGCAGATACCCAGCACAAGTTAGCTGATGTTCCTTTCCGTGGCACTGGCCTGTTCAGTCCAGGAGTGGCCAGTCAAGTGCATTGCAGTGGTGGCAGCCCATTTTCGGCGTCGAGGAGTACGAATCTACCCTTATCTCGACGACTGGGTCTTGACAGGATCCTCCTTCAGGAGGTGGAGAGGTCCAGAGATCTGGCTCTCCAAACCTGCTCCCAACTCGTCCTCCTGATCAACTAGGCCAAGTCGGAACTCGTGCCTGCTCAGGTGATGGGCTTCATCGGGGCAGAGCTCGACTCTTGTCAAGCCAGAGCTCGGCTCCCGGCAGACAGGGCGGAGGTTCTCTCCTCCTTTGCCTGATCATTTCTGGTTGGGCACTTGCGCCCTGCCTGGGACATGGCAGCGTGCACCTTAGTGGTCCGTTGGGCCAGGTGGCACATGCGCCCCTTCCAGTGGGAGCTGGCTGCCCAGTGGACTCAGCGCCACGGTCATTTCGACCAGCTGATCACTGTAACCCAGAAGATGTGGGACGCTCTCCAATGGTGGACCGCCCCAGAACGGTTGCAAGAAGGGGTCCGGTTTGTCCGCCCTGAGCCAACGGTCGTCCTTACGACTGATGCCTCTCTCATGGGCTGGGGAGCCCACATGGGGGACAACAGGGCCCATGGGTTCTGGACCCCCGAGGAATCCCGATGCCACATCAAGCTGTTGGAGCTCAGAGTAGTCAGACTGGCATTATCAGCTTTCGCTCCTCAGCTCTGAGGTCAAGTGGTTCAAGTCCAGACTGACAATACAACGACCATGTACTACCTCAACAAACAGGGCGGCAGGCACTCCCGTCTGCTGTGCAAGGAGGCACTCCGCATCTGGACCCTCAAAAGTTGGCTGAAGGCGGATCTCCTAGCCATTCATGTGGCAGGAGTCTTGAACCAGCTGGCGGATGCTCTCAGCCGCATAGGCCAGACATCCTACGAGTGGTCTCTCTATCCAGAGGTAGATTGCAGTCTGTTCTCCCGCTGGGGCAAACCCTTGGTGGACCTGTTTGCCTCCAAGGAAGACAACAAGTTGAGGCTGTTCCAAGCCCGCCCGCCCCCCAGCAGGGCTCACTGCAGGGGATGCCTTCTCAGGCCCATGGACCCCAGGCCTCCTCGCCTTCCCTCCATTTCCCTTGATCCACAAGGTGTTACTCAAGGTGAGGAGGGACAAGGCAGAGGTGATTTTTGGTAGCCTCAGATTGACCGCATCAGTTCTGGTATCCAGATCTCCTCAGCCTCAGCTGCAGGCCCCCAGAGCGGCTTTGTACATGCCCGGACCTGATATCTCTCAACCAGGGGAAGGTATTCAATCCTTCAATCCCTGCACCTCACAGCCTGGTACCTGAGCGGCTAGAGATCCAGGCTCTGGGTCTTTCCGACGATGTCTACACCGTGGTGGAGGCATCTCGTAAGGAATCGACCAGGAAATGTTATGCCTTCAAATGGAAGAGATTTTCCATTTGGTGTCAGGGTAAGAGTCTGGACCTCTTATCCTGCTGTGTAGCTAACATTCTCGACTACCTTTGGTCTCTCTCCAAAGGGGGTCTGCGGTCATCGACCGTTAGGGTGCACCTGGCAGCCATTTCTGCTTACCGGGCGTGGACCGGTCAGCCGACATTGGCGCAGGAGACAGTGGTCGGGTACTTCTTCAAAGGCCTGGATCACAAATCCCCTCCGGTGCGTGAACCTCCACCTCCGTGGGATCTGTTGCTGGTTTTGGCAAAGCTCATGGGCAAGCCATTTGAACCTATGCACGAGTGTGCACTCTCACACTTGTCGTGGAAGACGGTCTTCCTGGTGGCTATCACGTCATCCAGAAGGACAAGGGAGCTCCAGGCGCTGTCGGTGGTCTCCCCTTATCTGGTCTTTCACAGGGACTACGTTGTCCTGCGCCCCCACCCGAAATTCCTTCTGAAGGTGGTATCAGAGTTTCACCTTAACCAGGTATTGACTCTGCTGGTATACTACCCTAACTACACCTTGGACGCCGAGTACAGACTCCATACTTTGGACCTGAGACGTGCTCTCTCCTATTATAAGGAGAGAATGGCAGAAATTCGTGGAGAGGTTCGCCAGCTGTTTGTCACCTATGCTGAAGCCGCTTCTGGCAGACCTGCAGCCAAATGGACCATTACAAGGTGGATTACATCATGCATAGGTCTGTGCTATGAGTTGGTGGGCAAGGAGCCTCCCAGAGGGATAAGAGGTCATTCTACTTGCCATACTGCTGCATCGGTGGCTGCTTCCAGGGACATCCCTATCCAGGAAATCTGTCGGGCTGCTACCTGGAAGTCAACAAACACCTTCATTACCCACTACCACATCGACCTTGAGTCACGCCGAGATGATGGTTTTGGGGCCTCGGTTCTCCAATTTTTATTTCCCAAGTAGGGGGTGTGCGCCTTGCCTCCCTCCTCCCAGAGAACTGCTTGGAGTCTGCCAAGAGGTGTGGATGAACAACATATCCACGCTCCTAGAGGAACAGGTTACTCACCTGTAACAGTAGTTCTAGGAGTGGTATATGTTGTTCATCCACACGCACCCACCCGACCCCTCTGGCTTTAGGCGCACAACCTGGCTTCCAGCGGGCTAAGACTTGTCGTCATGGGGCGGAGCTGAGGTTTATACCACCCGGGTGGGTGGGAGGAGCCAGCTTGATGACTTCCGGCAAGATTTAAAGGGGAAAGGGACATGCCAAGAAGTGTGGATGAACAACATATACCACTCCTAGAACTACTGTTACAGGTGAGTAACCTGTTCTTTCCCACCCTCCATCCCCCTCTTTCTCTAAGAGAGCAAATGCTGGTCCAGTGACTTTGGATTGGGGCTCCTTTGGTACATTGGGTTCCCCTCGGTCCTCGCTTTACAAGCTGAATCTGGCAGGGGAACCGAGGATACCAGGGACTACCCACATTTATATGGGAAACAGGAAACTGATGTCATGTGTGGGCGGTCCCTAGTGAAAAAATGCTAGAAGAGCTGCCGTGCCACAGCGACCTCTGCTGGAAACTCCCAAAAGTATTTACCTGTTGCAAGAGACACTCCTCGAAGATCTACCGTTATGGTAAGTTCTTCCTTAACTGTACTTTCTAGAGGTGGTATATGTTGTTCATCCACACTAACCCATCCGACCTCCCCAGCTTCAACTCAAAACCTCTGCTTCCAGTGGGCAAAGATCTGGCATCAAGGGGCGGAGCCGAGGGTTATACTACCCGGGTGGGTGGGAGGAGCCAGCTGTCAGACCATCCAGCAAGATTTAAAGGGAAAGGACAATGCCACCTAGTGTGGATGAACAACATATACCACTCCTAGCACTACTGATACTGGTGAGTAACCTGTTTTTCTTTCCTTTCCTGTCTCTTGTCTGTCTGGTTGCGCAACCAGATTTTTCTGTGAGACCTAGGATTTAATCACCCCGAGAGTCTCACAATTCTCTGTCTCTCACTGTCTCTCAGTCTTCCCTTGCTGTTTCTGTCATTTTACTCCCTTGCATATCTGCTGGTATAAAAATATATGCAAATCATTATGTGGAAATGTAACTGATATTGGGATCCCTTTGTTTAGAAATGATATAGTGTTACTGTTGAAATGTATATTTTTATTTATTTTATTGTTTATCCAGGAGTAGCACACTAAGCTGAAAGCTTTTTCACAGGAGCGACCTGGGAGCACAGGTTAGTTAAGTGACTTGCTCTGGGTCACACAGTATGCAAGTGGAAGCTGTGGTATTCAAACCCAGGACTGGTCTGCTGGATGTCACCAGATTTGCAGCTCAGAGCCTTAAACCATTGCGCTATACTGCCTATATAATTGTAGTCTGAGATGATTTCAAAAAGCTATTGGAAACTTACGGGGTTAACCTGAGAGCTATTTTTAAGCCTTTTTTCAGAAGCTGTGGAGAAGGGGCCTCAGTTCTGGGACACTGTGTTCTTGCTGCACCATCCTGAAACATACAAGAACATTATAGGAAAAACAGGATGCTTTTTAAGGAGGGGGATTGCAAAGACTTATAAAAGCAGAGCTGCAGTTTCTTGCAAGAGAGAGATACATAGAGATTGAAGGAAAACTCAGATGGATCTTCTCTGTTTATTCTGCCTTTGTGAATAGTTATTCTGGACAACGTTTCTTTTTAATGTTACTGCTTATATTAATAAACACTTTCTGCAAATTCTACAACTGCTCCTGGTTTTTCCTGTGCTTCCTGACCTGTGCCTTGACGACAAGGAGTAACTCAGGAATCTGATCAAATGGTTTTTCGCTGGGGCTTCGCCCCAAGGGCACAGGTGTCTCTTTCAGTATCTATTGGAAATTCCGGATCCAGTTGTAGTGTGTCTCTCAGCATACTCTCTATGAATGCTGCCATATATTTTTCTTCTACATCGTCAGGTAGCTCAGAAATTCTCATGTTGTTTCACCTCAACCTATTTTTGAGGTTGTTGTATTTTTCCTGCAGATTTCAATACTCCTGCAAAGCATGCCACCTGCTCCAGCCTGTCTGTTCAGGCATCCATGGCAGTTGCTTGATTTCGAGGCACAGGTCAGGAAGCATAGGAAAAACCAGGAGCAACTGTAGAATTCACCAAAAATATTTATTTATACTAGCAGTAACATAAAATAAACTTTTGTTCAATAAACCTATTTACAAAGGCAAAATAAAATAGAGAAGCTCCATCAGAGTTTTCCTTCAATCTCTGTGTCCATCTTTTCTCTTTCTAGCAATTGCAGCTCAGCTCTCTTATAAGTTCTTCTGACGTCCATTCTTAACAAGCATCCTGTTTCTTCCAAAGTGTTCTGTTTTTGTATGTTCTAGGCAGGTGCAGGAAGAACACAGAGTCCCTGAGCTGAGGCCCCTTTTTCACAGCTCTTCTGCAAAAGGCTTAAAACTTGCACTCAGGTAACCTCCTGAGTTTCCAATAGCTTTTTGCAATCATCTCAAACCACAATTATATACTTTTCAAAAATTAACACTATATACTTTCTAAACAAAAGGGATCCCAATATTAGTTACATATTCACATAATGATTTGCATATATTTTTGTATCAGCAGATATGCAATGGAGGAAAAGACAGAACAGCAAGGGAATACTGAGAGATAGCGAGAGGCAAAGAATTGCGAGACTGTCGGGGTGATCAAATCCTAGGTCTCACGGGAAAATTTGGTTTAGAAACCAGACAGACAAGAGACAGGAAACGAAAAGAACAGAACAGGTCCCTGCATTCAAACTGTTTCCATAACAACTGGGACAGGATCCTATTCCACCCTGTCACACTGGACATAAAGTCTCTACCACTCATTCACACTAATTGGACTACGCTAGAGGCAGTAGGACTGAGCAAGAGCCCAAAATCTTAAGGAGAGCCGGCACCAAGGTAGGGTCGCGAAGAAGTGGCGGCGTGAGACCGACTCATGCCGTATATGCTGCCTCGGCATCGACCTTCCTTTTTTCCCACCATCGAGTGCACTTCAGTGATGACGTCGCTCACCCATCTGGAGTAAAATATTCATCTAACAGCAGCTTTAGTCGTTTAGTTTTGATTTGTAGTATTAGTATTCATTATTTTATTATTTTAGTAAAAAACAACAAAAAACGTTTTTTCTTCAAAAAGAACGCAGATGTCCTCTTCAGCCCTCTTTCAATGGAGTCGACCATGAACAGAGCCGGTGACGGTAGGGAGACTTTGCATGAAAGCTGTGTTTTCAACAGGGTTGGGTCTGGTCCGCTGCCCTCTACGGGGGGAGGGGGGTCTGACTACTGGCAGTCCGGTGCTCGGTCGAAAGGGCCATCCTCCCAAAAGTACAAAAAGAAGTGGGCCTATTCTTGATCCTCAAGTACCCGGCACCGCCCGGCCTCGAGCACTTCTTCATCCCACCAGTCAAAGAAGAAACGGTACTGCTCAAGGTCACCCTCTGGTATGTCTGCACGATGATCGTCGGCAACGAGGGACAGAAGTCTGACTCCATCGAGGTCACCTGCAGCCTCTGTTCCTAGTGACCGACGTCCTCAACTCTGCACTCCCTCCCCGCCTCCTGGGGGGGTCTTCCTGTGAGCTGTTTCATCATTGTGCCACTCTTATGGAGCAGAGGGTTCGGTGGTTGTCCCGACTTTCCAAGCCTGCGGAGACGGCCCTAGGGTCTTTGAACCCGCGGACAGGACAGTTGGGTCTGCCTAATCGCGTGGTGCCTTCTCTGGTGCCATGGACACCGCGCCCTTGTACTGTTCCCCCTCACATGGCTGCGGTGCAGGGGCCAGCACAGGTACCATTTTCTCCTACTGATGTTTTCAGATCTTCATCCTTGAGTGCTCTGAGAGTTGGGTTGGGGTCTCCATCTGGCGTGGTGCCAGTTGCAGTGCCGCCTTCTAGTCCGGTGTTGGCAGCACTGCACTCGGTGCTGCTTTCGGCACCGCGGCAAAATCGAGGATTCTCAACTCTATTTTGAGGAGCACTTCTTCTTGCTGTCATTCCTCCCTTTCCTTTATATACTCTCCCTCCTGGGCTAGTAGGAGATGACATTGAACCTGATCCTGATCTACGATTAGGAGATGACTAGTTGGTTGGATGGTTTGTTGTCTCAGAGGTGTTTCAGTCTCCTTCTCACATTGAAGGAGCTAATTGCTTTTCCTCCCACAGCTCTTCCAAAGGATTAGGTGTGTATGTGGGGGGTGGAGCTGGCAAACTGTCAGTAATTTCCAACAGAAAGAAGGGTTAAAAAGTCAGGTTAGTTGATATCTTGGAGGTAGAAGACTTGGTTTGCTGGCCAAGGTACCTAGCTTCACCTGAGCTCTTTCCTTCTAAGACTGCTTGAAAGGCAGAGTAGAGAAACTTACCAGAGCAAGGGAAAAGGATTAAGACTTAGTTTGGCTAAGCAGATTTACTGTGTGGTGGTGTTTTTATTTTTTACTCACAGGGATTGCTACTGTTTGTTGCTAACATTTCATTGCTTTATTTTTTCTCCGATTCAAATTGTTGTTGCTGGTATACCTTCTTCTGCATTACAAGGTGTGCCTACAGGTGTGTGCTAACAGATTACTGCTGTAATCTTCTGATTCAAATTGTCTTTTACAAGGTATATCTTCTGTTACTGCTTTATTTTCTCTGTAGCAAAGTGTTTCTTACAGCGTATATCTTCTCTGAAATTATTACAGGTGGTGCTTTACAGGTTTTACAGTTTTATCTAACATTAGGATAAGCTTCAGGGTTACTGCATTTGTTGTTGACAGATTGTTTCTGCTCTTACCTCCTTGTTCTTTCGTCCGTGGTTCTTCTTTTTCAGCAGGGGAAGGGCCCAGCCACCCACCCCCATCCCCAACCACCCCACACTACACTCCTTTTATAGGGTACCACAGTTGTGACATTTCCTGTGGCAAAGCAGGAAGGGGTGGATCAGTGGGGCCTCCACAAGGTGATCTCATTTACAGGGGCACTAGTAATTTAACGTGTTATAACAAGTTAAACAAAGCACAATTAAACCATTACTTGCATTTTTTTTTTCCTTTTTTTCCTTCTAATTACTCTGACTAGGTTACAAACCCAGCAACTTATTTGGAATGGATTTCATTAACTGCAGGTACTGTGGAACAATTTTCAGAAGGACAGTCTTACAGGATTTAGGACAGGTCCTACATGCTGGGCCTTTGGAGATCTTAGGGCTCAGCTCCGGCAGCATGGGCAGAGATTGCACGCCTCAAATTTCATATTGAAGAGGAAATACATTATAAGAACCACCCCCATTTCTCCAGCATCCAACAGAAAACCTCGACCGCAGAGGGTAGTTGGTCCAGGAGGTTGGCAGGTGGTTAGGAGGAGCAAATCAGATGCCCCATCACTCTCTGCTCTCCAACACATTACCTCCAAAACCATATAAACACTACAAACAGGTATCTGCCTCTATCTCTGAAATCAAATAAAGAGGCAGAAGACACTGCAGAGCAGGACACTCTGGCACAGGAGCTAGCACAACAAAACTCACCCAAATCAGGAACCAAAACAAAACAAGCACAAAGGAAATCCAAAAACTTCTGATCATAGGAGACTCATGATTCGGGGGTTGATACCCATCTCCAGCCAGGGTGATGGTCAGATGTCTCCCAGGTACATCATCATGGAGAGACACTGACCGCATTGCTAAAATTGTTCACAAAGCAGGAGAAAACATTGATGTCCTAGTAACATAGGGACTAATGATCTCGCCAGCCGGGTCAGTTGTGGAGACCAAGGAACACCTGACTAGGCTGGGTGACAAACTATCATCTATTTATCCGGCATCTCCTCTCTGAGATCCTGCCAGTCTTGGGAGAGGGGAGCAGATGGACTGGAAGGTCAGAGAAGGGGAGATAGGGGAGCTAAACACGTGGCTCAAGGGCTGGTGCCAGGAAAAGGACACAGATTTGTAGGGAACTGGCAACAGTTCTGGGAGGCGAAAGTTCTTTAAATTTGATGGACTGCATCTGACTAAAGAGGAGTCAGTGCATTGGGGCAGAAGTTTGGCGTCTTTTCAGAATATTTAAACTAGCAAATGGGGAGAGGGTGCAGCACCCCATACGCTGAATGGGAAGAACACCCTCCCTCAGCTAGTGGTCAAACAGGAATTCAGCATGTTTGCTGCTCATTTGCATCACCAGGTAAGAAAAAGGTTTGTCTCCCCATACGCATTATGGGTAATGCCAAACTTCACCCAACAACTAACACACCAAAATCTGGCCAATGAAAATCATGTACACAAATGCTCACAGCCTGGGAAATAAGATCCCAGACCTGCAGGCAATAATGTCAGAGGCTAAACTGGACATAGTAGCAATTAGTGAGACGTGGTTTACCAGTAACCACACTTGGGAGACTTCAGTACCTGGCTATGTATTGTCTAGAAGAGACCGAGGTGCAGAAAGGAGGGAGGAGGGCCCTGTATGTTAATGAAAATATCAAAGCTACAGAAATTCAGAATACACAAAAGGAGCCAGAAGAACTGTGGGTCACCCTGGAAACAGGAAATGGGACAGCCATAAGAACTGGGGTTGTCTACAGGCCCCAGACCAGAGGGAGGACATAGATACATTACTGTTAGAAGATATACAAAACATGACAGCTAAAGGGAGGTTCTGATAATGGGAGACTTCAACATGCCGGATACAGATTGGTCAATACCAGCAGGAACATCTGCCAGAACTAGACTCATAGTGGATTCCCTGCAGGGAGGGCCTCAAACAACTGGTACAGCAACCCACAAGAGACAGGGCTATCCTAGATCTAGTACTGACTAACAAAGAAGGGATCACAGATCTCCAGGTAGAAGGTCACCTGGGGGCCAGTGACCATCACATGGTATGGTTCAATTTGGCTACTACATCTAAATCATCCCATTCCAAGGCAAAAATATGGGACTTCAGAGGAGCTGACTTTGATACGATGGCCAACAGAGTTAAGCTAGCCCTGGCAAAAAGAAACACAGGTGAGGGGGTACAGGCAAAGTGGGCAAGCATTAAGGATGCAATACTTGAAGCAACATCCCATTGTGTTAGACAGAAAAGGAAGTGCAAAAGAAGAAGGAAACCACTTTGGTTCTCAAATACAGTAGCAGAAAAGGTCAGAGCCAAAAGGCTGGCCTTCAGGAAATATAAGGGAACACAGCGGGATGAAGATAGGGAGGCATACCAAACTGCCCTAAGGGAAGCAGGTAAGGCAGTAAGGCAGGCAAAGTCCCAAACTGAGGAAACACTAGCATGAACAGTAAAAGAAGGTGACAAGACTTTCTATAGATACATTAGTGAAAGGAGAAAGTCCAGAGGGGGTATTGCTAAGCTTAATGGAGAAAAGGGAGCATGTGAGGAGGAGGACCCTGTAAAGGCATCTATCCTAAATAGATACTTTTGCTCAGTATTTACTGAAGAGAAGGTAGGCAGGGCCCACAGCTCAGCATCATAGACACAGGGGGAGCACTACTCCCTTCACAAAAGAAAGGGATCCTACAAGAGCTTGCTAAGCTCAGGGTGGATAAGGCAATGGGACCTGATGGCATACATCCCAGGTACTTAAGGAGCTAAAGGAGGAACTAGCAGAGCCATTAGCAGAATTGTTTAGTGAGTCTCTGAGCACAGGAGAGGTCCCAGAAGACTGGAGAAGGCTCATGTGATCCCGGCCCACAAGAGTGGTAGCAGGGAGGAGGCGGGAACTACAGACCAGTCAGTCTTACCTCAGTAGTAGGCAAGATTATGGAGGCACTCCTTAAGGAAAGGATAGTGCAACACCTGGAATCCATAGGAGCACAGGATCCAAGACAGCATGGGTTTACAAAAGGAAGGTCCTGCCAAACTAATCTCATAGATTTCTTTGACTGGGTAACCAGAGTGGTGGACCAAGGGGGAGCAGTTGATGTCGCCTACCTTGACTTCAGCAAAGCTTTTGACACTGTTCCACATAGAAGATTGATAAATAAGCTGGGTAGGCTTGGGGTGGGTCAGAAGTTGGTCAACTGGGTGGCAAACTGGTTGACGGGCAGAAAACAGAGAGTGGTGGTAAATGGTATACAGTCAGAAGAGATGCAAGTCACAAGTGGGGTACCTCAGGGATCAGTCCTGGGGCCAGTCCTCTTCAACATCTTCATTAGTGACCTTGCAGATGGACTAGAGGGTAAGGCTTGTCTGTTTGCAGATGACACCAAGATCTGCAACAGAGTAGATGATCCAGATGGGGTGGGCAGAATGAGAAGAGATCTGGATAAACTAGCAGAATGGTCAGAAGAGTGGCAACTGGGATTTAATGCAAAGAAGTGCAAAATCATGCACATAGGGAAGAGAAACCCTGAAGCCACCTATAGGCTGGGAGGGGAGTTGCTAGCAGTCACAAAGGAAGAAAGAGACTTGGGCATCATCATCACTGATGACCTAAAATCATCCAAGCAGACCTCTAAAGCAGTAGGTAAGGCTAGACGGGTGTTAGGGTGTATTAGTAGGGTTATCACAAGTCGTAAGAGAGAGGTAATAATCCCTCTGTACAAGACACTGGTTAGGCCCCATCTGGAGTACTGCGTGCAGTATTGAGGCCACACCTTCACAAGGACATTAACCAAATTGAGGCAGTCCAGAGAAGGGCAACAAAATGGTGCAGGGACTGCATCAGAAGACATATGAGGACAGATTAACGGAGCTCAATATGTATACCCTTGAGCAAAGGAGGGAGAGAGGGATATGATCGAGGCATTCAAGCACCTTAAGGGCATAAACAAGGTAAAAGAGTCTAACATGTTTAAATATAAGAAAAATAGCAGGACAAGAGGACACAGCATGAGATTAGAGGGAGGCCGATTAAGGGGGAATGTGAGGAAATTCTTTTTCACAGAAAGGGTGGTGGATGCATGGAATGGCTTACCACAAGAAGTGGTGGCTATGAATACAGTGCAGAGCTTCAAACAGGCATGGGATAGGCATAAGGGAGCAATACAAATGACTATGAATAGATAGGCCACTGACAGAGCAAAGGCCGATGGCACATTTATAAGGTAGAAAAAGAAATGGTCAGACTGGATGGGCCTTGCGGTCCTTATCTGCTGTCAACTTCTATGTTTCTATGAAGATTCATCTCTCAGAGTGAGAAATAAGCCTTCTACTTCAGCAGAGCTTCTGGTTGAGGACCTGTCTTTTAAGTGTCTTCTGAAGAATATGAATTCCAGACTTCGGAGGTGGATCCGGGGAATTTTTTTTTTTTTAATCATATCACTTTTTATCTCCTATGTTTAGAGCGGTCCCAACCGACCTCCGGCACCCGCACCCCCACCCCTGGAGTCGAGCCAAGCGTGCAAATTTATATGCCCCATCGGACTATCCTGTCCATGACAGCGTTGCAATGGGGACCCGTGGCACGGAGCTGCCGAAGACACCTAGTCGACTCCGGGGGCACAGGGCTGGCCATTAGCTGCCAAGGTCGCCCCACCAGCATTTCTCCTGGTTTTCTCCCAGTGAGGGCCGGACGTGCAATGACGTCGCACTGACGTGCTGCCGCCCACCACACTCTTCCCCTTTATATGTGCCCCGCGACTGTGGAACACCCAGCCTCTGCTGGGTTTCACTGCAAGTGCGGTGCATAGCCCACACCCTCCCAGAGGGAAGGAGAGCAGTCATGGGACGCTCAATCTTTCCCTGTCCCTGTCAGCCCCCGGCGCCCGAGTCTGTTCCCAAACCCGGGTCGCCGGCGTGAGGTGTGGCATCCAGTGCCTCAACCCTCAGCACCACCGGGCCGGCACAATCCACGGAAGTTGTTGCACCTTCAGTATCTGCATGTTCCAGAGATCACTGTGGAATTAACCCCTCCGGTACAACCCTCTGTCGAGACACTGTCACAAATGGTGTGGGATAATCCGGTGCTTATTCCTTCCGTGGCTGTCCATAGACAGGAAGTATGCTCCCCCTAAAGATTGACTAATCCTGGCCTCGCAAGTCTTCTGTGACTTCATAGTGGTCCTGGTGGAAAACGACAGGGCCGTCCTTCCTCAGGAGTCTACAGCTCATCCAGTAAACAAAGAATCTCGTAAGATTGACACATTGGGGAGCCAAGTTTTTGCCACCTCTACCCTGGGCATGTGTATTGCTAGTTACCAGGGCTAGTTCTTACAATATGAGTACACCCTCTGGCATTACGCTAAAAGCTTCCTAGTGGAGGCTTTCCTGGAGTCAGACATTTCCTCAGAGCTCCTCCAAACTATCACTAGAGGTATTGAGTCCAATAATCAGCAACTGGAGGCTGCTATGGACGCTTTTGACATTGCTTTTAGAGCAGCACCAGCTGGGATATGCACCTGTTGCCACTTGTGGTTACAAACCTCGGGATTCACAAATGATGCCCAGCAATGGGTCATGAATTTACCATTTGGTGGTGCTTTTCTGTTTGGCCCACAGTGGGAGTAGGCACTCGAAGCCAGTGAGAAAACTAGAACAGCTGTTAAGATTGCTTGACTGGCTCCTACTGCCCCTCAACAGGGTGGAAACCGATGACAATTTCATAACCGTCAGTCCTTTTGCGGCAAAGGCAGAGGGGGCTTTAACAAAAATCAGCCCCCCCCCCGGCACAAAAGAAAACGCAGCAGAAGGCAAAGGGCCCAAAAGCACCTAGAGCCACCCTCTGAAAATCTGACCCAGATCCCTCCTCAGCTGTCCAAAGGGGACTCTTCCTCGGCATTGACTCAGTTTTACAATCAGTGGAAGTCATTCACTTCAGACAAATGGGTTCTCAGGATAATTTGCGAGGGTTATTCACTGAATTTTTCAGATACCCCTCTGGATCATCCACCCAAACAGCCCGTGCTGTCAGTAACTCAGTCAGACCTGCTTGCTTCCAAAATTCAAGGCCTTCTGAACAACAGGGCAGTAGACATAGTTCTGCAGAAGGAGCGGAACACAGGTTTCTACTCCCACTACTTCCTGGTTCCAAAGAAAACAGGCAGCATGCACCCTATTCTAGACCTAAGGAAGTTGAACAAGTTTCTCTTCAAGGAAAATTCAAAATCATATCACTCCATACTCTGTTACCACTGATTCATCAAAACGATTGGCTGGCCTCCTTGGACATGCAGGACGCCTACTAACACGTTCCAGTAAACCCAAGAAACCACAAGTATCTTTGATTTGTGGCCCTGGGTCAACACTACCAATTCAGAGTACTGCCCTTTGGGATTTCCTCGGCGCCATGAGTCTTTACGAAGAGCTTTGCAGTTCTCGCAGCGCACCTATGGAGACTTGGGAATACAAGTCTTCCCGTATCTGGACAATTGGCTTCTAGCAAGCTCCTCCAGACAAGGGACACAAGAAGTGGTTACCATGGCTTCCAGGTTCCTCATATCCATGTGAGTCGTGTTGAATCTTTAAAAATCGCAGCTACAGCCCTCCCAGCAACTCCTCTTTATAGGAGCCCTCCTGGACACCTCCAACGCAAGGGCCTTTCTCCCGGAGAACAGGAAGAACGATATCCTTCATATGGCTTGCTTCATCAAAGAGAACGACTCAGTCTGAGCTTTTTTGATGCAGCAGATGCTGGGTCTCATGGCATCTTCAGTGTTCACTGTGTCCTTGGCTCGTCTTCACATGATGACCACTCAGTACATGCTCAGTACTTGGTGGTCTTCGACCACACATCCCCAGTACTTTCACATCAGGGTAACAGAACTTCTCGAGTGGTCACTTACCTGGTGGACTCAAGAGGACAATTTTCTGAAAAGCTTTCCTTTTGCTCCACTGGAAATCCAGAACCTGACGTTTTCTGTCAGGATGCATTCAGACTACGGTGGACAAGATGCTTTCTGTACGCATTTCCTCCTCTTCCCTTAATTCAGAGGGTGCTGCTCAAGTTGGAGGCTAACCCAGGGCCCAGTGGTCCATCCCAACCTGAGATCCCTTCATCTCCACACATGGCTCCTGAGGAGATAGAAGTGGGTAGATTTTATGTCTCATGTAGAGTCTCAGACATTCTTTTAGCAGTGCGTAAGCCAGCTACTAGGAGCACGTACACGGCAAAGTGGAAGTGATTCTCCATTTGGTGTGCAAAGTTACTCGTTACTGTTACTGGGTTACTAGTGGGGTACCGCAGGGTTCAGTACTAGAACCGGTCCTCTGTAATGTCTTTATAAGCGACATTGCAAAGGGACTGGAAGGAAAAGTATGTCTCTTTGCAGACGACACAAAGCTCTGCAACAGAGTTGATGCACAAGGTGGGGTGGAAAGGATGAGAAGGGACTTGGCAAGGTAGGAGGAATGGTCAGATTTATGGCAGCTTAGATTCAATGCTAAGAAGTGCAAAGTAATGCACCTGGGAAACAAAAACCCAGGGGAAGAGCACACAATGGGGGATGAGATACTAACAACAACAAAAATGGAAAGGGACCTGGGGGTAGTCATATCAGATAACCTAAAGGTGAGCAAGCAATGTGAGAGGGCAGTAAGTAGGGTTGGTGGGATACTGGGGCATAGGGAGAGGCATCACCAGTAGAAAACAGGAAGTTGTTATCCCTCTGTACAGACAGCTGGTGAGCCCCCATCTGGAGTACTGCATGCAGTTCTGGAGACCCAGTCTCCGCAAAGACATAGACAGGATGGAGGCAGTCCAGAGGAGGGCAACTGAAATGGTGCAGGGTGTGCACCAGAAGACATATCAAGAGAGACTTAAGGATCTTAATATGTTTAGCCTCGAGGAGAGGAGGGAGAGTGGGGACATGATAGAAACTTTCAAATACCTCAAGGAAATCAACAAAGTCCAAGAGAGTAACATCTTTCAGGAAAAGAGGTGTGCAAGAACAAGGGGGCACAATTTGAAGCTAGTGGGGGATGGCTCATGGGTAATGTGAGGAAGTATTTTTTCACGGAGGGGGTTGTGGATGCATGGAACAGCCTTCCTGAGGAGGTTGTGGAGTCAAAAACAGTGGTGGAATTCAAGAATGCATGGGACAGACATAAGGCAATTGTAGGGAGTGGAGGTTGGAAGAAGTAGGCTGTTAGTTAGCTAGGATCTGCGGCTTATCCATTAGGTAGGGAAATGGGCAGACTGGGTGGGCCAAGCGGTCCTTATCTGCCACCAAATTCTATGTTTCTATGTCCTCCTTGGACCCCTTTTCTTGCCCGCAAAACAAAGTGTTGTAGTATCTTGTAGACCTGTCTAATATAGGACTACAGTACTCAACTGTGTAGGTCCATCTCTGTGCAGTCTCAGTTTATCAGAAGCCTATACACACTTTGTCTATAGCCCAGCAACCTTGGTTAAGAAATTCCTTAAAGGTATACTCCACACTAGGCCACCAGTCAGGAGACTGGTAGCCACCTGGGATATTAACCTTGTGCTAGACATGCTCACCCATAAACCTTTTAAGCCTCTTGCAGCATGTGAGTTGAAATTCTTGACCTGGAAGACCGCATTCCTCGTAGCCATTACCTCCGCTCACAGAGTGTCTGAAATACATGTCTTGGTCACAGACCCTCCTTACACAGTATTTTACAAGGATAAGGTGGTTCTCAAAACCCATCCTAAATTTCTTCCCAAAGTGGTCTCGGAATTTCATGTGAAACCGCCCTAGGCTCTTCCGACTTACTTTGCAAACTTCCAGAATGAGGGAGAACGTACCCTGCATTCTCTGGATGTTAAGAGGGTCTTGCGTTTCTACTTAGACAGAACTAAAGAGATCTGCAAGTCAAAACAACTCTTTGTGTCATTCAGCATGGCCCGGCTGGGTCAGCCTGTTGCCATCAGATGTATTTTGGCGTGGCTAGTGGCACGTCTGCGCCATTGCTATTCCAGGGGTTGAAATTTAAGTTTTGCAGCCACTAGAGCTAGTGACTGGGAAAATCTACTGGCCCCACAGACATTTCCACTGGCCCAGTTGGTGTACATACTGAAGTGTTGTCTTCTCCAGTACAAGCCTGCAGGGCTAGTTAAATGAAAATCTTACTAGCCCGATACAGAATCTACCAGCATTTGGTCAGCAGGCTGGTGCCAGTTTCAACCCCTGCTATTCCATGGCACAGGTTGAATTGGAAGGCCGAGTATATGCCCATTCTACCAGAGTAGTCGCGGCATCTCTGGCAGAAATACAAAACATGCCCATTGCAAACATCTGCAATGCAGCTACTTGGAGCTCTGTGCACACGTTTGTGAAGCACTATGCTTTGGATGTCCATGCCAGACAGCATCAGTCCTTCAGCAGGACAGACCTTAATGGACTCCTGTCCTACGTGAGCTCCTCTCTCCTGCCGCCCTTTTCGGGGAATTATTTAACTCGGTACTTTCCCATTAGTGTGAATGAGTGGTGGAGTCTTTATGTCCAGGAAGATATGGAAATTATGTACCTACCGTAATTCTTGATCTTCTTGGACAAAGATCCCACCACCCATTCACACGCCAACCCACCATCCCCCGAGCTCACTTGTCTGTTGTTAGTCTTCACTTGCTCGATGGCTGGTCTGTGAAGACTTTGTTGTGTTGACCCTTCTTATACGGGTCAGTCAGACTGTCTTATGTCCGACATGGGTTAGTTTCACTAGGTTAATTTACACTGCACCTCCTCTTTAAACAAGGTACTGAGGCGGATTCAGGGTTAATGCTGAGGTATCCTATATGGCGCAAGCCAGTCTCGTGGCGCCGCTTCCTCACAGCCCTACCTTGGTGCTGTCTCTCCTGAAAATTTTGGCTCCTGCTCAGTCCTAGCACCTCCAGCACAGTCCCATTAGTGTAAATGAGTGGTGGAGACTTCGTCCAAGAAGATCAAGAATTACGGTAGGTACGTAATTTCCATTTTTTCCAGGTCCACCACGTTCATTTCTGTCTTAGCGATATCAGCCTGAAATTCTGCTATGATGCTTCTGACTCCAGGTCTGAAGTCTTTTAACTCCGCTAAGATCGCGGCATTAGTAGGCTGTTGGGTGGCATGTTTAAAGTCCAATGCCATCTTTTCCACTCTTGATTCGGGTCGCACGCGCTGCGGGTTGTTGTCTTCGTGCTCTGTGTTAGTATTGCCTCCAATTTATATTCCCTTTCTGCCTATCGATGGTTCCGTAGCTCTGTCCGACACGTTTTAGTATATTTTTTGCTTGATATGATGCGTTTTTAGAGCTTTGCCAAGGTGTTTCATATCAGAGCTGGCAAATCAGTCAGTCGTCTTCCCCCTTAGCTGGAACCAGAAGTCTGCATGGCTAAATGGAAGCGTTTTTCAGAATGTTGTGCTAAGATCTTCTTAGACCGATTTCAGTGTCCTCCAGAGAAAGTACAGGAGTAACCTGAGCTCTTTTCTTCTACGTTGCTTGAAAGGACAGAGCAGAGAACCTTACCAAAGCAAGGAAAAGGATTAAGGCTTCTTTTGGCTAGGCAGATTTAATGTGTGTTGTTATTTTTATTTTGTACTCACGGGGATTGATCTTATCTGTGTCAGTCTTTCTTCACCATTCATCACATTTGTGTTTGGCCAGAGGTCATGACCCTGCGGGAGCTCTTTTTTTTTTTTTTTGGATGGGCGGAGTTGATGCACCGACATCGACCCTGCCCTCCTGCCAGTTCTTCGTCTCCACTGTAGAGGTCGCACCTCATGAGGAGCTCCAAGCAACTACGGGCCTACTCTTCATGTCCTTCGATGCCGAGTTATATCTGCTGGTTCCGTTTCGCCCTACTCAACACCATTGTTTGCAGAGGGACTGGAAGGAAAAGTATGCCTTTTTGCAGATGACACAAAGATCTGCAACAGGGTTGATACACAAGGAGGCGTGGAAAGGATGAAAAGGGACTTGGCAAGGTTGGGGGAATGGTCAGACGTATGGCAGCTAGGATTCAATGCAAAAAAGTGCAAAATAATGCACCTGGGAAACAAGAACCCAAGGGAAGAATACACAATGGGTGGGGAGGTAGTAACAACAACAAAACAGGAAAGGGACCTGGGGTAATCATATCAGAGGACCTTAAGGTTAGCAAGCAATGTGAGAAGGCAGTAGGGAGGGCTGGGGTATACTGGGATGTATAGGGAGAGGCATCAGCAGCAGAAAACAGGAAGTTGTTATCCCTCTGTACAGACAGTTGGTGAGACCCCATCTGGAGTACTGTGTCCAGTTCTGGAGACCCCATCTCCGCAAGGACATAGACAGGATAGAGGCAGTCCAGAGGAGGCAACTAAAATGGTGCAGAGTCTGCAAGAGAAGCCGTGATGAGGAGAGACGAAGGAGCTTAATATGTATACCCTTGAGGAAAGAAGGAGAGGGGGACATGATAGAAACTTTCAAGTACCTCAAGGAATCAACAAAGTCCAAGAGGGTAGCATCTTTCAGAAAAAGAGACTTGCAAGAACAAGGGGACACAATTTAAAGATAGAAGGAGGGCGGTTCAGGGGCAATGTGAGGAAGTATTATTTCACAGAGAGGGTAGTGGATGCATGGAACAGTCTTCCTGAGGAAGTTGTGGTGTCTAAAACTGTGGGAGAATTCAAGAATGCATGGGACAGACATAAGGCAATTCTTGTGGGGGGCAGGAAGATAAAGGCTGTTGGTTAACTAGGATCTGCGACCTATCCAGTAGGTAGGGAAATGGGCAGACTAGATGGGCCTAGCGGTCCTTATCTGCCGTCAAAGTCTATGTTTCTATGTTTGGTAAGACTGTTCCTTTGTTATTTTCAGCGACATCGAGTCTGTTTTTTGCATTGTTTTTCCATCGATCATGTCTAGGTTAGAGAGCAAAAAGTCGCTGAAAGCGGGGCAGCCTCTTGTGCATCGGTGCCTGTACGGCCGCAAGTACTCCGTTACCGACCAGCATGATCGTTGTCTTACGTGCCTTGGCCTGCTTCACGACATGGATTCGTGCAACGCCTGTTTCTCTGTGGATCGTCATGTCCTCGAACAACGCGCATTGAAAGTTGGACGAGCTCCTCCAACTTTCGGGGGATGGGTGCGCACTCTTCGGGCCAAGCCACGGTCTGTCGGCCTTTCCTCCAGGTCCCCTCCCAGTTCTGTACGCACCGTGGAAGAGGGACTTCTGCTTCTTGTAGCCTCCCCCTGGGGAGCGGGTGGGAGGCTCCGCTCTGGCAGTCGCCCTTTCAAGGGCGAAGGCTCCCCCAGTGGCGTTTCCTTGGGCTGGAAAGCATGGGTCAGCACTGTCCTCGACGCCGTCCATCGGTGCCATTTTGGACCTTGGCACCATGAGCCCCGATGGCGCTGTGGTTGGCGCCGGTCTGCCACTCGGCGCCGTCTCTGCTGTTGACGCCATTTGCGGCGCCGTGGGAAGTTCTACGGCGCCGTCTTTGACCGTGTCTCGTCTCAGCGCCGTTCGCGGACTGGGAACGGTGCCATGTCTAGCTCCAGTGGCGCCGAGCTAGGACACAGCGCTGTGGGAGGTGTCACTTTGGGCGCTGAGGGGCTAGTCGGCACCATCCCTGACTCCAGTGCCATTGGTAGTCATGGGACGGGATGGCGCCGTGGCAGACATCGACTCCGGTACTGCTGCCGCTCTCGGTGCCGTTCCTTCTTCGGGCACCGTTCGCTGAGCCGTGGGGGAGTTTGGTGCCGGCTCTGGTGCAGACACCCGGACTGGCACCTCAATCGGTCCAGACAGGAGCGGGCGTCCACCTACAGTCTGGCACCGGACCTCGATCTCTACCTCTTCGGAGGCGGACTCCGAGTCTGGTTCGGACTGACTGTCCGACTTTTTGGAGTTGGAGGCCCATGTGGACACCCTGGTGGTTACTTCAGCTGAACGGATCCAACCTCCCTCTGAGGAGCGGACGGTTGCCCCCGAGTCTGGGGTCAGGGGTGCTGACCAGCAGGTGGTGGTTCAGGATACTATTGCTCTGCAGCCTGGGCTTGGAGGGTTTTCTGCCCCCTCAATTGGGTTACCCCCTCACGTGGTGTGCCTGGATCGCCCAACTTTAGGGCCGACCGGAGCACCCTCAGGAGGGAAGGGTGCTACTCCTTGGATGGTCCCCTTGGGGACTGACCAGGGTTGTCAGCTGCTTAGGCTGGTGTTTGAGAGGAGGAGGGCTCTTTTTCAGATTCTGAGGGGTCAGGATTCAATGCGGCGACCCTTTTCTGGAACCCACCCGGGTTCAGGGAGGAGTCACAGCCTGGACCCTGACCCTTCCTTCTCAGTCTCCTTGAGAGGGCCCTGGTCTTTGGAGGGAAGGGACTGTCGTCCTGGTTTTCACGGTTCCAGTCACCTCACGGGGGGATTCTTCAGGGCACGGCCTAGGCAGTTCCAGCATGGTTGATCAGCTATCGGCTGTTCGGCCTTCTGGAGTTCCTCCTTCCCTTGTGACTCCTGGTGCGCTCTCTTGCACGGCAGAGGACGCTCCTCTTCTGCTGTAGACTTAGCCCCCATTCCTCTGTCACCATCTCCTGCTCTCCCAGGCCTTCGCAGCCTTACGGGACCTCTCTCCTGGGAGCAATCCAGAGGTGCAGCTGCTAACTTCCCTACTTACGTCAGGGCCATGGACAAGTGGGTGTTCCACCCTACTCCTGAGCAGCCAACCTCTGGATCTCTTAGGTCTTCCACTTCCTCATCCCCCTCTTCTGGGGGAGAGGAGCCTTCCGTCCACATCTCCCCTGCTCCTGATCTCTCTGAGTATCAGCGTTTCCTCGTGAGGCTGATGGAAGACCTGCGTGTCACCCCTCCCACCCAGCACAATCCAGAGCACTCAACACGTGCCTTCCTAGGCGATTTCAGTGTGGCCACCCTTGTGGTCCCCGCCTGGCCTGCTCCTTTCCAGGAGGCATCATTGCGGTTCTGGCAAAGACCCTTTTCCGGAGTCCCAGCCCCTAGGGATCTGAGTCAGAGGTATTGTGCCCCCACCCCCCCGGAGTCTCCAGGTCATATGCCAACGAGGTAGCTTCCAGGGTCGTAGGGACAGAGATCTTCACTAGGCGGATGGCATGGCTATGTCTTTCCCGGTTGTCACCCTTGGCCCGGCGTAGGGTGATTTCCTCTGCGTACCGGAGAACCCACCTTTTCTCCCGTAGGGTGAGGTGGCGTCTGTCGGGGAAACCTCCTACCCCCTCCGGGGGTCCCTGTCTCACTCTCTCCAGTCTCGGGCCTCGCCAGGCCCATAAAGGTTCTCCCTCTCAGTGTTTTTCCCCCCCACTGGGAGCTAAGGAACTTAGTCCTGTAAGGTCTAGGGCCTCCTTCAGGGGGCCTCAGTACTCACCAAAATGTGATGAATGGTGAAGAATGACACAGATAAGATATGACAATTATGTACCTACCATAATTCCTGACCTTTCTGTGTATCTTCACCATTCATCACAAATCCCAACCTCCATCCCCGTGGGGTCTCAGTCTCTGGGTCCCCCTCCCTCCCTCTGTGTGCCCCTCTCTCCCCCCCTTTCCGCTGGTCAGGAGGCGGGTGTCCTGAGGCACACGGAGAATTTTTACCTTCTGCCAGGAGGAGGGATCGGGATGAGGCGCTCTATCCTCATGCCTTGGCTCCACCCGCTTGGGGTGGGAGTTGCGGCTGTCCTCCCTTCCGCCTCTCTCTCTCTCTCTCTCTCTTCCTCTATGTCTGGCCCTTGTCCTTAGGACTCATCCTCAATTTTAATTAAAGAAACTTATTGTTTCTCCCCTTCCAGTTATTTGGTTTCGGGGGGGTTGGGGGAACAACCCTGGATTCCTGTCCCCTTCTTCCCAATATAGCCTCTTCTGCTCATGCTGGAGTTACTTGCCAGTGATTCTGTGCCTTGAATTCTGGCAGTTCAGCCTTCTGGCTACTCCTTCGCAACTCTTAATCCAGTTTGGAGACAGTCAATCAATCCTAGGTATGTCCTCCCCCCTCCCATTTCTTGTTTTTCCCTCCCTCGTTCTCCTTTCTTTTCTGATTCCAGAGATTGGGGCCCCTTCCCAATCCCCTTAGTTTTTCTCACTCTCCTCTCTGTTGTTTATTTCTCCTTTTAGTTTGTATATCTTTTCCTTTGTCTGTCCCTTGGACTTCCTTGTCCCTCCCTCCCAACTCTTTCTTACTCTACGACGACTCAGAACTGGCAGAAGGGTGGGGTCAACAACACCTAACGGCCAACCCGTGAGCGCCACCCTCGAGGGCGGTGCCGTCGGTGTGTCGACTCCGCCCATCCAAAAATAAAAAATGGCTCCCGCGAGGTCATGACCTCCAGCCAAACCCAAATGTGATGAATGGTGAAGATACGCAGAAAGATCAGGAATTACGGTAGGTACGTAATTTTCATTTACTGTTTGCTGCTAACATTTTATTACTTTATTTTTCTCTGATTCAAATTGTTGTTGCTGGGTATACCTTCTGCAGCATTATTACAGGGTGTACCTACAGGTGTGTGCTTACAGATTACTGCTGTAATCTTCTGATTCAAATTGTCTTTTGCAAGGTAAATCTTCTGTTACTGCTTTATTTTTCTCTGTAACAAAGTGTTTCTTACAGGGTATATCTTCTGTGAAATTATTACAGGTAGTGCTTTACAGGTTTTACAGTTTTATCTATCATTAGGATAAGCTTTCAGGGCTACTGCATTTGTTGCTGGCTGATTGTTTCTGCTCTTACCTCCTTGTTTCTTTCGTCTGTGGTTCTTCTTTTTCAACAGGGAAAGGGCCCAGCCACCCACCCCCATCCCCAATCACCCCACACTACACTCCCTTTATAGGGTAGCACAGTCGTGACATTTCCTGTAGCAAAGCAGGAAGGGACGGATCAGAGGAGTATCCACACAGTGACCTCATTTACAGGGGCACAAGTAATTTAACTTGTTATAACAAGTTATACAAAAACAAACAAACAAAACACAAAATCAAACTTTTGCTTTCATTTTCCTCCTCCTAATTACTCTGACCAGGTTATAAACCCAGCATCTTATCTGGAATGGATATCATTAACTGCAGGTACTGCGGAACACTTTTCAGAAGGGCAGTTTTACAGGATTTAGGACACTGTCTTACATGCTGGGCCATTGGAGATCTAAGGGCTCAGCTCCAGGCAGCATGGGCAGAGATTGGGCGCCTCAAATTGCATATTCAAGAGGAAATATATTATAAGAACCACCCGCCATTTCCCCAGCATCCAACAGAAGCACCTCGACCGCAGAGGGTAGTTGGTCCGGGAGGTTGGCAGGTGGTTAGGAGGGGCAAATCGGGTGCCCCATCACTCAGTGCTTTCCAACATATCACCTCCACAAACCATATAAAAACTACAAACAGGTATCTGCATCTGTCTCTGAAATCAAACAAAGGGGTAGAGGACACTGCAGAGCAGGACACTGCAGCACAGGAGCCAGCACAACAAAACTCGACCAAAACAGGAACCAAAACAAGAGAAGCAAAAAGGAAATCCAAAAAACTTCTGATCATAAGAGACTCCATGATTCGGGTTGACACCTATCACCAGCCAGGGGTAATGGTCAGATGTCTCCCAGGTACATCAGCGTGAAGAGACACTGACCGCATTGCTAAAATTGTTCAGGAAGCAGGAGAAAACATTGACGTCCTGGTACACATAGGGACTAACGATCTCGCCATCCGGTCAGTTGTGGAGACCAAGGAACACCTGACCAGGCTGGGTGACAAACTATCATCCATTTCGTCCGGCACCTCTTTCTCTGAGATCCTGCCAGTCTGGGGGGGGGGGCAGATGGACGGAAGGTCAGAGAACGGGAGATAGAGGAGCTAAACATGTGGCTCAAGGGCTGTTGCCAGGAAAAGGACACAAATTTGTAGGGAACTAGCAACAGTTTGGGGAGCGAAAGTTCTTTAAATTTGATGGACCGCGTCTGACTAAGGAGGGAGTCAGTGCATTGGGGCAGAAGTTTGATGTCTTTGCAGCATATTTAAACTAGAAAATGGGGAGGGAGTGCAGCACCCGATACGTTGAATGGGAAGAACACTCCTCAGCTAGTGGTCAAACAGGAGTTCAGCATGTTTGTAGTTCATTTGCATCACCAGGTAAGGAAAAAGGTCCAGCTCCCCATACGACGCACAGGGGAAACGCCAGACCTCGGCCAACAACCAACGCGCACTGAAATCTGGCCAATGGAAAATCACGTACACAAATGCTCGCAGTCTGGGAAACAAGAGCCCAGACCTGCAGGCAACAATGACAGAGGCTAAACTGGACATAGTCGCCATTAGCGAGACATGGTTTACTAGTAGCCACACTTGGGAGACTTCAGTAACCGGCTATGTACTGTTCAGAAGAGACAGAGGTGCAAAAAGGGGATTGGAGTGGCCCTTTATGTCAATGAAAATATCAAAGCTACAGAAATTCAGAATACACATAAGGAGCCAGGAGACCTGTGGGTCACCCTGGAAACAGGACAGCCATGTGGACTGAGGTTGTCTACAGGCCTCCAGACCAGGGGGAGGACATGGACACATTACTGTTAGAAGATATACAAAACATGACAGCTAAAGGGGAGGTTCTGATAATGGGAGACTTCAACATGCCAGATACAGATTGGTCAATACCAGCAGGAACATCTGCCAGAACGAGACACATAGTGGATTCCCTGCAGGGGGAGGGCCTCAAACAACTGGTACAACAACCCACAAGAGACAGGGCAATCCTAGATCTAGCACTGACTAACAGAGAAAGGATCACAGATCTCCAGGTAGAAGGTCACCTCGGGTCCAATGACCATCACATGGTATGGTTCAATTTGGCCACTATAACTAAATCATCCCATTCCAAGGCAAAAATATGGGACTTCAGAGGAGCTGACTTTGATAAGATGGCCAACAGAGTTAAGCTAGCCCTGGCAAAAAGAAATACAGGTGAGGGGGTACAGGCAAAGTGGTCAAGCATTAAGGATGCAATACTTGAAGCAACATCCCATTGTATTAGAGAGAAAAGGAAGTGCAAAAGAAGAAGGAAACCACTTTGGTTCTCAAAAACAGTAGCAGAAAAGGTCAGAGCCAAAAGGCTGGCCTTCAGGAAATATAAGGGAACGCAGCAGGATGGAGATAGGGAGGCATACCAAAGTTCCCTAAGGGAAGGCAGTAAGGCAGCCAAAGGCCCAAACCGAGGAAACACTAGCATGAACAGTAAAAGATGGTGACAAGACTTTCTGTAGATACATTAGTGAAAGGAGAAAGTCCAGAGGGGGATTTGCTAAGATCAAAGGGAATAAGGGGGCGTGTGAGGAGGAGGACCAAGGAAAAGCATCTGTCCTAAATAGATACTTCTGCTCGGTATTTACTGAAGAGAAGGTAGGGCAGGGCCCACAGCTCAGCACCATGGACATGGGGGAGGGAGATGTGCACTAGTCCCTTCACAAATGAAAGGGTCCTACAAGAGCTTGATAAGCTCAGGGTGGACAAGGCAATGGGACTTGATGACATACATCCCAGGGTACTAAAGGAGCTAAGGGTGGAACTAGCAGAGCCATTATCAGAACTGTTAGTGAGTCTCTGAGCACAGGAGAGGTCCCAGAAGACTGGAGAAGGGCTCATGTGATCCCACTCCACAAGAGTGATAGCAGGGAGGAGGCAGGGAACTACAAATTAGTCAGTCTTACCTCAGTAGTGGGCAGGATTATGGAGGCACTTCTTAAGGAAAGGATAGTGCAACACCTGGAATCAATTGGAGCACAGGATCCAAGACAGCATGGGTTTACAACAGGAAGGTCCTGTCAAACTAATCTCATAGATTTCTTTGACTGGGTAACCAGAGTGGTGGACCAAGGGGCAGCAGTTGATGTCGCCTACCTTGACTTCAGCAAAGCTTTCTATACTGTTCCACATAGAAGACTGAGTAATAAGCTGGGTAGGCTCGGGGTGGGTCAGAAATTGGTCAGCTGGGTGGCAAACTGGTTGACAGGCAGAAAACAGAGAGTGGTGGTAAACAGCATACAGACAGAAGAGATGCAAGTCACAAGTAGGGTACCTCAGGGATCAGTCCTGGGGCCAGTCCTCTTCAGTATCTTCATCAGTGACATTGCAGATGGTCTGGAGGGTAAGGTTTGTCTGTTTGCAGATGACACCAAGATCTGCAACAGAGTAGATGATCCAGATGGGGTGGGCAGAATGAGAAGAGATCTGGATAAACTGGCAAAATGGTCAGAAGAGTGGCAACTGGGGTTTTACGCAAAGAAGTACAAGATCATGCACATAGGGAAGAGAACCCTAAAGCCACCTGTAGGCTGGGAGGGGAGTTGCTGGCAGTCACAAGGGAAGAAAGAAACTTGGGCATCATCATCACAGATGACCTGAAATCATCCAGGCAGACCACAAAAGCAGTAGGTAAGGCTAGGGGGATGTTGGGGTGTATTAGTAGGGGTATCACAAGTCGTAAGAGGGAGGTAATAATCCCTTTTTACAAGACACTGGTTAGGCCCCGTCTGGAGTACTGCATGCAGTACTGGAGGCCACACCTTCACAAGGGCATTAACCAAATTGAGGCAGTCAAGAGAAGGGCATCAAAAATGGTGCAGGGACTGCATCAGAAAACATATGAGGACAGATTAATGGAGCTCAATATGTATACCCTAGAGCAAAGGAGGGAGAGAGGTGATATGATCGAAACATTCAAACACCTTAAGGGCATTAACAAGGTGAACGAGTCTAACATGTTTCAATATAAGAAAAATAGCAGGACAAGAGGACACAGCATGAGATTAGAGAGAGGCCGATTAAGGGGTAATGTGAGGAAGTTCTTTTTCACAGAAAGGGTGGTGGATGCATGGAATGGCCTACCTCAGGAAGTGGTGGATATGAATACAGTGCAGGGCTTCAAACAGGCATGGGATAGGCATATGGGAGCAATACAGATGAGTATGAATAGATAGGCCATTGACAGAGCAAAGGCCGATGGCACATTCATAAGGTAGAAAAATAAATGGGCAGACTGGATGGGCCTTGCGGTTCTTATCTGCCGTCAACTTCTATGTTACTAGACCATTCAGATGCAGGACTGCAATACTTATCTGTGAAAGTGCACCTCTGTGCACTTTCTGCCTAACATGAGCCAGTCCAAAACATGACCCTGGTCCAGTTGCCATTGTCCAATAGATTCCCTAAAGGTATCCTTCATGCGAAGCCCCTGGTTAAAAAGCCGGTTGCTCCTTGGGACATTAACCTTGTGCTAGACATGCTCACTCGCAAACCCTTTAAGCCTCTAGTTAAGTGTGATCTGAAGTTTCTGACATGGAAATCCACCTTGCTGATGGCCATCACTTCTGCTCGCAGGGTCTCTGAAGTACATGCAGTGGTTACAGACCCTCCATGTACAGTCTTTCATATAGACAAGGTGGATCTTATCTGTATCAGTATTCAATATTCTTCACTGTTGGGGTTCTGGCCGGAAGATCAGGACCCCACGGGAGCTTTTTTTTTTTTGCAAAGGGGAGGAGGCAACGTCAGGGTGGCGCCGCCCTCGAGGCCGACGCATTGCGTGGCACTCACAGGTTGGCCAGTAACCAACCCTGACCCCTCCCCAGCCCCAGTTCTGCTTCTCCCACCGTCAAGTGAGTACGACCTCTTGAGTGAGTGATATATTTCTTCTGCGCCAGTGGCCTAGTCCGATGGTACCGTTGTCCTAGTTCTGTTCTTCTGCGATTTCTTGGCATTCGACTGGTAAGAACTTTCCCTATTTCTTTTGTCAACGCCGAGTACTGTTTGTTCCTTATTTTTTTCTTCCAGTTATGTCTCATTTGGAAGACAAAAAAAAATATTCTAAGGCGGGTCAGCCTTCTGTGCGTCGGTGTCCCTGCGGCCTACTTTATTCCATCTCAGACCAGCATGACCGGTGTCTGACCTGCTTGGGTCCTAACCATAACATGGATCGTTGCGATGCCTGCTTCTTCATGGACCATCGTGTTCTTGAACTGTGTGTGCTTAAAGTCGGGACATGCGCTGCTGACTTTCAGTGGACAGGCTCACACTCGGGAATCCAAATGCAGAGTTCTTGGCCCTTCCTCCAGGTCCCCTCCCGGTCCTATAAGGCCCTTGGAGCCTTGGAGGAGGGGTTTCCTCCCATCTTAGCCTTGCCTTGGCAGGAACCCTTTCCATGGTGCAGAAGGCCCAGTCCGGGGGTCAGGCAGGAGGCAACGTCCTGGCAATCACCTCTTCCGAGGCGAGGGCTCCCCTGACGTCATGCCCTGGGGTCCCCGGGCCAGGTCCAGCACCATCCTTGGTGCCGCCCACCAGTGCCGCTCCTGATTCCAGTGTCCGCAGTCTGGGGGGCGGCGCAGGGCCAGCCTCCGGTGCCACCTCTGACTCCGGCGCCATCCGTGGTGCCGGGCATTGGAGCGGCATCGTGGGCAGTGTGGTGCCGGCTTGCAGTGCCGTGGCTGGGAGGGAGCAGGGAGTTGTCTGGGTTCAAGCCTCCTCTGGAGAGGACGATTCTGAGGCTGACCCAGACTGACTCGGATTCCTCTTCGTCTAACGCTTTGGCTCCAGTTCAGCCTCCTTCCAGGAAGCCGGCAGCTTCCACTGATTCTGGCTTTGTTGGTACTGACCAGTCTTCGGGTTCCCTAGGATTCATTGCAGGGCAGCCCGGAGTCGGTGATTCGTCTGCTCCCCTGGATGGTGTACCCCCTCCTGTTACGGCTCTCATCGGCCCTACTTTTGGACCAACTGGAGTGTCTCAGGAAGGGGAAGGTACTTCCCCAGCAGCTGTCTCTCAAGAGTCAGCTGCGGGCGTCCAGTTACCTAGGCTGATGCTGAGGAAGAGGGCTCTCTCTGAGTCTGAAGGGTTGATGGGGAAGGATCAAGGGTGGCGCCCTTCTCTGGGAACCCACGGGGGTTCAGGGAGGAGTTGCAGCGCTGGTCCAGTGTTCTCCTCCGAGGTCTCCCGGAGGTCCCTCATCATTGGATGTTAGGGGCCGCCCTTATGGGCTCATGCGGCCCTGGTCGCCTCGCGAGGGGAATTCTCTCATTGGGCTCAGCCCTGATCGTTCCAGCTCGGTTGAGCGGCCTTCGACTGCTGGGACCAGCGGGTCTCTTCCCCCCCTTGAGGTCTCCCATCCGGTGCCTCTTTGCCGCTGCCAATCCCTCCCTCACTCCCAGGCCACTCTGGTCCTATGAGGCCTCTTACCTGGGAGCAGTTTAGGTCCACGGCTGCACTATTTCCCGCCTACTACCGGTCCATGGATGAGGAGGGTTTCCACCACTACCCAGTGCAGCCTGAACCTAACTCTCTGGACCTGTCGGCTCCCTCGTCTTCCTCCTCTGAGGGAGAGGAGTCTTCTATCCACCTTTCTCTTTCCGGCTATCAGCGCTTCCTGTTGGGGTTGCTCGACGAGCTCCATATCTCCACCTTGGGCAGTCGAAATCCTGACCAGTCGGCATATGCCTTCATGGGCAAGTTCAGTATGGCCAACCTGTTGGTTCCCGCCTAGCCTACTCCCTTCCGGGAGGCGTCATACTGTGCCTGGCGACGTCCCTCAACCCTTGCCTCAGCCCCGAGGGACCTCTGCCAGAGGTATTGCACAACCCTTAGATCTCCAGGAGCCCTGCCTCACCCCTCTTTGTGCGTGACTCTCCTGGACACACTCAACGGGCATAGAAGCCTAAGACATGACACACACCCAGAATCTGATTCAGCTGAGTTTGATTTTTGGGGGAGGAGAACTTTCTCTTCGACGCACCTCCTTTTATGTCTGTCAGCTCATCAGGCCCTATAATAGGCACTTGTGGTCTCTGTAGGGTCAGATCCTAGCCTTTTTTTCCCCTGACTCAGAGGCAACCAGACAAGCCATTGCCCGCTCTACGCGAGGCCTGGAGCTCGCTAGGCATCAGGCAAGGGTATCTTATGATGCCAACAATCCAGGCTGACGGGGACAGTGATCTGCATTAGGCGGATGGTGTGGCTTCGTCTTTCCCGGTTATCACCCTTGGCCCAGCGTAGGGTGACTTCCTCCTCTTTCCGGGGAACCCACCTCTTTTCCCGCAGGATGAGGCGGGAACTTCAGTGGCACCTTCCCTCTCCTGCTAGGAGAACCCCGGCTCACCTGGACCAGTCTCAGGCCTGATAGGGTTCCCTTCTCTGGTGTTTCCCCCACTGGAGGCTGAGGGACTTTGTCCCTTAGGGAGGTTCTGGGCCCCCTTCGGGAGGCTTGGTAATCACCCAACAGTGATAATTGGTGAAGACTGGCACAGATAAGATATGAAAATTACGTACCTACCATAATTCTTGATCTTTCTGTGTATCTTCATCATTCATCACTGACTCCCGCCCACCTTACCCTCTTAGGCCTCAGTCTCTGGGCGATCCTCCTCCCTGTTTGCTACTCAGCTAGGACCTTGGTCCTTCTGGCCCCTCTCCCCCTAGGGGTAGAGGTTTTCCTGGGAAGACAGACAGGGAGGCAACCCTCTGTTGGGAGTCTCCAGGGTCCTCTCTCGGTCCAGTTAGTTCCTCTCTATCTCCTAGGCCTTACTCCCCTTCTTCCAATCTTGATCTTTGAGATAGTATGGGGGGGACCCTGGTAACTCCCTCAGTTAATTTCTCCTTCCAGCTGCATCATAGCGGTCTCCCTGATGAGGTTCCCCTGGGATCTTCTCTCCTTGCTTCAGAGGATAATAAATCCTCCACTGTAGAGATCCTCCTCTGGAGGTGACCTCTCTAAAAAAAAAATTCCTAATGGTGTCCCTCCTCAGGGATACTTCCCCAAAGTGGCCCTGTCTCCACTTCAGATATCTCTCGGTAGGAGGGGGAGACACCGACCCATTCCTTGGCCCTGTGTGCGGGTCTTTCAAACTGCTTTCTCCTACCTCCTGGGCTTGTGCCAGTCTGCTGCTTCAGCCATATTCAGGCCCTTCTCCGGCTTGGTGAAGAATTTGCCTGGGGCAATGCTATCCCTTCTCCTTGAGCAGTCTTCTGGGCCCTGTGCTATGGGTATGGTGTCTCCCCTCTCCTCCCTCTTTCTCCTTCCTTCCTTCCTTTCTTCCTTCCTTCCTCCAGCCTTTCTTCCCTCTCTTACTCACCCAGAGATCGGGGCCTTCCTGTCCCAATCCCTTAGGCCTCCTTCTCTTATGTCCTCTCTCTGGCCTTATTCCTCCTTTTAGTTCTACATCCTTTCCTTTTTCTGTCCCTCAGGCTCTTCTTGCCCCCGCCCTCCATGTTTTGTTTATCCCTCTCTGGCATGCAGAACTGAGACTGAGGATGGTCTGGCATGATTACTAGCCAGCCAGCGCCACACAATGTGTCAGGCTCGAGGGCGGCGCCACCCCGACATCTACTCCTCCCCTTTGCAAAACAAAAAAAGGCTCCCGCAGGGTTCTGATCCTCCGGCCAGAACTCCAACAGTGGTGAATGGTGAAAATACACAGAAAGATCAAGAATTACGGTAGTTACATCATTTTAATTTCTCCGTACTCACCCTAAATTCTTACTCAAAGTGGTTTTGTATGTCCACCTCAACCAGCCTCTGTTACTTCCAACTTATTTTGCTAACTTCCAGTAGGAAGGGGAATGTACCTTTCATTCGCTGGACATTAAAAGAGCCCTAGGGTTCCATAGTAATAGAACCAGAGATACCTGTCAGGCCAAACAGCTCTTTGTGTCCTTCAGTGTGGCCCAACTGGGGCAGTCAGTGCCCATCAAATGCATCTCTGCTTGGATAGTGGCATGCTTTCTCCATTGTCATCGCATGGCGCAGGTCAAATTGGATGGCCAAGTGCGCACCCACTCTACCGGAGCGGTTCCTGCATCCTTAGTGGAGATCCGCTCCGTTTCTGTTGATGACATTTGCATAGCGGTTACTTGGAGCTCAGTGCACACTTTCATGAAGCACTATGCTGTGGATGTCCATGCCAGACAGCATGCTTCCTTTGGCAGGACAATCCTTAATGGACTTCTGTCCTGAGTGAGCTCTGTCTCCTGCTGCCCTGCTCAGGGTATTTGGTTTTAACTGGGTACTCTAACCCAGCAGTATGAATAAATAGTAAAGACTTTAAGTGCAGGAAGATATCAAAATTACATACTCACCATAATCCTTGATCTTCTTGGACAAGTCTTTACCATTTATTCATACGCCCACCCACTATCCCCTGAGCTCACTCAAGTCTGTTCCTGGTCTTCACTCCCTCGTTTGGTTTGGGCTATGAAGGCATTGTTATAAATTGACCCTTCTTATACGGGTCAAGCGGGCTATGTTATGCCCTTGTTAGCGTATGTGTTTCTTAGGTTATAATACGCTGCACCTCCTCAGTAAAAAAAAAAAAAAAAGTACTGAGGTGGTTGGAGGGTCGACACCGAAGTAGCCTACTACACAGAGACACGAGCCAGTCTCATGGGTGCACGTGACAGGGTCCTAACTTGTCACTGGCCCTCCTGAAGATTTTTGCTTCCCGCAGGGTCCCAGCACCTCCAGCTTGTAACCCAGCAGTATGGATAAAAGGTGAAGACTTGTCCAAGAAGATCAAGAATTATGATGAGTGCGTAATTTTCTTTATTTGCTATTACTTCTGCTCAAAGAATTTTAGAGAGTCAGGCCCTATGTGACAGGCTTGCATAAGGCCCTGCCCCACTTTTGTTATTAAAGGCAAGGGTCTGTTCTGTCCTCTCCTTTTCTGTCGTTTCTGAGTCTGGTTGCACAACCAAAGTTTCTTGTGAGACCTAGGAACTGATCACTCCGACTGTTTTGCAGTTCTCCGCCTCTCGCTATCTCTTTGCCTTCCCTTGCTGTTTCTGCCTGTCTTACTCCCCTTGCATACTGTATCTTAAGTTATAAAAAAATATATGTGAATCTCTGTGTAAAACTGTATGTGAAACTGGGATCCCTTTGTTTAAAATGGCATATAGTTATCCTGTTGAAATGA
Source organism: Neoceratodus forsteri (assembly GCA_016271365.2). Classification (NCBI taxonomy): domain Eukaryota; kingdom Metazoa; phylum Chordata; order Ceratodontiformes; family Ceratodontidae; genus Neoceratodus; species Neoceratodus forsteri. The sequence continues at coordinate 86,312,105 of CM028136.1, forward strand.
CTGCAAAAAGCTATTTGGAACTCAAGGGGGTAACCTGAGAAGCTGGTTTGAAAACTCTCTGAGATGCTATAAACAAGAGGCCCATTCTAGATACATAGACAGTGTTGGCAGATAAAAGCCTATGGCCCACCCAGTCTGCCTATTTGAGTTTGTAAGTTCAGTTTATGTTTTCCTAGAAGTCTGTTGCCCCTTACCCCTGACCTCCAGAATTCCTTTATGTCTATCCTATGCATTCTTAAATCCCGTGATTGTTTCAGCCCCCACCACTTCCTCTGGCAGGGTGTTCCACTTGTCCACCACCCGTTCTGTGAAGAAATTCTTCCTCATGTTTCTCTGAATCGCCCTCCTCCACCTTCATCCCATGCCGCCTAGTCCTGGAACATCTTTTTCGCTTAAAAATAGTGTATTCCTGCACCCTGTTCCTCCCTGTAAGATACTTGTATGTCTCTATCATATCCCCTCTCTCCCTCCTCTCCTCCAGGGAGTACATGTTCAGTTCCTTCAACCTGTCATTATAGGACTTGTGATGCAATCCATGTACCATCTTTGTTGCCCTCCTCTGAACCTTCCCTACCCTGTCTATGTCCTTATGTAGGTAAGGTCTCCAGAACTGTACACTGTATTCCAGGTGGGGCCTCACTAGTGTCTTGTATAGTGGAATTATGACCTCCCTTTTCCTGCTGGTGATGCCCCTGCCTATGCATCCCAGCATCCTATTTGCTTTACCTGCTGCCTTGTCACACTGTTTCCTACCTTGAGGTCATCAGAGATGATAACCCCAAGATCCCTTTCCTGCTTGGTGCATGCTATATCCTCACCCCCAACTGATATATTGTGCCAGGGTTTTGTGCCCATATGTATTATCTTGCACTTCTTTGCATTGAATTTCAACTGCCAAACCCTGACCATTCTTCAAGTTTCTGCAGGTCCTTCTCATTCTGTCTACACCTCTGGTGTGTCTACTCTGTTACAGAGCTTTGTGTCATCAGCGAACAGTGAAATTCTGCCTTCTAGGTCCCGTGCATGTCACTGATGAAGATGTTGAATAGGCCGGTCCCAGCACTGATCCCTGTGGTACCCCACAGGTCACTGTTCCTCTGTGGAGTGACAGCCATTTACCACCACCCTCTGTGCCTGCCACCCAGCCAGTTACCTACCCACCACACTACTGTCCTGCCCACACCCATATTCCCAGTTTGTGTAATAGTCTTCTATGTGGCACAGTGTCAAAGGCCTTGCTGAAGTCCAGATAGGCCATGTCCACTGCCCTCCCTGATCCACCTTCCTAGTCACCCAGTCAAAAATTAAATGAGGTTGGTCTGACATGACCTCCCTGGTGAAACCATGCTGCCTTGGGTCCTGTAGTCCATTGACAATCAGATGTTCCACCAATCTCTCCTTCAGTAGTGCTTCCATGATCTTCCCCACTACTGAGGTGAGGCTGACTGGTCTGTAGTTCCCGCTTCCTCTTTGTTCCCACTTTTGTCTAAGGGACTACATCTGCTGTCCTCCAGTCTTTGGGTACCTCCCTGTTTCCAGTGATCGGCTAAACAGGATAGCCAGAGGTTCAGCCACCACCTCTTAGTTCTTAAGGACCCTGGGTGCACCCCATCTGGCCCCATTGCTTTATCAACTCTTATTACTTCCAGTTCCTTCAGGACCCTCTCGTGTAAAGGGACTTGTGTCCATTTCTGCACCATTCTCAGCCCTTGTACTCCTTCAGACCCATTACCCTCCTCTTCCTCAGTAAAGACTGAGCAGAAATACCTGTTCAGTATGTCAGCTTTACTGTTGTCATCCTCCACGTGGCCCCATCCTTCCCCTTCAGTCTCACTATCCCTCCCTTTGCCTTTCTTTTTCACTTATGTACCTGTAAAGGTTTTGTCCCCTCTACCCACTGATTTTGCAATGTGTTCTTCTGTCTGAGCTTGGCTTCCTTACTGACCTCCCTGCCTCCCTTTGCTTCTCCTGGTACTTCTCCCATCCCCTTCTGCCTGTGTCTTTTTGTATTGCCTGAATGCAATCTTTTGGCTTTCACTTTCTTGCTACCTTTTGGAAACCATAATGGTCTCCTTCCTTTCCTCTTGCTAACCTGCTTAATGCATAATTCTGTTGCTCTTGTAATCCCCATTTTAAATACTGCCCACTATTCCTCAACCCCTGATTCCTTCTCCATTCCTTAATGCCTCTTTCAAGTATCTCCCATTTTCCCAAAGTCTGCCTCCTAAAATCCAGGATACGTGTTTTGTGTGGTTTGGTTCTGCTCTTTCTGTGATTTCAAACCACAATGACTGGTGGTCACTGTTTCCCAGGTGCTTCCCACTGTTACCCCCATCACACTGTCCCTGTTTGTGAGCACAAGGTCCAGTATTGCCTTCTGCCGAGTTGGTTCCATGACCAGTTGCTTGAGGAAGGCACCCTGAAGGGAGTCCAGGAGAAATCTGCTCCTAGTTGATGCTGCTACTGGGATGCTCCAGTCCACGTCTGGAATATTGAAGTCTCCAACCAGTACTACCTCACCCTTGTTTGCCATCCTTTGGATGGCTAGCATCAGCTCCCTATCTGTTTCTTCCTCCTGGGCTGGTGGTCTGTAGACCACACCTGTGCGGATGGCTGGCCCATTTTCCTTTCCAGCTTAACCCACAGTATCTCTCCCCCATTTTGTTCCTCCTGGATCTGTGGCCTTATGTCATTTTTCACATACAGTGCCACTCCTCCTCCTTCCTACCTGCCCTGTCTCTTCTGAATATGTTGTAGCCAGGTATGGCCATCTCCCAGTCGTGGTTATCATTACCAGGTTTCAGTGATGGCAACAATGTCCAGGTCTGACTGCACCATGACAGCCTCAGGTCTTCCATCTTGTTGCTAAGGCTCCTGGCATTGGCACATGGCTTTCCATGATTTGATCTCCTAGACTGTTTGGCTGTTCTACTCCAGCCCCTTCCTTGGTTGTCCTTTATCCCTGGTTCTCCTTGCTGTCTGCCCTTCTGCTGAATTTTGCCCTTTCTGCCTATCCACCTCTTGGGCGCTAATCTCCATCTTTTGCACACTACTTTGTAGAGATAGCCACTCCTCTGGTTCACTGGTTCCACTGCTAGCTGTGGGGGGTGAGCAAGTAGGTACCCTCTTTGCTGGCCTGCCACCCCCCTTCTCTAGTTTAAATGCTTGTCAATGTAGCATTTAAGCTTATCATTGAGTGCTTGGATTCCCCTCCAGGATCATTATGTTCTTTTTGCTGCACCTGCAAGACCATTGAAAACTTACAAGAACATTGTGTAAGAAGCATTCTGTTTTCTCAACAAGATTCCCAGGCACAAACTTATAAAAAGAGCAGCAATACTTGTGCAAGGGAGAGACCGAGACAGAAATTTGAAATTGAGAAGAAAAAATTCAGCAGGTTGACTGTTTTATGTGTTTGTACTGCCATTGTAAATAGTTATTCTGAACCATTTTTATTTTACTGTTATTGATAATAAAACACTTATTGCGAATCTTGAAACTGCTCCTGGTTTTCCTATGCTTCCTGACCTGTGCCTAAACGACACTCTATTTGAGCCTCCTTATTTGATTTTTCACAAAGACAGGATATCTTTGCGTACCAATCCTAAGTTTTTACCTAAGGTGGTATCTGAGTTTACTTTCAATCAAACCATCCACCTGCCAGTGTATTTTCGTGAGCATGTCAATCCGGGGGAAGCATGGCTCCATATTCTAGCTGTACATAGAATACTCAGATACGATATACACCGCACAAAGGACTGCAGGAAGTCCCTTGGGAAAGAGAGTGCCTCTGTTTTTTTTTTTGCCTCCTTACTGCCCCAGTCATTCCACTGTCTCAGATCCCTCATGTCCACACACATCCCCGTCAAGGAGTCTGCCCCAGAGTACATGCAGTGCTATTCTGGTAATTCTAGAGGCTCAGATAACCCCCCCGGGTGGGGCGAGGAAGGTTTCCCACTTACCTCCCTCAACTTTCAGGGGGAGCATGCGCCTGTACAGCAGATTCTGCCCTTGGCCCTATGGACATGCGGGGCTGGAGGGATCATCACCTAGGAACGGTAAGTGTTGTTTTCCCTTGTTCTGTCCCCCAACCTTGGCGTGCAATGAGGCCCAACGAGCCAGACGCACACTGAGATGTGCATCCGCTCCTGTCCTCTACCAATGTTAACCCTAACTGCTGCTTTCCCAGCTGCACCAGCACCATTTGAGATCTCCCAGGTGGTGGCAGTGTAGCGGCGGGGCTAGCTTCCCAACCCTACCCAGAGAAGGAGAGCAAGCCATTGGGCACTCAGTCCTTCTCCCCCGGCGGCCCAAGTCCGTTCCCGAACCCGGGCAGCCGGCGTGGCATGAGGTGTGGCATCCAGCACCGCAACCCTCAGCACCACACGGGCCGGCGAGTGCCCCTGTTTCTGAACAGTGCCTGTTCAAATGTCTGGCTAGCTGTATTACTTTCTGTTACAGGAAGTACAGTAAGGAACTTCCTGGGGTTATTCGTGGTCATTCATCTAGAGGCATGGCCACTTCAGTTGCCTGTTTCAAAAATGTGTCGGCTGCAGAGATCGGTGCAGTTGCCACCTAGAGTACTGTTTTGCCTCACGAGGAAGGGCAAGCTTTGGCCTAGCTTTGCTTCAAGGCCTCCTCTCTTAGGTCTGTGGGTTCCAGCCACCCAGACTGTTTTATTGTCAGTACTGCTTGGTGCTCGTTCCATGGGTGTGGCCTGATGAAAGAGATATCCTTGAATAGAAAACAGTTGTGTACTTATTGCAACAGTAGCTCTTCAGGGGTATCTCAGTCCTCAGGTCACACCATAGGAACTTCACTGTCAGTGAAGAGAAATCCACATGGAAGATTTTCAGCAGTACAACTGGGGCCACCCATGCTGACATCATGTAACGACGTTACATACTCTATAAATGTACGAGTGGCTCCGCTCCCTCCTCAGTTCTTTCCTGCCATTGACTCAGTCTACACGAGTCTCCGTGGAAGCTTTGACGCAGTTTCCTGCCTTTTAACCTGCAAACTTTTTTTCTTTTTTTTACCTACTTTGGAATCTCTTTTCTTAAAGTTTCCTTTATTTTGTTTATGTCAAGAACTGCTCCTTCTACATCTCTCTTCTGTTGCTGCCACTGCAGAACAAAGATTGCCTCCACTGACAAGCATTTTTTATATGTATACTGTCTTGGGCCTGACCACGAAGTTTCTGACTGTGAGCTGTGCCAGACGTTTAATCAAACAATCCTCAGGCGATGCAAGAAGGCTCTTAGAAATGTCCTAATGGAACATCAGGTAGCCAGTTCCGGGCAGGGGTCCTCCAGGGTCCCAGCCACTCAATCGCCGGTAGGGTCATTGAGCTCCCAGGCCTCCAAGGCCCGAGATAAGTCCTTGGTGAAAAGTCGTAAGAGACCGAGATCGGGACTGCTCCCCCCAGAGGCGATCTCGCTCCCTGATGTCTTCCTCATCTTCTTCTCCCGGGGAAACTTTGTCGTCAGCTGTGGCGACGATGCACAAATCCGCTGTCCAGATCTCTACATCTACCAGGCCCATACCGACAGCTCTGCCGTCTGATTCCCAGGGAGGCTGGTCATCAGACCTTACTTTGTCACCGAGGCTCGTCATCAACAGCCATCCCGACGCAGTGTGCCATATCTCCAGGCCCTAGGGCATCTATATCTTTGGGCTCTCAGGGCCCTGCCGTCGAGATTTCACTCCCGGCTGCATCAACCGTCGACGCCGGGTTCGATGCTTGTCGATCTCAATGAGATCCTTACCAAGTTCACTTCTGTGATTGTATATCAACTTGGTGCATTCGGACCTACATCGCCTGTGCCGTTGATGGTTGTTTCAGCATCAGCACCCACCCACCCCTGTCAACCGAGGGGTGCTCCACAGTTCGGCATCGGCGCATCGCATGTCAGACCTAGATGAGGTCAGCGTCAAAGAGGAGTATCACCCTGACCTCATTCTGCCTGATGATCAGGAAGAGTTTCTGTCCTCATACAGGTCCACTGCTTCCTCTGTCAGCGAGGACTCAGTCAAACACACCCTTAGGTCTCCTCCAGAGGATCCCTCCTTCTTTAATATAATTATTAAATATATATATATTTTATATATAATGAAGCTGTTGTCCTCTGCCATGAAGTTTCATACAGAAAGGGAGAATGTCACCAGGAAAGATTTGGTTGATTTCCTGAAGATCCCCAAGTCTCCTCCAAAGATCATTTTTCCCATCTTGTCTGCTTTGAGGAATGCTGCCACTGCTGCTTGGCGTCATCCTGATGTGGTGCCAGCTATGCCCAGGAGGGCAGATAAACTCTATAATGCCCCCAAAGGGTTCCCTTACTATGCGGCTGAGCCTGAGACAGACTGACTCGGTGGTCATTAAGGCTACCCGTGACAGGTCTAAGGCGCCCAAGCACCTTAGCTCCCTCCTCCCAGACAAGGAGTCTTGCAGAATCGACCTTTGGGGTAAGAGGGTTTATGCTTCCTCCACCTTAGGTTTGAGGATTGCAAATTACCTGTCCCACGTAGTGAAATACCAGAACACCAACTGGAAGAAGGGGAAGGCTGCTGTCCAGGCTGTACCAGAGGGCTCTCAGAATCAGGAGCTCCTCCAGTGCTTGCAGACAGTGTAAGATGTCAGCAAGCATCTTCTAATGGGCATTTTGTGATTTGGCTGATATTGTTGTCAGGGCTTCTGCCACAGGCATATGCCTGCATAGGCACTCCTGGTTGTGGGTTTCTAGCTTTGCCATGGATGTTCAGCAAGAGGTGCTGAATGACCCCTTTAATGGGACCAAACTGGCCCTGATGTCCAGGACATCATTAATGACCTGTAGGCTTCAGGCAGCGCCATTATGTCTGTCCACTCGCTGTACCATAGTCGGCAGCAGAAAGGCAGACAGTGCCCTCCTTTTCATAGGGCACCTAACAGACAGGGAGCAGCCTCTAGGCCTCAGGGTAAGAGAAGAGCCTCCACTGCCCTCCCCACCCGCTACAATGCTGGAGCCACAGCCAAGCGCCCCAGAAGTGACAGTTCAGCCCCCGCGACTGGCTCCGCCTCAGCTTGACTCCTTGCCTGACCCCCCTCTTCTAGTCACTGGCCGGGAGGTGGTGGTCAGAGGTCTGTTCTCCCTCCATTTAAATGAATGGAGAACCATAAGTTCAGATGCTTGGATTCTGCAGCTCATAGAAAGAGGTCATTTATTTATTCAAGCGGTTAACCAGGAAAGGCATACTGAGCATGCTAAATGCTCGATTCCAGATGCATCCTGGGGGAGGGGGAACATAGACAATAGCTGAACAGCATATCATACAGGTGAAAATACATAGTGTGAATTCTCTAACATTTGGTCCAAGTGTCTAGGCATAGAGTACATAAAAACAGTAGAAAATACAATAGCTTGACAGCATAGTGCAGACAACAAGAAATGGGAGATCAGTAGTTATTGACCCAGATTAGTTGCAGTACAAGTGCAGAACAAAGTACTGTCATTTCACACGGGGAGCTGAAACTGCCTGGGCACATGTACAGGTAGGGGCGAAGTGCGCTTGGAGCAAGGAGTTAAGTTGCCGAGGGGAGGAGAAATGACGGATGTTTGCTGGGAGGGAGTTCCACAATGTTGGTATGCGGTAGCTGAAAGCAGCCTGACCGGCAGTAGTGGACCTACGTGGGACAGCCAGGGAATGGGAGTCCAAGTTTCGGAGAGAGTACGCTAGAGTGCGGGGGGGGGTGACCAGGGCGGCGGTGAGGTAGGAGGGGAGTTATTGGGACCATAACTTGGCTGGGATTTTGGTGCAGTGGGATTGTCTGCGATTATGTAGTGAGGGGAGGTCCATAGATTGGTAAAGGTCACTATGGTGTGTGGAGTAGGGACAGTTTAGTGCAAAGCGGCAGAAGGAATGGAAAAGAGGGTCCAGCCTGACTAAGGTCGGCTTAGGGTCGGCACTGTAGACTACATCTCCATAGTCGAAGACGGGGAGAATCATTTTCTGCACAATGGCCCTCCGAGCAGGTACAGGGATGCAGTCATGATTCCAGTAAAGTACTCCAAGCCTGGGATGTAGTTTCTTGAGTAAGGAGTCGATGTGTGCGGAAATGTTGAGGTGCTGGTCCAGCCATACACCGAGGTATCTGAAGGTGGTACAGGCTTCTAGTGGTGTCCCTTCCAGGGTGTGAAATGTGATTTGAGAGGGGAGACTAGATAGTCTCTGCCTAGTGCCAAAGGTTAGAGAGACTGTTTTCTTGACGTTGAGAAGGAGATGATTTGATCGAAGCCACTGCTGGACTGACATAAAGTCTTGCTGCAGTCAGGTCGTGACCTCTGAGGACGAGGGGCCAGATGCATATAGCACAGTGTCATCCACATACATATGGATTGAGGTGTGTGGGCAAGCAGAAGGCAGGTCGTTCACGAAGATCGAGAATAGGAGTGGGCCTAGGACAGAACCTTGCGGTACGCCTGAGGTGACCGGGAGAGGTGCCAAGGTGGAGGAACTGATACGGACGGTTTGGAACCTGTCAGCAAGGTATGATTGGAACCAGGAGGTGGCCCTACTGGATAGACCGGCGTTGGTGAGTTTGGCTAGGAGTAGGGAGTGGGAGACTGTGTCGAATGCCTTGGCTAGGTCAATGAAGATGGCTGCTGTGATGTGGCCAGCATCAATCCCAGTAAGGATGGAGTCGGTAATCCTGAGAAGGGAGGTAGTGGTGGAGTGGGATTTCCTAAAGCCGGACTGGTAGGGGGAGAAAAAAGAGGAGGCGTCCAGAAAGGGAGATAGGCAAGAGAGTACCAGGCATTCCTGTAATTTTGCGAGGATTGGTAGGACGGAGATGGGCCGGTAATTGTTTGGGTTTGAGGGATCCCCACCCTTAGGAAGTGGAATTACAGTGGCATGTTTCCATTCAGAGGGGATTTCAGCATGGGAAAAGGAGAGGTTGAAAAGGGAGGCCAGGGGTTTGGCTATGGCAGGGGCCGAATGGTGGAGCATTTTGGAGTCCAGCCCAGTGGGGCATTTACCCTTACTTGGAGTAAGGGCAACCAGAGCATTATATACCTCTTCTGGGGTGGCCTGTAGGAAAGAGAAAGGCTGAGCTGGGGGGGTGCCCCTACCAGGGGGGTATGGGGGTTGGTGTTAAGCGTGTGGAGGAGCTGGTAGGGGAGTAACATGGCTGTTTGTGAAATGAGAGTTAAACAGAGTGGCTACTGCTGGAGGGTCAGAGATGGCGAGACCACCTACCTGCAGGAACGGTGTGGGGGGCTGCGAGCAGGGGCTGATGAGCGACTTGACCACATTCCAGAATTTGGTCGGAAGATGGGATGTGGAATTGAATGCGCTTTTGAAATAGTTAGCTTTTGCTTGGCGGATTTTCCTAGTACTGGCGTTTCGAAGCTCACGGTAAAACTGGAGGTCAGGTGGACAGTTGGATATCTTAAAGATTTTCTAGGCCTTGTCTCTGGCTCTAAGAATGGCTAGAAGTTTTGGTGTAATCCAAGGGAGGTGAGTACCTCTGACCCTGGTTCTTTGGAGTGGGTCGTGGCGGTCCCAGATGGCAGTGAAATTGGATTTGAAAGACAGCAGAGTCTCATCTAAAGTAATGGACTGACTAATGCTCAACCAGTCAGTTTTGTCTAAGTCATTTATTAGTGAGTGAAGGTCCAGGGATTTGAAGGATCTAATCAAGATGATTCTGGGAGGGGGAGTTTTTGGTCTGAAGATTTTGTGTACCGAGTATATTCCATGGTGGTCACTAAGGGCTTCCGGAATGAGACCAGAGGCTAGGATCCTATGAGGGTGCAAGGTGAGGGACCAATCTAGGAGGGTGTGGTTCTGTGTTTTGTGGTTTAGTCGCGTGGGCTCAGAGATTAGTTGTTTTAGATTTAGGGCTGTCACCTTGTCCTGAAGCTTGGAATGAACCCCAGCAAGCCAGTTCTGGTTGAAATCCCAGAGTATGTGGAGCTCCCCTCCAGCTGCCAAGGAGTTTAGGGAACCCAGGTGATCCAGTAGTGTAGGTGTGTTAGTGTCAGGAGCACAGTAGGTACCTACTATGAAGATTGGAATTGAATGGGGGATGTGGAGTTTGACCATTAGGGCATCAATGGGCTCCGAGGGCAGGGATAGGGTAACCGGGGAGAACTGGATGGCGGAGACAATTTACATGGCTATGCCTCCCCCTTTTCTACCCATCCGGTCATACCGGATGAGTGTATAGCCGGGTAGAGCAAATTCATTGTCAGGGTTGTGTGCCTTTAGCCAAGTTTCGGAGATAATCAAGATATCTGGGCTAAGGGTCATAGCGAGAGGTTGGAGTAGGTTCATTTTACGTAGAAGGCTACATATATTTAGGTGCACTAGTTTAAGGCCTGAGGGGAGCCGGGGAGCAACGGAAGGGTTTGGGGTGTGATAGTGGGTAGGTCCAGGGTTAGGCTCGATGTCACCTGCAAGGAGTAGTAGTAGGGTGATCAGGAGTTTTGTATTTTGGGCGGGCCAGTGAAGCTTTCTGGGAGTGACATGATGCTTGGTTGTTGAAGCTTTTGACCGCCAATCACGGGGCAGGAGGGCTAAGTGACTAACTTGGAAGGTGGATGGGAGGACACTGGGTCCGATTGACAGTGTATGTAGGTGGCATCCAGGGTGTGAGACAACTGTGTTAGCAGAGCTAGCAAACTTTAGTGGATGCCTGATGCATAGGGCATGGCAGATCGGCAGGGTAGGGAAACTAGCTGGTGGGAGGGATACCCAGGGGGTGAGGCTGAAGAAGGTTATTAGAACCAGAGGCAACATCTTGGAGAATGCTACAGAGTGAGGGTTGGAAAACCTTTTGTGTGTATATATATATATATATATATATTTATTTATTTATTTTATCTAATAAGATGTGTCCCTAGTGTAGAGACCTCTAGTGGTTGAACTGTATAACCTGCCAAAGAGAAAGTGAACTGATTGGTTCAGTCACTACATGTGATTAAGCCTATATATGTAGGAGCCGGCTGTGGGGGGTGGTGGGAGCTGGCCTGAAGCATCAGCGGGGCTTTCTCACAGCTGCTGAGAGCGTCTGCAGACCGGGAGAGAGCTGTACCTTTAGGCTCTGAGTCGGGGGGGGGGGGTCCGTGTTCTGTTTCAGGGGAGGGCTTCCCTTGTGCCCTCTCGACCACCAGCAGACCCTAAGGAGCAACAGAGAAACAGGACTTATATAGGTAAGCTGAGGGAGGGGCCAGGTTCAGAATGCAAGCCTACAATTACAGCATACTAGCAAGAAATGTAACTACACCAGCCAGCACAGTGAAATCGGATAGGAGCTGCTAAAGCTGCTGAGCAATTAAGTATTTGGTACAGACAGCAGGGTGTGAGCAGCTAGAGGTTGTAACACTAGGCATAGAGTCATACACTAGGCAGGTAATTAGATTTGCTACGAAGCTGCATGGAGAATTAAATTCGGATTTGGATTGAGCAGCTACTGAAAATTAAAAGCTCCCTCCTATAACACTGGCAAATTGTTTTTAGAAGCACAAAATTAATTAAGGCGTCCTGCTGAAATGAGGCAAATTATTAGCTCATTTTATGAAAAGCAGCCAGTGAAAAAACTATCTCCATTCGTCTGCCGACAGAATTTGAATTTGGCGCCCTTTTTCTTCGTTTCTCACAGCTGCTGAGAGCTTCTGCAGACCGGGAAGAGAGCCGTACCTTTAGCGCTTCTGAGTCGGGGGGGGTCCATGTTCCGTTTCAGGGGAGGGCTTTCCTTGTGCCCTCTCGACCACCAGCAGACCCTTTAGGGCTTCTGAGTCGGGGGTCCATGTTCCGTTTCAGGAGGCTTCCCTTGTGCCCTCGACCACCTGCAGACCCTTTAGCTTCTGAGTTTGTAGGGGGGGTCCGTGTTCCTTTTTGGGGGAGGGCTTTCCTTGTGCCCTCTCGACCACCAGCAGACCCTTTAGCGCTTCTGAGTCGGGGGGTCCATGTTCCGTTTCCGGAGAGGGCTTCCCTTGTGCCCTCTCGACCACCAGCAGACCGATCATGGAGCTCATGGAGTATCCCCCAGAGACCCCTCCAGCAGCCTCCCACTATCCTCCAGCCGCACTTGCCTATGATCCAGGAGGAAGTGCAGTCTCTCCTGTGCAAACTGGCCATAGAGCCAGTGCCAAGGCAGAGGAACAAAGGGGTTTGCTCCAAGTTCTTTCTGGTTTCCAAAAGGACCGGAGATTTGAGGCCTATCCTGGATCTAAAAGACCTCAATCTGTATGTCCAGTACAAAAAGTGCCACATGGTAACTTTGCCCAGTCTGATGCCGCTGCTCAAGCAGGGCGACTGGCTATGCCCTCTGGACATGCAGGATGCCTACCTGTACATATCTGTGTTCCCTCCTCACAGGAGGTTCCTCCAGTTCCTTTTTCAGGGCGAACACTACCAGTTCAAAGTTCTGCCCTTTGGCTTGTCCTCTGCGCCACAAGTCTTTATCAAGTGCTTAGCAGCAGTAGCTGCAGTCCACATGAGGGAGGGAATGTAGGTCTTCCCTTATGTGGATGATTGGATCCTAAAAGCACCATCCAGGGACCAGCTTCTGGAAACCTTAAGCGGGACTCTTCAGCTGTTCCATTCCCTGGGCATCACGGTCAATTTGCCCAAGTCTGTCCTGGTTCTGTCCCAGAGACTGCAATATATAGAGGCGATCCTAGACTTGGCGCAGTAGAAAGCTTTCTTCCCTCTGAACAGGGCAGACTGCCTCATGGCCCTGGCCCAGGAGGCATCCCAGAGTCGGCATATTCCCCACCAGGCTGTATTTAAGGCTTCTCAGACTAATGTCCACTGCCATTCCCACTGTCCCTCATGCCAGATTCAACAGCGAACCCTTCAGTGAACCCTCAGGGTGCAGTGGAACCAGCGGACAGACGAATTGGACAAGTTGGTCCTAGTCTCTTCCTCTGTTCAAAGGGTGTTTCAGTGGTGGATGGACCCCCAGAACCTTTTGCAAGGGGTTCCATTCCAGATTTCATCCTCACAACAGATCTGTAGCATGGATGCTTCTGGGATGGGCTGGGGGGTCCATCTGGGTCCTTTTCAGACTCCGGGCTCTTGGCCCCAGGTCGCGGCCTCCCTGCCCATCAAGGTCCTGGAGATGCGGGCAGTTTTATATGCCATGCAGGCCTTTCAGAACCATCTTCTGCTGGGGTATTTGGTGATTCAGTCAGACAACCTCTGTGTAGTGTACTACATTAGCAAGCAAGGGGGGACTCTTTCGTACCCTTTCTGCAGGGAGGCCATGAGAGTGTGGTGCTGGACTTTGGATCACGGTCTGACCTTCTCAGCAGTCCACATCCCAGAAGTGCTAAACACTCTGACATATAGCCTCAGCCAAACGCAGTCCAGCATGCATGAGTGGGAGCTTCTCTCATCCATCTTAGAAGGTCTGTTCTCCAGATGGGGTCGCCCAGAGTTGGACCTTTTTGCGTCCTCACACAACACAAAACTGCCCAATTTCTGCTCGCTCGATCCAGGGCCTGAAGTTTTCTAGCGAGATGCATTTTCCCTCTCCTGGAGCAGCAGGTTACTCTATGTCTTCCCTCCGTTTCCTCTGATCCAGAGGGTGCTAATCAAGCTTCAGATGGAGGAGGCCAGCATGATTCTGGTGGCTGTATTCTGGCCTCACCAGATATGGTTCCCTCTGCTTCTGTCGGCAGCTGGCAGAGGAACCTCCAGGCCCTCTTCACCTCTGCAGGGCTCTGCTGACCCAGGCCCAGGGGACCCTGGTCCACCCCAACCTCAAGTCCCTTGTTGTGCCTGGGTTATGCCCCCTATTATCTCACATAAACCTTATACTGTATTCCTGGTCTGTTATACTGTGACACTGCTATTTTGCACTAACATGTAGATTGAGGCACCCATCATATAAGCATGAGTGCCAGGAATGTGCTTTGCTGCTAATATTTGCTAATGTTTACATCCTTTTATAGGATTAGATTATGCATGATTATTATACCTCACTATAATGCATTATGTTTGTCTTTTACATATATGCCATGTATAATTTACGTAATTACTGATATGATAACTCTGAGGGATCCTCAGTGATTACTTTATACACTATATGTGTGTGTGTATATATATATATATATATATACACACACACATTCTGATATAATCATATGTAGTAGTGGCCAGTCAGCATTTATCTTTGTCTAAGCAAGCTTGCTGACAGAGAGAAAAAACCTTTGTTCTAGGAGTGTGGATATGTTGTTCATCCACACTCTCTGACATGTCCCTTTCCCCTTTAAATCTGGCCAAAAGTCTTCAAGCTAGCTCCTCCCATCCACCTGGGTGGTAAATACCTTGGCTCCGCCCCATGACGCCAGATCTTCCTTTCTGCTGGAAGATTCAGGTTTCCTCGTGCTTCTCAGCAAATTCGTAGGCCCTGGATTCGCAAAGTCGGTTTTCACCGCAAATTTCTTTAAAACTCGTCAGAGTTCACGATTCTGATTACAGCGCATCGGACATGGAGGACAAATCGTTCCCCGGATTTCGCCGGTGTCCCTGCGGCCAGAAAATGTTGTGCACCAATCCCCACCTCTCGTGTGTCTATTGCCTCGGTGTCGGACATGACACCACGTCTTGTACATTCTGTTTGGCCTTCCATCCCAACGTTCTGGACAACCGCAAGGCGTGCCTAAAATTGGGAAGACAAGAGCTTAGAAACCCGCCGGTGAACTCTAAGGAGGCACTGTGGGCGGTTTCCGTGGCCGCGGGATCTGCCAAGCAGCTTGAGCAGATGGCTGCTTTCGAGGAGGAGGCAGCTCAGGCTTCAGCCAGTCGCAGTTTTTTCGTTCCTCTCAACCTTGGCTCTACCTTTTCGGGCTCTTTAGGGAGTTGTGGCAGTCTCTACCCACCAGGGGTGAGGCGCCCTCGGGCTCGCACTCCTCCCGCCCTCGAAAGAGGGACAAGGACCCCAAGTCATCTTCTTCCAGAAGGAGACGCTCCTGGGACCGAGAGAGGTCCGAGTCCCAGGAACATGTGGTCTCAACTTCGGCCGAGGTCGCTTCCTCAGCCACCGGCTTTACCGACCTCCCGTCGGGCCAAGGCACCGAGACCAAGGAAACGGCTGAACCGGCCGAGATTACTTTCGACCCAATCAAGCCTTTATCACCGACTCCAGTCGACGATTCCTTAGAAAGGATGCCAGTCCTTTCCCTTCCCGACGAGGAGACACTGCCCTCGGGTGTCCCCATCGAGGATAAGGTGCCGGAACCTCGGTTTTCACTGACTCCGGTGTCCCCTAATCGAACTAGCCGACCCCGTCGGTCTCGATCGAGGACCAGGACCCCTTCAGTCGGACAGCCGAAAAAGGGCCATAAACATTCAAAAAAGAGGCGCCGCCGCTCGTCCTCATCCTCCTCGGACGAGGAGAAGCTTTGACGGAAACTCCGTCGACGCTATGAGGATTTGATGTGGCAACAGCTGATTTTGACCGGGCAGAAGCGGCTCCGCGGCTGCCATTACTTGGCTCCCGCCTTCTATGCCGACACCTACCCCTCCGGAACCGAAGGCATCGGTTCCGCCTCCCGTGGGTCCGACGCGTATACCGGCTCAGCCTATTCCGGTTTCCCCACCGATTTTGGTGGAGCCACCGCCCAAGCAGCCTAAGGAAGGAGCTCCATTGAAAGAGGACAGTACAGACACCGGCTTTCCCGACGTCTGTCCATTACGGTCACCCCTGACCTCCATCGGCAGATCGAAGGGGACGTAAGCGGTAGGCCTCTATACCACGACTCTTTGGACTCTGATGACACGGGGTTACACTCTCATCCCGGGGATTATGAGTTGTCTGTGGCCGAACTGGAGGAAGGCCCTTCCTCCTTTCAGGGCATTCTCCGCCTGATTTCCGAGTCCACCGGAATGCCCCTGGAGCCCATCCAGAAAAAGGCGGAGTACCCCCTTACGGATATCCTCAAAAGGGGGGATACCCAAATGGAGGCCTTTCCAGTGGCCGAAGCCATCTTTGGCCCGGCCCTTGAGCTTTGGCAGCTTTCTGCTTCCTGTCCTGCTCCGTCTGCCCGCATGGCCCGCAAGTATACGCTGCCCATGTGGTTCCTAGCGGGGTTCACAGAGCATCCTTCGGCCGAAAGCCTAGTGACTGCTTCTGTGTTCAGGTGTACTGGTAGCTCAGCCGACACTGACCGACCCCCGGACAAGGAATCCAAAAACATGGACCACTCTGCCCGCAAGATCTGTGCGGCCTCCTCCTTAGGCCTTCGTCAGGCCAGCTCGGTTGTCATCATGGCACACTTCTCTCATGCCCTCCTTGGGACATTGGATGAAGTCCTCCCTCATTTCCCGGCGGACATGCAGACCACAGTGAAGCAGGTCCATGATCAAGGCCGTGCTGTTGCAAAACAGCAGCTCCAGACGGCCCTGGATATTGGAGATTCCTCTGCCCGCTCCTTGGCAGCCGCAGTGGACACTCGCTGCAGCGTTCGCTTCAGTCTCCCTACCCCCTCACAGGCATTGACTGCGGACGCCTCCGGCAAAGGTTGGGGAGCCCATCTCGGTCCTCACAGGACCCAGGGCTCCTGGTCGAAGCTTGAGAAGTCTCTTCATATCAATGTGCTCGAACTAAGGGCAGTACTGTATGCTCTTCAGGCTCTGCATCTGCATCTGTCTCCCAGTCACCTAGCTGTACAGACGGACAATATGTGTGTGGTCTGGTACATCAGCAAACAGGGAGGAACTCGTTCCTACCCCCTTTGCAGAGAGGCGATGCGAGTCTGGGATTGGGCAGTGCAGCACAACCTTCACCTCACGGCATCTCATGTCCCGGGGGTCGAGAACACGCTGGCAGACAGGCTAAGCCGGTCATCTGCTGTAACTCACGAATGAGAACTGGATCAGGGGGTTGTAGACGACATCTTCCTGCGCTGGGGAACTCCACAGGTAGACCTGTTTGCTTCCCCTCAAAACACAAAACTTCCTGTCTTCTGCTCGCTCGCTCCAGGGCGTGGCATTTTTTGGAGAGACGCTCTGTCTCTAGACTGGAAGGGCAGATTCGTCTATGCCTTCCTCCCGATTCCCCTGATTACGAGGGTCTTGCAGAAACTCGGTTCGGAAGGAGTTCGAATGATTCTGATTGCTGCTTTCTGGCCCAGGCAAGTTTGGTTCTCTCTTCTGCAACAGTATGCAGAGGAACTCTTCCTCTGTCGCTATTTTTGCTGACCCAGGATCAGGGGACCCTGGTCCATCCAGGCCTCAAGTCCCTTCAATTGCAGTGGCTCCTGCAAATGTAGCTCAAGCCCGATTTGGAGTCGTCTCCCCGTAGCTGAGATTCTGGTGGAGCCAGGAAACCCTCAACCAGATCTACTTATGCCATGAAAAGGAAGTGGTTCTCTATTTGGGCTGCCTCCAATGATGTCTAGCCCTTTTCGTGCTCTGTCGGCCGATTTCTGGATTACTTGTGACACCTCTTTGATCTGGGTCTCAGCCATTCATCCTTAAAGGTTCACATGGCAGCCATTTCAGCCTATCATGTCCCCTTTGCAGACAGAACATTTGCTCAGCTGGAGGTCTCTAAGACCTTTTTGAGAGGAGTCCTTCACTTACGACCCCCTATCCGGGCTCCTGTCCCTCCTTGAGATCTGAATTTCATTTGAGAGAAGCTTACTCTGCCTCCTTTCGAGCCGGCAGCCTCAGTGGACCTAAAGTTCCTTTCTTGGAAGACTCTCTTCCTAGTGGCCATTACTTCTGCTCAACGGATTTCCAAGCTTCAGGCCCTAATGTGTAAAATCCAGTATTTGATTTTTCACAAGGAGCGTGTGGCTCTGCGTACCAACCCTAAGTTTCTCCCTAAGGCGGTAGCGGAATCAACGCTAAATCAATCCATAGAGTTGCCTGCCTTTTTCACACAGCACTCCAATCAAGGAAAGTACCTGCTGTACACTTTGTATGTTCACTGAATTCTGAGATACTACACCAACAGGACGAAGGATCTCAGAAAGACTGATCAACTGTTCGTCTCTTTTGCTCATAAAAGAGAAGGCAATGCTGTTTCTAAGCAATGTCTATCGAAATGGTTGGCTCATTCTATCACTTTCTGTTATGACAAGTACAACAAGACCCTGCCGGGTCAAGTTAGAGGCCACTCCACCAGAGGGGTCGCTGCCTCTGCGGCTTGTTTCAAGAACGTGTCAGTGGCTGACATTTGTGCAGCTGCCACTTGGACTTCTGTCTATACCTTTACGAAACATTACAGTTTGGACATTGCCTCTCACCGTAGAGCAGGCTTCGGGCTGGCTGTTTTGCAAGGCCTCCTTTCCTAAGGCCTTCACAACCAGAGGGTCTACTTCTGAGTAGCTTTCCTCCCCCCGTTTGCTTCTCCTTGTCCATACTGCTTGGGACTCAGTCCTGTATGTAATTACCTACTGCAAAAGCCCTCTCGTAGTAAGATAGTACAGTTACGTAAGAACTTATCGTAACAGTAGATCTTCGAGAGAGGCTCTTGCAGTAGGTAATACCTTCCCGCCCTCCATCCCCCTAAGCTTTTTCAGCTCCTTTTCCAGGAGGGGAAATATCTGCTTCTCTCTCGTCTTGCCTTTCGCCTTTGGCGGCAAAGAACTGGAAGGTGGCGTGGGGACCGCCTTTATATACTGACACCGCATGGCGTGGGTCACCTGGCGTGGGGATGGTCGCCAGAGACTGCTAGCTAGAAATGTTTCCATTGGGTCCTGGCGGCGGCGTCAGTCCTATGTAATTACCTACTGCAAGAGCCTCTCTCGAAGATCTACTGTTACGGTAAATTCTTACATAACTATACTTTCTAGGAGTGGTATATGTTGTTCATCCACACGCACCCACCCGACCTCCCCGGCTTTAGGCGCACAACCTTACTTCCAGCGGGCTAAGATGTGGCGTCATGGGGCGGAGCTGAGGTATTTACCACCCAGGTGGGTGGAAGGAGCTAGCTTGAAGACTTCCGGCCAGATTTAAAGGGGAAAGGGACATGCCAAAGAGTGTGGATGAACAACATACACCACTCCTAGAACTACTGTTACAGGTGAGTAACCTGTTCTTATGTCTTATACTGTACATAGGCAAGAAATGCCAAATGTACTTTGAACCCGTCAGCATTTCTTTTGTCCAAGCTATAATGCTAACCAAAGCATATTCTGTGTCTCATATGATACTCATTAGTAATTCTGTCTCCTAAGTCATTATCCAATACATAACGTTTCTCATATCCGTAACTATGATGTAACCTCTGTTGCTATGCTGCTATCTGTAGTATATAGCCTTCTGCATCCTAGCTCCATGAGAGCGGAGAGAACAAGATCTTGGAGAACCTAAGATCCCAGAAATACTGGAGATTATGTACATTCTTCAGGAGAGTGGTGAGAAACCCATCTCCCTTGTGATTTTATTTGTCACATGCTTGGCATAAGTAGTATAATAAACATTTATTAGTGCTCTTGCTTGTTTACGAATGTTTCTTGGCAGACTCCGATAACATAAGAATCTGTAATATTAGTATTATTATTATTTACCCTACACACTAAGAGTGTTTAGGCAACACCCTCCATCTGCATGCTTGGCTCCTGAGGACATAGTTATCGCCCGTTTCAGAGTTTCTAACTAGGTGGCAGACATCTTAGTGGCCGCCTGGAAGTCTTCCACCTGTGCCACGTATGCCATGAAGTGGAAGCGTTTGCCATACAAGCTGCCAAGCATAATTTAGACCCCTTCACCTGTACGGTGAACCAGATTCTGGACTACCCTGATTTCATTGTCTGATTCATGTCTCCAGTACTCCTCCCTCAAGGTGCACCTTTCAGCTATTTCTGTTTTCCACCAGCCCGTGGGTGACCACACTGTAGTTCAGCTGGATGTCTCTTACGTTTCTGAGGGGCATCTTGCACCTGAAACCTCCAGTCTGTTCTCCTGTCCCGGCTTGGGATTTAAACTATTGTTTTGGAGAAGATGACCCTGTCTCCTTTTGAGCCCGTTGCGACTTGAGCTTTCTTTCCTGGAAAGCTCTCTTTTTAGTTGCCATTACGTCTTCTCGAAGAATCTCAGAGCTTCAGGCTGTCTCGTTTGAGGAGCCTTATTTGATTTTTCACAAAGACAAGGTGTCTTTGCACACAAATCCTAAGTTTCTCCTGAGGCGGTGTCTGAGTATATCTTGAACCAACCTATCCACCTTTCTATTTATTTTCCAGAGCATGCCAATCCAGGGGAAGCACTGCTCCACGTGTTAGACATGTGCAGAACTTTGAAGTACTACCTGCTTCAAACTAAGGACAGCAGGAAGTCGAAGCGGTTTTGTTTCCTTTGCACCAGGTAGAGAGGGTGCCTCAGTTTCTAAGCAGTGTTTATCCAAATGGTTGGCTAATTGCATAGTGTTCTGCTATAAGTATGGCAAAAATTTGCCTGGTGCTGCCAAAGCTCTTTCCACCAGAGGTATGGCTGCATCTGTGGCTTGCTTCCAAGGGGTCTCTGCCGCTGACATATATGCGGCTGCCACCTGGACCCCCGTCTACACCTTTACCAAGCAATACAGTCTGAACATTGTCTCTAGAGCACGTACAGGATTTGGCAGGGCTGTGCTTCAGGGCCTGCTGTCTTAATATGGTTAGACTTCCTCCCAGACTGTTTGTTTGTACCTGTATCTTCTTGGGACTCTTTCCTATGGTGCAACCTGATGACTGAGATACCCTCGAAGAAGACAGAACAGTTACATAAGAATTTACAATAACAGTAGATCTTCAATGGCATCTCAGTCATCAGGTCTATTCACCCCAGTACCACCCTTTTTGGGGCTTCTTCCTGGGACTGGCTACTTAGTGTATCCAGTCTTCTTTATAGGCCTGGGCACCTCTCTTTCTCCTCGGTCCCCCATGCCTGGATTTTGCTCCCTTAGTCTCTGGGAGAAAGCACTGAGAAGGAAGCAGGGCTGCTCACACCTTTATAGAGTAGGTGACATCGTCACATGACGTCAGCATGGGTGGCCTCAGTTGTACTGCTAAAAATCTTCCAAGTGGATTCCCCTTCACTGACAGTGAAGTTCCTACAGTGCGACCTGATGACCAAGATCCCCCTGAAGATCTTCTATGATGGTAAGTTGTTAAGTAACTGTTCTGTCTTAGAAAGAATCTCTTTCATCAGGCCATGCCATCCCATCCCCCTGAGGGTTTAGAGTTCTGTAACTCCTGTCTCTTTCCAAGAAGGTTTACCTGCTGCTTCCTGTCTCACCTGGTAGACAGAGCCATAGGGTCTCTCCTGGTACCCTAGAAGGAGGTCCTCCAAGCATGATCTCTGGCAGGGAACTTAGGAGGAAAGGGCCACCCACGTTTATATGGGAAGTGCCAACATAGGACATCATGGGTGGCCCCTTGTGGACTGCTTGCAAAAAGTTTCTATGTGGTTCTGGTGCTTGGCATCTATGGTTCCATAATTGTGGCCTGATGAAAGATCCTCTCTCAAAGATCTGCTATTTGGTAACTATGTAACTTCTTTTTATTCCCTGTAATTCCTGTGCACTGTACACACTTTGCATTCTACCTTTACGCTGCTGGTTGTACCAGCATTGCCACTGCATTTACCTTCTGTATTGTTACACACGGTATGCACTTTACATTCTACCCTTACATTGCTTGTTGTATTCACTTTGACTTGTACTTTTATCCTGCCTCCCCCAAACTGGGTTGACCAGGAAACAAGCCTTGGCTCAGTGTGCCTTTCCCGATTACCAGTTTTCAAATAAATAACCCCACCCTACCTTTGGAACGCTCCTGCTGGCCCCTGCTTTGGGTGGGTGACATCTGTGCATCAATCAACTAGTGAGTAGGTGCGTCCTCATGTAAGGCCACTCTAAAGGGACCATCTATCCCTTTCCACTTGAAATGCCCTCCCCTTGGGCCACCAGTGGACAGTTGTGCAGTGAATGAAGGTGCCCTGCCTCCCAAAGTCAGGAGGTGTCTTGAGATGGATACCAGAACTTGACCTGGCAGGTCAGCACTAGACATCCCAGGCTCAGGCACAAAAGCCATGTAGATAACTGTCAAATTTTGTTAAAAAAAAAAAAATGTTGCCGCTCTGTTATTGTGACTGTATGATATCATTTATTGTTATTGATCAACTGTATGCTCATTGTAGACCACTCTGTTAATTTTTTCTGCTACTGTATGTATTTCATCCCCGGGTCAACCCTGAAAATGGGACTGTATTGTGTCAGTGGACTTACCCAGTCACCACAACTCAAATAAATAATAATAAGTAAATAATGCTGCCGTTGTGCTAGCGGCTGACAAAATAGCATTTAACTCATATCCGGCATCTTTCAGATGGTTACACCCTCACAAGGTGCCTGTCGGGACGGGCCTGGTCATTAGGGCACCAAGTCCCGATTTCATCCTCTCCTCTTTTTGCAGGGGGCTGTGGTCCTGCACACCACCCCACCCTTCTAATTATTCTAACTCCGGGGGGGGGGGGGAGACTTGAGGGGAGGGAATTTCCCCTGTGGCACCCTAATGACAGGCGCGTTCCGATGGGCACCCTGATGGCCGAAAGGGCTTTAAGACAGACTGCTCTTTTTTTTTTAATTCTGTTTATTCCTTCGTCCCGTGGCACTCTCTCAGGCAACCTCCAGTACCCCAACTCTACCTCCGTGCCTGAGAAGCCTCCTGGTCCTGGCACTAGTCCAGCTATCCCCCCGGCTCTGAGCCCCCCAAGGTAGGGCCGCCCTATCCACCCAGGGCGCTCTGTCTAAAATTCGGGCCGGGCTGGGCTTGGCCCAGGAGAGGAGTGCTACCAGCAATGGAGTGTGGTTGGAGAGTGGAGGTGCCGTCGCCTATCCATGAGGCGGGTATTTTCCTTAATTACGTCCCCAGATGTGGGTCGTGCAATGCTGTACAGCCCACGACATGAGTGCTCCCACCCACGTCCGGAAGACAGCCGCCCAGTGTCTACCCTAGTTGCAAGCCCTTGTGTGCTGTAGTACCTCCAGTCTCCACCAGGGGGCCACTACTGCAACGGGCTCCCCCTGGATCCCTCCCCGAGAAAGGAGAGCAGTCCTCCGGACGCTCGATTCTTTCTCTCTCCCTTGCCGACCCCCGGCGGATCGGGCTCGTTCCTGAACCCGGGTCGCTGGCGTGGCGCAAGGTGTGGCATCCAGCACCTCAACCCTCAGCGCCACCAGGCTGCACAAGACAGAATGCTCATACAACTTATTTGTTGATTTGGCTGTCCGTGTTTCTTTTAGGAAACAAGTCATGAAGAAGTAGTCCCACGGAGCCTAGCAAAAGAAGAAATGAAAAATAAAGTTGTTGATTTCCTGAATAAGGTAATGTGGCTCATACAATACTTTAATATTGATTTTCTCAGTATGTATTAGTGGTTTGGGCACATTAGAACTTTCTAGAGTACATTTGCTTCATAGAGCTATATTCTTTGGTCTCAGGGCAAAACAACGCCAAGACCTTACAGGAACCAGGCCAGGCTGCATAAAACTTTCCCTCAACACAAACCCAGTTTTGCTCAAGCAAATTGCGTTTTTTGCCAAGTTGGTATTCACAGAAGCCTGGTTTTTGCACTCAGGCTGGGTTTGCACTGGGGCAAAGTGTGGAGGGGGCACAATGAAAATGAGGGGGGAGGCGACCTGAATATCGAGGCGGTCCAATTCACTGAGCATTTGCTTCACATAAGTGCCTTTTGTGCTGTCCCCTTGCTCGGAGCAAATACTGCTGACCGAGATCTTGCCTTAATCTCACGCAAACCCTGGTGATTGGCGGAGGTGCTGCGGTGGCTCCCTCCCTGCATATCGCCAACCCGAGAGTAATAAAACAAGTTTCCTTGGTGCTAGTGGTCCCTCCTCCACACCCGTCGATCGCCAGCCCGATATTTGGAAATAACTCCATGGTACCTAGTTGCCCCCTCAATATTTTTAGACATTTTCCCTGGTGTCCAGTGGTGCCTCCCCCATCCCTGTCCCTGTATATGACAATGACACTATTCCCTGGTGTCCACTGTTCCTCCCACCATCTTTGATCCCCTGTAGATGAACTGTACACCATTCCCTGGTGTCTAATGGGACCCCCCTCTCCTACCCTGACAAGTAGTGCCACACCACTTTTCTCCCCCCATTCCAACCTCGAGCCAGCAACTGGCACAGCCCTTCGCTCTCTCCACCATGGTCGACTGCTGACTGAGCTGTCAGTGAGTGCATACTGTATACACTGATTTAGGTGGAGGGAGAGATGACCCCAGCAACAACCCCTGGAGGTAGTGGTGGTTGGGGGGTGTAAAAGAAGTCAGGCAGAGCCAGTTGTGGTGACTCCTGCCATACCACCACTTCTAGGGGCTTTTGAATGGGCACCTGGAGAGGGCAAGTCTCCTGCTTCCTTGCCCTTACCTTGTTGTCTGGTAGTGGCTCAGTAGGTAGCACACTCGCCTCTGAGGCCGGGAGATCAGAGGACTGTGGGTTCAGTTCCCACATCTGGCACTTGGGTTAATATCCCAGTACTGACACTGTAGTGCAGCATGAGAGGGTGTCTGGACTGATGGTAGTTCAGGTGGATGTTAAAGATCCCATGGCACTTATCGAAAAGAGTAGGGGAAATTTTTATTCAATATTCAAAAACAAAATCCAGATTAAATAAACAATACCTTCATTCAATACAGAAAGTCACAAAAAACAATATTCGGAACACAAAGAAAAAATAAACATACAGTGTCCCATAACAAAGAATAAATCCTATACAATTGTAACAGACATCCCTCTATCCCACCCAATCAACATTCTTCCAGAGCTTTACTGATAAGTCTTGTCCTAAAGTACGCTTTTCATATTCATAAACAGCATCCAATTCTTTCTGTATTTGGAAAAAAACATCCTGTTGTTGAACTACCTTACCTTTCAGAAATCTAAGACATCTTGCTTGCCAAATAGACCATTTTATACATACCAAAATAATCTGGATTGTACTGTTAGTCCATTTTGCCCAGGTGGCCGGGATTTGCCCTAAAATCAAAACATCATAATTTATTAATACCAATAACTGCTCCCCCCATAAAATCGATAACCGTTTCCAAAAGCCCTGCATATGGGAACAATCAAAGAAAAAATGCTGCATTGTCTCCACAATCCCTGCACACATAGGCTCTCCACACCCCCTTTCCGTTATTTGCTTATGTTTCTGATTGCTCTTTACTTGTAGTTTCTGATGACCACAAAGCCAAGCAAAATCTTGCATCTTTAAAGGTATTCGAGGATTAGTCATACCTTCCAACAACAAGGAAATCTTAATAAAGGAGGTACCATAAACACGGGTCCTCTCGATACCATTTATCCACTATGATTTTGTAAAACATTTTCTTCCTTTATCCCTACACCGCTAGTTCTATCTTCCAAGTTCTAATGTGAAGAGTGGTTTGTACACATAACTCGGAAGTAATCGCTCTACAGGATGCCATCTCCCTCTCCCCCATGCGTCTAAAAAAGATCCTCCCCAAAGCCGCATGCTAATTTGCCCTGTTCCCATAGTTTGCGAAAATAAGGGAATGATAGAGCTAAAAAAGAAATTACCAAATAAATAAACTATAGGATGCAACATATTCAAACCCCCTTCTTTCCGCTCTCTGTATGTATGAATCCTCTTCACTGGATTCAACCTACTGCCCCATAAAAACTGAAAAAATAAACCCAAAAGTTTGGTATGCATACTAAACGGTAGAGGAAAAATATGAGACATATATAAAAACATAGGAGCAATGTATGCTCTTATGAGATACACTTTCTTTTTCCTGGACATTTTCCAAGTTAACCACGTCTGTACCTTAAGCTTTGCTTTATCATAAACATCATTCCAATTACGTATCTCAGACTCTTTATTACCAAAAAATAGGCCCAAAATCTTTACTTGGTCTGTTGTCATCAGAATCGGAAAATCATCAATAATTTTACTATCCCCTAAAGGCAAAACAACACTTTTACTCGTATTTATCCTAATACCAGTTGTGGTATAGGCCTCATGCAATAATGACAAAACTTTAGCCCCTGATCTGACATCTGCCACAGTAAAAATACAATCGTCCACATAAGCTGAAACTTTTTGAAAAGCAAATCCAGCCACAGATTCTATCGCCTTAATGTCTCTGGCCTGCTCAATCTTCCTTAACAAAGGGTCCAAACCAAAGACATATAACAAGGGGCTCATTGGCAACCCTAAGCTTGACCCCGTTTTAAAAAATTGGTGTCTCAAAAAACATTCACCAAGGGCATGCTTGCTTGTGCTTCCGTGTACAACACTTTCCCAAGTTCTATAAATTCTTGCGAAATTCCATAATGTTGTAATACTCCAAAGATAATTCTGTTGAATAGAATCAAATGCAGTTTCCTGATCTACCGCTATTAAATATCCACTTAATCCCTTCCCTAACCCCTACTCTATAATGTCTCTAATGAAAGTCAGATTCTGTATTACCTTCCTTCCTGGGACTGCACAAGTTTGCTCCTGAATAATCAACTTACTTGCTACAACTGCCAGTCTTTGATTTAATATTTTAGCAAGAATCTTATAATCTGAATTCAGCAGCGTTAAAGGCCTCCAATTTTTTATATCATACTGATCTCCTTTCTTATAAAGAAAAAACATTAATCCCAATTGCATCGAGGGGGCAAGCCGTCTCTCTTCCCAAATAGCATTGTACAATATTTCTAAACAAGGAACCAGAAGTTCAACAAATTGTTTATATAAAATCATTCGACAATCCATCCCTTCCAGGCGTGGATTTAGAGGTCAATTGTGGATGGCCATGCAATTTCCATTCCTGAAATGAGGGCAACCAACCTGTCCTTCTCTTCCTGGTCAGTCCTGGAATATCTAGGCGGTAAAGGAAACTTCCTTTCCTTCCTAACAGTCTGAAACTTATCTACCACATATTGCTGAACCAAAAACAATATATCTTGGATGTTCTCTTTTACCTTACCCTGTCCATCTCTCAGACCTGTCATTATCACCTTTTGACACCCTTGTCCTCCCTTCTCATAATGGTTTACCTATTCTTTTGTACCTTGAGTCTTATATTTTTGTCGTATAGCCATTACTCGCACAGAGTCTTGCAAATATTTCTTCATTTGAGATTTTATATCCTGCAACCTTTTTACCTTAAGGTCCCCCTTTATCACTTATCACTTTATCACTTTGTGATAACGTTTGTAAATATTTTGTTCGTAAGCCTAAATAAGCAATATACTTATCCCTAGCCTGTCTCTTTGTGTATGCACCATACCATTCTTGCACATCCCTCTTTATATCTTCCCACCATTCTATCGGACTCTCATACAAATAACAAATCATCTGTCATACAAAGATCAATTTCCTTATAGTATGTTCTACAACTGTTTCCTGTAACTTTGAAGTATTCATTTTCCAACAACCCCTCCCAACTAACAAATTCTGCCGATTTCCCAACTGCATAACCACCATCAGGTGGTCTGAGGTTTCCAAAGGTACTACATCCACTGACTGACATGTAATTCTTTCTGATACTAGCCAAAAATCAATTCTAGTAGACAAATGCCCTTATGGAAGGTATGAACCAGTTCCGCTGTAAAATATTATAAATATCCTGTATATCATTACGATCCATAATAGCCAAGAGGGTATTGGTATCACAGAAGACGTTTTTTGTAGCTCTTCCCCAATCCCTATGGGAAAGACCACAATTAAAATCCCCCCTCCATAAAACTATCTTTGACGTATGTAAATAAGGCTCCACATACCTAAACAAAATAGACCCATCAGCTTTCAGTTGAGGAGCGTATATATTTATCAACGAAAACCTAATTTTGCAATAACCATCAGAATCATAACCCTCCCGGTACTAAATCATAAACATGCAACACCTTTACCTGACTCTTAAACAGAATACCCACACCAGAGCACTGCTCTTCACCTACCGACCAATATGAGACACCCCACCTCCATTCCTTCTGTGCAGTTGTCACCTCAGCTAGAGTTCAACCCGAGTATCTTGTAAAACACACTCACACCCCAATACTGAGGCTCAAAAAGGTATTGTGCCTCTTCCCATATGCTTTTATACTATTAACATTAACAGTACAAAAGGAAATAGCCATCAACAAAGTGAACACAGAAACACCTGTAATCATCTTTTCTTTTTCCTTTTCCTCGATTTCGCTTTCTCAGAAGGGCCAGGCTCAGCAAAACCCTCAGCCTGAGAGGATGCCACCGAGGAAAGGTCCGACTCACACCCATCCTCCTCCATATCGTCCTCAAGCAAAGGAGCATATGAGTTCTGTATTACTACCTCCCCCAATTTTTCCGTCTGGATCAAGGCAGCTGAAAGTATTTTCCCGCCTTTGATCTAGTCACTCTTTGGAACCCTAGCTCAGAATGTACTGTGGGGGCATAGACATGACCGTCACCCAAGGCGACCGTCTTTTCCCCTACGGAACCATTGCCCTCCTCCTCTGTGACTATTGCCCCATCACTGACCCGCACCACTGTTTCACCATCACTCACTACAATCTGAGCATTCATTACTACGGTATCGTCAGCCTCTCTGGTAGCCCTGACACTTTGTTTGATGAATGAGTAGTAGCTGCCCTTGGCAATAAAGCCACTACTTTAATTGCTCCTTTTGAGCCAGCAGCTACGAAGTTATCCTGTTCTGCTCTAACTGAGCAATCCACATTGTTATGTGAGGCCCATGAGCAGGTCCGAAAAGAGTGCCCCTGTTCCTCACATAAATTACACTTCAAAGGTTGCCAACAATGAGCCCCCACATGCCCCAATTCCCCACATAAACCACATTTTTGTTTATCACATACATTACTCAAATGCCCCACATTTGAAACAAGCTCTTGGCTGACCTGGGTAAAACACCACCCCCCTATCTCTACCCAAAAAGAAACAGTTTGGTAGATGACTAGTCTGGCCATTTACTAGATGTAATACCACAAGATAAGTCCATCCCCCAGTCCATAATTGCTCTTCATCCAGTATAGGTTCAGGCAAACCTTTAACAGTGCAATGTTGCCGCAACCAGTACGTAATATCTGCAACATTTACCCCTTCATTTCGAAAAAGAACTGTAATTTTTTTAGTCAATGGTTTATTAAGTGGTATTGCTAAAAAAGGCTTCCACAAGGGAGAGAGTTTTAACAGACGGTACTGCTTCCAAAACCGTTCTAAACCCCCAGGATGTGTAAAACTAACATCAAAAATCACATCCCCCGGAACATGTATCAAAGCGTAAATTTCATAAGCAAAGAATTTCATGCTATTTTTTAATAGTACACAACCCACAAATCTTCTGTCCGGAATTTCTTCAGTACTACCCCTAAATTTTAACCTAACTGCGTTCCTTCTTTCTGCAGGTTCCAGCAAAGGCCCAGCACTATTCGGAACTAAATGTTCAGTCACTTTTCCATGCCATACTTTATCAGCCTTATCTTGCACCGAATCTTGCTCCATTGTACTTTCTTTTTCCTGGTCTCTAATGACTTGTAACAAGGGATGAGTATCTTCCTGAAGGGGCAATTCTACAGTAGATTCAGGGGAGGGCTGTCCTGGGGGTATAAAAGGAGTAGCCATACTATTTAATAGTGGGGGAGCCATCGGGAGGGGGGGGTATCTGCAACATAGCAGGAGAAGTAGCAACATCTTTACCAAAATTTGCATCCCACCCCTTCCCAGAGGGGTTCTTCACCCAACCTGCAGCTTGCAAGGCCGTCACCACCCAGTCCTTCGGATCTTTCCCCACAATTACACTGTCTAGAGCCTTTGAAGACTCATTTAGTGGAAGGTCCTTTTCCTCACTACATTTCTCCCCTTCCACTAAAGAGACATGAGAGTCTTTTAAAGCAGACCCACACAAAACAGTCTCGGAAGATACTCACTCTGTTGTATGGCAGTTAAGTTTTACCTGGAACTGACTGAGTTTATCTCCCATCTCCTCCCCCAGATGAGTCCATTCTCATTTCTTCAAATCCCTGTGCACTCATAGCGTGAAACGCTTCTTCGGTAGTAGTATTCACACCATCTACTGGGACCTGCTGATTCACCTTCTCCCTCTGTTCCTCTGCGACGACTTGTGCCTCCATTGCTCCTTCTTCCTTTCGTTGTTCCTCTTCCTGTGCAACCTCCAATTCCGTCCTACCACCTTGCGCCACCAAAAAACGTAACCTCGCTGCCCGATAATGTTGTTCCGCTTCTACAGCCTGTTGATGCAGCGCCTCCAACGATTCAACCTCCTCCAATTCCAAACTTGATTTCTGCAATAAAACCTGGGGAACCTCGTCCTCCGGTAAGAACTGTGCTCCTGTATCCATATTGAGAGCCACCAGCTGCTCCGTTTCCACTATTCCTTCACCAGATCTCTGCATAATTCCGTTTTCAAGGGAGCCAAGGAGGAGACCCGCTCCTCAGCCCCCGCACGTCCTCCTAGTGCAAAGCTCCAGATGCCACTGAGCAGAGCGTCCACTCAGCCACACAGCACCCTCTGCCTCCTCAGAGTAGGGGAATTTCCCCGGTGTCCTAGCCAAATTTCCCTCATTCACTAAAAAAGTACCACTGACAGGTTAATCTGGTTCAAGGTCAGTTGGCATTCACCTGTATCCCCCTCCCCCTGGTCATGCCTGAAAATAGGCAGGATTTGTCTGGTGCACTTACCCGGTCAACAAAAACTAAATAAATAAAAATAAATAAATAAATAAATAGTGGTACTGTGTCTAGTACCTAACAGATGAAATGGTACCCTCTGTCTACCCCTTGGCTGGGTATAATTGAGGGAATGTACTGACTTCAAGGTCCTGCCTGAGGCCTGGAGGTTAGAGAAGATATCCTGCACATCTGAACCAAACAACGTGGGACTGTAATGGGGGCATTGAGGATGGACTGTTGTACAGCATTCGCAAAGCCTGCCACCCTGAGCCAGGAGTACCTCCTTAGGCATCTTCCTGAGGCAGCTGCTCTGGCTGAAGCATCAGGTTTTCGATAGACCATACGTGGTAGGTGATTTCCTACATCAGCCCCAGCTGTTAGAGCTTTGATAAGCTTCTGTTTGGGTGCACGTTCTGGCAAGGCGTCAGCAGCTGCTTTAGCCTTTCTCCAGAGTGTATTCTGGTATTTTACCATACGGGCCTGACAGTTGGCGATTCTGAGGCCCAGAGAGGCTGAGGCATAAGTTCTCTTACCCAGCACGTCTAACCTCCTGGACTCCTTATCAGGAGGAAGTGAGCTAAGGTGTGTTGGTGCCCTGGATCTATCACTGGCAGCATTGATTACTACAGAGTCTGCCTCAGGCTGACCAGCAAAAAAAGTGTCCCTGAGGGGGCTCTATACATCTTGTCTGCCTTTCTGGATATGGCAGCAATCCCATTCAGCCAGTGACAGGTGACATCCTCCAGGGCAGGGAGGAGGGGTGGTATTACTGTAGGAGGAGGAGGATCAGGTAATTCCAGGAAATCAATAAAATGTTTCTTGGTTGTATCCTTTTTCCCCAAATCAAACCCAATGGCAGCCTGTAATTAATGCACCATGGTGATAAAGGATAGGTCCTCGGGGGACCTTATGGTGTAAACCACTGAGGCCTCACTGCAACTAGACACAGTGGAGCTAGTCCTTTCATAAGGACTTTCCACATAGTCTTCAGCCTCCTCCTCCTCATCATCATCCTGCGTCATGAGATCAGGATTTCAGTTAAGTCGTCGATGGGCCAGAGGGAGCATGCTGGCGAGGCTGACAGCTCTCGATGAGATGACTGAGACACAGTCCTGGGATAGGTCAGCATGGGGGGTTGAATTACAGGCCCCATCAATGGGCCTTCTGGTACAGGAGGAGGAGATAACGGGTGCTTAAGCTTATCTGTGAAGGATAATAGAACAGCCTGGACTTCGGTGCCTGTGTAAATGACGGGGACACCAGTAGAGGTCAAGGGGGGAAGCAAGGCTCCCCGATGTCGATAGTGAAACACCAGCCATACAAGGCCTGGTGGCGCCTACGGTCTGCCCTGACCTGGAAGTGACGTTAACAGTCTGGGCAGTGCGCAGCATTGCTGCCAGAGCTGTCAAGGGTGCTATAGTGGTCATGCCTGTATGAAGGGGCGACCTGAAGTGGATTGGGGAGGTTTTCTCTTGCTCTCATTTTCTCTCCCGGTGTGATAAATAGCCAATCTGCTTGTTATTTGCATTATATTTGTGACATAAATATATGTTTCTTTGAATTTCTTCTTGGAAGTAAAGTAGTCAGCACAAGGCATCGTGGGATCTTGGATTTTTTTTAAAGTACTGTTCTCCCACTGAGTGGTAAATCTAATTAAGAGCTTCCTTTAGATACCAGGTTGCAACAGATTGTAAAACACCCATTTATTGTAAATCTAGAAAACGGGCCATAAACAGGCTGCATTTTACGACCTATTAGGAGGGAAAGCAACTTCTGACAGATACCTGTGAGAATCTTCACACAAATAGGATAAATAGCTGTCAGGAAGTTTCTCTGAAGATCAAAGGGGTAATTCTTACCTGTCATAAAGCAGCCTCACTAATTTAAAAAAAAAAGTATGTATATTTTTTTGTGGAATGCTTGGCAACATGCAGATGCATGAGACTAATTCAGTATACAGGGATTTGAGTGAGCTCACATCCAGCATCACCTCAGAGTTGTGACCTCACAAACTGGGTGGAACCTTTTTTCCCCTGATAGATATGGTCAAGACTGGGGGGAAAGAGTGCTTTTTATTTCTGGACTCATGAAAGAACACACTATTAAGAAGCACTTCGGCCAAAATTAGGTAATTCAACTACCACTATTTACTAATTGAAACTAGGGTAGGATTAGATACTCAATAAGGCGGTTTGTGTATAATTGTCTATTTATTTTTATGACTGTACCCTAAATCTTATATGTTCTGTGTTTTGTATTTCATTTACTATTTTTAATTTTAGTAAACTTTGTTTTCTTTAAAATCCTGTCTGAGCCTTTTCCTCATTTTCAGTGTGAATGCTGAGACAGTGTTGATAATTCTGATAGAACTATTAAGCGATTACAGTGTGTTACCATATGCACCAAGGTAAAAAGTGTCTGGCAGTATAGCCTAGAGGTTAGAGTAACGAGCTTGGTACATACAGAAGACCAAACCTGGGTTTGATTCTCACAACCTCCACTTGCATACTGTGTGACTCTGAGCAAGTCACTTAACCACCCAGTGCTCCCAGGTCACACCTGAAAACAAGCACCTCTGACTAGTGGCCTTACCCGGTTACCAAAGACTAAAATAAAATAAAGTACCAAGGTCTCAATTGAGTCATAAGGGGGATTGTGGACCAGGATGTGTGCCCGCTGGGTTAAGTATTGCACTGCATTCCCCGAAGAGGGTGTGATATTTGGACCTGTTACCTAGGCGCACTAGTGAAAAGGGGTTCATATTTTCCCCCAGGACTCTAGACTGGTAGTTGATCGGACCCAAAACAGATGGGAGGGTTACCCTGTTTGTCTCCTGTTCACATTGGGAGGGTTACCCTGCTTGTCTCCTGTTCACATTTTGCACTTCGAGGTTTGGCACTGTGGGAGCAGAGGGCCTGACCCCCAGAGTGCATTTGTGACACTTATGTTTGTGGATTCTAGACTATTTCTCCAGGGATTTTGATTTCTTGGACCCTGAGGAGTGCACCAGCAACACAGCAGAACTCTTTTGCTGGAGCACCTCCCACAATTGGGAGGCAGTATAGTGCAGTGGTTTAAGGCTCTGCGCTGCAAATCTGGAGACCTGTGTTTGAATCCCACAGCCCCCACTTGCATACTGTGTGACCCTGAGCAAGTCACTTAACTTCCTTGTGCTCCCAGGTCACACCTGTAAATAAGCTTCAGCTTAGTGTGCCACTTCTGGTTAAACAACTAAAAAAAAAATATTCAGGCTACCTGCTGTTTTAAATAGTGCTTCTCTAAAGCACCTTTTTTGATGTTGCCAGGTGGCTGTGTTGAACCCTTTGCAAATCGGTCATGTCTGGTACGTTATGGTCTGGGCCGATGCAACACATGTAGACATCGTGTGAATCTCTGGTGTATATCTTTTCACTGCATTCACAATAATGAAACAGTTTTGACAGCTCCTTAGGCGATATACATGCCATCTAAAATCACTTATGAAAGTGCTTAATGTGGTGAGAAATAAAACGAAAGCAACTGTAACAGCATCATTTCCATGCATGGTTCAACGAGTATGGTTGATGGTGGGAAAAGAACTGACATGGGAAGGGGCCACCATGTTTATATAGTTGCCGATGTCTGACATTATTGTGGGCTGCCCCTAGTGGACTGCTTGCAAATGTTTTCCATGTGGTCCTAGTGCCTGGTGGTTATAAGTTCCATAGGTGTGGCCTGCTGAAAGAAATATTCTCAAATTCGATCTGAGAATAACCTGGTATAACCATGTCCCAGTAGTGGTTTCCAGTGCACCACAACTTGATAATGGCCGCAATATCCAGGTCTGCCTCTGCTATGATGGCCTCTAGGTCTGGAATTTTACTTCCTAGACTTCTTGCTTTGGCACACATGACCGTCCACCTTTTGTTACTACTGTGCCTGCTTCCCCCTTACTACATTTTTGCCCTCCCTTCATTCCCCCTGTTTTTACTACTCGCTTTCCCGTCCATTTCAATTTATATCACTCTGCTGCTTTCATTCTTCTGCACTCTGGGGGATTTATCTCACCAAGAGTCTTCCCTAATCTAGTCTTCAGTCTTGGGGTGGGAGGGGTATGCTTCTCTGAGTCCTTCTTGCACTTCCCTCCCCCTCGGCTAGTTTCAGTGTTCATCAAACAAACATCTGAACTGACGAATGTTATGCAGCAATGCCAGATTGTTGCTGACTACCACCACCCAGACTGCTATTGTGCAAGAGCCATCAATGCCATTGCAGAATGTAGGCTCAGGAGCAAAACACAAACCAAATATGACTAACTGGTTTAGGCACAGTTTAGCCTATGTGGTTAAGGAATTTGTTCAGAGTCAGGGTGGGGGATAACAGCAAAAGGGAGGAGGGAACACAGGTGACAGGGTTCAAGGATCATGGCACATACAGGTAGGGATAGTAAAGCCACACAGAAGGAATTTGAGGACATGCATGATTCTTGGCTTCAAGGCCTCGCATTCTAATCTAAATAGAAACATAGACTTTGACAACAGTGTGACAGGGCTGAATAGGACTCTGTCCCGGTTGTTATGGAAAGTTTGAATGCAGGGATCTATTCTGTTCTTTCCTTTCCTATCTCTTGTCTGTCTGGTTGCACAACCAGATTTTCCCGTGAGACCTAGGACTTGATCAACCCGACAGTCTTGCAATTCTTTGCCTCTCACTGTCTCTTAAGTCTTCCCTTGCTGTTTCTATTTTTTCCTCCCTTGCATATCTGCTGGTATAAAACATATGCAAATCATTATGTGGAAATGTAACTGATGTTGGGATCCCTTTGTTTAGAAATTATATAGTGTTACTGTTGAAATGTATATAATTATTTAGTTAGTTTTTGTTGACCGGGTAAGTGCACTAGACAAATTCTGCTTATTTTCAGGCACGACCCGAGGGGATTGGGATACAGATGAATGCCAGCTGACCTTGAACCAGATTAAGCTGTCGGTGGTATTGTTTATGAATTATAGCTTGAGATGATTGCAAAAAGCTAATGGGAACTAAAGGGGTTAACCTGAGCGCAGTTTTTAAGCCCTTTTTCGGAAGCTGTGGAGAAGAGGCCTCAGTTCTGGGACATTGTGTTCTTGCTGCAACTGCCTGAAATTTACAAGAACATTTTAGAAAAAAACAGGATGCTTATTAAGAAGGGGGTTGCAAGGACTTATATGAGAGAGCCGCAGTGCTTTGGGTGACACTCAGAGATTGAAGGAAAACTCAGATGCATCTTCACTGTTTATTCTGCCTTTGTAAATAGTTACTCTGAACAAGTTTATTTTTTTATGACCTTCCTGGACATAAAGTCTCCACCACTCATTCACACTGATGGGACTACATCGGAGGCGCTAGGACCCAGCGGGAATCAAAAATCTTTGGGAGGGCCGGCACTGCAGTAGGTCCGCAAGGAAGCAGCACTGCGGGCCAGGCTCGCACCGTATAGGCTACCTCGGCATTGACCCTCATCAAGTCCACTTCAGTGACAACGTCGCTCACCCATCAGGAGTCAAAACTTCACGTCTATATGACAGCAGCTTCAGTTTCATTTTAGTTTATCTTAGTTTTATTATTTTCTAGAAAAAGTAAAATAAAAAATAGTAATTTTATTAAGTAATCTATCGTACAGAAGAAGTCTTCAGCCCTCCTTTGCTGGAGTCGACCATGAGCGTGGCAGATGACGATCTGGTCTGCTGCCCTCTACAGAGGGGGGTCCGACAACAGGAGATGGGCGGTCTTCCCGAAAGCACAGAAAGAAGCAGTCCCATTCTCGGCACCACTCGACCTCGAGCATTTCTTCGGCCTCATGGTTGAAAAAGAAACTGCACAGCTCGAGGTTGCCTTCTGGTATGTCTGCGCGTAGATCACTGGAGGCAAGGACCAGACCCCGCCACTTCCGGGGTCCCCTCCGGTCCCTGTCCCTGATGCCCAGAATCCTCGACTTCAGAGTCCCTCCCTGCCCATTCAGGGGACCTCCGGTCAGCAGTTTCACCATTGGGTCACTCTTATGGAGCAGAGAGTGCGGCGGTTGTCCCAACTGCATTAGTCAGCAAGTTCGTCACCGGGGCCTTCGGGCCTGTCAGTTTCGGACCTCCGGGCGGGGAGGTTGGGTCTTCCAAGTCACGCAGTGCCCTCTCCAGTGCCGTCAACACCGCACTCTGATGTCTACCCCCCTCACGTGGCTGCGGTGCAGGGGTCCACACCGGTGCCTTTATCTCCTACTTATTTTCTTCACATCTCTTCTGTGAGTCAAAAATTGGAAACTTCTGCTGCGGTGCCACAGGCTGTGGCGCCGGTGCTGCATCCTGCACTGGTGCCGTGTACAGTGCCGCTTTCCATGCCGGTGCTGCGCACAGTGCCGCTTTCCATGACAGTGCTGCCTTCTGTAGCGGTGCCAAGAGCGCTTGCAGTGCTGCATGACGTTCAGAGGTTTTCAATGCCAATTCTCTCTGCTCCTTCTCCTCCTCCTCCTTTTCATCCCTTTCCTATCTATACAGTCCCTTCAGGACTAGCAGGGGATGACATTGAGCCCAATCCTGATCTTCGATTAGTGGACGACTTCGACGATGAGTCCTCCCTAAGGGCAGTGAATAAACCTATTTCAACAGAGCCTTTGGTCGAGGACCTTTCTTGTAAGTCTCTGCTCAGAAATTTAAGTACCACTCTCTCTTTCCAGACTTCAGATATCGATCCTGTGAAGTTGCTGCGTCTGCAGTACCTGCACATTCTGGAGATTCCTATGGAATTGACTCCCCGTGCAACCCTCTTTTGAGACACTTTCACAGATGGTGTGGGTAATCCGGAGCTTGTTCCCTCTGTGGCTAAGTCCATAGACAGGAAATATGCCCCTCCCAAGGATCGACCCATTCTAGCCTCGCAAGCCTTTGCTGATGCCATTGTTGTACTGGCAGAGAATGACAAAGCTGTTCTTCCACAAGAATCTACAGCACATTCAATAAACAAAGAATCTCACAAGATCAACACCTTGGGGAAGTGAGCCTTTGCTGCGTCCACTCTGGGCATACGTATTTCTAGCTACCAGGGCTACTTCTCTCAATATGAGTATACACTCTAGCATTCGCTCAAGGCTATAGTAGAAGCTTCTCCAGATTCAGAAGTTAACACAGATCTCCTTCAAACCATTACTAGAGATATTGAATCCAATAATCAAAAGCTCAAAGCTGCCATGGATGCTTTTGACACTGCCTCCAGAGCAGCGGCAACCAGTATTTGCACCTGTCACCACTCCTGGTTGCATACCTTGGGCTTCATAAATGATGCCCAACAGAGGGTTATGGCCTTGTCTTTCGATGGTATGTATCTGTTTGGTCCTCAAGTCTTGCAGGTGCTAAAGACCACTCAGAACATAGAAACAGAAATGTAGAATTTGACGGCAGATAAGGACCGCTTGGCCCACCTAGTCTGCCCATTTACTTACCTGACAGTTAAGCTGCAGATCCTAGTTAACCAACAGCCTACTGCCTCCTACCCCCCCCCACTAGAATTGCCTTATGTCTGTCCCATGCATTCCTGAATTCCCCCACTGTTTTTGACACTACGGCCTCCTCAGGAAGGCCATTCCATGCATCTACAACCCTCTCTGTGAAGAAATGACTTCCTCACATTGCCTCTGAGCCGTCCCCTCTATCTTCAAATTGTCCCCTTGTTCTTGCACATCTCTTTTTCAGAAGATGCTACCCTCCTGGACTTTGTTGATTCCCTTGAGGGTATTTGAAAGTTTCTATCATGTCCCCCCTCTCCCTCCTTTCCTCGAGGCTATACATCTTAAGCTCCTTTAGTCTTTTTCATATGTCTTCTGGTGCAGACCCTGCACCATTTTGGTGGCCTTCCTCTGAACAGCCTCCACCCTGTCTATGTCTTTGTAGAGATGGGGTCTCCAGAACTGTACACAGTACTCCAGATGTGTTCTTACCAACTGTCTGTACAGAGGGCCAACAACTTCCTGTTTTCTACTGGTGATGCCTCTCCCTATGCATCCCAGTATCCCCCCCAGCCCTCCTAACTTCCTTCTTACATTGGTGGCCCACCTTTAGGTCGTCAGAAGACTAGGACGGCCATCAAAACGGCCAGACTGCCTTCCGCAGCCCCTCAAAAAGGCGGGAACAGGTGTCAGTTTCATAACTGTCAGTCCTTTTGTGGTAAAGGCAGAGGGCGCTTTAATAGAAACCAAACCTCCATCAGCTGCAGAAGAAAATGCAGTACAAGGCACAGGGCCCCAAAGCACCTAGTGCCACCCTCTGAGATTCTGGCCCAAGTCCCACCTCAGCTGTCCGATGGAGACCCTTCCTCGGTAGTAGGAGGGCGTCTGACTCAGTTTCACAACCGGTGGAAGTCAATCACATCAGACAAATGGGTGCTCAGAATAATCCACGAGGGGTACTATCTCAATCTGTCAGAAACCCCTCCGGATTTTCTACCCAAACAACAGCCCAGGCTGTCTGTATCTCAGACAGACCTTCTTGCATCCGAGATCCAAGGCCTTCTGAACAACAGGGCAATAGAAGTAGTTCCTTCAGATCAGCGGAACACAGGTTTCTACTCCCATTACTTCCTAGTCCCAAAGAAAACAGGCGGCATGCGCCCTATTCTAGATCTCAGGCAATTAAACAAGTTTCTTTACAAGGAAAAGTTCAGGATGATATCACTCTGTACACTCTTACCTCTGATTCATCAGCTTGATTGGCTAGCCTCCCTGGACATGCAGGATGCCTACCAACATGTTCCAATTCACCCAGATCACCTCAAATACCTCAGATTTGTGGCATCGAGTCAGCACTATCAATTCAGATTCCTGCCCTTTGGGCTATCCTCGGCGCCTCGAGTTTTTACAAAGTGCTTTGCAGTTCTCACAGCACATCTGAGGAAGCTCCAAATTCAAGTATTCCCGTATCTGGCCAATTCGTTTCTCGCAAGCCGCTCCAGACAAGAGACTTTAGAAGCCATGGCTGTGGCTTCAAAATTCCTCATGTCCATGGGAGTCCTACTGAACTTGGGAAAGTCACAGCTACAGTCCTCCCAGCAGCTTCTCTTCATAGGAGTCCTTCTGGATACCTCCAGCGCGAAAGCTTTTCTTCTAGAAGCGTGGATATGTTGTTCGTCCACACTTCTTGGCATGTCTCTTTCTCCTTTAAATCTTGCCAGAAGTCTTCAAGCTGGCTTCTCCCACCCACCCGGGTGGTAAATACCTCAGTTCCGCCCCATGACGCCAGATCTTCCTTTCCGCTGGAAGATACAGGTTCCCTCGTGCTCTTGCAGCAATTCGTAAGCCCTGGATTCAAAGCGTCGGTTTTTGCTGAAACTTACTTTAAAACTCGTCCGAGTTAGCGATTCCGATTTTACCGCATCAGGCATGGAGGAAAAATCTTCCCCCGGATTTCACCAGTGCCCCCGCGGCCAAAAGATGTCACGCACCGATCTCCGCCTGACGTGCGTTTATTGCCTAGGTGTTGGACATGACACCTCATCATGCACTTTTTGCCTGACCTTCCACCCCAACGTCCTGGATGACCGCTTGGCACGCTTACAGCTGGGGAGACCGGGGAAAAGGAACCCACCGGTGAAATCGATGGAGGTGAGGTGGGCGGTTTCCGCAGCCGCGGGATCCGCCAAGTAGCTGGAACAAATGAAGGCATTTGAGGAGGAAGCAGCTAAAGCTTCGGCCAATCGAAGCTTCTTCGTTCCATTGAACCTTGGCTCCACCTTTTCGGGCTCCTTCAAGGAGTTGTGCCGGTCTCTCCCCACCCGGGGTGAGGTGCCCTCGGGCTCGCACTCCTTCCGCTCGCGGAAGAGAGACAACGTTCCTGGGACTGAGAAAGGTCCGAGTCCCGGGAAACCGCGCTCTCGACTTTGGTCGAGATCGTATCCTCCGCCACCGGCTTTACGAACCTTCCGTCTGGACAGGGGACTGAGGGTACAGAGGAAGTGGTCGACGAGGCGGAAATCATCCTCGATCCTATCGACCCTTTATCGCCAGCTCCGCCCGACGATTCTTTGGAGAGGACTCCGGTCCTCGTGTTTCCTGATGAGGAGACCCAGCCTGCTGGTGTTCCCATCAAGGATCCGGTTCCAGACCCTCGGGTATCACCGATTCCGGTGTCTCCCGATAGACCAAGTCGGCCTCCCCGATCTCGATTGAGGTCTAGAACCCCCTCGGCCGAACGACCAAGGAAAAGCCATAAACGCTCTAAAAAGAGGCGATGCCACAGATCGTCCTCCACGGACGAGGAGAGGCTTCGGCGGAAACTCTGTCGACGCTATGAGGACCTTATGTGGCAACAGCTAATTTTGACTGGGCAAAAGCCAGCTCCGCCGTCCAACCTGGCGATCACTTGGCTTTCGCCTACTAGGCCAAAGATGACCACTTCGGAACTGACTCCATCAGTTCCCCCGGCCACGGGGCTGGCCCGTATCCCGGTTCGGCCAAAACTGGTTTCTCTACCTATCCGGGTGGAACCACTGCCTAAGCAGCCTCAGGGAGGGACTTCCTCAAAAGAGGATTGGCCAGACACTGGGCTTCCCCGGCACCTGTCTATCACCTTCACCCCGGATCGCCCTCAGCATATCGAGGGTGACATAGGCGGTTAACCGCTTTATCCCAACTGTTCAGATTCGGACATCACAGGATTGCAGTCATATCCCAGGGATGATGAGTCATCCGTGGCAGGGTTGGAGGAAGGCCCTTCCTCCTTCCAGGGCATCCTCCGCCTCATCTCCGAATCCACTGGAATACCCCTGGAGCTCATCCAGAAAAAGACGGAGTACCCTCTCACTGACATTCTCAAGAGAGGGGATACCCCGATGGAGGCCTTTCTAGTAGCTGAGGCTATCGTGGACCCGGCTCTTGAACTTTGGCAGCACCCTGCCTCCTTCCCAGCACCATCTGCCCGCATGGCCCATAAGTACGAGGTGCCCTTGGGGTCCCTTGCGGGGTTCACAGAGCACACTTCGGCCGAGAGCCTGGTGACCACCTCTGTGTTCAGGCGTACTGGGAGTTCAGCCGACACTGACTGACCCCCGGACAAGGAGACCAAGTATATGGACCACTCTGCCCGTAAGGTCTGTGCGGCCTCTTCCTTGGGCCTTTTGTCAGGCCAGCTCAGCAGTTACTATGGCACACTTCTCTCATGCCCTTCTTGGGTCATTAGACGAGGTTCTCCCTCATCTCCCAGCGGACATGCAAACCACGATCAAATAAGTCTACGACCAGGGCCGTGCTGTCGCAAAACAGCAGCTCCAGACGGCCTTGGACGTGGGAGATTCTTGTGCCCGCTCTTTAGCAGCCGCAGTGATTTTTCGCTGCAGGGCTTGGCTGAGGCTTTCCTCCTTCCGGCGGATACCCAGCACAAGCTTGCTGATGTGCCTTCCTGGGTACCGACTTGTTCGGTCCAGGAGTGGCTGGTCACCTTCAGCGTATAGAGCAGTCCCATGCCACCTTGGATGCCACTTCTGCTAAGGGTTCTTCGGGAAAGAACCAGCAGAAGAAAAAGAAGAAGCCATTTTGGCATTCTTCCCCTGCAGTCAGGCAGTCCTCCTATCAAGGAAGTCAGCAGCAGCAGCAGCAGGCTCAAGCTTGGTGCCTGCGGCCCGAGCAGGGCCCTCAACAGCCCCGTAAGGGAGGCCAAGGCACAGGGGGGCCTCCTTCTCCTCTTCCAAGCCTGTTCAGTGACGGGTTGGGAGTTGCCTTCCCTATTCCCATCACGTCAGTTCTGGGTCCTCCTGTGGGGGGCCGACTCTGCTACTTTCTTTCCGCCTGGTCCAATATCACTCCGGACAGGTGGATTCTCGAAGTGGTCGGTCAGGGACTGCCTCTAGAGTTCGAGCAGTACCCTCCCAGCCGAGCCTGCGCCCCTCCGGAGGACAGGATCTCAGCTTGCACCCAGTCGGCTCTTCGAGACGACGTGGCTCAGCTCCTCCTGAGGGAGGCTATAGCTCCAGTGTAGGATCCTCCGACAGACCCAGGCTTCGTTTCCAGGTACTTCCTGGTACCCAAGTGGACGGGGGATTGGCACCCCATCTTAGATCTCCACGACCTGAATCAGTATCTCAGGTTTCGCACCTCCCTGATGGTAACTCTGAACCAGATCATGCCATCCCTGGAGTGCAACATGTGGATCTGTTCCCTGGATCTACAGGACGCATTCTTTCATGTCCCTATCTATCCATCCCACGAGCAGTTACTCTGCTTCAGGGTCGAGGGGACCCTGTATGAGTTCCGAGCCATGCCGTTCGGCCTGTCATTGGCCCCTCGGGTCTTCACCAAATGCATTGCAGTGGTGGCAGCCCACCTTCGGCGGCGTCGAGTCCGAATTTACCCTTATTTCGATGATTGGCTCTTGGCAGGTTCCTCCCTTCAGGAGGTGCAGAGGTCCAGGGATCTTGCTCTCCAGACCTGCTCCCTACTTGGCCTCCTGATCAACAAGGCCAAGTTGGAACTCGTGCCTTCTCAGGTGATGGGCTTCATCGGGGCAAAGCTAGACTCTTGTCAAGCCAGAGCTTGGCTCCCGGCGGACAGGGCGGAGGTTCTCTCCTCCTTTGCCCGATCATTTCTGGTTGGGCACTTGGGCCCTGCCCGGGACTTTCTGCGCCTTCTGGGTTACATGGCGGCGTGCACCTCAGTGGTCCATTGGGCCCGGTGGCACATGCGCCTCCTCTAATGGAAGCTGGCCGCCTAGTGGACTCAGCACTACGGCCATTTTGACCGGCTGATCACTGTAACCCAGAAGATGTGGGACACTCTCCAATGGTGGACCGCCCCAGAACAGTTGCAGGAAGGGATCCCGTTTGTCCGCCCCAAGCCGACGGTCATTCTTGCGACCGATGCTTCTCTCATGGGCTAGGGAGCACACATGGGGGACAGCAGAGCCCATGGGTTCTGGACCCCCGAGGAGTCCCGATGCCACATCAACCTGTTGGGTCAGAGCAGTCAGACTGGCGTTGTCAGCTTTCGCTCCTCAGCTCCGGGGTCAAGTGGCTCAAGTCCAGACGGACAATACCATGTGGATCTGTTCCCTGGATCTACAGGACGCATTCTTTCATGTCCCTATCCATCCATCCCACGAGCAGTTACTCTGCTTCAGGGTCGATG
Source organism: Neoceratodus forsteri (assembly GCA_016271365.2). Lineage (NCBI taxonomy): Eukaryota > Metazoa > Chordata > Ceratodontiformes > Ceratodontidae > Neoceratodus > Neoceratodus forsteri. Next base: position 86,355,875 of record CM028136.1, read on the forward strand.
GGACCCTGTATGAGTTCCGAGCCATGCCGTTCGGCCTGTCATTGGCCCCTCGGGTCTTCACCAAATGCATTGCAGTGGTGGCAGCCCACCTTCGGCGGCGTCGAGTCCGAATTTACCCTTATCTCGATGATTGGCTCTTGGCAGGTTCCTCCCTTCAGGAGGTGCAGAGGTCCAGGGATCTTGCCCTCCAGACCTGCTCCCTACTTGGCCTCCTGATCAACAAGGCCAAGTTGGAACTCGTGCCTTCTCAGGTGATGGGCTTCATCGGGGCAAAGCTAGACTCTTGTCAAGCCAGAGCTTGGCTCCCGGCGGACAGGGCGGAGGTTCTCTCCTCCTTTGCCCGATCATTTCTGGTTGGGCACTTAGGCCCTGCCCGGGACTTTCTGCGCCTTCTGGGTTACATGGCGGCGTGCACCTCAGTGGTCCATTGGGCCCGGTGGCACATGCGCCTCCTCTAATGGAAGCTAGCCGCCTAGTGGACTCAGCACTACGGCCATTTTGACCAGCTGATCACTGTAACCCAGAAGATGTGGGACACTCTCCAATGGTGGACCGTCCCAGAACAGTTGCAGGAAGGGATCCCGTTTGTCCGCCCCGAGCCGACGGTCATTCTTGCGACCGATGCTTCTCTCATGGGCTAGGGAGCACACATGGGGGACAGCAGAGCCCATGGGTTCTGGACCCCCGAGGAGTCCCGATGCCACATCAACCTGTTGGGTCAGAGCAGTCAGACTGGCGCTGTCAGCTTTCGCTCCTCAGCTCCGGGGTCAAGTGGCTCAAGTCCAGACGGACAATACCACGACCATGTACTTCCTCAACAAACAGGGCGGCATGCACTCCCATCTGCTGTGCAAGGAGGCGCTGCGCTTCTGGACCCTTGTAAGCCAGTTGGAGGTGGATCTCCTAGCCATCCATGTGGCAGGAGCCTCGAACCAGCTGGCGGTTGCTCTCAGCCGCACAGGCCAGACATCCCACGAGTGGTCTCTCCATCCAGAGGTAGCTTACAGCCTGTTCTCCTGTTGGTGCAAACTGCTGGTGGACCTGTTTGCCAACAGGGAAAACACCAAGCTGAGGCTGTACCATGCCCGCCACCCCTTGGCAGGGCTCGCTGCAATGCGATGCCTTCTCGAGGCCGTGGACCCCAGGCCTCTTCTATGCCTTCACCCCCATTTCCTTTGATCCACAAGGTGTTACTCAATGTGAGAGGGACAAGGCAAAGGTGATGCTGGTAGCCCCAGGCTGGCTGTGCCAGTTCTGGTATCCAGATCTCCTCAACCTCAGCTGCAGGCCCCCGGAGTGGCTTCGTACACGCCCGGACCTGATATCTCTAGCTCAGGGAAAGGTCCTTTATCCGGACCTTCAATCCCTGCACCTCACAGCCTGGTACCTGAGTGGCTAGAGTTCCAGGTTTTGGGTCTTTCCGTCGATGTCTACACCGTGGTGGAGGAATCCCATAAGGAATCGACCAGGAAATGTTATGCCGTCAAATGGAAAAGGTTTTCCATTTGGTGTCAGGGTAAGGGTCTGGACCCCTTATCCTGTTCTGTGGCTAACATTCTCGACTACCTTTGGTCTCTCTCCAGAGGGGGTCTGTGGTCATCGACCCTTAGGGTGCACCTGGCAACCATCTCTGCTTACTGGGCGCAGGCCGATCAGTCGACGTTGGCGCAGGAGACAGTGGTCGGGTGCTTTTTCAAAGGCCTAGATCACATATCCTCTCTGGTGCGTGAACCTCCACCTCCGTGGGATTTGTTGCTGGTTTTGGTAAAGCTCATGGACAAGCCATTCGAACCCATACACAAGTGTGAGCTTTCACACTTGTCATGGAAGACGACCTTCCTGGTGGCTATCATGTCAGCCAGAAGGACAGGAGAGCTCCAGGCGCTCTTGGTGGACTCCCCTTATCTGGTCTTCCACAGGGACAAAGTTGTCCTGCCCCCCCCACCTGAAATTCCTTCCGAAGGTGGTGTCTGAGTTTCACCTCAACCAGGGGTTGACTCTGCCAGTATACTACCCTAATTACACCTCGGACGCTTAGTACAGGCTCCATACTTTGGACCTGAAACGTGTTCTCTCCTATTATGAGGAGAGAATGGCGGAAATTCGTGGAGAGGTTCACCAGCTGTTTGTCACCTACGCTGAAGCCGCTTCTGGCAGACCTGCAGCCAAACGGACTATAGCAAGATGGATCACATCATGCATAGGTCTGTGCTATGAGTTGGCAGGCAAGGAGCCTCCCACCACACTGCTGCTTCTGTGGCTGCTTCCAGGGACATCCCTATACAGGAAATCTGTCGGGCTGCTACCTGGAAGTCAGCAAACACCTTCATTACCCATTACCACATCGACATTGAGTCACGCCGGGATGCTGGTTTTGGGGCCTCGGTTCTCCAATCTTTATTTCCCAAGTAGGGAGGGTGTGCGCCTTGCCTCCCTCCTGCCGGAGAACTGCTTGGAGTCTGCCAAGAAGTGTGGATGAACAACATATCCACGCTCCTAGAAGAACAGGTTACTCACCTGTAACAGTAGATCTTACTTCGAGAGGGCTCTTGCAGTAGGTAATTACATATAGGACTGACGCCGGCAGCAGGACCCCACGGAAAAATTTCTAGCTAGCAGTCCCTGGCGAGGGACCGCCCCCACGTCAGGTGACCGGCATCATGCGATGTCGGTATAAAGGGGCGGTCCCGGATGCCTGCCTTCGAGTTCTTTCCCGCCGTTGGCTCATGCAGCGCTTCGCGGTAAAGTTCGTGCTTAGTCAGCCCTGTTCTTTCATTGGTTTTACCGAGAATTTCAGTATTTTTTCTTCTTATCGTCAGGTCATCGTCAGTGTATGTTGTCCCCTACACCTTCCGAGCACAAAAACAAGTGCAACTCGTGCGGCGCCCAACTGCCAACAAAGGACGGCCATTCCCTCTGCCTCTTCTGCCTAGGCCCCGACCACTCGGTCGACAAGTGCCCGCATTGCCTTCACTTCAACGCGGCTACCCGCAGACGACGCCAACAGTCCCTGGAAGCCCATCTTCTAAAGAAAAAGATGTCTTCGATGGAAAAAGAATTGAAGAAGCTTAGGCAGGTGTCGAGCTTCTCCAGAAGGGCATCGTAAAGCGGGACAGAAAAGGCACCGGAGAAGGCCTCCTCGCCCACGACTCCGGCGAGTCGCAGCCGTAACATCCCCTCAGGGGACCGTCGAGCAGCCTCCAAGGCTTTGGAGGGCGTCGGGCTCACGCTCAGGCCTTGCGGGCGCCTCCAGGCAAAGGCCTCGCCCCCAGTTCCGCGCGGGTTTGCGGCCCTACTGGCATGGCGACTCCCATAAGTTGGACGTCGGCTCCTCCGGCGTCCGCCAGGAGAAAGGTCGATAAGGCGCCCGACCCTTGAGCGCACAACCTCGTCCCTCTCGGACGGGCACTCCTCCCCTCGGCTCTTCTCGGCGAGGACCCTGTAAGATGAGCGCCCGGCTCTCCAGCGCCCGCCGAGAACAACCCGGTAAGTCGCACGTCAGCTCCCCGGCGTGCGGCGGAACCTTCTGACGGACCCTCCAACCCCATCGACCCGGTTCCCGCAGCCTTCGCTGCTGTCTGAGACCCGAGTCACCCAGCCTGACCCGGGGATTCCCCGTCCTGGGCGATGTGAGGATATTCCACCTCCGTCAGACCCTCCTCCTGAGGAACCGGATCTGACACCGGTTCCGACGCCGGCGGGGGATATTTCCCTTCCGTCGGGCCCTGCCCCCTCTGGGCCTCTCACTGTTGACCCGCTCGTGGGGCCACCTTCCGGGCCATCTGCTCCAGCAACTCCTCCGGCGCCCGAGTACCCGCCATCCTATCCAACGCCGTTGTACCCGGGACCGCAGTATCCAGTGCCGCAGTACCCAACACCTTAATACCCAGCACCAGTTTTCCCGCAGCCGGACTTTGGATACTCGCCTTACGGATACAACCCGTATTCTTATCAGCTCCTCCTCCACCCCCCTCAGCGCGGTGGATCTGCAGGAGACTCTGGCTTCCTGGTGAGCTGAGGCCAGGCTCAACTCACCAAGGAAGTAAGAAGCCACCTTCAGGCAACAGTGCTCCCCAGCCCCCACTCGCCCGGGCAGCACACTCCCTCACTGCCTCCGGACTCCAGAGCCCTTCCCTCTGGATCCCGAAAGGGGCAGGACATGCGTCCAGGGATCCCCCCCAAGGAACCCGTTCCTCCCCCTAGCCGGGTTAGGGAGTCTTATTCTGCTTCACTCTCGGATTCTTCCGACGGATGCTCTGAGAATGACAACGAGCCTCACTTTCCGTCCAAGCCCCAGCCGAGGACTCCTCCGAAGTCTCCTCCGGAGGACCCTTCCTTCACAGGGTTGCTCAGAAAAATCAAGGAAGTACATCAGTGGTGCTCACTAGAACCAGATCCTCAGTGGGTCAAACTCGCCGAACATCTGGACCTGCCCCTGACGGCTCCTACTTTAGTGCCACCCTGGATCGAGCCTCACAGCCACCTTGTTTCCACTATTTGGAAACAACCGTCGGCTTTAGCCCTGCTTCCTAGGAAGTTTAACAGGCTATACCAGGCTCCTGAGGGTGTAGATTTCTTGGACTCTCACCCTCGTGCAGATTCGGTCGTGATTAGCGCCGCTCACGGCCGGTCGGCACATCCCAAACATCTAAGGTCGTCTCCTCCGGATAAGGAATCTCACCTCCTGGACCAGTATGGAAGAAAGATATACGCCTCTTCCACACTGGGAATTCTGGCCCTGAATTATGTTGCTCATATGGGAGATTACCAGAAGGCCATCCTTACCCAGGCAGAATCCAAGATCGACTCCTTACCTGACTCTCAAGTCAAGTAGGAGTTAGGTGGCTTAGTCCGTTCTGCTCGTTCGGCCAATCATCACATTCTGCGGACGACATACGATGCAGTGGACACTGCCGGGCGGAGCTCCGCTTTCGCCGTAAGTCTTCGGCGTCATGCCTGGCTCCGCGTGTCAGGTTTGGTCCCGGAGGTGCAGTCAGCGATCCAGGAAGCACCTTTCAGGGGTTCGGTGCTTTTCAGCGGTGATGTCAAGGACATCATCACCGACTTGCAGGAGAAGGGGATGGCTCTGAAATCCGTGGATTCTATGTACCCGACCCCATCCCCCACAGCGCCGTCCTTTCCTTGAGCAGATAAACCTCAGCAAACCCCAAGGCCGGGCCACTAAACGTCGGGCCCCGCGGCTGCCAGGCACCCCCGCCCAAAAAGCAGCAGGTGCCCCAGCTGCGGCGCTGTCCCACCACCTGACTCCTCCCTCTCCCACGCCTCCGGACACACGGAGGAGCGGTGGGAGGAGGTTCTCCCTCCACCTTCCGGGTTGGGAGGGATAACAGATTCATGGGTGCTTCAGATTATAGCGAAGGCACTCTATTGAGTTTCTACAGAAACCACCCTGCCACCCCGTCTGAAGTCATCCTATGCAGGGACCATCTTCCTTTGGTCCGGGAAGAAATCTCTGCCCTTCTCATGAAGCAGGCTGTAGAACCCGTTCCCCTCACCTTCAAGGGCGGGTTACTATTCTCATTTCTTCCTGGTACCAAGGAAGGCGGAATCTCAGACCATTCGATCTCAGCTCTTTGAACCTTTCGTGGAATACAAAGGTTCAGGATGCTCTCCTACAGACCCTTCTGCCCCTTCTTCAGCCGGGTCAGTGGCTCTGTGCACTGGATATGCAGGATGCATATCTGCACATCCCCATTCGCCCCTCTCATCGCAGGTACCTTCGGTTTGCTTTCCAGGGGGACCATTACCGGTTCTGGGCACTCCCGTTTGGTCTTTCCTCGGCACCCCGAGTTTTTACCAAATGCCTGGCTGTGGTAGCGGCCCACCTGCGTACTATGGGAGTTCAGGTGTTCCCTTACCTGGACGACTGGCTCCTGGCGGCCTCATCCAGGGAGGAACTCCTGCATTTTCTCTCCCTCACCCAGCAGTTTTCATTGGCCTGGGTATTACCATCAACCATTCCAAGTCTCATCTGGATCCCTCCCAGAGACTACAGTTTATCGGGGCTATCCTCGATACGACAGTGAGCAAGGCCTTCCTGCCTCCAGACAGGGCGGCCTCTCTTCAGTCACAGATTTCCCTGCTATCAGAACGCAGGAAGGTTCCGGCGAAGTCGGTTCTCCGTCTCTTGGGGCTTATGGCGGCCGCCATCCCAACAGTTCCCCGCACTCTGCTCCACATGAGGATCTCTCAGTGGACTCTTCACTCACAGTGGGATCAACTTGTAGACGACCTAGATCATCTAGTTCTGATCTCCTTGCCGATGGCACAAGATTTGCAATGGTGGATGGTATGAGAGAACCTGTTTCGGGGGGTCCCCTTCTGTCATCTTCCCCCCTCCCAGACTCTGACCACAGACACATCAGGCAAAGGTTGGGGAGCCCATCTGGGTCCTCACCGAACCCAGGGGTTGTGGTCCAGATTGGAACTAGCTCTCCACATCAATGTGCTTGAGCTTCGAGCAGTACTGTATGCTCTCCAAGCCCTTCACCAATACGTTCTTCCCGGTCACCTAGCCGTCCATACGGACAACATGTGCGTGGTGTGGTACATCAACAAGCAGGGAGGGACTCGATCCTACCCTCTATGCAGGGAAGCAATGAAGGTGTGGGACTGGGCAACTCTTCACAACCTTCACCTCACTGCGATTCATGTTCCAGGAGTCGACAATACCTTGGCAGACAAGCTAAGCCGCTCCTCTGCCCTGCCACACGGGTGGAAATTGGACCAAAAGGTGCTAGAAGACATCTTTCAGCTTTGGGGTACTCCACAGGTAGACCTGTTCGCCTCTTCCCTAAACGCAAAACTTCCCACCTTTTGCTCGCTCATTCCAGAGTGTGGCGCTTTCTGGAGCGACGCTCAGTCTCTAAACTGGAAGGGCAGATTCGTCTATGCTTTCCCCCCAATTCCTCTGGTCCCTCGTGTATTGCAGAAACTAACAACAGAAGGAGCGAGAATGATTCTGATTGCTCCTTTCTGGCCCAGGCAAATCTGGTTCTGTCTTCTACAACAATACTCAGAGGTTCCTCCTCTTCCTCTTCCTTTATCTCGAGGTTTGCTGACCCAGAATCAGGGGACCCTGGTCCATCCGGGCCTCAAGTCCCTACAACTTCATGCATGGCTCCTGCAGACCTAGCTCAAGCTCGCTTTGGTGTCTCTCCAAAGGTGGCCGAGATTCTGGTGGAGGTTAGAAAACCCTCCACTAGGTCCACTTATGCCATAAAATGGAAGAGATTTTCTATTTGGGCCGCTTCTAGGAACGTGGAGCCTTCCTCCTGTTCAGTGGCCGTTCTGCTTGAATATTTACGTCATCTCTTCGACCTGGGTCTCGGTCATTCCTCCTTGAAAGTGCACATGGCCGCTATTTCAACGTACCATGTTCCTTTCGCTGATAAAGCCTTTGCCCAATTAGAGGTGTCCAAGACTTTTCTTAGAGGGGTCCTTCATCTGAGGCCCCCTGTCCGGACTCCTGCTCCCCCTTGGGACTTGAACTTTGTTCTCGACAAACTTACCCTTTCTCCCTTGAACCTACGGCATCCATGAATCTGAAGATTTCTTTAAGTGGAAGGCGCTCTTCTGGGTGGCCATCACTTCCGCTCAAAAAATTTCCGAGCTCCAGGCCCTTATGTGTAAAATCCCTATTTGATTTTCACAAAAGAGCAAGTGGCTCTTACTTTGAACCTAAGTTTCTGCCTAAAGTGGTAGCAGAGTCTACCTTAAATCAGTCTATAGAGTTACCTGCCTTTTCGCAGTACTCAACCAAGGAGAATATTTACTCCATACCATGGATGTTCACCAGATTCTGAGATACTACACCGATAGGACAAAGGATCTCAGAAAAACTGACCAGTTGTTCATCTCTTTGCTACGCCAAGGGAAGGCAATGCTGTTTCAAGCAATGCCTGTTGAAGTGGTTAGCTCATTGCATCGCTTTCTGTTATGACAAGTACAACAAGACCCTTCCAGGTCAAGTCAGAGGTCACTCCACTCGTGGAGTAGCGGCCTCTGCGGCTTGTTTCAAGAATGTGTCTGCGGCAGACATATGCGCTGCCACCACCTGGACTTCCGTCCATACCTTTATGAAACATTACAGTTTGGACATTGCCTCTTACCATAGAGCAGGCTTCGGGCTAGCTGTTTTGCAAGGCCTCCTGTCTTGAGGCCTGCAAGGCTACTGCTACTTTCAGGAGTAGTTTCCTCCTCCCGGTGCCTTTTATTTGTTCCAGACTGCTTGGGATTCAGTCCTATATGTAAGTACCTACTGCAAGAGCCCTCTCGAAGTAAGATAGTACAGTTACGTAAGAACTTACCATAACAGTAGATCTTGAGAGGGCTCTTCTATAAAGTAATACCTTCCACCCTCCATCCCCTAGGCTTTTTCAGCTCTTTTTCAGGAATGGAAACATCTGCTTCTCTCTCTCGGGCCTGTGGCGGGAAAGAACTGGAAGGCTGGCGTCGGGACCGCCCCTTTATACCGACATCGCATGACACGGTCACCTGGCGTGGGGCGGTCCCTACGCCAAGGACTGCTAGCTAGAATTTTTCCGTGGGTCCTGCCGCGGCCGTCAGTCCTATGTGTAATTACCTACTGCAAGAGCCTCTCACAAGATCTACTGTTACAGTAAGTTCTTACGTAACTGTACTTTCTAGGAGTGGTATATGTTGTTCATCCACACACACACCCAACCTCCCCGGCTTCGGCGCTCAACCTTGCTTCCAGCGGGCTAAGATCTGGTGTCATGGGGCGGAGCCGAGGTATTTACCACCCGGGTGGATGGGAGGAGCCAGCTTGAAGACTTCCGGCAAGATTTAAGGGGGAAAGAGACAGCCAAGAAGTGTGGATGAACAACATATACCACTCTTAGAACTACTGTTACAGGTGAGTAACCTGTTCTTCCGGAAGCCAGAAGGAGCGACATCCTCCAGATGGCCCACTTCATCAGAGAAAACAGCTTAGTCCGAGCTCTCTCAGTGCAGTGGATGCTGGGTCTCATGGCATCCTCAGTGTTTACTCTTGCCTCTGGCTCGCCTTCACAGCAGAACTACTCAGTGGATGCTCAGCACTCAGTGGTCACTGACCACACACCCACAGTCCTTTCGCATCAAGGTGACAGAACCGCTGAAACGGTGTCTCACCTGGTGGACTCAGGAGGACAAGCTTCGGGAATGTTATCCCTTCACCCCTCTAGATCGCCAGATCTCCATCACCACGGATGCGTCCCTGCTGGGATGGGGAGCTCACTGTCAAGATCTCCACACCCAGGGTTGTTGGAGTCAGGACTAATCTCAACTGCACATAAATGTTCTGGAAATGAGAGCTGTCCTTTACGCAGTCCACACCTTGAAGGACATACTTTGTCACAAGACCATTCTCCTTCAAACGGACAACAAGGCAGTGATGTACTACGTCAACAAGCAGAAAGGAGCACACTCTTACTCCTTATTCAGGGAAGCAATGAGAGTCGGGGAATAGTGCCTAGAGCACAAAGCTCTGATCCAGGTGGTCTACCTGCTGGGAGTCCAGAACGATCTGGCGGATCATCCGTCTCAGCAGAACGGAGACAGATCCTCACTAGTGGTCTGTCGACGCAGGCATCATGCTGTCACTTTTCGAAGCATGGGGAACTCCAGACCTGGGCCTTTTTGCGTACCCACTTAATGAAAACTGCCTCTCTTCTGCTCCAGAAATCCAGGACCTGGCGTTTTTTGTCAAAATGCATTCAGACGGCAGTGGACAAGACACTTTATGTACACATTTCCTCCTCTTCCCCTAGTTTAGAGGGTGCTGCTCAAACTAGAGGCACAGGAGGGAGAATGATCCTCATCACCCCATACTGGCCGTATCAGATCTGGTTTCCATTAATTAACAGATTGTCAGAAACCTCACAGAGACAGCTTCCACTTCATAGGAACCTGCTGACCCAGAGCCCTGTGGTCCACCCCAGCTGGACGTCCCTTCACCTCCATGCCTGGCTCCTGAAGAGATAGAGGTGAACAGGTTTAACGTTTCATGTAGGGTCTCAGATATTCTGTTAGCTGCACACAAGCCAGCTACTTGAAAGACTTACACGGCTAAGTGTAAGTGGTTCTCTATCTGGTGTGCGAAATCCTCATGGAATCCTTCTTCCTGCCCACCAAGCAAGGTCCTAGAGTATCTTCTAAACCTCTCAAACACAGGCCTGCAATACTCGACTGTTAAGGTTCAACTCTGCGCAATCTCAGTGTACCATGAGCCTGTACATTCCATGTCTCTAGCTCAGCTTCCTGTTGCCAAGAGATTTCTTAAAGGCATTCTACATACTGTACTGGGCAACCAGTCAGACGACCTGTAGTGGCCTGGGACATTATCCTTGTGCTAGACATGCTTATTCATAAACCCTTCAAGCCTCTAGCTACTTGTGATCTCAAATTCGTGACTTGGAAGACAGCCTTCCTTATAGTCATTACTTTTGCTCGCAGTGTCGGAAATACATGCTTTGGTCACAGACTACCCCCGTATACTCCTATTTCACAAAGACAAGGTGGATCTTCCTGGACTGCAGTCTCCACCACTCATTCAGACTAATGGGATAGCGTCAGAGGTGCTAGGACCAAGCAGGAGCCCAAAAATTTCAGAAGGGTTGGCGCCAAGACAGGACCACACATGCGCAGCACCATGAGACTAGCTTGCGCCTGTGTAGGCTATGTCGGCATCGACCCTCCAGCCGCCTCAGTTCCTTTTCTCCCGCCGTCGAGTGTGCTTGGATGTCGACGTCGCTCGTCTGCCGAAGTCTAAGTTGTCGTCTATACGACAGCAGCATTAAGCCGTTCAGTATTCCTTTAAATTAACATTTTAGTATTATTTTTTTATTTTAAGAAGTAAAAGAAGATTATGAAGAAGAAAAAAAAATTCTCACCTGCCATCAACGGAGTCATCCTTAGACAGTAGCGGTGATGGTGAGAAGACTTCGTTTGAAAGTTGTTATGGCAGAGGGGCTGTGTCCGGTCCGCCGCCCATTGCAAAGGGGGATCCGACCACGGGTAGTGCTGCGCTCGGGGGGAGGACAGTCTGCCGGAGCACAAATCTGGCGATTCCGGGGATCCAGCTCCGCTTGACCTTGAGCTCTTCTTCCTCCTTGGGGGAAGAAGAATCGGTAGCGCTCGAGGTCACCCTCTGGTATGTCTGCGCGGGGATTGTTGGTGGTGAGGGGCGGTAGGCCTGAACCAACTTTGGTGGGTTCCCCTTGGCCCCGCTCTTAACGGACGTGTTCTTTGACACCGGATTCCATCTCTGTCCTTGATAGAGTTTCGGTGAGCAGTTTCACCTTTGGGCCGCTCCTTTGGAGCAGGGAGTTCGACTTCTGTCCAGTTTTCCTGGCCAGTGTTCCCAGTTCTGGGGCCTCCGGGCCTTGTAGCCACTGGACCGGGGCCGGGTCGATTGGGTCAGGATGTGCGTGCTACCATCTCTGGTTCCTTCGCCATCACATCGACTCCTCGTGCCTACCCCCCCCTTTTTCCATGCAGGGCCCAGCATGGGTACCACTTTTCCTTCTCCCCTATTTCTCAGGATTTTTGGGTGCCATTGGCGCCACTGGCATTGCCATTGGCACCGCCGCTGGGCCACGCAGTGCCGTGGATGACGCCGTTGGTGATGTGCGGTGCCGTGGATGGCGCCATGGTTGGCACCGCTGGTGCGTGCGGCACCATGTACGGTGCCATTGGTACTGTCAGTGCTGTTCGTACCGTGTGGCGCTGTGGATGGCACCATTGGTGTCGCATGGTGCCTTTGGTGGTGCACGGTGCCGTTGGTTCCATCGGTGCCACACGGCACCATAGGCAGGCCGTTGGTGCCACGTGACGCCGCAGACGGTGCTGTGGGTGCTGAATGGCTCTGCAGGCAGTACCACAGGTGTCCGGTGCTGTGAGTGATGCTGGTGCCATGGGTGGTGCCAGTTGGTGCTGTCCAGCAGGCGGCGGAGTTTTCCTTCTGCAGACCTCTTCTTCCGTGAAAGTTTTTGCAAGGAATTTTCTGTGGAATGAAGTCCTGTTCTGTGCAATATTTCCACAGATCCTAGTGGGTGGAGGTCCGCATGGGATTCTGTGTCGTTCCGGCGGTTTTCCGCTGGTGGGACTCTTGATCTTACTTCGAGAAACAGCTCTTGCAGCAGGTTACACCATTTGGACTGAAGCCGGCAGGCGCCAGGACCCCACGGAAAGTTTCTAGATAGCAGTATTCAGCGGGGACTGCCTCCGATGTCGGTCCCGCCCCCGACGTCAGGCACAGTACATAAGGAGGAGGTCCCCCAGAATCCCCAGTTCTTTCCCCGCCGTCGACTTGCCAGCATCGGCCTCTCAGTCTCTACCTTGCACACGACAACTTAGAACTTCAAGAGTTTCTTCAAAACTAATGTCCTGTCCAACTCCTTCACTTGAGGGACACCTTTCCAAGTGTGCCTGCGGAAAACAGATCCCTTTCAAGGATCCTCATTCCTCCTGCATGCGGTACTTAGGCCCAGACCACGACACCAAGGCCTGCACCTTTTGCCAAGGGTTCAACAGCCGCACCCGGATCCGCTGTCAGAAGGCACTTCAGGCTTATCTGCTGGAAGAAAAACTTAGCAGGATGGACCAAGAACCTTCCTCCAGGGGCAATTCTTCTTCCAAGGCCCATAAACACCGGGACAAAGACTGGGAGAAAGCAAGGTCCAGATCCCCAAACCTGGCCTCAGACTCCCACAGCTCAGGCTCCACCAGATCAGACCGCTCTCCCCTCCAGGGCTCGTTCTCAGCCCCCTCTGGTCAAAGTCTGGGCTTCAGGCGGTTCTTCGACTCTCCAGCCCATCAAGACTTGAAGGCCCTCGGCTTCCTCCACTCCCTCTAGGGCCTCTTCCAAGTCTTCCGAACGCCACAAGTCTTCCTCATCAACCCGACGTCGGGACCCCGACTCCAGATCGGTTTCCCAGACCCCCAGAGGTCCGGATCCACCACCCAGGAAGACCAAAGACCTGACGTCCCTAAAGCAGATGACAGACCTGACGTCGGCCTAGCATACGAAGTCAGCTAGGTGTTTGCCGGAGCCGCGGACACCAGCCAGGCACCAGACGCCGGCCAGGCATTCGCCAAACCCGAAGGCGTCTGCCAGGCAACTGACGTCGGCCTCGCGTTTACAGGAGCCGAAGACCGCCCCCCCAGCCACCAGTGGACACCGGTCACAGGGATTCCACGGAGGAGGACACGACATTGCCCGAAGACCAGGCGGGTGACACTGAGAATGCCTGGCTTCCAAGGGAACCTTCGCCCACCCCAGAGACACCCGCGAACCCGACGCCTGACCGGGGCGACAGACCACCGGCGCCAGGCCCGTCGTCGGGCATGAATCTACAAGAAGCAAAGGATCTCTTTACTTTCTGGTGGGACACCATCTGAAAGGATGTGGTCCCCGTAAAACCTCCTCCTCCTAGTTCTTCACCTCCTACACCCCCTCCTCCACCCAAGGGGGCCAGCAGGACGACCACCAACCCCTAAGGAGCATACTCCACCTCCTAGGGGTAGATCCAAGGACAGGAGAAGGCCTCCCTCAAGATCTCCTTCAGGGTCCCCCAGCCCCAAGCGACCCAGACATCGTCGGTACACTCCGTCGGGGAGGACTCCAGATCGGATACCTCGGATTATTGCAGATCTCCTTCTCCACTCAGCATTCCATCACCTGACCCACAGGACCTTCCCAGGTCTCCTCCGGATGATCCCTCCTTCTCCGAGATCATGAGGCACATCCAGGACAACATGGGGTGGGATGCTGAAGACCTCGACCCCGAAAGCCAGTCCCTTGCCCGTTATCTTCAGCAGAAAGACCCAAAGCCTGTGGTAGTGCCACCTTGGTGGGCGTCACCGAGGAGGCTGCGATGAAACGTCCATCTCTCTCGCTGTGCGAAAAGCTGACCGCCTGTGCAGAGGCGAAGAGGACTAGTGCCAGCTCAACAACCTCTGGCAGACTCCGTGGTCATTATGGCCTCGCATGACCGGTCCCAAAGACCGCAGCACATGAGCACACAGCAACCGGACCAGGAATCTAAACAACTGGATGGCCTGGGGAGGCGCATGTATGCGGCTGGTACATGCTCCATCAGGTCCCTGAACTACCTAACTCACATGGTACAGTTTCAGAACACCCTGTGGGAACAGGGCCAGGACCTGGTCAATAAACATCCGGATGGCGATCAGAAGGCGGAGCTCCTAAACCTTCTCCGCATAGGGTCTGATTTGGGTACCCAAGTACTACGAGCCGCATACAATTCTGCGGACTCGAGCGCCAGAGCTGCAGCTTCAGGCATCTGTCTCCAGAGACACTCTTGGCTCCCTGTCTCCGGTTTCACCCCGGACGTACAGAACAACATTCTTGACGTCCCCTACAACGGCGAAGTACATTATAGTGAACCCTCGGAGAAGGTTATCACCAAACTTCAGGACGCTGGGAAGGCAGTCAGGTCTGTACAGGCCATGTACAGATCCAGGCCTTGTTCCTTTCGTAGGAACCAGAGCCGTTTTCGCAGCCGGCAACAAAGGCAGCAGCCATGTTCCGGCCAGCAACAAAGGGGCACTTTTCAGCGTGAAGCCCAGGCCAAGTCGTCCCCAGGCAGAGGCCAACACTACACTAAACCGGTCCAGTCTGCAGGGACCAGTGTTGCCACAGCATGACTTCTTCCCGGCCCCCGCCCCTCCTCTGGATCAGCGGGCACAAAAGGTTGGGGGTCGCTTTGCTCGACACTTTTTAGTGTGGCAGTTGATTACCGCCGACCGGTTAGTTCTCCAGTTGGTCAAGAAAGGCCACTTCATAGAATTTCTCGACCACCCACCGGCAAGACCTCCCCTGCTTTCCCGTTACTCAGGTCAGCACGCCTGCTCTTACAGCAGAAGGTGCTCACGCTTCTCAGAAAAGAAGCTATAGAGCACGTTCCACGGAACCAGAGGGGTGCAGTATATTATTCTCACTTCTTTCTGGTTCCCAAGAAAACAGGGGACCTCCGTCCGATACTGGACCTCAGCGACCCAACGAGTCGGTCCTGTACAAACGCTTCCGCATGGTGACTCTCCCAGGTCTGATTCCCATGCTCAAGCAGGGTGCCTTTCTAGCGTCCTTGGACATGCAGGATGCTTACCTGCATATACCCATTGCTCAAGCGCACAGGAAGTTTCTGCGCTTCGAGTTTCAGGGTCACCATTATCAGTTCCGAGCCCTCCCCTTCGGACTGTCATCAGCACCTCAAGTATTCACGAAGTGCATGGCGGTCGTAGCGGCGACTCTGAGGAGACAAGGCCACTACGTGTTCCCCTACCTGGATGACTGGCTTCTCATGGCGCCCTCTCGAAAGGCCCCGATGTCCGCCATTCATTGTACTCAGTCTCTGTTCGAGACGTTGGGCATCGTTATCAATCAAGAGAAGTCACGCCTGGTTCCGTCACAGACTCTGCAGTTCATAGGTGCAGTTTTGGACACCGTCCAGAGGAAAGCTTTTCTCCCCCAGGACAGAGTAGAACACATCAGATCCCTCATCAGGGACACTTTGGCGAAGAAGACCGTTCCTGCCAGATTGGTCCTTTGCCTGCTCGGACACATGGCTGCGGCCATTGCAACAGTCCTGCTAGCCCGTCTCCACATGCGGGTGACCCAGTGGATGTTACGGGTCCAATGGCATAAAAATCAAGACCATCTGCAGCTCCCAATCCAGATCATGAAGGCCGTAATCCAGAATTGGCAATGGTGGCTAGATCCGAAGAATCTATCAGCGGCAGTCCCCTTCATTGCACCGTCTCCGATTGTGACACTCTCCACAGACACCTCAGGGCTCGGATGGGGTGCACACCTCGACGGTGTCCAGTCTCAGGGCCTGTGAACAGCCCAAGAGACGTATCTCCACATAAATATGCTGGAAATGAGAGCAGTTCTTTACGCCCTGCAGGCCTTCCAGTCGGAGATTCCACCGGGTACTCTTCTGTTACAAACAGACAATTCCACTGTGATGTATTACCTCAACAAACAAGGAGGCACCCATTCCTACCCACTTTGCAGGGAGGCCATGAGGGTGTGGGATTGGGTTTTGCAACACGGCGCAAACCTCATTGCTGTTCATGTCCCAGGAGTGGACAACGTCATCACAGATGGCCTGAGCCGCTCTCAGGCCAGAGTCCACGAGTGGGAACTACTCCAGGAGGTAGTAGAGGATCTGTTTCGCAGATGGGGTACACCAGAGTTAGACCTTTTTGCGTCCCCATCCAACGCAAAACTGCACAATTTTTGCTCACTAGATCCAGTGCCTGGTGTTTTCTGGCGAGACGCGTTGTTCCTCTCCTGGGCGGGCAGATTCCTCTATGCCTTCTCCCCCCCCCCCCTTCCGTCGATCCAGAGGGTCCTTCTGAAACTTTGCAGAGAGCAAGCGACGCTGATACTTATCACACCATTCTGGCCCAGGCAGATCTGGTTCCCTCTACTACATCAGCTATCCCGGGAACCTCCGGTGCCTCTGCCAATCAGCTCTCACTTGTTGTCTCAGGAAGCAGGCTCCTTGGTTCATCTGGACCTTCATTCGCTGAGCCTGCACGCTTGGCTCCTAGAGACATAGCCATTTTGCAACACGGGGTCTCGCAAGAGGTAGCTGACATTCTGGTGGGCATGAGAAAACCGGCCACTCATGCTTCTTACACCATGAAATGGCGCCGTTTTTGGCTATGGGCTCAAGCACGGGGGGTTTCGCCTCTAGACTGTCCAGAAAAGTTGGTCTTGGACTACCTCCTGTCTCTTTTTCAGACAGGCTTGGCCTACTCCTTGATTAAAGTATACCTCTGTGCCATCTCAGCCTATCACATTCCTATAGGCCAACGCACCGTATCTCAGTTGGACACGGCACAAGCCTTCCTGAGAGGTGTTCTCCACCTTAGACCTCCAATTAAGGATCCAATTCCGCCATGGGATCTATCCTTTGTCCTGCAGCAGCTTATGCTGCCAACCTTTGAGCCAGCCGCGGATTGCGAGCTACGTCTTCTTACTTGGAAGACGTTGTTTTTAGTTGCCGTTACCTCGGCCAGAAGAATTTCTGAACTTCATGCACTCATGTGCAAAGAGCCTCATTTGGTTTTTCACCAAGACAGGGTATCCCTACGGACTAATCCTAAGTTTCTGCCTAAGGTGGTCTCAGCTCTCACTCGTAATCAGTACATCAATCTACCAGTGTACTTCCTCAAGTATTCCAATCTAGGAGAGGCCCTGTTGCACACTTTAGATGTGCATAGGTGTCTCTGATTCTACCTGACCAGAACCAAACACCACCGAAAATCGGACCAGCTTTTTGTCTCCTTTGCCCACAGGATGATGGGAGCTCCTGTTTCCAAGCAGTCGCTCTCCAGGTGGCTCATTCACTGTATCATGTTCTGTTACCAGAAGTGCAACAAACCCTTACTGGGCGCGGTCAAGGGTCATTCCACAAGGGGGGTGGCTACCTCCTTTGCAACCCTAAAGAATGTGTCCACCTCGGCCATCAGTGCTGCAGCTACTTGGAGCTCCGTACACACTTTCATCAGGCATTATAGCCTGGATATTGCATCGAGGTGAAGAGCAGGTTTTGGTCTAGCAGTCCTTCAAGGACTTCTGTCCTAGGTTCAGGTTCTATTAAGGATTTCTACCTTCCCTCCTCCCAATGGTGTGGGATTTCCATTATTGCTTGGGAATCAGTCCTAGTGGTGTAACCTGCTGCAAAAGCTGTTTCTCAAAGTAAAATAGTACAGTTACGTAAGAACTTACCGTAACAGTAGATCTTCGAGAACAGTTCTTACAGCAGGTACTTTCCCTTCCACCATCCCCACTGGAGGTAGATTCTAATTCCAACATCCTTCTCCTAGGATCAGGTGTTCTCAGCATCTCTCTGATTGCCATTTGATGACGGATCCTCAGTCTCCTCTTCTGATGTCATCCAGCGGACGGGAGTCTCTTGCAGGAGAACTGGGGGATTCTGAGGGATCGCCTTCTTATGTACTGTGCCTGACTTCGGGGGCTGGAATGACGTCGGAGGCGGTCCCCGCTGAATGCTGCTAGCTAGAAAATTTCCGTGGGGTCCTGGCGCCTGCCGGCTTCAGTCCAAATGGTGTAACCTGCTGCAAGAGCTGTTCTCGAAGATCTACTGTTACAGTAAGTTCTTACGTAACTGTACTTTCTGCGCTATTCTGCCAGCGGAATTCTGCATTCCGCTCAGCATTTGGTTGGCTCCTTAAGTGGCATCGAGCTCCTCTACACCTTTCCTGGTGGCGGAGTCTTTAGTGATTCTGACCTAGACCTCCTTTTGGAGGTCCTTCTGGGGGAAAGAAGTGCATCTAGATGAGTCTGTCCCTGTCCTACTTGTCGGTGATACAGTGGATGACTCATTTTATTAACTGGAGGGTGAGCCTTCTCTATCAGCAGAGTCTGTGGTGGAAGTTCTTCTTTTCATTTCTTCCTCAGGGTTATGGGGTCCACTTTAATATCTCGGACTTCTTCCGTGTACTAAACAGTTCTGTATGTGGACTGTCTTCAGACGCCAGTACAATTACACCCTGTGGAACACACTAATTCAATAGTCGGGAGCCTTCTGGACTATTCCACACCTTTGAGAGGGGTATATAGCCCTGTTGTGATACTGCCTCTTCGGTGGCTTCATCAGCAATGGGTAATTAACATCTCCTCAGCTGTGATTATTGGTCTGGTCCCAGTTTCAAGGCTCCCCCTACCCCTCAGATGGATGACATCTTCGTCATTCTTGTATCAAGCAGTCCTTTCAAGGTAGAAGCCTGAGAGCCTTGTCAGGCTCTAATTGTTATAAAAAAGCACATACATATACATATATATATATATATATATATATATATATATATACACACACACACACACATATACTCACAGCAGAGGACCTAGCCTGAAACTACCGGATACCATCCTTCAGGATCCGGCATAGGTTCCGCCTCAGCTGCCTGAGGCAGTCGCCTCTAGACTACAGTAGAGCACCTGACTTCTTCTGCTTCTTGAAGAAGTCCAGTCCTGTGGAGATATGGGTCATCACTTTTCTCTGAGGGAAGATTTGCTCTTCATTTAGAGATGTTTCCTAGACCTAGGCGGCAGCCTAGTCTGTTGGTTTGTTTCTTCAGACCTTCTTTTCTTGATCAGAGCAACAGAAACGACTCCACGGCGAGTCGGAACACAAGTTCCCACTTCCTTGCTTGCTGCAAGTTAACAGACGGCACGCTCCCTTCTCGACCATAAAGATCAAGTAGGTCCTTGTTCAAGAGATGGGTTCTCGGCATTCATACCTTCGCTTCCTGCACATTGATTCCGTGCCAGTCGCTCCAGACTAGACTCTTCAGAAACAGTTGCTCAGCTTTCCTCTCCCTTTCCCAGGAAGAGTTTTTCCATTTGGGGAAAGTGTTAGTTTCACCTTCCCAGCAGCTCCTTCTCTTAGGAGCTCCCCTAGTTACCTCCTGGACAAAGGAGACCTTTTGACACAAAGTTTCCCACTTCAAGTAGGTGATGAAACTGTGTTGCTCATTTTTCATCAGCAAGCAATTTAGAGCTTTTTTTCCTACTCCCTTTCAGGAAGGCCAGAGCGAGTGGTGCCTCACACTTCAGTCGTTAGGCGGTCACTTTCAACAAATGGGTCAGCCCGAACTTGGTCCTTTCTGTGTCCCCTCTCAACGCAGATCTGCCCCTATATTGCCTCAGAAATCCAGACCCTGTTTTTTCCTGTCTGAATGCTTCTCCACAGTGGACATGTCCTCCTGTACACACTCTCCCTCTCTTCCCTTAGTTCTGAGACTGCTACTAGAGTTGTAGGCAAACGGGCAGAATGATTCCTCTTGGAATAAGAAGTGGGTATGCTCTGGTTCTCCCAGACCGCCACAAGAGGCTTCTAAGTCATGCTTTGGCCTTCCATGAGGAAGGTTTAAGGGACTGAGTGGAAACCTTTCTCCTTTGATGGGCTAACCCCACCTGGACCTCCGATTGCTCACCAAGTAAGGGGTTCAAGTGCCTCTTGGATCTGTTGTTCACAGGCCAGCCATACTTGGTAGTGGGGGTATCCATCTGCGCTTTCCTCGGTCTACCTTGAACCAGTAGACTTTACCGCTGGCTCTTTCAGTTAGTAAAACCTTTTGCCTTACCTCCAGAAGGAAGGGAGTGCTCCTTTCACTCTTTGATTGTTTCAACGGTTTCTTCACCGAACGAAGGGCTACACTCCAACATTTTTTGTGTAGCTTCAGCTTGCCCCAGTTGGATCACCTTCTTGCCCTGAGATGTTTTAGGCTAGTTTAGTAGCATGTCTTCGACACTATTACATTTTTGACTTAGACCAAATTGAGAGGCCAGGTTCTCACTGCTCTTCTAGAGTGGTTGCGGCCTCCTGGCGGAGTTTCATTTTGTGTCCATTGCAGTCTTCTGCAAAGCAGTGAGCTGGAGCTGAAGTGCATACCTTTGTAAGCACTATGTTCTGGATCTTCTTTCCAGACAGTTCTTTTCTCAGCAGGACAGTCCTTGGATGTTCTTTCTGAGTGAGCCCTATCTCCTACCGCCCTACTCTGAGTGGGTTGATTTTAGCTTGGTACTCTCCCATTAGTGTGAATGAGTGGTGGAGACTGCAGTCCAGAAAGATATGGAAATTACGTACTTACCGTAATTCTTGATCTTCTTGGATGCAGTTTCCACCACTCATCCACATGCCCACCCACCATCCCCTGGGCTCATTCGCTTTGTTTCTTTGATCTTCACGGCCTTGTGGTTCCACTGTGAAGACATTGTTCAATTGACGCTTTTTGCAAGGGTCATCTGGACCTTTCAAGCCCGGAAGGTTAGGATAAGTTATTTTTACTAGTCACTCTGCACCTCCTCGGTCGAAAAGATACTGAGGCGGTTGGAAGGTCGACGCCGAGATGGCCTACACAGGCACAGGCTAGTCTCACAGTGCCGCGCATGCATAGTCCTGTCTCGGCACTGACCTTTCTGAAAATGTTTTGGTCCCACTTGGTGCTAGCGCCTCTGGCGCTATCTCATTAGTGTGAATGAGTGGTGGAGACTGCGTCCAAGAAGATCAAGAATTACGGTAAGTATGTGATTTCCATTTCTTGAGACCCACCCCAAGTTTCTTCCCAAGGTTGTCTCAGAATTCCATCTGAATCAGCCCCTTGGTCCTTCCTACCTATTCACAAATTTCCAGAATGAGGGAGAGAGTACCCTTCATTCCCTGGACATGAAGAGAGCCTTGCGGTTCTACTTAGACAGGACTAAGGAAATCAGCACGTCTAAACAACTGTTTGTCTCCTTCAGCACGACACAGCTGGGTCAGCCTGTTGCTGTCAGGTGGCATGCCTCCACCACTGCTGCTCCATGGCATAGGTTATGCTAGAAGACAGAGTATACGCTCATTCTACCAGACCAGTCATGGCATCTCTGGCAGAAATCCGCAACGTGCCCATTGCGGACATCTGCAGTGTGGCCACTTGGAGCTCCGTGCACACTTTCGTAAAGCACTACGCCTTGGATGTCCATGCCAGACAGCATCAGACCTTTGGTAGGACAATTCTTAGTGGACTTCTGTCCTAGGTGAGCTCCTCTCTCCTCCTGCCCATCTCGGGGGATTATTTTAGCTCAGTACTCTCCGATCAGTGTGAGCGAGTGGTGGAGACTTTATGTCCAGAAAGATATGTAAATTACATACCTACCGTAATTCTTGATCTTCTTGGACAATGTCTCCACCTCTCACTCACACACCTACCCGCCATCCCAAGAGCTCACTTATCTGTTTTTGGTCTTCACTCCCTCAATGGCTGGGCTGTGAAGAGACTGTTCTGTTGACACTTCTTACATGGGTCATTTGGACTATCTTATGTCCGTCCTTAGGTTAGTTTTCATTAGGTTAGTTAATGCTGCACCTCCTCGGTAAAAAAGGTACTGAGGCTATTGGAGGGTTGACGCTGAGTTAGTCTTATACGGCGCGAGCTCGGCCTGCAGCTTCCTCGGTTCTCACCACGGCGCCAGCCCTCCTGCAGATCTTTGGCTCCTGCTGGGTTCTAGTGCCACCGGTGTAGTTCCATCAGTGTGAATGAGTGGTGGAGACTTCATCAAAGAAGATCAAGAATTACGGTAGGTACGTAATTTACATTTACTGCTAGTACTAATAAACAATATTTGAAAATTCTACAACTGCTCCTGGTTTTTCCCTATGCTTTCTGATCTGTGCCACAATAACAGATAAGGACTGCTTGGCCCACCCAGTCTGCCCATTTCCCTACCTATTGGATAAGCTGCAGATCCTAGTTAACCAGCAGCATACTTCTTCCTACCCCCCCCCAACCCCGCTATAATTGCCTTTTGTCGGCCTCATGTATTCTTGAATCCCCCCACTGTTTTTGACCCCACGACTTCCTCAGGAAAACGGTTCCATGTATCCACCACCCTCTTCGTGAAAAAATACTTCCTTTTGTTGCAACTGAGCCATCCCCCCTCTATCTTAAAATTGTGCCCCCTTATTCTTGCGCATCTCTTTCTCTTAAATATGCTACTCTCTTGAACATTATTGATTCCCTTGAGGTATTTGAAAGTTTCTATCATGTCCCCCTCTCCCTCCTTTCAAGGGTATACATATTAAGCTCTTTTAGTCTCTCCTTATGGCTTCAGGTGCAGACCCTGCACCATTTTGTTTGCCCTTCTGTGGACTGCCTCCATCCTGTTTATGTCCTTGTGGAGATGGGATCTCCAGAACTGCACGCAGTACTCCAAATGGGGTCTCACCAGTTGTCTGTACAGAGGTAAAACAACTTCCTGCTTTCTACGGGTGATACTCTCCCTATGCATCCCAGAATCCCCCCAGCCCTCCTTACTGCCTTCTCACATTGATTGCCTATCAATCAATTCTCAATTGATTGCCTATCGTTTGATATGAGAACCCCCAAGTCCCTTTCCATTTTTGTTGTTAGTAGCCCCCCATTGCGTACTCATCCCCTGGGTTTTATTTCCAGGTACATTACTTTGCACTTCTTTGCATTGCAACTAAGCTGCCATACTGTTGACCATTGCTCCAACCTTGCCAAGTTCCTTCTCATCCTTTCCACCCCTCCTTGTGCATCAACCCTGTTGCAGATCTTTGCATCATCTGCAAAGAGGCATACTTTTCCTTCTAGCCCCTCTGCAATGTCACCTATAAAGACATTAAAGAGTACCGGTCCCAGTACTGAACCCTGTGGTACCCCGCTAGTAACTGCCCCTTTCTTTGGAGGGGACTCCATCTACTACTACTACCCTCTGCGTCCCGTTGTCCAGCCAATTTTGTACACAGGCTACCACCCTGGGACCCACTCCCAGGCTGGCGAACTTGTTTATTAATCTTTTGTGTGGGACTGTGTCAAATGCCTTGCTAAAGTCTAGGTAGACCTTGTTCATGGCCCTCTGTGGTCTACTACTTTAGTCACCCAGTCAAAGAAATCTATTAGATTCATCTGACATGACCTTCCCGCTGTGAATCCATGCTGCCTTAGGTTCTGTGCCCCGCTGGCCTCTAGGTAGTCGACATTTCTTTCCTTCAGAAGTGAATTCATCATTTTCCCTACCACTGAGATCAAACTAACAGGTCTTTAGATGTTATCTCTGTCAATCTTCACCATTCATCACTAGTTGGGTACACGACTAGAGGCTAGGACCCCTTTTTTGTGGAGGATGAGCCAACACAGGGGCAGCGCTGCCCTCGAGGCTAACATATTATGTGGTGCTCGCAGGTTGGCCGTTACCTGCAGTTGATGCCTCCCGAGCTCCAGTTCTGCTTCTCCTGCCATTGAGTGAGGACCTCGTGGAAGCTCCAGGCATGAAAAGTGCGTCAGCGGTGCAGCCTAGTCCATCGGTTCCGATTAGAAGTTCCGCTTGCTTCCATGATGGACGCTATCTCCTGGTATACCGCTAAGATCTTTCCTTTTTGTTTTCTGATGACGCCAAGTGCTTTTGTTTGATTTTTTGTGTTTTTGTCCGGTCATGCCTTGTTCGGGGGACAAAAAGAAATCTTCTAGGGCAGGTCAGCCTCCGACACGTCAGTGACCCTGCGGCCGACTTTTCTTTGCCACAGACCAGCATGACCAGTGTTTAACCTGCTTAGGCCCCAACCACGACATGGATCGTTGCGATGCCCATTTTTCCATGGACTTCCGAGTTCTGAATAGGCGTGTTTACACGGACTTGCGCCGACTTTCAGAGGACGCAATGACTTGAAGCCAAAGTCAGGGTTCTGCCCTTCCTCCAGGTCCCCTCTCAGTCCTATACGGTCCACGGAGGGGGGCCTCTGCCACTTCTAGCCTTGTAGGCTTCTTCCAAGGTGCAGGAGGTCCAGACTGTCCCCTTTGGGGGCTGGGCAGGAGGCACCGTTTCAGCAATTGCTTCTTCGGACGGAAGGCCCCCTGACATCGTGCTCTGAGACCCGCGGGCCTGAGCCGGCGCCGTCAGCTCCACTTCTGACTCCAGCAGCGTTCGCTGTGCCAGGGACGGAGGCGGCACCGTGGGCAGCACGGGGCCGGTTTGCGGTCCTGCTCATGGTGCCGCCTCTAACCCTGGTGCCATTCACTGCGCCGCTCAGAGTCCCAGGACCAGGAGGGATTGAGGAGTCATCTGGGTTCGGGCCCCCTCCTCCAGGGAGGATGATTCGGAGGTTGACCCAGATTGGCTCCCGGTCTCCTCGGAATCCTCTTGATTCCTCCATATCTGGTGCTTCGGCCCCCACTCAGCCCCCTTCTTGGGGACAGGCGGATTCCACTGGTTCCGGGGTGAGTGGTACTGACCAGCCCTCGGATGCCCAGGGGGCACCATAAGGCAGCCCGGGGCTGGTGAACCGTCTACCCCCATGGGGATGTACCCCCTCATGTGGTTGTCCTGGCCTGCTCGACTTCTGGACGGGCTGGAGTGTCCCAGGCAGGGGAAGGCGCTCCACCCTAGCTGTCTCCTCAGAGTCAGCTGCAGGGTGCCAGCTACCTCAGCTAGTGGTGAGGAAGAGGCCTCTCTCGGAGTCCAAAGGGGTGAGTGGACTCGGTTCTGTGCAGCGCCCTTCCCTGGGAGCCCGTAGGGGCTCGGGGAGGTGCCATAGCGTTGGGCCAGTCCTCTCCCCTGAGGGCCACCCAGGATAGACATCTTCTTTAGAGGTTAGGGGATGACCTTTTGGGCTCATGCGGCCCCAGTCACCTCGCAAGGGGAATTCTTCTCTCGGGCTCAGCTCTGGCCATTCCAGCTTGGTTAAGTGGTCTTTGTCTGCTGGGACCACTGGGGCCCATCCTCCTTTGAGGTCTCCCACACGGTCCCCCTGCCCGGGCAGAGGCAGTGCCCCTCCTCAGAGGTGCCTGGCCCCTGTGCCTCTTCCAGCCTATCCCCCTCTCCCAGGTATCTCGGGTCCTACGGGGCCCCTTACCTGGCAACATTTTAGGGCCATGGGTGCACTGTATCCTGCCTACCGAACCATGGACGAACAGGTGTTCCACCACTCCCCAGTGCAACCTGACCCTGTCTCTCCAAGCTCGTCGGCTCTCTTGTCTTCCTCCTCTGAGGGAGAGGAATCATCCATCTATCTGTCCCCAGCAGCTGATCTTTTGAGCTATCCGTGTTTCCTGTCTGGTTTGCTCAACGAGCTCCACATTTCCACCTTAGGAGAGCGCAATCCGGACCAGTCGGGGTGTGCCTTCTTGGGCGAGTACAGTGCAGTCGACCTGTTGATCCCTGCCTGCCCTGCCCCCTTCCGGGAGGCATCACACTAGGTCTGGTGACATCCCTTTGCGCCTGCTCCAGCCCCAAGGGACCTTTGCCAGCGGTATTGCGCCCCCCTGGGGTCTCCAGCAGCTCTGCCCCATCCTCCTTTGGGCGTGATGCTTCTGGTCACCCCCTCTGGGCATAGAAGTCCAAGCCATGACTGATCCCCAGATTTGGACTCAGCTGAGTTTGATTTTTGGGGCAGGAGAGTTTTCTCCTCAGCACGGATCTCACTCTGTGTGGCAGCGGATCAGGACCACCATGCTACCTACAACAGATACTTGTGGTCTCGGCTAGGACAGGTTCTACCCTCCTTGCCTGATTCAGAGGAAACCAGACAAGTCATTGCCCTCTCCGCACGAGGCCTGGAATCTGCAAGGCACCAAACGAGGTCATTGTACGATGCCAACAAGGTGGTCTCTGGGATAGTGGGGACCGCGATCTGCATCAGGCGATTGGCATGGCTTCATCTCTCCCTGTTGTCACCCCTGGCCTGGTGTAGGGTGACTTCCTCTGCCTTCCAGAGAACCCATCTTTTCTCCTGTAGGGTGAGGCGAGAGCTTCAGGGGCACGTTCTTTCTCCTGCAAGGAGATCCCTGCCATACCCTGACCACTCCCAGGCCTAGCCAGGTCTGCAGGGGTTCTCCCTTCTGATGCATCCCCCACTGGAGGCTAAGGGACACTGTCCCTTAGGGAGCTGCTGGGCTCCCCTTCAGGGGGCTCAGTACTCACCCACTTAGTGATGAATGGTGAAGATTGACACAGATAAGATGAAAATTATGTACCTACCGTAATTCTTGATCTTTCTGTGTATCTTCACTATTCATCACTAAATCCTACCCTCCTTCCCCCCTGGGGCTTAGTCTCTGGGTGATTTCTCCTCCCTGTTTGTCTCCCATTTCGTGTAGTCTTCAGCACCTCCCCTTCCTCCCTCCCTTCTGGGATCGGGGTTAGAATCCTCTGGGTAGACAGACAGGAGGATTCTCTATGGGTTACAGGGCTCTCCGTCCTCTCCCTCTTCTCAGGTTTTGGTGCTTTGGCTTCCTCCCTAGGGGAGCTGGTGGGGTGGAGGGACCTCTCTGTTCTCTGAGATTTATTTTTCCTCCAGGTGTTATCCAGGGCACATTTAACAGTCCTACTGCCCTTTTACATTGGCAGGAGAGGAAGACACTGCCCGCCCTGGATCAGTGGTCTGCCTCAACCTCAAAAAAAAAGGGGGGGGGGGTTTCATCCTAAAGCCTTGGCACTAGCTCCTGTGTTTAAAATTCATGGCTTGCCTCTCGAGCAGTCCGGTCTGATAGAGCAGGGGGGTGGTGTTTCCTCCTCCTCTTCCTTTTTTTCCTCATTCTTCTAATACCCTAACTTCTCTACTCATTCCTTTCGCCCAGAGATTGGGACCCCCTCTACCCAATCCCTTAGGCTTCTTTCCTTCCTGTCCTCTCCGTCGCTTATTCCTCCTTTTAGTTTTATATCCTTTCCTTTCTCTATCCCTTGGGCTCCCTTGCCCCACTCCTCCAACTCTTTCTATCCTTCTCACCAGCGTGAAGAACTGCAGCTGGAGAGGAGTTGACGGCAGGTAACGGCCAACCCGTGAGCGTCACATAATATGTCGACCTCAAGGGTGGCACTGCTCCTGTATCGGCTCCTCCTCCTCCAGAAAAAATAAGAAATGCTCCCGCAGGGTCCTAGCCTCCGGCCGAGTACCCAATTAGTGATGAATGGTGAAGATGCACAGAAAGATCACGAATTACGGTAGGTATGTAATTTTCATTTTCTTGCCTGTGCCTTGCTCCCACTCTTGTGAAAGGGGGATTACATCTGTCTTCCTCCAGTCCTCAAGTACTACTCCATCCTCACATGATTTGTTAAATAGAGTAGTCAGTGGTGTCACTAGGTCTTCCCTTAGTTCTTTTAGAATTCTGGGGTGAATCCAGTCAGGTCCCATTGCTTTGTCCACCTCAAGTTTTAAGATTTCTTTCAGGACCCTTTCTTTTGTGAATGGACTGGTATCGACTCCCTGCCCAGAGTGCTTTTGTTGTTTGGTTTAGGTATCTACCTCTCTTCTTTTGTGAATACTCAGCAAAAGTATTCGTTCCATATCTCTGCCTTTTCACTGTCGCTCTCTGCCCACCTCCCCTCCCCTTTATTAAGCCTCACTATCCCTCCCTTGGTCTTTCTTCGCTCCCTAATGTATCTATAAAAGGTTTTATCCCCCTTCTTAACTGAGCTGGCTATCTTTGCTTCGGTTTGGGCCTTTGCTATCCTGGCTGCCTTCCCCGCTTCCCTCTGCTTTAACTGATACAGTTTTCTGTCCTGCTCCTTCTGCGAGTCTTTATACTTACCAAATGCTATCTTTTTCTTCCTAACCTTCCTTGCCACCTCTTTTGAGAACCATAGTGGTTTTTTACTTCCTTTTGATCTTCCTGGACATAAAGTCTCCACCACTCATTCACACTGATGGGATCTACGCTGGCGGCGCTAGGACCCAGCAGGAGTAAACTTTTTGCAAGAGGGTCGGCACCAGAGATCGAGCCACGAGGAGCGGCGCCACGAGCCTCGGCTCGTGCGGCAGTGACTTTCTCGGCATCAACTCTCCAACCGCCTCAGTTCCTTTTCTCCCGCCGTCAAGTGCGCTACAGTGACGACGACGCTCACCTGCCGAGAGTTAAATTTCAAACTAGCAGCATAGTTTTCAGTTTTTTATTTTGTAGTATTTCTTGAAATAAAGTACCGCTTACTTTAATTTATTATAAGAAAGAAGCCTCAGCCTACATTGACGGAGTCGACCATGAGCGGGTCAGGTGACTGTAGGGAGACTTCGTATGAAAGTTGTTCAGTCAGCCGGGCTGGGTCTGGTCCTCCGCCCTCTCCGGAGGGAGGGAGGGTCTGACAATGGATAGTCTAATGCCTGGGGGGAAGGTCAGTCCCCACGGAAGCATAAAAGAAAACGGTCGCACTCTTGGGACCGTTCGGCCTCGAGCTCTTCTTCGACCCGTAGGTCCAGAAAGAGAAGGCATCACTTGAGGTCGCCTTCTGGTATGTCTGCGCATCGATGGTCAGTCATTGGTATCAGTTGCCGGTCTCCTCCAGAGTCACCAGTTTCTGTCTCCGGTCTTTGACATCAGAGCCCTTACCCGCCTTCTGGTAGGGCTTCAGATGAGCAGTTTCATCAGTGGGCTGCTCTGATGGAGCAATGGGCTAGGAGGTGGTCCAGCTGCCTGGCCCTGTCACTCAGGGGCCCTCGGACCCTTCGGGTGATCGGTTAGGGCAGTTGAGCCTCCCTAGTCGCGCAGCGCCTTCTTCGGTGCCGTGGACTCCGCGCTCAGGTGTTTTCCCTCCTCACATGGCTGCGGCGCAGGGGGCCACACCGATGCCTCTTTCTCCTCTGGTGCCGAGACTTGGTGTGACGTCCTCCAGTCTCCAGGGCTCCTCGACTCTGAGCCCTTTTCCCTCCTATTTTCCTTCTGATTTTCACTCCTTTCCTGTCCCTACAGTCCATGCTGGGCTATCAGGAGATGATATTGAGCCTGACCCAGACCTTAGGCTGGGTGATGATGGTGAAGGAGCAGGATCTAATCCTGCTGCAGAGCCTGTGGTTGAGGACCTGTCATTTAAGTCTCTGCTGAAAAATTTGAATTCCACCCTTTCTTTCCAGACTATGGATATCGATCCTGGGGAGCTTTTAAGACTCCAGTACCTTCATGTTCCGAACATCCCTATGGATTTAACTCCCCCAGTACAACCCTCCTTTGAGATGCTTTCTCAAAGGGTGTGGAATAATCCTGCTCTCATTCCTTCTGTGGCTAAGTCCATAGATAGGAAGTATGCTGCTCCCGAGGATCGACCCATTTTGGCCTCTCAAGCCTTTGCAGACCCTATTGTAGTCTTGGCAGAGAATGATAGAAACATAGAATTTGACGGCAGATAAGGACCACTTGGTCCACCCAGTCTGCCCATTTCCCTACCTACTGGATAAGCTGCAGATCCTAGTTAACCAGCAGCCTACTTCTTCCTACCCCCAACCCCTAGAATTGCCTTATGACTGTCCCATGCATGCTTGAATTCCACCACCGTTCCATGCATCCGCAACCCTCTCTGTGAAAAAATACTTCCTTAAATTACCTCTGAGCCACCCCTCCTCTATCTTCAAATTGTGCCCTCTTGTTCTTGCACACCTCTTTTTTTGAAAGATGCTACCCTCTTGGACTTTGTTGATTCCCTTGAGGTACTTGAACGTTTCTATCATGATAAGGTCGTCCTTCCTCAGACTACTACGGCTCGACCTATAAACAAAGAATCTCGTAAGATAGATACTTTAGGTAAGAGAGTCTTTGCTGCATCCACCCTGGGCATGCTTATTGCCAGCCACCAGGGCTATTTCTCTCAATATGAGTATATTCTTTGGCATTCACTCAAACAAATGGTTGAAGCTCTACCGGAGTCGGACACTAATTCAGAGCTTCTTCAAACCGTTACCAGGAGTATCGAGTCCAACAACCAACAGGTTAAAGCAGCTATGGACGCTTTCGATACTGCCTCCCGCGCGGCAGCGGCGGGCATTTGTACCCGCTGTCATTCCTGGCTGCGCACTTCCGGCTTCACGAATAATGCCCAGCAATAGGTCATGGCGTTGCCTTTTGACAGTGTGTATCTCTTCGGTCCTCAAGTAGAACAAGCTCTAGAGGCCACACAGAAGACCAGATCAGCCATTAAATTGGCTCGACCTGCTCCTGCCCCTTCTCGGGAGGGGTGTTAATAAGCACCAGTTTCACAACCGTCAGTCCTGTCGAGGCATTGGCAGAGGAGGTTTTAATAAAAGCCAAGCCCCTCAGCCTCAAAAGAAAATGCAACAGAAAGCACAAGGGCCTAAAGCGCCCAGTGCCGCCTTCTGAGTTTCTGGCCCAAGTTCCACCTCAGCTGCCCAAGGGGTACTCCTCCTTAGTGGTGGGAGGTCGTCTGACTCAGTTCTACAACCACTGGAAGTCTATAACATCGGACAAATGGGTCCTCCGGATAATCCGCGAAGGATATTCCTTCAATCTTTCAGAGAACCCTCCGGATTGTCCCCCCAAATGGCAGCCAAAACTGTCAACTCTTCAGTCAGAACTTCTCGCCTCTGAGATACAAGGCCTTCTGAACAACAGGGCAGTAGAAGTAGTTCCGCTGGGTCAACGGAACACAGGATTCTACTCCCATTACTTTCTAGTTCCAAAGAAAACCGGGGGCATGCGCCCCATTTTGGACCTCAGAAAATTGAACAAATTTCTTCCCAAAGAGAAATTCAAAATGATATCGCTAGGAACCCTGTTACCTTTGCTTCATCAACACAACTGGTAAGCCTCCCTGGACATGCAGGATGCTTACCAACATATTCACATTCACCCAAGGCATCACAAATACCTAAGGTTCGTGGCTTTGGGACAGAATTATCAGTTCAGAGTCCTGCCCTTTGGGCTATGCTCGGCGCCACAATTTTTACAAAGTGTTGTGCCATTCTCACAGCGCACCTCAGAAAGATTGGAATACAAGTGTTCCCATATCTGGACGACTGGTGTCAAGCAAGCCCTTCAAGGCAAGGAAATCCTGACGCTGTAGCTATGGCCTCAGACTTTCTCACGTCCATGGGAGTCCTGCTAAATTTCAAGAAGTCGCAGTTGCAGCCCTCCCAGAAGCTCCTTTTCATAGGAACTCTTCTGGACACCTCCTGTGCAAAAGCTTTTCTACCAGAGGACAGAAGGAGCGATATCCTACAGATGGCCTGATACATCAGAGACAACAGCTCGGTTCGAGCTATCTCAGTGCAATGGATGCTGGGTCTCATGGCATCCTCGGTGTTCACTGTACCCCTAGCATGCCTCCACATGAGAACCTCTCAATGGATGCTCAGTACTCAGTGGTTCCCAACCACTCACCCTCAGTCCTTTCTCATCAAGGTGACAGAATCTCTGAAGAGGTCACTCACCTGGTGGTCGCAAGAGGATAATCTTCTGGAAGGGTATCCCTTTGCTCTCCTGGATCATCAGATTTCCATTACCTCGGATGCGTCCCTGATGGGTTGGGGAGCTCATTGTCAGAATCTCCACACCCAAGGTACGTGGACTCAGGACAAGTCCCAGCTCCACATAAATGTCTTAGAAATGAGAGCCGTCCTTTATGCAGTCCAGGCTTTGAAGGACATTCTCTGTCACAAGAACATTCTCCTTCAAACGGACAACAAAGCAGTGATGTATTACATCAATAAGCAGGGCGGTGCTCACTCTTACCCTTTATGCAGGGAAGCGATGAGAGTGTGGGAATGGTGCTTGGAGCACAAGGTTCTAATTCAAGTGGTCTACCTGCCGGGAGTGCAGAACAAACTGGAAGACCGTCTCAGCAGAACAGAGACAGATCTTCACAAATGGTCTCTCGACTCAACCGTAGTTCAGTCTCTATTCGCAGAGTGGGGAACTCCAGACCTGGACCTTTTTGCATCCCCACTCAACACAAAACTGCCTCTCTTCTGCTCCAGAAATCCAGGGCCTGGCATTTTCTGTCAGGATGCGTTCAGGCTGCAGTGGACAAAACACTTTCTATACGCCTTTCCGCCTCTTCCTCTAATCCAGAGGGTACTTCTCAAGTTCAAGTCCCAGGGGGACAAAATGATCCTCATTGCTCCCTTCTGGCCTCAACAAATATGGTTTCTGTTACTCAACAGTATGTCGGGAACGCCTCCGAAAGTGCTTCCCCTTCAGACAAACCTTCTGACTCGGGCCGGTGATCCATCCCAATCTGAGATCGCTTCACCTTCACGCTTGGCTCCTGAAGAGATAGAGGTGAACAGGTTCAATGTCTCTCGTAGAGTTTCAGATATTCTTCTGGCTGCGCGTAAGTCGGCCACTAGAAAAACTTACACAGCCAAATGGAAGCGTTTTTCTCTCTGGTGTGCAAAATCCTCTTTGAATCCTTTTTCCTGCCCACCCAACAAAGTTCTAGAGTACCTTTTAGACCTCTCAAATTCAAGTCTGCAATACTCTACAGTCAAAGTTCACCTTTGTGCCATTTCAGCTTATCATGAGCCAGTACTTTCCTTGTTACTGGCTCAGCTATCTGTGGTTAAGAGGTTTCTTAAGGGAATACTGCATATCAAACGTCCAGTTGCAGCCTGGGACATTAATCTTGTACTAGACATGCTCACTCGAAAGCCTTTCGAGCCTCTAGCTACCTGTGAGCTGAAATTTCTCACTTGGAAAATGGCCTTCCTGGTGGCCATTACCTCGGCCCGCAGGGTCTCTGAGATGCATGCCTTGGTCACAGACCCTCCTTATACTGTGTTTCATAGAGACAAAGTAGTTCTTAGGACCCATCCTAAGTTTCTCCCTAATGTTGTTTCAGAATTCCATGTAAACCAAACTTTGGTCCTTCCTACCTACTCTGCGAACTTCTAAAATGAAGGAGAACATACCCTTCATTCTTGGACGTCAAAAGAGCTCTGCGTTTCTATTTAGATAGCACAAAAGAAATTCGCAAAGCTCAACAACTGTTTGTTTCCTTCAGTGAGACCCGGCTGGATCAACCTGTCGTTATCAGATGCATTTCAGCTTGGCTGGTAGCATGCCTTCGCCACTGTTATTCCATGGCGCAGGTTAAACTGGGGGGCAGAGTGTACGTTCACTCTACTAGAGTGATCGCGGCATCCCTGGCGGAAATCTGCAACGTGCCCATTGCAGATATTTGCAATGCAGCCACCTGGAGCTCAGTGCATACTTTCATCAAGCACTATGCCCTTGATGTCCATGCCAGGCGACATATTTCGTTTGGCAGAACCATCCTTAATGGACTTCTGTCCTAAATTTATGAGCTCTTGGTCTCTCCTGCCACCCTCTCGGGGGATTATTAGCTCGGTACTCTCCCATCAGTATGAATGAGAGGTGGAGACTTTATGTCCAGGAAGATATGGAAATTACATACCTACCGTAATTCTTGATCTTCTTGGACGAAGTCTCCACCACTCATTCATACGCCCACTCACCATCCCCCGAGCTCACCTCTGTTGTTGGTCTTCACTCCCTCAATCTTTAGGCTGTGAAGACCTCTTTCTTGACCCTTCTTATACGGGTCTTCCGGACTATTTTATGTCCGGTTTTTGTTAGGCTATCCTTCTAGGTTAGTTACGCTGTACCTTCTCAGAAAAAAGGTACTGAGGCAGTTGAAGGGTCGACGCTGAGATAGTCATTGTCGCACGAGCCGAGGGTCGCGGCTTCACTCCTCGTTGCTCCATCTCTGGCGCCGACCCTCCTGCAAAAAGTTTGCTCCCGCTGGGTCCTAACGCCTCCGGTGTAGATCCCATCAGTGTGAATGAGTGGTGGAGACTTCATCCTAGATGATCAAGAATTGCTGTAGGTACGTAATTTCCATTTCTCTTTATTTGCTTCACAGGCTTGTTGCCTCTATGATGGCAGTTTTGATTTTTCTCCATTGTTCTTCCACCCCTCCTTCCTGCCCGTTTGCTAGTGCATTCCTTAGGCACTCTTCCATTTTGCCAAAGTCAGCCCTTCTAAAGTCAAGTATCCTCACTCTTGTATGGCTTGACTCCACGGTTGTGTTTATCGTGAACCACACTGTGTGGTGGTCGCTTGTTCCCAGATGGCTACCCACTTCTAAATCTGTGATCCTCTCTCCTTCCCCGTTTGATAGCACCAGGTCCAAGATTGCTTCCTCCCAAGTGGGTTCCAGCAGTAGCTATCTGAGGCATGCCCGCTATGTGGCTGCGGTAAATGTGCTCCAGTTAACATCTGGCATATTCAGGTCCTCCATCAACAATATCTTCCCTTTTTCTGACATTCTGAGGATGCTTTCTATCATTTCCTTGTCCATTTCCTCCCTCTGAGATGGGAATCTGTATACAACCCCTGTGCAGATTGTGGTGCCACTACCTGTCTCCAAGGTGACCCACAGTGCCTCCTCTTCTCCCCACTTGCCCTTTAGTTCTGTTGCCTTGATCCCTTCCCTTACGTAGAGAGCGGTTCCTCCTCCTCTTTTACTCTCCCTGTCCCTCCTGTAGATTGTGTACCCTGGTATGCTGACATCCCAATCATGGTTCTCTGTGTACCATGATCTTACTTTGAGAGGGCTCTTGCAATAGGTACTCACATATAGAACTAAGCCGCCAGGCGTTAGGACCACATGGGAAAATGCCATCGACTTGCGCACGTCGGACCTCGCTGAAGAATGCTGCTACTGTCGTTGCTATCTGTGGATGAGTATAATTTCAAACAGTTACATTTAAATCGTATTTCTCACATTTTGTATACAAAAATCGTCATGTATGTCATCTCCGATGCCTTCAGAATTGCATAACAACAAATGCGACTCCTGTGGAACTCTGCTCCCTCACAAGGACGGCTATTTCCTGTGCCTTTTTTTTTGCCTGGGCCCAGGCCATAAGGTTGAGGAAGTGCGAGCACTGCCAGAAGTTTAACACGGCCACACGTAAACATAGGCAGCAGTCCCAGGAAGCATATCTTTAAAAAAAAACCAAATGGCCAATATGGAGAAGGAGCTGAAGAAACTCAGGCGATTGTCATCCTCTCCGGAGGGCCACCATAAAAAGAAGGACAAGGAGAGACATCAGGACCGTGAAGGGTCCCCAGACATCCCGCCACCTCCCGCTGGAGTCGTGGCCCTTAAGGTAACCTCCCCTCTGGGGGATCAGCCTTCGATGACCACTTTGGTGGCTACCAAACGGCCAGCAGCTCCCCCGTCCGCCCCTGGCTTGGGCCTGACAGAGGCCTCCCTGGATCAGGAGGCACCCACTTCCTCTATGGCCTTAAAGATTTCAAGGCCTAGCGGTACATGTGGGACCGGTAAGTTGAGTTCCGGCTCCGCCAGTTTTTGCACGGCTGTGGCTGCTAAGTCGTCCGCTGGCTCCTCCGACAGACACCCAGCCCCGGATCCTCCGTCAGGCCCTGACAACAGGCCTGACAAAGAGGTGACAGTACAGCTGACTAAGGAGACTACTCTGACCTCTCCCTTACTGCCGATAGAGATGGTACATCCAGCTTGCCCCGCGGGGGTTGCTGAGGCAGGAGACTGCCTGCCAGAGCCATCGTCAGACCAGACGATTATCCCTCCGACTCCCTCAGGCGTCTCGGTCCATCAAGGCCCTGCATCTGATCCAATGGCAGGACCATCAGGACCCACTTTTCCGCCTCTTCCATCAGGGCCTTCTGCACCCTCCATGGGACGCGGTACAGACCTGATGATCTTTCTGTCAGGGCCAACGCTGATCCCTTCAGCCCCTCCGTTAGGACCGCCTGGAAACCCTTTTGGGCAGCCAACACCGACCGGGCTATCCTCCTGAATACCCAACGCCAGGGTACCCCATGCCACAGTATCCGGCATCAGGCTTTCAAATGCCGGGCTACCCACCATCGGTCTTCAACTGCCCCTACTGTGGGTACCCCAGCTATGGGTTTAATAACCCTCCACCCCAGCCACAAGTGGACCTGAAGTCCTGGTGGGTGAATGCAAAGTCGCAGCTCACGTCAGAGCTGGAGAAGTGTCAGCCGCTAGTGGCCCTGACACTGATTCCAAGGCCTCCTTCTCCGGATCCTTCCCCACCGTCCGGCCCCAAGGTCCTGACATAGGACGGACGGCCGGAACCAT
The DNA here is from genome assembly GCA_016271365.2 of Neoceratodus forsteri. Taxonomy (NCBI): domain Eukaryota; kingdom Metazoa; phylum Chordata; order Ceratodontiformes; family Ceratodontidae; genus Neoceratodus; species Neoceratodus forsteri. Next base: position 86,392,296 of record CM028136.1, read on the forward strand.
TACCTAATCCTCGGCCCTGGGAATTTTCAAGGCCAGTAGACCTACTACTTCCAGCCATCAGCTCACCTAGTGACCAGGATTCCTCGGACTCAGACAGTAATATGGCCACTCTGACTCCAATTTAGAAATCCCTACTCTGGAGGACCTGAAACCTAAAGAGTCTCCCAAGTCCCCCCCCCCAGGACCCCTCCTTCTTGGAGCTCCTCAGGAAGATTCAAGCAGCCTATGATTGGTGCACCGTTGCCCAGGATCTGCAAAGGCAGAGACTGGCACTCACCTAGGTTTGGCAGACTGTTCTCCAAGCCTCATTCCACCCTGGATAGAGCCACATGAGGATTTGGTTACCACTATCTTGAAACAGCCTTCTTCACTGGCCAAAAAAGCAGACAGGCTTTATCAGTCTCCAGATGACAAGAATTATCTTAGTCTCCATCCCAAAGCTGATTCTGTGGTCATTAGTGCAGCCCATGATCAGTCCCAAAACCGAAACACCTTAGTGTGCCGTCCCCCGCGCCCGATAAAGAATCTAAAATCTGGACCAGTATGGAAGAAGATTTATTCTTCTTCCATGTTGGGAATCCAGGCACTTAGCTGTGTCACTCATATGGGAGACTACCACATGCCACCTACGATGCGGTGGCTGCTGCAGGTAGGGGCTCGGCATCAACCATTAGTCTGAGACGTCACGCGTGGCTTCGGATCTCAGGCCTGACACATGAGGTGTAGACGGCCATACAGGATGCTCCTTTTAGAGGGCCGGTCCTTTTTGGCGTAGATGTCAAGGACATACTTACTGACCTCCAAGATAAGGGCAAAGCCTTACATGCTATACAGTTCATGTACAAACCTCCACAGAAACCGAAACAGCCATTTTGGAGACAGCAACGTCGCCAACAGAGACAGAATCAGAACCAACGTCAAAACAAACGGGGAATCTCGGCCGCTAGAGGCCCCCTCCACCGGCTAAGTCCCACAAAGTCTTGGGATCCGCAGTCTCGGCCTTGCCCTCCACTTTCTGACTCCTTAGCCCTCTTGCCTCCACTGGTCTGCACCCCAGAGGAGCCGGTAGGGGGAAGGTTCTCCTATCATATACCAGAGTGGGAGAAAATAACAATGGACTCATGGGTGCTTCAACTGGTGGCAAGAGGCCACACAGTAGAATTCATAGACAGACCTCCAACAAAACCTCCAGGTCAGTCATTCTACCTACCCCACCACTTACCCTTGGTGAGAGAGGAAATCACATCCCTGCTGGCAAAAGCAGCAATAGAACCAGTTCCCGTGAAGCATCAAGGGAAAGGTTACTACTCGCCTTTCTTTCTGGTTCCCAAGAAGACAGGCAACCTCAGACCAATTTTAGATCTGAGCTCTCTGAACCTCTTTGTGCAATACAAGAGGTTCAGAATGCTGTCTCTTGCCAGCCTACTTCCTCTCTTACAGAAGGGTCAGTGGCTGTGTGCCCTGGATATGCAGGATGAATACTTGCACATCCCGATCTGTCCACCACACTGCAAATTCCTCCACTTTTGCTTCAGGGGGAACATTTCCAGTTCAGAGCCCTACCGTTTGGCCTTTCTTCGGCTCCCAGGGTATTCACAAAATGCCTAACGGTGGTGACAGCTTTTCTGCGCAGACAGGGGTCCAAGTTTTCCCATACCTGGATGATTGGCTTATCTCAGCCCCATCAAGGGAGGCCCTAGTCAAATCTCTGCATCTTACCCTGGACACTTTCCAACAGGTGAGCATAACAGTCAACTATGCCAAATCCCACCTGGTCCCTACCCAGCAGCTCCAATTTATTGGGGCAGCTTTGGACACAGTTCAGGGCAAGGTTTTCCTGCCGCAAGACAGGATAGTAACATTGCAGCACCAGGCACACCTGGTGGCCTCACAGAAGAAGGCATCAGCCAGAGCGATCCTTCCGCTGCTAGGGCTTATGGTGGAGGCCATCTCTTCGGTCCCCTTATCCAGACTACACATGAGGATCTCTCAGTGGACCCTCAGAGTGCAGTGGAACCAGAGATCAGACGATCCAGACCATGAGATCCTAGTCTCAGGTCCGATGGCGTACGATCTTTCCTGGTGTCTAAAACAGGACAGCCTCTTCAAAGGGGTTCCATTTTATGCAGACAATCCCTCCCAAACCCTAACAATAGATGCTTCAGGCCTGGGATGGGGAGCACACCTGGGACCCCACAAGACACAGGGTATTTGGTCCCATGACGAACTGTCTCTTTATATCAATATACTCGAGATGAGAGCAGTGTTGAATGCCCTCGAGGCCTTTCGACATCTCATTCTTCCGGGTCATGTTATGATTCAGACAGACAACATGTGTGTAGTCTGGTACATAAGCAAACAGAGCAGAACCTGCTCTTATCCCCTTTGCTTGGAAGTAATGAGAGTGTGGTATTGGGCAGCCAATCACAATATACATCTGACGGTAGTCCATGTGTCAGGCATCCAGAACATCCTGGCAGATGCACTCAGCCACAGCACATGAGTGGGAGCTTAGACAGTCGGTGATAAATGATGTCTTCACAAGGTGGTGAAGACCTCAAATAGATCTGTCTGCCTCCCCACTCAACACAAAACTACCAACCTTCTGCTCGCTCCGGGGCGTGGTGTTTTCTGGTGAGACACGCTGTCTCTTTGCTGGAGGGGGAGGTTCGTGTATGCCATCCCTCCTTTTCCATTGATTCAAAGAGTACTAATGAAGCTTCAGGCGGGAGGAGCACGAATGATCCTTATTGCCCCCTTCTGGCTGAGATAAATTTGGCTCTCTCTACTGCAACAACTGTCAGTGGATCCTCCCTGTCCACTGCCGGTTTCTCAAGATCTCTTGACACAGGAAGAGGGGACCCTGGTTCATCCAGGTCTCAAGTCCCTTCATCTGCACGCATGGCTCCTACTGACATAGCTGCTGCTCGTTTTGGGGTCTACCCGAGAGTAGCACAAGTTCTGGTGGAGGCTAGGAAGCCCTCCACCAGAGCCACATATGCCATGAAATGGAAACAGTTTTCCATCTGGGCTGACTCGAAAGGAATAGAACCTTTTTCCTGTTCAGTCACGAAGGTCTTATATTACATATTGCACCTCTATGATTTGGGTCTTAGCTATTCACCCCTTAAAGTCCGCCCATCAGCCATTTCTGCCTAGTACATAGGACAAAAGACTTTGGCCCAGTTGGAAGTATCCAGAACTTTCCAAAAAGGGATCCTCTATCTGAAAGCACCAATATGGAGCCCTGCTCCTCCTTGGGTCCTGAATTTCATTCTTGGAAAACTCACTCTGCCCACTTTGAGCCGGCATCGAGTTCAGTCATGCGCTACCTTTACTGGAAAGTGCTTTTTTTTTTTTTTTTTTTCCCTTTCTCTGTTATACTCCCCCAACCTGCCATCCCCGACCCATCGGGAGAGCTAAGCAGACATCCCACTGCCATACACCCCTACCCAGAACGGCCTCCAGAGCCCCCTGGAGCTGCAGCTTATCCTAGGCAGGGGACAAGGTGGGGTCCAAGTACCAAGAAACTTACATTGCGTTGGGCCGGTGGAGGCACATTGTGGAAGCCCGCGTCTCCGGCTTTCTGTCTTCCCGGAGATGGCAGGCTCTTTTCTCGTTTTTCCTGTGGGTGTTGCACTTGCCCAGACGTCAAGGTGTGACCGCCGATGTCTGCAACGCCCTCCCCCTAGCTGCCTACGAGTGTCATTGAGCCCCAGACCTTCACCCGGGGGCCAATCAGACATTGAGGCACTCGGCATAATGCTACACTCCTGTCCTCCGCCAGAGGTCAGCAAATGCAGAGCTGCTTCCCAATCCTCCCCCCGGAGCAGGCGAGCTGTCAAAGGACGCTCCAGCCTGCTCCTCCTGGCGGGTCCTCCAGCAACCTGAGCTTGCTCCCAAACCCAGGTCGGCGGCGTCGCAGACAGAAATCCAACTGCTGCACTGACGAGCCAACTGGAAAGTGCTTTTTCTCCTAGCCATCTCTTCAGCTCGAAGAATTTCCAAGCTTCAGACTTTGATGTGTAAAGTACCTTCCCAGATTTTTCTCAGAGACCGGGTGGCTCTGCGTACTAATCCTAAGTTGTTACCCAAGGTGATATCGGAATCCACCTTGAACCAGTCATTGGACTTGCCAGTGTGAAGCACTTCTGCATGCTCTGGATGTACACAGAATTCTCAGGTACTATACGGACAGGATAAAGTCTCTCCGTAAGACTGACCAATTGTTTGTTTTCTTTGTGCCCAAGAGAGAAGATGCGGCTGTTTGTAAACAGTGTTTGTCCAAATGGTTGGCAAACTGCATTGCCTTATGTTACCAGAAGTACAATAAAAACCTTCTTGGTCTGATTAAAAGACATTCAGCCAGAGGTGTGGCTGCCTCTACTGCTTGTTTCAGCCGCAGACATTTGCGCGGCTGCAGCCAGGACTTCTGTCCATACCTTTACCAAGCATTACAGTTTGGACATTGCATCAAGGCGCAAAGTGGGCTTTGGCCTTGCTATCCTACAGGGACTCCTTTCATGAGTACCCTAGAGTTGCTGAAAAACTCATTCCTGCCTCCCATGTATCAGACTTGTCTCCGGTCACTGCTTGGGACTCAGTCCTATATGTGAGTACCTACTGCAAGAACTCTCTCGAAGTAAGATAGTATAGTTATGTAAGAACTTACCGTAACAGTAGATCTTTGAGAGAGGCTCTTGCAGTACATACTGCTTTCCCTAACCCAACCTCCCCTGAGTTTCCTTCTGTGGTTTTTGATATTAGACATTATTTGGCTCCAGGAGCCCTCTCCCTTTCTCCTGTCGCACCCTTTTAGGTCTCCGGTGGGAGAACTGGAAGGCGGGTATGGGGACCGCTCCTTATATCGTGTCATGCTGACGTTAGTCACGTGACATTGGGGGCAGTCCCCCACCAGACACTGCTAGCTAGAATTTTTCCGTGTGGTCCTAACGCCTGGCAGCTTGGTCCTATATGTGAGTACCTACTGCAAGAGCCTCTCTCAAAGATCTACTGTTAAGGTAACTTCCTACATAACTGTACTTTTCTGTGACTGCCACAATATCCAGGTGTCCATCTTCCGTCAAGGCCACTACCTCAGGAAGCTAATTAACCAGACTACGGGCATTGGTGCTCAGTGCCCTCCATTTTATGATGGCCTTACCCTTTTCTGAGGCAGTATAGCACAGTGAGTTAAGGCTGTGAGCTGCAGATCTGGAGACCTGGGTTTGAATCCCACAGCTGCCTAGGTGCATACTGTGTGATCCTGAGCAAGTCACTTAACTTCCTTGTGCTCCCAGGTCGCATCTGTAAACAAGCTTCGGCTTAGTGTGCTACTCCTGGTTAAACAATGTTTCCTTTTCCTTTCTTCCCTTTTTCTCCATCCCTGCCCTTACTGCCTTTGCTTTTTTCTCGATTTACCCCTGTCCTGTTCCCTGTCGACCTCTGTACCCTTGGTGTTTACCTGCATAGTGCCCAGTTTTTGGGGGAGGGGCCCAGGCTGGGGAATTTCCTGCTCACTCATCAGTGCCTCCCCCTTTGGCTGGTTTAAAAGCTTGCCAATGAAGCATTTAAACCTATCACCTGAGAGCCTGGTTCCCCTCATGGACAGATGCAGACCATCTCGCCAGTATGGTCCTGCATCCGTCCAGGTGGACCCCCAGTCCCCAATGAAGCCAAAACCCTGTGCTCCACACCAGGTTTTCAACCATTCATTGAAATGCATTGTGCGGAGTACCCTAGCCTCACCCATGCTATAGACAGGCAGCACCTCTGAGATGGTTACCGTGCATGCTACCTGCCTAAGGCCCCTCCCCAACTCCACAAACTCCTCCTGCACTGCTCTGATCCCATGTCCAGCTAGGTTATTTGTCCCAAGGTGGACAATGACGTCTCGCTCCCTCTCCCGTGTCGCTGCTCTTACGATCCTGAGGATTCGCTTCCTGTCCCTCCAAGCCATGATGCCGGGCAGGCACTTTACCTCCCTCCTCCAGTTCTATCCCCGGCTGACAATTGAGTCCCCCACCAGAAGCTGCTTCCTTCCCCTGTGGTGTCCCTTGCCACCCTCCTGTGGGTCTCCCTTGTGGATGTTCCCAGCATTCTCATTGGTCTCCACTGCGGGTGCCTCCGTAGAGGAACCATGCTCTGCCAAAATGACATATAAGTTGTGGAAAGGTACATCTGGAGGGATGCGCCCCTCTCTTCCACCACCCTCACCCTCCTTGAGCCCAACGTAGTCCAACCGCTTCTATTTTCTTGGCAGCCTCTGAGGCAGCGGTGGTGGCGCTAGTGTTCCGTGGGTAGGGGAGGCTTCCCTACTCCTTGCCATTTCGGCCTGGAGATGGAAAACCTCCTCCCTCAGAGCAGATAGTTGCCTGCAAATAGTGCAGCAACGCAGCCTCCATAATTTCTGCTGGAAAACTGCTGCCTCACAGCAGTTCTGAATCTTAAGAACCTGTACACATCCTACTCCTCCAGCCATATTGGTAGGTGTCATTTTGAAAAACTGGCTAAAACAGAAGTAGTATAAAAAACATGGGTTTAAGCCAGATGGCAAATTATTTTTTAAAACTGGAGCCAACACTGCACCAGACTCTGTGTGTGTGTGTGTGTGTGTGTGTGTGTGGTGGGGGATTGGGTCTCCTACTAAAACTGTCTCAATACTCAAGAAGATTAAGAGTTACTAAGAAGTAACTTTCCTTTTCTGTGGGATCCTCGTGCCTCTGACATTATTACCAAAGTGTGTGTGGCTCTATGGAGGATAAGATACTAAAGAAGTTTGAGTTACTGGTCAGTAAAATCAGAGAATCCCATAACTGGAATGCATATTAGTATTGTATACTGTATAGTGTATAATGGAACCTGATTGTGTATGGAAATCCATACACACAATAAAGTTGTTCTGCTGCACTAGTGACGTGCCTACTAACACAGAATGACGTTTCATTCTGTGTTAGTAGAAATGTTACAGCATACCTCTCAACCTCCTGCCTCACAAATCAGGGACAAGGCTTAAAAAAAATCAGGGACAAAGGACCAAAATCAGGGACACATCTTCAAAGTTAGAGATATCCACCCAGAAAACTGGTAGAATATGGGGCTTAGTGCAGAATGCATTTTCTAAAGAAGATCAAGTCTGTAACTTTAATGCTTGATATTATTTTGTGCTTACAATTTCCACTGTTTAGCCATGGGAAACACAAATTTTAGGAGGGACAGAGTAAAATTTTGAGGCAAAATCAGGGACGTCCCTGAAAATCAGGGACAGTTGAGAGGTATGTGTCACAGTGCAACCACTCCTAACAACTCTGTTGATAGGATAAGGGGCGGTTGACTCTTGGTGCACCTGCACTAATCGGTAATTAGAAATACTGGAAGTGCGGGGCCCGGTGGCAAATGCTATAAACAAACTAAGAAAAGTAATTCATTTTTAATTTGGGACAGCACACACTATAAAGAAATGTGTATGGGAGCCCAAATACACAACCACAGTATTTTCTATACCTCGTGGATTCCATGATGAAAGGGACCTCTCGGAACTTCACTCTCGAGGTCCTCGTCATCATAGAAACCACTTGGTATGAGAATATCGTGATTGTGTATGGGCTCCCATACACTATCCTATGTATGTGTACATGCAATATGGTCACTTTTGAATTTAATTTTTAATTTTTTTTTTTTTTCACTCTGGTTTGTGGTTTGCAGAAACTCCCTCCAGTCGCAGCTGAAGAATCAAGGCTAGAGAGGTTAAAACAAGAAAAGTCCATTTTAGATCCTCACTTCGTTAGAATGAAAACTGATGCCATGGAAGAACGACTAGATTTGCAGGTGTGTACAGAATAATACAGTGAGAAAGCTATTGACGCAATACCTCCATTAAGAAATATTGCAGATAATTCTAATTCAAATATTCCTACCATTTGGAACTATTTATTGTAGTTTTAACATTTCCATTTTTTATAAAGATTTTTATCCTCCTCGCCTGGGACCAAGGGGGCTGTCAGCCCTGCCCCTGGGTGACGACAGCTGGCCACCTACCTCCTTCCCTCCTCCTTTGGGTGTTTTCACAGGGCTTCATTGAATCCTGGTTCCCCATCCTGCCCATTCTCCACCTGTTTTGCCGCCACGCCCGGACTACAGGAAACACAGTCGTACATGTGCGCTGGAACCACCAGCCCTGTTCCAGCCATGCAGCGTAATGCCAGTTACACGCGCATCGACACTGCCATCAGAGCTCCACCCGGTGGCAGCCAAGAGCCAGGATGGCCTGTCGCCCCGACCTGGGAGATGAGAGCTGTCAGGCAGCCACTCATGACATCTCCCATCCCCCTGGTGACCCAAGCTTGTTCCTGAACTCGGGTCGTTGGCTTGGGAGAGGTAAGGCACGTAGCAGCGCCTCAGCCCTCTGTGCCACTCTGTCGGCTCTAGTTTTAACTTTATAATTAGGATACCACAGTTGTGGCAGATACTCTGGGGTTAGACTGTCACTAACAGGGTACCACAAGGGACAGTCCTTGGAATGGTCCTTTTCAATATATTCACCTGTGATGCAGGGAAGAAAGTTAGAGTAAAATCAGTTTCTTTGCAGATGATGCCAACATCTGAAGCTGGGTAGATGAAGCAGTGAGAACATCAGAAATACAATGGACTCTTGGGCAGACGGGAGTAGTAGTTCAAGGTTTGGCAACTCAGATTGTGTGCCAAAAAATGTAAGGTCCTCAGCCGACCCGTCGGTGCAGCGGTTCTGTTTCCGCTTGCGGCACTGGCATACCGGGTTCGGGAATGGATCTGGGTCGCCCGGGGAGGAGATGGCTTCAGCGTTCCATGACTGTTCACCATCTCCGGGGCTGCAACCCAGTAGTTAGTGACCAGAGGCCGGAGGTAGGGCAACACATCAGGACATTGCTAGGGAAGTATGACAGACATTGGCTTTACGCTTCTGGACGCCCCGGACGCTGCACCCAAGGGGAAAAAACTGGAAACAGCAGCTCAGTACCGCCAGATTACAGCTGCCCAGTCTCCAGCACCGCCAAAAACCTTCCAGTGAGCCATCCCCCTGCCTCAGCAGCCTCTCGGGCCTAATGTGAATGTGCCAGGTAACCCCACACACACACACACACACTGGTGTCCTCTCTCTCTCTCTCTCTCTCTCTCTCTCTCTCAGGAGGGGGACCCACCCAGCGAAGAGTTACGCCGGGATACCTCAGGGGCAGATGCGATGTGAGGTTGTGGGTGGAGGGACTCGAGTGAGGTCAGTAGGGGTTAGCCAGAGCCCCAGGGTGCGCCTGAAGGAATGAGGGCACTGGAGCCAAAGGTGCAAAAAAAAAAAAAAGTATAAGGTTATGCATATTGGCATAAGAAATCTGAAAACAGAGTACTGGTTGGGTGACATGAGGGTAGAGCAAATGTCAGAGAAAAATGAACTGGGGATCAGTCTAAAATCCCATGCCAAATGTCAGAATGCTGCAGGGAAGGCAAATAGAATGCTGGGGTACAAAACAAGGGGGTTGCTAGCAGAAGGAAGGAAGGAGGTGATCATGTTGCTGTACAGTTCCTTGGGCTGACCTCACCTGGGGTACTGTGCACAGTTCAGGAGCCCACCTAGAAGGACAGGCACATCTTGGAAGCCGTACAGAGGGTCACAAAAGTGTTACAGGGGCAGTAGAGGAAGATATCTGATGAGAGGCTGAAAATATCAGTACATACACAGTGGAGGCCAGAAGGGAGCAGGAGGACACAATAGAGAACTTGAAGTACCTAAGGGGTATTATGTCAACAGACCGGGACACTCTTACCATCTCTGCACAGAGGAAATGAGTGTGGGGGATTGCTGCCTGAAAAAGGGGGACCTTGCTCCAGGCCATCTATCTGCCAGGGGAAACAGAACACTGGCAGGTCAGGTCTGTCGAACAGATCCTCAGGAGTGGTCAGTAGCTCCAGACATCGTGAGATCACTGTTCGACAAGTGGGGAACCCCAGATGGGGACCTTTTTGCATCGTTACTCAATGCCACACTGCTTTGATTCCGCTCCAGAAATCCAGGAGCTAACTTTTTCTGTCAAAATGAAATCACGCTGTGGTGGCACAACATGTTTTTGTATGAATTCCCTCAAATTCCTCTCATTCAGAGAGAACTGTTAAAACTGGAGGCTTATAGCCGGTCCACTAGCACAGCCGTAGGATTACCGCTAGCTTACTGTCTAGCTGCTGATACTCTTTTTCGCAAGGACACAACCAGTAGACCCAGTGCAGCTTCTCACCCCAAATGACACTCAGAGCCCCGGCTGCCTTGCCTGCCCCGATAATGCTGGAGCTGCAGCCAAGCATCCCAGAAATGAGGAACCAGCCCCCGAGGCTGGATCCACCTCTGCTCGATTCCTTGCCAGACCCCCCCCCCTTTCTGATCCCCGACCAAGAGGTGGTGGCTAGAGATCGGTTCTCCCTCCATCTAAATCGATGGAGAACCCTAAATATGGATGCCTGGATTTTGCAGATCATAGGAAGGGGTCACACCCTGGAGCTTATCGAGCAGCTTCCAGATACTTCTCCCCACTCTACAGTTACCCCCCTAACCCAGCTCACTTGTCTGTTTCTTGGAGGAGGTACAATCTCTTCTGCACAGGCAGGCCATCGAGCCGGTACCCAGGCGCCAAAAGAACAAGGGGTTTTATTCCCGGTTCTTCCAGATCCCCAAAAAGACTGGAGATTTGAGGCCCATTCTGAGCTTAAAGGACCTCAGTTTGTAAGTCTGGTACAAAAGGTTTCAGATGATAACTTTGTCAGGCCTGATGCCCCCCCTCAGGACAAGTGACTGGCTATGTTCGTTGGACATGCATGATGCTTACCTGCAGATATTGGGCTTTCCTCCTCACAGGAGGTTTCTCCACTTTGCTTTCTAGGGCAAGCATTATTAGTTCAAAGTGCTGCCCTTTGTCTTGTCCTCTGTGCCGTGGGTTTTTCCAAGTGTTTAATAGCAGTAGCAGCAGCTCCCAGAAGGGGGGGGGGATTGTATGATTTTACTTCGAGTAAGAGCATGCAGCGTTTACACCATTAGAACTATGCCTCCAGGCACTAGGACTCCACGGCAAACTTCTAACCAGCAGTACCCAGCTGGGGACTGCCCCTTACGTCGGTCCGCCCCGATGTCAGCCTTCCTATAAAGAGGGCGGTCCCGAGCCCCACCCCAGTTCTTTTCCCGCCGTTGACCCATGCACTTTGGCTCTGCGGACACTTTGTTACTGTTTCGGCCACCTTTTTTCGCTTTTAGCTTGCAGTTCACCATTTTTGTCTTTTTCCTCAAAGTTTATGTCTTCTCCATCTTCCTCTGGGTGATGGAAGTCCAAGTGCCAGTGCGGGCGACAGATTCCGGCGAAAGACCACCACTCCTCGTGTCTCTTTTGCCTGGGGCCCTGATCATAACGTGGAAGCCTGCCCAGACTGTGCCCACTTCAATCAGAGGACCTGTATTCGTCTTCGTAACTTCCTCATGGAGCAGCAGCTAGCAGTCCTCCAGCACCCCGCAAAAGAGGGCTCCTTTTCCTCCAAGTCGTCATCTTTCCATCGGGAAAAACTTGGGGGGAAAACACCATCATCGTGAGCACAGCAGGTCAGAGTCCCGTCTGAAGGATTCTTCTTCCCACTCCTCTTCCAGGGCAGAGTCAGTCCCTCCATTAGGCCTTTCGGTTAAGAAGTCTCCCGCCATCTCTGCTTCAGGAGGCAGCGGCTCTTCAGAGCATCGGCCTTCGGGTCCTTCTCTTTCCCTTAGACCCTTCTAGCAGCCTGGGTCTAAGTCTGGAGCTGCTGTCACTGCAGTGGCAGCATCATCTCGCTCTTCCTCCACCTCTTCCCAATCAGAGGACCAGCGCAGATGCCAGGAGCACTCCCGGTCTTGGGAACCCTCCTCCCGTAGCCCTTTGATGACTAAAGCCAGTAGCTTGACAGTCGCTTCAGTCGACAGGTCTTCTGACAAAAGGAAGGACCTCAGGCTGACGCCTCAAAAACTGGCGGTCAACAGGGGTGGCTACTACAGACCAGACGCCCCCTAGTCACCTGTGCCATACGTCAGCAGACAAGTTGAAGGCCATTGAATGCCAGCCTGTTGACTGGGCACTTGTCGTTACTTCTTCGGACGACAGGCCCCCTGTCGTCACTCCTCCTGTCGACACTTTGGGCTAATCGCCATCGCCCCCTGTGTCTGATGACCAGGCGATCAGCCATCAGACATACACTCGCAGCCTCCTGACGAATATCCTGGAGGTTCGAACGGGGATGACGCCCCCTCAGGGTTACCACAGGACCCAGACCCGGCTCCTCCCCACACCCCCATGGTTCCGTTGACGGATGTAGGTCAGCTTTTTACATCCTGGTGGAATACGGTGAAAGGGGATCTCCTTGCTCACAGGAGCCCCCTCCTCCACTGCCTCAGCCACGGTCCCCCGGATTAATCACGGCAGGAGAGGTTTCTTCGCGTCCTCCTATGCTGCCCCCCCCCAAGAATCTGACGGGGTGTGGGCATAAGCGGAGGAATCGCTCCTCATCCAGGTCACTGTTCCCCAACGACAGGTCCCGTCATCAGCATGGACGTAAGTGGTTTAGATCTTCATCCTCCTCGGGTTACCGCCCGTACTCACCAGATTCCTCCCTGGAGCCTCTCTCTTCAGATCCTGAAGGTCCACGTAACTCCCCCCATTGCCCCGCCAGATGACCCTACCTTCATGGATGTGATGCGTTACATCCAGGCCATTAATCAGTGGCATGTGGAGGAACTGGACCCGGAGAGAAAGAGACTCCATGCCTTCCTGGGTATGAGCGACCCTAAACCGCTGGTCATCCCTCCTCTGGTCCCTCCTTTTCAGGATCTGACTAGGTTGCTTGGGAGCACCCTACTTCTTCCTCTGCGCTTCCGAGGAAGGCAAACAGACTTTACAGAGCTACCAAGGAAGAGCCTTTTTTAGCAGAAACTCCAAAGGCAGATTTCATGGTCCTTGCCGCTGCCCACGGTCGGACCAAACAACCTAGGCATATGAGCTCACAGCCTCCCGACAAGGAGTCCAAGAAGCTGGACCAGTTCGGGAGGAGGGTTTTCGCTTCCTCCACCTGTTCCATGAGGTCCATGAATTTCTTGGCCCACATGTTCCTTTATCAACAATCATTATAGGAGAAAGCTTTTGGGTTGGCCCAGAAACAGCGAGAAGATCAATCCCAGAGAGAGCTCCTGGCTGAGCTCCAATCCGGTCTGGACATAGGAAAGCACGTTTTGCAGGCCTCCTATGATTCCGTGGATACGGCTGCGGCCACAGGGATCTGCCTTCTCCGTTACACCTTGGCTCAGGGTATCCATATTTATGCAGGACCTCCAGGATTCTGTCCTGGATGCCCCATTTCATGGCCCTGTTCTTTTTGGAACAGAAGTCCAAAAGATCATTGCTGAGTTGCAGGACTCTGGGAAGGCCGTACAGTCGGTTTTTCACATGTACAAAACCGACCCCAGACAACCCAAACGTAAGCCCTTTCGACATCCGGGTACCCAGAGGCAGACAGGTCAGCAGCCCCGAGGCTCCTTCAAGCGTAAGGCTGCCTCACAGCCCTCTGGGACCAGTGGACCTAGGAAGGCCAAGCCCTCCCAGGCCCCGCTTCTGCCGCCCACGCCTGACTCCTTGCCCGTCTCTCCCCCCCCAACCCACCCCACTGGAGGAGGTGGGGGTGACCGTCAGGTGTCGTTTCTCCCTCTACTTGGGTGGACCAGAGTGACAACAGACACCTGGGTCAGGGATGTTATTGGGAAGGGCTATACACTGGAGTTTGTATTCCTCCCCTCGGACAATCCTCCAGCCCCCTCCAGGTACTCCCCGAACCAGGCGGCCCTCATTCAGGAGGAAATTCAGACCTTGCTCTCGAAAAAAGCTATAGAGCATGTTCCCCCTTCATCTTCAGGGAACGGGGTTTTACTCCCACTTCTTCTTGGTTCCCAAGAAGACAGGGGACTTAAGACCCATCCTAGATTTAAGCCATCTGAATCAGTACATAGAGTACAAGAAGTTCAGAATGGTCCCTCTCCCTGGTCTCATCCCCATGTTGAACCGGGGAGATTGGCTTTGCTCTTTGGACATGCAGGACGCTTAACTAATTTCTTCAGTCTGATGCCGTCCTCCTATAATAGCCGCCCTCGATCTGTAGCCGCTTAATATTTAGGGTGTTTAAATTAAAAGCCGCACTCGAATACAAGCCATAACACCAGTATGCAAAATCAAATCAAAAAGAAGCCAATCTAACAGGCATTACAACATGGTTTATGTACCTTCACAAGCTGGAGTCACTTCACCAATCGCACCCAATCTCACCCAGTCTGGAGAACCGCATGCTCGGTAACGATGCTAACATGCTAATTGACTCGCTAAGCAGGAAGTAACCATGTTAAAGGAGCGGAGGCACCACAACGAACAAGTAATCCATCAAATTTATTTTATTTCAGATTGTATTTGAATAAAACAAGTAAGCAAGTAAAAGTGCTGGCTCCTAACATGCTCATATAATGCTAGTGTGTTCAGGTTACTCGATCATGCATGAAAATTAGGGTCTTGTGCTAAGGCAGTCACTTGAAGTGAAACAGCTGTTCTTGTTACTGTATAGTGCTGCTCACGCTGCAGACTTATCCAGGATGCCAACTCTGTTTCTACCTCTGGATATTGTGCTCTGCGCCCGCCTCCATCCAACCGTCTTAGTTTTTGATTTTCATTCATAAAGCTCCCAGTACAGAGACTCTCCTCCAGATTCGAAAGCTTCTTTCTCCACCCTCTCAGTTGCTTCTCGTCTATATGTAGGGCTGCAGCTACAGGGCGATTGCCCTCCTTTTCAGCACGCTTTGCTGCAGCAATTTGCAGAGGGTTCTTCTCAAACTCCAAGAGGAGGGAACGTCAATGATTTTGGTGGCTCCTCTTTGGCCGCACCAGATTTGGTTTCCTCTTCTGCAGCAGATGTCGATGTGGCCTCCTTACCAGCTCCCGGTTTCCCCCAGATTACTCTCCCAGGAGAAGGGTTCTCTGGTACATCCGAATCTTCAGTCCCTGACCTTCATGCATGGCTCCTGCAGACCTAGCCATTTCTAGACATGGAGTCTCGTGGAGGGTGGCCAAGGTTCTTGTAGAGTCCATAAAGCCTTCTACAAGAGCTACTTATGCCATGAAGTGGAAACGCTTTTGCATTTGGGCAATTGCACATTTCCTGGACCCGTTTTCGTGCTCGGTGAAGTCGGTTCTGGACTATCTCCTATCCCTCTCAGATGCAGGGCTGGGATATTCCTCTGTTAAGGTGCATTTGTGCATTGTGTCCACCTAACATGCACTAGTAGAGGGACGGAGTCTAGCTCAAGTGCACCTTACCCGAACCTTCTTTCCGGGCATACTCCATTGTAAACCCCCCGTGAGAGATCCTGTCCCTCCTTGGGATTTATTGTTCATTCTACAGAAACTTACCATACGTCACCTAGAACCAGCCACAGATTGCGACCTCCGCTTTCTGTCTTGGAAAGCGTTATTTTTAGTTGCAATTACTTCGGCTCAAAGGATTTCCGAGCTCCAGGCACTTATGTGCAAAGAACCTTATTTGGTTTTTCATAGAGACACAGTGCCTCTTTGTACTAATCCTAATTTCCTTCCGAAGGTGGTGTCTGAGCTGACCTTAAATCAAGATGCCAACCTTTCTGTTTATTTTTCAAATTATTCTAATCAGAGGGAGGTCATCCTTCATACTCTAGACATACACAGGATTCTCCTAAATTACCTGTTCTGGACTAAATCTATCAGAAAGATGGACCAGTTGTTCGTATCCTTTGTTCACAGGTCCCTGGGAAAACCTGTGGCTAAACAAACCATTTCCAGATGGTTGAAGAATTGCATTACATTCATCTACGGTGCCCATGAAAAGTTCTTGTTGGGACCAGTCAAAGCCCATTCCACTAAGGGGATGGTTGCTTTCTTTGCAGCCCTGAAGAATGTCTCCACAGCGGACATTTGTGCCGCCGTTACTTGGAACTCTGTGCACACTTTTGTGAAGCACTACTCTCTGGACATTACATCCAGAAGACGAGCAAAGTTCAGCCTAGCTGTGCCCCAAGGCCTGCCTTCTTAATCCTATTTCAGGATTTTCTTATCCTGTCTTCCTTTAGTTTTCAGTTTGACATTGCTTGGGACTCTGTCCTAATGGTGTAACCTGCTGCAGCTGTTACTCGAAGTAAGACAGTACAGTTACGTAAAGAACTTACTGTAACAGTAGATCTTCGAGAAGAGCTCCTGCAGCAGGTGCTTTCCCTCCCTCCTTCCCTCTTTTTCCGTTTTTTTCCCTCTGTGGGAACCTTCGGCTCCTGCCTCACGTTTCTCCAGCTGGCTGTCCTTCTGGTCTCCAGCAGGCGAACTGAGGTGGGGCTGGGTACTGCTGGCTAGAAGTTTGCCATGGAGTCCTAGTGCCTGGCGGCATAGTCCTAATGGTGTAACCTGCTGCAGGAGCTCTTCTCAAAGATCAACTGCTACGGTAAGTTCTTACGTAACTGTACTTTTTCCCTTACCTGGATGATTGGGTTCTAAAGGCACTGTCCAGGGAACAGCTCCTGCTGACTCTGGAGAGAATTCTCCAGTTATTTCTCTCCTCTTGCGCATCACTGTCAATCTGCCCAAGTCGGTTCTAGTGCCCTCCCAAATGCTGCAGTATATAGGGGCGGTTCTAGGCTCAGTGCATGGGAATGCCTTCCTGCCCCAGAACAGGGTAGAGTGACTTATAGTCCAAGCTCAAGGAGTCGCTCAAAGCCGCTATGTTCCTGCCAGGGTGTACCTGAGATTGCTAGGTTTCATAGCGACTGCCATACCCACTGTTCCACTAGCCAGACTCCATATGCGCATTCTCCAGTGGACCCTCAGGGTACAGTGGGACCGGTGCATAAACAAGTTTGATCATCCAGTCCTGTTTTTTTCCCCAGTCCTCAGGGTGTTGCAGTGTTGGATAGACCCCTTGAATCTCTTGTAAGGCATCCCATTCCAGAACTCCTCCCCACAACAGATCCTCACCATGAATGCATCCAGTCTGGGCTGGGGAGCGCACCTGGTTCCCTTCCAAACCCAGGGTTCTTGGTCCCAGATAGAAACCTCCCTGCATATTGATGTCATGGAGATGAGGGCAGTGCTCTGTGCCATACAGATCTTGTAGGAACGCTTTGTTCCAGGTCAGCTGCTGGTGCAGTCAGACAATCTCTGTGTAGTGTAGTACATCAACAATTGGGGACTCATTCATACCCCCTATGCAGGGAGGCCATGAGAGTGTGGTACTGGGCATTGGATCATGGTCTGACACTCTCGGTGGTCCTGGTGCCAGGCATGTTGAACACTGGCAGAATGCCTCAGACGGACTCAGTCCAGCGTGCACGAATTGGAGCTTCTTTCATCCGTCGTAGAAGAGTTGTTCGATAGATGGGGTCATCCAGAGTTGGACCTTTTTGCGTCCCCACTCAATGTACAACTGCACAGTTTTGCTGTCTAGATCCAGGGCCTGGAGTTTACTGGTGAGATGTGTTGTCCCTCTCCTAGAGCGAGAGGTTCCTCTATGCCTTCCCTCCATTTCCTGTGATTCAGAGTGCTAATCAAGCTGCAGATGGAGGGAGCCAGCATGATTCTGGTAGCTCCATTCTGGCCTCTGCAGATATGGTTTCCACTTCTACAGCAGCTGGAGCAGGAACCTCCAGACCCTCTCCCCCTCTGCAGGAACCTGTTGACCCAGGCTCAGGGGACTTTAGTCCATTGCAACCTCAGGTCCCTCCATCTGCATGCCTGGCTCTTGAGGACATATCTATTGCCACATTTGGGGTCTCTACCAGAGTGGCGGACATCCTAGCGGCTGCCCGGAAGCCTTCCACTCGAGCCACATATGCCATGAATTGGAAACGGTTTGCCACTGGGGCTGCCAAACATAATCTGGATCCCTTCACCTGCCCTAGAGAGCCAGATCCTGGACTACCTGATCTCTCTGCCTGAGTCAGGTCTCCAGCACTCCTCCCTCAAGGTGCACTTTTCAGCTTTTTCTGCTTTTCATGAGCCTGTGGGTGACCACACGACTGCTCAGCTAGATGTCTCCTGTGCCTTTCTAAGGGACATCCTGCATCTGAAACCCTCATTCCATTCTTCTGTCCCAGCTTAGGATCTGAATTTTGTTTTACAAAAGTTCACCCTGCCTCCTTTTGAACCAGTCACAACTTGGGAGTTACACTTTCTCTCTTGGAAAGCGTTATTTTTATGTTTAATTTTTTTGTATGATCTTTTTATTCCCCTATGTGCCCCAATGTACCCCACTCCTTCGGGCTGCCAAGTCCCCCGACTTGCCCCTACTATCCTCGCTCAAGCCACTCCTCCGTCCTCACATCGCAGCTGGCCCCGAAGTATCCCAATGTAACCTTTTCACCAGGTGGGTCCCCCTCCTCTGAGGGGGAAGGCACTGGGGAGGGGTGTTACCAGTGCACTCTCAGGTTCGGGGTGCTGCTGAGGCAGAGAGAGGGATCCCTGAAGGGCTCCGGCGGCATCGGAGCACAGCAGCCATCATCTGGTGGACCACGAGAGCTATTTCCGGTTTTCTGGGTTCCCCATTGTGCCACTCGTGCAGTGCCTCCAGTCTCCACTGGGGGCTGC
This sequence comes from Neoceratodus forsteri, assembly GCA_016271365.2. Classification (NCBI taxonomy): domain Eukaryota; kingdom Metazoa; phylum Chordata; order Ceratodontiformes; family Ceratodontidae; genus Neoceratodus; species Neoceratodus forsteri. The sequence goes on from CM028136.1 coordinate 86,410,958, forward strand.
TGCCGGGCGATGCCTCCCCCAATCCCACCCCAGAAGGGGAGAGCAGTCCTCCGGATGTTCAATCCTCTCCTCCCCCTGGCGCCCCGAGTCCGTTCCTGAACCCGGGTCACCAGCGTGGTCCAAGGTAAGGCGCCAGCGCCTCAACCCTCTATGCCACCGGGCTGGCTGGAAAGCATTATTTTTAGTTGACATTACCTCTGCTCGAAGAATTTCAGAACTTCAGGCCCTCTGGTGACAGGAGCCTTATTTGATTTTTTTCAAAAAGACAGTTTCTCCCCAAGGTGGTCTCCAAGTTTACACTCAACCAATCTATCACCCTTCCTGTTTATTTTCCTGAGCGTGCCAATCCAGGTGAAGCACTGCTCCATACATTAGATGTGTGCAGAGCTTTGGAGTACTACCAGCTTCGCACCAAGGAATGTAGAAAGTCAAAGCAGTTGTTTGTTTCCTTCGCCCCGGTAGAGAGGGCGCTTCAGTTTCTAAGCAGTGTTTATCCAAATGGTCGGCAAATTGCATTCTGTTCTGCTACAAGAAGTAAGGCGAAGAACTTACTGTTCCCCTCCTGCCCATCATGACTTTATATTTATTTATTTATTTAGTTTTTGTTGACCGGGTAACTGTACTAGACAAATCCTGCCTATTTTCAGGCACGACCCGGGGGAAAGGGATACAGATGAATGCCAACTGACTTTGAACCAGTTGGTGGTATTTTTAGTGAATGAGGGAAATTTGGCCAGGACACCTGGTTAATTCTCCTACTCTTTTCGATAAGTGCCATGGGATCTTTAACATCCACCTGAACTACCACCAATCCAGGCAGATGGGACCTCGGTTTAACGTCTCATCCGAAAGACCGCACCTCAGAAGTGCAGCACCCCTCTCATGCTGCACTACAGCATGTATATGTACCATAGAGGGTAGTTTTCTTACCGGCCTTTCAGTTGATGGGTTTCGCCTGGCCAGTTCCTCGCCTGGCCTGCACTTACTGGAACCCCGTCCACTGATGAGCCAACCTAGTCCTAGCTCCCCCCCCCCTCCGCTGCCACGTCCCTCCTCCTGTTTTGCCTTCCCTGCTCCAATTGCTTATACCTAAAACAAAACCCGTTTCCGGGCTGCTCCCCGTGTTCCATTTTCCCCAGTGCTAATAGTAAGTGGAGTCCACTGCAAAGAAAGGTGGGATCTTCCTGGACATAAGTCTCCACCACTCATTCACACTAGTGGGATCTGCGCCGGAGGCACTAGGACCCATCGGGAGCAAACTTTTTGCTGGAGGGTCGCCGCGAGAGATGGAGCCGCGAGGCATGGCGCCACCTTGGCCAGTAATGACTATCTCGGCCGGCGACCCTCCAACCGCCTCAGTTCCTTTTTTCCTGCCGTCGAGTGCGCTTCAGTGACAATGTCGCTCGCCTGTCGGGAGTCAAACTTCAAACTAGCGCATAGTTTTCAGTTTATTTTTTTGTAATTTTATCTCGATAGTAGTATCGCTTAATTTTATTCTGTTATATTTTAAAATTTAACTTATAGCAAAGAAGTCTCGGCCTACTGGACAGAGTCGACCATGAGCAGGTCAGGTGACGGTAGGGAGACCTCATATGAAAGCTGTTCAGTCAGTCGGGCTGGGTCCGGTCAGCCCCCTTCTCCTCAGCGGGGTTCCGACAACGGTCAGTCCGATGCCCGGGGGGATGGGCGGTCCCTCCGCCGGCATAAAAATAAACGGTCGCATTCTCGGCACCGTTCAGCCTCGAGCTCTTCTTCGGCCCACAGGTCAAAAAAGAGAAGGCATCACTCGAGGTCGCCCTCTGATACGTCTGCGCGTCGACGGTCGGTTATCGTACCTAGTTGCCGGTCTCCTCCTTTGGAGTCGCCAACTTCCGGTTTCCGCCGTCTTCGACATCGGAGCCCCACCCCGCCTATAGGTAGGGCTCCAGATGAGCAGTTTCATCAGTGGGCCGCTCTTATGGAGCAATGGGCTCGGAGGTTGGTTCTTCTGCCTAGCTCGGTTGCCCCGGAGCTTTCGGGCTCGTCAGGCGATCAGGTAGGGCGGTTGGACCTTCCTAGTCGCGCAGCGCCTCCTTCGGTGCCAGCGACTCCGTGCTTAGGTGTTCCCCCCCTCACATGGCTGCGGCGCAGGGGGCCACACCGATGCCCTTATCTCCTTGTTTTTTCCTCTCTTGCTTTCCAGGTTCCAGGGGTGTCCTCGGTCGCTGCGCTTGTCGGCGCTCACAAGGGGTTTTGCGGTGCCGCTTGGTCTTGCTGCGCCTGCCCGCTGTGCCGGTAGCAGGTTCAGCTGCACAGGCTACTTTTGGCGCCTGCTGCGCCTGCGCGCCTGCTGACTCCTTTCGCCTCCTCGGGCCTGGGGCCCCTGAGACTCTCCCTTTCTATCTGCTCTTTCTTCTTCTCCTATTTTTCACTCCTTCCTGGACTTTCAGGAGATGACGTTGAGCCTGACCCAGACCTTCGGTTGGGTGATGAAGTGGAGGAAACAGGATCCTTCACCGCTACAGAGCCTGTGGTCGAGGACCTATCCTTTAAGTCTCTGTTGAGGAACCTGAGATCCACTCTTTCTCTCCAGACTACGGACATCGATCATGGGAAAATATTAAGACTCCAGTATCTTCATGCTTCGGAGATCCCTACGGATTTGACTCCTCCGATTCAACCCTCCTTCGAGACGCTGTCTCAAATGGTATGGAAAATCCTGCTCTTATTCCCTCAGTGGCTAAATCCATTGATAAGAAATATTCAGCTCCCAAGGATCGTCCCTATTTTGGCATCCCAAGCCTTTGGATCCTATTGTAGTCCTGGCAGAGAATGACAAGGTCGTCTTCCTCGTTACTACAGCTCGACCTATTAACAAAGAGTCTCGTGAAATTGATACATTAGTAAGAGAGTCTTGCTGCTCCACTTTAAGTATGCGATTCAAGCTATCAGGGCTATTTTTCTCAGTATGAGTATATCCTGTGGCACTCTATGAAATGAATGGTTGAAGCTCTTCCAGATTCCGACTCCAAGTCAGAGCTCCTTCTAACCGTTATCAGAGGTATTGAGTTCAATAACCAACAGGTCAAAGCCGCCATGGACGCTTTCGACACTGCTTCTCGTTCAGCAGCCGCAGGTATTTGTACTCGACGCCATTCCTGGCTGCGTACTTCTGGCTTTACGAATGATGCTCAGCAGCAGGTAATGGCACTGCCCTTTGATGGCTCCCTATCTTTTTGGTCCTCAGGTAGAGCAAGCCCTCAGAGGCCACTCAGAAGACTAGGTCGGCCATTGTTGGCTAGACCTCCGCCTACCCCCTCTCGGGGGCATGTAGGTAAACGTCAGTTTCATAGTCGCCAGTCCTTTCGAGGCAGAGGAAGCTTCCATAAAAGCCAACCTGCCCAACCTCAAAAGAAGGCGCAGAGAGCGCAGGGGCCTAAAGCCCCCAGCGCTACCTTATGAATTGCCGGCCCCAGTTCCATCCACACTGCCCAAGATGGAACTTTCTCCTCCGGTTGGAGGTCGTCTGATGTACTTCTACAATCAGTGGAAGTCCATAACCTCGGACAAATGGGTCCTTCAGATAATTCGAGAGGGTTATTCTCTCAATCTTTTGAAAACCCCCGACTTGCTCTCCCAAACGACAACCCAGGTTGTCGACCTCTCAGTCAGACCTCCTCACCGCCGAGATCCAGGGCCTTCTAAACAACAGGGCAATAGAACTGGTGCCCGCAGATCAGTGAAACACAGGGTTCTACTCCCATTACTTTCTGGTTCCAAAGAAATCTGGGGATGCGCCCATTCTAGACCTCAGGAAGTTAAACAAATTCCTCCCCAGGAGAAATTCAAATGATTTCCTAGGTACCCTGTTACCTTTGCTGCATCAGCACGACTGGCTGGCCTCCCTGGATATGCAGGACGCTCACCAGCATATCCCCATCCACCCGACCCATCGCAAATTCCTGAGGTTTGTAGCTCTGGGTCAGCATTATCAGTTCAGAGTCCTGCCTTTTGGGCTATCCTCAGCGCCGCGAGTTTTTACAAAGTGTTGTGCAGTTCTCGCAGCGCATCTCAGGAAGCTCGGACTCCGAGTGTTTCCCTACCTAGATGATTGGCCCTCAGCAGTCCTTCCAGCCAAGGGACTCTGGAAGCGCTCAAACGGCTTCTCGCCTTCTACGTCCATGGAGTTCTGCTAAATCTGAAGAAGTCACAACTGCAGCCTCCCAGAGGCTCCTTTTCATAGGGACTCTTCTGGACACTCTTCCACAAGGCTTTCCTTCCAGAGGACAGAAGACTCGACATCCTTCAGATGGTCCGTTACATCGGGAGAACCGATCGGTCACAGCTCTCTCGATGCAACGTATGTTGGGTCTCATGGCGTCCTCAGTGTTCACTGTGCCCCTAGCTCGGTTACACATGAGGACCACCCAATGGATGCTCTCCGCTCAGTGGTCGCCGACTTCTCACCCCCAGTCTTATCCCATCAAGGTGACGGAGCCCCTACGAAGGTCTCTCACCTGGTGGTCTCAAGAGAGCAATCTCCTGGAAGGATTCCCCTTTGCTCCTCTGGATCATCAGATCTCCATCACCACAGACGCATCGCTAATGGGATGGGGAGCTCACTGTCTCTCTCTCTCCACACTCAAGGTGTATGGACTCAGCTCGAAACTCAGCTCCACATAAATGTCCTGGAGATGAGAGCGGTCCTCTATGCGATCCGAGCGTTGAAGGATGTTCTTTGTCACAAGAACATTCTCCTTCAAACGGACAACAAAGCTGTGATGTATTACATCAACAAGCAAGGCGGTGCTCACTCTTATCCCCTTTGCAGGGAAGCAATGAGAGTGTGGGAGTGGTGCTTGGAGCACAAGTCTCTAATTCAAGCGGTATATCTGCCGGGTGTACAAAACGACTTAGCAGATCACCTCAGCAGGACGGAGGCAGACCCTCACGAGTGGTCTCTCGACCCAGCCGTAGCTCGGTCACTGTTCAAAGAGTGGGGGACTCCAGACCTGGACCTTTTTGCATCCCCACTCAATGCAAAACTGCCTCTCTTCTGCTCCAGAAATCCAGGGCCTGGCATTTTCTGTCAGGATGCGTTCAGGCTGCGGTGGACAAAACGCTTTCTTTACGCCTTTCCACCGCTCCTTTAATTCAGAGAGTTCTCCTCAAGTTCGAGTCTCAAGGGACCAAGATGATTCTCATTGCTCCTCCTGGCCTCGGCAACTATGGTTTCCTCTCACTAACAGTATGTCGGCAGCCTCCCAGACCACTTCCTTGCAAATCAGTCTTTGACTCAGGGTTCGCTGGTCCATCCTAACCTGAGGTCACTTCACCTTCATGCTTGGCTCTGAAGAGGTAGAAGTGAACCGGTTCAACGCCCTCGTAGAGTCTCAGACGCCCTTCTGGCTGCCTCGAAGCCAGCTACCCAAAACTTACACTTCTAAGTGGAAACGCTTTTCTCTCTGGTGTGCAAAGTCCTCTTGAATCCCTTTCCTGTCCTCCAGACAAGGTTCTGGAGTACCTTTTGGACCTATCAAACTCAGGTCTCCAGTACTCCACGTTAAAGTTCACCTTAGTGCCATTTCAGCGTACCGTGAGCCGGTTTCTTCCTTGTCTCTGGCTCAGTTACCTATGGTGAAGAGATTTCTTAAGGGAATTCTGCATACCAGACCCCCAGTTAGACGTCCAGTCGCAGCCTGGGACATTAACCTTGTTAGACATGCTCACTTGGAAGCCTTTCGAACCCCTAGCTACCTGTGAGCTAAAATTTCTTACCTGGAAGACAGCCTTCCTAGTGGCCATTACCTCAGCCCGCAGGGTCTCTGAGTTACATGCCCTGGTTACGGACCCTCTGTATACTGTGTTCCATAAGGACAAAGTAGTTCTTCGTACTCATCCTAAATTTCTTCCCAAGGTTGTGTCAGAATTCCATCTAAACCAACCTCTGGTGCTTCCCTCTTACTTCACGAACTTCCAAAATGAAGGAGAACGGTCTCTTCATTCCTTGATGTTAAGAGAGCCTTGCGGTTCTACTTGGATAGAACCAAGAATTTTCGCAAGACTCAGCAATTGTTTGTTTCCTTCAGCGAGACCCGGCTGGGTCAGCCTGTCGCTATCAGATGCATCTCATCATGGTTAGTGGCATGTCTTCGACATTGCTATTCCATGGCACAGGTTAAATTAGAAGGTAGAGTTTACGCTCACTCTACTAGGGCGGTTGCGGCATCCCTAGCGGAAATTCGCAATGTTCCAATTGCAGATATCTGCAATGCCGCCACCTGGAGCTCAGTGCATACCTTCGTTAAGCATTATGCACTGGATGTTCATGCCAGGCGTCATTCCGCCTTCAGCAGAACTATTCTTAATGGACTTCTGTCCTAGACGTGTGAGCTATGGCTCCCCTGCCGCCCTTTTTGGGGATTATCAGCTTGGTACTCTCCCACTAGTGTGAATGAGTAGTGGAGACTTATGTCCAGGAAGATATGAAAATTACGTACCTACCGTAATTCTTGATCTTCTTGGACGAGTCTCCACCACTCATTCACACGCCCACCCTCCATCCCCCGAGCTCACCGCTGTGTTGGTCTTCACTCCCTCAAATCTTTAGGCCGTGAAGACTTCTTTGCTGACCCTTCTTACACGGGTCGTCCGGACTATCTTATGTCCGTTTTGTAAGGTTAGGTTTACTCTTTACGTTAGTTGCGCTGCACCTCCTTGGTAAAAAAGGTACTGAGGCGGTTGGAGGGTCGTCGCCGAGATAGTCATTACCGCGCGAGCCACCGCTCGTGGCGCCATGCCTCGCGGCGCCATCTCTCGCGGCGACCCTCCAGCAAAAAGTTTGCTCCCGATGGGTCCTAGTGCCTCCGGCGCAGATCCCACTAGTGTGAATGAGTGGTGGAGAGTCGTCCAAGAAGATCAAGAATTACGGTAGGTACGTAATTTTCATTTACTGGTAATGGTAAATGGCGTCCACACCAAAGAAAATAGGGTTACTAGTGGGGTACCACAGAATTCAGTATTGGGCTCAGCCCTTTTTAATGTCTTTATAAGTGACATTGCAGAGGGACTGGAAGGAAACATATGCCTCTTTGCAGACTACACAAAGATCTGCAACAGGGTTGATTCACAAGTGGAGGTGGAAAGGATGAGAAGCGACTTGGCAAGGTTGGAAGAATGGTCAAAAGTATGGCAGCTTAGATTCAGTGCCAAGTAATGTACCTGGGAAACAAAAACCCAGGGGAAGAGTACACGGTGGTGGGCTGGAGGTAGTAACAACAAAAATGGAAAGGGACCTGGGGTAGTCATATCAGATGACCTAAAGGTAAGCAAGCTGCCATGTATGTAAAGGAACGTTTCTCTGCCTCATCCATCCTCTGTTCTGACAGTGATTCCACCAGTGACAGGGTCATTGCCGAGTTGAAAGTGGGATCTACCAAGAAACTCTATCTGGGCTGTTGTTACAACCCTCTGCAGGGGGGTGTAGCTGGTCTTCAAAGCCTGCTTAATGGATACGGGTCTCTCTCCCCATCCAGGGATACTATCATTCTTGGAGACCTTAACCTCATCTGGCTGGGTACTCACGAAACTGAATACACCAGCATGCTTAAGGTATACAACCTGACTCAAATCATCACCCTGCCCACCCGACTCAACACTCAGGCCTCCACCCACTCTCTAATCGACTGGGTAATCACTAACAATGAAGAAAGAATCACTCAGGCAGGCACCTTGTCTGACTCCCTGAGCGATCACTTCCCTACCTATGCCATCTACTCCACCAAGGCCACCCGCCACCCTCCCAAGTACCTGTCCTTTCGCAAATTCAATCACACCGACAAATCCCTCCTCCTCGAGGATGGTAAGGCCAGCAATTGGCAGGGCCTATATGCCCTCATTGATACTAACACTGCTGCAGCCTACTTCACCAGTGCCCTCCTAGACATCCAGAACCACCACTTCCCCATCACCGCTAGGCGAGTCAGAGGAGGGTGTACACGCTGGATAACCCCCTGAGCTCCTCACACTCATGAAGGAGAGGGACTGTGAGTGGGCTGCTTGTAAATCAGACTCCTCCCTGGTCCTCTGGCATGAATACCACCACCTGCGCAATCAATGCAAGCACTTGATAAGGTCTCTAAAACAGAACTATCACCTCAAGACACAGAGGGACAGTTTCAGCAATCCAAGGAAATTCTGGGACTCCATAAACTCCCTGCTCCATCCCTGCACCAATAACCCTAGCCCACATCTAAGTTCTCCCACGGGTCAACTGTCCCACCCCTCGGGTGTGGCTAAGGTGCTTAACTCCCATTTCACCGACCTGTCAGCCCTTCTTAGCCAACTCTCCTCCAGCAACCCCCCTCCCGGGCCTTTTACCTCCTCCACCTCCCCTCCCCCCGCCCACACTGCTGGTCTGTCCTCCAACCCTAGTGCTAGCTCTAACCCCCATCCCTCTCCTGATCTTCCACACCTCCTCCTCCTCCACCCACCACCCATTCTACTTTAAGGCCATCTCCCTTAGGGACACCAAAAAGCTCCTCCAGGGCCTACCACATCGGGACAGCCCAGGCGCTGATGGCCTCTCCCCACACTTTCTAAAACTCATCTCCAACCCGCTTACCTTCATATCTAATCCCTCTCTGTCCACCTCCTCCATACCCCACTCCAGGAAGGTTGCCAGGGCGGTCCCTATCTTTAAAGCCAGCGACCCCCACTCCCCCGACAACTATCAGCCAATATCCTTTCTCCCCCACCTTAGTAAACTCCTTGAAAAGATCATCCACTGCCAGCTATCTGAATACCTCACCAAACATAACCTTCTATGTGCCCAACAATACGGCTTCCAAAAGTATCACAGCACCGCTACAGCCTTGCCTATCCTCACCAACCATCTCGTCTCTAACATGGATCGTGGCTGTGCCACTGGTGCAGTCATTGTTGACCTATCTAAAGCCTTTAATCTTGTAAACCACACCCTCCTCTCTAAATTGCAATCGATTGGCTGTTCGGCTGAGACCACAAAATGGTTTCAGTGCTATCGCTATAATCGTTCCCTATCAGTTTGTATCGGCTCAGTCTGTTCTCTGGCCCTTCCAGTCGCCACTGGGGTCCACCAAGGGTCCATCCTGGACCCCCTACTCTTTTCCATCTTCGTAAACACACTCCCCGCTGACTGCCTCAACTACAACATGCTCCTCTACGCTGACGACCTTGTTATTTTTCATAGTGACAAGTCTCTCCCTCACTTATCCTCTGCCCTCACCCAGAACTACAGCGCTGCCCACAGCCGGTTCACTTCCAACTTACTTCTGCTAAATGCCCAAAAGCCCAAGGCAATGCTATTTGCATCTAAACCAATGCTTACTAAATACCTTGCGGACAACTCCTCTCTCCAAATTCTCTCGCCAGACGGCCCTGCTTTTGAAAATGTCTCCATCTTTAAATACCTTTGGATTACGTTCAGTCCCTCTCTCTCCTTCACTAACCATGTTGACCTTGTTATCCACAGGATTAACCAGAAACTAGGCACTGCCTATCATATAAAACCCTGTCTGTCCAATGTTGCTCGCCTTGCCATAGTCAGGGGCAGCATTCTCCCCATGCTGGACTATTGCTCCCCTATATACTCTCATGTCTCCACCACCCTGCTAGCTAGACTATCGGCTGCCTACGACAGCGTTTGTCACTTCGTGCTGTCTACCCTTTTCTCCACGCATCACTGTGACTTCTGCGGCTCCCTCAGCTGACTCCACCTACAAAGCCATTTCGAATTCACTCTGGGCTGCTTTGTAAACACCATCATCAGAAATAGCGCTGTCTCACCTCTCTCCAACCTCTGTAATCCACGTACTTTGTCTAGGTGTCTTCGATCCTCTACTGTTTTTCCATCCCCGAGGTGCCGCAAACCACAACCAAAATGGGTGGGAATGCTCTGTCAGTAGCAGCACCCACCTTTTGGAATGGGCTACTCACCCCACTCAGATCTTCTAACACCCATCTCTCCTTTAAGCACCACCTCAAATCCTGGCTACTAACAAACCACAGCTGCAAATGCCACCCAGATAGCTGCCCTAACCGACTGGTGCTTTCCCATTCTCACCCTCTGCAGTGGTACCAACTGGTACTACTCCCTTTTATGTTAACCCTCCTGTCCCTACATCCCCACCCCTTCCCCTCCCCTTCTCCACATCTCTGGAGATCCCCTTCCTCGCCCAGGAGCGACTGCACGCCTATCTATTGGTCCATGTTTCCTTTTAGGAATATTGTTTGTTATCTCTGCCATTTACTGTAAATCTGAATTTATTGTATTTTGCAACCTTGTATCTTATATATCATTGTATTTTTGTTTTGTCCTATTGTTTCTTGCCTACTGCTCATTGTACTGTACTTATAGTCTACTTCTGTGCCAATGTATGTGGCCTCGGTCGTGCCTGAAAACGGTTCCTGGGATCAATGCACTTACCCAGTTACCAAAGTCATAAATAAATAAACAAGCAATGTGAGAAGGCAGTAAGGAGGGCTGGGGGATACTGGGATGTATAGGGAGAGGCATCACCAGTGGAAAACTGGAAGTTGTTATCCCACTGAACAGACAGTTGGTGAGACCCCATCCGGAGTAATGTGTGCAGATCTTCCTGGACATTAAGTCTCCACCTCTCATTCATACTGATGGGAACTACGCCAGAGGCACTAGGACCCAGCGGGAACCAAAAATATTCAAGAGGGCTGGAGTTGCAGTAGGGCTGCGAGGAAGTGACACCGTGAGCCAGGCTAGTGCTGTATAGAAAATACAAAATCACACATGCCCCCACAATGCAAAGCATCATGGGCTGCATATGCAAATCACCACAGAATGTTATGCTGGTCCAACTTGTTTGCGCACAGAGGTTCTTTGTCTTTTAAATAGTTTTTTATTTTAATGGGTTCACCACAATATATCCAAGGCACACTGCCTTAAGGGTAGCTGGTCCATTCCACTGGGGTGCCAAACAGACGAGGCATACTGATGAGTCCTGGTAGGACGAAACACGTGTCTATGTCTTCTGTTAGCACCCTTTGCAAACTGTGTGAGAGGCCTTTGGCACCATGCAATTCTGCTTAAAGTTGGACCAGCATAACATTCTGTGGTGATTTGCATATGCAGCCCTTGATGCTTTGCATTGTGGGGGCATGTGTGATTTTGTATTTTCTTGAAACTTGGCTTCCCAGCCAAATGCCCTTTGGGGTAACCCTTGCCTCAGTGTTTGCGCACAGAGGTTCTTTGTCTTTTAAATAGTGCTGTATAGGCTACCTCGGCGTCGACCCTCCAACTGCTTCAGTGACGACGTCGCTCACCCAACGGGAGTCAAAACTTCACGTCTATACGACAGCAGCTTCAGTTTCATTTTAGTTTGTCTTAGATTTATTATTTTCTAGAGAAAGTAAAATTAAAATAGGAATTTTATTTAGTATCTATTGCACAGAAAACGTTTTCAGCCCTCCTTCGATGGAGTCGACCGTGAGCGGGGCAGATGATGGTGGGGAGACTTTGCATGAAAGCTGTTCGGTCAGCTAGGCTGGGTCTGGTCCGCTGCACTCTACGGGGGATGGGGGCCCGACTACAGGCAATCCGGTGCTCAGTGAAATGTGCAGTCTTCCTGAAGGTACACAAAGAAGCGGTCCCATTCTCAGCACCGCTCGCCATCCTCTTTGGCCTCCCGATAGAAGAAGAAACGGCACCACTCGAGGTAACCTTCTGGTATGTCTACACGTCGGTTGCCGGAGGCAAGGACCAGACTCCTCCTCCTCTTCCAGAGTCCCCTCCGGTCTCTGTCGCTGGTGCCCGACATCCTCAACTCCGGAGTCCCTCCCCACTCATTGGGCGGGGGATCCTTCGGTGAGCAGTTGCACCATTGGGCCACTCTTATGGAGCAATGGGTGCAGCGGTTGTCCTGACTGACTAAACCAGCCGGTCTGTCACCGGGGCTTTCAGGCCAGTCGGTTTCAGACCAGTGGGTGGGGCGGTTGGGTCTTCTGAGTCGTGCGGCACTCTCTCTGGTGCCGTCGATGCTGCACTCTGGTGTTTATCCCCCTCACATGGCTGCAACGCAGGGGTCCACACCGGTGCCTTTATCTCCTGATGATTTTCTTCGCTTCTCCTCTGTGAGTCGAAAGTCAGCTTCCCTGGCACCGCATTCGGTGAGCATCCTGCGGCGCAGCACTCGGTGCCACTTTCCCTGCTGGTGCCGCTTTCCATGCCAGCACCACCTTCTGTAGTGGCGCCAAGAGCACTTGCGGTGCCGCATGATGTTCAAAGGTTTTTGACGCTGATTCTCTCTGCTGCTCCTCCTGCTTTTCATCCCTTTCCTATCTATACAGTCCCTTCAGGACTAGCAGGGGATGACATTTAGCCCAATCCTGATCTTCGATTAGGGGACGACTTCGATGATGAGTCCTCCCTAAGGGCAGTGAATAAACCTATTTCAACAGAGCCTTTGGTTGAGGACCTTTCTTTTAAGTCTCTGCTCAGAAATTTGAATACCACTCTCTCTCTCCAGACTTCGGATATTGTTCCTGGGAAGTTGTGTCTGCAGTACCTGCACATTCTGGACATTCCTATGGAATTGACTCCCCCCATGCAACCCTCTTTTGAGACACTTTCGCAGATGGTGTGGGATAATCCAGCGCTTATTCCCTCTGTGGCTAAGTCCGTAGACAGGAAATATGCCCCTCCCAAGGATCAACCCATTCTGGCCTCGCTAGCCTTTGCCGATGTCTTCGTCTTTCCATGCCGGCGCCGCGCTTGCGGTGCCGCATGATGTTGAGAGGTTTTTGACGCCAATTCTGTCTGCTCCTCCTTCTACTTTTCATCCCTTTCCTGTCTGTTACAGTCCCTTCTGGACTAGCAGGGGATGACATTGAGCCCGATTCTGATCTTCGATTAGGGGACGACTTCGATGATGATTCCTCCCTAGGGGGAGTGAATAAACCTATTTCAACAGAGCCTTTGAGACACTTTCACAGGGTGGGGGATAAGCCATCGCTTATTCCCTCTGTGGCTAATTCCACAGACATGAAATATGCCCCTCCCAAGGATCAACCCATTCTGGCCTCGCATGCCTTTGCTGATGCGATCGTTGTACTGGCAGAGAATGACAAAGCCGGTCTTCCACAGGAATCTGAGGCACATTCAATAAACAAAGAATCTCGCAAGATCGACACCTTGGGGAAGCGAGTCTTTGCTGCGTCCACCCTGGGCATGTGTATTGCTAGCTACCAGGGCTACTTCTCTCAATATTTTTTTATTTAGTGTTTGTTGACCGGGTAAGTGCACTAGACAAATCCTGCCTATTTTCAGGCACGACCCGGGGGAAGGAGATACAGATAAATGCCAACTGACCTTGAACCAGATTAAGCTGTTGGTGGCATTATGAAACATTTCAATAAAAATAAATAAATAAACAAATATGAGTCTACACTCTGTCATTCACTCAAGGCTATGGTAGAAGCTCTTCCAGATTCAGAAATTAATACAGAAGTCCTTCAAACCATTACTAGAGGCTTTGAATCCAATATTCAACAGTTCAAAGCTGCCATGGATGCTTTTGACACTGCCTCCAGAGCAGTGGCAGCTGGTATTTGCACCCGTCGCCACTCCTGGTTGCGCACCTCGGGCTTCACAAATGATGCCCAACAGAGGGTTATGGCCTTGCCTTTCAATGGTACCTATCTGTTTGGTCCTCAGGTCAAGCAGGTGCTAGAAGCCACTTAGAAGACTAGGACAGCCATCAAAATGACCAGACCGCCTTCTGCAGCCCTTCAAAGAGGTGTGAACAAGCGTTGGTTTCATAACCGTCAGTTCTTTCGTGGGAAAGACAGAGGGGGGGCTTTAATAGAAACCAAACCCCTCAGCCACAAAAGAAAATGCAGCAGAAGGCTCAGGGCCCCAAAGCACCTAGTGCCACCCTCTGAGATTCCGGCCCAAGTCCCACCTCAGCTGTCCGAGGGGGACTCTTCCTCGGCAGTAGGAGGGCGTCTGACTCTGTTTTACAACCAGCGGAATTCAATCACATCAGACAAATGGGTGCTCAGAATAATCCGCAACAGGTACTCTCTAAATCTGTTGGAAACCCCTCAAGATCATCCACCCAAATGACAGCCCAGGCTGTCAGTCTCTCAGTCAGACCTTCTTGCTTCCGAGATCCAAGGCCTTCTGAACATCAGGGCAATAGAAGTAGTTCCACCAGATCAGTGGAATACAGGTATACTCTCATTACTTCCTAGTCCCAAAGAAAACAGGCAGCATGCACCCTATTCTAGATCTCAGGAAGCTAAACAAGTTCCACTACAAGGAAAAGTTCAAGATCATATCACTCAGTACACTCTTACCTCTGATTCATCAACACAATTGGCTAGCCTCCCTGGACATGCAGGACGGCTACCAACACGTTCCCATTCACCCAAACCACCACAAATATCTCAGATTCATGGCGTTGGGTAGCACTACCAATTCAGAGTCCTGCCCTTTGGGCTATCCTTGGCGCCTCGAGTTTTTACAAAGTGCTTTGCAGTTCTCGCAGCGCACCTGAGGAAGCTCCGAATTCAAGTATTCCTGTATCTGGACGATTGGCTTCTTGCAAGCCCCTCCAGACAAGAGACTCTAGAAGCCGTTGCTACGGCTTCAAAATTCCTCATGTCCATGGGAGTCCTGCTAAACTTGGGAAAGTCACAGCTACAGCCCTCCCAGCAGCTCCTCTTCATAGAAGCCCTTCTGGATACCTCCAATGCGAAAGCCTTTCTTCCAGAAGACAGAAGGAGCGACATCTTCCAGATGGCCCTCTTCATCAGAGAAAACAGCTCAGTCCGAGCTCTCTCAATGCAGCGGATGCCTCGTCTCATGGCATCCTCTGTGTTCACTGTGCCTCTGGCTCGCCTTCACTTGAGAACTACTCAGTGGATGCTCAGCACTCGGTGGTCACCGACCACGCACCCACAGTCCTTTCACATCAAGGTGACAGAACTGCTGAAACAGTCTCTCACCTGGTAGACTCAGGAGGGCAAACTTCAGGAAGGTTATCCCTTCGCCCCTCTAGATCCCCAGATCTCCATCACCACAGATGTGTCCCTGCTGAGATGGAGAGCTCACTGTCAAAATCTCCACACCCATGGTCGTTGGAGTCGGGACGAATCTCAACTTCACATAAATGTTCTGGAAATGAGAGCCGTCTTTTACGCAGTCCGGACCTTGAAGTACATACTCTGTCACAAGACAATTCTCCTTCAAACGGACACCAAGGCAGTGATGTACTATGTCAACAAGCAGAAAGGAGCACACTCTTACCCCTTATGCAGGGAAGCGATGAGAGTGTGGGAATGGTGCCTAGAACACAAAGCTCGGATCCAGGCGGTCTACATGCCAGGAGTCCGGAACAATCTGGCGGATCATCCATCTCAGCAGAACGGAGACAGATCCTCACAAGTGGTCTCTCGATGCAGGTATCGTGCTATCACTTTTCGAAGCGTGGGGAACTCCAGACCTGGGCCTTTTTGCGTACCCACTTAATGTAAAACTGCCTCTCTTCTGCTCCAGAAATCCAGGACTTGGCGTCTTTTGTCAAAATGCATTCAGATGGCGGTGGACAAGACACTTTATGTACGCATTTCCTCCTCTTCCCCTAGTTCAGAGGGTGCTGCTCAAACTAGAGGCGTGGGGGGAGAATGATCCTCATCACCCCATACTGGCCGTATCAGATCTGGTTTCCATTAATTATTGATTGTCGGAAACCTCACAGAGACAGCTTCCACTTCATAGGAACCTGCTGACCCAGAGCCCTGTGGTCCACCCCAACCTGAAGTCCCTTCACCTCCATGCCTGGCTCCTGAAGAGATAGAGGTGAACAGGTTTAATGTTTCACGTAGGGTCTCGGATATTCAGTTAGCTGCACGCAAGCCAGCTACATGAAAGACTTACATGGCTAAGTGGAAGTGGTTCTCCATCTGGTGTGCGAAATCCTCATGGAATCTTTTTTCCTGCCCACCAAGCAAGGTCCTAGAGTATCTTCTAGACCTCTCAAACACAGGCCTGCAATACTCAACTGTTAAGGTTCACCTCTGTGCAATCTCAGCGTACCATGAGCCCGTACATTGCATGACATTGCATGTCTCTAGCTCAGCTTCCTGTTGTCAAGAGATTTCTTAAAGGCATTCTACATACTAGGCCACTACCAGACGACCAGTAGCGGCCTGGGACATTAACCTTGTGCTAGATATGCTCACTCGTAAGCCCTTCGAGCCTGTAGCTACTTATGATCAGAACTTCCTGACTTGGAAGATGGCCTTCCTTGTAGCGATCACTTCCACCCGCAGAGTGTCAGAAATGCATGCTTTGGTTACAGACCCCCCCATATACTGTATTTCACAAAGATAAGGTGGTTCTTAGGACCCACCCCAAGTTTCTTCCTAAGGTTGTCTCAGAATTCCATCTGAATCAGCCCTTGGTCCTTCCTACCTACTTCGTGAACTTCCAGAATGAGAGAGCGCGTACCCTTCATTCCCTAGATGTGAAGAGAGCCTTGTGATTCTGCTTAGACCTGACTAAAAAAATCCGCACGTCTAAACAACTGTTTGTCTCCTTCAGCACGGCCCGGCTGGGGCAGCCTGTTGCTATCAGGTGTATTTCAACGTGGCTATGGCATGCCTCCACCACTGCTACTCCATGGCACAGGTTAAGCTAGAAGGCAGAGTATACGCTCATTCTACCAGAGCAGTTGCAGCATCTCTGGCAGAAATCCGCAACGTGCCCATTGCAGATATCTGCAGTGCGGCCACTTGGAGCTCCGGGCACACTTTTGTAAAGCACTACGCCTTGGATGTCCATGCCAGATAGCATCAGTCCTTTGGCAGGACAATCCTTAATAGACTTCTGTCTTAAGTGAGCTCCTCTCTCCTGCCACCTGTCTCAGGGGATTATTTTAGCTCGGTACTCTCCCATCAGTGTGAATGAGTGGTGGAGACTTTATGTCCAGGAAGATATGGAAGGGTGACCAAAGTAGTAGATCAGGGAGGGGCTGTGGACATGGCCTACCTAGACTTTAGCAAGGCATTTGACACAGTCCCACACAAAAGATTAATATATAAGTTAGCCAGCCTGGGAGTGGGTCCCAAGATGACAGCCTGGGTAAAGAATTGGCTGGAGAATAGGACACAGAGAGTAATAGTAAATGGAGTCCACTCAGAAGAAAGGAGGGTTACTAGCGGGTACCGCAGGGTTCAGATTAGGACTAGTCCTCAATGTCTTTATGCGTACATTGCAGAAGGACTGGAAGGAAAGTATGCTCTTTGCAGATGACACTAAGATCTGCAACAGAGTTGATGCACAGGGTGGAGTGGAAAGGATGAGAAGGACCTGGCAAGGTTAGAGGAATGGTCAAATGTATGGCAGCTTAGATTCAATGCTAAGAAGTGCAGGTAATGCACCTGGGAAACAAAACCCAGGGAAGAGTACACAATGGGGTGAGATACTAACAACAACAAAAATGGAAAGGGACCTGGGGTAGTCATATCAGATGACCTAAAGGTGGGCAAGCAATGTGAGAAGGCAGCAAGGAGGGTTGGGGATACTGGGATGCATAGGGAGAGGCATCACCAGTAGAAAACAGGAAGTTATTATCCTCTGTACAGACAGCTGGTGAGACCCCATCTGGAGTACTGTGTGCAGTTCTGGAGACCCAATCTCCGCAAAGACATAGACAGGATGGAAGCTGTCCAGAGGAGGGCACTAAAATGGTGCAGGGTCTGCACCGGAAGACATATGAAGAGAGACTTAAGGAGCTTAATATGTATAGCCTCGAGGAAAGGAGGGAGAGGGGGGACATGATAGAAACTTTCAAGTACCTCAAGGGAATCAACAAAGTCCAAGAGGGTAGCATCTTTCAAAAAAAGAGGTGTGCAAGAACAAGAGGGCACAATTTGAAGATAGAGGGGGCGGCTCAGAGGTAATTTAATGAAGTATTTTTTCACAGAGAGGGTTGTGGATGCATGGAATGGCCTTCCGGAGGAGGTTGTGGAGTCAAAATCAGTGGTGGAATTCAAGCATGCATGGGATAGTCATAAGGCAATTCTGGGGGTGGGGTAGAAAGAAGTAGGCTGCTGGTTAACTAGGATCTGCAGCTTATCCAGTAGGTAGGGAAATGGGCAGACTGGGTGGGCCAAGCTGTCCTTATCTGCCGTCAAATTCTGTGTTTCTATGTTTCTATATGTAAATTACGTACCTACCATAATTCTTGATCTTCTTGGACGAAGTCTCCACCATTCATTCACACGCCCACCCACCATTCCCTGAGCTCACTTATCTGTTTGTGGTCTTCACTCCCTCGACGGCTGGGCTGTGAAGACTCTGTTCTGTTGACCCTTCTTACACCGGTCATTCGTACTATCTTATGTCCGACATTAGGTTAGTTTTTACTAGGTTAGTTTACGCTGCATCTCCTCAGTAAAAAAGGTACTAAGGCGGTTGGAGGGTCGATGTCGAGGTAGCTTGTATGGTGAGAGGCAGGCTTGTGGTGCCGCTTCCTCATGGCCCTACCTTGGCACCGGCCCTCCTGAAGATTTTTGGCTCTCGCTGGGTCCTAGCGCCTCCGGTGTAGTCCCATCGGTGTGAATGAGTGGTGGAGACTTCGTCCAAGAAGATCAAGGATTACAGTAGGTATGCAATTTACATTCACCTGTACCTGTGATTATTGGAAATTACTTTCCAGGATTTACTGAGTTAATCAAAAAAAGAGTAAATCCTGATATTTCAGCAGCTGTGGTGACAAGAGCTCAGGCAAAGAAAATTTCAGATGGTGGGGACTCTTTTCCTTTTGGTGATTTTGATTCAGACTTGTTTGAGCACAGCTCCAAGATCTGGAAATCCAGGAAAGGAAGACAATGCCCGAAGAAACTGTGGCAACAAATGACTGATGGACATAAGGGGTTAGCATATAAAAATGCTGAAACTGAATTGATAACTGTTTGTGATTTTCTTTCATAACGAGCTTATGGTGTCTTTCTTCAGGGTTATTTTAAGCAGCTGGGGTTGAAACCAAAACAGAGTGGACCAGTGTTTAAAAAATGTAATGGGTTACTGTACAGAGTTTGTGTTAAACCTCAGACACAGGAACTGACAGAACAACTGGTTATACCACAGAAGTATAGAACAGAGTTGTTACAGACAGCACATGATAATCCTATGTCTGGTCACTCAGGGAGGGATCACACCCTTGCCAGATTGCTGTATAGATTTTACAGGCCTAGAATTCATAAAGATGTTGCTATCTATTGTAATTCCTGTGCTGAGTGTCAGAAAGTAGCCCGTCTCACTAGGAAAGACAAGGTTCCCCTGGTACCCCTACCCTTGATACATGTGCCTTTTGAGAGAATTGCAATGGATGTGGTTGGTCCTTTAGACAAAAGTAAAAAGGGTAATAGATTTATCCTGGTAGTATGTGACTATGCTACTCAATACCCAGAAGCAGTTCCAATGCGTACTGTCACAGCTTCAAAAGTGGCAGCAGAGTTTGCAAACATTTTCAGCAGAGTGGGCATACCTAGAGAAATTATTACTGATCAGGGTAGTAATTTTGGTGCTGCATTACTTAAGGAGCTGTACAGACTACTAGGTATCACTGCCATAAGAACCTCCCCCATCACCCTCAGACAGACAGTCGTGTTAAGCGTTTTAAACAAACCCTAGAATGCATGTTAGAAAGGTTTGTAAAAGGGGAAGGGAAAGATTGGGACCAATACTTGCCTCACCTACTTTTGGCTTACAGGGAAGTGCCACAGGCAACAGAGTTTTCACCATTTGAAATGCTGTATGGTAGGCAGCCAAGAGGGCCACTGGATGTGATAAAAGAAACGTGGGAAGATAATCCCACTCAGAAACAATCTATAACGTCTTATATGTGTGCCCTAAGAAACAAGCTGGCAAAATATGTTGAAATTGCCCATAGTAATCAGGAAGAGGCCCCAAACCAGCAGAAGGTATATTATGACCATGGGATAAAAGAAAAAGTTTTTGAGCCAGGTGAAAAGGTTTTGCTACTGTTACCTACAATAGAAAATAAACTGTTAATGAAGTGGCAAGGGCCTTATAAAGTGCTTAGATGTACTGGCACTGTTAACTACAAGACTGAGACCCCTGAAGGGAAAAATCCTACAAAGATATACCATGCTAACCTTCTCAAGAAATGGGCTGAAAAATGCCAAAAGCTGGTTTGTTAGTTTTACCAGAAACCAATAAGGAAGATACTGATGTAACTTATGATAGACTGGAACAAACTATAAATGCTGATGCTGTAAAGGTGAATGTTTCCTTAACCTCAGAACAAACTGCAGACATTCGTAATGTGCTAAAGACATTCAACAGCATTTTTACCACAGTACCAGCCCGAACAAAAGGGGTTGAGCATGTTATAGGGACAAGAAATGCTCGTCCTATTAGACAAAAGACATACAGGTTACCAGAGCGGTTAAAAGCTGATGTGGAGGCCGACCTGCCGGTGCAGTGGTAGGGTTACCGTTCGCGGCACCAGCAACCTGGGTTCAGGAATGGACTCAAGCAGCTGGATGGCTGGCTGGGGGGAGGAGGATTGAGCACCCACAGGCTGCTCTCCTCCTCTGGGGAGGGTGGGATGCATGTCCCGCCATGCTACCACCGCCTGGGTGACCACGAGTGAAGGTGCAGTGGGACACCATGAAGCAGATGGGAGGACGTCAGCTGGGAGCTGAAGCGCTTGCGTTCTCTGCCCCTTGGCTCCTCTAACGAGCTGACATCCTGAGGGGTGGCACCAGAACAAGGAAAAATCCCTACAGATGCTGGCATAGAAGGAATCCAGCTCTCAGATACCATAGACCCAGAACAATTAACTCACAAACTTCAACTCGCATTCTCATCTGTTGAAAACTGGTTCTCTTCTCATTAGCTGGTTCTAAACCACAAAAAGACTAAATCAATGCTCTTCTGCAGCTCGCAAAACAAACACAGGCGATACCCCCTTGATATCAAAACAAGTGCTGGTCATACCCTCGAACAAGTGTCATATTTTAAATACCTAGGAATCACTGTTGACCATGGTCTGTCATATGGGACCCACATCGATAACGTCGCCAGAGTTGTAAACGCATGCATTGGAATTCTCTACCGTAACAAACACCACCTCACCCAAGCAGCATTAAAGTTGGCCATCCAGAGGTCTGTTATCTCCACTGTAGGTTATGGCCTCATAGCCTATGGCTCTGCCACCACCACCGCCCTTAGACGCATAACAGCCTCCCTAAACAAGGCCTGCCGACTGCTCACAGGAGCCCATCGACTTACACATACATGTGAACTCTACGCCAAATCAGGATGGCTTCAACTCGCAAATCGTATAAAGTACCTAACTTGTCTAATGGCCAAAAAAACTATTTGGGGTATTTCCCCACCTAGTGTCCAAGTCCTCCTGAGTCCAATCACTAACCTACGTAACACCAGAGGGTCAGAGCAACAACTCCTCCAAGTTCCTCGATGCCGCACATCACTGGGTCAAAGATCCTTTGCACACCGTGCCCCCACCTGGATGAATGCCCTTAGTACTCATATCACTTCCTCCTCTTCACTGGGCATTTTCAAATCAAAACTACATCTTCATCTCACTACCTCCAGTTGCTGTGACTGCCTCTCCTAACTTCTCCTGTGGCCCAACTCCCCTCTCCTCTGCTCTTTGACAATGCTGTGAATCTGCTCTAGCTTCTCTTCAGCTGCTGCCCCACCCCTCCCCAACCCCTCTTTCCCTACTACTTATAGATCTCTGAACTTATCCAAACCAAAGTGTCTCATTACTTTATTTCTGTGATGCAACTTCTGAACCAGTGAGTGTTGTTACTAAATCTGTGTCTTAAAAAAAAATTGTTTTGTTTGCCTATGTATAGACGAATGTAGCTAAGCCTAAAATGTTTGTATTTCTCTTGACGTGGAACCTTTGTAAAAGAGCCTTGGCTCAAAGGTATTTGTAATCCTAGATTTTCAATAAACAATAACCCGGCTCTCGTGGGGAGCTGTTCAGACCGCCCGACACTCACTACAGTGGACTGGAGGGGGAAAGTGGGGTTCCTTTCCTCCCTGCCTGGGGAGGTAGGCAGAGGTAGCATGGGGGTAAGGTCTGGCAGCCCTTCAAGAGGTACCGGGGGTTGGCAGAGATAGCATAGGATACCCGGAAGAGAGCAGCTTCCGTGGAGAGAAGGTGGCATAAACAGACAATATATAAAAAAAAATAAAAAAAAATGACATGGTTAAGGAAATTAAAAAAAATTGGGTATCATAGAGGAGTCAAGGAGTGCTTGGTCATCTCCAATGGTAATTGTAAACAAAGAGGAAGGGGGTGTTAGAATCTGCCTTGATTTTAGGAAACTTAATCAAGTGTCAGAATTTGACAGTTATCCTGTGCCCAGAATAGGTGATTTGGTGGACTGACTGGGGAGTGCAAAGTATATCAGTACCCTCGATCTCACCTAGGGTTACTGGCAAATCCCTTTAGCTAAAGAATCGAGAGACAAAACTGCATTGCCACTCCTTTTGGATTCTGTCAGTTCACCACCATGCCCTTTGGTTTCGAAAGCGGACGATTTGTTCCCGGCCAGTATGTCGCAGACATAATATTGCGGCAAAAACGGCGAATGGTCAAAATTATGTTGCTTGTTAAAGTCGCGTCTCTCATATAGTCGCGGTCTAAATGTCGCCCTGTGTTTTGAGTTCGTTGTGCTCGCTGTCACTGCAACTGGTTCGCTTGCCCTTTGAGCTACAAAACTTCTGGGTTTTGGGTTCGTTCAGCTCGGCGCTTTGGCACTGAAACTGGTTCACTCTCCCTTTAGCCCACAGCCCATTCGAACTTGATGCACACACTCGTTTTTGAGCTTCTGGGTTAACTCAGGTTTGTGTTATGTGTTCTTGTGCTTTGTGCATCACATTTTGATTTGGAGCTGGTGCTTTAAAAACTGCTAAAATCCTTAAAATCTTTATTATAATGGTTGTGACTTCAGGGCACTCGAACTTGATTCTTTGGTGATACTGGGTTATTGGTTCTGGTGCTTTGAGCTTCACACTGTGCTAAAATCTGTAAAATCATAAATACAATAAAATCTTTATTAAAAATTCTTTACACAACTTAATGTTTGCTTTTGCTGCATCTGCCACAACCTTGCCGTGTATAGGGGCATGGTTGTGCTCTGTCGGAGATTTGCAAATAGCATCACCAACAGTGTGTAGTCTCGCCCTGCAGCTTCGCATCTCACATCTCCAAATTATCTTATTTTCTCATCCATCCTTCTCTTTTGTATACAAGAAATTATCAAGACCAAGCTTAGGCTTGCCTTTCTGACTTTGAATAAACTCCATGTGGAAAATACCACAGCAGTGCTTTGAGACCTTAAGTAGAATAGATTGCAAAAACTACAATGTCCTCATTTATATGTAAAAATGGTTCATTGCTAACTCTATTTGCATACTCCTGAATATCGCAGTGCTCATTAGTGCTGCATAGCTGCCTCTGTCTACGAACACCTCTCCTCAAGGTGTCCTGTGATGGAAGAAGGTGCGCATGTCAAACATCCACCTCTGCAATCCTCGATGAACAACATTACATGTTGGCTCCTCAGTCTCTCTCGCCCTGCACTTAATGTTTGCTCTTGCTGCATCTACCACAACCTTGCTGTGTATAGGGGCATGGTTGTGCTGTGTCAGAGATTTGCAAATAGCATCACCAACAGTGTGTAGTCTCGCCCTGCAGCTTCGCATCTCACATCTCCAAATTATCTTATTTTCTGATCCATCCTTCTCTCTTTTGTATACAAGAAATTATCAAGAGCAAGCTTAGGCTTGCCTTTCTGACTTTGAATAAACTCCATGTCGAAAATACCACAGCAGTGCTTTGAGACCTTAAATAGAATAGATACAGGTGAGACTAATGCTCAAATTAGATAAATTATTAGATAGCAGGTACTATCAGGAATGCAGTTACCAATTACCAGTCACAGTCGATCGGAGTATGGTGCTAGTATGGTATATAATTGAATGTCAGCGATCAGGTGCTTTAACAATAATGCTCGCTCAGGTGTGGTGCTATATAATAGGCAGTAAACAAGCTTCCAGTTTGCCAGTGTGCCTGTCTGTGGGAGCGAAATAACGGCTTCAAACTGAGCGGGTGCTTTCATGTTGTGGGACTCAATCTGACAATGCTTAGTCGACTGGAAGCAACGGCTGAAACACTCTGCCAAATACAGATCTATTTCAGTACTTGCAAGTGGCCTCATTTCCCAGATCCAACTCCCATATGCATGACCAAATAGCAGAACCTCACCCCATGTTGGTCAACATAAAAAGGCAGCTGTTCTATTCGGAACCCCTTCTGGGAGTCAGCAGTGCCTAAATTTAGAGAAAAGGTTGGGGTTAGAATACAGCCTTGGTTTAACATATGGTATATGGGGAGGATGCTGTTTGACAAAGAGGTGTCTGCAGCTCTCAGAGTGGGTATCGATTTTACAATATACGATTTTACAATCTGTTCATCAAATGAAAAGAACAACATTGCGATTCATAATGATTATGTGTCCTTCGGCTTCAGAACATTTTCAGATGGTACAAAATGTGTTTCAGAGAGAAAGAAACAAGCTGGCAACGGCTGGCACCAGAGAGAATTCTTTACAACCCAAGACTGTGTGCCTTTATGTACACACACACACCTTTATTTCCCCACAAGAAACATTATCCACCAGGATCCGCTGCAAGTATGGGGACTTGATACATCGGACAATACTTCGCCACTTTAAACCCGCAGCAACATTTGCGGCGACGTTTACTCCATTGCTCAAATGAACAGGCAACATTTAAACTGCAAGCAAATGCCCGCGGTCTTAAACCCGGCGACTAATCATCCTAGTGCCTTTGGTTTACATGGTGCGCCAACTACATTCCAGCAGTACATGGATGTCATTTTATCAACTCACCCTGGTTATTGTGCTTAATACCTGTATGATGTTGTGGTGTACAGTCCAGACTGGAAAAGCCACCTGGAACACATAGGAGCAGTTGACCAAGCTTTCAAAAATGCGGGTCTGACAATTAATCCTACCAGATGTGCATTGGGCATGCAGGAAACCAGATATTTGGGCTGTGTGTTGGGAAATGGAGAAGTTAAGCCAGAAATTTCTAAAACAGAAGTTGTAGCTAACAGTCCTGTCCGTAAAACAAAGACACATAGACATGTCAGGTCATTTTTAGGGCTGGCTGGTCATTATCAGAGATTTGTTCCCAACTTTGCTGACTTAGCTACTCCCCTCACTGAACTCGTGAGGAAACGGTACCCAAATAATGTGAAATGGACCACACAGTGTGATGAAGCTTTGCAAGCTATTAAGTCTGCATTATGTTCAGCCCCTGTTTTAAGAAGCCCAGACTTTTAGAAATCATTTTTGTGGTCGGCCCGGTGGCACTGAGGGTTGAGGCGCTGGACACCACACCTCGCGCCACGCCGGCGACCCATGTTCGGGAACGGGCATGGGTCGCCAGGGGTTGGCAGGGGCGGGGAAGGATTGAGCGTCCGGTGGACTGCTCTCCTTCCCCGGGGAGGGGGGAACTGCTGCATCGGCACCTGAGTGCCCTCTGGTGGAGATTGGGGAGCAAGGTGACGTGCGCGAGCATGGGGGGAGCCGAGTGTAGACTCTTCAAGGGGAACACGCATGGGAACGTGCGGGTTCTGCCTCGGCTGGCGTCATTCCACGCACCCAGCTCCAGAGGGAGCAACAACAGAAAAAACTCGCCTCAGCGCCTCTATGACGCCGCCTCGCCGCCCCTCCATTGCTCTCAGGCTGGCTCCCACCAACCCGAACCATATCCATGACACCTTGGCCGGTGCCGCGGCCCCACCCTGGGGGG
Organism: Neoceratodus forsteri; assembly: GCA_016271365.2. Classification (NCBI taxonomy): domain Eukaryota; kingdom Metazoa; phylum Chordata; order Ceratodontiformes; family Ceratodontidae; genus Neoceratodus; species Neoceratodus forsteri. Next base: position 86,436,867 of record CM028136.1, read on the forward strand.
CAAGCCAGGGGCTATTGGGAGAACAGCTGATATGAGAGCGGGGGGCGACAGGGGGTCATGACCGGGCTGATATTTGGCACTGAGACGGCCAAAAAAAGAAAAAGAAATCATTTTTGTTACAAACAGATGCATCAGTGGTCTAGGTGCAGTACTGAGTCAAAATATAGATGGGACGGAACCTCCTATTCTGTACATAAGTAGGAAGTTACATGACAGAGAGAAAAGGTGCTCCACCATTAAAAAGGAATGTTTAGCAGCAAAGTGGGCCATGGAGTCCCTTAAGTTTTATTTACTAAAAACTGACTTTGTACGTATAACAAATTACAATCCTCTCTCTGTTGGCTTAACCAAATAAAAGATAAAAATTCCAGAATCACAAGGTGGTACCTGGCACTACAGCCATTTAAATTCACAGTGATACACAAATCTGGTAAAGAGAATAACAGTGCTGATTTTCTGTCAAGATATGGATCAGGAATTGAGGGTTCTGAAGGTTAAAAAACAAATGTATGGGTTTGAACCTTACTGTTTGATGTACTATTAAAAAAAGGATAATGCACATGTGCTTAATTTCTAAAAATTAGAAGATAATGTTAAAAAATTAATAAAAGGTTTTGGAAACCTGTTCAATAAAACAGGTTCCCTATTTAGCAAGGGAGTTTATGTGACAGGGTGAAATAGGATCCTGTCCCAGTTGTTATGGAGAATGTGTTAAATGCAAGGATCTGTTCTGTTCTATTCCCTTCCTGTCTCTTGTCTGGTTGCGCAACAAAATTTTCCGGTGAGACCTAGGATTTGATCACCCTGACAGTGTCGCAGTTCTTTGCCTCTCACTGTCTCCCAATCTTTCCTTGCTGTCTGTCTTTTTCTCTCTTGCATATCTGCTGATTTGATGTGCTTACGTAACCAGATGAGATATGATATGATGCTTGTATAACTTGATTTACTTTGTGGCTTTCCACCTCTCTATCCATGGGATATACCACCCTGTAGCGGTACAACGCAAGGAACCCTAGAGGAGGGGCCCCTCCCACAGGTGCTGCGGGAATTATTGCGTTGGCTAAAGGTAGGTTAGGAAGAAGTCCATGGGTAAGAGAGACGAGCCGCTGGAGGAGGAGGGGTGGATGGTGGGCAATGAAAAACGAATCCTGGGAGAGTCCAGGATGAGTGACGTTTTAAGCTTGATGGGGGAATGACGTTGTTGCTCCGCCCATCGAACCTTGGGCTTAAAGCCCTCCCATTCGATGTGCTTATGCAACTGGATGAGATATGATATGATGCTTGTGTAATTTGATTTACTTTGTAGCTTTCCGCCTCTCTATCCATGGGATATACCACCCTGTAGGGGTGCGACGCAAGGAACCCTAGAGGAGGGTCCCCCCCCCCACCGGTGCCACAGGAATGATTGCGTCGGCTAAAGGTAGGTTAGGAAGAAGCCCAAAAAGAATACCCATGGTATCGAGCATCAAAGAGGCGAGGATGATGAATGAATGAATTCTAAGAAGATAAGGGCAAACTTCCTAATGAGAAAGGGGAAAGCCGAGGGCCACCATCCGCCTCCATCCAACAGTGGAACCTAACTAAGTAACCTAAGAAAGCACTAACTAATATTATGACTATTGGTATGGAGGAGAGGAAAAAAAACCTTTGAGGAGGAAACCTCTGGGGGTCCATGGCCAAGTCGCCTTTCCTCCAGGCTGAAGACGTTTGATCCAAGGACGTATGTCAGTAAAAAGAAGGATTCATTAAAGAGAAGGATATGAGTAGGGAAGATGATGATGGGATGGGGGGAACCCAAAAGAAGGCATAGATCAAAGAAGGAACATGAGGCAGCGATGAAGACTGAAGATGATGATCGCCGCAGGTGGGCGGCTCCAGGGAGAGGTATGTGTCCAGATGAGGTTTGAGGACAATGAAGACTGACAATGATGATGGTGATTGTTGCGGGCGTGCAGCAGTTTCGATGAGGTAGCATAGGATTCAATGATAGGAATGCTCGAGGAAGCGATGTAAAGAGATGAACCATGAAGTACGGATGAGTGAATGAAGACCAGAGACATGAACCTGGGGATATAGAAGAACAGAGGGAAAGCCGTAAAGGCTGGTACAGTGAAGGTGAGGTACAAAATGGATGAGGTACGATAGAGGAAGGAAAGCCACGAAGGCTGGTGCAGGTAGAGGTGAGGTATGGACTGGAATGATGTACGATAGTGGAGTAAAAGGCAGAGGAGTCGAGGATAGGTATGCCCAAAAGGAATGCACGGGTCGGAGCGGAGGAGAAGGACACTCAGCGAGTTAAGGAAATGGGAGAACAATGAGGTCAGCATGGTGCTGAGTGCGAGGACAGGAGGAAGGAAGGGAATAGGTGCTGACGAAAGGAGAAAGGACAATAGGGAGGTCAGGCGAATTCAGGATAGGTGCAGGCGTGACTGGAGTGAATCCTTGATGGTTGGGATGAGCAAGGTAGGAGGTGACGAGGAGTAAACTGATAGAGCAATGGGAATAGATAAGCAGCTGAGGAAGGCAACACAAGAGTGGAGGAAGGAAAATGAGGGATCGACGCCATGAAGGCAGGTACTGGAAAGCGAGGTAGGAAAGGATGCAGGACGGTAGGGATTGAATCGAATGAACAGGTCGAGGTGAGGCATAGGAGATACAGGATTCATGATAGGAATGCCCAAAAGGAAGAATGAGTGCAGGCCGGGAGAGGAGTGAAGCCATGATGGCCGGTACGGATAAAAGGACGATGAAGGGGAAATCCATGAGCAGAGGAGACGATGAGATGCTGACTGATAGAGCGAGTCAGGGCCACACTGCTGAGCTCGGACCACTATACCAAACTGCTGATTCTGGCACAGTCAGTCTGTAGCAAGCTACCGTAACTTATCTCACAAATTCCCCAGATAGAAAGGATCCAACAGCCATAGACGGCAAAAGGGATCTCAGGTACATGAATTAAGGAATGACAGGTCAGTCCTGCGTAACGAAAGGCTAATCGGAAAATAGAGAATAACCTGCAAACAAAAAAAAAAAATGCAACCCAGAAGCACAGCAGTAAATCACAAGGCTCCCAGGGTCTCTAGATTACAAGTCCTAGTTTCAAGTGCAGACAGCAAATGCCAGGGTGGCTCCGGAGTGGAGCTGGCAGTGCGACAAATGAGTGAGGGAAGGAGACAGCGAGGAGCAGCCACGAGGGGCTGCAGGTAGGGCAAACCGGCCAAAAACTGCGAGCGCACGAAGACTGAACCAGTGGGCAGAACGAGGGGTGGCAGGGTCTGGTGAGGCAGCTCGGGATAGAATGAAGTCGTGGAAGGGGGCAGAGTAGGGTCTGATGTACACCTGGAAGCACCGGGGAATACACGGAGCTGCGGTGTGCAAAATCACAGAGCCGATGCACTGATTCCCCTGCGAGAGCCCAGAGAGACGGAGACCCGAACTGCCCCACCAGCAGCTCATAGCAGCATGGAAAAGAAACGAGTTCAGGGGGAAAACACAGGGTCGAGATCCAGGGAGGCAAACAGAAAGAAACGCCCAACGCAGAGCGAGCAAGTGGAGGAGCGGCCCAGGATAGCAGAAATGGGGAGGCAGGAGCCAGAGAAGAGCCGCATGCGAACAACCACAGATGAGGAATGAATAGGTAACACCAATGAGAGGAATGGAATCGGGACATCCATGTCGAGGAAACGAAAAGGGCCCAGAACGAAGGATGGAAAACAGGAAGCAGCCAGAAGCAAGACCAAAAATAGCACAGCAAGCTGAGACATGGGACAGCCAACAGAGCCTCTGGCTGCAATGAAAAACGAATCCTGGGAGAGTCCAGGATGAGTGACGTTTTAAGCTCAATGGGGGAGTGACATTGTTGCTCCACCCATCGAACCGTGGGCTTAAAGCCCTCCCATATAAAAATGTATGCAAATCATTGAATGGAAATGTAACTGGTATTGGGATCCCTTTTGTTTAGAAATTATATAATGTTAATTTTTAAAATGTACATAGAAACATAGAAGTTGTTGGCAGATAAGGACCGCAAGGCCCATCCAGTCTGCCCATTTCTTTTTCTATCTTATGAATGTGCCATTGGCCTTTGCTCTGTCAATGGCCTATCTATTCATACTCATCTGTATTGCTCCCTTATGCCTATCCCATGCCTGTTTGAAGCCCTGCACTGTATTCACATCCACCACTTCCTGAGATAGGCCGTTCCATGCATCCACCACCCTTTCTGTGAAAAAGAAGTTCCTCACATTACCCCTTAATTTGCCTCCCTCTAATCTCATGCTGTGTCCTCTTGTCCTGCTATTTTTCATGTATTGAAACATGTTAGACTCTTTCACCTTGTTAATGCCCTTAAGGTGTTTGAATGTTTCAATCATATCGCCTCTCTCCCTCCTTTGCTCTAGGGTATACATATTGAGTTCAGTTAATCTGTCCTCATAAGTTTTCTGATGCCTGCACCATTTTGGTTGCCCTTCCCTGGACTGCCTCAATTTGGTTAATGTCCTTGTGAAGGTGTGGCCTCCAGTACTGCACACAATACTCCAGATAGGGCCTAACTAGTGTCTTGTAAAGAGGGATTATTACCTCCCTCTTCCGACTTGTGGTACCCCTACTAATACACCCCAACATCCCTCTAGCCTTACCTACTGCTTTAGAGGTCTGCTTGGATGATTTCAGGTCATCGGTGATGATGACACCCAAATCTCTTTCTTCCCTTGTGACTGCCAGCAACTCCCCTCCCAGCCTATAGGTGGCTTCAGTGTTTCTCTTCCCTATGTGCATGACCTTGCACGTCGTTGCGTTAAACCCCAGTTGCCACTCTTCCGACCATTTTGCTAGTTTATCCAGATCTCTTCTCATTCTGCCCACCCCATCTGGATCATCTTCTCTGTTGCAGATCTTGGTGTCGACAAACCTTACCCTCCAGTCCATCTGCAATGTCACTAATGAAGATATTGAAGAGGACTAGCCCCAGGACTGATCCCTGAGGTACCCCACTTGTGACTTGCATCTCTTCTGACTGTATACCATTTACCACCACTCTCTGTTTTCTGCCCGTCAACCTGTTTGCCATCCAGTTGACCAATGTCTGACCCACCCCGAGCCTAGCCAGCTTATTAATCAATCTTCTGTGTGGAACAGTATCGAAAGCTTTGCTGAAGTCAAGGTAGGCAACATCATCTGCTCCCCCTTGGTCCACCACTCTGGTTACCCAGTCACAGAAATCTATGAGATTAGTTTGACAGGACCTTCCTTTTGTAAACCCATGCTGTCTTGGATCCTGTGCTCCTATAGATTCCAGGTGTTTCACTATCCTTTCCATAAGGAGTATCTCCATAATCTTGCCCACTACTGAGGTAAGACTGACTGGTCTGTAGTTCTCTGCCTCCTCCCTGCTACCACTCTTGTGGAGCGGGATCACATGAGCCCTTCTCCAGTCTTCTGGGACCTCTCCTGTGCTCAGAGACTCACTAAACAGTTCTGATAATGGCTCTGCTAGTTCCACCCTTAGCTCCTTTAGTACCCTGGGATGTGCCATCAGGTCCCATTGCCTTGTCCACCCTGGAGCTTATCGAGCTCTTGTAGGACCCTTTCTTTTGTGAAGGGACTAGTGCACACCTCCCTCCCCCCGTGCCCATGGTGCAGAGCTATGGGCCCTGCCCTACCTTCTCTTCAGTAAATACTGAGCAGAAGTATTCTATTTAGGATAGATGCTTTTACATGGTCCTCCTCCTCACACGCCCCCTTATCCCCTTTGATCTTAGCAGTACCCCCTCTGGACTTTCTCTGTTCACTAATTTATCTATAGAAAGTCTTGTCACCTTCTTTTACTGTTTGTGCTAGTGTTTCCTCAGTTTGGGTCTTTGCCTGCCTTACTGAATTCCCTGCTTCCCTTAGGGAAGTTTGGTATGCCTTCCTATCTTTATCCTGCTGCATCCCCTTATATTTCCTGAAGGCTAGCCTTTTGGCTCTGACCCTTTCTGCTACTATGTTTGAGAACCAAAGTGGTTTCCTTCTTCTTTTGCACTTCCTTTTCTTACTAACACAATGGGATGTTGCTTCAAGTATTGCATCTTTAATGCTTGCCCACTTTGCCTGTACCCCCTCACCTGTATTTCTTTTTGCCAGGGCTAGCTTAACTCTGTTGGCCATCTTATCCAAGTCAACTCCTCTGAAGTCCCATATTCTTGCCTTGGAATGGGATGATTGTGTTCTAGTGGCCAAATTGAACCATACCATGTGATGGTCACTGGCCCCCAGGTGACCTTCTACCTGGGGATCTGTGATCCTTTCCCTGTTAGTACTAGATCTAGGATAGCCCTGTCTCTAGTGGGTTGTTGTATCAGTTGTTTGAGGCCCTCCCCCTGCAGGGAATCCACTACCATATACTTGTGGTTTAAGATGATTGCAAAAAGCTTTTGAAAACTCAAGAGGTTACCTGAGTGCAAGTTTTAAGCCTTTTGCAGAAGAGCTGTAAAAAAGGGGCCTCAGCTCAGGGACACTGTGTTCCTGCCATCACCTGCCTAAAACATACAAGAACACTTAGGAAGAAACAGGATGCTTGTTAAAAATGAGGGTTTGAAGGACTTATAAGAGAGCTGAGCTGCAATTGCTAGAAAGAAAAAAGGGACACAGAGATTAAAGGAAAATGCAGATTGAGTTTTTCTGATTATTTGGCCTTTGTAAATAGTTATACCAAACAATTTTATTTTTAGTCATAATAAAACTCTTGTTGCGAATTTTACAACTGCTCCTGGTTCTTGCTATGCTTCTTGACCTGTGCCTCGACGACAACACATTTAACAAGCACTACATCCTGTATGTTGCCTCCAGAAGAGCTGGGTTTGGCCCCGCTGTGCTCCAAAGCCTAATATCCTTAAAAAAAGGGGGGGATTTCGCATTTAGAGACCCAGTGTTTCTCAGATAATCCTCTATCTTTTCCTCCCTCCCTTCTTTTCATGAGGGGCACTGCTTGGGACTCTGTCCTTATGATGTAGCCTACTGCAGGAGCCCTTACTCGAAGTAAGATAGTAATTTACGTAAGAACTTACCATAACAGTAGATCTTCGAGATGAGCTCCTGCAGCAGGCGCTATTTTCCCTACCTCCATCCCCTCATTACTTTTCTCTTTTTGGGAATCCCTTTGGCACTTGCCTCAGAGCTTTCCTGCTGAGTAACCTCCGGCTCTCTGGCGGATGAACTGAGGTGGGGCTGCTAGCTAGAAGTTTTTCAGTGGAGTCCTAGTGTCTGGAGGCATAGTCCTTATGGTGTAGCCTGCTGCAGGAACTCATTTCGAAGACCTACTGTTATGGTAAGTTCTTATGTAACTGTACTTTCTCACATACTTAAACAGAAATCAGCTTGATATTGTCCTGTTACAAGAAACTCCCTTGGAGGAGGGTGAAGCTAACAAAATTGGCCCTTACCAGGGTAAGCCAGGTAGAACTGTGTTCTTTTCATTCCAAACAAAAGAGGCACAGCTGTTTTGATTAGGAGAGGGATAAATTACATGAAAAGTGCCCACTATGTTGATCCGGAGGGCAGATTACAGGTACTGCAAGGTGCAACTGATGGCAAGTATTACCATCTGTAATGTCTAGCACCCAACTCGGACCAGGCTGGTTTCTTTAATAATCTTAATTCTGCTTGCAATGCTTAGAATTTAATTTTGGAAGGAGATTTTAAAGAAGTCTGGGACAATCTGTTAGACAGAAGTTCTACCCTGTCCCCTTTAAAGATCTCGTCGAGTCAGCATGCAATGCACAAACTTATTAAAGTTCTAAATTTGGTAGATGTATGGCGGCTTTTAAACCCTTCTGTGAGAGATTATTCCTTTTATTCTGCAAGACATGCAACCTTTAGCAGAATAGATTTGATCTTTTTCTCCAAACAGCTGTCCGCAAATCTCATTGCAGCAAATAATAAAGAAATATCCTTGTCGGATCACGCCTTAGTTCAAATATGCATTCAACCCAGGGGGGTTTAAAACCAGATGTTATCGCTGGAGACTGAATGTCTCCTTGCTGCAAGATTCCAACTTTATAGTTTGGTTAATCAGGAAGCTGAACAGTCCTTTGAAAATAATGATAATGGTGAAGTTTCTGATAAATGCATATGGGACACATTTAAGGCTTTTCTGAGAGGTAGGATTATTAGTTTCTAAGAAAAGAAAGGGAGATGAGGAAATAACACAAGAAGAATCAGAAGTGCTTAAGCTAGAAAATGAATGTAAACAGAATGGGGAGAAAAGGAGAAACCTGCTGAATTTGGTTCTACTCAGCTAAAGCAGAGTTCCCACTTTACTGAACTAAACAATTATACTGGGAAGCTAGTGAGAAAGCAGGGAAACTTCTTGCTCATAGACGTAAGAAGAAGGCTGGGTTAAATCTGATTGCTGGCATTTCAAATAGTATGGGTGTCACTGAGGTGACAAATAGAAAAGTAAATGTAAAATACAGGCCCCAGTGGAAGCACAAGCCTTCTTAGACTCGGTGACTTTGCTAATTCTAAGTGAGACGGACAAAGAAACATCAAACTCCCCTATCTCTAGGCCAGAATTTGATACTATTATCAAAAATTTTCTCCCGAATAAAACTCCAGGTCCGGATTGCCTTCCAGGGAAATTTTGTAAAGTCGTAAGCCCAAAAGGTAAAGATTTTCTCTTTAGGGTCTTATCCGGATCACTTGGTAGAGGTAATTTACCTGAATCTATGTACCAGGCATGTATCTCCTTAATTCTAAAAGATAAGAAGGACCTCTTACAATGTGAGAGCTATAGACCGATCTCTTAATGTGGACTATAAGATTCTTGCTCAACTTTTAGCTGCTAGGCTCAAGTCCTGTCTCATCAAGCTGTTGGGGGAGGAACAGGTAGGCTTTGTACCTGGTAGGAGTGGAGCTGACAATGTATGAAGGTTCCTAAATATAATGTGAAAGGCTAAAAAGATGCAGAACCCAGCTATAGCTCTAGTCTTTGATTTTCGCTAAACATTTGACTCTCTTGAGTGGGGTTACCTTTTCCAAGCACTCCTTAAATTCCAGTCAGGGGCCGTCCCGGTGGCAGTGAGGGTTGAGGTGCTGGATGCCACACCTCGCACCACACCGGTGACCTGGGTTTCGGGAACGACCTCGGGCCGTCAGGGGTTGACAGGGGCAGGAGAGGACTGAGAGTCCATAGGACTGCTCTCCTGTCCTGGGGTGGGTGGTACAGTCTTCCGCTGCTTGGGCAACCTCTGGCGGTGGATGGGGGTTGCATGCTGTGGAGACCACAACAATGGGGTATGGGGGCTGCAGCAGACATTCTGTGAGTGGAAGTATGCCTGTAACACACTGGACGTCATTGCACGTCTGAGTCCCCGGGAACCAAGGAAACGAGAAAACCCCTGGCACCCAGGTAGTCGAAGGTCTGCCCCACCTGACTCACCCACACTCACCATCGGCCCCACCCTGTTCAAACTCCATCTCCTCCATTCCCTCTGGTGGCCACTAGGCAAGTAGAGTGCCGGAGGAGTTGGCGGCCCCTACCGGGGGTTTAGAGCCAGGTAGTCAGTCAGCAGGAAGAAGAACTGGAAGATGGGCCAGTCGGAGGTAAGGTCGGTAAGGGGGTCTCAGACAGAGCGGGACAATGGGTCAGGATCCGGGCAGAGCTGGAGAGAGACGTGTGGGACCACTGGAGTAATAAAGTCTATAAAAAAAAATTCCACTTAGAGTAATCTCCAATGGTGTTCTATCAAATTCTTTCCCTCTTTCTAAAGGATCTACGCAAGGTTGTCCCCTCTCCTAGTACATTTGTATATTAGCTATTGAGCCTCTAATAAGGAAGATCTCAGACTGTCAGGAGGTTAAAGGGATAAAGGTGGGCAAGATAATTAATAATGTTTTTGTTTATGCTGACAACCTGCCGATCACCATCTTGAATTCTAAGGAGTCAGTAGTTCAGTTGAGAAATATTTTTGATGTATTTGTCTCCTTCTTGGATCTCAGCCTGAACTGGAGTAAAACGCAAAATCTATGTCTAAATTCCTCTATGAGGCCTGGAGACGAACTGAAGGTAGTGCAATCAGAACTTCAGTGCTCAGAGTACCTGACCTACCTGACCACTGTTCGTTCAATAGATATCCATGAAATTGGGGACATCAGTCTGGTTCCATTAATAAAAGAAATAAAGTCAGATTTGCAAACATGGCAAGGTCTTAATTTGTCTATTTGGGGAAAGATAAATTCACTCAAAATGATAGTGGCACCTAAATTATTTTATCTTTTCCAAAATATACCCGTTAAAGTGAGTAAAATGGTCTTTGTCCTGTTAAATAAAATGACTAGGTGCTTTTTGTGGAATGCCTCACTCCCCAAGATTCTCATTACCAAAACTTAGGGCACCAGGTCAGAGGAGGCTTTGGTCCACCAAACTGGGGAAAGTAGTATTTTGCCTTCCGTTTCAAACAGTGTTACTTGTGTTTAAGTCCAGAGTCAGAAAATATGCCTATTTGGATTAGAGTTGAGAAACAGCTATTACTGCCTTTCAAAATGCCTATCTCTTTGTCAAACTATCCCAGACACTTCAAGATAATGTGTGTATTAGCACCTCTGTTAGGGTTATTAAAAGAGTACAGCAGATTTTACTGTTTGCTGACTTACCTTGGCATTTGATGACACTGTGGGACAACTCTAAATTGTTCCTTTGGCAGACTTTGGGTGGAGTAAGTCAGGAATCATAAACCTACAGGATCTCTTAGGGGCTCAGAGGGAGATGCTATCTTTTGAAGTTCTTAGAGCTCATTACAAAATGCCTAAATTTCACTTTGTAAACTATCTTTAGATAAGAAGATCCCTCAAGGACTCCGTTCTGGGCCCAAATTTACAATTAAAAGATGAGTTTGAATGGACTTTGGTTCTGAAAGTGGCCAAACTGAGGAAAGGGGTGAGTCTAACTTGCAGGTTTCTAATGAATACTCAAGCCCCCCGACCGTCCCCGTGACGCTGAGGTTGAGGCGCTGAACGCCACACCTTGCACCACGCCGGTGACCCCAGTTCGCGAACAGACTCGGATCATTCGGGGGCTGGTGGGGGTAATAAGGAATGAGCGTTACAGCTCTCCTTCCTCGGGGTTGGGGGTCTGTGCTGGGAGCAGAACAGCTAGAGGGGCTCGCCAGCTACCAGGGGTGCTTATTGCCCGCGCAGAGGCGGAGACAGCTGCTGTGCCCATTGCATGGTACGTGGGAGTAAAACCAGAGGAAAAGCTGGGACCCGCAAGACCTATGATGGTTCCGCTAGGCCGGAGGACGAGCCCTCTGGGGGTTGTATCCTCCGGGTCCAAGCAGGTGGACAAATAAAAATAATATTAAAAAATTAGGGCCCCCCATGTTGACTGCTGCAGCCAAATCAAGAAGGGAGGGTGAGATTAGAGAAGATATCTCAGATTTAGAATGGACCTCTATATGGGATAACGCTTATTACAGTAGTAAGGAAGTTCAGGGTAGTGTAATTCTGTGTAAAATTCTGGACTATTATTATTATCCACCAGAAAGATTGGCTACCATGGGCCTCCACCCGGATGGAAAATGTTGGCGGTGTCTGGAGGTCAATGCGCGTCTACTTCACATGCTCTGGCCCTGCCCCTGTATTAGGGAAATTTGCAATAGGATCCTTAAGGTATGTGAAGCAGCTTTAGGATTGACAATCCCCTTTACCCCTAAATATCTCATTCTGGGGATTAAGGCAGATTCAGTTAAGTTGTCCAAATATCAGAATTCTGTGGTATGGTCAGCTGCTTTAACACTTAAAAGGGTTTTTGCTTTCTCACTGGAAATCTCCTCCTTCCCCTCATTACAAAGAATGGAGCAATAAATTGAGTTAAGTGATTAATAATGAACGATTAGCATTCCAGGTCATGGGTAAGAGTCCACTGGTTGAGGAAATATGGGCCCCTTTCTTATGCTGTTTGAATGTGTCATGAATATTCTATATGTTATGGCATTTAGGGGTGGCAGTATAGCCTCGAGGTTAGAGTAATGAGCTTGGTACATCCAGCTGACCAGACCTGGGTTTGATTCTCACAACCTCCACTTGCATACTGTGTGACTCTGAGCAAGTCACTTAACCGCCCAGTGCTCCCAGGTCGCCCCTGAAAACAGGCACTTGTGCCTAGTGGGCCTTACCCGGTTACCAAAGACTGAAAAAAAAAATTATGTCAACAGATATAGGGGGCTTTGTCCCAGTCCTAACCCAGTACCTAATTAAACAACAATGCATGACAGGGTGTGTGTTGTGCTGGGATAACCTCAGCCTGGGTGGTTGAGCGTGAGACCGCAGGCCAAGTGCGTCCTACGTCCCAGAAGTTAGGTTATCCCAACACAACACACACCCTGGAGTGCATTATTGCTATTGTACAATAGCTCATTGTTATACAAAATAAAAAAAAATGTTTTAGTAGATTTTTAGTGTGGCAACATATTGCTGGTTCTTAAGAGAAGATGTGACAAATCCATATAATGAATACAATGAGGTTGTGCTGGGATAACCTCACTGTGTCAGTGACACACTGACCAATAAGAGTCCAGGAAATGTTATTGCCATTGTATAATATTTTTAATCACTTGATATTTATTGTTTCTCTTATTTAGGAAATATTTGCAAATGGCTACAAGAATATGATATAATGAATATATGAGTTTCAAATATTTATATAATGTTGTAATTTATGGTGTAAAGAATGGGAATACTTATTTCGATGATCTCTCATTTGTAGGTGTTGAATATGTACAATGCATTTTGACTGAATATGCGCTGTATTATTTTAATAAATTACCAAAAAAATTTTAAAGGCAAAAAAAAAGAATAGGGAGGTACCCAAACACAATCAGACTCCAGCCGGTTGAAGGCTAGGGAAGCATTCATGGTAAAAGTTAGCATTGACAACTTGCCGGGACATTGTTAAGGGCTTTGTAGAGTTCGTTGTTGGGGTAGGTCTTTCACTTTGGTAGATTGTTCAGCCCATTTTGATGTGGATGAACAACGTATACCACTCCTAGAACTACTGTTACAGATGAGTAACCTGTTCTTCTTTTATACAGTATATGTTAATCTCCATATGTTGTGTTAATTTGTAACCCAATGAACATTTGTGCTTATTCTGACTAAGATGGGAGATTTTTCCCCTTACAAAAATTTATATTGATAAAATTTATACATATGCTTTATAATGTAAAATGAGAATATTAGTCAAATGATAAGAACATCGAACAAAGCTAAGAAAAAGAAGATTCAAGACTCTACAGAATCATTTGAAATGGTGTACAATAAAAAGTACACGGTAGACTAAGATGGGAGACTGTATTTCTGGTGTTCATTATTTTGTGTTGTGTATTTCAAATACTTTATTAAAATATAAATTATGAAAAAATAAAAGATTAACTCTTACGGTAAGTAATTACCTTTCATTTCTTGATGCTGATTTGTTGGAATCACTTAATTGATTTTTAATAGGCATATTAAATATGTATTTGGGAAAGATTATGGTTAGGAGATTTGTCTTTCATCTTGGAGTTTTCTGCCAAGGTTTATCAATGAGGTATGCTAGTAGCTTAAGGAAAGCTTGTCAGCCAGTTCATCCTTGTCAGTCTGAGCTATTACGTTTTGCTCAAAGTAATGTACGTGAAAAAACAGTACGCTGAGTAATACATAATACATTCACCTGTGTAGCCTAGCAATTTATTGGGGTCTTTTTTTTATTTATTTGCAGCCATCAGCTAAACGTTCTCGACAGGAGACCAGGGAAGAGGAGCAGTATGAAACAGCAGTGGATATGGCGGAAAATGGTCTGAGATCTCTCAAGTCCCTATTGCAGACCAGCCCCTCGCCAGACTGGATAATATCAAGATTACAAGCACTTCAGACCTTAATACTGGAGTTAAACAGCCGAGTGCAGCAGGGCATATACAACACAGACATCTTTCCCTGTCAATAAACTGTTATTTGTCAAAGACTCACAAAAACGGTCTCGGAAGCATATCTGAAGCGGTTTCCATACTTTACTGGAGCACCCCTGTCTGGGACTGGCACAACTACAACCAGACTTCTTTAAATCCACACATGCCTTTTTAGTTGTGCACTTGTCAAACTTACCCACTGCCGTGGTGAATAGTTGTGGCCTGCTGTGCCTAGTCTTGGATCTCAGCGTTGTGTCTTGGTATACCAGCTTCCAAATGTAAGCGTGGTGCTGCAGTATTACTTGCAGTCTTTACATTTCAGCATCTAACCTTCACATGGATTGAATCACCTTGACTGTGCACCACTGCATTACAGACACTACGCAGTTCGACAAGTGTTGAAACAACAAAACTGATACAGGTCCCATCTCGGAATAACAATGTGTAATTTCTGATTTCTTCAGTATGTTTCATGTGTTCCAGAAGCATCTGTATAAAGTAACTTGTAGAAACTTTAATTTAGCCGTGTCTGTGAACTGAGGTGTTTTCCACATGGGTGGAATATTAATAATGCACTGGCTATACTGTTTTTAATTCCCCTGTCCTTTTTTAGTAAAATGTTTGTGAAATGTCACCGGTGATTTCAGCTAACATTTAGAAGTAAGCAATTAGGATGGAGGAAGTGGCAGCTTCCTAGCACTCGTGGCATTATAATCAAGACCCAGGTGTCCCTGTGATTCCCGCATTGCTGAGGAACCTAATGTTCTATGCAGAATAGTTTTCCATAGGTCTGTGTAAACTGGGGGGATAGTTTCCACCTGTTTAAAGTAACCTAACAATAGTAGTGCGACTCAGTTTACATTGACTCATCAATGTAAATGGAGGAAAATTATTCCACGGACTATATAAACTGGGGAAAACTGTTCTGACGTTTATATTAAATTCTACAGAATGCGTTTCAAAATTGAATTCTAAAATGCATTTTGGAACAGCCCACAGTTAAATCCTCCCCAACCCAGCTACAGCATCCTCTGTACTTTGCTCTGAGAGCCTCCTGGATTCACCTTATTCGAAGTAATAATATTTTTACCATGTCCCACGCTGTGCAGCAATCCTCCTACTACTAATTTCACAGCCAGGCTTGAATTGCAGTTTCTGTATTGCTCCATGTTGTCAATGGGGAAGGTATTTCTTACACGAGTTAATGATATCCTCTACTGGGGATACTGGTACTGCACAAAACTGTGACCTCAGCATAGAACCCCAGGAAGGTGTGCATTCCAACTGCAGCAGTACCCCAGATCATCCCTGTATCAGTCTTCACCATTCATCACTGGTGGGTTCCAGCTGAACACGCAGGACCCGGGGAGAAGCTTTGCTGTAAGAAAAAGCTTTACTGCTTTAAGAGGGAAGGGTGATGGGGACGGTGCCTCCCTCAAGACTGACGCAGTGTATGGCTTTTGCGGGTTGACCAGTAAACAATGCTGTCCCTTCCACTACCTCAGTTCTGCACTTCTTGCCGTTGAAGTAGCAGATGCTTTGTGGGGCAACTCAAAGATTTAAACTGCATCACTCTGAAAATGTTTTCAGTCATTCTGCTCATCGCTTATCTCAATGCCATACTCAGCACTGTTCGGTACCATTTCAAATTTGGCGTCATGCCTTTTCTCATTATTATTTTATTTGTGTGGCTGTGTCATGTCGGGTTCAGGGCATAAATATTTCAAGGTGGAGACCTCCGTTATGTGTCAGTGCCCCTGCGGAGGCCAGTTCATCATAATGGACCCACATGAGCGATGTTTCACCTGCCTGGGGCTTAATCACGATATGGACCGCTGGGATGCCTGCTTCAGCATGGACTACCGCACCTTGGAACTGCGCGTGGTGAGGTTAGGACGCAAACCCCCAACCTGCAGTGGCAAGCAACGATCAAGGGCTGCCAAGGTAAGATCGCTAGGCCTGAACCCCAGGCCCCCCGCCAGGCTATATGCACTGGGGGAGAGCAGGCTGCTGAGGGCTCGTGTCCTGCTGAGCCCTAGCACTTCAGGGAGCAGTTGGGGGTGTGGTCAACCTCCAGGGGGCCAACTGCAGGCTGCTCCTTGCCTGGTTCTCCTTCAGAGGGCCAGCAGACCCCCCGGTGTCGAGGCCTCAGCTACATATGGAGCCTACGCCAATGGTCCCATCGGGGTGGTCTTGGCTCCAGACACTGTTTCCAGTGTCAGTGAGCAGAATCCCATGCCATGGAGTTCCTTCCCGACATTGTTCTCGGTGCCGGAACTGGATGGGTGACAGGGGTGTCCTTTTTAAACATCTCTGTAGTCTCCTTCTCAGATTTGGAGAATGACTTGGAGGGCTCGGTGTGGCGACCTGATTCTTCAGGGCGATCGCCTACCAGATTCCATTCGGGGTCTTTGGTGGGATCTGATCTGGAAGCTGACACTGAGCTTGGCACTGCCTCTGTCTCTGTTGGTGCCATAGAGGACCCCGGTGCTGTTCTCAGTGCTGCCTCAGGTGGCGACACTGCTTGGGATGTTGTGCCTGGGGAGAGTGCCGGCACTGATGACTGTGCCGCACCTGACAGTGGTGCTGCAGTCCGTGCTGTCTCGGGGGCCAGTGTCGAGGTTGGTGCCGAGGACAGCGCCATGTTGTGTGGTGGCTCCAATGTCAGTGCCGTGGAGGGATCCGGTGCCATTCCAGGCACCACCCTTGGTGATGGTGCTACTTTGGGGACCGTCTCTGTGGAGGAGCTTGATTTGGCCACCGACTCTGTCTTCGATGCTGCTACAGGGTGGGGGGGAGACAGAGGCCGACCTAGGTGGCGGCTTCTCACTCCCCTCTTCACCTAGATTGTTTGACGCTAGGAGACCTCACTCGAGGGGCAGATCTCTGTCCCCTCTGAGAAGGTTGAGGGGTCGGGCCTCTGCTTGGCCGGCCTTGGCCACCCAGGGCTGAGTCTGAATGTTGGTCTGGGCAGCCCTTCCTCTTTTGGGGGACGGAATCCTGCGTCAGGTGAGGATGGAGGCCTCCATGTTGGGCATGCTGGGCTCCAGTCTCCCCACCAGGGGTCTTCCCCCTTAGGATCTCCTCCTGCTAGCTTGGAGATAGTTGAGCAGCAGGTGGAATCTGGGCAGCACACCACACTTGCTGTAGAGGGGTTCCCCGCTCATGCTCCCAGCCCTAGCAGAGTGGATCAGGTCCCTTAAGATCACACGGTCCAGTCTGGGTCCGCTTTATATTTTCCTCCCCCTTCTCCCAGGTCTGTCTTGTACCTTTGGTCCCCTCACCTGGGAACAGTATAAGGGCTATGGCAGATTTGTTCCCTGCATACTACAGGGCCATGGATGAGATGGTCTTTGTAGATTTATAGGAGTAATACAAGTTCTATAGGCAGGATGGCCCTTCATTGAACTTGCCACCCATGTGTTTCATGGGTGGAACTCATATTTTTTCTTACCCATATAATCATCTAGTCTGTTCTTAAATGCAGTTATGTTCTGGCTTTCAACAATGTGTTGTGGTATTCTGTTCCACATTGCTACAACCCTTTGTGCAAAAAATGTGCATTGTTTTGTTGTTTGGTTCACTTCCGCTTTGATTTTAAAGCTATTGCTCCTAGTTGTTTTTGTACATTCTTGTCTCTCTAATCCCACAGTTTCCCCCTATATAATCATCATGTACAGCTTTATATGTTAAGCAGATCTCCCCTGACTTGTCTATATTTTGCTGAAAATAAATTTAATTTTCCCAATCCCTTTCCATAAGTCAAACTTTATAATGGTTTGATTCTTTTGGTGACCTTATTTTGCACTCCTTCTATTAATTTTTGACCTCTTTTAATATGTGGCATTCTGAACTGGGAGCAGTACTCCAAATGTGGGCACACCAGGCCTTTATAAAGTGGGACTATGACCTCTGGTTCCCTACTTTTTATGTTGGCAAAGACATAGCCCACAATGTTGACACAATTTTTGAGTTTTTCCATATTGTTTCTATCAAAGAATAGATTATCTGTTATTATTGCATCGAGATCCTTTTCCTCAGTTGTTATTTGGAGTGGATGTTTGTTTAGCTTGTAATTCATAAGTGAATTGTTCTTCCGCAAGTGCATGACTTTATATTTTTGTACGTTAAACCTCATTTTATGGGTCACGGCCCATTCAGCCAACTCGTCTAGTTGTCTTTGCAATTTTCCTCCGTCTGAATTTGTAGTCACTATTCCACCCAGTTTAACATCATCACCATATTTACGTATCCATGCTGTCTCTGTAACTTTCATAGTTACCATAATATTAAACAGGGTGGGACCTAACACAGATCCCTTCGGTACACCACTCATAACCCTTCCCCAGTCAGACAAGTATCCCTTAACAGAGATCCCTGCTGTCTTTCTCCCAACCAGGATTGTATCCATCTGATGTTTGGATTTAATTTTATTCTGTCTAGTTCTTCCAGTAATATTTTATGAGATGCTTTGTCAAAAGCTTTGGCAAAGTCGAAGTAAATAACGTCACATGATATTCCTTTATCCAGAGCACCGCTCACCAGTTCAAACAAGCATTTGTCAATGCTGAATGTTTGCTCTCTAGCATTAGCAGTGGAACTGCAGGAGTTAGACAGATGCAGTATAGGAATGGCAGTGAAGTACTGAACTGACGCCAACTCCACCACCACCATGCAGAGGTAGACAGGCATTGGGGTGTGCCTTTGGGTCGTCGCCAATAACGGTCACGACATTTCATCCTACCTTGCAGACACTGACAAGTGTCAAGGTGTGCCTTGGGGTGTTCGGGCTTTACACTCACCTCATTCCATCAGGAAATACGCTGAAATGGGTGCAGTATAGGAGAATGGGGTGAACTCTGGGGCAAAAGAGTCCAAGGCGCACCTCGAGGCCTGTCACTAGCTGCAGGGTAAGGGTGGAATGGCATGAGCATTACTGTCGACAATCCCAAGTCACACCCCTGACGCCTGTCAGTCCCTACGGGGTAGGGTAGGGCGTTATGGTCGGAAACCCTAACTCCCTGGGCCTTCTTGGTATTTTTACTCCCAAGTTTTCAACATGGGCTTTTTGAGACCCCACCACATGAACAGTAACATTATCAGTTCATTAGCCGAAAGGTGATTTTGCATACTAAGTGTGCCATTTGGCGCCACAGGTGCGAAAACACATTTCAAACAGGATGTGAAAAAAGACAGCTGTACTGTTCATGAAGAGGTGTAAAAAAATGGTAACGTTGAAAATTGGGAGTAAAAATATAAAAAAACTGGTGAAGTCACGAGCGTGCATAGAAACTGCGCAACGCAAACCCGTAATGTAATTATTTGGGGGATATTTTACAACACATTTTCAACATAGGCATTTTGGGACCTTCGCTCATGAACAGTGTCACTGTGATTTTCTTAATCTGTCCCGAACACTGATTTCCCACAGCGACCGCACTATTCTGCACCAAAAGTGTGAATACACATTTCGGCTAGGATGTGAAAAATGACAGCTATACTGTTCATAAGTAGGTGTGGAAAAATGGCAGTGTTGAAAATCTGGAGTGAAAATGTTACAAATTCGTGAAGTTATGAGAGTGCCTGGAAACTGTGCAATGCACACTCGTAACAGTCATTTTATGGACTTTTGTCACCGAAGTTTCAACATAGGCATTTTAAGACCTCTGCTCACGAACAGTGTCACTGTAATTTTCTTAATCTGTCCCGAATATTGATCTCGCACACCGACCGCGTCATTGTGCGCTACATGTGCGAAACACATTTCTAGGCGAGATGTGAAAAATGACAGCTATACTGTTCATAAGGAGGTGTGGTAAAATGGCAGTGTTGAAAATCTGGAGTGAAAATATTAAAATTTTCGAGTTACGAGCGTGAGTATGAACTGCTGCGCAATGTCAGTAAAACAGTCATTTTGGGATTTTTTCACCAAATTTTCAACATAGGGTTTTGGGGGCCTACCTCATGAACTTTGACACTGTCATTTCATTACTCCATTTGAAAAGTGGTTCTGTGCCATGACGATAAATTACCTTTGGGACCGAATAACAAAATGACAGTGACTGAGTTCATGAGGTGGGGTCCCAAGAACCCCATTTTGAAAATTTGGTGAAAAAATTCCCCAAAATGGCCAAGATATCCACCTAAGTTGAAAAAAAAAACTATATATGCCATTATACAGCTTACCGGCATTTCTTCAGTTTGCGGTCAGCTTTGAAGAGTGCAGACGTGTTCCCTGTCCACCAAGATCATCGCACCGGCTCCAGAGGTAAGTATGGAGTGAGGGGGCATGGGAGGTGGGATGCACAGAGGGTGGCTGATGATGGGGGACACGAGACTGTGAGGGATCGCTTTCGTTTTACAGGTTAAAAAATAATACAGCTACGTGATGCTTGTTTGCACGCTGGGGTGTTTTTGGGGGTGGAGCCGACGGGATTGGGCACCCCCATCAGTCATGCAGTGTGCAGGGGGCATGCATAAGCACGCTGGGGTGGGCTCTCAGCGTGCTACCTGGGTGTTTGTTGGGGGGGGGGACTGGAGCCAACAGGGCAACCATCAACACACACTCAAGCAGACTCTGAGTACCAGCTGCAGTGAATCAATAATAAATTAAATAGACAGTTGTAGTACTTGAAAGTACAAAGTGTGACAATTCATGATGCTTTCTTTCTTGTATGGGGACATCAAGCAGCAGTTAGTATATAGTAGATAACGGCAAATGTGCACAAAACGGAACTGATGAGGCAATACTTTTGGTAGTGTTTGCAGCGTTCCCTGAGGTTATTAACAATTAAAAGTAGAATTAAGAGCTTCCAGAAAATACCTGCAACAGACAAGAAAACAACTTAGCACTTCACTGTGCACTTTTAACACAGACATGGAAAAGCTGCCTCTCCAACTAGGAGCACATTGCAGGAAACTAAGCACTACGGGCTTTACATTACTATCCTTGTATCCCCATATCCTACATCACAATCCCGAAGTGAACTAGCATATAAGTGCAAAGCTTTCCTAGCATGACGTTGCTGAGATCAGGCAAGAGCAGGGAAAAAACAATTGTACGAGCAAAATATAGAAAACAAGGTTAAGGTAGGAAAACACAACTTTTGGTGAATGGGACTATGTGCCTTCTTCTATGGGAGTGTGCTGGCAGTTGGTATGTGGACGTTTCCAAGCTGTCGCCATGTTTATTGAAAGGGGACACCAGACAATGCAGCTGTAATTGGCTGCTGCAGTCATGGACCGCCCCGCAGCAAAAACAGCAGATTGTGTAGTGACGGGGCTCTCCCTGATTGCAGCGGCCAGTCTCTTTGAGCATAGTGGCATGCTCATTAACTGCTGTCATCGACAGCATGCTTCTCTAGTTGCCGCGGTGGAGACCAGCCCCAGAACAGACTGCTGTCATTCGGCACAACACTGCCACGCCTCCACAACCCACTTGTGAAGGAAGCTGATGCAGTGTGTTTCCTGCACATGCGTGCAAGCAAACAAAATTTGGATCTGGTTAGTAAGACAAGATCTGCCTGTAGTGAATCCTTGTTGTGTAGTGTCCACAGTTCCTGTTTCGATAATGTGTTCTAATACATGCATTTGCAACAATTTTCCCACTCTTTTTCCTATCAATGATGTAAGGCTTATTGGCCGATAATTTTTGGGATCCTCCTTTTTTTCTCCCTTGCGAGTAGGTGTCATCCTCCATTCCTGTATGGTTTTACCTTCTTGGATGGACTTATTAAATAACATGGTTAATGGTCCCAGAATGTCACCGATTAATCCTTGTAATAATCTTGGTGTAATATTGTCTGGTCCTACTGAGCTTTTAGGTTTGAGGGATTACATCTCCTGCTATGGTTCCGTTGTTCCCTATGTAGATCCCCTCTGTGTTGTCAGCATCCTCTCTGGAGGAAGAGGAGCCTCCATCATACCAGTCATCGGATGCTGATCTCACTGCATATCAGCACTTCCTAGTGACAATGTTGGGGAGCTCAATCTAACCCCTGTACAGAGTCGTAATACCAATCATGCGACTATGGTGTTCCTTGAGGAATACAGCCAAGAGTCACTTGTGATCGCTCCGTGGTCTCGACCCTTCGCAAAGGAGTCGCACAGCATCTGGCAGTCACCCACCTCCGCCTCCCAGCCCCAGAGGACTGCCAGTGCCAGTATTGTGCCCCGTCAGGGTCTCCAGGTTCTTTGCCCCACCTCGGGTCTGGAGTGGCTGGACACCACTTCTGGGCGTCTGCGCCTCACAGGAGATTGTCCTCCAGATGCAGACTCTGCGGACTTCGATTGCTGGGGAAGGAGAGTTTTTGCCTTGGTGCATCTCCTTGTTATCAATAGCAGCACATCAGGTACACATGGGGACCAGTGAGAGTTGCCTGTGGGTCACAATAGGAAAATTCCTTGCAGCCTTGCCTGATTGCAAATTAACTAGGCAAGCTATTGTCATCACCAAAAGGGGTTTGGAGCTAGTGAGACACCAGGCGCAGGCGTCCTATGATGCCAACATGGTAGCTTCCAGACTGGTGGGATCGGCGGTCTGCATTAGGCGGATGGCAAGGCTTCGCCTATCCCGGTTGTCACCCCGGCCCAACGTAGGCTGACTTCCTCACCTTTCCAGGGGCTTCATGGTGACCCCATCAGGCCAGCCTGCTGAGATGTGGGTCGCTCATCTGGTTGAAATTTTTATCGACCCAGTCAACCTGCTATCTCTAGATGAGGCCAACTCTCTCTTTAGAACTCCAGTCCTACTGACCGACGAGCTGACCCAGCCTGAAGGGCTGGATCACAAGGATCCCAAAGTCCAAAAGGAACTTCGGCTCCCTTGAGCGACTCCTTTGGTCCCCCCGATGGTCTCGGTCGGCTTCCTCTTGTGGGTCGCACAGAATCCACTGGCGTCATTCTCGGCACCACAAGAAGCTGCGCCACCGTTACTCCTTGGCCGAGGAGCGGCTTCGTTGCAAGTTGCATCAGTGTTACGAAGACCTTATCTGGCAACAGTTGGTTCTGACCAGTCTGAAGCCTTCCCCGGCCATCACCTGGCTGTCACCCTCTAGGCTGATGCCTGCGGAGCTGGAGAAGACCATTCTGGCTTGACCTAAACCAGCCTCTCCACCAACTGTGGTGGAACCGCCACCTCAACAGCCTTCATCCGGGACCCCGACCAAGGAGTCCCGGACGGCCAAAGGGCTTCTCCATCGGCTGTCAGTCACCCTCAGCCTGATCGTCCATGGCGAGTCAAGAGTGACAAGGGTGGTTGGCCGCTATACGCGGACTCTTTGGAGTCCAGTGGACACAGAGTCGACAGGGGATCTCTCAACAGAGGAGGGCCCTTCGTCCTTCTTGGGGATCTTCTGTCTCATCTCCCAGTACACGGGGATGCCAATGGAGCCCATTCAGAAGTGGGCCCGTTACCCCCTTATCGACATTTTAGATAAGGGGGATTCACCGACGGAGGCTTTCCCAGTAGCCGAGGTCATCGTCGGCCTGGCTCTGGAGCTTTGGCAACACCCTGCTTCCTGCCGCACGCCATCAGCCCATATGGCAAGCAAATACGCGGTGCCCATAGGTTCCCTTTCAGGGTTCACAGAACACCCCTCGGCCAAGGAGTTAGTGAGTGATTCCATGTTTCGGCGCTCATGTCATAAGGACATCGACAAACCTCCGGACAAGGAGTCCAAGAAATTGGACTACTTGGCAAAAAAGGTTTATGCTGCCTCCTTTCTCTGTCTCCGCCAAGCAAGCTCGGCTGTCATTATGGCACATTTCTCCCACACCCTCCTGTGCTCCCTGAATGAGGTGGTTCCTCATCTTCCCATAGACCTCCAGACCATGGTCTAGCTGGTCCGGGATCAGGGTCATACTGTAGCCAAACAACAGCTCCAGACAGCTTTGGACATCGGGATTCTTTTGCCTGCTCATTGGTGGCTGCAGTTGAAATGTGTCTTAGGGCTTGGCTGAGGATCTCGACCTTCACGGCAGATACCCAGCATAAACTGTCGGACGTAACCTTTCAGGGCACTGACTTGTTTGAGCCCGGAGTCGACAGTCACCTCCAGAGAATAGAGAAGTCCAATGCCACCTTGGACTCTTAAGGGCCCCAAGCAGCAGAAGCGCAAGCCCTTTCGGCCTTCCACACCTGCAACCAAATCTACCCGGTACCAGTCTGGGCAGCAGCAGGCTCAGTTTTGGCACCCTTGGTCCAAGGCAGTGGATTTGATGCCCCATAAGCCTGGAGGTAAAAACCTCAGTGTCTCCTTGGCCAGGTCCTCTTCCTTCACCAAGCCTGCCCAGTGACGGGTTGGGGGGTGCCACCCCCATGCCATCACACCTCCCCTGGATCCTCCCGTGGGGGGGTCAGCTCCGCCACTTCCTTTCCACCTGGTCTGCCGTTACACAGATAGGTGGGTTCTGGAAGTGGCTGGTCAGGGTCTGCCTCTGGAATTCAAGCAGTACCATCCAAGCCGAGCCCGCGCTCCACGAGAGGGCTTGGTATCCGCAGACACTCGGTCGGCTCAACGAGATGACATAGTCCGACTCTTCTCAAAGGAGGTAGTGGTCAGAGTTGCGGATGCTCCTGCACTACCAGGGTTCATCTCCAGGTACTTCCTGGTGCCAAAACGGACGGGGTCCCATTCTATATCCGCACGACCTGAACTAGTTCCTCATGTTCTGCACCTTCAGGATGGTAACTCTGTCCCAGATCATACCTTCTCTCGAGCAGGACATGTGGTTCTGCTGTCTGGATCTTCAGGACGTGTTTTTCCACGTTCCAATCTGTCCGTCCCATCGAAGGTTCATTTGCTTCCGAGCGGAGGGAGCCCTGTACGAATTCCAGGCCATGCCATTCGGCCTCTCCTCAGCCCCCAGGGTCTTCACCAAATGCCTTGCAGTGGTGACAGCCCACCTAAAGTGTCGAGGGGTCCGGGTGTACCTCTACCTGGATGGCTGGTTGATTGCAGGTCCCTCCATGTGAGAGGTGGAGCAGTCCAGGGATCTGGCCCTTCAGACCTGCATCGAACTGGGCCTTCTTATCAACGAGGCCAAGTCGTAACTTGTGCCCATACAGGTGATCAATTTGATCGGGGCAGAGCTCAACTCTTGCCGAGCCAGAGCCAGGCTCCCTGCGTACAGGGCAGAGGTTCTCTCCTCCTATGCCCAATCATTTCTGGTTGGTCACTTGCTCCCTGTCCTGGACTTCCTGCACCTTCTAGGTTACATGGCGGCCTGCACCACCATGGTCCAATGGGCCTGGTGGCATATGCGCTCTCAGCAGTGGGAGCTGGCCAATCAGTGGTCCCAGTGCAAAGGTCACTTCGACCAGCTGGTCACAGTGACCCAGAAGATGCAGGACGCTCTCTAATGGTGGACGTCCCGGAGCATCTGCAGGAGAGGATCCCGTTTGTCCGCCCCAAGCCAAGGGACATCTTGACGACCAGTGCCTCTCTCATGGGCTGGGGTGCCCATCTAGGGGAACAGAGTCCACAGGCTCTGGACCCCTGAAGGGTCCCAATGCCACATCAACCTGCTAGAACTCTGAGCAATTTGGCTGGCACTGACTGTTTTCGCTCCGTTTGTTCGGGGGCAAGTGGTTCAAATTCAGACGGACAACACAATGACCATGTACTACCTCAACAGACAGGGAGAGATGCATCCCCTGCCATTGTTCAAGGAAGCTCTCCACACTTGGACCCTAGTGCACAGCCTGGAGGCAGATCTGCTAGCCATCCATGTGGTAGGAGCCTCCATTCAGTTGGCGGACGCCCTCTGCCGGGTGGGTGAGGCATCTGACGAGTGGTCTCTCCATCCGGAGGTAGTTTACAGTCTGTTCTCCCAGTGGGGCATCCCTCAGGTGGACCTGTTTGCCTCAAGGGAGAACGCAAAGCTGAAGCTGTATTCTGCCTGTCCCCCTCAACAAGGCTTTCTACAGGGAGATTGCTTCTTGAGGCTGTTGACCCCAGGCCCCTTCTATGCCCTTCCTCCACTTCCCTTGAGCCACAAAGTGCTGCTCAAGGTCAGGAGGGACAAGAGCGGATGATCCTCATGGCTCCGGCCTGGCCACGCCAGTTTTGGTACCTGAATCTCCTCAGCCTCAGTAACAGGCTCCCGAGTCGTCTTCCAGCATGCCCAGACCTGCTTTCCATCCACCAAGGGAAGATACTCCACCCGGACCTTCAATCCCTGCATCTGACAGCCTGACTCCTGAGCAGCTAGAGTTGCAGGCTTTGGGTCTCTCTGAAGATGTCTTCACTGTTGTGGAGGCCTCTCAGAAGGAGTCAACTAGAAAATGCTATGCCTTCAAGTGGAACAGATTTTCCATTTGGTGACTTGTTCGGTGGCCAACATTTTGGACTATCTGTGGTCTCTAAATGGGGACTTTGGTCGACGACCCTTAAGGTACACCTGTCAGCCATCTCTGCTTAACGAGCGCGGACCAGTCAATGGTTGCGGAGACAGTGGTCTGGCACCTTTTCTTTTTTGGTATTATCTGTTTATCCTCCCCCCCCCCATCTCAATCAGCCTCTCCTTCAGACCATTGAAAAGGATCTTCCCCCAAGGCCCCACCGCCAACCCCCGGTCTCATATCACAGCCAACCCAGGGTAACCCGACATATCCCTTCGTCGGGCGAGTTTTCTCCTTCCAGGGAGAAAGTGCCTCACGGCCATCCTTCTTGGCCCTGGGTGCTGCTGAGGTCGGGTCAGCATATTCGGGGCTCTGTGGAGGCGAGGGTCCATGCGGCCGTCATCCGGTAAATCGAGGTGCCATTTTCTGATTTTTCGTCCAGGCCTCCCTTGTTGCGCCGCATCTGTAGTGCTCCTGTTCTCCACTAGGGGCTGCTACAGATTGAGGCATCTCCCCAACCCACCCCAGGTGAGGACAGAAATCCTCTTCTCTCCCTGCTGACCCCCGGCGCCCAAGTCCGTTTCCGAACCTGGGTTGCCGGCGTGGTTCAAGGTAAGGCACCAGTGCCTCAGCCCTCTGTGCCACCATGCTGGCCGACAGTAGTCTGGTGCTTTTTTAAAGGTTTAGATCACATATCCCCTCTGGTGCGTAAACCTCCAACTCTGAGGGAGCTGTTGCTGGTGCTGGCAAAGCTCATGGGCAAGCCATTCGAACCGATGCACAACTGTAAGATGTCACATTTGTCATGGAAAACTGCTTTTTGGTGGCCATTACATCAGCCAGAAGGATTGGGGAGCTCCAGGCGCTGTCAGTCAAGATAAGGTTGTCCTGCACCCCAAACCGAAGTTTATGTCAGAGTTTCACCTGAATCAGGTGATGACTCTTCCAATGTTCTACCCTAATCACATTTTAGATGCCGAATACAGGCTCCATACTTTGGACCTTAGGTGAGCGCTCGCCTGTTCCAAAGACTGGATGGACGGAGTTCGGAGAGAGGTTCGCCAGCTGTTTGTCACCTACGCTAAAGCCGTACCTGGCAGACCTGCAGCCAAGTGGACGATTGGCAGGTGGATCACATCCTGCATTGATCTCTGCTATGGTTGGTAAGTAGGGAACCTCGTAGGGCTATGGGCTCATTCCACCTGTCATACCGCTGTGTCAATGGCTGATTCTAGGGATGTCCCTATCCAGGAAGTCTGCAGGGCTGCTACCTGGAAGTCAGCATGCACCTTCATTTCCCATTACCACATTGACTTAGAGTCATGCCTGGATGCTGGTTTTGGGGCCTCAGTTCTCCAGTCTTTGTTCTCGAAGTAGGGGGTGTGCACCTTGCCTCCCTCCTCCCAGAGAATTGGTGGGGGTCTGCCAGAACATGTGGATAGAACAACATCCACATCCCTAGAAAAACAGGTTACTCACCTGTAACAGTAGATCCATCTTCTACGGAATGGTCTCTTGCAGTAGGTAATTACTTCTGGGAGGTTCCAGCAGAGGGCGCTGTCACATGGCAGCTCTTCTACTAGTTTTTACCAGGGGTCACCCATCAATGACATCATCTTCCTGCTTCCTATGTAAGTATAGGTGGTCCCTGGTATCCTCAGTTCATTTTTCAGCCATCTTCATCTCACACAGCAGCTTGAACAACTTCTGAAAACAGCAGTCATCGACGAGCCTCTGTGGGCTCTCTATTTTATGATAGAAATATTGACGCTCAAGCCAGCGGCCACTTGTGATATCCATTTCTTTTATGGATCATGCTATTCCTCGTGGCTCTCAGTTCAGCTCTTGGTATTTCTGAGCATCAGGCCCTCATGTGTAGGGAACCTTACTTGATTTTCTTCCAGGACGTGGTGGTCTTTCGTACTGGACCTTCTTCCTAAAGTACTCTCCAAACATACTTTAACTCCGTCCTTGGAGCTTCCGGTCTACTATCCTGACTACTCCACTCAGGGTGAACATCTATTACATACTTTAGATGTCTCTCATATACTACACTATTACACTAATCACACTCAGTCGATTAGGACACTGTTTCAATTATTCGTCACCTTTGCCTCTGACACAGCGGGGCTTCCTGTTGCAAAACGAACCCTTTCTTCATGGTTGGCGAATTGTATTGTATTACCTATTATTATGAAAAGTGCAAAGAGACTTTCCTTGAATCTGTCCAGGATCTGTCTAATAGAACAGAGCTATGGCCACTACTGCGGCTTGTTTTACAGGAGCCTCCATTTCAGAAATCTGCAATGCAGCTACCAGATCCACGATCCATACTTTTACAAGGCACTACAATCTGGACCTTGGCCTTGTGCCATAGGAGAGCCTTTGGCCATGCAATCCTACAAGGTCTTCTAACATAATTTTCCTCCCATACGGACATAACTGCTGAGGAACCTCCCAGAAGTAATTACCTACTGCAAGAGACATTCCTCAAAGATCTGCTGTTGCGGTAAGTTCTTACGTAACTGCACTTTCTAGGAGTGGTATATGTTGTTCATCCACACGGACCCACCCGACCTGCCCGGCTTCGGCGCTCACACTCTGCTTTCCAGCGGGCAAGATGTGGTGTCATAGGGCGGAGCCGTAGGGTATACCACCCGGGTTGGTGGGAAGAGCCAGCGTGAAGACTTTCAGCACATCTTAAAGGGAAAGAACACTGCCAAAACACGTGGATGAACAACATATACCACTCCTAGAACTCCTGTTACAGGTGAGTAACCTGTTTTTTTTCTGCTGTACCACTGAGAGGATAGCAGCATAAATAGAACTCTCCAGAAGAACTGTGATTTTCGTTATTTTAATCAGGAGTTGTGCAACTCTAGGGCAGGTTGGGGCTGCTTGGTGAGATGGGGGCACCCCTAAATTTTAGAACTCTGGGCCTATTGAGCTGAGGCTTTCAAACTGGCCAACCTGCCAGCTTCTCTCATCAGTGTCGACAGTGCCTGAATGGGAGCTAATACACATTACTTGGGTGTTTTTTGTATGGTGTCTACTGCTAGTTCAGCCTTGTGCCTCAGGCAAGTTAACCCTTTTTTTTACAGGATGTTCTCTTTGCTTAGGTAAGATGGTGTGCTCTTCCCCATCATTTTTTCAGCACCTGCCTTTCTGTCTGCAGCTTATTTGAAAGCAGTACAGCATTGTGGTTAAGAGCACTGAGCTGCAAACCTGGATACCTGGGTTTGAATCCCATCAGCCCCCACTTGCATAGTGTGTGACCCTGAGCAAGTCACTTAACTTCCTTTTGCTCCCAGGTTGCACCTGGAAACAATCTTCGGCATAGTGTGCCTTTTATGGTTAAACATTGTCCCCTTTCCTAATTTGCTAATGGTGCTATCTCCCTGCAGTAATCATTTCATCAGTCTTTCTTGGCAGGCAACTGGGAGCTTATCCCTCGATATTCTATGGGGTGACCCTTCAGTCAGATTGTGATTTCCACTGGAAGTCCTGAGATTGGCTGTCTGGGGCGGCTTCTTACGGAACCTTTTCTTAATCTTAATTTGGCACATTCCCCTGAAGTGTTCAGTAAAGTCATGACTTGCTGGTGTCCCAGCTGAGCCAGGCGGCTCGTCGTGTTTCTCCTATTTTTATGACCTATATCATCGGGTCCCAGTGACAAGCAGAAATGTTGGTGGCTAGGCCTTTAAAACTCCTGGAGATCCATGAGTGGAAAAGATGAAAAAATTACTCACCTTAGTAATGTTTCTTCTAATGGAGTCTTGCTATATTATGACATATGCAGTGAGTCCCAACCTTCGAACTGCTCCGGAGGTGAAAGAGTTAACTTTCCATGCCAGGCATGGAACTTTGAGCGCGAGCTCGGTTGAAAACTCTGTCTGTTGTTAATCAAACTCAAACTGTCAGATCTTTACGAGCGAAACTCACTAAGGTTCTGTGTGGAAGCTGTAAACCTACACTAGTCAACTGGCTACTAAATATAAGAACACATTTTTCTTGGTCCCAAAACAAAGACTCAAGTCAGGGGATCCAAAAAATTAAAAACATAACACCCAAACAGCCCAAAAAGGAGGGGTGAAAAAATAAGGTGGGCATCTACTAAGTGCCAACACTGCACTGCCCACCCACATCCCAAAAATAGAGGTTCTGAGAGGGGCAGGCGGGAGGTCATAATATAGCAAGACTCCATTAGAAGAAACAACATTACTAAGGTGAGTAATTTTTTCTTCAAACAACATGAAGTCTTGCTATATTATGACATATGCAGACTACACAGCAGTACCTCCATGGAGGAGGGACAGAACCTACTTTGGAAATAGGCTGTGAAGCACAGTTGTGCCAAACCGAGCATCACTGCTAGCCTGGATGTCCAGGGAGTAATGCTTGGTAAAAGTGTGAACTGTTTTCCAGGTAGCTGCTTGACCTATCTCTAGGATAGGGATGTCCCTGGCAGCAGCCAGAGACGCAGCTGTACCTCTGGTAGAGTGAGCCCTCAGGCCTGAGGGAGGAACCTTACCCAGTTTTTCATAGCAAAATTGGATACAAGAGACAATTCACCTGGCAATGGATCTTTTAGTGGCAGGTTTCCCTTTACCAACCTCACCATAAGTGAGGAACAGTTGGAGGGAGTCAAACCTGTGACCCTTGGTACGTTCTATATAGTAACTAAGGGCTCTTTTGACATCTAAACTGTGTAGTCTCCTCTCGCCAGAGGAGGAATGGTCAGTGAAGTACACAGGGAGAGACATAGATTAAGGTGGAAGTCTGAAACCACCTTAGGCAAGAACTTTCTGTTAGTCCTGAGGACCACCTTATCTCTATGAAAAGAGATAAAATCAGGTTCCACTGACAATGCTTGTAACTCACTTATGCGCCTGGCAGAAGTGATGGCTACCAAAAACACAGTTTTCCAAGTCAAGTACTTAAGCTCTGCTGAAGACAAGGGCTCAAAAGGGGGTTGCATAAGCTGAGCAGTGCAAATATTAAGATCCCAGGCAGGGGCAGGGTCCCTGAATGGAGGGTTGGTGTGAAGCAACCCCTTGAAAAACTTGGAGAATACAGGATGAGCCGAAAGAGAAGAGGGTTTACCTGCTGATAAGAAAGCAGACACGGCTGCCAGGTGCACTTTAGGGTAGCTGCCCTCAGCCCCAAAGTATTCAAAATGCACCATATAATCCAGGACTGTGGGTAAGTCAGCAGATTCTGGGAAATATGTACTAGAGCACCAAATGGAAAATCTCTTCCATTTGGAATTATAAGTAGCCCTGGTGGATGGCTTCCTAGAAGCCTTCAGTATATCCAAATCACCTTGGGAGAGGTGTAGGTCAGCAAACTCTAACTCTTCAAGAACCAGGCCTTGAGATTGAGAGATTTGAGATTCGGGTACCAAACCCTCCCCTGAGCACAGGTTAACAGGTTGTGATTCCTGGGAAGGTGGACTGCTAAGGACATAAGGAGTGGGTACCAGAGCTGTCTGGCCCAATCTGGTGCAATCAGGATCATCTTGCAGGGTTGAGATCTGATTTTGACTAGCACCTTGAACAGAAGAGGGAAGGGGGGGAAGGCATAGAGAAACTTCCCTTCCCAACTGAGAAGGAAGGCATCCAGAGGGACTGAGCCCAACACTGGGGCCTGCAGCAAAAAAGGGGAAGTTGGTAATTGTCTGGGGCTGCAAAAAGATCTATCTGCGGGGTGCCCCATCTGGCAAATACTACCTCCAATACTAGGGGATCCAGTGACCATTCGTGATGGCCCTGGGAAATCCTGCTGAGAGCATCTGCCAGGACATTGTCCTTGCCTGGGAGGTGAACTGCCGTAAGGGAGGTGTTCAGGGAATACACCAGAGACCACAACTTCATTGCTTCGGTGCACAAGTCCGTAGACCGAGTGCCTCCTTGCTTGTTGATGTACCACATTGTAGTGGTGTTGTCTGTTCTGATCTGTACAACTTTGTTCTAGAGATGGAAAAACTTGAAGTGCTAGAAAACTGCTCTGAGTTCCAACAGATTGACGTGGAGCAGAGATTCCTGAGGGGACCACAATCCCTGGGTAGTGAGATCGCCCATGTGAGCTCCCCACCCCAAGAGGGATGCATCTGTAGTAAGGATTAGGGAGTGAGACTGAAGGATGAAGGGACCCCTGTCTCAGATTGCTCTGGTCCTGCCACCACTGAAGGGCTTGGATCAGGGTTCGAGTCACTGGGATCAATTTGGTCAGAGGGTCTCTCCTTTGAGACCAAAAGGCTCTCAAATGGAACTGGATGTCCCTCATCTGAAATCTTGCTCCCTGCACCACTGCTGTAGAAGCAGCCATGTGCCCCAGGAGCTGCAGAAAATGTCTTGCTGGTCGAGAGACCTGCAGGGTGAAAGAGGAAGCCAGAGAGACCAAGGTCCTTGCACTTTCCAGAGGAAGGAAGGCTCTGGCCTCTTTTGTGTTCAGTTCTGCACCTATGAAGGTGAGAAGCTGGACAGGCTCTAGAACTGACTTCGGAAGATTAAGAAGGAAACCTAGAGATGTGAGCACTTGCTGAGTTACCTGAAGGTGTAGTCTGACTTGTTCTGGAGACTGTCCTACTATGAGCCAGTCGTCCAGGTAAGGAAAAATGGCAATATTTTGCCTTCTTAAGTGGGCAACTGCTACTGCCAGGCATTTTGTGAATACCCTCGGGGCAGAGGTGAGGCCGAAGGGCATTGCTCTGAACTGGTAATAGTTCGAATCTGAGGTACTTTCGATGGGAGCTTCTGATAAGAACATGGAAGTAGGCATCCTTGAGGTCCAGGGACGCTAGTCAGTCCCCTGGCCTTAGAGAGGGTAAAATAACTCCCAGAGTCACCATTTTGAATTTTGGTTTTAAAAGGTGCTTGTTTAGGTATCTGAGATCCAGGATGGGCCGCCATTCTCCTGTCTTTTTTGGGGTAAGGAAGTACCTGGAGTACAACCCTTTGCCCTGGTGTAGGGGTGGAACCCTTTCCACAGCTCTTGAGAGCCAGGAGGGTAGAAACTTCTGTTTCTAGGGCAAGTGCCTCTGATGGATTTGCAGGTGGAAAGGACCTGGCTCTCATCTTCGGAAATTTTTTGAAGCTGAGAACCAGTCCCTGGCTTACTACTTCCAGGACCCACTTGTCTGATGTTAGAGACTTCCAGTCCTGGACAAAGTAAGCCAGCCTGCCCCCTACAGGTAGAGGAGAATCGGCCCTGGCTACCCCATCAGGGTGCCTGCTTGGCAGGGCTTTGGGCTGAGGGGTAGCAGGCTTGCTTGCACCCGCCTGCCTCTCCTCTAAAGAACCCCTCTGGGCATAAGCAGAAGAGGAGGCCTGACTTGATAAAAGGCCTGCCCCTGCCCCTGGATGCTGCCTTTGAGGAGTGGCCTGCCTTTCCTTGGCTGTGCACTCTATAGGTGGTCCTATATTCATCCATTTTTTCATGTAATTCTCTGTCTGCTCCCCAAACAGAGAATTGCCCACAGCAGGAAAATCCATGGCCTTAGACTGGGTATCCTGTGACAGGGTAGTACATCTGAGCCAAGCTATTCTGATGTGCCACAGATGTAGCCATGACCCTTGATGACACATCATTAGAGTCTACTGCAGCATGAAATTGCACCTTAGATGCCTCAATACCATCCACAGCCACCTGTTCCAGCTCCCTGGCAAGCTGGTCAGGGACCTGTTTTGCTAGAGCCAGCACAATATCCCATCTGGATTTCTGGTATCTAGCAGCATAAGCCATATAATTTGCCTGTCTGAGTCCCAAGGATGCTGCCATGTACTATTTCTTTGCCATGGCATCAACCCTCCTGGAGTCCTTTTCAGGGGGATGCAAAGCTATTTGCCTTGTCACAGGCTGCAGCCTGCACTACCCCCACATGGCTGCATTGCTGTGTGAGGAACTCCGTATCAGAGCCTGATAATGTATACCTGTTGTCCATCCTTTTATCAACAGGAGGTATAGTGTGAGGAGTTTTTAGAATTTTTACTGTCTGTTTCCTAAAAGATTTATGCAGAGGAATAGACAGTCTCCTAGACTCTAATATCCATCATTTCTACATAATCAGGCTCATCTTGGTCATCAACAGCTTCCTCAACAGGGAGCTGGAGAGTTTCAGCAACTTTCTTATAAAACATAAAATGAGAAGGAGACTCAGATAGCCTAGGAGGAGAAACCCCTGACGGTCTGTCTGGAGAGATGTCCGGTTCAATGGGCACATCCAGACTTTCAAACCCACATTCACTCTCCTCATACTCCTCTTCCCCCTCCTCCGGTTCATAAAAATCCTCAAAATCATAATCTTGAACTGGTGGAACCGGCCAAACCGAGCTCTTCCCTGATGGTATCGGTTCGGTCAGAACCGGGGAAAGTGACTGGACAATTTGAATTGCTTTAGCTATTTCCTCAGCGGTTGGAGAAAAAACTTTTGGCACACTAGCTGACTTTCTAGTCCTTTTAGTTGGAACCGGCCCCTCAGAGCTGGCTTTTCTTTTGCCCGAGGAAGTATTGCCCTGGTCAGAGGGCACTCCCTCCGGTTCGGTTGGAACCGAACCGGGCTGGCCATCCGGGTCAGCGGACTTCTTGGCCTCCCTTTCCCTGAGCCTACCAACTCTCTTCTCAGTGGTGGCAGCAGGAAAATTACTACATATCTGGCAGTCTGCATTGAGGTGGTCAAACCCCAGACAATACACACAGGTGATGTGAGTCAGCCTTAGCAAAGGCTTCCCCACAAACACCACAGTGCTGAAACCCAGTGGGCCCGGTTTTTCTTTTGGGTTTCTCAGACATAGTGCCAGCCTAACCAACTTGCCCGTTTATGGCAATCCGCCAAGCAAGACTCCCTTATCGGTTCCCAACCGTGTCACGGGTCGTGGAAAAAACCGTAATGAAATCCGTTTTTTTTAGAACCGATAAGAACCGGGAACCGCACTCTAAATAAGGACTAGTAAAGTTTTAGAATAACCTGATCGGTTCAAACCGAACCGAAAGACATTTACAAGTTCCACACAGAATAAAATAAATGTAAGCCTATCTATTATTTACAGTACCACAGACAGAGCTTGAACCGACCGGTTGCTGTTTAATTTCAGTCAAAAAACCGATAAAATAACACTTTAACCGACAAAATGAACGAGCAGAAGGAGAAATCTCTGGAGCGACTGTTCAGTGAGGCAGAGTAAAGAATCTGACAGTTTGAGTTTGATTAACAACAGACAGAGTTTTCAACCAAGGTCGCGCTCAAAGTTCCATGCCTGGCATGGAAAGTTAACTCTTTCACCTCCGGAGCAGTTCGAAGGTTGGGACTCACTGCATATGTCATAATATAGCAAGACTTCATGTTGTTTGAAAGCAGGAATCTCTCTTCCTGAAGCCTGGAAGAGAATATTGCTGATCTGATACAGAATTTGCAGCATCTGGGAACAGTAGCCCAGTCAGTTATGAAGAGGAAGCTTGTGACGGTCAGACCTAGGGTATATGTCCTTCCATGGACCGCTCCAGGTGGACGGCCTGAAGTTTTACACTAGTCCTCATAAGCCTCCTTCAGGGCAGATAGCTCAGTGTGGTAGTCCTCGGGGCTGACTTCTGCCCACATTACTGCTCGGGAATCCTGGAGCCATTTTGAACAGTTATTCTAGGGACATGGATATGCTGTTCTAGCCACACTTCAGGCAGTGTTGCTTTCTCCTTTAAGGCTTTCTGGAACATCTGAAGGCTTGCTCTTCCCACCAACCCGGGTGGTAACTTCTCAGCACTGCCCCATGTAGTCAGATCTTCCTTTCCTCTGGGAGAAGATTCCCCCTTACCGCTCTTGTGCTGAGAAGGCCCTTTACGTATTAAACCTTTGAATTTACAAAAACTTTGTATTCAGGCTTGCTCCTTCTGGTCTCCAGTATGTACGATGCAAAGTTGGCATCTGGATTCCAAAAATGTGCCTGCAAGCAGGAGATGTCTTGTATGGATTGTCGTTGAGGCACAGGTCAGGAAGCATAGGAAAAACCAGGAGCAGTTGTAGAATTCGCAGCAGGAGTATTTATTTGTACTAGCAGTAACATAAATAAAATTGTTCAGTATAACTACTGTATTTACAAAGGCCAAATAACAGAAAAAGTCCATCTGAGTTTTCCTTCAATCACTGTGTCCCTTTTTGTAAGTAATTGCAGCTCTGTCTTATAAGTCCTTCCAACCCCCTTCTTTTTTTTTAACTTATTTTTTATTAGTTTGCACAAATAAAAACAAGCTTGTACATCCAGAATTTTATACATAATCATATCTTAGGCAATATATAATGGTAGGATTTCACAAAATTCTAGATATTGTTACTCCATATGAGGGGTAATACAATTTTCAAAACTTTTAGATATATACTCAAGATGAACTGCTACTACCAAGAACGAGGATGTTCCGTGATGAGAGAATTACAAGGATAATTATACCATCCAAAAAACTGAACTTGATTGCCCTCTAATATTTAGCTTAGGAGAGAAATGTGTATAGCATGTGTGTGAACAACTGACACTCATGTGCCATAAACTGCTTTAAACATCATTCAACAGGCAGAAAAGAAACAAACTCAGTACAGTACTACATATTACTTGGGGGTAGCCGATTTTACTGGCATAAAATGTATACACCACCTGGTCTAAACGGGAAATTACAATTAAAGTCCCAAAAATGTAGTAACGTACGAGAACACAGTCCCTGCTCTTAGAAACAACGGAGCCGGGTTAAAAGAACAAGATGGAGGACTGTTCATTGGGAGTCGTGGCCGGAAGGCACCATTACATGACTTAAAGGTGTAAAATGTAAGTTATCAGAGAGTCATTTGGCCTTTCCTCTACCACTCATCTTCCTGATTTCAGAACCACCATGGTAGTTAAAAGTCATACCTCCTCAAGGGTTCTCCGAATCAGAATCTGATCTCTAGGCCGTGAATTCTCGTCTGATGCAAGCCACAATTTTCCCCACATTCTTCGGGGATCAGTAAAAATGTATGTTCTGCCCCATATATGATCTTCAGCATAAGAACATGTTGAACTCCCAGTGTAGAGTTGGTGTCGGACGCCGTCGAAAGCCTTCCTTCTGGATCTTGTAGCGAAGCTGAGATCCGGGAAAAGGTGAACAGCATTGCCAAGCCACTCCGTGGCCTCAGCCCGTCTAGCGGCATTCAGCATCTCTTCCCTTTCCACCTCATCTCCCAGCACAATCATTACCTGCTGTATTGTAATTTGGTTATTTTAAATATTTTATAATGGCTGTATTGTTTTATTGTATGTACTGATGTGTTGATGTCATGATGTGTTGTATAGGGCCTTGAAATATTTGAAAGGCGCTTAACTAAATAAATTTTATTATTATTATTATTATTACAGTCCGAGGAGGGAAGGGTCATCTCCCAGGGCCTGACGTGGAGTGATACGGTACAGTTTTTTGATTGTAAAGTCATGATAATGCAGATGATCCTTAATCCATTGGATGATGATGGCTTTGAAATACTTGCCAACACCCTCAGGCATTCCTACCACGCGAATATGCGTAGCTCTGGCCTGATTTTCCAGGTGTTTGAGGCGCAGTCTGAGCACAGAGTTTCCCTTGACTAATCCTGCTGATGTGGTAAGAGCTTTCATCGCCGTGTTGGAAGCGGTCTTCACTTTTCCTTGTACCCCAGTCACCACGATATCCAGAATAGTGATCTTACTGACTAAGGTTTCTAGCATAGTGTCCATAGATTGTATCACGTATAGAAGGGCAGCGTTCGTGGGTTGCCCAGCTTCAGCTGGCATGGCAGAAGTTGGTGGTACAGAGCTGCTCTGGCTTGGCCTTGTCGCTTTTTGGTCTCATCCCATCTGGTGCTTGTCCACCGCGTGTGTTTCTTCCCATGGTAGCAAATAAGATATTGAAATCTTCAACAGATTATGAGGTACTTAGAGCTTTCCATTGTGACTGCCGATATTTAAAAAATATAGCTGTTTTGCAGTTATAAAAAGTTGTTCTGGTCTGCTGCTACAAATACATGCGTCTACCCAGTTCAGCAGTTGGCTCTACCCCCAACCCCCCCTTCTTAACAAGCATCCTGTTTTTTTCCTAAAGTGTTCTTGTATGTTTCAGGCAGGAACACAGTGTCCCAGAATTGAGACCCGTTTTTTAAAGCTCTACTGCAAAAGGTTTAAAACTTGCACTCAGGTAACCTCTTGAGTTTCCAATAGCTTTTTGTAGTCATCTCAAACTATAATTATATATATATCAACAGTAACACTATATCATTTCTAAACAAGGGGATCCCAATATCAGTTACATTTCCACATAATGATTTGCATATATTTTTCTACCAGCAGATATGCAAGGGGAAAAAGACAGAACAGCAGGTGAAGACTGAGACAGTGAGAGGCAAATAATTGCATGACTGTCGGGGTGATCAAATCCTAGGTCTCACAGGAAAATGTGGTTGTGCAACCAGACAGACAAGAGACAGGAAAGGAATAGAACAGAACAGATCATTGCATTTAAACACTTTCTCCATAACAACTGGGATAAGGATATTCTACCCTGTCACATGTATCCGCACACTATCTGCCTCTACTGCCTGGGCCACGAGCAAGATCCCCAAGCATGCGGCCTGTGCCGCACTTTCCATCCATCTGTATTGGAGGATTGCCATGTCCGCTTGCTTCTGAGTCATCCAGATGATTGGGATCTGCCCATCAAATCTAACTATGCCCATCGGGTAGTCTCCACAGCTGTGGGGTCCACCAAACAGCTTGCAGCATTTGAGGAAGCCGTGGCCCAGGCTGCAGCTCAAGCTTGCTTGGCTTCAACCTTTTTGAGGCTCTCCTTGGGTGCCTCCTTCACAAGGGCATTCAAAGAATTGCGCCAGATCCTTCCCACCCATGGGCAAGGTCTCACAGACACCAAGTCAAAATCAAGTCTAAAAAAGAAACCAGGAATCTGTCTCGCTGTTGGTTTTAGGATCGAGAGCACTCTTGGGCCTCTGATTTCCGTGCTTCTCCGGAGGTTCTGTTTTCGGTCGGTTCTTCGAACCAGACCACCTGGCCCCATGGTCTCTCTGTTGCTGTTGGTTTTTTTTTTTTTTTTTACTTTTTATTTATAGATTTTATGCGTACACATCACACAATATACACTGTATAGTGCCGTACTATATTGTTTAAACATCTTTAAGAATACATTCAGATGTGTGATCCACTATAGCTGTTTGATACAAGATTAGGGGAATTCCATATAGCAATATACTATCAGTTACTACAAAATTAAGTAACATATAGCCAGATACTAACAATGCCTTATATATAGCAATAAACACTTAGTGGGTTTATAAAGAGAAATGTTAACTGGGCAACTTTGCCCTTAGTTGAAAATTACTCCTTTGTTACTTAAACTCAGCAAATATCTCCCAGAAGGCTCCCTCGGTTCTCACTTGAGAAAACAAAATGTCTTTATTGTCCAGGCTTACTCAAATAAGAATTCCACTGGGTAAATCTTAAAAAAAAAAAAAAGGTGGGGAGCTCAATTTGTGTAGAAGTAAACAAGTGTCCAGTAATATTATCCAAACAGAGAGTTATTTTGAGCCTTTAAACATAGGTTCAGATCTGGTATGTTATATGCAAATTATTTCCACAAGAGAAGCCTTGAAACTGTAAAGCTTCCAAACAGTCCAGCAAGTAATTATAGTTTAAGCAAAAACAAAGAAAACTAAACCCAGTCTCACTTAGCCCAGTCATTTCAGGTGTCTTCCAATTTTGAATCCGAAGATGGATCTCTCTCTTGTACTGCCTTCTCGAGTTCCAGCTTCTCCACCAGTTTCATGGCCTCCTTTGGCTCCGTATAAATGTAGGCCCACCTCCCAACCATGACATGGAGTTGGGCTGGCATCAATAAATTAATGGGGACATCCATGGCCCGAAACCGCTTTCTCACCCCATCAAAAGCCTTCCTTTTCATAAGGGTGGAGTAGGAGAGGTCCGGAAAAAAAAGGATCTTCGAGCCATCAACCTCAACGCGTCGCTGCTGTCGGGCTGCATGGAGAATAAGATCTCGCACTGTTACCGAGGCGGTGAGCAGCATTATAGTACGTGCCCCTTTTGTAGGCCCCGATCTCCGGACATTAACTCTGTAGACTCTCACAAATTAGGCCATGTAATTCCAGTCCAAGAGTCTCCAGTAACCAGGTGCATAAATATGCAGGTAGGTCCTCTCCTTCTGTGCCCTCTGGTAGCCCAAGAATTCGGATGTTTGCAGCATGTGTTAGACTCTCCAAATGCTCTAATTGGGATCAGAGCAATACTTGCTCCTTCACACAAGTAGAAACTGTAGCTTGCGCCCGCTACAAAAATCTTTCAGCATCATGCATGGTCTCCAACAAGCCTTCCAGTTTCTGTTTGACTGTGAGCAAACGGGCATTATATCCGTCCATTTTTTCATCTATCTTTTGTACTGCTTTGGTTAAGTTCCGCATCGCTGATTGCAGCGAATCCAGTGTAGCCTGTTCAGAGTCTCCACTTGTAGTTTCTGATGGCGGGAAGTTTACAGGAGAGACTGGAGGTCTGGAGGCCCCGCCACGTGGGGCAAATAAATTAGGCCTTGACTCTGTATTTTTCCTTCCCATCTTAGCAAGTTTGATACCTCTGAAATCAGCTGTATACCAGGATCCAAATATCGTAGTCAGATAAACGGATCAAGCGACAGAAGTATATTTAAACTCCTTTTTCTCTCATGAAAGAGGGAGCTCTCTAGAAGTACGTCCGTTCAGCTGGATAGTTGGCCACGCCCCCACAGTCTCTCTGTTGAATCAGTTGGTCGAGACTCGGGTTTAGCTCCTGGACGAGATATTTCTGAAGCCGGTTGGCCTGTTGTCGCCAGAAGAGACTGACACCTCCCTATCTAGGACCCCGATCCTACCATTAACTCAAGGAGAGATGGACCAGTCCGCTGATCTGCTGCCTCTCACCCAAGAGCTTCTGGACCAGGAGGAGACCCCGCTTTCACCGGCCCCCCCCCCGAAACCTGCCATCGGTGGCCCCAACAGTCCATGTTGCAGTTCTGCTCTCAGAGTCTGAGTCAAGTAGCTTGCAGCATCGACAGGTAGGCTGCGTCGGTGCTACAAGGACTTGATGTGGCAACCGCTCATTTTTACTGGGGGTGAAGCCCATCCTGGCTTCAACCTCAGCCATTACTTGGCTTTCGCCACAGAGGCCGCTGCCTTCTCCGATTTGGTGAGTGCCAACCCACTTGGTCTCAGCTGAGCCTTCCCCGGCCTCTCTGACGATTCTGTTGGAGCTGCCACTGAAACAGTTGAAGTCTAGCACTCCAAATAAGGAGCCTCGAGTCTTCCCCATCGGCTGTCAGTCACCGTTACCCCTGATTGTCCCTTGAGGGTCAGCAGGGACTCTGGGGGTCGACCTGTCTTCCATGAATCCTGTAATTCAGAGAATTCTTCCTTGCACTCCCATCCGGTGGACTTGGAGTTGGCCATGGATCTGTTGATGGAGCAGGGCCCTACTTCCTTTATGGGTCTTATCTTGGAATTTACCAGTCTCCCGTTCGAGCATGTTCAGAAGCAGGCATGATATCCGCTCTCCTTTACCCAATAATTTTAGGTAGGGCAGTTGCACCATTCTCGGGACTTCCAGCACCTACTGGGATACATGGCAGCCTGCACCAGCATGGTTTGTTGGCCCACTCAAGAGTGCGCTTTTTGCATTGGGAGCTGGCCCGCCAGTGGTCTCAGCGCAAGGGCCACTTTGACCAGCCAGTCACTGTGACCCAGCTGATATGAGGCACCCTCCAGTGGTGGTTAGTCCCAGAACATTTGCAGGAAGGTATCCCATTTCTCTGCCCAGAGCCGACGGTCATCCTGATGAACGATACCTCTCTCATGGGCTGGGGGAACACAGAGTCCATGGGCTCTGGACGCACGAGGAGTCCCAGTGCCATTTCAGCCTGCTGGGAATTTACTACGAAAGACTGAAACTCCAGATACTGAGTGCCCAAAACTCGGAATCCCGACACTCGAAATTGCCTGTGGCAGAGGTTTTTTTGCGCCCCACACACACACTCTTAATATAACAAACTCCGCTGCAGGCAAATACCGAGTGTCAGGATTTTGAGTTTCGGGATAACAATCTCGGGATCCTGAAACTCGATATTTGGAGTTTCAGTCTTTCATGGTGATACCCCTGCTGGAGCTCCAGTCAGTTCGACTGGCGCTAGCTACTTTTGCTTCATACGTTCGGGATCATGTCTTTCAGGTTCAGACAGACAACACCACAATCATGTACTACCTCAACAAACAGGATGGGATGCACCCCCTTCTTCTGAGCATGGAAACTCACCATGTTTGGACCCTTGTGCACAGCCTGGAGGCTGATCTCCTTGCCATCCATATGGCCAGTGTCTCAAACCAGCTGGTGGATGCTCTCAGCCATGTGAGTGAGGCATCTCAAGAGTGGTCTCTCCACCCAGAGGTAGTACACAGCCTGTTCTCCAAGTGGGGCACCTCTCTGGTGGACCTGTTTGCCTCCAGGGAGAACTCAAAGCTGAGGCTGTACTATGCCTGCCCCCCTCAGCAGGGAACGTTACAGAGGGATGCCTTTTCCAGGCCCTGGACCCCTGGCCTCCTCTGTACCTTCTCTCCTTTCCTTTAATCCACAAGGTGTTGCTCAAGGTGAGGAGGGACAAGGCACGGCTGAGCCTGGTAGCTCCAGACTGGCTCCACAAGTTCTGGTACCCCGAAGTCCTCTGCATCAGCAGCGGAGTCCCGAGGCATCACCCTCTACACCTGGACCTGCTCTCATTAATCAGGAGAAAGTACTTCATCCAAACCTTCAATCCCTGCACCTGACAGCCTGGATCCTGAGGGGATAGAGTTCCAGGCATTGAGTCTCTCTGAAGATGTCCTCACTGTAGTCAAGGCATCTCGGAAGGAGTCGACCTGAAAATGCTAGCCTTTCAAATGGAAGAGGTTCTCCATTTGGTGCCAGGGCAAAGGGCTGGACTCCTTATCTTGCCTGGTGGCTAGCATTCTCTATTACCTTTGGTCCCTCTCCCAGTCGGGCCTTCGGTCAACGACCCTTAAGGTGCACCTGGCAACCATCTCTGCCTACTGGGTGTGGGCCAGTATGCAGTCGGTGGCACAGGAGAAGGTGGTCTGGTGCTTTTTCAAACACCACATTTCCCCTTCAGTGTGTGAACCACCACCTCCTTGGGGTTTGTTGCTGGTTTTAGCAAAGCTCATGGGCAAGCCATTCGAATCGATGCACAGGTGTGACATCTCCCACCTCTCTTGGAAAACCGCCTTCCTGGTGGCTATCACATTAGCCAGAAGGATAAGTGAGCTCCAGGCACTCTCAGTGGTGTCTTCTTTCCTGGTCTTCCACAGGGACGTTTCCCGTCGTCCCAAACCAAAGTTCCTCCCAAAGGTTGTGTCAGATTTTCACCTTAACCATGTGATTAATCTATCTCCTGGTGCACTTCACCAACCACACCTTGGAGGCCAATCACAGATTCCATATATTGGACTTGTGTTGAGCGCTGGCCTGTTATAAGGAATGCACAGCTGGAGTTTGAGGGGAAGTTTGTCAGCTATTTGTCACCTACGCTGAAGCAGTGCCTGGCACACTGGTAGCTAAGTGGACAGTTGGCCGGCAGATTGTATCCAGTATCAACCTCCACCATAGGTTGGTGGGCAGGGAGCCTTCTGTTGGGCTAAGGGCTCATTCCACTCACCATACCACTGCCTCGGTGGCTGCTTCCAGGGAGATCCCTATCCAAGAAATCTGCAGGGCTGCTACCTGCAAGTCAGCGCACACCTTCATTTCCAACTACCACATCAACCTTGAATCATGCCATGATGCTGGTTATGGGGCCAAAGTTCTCCAGTCTCTTTTCCCTAAGTAGGGGCCGTGCACCTTGCCTCCCTCCTCCTGAAGAACTGCTAGGAGTCTGCCAGAAGTACGGATAGCACACCGTATCCACACCCCTAGAAACCAAGGTTACTCACTGTAACAGTAGATCTTCTACAGACTGGTCTCTTGCAGTAAGTCATTACTTATGGGAGTATCCACCAGGTGGCGCTATCACACAGCAGCTTCTTCTAGCAGTCTTCTGTGGGGGCCGCCCACACGATATCACTTCCTCTGGCTGAGTATAAGTGTGGGCAGCCCCCAGTACCCTCTGTTCATTTTTCTGCCAGCTTCAGCTCACACAGTCAGCTCGCCTAACCTCCTGGGTTGCAGTCTTCGACTCGAACGTGAACCGATTGTTCTACCTCTGGTCCAGGACCTGGGACTTGCTCTCAGCACCCCCGGACTTTCATAGCAGGCCTGTGACTCAC
Source organism: Neoceratodus forsteri (assembly GCA_016271365.2). Lineage (NCBI taxonomy): Eukaryota > Metazoa > Chordata > Ceratodontiformes > Ceratodontidae > Neoceratodus > Neoceratodus forsteri. The sequence goes on from CM028136.1 coordinate 86,481,481, forward strand.
AGCACCCCTGCTGATCCCAGGCACTCTTGCTAGGTCTTGGGTCTTGCTCATGGCTGATCAACCAGCCAGGCCGGTATGGACTCGGGGAGCTGCCTTGCAGTAAAGGCTCCCCAGCCAAGGGCTCTCGTTCCAGGCATAGGAGGGTGCAGGATTCACACTCCCACCACCTTGGTCCATCGATGGTTCCTCCATCGTCGACAGAGTGTTCCTCGTCGACGGGGCTGCTTCCCCCATTGATGGAGCTTGTTGGGCTCCTTGTGTCTTTGACAGGTCTTGTCCCGTCAACTGAAGCATCTCTCTGAATGGCTCCCATCAACGGGCAGTAATCCCCCGTCGATGGAATGTTCCTCATCGACAGGGATGCTTCTCCCATCAACAACACATTTTCTTTGCTCTTTGTCATCGACGGAGGCTTATTCTCCGTCAACGGGCCGGCATGTTTTACATGCCTCATCGATGGGGCGGTTTCCCCCATCGATGGAGAGGCTTGTTTCTGGACCCTCGTTGATGGGGATGATTCCACTGTTGACAGAGGAGCCTCTCCTCCTCCTTCCCTCATTGACAGGGATGCTTCCCTCGTTGACGATAGCTGCCTCCCACCCCAGGAGGCCCCCAGCTTGGAGCTCTGCTTCCATGACCGCTCCTCCCGGCACCCTGTTTCGGCCTTTTCGGGAGTCCCCCATCGTCCTTTTCGCACCTTTTGGACGCACCTTTTCCCAGGCCTTCAGCCCCAATGCAGGCACCCAACCCTGTGTTCCTTGCCCCTTGGCCGGTTCCAGACCACAGGAGTTGGGGTTCCCCCCCCCCTGCTGTTCGGGGTCAGCAGTTCCCGGGATGGCTCACTCTCCTCCTAGTGTGACCCTTGGGCACCCTCCATCTCTGGACCTCCCCCGTCACAAGTGCCAGGCATCGCCCGCATTGTGATGGAGGTCCATGGGCCAGGGTCCGGCCTCATCCCGTTCCCCCTCCTCTCCGCCCGAGCACCTGCGCCTGGTCCCCCCCCTCCCATTTATGAGGACTCTCTTTATGGGGGTTCCAAGAGGGGGGATCCTTTCATGGGCAGTGTTCCTGGCGGGGACCTCTTGGACCATGGGGACATTGGTTCCCTTCCGTCCACGTCTCCTTTTTGGACGACGCCCCGCCTGACCCCCCCGATCCCGCCTCTCTCATGGATCCCACCTTCACGGAGCTCATGGTGCAGATCCAGCATGCTTTTGGCTTCCCTGCTGCAGATAGGACTCCTTTCGCCGGAACATGGCTGCCTACTTCGACGTTCCCGAGGAGCCTGCCATGGTTGTCCCTCCTTTGATTCCTGAGTATTTTAACACACTTTCCCGTATTTGGTTTCATCCTGCTTCCGCTCAGCCTGACCCTCGTGGCCCTGATTGGCTGTACCATGCCCCATCTGACCACCCCTATTTGTCCACCACCCCTCCAGTGGACTCAGTTGTCATGGCGGCGGCCCATGACCAGACCGCTCGACCATGCCATACTAGTTCCATGCCGCTGATTGCCGACTCCCGGCTCATAAATTTCTTTGGCCAGAATGTCTATACCTCCAGTACTTTGCGACTTAGTGTTCTTAATTATCTGGATCATATGGTCCGGTACCTTCGCAGTCTTAGTGCTTTAGCTTTGGACCTCCTGTCCTCCTTGACACCCTCCCCAGGGTCAGTCAGGCTGGCTCAGACACTGTCTGCCATCTCCTCCCTTTCCTCTCACCTGCTCCATGTGGGCTTCGATGCGGTTGACGCTTCAGCCTGCCTCTCGGCCTCCGGCATCACCCTTCGGTGCTTCGCCTGGCTTCGGGTTTGCCGCCCGACGTCCAGCTGCCGGTCACCAGTGTCCCTTTTTCTGGGAACCTGATGTTTGGACCTGATGCTCAGTCCATCCTGGATTCCCTTAAGGCCTCAGGGCATACTCTCCGGTCTGTCCAGGACCTCTATTACACCCCCAGGTCCCACCCCTATGCCCCTGCGGGTGGGCAGTCTCATGCCCAGCCCCCATACTGGAGTGCTTCTTGGGACCGCAGTAAGGCTTCCGGGGGGGGCGGCTCAGTCTGCTCCTGCACAGCATGCCTGTCCCTCACACGGGGTGGGACTTGCCTCTGTGCCTTAAGACGCTTTTCAGGGTTTCCTCGCCTCCTCTTGCATGCCTCGGAGGTGCCCGGGGATCTCTTTATCCTTTCTCGGAGACTTGCTCCCGGACTGGACGCTTCACTTCTTCATGCAGATCTGCTTGGAACTCCTGCTACTCTCCCTGTTGGAGCCCTTCAGTTGTTCCTCTGACCATCCGGGATGTTTTTCCCCGGTGCTCCACTTTCTGCTTTCTGATCCGCTCTCCTTGACTTTCAACTGGATTTGACTTTATGCCAGAGCCTGTCGACCTCTGCCTCATCAGGATGAATCACTGTGCCTGACCGCCTACTGATCTTTCTGCCTCATGCCTCCTGCATGCTGTCCTCACCCACCTTTGAGCCCATCAGCCTGCAGCGGGTGTGGTTTGTGTTGACATTTCTACTACATATCATACATGTTGTCCTTCCCACCTTTGGCCTATCTGCCTGAGCAGGTCCGGTTTGAGTTGACGTGTTTACTGTGAGGTTTACTTTTTTGGCATCGTGGACAGCTGGGTTTTGCAAGGGCTCGACCATCGGGCATGCCCTCTGGCCCAGATTCCAGCCTTGCCTGTACCCCATCTGGATTTTACTGCTTGGTAATCTCCCATAAGTACTGACTTACTGCAAGAGACCAGTCCGTAGAGGATAGTACAGCTACGTAAGAACTTACCATAACAGATCTTCCAGGAACTGTCTTTTGCAGTAAGTCCACCCCACCCTCCATCCCCCCTGCCTTTTTGCCTTGAATCTCTGCAATCAGGACGTTGGGTGGGGTCGCTGTTCTCTGTTTTTTGACCCTCGGTTTACCTCAGTCCAGGCCGTACTTGCTGAAGCCGACGGTGAACAGAGAGTACTGGGGGCAGCCCACACTTATACTCAGCCAAAGGAAGTGATGTATTGTGGGTGGCCCCCACGGAAGACTGATAGAAGAAGCTGCCATGTGATAGCACCACCTGGTGAATACTCCCATAAGTAATGACTTACTGCAAGAGACCGTTCCCTAGAAGATGTACTGTTATGGTAAGTTCTTATTTAACTGTACTTTCTAAGGGTGGTATATGGTGTTCATCCACACTGACCCACCTGACCTCTCCTGACAGGTGGCACACCAGTCTTGCTCCCAGCAGGTAAGATCTGACATCAGGGGGCGGTGCCGAGAGAGTTACCACCCAGATGGGTGGGAGGAGCCAGCTTGAAGATGTTCTGGCAAAAGAGGAAAGGAACACTACCTGAAATATGGATGAACACCATGTACCACTCCTAGAACTGTTGTTACAGAAGAGTTTTGTCATCACTGCTTCTGAAACTAGGTGCAGTTCACTTAGCCTCATGCACTTACTGAACCAAGTTCAAGCTCGGGTAGTGTGGGCAGTGCTATCGTGGTGGTTCACATAAAGTGGACAGGAGGTGCGGGCAGCAAAACCTTATCCACAGAAGTAATTTGAGACTTTAAGTGACTGATGGTCTCTAGCAGCGGGCACCCTAGCAGGGGACCAAATGCTTCCGTCGACTGGGACCCTGGGGGATGTTTGATCGTCTGTGCGGGATGTGGGTGCCTTTCCTAGGCACATAGTCCACTGCTTCCCTAGGTGGGTGCCTTCCCATCGATCATCTTATTTGTGGAGCAGAGCCCACCAGTGTGGAGGTTCTTTGCCTTTCTGGATTTTGCTTGTAGGCGAAGGCAGTAGAGGCAGTGTCCCTGCAGTGAGTCTTTGACAGTTCAGAATTAGTTTTGTCATGTTGACTGTAAGTCAGAGTACTGCATCTCTATCGGGTACATTGATGTTATCTCTGGTAGGCCTGGGTTTGCATCTCTGGACCAACTGGCTGTACAGGTGCTGTGCTTCATGCACAGTGACATAAAGAACTACTGGAGTGAAAAACTGGCATTCAGCCCAGTAATGAGACTAGAAGGATGAGGATCGCTGAGCAGTGTGGGACCTGATAATTACTACTTTAAACATGGTGACTTCGGGGAGCTGTTAGGTTAGGGAGGGTTTTTATTTTAGTCTTTGGTAACCGGGTAAGGCCCACTAGGCACAAGTGCCTGTGTTCAGGGACGACCTGGGAGCACTGGGCGGTCAAGTGACTTACTCAGAGTCACACAGTATGCAAACAGATGTTGTGAGAATCAAATTCATGTCTGGTCTGCTGGATATACCAAGCTCGTGGACACCTCATTCCTCTAACCTCTAGGCTATACTGCCAGCCCTTTAAAATAATTGATCTTTCTTCTCTTCGCACGGAATGTATCTTGCCTTCTAATTAGACATGTTCATTGGAATCATCAGTTATGACACATCTTACACACAAACACATCACTTTCAACTATACTTACTCTGACTCCTCACTCCTGTTCCTTTTACTTTCTAATACTGCATTTGAATGGACTCAGGGGTTAAATGACAATCTGCCCTGGTTCATGGGTCCCAGCCCCAAAACAAACATTTTTTTTTCCCCCAGTGGGGGCAGTCTGTCTGTGCCAAAGCCAGCAACTGCCACCATCGAATTCCTGCAAAAATAGGAAACAATGCCGCAGCAGTTCTGTTACAGTAGGATGACTTCCAAAAGAACTTGGACCCAAACTACCACAAAAAACTCAAGGTCTTAATTATGATGTAAATCAGGTTATTAACAGAAAATATTGGGCTATTCAGTATGTTTAGATATTTTTACTAGGATGTGTCATGTAAAATGCCAAAATATTGAAGTTGAAATGGCTCTAAGGCATCAAAACTTAAACCAGTTTCACTTTTAGCCCCACCTTAGATGTGTAAAAAAACTAACTACTTATAATTTGCAACAAAATGACCATTATACAATGGCAAGAAAGAATCTTGGACTGTGATTAGTTAGTATGCGGCTGGACCGTGATGTTATCCCAGCATAGCATCACGGGTCGAGTCTCCATACTGTGAACCTCGTGACTGCATTAGCATTTGCATTATTTGCATCTCCCCATTGTTTAACCAGGAGTAGCACAGTAAGCTGAAAGCTTGTTTACAGGTGCAACCTGGGAGCACAGGGAAGTTAAGTGACTTGCTCAGGGTCACACAGTATGATTGTTTAATCAGGAGAGAGACACTAAGCTGAAAGCTTGTTTACAGGTGTGACCTAAACATACATAGAAACATAGAATTTGACGGCAGATAAGGACCGCTTGGTCCACCTAGTCTGCCCATTTCCCTACCTGATGGATAAGCTGCAGATTCTAGTTAACCAACAGCCTACTTCCTCCTGCCCCCACTAGAATTGCCTTATGTCTGTCCCATGCATTCTTGAATTCTCCCACTATTCCTGACTCCACAACCTCCTCAGGAAGGCTTTTCCATGCATCCACAACCCTCTCTGTGAAAAATACTTTCTAACATTACCTCTCAGCTGCCCCCGCTATCTTCAAATTGTGCCCCTTGTTCTTGCACATCTCTTTTTTTTTTTTTTTTAGTTATTATTTTTACTCTTCTTACTGCCGGCTTGTACCTTCAGGAAGGTGTCCCCTGGCATCCACCAGCTGACGCTGACCTGACCCCAGGGCTTACCTCCCCCCGGCAGGGTCGGCAGGGGTCCCAGACTCCCCCACCGAGGACCAGATTTAGTTGGCCAGTGCCGGGGGTGAAGCCTGCAAGGCACCCGCCATCATTCTGCATGGCAGTGTGTATTTTTCTGTTGTTCTCCCCAGTAGTCGGGGCCGTGCAATGTCGTCAGCGGAGGGGAGCGCGCACGTGCTCCCTCCATATATCTGGCCCGACTCCTCCTCAATTTGTGGTGCGGCGAACTGTCTTCCAACCTCTGCCGGGGGGCGAACAAGTGCTGACCACCTGGAACCTCCCGCCCCGAGAGAAGGAGAGCAGTCCATAGGACGCTCAATCCTTCTCCTCCCCTGCCAACCCCCGACGGCCCGTGCTCATTCCTGAACAGGGGTTGCCGGTGTAGAGCAAGGTAAGGCCCAGCACCTCAGCGACACTGGGCTGGCACATTTCTTCTGCAAGATGCTGCCCTCTTGTACTTTAATTCCCTTGAGATTCTTGAACATTTCTGTCATGTCCCCCCTCTCCCTCCTTTCCTCAAGGGTATACATATTAAGCTGCTTTAGTCTCTCCTCATATGTCTTCTGGTGCAGACCCTGCACCATTTTGGTTGCCCTCCTCTGAACAGCCTCCACTCTGTCTATGTCTTTGTGGAGATGGGGTCTCCAGAATTGCACGCAGTACTCTAGATGGGGTCTCACCAACTGTCTGTACAGAGGGATAGCAACTTCTTGTTTTCTACTGTTGTTGCCTCTCCCTATGCATCCCAGTATCCCCCCAGTCCTCCTTACTGCCTTCTCACATTGCTTGCCCACCTTTAGGTCATCTGATATAATTACTCCTAGGTCTCTTTCGATTTTTTGTTGTTGTTATTAACTCACCCCCCATTGTGTACTCTTCCCCTGGGTTTTTGTTTCCCAGATGCATTACCTTGCACTTCTTTGCATTGAATCTGAGCTGCCATATATTTGATCATTCCTCCAACCTTGCCAAGTCCCTTTTCATCCTTTCCACCCACCTTGTGTATCAACCCTGTTGCAGATCTTTGTGCCATCTGCAAAGAGGCATACCTTTCCTTTCAGGTGCTCTCCAATATCACTTATAAAGACATTAAAGACGACCGGTCCCAGTACTGAACCCTTTGGTACCCTGCTAGTATCCCTCCTTTCTTCACTGTGGACTCCGTTTACTATTAGCTTTTGCGTCCTGTTGTCCAGCCAGTTTTTTATCCAGTCTACCACCTTGGGACCAACTCCAGTGCTGGCTAACTTGTATATTAATCTTTTGTGTGAGACTGTAAAATGCCTTGCTAAAATCTAGGTAGGCCATATCCACAGCCCCTCCCTGGTCTACTACTTTGGTCACCAAGTCAAAGAAATCTGTTAGGTTCATCTGACATGACCTTCCTGCTGTGAAACCATGCTGCCTTGGGTCCTGTGCCCCACTAGCCTCTAGGTACTCAACAATTCTTTCCTTCAGAAGTGATTCCATCATTTTCCCTACCACTGAGGTCAAACTAACTGGTCTGTAGTTTCCTGCCTCTGCCCTGCTCCCACTTTTGTGAAGTGGAGTCACGTTTGCCCTCCGCCTGTCCTCAGGTACCACCCCATCCTCCCATGATTTGTTAAAGAGAGTAATCAGTGGCATTACTAGTTCTGCCCTTAGCTTTTTAGAATTCTTGGGTGAATCCCATCAGGCTCCATTGCTTTGTCCACCCTAAGTTTCAAGAGTTATTTCAAAATCCTTTCTTCTGTGAATGGATTGATATCAACCCCCCCCCCCATTCAGAGTGTTTCTATTGTTTGGTTTAGGTACCTCCCCCTCCTCTTCCATTGTGAATACTGAGCAGAAATATTTGTTCAGTATCCCTGCTTTTTCACTGTCACCTTCTGCCCACATTCCCTCCCCTTTAAGTCTCTGTATCCCTCCCTTGGTCTTTCTTCGCTCCCTAAAGTACCTATAAAAGGTTTTATCCCCCTTCTTAACAGAGTTGGCTATCTTTTCCTCAGTTTGTGCCTTTGCTATTCTGACTGCCTTCCCTGCCTCCTTCTGCTTTAACTGATAAAGTTCTCAGTCCTGCTCCTATTGTGTTTGCTTATATTTCCGGAATGCTATCCTTTTCTCCTTAACCTTCCCTTCCACCTGTTTTGAGAACCATAGCGGTTTTTTCCCTTCATTTTGTTTTGTTGATTTGCGTCACGAAAAGGCTTGTTGCTCTGCAATGGCTGTTTTGATTATTCCCCATTGTTCTTCCAACCCTCCTTCTTGCCCGTTTGCTAGTGCTTTTCTGAGGCACTCTCTCATTTTCCCAAAGTCAGCCTTCCTAAAGTTCAGTACTCTTGTTTTTATATGGCTTGACTCTATGGCTTTGTTTATTGTGAACCACACTGGTGGTCACTTGTTCCCAGATGGCTACCTACTTTTAAATCTGAGATCCTTTCTCCTTCCCCATTTGAGAGTACCAGGTCTAAAATTACTCCCTCCTGAGTGGGTTCCAATACTAGCTGTCTGAGGCATGCCCCCTGTAGGGCATCAAGAATGACCCTGCTCTTGGATGTGCCTGCAGCAAAGGTGCTCCAGTTAACATCTGGCATATTCAAGTCCCCCATCAACAATATCTCCCCTTTTTCTGCCATTTTAAGGATGCCTTCTATCATTTCCTTGTATATTTCCTCCCCCTGTGATGGGGTCTGTATACAACCCCCATGCAGATTGTGGTGCCATTTCCTGTCTCCAGGGTGACCCATAGTGACTCATCAACTTCCTGTTTACTCTTTAGTTCTGTTGCTTTAATCTCTTCCTTTATATTTATTTTTTATTTTATTTAGTTTTTGTTTACCGGGTAAGTGCACTAGACAAATCCTGCCTATTTTTAGGCACGACCCGGGGGAGGGGGATACAGATGAATGCCAACTGACCTTGAACCAGATTAAGCTGTTTGTGGTATTTTTTTAATGAATGAGGGAAATTTGGCCAGACAGCGGGGAAATCCCCACACTCCTGTAGGTGGACGGCCGTCTTGCGGCAAGATGGTCACTCTGCGGGAGTCGGAGGAGGAGCTGGATGCGAGTCTAGTAGTGAGGGAGGCCTCACTATTAGCTGAGGAAAAGTTTTCGGAGAGTTCGTTGCTAATACTGGATTACGAGGGAGACAAGATTTATCATGAAGTGATTTCAGTACCAGATCAATTGTTGCTTGTGAAACCTATTATGGTTACAAAGGATCTGAAAGGATTGGAAGGCTCACTAGCCGGCGAACAAGGGCCGAAGGAATTGAACACAGTGGATGTGCCCCACTCTCCTCTATGCTTAGCGTCATCTGCTGTTTCAGCTGAGTGGTCTGACAAGCCGCCCGCAGGTGTTGACAGGCGGAATGAGGAAGTAGCAGGTCAGACGCCACTGCAAGAAACGGGTGAGTGTGCTGACAAAAACCTTAATGTACAGGACTTAAAAACTATTCTTCAGGCTGGCAGTTCAATCGCTGGGCGTAGCTAGTGCCGAAAGGCATGTGCTCCTACTGTTACAGAAGTCAGAATTGAACATGCATCTGTTCATTCAGAGGGAATCCAACTCCCGACCCCAGTCGCCTTGCAAAATAGAACTGATTCACAGTTCAACGAGACAATTGCCCTGACAAAAGAGTTGGGGTTTGTGTTTTACCCACAGCCGACTTCTGGTGCTGTATCTGAGCCCGCTCTGATAACCTACCAAACGGGTGCTAACAATCAGAAAGGGGTCACTGAATTTAGTTTTTTAAGGCCATTAACCCCAAAACCCCAGTTTTTAGCTATGAAGGAGGCTAAAGCTTCATTGCAAGAGTGCAAGCAGTCGAAGGCATGTAGTTTTACTACCGCGGCTGTCTCAAATAACCAGGGGTTAGGGGATACTGATCTGCATGATGATTCCTGGTCTCCCCAAAAAGCGCTGCAAGGAGCAGGTTGGGAGAAAGGGCCTTCAGGTGTTTGGACACCAGACAAGGCCTGGGATTCAGGATTTAATTTTCAATCAGCCTCTCCTGAGTGGCAGCACAAAACGGAACAGAATACTATACATGGTACTTGCAAGGCGAGTCTGCCTATTGGGATGAAGAATGCAAGTATTTCCAAACAGTCGTCTGTACCTGAGCTAAAGGCTCCTTCAGTTGGGGACAAAGCTTCGGGGCCACAGTTTACAGAAGAAAAAGAGGGTTTGGAGGCTTCAGGTCCTACAAACAAGCCCTTATTATCCGAACTTTTCTCTAAATCCAGACGGGAAGCTGTTCCTCGGCGAAACACAGTGAGAATACGCTACAAAGGCGGGTTGGAAGTGAGACCCGATAGACATTACGTGGAGAAATATTTAATTAAGGACTCTGAAGTTTTTACCAAGGGATGTATTTGCGTTTATTAATATTTCTGGGGAGGATAATTTTGACATTAGTTTTCGATCATCCTATAATTTAGACCTTTTCTGGGAACGTTATGGTCAAGTTAAATTTTCTCCCATATGGACCCCCTTCTTGGTAATTCCACTCACTAAACCTTTAATAAAAAATATCACGGTTATGTTTAGAAATGAGGGGGTTCATGTGGAAGATATTACCTACTGGTTAGCCCAGAAGTGTGAAGTGCAAAGTGATCCTGAACCTATTTTGGACTATGAGCAGTTTTGGACGGGGGGGTGGAAATATAAGGTAAAGCTCAGGCAGTCAGACTCAGGGATTGAACACATTCCTAATGCTTTTTTGTTGGGTAGGGATCGTGGAGCGTGTTTCTATAGTGGGCAGCCCAGAGCATGTTATAAATGTGGTGCAAAAACTCATCTTTCTAGTGTGTGCGACCAGCCTAGATGTGACAATTGTGGTGAAGCAGGCCATATAACAATGCAGTGTGTTAACCACACTAGGTGTGACTTGTGTGATGATTTTGGCCATGCCTTCAGGGAATGTCCGTGGGCAGCGAGGAACAAAGCCTCTTGTGGAAGTTCTGACCTAATCATTCAGCATGCACAGGACGCTGTGTCTAAACAAGAGGGGACTAAGGTAGATGCGCCGTCACCCCCTTATCAGCAGGAGTCAACTAAAACTTCTTCCTCTGTAATTCCACCCTCCCCCCCATCCATTTTACCTCCCTCTTCTGAGGTTCCCGTCTGTTTTGTCAAAACTGAAGTGGAGGTGGTAAACCTTTTGGAACCTGTTTGTTATAAAGATCCTATAGATCCAGAAAGTGCAAGGATGGAAAGCTCAGGAGTGGCGCCCCTTCCTCCACGAAGGTCTAGTAGACATTTGAAGGCAGTGGCTGCACCGAGGAGTGAGTCTATTGAATCTCCCAACTCGTATGCCGCTCTGTTTACCTCTTGGGGTGATTCAGAAATGGATGTTGGGAATTCAGATTCCCAAATATCCACGTAAGACAACACAGGTACCCCTATAGAAGAATATAAAAAGAAGAAAAAACGGAGGAAAAAATAGGCGAAGATTAAAACTTTTTTCCCCTAGTTGACTTAAATGGCTGGTTTCTTATGGGGTTCATTAAATACACATAGCTTACTTAACTCAGTTAAAAGACAAGCTGTCTTTCTGTTTCTCAGGGACCAGAACATTGGTGTTAGTTTGCTTCAAGAAACCTGGATGTTTCCCCAAGAACAAATAGCTTCATTTCAGAGGGATTGGCTATGGGAGCCATCTTATTGGTCATTCGGTAGAGACAGTGCAGATGGGATAGATATTTTGTTTAATTCTTTTCAATTTGTTTTACACAAACACATTGAATTGATTCCTGGGAGAATACTAATAATAGATGGTCTTTGGCATTCAAGATCTGGTAGATTTATTAACACTTATAATCCACAGACGAAAGCCCTGAGAACTGAATATATGAAACTAATTCAGCCATATTTGATTTCTTCCCTTAATATTTTTTGGGGAAGGGATTTTAACTGCAGTCTCAACATGCAGGGTTGTTCAAATAAAAAAAATCTACTGCGACTCAAATTTTCTGGCATCTATTATAAAGTCAGGGGATCTGGTTAATTGCAACCTCTCAGCAAAGTTAGACTCTAACTACGCTTTTTTTAAAGGGAAAGTAGGGTCCACGATTGACTATTTATTTCTCTCTAAAACTGTTACAATGGGGAAGTTTAATATTGTCCCTGTAGAATTCTCTGATCATCTGTTAGTGCAGGTTGAAATTGGAACTTCCCCCTCTTTTAGGAGGAAATCAACTAGATGGAAATTAAATACTTCCATCCTGAAAGAAATTTTAGTTACTAACTCCCTTTCCCTTATATTACGGGCAAGATTATCTGTGGCATTTATATATTCAGACTTAGGTCTCTGGTGGTTGGAAACAAAGAGAGATTGCTGCGTTTGGTTTAAAAAATATGGCATACAAAGGAGGAATTCAGGTTTTTTTTTTTCATATTTAAAATTAAGGTCCCAATTACAGTACTTGATATCCTTAGCCAATACATCCAGGTATGATTATTCTGCTCAAATTGAACATGTTAAAGATCGAATGAAAACTTATCAATATAATAGATCTCAGACCCTACAAGCTATTTTAACTAACAATTCTTCTAAAACAGTGGTTGGGGATCCATTCGAATTATGTAAAAAATGTAAAGATTCTATAGCTTTGGATTACCTTATACAGAATCAGATTAAGGTGGAGGATGAAAAGGGTATTAATTCTATCATAAGGGACCATTTTTGACATCTAAAACCAGAATTTGAGCCATCCTTTTCTGATATTTTAGGTTATTTAGGGGTGTCCCCCTTAGAACCCCAGGATGTTAACCAATTGGTAGCACCATTTTCTTGTACAGAAATAGAAATGGTTATTCACAAATTAAAAGATAATATCACTCCAGGGGTGGACGGTCTTTCTAATTTATTTTATAAAACTTTTCAAGCAGAAATTACTGCGTGTTTACTTCTGGTTTTTCAGTTATTTGTGTCCAGAGTAAGGATTCCAGACTCTTTTACAGAGGGTTTAATGATTTATATATTTAAATCAGGGGAAAGGGGGGACATTAGGAATTGGCGGCCCATTACTATTTTAAATTCAGATTATAACATTTTTACTACTTTATTAAACAATAGATTAAGATTCACAGCAAATAAAGTAATATCTCCTCTTCAATATTGTGGACTACCAGGTCGACAGATCCATTCTGCCTTAACAATAATTAGAGATGTAATAGAGTTCTTATCCTTAGAAGGAAAATCAGGTTATGTGTTATCAATAGATTTGGAGAAAGCCTTTGACAGGGTTAATCATGTTTTTTTATTTCAGGTATTAGATTTTTTTGGGATTCCTACTTCATTTACAGGGATTATACGAGCATTATGTACATCAGCCAAAGTCTGTCCAGTAATTAAAGGGATAATCACAAAAGGAATAGTAATTAACACAGGGGTTCGCCAGCGGTGCCTGCTTAGCCCCTTGTTATATATATTTTTGCTAGAACCTTTATTATGGGCTCTAACTCTCCCTCCTAGATGGGAAGGCTACATATGCCACTTTCCAATGATCAATTAATAGTACAGGCTTTTGCAGACAATGTTTGCCTTTTTTTCAATAATCAAGAGCAGATTGCAGATGTTTTGAAGAAGTTACTCTTTTTTTTCTACTCTGTCCAATGCTAAATTAAATCATAAGAAATCCAGAGGTTTACTGTTGGGGAGTATCACTCACTCAACTATGTATATAAATAACAACATTTTTTCTGAGGAACCTTTATCTATTTTAAGTATTCTATTTGGGCCCCAAAATCTACCAGTAGAAAATTGGGATTTGATACTAAAAAAGGCTGAAGCAAAAACAGCCAGGTGGAAGCAGTTTAAATTTTCAAAAAGTAAAGGAATCCAGGTTCTTAAACAGTTCATTATACCCTGTTTACAATATATTGCTCAAATCTTTCCCTCACCCTCAAATTATGAAGCCAGATTATATAGTTGCTGTTTTCAGCTACTATGGGGGAAAGGCCTGAACCCAGTTAAAAGATGTTATACATATTTGGCTAAAGAAAAGGGGGGATTAGGTATGATGGAGCCGGTTATTTTTTGCCATGTGCTGTTTATTTCACATAATTTTAGAAGATGTTTGCTGTATCCCGAAAGTCGAGATGGGTATTGGATTGGGCAGTCCTTAGAACGGTATATGAAGGCCTGGATTAAGTATGCTCCAAAAATTAATCCACTTACTCATTTCCGATCTTATTTTAGACCAGTGGCTCAGAAGTTGTATAAATGGCTAGTGTCAAAAGACCAAATAACTTCTTATGCCACGAAACCTCTCTACAAGACTATAATGTCTAAAGTTTATACCAAGGATCCCTGTTTTAAAAATTGCCCCTTAGCTATGAATAATAATATTTTAGTCCAACTTAATAACCCCAGACTTCCTATGTATTTGTGGGAAACTCAGTGGCTCATTATGTATGGCCGATTGAACATTAGGGGTACGGCTAAATATAAAGCTAGAGAGGAGAGGATCTGCCCTTTTCCAGACTGTATTAACCAGGAAGAAACGATGGAGCATTTTTTCCTGCACTGTTCCTTTTCTAAATCATTGTGGATCTATGCTGCAAACAAATGGCATATGACTTGGTTGTCACTTACCAACTATGAAACTCTAATCATTGGGGTGGTGTCACCTGGCCTAAGAATTTATGATAAACCCACTTTGCTGATTTTTTTTGCGTGTTTAAGATTTTGTCTATGGCAATTGTCAATGGGTTATTTACCAGAAAATGAGCACGCCTGAGAGGTACTGTTGCTATGTTAGGAATGAATTGTTGAAAGTTTACCTAAAAGATAAACAAATGTATAATGTTGATAAAGTTGAAATCTGGTGGAAGGGATTTTCTCATATCATTAAATATAAATCATTTATTTACTAGTTCCTCTTTGGGGGTAACCATTTAGGAGTGATACTGTTTGATTTGTGGGATTTTCTGGGTATATTGCCTTTTGTGAATATAGCTGTTATTTTCCTTATATGTTTGTTGTATTATTTCTCTGTATGCATTATTGTAAATAAAAACACCCCTACTCTTTTCGATAAGTGCCATGGGATCTTTAACATCCACCTGAACTACCACCAATCCAGGCAGATGGAACCTCGGTTTAACATCTCATCTGAAAGACGGCACCTCAGAAGTGCAGCACCCTTCTCATGCTGCACTACAGTATCAGTACTGGGATATTAACTCAAGTGCCAGATGTGGGAACTGAACCCACAGCCCTCTGATCTCCTGGCCTCAGAGGCGAGTGTGTTACCTAGTGAGCCACTGACACTGCCAAGAGCTATTCCTCCTCTTTTACCCACTCTGTCCCTCCTTTAGATTGTGTATCCTGGTATGTTGACATCCCAGTCATGGTTCTCTGTGTACCATGTTTCAGTGACTGCCACAATATCCAGGCATCCCTCTTCCATCAAGGCCACTAGTTCAGGGAGCTTGCTACACAGACTGCGGGCATTGGTACTCCTCACCTTCCATTTTTTTAAGGCCTTACCCCTTTTAGCCCCATCCCTGTCCTTACTGCTTTTTCTGCATTTACCCCTGTCCTGCTCCCTACTGACTTCTCTACCTTGGTGTATACCTCTCTAACTACTGTGTTTTGTGGGGGGAGGCTGGGATTTCCCTGCTCCTTTTCAGTGCCTCCCCGCATGGCTAGTTTAAATGCTTGCCAATGAAGCATTTAAACCTATCATTTAGGATCCTGGTCCCCCGGACAGCTGCAGACCATCACGCCAGGATAGGCCTGCATCCCTCCAGGTGGCTCCCGTGTCCCCAACAATGAAGCCAAAACCCTGAGCTCCATACCAGTTTTTCAACCATTCGTTGAATCCCATGGTGCGGAATACCCTAGCATCATCCTTGCCATAGACAGGCAGTACCTCCAAGAAGGTTACCGTACATGGTACTTGTCTAAGGCCCCTCCCCAACTCTACAAACTCCTCTTGCACCACTCTGATCCCATTCACAGCTAGGTCATTTGTCCCTAGCTGGACAATGACATCCAGCTCCTCCCTCGTGCAGCTGCTCCCGCAATCCTGAGGATTTTCTTCCTGTCCCTCTGAGCCATGGCACCAGGTAGGCACCTTACCTTCCTATCCCCTTCCTCCCCCACTTCTACCCCGCTAATGATCCAGTCCCCCACCAGGAGTTGTCTCCTTCCCCTGTGGGGTCTCATGCCACCCTCCTGTGGGTCTTCTTTGTGGAGGTTCCCAGCATCCTCCTTGGTCTCCACAGCAGGTGCCTCCATAGAGGAACCACACTTCGCCAGAACAACATATGAATTGTGGAGAGGTACAGTTGGAGGGATGCACCTCTGTTCCACCACCTTCTCCCTCGCTGAGCCCACCTTGGTCTAACCGCTCCTCTTTCTTGGCAACCTCTGAGATAGCTGTGGTGGTCCCTTGGTGGGGGAAGAGGTTTCACAAATCCTGGCCAGGTCAGCCTGGAGACAGGCAATCTCCTCCTTCAGATTAGAGAGGTGCCTGCAAACAGGGCAGCATCGCAGCCCCCAGAATGTCTCCCAGAACACTGCTGCCCCACAGCCATTGCACTGCACCACTCCCATCTTGACTTATTTTGTGTCCCCTCTCCTGTTGCTTTTTATGTTTACTGTCTCCTCCCTCTATGTATTTTTACACTTACTTTCCTACTGCCTATGTGCCCTTACAACTCTCGCCCTTCCTGTTCTGGGACAGGAACTTCCTGTAGTCTTCAGTAGTCTCCTTCTATGCTTAGATGCAGACCTCCAGCAGCCGGGGGGGGAGAAAGAGCTATTTTTTAGGTTCCTTCAAGGTCGATGAAACTAAAGTGTCTCAGAGATCCTTCCCTTTCTACTGCCAAACAGGAAGTTCCTGTTGTCAGTCAAATTCAGTGGCTATAAAAGTAGAACTAGCTTAGGGTTGGAAGGAGGGCAACTAGTAAAAAACCTGTAGTTCTAGACTGCTGTTACTTGCTCTGAAAGCAAAATTGTCCTCTGTCAAAAACAGCAGGAAGCAGTAATTGGAGACACCTGCTTTTGTACTGCTAAGCCACACCCCCAATTAGCTTCACCCTCTGCTCCTGACTCAGTAAATTAAGCTGATACAGCCCCCTTCCTCAGAGAAACACACAGTGAATTTCTTTTTTTTTTTAACTTGAATGAACATAGAAACATAGAATTTAACGGCAGATAAGGACTGCTTGGCCCACCTAGTCTGCCAATTTCCCTACCTAATGGATAAGCTGCAGATCCTAGTTAACCAACAGCCTACTTCCTCCTACCCCCCCCACTAGAATTGCCTTATGTCTGTCCCATACATTCTTGAATTCCCCCACTGTTTTTGACTCTATGACCTCAGGAAGGCTGTTCCATGTATCCACAACCGTCTCTGTGAAGAAATACTTCCTCACACTACCTCTGAGCCGTCCCCCCTCTATCTTCAAATTGTGGCCCCTTGTTTTTGCACATCTCTTTTTCTGAAAGATGCTACCCTCTTGGACTTAGTTGATTCACTTGAGGTATTTGAAAGTTTCTATCATATCCCCCCCCCTTTCCTCGAGGCTATACATCTTTAGTTCCTTTAGTCTTTCTTCAAATGAGACCCCCTTCTTCTAATAAAGTATCTGTTTGCTTAATCCAAACAGGCACTGACTCCTGCTGAGATAGAAGTGATTTATCAGTAAAAAAAGCTGTAGTTCTAGACTGCTGTTACTTGCCCTGAAAGCAAAATTCTCCTCTGTCAAAAACAGCAGGAAGCTGTAATTGGAGACACCTGCTTTTGTACTCCTAAAATCCTAAGCCACACACCCAATTAGCTTCACCCTCTGCTCCCGACTCAGTAAATTAAGCTGATACAGCTCTGGGAGCACAGGGAAGCTAAGTGACTTGCTCAGAGTCACACAGTATGATTGTTTAACCAGAAGAGACACACTAATCTGAAAGCTTGTTTACAGGTGTGACCTGGGAGCACAGGGAAGTTAAGTGATTTGCTCAGGGTCACACAGTATAATTGTTTAACCAGAAGAGACACACTAATCTGAAAGCTTGTTTACAGGTGTGACCTGGGAGCACAGGGAAGTTAAGTGACTTGCTCAGGGTCACACAGTATGATTGTTTAACCAGGAGAGACACACTAATCTGAAAGCTTGTTTACAGGTGCGACCTGGGAGCACAGGGAAGTTAAGTGACTTGCTCAGGGTCACACAGTATGCAAGTGGGGGCTGTGGGATTCAAACCCAGGTCTCCAGATTTGCAGCTCAGAGCCTTAAACCACTGCACTATACTGCTTCTTCTCGGAACTGAGTTGGCTATCTTTTCCTCGGTTTGGGCCTTTGCTTTTCTGACTGCCTTCCTGCTTCCTTCTGCTTTAACTGGTACAGTTCTCTGTCCTTCTCCGTCTATGTTTCCTTATACTTCCTGAATGCCGCCTTTTTCTCCCTAACCTTCTCTGCCACCTCTTTTGAGAACCATTGGGTTTTTTTCTTTCATTTTGATTTATTTGCTTCACACACAGGCCTCTGTGATGAAAAACAAAATATCAAAGTAGCAGCTGGTGAAAGCAAGAAATAAACAAGTCAGCAAAATTTACTGCATAAATACAAAGGAGCCTTCGACTTATTTATTTCTTGCTTTCACCAGCTGCTACTTTGATATTTTGTGTTTTTGGTTGATTTAAGAAGTATGCACCCGTCGTCAGCAGTGCGCTTCCAATCCTGTGTTTGATGCCTCTGATGGCAGCTTTAATTTTTCCCCATTGTTCCTTTAACCCACCTTCTTGCCAATTTGCTAGTGCTTTTCAGATGCACTCCCCCAATTTGCCAAAGTCAGCCCTCCTAACGTCCAATACCCTCACCTTTGTGTGACTTGACTCTACAGCTGTGTTTATTGTGAACCACCCTGTTTGATGGTCGCTTGTTCCCAGATGGCTACCCACTTCTAAATCCGAGATCCTCTCTCTGTCACCGTTTGAGTCTCCCAGGTTTAAGACTGTTCCCTCCAGAGTGGGTTCCAGCACTAGCTGTCAGAGGCATGCCCCCCTGTAGAGCATCAAGAATTACCCTGCTCTTGGATGTAGCTGCAACAAAGGTGCTCCAGTTAACATCTGGCATATTCACATCTTCCATCAACAATATCTCCCACTTTTCTGCCATTCTAAGGATGCCTTCTATCATTTTCTGGTCCATTTCCTCCCCTCCAAGATGGTGGTTTATATACAACTCCCATACAGATTGTGCTGCCATTTCTTGTCTCCAGGGTGACCCACAGTGCCTCCTCTCCTCCCTGTTTATCCTTTAGTTCCATTGCTTTTATCCCTTCCCTTACATAGAGAGCTATTACTCCTGTTTTTCCCTCTTTGTCCCTCCTGTAGATTGTGTACCCTGGTATGTTCACATCCTAGTCATGGTTTTCTGTGTACCATGTTTCTGTGACTGTCACAATATCCAGGTGTCCCTCTTCCATCAAGGCCACTAATTCAGGGAGCTTGTTACCCAGACTGTATGCATTGGTACTCACTGCCCTCAATGTTTTGATAGCCTTACCCCTTTTAGCCCCTTCCCTGTCTTTACCTTTTTTTTTTTTAGCCAGACACCCCCTAACCCCACACACAAGCTTGCCAGGCTCTGGTGACCTGCCCCCTCATACTCAGGGATACCCCCCACGAGTGGGTCCACCAACGGCGGAACATATGTGGCCAGAGGAGTCGGCACTGGAGCCTGCTCATTAGCGGGGGCCGGCATTTTATCTGTTTTTTCTCTTTAACCGAGGGGCGTGCAATGATGCTAACAGAGGTGAAGCACGCACGAATCTGTGTGTGCTGTCTCCCCTGCATCTGCCCCTAGCTCTACCCTGCTGCGGCACAGTGCCTTGTCCCCCAGCCTGCACCAGGGGGCGAGCGGGCACCAACACTGAAAGCGCCCCTCCTCCCCAGAGAAGGAGAGCAGTCCATCGGTTGCTTGATCCTTCTTGCCTGGTGGGCCCGTTCCTAAACACGTCACTGGTATGGCGTCCAATGCCTCAACCCTCAGTGTCACCGGGCCCAATGTCTTTACCATTTTCTCCATTGATCCCTGTCCTGCTGCCTATCAACTTCTCTACCTTAGTGTTTACCTCACTAACTACCCTGTTTTGTATATATGTGTGTGGGGTGGGGGGGTGATTTCCATGCTTCTTCTCAGTACCTCCCCCTTGACTAGTTTAAATGCTTGAGTAACCCCCACCCAGGTATGCCATTTCTATCTGACAGCTATACCAGGTGGGCTGGGTTCAGGGAGGAATATGTCACTCGGCACATTGGCTAGGTTTGGCTACCCTGCAACAGGGGCACCCAAGTAACTTCGGACAAAGGAAGCAATAACTGTAATGTCCAATACCAGAAGTGGGATTTTAAAGTGTGGCTTTTATTCACATCCAGCAGAATAAACAAAGCATAGATGGACCCCCACAGGGCTACACTCCTGATAATGCAGATTTATGGAGATCAGAACACATCCTTATTCACTTTAGCCCTCAGGCTCTGAAACATGCTGGGCACACAGCCC
Source organism: Neoceratodus forsteri (assembly GCA_016271365.2). Lineage (NCBI taxonomy): Eukaryota > Metazoa > Chordata > Ceratodontiformes > Ceratodontidae > Neoceratodus > Neoceratodus forsteri. Next base: position 86,501,649 of record CM028136.1, read on the forward strand.
GAACTTGTACGCTGCTCTGGGTTTTCCCTGGCTTGGCTCCCTTGCCAGCCACTTGGACACTTTCCATTTAGCATGGAAACATTTACTGGTGGCTCCCTAAACCACCTATGAGCACTTCTGCTTCATCAGGGAATCTTCCTCATCAATCCCACGTCTGGGTACTTTCCTCAGGCACTGGCCAAGTACCTGAGAGAAAGCAACAGGTGTCCCAGAGCAAATCCGTAGAGGTGAACTTGGTTACTACTGATGGGGGTCTCCCACCTCTCACTCCCATAATTCATACCCGGCCATTTCTCTGGAATGTAACACCTCATCCTTTAACGCACTTTGCTGCGTAGAGTCTTTCTGAATGTATTTCACATTCAGTCTACTGTCTTTACATTCCATTTGTGCTGGACTTGAACATACTTAAAAAATGGCTTTGTCCATTACTCTAGACCCCCCACAGAGTTAAGTAGTCCAATCCCCACATATTCCAAACTGTACTTGGCTGTCTTTTCCTGACCCCACAGTAACAGTCCCTTTAGTTTCATCTTGATGCAGGTGAAAACACATAGCCCTTTAGTAGAGCAAACTCACCCCTTGGTTGCAGGTGCCCCACAGGCGTTTTCTCCTCAAGAAATCTCTTCCCAAACTTCTGGTGCCTCAGCACAAACTTAAATCAGGCAGCTTCTTTTCCTAGCCACACCAGGGGGGTTGCCCCTGGAAGCAGGCTTATTCCTTCCCCCATCCCCGCAGGGATGGGACCCTGAACCATTGAAAGCAGTATCCACCACTTCAATATGCTCTTCTTGTGTTCCTCTTCAGCTGAGAACACACACCTATACCAAAATAATAGCTCTTTGTCAGAGCTTAGAGCTCTGAGGGCCTGCTTACAGCAGAGCACCTCTTTCTGACTGCCACCCTCTACTGAACTCTTACAGACTCACTTCAAATTCCTCAACGTTCTACTCTAACCTCCAACTGCAACATTCCAGTGTGGCTTATGCATCTGCGACAGTTCTAAATGATGTCATCCCTCAGTCTCAGCTGAGACTGAGAACAGAGTGAGACAGTGTGAAATCCATTTAACTGGAGTTTCACAAGCTGCCTTCCCTGCCTACCACTAGGTCTTACAGGGATTCTAGTAACCCCAGGTAACAGCGGGGTTACACTTGCCAATGAAGCATTTAAACCTATCACCTAGGATCCTGGTTCCCCTCCTGGACAGATGTAGACCACCGCACCAGTATAGACCTGCATCCCTCCAGGTGGGCCCCCAGTCCCCAATGAAGCCCTGAGCTCTGCACCTGCTTTTTTAACCATTCATTGAATCCCATGGTGCAAAGGATCTTACCAACAGCTGTGGACTTGCTTATGGTACTGCTAGGAGTAATACTAGCTCTCACAATAGAAAGTTAACAGTATCCCGGGTCAACACCAAAAAAGAGACAATTTTTCATAGTGAGAATTGCTAAAGTATGAAATAAATTGCCACCATTCTTTGTTGATATCAAAGATTTTAATGCCTTTAAAAGAAAGCCCTAGATGATTATTATGTCAAAAAGCACATACCGGTATAATTCTGACCCACTAATGTGGGGGAACATTCTCGATGGGCCTTGTGCCTTCTTATGTGCACACAAACCTAGTAAACCTAAAAGAACCCTAGCCTTACGCATGCCATAGGCCGCAGCACTTCCAAGAAGGTTACCATGTGTGCTACTTGTCTAAGGCCCCTCTCCAACTCCTCCTGCACTGCTCTGATATTATTCCCAGCCAGGTAATGTGTCCCTAGGTGGACAAAGATGTCCAGCTCCCTCTCCCGTGCCACTGCTCCCATGATCCTGAGGATTTGCATCCTGTCCCTCCCAGCCATGGTGCTGGGCAGGCACCTTACCTCCCTCTTGCCCCATCCCAGTTCTACCCTCCTAATTATTGAGTCCCCCACTAGGAGTTGTTTCCTTCTCCTTTGGGGTATTGCCTGTGCCCTCCAGAAACAATAAGCAACAGCTCTGACCCACCACCCCGGTGAGTGTTTTTCTTCCTTTCAGCAAGACAACCTGCACTACAATTTAAATTAAAATATACCGTGTCGTGGGTTGAGGTAGCAATGATCAGACAAACACAAAAAATTCAGGTACTCCACATCAAAAGATGTGATTAGATTTATTGAAAAAATAAGAATAAACAATGACAAAGAAACAACTGTTTCGTAATAAATACAAGAAAACAAGAAGCAAAATGCACAGCTCGGGGAATAAAACTGGCTAATTCCCTAATAAAAGTCTGTGCAAGGTCTCCCTTCAGAGAACCTTCTCAGGAGTATGCAGGTCTCCTCCCAAACTACGTCTGATGTAGGGGTGTCAGATCCTGGGTTGAACAGCACCCAAACTCCTCCCATAAAGATCAGATCCCACCCCTAATAATCTTTACATCATTATTTTATATTTAGATACCTCTCTATACAAATAATAATCTATTCAACAGAGAGGGTTGTGGATGCATGGAATGGCCTTCCGGAGGAGGTTGTGGAGTCAAAATCAGTGGTGGAATTCAAGCATGCATGGGATAGTCATAAGGCAATTCTGGGGGGTTGGGGTAGAAAGAAGTAGGCTGCTGGTTAACTAGGATCTGCAGCTTATCCAGTAGGTAGGGAAATGGGCAGACTGGGTGGGCCAAGCGGTCCTTATCTGCCGTCAAATTCTATGTTTCTATGTATTCTTATAATTAGGTTATTACAATAGTCAGCAGTAAGGTTGGTTAACAACATCTAACATCATACTTATTCCTATAACCCTTATTTTGCACAGAAAGGGGCTTTAATGAACCTAGACTCCACCCCTTTCTAAGTGAGTGACACCTAGGTTTCATATAAAAATGACATAGAGGGTGTTGCTGACTCCCTGTAGGAGACTGCACCCTGCTAGAAGGTTCCTGCTGATTGGAACAGGCTCAGTTCTAGCAACCATCTCACACTGCAGAGCCACAGGTAAAACAACTCACTATTCTTTTTATTTCTGCATAATTTATTTTTATTTCCAGCTAGCCAAGTAATGCCTGCAGTATAGCACTAAACACCTGCTGCAAAAAATTATCTTAAGGGAGGGATGTGTCTGTACCCTCCGGTTTATTCTCTGTCATAAACAAACAAAATCCTTGCAGGTGTTAACACAACCTTTGTGTTTTAATATGTTGTATTTCAAAAATTACAGCATGAGATAGGGGTTGTTTCATGAACAGACCACTAGAACACAGGCTCATGTAAGAGTTTTAGGAAATATTACAGTTATTTAAGGTTAACAGTAGGTGGCCAAACCACTGCTACCTGTTTAGAAGAAGACACACAGAAAATAAATGCTGTTGGGCAACAGACTTTACGGGGAGGAGGTTAAGAAAAGAAGCAGAAGGTGAAGGGTGAAGACAGAAGATTATTCCAATAGTGAGTCATGAGCTTTTGTTATTTCTGTCTACCTACCACATACCCCCTGCCTTAAGTACAAACCAAATGGGCACCATTGGTTTGTCATCCACATCCTCAAAGGGATGGGAGTGAACTTCCACCCACCCTCACAGAAGCTCCACCTCAGGGCACCCTAAAACAAAATGATAGTTCTGTAGTACTATAGGCATACTATACAAAACTTCAAATACAATACACAAAATGTGCCCCGGGGTACGTATTTATAGTTTCATCTCTCATGATGTTGACAAGCAGCTTGCTCTGTTTCTGGATAAATAGCATTCTTATGTTGACTTCCTGGTCTATGCTTTATGTCAGATTTGTATGGTTATAACGCCAGATACCACCTAAGGATTTGAGCATTTTTGTCTTTCATCTGATGTAGCCAACATAGGGGGTTATGATCTGTGAGTAAAGTGAAGTGCCTTCCCTATAGATAGAATTTCAGGGCTTCAATAGCCCACTTGATGGCCAAACATTCTTTCTCAATTGTCGCATATTTACCTTCCCTCGGAAATAACTTGCAGCTAATGTAGACAATGGGATGCTCTTCTCCCTTGATGGTCTGGCATAATACCGCCCCAAGATCTGTTTTGGAGGCATCTGTGTGAACCTCAAATGACTGACTAAAGTCAGGGGATCTCAAAACGGGAGAGGCACATAACACAGCCTTGATAGTACGAAAAGCTTCATCACAGGCAAGGGACCAAGGTACCTTGTTTGGAACTTGTTTTCTTGTCAAATCAGTTAGTGAGGCAGCAATAGTTGCAAAATTAGGGATGAAACGTCTATAATATCCTGTTAACCCTAAAAATGAATGTACATGTTTTTTGTCTCTGGTATAGAGCAGTTTGCTACTGCCTCCACTTTTTCCTATTTCTGGTCTAATTACAACATTACCCAATATGAAACCCAGGTATCTAGTCTCTTGGGTAGCCAGAGTGCATTTAGAGGGGTTAATAGTCAGGCCAGCATCCCATATGGTTCTGATGACGCTATCAAGATGGGCTACATGTGATGTCCAGTCAGGACTAAATATAACAACGTCATCTAGGTACGCTGAACAATACCACTCATGAGGATGTAACAGCTGGTCCATGTACCTTTGAAATGTAGCGGATGCTCCATGCAGTCCGAAAGGCATATAAACAAACTAATATAGACCATTCAGGGTACTGAAGGCTGTTTTTTCCAAAGGTATCTGCCAATAGCCTTTGGTTAAATCAAGCGTAGAGATGTAATGGGCTTGCCCAAGTCGACCAAAAATATCATCAATTCTTGGGATAGGGCAACTATCAAATTGGGACATATGATTTAGCCAACGAAAATCAAGGCAAAGACATATACCACCTTCTTTTTTTGGTACTATCACTACAGGGGAGGACCAAGGGCTAATGGAAGGCTCAATAATGCCTAGTTGTTTCAGTTTCTGTAATTCTAAGTCCACATCAGTTCTGACATGTTCTGGCAACCTATAGGCCTTTTGACAAATGGGGACAGAGTCAGTTTTTATAACATGTTAGACACCAATAGCCTTTCCCGGGATACTAGTAAATGTTGAGGCATATTGGGTTAACAGTTGTAAACCCCTCTGTTCCCTCTTGGAAAGGTCAGGACTGACATATTTGGCATTGATGCCAGTGGCAGAGCCAGGTTTGGGAGCATTTGGGAGTCGGGGGGGCCATTCATGTTAATCACGGGCTCCACAATGGGCACTAAATAGCAAATAAAGATGGTGGTGGGGCACCACTACTCACATTGAGGCAGCCAGGAGGGGCGACCGCCCCCCCAGGCCCCCCTCTAGCTCCGCCACTGATTGATGCCATCCGGGTGTTCCAGCCTCCTATAAGCCATCTCTAGGTCTGTAACTGGGGTTTCAGGTAACACATAAAAGCATGGTTGATCCTCAGACCTATCGTGCCATTTTTTTAACAGGTTGGCATGATATGTCCTGGGGGCTATTTTCTTACCAGGGTCCTCAATTTGATACGTTACAGGCCCCATGCGTTCCTTAATGACATAAGAACCTTGCCACTTCATCCATATTTTATTCTCTGATGAAGGGAGCAATAATAAAACCTTCTCCCCTGGTAAAAAGGACCTTTCCTTAACATCATACAACAGTTTTTGTTTTTATTGTGCTTTGACACAGTTTTGGTGGACTTGTTGTGTATATGACATCAGCCATTTCTGTAACCGTGTCATATATTCCAGAATATTGGCACGTTTGATAATGCTATTACCTTCCCAAGCCTCCTTTACCACATCAAGGGTACCACGCGGGTTTCGCCCATACAAGAAAGTAAAAGGGCAAAACCCGGTAGAAGCTCGTGGTACCTCTTGGTACGCGAAGAGGAAGAGTCGTAGGTAATGATCCCAGTCCTTACCCTCATCGTCTACAAACTTTCTGATCATGCACTTTAGGGTCTGGTTAAAGTGCTCCACCAGACCGTCTGTTTGTGGACGATAGGGTGTAGTTCGTACAGCGGTGACCCCCAGTACTTTATAAAGTTCTCTTAGTAACTCCGCACTGAAATTAGCCCCTAGATCTGTTAGGATCTTCTTTGGAATACCCAGGCAACTAAAATACTCCAGAAGTCTTTCTGCTGTTTTGGGAGCAGTGATGGTTCTGAGAGGAAATGCTTCTGGGTATTTAGTTGCATAGTCACATATAATCAGAATAAAGCAGTTGCCCGTCTTACTTTTCTCCAGGGGTCCCACAATATCCATGGCTATATGCTCAAAGGGCTGTGTAACCAAAGGAGGGGCATCAGTGGTACTTTCTGTCTGCTTTTGACCTGTCCTATTTACTGGCAGTCAGGGCAGCTCTTACAATAGGTGGCTACATCTTTCTGTAATCTTGGCCAGTAAAATCTTTGCAATAACCTGACAATAGTTCTGTCTCTACCAGCGTGTGCAGCGCTAGACAGGTCATGCCCTAGAAATAACAGGTCTTGTCTATGTTTGGAAGGGACTATCAGTTGTTCCCACTTGCTGTCTGGTATTAGGGTGTTTACATACCCTTTACAGTATCGAGGATCTCCCTCCAAAACTTGGGTAGCTTTGGGCATGACCAAAGGACATGGCTCTGATTTGCTCTATTATCCCCACATTCTCTCCAACACTGTCCCACCCCTAATTCTCCCATACTGGCCAGCAGGACTGGTATACAGAAGAAACAAGAGCGAAGTTTCCACATGTATTTACGCCAGTATGGTGAGAGAAAGATTTTTATAGTTGGTAAAGCAGACTCATTCCAGTCCTGTTCTCTGATTGATACCTGCAATTCCTGTTCCCATCTAAGCCTGATTGAGTTGGTCGAATCTCTCTGCCTTTCATTTAAGGCCTTATATATCTTACTAATGAGATGCTCTGACGTCATTCCTCTGATATGAACTTGTAACAGTTGTACTATTTGGGTGGGGTTTTCACTTAGGGCCGCGAGGGACCACTCGTATGGCTGAAGGTAGGATTTAAGATGTAAATAAGAGATAAAATATTTATGAGGCAGGAGATATTCCTTCTGAAGGGAGATAAAGGGAAGGAGACATGTTCTGCCCACTAACTGGAAAATGAATAAAATGCCATATCTCTGCCATTGAACTACATAGGGCCCTGAGGGATCTGCTGTCAAGTCTGCATTATACTTCAGTGTTCCCAAGAACATTTTTTAAGGGAATGTAAAATAATTATTGCTGACTTTAAGCTGTGAACTTCGGATAATTCATTATCCCTTGACACTTGTGGGGGTCCCAAAAAGGAGCTTCTGAGTGTTGTGTAGGCCCCCCAAGTTACTTTTAATTGTTTCCAATGTGTATTATACCGTTTATTTAGCCAGTGTAGAACTACCTTTAATTGTGCTGCCATCGCATGCTTTCTGAGATCAGGGAAGTTAAGGTCACCTCTCTCTCTGGCCAGTTGCAGTACAGAATATCTAATTCTGGGATGCCTTCCACTCCAAATAAAACGGGAAATCTTTCTGTCCCATGCCTGGAAGTAAGTTTTGGCAATATATGAAGAAAGAACAATATGCTGGGAAATACATTCTGCTTAATGGTATCTATCCTACTCAAAAAGCTTAGGGGGAAGACGTGACCAGCGAGATAAATCTTCTGTCAATTTTAGTGTCAAGGGTTTGATATTTGAGAGCTCTGCATGAATGGGGTTTCTTGTGAGCTTTATTCCCAAGTATCTCATCTCTTGTCTGTGCTACTTAAAGGGGAAGTCTTTTTTGATATGGGAGGGAGGTAATTGTACGTCAATACCTTGTTTTTTGATTTGTTAATTTTATATCCTGCTAGCTTACCAAATGTTTGTAGCTGTTTCCATACCTCTGGGACGGATTGTTCAGGCTCAGTAAGAGCCAGCAGAATATCATCCGCAAATAGTGATATCTTGTGCGAGCGACCTCCCAAAGGAAGGCCCTCTATGCCTCGAGAAGATCTGATGGCAATGGCCACGGGTTCAAGATATAGAGCAAACAACATTGGGGACATTAACATCCCTGGCAGGTGCCTCTAGAGAGTTGAAATGTGTCTGAAAGAGCCCCATCCACCTTGACATTTGCTTTAGGGGAGGCATAAATATTTTGGAATTGTTTCACAAGTTGTTCCGGAAATCCAAAGTGCTCCAGAGTCTGCCATAAAAATAACCAGCTGACCCGGTCGAATGCCTTTTCAGCATCTAACCCCAGTAGCACTAAAGGGATTTGTCTTTCAATGGCATAATCCACTAACAAATGTGCCGCCTTATGGCATCGTGGGCCTGTCTGCCCTTAATAAAGCCTACTTGATCAGGGTCAATAATAGCTGGTAATAAATGATCTATTCTAGAGGCCATGGCCGACATGAACATTTTGTAATCATAATTTAGCATTGAAATGGGGCAAAATGAGGAGGGGTGTTTAAGATCTTTATGGGGTTTAAGTATGGCTGATATGGTGGCATATTGCCATGTGGGGGGTCTCCCTCCTAGACTGCATGTAAGGCTGGGAGTAATATGGGTAGTAACAGCTTTTTGAATTTGTTATAAAATTCAGAGGGATACCCATCTGGACCTGGTGCCTTCAGAGTCTGAGCTTTTTTAAGAACTTGGAGTAGTTCTCCCTCTTTGATTGGTGCCAGCAAGGCTTCAGCCTGTAATGGGCTGATTTGTGGTATTGGCAAACTCTGCAAATAAGGTTTGGTATTGTCTAGGGGAATTTCCTCTTCTTTAGTGTATAACTCGTGGAAAAACAGCTGTAGGATAAGTCTAATTTCCTGGGGTCTTTTTGCCAAGCTTCCTGTTTTAGGATCTATCATGCTGACTATGTTCGCTCTGGTTCTCTGTTCTCTTAATTTTCTTGTTAAATTTCTGGAGGCCTTAGGTCCCCCCTCATGATTAATTACTTTAAATAAAATAGTTTTTGTTGAACTGATTGATCTACTATTTTTTGTAACTTTTGTTTTACAATTCTTAATCATTGTCATATTGTGGGGTCCTTTTGATCTGGCCAATGCTGTAAATGTAATAGCTCCTCCTGCAGGTTTTTATGTGTTTTTTCCCTCTGCCATTTTTTAATGACAGAAAATTGTATGATCTCTCCTCTTAATACTACTTTTAAAGTATCCCACAAAATTGTGGGGGCTACTTCATGTTGCGTGTTTTCTTGTTTAATTCTAGGTACAGCCTCCTGCACCAGTTTAAGGAACTCTGGGTCCCCAAGATGGGCAAGGCTGAGGCGCTAATTGGTTTTCTTATATTGTGCCCCCAATTCCACCCTGAGATATAAAGGAGCATGATCCGATAAGAAGGTAGCCCCATGCCATACATCACAAATGTAGTCTAAATGCTCGACCGTGGTAATAAGTAATCCAGTCGAGTCCCACTTTCTACGTGCAGGGCCCAGTGGGTGTATTCTTTTGTCTTAGGGAAAAAATATCTCAAGGTGTCTACCAAGCCCAGAGAGGTGATGGTTTGTTTGGTGTATTTTTGGAGAGCATTTGCTCTATGGGCCAGTGGGGTAGCAGCATCCAAAGAGGGGTTTAAAGTGATATTCAAGTCTTCCCCCAACAGCAATTGTCCTTCCATGAGGGACATTAAATCCACAAAGAATTTTACTGCTAAGGGCTTCCCTGATCCAGGTGGGAAATAGACTGATGCCAGGGTAACGGGTCTTGAGTACAGCTTGCCCGTTACTATAGCATGGCGACACTCTGGGTCACTAATCTCACTTTGTTTTTCAAAGGGCACCTCCTGAGAAAGTAAAATCATTACCCCTCTCCTTTTCCCATCCCTGCAGGGAGATTCCGTTACTACAGAATACCCACACCTGTGACATTTTTTATGTTCGTCCGAGGACATGTGGGTTTCCTGCAGCATAATAAGCCCCGGTCTCTCTTTTCTGAATAGTTGAAATAATCAAGAGTACTTTATCAGGTTACCAATCCCATTCACACTGAAAGATAAAATCAAAGTTGACTTAGCCATATCTGCTTCTGATCTGACCTTGCATGATTATTTCCTGCATGTTAAAAGTACAATATATCCCCTTCCTACCGTACTTATGCCTTTTCACACCATATTCAATAAGATTGCATTATTAATTGTTTTATGTACTGTCACTGATATAAGCAAATTATAATGTCTGCCTTTTGTTCTATTCCAACACTATAGCACTGTCTGAGTGTTTAGAACTACACAAAGATCTAAAAGATTCAGCACTAGGCCTATAACAACTAAACATGTGCAGGCCTGTTGCAGTTTAACATTATACTTGATGCTTAGTACTTTTAGGCCTGTTAAAATAACCAAATGCCAACAGGGCATCAACTTTTTTGTACCAGCAAATTGTACCTGCTGTAACAGGTCTCTGAACCTGGCAAAAAATTTAAGTGGCTCACAAGGTAGGGAGAGGGCAGATACCTCTCCTTTGATGGGGCATATGAAAAAATTACTCACCTTAGTAATGTTGTTTCTTCTAATGGAGTCTTGCTATATTATGACATATGCAGTATAACCCCAGGTTAGAACTGCTCCGGAGGTGAAAGAGTTAACTTTCCATGCAGAGCATGGAATCTTGAGCGCAAGCTCGGTTGAACACTCTGTCTGTTGAAGCTTAAACTTAAACTGTCAGATCTTTACGAGCAAAAACTCACTAAGGTTCTGTGTGGAAGCCGAAAACCTACACTAGCCCACTGGCTACTAACTACAAAAACACATTTTTATTCTTGATCCCAAAACAAAGACTCAAGTCAGGGGATTCAAGAAAGAAAAAACAAGCATAACACCTAAGCACCCTAAGAAAGGGTGAAAATAAAGTGGGCATCTATGAAGTGCCAACACTGCACTGCCCACCCACACCCCAAAAATAGAGGTTCTGAGAGGGGCAGGCTGGGGAGGTCATAATATAGCAAGACTCCATTAGAAGAAACAACATTACTAAGGTGAGTAATTTTTTCTTCAAACAACATGAAGTCTTGCTATATTATGACATATGCAGACTACACAGCAGTACCTCCATGGAGGAGGGACAGAACCTACTTGGGAAATAGGCTCTGAAGCACAGCTGTGCTAAATCGAGCATCACTCCTAGCCTGGATATCCAGGGAGTAATGCTTAGTAAAAGTGTGAACTGTTTTCCAGGTAGCAGCTTGACATATCTCTAGGATAGGAATGTCCCTGGCAGCAGCCAGAGACGCAGCTGTACCTCTGGTAGAGTGAGCCCTCAGGCCTGAGGGAGGAACCTTACCCAGTTTTTCATAGCAGAATTGGATACAAAAGACAATCCACCTGGCAATGGATCTTTTAGTGGCAGGTTTCCCTTTACCAACCTCACCATAAGTGAGGAACAATTGGAGGGATTCAAACCTATGACCCTTGGTATGTTCTATATAGTAGCTAAGGGCTATTTTGACATCTAAACTGTGTAATCTTCTCTCACCAGAGGAGGAATGGTCAGTGAAGTACACGGGGAAGAGACATGGATTGATTAAGGTGGAAATCCGAAACCACCTTAGGCAAAAACTTCCTGTTAGTCCTGAGGACCACCTTATCTCTATGAAAGGAGATAAAATCGGGCTCCACTGACAAAGCTTGTAGCTCACTTATGCGCCTGACAGAGGTGATGGCTACCAGAAACACAGTTTTCCAAGTCAAGTACTTAAGCTCTGCTGACGACAATGGCTCAAAAGGAGGTTGCATAAGCTGGGCAATACAAATATTAAGATCCCAAGCAGGGGCAGGGTCCCTGAACGGAGGGTTGGTGTGAAGCAACCCTTTAAAAAACTTGGAGAACACAGGGTGAGCTGAAAAAAGAAGAAGGCTTACCTGCTGATAAGAAGACAGACACAGCTGCTAAGTGCACTTTTAGGGTAGCTGGTCTCAGCCCCAAGGAATTCAAATGCACCAAATAATCCAGGATCGTGGGCACGCCAGCAGATTCTGGGGAAATATGTTTACCAGCACACCAAATGGAAAATCTCTTCCATTTTGAATTATAAGTAGCCCTGGTGGAAGGCTTCCTAGAGGCCTTCAATATATCCAATACACCTTGGGAAAGGTGTAGGTCAGCAAACTCTAACTCTTCAAGAGCCAAGCCTTGAGATTGAGAGATTTGAGGTTCGGATACCAAACTCTCCCCTGGGCACAAGTTAACAGGTTGTGATTCCTGGGAAGACACAAGGGAAGGTGGACTGCTAAGGACATGAGGAGTGGGTACCAGGGCTGCCTGGCCCAATCTGGAGCAATCAGAATCATCTTGCAGGATTGAGATCTGATTTTGACTAGCACCTTGAAAAGAAGAGGGAAGGGGAAAAGCATAGAGGAACTTCCCTTCCCAACTGAGGAGGAAGGCATCCAGAGGGACTGAGCCCAACACTGGGGGCCTGCAGCAAAAAAGGGGAAGTTGGTGATTGTCCGGGGCTGCAAAGAGATCTATTTGCGGGGTGCCCCATCTGGCAAATACTACCTCCAGTACCAGGGGTCCAGTGCCCATTCGTGATGGCCCTGGGAAATCCTGCTGAGAGCATCCGCTAGGACATTGTCCTTGCCTGGGAGGTGAACTGCCGTAAGGGAGGCGTTCAGAGAATAAGCCAGAGACCACAACTTCATTGCTTCGGTGCACAAGGCTGTAGACCGAGTGCCCCCTTGCTTGTTGATGTACCACATTGTAGTGGTATTGTCTGTTCTGATCTGAACAACCTTGTTCTGAACAGATGTGGAAAAAACCTGGAGTGCTAGAAAACTGCTCTGAGCTCCAGTAAATTGATGTGGAGCAGAGATTCCTGAGGGACCACAGCCCTTGGGGTGGAAAGGTCGCCCATGTGAGCTCCCCACCCCAAGAGAGATGCATCTGTAGTAAGGGTCAAGGAATGAGACTGGGGAGTGAAGGGAACCCCCTGTCTCAGATTGTTCTGATCCTGCCACCACTGAAGGGCCTGGATCAGGGTTCGAGTCACTGGAATCAATTAAAGGATCTGTCCTTTGAGACCAAAAGGCTCTCAAATGGAACTGGATGTCCCTCATCTGAAACCTTGCTCCCTGCACTACTGCTGTAGAAGCAGCCATGTGCCCCAGGAGCTGTAGAAAATGCCTTGCTGGTCGAGAGACCTGCAGGGTGAAAGAAGAGACCAGAGAGACCAAGGTCCTTGCTCTCTCCAGAGGGAGAAAGGCTCTGGCTTCTTTTGTGTTCAGTTCTGTGCCTATGAAGGTGAGAAGCTGGACAGGCTCCAGAACTGACTTTGGGATATTGAGAAGGAAACCTAGAGATGTAAGCAGTTGCTGGGTGACTTATAAATGTAGTTTGACCTGTTCTGGAGACTGGCCTACAATGAGCCAGTCGCCCAGATAAGGAAAGATGGCAATCTTTTGCCTTCTTAAATGAGCAACTGCTACTGCCAGGCATTTTGTGAACACCCTCGGGGCCGAGGTGAGGCCTAAGGGCATTGCTCTGAACTGGTAATGGCCTGAGGGCAGTTCGAATCTGAGGTACTTTCAATGGGAGCTTCTGATGAGAACGTGGAAGTAGGCATCCTTGAGGTCCAGGGAGGCTAGCCAGTCCCCTGGCCTTAGAGAAGGTAAAATAATCCCCAGAGTCACCATTTTGAACTTTGGTTTTAAAAGGTGCTTGTTTAGATACCTGAGATCCAGGATGGGCCGCCATTCTCCTGTCTTTTTTGGGGTAAGGAAGTACCTGGAGTACAACCCTTTGCCCTGGTGTATGGTTGGAACCCTTTCCACGGCTCTGAGAGCCAGGAGGGAAGAAACTTCTGTTTCCAGGGCAGTGCCTCTGAAGGGTTTGCAGGTGGAAAAGACCTGGCTCTCATCTTCGGAAATTTTTTGAAGCTGAGAACCAGACCCTGGCTTACTACTTCCAGGACCCACTTGTCTGATGTTAAAGACTTCCAGTCCTGGACAAAGTAAGCCAGCCTGCCCCCTACCGGTAGTGGAGAATGGGCCCTGGCCACCCATCCATCAGGGAGCCTGTTTGCAGGGCTTTGGGTTGAGGGGAGAAGCAGGCTTACTAGAACCCCTTCTGCCCCTTCCTCTAAAGAACCCCCTCTGGGCATAAGCAGAAGAGGAGGCCTGGGCTTGGTTAAAAGGCCTATGAAAAGGCCTGCCCCTGCCCCTGCCCCTGACATGCTGCCTTTGAGGAGTGGCTTGCCTTTCTTTGGCCTGTGCACTCCTATAGGTGGTCCTATACTCATCCATTTTCTTCATATACTTCTCTGTCTGCTCCCCAAACAGAGAATTGCCTATAACAGGAAAATCCATAGCCTTAGACTGAGTATCCTGTGACAGGGCAGTACATCTGAGCCAGGCCATTCTGCGAAGAGACACAGATGTAGCCATGACTCTTGATGAAACATCATAAGAGTCTACTGCAGCATGAAATTGCACCTTGGATGCCTCAATACCATCCGCAGCCACCTGCTCCAGCTCCCTGGCAAGCTGGTCAGGGGCCTGTTTTGCTAGGGCCAGGACAGTATCCCACCTGGATTTCTGGTACCTAGCTGCTTAAACCATATAATTTGCCTGTCTGAGTCCCAAGATACTGCCATGTACTGTTTCTTTGCCATGGCATCCATCCTCCTGGAATCCTTTTCAGGGGGGTGACAAACTAATATTCCTCTAGCTTCTCACCTCCTGAAAAGGATTCCAGGAGGATGGATGCCATGGCAAAGAAAACAGTACATGGCAGTATCTTTGGGACTCAGACAGGCAAATTATATGGCTTATGGGGACTCAGATAGCCTGGGAGGGGAAACCCCTGAAGGTCTGTCTGGAGAGATGTTCGGTTCAATGGGCACATCCAGACTTTCAAAATCACACTCACTCTCCTCATACCCCTCCTCCCCTTCCTCCAGTTCATAAAAATCCTCAAAATCATAATCTTGAACCGGAGGAACCGACCGAACCGACTGCTTCCCAAATGGTGTCGGTTCAGACGGAACCGGGGAAAGAGACTGGACAATTTGAATAGCTTTGGCTATTTCCTCAGCGGTTGGAGAAAGAACTTTTGCCAAACTAACTGACTTTCTAGTCCTTTTAGTTGGAACCGGCTCCTCAGAGCTGGCTCTTTGTTTGCCCGAGGAAGTATCACCCTGGTCAGAGGGCACTCCCTCAGGTTCAGTTGGAACTGAACCGGGCTGGCCATCCAGGTCAGCGGACTTTTTGGCCTCCCTTTCCCTGAGCCTACCAACTCTCTTTTCCACGGTGGCAGCAGGAAAATTCTTACAAATCTGGCAGTCTGCATTGAGGTGGTCAAACCCCAGACAATATACACAAGTGGTGTGTGGGTCAGCCTTAGCAAAGGCTTCCCCACAGAGGCCACAGTGCTGAAACCCAGTGGGTCCAGTTTTTCTTTTGGGTTTCTCAGACATAGTGCCAGCCTAACCAAAACTTGCCCGTTGATGGCAATCCGCCAAGCAAGACTCTCTTATCGGTTCCCAACTGTGTCACGGGTCGTGGAAAAAACCGTAATAAAATCTGTTTTTTTTAGAACCGATAAGAACCAGGAACCGCACTATAAAGGACTAGAAAGTAATTTTAAACCCAATCTGATCGGTTCAAACCGAACCGAAAAGATGTTTACAAGTTCCACACAGAAGAAATAAACAAAAGCCTATCTATTACTTACAATACCACAGACAGAGCTTGAACCGACGATTGCGGTTAAATTTCGGTAAAATAAACTGAGAATTACACTTTAAAACCGACAAGCGAACCGAGCAGCAGGAGGAATCTCCGGAGTGACTGTTCAGTGAGGCGGAGTAAAGAATCTGACAGTTTAAGTTTAAGCTTCAACAGACAGAGTGTTCAACCGAGCTCACGCTCAAGATTCCATGCCCTGCATGGAAAGTTAACTCTTTCACCTCCGGAGCAGTTCTAACCTGGGGTTATGCTGCATATGTCATAATATAGCAAGACTTCATGTTGTTTGAAGTATGCTCCCTGAGGGGGAATGTCAAGGCAATGCCAAGGGCTCCCAGCAGCACTATTTCCCCTGGTACCTAGTGGTGCAGCAGGCCACACTGGAAATAAAAATGAGGAACAGAGACCCCCAGGAAATGGTCCTTATGTGCCACATCTCCAGTAAGGCCTTATGGGTATGTCGACCGTATAGAGATGAATTTCTGACCACTCAATGGTCAGGTGGGCATGTAGCGCAACAAAAAATGCATTAAATTATGCCGCCTTTTCTGGGCTATGGTATAATTAAACAATAACTATGGGAGGACTATCAGCAACCTTCGAGGGGGGATGACCCAAGGGAAATTTAGAAACATTCTTCTGGTTCACTAACCTTTTTCCCCCTTCTATGGGCTTGGGAATATAAGCAGGATTTCCATTTCCCACTGTCCCCACCCCAAACAGGCTTCCCCGAGTTACATTGTGTAGTCCCGTTATGCAGAGTCACCTCCGCATCAGTATACCAGTTTTTAAGTCTCTGCAGAACCTTTCTCGCCATTCACTCTGGTGCAGGTCGCTGAAATCTTTGTAAAAGATTTTTCACATCTTTAAAGGTTGCTTGGCTCTGTCTCTTTCTGGAACCTGGATCTCTAGCAGTGTCCCAAACAGCATCGCGTAGGCCTTGCTAAGTTTTCCTGAGTAAGGAGTTTTCCTGGGTGGATTGAACTAGGCCCCTGAGTTGGAGTGCTTTCGTTGCTTCATCTGGTGTCTCAAAGGTTTGGGGGCCATCTGGAAACATAATGACTAGTCGAGCAGGGTATGGAGTAGCACATTTTAGTTGTTGTTGCTTTAAAAGATGGAGTATTGGAGCATAGGCCCTGTGCTTAGCTGAAATCAATGGGGAGTAATCGTTGTCAAAATAAATGCGCTTTTCTTTATACTTAGTGTCCCTCATTCTCCAGGCTCTGGTAAGGATAGTTTGTTTAGTAGTATAGTTTAAAAACTTCATTATGATGGAGCGAGGTCTTCTGTCTGGCTGAGTTGGTTTTGGTGATAGAGCCTGATGGACTCGCTCTGTGTCGAATTTAAAAGCTGGGTCTAATTGCAGAGAGTTGCAGAGGAGCTCCTCCACAAATTTTAAAATATCTCTCCCTTCCTCGTTCTCTGGAATCCTATGTATTCTCAAATTGTTCCTGTGTGATCTGTTTTCCAGATCCTCACATTTCTCTTTTAAAGCATGCTGTTCATCTAGCAAGTGCACTGCCATACGTTCCAGCCTGTCGGTCCGATCATCTAATTCAGTATGTTGTGCTTCAACCTCAGTAACACGAGTTGAAAGTTTACTGATTTCTGTAGTTAATTCTCACCGGAAAGTACGAACTTCAGTCCTGAATTCCGGCAGCTCTGCTAGAATGGTAGCATCGCTGGGTTGTTGAGAGGAGGCCCCATTTGGAGCCGCCATGCCTGGTTGGATCTCTGCAGAGCTTAATGAACGGTGAGAGAATCCTGCCAAATCCTTGCTTCTGGGGGTGCGTACAGTCCATTTTTTGCCTCCCATTCCATGCTGTGGCTCTCTCTGATAGTCTTCTTTGATTATTTTTGCGTATTATTTGTGAGAAAGTCTGTTTTTAGCCCAGGATCAGCAGAGCTAGGTTTTACCCTTGCATCCCGGTTGGTGACGTCACCGGACGTCCCGCATATGAGACTTTGCCAGCTTCCTGAGTCCACCAACCCTTCAATGTCCCTTCCAGCTAAACATGCTTTAATTACAAAGGCACCCAAGTTCACTGAAGCCAAATAAGCTTGGTCTTTCTTCTTGTTGGGGCAATATCTGGCTATGTGCCCCAAGCCATGACAAGAGTGGCATTCTATGTTAGGGTCAGGTCTTTTTGACACATAATTCCTGCCATCCCCTCTTGGGCTAACAGTCCCAGTCCCAGAAGAAAAATAAGGTGTTCTTACCGATGGAGTGCTGGTAGTTGTTATAGGTGAGGGGATCGGATATGCAGTATCTGTCCTGCGGTACCCTCTCCGCAGGGACTATTGAGCTGACAGGAAGTCTTCAGCCAGGGTCAGAGCAATTTCTGCACTTTCAGGGTTGTGTTCCCTGATCCACAGTTGTATATCTGCTGGCATAATCGTAATAAATTGTTCAAAAATTAACAGTTCAATGATTTCCTTGACACTTTTGTCCCTAGGCTGCAATTATTTAGTACACAAGTCATTTACTCTCGTGAATGTTTCTATTGGGGGCACATGGGGCAGGTGTTTTAGTGTCCGAAATCATTGCCAGTATGTTTCTGAATTAATATCGTAATGCTTTAAGGTCTATTTTTTAACGGCTGCATAGTCATTGGAGGTTTGGGCATCCATACTGGTGTATGCCAGCTGTGCGTTACCGAATAGATAAGGGTCCAGTCGAACTACCCATTGTTGTTGGGGCCACCCACAGGCTTGTGCTACTCTCTTGAATGTAGTCAAGTATGACTCAATATCATCAGTAGGAGTAATGTTTGTTATTTTTATGTCCTTAGGACAGGATTTGGCAGCTTCCTATCCTGCCCCAATAATCTGTAATACCTTCACCTTCATCTGCCCACCTCTGATCTTGTCTCTGTATCTCCTGCTCATGTTCTTGCCTCTCTCATTCTCTCTCCTGGAGGTCCCTCATTCTCTGTCATTCCAAGTCCAGTTGCCGCACTGCTAGCCATTTCAACAGTCCTGAAACATCTTCAGATGGCATCTCCTCTGGGTCCTCGCCCAAGCTGGTATCCTCAGGTTTTGCAGCTTCCATGACAATCACTACTGATGGAGTCTCCCTTGGAACCTTAGGTCTGGTAACTGGACTTAAACCAGGAAGTAGAGGTTCCCCAATCTTAATCACTTGGGATCTGGTGGAGATGCCCTTTACCATCGTGGTGGCGTCCACCAGATGGGCCATGTACCGACTGTGCCAGGACTGATCAAGATACTAAGTGCAGTATCCAATGTGTGGCATCTCCCAGTATCCCTCAGACCTCCACATTGCCCCACTCCTGGTACCAATGTCATGGGTTGAGGTAGCAATGATCAGGCAAACGCAGACAGTTCAGGTACACCACATCGAAAGATGTGATTAGATTAAAAAAAAAAATAAGAATAAACAAGTACAAAGAAATAACTGTTTCAATAATAAATAAAAGAAAACAAGAAGCAAAATGCACAGCTCGGGGAATAAAACTGGCTAATTCCCTAATAAAAGTCTGTGCAAGGTCTCCCTTCAGAGAACCTACTCAGGAGATGTATACAGGTCGCCTACCAAACTACATCTGATGTAACGGTGTCAGATCCTGGGTTAAATAGCACCCCAACTCCTCCCATAAAGATCAGATCACACCCCTAATAATCTTTACATCATTATTTTATACTTAGATACCTCTCTATACAAATAATTTCTTATAATTAGATTATTACAATAGTCAGCAGTAAGGCTGGTTAACAACATCTAACATCATACATATTCCTATAACCCTTATTTTGCACAGAAAGGGGCTTTAATGAACCTAGACTCCACCCCCTTTCTAAGTGAGTGACACCTAAGTTTCATATAAAAATGACATAGAGGGTGTTGTGGACTCCCTATAGGAGACTGCACCCTGCTAGATAGTTCCTGCTGATTGGAACAGGCTCAGTTCTAGCAACCATCTCACACTGCAGAGCCACAGGTAAAACAACTCACTATTGTTTTTATTTCTGCATAATTTACTTTTATTTCCAGTTAGCCAAGTAATGCCTACAGTACAGCACTAAACACCTGCTGCAAATAATTATCTTAAGGGAGGGATGTATCTGTACCCTCCAGTTTATTCTCTGTTATAAACAAACAAAATCCTTGCAGGCATTAACACAACCTTTGTGTTTTAATGTGCCATATTTCAAAAATTACAGCATGAGATAGGGGATGTTTCATGAACAGACCACTGGAACACAGGCTCCTGTAAGAGTTTTAGGAAATATTACAGAGTTATTTAAGGTTAACAGTAGGTGGCCAAACCACTGCTACCTGTTTAGAAGAAGACAGACAGAAAAGAAATGTTTTTGTGCAACAGACTTTACTGGGGGCGGGGGAGGGATTAAGAATAGAAGCAGAAGGTGAAGACAGGAGATTATTCCAGTAGTGAGCTGTGAGCTTGTGTTATTTCTATTTACCTACCACACCCTGCGAAAAACAATTTCAGTCAGAGAAAAATAAAGCAGTACATTGTAAAACCTGTAAGCACAAAACAGTAATAAAACCTGTAAGCAGAAAACAAAATAGTAACACAGCAGTAACTCTGCTTAGCCAAAAGAACCCTTAATGTTTCTCCTTACTCTGTCAATGGTTCTCCTTGCTCTGTCCTTTCAAGCAAACCCTAGAAGAAAAGAGCTCAGGTAAAGCTAGGTGCTTTATGCCAGCAAACCCAGTCTTCAGCAAATAAAAGATTTGTTGTGAGGGAACAGTTGCTTAAATTTGTACCTGAGGACCTGTGTGTATGGCTACTCAATGGGGCATGCAGCTCCTCGAAGGAGACAGGAGAAAGTGCTCACCTGTACATGGCCAGCAGGCCTATGGGGGGGGGCACAGTACATGGTTCTAAGGGGTCCGGGGGGGCAGTCTAAAGTAAACCAGTATGCACCTGAACTCAAAGCAGAACCCTCTGATTCTAAAGGTAACCAAGAGCCAGGGATCAAAAGATGTTATATTTGGCAGAAAGTGTGGCATTTGAGGTATGACTGCCCTTGGAATATGGATAAGGAGCAAAGGCATGGGAGAGGGGGTAACTGAGATAGCACTCAACAGCTGGGGGGTGGTGTGCAGACTGCAGTACCACATGACTCCGCTGAGCAAATGCTCCCTATTTTAGTTAATGGGACAGTAAAACAGGATCTAAGGGACACTGCCGCTTCTGTCTCCCTGGTGAGGGAGGATCTAATTCAGGCAGTGCAGATTCTGCCAGGGCAGCTCTCCAAGATTCGAGGAGTCACAGATCCGGCAGTTCAAATACCGATAGCTTGAGTCTTCCTGTGCTGGGAGGGTGGCCATGGAGTAAAGGAGGTGGGAGTTGTAGCTGACCTTCCTGTAAATGTGATTGTGTGGATTGATTTTGACCATAGGGAGTCTCTGGTGTATGTTACTACCCACAGTCGGGCAAAAGATCAGGCTTCAGAGGGTGAGAAGGGGCTGACCCAGCCTGTGCCAGCCCCTTCCTCAGCAGCTGAGGTTGTGACTAGTACAGATGAAGGGTCAGATAGCAGTAGCAGCCCCGAGCTCCAGTAGTAAACAAAGGAGGCCTCAGGACTTCCTTCAAAAGGGGAGTTAACTAGGATCTGCAGCTTATCCTGTAGGTAGGAAAATGGGCAGACTAGGTGGGTCAAGCGGTCCTTATCTGCCATCAAAGTCTATGTCTCTATGAAGCTTATCCAAAATGGAGAGGCAGGGGTGGGGGAGGAAACATAGGGACACAGACTAGACCAGAACACCCTGAGTTCCAACCTGCACCTGGTAAGGAGAAGCTTAGACCACAACCCCAGAGCTCTAAGGAGACAGAAATGGGGCTACCCACAGAAAATATTGTTACAACGAGAGCTCCCACAGCCAGGCGGCAATGTGTGACCTTACAATAGGAGGATACTCCCCAACCGCAGATGGACTGTCTGCCTATAGATTTGGTCAGACCAGAGCCCATTCACTCTCTCTCTACCAATGGCATGACTGAGATACTTAGAGCAGACTCAGAAGACCACCTACAACTGGAGATGGTTGTTGAGACTAATGGAGATTCCCCCAGTGACAGTAGCCCGAGATGCCAGATCGGGTAAAGCTTTATCCCCCCTGCCCCTCAGGAACAGATTCAAAACTTTTCAGACTTGGGGTGAGAGGATGGACTCTGAAGACCCGGTGGAGATCTTGCAGGCTTTCCAACCTGCATGACAAGGACTGGAGGTCGTGTTAGTGAATGCTCCAACTTTATGGTTGGCGTTCAGAAACGTATAACGAGATCAAGCACTAAGCAACACCAACCTCCCTGAGCTTGAACTCTTGAGGCTAGCAAGCCTAAATGTGAACAGCATAAAATGAGGATTAAAACGCACCACCACATATGCTATATTACAACAGCTATGTTTTGATGTATTTTTTTTACAGGACACCAGGCTTCATTCAGTGGCAGAGTTGGAGGTAGCCACCAGGGAGTGGCACTGGGGGGCATCTTACTGGTCCACAGGTTTGGACGCATGTTGTGGGGTGGGATTTAGTTTTACAACCCCAGAGGTGCAGGTATTAAGAACTGTGGAGATGGACCCTGGTCGAGCACTGTTGTTAGATGTTTACATTAATATTTTACATTGTAGATTAATTTATATTTATGGGCTACAAACCAAAGCTAGTAGAACTGATCTGAAAGCAGTAGAACCTCTTCTTTATACTAGTAGGCAACTGTTTTTGGAGGTGATTTTAATATCAATTTACAGTGGAGCAGTACTGATAGTGGTACTAACAAGGTATACTGTGATAGATAATTTTTTACTAAAATGGTGACTCAAGCAGACTTACAGGAAGCACAGGCTATTAATGGGAAGAGAAAGACTCTGACATTTTATAATGGGACACTTTCTTCATGCATTGATTTCATTTTCTTGAAAAAATCTGTACCAGTTATATCGACAGTAGTCCTGCCTGTAGAAACCTCAGACCATAAAATGGATGGGGTTTCAGTAACCACAGTACCACCTAGGGAAGCGAGGAGGGGTTACTGGAGGATGAATTCCACATTGCTACTAGACCCTGATATACGCCAGGAACTAACACAACTTATACAGGACAGAATCACTATTATTTATCTTTGTGACAGTATGAACCAGTGGTGGGAAGAGATGGTTATGCTTAACAAGTTTTTTCCAGCAGAAAGCTTCTGAATGCGCTAAATCGGTGCAAAATAGGTATTTGGAGTTGAGGGGTGACCTACAATGCCTGATCTCTGGGCAAAATGTATATTGGGTGTGCTTAACTGAGGAAATAAACTTAATAAAAGAGGAAATGACTAAATATCAGTATAACAGGCTAAAAATATTAGAAAAGGAACAGGCATTTGGGACACATGGGAAAAAAGAACAAACAAATCCCTTTTTAGATTGTAAAACTAGACGGGATAAGGAAAGTGATGGTACAGTTGGTATCTCAACAGAGAATTTTAGCAAAAGATAATGAAGGCGTTATGAGACAGTTAGAGGATCATATTTCTCGGGCCTTTGGGGCACCAGCCCCGCACTCTCCATTTGTGAGACAAGTGTTCCAGGCAGCTGAGTTGCCACAATTAGACCCAGACAAAAGTGATAGTTTTACAACCCCCTTCAAGACAGAGGAATTGAAGGTGGTAATAAAGGCATCTCAAAAAGATGTTGCACCAGGATTGGATGGCCTGCCCAGAGAATTATATAAATTCTTGTGGGAATTAATGCTGAGAGAACTGCTAGCTGTATTTAATTCATTTCTTACAGATGACTGTATACCCTCTCAGATGTATGAGGGATTTATGATCTTTTTGTTTAAATCTGGGGAGCAAGCAGATATTTCTAATTGGAGACCCATTATGTTACTAAATAATGATTTTAAAATCTTTGCTAAACTTTTAGGAAATAGATTGGAATGGTTATGGGGGATCTGAGTCATCCCAACCAGCATCGCTTGATCCCTAGAAGGCAGATCTCAGATGCGCTAATACTGTTAAGAGAATTGATCGATCTGGAGGGGAAAGACCCTGAGGCTCATCATGAACAAGGTTTTGTGGTGAGTTTGGATTAGACTAAGGCATTTGACAGGGTCTGCCATGATTTTTATGGCAATGCTTGGGAGCGTATGGGATCCCAAGACAGTTCACACAATGGCTCCAGATGTGCTATGCCCTGGCATTTGTGAGACTATATGAAAATGGGAGGATGGGGAAAGAGGACGGGGTCGAAGGGGAGTCAGACAGGGCTGCCTGCCCATTGAGCCCATTATTATATGTTTTTACCTTGGACCCAGTGGTCAGAATTCTCCATTGATCCCTGTTGATCATTGGACTTGGGACAGAGGTTTTACCAGTCATCAAAGTGATTGCTTACGCTGACGAATTATGTCTAGTGGTGAAGGATGGGGAGTCAATTCAGAAAGCATGTGGTTTAATACAGGCCCAGGGTAGCGTGACAGGAGCTGCACTAAATTTACAGAAAACTAAATGTCTTAGTGTACTTGGGTTTCTTACGGTACAGGAGGAGGTAGCAGGCATACGGGTGTCCACGGCTCCATGTAACATTTTGGGGATATATTATGGGGGGAAGGATGCTGCCCAGTTTAATTGGGAACAACGCTTGATTATGGGGAAGGAAAAAGTGACCCAGTAGAATGCTTGGAAAACCTCAAAAAAAAAAAGAGGGTTTATATGATTAAAACCTTTTTGGTATCAGTATTTTTATACTTAAGTTATGTTTTTCCCCTACCGAAGAAAATGTAAACTAGTATTTTTTTATTTATTTATTGTATAATCGGATTTACAACCTTTGAGCCAGCGGCTCGTTTACAAAGGTACCTCGTCACAGAGAGGACACACATGGTTAACATAGTTTACAGAGTACAGTCAAGACAGAGTAACAGATTTTTACATGTTTACAGAATACAGAAATATGGAGTCAACATAGTATTACATAGGTTGCATGAACAGAGATACATATTATTACATACAATTGCTTGAACACATGTAGATAAACATTTCAAGTAGTACCAGCAGGTACTGGCAGTGGAGAGAGGGTCCGGGGAGGATTGGGGGTGGGGGTGTTCAGCCCAGTGGGCCATGTCAATAGTGCCAGAGGAAACAGCAGAGTATCTTTAGTGACAGGTGCAGCAGCGGGTGTTGAACAGCAGGTCTCATAAGGCAGCTTTGAAGGGGGAAATTTTGGCGGTGTTGGAAATGGAAATTACGTACTTACTGTAATTATTGATCTTCTTGGACAGTCTCCATCACTCATTCACACTAGTGGGATAGCGACGGAGGCGCTAGGACCAAGCGGGAGCCAAAAATTTTCAGAAGGGCCGGCGCCAAGGTAGGACCACGCACGCGCGGCACCTGCAGACTGACTCGCGCCTGTATAGGCTATCTCGGCGTCGACCCTCCAACCGCCTCAGTACCTTTTCGACCAAGGAGGTGCAGTGTAACTAATGAGAATAACTCATTCTGAGTGTCTGGGCCTGAGAAGGCCCAGATGGCCTTTGTAAGAAAGGTCAAAGAACAATGTCTTCACAGTCCGAACCATAGGCCATGAAGACCAGGAAAGGAAAAACGAGTGAACCCAGGGGATGGTGGGTGGGCGTGTGAATGAGTGATGGAGACTGTCCAAGAAGATCAATAATTACAGTAAGTACGTAATTTCCATATCTTCCTGGACTAAGTCTCTATCACTCATTCACACTAGTGGGAGAGTACCAAGCTAAAATCAACAACCCTGAGTAGGGTGGTAGGAGATAGGGTTCACTCGGAAAGGACAGCTAAGGACTGTCCTGTTAATAAAAAGAGCTGTCTTGTAAGAGTATCTATAACATAGTGTCTACAAGATAAACGCTTGAGTTGTAACTCATCATCTTGCCGACAACTACAATGGGCAAAAAATTAAAGTCTGCCAGGCAGCCGCAACTACTCTAGGAGAGCGGCAAGAACCTGGCCTCACAATTTGATCTAGGACCAAAATTAATAGTGTCAAAGACATGCACTAATCTAATGTAAAGGACCTCAGGAACTGCAAGAGCCGGAGGTAAAGTGTACAGGTTCAGGGTAGTATGACTGTATGTGAATATTTGCGAAGCTACCTTAGAAAGAACCTACTTGACCAAGGGTCAAGAAAGAAGCATGTCATCTGTTAAGCTGGAGCAAACATGGAAGTAGGAATCTAAGTTCCGACTTGCTGAAGAGCCACTTCTGTTGCTGCAAGGCTCTGATCAGGAGAAGAAAGCCTGATTAAAAAACAAAAAGGGGACTAACAGACTGGTTAGATGCCTAGGTTTTGGAAATATCTCGGAATAAGAGAAATTCTCTTAGAGAAAAGAGGTGAGCTATACCACCGCTGGATCGGACTGCCCCCTAGGGGTAGAAGAAAACAGGTACCCTTTACTGAGGTTTAGAGACGACCGCCTCAGGGTTGAGGCGGAACCTGATCGGATCCAAGCGTGGTATCAGGAAATTCCAACTAGGCCCTGTGCTGTGATAATTCTGACCCCCCCCCTTTTTTTTTTTAAATATCATTAGTCCGAGCCTGACAAGGTTGCTGGCTGCTATTTGGCAAGTATTGCCTGATACAGAAATGACAAGGATGTCATCCCTCTGAGGAGCAGGAGGAGCCTGAGGATCCATAACTGAACCCCTGACTGGACTAATAATAGCTAGACTAATGTTAACTACCTGTGGCGAAGCAGCCACCAGAGGGGCAGCATCAAACAATGGGCTGTATACCCCTATCAAAGGAGCGGGACAGTCTGTGCAGCTCCCGACTATAGAATTAAAATGTTCCAAAGAGTGTAATTGTCTTGACCACTGAAAAGTCTAGACGCAGAGGTATATAGTCCACAGATCCAGTCTGAACACTATGGTGGACCCCATAAATGAGGAACTACTAAAAGAGCTTGCATCACAGACTCTGATGATAGAGAGGGCGTTCAGTATATAAAATGAGTCATCCGCTGTATCACTGACCAGAAGGACAGGGAAAGACTCATCCAGATGCCTTTCTACCACAGAAGGACCCCAAAAGAGGTCTCGGTTAGAGCCACTAGAGACTCCACCACCAGGAAGGGTGTCGAGGAGCTTGGCACCACATAGGGGGCTGAGAAAGTGCTGAGCGGAATGAGAGATTCCGCTGACAGAAACAGAACAGAAGAGTCCCATCAGCGGAAAATCGCTGGATGAGGAGATCCGATGCAGACCGCCACCCACTAAAATGTGTGGAAATAATCCGCAGAATAGGAATTCATTCCATGGAACATCCCAACATAAGTCCTGCGGAAGAGAGGTCTGCAAACACAGATCTTTCCCTAGTTCTGTCAGACAGCACCAACTGGCACCCCTGCGGCACTAGCATCACTCCTGGCACAGGAAGGCACCAAGCAGTAACCATGCCAACCTGAGAGACACCAGAGGGCACCCACGGCAGAACCCGCAGGTATCCTCGGTACCAATGGCAGCAATGGCACGTAAGGGCAACCCCCGACGCCCATGGCACCCATGGTACCATGGCACCCATGGTACCCATGGCACCTGCGGGTGCTAGGTGCCACCCGTGGGTGCCCGGCAGCGCCAGCAGCACCCGCGGGTGCCAGGTGCCACCCGCGGGTGCACGGCACTGTCCGCGGCACCACCCGCAGGTGCATGGCATCGCCCGCGGCACCCGGAGGTGCCTGGCACTGCCTGCGGCACCCGCGGTGCCCGCGCCATCCATGGCGTAATCCCACGGTGCACGGCATCGCCCGCGTCACCCGCTGGTCACAGCACTGCCCACGGTGCCACCGCAGGTGCCTCAGCACGCCACGGCACCGCTGGGTGCCCGCGCCACCGCACGGGTGCCCAGTGCCGCCCGTGACACCTACGGGTGCCCGACGCCACCTGCAGCACCCATGAGTGCCCGCGGGCATCAGTGGCACCGTGAGACACCCACAGCACCGCTAGCGGCACCGACAAAGAAGTACCCACGGCGCCGAGCACAGCGTGAGCCACAGAGCCGACCCACGGCACCGAGCATGGCGCCGACTGCAGCACAGAGCATGGTTCCAAAACACGGAGCCGAGCATGGCACAGAGCAAGCCACAGCACCGACTGCAGCACAGAGCACGGTGCCGACCACGGCATCAAGCACGGCACCGAGCCATGGAGCCGAGCACAGCACCGAGCCACGGCGCCGACTGCATCCAGTACAGCGCCAAGCATGGCACTGTGCCACGGCGCCGAGTCCCGGCGCCGACCCAAACACCAGCGGTGCCGCCTATGGCACCCATGCCAAACCAGGGGCACGGCACCAGACCTGTGGCGCCACCAAGGTGTTGGGCACAACGCCAGGAAATACACCATGGAAAAGAAGAGAAAGGTGGTGCCCGTGCCGGCCCCTGCATGGAAAGGAAGAGGGGGGTAGGCACGAGGGGCTGACAAGATGGCGAAGGCACCAAGAGGGCACCGCGCTCATTCAGATCCAATTGACCCGGCTCCAGTCCGGCTCCGAGGCCTGGAGGCCCAGAAACCAGGAACACAGCCAGGAAAAAAGGAGTCAAACCCCCTGCTCCACAGGAGTGGCCCAGAGGTGGAACTGCTCACCAGAACTCCAACGAGGACAGAGATGGAGTCCGGAGTTGAGAAAAGCAGCCATTAGGAGCGGGGCCAAGGGGGAACCCATGAAAGTCGGTTCAGGCCTATTGCCCCTACCAACGAACAATCCTCCTGCAGACATACCTTCGGGCAACCTCGAGCGGCACCGATTCTTCTTCCGCAAACGAAGAAGAAGAGCTCGAGGCTAAGCAGAGCCGGATCCCTGGCACCGCCAGATTCGTGCTTCAGTGGACTGTCCTCCCCGCCGAGCACAGGACTGTCCATAGTCAGACCCCCCCGTTACTTAAGGGTGGCGGACCAGGCACAGCCCTCTGCCATAACAACTTTCAAACGAAGTCTTCCTACCGTCACCGCTACCGTCTAAGGACGACTCCGTGGATGGCAGGAAAGAATTTCTTCATAATCTTCTTATTCGTAAAATAAAAAAAATTACTACTAAATAGTTAAATTAAAACTTTTAAATTAAACACTAAAAGCTGCTGTCGTATAGACGAAAACTTTGACTCCGGCAGACGAGCGACGTCGACATCCAAGCGCACTCGACGGCGGGAGAAAAGGAACTGAGGCAGTTGGAGGGTGGCGCTCGAGATAGCCTATACAGGCGCGAAGTCAGCTCCCGAGTGCGCAAGTGGGTCCTACCTCGCGCCGGCCCTTCTGAAAATTTTTGGCTCTCGCTTGATCCTAGCGCCTCCGGCGCTATCCCTCTAGTGTGAATGAGTGATGGAGACTTAGTCCAGGAAGATATGGCTGCGAGGAGTGAGTTGAACCAGCTGGGGGCTCTGTAGCTGAAGGACCTCTGAGTCCGGGAGGTCCTAGTTCTGGGCACTACTAGAGTGACCTTGTCTGAAGTTCGGGTGGTGGCTCTGGGGTGTGTAAATTGGATGGAGGTAGACACCCTGGGGGGGGGAGCCCAAGTAGGAGCTTCTTGGTTAGCAGGCCGGTTTGGTAGCGGATGCATTCGTTGAGGTTTAGGAGTTTGGCCATGTCATAGAGTTGACAGGTGTGGGTGAGTCTGGGGGCACTGGTCAGTAGGATGCAAGCCTTATTTAGTGTTGTGTCTAATCTTGCTGAGGGCAGTGGAGTCAGCAGCACCATATACTGGGAAGCCGTAATCAATAAGGGACATTACTGCAGACGTGATGGCAAGCCTGAGGGCATCAGGTGGGAGGCAGTCCTTGTGCCGATAGAGGATGCCAAGGCATGTGTTTGCAGCAGAAGCAAGGGCAGTAATGTGGGCATGAAAGGTGAGGGCCAAGTCAAATGTGATTCCAAGGTATTTGTACGAGTAAACTTGTTTGAGTGGTTGACAAGTGCTCAGGAAGATTTGGAGGGGACTTTTGTTAGCTTTGTTCTGGGTGTGGGCAATGAGAATTTCACTACTGGATGCCTTTCTCGAACCCTTAGGTAAAGGATTACCTCTCCTCTCCTGGAACTCTGGTGTGAGGTGCTAGCCCGACAACAGTGCACGTCATCTGCCCCACCCAGCCGTGGCCCTCAATTTATTGGCCCACCCCCATTACATCACTTCCTGTTTGCCAGGATACTAAGTCTCCACTTTCCCATTTGCAGGTTATACCTGCCCGCCACTAGGGGTCACTGTGTTCCCCCCTCTCTAGATACCTTCCTAGTCCTGTTTTTCTCCCCACTCTATCCCCACAGCCAGTCTACTCACCTATCTCTCTCTCTCCCCTTCCATCCTACTACTCTATATCTCAGATCTCTTGGCCCCCTCCATTCCCCCCACTGTCTTCCTCCCTACTAGTAGATCCTGGGCCCCCATTTTTCTTCTCCTCCCCACACTAGCCTACTTATACTGTTGGCCACTAGGAGTCGCTACTTAGCACCCTAGTTTTGTGCCCACACACTGCTAGAGGGCCACATCTGGACCATCGATCACAGCCACCTTCCTGGGACCTTTTCTGTCACCCCAGGCAAGTCTTGATCCTGGTACCCTGTGCACTTGAGGCAGGGGCTCTACCACTGTACCAAAGTGGCGCCTACGCGTATGGGTAGACCTTTTACCCTCTTCTACCCATCTCATTACTGCTATCTGCAGACCCATCCTAAGATGGAGGCAGTATAACGCAGTGGTTTAAGGCTCTGAGCTGCAAATCTGGTGACATCCAGCAGACCAGACTTGGGTTTGAATCCCACAGATTCCACTTGTATACTGTGTGACCCTGAGCAAGTCACTTAACTTCCCTGTGCTCCCAGGTTGCACCTGTAAAAAAGCTTTCAGCTTAGTGTGTCTCACCTGGTTAAATAACTAAACAAAAAAAAAAAAGATGACTGCCCACCTTCTCTTGTCATGCCTCTCCCTCCTCCTTCTCACGTGGCCTCCAGGTGTCCCCATGGCTCCACAGGTCCCCTACTCTGGGGCCCTGGAGTTGTCTCCCTCCTTCTCTACTATCTCCTTGCACCCCAACCTATTGTACCCTCCACCCAGTCCCCACCTAGCTTCCCCCCCCCCACGCCTACGGGCAACTTATTGTACTAGCCTGCCCATCCTGTATCTCTTTGCCCACTCCTTGTGTCTCTAAGCTCTCCCACTCCAACTATATCGCCCGACGCAAAAATGCCTTCCACACCGCCCTGACCGGGGCTGTACTTCTCCTCCTACTCCTGTCAGGGAACATTCATCCCAACCCTGGCCCAACCCACAATAACTCCTTGACAAGATCCCCTGGGCTTCTTATTGCTTCTATGAATATCTGCAGTCTCCTGAAGAAATTTGACTTGCTCCAATGTTGGGTCACTGTCTACAAACCTGACATCATCTCCCTAGTCGAAACCTGGCTATCTGACTTGACCCCCGACTCCCTTGTCTCACTCCCTGGCTACTCCCTTTTTTGAGAGGACCGTGTAGGGAGATGGGGTGGAGGCTGTGCTATTTATATCAAAGACTCCCTTCCTGGAGTAGCCCTCCCAGCCCCTGTCCTTAACCTCAGGGCCCAGGCCCTAACCCTAAAACTTACCCCTGATCCCTCTAGAGGCCCCCTCTTTCTAACCTCCGCCTATATTCCCCCAAAAAATCAAACTCAGGCCCTGGTCCCTCTAATAGAGTATCTCACCTCTCTGCCACATTCCCCTAAGCATATCCTCATGGGTGATCTAAATACCAACTGGCTTAGCCCCTCATCCTCCTCTACCTGTGACTCCTTTACTTCTATTGACCTAACACAACTTGTTACCCAACCAACAAGAGTGAACCCCAGAATGGGGTCGAGCACTCTTCTGGATGTAGTCCTCACCAACCGACCTAACCAAGTTTGCAATCTACAAGTCCTTCCTGATGGAATCAGTGACCACTCCCCTATTCTTTTCCGTTGGATTACATCCCTACCCAAACCCACTGCACAGGCCACCCTACGGCAGCGGTTGCCACCGGGTGGGCTGAGAGGCCTGAAGCAATTCCTAGCCCAAGTTGACTGGTCTCCCATTGAGACTGCCCCCAACTTTGATTCGGCCCTGGCCTTCTTCACCTTAATGTTTAACAAAGCTTGTGATATCTTCGCACCCCTAACCAAACTTCGTTCCAAAGTACAGCAAGCTCTCTGGGTTACTCCTTCCCTGCTCCAACTTCTTAGGCACAGGGATAACCTGTGGCACCTAGCCATGGAAACTGGCCGCCCTGCTGACAGGCAGGCATATGCTGCTGCCCGAAATAAATGTACCTGGGCCATATGCAAGGCAAAGGCCGATCATTATCGGGCCTCACTCACCTCGTCATGGGGGAATGCCAGAACCTTCTGGGATAACATCAAACAACTAAATGGTGGTACACGCTCTCCTCCGCCTTCCTAAATCAATATTGAGGGTATTATCTCTACCGATCCTACCCTCACTGCTAACCATCTCAATAAATCCTTTACTGACCTTAGCTCTGTACTCCCTAGCAACCTCTTTGAACCCCCCCCCCCACTTTCCTGAACCTGTTCTCTCACACCCATCTTCCCACTTCCACCGGGTCACTGTCAATGAAGTCAGATCGTGTCTGACCAAGGCCCTAAGGAGCAATACCACTGGCAGTAACTCCTTGGACCACAGACTTCTCAGCCAGGCAATGGACCAGGTCATCACCCTAATCACCAGCCTCTTCAACAAATCACTCTGTTTAGGGCAATTTCCATCTGCCTGGAAAATTGCCACTGTCACTCCCATACATAAGGGTGGGGATAGGGCCCTTTCTGGCAATTATCATCCTATCTCAATCCTCTCACCACTCTCAAAAGCCTTCGAGAAAGTAGCATCCTCCCAAATCTCTGAGTTTCTTACCAAATACAGTATCCTCTGCCTTGAACAACGCGGCTTCCGTGCTGGTCACAGTACCAATACCGCCCTCATCGAGTTTTCTAACTTCCTTCATTCCTCCTTGGACTCTGGCTCTCTAGCTGGTGCAGTGTTCATTGATCTGTCAAAAGCCTTTGACACCGTATCCCATCCTCTCCTACTGGATGCACTCAGCCACTCTGGCTTTGCTGCCAGGCCTGTCTCCTGGTGCTCCAGCTATCTGTCTGCCCGGACCCAGTGTGTTAAAATCAATGGTACTCTCTCTCTGACCTCTGCCCTATTTGATCTGGGGTTCCCCAGGGCTCTATTCTTGGGCCCCTGCTCTTTTCCCTTTATCTCAACACACTGTCAGGTGCCTGTACTGGTAAACTCCTCCTTTATGCAGATGATGCTGTTATCTTCACTTCTGACCGTAACCCCACCACCCTCCAAGATTCCCTGCAATTATCCTATAAAGACACGGAAGCCTGGTTTAAAGAACATAGACTGGTTATCAATCTTAAAAAGACCAAATCTATGCTCTTTTCCCACCCCCAAAACAAAGCTAGTAACTTCCAACTTCAAGTCTTCGCCGGCTCTATGTTCCCACTCGAACAAGTTTACACATACAAGTACCTTGGGATAACCTTTGACCCTGCCCTCACGTTCCATTCTCACATCTCCGCCCTAGCCTCCACTACCAATATTAGGTTGGGTATCCTTTACCGCCACAAACACTGTCTCTCCCCCGATGCCCTCCGACTTGCAGTTATGTCCTCCAATCTGTCACTAGTAGATTATGGCTTACCAGTCTACGGGGCTGCTGACCAGACCTCGCTAAACAAAATCCGCCTCACCTTAAATAAGGCCTGTAGGCTAATCTTAGGTGCTCCCAGACTTACGCATACCTGCCATCTTTATTTCCAGGCAAATCTGCTCGATCTTGACGAACGTCTTAGGTACCAAACCTGCATCCTTACAAAAAAAACTCTCCTTGGACTCTCTCCACCTGGTTTGTCTGCCCTTATCCACCATGTAAACTCACTAGCTTCAACGCGGTCCTCCTGTAAAACCAAGTTGAAGGTACCTAGGGCCAGGACCTCTCATGGACAACGGGCCTTCCTCTACCGTGCCCCTTCTTGGTACAATACCCTCCCTGCCAGTATCTCTGACACCCCCACAATCTCTTGCTTTAAAACTACCCTCCGGAACCACCTTTTCACTACTCGCAGCTGCTGCTGTTTCTAAGCTCTCTTGCTCTCTGTCTGACAAAGCTCCCCGAATGGCTGCTCAAATCCTTTACCTCCTCTACCCTTGGTTCCTGATACCTCTCTGTTGACACCGCCAAAACGCACTGTATAGATATCCTATGTTTTTGCTTGATGTTCTAGTTATTTTCCTGACCAATGCTAACTTCACCAATCCTGTATGTTGTAAATTGTTGTAAATTGTTGCTCTCCTATGTTCTCCTGTTTCCTCAAAAAACTGTACACTGTTTTCCTGTACCAATTTGTTATCACTGTTTTGTGGTGTCATCAGCATATAGCAGAATATTGCCAGAACAGGTGCTAGGCAGGGCATTTAGGTACAGGCTAAAGAGTAGTGTGCCCAGGATAGAGCCCTGGGGAACCCCTGAGCAGATGGGACAGGTTTCTGAGAGCACCCCATTGATTTTGACACGCTGGGAGAGGGGTGATAGGTAGCTCTCACACCAGGAGAGGGGGCCAGCGGAGAAACCTGTATGGTTGAGGGCATTTAGTAGGAGTGGGTGGGAGACAGTGTCAAAGGCCTTAGAGAGGTCAATGTACACTGTCCCAACTAGTGAGCCGTGGTCCAGGGAGGCATGTAGGAAGTTGGATAACTCCATTAAAGCTGTGCCTGTACTGTGACCAGCGCGGAAGCCATGCTGTTCTGCACACAGGATGTTATATTTTGCAAGGTATTCCATGAGTTGGGTGGCCACCACATTTTCTAAGGCTTTGGGGGGGGGGGGATGGAAATTGGATGATAGTTACTGGGGGTGGACCGGTCATCACCTTTGTGGATAGGTGTGACTGTCGCAGTTTTCCATGCTGTGGGGAACTGCCCCAGAGGGATCGGTTCAGTAGTTCTGTAAGTGGGACCAGGACCAGCTGGAGTATTTTTGGGTCCAGGGGATCGCTGCGAGGACTGGTGCCTTTTAGTGCTTTAAGCAGGAGTGGTTTGGCTTCCTGAATGGATACCTTGTATAGGTAGAACTGGGGGTGCTGTGGATCTGAAGGCGGTGGGTTGTGAGTAGGGTCAAAAAAGTTACTCGGGAGGACAGGGCTAAGATCAGTAAAGGAGGAGTTAAGGCAGTTGGCAATGTCGGTGGGGTCAGTGATGGTGGTGCCATTGACTGTAAGGTGTGCTGGGGGGGAAGCGTGATTTCCCAGTTATTTCTTTTATATTGTCCCAGAAGTTCCGTGCTCAGCCCCATGAGGAGGTGAGGGTGGCCTGGTAGTGGTTTGCCTTGGCTTTGTAGATGGCCCATGTGCACCTGTTCCAGGCAGCATTATATGCCTGTCTGTTGGCAGCCCAACCAGTCTCGGTGGCAATATGCCAAAGGTTATCCCTGTCCTTGAGTAGTTGGAGTAGGGCAGGGGTGACCCAGGGGTGCATTTTGTTTTTTGGAGCGGATCATGGTGAAGGGTGCAAAAAGATCACAGGCCTTGGTAAAAGCCTGTGAGAATAGGTCGAGGGCAGTGTCAACGCTCATTGCCTGGCGGATGGGAGACCAGTCAATGTGTGCGAGGAACTGCCTTAGTTTTTGAAGTCCTCCTGGGTGAAGGTGCCTGCAGTGAGTGGTTTGGGCTACGGGTTTGGGGGTGGGGGGTAGACCAGAGGAATAGGAGAGGGGGAGTGGTCACTTAAGGAATCTGGGAGGACTTGAATATCTTGAACCTTTTGGGGTCGGTTTGAGACAATGATGTCTAGGAGGGTGCTTGTCCCTGCCTTTTGGTTACATCTGGTGGGTTGTGTGACAAGTTGGGTCAGGTCCAATGCAGCAAAAGTGTCTCTTACCGGTGAGGCAGTGGGACTGAGCCAGTTTACATTGAGGTCTCCTACTAGGACTTATTGAGCCTTATGGGGGAGGGAGGAGAGAGATTTGGTGAGAGATGATATTGAGGGGGTCTGGTTCCTTGGGGGGGATATAGGAGACTGTGAGATAGAGGGGGCTCTTGGATGGGTCTGGGGTGAGTTTGGGGTGAGGGTCTGGGCACCATCTACAAGCTTGGGGGCTGGGAGGGCATGGCCTACGATGGTGTTACGAGCATAGAATGCACAACCACCTCCACGTTTACCTACTCGATCCTCACGAAATAGGGTGTAGCCTGGGAGGGAGACAAAGGAGTCTGGGGTGGACTTTGTTAGCCAGATTTCTACTAGGGCTAAGATGTCTGGTTGGTGTCATATAACCCAGCACTGAACGGCAGTGAATTTTTTTAAACAGGCTGCATACGTTCATGGAGGCAATCCGGAGTCCGTTGGACTTAGTTGGTGGATTGGTGGGGGCAGGGCCTGGGTTTGGGTGGATATTACCAGAGAGGAGTAGTAGTATGACTAGGGCTCTAGCCCTAGGGTGGCAGTTTGTTAGTTTCTTGTGGGTACATTGAGGGGCTGGGCAGGCAATGGCTGAACAGGGAATGGGCAGGGTTTGGAGGGTCTGGAAGATGCAGAGGTGGTGGAGCCAGGGGGGCTGGAGTCAGAGGTGGGGGGCAGCACGGGGGTGGATGCAGGGGTCCGGGTTGCATTGACATGGTGGTGGGTGGTGGGCTACGGTGGTTAGGTATGTGGGCACCATAGACCATGGGCAAGCGCTGAGGTCTGGCTGGTGGGAGGTAGGTTCCAGGAAATATAAGAAGATGATGGATATGAGGTGGAATTTAGCACTAATGATGCCAGGTAGCTTTGGAGTTAGTGCACAGCGGCTGGGAGGCGGGAGCCAAAGCTTTAAGAGCTGTAGAAATCAAATCAAAATTGTCTTGGCTTGCTGGCTTTGTGAATGGAGCTGCTGACTTTGGCCTCAAAGGTGCTGGGTTTGAGACCTGGGGAAGGACAGTGGAGTGCCCTTAATTTTTTGGGGGGGTTAAGGAGCAAAAGCTTTAAGAGCCAGTAGAATTATGTCTTGGCTTCATGGCCTGGTGGTAGAGCTATAGACTTCAATCCCAAAGGTACTGGGTTTGAGACCTGTGGTAAGACAGTAGAGTATCTTGGTATATTTAAGGAGCAGAAGCTTTAAGAGTTTTCAGATTCAAAAGAATGATATCTTGCCTTGGTGGCTTAAAGGCAGAGCTGCTGACTTTGGGGGAAGGTGAGCAGGGTTTGAGAACCGCAAAGAGAATTGTTTCTAGGTGAATTATGGTGCCAAGAAGCTATAAGAGCTTTAGGGAACCAGAGTAGTTTGTATCAGCTTGCTAGTTCAGTGGTAGAGCTGCTGACTCAGGTGTCAAGCATACAGGGTTTGAAGCCCTGTAGCAGAAGTAATTTTTTTAGCTGAGTATGGGGCCAAAAGGTATAAGAGGTATGGATCAGAGGGAGTCAATAGCCTGACTCATTGGCTTAGTGGTAGAGGTTTGAGACTCACAAGGGGCAGAAGTAGATAAGGTGGGAGTAGAGATTAGGAGGGTGTAGGTGAGGCAGAAGTAGTAGTTGGGGGGGTGCTATAGTGACTCCTAGTGGTCAGTGCCAATAGTACCTGTAGGTGATGAGGGAAGAGAGAGTGGTGCCTGGGGGTGCACAGCAGCAACCCCTAGTGGTCAGTGAGCATAAGCTGCAAATGGCAATGTGGACACACAGTAAATGGAAGGAGAAGTCACATGACATATCATGTGACCTGTAAGCAGCAATAAATTAAGGGGACGACCGTGCGTGGGTGGGCAGCTGGGGCGGACGGGGTAACACCTCTCCACAAACAGGCTGGATGGAAGGAGGCTTTACCTCTTAAGGCTCTCTGCAGTCCCCTGTAGCAGGCTCCTCAGCTGGGCAGTGTCTTGGGTTGTTTCTTTTCTTGTTTTGGGGGGAGCAGGCTTAACCCAATTAAGTGGAATATCTTGTATAAAGAGGTCATGGATGGAGGAGTAGGTATGCCTAATCCAATTTTATTTTTTTTTTTCATGACGTTCTTATATGCTAATATAGTCCCACTGATAAAAGGATGGGACCAGCTTTGGATCACGAGAAGTCTTATGACAGTAAAGGGGGTTATAGCAGAATGGAGAGCAGCATAATTTTTAGATAAAAACAAAAGAAAACCGAGGTTGACATGTCTGTGGGAGGGGGTTTTGATAACATTAAGAAATGGAGAATTGATTATGTGACAGTTTTGAATCTACCTAGGAGAATGTTATATATGGGTGTTTTATTAGAGTATTTTATAGAACATCCTTTTTCCGGGTTTTCAAAGGTTCACCAAGACTGTACTTCAGCATATATTTTGGATCTGAGAATCCCGGAAAGAATGTGGGATACGGCATGGTTGGGGATTCATGAGAGGGTAAATGTTCGAGGTATTCGGAAACATAAACAGTTACAGGAGAGGTATTGTCTTAGGGAGAGTTGCACGACACAAATCGAAACTATGGATCATGTGTATTTAGACTGTCCCTATATTCTTCAGTTTTGGGACATGATAAAAACTAAATGGAAATGGGATATGACAGTCCCTCCTAACCCAGAATTATTATATTTTGGGATTGTTCCCCAGTTAGCATCATCATGTTACCAGCACAGTTCGTATTATAATGGGACATTGCCTGTATCGGATATGGATTCGCAGGTGCAGGTTGGTTCTTCAGCAACAAATAATTCCGGTAGGTGATCTTTTTAATAGAGTTGTACAGGATATACGTGCGTTACGTAGTTCAGAAACAAGTATGTACAGTTCACAATATGGGCTCATTATTGGCAACATTTTCACTGGCTGTGAAAAATCTGAGGAGTGAGAACACAGGGTAAGGAACATTGATTTAAGTGCTTTATGGTGGGGGAATTTAGTATATTTCCTCACCTAGTGGAGGAGGGCGGGTTTTTTTGTTACAATTAATTTATTGTTAGTAAGGGGAGGGGGTTGGTTCGCAGTATTTTATTTTTGTTTTGAAGACACTATATGATGTTATACACTTTTATGTTTGTAAGGTTACAGTATTAAACTGCATATATAATTCGTTTTCAAAATTAAAATTGTAACTTCCCTTACTCTTTTATAAGTGGGGGGTTACATTACTAATTATTTATATTTGGGGTTAGTATAAGATAGAATGAGTACTGAAGGGTTTGTATTTTTTTTGACAGTACTATTTGGAATATGATAGGTCTTCAAGTTTTCTGGTGTTAAAAGCATGATGGAATACCTATTTATGTTCTCATTTTCTTTTTCCTTTTGATTCTGTATGATATAGTATTATCTTGTATGAATTATGTGGTTTTCTTTTCCGTGATATAAATGACAAAAATCCTCTATTCTTTAGTGGGGTGGGGGAGGGGTGTTTGGTATAGTACGATTGATTTATATGTGGACTTATGGTATGATGTAATAATTATGTATTCAATTTTTTTATGTTTTGTATGACATCATATTTAAGTTTTTGATTTTCTTTGCCTATGATTTTGTATGAAGTAATACTAGTTCGTATATTTTGTTTTCAGTTGTAAGTTAAAAAATTCCCCTACTCCTTTTCGATAAGTGCCATGGGATCTTTAGCATCCACCTGAACTACCACCAATCCAGGCAGATGAGACCTCGGTTTAACATCTCATAACCAAAAGACCCCCCCTCATTCTGCACTACAGTGTCAGTATTTGAATATTAACGCAAGTGCCAGATGTGGGAACTGAACCCACAGCCCTCCGATCTCCCAGCCTCAGAGGCAAGTGTGCTACCTACTGAGTCACTGACACTGCTATATGTAATGACCTACTGAAGGAACCCTCTCGAAGTAACATTTTTATTTAACCAGGTAATACACCACTGAGCAAGCTCATTTTCAAAGTGGTCCTGGACAGGAAAATAACAAATACATGGTAAACGACGATAATACAAAAGCAATAGCAGGCACAGAAAACATTGGACACATGTTGTATGATCGTAAAAAAAAAAACGGAAGTACAATCATAAGTAGGGCAGATCAAGTATATTAACATGCCAGAGTAATCTAGGAGGAAAACGCCTCAGGAGTGCAACCTGTGCTATAATAAGCTGTCAGGAGGGGTAGCAGGAAGTGGAAGCAGAGGAGTAAACAAGAGGGGAGGTAGCTGGAAACAATTTACAGTAGAAAACAAATGCTATCATTGAATGGGCAAGTTTTAGGTTGTATGAGGCCAAAAGAGCAACGAATAGTCTACAAGGGTCACCTATAACAGTTGCAGGATTCCTTCAGGTAACCTGCTATCAAGGATTTGAAAATGAAGGGACCCGGAATGGTACTGATTTTTTAGGGGTCTTTGCATAACATTCCATAAGGAGGGGAGAGAGAAGTTAATAGCAGCTGAACCATGCCGTGTTTTTATCCTGGGTACATAAAAGCAGATTAGTGAAAAGCATCTCAAACCATAAGACCCCTTGGCATGCTCATATAGGCTAGTGATGTAAGCTGGCAGTTTATCAGTCAGTGCCCTGTAAAACTAGAGCAGAACATTTCTTTGCCTCCTCAACAAGAGGGAAAACAATACAACCCCTCATACAGAAGGCAGTGATGAGGGCGTAATGGTGAACTAAGGATAAACCTCAAAGCACGATGATAAAGGGTGTCAAGTTTGCAAAACGCCAAGTTAGGATAGTGGCTGTAAAGACAGTAGGCATAGCCAAGTAATGGCAAGGTTGTTAGGACTAGTCTCTTCCTGGCTTCAAGGGTAAGAAGGTGCCTAATGTGATAAAATACACCTAAGTGGTACCGGCCTGGTGGCGCGGAGGGTTGAGGCGCTGGATGCCGCACCTCGCACCACACCAGCAACCCAGGTTCGGAAATGAACCCGGGACATCGGGGGTCGGCAGGGGAGGTGTAGGATCGAGCGTCTGGAGGACAGCTCTCCTCTCCTGGGGTGAGTGGGCTCTCCTGCGAGCTGCACTAGCGACCTCTGGAGGAGGACAGGGTGATCGCAGTCAGCGTGGGGACATGGAAGGGGATTGGGCAGTGGCAGGTGTCTTTCACCCGGACACGGGAACGTGCCTGGCATGAGCAGGATGCCATTGCAAGTCTGCACAACACACAGTACAGAAAAGTCCTCTGCAGAGCCATGGAGATGATGGGGATCCCAAGGGCAGGTCCACATCCCAATGCCGGCCCAGCACACCAGTGGACTCCACGGCTGACCAGATGCCAGGTAGATCCCTCTAATTCTGGTGCCAGCTGCCAAGGGAGGATGGACCTTCCCTTGGGGGTGAACCAGGGGGCTGGACCTGCCCGGGCAGTCGGGGGAGTTCACTGGCATGTGGGGGTTCAGGCAGGGAATAGAGACCCCACTGAGTGGATCCTCCGGAAGGATGCCCGGGCTGCAGAGAGAATAAAGAAAGTCTACATAAATAAATCAAATACGCCTAAGTGTTGTGTTAATTTTTTTTAAGAGCTCATTCAGATGACACATAAAATTGAACCTGTTGTCCAGCCAGAATCCCAGATATCAAACTATCCACACTTTCCAATGGTTCACCAAGTAAGGTATAGATCTGGGGGTTATTTGACGATACTGGGGCTGGGAGGGCATTTGGTGAAATGATCATGGTTTTAGTCTTTTTGGCATTGAGAAGAAGCTTAAGCTTTAGAAGGCTATACTGCAGGGAGACAAAATCATGCTGAAGTTCCTTGTGAGTCGAGTCCAGCGAGGAATTAGTGGTGTAAAGAACCGCATAGTCTGCGAATAAATGCATGTTAGCTGTGCGTAGGTGAGAATCAAGGTTGTTAATGTAGATAGCAAAGAGTATAGGGCCCAGGATAGAGCCTTGCGGGCACCCCGAGGTAAGGATTTTAGCGGAGACAAGTCTCCTTGGGCTTTAATTTGTTGTAGTCTATTAGTGAGATAGCATGTAAACAATTTTATGGCAGTGCTATCCAAACCAAGGTTAATCAAGATGTTTACCAAAAGGTTACGGTCCACGATATCAAAGGCCTTACTGAGGTCTAGGAAGAGCGAAAACAACACGTATTTTTTTGAGTCCAAAGCAATTTGCCAATCCAGACACTTTAGCTAGGGCAGAAACCGTACTGTGTTTGGGTCTAAAGCCCGACTGGGCTAGGTTTAGGAGGTTTTGAGAATCTAGCTGCTCTCTGAGTTGGGAATTAACTTTTTCTAGGAGCTTAGAAAGAATAGGAAGTAGGGAAATTGGCCAGTAGTTGTTCAGATCTCTAGGGTCACCAGATCTGAAGAGGGGAATGATGTGCTCAACTTTTCAGAGCGGTGGTAATACGCCTTGTTCCAGTGAGGTATATAACAAAGCCCTGTGGCGAGCAGTGCGAGCGTGCATCGGCATGTGCAAAGACACGCACGTCTGAGCGTGTTAGGCATGTTTGGTGGGTGCAGGTGGGGATAGGCGTAGTACCTACTTGGAAAGGCCTATGGCGGAGGTAGGAGTAAGACTCATAACTGCCAATAAGAGCCTTTAGTATTTTTTCCTAATACTGGTGTCATGGCTGAGACTAATATTACAACAGGTGGCAGGGTAGGCATATTATGTACAGTTTGCCATATGTATAACCTCAACATAATGGATAATGTTGACAATCCATATAAATGCAAGAAATGTGCACAAAATGAGCTTATGGAGGAAGAGATAAACAGATTTGACACCAGATTGCGTGCTCTGGAGCTCAGTCAACTTGAGACCTAAAAACATTTTCAAATGTCCATCACACCAGTTAACCCACCTTCAAACGAAGTGGTTACTCTAGATAGTGGAACATCTACCACTACCCATCAGAAAAAAAGAGTTAGAGAGGACGATGACCCTGATGTTATGGCTATGACTGGTTTATGATTCAGAGTAAAAAACCTGCTAAAAAAGGCAGGAAAGCCAGTCTCTTTGAACTACCTGTCTATAATAGCTTGGATCTATTTATCTTAATGATGATCGGGACCCTACTCTCAACACCCCCCTCCCTCGGAGACTTGCGGCCTCAATCAGGGGATGTCCAGCATACCCCATTCCTTCTCTCCCTATTGATAACACTGAGAATATAATGGTAAATTACATGGACACAGACATTCCATCCACCCAACCAAAACAAGTTTATGTTCTTGGGGACCATGAAATGGCTAATGGGCTACCTGAATGGTAGAAAGCAGCGTACCTGCTTCAACAAGGTCCTCTCAGATCCCAGGGCAGTGACCTCGGGAGTCCCCCAGGGCTCGGTGCTGGGCCCCCTCCTTTTCTCCCTCTTTATTAACCAACTACCCATGGTGACCTCCCACTGCCGAGCCACCTTGTATGCAGATGACCTGGTGATAGTGGCTCATTCTCATAATGCCATCGTCCTAAACCAGTGCTTGTCTGATGATTTCAACAAAGTCTTGTCTTGGGTTACTAACCACAAACTGGTTCTGAACCTGAAAAAAACACAGGCTATGTTCTTTGGTTCCATGGCCAAAACCAAAGCCTCATCGGCCTTGCTCAACATCACTAGTGCGGATGGTCCCTCGCTGCCTACTGTGACCTCAATCAAATATCTTGGGGTTACCCTCGACCCCCAACTTGACATGGGGAGTCATATCCTAAACATCTGTAGGACAACGAACAGCAAGCTTGGCCTGGCCTATAGGGCCAAGTACAACCTAACTCCCGCAGCTAGACTCGCCCTTGCGAGAGGTGTGCTTCTCCCCTTCCTCAGCTATGGACTGCACTTATTTGCTCAGTCCCCCCAAACTCATCTCACTCGGTGGAACACGGTATATAATAACATCTGTCGCTTCACTCTAGCTGCCCCCGACTCACCCACCGCTAGAGCTATACGACAAACTCCGCTGGCTCCCCAGCCAAATACCTGGAATTCAGGGTTGAAGCTTTTAGGAAAGTGGTTAATTCTGGCATCCCTCAGGGACTGGCTCTGCTTCTTCCAAAAATGGACCCTACTCCCTACCACCTTAGGTCCCTGACTGCAGGGATGCTTAAAGTCCCCCCCCACCCGTACCCTTATGGGGGATCGTGACTTTGTTGCATATGTGCCCAGACTCTGGAACTCTCTCCCCGATCATGTCCGTTCGGCCCCCTCCCATCGGAGTTTTCGCACTTCCCTGTGGACTTTTCTGAAGCTAACACCAGTGTGTGACTGTCCTAAGCCCCCCTAGAGTAATGTATCATGCTGACGGAATCCATCCAAGTTATCGTTGCTAATGCTGTTGATACTTTCCGTAGCCTAAATTGATTAATATCTACTCTATTCTCAACTACTCATTTTTCCCAATTTGTGGGCATCTTCTGTGTCCACTGCACTGCTCTAAGGACACGGGTTGCTCTGCCTACTCCCATCTGTACAGGTGGTACATTCTACTCCTCAGTACTCTGGTACTGCCAACTCGTATGTCTTAGTATACTGCTGACCTATATATATAATTTGCAACTGAGCCTGCTTGTTCCCAGATTTTGCCTACTAAAAACTTAAGTTACATGTTACTAAGCTGCACTGTGGATCATACTGCAGTCCTATAAAGTTTCTCCTATTGTCAATTATGTATTTCTTCTATACGTTACACTATTGTTGATTGGTGTTTTCTTTTTCTCACACGTTTTATTATTTCATGTAATATGCTATCTATCCTTGTGTTACCTTATCTGTGTTCCCCATGTTGTACTGTCCCGGGTTGTTCCTGAAAATAGGCATAATACTTGTCTAGTGTACTTACCCGGTAAACAAAAGCTAAATAAATAAATAAATAAAATAAAATAAACAGATCACCAAGTATGTGATAGGGATAAAGTTAATAGAACCCTATCAAGTTTCTGAGGTGCAACGATTCAGGACATTACAAGAATGTCAAGGCAGATACTAAGTAACTGTGGGGATGATCCTCTGGTCATTGTGCATGCGGGTGTTAACATCAGGAGTCAACATATGCAAGAAATCAAGGAGGAGTATGTCTGCCTGACTAACACACTTTCAGACGTAGGATGTACCATAGCCTTTTCAGAAAGTCTACCAGTTCCCAGAGCCGACTCCTACACTCAATCTAAAATTAAAAAGATAAATAATTGTTTGATAGTTTGGTGGCTGAAGCAGAATCTAAGTTGTTTAACTCACTGGGAGCAATTTCAA
Organism: Neoceratodus forsteri; assembly: GCA_016271365.2. Lineage (NCBI taxonomy): Eukaryota > Metazoa > Chordata > Ceratodontiformes > Ceratodontidae > Neoceratodus > Neoceratodus forsteri. Next base: position 86,546,366 of record CM028136.1, read on the forward strand.
TATAATGGGGAATTATTTGCCAGGCATGGTTTACATTTAAATAGGAAAGGTTCATCCTTATTAGGAAAACATGTTAAACTTACTTACTGAAAAACATTTAAACTAAGTCATGGTGGGGGGGGCAGTTTGTACGTTTTGAACATTTATTGATTAATAACCGGACTGTGTCCCCAGAATCTGGCAACATTGATCCTCAGTGTTTTAAACCTGCCTCCAGTTTTAGAGATACTGAACCGACTACTACTCATTCCAAGTGCAAAATACTACTACTGAATGCAAGGAGTTTAAAAAAGAAAATCAATGAGCTCCAGCTCACAGACAATGAGTGGGATCAGGATATTCCAGGATATGCTCGATTTGGGAAAAACCGTATCACCTCTAAAGGCGGTGGTGCAGCTTTTTTGTTAGAGAGAGCCTGGATTGCTCTGAAACTGATGTCGATAACCCTTTAACTGAAAACACTGAGTTAATCTGGGTGAATGTTCCCCTTGGGCAAAGGCCTATAACAATGGGACTTTGTTATTGACCACCATCTCTGGACGTTGATAGTAATAACAAAATACTTGAGCACCTACATAATATGAATCATCTAGAGGACATTATCCTAATGGATGACTAATTTATCACATATCGACTGGGACACTGTGGAAAGCAAAAGTTTTTTGGATAACAGATTCCTAGAAGCTGTTGTACAGCTTGGGCTGGATCAACTAGTATTGGAACCCACTGTCACAAATGCACTCAGCAGGTCATGCTCTCTGCTCTCACAGTGCCAACCTCCGAGCGCAGTAATGTGAACAGTAACAGACAGGGTAACCCTCCTGTCTGCTTTTGGGTCCGAATCACCTTTAGTCTCAAGTACTGGGAGGATTCAAACTGTGAAACTTATGCTAGCGTACCCAATATACAGGCTCAGATACGTACCCTCTTCGGGGATTGTGGTACAATCTTTCTCCAGGGGCACCAAGCCAGGCTTCCAAAAATGAACCTGTAAAACTCTGTAAAAGACCTTAGGTATATTCTTACCTTTTCCCAGTTTAGTAACACCATTAAGCTTTTGAACAGTTTTCAAACTTAACCACATATACATCACATGCAAAACGAACTTGGAAGACACACCCAGGCAGTATCTTTTAAATAAAGATTTTACTAAAAGATGATGAAAATATGAAAAAATGTAAACACAGAACAATATATCAAAGAGCATACAATCACGTAAAAGAACAAGGGCAAAGTACAAAACAAAAACTCCTACCACCATACATTTAGACTTTTTCTCTCCAATGTATTACCTCCAAGTGCTTATCAGAGAGATGTGTCTTTCTAGAGTCCCAAAATAATATGTCATATTCCCCAGTTACAAGGATACATTTCAACTCCATTTCCCAACCCCCTTGGTGAGTCATCTAGCTCCTCCTTTTATAATCAAAAAAATACAAACATGATGTCCTATCAGGAGGTCTGTTAAAAAATGTCACATCAGAAGGAAGAGCACTTCCTAAATATGACTCCTTAATTAAACATTTTCTCTTTGATCTAGTGTGGGTCCTGTTCCTAAGGCATATCAAAGTGTTTTACAACTTTTAGCACCATGGTGGTATCAATGTTCTTCCTATAGGAATCATAAAACTTTATGAGCCCTATATCCTGGCAGCTGGGTCAGTTCTAATTAAGACAAAGAAACAGGAGACCTTTAATCAGGTATCTGGTCTTTTTAATTACCTCCTGGTTTCAGGTTAATATATCCTGTAGCTTCAGTGAAACCTGGGGGTGAGGGCACCCATAAGCACAGGCTGTCTTATGTGAGACAATCACCTACTATATTTTTATATTACAAATATCATACAACAATCATAACCAGCTGTCCAAGCATCACACCCACTAGGCAAGATAACATTCTGGATCTAATACTGACTAATATTAGTGACTATGGGGAATCCCTAATGGTCTGTGAACCTTTGGGGGAAAGTGACCACTGTATGATTTTCTGAATTCTTATTACAACTCAACCCTAAAGGGCATTACCAAAATTAGGAATTTTGCCAAGTCTAATTACAGCCAGATTAAGGCCTACCTCAATAACTAGAATTGGGAACAAGATCTGAGCAATCTAAATGCTTGTAGTACCTGGGTAAAAATTAAAGAAAAAATTGAATACTGTATAAACAATTGGGTACCTGAACGCATAAAATATAGCAATCAAAGGAGACTCCCCCTATGGTATTCGACTAAGATTAAAAGATTAGTAAGAACAAAAAAAGGCCTTTAACAAATATGAAAACTATAAAACTGATCATAATTGGAGTAGGTTTAAAATTAAAGCCAATAAAACTAAATCAGCAATTAGAACAGCGAAAAAAGAACTAGAGTATAACCTCGCCGCTGTTACGAAGGACAATAAGAAACAGTTTTTTTTTTTTTTAACTTTATTTTTAATTCTCAGGTTACATGTAATCAACAGCTCTCACGAGCCCATCAATTTACACTTTTATCCAGTTATACAGCAATTAGAGATGGTTACATTAACAAGTGAAAAGATAACCCGTTGACACCATCTGTTTTCTTTTTGTTTAGTGGTAAAGGGCTGGCACTGCCGTCCCGGACGAAGGAGGAGCTAAGGAGCAGATCAACATTGCCCCTCAAGGTGAAGCTCCCGCGACCAGGGACAGACCACTCCCCGCATCACCACCAACCAAGCACTATTTCTTCATACCGGAAATCTAAGTCAACTCAATAAATAATAAGCACAATTAAAAACAATTTGATGTGTACTTTCCTTTTCTTCAATCGCCTCAAACTTTTGTACTTTAATATCAGATCGGGGGGGGGGTCCGGGAGGGAAGAAGTACAGGCCCCAGTCCGTTCTTCTGACCTCAACTTGTCCTCTTGATTAGGGCCTCTAATAAGCCACGGGGCCATATAGATAGAAATGTGTCTAGACCCAAATGGATAGAGGCTGTAAGCCTTTCCATGCATTTTACCTTTGTCATCTTCCGGAACCACATGGAAATGGTTTGGGGATCCAGGGAAAGCCATTGCACCATGCTGCACTTGAGGGCCACCAACCTAAAAATTTGAAACAATCTGTGTTTTCCCCTAGCATTCACCAGAGGATTCTCTGCTCCCAGCAGGAGTGCTTGGAATGAAAATGGGTAGGGAAACTGTAAAATCAATTGAATAAAGGCATGTATTTGTATTTGTTGCCAAAAAGGTTTCATTCCCCAAAAATATGCCAATGAAATCCTATCTCCCCACATTTTTCCAACACCTATCTGTGCTTGAAGGGTCAAAGTGTTTTGTTCGGCTAGGGGTCAGAAAGTATCTAGTAAGTATTCTCCAACTGAACTCTCTCCATGTCGGAGAAGAGGTGACCATCCACCCTTTCCCCACTCTCAGCGACCATGTGACAGGTGGTAATTGTAAGTTAGCTTCTTTCTCCCATTGTGTTCTAATTTTCTCCGCTGGGGAATAGCCCTGGTCGATTAGTAAGTTATACATTTGAGAAATAGGTCTCTGCTTAGTTGCCAGCTGGACCCAGCAGAAAAAAAGATCTTCCAAGGCTGTACGGGGTCTAAGAACCAACTGTTGGTGGTTGCTCTGTAAGAGGAAGTTCCTGATATGTAAGTATCGAAAGTGGTCTTCTTTTTTTAAACCAAATCTCTGCTTAAGCTGTGTAAAACTCATACATACACCCTTTTGGAAAAAATGAGAGAAACACACTAATCCCTTCCTTTCCCACATAGCATGGCCCTTATCTATGGTAGGGGTGATGAAGCCCACATGGTGTCTATTTAGGGACGGGGGCTGAGCGTATTCAGGGATCCCACATTTTTTTTTTTATTTTTATTAGTGTTTCTACTGTGTGCTTGGACCATGGGTTGCTTATCTTGGACCAAATTGATCTGGTGATCTTGGCCGTGGCCAAAGCCCATAAGGGAATTCCTTCCAACTGTTCTCTATCTGGTACCAGCCTGAGTTTTCTTTCTGCTTGAGCCAGGAGAAGATCCACGGTGCCTGGGCTGCTAAATAATAACTGTTAAAATCTGGGAGGCCCAGGCCTCCTCCCTCTCTGAGAGTTGTTAATTTATGTGAGAGTCTTGATCTACTCCGCCCCCCCAAACAAATGTTCGGATAGAGGTCCCTAGGTCTTTCCAATAGTCCTCTGGGATTGTTATTGGAAGTGTCTGAAAGAGAAACAGGAAGTGGGCTAAGATGTTCATTTTAACCACTTGTGTTCTCCTGTAAACTGATAGTGGAAGAATTTTCTAACTCACTAAATCTTGTTTAACTACACGCAAGAGCTTTTTATAGTTATTTGTGAAGAGCGTGATGGTATCTAGAGATACCTGCACCCCTAAATATCGGATCATATTCTTCCGAGCCCAGGCAAAAGGAAAGGAACCCATGTGGCGGCACGCCAGTTAATAGAAGTGTCTCCCATTTACTTTGGTTTATTTTATAACCCACGGTCTCCTGGTAATCCTTCAACACCTTCATTGTGTGTGGGGGGGGGGGGATTATGAGGGTCTGACAAAAAAAGCAACGCATCATCTGCATACAAAGCGATCTTGTGTTCAGTCCCCCCTGCTGCTACTCCCCCTGTTTGCTCAGAGTTTTGAATAGTGGCCGCCAGAGGCTCCAGGGATAAAGCAAACAAAAGGGGCGAGAGGGGGCACCCCTGCCTAGTGCCTCTTCCCAGATTGAATCTTTCTGATTGGCAACCATTTACTTTAACAACCGCTTCTGGTCTTGTGTAGAGGGCTTTAACTGCTCCCATAAATGTATCTCCCAAACCAAATTTAGACAATGTTTGATGTAGAAAGTACCAGTCAACCCGGTCGAATGCTTTCTCAGCATCTACCCCAATGGCAATTTGAAAATATTTTTTGTTTTTTTGTAAGGAAATAATATCAAGAAATCTCCTGATATTATCTTGAATCAGCCTATCTTTGATAAACCCCATTTGGTTATGGCGTATTAATGATCCAATTATTAGTTGCAATCTATTTGCCAATATGCCAGTAAATAACTTAAGGTCTGTGTTCAACAGTGATATGGGTCTATACGAACCACACTCAGTCTGGTCTTTATCTGGTTTGGGTATGACCATTATTTGGGCATAGTTCCAAGATGGGGGCAGCATCACCGTCCCTCAACACTGAATTAAGGGCCTTTTGCAGTGGTGACATAAGGTCCGGAAGAAAGGCCTTGTAGAATTCCGATGGAAAACTGTCTAAACCTGGCACTTTTTGATTTTTTAGGCCCTTAATGTATTGTGTTATTTCTTCTGTGGTGATTGCCAATCCCAGGGTCTCCGTTTCCCCCTCTGTGGCCGAGGGTAGCATAACACCTGCCAGATAAGTGTCTACTTTTTGGTGATGTAGGAGAGTTCTTTCTTGTTTACACAGGGCTTCATAGAAGGTTGCAAATGTTTGGGCAATCTCTTTTGGTTTGGTCACCTGCGGCCCCCCAGAAATCCCCGAGCTTGATAACTGTTCTATTTGCTCTTTCTTTCCGTATCTGTGCTGCCAATAGTGTACCCACTCTGTTACCCTGTTCATAGTACTTTTGCTTGGTGTATCTAAGACGTCCCTCAATCTTTAACTCTACCAATTTTTCCAGTTCCTTCCTTGCCATTTTAAGTTTAGCCTCTAGCTCTGGTTCTGGTGCCTGTTTATGTCGGGTTTCTAAAGCTTCTATATCCCTTTCCAGTTGTGTTTGGTGTTTTCTTTGTTGAGGTGGGAGGCATATGAAATAATTTTTCCCTCTCAAATATGCCTTTAAAGCACCCACACCATGAGGAAGGGGGAAGGGTTCTGTCCATTAATGTCCGTAAATGTCCAAATTTCACTGACCACCATCTCCTTAAAGTCCTCCCTGTTCAGGAGGCCCACATTCAATCTCCACGATGAGCCCTTAGTTGGGGGATCAAAACATATATGCAGACTAACTGGCGCATGATCTGAAATCGTGGAGATTCCAATACTAGTTTTTTTCTACTGTATATGCCCACTCGGAGGGCATCAAAAAAAAAAAATCTAGTCTGGCATACTGTTGGTGTCTGGGTGAATAAAAACTATAATCTCGATCCCTCAGATGTTGATGTCACCAGATATCCAGCACACCAAATTCCTTCATAAGAAACAGTTTTTTAACTACATAGGTTCCTTAAAGAGTAATATGCTGAAGGTAGGCCCTATTAAAGTAAAGGACAAGGTGATTTCTGATGAGCAAGCCATGGCCCAGGAGTTTAATGCATACTTTACAAGCATTTATAAACCTAAAGAACAAACTGGGCATCCAGGACTAAACAATGATGATCCGTCACTGAAGTTCACTATCCCAGAAACATGCAATGCTATTAACTCCTTTAAAACTACTTCTTCATCAGTTGGGCCAGATAATATACCGTTAATCTTTCTAAAAGAAATTTCATACGAGATTACAGGTTTACTCACAACTCTATATAATAAATTACTATCAGAAGGAATGGCTGTTGCCGGCCCGGTGGTGCTGAGGGTTGAGGCGTTGGACGCCACACCTCGTACCACACCGGCGACCCAGGTTCAGGAGCGAGCCCGGGTCAATGGGGGTTGGCAGGGAGGGAGAAGGATTGAGCGCTCAACGCCTGCTCTCCTTCTCCGAGGAGGGGAGACCACGCTCTCCGCCACGATACCGCCACCTGTTGGGGAAGCTCAGGGTGGTCGGTGCGAAGGAGAGCCGGTCGCGAAAAAAGGGGAAGATGTTGGCAAAGGGCCGGCTTCGACATCCGCCTCTACGCACGTCGGCAGCCTTGCACCTCATTGCATGCCGACGTCAGGACAAGCAGGAGGAAAAAGACCCTCAGCCTGCCTAGATGACATCTCTCGGAAGCCAGTCTCACCACCCACCGACAGATTAGGGCAGACCCCGCTGTACAGGTCGCTGCAAGGATAAGAGGAAGGTAAGGGGGGGACCTCTCCTCGCCCCGCCTGGGGGGTAATCTGGACTAACAAAGTGGTATGGCAGCAGCAAGTGTGGTACTCTAGGGGCAGAACCGGGGGGTCGGTCGGGATGGGAGGGTGGTACCCCTTGGGGGACCGAATGAGTGGTAGGAGGAGGGGAGGAAAAAACAGGCAGGGGGAAAAAATAAAGAAGAAGAAAAAAAAAAAGAAGGAATGGCTGTACAGGATTGGACAGTGGCCACAGTTATACCCATCCATAAGGGAGGATCTAAACCAAGTGTTTTCAACTATAGACCTATTAGTTTAACTTTATGTATAGGCAAAATCATGGAGAGATTAATACTACAAAAGATTACCAGTCATACTCTGGCACATAATTTATGTGACAATACTCAGTATGAAGACAAAGAACCACAGCGCACAAGCACTGAGGCAAGAGTTACTCCAAAGGGCATTGGCCGGGAAACCAAGTTTCAAAGAAATACAAAATCACACATGCCCCCATAATGCAAAGCATCATGGGCTGCATATGCAAATCACCACAGAATATTATGCTGGTTCAACTTAACAGAAAAGTACAGTTACGTAAGAACTTACCGTAACAGTAGATCTTCGAGAACAGCTCTTGCAGCAGGTTACACCATTAGGACTGAAGCCGCAGGCATCAGGACCCCACGGAAATCTTCTAGCTAGCAGTCTTCAGTGGGGAATGCCTCTGACGTCGGTCCCACCCCCGACGTCAGACGTAGTACATAAGGAGGCGGTCCCGCCAGATTCCCCAGTTCTCCCGCCGGAGACTCCCGGCCGCAGGATGACATCAGAAGGGGAGACAGAGGATCCGCCATCAGAAGAAAAAAGAGCTAAAGCTCCTGCCAAGGCCTGGTAGGCCGTACCTCCTCCAAGGGGGAATGGTGGTCGGGAAGGTGCCTGCTGCAAGAGCTGTTCTCGAAGATCTACTGTTACAGTAAGTTCTTACGTAACTGTACTATCTTACTTCGAGATACAGCTCTTGCAGCAGGTTACACCATTAGGACTGATTCCCAAGCAATAGCACCTGAAAGCATCCTGGGAGGAGGAAATAAGGAGAGATCTTGAACAAGTCCTGACTCTAGGACAGGAGACCCTGTAGAACGGCTAGGCCGAAACCGGCTCTCCGCCGTGATGTAATATCCAGGCTATAGTGCCTAATAAATGTGTGCACTGAGCTCCAAGTAGCTGCAGCACAAAGAGCCGAGGTGGAGACGTTGCGCAGTGCTGCAAAGGAGGTAGCCACCCCCCTTGTCAAGTGGCCCCGGACTGTACCCGGGAGGGGCTTATGTCTGTTGTTGTAGCAAAATGAAATACATTGGACAAGCCAGCGAGAAAGGGTCTGCTTTGAGACTGGTTGGCCCAGCATCCTCTCAGCGAAAGAGACGACCAGTTGCTCCGACTTGCGAAGCTGTTTAGTTTTATTCAGGTAGAACCTTAAGGAGTGGTGAACATCCAGGGTGTGAAGCAATGCCTCTCCTCTATTAGAGTACCTAGGAAAATACACAGGCAAGTCGATGTCCTGGTTGAGAGTGAGGGCAGAGACCACCTTAGGCAGGAATTTAGGATTCGTCCTCAGAGACACTCTGTCCCGGTGAAAAATTAAATAAGGCTCCTTGCACATGAGAGCGTGAAGTTTGGAAACTCTCCTTGCTGACGTGACAGCAACTAAAAATAACGTTTTCCACGACAGAAAACGCAGTTCGCAATCCGCGGCAGGTTCAAAGGGGGGAAGCGTGAGTTGTTCCAGGACAAAGAGTAAGTCCCAAGGAGGAACGGGATCCTTGATGGGTGGCCTAAGGTGTAACACCCCTCTCAGGAAGTCTTGAGAGGCATCAAGCTGTGCCACTGTGCACTGTCCCACCGGGAAGTGGTATACAGAGATCGCGCAGAGGTGCACTTTAATGGAGGAGTACGCGAGACCCGAATGGAATAGGGAAAGAAGGTATTCCGGCACCCCCTTCACTGAGCATTCTAAAGGGGAAAGGCCGCGTGCCTGCGACCATAAGTAAAAACGGCACCACTTCATGGCATACGTCAGATGCGTTGTCGTTTTCTTCGCAGCCGGAAAGAACTCACTACCTCTTATGACCCCGTATCGGTGATAATGGCTATGTCTCTAGGAGCCATGCATGCAGGTTCAGTGAGCATAAGTCTGGTGGACTAGTGAACCCTCCTCCTGAGACAATAGGTGGAGCCGAAGGAATGGAACTGGAGGTTCCCGGACAATTGCGTCAGCATGGGGAACCAGATCTGCCATGGCCAGAAAGGCGCTACCAGGATCATTGTTGCGTGATCCCTGCGCAGTTTGAGAAGAACTCTCTGGATCAACGGGAAGGGAGGGAAAGCGTAGAGGAATCTGTCCGCCCAGGAGAGGGACAACGCGTCTCACCAGAAAACACCAGGCCCTGGATCTAGCGAACAAAAATTGGGCAGTTTTGCGTTGGATGGGGAAGCGAATAAGTCCAACTCTGGAGTGCCCCATCGAAGGAACAGATCCTCTGCTACCTCCTGAACAAGTTCCCACTCGTGGACTCTGGCCTGGGAACAACTCAGGCCGTCTGCGATTGTGTTGTCCACTCCGGTAACGTGAACTGCAATCAGGCTCACGCCATGTCAGATTACCCAATCCCACACCCTCATAGCTTCCCTGCAGAGGGGGTAAGAGTGTGCGCCTCCTTGTTTGTTGAGGTAATACATCACCGCCGTGTTGTCCATCTGAAACAGAAGGGTACTCGACGGTATTTCTGACTGAAAGGCCTGCAGGGCGTAAAGGACCGCCCTCATCTCCAGCACGTTGATGTGGAGGTGAGCTTCCTGAGGGGGTCCATGTTCCCTGGGACCTCACCCCGTTCAGGTGCGCTCCCCATCCCAGCCCTGAGGTGTCTGTGGAGAGGATTGCCTTCGGGGACGGCACTGTAAACGGGACACCCGCAGAAAGTGTCCCTGTGTCTAGCCACCTTTGCCAGTCTTGAATCACAGCGTTCGTGATTCTGACCGGATGCTGCATGTGGTCTTGCCTTTGGTCCCACTGCACCTTGAGCATCCACTGAGTTACCTGCATGAGGAGCCTTGCCAAAGGGACGGTTGGAATGGCTGCAGCCATGTGTCCAAGCAAGCGAAGGACCAACCTGGCGGGGAAGGTCTTTTTCGCTGAAAGATCCCTGATGAGGGATCTGATGTGTTCCGCTCTTTCGTCGGGAAGAAAGGCTTTCCCTTGGACGGTATCCAGAACTGTGCCTATGAACTGCAGCCTCTGGGACGGTACTAGGAGAGAATTCTCGTAGTTGATAAGAATGCCCAGAGACTGGAACAGGTCTTGGGTGCTCTGAATAGCCATCAACAGTGCCTCTTTGGAGGCGGCCATGAGAAGCCAGTCGTCCAGGTACAGGAACACGTAGTGACCCTGTCTCCTCAGAGACGCTGCCATGACTGCCATACACTTGGTAAAGACCCTGGGGGCCAAAGACAGTCCGAACGGAAGGGCCCGGAACTGAAAGTGGTGGCCAAGAAACTCGAAGTGCAGGAACCTCCTGTGCGCTTGAGCTACTGGGATGTGCAGGTAGGTGTTCTGTATGTCCAGGGACGCTAAGAAGGCGTCCTTTTTCAGCATGGAAATGAGTCCTTGGAGGGTCACCATGCGAAAACGTTTGTAGGCGACCAACATGTTGAGGTCGCTGAGGTCCAGGATTGGACGGAGGTCCCCTGTTTTCTTCGGAACCAGAAAGAAGTGGGAATAGTATCCGGATCCTATCTGGCTCTCTGGGGCATACTCCACCGCTCCCTTTTTCAGGAGCATGAGTACCTCTTGCCTGATGAGTGATCTGTGCTGACCCGAGTAACGGGACAGCAGAGGAGGCCTTGTGGGTGGCTTGTCCACGAATTCTATAAAGTGGCCTCTTTCGACCAACTGAAGGACCCACCTGTCGGTGGTTATGGACTGCCACCCTGGCAGGTGGTCCGCAATGCGGCCCCTGACCTTGATGTCCTGTTGATCCTGAGGGGCGGGGGCTGGGAAGGAGTCATGCTGTGGCGGCTGAGGGTCCAGCAGGCTGGGCCGACTTACCTGGTCATTGACTTCGGCCCACTGACGACTTCCCCTGGGCTCTGCGGGAGAAGGAGCCCCTCTGTTGAGGTCCGGTGCGGGACTGCTGTCTCTGCATCCGGCCTCGAAAACGGCTTTGGTTCCTATGAAAGGAACTAAGCTTGGGTCTGTACATGGCCTGGACAGACCATACCGCCTTCCCGGCCTCTTGAAGTTTGGTGAGGACCTTCTCCGAGGACTCAGCAAAAAGAACTTCTCCATGAAACGAGGCATCCAAGATGTTCTTCTGGACATCCGGGTAAACCGGAAACACGGAGCCACGAGTGTCTCTGGAGGCATACGCCTGAAGCTGCCGCCTGGCCGAGGAGTCCGCTGAATCATACGCGGCTCAGCACCTGGGTTCCCACGTCCGAACCTGCAGGCGAGCTGTAGCACCCTCCTTCTGCTCACCTTCTGGCATCTTTCCGCCAGATCCAGTCCCTGTTCTCACGAGGCGTTTTGAAACTGTACCATGTGGGTCAAGTAGTTGAGGGATCTGATGGCACAGGTAGCGGATGCATACATGCGCCTGCCCATAGCGTCCAGCTGTTTGGACTCTGGGTCTGGTGGCAGGGTGCTCAAATGTTGCGGCCTCTGGGACCGGTCATGAGAGGCTGTAATGACCAGAGAATTGGCCAGAGGATGTGATGCCGAGTACTGGTCCTCCCTAGGGGCCTTGTACAGGCGGTCAGCTTTCTTTGGCATCGCCAGAAGTGAGTGTGGATGTTTCCACGCTGCCTTGGTGACGTCCACGAATGTGTCCACCAAGGGTGGCACCACCACAGGCTTTGGATCTTTTTGCCGAAGGTATCTGGCGAGGCGTAATCTCTCGGGGTCTAATTCCTCTGCGTCCCAGCCCATGTTCTCTTGGATATGTCTCATAATCTCTGAGAATGATGGGTCATCCGGAGGAGATCTTGGAAGCTCACGTGGATCCGGAGAAGGGATGTTGATCGGAGAGGGGGATCTGGATCCGTCCGAGAAGTCTGATCCCGTGTCCTCCGTCGAAGGTGAACGGTGGCATCTTCTGGGTCTCTTGGGGCTGGGTGACCCTGAAGAAGATCTGGACGGAGGTCTCCTATTTCATGATCTACCCCTAGGAGGGTCCGTAGGCTCCTGGGGGGAGGGTACTCAGCCCGCATCCCTGGGTGAAGTAGGGGGCATGGGGGCCGGCGGAGTAGCAGGAGGAGGTGGTGCGGGAACCACATCCCTTTTTATAGTATCCCACCAGGAAGCAAACAACTCCTTGACCTCGGATATGCTGAGGCCTGACGATGGACCAGGCGCTGATGGCCGGTCGTCGGGTTCCGGCGTCAGCTCCCCAGGGGCCTCAGGTTCCGGCGAGGGTTCCCTGGGGGGTACGACAGGACCGGGTTCGCCCGTCTGGTCCTCGGGCTGGGTCAGCTCCTCCTCTGTGGTCGCCTCTTGACCGACGTCGGTGGGAGGTGAGGGGGTCCTCTTCTCGGTAGGTGCAGATGTCGGTCCCCCGGCCAGCGTCCGTGAAGGCGAAGGCCTGACCGGCGACGGACATCTGGCGGTCGTCGGTGCTCGGGACCGGTGGTGTTTGGCCAACGTCGGAGGGGCCGGCGTCGAGACCGACGACCTCTTCAGAGAAGTCAGTTCTTTGGTCTTCCTCTGGGGAGGAGGAGGCAAAGAGACTGACCTGGCATCAGGTTCCGAATGGTGGGAACCGGACTTGTGATGGTGGTGATGGTCCCCTGACCTCGACAGGGCCTTGGTGGTTGAAGACGAAGAAGGTCTGGAGGTCTTGGCCTGAGAAAGAGAGGAGGAACCTGAGGAGGTCTACACCGCTGCAGGGGGAGGCTGACAGCGGGCCCGGGAGGGGGAGCGGTCAGACCAGGAGCCGGAGCTACGGGAGTCAGAGGCCCTAGACGGGGACCTGGATCTCACTCTCTCCCTATGCTTCTCGAGGTGTCTCCAGGCCTTGTCGGAAGATTCCCCCTTAGAGGCTGCGTCCATGGCTTTAATCTTCTCCTCGAGCAGGAAAGCCTGAAGGGCCTTCTGGCGACGGATCCAGGTCCGGCTGTTGAATCCCTGGCAGAAGGAACAGGCCCGGGTGTCGTGGTCTGGGCCTAGGCACCAGACGCAGGCTGAATGCGGGTCTTTGAACGGGATTTGCTTCCCACAGGCGCACTTTGAAGGATGGCCTTCAACGGAGGTTGGAGAGGACATCAGATAGAAACTGAGCAGAAAAGACAAACTTTTTCCAGAAGGAAGAACTTAACCAGGTGTTGCGTGCTAGAAACGAACCAAAGGGTCGAGACATGCAAGTCGACAGCGGAAAAGAACTGGGGAATCTGGCGGGACTGCCTCCTTATGTACTACGTCTGACGTCGGGGGCGGGACCGACGTCTGAGGCGGTCCCCGCTGAAGACCGCTAGCTAGAAGATTTCCGTGGGGTCCTGACGCCTGCCGGCTTCAGTCCTAATGGTGTAACCTGCTGCAAGAGCTGTATCTCGAAGTAAGATTGCATGGTGCCGAAAGGCCTCTCACACACTTTTCAAAGGGTGCCAACAGAAGACACAGACACATGTTTCATCCTACCAGGACTCATCAGTGTGCCTAGTTTGTCTGACACCCCAGTGGAATGAACCAGCTACCCTAAGATGGTCTATCTGGGTCATGTTGTGGTGAACCCAATTACTCAGTATGGTTTTACTCCCAGGAGATCCTGCCACAATAATCTCATAAATTTCTTTGAGCCCATCTGTGAAGCCTTAGATAATGGACTGCCTGTAGATGTTATTTTCCTTGACTGTGAGAAGGCCTTTGATTCGGTTTCCCACAAAGTATTACTTGAACAATTAAGATAAATCTACATCTGAACATCATGAAGTGGATTAATTCTTGGCTAACAGATAGGAAGCAGCAGGTTAGCATTAGAGGGTATAGATCCACCTGGAGTTATGTAACTAGTGGGGTGCCTCAAGGCTCAGTGCTGGGTCCCATACTATTTAATATAGTCATTTCCAGTATGCAAACTACAAATGGAATATGGTTAAACAAGTATGCAGATGTATTGTTAATGATCTCACATCTGCTGATGCATTACAGGCTAATCTGGACAACTTGTATAAATGGGCTTTAGAGAATAAACTGGTATTCAATATTGCAAAATTCAAGGTAATGCATCTGGGAAAAAATAATAGATTGAGAAAATACTACATGAATAACATAGCCTTGCAGGAAGTTAGCGCAGAAAATGATCTAGGTATACACATTTCTAATAATCTGAAGTTCACAGAGCATATTAACAAAACAGCAAAAACTTGCCATCAACTGCTTAACTCTATTATTAAAAGAAGAGAATCTCAGGTACTTCTGCCTATCTATTCCAGCTTAGTAAGGTCATACTTAGATTTTTGTTCATCCTTCTGTGCACTTACTTCAATACAAGTAAAAGCAACTGTGGAGAAAATACAGAGAAGCTTGACTGAGAATATTTCAGATTTGGAAACAGTTTCTTACAGAAATAGAGCATTAGGACTTTACTCTTTAGAATATCGCTCTTTAAGGGGTGATCTCCGTTTGATTTACAGAGCTACTAGAGACTTTCTTTTTCGAGACCATCTGCCTTTACTGGCATATATCTATAAGTAACACCAGATCTCACAAGATGAAATTGAAAACAAACATAAATAAAACTGTAAAAAGAAATAGATTTTTCACCCAAAGAGCTACTCCAATCTAGAATGCCCACCCTTCAGAGGTAGTGTTTACTACTGGCCTGCAGTAATTTAAGACAAATCTTGACACATATATGGGGGGATCATAAATTCCATTTCCACCTTGGTTAAAGGTGGTGAGTTCATTATGGGCTAGTCCCTCGAACTTGTATTGTACCTATGAACCTATATATGAACCCAGGTGTTGAATAAATGGGTGACGGGGCGGTCAGGTAGTCGTAACCCTTATTTAGAAAGAAATGCTCAATGTGGTGAGCACCCACACTCCTTTTAGTATCCAGAGACAGTAGAAGGTCCTCCACTTGCTTAAAAGTTACTGGGCGAAAACTGAAGGAAGATCTTTGTTTGGAGTCAGTGCTGGAGCTTATGCCATCTCTAGCATCCCCATGAGAACTGCACTTACTGACAGAAAATACATCAAATGCAAGTCCTGCTGTAGCAAAGTGATTAAGTTGTTCCAAGATGTCTGCTCTGTCTGTATATGTAGCGTCTCCGGACACTATTTTGGTTGGCATGGGAGATGCAGGTGAATGACCCTCAACCTCTGAGAATGTTCCAAAACTTGCAGAACAAATTTTATTTTCTTTGAGGGCTGCTTGGAAATAGTGGACTTTTTCTGTCTTAACTAGTTTAGCGCAAGCATTTCTAGCTACACGAAAAGCAAGCCAGTCAGCATCTAACTCTAACTTCCTTGCCCTTTTCCACAAAATGTCTCTGTCCCTGAGAGTTTTCGTTGGGGAAGGAGAGAACCAGCTGGGAGATCTTTTCCTACTCTTGATTATCCTTATCAGAGTGTGTCTATCAATTCCAATATTAGCTTATGCAAAATGTTAAAACGCCTCAGTGATAGAAGGGGTCAGGTTAAAATCCTGCCATAAAATATTACCAAGGTTGGCCAAAAAGGCAGTCTGGCTGAATTTTTTCAAACATCTTTTTAGCTTGAAGTTGGAAGACGAGGTTAGGTGAGGGGAGCATCTATTGCAAGACGTAGCACAATGGTTACTTAGATGATTATGAAAGACCCCTGCATGGGAGATGTGCAGCTTGCTAACAAGCATAAGGTCCAAAAGAGTGCTACGATCCATGTTTTTCCTGCCGAGTCTGGTGTCCTCAGGAGTAATCTGTGCTAGCCCATGCATGTCACAAAACTTAAGTATTTTAGAACTCTCATCCTTCCAGTCAAGGTTGAAGTCACCTATTATTATGCATTCAGAATTCGGTTTTTCAAGTGATTCATGGAGGTGAAGTAATATGCCGAGCCCAGCAAACAGCAGTCTGTAGCATACAGTTATTAAGAAGGCCACTTCAGGTGATAGTGCTAGTTTTAGGGCAAGGCATTCAAATTCTTTTGAGTGGAGGTTCGATCAATGACTGTAACTGTCATTTGCTCTCAATGTAAATTGCAACCCCCGGTGGATCTGTCACACCGAAAAATATTATATTTAGGAATACTGTTTTATCTGGGATTGATGATGTAAGCCAAATTTCTGAGATCATGAAAATGTCTGGCAACACATGTAGTGTCCATGTTTGGATCATGTCAGATTTCTTAAGTAAACCGCAGACATTCATGTGCAGAAAGCTGATGCCCTTGTGGTGCGAGAGGTCTAAAGGGGCATTTAGAGTAGAGAGTGGGCCAGGGTTTAGTTCAACATTCCCTGAGCAAAGTAAGAGAAGAACTAGTAGTTGCCTAAGACAACTTATAATAATTTTAAGTATGTGTGTATTGTGACACTTGGTATGTAAAGGCTTTTCAGAAGTTAAACTGAGGGCATCAAGATGACAGATGAGAAACAGAGCATAAAAGATCATTTTTACCGGCAGGAGAAGTGTTGTATTATAAATGGTAGGCATGGACTGAGAAAAAGGCATACTAAACGTGATATGATCAGTGCCCACTGTATGAAGCAAGGTCCTATTAAGAATAAGCACCAGCTGAGTCAGATCCAAGTGATTGTACTGATCCTGGTGCAGAGAACAGACTACCACCTTTGTGGAAGTGTTGAAAGACAGAAAAAAGCCGCAGAAGAAAAGGAAGACTTCAATTGATGCCATTCGTAGCTATTACAGCTTAGGGAGCAGACAATTAAGAGCAGGATTAGTTGAAGTGTTGAGTAACAAGGAGGAGCTAGCTATACGAGGGCTGAAGATGGTGAAAGAGAAGGTTTCTTTGAAAAGAGGGTTTCCTGCGGGGTGACCAACGTCTGAAGAAGAGGAGGAGTTAGCTCTGCAAAAAGAGCATTTAATAGAGGCCGGGGTCAGGGCGGGTGAGTGGGTGGGGGAAAAAATATACAGCAGCAATTTAAAAAGAGATAGCGAGAATCAGACCGGAGAGTAGGCAAAAGGCCATACAATCAGTGGTAAAATTAACTGTCCAATCCCTGCAGAAGCCATAAAAGCAGCAGTCAATTGGACTGGAGCTCAGTGGAACGGCGGTCAATAAATGTCCCAACAGTAGGTCCCGGTCAAAATAGCAGTCTTACCCAGGCTGAGGAACTTGAAGGCAGGCAGGGGAGGGCATGCTGCTGACTGGCTTCTCTAGTCGCAGCCGCTGGTCGGCTAGGAGCTGTCAGCCCGGTCAAGGGCACCCAGGCCAAGGAGCTTGAAGGCAGGCAGGAGAGGGCATGCTGCCGGCTGGCTTCTACAGCTGCAGCCACTGGTCGGCAAGGAGCCGTCAGCCTGGCCAAGGGCACCCAGGCCGAGGGGCTTGAAGGCGAGCGGTTGGCTATACAACATAGTACTTCATAACCATCTTATAATCTACAACGTTTCTACCATGGGGGAACCAGGGCAAGTTACAACTAGGGCTGAGGGTCCACAGTTCAGGAAGTTTAGGAATAAGAAAAAAAATGTCAGGAAATTGCAATTTTTATGTTGGTTACGCGCATGCGCAAAGCAACGTTTTGTGGCAATACAGAATTTCATGGGATGTGTCGCTGCCAAGCTTGTAGCCGTTCAGAGAAGCAGGGGCTTGGTAGTCTACACCAATGACCACTCAATGTGGCCCTGATGCAACTTTTTCTTGGTGGACTGAACAGTCATGCATTCCAAAGGACCGAAGCCACTCCAATCAGAAAGGGCTTCGGTCCTTTGATTTGCATTCTCAGTCCACCACCCCACCCCAGAGAAAGACAACAGAGTGGTGCTACAAGACTGCTCAAAGCCTGAGGCAGCAGGAGGACAGAGACTGTAGTGACCCTTGGAGTCAACTTGAAGCCATCGACTTTCTGGGGCAAGGGAACATGGTTGCGGCTGCAGTGACAGAGGCATGTGTCCCCTGAAAACTCAGTGTCAGTGAGAGAGAAGTGCACACAGGACTTGGGCCTGTTGGTGCAATTATGGGCAGCAAACCCAGTTACCAAAGAAAACAAAGTAATGCCATTGTAAGGAAAGAAACACCACAAAGAAGTTAACTTAGTTTAATTCAGAGACTAAGAGAACACTAATAGCTAACAGGAGGGATAGTGAGGCTTAATAAAGAGGAGGGTGGGTGGGCAGAGAGGGACAGTGAAAAAGCAGGGATACTGAATAAATACTTCTGCTCAGTATTCACAAAAGAAGAGGAGGAAGTACCTAATCCAATCAGCAGAAGCACTCTAGATAGGGGGGTCGATACCAGTCCTTTCACAGAAGAAAGGGTTCTGAAAGAACTCCTAAAACTGAAGGTGGATAAAGCAATGGGGCCTGATGGGATTCACCCCAGAATTCTAAAAGAATTAAGGGGAGAACTAGTGACATCACTGACTACCCTTTTTAACAAATCATGGGAGGATGGTGTGGTACCTAAGGACTGGAGGAGGGTGGATGTGATTCCCCTTCACAAAAGTGGGAGCAAAGCAAAGGCAGGAAACTACAGACCTGTTAGTTTGACCTCGGTGGTAGGGAAAATTATGTAATTGCTTCTGAAAGAAAGAACTGTTGAATACCTAGAGGCCAGCAGGGCACAGGATCCAAGGCAGCATGGATTCACAGTGGGAAGGTCATCTCAGACGAATCTAATAGATTTCTTTGACTGGTCGACCAAAGTAGTAGACCAGAAAGGAGCTGTGGACATGGCCTACCTAGACTTTAGCAAGGCATTTGACACAGTCCCACACAAAAGATTAACAAACAAATTAGCCAGCCTGTAAGTGAGTCCCAGGGTGGTAGCCTGGGTGAAAAAATTGGCTGGACAACAGGACACAGAGGGTAATAGTAAACGGAGTTCACTACAAAGAAAGAGGGTTACTAGTGGGATACCGCAGGGTTCAATACTGTGTCCGGTCCTTTTTAATGTCTTTATGAGTGACACTGCAGAGGGACTGGAAGGAAAAGTATGCCTCTTTGCAGACGACACAAAGCTCTGCAACAGGGTTGATACACAAGGGAGGGGTGGAAAGGATGAGAAGTCACTTGGCAAGGTTGGAGGAATGGTCAAAAGTATGGCAGCTTAGATTCAATGCAAAGAAGTGCAAAGTTATGCACCTGGGAAACAAAAAAACAGGGGAAGAGTACACAATTGGGGGTAGTATTAACAACAAAAATGGAAAGGGACCTGGGGGTAGTCATATCAGATGACCTAAAGGTAAGCAAGCAATGTGAGAGGGCAGTAAGGATGGCTGAAGAGATACTGGGATGTATTGGGAGAGGCTCCACTGGTAAAAAAACAGGAAGTTGTTATCCCTCTGTACAGACAGTTGGTGAGACCCCATCTGGAGTACTGCGTGCAGTTCTGGAAACCCCATCTTTGCAAGAACATAGACAGGATGGAGCCAGTCCAGAGGAGGGCAACTAAAATGGTGCAGGGTCTGCAACAGAAACCATATGAAAAGAGACTTCAGGAGTTTAACATATATACCCTTGAGGAAAGGAGGGAGAGGGGGGACAGGATAGAAGCTTTTAAGTACCTCAAGGGAATCAACAAAGTCCAAGAGAGTAGCATATTTAAAAAAAAAGTGATGTGCAAGAAGAAGAGGACACAATTTGAAGATAGAGGGGGGATGGCTCAGGGTTAATGTGAGGAAGTATTTTTCACAAAGAGGATGGTGGATGCATGGAACGGCCTTCCTGAGGAGGTCATTGGGTCAAAAACAGTGGGGGAATTCAAGAATGCATGGGACACAGCCCGGTGGTGCTGAGGGCTGAGGCGCTGGTCGCCTTACCTCGCGCCACACTGGCGACCCTTGTTCAGGAACGAGCACAGGTCGCCTGGGGTTGGCAGGGGAGGAGCGGGATTGAGCATCTGATGGACTGCTCTCCCTCTCCGGGAGGGAGGGATCCGAGTAGTCGGCGCAAGGGCGTCCACTAGTGGAGGCTGGGGGATATAGCGCTGCTGCTACAGAAGGGGATGTGTTGGGGCAGGCACTGGGGAGGAGCGCGTGCGGACGCGTGGGCACTCCTTCCTTGGGTGCCACTGCACACCCCTCATGCAAGGCCAAGAAACGGAGGAGAAAATCTAGTCCCGGTCGAGCATGGATGAGCTGTCCACCCGCCGTAGGCCCTGACCTCAAATGGCACTCCCCACACTGGATCCTGAGAGAAAGGTGAGTTGAGCCGAGCCAGGGGGGCACCTCACCACCCTGCCACGGGGGGTAATCTGTGGGGGTAGGAGGTAGTGGCCTGATCTCGGGGTGTGGGGCTGGCCCAGTGGATGAGGATGGCAGCCGACCGGGGACCAAGGAGTAGAAATAATATAAGAAAAAAAAAAAATGAATGCATGAGACAGACATAAGGCAATTCTGGTGGGGGGGGTAGGAAGAAGTATGCTGTTGGTTAACTAGGATCTGCTGCTTATCCAACAGGTAGCGAAATGAACAGACTAAGTGGATCAAGTGGTCTTTATCTGCTGTCAAAATCTGTTTCTTTGTTTATTATAGCATTCTCTGGATTAAACCGATAAGTTCAATTTCTTGTGGTGTTTTTTCCATACCAGTGCATTACGTTAACAAATAACCCACTGCAGTATGTGACTACCGCACAGTACTGGCAGTATGCCACCTATGTGTGTGTGTAGTACCCGAGCCATACAGAAAGGCGATGTTGAGAGACAGTGAGCAGCAATGTCACCTCCTGTTTGCTTGCTTGCTGCTGACTTCAGGCCCACCCTCTGTGACTCCAGTCCTGTGTGTGTGTCAATCCCCCAGTTTCCTCCAGAAGCTGACCACCTCACCCCGCTGCTGTCAGTGTTCTGGGGTTGTCCCTCAGCTTCTCTCTCCCAGTGTCTGTAGCATCCCCCCGGTGTCACGTCTTCTGTCTGCTCCTTTTTCCCCGCTGCTGTGTCTGTCTATAGCATACCCCGGTTTCACCTCTACTCTGTAGGTTGCTGTATCTGTGCGGTCAGTGCCTGTGAGACAAAGGGTCAGAGTTCCCCCCCCAGACGATGTTTGCTCCCCGACATCCACTCACAGAGAGCAGGACATGCAAAAGCAATGCACGTTGTGTGCAAGTGCCGATCACTGTTTCACTGCCCAGGCACGATGGCATCGAAGCTTGAGTGACAGTGACGTGCAGATGAGTGCCGCAGGAATAAGCACACAGACTGAGATGGAAAAAGTCAGAAAGACTGTGTACTGAAGTCCCGAATCAGTGTTGTTGCCTGCAATCCCCCGGTGTCAGCTCCTGTTTGTCTGCTGCTTACTTGAGGACCACCCACTGTGTCTCTGGTTCTCTGCATGTGTGTCAATCCCCAAGTTTCAGCTGCATGTCACTCCACAACCTGACCAGGTCACCCAGCTGCTGTCAGTGTACCGGAGTTGTCACTCAGCTCCTCTCTCCCCACTGCTGTCTCTAGCATTCCCCGGGTTTATGTCTGCAGTGTTTGTGAGGCAGAAAGTGAGAGGGCCCCCCCCCCCCAACAATGTTCACTGTAGTGAGAGTCCCTGTCAAGGCCTGGGACAGAGACAGAGATGCTGAGAGACACCAAGCAGGTGAGCCTTATGACTGGGTCTCATCTTTCTGTAATGGGGTGCAGTGTTGCAGACCAAAACCGCGCATGAGTGGTGGTAGTCATGGGAATAGGGGGTGTAATCACTGCAGAGCGGCTGGAGGTAAATCTCGTAGCCTGTAGTGCTGGTAGCCCTCTGTGAAGGCCTGTGCCATTTTTTATTGATGTGACAGTGGGGGGTGAAACAGCCACAGTAACAACAGTGACAGATGATATCAGGAGTCTATGCATCATAATTCAGGAAGCACAGAAAGCATGCAGGTTGTGTTTTGTAGGAGGGACTACTGAGGGGGAGCAAGATACATCCCATTTTGGCTCTTTCCACACAGTAAAAACATGTTTGTGTGTAAATTTGTACATATTTGAGTACACCCATTTATAATTATCTGATTTAGGGTGTGTAGTTTATAGGCATTAATGTACGCCTGCGGTGCTGTGAGGTCACTCAGTCTGCAACCTTGTGCCTCACAATGCACCCCCAGGCCTGCATTAAATGCCTATAAACACACACCCTGTCGTGGGTTACTACTTACTTCTTAGGTGTCCCCAGAAAACTCCTTCTGTCGGGTGCTACAATAGCTAGGGTCTAGACAGTGTGACAAGTACCCCATCTCTGTACAATGTCCCACACCTGTATCCCCAAAACAGTGACATAGCTGCTGAGCCCTGCAGGGTGAGTTGCACCACACACAGTAATGGTTTTCATCAGTCTCCTTAAATGCACAGTTAATAAGTGTTTAGAAGGCACGCAACAGCCACCCAAGGAGCCCTGCAGGGTCAGTACCATCACACAGAATAATGATTTGCAGTGGCATGGATCTCCTCAGTAGTGGAGTAAATAATGCACAGTTTGTTAAAGGTGCGAGCGACTGACGCAGAAGCTCTGAGCACTGTCTGCTGTGCCCGCTCCCCGTCTCACTGCTATGACTGTTCCCCTTTTCATATCTCCTCCATTCTGAACAAACGTCAGCTTGTCAGTCCTGACTCCTGAAAGTGGGCTGACAGTGAGACACCACACAGTAAAGGGATTCTGGCCACAGTCACATCCTGTACTTGGTGCACAGTATGCATCACGAAACACACCGGGACTGTTCCGAGAGCACATTACAGTGCTTTCACAGTTTGGGACACAGAATGGAGTACAGATAAGTGCACTGTACATGAAGCACAGCCAACTATCCTCAGAGCAGTACCTGGCACATTCGCAACCCCACACAGTTAGTAGTGATACACTGTGTAGAATGCACACTTTCTCTAAGAAACATGTCATTGTGTGCTGTATTTGACAGTGTCTGAATGTTGGATTACTTTGCACCGTGGAAGCACACCAATTGAAAATGATGATTTCTACTAAATGAAATTGTGTTTCCTTGTCTTTTTCCAACACATGGTGCACCCCATGTAATAAGAGCATTCATACATCCCAGTGTGTACGAACATACAAATGTGCCAGCACAAACAGACCACGCGGTCCAAGTCTCCTCGAGTGTGCAGCTAGCACACCTAGTTTGCAGCTGCCGCCCCCATTTGTCATCCCACTGCTACCCCCCACCCTAATGTGGATTAACAGACGCCCCAGGTGCTATAAAGGCACTCGGGCTGTGCCCCCATGCCTCACAATGTACCCAAGGCCTGCATTAATCCATATTATCAGCACACCCTGTCGTGCGTTAATGCTTACTTAAGGGGCCTGTAATGGTGCAAAGTGGAGCAGTTGTCAAGGTTGGAGCTTGAAGGGAGGTACGGTGCAGAAGAGGACTGGAAGGTTGACTAGCAGAGTGGAGGAGAAGAAGATCCACAGTCGACCACAGCCAGACCATCCCGTCTGAGTTGACTAAATAACTGATCAAGCAGCAACAAACCAGGAGGTAGGTCTCCCTCCAAGTCCCCCCCCCCCCCAAATTATCATTGTCTGATCTTAGTTTTAGCCACTGTCAGCTAGCCCCGCCTTATCTCACCCTTGCTTGCCTAGCCAGCCTAAGCCACAATAAATGTACAGTTCAGCTGGGCAACTAGTTTCCATCCTGTCCTGACCTAGCCAATTCTTTTTTATGTTGGCTTGCCGCACAGTCAACATATTGGGAGAGTGGAAATTTAGAGGCACGGTTGCTGTTGGGTGAACGCAGGGCACGCATCAGTAGGTGCGTCCCTCATTCCCCAATCAGCCTGCATGGCACCGCTACACCACGCACACATAATGGGGTTAACACATCAAAGCAAAGTACAGCTGCAATCGTCATACGCAGCGGTCCTTTGCTTGACATGCTCGCCGCCATTATGGCCATGGTCGGCGAGCCAGCAAACCCCCCCCCGTGTTTGTGTGCCGACGGGGGAGCCCACTCCCCATCGGCATCACCCCCCACAACTATTGAATGCCGAGGGGTACCCAACTCCTCGGCTCACGCCCCCGATTTTGTTTGCCGAAGGGTGCCCAGTCCTCGCGGCATTACCTCCTCCGTGTTGTGTGCCGACCAGGGTGCCAATCTCCCGCCAGCTACTGACCCTCCAACTCATTTTAGGTGGCACGCTGGGAGCCCACCCCAGCGTCACAACTGTCCCACAACGTTTTTCCCTTACAATACGAAAACCGCCCCTCGTAGTGTAGGTCCGCTCCACCCGCACCCACCCACTGCGCACCCTGCCTCCCTCACCCCATACTTACCTCCGACTCCGCGGACGATCTTCAGTGGACCGGGAACACGTCTGCACTCTTCAAAGCCGACCGCGAACTGAGGAAATGCCGGTAAGCTGTATAATGGAGTGAATATGGTTTTTTCAACATTGTTGCATATCTCAGGCATTTCTTGGAATTTTTGCACCAAATTTTCAACATGGGGTTTTGGGGGCCCCTCCTCATGAATTCTGTCACTGTCATGGCGTTAATCGGCCTCCAAAGGTGATTTCGCGCTCACTGCGCAAAATCACCTTTCGGGGCCCATTAACGAAATGACAGAGGTGGTGTTCATTAGGTGCCCTCTTAAAAAGCCTAAGTTCCAAATTTGGTGGAAAAAATCCAACAAATGCCTGTTTTACGAAATGCAGTGCTACAGTTACGCAGGCTCGTAACTCAAGCATTCACAATATTTTACTGCTGGATTTTTAGCATTTCATTATTTTGCACACCTCCTTGTGAATAGTACAGCTGTCATTTTCCACATCCTGCCTCGAATGTGTTTCCACATCAAGCACACAATAGCGTAGTCGCTGTGGGAAATCAGTGTTTGAGCCAGATTATGAAAATGACAGTGACACAGTTCATGAGCAGAGGACCCAAAATGCCTATGTTGAAAATTTGGTGATGATACTCCATAAAATAACCGTGTTACGGAAGCGCTAGAGATTGCACGCACGCCGTATTCTTCGCAGGCATTTGTGATATTTTGAGTCTGGATTTTCACCATTGCCATTTTTCCACACCTCTTGATGAACAGTACAGCCGTCATTTGACATATCCTGTTTAAATGTGTTTTCGCGACTTCCGCGCAGAATAGCGGGTCGCTGTTCGAAATCACTTCTTGGGACACTTTGAGGAAATAACAGCGACACTGTACATGAGCAGAGGTGCTAAAATGCCTATGTTGAAAATTTGGTGCCGAACGCCCATAAAATGGCAGTGTTGCAAGCATGCATTGCATATTTCCCACGCACCCTAGTAGCTTCGAAAATTTGGTATATTTACATGCCACATTTTCAACACTGGCATTTTTTTACACCTCCTTATGAACTGTACAGCTGTCATTTCTCACATTCTGCCTGACATGCTTTCCCGCACTGCACTACCAAACACCCAAAGGGACACCCTAATGCTCGTTACTCTCTGCAGGGTGGGGGTTGGTTGGCATCAGTTCAATACTTCACTGCCATTCCTATGCTGCATCTGTCTTAACTCCTGCACTACCAATGCCAATGCCAGCAAGCCAACATTCGGCATTGACAAATGCTTGTTTAAAGTATTGCTGTCAAAGACTAGACACACCATTGCACTTTTCCGGAAAAACATCAAATTGTTTAACAAGCAACCAACGTTCGGCATTGACAAATGCTTGTTTGTTTTACCTCAGCTAACTGGCTGCATCAGTTCAGAATCATCACTCAGTCAGTCACTGGCCTTGTTAGACAAAATGGTCCTCCTCTTGCCAAACTGCTGCTCTGCTGGTCTGGCTGCACCTCAGTAAACAACATGACTGCCAAAAGTCCAGGACCACATACTGTACACGCAGTTGACCCCATGGGAACCCCAACTCTAATAACAGGCAATTGCTCCCCACCCCCCGGACTGAGCCTGGGATGAAAATCTCCTCCTCTGAGATGCTGGGGAGGGGGACCACCAGTCTCCTCCACATAGCCAAATCCAGGCTGTTCCTGCTGCCTTGACCTGCTCTGCCCCCCCCCCCCCATCCAAGCTGGCTAACTGCTGCTCACTCTCTCTGCATTCACTTGCCCGCAGGCCCTATTCAAGACTGGTAGTGGGTACTTTACTTTACTCCTACCACTCCAGTCCCTTCTCTTGAGGGATCAATCTCAACTTTTCTGGCATACTCCCAGGCCACTAGCTGCACAGTCCCGCTCCAATGATGATGAGAAACTGCTCCTCGATTGAGTGCAAATCCATGATGATATGATGTCATCTGGCCACCCTGCCCTGCAAGCTAACCTTGTTCTCTCCACGATTCTATCTGAACATGGCAAGTCCTGGCTGCTGCTAGCTTTCGTCCTTCCCACATCACAGTGAGCCAACTCCAGTGCCTTCAGCAGCACAGTGCCCTGTGCCCTCCTCCCTAGTAGCTCCCCCTGCCCTAAATACTGACCTCCAGTCCTCTTTGGGGTTTGTCTCTTTTCTTTTGCAAGTTTAAAACCAAGTTCAGCGCTTCCTCGTCGCTCACTAACACAGCCACTCAATCCCTTACTGTCTCATGGCTATCTGCACACGCCACCAAAACTGATTATGACTAGTGCCAGTCACTCTCAGTCCACACCACTCTGTGCATGCACTCCAGCCGCTCTGGCACTAAACATAAAACAGACAGCAGCAGAGATCCAATAGAAACAGGAGTGGCTTTTTTATGAGTGGGTCAGGCAGGCATGCAGTGATGAATCTGACGGACAAGTCTTCACCTTACCCTCCAAATGACACCAGATTTGGCCATGTTAATTTTCAGTCCTTCCAGGTCACTTAAAAAGAAAAAAAAAACTTTGATAGTGACGGCGCCCCCTACTGAATGGCACCCTAGGCAGCCACCTAATTCGCTTATCCTTAAGGATGGCTAGGTTTCATCAGGCCATGCCGTCCCACACTCCTTCCCTCTTTGGGGCCTGCAACAGTGGGTTTTGCTGCTCCTATTTCCACTGTAATATTTTCCAACCCTCTGCCTTGCCTGTTTTGTGGAGTGCCGGGTTATCTCCTAGTTCCCTACAGAGAGGTCTCCAAGCATGAGCTCTGGCAGGGAACTGAGGAGAGGCAGGTTCACCTATGTTTATGTGCACGTTGATGTCATGGGTGGCCCTCGGTAGACTGCAAATTTCCATGCGGTCCTAGTGCCGGGGGGCTGTAAGTCCCATAGGCGTCACCTGACGAGAGATTCTCTTGAAGATCTACTATTACTGTCAGTATGTAACTGTCCTTCCTGTTCCTGAGAGGAGAGCGACAACACTGCTGCTGCTCACTCGACAGTGGGGGGGGGGAGGAACCAAGTCAGATAGGGGCTGATGCAGCTGTAAACCAGTGTGTGGTGATGTGTGCACAGGGCCTTCGTGCGTCACACATTTTCCAGAAAAGTTCAGGCTCCTGCGACTCCATCTCAGATCCATTAATGGGAATCGGTGGAAAGGATTGATTCTAGGAAGATCACAGATTGTCATCTTCCTTCAAAAGCGGGGAAATCTGATCAAGCTTAATGAAGGAAGCAAGAATGAAAATAGAGTCATGGGCAGAAAATAAATCTCATGGCTCCTCAGGCCTCCACACATCTGAACTCAGCTCAGACTTAACCCTATTCACCTTTTCAATGAGTCTTAAAAACTAATTTGGCTTAAAAGACACAGATTCACCCTGGTTGGGTTTGGACTAATCAGCAAATAAAGTATTAAAAATCCTATATAAATCCTAAGATTATGAGATTGAGGGCCAGATATTCAAAACTTTGCCCTGGGGCTAAAGCAGCACTGCCTGGTGGGCAAACGTAGCCTGGAGCACAAAGCAAGCTATATTCAAAAGGAATAGCCCGGGGCAAACAGCTTCTGAATATAGCATGAGAATGAGGCCGGGCAAACTGGGCTGGGAGTGCAGGGCAAATGTAGCCCTGAAATAAGACAGCTCTGAATACAGCAACCAGGAAGTGCAAAGCACAACAGCAACACAGTACACAGTGACGTGAGGGTAGGTAGAGGTGAACTATGTGGCCAATGTGTGTGCCAGCAAATGCGTGGATCCAGTACAGCTGCAGGCAGCAGCAGATGTGAAAGAACGGTGTTCAAAACTGTATAATATTCCCTGAACCATTAGCGCCGCGCTAACACGTTTGCCCAGTGCTAAACTTTGCCATATTCAAAAGTGACATGTAAATGAGCCTACTTAGTCTCTGGGAAAACATACCGATTAGCATCTCATTATGCCCCAATTTGCATGCAGTTTGCCCAACGTTACTACAGGGTCCCACAGCTCCACCTGTAGGTCAGTCTGGAAGTACAGGGTCTGGCCACAGCTCCACCTGTAGGTCAGTCTGACAGTGCATGATGGTAGCTGCAGGCTACATATATGCAGTACAGCATAGCATTGTGTACCCCAAGGGAGAACACAGCATAGGCAGAGGTGGTGGTGGGGATGCATGCAACTGTCACACTGTAGGACATGCTATAGTGCACAGCAGACACCACAGTAGCAAGGGGGCCAGTAGTGTGAAGGATACAGCAATGCCTATGGTGTGTAGGGTAGTGATGACCACTGCACTGCACACAGTGACAAGCCCACCTTGCAGGTGCGTACTGCCAGTGGACATTACTGTCACACTGTTGTGTGACCCACAGATGCACCTCTGGCATGGGATGCCCATAGTGACAGACATGGCCGGCTTTGTGTGCTGTGGTGTATTTACAGCTGTGTGGTATGTGACTGGGGGGGCATGTGCGATCTGACTGGTATTGAGGTATTCCCAATACTGGTCCATGTGCACTGCCTGCTGTGTCCCAGCCTTGTGGCCAAACCTGGTCTGTGGTGAGACCTGGCCACCAGTACACCCTCCCCTCATCACCCACCATGCCCACAGTGCTGCATGTGTGTGCTGGCATCTGTTGGTCACCACAGACGTATGGTCTGCAGGTGTGTGCTGTATGGCCACACTACCATGGTGGCTCCCGGGGGCCGGGTCACCACATACTGCCTGGCATGGCTGGGACTGGTGGCAGCAGTTGGCACCATTGTGGTGCCATCAGTGAGCAGCATGTTTCCTCCATGTCTGGCTTTTTCTCTGTCACAGTCACATGTTAGGGTCGCGCAAAGCTGTTTGCCCAGAGTTAAGACCAGCTTTTCCTGGACGGTAATTTGTACCACACAAAGGGTCGTGCTAAGTCATGCTAAACACCTTAGGTGCTAGCCGCTGAATATATCATAGCACCTGTATTCATGTTCACTTTGCCCCTTGCATATATTATGGTTTGCCCAGCACTAATGCAGTTAACGCATGCTATTTGGCCTTTTGAATACAGCAGACCTGAGCTAAACCCGCACAAAGCTTTGACTATCTGGGTCTGATAGTCAATAAAGTAACATTACTCAGCTTGCACCAAAGCCTGTCTGGAAATGCTAGTCTTTCTCTTGAAGCCATCCAAGAGATGTTCAACACATCTTGAATCAGTTTCAGTTTTACCCAGTGCCTTTCAGCACTGCCTCATTCCCTTTTTGCTGCATCTCCTAGCAAAGAACCCACTGTCTTGCCTGCTGTAAATCTCATGGCCAGCTATCAGAACAAATTCTGGTGAGAGCCAATACGGCTGGCAATGTGAAAGCAGTGAGATAGCTGAGAAAAGTAAGAGGTTGCTTCACCCCACCTTTTGAGCCCCATGAGAGCCCAGCATTCAATAGACCTTGGTGCAGTTGCTGGTGTGCTTTGATTGAGTCATGAGATTTTTGATTTTTATCAGCATGTAGTATCCTACTACTACCACAAATATGTAATACCCCCCACATATGCTGCCTGATTCTTATCACCCTTTTATACCCCCACATATGCTGCCTGATTCTTACCCCCTTTTACAGTAGGCTGCTGGTGGTGATCCCTGATTATTCATCCCCTTTGAGATATACCTGAAATCATTGCCCGAGAGGCTGCAGCAGTGCTTGTGCAACTTGTAAATCCTGTTTGCTAGCGTTTCTAGCATTTCTTGTATACCAAACGTCCCGTGATGTCTTTTGAGCCCTGTAGGAAGCAGGAAGAGAAGCTCTGTAGTTCTATACTATAGACCTGGGACTACATATCCTTGGGGACTATGTAAAAATTGTGCTAAACTCGGGGTCTGGCTGAAGCTTGCGCTACTGTCACGCATGAGTGGCAGTTGCACTTGTTTTTAAAACCTAATTTTAAAGTTTATTTTCGGCACTTGCCCGTGATCCTTGTGACCACATCCGGGTCGTGCTATCCCTTAAAACACTGCCCTGCTGTGAGCGGGCGTTTCTGTGAGATATACCTGAAATCACTGCTTGAGAGGCTGCAGCAGTGCTTGTGCAACTTGTAAAACCTGTTTGCTAGTGTTTGTAACATTTCTTTTACACCAATCCCCGGATATTCAGACTGCGACAGGCAGTGGCGCAAGCCTGGGCGTAACACAACTGGGATGCGCTGCAGCCAGGTTCAGGTGATATTCAACGGGGATGCACCATGGCGCAGCACCGTTGAATATGGCAGGGGCAGCACACACACTGCGCCGGCACAAGCCACAAATTGGGAGCACAGGGATGCACCAGCGCAACTGCAGTTGCACTAGGCACATCGTCCATGATATTCTGCAGAGGGCATGCAAATTAGGCCATAATATATGCAAGGCACAAATGGTCCCATTTGCATGCCTTGCGCAGGGCAGCTCCGCGAAATGCGCCTGGCACCCTACACAGCATGACACATACTGTGGGGATCCAGGGGCATCCCCCACCCTGTAGCCGCAATTGCACGGTATATGTTGAACAAGCAATCCCTGGTGGTCTAGTGGTACCCCCCAACCATTGCCGACGCGTAAATGTATCTGAAAAACTGCGGTAGTCTAGGTACCCTCCTCCCCTCGGGTTGCCTGATCACCCAGTAATATATGTATTTTAAGTCTCTGGTAGTCTAGTACCACCCTCCTCCCGTGTCCCCAATCAGCGGTAAATGCAGACACCAGCCCTGGTAGTCTAGTGGTAACCCCCAGCCATTTCTCGCGATCTCAGTACAGCCCGTGAAACACTTTCTGATGATCCAGTGCACTCATTTTCACCCACACAGGACCTCGTGCTCACCCTGCCCTCCCCCCATCATGGCGCGCTGCAACCACCACGATAGTGCCCACCGACGACAGGTACAGTATGGACTGTGTCCATTGGTCCATGTGGACCAATGAGCTTGCAGGAATACTACACTAGACGGTCCCAAATATGTGAATGAATCATTCATATATGGGACTGTCTAGTACAGTCTGCCCTGCAAGCCCATTGGTCCACACAGGAGACCAATGGGCTTACAGCCCATACTGTACCTGTCATTCGGCAGTATGCGGGCAGGCTGCAGCTGCCTGCTGATGACAGGGATGAGCAGGGAGGGTATGAGGTCCTGTGTGGGTAGGAGGGGTGGGGTGCCACTGGATCACCAGGGATATGTTTTACACAGCCATACCGCGATTGCAGCAACGGGCAGGGTGGAGGATACACTAGTATACCAGGGCTTACAGATGTCTGCATTTACCGACGATCAGGGACATGAGAGGGAGGGGGGTACCACTAGACTACCAGGGAATTGGAATACACATACTACTCGGCAATCAGGCTGCCGGGAGGGAGGGGGTACCACTAGACTAGCAGGGCATTGAAATACACATATTACTCGGCGATCAGGCTACTGGGTGGGAAGGGGGTACCACTAGACTACCAGGGTTCTGTGGCTGCTTCATGACGGTGTTCTGGTGGGCGGCCACCCACAGTTGACGGCCGCTGTATTGCGCCCTGCACAGCGCCCACCTGTGGGTGGCCGGGGAGTTCGACTGCTCACGGGCCAGCTTTGAGCCCCTATGCGGTGCAATGCAGGGCGCTAACATATGCGCCGCACATCCCGACTGAATGTAGGGTTGTGCCATAGCGCATGGGCATGCCCCTGCATCTGTGCCAAACACTTACATTGCACTCGCACATCGGGAGTTGTGCTGCACCGTCAATCTTTTCAATATCCCACTGGGTGCAATGCGAGGTTGCAACGGTGCACCTCTCTTGCGCCTGGCACAACCCCTTTGAATATCTAGGCCCAAATGTCCCGCGATGTCTTTTGAGCCCTGCAAGAAGCAAGGCTCTGTACTGCTATAGTACAGACCTGGGACTACATATCCTTGGTGACTATGTAAAAGAAAAAATTACTCACCTTAGTAATTGGAGTCTTGCTGTATTCAGACAATTGCAGTTAGCCCCAGCCTTTAAACTGCCCCGGAGAACAAAAGGTTAACTTTTCTATGCATGACATAGAATGTTCATCTCGAGCTCAGTTGAAGCCTCTGCCTGTTGTTATTCGAACTGCAACCGTCAGATCTTTACGAGCAAAACTCACAAGGTGTTCTGTGTGTAAACTGTAACATTTTTAACTAGACAACTGGCAGAAAAATAATGTTTTGGGTCCTCAAAGGAAGACTCAAGTCAGGAAACCCAAAAACAAAACCCAATCAAATGAAATAACATTTCACCCAAAAGAGAACAGAGGGTGTAAAAGGGGGCACCTCTAGGGTGCCAACACTGCGCCTGCCCACCCACCCACATCCCAAAAATCTAGGTTCTGAGAGGGAAGGCGGGGGGGGGCAGAATACAGCAAGACTCCATTAGAAGAAACATTACTAAGGTGAGTAATTTTTTCTTCGAACAACATGAAGTTTTGCTGTATTCTGACAACTGCAGACTACCAAGCAGTACCTCCATGGAGGAGGGACAGAACCTACTTTGGGAATAGGCTCTGAAGTACAGCTGTGCCAAACCGAGCATCACTCCTAGTCTGGATATCCAGAGAGTAATGCTTGGTAAAAGTATGGTCTGTTTTCCAGGTGGCTGCTTGACAAATTTCTAAAAGAGGGATATCCCTGGCAGCAGCCAGGGAAGCAGCTGTACCTCTTGTGGAATGAGCCCTCAGGCCTGAGGGTGGAGTTTTACCCAGTTTTTCATATCAGAATTGTATACAAGAAACAATCCACCTGGCAACAGATCTCTTGGTGGCAGGTTTGCCCTTCCCAACTTCTCCATAAGGGAGGAACTGGAGGGAGTCAAACCTGTGACCCTTGGTACGCTCTATGTAGTAGCTAAGGGCTCTTTTAACATCCAAACTGTGTAGCCTCCTCTCTCCCGAGGAAGAATGATCAGTGAAGAAAACAGGGAGAGATATAGACTGATTCAGGTGGAAATCTGAAACCACTTTAGGCAAGAACTTTCTGTTAGTTCTAAGGACCATTTATCTCTGTGAAAAGAGATGAAATCAGGTTCCACTGACAGGGCTTGCAATTCACCGATACGTTTAGCAGAAGTGATGGCTACCAAAAGAAAAAATTACTCACCTTAGTAATGTTGTTTCTTCTAATGGAGTCTTGCTATATTCTGACATATGCAGTGAGTCCCAACCTTCAAACTGCTCCGGAGGTGAAAGAGTTAACTTTCCATGCCAGGCATGGAATGCTGAGCTCGAACTTGGTTGAAACTCTGTCTGTTGTTCTTCAAACTCAAACCGTCAGATCTTTACGAGCTAAACTCACTGAGGTCCTGTGTGGAAGCTGTAAACCTACACTAGCCAACTGGCTACTAAACATAACAACACATTTTTGGTCCCAAAACAAAGACTCAAGTCAGGAGACCCAAAAATGAAAACACAACACCAAGTCACCCCAAGAATGGAGGGGTGAAAACAACAAGGTGGCACCTACTAGTGCCACTGCACTGCCCACCCACATCCCAAAACAGAGGTTCTGAGAGGGGCAGGCAGGGGAGGTCAGAATATAGCAAGACTCCATTAGAAGAAACAACATTACTAAGGTGAGTAATTTTTTCTTCAAACAACATGAAGTCTTGCTATATTCTGACATATGCAGACTACAAAGCAGTACCTCCATGTAGGAGGGACAGAACCTACTTAGGAAATAGGCTCTGAAGCACAGCTGTGCCAAACCGAGCATCACTCCTAGCCTGGATGTCCAGGGAGTAATGCTTGGTAAAAGTGTGAACTGTTTTCCAGGTAGCTGCTTGACATATCTCTAGAATAGGGATGTCCCTGGCAGCAGCCAGGGAAGCAGCTGTACCTCTGGTAGAGTGAGCCCTCAGGCCTCAGGGAGGAACCTTACCAGTTTTTCATAGCAAAATTGGATACAAGAGACAATCCACCTGGCAATGGATCTTTTAGTGGCAGGTTTCCCTTTACCAACCTCACCATAAGTGAGGAACAGTTGGAGGGAGTCAAACCTGTGACCCTTGGTACGCTCTATGTAGTAACTAACGGCTCTCTTCACATCTAAGCTGTGTAGCCTCCTCTTGCCAGAGGAGGAATGGCCAGTGAAGTACACTGGAAGAGATATAGATTGATTAAGGTGGAAATCTGAAACCACCTTAGGCAAGAACTTCCTGTTAGTCCTGAGGACCACCTTATCTCTATGAAAAGAGATAAAATCAGGCTCCACTGACAAAGCTTGTAATTCACTTATGCGTCTGGCAGAAGTGCTGGCTACCAGAAACACAGTCTTCCAAGTCAAGTACTTAAGCTCTGCTGAAGACAAAGGCTCAAAGAGGGGTTGCATAAGCTGAGCAATGCAAACATTAAGATCCCAGGCGGGGGCAGGGTCCCTGAATGGAGGGTTGGTGTGAAGCAATCCCTTGAAAAACTTGGAGAATACAGGGTGAGCTGACAGAGAAGAGGGCTTACCTGCTGAAATAAAAGCAGACACAGCTGCCAGATGCACTTTTAGGGTAGCTGGTCTCAGCCCCAAGGTATTTAAGTGGACCATATAATCCAGGACTGTGGGTAAATCAGCAGATTCTGGGGAAATGTGCTTTCCAGAGCACAATATGGAAAACCTCTTCCATTTGGAACTATAAGTAGCCCCTGCTGGAAGGTTTTCTAGAAGCTCAGGATATCCATTACACCTTGGGAGAGGTGAATCAGCAAACTCTAACTCTTCAAGAGCAGGCCTTGAGATTGAGAGATTTGAGGTTCTGGTACCAAACCCTCCCTGAGCACAGGTTAACAGGTTGTGATTCCTGGGAAGACACAGGGAAGATGGACTGCTGAAGTAGGAGGGATACCAGGTTGTCTGGCCCAATCTGGAGCAATAAGGATCATCTTGCAGGGTTGAGATCTGATTTTGACTAGCACTTTGAACAGGAGAGGGAAGGGGGAAAGCATAGAGAAACTTCCCTTCCCAATTGAGAACCAAGGCATCCAGAGGGACTGAGCCCAACACTGGGGCCTGCAGCAAAAAGGGAAGTTGGTGATTGGGGCTGCAAAAAGATCTATCTGCGGGGTGCCCCATCTGGCAAATATCACCTCCAAGACCAGGGGGTCCAGTGACCATTTGTGATGGCCCTGGGAAATCCTGCTGAGAGCATCTTCCAGGACATTGTCCTTGCCTGGTAGGTGAACTGCCGTAAGGGAGGTGTTCAGGGAGTAAGCCAGAGACCACAACTTCATTTCTTCGGTGCACAAGGCTGTAGACCGAGTGCCCCCTTGCTTGTTGATGTACCACATTGTGGTGGTGTTGTCTGTTCTGACCTGTACAACATTGTTCTGAACAGATTTGGAAAAAGCTTGAAGTGCTAGAAAAACTGCTCTGAGTTCCAACAGATTGATGTGGAGCAGAGATTCCTGAGGGGACTCAACCCTGGGTAGTGAGGTCGCCCATGTGAGCCCCCACCCCAAGAGGGATGCATCTGTAGTAAGGATTAAGGAGGAGACTGAGGACAAAAGGAACCCCTTGTCTCAGATTGCTCTGATCCTGCCACCAGTGTAGGGCCTGGATCAGGGTTCGAGTCACTGGGATCAATTTGGTTAGAGGGTCTTTCCTTTGAGACCAAAAGGCTCTCAAATGGAACTGAATGTCCCTCATCTGAAATCTTGCTCCCTGCATTACTGCTGTAGAAGCAGCCATGTGCCCCAGGAGCTATAGAAAATGCCTTACTGGTCGAGACACCTGCAGGGTGAATGAGGAGGCCAGAGAGACCAGGGTCCTTGCCCTGTCCAACGGAAGGAAGGCTCTGACTTTCTCTGTGTTCAGCTGTGCGCCTGTGAAGGTGAGGAGCTGGACAGGCTCTAGAACTGACTTTGAAAGATTCAGAAAAAAACCTAGAGAGGTGAACAGTTGCTGAGTTATTTGTAGATGTAACTTGATTTTGTCTGGGACTGGCCTACTATGAGCCAGTCGCTCAGGTAAGGGAAGATGGCAATTTTTGCCTTCTAGAGAAGCAACTGCTACTGCCAGGCATTTTGTGAATACCTCTTGGAGCAGAGGTGAGGCCAAAGGGCATTGCTCTGAACTGGTAATGGCTTGAGAGCAGCTCGAACCTGAGGTACTTTCTATGGGAGCTTGATGAGAATATGGAAGTAGGCATCCTTGAGGTCCACGGACGCTAGCCAGTCCCCTGGCCTTAGAGAGGGTAGAATAATTCCCAGAGTCACCATTTTGAATTTTGATTTTAAAAGGTGCTTGTTTAAGTATCTGAGATCCAGGATGGGCCGCCATTCTCCTGTCTTTTGGGGTAAGGAAGTACCTGAGTACAACCCTTTGTCCTGGTGTAGGGGTGGAACCCTTTCCACAGCTCTGAGAGCCAGAAGGAAGAGACCTCTGCCTCTAGGTAAGTGCCTCTGGTGGATTTGCAGGTGGAAAGGATCTGGTTCTCATCTTGAAACTTTTTGAAGCTGAGAACCACTCCCTGGCTTACTACTTCCAGGACCCACTTGTCTGATGCAACAGACATCCAGTCCTGGACAAAGTAAGCCAGCCTGCCCCCTACTGGGATAGGAGAATCGATTCGGGCAGACCCATCAGGGTGTCTGCTTGGCAGGGGCTTTAGGCTGAGGGGTGGATGCAGGCCTGCTCATCCCCCTTCTACCTCTCCCTCTGAGGAACACTCTGTGTGAAAAGGAAGAAGAGGCCTGTGCTTTGTAAAAAGGCCTTTGGAAAGGCCTGCCTCTGCCCCTGGACTGCTGCCTTTGAGGAGTTGCCTGCCTTTCCTTGGCCTGAGCACTCCTGTAAGTGGTCTTGTATTCGTCCATTTTCTTCATGTAATTGTCTGTCTGCTCCCCAAATAGAGAATTTCCCACCACAGGAAAATCCATAGCCTTAGCCTGGGTATCCTGTGAGAGGCTAGCACATCTGAGCCAAGCTATTCTCCGAAGAGCCATAGATGTAGCTATGACTCTTGATACATCATTAGAATCCACTGCAGCATGGAATTGCACCTTAGATGCCTCAATACCATCAGCAGCCACCTGCTCCAGCTCCTTGGCAAGCTGGCCAGGGGCCCGTTTGGCTAAAGGACGATGTGAAGCCAGGGGAATAGTAGCCTTATCACAGGCTGCAGCCTGAACTACCCCAACATGGCTGCATTGCTGTGAAAGAAATTCTGTATCAGGACTCTGATAAAGTGTACCTCCTGTCCATCTTTTTATCCACAGGAGGCACAGAATTAGAGCTTTTAAAATTTTATTGTTTGTTTCTAAAGGATTTATGTAAAGGAATAGACAATCTCCTGTACTCTGGGATATACATCATCTCTACAAAGTCAGGCTCTTCTAGCTCATCCACAGCTTCCTCCAAAGGAAGCTGGAGGGTTTCAGCAACTTTTATAAAACAGAAAATGAGAAGAGGACTCAGCAAGCCTAGGGGAGATTCTCCTAAAGGTTTGTCTGGGAGATGTCCGTTCAATGGGCACATCCAGACTTTCAAAGTCACATTCACACTGTTCATAATCATCCTCCCTCCTCTGGTTCATAAACCTCTATATCATATTCTTGAACCGGTGGAACCGGCCGAACCGACCTTTTGCCAGATAGTGGCGGTTTGGACGGAACCGGTGAAAGTGACTGGACAATCTGGATTGCCCTGGCTATCTCTGCAGCAGTTGGAGAAGGGATTTTTGACTCCACACCTGCTGATTTTCTAGTTCTCTTTGCTGGAACTGGCTCCTCGGAGTCAGCTTTACGTTTGCCCGAGGAAGTCTGGCCCTGGTCAGAGGGCACTCCCTCCGGTTCGGCAGGCACCAAACCGGG
The DNA here is from genome assembly GCA_016271365.2 of Neoceratodus forsteri. Classification (NCBI taxonomy): domain Eukaryota; kingdom Metazoa; phylum Chordata; order Ceratodontiformes; family Ceratodontidae; genus Neoceratodus; species Neoceratodus forsteri. Next base: position 86,584,507 of record CM028136.1, read on the forward strand.
CTGGCCATCCGGGTCAGCGGACTTTTTGGCCTCTCGTTCCCTGAGCCTACCAACTCTCTTATCTAGGGTAGCTGCAGGGAAATTCTTGCAAATCTGGCAGTCTGCATTGAGGTGGTCAAACCTCAGACAATAAACACATGGTGTGTGGGTCAGCCTTGGCAAAGGCTTCCCACAGACACTACAGTGTTGAAACCCAGTGGGCCCGTTTTTCTTTTGGTTTCTAGACATAATGCCAGCCTAACCAAAACTTGCCCTTTTTTCGGCAGTGCCAGGCAAGACACCCTTATCGGTTCCCAACCGTGTCACGGGTCATGGAAAAAACCGTAATGAAATCCGTTTTTTTTTTGAACCGATAAGAACCAGGAACCGCACTCTAAAAAGCCTTTAAATGCTTTGGAATAAAGTTTCAACACAACCTGATCGGTTCAAACCGCACCGATAAACATTTACAAGTTCCACACAGAAATAAACCTATCTATTACTTACAATGCCATAGACAGAGCTTGAACCGATCGGTTTGCGGTTAAAATAATGATAATCGCGGTTGAATTTAACCGAGAAAAAACTCTTTAAACCGAGAAATGAACCGAGCAGTAGGAGGAATTCCGAGCGATTGTTCAGTGAGGCGGAGTAAAGAATCTGACAGTTTCAGTTTGAAATATCCCAGACAGAGTTTTTCTAACCGAGCTTATGCTCAAGTTCCATGCCCTGCATGGAAGTTAACTCTTTCACCCGAGCAGTTCTAATGGTGGGACAAACTGCAATAGTCATAATATAGCAAGACTTCATGTTGTTTGAAGGGGATCACCTCTAGGAGCAAGGAAGTGATTCTGCGCTGTATAATGGACTGGTTAGATCGCACCTTGAGTACTGTGTACAGCACTGGAGACCACACTTGAAGAGGGACATACAGCCCTGGAGAGGAACAGAGGAGGGCAACTAAGATGATACGAGGGCTAGGAGATTTGACGATGAGGACAGACTTGAGGAGCTCTGCTTGTTTTCATTGGAGGAGAGGAGACAGGGGACATGACTGAGGTCTTCAAGTACCTCAAGGAATAAATAGGGTAAACATGGAGGGATCTTTAGACTAAAGCAGGAGGTATCACCAGAGGGCATGGTTTGAAGTTGGAAGGGTGAGGGGGAAAAGAGGAGGAGGTTTTTCACTGAGCGGGTGGTGGACCCTTGGAATGCACTGCCTGGTGAGCTGGTTCAGAGATCCACAGTGGAGGGCTTCAAGAGAGGGTGGGACAGACACAGAAAGTGGATGTATCAGATGATGGCCTGTCCCAGGGGGGTGGGGATGGATGATAAGAGTTTCTGGAACACAAGGGAGGGGAGGGCCTCAGCACCCAACTAGGGATCTGAGGTTTGAGCAGACTCGATAGACCGTAAGGCCTAATCTGCTGGCAAATAGTATGGTAGTACGTTAACTGCAACTGTCAGAATATAGCAAGACTTCATGTTGTTTGAAATTGTGCTAAACTTGGGGTCTGGCTGAAGCTTGCGCTACTGTCATGCATGAGTGGCAGTTGGGATTTGTTTTTAAAACTTAATTTTAAAGTTTATTTTGGGCACCTGCCCGTGATCCCTGTGACCACTTCCGGGTCGCAGTACCCCTTAAAACACTGCCCTGCTGCAAGCGGGCATTTCTGTGATATATACCTGAAATCATTGCCAGAGAGGCTGCAGCAGAGCTTATGCAACTTGTAAAACCTGTTTGCTAGTGTTTGTAACATTTCTTGTACACCAAACATCCCGCAATGTCTTGAGCCCTGCAGGAAGTGAGGCTCTGTAGTTCTATACTACAGACCTGGGACTATATATCCTTGGGGACTGTGTAAAATTGCGCTAAACTCAGGGTCTTGCTGAAGCGTGTGCTACTGTCACGCATGAGTGGCAGTTGCATTTGTTTTTAAAACTTATTTTAAAGTTTATTTTCAGCACTTGCCCAAGATCCCTGTGACCACTTCCGGGTCGCACTACCCCTTAAAACACTGCCCTGCTGCAGGCAGGGCAGGGCGCATGCAGAAACGTGCGTCTATACGTGCATGTTGCGAGTGGTGGGAGTATACACCTTAAGGTAAGCAACCTGACCAGTGGCAGGGAATAACGATAAGTTGACTCACTTATATAGAAACTGTAGTTCAAATAGTTCCTAGACTCGGTCTTCTTACTGTTCATTAAAATGGCATAACTCGTATCAACAAACATTGGGGAATTTGCAGTAAAATGCAACACTTGTCTCATGTATGATATCAGGCCTCAGCCTTTGTATATTAATTTGTTTACATGTATAAAATGTATACAAAATGCAGACATGTGCAAAGAAATTGCTATGTTTGGCAACAGGTTAAAAGCACTACAAGCCAGTCAGGCTGATCTAAATAAATATAAGGAACCTAGTGTGGTAGTTAGTACACCAAATATACCAATATTAGATTTTACTGGTAAACACCTCCAAATGCCAGTAATGTCCGATTCTCCTGTGATTAAAACTACAAAACTGTTCGACTCTTCGCTGTCCTTGCAGACTAATATGCCATTGCAGTCAACTAAAAAGAGAACTAGGGAGGAGGAAACAGAAACTAACAATGAATGGTATTTAGTACAAGCAGCCAAATCCTCATTCAGGTGCAGAAAGGCTGATGCCTTTATCATAACCACCCAGAATAGGTCTGACCCCCTAGACCAAGATATACAGGTTACTCACCTGTAACAGGAGTTCTAGGAATGGTATATGTTGTTCATCCACACTTATTGGCAGGTTCCTTGCCGCTTTAAATCTTGCCGGAAGGTCTTCAAGCTGGCTCCTTCCACCCACCCGGGTGGTAAAACTCTCGGCTCCGGCCCATGACGCCAGATCTGGCCCGCTGGAAGCCTGTGTTGTGCGCTGAAGCCGGAGGTCAGGAATGTAGGATGAACAACATATACCATTCCTAGAACTCCTGTTACAGGTGAGTAACCTGTATTTCTAGGGACATGGATATGTTGTTCATCCACACTGTCTGGCAGACTCCTAGCAGTTCTCTGGGAGGAGGGAGGAGCGCACACCCCTACTTAGGGAATAAAGACTGGAGAACTGAGGCCCCAAACCAGCATCCCGGCGTGACTCAAGGTCGATGTGGCAATGGTACTAAAGGTGTGCTGACTTCCAGGTAGCAGCCCTGCAGATTTCTGGATAGGGGCGCCTCGGAAGCAGCCACCGATGCAGCAGTATGACGGTAGAATGAGCTTTATCCTCTGGGAGGCTCCATGCCCGCCAACTTATAGCAGAGATCTATGCAGGAGGTGACCCACCTGCCTATCGTCCGCTGGCTGCAGGTCTGCCAGGTGCGGCTTCAGCGAGGTGACAAACAGCTGGCTAACCTCTCCTCGCGTTCAGCCATGCGCCCCTTATAATAAGCGAGCGCCCTTCTAGGGTCCAAAGTATGGAGCCTGTATTCGGCCTCCGAGGTGTGATTGGGGTAGAACACCGGCAGAGTCAACACCTGGTTAAGGTGAAACTCCGACACCACCTTCGGAAGGCATTTCGGGTGGGGGCGCAGGACAACCTTGTCCCCGTAGAAGACCAGGTAAGGAGACTCTCAATGCAGAGCGCCTGGAGTTCTCCCATCCTTCTGGCTGATGTGATAGCCACCAAGAAGGCAGTCTTCCACGACAGGTAGAGAGTTCACACTGTGCATTGTTTGAATGGCTTGCCCATGAGCTTTGCCAGTACCAGCAGTAAATCCCACGGAGGTGGAGGTTCTCGCACCGGAGAGGAAATGTGATCAAGGCCTTTGAAAAAGCGCCAGACCACCTTCTCCTGCGCCACCGACTGCTCCCCGGCCCGCGCCCGGTAAGCAGAGATGGCTGCCAGTTGCACCTTTAGGGTCGTCGACCTAAGCCCTTGACTAGAAAGGGACCACAAATAGTCCAAAATGCTTGCCAAAGAACAGGAGGAAGGGTCCAAGCCCTTGCCCTGACACCAAATGGAAAATCTCTTCCATTTGAAGGCATAGCATTTCCTGGTCGACTCCTACGGACGCCTCAACAACATTGAGGACCTCGCCGGAAAGACCCAAGGCCTGGAACTCTAGCCGCCAGGAACCAGGCCGTCAGGTGCAGGGATTGAAGGTCCGATGGAACACCTTCCCTGATTGACTGAGAGCAGGTCCGGCGAGCTGGAAGCTGCCTTGGCCTGGAGCTGAGGCTGAGGAGATCTGGGTACCAGAACTGGCGGAGCCAGTCTGGGGCTATCAGAATCACCTGTGCCTTGTCCCTCCTTGCCTTGAGAAGCACCTTGTGAATCAAGGGAAATGGGGGAAAGGCGTAAAAGAGGCCCGGGGTCCACAGCCTCGAGAAGGCATCCCCCTGCAGCGAGCCCTGCCGAGGGGGGCGGGCATGAAACAGCCTCAGCTTCGCGTTCTCCCTGGAGGCAAACAGGTCCACCTGAGGTGTGCCCCAGTGGGAGAACAGATCTGTACTACCTCCGCAGGAGAGACCACTCGTGAGATGCAGCCCCTATCCGCCCAGGGCATCGGCCAGGGTGTTGGAGACTCCTGCCACATGAATGGCTAGGAGATCCGCCCAGGCCGCGCACGAGTGACCAAATGCGGAGAGCTTCCTTGCATAGAAGCATGGAGCATGTCCCGCCCTGGCGGTTCAGGTAGTACATGGTCGTGGTGTATTGTCCATCTGGACTCGGACCACTTTGACCCCGGAGAAACGGAGCAAAGGCGTGAGAGCTAGGCGGACCGCCTGGAGCTCCAGCAGGCTGATGTGGCATCGACCGTGGGGACCAGAGGCCGTGGCGCTGTGTCCCCCAGATGGGCACCACAACCCATCAGAGAGGCATCGGTCAATAGAGAGACCGCTGCTCGGGCGACAAATGGGATACCCTCCTGCAGATGAGATGAATGGTCCACCGCCGAGAGCTGCTCCACATCTCCTGGTCACCACCACTAGCTGGTCCAATGGATCGCAGCGCCAGGACCACTGGCTGGCCAGTCTCACCACTGAAGGGCGAGTGCCAGCGGCCCAACGGAGCACGCTGGTACAGGCCGCCATGAGACCCAGGAGACGAGGAAGTCCCGGCAGGGCGCGATTGCCCAACCAGAAATGATTGGGCAAAGGAGGTAAGAACCTCGCCCTGGTCCGGGAGCCGTGTTTGGCTCAAGAGAGTCGAGCTCTGCCCCGATAAACAGAATCACCTGCTTCGGCTCGAGTTCCGACTTGGCCTCGTTGATGAGAAGGCCGACTTGAGAGCAAACCCGGAGGGCCAGATCTCTGGACCGCTCCACCTCCTGTCTGGAGGGGGCTGCTATCAGCCAATCGTCCAGGTAAGGGTACACCCAGACCCCTCGGCACCGCAGGAAAGCTGTCATCACTGCAATGCATTTGGTGAAGACCCTGGGAGCTGGAGACAGGCCGAAGGGCATGGCTCGGAACTTGAAGAGGGATCCCTCCGCTTGAAAGCGAAGGAATCTCCGATGTGACGGACAGATAGGGACGTGAAAGAACACGTCCTGCAGGTCCAGAGAGCAGAACCACACGCCGTGTTCCAGAGATGGTATTATCTGCGCTAGAGTGACCATCCTGAAGGTTCGAGACCTTAGGAACTTGTTCAGGTCGTGTAGGTCGAGAATGGGGAAGCCAGCCCCCGTCCGCTTGGAACCAGGAAGTACCTGGACACAAACCCGGGTCTGAGGGAGGGTCCGCTACCTTGATCACCTCTTTGGAGGAGGAGATGGCGTCGCCCGATGAGCCGACAGTGAGGCTGCGGACCCCGAGGCCCCCGAGGTGCGACGGCCTGAAGGGCGGGACTGCTCAATTCTAGAGGCAGGCCTTTTCCCACCACCTTCCAGTACCCACCTGTCCACGGTAATAATGGACCAGGCGGAAAGGAAGTGTCGGAGCCGCCCCACGGGGGAACCTGGTGAGGTGACGGGTTGGGGCGACACCCCAGCCCGGCCACTCGGCAGGCTTGGAGGAGGACCGCCGAGGAATCTCCTGGGCCTACCTCCTGCTTCCTGTTGGAGAAAGCCGACGGCTTGGGTTTAGGATGCCAAGCCCGAGCCTGCTGGCCCTGACGTTGCTGGGCCGGGCGCGCCGGGGGCGCAGAAAGACAAAAGGGCTTAGGCTGTGGCTTGCGGCCTTTGTCCTTCTGAGCGGAAGAGACCGAGTCCAAGGTAGCGTTGGACTTCTCGATCCTCTGCAGGTGACCTTCCACCCCAGGGCCGAAGAGGTCAGTCCCCAAAAAGGGAATATCTGCCAACTTGTGCTGGGTATCCGAAGTAAAGGTGGATATCCTCAGCCAAGCCCGACGACGCATGGCCACTGCGGCTGCCACAGACCTGGCACATGAGTCCCCAATGTCTAACGCAGTCTGGAGCTGCTGTTTGGCCACTGCCCTGCCCTGGTCCCGCACCTGCCTGACCGTAGTCTGCAGATCCGCGGGAAGATGAGGGACGACTTCATCCAGGAGCCCAACAGGGCATGAGAAAATGTGCCATGAGGATGGCCGAACTGGCCTGACGAAGGCTGAGAGGACGGCATAGACTTTTCGCCCGCATAATCCAATTCTCTGACTCCTTGTCGGAGGTTTGTCCATATCCTCATGCCTCGCACGCCGGAAAACGCCGTCGGTAACCAACCCCTCAGCAGAGGGGTGTTCCGAAAAACCGGACAGGGAACCGGTAGGGACCGCATACTTCCTGGCCATCCTGGCCGAAGGTGCAGGACAGGAAGCAGGGCGCTGCCAAAGCTCCAAGGCCGACCTACTCATGGCCTCGCCACTGGAAAGGCCTCCGAGAAATCCCTCGGTCCAGAATCTCCGTGAGGGGATACCTGGTCTGTTTAGAACGGGTTCGAGCTTCATCCCGGTGGACTCCGAGATGAGCCGAAGCAATCCTAGGAAGGACGAAGGGCTATCGTCCACTGACTGTCCTCCTGAGGACTCCAAGTCCATTCGCTTGGAGAAAAGGGAGGAATCATCCTCGGACTCGGAAGAGTCCTCAAAGAGCTGCCTTGGGCCTGAGCCACTCTCCACCTGCCGAGGTCTATCGGGAGTGAGAGTGACAGACAGTCTATGGGGCAGTCCCTGAGCCGACCGAGAATTTTTGGTCGGAGCCCCAAATAACGGCTGTGGAGGCGGAGGTTCCACCAGAATCGGTGGGGCAGCTGGAATTGGCCGAACAACTGGCCTGGGAACGGGCTCCTCGGCTAGAATGAGTGGTTGTTTCGGCCGCTCCGGTGACAGCCACTTAATGGCCGGGGAAGACGACGACGTCGGCTTATTCCCGGTCAGGAGGAGCTGTTGCCATTGAGTTCCTCATACCTCCGACGCAACTTGCGCCGATGCCTCTCCTCATCCAAGGAGGAGGAAGAGGACGAGTGGTGGCGCTGCTTGCCGCGGTGCCGAGACCGAGACCGCCTATGACGGCGGGATCGGCTGGACCGCGAAAACGTCCGAGACCGAGACTGAGAACCTCGGCTAGGCCGAGGACGGCGCAGGGAGGTGTCGAGAATCGGCATTCCCTTCGGTTCGGACGATTCCACCGAAGGCTCCGGAACCGGAGGCACAGACGAGCCCACGGGATCCTCAACTCCCACCGGGGAACTGGGAGAGGGATTTCAGCTTCTCCAGTCGACTAACCCGTCCAACGGGTCGAGAAAATCTCGACCCGACGACGGGAGTCTCAGTCAACTGGCCTGACGGGACACTCGTGAAGCCAGTGGCGAGCCGAGGGGTCAATCGTCGACTGTCGACAACTAGGAGGGGATCTTCCGCCCCAAGAGCGCCGATGGTGAGACTTACCTTTGTCTCTCTTTTTGGACCGAGAAAAAGGTCCAGAAGAAGTTGGACCCTCACCTTTCGTCGAGAGGGTCAGACAAAGCTCCTTAAAAGAAGCCAAATACGAGGCACAGAGAGAGAGCGGGACAAATGCCGCAGCCGAGGTAGAAGCGGCCCGCGCCGCCTCCTCTTCGAGGGCGATCATCTGCTTGAGCTGATCCGCCGAGCCCGCCGCCGCAGACACCGCCGACCGGGCCTCTTTAGACTTAACCAGAGGAAGTCTTTTATTGGGACGCCCCTGCTGTAAACGGGCAGCACGGTCTTCGAGGACGTAGGCCGAAAAAGAAGAGCACAGGTCGCAAGCCTGCGGGTCGTGCTCAAGGCCTAAGCAGTAGACGCACGTGGAGTGCGGATCCGTCCGAGACATCTTCTGCCCGCAAGGGCATCTCCAGAAACCGGGAGTCGATTTGTCCATCGCAGCCGTGAGGGAGAGAAGACCGAAGTCTTTTTAGCAAAAAACTTTTGATTTTGAAAATTCGAAGAATTAGGAACCAGTCTTATACGCAGAGCGTTAAGGAGGGAACCTGAGCTTCCAAGCGGTAAGGAAGATCTGGCGTCATGGGGCGGAGCCGAGAGTTTTACCACCCGGGTGGGTGGGAGGAGCCAGCTTGAAGACCTTCCGGCAAGATTTAAAGCGGCAAGGAACCTGCCAATAAGTGTGGATGAACAACATATCCATGTCCCTAGAAATACCTTTACCTAGTAATGCTTTCCCATTATTAGTACATGGAATCCCCTTCCCACAGAATCATACAGTGACTGAGCATACTATGAGACCACCAGACAGTACTGATCTGATTAATATACAATCTGACTACAACACTAATATCACTGTGAATGATATGGAATTTATGAATACAGACTTCCATGATCAAAACGGGACTAAAAAATATATATATATATATATATATATATAATTAGGTGACTCAATAGTTAAAAATCTGGACAGACTGATATGCAACCCTGACAAAGAATATTGAATGGTATCCTCTTTTAGAGGGGCAAAAATCTCAGACATTACCCGTATGCTATATTAAAAAATTCTGAACCCTCCCGACTTGTCATAGTCCATGCAGGGACAAATAACTTAAGATCAGATCCTACCAACAAAATCAAACAGGAATATGTGTGCTTAGATAATAAGCTATCGGAGAGGGACTGTAAAATTGTCATCTCAGAAGTTCTATCAATCCAGAGAGCCCCTGATTACATTAACACTAAGATCAAATATATAAATGAGTGGCTAAGGAAATGGTGCCTTAGGCAAGATGAAAAAATTCCCCACCTTAGTAATTGTGTTTCCTCTAACGGAGTCTTGCTGTATTCTGACATTATACAGTTAGCTCCAGCACCTGAACTGCTCCAGACAGGAAAGAGTTAACTCTATGCCACAGCATAGAACATTGAGCTCGAGCTCGGGTCAAACCTCTGTCTGCTGCACTTTGAAGTGTAACCATCAGATTCTTATGAGCTAATGCTAACTACCCCACTAAATGGAAATTGTAAAAAATGTTTACTAGCCAAAAGGCAACCAAATATTTTGGATCCCCAAAAGACTCAAGTCGAGAAACCCAAAATCAAAACCAGGTAGTAAACAAAACAATTATCAAATAATAACCATAACCCACTCCCCCTGATTAAAAAGGGAGAGTGCCAAGTACACCCCTGAGGTGCAACACTGCACCTACCATCCCACTTCCCAAAAATCAGGTTCTGAGAGGGGAGGGAGGTCAGAATACAGGAAGACTCCACTAGAAGAAACACAATTACTAAGGTGAATAATTTTTTCTTCAAACAACATGAAGTCTTGCTTTATTCTGACATTATGAAGACTACCAAGCAGTACCTCCATGGAGGAGGGAATCAAACCTATTTTGGGAATAGGCTCTGCAGTACTGCTGTACCAAACTGAGGATCACTCCTAGCCTGGATATCCAGAGAGTAATGCTTGGTGAATGTACGGACTGTTTTCCAGGTGGCTGCTTTGCATATCTCTAATAGGGGTATATCTCTGGCAGCAGCCAGAGAAGCAGCTGTACCTCTAGTCGAATGAGCCCTCAGGCCTTAGGGGGGTATTTTGCCGAGCTTTTCATTGCAGAATTGTACACAAGAGACAATCCACCTAGCAATACTTCTCTTAGTAGCAGATTTGCCCTTTCCCACTTCCCCATAAGTGAGGAATAACTGGAGGGAGTCAAATCTGAGTGCCTTAGTACACTCCATGTAGTAGCCAAGAGCCCTTTTAACATCCAAACTGTGTAATCTCATCTCTCTCCTGAAGAAGAATGATCAGTGAAGAACACAGGGAGAGACATGGATTGGTTCAGATGAAAATCTGAAACCACTTTGGGAAAGAACCTCCAGTTGGTTCTGAGGACCACCTTATCTCTATGGAATGAGATAAAATCAGGCTCCACTGACAGAGCTTGCAATTCACTGATACGTCTGGCAGAGGTAATAGCTACCAGAAGAAAAAATTACTCACCTTAGTAATGTTGTTTCTTCTAATGGAGTCTTGCTGTATTCTGACATATTTCAGTGATGTCCAACTTTTGAACTGCCCCGGAGATGAAAGAGTTAACTTTCCATGCCAGGCATGGAACGCTGAGCTCGAGCTCAGTTGAGACTCTGTCTGTTGCTGTTTGAACTCAAACCGTCAGATCTTTACAAGCTATACTCACTGGGTGTCCTGTGTGGAAACTGTAAACTTGCACTAGCCAACTGGCTACTAAATATAATAAAAATATTTTTTGGTCCCAAAACAAAGACTCAAGTCAGGAAACCCAAAAATAAAACAAAACACAACACCCACACACCCAAACTAAAGGGGTGAGAAAAGAAAGGGTGGGGGCACCTCCCGAGTGCCAACACTGCTACTGCCCACCCACATCCCAAAAAACAGGTTCTGAGAGGGGAGGCAAGGGGGAGGTCAGAATACAGCAAAACTCCATTAGAAGAAACAACATTACTAAGGTGATTAATTTTTCTTCAAACAACATGAAGTCTTGCTGTATTCTGATATGTTCAGACTACCAAGCAGTACCTCCATGGAGGAGGGACAGAACCTACTTAGGAAATAGGCTCTGAAGCACTGCTTTGCCAAACCGAGCATCACTCCTAGCCTGGATATCCAGAGAGTAATGCTTGGTAAAAGTGTGTACTGTTTTCCAGGTGGCTGCTTGACAAATCTCTAAGATAGGAATATCCCTGGCAGCAGCCTGGGAAGCAGCTGTACCCCTGGTAGAGTGAGCACTCAGGCCTGAGGGTGGGATCCTACCTAGTTTTTTATAGCAAAATTGAATGCAAGAGACAATCCACCTGGCAATAGATCTCTTAGTGGCAGGTTTTCCCTTACCAACCTCTCCATAAGTGAGGAACAGTTGGAGGGAGTCAAACCTGTGACCCTTGGTGCGCTCTATGTAGTAGCTAAGGGCCCTTTTCACATCCAAACTGTGCAGCCTCCTCTCCCCAGAGGAGGAATGGTCAGTGAAAAAAACAGGAAGAGACATAGACTGGTTAAGGTGGAAATCTGAAACCACCTTAGGCAAAAACTTCCTATTAGTCCTGAGGACCACCTTATCTCTAAGGAAAGAGATAAAATCAGGCTCCACTGACAGGGCCTGTAACTCACTTATGCGTCTGGCAGAGGTGATGGCCACCAAGAAAACAGTTTTCCAAGTCAAGTACTTAAGCTCTGCTGAGGACAAAGGCTCAAAAGGAGGTTGCATAAGCTAAGCAATGCAAACATTAAGGTCCCAAGCAGCGGCAGGGTCCCTGAAGGGAGGATTGGTATGAAGCAATCCCTTGAAAAATTTAGAAAATACAGGATGAGCTGAAAGGGAAGAGTGCTTGCCTGCTGAGAGGAAGGCAGAGACAGCTGCCAGATGCATGCTTAGTGTAGCTGGTCTAAGTCCCAAGCTATTAAGATGAACCATATAGTCAAGGACTGTGGGCAGGCCAGCAGACTCTGGAGAAATATGCTTCCCAGAGCACCATATAGTAAATCTTTTCCACTTGGAACTGTAAGTGTTTCTGGTGGAAGGCTTTCTAGAAGCCTTTAAGATATCCACAACACCTTGAGAGAGGTGCAAATCAGCAAACTCTAACTCTTCAAGAGCCAGGCCTTGAGATTGAGAGATTTGAGATTCGGATACCAAACCCTCCCCTGAGCACATGTTAACAGGTTGTAATTCCTGGGAAGAGACAGGGGAAGGTGGACTGCTAAGGACAAGAGAGGGTACCAGGGCTGTCTGGCCAAGTCTGGAGCAATCAGAATCACATTGCAGGGTTGAGACCTGATTTTGACTAGCACCTTGAACAGGAGAGTGAAGGGGGGAAAGCATACAGGAACTTCCCTTCCCAATTGAGAACTAGGGCATCCAGGGGGACTGAGCCCAACAATGGGGGCCTGCAGTAAAAGAGAGGAAGTTGGTGATTGTCTGGGGGCTGCAGAAAGATCCATCTGTGGGGTGCCCCATCTGGAGAAGATCACCTTCAAAACCAGGGGATCCAGGGACCATTCGTGGTGGCCCCGAGATATCCTGCTGAGAGCATCTGCCAGGACATTGTCCTTGCCTGGGAGGTGTACTGCTGTAAGAGAGACGTTCAGGGAATAGGCCAGAGACCACAACTTCATTGCCTCTGTGCACAAGGCCATAGACCGAGTGCCCCCTTGCTTGTTGATATACCACATTGTGGTGGTATTGTCTGTCCTGATCTGAACTACTTTGTTGTGAACAGACTTGGAAAAAGCATGAGGTGCTAGAAACACTGCTCTGAGTTCTAATAGATTGATGTGAAGAAAAAATTACTCACCTTAGTAATGTTGTTTCTTCTAATGGAGTCTTGCTATATTATAGACATTAGCAGTTTGTTCCAGCTCTAGAACTGCCCCGGACTGAAATGGTTAAAACCATTCCAAAATAGAATTTTGGCACGAGAGCAGCTCTATCTGGGTCATTTCAAACTTGAACTGTCAGATCTTTACGAGCCAAACTCACTAAGGTCTGTGTGGAAGCTGTAACCTACACTAGCCAAATGGCTACCTAAATAATAACAACCATTGATGGTCCCAACACCCAAGACTCAAGTCAGGGACCAGAAATACTAACACCATTCTAATAATATGAAAATGGAACATAAGTATAATAAAACACACACCGCTGACACACACACCCCAAAGTCCCAAAGGGGACAAAATGCTAACAGGACATAAGTAGTGCCCACACTAAGTTGCCCGCACCCACCAAGTAGAGGTTCTGAGAGGGGCAGGTTGGGAGGTCTATAATATAGCAAGACTCCATTAGAAGAAACATTACTAAGGTGAGTAATTTTTCAAACAACATGAAGTCTTGCTATATTATAGACATTAGCAGAATACACAGCAGTACCTCCATGGAGGAGGGCAGAACCTACTTGGGAATAGGCTCTGAAGAACAGCTGTGCCAAACCGAGCACCTCTCCTGGCCTGGACATCCAGGGAGTAATGCTTGTAAAAGTGTACCGCTTTCCAAGTAGCAGCCTGGCAAATCTCTAATAAAGGGATATCTCTGGCAGCAGCTAGAGACGAGCTGTACCCCTGGTAGAATGAGCCTCAAACCGGGGGCTCTGCCCACTTTCTGATAACAAATTGGATACAAGAGACAATCCACCTGGCTATTGATCTCTTAGTGGCAGGTTTGCCTTTCCCAACTTCACCATAGGTAAGGAAAAGTTGGAGGATTCAACCGGTGACCTTTGGTACGCCTATATAATAACTAAGAGCTCTCTTAACATCCAGGTTGTGCAACCTCCTCTCACCGAAGAGGAGTGATCAGTGAAAAATACTGGAAGGGAGATAGATTGATTAAGGAAATCTGAAACCACCTTAGGCAAAACTTCCTATTAGTCCTAAGGACTACCTTATCCCTGTGGAAAGAAATAAAGTCAGTCTCCACTGACAAGGCTTGCATCACTTATGCTCCTGGCAGAAGTGATAGCCACTAGAAAACAGTTTTCCAAGTTAGGTACTTAAGCCTGCAGAAGACAGAGGTTCAAAAGGGGGTTGCATTAACTGGGCAATGCAAACATTAAGGTCCCAAGCAGGGGCGGTTCCTAAAGGGAGGATTAGTATGGAGTAATCCTTAAAAAACTTGGAAAACACAGGATGAGAGGAAAGAGGGATGACTTTCCTGTTGACAGAAAAGCAGACACAGCTGCCAAATGAACTCTCAGGGTAGTTGGTCTGAGACCCAAGGAATTAAGATGTACCATGTAATCTAACAAAATGGGCAATTCAGCAGATTCTGGGGAAATATTTTTCCAGCACACCAAATGGAAAACCTTTTCCATTTAGAACTATAAGTAGTCTAGTGGAAGGCTTTCTGGAAGCCTTTAGGATCTAAGAACACCCTGAGAGAGGTGTAAATCAGCAACTCTAACTCCTCAAGAGTCAGGCCTTGAGGTTGAGGGATTTGAGGTCCGGATACCAAACCCTTCCCTGGGCACAAGTCAACAGATTGTGATTCCTGGGGAGGCACAGGGGAAGATGGACTGTCAGAGACAGAAGGAGTGGGTACCAGGGCTGCTTGGCCCAATCCGAGGCAATCAGAATCACCCTGCAAGGCTGAGATCTGATTTTGACTAGTACTTTGAATAGGAGAGGAAAGGGGAAAGCATAGAGGAACTTCCCTCCCAATCCAGAAGAAGGGCATCCAGGGAACTGAGCCCAGCACTGGAGGCCTGCAACAGAACAGAGGAAGTCTGTGATTGTCTGGGGCTGCAAAAAGATCTATCTGAGGGATGCCCCACCTGGCAAAAACTATCCCCAGCACTTGAGGATCCAGGGACCATTCATGATGGCCCTGGGAAATCCTGCTGAGGGCATCCGCTAGGACATTGTCCTTCCCTGGAAGATGAACTGCTATGAGGGAAGTGTTCAGGGAATAGGCCAGAGACCACAACTTCATTGCCTCAGTGCACAAGGCCGAAGACCGAGTGCCCCCCTGTTTGTTGATGTACCACATTGTTGTGGTGTTGTCTGTTCAGACTTGTATCACCTTGTCGTGGACAGATGCAGAAAAAGCTTGAAGAGCTAAAAAGACAGCTCTGAGTTCCAGCAAATTGATGTGGAGCAGAGATTCCTGGGGGACCAAACTCCCTGAGTGGAAAGGTCGCCCATGTGGGCTCCCCAACCCAGAAGGGAAGCATCTGTAGTGAGAGTCAAGTCGTGAGAAGGGGAAATGAAGGGGAACCCCGCTCTTGAATTGCTCTGATCCTGCCACCACTGGACAGCTAGGATCAAGGTTCTAGTCACTGGGACCAACTTGGAAGGGGTCTCTTCTCTGAGACCAAAAGGTTCTCAAGTGAAACTGAATGTCTCTCATCTGAAATCTGGCTCCCTGCACAACAGCTGTGGATGCAGCCATGTGCCCCAGGAGCTGCAGAAAGTGTCTTGCTGGTCAGAGACCTGCAGAGTGAAGGAAGAAGCCAGAGCCACTAAATTCCTTACCTTTCTGGGGAAGAAAGGCTCTGGCTAGCTTTGTGTCAATTCTGCCCCTATAAGGTGAGTACCTGGACTGGTTCCAGAACCGACTTTGGTAGGTTTAGCAGAAAACCCAGGGAGGTGAGAAGCTGCTGGGTGACCTGCAGGTGAGATTTACCTGTTCTGGGGACTGGCCTACAATGAGCCAGTCGTCTAGATAGGGAAAACAGCAATCCTCTGCCTCCTTAAGTGGGCCACTGCCACTGCTAGACACTTTGTGAATACCCTTGAGCAGAGGTAAGGCCAAGGGCATTGCTCTGAACTGGTAATGACCTGAGAGCAGTTCGAATCTGAGGTACTTTCGATGGCATCTTCTGATTAGGACATGGAAATAGGCATCCTTGAGGTCCAGGGAGGCTACCCAGTCCCCTGGCCTTAGGGAAGGTAAAATCATTGCCAGAGTTACCATTTTGAACTTTGGTTTCAAAAGATGCTTGTTCAGAAATCTGAGATCTAAAATGGGCCACCATTCTCCTGTCTTTTCTGGGGTAAGGAAGTATCTGGAATGCAGACCCCTGCCCTGATGCAGGGAGGAACCCTTTCACTGCTCTGAGAGCTAACAGGATGAGACCTCTGTTTCCAGAGCGAGGGTCTCTGAAGCACTTGCAGGTAGAAAAGTCTGCTTCTCAACTTGGGAAACTTTTGAAGCTGAGAACCAGACCCTGGCTTACTACTTCCAGAACCCACTTGTCTGAGGTTAAAGAAGCCCAATTCTGACTGAAGTGCAGCCTGCCCCCACTGGTACAGGAGACTGCCCTGGGCACCCCATCAGGGTGCCTGTTTCGCAGGAGCTTTAGGCTGGGGTGGGAGCAGGTCTGCCCACCCTCGCCTGCCCCTGCCTCTGAAGAAGCCTCTGAGCATAGGCAGAAGAGGCCTGAGTCTGGTAGAAAGGCCTCGTGAAAAGGCTCACCCCTACCCCTGGGGCATGCCTTTGAGGAGTGGCTTGCCTCCCAGCCTGGGCACTCTTGTAAGTAGTCCTATATTCATCCATCTTCTTCATGTAATTCTCTGTCTGCTCTCCAGAGAATTTCCCACTACAGGAAAATCCATAGGCTTAGTCTGGGTATCCTGTGAAACTAGTACACCTGAGCCAGACCAACCTACGAAAAGCTACAGATGTGGCCATGACCCTAGAGGAAACATCATTAACATCCACAGCAGCATGAAACTGAACCTTAGAGGCTTCAATGCCATCAGCAGCCACCTGTTCTAGTTCACTAGCCAGCTGGCCATGGGCCTGCTTAGCCAGTGCATAACAGTATCCCATCTAGATTTCTGATACCTAGCTACATAAGCCATATAATTTGCTTGCCTGAGTCCCAGAGAGGCTGCCATATACTGTTTTTTGCCATGGCATCAATCTTCCTGGAATCCTTGTCAGGAGGATGTGAAGCCAAGGGAATATTAGCTTTATCACAGGCAGCAGCCTGAACTACCCCAACATGACTGCATTGCTGAGAAAGGAATTCTGTATCAGGCCTGACAATGTATACCTTCTGTCCATCTTTTATCTACAGGAGGCACAGAATTAGGAGCTTTTAAAATTTTGTTTGTTTCCTAAAAGACTTATGTAAAGGAATAGACAATCTCCTAGACTCTGGAATATCCATCATTTCTACAAAATCAGGCTCCTCTTGCTCATCCACAGCCTCTTTTAAGGGAAGCTGGAGGGTTTCAGCAACTTTTTTATAAAACATAAAATGAGATGGGGACTCAGACAGCATAGGGGGAGATTCTAAAGGTCTGTCTGGGGAAATTTCCGGTTCAATGGGCACACCCAGACCTTCCCAGCCACATTCATACTGTTCATAATCCTCCTCCTCCTCTGGTTCATAAAATTCTCAATATCATAATCCTGAACCACTGGGACCGGACGAACCGACCTTTACCAGATAGTGGTGGTTCTGACGGACCCTGAGACAGTGACTGGACAATTTGTATGGCTTTTGTTATCTCTGCAGCAGTTGGAGAAGGAATTTTGGACCCAGACCTGCTGATTTTCTTGTTTTCTTACTGGAATTGGTTCCTCAGAACCAGCTTTTCTTTTGCCGAGGAAGTCTGGCCCTGGTCAGAGGGCACTCCTCTGGTTCGGTTGGCACCGAACCGGGCTGGCCATCCGGGTCAGCTGACTTTTTGCTTCTGTTCCTGAGCCTGCCCAATCTTTTTTCCAGGGTGGCTGCAGGGAATTCTTACATACCTGGCAGTCTGACTGGAGGTGGTCAAACCCAGACAATAAACACGTGTGGTGTGTGGGTCAGCCTTGGCAAGACTTCCCCACAAACATCACAGTGTTGAAACAATGGGCCCAGTTTTCTTTTGGGTTTCTCAGACATAATGCCAGCCTAACCAAAAACTTGCCTTTAGACGGCAGTGCAGCCGAACACCCTTATCGGTTCTAACGTGTCACAGGTATTGGAAAACGTAATAAACTGCTTTTTTAGAACCGATAAGAACCGGGAACCGCACTCTAAAATAGTAACTTTTAGTTTTAAATGAGTTTTAAACCCACTGATCGGTTCAAAACCGAACCGATAACTTACAGTTACCACAGATAGAGCTTGAACCGAACGGTTTTGCGGTTAAAATAAAACTATTCTTGGTTAAATCCAACCGAGAAAACACTTTTTAAACCGAGAAATGAACTGAGCAGAAGGAGAAATCTCCGGAGCGACTGTTCACTGAGGCGGAGTAAAGAATCTGACAGTTCAAGTTTGAAATGACACAGATAGAGCTGCTCTCGTGCCAAAATTCTATTTTGGAATAGTTTTAACCATTTCACTCCAGGGCAGTTCTAGAGCTGGAACAAACTGCTAATGTCTATAATATAGCAAGACTTCATGTTGTTTGAAGCAGAGATTCCTGAGGAGACCACAACCCTTGGGTGGCCAGGTCCCCCAAGTGGGCTCCCCACCCCAAGAGGGAGGCATCTGTAGTAAGGATTAGAGAATGAGACTGAGTGACAAAAGGAACTCCCTGTCTTAGATTGTCCTGATCCTGCCACCACTGTAACGCCTGGATCAGGGTTTGAGTCACTGGGATTAGTTTGGTCAGAGGATCCTTTT
The DNA here is from genome assembly GCA_016271365.2 of Neoceratodus forsteri. Classification (NCBI taxonomy): domain Eukaryota; kingdom Metazoa; phylum Chordata; order Ceratodontiformes; family Ceratodontidae; genus Neoceratodus; species Neoceratodus forsteri. The sequence continues at coordinate 86,602,928 of CM028136.1, forward strand.
CTGAGACCAGAAGGCTCTCAAGTGGAACTGAATGTCCCTCATTTGAAATCTTGCTCCCTGAACCACTGCTGGAGGCAGCCATGTGTCCCAGGAGCTGCAGAAAATGCCTTGCTTGTCGAGATACCTGGAGGGTGAATGAAGAGGCCAGTGAGATAAGGGTCCTTGCCCTGTCCAGGAGGAAGGCTCTGCCTTTACTGTATCCAGCTCTGCCCCTATGAAGGTGAGAGCTCACAGGCTCTAGAACTGACTTTGAAAGATTCAGAAGGAAACCTAGAAGTGAGCAGCTGCTGAGTTATCTGTAGGTGTGACTTGATCTTGGTCTGGAGACTGGCCTACTATGAGCCAGTCGTCCAGGCATGGAAAGATGGAGATCCTTTTTCTCCTTAGGAAGGCAACCACTACTGCCAGGCATTTTGTGAACACCCTTGGAGCAGAAGTTAGGCCGAAGGGCACTGCTCTGCATTGGTAATGGCCTAAGGGCATCGCGAACCTGAGGTACTTTCGGTGGGAGCTTCTGATGAGAATATGGAAATAGGCATCCTTGAGATCCAGAGAAACTAGCCAGTTCCCTGGCCTTAGAGAGGGTAGAATTTTTCCCAGAGTCACCATTTTGAACTTTGGCTTTAAAAGATGCTTGTTTAAATATCTGAGATCCAGGATGGGCCGCCATTCTCCTGTCTTTTTGGGGGTTAGGAAGTACCTGGAGTACAATCATTTTCCCTTGTGGTAGGAGTGGAACCCTCTCTATGGCTCTCAGAGCCAAGAGGGAAGACCTCTGCCTCTGGGGCAAGTGCCTCTGAAGGATTTGCAGGTGGAAAGGATCTGGTTCTTATCTTTGGAAATTTTTTGAAGCTGAGAACCAGTCCCTGGCTTGCTACTTCCAGGACCCATTTGTCTGATGTTAAAGACATCCAGTCTTGGACAAAGTAAGCCAGCCTGCCCCCTACAGGTGGTGGAGAATCGGCCCTGGCAAACCCATCAGGGTGCCTGTTTGGCAGGGGCTTTAGGCTGAGGGGTGGAAGCAGGCCTGCCTGTACCCCGTCTGCCTCTCCCTCTGAAGAACCCCCTATGAGCATAAGCAGAAGAGGAGGCCTGGGCTTGGTAGAAAGGCCTATGAAAAGGCCTGCCCCTGGAATGCTGCCTCTGGGGAGTGACTTGCCTTTCCTTGGCCTGAGCACTCCTATAGGTGGTCCTGTATTCATCCATTTTCTTCATGTAGTTCTCTGTTTGCTCCCCAGAGAATTACCCACAACAGGAAAATCCATGGCCTTAGTCCAGGGACATCGCCACTCTCAACAAGCACTTGACTGAGAGCTTCAACTATGTCCTGGCCTGGGTAACTAAGCACAAACTAGTATTGAACCTGAAAAAAACTCAGGCCATGCTTTTTGGCTCAGCTGCCAAACTCAAAGCCATACCAGCCCCGCTGGCGGTAGCAAGTCCAGGCGGTACTTCCCTCCCAACAGTGCTCTCAGTCAAGTACCTTGGGGTGTTACTCGACCTTCAACTTGATCTGGGAAGTCACATTCTCAATGTCTGTAGGGTAGCAAACAGTAAACTGGGACTGGCCTACAGGGCCAGGTACAACCTCACCCCAGCGGCCCGTCTGGCCCTGGCGAGAGGAGTCCTCCTTCCTACTCTCAGTTATGGAATGCACCTATTCGGCCTCTCCCCTAAATCACACCTCGTGAGGTGGTACACGTCGTACAACAACGTCTGTCGCTTTGCCCTGGCCGCCCCTCGACTCACTCACCACTGTGAGCTATACGAAAAGCTACACTGGCTCTCCACAGCCAAATACCTAGACTTTGGGCTAGGGTGCCTTGTGGGCAAAGTGCTGAGAACCGGAACCCCCCCTGGGGCTGGCCCGGTTTCTTCCTCCAGCTGATCCATCCCCATATCAACTTAGGTCCCAGGCCCTGGGGAAGCTAAAGGTTCCCCCGTCCTGGACCCAGATGGGTGACAGGGACTTTGCCGTGTGTGCTCCTAGACTCTGGAACTCTCTTCCCGAGTCCAAGTCAGCTCGGCCTCCACACATCAGTGCTTCATGTAATCCCTGTGGGAGTCCTGGCTTCACTCTCGGCAGGACTGCCCCAGGCCCCTAGTGTAGTGGTGCCTGTCCACTGGATCCTAGGTTGCTCACGGTGGGACCTCCTGCCAAAACCTGCTTGTCCCTGCTCTATGTTATGTACCCCGTGCACTGACTGAAGTTTTACCTCACACTAACTTGGCATGACATCTACTCTAATGTAATTCGTGCTAAACTGATCTACTGTTGTATTTGACCTGTTCTCTCTTTTATAATGCTCCCAATGTGTTATGAAGTGTTCCTGTACTGTAATGATGATCTGTGTGTTTTACTGTACCTCTCTGTTCCCATTGTCGTATTCTCCCGGGTCGTTCCTGAAAATAGGCATATTACTTGTCTAGTGTACTTACCTGGTTACCAAAAGCTAAATAAATAAATAAATAGTATGGGTATCCTGAGACAGGCTAGTACATCTGAGCCAAGCCATCCTACGAAGGGCCACAGATGTAGCCATGACTCTAGATGAAACATCATTGGAGTCCACTGCAGCATGGAATTGCACCTTGGATGCCTCAATACCATCAGCAGCCACCTGCTCCAGCTCATTGGCAAGCTGGCCAGGGACCTGTTTAGCTAAGGCCATTACAGTGTCCCATCTAGATTTCTGATATCTAGCTGTATAGGCCATATAATTAGCCTGCCTGAGTCCCAAGGATGCTGCCATGTACTGTTTCTTTGCCATGGCATCAATCCTCCTGGAGTCCTTATCTGGGGCGTGTGAAGCCAAGGGTATATTTGCCTTATCACAGGCAGCAGCCTGCACTACCCCAACATGGCTGCATTGCTGGGTAAGGAACTCCGTATCTGAGCCTGAGAGAGTATACCTCTTGTCCATTCTCTTGTCCACAGGAGGTATAGAATTAGGAGTCTTTAAAATTTTTATTGTCTGTTTCCCAAAGGACTTATGAAGGGGAATAGACAGCCTCCTGGACTCTGGGATATCCATCATTTCAACATAGTCAGGCTCCTCCTGGTCGTCTACAGCTTCTTCCATAGGAAGCTGAAGAGTTTCAGCCACTTTTTTGTAGAACATAAAATGGGAAGGGGACTCAGAAAGCCTAGGAGGAGAAACCCTGAAGGTCTGTCTGGGGAGATGTCGCGTCAACAGGCACATCCAGACTTTCGTAATCACCATCACTATCCTCATACTCTCCTTCCTCCTCCTCCGGTTCATAAAAATCTTCTAAATTATAATCTGGAACCGTGGAAACTGACCGAACCGAGCCCCTTCCTGATGGTGCCGGTTCGGTTGGAACCAGGGCTAGCGACTGAACAATCCTTATCGCTTTGGCTATTTCATCAGCGGTCGGAGAAAGAAGTTGTGGATCCGCACCGGCTGATTTATCCCTTCTTTTTCTTTTAACTGGAACCGACTCCTCAAAGTTGATTCTCCTTTTGCCCAAAGAAGTTTTGCCCTGGTCAGAGGGCACTCCTTCTGGTTCGGTTGGAACCGAACCGGGCTGGCCATCCGGGTCAGCGGACTTCTTGGCCTCCTTTTCCCTGAGCCTACCAACTCTCTTTTCCAGGGTAGCTGCAGGAAAATTCTTGCAAATCTGGCAGTCTGAATCGAGGTGGTCAAACCCCAGACAAAAACACAGGTGGTGTGGGGATCAGCCTTAGCAAAGGCTTCCCCACACACACCACAATGTTGAAACCCAGTGGGCGGTTTTCTTTTGGGTTTTCTCAGACATGGCCAGTCCTAACAAAACTTACCCTTTTCGGCAATCCGCCCAGGCAGACACCTTATTGGTTCCTGACCGTGTTACGGGTCGTGGAAAAAACGTAATGAAATCCGTTTTTTTTAGAACCGATAAGGACCGGTTACCACACACTAAAAGTAGAATAAACTTTTTTGAACAAACCTGATCAGTTCAAACCGAACCGATCCCACGTTTACAAGTTCCACACAGAAGAACAAGAAAATAAACCTATCTAGTACTCACGATACCACAGACAGAGAGTGAACCGACAGGTTAATTAAATTCGGTCGAAAACCGAGAAAAACCGCACTTTAACCGACAAACTTGAACCGAGCAAAGGAGAAATCTCCGGAGTGACCGTTCAGTGAGACGGAGTAAAGAATCTGACGGTTTGAGTTCAAACAGCAACAGACAGAGTCTCAACTGAGCTCGAGCTCAGCGTTCCATGCCTGGCATGGAAAGTTAAGTCTCATCTCCGGGGCAGTTCAAAGGTTGGACATCACTGCAATATGTCAGAATACAGCAAGACTTCATGTTGTTTGAAACACAGTTTTCCAAGTCAAGTACTTAAGCTCTGCTGAAGACAAAGGCTCAAAATGGGGTTGCATAAGCTGAGCAATGCAAACATTAAGGTCCCAAGCAGGAGTAGGATCCCTAAAGGGGGGGATTAGTATGAAGCAATCCCTTGAAACATTTACAGAAAACAGGATGAGATGCCAGTGAGGAGGGCTTTCCCACTGATAGAAAAGCAGACACAGCTGACAAGTGTACTTTGAGGATAGCTGGTCTGAGGCCTAGGCCATTAAGATGATCCATGTAGTCCAGGACTGTAGACAAATCAGCAGTATCTGGGGATATATGTTTTTTGGAACACCAAATGCTGAATCTTTTCCATTTGGAGTTATAAGTTTTTCTGGTGGCAGGCTTTCAAGAAGCTTTGAGAATGTCCAGAACCCCTTGAGACAGATGCAAATTTGCGTACTCTAACTCCTCAAGAGCTATGCCTTGAGATTGAGAGACCAAAGGTCGGGATACCAAATCCTCCCCTGTGAGCAGGTTAACAGGTTGTGATTCCTGGGATGAGATAGGGGAAGATGGACTGCTAGGGACAGCAACAGAGGATACCAAGGCTGCCTGGCCCAATCTGGAGCAATCAGGATCACTTTGCAAGATTGTGACCTTATCTTGACCAGGACCTTCAACAGAAGAGGAAAAGGAGAGAAGGCATATAGAAATTTCCCTTCGCAGTCCAGAACCAGAGCATCCAGAGGGACTGAACCCAAGACTGGGGGTCTGCAACAAAAGAGAGGAAGTTGGTGATTGTCTGGGGCTGCAAAGAGATCTATCTCTGGAGTGCCACACCTTGAAAATATCACCTTTAACACTAGGGGGTTCAGCGACCATTCGTGATGTCCCTGGGAAATCCTGCTCAATGCATCTGCTAGCACACTGTCCTTCCCTGGAAGGTGGACTGCTACTAGAGAGGTCTGTATAGAATAAATCAGAGACCATAATTTTATGGCTTCCATGCACAAGGCCGCAGACCGAGTGCCTCCCTGCTTGTTGATGCACCACATGGTGGTGGTGGTGTCTGTCCTGACCCGAACCACCTTGTTCTGTACCGATTCCGAGAAGGCTTGCAGAGCCAGGTACACTGCCCTGAGCTCCAGAAGATTGATGTGGAGAACAGACTCCTGAATGGACCACACTCCGAGTTGTGAGAGCTCCCAAGCGAGCTCTGCACCCCAGGAGAGATGCATCTGTGGTAAGAACCACAAAGTGAGATTGAGTGATGAATGGGATGCCTTGCCTGAGGTTGTCTTGATCCTGCCACCACTGGAGAGGCTGGATCAGGGTCTGAGTCACTGGAATAAACTTGGCTAGAGGATCTTTCTTCTGAGACCAAACAGCCCTCAAATGAAATTGGATGTCCCTCACCTGAAATCTGGCCCCTTGGACCACTGCAGTGGAGGCTGCCATGTGGCTCAGAAGCTGAAGAAAATGCCTTGCTGGTCAAGACACCAGCAGGTGGAAAGAGGAGGCCAGCTCTATAATGGCCCTTACCCTTGTCAAGGGGAGACATGCTCTTGCTTTGACAGTATCCAATTCTACCCCTATGAAGGTCAAGAGCTGTACTGGCTTGAGAACTGAATTGGTAATGTTGAGGAGGAATCCTACAGAAGTGAGAACTTGCTTGGTCACTTGTAGATCTGACTTGACTTGGTCTGGAGACTGACCCACTATGAGCCAGTCGTCCAGGTATGGAAATATGGAGATGTTTTTTCTCCTTAGAAAGGCCACTACTAAGCATTTTGTGAATACCCTTAGAACTGATGTTAAACCGAAGGGCATTGCTCTGAACTGGTAATAGCCTGAAGGCAGTTCGAACCTGAGGTACTTTCTGTGGGAGCACCTGATGGGAATGTGAAAGTAGGCATCCTTTAGGTCCAGGTGGGATAGCCAGTCCCCTGGCCTTAGAGAGGGAAGAATTATTCCCAGAGTCAACATTTTGAACTTTGGCTTTAGTAGATGCTTGTTTAGGTATCTTAAGTCTAGGATGGGCCACCACTCCTGTTTTTTTTCGGGGCAAGGAAGTATCTGGAATACAGACCTTTGCCCATGTGAATTGTAGGAACTTTCTCTATGGCTCTGAGAGCCAGCAGAGATGAAACCTCTGCCTTTAGGGCAATGGTTTCGGAGATGCTTGCAGGTGGAAAAGACCTGACCCTCAGCTTTGGAAATTCTTTGAAACTGAGGGCTAGTCCCTGGCTTACTATCTCAAGGACCAACTTGTCTGAGGTAACAGACTTCCAGTCCTGGGAGTAGTAAGCTAGCCTGCCTCCTACAGGGATTGGGGAGTCGACCTGGGCAGACACATCAGGGTGTCTACTTGACAGGAGCCTTAGGCTGAGGAGGATGCAGCCCCACTCATCCCCCTTCTGCCTCTCCCTCTGAAGAACCCCCTCTGGGAAAAAGGAGAAGAGGCCTGTGCCTGGTAAAGGCCTGCCCCTGCCCCTAGCTTGCTGCCTCTGAGGAGTTGCCTGCCTTTCCTTGGCCTGTGCACTCCTATAGGTGGTCCTGTACTCATCCATCTTTTTCAGTATAATTCTGTGTGTGCCTCCCAGAGAATTATTGACAACAGGGGAATCCAAAGCCTTAGCCTGGGTATCCTGTGATAGGCTAGTACATCTGAGCCAAGCTAGTCTCCGAAGAGCCACAGATGTAGCCATGACTCTTGATGACACATCATTGGAGTCCACAGCAGCATGAAATTGGATTTTTGATGCCTCAATCCCATCAGCAGCCACCTCCTCCAGCTCCTTGGCAAGCTGGGGGGGTGGGGGGACTGTTTAGCCAATTCCAGTACAGTGTCCCATCTGGATTTCTGTTACCTGGCTGTGTAGGCCATGTAATTAGCCTGCCTAGGTCCCAAAGAAGATGCCACGTATTGTTTCTTTGCCATGGCATCCAGCTTCCTGGAGTCTTTATCTGGGGGGTGTGAAGCCAAGGGTATGTTAGCCCTATCACAGGCTGCAGCCTGCATAATCCCAACATGGCTGCATTGCTGGTACAAGTACTCCGTACCCGAGCCTGACAACATGTACCTCTTGTCCATTCTTCTGTCCACAGAAGGTAAAGAATTTTAAGTTTTAAGCAACTTAAGTGTCTGTTTTCCCCAAAGGATTTGTGAAGGGGAATGGACAACCTCTTGGACTTTGGGATGTCCATCATCTCCACAGTCAGGCTCCTCTTGCTCCTTGACAGCTTCTTCCAAAGGGAGCTGGAGGGTTTCTGCCACTTTCCTGTAAAACAAAGTGGGAAGGGGACTCAGAAAGCCTAGGAGGGGAAACACCAGAAGGCCTGTCTGGGGAGATCTCCGGTTCTATGGACTCATTCAGACCTTCCACATCATCATAATCATCATCATCATCATCCCTCTCCAAATCCGTTTCGTAAAAATCTTCAAGGGAATAATCCTGAACCGGAGGAACCAACCAAACTGAAAGCCTATCCAAAGGCGTCGGATCAGTCGGACCCGGATGGAGCAATTCAACTATGCTAATTGCCTGGGCAATCTCTTCAGTGGTTGGATGATATGGTTCTGGATCCGAACCGGCCAATTTATCTTTTCTCTTCACCGGAACTGACCCCTCAGGATCGGCTCTCCATTTGGCCGAGACAGTATTGCCCAGGTCAGTGGGCACTCTCTCAGGTTCAGTCGAAATCGAACCAGGCTGGCCATCCGAGTCAGTGGACTTCTCGGCCTCCTTCTCCCTAAGCCTGCCCAATCTTTTATCCAGTGGGGCTTTAGGGAACTTCTTACAAATTTGGCAGTCTGACTCCAGGTGGTCAAAACCCACACAGTAAACACAGGTGGTGTGGGGATCGGCCTTAGCAAAGGCCTCCCACACACTCACTGGAGTGTTGAAACCCAGTGGGCCCAGTTTTTCCCTTGGGTTTCTCAGACAAAGCCATGCTAACACTTTCTCGTTTTGTGGCAACAGCTAGGCAAGACCCCTTTATCAGTTTCTAACTGTGTTACGGGTATTTGAAAAAAAAAAAAAAGGAACTTTTTTTTTTTTTTTTTTTAAACCAATAAGGACCAGTACCTCACACTAAGTCCTGAAAGAAAAAGACAAATACACACACTAATACAGAAACCGGTTCAGCTGAACTGGTTAAAAACTATTTTACAACTTCCACAAAATTTTTTCTAAGCAAGTCCACTTCCTATGCACAGGGATCTGAACCGAAAAACAAAGAAAAGTATTGGTAAAACCAACATTTTTTTTTTTAGACTGGACAGAACCGTGAGTGAAGGAGAAATCTCCAGAGCGACTGTTCAGTTAGGCGGAGTAAAGAATCTGATAGTTACACTTCAAAGTGCAGCAGACAGAGGTTTGAACCGAGCCAAAGCTCAACTTTCTATGCTCTGGCATAGAGTCAACTCTTTCCTCTCTGGAGCAGTTCAAGTGCTGGGGCTAACTGCATAATGTCAGAATACAGCAAGACTTCATGTTGTTTGAAATTACATGTATAACAAACTGGGAAGATTTTGATCATAATGAACTATTCTTTTGGGATGGGTTACATCCAAGTAAAAGAGGTAGTACCCTCCTTGGACATAAAATGCAGGCAGAAATAAACATTTTTAAACTAAGAACTTGGGGGATGACATCATCAGTTGTAACGTCAATAGAAACGGCTCTCTCAAGGGACCATTGTTACTGGGAACATAATTATGTAAATGAGAAAATATCTAAATCCAACCTATCTATTCTAATTAATGCACGTAGCTTAACTAATAAAATGGGAGAATTACACACAACTCTCACTGAACACTTGATAGATATATGTGGTGTCACTGAAACATAGCATACCAACCAAGCCTGGGGTATGGATATTCCTGGCTACACCTGCATAAACAAGCAGAGACACAATAAAAGGTGAGGTGGTGTTGCCTTTTATTGTGCTAATCATCTACTTGCAAATCAGATATTTTGAAAGAATCATGAGAAACATAGACTTTGACGGCAGATAAGGACCGCTTGGCCCATCTAGTCTGCCCATTTCCCTACCTACTGGATAGGCTGCAGATCCTAGTTAACCAACAGCCTATTTCTTCCTACCCCCCACAAGAATTGCCTTATGTCTGTTCCATGCATTCTTGAATTCTCCCACAGTTTTAGACCCCACAACCTCCTCAGGAAGGCTGTTCCTTGCATCCACTACCCTCTCTGTGAAATAATACTTCCTCACATTGCCCCCGAACCGCCCTCCTTCCATCTTTAAATTGTGTCCCCTTGTTCTTGCACGTCTCTTTTTCTGAAAGATGCTACCCTCTTGGACTTTGTTGATTCCACTGAGGTACTTAAAAGTTTCTATCAAAGCAAGGCACGAAGGGGATAGAAACATCAATAAGTGGGATCAGGGAGAACAAAAATGGAGCAAGAGGGAGAGAGAGTACCCAGGGTGTCACATCTGGGTAAAAGATAAAAGGCCAGTAAGGTGGAGGGACGGATGATGCTATCTCTGCCAAAAGGTGTGGTTAGCCCTCAAGGCCCTAAAGAAAGACAAATCTCCTGGGCCAGATGGCATTCATCCGAGAGTACTATGGGAATTGGGGACATACTGGCTGCACCCTTGGCGGAGCTTTTCAGCAGGTCACTTGAGACAGGGAGGGTACCTAGGGATTGGTGAGAGGCACATGTGGTACCAATCCATAAAGGGGGTCGAGGGAAGTACCAGGTAACTATAGACCCATCAGTTTGACCTCGGTGGTGGGAAAATTAATGGAGAGTATACTAAAGGAACGATTGGGGTGTACTTGGAGGAGGTGGGAGGTCTGGATGATCGGCAACATGGGTTTGTGCCAGGTAGATCATGTCAAACCAACTTTGTGGAGTTCTATGAATGGGTAACATCAGAACTGGACAGGGTAAGCCTGTGGATGTATTACTCTTGGACTTCAGCAAGGCGTTTGACTCTGTCCCCACAATGGTCTGGTGGAGAAGCTGATGGGGTTAGGAGTAGGCCCTTTGATGGTCAGATGGATTGAAAACTGGCTAGCTGGACGCACTCAGAGAGTAGTGGTCTGTGGGAGCTCTCGAACCCTAGAGATTGGTAGTGAGGTGCCCCATGAGCTCGGTCCTGGGTCGATCCTGTTTAATGCATACATATCGGACATCAGGAGGGTATAGGGTGTGAAATGAGTCTCTTCAGCGGATGACTCCAAGATGGGAGCAGTAGTTGAGGGAGAAGAGGGGAGGTTGGCCCTGCAAGGAGACCTGGACACCCTGGAAGCTGGGTTCACATGGAAATTAAATTTCAATATCACCAAGTGCAGGTGTTGCATCTTGGTCAGAAACCTAAACACAGGTACACCCTGGGAGGGGCTGGAGGCCTCAATAGGGGAAAAGACCTAGGGGTCATGGTGGATGCATGTATGAATAACTCTGAGCAGTGCAGGAGGCGGCTAGCAAGGCAAACAGGATGTTGGGATGCATCGTAGGGGATCACCTCTCGGAGCAAGGAAGTGATTCTGCCGCTGTACAATGGACTGGTTAGACCACACCTTGAGTACTGTGTACAGTACTGGAGACCACACTTAAAGAGGACATACAGCTCCTAGAGAGGGTACAGAGGAGGGCAACAAAGATGATACGAGGGCTAGGATTTGACGATGAGGACAGACTTAAGGAGCTCTGCCTGTTTTCACTGGAGGAGAGGAGAGACAGGGGACATGATTGAGGTCTTCAAGTACCTCAAGGAATAAATAGGGTTAACATGGAGGATCTTTAGACTAAAGCAGGGAGGTATCACCAGGGCATGGTTTGAAGTTGGAAGGGTAAGGGGGAAGAGGAGGAGGTTTTTCACTGAGAGGGTGGTGGACCTTGGAATGCACTGCCTGGTGAGCTAGTTCAGAGATCCACAGTGGAGGGCTTCAAGAGAGGATGGGACAGACACAGAAAGTGGATGTATCAGATGATGTCCTGTCCCAGGGGGGTGGGGATGGATGATACGGGTTTCTGGAGCACAAGGGATGGGAGGGTCTCGGCACCCAACTAAGGATCTAAAGTTCGAGCAGACTCGATAGACCGTAAGGCCTAATCTGCTGGCAAATAGTATGTCCCCCCTCTCCCTTCTTTCCTCAAGGGTATGCATATTAAGCTCCTTTAGTCTCTCCTCATGAGAATAGTGATAATGAACTTATCTAGGTAACACTTAGTACTAAACATCATCCACTAATTATTGGTTTAGGATACAGATCACCCAACTTCGATGAAGAGCAAAATAAAACTTTCCTGACAGAACATGAAGATATGGAGAAAAAGGATCACTATGTACTTATGGGGGATTTTTATTTACTGGGAAACAATGGAAACCCTGACAATACATTTTTTGATATAATAGTTAAAAATGACTTCATTCAGAATGTAAAAGTAGCTACAAGAGGGGTGAACACACTAGACTTTAATTTTCACAATCTTCGAGAAAACATTGATGACCCTAAACTTCTTCCACCTCTTGGGGATAGTGATCATGATATGGTCCTCACAAACCTAAAAATTCTGCCAAATACACTTCATAAAGGAAAATCTAATTTTAAGGAGTACTACAGAGCCAACTATTATGAAATAAAGAAATTCCTGCAAGACTGGAATTGGCAGGAAGAATTGGTAGACTGTGGCCTGGACCAAATTTGGGACAAACTCAAACTCGTCATCCATCATTGTATAGAACTTGGGGTTCTAGACCGTACAAAGTACGAAAATAGCAAAAGAACTCCACCTTGGTGGAACACAGCTATAAAAAAGTGTAATAAAAAAAAAAAAAAAGGTTATATTATAAATAGAAGCATAAACAGATTAGCCAAGCTAAGGAAAGTACAGGAAAATGGCCCCAAAAAAGTAAACTTTTAATTTGTAAAGCAAAAAAGAAAAAAAAAAAAAAAAAGGAGCTAAAACTTGCAACAAGTTTCAGAAAACAAAAAGCAATTTTTCAATTATATTGGCAGTTTAAGGGGGGGGGAAAAACTGAAGTCGGACCCCTTCTTGTGAATAATGAGTTTATAGTCAAAGAAACAGAGACTAGACAAAAACTTAATGAATACTTACTTAGTGTATATCAGACAAAAGACATTTTTTCACCGTGTTAAAATATTTGGTGATGATATGCCACTGTCAATTAGTGCATCAGATGTTATTAATGTTATAAATAGCACAAAACAGAATGGTGCACCTGGACCAGATGATATTGCACCGGTAGTCCTAAAGAATGTGGCATCTGAACTATCGGGTCCCTTGGCACTGATATTTAATGTATCATTATCAGAAGGTAAAAATCCCAGACGAATGGAAGAGGGCTGTCATAACGCCAATATATAAGGGTGGCAGTATAAAATGATGTCCAGAATTATAGATCAATTAGTCTGACCTTTGTTTTAGGCAAATTACTTGAAAAAATAATTCAGAAACATATAACTCAGTACCTGGAGGACAATGGACATATTGATAGCACCCAACACAGTTTCATCACTGGCAGATCATGCCTAACCAACCAGTTGCAATTTTTTTTAATCTATACTGTAAGTGCTGCTCTGGATAAGGGCCTACCAGTTGACCTCAGAAAACTTGGCATTCAGGTGTACCCGTACCTGGGTGATTGGCTCCTAGTGAGCCCTTCCAGACAGGGGACACAGGAAGCGGTCTCTACAGCTTCCAAAATCCTCGCATCCATGGGAGTTCTGCTGAACCTGGAAAAACTGCAACTTCAGTCCTCCTAACTTCTCTTCATAGGAGCTCTTCTGGACACTTCCAGGGCAAAAGCTTTTCTTCCAGTGGACAGGAGGAAGGACATTCTCCAAATAGTTTGCTTCATTAAGGAGAACTATTCTGTTCAAGCTCTCTCTATGCAGTGGATGCTACATCTTATGGCATTGTCTGTGTTCACGGTGTCCCTAGCCCACTTGAACATGAGAACCACAAAATGGATGCTCAGCACTCGGTGGTCTCCAACCATGAATCCACATCAAGGTGACAGCCTCTAATGAGGTCACTCACCTGGTGGACTCGGGAGGACAACCTTCTCCAAGATTTTCCCTTTGCCCCACTGGAGATGCAGATCACCATCACCACAGATGCATCTCTTTACTGGTAGGGGAGCTCACTGTCAGTATCTCCACACCCAGGGCCTGTACAGTCAGGTAGTGTCCCAGCTGCAAATAAATGTCCAGGAGATGAGAGCAGTTCTGTAAGCTGTCCAAGCCCTGAAGGATGTCCTCTGTCACAAGGTAATTCTCCTTTAGACAGACAAGGCAGTGACGTACTACAGCAACAAACAGGGTGAGGCACACACTTACCTTCTGTGCAGGGAAGCCATGAGAGCGTGGGAATGGTGTCTCAAGCACAAAGCCCTGATCCAGGCGGTCTACCTGCCAGGAATCCAAATTGATCTGGCAGACTGCCTCAACAGAACAGAGGCAGATCCACATGAATGGTCTCTCGACTCAAACGTTGTGCAATCGCTATTCAAAGAGTGGGGCACTCCGGACTTGGATCCTTTTGCATCCCCACCCAATGCAAAACTGCATCTATTCTGCTCCAGAACCTGGCATTTTCTGTCAGGATGCATTCAGACTGCGGTGGACAAGATGCTTTCTGTACACATTTCCTCCTTTTCCCTTAATTCAGAGGGTGATGCTCAAATTGGAGGCACCGGGGTGGGGGCACGATTTTCATCGCCCCTTATTGGCCTTTGTCAGATATGGTTTCCAGATTATTGGAGGTTACACTGAGACAACTTCCACTTGAAACAGACTTCCTGACCCAAGGTCTGGTGGTCCATCCCAACCTGCAGTCCCTTCACCTCCATGCCTGGCTCCTGAGGAGATAGAAGTGGGTAGGTTCAATGTCTCAGAAAATCTCAGTCATCCTCTTAGCAGCGAGCAAGCCATCCACTAGGCAGACTACATGGCAAAGTGGAAACGATTTTCGATTTGGTGTGCAAAGTCCTCCCTAGACCCCTTAACTTGCTCACCAAACAAGGTGTTGGAATTCCTTCTAAACCTGTTGAACGCAGGATTGCAACGCTGTACAGTGAAGGTGCATCTTTGTGCGATTTACAATGTGTCTGGCTTAGCTACTTTGGTTAAGAGATTCCTTAAAGGTATTCTGCACACTTGACCACCAGGCAGAAGACCTGTAGCCACTTGGGATATCAACCTTGTGCTAGACATGTTCACCTGTAAGCCTTCTGAGCCTCTAGCAACCTGAAGTTTCTAACCTGGAAGGTTGCCTTCCTTGTGGCCATTACCTCCACTTGGAGGGTCTCTCAAATACATGCCCTGGTCACAGACCCTGACCCTAAATTTCTACCTAAAGTGGTCTCGGAATTTCACCTTAACCAGCCCTTGGTCCTTCCGAACTGTTCTGTCAATTTCCAGAACGAAGGGGAATGCACCCTTCACACCTTGGATGTTCGATTCTACATTGACATAGTTAAAGAGATTCAAAAATTCAAACAACTCTTCGTATCGTTCAGCATGACCCAGCTGGGTCAGCCTGTGGCCATCAGATGCATTTCAGCATGGCTAGTAGTGAGTCTTCACCATTGCTACTCAATGGCGAAGGTCAAGCTAGGAGGCCGGGTATATGCCCACTCTACCAGAGCGGTCGCGGCATCCCTGTCAGAGATTCAGAATGTGCTCATTGCAGACATCTGTAATGCGGCCACTTGGAGCTCTGTGCACACACACGTCTGTACAGCACTATACCTGGATGTCCATGCCAGACAACACCCTTCTTCTGGCAGGACAATCCTTGATGGACTTCTGTCCTAAGTGAGCTCCTTTTCCCTGCCGCCCTGCTCAGGGGGATGTTTTTCAGCTCGGTACTCTTCCACTAGTGTGAATAAGCGGTGAAGACTTTTAGTCCAGAAAGACAGCTGGGCTGTGAAGACACTGCTGAGTTGACCCTTCTTATACGGGTCATGCAAACTCTCTTGTGCCCGGATTAGGTTAGTTTCCTAGATTAGTTTATGCTGCACCTCCTCGGTAAGGGTCAACGCCGAGATAGCCTACACAGCACGAGCCAGCACCCGCATGCACAGTCCTATCTCAGAGCCGACCCTCCTGAAGATTTTTGGCACCCACTGTTTCCTTGCGCCTTCAGCATAGTCCCACTAGTGTGAATGAGTGCTGGAGACTTCATCCAAGAAGATCAAGAATTAGGGTGGGTACGTAATTTTCATTTTTCAACTACGACAATGTAGTCATCAGTGCTGCACCCAAAACTTCCCTTACCAGACTGGACACCCTATTCAACTCTGTCACTCTGCCCTGGATGCCCCCCTCACCCACCACTGTGACCTTTACAAACCCCTCTCCTTCCTCTCACTTGAGGACAGGTGATGCTTTCACTGCATCTCCCTCACAGCTCAGTTCTAGTTTCGCTCCCTCCCTTCTTGCCTCTCCCCTCTCCCGTCCTTCTCTATCCGGAGCTACGACACTTGTTCTCTTACAGTCCCATCCAGAACCTCTTCTGCAGGTCAGACTGCGTTTTCCTTCCGCTTGCCTAAACTATGGAACTCCCTTCACCCGGCTCTTAGACACGCACCCTCCCATTCTGCTTTCACCTCCCTCCTCTGTACACACTCCTTCCCAACTTGTTCATGCTCCTAGCATCTATCTGCTGCTTGCTGAAGTCCACTGTTTCACTCTAAATGTTTAAATTGTTGTTTTTGAGTACCCATTGCTGTACTGTTGTAACTCAGTATATATTATACTTTATCTGTATGTATTTTTAAGTATTTATTGCTTTTTGTACTCCCTATCCCTCCTCCCCACAGTACATACCTGGAAACGAGCTTTGGCTCAGTGTGCCTTTCTGGTGAAATCTAATAAATAAATAATGCAAACAATAAACATTCCTTTATAAGCACTCAAAAGCTGTGGATTCTGCTTCAGATCCCCCCAATTATTTTTTTTCTGCTGTTATGTAATGTAACTGGTCCATATAAAAATAATGTGGTTCTGCATTCACCCCCCAGCACTGTGCTTTTGCTACTGCCCCAGAGGTCCTGGGTTTAGCAGCATTGCAGAATTCTTTCATGCTTATCAAATCACTTTCGAGATGCTCTGTGTGTAGTAAAAAAAAAAAAAAAGTTCTAGAGGGGGTTTGAAGAATTGCTGCAGAAACAGGCCAAAATGGTCTATCAAGTCTGCTCGATTGTGCAGCTAGCCCCCTGACTTGCAGCTGCTCCCTTTCCTCTGTCCCAACCCCTCTTGAAGCAGCTCACCGTACTACACAAAACCTTCTCCGGTAGAGCGTTCCACTTGTCCACCACCCTCTTCGTCAAGCAACGTCTCCTGACCTCCCCTCCTGAATTTTCCCCACTCCAACCTCAAATGGTGCCCCCTAGTATCTCTCCCTCTTCTGATCCAAAATATCTCCTCTGTATTGGCCTTGTTTATCCCCTTCAGGTATTTGAGTGTCTTGATCATATCTCCCATCCCTCTTTTCCAGGGAATACATGTTAAGCATGTTTAGCCTCCCTTCGTAGGAGTTCCCCTCCAGACCCTGGATCATCTTAGTCACCCTTCACTGCACCCCCTCCAACAGCCTGATGTCCTTTTTAAGGAATGGGCACCAGTACTGCATGCAGTATTCCAGGTGTGGTCTGACCAGTGACCTGCACAGGGGAAGGATCACTTCCCTCCTGCTAGAGGAGATCCCCCTTGCTATGCAGCCCAGCATCTTGTTCACTTTTGCTGCTCTGTGTTGAGTTGTTCATACTCACTGTTGTGATTACCCCCAAGTCTTTTTCCTCCTCTGTGCTCCCTAACTGTACCCCTCCCAGCTGACAGCTCCTCCTCTGGTTCCTAGCTCCAAAGTGCACTACCTTACACTTCTTGGCACTGAACCCCAGCTGCCATGTTTCTGACCACTCCTGTAGCTTAGTCAGGTCCCCCTGCAGTCCCTTGCACAGCTCTATGTCATCCACCATGGCTCCCATCTGGGTATCATCTGCAAACAGACTGATCTTACTCCCGGTCCTTTGCGAGATATCTGCTATGAATATCCTGAACAGCACTGATCCCAGCACTGACCCCTGCGATACCCCACTCATTACTGCTCTTGGGCTCTTGGCGATGAGAGCTTCCCCTCCACCACTACTCTCTGCCCTTCAGCCAGTTAGTGATCCACCTGACCATCCTAGTACCTACCCCTACATATTCCAGTGTCACCCCTAGCCTCCCATGTGGCACAGAATCGAAGAACTTGCTGAAGTCCAAGTAAAGGAAGTACTCTGTATGGCCCCTGTCTAGCTCTCTGGTCACTTATTCATAATACTGAATGAGGTTTGTCTGTTAGAACCTTCCTGAGACAAACCTGTGCTGTTGCCTTTCCTGGAGGCCAATGAACTGCAAAAAATGTCACCAGCTGGTCTCCATGAGTTTTCCCACAATTGACATGAGGCTCACTGGTCTGTAGTTACCAGGATCATACTTTGGGCCACTCCTGTGAATGGGCGCTACATGGGCTAACCTCCAGTCCTGTGGTACGAATCCTGTGTGCAGAGAGGTATTGAACAGGCCTGCCAGTGGTCTCACCAGGCACTCTGCCAGTTCCTTGAGGTGCCGTCAGCCCTTTTAGTACTCTGCCCTCTGTAATATCACCATCCTTAACCCCCTTCCCTTCCTTTCCCACCCGGTACCTGTCCCTCCCCCCCTTTCAACTGTGAATACAGAGCAGAAGTACTCATTTAAAAAAAGGCTGTGTTGAAACTATGGGGTCTGGATTTGGAAAAATACCGGTAGTAAATTTATAAGAAATTTTTTTTTAGATTTTAACCCACAATTTTCAACAGTCTTCTTATAGCCACAACTCAATAACCCAGTAGGTGAAAATGTGCACATCTCAGCCGAAGCGTCATTTAGCACAACTGCGAAAAGACATTTTGCCCAAGACTTGAGAAGTTTCACAGGCATCAACTTCTGGCAAGGGGCAGGATACCTGAATTATTAAGGCTCCTTGTGAAGTTGCTCTGACAAGTCAGCAGCTGCTCCTTTGCAAAGGAAGAGGTGGCACTGCTGAGTGGCAGAGGTGGGAGGACTGCAAGGGGTTAACTTGTAAACAGCTGGCTAACTTCAATGGATAAGGCTGATTAGGGCAGCTTGGGTGGTCTATCAAACGGGTCTGTGTTTTATTTCTTTTTCTCGTATTTCAGATATCCAATGTGCCCCACATTTCAGTGACAGAAGATTGTGAGGCATAGCTTGTTGTGAAGCTAAGTTCACAGAATCCACAGGGATCCTTGGGAGGTCCAGTGCCTTGCTGAAAGTCGTACAGTTAACCGGGGCAGTGATGGGACTGAAACCTAAAACCCCCAGTCATTGATGCCAGGTTCACAGTTTTTACACTAGAAATTGCATGGTGTCCCAGCACCACCAATGACCCTCTTTTAATTTAATAGGACTTATTTTTGGATGTTTTCTTTGGGGGGGGAGATATGATTAGGTACATCACTCATTTTACCGCTCGGAAACCCTCTGTCTATGGAGAAGGCAATATTCCACATTGCTCAATGAGATTTTAAAGCATAAATTTATAATAGTCTATGATGCACTGTAATCAGCAAACATTATAAACATCAGTGCATTTGCTTCCACTGGGTTTTGAGTTTTCAGTCTTATGTTTGATCATATGTCACACAATTTGCCCATCTGTCACACATTTGGGCAATAACAAGGTTGAGAAGTATGCAGCTTAGATGTAGTATCTCCTTTTCAGTAGGTTCCTGCTTTTACCTGAACAGTAAACAAAACCACCAGTTTATAAGACGCAGAATAAGTTGGGAGGGGAGCAGATAGGAAATCTCACTTTTAAGACGGCAGGCAACACTTTCTCTGGCTATTGCACTTGTATATGTTTTTTTTCCAAAAGATAGCTAGCCCAGTGTGCATTAAAAAGGAATTCTTCAAAAGCAGCAGCAGTTGACAAAGGACTTCTTATAGTCTCCATTTCTAAGATGCTCTGACAAGCCAGCAGTAGAGCTGGGACCAGAACTGCATAGGGTTAACTGAAGACAAAGCTGACTACAACAGGCAGCTAAAGTTAAAGCTGCCAGGAATGCAGTCGGCTCTGAAGTGGGCACCTTCTGTTTCATGCTACACTTTTTCAAGAGCAGATTTCTTTATAAAACAGCCCTCGTTTTTAGAAAAGACTTGTGAAAATCAGTGGAGTTAGTACTATCCATAAAGCTATTGATCCTATATGCCCCTAAAATGACTCAGAGCAATTACTGCCTAAAGCTGTGTTTCAATAGCAACCAGAGCTATTACTTGCTAAAGTTCTTATTAAAGGGGCTCTAAAAATAGCTTAAAACAAAGTGATAGTCAAAGTATGTAACTGAAACTTACAGTCCATCAATGAAATAGTGCATATAGTTCAGGCAGGGGTGGAGGAGGGGCAGACACAAACACACCACTGTAGTAAATGGAGAGGACAGCAGAGTAATGCGAGTCATGTCCAAACCAAACAACTCAGTGGAACGGCAAAGTCTAACAATCCTGTTATGTGCTGTGTCAGTCCTTTCTCCTACTCAAAGCAATACGTCAGCATGGTGACATCACCAACAACCGTAAAAATTGGTACACCACAGTATTATGTGTGTAATTTTTGCTGACTTCAGTATGTGTCACATTTCATGTCAGTAACAGACTTCAGAGACATTTTAATGGATTTTCTTGATTTTTTATTATCACCTCAAGGGTAGTCCATAACCAGCTACCACAAGAGGTATGTATCTTTCATCTTCGGCATTCTTTCCCTTGGGTTATAACCCTGTCCCACATGAAAGTTTACGATCTCAACACATGCTGGATTCCATTAATTGATCACCAATTTTATTACAACATATGGATACCTTACCAAGTAATTGTTTTTAAAGAAAATATTGAATGTTTACTTATGAGTTAAGAAAACTGTACAATTAGGATTGGAACAGATTACTAAACTACTTTTAATTCAAATGAAAACTTCTTTTTCACATGAGCTGTTGGAACTATTAATGAAGTTAAGCCACAGCCTGTTATAGTTTTACTAACATCACCCGTTAGAGGCTTGTGACGTTCAGAAGATTGTGGTTATTTTTATTTAGTAAAATATCTGAATTGTGACATTTTTGTATCTACACCCCTTTTGTTTGACATCTTAGACGTGGCTCTCGTACTTAAAAGTCATTGTTGAATTTCTGAAAATGTGCAAAGCACTGCATATTACAGTGAAAATATACCCTATTATTTGATACTTGACTGTCCTTTTTCTGCTGTTTTGTAAGATGTCCCTTCCCCATTTCAAATACGCTTTAGCATTTTTTTTTTAAATCTGAAGAAACAAAAGGAACTTTTCTTTTTATATTGTGATACCCAGTTTTTTGTAAATATTC
Source organism: Neoceratodus forsteri (assembly GCA_016271365.2). Lineage (NCBI taxonomy): Eukaryota > Metazoa > Chordata > Ceratodontiformes > Ceratodontidae > Neoceratodus > Neoceratodus forsteri. Next base: position 86,623,667 of record CM028136.1, read on the forward strand.
TCAGCGGTTTTTGAAATCTCATTGTTTAACATCACCTTTTTTGTGACTAAAATGAACTAATGTGCAAAAGACTCTGCTCCCTGACTTTGCAAAACAATGAGTGCTGAAAACCACCTAAGAATAATAATAATGATATAAATCTAATGATAGCCATATTAAAATGTAAAACACAACTGTTAAAGCAGACTCAAAACAGAAGAAAAAGAACAATTTAAAATAAAAATGAACTAGTCATAATTTTCACCATAACATGCACTGCCTTTTTTTTTTTTTTTTTTTTAAGTATGTTCAGGCTTGGTAGCTAAAGTTGATGCTTACAGTATGTTGACTAAAGACGTGCACGCATGCACCTTGTCAGATATTCAGAGACTGTCTTAACCTATGCAAAGTATCATAAAACAACTGTGTTTGTCCTACTAACAAATGCAATGCATATATACCATAAATATACTTTTTTAAAGTAAGACTCTGGCACCCTGGCCCAAGCAGAATATACTTCATGTACTCAGTTAATTATTCCAATATCTCCCATTGTATTGGCTTCCAGCTTATTATTATTCATTTCAAGGCTGAGGTTTTCCATTGCTTTGGAAAGAGTCTCCTCTTTTTGGTCTCCTCCAGCGGCGTGTTCCAAGGCCTCTTCAACCACATTACAGAATTTTTCATCAGGCTGTAGGATGGTGATTCCATAGCCATTATTGTTGTAAATATAGTTGTTGTACATCTTCAGTTTGGGTGGAGGGAGAACCTGTTTTAAAAAAGTAAAGGTCTGGTTAACATTTTTCTTACTAGACCCAACTAAGACCCCATACACAGTTGTTATTTCATGGTGCAAAGTGCCCAGAACTTTGTGGCACTCATCTACAATGCACCCCTTTGTGCTATACACAACAGGACTGCAATGCTTTACCTGTGCCGTTATAATGGGCATGTCACATGGAAAGGGGTGAAATGGTCAGCTGAAAACAGTCACTGGCATACTTATGAGCTGCTCACTGTTACCTGCTCCCTGTCGCAGGGGATGCTGGTTTACAAAACAAAGAACAGTTACATAAGAAAGTACAGTTACGTAAGAACTTACTGTAACAGTAGATCTTCAAGACAGGTTCCTGTAGTAGGTCATAACATGTAGGACTGTGCCCCCTGGTGTCGGGACCGCATGGCAAACTTTTCCAGCAATGCCTGGCGGGGGACTGCCCACCCGACATCATGTGACGGACGTCAGCATGACCCTACATAATGGGCAGTCCCCACGCCCGCCTTCAAGTTCTCCTGCCGGAGATCCAAGAAGGATGAGACAGGAGAAAGGATGAGAATCCTGGAGCCCAGTTCAGAAGGATCTGAAAGAAATGCAGAAACTGGGGGAAAGAGGGAGGGAAAGTGTGACCTACTGCAGGAACCTCTCTCGAAGATCTACTGTTATGGTAAGTTCTTACGTAACTGTACTATCTTACTTTGAGAGGGTTCCTGCAGTAGGTCATAACATGTAGGGCCGATTCCCAAACAGTCACGCTCAGAGAGACCGAGAGAATCACGGGAGGTGGAGCAACTTAAAAAGAGTTCAGGAGCAGCCTAAGACAGTAGGCCCTGCAAAACGGCATGGCCAAACGTGGCCATACGCCTAGAGGCAATGTCCAGGCTGTAATGCTTTGTGAAGGCACGGACCGAACTCCAGGTTGTTGCCGCACAAATCTCTGCTGCAGAAACATTTCTTAGGAAAGCTGTAGAGGTAGCATAACCCCCAGTAGAATGACCTCTGACCTCCCCCAGAAGAGGTTGTTATACTTCTGATAACAGAAGCAGATACAGTTAGCGAGCCACTTGGACAGGTACTGCTTAGAGACTGCCAGTCCCAAAGATCTGGGGGCAAAGGAGACAAGAAAAAATTACTCACCTTAGTAATGTTGTTTCTTCTAATGGAGTCTTGCTGTATTCTGACTACTGCAGTTAGGTCCTGCCTTTCAACTGCCTCGGAGAACAAAGAGTTAACTTTCCATGGCCAGCATGGAACGTTCAGCGCGAGCTCGGTTGAAGCCCCTGTCTGCTGCTGTTTAAACTCCAACCGACAAATCTTTACGAGCAATACTCACTAGAAGTTCTGTGTGGAAATGGTAAAACTCACACTAGCCAACTGGCAACTAAATTTATTAAAGAAAGTTTTTTTGGTTTCAAAGCAAAGACTCGAGTCAGGAAACCCAAAAAAACAAAACACTACACCTCCCCCCCAAAATAAAGGAGGGTGATAAAGGGGCACCTCTAGGGTGCCAACACTGCTCCTGCCCACCCACATCCCAAAAACCAGGTTCTGAGAGGGGAGGCAGGGGGGAAGGTCTGAATACAGCAAGACTCCATTTGAAGAAACAGCATTACTAAGGTGAGTAATTTTTTCTTCAAACAACATGAAGTCTTGCTGTATTCTGACTATTGCAGACTACCAAGCAGTACTTCAATGGAGGAGGGACAAAACCTACTTTGGGAATAGGCTCTGAAGTATTGCTGTGCCAAACCAAGCATCACTCCTAGCCTGGATATCCAGAGAGTAATGCTTGGTGAATGTATGGACTGTTTTCCTGGTGACTGCTTGACAGATTTCTAAGATAGGAATATCCCTGGCAGCAGCCAGGAAGCAGCTGTACCTCTAGTAGAGTGAGCCCTCAGGCCTGAGGTGGGTTCTATCCAGTTTTTCATAGCAGAATTGTATGCGAGAGACAATCCACCTGGCAATAGATCTTTTAGTGGCAGGTTTGCCCTTACCGACCTCTCCAAATGTGAGGAACAACTGGAGGGACTCAAACCTGTGACCCTTGGTGCGCTCTATGTAGTAGCTGAGGGCCCTTTTAACATCCAAGCTGTGCAGCTTCCTCTCTCCAGAGGAGGAATGGTCAGTGAAGAAAACAGGGAGAGACACAGACTGATTAAGGTGGAAATTTGAAACCACCTTGGGCAAAAACTTCCTGTTAGTTCTTAGGACCACTTTATCTCTATGGAAAGAGATGAAATCAGGCTCCACTGACAGGGCTTGCAATTCACTGATACGCCTGACAGAGGTAATGGCTACCAAAAACACAGTTTTCCAAGTCAAGTACTTAAGCTCTGCAGAGGACAAAGGCTCAAAGGGTGGTTGCATAAGCTGAGCAATGCAAACATTAAGGTCCCAAGCAGCAGTAGGGTCCCTAAAGGTGGGATTGGTGTGCAGCAATCCCCTGAAGAACTTACAAAACACAGGATGGGCTGACAGAAGAGAGGACTTGCCTACTGACAAGAAGGCAGAAACAGCTGCCAGATGCACTTTAAGTGTAGCTGGCCTAAGTCCCAAGCCATTAAGATGAACCATATAGTCCAGGACTGTAGGCAACCCAGCAGATTCTGGAGAAATATGCTTATTAGAGCACCGAATAGTGAACCTTTTCCATACCCTCGGAATCAAGAGGATCGGGGAAGGCATAGACAAATCTTCCCTTCCAGTCAAGAGACAGAGCTTCTCTCCAAAAAATGCCATGCCCTGGAGCAAGCGAGCAGAAGGCGGGAAGTTTTGTGTTGAGAGGAGTGCAAACAGGTCTACCTAAGGGGTTCCCCAGCGTAGAAAGATGTCATCTGCCACCCCCTGATCTAGTTCCCACTCGTGAGCGTGAGCAGACGCCCAACTGAGATGGTCTGCAAACGTGTTCTCGACCCCCGGGACATGAATGGTCGTGAGGTGACGGTTGTGCTGCATTGCCCATTCCCAAACCCGCATCACTTCCCTGCAGAGAGGGTAGGAACGAGTTCCTCTCTGTTTGTTGATGTACCAGACTACACACATGTTGTCTGTCTAGACAGCCAGATGCCCAGGAAGCAGATAAAAGATGAAGAGCCTGAAGAGCATACAGCACGGCCCGAAGCTCGAGCACATTGATGTGTAGAGATTTTTCGAGCGCCCTGGATCCTGTGAGGCCCGAGATGGGCTGCCCAACCCTCACCTGAGGCGTCTGCAGTCAGCGTCTGGGAGGGGGAAGAATGGCAGAAGGGAACTCCCCAGCAAAGATTCTCCTGAACCGCCCACCACTGCAAGTCCTGAGCCATAGGGTTGGAGACCAGAACTAGTTGATCTAGATCATCCACCAGCTGATCCCACTGAGACCAAAGCATCCACTGAGAGATTCTCATGTGGAGCCGAGCGCGAGGGACTGTCGGAATAGCAGCCGCCATGAGCCCGAGGAGGTGAAGGACTGACCTGGTGCTGACCCACCTGTGGCTGGACAACAGGCTGACCTGAGCCTGGAGTGATGCCACCCTGTCCAGTGGCAGAAAAGCCATGCCGGAAGTCATGTCCAGGATCGCCCTGATAAACTGGAGCCTCTGGGACGGGATCACGTGGGACCTGGCCTGGTTGACGGTAACACCCTGGCAGGCAAAAACCTGCAGGGTAAGGGAAAGGAAGTGCAGGAGTTCCTCCCTGGATGAGGCTGCCAGGAGCCAATCGTCCAGGTATGGGAAAACCTGTACCCCTGGGTATGCAGGTAGGCCGCTACCACCGAAAGGCATTTGGTAAAAACTTGGGGTGCCGAGGAAAGACCAAATGGGAGGGCCTTGAACTGGTAGTGGTCTCCCTGAAACGCAAAATGCACGAACCTGTGGTGGGAAGGGCCAATAGGGAGATGCAGGTAAGCATCCTGCATATCCAGAGCACATAGCCACTGTCCCAGCCGAAGAAGGAGCAGAAGACTCTGCAGAGACAGCATCCTGAACCTTTTGTACTCCATGAACAAGATCAGAGAGCAGAGGTCAAGAATCGGCCTCACCTCTCCTGACTTCTTCAGGACCAGGAAGAAATGGGAGTGGTAGCCCACCCCCCAAAGATGTGGAGGTACAGGCTCTATTGCCTCCTTCAGAAGAAGGGAGGATATTTCTTCCCGAACCAGCGGAAGATGTTACTGGGAGTAAGACAACTTGGGGTGTGGTTTTCTGGGTGGTTTCTGTAGAAACTCGATTGAGTGCCCTGCTGCTATCAGTTGGAGCACTCAAGCATCTGATGCAATTCTCCCCCAACCCAGTAGATGGAAGGAGAACCTCCCTCCTACTGGTTCCCCTGGGAGCCCCAGAGGCTGTAGGAGAGGAGTCAGGAGGTGTGGGGCAGCGCCACGGCTGAAGCTCCTGCCACTTTTTTGGGTGGGGAGAAGGCTTGGCAGCCGAAGGGGCCCCGATGTTTGTTGGCCCGCTTGCCCTGAGGTTTCGCTTTGGGCTGAGAACATCTGCAAAAGGGGTGATGATGTTCCTGAGCAGGCCTGTACAGAGAATCAACAGACTTAAGTGCAGTGCCCTTCTCTTGTAGGTCAGTGATGATGTCCTTGGCATCACCACCGAACAGCACTGAACCCCTGAAGGGCGCGTCCTGGATAGCAGACTGCACCTCCGGGACCAAACCTGACACCCGGAGCCAGGCATGACGCCGCAAACCCACGGCGAAAGCCGAGCTCTGACCAGCAGCATCCACTGTGTTGTACATGGCACGAAGCATGTGCCGATATATTCACCACTTCCTGCTTCGTCCGAGACTCGGGAAGAGAGTCCAATTTAGCCTCCACCTCGCTAAGGATCGCCTTCTGGTAATCCCCCATATGACCAACATAATTCATGGCCCCAATACCCAGAGTGGAAGAAGAGGAGAGCTTCTTCCCATACTGGTCCAGAAGGCGGGATTCCTTGTCAGGTGGTGACAAGCTCAAGTGCTTTGGGTTAGAAGTCCGGCCATTAGCGGCGCTAATCACGACCAAATCAGCTCGAGGGTGCGAATTCAGAGTCAACACCCTCCGGAGCCTGATAAAGCCCGTCAGACTTCCTAGGAAGGGGGGCTAATGCCAATGGTTGCTTCCAAATGGTGGAAACAAGGTCGACATCAGGCTCAATCCAGGGTGGCACCACGGCAGGAGTGGTCTTGGGCAGATCCAGGTGCGCAGCGAGATCTTACGCTGTGGATCCAGCTCCAAGGAATGCCACTGATGAACTGCCTGGATTTTGCGCAGCAACTCCGTAAAGGGAGGATCCTCCGGTGGAGACTTCGGAGGAGTCCTGGCCTGGGCTTGTCCGGAGTGCAGGGCTCGTCGTCTGGGTCGGAATGACCATCGGAGTCATCAGAGGTCTCCGAGGAGGATGAAAAGGAAGAAGACTCCTCCTCCTGACGTGGGGGGAGGAACGGACCCCTTGGGAAGCCCTCGGGGAAGCATATCCTGCCCCACCCTGGAAACGGAGGGCTCGCCTCTGGTATCGGAAGGAGATCTCTCATCTCCGACGTAGGGGGTCCAAAACCGGCATTGGAAGACGGCTCTCTACCTCCCTGATGAGCTGAGCCTTGGCCTCAGTCCACCAAGAAGCCAGAGTCTCCTTCAAGTCCACCGGTGGCTGAGGGGGCAGTGGAGCAGGAGGGGGATATGGATACTGAGGGTAGCCGTAAGGTGCGTATCCATACCCCCAACGGAGGGAAGCCTGGCGTCGGGTACCAGGGCACCGTGTACTGTGGCGTCGGGTAGGCTGTCGTCAGATACTGGAGTGCTGGATACTGCAGGCCTGGGTATGACGGCGTCGAATTGGATGGGGTCGGATACCCAGGGACCAGGGGGTCTCCGGGAGCAGAAGGCCCCGGAAACGGCTCAGCAGGCAGACCCAGAACTGGAGGCCTGGCAGGTGGCAGGCCCAGCGTAGGGGCGGTGTCCGGCAATGGGTAGGCCAGTGTCGCGTCCGAGGGTCCGGCATCGGGTCATCTGGCATAGCAGGAGGGAGACCCGACGACAGCGTACCCACCTCCTCAGTGTTGCCAGGGGAAGAAGGATTACCATCCCGGGGGTCCAGCAGAGGAGACGGTAGCGCCTCGGAGTGCAACGAGCGTTGCGGCGAGCTCGGGACAACAGATAGATCTAAGGGTCCGCTGGCCTAATGCCAAGCCGGACATCGGAGGAGCTGAAATCTGTGTTATCGACGGGATCCAGGCGGACGTCAGAGGAGCTGGCGTCCGACTTACTGGACCCAGTGCCCGATGAAGGCTGCAAAGGAGAGGCGGTCTTGGCTGGCGCTTTGGAGGCCGTGCGCTGCCCTGGAGGGTTGGTCACCTTAACGGCCTTGCCTGGGCGGGCGTCGGAGGAACCGACGTCAGACTTATCTGGCCCACTCGAACCAGAAGGCTGCGCGCGAGCCAGACGGGAGGGTTGACGCCATCTTGGAAACCTCCAAGACGGCCGCCACGGAGCTTCCTCCCGGAAAAGGCGTTACCTGCAGCACCGTGACCCCAGCCGAGGCGACCGATGAATCCTGGTCCCGCTGCTTCTTCTTGTGGTAGTCCTCCGGAGAAGTCGAAGCCTGCCGAAGTTTTTTCAGTTCCTTTTCCATGGAGGTCATTTTTTGTTTAAGAACGTGGGCCTCCAGGGACTGCTGCCTCCTCTTTCCGGTGGCCGCATTAAACTGCTGGCAGAGCTGGCACTTCTCGACGGGATGGTCGGGGCCTAGACAAAAAAGGCACTGGGAATGTCCGCCCTTATGTGGGAACTGGGCACTGCAAGAGTCGTATTTGTTTTTGTACTCTGAGGGAGTCGGGGACGACATACACGGCAGCTGTAGGTAAGGCTGACGAATTATTGAAAAAGGTTATAAAATAGGCAGTAAAAAACTACCGACGATTGACTGCAAAGCAGTGAACTTAATCTCAAGGTGCTGCACAAGCTAACGGCGGGAAAGACCTGGAAGGCGGGCGTGGGGGACTGCCCCTTTATATTGACGGTCACCTGACGTGGGGGCGGTCCCCTGCCAGACACTGCTAGCTAGAAATTTTTCCATAGGGTCCTGACACCTGTCGGCTTCAGTCCTATTTGTAATTACCTACTGCAAGAGCCCTCTCGAAGTAAGGTCTAATGATACCACTGACTACTCTTTTTAACAAATCAGGGGAGGATAGTGTACCTGAGGACTGGAGGAAGGCAGATGTGATTCCACTTTACAAAAGTGGGAGCAAGGCAAAGGCAGGAAACTACAGACTTGTTAGTTTGACTTCAGTGGTAGGGCAAAAGATAATCACTTCTGAAAGAAAGAACTGTTCAGTACCAGGGCTCGAAATATAGCCTTTCCACATTTCTGTGGAAATGTGGAAAGGCTGCAGGAAATGTGATTTTTATTTTAGCATTTCCATCTGGAAATGCTGTTGCTGCGGCCGTACCTGCTGTTTTCTGCCAGCTGGAGGAGCCCGTGAGCAACTTAGCTCTGTCTGCAGCTGAGTGTGGGGGGAGGGCGGGCAGGCACATCCTCTCGGCGCACACCCGAGAAAGAAACGGACTCCGATTGGAAGCAGGCACTCCTTGGTCAGCTGGGGGTCCTTAGCAACAACACGACCCATGTGGTTGTTCAACTGGGACCCATGTGACTAAGTCCGACCCAGCTGCCTTCCGACTGGCTGTCTAGGAGTTCTTCCCGCTGAACTGACTACCATCTACTTCAGAAGTCAGTCAGCAGTGGGAGAGGAAGGAGCGCTTTCTTGTAGGGTGCATCGTCGGAGCCACGTGGCTCAAACTGAAAAAAAAATCCACCGATCGGGTCTCTGAGTGCAACAGCAGTGAGTCTGTAGCTGCAGCACTCAGAGAACACAAATTGTAGAGGGAGAGGCAGGAGAGCTTACTGGAGCACATCGTCAGAGCCATGCAGCTCAAACTAATAAAAAATAACTGATCATCAGTGCCCGAGTGCAACAGGCAGCACTCAGAGAACAAATCAATACACCATTAATTTGAGGAGGAGTAGTGGGGAGATGAAGTTAAAACAAAAATCCTCTGATCAAGACTGTTCTTGTCAGAACACTGAACTTAGTAGGCATTGCAGGCATCAGTGATCCTAAGGTGAAGCAGACAGACATGGACTGAAGGGAAAAAAGAAAGTTGGTCTGTGTCAGTCAGCAGTCAGAATAAAACCAGACTGCATATTCATTCTGCCTAAATTGTGTGGGGAGATCTAACTTTTTTCTTAAAAATAATTCCTCCTGGACCCTGCCTAATTGCCTACTACAGTAAGGAGAAAATCCTTCTCTTGGTTCAGCTGGCAATGTGAATACAAAAATACATTTGCTAGCTGCTTTCTAGTACATTGCCATAAGCTGGGAAAATTAGTCTCTTGCCCTACACTACAAGGGAAAGTGTGTCCCAGTGCTTGATTTTCAGTGTGGATTAAAAAAAAAAAGAAATTAGATTTACTCTGAACTGTTTCACTGCTCAGTAAGGGGATCAGAGAGATTTCCGTTGGAGACTACTGTAAAAAAAAGAAAATAATAAATTACTGCATTCTACTCTGCCCTAAGGGGATGTGGGGAGAGCTCTGTCGGAGCTTGTGTGCGAGTTTGAAAAATAAAAAATAATTCCTGCATTCTAATCAGCTCCCTGCTCTACACTAGGGGAACTGTGTGGAACTATATCTGCGCTTTTTGTGTGTTAAAAAAAAAAAAATGCTCTCTGCTCCACACTAGGGGATCTTAGTTGTGTGGAAGCTTTCTGTGTGTTTAAAAAAAATAAAGCTCTATTCCTGAAGTCTAAACTGCTCCTTGACCTACACCAGGGGATCCCAGTTTGTGGAACTATCTTGGGGCTTTCTGTGTGTTTAAAAAAAAAAAAAAGTTCTAATTCCTGCATTTTAAAGTGCTCCCTGACCTACAATAGGGGATCTTAGTTTGTGGAACTATCTTGGGGCTTTCTGTGTGTTTAAAAAAAAATAAAGTTTTAATTCCTGCATTTTAAAGTGCTCCCTGACCTACAATAGGGGATCTTAGTTTGTGGAACTATCTTGGGGCTTTCTGTGTGTTTAGAAAAAAAAAATCAATCAATCAAAATCTTTATTTATCCAGGCGGGCACCATTGAGCAAGGCTCATTTGCAAGGTGCACCTGGTCATGAATACATCAAAGTACAGTACAGAAGCAGGTATACAAAAAGCAATATACAAGGAAGAAAAAATATATGCAGTGTATACAGTACAGTACGAGGTTGAAATAAAAAAAACAGCATTATTTTACAATTAGTCAGCAGATGTACAATCAACCATAGGCATACAGGGGTTATAAGCAGAGATCTTTTGAGTGAGGCAGCCGGCAACTACACATATAGGGGAAAGAGGCCATGTATGGGGTGGCAGGTTAGAGAGATAAAGAAGAGAAGGGATATATTAACGACGACTGAGGGAAAAATTGGGCTAAAACCACAGAAAGTGACGATGGCTGTCGTGTACTTGTTTATATGATAATGACGGAGGCGGGGTAGATAATTTGGACACTGCTATGGATGGGGTGGGATTTTAGCCAGGCTGGAGCGGATAGGGAAGGGTGGGTGCAACAGAAAGAGTTAATAGGGAGAGAATGAGAGCCAGGGGTTGAAACATGGCGAGCGTCAGGATGGAAAGGGGGAGTTGCGGAATTAGTGGGCTAGCGATGAGGAAAATATTTGCAAGGTGCTTTCATGTAGCGATCGTAGGGCGCCTTGAAGATATTCAGGCTAACAAGGCAGCTCAGCTTCAGGTTCCTTTGTAAACCGTTCCACAATGTGGGTAAAGAGAAGCTTAGAGCAGCTTTGCAGAAATGAGTTTTGACCCTTGGAACTTGGAGGGCAGTTAGGGAATAGCTCCTTAGAGCGTAGGTGGCTAACACACTCTGGGGAATACAATTTGAGACATATGAGGGGAGCTTGTTGGTCACCGCTCTGAAGGCCCATAGGGGGGCGTTTCTATTCCTTCTATAGTGAAGTGAAGTCCAGCCTAATGATGAGCAGAGGGAGCAGTGGTGTGTGGAAAGTGGAAAGTCAGTAATGAACCTGATAGCCCTGTGGTAGAAGGTGTCCAGCTAGCATTCCAGAAGTATAAGGAAACACAGAAGGAGCAGGACCAAGACCTGTACCAGTTAAGGCAGAAGGAAGCAGGGAGGGAAGTCAGAATAGCAAAGGCCTACACTGAGGAAAAGATAGCAAACTCAGTTAAGAAGGGGGATAAAACCTTTTATAGGTACATCAGCGAGCGTAGAAAGACAAAGGGAGGGATAGTGAGGCTGAATAGAATGAACGGTGGGTGGGCAGAGGGGGACAGTGAAAAAGGAGGGATACTGAAGAAAAAATTACTCACCTTAGTAATGTTGTTTCTTCTAATGGAGTCTTGCTGTATTCTGACAAATTGCTGTATTCTGACAAATTGCAGTGAGGTCCAACCTTCAAACTGCCCCGGAGATGAAAGAGTTAACTTTCCATGCCAGGCATGGAACGCTGAGCTCGAGCTCGGTTGAGACTCTGTCTGTTGCTGTTTGAACTCAAACCGTCAGATCTTTACGAGCTATACTCGCTGAGTGTCCTGTGTGGAAGCTGTAAACCTACACTAGCCAACTGGCTACTAAACGTAATAAACAGATTTTTTGGTCCCAAAACAAAGACTCAAGTCAGGAAACCCAAAAAATGAAACAAACACAATACCCACTCACCCAAAGTAAAGGGTGATAAATAAAGGTGGGGCACCTCTTGAGTACCAACACTACTACCCTACCCCATCCCAAAACAAAGGTTCTGAGGAGGGGAGGCGGGGGATCAGAATACCAAGACTCCATTAGAAAACAACATTACTAAGGTGAGTAATTTTCTTCAAACAACATGAAGTCTTGCTGTATTCATGACAAATTGCAGACTACCAAGCAGTACCTCCATGGAGGAGGGACAGAACCTACCTAGGAAACAGGCTCTGGAACACTGCTGTGCCAAACCGAGTATCACTCCTAGCCTGGATATCCAGAGAGAAATGCTTGGTAAAAGTGTGAACTGTTTTCCAGGTAGCTGCTTGACATATCTCTAAGATAGGAATATCCCTGGCAGCAGCCAGGGAAGCAGCTGTACCTCTGGTAGAGTGAGCCCTCAGGCCTGAGGGTGGAGTCCTGCCTAGTTTTTCATAGCAAAATTGAATGCAAGAGACAATCCACCTGGCAACAGACCTCTTAGTGGCAGGTTTTCCCTTACCAACCTCACCATAAGTGAGGAACAGGTGAAGGGAGTCAAACCTGTGACCCTAGGTATGCTCTATGTAGTAGCTAAGGGCCCTTTTCACATCCAAACTGTGCAGCCTCCTCTCCCCAGAGAAGGAATGGTCAGTGAAGAAAGCAGGAAGAGACACAGACTGGTTAAGGTGGAAGTGTGAAACCACCTTAGGTAAAAACTTCCTGTTAGTCCTGAGGACCACCTTATCTCTATGGAAAGAGAAAATCAGGCTCCACTGACAGGGTTTGTAACTCGCTTATGCACCTGGCAGAAGTGATGGCCACCAAGAAAACAGTTTTCCAAGTCAAGTACTTAAGCTCTGCTGAGGACAAAGGCTCAAAAGGGGGGTTGCATAAGCTGGGCAATGCAAACATTAAGATCCCAAGCAGGGGGCAGGGTCCCTGAATGGAGGATTGGTATGAAGCAATCCCTTTAAAAATTTAGAGAATACAGGATGAGCTGAAAGGGAAGAAGGCTTACCTGCTGAAAGGAAAGCAGACAGCTGCCAGATGCACTCAGTGTAGCTGGTCTGAGTCCCAAGCTATTAAGATGAACCATATAGTCAAGGACTGTGTGCAGGCCAGCAGACTCTGAAGAAATATGCTTCCCAGAGCACCACTTAGAGAATCTTTTCCATTTGGAGTTGTAAGTGTTTCTGGTGGAAGGCTTCAGAGAAGCCTTTAGGATATCCATAACACCTTGAGAGAGGTGCAAATCAGCAAACTCTAACTCTTCAAGAGCCAGGCCTTGAGATTGAGAGATTTGAGATTCGGATACCAAACCCTCCCCTGAGCACATGTTAACAGGTTGTAATTCCTGGGAAGAGACAGGGAAGGTGGACTGCTAAGGACAACAGGAGGGGTACCAGGGCTGTCTGGCCCAGTCTGGAGCAATCAGAATCACCTTGCAGGGTTGAGACCTGATTTTGACTAACACCTTGAACAGGAGAGGGAAGGGGGGAAAAACATACAGGAATTTCCCTTCCCAATTGAGAACTAGGGCATCCAGGGGGACTGAGCCCAACACTCGGGGCCTGCAGCAAAAGAGAGGAAGTTGGTGATTGTCTGGGGCTGCAAAAAGATCTATCTGTGGGGTGCCCCATCTGGAGAAGATCACCTGCAAAACCAGGGGATCCAGGGACCATTCGTGATGGCCCTGAGATATCCTGCTGAGAGCATCTGCCAGGACATTGTCCTTGCCTGGGAGGTGTACTGCTGTAAGAGAGGTGTTCAGGGAATAGGCCAGAGACCATAACTTCATTGCCTCTGTGCACAAGGCCGTAGACCGAGTGCCCCCCTGCTTGTTGATATACCACATTGTGGTGGTATTGTCTGTCCTGATCTGAACTACTTTGTTCTGAACAGACTTGGAAAAAGCTTGAAGTGCTAGAAACACTGCTCTGAGTTCTAATGGATTGATGTGAAGCAGAGATTCCTGAGGAGACCACAACCCTTGGGTGGTCAGGTCTCCCAAGTGGGCTCCCAGCCCAAGAGGAGGCATCTGTAGTAAGGATTAGAGGTGAGCCTGGTGACAAAAGGAACTCCCTGTCTTGAACTGTCCTGATCCTGCCACCACTGTAATGCCTGGATCAGGGTTGAGTCACTGGAATCAATTTGGTCAGAGGTCCTTTTCTGAGACCAAAAGGCTCTCAAGTGGAACTAGAATATCCCTCATCTGAAATCTTGCTCCCTGCACCACTGCTGTAGAAGCAGCCATGTGCCCCAGGGCTGTAGAAAATGCCTTGCTGGTCGAGACACCTGGAGGGTGAATGAAGAGGCCAGTGAAATAAGGGTCTTGCCCTGTCCAGAGGAAGGAAGGCTCTTGCCTTTACTGTATCTAGCTCTGCACCTATGAAGGTGAGGAGCTGTACAGGCTCTAGAACTGACTTTGAAAGATTCAGAAGGAAACCTAGAGAAATAAGCAGTTGCTGAGTTATTTGTAGGTGTAACTTGACTTGGTCTGGGGACTGGCCTACTATGAGCCAGTCGTCCAGGTATGGGAAGATGAAAATCCTTTTTCTTCTTAGGAAGGCAACTACTACTGCCAGGCATTTTGTGAACACCCTTGGAGCAGAGGTTAGGTCGAAGGGCACTGCTCTGAATTGGTAGTGGCCTGAGGGCAGCTCGAACCTTAGGTATTTTCGATGGGAGCTTCTGATGAGAATATGGAAATAGGCATCCTTGAGGTCCAGGGAGACTAGCCAGTTCCCTGGCCTTAGAAAGGTAGAATTATTCCAAGTCACCATTTTGAACTTTGGCTTTAAAGGTGCTTGTTTAAATATCTGAGATCCAGGATGGGCCGCCATTCTCCTGTTTTTTGGGGGGTGAGGAAGTACCTGGAGTACAATCCTTTCCCTTTGTGTAGGGGTGGAACCCTTTCTATAGCTCTGAGAGCTGAGAGGGAAGAGACCTCTGCCTCTAGGGCAAGTGTCTCTGAAGGATTTGCAGGTGGAAAGGATCTGGTTCTCATCTTTGGAAATTTTTTGAAGCTGAGAACCAGTCCCCGGCTTACTACTTCCAGGACCCATTTGTCTGATGTTAAAGACATCCAGTCCTGGACAAAGTAAGCCAGCCTGCCCCTACAGGTAGTGGAGAATCGGCCTGGCAAACCCATCAGGGTGCCTGTTTGGCAGGGGCTTTAGGCTGAGGGGTGGAAGCAGGCCTGCTTTGCCAGTCTGCCTCTCTCTAAGAACCCCTATGAGCATAAGCAGAAGAGGAGGCCTGGGCTTGGTAAAAGGCCTATGAAAAGGCCTGCCCTGCCCTGGGATGCTGCCTCTGAGGTGGCTTGCTTTTCCTTGGCCTGAGCACTCCTGTAGGTGGTCCTGTACTCATCCATTTTCTTCATGTAGTTCTCTGTTTGCTCCCCAAACAGAGAATTACCTAACAGGAAAATCCATGGCCTTAGTCTGGGTATCCTGAGACAGGCTAGTACATCTGAGCCAAGCCATCCTATGAAGGGCCACAGATGTAGCCATGACTCTAGATGAAACATCATTGGAGTCCACTGCAGCATGGAACTGCACCTTGGATGCCTCAATACCATCAGCAGCCACCTGCTCCAGCTCCTTGGCAAGCTGGCCAGGGACCTGTTTAGCTAAAGCCATTACAGTGTCCCATCTAGATTTCTGATATCTAGCTGTATAGGCCATATAATTAGCCTGCCTGAGTCCCAAGAATGCTGCCATGTACTGTTTCTTTGCCATGGCATCAATCCTCCTGGAGTCCTTATCTGGGGGGTGTGAAGCCAAGGGTATATTTGCCTTATCACAGGCTGCAGCCTGCACTACCCCAACATGGCTGCATTGCTGGGTAAGGAACTCCGTATCTGAGCCTGAGAGAGTATACCTCTTGTCCATTCTCTTATCCACAGGAGGTATAGAATTAGGAGTCTTCAAAATTTTGTCTGTTCCCAAAGGACTTATGAAGGGGAATAGACAGCCTCCTGGACTCTGGGATATCCATAATTTCAACATAGTCAGGCTCCTCCTGGTCATCCACAGCTTCTTCCATATAGGAAGCTGAAGAGTTTCAACCACTTTCTTGTAAAACATGAAATGGGAAGGGGACTCAGAAAGCCTGGAGGAGACACTCCTGAAGAGTCTGTCTGGGGAGATGTCCGGGTCAATGGGACATCCAGACTTTCATAATCACACTCACTTTCCTCATACTCTCCTTCCTCTGGTTCATAAAATTCCTCTAAATCATAATCCGAACGACTGAACCGGCGCCTTCCTAATGGTGCGGTTCGGTCGGAACTCAGATTAGACTGAACAATTTTATCGCTTTGGCTATTTCATCAGTGGTCGGAGAAAGAACTTTTGGGCACTTTTTGACTGATTTATCCTTCTTGTTCTCTTAACGGGACCGACTCATGGAATCGGTTCTCCTTGACAAGAAGTTTTGCCCTGGTCAGAGGGCACTTCCTTCTGGTTCGTTGGAACCGAACCGGCTGGCCATCTGGGTCAGCGGACTTCTTGCCTCCCTTTCCTGAGCCTACCAACTCTTTTTCCAGGGGTAGCTGCAGGAAATTTTTACAAATCTGGCAGTCTGAATCGAGGTGGTCAAACCCCAGACAATAAACACAGGTGGTGTGGAGATCAGCCTTAGCAAAGACTTCCCCACACACACTACAGTGCTGAAACCCAGTGGGCCCGGTTTTTCTTTTGGGTTTCTCAGACATGGCCAATCCTAACAAAAACTTACCCTTTTTTCGGCAATCCGCCAGGCAAGACACCCTTATCGGTTCCTGACCGTGTTACGGGTCGTGGAAAAAAACGTAATAAAGTCAGGTTTTTTTAGAACCGATAAGAACCGTTACCACACTCTAAAAGCAGAATAAAGTTTTTAAAACAACCTGATCGGTTCAAACCGAACGATCACGTTCTAAGTTCACAGAAATAATAACAAAAATAAGCCTATCTAGTACTCACGAAACCACAGACAGAGACTGAACCGATGGTTCTGGTTTAAATTCAGTCGAAACCGAGAAAAACGGTACTTTAACTGACAAACTGAACCGAGCAAAGGAGAATTCTCCGGAGCGACTGTTCAGTGAGGCGGAGTAAAGAATCTGACGGTTTGAGTTCAAACAGCAACAGACAGAGTCTCAACCGAGCTCGAGCTCAGCGTTCCATGCCTGGCATGGAAAGTTAACTCTTTCATCTCCGGGGCAGTTCGAAGGTTGGACCTCACTGCAATTTGTCAGAATACAGCAAGACTTCATGTTGTTTGAAAGAATATTTCTGCTCAGTATTCACAAAAGAGGAGGGGGAAGTGCCTAATCCAATTAACAGAAGCACTCTTGATGGGGGGGGTCGATCCCAGTCCTTTCATAGAAGAAAGGGTTCTGCAAGAACTCATAAAACTGAAGGTGGACAAAGCAATGGGTCCTGATGGAATTCACCCAGAATTCTAAAAGAATTAAGGGAGGAACTAGTGAAACCACTGGCTACTCTTTTAATAAATCGTGGGAGGATGGTGTGGTACCCGAGGACTGGAGGAAGGTGGATGTGATTCCCCTTCACAAAAGTGGGACCAAGACAGAGGCAGGAAACTACAGACCTGTCAGTCTGACCTCTGTGGTAGGAAAAGTGATGGAGTCACTTCTGAAGGAAAGAATAGTTGAGTACCTAGAGGCCAGTGGGGCACAGGACCCAAGGCAGCATGGGTTTACAGTGGGACAGTCATGTCAGACGAATCTAATAGATTTCTTTGATTGGGTGACCAAAGTAGTAGACCAGGGAGGGGCTGTGGACATGGCCTACCTAGACTTTAGCAAGGCATCTGACACAGTCCCACAGAAAAGATTAATAGTCAAATTAAGCAGCCTGGGAGTGGGTCCCAGGGTGGTAGCCTGGGTAAAACATTGGCTGCACAACAGGACACAGAAGGTAATTGTAAATGGAGTCCACTCTGAAGAGGGAATACTAGTGGGGTACCGCAGGGGTCAGTAGTGGGTCCAGTCCTTTTT
The DNA here is from genome assembly GCA_016271365.2 of Neoceratodus forsteri. NCBI lineage: Eukaryota > Metazoa > Chordata > Ceratodontiformes > Ceratodontidae > Neoceratodus > Neoceratodus forsteri. Next base: position 86,641,137 of record CM028136.1, read on the forward strand.
AATATCTTCGTCAGTGACATTGCAGAGGGACTGGAAGGAAAAGTATGCCTTTTTGCAGACGACACAAAGATCTGCAACAGGGTTGATACACAAGGAGGCGTGGAAAGGATGAGTAGGGACTTGGCAAGGTTGGAGGAATGGTCAGAAGTATGGCAGCTAGGATTCAATGCAAAGTAGTGCAAATAATGCACCTGGGAAACAAGAACCCAGGGAAGAATACACAATGGGGGAGGTTATAACAACAACAACAAAAAGGAAAGGGACCTGGGGTAATCATATCAGATGACCTTAAGGTTAGCAAGCAATGTGAGAAAGCAGTAGGAGGGCTGGGGGTATACTGGGATGCACAGGGAGGGCATTAGCAGCAGAAAACAGGAAGTTGTTATCCTCTGTACAGACAGTTGGTGAGACCCCATCTGGAGTACTGTGTCCAGTTCTGGAGACCCCATCTCTGCAAGGACATAGACAGGATAGAGGCAGTCAGAGGAGGGCAACTAAAATGGTGCAGGGTCTGCAGAGGAGAGACTAAAGGAGCTTAATATCTATACCCTTGAGGAAAGAAGGAGAGGGGACATGATAGAAACTTTTAAGTACCTCAGTGGAATCAACAAAGTCAAGAGGGTAGCATCTTTCAGAAAAAGAGGCGTGCAAGAACAAGGGACACAATTTAAAAGATAGAAGGAGGGCGGTTCAGGGGCAATGTGAGAGTATTATTTCACAGAGAGGGTAGTGGATGCATGGAACAGCCTTCCTGGGGATGTTGTGGGTCTAAAACTATGGGAGAATTCAAGAATGCATGGGACAGAGATAAGGCAATTCTTGTGGGGGGTAGGAAGAAATAGGCTGTTGGTTAACTCGGATCTGCAGCCTATCCTTTAGGTAGGGAAACAGGCAGACTAGATGGGCCAAGCGGTCCTTATCTGCCGTCAAAGTCTATGTTTCTATGTGGAGCAACTCTCTGCAGCTGAGCCAGTGAGGTGGTTCAAGGCTGCAATCTGGTGTGGCAAGATTGGTCTGTAGCATTCGTTTCTGTTTCTGGCCCTGCTCCACCAGTACAGAATGGGAGCATGGGCAGGCGTTCAAGTCTTGCAGCCTTAGTGGATAAGCATGGTTCGGCCTGAGAAACAGGCAGAAAAAACCCAGGGATGGTCCTCAGAAAGAGAGGTATCCCAGGTCCACTAGAGCAGAAGAGGAAGTAGAAAATATGTGTTTTCTCTTTAACAGAAAAGACAGCTGTTGTAGCCCTCTAGTGGCTATGTACTATAATTTGCAAATGAGAAAGTCCAAAGGCGCCAAATACCAACGTACCTGAGGGGGTATACAGCTTTTGGCTGCTTCTGTAGATTTCTGGGCTGCAACAGACAGAGTTTGAAGGATCCCGGGCAGCAATTTCAACAGGGAAGAAAGCCTCAGGGTCTGCTAATTTGCAGTAGCAAATTGTGGTTGCTTCCCAGGACAAACTTCGTGAGCTTTTCCTCTGGCGGTGAGGTGCGAGCCCCAGGAGGGCACGGCACACCTGAGAGGGGAGAGGAAAGGAGATGGATTAAGTAGGGGCAGGCAGGGGAGGTGTGGTTAACTCAAACAAAGAAACAGGGTGGTCACTATTATTTGGAAGGAGGAGGCTAAACTACAAAGTGGGTAATAGAAACAGGGATGAGACGTAAGTGGGTTAGAGGGCAGACAGGTGGCAAAGCGAGAGGCAAGAACTGGGCTTTAAATTTAGAATGCTAGGCAGTACACTGAAAAGTCTGGTCAATTTAAAACTACAGCTTTACACAGAAATTAATTCTAAAAAGGATTCAGCTGTTCACTTAGAATAATAGACAGTGCAGTACAGGTCTAATAATCTTAAGACTCTACAGTTTCACATTCAGAATTAATAGTAAAAAGGATTCGGCTGTAGTTTTATGAAATAAAGCTCTAATTCCTGCAGTCTAAACTACTCCCTGACATACACTAGGGGATCCTAGTTTACGGAACTATCTTGGGGCTTTCTGTGTGTTTATAAAAAATAAAGCTCTAATTCCTGCATTCTGCCTCCCTGCCCACACGGAATCATTGTGAAACCCTGTGTCACAGCAGCTAGTGTCTGGATTTAAACAAAAACATTGTTAACTGTGATGCCATGTTAATTTACCCTGTAAGTCCCCTTTAAGAGGTGACTGCTCTGACTGACCTATTTGCGATCATTTGTTCTCACTAAAAGAAAGAGACACACACAAGTTGGTTTAAGGAATCTTTATTAACAAATCAAGTTCTGTTTCGCAGATCAAAAGCATGTCACATCTTAGATTTGGTTTTACAAAGAAAAATACTGTGGAATTACCACTGCCAGGTCCACCATCATCCTCCAACGAACCCGACAGCTGCAGATTCCAACAGTAGTTCCATGCCTTCTATGGAGGCAAGTACAGTGGAAACCCCTCCACCCACCAAAAAAATAATGCTTGGATGCCCAAACCAAGGAAGAACGTTACAAAAAGAAAAAGAGTATGAAAAACAAAGAACCAGACACTTTCAAGAGTCATGGAAAAAAGAGAGAATGGCTTTTAGTAAACAAAGACCGAACTGAGATGTACTGTGAATACTGCAGAAAAATATTTCCAAATGACAAAGGTTCATTTGTGGTTGGCTGCAAAACCTTTATGCTGGGCACAATAAAAACACATGAAACGAGTCACATTCATCGCGACTCAAGCAGCCGTATTGCTGCTCATTGACACCCTAGCAAAAGCCCAATTGTCAGGGGGTTGCTATCAATGGATAAAGAGACAACAGAAATCACGACCCACAGATTCCTGACTGCTTTTAAGGTCGCTGAAGCAGGGCAACCATTCACAAGTTTCGTACAAGACATGGAACTACTGTCAAGGATAGGGAAACAGGAGAAGATTGGGTTGAGGTACACCAGTGACAAGGCCTGTGCCAGTTTTATTAAATTCATCAGTAAGGATATTAATGCACAACTTATAGAGGAGGTCAGGCAGTTCAAATATTTTTCAGTGTTGTGTGATGGTAGTACTGACTCAGCCGTAATAGAGGAAGAGGTAATTTATATATGCTATGTGAAGGATGGTGAACCTGTAACAAAATTTCTCACCATCGTAGACATAGGCAGGCCTACTTCTGATAATATTTTGCGTTCAGTTACGAACAGCACAAAAGATGATGCAAAAGTCTACTCCTGCATGGTAGGATTCTGTGCTGATGGTGCAGCAGTAAATTTTGGACTTAATAATGGGGTTGCCAAAAAAGTTCAGGATCAGGTTCCTCATACTGTCTTGGTCCACTGCTCAGCCCATCGCTTTGAACTGGCTTTGCGAGATGCAGCCAAGCCTTGCTCTTTACTACAGCAAATTGATGACCTATTACAACTGATTTTCTGGTACTGCCATTCATCAGCAGTGATGCGTACTGGACTAAAACAAACATCTTCTGTTCTGGGTCTCCAGTACCTTGTGCCTGTGAATGTGTTGGGAACCAGATGGCTAGCCCACAGAGTTTGAGCATTAAATGTGCTCATTAAAATGTGGACAAACATTGCTGTGCATGTGACACAGGTTAGTGATGGGCAGGTCAGTACTAGTGGCCATGTGGACACCCGAATGAAAGCTGCTAAGCTGAGAAAAAGTCTTGTCTCACTTAAGTACCTCATTGCAATTCATCTAATTCACAAACTTTTACAGATGATTGTGTCTGCATCTTTGGCATTTCAACAAGGAAAGCTGCTAATTTTCCAAATTGCAAAAAGAGTTAAGGCTGCTGTTCTTTCATTAGAACATTATGACATTCAGCAGGCCTGTGAGCGCTTCCTTGCTGTCAACAACATTTCTGTGGACAGAATGGAATTCAAAGATGAGGTACTTGTGTTAGAACGGGGGCAACAGTTCACTGGCACTATACATACTGTTACAAAGGAGGCGACCCATTTCAGAGATGAAGTTGGGAAGTCCATGAAACAGCGTTTCAGTAACATGATAAGTCCATCACCAGGGGAAGACTGTGATGAACAGCTTAATGTTGTACAAGCTTGTCAAACTTTCAATCCAAACAACTGGCCAGCAGTGCATCCTGACAGCAATGATGATGTCGCATATGGCAGAAAAGATGCGACATTCCTAGCAGAACAGTTTCTAAGGCACTCGAAGGCCAAGGCCGTAACCCAACATTATGTTTTGGGGAATTCTGTCTTCTAATAAAATATGCCCTTCGACTGCTTGCTCTTGAATCAGTACTGGCTAGCAATCCTCATGCACTACTTAAAAGGTTGTTTAGAAAACAGGAAGACTTGCCCAACATCATAGCTCTGCTGAGCATTTTGTTAGTTTTAAGTTCCAGTTCGAGCATTGTTGAGTCTGGATTTTCAGTCACGAAACGCATTAAAACTGACTGGAGATCATGCTCGACTCCAGAGATGCTAGGGCATTTAATGAATGTCAAACTAAATCCAATACAAATCAAGGAGTTTGATGCAACTGGTGCATTATCCCTGTGTGCACTGGAGAAAGAGAGGAGACCAGAGACTGCCAAGTACAAAAGAAAAAGACAAAGTGTTACAAAAACACATGGAATGCAACTTATCAAGCAGTTCCTCTGAGGCAGACAGTGAAGGGGATGCATAAATTACCCTGGACAACTCCATTTTCGCTGTTAGTTTAGTTGTTTCATTTGGTCAGGAAATGTATAGCGACCCATCCACGTTTCCAGTGGAAATGTACCCTTCGCACACTATTTCAACCCCTGACTACCTAGAGGCCAACGGGGCACTGGACCCAAGGCAGCATGGATTCACAGCGGGAAGGTCATGTCAGACGAATCTAATAGATTTCTTTGACTGGGTGACCGGAGTAGTAGACCAGGGAAGGGCTGTGGACATGGCCTACCTAGACTTTAGCAAGGCATTTGACACAGTCCCGCACAAAAGATTAATAAACAAGTTCGCCAGCCTGGAAGTGAGTCCCAGGGTGGTAGCCATGGTGAAAAATTGGCTAAACAACAGGACGCAGAAGGTAATAGTAAATGGAGTCCACTCTGAAGAAAGGGGGAGTTACTAGCGGGGTACCGCAGAGTTCAGTGCTGTGGCCGGTTCTTTTAATGTCTTTATAAGTGACATTGCAGATGGACTGGAAGGAAAAGTATGCCTCTTTCCAGATGATACAAAGATCTGCAACAGGGTTGATACATTGTGGGGGTTGGAAAGGATGAGAAGGACTTGGCAAGGTTGGAGGAATGGTCAAAAGTTGGCAGCTTAGAGTCAATGCAAAGAAGTAAAAGTAATGCACACAAAAACCCAGAGGAAGAGTACACAATGGAGAGGAGGTACTAACAACAACAAAAATGTAAAGGGACCTGGGGACAGTCTTATCAGATGACCTAAAGGTAGGTGGGCAATGTGAGAAGGCGGTAAGGAGGGCTGGGGGGATACTGGGATGCATAGGGAGAGGCATCACCAGTAGAAAACAAAGTTGTCATCCCTCTGTACAGACAGTTGGTGAGACCCCAACTGGAGTACTACATGCAGTTCTGGAGACCCCACCTTCGCAAGGACATAGACAAGACAGAGGCAATCAAGAGGAGGGCAACTAAAATGATGCATGGTCTGCACCAGAAATCATATAAAGAGAGACTAAAGAAGCTTAATATGTACTATATACCCTTGAGGGAGAGGGGGGACATGATAGAAACTTTCAAGTACCTCAAGGGAATCAACAAAGTTCAAGGGGGTAGCATCTTTTAGAAAAAGAGATATAGATGTGCCTTCGCGCCGCTCTGTCTTGACGGGCAATCAAAAGTAAAATTAAGAAAATTGACCTGTTGCAGAAAAATTTACTGGTGCAGCACGTGTTGGAGGGAAGAATGGAGGAATATTTGGTGGCAGGAGGTGGGAAAAGCCAGAGGCAGACTGGAAAGACTGGCAAGAAAGCAGCGACCCCTGCAGCCTCTGCTACAGGTGAAAGCATGGGGGTAATCTCATTGTCAGCAGCCGAAATTAGAGCCCTGGGCCGCGAGGTGACGGGCCAAGTGATAGCGGCCTTAGAACCCAGACTACTCAAGCTTGAGGGCAAGACAGATCTTAAGCTGCAAGAAATATTAGAGCAGCAAGCGGCCCATACGAACAGGATTGCAGAGGTTGAGGAGAGAATATCACGACTGGAGGATGATACAGGGGAAGTGCCGAGCCAAGTAGTGCACCTGCAAAAGGAGTTGGAGGAATTGAAGGATGCGATGGACTATCAGGAGAATTATTACAGAAGGCTAAATTTACAGCTCAGAGGATTGCCAGAAGGAGCGGAAAAGGGTGATGTGCTGAGTTTTTGTGCAAAGACTTTTCCAGAGTTGCTGGGGCTGCAGCCAAAAAACGGGAATTTCAAGCTGGAAAGGGCACATCATGCTGTGATGCCCAGGCCTCGGGGGGATGCCCCCACCAAAGTATATTCGCTTCCATTCATATCAAGATAGAGAGGTGACCCTCCGAGCATATCGAGAAGCAGGAACGGTGGAGTACCAGGGCACATGCCTATATATTTCCCAGGATTACTCGATGAGAGTGTTACAGAGAAGGAAGGCCTTTAATGGACTGATGACCCAGTTACGGAATCTTAAAATTAAGAACTTTATGGTGTACCCAGCAGTACTGAAAATAAAGCATGAGGGAGCGACCTATTCCTTTTGGGAACTGTGTAAGGCTGAGCAATTTGTTGCAGAGCTGCAGAAGAAAATGAATAAGTGAAACTTGGACTAGTGAGATACATGGGATTATGAGAGCGATATACAGCGCTGGACAGCTTAGGGAAATCATGATGAAGTCATCGAGACTCCCAGAGACATGAAGATGTGTTGGGGGGGAGACAGGTAAAATGTTTTTTCCTTTTTCTCCATTTTTCCTTTGTTTAGTAATGTAGGAGAGATGGCGATTGGAACAGCTAACCAGCGAGCCGGGAGGCTGCGTCTGGCAGAAGAGGGAAGGGAAATGACGCGGAGTACTGAGCAGCGGCCAGGCCTCACGGGGAAAGCTGCATCGAGAGGAACATGAAAAATGGCTACTCAGAACTCTGAGGACATGAATGCAAGTACTGTGAGGGCTTGGGGGGGGGGTAAGGGGGAGGTCTGACGGCGCAGGAGAGAATACATTACATCTGTGCCACTGAAATATTTGCAGCCGCGATGGGGATGCAGTTAGACTGCACTGAAGAGACTGAAAAGCGCCACTCTGTCTGTGTGGTATTGCAAATAGCTGGGAATGGGCAGAAGGGGAGAGGGGTAAACCACAATGAATATGGAATGAACATGAATTTGGGGGGGCCTTCCCGAGGGCCTCGGGGAAGTTGTCTGGTGAATGCTGGGAGGAAAGGGATTTTGAAGAGACTGAAAATGCCACTCTGTTTGTGTGGTATTGCAAGTAGATGGGAATAAGCAGAAGAAGAGGGATAAGCCACGATGCCCATGGAATGAACATAAATTGGGGGGTGTCTTCCTGGTGGTCTCAGGGAGTTGTTTGGTGAATGCTGGGAGGAAAGGGATTTTGAAGGTGGGGCACTGCCTGCTTGCCAGTTTGCTTTTGTTTGACCTCCTTTGTACTTTTCTGCCGCTCTCCATTGTCTGATAACATAACTTCACAATGCTGCGACTGTATGAAGCAGGTCGATAAGATGGGAGTTGCTCGCGGGCAAAGTGGGGGGGGCACGTGTATATTTTTGGGGTCTGTTGCGGACACTTATGCGGATTTTGCAATTAGTGTTAAAGAGAGGGGGGGAACCTGGTATGGAACAGGGTATGCTAAAGGGAAATTAAAGATGGGGATGGAGGGGCAAAGGGTAGGGAAAAGGGAGTATCAGGAAAGTTCTTACAGAGGGAATACTGTTCTTGTTACTGTGTATATAGTTGAACTGTTTGTTTTTTTACACTGTTTGTTGACGGATGCACTTCATACAAAATGAAGGTTACTAGGTGTCTGTGGATGGGAAGGCAATAATGGGACAAGGGGAGTGGGGGATTGGAGAGAGTACATGGGGGAAGTAAATGGATGGACGTGGGGAACATATGACATAATTAGATGACTAATAAGCAGGAAATGGTGGTAGTCTCCTGGAACGTGAAGGGGATTGCAAACCCAATTAAACGAACCATGCTGCTGGCTGCACTGCAAAAAAAGGGGGTGCAGATTGCGTTAGTGCAGGAAAACGCATTTGACGGATATGGAGCACGCAAATCTGGCGTGGGGCTGGGTGGGTAGGTGCTTTGTGTCCTCTTACTAGTCCCGTAAGAGAGGGGTTGCCATCCTCGTGAATAAGAACCTGCCACTAGAGGTCCACAGAATTGTAACGGATAGTAGGGAGGGTAGATACATATTTCTGATAGGGAAGCTTTATGGTGAGTTAATTACATTGGGGAATATGTATGCCCTGGCCCAGTATGACCCGCAGTTCTTCCCGGGATTACTGGATCTGATTACTAGAGAGCAATTTCCAAGTCTAATTTTAGGAGGAGACCTCAATAGTACTTTAGATCCCGTGTTGGATCATTCAGAGGGTAATGGACGAGCACCGTAGGCAGTGGTTCAATGGAGGGTTGGGATGTCAGAACTGGACCTAGTAGATAGCTGGCGAATGGCATATCCGGGGGCTCGGGAATATACGTTTTATTCCAACCCACATGGAATGTGGACAAGGTTAGATTATATCCTGATACCTAGGGCTTGGCATGGAAGGGTTATAGATGTCTCGCATAGCCCCATTCACATATCGGACCATGCTATGGTGGTGGGCAGATTTCAAATGCAGGAGGAGAGAGATACAAGGCCGCAGTGGAAGTTCCCTACATATATGCTCCAACATAAGGATTTTCGGGAATACCTGAAAGCGCAGGTGGAATTAAACAAGGAGACCAATGGGGCACAGAGATGGATAGGGCAGTCTATTGGGATGCAGGAAAGCCTTCATTAGAGGTTCTATAATAGCGTATGGCCAGGAATTAAGAAGGAGAGGCGGGACAAAGGCAAGGACTGGAAGGCAGTTAAAGGAGCTGGAAAAGCAAGTTGCTGGAGGAGAGGGCAAGTGGGCGTCTGTTGATGGTCCAAGAGGCATTAAACTCCTGGTAGAGGTGAGGCGAACCTCTTGGTTCTATTGTAAAAGGCAGGTGTTTGAATGGGCCAGTAAACTAGACCCACTGCTTGTAAGATTAATGGGGGGGGGGTGCCCTATTAGGTTAACAGGGATTAAGGATAAGGAGGGCAAGGTACAGCGAGGGGAGAAACAGATGAGAACGCGTTTCCGGGAATTTTATGCTCACCTGTATTAGGGCGGAGGAGAAACAGAGAATGCAGGATTTTTTGGATAAGATTAACCTACCTAGCCTCATGGAGAAGCAAAGAAAATGTTTGGGCCAACCCTTGACAAAGGGAGAAATACTAAAGGCGATTGGAAAGCTCCAGTTGGGGAAAGCGAGTGGGCCGGATGGATATCCTATAGAGTTTTATAAGACACTAGCGAGTCAGATAGTCAGATGGCAGAGACGCTAAGTGAGATTTTCAAGGTGAAGAGGGGCAAAGTACCGTGTCTCCCAGAAACATGTTACGATGCCACGTATGCCCTAGTCCCAAAGGGGTTAGGGATCCCTTGGATTGTGCCTCGTATAGGCCAACTGCCCTGCTGAATTGTGACCTCAAGGTTCTGGCCAAAGCGTTGGCTCTGAGGTTGGAGGAATACCTGCCGTCGTTGGTTCACCCAAACCAGACCGGGTTTATTAAGGGGAGGTTATCGTATCATAATGTACGTAGATTACTCAATGTGGTTTGGAAGTCGGGTCAGGATGTGGGGAAAAATGAAAATTACGTACCTACCGTAATTCTTGATCTTCTTGGACGAGTCTCCACCACTCATTCACACTAGTGGGATTAGCGCTGGAGGCACTAGGACCCATCGGGAGCAAACTTTTTGCTGGAGGGTTGGCGCGAGAGACGGCGCCGCGAGCAGCGGCTCGGCGGCAATGACTGACTCGCTGACGACCCTCAACCGCCCTCAGTACCTTTTGCAAGGAGGTGCAGCGCAACTAACGTAAAGTAAATCCAACAGTAAAAATGGACATAAGATAGTCCATTATGACCCGTGTAAGCGTCAGCAAAAGTCCTCCGGCCTAAAGATTTGAGGGAGTGAAGACCAGCGCAGCGGTGAGCTCGGGGGATGGAGGGTGGGCGTGTGAATGAGTGGTGGAGACTCGTCCGAAGATCAAGAATTACGGTGAGTGCGTAATTTTCATATCTTCCTGGACATAAGTCTCACCACTCGTCTCACTGATGGAGAATACCAAGCTGATAATCCCCAAGAGGCGGCAGGAGCCAGAGCTCCACCGTCTAAGATAGAAGCCCATTAGGATAGTTCTGCCGAATGCAGATGTCGCCTGGCATGAACATCCAGTGCATAACGCATGAATGTATGCACTGAGCTCCAGGTGGCGGCATTGCAGATATCTGCAATTGGAACTTGCGAATCTCTGCTAAAGATGCCATGACAGCCTAGTAGAGTGGCGTACACTCTGCCACTCCAATTTAACCCAGGCCATGGAAGTAGCAATGTGAAGGCATGCCACTAACCATGATGAGATGCACCTGATGGCGACAGGTTGACCCAGCGGGTGTCGCTGAAAAAACAAACAGTTGCTGAGTCTTGCGAAAATTCTTGGTTCTATCTAAATAGAACCATGAAGGCTCTTAACATCAAGGAATGAAGAGATCGTTCCCCTTCATTTTGGAAGTGGCAGTAAGAGGAAGTACCAGAGGTTGGTTTAGATGGAATTCTGACACAACCTTGGGAAGAAATTTAGGATAGTCACGGAGAACTACCTTGTCTTTATGGAATACAGTATCACGGAGGGTCCGTAGCGAGGCATGAATCTCCGAGACCCTGCGGGATGAGGTAATAGCCACCAGGAAGCAGTCTTCCAGGTAAGAAATTTTAGCTCACAGGTAGCTAGGGGCTCGAAGGCTTCCAGTGAGCATGTCCAGCACCAGGTTAATGTCCCAGGCTGCAGCTGGACGCTTAACAGGGGTCTGATATGAAAGAATCCCTTAAGAAATCTCTTCACCATAGGAAGCTGAGCCAGAGTCAAGGAAGAAACACGGCTCATGGAGCTGAGATGGCACTAAGGTGAACTTTAACTGTAGAGTACTGGAGACCTGAGTTTGATGGGTCAAAGATACTCCAGAACTTTATCAGGAGGACAGGAAAAGGATTCAAGAGGACTTGCACACTAGAGAGAAAAAGCGTTTCCATTTGGGCGTACATTTTCAGTGGCTGGCCTCGCGCCCAGCCAGGCGATGTCAAAGACTCTCTGAGGCGTTGAACGATTCACTTCTACTCTTCAGGGCCAAGCATGAAGGTGAAGTGATTTCAGGTTAAGGATGGACCAACGAACCCTGAGTCAAAAGACTGATTTGCAAGGAAGTGGTCTCGGAGGCTGCCAACATACTGTTGAGCAGAGGAAACCATAGTTGCCGAGGGCCAGGAGGGAACAATGAGAATCATTTTGGTCCCTGAGACTCGAACTTGAGGAGAAACTCTCTGGATTAGAGGAAGCCGGTGGAAAGGTGTAAAAGCGTTTTGTCCTCCCGAGCCTGAGAGCATCCTGACAGAAAATGCCAGGCCCTGGATTTCTGGAGCAGAAGAGAGGCAGTTTCGCGTTGGTGGGGATGCAAAAAGGTCCAGGTCTGGAGTCCCCACTCTTGAATAGTGACGAGCTACGGCTGGATCGAGAGACCACTCGTGAGGTCTGCCTCCGTTCTGCTGGTGGTCTGCTAGATGGTTTTTTATACCAGGCAGATAAACCGCCTGAATCCAGAACTTGTGCTCCAGCACCCTCCCACACCCTCATTGCTTCCCTGCAAAGTAAGAATGAGCACCACGCCTTGCTTGTTGATGTAATACATCACAGCTTTGTTGTCCGTTTGAAGGAGAATGTTCTTGTGACAAAGGATATCCTTCAGAGCTTGGATCGCGTAGAGGATCGCTCTCATCTCCAGGACATTTATGTGGCGATGAGTTTCGAACTGAGTCCATACACCTTGAGTGTGAAGGGAGCGACAGTGAGCTCCCCATCCCATTAGCGATGCGTCTGTGGTGATGGAGATCTGATGATCCGGGGGTCTTCTGAGTGGCCTCTAAGGCTTGTTCCACCTTAGGGCCGAAAAGAAAGGAGCCATCAAAGGGCAGCGCCATTACCTGCTGCTGAGCATCGTTCGTGAAGCCAAGGAAATGCGCGCAGGAGATGGCGCCAAGTACAATACCTGCGGCTGCTGGGCGAGAAAGCAGTGTCGAAAGCGTCCGCAGCACTTTGACCTGTTGGTTGTGGACTCAATACCTCTATGCAGTGAGAAAAGCTCTGACTTGGAGTCCGAATCCGGAAGAGCTTCAACCATTCTTTCAAAAGTGCCACAGGATATACTCCTACTAAGAAAAATAGCCTTGATAACTGGCAATGTCGCATGCTTAGAGTGGAGGCAGCAAAAAAGACTCTCTTACCTAATGTATCAATCTACGAGACTCTTTGTTAATAGAATTAGAGCTGTAGTAGTTGAGGAAAAACGACCTTGTCATTCTCTGCCAGGACTACAATAGGATCATAAAGGCTTGGGATGCCAAAATGGGACGATCCTGAGGGCTGAATACTTCTTATCAATGGATTTAGCCACTGAAGGAATAAGAGCAGGATTATTCCATACCATTTGAGACAGCGTCTCGAAGGAAAAGCTGGATCAGAGGAGTCAAATCCGTAGGGATCTCCAGTATGAAGGTATTGGAGTCTTAATATCTTCCAGGATCGATGTCTGTAGTCTGGAGAAAGAGTGGATCTCAGGTTCTTCAACAGAGACTTAAGGACAGGTCCTCGACCACAGGCTCTGTAGCAGAGAAGATCCTGTTTCTCCACTTCATCACCCAACCGAAGGTCTGGGTCCAGGCTCAACATCATCTCCTGATGGTCCAGGAAGGACTGTTTGGACAGGAAAGGGTGAAAATTAGGAGAGGAGAAATAGCAGAGAAACAAGGAGAGTCCCGGGGCCCCAGCGCCGAGAAGGCAAGGTTGAAAGCAGCACCGCAGAAGGGAGCCAGGCTTGAAGAGGCCGCGGCCCCCAAGTGGCGCCGCCCGGCAACCACCGACCAAAGCGGTGCCGCCAAATTCAGCACGCGCGCCAAGACCACAGCGGGCGCCCGCCAGAAATGTGACGCAGCGGCGCCGACAAGCCGACGAGACCCAGCGGAAGGCGCGAAGGCCCAGGAACCTGGAAGCTAGAAGGAAAAAAAACAGGGGATAAGGGCATCGGTGGCCCCTCGCGCAGCCATGTGAGGAAACACCTAGCGGCGAGTCACACCGGCACGAAGAAGAAGCGCCGCGACTAAGGAAGGTCAACCGCCCTACCGATCGCCAGAGAGCCGGGTGCTCCGTGGCAACCGAACAGGCAGGAGAACCAACCGCCGAGGCCCACTCGCTCCATAGGCGGCCCACTGATGAAACTGCTCATCTGGGCCCTACCTATAGGCGGGGAGGGCTCGATGTCGGCGGCGGCGATCACCGGCAGTTGGCGACTCCGAAGAAGAGCGGCAACTGAGCAATAACCGACCGTCGGCGCGCGGACATACCAGAGAGCGACCTCGGTGATGCCTTCTTTTTGACCTGTGGGCGAAGAAGAGCTCGGGCGAGCAGTTTGAGAATGCGACCGTTTATTTTTATGCCCGCAGGAGGACGCACATCCCCAGACATCGGACTGACCTGTTGCGGAACCCCGCTGAGGAGAAGGAGGCTGGCGGATACAGCCCGGCTGACTGAACAGCTTCATCACAGTCTCCTACCATCACCTGACCTGCTCATGATGCGACTCCGTCCAGTAGGCGAGACTTCTTCGAATAAGTTAAATTTAAAATATTAGAAAATTTAGCGAAAAAATAGAATAAATTAAGCGATACTATTCATTGATAATGTTACAAAAATAAACTGAAAACTATGCGCTAGTTTGAAGTTTGACTCCCGACAGACGAGCGACGTCGTCACTGAAGCGCACTCGACGGCGGGAAAAAAGGAACTGAGGCGGTTGGAGGGTCGTCGTCGAGATAGTCATTGCCGCTCGAGCCGCTGCTCGCGGCGCCGTCTCTCGCGCCGACCCTCCAGCAAAAAGGTTGCTCCCGATGGGTCCTAGTGCCTCCGGCGCTAATCCCACTAGTGTGAATGAGTGGTGGAGACTTATGGCCAGGAAGATCATATGTCATATCAATGGATGCTGAAAAGGCTTTTGACAGGGTAGAGTGGGAGTACCTCTTTGAGGTTTTGGACCGGTTTGGTCTGGGTGACCCATATGTATGGTGGGTCAGAGCAATGTACCATTCCCTACGGGCCAGTGTTATAGTTAATGGAACCCCTATGGCTCCCTTTAAACTGGAAAGGGGAACCAGGCAGGGTTGCCCGCTTTCACCACTGGTGGTAGTGATTAGGCAGTGTCGGGGGGTGAGGGGGACGGACAACACTGAACACAAGGTCACATTATATGCAGACGATATGTTGGTATTTCTGCGGGAACCGGAGGTTTCTATGGCGTCACTTTTGCAATTGGTAGGGGGCTTTTCGGAGTTCTCTGGCTATAAAATAAATCTGAACAAATCAGAATGCTGTACTTCCCCAAGCAGAAATAGGTGATGAACGATGGGGTATACAATGTAAATCTACAAGTATAAAGTACCTTGGTATCAATGTGGGAAGAACAATTGGATCTCTGTATGACCTGAACTATGCTCCCTTTATTAAAACAATAGAATCAGATCTCAGAAGGTGGATGCAGTTGCCAATATCATGGTTGGGGCAGATAAATGTATTAAAAATGAATGTTTTACCTAGAATAATGTACCCTATGCAGATGCTACCTATGCAAATCACACGTAGGGACGTTGATAAAGTGGAAAAGGTATTTGCTCAGTTTATATGGAGAAGGAAAAGACCAAGAATGCAACTCCAAAGACATAAGGCGGAAGTAGCTAAGGGAGGTCTTAATTTCCCTGATCTGCTAAATTACTATTTGTCCATCCAGCAGGGTATATAGTGGATTGGGTATTCAGGCCAGAGGTAGCAAGTTGGGTGACGTTGGAGCAGGAGGGGTGCATGAAGGTTGTAAGCCTACCTGCACAGTAAGGACCACCGGCATATAGTAGCCAGGGGCGAATCCAGTGTGGTGAATGACCTTGGGCGCAGGAGATGTTAAAAAAGCAGAGGATAGTTAAAGGGAAACTATACTGATGCGGTGCCGGAATCTGTTTTTTACCGGGGTTAGAGGATAGAGGTTTAGGGGTGGGAGAAGAGGGGATAAAGTGTGTGGTAGTATGACTGGAAGGGGATGTTGCTTCCATTAGAGGACATTAAAAAGAAACTGAGTTTGCAAGGGCAGCAGGTGTTTGATACCTCCAAGTAACGTTCATAGGTAAAATGGAGAGATAGAAGCTGGAGGGGACAGGGGTGGGACTCGGTAGAACTAGTAATACTGGGAGCACAGAGGGACTCCAAAGGATTTATTGGGAAAGCCGCAAAGATTGGGAAACAGGGATGGCCGGATTACACTCAGAAGGTAAATCAGCAGTGGAGTAGAGATCTGGGGAGGGAAATCTCTGCAGGGAATTGGCAAAAGTTAGTCAAGACATAGGGGCCTGTTGATTTGTAACAGGTTTAAAGAAGCATATTTTAAGTTTCTGCACAGGTTATATTATCCTCCAGCAGTGGTGCACAGGGCCTATTCTACTGTTTCTCCACTGTGTGGGAGGTGCAAAAGAGAAGTGGGGACGTACATGCATTGTTTTTCGGGCTATCCTGTTTTGAAATCCTTTTGGGGAAGGGTATTTAAAGATGATGGCGGGGACCCCCATCCAGTTGGACCCTATAAAAAGGCTATTTGGCCTAAATGCGGATGAGGTGGAGGAATGGGAGGCAATGCCACGTTGGATTAGGATTCTTATGATGATGCCTAAGCACTGCATTCAGAATACAATAATGCCGTACCTACCATCCAGCAGTGGCGCCAGTTAATACTGCAAAATTTGGCATTGGCACGGCCATCATTGATTCAGGCGAACAGATCAGAGATATTTTATGGGGAATGGGCGCCATTTCTTTCTACACTTGAAATGCAAGTGGTGACCACCCTTTGTGAGGGACTGGTCTAGGTAGATGGGGACTGACTGGATGGGTGTCCACCCCCCTTCCTCCCCGGCGCACCTGAGGGTGGACGCATCCAAGGGTGATGTGTGCTGGCATCTGCAGTATATAGATTCGACAATTAATTTAGATATTGGCCTGTCTTGTTTTTCCTTCCAATAGTCTAAATGAGTTTTTTGGAATCAATTGTCTGGAGCAGGATTATTGATGTAGGAATAATTGTATGAAAGTGCATCTATTTATGTGTTTGTTGTATCTACGTGTTTGCTGTACGCATTAATAGCAACATACATGTATGACTGTGTCTATGTATTGTATGTCTGTTGATATAAGAGAAAATAATAAAAAGATTATACATTAAAAAAAAAAAAAAAAAGAAGAAAAAGAGATGAGCAAGAACAACATACTAAGAAGCCAGCAGAGTAGGCCCTATGGTCTATCGAGTGCTCAAGGATCAGTTCCCATTCCGGGCCTCATTGCAACCTTCCCCAAAACCCTCCACCCATCCCCCGACTGGGGTTCCCCTCTGATGCTGGCCCTTCTCAGACTCACCTACCCCTATCCCAGCCTCTCTTGAACCCCTCCAGAGTATCCACAGCCACCAGTTCCGCAGGCAGTGCATTCCAAGGATCCACCACCCTCTCAGTGAAGTAGCGTCTCCTTGTCTCCCAAGTCTCTCGCCGACCAGCCTCAAATGGTGCCCCCTGGTGGCCCCCTCCTCCCTCTGCTGGAACACCCTGTCCAGGCTTACCTTATTTAACCCCTTAAGGTATCTGAATACTTCGATCATATTCTCTCTCTCTCTCTCTCCCTCCTCTCCTCCAGGGAGTACAGGTTGAGCTCAAGTCTCTCCTCACAGGACCTCTCCCCCAGAGCCTGCATCATCTTGGTCGCCATCCAGGAGTGCAGTGTCCCTTTTCAAGTGCTGTTGTCAAAACTGCACACAGAATTCAAGGTGCGGCCTAATCAGGCAATTATACAGCGGAAGGAGTACCTCCCGTCTTCTTGAAGTTATTCCCCTGGCTATGCACTCTAGCATTTTGTTTGCTTTGGCTGCAGCTCTTCTACACTGCTCTGCGTTGTTCATCCTGACATTTACAACCACCCCCCTAGGTCCTTCTGCCCACTCGAAGCCTGCAGTGTCTCCCCTCCCAAGGTGTACATGAGTCAGGTTCCTAGCCCCTAGGTGGAGGACCCTGCATTTCCCAGTATTAAACCTCAGTTTCAGGTTGTGAGACCATCCTTCCAGAGTATCCAGGTTCCCCTGTAGGGCTAACCTACCTTTCTCATCATCCACCACTGCCCCCAGATTCGAGTAGCCAGCAGAGAGGCTCATTTCACTCCTCATATCATTCCTGATGCCTGAGATATAGGTGTTAGACAGGAGTGGGCCTAGCACCGATCCTTGGGGGACCCCACCAATGACCCTCCTAGGAGATAAAACCTCCCCCCCCAACCACCACCTTCTGGAAAAGCCCAGCCAGTTCCCTACCCACCTGACCAAAGGTATCCCCACCCCCATTTCCCTCAGCTTCTCCAGCAGCCCAGGATGTGGCACTGGTCAAAGCCTTGCTGAAGTCTAGAAAGAGACATCCACTGGCCAGCCTTGGTCCAGCACCCTCGTCACCCAGTCACTAGAACTCCACAAGGTTGGTCTGACATGATCTGCCTGAACAAAGCCATGCTGGTGATCATCCAGGTGGCCTGCCTCCAGAAACACCCAGCCTTTCTTTTAAGATGACCTCCATCACTTTGCCCACTACCAATGTCAGCCTTACAGGCCTGTAGTTTGCCGGCTCCTCACGTGAGCCTCCCTTGTAGATAGGCACGATGTGGGCCATCCTCCAGTCTTGAGGCACCCATCCCGACTGAAGGGAGGAGCTAAAGAGGTCCACCAGAGGTGCAGCCAGGACCGACGCCAATTCCTTTAGCACCCTGGGATGAAGGCCATCCGGGCGCGGTGCCTTCTCCACTTTTAGGGCCTTGAGGGCTTCCCACACCCTAAACACAGGGATTTCAATATCTGTGGCCCCTTCCCCACTTGCAGGTCCAACCTGCCCTGTACTGTGCCATGCTGCTCCACCATTCACCCTAGTGAAGACTGAGGCAAAGTAATCATTTAGTACCTCCGCTTGCACCCCTGCCTCTTCAGCCCACCCACTCCCCGACCTCAGTCTACTAATCTGCCTCTTCCCTCTCCTCCTTTCCCGGATGTACCTGAAGAACCCTTTACCATCTCTCCTAATTCCTTGAGCTAACCTCTGCTCTGTCCTTGCCTTGACTGACCTCACCACCCTGGTGATCTTCCTGGCTATCATATCATACTCCCCCTTGTCAATATCTCCACGCGATCGCCTGTAAGCAGCCTTTTTTCCCTCACTGCATCCTGGACCTCCTTTGTCCACCAACTCGGCTTCCTGGCTCTACCATACTTGTGTCACTCCTTTGTGCAGGCCTTGGTAGCTTCCTAGAGCCCATTCTTAACTATTTTCCACTTGCTCTCAGTGTCCATGCCTGGCCTGATCCTTACCAAGTGGCCCATAAGGATCTGCTCCATATACTTCAAATCTGCACCCTGACGTCAATCGTCGTTGTTTTGGTGCAATCTACTCCACCCCCCATATCCAGGGAAAACCAGACCGTGGCATGATCACTTCCCGCCAGTGGGTCTCCAGCTACTAGGTCCCTGATGAAGTCACAGTCTATCAGAACCATGTCCAGGACGAGACCCTCCCTCATCGGATCTGCCACCAGCTGGTGCAAGAACACGTCCTGGAAGACGTCCAGCAGACATTGCTCCCTGGCCGATGAGGACGCCATGGTTCCCCAGTCAGTCCCTGGCATGTTTAGGTCCCCCAGCACCACCGGTTTACCGACCCCCTGATCACAGTGGTCCCTAAGATTTGCCACCAGGCCTTCCTCCAGTTTTTCTGCCTGCATGGGCGGCCTATATACGACCCCCAGCTTCACCCTCATTCCATGTGCCTGCAAGGTGACCCATAATGCCTCCACATGGCCCTCCGCTTCCTCTACCCTGCTCATCCCTATGCCATCCCTAATGATGAACGCTACCGCCCCTCCCCTGCCCACAGCCCTGTCCTTTCTGAACGTGGTGTACCCAGTTAGGTTTAGGTCCCAGTCATTCCCAGAAGTGGCCCAAGTTTCCGTGACATCCACTACTCCTTCCATTAGCAGTGCCTGAAGCTCGGGCATCTTGTTCCCGATGCTCCTGGCATTGATCAGGATCACGCTCCAAAGCGTCCCCTTATCCTGCCCCCTTCCCCCGCCCTGTGAGCTCCCAAGTAGCTGCCTGCTTGAGCTCCCAAGTAGCTGCCTGCTTGAGCTCCCTTGTGCACATTAGGATGTTCCTGGTCCACAATCCCTCCTTCTCACTTGGGGGAAGAAGCCATGTCCATCCTGGATAGGCATTCCAGGGTCCGCCTCAAGCCCCAGCCCCCTTCACAAGTTTAAACCCCACCTATCTTGGATGAATCCAGCCATTTTTTGTTTTAAAACCTTCTTCCCCCCAAGCTGAGGTGGAGCCTATTCCATTGCATACAGCGCCTTGTCCTCTCAAGTTGCACCCCATTCCCCCACCAACCCATACCCTCTGGCCTCACACCACTCTCTCAGTCATTCATTAACCTCCCTAATTTTTTTGTTTATTCCCCACACTGGCTCTAGGCACCGGTAGGATCTCTGAGAAGGAGACCAAGCACCCTACAGCATGAGAGACTCTGGCTAGCTCCCAGAACCTTACCTGAATATCCAGCACATTGTTTCCCTTGATATTATTTGTGCCCAGGTGCACTAATATATTCGGGGGCTCCTCCACAGTCCTTCACCAGAGCACAGACCAAGTGCTTGGCCTTATGCACAGACAAGCCAGAGATACTCTTGATCCTGCCACTCACCATAGGGTTTCCCTTCACCCCGCTCTTCCCACCTAATACCCCTAATCATGGAGTCCCCCAATAGGAGTACTCTAACCGCCTCCTTACCGGTTTGCCTACACCCCAACTCTGTTGCCCTCCCTTCCCACACCCTACCTCGTCTGTTTCCCTGGCCATACCCACTCTGTGTGCTGGCCACCACCCCATCTGAATGCCTTTTGTTGCCCTGTCTCTCCTATTCCAGCTGTTTCTCCTCACTGACCTGTCTTCCCTAGACTCCTCCCCTCCTGGTACGCCACTCGGTCCATCCCCTCATCACCCCTGGAACTGGGGACCCCCCAGCCCCACAGGTGAACTAATTCACCCCCTCGTCATACTCAGTGTTACTTTGCTTCACCTTGTCACATCCCTGCTTGTCCTTTCCCCCTTGAGCTGCCCTCCACCCTTGTACGGACTCCGACTAACCCTTTACCCGGGTGCCCTCACCCCCAATCCTCTCCTCCCCTTCCTCTCGTCTGCACTCATGCACAGCGCTCTACTTACTGCTCCCCCTGCCACCTCTGGGTCCCTATGCCAGGGAACAACCCCGATGCTCCTGACTGCGGAGCTTTCCACCTTGCCCAATTTCTCTGCCCCTCCTGGTGCTTCCTCCATTCCAACTTCATCACTTTCCCCAACGAACATCTGTACTAGAGGTGCAAATCTGTTTAGTCCTAAGCCGACTGTCTTGATTCCCCCCCAGCCCTCTTTTGTGCATACCCCAGTCCCATGGCCCTTTTCACATTTGGGACGACCCCTACACACGCCCCCTGAAGTTCCCCCATTACCCCCAGTGTCCACCCCAACATCATAATCATCATTTCTTCTTGCATAATAGAGTCCCCCCCATCCTCCAAGCCAGGGCTAGGGCCATGGTCGACCTGCACTCTGCACACCCCACCACCATTCCAAAGATACCTGCCCTCATGATCTGGGGGCCTTGCCACATCCCTGTCCTCATCCCATTACAATTTTCACTCCAAGTTGGTTTCCCCATCCTTATTGCCTTAGCCGTGCTGGGGCCCCTTCTGGGACCCCAATGGCCACTGGGCAAGTAACTTGAGAGAGGACCCCTGCAGAGTATGGGAATACTAGACATAAATCAGCGTTATCAACCTTACAAGTGGTATTTTATTCTCTACATACAATTCTGAACATGGCCCTTAACCCAGAGCATGCACATTCAAAACCCCAAAGGCTGCTGGGCAAGTATCCTGAGAGAGAGAGAGAGAGAGAGAGAGAGAGAGAGAGGACGCCCTTCAGAGTGTGAAAATACTAGACATGAATCAGTGTTACCAATCAACTTTACAAGTGGTATTTCCACTCCCTACATACAGCTCTTAAGATAGCCCTTAACCCAGAGCATAGAATTTCAAAATCCTTGTTGGGAGTGGCTTGCTCCCCTAACTTCTCTCTCCCAGACTCTGTGTCCAAATGGTACAGTTTGCAGCTGAAGCCCTTCCCCAGACTTCGAAAACCCTGCCCCCCCCCGTCCCTTTTCAAGCCACTTAGCATCAAGTGATTACAGCTCCCTGCAACTGGTCTGTTTTGCTGGTTCTCTGGCAATTACAGCTCCCCATGGCTCTTGCTTGTCCTGCAAGTGGGCACTGCTGTTTTAAGCCCAGCCGCACAGCCGCAATCTGCCGTTCCGCCCTCTGCCGCAGATGTGGTGGTCCATGGTCTCTCTGCTTGCTGCCGATGGGATGCTCCCGTCCCTCCGATTACCACCGAGGCGGCCATCTTCCTCTGTCTTGTCGCCAATGAGGCATTCTGAAGTCCCTAATGGGGACTTTCTTTTACCATTCCATGAGGCTGGCTTTTTCCTTCTAAATATATGTTTTATGCTTCTTACTTGTGACCTCCGAGGGGACCTACTTCCACCAATGTAAAAGGGGCACAGTTTGAAGATAGAGGGGGGATGTCTCAGGAGCAACGCAAGGAAGTATTTTTTCACAGAGAGAGAGAGAGTGGTAAATGCATGGAACAGCCTTTCTGAGGAGGTCATGGGGCTAATTCTACGAGCAGCCTTATTGCCAATGTTCTGTTATGATATCCGTGTCTGTACTAAGTCCTACATACCATTTTAAATTGTGACTTCTAATTGTATGTATATGTTTTGGAGCCCTGTTGCATGCTGCAATCAGGAAGAGAGTCTGAGCACACAGCAACAGTTGCTAGGTGTGCTTAGCGCCAGTAGTAACGACTACAGAGGGGCTTTATTTAAGTGCTTATTTTATTTTGGGCACTGTGTAAAGAGCTACAGACACTTACAAGTGTCTGCAGTGTAAACCACAGTATTTTAAAATATTTGGGGCATTACAGACAAAGCGAGGGTGTATCGCGACCAGTCTACTTCGGGTCACGCTAAGTACTTCAGCAAGCCCTACAGCGAGCAGGCGCAGCGCATGAAGATGCGTGTTGCAAGGTGAGAGGAACACTGGAAACTAGGTAAGATCTGAGACTGCATTGTGTGTGATAAAGTATAGAGCCTATTGCTTACCAGTTAAGGAGGAAAACGGATTTTAATACCTTATTTAAGGGAAAACAGGGGTCTCAATGTGTATCGTGTAAAATGTACTTGTTCTCTGAGATACCTATCTTAGAAAATCCATTTATTTGTTTAAAATGTAGACAAAATGCTGAAATGCTTGCAGAAATAGCAACCTTTGGTACCCGTTTACAAGCCCTTGAATTTAGTCAAAAAAACATGGCAACTAGGCTCAAAGAAAGAGATGGTGGTAAATCACAGTCGCCAAGAAGGAACAATGAAGATGGTGTTCCAAACCATCTTAGTAAGCACCCAAGCACTTCCAACCTCCATCAAACTTTATTTCAGCAAGTTAGGGGGAACGCAGAGAGTAACACCAACCAAAAAAAGAACTAGACTGGAGGAATCTGATGAGATAAATGATGAAAACTGGTACACACTTCAGGATACAAGACCAGTAAAACAAGCATTTGTCAATGCTGAATGTTGGCTTGCTGGCATTGGCATTGATATTGCTGGAGTTAGAGAGATGCATAATAGAAATGGCAGTAACGTATTGAAGCGACACAAACCCCACCCCCACCCTGCACAGATTGACAGGAATTAGGGTGTGCCTTTAGGTCATCGATTTGTTAAATGCTAAATGGCTCATATGTCTGCTTGCATAGTCCCATGCTCTACCACTGTGTAATTCACTGACCTACGAAACACTTTGAGACATGGAGTATATGGAAGAAATCATATAAAGATCCTGGCTAGATTCTACTTGATGTAAGCCAAAGCAGAATGCAGTGTCCCTTTCGTCTTTGACATATTTGCACAACTGGAAAGAAGTCTCACCCTCTGAAATTCTCGGGTGCAAAGATCCCACGGTAGAGGTCTGTAAAAGGTGCAAGAAATTTCAATACATGTGTGCAAGACTGGAACAGCAGCGGACTGAGAAGACAAGCAAAGATGCCACACAATGAACTCTCTAAAAAATAAAAAATAAACAGTCTGGTCAAAACCCACAGACATAACTGAACAAGAACTTCAAATATAGAACCAGCACCCTGCAATTTGCAAAATAACCACAGACTGAGCTCTCGCTGGTTATAACAACACTTCCTCCCCTGCTCACACACACAGAGCCATCGAATATAACAGGTCCCTTCATTTACTGGGAGGCAACTGGTTTCACCCTTTGTACGAGACCACTGGGTTCACCATTTCTACTAGGCCTTTGCTGATTGACTTCTGACAGTTAGGAAGGAAAAGAATTCCCAAAGTGACAACAGTCAGTCAGAGACCACCCCTCAAGGTTTTGAGCCTGTTAACACTCACGTCCATATAGTGGAACTGACAGCCTACAGTACCTGTATGTTGCTGTGTTTGTGTGTGTGTGTGTGTGTGTGTGTGTGGGGGGGTTAGACCCCTTGAGAGTTACTAGTAAATTGAAAACTAATTCTCTCAAAAGACCAGGACTGGTTCTGAATTTTTGTGTTGTTGTTGAAAGAGAAGCAGTGCTATACACTTTAAGAACACTGTGCTGACTTGCACACTGATGATGACAGTAGGTGATTGTGATGATATACAGAACATTATTTGGTTTTCATACAAGACCGTAAAAACTGTTAAAAGGTAATTCAGAGACCTTGGGTCAGTTAAGCAAACAGTAGAAGTTTAGATTTCAAGCACAGCACTACAGCCACAGTATTCAGAGTCGGCCACAACACAGTTAGTACTGCTGTGCAGTAAACAGCCCACAGCTGGTCCTAAGCAACAGTTAGATAGATAGCTTTAACACTGTATTCATGATCACTCACTGACAGTCGGACAGTGACCAGCCGAGGAGGTGAGCAAAGGGCTGTGCAAGTTGCCACCACGGTCTGTGTCTGTGGACTGGTTTCTGTGGTGGGGGTGGAGGTTGGTATGGAGTGAGCAGGTTGGTGGCGGGGGGAATTAGTTACTGTTTGTGGGGAAGGGGACCACTAGTCACCAGGGTATATATAGGTTATGCACAGTGTGGGTGATTAAAAGATATTCATGCATGGGTGCTTGAGGGGGAACCACTAGATGCTAAGGAGACTGGAGAAACTGTACAACAGGGGTGACTGGGTTGCTGGGGGAACCTGTAGACACCAGGGACATTACAAATAATTACAGCATGGGCTTAGGGGGGATGCAGACATTGCGCACTGTTAAGGGCAGGGTTTTCTCAGGATTAAATCTTGCTGAAATGAGGTGTTTTATTATTTCTTTATTAACTGAAATATTTCACCAGAAAGGGATGCTGAGCAACAAGTTGCGCGTCTCCTGGTGCGACGGGGGTAGGGGGACATGAGGATAGTATACAAAGATTTGGTACACAATATATATAATTTGATTACATTCAATAAAGTGAGCAGACTATAAGCACACTGCCAAAACTGTTTAATACGTCACTGCACCCCTTACGCATGCAAGAGTCCTCATTTCTCATTTGCATAGGTGCAATGGTATTGTCTGCATTGTCATGCTTCCAGGACAGTGCAGCACACCTAACGCCTCTGAACATGGCACCTCCCAAATGCTGGTGCTATACACGGTTAGTGTGGTGCTAACTTGGTAAGTGCCATGCTAATCATTTGAATATGTTGGCCTCACATATACACACAGACACACACAGAAATTGCTCCACAAAGATTTCATGATTTTGTTATAATGTTAGCTCTTTTGCTGCACATGCAAACCATTACAAATGTAAACTAACGTTATTGAAACAGTTTTTACAACACTACGACACCAACTATGTGATGTTTGTTGTATGTACTTTTTTTTGAAATTACTATTTATTTCTCCTCCCCAGCCTGCCACCTCCGACCCTTCGGGGGGACAACTAGACATCCACTGCCGGAACCCTACCCGCAGACCCACAGGGCCCCATGGAGCCCATGGTTACCCCAGGCGGGCAGGCGGGGGCTCAGACCCTATTACTTACATTTCGGCCGGTCTGTGGTCTGCTGGGCGGGCACAGGCAAATCGTGGGCATGGCCATGGTCCTCCATCTTCCCGGTTGGGGCAGGCTTGTCCAGCGTTTCTCCTCCCTGAGCAACAAGTAACCTCCCCAGCGTCATAGCGCGTAATACGCGACGTCCGTGCTGCTCAATGGCCGCCCATCCCAAGTGGAGCTTGCAGTTCCTTGAGCCTCCGGCTCGGGGTCATGCAAGTGTCGGGCATCGGCTGAATCCCTCCCCGGAGAAGGCGAGCTGTCGTTGGGCGCTCAAGCCTATCTCCCCCCGGCCGACCCACCGACGACCCGAGTCCGCTCCCGAACCCGGGTCGCCGGCGTGGAGCGAGGTGTGGCGTCCAGCGCCTCAACCCTCAGCGCCACTGGGCCGGCGTTGTATGTACTTTTGTTTTTACCCCCTTGCCTGTACATATTGCTATTCTACCCCTCGTCCCTATTTACTATGTATATTGCTCCTGTATGAACCTGTTCACTATGTACCTTTTGTTGTAACTGTTATTTAATGGCTTAATGTGCTCCCTGTGCTACCTGTTTACTCTGATTTGTACACTTGTAATCCTCTCGGGTCACACCTGAAAAGAGGCACATGCTGTCTAGTGTGCTTACCTGGTTAACAAAAGCAAATAAATATTCTTATAATTCTTATTATGCATGCTGGCCATTTGCTGAGACCTTTAAAGGTCAGTGCTACACATTTTAATGTTGATAGACTGAAAGCATCTTTCCAAGTCACCTTCGGCACTGAAGGGGGTCCAAAAAATAAATTCCTCTCTGACGGACACAGCACAATCCCTTTTGGTACCATGTAGGAGTACCAGATTTTGGGATGCCAAAAAGATGCCACTTAGTACCTCCCCTGATGAGCCCTTGTGCCAGACCCCGAGCAAATGGGTTTAAAGGCTCCACCGCCTTCACAGATCATTTACAAGGGGTCCTGGGTAGGAGAGTGTAAAAAAAATACATAATAAAATAATATAAAAAAAAAAAAAAAAAAAAACAGGATGATGAAGTCACATGAAGAATATTTGGCAGCTGGAGAAGAGGACACATCCATCTGGCAACCCTAGCATGGATGACATTGCATTTCACAGCCTGATGTAGAAAGTCAGCAACACAGAGAAGAAACTTGATAAACAGGACAGTCGCCTTTTTTTCCTTCAACAATACAAGAATAATTAACATGAGTGTTCTGTATAAAATGTCCCTGTACCTGTGTTGTCACAATACCTGACATAGGTGTCTATGTGGTTTCAAACGCTCGTATATTATGTTGGTCAAATAAAAGGTATAACAACCTTTTTCAATCAATTCTACTCATACAGGGCAGCACAATTCCTCTTTGTGCCCTTTTACAGAAAGAGATTTGGATTTGTGGACACCTTGCAAAAAGGAGGGTGCTGTCTGCCCTTAGGCTGAGTAAGACAGAGTGAGTGGACAGGCTTAATAGTGTTACCAGATGCCTGAAGCTCATTTATGATGTCCTGCACATCTGGACCAAAGCAGCTTGGAGTCATAAAAAGGGCATTGAGCACCTTTTGTTGGACATCAGCCAAGAAACCCGAGACCCTCATCCAGGAGTGCATACAAAGGCAAATGCCTATGTCAGCAGCCCTGGCACCTATATCTGTGTATGAAAAAAGCTGTAAGCAAAAAAGGTGCAAAACTGCGTCAGAGCTTCCGTGGAGACCAGTGCGAACGAAGTCAATGGCAGGAAAAAACTGAGGAAAGAGCGAAGGCACTCATACCTTTATATTGTTGGTGACGTCGGCAGATGACCTCGGAATGGGTGGCCCCAGTTAAACTGCTGAAAATCTTCAGTGTGGATCCTGCTTCACTGAGGGTGAAGTTCCTACGGTGTGACCTGATGACTCAGATATCCCCAAAGAAGATTAAGGGTTCTAGGGACATGGGCACCTTGAGGGTCATCATCATCCGGAGGCCCGACTGTGACAGGGACCGTAGGTAATCCAGAACGTTTGCCACCGGGCAGGACAAGGGGTCTAGCTCCTTGCCCTGACACCAAATGGAAAACTGTTTTCATTTGATGGCATAGCACTGGAGAGTCGACTCCTTTCAAGAGGCCTCGATACCATGGAGGACCACGCTGAAAAGATCAAAAGCCTGAAATTCTAGTCACTCAGGAACCAGGCTGTCAGGTGCAGGTATCGAAGATCTGGATGGAGGACCTTTCCGCGAAAGCACGAGAACAAGTCTGGGCTAAGAGGCAGATGCCACAGAGGTCTGCTGCTGAGGACAGCAGGGTACCAGAACTGACGTGGCGAATCCGGAGCCACCAGTATTTCCTGCACCTTGTCCCTCCACACCTTAATCATCACTTTGTGGATATGGGGAATAAGAGGGAAGGCGTATATGAGGCCCAGGGTCCAAAGCCTTGTGAAGACACCCCCCTCCATCAGCTCTGTCCTACACTGAGGTGGGCAAGCACAACACAGCCCGAGCTTCACGTTCTCCTGGGAGCAAAACAGGCTGACCTAGGGAGTGCACCACTGGGAGAACAGGCAGTCGATCACCTCCTGCTGAAGGAACAACTTGTGAGACGACTCGCCCACTTGGCAGAGGGCATCTGCCAGCTGACTGGAGATGCTGGCCACACAGATCACCACAAGGTCGACATCCAGGCTGCAAATGAGGGTCCATATGTGGAGAGCTTCCTGGCACAACTGTGCTTATTGAGGTAATATATGGTAGTCGTGTTGTCCGTCTGGACCTGGACAGCATGACCACAAACATGCAGAATGAATGCTGTCAGTGCCAGATACATTGCCCGGAGCTCCAGCAGGTTAATGTGACATCGGAACTCCTCAGGGGTCCAGACCCCGTGGTCCCAGTCCCAGTAGAGAGACATCGGTCATGAAAGTGACCGTCAGCTCAGGACAGACAAACGGGACTCCTTCCTGGAGATGTTCCAGGACCAGCCATTACTGGATGACATCCCACATCTACTGCATCACCGGGACCAGCTGGATGAGGTAACCACGGGGCTGAGACCACTGCTGGGCCAGCCCCGACTGCAGGGAGTGCATCCTCCTGTGGGCCCAATAGACCACACTGGTGGAAGTCACCATATATCCCAGGAAAAGCAATAAGTCCTGGGCAGGGTGCTATTGCCCAACCTGAAATGATCTGCCCAAGGTGGCAAGGTCCTCCACCCTGTCCACCAGGAGTTGGGCCTGGGCCCAACAGGAGTCGAGCTCCGCCCCACTGAATTTAATCACCTGCGAAGGACTGAGTTTTGACGTGGCCTCATTGAGCAGAAGGCAGAGAACCAAGCTGGTCTGGAGGGTCAGGTCCCTGTACCACTCCACCTCCGCCCTGCAGGAACTGCGATCAGCCAGTCATCCAGGTATGGATACACCCGAACCCCTTGGGGCTGCAGGAACATTGCCACCACTGCAATTCACTTGGTGAAGACCCTGGTGGCCAAGGAGAGGCCAAATGGCATGGTCTGGAACTCGTACAGAGTCCCTTCCAAGCAGAACTGCAGGAACCGACAATGGGACAGGCAGATGAGGATGTGGAAGAAGGCATCCAGGAGATCCAGCGAGCAAAACCACATATTCTGCTCCACGGATGTAATGATCCAGAATATGTGTGGTCGGAAATACTGATCAAGGTCGTGCAGATCCAGTATGGGGCGGTCCGTTTTGGGACCAGAAAGTATCTGGAGAGAAACCCCGGATTGGTCACGACATACTGGATACAAACCACTGCCTCTTTCTGGAGGAGTTGGGCGATATCCTCCAGAAGGGCAGACATGTGCACAGACACTGCTTCCTCCTGTCGGGCTCTGGCTCGGCTGCGCAGGACAGCCTTGAACTCTAGGCAGACCGCAGCCAACCACCTCGAGCTCTCACCTGTTCCAGATAATGATGGACCAGGCGGAAGCAAAACGGCAGAGCCGATCCCCAATGGGAGGTCCAAGAGTAGGCAGGAAGGGCAGAAGGAGAGCACCTCAAAACCTGTCACTGCACAGGCTTGCAGGCAGTAGCAGGGCTGGCTGAGGAAGCAGCTGGGCCTTGCCCAGCTGACTTTCTAGTGGTCAAGGAAAAAGGCTTTGGTGGCCTGACTGCAGGAGCTAAAGAGGGCCAACACTGAAAGGGCTTTTTCTTCCGTTTCTGGCCCTTGACATCCTTCTGGGCAGATGTGACAGAGTCCAGGGTGGCGCTGTACTTCAAAATCCAAGTGCGATGGCCATCTACCCAGGCCTTAACAAATCAGTGCCTAAGAAGGGGACATCTGCCAATTTGTGCAGGGTATTGGCTGTAAAGGTTGAACTCAGCAGCCACGCCCTGTGGCGCATAGCCATTGCCAAGGCCATGGACCTGGCACAGGAAGAAACAAGCATTTGTCAATGCCGCATACTGTCTTGCTGGCGTTAGCATTGGTACTGCAGGAGTTAGAGAGATGCATAATAGGAATGGCAATGAAGTATGGAACCAACGTCAACCACACCCTGCAGAGACTGATAGGCATTGGGGTGTGCCTCTGGGTCATCAGCCATAATGGTCATGCCATTTCAACTCACCCTACCCTGCAGACACTGACAAGTGTCATGGTCTGCCTTGGGGTGTTCGGGCTTTACACTCACCCCATTCCATAAGGAAAAACGCTGAAATGGGTACAGTATAGAAGAATGGGGTGAACTTTGGGGCCGAAGAGCCCAAGGCACACCTAGATGCCTGTCACTGGCTGCAGGCTGGGGGTGGAATGGTGTGAGCATTACTGTCGACAATCCCAAGTCACACCCGTGATGCCAGTCAGTCCCCACAGGGTACGGTGTTCTGGTTGGAAACCCTAATGCCCTGGGCATTTCTTGGTATTTTCACTCCAAGTTTTCAACCTGGGCTTTTTGTGACCCCACTGCATGAACAGTGACACTATCAGTTTGTTAGCCGAAAGGTGATTTTGCACAGCAACTGCACCATTTGGCACCACAGGTGCAAAAACACATTTCAAACAGGATGAGGAAAATGACAGCTGTACTGTTTCAAGAGGAGGTGTAAAGAAATGGTAATGTTGAAAATCTGGAGTGAAAATATAATAATACTGGTGAAGTCACGAGCATGCGTAGAAACTGCGCAATGCATACCCGTAATGCAATTATTTTGAGGATTTGTCATACCAGATTTTCAACATAGGCATTTTGGGACCGCCGCTCATGAATAGTGACACTGTGATTTTCTTAATCGGTCTCGAACGTTGATTTCGCACAGTGACCGTGCCCATTGTACCACAGGTATGAAACCATGTTTTGGGCAGGATGTGAAAATGACAGCTGTACTGTTCATAAGGCAGTGTGCAAAAACGACAATGTTAAAAATCTGGCATAAAAATATAATAAATTGGCGAAGTTACGAGGATGCCTAGAAATTGTGCAATGCACGCTGGTAATGCAGTCATTTTGGGCAATTTTTTCTCCAAGTTTGCAACATAGGCTTTTTGGGACCTCTCCTTATGAACACTGTCAATGTGATTTTCTTAATTTGTCCTGAACATTGATTTCACACAGCAACCGCACCATAAACAACTGTAAAACTATGTCAACCATACCTGTGTTTTGATTGTATACCATTGTTTTAATTGTAAACCATTGCTTTGATTGTATACCATTTCCAACCACTCTTTGTATGTTCTCCCCTTCCTTTGACGTGGAACCTGTGTAAATGAGCAGATCCTATTCAAAGGTACTTGTAATCCTAGAGTTTAATTAAAAAAAAAACAAAAAAAACATTGTGCGCCAGATATGCGAACACACATTTCAGGCCGGACGTGAAAAATGACAGCTGTACTGATCATAAGGAGGCGTGGAAAAATGGCAATGTTGAAAATCTAGAGTGAAAATATTACAAATTCTTGAACTTACGAGCGTGCGTGGGAACTGCACAACACAAGCTCGTGACAGCATAATTTTTTGGAATTTTTTCACCAAATTTGCAACATAGGCTTTTTGGGAGCCCACCTCATAAACTGCGACACTGTTGTTTCATTAATCGGTCCTGAAAGATGATTCCACGCAGTGACCGCAAAATCACATTTCGGGACCGAATAACGAAATGGCAGTGACTGAGTTCATGAGGTGGGATTCCAAGAACCCCATGCTGAAACTCTGGGACCAAAACTCTGAAAAACGGCAGAGATATCACCCTAAATTGAAAACCTCCATTTATGCCATTATACGGCTTACCGGCATTTCTTCAGTTCGTGGTCAGCTTTGAAGAGTGCAGACGTGTTGCCGCTCCACCGAAGATCGTCGCGCTGGACTCCGGAGGTAAGTACGGGGTGAGGGGTGTGTGTGGGGAGGTGGGGTGCACAGAGAGTGGGTGCAGTCTGGGTGAGGGGACCAGCCGGCGAGGGATTGTTTTCTTTGTTTCAGGTAAAAAATGAAAAAAAAAAAAATGCAGGAAGGTTTTTTTTCTTGCAGGTTTGCTTTGCACACACTGGGGTGGGCTCCCAGTCTGCCACCTGCATTTTTGGGGAGGGTGGACTGAAGCAGACGGGGATTGGGACCCCTGTCGGCAAAGAAAGCGTGTTTTTTTTTTGGGGGGGGGCAGGAAGCCAAGCGGGACTGGACACCCCCTTGGCAGATGCATTCAAACAAGGGGGACATTATGCGAACGGGGATTGGGCTCCTCCATCGGCAAATGAACTGGGGAGGGGCATGCCGACAGGGATTGGGCACCCCCCAACGTCAGCTTTTATGGGGACTGGGAGAGGCGGACGGCGACAGCTGCCGCCATGTTTACTGAAATGTTACACCAGGCAAGGCACACCCTGCAATGACGGGTCACTACCTCATTGCAGCGGTGAATTCGTTTCAAGTTGGTGGCAAGCTTTTCAACTGCTGTCACAGACTGCTGCTGTTTAATTTGTTCCACAGAGCCCAGCCTGGAAAAGCAGTGGCGCCACTGGCCACAACAGGACCGCACCTCCAAAACTTGCTATTCCAAGCTATCACAATATGTTGCTTGCGCGTTCGCAAGACAACATAAAAATTAATCACTGCAGTACAGTTGCTTCTTCTAAGGTGTCATTTAGTATGCTTCACAGGTACAGTATGCATGCTGGGTTCAGCTGCCCTGGAGGTGGAGACAATTAAATGAAGTTCCCACACTGGCCAATCAGAAGAGAGATAGGTGGTGTATCGCTTGCAGTCAGCCTAGAGGGCTTCAGAATTATTTTGACGCTGAAAAAAGGGCAAAAACCATGCCCCAAGACACAAGACTGTTAAAACAGGAATCAAATACTAGTATAAAACTTACCCTATTAATATAAACAAACCAGACTAACTACTGAAAACCAACTAGTTAATACAAAGAAAACAGCCAAAACAGTTTGCCAAAGACAGAAAACCAGAGCCATGCCCAGTAGGTTATGCAGGGCAGGTGGGAGATGAAGCATACTAAAAGACACCTTGGAAGAAACATTACTACAGTAATTTTTTTCTTCTCACCCAAGGGGTCCTTTAATATGCTTCACAGGTGCAGACTACGAAGCAGTGCAGTTGAAAGGCGGGTACAGAACCTACTTAGGAAAAAGGCTCTGCAGAACTGCTGTGTCAGATGTGGCAACTAATCTGGACTGCACATCAAGAAATTAGAGCTTAGTGAATGTGTACACAGTCTTCCATGTGGCTACTTTGCAGACGTCTAGTAAGGAGACATCCCTTGTAGCTGCCATTGAGGCAGCAGTGCCCCTAGCAGAATGGGCCCTAAGGCCCTGAGGGGGCTGTTTGCCAGCCTTGCTATAGCAAAACTGGATACAAGAGACAATCCAACAGGATGTAGTCCTCTTGGTAGCTGGTCTTCCTCTACCCACCTCGCCATAGGTGAGGAAGAAAAAATTACTATAGTAATCTTGTTTCTCCCAATGGAATCTTACTGTATTCTAACAAATACAATATGGTCTCATCATTGGACTGCCCTGGAGCTGAAACGGTTAATAGAATCTATGCAAATAATGGAATGTTAGGCTTGAGTTTTGTTTTCAAACCACCGTCCTTGGTTGTACCTCCTGTAGTCATGAGATTCTTATGAAGCGTGCATAAATAACTCAACTAAACTATCCTAATATAAAACCTATTGCCCCCTAAAGACCAGCCCCTTCTTTAAACAACAGAGTCATCCCTAAGACTCAAGTCACATATGCCCAAGATAACAAACAATCATACCAACAGGTTTGCAATAGGGTATGGACAGCTGGAGTGCAGTGCTCATTAGGTTCTAGAAGGGGAGGTATGGTGGGAGCTCAGAATACAGTAAGATTCCTATGGAAGAAACAAGATTATTATGGTAATTTTTTTTCTCCAAATCCCAAGAAATCTTACTGTATTCTGACAAATGCAGACTACCCAAGCAGTACCTTTGGAGGTGGGCAGAGAACCTATTTAGGATACAGGCTCTGCAGTACTGCTGCGCCAAACCTGGTATTACTTCAGGCCTGCGTATCCCAAGTAGTAATGCTTGGTAAATGTGTGGACAGTTTTCCAGGTAGCTGCTTTACAGATTTCAACAGAAGAATGTCTCTAGCAGCTGCTATGGAAGCTGCAGTTCCCCCAGGTAAAGTGGGCCCTGAGAACCGCAGGGGGCTGTTGGCCCACCTTGCTGTAGCAAAACTGAATGCAGGCAAGAATCCAACACGCAAATGACCTTTTTGTAGCTAGTTTACTTTTTCCCCACTTCTCCATAGGTCAGGAAAAGCTGAGTGTTGTCCTGCCCATGGTCCATGTAGTAGCTGATAGCTCGTTTGACATCCAGGCTATGCAGACTACTTTCCCCTGAAGTGGAATGCTCAGTGAAATAAACAGGCAGTGTAATGGACTGATTGAGGTCGAAGTCAGATATCACCTTGGGGAGAAACTTTCTTTTAGTCCAGAGGACAATCTTGTCCCTATGGAATTCAATGTAGTCAGGCTCTGTGGATAAGGCCTGAAGCTCACTAATCCTCCTGGTGGAGGTGACTGCCACCAGGAACACTCTTTTCCAGGTTACATAACTTGACTTCTGCTTAAGACATGGGCTCAAAAGGAGGTTGCATAAGCTGGGCGATGCATATATTAAGAGCCACACTGGTGTAGGGTCCCTATGCGGGTGATGCAGATGCAACAGCCCCTTGAAAAATCTCCTGAACACTGGGTTCGAAGGCAGGGATGAGCCCCTGCCTGCCGATAAGTAAACCGAGACAGTTCCATTTCAACTCAGCGCAAACAAGAGCCATGTAGCTAATAAGTGCCTTGAATTTCGTGGGCTGCCAATAAGCATACTCATCGCGCACAGCAGTGTGCTCGCAAACATTAACCACGCAGTACATAGCTTAAGTGAAATCAGAAAAAAGCTGTACTTGTACATTTGAAGGTGCAACAATTCAAAATGTTTCTTACCTGCATACGTGTATTTGGCAGTTTCCTCTAAGAACACACTCTATTTCATAACTTCTAAATCCCAAGCTGCAAAATCCATGATCCAAAAAGTAAATCCAAAAAGGAACATACAATTAAAAGTCCTGTAGCACTACCTGCTGTCCCCATCACGAATTTTCATACTTGCAGTTGGAAATTGTGTGCAGTTCCTCTTAAATAGTCTTGTTACTGTGCCACTACCACATGAATGCACAACTGCGGCTATTCTCTTGGCAGTATCCCTATATTTTTTCCTTTGAGCTGGTGGTTCCTGCCCAGCCTGATACTGCTCTATTTTGAGCTCATTCATATTTTACTCTGTCTTCAGAGCTCTGATAAACTTCCAGGTGGCTGAATGGCTGAAACCGATCAAGTTATTAAAGCAGTGGTACCAGCCCTCCACAGCATTTATTGAACATGGTAGTTGGTCAGCAACAGCGATAAGGCAGTTCCAGAAATTGACTGGGAACAGATGGTGTCTTCTGCCATGGCATCCAACCTGTCTCCCAATCCAAGTATCTTTGAAGTAATCTAGAAGAGAAAGACAGCAGGGCATTGTAGTCAGTGTAAAGGGAAGTACAGCTCAGAGTCTCTAATGCTGGAAGCACATCTACAGGGGGTACATATGCCAGCGCTGGTAGTACACGAATATTAAGAGCAAATTCTTTGTCAGCAGTGTAGTTTTTTTAGTATGTCAGGGCAGTCCTGTATTTTTTGCCAAATGGCCTGACATAAATGGAAAAAACAGCCGTTTGCTTCTGCTGCAGAGAAGTGTTCACTGAATGCTTTAATAGCTGCCAATTCAAAATCCATCATCACTGACTGTGGTGACAGACTGGGGCAGAGGGGATTTCAGTGCTGTTAGAACATTTAAATAACCCAAGTAAGACACTGACATCAGAACAAACATGCTTGGTATCACAGCAGTAAACCTGACACCATATATTGTATATACTTGGGAGAATAGAGGTGGGGTGGACTTGAAAGTACCATCAGCATACCAGTGTGGGCTACTGCTCATATATTCAAGATTGTTCGCTGTGGTGAAAATCAGAAATCTATCACTGTCATTAGTTACGGCCATGCAGTAAGAACAGTGCACCATGGCCTGTGAGGCAATATTCAGGGGGGATTTGCAGCTCAGATAAACTGGCAGGCAACACTGGGGTGACAGTAGCTTTCTGTCTGGCATGCTGTGCCATCCCCTTTTCAAACAGGAGAATGACGGCAACTTGCCTGCAGCTGCTGGATCAACAATTTCTGTGGCACCAGCAACAATTTGGTGTGTTCCTTCTTGGGAGGTTACTGCCTTTTGTTTCAATGTGGCAAGGACAGTTTTGACTGCTATTTCTCCAGCGTCGGGCACATGATTATGAGTGCCCAGATGAGATGAAAGTGCGTCTTGCATCGTATGACACCGAGCAGGACATTTTTGTGAATCATATGCAACATACTTCCAATAGGTTTTTTCCCCATATGTCCTCTCTTTTCTGTATATGTACGCCTTTGTCCAACAGCAGCTGCTGTCCATGCTGACTTAACACAAAACTAAGCGGCATCTTCTGCCAGGTGCACCTTAAGAGTAGATGGTCTTAGGCCAATGGAGTGAAGGTGGGTCAGATAATTCAAATGACTGGCAAACCCACCTGACTGTGATCTATGTCTTTTCTCTGACACCAGATGGAAAACCTTTTCCACTTAGATGTGTAGGTCTTCCTGGTGGAAGGCTTTCTAGAGACCCTGAGGATCTCTATGACTCCTTCTGAGAGGTGCAAGTTGGCATACTCCAAGTCCTCAAGAGCCAGGCTTTGAGTTTGAGGGACTGGAGGTTGGGGTAAAGAATCCTGCCCTGACAGGATGTCAGTAGGTTGTGCCTCCTGGGGACGCTGACTGGTTTGGCTACTGACAGGGAAAGAAACACAGGTTACTCACCTGTAACAGTAGTTCTAGGAGTGGTATATGTTGTTCATCCACACTAATTGGCATGTTCCTTTCCCCTTTAAATCTCACCAGAAGGTCTTTAAGCTGGCTCCTCCCACCCACCCAGGTGGTATAACCCTCAGCTCCACACCATGATGCCAGATTTTGCCCACTAGAAGCTAGGTTGTGCGTCGAAGCCGGGGAGGTCGGATGGGTCAGTGTGGATGAACAACTGCTAGAACTACTGTTACAAGTGAGTAACCTGTGTTTCTAAGGATGTGGATACGTTGTTCTAGCCACACTTCTTGGCAGATTCCTAACAGTTCTCCAGGAGGAGGGAGGCAAGGTGCACACCCTCTACTTAGAGAAGAGACTGGAGAACTGAGGCCCCAAAACCAGCATTCCAGGAGACTTGAGGTGGTAGTGGGTGATGAAGGTGTTTACTGTCTTCCAGGTAGCAGCCTGACAGATTTCCTGGATGGGGATGTCCCTGGAAGCAGCCACTGATGCAGTGGTATGGTGGGTGGAATAAGCCCTTAGCCCTATGGGAGGCCTCCAACCTGCCAACCTATAGCAGAGATCAATGCACAATGTAATCCATCTGCCAGTCGTCTACTTTGCTGCAGGTCTGCCAGGTGTGACTTCAGCGTAGGTGACAAACAGCTGGTGAACCTCTCCCCAAATTTCTACCATTCTCTCCTTGTAGTAGGAGAGAGCCCGTCTCAGATCCAGAGTATGGAGCCTGTACTCGGCATCCAAGGTGTAGCTCAGGTAGAACACAGGCAGTCTCATCACCTGGTTGAGATGGAACGCTGACACCACCTTCGGGAGGAATTTCGGGTGGGGGCACAGGACAAGCTTATCCCTGTGGAAGACCAGGTAAGGAGACTCCACTGAAAGCGCCTGGAGCTTCCCAGTCTTTCTGGCTGACGTGACAGCCACCAGGAAGGTGGTCTTCCACGACAAGTGACATCTCACACTTGTGCATTGGTTCGGATGGCTTGCCCATGAGTTTTGCCAAAACCAGCAGTAAATCCCATGGAGGTGAAGGTTCACACACCCGGAGGGGATATGTGATCGAGGCCTTTGAAAAAGCGCCAGACCATCTTCACCTGTGCCACCGTCTGCTGACCGGCCCGCACCCGATAAGCAGAGATGGCTGCCAGGTGCACCTTAAGGGTCGCAGACCGAAGACCCCCCTTTGGACAGAGATCAAAGGTAGCCTAAGATGCTAGCCAATGGACAGGACAGACGGTCCAGGCCCTTGCCCTGACACCAAATGGAAAGCCTTTTCCATTTGAAGGCATAGCATCTTCTGTTCGACTCCTTCCTGGATGCTCCCACTACTGTGGGTACATCCTCAGAAAGACCCAAAGCCTGGAACTCTAGCCGCTCAGGTACCAGGCTGTCCGGTGCGGGGATTGAAGGTCTGGATGGAATACCTTCCCCCTGATTGACTATCAGGTCCGGGCGTGCTGGGAGACGCCTCGGGAACCTGTTGCTGAGGTTGAGGAGATCTGGATACCAGAACTAGTGGGGCCAGTCTGGGGCTACCAGGATCACCTGCGCATTGTTCCTCCTCACCTTGAGAAGCACCCTGTGGATCAAGGGAAATGGAGGGAAGGTGTAGAAGAGGCCTGGGGTCCACGGCCTCGAGAAGGCATCCCCCTGCAGCGAGCTCTGCTGAGGGAGTGGGCGTGAAACAGCCTCAGCTTGGTGTTTTCCCTGGAGGCAAACAGGTCTACCAATGATTTGCCCCAGTGGGAGAACAGACTGTGAGCTACCTCTGGATGGAGAGACCACTCGTGGGATGTCTCGCCTACATGGCTGAGAGCATCCGCCCATTGATTTGAGGCTCCTGCCACATGGATGGCTAGGGGATTTCCCTTGTCGGCTCACTAGTATCCAGATGCGGAGCATTTCCCTACACAGCAGCCAGAGTGTGTGCTGCCCTATCTGTTGAGGTAGTACATGGTCGTGGTATTGTCCGTCTGGACTTGAACCACTTGACCCTGAAGCTGCTGAGCGAATGCTGACAGCACCAGTCTGACTGCTCTGAGCTCCAGCAGGCTGATATGCAATCGGGATTCCTCAGGGGTCCAGAACCCGTGGGCCCCGTTGTTCCCCATGTGGGCTCCCCAGACCACGAGGGAGGCATCGGTCATGAGGACGACTGTCAGCTCAGGGCGGACAAACAGGATCCCTTCCTGCAGATGAGTCAGGACGGTACACCACTGGAAAGCGTCCCACATCTTCTGGGTCACAGTGATCAGCTGGTCGAAATTACCTTGGTGCTGAGTCCACTGGGCAGCCAGCTCCCACTGAAGGGGCCGCATATGCTACTGGGCCCATCGGACCACGGTGGTGAAGGCCGCCATGTACTCCAGAAGGCGCAGAAAGTCCTGGGCAGGGCGCAAGTGCCCAACCACAAATGATTGGGTAAAGGAGGAGAGACCCTCCGCCCTGTCCGCTGGGAGCCGGGCTCTGCCCCGATGAAGCATATCACCTGCAAAGGCATGAGCTCAAACTTGGCCTCGTTGATCAGAAGGCCAAGCTGAGTGCAAGTTTGGAGGGCCAGATCCATGGACCTCTCCACCTTTTGCTGGGTGGAACCCACTAAGAACTAATCATTGAGGTAGGTGTAGACTCTGACCCATCGACACCTGAGATGGGCTGCCACCACCGCAATGCATTTGGTGAAGACCCGTGGGGCCAATGACAGGCCGAATGGCATGGCTTGGTGTGTCAGGGTGGAATAGGACCCTGTCCCATTTGTTATGAAAAATGCGTTTAAATGCAAAGATCTGCCCTTTTCTGTCTGGTTGCACAGCCAAACTTTCCTGCGGGACCTTGGACTTGATCAACCTGAACAGTCTCGCAATCCTTTGCCTCTTACTGTCTCTCAGTTTTCTCTTGCTGTCTGTTTTTCCTCCCTTGCATATCTAGATCTGCAGATATAAAAATATGTGCAAATCACTGTATAGAAATGTAACTGATATTAGGATCCTTTTGTTTAGAAAATATACAGAGTTATTGTTGAACTATATAGATTTATAATTTGAGATGACTGTAAAAACTCTAGGGCTTACTTGAGTGCAAATCTTCCAGCTTTTTCAAAAGCTACAAAAAGGGGGCCTCTCAGCTCAAGAAGTACACTGTGTACTAGCAGCTCTTGAAATGTACAAGAACAGAACACTTACAAGGACAGGATGTTTGTTTAGAATGGGGGTTGAAAAGACTTATAAAAGAGCTAAGCTGCTACTGCAAGAGAGGTTACAAGAG
This sequence comes from Neoceratodus forsteri, assembly GCA_016271365.2. Classification (NCBI taxonomy): domain Eukaryota; kingdom Metazoa; phylum Chordata; order Ceratodontiformes; family Ceratodontidae; genus Neoceratodus; species Neoceratodus forsteri. The sequence goes on from CM028136.1 coordinate 86,681,342, forward strand.
AAAGGGACACAAAGACTGAAGGAAGATTTTATTTTTATTTCTTCTTTGTACATAGTTATATTGAACCAATTTAATTTATGATACTGCTAGTGTAAATAAATATTTTTGGCGAATTCTACAACTGCTCCTGGTTTTCCTATGCTTCCTGACCTGTGCCTCAACGACACTTGAAGCTTGTAAAGGGTTCCCTCCGCTTGGAAGTGAAGGAACCGCTGGTGAGATGGACGAACTGGGACATGGAAAAAGGCATCCTGGAGATCCAGTGAGCAGAACCACATGTTCTGCTCCATGGATGGTATAAACTGGGACAGAGTTACCATCCTAAAGGTGCGTGGCCTGAAAAACTGGTTCAGGTCGTGCAGATCTAGAATGGGGTGCCAGCCCCCTGTCCACTTTGTGACCAAGAAGTACCTGGAAACAAACCTTGGGTTGACTGGGGGATCCGTCACTCAGACCACTACCCCCTTGAGGAGGAGTTGGGTTATGTCATCTCTCAGAGCCGACCGAGTGTGGAATGATACCCTTTCCTCCAGCGGGGCATGGGCTCGGCTGGGAGGGTACTGCTCAAATTGTAGAGGCAAACCCTGGCCAACCACTACTAAAACCCATCTGTCCGTGGTAACAGCAGACCAGGCAGAAAGTGGCAGAGCCGACCCTCCACAGGAGGACCCAGAGCTTGCGTGACGGGAATAGGGGTGGCAGCCCCTATCCTGTAACTGAGCAGGTTTGGAGGAAGAGGGTCCAGATTGGAAGTTGCCTAATCCCCAACCTCCTCTGCAGGCTGCTGGAGGCCCAGACTTGGGTCGAGGGCACCAAGCCTGTGCCTGCTGTTGCTGACCACCCTCGAAGGAGAGCTGCTTGGCCGCAGGAGCAGGGTGCCAAAATGGATTTTTCTTCTGCTGTTTCTTAGCACCTGGGGCATCTTTTTGAGCAGAAGTAGTGGATTCCAAGGTGGCATTGGACTGCTCCATCTGCTGAAGGTGACTGCCCACACCTGGGCCGAAGAGACTGGTACCCAGGAAAGGAACATCAGTGAGTTTGTGCTGGGTATCCGCCGTGAAGGTGGAGAGCCTCAGCCAAGCCCTGCGGTGCATGGCAACTACAGCTGCCACTGAATGGGTGCAAGAGTCCCAGAGATCAAGGCCCGCCTGGAGCTGCTGCTTGGCAATGGCCCGACCCTGATCCTGAACCTGCTTGACCATAGTCTGAAGGTTGGTGGGTGAGGTGTGGGAGAACCTCATCCAAGGAGCCCAGAAGGGCATAAGAGAAATGCGCCATGACGATGGCCAAGCTTGCCTGACGGAGGCCTATGGAAGAGGCGGCATAAACTTTTCTGGTAGAGTGGTCCAATTTTTTGGACTCCTTGTCCAGAGGTCTATCCGTATCTGCAGAGCTGCCTGTGCGTCTGAACATGGACGTGGTCACCAACCCCTCTGCAGAGGGGTGTTATATGAATCCTGAAAGGGACCCAATGGGCACCGTGTACTTGTGGGGTATCCAGGCAGATGCTGGGCAGGAGGCAGGGTGCTACCAAAGCTCCAAAGCCAGACCAACAATGGCCTCGGCCACTGGGAAGGCTTCCATCGGGGAATCCCCTCTCTTAAGGATATCCATAAGAGGGTACTCCGCCCGTTTCTGGACAGGCTCCAGGGGCATCCCCGTGGATTCGGAGACAAGGCGGAGAATCTCCAGGAAGGACGAAGGACTCTCCTCCATTGACAGACTGCCCACTGACTCATCGCCTAGCAGACGAGAGTGAAGGTCGGAGTCATCAGAATTCGAAGTATCTGGATAAATCAGCCTGCCACCAAGGTCCCCTTCTACATGCTTGGGGTGGTTAGGCGTAAGGGTGACAGATATCCTGCGCGGAAGACCCGGAACAGTCTGAGCTTCCTTCGAAGGAGCCCCTCCCAAGGGCTGTTTAGGTGGCGGCTCCACCACTATCGGCGGAGAGGTCGATTTTGGACGAACTGGGGCGGGTTCTGCTGACTCTGCGGGCAGAGGAACCGAGATAATCAGTTTCGATGGAGCCGGCTTTGGCCTAGAAGGCGAAAGCCAAGTAATGGCCAGTGTGGAAACTGTGACCTGCTTCTGGCCGGACAAGATCAGCTGTTGCCACATGAGATCTTTGTAGCATCGATGAAGTTTCCGCCGAAGCCTCTCCTCATCCGAGGAGGATGAAGAAGAATGTCGGCGTTGTCTTTTCTTAGAGCGCTTATGCCCCTTCCTCGGCCTATTGGTTGACGGGGTCCGAGACCTCAACCTCGATCGGACTGGCCGACTGGGTCACTTGGCAGACACCGGGGGAACTGGTGATTTTCCCGGATTTGGGACCGGCTCCTCGATGGGACTGCCAGCAGTCTGGGTCTCCTCATCGGGGAGAAGTAGGACCGGAGTCCTGGTAAGGGAGCTGTCGGCCTCGTCAGGCGACCAACAGATCGACGGGGTTGAGAGTGATCTCAACCGTGTCGATTGAGACTTCAACCGGCTGACCAGTCGGCAGAGCCAAGAAGCTGACGACCGAAGTAGCAATCTCTACTGAAGCCAAGACTGGAGATCCCTGAGACCAAGATCGCTCTCAATTCCAAGAATGTCTTCGCCGAGACGAAGAATCTCTCGGTTCCTTATCCTTCTTATGGGACTGGGAGACATGCAAGCCCGAAGGTCCCTCGTCCTTGGTGGGGAGAGACTGGCACATCTCCCGAAAGAAGCCAGAGAAAGTGGAATCCAGACCGAGTGGAACAAAAATCTGCTGAGAGGAGAGCTCCGTGGCCCACACTGCCTCTTCCTCGAAGGCCTGCATTTGCTCCAACTGCTCAGCGGACCCCGCAGCCGAGGATACCGCCCACCGGACCTCCTTCGATTTGACCCAGCTTAAGTCATGCAAGACGACTGTCAAGTACATTAGGGTGAAAAGCGAGACATCTCGCAGGCCTGAGTGTCATTGCCGACACCCAAACAGTAGACGCACGAGGTATCCGGGTCTGTGAGCATCATCTGGCCGCACGGGCACTGGCGGAATCCAAGGGAGGATTTATCTTCCATGACGGTCCAGATGCAGAACTTGCAATTGCTAGCTCGAACAAGTTTAATCTTCAGAGAATCCAAAGTGAACGAAGCCAGGGCCTACAGAAAGCGGGAGCAGTAAGGAGGCAGCCTGAATCTTCCAGCGGAAAGGAAGATCTGGCATCATGGGGCAGAGCTGAGGGTTATACCACCCGGGTGGGTGGGAGGAGCCAACTTGAAGACCTTCTGGCGAGATTTAAAGGGGAAGCGGACATGCCAAGAAGTGAGGACGACGTCCCTAGAATTAGGGAATACCAGGGCTGCCTGGCCCAGTCTGGAGCAATGAAGATCATTGTTGCTGGCTGAGATTTGAGCTTGTTCAATACCCTTAGCAACAATGGAAGAGGAGGGAAGGCCTACAGGAACTTCCCTGTCCAACTCAGCAGCAGTACATTCAGTGGGATTGTGCCTATCACAGTAGGTCTGCAGCAGAACTGAGGTAGCTTATGGTTGTCTGGGGCTGGGAAGAGATCCACTTCTGGAATGTTCCATCTCCAGAAAACAACCTGCAGGACCTGCTTGTTGAGTGACCACTCGTGGTGGTTCTGATCAATTTTGCCGAGGGCATCTGCCAGGACATTGTCTTTCCCTGGAAGGTGGACTGCAGGGAGAGATCTCCAGGAAGTATGCCAGACTCCAAATTTTCATGGCCTCTGTACACAGTGGAGTTGACTTTGTGCCTCCCTGTTTGTTTATGTAGCACATGGTGGTTGTGGTGTCTGTCCTGACCTGTACCACCTGGCCCTGTAGTATCCTGGCAAAGGACTGGATGCCCAGGGGGGGCTGCTCTGAGTTCCAGCAGATTTATTTGCAACAATGACTCCTGTTTGATCCATGTGCCATGAGCAGTGTTCTCCCCCAGGCGTGCTCTCCATCCCAGGAGGGAGGCATCTATGGTTAGCACCAACGAGTGGTTTTGCTGCAAAAATGGCACACCCTGTCTGAGGTTGTCCTTCTCCTGCCACCACTGTAGTGCCTGAAGAAGAGTTCCTGTAACTGGCTTTAGCTTTGACAGTGAATCCCTTTTTTGATGCCAGTGTGACGTGAGATGAAACTGAATGTCTCTCATTTGGAACCTGGCCCCTAACACTGTTGCTGTTGATGACGCTATATGGCCCAGCAACTGTAGAAATGCCGTGCTGGACTTGGGATGTGCAGCTTGAAAGAGCTGTCTAGCTGCACCAGGCTGTCCATTCTTCCCTGTGGAAGGAATTCCCTTCCCTTTACAGTGTCAATTCGGCTCCTATGAACTCCAGGAGCTAAACTGGTTCTAGCACTGACTTTCAGGTTCACCAGGAATCCTTAGGATTTCAGAGTATCCTGTGTGACTGCCACAGCATCCCTGACCTGATGAGGTGATTGACCTGCAACTAGCCAGTCGTCAAGGTAGGGAAACACTGCCGCCCCTGCCTCCTTAGGTGTGCTACGACCACAGCCAAGCACTTTGTGAACACCCTTGGGGCACAGGTCAGCCCGAAGGGCATTGCCCTGAACTGATAATGGCCTGATGGCAATCTGAATCAGAGATACTTTCTGTGAGACTGCCTGATGGGGATGTGGAAATAAGCGTCCTTTAGGTCAGAGATACTAAGCAATCTCCCTGCCTTAGTGTTGGGAGGATGGCTCCCAGAGTCACCATCTTGAACTTTGCTTTTGACAAATGTCTGTTTAGATGTCTGACATGCAGTATGGGTTGCCACTCCCCAGTTTTCTTTGCTGTGAGGAAGTATTTTGAGTACAGGCCTTTTCCCCTTTGTGCCAATGGAAAGTACAGTTATGGAGAAACTTACCCGTAACAGTAGATCTTCGAGAGAGGTTCCTTCAGTTGGTCATTACATACAGGACTGGCGCCACCTGGTGTCTGGCCACACGGCAGACTTTTCCAGCAATATCTGACAGTGGACAGCCCACCTGATGTCACGTGACCGAAGTCAGCGTGGCCGTATATAATGTGTGGTCCCCACGCCCGCCCTCCAGTTCTCCCGACGGAGCCAGAAAGAGGCCTGACAGCAGAAGCGAACAGGATTTGGAGTCCCTGTGAAAGAAATAAAATGAGGGGAAGGAGGGAGGGAAAAATATGACCTACTGAAGGAACCTCTCTTGAAGATCTACTGTTATGATAAGTTTCTACATAACTGTACCATCTTACTTCGAGAGGGTTCCTTCAGTAAGTCATTACATATAGGACAGAGTCCCAAGCAGTCCCTCCAAAGAGAGACCGAGGGAAACAAGGGAGGAGGAGAAAAACTCCAATGGAAACTGGGAACCAGAATGGACCCAGCCTAGGACAGAAGGCCCTGCAAGACAGCTAGGTCGAAGTCAGCCCTCTGCCTAGAAGCAATGTCCAGACTGTAGTGTTTAGTAAAAGTGTGGATAGAACTCCAAGTAGCTGCGGCGCAGATAACAGCCGCAGAGACGTTTTGCAAAAAGGCAGCGGAAGCAGCCATGCCCCTAGTAGAGTGACCTCTGATGGGACCTAGCAGATGTTTTTCGTACTTTTGATAACAATACCGAATACAGTTGCCTAACCATTTGGAGAGGAACTGCTTCAGAACCGCTTTGACCTTCGACCTAGGGGCAAAGGAAATGAAAAGCTGATCAGAGCAATGGAAGTCCTTGGTTCGGTGTGTGTAGCACCGAAGGATCCGATGGACGTCCATGGTGTGCAGGAGTGCCTCACCTCTATTCAAAGGGGACAGAAAGTAAACTGGAAGCTCTACTAATTGGTTCAGTGTGGTTTCTGACACCACCTTGGGTAAGAAATTAAAATTACGTTCCTACCGTAATTCCTGATCTTTCTGTGTGTATCTTCACCATTCATCACCTTTGGGTAATGTGGCCGGAGGTCACGACCTCGTCAGAACTTTTTTTTTTGGATGGGGCGGGTCGGCGTGCCGCCAGTACGCGCCTCGAGGGCCAACGTGCGTAGCACTTGCGGGTTGGCTGTTAGGTGTCGTTGACCCCGCCCTCCCGTCAGTTCTGAGTCACCGTAGAGTCAAAAAAGGTTGGGAGGGAGGGACAAGGGAGTCCAAGGGACAGATAAAGGAAAGATATACAAACTAAAAGGAGAAATAAGTGACTGAGAGGACAGAAAAAGAGAGGAAATCTAAGGGGACTGGGAAGGGTCCCCAATCTCTGGAAGTAGAAGAGAAGGAAAGGAAGAATTTAGAAGTAAGAATGTTGGTTGGGGTGTAAGAAACATACCCTGAAGCCTTTATCTGTCTCCAGATTGTATAGGAACTGCAAAGGAGTAGCCAGACGGCTACACTGCCAGAATTCAAGGCACAGAATCACTGGCAATAGACTCCAACATAAGCAGAAGCTGCTATTCTGGAAGAAAAAACAGGATACAGGGCTGTACTCCCGAAACCAAGTTTTGGTGGTAAGAAACTAGTTTCTTAAATTAATTTGAGGGTTGAGTCCTTAAGGACAAAAACAAGGGAGAATAGCTGAAAAGGAGAGAGAGAGAACAAGAACAGAAGAGAGGGCAGCCACCAACCCCCATGCCACAGGGGTGGAGCCGAGGAACTGAGGAAAGAGGTGCCCTCCATCCTGACCACTCCCCCCCCCCCGAATGCAAAACATCCCCCATGCGCCCAAGGTCACCCCACTCCTGACCAATGAAAAGGAAGGGGAAGGGGAAGAGGAGGGCACATAGAGGGAGGAGGACCCAGAGACTGAGGCCCCAGGGGGATGGAGGGTGGGATTGTGATGAATGGTGAAGATACACAGAAAGATCAGAAATTACGGTAGGTGCGTAATTTTCATATCTTATCTGTGTCAATCTTCACCATTCATCACCTTTGGGTGAGTGCCGAGTCCCCCTGAAGGAGGCCCTGGACCCTAAAGGACTAAGTCCCTTTGCTCTCAGTGGGTGGCACATCGAGAGAGAGAACCTTCACAGGTCTGGAGAGGCCCAAGACTGGGGAGAGTGAGACAGTGACCCTCCAGAGGGGGTAGGAGGTTGCCCCGACGGACACCGCCTCACCCTACCGGAGAAAAGATGGGTTCTCTGGTATGCAGAGGAAATCACCCTACGCTGGGCCAAGGGTGACAACCGGGAGAGACGTAGCCATGCCGTCCACCTAGTGCAGATCGCTGTCCCTACGACCCTGGAAGCTACCTCGTTGGCGTCGTAAGATGCCCTCGCTTGGTGCCTTGCTAGCTCCAGGCCACGTGCAGAGAGTGCAATGGCTTGTCTGGTTACCTCCATATCAGACATCGAGGCTAAGAGTTGACCTAGGCTGGACCACAGGAACCTATCATAGATAGAGTAGTGGGCCTGATGTGCAGATATTGAAAGGAGCAACCGTGCCAAGTAGAATGTCCTCCTTCCCCAGAAGTCAAAATCCATGGAATCTGCATCTGGGTGCCAGTTACAGTGAAAGGCGCAAAGCCCATCGGGAGTGTCCACTTGCACCAGTCCTGACTGAGGACGAGGAAAACTATCTGGAGACTCTGAGGGGGCACAATACCTCTGGCAGAGATCCCTAGGGGCTGGGACTCCGGAAAAGGGTCTCTGCCAGAAATGCAACCATGCCTACCGAAAGGGAGCAGGCCAGGGGGGCACCACAAGGGTGTCCGCACTGAAATCGCCTAAGAATGCGTGCACCGAGTGCTCCGGATTGTGCTGAGTGGGTGGGGTGATATGCAGGTCCTCCAACATCCACACGAGGACACGCTGATACTCCGCGAGATCAGCGGCAGGGGAGATGTGGACAGATGGTTCCTCTCCTCCTGTAGAGGAGGATGAAGAAGCGGAGAACCTTGAAGATTAAATGGCTGGTTGCTCAGGGGGAGTTTGGAACACCTGCCTGTCCATGGCCCTAACATAAGAGGGAAAATGAGCTGCCACAGCCCTGAATTGCTACTAGGAGAGAGGTCCGCTAGGACCAAGAATGCCTGGGAGAGCAGGAGAAGGTAGCAGAGGAGTGAGGGCACAGTCAACAGGAATTGACTGTCCTCTGCCTGGGTAACAGAGCGCACCTGGAGCTCCAAGGGAAGAGGGAGCTCCGGAAAACTCAACAGCTGACAGTTGGTCAACCATACTGGAACTGCCTAGGCTGTGCCCTGAAGATTCCCTCCTGTGAGGTGACCGGAGCCATGGAACTCCACAAGGACGGTCCCCTACCTCCAAAGAACATGGCCCTCTCGAGGAGACTGAAAAGGAAGGGTGGAGGTCCGCACTACGACTCCTTCCTGAACCCGGGTGGGTCCCAGAAAAGGGTCGCCATGTCGAACCCCTACCCCTCGGAGTCCGACAGAGCCCTTCTCCTTGCAATCGCCAGCCTAAGCAGCTGACAACTCTGGTCAGTCCCCAAAGGGACTATCCAGGGAGCAGCACCCTCCCCACCTGTGGGTACTCTGATCGGCCCGAAAGTTGAGCGATTCAGGCACACCACCTGAGGGGGTACCACCACTGAGGGATCAGAAAACCCTCAGAGGCCAAGCTGCAGAGCAAAAGTGGTCTGCACCACTGCCTGCTGGTCAGCACCCCTGACCCTGGACCCGGGAGCAATTGTCCGCTCCTCAGAGGGGGGACTGGTTCCGGTCTGTTGAGGACACTACCAGGGTGTCCACGTGAGCGGCCAACTCCAAAGAGTCAGACCGCTTGTCTGACTCTGAGTCCGCCTCCGAGGAGGTGGAGACCTAAGTCCAGTGCCAGACGGTACGCGGACGCAGCTGCCATCCCAACCGAATGGGGTACCAGTCTGGGGGACTGCACCAGAGTCAGTGCTGAAGCCCCCAACCGCACCGCAAACAGTGCGCGAAGAAGACATGGTGCTGAGGGCGGCAGCAGTATCGGAGCTTGAGCCTGTCATGGCGCTGACCTGCCCCATGGCGCCGCAAGCGGTGCCGAGGTCAGAGACGGCGCCGACAACGGCTCCAACAGCTCACTCGGCGCCACGAACGGCACTGAGAGCAGTAACCCCCATGGCGCTGTGTCCTTGCTCGGCGCCGCAAGCGGCACCAGATCTAGACATGGTGCTGCGAGACACAGTTGAGAATGGCACCTTAGAGCCTCCCACGGTGCTGTGAGCAACGCGCGCCGACAGCAGAGACCGCGACGAAGCGACGGACTGGCGCCGACCAGCGCCCATCAAGGCCCACAGTGCCGCCGAGGCTCAAGACAGAAGCTACTGATGAACGGGCGCTGTCCCAAGCCTCTCAGCCCCAGGAGATGACACTGGGGCCTTCGCCCAGAAAGGGCGATTATGAATGGTGCCTCACCCCACCCCGGGATGGATTGGGCCTCCTGCACTGCAGAAGGGGCTTCTGCAATGGCAAGGCTACTAGTAGCAAAAGCGCCCTCCTTCATGGTCCATATCGAACCAGGAGGGGACCCGGAGGAAAGGCCGAGACCCCATGGCTTGGCCTGACGAATGCGCGCCTGTCCCCTGAAAGTCAGCAGAGCTCATCCAACTTTCCACGTGTGTTGTTCGACACGACGGTCCATGGAGAAGTAGGCGTTGCACAAATCCATGTCATGAAGCAGGCCAGACACACGAGGCAACGGTCATGTTGATCGGTGACACGAGTAATTACGGCCGCACGGGCACCGTCGCATAGGGGGCCGTCCCGTCTTCGAAGACTTCTTGCCCCCCGACCAAGACATGACCTACGAAAAAACAAGCTAACAAAGACTCAATGTCGCTAACAAATAAAGAAAAGAACAGTCTTACCAGCGATGTTGAGTGGTGGCGAAAAACAGAACCGGCAGGATAGAGAAAGACAGCGTCTAAATATTTCGGCATTGACGGTAACTCGGCATCGAAGCCTTCTTTCTGGTCAGTAGGCCTCTTGAGCAGCACAGCTTCCTACGACGTGCAACCTCTATGGCAGGAGGGCAGGGTCGATGACACCTAACGGCCAATCAGCGAGGGCCACGCCGCAGGCCGGCCTGAGGCGGCAGCCGACAGCGTCAATTCTACCATCCAAAAAAAAAAAAAAAAAAAAGAAAAAGAGCTCACCGGGTTGTGATCTCCAGCCACATTACCCAAAGGTGATGAATGGTGAAGACTGACACAGATAAGATCTTAGGATTTGTCCAGAGGACCGTCTGGTCCTTGTGGAAAGTAAGATAAGGTTCTTTACAAACTAGAGCGTGAAGCTCCGAAATCCTTTGAGCTGACGTAATGGCAACCAAAAATAAAGTCTTCCAGGAAAGGAAGCACAAGTCACAGCTCATGGCCGGTTCAAACGGGGGAAGAGGGAGCTTCTCCAACACAGAGTTCAAATCCCAAGGTGGGGTTGGGCTGCGGATGAGGGGTTTCAGAAGGAGGAACCCTTTCAGAAAGGTTTTTGAGACCTTCAACTGAGCCACGGGTTTACCATCCACTAGCTCGTGGTACGCCGAAATTGCCGCAAGGTGGACCTTCAGGGAAGAACATGACAGACCTGAGTCTGACAGATGAAGGAGGTATTCCATGACTTGTGGGGCAGAACAAGAAAAGGGATTCCAATTCTTGGCAGTTACCCAGATGGAAAAAAACCTCCACTTCATGGCATAAGTGGAATGAGTAGAGGGTTTTCTAGCCTCTAAAAGAACCTGAGCTACTCGAGAGGAGACCCCAAAGTGAGAAATTGCTATGTCTGCAGGAGCCAGCATGAAGATGCAGGGTCTTGAGCCCCATATGAACAAGGCGACCTTGATCCTGAGGCAAGAGGTCGTGGGTCATTTGAAGTGGAACCGGTGGTACCCTCGACAGCTGTTGTAGCAGCGGGAACCAAATTTGTCTCGGCCAGGGAGGGGAGATGAGAATCATCCTCGCCTTCTCTGCCTATAGCTTGAGAAGGACCCACTGGAGAATTGGAAACTGAGGGAAGGCGTGCAAAAATTTCCCTGTCCAAGAGAGAGACAGCGCTTCGTGCCAGAAAGCACCATGCCCTGGAACGAACGAGCAAAAACTGGGAAGTTTTGTGTTATATTGGGAGGTGAAAAGGTCGATTTCCAGATGCCCTAATTTTAGGAAGAGATTCTGCCACTTCCTGATTTAATTCCCGTTTGTGAGTTAGGGTCCGAGACCTGCTTAGACTGTACACCAGGACATTTTGGACGCCTGGAACATGGATGGCCACTAGGGCCAGATCGCGCTGTACCGTCCAGTTCCACACTCGCATCGCCTCCCTGCTTAGGGGGTACGAGCGAATTCCTCCTTGTTTGTTGAGGTACCAAACCACCGACATGTTGTCTGTTTGGACCAGCAGTGATCCCTTGGGAAGGCTGGTCTGGAAGGCCTGCAAGGTGTACAAGACCGCCCTCATCTCCAGAATGTTGATGTGTAATGATGCCTCCAAGCTGGACCACAGTCCTTGTGCTTTGTGTTCCCCATCCCATGTTCGATGCATCTGTAGTTAGGGATGCCAGAGTAGCTGGACTCCTGAAAGGAAGACCCACGGAAAGGTTGCAGTGGTCCCTCCACCACAGCAATTCTTTCTGAACTGCAGACGACACTAGGACTAGATGGTCCAGGTCATCCAGGAGTTGATCAGTAGAGTCCCTGGACAGGGCTGAGATCAGCCAATCGTCCAGGTAAGGGAAGACCGCAATACCTTGGCGGTGTAAAGAGGCCACCACCACCACTAGGCACTTGGTAAACACCCGAGATGCCGAGGACAGACAACAGGGGAGAGCCCAAAACTTGAAGTGCTTCACTTGGAATTGGAACCGCAGGAAACGGCGGTGGCTGGGGAAGATTGGGATGTGCAGGTAAGCATCCTGCATGTCCAGAGCGCACAACCAGTGATTCTCCAGTATGAGCTGAAGGAGGCTCTGGAGCGTCAGCATCCTGAACTTTTTGTACTCGACGAAACGACTGAGGCTGCCCAAGTCGAGGATGGGTCTGAAGTCTCCCGTCTTTTTTGGAACCAGGAAAAAGTGGGAGTAGAACCCTCTTCCCCTTTGCCAGAGGGGAAGCGCTCTATTGCTTTTTTGAGCAAGAGGCTTTGAACTTCTCAGACGAGCAGAGCCTGATCCCTGGAGTAAGAAGACCTTTTTGGCGGAGATTCTGGAGGGACTTCCAGAAACTCTATGGTGTGTCCGACGGACACCAACTGCAGGACCCATGCGTCTGAGCTTATTGCCTTCCATTCCTGCGTATGGCAGGCGAACCTCCACCCCACCTGCTCTTCGTCGTGAGACTGAGGAGTCAGTGGGGATAGGGAGTCAGGAAGTGGCAGGACGTTCAGGGGAGGACCTCCTGAATGTCTCTGGTTCTTGGAGGCCGGAGGAGTAGCTGAACCCGTGGCCTTGCGTTTGCCCTGGCGTCGAGCCGGGGCCTGCTTTCTCTGGCTCCAGGTCTTTTTCCGAAAAGGCTGTTGCTGCTGTTGAGTGCCCGATCGGTACATGGACCTTACTGATCTCAGGGCGGGACCTCTGTTCTGGAGATCAGTAATAATGTCTTTGGTGTCTCCACCAAAAAGCACCAAGCCAAGGAAGGGGGTGTCCTGAATCGCAGACTGAACCTTGTTTACGAGGCCAGAGATGCGGAGCCAGGAATGCTGCCTTAAGGCGATGGCAGTTGCCGAGGTGCAAGCCACTGAAATCGACAGTCTCGTATGTGGCTCACAAAGCATGCCTACAGGAGAAGTGAGAGCGTCAAAGGTCCCTAGCAAATTCCTCCTTGAGGCTCGAGGTTTCCATAGACTGGACTTGGGCCTCTAACCTGGCTATGGTAGCCTTTTGGTGTGACACCATGTGGGCCACATAGTTGAGGGATCTATGCATGTGGCCGAAGCATAAACATTTCTGCCGAACTGGTCCATCTGCCTTGACACTATCTGGAGGAGAGGTGCTCATGCGCTTGGGTGCAGTGGAGTGGTCTTGAGCAGCTGAAATGACAACAGAATCCACCTTAGGATGCATCTTAAGAAAAGGAGCTTCCTTCGGCGCCCAGTATATCCCATCCACCCTCTTGGGGACAGCCGAGAGAGAATGAGGCATCTGCCAGACCGTAGAGGTGAGGTCCGATCCAGGGAGAATGGGGACCAGAGAGAGAGACTCTAAATCCAGGTGTTTGACTAGTCTCTGTCTCATGTGGTCCTGATCCTCTGACTCCCAATCGAAGAAATCTTTCATGGACCTCAGAAGATCCAAGAAGGCAGGGTCCTCTGGTGGGGACTTGGGGGAATTTTGCCTTTCGGACCCTCGGGTTCCTCCAAAGCATCCTCCGCCAACTCATCGGCATCCTCGTCATCATCCTCATCTGCCCCGTCAGGAAGAATACGGATGTCCGGAAGGATGATGTCCTGACGTGCCAACCCCGAGAAATGTACCGTGGACGGAGAAGAGCTCCTCGGGGATGCAGACCTTGAAGAATGTGGAAGTGGGAGTCTTGTCTCTGGGTCTGACACCAACTCCAAGCGCGCCCCCTGCCACCAAGACTGGATTAAGGTCTTGAAGTCTGGCATAGCCGGTGGAAGAGGAGGTTGCGGCTGAGGAGGAGGTTGCGGCATTACCGGTGGGGGTGGGTAATGATAACCCTGGTACCCCTGAAAATGGTGGTAGAGGTTGTAACCAGGGTAGTACTGTCCAAAAGAACTCCACTCAGGAGGAGGACCAGCCGGGAAATGGTTCCCAGGATACCCGAAAGGGTAATGAGGGACAGTCCGGGGTCTAGTATAAATCCCTGTTGTCAGATCTGACAGAGGGGGTACCCACGCTGGACCTGCTGTAGTGTAAATCGGCAGGGGGTCCGGAATCGGGATAGCCAACGTCAGGGGGACTGACGTCAGGACCGCCACCACCCGAACTGGCACCGGAAGGGGATCCGGCGTTGGAGGGGCTGGTGTCAGGGCTGGACAAAGGGGCCCGATGGCGGGACCAGTTCTGGCGCCAGAGCCGAAGGCTGGGGCAGAACACAGGGCCCTGGCTGTGGATGAGTCGTCTGAGTATCCGGCTTCAGGATTGGAATTGCCGGATCAGACGGTGGAATCGGGGTTGGGATATTCTTCGGCTCCGAAGGGATCCCACCTGGAGGAGGAGGAGGAGGGGTCTCCACTGGAAGGCCAGACGGCTGAGGAGGGGCCTCCTTCCCTGTGACCCCATCAGGGGAGCGCGGGACAAACCCCTAGGAATCCACTACGTCGAGGGGTTCCACGCTTTCGCCCGAGGTACCCACCTGAGAAGGGGAAGGTAAGGGTGAAGGAAGAGGGGGGAGAGGGTGTTCTCCTCTGGTTTTGCGGGCATTGGGTGGCGCCCGTTAAGCCCCGAAGGAGAACCATGCCTGAGAGGCCGTGAGGACAGGCGTCTTACCAGATGGAGATGGGCGGGCAGGGAAGGAGCCCGGACGACTTATTGGCTGGTGCGGGCAGGTCCTGAAGGCTGGGAGCCGTGTGCAGTGGCATACGGTCCCTGGAGGCAGATGATCGACTGACCCGAAGATTTTCAGACTTACTGTTGAAGTTTTCTTAGGCGGTGGCTGAGAGACGGCCTTGCATGTCGAGGTCTGCCAGGCCTCAGGTTGGTCCATGGGGCGCTCCTGCTCTCGAGATTTCTCCTTGTGGTGTTTCTTGGAGGGAGAAGATTTCTCGGAAGAGGACTCTCTAATGCGGTCCATTTGCTTCTCTAATGAAGCTAGGTGGACTTTTAGAAGATGGGCCTCCAAAGCCTGCTGTCTTTGCTTTTTGGTGGCCTGATTAAATGTTTGGCACTCCGAGCTGGATGAGTCAGGGTGCTCTGGGCCCAGACAAATCACACACTTCAAATGACCCTCCTTATGAGTAATCTGCGTGCCACATGACGAGCACTTCTTCTTGGGTGAAGACATTAAGTAAATGTAGAATCGAAAGAAAGGATTTAGCTAAGGAAAAAATAATCTGATGCAGGAACTAACACGACGATTGCTGTATGGAAGTCTGCAATGTGACTGACATGAGGCGAAGGCGGGAAAGAACTGGAAGGCGGGCGTGGGGACTGCCCATTATATACGGCCACGCTGACGTCTGTCACGTGACGTCAGGTGGGTGGTCCCCCATCAGGTACTGCAGGAAAAGTCTGCCATTCGGCCAGACGCAAGGTGGCGCCATTCCTATATGTTATGACCTACAGAAGGAACCCTTTCGAAGTAAGACCTGGCTCTACTGCCCTTTGGGACAGAAGGTTGGATGCTTCCTCCTCCAACAGAGCTGTTTCTGATGGGGTAGAAAGTCTTAAAACCCTTGCCCACAGCTTTTGCATGACCTAGAAGCTGAGAGCAAGACCCTGGCCCACTACCTCCAGGACCCAGATTGTTTGCCACTCCTGGAAATAGTGGGCCAGCCTGCCTCCGACCGGGGTTGGGGAGGCGACCCGAACAGACACCTCAGGGTGTCTGCTTGGCTTCAGCTGCTGACTGTGTGCTGGGGTTAGTGCGGCCACTGGATCTTCTGCCTCTGCCTCTAAAATATCCCCTCTGCTGCTGATATTCGGGAAAAGCCGGAGTCTGGAAGAATGGCCTATAATGGGCCTTGCCCCTGCCACCTCTGGCTTGGTGCTTTTGTGGTGTGGATGCCCTGTCCTTGGCCACGGCACTTTTGTAAGCAGTCTTGTAATCGTCCATTTTCTTCATATAAACCTCTGTTCACTCTCTAAACAAAGATGTGGGCTCACATGGAAAATCCAAAGCCTTTGTTTGGGTATCCTGGGTCAGGTTAGTAGTACTGAGCCAAGCAAACCTTCTGAGGGACACTGACATTGCCACCTGCCTGGCTGTAGTTTCACTGACATCAACTGCCATCCTAAACTGGGCCTTAGAAGCTTCTATACCCCTTTTTGCAGCTTCTTCCAGGTCAGATATCATGGGAGTTGTGACAGCCTTTATTTCCAGGACAGTATTCCAGAGCGTTTCCTGATACCTGGAGACGTAGGCCATACAAGAAGCCTGCCAAATAGACAGAGAAGACCCCAGGTAAGTTTTCTTAGCCATGGAGTCTATTTTTCTGGAGTCCTTGTCAGGAGGATGTGATGCCAGTGGGATGCCAGCTTTGTCACAAGCTGCAGCCTGTACCACCCCTCATGGCTAGGGTGCCCAAAAAGGAATTCTGCTCCTCCCTTGGATATCCAGTACTTTTTATCCAGCTTTTTTTCCACAACGGCACAGATGTGGGTGTCTCCAATATTTTGTTGATCTGTTTCTTCAGGGACTTATGGATGGGCAACAGTAGTCTCTGACACTGGGACATCCATCATATCCATATGGTCCTGTTCCTCCTCCTCCTCAGTGGACTCCTAAGTGGGGAGGTCCAGGGTCTGAGCTACTTGCTTTATGAAGGCAAAGTGGGATGTGTAATCCTCAGATCCCCTTATCAGGGGAATCAGGATGGTGAGGATCTGGAGAAATGTCAGGTTCAATGGGCCCTCCATAATCCTCGTTCTCTTTCTCCTCCTCCTTCTCCTCATCTTCATCATAGAATTCACCACTCTGTTCCAAGGAACCAGGAACAGAGGTTGAACCGGGGGTTTGAACCGGTGTCTGTGCCTGCAGCCGCTTTTCAACCAGAACTGGAGTTATAGATTGCAGTGACAGAATAATCCTGATTGTTTTCGCAATCTCCTCAGCAGTTGGAAGCAAGGCCTTTTTTGGTTGCGGTTCCTGTGCTGTGTATGGTTTTTCTTTCTTTTTTCTTTTACCTGCAGTAGCAGGTTCAGTGGCTGTATCCACAGAGCATTTCTTTCCTGAAGAACTGTCGCTCCTGTCAGAGGGCTGTTCCTCCGGTTCTTTTTGAGGAGGAGTCGGGTCAGCAACCTTTTCAGACATTTTTTCCTGCAGCCTTTAAAGACACTTCTCAAGCATGGACTGTGGAAAGTTTTTACAAATTTCACAATCTGCCGTCAGGTGGTCAAACCCTAGGCAGAAGAGACAAATTAAATGAGGATCAGCCTTAACGAAAGGTTCCCCACACTCAGTGCAATACTGAAAACCTGTAGGGCCCATTCTTTTCTTGGTTTTATGTGACATCTAAACCCACAAAAAAAACCACTTTTTTTTTTTTTGGTTAGCTTTCAACCGTAAAATACGAGAGTTACCGTGGTTAACCAATAACCAAATTCAAAATGACTTACCAGAGAGTCGAAATAAACAAATTCTACTGAATTTCACTTCAGAAAACGTAATAAGACGTAGGTTCCACCCCGGTTGCAAGGAACCAAAAAGGAACAGAGAACTTACCTGATAAACACTAAATCTAGACTAAGTCCACCTGTGTACGAAGGACAGTGCTTCAGAAAAAAAAACGAAATAAATAAATGGTACTTTTGAAAGCCAATGAAAATAAAAACTCTTCAAGTAAGTGAAGAAGAGCTCTCCAGAGACGTCTTACTGAGGCAAGCGGAGTAAAGAATCTGATGGTTGCAGGAAGTACAACCAGGGACAGTGGTTTGAAAACGAGCTCAAGCCTAACATTCCACTATTTGCATAGGTTCTATTAACAGTTTCAGCTCCGGGGCAGCCATATGGTGAGACCATACTGCATTTGTAAGAATACAGTCAGATTTCCTGGGGTTTAAAAAGCTGAGTATGAGCTTCTCTGAACTGCTTGGTATGCTCCAAATAGTAGGTCAGAGTCCTCTTTTTTTTGTAACTTATATGTTATTGTTTTTAAAAATAAAAACAATGACATACAATCTTCTCATGTCAGATATCACATTAATACTTTTCAAATACATCCAATGTATTAGTTTAATTTAATCTAGACATTCTGGCTTACGAAAGTAGGGGTATTCCTTAATAAATGTCCAACAAAAGTCCAGAAAAAATGCTACATCCCACAAGACTTTGAGTGGTCATTTCAATAATATAAAAAAGAAGTCCAAACATTTTTAAACCAACAACCTGTGTTGTTATGACCCTTTTCCATAAATGAAACCCAGCATGATTTAGCAAACAGCCTAATAGCTCCCAGATCAACTACAAATTAACATACAATTTAGATAACTCGAACAAACTTATTACCCCATCGACAATGATGTTAACTCTCACTGTCTTTCTGTAGCAGCATGTGAAAATGGCAGAACTTTTATTTTTATATAGATTGCTGCCCTTGATTAATAACTTTTAAACAGCTAACTTTCAAGAACAAGTTTTTAAGAACAAATATTTCCCTCTTTAATGACTAGCCCTCAGATTACATTTTTTTTAGTACTTTACTATGTGACCAGAAGAAATCTAATTAGATTTAAACAAAAAATAACAATAAGTTTGTTTCAAGCATCTTCTTTTGAATCTGAGGGCTCTAGACGTTTGTTACGATCAAATTCTCTGGTCAGGGCTTCGACTTTTTTACCTGCTTCTTCTAGATCCGTGTATTGATAAGTATGTCCTCCGCAGTGGATTCTTAATCTGGCTGGCATAAGAAGGGAGTGGGCTACTCCTAGGCTCCGTAACTTTGCCCTAACACCATCAAATTTCTTCCTCCGAGCTCTGGTTGCATATGATAAAATCGGGGAAAAAGTGTAGGGTAGCTCCTTGGAAATTAAGCTGCATGGCTTCTCTTGCAGCTTGTAGGATCATGTCCCTGGTTACTGGACCGGATGTGATTAGTGAAGTCGTCCTGCGTAGATCCTTGTTTGATGCAAGTGATCTTGGAGACACCCGGTTAGCTTTTATCATCTGCTCTCCCAAAGATATAGGGTCCAGGTTTAA
This sequence comes from Neoceratodus forsteri, assembly GCA_016271365.2. Classification (NCBI taxonomy): domain Eukaryota; kingdom Metazoa; phylum Chordata; order Ceratodontiformes; family Ceratodontidae; genus Neoceratodus; species Neoceratodus forsteri. Next base: position 86,700,028 of record CM028136.1, read on the forward strand.
TACATTGGGCATCCACTCCTTTAAAAAATACAGCAAATCATCTCCCTCGACATTTTCTGGCAACCCAACGATGCGTACGTTAGAAGCCCTCTGTGAATTCTTGAGGGCCTCCAGTCTGTATCTAAGCTGAGCATTTCCTTTTGTAAGCATGGCAGTCGATTTTAAAGCTCTGGTCACCATTGATTCGGCTATAGTCGCTGTCGTGGAAGCTGCTGCAATTTTGGCATCTTGCTCTGCATATTTTGTTAGGATGGATGAAAAAATTACTCACCATAGTAATCTTGTTTCTTCAAAGGGATCACTCATTATGATTAAACTTAATGCAGTCAGCCTCCTGTGTTGCACTGCCCGGGGAGATGGAATTTTATGCAAATTATGGAACTCTCAGTTGGCTCATGCCACTTTCAAACTGCTGCCCTAGCAGCTGCTGCACTCTGAGTGCTTCAGATTCTTAAAGAGCCTAACTGGGTAAAATACTCACTAGCTAAAAATTAAGAACCTTAAAAAATAATATTTTTTGCCCTTTTCAGGTCAAAACATCTTTAGCCAACAAACCTAAGAAACTTGAGACCAACTGGCTAAACAAAGCGAGTCTCTATCTTAACCTATATAGGAGAAAAGAAAAAACCCTAATGCAGGGATGCAGAGCAACTTCTATAGGTTCTAGTAGGGGAGGTAGGGAGGGTCTTTAATCATAATGAGTGATCCCTTTGAAGAAACAAGATTACTATGGTGAGTAATTTTTTCTTCTAACCCCAGGAATCACTCATTATGATTAAACTTAATGCAGACTACCAAGCAGTACCTTTGGAGGTTGGGCAGAGAACATATTTCGGAAACAGGCTCTGCAGTACTGCTGTACCAAAACCTAGCATCATCTCCGGATTGCAAGTTCAGGCTGTAATGCTTTGTGAAGGTGTGTACTGTTTTCCATGTAGCTGCTTTACAGATTTCCAGTAGCGGAATTTCTCTTGAAGCTGCCAGTGAAGCAGCTGTGCCCTTGGTGGAGTGTGCTCTCAGGCCCAGAGGTACCCGTTTACCCACCTTACTATAACAAAACTGTATACATGCCACTATCCAGCGAAAAATTGTACGTTTTGTTGCAGCTCTGCCCTTACCAACTTCACCTATGCGAGAAAGAGCTGTGATTGACTTGTCCTGTAAGACTTGGTTCTGTCAACGTAGTGGCTAAGAGCCCTTTTGACATCAAGGGAGGGAAGTCTCCTTTCTGGAGAACTGGAGTTGTCTGTAAAGAAGACAGGCAGAGTGATAGACTGATTCAAGTGAAAATCAGATACCACTTTGGGAAGGAATTTTCTATTAGTCCTAAGGACCACCTTGTCCCTGTGGAATGAGATGTAGTCCACATCTGTGCACAGGGCTTGTAATTCACTGATCCTTCTGGCTGAAGTAATGGCCACCAGGAAAACAGTTTTCCAAGTGACATACTTCAAATCTGCAGCTGCCATAGGTTCGAATGGTGCATCCATGAGTTTAGCAATGCAAATATTTAGATTCCAGGCCGGAACCGGTTCCCTTAGGGGAGGGTGCAGAAGATTAAGGCCTTTAAAATATTTTCTAAATACTGGATGAGAAGCCATATATCTTTCCTTACCAACTGACAGGTAAGCAGAGACTGACGCTAAGTGAACCTTGAGGGTGGAAGGCTTCAGGCCTAAGGAATGTAAATGTGTAAGGTAATCTAGAAGAATAGCCAAATCAGCCCGGGAAGGGCTCAAACCTTTACCTGTACTCCATATTGTAAATCTATTCCATTTAGAGGCATATGTCTTCTTAGTAGAAGGCTTCCTGGAACCCCTAAGCACTGTCAGCACCTGTTCTGATAGATTAAGGTTAGCAAACTCCAAGTCCCCAAGAGCCATGCCTTGAGCCTCAATGATTTGAGACTGGGGTACAGGATCCTGCCCTGAGAGGAGGTTAACAGGCTGTGACTCCTGGGCAGATGGATTGGGGAAACCACTGACAGAGACAGCAGAAGAGAGTACCAGTGCTGTCTTGCCCAATCCGGAGCCACCAGTATCATTTTTGCTGGTTGGGACCTCAATTTCAGTAGGGTCCTGAATATCATAGGGAAAGGAGGAAATGCATACAGAAATTTCCCTGTCCAATCCAGGGGGATTGTGCCCCTTAGAGGAGGCCTGCAACAGTACATTGGAAGCTGGTGTTTTTCTGGGGAGGCGAAGAGATACACCTCTGGAGTGCCCCATTTTCTGAAAATTGTACTGAGTACCTGAGTATTCAGGCACCACTTGTGGTGGTCCTGACTTATCCTGCTTAGAGAGTCTGCCGGCACACGTTCCTTCCATGGAAGGTGTATGGCTGACAGGGATACTCCCATGGAGTATACCAGGGACCACAGTCTCATTGCTTCTGTGCACAGTAGATGTGACCTGGTACCTCCTTGCTTGTTGATGTAATATATGGTTGTGGTGTTGTCTATTCTGACTTGCACCACCTTGTTTTGCAGGTAAGGAGCAAATGTTTTCAAAGCCAGGTAAACAGCCCTGAGCTCCAAGAGATTTATGTGCAACAGAGACTCCTGAGGGGGACCATGTGCCACCTGCTGTGTGCTCTAACATGTGTGCCCCCCAGCCTAGAAGAGAGGCATCTGCTGTGAGGATTACTGAAGGTTGTTCCCTTATAAAAGGCACACCCACCCTGAGGTTGTGCTCGTCCAGCCACCATTGTAAGGCCTGGACTAAACTTTCTGTGACTGGAACCAGTTTGGACATAGGATCCGTCCTTTGAGACCAATACTGTCTGAGATAGAAAGTACAGTTACGTAAGAACTTACCGTAACAGTAGATCTTCGAGAGAGGCTCTTGCAGTAGGTAATTACATATAGGACTGACGCCGGCCGGCGGCAGGACCCCATGGAAAAATTTCTAGCTAGCAGTCCCTGGCGGGACCGCCCACGTCAGGTGACCGCGCCACGACGCCGGTATAAAGGGGCGGTCCCGACGCCTGCCTTCCAGTTCTTTCGCCACAGGCCTGGAAGGCCCGGACGAGAGAGAGCAAATATTTCCTCAATGGAAAAAGGAGCTTGAAAAGCCTAGGGGATGGAGGCGGGAAGGTGTTACCTACTGCAGAGCCTCTCTAGAGATCTACTGTTACGGTAGTTCTTACGTAACTGTACTATCTTACTTCGAGAGGGCTCTTGCAGTAGGTAATTACATACAGGACAGAATCCCAAGCAGTCTGGAACAAACGAAAGGCACTGGGAGGAGGAACTACTCCAAAAAGTAGTAAATAAACTAGCAGGTCTCAAGAAAGGAGGCCCTGCAAGACAGCTAACCCGAAGCCTGCTCTACGGCGAGAGGCAATGTCCAAACTGTAATGTTTAGTAAATGTATGGACGGAAGTCCAAGTGGCGGCAGCACAGATGTCTGCCGCAGACACGTTCTTAAAACAAGCCGCAGAGGCGGCAACTCCACGAGTGGAGTGACCTCTGACTTGACCCGGGAGGGTCTTGTTGTACTGTCATAACAGAAAGTGATGCAATGGGCCAACCATTTTGATAGGCATTGCTTAGAGACACGTATTGCCTTCTCTTTTGTAGGAAAAGAGGCGAACAACTGATCAGTCTTTCTGAGATCCTTAGTCCTATTGGTGTAGTATCTCAGAATCCTGTGAACATCCATGGTATGGAGCAGGTATTCTCCTTGATTGGAGTACTGCGTGAAGAAAGCAGGTAATTCAATAGACTGATTCAAGGTAGATTCCGCTACCACCTTCGGAAGACACTTAGGATTCGTGCGAAGAGCTACTCGTTCTTTGTGAAAAATCAAATAAGGGATTTTGCACATGAGGGCCTGGAGCTCGGGAATTCTGCGAGCAGAAGTAATGGCCACCAAGAAGAGCATCTTCCACGATAAAAACTTCAAGTCTGCGGAAGCTGCAGGCTCAAAGGGAGGAAGGGTAAGTTTCTAAGGACAAAGTTCAAGTCCCAAGGCGGAGCTGGAGCCGGACAGGGGCCTGAGATGAAGGACCCCTCTGAGGAAGTTTGGATACCTCCAGCTGGGCAAATGCCTTATCAGTGAAAGGGACATGGTAGGCTGAAATAGCCGCCATATGGACTTTCAAAGAGGAGTGACTGAGACCCAGGTCGAAAAGATGACGCATGTACTCAAGCAGAATGGTCACAGGGCAGGAAAAGGGCTCCACGTTCCTGGACGCAGCCCAGATAGAAAATCTCTTCCATTTCATGGCATAGGTGGACCTAGTGGAGGGTTTTCTAGCCTCCACCAGAATCTCGGCCACCTTAGGAGAAACGCCAAAACGAGATTGAGCTAGGTCTGCAGGAGCCATGCATGAAGTTGAAGGACTTGAGTCCCGGATGGACCAGGGTCCCCTGATCCTGGGTCAGCAATCCTGGAGATAAAGGAAGAGAAGAGGAGGAACCTCTGAGTATTGTTGTAGAAGAGAGAACCAGATTTGCCTGGGCCAGAAAGGAGCGATCAGAATCATTCTCATTCCTTCTAAAGCAAGCTTCTGTAGCACACGCAGGACCAGAGGAATTGGGGGAAAAGCATAGACGAATCTGTCCTTCCAGCTTAGAGATACAGCATCGCTCCAGAAAGCGCCTCGCTCTGGAGTGAGCGAGCAAAAGATTGGAAGCTTTGCATTTTGGGAGGAAGCGAACAGGTCTATCTGAGGAGTCCCCCAAATCTGGAAGATGCTTTTTAGAACTTTTTGGTCCAATTCCCACTCGTGTGGAAGAGCCGACGAGCGACTTAGTCTGTCTGCCAGGACATTGTCGACTCCCGGAACATGGATCGCCGTGAGGTGAAGGTTGTGAGAGTTGCCCAATCCCAGACCCTCATCGCTTCCCTGCACAGCGGGTAGGACAGAGTTCCTCCCTGCTTGTTGATGTACCACACCACGCACATGTTGTCCATTTGGACAGCTAGGTGACCGGGAAGGATGTATTGGTGAAGGGCCTGGAGCGCATACAGCACTGCTCGAAGCTCGAGCACATTGATGTGGAGAACTATCTCCAACTTTGACCAAAGGCCTTGGGTTCGGTGAGGACCCAGATGGGCTCCCCAACCTTCACCTGAAGCGTCCGTGGTCAGAGTCTGATCGGGGGGAGGATGAAAAAAGGGGACCTCCCGGAAGAGGTTCTCTCGAACCATCCACCATTGCAAGTCTCTTACCATCGGCGAGGAGATCAGAACCAGATGATCTAGGTCGTCTATCCGTTGATCCCACTGAGATCGGAGAGTCCACGAGAGATTCTCAGTGGGGGCGTGCGTGCAGGAACCGTCGGATGGCCACCACCATAAGCCCCAGTAGACAGAGCACTGACCTCGCGGGACCCTCCTGTGTTCCGATGAGAGGGAATCTGGGACTGGAGGGCCCCCTGTCCAGAGGCAGAAAGGCCTTGCACAAAGTTGTGTCGAGTGCCCGATGAACTGGAGCCTCTGTGAAGGATCCAGGTGAGACTTGGAATGGTTGATGGTATACCAGGCCAGTGAAAACCTGCTGGGTGAGGGAGAGAAAATGCAGGAGTTCCTCCTGGAGGGGCCGCCAGGAGCCAGTCGTCCAGGTAGGGAAAACCTGAGCTCCCAAAGAGCATGGGTGGGCCGCTACCACCGCCAGGCATTTGGAAAAGACTGTGGGGCAAAGAAAGACCAAATGGAAAGCCCGGAATTGGTAGTGGACCCCCTAGAACGCTAACCTGAGGTACTTTCGGTGCGAAGGGCGAATGGGGATATGCAGGTACGCATCCTGCATATCTAGTGCACAAAGCCATTGGCCCGGCCGAAGCAGGGGCAAAAGGGATTGAAGGGAGAGCATCCTGAACCTCTTGTATTCCACATACAGGTTCAAGGAGCTGAGATCGAGAATAGGTCTGAGATCTCCTGTCTTCTTTGGTACAAGGAAGAAGTGGGAATAGTACCCCGTCCGTGAGGTGAGGAGGAGCGGGCTCTATAGCCTGTTTCACAAGGAGGCGAGATTTCTTCCTGACCAAGGAAGATGGTCCCTTGAGTAAGCGGAGTTCAGAGGGGTGACGTGGAGGTTTCTGTAGAAACTCTATGGAGTGCCCCTCTGCATGATCTGAAGCACCCATGAATCGAGTTATCCTCTCCCAACCCGGAAGGTGGAGGAGAACCTCCCTCTACGGTTCCTCCGGGCGGTGGGAGAGAAAGGAGTCAGGTGGTGTGAGGCAGCAGCGGCAGCTGGGGCACCGCTGCTTTTGGCGGCGAGGCCTGGCAGCTGTGGGGGCCCAGTTTGGTAGCCCGCCTTCCCTGAGGTTTGCTTGAGGCCGGCTGCGTCTGCGAAGAGCGGCGCTGTGGGGATGGGGCGGTACATTGAATCAACAGTTTAAGGGCCGTCCCTTCTCCTGCAAATCAGTGATGATGTCCTTGACATCACCACAGCACAGAACCCCTGAAAGGTGCTTCTTGGATGGCTGACTGCACCTCGGGACCAGACCTGACACGGAGCCATGCGTGGCCTGAAGACTTACGGCGAGCATGAGCTCATCCTGCAGTGTCCACTGCGTCGTGAGGTCGTCCTCAGAATGTGACGACTGGCCGAGCAGGCAGAGCGGACCAGGTCGGCCAACTCCTGCTTGACTTGGAGTCAGGCAAAGGTCAATCTTAGATTCCGCCTGGGTAAGGACAGCCTTCTGGTAATCCCCCATATGTGCTACATAGTTCGGGCCCTAATCCCCAGTGTGGAAGAAGCGTAGATCTTCCTTCCATACTGATCCAGAAGGCGAGATTCCTTATCCGGGAGGCGAGCTCAAGTGTTTGGGTGTGCTGACCGGCCGTGGGCTAATCACAACCGAGTCTGCAGGGGTGAGAGTCTAAAAGTCTACACCTCCAGACCTGAGTATAGCCTGTTCGACTTCCTGGGAAGTGGGGCTAAAGCCGACAGTTGCTTCCAAATAGTGGAAACAAGGTGGGCGTGAGGCTCGATCCAGGGTGGCACTAAGAGTAGGAGCCGTAAGGGCAAGTCCAGATGTTCGTGAGTTTAACCCGTTGAGGATCTGGTTCTAAGGAATCCCTGATGACTCCTGGATCTTCCTGAGCAACTCCGTGAAGGAAGGATCCTCGGAGGAATGGAGGAGTCCTCGGCCGGGCTTGGACGGAGGCGTGGCTCGTCGTCTTTCTCGGAACATCCGCCGGAGCGTCCGAGGTCCGAGAGAAGGGAGGAAGAATCTGAAGCAGAGTAAGACTCCTAACTCGTCTAGGGGAGGAACGGGTTCCTTGGGAGGGATCCCAGAGCAGCGTGTCCTGCCCCTCTCTGGATCCCGAGGGAAAAGCCCGGGAATCCGGAGGAGGAGAGGGAGTGTGCCGTCTGGGGCGTATGGGAGCGGGGGTGGCACCGTCGCCGTGAGCGGCTCTCGACTTCCTTGGTGAGCTGAGCCTTGGCCTCAGCCCACCAGGAGGCAGAGTCTCCTGAAGATCCACCGGCCTGGGGGGCGGTGAAGGAGGTGGAGGGATAGTTGTGCGGAGAAATCCAGAGGGGAGTATCCGTAACCCGGCTGCTGGTATACGGAGTCGGGTACTAGTGTCGAAGGTGATGACGCGGGTATGTGGCGCAGGATACTGCAGACCTGGGAAGACCGGCGTCGGATATGGCGGATACCCAGGCACTGGAGGAGCTGCGGAGCAGAGCAGCCGGGGACTCCGCAGGCGGATTAGGCAGGATAGGCCCGTGGGGTGGAGGCCCGAAGGAAGGAAAATCCCCGCCTGGTGTCGGAGGGCGGTGTTGGGACCGGCGTCGGTGGGGCCGGCGTCAGGGCTGAGCGCTGGGGCGGCATCAGATCCGGATCTTCAGGAAGAGGATGGGACGGTAGCCAGGGTCCGAGTCTCGTGCAGGGACGGAGGGGAAAATCCGGGGGTCAGGCAGGGGACTGGGGACTCCCCTGGCGGCAGCGAGCTCGCGGGGAGCCTGAAATCGACAGATCTGGCAGGGTCCGCCCGTGGCTCCAGGCCCAGCGCCGTCGGAGGAGCCGGCGTGGCTTATGGGCGATCAGCAGGACGCCAGAGGCGGCGTCTGGGGTCCCTCGCCGGGCGGGCCGAGGATGAGAGGAGCCAGTCGGAGGCAGACGGCGCCGCCCGAAGGTCAGGCGTCTTAGCGGCCTTCCCGGTGTACATCGGGAGCAGGCGTCTGGCAAGGAGGTGCCGCACCAGTAGGCCATGAGCCTGCGGTGGACTGCAGGGCTGGGTCTCCCTTTGCCAGGAGGCGCCCGGGCGGGCTCGAGCGAACCCGTTGGGCGGGCAGACGCCCTCCTCCAAAGCCTTGAGGCTGCCGTCGAGGCGATCCCCGGAGGGATGTTACCTTGCCCGCGACTCCGACGGAGTCGCGAGAAGCAACCTTCTCTCGGTGCCTTTCCTTGTCCCACTTCTTATGCCCTTCAGGGAGGTCGGCGCCTGCAAAGTTTTCTCAACTCTTTCTCCGCCACGGACATCTTCTTTTTGAGGAGATGGGCTTGAGGACTGCTGGCGTTGTCTGCGGGTGGCCGCGTTGAACCCGGGCGTGGTCACGGACACTTGTCGACTGCGTGGTGGGCCCTAGGCAGAAAAGGCAGAGGGTGACCATCTTTGTGCGAAACAGTTAGGCGCCTTGCAAGTCGCCTTATTCTTTGAAGGGGCGACATATACTGGCGTTCACCAGCTGAAGAAGAATAAAATTCTATACAAAACTATTAGGAAAAAATGACAAAGTAACGAGACTGGCGATATGAACTTAACGCGAGGCGCAACTGCGAGAGCTGACGGGGAAAAGAACTAAATGGGCGTCAGGACCGCCCCTTTATACAGGCAGCCATTATAACGCGGTCACCACAGCGTGAGGCGGTCCCATCGAGGACTACTAGCTAGAAATTTTCAGTGGGGTCCTGCACGGCGGCGTCAGTCCTATATGGAATTACCTACAGCAGAGCCCTCTCGAGTAAGATCTCAATATCTCTCATTTGAAATCTGGGGCCCATTACCACTGCCGTGGCAGATGCCATGTGGCCTAGTAACCAGAGAAATTTTCTGGCTGTTCTGGGTTTCCCAGACACAAAGGATTTTGCAATATGCAGAATGCATGTCGCCCTGTCCTGTGGCAGGAGGGCTCTGCCCTATCTGGTATTTAGTTCTGCTCCAATAAACTCCAGCACCTGGAGTGGTACCTGTTGAGATTTTTCTTCATTTCTCAGAAATCCCAGGGACTCTAGTGTAGATTTTGTGAGTGCTAGTGACTGTACTGCATGCTGCAGAGACTGTCCTACTATTAACCAGTCGTCCAGGTGAGGAAGACTGTTATACCTTGTTTTCTCAAAACTCTACCACCACTGATAGGCACTTTGAAAACCTTGGTGCCAAGTTAGTCCCAAAGGGAGAGCTGCAAACTGATAATGGCCTGAAGCCAGCCTGAATCTCAAGAATTTTCTGTGAGATGGTCTGATGGGAATATGGAAATAAGCATTCCTTAGATCTAGGGAGGCTAGTGATCTCCCTTTTACAATGAAGGAATGATTATGGCAAGAGTGACCATTTTGAACTTGGTTTCAAAATGTGCTTGTTCAAAGTCTTAGATCCAAAATAGGCTGCCAATCCCTTTTTCTTCCTATGAGGAAGTACCTGGAATAAAACCTTTCCCCTGCTTATCAGAGGCACTACCTCTACTGCTTTGATTGCTAGCAGATGTTTTACCTCTGCTTCCAACAAAATCCTGTGTGCAGCTGTTGCCGGAGCAAAGGTTCTTGTTCTCAGCTTTGGGAATGATTTGAAACTGAGTGCCAGGCCCTGGCTCACTACCTCCAGCACCCACTTGTCTGTGGTGATGGACTGCCAAGTGTGAAGGTAATGAGCCAGTCTTCCACCTACTGGTGGACCTGTAATACGGGATGCGACCTGCACTAGCCCATCAGGGATTCTGTGCAGGCTGTGCCTGAACCTGTGGTGCAGGAGCTGCTCTTCTCATGGCTCTCCTGCCCCTTCCTCTAAAATAACCTCAAGCTTGCTGCTAAGGCTGGGAGGCTTGTGCCTGAAAGAAAGGTCTGGGGAAAAAAACCCTGCCCCTACCTCCCCTACTCTGGGATCTATAAGAGGTGAAGGGCCTATCCTTGGAATTGCTCCGATAGGTGGATTTATATTCCTCCACCTTTTTCATGTATGCCTCAGTTTTATCCCCAAACAAGGAGTTGTTCTCCAGGGGGAAATCCATTGCTTTGGCCTGGGTGTCTAAGGTTAGGTTGGTGGCTCTAAGCCATGCAAACCTTCTGAGTGAAACTGACAAAGCCATTAACCTGCATGCAGTATCATTGGCATCCACTGCCATATGAAATTGGTACCTGGTAGCATCAAGTGCAGCCCTTGCTGTATCTTGTAAGTCTACAGCCACTTCGTCTGGGACCCTATCAGCCAAAGCTAGAACAGTGTTCCATAGAACTTTTTGGTATTGCACTGAATATGCCATGTAACTGGCCTGCCGAAATAATAAATAGACAGCCATGTACCCTTTCTTTCCGACAGCATCCATTTTTCTTGAATCTTTGTCTGGCGGATGGGTAGACAATAGGATCCTGGCCTTGTCACAGGCAGCAGCTTGGACTACTCCCTCAGGATCAGGATGTGTAAACAGAAAATCAGCTGTAGTTCTGTCCAGCTGGTATTTCTTGTCAGCTTTCTTATCCACACCAGGGATAGAGGCTGGAGTTTTAAAAATCTGCACTGCAGCCTTCTTTAAAGATTTATGCATGGGCAGAAGTAAACGTTTTGTGGGGGTTAACCCCATCATTTCTAGAAAGTCTGCCTCCTCCATATCCTCCTCTGTTTCCTGAAAAGGAAGGTTCGAGGTTTCCACCATGTTCTTAAAAGCATAGTGGGAGGAGTATTCATCAGGACCCCTGGGAGGAGATCCAAACTCCTGACCAGGAGAAACCTCTGGATCTATAGGTTCCCCTTCAAAGTCATCCTCCTCCTCCTCCTCCTCCTCCTCCCCAAACACCTCCAGCACTTCTTGCCTTGCTGGGGCTGTAGGAGGAACCGGGGCAGTCGGTGTAAGAAATGAAAATTACGTACCTACCGTAATTCTGATCTTTCTGTGTATCTTCACCATTCATCACAGATGGGTACTGGCCGGAGATCAGGACCCCGCAGGAGGTTTGTTTTTTTTAAAAAAGGGTAGGCGGAGCCGACACAGCATCGGCACCGCCCTCAAGGCCGACGTACTGCGTGGCGCTCGAGGGTTGGCCGTTAGGCTGTGTCGACTCCGCCTGCCTACCAGTTCTGAGTCGCCGGAGAGGTAAGAGGAAGGGATGGAGGTGGGACAAGAGGTCAAGGGACAGAAAAGGAAAGGAAAACTGAACTAAAGGAGAAATAACGACTGAGAGGACAGCAAAGAAGAGATGAGACTAAGGGGATTGGGTGGGGGCCCCAATCTCTGGAAGCGGAAGAAGGGAGGGGAGAAAATTTAGGAGAGAGTGAGAGGTAACAAGGTATCCGAGACCCTTGTCCGTCACCAGATTGTATAGGAACTGCAAGAAGTAGCAAAGCTCTCTGCCAGAATTCAAGGCACAGAATAACTGGCAAATACCCCAGAAGCAGAGTCGGCTATTCTGGAGGAAGGACAGGGTACAGGGATTTAATACTCTCTCAGGAAAGATGTTTGGTGAAAAAGAGATTTTTTTTTTAAACAGTTGGATGGAAACCAGAAGGAGAACAGGAGGAGGGCAACCACCAACTCCCACCCCATCGGGGTGGAGACATGTAGTAGAAGAGAGGTGAGCTCGAGCTGTACCCTTTAAAGGAGAATACCCGCTGTGTCCCTACTTTACCCGCTCCAAGGAGAGGGGAGCCAGAGGAGGGGACCCAGAGACTGAGGCCCCAGGGGATGGTGGGCGGGGTTGTGATGAATGGTGAAGATACACAGAAAGATCAGAATTACGGTAGAGTGCGTAATTTTCATATCTTATCTGTGTCAATCTTCACCATTCATCTAGATGAGTGAGTACCAAGCCCCCGAGGAGTTGATTTTTACACCCTAAGGGACAGAGTCCCTTAGCCCTCAGTGGGTGACACACTAGGGGAACCTTCCGGGCCTGGGAGGCCGAGGTGGGAAGCGAGAGATGGGGTCCCCGAGGGGAGGAAGTTGCCCCGACAAGCGCTGTCTCGCTCTACGGGAGAAGAGGTAGGTTCCCTGGTGGGCGGAGCAAATCACCCTACGCCGGGCCAAGGGTGACAACCGGGAAAGACGTAGCCACGCCGATCTCCTGGTGCAGATCGCTGTCCCTACAACCCTGGTAGCTACCTCATTGGCGTCGCAAGATGCCCTCGCTTGGTGCCTTGCTAGCTCCAGGCCACGTGCAGATGGCTTGTCTGGTTTGCTCCGAGTCAGGCAAAGTAGCTAGGATCTGACCTAGCGTGGACCACAAGAACCTGTTGTAGGCTGCATAGTGGGCCTGGTGAGCGGAAATAGAAAGGAGCAACTGTGCCGAGTAGAAGGTCCTCCTCCCCCAAAAATCAAAATCCGAGGAGTCTTGATCCGGGGCCAGTCCGTGGAGGCGCTGAAGCCCATCAGGGGTGTCAGATCGTCAAGTCGGACTGCGGATGAGGCATAGAACCTGGAGACTCCGGGGAGCGCAATACCTCTGGCTGAGGTCCCTGGGGCAGGAACTCCAGAGAAGGACCTCTGCCAGAAGCACTGGGGCGCCTCCTGAAGGGGAGCAGGCCAGGGCGGCACCACAGGGTGGCCTCGCCATAATCGCCTAGAAAGGCGTCGCCGCATGCTCAGGATTGCTAACAGAGAGGGAGAAAGGTGCAAGTCCTCCAGCATCCTCACGAGGCGCTGGTACTCGGAGAGATCAGCAGCCGGAGAGATGTGGACAGAGGTTCCTTCCCCAGAAGGGGGATGAGGAGCTGGAGGTCCATCGTTCAGGGTGGCTGCACGGGGGGAGGTTGAAAAACCTGGCTGTCCATAGCCCTAACGTAGGCAGGGAACCGAGCAGCCACCGCCCTGAACTGCTCCCAGGTGAGAGGGCTGCTAGGACCAAGAATGCCTGGGAGCGCTGGGGAATGTGGCAGAGGGATGGGGCAGAGCTGAGAAAAGAAGTTGGCTGACCTCCGCCAGGGCTAGGGAGCGGACCATGAGCAGCCGAGGAGGGTGCCCCGGGAGACTCCACAGCCGACAGCTGTACAACCACGTTGGTACTGCCTTGGCTGCGCCCAGAAGAATCCCCCCAGTGAGGCGACCAGGGCCGTAAAAGTCCAGAAGGACGGTCCCCTGCCTCAAAAGAATGGGACTCCCTCAGGGAACCGGAAGGGGAAGGGTGGAAATCTGCACTTTGGCTCCGCCCAGGGCCCGGGTGGACCCCAGAGAAAGGCAGGCGCGCCCAGGCCACACCCTCGACCCCTCAGAGTCCGGAGAGTCCTCCTCCGAGAGGGCCAGCCTAGGTAGCTGGCATCTCTGGGTTGCCCCCGAAGGGGAGACCCAGGGAACAGCACCCTCCCCTCCTGCAGGCTTCTCGATAGGCCCCAAAGTTGGGTGATCAAGATACACCACTGGAGAGGGTACCACCACCGAGGGGTCGATGAAACCCCCAAGGCCAGGTTGCAGAGCAATGGTGGCACACACCACTGCCTGCTTTTCAGCACCACTGACCCTAGCCTCGGGGGCCACCTGACTCTCCTCAGTAGGGGGCTGGCTCCGACTTGTCAGCGAGACCACGGGACGCCCTCCTCACAGATAACTCCGAGAAGGGTGTGACTGCCAATACTGACTCGAGCCCGACTCCGGCGGTGGGGTCGAGGCTCTGAGCCAAACAGTAGGGAGGCGGGCGAAACCAACTTTGCCAGAGGGCCCGGCAGCTAGAGCTGTGCCCGAGACGGCACCCGTGCCCTCTGCAACCCCGCGGGCGGGCCCGCAGAAGGCACCAGGGCAGCTCAGGCCAAAGGTCCAGAGCCAGGGCCAGACGCGGTGCCGTCAAATCCACTAGCACCGGGGGCAGTACCAGGGACAGAGACGGCACCGACAGCAGCCCCAGCAGCAACCTTGGCGCGAAGGCGCACCACGCAGCCCCTCGGCGCCGTGGCACGCACCAAGGACGCGGGCGCCAGCGAGCGGCCCAGGGCGGACTCGGCAGCAAACCGCACAGACCGGCGCCCTCGGCGCCAGGCACCGAGCATGGACGGCACCGACAGCCAAAAGCCCCTACGGCGCCGAGCCGGGCAGGCCTGCGCGCCGTGCTCTTCGCGCACAGCGAAAGAGGATGCCGGATCTTGTCCCACAACACGCAAGCAGCGTCGGCGCCAGCGCGTTGTCGACAGGCCCACGGCGCTGGCGGCAAGACGTCGAGACAGCGCCACGACCGGGCCTTCTGAGCAGTGAGCGATTACCGGGGAGCCTCACCCGGCGGGCGACATGGCGGCGCTTCCTACCCGCTTCCGGGAGGAAGCGGACGGGCCTCCTGCGCCGCAGAAGGAGCCTCGCAATGCTAGGCTACAAGTAGCGAGGCTCCCTCCTCCTCAGTCCGTATAGAACTGGGAGGGACCCGGAGGAAGGGCCAAGGAGGCGTGGCTTGGCCCGATGAGTGCGAACCCTACCCCCGAAAGTTGGCGGAGCTCGCCCCACTTTCAACGTGTGCTGTTCGAGGACGCGGCGGTCCATGGAGAAGCAGGCGTCGCACAAATCCATGTCGTGAAGCGGGCCAAGACACACAAGACACCAGTCGTGCTGGTCGGTGATGGAATATTTTCGGCCGCACGGGCACCGACGCATGGGGGGCCGACCCATCTTAGAAGACTTTTTGCCCTCCGACCGAGACATGACCTACTGAGAAAAAAACACCACAAAACAGACTCGACGTCGCACAATTTCAAATAAAAGGAAAGATCTTACCGGCGACGTCGAGTGGAGGCAGAACCCAGAACCGGTAGACGACCGACAGACTGACGTCGATTTCTTCGAGCAGGCTGAAAGGCCTAAATTGCAGAGAAAGCTTCCCACGAGGCGACCTCGACGGCGGGAGAGGAAGAACTGGTAGGCAGGTGGAGTCGACACAGCCTAACGGCCAACCCTCGAGCGCCACGCAGTACGTCGGCCTCGGGGGCGGCGCTGATGCTGTGTTGGCTCCGCCTACCCTTTTTAAAAAAAAAGAAAAAAAAAAAAAAGCTGCCACGGGGTCCTGATCTCCGGCCAGTACCCATCTGTGATGAATGGTGAAGATTGACACAGATAAGATCCGGGATTGCACCCTGTAGGGCTTGTAACACTTGTAATACCTTAGCAACGTCCTCAGCCGAGGGCATAATATGCTTGTCTGCTGGGAGCTCCTTAGCCTTCTTGGCCAGAGGCGCAGTGACTTGTTTTTC
This sequence comes from Neoceratodus forsteri, assembly GCA_016271365.2. Taxonomy (NCBI): domain Eukaryota; kingdom Metazoa; phylum Chordata; order Ceratodontiformes; family Ceratodontidae; genus Neoceratodus; species Neoceratodus forsteri. The sequence goes on from CM028136.1 coordinate 86,715,363, forward strand.
TTTACACTTCTTCTTTAATGGAACAGGTTCAGTGCCTGTTTCGACAGCCCTTTTTGTTCTACCTTGTTCAGATTTATCTGAACTCCTGTCAGGATCCTTGGCTTTACCTCCATCCTTTTTGTGGGAGGAGGAAGAAGAAGAATTATCCCCAGAAGCGGAAGCCATCTCTTCCAAAATTTTAGACCTTTTCTTTAATGTTTTTGGGCAAAAGGTCTTACAAATATCACAACTGCCAAATATGTGACTTATACCCAAACAAGAAATACAGAGAGAATATCCATCTGCTTTTGCTATAAGTTGCCCACAAGAGTCGCAACATTTAAAACCTGTGGGTCCTGTGCATTTTTTAGGTTTATCCAAATGGACCTCTGACATTTAAGCTAGGCAAAAAAGATTACTTCAAAACACCGTTATTTAAAGTAATTCGGAACCGGAAATTACTTTAAAATAACTACCGCTAGCGGTTCCTGGAACCGAGCGCTATTCGGTTCCTGAAGAAAAAGGAACTGAGAAAATTACTAAATTTGGACAAAATTAAAGCGGTTCAAGGAACCAATCGCTAAATCTCTCTAAATAATAATAAATTGAGATAAAAAACCTTTAAAATAGACGCGGAAGCCTCGGTTCCAAGGAACCGTGAGGGAACCGCGAATATAAATAAAAAACTACTAAAACACTAATTTACTATACTAAACAATGTTTCTAAGGCAGCAATTTAAAATTAAACTGAAAATGAGTACTTATCTACAGATAAACTTTAGTCAGAGACAATTCAAGGAGAGCTCTCCGGGACGTCCTTACTAGGCAGGCGGAGTAAAGAATCTGAAGCACTCAGAGTGCAGCAATTGCTAGGGCAGCAGTTTGAAAGTGGCATGAGCCAACAGAGAGTTCCATAATTTGCATAACATTCCATCTCTCTGGGCAGTTCAACACAGAAGGCTGACTGCAATAAGTTTAATCATAATGCGTGATTCCTGGGGTTATAATCGACTTTGCCATCTGTGCCCTGCATCGATTTTTGTAGTGTCCGCCACGGGGGTTCAATCTCCACTTCCGCCACTTTTGTTGTTACCGGTGCTAGAGATGTTTCAACCTGAGGAGTCTTCGGACCAATTGCAAGAGCGTTGCCAGTCCGAACCATCCTTCAAGAAAGGTACCTTTTTGCTCAGCTGGATATTAGGAATCGTATTCTGTCGATTAAATATCAGTTTTCTATTGAGTACTCTATATTTTTATAAGCTTTTTAAAGTCAATCGGTGAGCCTCTGCTAATTGCGTCTTGTCAGTGGGATGCTCAAGAGCGCCCCTCTGTCAGAGCCCTCTTAACATCCAAACTACGCAGTTTATGTTCACTTGGTGTGGAGTTTTCTGTGAAAAAGACAGGAAGTGTGATGGACTGATTAAAGTGGAAATTAGAGACCACCTTAGGTAGAAACTTCCTATCTGTCCGAAGGACTACTTTGTCCCTGTATGCAATGATGTAGTTAGGTTCAGTACACAGGGCCTGCAGTTCTGAAATCCTCCTAGCAGAAGTGATGGCAACTAGAAATACAGGTTACTCACCTGTAACAGGAGTTCTAGGAATGGTATATGTTGTTCATCCACACTCATTGGCAGTATCCTTGCCGCTTTAAATCTTGCCGGAAGGTCTTCAAGCTTGCTCCTCCCACCCACCCGGGTGGTATAACTCTCGGCTCCGCCCCATGACGCCAGATCTGGCCCGCTGGAAGCTCAGGTTGTGCGTCAGCCGGAGGTCGAGGTCAGGGTGGATGAACAACATATACCATTCCTAGAACTCCTGTTACAGGTGAGTAACCTGTATTTCTAGGGACATGGATATGTTGTTCATCCACACTCATTGGCAGACTCCTAGCAGTTCTCCGGGAGGAGGGAGGCAAGACGCACACCCCATATACTTACTTGGAAAGAGAGACTGGAGAACCAGGCCCCAAAACCAGCATCCCGGCGTGACTCAAGGTCGATGTGGTAGTGGGTAATGAAGGTGTTTGCTGACTTCCAGGTAGCAGCCCTGCAGATTTCCTGGATAGGGACGTCCCTGGAAGCAGCCACCGTTGCAGCAGTATGGCGGGTAGAATGAGCTCTTATCCCTCTGGGAGGCTCCATGCCCGCCAACTTAAGCAGAGATCTATGCAGGAAGTGACCCACCTGCTTATCGTCCGCTTGGCTGCAGGTCTGCCAGATGCGGCTTCAGCGTAGGTGACAAACAGCTGGCGAACCTCTCCCCGAATTTCAGCCGTGCGCTCCTTATAATAAGCGAGCGCCCTTCTAGGGTCCAGAGTATGGAGCCTATATTCGGCCTCCGAGGTGTGATTGGGGTAGAACACCGGCAGAGTCAACACCTGGTTAAGGTGAAACTCCGACACCACCTTCGGAAGGAATTTCGGGTGGGGCGCAGGACAACCTTGTCCCTGTGGAAGACCAGGTAAGGAGACCTCGATGGAAGCGCCTGGAGCTCTCCCATCCTTCTGGCTGACGTGATAGCCACCAAGAAGGCGGTCTTCCACGACAGGTGAGAGAAAGCACACCTGTGCATAGGTTCGAATAGCTTGCCCATGAGCTTTGCCAATACCAGCAGTAGATCCCACGGAGGTGGGGTTCCCGCACTGGAGAAATGTGATCAAGGCCTTTGAAAAGCGCCAGACCACCTTCTCCTGCGCCATCGACTGCTTCCCGCCCGCGCCCGGTAAGCAGAGATGGCTGCCAGGTGCACCCTTAGGGTCGCCGACCTAAGCCCTTGACTAGAAAGGGACCATAAATAGTCCAAGATGCTTGCCAAGGAACAGGAGGAAGGGTCCAAGCCCTTGCCTGACACAAATGGAAAACCTTTTCCATTTGAAGGCATAGCATTTTCTGGTCGACTCCTACGGACGCCTCAACTACATTGAGGACCTCGTCGGAAAGACCCAAGGCCTGGAACTCTAGCCGCTCAGGAACCAGGCCCGTCAGGTGCAGGGATTGAAGGTCGGATGGAACACCTTCCCTGATTGACTGAGAGCAGGTCCGGGCGAGCTGGAAGCTGCGCGGAGTCCTGGAGCTGAGACTGAGGAGATCTGGGTACCAGAACTGGCGAGGCCAGTCTGGGGCTATCAGAATCACCTGCGCCTTGTCCCCCTCGCCTAGAAGCACCTTGTGGATCAAGGGAAATGGGGAAAGGCATAAAAGAGCCGGGGTCCATTGCCTCGAGAAGGCATCCCCTGCAGCGAGCCCTGCTGAGGGGGCGGGCATGGAACAGACTCAGCAGCGTTCTCCATGGAGGCAAACAGGTCCACCTGAGGTGTGCCCCAAGGGAGAACAGATGCTGTACTACCTCCGGCAGGAGAGACCACTCGTGGGATGCAGCCCCTATCCGGCTCAGGGCATCGGCCAGGGTGTTGGAGGCTCCTGCCACGTGAATGGCTAGGAGATCCGCCTCCAGGCTGCGCACGAGTGACCAAATGCGGAGAGCTTCCTTGCACAGAAGCATGGAGCGCGTCCCGCCCTGGCGGTTTAGATAGTACATGGTCGTGGTATTGTCCGTCTGGACTCGGACCACTTGACCCGGAGGAGCGGAGCAAAAGGCGGTGAGAGCTAGGCGGACCGCTCGGCTCCAGCAGGTTGATGTGGCATCGGGACTCCGCTGGGGACCAGAGGCCATGAGCCGTGACCCCCAGATGGGCACCCCAACCCATCAGAGAGGCATCGGTCGACAGAGAGACCGTCGGCTCGGGCGGACGAACGGGATGCCCTCCTGCAAATGATCTGGAGCGGTCCACCACTGGAAGCGTTCCACATCCCTGGTCACCGACACAAGCTGGTCCAAGGGATCGCAGCGTGCCAGACCACTGGCTGGCCAGTCCCCACTGAAGGGACGATGTTCCAGCGGGCCCAACGGACCACGCTGGTGCAGGCCGCCATGAGACCCAGGAGGCGCAGGAAGTCCCGGCAGGCGCAATTGCCCAACCAGAAATGATCGGGCAAAGGAGGAAAGAACCTCGGCCCTGTCCGCCGGAGCGCTCTGGCTCAAGAGAGTCGAGCTGCGCCCGAGAATAGAATCACCTGCTTGGCTCGAGTTCGACTTGGCCTCGTTGATAAGGAGGCCCAGTTGAGAGCAGACCTGGAGGCCAGATCTCTGGACCACTCCGCCTCCTTCCTGGAGGGAGCTGCTATCAGCCAGTCGTCCAGGTAAGGGTACACCCGGACCCTCGGGCGCAAGAGGGAATGCTGTCACCACTGCCATGCATTTGGTGAAGACCCTGGGAGCTGGAGACAAGCCGAAGGGCATGGCTTGGAACTCGAAGAGATCCTTCCGCTCGGAAGCGAAGGAATCTCTGGTGAGACGGACGGATAGGGACGTGAAGAAACGCGTCCTGCAAGTCCAGAGAGCAGAACCACACGCCGCGTTCCAAGGATGGTATTATCTGAGCCAGAGTGACCATCCTGAAGGTTCGAGACCTTAGGAACTTGTTTAGGTCGTGTAGGTCGAGAATGGGGCGCCAGCCCCCCGTCCGTTTCCGAACCAGGAAGTACCTGGACACAAACCCTGGGTCTGAAGGAGGGTCCACCACCTCTCTTACCACCTCCTTCTGGAGGAGGCGGCGATGTCGGCTCGACGAGCCGCCAGTGAGCTGGGATCCGAAGCCCCGAGCGGCGGCTCTGAAGGGTGGTGCCTGCTCGAATTCCAGAGGCAGGCCTCTTCCCACCACCTCCAAGACCCACCTGTCCGTGGTAACAGCGGACCAGGTGGAACGGAAGTGCTGAGCCGTTTCTAATGGGGACCTAGGGTAAGGTGGACGGGGATGGGGGCGACACCCCTCAGCCCGTCACTGGGCAGGCTTGGAGGAGGGACCGGCCGAGGGACCTCCTGGGCCCTTTCCTCCCTGCCTCCTGTTAGAGGAAGCCGGCGGCTTGGGTTTGGGATGCCAAGGCCGAGCCTGCTGGCCCTGACGTTGCTGGGAGGCGCGCAGGGGCACAGAAGGGCGAAAGGGCTTAGGCTGTGGTTTGCGGCCTTTGTCCTTCTGGCGGAAGAGACCGAGTCAAGGTGGCATTGGACTTCTCGATCCTCTGCAGGTGACCTTCCACCCCAGGGCGAGAGGTCAGTCCCAAAGGAACATCCGCCAACTTGTGCTGGGTATCCAGTAAAGGTGGATATCCTCAGCCAAGCCATGACATAGCCACTACGACGCCACCCGATCTGGCACATGAGTCCCCTATATCCAAAGCAGTCTGGAGCTGCTGTTTGGCCACTGCCCTGCCCTGGTCCCGCACCTGCTAACCGTAGTCTGCAGATCGGGGAAGATGAGGATGACCTCATCCAGGAGCCCAACAGGGCATGAGAAAAATGTGCCATGAGGGCGGCCGAACTGGCCTGGCGAAGGCCGAGAGAGACATAGCGTGAACTTTTCGACCGACATAGTCCAATTTCTTGACTCCTTGTCAGGAGGTTTGTCCACATCCCTGGCGCTGCCGGGCGCCCGAAAACGCTGTCGGTAACCAACCCTCAGCAGAGGGTGTCCAAAACCGGACAAGGAACGGTAGGGACCGCATACTTCCTGGCCATCCTGGCCGGGCGCAGGGCAGGAAGCAGGCGCTGCCAAAGTTCAGTGCGGACCCACTATGGCCTCGGCCACGGAAAGGCCTCCGTCGGAGAATCCCTCGGTCCAGAGATCTCCGTGAGGGATACCTGGCCCGTTTGGAAGCGGGTTCGAGCTCCATCGGTAGACTCCGAGATGAGCGAAGCAGTCCTAGGAAGACGACGGGCTATCGTCCATTGACTGACCTCCTGAAGACTCCAAGTCCAGTCGCTTGGAAGAAGGAGGAATCATCTTGGACTCGGAAGAGTCCTCGAAAACTGCCTCTGGCCTGGCCACCCTTCACCTGCCGAGGTCGGTCGGGGTGAGGGTAACTGACAACCGATGGGGTAACCCTTAGCCGAGCCGAGAATCCTTGGTCGGAGCCCCAATTGGTGGCTGTGGGCGGAGGTTCCACGGAATCGGTGGAGCAGCTGGTTTTGGCCGAACAACCGGCCTGGGTATGGGCTCCTCGGACAAGTCGAGGGTTGTGTCGGCGTTCGGTGACAGCCACTTAATGGCGGGAAGGCGCGGAGTCGGCTTATTCCGGCCAGGAGGGCTGTTGCAACATAAGGTCCTCGTACCGTCGGCGTAATTTCGCGAAGCCTCCCCTCATCCGAGGAGGAGGGGCAGACAGCCGGCCCGCCGCTTACGCCGAGACCGAGACCGCCTATGACGGTGGAGCAGCTGGACCGCAAGAGGTCGAGACCGAGACCGAGAGTCCCGGAATTTCCGGGGTCGGTGCGGGGAGGTGTCGGCCGGAACCGGCACTCCCTTAGGCTCGGAAGGTCCATCCGAGGGCTCCGGAACCGGAGGCACAGACGAGCCCACGGGATCCTCAACTCCTCCCGGGGGAACCGGGGAGAGGGGAATCTCGGCTGCTAAAGGCGACAGCCCGTCAATGGGTCGAGAAAATCTCGACTTCATCAGTGGAGTCTCGGTCAACTGACCTGGCGGGGACACCGTGAGGCCAGTGGCAAGCCGAGCGGTCGACGCCGACGGCGACGGCCCGGGAGAGGGACCTTTCCCGCTCCCAAGAGCGCCGACGGAGGGACTTACCCTTGTCCCTCTTTTGGACCGAGAATAAGGTCCAGCAGGCATGAGCCCTTCTCCTTTAGTGGAGAGGGACAGACAAAGCTCCTTAAAGAAGCCGTGTAGGAAGAACCCAGAAGGCGGGATAAATGCGCGGCCGAGAAGATCAGGCCAGCGCCGCCTCCTCTCGAGGCGACCATCCGCTCGAGCTGATCCATGAGCCCGCCGCCCCGCGGACACCGCCAACCGGGCCTCCTTGGACTTCACGGAGGAAACGCTTCTCGGACGGCCCAGTTGCAATCGGGCAGCACGGTCTTCGAGGGACGTGGGCGAGAAAGATGAGCACAGGTCGCAAGCTCGGCGTGCTCTCAAGGCCTAAGCAGTAGACACACGTGAGTGTGGATCCATCCGAGACATCTTCTGCCGCATGGGCATCTCCAAACCGGAGTCGATTTGTCCATCGCAGCCGCGAGGGATAGAAGACTTTGCAAATTTTATTTTTAAATCCGCAAACGGAGAAATAGGAACCAGTCTCAAACGCGGAGCGTTAAGGAGGGAACCTGAGCTTCCAAGCGGTAAGGAAGATCTGGCGTCATGGGGCGGAGCCGAGAGTTATACCACCCGGGTGGGTGGGAGGAGCAAGCTTGAAGACCTTCCGGCAAGATTTAAAGCGGCAAGGATACTGCCAATGAGTGTGGATGAACAACATATCCATGTCCCTAGAAAAACAGTTTTCCAAGTGACGTACTTCAAATCAGCAGTAGCCATAGGCTTGAAAGGTGGTTCCATGAGCTTGGCTATATAGAGGTTCAAATCCCAGGCAGGGATAGGTTCCCTTAATGGGGGTTGAAGATGTAGAAGGCCTCTGAAAAACTTTTTAAAAATAGGCTGAGAAATGATGGATTTGTCTTTCCCAGTAGACAGATAAGCCGAAATGGCTGCAAGGTATACTTTAAGGGATAAGATCTACTGACTGGAGGTGTACTAGATAGTCCAACAGGGTAGGAGGATCAGCCCTGAGAGGTTAAATACCCTTATCCTTACACCATAGGAAGAACCTTTTTCACTTAGAGGCATAAGTCTTCTTAGTGCTAGGCATCTTGGCAATTTGAAGGATCTTCAGAACCTGTTCGGAGTACTGAGAATCAGGGAAGACTAATTCCTCAAGTATCAGGCCTTGAGGTAAAAAGACTGTAGAGTGGGGGTATGCTACCCCTGTCTGGGGAACAGTCAGGAGGCTGTGGGTCACCACTAGGCGAATGGGCTTCCTGATTGACAGGGCAAAGAGTAGTGAGTACCATGATTGCCTTGCCCAGTATGGAGCCACCAGGATCATGGTGGCTGACTGGTCTCTGAGCTTAAGAAGAACTCTGTATATGAGGGGAAAAGGAGGGAAAGCATATAGGAACCTCTCTGTCCAATCTAGAGTTAAAGCATCTACTGGGATGGTCCCCAAAGCTGGGGGACTGCAACAGTAATGTGGAATCTGGACGTTGATGCTGGACACAAACAGATCCACTTCTGGAACTCCCCACCTCTTGAAGAATGTTGCCCGGACCAGTTTGTTCAGAGTCCACGCATGGTGACCCTGGCTTATGCGGCTTAGAGCATCTGCAAGGGTATTGTTCTTGCCTGGGACATGAATAGCTGAGAGGTTCATGTCCAAGGAGTAGGCTAGTGACCAAAATCTCATCACCTCCATGCAGAGTTTGTTAGACCTTGTGCCACCTTGCTTATTTATGTAGAACATGGCAGTGGTGTTGTCTGCTCCCACCTGAACAGAGTGGCCTTTTAGCTAAGGAGCAAATGCCTTGATAGCTATGTACACGGCTCTTAGTTCGAGTAGACTTATATGGTAAGTGAACTCTTTGGACATCCTTGTGCCACTTGGGGACTGATCCTGAAGGTCATCAACCTAGGAGGGATGCATCTGTTGTGAGTACTCTGGAAGGAAGCCTTAGCTGGAAGGCAACTCCTTCCATGAGGTTGTCTCCGACTTTCCACCAGCCTAGAGCCTGAAGCAATGTTCTTGTGACTAGAACTAGTTTAGATAGTGAATCTTTTTTCTGGGACCAGTAAGCTCTGAGATAATACTGAACGTCCCTCACTTGAAATCCGGTTGACTTATGACAAAGGAGTTTACGAAGTTCAGAAAAGATTGCACCCTGTTTAAAGGGAGGAAAGCCTTCTCCTGCAGGGTATTGAGTTCTGTCCCAATGAAGTCAAGTACCTAGACTGGCTCAAAGTGGGACTTCTCTTTGTTTATGATGAAGCCCACAGACTCCAGGGTACTTCTTGTAAGATTCAGGGCTTCTGTTACTTGCTGAGGTGACTTGCCCACTATCAGCTAGTCGTCCAAATATGGGAAGACTGATACTTTTTGTCTTCATAAATGAGCTACCACAACTGCTAGGCATTTTGTGAACACACTGGGAGCAGAGGTGAGTCTGAAGAGCAGGGCTGCAAACTGGTAGTGGCCTGATGGCAGCCTGAATCTGAGAAATATTCTGTGGGACGGCCTTACAGGGATATAAAAGTAGGCATTCTCTAGACAGTCTTCCTGCTGCAGAGAATGTATCACTTGAGTCAGACTGACCATTTTGAATTTTGGCTTCAGCAAGTGCTTGTTCAGGTACCTTAGGTTGAGAATAAGTCACCATGCCCCATTTTTCTTTAGAGTGAGGAAGTATCTGGAACAGAGGCCTTTTCCCCACAGGGGGAAGGGAACTCTCTCCATATCTTGGGCCTTTAGCAAGTTTGTGGCCTCCAATTCCAACAATAGATTTTCTTCTGGAAAAAGGGGTTTTGAAATTTTGGGCCCCTTGGAGGTAAGGGAATTTCTTGAACTGTAAGGAGAGTCCCTGGCCCACAATTTCCAGCACACACTCGTCCATAGTGATGAGTTGCCATTGGTGGAGATAGTGGGAGAGCCTGCCACCTACTGGGAATCGGAAGGCGACTGGGAGACAGTCAGGAAGACTGCTGTTTCAGCTGCATAGCGGTAGAGGAAGTGAATGAAGATCTTCTCTGGCCTCTTCTTCCCCTTCCTTTAAAATATCCCCTCATATATGACAAATCCACGGGCACTGGCATGGGGTAGAAAGGTCTGGGAAGTGCCCCCTGCCTCTGTTCCCTCTGCTATGGGATCTCTGAGGGAAAGGGAACATTGTTTAACCAGGAGTAGCACACTAAGCCAAGAAAAAATTACTCACCTTAGTAATGTTGTTTCTTCTAATGGAGTCTTGCTATATTATGACAAGTTGCAGTTTGTCCCACCACTAGAACTGCTCCGGAGGTGAAATAGTTAAATCCATTCCATGAATGGAACTTTGAGCACGAGCTCTAAGATAGAAGCTCTGTCTGTGTAGTTTCAAACCTGAACTGTCAGATCTTTACGAGCAAAAACTCACTAAGGTCTGTGTGGAAGCTGTAACCCATACTAGCCAACTGGCTACCTAAATAATAACACCCAATGCTGGTCCCAACACCAAAGACTCAAGTCAGGGGACCAGAATTAATAATATAATTTAACAATATGAGAAATAACACAAGAGAATAATAAACACCACACCCCAAACCCCAAAAGGGTGAAACGCCTAAAAGGGCATAAAATAGTGCCACACTAGGTTGCCCACACCATACCAAGTAGAAGTTCTGAGAGGGGCAGGCTTGGGGGGAGGTCATAATATAGCAAGACTCCATTAGAAGAAACAACATTACTAAGGTGAGTAATTTTTTCTTCAAACAACATGAAGTCTTGCTATATTATGACAAGTTGCAGACTACACAGCAGTACCTCCATGGAGGAGGGACAGAACCTACTGAGGGAATAGGCTCTGAAGCACAGCTGTGCCAAACCGAGCATCTCTCCTAGCCTGGACATCCAGGGAGTAATGCTTGGTGAAAGTGTGTATCCATTTACAAGTAGCAGCCTGGCATATCTCCAATATAGGGATGTCTCTGGCAGCAGCTAGAGACGCGGCTGTACCTCTGGTAGAATGAGCCCTCAAGCCAGAGGGGGGATCTCTGCCCAGTTTCTGATAACAAAATTGGATACAAGAGACAATCCACCTGGCAACTGATCTCTTAGTGGCAGGTTTCACTTTCCCAACCTCACCATAAGTGAGGAAAAGTTGGAGGGATTCGAACCTGTGACCCTTGGTACGTTCTAAATAGTAACTAAGGGCCCTCTTAACATCCAAACTGTGCAATCTCCTCTCACCAGAAGAGGAGTGTTCAGTGAAGAATGCTAGAAGGGAGATAGATTGGTTAAGATGGAAATCTGAAACCACCTTAGGCAAAAACTTCCTGTTAGTCCTGAGGACTACCTTATCCCTGTGGAAAGAAATAAAGTCAGTTTCTACTGACAAGGCTTGCAACTCACTTATGCGTCTAGCAGAAGTGATAGCCACTAGGAAAACAGTTTTCCAAGTTAGATACTTCAGCTCTGCAGAAAACAGAGGTTCAAAAGGGGGTTGCATTAACTGGGCAATGCAAACATTAAGGTCCCAGGCAGAGGCTGGATCCCGAAAAGGTGGATTAGTATGGAGTAATCCCTTAAAAAACCTGGAAAACACAGGGTGAGCGGAAAGAGGATGACTTTCCTGCTGAAACAAAAGCAGAGACAGCTGCCAAATGAACTCTCAGGGTAGCTGGTCTGAGGCCCAAGGAATTAAGATGGACCATGTAATCTAACACAATGGGCAAATCAGCAGATTCTGGGAAATATGCTTCCTAGAACACCAAATGGAAAACCTTTTCCATTTAGAATTATAAGTAGCCCTAGTGGAAGGCTTCCTAGAAGCCTTTAGAATTTCAAGAACACCCTGAGAGAGGTGTAAGTCAGCAAATTCTAACTCCTCAAGAGCCAGGCCTTGAGGTTGAGGGATTTGAGGTTCGGATACCAAACTCTCCCCTGGGCACAGGATAATAGGTTGTGATTCCTGGGGAGACACAGGGGAAGATTGACTGTCAGGGACAGAAGGAGTGGGTACCAGGGCTGCCTGGCCCAATCCGGGGCAATCAGAATCACCCTGCAAGGCTGGGATCTGATTTTGACTAACACTTTGAATAGGAGAGGAAGGGGAAAAGATAAGAAACTTCCTTCCCAATCCAGAAGGAGGGCGTCCAGGGGACTGAGCCCAACACTGGAGGCCTCAGCAGAACAGTGGAAGTTGGTGATTGTCTGGGGCTGCAAAAGATCTATCTGAGGGTGCCCCATCTGGCAAAGACTATCCCCAGTACTTGAGGATCCAGGGACCATTCGTGATGGCCCTGAGAAATCCTACGAGAGCATCTGCTAGAACATTGTCCTTTCCTGGAAGTTGAACTGCTATGAGGGAAGTGTTCAGGGAATAGGCCAGAGACCACAACTTCATTGCCTCGGTGCACAAGGCCGAAGACCAAGTGCCCCCCTGCTTGTTGATGTACCACATTGTTGTGGTGTTGTCTGTTCTGACTTGTACCACTTTGTTCTGAACAGATGCAGAAAACACTTGAAGTGCTAAAAAGACAGCTCTGAGTTCCAGCAAATTGATGTGGAACAGAGATTCCTGGGGAGACCACACTCCCTGAGTGGAGAGGTCGCCCATGTGGGCTCCCCATCCCAGGAGGGAAGCATCTGTAGTGAGAGTCAACGTGTGAGCAGGGGGAATGAAGGGGACCCCCAATCTTAAATTGCTCTGATCCTGCCACCACTGGAGGGCCTGGATCAAGGTTCGAGTCACTGGGACCAACTTGGAAAGGGGGTCTCTTTTCTGAGACCAATAGGTTCTCAAGTGAAACTGAATGTCTCTCATTTGAAATCTTGCTCCCTGCACTACAGCTGTGGATGCAGCCATGTGCCCCAGGAGCTGCAAAAAGTGTCTTGCTGGTCGAGAGACCCGCAGAGTGAAGGAGGAGGCCAGAGCCACCAAGTTCCTTACCCTTTCTAAGGGAAGAAAAGCTCTGGCCCGGTTTGTGTCCAATTCTGCACCTATAAAGGTGAGTACCTGGACTGGTTCCAGAACCGACTTTGGTAGATTGTTAGGAAGCCCGGGAGGTGAGAAGCTGCTGGGTGACTTGCAGGTGAGATTTTACCTGTTCTGGGGACTGGCCTACAATGAGCCAGTTGTCTAGATAGGGAAAAACAGCAATCCTTTGCCTCCTTAAGTGAGCCACTGCTACTGCCAGACATTTTGTGAATACCCTTGGGGCAGAGGTCAAGCCGGAGGGCATTGCTCTGAACTGAGGTACTTTCGGTGGGAGCTTCTGATTAGGACGTGAAAACAGGCATCCTTGAGGTCCAGGGAAGCTAGCCAGTCCCCTGGCCTTAGAGAAGGTAAAATCATTGCCAGAGTTACCATTCTGAACTTTGGTTTCAAAAGATGCTTGTTCAGATATCTGAGGTCTAAGATGGGCCGCCATTCTCCTGTCTTTTTTGGGGTAAGGAAGTATCTGGAATACAGAACCCTGCCCTGGTGTAGGGGAGGAACCCTTTCTACTGCTCTGAGAGCCAACAGGGTTGAGACCTCTGCTTCTAGAGCAAGGGTCTCTAAAGAACTTGCAGGTAGAAAAAGCCTGGCTCTCATCTTGGGGAACTTTTTGAAGCTGAGAACCAGACCCTGGCTTACTACTTCCAGAACCCACTTGTCTGAGGTTAAAGACACCCAGTTCTGACTGAAGTAAGCCAACCTGCCCCTACTGGTAAAGGAGAATCGGCCTGGGCACCCCATCAGGGTGCCTTCTTGGCAGTGCTTTAGGCTGAGGGGTGGAGCAGGCCTGCCCACACCCGTCTGCCTCTGCCTCTGAAGAACCCCTCTGAGCATAAGCAGAGGAGGCCTGAGTTTGGTAGAAAGGCTGTGGAAAGGCCTACCCCTACCCCTGGGCAGCTCTGGGGGAGTGGCTTTGCCGCCTTAGCTTGGGCACTTTTGTGCAGTCCTATATTCATCCATCTTTTATATAATTCTCTGTCTGCTCCCAAACAGAGAATTTCCCACCACAGGAAAATCCATAGCCTTAGTCTGGGTATCCTGTGAGAGGCTAGTACACCTGAGCCAGGCCAACCTACGAAAAGCTACAGATGTGGCCATGACTCTAGAGGAGACATCATTAACATCCACAGCAGCATGAAACTGCACCTTAGAAGCCTCAATGTCATTGGCAGCCACCTGTTCCAGCTCGCTAGCAAGCTGGCCATGGGCTTGTTTGGCTAATTCCATAACAGTATCCCATCTAGATTTCTGATACCTTGCTACATAAGCCATATAATTTGCTTGCCTGAGTCCCAAGGATGCTGCCATGTACTGTTTTTTTGCCATGGCATCAATCTTCCTGGAATCCTTGTCAGGAGGATGTGAAGCCAGGGGAATATTAGCTTTATCACAAGCTGCAGCCTGAACTACCCCAACATGACTGCATTGCTGAGAAAGGAATTCTGTATCAGGACCTGACAATGTGTACCTTCTGTCCATCTTTTTATCTACAGGAGGCACAGAATTAGGAGTTTTTAAGATTTTTTTGTTTGTTTCTAAAGACTTATGCAAAGGAATAGACAATCTCCTAGACTCTGGAATATCCATCATTTCTACAAAATCAGGCTCCTCTTGCTCATCCACAGCTTCTTCCAAAGGAAGCTGGAGGTTTCAACAACTTTTCTGTAAAACATAAAATGAGAGGGGGACTCAGAAAGCATAGGGGAGATTTTGAAGGTCTGTCTGGGAAATGTCGGTTCAATGGGCACACCCAGACCCTCCCAGCCACATTCATACTGTTCATAATCATCCTCCCCCTCCTCTGGTTCATAAAACTCCTCAACATCATATTCTTGAACCGATGGAACCGGACGAACCGACCTTTTACCAGATAGTGGCGGTTCGGACGGGACCGGAGACAGTGACTGGACAATTTGAATAGCTCTTGCTATCTCTGCAGCAGTTGGAGAAGGGATTTTGGACTCCAAACCTGCTGACTTCCTTGTTCTCTTTACTGGAACTGGTTCCTCCAAACCAGCTTTTCTTTTGCCCGAGGAAGTCTCGCCCTGGTCAGAGGGCACTCCCTCCGATTCGGTTGGCACCGAACCGGGCTGGCCATCCGGGTCAGCGGACTTTTTGGCCTCTCGTTCCCTGAGCCTGCCCAATCTCTTTTCCAGGGTGGCTGCAGGGAAATTCTACAAATCTGGCAGTCTGACTGGAGGTGGTCAAACCCCAGACAATAAACACATGTGGTGTGTGGGTCAGCCTTGGCAAAGACTTCCCACAGACATCACAGTGTTGAAACCAGTGGGCCGGTTTTTCTTTTGGGTTTCTCAGACATAATGCCAGCCTAACCAGAAAAACTTGCCCTTTGAGCGGCAGTGCCAGGCAAGACAACTTTATCGGTTCCTAACCGTGTCACTGGTATTGGAAAAAACGTAATAATCCGCTTTTTTAGAACTCGATAAGAACTGGGAACCGTGACTTAAAATGACAAGCTTTAAAATTTTTAAGCTTTTAACCCAGCTGATCGGTTCAAAACCGAACCGATAAACTTACAAGTTCCACACAGAAAATACAATTTTAAATTACTTACGATACCACAGACAGAGCTTGAACCGAACGGTTTTGCGGTTAAAATAAAACTATTCTCGGTTGAATCGAACCGAGAAAACACTGTTTAAACCGAGAAATGAACCGAGCAGTAGGAGAAATCTCCGGAGCGACTGTTCAGTGAGGCGGAGTAAAGAATCTGACAGTTCAGGTTTGAAACTACACAGACAGAGCTTCTATCTTAGAGCTCGTGCTCAAAGTTCCATTCATGGAATGGATTTAACTATTTCACCTCCGGAGCAGTTCTAGTGGTGGGACAAACTGCAACTTGTCATAATATAGCAAGACTTCATGTTGTTTGAAAGCTTGTTTCCAGATGCGACCTGGGAGCACAAGGAAGTTAAGTGACTTGCTCAGGATCACACAGTATGCACCTAGGTGGCTGTGGGATTCAAACCCAGGTCTCCTGGGAGTAGAGTATTTCTCTTTAGTTGCATTACTTTTGCAGGTGGTCTGATAGTCATCCACCTTTCTCATGTAGGCATCACTTTTATCCCCAAAGAGGGGAATTGTTCTCACAGTGGAAATCCATAGCCTTGGACTGGATATCCTGTGAAAGATTAGTGGCTCTCAGCCATGCAAAGCGTCTGAGAGAAATGGACTGTGCCATGACCCTCGATGCTGTGTCATTATTATCCATTGCCACATGGAACTGGTACTTAGTAGCTTCTATGGCTGTGTGCACAGTCTCAGTGATATCGTGGCCCATGGTGTCCCTTCCTTGTTGAACCATGGCCAGCATGGAATTCCAAAGAGCCCTTTGATAACAAGCTGCATATGCCATGTATGAAGTCAGGCAGAGCAGCAGTGAGGGAGTTGTGCATGTTTTCTTTCCCGTAGAGTCCAGCCTCTTAAGACTCCTTTTCTGGGGGTTGTGAGGAAAAGGGTACATTAGCCTTATCATAAGCTGTGGTCTATACCACTCCCTGATGGTCTGGATTCTCATAAAGATAATATGCATTTATTTTATCTAGCCGATAACTTTTTTCAATCTTTTTATCTACTCCATAAACAGAAGAAGAGTTTTGGAATATTTTCATAGTTGCACTTTTAAGAGTATTGTGAATGGGCAAAACCAGCTTTCTGGAAGGAGGAAGACTCATCATTCCAATATAGTCTTCGTCCTCCTCTTCACTGGTGTCCTCCTGGATTACAAGGCCCAGGGTATCCACCATATTTTTTTAGAAATTTGAAAGGCGATGAGGAATTCTCCTGTCCCTTAGAGGACGTACCAACATCTGGCTCTGAAAAATCATCCTCTGCATTATTTCCTCCTTCTCCTTCATAATAAAAACCCTGGTCATAATCAGGGAGTGAAAGAAGGACATCAACGTCTGTATGGGGCATTAAAAATGTACCCCATAGATTGTGATGTCTGGTAAATGCGTCAAGCCTTAGCCCTTTCAGCAGCAGACGGGAATATGTTTTTGTGCCACTGGCATCTCCCCTTGCTTCTCATTGGAAGGGGCAGTGTTCTACTTGTCTTTTCTATTCTTTTTGGCAGGGACTGAATCAGAACCCTGGTCATTATGTCTTTTCAAGGCTTGGTCTCAATTTCATTTCTCGTCAGACTTATTGTCATTAGGCTCCTTAGAGGGCTTATCTATTTTTAGAATGGGACGAGGACCCATCCTCAGCAATTTTAGAGGAAGGGGAAGCAGACTGAAAAGCCATGGATTTCAAATATTTGGTACCTATGAGGGTTGCCTTTTTTTTTTTTTTTTTTTTAACATTTTGATCAGGATTCACAAGAGTAGTCTGGACCTAAGCAAGAAAAAACAAAGATTGTGGCTGTCTGCCTTAGCTAGAATCTTAAAGCATCTGAGACAAGTTTTAATTTCTGTAGGTCCAGTTCTTCTGTGTGGTTTTTCTGGCATGCCAAGAAAAGTCACAAAAAATACAGTTTTTAATGTTCCACAAAGATAAAAAGTCAGGTTCCCATTCAAGAGAAACCACGGAAAAAAACAGGTCCCAAACGTGGTAAAAATAAACCTCAAAAAAAGACAAACTGCAGTTTTATTTAAAAGGAAAAAAAAATAAAACCATTGATATTTTAGCACAGACACAAATTTTTACCTCAGAAGAAACTGTGGGAAATATAAAAAATCTGCAGCTACCGGGAACCAGACGGAAGCGGCAGAAAAAATAAAGTACAGGTAAAATTTTACCTCAAAATTTGAAGGCAGCACAAAACAAGGCACCAAGAGAGAAAAATCACTTAAGAGAAGTGTAGAAGAGAGAGTCACCCCAGGGCATTGTTGCTCAGTCAGTGGAGAAAACATTCTGAAGCCCTCTAGGCTTACTGTAGGCAGCACACCCCCTATCCCTCTTGTAACTGGCCAATGTGCCAACTTAATTTACACTGTCTCCACCTCTAGGGCAGCTGAACCCAGCTGACATAGTGCACCTGTGAAGCATACTAAAGGACCCCCGGGGTGAGAAGAAAAAATTACTCACCTTAGTAATGTTGTTCTAATGGAGTCTTGCTATATTATGACTATTGCAGTTTGCCCCAGCCTTAGAACTGCTCCGGAGGTGAAAGAGTTAACTTCCATGCAGAGCATGGAGCTTAGAGCGCGAGCTCGGTTCAGAAGCTCTGTTTGGCTGGTTTCAAACCGAAACCGTCAGATCTTTACGAGCAAAAACTCACTAAGGTTCTGTGTGGAAGCTGTAACCTACACTAGCCAACTGGCTACCAATATATTAACACATTTTTACTGGTCCCAACACAAAGACTCAAGTCAGTGGACCAGAAAATTAAGATAAAATAACTAAATAAACACAACACCCAAACATGAAAGAGGGCATCAATAAATGCCAACAGAGGACTACCCACCCCATACCCCAAAGTAGAAGTTCTGAGAGGGGCAGGCTGGGGGGGAGGTCATAATATAGCCAGACTCCATTAGAAGAAACAACATTACTAAGGTGAGTAATTTTTTCTTCAAACAATATTAAGTCTTGCTATATTATGACTATTGCAAACTACACAGCAGTACCTCCATGGAGGAGGGACAGAACCTACTTAGGGAATAGGCTCTGAAGCACGGCTGAGCCAAACTGAGCATCCCTCCTGGCCTGAATATCCAGGGAGTAATGCTTGGTGAAAGTGTGTACTGTCTTCCAAGTAGCTGCCTGACATATCTCCAAGATAGGATGTCTCTAGCAGCAGCTAGAGATGCAGCTGTACCTCTGGTAGAGTGAGCCCTCAGGCCTGAGGGGGGAACCTTGCCCAGCTTTTGATAGCAAAATTGGATACAAGAAACGATCCACCTGGCAATGGATCTTTTAGTGGCAGGTCTCCCTTTCCCAACCTCAGCATAAGTGAGAAACAGTTGGAGGGAGTCAAACCTGTGACCCTTGGTACGCTCTATGTAGTAACTTAGGGCCCTCTTAACATCTAAGCTGTGCAGCCTCCTCTCACCAGAGGAGGAATGGTCAGTGAAGAACACTGGAAGTGAAATAGATTGGTTAAGGTGGAAATCTGAAACCACCTTAGGCAAAACTTCCTGTTAGTCCTGAGGACCACTTTATCCCTGTGAAGGGAAATAAAGTCAGTTTCTACTGATAAAGCCTGTAACTCACTTATACGCCAGGCAGAGTGATGGCTACCAGAAATACAGTTTTCCAAGTCACTTTAGCTCTGCCAGACAGAGCTAAAGGGGTTACATTAGCTGAGCAATGCATACATTAAGTTCCCAAGCCGGGCAGGGTCCCTGAAATGGAGGATTGGTGTGAAGCAATCCTTTAAAAACTTGGAAAATACGATGAGCAGAGAGAAGAGGGCTTCCTGCTGAAATGAAGGCAGAGACAGCAGCCAAGTGCACTTTCAGGGTGGCTGGTCTCAGTCCCAAAGAATTAAGATGGACCATGTAGTCCAATACAGTAGGTAGATCAGCAGATTCTGAGGAAACATGCTTCCCAGAACACCATATGGAAAACCTTTTCCACTTGGAGTTATAGGTAGTTCTGGTGGAAGGCTTCCTAGCAGCCTTCAGGATTTTGAGAACACTTTGAGAAAGTTGCAAATCAGCAAACTCTAACTGCTCAAGAGCCAAGCCTTGAGGTTGAGGGATTTGAGATTCGGATACCAAACTCTCCCCTGAGCACAGGTTAACAGATTGTGGTTCCTGGGGAGACACAGGGGAAGATGGACTGCTAAGGACAGAAGGAGTGGGTACCAGGGCTGCCTGGCCCAGTCTGGAGCAATCAGGATCATTTTGCAGGACTGAGACCTGATTTTGACTAGTACTTTGAACAGGAGAGGGAAGGGGAAAGGCATAAAAACTTCCTTCCCAATCGAGGAGAAAGGCATCCAGGGGAACTGAGCCCAACACTGTGGGGCCTGCAACAAAACAGTGGAGTTGATAATTGTCTGGGGCTGCGAAAGATCTATCTGAGGAGTGCCCCATCTGGCAAACACTATCCCCAGTACTAGGGATCCAGTGACCATTCGTGATGGCCCTGGAAATCCTGCTGAGGGCATCTGCCAGGACATTGTCCTTGCCTGGGAGGTGAACTGCTATGAGGGAAGTGTTCAGGGAGTAAGCCAGAGACCACAACTTCATCGCCTCGGTGCACAAGGCCGAAGACCGAGTGCCCCCTTGTTTGTTGATGTACCACATTGTAGTGATGTTGTCTGTTCTGATCTGTACCACCTTGTTCTGAACAGATGCAGAGAAAACCTGAAGTGCTAGAAAAACAGCTCTGAGTTCCAACAGATTGATGTGGAGCAGAGATTCCTGAGGGGACCATAATCCCTGGGTGGAGAGGTCGCCCATGTGAGCTCCCCATCCCAAAAGGGATGCATCTGTAGTAAGGGTCAAGGAATGGGACAGAGGGATGAAAGGCACCCCCTGTCTCAGATTGCTCTGATCCTGCCACCACTGAAGGGCCTGGATCAGGGTTCGAGTCACTGGGATTAACTTGGATAGAGGATCTCTTCTTTGAGACCAGAAAGCTCTCAAATGGAACTGAATGTCCCTCAACTGAAATCTTGCTCCTTGCACCACAGCTGGGCAGCCATGTGCCCTAGGAGCTGCAGGAAATGCCTTGCTGGTCAAGAAACCTGCAGAGTGAAGGAGGCGGCCAGAGCCACTAAGGTCCTTACCCTTTCCAGGAAGGAAGGCTCTGGCCTGCTTTGTATCCAGTTCTGCCTATAAAGGTGAGTATCTGGACAGGTTCCAAAACTGACTTTGGAAGATTGAGAAGAAATCCAGAGAGGCAAGCAGCTGCTGGGTAACTAGCAGGTGTGATTTGACCTGGTCTGGAGACTGACCCACAATTAGCCAGTCATCCAGGTAGGAAAAATGGCAATCTTTGCCTTCTTAGGTGAGCGACTGCTACTGCCAGACACTTTGTGAACTTCCTGGGGCAGAAGTAAGGCCGAAGGGCATTGCTCTGAACTGATAATGGCCTGAGTGCAGTTCGAATCTGAGGTACTTTCGATGGGAACTTCTGATAAGAACATGGAAGTAGGCATCTTTGAGGTCCAGGGAGGCTAGCCAGTCCCCTGGCCTTAGGGAGGGTAAAATCATTCCCAGTGTCACCATTTTAAACTTTGGCTTTAAAAGGTGCTTGTTTAGATATCTTAGATCCAGGATAGGCCGCCACTCTCCTGTCTTTTTTGGGGTAAGGAAGTACCTGGAGTACAGACCCTTGCCCTGGTGAAGGGGAGAAACCTTTTCTACAGCTCTGAGAGCTAGGAGGGTTGAGACTTCTGTTTCCAAAGCAAGAGTCTCTAAAGGGTTTGTAGGTGGAAAAGATCTGGCTCTCATCTTTGGAAATTTCTTGAAGCTGAGAACCAGACCCTGGCTCACTACTTCCAGGACCCACCTGTCTGAAGTTAAAGACTGCCAGTCCTGGACGAAGTGAGCCAACCTGCCCCCTACAGGTAGTGGAGAGCCAACCCTGGGCATCCCATCAAGGTGCCTGTTTGGCAGGGGCTTTAGGCTGAGGGGTGGGAGCAGGCCTGCTCGAACCCCGTCTGCCTCTCCCTCTGAAGAACCCCCTCTGTACATAGGCTGAAGAGGAGGGGGCCTGAGTCTGGTAAAAAGGCCTGTGAAAAGGCCTACCCCTACCCCTGGGGGGCTGCCTCTGAGGAGTGGCTTGCCGTTCCTTGGCTTGTGCACTCCTGTAAGTGGTTCTATATTCATCCATTTTCTTCATATAATTCTGTCTGCTCCCCAAACAGAGAATTTCCCACCATAGGAAAATCCATAGCCTTAGACTGGGTATCCTGTGACAAAGCAGTACACCTGAGCCAGGCCAATCTGCGAAAAGCCACAGATGTCGCCATGACTCTAGAGGATACATCATCAGAGTCCACTGCAGCATGGAATTGCACCTTAGATGCCTCAATACCAGCAAGGGCCACCTGCTCCAGCTCCTTTGCGAGCTGGCCAGGGACCTGTTTGGCTAAGGCCATGACAGTATCCCATCTAGATTTCTAGTATCTTGCAACATAAGCCATATAGTTAGCTTGTCTGAGTCCCAAGGATGCTGCCATGTATTATTTTTTGGCCATGGCATCAATCTTCCTGGAATCCTTGTCAGGAGGATGTGAAGCCAGTGGAATATTAGCTTTATCACAGGCTGCAGCCTGAACTACCCCAACATGACTGCATTGCTGTGAAAGAAAATCTGTATCAGGACCTGACAAAGTGTACCTCCTGTCCATCTTTTTATCCACAGGAGGCACATAATTAGGAGCTTTTAAAATTTTTATTGTTGGTTTTCTAAAGGATTTATGTAAAGGGATGGACAACCTCCTGGACTCTGGGATATCCATCATTTCAACATAGTCAGGCTCCTCTTGCTCATCCAAAGCCTCCTCTAAAGGAAGCTGGAGGGTCTCAGCAACTTTTTTATAAAACAAAAAATGAGAAGGGGACTCAGAAAGCCTAGGGGGAGACTCACCTGAAGGTCTGTCTGGGGAGATGTCCGTTCAATGGGCACATCCAGACTTTCAAAGTCACATTCACACTGATCATAATCCTCATCCCCTCCTCTGGTTCATAGAACTCTTCTATATCATAATCCTGAACCACTGGAACCGACCGAACCGACCTTTTGCTAGACAGTGGCGGTTCGGAGGGAACCGGGGACAGGGACTGGACAATCTGTATTGCCCTGGCTATCTCAGCAGCAGTTGGAGAAGGAATTTTGGACTCCAAACCTGCTGATTTTTTAGATTTTTTTGCTGGAACTGGCTCCTCACAGCCAGCTTTTCGTTTGCCCGAGGAAGTCTCGCCCTGGTCAGAGGGCACTCCCTCCGGTTCGGTTGGCACCGAACTGGACTGGCCATCCGGGTCAGCGGACTTTTTGGCCTCTCGTTCCCTGAGCCTGCCCACTCTCTTGTCCAGGGTGGCTGCAGGGAAATTTTTACAAATCTGGCAGTCTGAATTGAGGTGGTCAAACCCCAGACACAGACACATGTGTGTGGGTCAGCCTTGGCAAAGGCTTCCCACAGACACTACAGTGTTGAAACCCAGTGGCCCGGTTTTTCTTTTGGGTTTCAGACATGATGCCAGCCTAACCAACCAACTTGCCCTTTTGATGGCAGTGCCAGGCAAGACACCCTTATCGGTTCCAAACCGTGTCACGGGTCGTAAA
This sequence comes from Neoceratodus forsteri, assembly GCA_016271365.2. NCBI lineage: Eukaryota > Metazoa > Chordata > Ceratodontiformes > Ceratodontidae > Neoceratodus > Neoceratodus forsteri. The sequence goes on from CM028136.1 coordinate 86,738,139, forward strand.
AACCGTAATGAAACTGCTTAGAACCGATAAGAACTGGAACTGTGACTCTAAAAAGCCTTAAAAGGCTTTAAACTTACATTTAACATAACTCGATCGGTTCAACCTGAACCGATAATACTTTTACAAGTTCCACACAGAAAACCCTATCTATTACTTACGATTACTATAGACAGAGCCTGAACCGATCGGTTTTATGGTTAAAATAATGAAATCATGAGTTAAATTAAACAGAGAAATAGCGTTTTAAACCGAAGAAATGAACCGAGCAACAGGAGGAATCTCCGGAGCGACTGTTCAGTGAGGCGGAGTAAAGAATCTGACGGTTTCGGTTGAAACCAGCCAAACAGAGTTTGAACTGAGCTCGCTTAAGCTCCATGCTCTGAGTGGAAGTTAACTCTTTCTCCTCCGGAGCAGTTCTAAGGCTGGGGCAAACTGCAATAGTCATAATATAGCAAGACTTCATGTTGTTTGAATCACCAATGCTCAGGGCTGTTTGGAGCTCCTGTTTGGTGACAGCATGACCCTGATCATGGACTAGTTTGACCGGCAGCTTCATGTCAGCTGGGAACGAAGAGATAACATGATCCAGGGTACCCAAAAGGCCATGGGCGAAGTTGGCCATCATTACAGCCGAACTAGCCTACCGAAGGCCAAGAGAGGAGGCCACATAGACCTTCTTGAATGTATGGTCAAACTTCTTCGACTCCTTGTTTGGGGTTAACCCATGCACCAAAAAAACGGGAGTCAGTGACCAAACCTTCGGCCAAAGGATGGTCAGTGAACCCAGGCAAGGACCTCATGGGAACCACGTACTTACGGACTATGCTAGCCAATAGCACAGGGCAGGAGGCAGGATGCTGCCACAGCTCCAAAGTGCGGCCAAGAATGGCCTCTGTGACAAGAAGGCGACCCCATGGGGAGTTGTACCTGTCAAGAACCTCTGTCAAGGGGTACTTTGCCCGCTTCTAGACAGGCTCCAGCGGTATCTCCGTAGAGTCAGAGATCAAGCAGACCAGGGCTCCGAAGGAAGTAGTTCCCTGCTCCACCGGAAGGTCCTTCCCAAACTCATGCTCCAAGCCAGGGGTCTGGTGGGAATTTTTCGAGGAACGCTCAGAGTTTGAGGACTCCCCAAACACCAGCTGAGCCCCCGAATCTCCACTGATTCAGTGAGGTTCTTCGGCATGAGTCAGCATGACTGACAGATGAGGAAGCCTGTTGGTAGTACGCGCCAACTTAGGAGAAGCCCCATCTTAGGGCTGCAGAGGAGGCTCCACCTGACTAGGTGGACAGGCTAGTGTTGACCTTCACTGGTGGCAGTGGCTCGGCCTGAAGCCACGGAATCACCTGAGATGACTGATGTACAGCCAAAGGCCTGTTGCCGGTGATGAGCAGAAGCTGCTGCCAAACTCCTTGTAGCAGTACTACATCTAGCGGTGGAGCCGATCCTCCCAAGGAGGAAGAGCAATAGCGGCGCTGTCTCTTGCCCAAGTGTCAAGAGTGAGACCAACGACCATGTCAGGAACCACTCGACCTCGATCACCGGGAAGTCCAACGGTGAGGATAAGCAGGGGCAGGCGAAGGACAGCTAGGATACCCTGAAAGGACGGGCATCTGGGGAGGAGTGTCCAGTTCAGCGTGCTGATCTGACCCACCCTAGGAGAGGCCAGGCTTGACTGGAGACCTGGAGAGGGAATCCTCCCCCTCGCCCAGCGACAATGGGTTGACTGGGTGAAGAAAAATCTTGACAGGTTAGTCAGTCCACATCTTGGTTGACAAACCCGATGGGGTCACAGTGGAGCCAGTGGCCTGAACAAAAACACTGTCTGAAGCCAGAAACTTAGCTAGCGAGCTGGCAGAAGCAGGGGAAATTAAGGCTCAAGAGCACCTGGCAGTCTCACGACCGGACACATTTGAAAAATTATGGCTTACACCACGCATGGAGCTGCGATGGAAGGAACTGTATGCTTCCAGAGGACAGAAAATTTGACGTCATAGGGCAGTGACCAGGAGGATACTGTGATGCATAGCATCTGCCTGTGACTAGTTATATTTATTTTTGTGATATAAATATATGCTTATTTGAATGTGTACTTAGAAAAGGGCAGCCAACAGTTTGTAAAGGGGCCTGACTTTACTGCTAGCTTCCTTCTCTGTTTGACACACAGTTGCAGGCCTTTCAAAATACCAGGTTATAACACATTGTAAGCTAGTCCTACTTTGATCTGGAGGGGCAAAGTATGCATTTTATGACCTCTAAGGAAAATGCCATTTTAACAGATTCCTGTTAGCTTGTACAACGGCAATTACTTTGAAGGCCAGGAAGCTGGTAGAGATAACAAAGAGATAATCATGTCATAACGCCTCACTAATTAAGAAGAAAGATATGTTTTTTTTGGAATATGTTAGCAGTGGGCTGAGACATGTGACTAATAAAATTAATTCAAGTTCTCCGGTTTAAGTGACCTCACAACCAGCATCTGTGAGCTGTGTCATCAGGGAAGAGGAGTTTGAAAGAAAGATATTACCAGCCAGCTGGGAGAAAAGAGTGCATCTGATTTTTGTTTGGGGCATTTGACAAATTGCCCTGGGACTCTGGACAACCTCTCACAGCAATTTTAGGTAAATTCAACCATCTATTTTATTTTTACTTGAAACCTAGGATAGTAGAAATTCAGTAATAAGGCGTTGTTTTTGTATAGCTATCCATTTACTTTAAAAGACTGCAAACCCAATTTTATATATTCTGTGTTTTGTATTTTATCTATTTTTTTAATTTTTAGTAAACATTTTTCTTCAAATTCTGCCTGTGCCTTTCTCAGTTTCGTTTGCATGTGAATGCTAGAACAGTGTTAATAATTCTGACAACCGTTAAGGGCTTAAAAGTGTGTTACTATCATGCTAAGGTAAGAATATATCTACGTCTCAAAATTGAGTCAAAAGGGTAGACTTGTGAATCAGGCTGTTGCCCACTGGGTGAAGTACTGCACTGCATCCCCTGAAGAGAGTGCATATCTGAGCCTGTTAACTGGGGGTGCTAGCAGAAAAGGTTCATATTTGACCTCAGGACTGAAGACTAGTAGGTGATTCGGATCCAAAACAGACAGGAGAATTACCCTGTTTGTCTCCTGTTCACATATTGCACTTCAAGGCTTGGCACTGTGGCAGCAGAGGGCCTGACCTGCGGAGTGTGTTTGTGACAGATACCACTCGGGTGGGTGGGAGTGACGTCACAGCACAGGTCAAGAAGCATAAGAAAACCAGAAGCAGCTGTAAAATTCACAACAAGTGATTTATTATTAATAACAGTAACATAAATAGCTCAGTATAACTATTTACATAGGCAGTATAACCAGAGAAAGTCCTTCGGGGTTTCTTCTCAATTTCCAATCTCAGTCTCTGTATTTCTCTCATGCAAGAAATTGCAGCACTGTTTTTGTAAGTGTTTGCAACCCCCGCTCATTAAGAAAACAGCATGCCTCTCACAATGTTCTTTTAAGTTTCAACAAGTGCAGCAAAAAAGGGTCGCGTGCTAGCGCCCGAAGGGTTGACAGCCTGAAAGTGTAGCGCTCCCACTAAAAATGATTTCATCATAAATTTGTACATTAAATTTTAATATATGTCAGAGTTTTAGAGATCGGAGGCATAACAAAGTACCGCAGCAGGCTCTGTTCAAACGGGATACAAATCGGACGCTTATTTTAAAATTTATCAAAGTTTTGTATTCTAATGGCAATTTTGCTCTTGCGATGCCAGAGGAATCTACACTTAAGCCGGCAGCTGTCATCCTGAAGTCCGGAGGCTCCCCCTCGGGGTTCCCTGAAGAAATGGTAAGCCCAACAAAACCAAAGCAAAGTAATGAGAAAAAAAAAATAAAAGTTATGACCGAGGAAGTGATGACATGGCTTACATCAGAGGTAAACTGTTGATGGGGGACCTGAATGTGTCAGATGTTAACTGGATGACATGGACTGCAGCCACATCCAAGAGCAGGGTCATTCTTGATGCCCTATTCTCGATGCCTTACAGGGGGCCTGCCTTAGACAGCTAGTGGTGGAACCCACTCGGGAGGGAGCAATATTACTCCTGGTACTCTCAAATGGAGAGAGGATCACAAATTTAGAAGTCAGCAGAAATCTGGGAACAAGCGGCCACTGCACAGTGTGCTTCACAATAAACACAACCATGGAGACAAGCCATACAAAGACAAGGATACTGGACTTTAAAAGGGCTGACTTTGGCATAATGGGTGAATACCTGAGGAATGCATTAGCAAATGGCCAGAAAGGAGGGATGGAAGAACAATGGAGAAAAATCAAAACTGCCATCATGGAGGCAACAAGCCTTTGTGTGAAACAAATAAAGACAACAAAGCGGAATAAAAAGCAACTATGGTTCTCAAAAGAGGTGTTAGAGAAGGTTAAGGAGAAAAAGGCTGCATTCAGAAAGTATAAGGAATCACAGAAGGAGCACGACAGGGAACTGTATCAATTAAAGCAGAAAGAAGTGGGGAAGGCAGTCAGGAAAGCAAAGGCCCAAACCAAGGAAAAGATAGCCAACTCAATTAAGAAGGGGGATAAAACATTTTATAGGTACATTAGGGAGCACAGAAAGGTTTAGGGAGGGATAGTGAAGATTAATAAAGGAGAGGAGAGGTGGGCAGAGGGAGACAGTGAAAAGACAGAGATACTGAATGAATACTTTTTGCTCAGTATTCACAAAAGAAGAAGAGGAGGAGTTACCTGAACCAAACAATAGAAGCACTCTGGGTAGTGGGGTTGACGCGAGTCCATTTACAGAAGAAAGAGTCCTGAAAGAACTCCTAAAACTCAAGGTGGACAAAGCAATGGGGCCTAAGGGATTCACCCTAGAATCCTAAAAGAACTAAGGGAGGACCTAGTGACACCACTGACCACACTTTTTTAACAAATCATGGGAGGATGGGGTGGTACCTGAGGACTGGAGGAGGGCAGATGCGATTCCCCTTCACTAAAGTGGGAGCGAGGCAGAAGCAGAAGCAGGAAACTACAGACCTGTTAGTTTGACCTCAGTGGTGGGGAAAATGATGGAATCTCTTCTGAAAGAATGAAAGAATTGTTGAGTACCTAGAGGCCAGCGGGGCACAGGACCCAAAGCAGCATGGATTCACAGCAGGAAGGTCATGTCAGACGAATCTAATCAATTTCTTTGACTGGGTGACCAAAGTAATACACCAGGGAGGGGCTGAGGATATGGCTTACCTAGACTTTAGCAAGGCATTTGACACAGTCCCGCACAAAAGATTAATAATCAAGTTAGCCAGCCTGGAAGTGGGTCCCAGGGTGGTAGCCTGGGTAGCAAACTGGCTGCACAACAGGCACAGAAGGTAACAGTGAATGGAACACATTCTGAAGAAAGGGGGGTTACTAGTGGAGTACCTCAGGGCTCAGTACTGGGTCCAGTCCTCTTTAACGTCTTTATAGGTGACATTGCAGAGGGTCTGGAAGGAAAGGTATGCCTCTTTGCAGATGACACAAAGATCTGTAACAGAGTTGATACACAAGGGGTAGAAAGGATGAGAAGGGACTTGGCAAGGTTGGAGGAATGGTCAGACATATGGCAACTTAGATTCAATGCAAAGAAGTGCAAAGTAATGCACCTGGGAAATTAAAATCCAGGAGAAGAGTACACAATAGCAGAGGAGGTACTAACAACAATAATAATGGAAAGGGACCTGGGGGTAGTCGTATCAGAAGACCTAAAGGTGGGTAAGCAATGTGAGAAGCCGGTAAGGAGAGCCAGAGGGATACTGGGATGCATAGGGAGGGGCATCACAAGTAGAAAAAGGGAAGTGGTTATCCCTCTGTACAGACAGTTGGTGAGACCCCATCTGGAGTACTGCGTGCAGTTTTGGAGACCTCATCTATGCAAGGACATAGACAGGATGGAAGCAGTCCAGAGGAGGGCAACTAAAATGGTTCAGGGTCTACATCAGAAACCATATGAAGAGAGACTGAGAGAGCTTAATATGTATACCCTTGATGAAAGGAGGGATGGGGGACATGATAGAAACTTTTAAGTATCTCAAGGGAATCAATAAAGTCCAGGAGGGTAGCATCTTTCAGAAAAAGAGATGTGTAAGAACAAGGGGGCACAATTTAAAGATAGAGGGGGGATGGCTTAGGGGTAATGTGAGGAAATTTTTTTTCACGGAGAGAGTGGTGGATGCATGGAACCGCCTTCCTGGAGAGGTTGTGGGGTCTAAAACAGTGGGGGAATTCAAACATGCATGGGACAAACATAAGGCAATTATAGTGGCGGGTTGCAGGAAGTAGGCTGTTGGTTAACTAGAATCTGCAGCTTATCCAATAGGTAGGGAAATGGGCAGACTGGGTGGGCAAGTGGTCCTTATCTGCCGTCAAAGTCTATGTTTCTATGCATGTGGACATTGTCAGTTTAAAAAGAGAGGTAAATGTGGAGAAAGCTAAGGCAGAAGTATTAGAGGAAAGATTAAACTCAACTGAAGAGAGACTGGCATATACTGAACATTTCTTGTGTAGTGTAGAAGACAAAACTGATGAAAGTCTGGCAAAAATGGAATCATTAGGGGCAAAGACTGATGATTTGGAGAATCGCAGCAGAAGAAATCATTTAAATTCTATGTTTCTATCAAGTATCTCAAGGGAATTAAGGTACAAGAGTGTAGTATCTTTCAGAAGAAGAGATGTGCAAGAACAAGGGGGCATAATTTGAAGATAGAGGGGGGGACGGCTCAGAGGTAATGTCAAAGTATTTTTTCACAGAGAGAGAGTTGTGGATGCATGGAACAGCCTTCCTGAGGAGGTTGTGGAGTCGGGAACAGTGGGAGAATTCAAGAATGCATGGGACAGGCATAAGGCAATTCTAGTGGGGGCAGGAGGAAGTAAGCTGTTGATTAACTAGAATCTGCAGCTTATCCATCAGGTAGTGAAATGGGCAGACTGGGTGGGCCAAGGGGTCCTTATCTGCCGTCAAATTCTATGTTTCTGTGTCAAGAATTATAGGTGTGCCAGAATTATTGGAAGGTTGTGACATGATTAGATTTTTGCAAGAATTTTTGACCACTGTTTTAAACTACACTTGGCCCTGGCCCTTGGAAATCGAAAGGGCACACATATCTCTGAAAGCTCCTCCAAAACAGGGATGGAAACCTAGGCCCATCATTGCCCGTTTTTTAAGATTTAATGTGAAGGAAGAAATATTGATTATAGCCAGACAGCAGAAAGTCCTACATTGGGGAAATAACAGAGTTCATTCATTTCAGGATTTCTCTTCTGAAACTGTTGATAGAAGGAAAAGGTTTGTGGACATTCGCTTTGCTTTACAAAAGCTTGGTGTCGTCTATTACATTAAATACCCAGCTGTGCTTGTGGTAAACAGGGCTAATGGAAATTACAGCTTTAATTACTCTGAGGAGGCTTGGGAATTCATCGTAAACTAGTGGCCAGAGGCCCCTGGTGTGTTAAAAACTAAATCTCAATCTCCATTTTCAAAACATAAACAACAGTTACATCTAGAACCCAGGAGCAAAGCTACTCTAAACTGGAACATTCATCACGAGCACAAGAGATGCCAAGTAACACTCGCGCCTCACCTCCAAAGAAACTCCCACAAGTGGAGCATAAGCAGACACTTATCCCAATATCCAAACACTATACCAGACGTACACCCGGTCCTAAAACAACAATTCCTAAGTCAATGACCTGTTCTACAAAGCTTTCCAGAAGAGTGCAACCTGTTTTTAAAATGAAAGGAGCAAATACCAATACTTCAATAAAACAATAAGCCAATACCTCTTCCCAGCAACCTAGTATTACATCCTACAATCTTGAAGCAGGATTCCATGTGTCCAACCCAGAAATTCCAGACTGTCTCAAAACTAGCTTCAGTCCACTGGCTGACATGTTTGTGCAGCAGTACTCACCGGCAAATACTGACTGTGAAGAGAAAACTTGATTCTTTGGTCTGCATGGATGATGTATTCTCTTCGTGGAGGAAAACAGAAACGGTGACCTCCTTGCTCGTTACAGACTGGGTGGCGATTGGCTGCCTATAGTCACATGATCATATGAGACTAGGAAATGCTTTCCCTAAATATGCTTCTGCCACTTGTTTCACGTTGTTACTTAACTTTATTTGTTAGCACTGTTCTTGGGTTTTGTTGTTAAATAAAATTCCTCTCTCCCGTAGCCGTCTTGCTTTAAAGAAACTTGTCGCAAGGGGGTTACGGGGCAAAGGTCAGAGGTGCAATAACCTCGAGGGAGCTTTCATAAGGTTAAACAATTAAGGCTCCAACATCATAAAGCTAAGGTAAACATTTTTTTACATATCATTAAGTGGAATTTTATGGACAAATGTGCATAAGACTTCCTATTAAGTGGCACTATTGTATGAAATAAGTTGCAGCATATGTTTTAAGCATTATGTGCCTTTTTATCCAGACAAAAGGGGGGTCTTAAATATGATGAAACCATTGTTGAGAAGTTTACTGGGGTTAAGTAAAAATATTTTCCCATAAAAAGTTCATGGGATAGGGAGGCAGCAAGGACGCTTCCATCATCCATAAAACCAATATTACATTTATATTTATTTATATTTTGGCACTCAAGGCATTTATTCTGTCATAATTTTATAAGCCCCCTATAAGTTTGCTGTGATGAGCCCACCATTAAGGGATCTCATGATAGCTAAAGTAAATCGGGCAATTAAGCAAGGTCACATTTTGGTGAGATTATTGACTGTCTGTTTTTGCAGGCTATTTATTCTAAGGCTGAACCACATAAAAAGAATGTTATGTTCTTTGTTGGTTAGTGCTGGATGGAGGACCCAGGACCTGGTTGCTTCTTATAATGGAAATATGAGATGTCCTCGGTGGCTACAGCTTCATCAAAGGGGTAAGGTAAGTAAAACTTGTGAGGAGATGCTTGCTTTCGGGTACTGAAATATTTAGCCCCTTCTTCGCCTCTGACTAACTGAACGATGCCTAGACTTTAGGACACGATGGATAACCTTGCTGCATCTTTCATGTTATGACGTGGAAACAGTTAACTAAGTGTGTTATAGGATAGATAAGGGAGAATTGTCAGTGATTTTAAGGTACATATGCATACTTAAACTCTGATTTATTTTAGGAAAAAAAATATATAGCGTTAACAAGACTAACGTGGGTCTCATGAATGGGCTGTCTTTATGTCGTGAGTTCCGATTTGGGACTTGTTCTCAGTGGATTGCTCACGTCATTCTTATTGAGTTTGTCTTAAGGTGGGTTGAGGATTTTATATATATTTGAAATACTATATGTTATTCTATAATATTTCTTGCAAGTGAATACTGTCAACTTAGTTATAACTTGTGATTTTTATAGCACTTTTTTTTTTTTTTACTATTTTATTTAGAGTCTAGGATTACAAGTACCTTTGAGCCAAGGCTCTTTTACAAAGGTTCCACGTCAATTGAGGTACAATACAAACATTACATAGAGTTGAGTAACAATGCAGAAATGGCGCACAGACATTTTTAAGCAGCTGAAATACATTACATTTAGGGAAAGTGAGTACCGGGGGCAGGGTAGCCAGAGCTAACTGAGGCTTGGAATGGACACAAAAAAAGCGGTGCAGCCATGGGCATTTGTCAGGCCTCAAAAAAGTGCTTGGGGAAAGGGGGCAAAAACAGGAGGGGAGGGTAGGAAGAGGAAGAGGAAGAGAGGGGGTAGGAGTAGAAGTGCTAGCAGGGAGATCATATTATGAGGGACAGTCGCAGGAGCTAGAGGCAGCTAGGTGGAAACGAAGGTTGGCTTTGAATGGGCCTAGCTTTTGCAGAGAAGAGATGTCTTTGTTGAGTCCATTAATCCAGCTAGGAGATCGGTATGAAAAGGATCTTTGGCCCTATGTGATGCGGCACCGACGAATTTGCAGCATTTAATTTTCTGAAGCTCTGGGACAGCAGTTTGAGGCCGAGTGAGTCGCCACTTATTCTAGATCCAGCAATTGCTTTACAGACTTATCTATGGACTTCATGTGTCCTGACTGCTCTGAAGTTAAAAAAAAAAAGAAAAAAAAAAAAAAAGGGGGTCAACTTGAGAAAGGGGGCGGGGTGGAGGAGGGTGCAGGAGGGAAGTCTTCATCAAAGAAGTCTGGAGGAAGAACACTACTGAGGTCAGTGACCGTATTATTGAACGTGTTAGCTATAGTGGAAGGGTCAAGAGTTACAGTCCCATCTACGTCCAACATTGAAGGTGACGTTTTGGGCAATATCCCTGTAACTTCCTTGAGATTATTCTAGAAGGACTTCCCCTTTCCCCAGGTGTTTGTGAGGGCATCTTTGCAATAGTTACTTTTCTTCAGGTGTATGTCTTTGGTGCAGTTATTTCGGGCACATTTGTAGTTTGTATATCTACTTGCCTACCAGTGGCCCGAGCCCGAAACCAGAGGTGGTCCCTAGCTTTCAGCAATGTGAGGAGATCAGCAGTGAGCCACGGATTGCTAAGGCCTTTTGCTTTCCTCTTTCTGAAGGGAGCGTAAACGTCACAGGCAGCACTGAAGGAGTTGATGAAGTCAAGCGCAGAGTTGACATCCGATGCATGGAAGATAGGTGACCAGTCTTGCTGTCTAAGGAGTGATTTGAGGTGCTTCAATTGACCATGTGGAGGGATTCTGCTGTTTATTAGTTTGGGTGGTGGTGGGCTGAATTTGTTAGACCATTCACATGCAACCGGGGAGTGGTCACTTAGCGTATCTGGGAGAATGGAGACTTTTGAGATGCGGGACAGGTGGCTGGTCGGTATCCAGTCTAGGAGGGTGCTTGACCCAGTCTTATAGTTGAGTCCAGTGGGGAAGATGACCAGCTGAGCGAGGTTGGCAGCTGAGATGGCATCCTTGTAGCCTCCTGTATCTGATCCAAACCAATTTATGTTAAAAAATTGCCCATTAGGATTATCTCGGTGCCTGGTGGTTGGGAACGGACAAGGTCAAGGACAGAGTTGAGACCTTTACCTTGATCCTTGGGAGGGATGTAGACAACAGCAATAGTCAGTGCCTTGTTGTGAATCCCGAGTAGAATTCTGATGGGTAGTATCTGGGCGGTAGAGACTGAGGCAGGGGGTTGAACACTGTGCCCCAGGAGAGAGTCCACCGCCTTTTTTAGTGGTCCTGTCAATTCTTAATACGTTATATCCTGGTAGGGTAATTGCACTGTTGGGTATTTTTGGAGTGAGCCAGGTTTTGACAATCACAAGAACATCACGGTTGTGTTGGTGTGCAAACAATTGTAGGGCATCAAGTTTGGCTAGAAGGCTACAGATGTTAAATCGTTGCACAGGTGAGTCCCCCAGAGTGACTCTGCTGGAGGTCGGAGCTTGGGATTGTGGGGCCATAGTTAGGGTGAATATTGCCAGAAAGAAGTAGTAGTAGAAGCAAGAGATTCAGGGGTGCACCAGCGTAGCTGTTTGATGGAGATTTTATTCAACCGTTTCTTACTGGAGAGAAGGCTACTCTGTAAACGATGGTCCCAGTAAGTGGTGATGTAGGCCAGAAGTGAGAGTGGGAACAGGAGAATGTAAATCATCCCATCTTGATTCCAGGAGCGGTGCAAGCCTGTTCTGGTGCAAGCCTGTCCTGGCGGTGGTTAGATATGGAGGGCATAGCCTAATGGGTATTGTCCCCGAGTGCCGGTAGATGTCCCGCTGGAAGCACAGTGGGAGATTGGGATGGCAGGCTCCAGGCAGGAATGCCATGGGAAACAGGTAGGAGACAATAACCAGACAGAGGGGAAGGCCATAGTGGATAGAAAGGTGAGGATAGTAGAGGGTAAGAAAGGTCTGAGTGAGGGGGAGAAAAAACAGTCAAGAATGGAGGCGAAACAGGGGAGGGGGGATGCGATGGGTGCAGTAGAAGATATGAGGAGTGTGTCAGGCACAGAAAGGAGGCAGGGACAGTGAGGGGACAAGTTGATTAGTAGAAGGGGAGGAGGAGCAGGGAGGAGGGAGAGTTGGCGGTAAAGAGAGTATCCAATAGGAAATGGAAGGGCGGGTCCCTAGGCAGAAGTGGGCAGAGCTAAGGCCCTTTTAATTGAGGTGGGGGGAGGGCCAAAATTTTCTTCTGAAACCAACTAAAGCCTATGGGCGCAGAGCCCGGCAGAACAGTTTGAATCAATCAAGACTGCAGGGCCAAACAGTGGCCGCGTGGAGCACAACAGTCCAACAGGAGATCGAAGCAACAGGCAGCGGCCAATGGGAGCCTTTCAGCACTTCACCGTTCGGCCTGGGAGCTTACCAGCAAGAGGAGGGTTCCTTGGTGGCGAGCAGTGATGGTGTGGATGGCTAGCCCAGGTAGCCCCGGCCGCTCAGATGTTTGCCCGATCGGGGGCTGAGAGATCTGAGGGAAGGAACAGAGCAACAGATTGCAAATCACAGTAATAACAAAGGGTGACACTGGAGAGTAAATCAGGGGCGTGGGCAGTGGAGAGACAGAGGGGAATTAGGCAAAAGGGGTGGGGGAGTCACAGACAAGAGAAATAACCTTGAACTGGCACCAGAGGGAGGACAGAGGGGAGATTCAGTAGAATATGAAATTTACAAGGGGGAGAAGAAAAGAGATGCAGGGTTTAGCAGCAGGGGGGAAGGGTGGAGAGAAAGAGTGAATGCAGCGGGGCAGGAATCGCTTCACAGTTCTAAATTACAACAGTTTCCAACTGCACTTTACAGTTCAATGCTAAAACATTTAGGCAGGTCTACACAATTCATTTTGACTTTGACAAAAAAATAGCAAGCAGCCTAGGAATTTAGCTCAGATTTTCGGCTGAGACCCGGAGTTTTTAGAAGTCGAGTGCTTAGAACTTCAAGGCTGGTCTACACATTAATTGAGACTAACAGAAAAATACGCAAGCAGTCTAGCAATTTAGCCAACATTTTCTTCCGAAACCCACTGAAGTCTATGGGTGCAGAGCCCAGCAGAACAGTTTGAATCAGTCAAGACTGCAGGGCCAATCAGTGGCCTCGCGGAGCACAACAGTCCAACAGGAGATGGAAGCAACAGGCGGCGGCAAAAATGGGAACCTTTCCGCACTTCCCGGTTTGGCCTGGGAGCTTACCAGCAAGAGAAGAGTTCCTTGGCGGCGAGCAGTGGTGGTGTGGACGGCTGGCCCAGGTAGCCCCGGCCGCTCAGAAGTTTGGCCGATCGGGGGCCAAGAGATCTGAAGGAAGGAACAGAGCAATAGATTGCGAGACACAGTAATAACAAAGGGTGACGCTGGAGAGTAAATCAGGGGCGTGGGCAGTGGAGAGACAGAGGGGAAATCAGACAGAGGGGTTGGGGGAGAAGGCAGCCACAGACAAGAGAAATAACCTTGAACTGGCACCAGAGGGAGGACAGAGGGGAGATTTAGTAAAATATGAAATTTACAATGGGAGAAGAAAAGAGATGCAGGGTTTAGCAGCACGAGGGGGAAGGTGGAGAGAAAGAGTGAATGCAGCGGGGCAGGAATCACTTCACAGTTCTAAATTACAAGTTTCCAACTGCACTTTACAGTTCAATGCTAAAACATTTATGCAGGTATACACAATTCATTTTGACGTTGACAAAAAAATAGCATGCAGCCTAGCAATTTAGCCCAGATTTTCGGCTGAGACCCGGAGTTTTTAGAAGTCGAGTGCTAAGAACATCAAGGCTGGTCTACACATGAATTGAGACTTTAACAGAAAAATAAGCAAGCAGTCTAGCAATTTAGCCAACATTTTCTTCCGAAACCCACTGAAGTCTATGGGCGCAGAGCCCAGCAGAACAGTTTGAATCAGTCAAGACTGCAGGGCCAATCAGTGGCCGGGCGGAGCACAACAATCCAACAGGAGATGGAAGCAACAGGCAGTGGCCAATGGGAGCCTTTCCACACTTCCCGGTTTGGCCTGGGAGCTTACCAGCAAGAGGAGGGTTCCTTGGCGGCAAGAAGTGGTGGTGTGAACAGCTGGCCCAGATAGCCCCGGCCGCTCAGATGTTACCAGGAGAATTATTTTATAAGTATCTGTTTCAGGTCATTATGGCCGCAGTTAATATAATTACTTGGAATGTTCAAGGCATGGGCTCTCCAGTTAAAAGGTACAGGATTTTAAACCACTTAAACACAGAGCAGACATAGCTCTGTTACTGGAAACTTATCTATTGCCTATTGAGGCTGACAAATTAGCAAGGAGTTGGGTTTCCTCAGTGGAACATTGTTGTTTTTCATCAAAAAAAGAGAGGGGTAGCAATTTTGATCTGGAAGGGGATACATTTTATTAAGCATGGTCACTTGACAGACACTGAAGGGAGATATCAGATTTTACTAGGGAACCTTTATAGAAAAAATGTAGCAATCTGTAATGTCTATGCCCCAAATACAAAACAGAAAGAGTTCTTCCAAAATTTATTCTTTGTGCTAGCCAATGTGGGGGACTATGAATCGATTATGGGAGGGGATTTTAATGAATTAATGGATTCCACTTTGGATAGATCCACTTCAAGAAATGCTGGTTTTCCGTCAGCTCTGCAAAAAAGTTTACACAATATGTTAAGTGTTTTGTACTTACTAGATGTATGGAGAATAGTGCACCGTAGTGGATGAGATTTTTCCTTTCTGTCAACAAGTCATGGGGTGTTTAGTAGGTTAGATTATCTTTTCATGCCCATATCCTTTTGTAATCGTGTAACCCCCCTGCAAATGGGGGTTCCCAAAAGACTTCCAGGAGCTTGCTTGAATGCTCCAAGCCTGAATGGTGTTTGGCGTTTAAGCCATTTATCAGTGAGTGTTTTTAGAGCCTCTGGTACTGTCTCTTTAAGAGCTGTCTGTTTGCAGACGTAATTAGTTTATATGGGGGGACTGTGTGCTTCTCTGTTTGAGTACCACTCGAGCTGCTGCCAATTCACTCCATTTTTGCAGTCACTAGGAGTGCAAAGGGAACCTATCTGAAAGATGTAACTGTTTGCCAGAAATCATTTAGAGTAATAATGAAATTACAGTTTGTCTAACCTGCTTTCTTTGCAGTCAGAACTGTCTCTGCCTAGTTCCCAATTCTGGTTTTGAACTGCTGAACTGGACCAATCAGTGTGGGGTAAGCTAGCTCTAAAATGGTGCCTTGGACGAATCAGAACTTGGACTCATAATCTGGAGCCAGCCACAAGAGGATTGTATGGGCAGTGACTCTGGAAGATGTAGTTTAGACTTCGCACCTTTTGGACCAACAGCAGCAGTCTATTGTGAGTGACAGCCAATCCAGTCAAGAACTGGGAGGAACTCAAAGGAAGTGCCCGGTTTTGTCTGTTGGAGTTTCAGTTTAGCTCTGGCAGTGAAGGAAGGAACCCTGTCCTTCAGTGCACAGTTTTAGTCAAAAACATGTAAGGTCCAGAGTTCCGGTCTGCAGCTGTGTAATCGCTTGTTAGGACTGAATCACCCTGTGAAGAGAATCAAAGGATATCTGAAGAGTAGAAACCAGGCTCACCCTGTAGAAGACTGGAGGAATTGTGAATTGCACTCGGTCTGTCAGGAACTGAATCTGTGTGTTCTCCCGGTATTGTGCAGTAATTGCGATCGGGATACAGATGCAGCCTGCCTGGTATAGTGCTTTCTTTTTACCATATAAATGTGTGAAGAGGTTTGTATACCTCAAGTGAATCCTGCTGCCATTAAGTGACTTTTGCCTGTGACTGTTTACGATATAAATGTGTGAGGAGTCTCTTGGAGCTCAAGAGTAGCCCTGCTGACATTGAAGGACCCTATCTTGTTTGGAGGTCGTGAGTACTAATTCAGGGTCGCTCCCTGTTGAATTGCCACATTAAATCCAAATGGAATTACTGTACTGCTGACTGTTTAACTAATTTTCTTTTCTCTGTGTGAAAGGGCCCCTACCAGCTGCCACGGTTTGGACTAGCCACTAGGGCTTGGGTACCCAGGGACAGTAACTGATAGGGATAGGCCTGTGCACAGAGCCACAGGTAGATGAGTAGAGTGATAAGCTAATTAACCTGATTTCCCTGTCCTTGTTATATTCCCCTAAATAAATCAGAGCTGCTTGTTTCCAGCAAAGTTATACTGCCTGAGGTATCTGTCTATGTTAAAGTACTGTACTGTGATTGTTGCACTGTATCTTATTTCACAGGAAGGTCCCAGTGCCGGAACCAGTCCTGGGGTAAGTGTATACTGTGAAGGTTATTCTGATATATTGTGTGGGCCACTAGTGGGAAGAAAGGGGGGTTGCAGTGTCCCAGAGGGCTGTGACCAAGTTAGTTTAACTATTGCAAACCCTGACCTCTGGGTGGAGGCACCCGCCATTGGATCCAGGCCCCTCAACCTGTTAGTGGCAAATCAGGCAGGGGTAGTAGCCCCTGGGATAGCGCCATCTAGGGGTTACAATCGTACTAGTCACGCAGGATATGAAAATCTTCTGATTTCTGACCATAGCCTACTTAAGAGCTCCTTACTATTAGAAAATAATAGTAAGAAAGCTAGTAGCTGGAAGTTTAATACTTCACTATTGCTAGACCCTAGCTTTCAAAAATGGATTCAAGAAGAGGCCTCATTCTACTTTAAAGTAAATGACCAGGGAGAATCGTCACTGAAAATTGTTTGGGAGGCATATAAAGCATTCATAAGAGATGGTATTATTAGTTTTGCTTCAAAAAAGGAAAAAAGACAGACAAAAGGAGTGGCAAGAAAAAGGGGATCTACTAAGCAGGGCCCTGTCTGATTTAAAACAGAATACCTTGAGGTCAAAAGAGAAACTTTATAAAATCCTGGGTTTGAAATATGAAATTAATAAACTGCATTCCGCCAAGACTGAATACTCAATTTTCAGAACCAAACAAAAATTTTGGGAAACAGGAGAAAAAGCTGAGAAGTTATTAGAGCATAGGATCAAGCAGAGGCAAAATCTAAATATTATTAAAGGGATCAGAAATACAAGTGGGGTGATAACTTACAATGTTAAAGAAATTACTAAGTGTTTCTGAGACTTTTATAGTAATTTATATAAGACACGGGGAATAAAGCTGATACTGAGGACTTTCTAAAGGCGGCAAATTCACCTATTCTAGAAGAAGCGGAAAAAAAAAAAAAAAAAACAATTTGGATAAACCAATCTCAATACAAGAGATCTCTGAAGTCATTGCGGGAGCTCCAAAGGGGAAATCTCCAGGGCCTGATGGGTTACCTGGTGAATTTTATAAACATTTAGGCCTTTCCATTTCCCCATACTTATCAGAGGCAATTCATGATTCCTTTGTTGATGGTATTCTTCGACTCTACGAATGAGGCTTGTATTTGTTTACTACATAAAAAAGGTAAAGACGATATGGAATGTGGTAACTATAGGCCAATTTCATTATTAAATTTTGATTATAAGATTACTGCTAAGGTACTGGCTAATAGAATATCCGAAATTCTTGCTAGTCTAATAGGTAAAGAGTAGGTAGGCTTCATCAAAGGCAGACAGGCCTTAGCTAATTTTAGGAGATTGTTCTCTGTACTGTGGTCTTCCAGGATGTCAGAAGATAATGGACTGTCCTTTCTTGCATTATCCTTAGACATTGGTAAGGTGTTCGACTCATTAGAGTGGGGCTACCTGTACAAAGTTTTACAATGTTATGGTTTTGGAGCTGGTATTCTGAGGTGGATCCAAACCCTATATAACAAACCAAGAATATGTGTGATTTCAAATGGTATAAAATCACCCCCATACCCTTATTTAGAGGATCTAGGCAAGGATGCCCATTGTCCCTGTTATTTATTCTTGCTATCGAACCTCTAATTAGGGGAATTATGAACTCAAACTAAGTTTCTGGGGTTAGAGTAGGAAGTTATTACAACAAGGTATTTGCATTCGCAGATGATATTCTGCTAACTCTCTCACACCCCACATCCTCTCTTAAAAATGTTTAAAAAATCCTAAATACTTTTGGGAATATTTCTGGCCTTTTTGTAAATTGGAGCAAATCTGAATGCTTATGGTTAAGCAAACCCTCTCTCGAATTAGACGATTTAAAAAAGAATAACCATATATCCTGGCCATCTGATGGGCTACCTTACTTAGGCATAAAAGTTTTTAGTTCAATAGACAGTATTCTCCACCACAATCTGTCAAAACTATTTGGTGATATGAAGTCAGATTTAGACAAATGGTCGAAATCACATTTATCCCTCGGGAAAAATTAATGCAATAAAAATGATTATTGCACCGAAATTCTTTTATTTTATGAACAATTTTCCTGCTAAGATTTCCTCTGATTGATTCAATAGAATTGAAAGACCTATCACCAATTTTTATGGGAAGGTAAACCACCACGGCTGGCTAAAAATAAACTAAGGGCTCCAGTATTGAAGGAAGGTTTTGCCCTCCCTTGGTGGCAGGACTATTTCTGGGCTTTCAAACTCAAATAAACTGCTCTATGGTTTAACTCTAACACAAATAAATCGGCGCCACTATGGCTCAAAATAGAGCAAAACCTAGTAATTCCCTTAGCTTTATCAGATCTAGTCTTTAAACAGACTCCTGCAAAATTAAGGTATCACCCGACTCTCTCTTCAAATAGCAGTAATGGCATGTAGAAAATTTAATCAACGCAAAAAGATGGAGTATGCTCCTCTCAAGTTCATACCTCTATGGCATAACAAATTTCTAACGTCAGAAGGTAAAACAATCTCCCATAATGGATGGCTGGCTAAAGATATAAAAAATGTAGGCGATATGTTAGACTGCCACAATCGCGGCTCTCTTTTGAAAATCCAAAACAAAAATTCAGCTTAAGTAAATATGACTTTGGTTTCTACTTACAGATAAGACACTTTCTGAAAGTGAATTTCCTAGAAGAGGATTATACTATTAGAAAATGTTCAGCATGGGAAAATTTCTTTAAAATAGCTTTCCTGCCTAAGGCTTTCAGCCTTATTTATAAAAACTTAAATTAAACTGATCCTTCTCTAACAAATTCAGCTAAATCAAAATGGGAGCTTGATTTACAGATACCAATCTCTAATACAATCTGTGATAGGACTTGGAATAATGCAATCAAATGCTGTAGGGAAACTCAAGGGAGACTTATGCAATTTAAAATATTACACTATTTTTACTAGTCCCCTAAGCAGTTACATAAGTTAGGTCTCAGCCAAAATGACCTTTGTTGGAGATGCAGAGTTACAAATGCTGGCCTGGGTCATTTATTCTGGCAATGCAATGGAGTCTTGAATGTATGGAAACAAATACATGCAATTTGTCAACATTTTTTTGATTCTCCCATACCTTTCTCTACTCTAGTCTTTGTTCTATGAGATCTTTCTGATATTCACGATATTCAGAAACAAAAGAAACTATGGTTACTCACCTATAACAGGAGTTCTAGGAATGGCATATGTTGTTCATCCACACTGTCTGGCAGCTTCATTGCCGCTTTAAATCTTGCCGGAAGGTCTTCAAGCTGCTCCTCCCACCCATCATGGTGGTAAAACTCTCAGCTCCGCCCCATGACGCCAGATCTAGCCCGCTAGAAGCCAGGTTGTGTGTCGAAGCCAGGAAGGCTGGGTGGGTCGTGTGGATGAACATTATATACCATTCCTAGAACTCCTGTTACAGGTGAGTAACCTGTATTTCTAGGGACATGGATATGTTGTTCATCCACACTGTCTGGCAGACTCCTAGCAGTTCTCCGGGAGGAGGGAGGGAAGGCGCACACCTCCTACTTACGGAATAATGACTGGAGAACCAAGGCCCCCAAACCAGCATCCCGGCGTGACTCAAGGTCGATGTGGTAGTGGGTAATGAAGGTGTGTGCTGACTTCCAGGTAGCAGCCCTGCAGATTTCCTGGAAGCAGCCTCCGATGCAGCGGTATGGCAGGTAGAATGAGCTCTTATCCCTCTGGGAGGCTCCATGCCCACCAACCTATAGCAGAGATCTATGCAGGAGGTGACCCACCTGCCTATCGTCTGCTTGGCTGCAGGTCTGCCAGGTGTGGCTTCAGCGTAGGTGACAAACAGCTGGCGAACCTCTCCCCGAACTTCAGCAGTCTGCTCCTTGTAATAAGTGAGAGCTCCCTCTAGGGTCCAAAGTATGGAGCCTATATTCGGCCTCCGAGGAGTGATTGGGGTAGAACACCGGCAGAGTCAACACCTGGTTAAGGTGAAACTCCGATACCACCTTCGGAAGGAATTTCGGATGGGGGCGCAGGACAACCTTGTCCCTGTGGAAGACCAGATAAGGAGACTTGATGGAAAGCGCCTGGAGCTCTCCCATCCTTCCGGCTGACACGATAGCCACCAAGAAGGCGGTCTTCCATGACAGGTGAGAGATGTCACACCTGTGCATCGGTTCGAATGGCTTGCCCATGAGCTTAGCCAATACCAGCAGTAGATCCCACGGAGGTGGAGGTTCTCGCACCGAGGGATATGTGATCAAGGCCTTTGAAAACACACCCGATCATCTTCTCCTCATACATCGGACTGCTTCCCGGCCCGCGCCTGTAAGCAGAGATGGCTGCCAGGTGCACCTAAGGGTCGTCGACCGAAGCCCTTGCTGAGAAAGGGACCACAAGTAGTCCAGAATGCTTGCCAAGGAACAGGAGGAAGGGTCCAGGCCCTTGCCCTGACACCAAATGGAGACTCTCTTCCATTTGAAGGCATAAGATTTTCTGGTCGACTCCTTACAGGACGCCTCAACAACGTTGAGGACCTCGTCGGAAAGACCCAAGGCCTGGAACTCTAGCCGTTCAGGAACCAGGCCGTCAGATGCAGGGATTGAAGGTCTGGATGGAATACCTTCCCCAGATTGACTGAGATCAGGTCCGGGCGGGCTGGAAGCCGCCTCGGGAGCCTCGAGCTGAGACTGAGGAGATATGGATACCAGAACTGGCGGGGCCAGTCTGGGGCTACCAGAATCACCTGCGCCGTGTCCCTCCTCGCCTTGAGAAGCACCTTGTGGATCAAGGGAAATGGGGGAAGGCGTAGAAGAGGCCCGGGGTCCACGGCCTTGAGAAGGCAACCCCCTGCAGCAAGCCCTGCTGAGGGGGGGTGGGCATGAAACAGTCTCAGCTTCGCATTTTCCCTGGAGGCAAACAGGTCCACCTGAGGCATGCCCCAGCGGGAGAACAGATCTTGTACTACCTCCGGCAAGAGAGACCACTCGTGGGACGCAGCCCCTATCCGGCTTAGGGCATCGGCCAGAATGTTGGAGGCTCCTGCAACATGGATGGCAAGGAGATCCGCCTCCAGGCTGTGCACGAGTGACCAAATGCGGAGAGCTTCACTGCACAGAGGCAAGGAGTGCGTCCCACCCTGGCGGTTTAGGTAGTACATGGTCTTCGTATTGTCCGTCTGGACCTGGACCACTTGACCCCATAGAAACTGAGCAAAGGCGATTAGGGTTAGACGAACCGCTCGAAGCTCCAGCAGGTTGATGTGGCATCGGGACTCCCCAGGGTACCAGAGGCCGTGCGCTCTGTGCTCCCCCAGATGGGCACCCCAACCCATCAGAGAGGCATTGGTCAATAGAGAGACTGTAGGCTCGGAGAGGAAAAATGGGATGCCCTCCTGCAGATGTGCTGGAACGGTCCACCACTGGAGGGCGTGCCACATCCCCATGGTCACTGTCACTAGCTGGATCCAAGGGATCGGAGTGCTGTGACCATTGGCTGGCCAGCCCCCACTGAAGGGACACATGTACCAACGGGCCCAATGGACCACGCTGGTGCAGGCCGCCATGAGGCCCAGGAGGCGCAGGAAGTCCCGGGCAGGGCGCAGTTGCCCAACCTGAAATGACTGGGCAAAGGAGGAAAGAACCTCGGCCCTGTACGCCGGGAGCCATGCTCTGGCTTGTAGAGAGTCAAGCTCTGCCCCGATGAATTGTATCACCTGCTTTGGCATGAGTTCCGACTTGGCCTCGTTGATGAGGAGGTCAACCTGAGAGCAAACCTGGAGTGCCACATCTCTGGACCGCTCCACCTCCATTCTGGAGGAGGCTGCAATCAGCCAGTCATCCAGATAGGGGTACACCCAGACCACTGCCATGCATTTGGTGAAGACCCTGGAAGCTACGGAAAGGCCGAAGGGCATGGCCCGGAACTCGTAAAGGGATCCCTCTGCCCTGAAGTGGAGGAATCTCTGGTGGGACGGACGGATTGGGACGTGAAAGAATGTGTCCTGGAGGTCCAGAGAACAGAACCACATGCCTCGTTCCAAGGATGGAATGATTTGAGCCAGAGTGACCATCCTGAAGGTTAGAGACCTTAGGAACCTGTTCAGGTCGTGCAGGTCTAGAATGGGGCGCCAGCCCACCGTCCGTTTCGGGACCAGGAAGTACCTGGACACAAATCCCGGGTCTCGTGGAGGATGCGCCACCTTCCTGATCACCTCTTTTTTGAGGAGCAGGGCGATGTCGGCTCGGTGAGCCGACAGAGAGCTGTGGACCTCTACGCCCCGAGTGACGGCACGAAGGTCGGGCCTGCTCTAACTCCAGAGGCAGGCCTTTCCTACCACCTCCAACACCCAGCGGTCCGTGGCGATAACGGACCAGGCGGAAAGAAGTGGCGGAGCCGTCCTCACGGGGAACCCAGGGGAGGACGAGGCTGGGGGCGACTCCCCTCAACCCGTCACTGGGCAGGCTTGGAGGAGGGACCGGCCGAGGGACCTCCTGAGCCTTTTCTTCCCTGCTTCCTGTTAGAGGAAGCCGCAGGCTTGGCTTTGGGGTGCCAATTGTGAGCCTGCTGGCCCTGATGCTGGTGCTGTTGGGCCGGATCTGCCACAGGCGCAGAAGGGCGAAAGGGCTTATGTTGTTGATGACGGCCCTTGTCCTTCTGGGCGGAGGTGACAGAGTCCAGGGTAGCACTGGACTTTTCGATCCGCTGGAGGTGGCACTCCACTCCAGGGCCGAACAGGTCAGTCCCCAAGAAGGGAACATCCGCCAGTTTATGCTGGGTATCCGCCATGAAGGTGGATATCCTCAGCCATGCTCTGCGGCACATGGCCACTGCGGCCGCAACTGATCTGGCACAGGAGTCTCCAATGTCCAGAGCCGTTTGGAGCTGCTGTTTTGCCACCGCCCTTCTCTGGTCCCGCACCTGCTTGACCGTGGTCTGCAGGTCGGCCGGGAGATGAGGGATCACCTCATCCAGGCAGTCCATGAGGGCATGGGAGAAGTGTGCCATCAGCACGGCTGAGCTGACCTAGCGGAGGCCTAGGGAGGACGCAGTGTACACCTTGCGCCCGGCATAGTCCAACTTTTTGGACTCCTTGTCGGGGGGCTTATCCACATCCCTAGTGTTCCCGGAACGCCGGAAAATGCTATCGGTGTCTAACCCCTCCGCAGAGGGGTGCTCTGAAAAACCAGACAAAGAGCCGGTAGGGACCTTATACTTCCTGGCCATCCTGGCCGAAGGCGCAGGAAAGGAAGCCGGCCGCTGCCTGAGCTCCAAGGCTGGGCCAACAATGGCTTCAGCCACTGGAAAGGCCTCCGTGGGCGAATCCCCTCGGTCCAGTATCTCCATCAGGGGATACTTGGCCCGCTTTGGATCGGGCTCGAGCTGCATCCCGTGGACTCGAGATGAGCCAAAGCAGACCCATAACGACGATGGCGCTCGCCCATCAACTGCCCCCAGAGGACTCCAGGTCAAGGGGCCTGGAAAACAGGGAGGAGTGGCTGGACTCCGAGGAGTCCGCGAAGAGCTACCTGGGGCTTGAGCCACCCTCCACCTGCCGAGGACGGTCAGAAGTGAGGGTGACCGACAACGTGTGGGGCAGACCCTGACCTGACCGAGAGTCCTTGGTCGGCACCCCCGATTTCGGTTGTGGAGGCGGAGGTTCCACCACAATCGGTGGGGCAGCTGGTTTCGGTCAAACAACCGGCCCAGGCTTGGGCACCTCGACTACAGCGAGGGTTGTTTCGCCGCTCGGGTGACAGCCACTTGATGGCCGAGGAAGGCGACACGCCTGCTTGTTCCCGGAAAAGTAACTGCTGCCACATTAAGTCTCGTGATCGCGACGCACTGTGCGCAAGCCTCTCCTCTTCCGGAGGAAGACGAGACAAGCAGCGCCCGCCACACTCGGTACCGAGACCCCATGTTTCGGTATGGTCTGGGAAGGGACTGAGAAGAGGTCCGAGACTGAGATCTTCTGTGTTTCTGAGGGTGGGTCTGGGAGGGAGCGGGGGAAACCCGCTCTTCCCTTGGCTCGGGAGCCTTGACCGGGGAATCTGGCACAGGAGGCGCATGCAAGTCCTCAGTCTCCACCGGGGGAACAGGTGAAGAAGGGCTGTCGGCTTCACCAGTCGACAGCCCGTCCTACGGGTCGAGAAAAATCTTGACCACATTGACGGGTGTCTCGGCCGGCTGACCTGACGGGGACACCATGAAGCCAGCGGCCTTAGCCGCAACCTCGACCGAGGCCGAGTGTCGACTGTCCGGGGAAGGGGACCTCTCCCGCTCCCACGAATGCCAACGGTGGGACTTACCTTTTGAGTCCTTCTTTTTGGACCGAGAAGAGTGTCCCGATGGCCCCTCTCCCTTCGAGGAATGGGACTGGCAAAGCTCCTTAAAAGAAGCTGTGTAGGAGGATACCAGAGAGAGCGGGATAAATGCCACGACCGAGGAAGATGAAGATGCGGCCTGGGCCGCCTCCTCCTTGAGGGCGATCATCTGCTCCAGTTGCTCAGCCGAGCCAGCCGCCGCCCAATGGGCCTCCTTGGACTTCACTGGTGGGTAGCGCTTCTCAGAGCCAAGCTATAACCGGACAGTCACGATCTTCAGGACGTTGGCGGCTTGAGCGGCATAACTCTCGAGGCCTGCGGGTCATGATCTAGGTCGAGGCAGACGCACGGGAGTGCGGATCCGTCTGACATTTTCCCCTCATCGGGCACCACCAAACCGAGTCGATTCGTCCATCGCGAGCCGCGAGGGAGTAATTAGACCAAGACTTGAAAACTTTAGAATTAGTTTCGGGCCAACCGAAGAATTAGGATCCAGTCTATACGCAGAGCGTTAAGGAGGGAACCTGAGCTTCCAAGCGGTAAGGAAGTTTTGACCTCATGGGGTGGAGCCGAGAGTTTTACCACCTGAGTGGGTGGGAGAAGCCAGCTTGAAGACCTTCCAGCAAGATTTAAAGCGGCAAGGAACCTGCCAGACAGTGTGGATGAACATATCCATGTCCCTAGAAACTCCATTCAGCAAGCTCATTCACAGGGAGGTCCTGAAGCATTTACACAGACATGTGGACATTACATACACGGTATCATTAACTATAGATATACAAAGTGCATACAAAGTTCACACAAGGCAATCCATGATAGGATACAACCAGGTAGTGTGAGATCCTGTTAGTAAAATTTGCTTTTTTTTCCTGCTATTGCAAGGCCAGAATTGTACACATAAATCAGATAAATGCAATAAAAAATGATTAGTGTGCAAGTATGGAAGAGAAAGGATAAGTAGGCAGGTAGGGGTGAAGATTAAAAGCAAGAAGGGATGGCTAGGAGTTAGGAGAGTAAAGGGGAGAAAGATGTGGGTAGGAGGTCTAGACGAAATGGGCAGTTGGAGCAAATTACGGGAGTCGAAACCTTTAGCACTTTAAACCTTAAACTGTCTATGTGGTTGCAGTCCTGGGTTGGATGGAACAAAGGCAGTCAGTGCATGTGTAGCTAACATAAGGGTGAGGGGGAGGCTTAGTGGCAGCTACAGATGTCTTATTTTAGATGAAGCTAATGCGTTGTAGAGATTAACTGAGACGATGCTGGTTAGTTAAGAATGGTATGCTAAATCTAAACAATAGGTTTACTGTAAAACTGTGTTATACATATTGGTTTATTTGAACATTCCTTATATGATGTTGTATTTGTAGAAAAATTCAATAAAATTCTAATTGAAAAACAAAACAAAATCAAACAAAAAAAAAAAGTGCAGCAAAAAGAATACTGTGACCCAGAACTGACGTCTTGCTAACAGCTTCTCAGAGAGTTTGCAATGCAACTTGAGTTCCAAACAGATTTTTGCAATCATTTCAACAGTACAACTATATACATTTCTAAACAAAGGGATCACAGTATCAGTTACAGTTCCACATAATGATTCACATGTATTTTTATACCAGCAGATATGCAAGGGGAGAGAAAAGACAGAACAGCAAGAGAAGGTTGAGAGATAGCGAGAGGCAGAGAACTGCAAGACCGTCAGGGTGATCAAGTCCTACAGTAGGTCTCATGAGAAAATTCGGCTGTGCAACCAGAGACGAGACAGAAAAGGAGAGGCTAGAACAGACCCTTGTGTTTAAAACACTTTCTGCATAACTGGAACAGAGCCGTATTCAACCCTGTCACAGGGAGGAGCCAGCTTTAAGACCTTCTGGCCACAGAACTAAAGGGAAAGGATTCTGTTAGAGTGCGGATAGTACACCATATCCACATCCTTAGAAACATCTGTATTATAAGCAAATTGTCAAGTCTTCAGATAACTGTATGTAAGAAATTGGCAGTAGGGTCCTGGATGGTCCTGTGGTAAACCCATTCACTCTCCAAAAGGACTGACCAAGTTGCACTTTGAGTCCAGGGCAGTGCTTTTCAAATGGCAGGGGCTTAGGTAAGCGTTAGTATTGTTTCCTTTCTCCCTGTGCATGACTTCCCGTCGGTAGCCCTAAAGGACAGCGACATGTGGGCAGCAATATCCTGTCTGACAGAAAGCACCCCCTGTTGCTTATGTTGCTAGGCCATCTGATGTGAAGGCACGAACATACAGACCCAGATTTGGCTGTGTGGTTATGTAGGAGGATGGATGGGTATGCTCAGCTGCCTTGTGGCTTCCCAGAAAAGTCACCCAACAAGGTCTAACCTACTGAAAGGGGAGGGTTTGAGGTCTATAAGATATGACTGGGAAGTCCTGCTCTCTACCATTATCCACTGTCATCTTCCACATCCCCAACTGATGCTAAGCAAGCCTCTCATCTCTGGGGTACAGAAGCTGGTCTTAGTGCTGCTGGTAATGGATGCAGTTGGTACCTATGACAAAATTCTTGAAATGGCCAGTCAAGAAGGATCACTTTCTCTGGATGTTCGGGCAGTGTTTTTATTCCCTGATATTAGCTACGCCACCAGTATGCGCCGCAAAAGGTTTGATGGAACTCGAAGAAGTTAAGGGAAGCGTCCATTCCACATGCCATGATCTACCCAGCCAGATTACTATTGTTCATGCAGGGAAAGTCTGGGTGTTCTCTGACCCCAAAGAAGCGGACAAATGGGCCTCTCGTTTCATTCCTGACCACTGGAAAGACAGTTGAGTATCTGGTGAAGCAGACAGTGACATGGAGGTGCCTGAAGATGGATGAAAGGGGACTTAAGTACTAATTTTATGTTAATGATGTTTTACTGAGCTCCTATATTGTTAACTGAAACTAGTTATGTAGTTGAAATCTTTGCTATGGGAGGTTAAAAAAGTTATGAGCTTGACCTGCTTGTATTTTAACTTTCGGAGCTTATCCCCCAATAAATTAGTACCCTCTACAGGGTTTGACTGAAGTTCTGTTTTGTATCTTGATTTTTGCTGCTAGCACTAGATATTGGGAATATTTCTGCTTAAGTATTATAGTGTGACACCACAAACCCCATAATGGGGTATGGGGTGTGCAACACTGGACTTATTTTTGGACTTTAGTTTTAAAGGATAAGTTATACTGCTCATGGGCTCAACCCTACAACGAACAATCTACTGGACTTTTAGTTGTTTATTTAGATGCACCTCCCAATGTGGTATCAAAATATTTGAGATTAATCTCTCCTTGAATTAAAGAGATTGTTTCTCCAATGGGTAATACAGCGTATGTATATGTCGTCTCAGATATGGCATGGTTATAGTTGTAATCATATATGAAAATAATAAAGTTAAAAAAAAAAAAAAGAAGCTGGTCTTAGTGTCTCATTGTGTAAGGTAGTCACATCCAAGCAGCGGGTCATGCCTTGGACTGGTAGTGGTGGCAACATTCCCTCAGGTGGAATGTACTCCGGTGATGATGCTAGAAACAGTATCTAGCAAAGACCCCATGAAAAAATAGCAGCAAAGAATTGTCAGCGTTACTAGCAATTTCTTATCTGTTGTCCAAAGAACTGATAAGTTGCATGGACTTTCACTCTGAAAAAATATATCAAACCCTCTTACCTTCAGATTAATTCCACCCAAGGAACCTTTTAAGATGTCACTGGTTTTCAGGGTACTGCAGTGGTGAATTTCATTCTCCTCCAACCTTGCAACACTCCCAGGATACAACTCGACACCAGGTCCCTTTGAAAGAAAGAGAATCTACCTGAAAGACATGATTCTATTAGAGTGCCCATAATTTCTTTTTATATTAATTACAACACTGTCGCAGGGTAGCTATAACTGCCGATTAAATATTGGATGTCTTTCTGCAAGGGAGAATGACAGACTCGAAAGGCTCTGACCGTAGTTCAAGGAGTAATATATAGTTCATATATAGTTCATATCCATGCATGGGCAGTTCCACTGGAAAGTGCCGATTCATCAGAATATCTTCAAGCTAGGCTCGTCCCACCACACAGGCGGTAGATCTGTTGTGTTAAGAGTGATTACAGCCCTTTCCTGACTTGGTACTGCAGCCAGACTCCCAGGCACCAAGGAAATCTCCCCTATTCAAGTGTAAATTTTTTTTGTCACTGGCTTGTGAGACCCTTTTATCCTCCTCCAGTACTAATTTGGCTCCTCTCTCCTTCCCTCTTCAGCCAAGACCCTCCTAGGGCTCCCAGCTCTTCTGCCGCTTGAACCACGGCCCCTGGCCGGTTGGCGCTGCAGAAGCAGACGCCCAAGACCACAGGGCCGGACACAGATCGCTGAGAGGTACGGCAAAGCCGCAAACCAATTTGAGTGCGAGCGCCTTTTGCCAGGCTCACTCTGATTGGTCCCTTTTGCTTTACCCACTCTTTCCTACCTAGCGGAGCGTAAAGGTGCAATTTTACTTGGAAACCAGCCCAAAATCTATCAACCTAGACTGTTTTATTGCCTAACTGCATAGAAATTGTTACATTTTCTCTGAAAAAGCTGTTTTTACCTTGCTTAAGTCAAGTAAATGTTAGAGTGATTACAGCCCTTTCCTGACTTGGTACTGCTGCCAGACTCCCAGGCGCCAAGGAAATCGCCCCTATTCAAGTGTAAATTATTTTTGTCACTGGCTTGTGAGACACTTTTGTCCTCCTCCAGTACTAATTTGGCTCCTCTCTCCTTCCCTCTTCAGCAGAGACCCTTCTAGGGCTCCCAGCTCTTCCGCTGCTCGAACCGAGGCCACTGTGCAGTTGGCGCTGCAGAAGCCGACGCCCGAGACCACAGGGCCGGACACAGATCGCTGAGAGGTACGGCAAAGCCGCAAATTTTCACCCACCCCCCCCCGGCACGTTTCTATATAGATCGTCTTGCTCCGCCCTTTACTGCTATTGACTCCCTACTGTATACCCTTCCTTTTTTGCCCATTTCCTATTGATCTATATTCATTCTACCCTGTTAAGACGAGGGACACCACCTTAGACTAGCTATCTAAGCCAACACAAGGAGCCCTTCTTCGCTAGGAGCGCTACCGGCTGACATACACTAAATCACCATGGCATTATGCTTCCAGTTCCTTATTACCCTATGTATCCTGCCTATACTAGGGGATCCACTAGACTGGACCTACTCTAGTGAGGAAACCCATCCTGAATCTATACAATGTACACACATCAGGTACATACTCTGCTCCTATTACACCTCTACACCCTTAACACTCCCACCAAATCGGGTGGCATATTAGGTGTGCATCAAACAGCCAAAATTCAGCCGGAAGGTACCAGCCACCCTCCCACTGTAATATTACATTGTGGTACCTCACAGCAAGGGTTCTATGCTACGTGATGCTAGATCATCATAAGACTAATAGTATGCCTATGCAAACCTACCTGGATACTACATCTACCCGGAAAAGGTAAAAAATCTTCAAGTCTTCCCTTGCGGTCCTAAGAAAACTTGTGCTTCTGTTATTGCTATGTTCTGGCAATGCAGAGCTCAATCCTGGACCCAGGATCGACATCACCTCACCAGCACAACTCTCCAAAATAAAAGGAATTAGCTTCATGCATGTTAATGCATGTAGCCTTCTAAAAAAATTCTCCTCCATCCAGGCTTGGATCACCCACACTGATCCTGACGTGCTTGTTATTTCAGAGTCTTGGCTACAGCCAGCCACACCTGATAATGAGATTGGAATACCTAACTACCTACTATTCAGAACCAACAGACAAACCAGGGGCCGCGGAGTCGTCATCTATATCAAGGATAAATTCTCAGTCTCTATACTCGATTCCTCCTCGTACGCTGGCACTTATGAATGCCTATCCCTAACAATTGAAACTACCCCTACATCTGCCATTACAATCATCGGTTGCTACAGGCCACCCTCAGCTGGACCTCAGCTCCTGTCTTACCTATCTTCCATGCTGGACTCTAGCAACCTAGAAACTATAACACATAGAAACATAGACTTTGATGGCAGATAAAGACCACTTGGCCCACCTATTGGATAAGCTGCAGATTCTAGTTGACCAACAGCCTACTTCCTGCAACCCCCCACTATAATTGCCTTATGTCTGTCCCATGCATGTTTGAATTCCCCCACTGTTTCAGACCCCACAACCTCTCCAGGAAGGCGGTTCCATGCGTCCACCACTCTCTCCGTGAAAAAGAATTTCCTCACATTACCCCTGAGCCGTCCCCCCTCTAACTTTAAATTGTGCCCCCTTGTTCTTACACATCTCTTTTTCTGAAATACTGGGAGACCTTAATTACGACTGGCTATCCAGTGCCTCACTACCTCTCAAATTCCTCTGCGACTCCCATGGACTCTCACAGCATATTAATGAACCAACACGCATAAATTATTTTTTTTTGCAGTTATTTTCTTTTTCCTCCTGCCGCCAGCTTACATCTGGAGGGCGTCCCCAGGCCCGTCCCCCAGTGTCCACAAACCAATGCTGACCTAGCCCCAGGGCTTACCCCTCCGGCAGGGCCGGCAAGGAGTCAAACTCCCCCACTGAGGACGGGATTAGGTGGCCAGCGCCGTGGCTAGCCGAGGATGGAGCCTGCGAGGCGCCCTCCGCCATCCTGCTCGGCGGTGTCCTTTTTCCTCCTGTTCTCCCAGGAGTCGAGACCGTGCCATGATGTCAGCGGAGTGGAGCGCACACGCTCCTTCCAGATGTCTGGCCCAACTCCTCTCCTACTTGGGGTGGTACCTGAGGACTGGAGGAGGGCAGATGTGATTCCCCTTCACAAAAGTGGGAGCAAGGCAGAAGCAGGAAACTACAGACCTGTTAGTTTAACCTCAGTGGTAAGGAAAATGATGGAATCACTTCTGAAGGAAAGAACTGTTGAGTATCTACAGGCCAGAGGGGCACAGGACACAAGGCAGCATGGATTCACAGCGGGAAGGTCATGCCAGACAAATCTGATAGATTTCTTTGACTGGGTGAACAAAGTAGTAGATCAGGGAGGGGCTGTGGACATGGCCTACCTAGACTTTAGCAAGGCATTTGACACAGTCCCACACAAAAGATTAATATACAAGTTAGCCAGCCTGGGAGTGGGTCCCAAGATGACAGCCTGGGTAAAGAATTGGCTGGAGAATAGGACACAGAGAGTAATAGTAAATGGAGTCCACTTGAAAAAAGGGTTAGCAGGGTACCACAGGGTTCAGTATTAGATCGGTCCTTTCAATGTCTTTATGCTGTACATTGCAGAGGGACTGAAGGAAAAGTATGTCTCTTTGCAGATGACACAAAGATCTGCAACAGAGTTTTGATGCACAAGGTGGGTGGAAAGGATGAGAAGGGACTTGGCAAGGTTAGAGGAATGGTCAAATGTATGGCAGCTTAGATTCAATGCTAGAAGTGTAAGGTAATGCACTGGGAAACAAAAACCCAGGGGAAGAGTACACAATGGGGGGTGAGATACTAACAACAACAAAAATGGAAAGGGACCTGGGGGTAGTCATATCAGATGACCTAAAGGTGGGCAAGCAATGTGAGAGGGCAGCAAGGAGGGCTGGTGGGATACTGGGATGCACAGGGAGAGGCATCACCAGTAGAAAACAAGAAGTTATTATCCCTCTGTACAGACAGCTGGTGAGACCACATCTGAGTACTCGTGCAGTTCTGAGACCCAATCTCCATAAGACATAGACAGGATGGAAGCTGTCCAGAGGAGGGCAACTAAAATGGTGCAGGGTCTGCACCGAAGATATATGAAGTGAGACTTAAGGAGCTTAATATGTATAGCCTCGAGGAAAGAAGGGAGAGGGGACATGATAGAAACTTTCAAGTACCTCAAGGAATCAACAAAGTCCAAGAGGGTAGCATCTTTCAAAAAGAGGTGTGCAAGAACAAGGGGCACAATTTGAAGATAGAAGGGGGGCGCTCAGAGGTAATTTAAGGAAGTATTTTTTCACAGAGAGGGTTGTGGATGCATGGAACAGCCTTCCAGAGGAGGTTGTGGAGTCAAAAACAGTGGTGGAATTCAACCATGCATGGGACAGTCATAAGGCAATTCTAGGGGGTGGGGGTAGGAAGAAGTAGGCTGCTGGTTAACTAGGATCTGCAGCTTATCCATCAGGTAGGGAAATGGGCAGATTGGGTGGGCCAAGCGGTCCTTATCTGCCGACAAATTCTATGTTTCTATGTTACTTGTGGTGTGGCGCCCTGCCCTCCAGCCTCCGCTGGGGGGTGAACACGCGCCGACCATTGAGAACCCCCCTCCCTGGAGAAGGAGAGCAGTCCATCGGACGCTCAATCCTTCTCCTCCCCTGCTGACACCCAAAAGCCCGTGCTCATTCCTGAACACAGGTTGCCGGGCGTGGCCGAGGTAAGGCGCCAGCGACTCAGCGCCACCGGGCCGGCCCTCAACACGCATTAATAAGAAAAACCCAGTTAACAGTACCCTGCTAGATGTCCTTCTAGTAAACAAACCGCACCTCTACTCACATGCTGGTATCTTCCATGCCGACGTCAGTGATCACTGTTTTATTGCTGGAGTGAGAACAAATCACATGCCCAAAAATACTTCAAAATTCTTCACTAAGAGATCAAAGCATAACTTCGACCCACATGCCTATACCAATGATCTTAAGGACTCCCCACTCTGGCAAAGTTCCTACCTCGCTAAACAAGTGAACAATGCATTTTCCATATTCCAAGAAATATCAACACATGCCCTCAACATCCATGCTCCACTGGTCAAAACTCGATTAAAGCCCAGAACCCATCGCTGGTTTACCCCAGAACTTAAAGCTGCATTACTAAAAAGGGACAAACTGTGGAAAACCGCTTGAAAATCACAACTTACCAAAGACTGGTGTCTTTTCAGAGCCGCCAGGAAATCCTGCACAAGGTTAATCAGAGAGGCCAAGTCCAACTTCTACCACACAGAACTAGATGCCACTTCAACTTGCCCAACCAAATTCTGGTCTACAATAAAAGACCTCTCTGGTCACACGTCAAGAAGTGCACTCCCCCCTAAAATCTCCTCTAACAATGTCCTTCTCAGCGAAAAAAAGGAAATTTTGCAAGCATTTAACAACCACTTCACCTGAGTCGGACTAGCATTCGATAACTCACCTGCCTGCAACCTGCGCTCTCAGATGCCCACACCACCACCTGAACAAAATTCAACAAAAGCTACCTTCTCCTTCTCACCTGCTTCTCTGAAAGAAGTTGAAGAATTACTCCTTCACTTGGATACAAAGAAAAGCACAGGGCCAGACTCGTTAGACCCCTACTTCTTAAAAGTGGCCTGGCATGTATTGGCAGTGCCCATTACGGATTTGTTCAACTTATCACTATCCCAGGGGTCTCTACCTATCGTATGGAAAACTGCACACATTATCCTGCTATTTAAATCTGGGGACCCCTGCGATTTAAACAATTACAGGCCAATTTCACTACTCCCTATACTATCTAAACTGCTAGAGAAAATAGTGAATGCACAGCTACGAGCCTTCCTGGAAAACTCAAACTTCCTAAATCCGTTACAGTCAGGCTTCCGGTCAAAACACAGTACAGT
Source organism: Neoceratodus forsteri (assembly GCA_016271365.2). Taxonomy (NCBI): domain Eukaryota; kingdom Metazoa; phylum Chordata; order Ceratodontiformes; family Ceratodontidae; genus Neoceratodus; species Neoceratodus forsteri. The sequence continues at coordinate 86,772,225 of CM028136.1, forward strand.
TACGGCGTTGGCCAAGGTAACAAATGATTGGCAAAATGACTTTGACAACAAAAAATTTGTCTGCGCTGTGTTCCTTGACCTAAGCAAGGCCTTCACACACTCGACCACTCCCTACTCTTATCCTCTTTAAAAGCCCTAGGACTTGACTCTATTTCCATTGGATGGTTCCAGGACTACCTCACAGACAGGCTCCAGCAAGTTAAAGCAGATGGGGAGCTATCACCTCCTAAACCGTTAGTAAGAGGTGTCCCCCAAGGCTCCATTCTGGGCTCAATATTCTTCTCCATTTACATCAACAGCATAGACCTTGGCATAAAAAAACCTAGTATTCACCTGTTCGCGGACAACACAGTCCTATACCTCAGCCGGTCATCCCCAGAAGCTGCCTGCACAGACCTGCAACAAGACTTTGACATTCTCCAATACCAACTACTTAATAAAAAGCTACTTCTGAATGCTAAAAAAAACAAGACAATGATCCTTTCCCCAAGCAACACTCAGCCTTACCAGTCTATTGGCACTTTACCCCCTATCACCACCTTACTGGGGGAAAAATACAGGTTACTCACCTGTAACAGGAGTTCTAGGAATGGTATATGTTGTTCATCCACACCTATTGGCAGGTTCCTTGCCGCTTTAAATTTTGGCGGAAGGTCTTCAAGCTGGCTCCTCCCACCCACCCGGATGGTAAAACTCTCGGCTCCGCCCCATGACGCCAGATCTGACCCGCTGGAAGCTCAGCTTGCATCAAGCCGGAGGTCAGGAGTCGTAGGATGAACAACATATACCATTCCTAGAACTCCTGTTACAGGTGAGTAACCTGTATTTCTAGGGACATGGACATGTTGTTCATCCACACTGTCTGGCAGACTCCTAGCAGTTCTCCGGGAGGAGGGAGGCAAGGCGCACACCCCCTACTTAGGGAATAAAGACTGGAGAACCGAGGCCCCAAAACCAGCATCCCGGCGTGACTCAAGTGTGCTGACTTCCAGGTAGAAGCCCTGCAGATTTCCTGGATAGGGACGTCCCTGGAAGCAGCCACCGATGCAGCAGTATGACGAGTAGAATGAGCTCTTATCCCTCTGGGAGGCTCCATGCCTGCCAACTTATAGCAGAGATCTATGCAGGAGGTGACCCACCTGCCAATTGTCCGCTTGGCTGCAGGTCTGCCAGGTGCGGCTTCAACGTAGGTGACAAACAGCTGGCGAACCTCTCCCTGAATTTCAGCCGTGCGCTCCTTATAATAAGCGAGCGCCCTTCTAGGGTCCAAAGTATGGAGCCTGTATTCGGCCTCCGAGGTGTGATTGGGGTAGAACACTGGCAGAGTCAACACCTGGTTAAGGTGAAACTCCAACACCACCTTCGGAAGGAATTTCGGGTGGGGGCGCAGGACAACCTTGTCCCTGTGGAAGACCAGGTAAGGAGACTCAATGCAGAGCACCTGGAGTTCTCCCATCCTTCTGGCTGACGTGATAGCCACCAAGAAGGCGGTCTTCCACGACAGGTGAGAGAATTCACACCTGTGCACTGGTTCGAATGGCTTGCCCATGAGCTTTGCCAGTACCAGCAGTAAATCCCACGGAGGTGGAGGTTCTCGCACTGGAGGGGAAATGTGATCAAGGCCTTTGAAAAAGCGCCAGACCACCTTCTCCTGCGCCACCGACTGCTCCTCGGCCCGCGCCCGGTAAGCAGAGATGGCTGCCAGGTGCACCTTTAGGGTCGTCGACCTAAGCCCTTGACTAGAAAGGGACCATCAATAGTCCAAAATGCTTGCCAAAGAACAGGAGGAAGGGTCCAAGCCCTTGCCCTGACACCGAATGGAAAATCTCTTCCATTTGAAGGCATAGCATTTCCTGGTCGACTCCTTACGGGACGCCTCAACAACATTGAGGACCTCGTCGGAAAGACCCAAGGCCTGGAACTCTAGCCGCTCAGAAACTAGGCCGTCAGGTGCAGGGATTGAAGGTCCAGATGGAACACCTTCCCCTGATTGACTGAGAGCAGGTCCGGGCGAGCTGGAAGCTGCCTCGGGAGCCTGGAGCTGAGGCTGAGGGGATCTGGGTACCAGAACTGGCAGGGCCAGTCTGGGGCTATCAGAATCACCTGCGCCTTGTCCCTCCTTGCTTTGAGAAGCACCTTGTGAATCAAGGGAAATGGGGGAAAGGCGTAGAAGAGGCCCGGGGTCCACAGCCTCGAGAAGGCATCCCCTGCAGCGAGCCCTGCTGAGGGGGGCGGCATGAAACAGCTCAGCCTGCGTTCTCCCTGGAGGCAAACAGGTCCACCTGAGGTGTGCCCAGTGGGAGAACAGTATCTGTACTACCTCCGCAGGAGAGACCACTCGTGAGATGCAGCCCCTATCCGCTCAGGGCATCAGCCAGGGTGTTGGAGGCTCCTGCCACATGAATGGCTAGGAGATCCGCCTCCAGGCTGCGCAGACGAGTGACCAATGCGAGAGCCTTGCTAGAAGCATGGAGCGATCCCGCCCTGGCGGTTTAGGTAGTACATGGTCGTGGTATTGTCCGTCTGGACTCGGACCACTTGACCCCGGAGAAACGGAGCAAAGGTGGTGAGAGCTAGGCGGACCGCTCGGAGCTCCAGCAGGTTGATGTGGCATCAGGACTCCCGAGGGGACCAGAGGCCGTGCGCTCGGTGTTCCCCCAGATGGGCACCCCAACCCATCAGAGAGGCATCGGTCGATAGAGAGACCGTCGGCTCGGGGCGGACAAACAGGATACCCTCCTGCACACGAGATGGAACGGTCCACCACCGGAGAGCGTTCCACATCTCCTGGGTCACCACCACTAGCTGGTCCAATGGATCGCAGCGTTGTGACCACTGGCTGACCAGTCCCCACTGAAGGGGGTGCATGTGCCAGCGTGCCCAACGGACCACGCTGGTACAGCCCACCATGAGACCCAGGAAGTCCCGGGCAGGGCGCGATTGCCCAACCAGAAATGATTGGGCAAAAGAGGTAAGAACCTCGGCCCTGTCCGCTGGGAGCCGTGCTCTGGCTCGAAGAGAGTCGAGCTCTGCCCCGATAAACAGAATCACCTGCTTCAGCTCGAGTTCCGACTTGGCCTCGTTGATGAAGGCCGACTTGAAACAAACCTGGAGGCCAAGATCTCTGGACCGCTCCACCTCCTGTCTGGAGGGGCTGCTATCAGCAATCGTCCAGGTGAGGGTACACCCGACCCCTTGGCGCGCAGGGAAAGCTGTCACCACTGCAATGCATTTGGTGAAGACCCTGGGAGCTGGAGACAGGCCAAGGGCATGGCTCGAACTGGAGGGATCCCTCCGCCGAAGCGAAGGAATCTCATGTGACGGACGGATAGGGACGTGAAAGAACGCCCTGCTGGTCCAGAGCAGAACCACATGCCGTGTTCCAGAGATGGTATTATCTGCGCCAGAGTGACCATCCTGAAGGTTCGAGACCTTAGGAACTTGTTCAGGTCGTGTAGGTCGAGAATGGGCGCCAGCCCCCGTCTGCTGAACCAGGAAGTACCTGGATACAAACCCCGGTCTGAGGAGGTCCGCTACCTCCTTGATCACCTCCTTTGAGGAGGAGAGCGATATCGGCCCGAGAGCCGACAGTGAGGCTGGACCAAGCCCCGAGGTGCGCACGGGTTTGAAGGGCGGCCTGCTCGAATTCTAGAGGCAGGCCTTTTCCACCACCTTCAGTACCCACCTGTCCGTGGTAATAACGGACCAGGCGGAAAGGAAGTGTCGCAGCCGTCCCCCCACGGGGGAAACCTGGGGTGAGGTGACAGGGTTGGGGGCGACACCCCTCAGACCGTCACTGGGCAGGCTTGGAGGAGGGACCGGCCGAGGAACCTCCTGGGCCTTTACCTCCCTGCTTCCTGTTGGAGGAAGCCGACGGCTTAGGTTTGGGATGCCAAGCCCGAGCCTGCTGGCCTGGCGTTGCTGGGCGAGCACTCAGGCGCTTAGAAGGACGAAATGTTTAGGGCTGTGGCTTGCGCCTTTGTCCTTCTGAGGAAGAGACCGAGTCCAAGGTAGCGTTGGACTTCTCGATCCTCTGCAGGTGACCTTCCACCCCAGGGTCAAGAGGTCAGTCCCCAAAAAGGGAACATCCGCCAACTTGTGCTGGGTATCCGAAGTAAAGGTGGATATCCTCAGCCAAGCCGGACGACGCATGGCCACTGCGGCCGCCACAGACCTGGCACATGAGTCCCCAATGTCTAACGCAGTCTGGAGCTGCTGTTTGGCCACTGCTTGCCTAGTCCCGCACCTGCCTGACCATAGTCTGCAGATCCATGGGAAGATGAGGAACAACTCATCCAGGGAGCCCAACAGGGCATGAGAAAATGTGCCATGAGGACGGCGAACTGGCCTGACGGCGGCCGAGAGAGGACGCAGCATAGACTTTTCGCCCGGCATAATCCAATTTCTTGACTCCTTGTCGGGAGGTTTGTCCACATCCTCAGCGCTCGCACGCCGGAAAACGCTGTCGGTAACCAACCCTCAGCAGAGGGGTGTTCCAAACTGGACAAGGAACCTAGAGACCGGATACTTCCTGGCCATCCTGGCCAAGGCGCAGGCAGGAAGCAGGCGCTGCCAAAGCTCCAAGGCCGACCCACTATGGCCTCGGCCACCGAAAGGCTCAGAGGGGAATCCTCGTCCAGAATCTCCGTGAGGGGATACCTGGCCTTTTGAAACGGGTTCGAGCTTCATCCCGGTGGACTCCGAGATGAGCCAAAGCAATCCTAGGAAGGACGAAGGGCTATCGACCACTGACTGTCCTCCTGAGGACTCCAAGTCCATTCGCTTGGAGAAAAGGGAGGAATCATCCTCGGACTCGGAAGAGTCCTCAAAGAGCTGCCTCGGGCCTGAGCCACCCTCCATCTGCCGAGGTCTATCAGGAGTGAGGGTGACAGACAGCCTATGGGGCAGTCCCTGAGCCGACTGAGAATTTTTGGTCGGAGCCCCAAATAACGGCTGTGGAGGCGGAGGTTGCACCAGAATCGGTGGGGCAGCTGGATTGGCTTAACAACTGCCTGGGAACAGGCTCTCGGCTAGAACGAGGGGTTGCTTCGCCGCCCGTGACAGCCACTTAATGGTCGGGAAGACGACGACGCCGGCTTATTCCCGTCAGGAGGAGCTGTTGCCACATGAGTTCTTCATACTTCGACGCTAATTCTAGCCAAGCCTCTCGTCCGAGGAGGAGGAGGAAGAGGGCGGCGTCGAAAGCATTTCCTGGTTGCAGCGATTCCGCCATGACCATGGATCGGCTGGACCGCGAAGATCGCGCTGGAGGTACGAATTGGCACCCTTCTCGTTCGGACGACCCAATCAAGGCCCGAACTGGAGGCACAGGACGAGCCGACGGGATCCTCAACTCCCACCGGGGGAACCGGGGAGAGGGGATTCTTAGCTTCTCCAGCCGACAACCCGTCTAACGGGTCGAGAAAAATCTCGACCGCGTCAACAGGAGTCTCGGTCAACTGGCCTGACGGGGACACCGTGAAGCCAGTGGCCGAAGCCGAGGGGTCGACCGAAGTCGACTGTCGACAACTAGGGGGGATCTTTCCCGCTCCCAAGAGCCGTCGGGACGGAGACTTACTTTTGTCTCTTTTTGGACCGAGAAAAGGTCCAGAAGAAGTTGGACCCTCACCTTTCGTCGAGAGGGTCAGACAAAGCTCCTTAAAAGAAGCCGAATATGAGGCACCGAGAGAGAGCGGGACAAATGCCGCAGCCGAGGTAGAAACGGCCCGCGCCGCCTTCTCTTCGAGGGCGATCATCTGCTCGAGCTGATCCGCCGAGCCCGCCGCCGCGGACACCGCCGACCGGGCCTCTTTAGATTTAACAGGAGGAAATCTTTTCTCGGGACGCCCCAGCTGTAAACGGGCACGGCCCCGAGGACGAGGTCAAAAGAAGAGCACTGGTCGCAGGGGCCCGCGGGTCGTGCTCAAGGCCTAGCAGTAGACGACGAGGGAGTGCGGATCCGTCCGAGACATCTTCTGCCCGCAAGGGCATCTCCGGAAACCGGGAGTCAATTTGTCCATCGCAGCCGCGAGGGAGAGAAGACCAAGTCTTTTAGCAAAACTTTGATTGAAATTCAAGAATTAGGAACCAGTATTATACGCAGAGTGTTAAGGAGGGAACCTGAGCTTCCAAGCGGTATGGAAGATCTGGCGTCATGGGGCGGAGCCGAGAGTTTTACCACCCGGGTGGGTGGGAGGAGCCAGCTTGAAGACCTTCTGGCAAGATTTAAAGCGGCAAGGAACCTGCCAATAAGTGTGGATGAACAACATATCCATGTCCCTAGAACTTGGAGTTCGTCCCCAAATTCAAATATTTGGGAATTTGGCTGGATCACAAGCTCTCCTTTGGGGAACACCTGGAGGACATGGTAAAAAAGCTAAAGCAGAGGCTTGGGCTTTTCTACCGAATAAACCGTCTCCTGACGCCTGAAGCAAATTAACAGCTCATTCAGACCACTTTCATCCCTTTGCTGGACTACGCTGATTTTATCTATAGCCACTATAATACCTCTCTCCTGGACAAACTGGACGTCTTGTACCACAAAGTGTTGCGCTTCATCACCGGCCTCCCCTCCTCTACACACCACTGCTCCCTGTACACTGCTGTGGGGTGGACCTCCCTGCAATACAGATGGAACAGAAACGGCGCAGTCTGGACCTTAAAAGCTATTACCTCCAAACTACCACACTACATTTCTGACTTACTGCCTCTAGGCGACCTTCGAACCTACGCCTTAAGGAGCTGCTCACTAATCTCCCTAAAGATACCCAAGGTCCGCACGCGCCTTGGGAGAGAGGCCATAAGCTTCTCGGTGCCAACTCTCTGGAACAAGATACAAAAATCAATGAAACTAAAATCCCCACTGTCTTAACATTTAAAACTTTATATGCAAAACTAATAAAAGAGGTTTGCCATTGCGTCCACCGTCTTTGATTCACGGCTCCATACCCTGTCAGGGTGATTAAGGTGGAAATCTGAAACCACCTTAGGCAAGAACTTCCTGTTAGTCCTGAGGACCACCTTATCTCTATGAAAGGAGATAAAGTCAGGCTCCACTGACAAAGCTTGTAATTCACTTATGCGTCTGGCAGAAGTGATGGCTACCAGAAACACAGTCTTCCAAGTCAAGAACTTCAGCTCTGCTGAAGACAAAGGCTCAAAGGGGGGTTGCATAAGCTGAGCAATGCAAACATTAAGATCCCAGGCAGGGGCAGGGTCCCCGAATGGAGGGTTGGTGTGAAGCAATCCCTTAAAAAACTTGGAGAACACAGGATGAGCTGAAATAAAAGCAGACACAGCCGCCAAATGTACTTTTAGGGTAGCTGGTTTCAGCCCCAAGGTATTTAAATGGACCATATAATCCAGGACTGTGGGTAAATCAGCAGATTCTGGGGAAATATGCTTCCCAGAGCACCATATGGAAAACCTCTTCCATTTGGAATTATAGGTAGCCTGGTGGAAGGCTTTCTAGAAGCCTTTAGTATATCCATTACACCTTGGGAGAGGTGTAGATCAGCAAACTCTAACTCTTCAAGAGCCAGGCCTTGAGACCGAGAGATTTGAGGTTCGGGTACCAAACCCTCCCCTGAGCACAGGTTAACAGGTTGTGATTCCTGGGAAGACACAGGGGAAGATGAACTGCTAAGGACAGTAGGAGTGGATACCAGGGTTGTCTGGCCCAATCAGGATCATCTTGCAGGATTGAGATCTGATTTTGACTAACACTTTGAACAGGAGAGGGAAGGGGGGGAAGCACAGAGAAACTTCCCTTCCCAATTGAGAACTAAGGCATCCAGAGGGACTGAGCCCAACACTGGGGGCCTGCAGCAAAAAAGGGGAAGTTGGTGATTGTCTGGGGCTGCAAAAAGATCTGCGGGGTGCCCCATCTGGCAAATATCACCTCCAGGACCAGGGGGTCCAGTGACCATTCGTGATGGCCCTGGGAAATCCTGCTGAGAGCATCTGCTAGGGCATTGTCCTTGCCTGGGAGGCGAACTGCCGTAAGGGAGGTGTTCACGGAGTAAGCCAGAGACCACAACTTCATTGCTTCGGTGCACAAGGTCGTAGACAGAGTGCCCCCTTGCTTGTTGATGTACCACATTGTGGTGGTGTTGTCTGTTCTGACCTGTACAACTTTGTTCTGAACAGATTTGGAAAGAACTTGAAGTGCTAGAAAAACTGCTCTGAGTTCCAAAAGATTGATGTGGAGCAGAGATTCCTGAGGGGACCACAATCCCTGGGTAGTGAGGTCGCCCATGTGAACTCCCCACCCCAAGAGGGATGCATCTGTAGTAAGGATTAAGGAGTGAGACTGAGTGACAAAGGGAACTCCTTGTTTCAGATTGCTCTGATCCTGCCACCACTGTAGGGCCTGGATCAGGGTTCGAGTTACTGGGATCAATTTGGTTAGAGGGTCTTTCCTTTGAGACCAAAAGGCTCTCAAATGGAACTGGATGTCCCTCATCTGAAATCTTGCTCCCTGCACTACTGCTGTAGAAGCAGCCATGTGCCCCAGGAGCTGTAGAAAATGCCTTGCTGGTCGAGAGACCTGCAGGGTGAAGGAGGAGGCCAGAGAGACCAGGGTCCTTGCCCTGTCCAAAGGAAGGAAGGCTCTGGCTTCCTCTGTGTTCAGCTCTGCGCCTATGAAGGTGAGGAGCTGGACAGGTTCTAGAACTGACTTTGAAAGATTCAGAAGGAAACCTAGAGAGGTGAGCAGTTGCTGAGTTATCTGTAGATGTAACTTGACTTGGTCTGGAGACTGGCCTACTACGAGCCAGTCGTCCAGGTAAGGGAAGATGGCAATTTTTTGCCTTCTTAGGGCAGCAACTGCTACTGCCATGCATTTTGTGAATACCCTTGGAGCAGAGGTGAGGCCAAAGGGCATTGCTCTGAACTGGTAATGGCCTGAGGGCAGCTCGAACCTGAGGTACTTTCGATGGGAGCTTCTGATGAGAATATGGAAATGGGCATCCTTCAGGTCCAGGGACGCTAGCCAGTCCCCTGGCATTAGAGAGGATAGAATAATTCCCAGAGTCACCATTTTGAAATTTGGGTTTTAAAAGGTGCTTGTTTAAATATCTGAGATCCAGGATGGGCCGCCATTCTCCTGTCTTTTTTGAGGTAAGGAAGTACCTGGAGTACAACCCTTTGCCCTGGTGTAGGGGTGGAACCCTTTCCACAGCTCCGACAGCCAGAAGGGAAGAGACCTCTGCCTCTCGGGCAAGTGCCTCTGATGGGTTTGCAGGTGGAAAGGATCTGGTTTTCATCTTTGGAAATTTTTTTGAAGCTGAGAACCAGTCCCTGGCTTGCTACTTCCAGGACCCACTTGTCTGATGTTAGAGACTTCCAGTCCTGGACAAAGTAAGCCAGCCTGCCCCCTACGGGTAGCTGAGAATCGGCCCTGGCAACCCCATCAGGATGCCTGTTTGGCAGGGGCTTTGGGCTGAGGGGTAGAAGCAGGCCTACTTATATATACAGAACAGGATGTTCTGTTCAATCTACATTTGGACTCAGGACTGCACCTAGGCCTACCTCAGATACAACTGTTTGTAGCAAAAATGGTTTCTCAAAGTCTGGGCTTCTTTTTTTTTTTTTAACTCTATTTTTGCTACCTACCTTCAGGGCATCTCTCAGGGTCCCATTCACAGCTCCTCGGCTCCACCGCCTGCCTGAACCGCTCTCCGTGTACTTCACTGGGTTCAGAATTCCGGGCTCTCCCGGCCCCATGCAGAGGCCCCAGAATCCCGGGGTACGGAGGAACGGCTGACACTAGACGTGTGGCCTTGGGTTACCGATGATCGCCATCACCTCACCCGCCGATAGGGGGATTTTTCTTGGTTTTCTCCCCAGAGCTCGGACATTCAATGATTTCCAGCTTGACATGTGCACGCTCCCACGCACCCCCGAAGGGTGTCCACCACAGCTCCAATCTCCTGCATTCTGCAGCCATGCACTGTACTGCCTCCAGCCACCGCCACAGGCTGCCAGTGGAAACCCCCACCTCCCAGGAAGGAGAGCAGTCCATGGAATGCTTAATCCTCCCCCATCCCCACCGACGGCCCGAGCTCACTCCCGAACCTGGGTTGCCGGGGTGGTGTCCAGCGCCTCAACCTTCAGCGCCACTGGGCCAGCACTAAAGTCTGGGCTTCTTAAAACAGCTGGTGAACATAATGCAGCATTTATGGCTTGAAAAGCTTTTTCACACTCTGGGGTCCATTTCACATTATTTGGGTACCATTTTTTCGGGAGTTCAGTTAGGGGAGTAGCTAACTCAGCAAAGTTGGGAACAAATCTCCGATAATAACCAGCCAGCCCTAAAAATGACATGACATGTTTCTTTGTTTTAGGTACAGGGCTGTTAGCTACAGCTTCTATCTTAGAAATCTCTGGCTTGACTTCTCCATTTCCCAGATCATAGCCCAAATATCTGGTTTCCTACATGCTCAATGCACATTTGGTACAACTAATAGTCAGACCTGCATTTCTGATAGTTTGAATAACTGCTCACAGGTGTTCCAGGTGGCTTTTCCAGTCTGGTCTGTACACCACATCATCCAAGTATGCAGCAAAATAACCAGTGTGAGGGGATAAAGTGACATCCATGTACCGCTGGAATGTAGCTGGCGCACCATGTAAACCAAAGGGCATGGTGGTGAACTGATAGAATCCTATAGGTGTGGCAAATGCAGTTTTATCTCTGTATTCTTTAGCTTAAGGTATTTGCCAATTACCCTTGGTGAGATCAAGGATACTGATATACTTTGCAGGGCTTGACAAATCCTATAGCCCGATGTCCCGAGCTATCATTTTAAACTCTGGGACAAGCACTTTCATGAGAGTTACTTGTCCGCGGACAAGTATGGTTTTAAAAAACCAAAAACATTTTTCTTTTGCAGTTGCTTAAACTTTCCAGCAGGGTGCGTGCACTAGTGGGTTGTGAGGCCCGATCAGCCTGGTGGTCATGTTACACACAGATCGATGGGTGCTGATCCGCGTGATGAGACACCAGAAGAGCGCGCGGCCAAGACGAGGGAAAGCTCGAACAGGGAATATGGGGAATGAGTTGCTGGCAAATAGTCATCGGACCAGCCAGCACTGAGCTGCAATCAGAAACTGAATATCGGGTCTGTCATACCACCAAGGGGTAAGTGAGACCTAATGGCTGTGGCAGTGACGGGGGGGGAGTTCAGAGGTGCACTTTCACTTCATTGTAGCTGCTAGGTAGAGTACGTCACGACTGATCGTATGCTTCCGGTATGCTCTGCAGAACAAAAAAACAAAAAAAAACACTTCTTGCCCATTTACTAGGAAGGAACTTTGTACACAGGAAAAAAAAAAAAAACATTTTAGGGTGGCATGGAAAGAAATATTGACAGGTAGCCAGAGGTGCCTGGAGTGATGGTAATGAGCGGGCAGGAAAGGGCGGAGGCACGGGTGCAGTAATATCTGCCTGTCAGCCTACTGCAGAGCCACACTGCAGACTCAGACTCCGTTTTACGTTGTTTTTTACTTTAAATAAATCTGCCCCCTCAAAAAAATAAAACAAAAAAAAAAAAACACTAAAGGACCGACCTCAAAAAGGAAGAATGTTTGTTGGTGTTGGATTGGGCAAAGTTTGGGACCGTCCAGACAGACACAGAGAAGAGGGACATTGAGCAGCAGTAAAGGAGGAGAGAGAGAGAGAGAGAGAGAGAAGGAGAACAGAGAGACAGTTTAAAGCTAGCAATTCCAGAAGTGAGCAAATAAAAAGCAATGAAAGAAAATAACAAGCTGCTCTAAGGGGATAAATATTAAAGAAAGGGGAGGGGGAGAGAGAGATAGGGTTGGGATTTGTAGAATAAACTGCAGAAAAGGGCAACAACTTCAACAAACAACTGACTAAACAGAGCAAACCACCCCCCACCCCCAGAAAATAGGACTGGGAGTCAGAGGGGAGATTCACATAGGGGGAGAAGGATTGGGCTTTGTTGTTGCCATAAGAAAACTAAGGGGTACTGTGTTATCACAGCTCAACACCTGGCAAAAAATAAATAAATAAAAGGCTAGTCTAGGGAGATATATATTTAAGAAAGGGGAAGGAAGAGGGAAGGTTGGGATTTGAAAAGTGTACTAAACTGTAGATAAAGTTAAATTCAGCTGTTAACCAACATAACTGTTTATTTCTTTATCCCGTCCCAATCCATTTCCACTGTGACTGCATCCTGTCTTGCTTAGTTTAGCAGCCTGACCCTGCTACGTAAAAGACTATTTTTTTTATAGTGTCTTGTCGGTTCCCTTTCCCTCCTCTTCTTGACTACCCATACCACCACAAAATAAACACACCACACGGTGACTTTACAGAATAGATTTTATTAGCATCATAAAACAGTAACTACATATATACATACATTGTTCTAAATTATTATCCTGACCTACTAGTACGCGTGTTAGTTTGTTGAACTTTGTTCTGGGATTGGTACTTGTCTTACACTTCCATGTCCACCTGTATTAATTTAACGGAAAAACATAATTTTTCCTGTTTTCCAGTAGTTACAGCTACATATTATTCATAATACAACCCCCTACACCATGTATTTTGTTGCTATACAAGTTTTCCTTAAATTACAGCCTTCCAAACATGGACTACCACTCGCAACACTGGGACTACCATTTTTGGCTAGGCCACTTGTCCCTGGGCTAGCATGTAATTTTAAAATTTGTCAACCCCCTGATATTTTGCACTCCCCAGTCTGTCCACCAAATCATCTATTCGAGGATAACTGTCAAATTCTGACACTTAAGTTTCCTAAAAATCAAGGCAGATTCTAACACCCCCTTCTTTTTTGTTTACAGTTACCATGGGAGATGACCAAGCACTCCTCGACTCCTCTATGATACCCAATTATTTCATTTTTTGTATTTCCTTAACCATATCAGCTCTTAACTGCTCTGGCAACCTGTATGACTTTTGCCTAATCGGACGAGCATCCCTTGTCACTATTACACGCTCAACCTAGTACCGTGGTAAAAGTACTGTTAAATGTCTTTAGCACATTACGAATGTCTGCAGTTTATTCTGAGGTTAAGGAAACATTCACCTTTACAGCATCTGCATTTCCAGTCTATCATAAGCACATCAATATCTTCCTTATCAGTTTCTGGTAACACTAGCAAAGCAGCTTTTGGCATTTTTTTAACCCATTTCTTGAGGAGGTTAGCATGGTATATCTTACTAGGATTTTTCCTGTCCAGAGTCACAGTCTCATAGTTAACAATGCCAGTACGTCTAAGAACCTTATATGGCCCTTGCCACTTCATTAACAGTTTATTTTCTGTTGTGGGCAACAGTAGCAAAACCTTTTCATCTGGCTCGAAAACTTTTTCTTTTACCCCATGGTCATAATATACCTTCTGCTGATTTTGGGCCTTTTCCTGATTGCTATGGGCAATTTCAACATATTTTGCCAGCTTTTTTTCTTAGGGCACACATATAAGAAGTTATAGATTGTTTCTGAGTGGGGTTATCTTCCCACATTTCTTTTATCACATCCAGTGGCCCTCTTGGCTGCCTACAATACAGCATTTCAAATTGTGAAAACCCTGTTGATGCCTGTGGCACTTCTCTGTAAGCAAAAAGTAGGTACAGCAACTTTTGATTCCAGTCTTTCCCTTCCCCTTTTACAAACCTTTTTAACATGCGTTTTGGGGTTTGGTTAAAACACTCAACAAGACCGTCTGTCTGAGGGTGACGGGGATGTTCTTATGGCAGTGATATCTAGCAGTCTGTACAGTTCCTTAAGCAATGCAGCACTAAAATTACTACCCTGATCAGTAATAATTTATTTCGGTATGTCTACTCTGCTTAAAATTTTGGCAAGCTCTGCTGCAACCTTTGGGGCTGTAACAGTACGCATTGGAACTACTTCTGGGTATCTAGTAACATAGTCACATACTACCAGGAACATCTATTACCCTTTTTACTTCTGTCTAAAGGCCCAACCACATCCATTGCAATTCTCTCAAAAGCACATCTATCAAGGGTAGGGGCACCAGGTGCATCTTGTCTTTTCTAGTGACTAGGGCTACTTTCTGACACTCAGCACAGGAATTACATACAACAGGTAGCAACATCTTCATGCATTCCAGGCCTGTAAAATCTACACAGCAATCTGGCAAGGGTGCAATCCCTCCCTAAGTGACCAGCCACAGGACTATCATGTGCTACCTGTAATAATTCTGTTCTATACTTCTGTGGTATAACCAATTGTTCTGTCTGTTCCTGTGTCTGAGGTTTAACCCAAACTCTGTACAGTAACCCGTTACATTTTTTAAACATTGGTCCACCCTGTTTTGGTTTTACCCCCAGCTGCTTAAAACAACCCTGGAGAGAAACATTATTAGCTTGTTCTGAAAGAAAATCACACAATTAGTTATCAGTTTAGTTTCAGCATTTTCATATTTTAATCCTTCATGTCCATCAGTCATTTGTTGCCACAGTTTCTTCAGGTTTCATCTTTCTTTCCTGGATTTCCAGATCGTGGAGCTGTGCTCCAAGTCCAAATCAAAATCTCTGAAAGGAAAAGTGTCCCCACCATCTGAAATGTTCTTTGCCTGAGCTCTTGTCACCACAGCTGCTGAAACATCAGGATTACTCCCTCTTTGATCATTCCTGGAAAGTCATTTCCAATAATCACAGGTACAGGTAACTTTGGTACTACCCACACTTTCATTTGGTGTGACACATCCTTAACGGTCAGACTCACTTGGGTGGTGGGATAGTATCGAGTGTCCCCATGGATGCAGATGACACCAGTATCTGGTCCCTTAGCAGTGTTTTCCCAGCACTTTAACATGCACGAGTCTGTCTGCTTCCCGAATCAATGAGTCCCTTCACAGTCTTATCTCCCACATTCACATCTGCACAGCAGCAGGTTATACAAACTGTACACTAGTGGCCGCTGCAGCATCTATCCCTCTCTCTGTAGTTGCTATGAACACTCTACTACTTGCTATCCTCCTACTTGCCTGGACCCCACAGCTCGCCCCACTACCCCCCCTAGAGGCACCCAACCCTTACCATTATAACTTTTGCACCATCCCTTCAGCTATCAAAGGTACACACAGATTCTGTACCCCCATCAGCCTCTATACCAGACAAACTGAACCCGTGGCCATTATTTTTCAGATGCTAAACTTAACCCACACTCTCACACCAGGCATACGCTGCACCTCTAGTGTCCCCCCCCAGACCCCCTTCCCCCACCACCCTCTCTAATGCCCCCCTCTCTCCCCTTAAGCTACTTTCCTGTATTACCCCCAGCCTCCCCATCCCCACCACCACCACCAATGCAAAATGTCTCTCACCTACCAGTTACAGTGTCTCTATCAAAACTCTGTATGCTGGCCCCCTCTCACACACCTTCTTACTCCTCCTTGTATCTGGTAACATCCACCCCAACCCAGGTCCACCCCGCAAGATTGCCTCCCCTAAAAACCCGGAGGGGCGGCTGCGGCTTGCTACCCTAAATATATGCAGCCTTCCCAAAAAACACCCCCCCCCTCCAAGGCTGGATCGCTCAGCATGCTCCTGACATATTCGCACTCTCTGAGATCTGGCTCACTGACCAGATACCCAGTGAAGCGGTCTCCCTCCATAATTATGCTCTCGTCCGGGCAGATAGGCCCAGCAAGAGAGGCGGGGGCTGTGCAATGTATGTCAAATCCTCTCTCAATGCCACTGAAGTCCATACACCAGCATCACAATAGGGTGCCCAGGTTCTCACAATAAAACTCAGCCTGGGTACCAAAACACTCCACATCATCTCGGCCTACATCCCCCAAGAAATCAAAACCTCGTGATTTGACTCTATCCTCCAAATCATCTCCCATCTACCCAACACTAGCGAAGTCATCGTTATGGGGGATTTCAATGTAAACTGGTTATCCCTGGCCTCTTCCAGCTACAAAGATGCCGCCCGGGCCTTTGATCTCACCCAACTAGTCGCCTCCCCCACCAGAAGGGACCTCAGATCCGGGACCTCCACCCTCCTGGACCTCATCTTCACCAACCGGCCGGGAAACCTCTCCGATGCTACAGTACTCCCTGATGCTATCAGCGACCACTCACCAGTAACTTGCTGGTGGTCGTGCAAGTTGCCCCCAGCACCCCCTAAAATCTCCTGGCAACGTAGACTCAAAAAGGGCGGTTTAAAGAACCTTAAAGCCCACCTAACCAACAGCAACTGGCTCCCCATTTACACTGCCCAGTCAGTTGACTTCGCTCTGGCTCACTTTATAACCACCTTCAACAAAGCCTGTGACTTATACGCCCCCTTTTCTAAGCTAGTTGTGAAATCCAGATCCACCCCTTGGATCACACCCCCACTACTAAGCCTGCTTCACCAAAGAGATAACCTCTGGCACAAAGCCATAGACTCCCAAAGCACCCTGGATAGACAACTCTACAGGAGGCTACTTAATGAATGTACATGGCTTTCTGCGGCGGTAAGCCCTCTACTACCAACACACCTAACCTCTACCTGGGGTGATGGGAAAAAATTCTGGGACAACATAAAGGAGCTCAGTGGCAAATCTCGCTCCCCCACCCTACGCAACTCACTATTAATGGTGAGGTCCTCATGATCATCCCTATCGCTGAAGCCCTTAACTCCGGCCTTCTCTGATCTCTCCCACATCCTCCCTCCTAACTCCCAACTCGAGTTCTACCAATACCCCCCCCTTCCGGCTTCGAGTCATCACCTACCACGAGGCAAAATGCTATATTACCAGGGCTATCTCTAATACCCGCTACAGCAATGACTCCCTTGATCTTAAACTCCTGAGGCTCTCCCTTGATGCCACGCTACTACACCTCACTAAAATTCTTAACCTCTCGCTCTGCCTAGGCCAGTTCCCCTCTACCTGGAAGAGAGCCATAATCACTCCCATCCTGAAGGGCGGAGACCCCACTAACACCAGCAACTACAAACCCATCTCAATACTTCCACCTCTCTCCAAAGCCCTAGAAAGAACAGTCTCTGACCAGTTAACCGAACACCTAACTAAGCATATGCTCCTCAGCCAGGAGCAGCATGGTTTCTGCTCAGGTCATAGTACCATCACCGCTCTCACAGAGCTCACCTCATTCCTACACGAAGCCCTCGACCATGGCTCAATTGCCGGGGCCATATACGTGGACCTAACCAAGGCCTTCGACACGGTCAGTCACGAGCTTCTGCTTCAAGTCCTCCCTAAACTAAATGTGGTCCCGGAGACATTGACCTGGTTCAAGGATTACCTCTCAGGCCGTTCGCAACGAGTCAGGATATGCTCCACCCTTTCCACCCCTAAAACAGTTTCCTCAGGGGTCTATCCTTGGCCCACTGCTGTTCACCCTCTTCCTAAACTCCCTCCCTAAGGCTTGCAGTGGTCAGTTGCTCCTCTATGCCGATGATGCGGTTCTGTTCTGGAAACACCCCCACCCTACCGCCCTCCAGCAGAACCTTCAAAGGCAATTCCGGGAACTAGAGACCTGGTTCTCTGAACACCACCTAATTATCAACTATAATAAAACTAAGTCCATGATTTTTGCCCACCGCCAAAGTCCTCATAGTCAGTCTCCTCTCCTCATCAAGAACGCTCTAGGTGCCCCTCTGGAACAAGTTTCCAATTTCAAATACCTAGGTGTCACTCTAGACACCTCCCTCTCTTACCAGAGGCATACCCAAATTCTCTCCTCCTCTATCAGCTCTAGGGTAGGCATCCTGTACCGGCTCAAGCACTGCTTACCCCCCCAGGCTATGCAGCTTGCAGTCACCTCCTCCATCCTCTCCCTGGTGGACTACGGGATCACTATATACGGCTCTGCTGAACCCACCTCCCTGAACAGAATAAACATTGTCCTGAACAAAGCCTGCCGCCTAGTCACTGGTTGTGATAGACTAACCCACACCTGTGATCTCTATGCGATATCTGGTTGGTTAAACTTCCAACATCAATTACAGTTCCACACCTGCATCCTCGCAAAAAAGATACACCTTCACCTAGCCCCCGTGGGACTTTTCCCCTTAATCAGTTCTGCACCTCACAGATGCAATACAAGACTCTCCGCAAGCTCCCCTTTCCTTGTACCTCAATGTAGAACCTCACTAGGGCAAAGATCCTTCCGATACCGAGCCCCTCTCTGGCTCAATGCATTACCACACTCACTTTCACAGACCCACAGCATCTCTCAATTTAAAACAGGCCTCAAAGCTCACCTCCTTGAGAGAGCCATGTGTGACTGCAGCTAACTCTGCTCACCCAGATGACCGCCCTCCCTCCCCCTACTCTTGACTCAGGGTCCCACAAGGCCCCACGTATCTCACCAAAATCCCCGCCTGGGTATCCCAAGATTGCTGCCTAACTTCCTCACCAGTCATTAAGTTTTGCCTGGACTGCTCCTTTGATTTTGTTATGTATATTCTGCCTGTTTCAAGTATGTTCTCTACTGTCTACCCTCCACCTTTTGTAACCGACGTGGAGCCTTTGCAAAAGAGTCTGTGACTCAAAGGTTTGTAATTCCGATTGTTTCCAATAAAAAAAAAAAAATAATAAGTACTTACCCCAATTTGCCAAGGACAAATCTGCTCCAGTGCCACTCTCCTTAGTATAGCAGTTTCTTGCAAAATGGCCTGGCTTATTACAGTTATAGCAGAAAACGTCTTTGAGCACAGATTTGTTACCCCCACCAGAGTTCTTATCAAGCTTAGAGTTTAAATGAGTAAAAGAGTGTCTTACTGGTGCTTGGCTATTACCTCGCTGCTGTAGTGTCTGTCTGATCATTTGGCAGTCCTCAGCCAAAGAAACAGCCTTTTCCCCACTCTCTGGTCGGTGTTCTTTTACCCAGAGCTGCACATCTGTAGGCAAGATGTTGATGAATTGCTCCATGGCAAATGTATCAATGATCAGTGGGACTGTTTTGCTCTCTGGTTGGATCCATTTTATCAGAAGTTCTCCGAGTCAGGTGAAGGCTTCTTGAGGATTGTCAACAGAGTTGTACCTCAGAGATCGAAATCTCTGCCTGTAGGTCTCTCTGGAAAAGTCATATTTTTCAGGAATTTGCTTTTCACCAGGTCATAGTTTTCGGACTGTGCAGTGTCCATACTGCTGTAGGCAAGCTGGGCTTTCCCTATCAGGCAGGGTACCAGTCTGACTGTCCATTGTTGCTTTGGCTATTGGCAGGCTGTGGCAACTCTTTCAAAAGTTGTGAGATATGCCTCAATATCATCTGAGGGACACAACTTTGTAAGTTTAATGGCTTTTAAGTTGCTTGCATTTTGTTGCTAGTCTGGATCTGTGCTGGATCCTCTGCCTGTGACAGCTTGCAAGACATCTAGCCATCGTTGCTCCTGTCGCTGCATCTTTCTCATCTGCTGCTCCTGTCGCTGCATCTCTTCTCTCTTCTGTGCTTCTAAACATTGAATCTCTTTCTCTCTGCTTCTCAGTCTCTTTGTTGTTTGGGGTTTTGGGAAATTTCATAAGTGATCATCAAGCAATTTATGGAGTTCTAAATTTTAAGGCTCAAAGGTTGCCCCCTATGGTGGTTTTCTCTCGGAATTTTAGAGCCGTTCCATATCAATTATTATATCAGGAATGCTGTTTCCTTGGATTGGTCATTTCTTGACTCAGTCTCAGACCCAGATTGTTCAGTTGATTTTTTCCGTCAACAATTGTTAATATTGCAGGAAAAATTCTGCCCGTTGCAAAAATTGAGGGTACCGAGGGGGAAGGGGTTCAAAATGGATGGTTTACTCCTGCTCTTAAATTACTTGTGAAACAGAAACATTTTGCATGGAAAACACATAAGGTATCTCTTACTGAAGCATCATTACAAGCTTATCGGTTTGCTAGAAATTTGGCCTGTAATCAAATTAAACGGGCAAAAATTGATTATTTTAAACATAGGATTGAGGTGGCCTCATCCGATTCCAAGCTTTTTTGGGGAGCTTTAAATTCATTGTTATCTCCTAAAGATAGGACAACTATTTCTCAGTTAAAGACTTCGGATGGGTTGATTACGGACTCTTTTCAAATGGCAAATTTGTTGAATGTTAAATTACCAATACTGATGATCTTATTTCTGATGCGTTAGGAAGTGATGGTCATGTTGATGAGCATAAGTCTGACCTGTTCGATTCATTATTGGTTAATTCTTCTGAAGATTTGTCTGGTTTTCAGTTTAGCTGTATTAATTCACATCAAGTATTGAAATTATTACATCAGCTACCTAATAGATTTGGTGATTGTGGTAATGGTTTGGATATCAGATTTGTTAAAATGGTTGCTCCTCTTACTGCAGAACCTCTTTGTTCTATATTTAATTTATTACTTGTCTACTGGTTGTTTTCCCTTCTTGTTGGAAGGTTGCAAGGGTAGTGCCTATTCCGAAAAAGGCTGGTGCTGATACAGTGGATGATTATCGTCCAATTTCAATATTGAATCCTTTAAGTAAAATGTTAGAAAAGCTGGTAGTTAAGCAGTTGAATGATTATCTGGAACTAGGGAATCTGCTTTGTCTGGAGCAGCATGGGTTTAGGAAGGGCAGGGGTACTGGCACAGCTCTGGTCAGGTTCTCGAACACCGTCCTCCTTGGGTGTGACAGTGGTTGTTATATGGGGGCGGTGTTCATGGACCTGACCCGGGCATTTGACTTAATTAATCATAATTTGCTTTGTTCTAAGCTTGTTGATTTGGGCTTCTCCACATTGGTGGTCTCCTTTCTTAGGAGTTTTCTTGAGGAACGTTTTCAACAAGTGTATATTGAGCCTCCCTTATCTAATTTACAGCTAAATCCTAGAGGTGTTCCACAGGGGTCCATTGTTATTTTCTATATTTATAAATCAAATCCCATCAATTTTTCTACCAGTTTTTTGTCTTCTTTATGCAGATGATTTGATTATGTATAACCAAAATCAGAATACTGAATTAGTTAATGTTGGCTTACAAAATGATTTTGATAAACTTGGCTCCTGGTTGTTAGATAATCAAATGATTTTGAATGTAAAAAAGACCAAGTACTTGGTATTTGGGAGTGCTCCTCGTCTAAAGTCAAATCCTAGTTTACATATACTTGATAAAAGTGGTGATTTAATTGAACAGGTTACCCTTTTCAAGTATTTGGGAGTCTTTTTGGATCCTTGTTTAGGATTTTTGCCCCAGGTAAAGGCTGTCAGTAAAACAATGAACTCAAAATTGGGTTTGTTATATAAATTTAAAGCATATTTAACATTGGAATCTCGTAGAACTCTTGCAATAGGTACTTATTACCCCATATTGATTATGTTTCTTCCTTATATTATGGTTTGGGTGTTAGGGAAGGGAGGGTTTTGAGTGTAGCTTATAATAATATTTGTCGATTTGTTCTTGATGTTCCACGAATGACACATCATTGTGTATTAGATTCCTCTCTGGTTTGGTTATCTCCCAAATTAAAGTTTGCCTATGCACTTGGTAATTTGGTATGTCAGGCTATTCAAGCTAAGAATTCTTTCTTGTAAAAATCCAAGACTCTCAAGTTAATTTACGTTCTAATCTTGGAATTGTTTAAAGCGTAACTATTGATAAGGGAAAATCTGGTTCTCAGTCTTTCTTGTCACTAGCTTCTAGTCTATGGAATGATTTGCCTTCTTGTCTTAGATGTATTTTTTCAGTTGGTAGATTTAAGGCTCAATTTAAAAGTTATTTGTTATCTATTGATGTATGTAATTGTTGGTTTATTTTTCTTGCCTTTCTTATTTGTGTATGTCTTGTTGATTGTCGGGTCGACCTGAAAAAGGGCTTTGCCCAGTGTTCCTTAACCGGTTAACAAAAAAAAAAAAAAAAAAAAAGTACTTGCCCCAATTTGCCAAGGACAAATCTGCTCCAGTGCCACTCTCCTTACTACAGCAGTTTCTTGCAAAATGGCCTGGCTTATTACAGTTATAGCAATTCTGTAACTTCTTTGGGCACAGATTTCTTACCCCCACCAAAGTTATCAAGTTGGAATTTAAATGGTAAAAAGAGTGTCTTACCAGTGCTTGGCTGCTACCTTGCTGATGTAGCGTCTGTCTGGCCATTTGGTAGCCCTCGGCCAAAGAAACCACCTTTTTCCCACTCTCTGGTTGGTGTTCCTTTACCCAGAGCTGCACATCTGTAGGCAAGATGTTGATGAATTGCTCCATGGCAAATGTGTCGATGATCTGTGGGACCGTTTTGCTCTCTGGTTGGATCCATTTTATCAGGAGTTCTCCGAGTCGGTTAAAGGCTTCTTGAGGATTGCTGACCAAGTTGTACCTCAGAGATCGAAATCTCTGCCTGTATGTCTCTCCCGAGATGTCATACCTTTTCAGGATTTCGCTTTTCACCAGGTCATAGTTTTCGGACTGTGCAGTGTCCATATTGCTGTAGGCAAGTTGGACTTTCCCTGTCAAGCAGGGCACCAGTCTGATTGTCCATTGCTGCTTTGGCCATTGGCAAACAGGCTGTGGCAACTCTTTCAAAGGTTGTGAGATATGCCTCTATATCATCTGAGGGACACAACTTTGTAAATTTAATGGCCTTTAAGTTGCTTGCATTTTGTTGCTCGTCTGGATCTGTGCTGGATCCTCTGCCTTTGATAGCTTGCAAGGCATCCAGCCATCGCTGCTCCTGTCTCTGCATCTCTTCTCTCATCTGCTGCTCCTGTTGCTGCATCTGTTCTCTCCTCTGTGCTTCTAAATTATGAATCTCATTTTCTCTCTGCATCTCGGTCTCTTTTTGTTGTATAGCCCACCATTTAAAAAAGTCCATCGGGCTTTCCGGTTCTTTCACTGCCTGTTCTTTTTTTCATAACTTGTGCTGGCTGTACAATCTCAGACTGGACTTCAGTTTCTGCTAATTTGGCTGCTATTCTCCTGGTAACCACTCTTGGACTTGCAGCTGCAGAATCTATACCTTCCTCTGTGCTTCCATGGTACTAGGTCCAGTACCCATGCACAAAACTCCTGTCTTAGGGTATGCACAGCTTAAATCCCACTTCTAAAACCATCTGTTATCGAGGCACAGGTCAGGAAGCATAAGGAAAACCAGGAGCAGTTGTAGAATTCACCAAAAATATTTACTTACAGTAGCAGTAACATAAAAAAAAATAAACTTGTTCAAAATAACTATGTACAGAGAAGAAATATAGTAGTTTTACTTCAGTCTCTGTGTCCATTTTTCTTCTTATCTTTCTTGCAGCTGCAGTTTAGCTCTTATAAGTCCTTCCACCCCCATTCTAAACAAACATTCTGTTCTTGTAAATATCAGGCAGGAGCTGCTAGAACACTGTGTGCTTGCTGAGGCCCCTCGTGCGCAGATTTTGCAAAAGGCTCAACGATTTGCACTAAAGTAACATCGAGTTTACAATAGCTGTCTGCAATCATCTCAAAATACAATTATATATATTTCAACAGTTACACTATTTTCCAAACAAAAGGGATCCCAATATCATTTTAATTTCCATACAATGAATTGCACATATTTTTTATATTAGCCGATATAGATATGTAAGGGGGAGAAAAGACAGACAGCAAGGGAAAACTGAGAGATAGTGAGAGGCAAAGAACTGCAAGATTGTCGGGGTGATCAAAATCGAAGTCTCACAGGAAAATTTGGTTGCGCAACTAGACAGACAATAGACAGGAAAGGATAGATCATTGCATTTAAACACTTTCTCTATAACAAATGGGACAGGGTCCTATTCCACCCTGTCAGACCCTGAAGTACCCCTGCCGTGGGTACTGCTGATACTAGGGTGCAGCCACTGGTTTGACCTACCTCCCATTCCATTGGGTCTGGTGGATGGTGAAGCTTTCTCTTCAGCAGAGATGCTTCTGTATGTGGCCATATATTCATCCACCTTTTTCATATAAGCCACTGTTGACTCTCCAAAGAGTGCATTTCCTTCCAGACGAAAATCAAGAGCTTTTGACTGGGTGTCCTGAGTTAGATTTGTGGCCCTTAGCCAGGCAAATCTCCTCTGGGCAACAGTATCTGCCATCCATCTGGCTGCAATGTCATTTGTGTCAGCAGCCATCTGGAACTGGTATTTAGCTGCCTCTAAACCAAATCTGGCAGGTCATCAGATAGAGGTGAGGGGGGCTTTCTGCGCCATTGCCAATACCGACTGCCACAAGGATTTTTGGTACTGGGCAGCATAGACCTGGAAGTTTGCCTGTCGTATGGCCAAAGAAGCTGACAGATGCCCCTTCTTTGCCATGCTGTCAATTGTCTGCTGGGTGTGAAGCCAGTGGGATCCTAGCCTTATCACAGGCAGCCGCCTGTACCACCCCGATGGTCAGAGTGGGTAAACATGAACTCTGCGCCACTTCCCTTTGCTACTTTTTATCCATCCTCTTGTCAAGAGTGGGGGATAGAGTTAGGGGCTTGTAAGATTTTCAAAGCTTTTTTTTTTTTTTGAACTATCATTCTTTATTATTTTTTACCATACAACAGATGCCAAAAAATAAAAATAAAAAATTCACAGAAACAATTAACTTAAAAAAAAGAGCACTTACAGAAGTACAGACTTTCATATTTCATTCAGTACCTTTGTTACTAGTATCTTAAATGAACTATAGGGCTTAGCAGTCATGGAACAAAATCTGAATGAAGAGGTGTAATGTACAATAACCATCTCCTCCAAAAATTCTCAAAACTAGCTTGAGATTTATTTAAAACAGCCGTTATCCTCTCCATTTTATAAATCTGTATCATTATCAGAGACCATTGGTCCTCAAAGCTTTTTTAAAGAATTTGTTGACAGGCAGAAGGAGTGCTCTTGAGAGGTTAACCCCATCATCTGAAGGTATTCCACCTCTTCTTCATCTTCTATCTCCTCCCTTGTGGCTATGTCCAGGGCATCAGCCATATTCCTCACAAATGTGAAATGTGAGGAATAATCCTCAGTAGTTCTAGGGGGAGAGCCAAACTCCTGCTCAGGGGATACCTCAGGATCGGTAGGTTCCCCTTCCTCCTCCTCACACTCACTGTAAACCTCTTCCTCCATAAAGGAAGATCTCCCTGTGCTGCCAGTCTGTCCCACAGGAGCCGGGACAGGTGGCTGCTGGTCAGTGGGCATAAGGCCTTGTAAAAACAGGTTATTCACCTGTAACAGTAGTTCTAGGAGTGGTATATGTTGTTCATTCACACTCCTTGGCATGTCCCCTTCCACTTTAAATCTTGCTGGAAGTCTTCAAGCTGGCTCCTCCCACCCACTCGGGTGGCATAACCCTCGGCTCCGCCCCATGAAGCCAGATATTAGCCCTCTGGAAGCCAGGTGTTGTGCGTCCGCAGCAGGGGAGGTCGGGTGGATCCGTGTGGATAAACAACATACACCACTCCAAGAACTACTGTTACAGGTGAGTAAATACAGGATACTCACTTGAAACAGGAGTTCTAGGAATGGTATATGTTGTTCATCCACACTGTCTGGCAGGTTCCTTGACTCTTTAAATCTTGCCGGAAGGTATTCAAGCTGGCTCCTCCCACTCACCCGGATGGTAAAACTCTTGGCTCCGCCCCATGACGCCAGATCTAGCCCGCTGGAAGCCAGGTTGTGCGTCGAAGCTGGGGAGGCCGGGTGGGTCGTGTGGATGAACAACATATACCATTCCTAGAATGCCAGTTACAGGTGAGTAACCTGTATTTCTAGGGACATGGATATGTTGTTCATCCACACTGTCTGGCAGACTCCTAGCAGTTCTCCGGGAGGAGGGAGGCAAGCACACCCCTACTTAGGAAATAAAGACTGAGAACCAAGGCCCCAAAACCAGCATCCCGGCATGACTCAAGGTCGATGTGGTAGTGGGTGATGAAGGTGTGCTGACTTCCAGGTAGCAGCAGCGATTTTCCTGGATCGGACATCCCTGGAAGCAGCTACCGATGCAGCAGTATGGCGGGCAGAATGAGCTCTATCCTCTGGAGACCCATGCCCACCAACCCATAGCAGAGATCTATGCAGGAGGTGACCCACCTGCCTATCGTCCGCTTGGCTGCAGGTCTGCCAGGTGTGCTTCAGCGTAGGTGACAAACAGCTGGCTTAACCTCTCCCAAACTTCAGCCATCCGCCCTTGTATATAAGTGAGCGCTCTCTAGGGCCCAAAGCATGGAGCCTATATTCGGCCTCTGAGGTGTGATTGAGGTAGAACACCGGCAGAGTCAACACCTGGTTAAGGTGAAACTCTGACACCACCTTCGGAAGGAATTTCGGTGGGGGTGCAGGACAACCTTGTCCCTGTGGAAGACCAGATAAGGAGACTCGATGGAAAGTGCCTGGAGCTCTCCCATCCTTCTGGCTGACGTGACAGCCACCAAGAAGGTGGTCTTCCACGACAGGTGAGAGATGTCACACCTGTGCATCGGTTCGAATGGCTTGCCCATGAGCTTAGCCAATACCAGCAGTAGATCCCACAAAGGTGGAGGTTCTCGCACCAGAGGGGATATGTGATCAAGGCCTTTGAAAAAGCGCCCGACCACCTTCTCCTGCGCAACCGACTGCTTTCCGGCCCGCGCCCGGTAAGCAGAGATGGCTGCCAGGTGCACCTTAAGGGTCGTCGACTGAAGCCCTTGCTGAGAAAGGGACCACAGATAGTCCAGAATGCTTGCCAAGGAGCAGGAGGAAGGGTCCAGGCCCTTGCCCTGACACCAAATGGAGAATCTCTTCCATTTGAAGGCGTAGCATTTCCTGGTCAACTCCTTACAGGAGGCCTCAACAACGTTGAGGACCTCGTCGGAAAGACCCAAGGCCTGGAACTCTAGCCGCTCAGGAACCAGGCCGTCAGGTACAGGGATTGAAGGTCCGGATGGAATACCTTTCCCTGATTGACTGATATCAGGTCCGGGAGGGCTGGAAGCCGCCTCGGGAGTCTGGAGCTGAGACTGAGGAGATCTGGATACCAGAACTGGCGGGGCCAGTCTGGGGCTACCAGAATCACCTGCGCCTTGTCCCTCCTTGCCTTGAGAAGCACCTTGTGGATCAAGGGAAATGGGGGAAAGGCGTAGAAGAGGCCCGGGGTCCACGGCCTCGAGAAGTCATCCCCCTGAAGCGAGCCCTGCTGAGGGGGGCGGGCATGAAACAGTCACAGCTTCGCATTCTCCCTGGAGGCAAACCAGTCCATCTGAGGCATGCCCCAGTGGGAGAACAGATCTTATACTACCTCCGGCAGGAGAGACCACTCGTGGGACGCAGCCCCTATCCGGCTTAGGGCATCGGCCAGAATGTTGGAGGCTCCTGCCACATGGATGGCAAGGAGATCCGCCTCCAGGGTGCACATGAGTGACCAAATGCGGAGCGCTTCCTTGCACAGAGGCATGGAGCTTGTCCCACCCTGCCGGTTTAGGTAGTACATGGTCGTGGTATTGTCCGTCTGGACCTGGACCACTTGACCCCGCAGAAACGGAGTGAAGGCGGTGAGGGCTAGATGAACTGCTCAAAGCTCCAGCAGGTTGATGTGACATCGGGACTCCCAAGGGGACCAGAGGCCGTGCGCTCTGTGCTCCCCCAGATGGGCACCCCAACCCATCATAGAGGCATCGGTCGATAGAGAGACTGTCGGCTTGGGGCAGACAAACGGGATGCCCTCCTGCAGATGTGCTGGAACAGTCCACCACTGGAAGGCGCTCCACATCCCCTGGGTCACTGTCACTAGCTGATGCAAGGGATCGGAGTGTTGTGACCATTGGCTGGCCAGCCCCCATTGAAGGGGACGCATGTACCAACGGGCCCAACAGACCACGCTGGTGCAGGCTGTCATGAGGCGCAGGAAGTCCCAGGCAGGGCGCAATTGCCCAACCTGAAATGACTGGGCAAAGGAGGAAAGAACCTCGGCCCTGTCCGCCGGGAGCCGTGTTCTCGCTCGTTGAGAGTCGAGCTCTGCCCTGATGAACTGGATCACCTGCTTTGGCATGAGTTCCGACTTGGCCTCATTGATGAGGAGGTCAACCTGAGAGCAAACTTGGAGGGCCAGATCTCTGGACTGCTCCACCTCCATTATGGAGGAGGCTGCAATCAGCCAGTCGTCCAGGTAGGGGTACACCCAGACCCTTCGGCGCCGCAGGAATGCTGTCACCACTGCCATGCATTTAGTGAAGACCCTGGGAGCTAGGGAAAGGCCGAAGGGCATGGCCCGGAACTCGAAGAGGGATCCCTCTGCCCTGAAGCAGAGGAATCTCTGGTTGGACGGACGGATTGGGACTTGGAAGAACGCGTCCTGGAGGTCCAGAGAACAGAACCACACGCCTCGTTCCAAGGATGGGATTATCTGAGATAGAGTGACCATCCTGAAGGTTCGAGACCTTAGGAACCTGTTCAGGTCGTGCAGGTCTAGAATGGGGCGCCAGCCCCCCCGTCCGTTTCGGGACCAGGAAGTACCTGGACACAAACCCCGGGTCTGGTGGAGGATCCACCACCTTCCTGATCACCTCTTTTTCAAGGAGCAGGGCGATGTCGGCTCGGCGATCTGACAGAGAGGCTGCAGACCCGTAGCCCCCCCGAGGGGCGACGGCTCAGAAGGGCGGGGCCTGCTCGAACTCCAGGGCAGGCCCTTTCCTACCACCTCCAACACCCAGCGGTCCGTGGTGATAGCGGACTAGGCGGAAAGGAAGTGGCGGAGCCGTCCCCCCACGGGGGGAACCCAGGGGGGAGTGACAAGGCTGGGGGCGACACCCCTCAACCCGTCACTGGGCAGGCTTGGAGGAGGGACCAGCCGAGGGACCTCCTGGGCCTTTTCCTCCCTGCTTCCTGTTACAGGAAGCCGCAGACTTGGCTTTGGGGTGCCAATCACGAGCCTGCTGGCCCTGATGCTGGTGCTGTTGGGCCGGATGTGCCGCAGGCGCAGAAGGGCGAAAGGGCTTATGTTGTTGACGACGGCCCTTGTCCTTCTGGGCGGAGGTGACAGAGTCCAGGGTAGCACTGGACTTTTTGATCCGCTGGAGGTGGCATTCCACTCCAGGGCTGAACAGGTCAGTTCCCAAGAAGGGGACATCTGCCAGTTTATGCTGGGTATCCGCAGTGAAGGTGGATATCCTCAGCCATGCTCTGCAGTGCATGGCCACTGCGGCCGCAACTGATCTGGCACAGGAGTCTCCAATGTCGAGAGCCGTCTGGAGCTGCTGTTTTGCCACCGCCCTTCCCTGGTCCCATACCTGCTTGACCGTGGTCTGCAGGTCGGCTGGGAGACGAGGGATCACCTCATCCAGGTAGCCCATGAGGGCGTGGGAGAAGTGTGCCATCAGCACGGCCGAGCTGGCCTAGCGCAGGCCAAGGGAGGACGCAGTGTACACCTTGCGCCCGGCATAGTCCAGCTTTTTGGACTCCTTGTCGGGGGGGGGGGGTCTTATCCACATTCCTAGCATTCCCGGAACGCCAGAAAACGCTATCGGTGACCAACCCCTCCGCAGAGGGGTACTCCGAAAAAACGGACAAAGAGCCGGTAGGGACCGCATACTTCCTGGCCATCCTGGCCGAAGGCGCAGGACAGGAAGCCGGCCGCTGCCAAAGCTCCAAGGCTGGGCCAACAATGGCTTCAGCCACTGGAAAGGCTCTGTGGCGAATCCTCAGTCCAGTATCTCCGTCAGGGGATACTTGGCCCGCTTGATACGGGCTCGAGCTGCATCCCGTGGACTCGAGATGAGCCGAAGCAGACCCATAAAAGACGATGAGCTCTCGTCCATCGACTGTCCCCCGGAGGACTCCAGGTCAAGGGGCCTGGAAAACAGGGAGGAGTCATCGTCGTCGGACTCCGAGGAGTCTGCTGGTCGGGAGTGAGGGTGACCGACAACCTGAGGGGCAGACCCTGACCCGACCGAGGGTCCTTGGTCGGTGCCCCCGATTTCGGTTGTGGAGGCGGAGGTTCAGCCACAATCGGTGGGGCAGCTGGTTTCGACCGAACAACCGGCCCAGACTTGGGCACTTCGACTACAGCGAGGGTTTGTTTCGGCCGTTCGGGTGACAGCCACTTAATGGCCGGGGAAGGCGTCGGCTTGTTCCCGGACAGAAGTAACTGCTGCCACATTAGGTCCTCGTAGCTTCGACGCAATTTGTGCCAAAGCCTTTCCTCTTCTGAGGACGAGAGGCGCCGCCGCTTACTTCGGTGCTGAGACCGCCGATGTCGGCGGGATCGGCTGGACCGAGATGAAGTCCGAGACCGAGACCCTCGGTGTTTCTGAGGGCAGGTCTGGGAAGGGGCCGGGACACCTGCTTTTCCCTCAGCTCGGGAGCCTTGACCGGGGACTCCAGCACGGGAGGCGCAGGCAAGTTCTTGGTCTCCACCGGGGGAACCGGTGAAGAAGGGTTGTCGGCTTCACCAGTCGACAGCCCATTCAACGGGTCGAGAAAAATCTCGACCGCGTCAATGGGTGTCTCGGATAGCTGACCTGACTGGGACACCGTGAAGCCAGCGGCCTTAGCTGCAACCTCGACCGAAGTCGAGTGTCGACTGTCCGGGGAAGGGGACCTCTCCCGCTCCCACGAACGCCGACGGTGGGACTTACCTTTCGAGTCCTTCTTTTTGGACCGAGAAGAGTGTCCCGATGGCCCCTCTCCCTTCATGGAAAGGGATTGGCAAAGCTCCTTGAGAGAAGCTATGTAGGAGGATCCCAGAGAGAGCGGGATAAATGCTGCGACCGAGGAAGATGAAGATGCAGCCTGGGCCGCCTCCTCCTCGAGGGCGATCATCTGCTCAAGTTGCTCAGCCGAACCATCCACCGGACACCGCCCAATGGGCCTCCTTAGACTTCACTAGCAGGTAGCGCTTCTCGGGGCACCCAAGCTGTAACCGGGCAGCGCTGTCTTCCAGGACGTTGGCCAAAAATGAATGGCATAACTCGCTGGCCTGCGGGTCATGATCTAGGCCGAGGCAGTAGACGCACGTGGAGTGCGGATCAGTCCTGGACATTTTCTGCCCACATGGGGACCGCTGAAATCCGGGAGTCGATTTGTCCATCACAGCCGCGAGGGAGTAATTAGACCGAAGTCTTGAAAACTTAAGAATTAGTTTCGGGCCAACCGAAGATTTAGGATCCAGTCTATACGCAGAGCGTTAAAGAGGGAACCTGAGCTTCCAAGTGGTAAGGAAGATCTGGCGTCATGGGGCAGAGCTGAGAGTTTTACCACCCGGTGGGTGGGAGGAGCCAGCTAAAGACCTTCCGCAAGATTTAAAGTGGCAAGGAACCTGCCAGACAGTGGATGAACAACATATCCATGTCCCTAGAACCTGTTTTTCTAGGATCGTGGATATGTTGTTCATCCACACTCTTTGACAGACTCCTATCAGTTCTCTGGGAGGAGGGAGGCAAGGCGCACACCCTCTATTTTGGAAACAGAGATTGGAGAACTGAGGCCCAAAAACCAGCATCCTGGCGTGACTCAAGGTCGATGTGGTAGTGGGTGATGAAGGTGTTTGCTGACTTCCAGGTAGCAACCCAGCATATTTCCTGGGTAGGGAGGTCCCTGGAAGCAGCCACCAATGCAGCGATATGGCAGGCAGAATGAGCTCTTTCTTATCCCTCTGGGAGGCTCCTTGCCCACCAACTCATAGCACAGACTAATGCATGATGTAATCCATATAGCAATCGTCCGATTTGCTGCAGGCCTGCCAGAAGCAACTTCGGCGTAGGTGACAAACAGCTGACGAACCTCACCTCGAGAATTTCTGCCGTCCTCTCCTTGTAACAGGAGAGGGCTTGTCTCAGGTCCAGGGTATGGAGCTTGTATTCAGCCTCCGAGGTGTAATTAGGGTAGCATACAGGCAGAGTTAACACCTGGTTAAGGTGAAACTCTGACACCACCTTTGGAAGGAATTTCAGGTGGGGGCGTAAGACAACCTTATCCCTGTGGAAGACCAGATAAGGTGGAGTCCACTGAAAGCACCTGGAGCTCCCCCTGTCCTTCTGGCAGATGTGATGGCCACCAGGAAGGCCATCTTCCACAAGTGTGACAAGGCACACTTAAGCATAGGTTCGAATGGCTTGCCCATGAGCTTTGCCAGTACCAGCAGTAGATCCCACAGAGGTGGAGGTTCATGCACCGGAGGGGATATGTAATCCAGGCCTTTGAAGAAGCACCCAACCACTGTCTCCTGCGCCATTGGCTGACCAGCCCGCGCCCGGTAAGCAGAGATGGCTGCCAGGTGCACCCTAAGGGTCGAAGACTACAGACCCTTTTTGGAGAGAGACCAAAGGTAGTCCAGAATGTTAGCCACTGGACAGGACAGAAGGTCCAGGCCCTTGCCCTGACACCAAATGGAAAACTGTTTCCATTTGAAGGTGTAACATTTCCTGGCAGATTCCTTTCTGGAAGACTCCACCACAGTGAAGACTTCTTTGGAAAGACCCAAAGCCTGGAACTCTAGCTGCTCAGGTACCAGGCGGTGAGGTGCAGGAATTGAAGGTCTGGATAGAGTACCTTCCCCTGACTTAGTGCTCTCTTGTCCGGGTGTGCTGGAAGCCGCTCCGGGGGCCTGCAGCTGAGGCTGAGGAGAACTGGATACCAGAACTGGTGCGGCCAGTCTGGGGCTACCAGGATCACCTTCGCCTTGTCCCTCCTCACCTTGAAAAGCACTTTGTGGATCAAGGGAAATGGAGGGAAGGCATAGAGGAGGCCTGGGGTCCTCGAAAAGGCATCCCCCTGCAGCGAGCCCTGCTGGGGGGGGGCGGGCTTGGAACAGCCTCAGCTTGGTGGTGTCCCTAGCAGCAAACAGGTCCACCAGCGATTTGCCCCAGTGGGAGAACAGGCTGTAAGCTACCTCTGGATGGAGAGACCACTCGTAGAATGTCTCATCTAGGTGACAGAGCATCCGCCAGATGGTTTGAGGCTCCTGCCATATGGATGGCTAGGAGATATCCATCCAGATGGCTCACGAGGGTCCAGATGCGGAGCGCCTCCCTGCACAGCAGACAGGAGTGTGTGCTGCCCTTTTGTTGAGGTAGTACATGGTCGCGGTACTGTCCGTCTGGACTTGAACCACTTGACCTCGGAGCTGAGGAGCTAAAGCTGATAGGGCCAGTTTGACTGCTCAGAGCTCCAACAGGTTGTTGTGGCATCAGGATTCCTCAGGGGTCCAGAGCCAGTGGGCCCTTTTGTCCTCCATGTGGGCTCCCCAGCTCACGAGAGAGGCATCGGTCGTAAGGATGACCATCAGCTCGGGGCGGACAAATGGGATCCCTTCCTGCAACCGGTCAGGGGTGGTCCACCAGTGGAGTATGTCCCACATCTTCTGGGTTACAGTGATCAGCTGGTCGAAATGACCGTGGCGCTGAGTCCACTGGGCGGCCAGCTCCCAATCGGAGGGGGTGCATGTGCAACCGGGTCCAACGGACCACTGAGGTGCACGCCGCCATGTAACCCAGAAGGCGTAGAAAGTCCCTGGCAGAGCGCAATTGTCCAACCAGAAATGAATTGGGCAAAGGAGGAGAGAACCTCCGGCCTGTTCGCCGGGAGCCGAGCTCTGGCTTGACAAGAGTCAAGCTCTGCCCCAATGAAGCCCATCACCTGAGAAAACACAAGTTTCGACTTAGCCTCATTGATCAGGAGGCCAAATTGGGAGCAGGTCTGGAGGGCCAGGTCCCTAGACCTCTCCACCTCCTGCTGGGTAGAATCTGCTAGGAGCCAATCGTTGAGGTAAGGATAAATCCTGACCCCCTCCCTCCGACGCCTGAGATGGGCCGCCACCACTGCAATGCATCTGGTAAAGACCCGTGGGGCCGATGACAAGCCGAATGGCATGGCTTGGAACTCGTACAGGGTCCCTTTGACCTTGAAGCGGAGGAACTGCTGATGGGATGGACGGATTGGGACGTGAAAGAACGCGTCCTGCAGATCCAGTGAACAGAACCACATGTTGCGCTCCAAGGACGGTATGATCTGGGACAGAGTGACCCGAGATGTTGATTCAGGTCGTGCAGATCTAGAATGGGGCGCCAGCCCCCTGTCCGCTTGGGCATCAGGACGTACCTGGAGACAAAGCGTGGGTCTGCTGGAGGTTCCGCCACAGCCTCCCTGAGGAGGAGCTGAGCGATGTCGTCTCTTACAACCGACTGAGTCTGAGTGGGATACTCTTTCCTCCTGAGGGGCGCGGGCTCGGCTTGGAGGGTACTGCTCAAATTCCAGAGACAGTCCCTGACCGACCACTTTGAGAACCTACCTGTCCGAAGTGACAGCGAGCCAGGCGGAAAGGAAGTGGCAGCGCCAGCCCCCACGGGAGGACCCAGAGCTGGCGTGACAAGAGAGGGGTTGGCAGCCCCCGCCCTGTCACTGAGCAGGCCTGGAGGATGATGATCCAGGACCAGAACTGCGGCCTTCTTTATGGGCCTGGACGGGCCCAGGGGTGTCAAGCTTGAGCCTGCTACTGTCCTCCTTGAAAAGAGGACTACTAAGCTGCAGGGGAAGAATGCCGAAAAGGCTTCTTTTTCTTCTGCTGTCTCTTGCCTGAAGAGCACTTGACAGAAGTAGTGTCCAAGGTGGCACTGGACTGCTCAATGCGCTGAATGTGACCAGCCACTCCTGGGTCGAACAAGTCAGTCCCTAGGAAAGGCACGTCAGCTAGTTTGTGCTGAGTGTCTGCTGGGAAGAAGGAGAGCCTCAGCCAAGTCCTGTGACGAGAGGCAACTGCGGCTGCCATCGAACAGCCACAAGAGTCCTCAATGTCCTGGGCCGTCTGAAGCTGCTGTTTGGCAACAGCTCGGCCCTGGTCCCGGACCTGCTTGACCGTGGTCGGCATGTCCGCGGGGAGATGTGGGAGGACTTCATCCAGAGATCCTAGGAGGGCACTGGAGAAGTGTGCCATGATGATGGCCGAACTTGCCTGACGAAGGCCCAAGGAAGAAGCCGCATAGTCCAACAGCATGGTCCAACAGCTTGGACTCTTTCTCAGGAGGTCGGTCAGTATTGGCAGAACTGCCAGTGCGCCTGAACATAGAGGCAGTCACCAGGCTCTCAGCTGAAGGGTGTTCTGTGAATCCTGCAAGGGACCCCATAGGCACCGCATACTTGCGGGCCATTCGGGAAGACGAAGCTGGACAAGAGGCAGGGCCGACAATGGCCTCGGCCACAGCAAAGGCCTTCGTCGGGGTATTCCCCTCTCTTGATGATGTCCGTGAGAGGGTACTCCGCCTTTTTCTGGATTGGCTCCAGGGACATCCCTGTGGACTCAGAGATGAGGCGGAGAATGCCCTGAAAAGACGACGGACCTTCCTCCGTCTCTACTCCACCGGCTAATCCGTCGTCCCCCGGATGAGAATGCAGGCCGGTGACATCTGAATCCAAGGAATCCAGATATAATGGTCGACCGCCCAGGTAACCTTTGACCGCCGAGGGGGGTCCAGGTGTGACAGTGACTGACAAGATGCCGGGGAAGCCTGGTGTCTGGCCTATCTTCTTTGGAAGGAGCCCCTTCCACAGGCTGCTTGGGCGGTGGTTCCACCACGATCGGTGGAGAGACCCTTTTAGGCCGAACTGGAGCTTTTGCCAGTTCAGACGATGGGGCAACCGACTTGATCGGCTCCGAAGGAGTCGGCTTTGGTCAAGGAGGCGAAAGCCAAGTAATGGCCTGGGGGGGAAGCCGGAGTTGGCTTGTGCCCGGAAAAAATCAGCTGCTGCCACATTGAAGTCCTTGTAGCGCCGACGGAAATTCTGCCGGAGCCGCTCCTCGCCCGAGAAGGACTAAGACGACTGATGGTGTCGCCTCTTTTTAGAGCGTTTATGGCTCTTCCTCAGCCTTTTGGTCGAGGGGAACCGAGACCTCGATCAAGATCGGACAGGCAGATTCGGTTGCTCAGGAGACACCTGCGGAACCGGTGATTTCATGGGGTCGGGGTCCACTTCCTCGATGGGAATCCCAGCAGGCTGGGTCTCCTCGTCCGGGAAAGTAAGAATTGGTGTTCGATCGAGGGAATCATCGACCGGGGTCGGCGATAACGGATTGATTGGGTCGATGACAATTTCTATATCATCGATCGACAGTTCAGTCGACTGGCCAGACGGCAAAGCTGAGAAGCCATCAGCCGAAGAAGCAATCTCGACCAAAGTCGAGACCGCATGTTCCTAGGACTGAGATCTCTCCCACTCCCAAGAGTGTCTCCGTCGGGACGAAGACGATCCCGGATCCTTCTCCTGTTTATGGGATCAAGAGGAGTGCGTGCCCGCAGGACTCTCTCCCTTAGTCAGGAGAGACTGGCACAACTCTCGGAAGGAACCAGAGAAGGTGGAGCCCAGGTTGAGCGGAACAAAGAAGCTCTGAGTAGTTTCTGCAGCTCGAGCCACTTCCTCTTTGAATGCTTGCATGCATTCCAATTGCTCGGCGGATCCCGCAGCCGCGAAAACCGCCCACCAAGCCTCCTTGGATTTCACCGGAGGGTTCAGTTTCTCCAGCCTCCCCAACTTCAGGCGTCCTAGATGGTTGTCGAGGATGTTAGGATGGAAAGTGAAACATATCGCATTTTGAGGTGTCATGGTCGACAATGAGGCAAT
Organism: Neoceratodus forsteri; assembly: GCA_016271365.2. NCBI lineage: Eukaryota > Metazoa > Chordata > Ceratodontiformes > Ceratodontidae > Neoceratodus > Neoceratodus forsteri. The sequence continues at coordinate 86,808,706 of CM028136.1, forward strand.
AAATGCACGTGGTGTGAGGATTGGTGTGCAATATTTTCTGGCCGCAGGGTCACCGACGAAATCCGGGGAAAGACTTGTCTTCTATAGTTGAAGAATCAGAGTCGCGAATGTGAACTAGATGAATTTTCGGAATAACTGAAAGGTTTAGAACCAGGGCCTACAAAATGCGTGCACACGAGGGACGCAACCTGAATCTTCCAGCGGAAAGGAAGATCTGGCGTCATGGGGCAGAGCTGAGGGTTGTACCACCCAGGTGGGTGGGAGGAGCCAGCTTGAAGACTTCCGGCAAGATTTAAAGTGGAAGGGGACATGCCAAAGAATGTGGATGAACAACATATCCACGATCCTAGAAGGCCTGTATTACCTTGAATGCCTGATCAATTTCTTGGGGAGAAGACAGTATCAAAGTAGGCACAGAAGTCCCTTTTTTAGTTTTCTTTGAGGAAACAGGGGAGTCAACCGGTTGAGTAATCCTCTTAGTGCCTTTGTCACCCGTCTCAGGGGTTGAAGCAAAACTGAAGTGGTTTCACTCACATTAGAAGGGGGTATCGGCTGGTCAGAGCCAGAGGGACCCCTTGGTGGAGGAAATTTTTTCTTTAGCCATTCCAGGCGTTTTTCCACTGTTTTCTCAGGGAAAGTTTTACAAATTTCACAGTCTTCCTTGAGATGCTCATAGCCAAGGCAGGCCACACACAGATTATATTTGCCTGCCTTAGCAAACACTTCCCCCACAATCAGAACAATTTTTAAAACCAGATTCACTGGTTTTCTTTTTTGGTTTCTCTGACATTTTTTTTTTTTAAATCGGGAACTGATAAAAATGTAAACTGCTAAATAATTTTTAAATTTAGAAATAAATTTAGCAGTTGCGGTTGGTTCCTGAGCCAATGGGAACCGGAACCGAGGAAACGAACAGGGATTAGTGGTTCGGTAACTGAGGAAAAATGGTTACAAAAAACATTTATTTAAACTAAATCTAAATAAACTAGCAAGGTTTTTTTTAGTCAGAAAACCTCAAAATAAATTAAAACTAAATCAGTTCCCCACCGGTTATACCGAACCAATAAAAATAATTAAATAACACTAAAAACTAAGTTTAACTACAAAAAACAATAAGTATAAGGCAGCAAATGAAATAAAAGATACTTATATATATTTGTTATAAGTTTCTGCACGTCACAGGAATGAGTAGAAGAGCGACACTCCGAGTGACGAGACTTTTCAGGCGGAGAGTGAAATCTGAGGAGTTTTAGAACATTGGCAGTTAGTATGAGGCAGCATTTGAAAAGTTGACATGTACAAAAAGTTCCATCATTTGCAAGTGTTCTACCTAGAAGGCTTACAGCAGAAAGTTATGTATGAAATACAACACTCAATGTCCGCAGCAACACGGGTTTAGACAAAAAAAAAAAATCACAGCACCACTACCGCACTTCTTGAATATATTACATTTATTCACAGAGCACTCGACTGTGGCAACCTAGTTGGTCCATCTACACTGACCTAACTAAAGCATTCAACACAGTTAAACCATTCCCTACTTACTGAGTCTCTCCCTGTCCTTGGTCTTTCACATGCAGTTACCTCCTGGTTTAACTACCTTGTTGGCAGAATGCAATGGGTGAAAATTAGGGGTACCCTCTCCTCCTCCCGTCCTGTGCTCTCTGGTGCACTGCAAGGTTCCATTCTTGGCTTTCTTTTTAGTATCTTCAATTTCCTCCCCCAGGCCTGCCCCAGTCAACTCCTCCTTTATGCGGATGACAGTCTTATTCATGAGCCAGCCAGATCCCTACATCATTAGAGAGCTGCAGCACAGCTTTGCCCTAGTCAAGTCCTGGCTTACAGAACCCAAGTTAATCCGGAACTATAAAAAGACCATGGTGATGTTATTTGCAAATTCTCACAAGTATAGGTCAGCTCAATTCACCATCCTTAACAACTATCATGATCCTCTGGAGCAAGTACACAACTTCAGGTACCTAGGCATTACACATGACAGCACCTTATCCTTTAATGACCATATAAACATCATTTCTAAAGCTGTTAATACTCTAACAGGGCTCCTCCACAGATAGTCACAGCCTTACCCCTGATGCACTCTGTCCTCTCTCTTGTAGACTATGGGCCAATAATTTATGGAGCAGCTACTGACACTTCACTTAAACATAATAACGTTGCCCTCAGTAAGCCTGTTGATTAGTTCCTGCAGCTCACAAGTACACCCACAGCTGCCATCTGAATATCCAAACCTACTGGTTGAATCTTAGTGGCAGGATCATGTACCAGACCTGTCTACTAGGTAAGACGGTCTGTCTCGGTCTAAACCCTCCAACAACACAATACCTCCTTACGCCAGTAACCAATCCTCAAAGAATAAGAAGCACAACTAGACCTACCTATCAGGCCCCATTATGTCGGACTAATCAAGCGCAGCGGGCCTTTTTCTACAGAGCTCCCAACTGGTTATCTGATCACCCTCTTGCTGTACAAGCTGCCTCCAAGTTAGGAAGGCTTAAAATACAACCTCAGACAGTACCTTCTTTCTCTCAATTGCTGCGACTGTCCAACTTAAGCATCTTCACCCTCACGTATCCCCTCATTTCCTGGCTCAACAGCTGCCACTCTCCCCACCCCTCCTCCTCCCCCTGCACGCCTGCAAGTTGTCTCTCTTGGTGATGTTTCCTCTACTTAGCCATATACTGTAGCTCCAGAACCTGGATTTTCTACCTCTTCCCCTCCTCCCTCTTTCACTGCTCTTTCTTATTTGTCTTGGCTGACCCATGTTAACCTACTGACTTTGAAAAAGTTATTCTTGACCATGTATTATCACATATTGATACATTATTGTATTTTATCTTAGCTTTTACACTGGTATCTATTTTTGGTTCTTGTTTGTCAACTTTGACAAAGTCTGATATAATGACTGCTGTTTTTTTGTTGTTGTTGTATCTATGTCATGTTTTTGTTACATTGTTGTATTTAGCTAATTGTTATGATTTCTTTTGGATGTGGAACTTGAGTCCCTGACTCAAAGGTATGTCAAATTCCAAGACTTAATAAACAAATAAAACATACATAAAGGCAGGTTCCTGAATCACTGGCACCTGGTCAGGAACCAGAGGGTTGGTGTTGGAACCGGTACCACCGCCTGAAGTACCTGCAGAATCTGTAAAGCCCTAGCAATCTCCTCTGCTGTGAGCACAGCAGGCTTGTTGGCCGAGAGCTCCTTAGCCTTCTCGGCCACAGGTGTAGCCACATGTTTTTCTTTTTGTTTTTTCTTGGCTAGAACCAGCTCCAAAGCCGGTTTCACAGGTCTTTTAGCTTTAGTACAGTCAGCTTTATCCGTGGATTTTGGAGCTACTGACTCTTTATACCTCTATTTTTTGAATTAGCAGAGGAAGAGGTAGCAGGAGCTACCTCTTCTGAGGATTCTGGAGAAGGAGCAGTAGTCGCCATTTTTCTAATTTTTGAGTCCTTTTCTTAATAGTTTTGGGGCCAAAAGTTTTACATACAGCACAATTAGCAAAGATATGGCTAGGACCTAAGCAAAAAATACAAAGGTCATGCCCATAAGCATTAGCAACTAGGCGACCACAACTAGTACACTGCTTAAAACTAGTAGATCCTGTCTTTTTTCTTTGGCCCCTGACATTGGTGTCAGAAAAACAAACAAACAAAAAAAAATAAACTTGTTAATTCTCTGTTTTTTTGGCTGAAAGACTAGCGGTCGGTTCTCTGGAATTGACAGAATTTAAATAAAAACAATCTCCTGCATGCTGCTACATCAGGACTGCCCCCCCGCCACACAAATGCTGCAAGGCCTCACACAAGCAGGCACTCAGCCTGAGTGCTGCTACATTGAGACCAACCCCCCTGCCACACAAATGCGGCAAGGTATGGAACACTGGATCTGGAAAAGCTGAAGCCTTCTTAAAGAGAGTGTTTTTGTTTCGACTCCTCACCCACCCACCTAAAGCCATCCCTAGTTATATAGGTCACATCCTGTCATGTGACTACTTTTGCCCAAGTCCCCACTTTCCCATTAGCTTGTCATACTATTCGACCAGTAGGGGATCAGTACTGAGAGCTCTCTGCCTCTTCACTTCTCTCTATTATCCCATTCCCATCCTAGCTCTCACTGTCAGTCTCCTGCTCCACTTGGCTATCTCTGCCCCCTCTACTGCTGCCAGCTGTCCCCCCACAGGCTTTGAACCTTGTACCTTCCACACTAAAGGTGGCTACCCTACTGCTGGATCCAAGGAAGTAGGGCAAATAGAGACTTGCCACTACTCCAGATCCTGGCTAACTTCTTCTCTTCCCGATTGCTCTGCAGTCTCACTGCACCACCACCTGTGGTCACCCAGGTGGCAGTAAAGCAGCAGGACCTGCAGGCCACCGTTCCCAGAGAAGGAGAGCAGCCCCCCAGGTGCTTGATCCTACTCCCTTGGCCAGACCTCTAGCAATGGGAATTCGCTTCAGATCCCGAGTCCCTGGCATTGCAAGCAGTAGTGCAACCTCAGGCTATTTACAGTGCTCTGTCAACTATACACCCACTTTGATGTAAGAAAACATAAGCATATGGAGAGGGAAATAATTCAGTTTTAGTAAAATGTTGCAAAGTGTTCAATGTTCATAATTTGCACTGTAGGTACTGTGCACTATTATTTAAATAATATATTAAAACATTATATATGGGTGTTATGGCTGACAGTATAGCCTAGTGGTTAGAGTAACAAACAGTGATCGAACTGAGTACATTTAGAAGACTTGGGTTTGATTCCCACAACCTCCACTTGCGTACTGTGTGACTCCAAGCAAGTCACTTAACCTCTGCAATGCTCCTGGATCACCTCTGAAAACAGGCTGTTTTGCCTAGTGGGCTTACCTGTTTTACAAAAAATATAAAAACAAATACCAATATATGTTTACTACATCATACAGTAGTCAGGGTACCATATAATTTACTTGAGTTTTAATTGGGCTGCAATGATTTTATATAGGTAAACATAAATGTTCAGATACATTTTGCGTTTTATAAGCTTGTTTTTAGACTTTAGTCAGGTTTTTATTGTTTTTTTGTATATGAACATCTAGGATATAGATTGCTAAGCACAGGATCACTGTTACCAACTAGTTTATTCAAGTTTATAATCAGCAGGGCCATCCAAAATCCTCAGTTGTTTGAATGAAAATTAGTCTGAATGAAAGTATGTTCACAAGGCACAAGCTGCCTTACTACTTATTTAGGTGAATGGGATAGAAACATAGACTTTGACGGCCCACCTAGTCTGCCCATTTCATCATTTGCACCTTCTCTCCCACCAGTTGTGTCAGTCTCTGACAACAAAATGTTTTCTGACAGATTGCTTTAATAAAAAGCAAATGTTACATGTTTAAGTGCACTTATGCTTGGCCAGTGGAATGGAAAGCAAATTCAGTGACACACGGAAGGTAAGACCCCAGTGGCTGTATGATGCTGGCAGGTACAGTGGTGCTCAATTCACATCTAAACTCAGACATGAAAACTGAGACACCCTTTTCATGGAGACCAAGGAAAAAAGAGAAATCCACATGTTTGTGAGATGCATTAGAAGGTCCTCCACTAATCACTTGAGAATTTTTTTTTTAGGTGATGAGACTATTTCAAAGAAGCAAATTCAGGCAGTTTTTGTTTTTGTTTCCCCTACCACCTGGCCATCCATTCCTTCAGGCCTGCCAAGTCCCTCTCCCACTGCTGCTGAGTCCCACCACCATCATCCACTGCCCCTTATGGCCATGCTACCAGGTAACCCAAAGTAACCCTTCATCGGTGGGCCCCTACCCCTGTGGGAGGCTAACAGGGGTCAGAACAGATATATGTGTCTGGGGCTTCATGCTTATGGAGGGACCAGAAACCATCCTCTGTGTGGCCAGCAGGTGGTGTTCTGTTTTCATGAGAGCGTGACAGGCCACATGATGTCAAGGCACAAGCTGATGTCCATCACGCTGTCTTCTGCAATGAGGGCCAATGTGTTGCCATGCATCCAGCCTCCACCTGGGGCTAGCAAATGCTGAACTGTGAATATACCTCCTCTCAGGAGAAGGTGGGTGGTCGTTGGACCTCAAGCTTCTACCTCCCCCCGCCGGTCCTCCAACACCCAAACCTGACCCTGGTCGGTGGTGTCACAGGCAGAACCAATCTGCAAGCAGTTAAATGATAGGAAAACAAATGTGGTCCGCCTTAGTAGTGGTGGTGGTTCAGATTAATTCACATCTGAGTTCTAGCAAGCAAAGAGACTAAGTAATTTGTAACTTCGCATGTGGGGTGTGGGTGTTGAAGAAAGGGGATCTATAGTGCTGTCACTACTGCCATCATCCTGAGGGATGTGGATTGCCTGTTGCTGCCATCACACCTGAGAGGTGGGGGGCCGTAGTGCTTCTGCCATAACTACTGGTGGATGGGAAATGTTGTACTGCTACTGTCCACCAGAGGGATGGGGGCCATAGTGTTGATACTGCCATCACACCTGAGAGGCAGGGGCTGTAGTGCTTCTTCCATAACCACTGGTGGATGGGGAATGTTGTACTGCTGCTGTGCCACCTGAGGGATGGGAGCCATAGTGCTGATACTGCCATCACAACTGTGGAATGCGGAATGTGGTACTGCTGCCATCACACCTAATGGATAGGGACCACAGTGCTGCTGCTGCTGCTGCTGCCATCACACCAGAAGGATGGGTCTGTAGTGTTGTGGGTGCTGCCATCGCACCAGAGGGATGGGGGCCTTGCTGCTGTTTCCATCACACTTCAGGGATGGGGGCTGTAGTGCTGTTACTGCCATCATATTTTGTACCTAAAATAACTTTAAATTTTACAAGGATGGAATGATGTGCAATAGTAGAGGCCAAAAGCTGCTAAAATGCACGTTAGTAGAGTTAAAAATTGTTAAATAAAGTACACAAAACCAAACACCGGTAAAACCGGATTTTGGCTTAGCAGACACCGGTGACAGTACCGTTTTTTACAATGTGCAAAATGGAATTTGCTCTTTCTCAATCCCGGTAAACCAGTGTCCCTGCTAATGATGCCCTCCACCTAGAAGTCACTCGTTCTCTTCTTTCCACAGTAGACTATGGAATAGTTATATATGGCTCTGCATCTGACACTGTGCTAAACAGGGTTAAGATCTCCCCAAACAAAGCAAACCGTCTTGTTCTTGGGGCCTATAGGCTCACCCATACTGGTGCTCTACACCAGCAAGCACACTGGCTGGAGTTTAATAGTCTGCTAACCTACCAAACTTGCCTACTAGCTAAAAAAGATACTATCCTGTCAGTCTCCTCCCTCGACCCTTCAATTTGGACTCCCATCCCTCACTGCGCACCACTAGGAGCCTTCACGGGTTCGCACCTAGTTCCTTTTTGTAAAACTGCTTTTGGGCAGTGTGCTTTTTCGTATTGGGCCCCCATCTGGTTAAACAGACTGCCTCAGAAAGTCTGTCCACTGACAAACTTGGCCCCTTTAAAGGCAAACTTCACCAGCATCTCCTCTTGGTGAACCCCTGTAACTGCTCTTAATCTCCTCCCACCTCTCTCCAGACTGTCTCCCCTTCTCTCTTGTCCTTCTCATTTCTATCCTCTTTCCTCCCTAATTTGCTAACCCCTGATGTGCCTGATGTATTTTTTACCTTGTTTGCACTTATACCGTTAACCGGTGGCACTTTTGAATGTGAATTCTGTATCATATGCATTAGATCCACTGGTTTCTCAACTTGTATTTTGTAACCCCGACTATTTCCTTGTTCACTGTATTATTGTACCATTGTTCTATACACTGTATTATACCTTATGTTATCCATGTACAACGTTCTGTATTCTCTGTTTGATGTGGAATCTCTGTAAAAGAGCCCCTGATTCACAAGTATTTCTGAACTTCAAATAAATAAATAAATAAAAATACATAAATAAATCTCAATCGGTTCCTGAGAGGAAAGGGGAACCGACAATCACTCGGTTCCTGACAGAAAAAAGGAGCTGCTAAACAGTAAAATATAAAACAAAATAAAGTAGAATGCAACCGGAACGAAAGGAACCACACAAAGATAAAAATTAAACTATATTTGTAAAGATAAAAACAACTAAACCTAGCAGTTTCCTGCGGTTCCATGGAACCGTCGAGGAACCAAAAAAATACTGAAACTAAACAAAATAAACTATCTCAATATAGGGGCACAAAATGAAACATAAAAGTAAATTAAGAAGGGTGCTAATGAGCACCGAACTGTAAGGATGCAAACCTCCAACGCTCCGCTTTGCAAGTTCAAAAATAAATAGTTTTAGTAGATAAAACACAGATCTAAACGCATAAGGTGGCATCAGAAGAGTTCCTAACTATAGATGAATACCCAACATCATCCAAAAATACCCAGAATGCTGGAAAATTGGCGAGTAAAAAGTCCTACTCGGCTGACCTGATGGTGAATGCCGGCATTGGGCCTACTTTGCTCTCGGTGGCAGAGATCGTGTTGATCAGCCACACAGTGACTGAGCAGGTGCTACAAGGGCTGAGCCCCCGGCTAGACAACTGAGGGGAAAATAGCATCCATTACCTCTGAGGTTGGCCAGCACGATCAGAAGATCGCTAAGCTTGAACAACGTGTGTCCGACAGGGAGGACACCACGAAGCAGGTTCCAGACAAAGTGGCAGCCTTGGAACAGGAGCTTGAGGCATTAAAAGACGTGGTGGATTATCAGAATTATAGCCAAAGAAACAACCTGTGGCTGCGGGGCTTACCTGACGGAAAGGAAGGGAGGAGCGCTCTGGACCGCAAACACTGCCTAAATTGCTCGGTATGAATTTGAAACATGGAAAGTTAAAAATCGAGCAGGCCCACAGAGCGGTAACGCCTCGGCCGAACAGTGATCAACCCCTGCGGCAGATGATCTTCTGATTACACCACTCTGGGGACAGACAAGCTGTCCTAGCGGCCCACAGAGCTAAAAAGGAGGCCATCTGTGAGGGAGCTTGCCTCACCTTACACCAGTACTTATCACAAAGGGTCCAGAAAAAACGGCAGCTCTTCAACCCAACAATGGACAGGCTGTGGGAAAGAGGGTTGGAATTTTATATGGCCTACCCTGCGATGGTAAAAGTGCGATTTGAAGGAGCTAGTTATAGTTGCTGAGAACTAGAAAAACTGAAAAGCTTTGTTATCGAGTGGCACAAACAGCATGGGAAAAGAAACAGGGAAGGCCAAAGTTGCAGATAAAGGAATCTACTGAGACTTTGTACATATTTTTGCTTAGCTGGATGCACTCACGATGGTCTGTGCCTCATTTGGAGGGCATGCGCATGTCGTACCCTGAACAATCCACCAGCAGCTGGTGATGAACAAACTTTTGTTTGACTGCCCATCTCACCCTAGGAATTAAAATCTGCACAGTCTTCCACAACAAACATAATGGACTTTGGAGAAACCCAAAGAAGGCAGAAAGCAGCCCAGCCCAAACAGGAGGTGTTTACTGGACTAACATCAACCAGGACCTTGGAAGTGAGATGACCTTGCCTGGTCTAGTTCCCCAAATGGCCTTGCACCTGGGGTGCAATGGCTGCAGAGTCTTGGCAATAAAACTGAAAGGAAGATGGAAAATGCAGATGCTGATCAACTAAGAGTGCGACACAGGTCAGTGGGGCGGGAGAGGCCGGCATGTGATACTAACTGTGCGGGTCGCCTCCCCTCACCCAAACCTAAGCACTGGGAAGACATGAGAAGACTAACAGCATGGGGAATGGGAGAGGAGGGAATTCAAATAATAGAGCAAAGGTGCTGGGGGTTTTAAGACTCATGGGAAGTCGATGTAGCAAAGAAGGGGGTGTTAGTTGGGCTGACTAAAGCCAAAGAGAAATAGATGCCTTGGGGGAGGGTGGTTGAGACAAAAGAAGCAAGCACATATTCCCACCCCCTGAGCCAGAAGCAGCCCCCCAAGCCAGGAAAAGCGGGGCCATCCACTCCCCGAGAAAGAGGTGTTTAATGCTTCGAAGTGCTGGATTGTGTCAGGTTGGAGGTCCAGTACATTTACAATGCATCAAGAAGTTTATCTGGAACTCTTTTGCACTACTTGTGTAGTGCACTTTTTCAGCAAGTAAAGGTTTTGTGATTGATTCTCTGGAGTGCTTGATGAAGTTGTTGTCTGTTTCTCCATCCTTCTTCAATGCAGGAGAAGCCGGGCCATCCCCTCCCTGAGCCTGGAGAAGCAGGGTCGGGGGGTGGGGGACCCTGTTTCTTCTGGCCGAGACAAGGTCCTGCGTCTACTGCTTGTGCCTTGAGGTAAGTGGCTCACTGGGTTTATTTGTCTCAGTATACTGTGGAGAGAGGACTCGAGGGAGAGAACACAGTTTCCTGGCCTTGCCACTGTGGATGAACAATCCATCAAGGACCAGCTTGGGAGGTGGTGATGGACACCTGCTGGAAAATGGTGGGACGGATGACTGCTTCTTTTGGTGACTGTGTGTGTGTGGGGATGTCCCTGCTTTGCCAAGCTTGGGGGGGTCTGTTTCTCCGTCTTGGGAGAGGGATATGGCAATGGCCTTGCTTTTTGGGGCTCTGGGATGGCCCTTCTTTGGCCTGTCTTTGGGGGTATGGCAATGGCTCTGATTTTTGTGGCTCTGTGTGCGGGATGGGGATGGCCCAACCTTTTCTGGTCTGTGGGGGTTGTTCTGCATCTCTTGACCGGGGGAGGGGGGGGTGGAGATCCTGTGACTTCTGGCTTGGGGGAGGATGGCTGAGCCAAAAGAAGCAGGCGCAGACCCCTCCCCTTAGCCAGGAGAAACAGCCCCCCCAGCCAGGAAAAGCAGGGCCATCTACCCCTGAGGAAGAGGTGTTTAATGTCTCAAAGTGCTGGGGCTTGTTAGGTTGGAGGTCCAGTCCATTTGCAGTGCATCAAGAAGTTTGCATGGAACTGTTTTGCACTACTTGCATTTTTCTAAAAGCAAAGCTTTTGAGACTGATTCTCTGGAGTGCTTGACAAAGTTGTCATTTGTTTCTACATCCTCCCCCAATGCAGGACAAGCTGGGCCATCCCCTCCCTGAGCCTGGAGAACTGAGCCTCCTTCCTTAAGCTGCTTCTTCTGGCTTGAGGGGAGGGGGGGGCCCCTGTTTCTTTTGGTTAAGTTGGCTTGGAAGGGTGATGGCCCGCTTCTCCTGGCTTGGGGGAGCCTGTAGTTTCTGGCTTTGGGCAGAGGGGAGAGAACTGGCAGATGGTCATGCTTCTTCTGGATTGGTGGTGGGCTAGCCCTACTTCTTCTGGCTCAGGGTAGGGTGGAATGGCCCTGCTTCTCCTCCTGGCTCTGCCACTGGAGGAAATCTATAGGGCAACAGTTGTGGGAGGTGGATGGGCACCTACTGTGCCTGGGAGGGCCAGCCAGACAGAGCTAGGTCTACCTGTCTGTATCTGGGTAAAAGGTAAGGGGGGGGGGTACAATTAATGGTGTGGTTGGTTGAGGACTTCAAGTCTCAGGAAGTCAGTAAGGCCTAAGGATAAGGTGTCTGCAAGCAGAGAGCAACCTTAAAGAAGAATTGTCAGCAGTCCCACTGCAAAACCATGGAACCCATAGGTCCCGATGAGGTAAATCACATGGGTGGTGATTTTTTAAAATAACTTTCAAAGTTCTTATTTATGATTTATTTGGCTGGTGGGCCCACAACGCTCATCCCAGAGTTCCTACTGCAGAGTAACTCGTGGCAAGCCCTTTGATGGTGCGACTGATGAGCTCTGCTGCTGCTAGGAACTTCTATTTGACAGTACAGTTCTCAGAAGATAACAAAATATATAAGTGTATATTTGCACTTCGGGCTCCTGTACTGATCCACTGAGGAAAGCGCGTCCTCAGTGGATTGGTATCGGAGCCCAAAGGGCAAATATACACTTGATATCTTTTATTTTCTGAGAACTGTACTGTCAAATAGGAGTCCCCAGTGGCTAAGTCCATCCGACAGCATGAGGGCGTGCGCCATAGACAGTAATAGGGCTGTTTTTTAATATTTTTTTTATATTTTAGATGCCCATTCTGAACAAATCAAAGTCCCCCTGGCTTCCTTAACTAACAAGACCCTTGTTAGCTGAGTGGAGGAGGGCATGATTTGTTCAGAACAGGCATCTAAAATATAAAAAAAATATATATTATGAAAAAACAGCCCCATTACAGTCTGTGGAGCATGCCCCCAAGCTGTTCAGATACATTACATCACAAAACCTGCTAGCATGGGGCAGCACTCAGGACAAGGATGTGGAAAAAGGATCGGCAGCTCAGCTCCCACACTCATATCATGTGTGACTGCCATCAGACATAATGCCAGTTCTTCAGGGTGGTGGTGAACGGTATCTCAGAGGTCCTTTATACCCACATCGCTGTTACAATGGCATTCTATTTGTGTTACCAGTGCCCCAAGCAAGTAAAAGACAACTTAATCATCTATTGGGCATCATGTGGCTTGCTGTGAAAAAATGCATCACCAGAAAACGGCTGACGACCCACTGTTCCACCATGGGGGAATGGAGGGCTAGGGTGACTGAGATTTAAGAAATGGAAAGGATTACATTCGACTTGAACAACAACGGTGCACTATTCACATCGTGCTGGAAGACCTGGGTATCATATGTCATGCAGTATGATGCCCATTATGTCCCCTGAAGGGCTGACAGCAGGTAGGACTGGTTTTCTTTTGTGTACCCTGCTGAAGACAAAAAAAAAATCAATTTAAATCTCTGCATATAGCTCCAGATTTTGAACAATGCAAGGGAGGGAGAGTGGATTTTTGCTCAGACTGGGGTCTCTCCCTGCCATCTATTCAAACCTCTCAACCAGTTACCTCAGAAATCATGTGAATGACTTGAAAGACTCAGACTAGTGGGCCAAATCAGGAGCATCCCTGGAAGTCTGGTACACCTAAAAGGTATATGCCTATCACCCATTTTAATGTTCACTTTTTACTGTAAGACAGTATGCTTGAAATTACAGGGGCGGGGGGGGGGTCCAGAGAGCATCCCCCCAGCTCTGAAGAGAGCATCTGTATCTACTGCATCACTGCCATTGACTTATACAGGGAGAAGCCTTTAAAGAGACACCAGGGACCCCAATAGCTCACAAAGCTCAAAGTAAACTTCCCTAACCATAAGAAAAACATGGCTTCATGTTTATTAGCATTTTTGCCCCCACTCTAAATTCCCTCCTGGTTTGTGGGTTCAAACCACTAACCACATGCCCATTTTTACTGGGTTGACGCAAGTTTTCTTTTTTTTTTTTACTTTCTATTTTTCCCTCCTACTAGCCCTCCATCTCCGACTCTTCGGGGGCACCTGGAAGTCATCCCTCTGCCAACCACCCAACCTATCACCAACCTTGCATCCCATGTAGCCACGGTTATACCCCCTGGGCGGGGAATGAGGTGGGGCCCGTACACTTACTTGATTTCGTTGGGCAAGGTGGTCTGGGAGGGTGGTGATAAACTTCGAAGGCATGCTCCTGGTGCCCCATCTTCCCATCGATGGAAGGCTGATTTCCTCTGGTTTTTCTCCCCTCGTGTGGTGTGTGTGCCCTGACGTCAAGGTGCTACGCACCGATGTCCACCACACGTCACGGCCGGCCCCGACAGGAGTTGCTGTATCTCCAGCCTCCACTCGGGATCAGGCAAGTTGCGGGCATTGGCCCCTCCCTCCCCCAGAGAAGGTGAGCCGTCGGGCCGCTCAAGCCATTCTCTCCCGGCCAGTCCTCCAGAGACCAGAGTCCGCTGCGCCGACGGGCCGGCTGGGTTGACGTACGTTTTGTTGCTTTTTTTTCACTACGTCTGCTGTGACTTACCTGCCGGCCATCTTCCCACAGGGCTTGTGTCCCCCCCCCGGGTCAGCTGGGATCCGCAAGCCCCACTTAAGAATAGATCCAGTTCCATTTGGCATGCCCAGCTGATCAGGTGCAGGACCTGCAGGCACTTGTCATCCTGCTACTGGATTGTTCTCTCAGTTTCACCCTGAGAGATGTGGCAAGCAATGACAGCACGGTGTATGCCTCGTGGTCCTGCATGACATGCACTGACATCTGGTATGCCTACTGACCTGCTTCACCCAAATTGCAATTCACCGTGCTTTCACCAGGGACCAGACAAGCTTTGGTCTCTGCCCACCCACCAGAGGAGAAGAAAAGTTCTATGGACGCTCAATCCTCTTCCACCTAACTGGCCCTCCAACAGCCCGGATTTGCTTGTGGACCCGGGTCATTGGCACTGCAAGTAGTAGCGCTACCATTGTGCAGGCTGTCACCTTTCCAAGTTGCTGCTTTTACGTGCTGCACCACTGTCACCATGTTGCAGCCCCATTTTTGTTTGTGTAAATTCTATCTGCCCTGCTCCTGGCACAGGGGGAAATAAAATATTCTAAATAAATATGGATATCTGTGTCCTCGACATTGCTAGCGCTCAGTGAAAAATGTAATAAATTCCCATGTACCTTTCCCAGAATGTTAAATAACTTCTGCCCTGATCCAGCAGATGCACGTCTTGAAGTTGTCAGTGCAGGTGGAGACTGTGCACTCCCCCTCCCTCCCCCAAATCACGATTTTATTAGCACAAAAGCAAGTTGAGCATCAGAGTGGAGTGACAGGTCCTTCTGTTTGTGCCACTTCCTATATGTTGTACTTGACACTACCAAATTTGGCTACTAACAACTTTTTGCCAACATCAGCAGTGCACACACTGTACCCTTGCTCTTCTTATACCTTCTTTGGTACATTTACCAAATGCAAGGTTACCAGTAGGGTGGGACGGGTCCTTCTGTTTTGCCACATCTTATATTTTGTACTTGGGCTACAAAATCAGTAATTTGCCTACTAACCACTTTTAACCTTTTGCCAACATCAGCACTGCACACTGTACCCTTGCTCTTCTTATACTTTCTAGTTGCCCCATTACAATCAGTGGAGTTTGTTTTTGATATCTGTTTGTTCTTTTAAAAACACAATTATTTTTATTGTTTACCTATCCCTGTGCACCAAAAGTAACTGGCGCTGTGGCTTCAAGACTGCCCTTTAAATGTTCCTGAAAATAGGCATAATTAATGTCTAGTGCACTTTCCCGGTCATCACAAACCAAACTAATAAAATAAATAAATAACTAAGTGGATTCACTTCCTGGCTTAGATCCCACCTCCTAAAGAAGGCTTAGAGCAAGCAGAAGTGCTTGGGTACTCTGCCTTTGTTGCTGGATTGGCTGAGTGTCTTGATGGAATATATACTGTACACGTAGCAGCACTCTCCTTGCCTGAGCCATTCATTTTGTCAACGAAGCATTGCTCCTGTGTGGGTTGGGTTCAGTTGCTGGGAGGTGCCTAGCCTAAGGGGAGGCTGGTCCATCAGTGGGAGAGTGGTTCCCAGGGGTAGGTCACCTGCATAGAGGGTTATCTGCTGTGGGAGGCTTGTCAGGGACATGGAAGGGTGATTGGCAGGGAGGTGGTGCAGTGCAGGGGGTTCCAGCTATAGCTAGAATGACTGTCTGTGGGATCTGGAGGGGACAGCTGCAGAGAAAGTTGTCTGTTGGGGGTAGCTTCTCTGTGGGATTGGGGATGTGGTCCAGTTACAGGGAGGCTGCCTGGCATGGGGTTTGATGCTGAGTGTGGTTTGTCTGGGATGGGTGGCTGGTCCAGTGTCTGTGGGGATGGTCCAACTTTAGGTAGGGAGGCTACCTGGGGAGGGTTGGTAAAATGTTTCCTTTTACATGTTAGGTTACTTTATTTATTCTGTTTTTCATAAATAGCTGAGCTAGACGTAGAAATGTCTTCTGTTAGCACCCTTTGCAAACTGTGTGAGAGGCCTTTCGGCACCATGCAATTCTGCTTAAAGTTGGACCAGCATAACATTCTGTGGTGATTTGCATATGCAGCCCATGATGCTTTGCATTGTGGGGGCATGTGTGATTTTGTATAGACGTAGAAATGCCCATTTTCAGGCACAACTGGACGTTACCTGAAAATAGTCATGTAATTGCATAGTGTGCTTACATGGTTATCACAAAATAAATGAGTACTTTGCTGTCATGCAGGTACATTCCTGCCTGAACTCATGTAAAGGGGCTGAGTCACCACATCTCCCACAATGGTGGCCACCCAAGTTTTCCACAAAGCTGCAAATTCCCTGCCGAAGTGCCCATCATTTGCCAGTTTTCCTTCGTTCAGATTCATTTGAATGTATTTCTTCTTTATATTTTTTTTGGACGTTAGGGTTTTGTCATCTCCACATTGTTTAGTGCTAACCTGTCTACTTGTGGTGCTCTTTTTGCTACCACTATATTGCATGTTTTTAATTTCTAGTGCTGCCACATTGCACTCTGGCACTGTTAAATATTACTGCATGTTTACATGTGCGTGCTGCTTTGTTTCTCTTCCTTGCATCTCCTCTTCCAGATCACAACAGTGTTGAGAATGCTAAGCTCAGCAGCTCTTCTGTGCTGGGGAGGAGGCAAATATCTGCACCAGGAGTTCTGGGGATGGGATCCTGCAGACAGTGGCAAGCTGATCTCAGAGGGCTGTCACAGTGTTTACCGCTAGTGGGTCCTTGCTCGCAGTTTTACATCTGTGAGGTCAGGTGACATCCCCAAGGTTACATTCTGAGCCACCGACTATGGTGGGTTTTAAACCTGGGATAACCTGCTTCCTGTATATACTATCTCTGCTTGTCCAGCAGCTCTTGTATCTCTGGAACACTGTCTCTGCTCTTGCCTTCTTCCCTTAGGTTCACCATTTTTCCCTTTTATTTATTTTTAACAGGTCTGACAGGACATGGATACCTGCATGTCAGGCAAGTATGGTTGGATATTTAACTTTCCCTATTACTCTATTTTTTCCCTAAAGACCTATGGATCCTTTGTGACCCCATGGCTATTCTTCTTTTACAGGAATGACAGGACATTGTCTTAATACCCCAATCCCAGGCTCCTAGGATCCAGGTAAGGGATCTATTATCTATGCAAGGTAGTTAAACTAAAATGCTGCAGCCACAACTGTGCTTTGTCTGTCCTCTTCACCCATTTGCACTGCTTGTCTCCATGACCCTTGCATATCCTTATGTCCCTTTGCACTGCCTATCCCCGTTGCCTCATTTGCACTGCCTTGATATTCCCAATATTCCCTTGTTTGCATCATCTCTTCCTGTTGCCCATTTTGCATTGCCTGTTTCTGTAGCCCTCATAAATCCTCTTATCCCCTTTGCAGTGCCCACCCTTCCCTATAGCCTCCATACACTGCATATCTCCATACCTGCCTTTGCACTGTCTGTCTGTATAGCCTCCTGGCATTACCTGTACCCACCATACCTCCTAACTGTCCTGATTTTTGGGAAAGTCACTGATTGTGTCTAAAACGTTTACTCTGTCCTTAATAAAATTTGTGTTTTTGAAACAGAACAGTGGGACTGTAAGCATAAAATGTCAAGCATTAATGTTACAAACTTGTTCTTCAGAAAATGCATGTTACACTAATCCCCTTAATCTGCCGGCTTTCTGAGTGAATAGTACCCATTTTTAAGATGTGTCCCAGATTTGGGGTCTTTGTCTCCAATTTTTTTAAGCCATGTTCCTGATTTGTGAGGCAAGAGGTTGATGGGAATGATTCCCCACCAGCAGAAATATAAAGACAATTACATTTCTAGGGACATGGATATGTTGTTCAATCCACACTTCTTGGCAGGTTCCTTGCCTCTTTAAATCTTGCCGGAAGGTCTTCAAGCTGGCTCCTCCCACCCACCCAGGTGATAAACTCTCGGCTTCGCCCCATGACGCCAGAGCTTCCTTACCACTTGGAAGCTCAGGTTCCCTCCTTAGCGCTCTGCATTTTAGGCCTGGATCCAAACTCGTTAAACCGAAACTTATTCTTAAATTTTCTAGACTTCGGTCTGTTTCTTCCTTCGTGGCTGCGATGGATAAGTAGACTCCCGGATTGAGGCGGTGCCCATGCGGGCAGAAGATGTCTTGGACGATCCGCACTCCACATGCGTTTACTGCCTTAGGCTTGATCACAATCCGAAGGCCTGCGAATTGTGCAAGTCCTTCTTGGTTAACGTCCTCGAAGACCGTGCTGCCAGACTTCAGCTTGTGCGCTCCGAGAGACGTATTCCTCCGATGAAGTCAAAGGAGGCCCGTTGGGTGGTGTCCGCGGCGACGGGCTCGGCTGAGCAACTTGAGCAGATCGCCCTCGCGGAGGAGGCGGCCCAGGCTGCATCTTCGTCTTCCTCGGTCGCATTTATCCCGCTCTCCTTGGGCTCCTCCTACACGGCTTCTTTTAAGGAGCTTTGTCAATCCCTCTCTACAAAAGGTGAGGGTCCATCGGGACATTCCTCTCAGTCCAAGAAGAAGGACTCGAAGGGTAAGTCCCACCGTCAGCGTTCATGGGAGCAGGAGAGTTCCCCTTCCCCGGATAGTCAACACTCTACTTCGGTCGAGGTTGCGGCTAAGGCCTCTGGCTTCACGGTGTCCCCGTCAGGTCAGCCGGCCGAGACACCCGTCGACGCAGTCGAGATTTTTCTCGACCCGTCAGACGGGATGTCGACTGGAGAAGCCGACAACCCTTCTTCACCGGTTCCCCCGGTGGAAACCGAGGACTTGCCTGTGCCTCCTGTGCCGGAGACCCCGGTTAACGTTCCTGAGCCGAGGGAGGAACGGGTTTCTCCCGCTCCCTCCCAGACCCACCCTCGGAAACACCAAAGGTCTCGGACCCTCTTCTCGGTCTAGCTGATCCCAACATCGGCGGTCTCGGCACTGAGGAAAGTGGCGGCACCGCTCGTCCTCGTCTTCTTCCTCCTCTGAGGAAAGGCTTCAGTGCAAATTGCGTTGGCGCTACGAGGACTTGATGTGGCAGCAGCTCCTTCTGACCGGGAGCAAACCGACTCCATCGCCTTCCCCGGCCATTAAGTGGCTGTCACCGGAGCGGCCGAAACAAGCCCTCATGGTTATCGAGGAGCCAAAGCCGGCGCCGGCTGTTTGGCCAAAACCAGCTGCACCACCCACTGTGGTGGAACCCCCGCCTCCACAACCTAAATCTGGGGCTCTGACCAAGGATTCTCGGTCGGGTCAGGGGTTGCCCCATCGGTTGTCGGTCACTCTCACTCCCGATCGGCCTCGGCAGGTGGAGGGTGGCTCAGGCCCTCGGCAGCTGTTTGCAGACTCCTCGGAGTCTGATGATGACTCTTCCCTGTTCTCCAGGCCCCTCGACCTGGAGTCCACTGGGGGACAGTCAGTGGATGAGAGCCCATCCTCGTTCATGGGTATGCTTCCGCTCATGTCAGAATCTACTGGTATGAAGCTCGAACCTGTGTCAAAGTGGGCCAAGTATCCCCTCACGGAGATGCTGGACTAAGGGGATTCTCCCACGGAGGCCTTTCCAGTGGCTGAAGCCATTGTTGGCCCACCTCTGGAGTTATGGCAACGGCTGGCTTCTTGTCCTGCTCCTTCGGCCAGGATGGGCAGGAAGTATGCAGTCCCCACCGGCTCACTCTCCAGATTTTCGGAGCACCCCTCTGCGGAGGGGCTTGTGACTGACAGCGTTTTCCGGCGTTCCGGAAATGCTAGGGACATGGACAAGCCTCCTGATAAAGAGTCCAAGAAGCTGGACTACACCAGGCGTAAAGTCTACGTTGCGTCCTCCCTAGGCCTTCGTCAGGCCAGTTCGGCCGTACTGATGGCACACTTTTCCCATGCCCTACGGGCTCCCTGGATGAGGCGATTCCTCATCTCCTGGCTGACCTCCAGACTACGGTCAAGCAGGTGCGGGATCTGGGAAGGGCGGTGTCAATGCAGCAGCTCCAAACTGCTCTTGACATTGGAGACTCTTGTGCCCGGTCAGTAGCGGCCGCAGTGGCCATGCGCCGCAGAGCTTGGCTGCGGATCTCCACCTTCACAGTAGATACCCAGCACAAGCTGGCAGACGTCCCCTTCCTGGGTACCGACTTGTTCGGTCTCGGGGTGGAGGGTCATTTGCAGAGGATCGAGAAGTCCAATGCCACCTTGGACTCGGTCATGTCTGCCCAGAAGCACAAAGGCTGCCAGCAGCAGCGTAAGCCCTTTCGGCCTTCTGCCCCTGCGGCATGTCCGGCCCAGCAACACCAGCATCAGGGCCAGCAGGCTCGCACTTGGCACCCCAAAGCCAAGTCTGTAGCTTCCTCCAGCAGGAGGGAAAGGCCTGGGAGGTCCCTCGGCCAGTCCCTCCTCCAAGCCTGCCCAGTGACGGGTTGAGGGGTGTCGCCCCCAGCCTTGTCGCTCCCCCCCGGGTTCCCCCCATGGGGGGACGGCTCCGCCACTTCCTTTCTGCCTGGTCCGTTATCACCACGGACCGCTGGGTGTGAAGTGGTAGGAAAGGTCTGCCTCTGGAATTCAGGCAGGCCCCAGCTTCCGAGCCGTCGCCCCATGGGGGCTACGGTCTAGCTTCTCTGTCGCCCGTCGAGCCATATTGCCCTGCTCCTCCAGAAGGAGGTGATCAGGAGGTGGCGGATCCTCCACCAGACCCAGAGTTTGTGTCCAGGTATTTCCTGGTCCCAAAAAGGACGGGGGCTGGTGCCCCATTCTAAACCTCACGACCTGAACAGGTTCCCAGGTCTCGAACCTTCAGGATGGTCACTCTGGCTCAGATCATTCCATCCTTGGAACGAGGCATGTGGTTCTGTTCTCTGGACCTCCAGGACACGTTCTTTCACATCCCAATCCATCCGTCTTATCAGCGATTCCTCCACTTCAGAGCGGAGGGGTCCCTTTACCAGTTCCGGGCCATGCCCTTCGGCCTCTCTCCAGCTCCCAGGGTCTTCACCAAATGCATGGCAGTGGTGACAGCATTCTTGCAGCGCTGAAGGGTCTGGGTGTACCTTTACCTGGACGACTGGTTGATTGCAGCCCCCTCCAGACCGGAGGTGGAGCAGTCCAGGTATCTGGTCCTCCAGGTCTGCTCTCAGGTTGGCCTCCTCATCAATGAGGCCAAATCGTAACTCGTGCCAACGCAAGTGATTCAATTCATTGGGGCAGAGCTCGACTCTCTTCAAGCCACAGTACGGCTCCCGGCGGACAGGGCCGAGGTTCTTTCCTCCTTTGCCCAATCATTTCTGGTTGGGCAACTGCGCCCTGCCCGGGACTTCCTCTGCCTCCTGGTGGCCTGCACCAGAGTGGTCCATTGGCACATGCGTCCCCTACAATGGGGACTGGCCAGCCAATGGTCACAGCGCTCCGGTCCTTTGGACCAGCCAGTGAGTGTGACCCAGGAGATGTGGAACGCTCTCTAGTGGTGGATCGTTCCAGCTCATCTGCAGGAGGGCATCCCGTTTGTCTGCCCCGAGCCGACGGTCACTCTATTGACCGACGCCTCTCTGATGGGTTGGGGCGCCCATCTGGGGAGCACAGAGGACACGGCCTCTGGTCCCCTCGGGAGTCTCAATGCCACATCAACCTGCTGGATCTTCGAGCGGTCCGACTAGCCTTCACCGCATTTGAACGGGGTCAAGTGGTCCAGGTCCAGACGGACAATACCACAACCATGTACCACCTAAACCGCCAGGGCGGGACGTGCTCCTTGCCCCTGTGCAAGGAAGCTCTCCACACTTGGTCCCTTGTGAGCAGTCTGGAGGCAGATCTCCTAGCCATCCATGTGGCAGGAGCCTCCAACATTCTGGCCGATGCCCTAAGCCGGATAAGGGCTGCATCTCACGAGTGGTCTCTCCTGCCAGAGGTGGTACACGATCTGTTCTCCCACTGGGGCACACCTCAGGTGGACCCGTTTGCCTCCAGGGAGAATGCGAAGCTGAAGATGTTTCATGCTCTCCCCCCGCAGCAGGGCTCGCTGCAGGGGGATGCCTTCGAGGCCGTGGACCCCGGGCTTCTTCTACGCTCTTTCCCCATTTCCCTTGATCCATAAGGTGCTTCTCAAGGCGAGGAGGGACAAAGCGCAGGTGATTCTGGTAGCCCCAGACTGGCCCCCCCAGTTCTGGTATCCAGATCTCCTCAGCCTCAGCTCCAGGCTCCTGAGGCAGCTTCCAGCCCACCCGGACCAGATCTCAGTCAATCAGGGGAAGGTACTCCACCCAGACCTTCAATCCCTGCACCTGACAGCCTGGTTCCTCAGCAGCTAGAGTTCCAGGCCTTGGGTCTTTCTGACGAGGTCCTCAACGTTGTTGAGGCATCCCGTAAGGAGTCGACCAGAAAATGCTATGCCTTTAAATGGAAGAGATTCTCCATTTGGTGTCAGGATAAGGGGTTGGACCCTTCCTCCTGTTCCTTGGCCAGCATTCTGGACTACCTGTGGTCCCTTTCTCAGCTAGGACTTCGGTCGAAGACCCTTAAGGTGCATCTGGCAACCATCTCTGCTTGCAGACGCAGGGACGGAAAGCAGTTGGTGGCACAGGAGAAGGTGGTCGGCACTTTTCAATGGCCTTGATACATATCCCTTACAGTCGAGAACCTCCACCTCCATGAGATCTACTGCTGGTATTGGCTAAGCTCATGGGCAAGCCATTCGAACCGATGCACAGGTGTGACATCTCTCACCTGTTGTGGAAGACCGCCTTCTTGGTGGCTATCACGTCAGCCAGAAGGATGGGAGAGCTTCAGGCGCTTTCCATCGAGTCTCCCTATCTGGTCTTCCACAGGGACAAGGTTGTCCTGCGCCCCCAACCGAAATTCCTTCTGAAGGTGGTATCGTATCGAAGTTTCACCTTTACCAGGTGTTGACTCTGCCGGTATTCTACCCCAATCAAACCTCGGAGGCTGAATATAGGCTCCATACTTTGGACCCTAGAAGAGCGCTCTCTTACTATAAGGAGCGGATGGCTGAAGTTCGGGGAGAGGTTCGCCAACTGTTTGTCACCTATGCTGAAGAGGCACCTGGCAGACCTGCAGCTAAGCGGACGACAGGCAGGTGGGTCACCTCCTGCATAGATCTCTGCTATAGGTTGGCAGGCATGGAGCCTCCCAAAGGGATAAGAGCTCATTCTACCTGCCATACCGCTGCTTCCAGGGACGTCCCTATCCAGGAAATCTGCAGGGCTGCTACCTGGAAGTCAGGACACACCTTCATTACCCATTACCACATCAACCTTGAGTCACGCCGGGATGCTGGTTTTAGGACCTCGGTTCTCCAGTCCTTGTTTCCTAAATAGGGGGTGTGCGCCTTGTCTCCCTCATCCCGGAGAACTGCTAGAAGTCTGCCAAGAAGTGTGGATTGAACAACATATCCATGTCCCTAGAAATACAGGTTACTCACCTGTAACAGGAGTTCTAGGAATGGTATATGTTGCTCATCCACACAACCCACCCGACCTCCCCGGCTCGACGCACAACCTGGCTTCCAGCGGCTAGATCTGGCATCATGGGGCGGAGCCAAGAGATTTATCACCCGGGTGGGTGGGAGGAGCCAGCCTGAAGACCTTCCGGCAAGATTTAAAGCGGCAAGAAACCTGCCAAGAAGTATGGATGAACAACATATACCATTCCTAGAACTCCTGTTACAGGTGAGTAACCTGTATTTATTTTCTAGTGCATACCATTGCAGCTAATATAAATATCATAACTTTATGCTCCAGGGGTGTTAGCTGCAGAGAGGGTGATCTGCTGTGGTGGGGTGGCCTTGGAGGAGGAATCCAAATACAGAAACGGTGCTCAAATTTACATGGATGTGGGGCTGGAGGTGGTACAGATTCAGGGACAGTGGTTGGCTGTTGGGAGGGGAGGAGGCTGCTCTGGGAGCAGGAAGGTGGGTTAAGATGCATAGAGGCAGGCTGAATGGGAGGGGTGCCCAGGCAAGGAGGGTGGTATGAATGCTGGAAGATTGTCTGGCTGGAGAGGGGGGCTACTTCAGGTGCTGAAACAGGTACTCACATCCTTTGCACACATTTTGGGCTTTGGGACTCTCAAAAATTTCAGCAGCAAGTCCCAGAGATGCTTTTACTATGAGGCCCAGGAGTCCCGCATCTGCTGCTTTAAGAAACAGAATGCCCCGAAGTCCTCCGTTTCAGCAGAGCTCTAGGAGCACTGTGGACCACATGGAGCTACTTGGTCGGCTTGGGGGACTCTGTGGACTCACCAGCAAAGTCATCTGCCGGTTTGAATCCTTTTTGACAGGGAAGAAGCAACAGGTAGTGCTGGGAAATTTTCATCTTGCCCAAAGCCTCTGACCTGTGGAGTTTCCCCAAGGCTTGATCTTGTCGCTTATGCTGTTCGCAGTGTATATGTTGCTACTGGGTGATGTCATTAAGCATTACAGCTTGGGTTTTCACTGCTATGCACATCATACCCAGCTGTATAAGTCCTTTGCCCTTGAACATCGGACACTGTGGATGTGCTAAACAACTGTCTATCTCAGATCCAGGACTGGATGTCCTCTAACTGGCTGAGGCTCAGCCCATACAAGACAGAGGTGCACTCCAATTAATTTGTTATTTTTTGCCTCTATGCCATGTACAACAATTACACAGCGAATACCAGTAAGCAAATGTTTGACACTGACAAATGCTTGTTTATATGGCACCCATTCCCAAAGTCTCTGGGCAACTCTCAATAAAAAAAATAAATTCAGTAAAACCATTTAGAATAAACAAATAAACTAATATTGTGCAGAAAATTACTCGGCAGTACCAGGCCCAGAGAAAAGGGAGCTCACCGGATACAGAATGAACTTTTTAAATAGTGCAGGTCAACGGCAATCACTGTATGTTCACACTATTTTGTCCACTGGTATTGACGGAACATGGCACTGCCCACTGTGTCGGAGATGACTGCCAGTTTTTCTGCACATATGCGATTCCTCACCTATGTGTACTGAACTCCAGCAGCATGGTGGCACAGTCCACTGTAGCCAAGATGGTCACTGGAGCCCAGTGTACAAACAGGAGTCATCATGTATGTGCAGAAATTCCAGACGCCATCTTGTACACGGCAGACAGTGCCATGTTATACTTTTACCTGAGCTGCAGCCGTATTGGCTCTTGCTAGAGTTTGTTGTTACTAGGGGTATGTTCAAGAAAGTAGAGGGGGTTTCCCATAGCCCAATTATTATTATTTCACATCATTCCATGGTGCAGTTAAATACGGGACTGGAGAGGGAGGAGAGAGTGCCTGGAGCCTGGCGTTTTCCTACCTACTTGCTCTGTAAGGAAGACTTCAAGACATATCTAAAAAATCAATGGGAAATGTACTGGAAAACTAACAAGGGCACAGTGGATTCTCAAGGGGTACTGTGGGAGGCAGGGAAAGTATTTATGAGAGGAGTAATAATAAGTTATACGACCAAACTTAGGATGAAAAAGAGGGAGAACTTCAAAACTCTAGAAAATGAGATTAAAGATATGGAATGTCTGGTAATTGAGAGGGGTAAGGAAGAGGACAGAAAAACATTGTCAGCTCTAAGAGACTCCCTGAATGAATGCCTCACAGGAGAGATGAGGAACAGATGGCTGTTTGTCAGGCAGAGAATATATGAATGGGGTAATAAGCCAGGACCGCTCCTAGTCAAATTAATGAAGGAAGGGAGAGTAACACCTACAATAATTGCAATGAAAAGTAAAGATGGCCAACTCACGCTTGATGAAAAGGAGATCAGGAATATTTTTAAGAAATACTATCTGACACTGTACAAGGCAGAATGCATAGGATCAGAGCCGGCTGCCAGGAATTTTTTTTAATGGTATAAATCTACCCTCCCTGGATGCGGAACAAGTGGATAGTTTAGGCGTACCAATCACAACACTGGAGGTGCAGTGGGCCATCTCGAGCCTAAAGCCTGGGAAGGTGGTGGGCCATGATTGCTTTGTTGTGGAATATTATAAGGAGCTGAAGGTTAAGCTGGCAGGCCCCTTACAAGACCTTATGGGGAGGTGAGGAAGGGGGATTGCCACATACGTAATGAGGCCAATATATGTGTGCTTCAGAAGCCTGGCAAGGACGTTCGGAGTGTTCCTCGTACAGACCTATATCACTGCTGAACTATGACTGCAAAATCATGGCTAAAGTCCTAGCCATGTGGCTGGAAAAGGTGCTGTCACAGATCATACATCCAGATCAGACTGGGTTTGTGCAAGGAAGACTTTCCTATCATAATATGAGACACCTGTTAAATGTCATTTGGTGGGGAACTCAACGACCGGGACAGGCCTGTATAATGTCTATGGATGCGGAAAAAACATTCAATAGACTAGAATGGGACTATCTATTTGAGGCTGTAAGCAGATTCGGACTGTTAGAGGTATTTGTGGAGCTGGTGAAAATGTTGTATAGGAAAGTCGAGAGCAAGAGTGCTGGTGAATGGGTCTCCAACAGAGGATCTAAGGCTGTACAGGGGCAAAAGGGAGGGATGCCCCCTCTTGTTCGCTGTGGCCATCAAACACTTGGCTATTAAGATACGGGAGAGCCAGCAGGTGAGAGGAATTCCAGGGTGGGTGGGGCCCAGCATAAAATTACCCTATATGCAGATGACCTCCTCCTATACTTAAGACCTAGGGAATCCATCCTGGCACTACTGGAAATAAGAAACTTTGCAGTTTGCTCAGGATACAAGTTAAACTACACAAGTCAGAAATCTTATTTATGGAGGACAGGGACCAAGAACAGGCTGGAGATACATGTGGTTTAAAGAGGGTGGCTGATCATTTCACATACTTGGGAATCAAGTTCAGTAAGGACCTTAGGAATATGTACACGCTAAACTATAACCCATTGTTCAAAACTATCCTGGCAGACCTCAGCAGATGGCGGGCTCTGCCCATCTCATGGGTTGGCAGAATCAACCTACTGAAAATGAATGTCCTGCCAAGGCTACTTTATGCGCTGCAAATGGTACCGGTCTGTACCACGGCAAAGGACACCAAACAACTGGAAAAAGATTTTAGTAGCTTCCTGTGGGGTGGAAAGAAACCTAGGATGTCGCTAATTAGGCTGAAAACATTAAGAGAAAGGGGGAATGGACTTTCCAGATACAAAAGGATATCAGCTAGCAGTGCAATACCGGTATATCCACAACTGGGTGAACAAAGGGGAGGCGGCCACATGGGTGGATCTGAAACAGGGGAACTGCCCTGGCCAGCTAACTTCATATTTATCACAGGGAAGGACTAAAGCCTACATGCAGGTACCACACCCGAATCCCTTAGTGGTGGCAGTATTAGAGGCATGGCCAAAGATCAAAAAGAGGTGCGGGGGTATAAATGAAATTACCATTTTTGTGCCGATGGCAAAGAACCCAGAATTTTTGCCAGGACATGAAGACCCTGGTTTCGCAGTCTGGAAGGACAGAGGGGTTAGATGCCTGGGAGACTGATACAAGGAGGGTGAGATACTCCCTTTTGAGACGATCCAGAAGTGTTTGAGGGTGCCAAGGTTGCATCTGTTTAGATTTCTACAGGTGAGGCACTTTGGGGAAAGCTTGCAACGGGGGCTAACAGGGGGCTCATCAATGGCTAGAGTGGTAGGAGATATTGGGGGCCAAGAGACATGAAAAGGGCTTAATACAAAGGGCAGTAAGAATGAGAGATACATTTCAGGATGGGACAGGGAAGGTTAGGTCTAAATGGGAGGAGGACCTGGGAACTGTAATCTCAAATGAAAACTGTAAGATTATAAAGTCACATATGGGACTGCTGTTATGCAACAGATTTAAGGAGGCTCAATATAAGTTTATTCATCGTCTCTTTTACCCTCCAAACGTTGTGCATAAATTCTACCCAGACGTTTCCCCAAAGTGTAGTAGATGCCAAGTACAAAAAGGCACATACTTCCACTACTTCTGGGGGTGCGAGGTTGTTAAAAAGTTTTGGGAAGAAGTGGCATTGGATATTAAAACTAACTGGGGTAGGGACATAGAGGTCACCCCGTTATCCCTGCTGATAGGGACTGAGAGTGATGGTGTGGAGGATTGGTGTCTTTACCCCAGGTGGTTATGAGTAATCCCAGTGATGGCCAGACAAACCATTCTGAATACATGTGTTTCCTGTGCAAAACCCAGTATACACATGTGGAAAAACCTGATGCTTGCAAACATGGCAGCTGAGAGGCTATATTATGCCCTGAAGGGAAGGGAGAAGAAGTTTATGGGGGACTGGGTTTCTTGGCTAGCCTCACTAACAGTTTCTGAAGCAGAAGCTGTTAGGATGGTGATTTTCACCTGAGTGAGGGAAGGCACAAGAGGGAAGAGGCAACATTAGCCCAACATTGTAACTGTAATAAAGGTCTAGGGCCCAGGGTGTCAAAAAATACTGAAAAGAGACAAGAAATATGCATGGATACAGAATGCCTTAACCTTTTTTTTTTTTGGGGTTATGAGTTGTTTATTAGACCATAATAATGTTCTAATTAAGAGTGCCTTTTTTCATGGCAATGTTGGATTTACAGTGCTGGGGTAAATGAAGGGTTGGGATATGCTACCATTGCACATTATATAAGATAAGGAGCTATTGTGGAGATAGATAACAGCCTATACTACACTGATGTTGTGTAATAATCTCACCCTGAAAAACCTTGTAATGTAAATAAATTTAATGTCACATACTTGAATGGATAAATTGTACTATCTTCTTGGATGTTATGATAAAAAACCTTAATAAAAAAGATTATACGAAAAAAATAAAAGTAAATTAGGCGGTATTCATCGACAAAGTTCTGTCAGAAACATATAGGAGAACTCTTCAAAGCGTCTTCACTGGCAGGCGGAGTAAAGAATCTAAAGTGCTAGAGTGCAGCAGTTACTAGGGGCAGTAGTTTGAAATTGGCAAGAGCCAATTAGAGTTCCATAATTTGCATAAATTCTATCTCTCTGTGGCAGTACAACACTGAAGGCTGACTGCATTTGTGTAATCATGAGCAGTAGTAGCACAATATACCAGACCGCCATGGCGTGCTGCATCTATCAGCTGGGTAGCAGAGCCAGCTGGTCTCCCTTGCTGCATTCCTTTGTTTTTTTTTTTTTTCACGGGCTTTCCGGTTTTGTGGAGGGTGGGGTGGGGTCTCTAAAACTTAAGCTGCCTGCTCCTGTGGGTGAGCGATTGCGTACTACCCCCAGCCGGAGAACCTGAGAAATATGTTGTGGTCTTTCAGTCAGGTCCACTTGCCAACAAAGGAGGCATGCCAGTCGTTATTAAGGGGCGGGTCAGGGTCTGGCAGGCTCTTTAAATGCCCTGATGGAATCGCAGTGCGGTCTGTTGGAAGTTGGACTCGGGTCGGGAGAGGAGAGAAAGAAGACAAGACAGCAGGACAGGACAGGACGAGAGACCAGCCAGCAGCACAGCAGAGTCTGGTCCGTCCAGAGACTGTAGTGGATCGTGAGCGAGAAGTTTTCACATTCCATCCAGAATCCGGCGTGGCTGTGAAGGCGTTCATTCATTGCTGCTGTGCACTGCTTACTGCCTAATCTGCGGTCAACCGCCGATGTCCGTCTGAGAGTCTCTGAAATTGAATTTCGGAGAGAGAGAGAGAGAGAGAGAGAGAGAGAGAGAGGCTGCGAAGCAGGCGAGGAGGAGACAACTGTCTGGAATGAGAGCCGCCGCGTCATAACCACGTCACGCTCAGCATGAGACAAGTTCGCCTACCTACCTATAATTTTGATTGTGGTGAGTGGAAAGACTAGGAGGAGACTGCCCTGAGACTGAACTGCACTGCTGCAGGAGAGAGTTCCAATCTTCAGCGACTTGAGGTAAGAGCCAGAGAGTGAGACTAGTTGTTGTGGAGTGAACTTGTGGTGGCAGGCACGTCACGGGTTGTGTTCTCCCTCCCCCAGTCAGGGCGCTTACCGGTGTTGTAAAATCAGGGGTCAGTCGGGGATGTGGCCATGGACACTGGAGGCTGAGCACTAGTGTGATTCAAAGTTATAGCATCAGTCAGATCATGGGACTTTTGAGTCAGTGCCATGGTGTGCTGTGCACCCCCACCTTCCTTCTCTCTTGTCCCCCCCCACAGTACCTTCCTTCTATCACACACACACACCTTCCTTCTTTCATGCCCCCATCTTCCTTCTCTCATGTCCATGTCCCCCCTCTACAGTGCCTTCCTTCTGTCATATCCCCCCTTCCTTCTCTCATGTCCCCCTACCTTCCTTATATCACAACCCCCTCCTTCCTTCTCTCATGTCTCCCTCTACCTTCTGGCCCCCAGCGAGTACATGTTTAGTGCTCTAAGTTTATCTTCATAGGATCTGTCCTGTTGGCCCTAAATATGCCTGATCTCGAACAATAAAAATCCAGTCTTTCATGTGGTCTCAACAACTGATCCTTTCTCTAATATGTTTTAACTTTTACAATTTTGCTCTATCAGTACCTACAGATTTATTGCTTAGCATATGGCAGATTAGCTAGTGAAATGTCAGTCTTATTTGAAATCTTGAAATGAGAATTTTGAATTAAGGAATAATAACTGTACTAGAACTGTTTGTTTTTACAATTCCATGATTATATACTGTATTTCTGCAAGACATGTTTATGTGGTAGCTAAGGAGATAAAGTGATCCCTGATATTTTGTTTGTGTTTTTCCATTCCCATGGGATCTTTCCAAAGCTGCATTTAATTAACTAACTTATGTTTTGCATATTTAATAATGCCAAAAGTAACTGTAATCTCCAATTGAGATGTGGGGTTGTATTTTATTTTCTGACTCAAGCACTTTAGTTTAATTTTCACTGATGCATACAACTTTACTTAAGCTTCTGGCACTTGCTGACTTTGTTTTGCTTTCATTAAATATTTTTGATCTGCTTATTAAACTTTGTGATCTTCCAAACTTTCCTACAGCTTCTAGACTAGCTTTTCTTTCTCTCTCTCTCTGTCACTGTGTACTCTCACGTGGGCTCTCTGTGACAGAATATGCATTTTTGATATCAAAGGCATGTACTTCACCCTTTTGAAAGTTACACTTATGTGCAGTCGGTCAGTGCACTCGTGTTAAAACTCTTCGACACCTACCAGCATCCTGCTGTAATTACAGGAAATTAAATGTTGCAGTGAGAGTTTATTTTTATTTGTTTTTGTAGAGGTTTTAGATCTGCATCTGCTCACCTCACACTCCTTGGATTGGAGCTTTGTGCTGACTAGTACAGTCAAGCAAGTTAGCAAGGCAATACTGAAAAGTGCAGGATACACCAGCGATATGCTGTTGCACCTAAATCTCTTGCCCCTAGTAGTGCCCAGAGTCCTCATGGTGAGGGCGGCCCTGCAGAGGGCTGGCTGATCGCTTTAAGGACAGTTCAGTGCTTTTGTGTACTGTATAACTTGTCTGTCAAACCTTTCTTATGTTAGTATTGGAGCCTTTTATAGCACACACACTGTCTTAATGTATTGCACTCCCTTTGATGCCATTAAAATGGGACTCGCAGTACTCTTATTTTCAACTTATATTTTTATAACCCATATTTTGCATGTCTTCCATTATGCTTTGTGTGAGAATGTTTCCTAAATATTAACAACTTTTCACTCAGTTACTCCGACTATTTGTTTCTCTCTGCCCCATTATAGGTAGAGCTGGGTAGGCAGTTGAATGGCTACCTTAATGTGGTACAGAGGCTTGTCACAATGCAATACTGTAACCAAAAGCCAGTCTGTTACTCAAACCTGTTGGTGCGGTATGTCTGGTGTGGTGGGAATGGACCTCTGTGGGACTGGCTACCTGGATGATGAGATATAGGCTGGTCACAGTAAAATATTGTAAGCAAAAGCCAGTCTATTACACCTTTTGGTGGTGTGGCTAGTGGTATGCTGGTATATAATACAGAAAATGACGTGTTGGGTGAGGGTGAGGGGGTATGAATGAGGGGGTAGCTCACTCTAATGGGGGTGGTAGCAGTGACTCCACACTTGGTGTGCAGTTCAGAAATTCCTGGCTACACCCCTGATCATGAGTGATTCCTGAGGCTAGAAAAGTAAAAAAAAAAAATGTAGGCTTCAAAAAGTACAAGGGAGCACAGGTGGAGGAGGACAGAGTAGTGTATCTGGATAAGCGGTGGGGAGCAAAGAAGGCAATCAAGAGCGCAAAGGCACAGAGGAAAAAATAGCTCTGGCAGTAAAGAAAGGTGTGCACTTCTATTCCAAAACAGTTCAAAATAATCAGATATCCACAGGAAAAATCCAATTGTTAAAGTTTATTCAGCCAACAGCAGTCAGGAAACAGCCAGAGCAAAGCGCCAGCACTTCGGTCCACTAACCTTCTTCAGGGGTGTGGTTACAGAGGTAATGATGGACATCTATACTCCCACATTTGTGACATCTTATCATATAGATTTCATTCATATTTATTTAATTCAGTAAACACTAAATTTATATTTGTAGAATTGCTAAATAAACAAAACTTAAAATTTTACCCTTATATAAAACCTTTAGACATAAAATACAGTTATGTAAGAAATTACCATAACAGTAGATTTCATTGATTTCACTGCAAAGACCGAAGTCCATAAGCTCGCCACTAAAACCTACAAATAACCCTTAATTCCTTTATTGATACAATAGTGATGAAACTTTGATTTAAATTCAGATACGGTTTTACTTTCAACCACGTCGCAGGGCTATGCATTCCATATTTGTGTTACCCTATTATTAATCCAGTATCTCCTCTTATTTGTATTTGTTTTTTCTTTGATCAATTGATGGCTGTGTGCTCTTGTATTATGTCCATGATCCCTATACTCCAACCCCATACTGTCCCAAAGAAATGAGTCTATATGAGCCTTAAAAATCGGACACAAATCCCCCCCCCTCATCCTTCTATACTCAAGTGAATATAATCCCAATTAACTCAACCTCTGCTCATAACTCAGTCCCTCCAATCCTCTAACAGTTTTTGTGACCCTTCTCTGGACTTTCTCAAGTGTTCCCACATCCTGTCTTTTATAGGGTGCCCAGAACTGCACGCAATACTCCACATGGGGCCTCACAAGTGTAGTATACAAAGGGACTATAACTTCTCTTTCTTTACAGCTGATATGTCTGTTAATACAATGTACAATACCACTAGATTTTTTCATGATCTTTTTGCAATGTGTACTGAAATCCAGGTTACTGCTAATATTAATCCCAAGATCTGTCTCTTCTTGTGAGACCTTTAATACTGTCCATCCCAAATTGTATTTAAAGAAGTTATTTTTTCCAAAATGCATAACAGAGCATTTATCTATATTAAATACAGATTGTTTTTGGGAGGGCCAAATTTCCAGTTCATTTAGGGCAGATTACAAAATATTGTATTCTACTATACTAGTTACTGTACCCCCTAGCCTGGTGTCATCCGCAAATTTTTCAGCAGGTAACTCCATTAGGACTGAAGCTGGTAGGTGCCAGGACCCCACGGAAAACTAGCTAGCAGTATACAGTGGGGGACCGCCCCTGACGTCCGCCTATGGTATAAAAGGGATGGTCCCTCAGCCCAACCTCAGTTCTCCCGTCGAAGACCCCAGTGTATACAAAAACTGGAGAACCAAAGAGGTTCGTCTACACTGAGGAAAGAGAGGTAACATAGATGGAGAGAGGGAAAGCAGAACCTGCTGCAAGAGCTGCTCTCGAAGATCTACTGTTACGGTAAGTTCTTACGTAACTGTACTATCTCACTTCGAGGGGCTCTTGCAGCAGGTAACACCGTTAGGACAGAGTCGCAAGCAGTGAAAGGACTGACCCTGGTCACCTGGGAGGAGGTAGAAGTCAGCATTATGCTTTCAAGAGAGCAGACCCTGTAAGACCGCCAGTCAAAACCCTGCCCTGTGCCTAGATGCAGTGTTCAGACTGTAATGTCACATGAAAGTGTGACCAGAACTCCAAGTGGCCACTGCACAAATGTCAGCAATGGACAAGTTTCTAAAGGAGGCAAACGAAGCAGCCATGCCCCTTGCAGAATGGTCTTTACTGGGCCTCGTAAAGGTTTGTCGTATTTGTGGTAACAATAAACAATGCAATTAACTAACCATTTGGACAAACATTGTTTTGAAACAGGAGCCCCTTCTTTCCTTGGGGCGAAAGAAACAAATAACTGATCAGTTTTTCTGATGGCTCGGGTGTGGTCCAAATAATAACGAAGCACCCAGTGAAAATCCAGAGTATGCAGCAAGGTCTCACCTTGATTCAGATACTCTGGGTAATACAAAGGCAGGTGGATGTCTTGATTCAGAGTAAACTGAGACACCACCTTAGGAAGAAACTTAGGACTGGTCCTCAAGGACACCCTGTCCTTGTGGAAAACTAAATAAGGCTCTTTGCACATCAGTGCCTGAAGCTCAGAAATCCTACCAGCAGAAGTAATAAATAAAATAACGCTTTCCATGACAGAAAGCGAAGCTCACAGCTTGCGGCTGGCTCAAAGGGAGGCAAAGTAAGCTTTTCTACAATGAACAAAAGATACCAAGGGGAAAAAGGATTCCTACTGTGAAATTTCAGATGCAGTATGCCCCGCAAGAAAGTGTGAGAGAGGTCAAGCTGGGCAAGAGTCTTGTCTGCCATAGGTGGATGGTATGCAGAGGTGGCAGATAAGCGCACCTTAATCGATAAATAACTTAAGCCTGAGTTAAATAGGGTAAGGAGGTACTCGAGAAGAAAAAATTACTCACCTTAGTAATGTTGTTTCTTCTAAT
Organism: Neoceratodus forsteri; assembly: GCA_016271365.2. NCBI lineage: Eukaryota > Metazoa > Chordata > Ceratodontiformes > Ceratodontidae > Neoceratodus > Neoceratodus forsteri. The sequence goes on from CM028136.1 coordinate 86,843,281, forward strand.
GGAGTCTTGCTATATTATGACAGTAGCAGTTTGATCCAGCTCTAGAACTGCTCCGGAGGTGAAATGGTTAATACCATTCCAAAATAGAACTTTGAGCACGAGCTCTAAGAAGCAGCTCTATCTGTGTAATTTCAAACCTGAACTGTCAGATCTTTACGAGCAAAACTCACTAAGGTCTGTGTGGAAGCTGTAACCTACACTAGCCAAATGGCTACCTAAATACAACAACCATTGCTGGTCCCAACACCCAAGACTCAAGTCAGGGGACCAGAACTACTAATACAATTCTAACAACATGAGAATAAAACAACAGTATAATAAAACACCCCAAACCCCAAAGGGGAGAAAGCATAAAAGGGCACAAAATAGTGCCCACACTAGGTGCCCGCACCCCACCCAAGTAGAAGTTCTGAGAGGGGCAGGCTGGGGGGGAGGTCATAATATAGCAAGACTCCATTAGAAGAAACAACATTACTAAGGTGAGTAATTTTTTCTTCAAACAACATGAAGTCTTGCTATATTATGACAGTAGCAGACTACACAGCAGTACCTCCATGGAGGAGGGGCAGAACCTACTTAGGGAATAGGCTCTGAAGAACAGCTGTGCCAAACCGAGCATCTCTCCTGGCCTGGACATCCAGGGAGTAATGCTTGGTGAAAGTGTGCACCGTTTCCAAGTAGCAGCCTGGCATATCTCTAATATAGGGATGTCTCTGGCAGCAGCTAGACGAGCTGTACCCCTGGTAGAGTGAGCCCTCAAGCCAGAGGGGATCTCTGCCCAGTTTCTGATAACAAAATTGGATACAAGAGACAATCCACCTGGCAATTGATCTCATAGTGGCAGGTTTGCCTTTCCCAACTTCACCATAGGTAAGGAAAAGTTGGAGGGATTCGAGACCTGTGACCTTTGGTACGCTCTATATAGTAACTAGAGCTCTCTTAACATCCAGGCTGTGCAGACCTCCTCTCACCAGAAGAGGGTGATCAGTGAAAAATACTGGAAGGAGATAGATTGGTTAAGATGGAAATCTGAAACCACCTTAGGTAAAACTTCCTATTAGTCCTAAGGACTACCTTATTCCTGTGGAAAGAAATAAAGTCAGTTTCTACTGACAAGGCTTGCAACTCACTTATGCATCTAGCAGAAGTGATAGCCACCAGAAAAACAGTTTTCCAAGTTAGATACTTAAGCTCATGCAGAAAACAGAGGTTCAAAAGGGGTTGCATTAACTGGGCAATACAAACATTAAGGTCCCAGGCAGGGCGGTTCCCAAAAAGGGTGGATTAGTATGGAGTAATCCCTTAAAAAACTTGGAAAACACAGGGTGAGTGGAAAGAGGGATGACTTTCCTGCTGAAACAAAAGCAGATACAGCTGCAAATGGACTCTCAGGGTAGCTGGTCTGAGACCCAAGGAATTAAGATGGACCATGTAATCTAATACAATGGGCAAATCAGCAGATTCTGGGAAACATTTTCCCAGAACACCAAATGGAAACCTTTTCCATTTAGAACTATAAGTAGCCCTAGTGGAAGGCTTTCTGGAAGCCTTTAGATTTCAAGAACACCCTGAGAGAGGTGTAGATCAGCAAACTCTAACTCCTCAAGAGCCAGGCCTTGAGGTTGAGGGATTTGAGGTCGGATACAAACCCTTCCCTGGGCACAAGTTAATAGGTTGTGATTCCTGGGGAGGCAAAGGGGAAGATGGATTGTCAGTGACAGAAGGAGTGGGTACCAGGGCTCCTGGCCCAATCCAGGGCAATCAGAATCACCCTGCAAGGCTGAGATCTGATTTTGACCAATACTTTGAATAGCAGAGGGAAGGGGGGCATAAAGAAACTTCCCCGCCCAATCCAGAGAAGGGCATCCAGGGGGACTGAGCCCAGCACTGGAGGCCTGCAACAGAACAGAGGAAGTTGGTGATTGTCTGGGGCTGCAAAAAGATCTATCTGGGGGTGCCCCATCTGGCAAAGACTATCCCCAGCACTTGAGGATCCAGGGACCATTCGTGATGGCCCTGGGAAATCCTGCTGAGAGCATCTGCTAGGACATTGTCCTTCCCTGAAAGATGAACTGCTATGAGGGAAGTGTTCAGGGAATAGGCCAGAGACCACAACTTCATTGCCTCGGTGCACAAGGCCGAAGACCGAGTGCCCCCCTGTTTGTTGATGTACCACATTGTTGTGGTGTTGTCTGTTCTGACTTGTATCACCTTGTTGTGGACAGATGCAGAAAATGCTTGAAGAGCTAAAAAGACAGCTCTGAGTTCCAGCAAATTGATGTGGGCAGAGATTCCTGGGGACCACCTCCCTGAGTGGAAAGGTCGCCCATGTGGGCTCCCAACCCAGAAGGGAAGCATCTGTAGTGAGAGTCAAATTGTGAGCAGGGAAATGAAGGGGACCCCAATCTTAAATTGCTCTGATCCTGCCACCACTGGAGGCCTGGATCAAGGTTCAGTCACTGGGACCAACTTGGAAAGGGGTCTCTCCTCTGAGACCAATAGGTTCTCAAGTGAAACTGAATGTCTCTCATCTGAAATCTTGCTCCCTGCACAACAGCTGTGGATGCAGCCATGTGCCCCAGGAGCTGCAGAAAGTGTCTTGCTGGTCGAGAGACCTGCAGAGTGAAGGAGGAGGCCAGAGCCACTAAATTCGTCACCCTTTCTAAGGAAGAAAAGCTCTGGCTAGCTTTGTGTCCAACTCTGCCCCTATAAGGTGAGTACCTGGACTGGTTCCAGAACCGACTTTAGCAGATTTAGTAAGCCCAGGAGGTGAGAAGCTGCTGGGTGACTTGCAGGTGAGATTTTACCTGTTCTGGGGACTGGCCTACAATGAGCCAATCGTCTAGATAGGGAAAAACAGCAATCCTTTGCCTCCTTAAGTGGGCCACTGCCACTGCCAGACACTTTGTGAATACCCTTGGGGCAGAGGTGAGGCCGAAGGGCATTGCTCTGAACTGGTAATGACCTGAGGGTAGTTCGAATCTGAGATACTTTCGATGGGAGCTTCTGATTAGGACATGGAAATAGGCATCCTTGAGGTCCAGGGAGGCTAACCAGTCCCCTGGCCTTAGGGAGGGTAAAATCATTGCCAGAGTTACCATTTTGAACTTTGGTTTCAAAAGATGCTTGTTCAGATATCTGAGGTCTAATGGGCCGCCATTCTCCTGTCTTTTGGGGTAAGGAAGTATCTGAATACAGACCCCTGCCCTGGTGCAGGGAGGAACCCTTCCACTGCTCTGAGAGCCAACAGGGTTGAGACCTCTGCTTCTAGAGCAAGGGTCTCTGAAGCACTTGCAGGTGGAAAAATCTGGTTCTCAACTTGGGAAACTTTTGAAGCTGAGAACCAGACCCTGGCTTACTACTTCCAGAACCCACCTGTCTGAGGTTAAAAGAAGCCCAGTTCTGACTGAAGTAGCCAGCCTGCCCCTACGGTAAGGAGAATCGGCCCTGGGCACCCCATCAGGTGCCTGCTTGTAGTGCTTCAGGCTGAGGTGGGAGCAGGCATGCCCACCCCTCGTCTGCCTCTGCCTCTGAAGAAGCCCCTCTGAGCATAGGCAGAGGAGGCCTGAGTCTGATAAAAATGCCTGTGAAAAGGCCTACCCCTACCCCTGGGGGTATGCCTCTGGGGAGTGGCTTGCCGCTCCTTAGCTTGGGCACTTTTGTAAGTAGTCCTATATTCATTCATCTTTTTCATGTAATTCTCTGTCTGCTCCCCAAACAGAGAATTTCCCACCACAGGAAAATCCATAGCCTTAGTCTGGGTATCCTGGACAGGCTAGTACACCTGAGCCAGGCCAACCCTCTGAAACTACAGATGTGGCCATGACCCTAGAGGAAACATCATTAACATCCACAGCAGCATGAAACTGCACCTTAGAAGCCTCAATGCCATCAGCAGCCACCTGTTCTAGTTCGCTAGCCAGCTGGCCATGGGCTTGCTTGGCTAATTCCATAACAGTATCCCATCTAGATTTCTGATACCTAGCTACATAAGCCATATAATTTGCTTGCCTGAGTCCAGAGGAGGCTGCCATATACTGTTTTTCACCATGGCATCAATCTTCCTGGAATCCTTGTCAGGAGGATGTGAAGCCAGGGAATATTAGTTTATCACAGGCTGCAGCCTGAACTACCTAACATGACTGCATTGCTGAGAAAGGAATTCTGTATCAGGACCGACAATGTACCTTCTGTCCATCTTTTATCTACAGGAGGCACAGAATTAGGAGCTTTTAAAATTTTTATTGTTTGCTTCCTAAAAGACTTATGCAAAGGAATAGACAATCTCCTAGACTCTGGAATATCCATCATTTCTACAAAATCAGGCTCCTCTTGCTTAGCCACAGCTTCTTCAAGGAAGCTGGAGGTTTCAACAACTTTGTAAAACATAAAATGAGATGGGGACTCAGATAGCATAGGGGAGATTCTAAAGGTCTGTCTGGGGAAATGTCGGTTCAATGGGACACCAGACCTTCCCAGCCACACATTCATACTGTTCATCGTCCTCCCCTCCTCTGGTTCATAAAACTCAACATCATATTCCTGAACCACTGGAACCGGACGAACCGACCTTTTGCCAGATAGTGGCGGTTCGGACGGAACCTGAACAGTGACTGGACAATTTGTATGGCTTTTGCTATCTCTGCAGCAGTTGGAGAAGGATTTTGGACTCCAAACCTGCTGACTTTCTTGTTTTCTTTACTGGAACTGGTTTCTCAGAACCAGCTTTTCTTTTGCCCGAGGAAGTCTCGCCCTGGTCAGAGGGCACTCCCTCCGGTTCGGTTGGCACCAAACTGGGCTGGCCATCCGGGTCAGCGGACTTTTTGGCCTCTCGTTCCCTGAGCCTGCCCAATCTCTTTTCCAGGGTGGCTGCAGGGAAACTCTTATATATCTGGCAGTCTGACTGGAGGTGGTCAAACCCCAGACAATAGACACATGTGGTGTGTGGGTCAGCCTTGGCAAAGGCTTCCCCACAGACATCACAGTGTTGAAACCCAGTGGGCCCGGATTTTCTTTTGGGTTTCTCAGACATAATGCCAGCTCAACCAGAAAACCCTGCCTTTAAAGCGGCTGTCTAGAAGACACCCTCATCGTTCCCAAATCGTGTCACGGGTATTGGAAAAAACCGTAATAAAATCCGTTTTTTAGAACCGATAAGAACCGGGAACCGCACTCTAAAATGTTAAACTTTAAAATTAACGAGTTTTAAACCCAGCTGATCGGTTCAAAACCGAACCGATAAACTTACAAGTTCCACACAGACAAAACCTTTTAATTACTTACGATTACCACAGACAGAGCTTGAACCGAACGGTTTTGCGGTTAAAATAAAACTATTCTCGGTTGAATCGGACCGAAAACACTGTTAAACGAGAAATGAACGAGCAGTAGGAGAAATCTCCGGGCGACTGTTCACTGGGGAGTAAAGAATCTGACAGTTCAGGTTTGAAATTACACAGATAGAGCTGCTTCTTAGAGCTCGTGCTCAAAGTTCTATTTTGGAATAGTATTAACCATTTCACCTCCGGAGCAGTTCTAGAGCTGGATCAAACTGCTACTGTCATAATATAGCAAGACTTCATGTTGTTTGAATGAGATTCTCCGGACAGGTAAAAGGATCTATGTGATGAGCGGCGGCCCATATGCAGAACCGCTTCCGCTTCACAGCATAAGCGGCTCTAGTGAAGGGTTTCCTGGCTGCCGCTAGAATGTCTACCACCAGGGGTAACATCCAAATCAGTGACTGCTAAGTCTGTAGGAGCCATGCATGAAGGTGCAGTGACTTGAGGTCTGGGTGGACCAGAGTGCCCTGCACCTGGGAGAGTAGATCAAAGCACAGAGGCATGGGGATTGGAGGTTCCACTGCTAGTTGGTGGAGGAGTAGAAACCATATCAGGCGCAGTCAGTAAGGGGCTATTAGGATCATCTCTGCCCCCTCTGACTGAAACATATAATTTGATGGCAGATAAGGACTGCTTGGCCCACCTAGTCTGCCCATTTCCCTACCTAACGGATAAGCTGCAGATGCTAGTTAACCAACAGCCTACTTCCTCCTACCCCCCACTAGAATTGCCTTATGTCTGTCCCACGCATTCTTTAATTCCCCCACTGTTATTGACTCTACGACCTCCTCAGGAAGCTTATTCCATGCATCTACAACCCGCTCTGTGAAGAAATACTTCCTCACATTACCTCGGAGCCGTCCTCCCTCTATCTTCAAATTGTGACCCCTTGTTCTTGCACATCTCTTTTTCTTAAAGTTGTTACCCTCTTGGACTTTTTCGATTCCCTTGAGGTATTTGAAAGTTTCTATCATGCTCCCCCTCCCTCCTTGAGAGGTACCCTTTACAGTAATGGAAAGGGGGGAAGGTGTACAGAAACCTCTCTGTCCAAGAGAGGGACAAAGTGTCTCACCAGAAAACACCAGGACCTGGATCTAGTGAGCAGAAACTGGGCAGTTCGGCGCTGTATGGGGATGCAAATAGGTCCAGCTCTGGGCGGCCCCACCTGTCAGAAGAGATCTTCGCCCACCGAGAGAAGTTCCCACTCGTGTGCCTTGTACTCAGAATAGCTTAGACTGTTGACCAAGGTGTTCTGAACACCTGGAACATGCACAGCAGCCAGGTCCAGGTGATGCTCTATGGCCCAATAACAAACTCTCATGGCCTCTATGCAGAGGGGTAAGAATGGATATCCCCCTGCTTGTTTATGTAAGAGGCCACCAACGTACTGTCCATCTGGGTCAACAGAGGACCTGGGAGTAGGTTTGTCTGAAAGGCCTGAAGAGCATATAGGATCGCCTGCATCTTCAACACACTGATGTGGAGCTGCTGCTTCAATAGGGAAGAGGACCCCTGAGTCTGGTGGTCTGCCAGATGCGCGCCCCAGACCTGGCCTGACGTGTCCGTGGTCAGATTTGTCAAGGTAACTCTGACCGGAGAGATTGGAGGGATTTAGCCACCACGTCGAAGTCTGTCGCACAGAGTTGGATACAGACACTGGTTGTTCCAAATCTTCTGTGTGCTGATTCGATTGGACCTGAAGGTTCCATTGGGCTACTTTCATGTGCAGGAGAGCAAGGGGAACCGTTGCATTGGCAGCTGTCATATGTCCCAGTAGTCTGAGAAAATCTCTGGCTGGAACCTGGCAAGACGATGAGACCAGATGAGCTTGTGCCTGAAGGAATTCTGCCCCGTTGGGTGAAGAAAAGCTTTGCCTTGGGAGGTGTCTAAAATTGCCCCAATGTATGGAAGTCTCTGATTTGGCCAAGGAGAGGGCTTGGGAAGGCATAGAGTTATCCCCAGATCCCTAAACAGAGTGAAAAGGTCCTCCATGGTTCTGAGAAACTGCTCCTTGGTGGGAGCTGTCAGAAGCCAGTCATCTAGGTAAGGGAAGACATAATGGCCTTCTCTCCTTAAGGCCAATGCCACTACTGCAAGGCACTTTGTAAAGACTCGAGGGGCCAAGGACAGGCTGAATGGTAGAGCCTGAAACTGGCAGTGGTTTCCTTGGAAGCAGAAGTGAAGGCACCTTATGTGGGGTGGGAACACCAACATCTGAAGATGAGCATCTTGCATGTCCAGAGAACACAGCAAATCCCCCGATGAAGCAAAGGGAGAAGGCTGGGAAGAGTACCTATCCCAAACTGTTTGTATTCTATGAACTGGTTCAGGTGGCTGAGGTCCAGGAAGGAATGGGATGGAAGAAGGATACCTGGATATCATAGCAGTCACAGAAACATGGTACACAGAGAACCATGACTAGGATGTCAACATACACCAGGGTACACAATTCACAGAAGGGTCAGGGAGAGTGAAAGCGGAGGAGGAGCAACTCTCTACCTAAGGGAAGGGATCAAAGCAATGGAATTAAAGGGTAAACACGGAGGACAGGAGGTACTGTGGGTCACCCTGGAGACAGGAAACGGCCATCACAATCTGTACGGGGGTTGTATACAGATCCTTGCCTCAGGGGGAAGAACTGAACAAGGAAATGATAGAAGGCATCTTTAGAATGGCAGAAAAGGGGGATACATTGTTGATGGGGGACCTGAAGATGCTAACTGTTAACTGGAGCACCTTTGCTGCAGCCACATCCAAGAGCAAGGTCATTCTTGATGCCCTACAGGGGGCATGCCTCAGACAGCTAGTGTCGGAACCCACTAGGGAAGGAACAATCTCAGACTTGGTGCCCGCAAACGGGGATGGAGAAAGGATATCAGATTCAGAAGTGGGTAGCCATCTGGGAACAAGCAACCACCAAACAGTGTGGTTCATGATAAACACAGTCGTAGAGTCAAGGAACACAAACGTCAGGGCATTGGACTTCAGGAGGGCCAACTTTGGCAAAATGAGGGAGTGCCTCAGAAAAGCACTAAGAAATGGGCAAGGTGGGGTGAGCCAGCCCAGTGGTGTTGAGGGATGAGGGTCTGGACGCCACACCTCAAGTCATGTCGGCGACCTGGGTTAAGGAATGGACTCGGGCCACACTGGGGGCTGGCAGGGGAGGAAGAGGACTAAGAGTCCGACAGACTGCTCTCCTCTCCAGGGCTTGCACAGTATCTTAGCAGCCCCGGTGGAGACCGGAGGCACTACAAGATGTCGAGCCGAATAAGGGGAGGAGTGGCGGTGGACGTCAGCGGTATGCCTGCGCAGAAGTCACTGCACGTCCACGCTCCTGGGGGAAACTACTATGGAAATTCCCGGTCTCAGGGACAGGCGAAGGCTCCTTCAATGCCACGATCACATTCCCACAGTCGGGCTTGCTTCATCAGGGGCCTCCCTACGACTCCAGTCCAGTGCATTAGATTACAGATAGAGCGCCAGGGTGAAGGCGGCCCCACCTCGGGAGTTTCAGAGCCGGGTGATGGGGCGGACTGGAGATGGCTTCAGACGGGAGGTAGAGTCGTTGGTGAGTGGGGATGCTAGAGAGAGTTTCTCAAGTCTAGAGCAGAAATAAAATACACAAAAATAAAAAAAGAAGTTGGGGTGGATGAACAATGGGGAAAAATCAAACCTGCCATAACAGAGGCACAAGCCTTCATGTGAAGCAAATAAAACAAAATGAAGGGAAAATAATACTATGGTTCTCCAAAGAGGTGGTGAGGAAGGTTAGGGAGAAAAAGCACTCAGGAAGTACAAGGAAACATAGAAGGAGCAGGACAAAGAACTGTACCAGTTAAAGCAGAAGGAAGCGGGGAAGGCAGTCAGAATAGCAAAGGCCCAAACCAAGGAAAAGATAGCCGACTCGGTTAAGAATAGGGATAAAACCTTTTATAGGTATATTAGGAAGCGAAGAAAGACCAGAGGAAGGATAGTGAGGCTTAATAAAGGGCGGGGGGCAGAAGGTGACAGTGACAAAGCAGAGATACTGAACAAATACTTCTGCTTAGTATTCACAAAAGAGGGGGAGGTACCTAAAGCAAATAATAGAAGTCCACTGGACAGAGGGGGTCAATACCAGTCCATACACAGAAGAAAGGGTCCTGAAAGAGCTCCTAAAACTGAAGGTGGACAAAGCAATTGGGCCTGATGAGATTCATCCCAGAATTCTAGAAGAACTAAGGGGAGAACTAGTGGCACCACTGACTACCATTTTTAACAAATGATGGGAGGATGGTGTGGTACCCGAGGACTGGAGGAGGGCGGATCTGATTCCCCTTCACAATAGTGGGAGCAAGGCACAGGCAGGAAGAAAAAATGACTTACCATAGTAATTTTCTTTCTTCCAAGGGAATAGGAAGGGAACATTGTTTAACCAGTAGCAGCACACTAAGTTAAAGCTTGTTTCCAGATGCAACCTGGGAGCACAAGGAAGTTAAGTGACTTGCTCAGGATCACACAGTATGCACTTAGGCGGCTGTGTGATTCAAACTCAGGTCTCCAGATCCACAGCTCAGAGCCTTAACCCACTGCACTATACTGCCTCTTACTGCACGGACATATGCAGTATGGTCTCACCATAGGACTGCCCCGGAGCCAAAATGGTTAATAGAACCTATGATAATGATGGAATGCTAGTCTTGAGCTCAGTTTTCAAACTACTGTCCCTGGAATACATCCTGCAACTGTCCGATTCTTACGGAACATGCATAATAACAAGCTATCTAAACTATACTAATAAATAATCAACTTAATTAACATCCCCCAAAACAAACAATACATCCCCTTATTTAAAAGTGTGGGCATCACTAAGACTCAAGTCACTAAAAAGCCCAATCCAGAAACATTCACTGGTTTCAAATAGTATGGACAGCTGTGGTGCAGTGCCTATAGGTTCTAGTAGGCGAAGCAGAGTGGGAGCTAAGAATACAGTAAGATTCCCTTGAAAGACACAAGACTATCATGCTAATTTGTTCTTCTAACCCCAGGAAATCTTACTATATTCTGACATATGTAGACTACCCAAGCAGTACCTTTGGAGGAGGGTAGAGAACCTGTTTACGAAACAGGCTCTGCAGTACTGCTGTGCCAAATCTGGCATCACTTCTGGCCTGGGTATCCAGGCTGTGGTGCTGGACAAATGAGAACTGTTTTCCAGGTAGCTGCCTTACAAATTTCCAACAGAGGAATATCCCTTGCAGCTGCTATCGAAGCAGCTGTACCCCTTGTAGAGTGGGCCTAAAGGCCCACGGGGGGCTCTTTACCCACTTTGCTGTAGCAGAATTGAATGCAGTCAACAATCCAGTGGGCAACTGACCTCTTTGAGGCAGGCTTGCCCTTTCCCACTTCTCCATAGGTCAGGAAGAGCTGAGCGCTATTCTGCCTGTAACCCTTTGTGTGATCCAGATAGTAGTTTATAGCTCTCTTGACATCCAGGCTATGCAGTCTACATTCCCCTGAATTGGAGTGGTCAGCGAAAAAGACTGACAAAGCGATGGACAGATTCAGATGGAAATCCAACATCACCTTGGGAAGAAATTTTTTGTCAGTCCTGATGACTACCTTGTCCCTATGAATTGATATGTAATCTGGCTCTGGGGACGAGGCCTGGAGCTCATTAATCTTCCTGGCTGAGCTGATGGCTACCGGGAACAGTTTCCCATGTTACATACTTCAGCTCTGCTGAAGACATGGGCTCAAACGGTGGTTGCATTAGCTGGCCAATGCATAAACTGAGGTCCAGTGCAGGAGTGGGTTCCCTGTGAGGGGGCACCAGTGCATGAGGCCCTTGAAGAACTTCCTGAATACCTGGTTAGCAGACAGGGATGACCCTTTACAAGCTGAAAGGTAAGCAGAGACAGCTGCTAGGTGCACCTTGAGGGTGGAAGACCTAAGGCCGATAGAATGAGTGTGCAAGATACTCTAGAACGATTGACAAGCCAGTCTGGCAGCAGTCTATCTCTTTTTTTCTGGCACCAAATAGAACACCTCCTCCATTTAGAGGTGTAAGTCTTTCTGGTAGAGGGTTTTCTAGAAACTCTGAGGACCTCTAACACCCCTTCAGAGATGTGTATGTCAGCACACTCCAAGTCCTCAAGAGCCAAGCCTCGAGCCTGAGGGACTGGAGATTGGGGTAAAGGAGCCTGCCCCGCAAGGAAGTCAATATGTTGTGTCTCCTGGGTAGAGAGATTGGCTCGGATATTGGCAGGATGAAAAGCAAAGAATACCAGGGCTGCCTGGAACAATCTAAAGCAATGAGGATCACTGTTGCTGGCTGAGCCCTGAGCTTGTTCAGTGCTCTGAGCATCAGAGGAAAAGGAAACAGAACTTCCTTGTCTAATCCAACAGCAGTGCATCCAGAGGAACTGTGCCCACTGTAGCAGGCCTGCAACAGAACTGGGGCAACTGGTGACTGTCTGGGGCTGTGAAGAGGTCCATCTCTGGGGTGCCCAATCTTTCACACACAACCTGCAGGATTTGCCTGTTAACTGTCCACTCGTGGTGATTCTGGTTGATCCTGATGGGGGCATCTGCCAGGACTCTGTCCTTCCCAGGAAGATGGACTGCTGAGCGGGAAATCCCCAGGGAGTAGGCCAGATTCCAAATTTTCATGGCCTCTGTGCACGGTGGGGGACCACCTTTTGCCCCCTTGTTTATGTAGTACATTGTGGTTGAGTTGTCCGTTCTGACTTGAACCACCTTGCCCTGCAGCATGAGGCAAAGGACTAAATGCCCAGGTAAACTGCCCTGAGTTCTAGCAGGTTTACGTGAAGCAGTGACTCTTGTTGGAGCCAGGGACTGTGTACAGTGTGCTCCCCCAAGTGGATACCCCATCTCAGGAGGGGAGGCATCCATAGTTAACACTGCTGTTTGTGGCAGCTGAAGGAAAGGTACATCTTCCCACAGACAGGTTGTCCTTTTCCTACCACTACTGTAGTAACTGAAGAAAGGTTCCTGTAACTGGTACCATTTTTGACAGGGAATCTTTTCTGTGACCAGTGAGATCTGAGATGAAACTGGAAGTCTGTCACCTGGGACTGTTGCTGTTAATGCAGCCATGTGTCCTAACAGCTGAAGAAAATGCCTTGCTGGTCTGGAGATATGTACAGTAATTGGAAGGAGCTGGCCAACCGCACTAGACTGCCCACCTTCCCCCTGAGGAAGGAAGGCCTTTCCATCTAGGGTGTCCAATTCTGCCCCTATTAATTCCAGGAGCTGAACAGGTGTCAGCACTGACTTTCTGTGGTTTATCAGGAAGCCCAATGCCCGCAGGGTATCCTGAATGGTGGTCGGTGCATCTTTGACTTGCTGGGGTGTCTGGCCTACCACCAACCAGTCGTCCAAGTATGGGAAGACTAACTCCCTGCCTCCTTAGGATGTGCCACCACTACTGCTAGGCACTTGGTAAATACCCTTGGAGCAGAAGTCAGGCTGAAAGGCATGGCCCTGAACTGGTAATTGCCTGATGGCAATCTGAACCAGAGGTACTTTCTGTGGGATTGCCCAATAGGAATGTGGAAGTAAGTGTCCTTTTAGATCCATGGATGCCAGCCAATCTCCCTGCCTGAGTGTAGGGAGAATGGCAGCCAAGGTGACCATTTTGAACTTTGGCTTTGTCAAGTGTCAGTTTAAATGTCTGAGATCCAATATGGGTCGCCACTCCCGTTTTCTTGAGGGTGAGGATGTACCTTGAGTAGAGAACCTTCCCCTTTGGGCCAAGGGAGCAGGCACTACTGCCTTGTCCTAAAGGAGTTTTGCTACTTCCGCCTCCAAAAGAACTGCTTCTGATTGGGTGGCAGGTCTGAAAACTCTTGCCCTCAGTCTGGGTAAGACCTTGAAACTGAGGGCAAGCCCCTGGCTCACTACCTCCAGGACCCATTTGTCTGTGGTGATGGATTTCCAAGCCTGGAGATAGTGAGCCAGCCTGCCTTTTACTGGAAGTGGGGAGGCAAGCCTTGTCAGACCCCTCAGAGGTCTCCTTTGCTTGTGCACTAGGCTGAGTGCAGGGGCCAGCCCAGCCGCTGCCCCCCTTCAGCCTCTGAGTCTGGAAGAAAGGTCTGTAGTGGGTTCTGCCCCTACCCCCTTTACTCTGCTTTCTCCACAGCATCAGCACTCTTGTAGACCACCTTGTATTCATCCACCTTTTTCATCTAAGCCTCTGTTTGCTCACCAAAAAGGGGGTGCGGTCTCACAAGGAAAATCCAGGGCCTTCGCCTGGGTATCCTGGGAAAGATTAGTGGCCCTTAGCCAGGCAAATCTCCTCAGGGACACAGAAGTTGCCATCTGCCTGGCTGCAATGTCACTGGCATTCACTGCCATCCGAAATTGGCATTTAAAAGTCTCAATGCCCCTTTTTGCAGCTTACAAAGGAACACAGAATCTGAAGGCAGATAAGGACCGCTTGGCCCACCTAGTCTGCCCATTTCCCTACCTAATGGAGAAGCTGCAGATTCTAGTTAATCAACAGCCTGCTTCCTTCTACTCCCACTAGAATTGCATAATAACTGTACCATGCATTCTTGAATTCCCCCAGTTTTTGACTCCACGACCTCCTCAAGAAGGCTGTTCCATGCATCCACAACCCTCTCCATGAAAAAAATACTTCCTCACATTACCTCTGCCAGGTCTGATGCCATGGGTGCAGGGAAATCCTTAACACTGTGTTACAGAGCCTTTTTTTTGATATCTGGCAACATAAGCCATGCAAGTGGCCTGTCTAATGGCAAAAAAAGAACCCAGATAGGATTTCTTGGCAATAAAGTCCATTTTTCTGGAATCCTTGTCAGGTGGGTGCGATGCCATGGCGATACCTGCTTTGTCACATGCAGCAGCCTGCACCACCCCTTCATGGCTGGGATGTCCAAAAAGGAATTCAGCTCCAGCCTTAGTCACTCAGTACTTCCTATCCATCTTCTTATCCACTGATGGAATGGAAGTGGGGGTCTGCAAAATTCTGGTGGCTTGTCTCTGAAGGGATTTATGGATGGACAACTGCAGCCTTTTAGTTGCTGGTACATCCATTATCTCCATATAATCTGGATTCTCCTCCTCTGTAGAGTCCTGAGTAGAGAGGTCCAAAGTCTGTAGCACCTGCTTCATAAAGGCAAAATGTGTAGAAAAATCTTCAGCACCCTTGTCAGGGGAGTCAAGAGGGTGAGGATCAGGGGAAACATCCTGTTCAAGAGGCTCCCCAAAGTCCTCCTCATCATCATCTTCATCGTCATCATTGCCCTCAGCATAAACATTAGGGTAGTGTAGATAGGAACCAGGAACCGTCTGTGAACCGGGTCGCTGAACCGGCAATGTGGTACCGGTTTACAGCGCCGCCTGGATAATTCTGACAGTGTTAGCAATCTCCTCAGCGGTAGGAACCGATGGGCTTGTCGGTTGCGGTTCCTTCCCAGAGTGCTTCTCCTTCTTTTTATTAGAAGTTGCTGGTTCAGAGGCAGTATCTGTGGTTCATTTTCTACCCGAGGAACCTTCGCCCTGGTCAGAGGGCTGTTCAACCAGTTCCTTGGGCTTCTCTTTAGAATGAGGAGACAGTTTATCTGAGGCCGGATCAGCAGCCTTATCGGACATTTTTTTCCCCTCAGTCAGTTTAATCGCCTATCAAGTGTTGACCAAGGAAAATGCTTACAAATCTCACAGTCTGCATTCAGGTGGTCAAACCCAAGGCAGAAGACACAAATAAGGTGTGGAACAGTGTGACAGGGTAGACTAGGACCCTGTCCCATTTGTTATGGAGATAGTGTTTAAATGCAAGGATCTTTCCTTTTCTGTCCCTTCTCGGTCTGGTTACGCAACCAAATTTTCCTGTGAGACTTCGGACATGATCAACCCGAACAGTCTCGCAATTCTTTCCCTCTCACTGTCTCTCTGTTTTCTCTTGCTTCCATTTTCCTCCCTTGCATATCTACAGCTGGTAATATAAAAATTATGTGTTAATCAGTGTATGGAATAAAACTAATAATGGGATCATTTTGTTTAGAAAATATGGTGTTACTGTTGAAATGTACATATATATATATATATTTATGATTTGAGATGACTGTAGAAAACTAGAGGTTACTTGAGTACAAATGTCTCAGCCTTTTGCAGCTGCTGTGGGGACTTCAGGAAGATCACTGTTCTAGCAGATCCTGCCCGAAATTGACGAGCACAGAACATTTTGCAAGGGCAGGATGTTTGCTGAGGAGGGGGGTGGAAAAAGCCTTATAAAATAGCTAAGTTACAATTGCAGAGAGAGTTTTTTAGTTTTGGAAGAACAAGAGAGAGTTTTACAAGAAAGTTTTTTTTTTTCTCTCTCTGTACAGTTATTCTGAACAAGTTTATTTTTTATGTCACTGCAACTGCAAATAAATAGTTCTGTTGAAATCTACAACTGTTCCTGGTTTTCCCTATGCTTCCTGACCTGTGCCTCAACAACAAACAGCTTTAGTAAATGATTCGCCACACTCTGTACAATGCTGAAAACCCATAGGGCCAGTTCTTTTCTTGGGTAGTGACATAACAGAGAAAAAAACCCTGAAACATGGGTTCCTGTGAGTCAGACACCCACACTAGTAAACAAGACTTCTTTCTGGACCCCCCCCCTTTTTTTTTAAACCAGGAGCGACACAAAGCTTGTTTACAGGTGTGTGTGACCTGTGAGCACAAGGAAGTTAAGGGACTTGCTCAGGGTCACACATTATGCAAGTGGGGGCTGTGGGATTCAAACCCAGGTCTCCAAGTTTGCAGCTCAGAACCTTAAACCACTGCGCTATCAACGACTGATGAAACAACCGCGAGTTACCCAGTTCTCTTTAATCAAACCCAGAAAATTAGTTTCTGAAAAAAATGTAACTTAAAAAAATACAAACAGGACTTCCGGTGACGTCACCAAGCCATGCAGCAGCTCTGATATGCGCTTCAGACACCCCGAGAATAAAAGTTTTATTTTTTAGCATCCTGCACTATCACAACTTAGATAATGCCTGATACATCTGGTAACAGATGGCTACCAGAAATAAACACCGACCAAGCGCGTGGGCGGCCTGAAGCAACAAAAATGAAATCTGAACCCAAGAGGGCAGGGCAAAGCAAAGACGCACTACCAGCCAGGCCTTTAGAAGCCACAGAACAAGAGTATGAGAGTGGCTCTGAGGAGGAAGAGGAAGATATTATCATCACTTAACTAAGACGCCTCACTCGCACTTTGGATGTCATCGGGGGGGAAGGGGTGGCTGATAATAAAACTGAAATTAAGCAACAAGGCAACCACTTAAAGACGCTAGAAGAACATCTAACTACTTACTCTAATGCCTCTGATCTCCATAATGGCACAATTTTACAGCTGCACGACTGCTCACAGTTTGTCCTCAAAATAGAAGATCCGGAAAATGGATCCTGCCAGACTAAAATCAGGCTGCATGGACTTCCAGAACAAACCGAAACCGGGAATACTGCAGAATTTATAGAAAATCTTCTGAAAGAGGTACTTAATCTAGACAAAGATATGCCTCTAAACAACATTAGGGTCCATCGTGCACTGGTGGCTCCCCCGAAGGACACCAAGACCAGACCTCTCTCCCTTATTGTGGCCTTTTTAGACTATCGTACCAAAAAAATGGTACTTTGCAAAGCCTGGTCCCTTGAAAGAAATGATATTTGGGGATACCACTCTTCATTGAACCTGATTACGCTCCATCTGCTATGGCCAGAAGGAAAATTTTGTTTCCAGTGGTGAAAATTCTTTAGAGCAAGGGCCTGAAGGTGCAAGTGGATTTCCCTGCAAAGCTCAGAATTCAATCAGACCGAGGGGTGAAGCTCTTCAAGACAGTCCCAGAAGCAAAAAAATGCTTAGCATCACTGGATATTGGTTGATGAACGGATAAATCCTACTTCTGTCAGAGACCTGGAAAAGCAGCAGAGGCAACCGGCTGGGGGTAATGCAAGTAGGCGAGGGAAAGTAACAGGCCTGATCCTGAACTCTAGCCCTTGGCCCAAGTTGCGGGCGACTATTCAGACGAGGAAGAGAAACCACAATAGCGCATCTACACCATTGCAGTCACAAACTGAACAAAAGGATTCCCTCAAACGCAGAAAGGAAGACGATCAGATGGAAGAAGACTCACATACTTGACTTTGTACTACAGTTAGTTGGTAACAGTCTAAGATAATTTGTTTTTCTCCCAGCCATCCATGTAGATCCTGCTGGGTGTCTCTCGAGGATTCCCCGGGTCTTCTGGGCAGGCACGTAAGACATTTGGGCCTTAATTAAGTCAGCAGTTTAAGCTTGAGAAAAATTCATTTTCTTTTGCGCTTATTTATAGCACAGTAACACAATATGATGTAGAAAGAGTTATATGGGGGCCAAATTTCATCTGAAAGGGAAATGCTTTATTTTCAATAGAGTCTGAATAGGGAGGATTTCAGTCAGCAGATAAGGGGGCCATCTTGGGGGGGGGGGATGCTGATGCCATCCATCTCCACTAGCTACCTCAAGTCTATTACTGTAATGCGGAAGAAAATTTTCGGGGAGGGGAAAGGGGAAGCTGTATGACACGGGTGATACCACAGGAGCTGCCTTCAGACCTTGTTAGGTCAATTTGGCACCATGGTGAGTGGTTTCACCCCCCCCCACCTTCCATCATCACCAACCATCAGGAGAGTGATGGGATCACTGTGGCACCTTTGAAGAACTTTACAGAGGCAAAGGGCCTCCTACATGGCATAAGGTACAGTTATGTTTCTATATTGTTATGTTGGTTCAATGTTAAAAGTCGGCTAAATAATTTCTTGCTCACAGAGGAGTTTTTTTTTCCTTTTTACCTCCTTTACATTATTGGCTGCGCGTGCCGTGCCCCCTTCCCACATGACTCCCCCCCCCCAGAGTCAACGAGGTGGAGATAACTGCTAGAAGTGAGCCCAGGGGTTGATCAGGATGCAGGGTGGTCTGTTATGCAACAATGGGTGAGATGAAAAAATTACTCACCTTAGTAATTATGTTTCTTCTAATGGAGTCTTGCTGTATTCTGACTATTGCAGTTAGCTCCAGCACTTGAACTGCCCCAGAGAGTAGAAGGTTAAATTTCTATGCAAGGCATAGAACGGTGAGCTCGAGCTCGGTTGAAGACTCTGTCTGCAGTACTTTGAATCCAGACCGTCAGATTCTTACGAGCTAAAAACTCACTGACCTATAAATATGTGGAAATTGTAACATTTCTACTAGCCAACTGGCAAAAAAATGTTTAGATTCCCAAAAGAAGACTCAAGTCAGGAAACCCAAAAACCAGGTAATAAAGCATAACAAATTCTTAATTAATCAACACAAAGCACCCACAACAGAAAGTGTGCTGAAGACACCCCTTGGGTGCAACACTGCACCTGCCCACCCACTTCCCAAAAACAGGTTCTGAGTGGGGAGGGAGGTCAGAATACAGCAAGACTCCATTAGAAGAAACATAATTACTAAGGTGAGTAATTTGTTCTTCAAACAACATATATACATAGACAGTGTCGGCAGATAAGGGCCTATGGCCCACCCAGTCTGCCCATTTAAGTTTGTAAGTTCAGTTTATGTTTTCCAGGAAGTCTGTTGCCCCTTACCCCTGACCTCCAGAATTCCTTTATGTCTATCCCATGCATTCTTAAATCTCATGATTGTTTCAGCCCCCACCACTTCCTCTGGCAGGGTGTTCCACTTGTCCACCACCCGTTCTGGAAGAAATTCTTCCTCACGTTTCCTCTGAATCGTCCCTCCTCCAACTTCATCCCATGCCCTCTAGTCCTGGAACATCTTTTCGCTTAAAAATAGTGCATTCCTGCACCCTGTTCCTCCTGTAAGATACTTGTATGTCTCTATCATATCCCTCTCTCCCTCCTCTCCTCCAGGGAGTACATGTTCAGTGCCTTCAACCTGTCCTCATAGGACTTGTGATGCAATCCATGCACCATCTTTGTTGCCCTCCTCTGAACCTTCTCTACCCTGTCTATGTCCTTACGTAGGTAAGGTCTCCAGAACTGCACAGTGTACTCCAGATGTGGCCTCACTAGTGTCTTGTATAGTGGAATTATGACCTCCCTTTTCCTGCTGGTGATGCCCCTGCCTATGCATCCCAGCATCCTACTTGCTTTACCTGCTGCCTTGAGGTCATCAGAGATGATAACTCAAGATCCCTTTCCCTGCTTGGTGCATGCTTATCCTCACCCCAACTGATATATTGTGCCAGGTTTTTGTGCCCCATATGCATTATCTTGCACTTCCTTGCATTGAATTTCAACTGCCAAACCCCTGACCATTCTTCAAGTTTCTGCAGGTCCATTCTCATTCTTTCTACACCTCTGGTGTGTCTACTCTGTTACAGAGCTTTGTGTCATCAGCAAACAGTGAAATTCTGCCTTCTAGGTCCTGTGCAATGTCACTGATGAAGATATTGAATAGTACCGGCCCAGCACTGATCCCTGTGGTACCCCACTGGTCACTTTTCCCTCTGTGGAGTGACAGCCATTTACCACCACCCTCTGTGTCCTGCTGCCCAGCCAGTTACCTACCCACCACACTACTGTCCTGCCCACACCCATATTCCCAGTTTGTGCAATAGTCTTCTATGTGGCACAGTGTCAAAGGCCTTGCTGAAGTCCAGATAGGCCATGTCCACTGCCCTCCCTGATCCACCTCCTAGTCACCCAGTCAAAAATTCAATGAGGCTGGTCTGACATGACCTTCCCCTGGTGAAACCATGCTGCCTTGGGTCCTGTAGTCCATTGACAACCAGATGTTCCACCAATCTCTCCTTCAGTAGTGCTTCCATGATCTTCCCCACTACCGAGGTGAGGCTGACTGGTCTGTAGTTCCCCGCTTCCTCCTTGTTCCCACTTTTGTATAAGGGGACTACATCTGCTATCCTCCAGTCTTTGGGTACCTCCCCTGTTTCTAGTGATCGGCTACACAGGATAGCAAGAGGTTCAGCCACCACCTCTCTTAGTTCTTTAAGGACCCTGGGGTGCACCCCATCTGGCCCCATTGCTTTATCAACTCTTATTACTTCCAGTTCCTTCAGGACCCTTTCTCGTGTAAAGGGACTTGTGTCCATTTCTGCACCATTCTCACCCCTTGTACTCCATTCAGACCCATTACCCTCCTCTTCCTCAGTAAAGACAGAGCAGAAATACCTGTTCAATATGTCAGCTTTACTGTTGTCATCCTCCACACAGCCCCATCCTCCCCTTCAGTCTCACTATCCCTCCTTTGCCTTTCTTTTTCACTTATGTACCTGTAAAGGTTTTGTCCCTCTACCCACTGATTTTGCAATGTGTTCTTCTGTCTGAGCTTTGGCTTCCTTACTGACCTCCCTGCCTCCTTTGCTTCTCCTGGTACTTCTCCCTATCCCTTCTGCCTGTGTCTTTTTGTATTGCCTGAATGCAATCTTTTGGCTTTCACTTTCTTTGCTACCTCTTGGAAAACCATAATGGTCTCCTCTTCCTTTTCCTCTTGCTAACCTGCTTAATACATAATTCTGTTGCTCTTGTAATCCCCATTTTAAATACTTCCCACTGTTCCTCAACCCCTGATTCCTGCCCCATTCCCCTTAATGCCTCTTTCAAGTATCTCCCCATTTTCCCAAAGTTTGCCCCCCTAAAATCCAGGATACGTGTTTTTGTGTGGTTTGGTTCTGCTCTTTCTGTGATTTCAAACCACAGTGACTGGTGGTCACTGTTCCCCAGGTGCTCCCCCACTCTTACCCCCATCACACTGTCCCTGTTTGTGAGCACAAGGTCCAGTATTGCCTTCTGCCGAGTTGGTTCCATGACCAGTTGCTTGAGGAAGGCACCCTGAAGGGAGTCCAGGATAAATCTGCTCCTAGTTGATGCTGCTGCTGGGATGCTCCAATCCACGTCTGGAATATTGAAGTCTCCAACCAGTACTACCTCACCCTTGTCTGCCATCCTCTGGATGGCTAGCATCAGCTCCCTATCTGTTTCTTCCTCCTGGGCTGGTGGTCTATAGACCACACCTGTGCGGATGGCTGGCCCCATTTTTCTTTCCAGCTTAACCCACAGTATCTCTCCCCCAATTTGTTCCTCCTGGATCTCTGTGGCCCTTATGTCATTTTTCACTTACAGTGCCACCTCCTCCCTTCCTGCCTGCCCTGTCTCTTCTGAATATGCTGTAGCCAAGTATGGCCAACTCCTAGTCGTGGTTATCATTACACCAGGTTTCAGTGATGGCCACAATGTCCAGGTCTGACTGCACCATGACAGCCTCCAGATCTTCCATCTTGTTGCTAAGGCTCCTGGCATTTGCAATGACTTTCCATGATTTGACCTCCCTAGACTGTTTCCTGTTCTACTCCAGCCCCTTCCTTGGTTGTCCTTTATCCTGGTTCACCTTGCTGTCTGCCTTTCTGCTGAATTTTGCCCCTATTCTGCCTATCCACCTCCTGGGCGCTAATCTCCATCTTTTGCATTTGGCTAACCTCCACATCCTTTCCTTCCATTTCTCTGGGTACCTCTATTTGGTTGTCCCTGTTTGGCAGTGTGGCATATGAGTTCTTGAGTGGAATAGGATCTGGGATGTGCCTCTGCCTGACTGGTCTAACCCTCCCTGAGCCCACTGTCATCCAAGTACTCCTCGTTCTCTGCATCCTTTGAGGCACCTGCATTGGACTGAGTGGTCTCTGGATAGGGGTGATGGTACTCCTGACCCAGTTTACTTCCACTCTGAGTCTGGCTACCTCATCCCGCAGTCCAGAAAGATGCATGCAGATAGGGCAGCACCTCAGTGTCCAGAAGATCTGCCTGAATATGGCTGCCCCACAGCCACTGCATTGCACCACTCCCCACATTATACTGCAGTTATACTGCTATTCCACTACTTGTCTGCTACTGAAGCTCTCCTAGTTCCCTTTTTATTAATTTACTGTCCTAAAAATCCTGCCACTGTTCCTCTATAATATTTGAAAATACATACACTTCTATCTCACCTCTTTATCCTTACCATCAAAAGGCAACTACAATCACAATAATCTACCTTCTACTAATACAGATTCTATCACAGAATCAGAGCACAATGCAAAACATCTGCTACTTAGCAACAACAAACAGGTGACAACAAACCAAGTTGATGTAGCTTTTTTAAAATAGAAAAAATGTAATAGTTTAAACCAATAGAAATCAGCAGTTCCAAAGCACCTTGAACTACAAGAAAGAACACAGTACCACACCCTCTGCCACAATAACTAAACAGTTCTAAAACATTGAGAAAGAAGAGAAAAATCAGAGACTGAGCAAAAGATACATGTACTATAAAGTATTAGGCAATAGGTATACTCAGCTGTTTAACAAAGAAAATAAACTACCTACCAAAACAGACAGGATACCCACAAAATGACACTTAGGTTCTCAATATCAGACACCACCAAAGACACATACAGAAAGGGTTTAAACTATAGTATTAAAATTAACCACATCAGAGTAGAAAGATCACACTAAATAAATGTGTTGATCCTTCTGACTTCCAACAAATATCTACCACACAAATTTTATATCTTTCTGGAGCTTACAGGGTTGTCTTTCACAATCACCTAAATTTACATAAAACAAAACAATTTTTAAACTGAAAATTATATCAAAAAGCACTTAGCTTTGGGAGCTCTTCTCAAACACAGCCAGTCAGTTCAGAGTTCTAGAATCAGAAACATATATACAATACATATATATATATATATATATATATACAAAACAAATAGAAACATGAAGTCTTGCTGTAGTCTGACTACTGCAGACTACCAAGCAGTACCTCCATGGAGGAGGGACAGAACCTACTTTGGGAATAGGCTCTGAAGTACTGCTGTGCCAAACCGAGCATCACTCCTAGCCTGGATATCCATAGAGTAATGCTTGGTGAATGTATGGACTGTTTTCCAGGTGGCTGCTTGGCAAATCTCTAACAAAGGAATATCTCTGGCCACAGCCAGAGAAGCAGCTGTACCTCTAGTGGAATGAGCCCTCAGGCCTGAGGGTGGAATTTTTCCCAGTTTCTCATAGCAGAATTGTATACAGGATACAATCCACCTGGCAATAGTTCTCTTGGTAGCAGGTTTGCCCTTGCCTACTTCCCCATAAGTGAGGAACAGCTGGAGGGAGTCAAACCTGTGATCCTTTGTACGTTCGATGTAATAACTAAGGGCCCTTTTAACATCTAAACGGTGCAACCTCCTCTCTCCTGAGGAAGAGTGATCAGTGAAGAATACAGGAAGAGACAGACTGGTTTAAATGGAAATCTGAAACCACTTTGGGTAAGAACCTCCTGCTAGTTCTAAGGACCACTTTATCTCTATGGGATGAAATAAAGTCAGGCTCTACTGACAGAGCTTGTAATTCACTGATACGTCTGGCAGAGGTAATAGCTACCAAAAGAAAAAATTACTCACCTTAGTAATGTTGTTTCTTCTAATGGAGTCTTGCTAAATTATGACATATGCAGTGAGTCCCAACCTTCGAACTGCTCCGGAGGTGAAAGAGTTAACTTTCCATGCCAGGCATGGAACTTTGAGCACGAGCTCGGTTGAAAACTCTGTCTGTTGTTCTTCAAACTCAAACTGTCAGATCTTTACGAGCAAAACTCACTAAGGTTCTGTGTGGAAGCTGTAAACCTACACTAGCCAACTGGCTACTAAATGTAAGAACACATTTTTTGGTCCCAAAACAAAGACTCAAGTCAGGGGATCCAAAAAATGAAAAACACAACACCCAAACAGGAGGGGTGGAAAAACAAGGTGGGCATCTACTAAGTGCCACACTGCACTGCCCACCCACATCCCAAAAGCAGAGGTTCTGAGAGGGGCAGGCGGGGAGGTCATAATATAGCAAGACTCATTAGAAGAAACAACATTACTAAGGTGAGTAATTTTTTTTCAAACAACATGAAGTCTTGCTATATTATGACATATGCAGACTACACAGCAGTACCTCCATGGAGGAGGGACAGAACCTACTTAGGAAATAGGCTCTGAAGCACAGCTGTGCAAACCGAAGCATCACTCCTAGCCTGGATGTCCAGGGAGTAATGCTTGGTAAAAGTGTGAACTGTTTTCCAAGTAGCTGCTTGACATATCTCTAGGATAGGGATGTCCTGGCAGCAGCCCCAGGCAGCAGCTGTACCTCTGGTAGAGTGAGCCCTCAGGCCTGAGGAGGAACCTACCCAGTTTTTCATAGCAAAATTGGATACAAGAGACAATCCACCTGGCAATGGATCTTAGTGGCAGGTTTCCTTTACCAGCCTCACCATAAGTGAGGAACAGTTGGAGGAGTCAAACCTGTGACCCTTGGCACGTTTCTTACAGTAACTAAGGGCTCTTGACATCTAAAACTGTGCAGGTTCTCTCCGCCAGAGGAGGAATGGTCAGTGAAGTACACGGAGAGACACAGATTGATTAAGGTGGAAGTCTGAAACCACCTTAGGCAAGAACTTTCTGTTAGTCCTAAGGACCACCTTATCTCTATGAAAGGAGATAAAATCAGGCTCCACTGACAATGCTTGTAATTCACTTACGCCTGGCAGAAGTGATGGCTACTAAAGACACAGTTTTCAAGTCAAGTACTTAAGCTCTGCTAAGACAAGGGCTCAAAGGGGTTGCATAAGCTGGGCAATGCAAATATTAAGATCCCAGGCAGGGGCAGGGTCCCTTAATGGAGGCTGGTGTGAAGCAACCCTTGAAAAACTTGGAAAATACAGGATGAGCTGAAAGAAGAGGTTTACCTGCTGATAAGAAAGCAGACACGGCTGCCAGGTGCACTTTTAGGGTAGCTGGTCTCAGCCCAAAGTATTCAAATGCATCATATAATCCAGGACTGTGGGTAAGTCAGCAGATTCTGGGAAATATGCTTGCAGAGCACCATATGGAAAATCTCTTCCATTTGGAATTATAAGTAGCCCTGGTGGAAGGCTTCCTAGAAGCCTTCAAGATATCAATACACCTTGGGAAGGTGTAGGTCAGCAAACTCTAACTCTTCAAGAGCCAGGCCTTGAGATTGAGAGATTTGAGATTCGGGTACCAAACTCTCCCCTGAGCACAGGTTAACAGGTTGTGATTCCTGGGAAGACACAGGGGAAGTGGACTGCTAAGGACATAAGGAGTGGGTACCAGAGCTGTCTGGCCCAATCTGGAGCAATCAGGATCATCTTGCAGGGTTGAGATCTGATTTTGACTAGCACCATGAACAGAAGAGGGAAGGGGGGAAAGCATAGAGAAACTTCCCTTCCCAACTGAGAAGGAAGGCATCCAGGGGAACTGAGCCCAACACTGGGGGCCTGCAGCAAAAAGGAGGAAGTGGTGATTGTCTGGGGCTGCAAAAAGATCTATCTGCGGGGTGCCCCATCTGGCAAATACTACCTCCAGTACTAGGGATCCAGTGACCATTCGTGATGGCCCTGGGAAATCCTGCTGACAGCATCTGCCAGGACATTGTCCTTGCCTGGAGGTGAACTGCTGTAAGGAGGTGTTCAGGGAATAAGCCAGAGACCACAGCTTCATTGTATTGCACAAGGCCATAGACAGAGTGCCTCCTTGCTTGTTGATGTACCACATTGTAGTGGTGTTGTCTGTTCTGACCTGTACCACTTTGTTCTGAACAGATGTGGAAAAAACTTGAAGTGCTAGAAAAACTGCTCTGAGTTCCAACAGATTGATGTGGAGCAGAGATTCCTGAGGGGACCACAATCCCTGGGAAGTGAGGTCGCCCATGTGAGCTCCCCACCCCAAGAGGGATGCATCTGTAGTAAGGATTAAGGAGTGAGACTGAGGGGTGGAGGGGAACCCCTGTCTCAGATTGCTCTGGTCCTGCCACCACTGAAGGGCTTGGATCAGGGTTCAGTCACTGGGATCAATTTGTTAGAGGGTCTCTCCTTTGAGACCAAAAGGCTCTCAAATGGAACTGGATGTCCCTCATCTGAAATCTTGCTCCCTGCACTACTGCTGTAGAAGCAGCCATGTGCCCCAGGAGCTGCAGAAAATGCCTTCCTGGTCGAGAGACCTGCAGGGTGAAAGGGGAGGCCAGAGAGACCAGGGTCCCTGCTCTTTCCAGAGGAAGGAAGGCTCTGGCCTCTTTTGTGTTCCATTCTGCACCTATGAAGGTGAGAAGCTGGACAGGCTCTAGAACTGACTTTGGATGATTGAGAAGGAAACCTAGAGATATGAGCAGTTGCTGAGTTACCTGAAGGTGTAGTTTGACTTGGTCTGGCGACTGGCCTACTATGAGCCAGTCGTCCAGATAAGGAAAGATGGCAATCTTTTGCCTTCTTAAGTGGGCAACTGCTACTGCCAGGCATTTTGTGAATACCCTCGGGGCAGAGGTGAGGCCGAAGGGCATTGCTCTGAACTGGTAATGGCCTGAGGGCAGTTCGAATCTGAGGTACTTTCGATGACAGCTTCTGATAAGAACATGGAAGTAGGCATCCTCGAGGTCCAGGGACGCTAGCCAGTCCCCTGGCCTTAGAGAGGGTAAAATAATTCCCAGTCACCATTTTGAATTTTGGTTTTAAAAGGTGCTTGTTTAGGTTACTGAGATCCAGGATGGGCCGCCATTCTCCTGTCTTTTTTGGGGTAAGGAAGTACCTGGAGTACAACCCTTTGCCCTGGTGTAGGGATGGAACCCTTTCCACAGCTCTGAGAGCCAGGAGGGTAGAAACTTCTGTTTCTAGGGCAAGTGCCTCTGATGGATTTGCAGGTGGAAAGGACCTGGTTCTCATCTTTGGAAATTTTTTGAAGCTGAGAACCAGTCCCTGGCTTACTACTTCCAGGACCCACTTGTCTGATGTTAAAGACTTCCAGTCCTGGACAAAGTAAGCCAGCCTGCCCCCTACAGGTAGTGGAGAATCAGCCCTGGTCACCCCATCAGGGTGCCTGCTTGGCAGGGGCTTTAGGCTGAGGGGTGGAAGCAGGTCTGCTCATACCTCGTCTGCCTCTCCCTCTAAAGAAGAGGAGGCCTGGGCTTGGTAAAAAAGACCTATGAAAAGGTCTGCCCCTGCCCCTGGAAGGCTGCCTTTGAGGAGTGGCCTGCCTTTCTTTGGCCTGTGCACTCCTATAGGTGGTCCTATACTCATCCATTTTCTTCATGTAATTCTCTGTCTGCTCCCCAAACAGAGAATTACCCACAACAGGAAAATCCATGGCCTTAGTCTGGGTATCCTGTGACAGGCTAGTACATCTGAGCCAGCCATTCTGCAAGTGCCACAGATGTAGCCATGACTCTTGATGACACATCATTAGAGTCCACTGCAGCATGGAGTTGCACCCTGGATGCCTCAATACCATCAGCAGCCACCTGCTCAGCTCCTTGGCAAGCTGGCTCAGGGACCTGTTTGCTAGAGCCATAACAGTATCCCATCTGGATTTCTGATATCTAGCAACATAAGCCATATAATTTGCCTGTCTGAGTCCCAAGGATGCTGCCATGTACTGCTTCTTTGCCATGGCATCAATCCTTCTGGAGTCCTTGTCAGAGGTGTGTGAAGCCAAGGGAATATTTGCCTTGTCACATGCTGCAGCCTGCACTACCCCAACATGGCTGCATTGTTGTGTAAGGAACTCCATATCAGAGCCTGACAATGTGTACCTCTTGTCCATTCTTTTATCCACAGGAAGTATAGTGTGAGGAGTTTTTAGAATTTTTACTGTCTGTTTCCCAAAAGATTTATGCAAAGGAATAGACAGTCTCCTAGACTCTGGGATATCCATCATTTCTACATAGTCAGGCTCCTCTTGATCATCCACAGCTTCCTCCATAGGGAGCTGGAGGGTTTCAGCCACTTTTTTATAAAACATAAAATGAGAGGGGGACTCGGAAAGCCTAGGGGGAGACACTCCTGAAGGTCTGTCTGGGGAGATGTCCGGTTCAATGGGCACATCCAGACTTTCAAATCCACATTCACTCTCCTCATATTCCTCTCCTCATATTCCTCTTCCCCCTCCTCCGGTTCATAAAATTCCTCTAAATCATATTCTTGAACCGGTGGAACCGACCGAACCGTACGCTTACCTGATGGTGCCGGTTCAGTCGGAACCGGGGAAAGCGACTGGACAATTTTAATCGTGTTGGCTATTTCTTCAGCGGTTGGAGATGGAAATTTTGGCTCCACACCTGCTGATTTTCTAGTCCTTTTTGCTGGAACCGACTCCTCTGAGTCGGCTCTCCTTTTGCCCGAGGAAGTCTCGCCCTAGTCAGAGGGACTCCCTCTGGTTCGGTTACAACCGAACCGGGCTGGCCATCCGGGTCAGCGGACTTCTTGGACTCTCTTTCCCTGAGCCTACCAACTCTCTTATCCAGGGTAGCTGCAGGAAAATTTTTGCAAATCTGGCAGTCTGCATTGAGGTGGTCAAACCCCAGACAATAAACACAGGTGGTGTGGGGGTCAGCCTTGGCAAAGGATTCCCCACAAACACTGCAGTGTTGAAACCCAGTGGGCCCGGTTTTTCTTTTGGGTTTCTCAGACATAGTGCCAGCCTAACCAAAACTTGCCCGTTTATGGCAATCCGCCAAGAAAGACTCTCTTATCGGTTCCCAACCGTGTCACGGGTCGTGGAAAAAACCACAATGAAACTTTTTTTTAGAACCGATAAGAACCGGGAACCGCACTTTAAAGACAGATTTAAAATATTATTAATAACCTGATCGGTTCAAACCGAACCGATAATACCGCTACAAGTTCCACACAGAAATAAATGTAAAACCTATCTAGTACTTATGATACCACAGACAGAGCTTGAACCGACTGGTTGCGGTTTAAATTCGGTTAAAAAACCGAAAAATTAATACTTTAACCAACAAAATGAACCGAGCAGAAGGAGAAATCTCCGAGCGACTGTTCAGTGAGGTGGAGTAAAGAATCTGACAGTTTGAGTTTGAAGAACAACAGACAGAGTTTTCAACCGAGCTCGAGCTCAAAGTTCCATGCCTGGCATGGAAAGTTAACTCTTTCACCTCGAACTGTCGAAGGTTGGGACTCACTGCATATGTCATAATATAGCAAGACTTCATGTTGTTTGAAACACAGTTTTCCAAGTCAAGTACTTAAGCTCTGCTGAGGACATAAGCTCAAAAGGAGGTTGCATAAGCTGAGCAATGCAAACATTCAAATCCCAGGCAGGAGCAGGGTGTCTAAAGGGGGGATTGGTATGAAGCAATCACTTAAAACATTTACAGAATACCGGGTGAGACGACAGTGAAGAAGGCTTTCCCACTGACAGAAAAGCAGAAACAGCTGACAAATGTACTCTGAGAATAGCTGGTCTGAGGCCTAGGCCATTAAGATGAACCATATAATCCAGGACTGTAGACAAATCAGCAGTGTCTGGAGATATGCACCTCCTGGAACACCAAATGCTGAATCTCTTCCATTTGGAGTAATAAGTTTTTCTGGTGGCAGGCTTTCGAGATGCTTTGAGAATATCCAGAACCCCATGAGACAGATGCAGGTCTGCATATTTTTTTTGTACTTGCTGTTACACTTCCCTGCCCCTCGCTCCGCTTCTTGAGTGCCTGGCAGCAACCCGGTTCCTTCCCGTGCCTGGAGCCCAGGCGGTCCCCATGTAGCCTTGGATTTCCCCAGGTGGGGCCAGGTGGGGCCCAAGCACCCCGAGCTAAGCGCACATGCCTGGGCCGCCACGTGGGACAGGCAGAGGGACCACTGAGGTCTGTGCTGGCACTCCGTCTACCCGCAGGGCGATGGAGGTGTGTTTTCCTGTTTTCTGGGCGCCGGCGCCCAGACGCCTAGGCGGAGCTCACGACGCCTGGCCGCCTACCCTCCTGGGTTGGCCAGGCACTTGCTGTACCCCAGGCCTACTCCTGGGGTCAGTCAACCCGAGCCTTGTCCCCTCCCTCCCCAGAGGCGAGCAGTCCACTGGCTCAGCCTTCTCCCAAGCGGATCTCCAGCTCCTGGGCTCGTTCCCGAACCCGGGTCGCCAGTGTTGTGAGCGGTAGCGCTACCGCTGCGCCGACAGGCCAGCTGCAAGTCTGCATATTCTAACTCTTCAAGAGCCATGCCTTGAGATTGAGAGACCGAAGATTGGGGTACCAAATCCTCCCCTGAGAGGAGGTTAACAGGTTGTAATTCCAGGAACAGACAGGGGAAGATGGACTGCTAGAGACAGCAACAGGGGGTACCAAGGCTGCCTGGCCCAATCCGAAGCAATCAGAATCACTTTGTAAGGTTGTGACCTTATCTTTACCAGAACTTTGAAGAGTAGAGGAAAGGGAGGGAAGGCATAAAGAAATTTCCCTTCCCAGTTCAAAATCAGAGCATCCAGAGGGACTGAGCCCAAGACTGGGGGTCTGCAACAAAACAGAGGAAGTTGGTGATTGTCTGGGGCTGCAAAGAGATCTATCTCTGGAGTGCCCCCACCTTGAAAAAATCACTTTCAACACCAGAGAGTCCAGAGACCATTTGTGATGGCCCTGGGAGATCCTGCTCAATGCATCTGCTAACACATTGTCCTTCCCTGGAAGGTGGACTGCTATCAGAGAGGTCTGCAGAGAATAAGCTAGGGACCACAACTTCATGGCTTCTGTGCACAAGGCTGTGGACCGAGTGCCTCCCTGCTTGTTGATGTACCACATGGTGGTGATGTTGTCCGTCCTGACCTGAACCACCTTGTTCTGTACTGACTGAGAGAAAGCTTGCAGGGCCAGAAGTACTGCCCTGAGCTCCAGGAGGTTGATATGAAGGAGGGATTCCTGAGGGGACCACAGTCCCTGGGCTGTGAGAGTCCCCAGATGGGCTCCCCACCCCAATAGGGAAGCATCTGTAGCAAGGACCACAGAGTGAGTCTGAGTGACAAATGGAACTCCTTGCCTCAAATTGTCCAGGTCCTGCCACCATTGAAGGGCCTGGATTAGAGTTTGAGTAACCGGAACTAGTTTGGTAAGAGGATCTTTCCTTTGGGACCAAAAAGCTCTCAGATGGAACTGAATGTCCCTCATCTGAAACCTGGCCCCTTGGACCACTGCTGTGGAAGCTGCCATGTGGCCCAAAAGCTGAAGTAAATGTCTTGCTGGTCGAGAAACCAGAGGACGGAAGGAAGAAGCCAGCTGTGAAATGGCTGTTGCCCTTTCCAGAGGAAGGAAAGCTCTTGCTTTGACAGTATCCAGCTCTGCTCCTATAAAGGTGAGAAGCTGTACAGGCTCGAGAACCGACTTGGGAAGGTTGAGATGGAATCCCAGGGAAGTGAGTACTTGCTGGGACACTTGCAGATCTGACTTGACTTGGTCTGGGGACTGGCCCACAATGAGCCAGTTGTCCAGATATGGAAAGATGGAAATCATTTTTCTTCTTAAAAAGGCCACCACTACTGCTAGGCACTTTGTGAACACCCTTGGGGCTGAAGTTAGGCCAAAGGGCATTGCCTTGAACTGATAATGGCCTGAGGGCAATTCGAACCTGAGGTACTTTCTGTGGGAACACCTGATGGGAATATGAAAGTAGGCATCCTTGAGGTCCAGGAAGGCTAGCCAGTCTCCTGGCCTTAGAGAGGGAAGAACTGTTCCCAGAGTCACCATTTTGAATTTTGGCTTTAAAAGATGTTTGTTCAGTTATCTTAAGTCTAGGACAGGTCGACACTCCCCTGTCTTTTTTGGGGTAAGGAAGTACCCGGAGTACAGACCTTTGCCCCCTGTGTAGGGTAGAAACGCTCTCTATGGCTCTTA
The DNA here is from genome assembly GCA_016271365.2 of Neoceratodus forsteri. Lineage (NCBI taxonomy): Eukaryota > Metazoa > Chordata > Ceratodontiformes > Ceratodontidae > Neoceratodus > Neoceratodus forsteri. The sequence continues at coordinate 86,875,344 of CM028136.1, forward strand.
GGGTCAGTAGAGATGAAACCTCTGCCTCCAGAGCAAGGGTTTCGGATATATTTGCAGCTGGAAAGGATCTGGCTCTCATTTTCGGAAATTTTTTGAAACTGAGAACCAGTCCCTGGCTTACTACATCCAGGATCCACCTGTCTGAGGTAACAGACATCTAGTCCTGGACAAAGTAAGCCAGTCTGCCCCCTACCAGGATGGGGGAGTCGACCCGGGCTGACACATCAAGGTGTCTGCCTGGCAGGAGCCTTAGGCTGATGAGTGGATGCAGCCCTGCTCATCCCCCATCTGCCTCTCCCTCTAAAGAACCCTCTCTGAGAAAAGGGAGAAGAGGCCTACGCTTGGTAGAAAGGCCTGTGAAAAGGCCTGCCCCGGCCCTAGCTTGCTGCCTTTGAGGAGTTGCCTGTCTCTCCTTAGCTTAGGCACTCCTATAAGTGGTCCTGTATTCATCCATTTTCTTCATGTAATTCTCTGTCTGCTCTCCAAACAGAGAATTACCCACCACAGGGAAATCCATGGCCTTAGCCTGGGTGTCCTGTAAAAGGCTAGTACATCTGAGCCAAACCAACCTCCAAAGAGCCACAGATGTAACCATGACTCTTGATGACACATCACTGGAGTCCACAGCAGCATGAAATTGTACCTTTGATGCCTCAGTCCCATCAGCAGCCACCTCCTCCAGCTCCTTGGCCAGCTGGGGGTAAGCCTGCTTAGCCAGTGCCAGTACAGTGTCCCACCTGGACTTCTGGTACCAGGCTGCATAGGCCATATAGTTAGCCTGCCTGAGTCCCAAAGATGATACCATGTACTGCTTCTTTGCCATGGCATCTATCTTCTTGGAGTCTTTGTCTGGGGGGTGTGAAGCCAAGGGAATATTTGCCTTGTCACAGGCTGCAGCCTGCACTACCCCAACATGGCTGCATTGCTGGTAGAAAAACTCCTTATGCGAGCCTGATAAAGCATGCCTCTTGCCCATTCTTCTGTCAACAGGAGGTACAGAGTTAAGAGACCTTAGGATTTTCTGTGTCTGCTTCCCAAAGGACTTATGAGGGGGAACAGACAAGTCTCTTGGACTCTGGGATGTCCAACATCTCAACAAAATCAGGCCCCTCCTGATCCTCCACAGCCTCCTCCATGGGAAGCTGGAGGGTTTCAGCCACCTTTCTGTAAAACAGATAGTGGGGAGGGGACTCAGAGAGCCTAGGAGGGGAAACACCAGAAGGTCTGTCTGGGGAGATGTCCGGTTCCACAGGCACATCCAGACTTTCACCATCATCATCTTCTTCAAAATCCCCCTCCTCTTCAAACTCTGGTTCATAAAAGTCTTCAGGAGAATAATCTTGAACCGGGGGAACCGACCGAACTGAACCTCTGCCAGAAGGCCCAGGATCGGTCAGAACCGGACGAAGCGATTCAACAATCGGAATTGCTCTTGCTATTTCTTCGATGGTCGGAACATGAATGTCTGGATCCAAACCGGTCCATTTGTCTTTGCGCTTTCTTTTTGTAGGAACCGATCCCTCAGGATCGGCTCTCCTCTTGCCCAAAGAAGTATCGCCCTGGTCAGAAGGCACTCCTTCTGGTTCGGTGGGAACCGAACCGGGCTGGCCTTCCACGTCAATGGATTTCTCAGCCTCCTTATCTCTAAGTCTACCTAACCTTTTTTCCAGGGTAGACTTAGGGAAGTTTTTACAAATTTGGCAGTCTGAATCGAGGTGGTCAAACCCCAGACAGTAAAGACAGGTGGTGTGGGGGATCAGCCTTAGCAAAGACCTCCCTACACACATTGCAGTGCTGAAACCCAGTGGGCCCATTTTTTTTCTTGGGTTTCTCAGACATGGCCAATCTAACAAACTTACCCTTTATATGGCAACCGCCAGGCAAGACTCCCCTATCAGTTTCTCACCGTGTTACGGGTGTTGGAAAAAACGCACAAATGACTTTTTTTTTTTTAAACCGATACGGACCGGTAACCACACACTAAAGATACACTTACTAAAGGATCGGTTCAGCCGAACCGATCGAGAATACAACAGAGAAACTACTTAAAGTACTCACAATACCGCAGACAGAGCCTGAACCGACAATGCGGAATTAAATTCGGAATAAAACAGACAACTTTAACCGACTTTGAACCGAGCAAAAGAAGAAATCTCCGAAGCGACTGTTCAGTGAGGCGGAATAAAGAATCTGATGGTTTGGATTCAAAGTACTGCAGACAGAGTCTTCAACCGAGCTCGAGCTCAACGTTCTATGCCTTGCATAGAAATGTAACCCTCTACTCTCTGGGGCAGTTCAAGTGCTGGAGCTAACTGCCATAGTCAGAATACAGCAAGACTTCATGTTGTTTGAAGAACATCGTATCTTATAACATCAGGGGAATTAATAGCCCGATTGAAAGATCTAGACTTTTACAAAAGCTGGGGAGAATGGGCACCCATATTGCTTTACCACAAGAGACTCACCTTTCTGAAAGTGAACATAAAAAATGTCGCAGATGGGTTGGTGAAGTCCACGCCTCCTCCTACCAAGCTCACTCTCACCACAGACGGACAGCCATCTTAATCCACAGAGCATGTCCCATACCAGTTGATTCCATCCTGAAAGATCCAGAGGAATGATATGTGGTAATCCAAGCGACATACCAGGATACCCTGTGTACCATAGCAAGTTTATATGCTCCTAATGAAGATAAGGAGGCCGCCCTTTATTTTTTTTAGAAAAATCTTCGTTGACGTTGTGGCAGTGACAGACCGCCTTTGCATAAAGGGGGAGATTTTAATACAATTCTGTCTCCCTCCCTGGACAAAAAAGGAGGGTTGCAAAATGTTAAGATTGGGTATGACAGGGAGAACCCTGCTCCGTTCATGTCAAACTCTGGGGCTCGCTGATATCTGGAGGGAGATCAATGGTCAACAAAGAGATTACTCTCATTTCTCTGACAGGCACAGATGTTACACTAGAATAGAATTTTTTTATCCCAGAGGGATGGATGTACACAGTAACTGCTTGCCAGATTTTATTGAGCACCCTGTCTGATCACGCCCCAGTCAGGATGAGGCTGGAGCTATCCCCATCGATTCGCAATTCCCATTGAAGGCTCAATGTGGGCCTTCTGAATAATCAGGAATTCAAGAACCTGATTAAATCCTCAATTAAAACTTACCTACAAGACAATCCAGAGGGGCAGACTTCCCATGTAATCTGTTGAGACACACTGAAGTCTGTCCTTAGGGGGCTATAATTAACTTTGCGGCTGGAGAAAAAAGACGCAGAGAGCAGAAGAGGCTAGAGTTGGAAGCCAAGATAGCAGACCTCGCATTCCAGCATAAAATATCCCTCAACAGTGCAGTTCAAAAAGAACTGAATGATAGGAGGGCGGCCCTTGAAGCTCTCTTAACCTTACAGATAGAGGCCAATCATAGACAAATTAGGCAGAATTATTATGAAAATGGTAACAGGGTTGGGAAATTGTTAGCTGCCAATATGAGACAGCAACAAACAAACAGGGCGGTCTTACAGTTAAGAACACCACTGACGGGACCCTTAAGGTGAGCCATCCAGAGGCAATAACCAATCAGTTTGCTAAATATTATAAATCATTATATACACCGGGCACAATCTCTGATTTTGACTCTAAAGTCTCAGCCTTTTTTCAAAATCTAAGACTTCAAGAATTATCCCAGATAGAAACACAGAACATAGAATCTGATGACCGTTTGGGCCCACCTAGTCTGCCCAAGTCTAGAAGCAGATCAATTAGATATGGGGATGACACGGCAGGAATTAATATCCCAAATATCTTTCTTAAAAAATAGGAAATCCCAGGCCCAGATGGGTTCTCATCAGAGTTTTTCAAAACCTTCGTCGAGTCCCTCATACCACTCTTGCTACCGGTATTCCAGGAAATAATGCGTGGGTACTCCAGTCTCATGGCAGTTGGCACATATAGCAGTTCTTCATAAGGAAGGGAAGAACACCCTGGAGTGTGTGTCCTATATGCCCATCTCCTTATTAAACATCGATTTGAAGCTGTTCACTGGGATACTGGCAAAGAGAGTACAGGAACGTATTCCTTCTTTGGCGCACGAAGACCAAACAGGCTTCATTTCGGGCAGATATTTGCCTGATTACATATGAAGACTGCTCAACATTATAACCCCTCAGGGCACCAGGTAACAGATTCAACTAGCCATCTCCATGGATGCAGAGAAAGAATTTGATAGGGTTAACTGACAATTTTTAAAAGCATCCATGCAAAAAATGAAATTTGGCCCTAAATTTTTACTAATTATCTCACAACTCTATAAGAACCCCAAAGATCTGGTTCAGGTAAATGGTATCAGCTCAGTGTTTTTTTTTTCCATCGCCTTGGTGAAACAGACAGGGTTGCCCCCTCTCCCCCCTTTTATTTGCTCTTTCATTAGAGCCATTGGCGATTAAGATAAGACAAACCCCCTTAAAAGGGGGCATAACAGTGGAAGGCGCTGAGCAGAAATTGTCGTTGTATGCAGACGACTATTTTCTTTCTATCCTCCCTGGAGACTAATGTACTGCTACTTGGTGAAGAGCTTCAAGCCTTTGGAGGAATTTTGGGGTACAAGGTTAATTTCTCCAAGTCAGAGGCATTAGTACTAAGTGGAAAAGTAACTCAAGAATTCAGAGAAACATTTCCCTTTAGATGTGCACCCAGAAACCAGATCAGGTATTTGGGGATATGGATTTCCACAGATCTGTCTAAATAATTTCATAGAAACTATGGGAGACTGTGGGAAAATATTGAGAAGGAGTTAGCCAGATGGGAACACCTTCCCCTAACTTTGGTGGGAAGGATAGCCGTAGTGAAAATGAACATACTACCCCCGTCTCCTCCTCTTATTTCAGTGTCTCCCACTGAGACTCCCACTTCCTTTTTGGAACAAACTTTAGAATACCCAGAAATTTATTTGGCAAGATAAGAAACCCAGAATAGCTAAACATCTCCTACGCCTAACCCAGAGAAGATAAGAAACCCAGAATAGCTAAACATCTCCCACGCCTAACCCAGAGAAGAGGAAGGATTAGCCTTACCCATTTTTCATTTAGATTTAGCAGCACAAATGGGTCCTGTACTGTCTTGGGCTTAACAGAAGGTGTCATCCAGGTGGTACGAGATGGAAAATGAGACAGCGGGAGAGAACCCCGTTTACCCTGGCTTTTACACCGGTTAATACGGGATATACCAAGCAGGTTAAGAACAGATGGGTGAGACATGGACTATGCATACTCTCAAGAGTGAGAAAGCTGACCGCCACCTGAGGGTTGTCCCCTATCGCTCATCAGATATGAACCAGGACCCCCAAACACCTCTGGACCTAGCTATGCCAGGTGGAGACACAGGGAATTACAAGAGTTGTTCGGTTTCTAGAAAATGGAAGGTGTATTTTTTTCCAAAGGGACACAGAAAAGTTTAGCTGGGGGAATACTGACTTTCTCAGAGTTATGCAAGTCCAACACTTCATTCACTCCTCAGATCACCTAGCCCGTTTGACTAGACTCTACTCAAGATGGGAAAATGTTCTATATGGAATTGTGACAATAGCAGCCAAAACCAGAGTGGTGACAAACATATACCAGTTACTACTAGAAGAGAAGAAAAAATTACTCACCTTAGTAATGTTGTTTCTTCTAATGGAGTCTTGCTATATTATGACTAATGCAGTTTGTCCCACCATTAGAACTGCTCCAGAGGTGAAAGAGTTAACTTCCATGCAAAGCATGGAACCTAGAGCGCGAGTTCGGTTAGAAAAGCTCTGTCTGGGATATTTCAAACCGAAACTGTTAGATCTTTACGAGCAAAACTCACTAAGGCTCTGTGTGGACGCTGTAACCAACACTAGCCAACTGGCTACTAAAATATTAACACATTTTCCTGGTCCCAATACCAAGACTCAAGTCAGGGGACCAGAAAAGATAAGATAAAATAAAACACAACACCCAAACACCCCAAAAAGAAGGGATGGAAAACATAAAAGGGGGCATCAATAAGTGCCAACAGTGGACTGCCCACCCCATACCCAAAGTAGAAGTTCTGAGAGGGGCAGGCTGGGGGAGGTCATAATATAGCAAGACTCCATTAGAAGAAACAACATTACTAAGGTGAGTAATTTTTTCTTCAAACAACATGAAGTCTTGCTATATTATGACTAATGCAGACTACACAGCAGTACCTCCATGGAGGAGGGACAGAACCTACTTAGGGAATAGGCTCTGAAGCACGGCTGTGCCAAACCGAGCATCCCTCCTGGCCTGGATATCCAGGGAGTAATGCTTGGTGAAAGTGTGTACTGTTTTCCAAGTAGCTGCTTGACATATCTCTAAGATAGGGATGTCTCTGGCAGCAGCTAGAGACGCAGCTGTACCTCTGGTAGAGTGAGCCCTCAGGCCTGAAGGGGGAACCTTACCCAGTTTTTGATAGCAAAATTGGATACAAGAGACAATCCACCTGGCAATGGATCTCTTAGTGGCAGGTTTCCCTTTCCCAACCTCACCATAAGTGAGAAATAGTTGGAGGGAGTCAAACCTGTGACCCTTGGTACGCTCTATGTAGTAACTTAGGGCCCTCTTAACATCTAAGCTGTGCAGCCTCCTCTCACCAGAGGAGGAATGGTCAGTGAAGAACACTGGAAGTGAAACAGATTGGTTAAGGTGGAAATCTGAAACCACCTTAGGCAAAAACTTCCTGTTAGTCCTGAGGACTACCTTATCCCTGTGAAAGGAAATAAAGTCAGTCTCCACTGATAAAGCCTGTAACTCACTTATGCGCCTGGCAGAAGTGATGGCTACTAGAAATACAGTTTTCCAAGTCAAGTACTTAAGCTCTGCCGAAGACAGAGGTTCAAAGGGGGGTTGCATCAGCTGAGCAATGCAAACATTAAGATCCCAGGCAGGGGCAGGGTCCCTGAATGGTGGATTGGTATGAAGCAATCCCCTCAAAAACTTGGAAAATACAGGGTAGGCAGAAAGAGAAGAGGGCTTCCTGCTGAAATAAAAGCAGAGACAGCTGCCAAATGCCCTTTCAGGGTAGCTGGTCTCAGTCCCAAAAATTAAGATGGACCATACAGTCCAAAACAGTGGGCAAATCAACAGATTCCGGGAAATATGCTTCCCAGAACACCATATGGAAAACCTTTCCACTTGGAGTTAGGTAGTCCTGTGGAAGGCTTCCAGAAGCTTAAGATTTCGAGAACACCTTGAGAAAGTTGTAGATCAGCAAACTCTAACTCCTCAAGAGCCAGGCCTTGAGGTTGAGGATTGAGATTCGGATACCAGACTCTCCCTGGGCACAGGTTAACAGATTGTGGTTCCTGGGAGACACAGGGAAGATGGACTGCTAAGGACAGAAGGAGTGGGTACCAGGGCTGCCTGGCCCAGTCTGGAGCAATCAGGATCATCTTGCAGGGCTGAGATCTGATTTTGACTAGCACCTTGAACAGGAGAGGGAAGGAGGGGCATAGAGAAACTTCCTTCCCAATCGAGAGAAAGGCATCCAGGGACTGAGCCCAACACTGGGGCCTGCAACAAAAAGTGGAAGTTGATGATTGTCTGGGGCTGCAAAAGATCTATCTGAGGGTGCCCCATCTGGCAAAAACTATCCCCAGTACTAGGGGATCCAGTGACCATTCGTGATGGCCCTGGGAAATCCTGCTGAGAGCATCTGCCAGGATATTGTCCTTGCCTGGGAGGTGAACTGCTATGAGGGAAGTGTTCAGGAAATAAGCCAGAGACCACAACATCATCCCTCGGTGCACAAGGCCAAGACCGAGTGCCCCTTGTTTGTTGATGTACCACATTGTAGTGGTGTTGTCTGTTCTGACCTGTACCACCTTGTTCTGAACAGATGCAGAAAAATCTGAAGTGCTAGAAAAACAGCTCTGAGTTCCAACAGATTGATGTGGAGCAGAGATTCCTGAGGGACCACAACCCCTGGGTGGAGAGGTCGCCATGTGAGCTCCCATCCCAAGAGGGACGATCTGTAGTAAGGGTCAAGGAGTGAGATAGAGGATGAAGGGCACCCCTTGTCTCAGATTGCTCTGATCCTGCCACCACTGAAGGGCCTGGATCAGGGTTCGAGTCACTGGGATTAACTTGGATAGAGAATCTCTCTTTGAGGCCAGAAGGCTCTCAAATGGAACTGAATGTCCTCATCTGAAATCTTGCTCCTGCACTACAGCTGTGGAAGCAGCCATGTGTCCTAGGAGCTGCAGGAAATGCCTTGCTGGTCGAGAGACCTGCAGAGTGAAGGACGAGGCCAGGGCCACCAGGGTCCCTACCCTTTCTAGGGGAAGGAAGACTCTGGCCTGCTTTGTGTCCAGTTCTGCACCTATAAAGGTGAGTACCTGGACAGGTTCCAGAACTGACTTTGGAAGATTGCGTAAGAAAGCCCAGAGAGGTAAGCAGCTGCTGGGTAACTTGCAGGTGTGATTTGACTGGTCTGAGACTGACCCCACAATGAGCCAGTCGTCCAGATAGGGAAAGATGGCAATCTTTTGCCTTCTTAAATGAGCAACTGCTACTGCCAGACATTTTGTGAATACCCTTGGGGCAGAGGTAAGGCCGGAGGGCATTGCTCTGAACTGATAATGGCCTGAGGGCAGTTCGAATCTGAGGTACTTTCGGTGGGAGCTTCTGATAAGAACATGGAAGTAGGCATCCTTGAGGTCCAGGGAAGCTAGCCAGTCTGGCCTTAGGGAGGGTAAAATAATTCCCAGAGACACCATTTTGAATTTTGGTTTTAAAAGGTGCTTGTTCAGATATCTTAGGTCCAGGATGGGCCGCCACTCTCCTGTCTTTTTTGGGGTAAGGAAGTACCTGGAGTACAGACCCTTGCCCTGGTGTAGGGGAGAAACCCTTTCTACAGCTCTGAGAGCCAGGAGGGTTGAGACTTCTGTTTCCAAGGCAAGAGTCTCTAGAGGGTTTGCAGGTGGAAAAGATCTGATTCTCATCTTTAGAAATTTTTGAAGCTGAGAACCAGACCCTGGCTTACCTACTTCCAGGACCCACTTGTCTGATGTTAAAGACTCCCAGTCCTGGACCGAAGTAAGCCAGCCTGCCCCTCAGGTAATGGAGAACTGCCCTGGGCATCCCATCAGGGTGCCTGTTTGGCAGGGGCTTTAGGCTGAGGGTGGGAGCAGGCCTGCTTGTACCCGTCTGCCTCTCCTCTGAACATAAGCTGAAGAGGAGGCCTGGGTCTGGTAAAAGGCCTGTGAAAGGCTCTGCCTCACCCCTGGGCTGCCTCTGAGGAGTGGCTTGCTGTTCCTTGGCTTGTGCACCCTATAAGTGGTTCTATATTCATCCATTTCTTCATATAATTCTCTGTCTGCTCCCCAAACAGAGAATTTCCTACCACAGGAAAATCATAGCCTTAGCCTGGGTATCCTGTGACAAAGTAATACACCTGAGCCAAGCCAATCTCACGAAAAGCCACAGATGTAGCCATGACTCTAGAGGATACATCATTAGAATCCACTGCAGCATGGAATTGCACCTTAGATGCCTCATACATCAGCAGCCACCTGCTCCAGCTCCTGGCAAGCTGGCCAGGGCCTATTTGGCTAAAGCCATGACAGTATCCCATCTAGATTTTTGGTATCTCGCAACATAAGCCATATAGTTTGCTTGTCTGACTCCAAGACGCTGCCATGTATTGTTTTTAGCCATGGCATCAATCTTCCTGAATCCTTGTCAGGGAGGATGTGAAGCCAGGGAATATTAGCTTTATCACAGGCTGCAGCCTGAACTACCCCAACATGGCTGCACTGCTGTGAAAGGAATTCTGTATCAGGACCTGACAAAGTGTACCTCCCTGTCCATCTTTTATCCACAGGAGGCACAGAATTAGGAGCTTTTAAAATTTTTATTGTTTGTTTCTAAAAGATTTATGTAAAGGAATAGACAATCTCCTGGACTCTGGGATATCCATCATCTCTACAAAGTCAGGCTCCTCTTGCTCATCCACAGCCTCCTCCAAAGGAAGCTGGAGGGTTTCAGCAACTTTTATAAAACAAAAATGAGAAGGGACTCAGCAAGCCTAGGGGAGATTCTCCTAAAGGTCTGTCTGGGGAGATGTCCGTTCAATGGGCACATCCAGACTTTCAAAGTCACATTCACACTGTTCATAATCATCCTCCCTCCTCTGGTTCATAAAAACTCCTCTATATCATATTCTTAAACCTAGAACCGCCGAACAACCTTTTGCCACATAGTGGCGGTTCGACTGAACTGGGAAAGTGACTGGACAATTTGGATTGCCCTGGCTATCTCTGCAGCAGTTGGAGAAGGATTTTGACTCCACACCTGCTGACTTTCTAATTCTCTTTGCTGGAACTGGCTCCTCAGAGGTCAGCTTTCGTTGCCGAGGAAGTCTGGCCCTGGTCAGAGGCACTCCCCTCTGGTTCGGCTGGCATGAACGGGCTTACTACATCCGGGTCAGCCGACTTTTGGCCTCTCGTTCCTGAGCCTACCAACTCTCTTATCTAGGGTAGCTGCAGGAAATTCTTGCAAATCTGGCAGTCTGCATTGAGGTGGTCAAACCCCAGACAATAAACATGTGGTGTGGGTCAGCCTTGGCAAAGGCTTCCCCACAGACACTACAGTGTTGAAACCCAGTGGGCCCGGTTTTTCTTTTGGGTTTCTCAGACATAATGCCAGCCTAACCAAAAACTTGCCCTTTATTTCGGCAGTGCCAGGCAAGACACCCTTATTGGTTCCCAACCGTGTCACGGGTCGTGGAAAAAACCGTAATGAAATCTCGTTTTTTAGAACCGATAAGAACCGGGAACCGCACTCTAAAAAGCCTTAAAACGCTTCAGAATGAAGTTTCAACACAATCTGATCGGTTCAAACCGAACCGATCAACATTTACAAGTTCCACACAGAAAACCTATCTATTACTTACAATACCATAGACAGAGCTTGAACCGATCGGTTTGCGGTTAAAATAATGATAATCGCGGTTGAATTTAACAGAGAAAAAACTCTTTAAACCGAGAAAATGAACTGAGCAGCAGGAGGAATCTCCGGAGCGACTGTTCAGTGAGGCGGAGTAAAGAATCTGACAGTTTCGGTTTGAAATATCCCAGACAGAGCTTTTCTAACCGAGCTCGCGCTCTAGGTTCCATGCTCTGCATGGAAGTTAACTCTTTCACCTAAGGAGCAGTTCTAATGGTGGGACAAACTGCATTAGTCATAATATAGCAAGACTTCATGTTGTTTGAAAGGGGGCTCACTCCATACACAAAAAATAGCTTGGGAATGGGAGGCAAGTATAATTATCAGGGAAACTGACTGGAAACATAGATTAAAGTTTCGCTGGAAAGTTACTTCAGCTTCGATATGGAGAGAATTTTTTTTGGAAGACTCTGGTGAGGTATTTCCAAGTCCCCACCATCACTAAACATTACAATAATACAGGGTCTATAGCCTGCTGGAGACTGTGTGTGTGTGTGTGGGGGGGGTTAGGAACCACTGGCACATCTTCTCGGCCTGCTCCCGGCTCTCCTCATTCTGGAAGGGGTTACAGACAGCTATTCAGACTATTATGTGTATACTCATACCCCTCAAGTTTGAGGAGTGTATACTGGGGTCCCCACAGTTATACACCTAAAGGGGGATTCCCGCAAGGTAGGACTAATACTGTTGGTGGTGGGACTAAAATGCATCACAGCTAGATGCCTTAGGCTGGAACCACCCACAGTACAGGATTGGATTAGGAGAGTGAAGGAGGTGGTCTCCATGGAAGTTCTGACTGCCAAGTTGAGACTTCAACAAGACCAACATGTTTCATGTTGGCAAGGGTGGGAGTTGTGGCTATTAATGGAAGAGTACTGAAAACACTGAGAACTATAAGCCCTTAACAAGTAGACGTTGACTGACCTGGCCCAGAGGAGAGAAAACAGAATATACTGACACTTCCTTACTGTGGAACATACAGCCTGCCCTTTTTAAATACATCCTCTGGACAGGTAAACTAGTTCCATCTGAGACTGAAAATCAATTGGGTGGGGGGGGAACACAACACGCGCAGCCAAACGTTGGGGCATATGTTCTGGCCCCTTGTTTTTCTTTTCCAGTTAGTAAATTAAGCAATAATGCCTGACAGGGTGTGTGTCGTGCTGGGATAACGTCACGCCTCAGGTGGCTGGGCACGAGGCCGCAGGCTGAGGGCGTCCAACGACTGAGGTGTGACGTTATCTCAAACGACACACACCCTGGAGGGCATTATTGCTATTATACAATGGCTCGTTGTTATACAGAATAAAAAAAAAATTTTTAAAGATGTTTTTGTGTGGAAATATATTTTAGTTTTTTAAGAGAAGATGAAACAATCATAAAATGCTCATCTGCTGGTTCATAGTGAGGCTGAGACTAGACCCGTGATGATGTACTGGGATAACATCACGGGTCCAGCCCAAGACTGACCAATCAGAGACCAGGATTTTTTTTCTTGCCATTGTATAATATACATTTCAGCAATGCCTGTCAAGTCTCAGATTATCATGAACTCCCCTTTGCAGGGGTGCTTAGTTGGTATTCTGATATGTACTTCTAGCTGAGACAGGTGAAAAACCACAGCTTACTATTTGCTAACCTAAACCAAGGACATATTAATATTGATTGTAAGAAAATTCAGAATACTATTTCTATCGTTTCATATGTCAATGTGACGAACTGTACTGTGGTGACATAATACTCACTAAAGCTGAGTTTCAAACAAACAACAAAAAAAAATACATATAAACAAAGGTGCAGTTTCCTCCCGGTTGTAATAAACTGGCAGGGAACTGAAAACAATTACCGGAATAACACTAAGTCTAGACTAATCTACCTGTAAAATCAAGGATAGTGTTTTAAAAACAAACAGAAATAAAAAGTACTGGTAAAAAATAAAAAAAATAAAATCCTCAAGAAAGATGAAGGCGAGCTCTCCGAGGCATCTTACTTAGACAAGCAGAGTAAAGAATCCGACGGTTGCAGGATGTATTCCAGAGACAGTGGCTTGAAAACAGAGCTTGAGCCTAGCTAGCATTCCATCATTAGCATAGGTTCTATTAACCATTTTGGCTTCGGGGGAAGTGCTATGGTGAGGCCATAGTGCATATGTCAGAATACAGTAAGACTTTCTGGGGTTAGAAACTACATATCTGTTAGTTTGACCACAGTGGTAGGGAAAAAGATGAATCACTTCTGAAAGAAAGAATTGTTGAGTGTACTTAGAGGCCAGTGGGGCACAGGAACCAAGGCAGCATGGATTCACAATGGAAAGGTCATGTCAGAGGAATCTAATAGATTTCTTTGACTAGGTGACCAAAGTAGTAGACCAGGAAGGGGCTGTGGACGTGGCCTACCTAGACTTTAGCAAGGCATCTGACACTGCCCCACACAAAAGATTAAAAGTTAACCAGCCTGGGAGTGGGTCCCTGGGTGGTAACCTGGGTAAAAAACTGGCTGGACAACAGGACGTAGCGGGCAATAGTAAACGGAGTCCACTCATCCAAGGAGGGGCAGCAAATACACTGCGAACAACATGGGGGACAGCACCGAACCCTGAGGGACCCCACACAGCAGAGAGAATGGTTCAGAGGAAAAAATCCCAGATACCACCCTCTGAGACCTGCCGGCCGGCAAGGATAGAGTGAAACCATCTGAGAACTGGACCAGCCAGGCCACAGATAACCCTCAGGTGCTCAAGCAGCACCACATGGTCCACAGTGTCAAACGCTGAGGAGAGATACTACAGTTTACACAAGAACTTACCGTAACAGTAGATCTTCGAGAACAGCTCTTGCAGCAGGTCACACCATTAGGACTGAAGCCGTCAGGCACCAGGACCCCACGGAAATTTTCTAGCTAGCAGTCTTCAGCGGGGACCGCCTCCGACGTTGGTCCCGCCCCCAACATCAGGCGTAGTACATAAGGAGGCGGTCCCGCCCAGAATCCCCAGTTCTCCGCCGAGATTCCGGCCGCTGGTGACATCAGAAGAGGAGACTGAGGATCCGCCATCAGATGGCCAAGATGAAAATAAATCGCTCCATCCCAGAAGAAGGATGTTAGGCTATAACCTACCTCCTCCAAGGGGGAATGGTGGGCGGGAAGGTACTTGCTGCAAGAGCTGTTCTCGAAGATCTACTGTTACAGTAAGTTCTTACGTAACTGTACTATCTTCTTCCGAGATACAGCTGTTGCCGCAGGTTACACCATTAGGACTGATTCCCAAGCTATGGCAGCAATCTTACGCCACCGGGAGGAGGGAAGACAGAGATCACGACCCTGTCCGAGCCTAGGACAGAAGTCCCTGAAGGACGGCTAGGCCGAAACCTGCCCTTTGCCTAGAAGCGATGTCCAGGCTGTAATGCTTAATAAAGGTATGCACCGAGCTCCAGGTAGCTGCAGCCAGATAGTTGAAGTGGAACGCTTCTTCAGCGCCTATAAAGGAGGTGGCCACTGCTCCGGTAGAATGGCCCTTAACCACGCCTGGCAAGGGCTTGCTGCGCTTGTCATAACAGAAAGAGATACACTGGATGAGCCAACGTGAAAGGGTCTGCTTCGAAACAGGGGCCCCTTTCATCCTCTCAGCAAAGGATACAAACAGCTGATCCGCTTTCCGGTACTGTTTGGTTCTGGTCAGGTAATATTTGAGGCACCTGTGAACATCCAGGGTCTGAAGCAGTGCTTCTCCTCGATTAGTGTACTTAGGAAAGTACACTGGTAAGTCGATATCCTGATTAAGGGTAAGGGCCGAAACCACCTTAGGCAGAAACTTAGGATTTGTCCTCAGGGACACCCTATCCTGGTGAAAAACTAAATAGGGCTCTTAACACATGAGCGCATGTAATTCAGAGATTCTTCTTGCCGAAGTAACTGCAACTAAAAACAACGTTTTCCGTGACAGAAGACGTAGCTCGCAATCCGCGGCTGGCTCAAAAGGTGGCAGCGTAAGCTGCTCCAGGACAAAGGGGCAGGTCCCAGGGAGGAACCGGGTCCCTGATAGGTGGCCTAAGGTGGAGAACCCCTTAAAAAGGCAGGTAGTGTCCAGTTGAGCCACCGGGACGCATGCTCCCTGCGAAGTTTTAGAAGAACTCTCTGGATCAACAGGAAAGGAGGGAAGGCATAGAGGAATCAGCCCGCCCAGGAGAGGGACAACGCGTCTCGCCAGAAAACACCAGGCCCTGGATCTAGCGAGCAAAAATTGGGCAGTTTTGCTTTGGATGGGGAGGCGAACAGATCTAATTCTGGAGTGCCCCATCTGTGGAACAGATCCTCTGCCACCTCCTGTAGAAGTTCCCACTGTGGACTCTGGCCTGGGAACAACTCAGGCTGTCTGCGACGGTATTGTCCACCCCGGGGACGTGAACTGCAATGAGGTTTGCGCTGTGTCGTATTACCCATTCCCACACTCTCATGGCCTCCCTGCAAAGGGGGTAGGAGTGTGTGCCTCCTTGTTTGTTGAGGTAATACATCACCGCAGTAATGTCTGTTTGTAACAGAAGGGTACTCGGTGGAATGTCCGACTGGAAGGCTTGCAGGGCATAAAGGACTGCCCTCATTTCCAATATGTTGATGTGGAGATGAGATTCCTGAACTGTCCATGTTCCCTGAGACCTCACCCCGTCCAAGTGTGCTCCCCACCCCAGCCCTGAGGCGTCTGTGGAGACAGTGACCGTCGGGGACGGCGCTGTGAAGGGAACCCCACTGCAAGAGGGGTTTCCGGATCTAGCTAATTATTGCCAGTCCAATCACAGCTGTGATTCGGACTGGATGCTGCAGATGGTCTTGCCTTTGGTCCCACTGCACTCTCAACATCCACTGGGTTACCCGCATGTGGAGTCTTACCATCGGGACTGTAGGAATGGCCGCAGCCATGTGTCCAAGCAGGTGAAGGACGAGTCTCGCTGAGACGGTCTTCTTCGCTGACAGGTCCCTTATGAGGGATCGAATGCGTTCCGCTCTGTCTTCGGGGAGAAAAGCTTTCCCCTTGACGGTGTCCAGAACTGCCCCTATGAACTGCAGTTTCTGTGATGGTACCAGCAGAGACTTTCTCATAGCTGATGAGGATGCCCACAGATTGAAAAAGGGTCTGGGTACGTCAGATGGCTATCTGTAATGCCTCCTTGGAAGGGGCCATGAGAAGCCAATCGTCCAGGTATGGGAACACATAGTGGCCCGGTCTCCTCAGAGACGCTGCCACCACTGCCATGCACTTGGTAAAAACCCGAGGTGCTGATGACAGTCCGAAGGGAAGTGCCCGGAACTGATAGTGGCAGCCGAGAAACTCGAAGCGCAGGAACCTCCTGTGCGCCTGAGCAATAGGAATGTGCAGGTAGGCGTCCTACATGTCCAGGGACGCCAAGAAAGCGTCCTTCTTCAGCATGGGGATTAGTCCCTGAAGGGTCACCATGTGGAAGCGCTTGTAGGCGACTGACAGATTGAGGTCGCTGAGGTCCAAAATTGGACGGAGGTCCCCTGTTTTCTTTGGAACCAGGAAGAAGTGTGAATAATATCCTGCTCCTCTCTGGGTCCCTGGAAAGCGCTCCATAGCTTCCTTCTCTAGGAGTGTGAGCACCTCCTGCTGTATGAGCAGGGCATGCTGACCCGGGTAGCGGGAAACCAAAGGAGGTCTTGTGGGCGGGTTGTCTACAAATTCTATATAATGGTCTTTTTCGATCAACGGTAGCACCCACCTGTCGGTGGTGATCGAACGCCACCCTTGCAGGTGGTCCGCGATGCGACCCCCGACCTTCATTTCCCGTTGATCCTGAGGAAGGGCGGGGCCAGGAAGGCGTCATGCTGTAGCAGCATTAGGTCCTGCAGGCTGGGCTGACTTTGTGGCTCGTTGGCCTCTGCCTGAGGACGTCTTGGCCTGGGCTTTCCGAGTGAAGGAGCCCCTATGTTGCTGGCCGGAACGAGGTTGTGGCCTTTGTGTCCGGCTGCGAAAGCGACTCTGGTTCCTGCGAAAGGAACTGAGCCGAGACCTGTACATGGCATGGACAGATCTAATCGCCTTCCTGGTTTCCTGCAATTTGGTGATGACCTTTTCCGAGGCTTCACCAAAGAGAACTTCGCCATGATAAGGGGCGTCCATGATGTTCTTCTGGACATCCGGGGTAAACCCGGAGACACGGAGCCATGAGTGTCTCCAGAGACACATGCCTGAGGCCGCAGCTCTGGCCGAAGAGTCCGCAGAGCCGTAAGCGGCTCTAAGAACCTGGGTTCCCACGTCCAAACCCGTACGGAGGAGCTGCAGCAGCTCCTCCTTCTGGCCACCATCTGGCAATTTTTTTTAGCCAGGTCCTGTCCCTGCTCCCACAAAGCGTTCTAAAACTGAACCATGTGGGTGAGGTAATTCAATGACCTAATGGCGCAAGTCGCGGCCGCGTACGTGCGCCTGCCCAGCACGTCCAACTGCTTGGACTCAGGGTCTGGTGGCTGTGTGCTCAAATGTTGTGGTTTTTGAGACCTGTCATGTGAGGCTGTAATGACCAGGGAGTCGGCCAGAGGATGGTTCGCCAAGTACTGGTCCTCCCTCGGGGCCTTGTACAGGCGGTCGGCCTTCTTCGGCATTGCCGGGGTCGAGTGTGGACGCTTCCACGCAGCCTTGGTGACGTCCACGAAGGTGTCCACCAAGGATGGCACTATCACAGGATTGGGATCTTTTTGCCGAAGATAGCGGGCAAGACGTAGTCTTTCGCGGTCAAGCTCTTCAGCGTCCCACCTCAAGTTCTCCTGAATATGCCTCATTATCTCTGAGAACGAGGGGTCGTCCGGAGGGGACCTGGGAAGGTCGCGTGGATCCGGAGAGGGGACGCTGATTGGAGACGGAGATCTGGAGCACTCGGAGATGTCAGATCTGGAATCCTCTGTGGACAAGGTGTACCGACGTCTCCTGGGTCTAGGTGACCCAGAAGTGGATCTTGATGGAGGCAGTCTCCTCTCCAAAGATCTGCCCCTAGGAGGTGATGCTGGCTCCTTAGGGGGGTGATGCCCGTCCTGACCCCCTGGGAGGAGGAGGGGGTGCAGGGGTCGAAGGGGCAGCGGGCGCAGGAGGAGGTTGCGTGGTGACCACATCCTTCTTGATGGTGTTCCACCAGAAGGTGAAGAGCTCCTTCACTTCTGCCAGATTCATGTCCGACGACAGGCTGGGCGCCGGTGGTCTGTCGTCGGGACCGGGCGTCGAGTCCCCGGGGGTCTCTGGTTCCGGAGAGGGTTCTCGTGGGAGCTCGACAGGTCTGGGGTCACCCGCCTGGTCTTCGGGCTGAGTAGACTCCTCCTCTGATGCCGCCTCCCGACCGACTTCGGTAAGCGGTGGTGTGGTCCTCTTCTCTGCGGTGGCGGACGCCTGGTGCCCCTGCCGGCGTCCTCGGGGGCGACTGCCTGACCGGCGACGGTCGACGGACGGTCGTCGGTTCCTTGGAGTGCCTGTGGGCCTTGACTGGCATCGGGTGGGCCGACGTCGGATCTGACGTCCGCTTGAGAGAGGTCAGCTCTTTGGTCTTACGCTGGGGAGGCGGCGGTTGGGAGACAGACCTGACGTTGGAGGCCGGATGCCGGGAGGATGACTTGTGGCACTCCCCAGACCTGGACGAGGCCTTAGCCGGAGTGGAAGAGGCAGGCCTGGAGGTCTTTAAAGGCTGCAGAGAAGAAAAACCACTTACCGCTTTGACCAGAACCGGGGGAGGTGGAGAGCGGGCCCTCGACGGAGAGCGGTCCGACCTGGAGCCGGAGCTGCGGGAATCCGAGGCCCTGGAGGGGGATCTAGGTCTCTCCTTCTCCCGGTGCTTTTGATGGTGCCGGTGGGACTTCCCAGAAGATTCTCCTCTGGAGGGAGGGTCACGGTCCATAGCCTTGATTTTCTCCTCAAGCAGGAAAGCTTGGAGGGCCTCCTGGTGGCGGATCCTCGTGCGGCTATAGAAGCCTTGACAGAAGGAGCAGGCCTGGGTGTTGTGGTCTGGGCCTAGGCAGCGGACACAAGCCGAGTGAGGATCCTTAAAAGGAATTTGCTTGCCGCAGGCACACTTCGAAGAATGGCCCTCCACGGAGGTTGGAGAGGACATCAGACAAAATCCTGAGAAAAACTGTTGAGATTTTTCCTAGATGTCACGCGCTAGAAATGACTGAGAGGCCGATGCTTGCAAAGTCGACGGCAGGAAAAGAACTGGGGATTCTGACGGGACTGCCTCCTTATGTACTACGCCTGGAGTCGGGGGCCGAACCGACATCGGAGGCGGTCCCCGCTGAAGACTGCTAGCTAGAAAATTTCCGTGGGGTCCTGGCGCCTGATGGCTGCAGTCCTAATGGTGCAACCTGCTGCAAGAGCTGTATCTCGAAGAAGATCCAGAAGTACCAAGATGGGACACGTTTCTGGTCCCTCGCCATCAGATCATCATTGCATACCCGAACCAGAGTGGTCTCGGTACTATGTCTCTTCCGGAAGCCTGACTGGAGAGGATCGAATATATCATAGATGGTAATGTAGTTCTCCAGTTGCAGCTCAATCACCTTCCCAAAAAAGGGAAGGTTAGAGATAGGTCTGTAGTTAACACAGTTGTTCGGGTCCTAAGAAGCAATGTCACCACCGCTTCCTTCAGGGAGCTAGGGAATTCTCCCGAGTCTAAGGAGCACCAAACAATCTGTGCAAGGATCGGGCCGGTAGACTCAATACACCCCAATAATAGGTGTGCAGGGCCCAGGTCCAAACTACAGCATGTTTGCCACAAATTCTGGACAATCTGCATGATATCCCTCATCTCCAGCCGGTCAAAAGATGTCCAGGATGACAGAGGGAGTGACCAAATACCGACCACCATCAACTCCCATAGAGGATGCTGAACAGAATTTGGCCCTGACGCTGACCACCTTATCCACAAAAAATCGAGCAAACTCCTCACACTTAACTTGTGAAAATGCTCTTTAAACCTGCAGACAGGATGGGTTGCACAACCTGTTTACGGTTCGAAAGAGCCGAGCTGGTCAATTTTGAGCAGCAGCAATCTCACCAGACAGGAACTTTGCCTTCTTATGTGTGATTGCCGATTGATAACATTGATAATGATCTATCAATCTAAGGTGGTTGGCTTCAAGGGCCGATTTCCACCAGTGATGTTCTAACCTTCGTCCTACTCGTCTCAACTCCCTCAAGGTTCCATCAAACCGAGGGCGGAGAGAGAGCGGACGAACATGGACTGGGGCGACAGAATCCAGGGCCTCAGTGATAGCCTTATTATAGGCCAAAAATGTAAATTACGTACTTACCGTAATTATTGATCTTCTTGGACAGTCTCCATCACTCATTCACACTAGTGGGATAGCGCCGGAGGCGCTAGGACCAAGCGGAGCTAAAATTTTCTGGAAGGGCCGGGCCACAGTAGGACTAATGACGCCAAGAAAGCACCGCAAGACTGACTCGTGCCTGTATAGGCTATCTCAAGGCCAACCCTCCAACCGCCTCAGTACCTTTTCGACCAAGGAGGTGCAGCGTAACTAATGAGAATAACTCATTCTGAGTGTCTGGGCCTGAGAGGGCCCAGATGGCCTTTGTAAGAAAGGTCAAAGAACAATGTCTTCACAGTCCGAACCATAGGCCATGAAGACCAGGAAAGAAAAACGAGTCAACCCAGGGGATGGTGGGTGGGCGTGTGAATGAGTGATGGAGACTGTCCAAGAAGATCAATAATTACGGTAAGTATGTAATTTACATATCTTCCTGGACTAAGTCTCCATCACTCATTCACACTAGTGGGAGAGTACCAAGCTAAAATCAACAACCCTGAGTAGGGTGGTAGGAGATAGGGTTCACTCGGAAAGGACAGCCAAGGACTGTCCTGTTAATAAAAAGAGCTGTCTTGTAAGAGCATCTATAACATAGTGCCTACAAGATAAACGCTCGAGTTGTAACTCGTCACCTTGCCGACAACTACAATGGGCAAAAAATTTAAGTCTGCCAGGCAGCCGCAACTACTCTAGGAGAGCGGCAAGAACCTGGCCTCACAATTTGATCTAGGACCAAAATTAATAGTGTCAAAGACATGCACTAATCTAATGTAAAGGACCTCAGGAACTGCAAGAGCCGGAGGTAAAGTGTACAGGTTCAGGGTAGTATGACTGTATGTGAATATTTGCGAAGCTACCTTAGAAAGAACCTACTTGACCAATGGTCAAGAAAGAAGCATGTCATCTGTTAAGTTGGAGCAAACATGGAAGTAGGAATCTAAGTTCCGACTTGCTGAAGAGTCACTTCTGTTGCTGCAAGGCTCTGATCAGGAGAAGAAAGCCTGATTAAAAAACAAAAAGGGGACTAACAGACTGGTTAGATGCCTAGGTTTTGGAAATATCTCGGAATAAGAGAAATTCTCTAGAGAAAAGAGGTGAGCTATACCACCGCTGGATTGGACTGCCCCCTAGGGTTAGAAGAAAACAGGTACTCTTTACTAAGGTTTAGAGACGACCACCTCAGGGTTGAGGCGGAACCTGATCAGATCCAAGTGTGGTATCAGGAAATTCCAACTAGGCCCTGTGCTGTGATAATTCTGACCCCCCCCCCCTTTTTTTTTTTAAATATCATTAGTCCGAGCCTGACAAGGTAGCTGGCTGCTATTTGGCAAGTATTGCCTGATACAGAAATGACAAGGATGTCATCCCTCTGAGGAGCAGGAGCAGCCTGAAGATCCATAACTGAACCCCTGACTGGACTAATAATAGCTAGACAGATGTTAACTACCTGTAGGAAGCAGCCACCAGAGGGGCAGCATCAAAAACGGGCTGTATACCTATCAAAGGAGCGGGACAGTCTGTGCAGCTCCGACCATAGAATTAAAATGTTCCAAAGAGTGTAATGGTCTTGACCACTGAAAAGTCTAGACGCAGAGGTATATAGTCCACAGATACAGTCTGAACACTATGGTAGACCCCATAAATGAGGAACTACTAAAAGAGCTTGCATCACAGACTCTGATGATAGAGAGGGCGTGTCGTTCAGTATATAAAATGAGTCATCCGCTGTATCACTGACCAGAAGGACAGGAAAGACTCATCCAGATGCCTTTATACCACAGAAGGACCCCAAAAGAGGTCTCGTTAGAGCCACTGAGACTCCGCCACCAGGAAGGGTGTCGAGGAGCTTAGCACCACGTAGGGGGCTGAGAAAGTGCTGAGCGGAATGAGAGATTCCGCTGACAGAAACAGAACAGAAGAGTCCCATCAGCGAAAATCGCGGATGAGAGATCTGATGCAGACCGCCACCCACTAAAATGTGTGGAAATAATCCGCAGAATAGGAATTCATTCCATGGAAACATCCCAACACAAGTCCTGCGGAAGAGAGGTCTGCAAACACAGATCTTTCCCTAGTTCTGTCAGACAGCACCAACTGGCACCCCTGCGGCACTAGCATCACTCCTGGCACAGGAGGGCACCAAGCAGTAACCATGCCAACCTGAGACACCAGAGGGCACCCACGGGAGAACCCGCAGGTATCCTTGGTACCAACGGCAGCAATGGCACGCAAGTGCACCCCCCGACACCCATGGCACCCATGCACCCTGGTGCCTGCGTGCCGCCCAGCACCCATGGGTGCCCGGCACCTTCCAGCACCCACGGGTGCCTGCGGCATCAGTAGCACCTGAGACACCCACAGCACCGCCAGCGGCACAACAATGAAGCACCCACGGGCTAGCACGCGCTGGCAGGCCGAGCCAGCGCTGAGCCCACGGCGCCCGACTGCAGCACAGAGCACGGTGCCGACCACGGCGCCGAGCAAGCCATAGCGCCGACAGCGACACCCAGTACGGTGTTGACCATGGCGCCGACTGCAGCACCGAGCCACGGCGACGACTGCAGCACCCAGTACGGTGCCAAGCACGGCAGCGAGCCACAGCGCCGAGTCCTGGCGCCAACCCAAACACCAGCGGTGCCGCCTATGGCACCCATGCCAAACTAGAGGCACAGCACCAGACCTGCGGCACCATCAAGGTGTTGGGCACAACGCCAGGAAAAACACCATGGAAAGCCAATGGAAAAGAAGAGAAAGGTGGTGCCCGTGCCGGCCCCTGCATGGAAAAGGAAGAGGGGGGGTAGGCACGAGGGGCTGACAGGATGGCGAAGGCACCAAGAGGGCACCGCGCTCACTCAGATCCAACTGACCCGGCTCCGGTCCAATGGCTCCGAAACCAGGAACACAACCAGGAAAAAAGGAGTCAAACCCCCTGCTCCACAGGAGCGGCCCAGAGGTGAAACTGCTCACGGAACTCCAACGAGAACAGAGATGGAGTCGGAGTCGAACAGCAGCCGTTAGGAGGCGGGGCCAAGGGGAACCCACGAAGTCGGTTCAGGCCTATCTCCTACCAACAAACAATCTCGCAGACATACCAACGGGCAACCTCGAAGGCACCGATTCTTCTTCCCTAAGCGAAGAAGGCTGAGGCTAAGCGGAGCCAGATCCCAGCACCGCCAGATTCAGTGCTTGGTGGACTGTCCTCCCGCCGAGCACAGGATTATCCGTTACTTAAGGTGGCGGACGGGCACAGCCCCTCTGCCTAACAACTTTCAAGCAGAGTCTTCCTACGTCACCTCTACCGTCTAAGGGCGACTCCGTGGATGGCAGGAAAGAATTTCTTCATAATCTTCTTATTCAGTAAAATAAAAATTACTACTAAATAGTTAAATTAAAGCGTTTAAATTAAACACTAAAAGCTGCTGTCGTTATAGGCGAAAACTTTGACTCCGGCGGGCGGCGGCGTCGACATCCAAAGCGCACTCGGCGGTAGGGAGAAAAGAACTGGGCGGTTGGAGGTGTCGTCGAGACAGCCTATACAGGCGAGGTCGTCTCGTGGTGCCACGTGTGCGTGGTCCTACCTCGGCCCTTCAGAAAATTTTTGGCTCCCGCTTGGTCCTAGCACCTCCGGCGCTATCCCACTAGTGTGAATGAGTGATGGAGACTTAGTCCAGGAAGATCTAGAGACTCTGGGTCCTCGCCTGCCCACAAAACGCCTGATAGGTCTAACACCACCAGAAGAACTTCAGGGGTTACTCCCCTCCATGGGCGATATCTGATCATCTCCACAGGGGCAGGCCAATGTGTGTGTGTGTGTGTGTGTGTGTGTGTGTGTGGGGGGCTGAAAATTAAATCTCACTGTGTAGTGATCGGACCATACGACTGGTTCCACGACCAAGTCGAAGGACTCGATCCCCAGGAGGAAGACCAGATCAAGAGAGTGACCTTGCTTATGAGTAGCAGAAATAACTACCCGTGTGAACCCCAACGAATACATAAGTTGGAGGAAGTCTTGACCAAACTGCGAGAGTAAATCGACGACCCAGGCGTTGGAAGTCACCCAGGACCATCAGCCTGGGCGACTCAAGCACCATGTCAACGACGAAGTCTGCTACTTCCTGCAGGAACACTGTCTCACCCCTGGGTGGACAGTAGAGAAGAATGATCCTGCAGCCCACACCTGCTACAGCAGTAAACTCAAATGATCTGCCCCCCTCAACTGGTACATCAGTAAGGCCCAATTCTGATCTAAAACAGATAGCCCCCGCGGTCCAATCTCGATTATCACCAAAAACAGGCTGGGATCATACCTCCAAAATGGGGCCTGCGCTGTCATCGGGCCAGATCTCGGTGATGCAAGCCAGGTCTGCTGTCCCAACAAGATCAGCAATAACTGCTGTCTTGTTCTTAATAGACCTGGCATTGCATAACACCACTTGAGTCAGACTGGGTTCCGAGGAAGACTGAGTTGTCTTCCCAGAAAGACTGGAGCCCTTGGGTATGGTAATTAGACATGGAGGACCACATTCCAGTGACCATTTCGCCCCAGGGCGTCTCCTGGACCGCACAACCCTGATACGGCCACCCCAAGTCTAGGACCCCCACCCCTACCCTCCTTCTACTAACAATACGCAATGCCCTACAGCGGTTACAGACCGCTGCAGGCAGAGGAGGAGGGAAAAAGGTCCGGAGGTCCCGGAGTTCGGAGGAGGAGTACTGCCTGATCGGGAGAGCCACAGACCAACACATCTTCCAACAACACAAGCCTGTACTTCCACACCTCGTAAAAACTACCCACACTCCCCAAATTTACTGTCTAAATCAATCTTAAACACAATTAAATAAAAACACTCCTAAAAATAAAATGTACAATCCCAGAAAAATACAAAATGCAGTGAAAATATGAAATACTGAAGTCCTTTCACTACTCCAGTTTTTTGTTGTCCAGGGTCAGTCAACCCCCATTACCTCTCACGCAGTGAGAGAAATACAGTTAATAAAACTGGAGTCCTCTCACTGCTCCAGTTTTTAGAATCTTAAATAAAGCACCCCTACTACCACTCGCGCTGTGGGGGCAAGACTAGTAAAATAGAATAAACTAAAACAACCTGTCATAAAATCCTCAATAAAATCAAAAAGAAAAGTCAGATCTGATCCAATATTGGGAGACGAGTTCAGGCTAGTCACTTTCAATGCCAAAGCACTCCTCAGTAATCTTCAGTAACAAAAATTACAGCATTAAATCGTGCAACAGTTTTAAAAGTTCTTCAACACGGTTCAAAGCAGTCCAAAGCATCGACCATACCATGGCAGTCTAGGGTGTGTAATTAAGTCTCTGTGGAGGAACCCCCCCCCCAATAACCTAGGACTTCACAGGCTATCCTACCCCACCTCCTGCAGCTACAATCCCCCAGGGGACAAACCCTAAAGAGTACCCCGTAAGGGATTTGGGAGAAACCTAACTAAGACTCCGGCTCACCGAAGCCCAGAGGGCTGCTCCCGCTTGGCTGCAGAAGACAAGGTTGCCACCAGCCCTGGATACATGGAGGAGGCCCCCCACCACCACACACAGCACCCAGACACACCGCTGCTCTGGCCTAACTCAATGTCCCATGTCCTTCAGCACTTTCTACTCATGGTGCTGATGGTAAAGGTTCCAATAATCCTTTCAATTTCCTACAACGCTCAAATCAATCCGTCGAAAAATGGGCACCCAGAAAGTATCCAGGATACTCTTCTGTGCCTCCCAAAACACAGCGCTCCTGGGTGTCCTGAGTAGACTGAATCAAAAGCCAGTAAAATCCAAACAAATCTTCCTTCAGGCTCACCGCTAGTCATTAGTCCACGGCAACAAGTTAAAAACTCAACCGGGAGAAAATTAATAAAACTACAGACTGTCGCGTATTGCACAGTGAGCCGGCATTTTGCGCAACAGAACAGTATCTCAACAAACTAAAACATCTTCAACAAAACTAAAAATGAATAAAGCAATAAATACAGCAAAATACTGGAGCGGGCATCAAATACAGAGGGAAGTAAAAGCTAAACAGCACGCAAACTTGGAGCTCTTACTGGCAGCTCAGCCTAGCCGCCATCTGATGGGGAACAGAATTCCAAATAATAGGTGTAGGCAAGGGAGAAACACACCACCAAAGCTAATGTCTGTGTATCAGGGGCTGAGTAGCGCACACACTGCCGACAAGGGTTGGCTTGCTTGGGGGAGCGTGCAGGTAGGCCATTACCCAATTCTGCCCTAGCCTGGCATTTTCCCACCCATTCCTGTCTCCCTAGATGACGCATGGCCACTTTAGTGCCCTGAAGGCAAAGCCTGTCGGTGTGTAGTCACACATGCCAGCAATGGCTGCACATTACCTCCAGGTGTTGCTGAGTGGTGCACGTCTACTTCCTCCACCAGAAAAAGAATGCCCTCAGGGATGTTGTTTCCTTCTCCATGCTGGTCTCTACTCTTAATGTCCCCAATTCAGGGTGTGAACCCGCATCACCAGCGTGCCCGAATGGTACCCCATCACTCAGTACCACAGAGTTTGCGGGACATCATATTTAATCACATTAGATATAACTTGATTTATAATGCCCTTAAAACTATTTTAACTACAGATTATTTAGTAAATTAATCTGTAAAAAGGCTGTCATTTGTTTTATTAGAAGAAACCAATCAAAGGTATGAGCATATGTTCACATCACCATTAGCGGTATCATACCTGTGCGCCTACAACCTCACAGTTTTTCATAGTAAGAGCTGCCCCTGTGAGAACCAAAATTCCTGTGCCTTCACATTTCAGCATACAATCTTCCAGTATCATGTGTCCAGACTCGATAACAACAATGCCATCTGCAGTGCCTCGCTGAATAAAGGTCATGTGCAGCAATTTCACATTTTGGGCCTTAGATGCCACAAAACTGTCATGCATCGGATCAGAAAAAATTACAATCTCCTCTCGCTTTGTTGCTCCTGGTATAGAAAAGGGGGGAAAAAATCAATTTATAACATGCCTTATTGTGAAAGGAAGCTGCAAAAATAATTAAAATAAAATGTTTACATGGAATTGAAAGCCAAGACAGCTTTGCAGTTTATATTTTACTTAAGAAATGCCTTGGTTATCGTGCACTATGTAAGCTTGAGAGGAGTAGATGGTATTATAAACAGACTAGATGGCGTAAAATGATTAACAGAATAAACTGAGCACAATCACCATCAATGAGAAGTCAGACAAATCGGCTATTACTTGGCTTCATTCTGACAAAACAAGTGAAAAACAATCTGAATACAGACATTGCTCTTGAGTGAGCCTTTATCCGTGGCAGTCTTGATGTCAGAGATAAGGTGGTACTAGGACAGGAGCATGGGTTCACTCTTTTTTTGGGACCTCGACTTTTTTTTCTTTTTAATATAGGTGTTTATCTACTTATCTCCTCACAGCTGCCCCATTCTAACCGACCCCCAGCCCTGGCACACTGGGACTTGTCCAGAGCTCGCCCGGTCGACGGGTGCAGAGCCTCTCGAGGGCTCGGTCTTCATCTTGCAGCTGTGAGGGTTTTCCTCCATTTTTTAGCCCTTTCTCCATTGCTGGGCGCAAGACGCTGGAGGCATGCGCGCCTGTGGAAGTCCTTGCAGCACCCTCTCTTCCACGGCGTCCACAGTCCCACACTTCCAGCAGGCCTCCACCTGGTGGCAGTCGCTCGGCGGGAACGCCAGGCCTCCCCTCCCAAGAGAGGAGAGCTGTCCTCTGGATGCTCGATTCTTTCCCTTCCCTGCTAACCCCTGATGGCCCGTGTTCATTACTGAATAGGGGTTGTCCGTGTGGAGCGCGGTGTGGCATCCTGCGCCTCAACCCTCAGTGCCACCGGGCCTGCTTAGTACCTCGACTATCTTGACAATTTTCTATGAGGAGGGAACAACAGCATAGATGGTAAGAAAAAGGCTGAAAATGTGAGTTACAGGGAGTGCAAGGATGGGGGTCTGCTGTCAAGGCACAGGTCAGGAAGCATAGGCAAACCACAAGAAATTATAACATTTGCAAGTGGGTTTTACTATTGATAACAAATAAAAAAGTAAAATTATACAGGATGGCACTTCACAAAGGCAGCACAAATAAAGGAAAAAAAGTCCTTCATCTGAGAGTTTCATTTAAATCTCAATTTCTCAGCTCACTAAACAAAATATTGCTCTTTTTAGATATTTTTGCCAGACAGTTTAAACTTTGCATCCTGTTCTTGTAAGTTTCATCTCCTGTTTTTCACCAAATGTAACAAGCCTTTTTTCATTTACCTTCCTGCGACAGTCTGAAGAGTACATCAGTCTTCTTAATAGCTTCAACCTAATTATGACATCCTGTACCAGGGCTGGCTTTCTGCTGACAACTCTGTCAACAAGCTTGTGTAAGGTGAAGATGTTTCTCAAGGTCAACCCTATGTGTTCCAAATAAAAAATTACTCCCCTTAGTAATCTTGTTTCTTCTAAGGGAATCTCACTGTATTCTGACTTACGCAGTATGGTCTCACAATAAGACTGCCCCGAAGCCGAAATGGTTAACAGAACCTATGCAAATGATGGAATGCTAGGCTCGAGCTTGGTTTTCAAATCACTGTCCCTGGTAAACAGCTTCTAAACAGTCAGATTCTTAACAAAGCATGCACTACGCAGTTTCCTACTGTGACGCTTGGCCAGCTGGTTATGATTATTGTATGCGATTTGTAACATAAAACTATAGTATGTGATTGTCTCACATAAGACAGCCTGTGCTCCATGGGTGCTCCCACAGGTTTCAGTGAAGCTACATATATTACACTGACAGGAAATCTCTGTAATGTAATTAACTTCCTTGAGAAATTGCATTTTATGACCTGTTGCTGCTCTGAAGCTCGGAAACTAAAATATACATTTTATGACTTCAGAAACAGGACATCAGTAAGCTGATTCCTGCCACATATCTTACACCTAGGTGAGAGAATTGCAGGGTTGTAAACTTAAAAGGAACTGGTGTATCAAAAGACTCAACTTGGGAAATGAGTTTTTTGCTGATGTCACCTTATTTAATATACCTCCTGATAAGACATTCTGTTTGTAATTTTTTTTTTAATAATCTAAAAGGAGAAGCTAGATGACTCACAGAAGGGGTGTGGAGAGACAGTTTAAACTAATACTGGCGTCTGATCTTTTTGATATTCCATCTTGGGACTCTAGAAAGGCACACAGCTCTGATAAGCACTTAAAGAGGAAATACATTAGATAGAAAAGATCTAAACTGTACGTTGGTAGGAGTTTGTCTGTAGTTTTCTTTGCTCTTTTAAGTGATTGCATGCTCTTTGATATATTGTTCTGTGTTTACATTTTCCATCATCTTTTAGTAAAATACCTTTTATTTTAAAGACTGCCTGGTTGTCTCTCAGTTGTTTCTGCATGTGACGTACAGAAGATTAAGTCTGACAAAAACGGTTCAACAGCTTGATGGTGTTACTAAACTGGGAAAAGGTAAGAATATACCTAAGGTCTTTTATAGAGTTTTAAGGTTTTATTTTGGAAGCCTGGCTTGGTGCCCCTGGCAAAAGATTGTACCGCAATTCCCGAAGAGGGTACATATCTGAGCCTGTACATTGGATACGCTAGCATAAGGTTCACAGTTTGAATCCCCCCCCAGAACTTGAGACTAAAGGTGATTTGGACCCAAAAGCAGAGAGGAGAGTTACCCTGCCTGTTACCTGTTCACATTACTGCGCTCGGAGGTTGGCAACGTGGGAGCAGAGGGCCTGACCCACTGAGTGCGTTTGTGACACCTACTACTATAATAATGATAATAATAATATTAAAAACCCTCCCAGACATTAGTAAGGAAACAATTAAGGCAATTACCCCTTATTTTAGAAAAAACTTCCCAAATGGCATCACTAAGACTCAAGTCACAGATGCACAAAAAGAAAAAATTACTCACCTTAGTAATTGTGTTTCTTCTAATGGAGTCTTGCTGTATTCTGACTATATGCAGTTAGCCCCAGCACTTGAACTGCCCCAGAGAGGAAAGAGTTAACTCTATGCCAAGGCATAGAACGTTGAGCTTGAGCTCGGTTTTCAAACCTCTGTCCCAGGTACTCCTCAGTGTAACCGTCAGATTCTTACAAACCCTATACTAACAACCCAGAAATTGTTTTTAGAGTTTTCATGCCAAAAGGCAATAAATGTAAATTTAGGGTTCAAAGACTCAAGTCGAGACCCCCAAAAAGAATCCGAAGTACGTAATAAAGCATACAACCATAAAACACAGGAACAAGAAAAACCTCAATTAAGAAGAGGCAACCAAGTACACCCCTGAGGCGCAACACTGCGCCTGCCCGCCCACATCCCAAAACAACTAGGTTCCAAGAGGGGAGGCAGGTCAGAATACAGCAAGACATAGAAACATAGAGGTTGACGGCAGATAAGGACCGCAAGGCCATCCAGTCTGCCCATTTCTTTTTCTACCTTATAAATGTGCCATCGGCCTTTGCTCTGTCAGTGGCCTATCTATTCATACTCATCTGTATTGCTCCCTTATGCCTATCCCATGCCTGTCTGAAGCCCTGCACTGTATTCTCCATTAGAAGAAACACAATTACTAAGGTGAGTAATTTTTTTCTTCAAACAACATGAAGTCTTGCTGTATTCTGACTATATGCAGACTACCAAGCAGTACCCCCAAGGAGGAGGGAACTACAGAACCTATTTTTGGAACACGCTCTGCAGTACTGCTGTGCCAAACCTAGCATCACTTCTTGACAATGTCAAGGGAGTAATGCTTGGTAAATGTGTGAACAGTCTTCCAGGTGGCTGCTTTACGGAGTTCCACTAAGGGTATATCCCTGGCAACTGCAATCGAAGCAGCTGTACCTCTGGTGGAGTGAGCCCTCAGGCCTGATGGAGGCCCTTTCCCCAATTTTGAATAGCAGAACTGTATGCAAGAGACAATCCACTTAGCAACAGTTCTCTTAGTGGCAAGCTTACCTTTGCCCACCTCCCCATAAGTGAGAAACAACTGGGAGCAGTCGTTTCTATGGGGCTTAATGGATTCTATGTAGTAACTCAGAACACTTTACATCGAGACTGTGTAATCTCCTCTCTGCAGAGGAGAAGTGATCAGTGAAAAATACAGGCAGTGTCATAGACTGGTTCAGATGAAAGTCTGATACCACTTTAGGAAGGAATTTCCTATTTGTACGAAGGACCACCTTATCTCTGTGAAATGAAATCAGGTTCCACTGATAAAGCCTGTAACTCACTGAATCTCCTGGCAGAGGTGATAGCAACCAGGAATACAGTTTTCCAAGTCAGGTATTTGAGCTCAGCT
Organism: Neoceratodus forsteri; assembly: GCA_016271365.2. Taxonomy (NCBI): domain Eukaryota; kingdom Metazoa; phylum Chordata; order Ceratodontiformes; family Ceratodontidae; genus Neoceratodus; species Neoceratodus forsteri. The sequence goes on from CM028136.1 coordinate 86,906,984, forward strand.
GAGCAAAGTGGTTCAAAGGGAGGCCGCATCAGCTGTGCAATACAGATACAGGTCCCATAGAGGAGTAAGATCCCTGAAGGGAGGATTGATATGAACCAAACCCCTTGAAGAGTTTCTTGAAAACTGGATGGGAGGCTAGAAAGGAGACCTTCCCAGCCGAAAGAACAGCAGAAATAGATGCCAAATGCATCTTGAGAGTGATAGGCCGAAGGCCTAAACTGTTATGATACACCAAATAATCTAAAGCAGTGGCAATATCAGCTGAATCCGTCTGAATGTGCCTCTGGGAACACCAGAATCCAAACCTCTTCCATTTAGAATTATAGGTCTTTCTAGTGGAAGACTTTCTACTGGCCTTAAGGATATCCACAGCTGATTGTGAAAGATGCAGGCCTGCATATTCTAGCTCCTCAAGAGCTAGGCCTTGAGCCTGAGTGTGTGAAGACTGGGGTACAATATCCTCCCGAGATGAGGTGAGGAGGTTGAACTGGCTGGGAAGGCACAGGGGAATTGTCACCGATAGTGACAATAGTAGAGGATACCAAGGCTGTATGGCCCAATCAGGGATATCAGAATCACAGTGCAAGGCTGGGATCTGATCTTGACCAGAACTCTGAACATCAGAGGAAAAGAATATAGAAACTTGTTGGTCCAATCCAGCAGGAGGGCATCCACAGGGACAGACCCCAGGAGAGGGAGTCTGCAGCAGAATAGAGGGAGCTGATGATTGTCTGGGGCTGCAAAGAGATCCATCTCTGGCGTGTCCCATCTCTTGAAAATAATCTGAAGAATGAGGGGATTCAGGACCCATTCATGGTGATCTTGGGAAATCCTGAGAGCATCTGCAAGTACACTGTCCTTCCGTGGGAGATGCACCGCAATTAGATAACCCTGCAGGGAATAAGCCAGAGACCGTATTTTCATGGCCCCGGTGCACAAAGCCGAGGACCGATTGCCCCCTTGCTTCTTGATGTACCACATGGTTGTGGTGTTGTCTGTCCTGATCTGCACCACTTTCCCCTGAATTATGCTCGAGAATGTTTGGAGTGCTAAAAAGACAGCCTTGAGTTCGAGAAGGTTTATGTATAGAAGAGACTCCTGATGAGACCACGTTCCCCGAGCAGTAAAATGATCCAGATGGGCCCCCAATCCCAACAGGGAAGCGTCTGTGGTGAGAATCACTGTGGGTACCTGACTGAGGAAGGGAACCCCCTGCCTCAGATTGTCTTCTTCCAACCACCACTGGAGAGCCTGAACAAAAGTTAGAGACACAGGAACCAACTTGGTGAGGGGTTCTTTTTTCTGAGACCAAAAGGATCTTAGATGAAATGGAATGTCCCTCATCTGAAACCTTGCTCCTTGCACTACTGCAGTGCAGGCTGCCATGTGGCTTAGCAACTGCAAGAAGTGTCTGGTTGGCTGAGAAACAGCTGGACGAAAAAGAGGAAGCCAGAGTGACGAGGGACTGAACCCTTTGAGAGAGGAAGGAAGGCCATGGCCTGAACAGTGTCAAGCTTCACTCCTACAAATGTGAGAAGCTGGACTGGTTCCAGAACAGACTCTTCCAGATTTAGAATGAATCCAAGGGAGTCTAGAAGGTTTTGAGTGACCCCTAGAGCTGACCTGTCTTGGTCTGGGGACTGACCTACTATAAGCCAGTAGCCCAGATAAGGGAACAGTAAGATGCCTTGTCTCCTGAGGAAGGCCACCACTACTGCTAGACACTTGGTGAATACCCTTGGAGCAGATGTTAGGCCGAAAAGGCATTGCTCTGAATGGGTAATGGCCTGAGGGCAGTTCGAACGGGAGGTCCTTTTTGTGGGAGTGCCTGATAGGTATGTGGAAATAGGCATCCTTGAGATCCAGAGAGGCCAGCCAGTCTCCTGGTCTCAGAGAGGGAAAAATTATTCCCCGAGTCACCATCTTGAACTTTGGCTTTAATATGTGTTTGTTTAGGTATCGTAGATCCAGGATGGGTCACCACTCCCCGGTCTTTTTTAGGGTAAGGAAGTACCTGGAGTACAATCCTTTTCCCCTGTGAATGAGGGGTACCCTCTCAACTGCTTGCAGAAGCAGTAGAGAGGAGACCTCAGTTTCCTCTGCCGAGGAAGGACAGAAAGCCTTTGCTCTCAACTTTGGGAACCTGCTGAAGCTGAGAGCAAGACCCTGGCTCACTACTTCCAAGACCCACCTGTCTGAAGTGATAAGACTTCCAGGCCTGGAAAAAGTAAGCCAGTCTGCCCCTACAGGAATTGGGGAGGCGACCCTGACTGACACATCAGGGTGTCTGTTTGGCAGGGGGCTTAGACTGAGAGGAGGATGCAGCCCTTGTCACCCCCCCTTCTGCCTCTTCCCCTAAAGAACCCCCTCTGCTGAAAAGAAGAGGAGGCCTGGGCCTAGTAGAAAGGCCTATGAAAAGACCTGCCCCTGCCAGCCCTTGATTGCTGCCTTTGAGGAGTGGTCTGCTTTTCTTTGGCTGCAGCACTCCCATATGTGGCCCTGTACTCGTCCATCTTTTTCATGTAGGTCTCTGTTTGCTCCCCAAACAGAGCGTTACCAGTGACAGGAAAATCCATGGCATTGGTCTGGGTATCCTGAGATAAACTGGTATACCTGAGCCAGGCAGATCTCCTCATGGAAACAGATGTAGCCATGACCCTAGGATGAACATCGTTTCAGTCCACAGCAGCATGAAACTGGACCATTGAAGCTTCGATGCCATCCACAGCCACCGGCTCCCGCTCCTTGGCCAGCTGAGAAGGGGCATTTTTAGCCAGCTCCAGAATCGTATCCCACTTAGACTTCTGGTATCTGGCTGTATATGCCATATAGTTGGATTGCCTGAGCCCCAAACAGGATGCCAAGTACTGTTTCTTTGCCATGGCATCCACTTTCCTGGAATCCATATCGGGGGTGGGGGGGGGGTGAGATGCCAGGGGAATATTAGCCTTGTCACAGGCTGCAGCTTGCACTACCCCAACATGGCTGCAATGACTAGTAAGGAAATCCGTACCAGGACCTGACAGGGCACACCTCCTTGTCCATTTTCTTATCCACAGGATGTATGGATGTTGGAAACTAATATTTTTTGGGTCTGTTTCCCCAGCGACTTGTGCAGACGGACAGACACCCTTTTGGACTCTGGAACATCCATCATCTCAACATAGTCAGGCTCCTCCTGATCCTGTTCAGCTTCTTCCACTGGAAGCTGAAGAGTTTCAGCCACCTTCTTGTAAAACAAGAAGTGGGAGGGGGACTCAGAAAGCCTGGGAGGAGACATATTAGAAGGCCTGTCTGGGGAGATGTCAGGCTCAATGGGCTCATCTAGGTCTTCGTAATCTTCATCTTCATCATCTTCGTCTCCTTCCCAATCGCCCTCATAAAATGCTTCAGGGTTGTATTCAGAAGCAGACATGTCCGCCCGAACCGACCGTCTCTGTGTCGGTGGAAACCGGGCGAAGCGACTGCACAATAGCGATCACTTTGGCTATCTCGTCAGCGGTCAGACCATGGGAACTGTGATCCGAACTGACTGACTTGCGCTTTCTCTTTGCAGGAGCCGATTCCGCAGAAACGGCTCTCCTCTTGCCCGAGGGGTATCGCCCAGGTCAGTGGGCACCCCCTCAGGTTCAGTCGGAACCGAACCGGGCTGGCCATCCGGGTCAGCGGATTTTTTGGCCTCCCTTTCCTCCAGCCTAATTAAACGTTTATCCATAGTGGCTTTAGGAAAGTTTCTGCAGATTTGGCAGTCTTCTTTGAGGTGGTCAATCTCCAGACAAACACAGATAAGGTGGGGATCAGCCTTGGCAAATGCCTCCCCACACTCAGTGCAGTGTTGAAACCCAGTGGGCTCGGTTTTCTTTTTGGGTTTTCTCAGACATGCCTCAATAAACAAAGTTACCCTTACCAGCGTTTAAGCCAGGCAACTACTAAAACCCATCAGTTCCAACCATGTCACGGGTAGGAAGAAAAAAACAGAAATCGACAGTCTCTTCAGGAACCGATAGATACCGGAAACCACACTAAACAAAGATAGAAATTAAATCAACAAACTGCTTCGGTTCCCAACTGGACCGACCGGAAAAAAAACGAAAAGAAATACAGGTTACTCACCTGTAACAGGAGTTCTAGGAATGGTATATGTTGTTCATCCACACTGTCTGGCAGGTTCCTTGACGCTTTAAATCTTGCCAGAAGGTCTTCAAGTTGGCTCCTCCCACCCACCCAGGTGGTAAAACTCTCGGCTCTGGCCCATGCCTCAGATCTAGCCAGCTGGAAGCAAGGTTGTCGTCCGAAGCCGGGAGGTCCGGTGGGTCGTGTGGATGAACAACATATACCATTCCTAGAACTCCTGTTATAGGTGAGTAACCTGTATTCTAGGACATAGATATGTTGTTCATCCACACTGTCTGGCAGACTCCTAGCAGTTCTCTGGGAGGAGGGAGGCAAGGCGCACACCCCTTACTCAGGAAATAAAGACTGGAGAACTGAGGCCCCAAAACCAGCATCCCAGCATGACTCAAGGTTGATGTGGTAGTGGGCGATGAAGGCGTGTGCCGACTTCCAGGTAGCAGCCCTGCAGATTTCCTGGATAGGGACGTCTCTGGAAGCAGCCACTGATGCAGCGGTATGGCGGGTAGAATGAGCTCTTATCCCTCTGGGAGGCTCCATGCCAGCCAACCTATAGCAGAGATCTATGCAGGAGGTGACCCACCTGCCTATTGTCCACTTGGCTGCAGGTCTGCCAGGTGCAGCTTCAGCGTGGGTGACAAACAGCTGGGAACCTCTCTGAACTTCAGCCGTCTGCTCCTTGTAGTAAGCGAGCGCTCTCCTAGGGTCCAACGTATGGAGCCTATATTCGGCCTCCGAGGTGTGACTGGGGTAGAACACCGGCAGAGTCAACACCTGGTTAAGGTGAAACTCCAACATCACCTTCGGAAGGAATTTCGGGTGGGGGCGCACGACAACCTTGTCCCTGTGGAAGACCAGATAAGGAGACTAGATGGAAAGCGCCTGGAGCTCTCCCATCCTTCTGGCTAACGTAATAGCCACCAAGAAGGTGGTCTTCCACGACAGGTGAGAGATGTCACACCTGTGCATCGGTTCGAATGGCTTGCCCATGAGCTTAGCCAATACCAGCAGTAGATCCCACGGAGGTGGAGGTTCTCGCACCGGAGGGGATATGTGATCAAGGCCTTTGAAAAAGCGCCCGACCACCTTCTCCTGTGCCACTGACTGCTTCCCGGCCCACGCCCGGTAAGCAGAGATGGCTGCCAGGTGCACCTTAAGGGTCTTCGACTGAAGCCCTTGCTGAGAAAGGGACCACAGGTAGTCCAGAATGCTTGCCAAGGAACAGGAGGAAGGGTCCAGGCCCTTGCCCTAACACCAAATGGAGAATTTCTTCCATTTGAAGGCATAGCATTTCCTGGTCGACTCCTTACAGGATGCCTTAACAACGTTGAGGACCTCGTCGGAAAGACCCAAGGCCTGGAACTCTAGCTGCTCAGGAACCAGGCCGTCAGGTGCAGGGGCTGAAGGTCCAGATGGAATACCTTCCCCTGATTGACTGAGATCTGGTCCGGGCGGGCTGGAAGCCGCCTCAGGAACCTGAAGCTGAGACTGAGGAGATCTGGATACCAGAATTGGCGGGGCCAGTCTGGGGCTACCAAAATCACCTGCGCCTTGTCCCTCCTCACCTTGAGAAGCACCTTGTGGATCAAGGGAAATGGGGAAAAGGCGTAGAAGAGGCCCGGGGTCCACGGTCTCGATAAGGCATCCCCCTGCAGCGAGCCCTGCTGAGGGGGGCAGGCATGAAACAGTCTCAGCTTCGCATTCTCCCTGGAGGCAAACAGGTCCACCTGAGGCATGCCCCAGTGGGAGAAGAGATCTTGTACTACCTCCGGCAGGAGAGACCAATTGTGGGACGCAGCCCCTATCCAGCTTAGGGCATCGGCCAGACTGTTGGAGGCTCCTGCCGCATGGATGGCAAGGAGATACGCCTCCAGGCTGCGCACAAGTGACCAAATGCGGAGAGCTTCCCTGCACAGAGGCATGGTGCGCGTCCTGCCCTGGCGGTTTAGGTAGCACATGGTCGTGGTATTGTCCGTCTGGACCTGGACCACTTGACCCTGTAGAAACGGAGCGAAGGTGGTGAGGGCTAGATGAACCGCTCGAAGCTCCAGCAGGTTGATGTGACATCGGGACTCCCGAGGGGACCAGAGGCCATGCGTCTGTGCTCCCCAGATGGGCACCCCAACCCATCAGAGGCATCGGTCAACAGAGAGGCCGTCGGCTCGAGGAGACACGGATGCCCTCCTGCAGATGTGCTGGAATGGTCCACCACTGGAGGGCATTCCACATCCCTCAGGTCACTGTCACTAGCTGATCCAAGGGATCGAAGTGCTGTGACCACTGGCTGGCCAGACCCCATTGAAGGGGACACATGTACCAACGGGCCCAACGGACCACGCTGGTGCAGGCCGCCATGAGGCCCAGGAAGTCCCGGGCAGGGCGCAATTGCCCAACCTGAAATGATTGGGCAAAGGAGGAAAGAACCTCGGCCCTGTCCACCGGGGGCAGTGCTCTGGCTCGTAGAGAGTCGAGCTCTGCCCCGACGAATTGGATCACCTGCTTTGGCACGAGTTCCGACTTGGCCTCGTTGATGAGGAGGCCAACCTGAGACCAAACCTGGAGAGCCAGATCTCTGGACCGCTCCACCTCCATTCTGGAGGAGGCTGCAATCAGCCAGTCGTCCAGGTAGGGGTACACCTTCACCCTTCAGCGCTGAAATGCTGTCACCACTGCCATACATTTGGTGAAGACCCTGGGAGCTAGGAAAGGCCGAAGGGCCGGAACTAGAGAGGGATCCCTCTGCCCTGAAGAGGAGGAATCTCTGGTGGGACGGATGGATTGGGACGTGAAAGAGCAGCGTCCTGGAGGTCCAGAAACAGAACCACGCGCCCTCGTTCCAAGGATGGAATGATCTGAGCCGGTGACCATCCTGAAGGTTGAGACCTTAGGAACTTGTTCAGGTCGGCAGGGTCTAGAATGGGGACCAGCCCCCCATCCATTTCGGGACCAGGAAGTACCTGGACACAAACCCCGGGTCTGGTGGAGGATCCGCCACCTTCCTGATCACCTCTTTTTTGAGGAGCAGGGCGATGTCGGCTCGGCGAGCCGATAGAGAGGCTGCGGACCCCGTAGCCCCCGAGGGCGGTGACTTGGAAGAGGCGGGGCCTGCTTTCGAACTCCAGGGGCAGGCCCTTTCTACCACCTCCAACACCCAGCGGTCCGTGGTGATAGCGGACCAAGCGAGAAGTGGTGACCGTCCCCCATGGGGGAGACCCAGGGGGAGTGACGAGGCTGGGGCGACACCCCACAACCCGTCACTGGGCAAGCTTGGAGGAGGGACCGGCCGAGGGACCTCCTGGGCCTTTTCCTCCCTGCTTCCTGTTAGAGGAAGGCACAGGTTTGGCTTTGGGATGCCAAGCGCGAGCCTGCTGGCCCTGATGCTGGTGCTGTTGGGCCGGACATGACGCTGGCGCAGAAGGGCAAAAAGACTTATGTCGTTGATGATGGCCTTTGTCCTTCTGGGCGGAGGTGACTGAGTCCAGAGTAGCACTGGACTTTTCGATCTGCTGGAGGTGGCCTTCCACTCCAAGGCCGAAGAGGTCGGTCCCCAGGAAGGGGACATCCGTCAGTTTATGCTGGGTATACGCTGTGAAGGTGGATATCCTCAGCCATGCCCTGCGGCGCATGGCCACTGCAGACGCAAATGATCTGGCACAGGAGTCTCCAATGTCCATAGCCGTTTGGAGCTGCTGCTTTGCCACCGACCTTCCCTGATCCCGCACCTGCTTGACTGTGGTCTGCAGGTCGGCCGGGAGATGAGGGATCATCTCATCCAGGGAGCCCATGAGGGCGTGGTAGAAGTGTGCCATCAGCACGGCCAAGCTGGCCTGTCGGAGGCCAAGGGAGGACGCAGCGTACACCTTGTGCCTGGCATAGTCCAGCTTTTGGACTCCTTATCAGGGAGTTATCCATCTAGCGTTCCCAGAACGCGGAAAACTCTATGTGACCAACCCGTGCTCCGAAAAAATGGACAAAGAGATGGTAGGGACCGCATACTTCCTGGCCATCCTGCCCGAAGGCACAGGACAGGAAGCCGGCCGCTGCCAAAGCTCCAAGGCTGGGCCAACAATGGCTTCTGCCACCGGAAAGGCCTCCGTGGATGAATCCCCTAGGTCCAGTATCTCCATCAGGGGATACTTGGCCCGTTTGGATACGGGCTCGAGCTGCATCCCGGTGGACTCTGACAAGAGCCGAAGCAAACCCATAAAAGACAATGGGCTCTCGTCCATCGACTGCCCCCTGGAGGACTCCAGGTCAAGGGGCCTGGAAAACAGGGAGAAGTCGTCGTCGGACTCCGAGAAGAGCTGCCTGGGGCCTGAGCCACCCTCCACCTGCCGAGGAGGGTCGGGAGTGAGGGTGACCGACAAACTGTGGGGCAGACTTCGACCGACCAAGAGTCCTTGGTCGCGCCCCAATTTCTGTTGTGAGTTGGAGGTTCCACCACAATCGGGGTGGTGGCTGTCGGCGAACAACCGCCCAGGCTTGGGCGCCGACTACCGCCAGGGGAATTTCGGCCGTTCGGGTGACAGCCACTTGATGGCGGGGAAAGCGTGGCATCGGCTTGTTCCGGACAGAGATAACTGCTACCACATTAGGTCCTTGTAAGCGTCGGCGCAATTTGCGCGAAGCCTCTCCTCTTCGAGCAGGAAGGCGAGGGCAGCGGCCTGCCGCGGCTGCCGGTGCGAGAACAAGACCGCCGATGTCGGCGAGGATCGGATGGACGAGATGAGGTCGAGTCCGAGACCCTCTGTGGTTTCAGTACAGGTCTGGGGACACCCGCTCTTCCCTCGGCTCAGGAGCCCTGACCGGGGACTCTGGCACAGGAGGCGCAGGCAAGTCCTCAGTCTCCACTGGGAGAACCAGTGAAGAAGGGTTGTCGGCTTCACCAGTCGACAGCCCGTCCAACGAGTCGAAAAAATCTCGACGGTGATAAATATCTTGGCGGCTGACCTGGCGGGCACACCGTGAAGCCAATGCCTTAGCATAACCTCCCGAGTCATCAGTGTCGACTGTCGAGAGAAGGGACCTCCCCGCTCCCACGAACGCCGACGGTGGGACTTACCTTTCGAGTCCTTCTTTTTGGACTGAGAAGAGTGTCCCGATGGCCCCTCTCCCTTCGAGGAAAGGGATTGGCAAAGCTCCTTAAAAGAAGCTGTGTAGGAGGATCCCAGAGAAAGCGGGATAAATGCCGCGACCGAGGAGGATGAAGATGCGGCCTGGGCCACCTCCTCCTCGAGGGTGATCATCTGCTCGAGTTGCTCAGCCGAGCCAGTCACCGGACACCACCCAACGGGCCTCCTTGGACTTCACCGGTGGGTAGTGCTTCTCAGGGCGCCCAAGCTGTAACTGGGCAGCGCGGTCTTCCAGGACGTTGGCCGAAAACGAACGGCATAACTCGCAGGCCTGCGGGTCGTGATCGAGGCCGAGGCAGTAGACGCATGTGGAGTGCGGATCCGTCCTGGACATTTTCTGCCCACATGGGCACCGCCGAAATCCGGGAATCGATCTGTCCATCGCAGCCGCGAGGGAGGAATTAGACTGAAGTCTTGAAAACTTAAGAATTAGTTTCGGGCGAACCGAAGAATTAGGATCCAGTCTATACGCAGAGTGTTAAGGAGGGGACCCGAGCGTTTTACCACCCGGGTGGGTGGGAGGAGCCAGCTTGAAGACCTTCTGGCAAGATTTAAAGCGGCAAGGAACCTGTCAGACAGTGTGGATGAACAACATATCTATGTCCCTAGAAAAAACAATTTCTTTACAAACCACATTACTACCTACTAATACACTTACTGTACCGGGACAGAGATGTAAAGACCGAAAAATAAAGAAACGGTTTTACTAAACCGTCCGATTTTACCACAATCTAACCAAAGTGAAGGAGAGGATCTCCGGAGCGACTTCACAGTCAGGCAGAGTAAGGAATCTGACGGTTACACTGAGGAGTACCTGGGACAGAGGTTTGAAAACCGAGCTCGAGCTCAACGTTTATGCCTTGGCATAGAGTTAACTCTTTCCTCTCTGGGGCAGTTCAAGTGCTGGGGCAAACTGCATATAGTCAGAATACAGCAAGACTTCATGTTGTTTGAAACAAGAACTTTAGATATCCCCAGGTTTGCAACAACTCTACCACAGCTGCAGTGCAGTGACCACAGGTTTCTAGCAGGGGAGGAAGGGAGGGAGCTCAGAATACAGTAAGATTTCCTTAGAAGAAACAAGATTACTAAGGTGAGTAATTTTTTATTCAAACCCCAGGAAATCTTACTGTGTTCTGACTTATGCAGATTACGAAGCAGTGCCTTTGGAGGTGGGCCTATAACCTATTTAGGAAACAGGCTCTGCAGGACTGCTGTGCCAAACCTGGCATCACCTCTGGCCTGGACATCCAAACAATAATGTTTGGTGAATGTGTGAACTGTTTTCCACGTTGCAGCTTTGCAAATGTCCACTAGAGGGATATCTCTAGCAGCTGCTAGAGAAGCTGCAGTACCCCTGGTTGAATGGGCCCAGAGGCCCGCAGGTGGTTGCTTACCCACCTTGCCATAGCAAAACTGAATACAGGATACGATCCATCGAGCAATGGACTGTTTTGTGGCAGATTTTCCTTTTCCCACCTCTCCATAAGCGAGGAAAAACTCGGTTTGATCCTGTCTGAGACCCACTGTGTGGTCAAGATAGCAGCTGACTGCCCCTTTCAAATCCAGACTGTGCAGTCTACGATCACCTGAGGTGGAATGGTCTCTGAAGAAAACTGGCAAGGTAACAGACTGGTTAAGGTGGAAATGTGTGATACCACCTTGGGCAAAACTTTTCTGTTAGTCCTTAGCACTACTTTGTCTCTATGGACAGCAATACAACCAGGCTCTGTAGAAAGTGCCTGCAGCACACTGGTCCTTGTGGCAGAGGTGATGGCTACCAAAACCACTGTTTTCCAAGTGACATATTTGAGATCTGCTGTAGACACGGGCTCAAAAGGGGGTTGCATAAGCTGAGCAATGCAGATATTCAGATCCCACATAGGGGTAGGCTCCCAGTGTGGTGAATGCAAGTGCAATAACCCCTTAAAGAATGTTTTTGAACACTGGCTTTGAAGCCAAAGAAGATGTCTTACCTGCTGATAAATAAGCTGAAACAGCTGCCAGGTGTACTCTCAAGGTGCAAATAGTTAAACCTGTGGAATGCAAATAGGCCATATAGTCCGGGACTATAGAGAGACTAGCCTGGGCATGGTCCAAGCCCTTTCCCTGACACCAGAAAGAAAATCGTTTCCATTTAGAGGCATAGGTTTTGTTGGTAGAAAGCCTTCCGGAAACTCTCAGTATATCCATGACTCCTCCTGAGAGATGCAAATCTGTATACTCCAAGTCTTCAAGAGCCATGCTTTGAGTCTGAGGGATAGCATATTGGGATACATGATCCTGCCCTGTGAGGATGACAGTAGGTTGTACCTCCTGGGGAGACCGATTGTCTTGGCTACTGATAATGATAGGAGCATGGAGTACCAAGGCTGTCTGGCCCAATCTGGGGCAATGAGGATCATCAAAGCTGGTTGAAGCCTGAGTTTGTTTAGTACTTTCAATAACAGAGGAAAAAGCATACAGGAACCTCCCTTTCCATTCCAGCAGATGTGAATCCAGAGGAATTGTGCCCTTGATGGGAGGCCTGCAGCAATATTCTTGGGGATTGGCGATGGTCTGGGGCTGCAAACAGATCCACCTCTGGGTGCTCCATCTCCTGAAAATGGTCTGCAATACCTGTTTGTTCAGTGACTACTCGTGGTGGTTCTGATTTATCCTGCTGAGGGCATCTGCCAAGACATTGTCCTTGCCTGGAAGGAGGACAGCTGAAAGAGAAACATTCAGGGAGTATGCCAAGGCCCAGATTTTCACTGCCTCTGTGCATAGGTGAGTTGACCTTGTTCCCCTTTGCTTGTTTATGTAGTACATCGTGGTTGTATTGTCTGTTCTGACCTGGACCACCTTTTCTTTGACCTGATTGGTGAAAGACTGAAGAGCCAGAAGAACTGCTCTGAGTTCCAGAAGATTTATGTGGAGGAGAGATTCCTGCTTTTTCCATGTACCATGAGCAGCGTGGTCCGCCAGATGTGCTCCCCACCCTAGGAGGGATGCATCTGTCTTGAGCAGCAGAGAGAGGATCTGCTGCAGGAAGGGCATTCCTTGTCTGAGATTGCTCCTTTCCTGCCACCACTGCAGGTCTTGGAGAAAAATGACTGTGACTGGAACCAACTTTGAAAGCGGGAGTCCTTTCTTTGGAACCAGTGTTCCCTTAAGTGAAGTTGAATGTCCCTCATTTGGAACCTGGTCCCTGACACAGTTGCTGTGGAAGCTGCCATGTGGCCTAACAATTGCAGGAAGTGCCTTGCTGGCCTGGAGATGTTAAATTTGAAGGAATCGGCTACCTGGATAAGGTTGTCCACCCTCTGTCTTGAGGCAGGTAAGCCATTCCTTTTTGTGTATCCAGTTCTGCCGCTATGAATCTGAGCAGTTGAACTGGTTCTAGAACTGACTTTTTGTGGTTCACCAAGAACCCCAGAGAGGAGAGTGTGTCTTGTGTTATTGACAAAGCCTCCTTTACTTGCTGGTATGATTGGCCCACTATGAGCCAGTCGTTCAGGTAGGGGAATACGGACACCCCCTTGTCGCCATAAGTGTGCCACTACCACAGCCAGGCATTTTGTGAACACCCTTGGAGCGGATGTGAACCCGAAAGGCATTGCCCTGTACTGGTAATGTCCTAAGAATAACCTGAACCTGAGGTGTTTTCTATGTGTGATCTTCTGATCGGGATATGAAAATAGGCATCCTTCAGATCCAGGGATTCCAGCCAGTCTCCCTGTCTCAGAGAAGGTAATATGGTAGCCAGAGTGACCATCTTGAATTTTGGTTTTGCCAGATGCTTGTTTAAATATCTGAGGTCCAGAATGGGTCGCCACTCCCCTGTTTTCTTCACTGTCAGGAAGTATCTTGAATACAGTCCCGCGTTCCCAACTGGTTGGGAGGAACTGGTTCTACTGCCATAAGCAGTAGGAGGTTTGAAATCTCTGATTCCAGCAAGGCTGTTTCTGATAGGGAAGATGGTCTGAAAGCCCTTGACCTCAGCCTTGGCATTGCCTTAAAGCTTAGGACAAGTCCCTGGCCACTACTTCCAGGACCCAACTGTCTGTGGTGATATTTTCCCATTCCTGGAAATAGTGGGCCAGCCTGCCCCTACTGGAATTGGGGAGGAGACCCGGATAGTCCTCTCAGGGTGTCTGTCTGGACTGTGCTACTGGCAGAACACTGGGGCTAGTGCAGCCACTGCCCCTACCTCTGAAGTATCCCCTAGGCTGGTACTAAGGACAAACTTGAGGCTGGGAAAAAAAGCCTGTAAGGGGTTCTACCCCTGCAACCTCTTGTATGGTGCTTTTGGGGGTTGGCAGCTCTCTCTTTAGCTGCTGCACTTTTGTAAGCAGCCTTGTACTTGTCCATTTTTTTCATTTATGCCTCTGTTTGTTCCCCAGAGACACAGAATCACAAGGGCAGTCCATTGCTTTGTTCTGAGTGTCCTGTATGAAGTTGGTGGTTCAGAGCCAAGCGAACCTCCTTAGTGACACAGCAGATGTCATTTGTCTGGATGCAGTGTCACTGGCATCCACTGCCATCCTGAACTGTGTTTTTGAAGCTAAGATGCCCCTTTTAGTAGCTTCCTCCAGGTCAGCAGCCATAGGAGGGGCAGCTGCCTTGGCAATCTCTAGCACCGTGGACCATATATTTTTCTGGTACCTGGCTATATAGGCCACATAAGATGCCTGCCTAATAGCCAGGGAAGATCCCAGGTAAACCTTCTTGGCAATGGAGTCCACCCTCCTAGAATCTTTCTCTGAAGGGTGGGGAGGCCAGAGGGATGCCAGCTTTGTCACAAGCTGCAGCCTGTACCACACCTTCATGGCTGGGGTGTCCAAAGAGAAAATCAGTCCCAGTTTTTGCCACCCAGTACTTCCTGTCCATCTTTCTATCTGTAGTGGGGACAGAAGTGGGAGTCTGCAGGACCTTCATGGTCTGCTTTCTTAAAGATTTATGCAGGGGGTGGAGCAACCTTTTTGATGGTGGGACATCCATCACTTCTTTGTAGTCCTCTTCCTCCTCATCCTCTATAGATTCTTGGGATGGGAAGTCGAGAGACTGAGCCACTTGCTTCATGAAAACAAAATAGGATGTGAAATCCTCTGTTCCCTTATCAGGGGAATTTGGCCTATGAGGATCAGGAGAAATAGCTGGGTCTATGGGTTCCCTATAGTCCTCATCCTCATCGTCTGGCTCATCACCAAATTCAGTGTCACCAAAAGGCTCCCCACTGTTGTTTATTGAACCGGGGACTGCCTGTGAACCAGGAGTTTGAGGAACCGGTTGCCTACCAACAGGAACCAGGGACTGAATAATTTTCATCACATTAGCAATCTCTTCAGCCAAAGGAACCACAGTTGGTTTTGGTTCCTGGTGCTTTTCTTTTTTCTTCTTTTTAGCTGCAAAGGCCAGTTCAGCAGCCTTATCCGTGGTTCATTTTTTAGCAGAGCTATTGCCCCTGTCACAGAGGAGCCCCTCTGGTTCATCTGGCTGCTCAACAGCTGGATTAGCAGCCTTTTCAGCCATTTTCTCTCAGCCGTTTCAGTCTTCTCTCTATGGTAGACTGAGGGAAACTGACACAAATTTCACAGTCTGTCTGCAGGTGGTCAGACCCCAGACAGAACAAACAGATACGGTGTGGATCTGCTTTAGCTAACAGATCCCCACACTCGGTACAGTGCTGGAAACCTGTGGGTCCCTTTTTTTGCTTTCTGTGACATAACCCAGATAACCACACACTTGATAAGAAGAACCAGGAATTCTGGAATTTTCAAAGTAAACAAGTCCAGGAGTTAATCCAGTATCCCAGTTGAAAATAGACCCACGAACCAGGAATTACCCCGGTTAAAAAAAACCCACTAAAACTAACTGACTATACCGAGCTGGAAATAAAGATTAAACTAAAATTACAAACAACACAGAAATAGGGAGATTGTCTGTTTCTTCCTGGTTAAAGAACCGAAAAGAAAACTACTGTTTACCCCTCTACTACAAAATCTAAACAATTACTACCTGAAAACCAAGGACACTGAAAAGAATACCAATAAAATAAAGTTTACTAAATATAAAAACCGAGACAAAAAAAAAAAAGTTCTTCAAGCAATGAAGGAGAGTTCTCCAGAGACGTCTTACTGAGGCAAGCGGAGAAAAGAATCTGATGGTTTAGAAACATAGACTTTGACGGCAAATAAGGACCGCTAGGCCCATCTAGTCTGCCCATTTCCCTACCTACAGGATAGGCCGCAGATCCTAGTTAAACAACAGCCTATATCTTCCTGCCCCCCACAAGAATTGCCTTATGTCTGTCCCATGCATTCTTGAATTCTCCCACAGTTTTAGACCCCACAACTTCCTCAGGAAGGCTGTTCCATGCATCCACTACCCTCTCTGTGAAATAATACTTCCTCACATTGCCCCTGAACCGCCCTCCTTCTATCTTTAAATCGTGTCCCCTTGTTCTTGCAAGTCTCTTTTTCTGAAAGATGCTACCCTCTTGGACTTTGTTGATTCCCTTGAGGTACTTGAAAGTTTCTATCATGTCCCCCCTCTCCCTTCTTTCCTCAAGGGTATACATATTAAGCTCCTTTAGTCTCTCCTCATACGGCTTCTCTTGCAGACACTGCACCATTTTAGTTGCCCTCCTCTGGACTGCCTCTATCCTGTCTATGTCCTTGCGGAGATGGGGTCTCCAGAACTGGACACAGTATTCCAGATGGGGTCTCACCAACTGTCTGTACAGAGGGATAACAACTTCCTGTTTTCTGCTGCTGAAGCCTCTCCCTATACATCCCAGTATACGCCCTCCCCTACTGCCTTCTCACATTGCTTGCTAACCTTAAGGTCATCTGATATGATTACCCCCAGGTCCCTTTCCTGTTTTGTTGTTGTTACTACCTCCCCACACATTGTGTATTCTTCCCCTGGGTTCTTGTTTCCCAGGTGCATTATTTTGCACTTTTTTTGCATTGAATCCTACCTGCCATACGTCTGACCATTCCTCCAACCTTGCCAAGTCCCTTTTTATCCTTTCCACGCCTCCTTGTGTATCAACCCTGTTGCAGATCTTTGTGTCATCTGAAAAAAGGCATACTTTTCCTTCCAGTCCCTCTGCAATGTCACTGATGAAGACATTAAAAAGGACTGGACCCAATACTGAAGCTGTTTACCAGGGCCAGCGATTTGAAAACCGAACTCGAGCCTAGCATTCCATCATTTGCTTAGGTTCTATTAACCATTTCGGCTCCAGGGCAGTCCTATGGTGAGACCATACTGCATAAGTCAGAATACAGTAGGATTTCCTGGGGTTTGATAGCTACCTTTTCTAACAACCCCAAGCAGCTGTCTGTAATCATCTCAACTATATAACTGTATAAATTCTCAAGCCAAGGGATCCCAGTTTCATATAAAGATTCAGATAAACAACTGCGTTAATGCACCAGTTAGGGTTCCGCTTAAAGCAACAAAAGTAGGGACATGTAGTGTTGGGGTTTCCAACCTTAACTCCCTAATCCCCAAACAGAAAAAGGAAAAAACATTATGGTTTTCGCAATCCTCACAGTTGGTGACTCAGAGGTGGGGGGTCTTTCTTAGGGTTCTCAATCGCAGCGCTCACTCCATTATGATATAGTCTTCAAACATAAGAGAACTGTCCCCCACATGTTGCCAACAACCTGTAGGCCCTGCCTAAGGAAAACATATAATCTTATTTGGTCATGGAATGGGGTAAGCGTTAGGGTTTACATCCCCAAGGAAGACGCCACCCCGATTCACCAACAGTCAGGACAGCAAAAACTGTAATAGTTTTTCCTTTTCCTGATTGGGAATTGGCAAATTAGGGTTGGCCCTGCTTTTGTCACTTTAATTTGAACCTTAACGGGTGCGATTTGTACAAGGAATGTCCTTACTTTTTGAGATAGTAGAATTGTATCCTCATTCATGCAGGTCCCGAACACATCCAGCTGGCTAGGAAAGTGCAAGCCCCAGTGCTTCCATTCCTCCAGAAAAGCAATTTATGAGCATGGTTTAAATTTTTTTTTTTGGGGGGGGGGGCCTCATTTCAAAGGAAAACATATATTAATTATCCCTCTTAAATGCAACAGGCTGATTGCATATGTGGAAATATGTGTTTTTCATTCTTTTTCCCCATAAATCAGTAAATTTTTGTCAGTTTGCTCTGAAATTTGCTATGGTTGTAGTGGAAGATGAGATACATCTTTGGTGCATTTTTGATCATGCTCGGGCTTTCATTGTAGCCTTGGCACCATGGTGAAGACTGGAGGTAATTTTTGTGATGCAGTGTGTACCCCATGAATGTTTGGGGGAGGACTGTGTGTTAGTGTTGTAGTACACACTGACAACTTTTCTATATACAGTATGCACTGCCCTAAACCCCAATTACTGACATACATATAGCTTGTTAAAGCTGCAATGTTATACTATGAGAATTGTTTAATTTTTAAAATGGACCCTAAATTTCTTTTTGTATTATGTGTTACTGTTCAAGTACTTATTGAGACCTTTTTGTTTGAAACATAGATTGTTCCTTACCTCAGAGTTATGGCTTGTTAAATTTGCAATGCTATCCCATGGGAAGTTTCGATTTTAATTTTTTTTTCCAATAGCCACGAAATTGTTTTGGGGGTGTCATATGTTAGTGCTGTAGTACTCACTGACACCTTTTTTTCATTTACAGATTGTCCCTTAACTCCAAAGATTGACAGAGTTACAGCTTGTTAAAGTTGCAATGTTATGATACGGGAACTACATTTTTAAATTATGTCTTTTATACTGCCCCAGAATTATTTTGTAGGGTATTATGTGTTAGTATTGTAGCACTCACTAAGACTTTTGTATTGATACAGATTGTCCCTTAACTGCAAACACTGACAGAGTTATGGCTTGTTAAAGTTGAAATGTGGAACAAAAAAGTCCAAAGTCTTTTTTTCATATGAAAGAAACCTTTTTCTTGAGATTGTGTCGTTTTCACGAAAACAGGATTCCTTCACACGAAAAAAGAATGGGGGGGGGGGGGAACTAAATCCAGTTTTTTTTCATATAAAGGAATCCTTCTTCATGAGACTGTTGTTCTCACGAAACAGGATTAGTTAACACAAGAAAAGAATGTCAAAAATAGCACACAGTCCAATTTCTTTTTTTTGTATGAAGGAATCCTTTTTCGTGAGACTGTCATTCTTAAGAAACAAGATTGATTCGTACGAAAAGAAAAAAAAAATGTGTGTTGGGGATGGGGGGGAGAAACACAACTAAGACCAAATTCTTTTTTCATATTTTTGTATAGTCCTAGTTCTGTTTTGTACGCCCATACGAAAAATGAACATCATCTCAAGAAACAAAAAGACTTAAAATGTGTTAAACTTTTACTTTTTTCTCCCCAAACCCCATCGCTCCTGGTCTCACATCGATTACATCATGACGATTAGGTACTGGTACCACTGACTGTGGTCGATGTCTATCAGCCCCATTACTGTATCGGACCATGACCGTGTGATAGTCAAATTGAAGATGGGTGGGCCACAGGCACCTGAACGTAGATGGAGCTTTCCCACCTATATGTTGGATTATCGAAAGTCTAGAGATTTCTGGTGGATAGGTGGGACTTCTATATCAAAACCAATGCTCCTTCGGCCTCAACCTCAATCCTATGGGAGGCTAAGAAGTCATATCTAAGGGACGAAGTGATAGCGCATATGGCAGCTTTGCGTAGGCAAAGGTTAGAAAGACTACAGCAGCTGGAGAATGCCGTTAAGCAGCTAGAGCAGACTGCCTTTCGAGACTCTCAGGAAAAAACCTTTAGGGACCTAAGGATAACTAGAGATGCTCTTAATAAGGAACTAACTGGTTGTGTGGATCGCGCCCTTCTCTATGCGAACCAGAGGGTTTTTGAATGGGGCAACAAATCTAGCCCCATGTTGGTTAGACTGATGAAGGGTAGGAACAAGCCCAACTGGGTTTCAGCAGTCAGGAATCAGAAGGGAAACCCGACTTCTCTGGCTACACAGATTAAACAGCAATTCCTTGACTTCTATATGGATTTATACAACAGCGAGTCCGCCGTGAATCATGCAGCAGCAACCTGAAAATTCCTGGATAGGATTCCTCTCCCCATGGTCTCAGACGAGCAGAGGGAGTCCCTAAATGCCCCCTTAACAGTAAACAAAATTAGAAAGGCTGCCTATGGTCTACCTGGCGGTAAAGTGCCAGGCCTGGATGGGCTCCCTGTTGAGGTTAACAGGCAGCTGGGGGACTCTGTGTAGACCCACTTACATAATATGTTTCAGAAGGCAGGAGAGAAAGGGGAGCTGTCACAAGCATCCTGCCTGGTTACGATCACCCTCATACATAAAGGGGGAAAGGATTCCACACAGTGCACCTCTTATAGGCCGAGTTCTCTTTTGAACAGTGATATTAAAATTCTTGCAAAGGCCTTGGCGAAGAGGCTGGAGGTATACCTTCCAAGCCTGGTCTACGAGGATCAGACTGGCTTTATTAGGGGGTTTCACTCATCATAATGTCCACAGACTACTGGGGACAGTGGGATTGGCCTCTCGGCATTGGGGGGGCTGTGTGCTCTTTCTGGACACCGAGAAGGCCTTTGATAGGGTTGAGTGGAGCTATTTATTCAATGCCCTGGATAGTTTTGGCCTAGGGGAACAATTCATTGGATATGTTACATTGCTATACCACTGCCCCAAACCTATTGATAAATGGGGAGCTCACCCCAGAATTTGAATTGGGGAAGGCACCCATCAAGGGTGCCCCCGTCCCCTCTTCTGTTTGCACTGGTGATCGAATCCCTTGCAATAGCAGTAAGAGAATCCAGGGAGATCCACTGGATTGAGGGTGCAGGGGGTGTTCAGCATAAAATTTCTTTATACGCTGATGATGTCTTATTATTTTTATCCCAGCCGGTGACATCGGTTCCACCACTGGTAGCCCTGATGAAGGAATTTTCTTCCTTCTCAGGATATAAGATAAAATACGATAAATCCGAGTCGATGTACCAAGGCGGAGATTCTCCTCAAGCACTGGATGGGTCTTGGTTCAGACTTGTTACCTCTCACATCAAATACCTAGGAATATAGGTGGGTAAGACCCTGGATCCCATGTATAGGCTCAATTATACACCACTCCTTGGGAAAATTTTAGGGGCTCTCCAGAGATGGCAGGGTCTCCCTGTCTCCTGGTTAGGCAGGATAAACATAATTAAACTGAATGTCCTGCCTAGATTATTGAATCCCCTCCAGATGCTCCTCTACTGACTTACATAAAAGAGAAAACCAAACACTAGAAAAAACCTGTGAAAAGTTTATCTGGCAACAACAAAAAACAAACAAACAACAAAAAAAAAAAAACAGAATGAGCCTACACCACCTTAAGAACTCACCCCGTAAAGGTGGTTTGAACTATCTGGATTTTAAACTTTTATCACCTAGCGGCACAGGCTAGGCTAATTATTGACTGGGTTAAAGGTTTGGTGAGAGCCACTTGGGTGTCTCTGGATAATGTTGGGAGTAGGAATGCACTGACGGCTTACCTGGGTAAGGGAGGTCTGCAGTCCTATAGACTAAGCTGCCCTAGAAACGTTTTGGTTGAATGTTTGCTCGATTCCTGGGACAAGATCAGAAAATGTCTGGGGGATACCTTGGGGTGTACCCTTCTGGCATCGATCCACTCTAAACCTGAGTTTTTGCCAGGTTTGGAGGATCGTACTTTTAGAGAGTGGGAAGCTGCTGGAATTTATTGTTTAGGGGACCTTTATGGAAGGCAGGGCTTTCTGACCTACCCTGAACTTGCTAACTGAGGCCACTTCCCTCCCAGATTTTCCGATATCTGCAGGTTAGGGGTTGGGCTAGACATACGGACCACCTCCAACCACAGAATTCCGCTCTATATAATCTGGAGCAGATATACTACAGGCCCGTGTCGCCCCCAAAGAAGCACTATCCAAACCTTTTCATAATATTAAAAGTGTGTTGTCAGACTCCTTGCTTAGAACCAGGGCTTTATGAGAGCGAGACTTGTCAGTCATTTTGTTGGTCCTATATGGGATTAAATATACAGTATGTAATCGGTATATGGAGGCACAGTTTAAATTTCTATACAGGCTATTCTTACCCTCAGTGATAGTAAAGTTTCACCCAGTGTCTCGCCCCTCTGTGGTAGATATGGTGCGGGGCAAGGGACCTACCTACATTGTTTTTGGCAATGCCCTGTCCTCCTTCAGTTTTGGACAGAGGTGGACCATTGCATTTTGCATTGCATGCAAGTTAATATCCCGCTTGCCCCATGGGGAATTCGTTTCAGGGTAGAAGATGGGGGAGATGTAGACTGGCAATTCTTCCCGTGACCCATTGGAATTATGTTGGTGGTAGACAGAATATGTATTCAGAAAACATAGGTCTCTCAAACTCGTCCCACACTGCGGTTGTGGAAGGACTCCCTCCTTGATGTGCTACAATTGAAACAGTACAGTTACGTAAGAACTTACCGTAACAGTAAATCTTCGAGAGAGGCTCTTGCAGTAGGTAACTGCATATAGGACTGAAGCCAGCAGGCACCAGGACCCCACGGAAAACTTTCTAGCTAGCAGTCTCTGGCGGGGGACTGCCCCATGTCAGGTGGCTGGCGTCATGTGACGTCAGTATAAAGGGCGGGCTCACTTGCGCCCGCCTTCAGTTCTTTCCGCCCAGGCCAAAAGGCGAGGCGAGAGAGAGCAGATATCCCCGGAAAAGGAGCTGGAAAAGCTAAGGGGATGGAGGCGGAAGAATTACCTACTGAAGAGCCCTCTCGAAGATCTACTGTTATGGTAAGTTCTTACATAACTGTACTATCTTACCGAGAGGGCTCTTGCAGTAAATAATATAGGACTACGTCCCAAGCAGTCTGGAAAAAAGAGAAGCTCACAGGAGGAGGAAACTACTCATACACAGATCCTCTGGCTGCGAAGGTCTTAGGAAAGAAGACCTTGCAGAACAGCCAACCCGAAGCCAGCTCTACAGCGAGAGGCAATGTCCAAACTGTAATGTTTCGAAAAGGTATGGACAGAAGTCCAAGCTGCAGCTGCACAAATGTCAGCCGCCGACACATTCTTGAAACAAGCAGCAGAAGCAGCTACACCCCTAGTGGAGTGACCTCTGACCTGATCTGGCAAGGTCTCGTGATACTTGTCATAGCAGAAAGTGATACAATGAGCCAACCATTTTGAAAGGCATTGCTTGGAGACAGCATTGCCCTCTCTTTTACGAGCAAAAAGAGACAAACAGTTGATCAGTCTTTCTGAGATCCTTTGTCCTGTTGGTGTAGTATCTCAGAATCCGGTGAATATCCACAGTACGTAAAAGGTACTCCCCTTGATTGGAATGTTGCGTAAAGAACACAGGCAGTTCCATGGACTGATTTAGCGTACATTCCGCTACCACCTTAGGGAGAAACTAAGGGTTGGTACGCAGAGCTACACGTTCCTTGTGGAAAATCAAGAACGGGATTTTGCAAATCAAGGTCTGAAGCACGGAAATTCGTCAAGTGGAGGTAATGGCCACCAGGAAGAGATCCTTCCAGGAAAGGATCTTAAGCTCTGCTGATGCTGCCGGCTCAAAGGGAGGCAGGGTAAGTTTCTCGAGAATGAAACTGAAGTCCCAAGGAGGGGCAGGTGCGTGAATGGGGGGATCGTAAGTGGAGAACCCCTCTAAGGAAGGTCTTGGCGACTTTCAGCTGCGAAAAGGACCCATCCCCGAACGGAACACGGTAAGCAGATATGGCTGCCATGTGAACCTTCAAGGAGGAGTGACTGAGACCCAGATTGAAGAGGTGACGCATGTAATCCAGGAGCCTCCTGACAGAACAGGAGAAAGGCTCAAAAGCTCTGGAAGAGGCCCAAACAGAGAACCTTTTCCATTTCATGGCGTAAGTGGAATGAGTGGAGGGCTTTCTGGCCTCCACTAGAATCTCCACCACCTGCGACGAAACCCCGAACCGGGATTTAATCACGTCTGCAGGAGCCACGCATGCAGCTGAAGGGATCCGAGCCCTGGATGGACCAGGGTCCCCTGGTCCTAGGTCAACAAAAGTTGCGGCAGAGGAAGAAGAGGCTCCTCTGAGTACTGTTGCAGAACAGAGAACCAAACTTGCCTGGGCCAGAACGCAGCGATCAGGATAATTTGAGCTCCTTCCGAACAGAGTTTGTGTAGGACCCTTGGGATCGACGGGGAAGCATAGACGAATCTGCCCTTCCAGTTTAGAGACAGACAGTCTCTCCAAAACACTCCGCACTCTGAAGCAAGCGAGAAGACGGGAAGTTTTGTGTTGAGAGGAGAGGAAAACAGGTCTACCTGAGGGGTTCCCCAGCATAGGAAGACTGTCT
Organism: Neoceratodus forsteri; assembly: GCA_016271365.2. Taxonomy (NCBI): domain Eukaryota; kingdom Metazoa; phylum Chordata; order Ceratodontiformes; family Ceratodontidae; genus Neoceratodus; species Neoceratodus forsteri. The sequence goes on from CM028136.1 coordinate 86,930,615, forward strand.
ACTACCCCCGGATCCAGTTCCCATTCGTGCGCTTGGGCGGACGACCGGCTGAGTTGGTCTGCCAAAGTGTTCTCGACCCCCGGAACATGAACTGCCGTGAGGTGAAGGTTGTGAAGTATCAGCCAATCCCAAACTCGCATCACTTCCCTGAAATGAGGGTAGGAATGGGTTCCTCCCTGCTTATTGATGTACCACACTACACACATGTTGTCGGTCTGAACAGCCAGATGCCCAGGAAGCAGGTACAGATGCAGAGCTTGTACAGGATGGCCCTCAGCTCGAGCACACTGATGTGAAGAGTCCGCTCAAGTCTGGACCAAGAGCCCTGGGTCCGATGAGATCCCTGGTGGGCTCCCCAACCCTCGCCCGAGGCATCCGTCGTTAAGATCTGGGAGAGGGGAGAAAGACAGACGGGAACTCCCCAGCAAAGGTTCTCCTGAACCATCCACCATTGCAAGTACCAAACCATCGGGGAGGAGACCAGGATCTCGCAATCCAAGTCGTCCACCAGTTGATCCCACTGAGACCGAAGCGTCCACTGAGAGATTCTCATGTGGAGCCGAGCACGAGGCACCATCGGAATGGCAGCTGCCATGAGCCCGAGGAGGCGAAGGACAGACCTGGCGGAGACCCGCCTACAGCTGGACAACAGGCTGGCCTGAGCCTGAAGGGTGGCCACCCTGTTCAAAGGCAGGAACGCCATACCTGAAGTCGTGTCCAATATTGCCCCGATAAACTGGAGTCTTTGAGATGGGATCAAATGGGACTTAGTCTGGTTGATGGTAATGCCCAAGCAGGAGAAAACCTGCAGGGTAAGGGAAAGGGAGCGCAGGAGATCCTCCTTGGACGGGGCCGCCAGGAGCCAATCGTCCAGGTAAGGGAAAACCTGAACCCCCTGGGTACGCAGGTGGGCCGCCATCACAGAGAAGCATTTGGTAAATACTCGGGGAGCCGAGGAAAAACCAAATAGGAGGGCCCTGAACTGGTAGTGGTCCCCCTGAAAAGAAAACCAAAGGTACTTGCGGTGGGATGGGCAGATAAGGATATGCAGGTAGGCATCCTGCATACCCAGGGCGCACAGCTACTGTCCCGGCCGAAGGAGGAGCAGAAGGCTCTGCAGAGAGAGCATTCGGAACCTCTTGTACTCCACGAACAGGTTCAGGGAACCGAGGTCCAGGATGGACCTCACGTCGCCCGACTTCTTTGGAACCAGGAAGAAATGAGAATAGTAACCCGTCCCCCGCTCTATCGCAGACTTCTTCCCGAACCAGAAGAAGGTGCTCCGGGGAGTAAGACTACCTTGGAGGGGGTTTTCTGGGAGGTTTCTGAAGAAACTCTATTGGGTGTCCTTCTGCTATCAGCTGGAGCACCCAAATGTCTGGACGTGATCCTCTCCCAACCTGGTAGATGCAGGGAGAACCTCCCCCTACCGGTTCCTCTGGAAGGGCCAGAGGCTGTGGGAGAGGAAAGGAGTCAGGTGGTGTGAGGCAGCGCCATGGCTGGAGCTCCCGCTGCTCGTTTGGGCGGGAGGGGGCTTTGCAGCCGGAGGGGCCCAGCCATTGGCTCCGCTTCCCTTGTGGTTTTGCTCGCCCAGGCCCACTCACAAAGGGACGGCGCTGCTGTTGAGGGGTTTCAGTACAAGTCGTCGACCTCCCTGGCAGCAGTGCCCTTCCTCGCAGTCCGGTGATGATATCCTTGACATCACCCCTGAACAGCACCGAACCCCTGAAGGGTGCATCCTGGACGGCAGACTGCACTTCAGGGACTAAACCCGACACTCAGAGCCAGGCGTGTCACCATAAACCTACGGCGAACTCCTACCAGCAGCGTCCACTACATCGTAAGAAGCACGAAGCATGTGCCTATTGGCCGAATGAGCAGATCGGACCAGGTCTGCCACTTCCTGTTTTGTCTGACTCAGCAATGGAGTCCAATTTAGCTTCCACCTTGCTGAGGATGGCCTTCTGGTAATCCCCCATATGGGCGACGTAGTTCAAGGCCCTAATACCCAGAGTGGAAGAAGCAAAGACCTTCTTCCCATATTGGTCCAGAAGGCGGGATTCCTTATCGGGGTGACAAGCTCAAATGTTTGGGATTGGCTGTCCGGCCATGGGCGACGCTGATCATGACCGAGTCAGCCTTGGGGTGAGTGGTAAGAAACTCAGCACCCTCGGGAGCCTGATATAGCCTTTCCGCCTTCCTCGGAAGGGGGCCTATGGCGGAGGGTTGCTTCCAGATAGTGGAAACAAGGTCCGCATGAGGCTCGATCCAGGGTGGAACCAAGATAGGAGCGACCTCAGGCAGTTCCAAATGGGCAGCTAGCTTCTGCCGCTGTGGATCTGGCTCCAAAGAGTGCCACTGATGGACAGTCTGGATTTGCGAGCAACCGAAGAGGGAGATCCTGGAGAGCAAGGAGTCTCGCCTGGGCTTATCCGGAGAGCGCAGCTTGTCGTCCAAGTCGGAGCGCCCATCGGAGTCATCTGAAGGCTCCGAGGAGGAAGAGGAAGAGACCACCTCCTCATGTGGGGGAGGAACGGACCCCTTGGGGTGCCCTCGGGGAAGCGTATCCAACCCTGCTTTGGAACCGGAGGGCTCACCTCTGGTATCCGGAGTAGGGGAGGGGATCTCATCTCTGACGTGGGGGGTCTGGAACTGGCACCGGAAGATGACTCTCCGCTTCCCTAGTGAGCTGAGCCTTGGCCTCAGCCCACCAAGAAGCCAGAGTCTCCTTCAAATCCACCGGCGGCTGAGGGGGCAGTGGAGGGGGGGGGATACAGATACTGAGTGTATCCATAAGGAGCGTATCCGTAACTGGATGGCGGGAAACCTGGCGTCGGGTAATAAGGCACCGTGTACTGCGGCGTCAGATAGGCCGGCGCCAGGTACTGGGGCACCGGATACTGCGCACCTGGGTATGACGGCATCGGATATGATGGGGTCAGATATCCAAGAACCGGCTGGTCTGCCGGGGCAGATGTCCCGGCGGGGCGCCCACCAGGCAGGACTGGAACAGGAGGCCCGACAGGCGGCGGGCCCGGCATCTGGGAGGGGGATGTTGCCCGATGTAGGCAGGACTGGCGTCAGGGCCGGCGTCTGGGGAACCAACGTCAGGTCGTCTGGCCCAGCGGGAGGAAGACCTGACGGGGGTGCAGAAAAATCCTCAACATTGCCCGGGCAAGGAGGGGAAAAATCCTCAGGGTCAGGCTGAGGAGAAGCAGGGTCCCTGGAGGGCAGGGAAGGCTGTGGAGAGCCATGAACAGCTTACGAAGTAAGGTCCGGCGTTGGCTCGGCCGCTGCGTGGGCATCGGGCAACTCGACGTCCGAACAGACATCGGAGGAGCCGACATCCGACTTAGCAGACCCTTCGCCTGAGGCAGGCCGTGAAGGAGGGGCGGTCTGGTCAGGCAGAATAGGGGCCATGCGCCGCCCCGAAGGGTCGGACGACTTAGCAGCCGATTCCAGGCGGGCGTCAACGAGGAGCTGATGTCCGGCTTACTGGAGCCACTCGCACCAGTAGGCCTTACTGGGAGTGGGGGCCTCTAATAGCCCGGAGGCGCCTGAAGGGCCTGAGCGCAAGCCAGGCAGGTGAGCCAATGCCGTCTTGGAAGCCTCAGGAGTGGCCGTCGCCAGCCCAGTCCCCGGGGTGGGGACATACTACTAACACGGCGATCCAGCCAAGGTCGCTGGTGGAAGAAGAGCCCTTGGTCCTGATGTTTGTTTTTAACCAGGAGCAGCACACTAAGCTGAAAGTTTTTTTACAGGTGTGACCTGGGAGCACAGGGAAGTTAAGTGACTTGTTCAGGGTCACACAGTATGCAAGTGGAAGCTGTGGGATTCAAACCCAGGTCTGGTCTGCTGGATGTCATCAGATTTGCAGCTCAGAGCCTTAAACCACTGCGCTATACTGCCTCTTACGATAGCCTTTGGAGGAAGTAGAAGCCTGACGGAGCTTATTCAACTCCATCTCTATGGAGGTCATTTTCTTTTTTAGTATGTGGGCCTCCAGGGACTGCTGCCTCTGTCTGCAGGTGGCGGCGTTGAATTTCAGGCAATGCTGGCACTTCTCCACCTGATGAACCGGGCCCAGACAGAAGAGACACTGGGAATGGCCGTTCTTGTGTGGGAGTTGGGCGCCGCACGAGTCGCACTTATTCTTGTGCTCGGAGGGTGTAGGTGACTACATACACCACCGAAAAAGTAAGCTATTTATCGAATAAATAGAGAAACAACAGACGGTATAATTACCGAAGAGCGCTGAACTTTACCGCGAGGCGCTGACACAAGCTAACGGCGGGAAAAGAACTGGAACGCGGGCATGGGGGACTGCCTTTATACTGATGTCGCATGATGTCGGTCACCTGACGTGGGGCGGTCCCCCGCCAGAGACTGCTAGCTAGAAATTTTTCCATGGGGTCGTGACGCCTGGCGGGTCAGTTCTATATGTGAATACCTGCTGCAAGAGCCCTCTTGAAGTAAGATCATATCTTCCGGCCTGGTCAACTACGGTGCCCAGAACCTGGGCTGGGACTCCTTTAGAGATCCAAATGGAAGCCCCTCGGGCTTTGGAAGAGAAGGGGACGAAATCCAAGTGCCTCCCATAAATTGAGCAGTCTTTTGCGCTTCAAGAGGGAGAAATGCATCTCCTGCAAAGGGTGATTTGCCCTCCCATTCTTTTAATCTCAACCAGGACTATTCTACGTTTGAGAACAGATTTCATGCCATTCACATTCCATGTTATACATTTTACACTATCAGCCATATTGAGCTGGTAAATTCAGGCTGGCTAGCATCACCATTAACCTATACTGCACATCTGTCATCCATTTTTCCCCTACTGTAAAAAAAAGAAGTCCCTAGCCAAGAATAATCCCCGACAAACCTCAACATGAGGTTACCAACAATACCCCTGGGTACTGTAACCCACCAAAGGGCGCTGGAGTCTCTCTCCTGAGACCCAGCGTACCACCTAACTGCAAAGATTGGTGGTACCCATATCTTACGTCCAGGTCAGACTACAGGAGGAAAACAGGAAATGAGCTCCTTCATCGTATACCTACAACTCTCTAAAACCCCGCCCCCAAACCAGAAATGATAAAACACATCCCCCAATTGTATGGTCGAACAGGGACAACAAAACTGACCCTCCCCCCAGGACAGCTCAGAAGGAGCTGCCAGTATTCCCGCTGCAAACAGAAGGCAGAAAATGAACTGAAAGTCCACTGTACATTGGAAATAGTGGGACACCACTATGCATCCTGGAATGATAGCAGGTTAGAACAGCCAGTATCTCAGATTATTTCGCAGATCAAAGCCAAAGATGGATCAGTCCCCAGAGCCTTCCACAATTAGCACACCAGTGATATGGCTGGGTGCAGGACAAGATACTGAGCATCTCCTTAGTAGTCCAATGTCTCTAGTCCCAAGTTTTCGAAGGACCAGAGGCTATAGTTAAGGGGTACAAAGGCGTAGCACACCCTCTGGTACCCACACCCCCAGGTGCAGTTGGGAACACCATGTGCAGTCCATGGTAGCCAAACTGAGCCCCCTTCAAAGTTAGAATTTGAATTTATTTTATTTTTTTTTTTATTTTAGCTTTTGTTGACCGGGTAAGTGCACTAGACAAATCCTGCCTATTTTCAGGCACGACCCGGGGGAAGGGGGATACAGATGCATGCCAACTGACCTTGAACCAGATCAAGCTGTTGGTGGTATTTTTAGTGAATGAGGGAAATTTGGCCAGGACACCGGGGAAATTCCCCTGCTCTTTTCGATAAGTGCCATGGGATCTTTAACATCCACATGAACTACCACCAATCCAGGCAGATGGGACCTCGGTTTAACGTCTCATCCGAAAGACGGCACCTCAGAAATGCAGCACCCCTCTCATGCTGCATTACAGTGTCAGTACTGGGATATTAACCCAAGTGCCAGATGTGGGAACTGAACCCACAGCCCTCTGATCTCCCGGCCTCAGAGGCGAGTGTGCTACCTACTGAGCCACTGACACTGCTGAATGGCAAACAGTGTGCAGATAAACTATCTCACATCCTATCTGAGTGCACATTACAATTAGTTTGTTGTAGAGGGAGGAGCACCACAATGTTAAAGCATGCTGGAACGATTAAGAGGTCAACACTCCCCCCACCATATAAGGCCCCAACAGTGAAAGGTTTCTGCTACACCCCGAGATGGGGTCCTCAACCAATTATTCCCCTCAGATACATCGGGTGAAAGGTGCGACCCCCCACTGGTACCCGTATCCCCAGGCATGGTCGGGGACTCCCTTCCAACAAAGAAACTATCCCAAAGGCCTGCAGACATCGGCCCAGTAACACTACTTAAGGGTGAGGGCTACTGGGCTAAGGAAGACACAAGAGCTCCAGGGCTGGACCAAAGCAGAATTGCAAGTATATTACTTACTTGAAATAGATGGTTAGCAAGTCAAGGAGATTCAGGTTGTGCCCTCTCCCTCCTGGCCGCCTCCTCCTCCTCCTCAACCCATTTTGTGGCAGCTTTGAGGCACAAGAAAGTGCGTGGGCACTGTCCTGGTCGATCAACTCTGAGACAGGCCGGGTTGAAAAAAGGCAAATGTCCAACCCAGCTTAAACAGCTTCGTTTTAACGTGGTTAAACTTCTGTCGCCTGAGTTGCAGATCTCTGCTATAATCTTGGTGCATGCAGACTGTAGAATTGCCGAAAGAGATGGGACCGGCTTTTTGCGCCTTCTGCAGCATCAACTCCTTATTAGTGTACCAAAGATATTTTATGAGGCAGCGCCTCGGTCGATCCCCCAGCTTCGGGGGGGGCCATGCAGTGAGCACGCTCCACTCCAAAATTCAGAAATTCCTCCGGAAGATTTAACTGCGCCACTGGTGTATCCCAGTACAAGGGTTGCAACACTCCACACCCTCTGGGAACCCGATTATCCGAAGGTTGGAATGCCTGGATCAGTTTTCTTGATCATCCAGGCGTTCCTTTAGCTCTGCCAATGTGGAAGCCAGGCCTGCACGCTCCACCGAGATCCCAGCATAAGAGTCCTCTAGTTCCCCCACATGGCGCTCTAGCTCAGAAATTTGCACCGCATGTTTAGTTGTGGTCTTAGTTAGCCCGGTCACAACAGTCTGAAGATGGGACAATTGGGCTGTGATGTGTAAGAAGCCGGACTTCATCTCCTGCTGCATAGTAAGCAGGGTTGCTGGCACTCCTGCTAGTGATTTTGTGAGTGCATCCATATCAACATTCGATTGAGCCCCTTCGCACTTGGCACCTCGTGGCCTAGAGCGCGGTGGTTCACTTACACCGTTGCCACCTGACTATGCGAGTCGAAAGACAGTTTAGCCTGTTTGTTTTTAGCTTTGCCAGATGCCATGTCCCTTAATTGGTCTGCCAGTCAAGAATTATTAAGTTTTAGGCACCAATATTGGCCGTTCTGAAGACAAGTAATTGGTGTCCTAGGAAGGTGGTCTAAAAAGCGTCCACCATAGCTGCCAGTTGGCCACGCCCCCCCTTTCCTTGCTTCTTTTCCTAACTGCTCACTACCTACTATTTCTTCCTGCTGACTCTCAGCTGGATCTTTAAGTAGTGCATTTTGCTGTATCGTTACTCTCATATCAGCTTCCAACAATTTTGTTTTTAATTCCTTAATCAGAATACTCTGTTCACATGTGTAGAGCAGTACTTCATTGACCACCTCTGTACTTACTCTACAAAGGATACATCTTAGGCCTAATAGCCCCCCCCCTTCCAATTTTACCATATTTTCATCTATATTTTGTACAATAGAATCCTAGATTACTTTTAAGCAGTGCAATGATTGGTTTAAACTCCTACTTTCTTTATATGGATCGTTTATTGCTGCACTTTTAGCACTTGTTTCTTGTTTACTGAACTGTTCTTATAATGGCCTACCTGTAACTATTCAATACGGGTTATGTATTCTTCCCTACTTCCCTTCTGCACATGTCTCCGTGCACGAGCTTGCAGCGCTCGCTCCTTCCCTTCCTGTTGTGTGCCGCGATCTGGAAGTAAAAGTGTGGGTCGCGGTCCACAGCGAGGGACAATTGCCTCCCAAGGATTAAAACTTGCTTAAAAAAGCAGCTGTAATACTCAATGGGCTTGTCTGCCCCTAGACAGTCCACAAATATGGTCTAAAACCTATAACTGAGGCGTCCCTGCACTTGTGTAGTTCTTCAGCTAATCTTAGGGGCCACACATCCCAAACTACTTCCTGTTATATGTTTGTCTCTGTCTCTACTACCCCAGAATATACCTTGAGACAGAGACGGCTAGTACGTTTCAGAGCAATTCCAAGTCAATGCAAAATGCAGCACAGAGTCCTCCCGTCTCTCAGCTTTTAGCCGACTCACAGGCTTTGGACTTGGTCTTGCCTCAGGTTCTCTCTTTCCTGCCACCACTGGAGAGCTAAGAGTAGGGATTTGGTGAGTGGTACCAGTTTGGACAATTGGCCCCTTTTTTGTGACCAATGTGATCTGAGGTGAAACCGAATGTCCCCCATTTGGAATCTGGCTCCTAAAACCGTTGCTATTGTGGCTGCCATGTGGCCTAGCAGCTGGAGGAAGTGTCTTACTGGTCTGGCGTAAGATAACTTGAAGGAGCTAGCCAGCTGTATTAAAGTCTCCACTCTTGCTTGGGGAAGAAAGGCTTTCCCTGCCAATGTGTCTAGCTCTGCCCCTATAAAGTCCAGAAGCTGGACTGGGGTCAGCACTGACTTTTTGGGGCTTAAGAGAAACCCCAGAGACTGTAAAACCCATTGAACCAAGGTTAGGGAGTCCAAGATTTGCTGGGAAGACTGGTCCACCACCAGCCAGTTGTCCAGCTAGGGGAATACTGCGATACCCTGCATTCTGAGATGTGCCACTACTACAGCCAGGCACTTTGTAAACACTCTTGGTGCTGAAGAAAGGCCGAAGGGCACTGTTCTGAACTGGTAATGGCCTGATGTGAGCCTGAGAAATCTTCGGTGTGATGGCCTTATGAGGTTATGGAAATAGGAATCCGGATATCCTGAGGCCAGCCAATCTCCTTGTCCGAGTGTGGGGGCAGGATGGTTGACAGAGTGACCATCTTGAATTTTGGTTTTGTCAGATGTTTGTTTAGTTGTCCAAGATCCAGAATGGGTCGGCACTCCCGTTTTCTTTGCTGTGAGGAAGTACCTTGAGTAGAACCCTTTTTCCCACTGCAGAGGGGAAAACTGGTTCTACTGCCTTGTCCTGTAACAGTTCTTTTGCCACGCCTTCCAGTAGTTGGGCTTCTGATGGGGAAACATGACTGAAGGCCCTTCTCCTCAGCTTGGGTAACGCTTTGAAGCTGAGGGTAAGGCCTTGGCCCGCCACCTCCAGGACCCACTTGTCTGTAGTTAATAACTGCCAGGCCTGGAGGTAGTGGGCAAGCCTGCCCCCTACTGGGAGAGGGGAGGTGACCCTGACAGACCCTTCAGGGGGTCTGCTTCACCTGTCGGGTCGGTTGAGGACTGGGTCCAGCCCTGCGAGTACCCCTTCTGCCCCTGAAATAGTCCCTCTAGGGTTGGTAGGCCAGAAGAAAAAATTACTCACCTTAGTAATTATGTTTCTTCTAATGGAGTCTTCCTGTATTCTGACTATTGCAGTTAGCCCCAGCCTTTAAACTGCCACGGAGAACAAAGGGTTAAACTTTCTATGTAGAGCATAGAATGCTGAGCTCGAGCTCGGTTGAGGTCTCTGTCTGTTTCCCTTCGAAATTCAACGTCATATTCTTACGAGCAAAAACTCACTAACTATCCTATGTGGAAATTGTAACATTTTTCTACCCAACTGGCAACAAAAGTTTTGAATTCCCAGGAAGACTCAAGTCAGGAAACCCAAAACCAAAAAAACAATCCAAATAATAATAATAAAACAAACACCCAAACAACAAAGGAGGGTGTAAAAGAAGCATCCCTGAGGTGCAACACTGCACCTGCCCACCCACTTCCAAAAACAGGTTCTAAGAGGGGAGGCGGGGATCAGAATACAGCAAGACTCATTAGAAGAAACATAATTACTAAGGTGAGTAATTTCTTCTTCAAACAACATGAACTCTTGCTGTATTCTGACTACTGCAGACTACCAAGTAGTACCTCCATGGAGGAGGGACAGAACCTACTTTGGGAATAGGCTCTGAAGTACTGCTGTGCCAAACCGAGCAGCACTCCTAGCCTAGATATCCAGAGAGTAATGCTTGATAAAGGTATGGACTGTTTTCCAGGTGGCTGCCTGACACATTTCTAAAAGAGGAATATCCCTGGCAGGAGCCAGGGAAGCAGCTGTACCTCTTGTAGAGTGAGCCCTCAGGCCTGAGGGTGGGATCTTTCCTAGTTTCCCATAGCAGAATTGTATACAAGACACAATCCACCTGGCAATAGTTCTCTTGGAGGCAGGTTTTCCCATTCCCACTTCTCCATAAGTGAGGAACAACTGGAGGGAATCAAACCTATGACCCTTGGTATGCTCTATGTAGTAGCCAAGGGCCTTTTTAACATCTAAACTGTGTAGCCTCCTCTCTCCTGAAGAGGAATGATCAGTGAAGAAAACAGGAAGAGACATAGACTGATTCAGGTGGAAATCTGAAACCACTTTAGGCAAGAACCAGCAATGCAAATATTCAAGTCCCAGGCAGGGGCAGGATCCCTAAATGGAGGACTGGTATGAAGCAATCCCTTGAAAAATTTACAGAACACAGGATGAGATGATAGTGAGGAAGACTTCCCCGCTGACAGAAAAGCAGAGACAGCTGACAAGTGTACCTTGACAGTAGCTGGTCTGAGGCCTAGGCCATTAAGATGGACCATATAATCCAGAACTGTAGGCAATTCAGCAGTGTCTGGGGAAATATGTTGCTTGGAACACCAAATGCTGAATCTCTTCCATTTGGAGTTCTAGGTCTTTCTAGTGGCAAGCTTTCGAGAGGCTTTCAGGATATCCAGAACCCCCTGAGACAGATGCAAATCCGCATACTCCAACTCTTCAAGAGCCATGCCTTGAGATTGAGAGACCAAAGATTGGGGTACCACATCCTCCCCTGAGAGGAAGTTAACAGGTTGTAATTCCTGGGCAGAGACAGGGGAAGATGGACTGCTGGGGACAGCAGCAGGGGGTACCAAGGCTGTCTGGTCCAGTCTGTAGCAATCAGAATCACTTTGCAAGGTTGTGACCTTATCTTGACTAAAACTTTGAAGAGTAGAGGAAAGGGAAGGAAGGCATAAAGAAATTTCCCTTCCCAGTTCAAAATCAGAGCATCCAGAGGGACTGAGCCCAAGACTGAAGGTCTGCAACAAAAGAGGGAAAGTTGGTGATTGTCTGGGGCTGCAAAGAGATCATTTCTCTGGAGTGCCCCACTTTGAAAAAATCAACTTCAAGACCAGAGGGTCCAGGGACCATTCGTGATGGCCCTGTGAGAAACTGCTCAGTGCATCTGCTAGCACATTGTCTTTCCCTAGAGGGTGAACTGCTATCAGAGAGGTTTGCAGGGAATAAGCCAGGGACCACAACAACTTCATGGCTTCTGTGCACAAGGCAGTAGACAGAGTGCCTCCCTGCTTGTTGATGTACCGCATGGTGGTGGAGTTGTCTGTTCTGACTTGAACCACCTTGTTCTGCACTGAAAGAAAGCTTGCAGGGCCAGAAGAACTGCCCCGAGTTCCAGGAGATTGATATGGAGAAGAGATTCCTGAGGGGACTACAGTCCCTAAGCAGTGAGGCCCCCCAGATGGGCTCCCCAGCCCAGAAGGGAAGCATCCGTGGTAAGGACCACTGAATGAGACTGAGTGGCAAATGGGACCCCTTGCCTTAAATTGTCCTGATCCTACCACCACTGAAGGGCTTGGATCAGGGACAGAGTCACTGGAATCAGTTTGGTAAGGGAATCCTTCCTTTGGGACCAAAAGGCCCTCAGATGGAACTGAATGTCCCTCATCTGGAATCTTGCCCCTTGGACCACTGCTGTAGAAGCTGCCATGTGGCTCAAGAGCTGGAGGAAATGCCTTGCTGGTCGAGACACCTGAAGGAAGAAGCCAGTTCTATAAGAACTCTTTCCCTTTCCAGGGGAAGAAAGGCTCTTGCTTTGACAGTATCCAGCTCTGTCCCTATAAAGGTAAGGAGCTGCACTGGTTCGAGAACTGACTTCGGAAGGTTGAGAAGAAACCCTAGGGAAGTGAGCACTTGCTGGGTCACTTGCAGGTCTGACTTGACTTGGTCTGGAGACTGGCCCACTATGAGCCAGTCGTCCAGATATGGAAAATGGAACTCTTTTGCCTTCTTGGAAAGGCAACGACTACTGCCAGACACTTTGTGAAAATCCTTAGGCATTGCTTTGAACTGATAGTGGCCTGAGGGTAACTCGAACCTGAGGTACTTTCTGTGGGAGCACCTGATGAGAATGTGAAAATAGGCATCTTTGAGGTCCAGGGAGGCTAGCTAGTCCCCTGACCTTAGAGAGGGAAGAATTATTCCCAGAGTTACCATCTTGAACTTTGGTTTTAAAAGATGTTTGTTCAGGTATCTTAGGTCTAGGATGAGTTGCCACTCCCCTGTCTTTTTTGGGGTAAGGAAGTACCTGGAGTACAGACCTTTGCCCCTGTGTAGGGTAGGAACTCTCTCTATGGCTCTTAAGGCTAGAAGAGCTGAAACCTCTGCCTCTAGGGCAAGGGTTTCTGAGAGACCTGCCGGTGGAAAAGATCTGGCTCTCATCTTCGGAAATTTTTTGAAGCTGAGAACCAGTCCCTGGCTTACTACTTCCAGGACCCACTTGTCTGAGGTAATAGACATCCAGTCCTTGACAAAGTAAGCCAGCCTGCCCCCCTACTGGAATAGAAGAGTTGACGCAGGCAGACTCATCAGGGTGTCTTTTTGGCAGGGGCCTTAGGCTGAGGAGTGGATGCAGCCCTGCTCATCCCCCCTTCTGCCTCTTCCTCTGAAGAACCCCTTCTGTGAAAAGGGAGAAGAGGCCTGTGCTTGGTAAAAAGGCCTATGAAAAGGCCTGCCCCTGCCCCTAGACTGCTGCCTTTGAGGAGTTGCCTGCCTCTCCTTGGCCTGAGCACTCCTATAAGTGGTCCTGTACTCATCCATTTTCTTCATGTAATTCTCTGTCTGCTCCCCAAACAGAGAATTACTCACTACAGGAAAATCCATGGCCTTAGCCTGGGTGTCCTGCGAGAGGCTAGTACATCTGAGCCACGCCATTCTCCGAAGAGCCACAGATGTAGCCATGACTCTTGAGGAGACATCACTGGAGTCCACAGCAGCATGAAATTGCACTTTTGATGCCTCAATCCCATCAGCAGCCACCTCCTCCAGCTCCTTGGCTAGCTGGGGGAGGCCTGTTTAGCCAGTGCCAGTACAGTGTCCCACCTGGACTTCTGGTACCTGGCTGTGTAGGCCATATAGTTCGCCTGCCTGAGTCCCAAGGAAGATGCCATGTACTGCTTTTTTTTTGCCATGGCATCAATCTTCTTGGAGTCTTTGTCTGCGGGGTGTGAAGCCAAGGGAATGTTTGCCTTGTCACAGGCAGCAGCCTGCACTACCCCAACATGGTTGCATTGCTGGTATAAACTCCGTATCTGAGCCTGATAGTGTGTACCTCTTGTCCATCCTTCTGTCAGCAGGGGGTACAGAATTGGGAGACTTCAGGATTTTTTGTGTCTGTCTCCCAAAGGATTTGTGAAGGGGAATAGACAGTCTCCTGGACTCTGGGATGTCCATCATTTCCACATATTCAGGCTCCTCATGATCCTCCATTGCCTCCTCCATAGGAAGCTGGAGGGTTTCAGCCACTTTTCTGTAAAACAGAAAATGGGAAGGGGACTCAGAAAGCCTAGGAGGGGATACATCAGAAGGTCTGTCTGGGGAGATGCCCGGTTCCACAGGCACATCCAGACTTTCTCCATCATCACCATCATCTTCAAACTCCCCCTCCTCCTCAAACTCCGGTTCACAAAAATCTTCAGGGGTATAATCTTGAACCGGGGGAACCGACCGAACCGAACCCCTGCCGAAAGGTGCCGGATCGGTCAGAACCGGGCGAAGGGATTCCACAATTTGAATCGCTCTGGCTATTTCCTCGGCAGTCGGAACATGAACCTCTGGATCCGAACCAGTCGATTTTTCTTTGCGTTTCCTTTTTGTAGGAACCGCCCCCTCAGGATTGGCTCTCCTCTTGCTTGAAGAACTATCGCCCTGGTCAGAGGGCACTCCTTCTGGTTCGGTCGGAAACGAACCAGACTGGCCATCCGGGTCAGCGGACTTCTCGGCCTCCTTTTCCCTCAGTCTACCTAATCTCTTTTCAAGGGTAGATTTAGGAAAATTTTTACAAATTTGGCAGTCTGAATCGAGGCGTTTAAACCCCAGACAATAAACACAGGTGGTGTGGGGGTCGGCCTTAGCAAAGACCTCCCCACACTCACTGCAGTGTTGAAACCCAGTGGGCCCGTTTTTTTTCTTGGGTTTCTCAGACATGGCCAACCTAACCCTTTTTATGGCAACCGCCAGCCAAGACTCCCTTATCGGTTCCTAACCGTGTCACGGCTGTTGGAAAAAAAACGTTCAAAACACTTTTTTTTTTTAGAACCAACAAGGACCGGTAACCACACTCTAAAGTAAAACACAAGGATTCACTACAAATGACTACACTTTACAATTTCCACACAGAAAAACAGAACAAAACCTATCTAGTACTCACAATACCACAGACAGAGACGGAACTGACTATGTGGAAATAAATTTGCTAAAAACTGACAACTTAACAGAGACTTTAACCGACTTTCGAACCGAGCTGAAGGAGAAATCTCCAGAGCGACTGTTCAGTGAGGCGGAGTAAAGAATCTGATGGTTGGATTTCAAAGGGAAACAGACAGAGACCTCAACCGAGCTCAGCATTCTATGCTCTGCATAGAAAGTTTAACCCTTTGTTCTCCGGGGCAGTTTAAAGGCTGGGGCTAACTGCAATAGTCAGAATACAGCAAGACTTCATGTTGTTTGAAGGGCTCAACTCTGGAAGAAAGGCATGTAATATGGCCTTGTTCCTCCTGCTCTGTTTTGCTGTTTCTGTGAGGTAGCTGCCTTTTCCTTGGGAGCTGCGCTCCTATAGGCCACTTTGTATTCATCCATCTTTTTCATATATGCCTCGGTCTGCTGGCCAAAGAGGGATGAAGGGTCGCAGGGGGAATCCAGAGATTTAGAATGGGTGTCTTGAGAGAGATTGGTGGTCCTAAGGCATGCAAATCTCCTCAGTGATACCGAGCTAGCCAGGAACATGACTACAGTATCATTCGCATCCACAGCCATCCTAAATTGGAATTTGGATGCCTCAACACCTCTTTTTGCACCTTCTGCTAAGTCAGATGCCATTGATGCTGGGCAGGACTTAGCAATCTTTGCCACTGTGCTCCACAAACTCTTCTGGAACCTGGCTACATAAGCCATGAAAGAGGCCTGTCTGACTGCCAGGGAGGAGCCTAGGTAAATCTTCCTTGCCATAGAGTCCATCTTCCTGGAGTCTTTATCAGGAGGATGGGAAGCTAGGAGTATACCCGCCTTACCACAGGCAGCAGCCTGTACCACCCCTTCGTGGCTAGGGTGCCCAAAGAGGAATTCCGTGCCAGATTTAGCCACCCAGTACTTTTTGTCCAGATTTCTGTCTACTGGAGGAATAGAAGTAGGTGTCTGCAGGAGCCTTAACACATGTATTTTAAGAGATTTATGGATGGGAAGAAAAAATTACTTACCATAGTAATAATCTTTCTTCCTAGTGATGCTCAGATATTCATAACTTTATGCAGTAAGCCTGGAGGGTTGGACTGCCCGGAGAGGTGGAACACATGCAAATGAGCAGAATTCTTTGCATGTGAGCACCTTTCAAATACTGCCTCTACCAACTGTAGTGCTCTAACCTCTTCAGATTTGTAAGAAGCCTGGAAGTCAGGCATTAGGAGAAATCCTAATAGTCATAAATTTGGGGTTACCCCTAATAAGTATAGAATTAACAAACATCTCCAAGGGAGGAACAATAATAAAAAATAACAACGGTGTTCACCAAACAGCGTCAGAGAAACTGTAAAGAGAAAACAGAACACTCTGTTTAAAATTAACTAAGCATAGAGAAAATGAACCTCAACAGGATATGGCTAGGTGGCACCAGCATGCAGAATGCAGAGGCTTAACTTCTGGAAGGGGAGGAAGGGAAGTTATGAATATCTGAGCATCACTGAGAAGAAAGAAGATTACTATGGTAAGTAATTTTTTCTTCTAACCCCAGTAATGCTCAGGATATTCATAACTTTATGCAGACTACCAAGTCGTACCACTGGAGGTGGGCACAGAACTTACTTTGGAAACAGACTTTGCAGGACTGCTGTGCCAAACCTGGCATCACTTCTGGACAAAATATCCAGGTTGTAATGCTTTGTAAAGGTGTGTACTGATTTCCAGGTAGCTGCTTTGCAAATATCCAGTAAGGGAACCTCCCTGGCAGCTGCAAGGCTAACAGCTGTTCTTCTTGTAGAGTGTGCCCACAACCCACCTGGGGGCTCCCTACAAGCTTTAGTGTAGCAGAATTGAATACATTGGACAATCCACTGAGAAATGGATCTTTTTGAGGCTGATTTGCCCTTTCCTACATCCCCATATTTAAGGAAAAGTTTTTTTTTATCTTGCCTATGGCTTTTAGTAGCTGTCATGTAATAGCTGAGAGCTCTTTCACATCCATACTATGGAGTCTTCTTTCACCAGAACTAGTATGGTCTGTGAAAAAGACAGGCAGAGTGATTGATTGCTTCAGATGGAAGTCTGAAACCACTTTGGGAAGAAATTGTCTATTTGTTCTGAGGACTACCTTATCCCTGTGGAATGAGATGTAGTCCTGGTCAACATAGAGAGCCTGGAGCTCGCCGATTCGTCTTGCAGAGGTAATTGCTACTAGAAAAACTGTTTTCCAAGTAACATATTTCAAATGGGCTGTAGCCATGGGCTCAAAAGGAGCTCCCATTAACTCAGCTATACATACATTAAGATCCCAGGCAGGCACTGGTGCCCTGTGAGGGGAATGCAAATGTATCATCCTTTAAAGAACCTTTTGAAAATGGGATCTGATGGTACTGACACCTTTACCCTAGCAGAGAGGTAGGCAGACACTGCTGCAAGATGAACCTTTAAAGAACTGGGTTGTAAACCCTGTGAATGCAAATGAGTGAGGTAATCTAATACAACTGATACTCCTGCATTATTTGGGATGAAATTCCTACCACAGCGCCAAAAAGAAAATCTCTGCCATTTAGAAGAATAGGTTTTCTTAGTGGAAGGTTTTCTATAACCTTTTAAGATAGTTCATACAGCTTCAGAAAGGTTTAAGTCTGCGTACTCTAACTCCTCAAGAGCCATGCCTTGAGGTGGAGGGACTTGAGATTTGGATACAACAACGTTTCCTGATTGGAGATCAGGAGGTTGTGCCCGAGAGGCAAGTTTATTGGTTTGTTCACAGACATGGAGAGCAGAAGAGAGTACCATGGCTGCCTGGGCCTATCTGGAGCTATCAAAATCAGAGAAGCCGAGTGGGATTTGAGCTTCAGTAGCACTCTGAAAACCAGAGGAAATGGGGGGAAGATATAGAGGAACTTGCCTGACCAGTCTAGCACCATAGCATCTAGAGGGATTGTGCCCTGGGCTGGTGGTCTGCAGCAATACTGAGGCAAATTGCAGTTACATAAGAACTTACCATAACACTAGATCTTCGAGAGAGGTTCCTGCAGTAGGTCTTTACATATAAGATTGCGCCCCCTGGTGTCAGGTCTGAACGGCAAACTTGTAGATAGCAATTATCAGTGAGGACTGCCCCAGATGTCAGGCGGCATGACGTCAGCCTGACTATAAAAGGGGCAGTCCCGTGCCCGCTCTCCAGTTCTTTTCCACCGGAGACCTAAAGAAAGGTAAGTAAAAGCTAGAAGTAAAAAGACTCCTAGGACCCTGCTTCCTCTCTAGACTCAAGGGCTAGGCAGGATGGAAAATAAAGGAAAAAACATCCAGGAGCTGGGGGAAGGTGGGAGGGAAAAGTACAGTTACGTAAGAACTTACCGTAACAGTAGATCTTTGAGAGAAGCTCTTGCAGTAGGTAATTACATATAGGACTGATGCCGGCTGGCGTCAGGAACCAAAAGAAAAATTTCTAGCTAGCAGTCTCTGGCGGGGGACCGCCCCCACGTCAGGTGACCGGCGTCAGTATAAAGGGGCAGTCCCCCATGCCCGCCTTCCAGTTCTTTCCTGCCAAAGGCCAAAAGCCAAGACAAGAGAGAAGCGGATATTTCCCTTCCTGGAAAAGGAACTGAAAAAGCTTAGGGGGATGGAGGGCGGGAAGGTATTACCTACTGCAAGAGCCTCTCTCGAAGATCTACTGTTACGGTAAGTTCTTACGTAACTGTACTCTTACTTTGAGAGGGCTCTTGCAGTAGGTAATTACATATAGGACTGAGTCTCAAGCAGTCTGGAACAAGGAGAGGCAAACGGAAGGAGGAAAGCTACTCAGAAGTAGACCCTCTGGTTGTAAAGGCCTTAGGAAAGGAGGCATTGCAAAACAGCCAGCCTGAAGCCTGCTCTACAGCAAAAGGCATTGTCCAAACTGTAATGTTTTATAAAGGTATGGACAGAAGTCCAAGTGGCTGCTGCACAAATGTCAGCCGCTGACACATTCTTGAAACAAGCCGCAGAGGCAGAGACCCCTCTGGTGGAGTGGCCTCTAACTTGACCCGGCAGGGTCTTGTTGTACTTGTTATAACAGAAAGTGATACAATGAGCCAACCATTTTGATAGGCATTGCTTAGAAACTGCATTGCCTTCTCTTTTAAGAGCAAAAGAGACGAACAGTTGATCAGTCTTTCTGAGATCTTTCGTCATGTTGGTGTAGTATCTCGGAATTCGGTGAACATCCAAAGTATGCAGGAGATACTCTCCTTGATTGAAGTGCTGCGTAAAAAAGGCAGGCAACTCTATGGATTGATTCAGCGTCGATTCCGCTACCACCTTAGAGAGAAACTAAGGGTTGGTACGTAGAGCCACACGTTCCTTGTGAAAAATCGAATACAGGATTTTACACATCAGGGCCTGAAGCTCGGAAATCCGTCGAGCAGAAGTAATGGCCACTAGGAAGAGAGTCTTCCAAGAAAGGAACTTTAGGTCCACTGAGGCTGCCGGTTCGAAAGGAGGCAGAGTAAGCTTCTCTAAAATAAAATTCAGAACCCAAGGAGGGGCAGGAACCCGGATAGGGGGTCGTAAGTGAAGGACCCCTCTCAAAAAGGTCTTACAGACCTTCAGCTGAGCAAAAGTTCTGTCTGCAAAGGGGACATGATAGGCCGAAATGGCCGCCATGTGAACCTTTAAGGATGAATGGCTGAGACCCAGATCGAAGAGGTGTCGCAAGTAATCCAGAAGTCGGCCGACAGAGCAGGAGAAGGGCTCAATATCACTGAAAGCAGCCCAAACAGAGAACTGCTTCCATTTCATGGCATAAGTAGATCTGGTTGAGGGTTTCCTGGCCTCCACCAGAATCTCAGCTACTCGGGGGGAGGGGGGGCCCGAATCGGGCTTGAGCTACGTCTGCGAGAGCCATGCGTGCAACTGAAGGGACTTGAGGCCTGGATGGACCAGGGTCCCCTGATCCTGGGTCAGCAAAACTAGCGACAGAGGAAGAGGTGGTTCCTCCGAGTACCGTTGCAGAAGAGAGAACCAAACTTGCCTGGGCCAGAAAGGAGCGATCAGAATCATTCGAGCTCCTTCCGAACAGAGTTTCTGCTAGACCCTCATAATCAGTGGAATCGGGCGGAAGGCATAGACGAATCTGCCCTTCCAGTCTAGAGACAGAGCGTCTCTCCAAAAAATGCCGCGCCCTGGAGCGAGCAAGCAGAAGACGGGAAGTTTTGTGTTTTGAGGGGAAGCAAACAGGCCTACCTGTGGAGTTCCCCAGTGCAGGAAGATGTCGTCTACGACCCCCTGATCCAGTTCCCATTCGTGAGCTAGAGCAGATGACCGGCTTAGCCTGTCTGCCAGCGTCTTCTCGACCCCCGGGACATGAGATGCCGTGAGGTTAAGGTTGTGCTGCACTGCCCAATCCCAGACTTGCATCGCCTCTCTGCAAAGGGGGTAGGAACGAGTTCCTCCCTGTTTGTTGATGTACCAGACCACACACATATTGTCCGTCTGTACCGCTAGGTGACCGGGAGACAGATACAGATGCAGAGCCTGAAGAGCATACAGTACCGCCCTTAGTTCGAGCACATTGATGTGAAGAGACTTCTCGAGCTTGGACCAGGAGCCCTGGGTCCTGTGAGGACCGAGATGGGCTCCCAACCCTCGCCGGAGGTGTCCGTAGTCAACGTCTGTGAGGGGGGAGGGAGACTGAAGGGAACTACCTGGCAGAGGTTCTCCTGAACCATCCACCTCTACAAGTCCTGAGCCATGGGAGTGGAGACCAGAACAAGTTGATCTAGGTTGTTCACCAAATGATCCCACTGAGACCGAAGCATCCACTGAGAGATTATCATGTGGAGCCGAGCTCAAGGGACTGTCGGAATCGTAGCCGCCATTAGCCCGAGGAGGCGAAAGACTGACCTGGCGCTGACCCGTCTGAGGCTGGACAACAGGCTGACCTGGGCCTGGAGAGTGGTCGTCCTGTCCAGTGGCAGGAAGGCCATGCCAGAGGTCGTGTCCAGGAACGCCCCGATAAACTGGAGCCTCTGGGACAGGAATACATGGGACTTGGCCTGGTTGATGGTAATACCCAGGCAGGCAAAGACCTGCTGGGTAAGGGAAAGGAAGCGCAGGAGTTTCTCCCTGGACAGGGCCGCCAGGAGCCAGTTGTCCAGGTACAGAAAAATCTGCACCCCCTGGGTACGCAGGTAGGCCGCTACCACTGAAAGGCATTTGGTGAACACCTGGGGCGCTGAGGAAAGACCAAATGGGAGGACCTTGAACTGGTAGTAGTCCCCCTGAAACGCAAACCGCAGGTATTTGAGATGGGAAGGGCTGCTAGGGATATGCAGGTAGGCATCCTGCATATCCAAAGCGCACAGCCACTGTCCCGGCCGGAGAAGGGGCAGGAGGCTCTGCAGCGAGAGCATCCTGACCCTCTTGTATTCCACGAACAAGTTCAGGGAACTGAGGTCGAGAATTGGCCTCACGTCCCGTTTTCTTCGGGACCAGGAAGAAATGGGAATAGTACCCCGTTCCCTGAAGAGGTATGGGGATGGGTTCTATCACCTCCTTCAAAAAAAGTGCTGAAATCTCTTCCTGGACCAGAAGATGATGTTCCCGAGAGTACGACGACCTTGGGGGAAGGTGTCAAGGGGGTGTCTGAAGAAACTTATTGAGTGTCCTTCTGCGATCAGCTGGAGCACCCAGGAATCTGAAGTTATTTTCTCCCAACCTAGGAGTTGGAGGGTAACCTCCCTCCTACCGGTTCCTCTGGAAGGCCTAGAGGCTGTGGGAGAGGTAAGGAGTCAGGTGGTGTGGGGCAGCGTCGCGGCTGAAGCACCCACTGCTTTTTTGGGCAGAGGGGGCTTGGAAGCCGGTGGGGCCCGGCGTCTACTGGCCCACTTTCCCTGGGGTTTCGCCTTTTGACGATTCTGCCTACGAAAGGGACGGCGCTGCGTTTGATGGGGATGGTACATGGAGTCCACAGAGTTCAGTGCAGTCCCCTTCTCTTGCAGATCGGTGATAATGTCCTTGACATCAGCACCGAACCTTTGAAGGGTGCTTCCTGAATAGCAGACTGCACTTCCGGGACCAACCCTGACACACGGAGCCAGGCATGACGCCGTAAGCCTACGGCGAAAGCGGAGCTCCTACCAGCAGTGTCCACTGCATCGTATGTAGCATGAAGCAAGTGCCGACTGGCCGAACGTGCAGAGCGGACGAGGTCATCCACTTCCTGTTTGACTTGAGAGTCAGGAAGGGAGTCCAATTTGGATTCCACCTCACTAAGAATCGCCTTCTGGTAATCCCCCATGTGACTGACATAATTTAGGGCCCTAATTCCCAGAGTGGAAGAAGCAAAAATCTTCTTCCCATACTGGTCCAGAAGACGGGATTCTTTGTCAGGTGGAGACGAGCTCACATGTTTCGGGTTAGCTGTCCAGCCATGAACAGCGCTAATCACAACCGAATCAGCTCGAAGGTGAGAATCTAGAAAGTCAAAACCCTTGGGAGCCTGATATAGCCTGTTCGACTTCCCAGGAAGCGGGGCTAAAGCCGACGGTTGCTTCAAATAGTGGAAACAAGATCGGCATGAGGCTCAATCCAGGGTGGCACCAAGGTAGGAGCTGTCTTGGGGCAGGTCCAGATGCTCAGCGAGTTTCTTACATTGTGGATCCCGTTCCAAGGAATGACACTTGTGAACCTCCTGGATTTTGTGCAGCAACTCCGTAGAGGAAGGATCCTCCGGAGAAGTTCTAGGCCTGGGCTTAGATGGAGAGTGTGGCTCGTCGTCCGGCTCAGAGCAACCGTCGGAGTCATCCGAGGTGTCTGAGGAGGAAGAAGATGAAGAGGAAGACTCCATCTCCCGGCGTGGGGGAGGAATGGACCCCTTGGAAGGTCCTCGGGGAAGCATATCCTGCCCCGCCCTGGAACCAGAGGGCTCGCACCTGGTGTCCAGAGGTGGGGAGGGAGTCTATCGTCGTGGACGTACGGGAGCCTGAATCGGCACAGTTGTCATGAGATGACTCTCCTCATCTCTGGTGAGCTGAGCCTTGGCCTCAGCCCACCAGGAGGCCAGAGTCTCCAAGTCCACCGGTGGCTGAGGGAGTGGTGGAGGAGGAGGGGGGATACGGGTATTGATTGTACCTGTAAGGTACGTATCCATAACCCGACGGTGGGAAACCCGGCGTCGGGTATTGATGCACTGGGTACTGTGGCATCGGACAGACTGGCGTCGGTTACTGCGGAGCCAGGTAAGATGGCGTCTGATACGATGGCGCTGGATACCCGGGAACCGAGGGGTCTGTTGGAGACAGCCCGGCTGGAGGCCCACTGGCGGACCTGGAGCAGAAGGCCTGGCATTGGAGCAGCATCCGGGAGCGGGATGTCACCCGGCGTCAGCAAGACCGGCGTCGGAGCCGGCGTCCGGGGAACCAGTGTCAGGTCAGTCGGCCCAGTGGGCGGACGGCCTGACAGGGGTGCAGCAGGAACCTCGGTATCACCCGGGGATGAAGGGGAAAAATCCCCGGGGTCAGGCTCAGGAGACCCAGGGTCCCCGGAGGGCATCGAAGGCTGCGGGGAGCCGGGAACAGCAGACGTGAGAGGGTGCGGCGTTGGCTCAGCCACCGTGCGGGCGACGGGCAGGCTGAAAAGGAGTAGCGGCCTGGTCGGGTGGAAGAGGGGCCGTTCGCCGCCCCAAAGGGTCGGGCGCCTTATCGACCATCTCCGTGCGGGCGTCAGAGGAGCTGACATCTGTCCAGCTTACCAGAGCTGCTCGAACCAGTAGACCGCATGGTGGCGGCTTTACTGGGAGCGGAGGCCTCCAAGCCCAGAGGCGCTCGAAGGGCCCGAGCACGCCAGACAGGCGGGCAGCCAGACGGAGCGGTCCCTGGAGGGACGCAGCGCAGCACGATGTCTCCCAAAAAAGACGCGTGGACGCAGGAGCCCTTATCCTGGTGCTTCTCCTTGTCTTTCTTCTTACGATGGCCTTCGGGGGAAGTGGACGTCTGCCAGAGCTTTTTTAACTCCTTCTCCATGCAGGACATTTTCTTCTTTAGTATGTGGGCCCCCAGGGACTGCTGCCTCCGTCTGCGGGTGGCGGCGTTGAATTTCAGGCAGTGCTGGCACTCCACCTGATGACCGGGGCCTAGACAGAAGAGGCACTGGGAATGGCCTTCCTTGTGAGGGAGTTGGGTGCCACACGAGTCGCACTTATTTTTGTGCTCGGAAGGTGTAGGGAACGACATACACCGACGAATGCCTGACGATTTAGTCGAAGAATCGAAAAAGACGGTAAAAACTACTGACAAGAGAGCTAATGAGCGTTGAAGTTACCACGAGGCTGACACGAGCTAACTATGGAAAGAACTGGAAGGTGGGGCTGGGGACCGCCTTTATACTGACGCTGCATGATGTCGGTCACCTGATTGGGGGCGGTCCCCACCAGAGACTGCTAGCTAGAAATTTTTCCGATAGTCCTGACGCCGGCATCAGTCCTATATGTAATTACCTACTGCAAGAGCCCTCTCGAAGTAAGATCTAGACCTACTGCAGGAACCTCTCTCGAAGATCTACTGTTACGGTAAGTTCTCATGTAACTGCAATATCTTACTTTGAGAGGGTTCCTGCTATAGGTCTTCAAATATAGGACTGAATACCAAGCAGTCCCCAAAATAACTCATGCTGAGGTGCATCCCATCCGGGAGGAGGAGAAGTCGCCATAGGGAATCATGACAGGAGGCCTTGCAAAACTGCGAGACCAAAGCCTGTTCTGCACCTAGAGGCAATGTCCAGACTGTAATGCTTAGTGAAACTGTGAACAGATGACCACGTGGACGCTGCACAGATCTCTGCAGTGGACACATTACTAAAAAATGCAGTAGAGGTAGCCACACTGCGGGTGGAGTGGACTTTAACTGCCCCTGGAAGGGACTTCCCATATTTCATGTAAGAAAAATGGATGCAGTTGCTAACCATCAGGAGATGGTTTGTTTGGAAATAGCCTTGCCCTGGCACTGAGGAGCAAAGGCTACAAAAAGTTGGTTGGATTTGAGAACCTCTTTAGTCCGGTTCGTGTAGTACCTCAGAATCCGGTGCACATCTAGGGTGTGCAGAAGGTATTCCCCCCTGTTGGAATGCTGGGGATAGTATATTGGTAATTCCACGCTCTGATTCAGAGTGGTTTCTGATACCACTTTGGGGAGAAAAGAAGGGTTAGTCCGAAGGACTACTCTGTCTCTATGAAAAATTAAATAAGGTTCCTTACAAACAAAAGCCTGAAGCTCGGAGACCCTTCAGGTGGAAGTCACTGTGACTAAATATAAAGTCTTCCAGGAAAGGAAGCACAAGTCGCAAGTAGAAGCTTGTTCAAACAGGGGTAAAGTCAGCTTCTCGAGCATGAAATTCAGGTCTCAGGGGCGACAGGGATTCCGGATTGGAGGTTTCAAGTGAAGGCTGAATTTTAAAAAGGTTTTGGGAACCTCCAACTGAGCCAAGGTTTTGCCCTCCACCGGGAGGTGGTAGGCCGACACCGAAGAGAGATGGACCTTAATGGAGGAGTAGCTAAGGCCCGTCTCAGATAAATGTGCGAGGTACTCTTAACACCTGGGCCGCCGAGCATGAAAAGAGAACCCAGCTCCTTGCTAGGGCCCAGATCGAAAATCTTTTCCACTTCATGGCATACATGGATCTAGTAGAGGGTTTTCTGGCTTCTACTAAGATATGTGCAACCTGCGAGGAGACACCATAGCGGGAAACCACTACGTCCACAGGTGCCACGCATGAAGGTGGAGAGACTGAAGGCTCGGGTGCACCAGGGTGCCCTGCTCCTGTGTCAGAAGGTCGTGGGAAAACGGCAGAGGGACCGGAGGTTCCAGTGCCAGTTGCTGCAAAAGAGGATACCAAATCTGGCGTGGCCAGAGAGGAGAGATAAGGATCATATGAGCTCCCTCTTGCTGAAGTTTCACCAGAACCTTCTGAATGAGAGGAAAGGGAGGAAATGCATAGAGAAACCTCCTTGCCCGAGAGAGACAGTGCGTCTCGACAAAAAGCACCATGCTTGGGAACGAGCGAGCAAAGGTCGGGTAGTTTTGCGTCGAATGGGGAGGCAAACAGATCTAAGTCTGGACGACCCCATTGAAGAAAGAGTTCTTCGACCACCCCTGACTTTAACTCCCACTCATGGGCCCTGGCCACTGATCGACTGAAACTGTCCGCCAGGACATTGCTTACACCTGGGATGTGGACTGCTGTCAAGTAAATGCTGTGCTGGATCGCCCAGTACCAGACCCGCATTGCTTCTCTCCAGAGAGGGTATGACTGGGTTCCTCCCTGTTTGTTGATGTACCAGACTTGGACATATTGTCTGTCTGGACAAGAAGCGATCCCGGTACCAGAAGGTACTGGAACACCTGGAGAGCGTAAAGGACCGTCCTAGTCTCCACAATGTTGAAGTGGAGCATAAGCTCCTGGTCAGACCAAGACCCCTGTGTCTTGTGTACCACCTAGATGGGCTCCCCAGCCCAAGTCTGAGGCATCCGTGGTGAGGATTTGGGTTGGGATGGGGGAATGAAGAAAAAATTACTCACCTTAGTAATGTTGTTTCTTCTAATGGAGTCTTGCTGTATTCTGACATATGCAGTTCGATCCTGCCTTTCAACTGCCCGGGAGAACAAAGAGTTAAACTTTCCATGGCCAGCATGGAATGTTCACCGCGAGCTCGGTTGAAGCCCCTGTCTGCTGTTGTTTAAACTCCAACCGTCAGATCTTTACGAGCAATACTCACTAGAAGTTCTGTGTGGAAACTGTAAAACTCACGATAGCCAACTGGTAACTAAATTTATATAAAAGGGTTTTTTTGGTTTCAAGTCAGGAAACCCAACAAACAAAACATCCCAAAACACAACACTCACCCAAAATAAAGGAGGGTGAAAAAGGGACACCCCTAGGGTGCCAACACTGCTCCTGCCCACCCACATCCCAAAAAACAGGTTCTGAGAGGGGAGGCAGAGGGGGAGGTCAGAATACTGCAAGACTCCATTAGAAGAAACAACATTACTAAGGTGAGTAATTTCAAACAACATGAAGTCTTGCTGTATTTTGACATATGCAGACTACCAAGCAGTACCTCCATGGAGGAGGGACAGAACCTACTTTGGAAACAGGCTCTGAAGTACTGCTGTGCCAAACTGAGCATCACTCCTAGCCTGGATATCCAGAGAGTAATGCTTGGTGAATGTATGGACTGTTTTCCAGGTGGCTGCTTGACAAATTTCTAAGATAGGAATATCCCTGGCAGCAGCCAGGGAAGCAGCTGTACCTCTAGTAGAGTGAGCCCTCAGGCCTGAGGGTGGAGTTCTATCCAGTTTTTCATAGCAGAATTGCATACAAGAAACAATCCACCTGGCAATAGATCTCTTAGTGGCAGGTTTGCCCTTACCAACCTCTCCATATGTGAGGAACAATTGGAGGGACTCAAACCGGTGACCCATGGTGCGCTCTATGTAGTAGCTGAGGGCCCTTTTAACATCCAAGCTGTGCAGCCTCCTCTCTCCAGAGGAGGAATGGTCAGTGAAAAAAACAGGGAGAGACAGACTGGTTAAGGTGGAAATCTGAAACCACCTTAGGTAAAAACTTCCTGTTAGTTCTTAGAACCACTTTATCTCTATGGAAAGAGATGAAATCAGGCTCCACTGACAGGGCTTGCAATTCACTGATACGCCTGGCAGACGTAATGGCTACCAAAAACACAGTTTTCCAAGTCAAGTACTTAAGCTCTACGGAGGACAAAGGCTCAAAAGGTGGTTGCATAAGCTGAGCAATGCAAACATTAAGGTCTCAAGCAGGAGCAGGGTCCCTAAAGGGGGGATTGGTGTGCAGCAATCCCTTGAAGAACTTACAAAACACAGGATGAGCTAACAGAGGAGAGGGCTTGCCTACTGACAGGAAGGCAGAAACAGCTGCCAAATGCACTTTTAAGTGTAGCTGGCCTAAGGCCTAGGCCACTGAGATGGACCATATAGTCCAGAACCGTAGGCAACCCAGCAGATTCTGGCAAAATATTCTTATTAGAACACCAAATAGTGAACCTTTTCCATTTGGAGTTGTACGTCTTTCTGGTGGAAGGCATTCGAGAAGCCTTAAGGATATCCAGAACCCCTTGGGAAAGATGCAGATCAGCAAACTCTAACTCTTCAAGAGCCATGCCTTGAGATTGAGAGACCTGAGGTTCGGGTACCAAATCCTCCCCTGAGAGGATGTCAATAGGTTGTAATTCCTGGGAAAAGACAGGGGAAGGTGGACTGCGAAGGACAGCAACACGGGGTACCAGGGCTGTCTGGCCCACTCTAGAGCAATCACAATCACTTTGCATGGTTGTGACCTTATCTTGACTAACACCTTGAACAGGAGAGGGAAGGGAAGGAAAGCATACAGAAATTTCCCTTCCTAATTCAGGATCAGAGCATCCAGGGGGACTGAGCCCAAGACTGGGGGTCTGCAACAAAAGAGAGGAAGCTGGTGATTGTCTGGGGCTGCAAAAGGATCTATATGTGGAGTGCCCCATCTTGAGAAAATCACTTTCAGCACTAGGGGATCTAGGGTCCATTCGTGATAGCCCTGGGATATCCTGCTGAGAGCATCTGCTAGGACACTGTCCTCCCCTTGGAGGTGAACTGCTATCAGAGAGGTTTGCAGGGAATAGGCCAGGGACCACAACTTCATTGCTTCTGTGCACAAGGCCGTAGACAGAGTGCCTCCTTGCTTCTTGATGTACCACATGGTGGTGGTGTTGTCTGTTCTGATCTGGACCACCTTCTGCACAGATATGGAAAAGGCTTGCAGTGCCAGAAACACTGCTCTGAGTTCCAAGAGACTGATGTGAAGCAGAGATTCCTAAGGTGACCACAGCCCTTGGGTGGTAAGATCCCCCAGGTGGGCTCCCCAGCCCAGCAGGGAAGCATCTGTGGTGAGTATCACTGAATGAGACTGAGTGACAAAAGGAACTCCTTGTCTCAAATTGTCCTGATCCTGCCACCATTGCAAAGCCTGGATCAGGGTTCGAGTCACTGGGACTAGTTTGGTAAGGGAATCCTTTCTTTGGGACCAGAAGGCTTTTAAGTGGAACTGAGTGTCCCTCATCTAAAATCTTGCTCCTTGGACCACTGCTGTGGAAGCTGCCATGTGGCCCAGAAGCTGAAGGAAATTCGCTGCTGGTCGAGACACCTGTAGGGTGAATGAAGAGGCCAGTTCCATAAGGGTCCTTGCCCTGTCCAGGGGAAGGAAGGAAGGCTCTTGCCCTTACTGTGTCCAACTCGCCCCTATTTAGGTGAGGAGCTGTACTGGCTCGATAACTGACTTTGGAAGGTTGAGGAGGAATCCTAAGGAAGTGAGCACTTGCTGGGTTATTTGCACATGTGACTTGACTTGGTCTGGAGACTGACCCACTATGAGCCAGTCGTCCAAGTATAGAAAGATGGAGATCTTTTTTCTCCTTAGGAAAGCAACCACTACTGCCAGGCACTTTGTGAAAACCCTTGGGGCTGATGTTAGGCCAAAGGGCATTACTCTGAATTGATAGTGGCCTGAGGGCAACTCGAACCTAAGGTACTTTCTGTGGGAGCACCTGATGAGAATGTGAAAATAGGCATCTTTGAGGTCCAGGAAGGCTAGCCAGTCCCCTGGCCTTAGAGAGGGAAGGATTATTCCCAGAGTCACCATCTTGAACTTCAGTTTTAAAAGGTGTTTGTTCAGATATCTTAGGTCCAGGATGGGACACCATTCTCCAGTCTTTTTTGAGGTTGGGAAGTACCTGGAGTACAATCCTTTGCCCTTGTGTAGGGTGGGAACCCTCTCTATGGCGCTGAGAGCCAGGAGGGAAGAAACCTCTGCCTCTAAGGCAAGGGTCTCTGATGGATTTGCAGGTGGAAAGGATCTGGTTCTCATCTTGGGAAATTTTTTGAAGCTGAGAACCAGTCCCTGGCTTACTACTTCCAGGACCCACTTGTCTGATGTCAGAGACTTCCAGTCCTGGACAAAGTAAGCCAGCCTGCCCCCTACAAGTACTGGAGAATCGGCCCGGGCAGACCCATCAGGGTGTCTGCTTGGCAGGGGCTTTAGACTGAGGGGTGGATGCAGGCCTGCTCATTCCCCGTCTGCCTCTCCCTCTGAAGAACCCCCTCTGAGCATAAGAAGAGGAGGCCTGAGCTTGGTAAAAAGGCCTTTGGAAAGGCCTGCCCCTGCCCCTGAACTGCTGCCTTTGAGGAGTGGCTTGCCTTTCTTTGGCCTGAGCACTCCTGTAAGTGTTCCTGTACTCGTCCATCTTTTTCATGTAGTTCTCTGTCTGCTCCCCAAACAGAGAATTACTAACAACAGGGAAATCCATGGCCTTAGCCTGGGTATCCTGTGATAGGCTAGTGCATCTGAGCCAAGCCATCCTCCGAAGAGCCACAGATGTAGCCATGACTCTTGATGAAACATCACTGGAGTCCACAGCAGCATGAAATTGCACCTTGGATGCCTCAATCCCATCTGCAGCCACCTGCTCCAGCTCCTTGGCAAGCTGGTCAGGGGCCTGTTTAGCTAGAGCCAGCACAATGTCCCATCTGGACTTCTGGTATCTAGCTGTGTAGGCCATATAGTTAGCCTGCCTGAGTCCCAAAGATGCTGCCATGTACTGTTTCTTTGCCATGACATCAATCCTCCTGGAGTCCTTATCTGGGGGGTGTGATGCCAAGGGGATATTTGCCTTATCACAGGCAGCAGCCTGCACTACCCCAACATGGCTGCATTGCTGAGAAAGGAACTCCGTGTCTGAGCCTGAAAGAGTGTACCTCTTGTCCATTCGTCTGTCCACAGGAGGTATGGAATTAGGAGTCTTAAGAATTTTGTTTCCCAAAAGATTTATGGAGGCGAACAGACTGTCTCCTGGACTCTGGGATGTCCATCATTTCAACAAAATCAGGCTCCTCCTGATCCTCTACTGCTTCTTCCATAGGAAGCAAGAGGGTTTCAGCTACTTTTTTGTAAAACATAAAGTGGGAAGGGGACTTGGAAAGCCTAGGAGGAGAAACACCTGAAGGTCTGTCTGGGGAGATGTCCAGGTCAATAGGCACATCCAAACTTTCATAATCACCATCAACTTCCCCATACTCTCCCTCCTCCTCATCCGGTTCATAAAATTCTTCTAAGGTGTAATCTGGAACCGGGGGAACTGGCCGAACCGAACCCCTGCCAGATGGTGCTGGTTCGGCCGTAACTGAAGTCAGCAATTGCACTATTCTTATCGCCTTGGCTATGTCATCAGCAGTCGGAATATGAATTTCTGGATCCGAACCGGACGATTTATCTTTTCTTCTTCTTTTAACCGGAACAGACTCCTCAGAATCGGCTCTCCTTTTGCCCGAAAAGTATCGCCCTGGTCAGAGGGCACTCCTCCTGGTTCGGTCGGAACCAAACCGAGCTGGCCATCCGGGTCAGCAGACTTCTCGACCTCCCTTTCTCTCAGTCTACCTAATCTCTTTTCCAGAGTAGATTTGGGAAAATTCTTACAAATTTGGCAGTCTGAATCGAGGTGGTCAAACCCCAGACAATAAACACAGGTGGTGTGGGGATCAGCCTTAGCAAAGACTTCCCCACACACACTGCAGTGTTGAAACCCAGTGGGCCTTTTTTTCTTGGGTTTCTCAGACGTGGCCAATCCTATCCAAAAACGTACCCTTTTTTCGGCAATCTGCCAGGCAAGACTCCCCTATCGGTTCCTGACCGTGTTACAGGTCCTGGAAAAAAACGTAATAAAAATCTGTTTTTTTTTAAGAACCGATACGGACCGGTTACCACACACTAGGTAAATTCACAAACCTTTTTTAACTGAACTGATCGGTTCAGCCGAACCGATCCGCAATTTACAAGTTCCACACAGAAACTAAATGCAAAAACCTATCTAGTACTCATGGTACCACAGAGAGACTTAAACCGACAGATTCAATGCAACAATTCGGTAGAAACCGAGCGAGAAACGACACTTTAACCTACTTTTTTTGAACCGAGCAAAGGAGAAATCTCCGGAGCGACTGTTCAGTGACCCGGAGTAAAGAATCTGACGGTTGGAGTTTAAACAACAGCAGACAGGGGCTTCAACCGAGCTCGCGGTGAACATTCCATAATGGCCATGGAAAGTTTAACTCTTTGTTCTCTGGGACAGTTGAAAGGCAGGATCTAACTGCATATGTCAGAATACAGCAAGACTTCATGTTGTTTGAAAAGGTGTTCCCCTCAAGAAGTTGGAGAGATCCTGCCACCAGCGAAGATCTCTCTGAAGGCTGCTAGAGATCATGACTTTTTGGTTAATGTCATCTGTCCTCTGATCCCATTGGACTTAGAGACACCAGGGGTGACCCTTATGTGAAGTCTGGCCAGGGGTACTGTAGAAATGGCTGCTGCCATCAGTCCCAAGCGACGGAGCACAGCATGTGCTGGGATCCATCGAGCCTGGACCACGAGAGTAGCCTGAGCAACTAAAGTCTCGGCTCGATCCGATGGCAGAAACGCCTTGCTCTGAACTGTATCTAGTACAGCTCCAATGAACTGGAGTTGTTGAGATGGTACTAGCTGGGACATGGGGAAATTGACTGTGATCCCCAGAAGTGAGAACAAGTTCAGAGTGAAAGACAGGGACTCTTTCAGGAAGGTAGGAGAGGGTGCTGCGAGGAGCCAGTCGTCCAGGTACGGGAAGACATAGATGCCCTGGCGGTGTAAGAACGCCGCCACCACCGCTAGACATTTTGTGAACACCCGGGGGGCCGAGGAAAGGCCAAATGGGAGTGCCCGAAACTGAAAGTGGTCCTTCATAAAAGCAAAATGGAGGAAGCAGCGGTGGGCCGGGAGGATAGGGATGTGCAGGTAGGCATCCTGCATATCCAGGGAGCACAGCCAGTAGTTGGGATGGAGCAAGGGGGAAGAGCCCCTGAAGAGTCAACATATGAAAGAACAGGTTACTCACCTGTAACAGTAGTTCTAAGAGTGGTATATGTTGTTCATCCACACTCTCTGGCAT
The DNA here is from genome assembly GCA_016271365.2 of Neoceratodus forsteri. Taxonomy (NCBI): domain Eukaryota; kingdom Metazoa; phylum Chordata; order Ceratodontiformes; family Ceratodontidae; genus Neoceratodus; species Neoceratodus forsteri. The sequence continues at coordinate 86,963,368 of CM028136.1, forward strand.
GTCCCTTTCCCCTTTAAATCTCACCGGAAAGTCTTCAAGCTGGCTCCTCCCACCCACCCAGGTGGTAAATACCTCGGCTCTGTCCCATGACGCCAGATCTTAGCCCGCTGGAAGCAAGGTGGTGCGCCTAAAGCTGGGGAGTTCGGGTGAGTGCGTGTGGATTAACAACATATGCCACTCCTAGAACTACTGTTACACGTGAGTAACCTGTTCTTCTAGGAGCGTGGATATGTTGTTCATCCACACTCTCTGGCAGACTCCAAGCAGTTCTCCGGGAGGAGGGAGGCAAGGCGCACACCCCCTATTTGGGAAACAGACTGGAGAACCGAGGCCCCAAAACCAGCATCCCGGCGTGACTCAAGGTCGATGTGGTAGTAGATAATGAAGGTGTTTGCTGACTTCCAGGTAGCAGCTCGACAGATCTCCTGGATAGGGATGTCCCTGGAAGCAGCCACCGATGCAGAAGTATGGCAGGTAGAATGAGCTCTTATCCCTCTGGGAAGCTCCTTGCCAGCCAACTCATAGCACAGACAGTACAGTTACGTAAGAACTTACCGTAACAGTAGGTCTTCGAGAACAGCACTTGCAGCAGGTTACACCATTAGGACCGAAGGCGGCAGGCGCCAGGACCCCACGGAAATTTTCTAGCTAGCAGTTTTCAGCGGGGACCGCCTCCGACATCGGTTCCGCCCCCGACATTGGGAGTAGTACATAAAGAGGTGGTCCCCCCATAATCCTCAGTTCTCCCGGCGGAGACTCCCGGCCGCTGGATGACATCAGAAGAGGAGACCGAGGATCCGCCACTAGATGGCAAAGACTAAAGAATAGGAATGTCCCATCCCATAAAATGGGTGCTTGACTACAACCTACCTCCAAAAAGGGGGGATGGTGGGCGGGAAGGTACCTGCTGCAAGAGCTGTTCACGAAGATCTACTGTTACGGTAGGTTCTTACGTAACTGTACTATCTTACTTTGAGATATAGCTCTTGCAGCAGGTTACCCCATCAGAACTGATTTCCAAGCAATAGTGGCAATCATGCACCACTGGGAAGAGGAAAGGTAGAGGTCTCGATATTACTCGAGCCTAGGACAGAAGTCCCTGAAGGACGACTAGACCGAACCCCGCTCTTCACCTCGATGCAATGTCTAGGCTGTAATGCCTGATAAAGGTATGCACAGAGCTCCAAGTAGCTGCAGTGCAAATAGCTGAGGTGGAGATGTTCTTTAACACCACAAAAGAAGTAGCCACCCCTCTTGTGGAATGACCGTTGACCGCGCCCGGTAAGGGTTTATTGCGCTTGTCATAACAGAAAGTGATGCACTGGATGAGCCACCTAGAAAGTGACTGTTTGGAGACAGGAGCTCCTTTCATCCTGTGAGCAAAGGAGACAAAAAGTTGGTCCGACTTTCGGTGCTGTTTGGTTCTGGTCAGGTAGTATCTGAGGCAGCGATGCACATCAAGGGTGTGCAGAAGGGCTTCTCCTCGATTAGCGTACCTTGGGAAATACACTGGTAGATCGATATCCTGATTTAGTGTGAGGGCTGAAACCACCTTAGGCAAAAACTTTGGGTTTGTCCTTAGGGATACCCTGTCCTGGTGGAAAACCAAATAAGGCTCTTTGCACATAAGAGCATGCAATTCCGAGATCCTTCTAACCGAAGTAACAGCAACTAAAAATAACATTTTCCAAGCGAGAAAACGTAGCTCGCAATCCGCGGCTGGTTCAAAAGGTGGCAGCATAAGCTGCTCCAGGACAAAAGGTAAGTCCCAAGGAGGGATTGGATCCTTAATGGGCGGCCTAAGGTGAAGGACACCCCTTATGAAGGCATGAGTAGTGTCCAGCTGGGCCACCGTCTGATGGCCTACGGGCGTATGATAAGCAGAGATTGCACAGAGGTGCACTTTAATCTAGGAGTAAGCCAATCCGGAGTGGAAGAGGGAAAGCAGTTAGTCCAGAACCAGCTTTTTGGGACAGTCTAATGGAGGAAGGCCGCGCATTTGAGCCCACAAACAGAATCTACGCCATTTCATGGCGTACGTTGCGTGGGTTGCCGGTTTTCTGGCGGCAGAGAGTACGTCTGCCACTTCTTGTGAGACCCCGTATCGCATCATGGCTATGTCTCTAGGAGCCAAGCGTGCAGGTTCAATGAGCGCAAGTCTGGGTGGACCAATGAACCTGCCTCCTGAGACAATAGATGGGAACTGATTGGCAAAGGAACTGGAGGTTCCCGGGATAGCTGGTGCAGAAGAGGGAACCAAATCTGTCTGGGCCAGAAGGGTGCGATCAAAATGAGTGTCGCTTGCTCCCTGCGAAGTTTTAAGAGAACTCTCTGGATCAACGGGAAAGGAGGGAAGGCATAGAGGAATCTGCCCGCCCAGGAGACGGACAACGCATCTCGCCAGAAAACACCAGGCCCTGGATCTAGCGAGCAAAAATTCGGCAGTTTTGCGTTGGATAAGGATGCGAAAAGGTCTAGCTCTGGAGTACCCCATCTGTGAAACAGATCCTCTGCCACCTCCTGCAGAAGTTCCCACTCATGGACTCTGTCCTGAGAGCAGCTCAGACTGTCTGCGATGGTATTGTCCACTCCCGGAACATGTACTGCAATTAGGTTTGCGCCCTGTTGCAATACCCACTCCCACACTCTCATGGCCTCCCTGAAAAGTGGGTAGGAGTGAGTGCCTCCTTGTTTGTTGAGGTAATACATCACCGCGGTATTGTCTGTTTGTAACAGAAGTGTGCCCAGTGGAATCTCCGACTGGAAGGCTTGCAGAGCATAAAGGACTGCCCTCATTTCCAGAATGTTGATGTGGAAATGAGACTCCTGGGCTGTCCACAGGCCCTGAGACCGAACACCATCCAGGTGTGCTCCCTATCCGAGCCCTGAGGTGTCTGTGGAGAGGGTCACAGTCGGAGACGGCGCTGTGAAGGGAACCCCCGCAGAGAGGTTCCCTGGGTTTAGCCACCATTGCCAATCCCGAATTACGGCATTCGTGATTCGGACTGGATGCTGCACATGGTCTTGCTTTTGGTCCCATTGCACCCGTAGCATCCACTGGGTTACCCGCATGTGGAGACGTGCCAGCAGGACTGTCGCAATGGCCGCAGCCATGTGCCCGAGCAGGCGAAGGACCAGTCTGGCTGGGACAGTCTTCTTCACCGACAAGTCCCTGATGAGGGATCTGATGTGTTCCGCTCTGTCTGAGGGAAGAAAGGCTTTTCCTCTTACGGTGTCCAGAACTGCTCCTATAAACTGCATTTTCTGGGACGGCACCAGGAGTGACTTCTCGTGGTTGATGAGAATACCCAGTGATTGAAAAAGGGACTGGGTGCAGTGAATAGCCTTCATCAGTGCCTCCCTGGAGGGCGCCATGAGAAGCCAGTCGTCCAGGTATGGGAACACGTAGTGGCCTTGTCTCCTTAGAGATGCATCTACGACCGCCATGCAGTTCGTGAATACGCAAGGTGCCGAAGACAGCCCGAAGGGGAGAGCTTGGAATTGATAATGGAGGCTCAAACACGAAGCGCAGGAACCTCCAGTGCGCTTGAGCAATCGGAATATGCAGGTAGGCATCCTGCACGTCCAAAGACGCCAGAAAGGCATCCTGCTTCAGCATGGGAATTAGGCCTGGAAGGGTCACCATGCGGAAGCGTTTGTAAACGACCGAAAGGTTGAGGTCGCTGAGGTCCAGTATTGGATGGAGGTCCCCTGTCTTCATTGGAACCAGCAAGAAGTGAGAATAGTACCCTAGTCCTCTGGGACGTGCTCTAAGGCTTCCTTTTCCAGAAGCGCGAGCACTTCCTGCTGTATAAGCCAGGCATGCTGACCCGAATATTGCGAGAGCAGGGGAGGTCTTGCAGGTGGACTGCCTACAAATTCTATATAGTGGCTTTTTTTGACCAGCTGCAGAACCCACCTATAGGTGGTGATCGATTGCCACCCTGGCAAGTGGCATGCGATGCGACCCCCGACTTTCTTTTCCCGTTGATCCTGAGTAGGGGCGGGGGCCGGGAAGGAGTCATGCTGTAGCAGCGTTTGATCCGGCAGGCTGGGCCAACTTTGCAAATCGTTGGCCTCTGCCTGGGGATGACTTGGCCTGGGCCTTGCGGGTGAAGGTGCCCCTCTGCTGTTGGCCGGAACGTAGCTATTGCCTTTGTAGCCGGCCACGGAAATGGCTCTGGTTCCTACGAACGGAACTAGGCCGAGACCTGTACATAGCTTGTACAGATCGGACTGCCTTCCCTGCGTCCTGAAGCTTAGTGATTACTCTCTCGGAGGCTTCACCAAATAGGACCTCGCCATTATACGGAACTTCTAAGATGTTCTTCTGGACGTCCGAGGTAAAGCCGGAGACACGGAGCCAAGAGTGTCTCCGGAGACACACGCCTGAGACTGCATCTCTGGCTGAAGAGTCCGCAGAATCATATGTGGCTCTGAGCACCTGTGTCCCCACATCTGAACCCGTGCGAAGGAGGTTCAAGAGCTCCTCCTTATGGTCGCCATCGGGCATCTTCTCGACTAGGTCCTGACCCTGCTCCCACAGTGTGATCTGGAATTGAACCATGTGGGTGAGGTAATTCAGTGACCTGATGGCGCAAGTCACGGCCGCATACGTGCGCCTAACCAGGACATCCAATTACTTGGATTCCTGGTCCGGTGACTGTGTGCTGAAATGCTGAGGTCTCTGAGACCGGTCATGCGAAGCAGTGACGACTAGGGAGTCAGCCAGAGGATGGTTCGCCAGATACTGGTCCTCCCTAGGGGCCTTGTATAGGCGGTCAGCCTTCTTCGGCACTGCGGGAGTGGAGTGCGGACGTTTCCAGGCAGCCTTGGTGACGTCCACAAAGGTATCCACCAAGGGCGGCACTACCACAGGCTTCAGATCTTTCTGCCAAAGGCAGTGAGCGAGGCGTTGTCTCTCGGGATCGAGTTCTTCAACATCCCACCCCATATTCTCCTGGATGTGCCTTATGATCTCTGCGAAGGAGGGATCATTCCGAGGAGACCTGGGTAGGTCGTGTGGGTCCAAAGAGGGAATGCTGATAGGAGAAGGAGATCTGGAGCACCCTGAGGTGTCAGATCTGGAATTCTCCCCGGACGGAGTGTACTGGCGTCATCTGGGTCTCTTGGGACTGGGTGACCCTGAGGGAGATCTAGAGGGAGGTCTTCACTTTTCTGAAGATCTGCCCCGAGGAGGTGGTGTCTGCTCCTTGGGGGTTGGTGACCGTCCTATGGGCCTCTTGGGCAGTGGAGGAGGCGTAGGCGGTGAAGGAGTAGGTGAAGGCGGAGTCGGAGTAGGAGGAGGACGTGTGGTGACCACATCTTTTTTGATGGAGTCCCACCAGAAGGGAAAAAGTTCCTTTACCTCTGCTAGATTCATACCCGATGACGGGCCTGACGCCGGGGTCGGGTGTCGGGTCCGCGGGAGTCTCCCGCTCCGGGGAAGGTTCCCGTGGGAGCCCGGCATCTCCGGTGTCGCCCACCTGGTCCTCAGGCTGTGTGGCATCCTCCTCAGATGAGTCCTTCTGACCGGCGCCCGCCGGCGGTGCGGTCCTCTTCTCTGGAGTAGCCGTCAGTCCCCTGGCCAACGCCCTCGGAGGCGAACATCTGGCCGGCGACAGGTGTTTAGGTGTCGCCGGCTCCTGGGAGCGCCGGTGATGCTTGGCCGACGTCGGGTCAGACGTCCGTTTGAGGGACGTCAGGTCCTCGGTCTTACGAGGACCCGGATCTGACCCACGTGAAGGCTGGGAAACTGACCTGGCGCCGGTATTCCACCGGCGGGAAGAAGATTTATGGCGCTCCCCGGACTTTGACGAGGCCTTAGATAGAGTGGAAGAGGCCGATGGCCTGGAAGTCTTCAGGGGCTGTAGAGAAGAGGAGCCGCTGGAGGATCTGACCTGAACCGGGGGAGGTTGCGACCGAGCCCTGGAGGGAGAGTGGTCCGATCTCGAGCCGGAGCTCCGGGAGTCTGAGGCCCTAGCAGGGGACCTGGACCTTTCCTTTTCCCGGTGTTTGTGGGTTTTACCCGATGACTCCCCCCAGGAGGAAGGTTCTTTATCCATGATTTTCAGTTTCTCCTCCAAGAGAAACGCTTGAAGGGCCTGGCGGCGGATCCTGGTGCGACTGTTGAAGCCCTGGCAGAAGGAGCAGACCTTGGTGTCTTGTTTTGGGCCTAGGCAGTGCACGCAGGCCGAATGGGGATCCTTGAAGGGGATCTGTTTGCCGCAAGCACACTTCGAATGGTGACCCTCAATAGAAGTTGTTGGAGAGGACATCAGTTGATCCAAAGTCGAAGGAAGGACGAAAATTGTCGTAGTTCTAAAGGTCGTCGCACGCTAGAAAGAGAGACCAAGAGGCTGATACTGGCGATGTTGACGGCGGAAAAAGAACTGAGGATTATGGGGGGACCGCCTCCTTATGTACTACGCTCGATGTCGGGGGCGGGACCGACGTCGGAGGTGGTCCCCGCTGAAGACTGATAGCTAGAAAATTTCCGTGGGGTCCTGGTGCCTGCCGGCTTCAGTCCTAATGATGTAATCTGCTGCAAGAGCTGTATCTCGAAGTAAGATCTATGCATGATGTAATCCATCTCGCAATGGTCCGTTTGGCTGCAGGTCTGCCAGAGGCGGCTTCAGCGTAGGTGACAAGAAAAAATTACTCACCTTAGTAATGTTGTTTCTTCTAGTGGAGTCTTGCTGTATTCTGACATATGCAGTGATCACCAACCTTTGAACTGCCCTGGAGAACAAAGAGTTAACTTTCCATGCAGGGCATGGAACGCTGAGCTCGAGCTCGGCTGAAGCCTCCGTCTGCTGTTGTTTAAACTCCAACCATCAGATCTTTACGAGCTATACTCACTGGGCGTTCTGTGTGGAAACTGTAAACTCACACTAGCCAACTGGCAACTAAATTTGATAAAAAGCTTTTTTTGGTTTCAAAGCAAAGACTCAAGTCAGGAAACCCAATAAACAAAACACAACACACACCCAAAATAAAGGAAGGTGAGGAAAAAAGGGGCACCTCTAGGTGCCAACACTGCTCCGGCCCACCCACATCCCAAAAACCAGGTTCTGAGAGGGGAGGCAGGGGGGAGGTCAGAATACAGCAAGACTCCACTAGAAGAAACAACATTACTAAGGTGAGTAATTTTTCTTCAAACAACATGAAGTCTTGCTGTATTCTGACAATACAAGATACCAAGCAGTACCTCAAGGAGGAGGGACAGAACCTACTTTGGGAATAGGCTCTGAAGTACTGCTGTGCCAAACCGAGCATCACTCCTAGCCTGGATATCCAGAGAGTAATGCTTGGTGAATGTATGGACTGTTTTCCAGGTGGCTGCTTGACAGATTTCTAAGAGAGGAATATCCCTGGCAGCAGCCAGGGAAGCAGCTGTACCTCTTGTAGAGTGAGCCCTCAGCCCTGAGGATGGAATCTTTCCTAGTTTCTCAGAGCAGAACTGTATACAAGACTCAATCCACCTGGCAATAGTTCTCTTATGAGCAAGAACTCACTAGCTATTCTATGTGGAAACTGTAACATTTTTATTAGCCAACTGGCAACAAAAAGTTTTGGATTCCCAAGGGAAGACTCAAGTCAGGAAACCCAAAACAAAAAAAAAACCTTCACATAAGAATAACAACAAAAGAAACACCCAAACAAAAAGCAAAGGGTGTAAAGAGGCACCCCTGAGGTGCAACACTGCACCTACCCGCCCACTTCCCAAAAACAGGTTCTGAGAGGGGAGGCGGGGGGGGAAGTCAGACTACAGCCAGACTCCAACAGAAGAAACATTATTACTAAGGTGAGCAATTTTTTCTTCAAACAACATGAAGTCTTGCTGTATTCTGACTAATGCAGACTACCAAGCAGTACCTCCACAGAACCTACTTTGGGAATAGGCTCTGAAGTACTGCTGTGCCAAACCGAGCATCACTCCTAGCCTGGATATCCAGAGAGTAATGCTTGGTGAATGTAAGGACTGTTTTCCAAGTGGCTGCTTGACAGATTTCTAAGATAGGAATATCCCTGGCAGAAGCCAGGAAGCAGCTGTACCTCTAGTAGAGTGAGCCCTCAGGCCTGAGGGTGGGGTTCTACCCAATTTCTCAAGAGACAATCCACCTGGCAATAGATCTTTTAGTGGCAGGTTTGCCCTTACCAACCTCTCCATATGTGAGGAACAACTGGAGGGACTCAACCCTGTGACCCTTGGTGCGCTCTATGTAGTAGCTGAGGGCCCTTTTAACATCCAAGCTGTGCAACCTCCTCTCTCCAGAGGAGGAATGGTCAGTGAAGAAAACAGGGAGAGACACAGACTGATTAAGGTGGAAATCTGAAACCACCTTACGCAAAAACTTTCTGTTAGAGAAGAGGGCTTGCCTACTGACAAAAAAGCAGAAACAGCTGCCAAATGTACTTTGAGTGTAGCTGGTCTGAGTCCCAAGCCACTGAGATGAACCATATAGTCCAGGACCGTAGGCAACCCAGCAGATTCTGGAGAAATATGCTTACCAGAGCACCAAATAGTGAACCTTTACCATTTGGAGTTGTAAGTCTTTCTGGTGGAAGGCTTTCGAGAAGCCCTAAGAATATCCAGAACACCTTGAGAGAGGTGCAGATCAGCAGACTCTAACTCTTCAAGAGCCAAGCCTTGAGATAGAGAGATTTGAGATGCGGATACCAAATCCTTCCCTGAGAGGATGTCAACAGGTTGTAATTCCTGGGAAGAGACAGGGGAAGGTGGACTGCTAAGGACAGCAACAGTGGATACCAGGGCTGTCTGGCCCAGTCTGGAGCGATCAGAATCACTCTGCATGGTTGAGACCTGATCTTGACTAGCACCTTGAACAGGAGGGGGGGGGGGGAGCATACAGGAACTTCCCTTCCCAATGGAGAACCAGAGCATCTAGGGGGACTAAGCCCAAGACTGGGGGTCTGCAGCAAAAGAGAGGAAGTTGGTGATTGTCTGGGGCTGCAAAAAGATCTATCTGTGGAGTGCCCCATCTGGAGAAAATCACATTAAAAATTAGGGGATCTAGGGACCATTCGTGGTGGCCCTGAGATATCCTGCTGAGAGCATCTGCTAGGACATTGTCCTTCCCTGGGAGGTGAACTGCTGTCAGAGAAGTTTGCAGGGAATAGGCCAGAGACCACAACTTCACTGCTTCTGTGCACAAGGCTGTAGACCGAGTGCCCCTTGCTTGTTGATGTACCACATTGTGGTGGTATTGTCTGTTCTGATCTGGACTACTTTGTTCTGAACAGACTTGAAAAGCTTGCAGTGCCAGAAACACTGCTCTGAGTTCCAACAGACTGATGTGAAGCAGAGATTCTTGAGGTGACCACAGCCCTTGGGTGGTAAGATCCCCCAAGTGGGCTCCCCAGCCCAAGAGGGAGGAGTCTGTGGTGAGGATTAGTGAATGAGACTGAGTGACAAAAGGAACTCCTTGTCTCAAATTGTCCTGATCCTGCCACCACTGCAAAGCCTGGATCAGGGTTCGAGTCACTGGGACTAGTTTGGTAAGGGAATCCTTCCTCTGGGACCAGAAGGCTCTCAAATGGAACTGAATGTCCCTCATCTGAAACCTTGCCCCCTGGACCACTGCTGTAGAGGCTGCCATGTGGCCCAGGAGCTACAGGAAGTGCCTTGCTGGTCGAGACACCTGAAGGGTGAAAGAAGAGGCCAGTTCTATTAGTGTTCTTGCCCTGTCCAGGGAAAGGAAGGCCTTTGCTCTTATTGTATCCAGCTCCGCCCCTATAAAGGTGAGGAGCTGTACTGGCTCCAGAACTGACTTTGGAAGGTTTAGGAGGAATCCTAAGGAAGTGAGCAGTTGCTGAGTTATCTGAAGATGTGACTTGACTTGGTCTGGAGACTGACCCACTATGAGCCAGTCGTCCAGGTATGGAAAGATGAAGATCTTTTTTTCTCCTTAGGAAAGCAACCACTACTGCCAGGCACTTTGTGAAAACCCTTGGGGCTGATGTTAGACCAAAGGGCATTGCTCTGAATTGATAGTGGCTTGAGGGCAACTCAAACCTGAGGTACTTTCTGTGGGAGCACCTGATGGGAATGTGAAAATAGGCATCTTTGAGATCCAGGGAGGCTAGCCAGTCCCCTGGCCTTAGAGAGGGCAGAATTATTCCCAGAGTCACCATTTTGAATTTTGGCTTTAAAAGGTGCTTGTTTAGATATCTCAGATCCAGGATGCGCCGCCATTCTACTGTCTTTTTCGGGGTTAGAAAGTACCTGGAGTACAATCCTTTGCCCCTGTGTAGGGTAGGAACCCTTTCTATGTCTCTGAGAGCCAAGAGGGAAGAAACCTCTGCCTCTAGGGCAAGGGTCTCTGATGGATTTGCAGGTGGAAAGGATCTGGTTCTCATCTTGGGAAATTTTTTAAAGCTGAGAACCAGTCCCTGGTTTACTACTTCCAGGACCCACCTGTCTGATGTTAAAGACTTCCAGTCCTGGACAAAGTAAGCCAGCCTGCCCCCTACAGGTATTGGAGAATCGGCCCGGGCAGACCCATCAGGGTGTCTGCTTGGCAGCTGCTTTAGGCTGAGGGGTGGAAGCAGGCCTGCTCATGCCCCGTCTGCCTCTCCCTCTAAAGAACCCCCTCTGAGCAAAAGCAGAAGAGGAGGCCTGGGCTTGGTAAAAAGGCCTTTGAAAGGGCCTGCCTCTGCCCCTGGAATGCTGCCTCTCAGGAGTGGCTTGCCTTTCTTTGGCCTGAGCACTCCTGTAGGTGGTCCTATACTCATCCATCTTCTTCATGTAGTTCTCTGTCTGCTCCCCAAACAGAGAATTACCAATGACAGGAAAATCCATGGCCTTAGCCTGGGTACCCTGTGATAGGCTAATACATCTGAGCCAAGCCATCCTCCGAAGGGCCACAGATGTAGCCATGACTCTAGATTAAACATCATTGGAGTCCACAGCAGCATGAAATTGCATCTTGGATGCCTCAATCCCATCCCCAGCCACCCGCTCCTGCTCCTTGGCAAGCTGGTCAGGGGCCTGTTTAGCTAGAGCCAGCACAGTGTCCCACCTGGACTTCTGGTATCTAGCTGTGTAGGCCATATAGTTAGCCTGCCTGAGTCCCAAAAATGCTGCCATGTACTGTTTCTTTGCCAAGGCATCAGTCCTCCTGAAGTCCTTATCTGGGGGGTGTGAAGCCAAGGGAATATTTGCCTTATCACAGGCAGCAGCCTGCATTACCCCAACATGGCTGCTGGGAAAGGAACTCCGTGTCTGAGCCTGAAAGAGTATACCTCTTGTCCATTCTTCTGTCCACAGGAGGTATGGAATTAGGAGTTTTTAGAATTTTAAATTCTGTTTCCCAAAAGATTTATGGAGGGGAATAGACAATCTCCTGGACTCTGGGATGTCCATCATCTCAACAAAATCAGGCTCCTCCTGATCCTCTACTGCTTCTTCCATAGGAAGCTGGAGGGTTTCAGCCACTTTCTTGTAAAACAAAGTGGGAAGGGGACTCAGAAAGCCTAGGAGGAGAAACACCTGAAGGTCTGTCTGGGGAGATGTCGGTCAATAGGCATATCCAGACTTTCATAATCACCATCATCATCATCTTCCCTCTCCCCTCCTCCTCTGGTTCATAAAATTCTTCTAAAGTATAATCCGGAACCAGAGGAACCGACCGAACTGAGCCCCTGACAGATGGTGCCGGTTCGGCCGGAAACGCAGTTAGCGACTGAACTATCCTTATCGCTTTGGCTATCTCATCAGCAGTCAGAGAAAGAACTTGTGGATCCGAACTGGATGATTTATCCCTTTTCTTTCTTTTAACCGGAACCGACTCCTCAGAATCGGTTCTCCTTTTGCCCAAAGAAGTTTCGCCCTGGTCAGAGGGCACTCCTTCTGGTTCGGTCGGAACTGAACCGGGCTGGCCATCCGGGTCAGCGGACTTCTCGGCCTCCCTTTCCCTCAGTCTACCTACTCTCTTATCCAGGGTAGCTTTGGGAAAACTTTACAAATTTGGCAGTCTGAATTGAGGTGGTCAAACCCCAGACAATAAACACAGGTGGTGTGGCGATCAGCCTTAGCAAAGGCTTCCCCACATACACTACAGTGTTGAAACCCAGTGGGCCCGGTTTTTTTCTTGGGTTTCTCAGACATGGCCAATCCTAACCAAAACGTACCCTTTTTTCGGCAATCCGTCAGGCAAGATACCCCTATCGGTTTCTGACCGTGTTACGGGTCTTGGAAAAAAACGTAATGAAATCCGTTTTTTTTAAGAACCGATACGGACCGGTTACCACACTCTAATAAAGACAGAAGTTTCTTTACACAAACCTGTTCGGTTCAAACCAAACCGATCCAATGTTTAGAAGTTCCACGCAGAAACTAATATAGAAAAACCTATCTAGTACTCACGGTACCACAGACAGAGACTTGAACCGACAGGTTAGAAGCAGAAATTCGGTTGAAACTGAGCGAAAAAACGACACTTTAACCAACTTTTTTTGAACCGAGCGAAGGAGAAATCTTCGGAGCGACTGTTCAGTGAGGCGGAGTAAAGAATCTGACGGTTGGAGTTTAAACAACAGCAGACCGAGGCTTCAACCGAGCTCGAGCTCAGCGTTCCATGCCCTGCATGGAAAGTTAACTCTTTAGTCTCCGGGGCAGTTTAAAGGTTGGTGATCACTGCATACGTCAGAATACAGCAAGACTTCATGTTGTTTGAAACAGCTGGCGAACCTTTCCCCGAATTTCTGCCATCCTCTCCTTATAATAGGAAAGAGCACGTCTCAGGTCCAGAGTATGGAGCCTGTACTTGACGTCCGAGGTGTAGCTAAGGTAGTATACTGGCAGAGTCAACACCTGGTTAAGGTGAAACTCTGAAACCACCTTCGGAAAGAATTTCGGGTTGGGGTGCAGGACAACTTTGTCCCTGTGAAAGACCAGATAAGGGGAGTCAACCGAAAGCGCCTGGAGTTCCCCTGTCCTTCTGGCTGACATGATAGCCACCAGCAAGGCCATCTTCCACGACAAATGTGACAGCTCACACATGTGCATGGGTTCGAATGGCTTGCCCATGAGCTTTGCCAAAACCAGCGAGAGATCCCACGGAGGGGGAGGTTCACACACCGGAGGGGATATGTGATCCAGGCCTTTGAAGAAGCACCCGACCACTGTCTCCTGAACCAAAGTCTGCTGACCGGCCCGCACCGGTAAGCAGAAATGGCTGCCAGGTGCACCCTAAGGGTCGATGACCGTAGACCCCTTTTGGAGAGAGAGACCAAAGGTAGTCTAGAATGTTAGCCACAGAGCAGGATAAGGGGTCCAGACTCTTACCCTGGCACCAAATGGAAAACCTTTTCCATTTGAAGGCATAACACTTCCTGGTCGATTCCTTACGAGATGCCTCCACCACAGTGCAGACATCCTCGGAAAGACCCAGAGCCTGGAACTCTAGCCGCTCAGGTACCAGGCTGCGAGGTGCAGGGATTGAAGATCCGGATGGAAAACCTTCCCCCTGGTTCAGTGATATCAGGTCCAGGCATGTACAAAGCCGCTCCGGGGGCCTGCAGCTGAGGCTGAGGAGATCTGAATACCAGAACTGGTGCGGCCAATCTGGGGCTACCAGGATCACCTTCGCCTTGTCCCTCCTCACCTTGGGTAACACCTTATGGATCAAGGGAAATGGAGGTAAGGCGTAGAGGAGGTCTGGGGTCCACGGCCTCGAGAAGGCATCCCCCTGCAGCGAGCCCTGCTGAGGGAGGCGGGAATGGTACAGACTTAGCTTGGTGTTCTCCCTGGAGGCAAACAGGTCCACCAACGGTTTGCCCCAACAGAAGAACAGATTGTAAGCTACCTCTGGATGGAGAGACCACTCGTGGGATGTCTGGCCTAAGCGGCTGAGAGCATCCGCCAGCTGGTTCAAGACTCCTGCCACATGGATGGCTAGGAGATCCGCCTCTCCAACCAGCAGATGAGGGTCCAGATTTGGAGCGCCTCCTTGCATAGCAGACAGGAGTGCGTGCCGCCCTGTTTGTTGAGGTAGTACATGGTTGTGGTATTGTCCGTCTGGACTTGAGCCACTCGACTCCGGAGCTGAGGAGCGAAAGCTGACAGTGCCAGTCTGACTGCTCTGAGCTCCAGCAGGTTGATGTTGCATCGGGACTCCTCAGGGGTCCTCCCGAGGGGCGTGGGCTTGGCTGGAAGGGTACTGCTCGAATTCCAGAGGCAGTTGCTGGCCGGCCAGTTCCAGAACCCACCTGTCCGAAGTGATACTGGACCAGGCGGAAAGAAAGTGTCAGAGCTGGCCCCCCACGGGAGGACCCAGAGCTGGCGTGACGGGTGTAGGGGTGGCAACCCCCGACCAGTCACTGAGCAGGCTTAAAGGAGGAGGAGGCTCGTGGACCAGCACCTCGGCCTCCGTTACGGGGCTGTTGGGGACCCTGCTTGGATCTGGGGCGCCAAGCTTGAGCCTGCTGCTGTTGCTGTTGGCCCCCTTGAAAGGAGGGCTGCCTAACCACAGGGGAAGAATGCCGAAAAGGCTTCTTCTTGCGCTTCTGCTGGTTCTTGCCCGAAGAACCCTTCGCAGAGGTAGCATCCAAGGTGGCATTGGACTGCTCTATGTGCTGGAGGTGACCAGCCACTCCCGGACCGAAGAGGTCAGTGCCTAGGAAGGGCACATCAGCTAACTTGTGCCGAGTATCCACCGGAAAGGAGGATAACCTCAGCCAGGCCCTGCGGAGAGTGGTCACTGCAGCTGCTAAGGAGCGGGCACAGGAAACTCCAACATCTAGGGCCGTTTGGAGCTGCTGTTTCGCAACAGCATGGCCTGGTCACGGACTTGCTTCACCGTGGTCTGCACGTCCGCTGGGAGATGAGGGAGGACTTCATCTAATGACCCAAGGAGGGCATGAGAGAAGTGTGCCATGATCACAGCAGAGCTGGCCTGACGAAGGCCTAAGGATGAGGCTGCATAAACCTTCCGGGCAGAACGGTCCATATTCTTGGACTCCTTGTCCGGAGGGCGGTCAGTGTCGGCTGAGCTACCAGTGTGTCTAAACACAGAGGGAGTCACAAGGCTTTCGGCCGAGGAATGCTCTGTGAACCCCGCCAGGGACCCCATGGGTACTGTATACTTGTGGGCCATGCGGGCAGACAGAGCTGGACAGGAGGCAGGGCGCTGCCATAGCTCAAGGGCTGAGCCAACAATGGCTTCAGCCACTGGAAAGACCTACGTCAGGGTATCCCCCTCTTGATGATATCCGTAAAGGGGTATTCCGCCTTCTTTTGGATAGGCTGCAAGGGCATTCCGGTTGATTCAGAAATCAGGTGGAGAATGCCCTGAAAAGAGGAAGGACCTTCCTCCAAGCCTGCCACTGATGACTCGTCATCCCCCAGATGCGAGTGCAAACCAGTGGCATCAGAGTCCAAAGAGTCGGTATATAATGGTCTCCCTCGATATGCTGAGGGCGATCGGGGACAACAGTGATAGACAGACGACGGGGCAGTCTGATGTCTGTCCAGTCCTCTTTCGAGGGAGCCACTCCCCGAGGCTGCTTAGGCGGTGGTTCCACCAATATCGGTGGGGAGACCGATATAGGCAGAGCTGGAATACGATCCGGCCCCACAGGTGGGGGAACAGAGGCCGGTTCGCCAGGGGCTGGCGTCGTCCCGAGAGGTGAGGGCCAAGTAATGGCCGGTGCTGCCGGCGGAGCCAGCTTTTGACAGGTCAGAATCAGCTGTTGCCACATGAGATCCTCATAACATCGACGGAGCTTCCGTCGAAGTCTCTCCTCATCCGAGGAGGATGAGGATCGATGGCGACGCCTCTTTCTGGAGTGCTTGTGACCCTTCTTCAGTTTTTTGACCAAAGGGGTGCTGGTCCTCGATCGAGACCTGAGGTTCCAGCACCTTTCCCTCGATCGGGACACCCGAGGGCAGGGTCTCCTCGTTGGGGAAGGAAAGGACAGGTGTCCCTTTTCTAAGGAGTCGGCAACAAAGGCTCGATTGGGTCGAGAGATATCTCGTCCGGTTCGGCTGGTTCCTCGGTCTCGGTGCCTTGGCCTGACGGAAGGCCCAAAAAGCCGGCGGCCGAGGAAGCAATCTCGACCGAGGTCGAGACTGCAAGTTCCTGCGAGTCGGACCTCTCTCGGTCCCAGGAACGCCTCCTTCTGGAGAAAGAAGACTTGGGGTCCTTGTCCTTCTTCCGAGGGCGGGAGGAGTCCGAGCCCGAGGGCGCCTCACCCCTGGTGGGGAGAGACTGGCACAACTCCCAAAAGGACCCAGTAAAAGTAGAGTCAAGGTTAAGAGGCACGAAAAAACTTCGGCTGGCTGAAGCTTGAGTAGCTTCCTCCTTGAAAGCCACCATCTGATCGAGCTTTTCGGTGGATCCCGCGGCCATGAAACCATCCACCTTGCCTCCTTTGATTTCACCAGTGAATTGCGAAGCTCCGGTCTCCCCAATTTTAGGAGCACCTTGCGGTCATCCAGGACATTGGGATGGAAGGCCAGACAGATGGTGCAAGAGGTGGTGTCATGCACGACACCTAAGCAATAGACACATGAGGTGGGGATCGGTGCACGACATTTTCTGGCTGCAGGGACACCGGCGAAATCCGGGGGACGGATTTGTCCTCCATGTCCGATGCACTAGGATCGGAATCGTAAACTCTAATTAGTTTTAGAGAAAATGTCTGCAGTGAAAACCGACGTTGAGAATCCAGGGCCTACGAACTGCTAGGGTAGCATGAGGGAACCTGAATCTTCCAGCGGAAAGGAAGATCTGGCGTCATGGGGCAGAGCTGAGGTATTCACCACCCGGGTGGGTAGCAGGAGTCAGCTTGAAGACGTTCTGGTGAGATTTAAAGGGGAAAGGGGCACGCCAGAGAGTGTGGATTAACAACATATCCATGCTCCTAGAACGCCTTGTACTCGAAGATGTTTAGTGTGCTGAGGTCCAGGATCGGTCTCAGGTCGCCTGTTTTCTTTGGGACTAGGAAGAATTGGGAGTAGATTCCCTTTCCTATCTGGTTTGGGGGGGACGGGTTCTATGGCCTCCTTTAGAAAAAGTGCCTGGATCTCTTGAGAGACAAGGGGGACTTGATCCCGTGGATAGAAAGACCGTCCCAGAGGTAGAGGGGCTGGGATCTCAAGGAACTCGATCGAGTGACCCCGCTGGATGAGCTGAAGCGCCCAAGACTCTGTGGTGACGAACCTCCAACCCTCCAGGTGGAGGCTGACCCTCCCTCTGACCGGTTCCTCCTGATTTAAGGGAGGGAGCGGAAGGAGGGGAAAGGAGTCAGGACACTGAGAGGAGGGGAGCTTTGGCCCCAGAGGCTGGTTTGGGGAACATAGCCTGTGGGGTTTGGGCTCCTGAGCCAGGGGTGCTTTTTTTCCCCTGACACTTTGCCTGGTTCTTGTTCCACCTTCTTTGGCGGCGAAAGGGCTGCTTTTTTTGACCAGTCTTTTACATAGAGCATACGTATCTTAAGGAGCGTCCACTCTCTTGCAGTCCTGTTATGATATCTTTGGCATCACCACCAAAGAGGACAGAATCCCTAAAAGGGGCGTCCAAAAGGGAAGACTGTACATCCTGTGCAAAGCCAGCTATCCGAAGCCAGGAGAGCCGGCGGAGACAGATCCCCGTGGCTGCTGCTCTAACCACTGAATCCACAGAGTTGTACGACACGAGGACTTTCCCACCCTGACCTTGTCCAGGAGCTTCTTCCTAAGGTTTTCGTCCTGAACCTCAAGTAGATCCCTTTCCAGCTCTCAAAGAGTAGCTTTTTGGAAAGAAACCATGTGCGAGACATAGTTGAGAGATCTAATGCCACAGGAGGAAGAAAAATAGATCTTTCGTCCGAACTGGTCTGACTGCCGAGAGTCCTTGTCTGGCAGCGAGGAACTCAGGTGTTTCGGTTGGGTTGACTTGCTGAATCTCTTCCGGGGGATAATAAGTCCGGTCTGCCTTCCTGGAGACCGCTGGTATGGAGGACGGTTGTTGCCACATTGTGGTCACCAAGTCCTCATGGGGTCTCATCAATGAGGAGATGGGGATAGGATCAGACGTAGCAAGATCCAGGTGCTCCGCTAGTCTTTTTCGTTGCAGATCCACCTCTTTCGTGGGCCAGCCTCCAGCTGCTTGTATGGAGCGCAAGAGGTCTCCAAAAGATGGGTCTTCTGGGGGAGACTTGGGTGACTCCTTGGGAGGAACCTCAACCAGAGATCTGGGGTCCGAAGGTTCGGAGTCAGACTCCATATTGGAGGGCTCGGAGCCACTGGGAATTTGTGGGGGGGGGGGGGTTTCTATTCCAGCAGCTCCTGCAGCAAGAGAACCCGAGGCTCTGCCGGAAGGAGGCGGTGGAGGGAGGTGGGGCCCTAGGCTGGGAAGCTTCCCCCACAGACTGCCTAAGCTCAGACAGCAGCTGGGATCTAGCCTGCTACCACCACTGGGGGGGCCGTTTCTGGCACCGGCGGTGGAGAAGGCTGGAAGTTAGTATAGCCTGGGTACTGATAACCCGTTTGAGGATAGTAGGAGTACCCAGGGTAACCCGGCGTCGGGTATCCTGGTGTCGGAGGCACATGACCTGGCATCAGGTACTGTGGAGCCGATGGCGGGCCACCTCGAGGTGGGACAATGGGTTCTGAACCCGGAAACCCACCCGGAGGATCTGGTCCTGCCGAGGGAAGTGCCATGGCGCCTTTGGGAGGCGCGGGATCTGAAAGGGCCCCGAAGGTCCTGAGGGAGGAGGCTCCATGAAGAGATCCCTAGCCGGTGGTGGACTAATGTCCGGGAACAGCAATAGGCCTGGCGAAGGGGTAGGTCCCAAAGGAGCCTGAACGGCAGGTCCAAAGGCAATCCTACTGGCAGGAAAATCAGCGGATCGAGTGGCGAGTCCCTGGGATGTAAAACCCGGGGGGATGAAGGGTCGCTCTGCCGCTCACTCTGTCCGGCGTTGGGGGCTAAACTGGAGCCCGACAGGAGAGTGGAAAGATCCGGGTGGGCGACGGAGGAGCTGTCGCCCGACTGAACGGACCGCGCCGGGCTAGCGGAAGTCCGGAGACTGCCACTAGGCTGATCGGCAGAAGCCGCGCGCCCTTCGACGGGGTTGAGGGGTTTCTTATCGGCTAGGCAAGGCGACGTGACAGACCTCCAGAGAGGCTAACCCCGGCTGCCTGCTCACCTCGGCAGGAAGGGGAGAAGGTGCCCGGCCTAAAGAGGCAGACTGGGCACTGGCTGAAGTACTCCCAGTTTCAGAGGGCCTTCCGCGTGGCCACGGAATCCGGTCCCAGCGCTTCTCCTTGCTTTTCTTCTTTTTAGGGGCCAGCGACGATGACCTATCCCGCAGTTCCTGGAGCTCCTTTTCCATCGATACCAGTTGTCAGGTCAGGAGATGGGCCTCGAGGGTACGCCTGCACCTGGTTCGAGTTGCCTGGTTGAAGGCCTGGCAGATGGAGCAATCCTGGGTATTCTGCTTGGAACCAAGGCAGCAGGAATGGTCGTACCAGTGCGGGATTTGGGTGCCGCACTTCAAGCACTTCTTCTGTCTAGAAGACATTAAATATTAAAGAAACGCTAGAGAAAAATTATTTAAGAGGCGAAGAAAACTTCAACAAAATGGTGCACGTATGATCGCTGTTCTATCGCGTACTGAGGCAACGGCGGGAAAGAACTGGAGAGCGGGCATGGGACCGCCCCTTTTATAGTCAGGCTGACATCATGATGCCTGACGTTGAGCGGCGGTCCCCGCTGATGACTGCCATCTACAAGTTTGCTGTTCGAACCCGACGCCAGGGGGCGCAGTCCTATATGTGAAGACCTACTGCAGGAACCCTCTCGAAGTAAGATCTGGTGGTTCTGGTGGGATGCGAACAAGTCTACCTCTAGAGTGCCCCACCTCTTGAAAATTACTTGCACCATCGGCTTGTTCAGTGTCCATTCGTGATGGGCCTGGTTGATTCGACTCAGTGCGTCTGTCAAGGTACTTTCCTTTCCTGGCAGATGGATTGCTTGCAAGGATACCTTTAGGGAATAAGCCAGAGTCCAGATTTTCATGGCTTCTGTGCATAGGAGGCCTGATCTGGTGCCTCCCTGCCTGTTTATTTAATACATTGTGGTGGTATTGTCTGTTCTGATCTGTACCACCTTGCCCGTCAACAAAGGAGAGAAAACTTTTAGGGCTAGCCACACTGCTCTAAGTTCCAGCAAGTTTATATGCTGAAGGGACTCTGCTTCTGACCAGGTACCCTGGGTTATGTGCTCCCTAGATGGGCGCCCCAGCCCAGAAGGGATGCATCTGTTGCGAGAACTAGTGAGGGATTCTCTTTCTGAAAAGAAACTCCTTGCCTTAGGTTGGATTCCTTTTTCCACCACAGAAGAGCTTGTAACAGTGCCCTTGTTACCAGAATAAGCTTTGAAAAAGGATATTTTTTCTCACTCCAGTGATTCCTGAGATGAAACTGGATGTCTCTCATGTGAAACCTGGAACCCTGCACTGTGCCTGTGGATGCAGCCATATGGCCCAGGAACTGCTTGGCAGTTTTAGGCTTGTGCAAAGTGAAGGAATTTGCTATGGACTGAAGGCTTTGCACCCTGTCCAGGGGCAAGAAGGCTCTGTCCTGAACAGTATTGATCTCTGCCCCTATGAACTGTAAATTTGTGTAGGGGTTAGGACAGATTTTTTCTGGTTTATTATGAAACCTACGGACTCCCAAGAGATCTTGGGTGAGCTTTAGAGAAGTTCTGACTTGGTCTGGTGATTTGCCCACCACCAGCCAGTTGTCTAGGTATGGAAAAACAATCATTCCCTGTCTTCGAAGGAATGCCACCACAGCTGCTAGTCATTTTGTAAAAACCCTTGGTGCTGAGGAAAGGCCAAAGGGTAGGGTTGAAAACTGGTAATGATCCGATGGGAGCCTGAATCTGAGATATTTTCTGAAAGATTCCTTTATGGGGATATGGAAATAGGCGTCTTTCATATCCAGTGATGCCAGCCAGTCCCCTTTTTGGATTGTTGGCAAAATCCGACCAAAGTTCCCATCTTGAACTTTGTTTTTTTTTTCCACGTTATTTGTTTACATCTCTTTAATGTCCGCCACTGTAGGTGCAACTAACCCTGCCCCCCTAATCCTACTGCAGGACCTTTCCCTGCCTGGCTCCCCTAATCTTGACAAGGTCCCCTTGACTGCCCATCCATCTTTCCCCCCTACCCCTTTTTACCTACCCCCTTGGTTTATACAAGGATGTATTCCACTGCAACTCCAGAGAAATTGTACATCTTTAATTGTAAATCTGTATTTTATACCAACATGTAACTAAGTGTATTCTGTGTTCAATGTCTGCACCTGTAATGTTGTCAATGTTGTATCTGCACAATGCTCTATTGTCATGCCCTCCCTGCGACGAGGTGCCTTTGTAAATGAGTCTTTGACTCAAAGGTTGTAAATCCGACTTGTTCAAAATAAATAAATAAAGCTACGAGATCCAATACTGGCCGACACTTCCCACCTTTCTTTGTTGTTAGGAAGTACCTACATAGATACATAGACAGTGTCGGCAGATAAGGGCCTATGGCCCACCCAGCCTGCCCATTTGAGCTTGTAAGTTCAGTTTATGTTTTCCTAGAAGTCTGTTGCCCCTTACCCCTGACCTCCAGAAATGAAAATTACGTACCTACCGTAATTCTTGATCTTCTTGGACGAGTCTCCACCACTCATTCACACTAATGGGATCTGTGCCGGAGGCTCTAGGACCCATCGGGAGCAAACTTTTTGCTGGAGGGTTGACACGAGAGATGGCGCCGCGCGGCAATGACTATCTCGGCGTTGACCCTCCAACCGCCTCAGTGCCTTTTTACCAAGGAGGTGCAGCGCAACTAACGTAAAGAGTAAATTTAACCTTAAAACCGGACATAAGATAGTCCGGATGACCCGTGTAAGAAGGGTCAACAAAGAAGTCTTCACGGCCTAAAGATTTGAGGGAGTGAAGACCAACACAGCGGTGAGCTCGGGGGATGGAGGGTGGGCGTGAGAATGAGTGGTGGAGACTCGCCCAAGAAGATCAAGAATTACGTAGGTACGATTTTCATATCTTCCTGGACATAAGTCTCCACCACTCATTCACACTAATGGGAGAGTACCGAGCTAATAATCCCCCAAGAGGCGGGAGACCAAGAGCTCACGTATTTAGGACAGAAGTCCATTTAGGATAGTTCTGCCGAAGGTGGAATGTCGCCTAGCATGAACATCCAGTGCATAATGCTTAACGAAGGTATGCACTGAGCTCCAGGTGGCGGCATTGCAGATATCTGCAATTGGAACATTCCGAATTTCCGCTAGGGATGCCGCGACCGCCCTAGTAGAGTGAGCGTAAACTCTACCTTCTAACTTAACCTGTGCCATGGAATAGCAATGTCGAAGACATGCTACCAGCCACGATGAGATGCATCTGATAGCGACAGGTTGACCCAGCCGGGTCTCGCTGAAGGAAACAAACAGTTGCTGGGCTTTGAGAAAATTCTTGGTTCTATCTAAATAGAAGCGCAAGGCTCTCAACATCCAAGGAATGAAGAGACCACTCCCCTTCATTTTGGAAGTCCGCAAAGTAAGAGGGAAGGACCAAAAGTTGGTTTAGATGGAATTCTGACACAACCTTGGGAAGAAATTTAGGATGAGTACGAAGAACTACTTTGTCCTTATGGAACACAGTATACGGAGGGTCCGTAACCAGGGCATGTATCTCAGAGACCCTGCGGGCTGAGGTAATGGCCACTAGGAAGGCTGTTTTCCAGGTAAGAAATTTTAGCTCACAGGTAGCCAGGGGTTCGAAAGGTTTCCGAGTGAGCATGTCTAGCACAAGGTTAATGTCCCAGGCTGCCACCGGACGCCTTATAGGGGGTCTGGTATGCAGAATTCCTTTAAGAAATCTCTTAACCATAGGTAACTGAGCCAGAGACAAGGAAGAAACTGGCTCATGATACGCTGAAATGGCACTAAGGTGAACTTTGACTGTAGAGTACTGGAGGCCTGAATTTGAGAGGTCCAAAAGGTACTCCAAAACCTTGTCTGGAGGACAGGAAAAGGGATTCCAAGAGGACTTTGCACACCACAGCGAAAAACGCTTCCACTTAGATGTGTAAGTTTTTCGAGTAGCCGGCTTCCGAGCAGCCAGAAGGATGTCTGAGACTCTTCGAGACATTGAACCGGTTCACTTCTACCTCTTCAGGAGCCAAGCATGAAGGTGAAGCGATCTCAGGTTGGGATGGACCAACGAACCCTGAGTCAAAAGGTTCATTTGCAGGGGAAGTGGTCTCTGAGAGGTTGCCAACATACTGTTGAGTAGAGGAAACCATAGTTGTCGAGGCCAGGAGGGGGCAATGAGAATCATCTTGGTCCCCTGGGACTCGAATTTGAGAAGTACTCTCTGAATTAGAGGAAGAGGTGGAAAGGCGTAAAGAAAGCGTTTGTCCACCGCAGCCTGAACGCATCCTGACAGAAAATGCCAGGTCCTGGATTTCTGGAGCAGAAGAGAGGCAGTTTTGCGTTGAGTGGGGATGCAAAAAGGTCCAGGTCTGGAGTCCCCCACTCTTCGAAAAGTGACCGAACTACGGCTGGATTGAGAGACCACTCGTGAGGGTCTGCCTCTGTTCTGCTGAGACGGTCTGCCAAGTCATTTTGTACACCTGGCAGGTAGACCGCTTGAATTAGTGATTTGTGTTCCAAGCACCACTCCCACACTCTCATCGCTTCCCTGCATAGGGGGTAAGAATGAGCACCGCCCTGCTTGTTGATGTAGTACATCACAGCTTTGTTGTCCGTTTGAAGGAGAACGTTCTTGTGACAAAGAATATCCTTCAGGGTTCGGATCGCATAGAGGACGGCTCTCATCTCCAGGACATTTATGTGAAGCTGAGCCTCGAGCTGAGTCCATACACCCTGAGTGTGGAGAGAGCGACAATGGGCTCCCCATCCCGTCAGCGATGCGTCTGTGGTGATGGAGATTTGATGATCCAGAGGAGCAAAGGGAAATCCTTCCAGGAGATTGCTCTCTTGAGACCACCAGGTGAGAGACCTCCGTAAGGGCTCTGTCACCTTGATGGGATAAGACTGGGGGTGAGAGGTCGGTGACCACTGAGCGGAGAGCATCCATTGGGCGGTTCTCATGTATAGCTGAGCTAGGAGTACAGTGAACACTGAGGACACCATGAGACCCAACATACGTTGCATCGAGAGAGCTGTAACTGATCTGTTCTCCCCGATGTAACGGGCCATCTGAAGGATGTCGAACCTTCTGTCCTCTGGAAGGAAAGCCTTCGAGGAAGATGTGTCCAGAAGAGTCCCTATGAAAAGGAGCCTCTGGGAGGGCTGCAGCTGCGACTTCTTTAGATTCAGCAGAACTCCCATGGACGAAGAAGGCGTAGAGGCCGCCTGAACGGCTTCCAGGGTCCCTTGACTGGAAGGGCTTAGGAGCCAATCGTCCAGGTAGGGAAACACTGGAGTCCGAAGCTTCCTGAGATGCGCCAAGTAGAACTGCACAACACTTTGTAAAGACTCTGCAAGCCGAGGACAGCCCAAAGAGCAGGACTCTGAACTGATAGTGTTGACCCAGAGCCACAAACCTTAGGAATTTGCGATGCCTCGGGTGAATGGGAATATGCTGGTAAGCGTCCTGCATGTCCAGGGAGGCTAGCCAGTCGTGTTGATGAAGCAAAGGTAACAGGGTTCCTAGAGAAATCATTTTGAATTTCTCCCTGGGGAGGAATTTGTTCAGCTTTCTGAGGTCTAGAATGGGGCGCATCCCCCCAGACTTCTTTGGAACCAGAAAGTAGTGGGAGTAGAACCCTGTGTTTCGCTGATGCAGAGGCACCAGTTCTACTGCCCTGTTGTTCAGAAGGCCCTGAATCTCGGCGGCGAGGAGGTCTGACTGAAGGGTCGACAACCTGGGTTGCCGTTTGGGAGGACGATTCAGGGGGATCTCCAGAAAATTGAGAGAATAACCCTCGCGAATTATCCGAAGGACCCATTTGTCTGAGGTTATGGACTTCCACTGGTTGTAGAAGTACATCAGACGACCTCCCACCGGAGAAGAAAAGTCCACCTCGGGCAGTGGAGATGGAACTTGGGCCGGCAACTCATAAGGCAGCACTGGGCGCTTTAGGCCCTTGCGTTTTCTGTTGCGTCTTCTTTTGAGGTTGGGCAGGTTGGTTCTTATGGAAACTTCCTCTGCCCCTGCCTCGAAAGGACTGACGACTATGAAACTGACGTTTACCTACATGCCCTCGAGAGGGGGTAGGCGGAGGTCGAGCCAGTTTAATGGCCGACCTAGTCTTCTGAGTAGCCTCTAGAGCTTGCTCTACCTGAGGACCGAAAAGATATGAGCCATCAAAGGGCAACACTATTACCTGCTGATGTCGCCATTGTAGAAGCCAATGCGCAGCCAGGAGCGACGGGCGAGTACAAATACCAGCGGCTGCTGAGCGAGAAGCAGTGTCGAAAGCGCCCAGCGGCTTTGACCTGTTGGTTAATAGATTCAATACCTCTAGTAACGGTCAGAAGAAGCTCTGACTTAGAGTCGGAGTCTGGAAGAGCTTCAACCATCCGCTTAATAGAGTGCCACAGGATATACTCATACTGAGAAAATAGCCCTGATAACTGGCAAGTACCGCATACTTAGAGTGGAGGCAGCAAAGACTCTCTTACCTAATGTATCAATCTTACGAGACTCTTTGTTAATAGGTCGAGCTGTAGTAGCTTGAGGAAGAACGACCTTATCATTCTCTGCCAGGACTACAATAGGATCCGCAAAGGCTTGAGATGCCAAAATGGGATGATCCTTGGGGGCTGAATATTTCATATCAATTGATTTAGCCACCGAGGGAGTAAGAGCAGGATTATTCCATACCATTTGAGACAGCGTCTCGAAGGAAGGCTGAATCGGAGGAGTCAAATCCATAGGGATCTCCGAAGCATGAAGATATTGGAGTCTTAACCTTTTCCCAGGATCGATGTCTGTAGTCTGGAGAGAAAGAGTGGAACTCAGGTTTTTCAACAGAGACTTAAAGGACAGGTCCTCGACCACAGGCTCTGTAGCAGCGAAAGATCCTGCTTCGTCCACTTCATCACCCAACCGAAGGTCTGGGTCAGGCTCAACATCATCTCCTGATAGTCCAGGAAGGACTGTTTGGACAGGAAAGGAGTGAAATATAGGAGAGGAGGAAAGAATTGACAGAAAAGGCGAGTCCTTGAGGGACCCCGGTGCCGAAGAGCGAACAGGGCGGAGCGGCGCCACGAGGCACTGCAGGCGCCCCGAAGAAGCCGCGTCGCGCCCGTCGCCCCTGGCACCGCGGACGGCGCCGAGAAGGCACGGCACCGTGGGCGGCACCACGAGATCCTGCGGCACCGAGGATGGCGCCGAGAAGCCCCGCGACACCGAAAATGGCGCCAACAAGCGTTGCGACCCCGCGGACGGCGCTGAAGGCACTCCAGGACCCTGAAAAACATGAGAAGAAGGAAAAGAGCAGGAGATAAGGGCTTGGTGGGGAGCCCCGCGCGCCCGCAACCATGTGAGGGGGAACACCTAAGCAGGGTCGTCGGGCACCAGAGAGGCGCCCGCGCAACCAGGAAAGTCAACTGCCCTACCTGATCGCCCGACAAGCCCGAAGGCTCCGGGCAACCGAGCCAGGCAGAAGAACCAACCTCCGAGCCCATCGCTCCATAAGAGCGCCCACTGATGAAACTGCTCATCTGGAGACCTACCTGTAGCGGGTGGGACTCCGATGTCAAGAGGCGGCTACGGAAGTTGGCGACTCCGAAGGAGGAGACCGGCAACAGCCACGATAACGGACCGTCGGCAGCGCAGACAAATCAGAGAGGCGACCTCCGTGATGCCTTCTCTTTTTAGACCTGTGGCGAAGAAGAGCTCGAGGCGAGCGGTGCGAGAATCGACCGTTTGTTTTATGCGGCGAGGACCGCCCATCCCCGGCATTGGACTGACCGTTGTGGAACCCGCTCAGGAGAAGGGGGCTGACCAGACCCAGCCCAACTGACTGAACAGCTTTCATACGAAGTCTCCCTACCGTCACCTGACCTGCTCATGGTCGGCTCCGTCAAGTAGGCGAGACTTCTTTATTATATGTTAAAAATAAAAATAGAATAAATTTAAGCGATACTACATCGAGATAATATTACAAAAAAATAAACTGAAAACTATCGCCAGTTTTAGGTTTGACTCGACAATGATAGCGTCGTTACTGAAGTGCACTCGTGAGGCGGGAAAAAAGAACTGAGGCGGTTGGAGGTCGACGCCGAGATAGTCACTGCCGCGCTGAAGAGTCACGGGCGCCATCTCTCGTGGTCGACCCTCCAGCAAAAAGTTTGCTCCCGATGGGTCCTAGTGCCTCCGGCGCAGATCCCATTAGTGTGAATGAGTGGTGGAGACTTATGTCCAGGAAGATTTCCTTTATGTCTATCCCATGCATTCTTAAATCCCGTGATTGTTTCAGCCCCCACCACTTCCTCTGGCAGGGTGTTCCACTTGTCCACCACCCGTTCTGTGAAGAAATTCTTCCTCAAGTTTCCTCTGAATCGTCCTCCCTCCAACTTCATCCCATGCCCTCTAGTCCTGGAACATCTTTTTTGCTTAAAAATAGTGTATTCCTGCACCCTGTTCCTCCTGTGAGATACTTGTATGTCTCTATCATATCCCTCTCTCCCTCCTCTCCTCCAGGGAGTACATGTTCAGTTCCTTCAACCTGTCTTCATAGGACTTGTGATGCAATCCATGCACCATCTTTGTTGCCCTCCTCTGAACCTTCTCTACCCAGTCTATGTCCTTATGTAGGTATGGTCTCCAGAACTGTACACTGTACTCCAGGTGGGGCCTCACTAGTGTCTTGTATAGCGGAATATGACCTCCCTTTTCCTGCTGGTGATGCCCCTGCCTATACATCCCAGCATCCTATTTGCTTTACCTGCTGCCTTGTCACACTGTTTCCCTACCTTGAGGTCATCAGAGATGATAACCCCAAGATCCCTTTCCTGCTTGGTGCATGCTATATCCTCACCCCCCAACTGATATATTGTGCCAGGGTTTTTGTGCCCCATATGCATTAACTTGCACTTCTTTGCATTGAATTTCAACTGCCAAACCCCTGACCATTCTTCAAGTTTCTGCAGGTCCCTTCTCATTCTGTCTACACCCTCTGGTGTGTCTACTCTGTTACAGAGCTTTGTGTCATCAGCGAACAGTGAAATTCTGCCTTCTAGGTCCTGTGCAGTTTCACTGATGAAGATGCTGAATAGGACCGGTCCCAGCACTGATCCCTGTGGTACCCCACTGGTCACTCTTCCCTCTGTGGAGTGACAGCCACTTACCACCACCCTCTGTGTCCTGCCACTCAGCCAGTTACCAACCCACCACACTACTGTCCTGCCCACACCCATATTCCCCAGTTTGTGTAATAGTCTTCTATGTGGCACAGTGTCAAAGGCCTTGCTGAAGTCCAGATAGGCCATGTCCACTGCCCTCCCTGATCCACCTCCTAGTCACCCAGTCAAAAATTCAACGAGGTTGGTCTGACATGACCTCCCCTGGTGAAACCATGCTGCCTTGGGTCCTGTAGTCCATTGACAACCAGATGTTCCGCCAATCTCTCCTTCAGTAGTGCTTCCATGATCTTCCCACTAACAAGTGAGGCTGACTGGTCTGTAGTTCCCTGCTTCCTCTTTGTTCCCGCTTTGTATAAGGGACTACATCTGCTGTCCTCCAGTCTTGGGTACCTCCTGTTTCCAGTGATTGGCTACACAGGATAGCCAGAGGTTCAGCCACCACCTCTCTTAGTTCTTTAAGGACCCTGGGTGCACCCCATCTGCCCCATTGTTTTATCAACTCTTTACTTCCAGTTCCTTCAGGACCCTTTCTGTGTAAAGGGACTTATGTCCATTTCTGCACCATTCTCACCCTTGTACTCCCTTCAGACCCATTACCCTCCTCTTCCTCAGTAAAGACTGAGCAGAAATACCTGTTCAATATGTCAGCTTTACTGTTGTCATCCTCCACGCAGCCCCCATCCCCCTTCAGTCTCACTATCCCTCCCTTTGTCTTTCTTTTTTCACTGATGTACCTGTAAAAGGTTTTGTCCCCTCTACCCACTGATTTTGCAATGTATTCTTCTGTCTGAGCTTTGGCTTCCCTTACTGACCTCCCTGCCTCCCTTTGCTTCTCCTGGTACTTCTCCCTTCTGCCTGTGTCTTTTTGTATTGCCTGAATGCAATCTTTTTGGCTTTCACTTTCTTTGCTACCTCTTTGGAAAACCATAATGGTCTCCTCTTCCTTTTGCTAACCTGCTTAATGCATAATTCTGTTGTTCTTGTAATCCCCATTTTAAATACTGCCCACTGTTCCTCAACCCGGATTCCTGTCCCATTCCCCTTAATGCCTCTTTCAAGTATCTCCCCATTTTCCCAAAGTCTGCCCCCCTAAAATCCAGGATACGTGTTTTTGTGTGGTTTGGTTCTGTTCTTTCTGTGATTTCAAACCACAATGACTGGTGGTCACTGTTCCCCAGGTGCTCCCCCACTGTTACCCCCATCACACTGTCCCTGTTTGTGAGCACACAGTCCAGTATTGCCTTCTGCCGAGTTGGTTCCATGACCAGTTGCTTGAGGAAGGCACCCTGAAGGGAGTCCAAAATAAATCTGCTCCTAGTTGATGCTGCTGCTGGGATGCCCCAGTCCACGTCTGGAATATTGAAGTGTCCAACAACTACTACCTCACCCTTGTCTGCCATCCTTTGGATGGCTAGCATCAGCTCCCTATCCGTTTCTTCCTCCTGGGCTGGTGGTCTATAGACCACACCTGTGCGGACGGCTGGCCCCTTTTCCTTTCCAGCTTAACCCACAGTATCTCTCCATTTTGTTCCTCCTGGATCTCTGTGGCCCTTATGTCATTTTTCACATACAGTGCCACTCCTCCTCCCTTCCTGCCTACTCTGTCTCTTCTGAATATGTTGTAGCCAGGTATGGCCATCTCCCAGTCGTGGTTATCATTGCACCAGGTTTCAGTGATGGCCACAATGTCCAGGTCTGACAGCACCATGACAGCCTCCAGATCTTCCATCTTGTTGCTAAGGCTCCTGGCATTTGCACACATGGCTTTCCATGATTTGACCTCCCTAGACTGTTTCGCTGTTCTACTCCAGCCCCTTCCTTGGTTGTCCTTTATCCCTAGTTCTCCTTGCTGTCTGCCCTTCTGCTGAATTCTGCCCCTTTTCTGCCTATCCACCTCTTGGGCACTAATCTCCATCTTTGCACACTGCTTTGCAGAGATAGCCACTCCTCTAGTTCACTGGTTCCACTGCTAGCTGTGGGGGGTGAGGCAGGTCCTCCTTGCTGGCCTGCTACACCCCTTTGTTAGTTTAAATGCTTGTCAATGTAGCATTTAAACTTATCATTGAGTGCTTGGATTCCCCTCCAGGATGGATGCAGGCCATCAGGCTTGAACAAACCTCCATCCCTCCAGGTGGGTCCCCAGTCACCAATGCATCCAAACCCTTCCTCACAGCACCAGTAGTTTTTTTACCTGGAGTAAAAAAATCTTCCTCTCAGGGTGGTATGAACTGGTTCCACTGCTCTGAGCTGTAGCAGCTTTTGAACCTCTGCCTCTAGTAGTGCTGTTTCTGCTAGGGAAGGAGAGAGGAAAACCCTGGACTTTTGTGGAGGAAGAAATCTGAAGTCCAGAGACAGACCCTTGCCCACTACCTCCAACACTCACTTGTCTGTGGTGATGGTTAGCCAAACATGGAGGAAGTGGGACAGTCTACTTCCGACAGGGAGGGAGGAGGCGGCCTGTTTCTCAGGGGTTTTGCTTGGGCTGGGGCCGAGGTTGTGCCCGAGACCCTCGCCTAGAGTCCCTTCTACCCCTAGGGTATCCCTGTTGAGGATACTGCTGGTATTGGGGCACAGCTACTGGCTGGAAAAAAAGTCTGGTCATGAAGGACCAACCCCTGCTCCCCCTTCCATAGGGCCTGGTGAATGAAGAAGTTCTCTCCTTGGCAGAGCTGCTTCTATAAGTAGCCTTATATTCATCCACCTTCTTCATATAAGCAACAGTGGATTCCCCAAAAAGAGAATTTCCTTCCAATGGAAAATCCAAGGCCTCTGAGTATCCTGACTGAGGTTTGTGGCCGTAAGCCAAGCAAAACTCCTCTGTGCCACTGCGTTAGCCATCCATCTGGCTACAGTGTCATTAGAATCAGCAGCCATTTGGAATAGCCCAAACCTGGCAGTTTCAGCCAGGTCATCTGATAAGGGTGAGGTGGCTTTCACAGACATTGCCAGTACCGACTGCCACAGGGATTTCCGATTCTGGGCAGCATAAGACTGGAAGGTAGCCTGTCTCATGGCCAAGGAGGCTGACAAATAGCATTTCTTGGCCATACGATCCAGTTTTCTGGAGTCCTTGTCTGGAGGGTGTGAGGACAGAGTGACTTTAGCCTTATCACAGGCTGCCCGTTATATTACCACTTGATGGTCTGGATGGGAGAAGAGGAAATCAGCTCCCTCCTTATCCAGCTGGTATTTCTTGTCTATCTTCCTGTCAATGGGAGGAAGAGAGTTAGGGGTCTGCAGAAGCTTTAAGGCATCTTTCTTAAAAAATTTGTAGACCGGCAGGAGGAGGGCCTTTGTGGGTGTTAAACCCATCATATTCAAATATTCAATCTCCTTCTCATCCTCCACTTGCTCTGTTGTGGCAATATCCAGAGCATCTGCCATCTTCCTCATGACAGAAAAATGTGAGGAAAAGTCCTCGGACATCCTGGGAGGCGAACCAAAGTCCTGCTCAGGGGGCACCTCTGGGGGTTATGTTTGTCCTCCTCGTATGGCTCATCATCATCCTCAAAATACTGTTGCTCTGGTAAAGAGGGCAACACAGCACTGCCAAACTGGGGACCCTGAGAAGGGTCAGGAGGCTGAGGGATGATGTTTTGCAGGGCTTGAATAATCTTGAATTCCTGTGCTATCTCCTGAGCTGAAGGCATTGCAGGCACTTGCACAGAAGTCCCTGGTTTAGCAGGAGAGGGTTCTGCATGCTTAAGCTTCTTAGCCTTTTTTGAGGGAACCGGGGAGTCAGCCAGTTCTTTGCCTCTTTTTGCCCCTTTTTCGCCTGTATCAGGGTCAGCGGTAAGTACACCTGTGGGTTCTGCCACAACAGACTGGGGTGTCAGCTGGTTAGAGCCATAAAGATCCCTAGGAAACTTTTTGTTTAGCTTTTCAAGGCATTCTTCTATGGTTTTATCTGGAAAAGTTTTACAGATGTCACATTCTTGGTCAAGATGTTCAAAACCCAGACAAGCTACACATAAGGTGTGCTTGCCTGCTTTAGCAAACACATCTCCACACTTTAGACAATTTTTAAAACCGGGTTCTCTGGTTCTCTTAAGGTTTTTCTGCCATGGTGAAGCTAAAGTAGAAAAAACACCAACCACTAAATAAGAAAGACTGCTGTGGTTATTTTATGAAATACTTTTTTTTTTTTTTGCGGTCGGTTCCGGAACCGAAAGGAACCGAACCAGAAGATGTGAAAATAAACCGGTTCAGCAGTTCTATAACCAAGAAAAAATGGTTATAAATACAATTTGAAAAGACAGTTAATATACACAAAAATAAAGGTTCTTTAGTCAGAGAACCCTGAAGTAACAAACTAAGTCGGTTCCCACACGGTTATCCCGAACCACGAGGAACCAAGAAAACAACTATTTTTAAACAATAAACAAGATCTAGTCTGACAATCAGTAGAGGCAGTAAAATAAATGAAATACACTTAGGGTTTTATGATTTTTTTTTTATCTTTCTTCATGTGAAAGAGGACGACAGGAACTCTGAGCAATCAGACTTTCAGGCGGAGAGAAAAATCTGAAGAGGTTAGAACACTACAGTTGGTAGAGGCAGTATTTGAAAAATGCTCATGTGCAAAGAATTCTACTTATTCGCATGTGTTCCATCTCTTTGGGCAGTCCAACGCTCCAGGCTTACTGCATAAAGTTATGAATATCCAGAGCATTACTACGGTTAGAAAGAGCAACTTCTTAGCTGGGGCCACAACCATCATCTCAATAAAATCAGCCTCCTCCTCCTCAGTTGTTTCCTGAGTGGGGAGGTCCAAGGTTTGAGCCACCTGCTGCATGAAGGCAAACAGGGTGGTAAAGTCCTCTGACCCTTTATCAGGAGAGTCAGGACGCTGGGGGATCACGGGAAACATTTGGTTCTAAAGGTTCCCCCAAATCCTCATCCTCCTCATAATCATAATCCTCCTCGTCCCCAGTGATCTCAGGATCAAGATCGTGGGGACTGGGAACTGAGGAAGAACCTGGGGGCACAACCGCAGGATTTTGAACTGAGGACCGTGGAACCGAACCTGTAGGAGACTGAAGGGATTGAATAACCTGGATGGCATTTGCTATCTCCTCTACGGTTGGAATGGTCGGATTCAACAGTTGTGGTTCTTGAAGCCCATGCTGCTTCTTCCTCTTTTTCTTGCCCGTGGTTGCAGGTTCAGCAGTGCGTTTCTTTCCCTGCGAACCGATACCCCGGTCAGAGGGTGTTTCCACTGGTTCGTCAGTACCTTTGGAGGAAGATCTGTCTGTAACCGGGTCGGCGGTTGTTTTAGACATTTTTTCCTTCAGTTGGGTTAAACGCTTGTCTAGTGTCGACTGTGGAAATTTTTTACGTATTTAACAATCTGTCTTCAAGTGGTCAAACCCAAGACAGAATACACACATAAGATGGGGATCAACTTTTACAAAAATTTCCCCGTACTCGGTACAGTGCAGGGAGCCTGTTGGACCGGTTATTTTCTTAGGAGTCTGAGACATGGCCAACTAGGAAAAGCTGAACACCCAAAATAATATAATTTTTATTTTTTTTTTGGTTGGTTGGTTTAGTGACCATGGAACAAACCGCGGTTTAGCCTGGTGATGTTCTCACAGAATTAGTAAAATTAACAGAAATTACCTTACCAAAGGAAGAGTAACAAAAATCTCAGTTCCCGACTGGAAAACAGGACAGAAACCAAGAATTTACTGATAATCTGCTAATCTAAACTAGTCTACCTGTTAACCAGAGATTGCGGTTTAAAAATAAAGAACTTGTAAGCAGTAAAAACCGAGAAAATAAGACTATCTTGAATAAAGATGCAGAGGAGTCTCTGAGGTGTCTGACTAGTCAAGCGGAGTGAAGAATCCGACGGTTGATGGACTGCTTATCAGAGACAGTGGTTTGAAAACAGAGCTCGAGCCTAGCATTCTATCATTTGCATAGGTTTTATTAACCTTTTCAGCTCCAGGGCAGTACTATGGTGGGACCATACTACATATGTCAAAATACAGTAAGATTTCCCGGGGTTAGAATCTATTTTCCCTTGAGCACAGAAGAAATAGAGGGGACATGAAAGAAACTTTTAAGTATGTCAAAGTGATAAATGCAGTACAAATCAAAAACCTCTTCCATAAAAATAGGACTGCGGGCACAAAGGGGCACAATGTACACTTGGTAGGAGGAAATTTTGAAATTTCAGAACCAATGGTGGAAAATACTTTTATACAGAGGGGGTCGTGGACCCGTGGAACAGCCTGCCATTGGAGGTGGTGGCAGCTAAGTCAGTCAGCAAATTCAAAGGGGCAACTGTGGGTGGTCATCTAACATACTAACTACCAGCAGATTAGGCCTTATGGTCTATTGAGTCTGCTCGAACCTCAGATCCCTAGTTGGGTGCCGAGGCCCTCCCCCTTGTGTTCCAGAAACCCCTATCATCCATCCCCACCCCCCTGGGCCAGGCCATCATCTGATACATCCGCTTTCTGTGTCTGTCCCACCCTCTCTTGAAGCCATCCACTGTGGATCTTTGAACCAGCTCACCAGGCAGCGCATTCCAAGGGTCCACCACCCTCTCAGTGAAAAACCTCTTCTTTTCCCCACTCACCCTTCCACCTTCCAACTTCAAACCATGCCCTCTGGTGATACCTCCCTGCTTTAGTATAAAGATCCCCTCCATGTTTACCCTATTTATTCCCTTGAGGTACTTGAAGACCTCAATCATGTCCCCCCGTCTCTCCTCTCCTCCAATGAAAACAGGCAGAGCTCCTCAAGTCTGTCCTCATACGTCAAATCCCCTAGTCCTCGTATCATCTTAGTTGCCCTCCTCTGTACCCTCTCCAGGAGCTGTATGCCCCTCTCCAAGTGTGGTCTCCAGTACTGTACACAGTACTCAAGGTGTGGTATAACCAGTCTATTGTACAGCAGTAGAATCACTTCCCTGCTCCTAGAGGTGATCCCCCTTACAATGCATCCCAACATCCTGTTTGCCTTGCTAGCCGCTCTCCTGCACTGCTCAGAGTCATCTCTCAAAAGCAATAGATAAGAGGGAGATAGACATCTCGGACAGACTAAATGGACCACATGGTCTCTGCTGGCGAATTCTTATGTTCTTATGAAGTCTCCTGGTGGCTGGGTTGAACTTCTCGCAGGCCTTGCAGGCTTAGACGTCGTGGTCTGGGCATAAGCAGAAGAGACAAGCAGAATGGCCGTCCTTATCCAGGAGTTGCTTGCTTCTGGCACACTTGGTAGTGCAGTCAAAGATGTGGAAGGTTGAGAAGACATAAACCAAAGAGAGGAAACATCGAAAATGTAATGTTTAACTTAGGAAAACTAAGAAAATAAACCGTGGTTAAATGCAGGAGAACTGCAGTTGGCAGTAGCTGTGGAGCTCTTAGTGGTCCGACGTGTGCTGTCCGACAGCGGAAAAGAATGGAGGAGGGCATTGGGCCTCCCAACTTATACAAGATAGGCCGACAGAGGTGGGTGGCCCCCTCTGGTAGACTGCTAGCTAGAAAGGTTTCCGTGTGGTCCTAGTGCCTGATGACTTAGTCCTACCTGTTATGGCCTGCTGCAAGTGATGCCCTCAAAGTAAGATCAGAAGTAGTTCCAAGACTGAGCCCTGCGGGTCCCCAACTACAGATGCTGCAGGCTCGGAGAAGATTGTGCTCAATTTGACCTGCTACTACTTGTGCAGAAGGTACAGTAATTAGTAAACCATTTTAGGACAGGAGGTGCCATTACGAGGTCTTTGAGTTTGGTATGAAGCAAGGGATGGTCAACAAGGTTGAAGGCTTTTAAGTCTATAAACACAGCACCAGTGTATTCCTCTCTATCCATGGCACTAGCTACATCGTTAGTTAGTGTAAGTAAAGCTGTAGCAGTACTATGATCCCTTATAAAATCATGTTGGTGCATTAATAGCGAACAATGATTTAGCAGACAGTCTGTGATTGTGCAGCAACCAATTTCTCAAGTAATTTATTAAGCACAGGAAGAACAGAAATGGTTCTATAGTTGCTAAGGATGTTTGGGTCACCGTTCTTGAAGACTGGGATTACGTGAGACAGCTTCCACGCAGAAGGGTCATCACTTAACAGAGACGGACTGAATAATCTAGTAACCGCAGAGGCCATCTCCCATGCAGCAAACCAGAGCAGTTTAGATTCAGATCCGCTTAAGCCAGCAGACTTAGCCACAAGGATGCACTCATGCATTTTACATACCTCAGAAGAAAAAATTACTCACCTTAGTAATGTTGTTTCTTCTGATGGAGTCTTGCTATATTATGACAAGTTGCAGTTTGTCCCACCACTAGAACTGCTCCGGAGGTGAAATAGTTAAATCCATTCCATGAATGGAACTTTGAGCACGAGCTCTAAGATAGAAGCTCTGTCTGTGTAGTTTCACACCTGAACTGTCAGATCTTTACGAGCAAAAACTCACTAAGGTCTGTGTGGAAGCTGTAACCTACACTAGCCAACTGGCTACCTAAATAATAACACCCACTGCTGGTCCCAACACCAAAGACTCAAGTCAGGGGACCAGAATTAATAATATAATTTAACAATATGAGAAATAACACAAGAATAATAAACACCACACCCCAAACCCCAAAAAGGGTGAAACGCCAAAAAGGGCATAAAATAGTGCCCACACTAGGTTGCCCACACCATACCCAAGTAGAAGTTCTGAGAGGGCAGGTTGGGGAGAACATAATATAGCAAGACTCCATTAGAAGAAACAACATTACTAAGGTGAGTAATTTTTTCTTCAAACAACATGAAGTCTTGCTATATTATGACAAGTTGCAGACTACACAGCAGTACCTCCATGGAGGAGGGACAGAACCTACTTAGGGAATAGGCTCTGAAGCACAGCTGTGCCAAACCGAGCATCTCTCCTAGCCTGGACATCCAGGGAGTAATGCTTGGTGAAAGTGTGTACCGTTTTCCAAGTAGCAGCCTGGCATATCTCCAATATAGGGATGTCTCTGGCAGCAGCTAGAGACGCGGCTGTACCTCTGGTAGAATGAGCCCTCAAGCCAGAGGGGGGATCTCTGCCCAGTTTCTGATAACAAAATTGGATACAAGAGACAATCCACTTGGCAATTGATCTCTTAGTGGCAGGTTTCCCTTTCCCAACCTCACCATAAGTGAGGAAAAGTTGGAGGGATTCGAACCTGTGACCCTTGGTACGTTCTAAATAGTAACTAAGGGCCCTCTTAACATCCAAACTGTGTAATCTCCTCTCACCAGAAGAGGAGTGTTCAGTGAAGAATACTGGACGGGAGATAGATTGGTTAAGATGGAAATCTGAAACCACCTTAGGCAAAAACTTCCTGTCAGTCCTGAGGACTACCTTATCCCTGTGGAAAGAAATAAAGTCAGTTTCTACTGACAAGGCTTGCAACTCACTTATGCGTCTAGCAGAAGTGATAGCCACTAGGAAAACAGTTTTCCAAGTTAGATACTTCAGCTCTGCAGAAAACAGAGGTTCAAAAGGGGGTTGCATTAACTGGGCAATGCAAACATTAAGGTCCCAGGCAGGGGCTGGATCCCGAAAAGGTGGATTAGTATGGAGTAATCCCTTAAAAAACTTGGAAAACACAGGGTGAGCGGAAAGAGAGGATGACTTTCCTGCTGAAACAAAAGCAGAGACAGCTGCCAAATGAACTCTCAGGGTAGCTGGTCTGAGGCCCAAGGAATTAAGATGGACCATGTAATCTAACACAATGGGCAAATCAGCAGATTCTGGGAATATCTTCCAGAACACCAAATGGAAAACCTTTTCCATTTAGAATTATAAGTAGCCCTAGTGGAAAGCTTCCTAGAAGCCTTTAGAATTTCAAGAACACCCTGAGAGAGGTGTAAGTCAGCAAATTCTAACTCCTCAAGAGCCAGGCCTTGAGGTTGAGGGATTTGAGGTTCGGATACCAAACTCTCCCCTGGGCACAGGATAATAGGTTGTGATTCCTGGGGAGACACAGGGGAAGACTGACTGTCAGGGACAGGAGTGGGTACCAGGCTGCCTTGCCCAATCCGGGGCAATCAGAATCACCCTGCAAGGCTGGGATCTGATTTTGACTAACACTTTGAATAGGAGAGGGAAGGGGGGGGAAAGCATAAAGAAACTTCCCTTCCCAATCCAGAAGGAGGGCGTCCAGGGGTACTGAGCCCAACACTGGAGGCCTGCAGCAGAACAGTGGAAGTTGGTGATTGTCTGGGGCTGCAAAAAGGTCTATCTGAGGGGTGCCCCATCTGGCAAAGACTATCCCCAGTACTTGAGGATCTAGGGACCATTCGTGATGGCCCTGAGAAATCCTGCTGAGAGCATCTGCTAGAACATTGTCCTTTCCTGGAAGGTGAACTGCTATGAGGGAAGTGTTCAAGGAATAGGCCAGAGACCACAACTTCATTGCCTCGGTGCACAAGGCCGAAGACCGAGTGCCCCCTGCTTGTTGATGTACCATATTGGTGTGGTGTTGTCTGTTCTGACTTGTATCACCTTGTTGTGGACAGATGCAGAAAACACTTGAAGTGCTAAAAAGACAGCTCTGAGTTCCAGCAAACTGATGTGGAACAAAGATTCCTGGGGGGACCACACTCCCTGAGTGGAGAGGTCGCCCATGTGAGCTCCCACCCAGGAGGGAAGCATCTGTAGTGAGAGTCAGCGTGTGAGCAGGGGAATGAAGGGACCCCAATCTTAAATTGCTCTGATCCTGCCACCACTGGAGGGCCTGGATCAAGGTTCAGTCACTGGGACCAACTTGGAAAGGGGTCTCTTCTCTGAGACCAATAGGTTCTCAAGTGAAACTGAATGTCTCTCATCTGAAATCTTGCTCCCTGCACTACAGCTGTGGATGCAGCCATGTGCCCCAGGAGCTGCAAAGTGTCTTGCTGGTCGAGACCATAGAGTGAAGGAGGAGGCCAGAGCCACCAAGTTCCTTACCCTTTCTAAAGGAAGAAAAGCTCTGGCCAGTTTGTGTCCAATTCTGCACCTATAAAGGTGAGTACCTGGACTGGTTCCAGAACCGACTTTGGTAGATTGTAGGAAGCCCAGGGGTGAGAAGCTGCTGGGTGACTTGCAGGTGAGATTTTACCTGTTCTGGGGACTGGCCTACAATGAGCCAGTCGTCTAGATAGGGAAAAACAGCAATCCTTTGCCTCCTTAAGTGAGCCACTGCTACTACCAGACATTTTGTGAATACCCTTGGGGAGGTCAAGCCGAAGGGCATTGCTCTGAACTGGTAATGACCTGAGGGCAGTTCGAATATGAGGTACTTTCGGTGGGAGCTTCTGATTAGGACGTGAAAACAGGCATCCTTGAGGTCCAGGGAAGCTAGCCAGTCCCCTGGCCTTAGAGAAGGTAAAATCATTGCCAGAGTTACCAT
Source organism: Neoceratodus forsteri (assembly GCA_016271365.2). Lineage (NCBI taxonomy): Eukaryota > Metazoa > Chordata > Ceratodontiformes > Ceratodontidae > Neoceratodus > Neoceratodus forsteri. Next base: position 87,003,102 of record CM028136.1, read on the forward strand.
TCTGAACTTTGGTTTCAAAAGACGCTTGTTCAGATATCTGAGGTCTAAGATGGGCCGCCATTCTCCTGTCTTTTTTGGGGTAAGGAAGTATCTGGAATACAGACCCCTGCCCTGGAGTAGGGGAGGAACCCTTTCTATTGCTCTGAGAACCAACAGGGTTGAGACCTCTGCTTCTAGAGCAAGGGTCTCTGAAGAACTTGCAGGTAGAAAAAGCCTGGCTCTCATCTTGGGGAACTTTTTGAAGCTGAGAACCAGACCCTGGCTTACTACTTCCAGAACCCACTTGTCTGAGGTTAAAGACACCCAGTTCTGACTGAAGTAAAGCCAACCTGCCCCTACTGGTAAGGGAGAATCGGCCCTGGGCACCCCATCAGGGTGCCTGCTTGGCAGGTGCTTTAGGCTGAGGGGTGGGAGCAGGCCTGCCCACACCCCGTCTGCCTCTGCCTCTGAAGAACCCCCTCTGAGCATAAGCAGAGGAGGCCTGAGTTTGGTAGAAAGGCCTGTGGAAGGCCTACCCCTGGGGTGTGCCTCTGGGAGTGGCTTGCCGCTCCTTAGCCTGGGCACTTTTGTAAGTAGTCTATATTCATCCATCTTTTCATATAATTCTCTGTCTGCTCCCCAAACAGAGAATTTCCTACTACAGGAAAATCCATAGCCTTAGTCTGGGTGTCCTGTGGAGAGGCTAATACACCTGAGCCAGGCCAACCTACGAAAAGCTACAGATGTGGCCATGACTCTAGAGGAGACATCATTAACATCCACAGCAGCATGAAACTGCACCTTAGAAGCCTCAATGCCATCGGCAGCCACCTGTTCCAGCTCACTAGCCAGCTGGCCATGGGCTTGTTTGGCTAATTCCATAACAGTATCCCATCTAGATTTCTGATACCTTGCTACATAAGCCATATAATTTGCTTGCCTGAGCCCCAAGGACGCTGCCATGTACTGTTTTTTTTTTTTTTGCCATGGCATCAATCTTCCTGGAATCCTTGTCAGGAGGATGTGAAGCCAGGGAATATTAACTTTATCACAGGCTGCAGCCTGAACTACTAACATGACTGCATTGCTGAGAAAAGAATTCTGTATCAGGACCTGACAATGTGTACCTTCTGTCCATCTTTTATCTACAGGAGGCACAGAATTAGGAGTTTTAAGATTTTTATTGTTTGTTTCCTAAAAGACTTATGCAAAGGAATAGACAATCTCCTAGACTCTGGAATATCCATCATTTCTACAAAATCAGGTGCCTCTTGCTCATCCACAGCTTCTTCCAAAGGAAGCTGGAGGGTTTCAGCAACTTTTTTGTAAAACATAAAATGAGAGGGGGACTCAGAAAGCATAGGGGGAGATTCTAAAGGTCTGTCTGGGGAAATGTCCGGTTCAATGAGCACACCCAGACCCTCCCAGCCACATTCATACTGTTCATAATCATCCTCCCCCTCCTCTGGTACATAAAACTCCTCAACATCATATCCTTGAACCGATGGAACCGGACGAACCAACCTTTTACCAGATAGTGGCGGTTCGGACGGGACCGGAGACAGTGACTGGACAATTTGAATAGCTCTTGCTATCTCTGCAGCAGTAGGAGAAGGGATTTTGGACTCCAAACCTGCTGACTTCCTTGTTCTCTTTACTGGAACTGGTTCCTCCGAACCAGCTTTTCTTTTGCCCGAGGAAGTCTCGCCCTGGTCAGAGGGCACTCCCTCGATCGGTTGGCACCGAACCGGGCTGGCCATCCGGGTCAGCGGACTTTTTGGCCTCTTGTTCCCTGAGCCTGCCCAATCTCTTTTCCAGGGTGGCTGCAGGGAAATTCTTACAAATCTGGCAGTCTGACTGGAGGTGGTCAAACCCCAGACAATAAACACATGTGGTGTGTGGGTCAGCCTTGGCAAAGACTTCCCCACAGACATCACAGTGTTGAAACCCAGTGGGCCCGGTTTTTCTTTTGGGTTTCTCAGACATAATGCCAGCCTAACCAGAAAAACTTGCCCTTTGAACGGCAGTGCCAGGCAAGACACCCTTATCGGTTCCTAACCGTGTCACGGGTATTGGAAAAAACCGTAATAAATCCGTTTTTTTTAGAACCGATAAGAACCGGGAACCGCACTCTAAAATGACAAGCTTTAAAATTTTTAAGCTTTTAACCCAGCTGATCGGTTCAAAACCGAACCGATAAACTTACAAGTTCCACACAGAAAATACAATTTTAAATTACTTACGATGCCACAGACAGAGCTTGAACCGAACAGTTTTGCGGTTAAAATAAAACTATTCTCGGTTGAATCGAACCGAGAAAACACTGTTTAAACCGAGAAATGAACCGAGCAGTAGGAGAAATCTCTGGAGCGACTGTTCAGTGAGGCGGAGTAAAGAATCTGACAGTTCAGGTTTGAAACTACACAGACAGAGCTTCTATCTTAGAGCTCGTGCTCAAAGTTCCATTCATGGAATGGATTTAACTATTTCACCTCCGGAGCAGTTCTAGTGGTGGGACAAACTGCAACTTGTCATAATATAGCAAGACTTCATGTTGTTTGAAACCTTGACTGCTTTAAAGTAAAAAAAAAAAAAAAAGAGAGAGTGGGTTTATGATCCAGATGTGCAGCTGGATTCAGTACAATGCCACTACTAGGAGTAACTTACCCTGATATTGCAAGACATGCTATTTAGGGGTACCCCCAAATAGGGAGTTGCTGGGATCCCTTTGGCCTGCCAGCTTACTAGGACACCCCGGCTTACCTGATACCTCCAGGGGGGCAAAGTCTAAAAATCACCAATATGGTTCTCTTCGGAAGTAAAAAACAAAACAAAACAAATATCAGTCTCATTACAGCACATTATGGCCAATTGGGATTCAGATTTTATCTGAAGGATCAAATAAGCACCACATCGCTGTAACTCCAGCAGATTATGACTCAGTTCTCCTTGTTTAAGGAGTAGGTACCAACCTTTAATAATGATATCATCGGTTAACATGGCAAGCCCTGTAGCCTGATAGTCTCCTGGGAAAATGACCACAGTATCTCCACAGTAGCAGTTTTCCAGAGCCGCATCTAAGTTATCATGCTGCTGAATCAGTGTGTCAGCACAAAAACTCTTGATCTGCAAAGAAAAATGTACAAGGCAGTCCAGCTCTATGAATATTTATTCTGCTTAGGGTAAGGGGACAAACTGCTGTTCTCTACATAGATCTCTTAACAGCACAATATGACTGTGAACAGCATGGTACTTAGGCAGAAACCTACCGGATATCCCAAAAGTTTTCAAAAAACAAACTCCAAAGTCTGCACACTGTGTACAGTATTTCAAATAATATTTAGAAACGTAAAAACAGAATCTGACAGTAGATAAGGACCACCTGGCCCACTTACTCTGCCCATTTCCCTACCTACTGTATAAACTCCAGATCCTACTTGATCTGCAGGCTACCCCCCCTTGTCTTCTGCCTGTCCCATGCATTCTTGAATTCTCCTACCACTGTTTCTCCCACAACCTCCTCAGGGAGGCTGTTCCATGCATCCACCACCCTTTCTGTGAAAAAACACTTCCTCACATTGCCAGAGTCCCCCCCGCGTCATACTGTGACCACTTGTTCTGGCACATCACCTTTTCTGAAAGATGCTGCCCTCTTGAACTCTACTGATCCCCTTGAGGTATTCGAATGTCTCATCATATCCCCTTCCCTCTCTCCCTCCTTTCCTCCAGTGAATACATACTGAATTCCCTCAATATCTCCTCATATGGTTTCTGGTGTAGCCCCTGTACCATTTTTTTGCCCTTCTCTGGACTGCCTCCACCCTGTCAATGTCATGTTGGAGATGAGGTCTCCAGAGCTGCATGCAGTACTCTCAGATGAGGCCTCATGAACTGCCCGTACAGTGGCATCACCACCTCATGTTTTCTACTGGTGATATAGGTACCTCGCCCTATGCACGCCAGCATCCTCCCGGCTTTCCTCACTGCCTTCACACATTGTTTGGCTACTTTTAGATCATCCGTTATGATTACCCCCCAACTCTCTTTCCAGTTTGGTTGTTGTTAATAGCTTCCCTCCCCTCATGTGTATTCCTCCCCTAGGTTTTTGTTCCCCAAGTGCAAGATTCTGCATTTCTTGGCACTGAATCCGAGCTGCCACACTCTTGACAAATCCTCCGACTTGCCCAAGTCTCTCCTCATGTTTGCCCCCAGAGTGTCAGCCCTATTGCAGATTTTAGTGTCATCTGCAAAAAAGGCATACCTTTCCTTTGAGTCCCTCCGCCATGTCGCTAACAAAGACATTAAAGAGGACTGGCCCCAGTACTTAATCCTGTGGCACTCCACTGGTTACTCCCTTTTCTTCAGATTGAACTCAGTTAACTACCATCCTCTGTGTCCTATTGACAAGCCAATTTCTGACCCAGTTTACCACCTTGTGACCCACTCCCAGACTGCCCAACTTGTTTACTAAACTGTGTCAAATGCCTCACTAAAATCTAGGTAGGCCATGTCCACCGCCCTTCCCTGATCTACTACCCTTGTCAGCCAGTCCAAAAAATCTGCCAGATTCATTTGACAAGACCTTCCTGTTGTGAATCCACGCTGCCTTGGGTGCAGTGCCCTGCTGGCTTCTGGATATTCCACAATCATTTCCTTTAACAGTGATTCTCATCATCTTTTCCATTACTGAGGTTAAACTGGCCAGTCTATAATTTCCCATTTCTAACTTGCTTCCACTTTTGTGAAGGGGTATCAGGTTCTCCCCTCCTCCAGTCCTCTGGTACTACTCCCTGCTCCAACGATTTGTTGAACAGAGCTGTCAGTGCAGGGGCTGAAATTAAGTTTTGCAGCCACTAGTCGGCAGGGCTAGTGACTGGGAAAATCCACTAGCCCCACAGACTTTTTCACTAGACCAGCTGATGTACTTTTTTTTAAAATTTTAAATCTTTATTAAAGAATTTCATCAGTGGAGTACATTCAAAAATCAGCACAGCATATGACAGAGTATACATTTGCCTAATAGACATATTCCTGTACTCTCTGAGCTTATAAAAACAGACAGGTACTTGAATTGTAATTAATACTTGAAACATTAGCAGAACATTAATAACATTAACAAAAAACACACAGGAGAGGTGTGTAGGTGCCTAGTAAGAGTATGCCCATCCCAATCAACTGATCTTATAAACATGGACCCGGATATTCAGAAGGGTTGCAAGTGCAACCCACTGATGCGCCCCGGCACGATATTCAAACGTGGATTGTGCCTTGCACAAATCCCTATGCACCGGAGCGCATCAGTAATGTATGCGGCGCAGGTAGGGGGGGCATGCCCATGCATACTCCGCACATCCTGATATTCAGCCCGGGATGTGCTGAGCCCATGCATGTGCAACCCCTACTTGCACTGCACACAGGTGAGCCAAAAAAAAAAGGAACAATGGCTGGCCACCCACAGGTGAGCTGCCATATTGCAGGGCACAACACGGCAGCTGCCACCAGTGGGTGGCCACCCAAGCTCAGGCTGCACCTTCGTGGCAGCGCCTCCCCCATGCTCGATCATGGGCATACGTAGAAGAATAGAAACGTCCAATATCCCTGGTGGTCCAGTGGACCGCTCGCAGCCCGATCTCAGGCATATGTTAAAATAAAAGTACAGTCCGATATCCCTGGTGGTCCAGTGGACCGCTCGCAGCCCGACTGTGGGCATATGTTAAAATAAAAGTACAGTCCAATATCCCTGATGGTCCAGTGGACCGCTCACAGCCCGATCGCCAGCATATGTTACAATAAAAGTAAAGTCCAATATCCCTGGTAGTCCAGTGGACCACTTGCAGCCCATTCGCGGGCGTCAGTAAACCATTAATGCCACAGAAACCCAACCCTGGTGGTCTAGCGGTACCCCCCTCCCCACTGAGCCCCACTCCCTCCCGTCAGTGGCAGCTCCCCACCCGCTGACTGACACCGTACGGTAGGGCTGTACACCCACTGATCCACAGCGTAAGCCAATGGGCATATATTCACATATCTGGACTGTGTAGTACGGTATGGGCTGCATGCCCATTGGCTCACGCTGTGGACCAATGGGCGTACAGCCCTACCGTACGGTGTCAATCAGCGGGCGGGGAGCTGCCGCCCGCTGCTGACGGGGGGTGGTGGTGGGGAGCAGGACGGTGGGGCTCAGTGGGCAGGTGGGGAGGGGGGGTACCGCTAGACCACCAGCGTTGGGTTTCTGTGGCATTAATGGTTTACTGACGCCCGCAATCGGGCTGCAAGCGGTTTACTGGACCACCAGGGATATTGGATGGTTAATAAATTCTACATATGCCCTTGATCGAACGGCAGGGGCCCCATTCCGCGATGTGCAGAAGTCGGTCCCAATGGCTGCAGCCTGGCAGGTACAAGTCGCCAGGGATCGGCGCACCTGCATGCAAATGGGGCCATAATGACATGCAAATAGCCCCATTTGCGCAGTGCATGCATTATGGCCCCATTTGCATGTGCACCTTTGAATATCGTGGTGGCGCAACAAAACTTGCGCTAGCGCATCCCCCCTGCTCCACTCTGGCCACTGCGCCATGTGCACTGTGGGTGGCCAGGGTGCGATAGTTAGCGATGCTGTGCCATGGCGCAGCTCCGTTGAATATCACCCTGTCAAAGCCCCTGCGCTGCCAAGTTGCACTGCGCCCAGGCTTGCGCCACAGCCTGGCGCAGTCTGAATATCCGGGCCATGGTATTTAATTTCATAAATTAACCTTCAACTCAAATAGACCTTGGAGTTACCTAGTGGGGGTAGAGGAGGCAGAAGGGGGGAGATAAGAATTTAAAAACCTATTATTCCCAATCTTCTCCAGTTATATTATTATCCAAAGTGGCAATATGTCTCCAATAAGGCAGTCACCCTGCTCAGGCAGGCAAGGGGAAGGCCGCTGGTCCAACTCACGGGACAAAGTCCCTTCTCACCGCCTTAATGTAAAGTACCCATCTCCACCTGAATATCTCAAATACCTCATGATGATGATTGATAAGCAGCTGGATTCCAATTTATAGACACCTATTAAGATATCTTGCCACTGAGAGATCATGGGACAGGAGATGACAGCCACCACTGGGTGACTGCCTTCTTGGCTGCCAGAAGGGTAATGTTCAATAATTTTTTTATTATGTGGGGCATGAAGAGGTGCCTCATATTTTGAAAATAGGGCCCCCCAGTCAAGGTTATGAGTGTGGCTAGCGAGGTCTCCAGCTTCCTCTGTGTACTTGAGGAAAGGACTGGAGAGTAGGACATGTCCAAAAAATGTGGCCATGCGTAGCAGGGGAGCTGCCGCAGCCTCTCCAGCATGCTGCTCTTCTGCCTGGAAGATACTTAGCCTGGACAGCAGGCATATGAAAATATCTGATGATTACCTTCCAGGAGAACTCCCTCCAAAGATACAGCTGGTGAATGACTGCAGCCTCCACAAATGTCTCTCTCAGTTCACCTTCTCTAGGTTGACACCCAAGTCCTTTTCCCATGTTTGTTTGAAAGAAAGTAATGAGTACCCTGTGCTAGCTTGTAGGGCTGCATAAATATAGGAAATCATATAAGTTAAAGGTGCTCTGCCTTCAATAGCTCAGTGGAAAATGTCTATGAGTGGGTATGACTTCAAGAATCCCCGAGATACCCATTTTAGGGCTGCAGGTGGGGAGCCTGCAGCCCTATTGCACTAGCTCTAAAAATGAGCTACCGTATTCAGACCTTGAACACTTCCTTTGGGAGTTTTTGAATGATTGTTCCACCTCTTTGCAGCCCTTCAATTTAACCCTTGCAGTGCTGCAGACTGAACATCTATCCAGTGCTCAATCAAATAGATTCTTTCTAGTTCTTTCAGCAGCTTAGGGCTTAAGAAACAAATGCTCTGGAGCATCACCTCTCCTCCCCAACCTTGTAGTGCTTCGGGGAGTATAAGAAACACATGTTTTCTTTTGAAATCAACTTGGTAAACAGCATTTTTAGAGCTAATGCAAAAGGGCGGCATACAGCCATCTTGCTGTCTGTAGCTGGAAAAATGGAGTACCATGGCACACATTTTGGAAGCTTTCAATGTATCCTTCTCCAACTTACTAGTTAAATAAAATAGTCTCATCTCTTGAGTAGACTAACCTGCAACACTATTTTCTCAGTTTTTTTTATTGCAATGTGACTTTTTGGAGACTAATAATTTACTGACATGACTTTCAACAGATAACAGTATCTAACTGCAGAGTAGTTTCAAATTACCGTCATCTCTCCCAGTGCGTGTGTGTAGCAATGATTTACAGTTTTCCCTCTGAAGAGTTGATTTATGTTAACCCTTTCTGGACCCAATTAGCGGCATTGGAACTCTCATGGTTTTATACTTGTACAAAGGGTAAATAAATGCTATGCAGCTAATGTTTTAGGGGTTTTCGGAGGTTGCAAGGGGCATCCTAAGGAATTACAAAGAATGTTAGCAGTGTCAGCTAGGCTCCACGTCAAAAGGGCTAAGAAAGAACTGCGACTACAATAAGGGTGAAGTAATTTTGGCTACCGTGAAAAGGGCGACGGTAAATTACGGCTACTGCACTAATGGCAACAACTGTGTTTATGCAGGGGGCGCTTTGCCCCACCGGACCCCCCATTCTAGCGGGCTTTGCGCCCCACACACCCCTTACTATTATAACCAACTCAAGTTGTAGCACCTCAAGGAGGGGGGAAATTTCATTATCGCCATTAGTGTAGTAGCCGTAATTTACTGTCGCCCTTTGCACAGTAAACGAAATTACTTCGACCATATTGTAGTCGCCGTTCTTTCTTAGCCCTTTTGATATGCTACCTGTCAACTGCAGTGCTCCCAGACTGAACAAAGCATTTTCCTATAGGGCACCCTCCTTTTCCCTGTATTGTCCATGTAAAACTAGGACAAAACTTCTGTACATTTTCCTGAATGCTCAGATCAATACATGTACGCAACTGACTTCATTATGCCTGTCAGTAAAATCACTATAACAAATGTTAAGGTTGTTTTTATTTATTTTAAATGGTAAAACTCACCTTCAGCATATCAGACAGGCTCTGGAAAAAATGCTGGAATCTCTCAAGCTTTGCTCTCAATGTTCACATATCTACAGAACCTCTTGATGGTATTATAGTATTGTTACAATGTACTGACATAGCCTGTCTGAGATGCAGTATGTCATATTCAGTGGGTTCATACTTTTATCTATTTTGGCAATGTACTGACACAGGATAGCTTTGAGATGTAGGATCTCATTTTCAGAGGGGTCCTAATTTTGCCCACTTCTACAATGTACTAATACAGGTTAGCCTGGCTAAGATGCAGCATCTCATTTTCAGTGGGGTCTTACTTTTACCAGTGCTGATTTAAACTATGCATATGTGAGTGTGGCGCATATGTAGTCATGTCAGTGCTGTCATGATACGGCTGACTACGTGGCAAAGTGCGCATGCGCGAGTATCACACATGTGCAGTTCTGTAATTGCAGCAGTATCAGTTATGTCTGACTCTGGTGAGGCGAGAGCACCTCACATTCTTTCCAACACTCTTGCCACTCCTAAAAGCTCTCCACAGCCATATCGGCTCAGTGCTGGCAAAAGCTAAGGGATGGGCAACACTAGGGACTGCTCTACTGTCTTCATGTCCACAGTCTCTATATTGGCAGGTCAGTTCAGAAGGCCATCACCTTCTGGGACAAAATATGCTTCCTAATGTTACCCCTAAACTTGCCATCTTTGACCTTCAGAGCATGTCCCTGTGGCCTGCTGGAGAACATAACCATATTTTCAGTCCTGTCAATACCCCTGAGAATGGGAAGACTGACCTCATGTCCCATCTCAGCCTGCTGTTCCACAGGGACAAGCAAAAGGATGAGGAGCACCCACATATGCAGAAAGCACCAGGACCACAAAAATATTATTCAAAGTCCTTTAACTAAAGTGCTTAGTGCACCCACACATAGTGAGCATATAAAAGAGGTGGCTGAGCCTTTCTGCAACTACCATTTCACCTGATCCCTGCCAGGCATCATCACAGTGATTCACTCTGATGATGCCTGGCAGAGGCAAGGAGAAGCATAACTTTCAGAGCGGCTTAGCCGTCACTTTTATATGCTCACTATGTGTGGGTGCACTATACACTTTAGTTAAATAAAGGACTCTGAATAATACTTTTGCAGTCCTGGTGCTTTCTACATATATGGGAGCACCTCATCCTTTTGCTTGTTTCAGTTTTTTCATTGCTGAGCACCATATTACTTGTCCTGCCACTCCGAATCCATTTTGCTTTGTTCCACAGGGAGAAGATGGTAACAACTACTAGTAAACACAAATGTGAATAATATGTTAGATCCTTTCAGGTATTCCTATTTTGAAAATGCAGCTTCCCTTTAATAGTGGTATCTAAACAGAAAGCCCACCAGCAAATTTCCTTTTATTTTTAGTACTAAACACATTCTCTTTACTGTTACAGTAAATGTAAACACTGAAGGAAATATGAAGAAACTGACAGAGAGAAGCTTACAAAGGATGTCAGTTGGCATTTTATGTGACTGTATAAATATGCAGAACTAAATGCTACATTAATTCACTGCCACTAAGCAAGTGACAGACCGGGTTGGGGTGGGGGTGGGGGATTGTCAACACAAAAAAGGGGCTTGGTTTGCACTCAGAGGAGTGAGAGGGTTGGTTTTTCCTATGTGGGATAGCGACCCACAGGGTCTAAAAAAGTTGGGGTTATTGCAAATATGATGGATCATAATGGTCTACAGAGCCCGTTTTCTTAAAGCAGTAGTTCTGTCATCAAAGAAGAAAAAAGGTGGGTCGGAATTAACAGCCATCTGACCTTTTTCACAATCCCCCACTCAAAAATGAATATGGACACAATTTAACTTGCTGCACTATAAGACCGCACCAAAGAATTCAGCATCTATGCCAAGCTGGTGTTTCTCAGCTTGACATATGTGTTTGCAAACAAAATCCTGGCACCATGTAATCACTGTGCAAGAAATCCTTTAATCTTTTTCAAGAAGTGCTCCAGAGCTCAAATTCAAAGCAAGCAGTTGCCCCACAGGTTGGACACACCTCGACCGGTTTCATACATAGTGTGTGTCTTCAGGACGTGTGTGTTGCATTCTTTCGGCAGGACCTTTGTACAGTATAGTACCAAAACAAATTTTCTTCACCTTACTTCACTTCCATCTACATGCACCCTAACACCCTTTCTGCCCTGATGTCATATTTGGGGCTTAAATAAAGCTGCCTCCAATTTCCTCCCTGTGGACCAAGTTAAACTTTTTCAATGCCAAAAAAAAAAAAGACTAGCAATGTATTCCCTGGCTTTGAATAAATTTAATATGAGGTGGTATTATACTTTGAAGTCTTGTGTTCTATGATTCTAGTATGTTCATCTATTAAAACCAGCAGTGCAACAATCTGGTGAAAATTTTGACCTATGCTATTTTATGCTGGTATACCGATGGCGCAGCGACACAAATACCTCGAAGACCATCACAGCGACATTTTCAGCAGTTCGCTGTGATGGTCCCCAGGTATTTGGACACTGCTGCTGCAGAGGTGTTTTGCCTCCCTCCCTCCCTGAAATAACTCAGACTAGAGTTAGGACTCTTTAGTGCGGAGGGTGCGGGGAGCAGCCCCCCCCCCGCATGGGTGGTGTGGGGGCAAAGCCCCCCACAGAAAACACTTGTTCCTCCAGCGACAGCACAACACCAGTTGGCGGTGTTGTGCTGTCGCTGTGCCGACAGTCGACAAATTTCTTGTCACCGTGGCATAGTGGAACCTTTTATGCCATTTTAGATTGCCACATACCTTCTGACTTGTATGATACCCTTTTTTCCAGTTTTAATCTGCTTTAGTACTTTTTTCATGTCTGAAATAATAAAAGCACTTCTTTTAACCCTTGCTGTGCCACGTACTAATATATCAGTCCAAAATTCCTACACGTTTTAATTATTTCAGCAGCCTAAGAGTAAATACGGTGCAGACCAGGTCTTCAGCAGTATTTTCAGCTGTTTTTGTCCATCTGTTGTTTATATATCACTTCTGTTGTGACTAAAATTAATTATTATGCAGCATGTAGTCCTCTCTGATCTTACAGAATAGTTCAAAAACAGCTACAAATGCTGATGAAAACTTGGTCTAAGCCATATTAAAAGAATTGCTCCTTTCATTATTTCAGACATGAAAAAAGTACGGTTCTATGTAATAACAGCGACTTTAAAATCGCGACGTCAATGTTGGAGACTACATATCAGCGACCACAGTAAAGGCGATAGTACATAACAGCGCGAGTTAAAACGGTGCATACAAATGTCCTCCCTGAGGTCGCCTTCCAGCATGCTCTTGTGCTCCCCGACACAAATAACTGAACAAATCGAACAATTGAAATGTAATGTGATTCAAATACAGCAGCTAATTTCTGTACCAGAGAACAAGGATCAGAAACGTCAAAACAGCGACCTTCGCAATTTTGAAAAAAACTGGCTAAGCCAGGAGAAACCATTTCTTTCGAAACTTCACAGCACTTCACTTCGTTCTGCAATCTCATTTCTGTCTTCTAGACTTCTTCTGTCTGCAATCAGTTTTCTTCCTCACTGCTTGAACTGGAAATTGTAGACTAACCCTTTCAAATACTCGTATGTAGTACGGGACTCATATTGATCCACAATTGCAGCTATATGAATATTCTGATCCTTGTACTGCCTTTTAGTGCCAGGTGATGCAGCACCAGAAATTAGCTGCTGCATTTTCCTCTCACAAAGCTTTTGTTCTTCTCTTAGACCATCGATCAGTTTCCAAATGTTAGGATGACATGCGCCTAGCCTACAGTTGAAGCCCCTGTGCCATCCCTCAACGCTGTTGTTAGTTCTTGCTAACCCCATATGAGTAGTAGCGTAACAGTTCCATTGATGTATTGGGAACTGTGCTGTTCTGTGCCCTGTTCTGCCTCTCGGATGCCCCAGCCAGGTGTCTTCAAAGTAGTCAAGCATTGGCTGCAACAACTCTTCATGTGTGGCAAAAAATTCAATTTCTTTAATTTCTTCAAATTTCATGATAACATCAGTAGGCTGCACAAACTCCAATGATAACAGCATTCATAAGTGCAATGCAAAGTCCGGGTCATTGCAATACCTGTTTTCCACCTCTGGGTGCTGTTGGATTTTCCTCCACACAGCTTGTGCAAAATGGAAAAAACCGCGAAGCTGTGTTTCTGGGAAAACATTAGTAAATGCTTTCCATGATGCACGCTCGAAATCCATGATAGAATTTGATGGGCAAGAGTCACCAACAAGTGTTCTAATCTTAGAAAATACTCTCTCATAGGATTTTGTTTCGCATGAACTCATTAAAGCATAAACAGCTGTTAAAAGCATTCCCGAACGAATACAATGAACCGAGTACAACTGATCAAATAACGCTGGACAGGACTTGAATGTGCCGTCAAGCATCCAGTCCCCACATTCCTTCAAAAAAAGTAAATTATTTTCTGCTGAAAACAATAGCACTCAATCTTTCTCCTGCCCACTGTCATACAGAAGAAACCGTTCGCTAGAGCTCAGAACAGAGAATTCAAAGGGATAATAAGGTCCTCCACTGTGGTAGGAGTTGCAGGACAGCCACGCTCCTGTTGACGAATACACTGCATAGCGCGTTTTATCAGGCTAATGCCAGGTAGCCTTCCAGTCACTGCCTCAGGTGCAGCTGCAGTGCACTCGACCACAACCTGTGCTGTTGTCTCCACTGTAGAGCGTGCTCTTGTCCTTATATCAGCCATCACATGCCTAACACAGATTTCAGCAGCATCGGGTACATGTGTATGTTGCTTGACAATGGCTACTACACTGTCCACGGAGTTGTGCAGTCTCGCAAGGCAACTATATTTTTGAGAATCTGCACATCTCCAATACACTTTATCTGATTTTTCCTTATCTCGGCGATAGAGGTTGCCCCCACAGAGCATCAGTGGCTTACCTTTTTGGCTGGTGACAAACTCAACTGCCATATCCACTAGTTTGTTTCGCTACCTTTACTACTTGGGAGTGGGGGTTTTATCAATGCTGTACAACAGGAAATGGAAACTAAGGGATTTTTGGTTCTTCTTCTTGGGCAGATTTAACACAGGTAAGCACTATTAGTCACTATTATTGCAAATGTAGTTGCTATTAAAGCTGAGTCGGTCAAATTCCATGGTCGCTTAATTGTATTTCGCTATTCTGCGGTCACGATTTTTGAGCTGCTATAATCGCGTTGCTATTATCACGGGATACCAAAAAGTACGCAGACCCAAATTGTGGAAAGAAGGGTAGGATACAAGTCAGGAGGTAAGCAGCAATCTAAAATAGCATAAAACTGTATAGGTCAAAATTTTCACCAGACTGTTGCACTGCTGCTTTAAGTTATGAGGCTATGTTGAATTTAGCAAATGTGGCTCATAACTTTGGTAATATTCAGTAATTTTACAACATTTCAACGCAGCCATTTTAGTACAGTGACTCAGAGTGACACCTGTCATTTTTCAACTCTTGCCCAAAATGTGCGTTTGCAGCCCAAAAGTTGATTTTGCAGTCCCTGCATGACATTACCTTTAAGGCCAGGATTTTCTCTGCCCTTCTTTATGAGGCAGGTTCATCACAAGGCTGTGTTGAAAATTAGGTATCAAAATATTTACAAAAAAATAATTTTGAATATTTTTAACCCAGATTCCGCTCCTGGAGCCCTATCAGCTCTGGCCAGAGTTTGTTTATGGCTATGGTCGTAGCCTACAACCATCTTGCTACCTGTAACTGGAAAATGAGTATCGTGGATCACATGATCTTACTTTGAGAGGGCTCTTGCAGTAGGCATTCAAATATAGGACTAGGCCGCCAGGCGTCAGGACCCCACAGAAAAATTTCTAGCTAGCAGTCCTTGGCGGGGGACCACCCCCACGTCAGGTGACCGGCGTCATAAAACGTCAGTATAAAGGGGCGGTCCCCCATGCCCACCTTCCAGTTCTTTCCCGCCGTCAGGTTGTGAAAGTTCCTTGTGGTAGAACAGCGCTGGTCAGTCATTTGTCGGTCTTAAAAGTTTTCAAACTTTTTTTGACCAGTTTCTCTATTTTTCGATTTTTTCTTCAATAATTGCTGTGTGTGTCATCCCCAATGCCCTCTGAATCTCATAAGAACAAGTGCGACCCATGTGGTTCCCAGCTCCCACACAAGGACAGCCACTCCTTGTGCCTCTTCCGTCGAGGCCCAGACCACCCCATGCAGAAGTGCCAGCACTGCCAGAAGTTCAACTCTGCTACCCGCAAGAGAATGCAGCAGTCCCTGGAAGCCCATCTCCTCAAGAAGAAAATGGCCTCCATGGAAAGAGAGTTAAAAAAGCTTAGGCAGGTGTCCACTTCCCCCCGAAGGCCATAACAAAAAGCGTGACAAGGAGAAGCACTGGGAGCGGGAGTTGTCTTCCACTGCAGCGGCGACTTCGGCTGGAGTTGCGGCCCTTAAGGTAACACCCCCCCCCGCGGGACTGCGCCTTGACGTCCATCTTGGGGGGCTACCAAGAAGGTGTCGCCCTCCCGTCGGGCTCATGCTCAGGCCATTCGGGGGCCTCCACTCCTGTCAAGGCCGATTTTTTGTCATGGCCCTCCGGTCACAGCGGGTCCGGTAAGTTGGCCGTCGGTTCCACCGACGCCCGCCTGGACAAGGCTACTAAGCCCCTCACCTCCTCGGGTGAGCACTTAACCAAACCCCCTTCTGACAAGGCTGCCACTCCTTCACAACCTTCCTCGGATAGGGAATCCAATAAGTCGGATACCGGCTCCACCAACATCCGCCTGGACACTACCTATAAGTCAGACGTCAGCTCCTCCTCCGACTGCCCGGCAAAGAAGCCTGCGCCAGACCCTATTGTTCTGTCCGATGCTCCAGGCTCTTCGCAACATCCTACCATGTTGCCTACTGAGGTCCCCGTGTCCCCTCGGTTGACTCCCGGAAATTTTAACCCTCCTTCCCCGGTCGTCACCGAGGACCCTGAGACACTACCGTCAGAGCTCCCACCTCCAGCGGACCCCCTGATGCCGGTCCCGAAGCTGGCCAACCTGACGCTACCCTCTGGCATCCCTTTGCCCGATGGAAGATCTATTCCTCCGACAGGACCGTTGGACCTGCTCGACAGTGTACTCACGCAGGGCCAGACACCCGTGGGGCCAGCGTTTCCTCAGTCTGGCCAGCCAGCAGGGCCTCTGCCAGGTCCTTCTGCTCCGTCAGAGCCCCTGGCGCCAGGGTACCAGACACTGCAATACCCAGTTCCGCAGTACCCGGCCCCTCAGTATCCAGCGCCACAGTACCCGATGTATGGTTACAGATACTCTTTTTATAGCTACCCTTAGTACCCGTATCCCTCAGCTCCTCCGCCCATTCTACAGCCGGTGGCGGATCTGAAGGAGACCTTGGCCTCCTGGTGGGCTGAGACCAAGGCTGAGCTCACCAGGGAGGTCGAGAGTCATCTCCAGACGCTGGTCCCTATACTGAACCCCCTACGTCAGAGACAGGAGCCTCCCCCGCCCGACACCTGAAGAGAACCCTCCGGTGCCCAAGGCTGGGAGGATACGCACCGCCGGGAACTCCCCAGAGGGGTCATTCCTTCCACTTCTAGGGAGGAGTCTTCTTCTTCTTCATCAGAAACTTCTGACTTGGACTCAGAGTCCTGCCTCTCTGACCCTGAAGACGAGCCCCATACTCTGGAATGCCCCAGCCCTAGGGATCCTCTGAAGTCCCCTCCGGAGGACCCCTCCTTTCTGGAGTTATTGAGGAAAATCCAGGAAGTTCATCAGTGGCAATCAGTGGAGTCAGACCTACAGCGTAAAAAACACACTGCCCATCTGGATCTGCCCAAGACCGCTCCTACGCTGATTCCACCCTAGATTGAGCCTCACACAGATCTTGTTTCCACCATTTGGAAACAACCTTTCAGGATAGCCCCCCTTCCGAGGAAGGCGGACAGGCTGTACCAGGCTCCTGAGGGTGTAGACTTTCTCAGCCTTCACCCCAAGGTGGATTCGGTTGTCATAAGCGCTGCTCATGGCCGCTCTGCCGATCCTAAACACCTAAGCTCATCTCTGCCTGATAAGGAATCCTGGCTTCTGGACCGGTATGGGAAGAAGATCTATGCCTCTTCTACCCTAGGCGTCAGGGCCCTTAACTATGTTGTTCATACTGGGGGATTTCCAGAAGACCATCCTTAGCCAGGTGAAATCCAAATTGGACTCCCTTCCTGAGTCACAGACGAAGCAGGAAGTGGGTGACCTTGTCTATTCTGCTCGCTCGGCCTGCCGGCACATGCTCTGTGCCACTTATGATGCGGTGGACACAGCTGGAAGTAGCTTGGCCTATGGCGTCATGCCTGGCTCTGCGTGTCAGGTTTGGTCCCTGAGGTACAATCTGCTATACAGGATGCTCCCTTCAGGGGTTCGGTGCTGTTAAGGACATCATTACTGAACTGCAAGAGAAGCGTACTGCACTCAAGTCTGTCCAGACTATGTACAGGCACCCCCCAGGACAGCTGCGTCCTTTTTGCCGCCAAAATCGACAAAGACAAAAGCCCCAAGGAAAACATGCCAACAAATGTCGGGCCCTCCAGCAAACAAGACTCCTCCTAGCAAAAAAGCCGCGGGAGCCTCAGCTGCTGCTCTGCCCCACACCTCCTGACTCTCCTGCTGCCTCTGGAGGTTCCAGGGGAACCAGTAGTGGGGGAAGAGTCTCCTTCTATCTGCTGGGTTGGGAGAGGATAACATCAGACGCTTGGGTGCGCCAGCTGATATTGGCAGGACACTCAATAGAGTTTCTGCAGAAACCACCCCCTCAGTCGTCTTACTCCTCAAAACATCTTCCTTTGGTTCTACAGGAAATCATCTCCCTTCTCTCGAAGGCAGCGATAGAGCCAGTCCCCACTCATCTTTTGGGGACAGGTTACTAGCCCCATTTCTTCCTAGTTCTAAAGAAGACAGAAGATCTGAGGCCCATTCTAGACCACAGCTCCCTGAACAGGTTCGTGGAGTACAAACGTTTCAGAATGCTCTCCTTGCAGAGCCTTCTACCACTGCTTTGGCAGGGACAGTGGCTATGCGCTCTGGACATGCAGGACACCTACCTGCATATCCCCATATGCCTTTCCCACCGCAAATTCCTCCGTTTTTGTTTTCAGGGGGACCACTACCAATTCAAGGCCCTCCCATCTGGTCTTTCCTCCTCCCAAGTGTTTACCAAATGCCTGTCGGTGGTAGCGGTCCACCTGTGTACCACCCAGGAGTACAGGTATTCCCGCACCTGCACACTGGCTGTTGGTGGCCTCGGCCAGGGAGGAACTCTTGCACTCCCTTTCCCTTACCCTGCAGGTTTTCAACAGCCTGAGTATCACCATCAACCAGGTCAAGTCTCACCTGGTCCCTTGCCAATGCCTCCAATTTATATGGGCGATTCTGGACACCACCACCGGCAAAGCCTTCTTGCCTCCGGACAGGGTGGACACCCTTCAGAATCAGGCCCATTTTCTGTCCGGCCGCCAGAGGGTCGGAGCCAGGTCAGTCCTCTGCCTCCTCGGGCGAATGGCGGCTGCCATTCCGACAGTCCTGTTCGCTCTGCTCCATATGAGGATCTCTCAATGGATGCTTCGGTCGCAATGGGGCCAGACCAGGGACAATCTAGACCAAGAGGTACTAGTATCAGATCTCATGATCAGGGGCTTGCAATGGTGAATGGTTCAGGAGAACCTGTGCCTGGGAGTGCACATCTGCATCAACCCCCCCTCCCAGACGCTGACGACAGATGCGTCAGGAGAAGGCTGGGGTGCCCATGTAGGGTTTCACAGGAATCAGGGCAGCTGTCCAAGTTTGAGCAAAACCTGCACATAAATGTGCTTGAACTGAGGGTAGTCCTTTATGCCCTTCAGGCTCTCCTTCCCTTCATCCTCCCCAGTCATCTTCTCATACAATCAGTCAACATGTGTGTAGTCTGGTACCTCAACAAACACTGAGGAACGCATTCCTACCCCCTGTGCCGGGAAGCGATGACAGTCTGGTACTGGGCAGCCCAACATCACCTTCACTTGACTGCAGTTCACATCCCGGGAATGGAAAACACACTGGCAGACGAACTCAGTCTGTCCTCAGCCAGGTCCCCACGAATGGGAGTTAGATCAGCAAGTCGTAAATGACATCTTTCAGCTATGGGGAACACCTCAGATAGACCTCTTCACCTCTCCTCAAAATGCAAAACTTCCTGCCTTCTGCTCACTCGCTCCAGTGCGAGACAGTTTTTGGCGGGACGCTCCGTCTCTCGGTTGGAGGGACAGATTTGTTTATGCCTTCCTTCCCATTCCTTTAATTCAGAGGGTCCTGAACAAACTCAGAATGGAAGGAGCTCAAATGATTCTCATTGCTCCCTTCTGGCCCAGGCAAGTTTGGTTCTCTCTTCTGCAACAGTTTTCAAAGGAACCTCCTCTGTCGCAACAATTGCTGACCCAGGATCAGGGGACCCTTGTTCATCCAGGTCTCAAATCCCTTCAACTCCATGCGTGGATCCTGCAGACGTAGCTAAAGCCCGCTTTGGAGTCTCTCCTTTGGTAGTGGGCATTCAGGTGGAGGCCAGGAAACCTTCCACCAGATCCACATACACCATCAAGTGGAAACGGTTTTCTATTTGGACAAATTCAAAAGACTTTGAGCCTTTCTCGTGCCCAGTCATCAAAGTCCTGGACTACATGCGTCACCTCTTCGATCTGGGTCTCAGCCATTCCTCACAAAGTCCACATGGCAGCTATCTCAACCTACCATATTCCTTTTGGAGACAGGACTTTTGCTCAGTTGGAAGTCTCTAAGACTTTTCTCAGAGGGGTTCTTCATTTGAGACCCCCATCCGCACTCCTGCCCCTTCATGGGACCTGAATTTCATCCTGGAGAAATTTACTCTGCCTTCCTTTGATCCAGCAGCAGCAGCTGATTTGAAGTTCCTTTCTTGGAAGACACTCTTCCTAGTGGCCATTACTTCTGCTCTGCGAATTTCCGAGCTTCAGGCCTTAATGTGTAAAATACCGTACTTGATTTTCCACAAGGAACGTGTGGCTCTACGCACCAACCCTAAGTTTCTCCCTAAGGTGGTGGCTGAATCTATGCTGATTCAATCCTTTGAGTTACCGGCTTTCTTTACGCAACATTCCAATCAAGGAGAATACCTCTTGCATATTTTGGATGTTCACACCAATCGGACTAAGGATGTCAGGAAGACTAATCTTTTTTTGTCTCTTTTGCCCACAAAAGTGAAGGCAATGCTGTTTCTAAGAAATGCCTATCAAAATGGTTGGCGAACTGTATCACTTTCTACTACGACAAATACAACAAGACCCTTCTGGATCAAGTCAGAGGTCACTCCACCAGAGGAGTAGCTGCCTCTGCGGCTTCTTTTAAAAATGTGTCAGCGGCAGACATCTGTGCAGTCGCAACTTGGACTTCTGTCCACACCTTCACGAAACACTACAGGTTGGACATCGCCTCTTGCCGTAGAGCAGGCTTTGGGTTGGCTGTTCTACTAGGTCTCCTTTCATGAGACCCGTTCAGCCCTGAGGTTCCATGCTACGGATAATAATCCTCCTCCTGAGGGTTTCTCCTTGTTCCAGACTGTTTGGGACTTGGTCCTATATGTGAATACCTACTGCAAGAGCCCTCTCGAAGTAAGATAGTACAGTTATGTAAGAACTTACCGTACCAGTAGATCTTTGAGAGAGACTCTTGCAGTAGGTATTGCCTTCCCGTCCTCCATCCCCCTAAGTTTTCTTTACTTTATTTCCATGAGGAAATATCCTCTTCTTGCCTTTTTTGGCCTTTGGCGGGAAAGAACTGGAAGGCGGGCGTGCGGGACCACTAGATTGAAATTTTTTCGCGGGGTCTTGACGCCTGGTAGCTTAGTCCTTTATGTGAATACCTACTGCAAGAGCCTCTCTTGAAGATCTACTGTTACGGTAAGTTCTTACGTAACTGTACTTTTTGGACTTTTCAATGTATCCTTCCATGCCAATCGAAATAAAGTATTCCCTTCTTTCTGTTAAGAATGTTGGAGACATGACTCCAAGCTGCTTCTCAGATGCCATTAGGAAACTGAAGCTGCTTGTTAAACATTTAAGTATTGGTTGGCTATTAAACTGGAGATTTGTTTACCCCCCCCTCAGAATGTAACAAACTGCACTTTTAAATACTAAGCAGTTAAACAGCTTCTTGATACTAGTGTCACTTGGAAATGTATTTTCTTTTTTTATTTCTATTTTTTTTTCGCCTCCGACAGCCCATCTGACCGGCCCCCCCAACCCCGTCACCGGGGCTTACCTTATGCCTGGCCCGGGAGCGACGCCTGCAGGGAGTCAGTTGTCATCCTACTGCCGGTGATTTTCTCCTCCATTTTCTCCCAGGGGTCCCAGGAGTAGGCGCATGCACGTGGAGGCGCGCATGCGCATTTCAGCCCCGGTAATGACCCCCTTCCACCCACCCCACTGGCCTAATGCCTGTCACCCTCTAAGCCTGTGCTGCCCCCCGGCCTCCACCACGAGGCAGTCATTAGCTGAGGGATGCCACTCCACCTCCCTGGAGAGGAGAGTTGCCATTCGGCAGCTCCATCCAGCTCCGCCCCCACCGTTGCCGACCTCCAATGGCCCGGGATCGTTCCCAAACCCAGGTTGCCGGCGTGCCTTGAGGTGTGGCGTCCAGCACCTCAACCCTCAGCACCACCGGGAGAGGGCATGTATTGTTTTTCAAGAAAGATTCATACCTCATAAATGTCAACCTTTCCCAGGAAATCGACGATTTACACTGTTTTTTTTTTTTAACCTCTACAGACATTATCTGATGAGCACTGTCTCAGACATACTGTATGCCAGGTCTTCAGTGAACTGCTTAGACTAAATATGTAGTAACCAGAAGCCATTTTCTACCATGCTTTTTGGAAAAAATATATTGAGCTGCAGCAATCACACTCACACATACACACACACACACACACACACACACACACACACACTGTATACACCATCCTCATGGCCACAACATTCAAAATATATATTGCATTCTAACATGTTATAAAGAAACTGTTCGTCAGTAAAGTTCAGTTTAGAGTAGATTTCCTTTAAATATTTCTTAACTTATATTTTGTATCCTGGATAGTGCAGGGGAGATGCTACATCTTATTGTCATAGGGATCTTCATTTACACATTTTTGCACTGTATTTACTCAGGTTGTCTCAGATTAGATACAGTATCTTGTTTTCAGTGGGGTCATGATTTTCCCATTTTGATGATTTATTCCTTCAGGGTAGCCTAGTCCAGGGCCCCCATATTCAAAGGAAGATGCACAGTGCATCCCGGCAGAAAAGAGAGATGTGCCGCGCAACTCCAACAATGCATCGCAGCACGATATTCAAACATGCGGGATGTGCCTGCCACAAGGGAATGGGCCAGGGTGCATACAAATAGTATGCCTTTCAAGTCGAGGGTGCATTCTCATGCATATGCTGCGATGCGGCATACACAGAGGGAAATTCGCCCCTCGCGGCCCACAGCAGCGTGGCCCACAGCTAGGCCATGGATAGCTGGCCTAACCCAGTCAGCCACCCACAGGTGGGCTGCAGAAGTACACCCAGGTGCACAGCAGTCTGGCAGCCCTGGTGGACTAGAGGTACCCGCTCCCATTCCCAACTGATCCAACTCCATCCCTGAAGAGCTCCATAGTGTGTAGGGCCCCCCTGGACCCAATCGTACCAGAGGAAACCATTGTCCATATCCACAGCATAGAGGACCCACACCCACTGCCTCGGTACACAGACAACCCCACTCCCCCTACACCTGACCTGTTGCAAAGACTGGCACTGCCCTCCACACCCTGCCACTGCCAGCCGCCGACTGCACTGGACCTGGGCCGGGGACCTGCACTCCAGAATGACACAAGTGGCTATACCATATATTGGGGCACTACACAATCTGCAGACCCACCAGTGCATGCAGCTGTGATTATGTCCCTGGCAAACCATAAGAGGGAACTGACATACCTCCAACGCATGCCTTGTTGATGCTGTATCTTCCTGCTGTCATACACTCTTCCCCCGTTTCCCTGTGTAACATGCCACCCTCCGGACTACTGAGGTATCCTGGGTGCCATGCGGTATGGTAACCTCCAATGCCATTTGTAGTGTATGCCCCAGGCTATGGATAGTGGGTTTGTGGTTCCCTGATTGTACAAACAAATGGGAGGTCGGCTGTAACATGCCTGTTCCGTGACCTGTGTGAGCGAGTACAGCATTGGCTTTAGAAACATAGAAGTTGACGGCAGATAAGGACTGCAAGGCCCATCCAGTCTGTCCATTTCTTTTTCCACCTTATAAATGTGCCATCTGCCTTTGCTTTGTCAATGGCCTATCTATTCCTACCCATCTGTATTGCTTCCTTATGCCTATCCCATGCCTGTTTGAAGCCCTGCACTGTATTCATATCCACCACTTCCTGAGGTAGGCTGTTCCATGCATCCACCACCCTTTCTGTGAAAAAGAACTTCCTCACATTACCCCTTAATCGGCCTCCCTCTAATCTCATGCTGTGTCCTCTTGTCCTATTTTTCTTATACTGAAACATGTTAGACTCTCATCTTGTTAATGCCCTTAAGGTGTTTGAATGTTTCGATCATATCACCTCTCTCCCTCCTTTGCTCTAGGGTATACATATTGAGCTCCATTAATCTGTCCTCATTTGTTTTCTGATGCAGTCCCTGCACCATTTTGGTTGCCCTTCTCTGGACTGCCTCAATTTGGTTAATGTCCTTGTGAAGGTGTGGCCTCCAGTACTGCACGCAGTACTCTAGATGGGGCCTAACCAGTGTCTTGTAAAGAGAGATTATTACCTCCCTCTTCCGACTTGTGATACCCCTACTAATACACCCCAACATCCCTCTAGCCTTACCTACTGCTTTAATGGGCTGCTTGGATGATTTCAGGTCATCTGTGATGATGACGCCCAAGTCTTTTTCTTCCCTTGTGACTGCCAGCAACTCCCCTCCCAGCCTATAGGTGGCTTCAGGGTTTCTCTTCCCTATGTGCATGATCTTTAATTTCTTTACATTAAACCCCAGTTGCCAATCCTCTGATGATTCTGCTAGTTTATCCAGATCGCTTCTCATTCTGCCCACCGCATCTGGATCATCTACTCTGTTGCAGATCTTGGTGTCATCTGCAAACAAACTTTACCCTCCAGTCCATCTGCAATGTCACTGATGAAGATACTGAAGAGGACTGGCCCCAGGACTGATCCCTG
Organism: Neoceratodus forsteri; assembly: GCA_016271365.2. NCBI lineage: Eukaryota > Metazoa > Chordata > Ceratodontiformes > Ceratodontidae > Neoceratodus > Neoceratodus forsteri. Next base: position 87,027,434 of record CM028136.1, read on the forward strand.
AGGTACCCCACTTGTGACCTGCATCTCTTCTGACTGTATACCGTGTACCACTCTCTGTTTTCTGCCCGTCAACCAGTTTGCCACCTAGTTGACAAACTTCTGACCCACCCCGAGCCTACCCAGCTTATTAATCAATCTTCTATGTGGAACAGTATTGAAAGTTTTGCAGAAGTCAAGGTAGGCGACATCAACTGTTCCCCCTTGGTCCACCATTCTGGTTACCCAGTCAAAGAAATCTATGAGAGTAGTTTGACAGGACCTTCCTTTTGTAAACCCATGCTGTCTTGGATCCTGTGCTCCTATGGATTCCAGGTGTTGCACTATCCTTTCCTTAAGGAGTGCCTCCATAATCTTGCCCACACCTGAGGTAAGAGTGACTGGTCTGTAGTTCCCTGCCTCCTACCACTCTCATGGAGCGGGATCACATGAGTCCGTCTCGAGTCTTCTGGGACCTCTCCTGTGCTCAGAAACTCACTAAAAAGTTCTGATAATGGCTCTGCTAGTTCCATCCTTAGCTCCTTTAGTACCCTGGGATGTATGCCACCAGGTCCCATTGCCTTGTCCACCCTAAGCTTATCGTGCTCTTGTAGGACCCTTTCTTTTGTGAAGGGACTAGTGCTCACCTCCCTCCCGTGTCCATGGTGCTGAGCTGTAGGCCTTGCCCTACCTTCTCTTCAGTAAATACTGACCAGAGATATCTATTTAGGGTAGATGCTTTTACATGGTCCTCCTCCTCCTCACATGCCCCCTTATCTCCTTTGATCTTAGCAATACCCCCCTCTGGAATTTCTCCTTTCACTAATGTATCTATAGAAAGTCTTGTCACCTTCTTTTACTGTTTGTGCTAGTGTTTCCTCAGTTTGGGCCTTTGCCTGCCTTACTGCCTTTCCTGCTTCCCTTACGGAAGTTTGGTATGCCTCCCTATCTTCATCCCACTGCGTTCCCTTATATTTCCGGAAGGCCAGTCTTTTGGCTCTAACCATTTCTGCTACTGTTTTTGAGAACGAACGTGGTTTCCTTCTTCTTTTGCACTTCCTTTTACATACTAAAATGCCAGCAGAATAGGCCTAACGGTCTTTCGCGTCTGCTCGTTTGGTCAGCCCCCACCCTGGAAGCTGACCTTGCTGCCCCCCTCGCCTTCTCTGGCTTCTCCCTTCCCAGGTCCAGATATTCTCGATGCATTGGATTTTGCTTCCAGAACCCTTCTCCTGTACCTGTCCCACCCCCTCTTGAACCCCTCCAACGTCTCTGCCTCCACCAGCCCCCTAGGCAGCGCATTCCATGGCTCTACCACTCTCTCAGTGAAGTAGCACCTCCTCCTTTCTCCCCTGAATCTTCCCCCCTCCAGCTTCCACCCATGCCCTCTAGTGGCCCCCTCCACCTTCATTCGAAGCACCCTGACTGCTCCTCCCCTATTTACCCCTTCATGTACCTGAAGACCTCTATCATGTCCCCCCGGTCCCTTCTCTCTTCCAATGTGTACATATTTAGCTCTTCGAGCCTCTCCTCATAGATCCTGTCCCCCAAGCCCCAAATCATTTTGGTTGCCCTCCTCTGGACCCTCTCCAGAAGTTTAATGTCCCTCTTTAAGTGTGGCCTCCAAAACTGCACGCAGTACTCAAGGTGCAGCCTCACCAAGCAGTTATACAGAGGGAGTATCACTTCTCTCCTTCTGGAGGTGATCCCCTAGTGATGTATCCCAGCATCATGTTGGCCTTGGCTGCTGCCCTCCTACAAGTCTCTGAGTTGTTCATCTTGACATCCACCACCACCCCCAGGTCCCTCTCAGCCATCGAGACTTGTAGCACCACCCCCCCCCCCAGGTGTACACTTGGCCCGGGTTTCTGGCCCCCAGGTGCAGTACCTTGCATTTCCCTGCATTGAACCTCAGCTTCCACTTCCTAGACCATCTTTCCAGAGCCTCCAGGTCCCCCTGTAGGGCCACCCTGCCCTTCTCCCCATCCACCACCGCCCCCAGTTTTGAGTCATCCGCAAAGAGACTCATCTCACTCCTGATACCTGTCCTTATGTCAGAGACACAGGCGTTGTCAGAGATGTAGGTTTTCTCTATAACACAATGGCATGTTGCTTCAAGTATTACATCCTTAATGCTTGCCCACTTTGCCTGTACCCCTCATCTGTAATTTTTTTTTGCAGGGGCTAGCTGAACTCTGTTCACTGAGCAGTGCAACGGCACCAGGACGACTGATCTGAATGCGAGTGCCTGAGGTGTATGGCCACTAGGCGTTATCACCCTTACACAGCTCGTCCCTATGTATGATACATTCCAGCATCCTACTGCTAGTGCTCCGCCACCCGAAAATAAGATGCCATTTCTTCTGTGAACTATCCAGGCTAAATATATAGCAATCAGCAGGCATATTCTAGGAAAATACATTGTAAAAATGTGTAAAAAGAAGACCACATTGAAACTGCCTCTCAGCAGATATGCACTGTGTAAATTCATTAGAAATAATGAGTAAAAGGATCCCAAAAGAAAAATTACTCACCTTACTAATTATGTTTCTTCTATTGGAGTCTTGCTGTATTCTGACTAATGCAGTTAGCCCCAGCCTTTAAACTGCCCCGGAGAACAAAGGGTTAACTTTCTATGCTGAGCATAGAATGCTGAGCTCGAGCTCGGTCGATGTCTCTGTTTCCCTTTGAAATCTAACCATCAGATTCTTATGAGCAAGAACTCACTAGCTATTCTATGTGGAAATTGTAACATTTTTATTAGCCAACTGGCAACAAAAAGTTTTGGATTCCCAAGGGAAGACTCAAGCCAGGAAACCCAAAACAAAAAAAAAACCTTCACATAAGAATAACAACAAAAGAAACACCCAAACAAAAAGCAAAGGGTATAAAGGAGTGCCCTGAGGTGCAACACTGCACCTGCCCGCCACTTCCCAAAAAACAGGTTCTGAGAGGGGAGGCAGGGGTGTCAGAATACAGCAAGACTCCAACAGAAGAAACATTATTACTAAGGTAATTTTTTCTTCAAACAACATGAACTCTTGCTGTATTCTGACTTATGCAGACTACCAAGCAGTACCTCCATGGAGGAGGGACAGAACCTACTTTGGGAATAGGCTCTGAAGTACTGCTGTGCCAAACCGAGCATCACTCCTAGCCTGGATATCCAGAGAGTAATGCTTGGTGAATGTATGGACTGTTTTCCAGGTGGCTGCTTGACAAATTTCTAAGAGAGGAATATCCCTGGCAGCAGCCAGGGAAGCAGCTGTACCTCTTGTAGAGTGAGCCCTCAGCCGGGGGCTGAATCTTTCCTAGTTTCTCAGAGCAGAATTGTATACAAAACTCAATCCACCTGGCAATAGTTCTCTTGGTGGCAGGTTTGCTCTTTCCCACCTCTCCATAAGTGAGGAACAACTGGAGGGACTCAAACCTATGACCCTTGGTACGCTCTATGTAGTAGCTAAGGGCTCTTTTAACATCTAAACTGTGTAGCCTCCTCTCTCCTGAGGAAGAATGATCAGTGAAGAAAACAGGAAGAAACAGACTGATTCAAGTGGAAATCTGAAACCACTTTGGGCAAGAACCTTCTATTGGTTCTAAGGACCACTTTACCTGTATCTCTGTGAAAGGAGATAAGATCAGGTTCCACTGACAGGGCTTGCAGTTCACTGATACATCTAGCAGAGGTAATGGCTACCAAAAACACAGTTTTCCAAGTCAAATACTTAAGCTCTGCTGAGGACATAGGCTCAAAAGGAGGTTGCATACGTTGAGCAATGCAAACATTTAAATCCCAGGCAGGGGCAGAGTCTCTAAAGGGAAGATTGGTAAGAAGCAATCCCTTAAAAAATTTACAGAATATAGGGTGAGATGATAGTGAGGAAGACTTCCCCACTAACAGAAAAACAGAAACAGCTGACAAGTGTGCCTTGAGAGTAGCTGGTCTGAGGCCTAGGCCATTAAGAAGGACCATATAGTCCAGAACTGTAGGCAACTCAGCAGTGTCTGGAGAAATATGCTTCTTAGAACACCAAATGCTGAATCTCTTCCATGTGGAGTTATAAGTCTTTCTGGTGGAGGGCTTTCGAGAAGCTTTGAGAATATCCAGAACCCCCGAGACAGATGCAAATCTGCAAACTCTAACTCTTCAAGAGCCATGCCTTGAGATTGAGAGACCGAAGATTGGGGTACCAAATCTTCCCCTGAGAGGAGGTTAACAGGTTGTAATTCCTGGGAAAAGACAGGGGAAGATGGACTGCTAGGGATAGCAACAGTGGGTACCAGGGCTGTCTGGTCCAGTCTGGAGCAATCAGAATCACTTTGCAAAATTGTGACCTTATCTTGACTAAAACTTTGAACAGAAGGGGGAAGGGAGGGAAGGCATACAGAAATTTCCCTTCCCAGTTCAGAACCAGAGCATCCAGGGGGACTGAGCCCAAGACTGGAGGTCTGCAACAAAAGAGAGGAAGCTGATGATTGACTGGGGCTGCAAAAAGATCTATCTCTGGAGTGCCCCACCTTGAAAAAATCACCTTCAATACCAGAGGGTCCAGGGACCATTCGTGATGGCCCTGTGAGATCCTGCTCAGTGCATCCGCTAGCACATTGTCCTTCCCTGGAAGGTGAACCACTATCAGAGAGGTTTTCAGGGAATAAGCCAGGGACCACAACTTCATGGCTTCTGTGCACAAGGCCGTAGACCGAGTGTCTCCCTGCTTGTTTATGTACAACATGGTGGTGGTGTCTGTTCTGACCTGAGCCACCTTGTTCTGTACTGACAGAGAAGGCTTGCAGGGCCAGAAAAACTGCACTGAGTTCTAGGAGATTGATATGGAGAAGGGATTCCTGAGGGGACCACAGTCTCTGGGCAGTGAGGGCCCCCAGATGGGCTCCCCATCCCAGAAGAGAAGAATCTGTGGTAAGGACTACTGAATGAGACTGAGTGGCAAATGGAACCCCTTGCCTTAAATTGTCCTGATCCTGCCACCATTTAAGGGCTTGGATCAGGGTCCGAGTCACTGGAATCAGTTTGGTAAGGGAATCCTTCTTTTGGGACCAAAAGACCCTCAGATGGAACTGAATGTCCCTCATCTGGAATCTTGCCCCTTGGACCACTGTTGTAGAGACTGCCATGTGGCCCAAGAGTTGAAGAAAATGCCTTGCTGGTCGGGACACCTGAAGGCTGAAAGAAGAAGCCAGTTCTATGAGAACTCTTGCCCTGTCCAGGGGAAGAAAGGCTCTTGCTTTGACCGTATCCAGCTCTGCCCCTATAAAGGTAAGAAGCTGGACAGGCTCGAGAACCGACTTGGGATGGTTGAGAAGAAATCCTAGAGAAGTGAGCACTTGCTGGGTCACTTGCAGGTCTGATTTAACTTGGTCTGGAGACTGGCCCACTATTAGCCAGTTGTCCAAGTATGGAAAAATGGAAATATTTTGCCTCCTTAAAAAGGCAACTACTACTGCCAGGCACTTTGTGAAGACCCTTGGGGCTGATGTTAGGCCAAAGGGCATTGCTCTGAACTGATAGTGGCCTGAGGGCAACTCGAACCTGAGGTACTTTCTGTGGGAGCACCTGATGGGAATGTGAAAACAGGCATCTTTGAGGTCCAGGGAGGCTAGCCAGTCCCCTGGCCTTAGATAGAGAAGGATTATTCCCAGAGTTTCCATCTTGAACTTTGGTTTTAAAAGATGTTTGTTTAGGTATCTTAGGTCTAAGATGGGTTGCCACTCCCCTGTCTTTTTTGGGGTATATATATAAAAACTCCGTATCTGAGCCTGAAAGTGAAGATTTTTTGTGTCTTCTTCCCAAAAGATTTGTGAAGGGGACTAGACAGTCTCCTGGACTCTGGGATATCCATCATTTCCACAAAATCAGGCTCCTCTTGGTCCTCCATTGCTTCCTCCATAGGAAGCTGGAGGGTCTCAGCCACCTTTCTGTAGAACATAAAGTGGGAAGGGGACTCAGAAAGCCTATTAAGGGATACACCTGTCTGGGGAGATGTCCGGTTCAACAGGCACATACAGACTTTCACCATCACCAAACTCCCCCTCCTCCTCAAGCTCCGGTTCATAAAATTCTTCGGGGGTATAATTGTGAACCGGGGGAACCAACCGAACCGAGCCCCTGCCAAAACGTGCCAGATCGGTCGGAAGTGGGTGAAGCGATTCCACAATCCGAATCGCTCTGGCTTTTTCCTCGGCGATCGGAACATGAACTTCTGGATCCAAATCGGACGATTTTTCTTTGCGTTTTCTTTTTGTCAGAACCGAACTCTCGGGATCAGCTCTCCTTTTAACCGAAGAAGTATCGCCCTGGTCAGAAGGCACTCCTTCTGGCTCGGTCAGAACCGAACCGGGCTGGCCATCCGGGTCAGCGGACTTCTCGGCCTCCTTTTCTCTCAGTCTACCTATTCTCTTCTCAAGGATAGATTTGGGAAAGTTTTTACAAATTTGGCAGTCTGAATCGAGGTGTTCAAACCCCAGACAATAAACACAGGTGGTGTGGGGATCAGCCTTAGCAAAGACCTCCTCACACTCACTGCAGTGTTGAAATCCAGTGGGCCCGTTTTTTTTCTTGGGTTTCTCAGACATGGCCAACCTAACCAACTTACCCTTTTTCCGGCAACCGCCAGGCAAGACTCCCTTATCGGTTCCTAACCGTGTCATGGGTGTTGGAAAAAAACATATCAAACACTTTTTTTTTTTTTTAGAACCAATAAGGACCGGTAACCACACACTAAAGTAAGATGCAACATTTAACAACTGATCGGTTCAGCCGAACCGATCCACACTTTTACAAGTTCCACACAGAAAAAAACAGTACAAAACCTATCTGGTATTCACGGTACCACAGACAGAGACTGAACCGACTATGCGGAAAATACATTTCGGTTAAAAACTGACAGTATACCAACACTTCAACTGACTTTCGAACCCAGCTGCAGGAGAAATCTCCGGAGCGACTGTTCAGTGAGGCGGAGTAAAGAATCTGACGGTTAGATTTCAAAGGGAAACAGACAAAGACATCAACCGAGCTCCAGCTCAGCATTCTATGCTCTGCATAGAAAGTTAACCCTTTGTTCTCCAGGGCAGTTTAAAGGCTGGGGTTAACTGCATTAGACAGAATACAGCATGACTTCATGTTGTTTGAAGCTCTCCACAGCCATATTGGCTCTGACCAGAGTTTGTTTATATATGTAGATACCTGCAAATACCTATACTTGTCCTGTCGATTAAAAAGCATATTTTTGTTGGAGGTCCTCAAAAGTAAGGAGTTGTCGTTTATTTAGAAAGTGGAGAATTAAATGTAGTCCTAGCCTTTCCTAGTGCCTAAAACCAGTATCCAAGTGGGCTGGTTGAAAATCTGTCAAATAAGGTATGGAGTACAATAAAAATTTTGTGTCTCGAATATGTTTTAAGACCAAACCCAGATGATGTACTTATTGAAATGTTACTTTCTCCAGTACAAGCCTGCAGGGTTAGTTAAAAGAAAATCTTACTAGCCCGACACAAAATCTACCAGCATTTGGTTAGTGGGCCAGTACCAATTTCGACCCCTACAGTGGTGTCAGCAGCACCTGAGTTCTTTTAGTATTCTGGGATGTATCCCATCCTGCCCCATCACTTTGTCCACCTTCAGTTTTAAGACTTCCATTAGGACTCTCTCTTCTGTGAATGGTCTGGTGTCCACCCTCTTCCCTGTGTGTCCCCGTTGCCTAATTCTGATCCCTCTTTCCTACCCCGTCTTTAGTGAATACTGAGCAAAAGTATTTGTGCAGTATCTCAATTTTTCCAGGTCCCCTCTGCCCCCTTTACTTAGCCTCACTATCCCTCCATTGGCCTTTCTGCTTTCCCTTATGTACCTGAAGAAGGTTTTGTTCCACTCCTTTACTGTCTGGACTATCCTTTCCTCTGTTTTTGCCTTTGCACGTCTGACTGCTTTTCCTGCCTCCCTCTGCTAAGTCAGATACAGTTCCGTCTTTCTCCCTCTGCATTTCCTGAATGCCATTTTTTTCTCTCTAACCATCCCTGCGACTTCTTTTGAAAACCATAATTGGTTTTTTTTGTCTTCTTGCTTTCTTAACTTGATTCACACAAAGGCTTGCTGCCTCTGTTATGGCTCTTTTGAGGTTCTCCCACTTACTTATTACTTGGTATGAAAGAACAGAAGAAGACCAGAGCCCATTGAGACTGTTCCCCACACTATGTGGGACATTATTTATCTATTATCCCTCAACCAAACATCTAAGTTGTTCTTAAAGACAGTGACACTAGTTGCCTCTACCAATTCTTGTGGCAAGCTGTTCCATACAATGGATGCTCTTATTGGAAAAAAGTTTCCCCTTTTGATGGTTTTATAAGTTTTTACTTCAAGCTGTTTATTATGCAGTCTCGGAACATGTCTCCTTTTGGAGAGTGTTAGGCCACATTTTTCCATTAGATCTAGTGAATTTATTAAATTAAAAACCATAAGCATATCACCTCTTAATCTTCTAGTTTGAAGAGAGAAGAGACCAGTAGCTTTTAATCTGTTCTGATAACCCAAGTTTGTTAATCCTGGAATCATTCTAGTTACTCTCCTTTGAACCTGTACCTCTACTTCCACTCCCTCACCCTTTGCCAGTGTTTTCTTGAGGCATTCTCAAATTTTAGCAAAATTGTCCCTTCTGAAGTCTAAGACTCTTGCTTTTGTGTGGTTTGACTCTTCTACAGTCTTTACCTTTAACCATATTGTACTGGTGGTTGCTGGACCCTAGACTGCTGCCCACTGATGCATCCATTATTCCATCTCCATTTGTGAGCACCAGGTCCAATATCGACCCCTCCCAGGTGGGTTCCACTATCAGCTGCATGAGGCATGCTCTCGGAGGGCAACCAGGATGACCCTGCTGCTGGATGTAGCCGTGGCATAGGTATTCTAGTTAAGGAATATTTAGGTCCCCTACCAACAACACTTCCCCCTTTTCTGCCATTTTACAGATGTTATTTACCATCTGCCTATCTGTTTCCTCCCCTAGCACTGGGGGTCGGTAGATGACCTCCGTGCAGATAAGTGTTGCCATATCCTAACTCCAGGTTGACCCACAGTGCTTCCTCGCCTCCCTGCATCCCTTTATTTCAGTTTCTTTGATCCCCTTTTGGATGTAGATCGCTACCGTGCTTCCCTTTTTGCCCTCCGTGTCTTTCCTGTATACTGTGTACCCAGGTTTATTAACATCCCAGTCATGGCTTTCCGTATACCATGTTTCAGTGACAGCCACAATATCCAGGTCTCCCTCTGTCATCAGAGCCACCAGGTCAGGGATCTTGTTACCCAGGCTGTGGGCATTTGTACACATGGCCCTCTATGTTTTGATGGTTTTACCCCTACTTGTTCCTCTCCTATCCCATCCCCCTGTGCCTCTCCTGAGATTACCTCCGTTTCAGTCCATTGTGTTTTCCCATCCTTAGTATTCTCTTGTGTGACTGCCTTAACCTGTTGGGGTGGGGGGCAGCTGAGTTCTTCCTCCATGTTCCCACATCCCCCTTGGCTAGTATAAATGTTTGCCAATGAAACATTCAAACCTTTCAATCAAAATCCTGTCCCCCCCAGACAGATGCAGACCATCCCTTGTGTACAAGCCTGTATCTCTCCAGGTGGGACCCCAGTCCCCAGTGAAGCCAAAGCCCTCAGTTCTGCACCAGTTCGTCAGCCATTAGTTGAATCCCATGGTGCAGAGCATCCTGGCCTCTTCCATGCCGTAGACAGGTAGCACTTCCGAGAAGGTTACCGAGTTTGCCACCTACCCAAGACCCCTCCCTAACTCTGTGAACTCCCTCTGCACTGCCCCAACCTGTCAGCCAGGTTGTTTGTCCCCAGGTGGACAATGACGTCTAGCTCCCCTTCCAGTGCTGCTGCCCCCTGCAATCCTTAGGATTTCCCTCTTGTCCCTCTAAGCTGAGGTGCCTACGGCACCTTACCTCTCTTTCTCCTCCCTTCCCCACCCCCAATTCTACTCCCCTAATAATAGAGTCCACAACTAGAAGTGCTTCCTTCTCCTTCTGGGGCCCTTGCCTTCCCCCAGGGTCTCCACTATGGAGGTTCCCCGCATCTACCTTATCCACCACTGCAGGTTCCTCCATGGGATAGCCTCGCTCTGCCAGAATGGCGTAGGAGTTGTGGAGTGGAACCACAGGTGGGATGTGCCTCTGCCCAAGCTTCCTCACCCTCTCTGAGCCCACCGTTGTCCAACCGCCCCTCCTTACTGGCATCCTCTGAGGCGGCAGGGGTGGCTTTGGTGGTCCCTAAGTGGGCGAGGAGGTTACCGGAATCCTAGCCAACTCTGCCTTTAGACGAGCAACCTCCGTCCTCAACCCAGAGAGGTGCATGCAGATAGGGCTGCACCACAGCCTCCAAAATGTTTCCCGGAAGACTGCTGCCCCACAGCCACTGCACTGTACCACTCCCATCATGTCTGTCATCTGCCTTCTCCTTCCTGAGCTTTATGCGTCCAGGTAAACTGAAATTTATTTTATATATACACACAAGATCAAGCAGCTATGTTACGAAACACTCACAATTCAATAACCTTTCTCGCTCAGTACAACAGTAAGTCTCTAGTCAATCACTTGGTACCCCAACCCTACTTGTGAGACAAAGTTACCTTTGGTATCCCCGTGTAGATGTATGCGAACACACCCCTCCTGAGGTAGGATAGGAAGTGTCTACGAGGCAGCCCTGTAAATGTATGCACACACCTGGAGTGGGGTAATGGGAGGGTGGGTGGCTATAACCGGAGGTATTGTCTCTTATAAAACTATCAGCCCACTTCGGCCTGAGATATCATCCAGGTTCCTCTGCTCCAGGTTCCTTCAACAATCACAAGACTGACAGCAATTATGAGGAGAAATGTACAGGTTAGTGTTAACCTAAGTCACATCTGCTGTGTAGTTCTTTTCAGTTCTTCTTAAATTAACCCACAGCCAAAGTGTACTTTTTAAGCTCTTCTCCTCCTGCAAGCCTGCTTCAGATCTTCCTCCAAACACACAACTGCATCATAGGTTGGACCTGTTCTGCCCCAGCAACAAGATACTTCAAAATGGTCTGCTAATTACAGCAGTCCCCTTCTCAGGCTGCTAAGAATTACAGAACAATAAACAAAAACAGACCACAAAAAACCCTAATCCAAAGCCCTTCTGCTTATTCACTTACAGAAACACTGCAAGTTTGAAATGAAATAACTCACCCCTGCTGTGTAGTGGCAGCCCATGCACCATTCTCCTGAACCCTATTTCTCAACTAGATATCTGTTCGTTGAGCTATATTTCTAACAACTTCAAATTCCCTCAACTTCCAAACCAATTTCTAAGGAACAGTGTTGCATGATTTATTGAAATCCAAGTACAGTATCAACTGCCTTTCTTCCACCTAAATCCTTTGCTACGTCCTCAAAGACCAACAAGCATTTGTCAATGCCGTATGTTCGCCGATGGTACTGCTGTTCTACCTGGTCTTGCGTGTACACATTTTTACTATATATTTACCCAGGATACAACAGATGAGTTGCAATATCTTACTTTCAGTGGTGTCCTGTTTTGACACATTGTTAGACTGTAATTACCCAAGCTAGAGCAGCTGAGAGGCAATATCTATCTTTAAGTGGGCTCCCACATTTTGACCCCAAATGTTCAACAATCTTTTTATGGCCTGGTGTTATGATCAAGACAGATGGCATTTTTAAAATCCCATCCAAAAGGTGATTTCGCTGTGCGACTCTGGAAACACGTTTCGAAGGGGATTTGAAAAATTGACACCTGCCATGTTCAGGAGGTGGGGGTAACACAAGGGATATGCTGAACATCAGGGGCCAATATCATCAAAAAAATAAAGTTATGAGTAAATGCTGGAAAAATTCATTTCCTCATAACTTAGTTGGTTTTACACATTTTCACTCCAAATCTCAATTTAATACATACTCTTTTTATGACCACTCCTGAGCAAGGCAGGTGTCATTTATAAAACAATGGTTAAAATATCATTTTGCACCACAAGTGTTAAAACACATTCTGGGCATGATCTGAGAAATGACATCTGTCACATTCATGAGGTAGTGTCAAAAATGGCTATGTTTAAAAGTTGGGGTGGGGGCCCATCCCGCCTGAGTTGGATTTTCCGCTTCAAGCGCGGCGACCCGGTTCGAGGCGGATCCAGGTCGTCGGAGGGCCGGCCGGGAAGGATTGAGCGCCGAGGCAGCTCCTTCCTCCGGGGAGGGTCCCGCCAGTATCCGGGCGCGATGAGGGTGCCTCAGCGGAGGCTGGGAGAACTCACGCCACCGCCTGAGGTCAGGGAGGGGCGAGGTAGCGGGCGACGCTTGGCGCTACTGCACGCCCCGCCTCCTCGAGGGTGGGAAAACATAAGGGATAAACTCTGCCTTGCATCTACATGACGCTCTGCCCTGATTGGCCACGGGCCGTTCCTCCTAACCAGATACAGTTCCGCTGGCCGATAAAGAGGGGTCGGCATCAAGGACCCGCCTCTGGGGGGGCGTTAGATGACCTGGGATCTTGGCAATGTCCGTGGTCGGGCTCCAGGGTCCGTGACCAGAGCAGATCACGACAGTAGGGCAGGGGCATAAAAGAGAAAAATAAAAAAAAAAAAAAAAAAGTTGGGGTGAAAATATTGAAAATCACCACAGTTACGAACCTGTGCTGAAAAACTAATGTAGATTCATAACTCTGTTTTCTCATATTTTTATCCCACATTTTCAACATAGTTTTCTTATGACCTCACATAGCCTTCTTACAAGCACACCTCATGAACAAGGGTGGAGAAATGAAAATTACGCACTACCGTAATTTTTGATCTTCATCATTCATTACTGTTGGGTGATAGCCGGAGGCACGCACTCGCCACAGGAGCTTTTTTTTTTTTTGAGGAGCGGCGCCCAACGCGCCGCCCCTGGAGTGATGCTCATGAGCACGAGGGGCGGCCATAGGCGCCGAGACCTCCTCCATCCCAGTTCTGTTAGCCAGAGAGACGAAAAAAGGGTTAGAAGAAAGAGTGAGGCAAGAGAGCCGAGGGACAGAAAAGGAAACGATAAACTGAAAAGGAAATGTTTATAGAGAGAGAGGAAGAACTGCCTACCATAAGGGACCAAGGGCCCTACTTTGGGGCGGCTCTAAGGAGGAACAGATAGAAAGGAGAAAGAAGAAGGGTAGAAAGAGAGAAGAATAGAAGGGGAGGCTAGGAGTGGGGAAGACTGCCGTTGACAATTAGCTAAGGGTTATAAGCTCGGAACCATAAACAAGGGAGCAAGGATCCCATTTTGGAATTCAAGGAGAAGGTCAACTGAACTTCTCGTGCAGAATGGACACCAAAGGCAGATTCCCTAACCTCCTGCCTACCCAATTTTTCTAGACTCTAGCCGGGAGCTCTTTAATTATTAAGAAGGAAAAAACTCTGTTCCAAACGAGAGCTGCCAGCTAGGAGGGAAGAAGCCCACTAGCATCTTGTTAAGCGATAACACAGTATCATGTGAAAGTGGGGGGGGGGCACGCAAGGGGCACCCATATACCAAATAGAGAGAGCAGGAACTCAATCGGACTCCCTAGAGGCAAGGCAGGGAACACTCTTTAAAGAAATTGGAGTGCCAGATAGCACTACACCTGTAGAGGCTGACATAATAGGATTAGGACCTGCCAGAAGTGGTCTGGAAAAGAGAAGTTGAGCCACATAATGGATCGTCTCTTTAAACTGTGAATTGAGGAAAAAATGGCTGGGGAAAGCCAAGAGATGCCCATTAAGGGCAGTCAGAAAGAGTTCCCTCAGGACAAAAATGTAGCTCGTTCCTCCTATTCTCAGTGGGAAAGATCCGTTCAGAAGAACGGAAAGAGAGCATGAAAACCTTTTTTTTTTTTGGCTTAACGGCCAAGGGAGAAGAGGGAGGGACGAGCAGGGAAAGGGAGACGCCAAAGAAGGAGGCCCTAGAGGGGATGGTGGGAGGGATTCAGTAATGAATGGTGAAGATACAAGAGAAGATCAAGAATTACGGTAGGTACGTAATTTTCATATCTTCCCTTGTCAATCTTCACCATTCATTACTGTCAGGTGAGTACCAAACCCCCTCCCCCTAGAAGGGGGGGGGGAGAGAGAAAACCCCTGAAGGAACAGATCCCTCAGCCTCCTACTGGTGACAAGTAGAGAGGGGGAGACCCTAACCAATAGACAAGAGTCTAAGGTGGGTGAGGAGGAGAAGGCGCCCTCAAGGGGCTGTGGGAAGGGGGTTGCCCCTGAAGACGTCTCCTCGCCCTACGGGAAAATAGGCGGGTTCCCCGGAAGCCAGAGCCAGTCACCCTACGCCGGGCCATGGGAGACAGTCGGGAGAGACGAAGCCATGCCGTATGACTGATGCAGATCGCTGTCCCTACTAGCCTGGATGCCACTTCGCTGGCGTCATAGGATGCCCTCGTTTGGTGCCTTGCAAGCTCCAGACCCTGTGCAGAGGGCAATGGCTTGTCTAGACTGCTCTGAGTCAGGTAGCAAAGCTAAGACCTGAGCCAGTATCGACCACAGATGCCTGTTGTAAGCAGCGTGGTGAACCTGACTGGAGGAAATGCACAGCAATGCACGACCAGAAGAGAAAACTCTTCATCCCCACCAGTCAAACTCAGCAGAATCCGAGTCCGAAGGCCTGTCGTGCACTGGGCGGCGAAGCCCAGAAGGAGTATCTAGGGACGCCAAACCCGAAGGTGGGTGAGGTAGAGAACCTAGAGACTCGTGGGGGGCACAATACCGTCTCCTGCAGTCTCCTGGGGCTGGAGAAGGAGTGGCTGGAGACTGCCAGGTGTGGATAGATGCTTCCTGGAAGGGAATCTGCCAGGAAGGCACCACCAAATGGCAGGCGCTGAATTCACTGAGGAAAGCACGTGTCTGCCGCTCGGTATTGTCTCTACGAACGTAGGAAATACGGTTCCCGAGACCATCTCTCAAAAGAAACTGATAGACAGTGAAGTCAGCTGCCAGAGGAAAGGTGGACAGGAGTTCCTCTTCCTCAGTTGAGGAAGAGGAGAGGAAGTGGAGCTCGAATGCCCAGAAGACTCCTGCGCGGAGGGACAGGCGGAAGACCTGTTCGTCCATGGCCCCAATATGGGGACGGGACGTCACGTGAGTAGCTCTGAACATCTCCCAAGTTAATGGCCCAGTGGGCCCCACATGGCCTGGGAGAGAGGGAGGTGGTTGCAGAGGGATGGGATGGGCACCCAGCACGTGCCTGGCCTCTGCCAGAGCTCTGGGATCCAGGTAGCGATGCTGCCAAAACTGGGGACCCTGTGATCATGCCGGGTTGCGTAGAAGAGAGGAAAGGAGACAACTCCGGAAAGAGCCCTGAAGGGGAATCTCCCCTGTGGCACGCCTGGGACTGCATGAGTCCAGAAGGGCAACCCTCAGAACCACCACTAGAAGGTGCTTTAGAGACCTTCAGAGAGAGGTGAGGATCAGCATTACGACTCCTCTCCGCAGGGCGGTGGGGGCTCATCGCTGCTCTCGACCCCTACCCCTCAATCCTTCGGACTCCGAAGCAGCCCGGTACCTCGAAACCAGCGGTGGAGGTCCCTGCTGAGCAAGGCCCCGAAGGGCGCCTACTGAAGCAGGGTCCTCCTCCCTCTGCTGAAGGACCCGAGCAGCACCGGAAACGGCAGCTGCCTGGGACCTATCAGAAGAGGGAATCCCTTCTCGAACCTCCGAAGGGTCCACCACAGATGACATAGAAACATAGAATTTGACGGCAGATAAGGACCGCTTGGCCCACCCAGTCTGCCCATTTCCCTACCTGATGGATAAGCTGCAGATCCTAGTTGACCAGCAGCCTACTTCTTCCTACCCCCACCCCCTAGAATTGCCTTATGACTGTCCCATGCAAGCTTGAATTCCACCACTGTTTGTGACTCCACAACCTCCTCTGGAAGGCCGCTCCATACATCCACCACCCTCCTGTGAAAAATACTTCCTTAAATTACCTCTGAGCCGTCCCTTCTATCTTCAAATTGTGCCCCTTGTTCTTGCACACCTCTTTTTGAAAGATGCTACCCTCTTGGACTTTGTTGATTCCTTGAGGTACTTGAAAGTTTCTATCATGTATCCCTCTCCTCCTTTCTCGAGGCTATACATATTAAGCTCCTTAAGTCTCTTCATATGTCTTCCGTGCAGACCCTGCACCATTTTAGTTGCCCTCCTCTGGACAGCTTCCATCCTTATGTCTTTTAGGAGATTGGGTCTCCAGAACTGCACGCAGTACTCCAGATGGGGTCTCACTAGCTGTCTGTACAGAGGGATAATAACTTCCTGTTTTCTACTGGTGATGCCTCTCCCTATGCATCCCAGTATCCCCCAGCCCTCCTGGCTGCCCTCTCACATTGCTTGCCCACCTTTAGGTCATCTGATATGACTACCCCAGGTCCCTTTCCATTTTTGTTGTTGTTAGTATCTCACCCCCCATTGTGTACTCTTCCCCTGGGTTTTTGTTTCCCAGGTGCATTACCTTGCACTTCTTAGCATTGAATCTAAGCTGCCATACATTTGACCATTCCTCTAACCTTGCCAAGTCCCTTCTCATCCTTTCCACTCCACCTTGTGCATCAACTCTGTTGCAGATCTTTGTGTCATCTGCAAAGAGACATACTTTTCCTTCCAGTCCCTCTGCAATGTCACTTATAAAGACATTGAAGAGGACTGGTCCTAATGCTGAACCCTGCGGTACCCCACTACTAACCCCCCTTTTTTCAGAGTGGACTCCATTTACTATTACCTCTGTGTCCTATTCTCCAGCCAATTCTTTACCCAGGCTGTTATCTTGGGACCCACCCCAGGCTGGCTAACTTGTATATTAATCTTTTGTGTGGGACTGTGTCAAATGCCTTGCTAAAGTCTAGGTAGGCCATGTCCACAGCCCCTCCCTGATGAACTACTTGGTCACCCAGTCAAAGAAATCTATCAGATTTGTCTCATATGACCTTCCCGCTGGGAATCCATGCTGCCTTGGGTCCTCAGCCCTCTGGCCTCTAGATATTTAACAACCCTTTCCTTCAGAAGTGATTCCATCATTTTCCTACCACTGAGGTTAAACTAACATGTCTGTAGTTTCCTGCTTCTGCCTTGCTCCCACTTTTGTGAAGGGGAATCACATCTGCCCTCCTCCAGTCCTCGGGTACCACCCCATCCTCCCATGATTTGTTAAAGAGGGTAGTCAGTGGTGTCACTAGTTCTACCCTTAGTTCTTTTAGAATTCTGGGATGAATCCATCAGGCCCCATTGCTTTGTCCACCTTCAGTTTTAAGAGTTCTTTCAGAACCCTTTCTTCTGTAAATGGGCTGGTATCAACTTCTGTATCCAGAGTGTTTCTACTGTTTGTTTTAGGTACCTCCCCCTCTTCCTTTGTAAATACTGAGCAAAAATATTTGCTTAGTATCTCTGCCTTTTCACAGTCACCCTCTGCCCACCCTCCCTACCCTTTATTAAGCCTCACTATCCCTCCCTTGGTCTTCCTTTGCTCCCTGATGTACCTATAAAAGGTTTTATCCCCCTTCTTAACTGAGTTGGCTATCTTTTCCTCGGTTTGGGCCTTTGCTGTTCTGACTGCCTTCCCAGCTTCCTTTTGCTTTAACTGATATAGTTCTCTTCTTGTTCCTTCTGTGATTCCTTGTACTTCCTGAATGCTTTCTTTTTCTCTTGAACCTTCACTGCCACTTCCTTTGAGAACCATAGTGGTTTCTTACCTCGCTTCGTTTATTTGCTTTACACAAAGGCTTGATACCTCTGTGATGGCAGTTTTTATTATTACCCATTGTTCTTCCACCCCTCCTTCCTGCCCATTTGCTAGTGCATTCCTTAGGCACTCACCCATTTTGACAAAGTCAGCCCTCCTAAAATCCAGTACCTTTGTCTTTGTATGGCTTGACTCTATTGCTGTGTTTATTGTGAACCATACTGTTCGATGGTCGCTAGTTCCCAGATGGCTACCCACTTCACATCTGTGATCCTCTTCATCTCCATTTGAGAGAACCAGGTCTAAGATTGCTCCCTCTCGAGTGGGCTCCAATACTAGTTGTCTAAGGCATGCCCCTGTAGGGCATCTAGAATAACCCCACTCTTCAAGTGGCTGCTGCAACTGCACTCCAGTTAACATCTGGCATATTCAGATCACCCATCAGCAATATCTCCCTTTTTCTGCCATTCTAAGTATACTTTCTATCATTTCCTTGTCCATTTCTCCCTGAGAAGGGGTCTATAATAACCCTGTGCGTATTGTGGTGCCATTGCCGGTCTCCAAATTTACCCACAGTGCTTCTTCTCTTCCCTGTTTACCCTTTTGTTCTGTTGCTTTGATTCCTTCCCTTATGTAAAGAGCTACTCCTCCTCCTCTTTTATCCTCCCAGTAGATAGTGTATCCTGGTATGTTTACATCCCAGTCATGGTTTTGTGTGTACCATGTTTCTGTGACTGCCACGATATCCAGATGTTCCTCCTCCATCAAGGCCACTAATTCAGGAAGCTTGTTACTCAGACTACGGGCATTGGTACTCATTGCCCTCCATTTTTTGATGGCTTTACCTTCTGTTGCAGCACCCCCCACTGACCTTTCTACCTTGGTCTTTTTCTCATTTAGTACCCTGTTTTGTAGGGGAGGCCGGATTTTCCTGCTGCTTATCAGTGCCCCCTTGACTAGTTTAAAGCTTCACAATGAAGCATTTAAACCGATTGCTCAAAGACTCTGTTCCCTCCAGGCCACCCCTAGCCGGAGCCATCCGGCTAACCAGCCCGGGAGTCCGGGAGAGGAATACTGAACCGTCTAGCCCTGCGGCCTACAGGAGGTTCAGAGACAGAGGTCTCTAGCTGCTGGTCTGTGTCCTCACCTGAGTCGACTCCCTCCGAGGAGGGGTCGACAAGGGAAGACTGCAAACCACCCGCAGCAGGAACCTGCCCCGAGGCAGCACCAGGCCTGGTACCGCCATAGGCCGTGACGAGCAACACGTCCACCGAGTCATCCATCCCCCTGGCGGTGTCCGGGTCCCAGGCCGCACTGCGAACAGTGCCACCCGAGTACCCAACATCCGCAATGGCGCGGCACTGCCGATGGCGCCCCCAAGTCCCCGGCGCCACGAACGGCGCCGAGGCCCAGAGCGGCACCGCCTGAATCACCTGCACCGGTGCCACGGCCCAGAGCGGCACTGCCGACGGTGCTGCCAGAGCCCCCGCGCCGCGAATGACGCAGAGGCCCAGAACGGCGTTGCCTACGGCCCCAACCAAGTCGCCAGCGCCATGAGAAGCGGAAGACTCCACGGTGAGGAAAGACGGCAATGAGGGCCCACCAGCGCTGGGCCCCGCAGCTAGGGGCTGCGACATCGGGGGAGCCTGCACCTCCGAGGAGGTGACTGCCAGGACGGCACCAACAGGCGACCCCGGGTGGGATCATGCTGTTCCTCCAGCGCCGAAAAAGAAACCACCTCCTCGGCAAGGCTGGAAGTGGAGGAGGTTTCCTCCTCGCCAGGCCGTATAGACCCGGGAGGGGACCCGGAGGAAAGGTCGAAAGATCTGACCTGGGAAGCCCTAGGGCGACGTTGTCCTCCAAAAGTCGGTGGAGCCCGCCCGACTCGCAACGCGCGGACTTCTAAAACACGGCCGGTCCATGGAGAAGCAGGCGTTGCAATGGTCCATATTATGGTAGGGTCCCAGGCACAGGAGACAAACATCATGTCGGGCCGTGATGGAAAACTGACGGCCACAAGGGCACCAACGCACAAGGGCACGGCCCACCTTAGACTTACTCTTTGCCCCTGAACCAGACATGATGCTAAATAATTAAGCAAACCACAGAAAAGGTTCAGCATCATCGAAAGAAAAAATTATAAAGGAAAGGTCTTACCAGTCAACGATGTCGAGAAATACCGGGATGAAGGAGCACCGAAATAAACTTCGAAAAGCGGCCTATGACGCAGTAAACTACCAAAACTTGCGCAGCCTCGATGGTGGGAGAAACAGAACTGGGATGGAGGAGGCGTCTGCGACACCTAACGGCCGCCCCTTGCACTCTACGCAGAGCGACACTCCAGGGGGGCGGTGCCGTCGACTCCTCAAAAAAAAAAAAAAAAAAGCTCCTGTGGCGGGTGCGCGCCTCCGGCTATCACCCAACAGTAATGAATGGTGAAGATTAGCAAGGGAAGATCATTTTCAAATCCTGCACAAAAGGTGATTTTATGCCACAAGTGCAAAAATACATTTTGGCCAGGATTTGAAAAATGACAGCTGTCACACTGATGAGGTGCTTTGAAGAAATTACTTTGTTAAAAAATTACTCACTGCAGTAATCTTCTTTCTTCCAAGGGGTCCTTTAGCATTAGTAACAACAGCAGTTGCTGGCTAGGTGCAACTGCCCCATAGGTATGCCTTTAAGAGAATTTATTTAAATGAGCTTGGGCATCAGCCAATCAAAAAAATAGGAGGGGCAGTGAGCCGAGTGACAGCAGCCTGAAGGGCTTCAGAATTTTTTTTTGAAGAAAATAGGCCTGTGCCCTGAAAAGTGAACTAAATGATTCAAAAAACATGCAAAAGTCCAAAAAGTAAAAACAGAGTGTTCATCAACAAAAATCTCAAATTTGGTCATAAAAAATGAGAACAGAGCCCTTCTCCTGACAGGTAAACCGGGGAGGAAGGGTGGGAGCTTACTGATGCTAAAGAACTCCTTGGAAGAAAGAAGATTACTGCTGTAAGTATTTTTTCTTCTTACCCCAGGAGTCCTTTAGCATCAGTAACTTTTGCAGACTACCGAGCAGTACCAAGTGGGAGGTGGGCAGAGAACCTACTTAGGAAAAGAAGCTCTGCAGAACCATTCTGCCAAATTTGCCGTCAGATCTGGACTGCACATCTAAACTGCAGTGCATCACAAGGGGGTGCACAGATTTCCAGGTAGCTGCTTTGCAGACATCCAGAAGGCTCACCAGGAGGCCAAGGTCTCCTTCAGATCTGCCGGCGGCTGTGGAGTGGGCGGCAGAGGTGGGGGATATGGGTACTGAGGGTACCCGAAATCGGAGTATCCGCAGCCAGATGGCAGGAAGCATGGCGTCGGGTACTGCGGCGCCAGATACTGAGGGTCTGGGTACTGCAGTATCAGGAACAGGTCTTCCATCGGGCAAAGGGACTCTGGAGGGCGGCGTCAGGACCGGCGTCAGGGGGTCCAAGGCAGGAGGGGGGAATCCCTGACGGCAGTGTCTCAAGGTCTTCGGTTTCAACCGGGGACGGAGGATTAAAATCCCTGGATATCAACAGAGGGGACGCGGGGACCTCAGCAGGCAATGTGATGAGACGTTGCGGAAAGCCTGGGTTGTCAGAGAAGCTGGCATCCAACCTATCAGCAGTGTCCGTGAGGACGTCGGAGGAGCCGGCGTCCAACTTATCGGACTCCCTGTCCGAGGAAGGTCGCGAAGGAGTGGCAGCCTTGTCAGAAGAGGGTTTGACTGGGTGCTCACCGGAGGAGGTGAGCGGCTTAGCAGCCTTGTCCGGGCGGTCGTCGGTGGAGCCGATGTCTGACTTACCGGATCCGCTCTAACCGGAAGGCCGCAAAGGAGGAGCAGCCTTAGCAGGAGCGGAGGCCTCCTTTTCTCCAGAGGCTCCCGGAAGGCCCAAGCGCAAGCCCGACGGGAGGGGTGATGCCTTCCTGGTAGCCACCAAGACGGCTGTCGAGGAGAGATCCCCCGGAGGGGATGTTTCTTTGAGTGCTGCAACTCCAGCCGAAGTCACGGCTGCTGTGGAAGACGATTCCCACTCCCGGTGCATCTCCTTGTCACGCATCTTTCTGTGGCCTTCGGGGGAAGTGGACACCTGCTTAAGCTTTTTTAACTCTTTTTCCATGGAGGCCATTTTCTTCTTGAGGAGATGGGCTTCCAGGGACTCCTGCCTTCTCTTGCGGGTAGCCGAGTTCAACTTCTGGCAGTGCTGGCACTTCTCCAAGGGGTGGTCGGGGCCTAGACAGAAGAGGCACAAGGAGTAGCTGTTCTTGTGTAGAAGCTGGGAACCACACGAGTCGCACATGTTTTTATGCGATTCGGAGGGTGTCGGGGAACTAAATACACAGCAGACGTTTGTAGAAATGTCGAAAAAATTGAGAGAAAGGTCGAAAAAGTTGAAAAACTAAGACCGATGAACAACTGACGAGCGCTGTTCTACCGCGAGGAACTTTCACAAGCCAACGGCGGAAAAGAACTGGAAGGTGGGCGTGGGGGACCGCCCCTTTATACCGACGTCACCTGACGTGGGGGTGGTCCCCCGTCAGAGACTAACTAGACATTTTTACGTGGGGTCCTGACGCCTGGCGGCTTAGTCCTATATGTGAATACCTACTGCAAGAGCCCTCTCGAAGTAAGATCAACTGAGAGGAAGAGTCTCTGGACTGCCTAGTATGCTCTGGGTAGTAAAAGACAGCTCTTTTAACATTCAAGCTGAGGAGCTTTTTGCTCATTAAGAGTGGATTTCTCAGCGAAGAAGACAGGTAGAGTACTGGACTGGGTTTAGATGGAACTTCTGAAACCACCTTAGGCAGAGAATTCCTGTTCATCCAGAGCTCAGTTTTGTTGTTGTAAGGAATGATGCAATTAGGCTCAGTGTACAGGGCCTGTACCTATGAAATTCTTCTGGCAGATGGCCACCTGGGAGACCCACTTTCAGGTCCCAAACCTGATATGTGCAGTGGTCATAGGCTCAAAAGGTGGCTCCATGAGACTGGCATTGCAGAGATTCAGGCTCTAAGGAAGAATGGGCTCCCTGACTGGAGGCTGGAGGTGCAAGAGGCCTTTGACAAACTGAATATGGTGTGGGAAAACAACTGACTTTTTTCTTTCCCACTGAAAAATAGGCCTAATTGTGGCCAGGCATAGCTTCAGCAACTTCAAAACGGACATCTAGAGATGTACTAGGCAATCCAGCAGCTGAGGGTCTGCTGCTGTAAGAGGGTTAGCCTTTTTGCTCTTGCACCAGAGGGGAAACCATTTCCATTTGGTTGCATACGTTCCTTCTTTGTGTTAGTTCCAAGTACTAAGAAGATGGAAACTCTAACTCCCCAAGAGCCAGGCCTTGAGGTGAAGAGAGTGTATGTCTGGATAATGCACCCCTGTTTGAGGAAGGTCAGCAGAGAGGGAGTTAGCAGCAGGCGAATGGGCCTGCAGCAGGATCATGAGGGAAGGAGAGGGTATCAGGTTTGCCTGGGCCCATTTGGAGCCACCAGAATCATTGATGCAGGCTGTTGTCCGAGTTTCAGCAATACCCTGAGTATCAGGGGAAAAGAATGGAATGCATATAGGAACCTCCCTGACCAGACCAGGATCAAGGCATCCAGAGGAAGTGTTCTCGGGACTGGAGGCTTACAACAGTACTGAAGAAGTTGGAAGTTGAGGGGGGAGGCAAAAAGATCTACTTCTAGTGTGCCCCACCGCCTGAACACTGTGGCTAGTACTTGTTTGTTCAGAGTCTATTTGCTCTGGCCTTGACTAATGTGACTTGGGGCATCAGCCAGAGTATTGTGTTTGCCTGGGAGGTGACAAGCTGAAAGGCTGACTCCCAGGGAGAAGGCAAGAGACCAGACTTACAGTGCCTTCAGAAAGTATTCACCCCCCTTGGATTTTGTCACATTTTGTGATGTTGCAAACTCAAATTAAAATACACTTATATGGGATTTTTTTGTCATGTACCTACACAAATTATAATGTCAAAGTGGAATGAAACTTCTGGAATTTTCTGTACATATAATTTAAAATATAAACCTGAAATGTCTTGATTTGATAAGTATTCACACCCTTTGCTATGACACTCCAAATTGAGCTCAGGTGCATCCAATTTCCTTGGGAGATCACTCAAACTTGAATGGAGTCCACCTGTGGTCAGTTCAAATGGTTGACATGATTTCAGAGCAAATACACCTGTCTATATAAGGTCCCACTGTTGACAGTGCATGTCAGAGCAGAAACTCTACCATGAAGACCAAGGAGCTGTCTGTAGAACTCTGTGATAGAATTGTGAGGAGGCATAGATCTGGGGAGGGGTATAAAAACATTTCTAGAGTGTTGAAAGTTCCCAGGAGCACAGTCAAGTCCATCATTAGGAAACGGAAAGAGTACAGAACCACCCAGACTTTTCCTAGAGCAGGCCATCCTTCCAAACTGAGCAACCGGGCAAGAAGGACTTTGGTCAGGAAAGTGACCAAGAACCCAGTGACCACCCTGACAGAACTACAGAGTTCCATGGCTGAGATGGGAGAACCTGTCCAGAGGACAACAATCTCTGCAGCACTTCACAGATGTAGCCTCTATGGGAGAGTGGCTAGACAGAAGCCACTCCTGAGAAAAGGCCACATAATAGCATGCCTGGAGTTTGCAAGAAGGCACGTGGCAGATTCTGAGACCATGTGGCAAAAGATTCTCTGGTCTGATGAAACAAAAATTAAACTCTTTGGCCTGAATGCAAAGCGCTATGCCTGGCACAAACCGAACACAGCTCATCACCCGTGTAACACCATCCCTACCATGAAGCACGGTGGTGGCAGCATCATGTTATGGGGATGCTTTTCAGTGGCAGGGACTGGGGCACTTGTCAGGATAGAGGGAACAACGAATGGAGCCAAATACAGGCACATCCTTGAGGAGAACCTGCATCAGTCTGCAACAGACCTTGGACTAGGGCGAAGATTTATGTTCCAACAGGACAACGACCCCAAGCATACAGCCAAAGCAACACTGGAGTGGCTTCAGAACAAGAAGGTGAATGTCCTTGAGTGGCCCAGCCAAAGCCCAGACTTGAATCCCATTGAGAATCTGTGGAAAGACTTAAAGATTGCGGTTCACTGACGCTCCCCATCCAACTTGACGGAGCTTGAGCAAATCTGCAAGGAAGAATGGGTGAAAATACCCAAATCCAGATGTGCAAAGCTGATACACACATACCCAAGAAGACTCAAAGCTGTAATTGCTGCCAAAGGCGCTTCTACGAAGTATTGACTCAGGGGGGTGAATACTTAAGTAAACAAGATATTTCAGTTTTTAATGTTTTACAAATTTTTGTTACACAATAAGAAAAAATTACTCACCTTAGTAATTGCTTTTCTTCTCATGGAGTCTTGCTATATTAGGACCATTGCAGTCATTCCCCACACTTGAACTGCCCCGGAGAGGAAACAGTTAACTCCAGAGAGATCTGGAGTTCCACAGCGCGAGGGCGCTGTTCAAAGCTCTATCTGGCTAGTTTCAAATGAAACTGTCAGGTTCTTTACGGAGCTAAACTAACATAGCAAGTCTGTGTGGAAAAAGTCTACACTAGCCATTGGCTACCTACCATTAGTAGAATAAGAACAATCACAGAATAATAACAATATTTATTGTTAGGATCACCCTCACAAGACTAATAGGCCCCTCCCCAAAAGACTCAAGTCCAGAGAGGGACCATCTACCACTTAACAAAAAAAATAGAAATACCTAGTTCCCTAACCCAAAGGAAACAAGGGGGGAACTAGAGAGACTAAAATGGCATGACACAGTGCTTGCACTAATTTGCCAACCCCATACCCAAGTAGGAGTTCTGGAGAGGGGTAGGAGGAGGGTTGTCTTAATATAGCAAGACTCCATGAGAAGAAAAGCAATTACTAAGGTGAGTAATTTTTTCTTCAAACACCATGAAGTCTTGCTATATTAGGACCATTGCAGATTACACAGCAGTACCTCCATGGAGGAGGGTCAGAACCTACTTAGGAAATGGGCTCTGAAGACAGCTGTGCCAAAACGAGCATCTCTCCTGGACTGGACGTCCAGGGAATAATGCTTGGTAAAGGTGTGAACTGTTTTCCAGGTAGCAGCTTGACAAATTTCCAAAATGGGAATATCTCTAGCAGCCGCTAGAGATGCAGCTGTACCCCTTGGAGTGAGCCCTCAGTCCTGAGGGGGGTTCCCTACCTAGTTTTTGGTAACAGAATTGGATACAAGAGACAATCCACCTTGCAATTGTCCTCTTAGTGGCAGGTCTCCCTTTGCCAACCTCTCCATAGGTAAGGAAGAGTTGGAGGGATTCGAACCTGTGACCCTTGGTACGCTCCACACAGTAGCTTAGGGCTCTTTGACGTCACGCTTGTGTAGTCTCCTTTCACCCGAGGAAGAATGCTCAGTGAAAATACTGGGAGAGAATGGACTGGTTCAGATGAAAATCTGAAACCACTTTGGTAAACACTTTCTGTTAGTCCTGAGGACTCACCTTATCCCTGTAAAAGAAATAAAATCCTTTTCCACTGAAAGGGCTTGCAATTCACTTATACGTCTGGCAGAAGTGATAGCCACTAGAAAAACAGTTTTCCATGTTAAATACTTGAGATCTGCAGAAGAAAGGCTCAAAGGAGGTTGCATTAACTGAGTAATGCAAACATTCAGGTCCCAGGCAGGGCTGGTTCCCAAAGGAGGGTTAGTGTGAAGTAACCCCTTAAAAAACTTGGAAAACACAGGGTGAGAGGAAAGAGAAACAGGCTTCCCAGGAAACAAAGGCAGAAACAGCTGCCAGATGAACCTTCAAGGTAGCTGGTCTAAGGCCTAGGGAATTTAGATGGGCAAATAGTCCAGTAAAGTGGCCAAGTCAGCAGATTCTGGCACAATTTGTTTCTCCCACACCAGAAGGAAAACCTCTTCCACTTAGGAATTGTAAGTGGCTCTAGTGGAAGGCTTCCAGAAGCCTTTAAAATATCCAGGACCCCTTGAGAAAGGTAAATCAGCAATTCTAATTCCTCAAGAACCAAGCCTTGAGGTGGAGGGATTTGAGGTCCGGGTACCACACTCTCCCCTGTGCACAGGTCAGCAAGTCGTGGGTCCTGGGCAAGGTCAGGGGAGGGTGGATTGTCAGGGACAGGAGGAGAGGATACCAAGGCTGTCTGGAGCAATCAGAACCACTTTGCAGGGCTGAGTTCTGATTTTTACCAATACCCTGAAGAGGAGAGGGAAGGGGGAAAGCATATAGGAATTTCCTTCCATCCAGCAGAAAGGCGTCCAGGGGACTGAGCCCAGCACTGGAGGCCTGCAACAAAATAGAGGAAGTTGATGGTTGTCTGGGGCTGCGAAGAGATCTATCTGAGGGTGCCCCATCTGGCAAAGACCAACCCCAATACCTGAGGATTCAGAGACCATTCGTGATGGCCCTGGGAAATCCTGCTGAGAGCATCCGCCAGGACATTGTCCTTTCCTGGAAGGTGAATTGCGATCAGGGAGGTGTTTAGGGAGTAAGCCAGAGACCACAACTTCATTGCTTCGGTGCACAAGGCTGATGACCGAGTGCCCCCTTGCTTGTTGATGTACCACATTGTTGTGGTGTTGTCTGTCCTGATTTGAACTACTTTGTTCTGGACAACAGTTGAAAAAGCCTGAAGAGCTAAAAGAACAGCTCTGAGTTCCAAAAGATTGATGTGGAGCAGAGATTCCTGGGGGGACCACACTCCTTGAGTGGAAAGGTCGCCCAAGTGAGCCCCCCACCCTAACAGGGAGGCATCCGTGGTGAGGGTGAGGGAGTGTGAAACGGGTATAAAGGGAACCCCTTGAGTAAGATTGCTTTGATCCTGCCACCACTGAAGGGCCAGGATCAGGGTTTTGGTCACCGGACTAATTTGGTAAGGGGTCCCTCCTTTGAGACCAATAGGACCTCAAATGGAACTGGATGTCCCTCATCTGAAATCTTGCTCCCTGCACGACAGCTGTGGAAGCAGCCATGTGCCCTAGGAGTTGCAGAAAGTGCCTTGCTGGTCGAGACCCGTGGTAAAGGAGGATGCCAGGCAATGAGCCTGTCCACTCTTTCCGAGGGGAGAAATGCCCTGGCTAACTTTGTGTTCAATTCTGCACCTATGAAAGTTAGAACCTGAACAGGTTCCAGAACTGACTTTGGTAAGTTCAGCAGGAATCCCAGAGAAGTAAGAAGCTGCTGGGTGACTTGCAAGTGGGATTTTACCTGATCTGGAGACTGACCCACTATGAGCCAGTCGTCCAGGTAGGAAACACAGCAATCCTTGCCTTCTTAAATGAGCCACTACCACAGCCTAGACATTTTGTGAATACCCTTGGAGCCGAGAGTTGGGCGAAGGGCATTGCTCTGAACTGGTAGTGGCCAGAGAGCAGCTCGAACCTGAGGTACTTTCGTGAGAAGGCCTGATCATGACATGAAAAGGCGTCCCTGAGGTCCAGGAAGCTAACCAGTCCTCTGGCCTCAGGGAAGGCAAAAATCATTGCTAGAGTTAACATTTTGAACTTTGGTTTCAATAGATGTTTGTTCAGGTACCTTAAGTCTAAGATGGGCCGCCATTCTCCTGTCTTTTTGGGTAATAAAATATCTTGAGTACAGTCCCTTGCCCTGATGGCAAGGGAGACCCTTTCCACTGCTTTGCAATCCAGAAGGAAGAAACCTCTGCTTCCAAAGCAAGGGCTTCTGAAGAGTTTGCAGGTGGAAATTGCCTGGCTCTCATCCTTGGGAACTGTTTGAAGCTGAGAACCAGGCCCTGGCTACTACTCCAGAACCCACCTGTCCGGGTTAGGGACAGCCAGTTCTGGCTGAAATAAGCCAACCTGCCCCCCACTGGTACAGGAGAATTGGCCCTGGGCACCCCATCAGGGTGCCTGCTTGGCAGCAGCTTTAGGCTGAGGGGAGGGCGACTGTCTACCTGTGCCCCGTCTACCTCTGCCTCTGAAAAAAACCCTCTGTGAAAAAGCAGAGGAGGCTTGAGATTGGTAAAAGGGCCTGTGGAAAGGCCTACCCCTACCCCTGGGGGCATGCCTTTGTGGAGTGGCATGCCTCTCCTTAGCTTGGGCACTTTTGTAGGTAGTTCTGTATTCATCCATCTTTTTCATATAATTTCCGCTTGATCACTCAAACAGAGAATTTCCATTACAGGAAAATCCATAGCCTTTGACTGAGTATCTTGGGACAGATTAGTGCATCTGAGCCATGCCAACCTACGGAAAGCTACAGAAGTGGCCATGACCCTAGAGGAAACATCATTAACATCAACAGCAGTATGAAATTGAACTTTAGAGGCTTCAATGCCATCAGCAGCCACTTGTTCCAACTCACTAGCCAGCTGGCCCTGGGCCTGCCTGGCTAACTGCAATATAGTGTCCCATCTAGATTTCTGATATCTAGCCACATAAGCCATATAATTAGCCTGCCTGAGTCCCAAAGAAGCTGCCATATATTGTTTTTTTCGCCATGGCATCAATCTTCCTGGAATCCTTATCAGGAGGATGTGAGGCCAGGGGAATATTAGCCTTGTCACAGGCTGCAGCTTGCACCACACCTACATGACTACACTGCTCAGCGAGGAAGTCTGTTATCAGGGCCTGATAAGGTATACCTTCTGTCCATTTTTTTATCTACAGGAGGGACAGAATGAGGATTTTTTAAAATCTTTGTTGTTTGCTTCCTAAATGATTTATGCAAAGGAATAGACAACCTCCTAGACTCTGAATATCCATCATTTCAACATAACCAGGCTCCTCTTGCTCATCCACAGCCTCTTCTAAAGGAAGCTGGAGGGTTTCTGCAACCTTTGTAAAACATAAAAGAGAAGGGACTCAGACAGCATAGGGGAGATTCTAAAGGTCTATCTGGAGAAATGTCCGTTCAATGGGCACGCCCAGACCTTCCCAGTCACAAACATACTGATCAAATTCCTCCTCCCCTCATGTGGTTCATAAAAATCCTCAACACCATAATCCTGAACCACTGGGACTGAACGAGCCACCCTTTTCCCAGATGCAGGGGTCTGGACAGATCCCTGAGACAAAGATTGGACAATCTGAATGGCTTTAGCTATCTCTGCAGCAGTTGGAGAGACAATTTTGTACTCCAGACCTGCTGATTTCTTTGTCTTTTTTGCTGGGACTGGTTCCTCTGAACCAGCCTTCCTTTTGCCCGAGGAAGTCTCGCCCTGGTCAGAGGGCACTCCATCTGGTCCAGTGGGTACTGGACCGGGCTGGCCATCCGGGTCAGCGGACTTTTTGGCCTCTCGTCCCTGAGCCGGCCCAATCTCTTTTCCAGGGTGGCTGCAGGGAAATTTTTACACACCTGGCAGTCTGACAGGAGGTGGTCAGCCCCTCAGACAATAAACACAAGTGGTGTGTGGGTCAGCCTTGGCAAAGGCTTCCCCACAGACATCACAGTGTTGAAACCCAGTGGGCCCGGGTTTTTCTTTTGGGTTTCTCAGACATAATGCCAGCCTAACCAAAAACTTGCCCTTTAGATGGCAGTGCCAGGCAAGACACCCTTATCGGTTCCTAACCGTGTCACGGGTATTTGAAAAAACCTCAAATAAAAGTTAGGTTTTTTTAGAACCGATAAGAACCGGGAACCGCACTCTAAAAGCCCAACCAAACAGTTTGACACATATATTTTAACAAACCGATCGGTTCAAAACCGAACCGATAATGAGTTTCCACACAGACTTAATTTCTGTACTTACGGTTTACCAGATAGAGCTTTTAACCGAAATGCGGTAAAATCAATACTTTTTGCCAGTTCCAATGAACCGAAAATACTCGCTTGAACCGAGAAATGAACCGAGCTGAAGGAGCTGATCTCCGGAGCGACTGTTCAGTGAAGCGGAGTAAAGAATCTGACAGTTTCATTTGAAACTAGCCAGATAGAGCTTTGAACAGCGCCCTCGCGCTGTGGAACTCCAGATCACTCTGGAGTTAACTGTTTCCTCTCCGGGGCAGTTCAAGTGTGGGGAATGACTGCAATGGTCCTAATATAGCAAGACTTCATGGTGTTTGAAAAATATGTATGCCCCTTTAAATTGTTGAGTATGCTGTGTGAATCAAGGGGGAAAAAATTATTTCAATGCATTAAAATTTCTGGTAATAACACAACAAACTGTGACAAAATCCAAGGGGGTGAATACTTTCTGAAGGCACTGTATAGAGCCTGCAAACAGAATATTCCTGATCCAGCACCACTCTGCTTGTTTGTGTAAAACATTGCAGTTTTTGAGAGGTTGAAAGATTGCTCTGAGTTCCAAAAGATTTATGTGTAACTGACTCCAGGAGAGTCTAGGTGCCACTTACTGAGGCAATGTCCAGATGCGCTCCCTACCCCAGAAGGGAGGCGTCTGTGGTCATCACCTCTGTGGGATGTGGAGCCTGGGAGGGAATCCCTACCACCAAATTCGCAGAGTTCTCCCACCAAAGCACAGCCTGAACGGACTGCTCCATCACAGGTCTCAGCTTTGAAAAATGTTTGTTTTTTTGAGACCAGCGAGCTATAAGGAGGCTTGCGGGTGTCACATCCTGTATCTGAACCCTTGCATTACTGCAGGCATTGAAGTCTTGTGTCCCAACAGCCTGAGGAAATGTCAAAGTTACGTGATTTGCTCAGGACCCCATCATACACTGAACAAGTAAGGGTTAAAGATTCAAACCTAGACAAGCGCCTGCTGGCTGGTCTTGGTGTCCCTGGACGAAGGAATCTGTCACTGAGGGACAGCTTGAATTCTCACCTGTGGAAGGAAAGACTATCCTTCCTGGATGCTGGGGGTCCCAGGTGAGAGTTAGTTTAGATTTACCAGGTAACCCAGAGACTCCAGAGTGAGCCCTGTAAGTGAAAAAGACTCCTTGACCTGACAAGGAGACTGTGGCACTATGAGCCAATCGGCAGAACAGGTGTAGCTAGAGATGCCCAGATTCCTGAGGTGTGCTGCTACCACTGCCAGGCACTTTGTATATTTTTATACTTCATCTTTATTGAAAGTATTTTTCAATTTGATACATATCAGCATCAGAGATTTTACACATATAATATATTAAACATACAAGAAAAACTCATATCTGGGAGTTCCATTTGACAGTGTATAGGATACTCCCAGCCTTTCTTATAGTATTCACTATATTTTAGCTTAAGCTACAGACATTAGATTTAAACATAAAAAAAGTAAAAAGCCATTGAAACAAATGATACTATCTCCATAAAAGGAAACATATAAGGTCTCTATCATTTGTCCCCTCTTACAGTTAGTGGTAAACTAACTTAATATTAATACATATATAGACTTCTAGCTGGTTGTTTAGGAACATAAATACATAGGACCAGTCTGTATCATTAACAAGATTACCAAGTGCTAATATTAAAAGAAAGGTGATTTTATAGAAAAAGAAGAGAAAAGAATAGAGAAACAAGGAAAAAGCAAAACCTATAAAAGCCACAGTTTAGTTCACCCTTGTCTTACTGGCAGTTGCATTAATTCATATAGCATGTAGTTCCAACTCCATCCAGGACCCAGCTTCTGTATAGGATAAATAGATTATTGTTATTCAGATACTGTATTCATTGAGAACAGCGTCTAATCTATTAGTTCCCTTTAACCCTCCTCCCTCTCCTTGCCCCACAAAAGGACCTCCCAACTGGTCCATCTATTTATAAATTGTGGGGACCTAAGGGCCAGAGAAAAGGTTATTCTTTCCAGAGTTTTTATATTCTCTACCAGCTCCCTCCACTCACTTACAGATGGTGAAGAGAGAGACAACCACTTCTTGGTAATCACCTTGCAGGCTGCTGCCACAAGGATATTTCAGAGATATTGGGCTTCTCGGCCCCTTATCTCCATAGGGTGTAGGCCCAGAATCAAATGTTCCGGTCCTAAGGGGGTCGTAATGTTAAAAGCCTTACACAGTTGTTGTTGTATATTACACCAGAAGCGTTCTAACACTGGACAGTGCCAGAAAATATGGGCCTGAGAGGCCACTGTAGCCCCACATTTTCGCCAACATGCGGAGATAACTGTGGGGTTCCATTTACCCACCTATTCAGGCGTTCGAAAATATCTACTTCTAAGTTTCCACAAGAAGTCCCGCCAACCCAGTGATGAAGAGGATTGCCATGTATTTTTAATTGATTGCAGCCATCTTGTCTCACTTAAGTTTACCTCTAAGTCCCTTTCCCACGTCTCCTTGATATATATTGTTGAGTGTTGTAAATCACAAAGGAAATTTTCATACAGTGAAGAAATAGCCTTCCCTCCATTCTCGGTGGCCCAGATCTGCTCAAACACGGTCGGCTGCGCGAAATCCCAAGAGTTTAGTAATGACTTTCGGAGTTGCTTCATTATATAGTCCCTCAGCTGATAGTAAAATAAGAGATCCCTCTGCCCCCGGTGAAATTTTCCCTTCAGTTCCTCAAATGTTAGTACCTATTCTCCCTTCATCAATTGCCAAGGAGCACAGCATCCCTGTATCTCTTGCCGCTTATATCAAGGGTCCTGATGGACCTCTATGTGACTTGAACTAAGGGTCCATGTCCAGTACTTCCAAAGATATTTCCTGGTGGCTCCCTTAGCAAAACTTCTCCTACACCCCCTAAGAGCAGCTTCTGTACCTGTAAATAAGGGAGGGGAATCATATATTGGAGCACTTAGAGAGAAAAGCTGAGAGACTAAGGAGAGCTGGGGATGGCCAAATCCAATGATTTCTAGTGAGCAAGGTACCTCGGGTTGTAGCAAAAGGACTACCCTGGTCTGGACCGCCACCCAATAACCTTCCAGGTACGGCACTCCATACCCTCCCAGCTCCTTTTGCAAAACAAGGATTTGTTTCTCGATTCTGGGGCGCTGTCTCTGCCAAATAAATTTTAGGATAGTATTTTGCCACGAATCCAATCTTCCACTAGAGATCCAACAGGGGACACACTGAAATAAAAAAAGGAATAGAGGCAAAAGGTTAATTTTAGTAGTCTGGACTCTTGCATGAAAGGGAAGCGGCAGTATGGACCATCTTTCAATATCTGTTTGCATTTGTTTTAATAAAGGTGGGAAATTCAATTGGTATAAAGACAAATTGTTAGAAGATAGTTTTATGCCCAGACATTTCATAGCGGGGAGGTTCCATTTCAAGGGGTACCTACTCCTGAGTGCCTGGGACGGCTCGTAATTAAAAGAGATCATCTCCATTTAATGGGCATTTAGTAAATACCCAGATAACTTCGAAAATTCCTCCAGATGATGAAATAGGCTAGGGAGAGATGTTTCAGGTTCTGTAATATAAAGCAGGATATCATCCGCATATAAAGCTAATTTGTGTTCCTCTTCTCCTATTTTAATTCCCTTTACCTGTATGTTTTCTGTGATACTTTGAGCTAGGGGTTCTAAATACACTGCAAAAAGAATAGGGGACATAGGACATCCCTGTCTTGTACCTCTGCCTAATTTAAATGAGGGTGAAGTATGGCTGTTTGCTCTAATAAATCCAATTGGTGACATCTATTTTAAAAACAGTGTTAATAAATTGGATGGGGAAACCAAACCTAACTAACACGGCCCAGGGAAAGGCACATGAGACTTTATCAAAAGCCTTTTCGGCATCTAAACTTAATAGGATAGCGGGTTGGTGGGTGTAATTTAAATTGTCAATCAGATGGGTGGTTCGACAAAGGTTATCTTGGGCTTGGCGGTTAGGAATAAATCCAGTTTGGTCCAAATGAATCAGCTGGGGCACTAGTTTCTGTAATCTCTTAGTAAGAATAGACATAAATAGTTTGTAGTCAGTATTTAGGATGGAAATCGGATGATAGGAGGGACATAGTGTAGGATTTTTCCCTTGCTTTGGGGTAACCGAAATGATAGCTTGCTCCCAGGAACTTGGAGGGGACCCCTTGTCTTGCATTACCACATTAAAGACAGTTAATAACAGCGGGACCAACTGTCCCTTGAAGTGTTTATAAAACTCTCCTTGGAGGACATCTGTACCTGGGCATTTGGCAGCTTTTAGACTCGAGAGAACCCCTTGCAGTTCCAATCTGGAGATGGAGGGGCCAACAGTCCCGCTTTAGTCTGCGGGGGGAGGAAAGGCAGAGACAGACGCCTCAGAAACATTTCCACTTTACTATCCTGTGGGGGTGGATAAGGGGCAGTATACAATGAAGTACAGAAATCCCTGAAGGCCAAAACAATCTCTGGGGTCTGATTCAACTTTTGCTTAGTGACCGGGTGTAGCAATGTAGAAATCAAGGCCCGTGCTCTCTGAGATCTCAGCCGTGCCGCCAGCAAACAAACAGACCTAAGGCCACCTTCAAAATATTTCTGCCTGAGGAAAAGGACCTTCTCCTCTACCTGATAGTCTAACAGCTTGTTAAGCTCTGTTTTAAGATGACTAACTTTTTTGTTAGTTGTAACCTCATATTTGATCTTAAGTTGTGCTTCACAAAGCTCTATTTCCTTCCTCAGTGTGACCTTTCTAGCTTCTCTCTGCCTTTTCTTAAAGGCTGAGATACATATAAATTTACCCCATACTATGACTTTTATGGTATCCCACAACAAAGGTGTTGGTATCTCTGGGGAGGCCTTCTCAGCCACCGCTTGCTTTACCGTGTCTATGATTGTCTCCTTCACTTCTGGGTCCTGAAGCAGAGATGTGTTAAGTCTCCAAAATGTTTTTTTAACAAAATCTCCTA
This sequence comes from Neoceratodus forsteri, assembly GCA_016271365.2. Lineage (NCBI taxonomy): Eukaryota > Metazoa > Chordata > Ceratodontiformes > Ceratodontidae > Neoceratodus > Neoceratodus forsteri. The sequence continues at coordinate 87,062,871 of CM028136.1, forward strand.
AGTGGAGTTGGCAGAAAATCGAAGCATGATCCGACAAGGCTCTATCCTCTATCCAGCTGTCCCCCACCTGTTCCATTGTCTCTACAGGGAGTATTAAGGAATCCAGCCTGGAATGTGACTGGTGGGGAGCCGAAAAAAAGGTGTAATTTCTCTGTTTTCTGTGTGTGGCTCTCCACACATCTGCATAACCTAATTCAGAGAAAAGTTTAACAACTTTTTTTACTAAGAGACTGGTTTCGGCAAGTACCTGCAGAGGAAGAGTCCAATGACGGATTGAGAACCAAATTAAGGTCCCCTCCTATAATCACTTCAGCTTCCGCCCATTCCTGTAGTTTTAAAAAAATCCATCTGTAAGTTTGAAAATCAGTCCCAGGTGGAACATAGATGGAGGCGAGGGTCAGATTCCTTCCATAATAACGGCCTTTAAGAAAAGCAAAATGACCCTCCCCGTCTACCAGCTGTGCTGTCTGCTCAAAGGGAGTTTTAGTAGGGACGAGCACAGCTACCCCTCTCCTACGGCCTCTTCCATACGTTGCACAGGCCACAGCACAAAAAAACATTTTCGCCAATTTTTGATTTTCCTGCAAGGACAGGTGTGTCTCCTGTAATGAAAAAAAAACAAACAAAAAAAAAAAACATCGGCACTTGTTTTCTTGAGGAACGATAGTATTTTGCTACGCTTAACTGGGTTAGTTAGGCCGTTTACGTTAAACAAGCAAATAGTTAAGGGCTTAGCCGCCATGTCTGCGAATAGAATGGACTCCTCCTTTGCAGCAATCCCGAAGAATCAATTTATTTAGAAATTAATTAGATACCAGCACTTGGGAATAGCAACAAAGAAAAAGTATTATACCACTATATAAGTTGGTTCAGCTCAGTATCTAGAAAAAGGTGGTAAAAAGTGGATAGCAAAAAAGAAAGTCAGGAAGAGAAAACAAAAAAAATAAAAAGTTGAGAAAAGACAGTTGGAGAGTCTATAAAACAACTAAACCAATGACTATTTCAGCAGTAATGTAATTCGTAAACAACAAACAAACACTTTCTGTGCCCTAAAGATAGGGCTTGGCTTCCAAGGTAGGAGATCCAAAAAAAAAAAAAAAAAACTTAGGATCCCTTATCCTCCCCCTAGCATATGGGTGTTGGAAAGAACTTCAGGGGAGAGGAAGAGGAGGATTTTACCCTGAATCTACAGGTCCTCCTCAACAAAAATCTCCAACGGACAGATCTGTATTAGGATCGCCACGTGCCTGCTCAAGCAGTAGGTAGTTATGTGATGAAAGAGTATTGATTATACCCATTCTCCCCAGGGGCCTACATAATTTTAGCTAAACCCATTTATATACAACAAAAAGTAATTCTTCTCCATCGACACATGTCACCACAAAAAGAGGGTGAAGCATTTTGGTTAAACATATGAAATTATAGTTAGGACCCAGATTTCCAAAAGTTAGGCAGCATACTAAAGGCACCCGCATATTTGCTATGTGTTAATAGTTAGGCCTATTGAAAATCTAAGGGTTCGCAGGGAAACCAAACATTATTTAATATATCAGGGACGTGTAACATTTTAATATAAACCGTATCTAATCATACTATTCGCTTTAAGTTCACTACAAATGTCAAGTATATGCTAATTACAAGACCTGTATTGTTTACTATATTTTAAACCAAAAGCTCCTTGTACTATTGTAGCAATGTTCTTATTATATGCTGCCTCAATTTCTCCTTAAAAAAAAAAATCCTCACATTGTACTGTACTGTAAGAGGTTTGTCTATATATCTTATGAAAAATTAATAAAAAAGTTTAACTGTAAAAAAATGTATCAGGGACAAAGACATTTTCACAGTCTCCAACTAATTAGAGTGTCTTGGCTCATGCAAGAAACACCGAACCAAAGCAAAATTGCCAGCTTCTCCTCATTCCCCACCGTTTTTAGGGCTACTCTACCCCGCTTTAAGAAGTTATGGATCAAGAGAATGTGTTACAATTACTCCGCAGCAACGGACTGTCCATATCCCCTTCAGCTGCCTGAGGCAGTGCCTTTTACCACCGGCTCTGTTGATCGTGCAGCTCGTAGCTGCTCCATGGCTTCTAGTGCCTTCCTCAGCGGCAAAACACCATCGCGCCTGTTTGCATTGAGAGGTCATATCTGAAAGGACTGGCTGTATTTCAGCAAGCGATCTGTTTCAGGTGCAGGGACAGAAATTCCTTTTTCCCCCAAGGCTTCTAGGGCCTTCCCTGGATTAAGGCAGAGTTGAGGGCCCTCTTCCCAGTGTATGCGGAGTTTGGCAGGAAATGGGGTTTGAAATGTAATACCTCTCGCCCTTAGTATCTTAAGAATTGGAGTGTACAGTTGTCTGGCTTGTTGTACCTCGGGTGCATAATTGTGGTCCAAGGAAATCCTTGTTGCTAGGTATGTTAGCTCTTTTTTGGCCCATGCTCTACGGAGGATGTCCTCTTTGGTTTTAAAACTGCTGAGTTTGAACACAATGGAGCGAGGGCACGCATCTACTCCAACGGGCTTGGAGCCTAATGAACGGTGGGCCCTTTCAACATTGAGAGCATAGTTCGGTGGCAAGTCAAGTATGTCTTTCAGTAAATTCTCAATAAATACAGTCACAAGAGTCTCCTCTGAACCTTCCGGCAAACCATATAATCTTAGATTACTATGTCTTGATCGGCCCTCCAAGTCGATACATTTAGTTTGTAGAGTTGCCGCATGTTGGGCCAGCGCTTCCATGGCAGTCATAAAGTATTTATCGTTTTCTTCAGATTCTTTAATTCTCTCCTCTGCTTTTTGTACTTTGGAATCAATACAAGAGATCTGTTGTGCCAAAGACAAACTCTTTTTTGGAATCTGCTCGAGAGTCTCTGATTTCCTTGAGGATATTTTCGTATCTGGTACGTGAGAGGAGATCTGCCTCGGCCTCCGTGTCATAACTTGAGCCTCGTGTGCTGCTCCGTGAACGGCTTCTGCTGCGCCCAGATCTAGCCGGGGGTCAAACTGCCCCTTCCGTCACTTTTTGTCGGGGTTCTGAGCAAGGAGGGTGGTCCTTTCTCTCTTTTTCGAGTTTCTTTTGACATACTGGTTATTTTTGTTAAGTCGATGCAGAAGAAAATGTCCCTGGGGATCGGAGGTTCACTCTTAAGCTGCTTTCTGCTCCGTGGCGGAACCGGAAGTCTCGCCAGGCACTTTGTAAAGACTCTTGGGCCCGAGGAAGGCCGAAGGGCTGCAGTGAGCTTGCACCAGAGAAACTGCCTGTGAAACCTCATTATGGGTGTATGGGAAAAAAGGAGCCCTTTAGGACCAGGGAGGCTAGCCAGTCTCCCTACTGTAAAGAATGTATGACTAGTAACAGAGTGGCCATCTTTAATTTGGTTTTTAACAGCAAGATAGGTCGCCACTCCCCAGTTGTCGTTTTGTGTCAGAAACTACCTAGAGGCCATTTCACTGTTTTGTGGGCTGGGACCCTCTCCACCACTCGCACAGCTAAAAGGTTTTTACCTCCCACTCCAACAGTAACACCTGTGTTGGGGATAAAGGCTTAGACAACTGAGAATGGTTGACGTCTGCCTACACTACCGTCAGGGCTTAGAGTGAGAAACTGCTGGCTGGGTAGAGGTAGCCACCTTTGGCCCCTTCTGCCCCCTGGGAAAATAACCTTTGCCCCTACTGCCCTCGGGAGGAATTTCCACGGGGCAGGAGGCCTTGCAGTCAGATGTTCTGGAATCGAACAGTATGATTTGATCACAGGGAAAATCCACGACATTAAGCTAGGAGTCTGAGGACCAGTAGTTCTAAGCCATACAAAGCGCTTCAGAGCGATGGCATGGGCCATGGCTCTGGAGGCAGCATCCTTGTTGTCATCTGCCTGGTGGAATTAGTACTACACTGCTTCCAGGGCAGGCCTGCAGTTTCCACTGGCTTCTGCACCCTAGAACCAGGACAGAATTCTGCAGTGCCATAAAAGCCTGTAGGAAAAAATTTTAACAAGCATCTGTGGTTAGCTATGAAATCTATTTTCTGGAGTCCTTGTCTGGGGGTAAGGAGGACAAGGACACCCCAGCTTTCTCGCAAGCTGCCTGCTGCACTATACTCACATGACTGGAATGTACAGACAGGCACTCAGCATTGTTAAATAATGATCAATTGTCCGTTCCAGCCACTTGCCAACCCCTGCCACAGAAGTGGGGGTCTGAAGCAGTTTTGTGATGTTTTTTATTTATATTTTTTCATTATAGATAGGCACAATCAGTATTTTAGGAGATGGAAGACCTTTCATCTCCATATAATCTTTCTATCCTCATCCTCACCTTGGTTGGACTCCTGAGAAGGGAGTTCCAGGGTGTCTAATATGTTTTGGATAAACGTAAGCATAGAGGGGGAATCCTCTTGGTTAGCCGAGGAAGCTTCAAGGAGAGGGTAATGGACACATTACCCTCAGGTAATAGGTTCTAGGCCCTCCACAGTCATGTCAGGGGCATCATAAAAATACTCATATCATCTGTATGACCGTCACAGTCTCTGGAGCGAGAAATGAAAATTACATACCTACCATAATTCTTGATTATTCTGTGCATCTTCACCATTTATCACTAGTTGGGTTGCAGCCCTCCGGAGCTAGGACCCTGCGGGAGACTTTTTTCTATGGGCAGAGTCAATGCAGGGATGGTGCTGCCCTCAAGGCCGACATTCTACGTGGCGCTCGCGGGCTGGCCATTAACGGTCGTCAACTCTGCCCCAGCCTCAGTTCTGTGATGCTGGAGAGAGAGAGAGGAAGAAAGGGGTGGAGGGGTGGGGCAAGAGAGCCCAAGGGATAGACGAAAGGAAAGGATATAAAAAACCAAAAGGAGAAATAAACGATGGAGAGGACAGAATAGAAGAAGAAACTAGCCTATGGGATTGGGAAGGGGCCCCAATCTCTGGAAAAAGAGGAGGGATGGGAGGGAGGAAGAAAGAGAAAACAAATGGGGGAGGAGAGGACTCCGCTCCTGACATAACGGACTTGGACTCCTAAAACTTAAAACAAGATTGATGGCAGACAAGGACCGCCTGGTCCACCCATTTAGAGAGAAGGAGAAATGGGTTGCCAAGGACGCAGGGGCCTGGAGTTTGGTAGCAGCAAAGCCCCATAGGCACTATAAGAATTCCAGGTAGACAAAGAGTGTGTCCCCTTCCCAAACGAAGATAACTCCAAAAAGGAGAAAACACCTAAAATATAAAAAGGGATTAGTCCCAAGGGACATCCAGAATAAGAAAATGAGGGGTCTGGATAAGGAGGGAGGTTCCTCAGGAGTCTGCCAGTCCCTCCAGTCCCACCCCAGATTCAAGGGAGTGGGGAGCCTGCCACAGGTGATGGAAAGAGAGAGAAGACCCCCCCACCCAAGGAGAAACTCCTCCCTGCGTGTCCCTAGAGGCCCCTTCCTCCTGACCACAAGGGAAAGGAGGGAGACAGGAGGGGTTGAAACAACAGGGAGACACACAGGGTGCCCAGAGACTGAGGCCCGAGGGGGGAAGGTGGGCAGGATCTAGTGATGAATGGTGAAGATACACAAAAAGATCAAGAATTACGGTAGGTACGTAATTTTCATATCTTATATGTGTCAATCTTCACCAGTCATCCTGTTGGTGATACCACCCCGAAAGAAGGAGGTCCATACATCCCTAAGGGACTAGGGACTCTGCTCATTAGCCTCCACTGGGGGAGACACCGGAGGGGAGAACCCTCACAGGCCTGGAAAGGCCTGAGACTGGTCCGGGTGAGATGAACTCCTAGTGGGAGAGGGAAGGTGCCCCGTAAGCTGTCGTCTCACCCTATGGGAGAAAAGGTAGGTTCTCCGGAAGGTGGAGGATATCACCCTACACTGGGCCATGGGTGACAACTGGGATTGGCAAAGCCATGCCGTCCGCCTAGTGCAGACCGCTGTCCCTACAATCCTGGAGGCTACCTTGTTGGCGTCGTAAGATGCCCTTGCTTGCTGCCTTGCTAGCTCCAGGTCCTGAGCAGAGAGGGTGATGGCTTGCCTGGTTTCCTCCATATCAGGCATTGAAGCTAGGAGTTGTCCTAGCCTGGACCACAAGAACCTGTCATAGGAAGCATAGTGGGCCTGATGTGAAGCTATGCAAAGAAGGATCCGTGCCGAATAGTAGGTCCTTCTCCCCCAGAAATCAAAATCTGCAGAGTCTGAGTCTGGGGGTTGGTCATGGTGTGGGGTGCAAAGCCCAGACAGAGTGTCCAGGTGCGTCAGACCCGAAGGAGGGTGAGGCATAGAGACTCCGGAGAGCGCAATACCGCTGGCGCAGATCCCTTGGGGCTGGAACAGTGGAGAAGGGATGCTGCCAGAGCCGAAGTGACACATCCTGAAATGGGACAGGCAAGGCGGGAACCACCAAGTTGGCCGCACTGTACTTGCCTAGGAAGGTGCGCGTCATCTGGTTGAATTTCCTTCAGAGGACGGGGTAAGGTGGAGCTAATCAAGCATCCTTGTGAGGAAGCGCTTGATAAGAGGTGAGATCAGACATTAGGGAAATGTGGACAGAGATCCCCCCAAGGAGGGGGATGAGGAGGCTGATGAGTGTGGCGATTCAGGGTCAGGCTGCTCGGGAGCGCGGTGGAACACCTGCTCGTCCATGGCCCTGAGGTAGGTGGGGAAATGCGCAGCTGAGCCCCTGAACTGTTCCCAGGTCAGAGGTCCCCTAGGACCGGAAATACCTGGAAGAGAAGGAGACAGAGGCAGGGGCTCCTAGCAGGAGGAGTGCGACCTCTGCCCAGGCAGGGGGGACCTAGTGGAAGCTCCCAACTGGGAGGGAGACCTGGAGATCCCAGCAGCTAACAACCATTCAACCAGATCAGAACGGCTAGAGCTGTGCCTGTGGGAAGAAATCCCACTGTGAGGTGACTGGGACTGTGTGAGCCCAAAAGGATGGCCCCTGACCTCCAAAGTAGAGGCCCCTCTCAAGGAGTGATCAGGGGAAGGACAAGGATCCATGCTACGGCTCCTCCCAGAACCCGGGCGGGTCCTAAGGAGGGGCCACTGCACCAAACCCTGACCGTTCGACCCTTCAGACTCCGAAAGAGCTCTCTTCCTCGTTACCACTAGCCTAGGTAGCTGGCAACCCTTAGCCGACTCCGAAGAATCTACCCAGGGTGCAGTACCCTCTCCCTCCTGGGTTGCCCTGGCTGTCCCAAAGCTGGACTGTCCAGGCACACCAAGGAAGGGGGTTCCCCAGCTGAAGGGGAAAACAAACCGGTGACTCCGGGCTGCACAGCAGCGGCCACCTGAACCACCACCGGCTGGTCAGTCCCACTGATCCCATAATAAACCTGAATTGTCCAACCCACAGAGGGAGGCCGAGTGGGGACCGAGGTGCTGGACACAGAGGAATATGTGGATTCCAAAGAATCCAGAAGCCAATCCGAATCAGGCCCAGAGTCCCCCTCCGAGGAGGTGGACAAAGAGGTCCAATGCTAGACCACTCCCCAATCCCTGCCAGATCCTGGACCATTAGCTGCGCCTCCCTAGGCCCCAGCACCGAGGGCGGCTCTGGAGCCAAGTGCGGCACCGTGGCAGGCCCCGCGACCCTTCCTGGCACTACGAACGGTGCCGGAGTCGGAAAACGGCACAGACTCCGGCACCGGAGTTGAGCGTGGCACCGCCCCCTTCCCCGGCGCCGTGAATGACACCGGAGTCAGAAACAGCACAAACTGCCCCCGGTGCCGTGAACGGCACCGAGAACACAGATGGCATTGACGAGTTCCGTGCCGCTGCCGCAATCAAACCAGAAGGGCTACAAACTTGAGTCCGCACATCCCACAGCACCGCCGAACAACGCCAAGAGTGAAAGCGGGCGCTGAGGGAAGGCGTGGCTGCTCAGGCCCCCAATGCTGCAAGCTGCACTACAGTCAAAGGTACTGACCGCGTCGAGGACGGTGTTGGCCCGGGCCTGCAGGCCCCAGGACGTGACATTGGGGGCGCCTTTGCCTCCGAAGAGGTGACTGCCAAAGCGGTGCTTCCCACCCAACCACCCAAGAGGGCCAGACTGGGCCTCCTGCACCGTGGAAAAAGCCCCCACCACGGCAAGGCTGGAAGTGGCGGAGGCCCCCTCCTCCACAGGCTGTAGAGGACTGGGAGGGGACCCGGAGGAAGGGTGAAGAATCCTGACCTTGGCCCGCCGACTGCAAACCCACCCCCCAAAAGTCAGTGGCGCATGTCCGACCTTAAAGGCGTGCAACTCAAGAATTCGGCGGTCCACAGAGAAGCGTCGCAGTTGTCCATGTCGTGGGCCGAGACAGGAAAGACAGCGGTCATGCTGGCCCGTGACGGAGTAAAGGCGGCCACAGGGACACAGACGCATTGGTGGCTGCCCCACCTTTGACGACTTCTTGCCCCCAGGACGAGACATGACCGAGCGGTAAATAAAGTAAACACAGTACTCAACATCACTTTAATAAAAAAAGAACGGTCTTACCGGCAACCAGAAAGCAGCATCGAGCAGGGTGAAACAGAACCGAGACACACACTAGTGGACGAACTAGGCTGCGAAACACACACACACACACACTTTTGCTTGCAGCTCCTCAAGAGGTCCTCACTCAATGGCAGGATAAGACCTGAGGCTGGGGCGGAGTTGATGATAGTTAACGGCCAACCCGCGAGCGCCACATAAAACGTTGGTCTCAAGGGCAGCGCCGCCCATGCGAGGGCAGGGAGTCTCCCGCAGGGTCCTAGCTCCGGAGGGCTATAACACAACTAGTGATGAATGGTGAAGACTGAGTCTTTAGCAGCCCCTGTAAGCAGGGGCATCATATAATTATTCATCAACTGTATCACCTTCACAGTCTGTGGGAAAGAGAACTGTGGAAAAGTGCATACTAGCCCCTGTAAGAAAAAATTACTTACTACAGTAATGTTGTTTCTTCTAAAAGAGTCCTAATACCCGGAAAGGAAAGAGTTAAACCCTACATTCTAAGTAGGCAAGCACTCTGTTTCAAATCACTGTCCCCTGGTACATTTTATTCAACCATCAGATTCGTACGAGCAACCCAAGAAAGCTTATAATAGATTGAAAAACAATTGAAAATGCTTATAGCATTCATATAGAAACTTCCTAAAACCCTACCAAGCCCAGTATGGGCTAAAGACTCAAGTCACAGATGCCTACTAGAGAAAAAACAACTTCCAAATAAAACAACAACTGTATATGAGCTGGAGTGCACAGACCCCAGGTTCTGGCAGGGGAGGCATGGTGGGAGGTCAGAATACATTAGGACTCCTTTAGAAGCAACAACATTACTGTGGTAATTTTTTCTTCACACTACAAGAAGTCCTAATGTATTCTGACATATGCAGACTACCAAGCAGTTCCCTTGGAGGAGGGCACAGCACCTACTTAGGAAAGAGGCTCTGCAATACTGCTGTTCCAAAACCTGTCATCACTTCTTGCCTGCACATTCAGGCTGTAATGCATGGTAAATGTGTGTACAGTTTTCCAGGTTGCTGCTTTACAGATTTCTGACAAAGGAATATCCCTTGCAAGCTGCTATAGTGGCAGCTGTGCCCCTGGTAGAATGAGCCCTGAGGACCACAGGGGGTCATTCCCTAGTTTCTGATAAAACTGGAAGCATGACATGACCCATCTTGCAACGGTCCTTTTAGAGGCAGGTTTGCCCCTGCCCACTTCACCACAGGTAAGGAATAACTGGCTATTGTCAACCCTATGGCCTCTGGTCAGATCCAAATAGTAGCTGATAGCCCTCTCTACATCTAGGCTATGCAGCCTACACTCCCCTGAACTGGAGTGTTCAGTGAAAAAGACAGGCAAGTTCAAGGACTGGTTAAGGTGAAACTCCGAGACCATTTCAGGGAGGAACTTCCTATTTGTTCCGAGAACCACCTCATCATTATGAAGAGAGATAGTTAGGTTTCACAGATAAGGCCTGTAGTTCACTAATACGTCTTGCCGAAGTGATGGCTGCTAAGAAAAAATTACTCACCTTAGTAATCTTGTTTCTTCCAATGTATTCTTCCATGTTCATAACTCTCAGCAGTTAGCCTGCTCAGTAGAACTGCCCGAAGAATGGAACTATATGCTAATGATGGAATCATTGGCACGTGAAACATTCAAACTGCTGCCCTCATCTGTTGTACATTCCATCAACGTTTTTCTAGGAAGCCCAAAAGGCAACCTTACTAAGTGACTTGAGCTCAAAAAAATCTGCTTGATATAGACAACTCTGTTCTATACTAACCCTACCACTGATACTAATGATTGTAGTATCAGGCCTACCTGCAACACCCAGAATCACCTGGGAAAAAGGCACGCTAGTATGAAAAACAACCCCACAGGATTAAAATAAGTGTGCCTGTGTTTGGGACGGTCAATTAAGAAGACCATTCAGAGGCTCAGGTTCTGGAAGGTGAGGTAGGGAGGGAGAGTTATGAATATGGAAGAATATATTGGAAGAAACAAGATTGCTAAGGTGAGTAATTTTTTCTTCTAACCCCATGTATTTTTCTCATATTCTTAACTCACTGCAGACTTCAAAGCAGTACCTTTGGAGGTGGGAAGAGAACCTACTTAGGAAAGAGGCTCCGTAGGACTGCTGTGCCAAACCTGGCATCACATCTGGACTGCAAGTCCAAACTATAATGTTTAGTAAAAGTGTGTACTGACCTCCAGGTAGCTGCTTTACAGATCTCCAGCAAGGAGATATCCATAGAAGCTGCTACAGAAGCAGCTGTGCCCCTAGTAGAGTGGGCCCTGGGGCCTGTTTTCCAGATTTCGAGTAACAAAACTGAATGCACTGAACTATCCAACGAGAGACTGATCTCTTAGAGGCTGGAGTGCCCTTTCCCACATCCCTATAAGTGACAAAAAGTTGCTGTTTATCTGCTCTGTGATCCTTGGTGTGAGTTAGATAACTCAGACGGTTTACATCATTCCTCGCCGGTAGAACGCAGAGAGTTATCTCGGGTGTTTTTTCCTCCAAAGCCTTCTCTCTGCCTTGTGGGGTACCTCATGGCTCGGTGCTGTCCCCCATGTTATTTGCAGTGTATATGCTGCGCCTCGGAGACACTGTAAGACGGTATGGGCTGAGGTTTCACTGCTATGCTGATGATACCCAGCTCTACCTGTGTTTTGCCCCCGACCAGATTAGTGCAATCTCAGTACTGAACACCTGCCTCATTGAAATCCAAGACTGGATGAGTGCCAGCGGTTTAAAGTTGAACTCAGGAAAGACTGAGGTCTTGGTAATAGACCCGGGTCGTAGGTCTAAGGGGTTGAGGACTGGGTTCCCCTCCAGTTTAGTCCTGGGGGTAGCACAGATTCTCATCTCTGATGGGGTGCGTGACCTAGGAGTGATGCTTGACGATGGCCTGACCCTTCGTCATCAGGTGTCGGCAGTCGTCAAGCTGGCCTTTTACCATCTTAGGAACACTGCTAGGATCAAGCACCTTGTTCCATCCAGCGACCTACCTGTCTTGGTCCATGCATTTGTGGCATCGCGCCTTGACTATTGCAATTCCCTTTACCTAGGGCTTCCTGTGGTTGATATCCGCCGCTTGCAGCTAGTGCAGAATGCTGCAGCACGTTTGTTGACTGGGGCTTCGAGAAGAACTCACATTACCCCTGTGCTGCGCAATCTGCACTGGCTGCCTATTCAGTGGCAGATCACCTTTAAGGTAGGTCTATTGACCTACAAAGCCCTACACGGACAGGGTCCTAACAATTTGAAAGAGCTCCTGGTTCCTTACACCCCCCTGTGACAGCTCCGCTCGGCTGACGAGGGGTTGCTGGAGATTCCGAGGGTAAGTTTCAATCAATCAAATCTTTATTTATCCAGGTGAACATCATTGAGCACAGCTCATTTGCAAGATGGACCTGGTAAGGTCAAGGTTCAACTTACATAGATATAACAGAGAAACAACATATACAAAGGTCAAATATATACAAAATTTGAAAATAAATCACATTGTCTAACATACATTCTAAGCAAAATGTTCAATATTTCGATAAAAACATAGATAGTGGGGACAAGGGAGGGGGAGCAGGAGGATGCAAGTTAGGGAACGTGGAAGATGATATTAATTATAAGGTGGATGGATGGGCTGGGACCTGTAATGGTGTAGAATGACAGGGGTATAAGGCTATGAAGAGGTTAAGGAAGAGATAGGAGCTGATGAAGGGTGGGGTATAATACATCTATGGGGTAGAGGCACTTGATAAGGGTGGAATCATTCCATGGACTGACTGACTGAGGAGGGAAGGATAAGATTAGCACTAATATTAAATTACACTAGTACTAGTGGAAACAGTTACATTTTTCTTGGATAGTTTTGTATACAGATGTTTGAAGGATGTAACTGTAATGTAACTGCTCAATTTCAGGGTCTTCTAGCCATATTCCATAAAGTAGATAGTATGTAGCTGATAGTAGTTCTCCCATACCGAGTGTTGAAATTGGGCACTTTAAGCATGATGAAGTTGAGGTTTCTTAAGGCATATTTATTTGCTGTGACCTGTGTGAAGCAATCTGAAATATAGTTTGGGAGCTTTTTAGATAAGGCCCTAAATGTCCAAAGCATGGCATTCTTATTTCTTCTGAAATGGAGTGAAGACCCATCCAACTGCAGCATAGAGCGAGCAGTGATGAGTGCTGAGGGGAAGATCTGTAATGAACCTTAAAGCTCTGTGGTATAGTGTGTCCAGTTTATGCAGATAAGAGTTAGGGCAGCGACCGTATAGGAAGTCTGCATAGTCCAAAACTGAGAGAAATGTGGCCTGGACCAACTTCTTTTTTGAATCCCTATTTAAAAAATGCTTTATTCTGTGAAAGAGGCCAAGCCTCTGCCGGAGCTTTTTCAGTAGTTCTTCCAAGGTGAGTTAGATAGTCGAGTCTATAGTCTAGCCACACCCCCCAAATATTTGAACTTTCTGACGAATTCAAGATTTTCACCCATAACAGTGGAGAGTTGGGGGGGGGAATGCTTAGAGAGGAGTTGCCGGTTTGATTTTGGGGGGAGAAAAACATTGCCTTTGTTTTTTTTGCATTTAGGAGAAGTTTTTTCCAGTAACTGATGTTGAAGTATATTGAATTCTACTTGTAGCTCTTCACATGCTGAGACAGGAGAGGGTTACTGACGTATAAGACGGTGTCATCTGCAAACAGATGTACAGTGGCTTTGGTGAGATTAATATCGATGTTATTGATGTAGATGGCAAATAGGATTGGGCCTAGGATGGATCCTTGGGGAACTCCTCTTTGCAGAGGCTTAAGTGGAGCTAGATCTCCTTCAGATTTCACTTGCTGGGTCCTTCCCGTGAGGTAGCTATTAAACCATTTAAGGGAAGATGCATCTAGGCCTATGGAATACAAGGAAGAGAGGAGTAGATCATGGTCGACAGCCTTACTCAGGTCTAGGAATACAGCACATACACAGTTTTTTTTTTTTATCCAGCTCACTTTGCCAATCATTTGTTACTTTGGCCAGGGCTGAGATAGTGCTATGTTTGGTTCTAAATCCTGATTGTGCAGGGTTTAGCAGATTAGCCTCTTCAAGATATCCTCTCAATTGAGTACTCACTATTTTTTCAAGCAGCTTGGATAACATCGGTAGGATAGAAATTGGTCTGTAGTTATTAAGGTCCGTAGGGTCCCCTGCTTTCAGTAGGGGGATGACTTGAGCTGTTTTCCAGACTGAGGGAATAGAGCCTGTTTTTAATGAGAGATTAAATAGGTGTGTTATTGGAACTGCTAGTGCTTGCATGGCAATTTTTAAAAATAAGGATCAAGGAGTCTGCACCTGCACTTTTTTGATGTCCAGTTGAGAAATTAGGTCTTGACTTGTTTCAAGGTGGCTGGTTTGAAGGAGAAGGTAGATTCAGTCATCCGAACATCAGGACTCTTAATGCCTAGCTGAGAGCGTAGATGGCTAGCCGGAGAGATGTCGAATGCTAGGCCAGCAGTTGCAAAATGATTATTAAACGATTCCAATATTTCCAATCTATCAGAGACTGGTCCATTGTTAGTGAATTTTGACTGGGAGTGTAGTGCTATGGTCTTGACCTGTTATGTCCTTTATGGTATTCCAGAATTTGGCAGGATTATGGTAGGAGGAGTTAAGTTCGGACATACAATATGCAGCCTTAGCATCCCGCACTTTCCTGGTACAGCTATTTCTAGCTCTTTTGAACAGGATCCAGTCAGTCGGACTCTTAGTTTTGCGTGCCTTTTTCCATAATCTATCTCTGTTATTCGAAGGCGGTTAAGCTCAGATGTAACCATCGACAGGATTTGTTTTTAGCGTACTACAGAAATTGGGGCATGGATATTAAGTGCATCTGTGATTATGTCGTTCAATACTTCATGTGCTTTTTCCACTGTGTTAGCTAGGTAGTATTCTTGCCAGCGTGTTGAGAGATTTAAATCATGCAGGTATGCCTCAACGCTGAATTTTTTCTTCGACCTCCTTGGTATAAACTTAGCAGGGGAAGATGGCTTGCGAGCTGATCTTATTCCTGCAATAGGGCAATGGTCACTGATATCACTGAATAAAACTCCGGCATGCGAGAAGAGGTGCGGTTTACTCACTAACATAACATCTAGCAAGGTACTATTGCTCTGGTTTTTATTGACTCTGGTGGGTTCATCAATGAGCTGTGTAAGCCCATATGTGTGGAATGATATTAAGGGTGCCGCTGCCTTGGAAAGCCAGTTTAGGTTTAGGTCACCTAATATAATAGTTTCTTCTGTTCCTTAATAATTAGATCGCCCAAATGAGATAGTAGCTTGAGGTCAGCTGAGGGGCCTATAGCAGCCAATTAGCTGTAGTGTTGCGGTATGGAGAGGGCCACTTTGAGGAGAGCATTCGTATTCTTTAGCCATAGATGATGAATCAAGGCAGGTTACAGGTAAGTTGTCCTTCCGTATATAGCTACACCCCGCCCTTGTTAGGCAGTCAGCTCTGAAGACCTGATAATTGGGTAAGTTTATGTCTCTGTCTGCAGTGGCAGAGTCTGAGCCATGTCTCTGACATGACTAGTATGTCTGGTGATATGTGGTTAACCCAGGCTTGGATCATCGTTAGCTTTTTTAGCAGGTTGCATACATTGATATGCAGGAAGCTTAGTCCTTTAATCTTGGCAATATCAGTTGGAGCAGTGATGCGCTCTGTTGGACCTGGATTAAGTTCCACATTTCCGGCACAGAGTAGTAGGAATATCAAGAGTTTTATGATTGCTTCGAGAGAGAAATTAAGGATTCTTTTCACTGCTCTCTTTTTATTTGTTTTGAACTTTTTCCTTAGACTATGCCAAACAAATATGGAATTGTAAGATCCTGTCAAGTCACTGACTAGAATTCTGGTAGACAGGCGCAAAGGGGAGATATAGACCCAGCATTGAAGCAAAGACCCATGTGATAAGTCCGCTTGAGTCCCCTCTTGGAGGTTGCCCCATGGATTGTGATACAGCATTGGCAGATCATAAATGCAAAGCCAGTCCCTTGTGATTGTTGAGGCACTATTGTAACCAAGATAGGATGACACATCTCCCTGGCTGCTAGTGAGAGAGAGATAGCTTTTTTCACTGCTTTCCAAAAATAGCAGAGCGAGTAGGATCCAGAGGGGTCCCTCCATGATGGGGAGCTCAGCTGGTATACCGCTGATACTATGAAATAAGACTTTTGCGTTGCCCACAGTAGTATACAAGTATAGACGACTTGGTCAGCTACTGCATAATGAAAGAGAAATTAACATGAGGGGGATTAAAAGGGGGAGGGATTCTAGGAAGGATTCTAGCTCTTTCGATATATCAGTTGACGTTGCGTATGGCAGTTTTGCTTACGAGTGGGCTAAACAAGGAGATGGAGAGATAGATACGATATAATGGTACCCAGCTTCCTACTACGATACGCAAGTGATTATGGTTAGGTATTGGTCAGACTTAGGCTCGGCAGATCAGGCAGTATGAGCGAGCCGCAGTGGGGACTGCTGATTTGGTGGCTGAGCGGTGGATGTAGAGCAGATTACAGGTTTAGCAGGCGTAGGGGGCGGGAATAATAAATCGGCGGGAAGATGACTATAAAAGAAATAGCCCAGTAGGGGGCAGGGTGGGTGGGCATAAAATTTGCGGCTTTTCCGTACCTTCCCACGCGGTCCCTCCCGGTCCTGTGGTCCCTTGTGCCGGCTTGCGGCTGCCGACCGCCCGCTGGCGGAGCCAGGCCCTGGCGCTCGACTAGGGGCTTCAACAGGGGGTCCGCTACTGGGAGGAAACAGAAAAAGGCACAGCAATTAAGGCTTAGCAGTGGCAAGCGTCTGTGCAGGGCAGGGGCTGTAAAATTAACACAACAAAAGGCTGGGGGCTGAGGCGCCGTAGCGTCTGTCCCTAAACCACTTGACACAGAAAGGCTGTAATCACAGTTTACAGTTTTAAATTCCCCCAATCACACAACAAGATGAAGACAACTCCTTTTTTGTCAAACTTTTACAATTTTAGATCCTTCAAGTTTCAGCTTAACACAGTAAAAGTAATGCAGAGTTCAAGTACAGCTGGGGACCAATCGGATGCGGTGCTTGCGGAGGCGCTTCGCCTTCTGATTAGTTGCAGCTTTATACCTTCCCACGCGGTCCCTCCCGGTCCTGTGGTCCCCTTGTGCCGGCTTGCGCGCCCAACTGCCTGCTGGCGGACGCAGCCAGGAGCTCGACCAGAGGGCTTCAACAGGGGTCTGCTACGGGAGGAAACAGAAAAAGGCACAGCAATTAAGGCTTAGCAGTGGCAAGCGTCTGTGCAGGGCAGGGCTGTAAAATTAACACAACAAAAGGCTGGGGGGCTGGCGCGCGTGGCGTCTGTCCTAAACCACTTGACACAGAAAGGCTGTAATCACAGTTTACAGTTTTAAATTCCCCAATCCCACAACAAGATGAGAGACAGCTCCTTTGTGTCAAACTTTACAATTTTAGATCCCTTCAAGTTTCAGCCCAACACAGTAAAAGTAATGCAGAGTTCAAGTACAGCTGGGGACCAATCGGAACGACGGTACTTAGGAGGCGCTCACCTTCCGATTGGTTGCGGCTTTCCGTACCTTCCCACGGTCCTCCCAGTCCTGTGGTCCCTTGTGCCGGCTTCGGCTGCCGACCGCCCGCTGGCGAGCCGAGCCTGGCGCTCGACTAGGGAGCTTCAACAGAGGGTCCGCTACTTCCCGCCGGTCCCTCCGGTCCTGTAGGTCCCTTGTGCCGGCTCGGCTGCTGCCGACCGCCAGCTGGCGGAGCCAGCCCTGGCGCTCGACTAGAGGCTTCAACAGTGGATTCCGCTTCCCAGCGGTCCCTCGGTCCTGTGATTCACTTGTGCGGCTTTGACTGCCGACAGCCCGCTGGTGGGCCAGGCCCTGGCGCTTGACTAGGGAGCTTCAACAGAAGTCCGCTACTTCCCACGGTCCCTCCGGTCCTGTGGTCCCTTGTGCGACTTCGACTTAAAGTCATGCGGTTTAAAGTCATCGGGTGCGCATGCCTTTGGGTTTATGGCACTTACCCTCTGGAATTCTCTGCCCCGTCAGCTACGGGAGTGCAGGACAGTGGGGTGCTTTAAGCAGGCACTGAAGACCTTTTTGTGGGGTAAAGCATACCTAGAATTCCGTCGATTTTTATCTATTTATTGTTCATTGTTTTAGCTGATTGTGCAGTGCCTTGATGCGTGAAAGGTGCTATATCAAATAAAGTTGTTATTATTATAACTCCATGCTCTTTCAACATCCAAACTGTGGAGCCTGCACTCTCCTGAACTGGCATGTTCTGTGAAGAAGACTGGCAGTGTAATGGACTGATTTAAGTGGAAATCAGAAACCACCTTAGGGAGAAAGCTTCTGTTAGTACGAAGTACTACTTTATCATTATTAAAGGATAAATAATCCTTTTCCACATACAGTGCTTGCAACTCACTTATTCTTTTAGCAGAAGTGACTGCTACCAAAAGCAGTTTTCCATGCGACATACTGTAAATGTGCTGATGACATTGGCTCAAATGGAGGTTTCACGAGCTGAGCAATGCAAATATTCAGAGCCCATACTGGGACTGGTTCATTAACAGGAGGATGTAAGTGGGCTAATCATTTAAAGAATTTTTTTGAAAATAGGGTTAGATGCAAGGGAAACAGTTTTCCCTGCTAAGATAAAAGCTGAAATCGATGCCAAATGTACCTTCAGGGATGTATGTTTGAGGCCTTGATAGTGCAGTTCAGTAAGATATTCCAATAATAGTGGAATCTCTGCCAGAGAAGGAGAAACATGTTTAGCATCACACCAGACAGAAAACCTTTTCCATTTTGCATTACAGGTTTTCTATATCCTTTTAGGATATCCAGAACAGCCTGGGAAAGCTGCAAATTTGCAAACTCTAAGTCCTCAAGAGCCAGGCCTGGAGTCTGAGAGACCTGAGGTTCGGGTACAGGATCTTCCCTTGGTGGGAAGTCAATAGGTTGTGCCTCCTGGGTAGGAGGATTGGCATGGACACTGACATTGCCAGCAGAAGGGGATATACCATGGCTGTCTGGCCCAGTCTGGTGCTATCAGAATCATGGACGCAGGCTGTGATCTGAGTTTGAGTAGCACTCTGAAAATGAGAGGGAAGGGAGGAAAGGCATATAGATGCTTTCCTGACCAGTCCAAGACCAGAGCATCCAGGAAATTGTGCCCCCGACTGGTGGCCTGCAACAGAATAGGGGTAACATGTGATTCTCGTGAGAGGCAAAGAGATCTATCTCTGGAGTGCCCCATCATCTGAACACTGAGTCCAGTATCTGTCTGTTCAGAGACCATTCGTGATGTACCTGGTTGATCCTGCTTAAAGCATCTGCCAGGGTATTGTCCTTGCCTGGTACATGAATGGCTTGCAAGTCAGCGTTTAGAGAGTAAGCAAGTTCCCAAATTTTCATGGCCTCTGTGCACAGGGGGTCTGACCTTGTTCCCCCTTGCTTATGTAAAACATTGTAGTGCTGCTGTCTGTTCTGACCTGCACCACCTTGCCCTGTATTAACTGGAAAAAACTTTTTAGAGCCAGAAACACTGCTCTGAGCTCCAGCAGGTTTATGTGGAGAAGAGACTCCATGCCTGACAAAGTGCCATGGGTAGTGCGCTCTCCTATATGAGCACCCCATCCTAACAGAGAAGCATCTGTTGTAAGGATGACTGAAGGATTTTCCCTTTGAAAGGGAACTCCTGTACTTAGATTGCGGATATCTGTCCACCACTGCAGGGACTGGATCACTGACCTTGTTACAGGGATCAGTTTTGACATATGGTCTTTTCTTTGGCACCAGTGTCTCTGTAGATGAAACTATGTTTCTCATTCGAAGTCTTGCTCCCAAGACCACTCCTGTTGCTGCAGCCAACTGTCCCAGTATTTGCAAGTATCTTCTTGCAGAACATGGCTTTCCCAATTCGAATGAGGCAATCAGTTTCAGTATGGACTGAACTCTGTCCTCTGGAAGAAAAGCTCTTCCCTTTAAGGTATTCAGTTCTACTCCTATGAAATGCAGGATTTGAACTGGTGTGAGGATGGATTTTTCCTAGTTTAGCAGGAAACCCAGAGACTGCAACAAATTTTTTATTTCCAGGTGTGTTTGCACCTGCTAAAATGACACTCCCCTATTAGCCAGCTGCCGAGATAGGGAAAAAATACAGGTTACTCACCTGTAACAGGAGTTCTAGGAATGGTATATGTTGTTCATCCACACTTACTGGCAGGTTCCTTGCCACTTTAAATCTTGCCAGAAGGTCTTCAAGCTGGCTCATCCCACCCACCTGGGTGGTAAAACTCTTGGCTCCGCCCCATGATGCCAGATCTAGCCCGCTGGAAGCAGGTTGCATGTCGAGCCGGGAGGTCAGGTGGGTTGTGTGGATGAACAACATATACCATTCCTAGAACTCCTGTTACAGGTGAGTAACCTGTATTTCTAAGGACATGGATATGTTGTTCAATCCACACTTACTGGCAGACTCCCAGCAGTTCTCCGGGAGGGAGGGAGGGAGGCAAGGCACTCACCCCCTATACTTACTTGGGAAATAAGGACTGGAGAACCGAGGTCCCAAAACCAACATCCCGGCGTGACTCAAGGTCGATGTGGTAGTGGGTAATGAAGGTGTGTGCTGACTCCCAGGTAGCAGTCCTGCAGATTTCCTGGATAGGGACATCCCTGGAAGCAGCCACCGAAGCAGCGGTATGGCGGGTAGAATGAGCTCTTATCCCTTTGGGAGGCTCCATGCCCGCCAACCTACAGAAGAGATCTATGCAGGAGGAGACCTACCTGCCTATAGTCAGCTTAGCTGCAGGTCTGCCAGGTTCGACTTCAGCATAGGTGACAAACAGCTGGCGAACCTCTCCCCGAACTTCAGCCGTCCGCTCCTTATAATAAGGAAGCGCTCTTCTAGGGTCCAGAGTATGGAGCCTATATTCGGCCTCAGAGGTGTGATTGGGGTAGAACACCAGCACAGTCAACACCTGGTTAAGGTGAAACTCCAACACCACCTTCGGAAGGAATTTTGGGTGGGGGCGCAGGACAACCTTGTCCCTGTGGAAGACCAGATAAGGGGACTCGATGGAAGCGCCTGGAGCTCTCCCATCCTTCTCGCTGGCGTGATAGCCACCAAGGCAGCGGCCTTCCACGACAGGTGAGAGATATCACACCTGTGCATCAGTTCGAATGACTTGCCCATGAGCTTAGCCAATACCAGAAGTAGATCCCACGGAGGTGGAGGTTCTCGCAACAGAGGGGATATGTGATCAAGGCCTTTGAAAAAGCACCCGACCACCTTCTCCTGCGCCACCGACTGCTTTCTGGCCCACACCCGGTAAGCAGAGATGGCTACCAGGTGCACCTTAAGGGTCGTCGACCAAAGCCCCAGCTGAGAAAGGGACCATAGGTAGTCCAGAATGCTGGCCAAGGAACAGGAGGAAGGGTCCAACCCCTTATCCTGACACCAAATGGAGAATTTCTTCCATTTGAAGGCATAGCATTTTCTGGTCGACTCCTTATGGGATGCCTCAACAACGTTGAGGACCTCGTCGGAAAGACCCAAGGCCTGGAACTCTAACCGCTCAGGAACCAGGCCATCAGGTGCAGGGATTGAAGGTCCGCGTGGAGTACCTTCCCCTGGTTGACTGAGATCAGGTCCAGGCAGGTTGGAAGCCGCCTCGGGAGCCTGGAGCCGAGGCTGAGGAGATCTGGATACCAGAACTGGCGGGGCCAGTCTGGGGCTACCAGAATCACCTGCGTCTTGTCCCTCCTCGCCTTGAGAAGCACCTTGTGGATCAAGGGAAATGGGGGAAGGCGTAGAAGAGGCCCGGGGTCCACGGTCTCGAGGAGGCATCCCCCTGCAGCGAGGTCTGCTGAGGGGGGCGGGCATGAAACAGCCTCAGCGTCGCATTCTCCCTGGAGGCAAACGGGTCCACCTGAGGTGTGCCCCAGTGGGAGAACAGATCATGTACTACCTCCGGCAGGAGAGACCACTCATGAGATGCAGTACCTATCCGGCTTAGGGCATCAGCCAGAGTGTTGGAGGCTCCTGCCACATGAATGGCTAGGAGATCTGCCTCCAGTATGCTCACGAGAGACCAAGTGCGGAGAGCTTCCTTGCACAGAGGCAAGGAGCGCGTCCCACCCTGGCGGTTTAGGTAGTACATGGTCATGGTGTTGTCCACCTGGACCACTTGATCCCGTACAAACGGAGCGAAAGCGGTGAGGGCTAGTCGGACCACTCGAAGCTCCAGCAGGTGATGTGCATGAGACTCCTGAGGGACCAGAGGCCGTGCTCTGAAATCCCCAGATGGGCACCCCAACCCATCAAAGGCGGTCGGTGACCGTGGTTGTGGGCGGACAAGCAGGATACCCTCGCAGATGAGCGGAATGATCCACCACTGGAGGCATTCCCATCTCCTAGGTCACTCATTACTAGCTGGTCCAGAGGACTGGGCAACTGTGACCACTGGCGGGCCAGCCCCCACTGCAGGGGACGCATGTGCCAGCGGGCCCAACAGACCACGCTGGTGCAGGCAGCCATGAGGCCCAGGAAGTCCCGGGCAGGGCGCAACTGCCCAACCAGAAATGACTGGGCAAAGGAGGAAAGAACCTCGGCCCTGTCCGCCAGGAGCTGTGCTCTGGCTCAAAGAGAGTCGAGCTCTGCCCCGATTAATTACATCACCTGCGCTGGAGTGAGTTCTGATTTGGCTTCGTTGATAAGGAGGCCAACCTGAGAGCAGACCTGGAGGGCCAGATCCCTGGACCGCTCCACCTCCAACTGGAGGGGCTGCAATCAGCCAGTCGTCCAGGTAAGGGTACACCGGACCCTTGACATGCAGGGAATACTGTCACCACTGCCATGCATTTGGTGAAGACCCTGGGAGCTGGGGCGAGGCTGAAGAGCATGGTCCGGAACTTGAAAAGAGATCCTCCGCCTAGAAGCAGAGGAACCGCTGATGAGACGAACGGATTGGGACGTGAAAGAACGCGTCCTGGAGGTCCAGAGAGCAGAACCACATGCCTCATTCCAAGGATGGAATGATCTGAGCCAGAGTGACCATCATGAAGGTACGTGACCTTAGGAACTTGTTCAGGTCGTGTAGATCCAGAATGGGACGCCAGCCCTCTGTCTGTTTTGGGACCAGGAAGTACCTGGACACAAACCCTGGGTCTGGAGGAGGATTCGCCACCTCCCTGATCACCTCCTTCTGGAGGAGCAGGGCAATGTCGGCTTGATGAGCCGACAGAGAGGCTGCGGACCCCGTAGCCCCCCGTGGGGCGACGGCTCAAAAGGGTGGGGACTGCTCAAATTCCAGAGGCAGACCTTTCCCTACCCTCCCAGCACCCAGCGGTCCGTGGTGATATCGGACCAGGCAGAAAGGAAGTGGCGGGGGGGGGGACCCGGGGAGGAGTGACGAGGTTGGGGGCGACACCCCTCAACCCGTCACTGGTCAGGCTTGGAGGAAGGGCTGGCTGAGGGGCCTCCTAGACCGTTCTCTCCCAGCTTCCGGTGCCAAGTGCGAGCCTGCTGGTATTGCTGGGCCGGACGTGCCGCAGGGGCTGAAGGTCGAAAGAGCTTACGCTGCTGCTGGCGACTTCTGTCCTTCTGGGCAGATGTGACAGAGTCCGAGGTGGCACTGGACTTCTCGATTCTTTGTAAATGACCCTCCACCCCGGGACCGAACAAGTCGGTACCCAAGAAGGGAACATGTGCCAGCTTGTGCTGGGTATCTGCCGTAAAGGTGGAGCTCCAGGCCAAGCTCTGCGGCGCATGACCACTGCGGCTGCTACTGACCAGGCACACGAGTCAGTGATGTCCAGAGAAGTCTGGAGCTGCTGCTTGGCCACCGCCCTTCCCTGATCCCGCACCTGCTTGACCATCTGAAGGTCAGCCGGGAGACGAGGAAGCACCTCATCCAGGGAGCCCAAAAGGGCGTGCGAAAAGTGTGCCATCAGAGCGGCCGGGCAGGCAGCGAGCATAAGGAGGAAGCAGCATAGACTTTCCGCCCGGAGTAGTCCAGTTTCTTGGACTCCTTATAGGGCGGCTTGTCCACGTCCCGAGAGTTTCCGGAGCACCGGAAAACACTGTCAGTCACCAGCCCCTCCGCGGAGGGGTGCTCCGAGAAACCGCAGAGTGAACCAGTGGGAATGGCATACTTTCGAGCCATCCTGGCCGAAGGTGCTGGACAAGAAGCTGGCTGCTGCCATAGCTCCAGGGCCGGGCCAACAATGGCTTCAGCCACCGGGAAGGTCTCCTTAGGGGAATCCTCTTGGTCCAGTATCTCCGTGAGGGGATACTCGGCCCATTTTGAAACGGGTTCGAGCTTCATCCCAGTGGACTCTGAGAAGAGCCGAAGCATTCCCAGAAACGAGGATGGGCTCTCATCGACCGACTGACCCCCAATGGACTCCAAGTCGAGGGGCCTGGAGAACAGGGAAGAGTCATCATCAGACTCCGAGGAGTCTGCAAACAGCTGCTGAGGGCCGGAGCCACCCTCCACCTGCCGAGGCCGATCGGGAGTGAGGATGACCAACAACCGATGGGGCAAGCCCTGACCTGGCCGAGAATCCTCAGTTGGGGCCCCAATTTTAGGTTGTGGAGGCGGGGGTTCCACCACAATGGGTGGCGCAGCCGGTTTCGGCCGAACAACCAGTGCCGACTTCGGCTCCTCGATAACGAGAGGTTGTTTCGGCCGTTCTGGTGACAACCATAATGGCCAGAGAAGAGGCGGCCAATTAAGCATTCCCAGACGAAGAGGAGCTGCTGTACATCAGATCCTCGTGGCGCCAGCGCATTTGCGCGAGCCTATCCTCCGAGGAGGACGACAACGAGGATGAGCATCGCCGCCGCTTTCCACGGTGCAGAGACCGCCGATGTCGGCGGGATCGACTGGACCAGGAAGAGGTCCGAGACCGAGACCTTCGGTGTTTCCGAGGGTGGGTCTGAGAAGGGGGCGGGGGAAACCAGCTCCTCCCTCGGTTCAGGGACGTTAACCGGGGACTCCGGCACAGGCAAATCCTCGGTTTCCACCGGGGGAACCGGTGAAGAAGGGTTGTCTGCTTCTCCAGTCGACAGCTCGTCCGACGAGTCAAGAAAAATCTTGACTGTGTCGATGGGTGTCTCAGCGGCCGGCTGACCTGACGGGGACACAGTGAAGCCAGTGGCCTTAGCTGCGACCTCGACTGAAGTAGAGAGTCGACTATCCGGGGAAGGGGACCTCTCCCGCTCCCATGAACGTCGACGGTGGGACTTACCCTTGCAGTCCTTTTTCTTGGACCGAGAGGAAATGTCCCAAAGCCCCTCTCCCTTGGTGGAGAGGGATTGACAGAGCTCCTTAAACAAAGCCGTATAGGAGGAGCCCAAGGAGAGCAGGATAAATGCCGATACCAAAGAGGATGAAGATGCAGCCTGGGCCTCTTCCTCCTCGAGGGCGATAATTTGTTCAAGCTACTCAGCCGAGCCCACCGCCGCGGACACTGCCCAAAGGGCCTCCTTTGACTTCACCGGAGGATAAAGTTTCTTGGGGCGCCCAAGCTGCAGTCTGGCAGCGCGATCTTCTGGGACCGTGGCCGAAAAGGACTTGCACAAGCTGCAGGCCTGCGAATCATGCTCGAGCCCAAGGCAGTACATGCACGTGGAGTGCGGATCGGTCCGGGACATCTTCTGCCCATAGGGACACCGACGAAACCTGGGAGTCGATTTATCCATCACAGCCGTGAGGGAGGGTAAAGACCGAAGTCTTGAGAACTTTAAAATTAGTTTCGGGTTAACCGAAGAGTTTGGATCCAGGCCTAAAACGCAGAGCGCAAAGCTTCCAAGCGGTAAGGAAGATCTGGCGTCATGGGGCGGAGCTGAGAGTTTTACCACCCGGGTGGGTGGGAGGAGCCAGCAAGACCTTCCGGCAAGATTTAAAGCGGCAAGGAACCTGCCAGTAAGTGTGAATTGAACAACATATCCATGTCCCTAGAACTGTAATTCCTAGTTTTCGAAGGAATGCCACTACCACTGCCAGGCATTTTGTGAATACCCTTGGTGCTGAGGTTAGACCGAAGGGCAGGGCTGAGAACCGGTAATCACCTGAAAGGAGTCTGAACCCAAGATATTTTCTGTGAGACTCCCTTATGGGGATGTGGAAATAAGCATCTTTTAAGTCTAGAGATGCCAGCCAATCTCCCTGCTGAACAACAGGTAGAATTAAAGGTAGGGTCACCATTCTGAATTTTGGCTTTGCCAGGTATTTGTTCAGATGCTTTAGGTCCAGAATAGGCCACCACTCCCCATTTTTCTTTTTTGGTAAGAAAATACCAGGAGTAAAACCCTCTGCCCCTCTGAAGAGTAGGTACCTGCTCCACTGCTTTCATGCTGAGCAGGGTTTGATCCTCCTTTTCCAGAAGCTGTTCTTTGATAAGGGAGGCTGGCTTGAATAGCCTTGACTTCAGAGGAGGGAAGGACTTGAAACTCAGGGAGAGTCCCTGGCTCACTACTTCAAATACCCACTTGTCTGTGGTTATGGGCTGCCAGGCCTGAAAGAAGTGAGCCAGTCTGCCCCCTAACGGTATAGGTGAGGCGACCTTGGCAAAGGAGTCAGAGATTTTGTTTAGGTGGGGCCTGAACCTGGGCAGATTGGGAACTCCTCCTGGTACCCCTCCTGCCTCTGGCCCAATAATACCCAGTCTGCTGTGGGTAGGGCTGCAGCTGTGAAACATCTTGAGGCTGATAGAAGGGCCTGCCATAGGACCTTCCTCTACTTCCCCTTCCATAAGGCCTATAAGAAGTAGAAGGCCTGTCCTTGGATGAATTACTCTTATAGGTAGTTTTGCATTCATCCACCTTTTTCAGATACTCTTCGGTCTGTTTGCCAAAGAGAGAATGATCCTGAACAGGGAAATCCATGGCCTTAGCCTGAGTAACCTGTGCTAGATTTGTAGTCCCTAGCCAAGCAAACCTTCTCAGGGCTACAGCCAGAGCCATAATCCTAGCAGCACTATCACTGGCATCTGCTGCCATCTGGAACTGGTATTTCGATGCTTCCAGTCCAAATCTGGCTGTTTCTGCTAGGTCATCAGAGATAGGAGGGGGAACCTTCTCTGACATGGCCAACACAGACTGCCACAGTGTCTCCTGATACTGTGCAGTGTAGGCCTGGTAATTAGCTTGTCTGACCCCCAGAGAGGCAGCTAAATACCCCTTCTTTGACATACTGTCCATTTTCCTTGAATCTTTCTCAGGCGGGTGAGAGGATAAAGGAACCCTCACCTTCTCACAGGCTGCCTGCTGGACTATACCCTGATGATCAGGGTGAGAATAGAGGAAGTCAGCCCCTTTCCTGTCCAGTTGGTACTTCTTGTCAGCCTTTTTGTCCAAAGGTGTGACAAGAGTTAGGGTTCTGCAGGACTGTGAATAAATCTTTCTTGAAGAATTCATTAACAGGCAGAAAAATCTTCTTAGTGGGTGTTAGCCTCATCATTTCCATATATTCTGCCTCCTCCTCATCTTCTATGACCTCGGTGGTAGCCAGGTCAAGGGCGTCTACTATATTCCTCACAAACGAAAAGTGAGAGGAAAAATCCTCAAGCCTAGAAGGAGAGCCAAATTCCTGCTCAGGTGAGATTTCTGGTTCAGTGGGCTCACCTTCCTCTTGCTCTGGTAAATCATACTCCCCAGTATCCATCTCCTGAGACTGGGGGTCCGAGCAGGGAGTAATCTCCTGAACCCTTGGAGAAGGAGGAGGGGTTGGAGAAGGTATAAACCCCTGAATTGCCTCAATGACTTTGATAGCCCTGGCAATTTCCTCAGCAGTAGGCAGACTGTGAGGCACAGAAGAATCCCCTGTAGGTTTAGCCTGGGGTATGACGTGCTTGGTCTTATTTGAATTTTTGGAGGGGACCAGAGAGTCAGCCAGCCCACTCAGTCTCTTCAAAGAGGTAGATTCACCCTCATCAGTGAGTGGTAAAAGAAGAAACTGCGGTTTCACCCACTGATTTGGAAGGTGTTGGCTGGTTAGAGCCTGAAACACCCCTTAACTTCTTGTTCAATCTCTTTTTTTCCACAGTTTTCTGTGGGAAAGATTTACAAATCTCACAGTCAGAATTTAAATGATCAGTTCCCAGGCAGAAAACACAACTGTCACGGTTGTCTGCCTTGGCAAACACTTCCCCACACTTCACACAGTTTTTAAACCCTGGGGGACCAGTCTTTTTCTTAGGTTTTTCAGAGTGCTCCATTTTCAGGAGAAAAACATTAACCGCAAAGATCTTTTTTTTTTTTTTTTTTTTGTGGTCAGTTCAGGAACTGATTAGGCACCAAAAGAACCGATAAATTTTAAGAATTCGGAACCGGGTCAGCAGTTCTCGGAAACGATACAACGGTTCACAGTAACCGGATTAGCGGTTATAAAGAAACCGGGTTAGTGGTTTAAATCAAACACATAAAACTTAACACAGTAATGTTTTTAAAATGAAAATAGAGAAATTAAAGAGGAAAAAGTCCGCAACTACTAATAAACTACTTGGTTACTCAACGGTTATACCGAACCGCGAGAAACAAACACAATCTACTAAACTAAGACAAATTAGATGTTTGAATAAAATTAAACAATAATGAAGGCAGCAGAAAGAAAGTTATGTATAATTATAAGAAATTATACTTCACAACAGCCAACAACCACCTGAGGGATCTCCTGTGCATCTAGACTTGTGAGGTGGAGCAAGAAATATGAGACGTTGATGGCATGTACAGCAGATGAGGGCAGCAGTTTGAATGTTTCATGTGCCAATGATTCCATCATTAGCTTATAGTTCCATTCTCCGGGCAGTTCTACTGAGCAGATCCCATGAAAGCGGTAGGCTCCCTATGAAGGGGGTGTAAATGCAGTAGCCCCTTAAAGACTCATTTAAATATAGGGTCAGAGGCTAAGGAAGAAGATTTCCCTGCTGACAAATAAGCAGAAACTGCTGCCAAATGCACCCTCAAAGTAGAAGGCCTAAGGCCTAGAGAATGTAGATAAGCCAAAGAATCTAGTATGAGTGGAATGCCCAACCCCTTGTGGCTCCACACCTGTCTGATTGCACCATATGGTGAACCTCTTCCATTTGGAAGAATAGGTTTTCCTAGTAGCTGGTTTTCTGGAAACCTTTAGAATATCCAGAAGAGAGTCAGTGAGCTGCAATCCAGCATATTCTAACTCTGCAAGAGCCAGGCCTTCAGTCTGAGGGACCCCAAGCTGGGATACATGATCCTCCCCTGGGTGGTCAGCAGGTCGTACCTCTTGGGGAGGCAAATCGGGCTGGTTGATGCCAGGGCCACCAGTATCGAGTAACAAGGCTGCCTGGCCCAGTCTGGGGCTATCAAGATCATTACCGCTGACTGGACCCCGAGTTTGGTCAGTACCCTAAGCAACAAGGGACTTAAAGGGAAGGCATACAGGAATTTCTCTGACCAGTTCAGTAGGAGTGCATCCACTGGAACCCTGCAGCAATACTGAGGCAACTGATGATTGTCTGGGGCTGCAAACAGATCTATCTCTGGAGTGCCCCACTGCCTGAAGATCTCTTTGAGGACCAGGTGATTCAGTGGCCACTCATGGTGGTTCTGGTTGATCCTGCTGAGAGAGCCCGCTAGAACATTGTCCTTCCCACGAAAGTGAACTGCTGACAAAGTTACCTCCAGGGAGTAGGCCAGATTCCAAATCTTCATCGCTTCTGTACACAACAGAGTGGACCTTGTGCCACCCTGCTTGTTGATATAAAACATGGCTGTGGTGTTGTCTGTCCTGACGTGCAACATCTTCCCCCGAATCATGAAAGAAAAGAAAAAATTACTCACCTTAGTAATGTTGTTTCTTCTAATGGAGTCTTGCTGTATTCTGACTATTGCAGTTAGGTCCTGCCTTTCAACTGCCCCGGAGAACAAAGAGTTAACTATCCATGGCCAGCATGGAACATTCAGCGCGAGCTCGGTTGAAGACCCTGTCTGCTGCTGTTTAAACTCCAACCATCAGATCTTTACAAGCAATACTCACTAGAAGTTCTGTGTGGAAACTGTAAAACTCACACTAGCCAACTGGCAACTAAATTTATTAAAAAGGGTTTTTTGGTTTCAAAGCAAAGACTCAAGTCAGGAAACCCAAAACACAACACACACCCAAAGTAAAGGAGGGTGAAAAAGGGGCACCCTTAGGGTGCCTACACTGCTCCTGCCCACCCACATCCCAAAAACCAGGTTCTGAGAGGGGAGGCGGGGGGGAGGTCAGAATACAGCAAGACTCCATTAGAAGAAACAATATTACTAAGGTGAGTAATTTTTTCTTCAAACAACATGAAGTCTTGCTGTATTCTGACTACTGCAGACTACCAAGCAGTACCTCCATGGAGGAGGGACAGAACCTATTTTGGGAATAGGCTCTGAAGTACTGCTGTGCCAAACTAAGCATCACTCCTAGCCTGGATGTCCAGAGAGCAATGCTTGGTGAATGTATGGACTGTTTTCCAGGTGGCTGCTTGACAAATTTCTAAGATAGGAATATCCCTGGCAGCAGCCAGGGAAGCAGCTGTACTTCTAGTAGAGTGAGCCCTCAGGCCTGAGGGTGGGGTTCTACCCAGTTTTTCGTAGCAGAATTGTACACAAGAGACAATCCACCTGGCAATTGATCTCTTAGTGGCAGGTTTGCCCTTACCGACCTCTCCATATGTGAGGAACAACTGGAGGGACTCAAATCTGTGACCCTTGGTGCGCTCTATGTAGTAGCTGAGGACCCTTTTCACATCCAAGCTGTGCAGCCTCCTCTCTCCAGAGGAGGAACGGTCAGTGAAGAAAACAGGGAGAGACAGACTGATTAAGGTGGAATTCTGAAACCACCTTAGGCAAAAATTTCCTGTTAGTTCTTAGGACCACTTTATCTCTATGGAAAGAGATGAAATCAGGCTCCACTGACAGGGCTTGCAATTCACTGATACGCCTGGCAGAGGTAATGGCTACTAAAAACACAGTTTTCCAAGTCAAGTACTTAAGCTCTGCAGAGGATAAAGGCACAAAGGGGGGTTGCATAAGCTGAGCAATGCAAACATTAAGGTCCCAAGCAGGAGCAGGGTCCCTAAAGGGGGGGCTTGGTGTGCAGCAATCCCTTGGAAGAACTTACAAAACACAGGATGGGCTGACAGAGGAGAGGGCTTGCCTACTGACAAAAAGGCAGAAACAGCTGCCAAATGCGCTTTAAGTGTAGCTGGCCTAAGTCCTAAGCCATTAAGATGGACCATATAGTCCAGAACTGTAGGCAACCCAGCAGATTCTGGAGAAATATGCTTATTACAGCACCAAATAGTGAACCTTTTCCATTTGCAGTTGTAAGTCTTTCTGGTGGAAGGCTTTCGAGAAGCCTTAAGGATATCCAGAACCCCTTGAGAAAGGTGCAGATCAGCAAACTCTAACTCTTCAAGAGCCATGCCTTGAGATTGAGAGACTTGAGGTTCGGATACCAAATCCTCCCCTGGGAGGATGTCAACAGGTTGTAATTCCTGGGAAGAGACAGGGGAAGGTGGACTGCTAAGGACAGCAACAGGGGGTACCAGGGCTGTCTGGCCCAGTCTGGAGCAATCAGAATCACTTTGCATGGCTGTGACCTGATCTTGACTAACACTTTGAACAGGAGAGGGAATGGGGAAAAGCATACAGAAATTTCCCTTCCCAATTCAGAATCAGAACATCCAGGGGGACTGAGCCCAAGACTGGGGGTCTGCAACGAAAGAGAGGAAGTTGGTGATTGTCTGGGGCTGCAAAGAGATCCATCTGTGGAGTGCCCCATCTCGAGAAAATCACTTTCAAAACTAGGGGATCTAGGGTCCATTCGTGATGGCTCTGGGATATTCTGCTGAGAGCATCTTCTAGGACATTGTCCTTCCCTGGTAGGTGAACTGCTATCAGACATGTTTGCAGGGAATAGGCCAGGGACCACAACTTCACTGCTTCTGTGCACAAGGCCGTAGACCGAGTGCCTCCTTGCTTGTTGATGTACCACATTGTGGTGGTATTGTTTGTTCTGATCCGGACCACTTTGTTCTGTACAGATTTGAAAAAGGCTTGTAGTGCCAGAAACACTGCTCTGAGTTCCAAGAGATTGATGTGAAGCAGAGATTCTTGAAGTGACCACAGCCCTTGAGTGGTAAGATCCCCCAGGTGTGCTCCCCAGCCCAGCAGGGAGGCATCTGTGGTGAGTATCACTGAATGAGATCGAGTGACAAAAGGAAATCCTTGTCTCAAATTGTCCTGATCCTGCCACCATTGCAAAGCCTGGATCAGGGTTCGAGTCACTGGGACTAGTTTGGTAAGGGAAACTCTTCTTTGGGACTAGAAGGCTCTTAAGTGGAACTGAATGTCCTTCATCTGAAATCTTGCTCCCTGGACCACTGCTGTAGAGGCTGCCATGTGGCCCAGAAGCTGCAGGAAATGCCTTGCTGGTCGAGACACCTGAAGGGTGAATGAAGAGGCCAGTTCCATAAGGGTCCTTACCATGTCCAGGGGAAGGAAGGCTCTTGCCCTTATTGTATCCAGCTCCGCCCCTATGAAGGTGAGGAGCTGTACTGGCATTGGAAGGTTGAGGAGGAATCCTAAGGAAGTGAGCACTTGCTGAGTTATTTGCAGATGTGACTTGACTTGGTCTGGAGACTGACCCACTATGAGCCAGTCATCCAAGTATGGAAAGATGGAGATCTTTTTTCTCCTTAGGAAAGCAACCACTACTGCCAGGCACTTTGTGAACACCCATGGGGCTGATGTTAGGCCAAAGGGCATTGCTCTGAAGTGATAGTGGCCTGAGGGCAACTCGAACCTGAGGTACTTTCTGTGGGAGCACCTGATGGGAATGTGAAAATAGGCATCTTTGAGGTCCAGGGAGGCTAGCCAGTCCCCTGGCCTTAGAGAGGGCAGAATTATTCCCAGAGTCACCATTTTGAACTTTGGTTTTAAAAGGTGCTTGTTCAGATATCTTAGATCCAGGATGGGCCGCCATTCTCCTGTTTTTTGGGGGTTAGGAAGTACCTGGAGTACAATCCTTTGCCCTTGTGTAGGATAGGAACCCTCTCTATGGCTCTGAGAGCCAGGAGGGAAGAAACCTCTGCCTCTAGGGCAAGGGTCTCTGATGGATTTGCAGGTGGAAAGGATCTGGTTCTCATCTTGCGAAATTTTTTGAAGCTGAGAACCAGTCCCTGGCTTACTACTTCCAGGACCCACTTGTCTGATGTCAGAGACGTCCAGTCCTGGACAAAGTAAGCCAGCCTGTCCCCTACTGGTATTGGAGAATCAGCCCGGGCAGACCCACCAGGGTGTCTGTTTGGCAGGGGCTTTAGGCTGAGGGGTGGATGCAGGCCTGCTCATTCCCCGTCTGCCTCTCCCTCTGAAGAACCCCCTCTGAGCGTAGGAAGAGGAGGAGGCCTGGGCTTGGTAAAAAGGCCTTTGAAAAGACCTGCCCCTGCCCCTTGAATGCTGCCTTTGAGGAGTTGCTTGCCTTTCTTTGGCCTGAGCACTCCTGTAGGTGGTCCTGTATCGTCCATCGTTTTCATGTAGTTCTCTGTCTGCTCCCAAACAGAGAATTACCAATGACAGGGAAATCCATGGCCTTAGCCTGGGTATCCTGTGATAGGCTAGTACATCTGAGCCGAGCCATCCTCCGAAGGGCCACAGATGTAGCCATGACTCTAGATGAAACATCACTGGAGTCCACAGCAGCATGAAATTGCACCTTGGATGACTCAATCCCATCTGCAGCCACCTGCTCCAGCTCCTTGGCAAGCTGGTCAGGGGCCTGTTTAGCCAGAGCCAGCACAGTGTCCCATTTGGACGTCTGGTATCTAGCTGTGTAGGCCATATAGTTTGCCTGCCTGAGTCCTAAAGATGCTGCCATGTACTGCTTCTTTGCCATGGCATCAATCCTCCTGGAGTCCTTATCTGGGGGGTGTGATGCCAAGGGAATATTTGCCTTATCACAGGCAGCAGCCTGCACTACCCCAACATGGCTGCATTGCTGAGAAAGGAACTCCGTGTCCGAGCCTGAAAGGGTGTACCTCTTGTCCATTCGTCTGTCCACAGGAGGTATGGAGTTAGGAGTCTTTAGAATTTTAATTGTCTGTTTCCCAAAAGCTTTATGGAGGGGAACAGACAGTCTCCTAGACTCTGGGATGTCCATCATTTCAACAAAAATCAGGCTCCTCCCAAACCTCTACTGCTTCCTCCATTGGAAGCTGGAGGGTTTCAGCCACTTTTTTGTAAAACATAAAGTGGGAAGGGGACTCAGAAAGCCTAGGAGGAGAAAAACCTGAAGGTCTGTCTGGGGAGATGTCTGGGTCAATAGGCACATCCAGACTTTCATAATCACCACAATCATCCTCATACTCTCCCTCCTCCGTTTCATAAAATTCTTCTGAAGTGTAATCCGGAACCGGGGGAGCTGACCGAACCGAGCCCCTGCCAGATGGTGCCGGTTCGGCTGGAACCGAAGTTAGCGATTGTACTATTCTTATCGCTTTGGCTATCTCATCAGCGGTCAGAGTATGAATTTCTGGACCCGAACCGGATGATTTATCTCTTCTCTTCCTTTTAACCGGAACAGACTCCTCAGAATCGACTCTCCTTTTTAACAAGTAGTTTCACCCCTGGTCAGAGGGCACTCTTTCTAGTTCGGTCAGAACCGAACCGGCTGGCCATCCGGTCAGCGGACTTCTCGGCTTCCCTTTCCTCAGTCTACCTACTCTTATCCAGGGTAGCTTTGGAAAATTCTTACAAATTTGGCAGTCTGAATCGAGGTGGTCAAACCCCAGACAATAAACACAGGTGGTGTGGGGATCAGCCTTAGCAAAAGCTTCCCCACACACACTGCAGTGTTGAAACCCAGTGGGCCCGGTTTTTTCTTGGGTTTCTCAGACATGGCCAATCCTATCCAAAACGTACCCTTTTTTCGGCAATCTGCCAGGCAAGACTCCCCTACTGGTTCCTGACCATGTTACGGGTCTTGGAAAAAAACGTAATGAAATCCGTTTTTTTTAGAACTGATACGGACCAATTACCACACTCTTAAGTAAATTCACAAACTTTTTTAAACTAAACTGATCGGTTCAGCCGAACCGATCCGAAATTTACAAGTTCCACACAGAAACTAAATGTAAAACCTATCTAGTTCTCACGGTACCACAGACAGAGACTTAAACCGACAGATTCAGTAGCAGAAATACAGTAGAAACTGAGCGAAAAACGACACTTTAACCGACTTATTTGAACCGAGCAAAGGAGAAATCTCCGGAGCAACTGTTCAGTGAGACGGAGTAAAGAATCTGATGGTTGGAGTTTAAACAGCAGCAGACAGGGGCTTCAACCAAACTCGCACTGAACGTTCCATGCTGGCCATGGAAAGTTAACTCTTTGTTCTCCGGGGCAGTTGAAAGGCAGGACCTAACTGCAATAGTCAGAATACAGCAAGACTTCATGTTGTTTGAAAGACTGGAGAGCCAGCAGCACTGCTCTGAGTTCCAACAGATTTATGTGCAGGAGGGACTCTTGAGGAGACCATGTGCCATGATCTGTATGCTCCCCAGATGCACACTCCACCCCAGGAAGGATGAACCTGTGGTGAGTATCACTGTAGCATTTTCCTGGAGGAATGGAACACCCTCTCTGAAGTTGTCCTTTTCCTGCCACCACTGCAGAGCTTGAAGTAGTGTGGAGGTTACTGGACAAAAATTTAGAAGACAACTGTACCTATACCGAGAGACAGCAATTTGAAACTTAAAACGCGATTAATTTTTAATTGGTAATGAAACCGCAGCGATAAAACCACTAAACCGACGAGATGCTGAGGAGAAATCTCCGAGGCGTCTTCACAGTAAGGCGAAGTAAAGAATCCAACAGTTGAATAGAATGTACCAGGGGACAGTGATTTGAAATCGAGCGCATGCCTACTTAGAATGTAGGCTTTAACTCTTTTCTCTCCAGGGCAGTACAACAAGAAGGTCTTACTGCATATGTCAGAATACATTAGGACTTCTTGTAGTTGGAACATAAACCCCATCTTTCTACCATACTTTTGCCAGATTTAGCACTGTAGGGACCTGCGAAGAAAGAAAAAATTACTCACCTTAGTAATTGCTTTTCTTCTCATGGAGTCTTGCTGTATTAGGACTATAGCAGTCAGCCTCAGCCTCTGAACTGCCCCGGAGAGGAAAGGGTTAACTCCAGAGAAGTCTGGAGTTCCACAGCGCGAAGGCGCTGTTCAAAGCTCTATCTGTGCAGTTTGAAGTCAAACTGCCAGATTCTTCTAGCTAAACTAATATAGCAAGTCTGTGTGGAAAACCCTACACTAGCCATTGGCTACCTACCAGTAGTAGAACTACAAAAACACACAACAATCACAGAATAGCAACAAAATTATTAAATATTGTTAGCATCACTGAAAAGAAGCATTAACAGACCCCCTCTCCCCAAAAAGACTCAAGTCCAGGAGGGGCCACCTACCACTCAACGAACAACAGAATTACCTAGTTCCTAAACCCAATAAGCAAGAAAAAGGCATGACACAGTGCTTGCACTAATTTGCCAACCCCATACCCAAGGAGGAGTTCTGAGCGGGTAGGAGGGAGGGTTGTCTCTATACAGCAAGACTCCATGAGAAGAAAGCAATTACTAAGGTGAGTAATTTTTCTTCAAACACCATGAAGTCTTGCTGTAATTAGGACTATAGCAGATTACACAGCAGTACCTCCATGGAGGAGGGTCAGAACCTACTTGGGAAATAGGCTCTGAAGCACAGCTGTGCCAAAACAGGCATCCCTCCTGGATTGAACATCCAAGGAGTAATGTTTGTAAAGGTGTGAACTGTTTTCCAGGTAGCAGCTGACAGATCTCCAAAATGGGAATATCTCTCTAGCAACCGCTGGAGATGCAGCTGCTACCTCTAGTAGAATGAGCCCCTCAATCCTGAGGGCTCGCTACCCAGTTTTGGTAACAGAATTGGATACAAGAGACAATCCACCTTGCAATTGTCCTCTTAGTGGCAGGTCTCCTTTGCCGACTTCCCCATAGGTAAGGAAGAGCTGGAGGTTCAAACCTATGACCCTTAGTGCGTTCCAAATAGTAGCTTAGAGCTCTTTTGACGTCCAGACTGTGCAATCTCCTCTCCCTGAAGAGGAATGCTCAGTGAAAATACTGGGAGAGATGGATTGGTTGAGATGAAAATCTGAGACCACCTTTGGTAAAAACCTTCTATTAGTCCTAAGGACTACCTTGTCCCTATGAAAAGAAATGAAATCTTCTTCCACTGACAAGGCTTGCATCTCACTTATACGTCTAGCAGAAGTGATGGCCACTAGAAAAACAGTCTTCCAAGTCAAAAACTTGAGGTCTGCCGAAGACAGGGGCTCAAAGGGGGGTTGCATTAGCTGAGCAATGCAAACATTCAGGTCCCAAGCAGGAGCTGGTTCCCGAAAAGGAGGGTTAGTGTGAAGTAACCCCTTAAAAAACTTGGAAATTACAGGGTGAGAAGAGATGGAAGCAGGTTTACCTGCTGACACATAAGCGGAGACTGCTGCCAGATGAACCCTTAAGGTAGCTGGCTTAAGGCCTAGAGAATTTAAGTGGACCAGATAGTCCAATAAAACAGTCAAATCAGCAGATTCTGGGAGATTTGCTTCCCAGAGCACCAAATGGAAAACCTCTTCCACTTAGAATTATAGGTGGCCCTAGTAGAAGGCCTCCCGGCCGCCTTCAAAATATCCAAGACACCTTGAGAGAGGTGTAGATCAGCGAATTCTAGCTCCTCAAGAACCAAGCCTTGAGGTGGAGGGAACTGAGGTTCGGATACCACACTCTCCCCTGTGCACAGGTCAACAGGTCGTGGGTCCTGGGCAAGCTCAGGGGAAGGTGGACAATCAGGGACAGAAGGAGAGGGTACCAGGGCTGTCTGGCCCAATCTGGAGCAATCAGAATCACCTTGCAGGACTGAGTTCTGATCCTCACTAGTACCCTGAAAGGAGAGGGAAGGAGGAAGGCATATAGATATTTCCTCCCAATCCAACTGGAAGGTGTCCAGTGGGACTGATCCCAACACTGGAGGTCTGCAACAAAACAGAGGAAGTTGGTGGTTGTCTGGGGCTGCGAAAAGATCTATCTGAGGGGTGCCCCATCTGGCAAAGACTGACCCCAGCACTAGAGGGTTCAGGGCCCATTCGTGGTGGCCCTGAGAAATCCTGCTGAGGGCATCCGCTAGGACATTGTCCTTCCCTGGAAGGTGAACTGCTATCAGGGAGGTATTCAGGGAGTAAGCCAGAGACCACAGCTTCATTGCTTCGGTGCACAAGGCAGAA
Organism: Neoceratodus forsteri; assembly: GCA_016271365.2. NCBI lineage: Eukaryota > Metazoa > Chordata > Ceratodontiformes > Ceratodontidae > Neoceratodus > Neoceratodus forsteri. The sequence continues at coordinate 87,100,725 of CM028136.1, forward strand.
GACTGAGTGCCCCCTTGCTTGTTGATGTACCACATTGTTGTGGTATTGTCTGTCCTGACGAGCTAAGAGGACAGCCCTGAGCTCCAGAAGGTTGATGTGGAGCAGAGATTCCTGAGGAGACCACACTCCCTGAGTGGAAAGGTCGCCCAAGTGAGCCCCCCATCCTAGGAGGGAGGCATCTGTGGTAAGTGTGAGGGAGTGAGGAATGGGTAAGAAGGGACCCCTTGAGTTAGATTGCTCTGGTCCTGCCACCACTGAAGGGCCAGGATCAGAGATCTTGTCACTGGGACTAATTTGGTGAGGGGTCCTTCTTTTGGAACAAAAAGATCTCAGGTGGAATTGGATGTCTCTCATCTGGAATCTTGCTCCCTGCACAACAGCTGTGGACGCAGCCATGTGTCCTAGGAGTTGCAGAAGTGCCTTGCTGGCGAGAGACCCCATGGTGAAGGAAGATGCCAGGGCAATGAGTCTGTCCACTCTCTCGGAGGGAGATATGCCCTAGCAGACTTTGTGTTCAACTCTGCACCTATGAAAGTTAGTACCTGAACTGGTTCGAGAACTGACTTTGGAAGATTCAACAGGAATCCCAGAGGTGAGAAGCTGCTGGGTGACCAACAAGTGAGATTTTCACGTGATCTGGAGACTGACCCACTATAAGCCAGTCGTCAGGTAGGGAAAATAGCCACCCTTGCCTTCTCAGATGAGCCACTACCACAGCCAGACATTTTGTGAAAACCCTTGGGGCAGAGGTAAGGCCGAAGGGCATTGCTCTGAACTGATAGTGGCCAGAAGGTAGTTCGAACCTGAGGTACTTTCTGTGAGAAGGCCTGATCAAGAAATGAAAATAGGCGTCCTTGAGGTCCAAGGAAGCTAGCCAGTCTCCTGGTCTCAGGAGGGCAAAATCATTGCCAGAGTTAACATTTGAACTTTGGTTTCAGAAGATGCTTGTTCAGGAACCTTAAATCTAAGATGGGCCGCCATTCTCCTGTCTTTTTTTGGGGTAAGGAAATACCTTGAATAAAGACCCTTGCCCTGATGGCAAAGGGGAACCCTCTCTACTGCTTTGCATCCCAGCAGAGAAGAAACCTCTGTTTCCAAAGCAAGGGCTTCCAAAGGATTCGCAGAGTGGGAAATGTCTGGCCCTCATCTTTGGAAACTGTTTGAAACTGAGGACCAGACCTTGGCTTACCACCTCCAGAACCCACTTGTCCGAAGTTAGGGACAACCAGTTCTGGCTGAAATAAGCCAACCTGCCCCCCACCGGTACAGGAGATTCGGCCCTGGGCACCCCATCAGGGTGCCTGCTTGGCAGCTGTTTTTGGCTGAGAAGAAGGGGACGGTCTGCCTGAGCCCCGTCTGTCCCTGCCTCTGAAGAAACCCCTCTGAACAAAGGCTGAAGAGGCTTGAGCTTGATAAAAGGCCTGTGGTAAGGCCTACCCCTACCCCTGGGGGCATGCCTTTGGGGGGCATGCCTCTCTTTAGCTTGGGCACTTTTGTAGGTAGTTCTGTATTCATCCATTTTTTTCATGTAATTTTCTGTCTGATCACCAAACAGAGAGTTACCTACTACAGGGAAATCCATAGCCTTTGCCTGAGTGTCTTGGGACAAATTAGTGCATCTGAGCCATGCCAACCTACGGAGAGCTACAGAAGTGGCCATGACCCTAGAAGAAACATCATTAACATCAACAGCAGTATGAAATTGAACTTTAGAGGCCTCAATGCCATCAGCAGCCACCTGTTCCAACTCACTAGCCAGCTGACCCTGGGCCTGCTTGGCTAACTGCAAAATAGTGTCCCATCTAGACTTGATATCTAGCCATAAGCCATGTAATTAGCCTGCCTGAGTCCCAAAGAAGCTGCCATATATTGCTTTTTGCCATGGTATCAATCTTCCTGGAATCTTTGTCAGGGGATGTGATGCCAAGGGAATATTAGCCTTGTCACAGGCTGCAGCTTGAACAACACCTACATGACTACACTGCTCAGTGAGGAAGTCTGTATCTGGGCCTGATAAAGTACCTTCTGTCCATTTTTTGTCTACAGGAGGGACAGAATGAGGATTTTTAAAATCTTTGTTGTTTGCTTCCTAAATGATTTATGCAAAGGAATGGACAACCTTCTAGACTCTGGAATATCCATCATTTCAACAAAATCAGGCTCCTCTTGCTCATCCACAGCCTCCTCTAAAGGAGCTGGAGGGTTTCTGCCACCTTTTATAAACACACAAAATGAGAGGGGACTCAGACAACAGAGGGAGACTCTAAGGGTCTGTCTGGAGAAATGTCGGTTCAATGGGCACGTCCAGACCTTCCCAGTCACAAATGCACTGATCAAATTCCTCCTCCCCTCCTGTGGTTCATAAAACTCCTCAATAACATAATCTTGAACCACTGGACCTGGACGAGCCACCCCTCTGCCACTTGTGGAGGCTCTCCAAGTCCCTGAGACAAAGACTGAACAATCTGTATGGCTTTTGCTATTTCTGCAACAGTTGGAGAAACTATCTTAGACTCCAAACCTGCTGATTTCTTTGTTTTTGCTGGTGCTGGTTCCTCTAAACCAGCCTTTCTCTTCTGCCGAGTAGCATGCCCTGGTCAGAGGGCACTCCCTCTGGTCAGTGGGTACTGGACCGGGCACAGCCATCGGTCAGCGGACTTTTGGCCTCTCTCGTTCCTGAGCCGGCCCAATCTTTCTCCAGGGTGGCTGCAGGAAATTTTACGTATCTGGCAGTCTGAAAGGAGGTGGTCAGCCCCAGACAATAAACACAAGTGGTGTGTGGGTCAGCCTTGGCAAGGCTTCCCCACAAACATCCTGATGTTGAAACCCGTGGACCCGGTTTTCTTTTGGGTTTCTCAGACATAGTGCCAGCCTATGAAAACTTGCCCTTTTCTTCAGGCCGTGCCAAACAAGACACCCTTATCGGTTCCTAACCGTGTCACGGGTATTGGAAAACCCGATTAAAACGCAGGGTTTTTAGAACCGATAAGAACCGGAATACCTCACGCCTAAAAAATTCACCAAAATATAAAGAAACGATCGGGTTCAGACTGAACCGATAATTATTTCCACACAGACTAAATTTTTCGTTTTACTTACGGTTACCAGATAGAGCTTAAGCGAAACAGCGGTAATTTTGAGACTTTTGCGGTTTTCTGAACCAAGGAACTGACCGAAAACCGCGTAGTGAACCGAGCTAAAGGAGCTGATCTCCGGAGCAACTGTTCAGTGAAGCAGAGTAAAGAATCTGGCAGTTTGACTTCAAACTGCACAGATAGAGCTTTGAACAGCGCCCTCGTGCTGTGGAACTCCAGACTTCTCTGGAGTTAACCCTTTCCTCTCCGGGGCAGTTCAGAGGCTGAGGCTGACTGCTATAGTCCTAATTACAGCAAGACTTCATGGTGTTTGAAGTGCTTAATAGGCTTCGTTTTTTTTCTTTATTCTTTTAAGCTGCCTGTTCACTACTGGCTTTCTCAGGAGGAACAGGAGTATTATCTTGATGCAGTTTATTTTTAGCCACTTCATCAGCAGCTTGATCAAGCTTCCTTTTTTTTATCACTTTTATTATTTTTTTATTTTGTGAGGAACTTCATCAGCTCCTATGGAAGCTTTATTTTCTGGCTGAGATCTGGATGCTTCATCAGCCCCATTGCTTACATTTTTATTGTTATTACTTTTAGATGGCCCTCATCGGTAGCCTTTGACTTTTCCTCAGCCACAATTATTAATTAGGTCTCTGCTCTGTGCCAATTTTACAAAGAGAACCAGATATCTGTACCACAATACAACTGAGCACAGGTTTCCATGAAATGCTGCAAAGCCAGTCCTGTGACAGTTAAACTATTTTTTTATTACTGTTATATCAGTATAGTTTTTTTTTTTTGCTAGTACTGGGATCTATACCAATGCCAATCTTAAAGAAAACCCAACAATACCAGTCAAACTGTGCACAGGTTTCTGTTCATGCTGTGAAGCCAGTCCCATGAAAGATGACACTGTAGGTCCAGTTTTATTTAATATGGGATTCTCTGAGCTTGCCAATCATCAGAGAACCCAGCAGCAGCTGTCAAATTTTAAAATCCAATAGGTTGCCTTGCGGTAGAACCCACGAGGTCTGACGTAATAAATATGGCAAAAGACAAAAATGTGACGGTTCCTTCATGAATAATGTTAAAAAAATGAATAACCATCGAAATTAAGCGTCCGTGGTAAAATGCAATAAATAATTTAGACAGATGCACTAAAAATCATATAAAACTAGCACGGCTATGCTAAAATTAGCGCTAACAAAAGAAAAAATGTAAACTTTCACTTAGCACACTAAAGAAACAGATTTATGAGGAAAACTTTACCAAGATAAGCACTTAAGAGGCTGTCACAACAAGGCAAGTTAAGGGGTACCCTCAGGGGCAATGTTGCTCAGTCAGTGGAGAAAAAATTCTGAAGCCATTCAGGCTACTATCACTCAGCTCACTCTCCTTCTATTTTTTGACTGGCAGATGCCCGAGCTCATTTAAATAAATTCTCTTAAAGGCATACCTCCGGGACAGTTGCACCTAGCCAGCGAAAGTACAGTTACGTAAGAACTTACCGTAACAGCAGATCTTCGAGAGAGGCTCTTGCAGTAGGTCATTACATATAGGACTGACGCCGGCAGGACCCCATGGAAAAATTTCTAGCTATCAGTCCCTGGCGAAGGACCGCCCCCAGGTCAGGTGACCGGCGTCAGGAGACGTCGGTATAAAGGGGCGGTCCCAGACACCCGCCTTCCAGTTCTTTCCCGCCATAGGCCAAGAGAGGCCAGATGGAAGAGAAGTGGATATTTCCCTCAATGGAAAAGGAGCTGAAAAAGCCTAGGGGGATGGAGGGCGGGAAGGTATTACCTACTGCAAGAGCCTCTCTCGAAGATCTACTGTTACGGTAAATTCTTACGTAACTGTACTATCTTACTTTGAGAGGGCTCTTGCAGTAGGTAATTACACATAGGACAGAATCCCAAGCAGTCTGGAACAAAGAGAGGCACCGGGAGGAGGAAAATTACTCCAAAAGGTAGTTCTGGCTGTGCAAGTCTCAAGATAGGAGGCCTTGCAAAACAGCCAGCCCGAAGCCTGCTCTACGGTGAGAGGCAACATCCAAACTGTAGTGTTTCGTAAAGGTATGGATGGAAGTCCACGTGGCAGCAGCGCAGATGTCTGCCGCAGACATATTCTTGAAACAAGCCGCTGAGGCAGCAACTTCTCTTGTGGAGTGGCCACTGACTTGACCCGGGAGGGTCTTGTTGTATTTGTCATAACAGAAAGTGATGCAATGAGCCAACCACTTAGATAGGCATTGCTTGGAAACAGCATTGCCTTCCCTTTTGTGCGCAAAAGAGACAAACAACTGATCAGTCTTTCTGAGATCCTTCGTCCTGTTGGTGTAGTATCTCAGAATCCGGTGACTATCCATAGTATGGAGTAAATACTCCCCTTGATTAGAGTACTTCGTAAAAAAGACAGTTAACTCTATGGACTGATTTAGAGTAGACTCTGCTACTACTTTAGGGAGAAATTTAGGATTCGTGCGAAGGGCAACTTGTTCCTTGTGAAAAATCTAGTACTGGATTTTACACATCAGGGCCTGGAGCTCGGAGATTCTCCAAGCCGAAGTAATGGCCACCAAGAAGAGAGTCTTCCACGAAAGGAACTTCAAATCCGAAGAAGCTGCAGGTTCGAAGGGAGGGAGAGTAAGTTTCTCGAGAACAAAATTCAAGTCCCAAGGGGGACCAGGAGTACAGATGGGGGGCCTCAGATGGAGGACCCCTCTGAGAAAGGTCTTGGAGACCTCCAGTTGAGCAAAAGCGTTGTCTGCGAAGGGAACATGATAGGCCGAAATGGCTGCCATGTGTACCTGCAGAGAGGAATGGCTGAGACCCAGGTCAAACAGATGACGTAGACACTCCAGCAGAAGCCCCGCTGAACAGGAGAAAGGTTCCACGTTCTTGGAAGCAGCCCAGACAGTGAATCTTTTCCACTTCATGGCATAAGTGGATCTGGTGGAGGGTTTTCTGGCCTCCACTAAAATCTTCGCCACTTTGGGAGACACTCCAAAACGGGATTGGGCTAGGTCTGCAGGAGCCATGCATGCAGTTGAAGGGATCTGAGGCCTGGATGGACCAGGGTCCCCTGATCCTGGGTCAACAAACCTTGAGATAGAGGAAGAGTAGGATCCTCTGAATATTGTTGTAGAAGAGAGAACCAGACTTGCCTGGGCCAGAAAGGAGCGATCAGAATCATTCGCGCTCCTTCTGAAGCTAGTTTCTGCAAAACTCATGGGATCAGTGGAATTGGGGGAAAGGCATAGACAAATCTGTCCTTCCAGTCTAGAGACAGAGTGTCACTCCAAAAAGCGCCTCGCTCTGGAACGAGCGAGCAGAAGATGGGAAGTTTTGCGTTTAGGGGGGATGTGAACAGGTCGACCTGTGGTGTTCCCCAAAGTTGGAAGATATTGTCTAGGACCCCTTGGTCCAGTTCCCACTTGTGAGTCAGAGCAGAAGAGCGACTTAGCCTGTCTGCTAGGGTGTTGTCGACTCCCGGAACGTGAATTGCCGCAAGGTGAAGGTCGTGTTGTGTTGCCCAATCCCAAACCCTCATTGCCTCCCTGCACAGAGGGTAGGACAGAGTCCCTCCCTGTTTGTTGATGTACCACACCACGCACATGTCCATCTGGATGGCTAGGTGGCCAGGAAGGATGTACTGGTGAAGGGCTTGGAGAGCGTACAACACGGCCCTAAGCTCGAGCACACTGATGTGGACAGCTTGTTCTAGCCTGGACCAGGAGCCCTGGTTCCAATGGGGGCCTAGATGGGCTCCCCAACCTTCGCCTGAGGCATCTGTGGTTAGAGTCTGGGAGGGGGGAGGATGAAAGAAAGGAACTCCCCGAAACAGGCTCTCTTGAACCATCCACCACTGCAAGTCTCACATCATCAATGAGGAGATCAGAACAGAGTGATCTAGGTCGTCCACTAGCTGATCCCATTGAGAGCGTAGAGTCCACTGAGAGATCCTCATGTGGAGTCGAGCGTGAGGTACCGTCGGGACAGCAGCCGCCATGAGCCCAAGAAGGCGAAGGACCGACCTTGCAGAGACCATCCTGTGGTCGGACAACAGACTTATTTGGGTCTGAAGGGTGGACGCCCTGTCCGGAGGCAGGAAGGCCTTGCCCATGGTCGTATCGAGAATCGCCCCAATAAACTGTAGCCTCTGGGATGGGTCCAGATGAGACTTGGAATGGCTGATGGTAATACCCAGGCAGGCAAAAACCTGCTGGGTAAGGGAGAGGAAGCGCAGGAGTTCCTACCTGGATGAGGCCGCCAGGAGCCAGTCGTCCAGGTACGGGAGAACCTGCACTCCCTTGGTACGCAGGTGGGCCGCCACCACTGCCAGGCATTTGCAAATACTGGGCGCCGAGGACAGACCAAACGGGAGTGCCTTGAACTGGTAGTGGTGCCCTGGAATGCAAAATGAAGGTACCTGCGATGAGATGGGCAAATGGGAATGTGCAGATAAGCATCCTGCATATCTAGAGCACAAAGCCATTGACCCTGCTGGAGGAGGGGCAGAAGGCTCTGCAAAGAGAGCATCCTGAACCTTTTGTACTCTACGTAAAGATTCAGGGAACTGAGATCCAAAATTGGTCTGAGATCTCCTGTCTTCTTTGGGACCAGGAAGAAATGGGAATAGTAACCCATCCCTTGCAGATGAAGGGGGACAGGCTCTATTGCTTGTTTCAGCAGAAGAGACGAGATTTCCTCCTGGACCAAGAGAAGATGTTCCCGTGAATAAGACGACTTCAGAGGGGGGTGACGGGGTGATTTCTGAAGAAACTCTATGGAGTGTCCTGCTATGAGCTGGAGCACCCAAGAATCTGTGGTTGTCCTCTCCCATCCCGGAAGGTGGAGGGAAAACCTCATTCCTACCAGTTCCTCTGGGGAGTCCGGAGGCAGTGGGAGAGGAAAGGAGTCAGGTGGTGTGGGGCAGCGCCGCAGCTGAAGCACCCGCTGCTTTTTTGGGCAGGGGGGGGCTTGGCAGCTGCAGGGGCCTGGCATTTTAATGGCCCGCCTTCCTGGGTTCGCCTCTGGCCAACTCCGTCTGCGAAAGGGACGATGCTGCTGCTGATGGGGACGGTACATGGAATCAACTGACTTCAGAGCCGTCCCCTTCTCTTGCAAATCGGTGATAATGTCCTTGACATCACCCCCGAAAAGCACCGACACCCGGAAGGGTGCTTCCTGGATAGCAGATTGCACCTCCGGGACCAAACCTGACACACAGATCCAAGCATGACGCCGTAGGCCTACAGCAAAAGTTGAGCTCCGCCCAGCAGTGTCCACTGCATCGTATGTCACACGTAGCATGTGTCGACTGGCCGAACGAGCAGAGCGGACGAGATCAGCCAACTCCTGCTTGACTTGGGAGTCAGGCAAGGAGTCCAGTTTGGCTTCCACCTGAGTCAGGATGGCCTTCTGGTAGTCCCCCATATGGCAGACATAGTTCAGGGCCCCTGATCCCCAGTGTGGAGGAAGCGTAAATCTTCCTCCCATACTGGTCCAGAAGGCCTGATTCCTTATCAGGCGGTGACGAGCTAAGATGTTTGGGGTTCATCGACTAGCCGTGAGCGGCGCTAATCACAACCGAGTCGGCACGAGGGTGAGAATCCAGGAAATCAACACCCTCTGGAGCCTGATATAGCCGGTTCGACTTCCTAGGAAGTGGGGCTAAGGCCGACAGTTGCTTCCATATTGTGGTAACAAGGTCAGCGTGAGGCTCTATCCAGGGTGGCACCAAGGTAGGCGCTGTCACGGGCAGATCCAGATATTCAGCGAGTTTCAGATGCTGAGGATCTGGTTCCAGGGAGTGCCACTGATGAACCTCCTGGATTTTCCTAAGCAACTCCGTAAAAGAAGGATCCTCCGGAGGAGACTTTGGCCTGGGCTTCGAAGGACAGCGAGGCTCGTCGTCTCTCTCTCGGAGCAACCGTCGGAAGAGTCCGAGGATGAAGAAGAGAAAGACTCCTTTTCCCGACCTGGGGGAGGAACGGACCCCTTGGGAAGTCCCCGGGGAAGCGTGTCCTGCCCTTCTCTGGATCCAGACGGAAGAACCCTGGAGTCCGGAGGTGGTGAGGGTGTGCGCCTCAGGCGTACAGGGAACCTGGGGCGGCACCACCATCGCCGGAAGGCGGCTCTCGACCTCTTTGGTGAGCTGAGCCTTGGCCTCAGCCCACCAGGAGGCCAGAGTCTCCATCAGGTCCACCGGCGGCCACGAGGGCGGTGGAGGAGGAGGAGGCGGGGGATAAGGATACGAGTTGTAACTGTATGGAGCGTATCCAAAACCCGGCTGCGGGTAGCCCGGCGTCGGGTACTGTGGCGCCGGATACTGTGGTCCCGGGTACACCGGCGTTGAATAGGACGGAGGATACCCGGGAGCCGGGCTGCTGCCGGAGTAGATGGCCCGGCCGGAGGCCTCACGGGCGGGTCCATAGTGAAGAGGCCGGAGGGCCCGATGGTAGTGGAATGTCTCCCGGAGTTGGTAAGGCCGACGGCGGAGGCCCTGGTGCCGGAGGTACCGACGTCGGAGGGGTCGGCGTCGGAGCCGGCGTCCGGAGAGCAGACGTCAGGTCCGGCGCACCAGGTGGAGGAAGGACTGACGGAGGCAAAAGATCCCCAGCTTCGCCTGGGGATGGAGGGGAAAAGTCCCCGGGGTCGGGTTGGGGAGACTCTGGTTCCCCAGACGGCAGCGAAGGCTGCGGGGAACCGGGTACGACGGGGGTCAGTCCTCGGTTCCTTCACTGGCCAGACGTCGGACGAGACGACGTTAGGCTTGGAGCGAGCTCACGGCAGGCGCCGGAGGAGCCAATGTCCAACTTATGAGAGTCATCACCGGAGGCGGGCCGAGTAGAGTGATCGGCCTGGTCCGGTGGAGTGGAGGCCGTGCATCGCCCCAGAGGGTCGGACGTCTTAGCGGTCCTCTCCGGGCAGACATCAGAGGAACCGACGCCCGGCTTACCGGAGTCGCCCACACTGGTAGGCCGTGAGCCTGCGGCCGAACCAGAGGCGGAGGCCTACAACTGCCCGGGGGCGCCCGCAAGGCCAGCGCGAGTCAGACGGGCGGGTCAGGCCCCTCGGAAACCTCACAGGCGGTTGTCGAGGAGTGACTTCGGAGGGATGTTATTTCAATCCCAGCCACTCCCAAGGAGACGCCGCGAGGAGCTCTGTCCCAGTGCCCTCCTTCTCCTTCCGATAGCCTTCGGGAAGTGGACGCCTGCCTCAGTTTTTGAGCTCTTTCTCCATAGAACTCATTTTCTTCTTTAGAATATGGGCTTCCAGGGATTGCTGCCACCTTTTCCGGGTAGCCGCGCTGAAACTGAGGCAGTGCTGGCACTTCTCGACCGGGTGATCGGGGCCTAGGCAGAACAGGCACAGGGAGTGGCCGTCCTTGTGCGGTAGCTGGGCGCCGCACGAGTCGCACTTATTCTTCCGCTCGGAGGGTGTAGAGGACAACATACACCGATGATAATACTGACGTTAGTCGAAAAATAATGATTTTTCGGTAAAAAAACGACGAAGGTAGGGCTGACGAAGCACAAACTTTTCCACGAGGCACTGCATGAGCTAACGGTGGGAAAGAACTGGAAGCGGGCGTCCAGGACCCCCTTTATCCGTCTCCTGCGCGGTCACCTGATATGAGGGGCTGTCCCTGCCAGGGACTGCTAGCTAGAAATTTTTCCGTGGGGTCCTGCCGCCTGCCGGCGTCAGTCCTATATGTAATTACCTACTGCAAGAGCCCTCTCAAAGTAAGATCTGCTATTGTTACTGATGCTAAAGGACTCCTGTGGTAAGAATATTGAAAATTACAAAAGTTACAAGCCTATGTTTGTAAATTTCAACATAGGCTCATCATTTTGTTGTTTTTAAATATTTTTGCCTCAAATTTTCAACATAGCCTTCTTGTAAACCCACTTCATGAAAAAGTGCATAGAACATTTTCAACTCCTGCCTGAAAGGTGATTTTGCGCAGGGACTGCAAAATTACCTTTCAGGACACAAAAATACAGGTTACTCACCTGTAACAGGAGTTCTAGGAATGGCATATGTTGTTCATCCACACTTACTGGCAGGTTCCTTGCCGCTTTAAATCTTGTCAGAAGGTCTTCGAGCTGGCTCCTTCCACCCACCCGGGTGGCAAAACTCTCGGCTCCGCCCCATGACGCCAGATCTAGCCCGCTGGAAGCCAGGTTGTGCGTCGAAGGCGGGGAGGCCGTGTGGGTAGTGTGGATGAACAACATATACCATTCCTAGAACTCCTGTTACAGGTGAGTAACCTGTATTTCTAGGGACATGGATATGTTGTTCATCCACACTTATTGGCAGACCCCTAGCAGTTCTCCGGGAGGAGGGAGGCAAGGCGCACACCCCCTACTTAGGTATAAAGACTGGAGAACCGAGGCCCCGACCAACATCCCGGCGTGACCCAAGGTCGATGTGGAGGGGAAACGGTATAGCCTGCTTCCAGGTAGGAGCCCTGCGGATATCCTGGACAGGAGTATCCTAGGAAGCAGCCACCCATGCAGCGGAAGGGTGGGTAAAATGAGCACTTATCCCTCTGGGAGGCTCCATGCCCGCCCACCTATAGCGGAGACCTATGCAGGAGGTGACCCACCCACTCGTCGTCCATTTGGCTGCAGGTCTGCCAGGTGCGGCTTCAGCGTAGATGACAAACAGCTGGCGAACCTCTCCCGAACTTCAGCCCTACGCTCCCTGGGTAGGCGAGCGTTAAATAGGGTCCCAATGGATCCTATTTACGGCCTCCGAGGCGTGAATGGGGATGAACCCTGGCAGAGACAATACCCGGTTAGGGAAAGACTCTGCCACCGCCTACGGAAGAAACTTCGGGTGGGGCACAGGACAACCTTGTCCCTGTGGAAGACCAGATAGGGAGATTCAAAGCAGCGCCTGGAACTCTTCCCCTCCTTCTGGATGGCAGAGTAGCCCTAAGAAGGTGTTCTTCCACAACAGGTGGGGAAACTCGCACCTGTGCAAAGGTTCGAACGGCTTGCCCGTGAGCTAAGCCCATACCAGCGAAGATCCCACAGAAATGGGGATACTCTCCCCAAAGGGGAGGTGTGATCGAGGCCTAGAAAAATGCGAGACCACCTTTCTGCGCCACCGACTGCCTTCCGGCCTGCGCCTGGGAGACAGGGGTGACCAACTGAAGCATCTAGAGGGTCGACGGCCGAAGCCCTAGTTCAAAAAGAACGGACCGCAGATGGTCCGGAATGCTCGTTGAGGGACGGGAGAGGGGCCCCAGGCCCTAGCCCAACACCAAATGGAGAACTCTTCCATTTGAAGGCGAGCATGTTTGGCCGACTCCTGGCAGGACGCCTCGAAAACGTCGAGGACCTTGCCGGAGGACCCAAAGCCTGGCCCCTAGCCGCACAGGGACCAGGCCTTCCCCTGAAAACAGAGATCAGGACCGGGCGGGCTGGAAGCCGCCTCGGGAGCCTGGGGCTGAGACTGAGGAGAGCTGGATACCAGAGCTGGCAAACCAGTCTGGGGTTACCAGCATCGCCTGCGCCTAGTCCCTCCTCGCCTTGCCCGTAGGTCAAGGGAAATGGGGGAGAGGTGCAGAAGAGGTCCGGGGTCAGCGGCCTCTATGGTATGGCATCCCCTACAGCGAACCTTGCTGAGGGGGGCGGGCATGAGACAGTCTCGGCCTCGTATTCTTCCTGAGGGAAGGAGGGAGAAGATCCTGTGCTATCTCCGGCAGGGGAGACCACTCGTGAGGCGCAGCCTATGTCCGGCTTAGGGCATCAGCCAGGGTGCTGGAGGCTCCTGCCATCGAATGGCTAGGAAACCGCCTCCCGGCTGCGTGAAAGACCCAATGCGGAGAACCTCCTTAAGCAGAGGCAAGAGGCTCGTCCGAACCTGGCGGGGTAGGTAACACACGGTCGCGGTGTTGTCCGCCTGGACTTAAACCACTAGACCCCGAACAAACGGAGCGAGCGGTGCAAGCTAAGCGGACCGCCTGGAGCTCCAGCGGGTAGGAAAGACATTGGGACTCCCGAGAGGACCAGAGGCAGAGCACTCTGTATTCCCCTTGATGGGCACCCCACCCATCTGAGAAGCATCGGTCGGAGAAGACTGTCGACTCGGGGTGGACGAACAGGATGTTCTCCTGCAAGAGCTGGAACGGTCCGAAGGAGAGCGTTCCCTAACTCCTGGGCTGTAGTCACGAACTGGTCTGAAGGAACGCAGCACTGTGACCGCTGGCTGGCCAACCCCCACTAGGAGGACACATGAACCGGCGGGTCCAAACAGACCTCGCTGGAGCCGGCCGCCACAAGGCCCAGGAGGTCCCAGCAGGGCGCAATTGCCCAGTCAGTCCTGACTAGGTAAGAGAGGGAGAACCTCAGCCCTGTCCGCCAGGAGCCGAGCTCGGACTCAAGAGTCAAGCCTCGTCCCGAAGAAGGGTCACCCGCTAAGACACGAGTTCCAACGTGGCTCCGATAAAAGGAGACCAGTCTGACAGCCAGAACTCTGGATCGTCCCCTTCCGCCTGGAAGGGTTGCAGTCAGGCCACCATCCGGGTGGGGTTCGCCCGGACCCCTCAATGCCGCCAGAAAGCTGCTGAGGGGATCTCTGCCCAGTTTCTGATAACAAAAGTGGATACAAGAGACAATCCACCTGGCAAGTGATCTCTTAGTGGCAGGTTTGCCTTTCCCAACTTCACCATAGGTAAGGAAAAGTTGGAGGGATTCAGACCTGTGACCTTTGGCTACACCTATATAGTAACTAAGAGCTCTCTTAACATCCAGGCTGTGCAACCTCCTCTCACCAGAAGAGGTGATCAGTGAAAATACTGGAAGGGAGATAGATTGGTTAAGATGGAAATCTGAAACCACCTTAGGTAAAATTCCTATTAGTCCTGAGGACTACCTTATCCCTGTGGAAAGAAATAAAGTCAGTTTCTACTGACAAGGCTTACAACTCACTTATCGCCTAGCAGAAGTGATAGCCACCAGAAAAACAGTTTTCCAAGTTAGAATACTTAAGCTCTGCAGAAGACAGAGGTTCAAAAGGGATTGCATTAACTGGGCAATACAAACATTAAGGTCCCAGGCAGGGGCTGGTTCCCGAAAGGTGGATTAGTATGGAGTAATCCTTAAAAACTTGGAAAACACAGGTAATGGAAGAGGGGATGACTTTCCTGCTGAAACAAAAGCAGATACAGCTGCCAAATGGACTCTCAGGGTAGCTGATCTGAGACCAAGAGAGTAAGATGGACCATGTAATCTAATACAATGGTCAAATCCAGCAGATTCTGGAAATATTTTCCCAGCACACCAAAGGAAAACCTTTTCCATTTAGAACTATAAGTAGCCTAGTGGAAGGCTTTCTGGAAGCCTTTAGGATTTCAAGAACACCCTGAGAGAGGTGTAAATCAGCAAACTCTAACTCCTCAAGAGCCAGGCCTTGAGGTTGAGGATTGAGGTCGGATACCAAACCCTTCCCTGGGCACAAGTTAATAGATTGTGATTCCTGGGGAAGCAAGGGAAGATGGATTGTCAGTGACAGAAGGGAGTGGGTACCAGGGCTGCCTGGCCCAATCCGGGGCAATCAGAATCACCCTGCAAGGCTGAGATCTGATTTTGACCAATACTTTGAATAGGAGAGGGAAGGGAAAAGATAAAAACTTCCCACCAATCCAGAGAAGGGCATCAGGGGACTGAGCCCAACACTGGAGGCCTGCAACAGAACAGAGGAAGTTGGTGATTGTCTGGGGCTGCAAAAGATCTATCTGAGGGGTGCCCCATCTGGCAAAGACTATCCCCAGCACTTGAGGATCCAGGGACCATTCGTGATGGCCCTGGGAAATCCTGCTGAGAGCATCTGCTAGGACATTGTCCTTCCCTGGAAGATGAACTGCTATGAGGGAAGTGTTCAGGGAATAGGCCAGAGACCACAACTTAATTGCCTCGGTGCACAAGGCCGAAGACTGAGTGCCCCTGTGTTTGTTGATGTACCACATTGTTGTGGTGTTGTCTGTTCTGACTTGTATCACCTTGTTGTGGACAGATGCAGAAAATGCTTGAAGAGCTAAAAAGACAGCTCTGAGTTCCAGCAAATTGATGTGGAGCAGAGATTCCTGGGGGGACCACACTCCCTGAGTGGAAAGGTCGCCCATGTGGGCTCCCAACCGAGAAAGGAAGCATCTGTAGTGAGAATCAAATTGTGAGCAGGGAAATGAAGGGACCCCCAATCTTAAATTGCTCTGATCCTGCCACCATTGGAGGCCTGGATCAAGGTTAAGTCACTGGGACCAACTTGGAAAGGGTCTCTCCTCTGAGACCAATAGGTTCTCAAGTGAAACTGAATGTCTCTCATCTGAAATCTTGCTCCCTGCACAACAGCTGTGGATGCAGCCATGTGCCCCAGGAGCTGCAGAAAGTGTCTTGCTGGTCAAGAGACCTGCAGAGTGAAGGAGGAGGCCAGAGCCACTAAATTGTCACCCTTTCTAAGGGAAGAAAAGCTCTGGCTAGCTTTGTGTCCAACTCTGCCCCTATAAAGGTGAGTACCTGGACTGGTTCAGAACCGACTTTGGCAGATTTAGCAGAAAGCCAGGAGGTGAGAAGCTGCTGGGTGACTTGCAGATGAGATTTTACCTGTTCTGGGGACTGGCCTACAATGAGCCAATCGTCTAGATAGGGAAAAACAGCAATCCTTTGCCTCCTTAAGTGAGCCACTGCCAGACACTTTGTGAATACCCTTGAGGCAGAGGTGAGGCCGAAGGGCATTGCTCTGAACTGGTAATGACCTGAGGGTAGTTCGAATCTGAGGTACTTTCGATGGGAGCTTCTGATTAGGACGTGGAAATAGGCATCCTTGAGGTCCAGGGAGGCTAACCAGTCCCCTCGCCTTAGGGAGGGTAAAATCATTGCCAGAGTTACCATTTTGAACTTTGGTTTCAAAAGATGCTTGTTCAGATATCTGAGATCTAATATGGGCCGCCATTCTCCTGTCTTTTTTGGGGTAAGGAAGTATCTGGAATACAGACCCCTGCCCTGGTGCAGGGGAGGAACCCTTTCCACTGCTCTGAGTGCCAACAGGGTTGAGACCTCTGCTTCCAGAGCAAGGGTCTCTGAAGCACTTGCAGGTAGAAAAAAATCTGGCTCTCAACTTGGGAAACTTTTTGAAGCTGAGAACCAGACCCTGGCTTACTACTTCCAGAACCCACTTGTCTGAGGTTGAAGACTCCCAGTTCTGACTGAAGTAAGCCAGCCTGCCCCCTACCGGTAAAGGAGAATCGGCCCTAGGCACCCCATCAGGGTGCCTGCTTAGCAGGTGCTTTAGGCTGAGGGGTGGGAGCAGGCCTGCCCACCCCTCGTCTTCCTCTGCCTCTGAAGAAGCCCCTCTGAGCATAGGCAGGGGAGGCCCGAGTCTGATAAAAAGGCCTGTGAAAAGGCCTACCCCTACCCCTGGGGGTATGCCTCTGGGGAGTGGCTTGCCGCTCCTTAGCTTGGGCACTTTTGTAAGTAGTCCTATATTCATCCATCTTTTTCAGTAATTCTCTGTCTGCTCCCCAAACAGAGAATTTCCCACCACAGGAAAATCCATAGCCTTAGTCTGGGTATCCTGTGAGAGGCTAGTACACCTGAGCCAGGCCAACCTACGAAAAGCTACAGATGTGGCCATGACCTAGAGGAAACATCATTAACATCCACAGCAGCATGAAACTGTACCTTAGAAGCCTCAATGCCATCAGCAGCCACCTGTTCTAGTTAAGCTGCCAGCTGGCCATGGCTTGCTTGGCTAATTCCATAACAGTATCCCATCTAGATTTCTGATACCTTGCTACATAAGCCATATAATTTGCTTGCCTGAGTCCCAGAGAAGCTGCCATATACTGTTTTTTCGCCATGGCATCAATCCTCCTGGAATCCTTTAAACGGCAGTGCCAGGCAAGACACCCTTATCGGTTCCCAACCGTGTCACGGGTATTGGAAAAAAACGTAATAAAATCCGTTTTTTTTAGAACCGACAAGAACCGGGAACCGCACTCCAAAATGTTAAACTTTAAAATTAATGAGTTTTAAACCCAGCTGATCGGTTCAAAACCGAACCGATAAACTAAAGTTCCACACAGACAAAACCTTTAATTACTTACTTACGATTACCACAGACAGAGCTTGAACCGAGCGGTTTTGGGTTAAAATAAAACTATTCTCGGTTGAATCGGACCGAGAAAACACTGTTTAAACCGAGAAATGAACTGAGCAGTAGGAGAAATCTCGGAGCGACTGTTCACTGAGGCGGGAGTAAAGAATCTGACAGTTCAGGTTTGAAATTACACAGATAGAGCTGCTTCTTAGAGCTCGTGACTAAAGTTCTATTTTGGAATGGTATTAACCATTTCACCTCGAAGCAGTTCTAGAGGTGGATCAAACTGCTACTGTCATAATATAGCAAGACTTCATGTTGTTTGAACAGAGAATTACCCACAACAGGAAAATCCATGGCCTTAGTCTGGGTATCCTGTGACAGGCTAGTACATCTGAGCCAAGCCATTCTGCGAAGTGCCACAGATGTAGCCATGACTCTTGATGACACATCATTAGAGTCCACTGCAGCATGGAATTGCACCTTGGATGCCTCAATACCATCAGCAGCCACCTGCTCCAGCTCCTTGGCAAGCTGGTCAGGGACCTGTTTTGCTAGAGCCATAACAGTATCCCATCTGGATTTCTGATATCTAGCAACATAAGCTGTATAATTTGCCTGTCTGAGTCCCAAGGATGCTGCCATGTACTGTTTCTTTGCCATGGCATCAATCCTCCTGGAGTCCTTGTCAGGGAGGTGTGAAGCCAAGGGAATATTTGCCTTGTCACAGGCTGCAGCCTGCACAACCCCCACATGGCTGCATTGTTGTATAAGGAACTCTGTATCAGAGCCTGACAATGTGTACCTCTTGTCCATTCTCTTATCAACAGGAGGTATAGTGTGAGGAGTTTGTAGAATTTTAACTGTTTCCCAAAAGATTTATGCAAAGGAACAGACAGCCTCCTTGGCTCTGGGATATCCATCATTTCCACATAGTCAGGCTCCTCTTGATCATCCACAGCTTCCTCCATAGGGAGCTGGAGGGTTTCAGCCACTTTCTTATAAAACATAAAATGAGAAGGGGACTCAGAAAGCCTGGGAGGAGATACTCCTGAAGGTCTGTCTGGGGAGATGTCCGGGTCAATGGGCACATCCAGACTTTCAAATCCAAATTCACTCTCTTCATACTCCTCTTCCCCCTCTTCCAGTTCATAATATTCCTCTAGCTCATACTCTTGAACCGGTGGAACCGGCCGCTTACCTGATGGTGCCGGTTCGGTCGGAACCGGGGAAAGCGACTGGACAATTTTAATCGCTTTGGCTTTTTCCAGCGGTTGGAGAGGAAAGTTTTGGCTCCACACCAGCTGATTTCCTAGTCCTTTTTGCTGGAACCGACTCCTCGGAGTCGGATCTCCTTTTGCCTGAGGAAGTCTCCCCTGGTCAGAGGGCACTCCCTCCGGTTCGGCTGGAACTGAACCGGCTGGCCATCCAGTTCAGCGGACTTTTGGCTTCTCTTCCCTGAGCCTACCAACTCTCTTTTCCAGGGTAGCTGCAGGAAAATTTTTACAAATCTGGCAGTCTGCATTGAGGTGGTCAAACCCCAGACAATAAACACAGGTGGTGTGGGGGTCAGCCTTGGCAAAGACTTCCCCACAGACACTGCAGTGTTGAAACCCAGTGGGCCCAGTTTTTCTTTTGGGTTTCTCAGACATAGTGCCAGTCCTAACCAAACTTACCCGTTTATGGCAATCCGCCAGGAAAGACCCTCTACGGTTCCCAACCGTGTCACGAGTCGTGGAAAAAACTGTAATAAAATCCGTTTTTTTTTTAGAACCGATAAGAACCGGTAACCACACTCTAAATGACAGATTAATATATTTTAAACAACCTGATCGGTTCAAACCGAACCGATAACCGTTTACAAGTTCCACACAGAATAGAAATCAATGTAAAACCTATCTAGTACTCACAAATACCACAGACAGAGCCTGAACCGACCGGTTGCGGTTTAATTTTGGTCGAAAACTGAGAAAAACAATACTTTAACCGACAAAATGAACCGAGCAGAAGGAGAAATCTCTGGAGCGACTGTTCAGTGAGGCGGAGTAAAGAATCTGACGGTTTGAGTTTGAAGAACAACAGACAAGAGTTTCAACCGAGCTCGAGCTCAGCGTTCCATGCCTGGCATAGAAAGTTAACTCTTTCACCTCCGGAGCAGTTCGAAGGTTGGGACTCACTGCATATGTCATAATATAGCAAGACTTCATGTTGTTTGAAGAGGGTATTTCCTTTCCAGGAAAAGGAGCTAAAAAAGTTTAAGGGGAGGGAGGGCAGGAAGGCAATACCTACTGCAAGAGCCTCTCTCGAAGATCTACTGTTACGGTAAGTTCTTACGTAACTGTACTATTTTACTTCGAGAGGGCTCTTGCAGTAGGTATTTAAATATAGGACTGAATCCCAAGCAGTCTGGAACAAGGAAAAGCACTTGGGAGGAGGATAAATATCCATGGTATGCAGCCTCTGGCTGAACGGGTCTTAGGAAAGAAGACCCTGAAGCACAGCCAACCCGAAGCCTGCTCTACGTCGAGAGGCAATATCCAAACTGTAGTGTTTTGTATAGGTATGGACAGAAGTCCAAGTTGCAGCTTCACAGATGTCTGCTGCTGACACATTCTTGAAACAAGCTGCAGAGGCAGCTACTCCTCTGGTAGAGTGGCCTCTGACTTGACCCGGCAGGGTCTTGTTGTACTTGTCATAACAGAAAGTGACACAATGAGCCAACCATTTAGATAGGCATTGCCCTCTCTTTTGAAAGTAAGAGAGACAAAAAGCTGATCAGATTTCCTGAGATCCTTGGTCCGAGAGGTTTAGTATCTCAGTATTCTGTGAACATCCAAAGTGTGCAAGAGGTACTCCCCTTGATTGGAGTATTGCGTAAAGAAAGCAAGTAGCTCAATGGACTGATTCAGCGTAGATTCAGCCACCACCATAGGGAAAAACTTAGGGTTGGTGCGTAAAGCCACACATTCCTTGTGAAAAATCAAATACGGGATTTTGCACATCAAGGCCTGAAGCTCGGAAATTCGCAGAGTTGAAGTAACGGCCACTAGGAAGAGAGTCTTCCCAGAGAGGAACTTTAAATCTGCCGAGGCTGCCAGCTCGAAGGGAGGCAGAGTAAGCTTCTCAAGAATAAAATTCAAGTCACAAGGAGGAGCAGGAATACGGATGGGGGGTCTCAAATGGAGGACCCCTCTGAGGAATGTCTTAAGAGACTTCCAGCTGCGCAAAAGGGTCATAGTAAGTAGAAATCGCTGCCATGTGGACCTTTAAAGAGGACTGGCTGAGACCCAGATCGAAGAGATGGCGCATGTAGTCCAGGACTCTGTTGGCTGGGCAAGAGAAAGGGTTTAAGTCCCTTGACGTGGCCCAAACAGAAAATCATTTCCACTTCATAGCGTAGGTGGACCTGGTGGAAGGCTTTCTGGCTTCTACCAATATGTCTGCTACGAGCGTGGAAACCCCGAAGCGGGCTTTAGCTATGTCTGCAGGAGCCACGCATAGAAATGAAGGGATTTGAGACCTGAATGAAAAAAAGTCCCCTGATCCTGGGTCAACAAGTGTTGCGACAGAGGAAGAGGGAGCGGAGGTTCCTCTGACAACTGTTGTAGAAGAGAAAAACAAACTTGCCTGGGCCAGAATGGAGCGATGAGGATCATTCATGTCCCCTGTGATCCGAGCTTTTTCAGGACCCTCAGAATTAAGGGAACAGGAGGGAAGGCATAGACGAATCTGTCGCTCCAATCGACAGACAGAGCGTCCCGCCAAAAAATGACTCGCCCTGGAGCAAGCGAGCAGAAGGCGGGAAGTTTTGCATTTTGAGGTGATGCGAACAGGTCTACCTGCGGGGTTTCCCAATGCAAAAAGATGTAGTCTACGACCTCTTGATCCAGTTCCCATTCGTGGGCCCTGGCTGAGGACCAACTGATGTTGTCTGCCAGTGTGTTTTCCACTCCCAGAACATGAATGGCCATCAGGTGAAGGCTGTGATGGGTGGCACAGACCCACACTCTCATTGCTTCCCTGCATAGAGGGTAGGAACAAGTTCCTCCCTGTTTGTTGAGACACCAGACTACACACATGTTGTCTGTCTGTATGAGGAGATGACCGTGAAGTATGGAGGAGTGCAGGGCCTGTAGGGCATAAAGCACTGCTCTGAGTTCAAGCACATTTATGTTCAGATTTTGTTCGAACCAGGACCAGCTGCCCCGAGTCCTGTGAGACCCGAGATGGGCTCCCCAGCCCTCTCCTGAGGCATCTGTTGTCAATGTCTGGGGGGGGGGTCGATATTGAAGTGAACTCCCCCACAAAGGTTCTCTTGTACCATCCACCACTGCAAGTCCCTGCTCATGGGATTGGAAACTATTACCTCCCGGTCTAGGTTGTCCAGTGTTTGGTCCCACTGAGACCGAAGCGTCCACTGAAAAATTCTCATATGGAGCCGAGCGCGTGGGACTGTCGGAATGGCAGCTGCCATCAGCCTGAGAAGACGAAGGACTGACCTGGCTCTGACCCTTCTGCGACTGGACAGAAGACAGGCCTGAGTCTGAAGGGTGTCCACCCTGTTCAGAGGCAAAAAGGCTTTGCCGATGGTCGTGTCCAGATCGCCCCTATAAATTGGAGTCGTTGGCAAGGGACCAAATGGGACTTTGCCTGGGTGATGGTGATACCCAGACTGGTGAAAACCTGCAGGGTAAGGGAAAGGGAGTGCAGGAGTTCCTCCCTGGACAGGGCCGCCAGGAGCCAATGGCGTCCAGGATGGGAATACCTGCACTCCTGATGCGCTGAGTGGGCGCACCACCAACAGGCATTTGGTAAAATACTGGGGCCGAGGAAAGACCAAATGGAGGGCCTTGAATTGGTAGTAGTCCCCCTGAAAACAAAAACAAAGGAATCTGCGGTGGGAAGGGCATATGGGAATAAGTAGGTAAACGATATTCCATCTTATGAAATAAATTGTTTCTGATAATTTGGAACATCTTTGGGTCACAATTCAATTGAAGGGCCAACCTAAATTAACCATTGGCGTTTGCTATAGACCACCTTCTGCAGATCTCCAGTATACAACGGATATGATTAATACTATCTCAGACATGGTTAATAATGGTGATACTCTTATCCTTGGCGATTTTAATATGCCAGGTATCAACTGGGAAACATTTACAGCCAGAAATTTACAGGCAAGGTTATTAGCAGCACTATGTATAGAAACTGGTCTTGAACAATTGGTATGTAGGCCAACTAGGAGAACAAACATACTTGATCTAATTATTACACACGTGGAAAACATATTTTCTGATATAAATATCACCATTCTAATTGGTAACAGTGATCATAATTCAATTCAATTTAATTACAAAAAATACTAAACCTATTATAAATACAAAACAAAGATTACAATAAAGCTAATTTTAATTTGATAAATATTAAATTAAACGAAATTAACTGGGAAGAAACATTTAAGAATAAATCAATCAATAGTGCATGGAAGACATTTAAACAAATTATTTTATTTTTGGAAGGTAAATACATTCCTGCAAGATTAAAATATAATAAAAAAGGAAAAATCCCTATTTGGTTTACTAAATCTATACACAGACTGGTTAAAAAAAAGAACGTTCCTTTAAAAAACTTAAAAGAAATCATAGTATGAGTAATATGTATAAGTATACAACAGTGTCCTTATTACAAAAATCAATTAAACAAGCAAAACTTAAATTTGAATTTAAACTAGCCCATACTAAATCCAATCAAAAATCTTTATTTTCATATATTAACAGTATAAAGAGTACTACTAAGACCTCTGGCCCCTTGTTAGAAGATGGGAGCATTATCACTGATAATTATGAAACAGCAAACCGATTTAACAAATATTTTTGTTCTGTCTTCAATAAATCAGATTCAATTTTCCAGTATATAATAAAGCCTCTATTTTATATAACATTGAATGTCCAGAGATACGGAAGGCCCTAACACTTATTAAAAAATCAAGTAGCTCAGGACCTAATGACATCCAATCAAGATTCTTGGTTGAAACATCCGATTCCCTGGTCTTACCACTTACATTACTCTTCAATAAGTCTCTTATGGAAAATGATATACCAGACGATTGGTGTCAAGACACAGTTATTCCTGTTATGAAGAAGGGTAATAAATCTAGTATCCAAAATTACAGACCCATACGCCATCCTGGTGGCGCTGAGGGTTGAGGCGCTGTACGCCACACCTCGCTCCACACCAGCGACCCGGGTTCGGGAACGAGCCTGGGTCGTCGGGGGTCGGCAGGGGAGGACTAGGATTGAGCGTCCGATGACAGCTCTCCTAGTCTTGGGGATAAGGGGTGGATGTAAAGTGCGCTCTGCTGGTCCCTGGGGACGCCCGGAAGTACTACAGAGGCACGGGTACTTAGTGGAGGAAGCACGGCAGATGTCTGCACACTAGTGTGCTGATGTCATGGCACACCCATGCTTCCATCAGGGGAGATAAGGGAAAAAGGCAGCACAAGCCCGCGGCAGCTAGATGGCTGCAGTTTCACCGGCAGACGATGCCTGAATGGCATGTGCCAGTAATGGTTCCTCGCTAGGCATAGGGGCTACTGGCGGGGCCTTTGCAGGTGTAGATCGTCTGCCAGCTGGGCATACGAGCTTCGAGGTCAGAGGTGAAATGGAGAAGCGGTGGCTGGATGTGGAGCAGAGCTGTGGCTGCAGGTAGAAAATGTTGAATGATAAAAAAAAAAACACCAAAAAATTAGTTTGACGTCTATTATAGGGAAAATCATGGAACGACTGATTAAATCATTAATGGAGACTGAAATGCAACAGCTAGGTATTGAGGATATATCGCAACATGGTTTTAAACCAGGTTCCTCCTGTACAACAAATTTGGTATCCTTTTACAATAATATCAGCAGTTATTTGAATAAACATATTTCTTCAAATGTAATCCTTTTGGATTACAGTAAAGCATTTAAAAAAGTGTCTCATGCATCGTTCATTGAGAAACTGAATAAACTTGGATTCTCTCAGTATTTGACAAATTGGGTATCAAGTTGGTCATACAACAGGACTCAGATGGGAAAAATAAATGGAGTCTTGTCTGAAAAGGGCAGAGTTTTATTTATTTATTACATTTTGTTAACCGGGTAAGCCCACTGGGCCCCAAAGGTCCCTTTTTCAGGGGTGACCCGGAGTTAGTTGCACATAATTTTGAACATACAGTCAGTAGTTTACAGTGCCTTCAGAAAGTATTCACCCCCCTTGGATTTTGTCACATTTTGTTGTGTTGCTACCAGAATTTTTAATGCACTGAAATGATTTATTTCCCCCTTGATTCACACAGCATACTAACAACTAAAGGCAAAAATATTTCTATTGTGTAACAAAAATTTATGAAACATTAAAAACTGAAATATCTTGTTTAAGTATTCACCCCAGTCAATACTTGTAGCGCCTTTGGCAGCAATTACAGCTGTAGTCTTCTTGGGTATATCTGCATCAGCTTTGCACATCTGGATTTGGGGTAGGGATGACGCGGTAAACCGGTATAAAAGTGCATCGCGGTATTTTAGTCCACGATAACAGTATCATGCCCTTTTATGTCAACCGCGATAACCGCATCATCCAGTATACTGTGATTTTTCCGATATTTTGCACTTATATTAAAGTGCGGCTAAGTGCTGTAGAAGGATTCCATGACGTGTTCTGTTCTGCATACAGCATGCAGTAACATTAGTTTTCCCGCTGTGAAGCAGCCCAACCAACCGAAATGACCAATCCCGTTTGTAGTTGTTTGTCCTCCAGCAAGCGGTTAAATAGGGGTTGGCATCTAAGAAACGCCCTTTTTCTTCAGTAGCTGCTGAGCGTTCAAGTGACTGCTACTTGTGGAGAGACTAGAGGAGCACGTTTTCTGGGCCCGAGACATCTGACTGCCCAAACAGCTCGGAGACTGACTTTTTAGGTGTGGTTAAACCACCCAACAGCTAACAGTAAGCCTACCACACCAAATCCGTAGTGTCTGACAGGCTAAATCGGGAGGGGAGTTGTTTGTTGTGCTAGTGAGGCCGCTACTCGGATGAGTCGACTTGATCACCGCCCAGTCTCTGGGTAGCAGTAGTAGTACTGTCTTCTGTTCTGCCTGAAACTGCAGCCAACTCGGACGGTCCAGTACAATTTCAGCCTCCCCTTCCCTCTGTCCGGCGGTGAAGTAGTGTAGTCGTCGTGTGATGTGAGTGTGACACAGACATTCGGTTGTCCTGTCGATGTCGACTCCGAATGGAGAAAAAACAAATTTGTACCTTCACAAGTTCAAGTTTGACGACGATGACCCATGGACTCCAGGAGGCATCTGTTGCTAGCGGTGAGTGTAATGTAATATAAATACTGTGTAAAAAAGTAGCAGGTTACCACAAGCAGTGCCAGCCAGCAAATGCTTATGCAAATGCAATATATATTTATACAGTGCGACTGCGACTCCGAGCCTGTCTGACTCTGGGAGGTCACTGTTTCCGGGTAACTTAGGTTAGAACTGGGTTGGAGGGGAGCCCGTAGGTTCTGCTGGTAGGAGCCAGAGGAACTGTGTCTGTGGGGAGGGGACTGTTCAGAGCCTGAGGGAGGGTTTTCTGAGGCATTGGCAACCTTCAGATTAAAATGGGTAGCCACTAAGCCAAGGGAAAACTGTGGGTGGGGGGGGGTGAGGTTACTGAGTTAGTAGCAGCAGCACTGTCTGTGTGCGAGTGAGACATGACATCAGACGATAGCCAAGCTGCGTAGCTACTAGCTAGCCAGTAGATCATGGCAAGAAGAGTGTGGTATGCTGGTGGTGGTGAGGAGGTGACCCTGTGGTTTAATGTTTGATGTGCCGGGGGATGGGTGGTCTGGAATATTTGGAGGGGCCTGGTCTGCACTGTGCAAGCAAGTGGCACTGGTAGTAGTTTGATGAGGCAGTCTGTGTCCTCCTGGGCTGAGCCTGTCACTCTCAACAACTTATAGTTTGTAAATTGTAATTATGTAAATGTTTTGTGTGGGGGACGGGGTAAGGTTATTATTGTGCCACTGTCATGTACCAAACAGGACAAAGTGCAGTGCCTTTTGGGGGTTGTGTGTTATGTGGGGTTACTGGGTGTATGTGGTGTTCCTTGTAAAATAAATATAATGATTTTGCTTTGAGGTGGCACTGCGGGGGGGTAGTCAGTTCAGTCCTTAAATTCCTGTAGACATGTCTGGGGCCCTTCCTTTAAACTGAATTAAAAGAATCCCTCTCCTCAGTCATGATGAAACTGAAATATCTCTCTGCACTTCCAATTTTGTGGGCAAGTAGTAGGAAGACATTATTACCCAATACCCCTACCCCTACCATCGCACCACCAATACCAGCCTGAGAGGTTTGACCAACTTCACCATCATCTCTCTTCAAGTCGAGAAGTAAATTATTTGTTGTTTTATTGTTCAACTTATGTTTGGGCGTAGCATTGTTGTGTACTTTGTTTGCAAACTGCAATGTATGAATTTCATCTGAGGACATCAGGAGTCCGGACAGTCGGACTGTCACCGACCAGACACGTGTCTGGTGGCTCTTCAGCTTCGGCTGCCACTGGATGCCCCCCACCTCTGTGAAGTTAGGTAGTAGGGCAGTGGCGAACTGGCGAATGAGTGGGCAGTGCAGCTGGTGGGCATCTCCCTCCACGGTCCCACTGCCCCCACAGCAGCATCATCACACCACACCCTGCTGCAAGTGCATATGGGTGTTTTTATATGTTTCTGTTTTGTTGTTAATTATAAGAATGATTTTCATAAAACAGGCTTTCTCTAGCCCATCCAGTCTTCCAGCAGTGGTGGGATCTGAACCTAAAATGTAGGTGAATTCATTTCAATTAACCCCAGAAAGTGTGACTTGAAGTTCCCATCACTAATGAGAAATGAAAATTACGTACCTACCGTAATTCTTGATCTTCTCTTGTATCTTCACCATTCATTACTTCCTGGGTGTAAGCCGGAGCGCCACCCGGCACAGAACTTTTTTTTTAAAAGCTAGCTCTACTGGCGCCGCCCTCGAAACCCGACGCCTGCGTCATGCGCGGGGCGCGTTAATAACCACCGACTCCTCCTCCAACTCAGTTCTGTGAGCCGGAGAGGCAAAAATTATATTGTGGAAAAAAGAAAGCGAGGCAAGATAGCCAAGGGATAGCAAAGTAAGGAAAATAAACTGAAAAAGGAATAAGCGATGGAGAATAGACAGAGGAGAGAGTATTCCTGCCCTAGGGATCTGGGAAGGCCTCCTTACCGGGGCGACTCTAGGAGGAACAGATAGAGAGAAACGGGAAGGAGAAAGAATGAAGAAGAAGAAGAAGAAAGATGGGATGTTGAGGAGACCAGAATGCCCAACGAGCATAGTTAGCTGAGAGGCTTAAGGCTCGATTTAATAAGGGGGCAAGAATCCCCACTGGTAGTGCTGAAGAGAAGGTTCACCGAACCCGCTAGACAGACTAAGGAGGGCATAGTCTTTGACCTCAACATGCCATGGTCCTTGATCCTAGCTGCGGCTCCTGGCCGAGCAGGCCTTGCTTCTGGAAGGACACCCGGCTAGGAAAAGGTTGATTCCCAGGCAGCATGTAAGAGCTGCTCAAGGGTATAGAAAGAAAGTTTAGCCTTTCAAGGCAGTTTGTAAGAAATATAACGGAACTCAATCGGACTTGCTATGGCAAGGCAGGAGAACTGAAACTGGCAAGAACCGGTCATGGTTGGCATGCTTTTCCTGCAACACTGTCCTCAGAAGGACCCTTGAAAAGGGGGTTCAAGACAGAGTATGACTCACAGGCTTACGAGGAAAAACATGACCTGGGAAGCCGGGCTGCCTTCATGCAGTCGGAGAGAGTTCCCTCAGTTTTAGAGAGAAGAAATAACGTACCCGTTCCTCTTGCTCTGCAAAAAAAAGAAAGGGGTTGATTCTAGGGCTTAGTAATTGATTAGCAGAATATTGTGGGACCAAACTGCACAGACAGAGTCAGGCAAGGTCCCTAGTGCCCTCGCCTGAGAACATGGCGGTGAGATAGTCGTGTAGCTCACTCACGACCCAGCACTCCTGCAACAAAAGCCCACGAATCTTAGAGTAAATAATTTTCCTGGAAACTTTTAAGGAAAAATGCAAAGATAGAGAGATGTCACCTTTTTTTTTTTTAGGTTCAGCAAGAGGGAGGGAGGCGCCACAGAAGGAGGCCACTGAGGGAAGGTGGGAGGGTAGTAATGAATGGTGAAGATACAAGAGAGATCAAGAATTACGGTGAGTGCGTAATTTTCATATCTTCCTTGTCAATCTTCACCATTCGTCCTCCTGGTGATACCAAGCTCCTCTTCCCCAGGAGGGAAGGGTAAAAACCCTGAGGAACAAGACCCTCAGCCTCCTGTTGGTGAGAAACAGAGGGAAGACCCTGGCTAATTCACAGAAGCCTAAGTGGGAGAAGAGCTAGGAGGTGCCTCCGAGGGCGTGGAGGCGGAGATAGCCCTGCAAAAGTCTCCTAGCTCTAGAGGAAAAGAGGCAGGTCCCCGGAGAGGAGCGTGATCACCCTCGCCCGGGCCAGGGGTGACAACCTTGAAAAACAAGCCATGCCGTCCGCCTAATGCAGATCACTGTCCCATAAGCCACCTCATTGGCGTCATAAGATGCCCTGCCTGGTGTCTTGCCAGCTCCAGGCCTATAGCGGAGAGGGCAACAGCTTGTCTGGTTTGCTCCGTATCAGGCATCGCGCTAGGAGTTGAGAAAGCATCGACCACAGGTGCGATTGTAGGCAGCGTGGTGAGCCTGATGTGATGCTATACGAGCAGCCGCACGAGAAGAGAACCTCTTAGCCCCAGCGGTCGAACTGAAGGGAGTCCGGGTCCGGTTGGCGGTCGTGCGCCAGGCAGCGGCGCCTGGAGGGAGTGTCAAGGTAGACCAAGCCAGAAGGGTGGTTGGGAAGAGTACCTAGAGACTCCGAAGGGGCACAATACCTATGCTGACAGTGAGCCGGGGCTGGAGAAGAAGCGGCTGGCGACTGCCAGGATCGGACAGACGCCTCCTGGAAGGGGATAGGCCAGGAAGGTACCACTAAGTGTTGGGCACTGAATTCCCCAAGGAATTCACGCGTCTCCCATTCGGTATTGTCTCTACGAATGTAGGAGATCTGAAGGTCCTCACCATCCTCGAAGGAATCGCTGATATTCAGTGAAATCAGCATCGGAGGAGAGATGAGCAGGGGTTCCTCCCCTCAGAGGAGGGAGACGAGGATGATGGGGAGCTGGAATGCTCAGAGGACTCCACGGCGGTGGGGAGAGTCGAAAGACCCGCTCATGCATACATCTAACGTATGAAGGAAAGGCCGCTGCAGAACCTCTGAACTGCTCCCAGGATAACGGACCCGTAGGACCGACATGGCCCAGGAGCGGGGGTGGTGGAGGCAGAGAGATGGGAGAGGGGCACCTGCGAGGAGGCAACTGATCTCTGCCAAGGCTCTGGAATCTGGGGAACGGAGCCCGAGCTGGCGGGGTCCCGGACAACAAACCAGGCCGCAAGACGGAACCCTGAGGAAGCGGAGCCTGGAAGAGCCCAGAGGGAGAATCTCCCCTGCGACGAAGTCGGGACTGCATGGATCCAGAAGGGCAGCCACAACAACGCACCGGAGGACACCCTAGAGCCCGGAGGGAGGGCGGGTTCAGCGCTACGGCTCCTGGCCACCCCAGGTGGCCAAAGAAGACCGAGGCCTGTCCCCTGCCCCTCAACCCCTCGGACTCGAGAGAGCCCTCCTCCTCGACCATAGCGTTCCCACCCCCAGAGGAGCAACTGCACCCGGAGGTTGCTGTCACCGGTCCCCGGAGAAGCCTCCTCAGTCACCCCGTCTCCCTCCCGGGACCCAAGGCCACCCCCAGCCGGGGAGCCCTCAGGAGAGGACGGAAGGGGGGACAGAGGGGGGCCCGCTGCGCCGCCTGGTACCTCGTGCCACAGGGGACCCAGATCCCGAAGAGTGGGGGTGCCAGGATGGGTCCACGTCTGAGTCATCGGCCTCCGAGGAGGACGAGACCAGCAGGACCTCAATACTGGCTACCCCAGGGATCCCCGAGGCAACGGCGCCGCGGACAGCACCGGTACCCAAGGCGGCGCCGCCTGCCCCCCGGACATCAGCAACAGCCAGGCCGGTCCCAGCTCCCCAGCGGCACCAATGGCACCGCTCGCGTGGGAAGCCGAGCCAGGCGCCCGCGAGGAGGAGAAACCAGGCGATCACGGCGCGGGATCAAAATAGCGCCCGTCCGATCACCGGCTGCGGCTCCGGGGATCAGCAGTGGCGCCTCGATCACTGGCACCTTGACGGCGCCCGGGATCAGCAGCGCCCGCAAGCAGTGAGAAGTCACCAGTGTCCGGCCAGAAATCATGGGCCTCGACACTGGGGAGCCTCATCCTCGAGGAGGTGACTGCCCGGCGGTGTGTCGGCGTCGCGGCCCGGAAGGGACATAGCGCTCCCCGACACCGTGGAGGCCTCTCTTCGGCAAGATAAGATGAAGAACCCCTCCTCCAGCGGACCGTATAGGCCGGGAGGACCAGGGAAGGGCCTAGAGACCGTACCTGGGAGTCCCGTGAACGACGCCGTCCCAAAGTCGGCGGGGCCTTGCCGAGCTTGAACGCGCGGACTTCGAGGACGCGACGGTCCATGGAGAAGCAGGCATCGCACGAATCCATATCATGGTTGGGTCCCAGGCATCGAAGACACACGTCATGCCGGTCCGAGATGGAGAAATGCCGGCCACAGGAGCACCGACGCGGGGCGCGGCCCGTCTTAGAAAAACGCTTCGCTCCAGAACCGGACATAGCGAGAAACAATTAAGGTAAAACACAGTAGGAAAACACCGGCCATACAGATAGAAAAGAACAGTCTTACCGTGGTATGGCGTCGAGTCCGAAGGAAAGAGGGTCGGCCTAGGTATTGCGCACTTATGAAACACTACTCATGACAAGGTGCTGCCTCGGCAGTGGGAGAAACAGAACTGAGTTGGAGGAGGTGGCTAGGCTATGACAGCTGCCCTGAGTGCATGCGCAAGGCGTCGGTCTCGAGGCGGCGCCGTGTAAACTATTTAAAAAAAAAAAAAAAAAAAAAAAAAGCTCCCGTGGCAGGTGCGCGCCGCTTACACCCAGGAAGTAATGAATGGTGAAGATTGACAAGGAAGATCTGGATCGATGGTTTTTGGACTAGAGCAGCATTTGGTTTATGGTGTATGGCAATGCATTGTCATTATGTAATGTTTTACCTGCCTGCTTTAGGCCAGGCCTCCTCAGTCAGGAAGGGTAGCTTTGCCCCAAAGCGCAGACTGAGGCAAGTTTGCTTGAGATCAGTGTGCATTTTATATATATTTTTCCATGCAGAAAGTGTAAGTAACAAGATGAAAACATTTTTTTACTGTTTTATAAAATGTTTGAGTGCTGGACTTCTTTTGTAATGTTGACACCGGTGGGAGGAGGGGGTTGTGTGGGAAAGAATAAGTGGTCCCTTAGTGTGCAGTACTGGCACCTGGCTGGCAATCCTGGCATGCACATTCATTATACCCCACCCGTTACCGTCGGCAGTTGCTGCCATGGAGGCATCACTTGACTTGGTTATAAGGGTCAGGGTGCCATTATGGGAGCACTGAAGGTGGGTCGGGGTCGACTTGGGGAGGCTCATCCTCCCTTTTGCCGACGGACCCGATAGGCATCAGCAAGCCAAGGTCACTCACCTTGCTGAGGACCACACTCTTGGGTGATGGCTGGGATTGGGGAATGGATATAAAAAGGCAATAAAAATCCCCTGCAGAGTAGGTGGTGGGCAGGTGAAGCCTCCCTCCCCTCCCGTCCATACCCACCCCATCTGTCACAGGAGGGTCTCCTTGACTGACTCCATCCTCTGAGGATCTGACAGTGACACCTTGCTGTGTCCTCCCCAAGGGTTCCAATTCCAACTGAGTCTGAGTATCAAGTACAGTATGTTTCTCCCTGTTTGAGGGGCACCAGGTGACTTGAGGTGAGGTGTCCTCCTGCTCATGGTTGATGATAATGATATATATAAGCCATTGTGGGCAACCATGGGGTTACAGAGTTGGAACTTGGGGTACTTGGAATTGTTGAGCAAAGCCTAGTGTTGGGCATGGGAAGGGGAGGCAAAAGGAGGTTCAAGTTACCTGGCAGCTGTGGCTGGTAAATTGGCAATAGGAAAATGGGGAGAAAACAGAGTTAAAATAAAAAAGCATTTCAAGAAAAGATGTGCCTTCCTTCAAAAACATTATTCGGAACTTGGAAGGTCGTAGAGCAAATGCTAGTGTATTGGGATTGTGATTTACATCATTCATCATCATGTGGTGTTGGCTTGATGCCTGGATGTCTTGACCAGTTAGAGAAACTTCAGAAGGTCCATCCCAGACATCAGATGAGATGAAAATGGGGATGAAAAAAAAAAGAATAATGATGAAAACAATTATAGTCAGAGTCAGACTCGGACAGATGTGAGGTGTGGGGGTGAGGGCGTCAAGCTGTGGTAGCAGTTAGTGCATGTTCGGATAAGGACAGGAGTGAACTTAGAAGGCAGGTTGGGATCCATGTTTGTGGGGCTGGCACTGGGGGGAGGGCACTTATAGAGTAGACTGTATATGTCATGTGCACTGGCAGACAGGTGCACATCAAGTATGTATTTGTGTGTGGGGGCGGGGGGGTCATGGACATGTCAAGCACAACATATCAACTGTTGGAGGAGGATGAAGTTGAGATGCTGGCTGGCTGGCCAGTACGATGGTCCATGGTGGGAGGGTAGGCAAAAATATGGGCCAGTGCAGTGTGTTAGGTTAGTTTCTTAATTTTGCAATTGCAAGCAAATGAAAAGTATTTTGTAAAATGTACTTAGGAAGAAAACAAGACTGCAACAGTTGCAATTAAAGAAATTAAAAACACCTATTTAACTTTTTCAGGGTAGCCGGAGATTCATAAAGCTACTTACGGACGTCATGAAGGCCATCAAGACTCAAGCAATTAAGCTGAAGAAGTAGATGACACTTGAACTGGTTGCTGCGTTCAGCTAAGTGACTGATGATTTAAGAAAAACAGATCCATGTTCATTTGTTTTGTACATGGGGATTGTTATTAATAGTGAACTGCAAAGTCATTCTATTTAAATTACCACCGATATATTCATGAAAAATACAATGAATGCATGCCAGACTTTGACATCCCTTTCTATATACTGTATAGAATAGTTAGTCTTTTTTTTTTTTTTTCAGTTCAAACTTTGGGAATAACTTTGATAGACTAGGATTTTAGGAAGGATTCTAGTTCATTTTGTGAGGTTGAGGTTTTACAGTTACCAAGCAAGCAAAATATGGCTAAGTGTACTTGTGATTTCCACTGAATATCAGGTCAGTCAGTCTGACTAGAAACAAACCTCTCAGTGTTACCTCAAGCGGAACCTCATGTTTGACGTAATGTATTCTTACATCTACCAAAACTATTCTGTTTACTTACACAAACAACTCACACTTGTAGACAGTAAGTTGTTGAACTCAGAGTTGTACTGTCAGATTTGAATTCTGTCTTTTTTTGCTGTTACTTTGCTTAACTAGTCTTCTCTTACTCTCTCTTGCATGGTGTTGCACTTGCACCGTTGTGAAATTTCTACTTGCTTTATTATAGTAGCTGTGAATTCAAACATTTTATTTTGAAGGCAGAGTGGCAGTTGCAAAATTAATCCCAGGACACAAATCATCACACTTTCCTGTTAAGTACATCTCTTTATTGTACAACTGATGTACTTTAAGCCTAATAGGGTAGGTCAGGTCAGGCACTGAGGTAGTCCTCCTCCTCTTTGTCTCTTCCTCCCCTGTCTATATTTGAAACCTCAACTGTGAATCCTCCTGACCATTCCATGCACTCGGTGACATCTTAATCACTTTGTGATTGAAGATCGTTTCATAGTTGTGTCTTCAACAAAAATCGGACCAATCTAACTGGCAGCAGTTTTACTCCATAGTCCGTACTGATCTGGTGGTCTGTCAGCCTGTAAGTCAGGTACAAAAATGGTGACATCTATTGAAGAGAAAGAGTCCTTGGAAGTAAAAAATGATGAAGTAGTGTTGTATTTGGAAGAAGTGATGGAAGCAGACAAATCAACAGACATAACACCTCCTGAGCACCTCAACAGTCAACCTCAATCTCATTCAGATTCAAATTTAAAAAGAAAACATCACAGCCATCAACAAGGTAAAGATAAATTGGCAACACGCGCAATTTCTAATGAAGGTCCATTTGCTGTATGCAGTAGTGCCAGTGGCACATCACATTCACAAAGTGATAATCAGAATGACATGATCACTCCACTATACCCACCAACGAAGAAGGTAAAATCATCCGTTTGGGTGTATTTTGGGTATGCCAAAAAAGATGGAATAGTCCAGGAAGATGGGAGACCCATTTGTAAAACTTGCAGAGTCTACATTTCTGAAAAGGGTGGTAATACATCCAATATGTGTACTCACCTCAGGGATCATCATCCTGCTTTACATTCTGAGGCCAGCTTGAAAAATAAGACGGTAGGGATGGAACTGGAAAGAGTCAGTAGTGCACACTGATACTTATATGTCATGCTGTATTTATCTTAGTCGTGCTAGGGTTTACTTTAAAGTGCTTTTGTCACATGATCACATTTTTTTCTATTAGACAGAATGTGACAGAATCACTTTAAAAAAAATTCCTGGTACTGGTATGACACAATGTCTAATAGGCAGTGTGTCACTGTGTGTGTTGGGGCCGGGTGGTGGTGGGGTTATCTTAGATTGAGAGTAAGACATCGTGTTACTATTGGTCAATACGCAGTCCCTGAATAAACAGCCATTGGAATATCTGATATGGTATTTTCTACCCCAAAACAGCAGCCAAGTACATTCATGTACTTTCTTCTCATGCAAGTATTGAATACGCCACACCCCCCTTGCCATGTCGTCATGCAAGGGAGAGCATTGGGGTGTATAATAATTATTGCCATTGCAGTAAATGAGGCTTGCTTGATGTTGCATGATACAACATGTAATGGCCAGTCTTACTAGTCTCGGAGATTCATGAAGGGCATCGCTTCACTAACTAGGCCCTTGATATTGGAGTGAACCCCTTCGTTAATTTTAGACTGGCCATTGTATGTTGCATTACATACCACACAAAATCATCTAGCTATACTCACTTCAATGGGAACAGCCCCTGCGTTCTCCCTTGCAGGATGTAATAACGCGTGGGAGTAATCTTGCATGAGTAATTTAAAGAATGTGTGTGCATGCACCACTGGCTGGTGTTTTTAGGGCATTTCATCAAGGTTTATATAGAGAAAAACAAAAAATATGATGCATGCTATCATGACATATCACTTGAGGTTGACTGTGGAGGTAAGGATGGAGGGAACTGTTATTGGCATTGGCACTAAGCCTTCGTGATGCTCACTGGCACCCATCCCTCATACAAAATGTACAGGCTCAGCAGCAGTGGTGGTTGTGGCAGCGGCGCACAAGTCCATACAAAACTTGGCACCATGGCAGACGGCACTGTGGCAGTGCATACATATTTTCATTCTAGTTTGCATTCCTCAACTCTTAGTCTGTGTAATTGGGTTGGCAGCCTCAGCCTGCCTCTCCAGAGTCCAGTTATGAGTGTATGCTTCTGGGACGTTTTTTTTTCTGTCCACTATTTAGTGGCAAACAAATGTACTCCCTCAAACATACAGGCAACAATTCTGTTCTAGCAGCAAACCACCAGGTTACCAACATTAACTGAAAAACTATAATAATAGTGAAGAAAGAAAGTCAGAGTATAACAGTCAGTCAAAGAAACAAAGAACTCACAGGCTTGGCTCTCAGTGGATCAGGCATGGTGAATAAGCTGAGCATTGGCACACTCAGCTTAAAATGTCAAAAACACCTCTAATAGAGTAGCACTCCAGTTCAGAAGTGTGTAGAGGACCACAGAAGGTGAAGATTCCAATAAAACAGTTTGTAGTACTGGAACTTGATTGCAGCACCAAAATGTAAGCCCAACACATATCCACTGTTAGAGCCTTAACAAAAGCTAGGTATGGCCACTACCTAGCACCTGCAGTATCTGCTTAGATCATATAAGGTTCATCAGAGCCTCCTACTGACAAACCTCATATAAGCTAAGTGCAGATGCTGCTGGTGCTATTTAATGGTCATACCTAGCTTTTGTTAGCACTCTAACAGTGGATATGTGTTGGTCTTACATTTTGGTGCTGCAATCCGGTTCCATTATTCTACAAACTGCATTATAGGGAATGGAATCTTCACCTTCTGTGGTCCTCCACACTTCTGGACTGGGGTGCTACTCTATTCAGGTGTTTTGGATGTTATGTAAGTTAAATCATTATGGCCTGCATTCATCAAATACTGTGTTTGTGACAGCTCCTCCAGTCCGAACGGTACGCTCTGCACCCGGCCTGCCCACCAAACACACCACCTTATATTTGGTCTCCCCACACGGCTACGGTCCCTCAGACTAATTTGGCATTTGGTGTTGGCCACCTGTCTTAAGTTTAGGGATTGCCTTCATCAAATACTATAATATTGTTCCCTAGTCCTATGCCACTGTATCATATTTCTCAAGGTGTATGGTACAGCTGGCAACCTTTGGGGTTTACTCCTCCTATCCTGGATCCATCCTTGTAAAGAGGACAGGGAGCGCTATTTGGTTAGCATTTACTCACTCGAGTGACTGTCACTCGACCCTCCCCTATGTTAAGTCAAAATGTACAAATGTGTGTGGTCATGTGCGGTCTGAACATAGCAACATAAGTCACCACAGCATACGAACTGCAGCACAAAGCACAGCTTGAAACATGAATGTACACAAGAAAGATGATGCCTTAATTAAAAAGGAAAAAAAAGTAGTACACAGTCAAAGATGAAGTGACAGTTTTTTTTGTAATGTGAATATTGTAATTTAATTTATATTATGTTATAGGTTAATGTTACATTTAACTGTAAATAATTCATTTCAGACTCAGAGTCAGTGTGAGAAAGGCAGTAAAGGCAAGGCATCATCATCATTATCCGTAATGAGCTCACCAGATCAAGAAAGAAAAAAGTGTAGCACTCAGCCATCAATTCTGATGGCATTAGAAAGGGGGAGGAAATCTGAACCAGCTTCACAGCAGGCACAGGAGTTAAACTCAGCTGTAGCATCTTTTATTGCAAAGGACATTCAACCATTCCAAACTGTAGATAGGCCTGCTTTCCGCAATCTAGTAGAGAAACTAAATCCCTGATATTCTATGCCTGGTAGGTCCTATTTCTCTGCTAAAGAAATCCCAAGAATGTACAATCTGGTGAGAAAACAGATGGAGGCTTCAGTGGCAGGGGCACGGTGGTTTGCTGCTACAACTGATTTGTGGACCAGCAGTGGAGGACGTGGTGAGCCTCACATGAGTCTAACAGTACATTACATAACAAGCGAATGGGAGCTAAAGACAAACTGCCTAGAGACACGCTTTCTTCCAGATGACCACACAGCAGAGAATATTGCTGAATCCTTTCAGGAGCTTCTTGAGGAATGGGCACTAAGCATTGAAAATATGTCTGCAATTACCACCGATAATGGAAGCAATGTTAAAAAGGCATTCAGAGATGTGATGAAAGTCAACTGGTTGCATTGCTTTGGCCACAATCTCAATTTGGCAATTGGAAAAGCATTAAAGATCAATAAAGTTGAGAGTGCACTTAGAGCATGTCGGCATCTGGTGCAAGGATTCACTCGCAGCTGGAAGAAAAAGAGAGAGTTAAAGAAAAAACAAGCAGAACTAAATGTGCCACAACATTCTCTTATTCATGATGTAGTTACAAGATGGGGTTCCACATATGCCATGGTGGCCAGGTTTATAGAGCAGCAGCAGGCTGTGTGTGCAGTGTTGGTTTCAGACCGAAATGCAAGGCATTTGATGGCAAAGGACTCAGATGTAGGTGTGCTTGAGGACATCAATCAAATATTGGGCCCTTTGAATACATTCACTGACTCTTTAGCAGCAGAGCAATATGTAAAAATGTCAGTACTGAAACCGTTTCTGCATTACCTAAAATCAGAAGTCCTAAGCCCAAAGACAACAGATGGACCACTGGGTAAGCAAATGAGAGAAGCTATATATGATGACCTGTTCAAAAGGTATCAGGAATTGGATCAAATTGAATGCACGCTCGAAATTACATGTTTTATTGATCCACAATTCAAAGCTAATTTTGCAGAAGATACCGATTTGGTTATATCCATGGTAATACAAGAAGCAGTCAGCCTTGGTATTGCGCCAGAACCAACACAAACACACAGACTGCTGCTGCCTGAGTGTAGAGGTACAGGTACCACACTACCAAATACTACTGCTGCTGCTGCTACTACGTTGCCTGCAACGTCTGCTTCCATGGATGATGACGATGACCATATGTTGTCAAATGACAATGAACGTGTGACTGAAGACTCTTTGTCCCCCTTCTCTGGTGGTATCACAAACAATGTGCATCATTCATCAGCACAGCACAGATTGTCAGAAAGTTCTTCATGCCCTGGGATTTCTGCGTTATTAAAACGCATCACTGAAATACGAAGAATTCAGGTTGAAGGACCAAGAGAAGAAGAAATTCCACTAGAGAGCAAATTGAGAAATGAGATAACTCATTACATGGCCCTGCATACCTCTCAACCTTTTGTCCCCCAAATGTGGAACATTGCCTCTCAGAATGTGGAACAAATGAACAAAATGTGGAACACTTAATCAGATTTTTACCTAAGAAGCTGAGAACACTGTTAAAATGTTTGCATTTATGATCAGAAAGTCTGTTATTAATTGAATAATATATTTGTTGCATCATTTACTATAGATGTTTGCTTTAAAATGTTAACACTGAATGTGGGACAAGTCCTCACAAACTGGAACAGGGAGCTTTTGTGAAGTAAAATGAGGAACGTTCCTCGTAATGTGGAACAGTTGAGAGGTATGTGGCCCTGCCATATCTGAATACAGATTTGGATCCTCTTCTGTGGTGGAAAGGCCATGAAGCCGAACTACCATTTTTAGCAACTGTTGCTTGCAAAATGTTATGCATTCCAGCAACAAGTGTGACATCAGAAAGGGTATTTAGCACTAGTGGTCTGGTCCTAACGCCAATGAGGTCTAGACTAACACCAGAGCATGTAAACATGCTTGTGTTTCTGAACAAAAATTTGCAGTGATTTTTTTTTCTTTTTTTAAAGATGCCAAGGCACTTCATGCACGGTGCACCACCTTCAAAAGAATACCACCAGTGGAGGGGGGCAAAGGGTATAGATAGAGTCATCTTGTTCACTCACTTTCAGATTACATCATAGCGGACTACTATCAAGAAGAATTACCTGAGGAGGAGAAGGAGGGCTTCACTCACTTAGTGCACACAGATCATCGCAGGCAGTCTGTACTTAATAACAAACACATCACACAACACTTGATAGAAAAAATAACACCTTTATTGCATTTTGAAATACTTCTGCATTGACTACAAGTTGCAACTTGTAACACTAAAATACAGTTCACATTCAACATGACTTGTAGATATATTGATGCTAGAGTCTTATTTTTACTATTGAGATGCTAGCAGCAGTATACGCTCCTTAACTACAGTCACAAAACACAAAGAAGACTACTTGTTCACAGCGAGTTTGTACATCCATCTCTCTGCTAGAAGGAACATGAAACTATTTCTTAATGTCTCTATTTTGAACTGATTATAGAGTGTCAGCCACTCAGTTCAGATGAGTAGATGTGGCTCCAAGATAGTCTGACACTGATGATTCCTTTCATTCGGGTTTTGTGTGTGTAGCCCTCTACCCCAGCCATGACTTCTTTGAACTGTTTATTTAACTCTTTATTCTTCCTGCTGTCTTGAATCTATTCAAAACTCATCTGATAAGCTTAATTCAAGTCCCTTCAGTAAGTGGCACCATATCAGTGTTAATTCTGGAAGGAATACAGCAATAAATTCAGTTGATAATAGGCTCCAAAGCAAATGCGTGCTGCTCTAAGGAAACTAGGGAAGAAACACTCTCTCATTATATGCTGCCTGTTACACCTGTGTCACTATCCCTGATCCAGTTTAAAGGGACACATTCATGTACAGTGGCACTGGCAGACACAGAAAGACCATGAAAAGCTTATTTAATTGAGGTATTGTGTGTATACTCAACCTGTGCTGCATGAAGTTCAGAGATACAGATGACGGACTCTGTGCAACATTACATCGGGACTAGGAGCCATTTAATTTCTTAGAACCTGTGATGTCAGTGACAATCGAGTAGTGCTTAACTCAATGTACTTAGGCACTACTTGATCGTCACTGACATCACAAGGTTCTAAGAATGGCTCCAAAGTAATATTTATGTTGCACAGACTCATCTATGTCTCTGAACTTTATGCAGCAGCAGCACAGGTTGAGTATACACACACAAAGTACCTCAATTAAATAAGATTTCCATGGGCCATCTGTGTCTGCCTAGTGCCACATGAATGTGTCCCTTGAACATACAGTTCAGAGGCTGTTTATGTTGACAACTTGAGTAACTTTAGGCTGTGTTGTGTAACTTCTGTAACATGCCTGTATTTGTAAATTAATGTAGTCAAGTCAGTTCAGCCTTGCACATTGTTTACATGATATAATGTTAATAACTCTTATTCTTACTGTTCAATGTTTCAATTCTTAATTGTCCTTCCTTCTGGAGTGGACATTGATTTTGCCATTCAGTTCTTAGAGTTCGTACATATTGCATTCGAGTTAAACACCTTGCTTCAAGTCATGTGTGCCGTGGCTACTACTAGCGTACAAATTCTGTATAAACCTCCAGCTTACTGTGTATTTCTTGCAGCAGGACAGGACAACCAAGCAGTATCTGAGATTACTGTGAATTTGCTGTTAATAAGCCATTAAATAGAAAATAATGGATAGGCAAGTGTGAATTATGTTTTTTTTTGCACACTTGAGGTGTGTGTAATGATGAAGGCCAGTCATAAACTTCATACAGGTGGCCATCATGAAATGCCACATTAGCCTGGGGGACCAGACTGTAGTCCGCGGAGAACGAGTAAAGTCGAGACTGAGTGGTGTGGAAGTGTGTGTGGGCCCGGGTGGGTGTAATGATAATGACCCATAAACCTCAAGAGATTTATGTGGTCATCACACCTATAAGTGTGTTGAAAAAAATAAAATAAATAAATCATCAATATACACTTGCCTATTCTTTATCTTTTATAATTGCTAGTGCGTAGCTTTCCTCAAGTTTCAGTTTTCTACAGTTTCCCTGCTGAGTGATGTGACTGAGCAGTGTTCAGTCTTCTAAACAATATTGTACAAGTTGTAGAAAAAGAGCACAATTCAGTATAAAAAAAGTCAGCTTTGTTCTTTCAGCTTACATTTTTTGCTTCCTGGGGAAAAAAGCTGAAGAGTGCAGAGCGAGGAGAGATATAGCAACACTCGCTAACGCTTGCGTCGAGTGTTCTCAAGCCCCCAAGCCACTCTCATCACGCTACGCTACACTTCGTGGCTTCTTTCCCAGGAAATTAAAAAAGTAAGCTGAAAGAACAAAGCTGACATGTTTTTTTATACTGAACTAAACAGTGCTCTTTCTCTACAATTTGTACACAACATTGTTTAAAAGACCAAGCACCACTTGGTCACCTCACACTACAGTCAGCGGAAAAGTGCAGGAAAGTGAAAGTAGTTTGGAATGCTGCAATAGCCAGATTACGAGTTATTAAAGTGTTACTTTGAAGACACCCCTACTCAAGCTGATAAATAGGGGGTCACCATTAATTATAATGTGATATTTCACATTTTAAAAATGAATGTTACGACTTTAGTTTGTAAAACTTAAAGTGTATAACACACATGTATGTCTTTGTAATGCAATTGTGCAACGTGCACAGCACTGAAACATTTTTACATAAAGGAAAAAGCAATTTTATAAATAGAATTTTAACTAAATAAACAAAATATTTAACTACAAAAGTTGCACTCTCCTTGTATTATTTCACCTTGCAGACTTTGTATAATGCAGATAAATGTATAACATAGAATGGAATAAGCAAAATATGTAAATTATGTGCACAAAAGTGAATTTAAATAATATTTCTAACTTTGTTACAAAAGTTGGCAAATTATCGCGATAACAAGGTTATCGCGATAATTTATTCAAGGTTATCGTACCGTCGCAATTTCATTATCGTGGCACCCCTAATTTGGGGATTTTCGACCATTCTTCCTTGCAGATTTGCTCAAGCTCTGTCAAGTTGGATGGGGAGCGTCAGTGAACCGCAATCTTTAAGTCTTTCCACAGATTCTCAATGGGATTCAAGTCTGGGCTTTGGCTGGGCCACTCAAGGACATTCACCTTCTTGTTCTGAAGCCACTCCAGTGTTGCTTTGGCTGTATGTTTGGGGTCGTTGTCCTGTTGGAACGTATATCTTCGCCCAGTCCAAGGTCTATTGCAGACTGATGCAGGTTCTCCTCAAGGATGTGCCTGTATTGGCTCCATTCATTGTTCCTCTATCCTGACAAGTGCCCCAGTCCCTGCTGCTGAAAAGCATCCCCATAACATGATGCTGCCACCACCATGCTTCATGGTAGGGATGGTGTTACACGGGTGATGAGCTGTGTTCGGTTTGCACCAGGCATAGCGCTTTGCATTCAGGCCAAAGAGTTCAATTTTTGTTTCATCAGACCAGAGAATCTTTTGCCACACGGTCTCAGAATCTGCAACGTGCCTTCTTGCAAACTCCAGGCATGCTATTAAGTGGCCTTTTCTCAGGAGTGGCTTCCGTCTAGCCACTCTCCCATAGAGGCTACATCTGCGAAGTGCTGCAGAGATTGTTGTCCTCTGGACAGGTTCTCCCATCTCAGCCATGGAACTCTGTAGTTCTGTCAGGGTGGTCATTGGGTTCTTGGTCACTTCCCTGACCAAGGTCCTTCTTGCCCGGTTGCTCAGTTTGGGAGGACGGCCTGCTCTAGGAAGAGTCTGGGTGGTTCCGTAATCTTTCCATTTCCTAATGATGTACTTGACTGTGCTCCTGGGAACTTTCAACACCCTAGAAATATTTTTATACCCCTTCCCAGATCTATGCCTCCTCACAATTCTATCACGGAGTTCTACGGACAGCTCCTTGGTCTTCATGGTAGAGTTTCTGCTCTGACACGCACTGTCAACAGTGGGACCTTATATAGACAGGTGTATTTCCTCTGAAATCATGTCAATCATTTGAACTGACCACAGGTGGACTCCA
Source organism: Neoceratodus forsteri (assembly GCA_016271365.2). Taxonomy (NCBI): domain Eukaryota; kingdom Metazoa; phylum Chordata; order Ceratodontiformes; family Ceratodontidae; genus Neoceratodus; species Neoceratodus forsteri. The sequence goes on from CM028136.1 coordinate 87,144,239, forward strand.
TTCAAGTTTTAGAGTGATCTCATAAGGAAACTGGATGCACCTCAGCTCAATTTGGAGTATCATAGCAAAGGGGGTAAATACTTATCAAATCGAGACATTTCAGGTTTTTATTTTAAATTACATGTACAAAAAATTCCAGAAGTTTCATTCCACTTTGACATTATAAAGTAATTTGTGTAGATACGTGACAAAAAAATCCCATATAAATGTATTTTAATTTGAGTTTCCAACATCACAAAATGTGACAAAATCCAAGGGGGGGGTGAATACTTTCTGAAGGCACTGTACTAATGGGATATCCCAGGGTTCTGTCCTGGGACCCACACTCTAACATTTTTATCAGTGACCTTAATATCTCTTGATTCAATCATATTTCAAAATTTGCAGAGGATACCAAGCTTGGTGGTAGAGTAGATTCATTAAATAATATATACCTGCTAAAACAAGAGCTACTGAATCATGGGCCAAAAGGAACCTCATGACATGTAATACAGATAAATGTATGGTCCTACACTTTGGTGTTAAAAACCCTCAAACTAATTACTTTCTAAATGACACTCTTCTAAAAAAGTCAAATCGTAAAAGAGACTTGGGCATTTTGGTAAATAATAAATTATCTTCTTTCTCACATTGCAATAAAGTAGCAAGAACAGCTAATATATTATTAAAACAAATAAATCATTTCTTAAATCCAAACAGTGTTTAGTCCCATTATACAGAACATAAATTAGACCGCATTTAGACTACGGATCCCCTTTTTGGAATCTATATTTAAAGGGAGATATAAAACGATTAGAACAAACCCAGAGACGTTTTACTAAAACAATACCAAATTTTAGAAATAAAACCTATGAAATACATCTTAAAGAAACTGGACTGAATCCACTTCATTTAAGAAGACTCGGGGGAGGGGGGTATTCTTTTCATATATAAGGTACTAAAATCACCGATATAAATGAGGCAATACGGATTAACCTTATCAAATAAGCGTACAGTAGGCAGATGCCATAATAAACTGCTTACTGTAGAATGGGCAAATACCAATAAGCATGATAAATATTTCTGTATTAGGGCATCCAAACAATGGAATTCAATCCCACAAGAATTAGTATATATAGCTAACTTTGATACATTTAAAACAAAACTTGACATATGGTTAAATTTACAAAACTGATAATGAGCCACTATTGAGGGGGGACAATCTCAATGGGCTTAGGCCTCCTTTTGTCCCATACAAAATCCAGTAAATCCTGCATGTCCAAAGCGAACAGCTACACTCCCTGCCGAAGAAGAGGCAGAGGCCCTGCAAGGAGAGCATTCCGAAGCGTTTGTACTCCACGAACATGTTCAGGGAACTGAGGTCTAAAATAGGCCTCACATCTCCAGTCTTCTTTGAAACTAGAAAGAAATGGGAATAGTAACCCCGTCCCCCAAAGGTGGTTGGGAAATACAGGTTACTCACCTGTAACAGGAGTTCTAGGAATGGTATATGTTGTTCATCCACACTCATTGGCAGGTATCCTTGCCGCTTTAAATCTTGCCGGAAGGTCTTCAAGCTTGCTCCTCCCACCCACCCGGGTGGTATAACTCTCGGCTCCGCCCCATGACGCCAGATCTGGCCCGCTGGAAGCTCAGGTTGTGCGTCGAAGCCGGGAAGGTCGGGTGGGTCGTGTGGATGAACAACATATACCATTCCTAGAACTCGTTACAGGTGAGTAACCTGTATTTCTAGGGACATGGATATGTTGTTCATCCACACTCTCTGGCAGACTCTAGCAGTTCTCCGGGAGGAGGGAGGCAAGACGACACCCCCATTTACTTGGGAAAGAGAGACTGAGAACCGAGGCCCCCAAAACCAGCATCCCGGGCGTGACTCAAGGTCGATGTGGTAATGGGTAATGAAGGTGTTTGCTGACTTCCAGGTAGCAGCCCTGCAGATTTCCTGGATAGGGACGTCCCTGAAGCAGCCACCGTTGCGCAGGTATGGCGGTAGAATGAGCTCATCTCCTCTGGGAGGCTCCATGCCCGCCAACTTATAGCAGATATATGCAGGAGGTTACCCACCTGCTTATCGTCCGCTTGGCTGCAGGTCTGCCAGATGCGGCTTCAAGCGTGGTGACAAACAGCTGGCGAACCTCTCCCAATTTCCAACCGTGCGCTCCTTATAATAAGCGGCGCCCTTCTAGGGTCCAGAGTAAGGAGCCTATTCGCCTCCGAGGTGATTGGGGTAGAACACCGCAGAGTCAACACCTGGTTAAGGTGAAACTCCGACACCACCTTCGGAAGGAATTTCGGTGGGGGCGAGGGACAACTTTGTCCCTGTGGAAGACCAGGTAAGGAGACTCGATGGAAAGCGCTGGAGCTCTCCCATCCTTCTGGCTGACGGATAGCCACCAAAAGGCGGTCTTCCACGACAGGTGAGAGAGCACACCTGTGCATAGGTTCGAATGGCTTGCCCATGAGCTTTGCCAGTACCAGCAGTAGATCCCACGGAGGTGGGTTTCGCACTGGAGGGAAATGTGATCAAGGCCTTGAAAGCGGCCAGACCACCTTCTCCTGCGCCACCGACTGCTTCCCGGCCCGCGCCCGGTAAGCAGAGATGGCTGCCATGTGCACCCTTAGGGTCGTCGACCTAAGCCCTTGACTAGAAAGGGACCATAAATAGTCCAAGATGCTTGCCAAGGAACAGGAGGAAGGGTCCAAGCCCTTGCCCTGACACCAAATGGAAAACCTTTTCCATTTGAAGGCATAGCATTTTCTGGTCGACTCCTTACGGGACGCCTCAACTACATTGAGGACCTCGTCGGAAAGACCCAAGGCCTGGAACTCTAGCCGCTCAGGAACCAGGCCGTCAGGTGCAGGGATTGAAGGTCCGGATGGAACACCTTCCCCTGATTGACTGAGAGCAGGTCCGGGCGAGCTGGAAGCTGCCGCGGAGTCCTGGAGCTGAGACTGAGGAGATCTGGGTACCAGAACTGGCGAGGCCAGTCTGGGGCTATCAGAATCACCTGCGCCTTGTCCCTCCTCGCCTTGAGAAGCACCTTGTGGATCAAGGGAAATGGGGGAAAGGCGTAAAAGAGGCCCGGGGTCCATTGCCTCGAGAAGGCATCCCCCTGCAGCGAGCCCTGCTGAGGGGGGGGCATGGAACAGACTCAGCTCAGCGCTCTTCCTGAGGCAAACAGGTCCACCTGAGGTGTGCCCCAAAGGGAGAACAGATGCTGTACTACCTCCGGCAGGAGAGACCACTCGTGGGATGCAGCCCCTATCCGGCTCAGGGCATCGGCCAGGGTGTTGGAGGCTCCTGCCACGTGAATGGCTAGGAGGATCCGCCTCCAGGCTGCGCAGTGACCAAATGCGGAGAGCTTCCTTGCATAGAAGCATGGAGCGCGCCCCGCCCTGGCGGTTTAGATAGTACATAGTCGTGGTATCGTCGCCTGACTCGGACCACTTGACCCCGGAGGAACGGAGCAAAGGCGGTGAGAGCTAAGCGGACCGCCTCGAGCTCCAGCAGGTTGATGTGGCATCGACTCGCGGGGACCAGAGGCCATGAGCCCGTGTTCCCCAGATGGGCACCCCAACCCATCAGAGAGGCATCGGTCGACAGAGACCGTACCGGCTCGGGGCGACGAACAGGATGCCCTCCTGCAAATGATCTGGAACGGTCCACCACTGGAGAGCGCTCCACATCCCCTGTGTCACCGACATAAGCTGGTCCAAGGGATCGCAGCATTGTGACCACTGGCTGGCCAGTCCCCACTGAAGGGGCGATGTTCCAGCGGGCCCAACGGACCACGCTGGTGCAGGCCGCCATGAGACCCAGGAGGCGAGGAAGTCCCGGCAGGCGCAGTGCCCAACCAGAAATGATCGGGCAAAGGAGGAAAAGAACTCGCCCTGTCCGCCGGGGCCGCCTGGCTCGAAGAGAGTCGAGCTGCGCCCGATGAATAGAATCACCTGCTCGGCTCGAGTTCGACTTGGCCTCGTTGATAAGGAGGCCCAGTTGAGAGCAGACCTGGAGGCCAGATCTCTGGACCACTCCGCCTCCTTCCTGGAGGAGCTGCTATCAGCCAGTCGTCCAGGTAAGGGTACACCGGACCCTCGCGCAAGAGGAATGCTGTCACCACAGCCATGCATTTGGTGAAGACCCTGGAGCTGGAGACAAGCCAAAGGGCATGGCTTGGAACTCGAAGAGGGATCCTTCCGCTCGGAAGCGAAGGAATCTCTGGTGAGACGGACGGATAGGGACGTGAAAACGCTCCTGCAAGTCCAGAGAGCAGAACCACACGCCTGCGTCAAGGATGGTATTATCTGAGCCAGTGACCATCCTGAAGGTTCGAGACCTTAGGAACTTGTTTAGGTCGTGTAGGTCGGGAATGGGGCGCCAGCCCCCCGTCCGTTTCGGAACCAGGAAGTACCTGGACACAAACCCTGGGTCTGAAGGAGGGTCCACCACCTCTCTTACCACCTCCTTCTGGAGGAGGAGAGCGATGTCGGCTCGACGAGCCGCCAGTGAGGCTGGGGATCCCGAAGGCCCCCGAGGGGCGACGGCTCTGAAGGGTGGTGCCTGCTCGAATTCCAGAGGCAGGCCTCTTCCCACCACCTCCAAGACCCACCTGTCCGTGGTAACAGCGGACCAGGCGGAACGGAGAAGCTGGAGCCGGCCTCTCAACGGGGACCCAGGGGTAAGGTGACGGGATGGGGCGACACCCTCAGCCCGGCACTGGGCAGGCTTGGAGGAGGGACCGCCGAGGGACCTCCTGGGCCCTTTCCTCCTTGCCTCCTGTTAGAGGAAGCCGGCTTGGTTTGGGATGCAAGGCGAGCCTGCTGGCCCTGACGCTGTTGGGCGGAGCGCTGGGGCACAGAAGGACGAAAGGGCTTAGGCTGTGGTTTGCGGCCTTTGTCCTTCTGAGCGGAAGAGACCGAGTCCAAGGTGGCATTGGACTTCTCGATCCTCTGCAGGTGACCTTCCACCCCAGGGCCGAAGAGGTCAGTCCCCAAAAAGGGAACATCCGCCAACTTGTGCTGGGTATCCGAAGTAAAGGTGGATATCCTCAGCCAAGCCCGCCGACGCATAGCCACTGCGGCCGCGCACCGATCTGGCACATGAGTCCCCTATATCCAAAGCAGTCTGGAGCTGCTGTTTGGCCACTGCCCTGCCCTGGTCCCGCACCTGCTTAACCGTAGTCTGCAGATCGGCGGAAGATGAGGGATGACCTCATCCAGGAGCCCAACAGGGCATGAAAAAAAGCCAAGGAGGACGCCGAACTGGCCTGACGGCCGAGAGAGGACGAGCGAGACTTTTCGCCTCCGACATAGTCCAATTTCTTGACTCCTTGTCAGGAGGTTTGTCCACATCCCGCCAGCCGGGCGCTACCGGAAAACGCTTGTCGGTAACCAACCCTCAGCAGAGGGGTGTCCAAAACCGGACAAGGAACCGGGGACCGATACTTCCTGGCCATCCTGGTCAAGGCGCAGGGCAGGAAGCAGGCGCGCCAAAGCTCCAGTGCCGGACCCACTATGGCCTCGCCACCGGAAAGGCTCTGTCGGAGAATCCCTCGGTCCAGAATCTCCGTGAGGGGATACCTGGCCCGCTTGGAACGGGTTCGAGCTCCATCCCGGTAGACTCCGAGATGAGCCAAGTAGTCCTAGGAAGGACGACGGGCTATCGCCCATTGACTGACCTCCTGAAGACTCCAAGTCCAGTCGCTTGGAAAAAGGAGGAATCATCTTCGGACTCGGAAGAATCCTCAAGAGCTGCTCTGGCCTGAGCCACCCTTCACCTGCCGAGGTCGGTCGGGAGTGAGGTAACTGACAGCCGATGGGTAGACCCTTAGCCGACCGAGAATCCTTGGTCGGAGCCCCAATTGGTGGCTGTGGAGGCGGAGGTTCCACCGAATCGGTGGAGCAGCTGGTTTTGGCCGAACAACCGCCTGGGTATAGGCCCTCGGATAAGTCGAGGGTTGTGTCGGCCTGCCCGTGACAAGCCTACTTAATGGCCGGGAAGCGACGGGTCGGCTTATTCCCGCCAGGAGGAGTTGCAAACATAAGGTCCTCGTGCTGCCGACGTAATTTCAGCCAAGCCTCCCTCATCCGAGGAGGAGGACGAGGACGAACGCCCGCGCTACCGCGTGCCGAGGACCGAGACCGCCATGACGGTGGGATCGGCGGATCACAAGAGGTCCGAGACCGAGAGTCCCGGAATTTCCGAGGTCGGTGCGGGAGGTGTCGGCGGAACCGCACTCCCTTCGCTCGGATGGTCCATCCGAGGCTCCGAACCGGAGGCATAGCCGAGCCCAGGATCCTCAACTCCTCCGGGGAACCGGGAGAGGGAATCTCGGCTGCTAAAGGCGACAGCCCGTCTAATGGGTCGAGAAAATCTCGACTTCATCGGTGGAGTCTCCGTCAACTGACCTGACGGGGACACCGTGAGGCCAGTGGTCGAAGCGCAGCGGTCGGATCAAGCCGACGCACGATCACCCGGGAGGACCTTTCCCGCTCCCAAGAGCGTCGACGGAGGGACTTACCCCTGTCCCTCTTTTTGGACCGAGAATAAGGTCCAGCAGACACAGGCCCTTCTCCTTTAGTGGAGAGGGACAGACAAAGCTCCTTAAAAGAAGCCGTGTAGGAAGAACCCAGAGAGAGCGGGATAAATGCCGCGGCCGAGGAAGATACGGCCCGCGCCGCCTCCTCTTCGAGGGCGACCATCCGCTCGAGCTGATCCGCCGAGCCCGCCGCCGAGGACACCGCCAACCGGGCCTCCTTGGACTTCACCGAGGGAACGCTTCTCGGACGGCCCAGTTGCAATCGGGCAGACGGTCTTCGAGGCGTAGGTCGAGAAAGATGAGCACAGGTGTAAGCCTGCGGGTCGTCTCAAGGCCTAAGCAGTAGACACACGTGGAGTGTGGATCCGTCGAGACATCTTCTGCCCGCATGGGCATCTCAAATCCGAGTCGATTGTCCATCGCGGCGTGAGGGATAGAACTGAAGTCTTTTGCAAAATTTATTTTTAAATCCGCAAACGGAGAATAGGAACCAGTCACAAACGCAGAGCGTTAAGGAGGGAACCTGAGCTTCCAAGCGGTAAGGAAGATCTGGCGTCATGGGGCGGAGCCGAGAGTTATACCACCCGGGTGGGTGGGAGGAGCAAGCTTGAAGACCTTCCGGCAAGATTTAAAGCGGCAAGGATACCTGCCAATGAGTGTGGATGAACAACATATCCATGTCCCTAGAACTGGTTCTATAGCCGCCTTCGAGAGAAGGGAGGTAATTTCTTCTAGGACCAGAAGATGATGTTCTGGGGAGTAAGACAACTTGGGGGGTGGTCTTCGGGTTGGTTTCTGTAGAAACTCTGTTGAGTGTTCGGCTGCAATCAGCTGGAGCACTCAAGCATCTAATGTTATCCTCTCCCAACCCGGTACATGGAAGGAGAACCTCCCTCCTACTGGTTCCTCTGGTACCTCCAGAGGCCATGGGAGAGGCAAGGAGTCAGGAAGTCTGGGGCAATGCAGCAGCCGAGGCTCCCGCGGCTTTTTTTGGTAGGGGGAGTCTTGGTTGCTGGAGGGACCTGATGCTTGTTGGCCCATTTGCCCTGTGGTTTTGGCTTTTGTCAGTTACTTCGACAAAAAGGGCGCTGCTGCCCCTGAGGGGGTCTGTACAAAGAGTCCATGGACTTGAGCGCAGTGCCCTTCTCTTGCAGGTCGGTAATGATGTCCTTGACATCACCGCCGAACAGCACCGAACCCCTGAAGGGTGCATCCTGAATAGCGGACTGCACTTCAGGGACTGATCCTGACACGCGGAGCCAGGCATGACAATGAAGACCCACGGCGAAAGCCGAGCTCCATCTAGCTGCGTCCACTGCGTCGTAAGTGGCACTGGTCCATGCCTTTGTGACCTCTCACCTTGATTACTGCAATGCCCTATACCTAGGGCTACCGGGGGTTGATATCCGCCACTTGCAGCTGGTGCAGAACGCAGCAGCCAGGCTTTTGACTGGGACATCCAGAAGCAGTCATATTACGCCTGTGCTGCGCGGACTGCACTGGCTGCCGGTTCAGTAGCGGATCACCTTCAAGGTCGGCTTACTGGCCTATAAAGCCCTACACGAACAGGGACCGCGGTACCTGCAAGATCTCTTATTCCCTACTGTCCTCTCGCCACTTCGACCGACGAGATATTAGTGGTGCACGCTAGAGATTCCTAGGGTATGTTTAAAAATATCTGGGCACGTGCATTTTCTTACGCTGCCCCCACCCTGTGGAATTCTCTACCTCGTCGGATACGTAGCTGCCTGACCGTCGAGAGTTTTAAGTCGGAGTTAAAAACGTATTTATTCCGAAAAGCACATGGAGATTGATTTTACTGTGAATTTTATTGTGATTTTATTGTTATTATTTTTGTCATAGTTTGTAAATTCTAATGTTTGCTTAATTGTACAGCGCTTTGGCTTTGAAAAGCGCTTAAAATAAAATTTACTTACTTACTTACGAAGCATGTGCCGACTGGCCAAATGAGCAGAACGGACAAGATATGAAAATTACGTACCTACCGTAATTCTTGATCTTCTCTTGTATCTTCACCATTCATTACTGCTTGGGTTAGTGCGGGCGCGCACCTACGGAGTTTTTTTGAGTCGGCTCAACGGTGCTGCCCTCAACCTTGACGTCACTGCGTCATGCGCGGGGCAGCCGTTAGGTGCCGCAGACCTCCCTCTATCTCAGTTCTGGTAGCCGGAGAGGCGAAAATAAAGGGTAAGAAAAAGGAAGCGAGGCAAGAGAGCCGAGGGACAGAAAAAGGAAAGGATATAAACTGAAAAAGGTATAAGCCAGTAGAGAATAGACAGAGGAGAGAGAATTTCTACCCTAAGGGACTGCAGGGCCTCCTTTCCGGGGTGGCTCTAGGGGAGGAACAGAGAGAGAGGGAAAGAGAAAGAAGAAGAAGAAGAGAAGGAGGCATGTTGAGAGGGAGAACAGTGCCCATCGAGCATTGGTTGAGTGGCTTATAGGCTCGAGACTAACAAGGGAGCAAGAATCCCAGTTGCTAGGACTGAGGGGAGGTTCAACTGAACCACCTGAACATATCCGAATGAGGGCAACATCTCTGAACTCTCAACATGACAAGTCCCTACATCCTAGCTGAGGGCTCATGGACTGCCCGGGCAGATTCTGTTCTGGGAAGAGCGCCCACCCAGGAAGGGGACTAAGTCCCTTAGCACCTTGTTAAGTGCTAACACAGCAGTGTATGGGAAAGATTATGCCTTTCCGAAGGCAGCTATGTATGAAGGACAGAGTGGGAACTCAATCAGACTCCCTAAGGCAAGGCAAAGCAGACGCTCAAGGCTGACAAGTTCAAGTAGCAGTCAGAATGAGCTCAAAGATAATACCTGCCAGGGGGATTCTAAATTTTGCTGAGGCCGAGTCAGAGCATGGTCTCTTAAGCTGTGAAACTGCATAACCTGAAGAAGGTATTTAGAAGTCGCACCCTAAGGGCGGTCAGAAAGAGTTCCCTCAGAATAAGAGAAAAGTACAAACCGTGCTCGTTCCTCTTTACCTTGAGGAAAAAAGGGGCCATTCATTAAGAATGGAAAACAGAAAGGTTTTTTTTTTTTTTTTTGGCATAAAGGCCAAAGGAAGGAAGAGGAACAAGACGGAGGGGGAGACACCACAGAAGAAGGCCACTGAGGGGAAGGTGGGTGGATATCAGTAATGAATGGTGAAAATACAAAAGAAAATCAAGAATTACGGTAGGTACGTAATTTTCATATCTTCCCTTGTCAATCTTCACCATTCATTACTGCTTGGGTGAGTACCAAGCCCCCCCCCCTTAAAAAGGGGGGGTAGAACCCTGAGGGAACAAGACCCCCAGCCTCCTGCTGGTAAGAAACAGAAGGAAGACCCTGGGCTAATCTAGAGAAGCCTATGGGGGAGAAGAGCTAGGAGGTGCCCCCCCGAGGCTGGGGAGACGGAGGAAGCCCCTGTAGTAATCTCCAAGCTCTGGAGGAAAAGAGACGGGTCCCTCGGAAAGCGGAACGAATCATCCTACGCCGGGCCAGGGGTGACGACCTTGATAGATGAAGCCATGCCATCCGTCTAATGCAGATCGCTGTCCCTGCAAGCCTGGAAGCAGCCTCATTGGTGTCATAAGATGCCCTTGCTTAGTGTCTTGCCAGCTCCAGGCCTACAGCAGAGAGGGCAATAGCTTGTCTGGTTTGCTCCGTATCAGGCATTGATGCTAAGATCTGAGAGAGCATCGACCACAAATGCCTACTGTAGGCAGCGTGATGAGCCTGATGAGATGCAATGCAAGACATCGTACGAGAGGAAGAGAACACTCTTTGCCCCCACCGATCGAACTGTAGGGAATCAGAGTCCGGTGGACGGTCGTGCGCCAGGCGGTGGCGCCCGGAGGGAGTCTCTAGGTATACCAAACCCGAGGGCAGGCTGGGGAGAGTACCCAGGGATTCCGAAGGGGCACAATACCTTCGTCGACAGTCTGCCGGGGCTGGTGGAGAAGGGGCGGCTGGCGACTGCCAGGAACGGATAGATGCCTCCTGGAAGGGGATAGGCCAGGAAGGTACCACCAGGTGCTGGGCACTGAATTCTCCAAGGAATTCACGCGTCTCCCGTTTGGTATTGTCTCGCCTAACGCAAGAGATTCGAAGATCCCTCACCATCCTCGAAAGGAATCGCTGATATTCAGTGAAATCACCATCGGAGGAAATATGAGCAGAGGGTTCCTCTCCCTCAGAAGAGGGAGATGAGGATGATGGAGAGCTCGAGTGTCCAGAGGATTCTTGCAGCGGTGGGGATAGGCGAAAGACCCACTCATTCATATACCTGACATACGAGGGGAAGGCCGCCGCAGAACCTCTGAACTGCTCCCAGGATAACGGGCCCGTACGACCGACATGGCCTGGAAGAGTGGGGGGTGGCTGCAGAGGAATGGGAGATGGGCACCTATGAAGAGGCAACTGTCCTCTGCTAGGACTCTGAAATCCAGGGAATGGAGCCCGAGCTGGCAGGATCCCGGACAACAGACCAGGTCGCAAAACGGAACCGTGGGGATGAGAAGCCTGGAACAGCCCAGAAGGGGATCCTCCCCTGTGACAAACCTGGGACTGCATGAATCCAGAAGGGCAGCCTGCAGCAACGCCACCGGAGGGGACCCCGGGGTCCAAGAGGAAAGGCGGGCCCAGCGCTCGAGGGGTGGCCGACAAAGACGCGACGCCTGCACCCCACCCCTCGACCCTCGACTCGAGAGCCTCCCTCGACTCCCAGCGTTTCTCCCACCCTGAGGGGCTGCAGCAGCACCAGGAGTGGTAGCTGCCACGAGCCCCCAGGAGGGAGAGCCCTCCTCCCCCCACTCCATCACCCCCAGGGACCCAAGACCACCTCTAGCCCGGGGGCCCTCAGGGGAGGACAGCAGCGGGGACAGCGGAAGAGGCCCACTGGGCCGCCTAGCACCACATGCCACCGGGGACCCCGACTCCGAAGAGTCAGGTTGCCAGGACGGGTCCATGTCTGAGTCATCAGCCTCAGAAGAGGAAGAGATCAGCTGGACCACAATACTAGCAACCCCGGGGGTTCCCGGTGAAGCAGTGCAGAGGCGGCGCCAGACGACTTCGGTCCACCCGCTAAGCCCGGTCCCGGCTCCCCACTGGCACTGGCTAGGCCCACGGCGTCGCCCTTGGTACTGGAACCCAACCCGGCGCCGCCAGGAGAGCGAACCGGGCCTGTGGCACAGTGAGCGGCGCCGCCAACGGCACCATGTCAATCACCGCGCCGGGATCAAACGGGCGCTGGAGGGCGCGCTGCGGGTCCACTGCAAGCTGGGCCCAGCAGGCGGGCCTCTAGACACTGGGGAGCCTGCACCTGAGGAGGTGACTGCTGAGGCGGTGTCTCCGCCGAGGCCCCGGAAGGGACCTCAACGTTCCTCCGACACCGCAAAAGAAGCTTCCTCTTCGGCAAGAGAAGAGGAGGAAGCCTCCTCCTCTATGGACCGTACAGGCCCGAGAGGGGACCCGGAGGAAGGGCCTAGAGACCTTACCTGGGAATCCCTGGAGCGACGCCATCCCCCGAAGGTCGGCGGGGCCTTGCCGATCTTGAACGCACGGACTTCGAGGACACGACGGTCCATGGAGAAGCAGGCGTCGCACGCATCCATATCGTGGTTGGGTCCCAGGCAACGGAAACAGACATCATGCCGATCCGTGACGAAGAAATGCCGGCCACAGGAGCACCGACGCATAGGGGCACGGCCTGCCTTCGATTTACGCCTCCGAACATGACATGATGCGAACTAAATAAGGACAAAAACAGCAACAAAGCACTCAGCGCCGACGACAGAAATAAAAGAAACGGTCTTACCAGGAGACGGCGTCGAGCGAATACAATTTGAGAATACGAGGAGTCTTGTGACACAGAAAGCTTCAACTACCGTGCAGCAGGTGCAGCCTCGACGGCAGGAGAAACAGAACTGAGACAGAGGAGGAGTCTGCGGCACCTAAAGGCTGCCCCTCGCGCATGACGCAGTACGTCGTGCTCGAGGGCGGCACCCTTGGAGCCGACTCCAAAAAAAAAACTCCCGTGGTGGGTGCGCGCCTCCGGCACTAACCCAAGCAGTAATGAATGATGAAGATTGACAAGGGAAGATCTGCCACTTCCTGTTTTGTCTGAGACTCAGGAAGGAAGTCTAACTTTGATTCCACCTGACTAAGGATGGTCTTCTGATAATCCCCCATATGTGCTAGATAATTCAGGGTCCTAATACCCAAGGTAGAAGATGCATAGACCTTCTTCCCATATTGGTCCAGAAGCCGAGACTCGTCAGGTGGAAATGAGCTGAGATTTTTAGGATTAGCGGAGCGGCCGTGAGTGGTGCTAATCACGACCGAGTCCGCTTTGGGGTGTAGATTCAAGAAATCTACTTCCTCAGGAGCCTGGTATAGCCGATCTGCCTTCCTCGGAAGGGGGGCTAATGCAGAAGGTTGTTTCCAAATAGTGGAAACAAGGTCCGCGTGAGGCTCTATCCAGGGTGGAATCAATGTAGGAGCAGTCTCTGGCAGATACAAGTGGGCAGCTAGCTTTTTACGCTGTGGATCTGGCTCCAGAGACTACCAATGATGAACCTCCTGGATCTTTCTCAGTAGCTCCAGAAAAGAAGGATCCTCCAGAGGAGACTCCGGAGGGGTCCTTGGCCTAGGTCGGTCTGGAGTACGAGGCTCGTCATGCGGGTCAGAGCATCCCCCCCCCCCCAGTCAGAGGTCTCCGACACAGAGGAGGAAGACGAGTTGATACGGGGGGAGGAATGGTCCCTTTGGGAAGCCCTCTGGGATGCATATCCTCCCCAACCTTGGCACCCGAGGGTTCACCTCTGGTGTCGGGTCAGGGGGAGGGAGTCTCCCATCTCTGGCGTAGGGGATCCTGCGAAGGGTCTGGCACCGGTAGATGACTCTCTACCTCTCTGGTGAGTTCAGCCTTGGCCTCAGCCCACCAGGCAGCTAGAGTCTCCTTCAAGTCCGCCGGCAGCTGGGGTGTGGGCGGCGGAGGAGGGGGATACGGATATGGAGGATATCCGTACATCAAGTATCCATAACCCAATGGCGGGAAGCCCGGCGTCTGGTAAAGCAGCGTCTGGTACTGTGGCATTGGATACCCAGGTGTCAGGGGCTCTGATGGGACAGAGGGACCTGGCAGAGGCCCAGCTGGCGGGCCAGGCAAAGGCAGCCCCACGCGGGTATCGGGCCCGGCGTGGAGCGTCCGTTAGTGACGTACTGCTGGCGCTGCAAGCTAGCGCTGGAGCCGACATCTGAGGTCCAGCGCCAGGGTGTCTGGCCCAGCAGGAGGGGTCCTGACGAGCATGTCCAGGTCCTCCATGACGACTGGGAGGGAGGGAGGTTGAATCCCCGGGGTGCAGTAGAGGAGACACAGGGACCTCAGAGGGAACACCAAACATTGCGGGGAGCCTGGGGCGTCAGACTGGTTGAAGGGGTCCGACGCAGGCTCCTTGACTGGGCGGTCGTCGGAGGGCCGACGACCAGCTTATCAGCTGGATCCGGGCGGGCATCAGAGCCAGCGTCCGACTTATCGGATCCCTTGCTCAATGAAGGCTGCTCAGGAGATGCAGCCTTGTCGGACGAAAGAGTGACTGTGCGCCCTCCAGAAGGAGCAAGCGACTTACCAGTCTTGTCCAGGCAAATGTCAGTGGCACCAGTGTCCGACTTAGCGGACCTGCTCAAACCTGAGGGCCGCGTGGCAGCGGCCTTCCCTGGAGTGGAGGCCTCCTTTCCCCTGGAGGTACCCGAGGGGCCCGAGCAAGAGACCGACGGGAGGGGCAACACCTTCTTGGACACCGCCAAGACGGTCATCGTGGAGCGGTCCCCCAGAGGGGACGTCACCTTCAGAACTGTGACTCCAGCCAGAGTCGCGGAGGCCATGGAAGTAGAATCCCGGTCCCGGTGCTTCTCCTTTTTGTATCTGGCAATGCTGGCACTTCTCCACAGGATGATCCAGGCCTAGGCAGAAAAGGCATAGGGAATGGCCATCCTTATGTGGCAGTTGGGAACCGCACCAGTCGCATTTATTTTTATGCAATCCGGAAGGTGTCGGGGGACGACATACACAGCGTATTGAGGGTGAAAATATCAAAAAAAGCAGTCGAAAAGTTGAAAACTGAACTGACGGACAACTGACGAGCGTTGAACCCTACAGCGAGGAATTTTCACAAGTCGACGGCGGGAAAGAACTGGAAGGTGGCCGTGGGGGACTGCCCTTCATACTGACGTCACTTGACATCAGTCACCTGACATGGGGTCACCAGGACCGCTAGCTAGAAATTTTTCTGTGGGTCCTGACACCCGGCGTGGTCTGTCCTATATGAAAATACCTACTGCAAGAGCCCTCTCGAAATAAAATCATGTATGCCTGTGTTTGGGACTAATAAACCAAAAAGACTCAGGTAGGAATGCAGACGCTCTGGTTCTGGAAGGGGAGGCCGGGAGGGAGAGTTATGAATACAGAAGACTACACTGGAAAAACAAGATTACTAAGGCGAGTAATTTTTTCTTCTAACCCCATGTATTCTTCTATATTCCTAACTCTCTGCATACTTCAAAGCAGTACCTTTGGAGGTGGATAGAGAACCTATTTAGGAAAGAGGTTCTGCAGGACTGCTGTGCCAAACCTGGCATCACTGCTGGACTGTATGTCCAAACTGTAATGTTTAGTAAAAGTGTGTACTGTTCACCAAGTAGCTCCTTTACAGATCTCCACTAAAAGAATATCTCTTGAAGCAGATATAGAAGCAGCTGTGCCCCTAGTTGATTGGGCCCTTAGGCCTGCTGGGGCCGGTTTTCCAGATTTTGAATAGCAAAACTGAATGCATTGGACTATCCAGCAAGATACTGATCTCTTGGAAGCTGGGGTGCCTTTCCCCACATCCCTATAAGTGAGAAAAAGCTGTTGCTTGTCACCTCTATGATCCTTGTTGTGGGTCTCATAGTAACTTAATACCCTTTTACATCCAGACTATGGAGTCTGTGCTCACCTGAGCTGGCGTGTTCAGTAAAGAAAACTGACAGTGTTATGGATTGATTTAAGAGAAAATCAGAATCCACCTTAGGAAGAAACCTCCTATTTGTTCGATGCACTACTTAGTCATTATGAAAGAAGAGGTAGTCATTCTCTTCACATAATGCTTGCAGTTCACTTATCCTTCTGGCAGACATGACTGCAAGCAAAAATACAGTTTTCCATGTGACATACTATATACGAGCAGAAGACATCAACTCAAAATACAGGTTACTCACCTGTAACAGGAGTTCTAGGAATGGTATATGTTGTTCATCCACACTCATTGGCAGTATCCTTGCCGCTTTAAATCTTGCCGGAAGGTCTTCAAGCTTGCTCCTCCCACCCACCCGGGTGGTATAACTCTCGGCTCCGCCCCATGACGCCAGATCTGGCCCGCTGGAAGCTCAGGTTGTGCGTCGAAGCCGAGGAGGTCGGGTGGGTCGTGTGGATGAACAACATATACCATTCCTAGAACTCCTGTTACAGGTGAGTAACCTGTATTTCTAGGGACATGGATATGTTGTTCATCCACACTCATTGGCAGACTCCTAGCAGTTCTCCGGGAGGAGGGAGGCAAGACGCACACCCCCAATACTTACTTGGGAAAGAGACTGGAGAACCGAGGCCCCAAAACCAGCATCCCGGCGTGACTCAAGGTCGATGTGGTAATGGGTAATGAAGGTGTTTGCTGACTTCCAGGTAGCAGCCCTGCAGATTTCCTGGATAGGGACGTCCCTGGAAGCAGCCACCGTTGCAGCAGTATGGCGGGTAGAATGAGCTCTTATCCCTCTGGGAGGCTCCATGCCCGCCAACTTATAGCAGAGATCTATGCAGGAGGTTACCCACCTGCTTATCGTCCCGCTTGGCTGCAGGTCTGCCAGATGCGGCTTCAGCGTGGTGACAAACAGCTGGCGAACCTCTCCCGAATTTCAGCCGTCGCTCCTTATAATAAGCGGCCTTCTAGGGTCCAGAGTATGGAGCCTATATTCGGCCTCCGGGGTGTGATTGGGTAGAACACCGGCAGAGTCAACACCTGGTTAAGGTGAAACTCCTACACCACCTTCCGGAAGGAATTTCGGTGGAGCGCAGGGACAACCTTGTCCCTGTGGAAGACCAGGTAAGGAGACTCGATGGAAAGCGCCTGGAGCTCTCCCATCCTTCTGGCTGACGTGATAGCCACCAAGAAGGCGGTCTTCCACGACAGGTGAGAGAGAGAGCACACCTGTGCATAGGTTCGAATAGCTTGCCCATGAGCTTTGCCAGTACCAGCAGTAGATCCCACGGAGGTGGGGGTTCCCGCACTGGAGGGGAAATGTGATCAAGGCCTTTGAAAAAGCGCCAGACCACCTTCTCTGCATTCATCGACTGCCTCGCCCGCGCCTGTAAGCAGAGATGGCTGCCAGGTGCACCCCTTAGTCGCCGACCCAAGCCCTTGACTAGAAAGGGACCATAAATAGTCCAAGATGCTTGCCAAGGAACAGGAGGAAGGGTCCAAGCCCTTGCCCTGACACCAAATGGAAAACCTTTTCCATTTGAAGGCATAGCATTTTCTGGTCGACTTCTACGGACGCCTCAACTACATTGAGGACCTCGTCGGAAAGACCCAAAGCCTGGAACTCTAGCCGCCTCAGGAACCAGGCCGTCAGGTGCAGGGATTGAAGGTCCGGATGGAACACCTTCCCTGATTGACTGAGAGCAGGTCCGGCGAGCTGGAAGCTGCCTGAGTCCTGGAGCTGAGACTGAGGAGATCTGGTACCAGAACTGGCGAGGCCAGTCTGGGGCTATCAGAATCACCTGCGCCTTGTCCTCCTCGCCTTTGAGAAGCACCTTGTGGATCAAGGGAAATGGGGAAAGGCGAAAAGAGGCCCGGGGTCCATTGCCTCGAGAAGGCATCCTCCTGCAGCGAGCCCTGCTGAGGGGGGCGGGCATGGAACAGACTCAGCTTCGCGTTCTCCGTGGAGGCAAACAGGTCCACCTGAGGTGTGCCCCAAAGGGAGAACAGATGCTGTACTACCTCCGGCAGGAGAGACCACTCGTGGGATGCAGCCCCTATCCGGCTCAGGGCATCGGCCAGGGTGTTGGAGGCTCCTGCCACGTGAATGGCTAGGAGATCCGCCTCCAGGCTGCGCACGAGTGACCAAATGCGGAGAGCTTCCTTGCATAGAAGCATGGAGCGCGTCCCGCCCTGGCGGTTTAGATAATACATGGTCGTGGTATTGTCCGTCTGGACTCGGACCACTTGACCCCGGAGGAACGGAGCAAAGGCGGTGAGAGCTAGGCGGACCGCTCGGAGCTCCAGCAGGTTGATGTGGCATCGGGACTCCCGCGGGGACCAGAGGCCATGAGCCCGGTGTTCCCCCAGATGGGCACCCCAACCCATCAGAGAGGCATCGGTCGACAGAGAGACCGTCGGCTCGGGGCGGACGAACGGGATGCCCTCCTGCAATTGATCTGGAACGGTCCACCACTGGAGAGCATTCCACATCCCTGTGTCACCGGCTACAAGCTGGTCCAAGGATCGCAGCATTGTGACCACTGGCTGGCCAGTCCCCACTGAAGGGGCGATGTTCCAGCGGGCCCAACGGACCACGCTGGTACAGGCCGCCATGAGACCCAGGAGGCGCAGGAAGTCCCGGGCAGGCGCGGAATGCCCAACCAGAAATGATCGGGCAAAGGAGGAAAGAACCTCGGCCCTGTCCGCCGGGAGCCGCGCTCTGGCTCGAAGAGAGTCGAGCTGCGCCCCGATGAATAAAATCACCTGCTTCGGCTCGAGTTCCGACTTGGCCTCGTTGACAAGGAGGCCCAGTTGAGAGCAGACCTGGAGGGCCAGATCTCTGGACCACTCCGCCTCCTTCCTGGAGGGAGCTGCTATCAGCCAGTCGTCCAGGTAAGGGTACACCCGGACCCCTCGGCGCCGCAGAGAATGCTGTCACCACTGCCATGCATTTGGTGAAGACCCTGGGAGCTGGAGACAAGCCGAAGGGCATGGCTTGAACTCGAAGAGAGATCTTCCTTTCGAGGCAGAAGGAATCTCTGGTGAGACGGACGATAGGGACGTGAAAAGCGCTCCTGCAAGTCCCAGAGAGCAGAACCACACGCCCGCGTTCCAAGGATGGTATTATCTGAGCCAGAGTGACCATCCTGAAGGTTCGAGACCTTAGGAACTTGTTTAGGTCGTGGCAGGTCGAGAATGGGGCGCCAGCCCCCGTCCGCTGAACCAGGAAGTACCTGGACACAAACCCTGGGTCTGAAGGAGGGTCCACCACCTCTTACCACCTCCTTCTGGAGGAGGGAGTGATGTCGGCTCGGCAGGCCGCCAGTGAGCTGGGATCCCGAAGCCCCCGAGGCGGCGGCTCTGAAGGGTGGTGCCTGCTCGAATTCCAGAGGCAGGCCTCTTCCCACCACCTCAAGACCCACCTGTCCGTGGTAACAGCGGACCAGGCGGACAGAAGTGCGGGCCGTCCACGGGGACCCAGGGTAAGGTGACGGGATGGGGGCGACACCCCTCAGCCCGTCACTGGGCAGGCTTGGAGGAGGGACCGGCCGAGGGACCTCCTGGGCCCTTTTCCTCCCTGCCTCCTGTTAGAGGAAGCCGGCGGCTTGGGTTTGGGATGCCAAGGCCGAGCCTGCTGGCCCTGACGTTGCTGGGCCGGGCGCGCCGGGGGCACAGAAGGACGAAAGGGCTTAGGCTGTGGTTTGCGGCCTTTGTCCTTCTGAGCGGAAGAGACCGAGTCCAAGGTGGCATTGGACTTCTCGATCCTCTGCAGGTGACCTTCCACCCCAGGGCCAAGAGGTCAGTCCCCAAAAGGGAACATCCGCCAACTTGTGCTGGGTATCAAGTAAAGGTGGATATCCTCAGCCAAGCCACTGACGATAGCCACTGCGGCCGCCGATCTGGCACATGAGTCCCCTACATCCAAAGCAGTCTGGAGCTGCTGTTTGGCCACTGCCCTGCCCTGGTCCCGCACCTGCTTAACCGTAGTCTGCAGATCGGCGGGAAGATGAGGATGACCTCATCCAGGAGCCCAACAGGGCATGAGAAAAATGTGCCATGAGGGACGGCCGAACTGGCCTGGCGAAGGCCGAGAGAGGGGCAATGAGACTTTTCACCGACATAGTCCATTTCTTGGACCCTTGTCAGGAGGTTTGTCCACATCCCTGGCGCTTGCCGGCCGCTTGAAAACGCTGTCGTAACCAACCCCTCAGCAGAGGGTGTTCCGAAAACCGACAAGGAACCGGGGACCGTGATACTTCCTGGCCATCCTGGCCGAAGGCGCAGGGTAGGAAGCAGGGCGCCGCAAAGTTCCAGTGCTGGACCCACTATGGCCTCGGCCACCGGAAGAGCCTCCGTCGGAGAATCCCTCGGTCCAGAATCTCCGTGAGGATACCTGGCCCGTTTGGAAGCAGGTTCGAGCTCCATCCCGGTAGACTCCGAGATGAGCGAAGCAGTCCCTAGGAAGACGACGGGCTATCGTCCATTGGCTGACCTCTGAAGACTCCAAGTCCAGTCGCTTGGAGAAGAAGGAGGAATCATCTTCGGCTCGGAAGAGTCCTCGAAGAGCTGCCTCTGGCCTGAGCCACCCTTCACCTGCCGAGGTCGGTCGGGAGTGAGGGTAACTGACAGCCGATGGGGTAAACCCTAGCCGACCGAGAATCCTTGGTGGAGCCCCAATGGTGGCTGTGGGCGGAGGTTCCACCGCAATCGGTGGAGCAGCTGGTTTTGGCGAACAACCGCCTGGGTATAGGCTCCTCGGGCAAGTCGAGGGTTGTGTCGCCGTTCGGTGACAGCCACTTAATGCCGGGGCCGGAGTCGGCTTATTCTCGGCCAGGAGGAGCTGTTAAACATAAGGTCTCGCATGCCGACGTACTTACGCCAAGCCTCCTCATCCGAGGAGGAGGACGAGGACGAAGCGGCGACGCCGCTTACCGCATGCGCCGACCGAGACCGCCTATGACGTGTGGAACGGCTGGACCGCCAAGAGGTCCGAGACCGAGACCGAGTCCCGGAATTTCGGGTCGGTGCAGGGAGGTGTCGCCGAACCGACACCCCTTCGGCTCGGAAGGTCCATCCGAGGGCTCCGGAACGGAGGCACAGGCGAGCCCACGGATCTCAACTCCTCCGGGGAACCGGGGAGGGAATCTCGCGCTAAAGGCGACAGCCCGTCAATGGGTCGAGAAAATCTCGACTTCATCAGTGGGAGTCTCGGTCAACTGACCTGGCCGGGGACACCGTGGAGGCCAGTGGCGAGCCGAGCGAGTTGGCATCGAAAGCCGACGGTCGACGGCCCGAGGAGGGACCTTCCCGCTCCCAAGAGCGTCGACGGAGGGACTTACCCTTGTCCCTCTTTTTGGACCGAGAAAAAGGTCCAGCAGACGCAGGCCCTTCTCCTTTAGTGGAGAGGGACAGACAAAGCTCCTTAAAGGAAGCCGTGTAGGAAGAACCCAGAGAGAGCGGGATAAATGCCGCGGCCGAGGAAGATACGGCCCGCGCCGCCTCCTCTTCGAGGGCGACCATCCGCTCGAGCTGATCCGCCGAGCCCGCCGCCGCGGACACCGCCAACCGGGCCTCCTTGGACTTCACCGGAGGGAAACGCTTCGACGGCCCAGTTGCAATCGGGCACGGTTCGAGGACGAGGCGAGAAAGATGAGCACAGGTCGCAAGCTCGC
The DNA here is from genome assembly GCA_016271365.2 of Neoceratodus forsteri. NCBI lineage: Eukaryota > Metazoa > Chordata > Ceratodontiformes > Ceratodontidae > Neoceratodus > Neoceratodus forsteri. The sequence continues at coordinate 87,165,472 of CM028136.1, forward strand.
GGGTCGTGCTCAAGGCCTAAGCAGTGACACACGTGGAGTGTGGATCCGTCCGAGACATCTTTCTCCGCATGGGCATCTCCGAACCGGAGTCGATTATCCATCGTAGCCGCTAGGGATCAAGACTGAAGTCTTTTTGCAAAATATTATTTTTAAATCCGCAAACGGAGAAATAGGAACCAGTCACAAACGCAGAGCGTTAAGGAGGGAACCTGAGCTTCCAAGCGGTAAGGAAGATCTGGCGTCATGGGGCGGAGCCGAGAGTTATACCACCCGGGTGGGTGGGAGGAGCAAGCTTGAAGACCTTCCGGCAAGATTTAAAGCGGCAAGGATACTGCCAATGAGTGTGGATGAACAACATATCCATGTCCCTAGAAAGGAGGTTTCATGAGCTGAGCAATGCATATATTCAGGTCCCACACCGGGACTGGTTCCTTAATAGGAGGGTGCATACTGTATGGCACAAACCTTTGAAAAATGTTTTGAAAATGGTATCAGCTGCTATGGAAAATTTTTCCCAGCAGAAATACAAGCTGAGATTGATGCCAGATTAACTTTTAGAGATGTGTATTTAACCCTTGGGAATGCAAATATGTGAGGAATTCCAGTAACACTGGGATTTCTGCCAGGGAAGGAGACATCTACGTGGCATCACACCAAACAGAGAACCTTTTCCATTCTTCAGAATAAGTTTTCTTAGTGGAAGGCTTCCTGTATCCTTTCAGGATATCCAAGACAGCTTGAGAGAGATTTAGATTTGAAAATTTTAAGTCCTCAAGAACCAGGCCTTGAGCCTGAAAAACTTGAGGTTTGGGTACAAGATTTTCCCCTGGTGGGAGGTCAAGAGATTGTGCATCCTGGGAAGATGCATCAGTTTGTACACCAACATGGAGAGCAGTAAAGGGTACCATCATGCTGTCTGGCCCAGTCTGGTGCTATCAGGTTCATAGATGTAAGTTGTGACCTGAGCCTGATCAGAACTCTGAAAATGAGGGGAAAAGGATTGAAGGCATACAGGCAGGGCTCCAGATAAGCTGGGCTTATTTACGCTTGGTAAAACTGCATTTACACTACTTTTTTAACATGGTTTGCGTATCATATACGCATCAAAAGCAAGGTCAATATGTGATACCCTTTAAGGTGTTTTCACCCTCTGGCCCTCTGGTCGTGTCCTCCTTTCACCTTTTGAAAAAACCAACCATTGATCTGCTCCAGATGCCTCCCCCCCCCCCCGTACATGTCTGTAAAGGCACACTGTGCATGCGGATTTGCAGCATTCACAGTGCCCTCCCAGAACCCATCTCACTATTGGTCCAACAACTTTTTTCACTAAGCAACCAGGCAGGAATTCCACACTCGGCATGGCAGACAGATGACAGGCAGGCAGGCTGGATCGGTGGCAGCAGGGTTGTTTCAGACAAGCGTGAAGGTTGCTGTGACTCTTCGAGTAAACTTCATGAGAACATGGTAATGATGTGGAAACCAAGAATAAAAATGTCCCATAATCTGACTTTTTTTTTTTTTTTTTTAACAATTAGATTTCACTGGTCGCTTTGTTTCTAAGTGCAAAACCGGGGCTTTGTAGGATGTAGAGGAGTAAAAGTAATGCTTTGTGGTGGACTAGCAGTGTGGCCGTGTTTAATTTTTTTTTTTTTGTTTTAAATCAGATTGCCGTAGGCTACAGCAATTGGATTTAAAACAAAATACGAATTTAAACAGAGTGCGTGTCCTCTTTCTGTACACTGTCCTGTCTCACTTCCCCATAGAGTACTGTGTATGCTGCTGAGACTAATATATTACAATTTACCCATGGTATCTATGCTAAGTTAATAAACTTATATAGGCTATATGTGTTTAAGTTGTACTGTGAGTTGCTTGCAGTGACGCTGTGTGTTGCCTGGAGTTGATTCATTTGTATTGTAATTTGAAATGATGTGCTGGCAGCTGCAGTTTAATTCCAAATAATATTTAAAAGAGGAAGGTTGGAATTTTCCAGTTGCTGTAATTAGTGTAAGGCACACTCGCACACAGAGTCCTGCATTCTGCAACAAGTAGTTTGCACTGACAGTGGCACTGTCTGTGTCTGACTGCACGTGTGAACTATAATTCATATAACTTATACATAGGGAAGAAAAGTTAAAACCTAGTAGTGCCTTTTTCTTCTCAGGCTAAATTTCCAATACCACACAGCTGTAGATAGGGTGGACCTATATACAACTGTGTAGTGATCATGTTTATTTATTTACATACTGTTGGACTGAATGTCTGACTGTTTTCCGTCTGTCTGGCAGACCTACACTGAACCATACCCAGCCTGGTCAGTATGCTGCATATTCAACACTTGCTACCAGTCCCTTGTTTTTGCTGGTGATATCACAGTCTAATGGTTAGGGTAGCAGCCTGATCTCCTAGACCTTCACTGGAACAAAATCATCTGTACACAATGCTTATTCGTTTACTTCAGCTGAGCCTGGATTTTTCACTTGAACTGCCTGCACCTACTAGATATTTACACTACTGATTTCCTTACTTTCCTCCGGAATTATGCCAGATTTTGATTTTCTCTGTGTTGGACAGAGAGAGTGTCCTTATTCTGGTATCCCTGGTGGTGAGAGGACCTGGGCGTCCAAACTTTATTTCTGTCTGTTTATTGAAAGATAACTTTCTGACTTCAAACTGTTTTTGATTTAATGTGAGCAGACTACTGGTTTTTCAACTTCGGGCAGTGAGTGCCCTATTTCCACTACCCCCAAGCTGTGAGAGGGCCTGGGGGGACTTCAACACACTACATCCTGCATACTTAGTGAGAGGGGGTGGCAGGAGATTTTTCTTTTCTGCTATTTTTTGGGGGGGCGTTTTCCACGAGCCAAGTATTGGGCTCTATCATCTCTGTAGTTTAAGAAGGGCTTATTTTTAGCAGTGTTTTATTATTTATCTTGAGTGGGTATATAGTGGTTGCTTAATTTTACTGGACATACATGAATGACCTAGCTCTGTGCTGTAGTTTTAAATTGTTTTATATTGTTATTTGGGGGGGGTTATATTCTTTGATTGAGATTTTATTATTTAATTTTTTGTAGATTAGGGTACAGGAGATTTGTCATTAAGATTAGGGGTTTGCGATTAAGATTAGTTCTTATGTTTATTGTTTGGGGAGGGTTATTGTATTGTTTTTAATATTTTTGTTTTATTTTTTGAAGTATAATGGGTCAGGGAGGTTTAGCAACGGTCAGGCAGTACTCCCCCACCAGATTCAGGGAATTACGTCCTTTTGACTGTCCCTCAATAACATCTGACCCCTATTTTAGATGCCGTGCTTTGGGGATAGTTAGAAGGCGTATAAGAAAGGGGAGAACTGGGCATGGTGGGGGAAGGCGAATAAGAGTCGTGGGGTCCAAGAGGCGCCCTGGGGCGAAATAAGAGTCAGGATAGAGGTCCTCCCTGTCTTGTCTCCATACCCAAGGGCTCTGTTGTTTACGGGCAGGTGCCGAGGTCTTCCCTGACAGCTCATCCTACTTGGGCGGTGTTATGCAATGCCAGATCTATTAAGAACAAGACAGCTATTATAGCTGATCTTGTTGCAACCATCGATCTGGCTTGCATCACCGAGACCTGGCTGGATGAAAATGCAGGCCCTGTACTGGCTTCTGCAGTTCCGGCTGGGTTCTCGGTGATACACCGCCCAAGGTTGGATCGTAGGGGCGGGGGTGTGGCCATTATATTTAAATCTGAGCTGGGCCTTGTGGATGTGCCATCAGAAAGTACCAGATCCTTCGAGTATATCCTGGGTGAGGGTGTAGGCTGCATGATACTCATCTACCGTCCACCAGGAGATGGTGGAGCATTCCTGCAGAAGATAGCGGATTTCATCGTCGACATGGTGTTGGGGTTCCCCAGATTGATAATTCTGGGGTACTTCAATGCCTGGGTCGACGAACTCTCACATTTTGGTCAAAATCTCCTCCAGCTCACGATAACGCTGGGCTTTACACAGATAGTTACCTCCTCAACCCATGTAGGGGGTCACTCGGACCTGATTTTTCTTTTGGGTATGGAGATAGCTGATTTGCGGGTGGAACCAGTCAGCTGGTCTATCACACCATAAGGTTCAGTTTCAAGGTCCCCCTAATAGGTCTGCCCCTACGGAGATGGTCCAGTACCGCCCTTTGAGGGGAGTTACTCCTAATGATCTATCAGCGGTACTGGACCTATCGGGTGAATGCATGGGTCCAGGTGATCTCGTATTAGCCTATAATAAGGCTGTGGGAGATGCCCTGGACAAGACTGCTCCTGTTCGTGTTAGACCCCTCACTCTTCGCCCAAGGAACCCCTGGTTTGATGGTTCCTTGAAGGAGCTGAGACGAGTTGGTCGAATGATGGAGAGAACCTGGCGAAAGTCTGGCCTTGATGCTGACAGGCTTAAGCTGATGGCTATCAGCTAGAAATCACCCGTAAGAAGGCAGAATTCCCGTCCAGGGAGATTTCTACTACGCAGAATCGACCAGCTCAGCTTTTCCGGACCATGGATAGATTGTGCAATCCAATCTGTCTTCAGCCCAGAGAAGCTTTTTCTCAGCTAAAATGCGAGGAGTTTGCTCGATTCTTCGCAGATAAGGTTGCCAGCATCAGGTCTAGCATCGGCATAGTTTCTCCTATGAGGAGTTGTGGTGATCGGCGGGATGGGGTGTGCACTCGGTCTCTCTGGTCAGATTTCAGCCAGCCAGAATTCATGCACATTGTGATGATCATCCAGACACTGCGCCCAACCAGCTGTAGTCTTGATCTGGGCCCGACACCCCTTTTATTGAAATGTGTCGATGTTATCTGCCCGATCCTTGCTAAAACTGTCTGGAGATCCTTGGAGACTGGTCTTTCCAGAACCCCTAAAGGAGGCGGTCATTCGACCACTCCTTAAAAAATCCTCCTTGGACCCGGACTGCCCATCCAACTACTGACCTATCGCTAACCTGCCATTTATTGGTAAGGTTATTGAAAAGGTGGTTGCGCTGCAACTGGGTGATCATCTTACAACTCAGAATATCTATGATACTCTCAAGTCCAGATTCAGGAAGAAGCATAGCACAGAGACTGCACTGGTCGGAGTACTGAATGACCTCCTGATGGCTAGAGATCAAAAGGCGTGTACCATTCTGGTCCTTCTTGATCTCTCGGCAGCATTTGACACTGTAGACCATGGTGTGCTATTGGAGTGCCTGCGGCTGCTCTGTGGACTGTCTGGTACAGTCCTCAAATGGTTTCATTCTTTCCTCGCAGATAGGCTTCAAAGTTTCCACCGGAATTTACTCCTCTGGCACTTACTCCCTGTCTTGCAGGGTGCCACAGGGCTCCATTTTGGTCCCCATGTTGTTTGCAGTGTGTATGTTACCATTGGGAGATATCATCAGGCGATACAGTTTGAGTTTTCACTGCTATGCAGATGACACTCAACTGTATGTGTTTTTTCTACCCGGACAGGATGCTGCACTCTCTGTGCTAAACAACTGCCTTACCGAGATCAGAGCCTGGATGAGTACTAATGGACAGATTGAATTCGGATAAGACTGAAGTGCTGGTTGTGGACCCTGGTCGTCCAGGGGCGAGTATGCGAGTTGGTCAGGCATCGGGTGCTTTACTCGATGGCATACAGCTCGCTGCTTCAGACCAAGTGCATAACCACGGCGTTATTCTTGACGATGGCCTAACACTACGGTCTCAGATGTCGGCTGTTGTCAAATCCTCTCTTTATCATCTGAGAAATATCGTCTGGATGAAACACTTTGTTCCTCCGGATGATCTACCAACATTCGTCCACGCCTTCATCACTACCCGCCTTGATTACTGCAATTCTCTCTACCTAGGGCTTCCAGGAGTTGATATCCGCTGCTTGCAGCTAGTGCAGAACGCGGCAGCCAGGCTTTTGACTGGGACTCATAGGTTCAGTTATATTACTCCTGTGCTCCGCGAACTGCACTGGCTGCCTATTCAGTGGCGGATCACCTTCAAGGTTGGCTTGCTAACCTTTAAAGCCCTACATGATCAGGGACCCGGTTACCTGCAAGACCTCGATACCCTACTGCCCCTCCTGTCCTCTCTGATCCACCGACAAGGGATTGCTAGAGATTCCCAGGGTACGATTAAAGACATCAGGTGCCCGTGTCTTTGCATTTTCGGCTCCAACCCTGTGGAATGCTCTACCTCATCGGCTAAGAGAATGCCTGACCGTTGACAGATTTAAGAGTGAGTTAAAAACATATTTATTTAATTTAGCCTTCCTTAATGATTAATGTATTTTAGCTTCCTGTCTTAATGTTTTATCTGTGTTTGATCTTAAGTACAGCACCTTGGTTTCTGAACGGCGCTATAGAAATTAAAGTTTGAATTGAATTGAATCTCAGTATGCTGCATATTCAAAATTTGGAACCCAGTAAAAGACAAGGGGTCTGAATTAAGTTTTTCAGCCACTAGTCAGCAGGGATAGTGACCAGGAAAATTCACTATCCAGATTTCCTGCTGCTCTACAGACTTTAATACTGGCAGATGCAAAATGAACCAGGCTTCAGAATTTGGACAGTGGGCCAGTACCAAATTCAACCCCAGAGAAGGCACAGTCTCATTCTTTTTTTTTTTTAAACTGGTTCGTTTGTCATTATGACCAGAGATTATATGACCTGACACCGCTTCCAGCCAGCCACCTCCACCCACTAATTTTTCTAACAACACTAACTGGTGTTTGCTTGGATTATATGCCATTTATTTATTTATTTATTTTTTAAGACTCTGGGATCAAAAATAAGTGTTGCAACCAGGCAGCCACCAGTCAAGCAGTGCTGCTAGGCTAGTGATTTGGAAAATCCACTAACCCTAGTTGCCCTGTAGACTTTTATATGGTGTGTGCCACAGTCCACAATATAAAAGTCTGTAGTAGTGCTACTTGAATTCTTGGTCACTAGGACTGCTGTCTGGCAGCTGCAGCCTGCAGAAAGTACAGTTATGTAAGAACTTACCGTAACAGAAGATCTTTGAGAGAGGCTCTTGCAGTAGGTAATTACATATAGGACTGACGCTGGCAGGCGACAGGACCCCACGGAAAGATTTCTAGCTAGCAGTCCCTGGCAGGGACCACCCCGTCAGGTGACCGGCGTCAGATGACGTTGGTATAAAGGGGAGATCTCGGACGCCCGCCTTCCAGTTTTTTCCCGCCACAGGCCCGGAAGGCTTGGACGAGAGAGAAGAAAAAATTACTCACCTTAGTAATGTTGTTTCTTCTAATGGAGTTTTGCTGTATTCTGACAATAGCAGTAAGTCCCAACCTTCGAACTGCCCCAGAGATGAAAGAGTTAACTTTCCATGCCAGGCATGGAACGCTGAACTCAAGCTCAGTTGAGACTCTGTCTATTGCTGTTTAAACTCAAACCGTCAGATCTTTACGAGCTAAACTCACTAAGGTCCTTTGTGGAAGCTGTAAACCTACACTAGCCAACTGGCTACTAAACATAAAAACAGATTATTTGGTCCCAAAACAAAGACTCAAGTCAGGAGACCCAAAAAATGAAAAACACAACACCCACTCACCCAAGAAAAAAGGGGTGAAAACAACAAGGTGGGGCACCTCCTGAGTGCCAACACTGCCACTGCCCACCCACATCCCAAAGGTCAGAATACAGCAAGACTCCATTAGAAGAAACATTACTAAGGTGAGTAATTTTTTCTTCAAACAACATGAAGTCTTGCTGTATTCTGACAATAGCAGACTACCAAGCAGTACCTCCATGGAGGAGGGACAGAACCTACTTAGAAATAGGCTCTGAAGCACAGCTGTGCCAAACCGAGCATCACTCCTAGCCTGGATATCCAGGAGTAATGCTTGGTAAAAGTGTGAACTGTTTTCCAGGTAGCTGCTTGACATATCTCTAGAATAGGGATATCCCTGGCAGCAGCCAGGGAAGCAACTGTACCCCTGGTAGAGTGAACCCTCAGGCCTGAGGGTGGAACCTTACCCAGTTTTTCATAACAAAATTGGATACAAGAGACAATCCACCTGGCAATGGACCTTTTAGTGGCAGGTTTCCCTTTACCAACCTCACCATACGTGAGGAACAGTTGGAGGGAGTCAAACCTGTGACCCTTGGTACGTTCTATGTAGTAGCTAAGGGCTCTTTTCACATCTAAACTGTGCAACCTCCTCTCACCAGAGGAGAAATGGTCAGTGAAGTACACAGGAAGAGACAGACTGGTTAAGGTGGAAATCTGAAACCACCTTAGGCAAAAACTTCCTGTTAGTCCTGAGGACCACCTTATCTCAATGGAAGGAGATAAAATCAGGCTCCACTGACCAGGCTCGTAACTCACTTATGCGTCTGGCAGACGGGATGGCTACCAGGAACACAGTTTTCCAAGTCAAGTACTTAAGCTCTGCTGAAGACAAAGGCTCAAAAGGGGGTTGCATAAGCTGAGCAATGCAAACATTAAGGTCCCAAGCAGGGGCAGGGTCCCTGAATGGAGGGTTGGTATGAAGCAAGCCCTTAAAAAACTTGGAGAATACAGAGTGAGCTGAAAGAGAAGAGGGCTTACCTGCTGAAATGAAAGCAGAAACAGCTGCCAGATGCACCTTTAGTGTAGCTGGTCTAAGCCCTAAGCTATTCAAATGGACCAAATAATCAAGACTGTGGGCAGATCAGCAGACTCGGGGAAATATGCCTTCCAGAGCACCATATGGAAAATCTTTTCCACTTGGAATTATAAGTAGTCCTGGTGGAAGGCTTCCTAGAAGCCTTCAGAATGTCCATTACACCTTGGGAGAGGTGTAAATCAACAAACTCTTAACTCTTCAAGAGCCAGGCCTTGAGATTGAGAGATTTGGGTACCAAACTCTCCCCTGAGCACAGGTTAACACGTTGTAATTCCTGGGAAGACACAGGGGAAGATTGACTGCTAAGGACAACAGGAGTGGATACCAGGGCTGTCTGGCCCAGTCTGGAGCAATCAGGATCACCTTGCAGGGTTGGGACCTGATTTTGACCAGCACTTTGAACAGGAGAGGGAAGGGGGGGAAAAGCATACAGGAACTTCCCTTCCCAACTGAGAACTAAGGCATCCAGGGGGACTGAGCCCAACACTGGGGGCCTGCAGCAAAAAAGGGGAAGTTGGTGATTGTCTGGGGCTGCAAAAAGATCTATCTGTGGGGTGCCCCATCTGGAGAATATCACCTCCAAGACCAGGGGATCCAGTGACCATTCGTGATGGCCCTGAGATATCCTGCTGAGAGCATCTGCCAGGACATTGTCCTTGCCTGGGAGGTGTACTGCTGTGAGGGAGGTGTTCAGGGAATAAGCCAGAGACCACAACTTCATTGCTTCGGTGCACAAGGCTGTAGACCGAGTGCCTCCTTGCTTGTTGATGTACCACATCGTGGTGGTATTGTCTGTTCTGACCTGGATAACTTTGCTCTGAACAGATCTGGAAAAATCTTGAAGTGCTAGAAATACTGCTCTGAGTTCCAATAGATTGATGTGAAGCAGAGATTCCTGAGGGGACCACAGCCCCTGGGTAGTCAGGCCGCCCAAGTGAGCCCTCCACCCCAAGAGGGAGGCATCTGTAGTAAGGATTAAAGAGTGGACTGAGTGACAAAGGGAACTCCTGCCTTAGATTGTTCTGATCCTGCCACCACTGTAAGGCCTGGATCAGGGTTCGAGTCACTGGGATCAATTTGGTCAGAGGGTCCTTCTTTTGAGACCAAAAGGCTCTCAAATGGAACTGAATGTCACTCATCTGAAATCTTGCTCCCTGCACCACTGCTGTGGAAGCAGGTATGTGCCCCAGGAGCTGCAGAAAATGCCTTGCTGGTCGAGACACCTGCAGGGTGAATGAGGAGGCCAGTGAGATAAGGGTCCTTGTCCTGTCCAGAGGAAGGAAAGCTCTGGCCTTTTGTGTATCTAGCTCTGCGCCTATGAAGGTGAGGAGCTGAACAGGCTCTAGAACTGACTTTGAAAGATTCAGAAGGAAGCCCAAAGAGGTAAGCAGTTGCTGAGTTATCTGCAGGTGTAACTTGATTTGGTCTGGGGACTGGCCTACTATGACCCAGTCGTCCAGGTATGGGAAGATGGCAAACCTTTGCCTTCTTAGAGAAGCAACTACTACTGCCAGGCATTTTGTGAACACCCTTGGAGCAGAAGTTAGACCGAAGGGCATTGCTCTGAACTGGTAATGGCCTGAGGGCAGCTCGAACCTGAGGTACTTTTGATGAGAATATGGAAGTAGGCATCCTTGAGGTCCAGGGATACTAGCCAGTCCCCTGGCCTTAGAGAGGGTAGAATAATTCCCAGAGTCACCATTTTGAATTTTGATCCAGGATGGGCCGCCATTCTCCTGTCTTTTTTGGGGTAAGGAAGTACCTGGAGTACAATCCTTTGCCCTGGTGTAGGGGTGGAACCCTTTCCACAGCTCTGAGAGCCAGGAGGGAAGAGACCTCTGCCTCTAGGGCAAGTGCCTCTGAGGGATTTGCAGGTGGAAAGGATCTGGTTCTCAGCTTTGGAAATTTTTTGAAGCTGAGAACCAGTCCCTAGCTTACTATTTCCAGGACCCACTTGTCTGATATTAGAGACTCCCAGTCCGGGAGAGAGTAAGCCAGCCTGCCCCCTACAGGTAGTGGAGAATCGGCCCTGGCAAACCCATCAGGGTGCCTGTTTGGCAGGGGGTTTTGGCTGAGGGGTGGAAGCAGGTCTGTTTGTACCTCTTCTGCCTCTCCCTCTAAAGAACCCCCTCTGAGCACAGGCAGAAGAGGAGGCCTGGGCTTGGTAGAAAGGCCTATGAAAAGGCCTGCCCCTGCCCCTGGGGTGCTGCCTCTGAGGAGTGGCCTGCCTTTCCTGGCCTGTGCACTCCTATAGGTGTCCTATATTCGTCCATTTTTCATGTAATTCTCTGTCTGTTCCCAAACAGAGAATTACCCACAACAGGAAAATCCATGGCCTTAGTCTGGGTATCCTGAGACAGGCTAGTACATCTGAGCCGAGCCATTCTACGAAGTGCCACAGATGTAGCCATGACTCTAGATGACACATCATTGGAGTCCACCGCAGCATGGAATTGCACCTTGGATGCCTCAATACCATCAGCAGTCACCTGCTCCAGCTCACTGGCAAGCTGGCCAGGGACCTGTTTTGCTAAAGCCATGACAGTGTCCCATCTAGATTTCTGATACCTAGCAGTATAGGCCATATAGTTGGCCTGAGTCCCAAGGATGCTGTCATGTACTGTTTCTTTGCCATGGCCTCAATCCTCCTGGAGTCCTTGCCTAGGGGGTGTGAAGCCAAGGGAATATTTGCCTTATCACTGGCTGCAGCCTGCACTACCCCAACATGGCTGCAATGTTGTGTAAGGAACTCCGTGTCTGAGCCTGACAATGTATACCTCTTGTCCATTCTCTTATCCACAGGAGGTATAGTATTAGGAGTCTTTAAATCTTAAATGTCTGTTTCCAAAAGATTGTGTAAGGGAATAGACAGCCTCCTAGACTCTGGGATATTCATCATTTCCACATAGTCAGGCTCCTCCAGGTCATCCACAGCTTCCCCCATAGGAAGCTTGAGGGTTTCAGCCACTTTTTTATAAAACATGAAATGGGAGGGGGACCTAGAAAGCTAGGAGGAGACACTTGAAGGTCTGTCTGGGGAGATGTCCGAGTCAATGGGCACATCCAGACTTTCAAAACCACATTCACTTTCCTCATACTCCTCTTCCTCCTCCTCAGATTCATAATATTCCTCTAAATCATAATCTTGAACCGGTGGAACCGGCTGAACCGAGCGCCTCCTTGATGGTGCCGGTTCGGTCGAACCGGGGAAAGCGAATGCACAATTTTTATCGCTTTGGCTATTTCTTCAGCGGTTGGAGAAGAAAGTTTTGGATCCACACCAGCTGATTTTTCTTTTCTTGTTCTCTTAGCTGGAACCGACTCCTCAGAATCTGCTCTCCTTGCCTGAAGAAGTCTCGCCCTGGTCAGAGGGCACTCCTTCTGGTTCGATTTGAACTGAACCAGGTTGGCCATCCGGTTCAGCGGACTTATTGGCCTCCCTTTCCTGAGCCTACCAACCTCTTTCTAGGGTAGCTGCAGGAAAGTTTTTGCCAAATCTGGCAGTCTGCATTGAGGTGGTCAAACCTCAGACACAAACACAGGTGATGTGGGGTCAGCCTAGTAAAGACTTCCCCACACACTACACTGCTGAAACCCAGTGGGCCTGGTTTTTCTTTTGGGTTTCTCAGATATTGTGCCAGTCCTAACCAAATTTACCCTTTTAATGGCAATCCGCCAGGCAAGACCCTTTTATTGGTTCCTGACCGTGTTACGGGTCGTGGAAAAAACCGTAATAAAATCCGTTTTTTTTAGAACCGATAAGAACAGGTAACCACACACTTAAAGTACAAATAAAGATTTTTTTAACAGCTTGATTGGTTCAACTGAACCAAGAACTGCTACAAGTTCCACACAGAATAGAAATTAATATAAACCTATCTAGTACTCACAAATACCACAGACAGAGACTGAACCAACAGGTTACGGTTTAAATTGGGTCGAAAACCGAGAAAAGCTCACTTTAACCGACAAACTGAACCAAGCAGAAGGGAGAAATCTCTGGAGCGATTGTTCAGTGAGGCGGAGTAAAGAATCTGACAGTTTGAGTTTAAACAGCAACAGACAGAGTCTTAACCGAAGCCGAGCTCAGCTGCTCATGCCTGGCATGGAAAATTAATCTCATCTCCGGGGCAGTTCAAGGTTGGGACTCACTGCTATTGTCAGAATATAGCAAGACTTCATGTTGTTTGAAGTGGATATTCCTTAATGGAAAAAGGAGCTAAAAAACGCCTAAGGGATGGAGGGCGGGGAAGGTATGACTTACTGCAAGAGCTCTCGAAGATCTACTGTTACGGTAGTTCTCACGTATCTGTACTATCTTACCAGAGGGCTTTCAGCAGGTAATTACATAAGGACAGAATACCAAGCAGTCTGGAACAAAATGAAAGGCACTCGGAGGAGGAACTGTTCAAGAAGTAGCAAAAACCCTTGCAAACCTCAAGATAGGAGGCCTTGCAAGACAGCTAACCCAAAGTCTGCTCTGCGGCGAGAGGCAATGTCCAAACTGTAATGTTTCGTAAAGGTATGGACGGAAGTCCAGGTGGCGGCAGCACAGATGTCTGCCGCAGACACATTCTTGAAACAAGCCGCAGAGGCTGCTACTCCACGAGTGCAGTGTCCTCTGACTTGACCCGGAAGGGTCTTGTTGTACTTGTCATAACAGAAAGTGATGCAGTGAGCCAACCACTTAGACAGGCATTGCTTGGAGACAGCATTGCCTTCCCTTTTGTGAGCAAAAGAGACGAACAACTGATCAGTCTTTCTGAGATCCTTCGTCCTATCGGTGTAGTATCTCAGAATCCTGTGGACATCCATGGTATGCAGCAAGTATTCTCCCTGGTTGGAGTACTGCGTGAAAAAAGCAGGTAACTCAAAAGACTGATTTAAGGTAGACTCTGCTACCACTTTCGGAAGAAACTTAGGGTTCGTGCAAAGAGCTACCTGCTCTTTGCGAAAAATCAGATAGGGACTTTACACATATAGGGCCTGAGCTCGGAAATTTATGCGAGCAGAAGTAATGGCCACCAAGAAGAGCTGCCTTCCACGATAAGAACTTCAAGTTCGCGAAGCCGCAGGCTCAAAAGGAGGAAGGGTAAGTTTCGAGAACAAAGTTCAAATCCCAAGGGGAGTAGGAGTCCAAAACAGGGGGCCTGAGATGAAGGACCCTCGAGAAAGGTCTTGGACACTTTAATTGGGCAAAGGCTTATCAGCAAAAGGAACATGGTAGGTCGGCACAGTGGCGCTGAGGGTTGAGGCGCTGGACGCCACACCGCGCACGCCAGCGACCCGGGTTTGGGAAACGAGCCTGGGACGCCGGGTGGAGAAGGATTGAGCGTCTGCTAGACTGGGCCCTTCTCCGGGTGGAGGGGATGTCTCGATGTCCCACCGCCCCAGCAGTGGCTGGGGGCTGGCAGACATGGGCTGAACTAGAGGGACGTGCTGTGGCAGACGCCTGGAGGGGACATGTGCGGCTGCGGCGCTGCCTCCGTCCCTTGGCGCTGGCTGCACGCCACAGACGATGGGAGAAAGGGAGAAACCCCTGCGGGCTGGCACATGATGGCAGACTAAGCAGCTCTGGCCAGCTTCCACCTGGATGTCCCCGGTACTGATAACCCCTCAGATCCCGTGGGCGTGGTGCGTGCCCACCACGGCAAACAGATCGTGGCGCAGGTTGGAGGAAGGGGCTGAGCTTGGGATTGGGGCAGACTAGGGATGGTTGGTCAGGCGGATTGGGGGGTTATCGCAACACCCCCCAGCCGTAGAGAGAAGAAAATGTATAACAAAAAAAAAAAAAAAAAAAAAAAAAAGGAACATGGTAGGCTGAAATAGGAGCCATGTGAACCTTCAAAGAGGAGTGACTGAGACCCAGGTCAAAAGATGATAATCGAGCAGAATGGCCACAGTGGCAGGAGAAAGGCTCCCACGCTCCTGAGGCAGCCCAATGGAAAATCTCTTCCATTTCAAAGCGTAGGTGGACCTAGTGGAGGGTTTTCTAGCCTCCACCAGAATCTCGGACACCTTAGGAGAGACGCCAAAACGAGATTGGGCTAGGTCTGCAGGAGCCATGCATGAAGTTGGAGAGACTCGAGTCCCGGATGGACCAGGGTCCCCTGATCCTGGGTCAGCAATCCTCGAGATAAAGGAAGAGGAAGAGTAGGAATCTCTGAGTATTGCTGTAGAAGAGAGAACCAGATTTGCCTGGGCCAGAAAGGAGCAATCAGAATAATTCTCGCTCCTTCCAATGCAAGTTTCTGCAGCACACGAGGGACCAAAGGAATTGGGGGAAAAGCATAGAGTAGACGAATCTGTCCTCTGCCTAGAGAGACAGAGGCCGCTTCCTGAAAGCGCCTCTCTGGAGGAGCGAGCAAAAGTGGGAAGTTTTATGCTTTGGGAAGAGGCGAACAGGTCTACCTGTGGAGTCCCCCAAGCTAGAAGATGCCGCTTAGAACCTTTTGGTCCAGTTCCCACTGGTAGAGCCAACCAGCCGCCCAGTCTGTCTGCCAGGACATTGTCGACTCCCAGAACATGGATCGCCGTGAGGTGAAGGTTGTGAAGCGTTGCCCATTCCCAAACCCTCATCGCTTCCCTGCACAGCAGGTAGGACAGAGTCCCTCCCTGCTTACTGATGTACCACACCACGCACATGTTGTCCGTTTGGACAGCTAGGTGACCAGGAAGTATGTATTGGTGAAGGGCTTGGAGAGCACATAGTACTGCTCGTAGCTCGAGCACATTGATGTGGAGAGCTAGCTCCAACCTGGACCATAAACCCTGGGTTTGGTGAGGACCCAGATGGGCTCCCCAACCTTCGCCTGATGCGTCCGTGGTCAGAGTCTGGGAGGGGGGAGGATGAAAGAAGGGGCCCCTGGAACAGGTTCTCTCGAACCATCCACCATTGCAAGTCTTTGTCACCCACTGAGGAGATCAGCACCAGATGATCTAGGTCGCCTACAAGTTGATCCCACTGAGAGCAGAGAGTCCACTGAGATCCTCATGTGGAGTCACTGCGGCGGAACTGCCGGGATGGCAGCCGCCATAAGCCCCAAAGACGGAGTACCAACCTCACCGGAACTTCCTCATGGCTCCGAAGTAGGGAAATCTGTGGACGGGAGGAGGCCCCCTGTCCGAAGGCAGGAAGGCCTTGCACACTGTCGTATCGAGGATTGCCCCAATGAACTGGAGTCTCTGGGAAGGGACCAGATGAGACTTGGAATGGTTGATGGTGATACTCAGACCAGTGAAAACCTGCTGGGTGAGGGAGAGAAAATGCAGGAGCTCCTCCCTGGACGAGGCCGCCAGGAGCCAGTCGTCCAGGTAGGGAAAAACCTGAACTCCCAAAGTAAGCAGGTGGGCCGCTACCACCACCAGGCATTTGGTAAAAACTCGGGGAGCCGAGGAAAGACCAAAAGGGAGTGCCCGGAATTGGTAATGATCCCCCTGGAAAGCAAACCGGAGGTACTTTCGGTGCGAGGGACAAATGGGGATGTGCAGGTATGCATCCTGCATATCCAGTGCACAAAGCCATTGGCCCGGCTGAAGAAGGGGCAAAAGGGTTTGAAGGGAGAGCATCCTGAACTTCTTGTATTCTACATAGAAATTCAGGGAGCTGAGATTGAGAATGGGTCTGAGATCTCCCGTCTTCTTTGGTACAAGGAAGAAATGGGAATAGTAGCCTGTCCCGTGAAGGTGAGGAGGGACGGGTTCTATGGACTGCTTCGCGAGGAGAGCAGATATTTCTTCCCTGACCAAAGGAAGATGGTCCCTTGAGTAAGAGGACTTCGGGGGTGGGGGTGGTATGGAGGTTTCTGTAGAAACTCTATAGAGTGCCCTCTCGATAATCTCGAAGCACCAATGAACTGATGTTATCCTCTCCCAACCCAGAAGGTGGAGGGAGAACCTCCCTCCTACCGGTTCCTCCGGGGAGTCCGGAGGCGGTGGGAGAGGGAAGGAGTCAGGTGGTGTGGCGAAGCACCGCAGCTGGGGCACTCGCTGCTTTTTTGGGCGGTTAGGGCCTGGCAGCTGTGGGGCCTATTGTTTGGTGGTCCGCCTTCCTGGGGTTTCACTTGAGGCCGGCTGAAGGACGGATCGCTGCGGGGATGGGGACTGTACATGAACCACAGATTTCAGTGCCGCCCCTTCTTCCGTAGTCGGTCATGCGATGTCCTTGACATCACCACCGAAAAGCACCGAACCCTGAAAGGTGCTTCTTGAATTGCTGACTGCACCTCCGGGACCAAACCTGACACTCGGAGCGCAGGCGTGATGTCAAGATTTATGCTGTAACGCAGAGCTCCGCTTCTGCGATATCCACTGCATGTAGGTCGCCTCAGAATGTGACGACTGGCCGAATGAGCAGAACGGACAAGGTCAGCTAACTCCTGCTTAACTTGGGAGTCAGGCAAGGAGTCAATCTTAGATTCCACCTGGGTAAGGACAGCCTTCTGGTAATCCCCCATATGTGCTACATAGTTAAGGCCCTGATCCCCAGTGTGGAAGAAGCGTAGATCTTCCTTCCATACTGATCCAGAAGGCGAGATTCCTTATCCAGAGGAGACGAGCTCAAATGTTTAGGGTGTGCTGACCGTCCGTGAGCAGCGCTAATCACAACAGAGTCTGCACAGGGGTGAGAATCTAAAAAGTCTACACCCTCCGGAGCCTGGAATAGCCTGTTGGACTTCCGAGGAAGTGGGGCTAAAGCAGACGGTTGTTTCCAAATAGTGGAAACAAGGTGGGCATGAGGCTCGATCCAGGATGGCACTAGAGTAGGGGCCGTGAGGGGCAGGTCCTGATGTTCGGCGAGTTTAACCCGCTGAGGATCTGGCTCTAAGGAACGCCACTGATGTACTTCCTGGATCTTCCTGAGCAACTCCGAAAAGGAAGGATCCTCCGGAGGAGTCCTCGGCCGGGGCTTGGACGGAGAGCGAGGCTTGTCGTTTTTCTCAGAGCATCCGTCGGAGGAATCCGAGGAGTCCGAGAAAGGAGAAGAAGAATTGGAAGCAGAGTAAGACTCTCTGACTCGTCTAGGGGGAGGAACGGGTTCCTTAGGGGGAATCCCTGGATGCGTATCCGCCCTCTCTGGATCCAGAGGGAAGAGCCGGGAACCGGAGGGCGGAGAGGGAGTGCCATCTGGGGTGTAATGGGGCCGAGGGCACCGCCGCCGTAAGGCGGCTCGATTTCCTTGGTGAGCTGAGCCTTGGCCTCAGCCCACCAGGAGGCCAGAGTCTCCTGAAGATCCACCAGCGGCCTAGGGGCGGAGGAGGAGGAGGGGATAGTTGTACGGATTATATCCGTAAGGCGAGTATCCATAACCCGGCTGCAGGAATACCTGAGCTGGCGTATAGGCCAGGTACTGCAGCTGCGGTGGAGCCGGCGCCGGGTACTGCAGCGCAGGATACTGCGACCCAGGTAAGCCGGCGTCGGATACCCAGGTACCGGAGGAGCTGATGGAGCAGACGGCCCAGTAGGGAGCTCCACGGGCGGATCAACAGTAATAGGCCCGTGGGGTGGAGGGCCCGATGGGAGAGGAATATCCCCCGCCGGTGTTGGCGGGGCTGGTGTCGGAGCCAGGGCCGGCGTCAGATCCGGTTCAGTGGGAGGATGGTCTGACGGCGAAAAGCATCCCGAGCACTGCGCCGAGACAGGAGAAAAGTCCTCGGGTCAGGTAGGGGACTGGTTTCGGACGGCAGGAAGGCTGCGGGGAACCTGGGATGACAGAGGGTCTGTCGTAGGCTCCGACGCCTGGCGCACATCGGAGGAGCCGACGTGCGACTTATGGGCTGAATCCCGGTGGACACCAGAGGAGCCAGCGTCCGACTTAAGGGGTCCCTCGTCGGAGGCGGAACGAGGGTGGGAAGCGGCCCGGTCCAAGGGGGACACTGCCGTGCACCGCCCCAAAGGGTCGGGCGTCTTAGCGGCCTTCTCCCGGCGGGCGGAGGAGCCGACGTCCGTCTTATGGGAGGCGCCCGCGCCAGTAGGTCGCAGCCCGCGGCACTGGGGGCAGCTTCCTTGCTCGGAGGCACCAAGGGTTTCGAACGCCAACCCGATCGGCGGGTCGACGCCCCTCCAAAGCCTTGGAGGCTGTTGCGGGCGATCCCCAGAGGGATGTTACCATTTGCTGCCCGCCAGAGTCGCGGAGGAGAAGGCCTCTCCAGTGCCTTTCTTGTCCCGCTTGTGTCCTTCTGGGAGGTCGACGCCCGCCTAGCTTCTTCAACTCTTCTCCATTGCAGACATCTTTTTTAAGGAGATGGGCTTCCAAAGACTGCTGGCATCGTCTTCGGGTGGCCGCGTTAAAATGCAGGCAATGCGGGCACTTTTCGACCGCGTGGTCGGGGCCTAAGCAAATTTGGCAGAGGGAGTGACCATCCTTGTGAGGGCAGTTGGGCCAGATTTAATGACTTATTTTGAGGGGACGACATAAACAGATGTTCACCTGATGAAAAATACCAAAATACTGATAACTTCGCAAAAACGACGGCAATAGGGCTGAGCACACAACTTCACCGCGAGAGCTGCACGAGCTGACGGGCGGAAAGAACTGGAAGGCAGGCGCCTGGAACCGCCTTTTATACCGACGCCGCCCTACCGTCACCTGACATGAAGGTCCACTACCAGGGACTGCTAGCTAGAAAATTTCTGTGGGGTCCTGCCGCCGCCGACGCTGGGTCCTATATATGTAATTACTCTACTGCAAGAGCCCTCTGGCAAGATTGTGTGTTTTACGCTTGCTTCGTGCCAAGATGCAAGGAACGACAAAAAAACAGTAGGACTTCTTGGAGGTGTGCAACCCTCCTGTTCAATGCAATGGTCCATGTAGCAGACGCGGCCCTATAGCACCGATAGATGTCCAAGCCCTCTATGACAACACTTAGGCTGACCTGGTCTTCTGTTCAAAGAAAACCACCGCTGCTTAATGTCGCCCTCCCGCTTCCTGTCACTGGGGAAACTGTCCTTTTATATCCGGAGAGACGAGATCTTCAGCAATCGAGCTCATCGTCAATGAGTCCAGGCAGCAGAGTGAATCTCTAAAATAACCTTCGGGTCATTTTCTTTCTTTACTTTGCGCAGTGACTAACATATTGTGCAGTTGGGGGATCTCGGTTTCCGAGCGCCTTTTCCCGGTGGGATTGACAGGCTGCACTGCACATGGAGCGCCGTTGCCATCCAGTGACAAAAGACAATGCTGCACTCATTGTGTGGGGGCTAACCCCGCTGAAGCCCCCCACGAACTGGAATTAAGGGCCTCAACCTCACACTGTCTCCTGCTTGTTAATCCCCCTCCCCTTATATCCACACTCACTGTAATCGAGGTCGGGGACCGGGATGTAATGTGCCCCACTACAGAGAACACCATCGGCTGAAATATAATCCGATCAGCAGTGCACAACGAACGGCAGATCAATAAATGAGCTGTACCAGCGCAGTGCTGTTGGCGAGGATTGCCTGTGCAACAAACAAAACCACATGCATCTGTGCGGCACAGACACACCAGCATCGGAAGCCGCAGATTTGGCAGGGACTACAGCTTTTTATGAAAGGGTGGGTGGCTCTGATTTAGGATAGGGGTCCTTGCAGTGTAATGTGAAACTGGGCTTACTGATGCCAGCGATCCACGGCACTTTCACACGCTTGATAGCAGGCGCCAGCAGCTGAGCTGAACTTCTGTAGGGAGCATGCCAATCGGATCACCGATGGAGCGTATCAATCGGATCCCAGATAGCGCAGAAAGGCTTAAAAATCGCATGAGACATTTGAGATACACGTTTTTACTAAGAGTCTAAAAGAATATTTAAATCACCATCGTCGTCTACAACTTTTATCCAATGAGGAATGAGATACATAGCGTGCTAGTTTAGTGGAAAGATGTGTTAGATACAGAAATGAGGGAAAGCAGTACACATTTTTTTTTCGATGCCTACTTTACCAACTGTAACTAAAAGCCAATAGTTTGACAATTGTTGGGGTTGTGGTTAGTGGTGTGGTGGCATGGCTATTGGTGTGGTGGCATGGCTAGTGGTGTGAATGGACCTCTGTGGGACTGGCTACCTTGACATGGTACAGAGGCTTGTCACAATGCAATATTGTAACTAAAAGCCAGTCTGTTAGTTTGACAACTGTTGGTGGTGTGGCAAGTTGTATGGTGGCATGGCTAGTGATATGTGAATGGATAGCTAACTTGATGTGGTAGAGGCTTATAACTAAAAGCCAGTCTGTTAGTCTGATAATTGCTGGTGGTGTGACTAGTGGTGTAGTGGCATGGCTAGTGGTATGTCAATGGTGTGGCTAGTGGTGTGGTAGCAGGGCTAGCAGTGTGTGAATTAACCTCTGTGTGACTAGCTGCCTTGATGTGGTACAGAGGCTTGTCATAATGCTATGTTGTAAATAAAAGCCAGCCTGTTAGTCTGACAACTGTTGGTGAAAGTATGGCTAGTGATGTGCTGGTATAAAACACAGGAAATGATGCTTGCGTCAGGTGAGATGGCACGGACAGTGCAGGGAAGGGGAAGCTGGCCGGGGGGGGGGTAGCAGTGGGTCCACGTGGTGTGCAGATCTGAAATTCCTGGCTACACCACTGATACAGGGCCCTTATCAGAGGATTTTTTTTTAACTTTTCAACTCTCACATCGAAAAAGTAACCAGATGCTGTATACATTTATAAACAAACACACATAAAACATACAGGGCCGCTACCTGAGGGACATTTATACGTTTACACAGGTTTACTCTCTTTAAATAAATGTTTTTTAAAAGAGTTACATTAATTTAAAGGATTTATGGGTAAAGACATGCATTTTAAAGTAAATGAAACAGGTATTTAAAGGTAAATAACCATAGGGCACTTCCATGCTTGGAAAGTTTTGTTCGCCCCATCCTCCTCAGAGGTTGTACTTTAATTCCTGCCTGTATGTAAAGTTCCTCGCTTGTCCCATCTCCATCTCTCCCTCACAGCCGGTTCCCTGAGAACACATCCATCCATCCTGGATTCCTCCCCATATCCCATTGGGCCCCTACCTGAAGCAGCAGGGCAGTGGGACACTCCGGTTCTGCAGGCGGGATTCAGGTGAGACAAACACGCTCCAGGCTCTGCTCTCTCATGCTCAGGGCTGGGCAAAGTGCTTGGTACAGCTCAGTGCCAACACTACGGGGCTAGTACTGTTCACTGCTGCTGGCTGTCTGTAGCTCCTGTCCCTGTGTCCGTCTCCGCTTTTGTTCCCAAAAACTTGCAACTCAGGTTGCAAATGGGAGCAGCGAGAAACATTTCAATAAATAAGTAAAGGAGAGCAAACCCTTGACGAGTGAGTGACATAAAGAACCATGCAGCGTGTGCTGTTCTAGTGCACTTCACCCTTTCTGTTTCATTCCTGGCCTCCATTTAGTTGCCGTGCACCACAGTGTAGTATTCAGTCCTCTGACTGTTAACCAAGCCACCACAGTGTTTGCTGTTTTTTTTTCCTACTTTGACTTAAATACTTCACATTTGTCCAGTGGCTGCTTTCTAGTTGGGTCAAAGCTGGGAGTGCCTGAGTTCTACTACATCGGGTAACATCTTCAACTATTTTGAAGTTTGACAATGCATTTACTGTTTTATAGCCCAGGCTAAATTACTAACGTTTAACATTACTTTGTTCTCCTGTCTCCTGTGACAGAAATGAATGGAAGATTGAGTCTCCTTTATGGTGGGTCTAATACTGCATTTAAACCTGCATGCCTCCATACCTGTATATTCCATTGCAGTGGACTGTAGAGGAACAGGATGCCTCCCCAATTATTGCAGAAATGGAAAGGGGTTAAATGCAAGGGCAGGCACCCTACAGGTGAGGCAGGGGGGTTCAAAGTTTATGCTGGTGTTGGTTGTGTGAGACACTATTTACTATACAGAACAGGAAGCCGTAATGGGGGTGCAGGGCAGGACTGTGATTAGCAGGGGCATTCACTGTATACACCTTCAAACCTGCACATAGGGGTAGTCAGAGTGCACAGTGACAAGCAAGCAATTGTGCCTGCTACATTAGCCATGGTGCACCTTGTTTTCACAATGACACTGGGAGTACCCACTGCCAAGCAGGAATTTTATATTTTTTTGGCTACACCTCAAAAATAAGAAAACCATCCATCATTCTCTGTTGCACCATTATCCCCCAACCCATCTATTCAGCCCCCAAGCCCTTACTTACCCACTAGAAGGTCCAGCACCATAATGTTCACTGACCACAGACATGTCTTCACTTTTCAAAGCTGAATTATGAACTGAAGAAACAGGTTTGTGGCACAGTTATTTCAGTGGGGTTTGAATTTAGTGCCAGACACCAGTGAAAATACCTGCAAGCGAACGTTTGGCATTGACAAATGCTTGTTTAATAATGCATCACAAATGGGTGACAAATGCGCTCATTTCCCAGAAAATGTACCTTCGCCAATGCAGAGTCTCATTTGTACGCATCTGAAATTGGTTTTACTCATCTCATTTTAAAAATGAGGAGTAAAATATTCATGCCCAAATTTCTTATCTGGAGATAAGACACGACCATTCCTGACCAGTCTAGAGCCAGGGCATCTAGTGGAATTGTGCCCTTATGGTCTGCAACAGAATAGGGGCAGTAAGTGGTCTCTTGGGAGGGAAAGAGATCCATTTCTGGAGTGCCCCACCTTTTGAACACTGAGTACAGTACCTGTCTGTTTATAGACCATTTGTGATGTGCCTGGTTGATTCTGCTTAAGAGCATCTGCCACGGTATTGTCTTTGTCTGGTACATGAATGGCCTGCAGGAGGCCTTTAGTCAGCAGGCCAATTCCCATATTTTATGGCCTCTGAGCACAGAGGGTCTGACCTTGTTCACCCTTGTTTGTTTATGTAGTACATTTTGGTGGTATTGTCTGTTCTGACCTGCACCACACTGCCCTGTTACAAATGAGACAAAAATTTTAAAGTCAGAAATACTGCTCGGAGCTCCAACAAGTTCATGTGGAGGAGTGACTCTGCATTTGACCAAGTGCCATGGGTAGTGTGCTCTCCCAAGTGAGCATCCCATCCTAACAGAGAGGTGTCTCTTATAAGGAATAACTGATGGGTTTTCCCACTGAAAGGGAACCCCTTCTCTTAGCTTGTGTGCTTCCTTCCACCACTGTAGAGACTGAAGCACTGTTTTTGTTACTGGAATTGGTTCTGACATTTTGTCTTTTCTTTGGCACCAGTGTGCTCGGAGATGAAACTGAATATACCTCATTTGGTGTCTTGCTCTCAAGACAACTCCTGCTGCTGCAGCCATATGTCCCAAGATCTGCAAGTATTGCCTCGCTGGACATGGCTCGCCAAACCTGAATGAGGTAATCGGTTGCAGGATGCTCTGCACCCTGTCCTTGGGAAGGAAGGCTCTTCCTTGCATAGTGTCCAGTTCTGCTTCAATGAAGTGCAGGATCTGTACTGGATTGAGAATGGATTTTCCCTGATTTATCAGGAACCGCCGAGACTAAAATAGATTTTGTATTGTTACCAGGTGATCTTTCACCTGTTGTGATGACTTTCTCACGACTAGCCAGTCGTCGGGGTAGGGAAAAACTGAGATTTCCGTTCTTCTTAGATATGCCACTACCACTGGCAGACATTTTGTGAACACCCTGGGCGCTGAGGTGAGGCCGAAGGGAAGGGCTGAGAATTGGTAGTGACCTGAAGGGAGTCTGAACCTGAGATACTTCCTGTGAGACTCTTATTGGGATGTGGGAATAGGCATCCTTCAAATCCAGAGATGCCAGACAATATCCTTTTTGAATGACTGGCAAGATCAAGGACAAAGTGACCATTTTTAATCTTGGTCTTACTAGATACTTGTTCACAAGTCTGAGGTCTAGAATAGGCCGCCACTCCCCATATTTCTTTTTGTTGAGGAAATACCGAGAATAAAACCTTCTTCCTCTCTGAGGTCTTGGCACAGGCTCCACTGCTTTTGTGTGGAGCAAGGTTCGAACCACTTTTTCCAAAAGCGATCTTTCCTGAAGAGAAGCTGGTGTGAACAGCTTTGATTTCAGAGGAGGGAGAGATCTGAAACTCAGGGACAGACCCTGACTCACTAATTCCAAAACCCACTTGTCTATGGTGATGTGAGTTAATCTGCCCCCTACTGGTGCTAGGGAGGTGGCTTTGACAACTGAGTGAGGAATTTTGTTTTGGTTGTGATTGAACCTGGGTAGAGTGGGAACCTCCTACCTCTGGCCCTATAGTACCCAGTCTGCTGTGGGACAGCTTGTGCCTGACAGAAGGACCTGCCGTAGGGTGTCCTTCCTCTGCCTCCCCTCTCATAAGGCCTATATGAAGGAGAAGACCTTTCCTTGGAGGAGTGACTTTTGTAGACGGTCTTGTACTCATCCCCCTTTTTCATGTAATCTTCAGTGTGTTTACCGAAGAGAAAGTGATCCTCAACAGGAAAATAGACAGCCTTAGCCTGGGTATCCTGTGTAAAATTAGTAGCCCTCAGCCATGACAGCCTTCTCAGGGCGTCAGTCAGAGCCATCCACCTAGCAGCACTGTCACTGGTACTTAGATGCTTCTCGTCCAAACCTTGCTGTTTCTGCTAGGTCTTCAGAGAGAGGGGAAGGAGCCTTCTCTGACATTGCCAAAACTGACTGCCACAGTGTTTTTGGTACTGTGCAGCACAGGCCTGGTAATTAGCATGTCTCACCCCCAGGAAGGCGGCTAAATACCCTTTTTTAGACATGTTGTTTATCTTCCTGGAATCCTTCTCATGTGGATGAGAGGACAGAGGAACCCTCGCCTTCTCACAGGCTGCCTGCTGGACTATACCGATGATCAAGGTGAGAGTAAAGAAATTCAGTCCCTCGTCTGTCCAACTGGTATTTCTTATCCATCTTTTTATCCAGAGGTGGGACAGAATTTGTGTTCTGCAAGATTTTAAATAAATCTTTTTTAAATGATTTATTTATTGGCAGGAGAATTTTCTTTTTGGGCGTTAGCCCAATCATCTCCAGATATTCAGCTTCCTCCTCATCTTCTATGACCTCTGTAGCAGCTAGGTCAAGACCATCCACTATTTTCCTTACAAACGAAAAATGAGAAGAAAAATCTTCTGGTTTAGGAGGAGAGCCAAATTCTTGCTCTGGTGAGATCTCCGGTTCAATGGGCTCACCATCACCCTCTGGTTCATCATAATCCCACACTCCATCTCCTGGGAGGGGAGTTCAGAGGAAGGAATTGGTTCTTGAACCCTTGGAGGAGGGATGGTAGGGACAGGTATAAAGCCGTGTATAGCCTGAATGACCTTCATGGCCTGGGCAATCTCCTCCACAGTTGGCAGGCTGTAAGGCACAGAAGAAACCCTTCTAGGTTTATCCTGGGGTATGACGTGCTTTGTCTTTCTGGTTTTCTTGGAGGGGGACAGAGAGTCAGCCGGACCACCCATCCTTTTTAAGGTGCCAGTATCACCCTTTTCAGGGGTGTGTAAAGAAGAGAACGGTTTCACCCGTAAATGTGGAGTGTGTTGACTGGTCAGAGCCCAAAGCACCCTTGTCAAGTCTCTTTCACAACCTTTCCAATCTGTCTTTCCACAGTTTTTTTGTGGGAAAGGATTTACAAATTTCACAGTCTGCAGAAAGATGTTCAGTTTCCAGGTAGACCACACAGCATTCATGCTTTTCTGCTCTGGCAAAAACGTCCCCACAATTCAGACAATTTTTAAAACCTGGGGGACCAGTCTTTTCTTTGGTTTTTCAGACAGGTCCATTTCCAGGAGAGAAACCACAACCGCAAAAAAGATAAGCGTAAAACCTTTTTTTTGCGGTCGGTTCCGGAAACCGATCAGGTTCCAAAAATAAACCGAGAGTTTTAAAACTCAGAATCGGGTTAGCAGTTCACAGCAACAGGGTTAGCAGTTGAAAGAAACCGAATCAGTGGTTTAAAACCATTATTTAAACAAGTTTTAACAACCAAATGATAATCTAAATAGCAGAAAAAATTCCGCAAAAACTAAGAACTACTCCAGTTCCTCAGCAGTTATTCCGAACCGTGAGGAACTGAGAAAAATATTACGATCAACTCTAAAAACTAAACATATGAAAGAATTTAACAATAAATAAAGGCAGCAGTAAGAATGATAAAGTATTGAATACTTATTCTTCGCAATGAGCCACAAAACGACCTAAGGGGAAGTCTCCTGGGTGTCTTGACTTGTCAGGTGGAGTAAGAAATCTGAGACGTTGATGGAACGTTGCAGCAGATGAGGGCAGCAGTTTGAATAAGTGTCACGCGCCAATGATAGTTCCACCATTTGCATAAAGTTCCATTTGCTCCAGGCAGTTCTACTTAGGAGGCAGACTGCAGAGTTTTATGAATATAGAAGAATATATGGGGTTAGAAAGTACAGTTACGTAAGAACTTACCATAACGGCAGATTTTCGAGAGGAACACTTGCAGCAGGTTACACCATAAGTACTGAAGCCAGCAACCGCCAGGACCCCACGGAAAACTTCTAGCTAGCAGTATACAGTGGGGAAGCACCCATTAATGGCGGCCCATTCCACGAATCAGCCAATGGTATATCAGGAGTGCTCCCTCAGCCCTACCTCAGTTCTCCCGCCAGAGACCCGAGCAAACTCAGAGATGCAGAACCAAGGAGGTTCCTCCAAAACAAGGAATGCTAAACAGTCAATGGTGAAACAAAATACCAGGGGGAAGGTGGGAGGGAAAGCAGCACCTGCTGCAAGAGTTCCTCTCTAAGATCTACTATTACAGTAAGTGCTTACATAACTATACTATCTCAGTTCAAGGGTAAGCTCCTGCAGCAGGTTACACCAGAAGGACAGAGTCCAAGTAGTAAAAGGCTCCCCCCCCCAGCCGAGGGGAGGTAAAAGTCAGCTAGAAAGCTCATGAGAGCAGGCCCTGCAAGACATCCAGGCCAGAGCCTGCCCTACGACGAGAGGAGATATCCGAAGTGTAGTGCTGAATAAAAGTGTGTACAGTACTCCATGTGGCAGCTGCACAAATGTCCGCCGCAGACATATTTTTCATAGATGCAAAGAAAGCAGCCATACCCCTGGTAGAATGACCTTTGACAGGTCCCAGCAAAGGCTTGTCATACTTTCTATGACAGTAAACAATGCAGTTAACTAACCACCTGAACCAAGTCTGCTTAGAAACTGGAGCCCATTCAGTCCTTAAGGCGAAAGAAAAACTGTTCAGACTTTCGGATATCACTGGTGCAATCTAAGTAGTAAGGAAGCACCCAATAGACGTTCAGAGTATGAAGAGCCTTCCCTCGATTAGAATACTCTGGATAGTAAACAGGCAAATGGATGTCCCGATTCAGTGTAAACTTGGACACCACTTTGGGCAGAAAAGTAAAGTTACGTTAAGAACTTACCGTAACAGTAGATCTTTGAGAGAGGTTCCTGCAGTAGGCCATAAGAAAAAATTACTCACCTTAGTAATGTTGTTTCTTCTAATGGAGTCTTGCTATACTATAGACATTAGCAGTTTGTTCCAGCTCTAGAACTGCCCCAGAGTGAAATGGTTAAAACCATTCCAAAATAGAATTTTGGCACGAGAGCAGCTCTATCTGTGTCATTTCAAACTTGAACTGTCAGATCTTTACAAGCCAAACTCACTAAGGTCTGTGTGAAGCTGTAACTACACTAGCCAAATGGCTACCTAAATAATAACAACCATTGATGGTCCCAACACCCAAGACTCAAGTCAGGGGACCAGAAATACTAACACCATTCTAATAATATGAAAATGGAACATAAGCATAATAAAACACACTGCAGCGTACATACACACCCCCAAAGTCCCAAAGGGACAAAATGCTAGCAGGACATAAGTAGTGCCCACATTAAGTTGCCCGCACCCCACCAAGTAGAGGTTCTGAGAGGGGCAGGTTGGGGGGGAGGTCTATAATATAGCAAGACTCCATTAGAAGAAACAACATTACTAAGATGAGTAATTTTTTCTTCAAACAACATGAAGTCTTGCTATATTATAGACATTAGCAGTACCTCCATGGAGGAGGGGCAGAACCTACTTAGGGAATAGGCTCTGAAGAACAGCTGTGCCAAACCAAGCATCTCTCCTGGCCTGGACATCCAGGGAGTAATGCTTGGTAAAAGCGTGTACCGTTTTCCAAGTAGCAGCCTGGCAAATCTCTAATAAAGGGATATCTCTGGCAGCAGCTAAAGACACAGCTGTACCCCTGGTAGAATGAGCCCTCAAACCGGGGGCTCTGCCCACTTTCTGATAAATTGGATACAAGAGACAATCCACCTGGCTATTGATCTCTTAGTGGCAGGTTTGCCTTTCCCAACTTTACCATAGGTAAGAAAAGTTGGAGGATTGAACCTGTGACCTTTGGTACGCTCTATATAATAACTAAGAGCTCTCTTAACATCCAGGCTGTGCAACTTCCTCTCACCCAAGAGGAGTGATCAGTGAAAAATACTGGAAGGAGATAGATTGATTAAGATGGAAATCTGAAACCACCTTAGGCAAAACTTCCTGTTAGTCCTAAGGACTACCTTATCCCTGTGGAAAGAAATAAAGTCAGTCTCCACTGACAAGGCTTGCAATTCACTTATGCGTCTGGCAGAAGTGATAGCCACTAGAAAAACAGTTTTCCAAGTTAGGTACTTAAGCTCTGCAGAAGACAGAGGTTCAAGGGGTTGCATTAACTGGGCAATGCAAACATTAAGGTCCCAAGCAGGGCTGGTTCCAAAGGGAGGATTAGTATGGAGTAATCCCTAAAAAACTTGGAAAACACAGGATGAGAGGAAAGAGGGATGACTCTTCCTGTTGACACAAAAAGCAGACACAGCTGCCAAATGAACTCTCAGGGTAGCTGGTCTGAGACCCAAGGAATTAAGATGTACCATGTAATCTAACAAAATTGGCAATTCAGCAGATTCTGGGGAAGAAAAAATTACTCACCTTAGTAATTGCTTTTCTTCTCATGGAGTCTTGCTGTATTAGGACTTATTGCAGTTAGCCCCTGGCTCTGAACTGCCCCGGAGAGGAAACAGTTAACTCCAGAGAGATCTGGAGTTCCACAGCGCGAAGGCGCTGTTCAAAGCTCTATCTGGCCAGCTTCAAATGAAACTGCCAGGTTCTTTACGAAGCTAAACTAACATAGCAAGTCTGTGTGGAAAAGCTCTACACTAGCCATTGGCTACCTACCAGTAGTAAAACAACAAAACACAACAACAATCACAGAATAAAAACAATATTACCTATTGTTGTTAGGATCACCCCTGACAAGCACTAATAGGCCCCCTCTCCCCAAAAGACTCAAGTCCAGAGAGGGGACCATCTACCACTTAACAAAAAACAGAATTACCTAGTTCCCTAACCCAAATGAAACGGGGACTAGAGAGACTAAAATGGCATGACACAGTGCTTGCACTAATTTACCAACCCCGTACCCAAGTAGGAATTCTGAGAGGGGTCGGAGGGGGGGTTGTCCTAATATAGCAAGACTCCATGAGAAGAAAAGCAATTACTAAGGTGAGTAATTTTTTCTTCAAACACCATGAAGTCTTGCTATAATTAGGACTCATTGCAGATTATACAGCAGTACCTCCAAGGAGGAGGGCCAGAACCTACTTAGGGAATAGGCTCTGAAGCACAGCTGTGCCAAAACGAGCATCTCTCCTGGACTGGACGTCCAGGGAATAATGCTTGGTGAAGGTGTGGACTGTCTTCCAGGTAGCAGCTTGGCAAATTTCCAAAATGGGAATATCTCTAGCAGCCGCTAGAGATGCAGCTGTACCCCTGGTGGAATGAGCCCTCAGTCCTGAGGAGGTTCTCTACCTAGTTTTTGCAACAGAACTGGATACAAGAGACAATCCACCTTGAGATTGTCCTCTTAGTGGCAGGTCTCCTTTGCCCACTTCTCCATAGGTAAGGAAGAGGTTGGAGGATTCGGACCTATGACCCTTGGTGCGTTCCAAACAGTAGCTTAGGGCTCTTTGCGTCCAAACTGTGCAGTCTCCTCTCCTGAGGAAGAGTGCTCAGTGAAAAATACTGGAAGAGAGATGGATTGGTTAAGATGAAAATCTGAAACCACTTTAGGTAAAACTTTCTGTTAGTCCTGAGGACTACTTTATCTCTGTGAAAGAAATAAAATCCTTTTCCACTGACAAGGCTTGTAATTCACTTATACCTAGCAGAAGTGATAGCCACTAGAACGACAGTCTTCCAAGTTAAAACTTGAGATCTGCTCGAAGACAGAGGCTCAAAGGGGATTGCATTAGCAGAGCAATGCAAACATTCAGATCCCAGGCCGAGCTGGTTCCCGAAAGGGAGGGTTAGTGTGAAGTAACCCCTAAAAACTTGGAAAACACAGGGTGAGAGGAGAGGAAACAGGTTTCCTGCAGAAACAAAAACAGAAACAGCTGCTAGATGAACCTTCAAAGTAGCTGGTTTGAGGCCTAGGAATTTAGATGGACCAAATAGTCCAATAAAATGGCCAAGTCAGCAGATTCTGGTACAATTTGCTTCTCAGAACACCAAAAGGAAAACCTCTTCCACTTGGAGTTGTAAGTGGTTCTAGTGGAAGGCTTCCAGAAGCCTTCAAATATCCAGGACACCTTGAGAAAGGTGTAAATCAGCAAATTCTAGCTCCTCAAGAACCAGGCCTTGAGGTGGAGGAACTGAGGTCCGGTACCACACTTCCCTGTGCACAGGTCAGCAGTCGTGGGTCCTGGGCAAGGTCAGGGGAGGTGGAATGTCAGGGACAGGAGAAGAGGGTACCAGGGCTGCCTGGCCCAGTCTGGAGCAATCAGAATCACTTTGCAGGGCTGAGTTCTGATTTTTACTAGTACCCTGAAGAGGAGAGGGAAGGGAGGAAAGGCATACAGGAACTTCCCTTTCCAATCCAACTGAAAGGCGTCAGGGGACTGATCCCAGCACTGGAGGCCTGCAACAAAACAGAGGAAGTTGGTGGTTGTCTGGGGCTGCGAAAAGATCTATCTGAGGGTGCCCCATCTGGCAAAGACTGTCCCCAGCACCAGAGATTCAGGGCCCATCTGGTGATGGCCCTGAGAGATCCTGCTGAGGCATCCGCCAGGACATTGTCCTTCCCTGGAGGTGAACTGCTATCAGGGAGGTGTTCAGGGAATAAGCCAGAGACCACAACTTCATTGCTTCGGTGCACAAGGCTGAAGACCGAGTGCCCCTGCTTGTTGATGTACCATATTGTTGTGGTGTTGTCTGTCCTGACTTGAACTACCTTGTTCTGGACAGTAGCTGAAAAAGCCTGGAGAGCTAAGAGAACAGCTCTGAGTTCCAAAAGATTGATGTGGAGCAGAGATTCTGAGGGACCACACTCCTGGAGTGGAAAGGTCGCCAAGTGAGCCCCACCCTAACAGGGAGGCATCCGTGGTGAGGGTGAGGGAATGAAGAACGGTAAGAAGGGGACCCCTGAGTTAGATTGCTTTGATCCTGCCACCACTGAAGGGCTAGGATCAGGGTTTTGGTCACTGGGACTAATTTGGTAAGGGGGTCCTTCCTTTGAGACCAGTAGGACCTCAAGTGGAACTGGATGTCCCTCATCTGAAATCTTGCTCCCTGCACGACAGCTGTGGAAGCAGCCATGTGCCCTAGGAGTTGCAGAAAGTGCTTTGCTGGTCGAGAGACCCGCAGGGTAAAGGAGGATGCCAGGGCAAAGATTCTGTCCACTCTTTCTGAGGGAAGAAATGCCCTGGCTGACTTTGTGTTCAACTCTGCACCTATGAAAGTTAGTACCTGAACTGGTTCCAGAACTGACTTTGGAAAATTCAGCAGGAATCCCAGAGAAGTGAGAAGCTGCTGGGTGACTTGCAAATGGTATTTTACCTGATCTGGAGACTGACCCACTATGAGCCAGTCGTCCAGGTAGGGAAACACAGCAACCCCTTGCCTTCTTAAATGAGCCACTACCACAGCTAGACATTTTGTGAAAACCCTTGGAGCAGAAGTGAGGCCGAAGGGCATTGCTCTGAACTGGTAGTGTCCAGAGGGCAGTTCGAACCTGAGGTACTTTCGTGAGAAGGCCTGATCAAGATATGAAAATAGGCATCCTTGAGGTCCAGGAAGCTAGCCAGTCCCTGGCCTCAGGGGAAGGCAAAATCATTGCCAGAGTTAACATTTTGAACTTTGGTTTCAAAAGATGCTTGTTCAGGAACCTTAAATCTAGGATGGGCGGGTCACCATTCTCCTGTCTTTTTGGGGTAAGGAAGTATCTCGAGTACAGCCCCTTGCCCTGATGGCAAGGAGGAACCCTTCCACTGCTTTGCAGTCTAGAAGAGAAGAAACCTCTGCTTCCAAAGCAAAGGCTTCTGAAGGATTTGCAGGAGGAAAATGTCTGGCTCTCATCTTTGGGAACTGCTTGAAGCTGAGAGAACCAGACCTTGCTTACCACTCCAGAACCCATTTGTCCGAAGTTAGGGACAACCAGTTCTGGCTGAAATAAGCCAACCTGCCCCCCACCGGTACAGGAGAATCGGCCCTGGACACCCCATCAGGGTGCCTGCTTTGCAGCAGCTTTAGGCTGAGGAGAGGGAGAGGGTCTGCCTGTGCCCAGTCTACCTCTGCCTCTGAAAAAACCCCTCTGTGCAAAGGCTGAAGAGGCCTGAACTTGATAAAAAGGCCTGTGGAAAGGCCTGCCCCTACCCCTGGGGGCATGCCTTTGTGGAGTGGCATGCCTCTCCTTAGCTTGGGCACTTTAGTAGGTAGTTCTGTATTCATCCATCTTTTTCATGTAATTTTCTGTTTGATCCCCAAACAGAGAATTTCCTACCACCGGAAAATCTATAGCCTTTGACTGAGTATCTTGGGACAGATTAGTGCATCTGAGCCATTCCAACCTACGGAGAGCTACAGAAGTGGCCATGACCCTAGAGGAAACATCATTAACATCAACAGCAGTATGAAATTGAACTTTAGAGGCTTCAACGCCATCAGCAGCCACTTGTTCCAACTCACTAGCCAGCTGGCCCTGGGCCTGCTTGGCCAACTGCAATATAGTGTCCCATCTAGATTTCTGATATCTAGCCACATAAGCCATATAATTAGCCTGTCTGAGTCCCAACGAAGCTGCCATATATTGTTTTTTTCCATGGCATCAATCTTCCTGGAATCCCTTATCAGGAGGATGTGAGGCCAGGGAATATTAGCCTTGTCACAGGCTGCAGCTTGAACAATACCTACATGACTACACTGGTCAGTGAGGAAGTCTGTATCAGGGCCTGATAAAGTATACCTTCTGTCCATTTTTTTATCTACAGGAGGGACAGAATGAAGATTTTTTAAAATCTTCGTTGTTTGCTTCTTAAATGACTTATGTAAAGGAATAGACAACCTTCTAGACTCTGGAATATCCATCATTTCTACATAATCAGGCTCCTCTTGCTCATCCACAGCCTCCTCTAAAGGGAGCCGGAGGGTTTCTGCCACCTTTTTATAAAACCTAAAATGAGAAGGGGACTCAGACAGCAAAGGGGGAGATTCAAAGGGTCTGTCTGGAGAAATGTCCGGCTCAATGGGCACGTCCAGACCCTTCCCAGTCACAAATGCACTGATCAAATTCTTCCTCCCCTCCTGTGGTTCAAAAAATCCTCAACATCATAATCCTGAACCACTGGACCTGAACGAGCCACCCTTTCCCAACTAAAGGGGGTTTGAAAAGTCCCTGAGACAAAGACTGAACAATCTGTATGGCTTTTGCTATTTCTGCAGCAGTTGGAGAGACAATTTTAGACTCCAGACCTGCTGATTTCTTTGTCTTTTTTACTGGGACTGGTTCCCCTGAACCAGCCTTTCTTTTGTCCGAGGAAGTCTCGCCCTGGTCAGAGGGCACTCCCTCTGGTCCAGTGGGTGCTGGACCGGGCTGGCCATCCGGGTCAGCGGACTTTATGGCCTCTCGTTCCCTGAGCCGGCCCAATCTCTTTTCCAGGGTGGCTGCAGGGAAAATTTTACACACCTGGCAGTCTGACAGGAGGTGGTCAGCCCTCAGACAATAGACACAAGTGGTGTGTGGGTCAGCCTTGGCAAGGCTTCCCACAGACATCAGAGTGTTGAAACCCAGTGGGCCCGGTTTTTCTTTTGGGTTTCTCAGACATAATGCCAGCCTAACAAAAACTTGCCCTTTAAGCGGCTGTAGCCAGGCAAGACACCCTTATCGGGTTCCTAACCGTGTCACGGGTATTTGAAAAACCCTGATAATGCTAGGATTTTTTAGAACCGATAAGAACCGGGAACCGCAGACTTCTAAAGCCCATTCAATGAATAAATTGTTATTTTAAGAAACCGATCGTTCAGACTGAACCGATAATGAATTTCCACACAGACTTAAACACTAGTACTACGGTTTACCAGATAGAGCTTTTGACCGAAAATGCGGTAAAATAGCCGGTTCAAATGAACCATTAAACTCGCTTGGAACCGCAATGAACTGAAAGCTGAAGGAGCTGATCTCCGAGCAACTGTTCAGTGAAAGCGGAGTAAAGAATCTGGCAGTTTCATTTGAAACTGGCCAGATAGAGCTTTGAACAGCGCCCTCGCGCTGTGGAACTCCAGATCTCTCTGGAGTTAACTGTTTCCTCTCCGGGGCAGTTCAGAGCCAGGGGTTAACTGCAATAAGTCCTAATTATAGCAAGACTTCATGGTGTTTGAAATATTTTTCCCAGCACACCAAATGGAAAACCTTTTCCATTTAGAACTATAAGTAGCCCTAGTGGAAGGCTTTCTGGAAGCCTTTAGGATCTCAAGAACACCCTGAGAGAGGTGTAAATCAGCAAACTCTAACTCCTCAAGAGCCAGGCCTTGAGGTTGAGGGATTTGAGGTCCGATACCAAACCCTTCCTGGGCACAAGTCAATAGATTGTGATTCCGGGGAGGCACAGGGAAGATGGACTGTCAGAGACAGAAGGAGTGGGCACAGGGCTGCCTGGCCCATCCGGGGCAATCAGAATCACCCTGCAAGGCTGAGATCTGATTTTGACTAGTACTTTGAATAGGAGAGGAAAGGGGGAAAGCATAGAGGAACTTCCTCCCAATCCAGAAGAAGGGCACCCAGGGAACTGAGCCCAGCACTGGAGGCCTGCAACAGAACAGAGGAAGTTGGTGATTGTCTGGGGCTGCAAGATTCTATCTGAGGGATGCCCCACCTGGCAAAAACTATCCCCAGCACTTTGAGGATCCAGGGACCATTCGTGATGGCCCTGGGAAATCCTGCTGAGGGCATCCGCTAGGACATTGTCCTTCCCTGAAGATGAACTGCTATGAGGGAAGTGTTCAGGAATAGGCCAGAGACCACAACTTCATTGCCTCGGTGCACAAAGCGTCGGGCACCGAGTGCCCCCTGTTTGTTGATGTACCACATTGTTGTGGTGTTGTCTGTTCTGACTTGTATCATCCCTTGTCGTGGACAGATGCAGAAAAGCTTGAAGAGCTAAAAAGACAGCTCTGAGTTCCAGCAAATTGATGTGGAGCAGAGATTCCTGGGGGGACCAAACTCCCTGAGTGGAAAGGTCGCCCATGTGGGCTCCCCAACCCAGAAGGGGAAGCATCTGTAGTGAGAGTCGAAGTCGTGAGAAGGGGAAATGAAGGGACCCCGCTTTAAATTGCTCTGATCCTGCCACCACTGGAGAGCTAGGATCAAGGTTCGGTCACTGGGACCAACTTGGAAAGGGGTCTCTTCTCTGAAGACAAAGGTTCTCAAGTGAAACTGAATGTTCTCATCTGAAATCTGGCTCCCTGCACAACAGCTGTGGATGCAGCCATGTGCCCCAGGAGCTGCAGAAACTCGTCCTGCTGGTCGGAGACCTGCAGAGTGAAGGAAGAGGCCAGAGCCACTAAATTCCTTACCCTTTCTGGGGAAGAAAGGCTCTGGCTAGCTTTGTGTCCAATTCTGCCTCTATAA
This sequence comes from Neoceratodus forsteri, assembly GCA_016271365.2. Lineage (NCBI taxonomy): Eukaryota > Metazoa > Chordata > Ceratodontiformes > Ceratodontidae > Neoceratodus > Neoceratodus forsteri. The sequence continues at coordinate 87,201,991 of CM028136.1, forward strand.
AGGTGAGTACCTGGACTGGTTCCAGAACCGACTTTGTAGGTTTAGCAGAAAACCCAGGAGGTGAGAAGCTGCTGGGTGACCGCAGGTGAGATTTTACTGTTCCTGGGACTGGCCTACAATGAGCCAGTCGTCTAGATAGGAAAAACAGCAATCCTCTGCCTCCTTGATGGGCCACTGCCACTGCTAGACACTTTGTGAATACCCTTGGAGCAGAGGTGGGCCGAAGGCATTGCTCTGAACTGGTAATGACCTGAGGGCAGTTAGAATCTGAGGTACTTTCGATGGGATCTTCTGATTGGGACATGGAAATAGGCATCCTTGAGGTCCAGGAGGCTAGCCAGTCCCCTGGCCTTAGGGAAGGTAAAATCATTGCCAGAGTTACCATTTTGAACTTTGGTTTCAAAAGATGCTTGTTCAGATATCTGAGATCTAAAATCGGCCGCCATTCTCCTGTCTTTTTGGGGTAAGGAAGTATCTGGAATACAGACCCCTGCCCTGATGCAGGGGAGGAACCCTTTCTACTGCTCTGAGAGCTAACAGGGATGAGACCTCTGTTTCCAGAGCGAGGGTCTTGAAGCACTTAGTAGAAAAGTCTGCTTCTCAACTTGGGAAACTTTTGAAGCTGAGAACCAGACCCTGGCTTACTACTTCCAGAACCCACTTGTCTGAGGTTAAAGAAGCCCACCCGACTGAAGTAAGTCATCGTCTCCCCACTGGTACAGGAGACTGCCCTGGGCACCCCATCAGGGTGCCTGTTTCGCAGGAGCTTTAGGTGGGGTGGGAGCAGGTCTGCCCACCCTCGTCTGCCCCGCCTCTGAAGAAGCCCCTCTGAGCATAGGCAGAGGAGGCCTGAGTCTGGTAGAAAGGCCTGTGAAAAGGCTCACCCCACCCTGGGGGCATGCTTTGAGGAGTGGCTTGCCGCCTCCTCAGCCTGGGCAGTCTTGTAAGTAGTCCTATATTCATCTATCTTTCATGTAATTCTCTGTCTGCTCTCCAAACAGAGAATTTCCCACCACAGGAAAAATCCATAGCCTTAGTCTGGGTATCCTGTGACAAACTAGTACACCTGAGCCAGGCCAACTCTATGAAAAGCTACAGATGGCCATGACCCCTAGAGGAAACATCAACACATCCACAGCAGCATGAAACTGAACCTTAGAGGCTTCAATGCCATGTAGCAGCCACCTGTTCTAGTTCACTAGCCAGTTGGCCATGGGCCTGCTTGGCAATTGCATAACAGTATCCCATCTAGATTTCTGATACCTAGCCACATAAGCCATATAATTTGCTTGCCTGAGTCCCAGAGAGGCTGCCATATACTGTTTTTTTTGCCATGGCATCAATCTTCCTGGAATCCTTGTCAGGAGTGATGAAGCCAAGGGAATATTAGCTTTATCACAGGCAGCAGCCTGAACTACCCCAACATGACTGCATTGCTGAGAAAGGAATTCTGTATCAGGCCTGACAATGATACCTTCTGTCCATCTTTTTATCTACAGGAGGCACAGAATTAGGAGCTTTTAAAATTTTAATTGTTTGTTTGTAAAAGACTTATGTAAAGGAATAGACAATCTCCTAGACTCTGGAATATCCATCATTTCTACAAAATCAGGCTCCTCTTGCTCATCCACAGCCTCTTCTAAAGGAAGCTGGAGGGTTTCAGCAACTTTTTTTATAAAACATAAAATGAGATGGGGACTCAGACAGCATAGGGGGAGATTCTAAAGGTCTGTCTGGGGAGATGTCCGGTTCAATGGGCACACCCAGACCTTCCCAGCCACATTCATACTGTTCATAAACCTCCTCCCCCGCCTCTGGTTCATAAAATTCCTCAATATCATAATCCTGAACCACTGGGACCGGACGAACCGACCTTTACCAGATAGTGGTGGTTCGGACGGACCCTGAGACAGTGACTGGACAATCTGTATGGCTTTGTTATCCTGCAGCAGTTGGAGAAGGAATTTTGGACTCCAGACCTGCTGATCTTCTTGTTTTCTTTACTGGAATTGTCCTCAGAACCAGCTTTTCTTTTGCCCGAGGGGAAGTCTGGCCCTGGTCAGAGGGGTATACCTCCTCTGTCTGCTGGCACCAACCGCTGGCTATCCGGGTCAGCTGATCTTTTGGCCTCCTCGCCCTGAGCCTGCCCAATCTTTTTTCCAGGGTGGCTGCAGGGAAATTCTTACATACCTGGCAGTCTGACTGGAGGTGGTCAAACCCCAGACAATAAACACACATGTGGTGTGTGGGTCAGCCTTGGCAAAGACTTCCCCACAAACATCACAGTGTTGAAACCCAGTGGGCCCGGTTTTCTTTTGGGTTTCTCAGACATACTGCCAGCCTAACTAAAAACTTGCCCTTTAACGCAGTGCGGCAAGACACCCTTATCGCCCCTAACCGTGTCACTTGTATTGGAAAAAACGATTAAATCTGCTTTTTTAGAACTGATAAGAACCGGGAACCGCACTCTAAAATAGTAACTTTTAGTTTTAAATGAGTTTTAATTCCCACTGATCGGTTCAAAACCGAACTGAGCAACTTATAAGTTCTATTACCAGACAAAAACCTCTCATTTACTTAATACGTTTAATACAGATAGAGCTTGAATCGAACGTTTTGTGGTTAAAATAAAACTATTCTCGGTTAGCCAACCGAGAAAACACTTTTTAAAACCGAGAAATGAACCGAGCAGAAGGAGAAATCTCCGAGCGACTGTTCACTGAGGCGGAGTAAAGAATCTGACAGTTCAAGTTTGAAATGACACAGATAGAGCTGCTCTCGTGCCAAAATTCTATTTTGGAATGGTTTTAACCATTTCACTCCGGGGCAGTTCTAGAGCTGGAACAAACTGCTAATGTCTATAATATAGCAAGACTTCATGTTGTTTGAACATACAGGACTGCACCACTCTCACGTCAGGACCACACGGCAAACATCTGCTAGCAATGTCTGGTGGGGGATTGCCCACCTGACGTCACGTGATTGACGTCAGCTTGACCCTATATAGTGGGCGGTCCCCATGCCTGCCATTCAGTTCTCCTGCCGGAGACACAAAGAGAATACAACAGGAGAAAGGATGACTATCCTGGAGCCCAATCCAGAACAGCTTGAAAGAACATGCAGAAAGCTGGGAGAAGGAGGAAGGGAAAGTGTGACCTACTGCAGGAACCTCTTTCGAAGATCTACTGTTAGGGTAAGTTCTTACATAACTGTACTATCTTACTTCGAGTGGGTTCCTGCAGTAGGTCATAACATACAGGACTAAATCCCAGTCACCCTCAGTGAGACCCACTGAAACAAGGGAGGACAAAGGACAGCAGACCCACCAGAGCAAGTCTAAGACAGCAGACCCTGCAGAACGGCTAGGCCGAACTCAGCTTTACGCCTAGAGGCAATGTCCATACTGTAATGCTTCATGAAAGTATGGACTGAACTCCAGGTTGCTGCAGCACAAATCTCAGCTGCATAAACAGTTCTGAGGAAGGATGCGGAAGCAGCCATTTCCCTAGTAGAGTGACCTCTGATCTCCCCAGGAAGAGGTTTACCACACTTCTGATAACAGAAATGGGTGCAGTTAGCCAACCATTTGGACAAGCACTGCTTAGAAACTGCCGACCCCAGAGTTTGGGGGGCAAAAGAAAAACAACTGATCGAATTTGCGAACATCCTTGGTCCTGTGGACACAACGCAAAATCCTATGTGCATTCAGCATATGTAGAAGAGCCTCCCCTTATTTAAATGAACAGGGTAGTACACTGGCAGCTCAACGGCCTGGTTCGAGGTGAACTCAGAAACCACCTTGGGAATAAACTTAGGACTTGTTCTCAGGACCGCCCAGTCTCTGTGAAAAATTAAATAAGGCTCCTTACACATCAGGGCCTGAAGCTCAGAAATCCTTCAAGCAGAAATAACCGCAACTAAAAAGAGCGCTTTCCAAGACAGATAGCGCATCTCACAGCTTACCACCGGTTCAAAAGGAAGCAATGTAAGCTTTTCTAGAATAAAATTCAAATCCCAAGGTGGAGTAGGGTTGCGGATAGGGGGCTTCAAGTGGAGGATCCCTTTTAAAAAGGTTTTGGAGACCTCCAGTTGTGCAACAGTCTTCCCGTCCACCAATTTATGATAGGCCGAAATAGCAGACAGGTGGACTTTCAATGACGAATAGCCTAGACCGGAGTCAGAAAAGTGCAAAAGGTACTCCATTACCTGGGGCACCGAGCACGAAATGGGGCCCCAGCCTTTAGGGGCTGCCCAAATGGAAAAGCGCTTCCATTTCATAGCACAGGTAGACCTAGTGGAAGATCTTCTAGCTTCCACCAGGACTTGAGTGACCTTCTGGGAGACTCCAAAACACGACACAATTATGTCTGAAGGAGCCACGCATGGAGATGTAGGGACTCAAGTCCTGGGTGCACAAGTCTGCCCTCTTTCTGCGTCAACAGATCGTGTTGAAGCAGGAGGGGTACTGGGGGTTCCATGACCAGCTATTGCAGGAGTGGAAACCAAATCTACCTGGGCCAGAGGGGGGCTATCAGGAGCATCTGAGCGCCCTCTGCCTGAAGCTTCAGTAGGACACACTGCAGAATGGGGGAGGGAAAGTGTACAAGTACTTCTCTGTCCAGCAGAGAGATAATGCGTCTTGCCAGATAACACCAGGCCCTTGAACAAGCGAGCAAAAACTGGGTAGTTTTGCGCTGAATGGGGAGGCGAAGAGATCTACCTCTGGCCATCCCCAACGAAGGAACAGAAGTTCTGCTACATCCTGATGAAGTTCTCATTCATGAGCTTGTGTCATCGTTAGGCTGAGGCTGTCCGCCAGGACGTTGAGAATGCCTGGGACGTGTACAGCCGTGAGGAACAGGTCATGCTGGACTGCCCAGTACCAAACCCGCATCGCCTCCCTGCAAAGAGGATACGACCGGGTGCCTCCCTGCTTGTAGGTGTACCAGACCACTGACATGTTGTCGGTCTGTACTACTAGCAATTTTCCCAATGTTCCCACAGACAGGAGGGGCTGAAGGGCATAAAGAACCGTCCACATTTCCAGGATGTTTATATGGAGAGATGCTTCCAGCTGGGGCCACGTCCCTTGGGTCTTGTGATCCCCCAGATGGGCCCCCCAACCCAGACCCAAGGCGTCTGTGGTGAGAGTCCAGGAGGGAGGGGGTGTTCTGAAAGGCAACCCCCGAGACAGGTTTAGAGGATCCTGTCTTTCTTGAGTGTGCTGGACACCAAGACAGGATGATTTAGATCATCCGAACGCTGATCCAATTGGACTCTTAAGTTCACTGGGTGACCCTCATATGCAACCTGGCCAAGGGGACCTTAGAAATGGTTGCTGCCATCAAGCCGAGATGGCGTAAAAATGCCCTGGTAGGAATATGTCTAGAGGAGACTACCAGTTTGACTTGCTCCGGTACAGTATCTGCTCTGTCCAAGGGCAAAAAGGCCCTTCCCTAGACTGTGTCCAATACTGCCCCAAAGAATTGGAGGCGTTGAGAGGGAACCAGGGACGACTTGGGGTAGTTGATAGTAATCCCCAGTTTAGTAAAAAAAATCCAGAGTGAAAGGCAGGAATTCCACTAGGCTGCTCCTGGACGGAGCTGCCAAGAGCCAATCATCCAAATACGGGAACACTGCAATGCCCCAACGGCGAAGAGCCACTGCCAACACCACTAGGCACTTAGCGAAGACCCTGGGTGCCAAGGAAAAACCAAAGGGGAAGGCTTTGAATTGGAAGTGCTCCCCCTTGAAAAGGACACAAAGGAAATGGCGTGGCTAGGGAACACTGGAATATGCAGGCAGGCATCCTGCATGTCCAGTGCACAGAGCCAATGGCCTGTCTGGAGCAAGGGCAGAAGATCCTGTACAGTCAGCATGTGGAACCTTTTGTATTCCACAAAAAGGTTCTGTTGGCTGAGGGTCCAGCATGGGCCTGAGGTCACCTGTCTTTTTAGGGACGAGGAAGAAATGGGAGTAAAACACTTTCCCCCTCTGTGCCCACAGGACTGGCTCTATGGCTGACTTTTGAAGTAGGGCCAGTATCTCTTCCTCGACCAGAGACACCTGGTTCGAGGAATAGCGGGATCAACCTGGAGGAGTCTCTGGAAATCCTTCTAGAAACTCGACTGTGCGGCCTCTTGTTATTAGTTGCATGACCCATGAATCTGACATGATGCCCTGCCATTCCTCTGGGTGAAGGGCAAACCTTCCTCCCACCTGCTCCACGCTGCTAGGAGGGGGAGGTCTGAACAAGTCAGGAAGCGGAGGGGTGGGATCCCCCAGCAGTACTCTGAGTTCTGGAGGCGGGGGAGGGGGGGAGGTGACAGCTGACCCCATTGCTCTCCTTTTGTTCTGACGCCTGGAGAAGGGTTGTCTACTTTGCTGCTTCTGCTGACGCCAAAAGGGCTGCTTTGGTTTGAAGCCTGCCTTGTACATGGATTTTACGGATCTTACGGATCTTAGGGCTTGTCCACTGTCCTGAAGACCTCTAATGATATCCTTAGTGTCCCCTCCAAACAGAGCTGATCCTCAAAAGGGGTATCCTGGATGCCGCGTAATGCCTGGGGAAAGTCTGAAATACGCAGAGCTGCACAATGCCGGAGTAGAACAAGCCACTGCATCCACCGAGCCATAAGCGGTTCTAAGCGTGATGCCTGCAAGATATTTCAGACAAAAACACAGGTCCTTAGTAAGTTTTGCCTTAAGTTGCAAGTCTGCCACAGTCTGAAGACAAGCCTCCAGTTTAGCCATGGTGGCCTTCTGAAAAAAGACCATGTGTGCTACGTAGTTGAGAGAACAAAGAGCACACATGGAAGAGGCATAGAGTTTTCGCCCAAACTGGTCTAGCTGCCTAGATTCTTTATCGGGGAGAGAGGTACTCGTGTGTTTTGGCTTGGTGGTATGGTCATGAGCTGCACCCATTACGATGGACTCTGCCTTCGATTGGAAATCTAGAAAGGGAACACCCTCTGGTCTGTCTTTTTCAGGATGGCTGGAATAGAAAGCGGCAACTGCCAAATGATGGTAGTGAGATCTGTGACAGGGGGCTCCTGTCACTCTTGAGTACCAACCTTTTCATAAATCTGTTGCAACAGTTGTTCTATTTCTTACTACTTAATCTATCCTTTACATTTCCTAATCCATAAGGTTGGCCATCTGGGCACCCCTTCCCTTTCCTGACTATGCTATAGTGTCCTCTAATTTTCCTTTTCCCTCGCAGGTCCTCGTACAGGGAGGTTATTGTGGTGACCTCCAAGTGTGTGTAGAACAGGTTGTGTTTATCGTTGTTGTATTAAGTATGTGATTGCACTATGTCATAAAATACCCTGATGTATATACCTTATGTTTATGAAACCTGTAAATGTTGAAAATACCATGGCACTAGGTGTTTTTGATAATGGCAAAAAGTGCTAGCTGACCATTATAAAAATTAAGTTAGTTGTGCTATTTAAAATGCATGTACATTGTTGTAAACTGAACAAGTCTGAAATGTCATGGTGATTTGTATATATCCCATGATGCTTGGCATTATGGAAGTATGTATGACTTTGTGTTTCTTTGAAACTTGATTTGTGGCCAATGCCCTTGGGGTAACACTTTTTTCAGTGATTCTGCATTGAGGTTCTTTGTCTGTAGCTTGTTTTGCTTTTTTTTTTCTTTTGTGCCCCCACTATCCATCAAACAAGGCCCACATAGGGATGAAGGGTTATTACTAAAATGTTTAGATCAGAGATCAGTGTCAGTAGGTGCTGGTCAAGTGCAGAGAAAGGACATACATAGTCTGTCACTGCAAACTGATGTACAGCAGAAGGAATATATCATTGCTGAAACTTATTTTCTGTATTTTGAATAAACATCACACAGATATTGTGTGTTGAACCTGACATTCTGTGTCTAATCCATCTGTTATCTCACAACCCTTCCACGAGATCCTCATGGGGGGCAGTTGAAGGAGGAATAGGAACTGGAGACACCTCTTCTAGGTCTAGGTGTTCAGCTAGACGTCTACGTTTGGGGTCTTGTTCTTCCATATTCCATCCACTGGCCTGTTGGACGATGCGGAGAAGTTCTGTGAAGGAGGGGTCTTCGGGGAGGCAATACTGGTGAATCTTTGCACTTCACTCCTGTGGTTCTGGACTGCTCTCCGGATGAAGAATCAAGAGGTGTTCTCCTTGGAGTCCGAAGACTTATCTATCAGAGGTCCTGACACCTGGTAAGGTTATCTCCCGAGTGGCACCTCAGGATATGTGCACCATGGTTGACTGAAAACAGCCCATGGGTGACATGGAGCAGGGGGGTGGGGGTAACCACTGGAGCTGGCATCCTTTTAACCAGGTCGGAAATCAACTGAGATCTGGCTTCCTGCCACCAGGACTGAATCACAGTCTGGAAGTCCTTTTCTGGGGAAGGGAGAGGAGGAGGAAGAGGAGGAGGCGGCTGATAGTAGTGGGTGCCCGTCCCCGGGTAATGAGGGGGAGGGTACCCAAGTAGTTGGTAAAAAGGTGGAGCATAGCCTGGTGCCCGATATCCAGGATAATATCCCTGGGAGAAAGGGGCCACTGTGTGGCCCGACAGCAGAAAGCTTAACATCGGAAAAGCCTGGATAAGGGCGGTAGCCTGATAGATGGCCTTGATCCAAAGGATGCCTCAAAGGCCTGGAAGATTATCTGGCACCAGGAAAGTCGACGTCAGAGGGTCTGGCGTCGGGCTGGCTGGCATCAGGGGCAGTCATAAGGGCTCTGATGGAGGCTCCGAAGGTAGGTTACTGAAAGGATCCGGCGGAACACCGAGCATTGGGTGCACGGTGCCAGACGGAGGGACCTCTGATGGCAGGGCAAAAGATAGGCCCGTCGAAAGAGAAAGGGTCCCAGGAGCCGGTGTCAGAACCAGTTCCGACATCAGAATCACAGGGAGAGCATCTAAGGAAGTGACAGAGGGGTATAACCGCTGGAGTGGGGGAAGGCAGAGCCACATCCAGGGGACCCACTTCTCTCTCTGTCCCAGTCGTAATGTCTGGGGCTGCAGGTTCCACCGAGAAGGGTGGAGGGGAAGGCTCCTGTCCAGGGGGACCTGGGAGAAGGGCTGGCCAGCACAGGCCAGCTTAGCCCGACCAGACATCGGGTGTATCAGCCGCAGTTCAACGGGTGAGCTTTGATCGGGCGATTGCCAGAGGAGCCAGGTTGGGGCACCTCCATCCCGCTTATCAGCAGACATCATCCCACTTGGCAGGAATCTGTCTTACCAACTATCGGGCGGGAGAATCGGCACGCCGGACAAGCCGTGGTGTTTATAGGCTGAAGCGTTAGGTTTCGGCCCATTGTAATGGGCCTAAAAAGTAGTAGAGGTACCCAAAGAACTCTTGTAAGCAGCCTGGACAATCACCAGGGAAAGTGGCAGGGAAACAGCCTGGCTCTTCGTGGGGGCCGCGGTCTTGGGCCCGGCAACCTTACTGGAGGAAACCCGCTCCTGGTCTTGCTCCATCCTCCAAACGTTCCTGCATCCTATGCTCCTCTTTACCTTTCTTTTTCTTCTTGAGCTCTAAAGAAGGAGAAGAAACGGATTCCCTCAATTTTTGCATCTCTTTTCCCCAAGGAGGCCATTCTGGATTTTTGAAGACGGGCTTCCAGAGCTTTACTGCCCGCTTTTGCGCATGGCCTGGTTGAAGGGCTTGCAATCAGGGCAGGCCTCGGTATTATCCCCCAGGCCTAGGTAGGCAGGAGAGGAAGCGCCAGTGGCCGTCCTTGAGCGGGATTTGCACGCCGCACTTTTTGCACTTCTTGGACTTCAGAGTCGGAGGTGAAGGAAACGTAAGAAATCATTTAAAACTAACTTTAAATCGAGAAATAAGTAGGAATACTTATACAAAATGGTGATCGACTGGAGCAACGTTCACCACGAGGTTCCTGCACAGGTCAACGGCAGAAAAGAACAGGAAGGCGGGCGTGGGGACTGCCCAATATATAGAGTCATGTGACATTGGGTGGGCAGTCCCCTGCCATACACTGCTAGCAAAAATTTGCTGTGTGGTCCTGATGCCAGAGGGCGCAGTCCGATACGTTACGACCTGCTGCAGGAACCATCTCAAAGTAAGATTAGTAGATCTTCAAGAAGAGCTCTTGCAGCAGGCAATAACCGCTAAGGCTAAGCTGCCAAGAGCCCACGGAAACCTTCTAGCTAGCAGTCTTCAGTGGAGACCGCCCCCAACATCGGCTCCACCCATCAGCCAATGGTAGAAAAGGGTCGTCCCCCAGCCCCGCCTCAGTTCTCCCACTGGAGACCCGGAGCCTAGGATGGAAGGAGAACCAAGCAGCTTCTACACCAAAATTTAACAGCAAAGATAAAGACAGTGGGGAAGGAGGGAGGGAAAGCAAAGCCTGCTGCAAGAGCTCTTCTCGAAGATCTACTGTAATAGTAAGTTTTTACGTAACTGTACTATCTTACTTTGAGTTGGAGATCTTACAGCAGGCAATAACCATTAGGACCAAGTCCCAAGCAATAAAAAAATAAGGACTATGAAAGTCTGGGAGCAGGCAGAAAAAACTGCCAAGTACTTAGGAGAGAAGGCCCCGGAGGACTGTAAGGCCAAACAAAGTATTACGTCTGGAAGCCACGTCCAAGCTGTAGTGCTTGACGAAGATGTGAAAAGAACTCCAGGTAGCTGCTGCACAAATGTCTGCGGTGGAGACGTTTCAGAAAGAGGCAAAGGAGGTAGCCATCCCACTGGTAGAATGGCCTTTTACCGTACTTGTGACAAAAAACGATGCAGTTAACCAACCATTGAGTTTTGGGAGCAAATTAAACAAACAACTGATCTGTTTTCTGACAGGAAGCCATACAGTTGAGATAGTAACGAAGCGTTCCATGGATGTCGAGAGTGTGTCACAATGCTCCCACCCCGAGTGCTCGGGATAGTAAACTGGCAAGTGGATGTCCTGGATTTACAGTAAACTTTAACATTACCTTAGGTAAAAACATAGGATTTGTATGTAAGGACACCCTGTCCTTATAAAAAAACCAAATAGGGCTCTTTACACATCAGAGCCTAAACCCCCAAAATTCTTCAGGTGGAAGTAACTGCAACTGAAAATAATACTTTCCGCAACAGAAAGCGTAGCTCGCAATCTGCGGCTGGTTCAAAGGGGGGAAGAGTGAACTTTTTCAGCATAAAAAGGACATCCCATGGAGGACCGGGATCTCTGATGGGAGGCTTTACGTGCAAGATGCCCTGCAAGAAAGCATGGGACACGTCTAGCTGAGCAGGGCTTTCGCCCTCCAATAGTGTGTGATATGATGAAACTGAGGACAGATGCACCTTAATGTAGGAGTAGCTCAGGCTCTGCTCAAATAGAGAGGAGATACTCAAGGAAGGAGGTCGGGGGACAAGAAAAAGGATTAAGCTGGTGTGCAGAAGCCAACAGGTAAAACATTTTCCACTTCATGGCACATGTGGATCTACTGGAAGGTTTCTTGGCTGCCAACAGGACATCTGCTACCTTATGGGAAACCCCATATTGTGCCCTTGCTAGGTCTGCAGGAGCCATGCATGAAGATGCAAGGACTTGAGATCCAGATGGATCAAACTGCCCCGGTCCTGGGAGAGCAAGAGCGAGCTCAGAGGCAGGGGAACTGGAGGTTCCACTGCCAGCTGCTGAAGTAGTGGGAACCAAATCTGCCAAAAGGGTGCTATGAGAATCATCTCTGCTCCCTTAGCCTGAAGCTTCAGAAGTACTCTGTCGAATGGGAAAGGGAGAAAAGTCGTAGAGGAACCTCCCTGTCCAGAAGGGTGACAATGCGTTTCTCTAGAAAACTCAAGGCCATGGATCTAGTGAGCAGAAACTGAGCAGTTTGCCGTTGACTAGGAATGCAAAAAGGTCCAACTCCGGTCATCCCCATCCGTCGAATAGGTGGTCTGCTACAGACTAAAGGAGCTCACACTCATGAGCTTTGGATGGAGACCTGCTTAGGCTGTCGGCCAAGACGTTTTGGACGCCTGGAATATGAATGGCAGTCAGCTCGAGGTAGTGTTCCAATGCCCAATACTAGACCCTCACTGCCTCCCTGCAGAGGGGGTAGGAATGAGTCCCCTCCCCGCTTGTTGATGTAAAAGACTACGGACATGTCCGTCTAAATGAGAAGAGGGCCCAGAGACAAGTTCGCTTGAAAGGCCTGTAAGGCATTCAGGACTGCTCACATTTCCAGAAAGTTGCCGTGGAGTGATTGCTCGTCTTAGTGACCAGGTCCCTGGGGTCTGCCTGGTATCCAGGTGAATTCCCCAACTGAGACCCAAGGCATCTGTGGTCAGAACTTGTCTCGGGGACTCCTGTAGATCAACTAAGTGGGTCCAATCACCAGGTTAGTGTCCTGTGGACTGGGTCACATACCAAGATCAGCTGATCTAGGTCGTCGGACTTCTGGTACCATTGTACCCAGAGTATCCACTGAGGGACCCTCTCATGGAGGAGGGCCATAGGACCTGTAGGGATGGCTGTCGTCAAGCGACCGAGGAGTCACAGACAGACTCGGGCTGGGACATGAGGAGCCGAGGATACCATTCGGGCTTGATCCCGAAGGTGAGCCGCCCTGTCTGGGGGGAGGAAGGCCATGGCTGGCAACAGGTGCAGTACTATGTCCAGGACCACCCCTATGAACTGGAGTCTCTGATTGGGCCAAGGGGATGACTCTGGGATATTCATGGTGATCCCCAGCTCTCAGAAGAGTGTAAAGTTGTCTCCTGAGAGTGCGAAGCAGTTGTTCCCTCGTGGGAGCTACCAGGCAGGAGCCAGTAGTCTAGGTAGGGAAAGACATAATGGCCCTGTCAAAGTACAGCCACAGCCACCACCGCTAGGTACCTGGTGAAGACTCTGGGAGTGGAGGAGAGGCCGAATAGCAAAGCTCGAAACTGCTATTGTCGGCCTTGGAAGAGAACCACAGGAACCTCCTGTGGGGTGGAAAGATTAGAATGTGCAAGTATGCATCCTGCATATCTAGAGAGCACAGCCAGTCCCCTTGGTGCAGGAGGGTAATCAGACTTGGCAGCGTGACCATCCTAAACCTCTTGCATTCAATGAACTTGTTCAGGGAGTGGAGATCCAGGATGGGTCGAAGGTCCTCAGTCTTTTTGGGAATTAAGAAAAAATGTGAATACTACCCTTTTCGTCGTTGAGCCGGGGGGGACTGGCTCTACAGACCACTTTTGCAGGAGAGCATGAATTTCCCTTTCTATCTGGGGGACATGAGGAAGAGGAGAACAAGAGGATACTGGTGGAGTATCCGGAAGCATTTGCTTGAACTCCAGGGTATGACCTCTAAGAGCTGTAGAACCAGAGGTCTGACATGATTTAGCTCCAGCCCTCGAGATGGAGAGAGAAGCAACCCACTACTACTGACTCCACTGGAAGGGGGGGGGGGGGGTCTGGCAAGGAGTTATTGGGATGCTCCAGGAGTAGGCAGAGAAGCCTGGGAGGACTTTGCAGCTCAAGAGGCAGAGCTTCCAGGTGTCTGGGTGGTGGCCTTTCTTCTGAAGTCACCCCTCTGCCGAGGCTGGTTTTGGGACTATTGTCCTGAGGGCTTCCGAAAAGGCCATTTTTTGAAGGGTTTTTGGTCCCCCTTATACATTTTGTGGGCGGACCAAATGAGACTTACCAAACTCGGAGGCGATTACATCAGTTTTTCCGTCTTGTCTCCAAAAACGACCAAGCCCTTGAAGGAGAGGTCCAGGATGCTTGACTGCAGATCCTGGGGGAATCCTGAGAGCCTAAGTAAGGCATGGCAGCCAAGACAAATGCCGGAGGATGTAGCTCAAGTTGCCGTATCTGCAGTGTCGTATAAAGCATGCAAAACATGGGTGCCTATATATGACCCTGCTTTGAGTAGGCCCAGGAGCTCGGCCTTTTGCGCAGAGTCTGAGAAAGCCTGAGCTATTTCAATACCTATCTCACACAGGGCATTTTGGTTCTGCACCATGTGTGCGAGAAAGTTAAAGGACCTGAAGGAGGCCGGCCCGGTGGCGTTGAGGGCTGAGGCACTGGACACCTTACTTCAAGCCACGCCGGAGACCCATGTTCAGGAACGAGCACGGGTCATTGGGAGTCGGCAGGGAGGAGAAGGATTGAGCATCCGCGGGACTGCTCTCCTTCTCTGAGGTGGGGGGATGTCAGTTGTTGGCACTCCACTGGCCTCTAGCGACTGCTGGGGGCAGCACGCCGACGCTGCAGCTAAGGGGAGGAGATGGGGCTGATGCCTGGAGAGAGCACATGCGGAAGCATGCGTGCTCTCACCACAGGCATCACTGCACGCCCCACCTCCACACACAAGGGAGTAAAGTGGAAAATAGCCCCGGAAGAATGAAGTTGTCCCCGCAGCGCCGCCCCCGAGAAGGCACCTTCCTGGCATTGATCTGCTGGGGTGGGTAGAGTCGCTCCCCACCAGCCTACCACGAAGGGTAAGTTGTGGGTGCACAAGGGAGGGGGTCTGACCTTTGGGGGTTGGCGCTGGGTGACAGCTGATGGCAGGCTTGCAGCCGAGAGCTCCCGAAGAAATACTACACAAAAAAAAAAAAAAGGACCTGAAGGAGCAAGTGGAGGACTAGTAGACCTTTCTGCCCATCTGGTCAATGTATCTGGACTTCTGGTCAGGTGGCTGAGTGCTTAGGTGTTTAAGCTTCTTTGATCCATCATCAGCAGCCATGATCACCACTGAGTCCGCCCTAGGGTTTTCCACCAGGAAGGGCTCTTCCCTAGGAGCTCTATACAGCTTATCTGATTTCTTGAATACAACGTAGGAAGTGGAAGGGTGCTTCCAGGTTAACCTTGTCAGGTCTTGGAAGATGTCCACTACAGGAGGCACCACTAAAGGCTTGGGCTCTTTCTGCTTCAGGTATTTAGCCAACCTCCACATCTCTGGGTCCAGGTCCTATGTCTCCCATCCATGATCGATGGGTCATCAGGAGGGAACCTGGGGGTGTCCTTGTTATCCAGGGAGGACGGGTGACCCCCAAGATTTGAATGGTCCAAGCCTGAAGACACAGACCTGCTGCTGGACACCACCAAAGAGGAGGAAAAACTGCTAGAGCACTGTTGGCTATGAGACCGGTGATGGCTATGGTACCGGCTCTTGGTGCAAAAGAACTGGTGACGGTGACAACTTGACAAATGGGAGCTTCCGCAAGGACACCTCTTTTTGTTCCGGGGTCTACTGCGGTGATCTACAGGGCTCTGAGAGCAGCTCTTTGGGGGAGGAGATGGTTGCTTAAGCTCCTGACCCCTGCCATTGTCCGGCTCCAACTCCAGTTCAACAGTGGTCAATTCTTTAGGAGGAAGCAGGTCCCCTTTGACCTGATTCCACCAAAAGGAGAACAGCGGGACCGATGGATGGGCTGGAGACTGCGGAGCTGGCATCGGTTCACCCAGCGTCGGAGGGGGCAGCAGAGACAGGGATCGGATGGGTTGACAAAGCATCTTGTCCCGCCCCAGATCTTCAAATGATGAAGAGTGGCCTAGCGAGGAGGAGGGCGATGCCTGGCCCGATGTCCATGAGGGTGTACCCATAGCAGCTGGCTGCTTAGCTGTGTCCGGTGGGGAAGCAGCAGACGTTTTGGCCGGAGCCTGGGGTAGCAGCAATAGGTCTGACGCCTGCCCCTAACAACGTTGCATCTTGTCCAAAGCCTTGGACGAGACCATCATCGGGGCCATTTGGGCAAGTGCCGGAGCATCACTGCCCTTCCTCTGGCTAGTCCCAGCCCCTAAGGTGGAGGGTGACCATGTTGGCGTGGCCTTCACCTTAAGGGACATTAGAGATGGACCCAAAGACCCAGACCCTGACTTACCTCCACCTGACTCCAGGATAATGGATGGAGGTTTAGAAGCTGACTGCCCGGAGGAGATGTGGGTAGGCTGGGAGGAGTGGTCCAAGCCCCCGTGGGACAAGGAACCAAAGACTTCTTGTGCAGCAGAGACCTGGAATGGGAGCGACCCTGGGACTTTTCTTGTTCCTTCTCCCAGTGTTTGTGCTTCCTTGCATCCTTCTTCCTCTTCTCCTTGTGCAGCTTAGACGTGGAGGAGGTGGAGACTGACAAGGACGAAGAAGGACTCTTCCCCACTGGCTGTCTCTGCATTTCGGCAAGCTGCTTTTCACAGAGGTGTGCCTTAAGGTCCTTCTGGCAGCGGATCATAGTCCAAGAGTTGAAAGATCTGCAGTGCTCACAGGACATGGTGTTGTGGTTTGGGCCTAGGCAAAAAAGGCAGACTTTGTGGTCATCCTTCAATGGTAGCTGCTTGCCACAGGAGCACTCATATTTTCTGTAATCCGTAGACGAAACGGACTACGCCAGAGAAGACGAATTGTAGAAAGGGAAATAAACTCAGATTTTGGTCGAAGAAACGCTGAAGGCGTGAAAGCAGTCAAACTGATTTGGGAAGGCGTCCAAGGAGCCGATGTGAACAGGAGGAAAAGAACTGAGGTGGGGGTGGGGACTGCCCCTTTTATACCACTGGCTGACGTCAGGTATAGCTGACATCGTGGGCGGTACCTGCTGAAGACTGCTAGCTAGAAGGTTTCCGTATGGTCCTAGCACCTGGCAGCTTAGTCCTAACGGTTATGGCCTGCTGCAAGAGCTCCAACTCGAAGGAAGATGTACAGTTATGCAAGAACTTACCGTAACAGTAGATCTTCAAGAAGAGCTCTTGCAGCAGGCCATAACTGTTAGAACTAAGCTGCCAGGACCCCAGGGAAACCTTCTCGCTAGCAGTCTTCAGCGGGGATCCGTTTCTGACGTCAGCTCTGCCTGATGTCAGTCAACAGTATAAAAGGGGTGGTCCCCAGCCCCACCTCAGTTCTTTTCTTCCCGTTCACATCGGCTCCTTGGACGCCTTCTCTAATCAGGTCGACCGCTTTCACACCTTCAGCGTTTGTTTTTTAACCAAAATCTCTGATTTTATTTCCCTTTCTACAGGTCATCTTCTCTGGCATTGTCCGTTTTGTCCACAGATCGCAGAAAACCTAAGTCCACTTGTGGCAAGCAGCATACCGTTGAAAGGATGGCCACGAAGCCTGCCTTTATGCCTAGGCCCGAACCACACCACCACCACGTCGCCAACCCTACCTCAATTCTCCCACAGACATCCGTGGTCTAGGAAGGAGAAACGGGCAGATTCTTTGCCAAAAAATAACTGCACAGAGAAAAGCCAGAGAAGGAGGGAGGGAAGGAAAGCAATGTGTGCTGCATGAGCTCTTTTTGAAGATCTACTGTTACAGTAAGTTGTTACTTAACTGTACTATTTTACTTCGAGTTGGAGCTCTTACAGCAGACAATAACCGTTAGGACTGAGTCCCAAGCAATAAAAGGATAAGGACTAGGAAAGTCTGGGAGGAGCCTGAAAAAAACAAACTGCCAACTAAGGATTCAGGAGAGAAGGCCCTAAATGACCGCCAGGCCAAACCCAGTCCTATGTCTGGAAGCTACGTCCAAGCTGTAATGCTTGACAAATTTGTGAACAGAACTCCAGATAGCTGCTGCACAGATGTCTGCTGCAGAGAAATTTCAAAGACAGGCAAATGAGGTAGCCACCCTCCCGACAGAATGGCCTTTTACCGGACCTGGTAAGAGCTTGTTGTACTTGTAACAAAAAATGATGCAGTTAACCAACCATTTAGACAGGTTCTGTTTGGAAACTGGCATCCCGAGATTTGGGAGCAAACAAAATAAATGATCTGTTTTCTGAAAGGAAGCTGAATGGCTCAGGTAGTAAAGTGTTCTGTGGACATTGAGAGTGTGTAACAACGCTTCCCCCTATTAGAATGTTTGGGATAGTAAACTGGCAGGTGAATGTCTTGATTTAGGGTAAACTCTGACACCATCTTGGGTAAAAATTTAGGATTTGAATGAAAAGAACACCCTGTCCTTATGAAAAGCCAAATAAGGCTCTTTACACATCAGAGCTTGAAGCTTCCAAATTCTTCGGGCGGAAGTAACTGCAACGAGA
Organism: Neoceratodus forsteri; assembly: GCA_016271365.2. Classification (NCBI taxonomy): domain Eukaryota; kingdom Metazoa; phylum Chordata; order Ceratodontiformes; family Ceratodontidae; genus Neoceratodus; species Neoceratodus forsteri. The sequence continues at coordinate 87,219,972 of CM028136.1, forward strand.
AACAACAGTTTCCATGACAGAAAGTGTAGCTCGCAATCTTCAGCTGGTTCAAACGGGGGGAGCATGAGCTTTTCCAACATAAAAAAGAGATCCCATGGAGGAATGGGATCTTGGATGGGGGGCCTTAAGTGAACAATGTTCCACAAAAAAGTACGAGACACATCCAGCTGAGTAAGGGTTTTTCCCTCCACTGGTTCATGATATGCTCAAACAGCAGACAGATGCGCCTTAATGGAGGAGTAGCTCAGGCCATGCTTAGAGAGATACTAGAGGATGGAGTTCGGGGGACAAGAAAAGAGATTAATATGTGCAGTAGTCCACAGGCAAAATCTTTTCCACTTCATAGGATATATGCATCTAGTGGAGGGTTTCCTGGCTGCCACCAGGATATCCGCTACCTTATGGGAAACCCCATATCTTGCCCTCACTAGGTCTGCAGGTGCCACATATAAAGATACAGGGACTTGAGATCTGAATGAATCAGACTGCCCCAGTCCTGGGAAAGCAAGTGCGAGTTCAGAGGCACGGGAACTGGAGGTTCCACTGCCAGCTGTTGAAGTAGTGGGAAACAAATCTGCTGAGGCCAAAAGTGCGTTAAGAGAATCATCTCTTCTCCCTCCGCCTGAAGCTTCAAAAGTAACCTCTGTTGAATGGGAAAGGGAGGAAAGGCATGGAGGAACCTGTCTGTCCAGGAGAGGGACAGTGAGTCTTGCCAGAAAACTCCAGGCCCTGGATCTAGCGGGCAGAAACTGGGCAGTTTGGCGGTGAGTGGGAAAGCAAAAAGGTTCAACTCTGGTTGTCCCTATCTGTTAAATGGCTCGTCTGCTACCCACTGAAGGAGCTCCCACTCATGAACCTTGGACTGGGACCTGCTTAGGTCATCGGCGAAGATGTTTTGGACGCCTGGAACATGAACAGTGATGATTCTGAGGCGATGACCCAGCGCCCAATACCAGACCCCATTGTCTCCCTGCAAAGGGGGTAGGAATGAGCCCCCCTTTGTTTATGTAAAAGATTACAGACACGTTTGTCTGAACGAGGAGAGGGCCTGAAGATACGTCCACTCGAAAGGTCTGTAAGGCGTTCAGGACCGCTCACGTCTCCAGAATGTTGATGTGGAGCGACTGCTCGTTTGGTGACCAGGATCCCTGGGTCTGCCTGTTCTCCAAATGAGCACCCCAACCGAGACCCATGACATCCTTGGTTAGAATTCTTCTCGGGGCTCCTGCAGGAAGAGGACCCCTGTCGAGAGGTTGAACGGGTCCATCCACCAGGTAAGTGTCCTGTGAACTTGGTAGTAGGCCAGGACCACCTGCTCCAGGTCATCCAACCTCTGGTTCCATTGTACCCTGAGCATTCACTGAGGGACCCTCATATAGAGGTGAACCATTGGGATGGCTGCCACCATGTGGCCGAGGAGCCTTAAATAGGTTCTGGCCAGGACATGACGAGCTGATAATACTATTCGGGCTTGATCCCGAAGACGATCCCCTGTCTGCGGGAGGAAGGCCTTGCCCTGAACTATGTCCAGGACTGCCCCAATGAACTGGGAATGACTTGGGAATGTTCAGGGTGATCTCCAGCTCTCAAAAGAGCATAAAGGTTTCTCTGAAAGTGCGGAATAGCCATTCCCTCGTGAGAGCTGCCAGAAGCCAGTCTTCTAGGTAGGGAAAGGCATAATGGTCCTGGCGCTGCTGAGCCGCAGCCACCACCGCTAGGCACTTGGTGAAGACACTGGAAGTGGAAGAGAGGCCGAATGGCAAGGCCCAAAACTGGTAATATCTGGAAGGGGAACAGCAGGAACCTCCTGTGGGGTGGAAAAATCAGAATGTGCAGGTATGCATCCTGCATATCTAGAAAGCAGAGCCAGTTACCATGGTGCAGGAGGAGAATTAGACCTGCTAACATGACCATCCTGAACCTCTTGTATTCGATAAACTTGTTCAGGGACCTGAGATCCAAGATGGGCCGAAGGTCCCCGGTCTTTTTGGGAAGTAGGAAAAAATGTGACCACCACTCTTTTCCTTGTTGAGCCAGTAGGACTGGCTCTATATCCTGCTTTTTCAGGAGGGCCTGAATTTCCCCTTTGATCAGGGGGACAAGAGAAGAAGGATAACAGGAGGACACTGGTGGAGTATCCAGAGGCATTTGCTCGAACTCCAGCATATGACCTCTCTCTACGAGCTGTAAAACCCAGAGGTCTGATGTGATTTCGCACCAGCCCTCGAGATGGAGGGAGAAGTGACCCCACCACTTCCCCCACTGACTCCGCTGGAGGAGTGGTGTCTAACAAAGAGTCACTGGGATGCTCTGGAAGTGGGCAGAGGGTCCTGTGAGGACTTCGTGGCCTGAGGCAGAGCTTCCAGGTGTCTTGGAGGTGGCCTTTCTTTTGAAGCCACCCCTCTGCTGAGGCTGGTTTCAGGGTTGTTGTCCTGAGGGCTTCCGAAATGGCCGCTGGTCCTCCCTTTCTACATTTTTTGGATGGACCAAATGGACTTCCCGGAGTCTTGAAGACTATTACATCAGTTTTTCCGTCTAGTCTCCAAAAAGGACCGAGCCCTTAAAGGGGAAGTCCAGGATACTCGACTGCAGATCCTGGGAGAATCCTGAGATCCTTAGCCAGGCCTGATGCCCAAGGCAAACGCTGGAGGCCGCAGCTCTGGCTGTCATATCTGCAGTGTCATATAAGGCACGCAAAATATGGGGTGCTGACATCAGACCCCGAACTGACGAGATCCAGGAGCTTGTTTTTTTTTTTGTGCAGAGTCTGGGAGGGCCTGTGCCATTACGATACCTTTCTCCCACAGGGCATTCTAATACTGCACCATGTGTGTGTGTGAGAAAGTTGAGGGAACTGGACAGAGCAAGTGGAGGATGAATACACCTTTTTGCCCATCTGGTCAATGTATCTGGACTTCTGGTTAGGTGGCTGAGTGCTTAGGTGTTTAGGCTTCTTCGATCTACCACAAGCAGCCATGATCACTATCGAGTCTGCCGTAGGTTGTTCTGCCAGGAAAGGCTCTTCCCTAGGGGCTCTGTACAGCCTATCCAACTTCTTGAGATAACGGAGGAAGTGGAAAGATGTTTCCAGGTTAACCTAGTCAGGTCCTGCAAAGTGTCCACTAAAGGAGGCACCACTAGAGGCTTGGGCTCCTTCTGCCTCAAGTATTTAGCCAACCTCTGACTCTCTGGGTCCAGGTCTTCAGTCTCCCACCCGCTGGAAACCAGGAAGTGCCTCATGACGTCCATGAACGTTGGTAACTTGGGAGTGGCCTTGTTATCCCGTGAAGAAGGGCGACCCCTAGGATCTGAATGGTCTGAGCATGAGGAAACAGAACTATTGCTGGACTCCACCGAAGAGGAGGATGAACAGCTGGAGTGTCGTCGGCTATGAGACCGGCCTCCACTGTGGGAAGTCCGGCAACGGTGACGACTAGAGAACAGGAGCTTCTGCAGTGACACCGTTCTTTGTGCCGGGGTCTACGGTGGTGATCTTCAGGGCTCGGAGAGCAGCTCCTTGGGGGGACAAGATGACTACTTAGGTTCCTGACCCCTGCCATGATCCAGCTGAAGCTCCGGTTCTGGTTCAACAGTGACCAGTTCCTTAGGGGGGGAGCAGGTCCCCTTTGACCTAATTCCACCAAAAGGGGAAAAGCTCCTGGATCTGGTCTTTGGATAACTGCAGGGCCAACGATTGCATCGGAGCCGGCAGCAGAGACAGGGCCTGGTCTTTTCTGGTAAGACGTGTGGTCACTCTCTTGGACAGAGATAGGTTGATTAGGCATCGCGTCCCACCCAGGATCTTCAATTGGTGAAAAGTGGCTGGCAAGGAGGAGGGCGAAGCCCGATCCAACATCAAAGTAGACGTGCCAGTAGAGGACAGCTGCTTAGCAGTGTCTGGTGAGGAAGCAGACGACGGCTTGGCTGGAGTCTGGGGCAGCGGCACTGAGGCTGATGCCTATCCCTGATGAGGGGGGTGTCATATGTAAGGCTTTGGATGAGACTGTTGTCAGGATAATTTTGGCAGGAGCATTGCTGCCCTTCTTTTGGCTGGTCCCAACGCCTAAAGTGGACAGTGACCCTGCTGGTGTGGCCTTCACCTTAGGCCCGAAGACCCTGACCCCGATCCACCTCCACCTGGCACCAGAACAACGGCTGGGAATCTGGTTACCAACTGCCTGGAGGAGCCGTGGGCAGTCTAGGGAAGAGTGATTAGAGCCCCCTGTGGGACGAGGAGTTGGATGAAGACCTTTTCTGTAGCGGAGACCTGGAGCGGGAGAGACCCGGGACTTTTCCCGATCCTTGTCCCAGTGTTTGTGCTTCCCTGAATCCTTTTTCTTCTCCTTGTGTGGCTGGTAAGTGGAGGAGATGGAAACTGATAAGAACGAAGGACTCTTCCCCGATGGCGGTGTCTGCATCTCGGTGAATTGCTTTTCTAAGAGGTACACCTTGAGGGCCTTCTGTCAGTGGATCCTTGTCCGGGAGTTGAACACCTGGCAGTGTTCGCAGGCTGTGGAATCATGGTTCAGGCTTGGGCAGAAGAGGCAGGCTGCAAGGCCATCCTTTGACGGTAGGTGTTTGCCACAGGTGCCCTTAAGATTTTTTACAATCCATGGATGAAACAGACATCAGACAAGATGACATGCAGAACAATTTCAGAAATTTTTGCAGAAAAAAGCAAAGAAAATGCTTAAGATGCGAAAGCGGTTGAAACTGTTGCGAGAAGACATCAGAGGATCTGATGCAAACGGGTAGACGGTGGGAAAAGAACTTGGGTGAGGTTGGGGACCGCCACTTATATACCACTGGCTGATGTCAGGCGGAGCCAACATCGGTGGCGGTCCCCCGCTGAAGACTGCTAGCTAGGTGGTTTCCGTGGGGTCCTGGCGCCTGGCGGGTTAGTCCTAATGGTTATTGCCTGCTGCAAGAGCTCCAACTCGAAGTAAGATTCAGAGGTTCTACTGCTAATTGCTGGAGCAATGGGAACCAAATCTTCAGGGGCCAGAATGGTGCTATGAGAATCATGCCTGCTTGTTCCGCTTGAAGTTTGAGCAGTACTTTTTGAAGTAGTAGGAAGAGAGGGAAGGCATAAAGAAATCTCCCTGTCCAAGAGAGGGACAATGCGTCTCGCCAAAAAACACCAGGCCCTGGAGTTAGTGAGCAGAAACTGGGCAGTTTGGCGTTGAGCAGGGACGCAAAGAGGTCCAGTTCTTGAAATCCCCACCTTTCGAATAGATTGCCTACTACCCCCTGTAGTAGTTTCCACTCGTGGGCCTGAGACTGAGAGCGGCTTAGGCTGTTGACAAACATGTTTTGTACCCCTGGAACGTAAACCACTGAGAGTTCCTGACTGCGCTCCACTGCCCAGTACCCAGGGGTGTTCAAATCAAAACTTTGTACTTGCCCAACCATGACTGTAGCTGAATTTTCACTTGCCCCTCTATTCATTACAACGAAAGTAGCTCTCTTTTTGTACTTGCCCATTCAAGGAAATGTACTTGCCCCGGGCAGGGGGGCAATTGGATTTACACATCCCTGCCAGTACCAGACTCTTATGGCCTCTCTCCACAAGGGTAGGAGTGCCCCCTTACTTGCTGATGTAAATGACCACCGACATGTTATCTGTCTGGATCAATAAGGGACCTGGGAGGAGGACCATCTGAAACATCTGTAAGGTGTACAGAACAGCTCTCATCTCCAACATGTTGATGCGGAGGCTCCATTCTAAAGGAGTCCACATGCCTCTTATCCGATTTTCTTAGAAATGCGCGCCCCACCCCAGTATCAAGGTATCCATTGTCAGGATCTTCTGAGGACTGGGATTTCGAAAGGGAGCCCTGGTCTCTAGTTAGGAGGGGTGAGCGACCATTCCGAAGTCTAATGCACTGCATGGGAGACTCAAGCTTGCTGCTCGAGATCGTCCGAACGCTTATCCCACTGTACCTCGAGGTTCCAGTGAAGCACTCTCATGTGGAGACGAGCTAAGGGCACTGTCGCGATGGCAGCTGCCATGTGGCCTAGGAGTTGCAGAAGCATTCTGGCTGATATTTGGCCTAAGGAGGCAATTTTTTGAGCCAGCACCCGCAGGTGATCTGCCCTGTCCGAGGGGGAGGAAGACCCTCCCCTGGATGGTGTCCAAGATAGCCCCCATGTACAGCAGTCACTGACTGGGCTAGGGGGATGACTTTGGAAGTCAAGGTGATCCTCAGGTCTTGGAACAGTCTGAAAGAACTTTCCAGTGTCTGAAGCAGCTGGTCCCTTGTAGGAGCTAGCAGAAGCTAGTCGCTGAGGTAGGGATAGATGTAATGTTCCTGCCTCCTGAGAGCTGCTGCCACCACTGCCAGGCACTTGGTGAATATTCAGGATGCCGACGAGAGGCCGAATGGCAGCACACAAAACTGATGATGTTCGCCCTGGAAGGAAAAGTGAGGTACTTTCTATGGGACGACAGGATATGTATGTGCATGTATGTGTCCTGCATATCCAGTGAGCAGACACAGTCCCCTTGATGTAGCATGGGCAGCAATCCTGGCAATGTCACCACCTGGAACCTTTTGTATTCGATTAATTTTTCAGCTGACTGAGATCCAGGATGGGATGACGGTCCCGTCTTTTTTGGAACTAAGAAGAAGCGAGAGTAACAACCCCTTCCTCTGACTCGGTGCGACTACCTAAATTGCCTTTTTGTTCAGGAGGGCTCGGATTTCTGCCCGAATGAGGCCTGTGTGGGAAGGGGAGCAATGGGTGGAAATCAGTAGGTTGTCTGGAGATATCTGGGTGAACTCCAGAGTGTAACCCCTTTCATAATTTGGAATACCCACAGATCTACCGTAATGCTGGGCCAACCTGTCAGGTAAAGGGAGAACCGCCTTCCTACTGCATCCCCCTGTAGCTCTGCTGGGGGAGAGGGGCAGGCAGAGTGTCATGCAGGGGTTGTTGTAGTGAGCAAGGGAGCTCTGGCATTTTTGGTATTCCTTGGTCCCTGTGCACCCAATGATAGAAAGGTGCCTTTTCTTTTGTATCCCCCTCTTTGCTGCTGTCATTTTCCTTGCTGGTCTTGTCTGCAAAAGGGCTGACGCCTGCATGGGGTTGGCTCTGACTTGTACATCTTGTAAACTTTAGAAACTACTTTTCTGGAGTCCTGCAAGCATGTGATCATCTTTTCCACCTCCAGGCAGAAAAGAACTAACCCTTGAAAGGGGGCATCCAGGATAACATCCTGCAAATCCTGTCAGAAGCCTGAGACCCTCAATCAAGAGTAGCACCGGAGGTATATCCCCGTGGCAGCTGCTCTGGCAGCAGTGTCATATGAACACCTAAGGATGTGTTTGCCACACTGGCACCAGACTGTAGGACGGCTAAGAGCTCTGACTTATTAGGGGAATCAGGTCCATAGCCTTGTTCCAGACAGCCTTCTGATACATCACCATGTGTGCCAGAAAATTCAATGACCAGACCATACAAGTGGGCGAAAAGACGACCTTCTGGCCAAACTGGCTCATCTTTTTGGACTCTTTACCTGGCGGTTGGGAGCTCATGTTTTGGTTGTTGAGTCCTACCATGTGCAGCCGTAAGGACCATAGAGTTCACTTTCGGTTGCTCGCTCAAATGTGGTTCTTCCCTAGGGGTCCTATGTAAGTGGTCAGCTTTCTTAGGAACCGCTGAGGTTGTGGAAGGGTGATTCCAGGCTATTTTCGTAATGTCCAGGAAGGGCTCCACTAATGCTGGGATGATCAAAGGTTTTGGGTTGGCATCTCTCGGGGGTCTAAATCTTCCGTCTCCCACTGGTTAAGGAAAGTACAGTTACATAAGAATTTACCATTAACAGGAGGTCTTCGAGAGGAGCTCTTGCAGCAGGCTATTACAATCAGGACTATGCCGCAGGCACTAGGACCCTCCAGTGAAACTTCTGCCAGCAATACACAGCAGGGACCGCCCCCGACGCTGGCCCCGCCCCAACATCGGTCAGGGTACAAGAGGGGGCGGACCCAGCTCCACCTCAGTTCTCCCGCCAAGACCCAGAAGACGCCCTGACAAGAGAAGGAGACGAAGCCTACTATGAAGAGAATTGGAGTAGAAAACGAAAATGGATCTGCACACCTCGAAGATCTACTGTTACAGTAAGTTCTTACGTAACTGTACTATCTTACTTCGAGTGGGAGCTCTTGCAGCAGGCTATTACAATCAGGATAGAGTCCCAAGCAGCCCCACAACAAGGAGGTAGACGACCCCGGGAGGTGGAATATGCTGACTCCAGAGGCCTTAGGACAAAAGCCCTTGTAATACGGCTAGGCCGAAGCCAGCTCGGCGTCTGGAGATGATATCCAAGCTGTAATGTTTGACAAAAGTATGCACCGAGTTCCAGGTTGCAACTGCACAAATGTCCTTTATGGCGACATTTCGCATGGCGGCGAAAGAAGCTGATACTCCTGTGGTGGAGTGATCCCTAACCGAGCCCGGCAGGGGTTTATTGTGTTTCTCATAACAAAACGAGATACAACAAACTATCCATCTAGAGATAGTTTGCTCGGACACCGGTCGACCCAAGCAATGTGGTGCAAATACCACAAAGAGTTGCTCCGATTGACGGTACTGAGCCGTCCTTTTGAGGTAATACCTCAAAGTCTTGTGGACATCCAATGTGTGGAGGAGAGCCTCCCCTCTATTGGAAGGGGAAGGAAAATAAACAGGAAGGTCAACTGACTGGTTGAGGGTCAATTTTAAGACCACTTTCGGAAGAAACTTAGGATTCGTTCTGAGGGAAACCCTTTCCCTGTGGAAAACCAAATAGGGCTCTTTACACATCAGAGCCTGAAGCTCAGAAACCCTTCGAGCTGAGGTAACAGCAACCAAAAAACAAACCTTCCAAGAAAGGTAACGCAGCTCACAATCCGCTGCTGGTTCAAAAGGAGGGAGGGTGAGTTTCTCCAACACAAAAAGGAGGTCCCAGGGTGAGATAGGGTCCTGAATGGGAGGTCTCATATGCAGAATTCCCCTAAGAAAGGTGCGGGCTACATCCAATTGTGCCAATGCTCTATCTCCCACGAGAGCATGATAGGTGGAGATTGCTCACATGTGCACCTTGAGAGAGGAGTAACTCAGACTCTTATTGTACAAAGAGAGGAGGTACTGTAAAGCTGAGTTCACAGGGCAGGTGACGGGATCCAAACGCTGCGGCGATGCCCAAAGACAAAAACACTTCCACTTCATAGCATAGGCAGAGCGAGTAGAGGGCTTTCTTGCCGACACTAGGACTGCCGCCACTTCCGGGGAAACCCCGTATATATGTTGAGCTATGTCTGAAGGAGCCAAGCATGTAGGTGTAAGGACCGAAGATCCGGATGGACCAGCGACCCTTGGTCCTGGGACAGCAACTGCGAGCATATGGGCAGCAGAATTGGAGGTTCCATTGATAACCACTGCAGTAGTGGGAACCAAATCTGTCGAGGCCATCTGGGGGCCACTAGGATCATTCGGGCCCCTTCTGCCTGTAACTTGAGCAGCACTCTCTGAATGAGAGGGAAGGGCAGAAAGGCATAGAGAAACCTCCATGCCCAGCAAAGGGATAATGCATCTGGCCAGGAAACTCCAGACACTTGCTCTCGCGAGCAGAACGCTGGTAGTTTGGTACTGCGTGGTCACGCAAACAGGTCCAGCTCTGGAAGACCCCACCTGTCGAACAGCTGGTTTGCTACGGACTGTAGCAGTTCCCACTCATGTGCTCTGGAACGCGACCTGCTGAGGCTGTCAGCCAGATCATTGAAGACTCCTGGAACGTGCATTGCGGACAGCAGACTGCCCCGTTTCAACGCCCAGTGCCAGACTCTCATCACCTCCCTGCAAAGGGGATACGAATGAGTGCCCCCTTACTTGTTGATGTAGAAGACGACCGCCATGTTGTCTGTCTGAACTAGAAGAGAGCCTGGCACCAGGTCCTCTTGAAAAGCCTGTAGAGCGTAGAGTACCGCTCGCATTTCCAGCACAATGATGTGAAGGGACTGCTCCTCGAGTGACCAAACCCCTGGTGTTCGACGTGCACCCAGGTCCCCCCCCCCCAGGTCCGAGGCATCTGTTGTCACAGTTTGACCTGGTGGCTCCGGACAAAAGCTGACCTCTTTCTCTAGATTGCTGGGGTCCATCCACCAAAGCAGAGTTCTCCTGACTGGCTCCGAGATCTTGACCGAGGAGTCTAGATCGTCGTGGCTCTGGTCCCACTGCACCCTGAGCATCCATTGCGGGACCCTCACGTGGAGGCGGGCCAAGGGAGTGACAGGAATGGCCGCCGCCATGTGCCCCAGTAAACTGAGGAAGTTCCGAGCCGGAATTCGAGGAGTTATGGAAATCCGTTCTGCCATCTCTCGCAGGCGAACTCCCCTGTCCTGGGGAAGGAAGGCCATGACCTGGATGGAATCCAGGATCGCTTCTATGAAGGTGAGCTTTTGGCTGGGCTCCGGGGATGATTTTCGTAAGTTCAGGGTGATCCCCAGCTCTCAGAACAGAGTATAAGTGTCTTCGAGAGCTCGTAGAAGGCTTACTCTTGACGGGGCCGTAAGCAGCCAATCGTAGAGGTAGGGGAACACGTAGTGCCCCACGCGCCTTAGAGCCGCAGCCACCACTGCTAGGCACTTGGTGAAGACTCGAGGAGTGGAAGAGAGGCCAAACAGAAGCACTTGAAACTGAAAGTGCTCCCCTTGGAAGTGGGACCTCAGAAACTTCCTGTGGGGAGGACAGACCCCGATATGCATATATGCAACTTGCATGTTGAGAGAGCACAGCCAGTCCCCCTGGTGCAACAAGGGAAGGAGTCCTTGAAGAGTCACCATCCTGAACCTTTTGTACTCGATAAAGAGGTTTAGAGGACTGAGGTCCAGAATGGGACGAAGGTCCTGAATCTTTTTTGGGACCAGAAAGAAGTGGGAATAGAACCCCTGCCCTTGTTGATGCAAGGGGACCCTCTCTATTGCTCTCTTCTGCAAGAGGGTCTGGATCTCTCCTTCTTTTAGTGGGATGTGAGAAGGAGGATAATGGGAGAGCTTTGGTGGAGTGTGCGGTGGAAACTCTGAACTCCAGCGTCCGTCCCCTCCTGACGATATCAAAGACCCACTGGTCTGCGGTGATTGACTTCCACCCTTCGAAACGAAGGAAAAAGCGGACCCCAACTGGTTCCCCTGGATCATCCCGTGGGGGTGGAAGGGAGTCATTGGGCAGAGAGGCCTGGGAGGACTTGGGCCCACGGGCAGGAGGTCCACCAGATTGCTGGTTGCCGGATCTCCTGCAAAAGCCTCCTCTCTGCCCCTGTTGGTTGCCACGGGCTTGACTGCCTGAGGACTTACGAAAAGGCCATCTACGGTGAAGTCGTCGCTGGTCGCCATGGTACATCTGGTAGACCGATCAGATTGACTTGCCCGACTCCTGGAGGCAGGAGATCAAGGCCTCAGTCTCCTGCCCAAATAGCATGGTACCCTGGAAGGGCAGATCCTTGATACCAGCCTGCAGATCCTGGTGAAAGCCCGAGACTCTCAACCAGGCATGGCGCTGGAGGCATAGCCCGGAAGCGGCTGCCCTGGCTGTCGTGTCTGCAGTGTCATACAAGACTCTCAGGACATGGGAGCCTACGTATGAGCCCGACTGGAGGAGGGCCAGAAGCTCTGCTTTCTGGTCAGAGTCTGGCATGGTCTTCATCAGCTCTAGTCCCCTCTCCCAAAGCACATTCTGGTACTGCACCATATGCGTCAGAAAGTTGAGGGAACGGATGGAACAGGTGGAAGCAGCATATACTTTTTTGCCCACCTGGTCCAAGTAACGAGACTCCGGGTCGGGAGGCTGGGAGCTGAGGTGCTTCGGCTGCCTGGACTTATCATGGGCAGCCGTGATCACCGAAGAATCAGCCTGAGGGTGTTCCACTAGAAAGGGTTCTGCCCTTGGGGCCTTATACAGCCTGTCTGACTTTTTTGGAACTGCCAGGACTGAGGTCAGATGCATCCACGTGGTTCTGGTAAGGTCCTGGAATGTATCGACCAAAGGAGGGATAACCAGAGGTTTTGGCTCCTTTTGCCTCAGGTACTTGGCCAGTCTCCAGCGTTCCGGATCCAGGTCCTCCGTGTCCCACTCGGAGGCCTGGATGTGCTTCATGACGTCCATAAAGGTAGGATCATCCAGAGGCAAGCGAGGCTGGTCCTTCTCTCCCGGGGAGCGCTTCAGACTGAGAGAGGAACAGGAGGCAGACGACGGTGAAGAGGATCGACTATCCGACTTGGAATAGTCTGACCCTTCCCTGTGATCATGCCTTCGCTGATGTCGGTAACTAGGGGAACGACGTCGGTCAGAAGACCGACTCCGGTCCCTGGAACGGCGACGGAGCAAGGACCGACATCGGGAGCGTTCTCAACTTGAGCGAGAAGGGCTCCTGGAGCATGACCTAGACCGACGTCGGTCACCTGAGTCCCGGGAGCGATGTCTGTGGTCCTCAGACCCTGTGCGGGAACGAGCCCTGGAAGGAGGTGTAGGCTGGCACTCCGGCAACTTCTTCGGGGAAGACTCACCTCCCGGCTGTGGTTTTTCCGCTGGGTCCATTACTGGAGTCTGAGCCGGCGACGGGAAGGACCGCTTATGGACCTGCCCCCACCAGAAGGAAAAGATCCTTTAGCTCATCCTTGGTGAATCTCTCAGCTGCTCATTTCGGGAAGGAAGTCTCCAGAACGTCGGGGCGCGAAGGAGAGCTCTCCTGAAGGCCCGGGGGAGGAGGACTTGGGCGACAGGGATGTCCACTCTTCCGCGACCGCTCCCGATGTCCTTCGCTCGGCGTCGGTGCTGGTACAAACGACGGGGTGCCGCCGGAGAGTCCTTGGGCTCCGGAGGCGCGCCTTTAGCAGGCGGCGTCGGTGCCTTAGCAGGTGGGGCCAAAGCAGGCACCTCTAAGAGCTTAGCGATGACCCTTAGCGGGGTCACCTTTGGCTTGGCCGGCTTCTCCTCCGAAGGGCCGGCCTTACCCTGAGTAGTCTTTGGGAGCTCTCCAGAACCCGAGGGACGGGCCTTTTTCGGAGAGGGCCGCGAGTGCGAGCGTGACCGGTGCCGGGACCGACTATGGTCCTTGCAATGGCACTTTTTCTCTTTTCGCTTCCCCTCCGAGGAGTGCAGATCCATCTTCTGCTCCAACAAGTAGGCTTTAAGGGCCTTGAGGCAGCGGATGCGGGTCCTGCTGGTAAAGGTCTGGCAATCCGAGCAGTTGGCGGTGCTGTGGTCTGGGCCTAGACAAAAAACGCACCGCCGATGGCCGTCCTTTGCTGGGATCTGCCTTCCACACTCACACTTAAGTGCTCAGGAGATACCGGCGCCGAAGACATCCGTACGAACTTCGGCCGAACACAGCGCCGCGGTCCCTGTAAACGGTGATAAGAGCAAGAAATAACGCTCAAAAGGCGGAAAAAAATAACCGACAGGCAGCGGACTGACGTCGGGTACCTTCAAGCGAGAAAACCCATCGAAAAACGAGTTTGAAATCTTGATTGGAGAATGAAAATCCACAAGTTTGAGCTGCAACTGCAAGCAGAAGCTGTTCCTTCTTCTTCACGTGCAGGATGCGGTGGGAAAGAACTCGGGTGGAGCTGGGTCCCTGACAGACGTTGGGGCAGGGCCCTGCTGTGTACTGCTGGCAGAAGTTTCACCGGCGGGTTCTAGTGTCTGCAGCGTAGTCCTGATTGTAATAGCCTGCTGCAAGAGCTCCCACTCGAAGTAAGATCTGAATGTGTCTCATCACATCTAGGAAAGTGGGATCATCCGGAGGAGACATTGGGAATCCCTCCTTGGATTTGGAGATGGAAGACAAAAGTCGTCTTCTGATGAGTCGTAAGTGGAGGAGCCTCTGGTGGACTACTCTGAAGATGTGGACCCATGTCTACTAGAGTGATTCCGGCATCTAGAGGAGGATTTGGACAACGGGTGATGGCTGTGCTTCCATAGTCTGGTGGACTCCTGTCCGTCACCACCTGCAGTCGGGCGGGCTGGCAGCGGGGGTGACAAAGGCAATCTGCGTGGAACAGGCGTAGGTTACCTAGTCAGAACTGGTATACGGGTCCCTGCAGGAGTGGAGTTTGGCTCCGGCGGCCTGGGTAACATATCCCCTTCGACAGTGTTACACCAACTGGTGAATAGACCTAAGCCAGAGAGAGACCATGGGGCCCAGTTGTGGTTCTGGCGTCTGGGTAGGGGCATCCGAGGGGCCTAGTATCAGACCCTTTGGTTTAGTCCCCGCTGTTATCAGTTCTGACCGTGCCGCTGTGTTGGACATCAGGTCTGGCGGTATCTCATCCGCTGGCGTCAGGTGCCCTGGTGTCTGGTCATTGAGCTCCCGAGGGTCAGGTAGCGACGGAGCGAGTGGTGCCCCGTACGTGGCTCTCTCAGAGTCAGGCGTCAGGTCCCCAACTTTTGCTCCGTGGTCGGACACTTTTTAGAGCCCTGTGGATCACACAACGGCTCTGAGGGTGTCATCTGCTCTGGCACCATAGTGGAATCAGAAGGCGTTCTGTACCGTCTACCCAGAGCCCTGTCTGATGACGGCTTGAAAGGTGAGTGACGTTTCTTGTGGTGCTTGTCTTCCTGATGTCTCTTGGTGTCATCGGACCCGGTCTTGTCCAACGACCCTGAAGCAACAGCCTTGTGGACGGCAGGCTCCGACCTGCCATCCGACTAAGTGTGGGCCAATCCTTCTGGCTGAGATCCTAGCAAGAGCTTGTGGGGCCTGATAGCCAGGGAAATGGAGGCCTGCGAAGGCCCTAACCTGAAAGACTCCTCGCTTGACGTCTGGGTGGAGGCGGGAGGCTTCCTTACATAGATACATAGACAGTGTCAGCAGATAAGGGCCTATGGCCCACCCAGTCTGCCCATTTGAGCTTGTAAGTTCAGTTTGTTTTCCTAGAAGTCTGTTGCCCCTTACCCCTGACCTCCAGAATTCCTTTATGTCTATCCCATGCATTCTTAAATCCCGTGATTGTTTCAGCCCCCACCACTTCCTCTGGCAGGGTGTTCCACTTGTCCACCACCCGTTCTGTGAAGAAATTCTTTCTCATGTTTCCTCTGAATCGTCCTCCTCCAACTTCATCCCATGCCCTCTAGTCCTGGAACATCTTTTCGCTTAAAATAGTGTTTTCCTGCACCTGTTCCTCCTGTAAGATACTTGTATGTTTCTATCATATCCCTCTCCCTCCTCTCCTCCAGGGAGTACATGTTCAGTTCCTTCAACCTGTCTTCATAGGACTTGTGATGCAATCCATGCACCATCTTTGTTGCCCTCCTCTGAACCTTCTCTACCCTGTCTATGTCCTTACGTAGGTATGGTCTCCAGAACTGTACACTGTACTCCAGGTGGGGCCTCACTAGTGTCTTGTATAGCTGAATTATGACCTCCCTTTTCCTGCTGGTGATGCCCCTGCCTATACATCCCAGCATCCTATTTGCTTTACCTGCTGCCTTGTCACACTGTTTCCCTCCTTGAGGTCATAAGAGATGATAACCCCAAGATCCTTTCCTGCTTGGTGCATGCTATATCCTCACCCCCAACTGATATATTGTGCCAGGGTTTTTGTGCCCCATATGCATTATCTTGCACTTCTTTGCATTGAATTTCAACTGTCAAACCCCTGACCATTCTTCAAGTTTCTGCAGGTCGTTTCTCATTCTGTCTACACCCTCTGGTGTGTCTACTCTGTTACAGAGCTTTGTGTCATCAGCGAACAGTGAAATTCTGCCTTCTAGGTCCTGCGCAATGTCACTGATGAAGATGTTGAATAGGACCGGTCCCAGCACTGATCCCTGTGGTACACCACTGGTCACTCTTCCCTCTGTGGAGTGACATCCATTTACCACCACCCTCTGTGTCCTGCCACCCAGCCAGTTACCTACCCACCACACTACTGTCCTGCCCACACCCATATTCCCCAGTTTGTGTAATAGTCTTCTATGTGGCACAGTGTCAAGGGCCTTGCTGAAGTCCAGATAGGCCATGTCCACTGCCCTCCCTGATCCACCTCCCTAGACACCCAGTCAAAAATTCAACGAGGTTGGTCTGACATGACATCCCTCGGTGAAACCATGTTGCCTTGGGTCCTGTAGTCCATTGACAACCAGATGTTCCACCAATCTCTCCTTCAGTAGTGCTTCCATGATCTTCCCCACTACCAAGGTGAGGCTGACTGGTCTGTAGTTCCCTGCTTCCTCTTTGTTCCCACTTTTGTATAAGGGACTACATCTGCTGTCCTCCAGTCTTTGGGTACCTCCCGTTTCCAGTGATCGGCTAAACAAGATAGCCAGAGGTTCAGCCACCACCTCTCTAGTTCTTTAAGGACCCTGGGGTGCACCGCTCTGACCCCATTGCTTTATCAACTCTTATTACTTCCATTTCCTTCAGGACCTTTCTCGTGTAAAGGGACTTGTGTCCATTTCTGCACCATTCTCACCCTTGTACTCCTTCAGACCCATTACCCTCCTCTTCCTCAGTAAAGACTGAGCAGAAATACCTGTTCAATATGTCAGCTTTACTGTTGTCATCCTCCAGCGGCCCCGTCCTCCCCTTCAGTCTCACTATCCCTCCTTTGTCTTTCTTTTTTTCCTTATGTACCTGTAAAGGTTTTGTCCCTCTACCCACTGATTTTTGCAATGTGCTCTTCTGTCTGAGCTTTGGCTTCCTTACTGACCTCCCTGCCTCCCTTTGCTTCTCCGGTACTTCTCCTATCCCTTCTGCCTGTGTCTTTTGTATTGCCTGACTGCAATCTTTTGGCTTTCACTTTCTTTGCTACCTCTTTGGAAAACCATAATGGTCTCCTCTTCCTTTTCCTCTTGCTAACCTGCTTAATGCATAATTCTGTTGTTCTTGTAATCCCCATTTTAAATACTGCCCACTGTTCCTCAACCCCGGATTCCTGTCCCATTCCCCTTAATGCCTCTTTCAAGTATCTCCCCATTTTCCCAAAGTCTGCCCCCTAAAATCCAGGATACGTGTTTTTGTGTGGTTTGGTTCTGCTCTTTCTGTGATTTCAAACCACAATGACTGGTGGTCACTGTTTCCCAGGTGCTCCCCCACTGTTACCCCATCACACTGTCCCTGTTTGTGAGCACAAGGTCCAGTATTGCCTTCTGCTGAGTTGGTTCCATGACCAGTTGCTTGAGGAAGGCACCTGAAGGAGTCCAGGATAAATCTGCTCCTAGTTGATGCTGCTGTGATGCTCCAGTCCACGTCTGGAATACTGAAGTCTCCAACCAGTACTACCTCTCTTTGTCTGCCATCCTTTGGATGGCTAGCATCAAGCTCCATATCTGTTTCTTCCTCCTGGGCTGGTGGTCTATAGACCACACCTGTGCGGATGGCTGTCCCCATTTTCCTTTCCAGTTTAACCCACAGTATCTCTCCCCATTTTGTTCCTCCTGGATCTCTGTGGCCCTTATGTCATTTTTCACATACAGTGCCACTCCTCCTCCTTCCTGCCTGCTCTGTCTCTTCTGAATATGTTGTAGCCAGGTATGGCCATCTCCCAGTCGTGGTTATCATTACACCAGGTTTCAGTGATGGCCACAATGTCCAGGTCTGACTGCACCATGACAGCCTCCAGATCTTCCATCTTGTTGCTAAGGCTCCTGGCATTTGCACACATGGCTTTCATGATTTGACCTCCTAGACTGTTACACTGTTCTACTCCAGCCCCTTCCTTGGTTGTCATTTATCCCTAGTTCTCCTTGCTGTCTGCCCTTCTGCTGAATTTTGCCCCTTTTCTGCTTATCCACTTCTTGGGCACTAATCTCCACCTTTTGCACACTGCTTTGCAGAGATAGCCACTCCTCTGGTTCACTGGTTCCACTGCCAGCTGTGGGGGGTGAGCAAGTAGGTACCCTCCTTGCTGGCCTGCCACCCCCCTTTGCTAGTTTAAATGCTTGTCAATGTAGCATTTAAACTTATTATTGAGTGCTTGGATTCCCCTCCAGGATGGATGCAGGCCGTCAGACTTGAACAAACCTCCATCCCTCCAGGTGGGTCCCCAGTCACCAATGAATCCAAACCCTTCCTCACAGCACCTTGACAGTGGCCGAGTCCAGCCTCGCACTGGAGGTACAACTTTGGAAGCCTTGTGTGAAGACCTGGGACAGGATTCTGACCTGGACCTATCCATGTCTCGATGATGATGCTTCCCGCTTAATTTCTTCTCTCTAAGGGAGGAGTCCCTGACCAAGGAGGAAGATGAGCTGTGCCCCAAGTGGGTCTTCTGCATGGCGGCCACTTGCTGTTCATGGAGGTATGCTTTCAAAAAGTCTTCAGGCAGTGGATATAGGTCCTCCTATTGAAGCCGAGGCAATGCAGGCAGCCATCCAGCTTGTGGTCGGGGCCTAGGCACAGAAGGCAGGCCAAATGGTTGTCTTTTGCCGGGATCTGATTGACACACACACTTTCGATTTCCGCTGCTCTTGACTGGGCAGACATATGTGACAAATTTGGTATATTTGACAGAAAAAAAGGTAACTCAACGGACCGTGAAAAATGGTGGTCGACTGGTAGCAGGTGTCTGTGGAACAGAGATGCACGGCCCATTTGTGAAAAAAATCTGAGGTGGTGCTGGGACCGCCTTTATACCATGGGCAGTCCCCCCGCCACAGACTGCTAGCTAGAATTTTTCTGTGGGGTCCTAGTGCCTGGTGGCATAGCCCTAATGGTTACTGCCTGCTGTAAGAGCTCTACCTTGAAGTGAGATCTTAGGATTCGTCTACAAGGACACCCAGACCTTGTGGAAAAATAAATAAGGCTCTTTGCATGCACATCAGAGTCTGTAGCTCAAAAATTTATCAAGTAGAGGTAACAGCAACTAAAAATAATGCTTTCAGCCGGCCCGGTGGCGCTGAGGGTTGAAGCGCTGGGACGCCACACCCTGCACCACACCCCGGGCGACCTGGTTCGAGCGAGCCGGGTCGGTGGGAGGGGAGAAGTATCGAGCGCCCCAAGGGCTGCTCTCCTTCTCCGGGGAAGGGAGACCATGCTCGCCGCCGGCATACTGCCACCTGTTGGGGAAGCTCAGGGTGGTCGGTGCGAAGGAGAGTCGGTCGCGAACAAAAGGGGGAAGACGTTGGCAGAGGGCCGGCTTCGACGTGCGCCTCCACGCACGTCAGCAGCCTTGCGCCTCATTGCATGCTGACGTCGGGACAAGCAGGAGGAAAAAGCCCCTCAGCCTGCCTGGATGACATCTTTCAGAAGCCAGTCTCACCACCCGCCGACAGATTAGGGCAGACCCCGCTGTACAGCTCGCTGCAAGGGACAAGAGGAAGGTAAGGTTGGGACCTCTCCTCGCGCCGCCCAGGGGGGCAATCCGGGCTATCAAGGTGGTCTGATGGCAGCGAGTGTGGTACTCTAGGGGCAGACCTGGGGGTCGGTCAGGATGGGAGGGTGGTACTCCTTGGGGGACCGAAGGAGTGGAAGGAGGAGAGGAGAAAGACAGGCGGGGAAAAAAATAAGTAGAAAATAAATAAATAAATAATGCTTTCCATGACAGAAAAGTGTTGCTCGCAACTTGCAGCTGGTTCAAACGGAGGTAGTTTAAGTTTTTCCAAAAGAAATAAGATGCGCAGAGTCTTATATAAAGGCACCATAAGTCTATTTATAGTCTATTTCCCATACGTCAGATCCATATAGGAGCTGCATGTCAAATTTCACTATAATGTATGGGGAGCCCTTTTTACTACACACAATCAAACAGTTTATCATGCTGTTATGGTATCGTTGTGACGTCAAGAGATTGTTAACCATTTGTGACTACGTCACAACGATACTATAACAAACTCTGCATCTTTGTGTATGTGCCTCTCTTGGTCATCCCGCATTCTGGCTACTGAAGTATGCCGGCCGGGAGACCAGGATAGCCGCACCAAGACTAGCAAAACATTTTTTTCATTTTCTTCCCTTCGTTCTTTTAGAAGTTACCTGAAGCCCTCGCATCTGTGCCGCATCTTTGGCTGTCTGTGCCCTAGAGGACGATGCTGCGACGCTACCCACAATGCTGTGACACGTCTTTCAACGTGACCTCCTTGGACCAACCGTATCGCTTTGGACATTTTTCTTTTTAAACTGTTCCATTTATTCCTCAGTTGAAACACTTTTCTGTGAGTAACAGGGTAACAAGATTGGTTTGGCCTGTACCTGGTCTCCCATACACTATAAAAATAACACCTGGGAATTCAGGCAATGATGCTGAAAATCAACTCTCGTGGTAGCCAGATCAACAGTAAACCTCGAGAGTGCACAATGTTGTCCTAGAAACCACTCGAGGCGATTACAGCGTAGTTATCACCTGAATCCCTGGCATTATCCTCTATTTTACTACTTGGAGGAGAGCTTTTTTCCGAACTGTTTTTCTGCTCCGTTGTACCGAGGAATCTCTTGGAGGTGCCTTCTTGATTTTCCCTGCTACTCCCCACCATGATCCTCTCCTTAGCCATCTCTTCCATCAGAGACACTTCCCAGCCCCCTGGATCATCCCCCCCCCCCGGGAGAGGACCCACCACTACTCCCTTGGTGGCGTCTGTCTGAAATTAGAGAGTCCATCTCTCTTAGGGGGTTGGCTGTGGATTGCCGAGGTAGAGATCCAGTGTTGGGGATGTGAGGAAATGCCATCGAGGCCCTTGTAGCCTCCTCAGTGCGCCGGGATTTTTCTTGCTTTGGTCCCTCCCCAGACGTGGGTCGTGCAATGCCGCACTGCCCGTTACGTGAGCGCTCACGTCCAGAAGGCAGCCACCCTACTCTACGTCTTCCCCTTGCTTGGTTCCGACGGCCATAGTACACCTAGTCTCCACCGGGTGTTGCTAACTGTGCGGAACACATCCCCCCACCTCCCTCGAGAGGAGGGCAGTCCTCCAAACGCCAAATCCTCTCCTCCCCTGCCGACCCCTGGCAGTCCAGGCTCATTCCCGAACCCGGGTCGCCGGCGTGGTGTAGTGTCCAGCGCCACAATCCTCAGCGCCACTGGGCCTGGATGAGAGGTTTGATTGTCATTCCTCCATATTTAAGATTAAATCTAGTTAACCCTGCCGTAGGTTTTTTTTTTTTTTTAGTCTTTCCAGAAGCACTTCCGAATGTCGGGTCCAGCAGCAATTCCCTTGTACCACTATTCCTAGACAGGTTCAACTTGAGAACACCTCAACTATTACCGACATACCAATTACCCTCTTCTGTTCTCCCTCTAAATATGAGAACCTTGGATTTACTCATATTAATCTTTAATTTCAACTCCTTTGCTCTTCCATATATAAAGATTAATTTGGTCTACAGCCCTTTTTTGATAAGTGAAAAGAGGTATACAGTGTACAAGGCGACCGTGATTGAGCGCTTATAAAAACAGCGACTCAATCATGGCGTCTGTGTACAGGGCTACCTGGCAGCGTAGAGAGCGGATACCTGGGTGGGTGAGGTAGGGAGAAGGGAAGTACACCATATACACACGTGGAGGGAGGACAGGTATGTGGGACAGGGTGTGCTGGGCAGCTGCCAAGCTGGACCACTAGCATGGTGAGGGTGAGTGATTGCTGCAGGGTTCGGTCCGGTGGTCCCCCCCCCCCCCAAAGCAGGCTTTTTTATTTTTCCTCCAAAAGTTTTTCACTCCCCTCCCCCGACATGCAACCCCCTGGAGTTGAGAATCCATTAGTAGGAGGGGTGCGCAGCCCTATGCATTAAAAACAAAACAAAAAAACATAGGTCTCGAGCACCTTCTTTTTTCTTTGCCGCAAGTGTGCATCACCTAAATTCATTTTCAGCGATGTACACTCACCATAACGGCAATCGCTATTCGGCGATTATTTACTGAAATGTTTCACCAGGAAAGGCACACTGAAAAACAAGTTGCTAGACTCCCGGTGCATCCTGGGGGGAAGGGGTAGAGAGAGCATATAGCAACAAAGTATAGAATGTGCAAAATAGCCCAGTTACAATCACCAAAGTAGACAAAGTATACTATTTACAAGGAATAATACATGTAAGGTAAAAGTACATACAACGTAAACCAGTTAAATCGCCAAAGTAGATAAGGTAGGCTACATATAGGGTATAATACATTCACGTTGAAGTACATAAACCAGATTTCACCAGTGTAGACAAGGGACCAATACTGTGCAAAACTAGGTAGAGAATGATAGGAAAAGGTTGTAAATACAGACAAAGGACAACAGGGTGAAGAGCTGACAAAAGCAAAAGACACGGACTACAATAAAATTGAATTCATAGTGCAAACCAAAGGTGACATCTTGGTAGAAACCATGTGCTGCAGAACATATACACTGATCAGGCTATGACCAGTCAGCACAAAGGAGTTTAGTGCTCAAGGAGTTAGGTGCAGGAGCAGTTCATGGAGAGGAAGTTGTGGAGTGCTACAGTTAATGAGGCTGACAGGGATGAGAGGCGAATCTGTTGAGGAAGCGAATTCCACAATTTTGGGAAGTGGTATGACAAGGCGGCCTGGCCTATAGAGGTGGAACGTAGAGGGATTAAGAGTGTTCTGTGGTCATGAGGGAGCGGGCAGGAGGAGAGAGAATGGATAGAGAGGAACTAAGATAAGGTGGGAGTGAGCCAATCCAGAATTTAGAGATTAATTTAACACAGTGGTGTAGGCGCCTGTTAGCAAGAGAGGGAAATGCCAGTGAGTGGTAGAGATGACAGTGATGGGTGAGAGAAGGGAAGTCAAGAGCAAAGCGACCGAAGGAGTTGAAGAGGGTGTCCAATCTAGCTAAAGAAGTTGTGGGAGCAGCACTGTAAACTACATCACAGTAGCTGAAGATGGGAAGGATCATTTTCTGGACCAGTTCATGCCTAACCGGGAGAGGGAGGCAGGTCTGGTTCCTGTATAATGCACCAAGCTTGGGGTGCAGCTTTTTCACTATAGCGTTAATGTGGTCAGAGAAGGTGAGATGTCGGTCAAGCCAAACACTCAGATGGCTGAACGAGGAGGTGTCCTCGACAGCTGTCCCGTCAAGGGTATGGAAGGAGGGCAAGGAAGAGAGCCTTGACAGTCTATGCCTTGTATCAAAGGTCATGGAGACTGTCTTCTTGGCACTGAGAAAAAGTTGCTGAGTGCGAAACCAGTCCTGGACATTATTGGAGTCCTGCTGCAGTCTGGTTGCAACATCAGTGGGGGACCAGCCAGAGGTGAAAATGACTGTATCATCTGCATATATATGTATGGAAGATGAGCTGCAGACAGATGGGAGGTCATTAAGGAAGATGGAGAAACAGGATAGGACCAAACACAGACCCCTGAGGGACACCAGTGTTGATGGGGACAGCGGGGGAAAATGGAATCAGCTATTCTGACTGATTGTGTCTGGTCGGTTAAGTAAGCACTAAACCAGTTTCTGACGGAGTCAGCAAGGCCGGCTGAAGAGAGGGAGTTGAGTAGCAGGGAGTGAGAAACTGTGTCGAACACCTTGACAAGATCAACAAAAATGGCAGATGTGATTTGGCCACTGTCCATCCCGGAGGGGATCGAGTCAGTGAGCCAAATCAGGGAGGTAGTTGTAGAGTGGTGTTTCTGAAAGCAAGACTGGTAGAGGGCGAAGAAGTTAGGCCCCATCCACACTACAGCAGATCCACCCTTCTGTACCATTACCGCAACAGTTTGCGTTCACACCTGTAATGTTACAGGAGGCGTTTCCGTAACCGTTGTCGAAACCACTCGTGAGGTGATTTCAACAATGATTATGGAATCGGATCCGCCGCTGTACCGTTACCGGCTGTAGGGTGGACGCATGAGAGCAGTCCCTTGCAGTGCCCGTAGCGCACTGTGGTATCGGGTGCTGTTGTAATGGTCACCTGGCTCCGGCAGTACCGGTCCCCATACCGGACACTGCCGCAGTGTGGACACACTGTACCGCTCACCGGCCATAACGTTTTGTATCCATTACCGGGTCGGAACGGTGTAGTGTGGACAGGGCATTAGAGTCAGAGAGATGAGAGGAGATCTGAGTTAGAACCAGGTGTTCTTGCAGCTTGGCTAGGGTAGGAAGAAGGGAAATGGGTCGATAGCTCCCAGGTGAGGAGGCATCTCTGCTCCTCGGTAAGGGAAGAACCACTGCATGCTTCCAACAGGTAGGGATAATCGGCCAATTAAAAAGAGAGGTTGAAAATAACAGACGGGGGCTGCAATGGCTGGGGCAGAAAGGTATAATAGCCTTGGATCAAGGTCATCAGGAGAACTACCTTTATTAGGGTTGACGGCATGCAAGGTCACCATCATTTCAGCTGCTTTGATAGTGGAGAAGGAGAAGTTGTTTGTGTGAGGGGAACAGCAAATGGAGTTGGGAGGTATAAGCTGGCTCAACGCTGGTAAGGTGTCTAACAGAGCAGAGGCACAGGAGGTGAAGTACTTGTTGAATGCAGCAGCCACACTCGGGTGGTCAGAAATGAGGGAGTTATTTATATTGAGTAAGGGAGAGGAAGGGGTAGCCAGGGAGAGAAGAGAGAGTGAACCACTTTCCAGAACTTAGAAGGATTATTAAGGTTGAAGTGGAAGGTGGAACTGAAGTACTCTGCCTTGGCCAAGCGAGTGGCTTTCGTACACTTATTTCTCACGAAGCAGTAAGTTGCATAGTCTGTGAGGAGCTTTGAGCCTTTGTAAATTGTCCATGCTTGGTCACGTGCTTTTTGACATGCTATTAGTTATGATGAGATCCACGGGAGGTGACTTCCTCGAATCCTGACTTGTCTAAAAGGGGCATGTTGGTTCCAGACTTCAAGGAAGTTATCTCTGAAGTAAGCAGTTGCTGTATCAAGCGAGTTAGTAGATGCAAGAGGGGCCCAGTTAGCATAGGCCAGATCACGTAGGAGGGGGGCAATGTTCAGAGATTTGCATGAGCGGATTTGTAAGATTTTATGTGGTACTTATGACTAGGAACCGTGAAAAGATTACCATAACGTCTGTGTATGCTAATATCGGGCAAGTAACAGGCTTAATTTTTGGGGAGTCCTGATCAACAAATTCACAATTCAGTAACAGCTTTTCTACATACAAGGAGAAAGCACGCAGTCCTGTCTGACACCCTTATTACTTTCAAATGAACTTGACAGACGTCCATTATGGCCCATTCTGATTTTAGCCCACGTATTAGTGGGCTCTGACATTGTTACACGAGGTCCCTGCACCCTTACTAGTACCCCAAGAGGTACACTGTAGACAGCTAGCACTTAGGCATATGTTATACTAACATATAGGACTAAGGGCATCTACTGTGTAAGAGCGGATGTCAGGATATGTATGCATATTATTGTTATGCACTTTACTTTCCAATACATATATGTATTTCTTGCTTACAACATGTTAGGACATCTGTGTCCTTGTAATAATTATGATATTTGAGTTGGCATTGCCACCTTTTGGTGATTTGTACTGTTACACTGATATATGTATAACTACTCCTTTGTCTTACAAAGTGATGACTACTACAAAATTGTATAATGTTATCTTGCACTGTGGAGCCACCTCTAATTTAGCCAACAGGGCTCATCTCTGTAACTAGAAATGTTTCTATCGTACAGTAACCATAGTAATCATCATAGGTATATAATGTGAGTCACTAAGTCTTATACCTCGGAGACCCCAAGAGACACGGAGATTCCTCAAGGTATAGGGAACGCTTAGCATTGGCTCCCAGTTCGTACTGGTAAGAACTGCTTAGGGCAACTGTGATTATCCTTTTTGGTAGTAACAAACAAGTTTATTACTCTTATGCAATGTGTCTGTGATTCCTTGCATTCCCATTATTGCCGAGAACCTGAGAGTGAGGTTTAGACCTCCTGATAATTGGCAACCGCAGGCAAGCAATATCTGGTGTTTGTAAAGTTTCACTTGTTGCTTCAAACTATTTCCTTCCCAACTGGGACTGTAGGTGTGCATTCCCGCACCACCTCTCCCGTTCTACGACCACTCTGTAATAACTTGCAGTCTGGCTGCTTTCTGGGTGTGGTCGATGCCGTCTCGACCCACCTCACAGCAGTTCTGAACTTCAAGCTTACAAGTGCACAGCAGCCCGATGGTGAATAAAGTGCTCCTGTTGTGGATCAATACACAACACGGCGCCTTTTTCACAGCTTGATTTCTCGTTCCCTCCCACATAATGACCACCATATCAAATATCTGCGCAGAACTGAGACTCAATGTCTCAAACTTCCTTGCCTCCCAAGGAGGATGGGCTGACTTCGCACGGGACACAAGTCAATCTGACAACCCTATACTGGGGATTTCAACTCAGTACTCAGAGACGAGACAAACAGCCATAAAGCAAGAAGCTAAAGGGCTGTTGGTCGCTGCTCTCTATGCTGCTCTGGAAGCCTCCAGAGCAAGGTTTTGAACCCTTCAACTGCACATCTCATCTCTTAAGCAAGAGATGGGGTTGCAGGAAACTGAATGTGTGAGACGTGAGCAGGATTTGGAGTCTGAACTCCAAACACTGTGAAATGAAAAGGATTCCTTTTTGCATCATTCTGCACGGGCAGGTGAGCAGGAACTTTGTATGCTGAAGCAGGAGTGTGAAAGTTTGAGACAGGATAAGGGACATGCTTTGCAAATGAATGACTTATTGAACAATTGAGTGAGGAGCTGGGAGAGATACAGGACAAGATAAACCAGGTACGTAATGACTTATAAGTAGGTACTAGGGACAATCGCGAATGGAGTGCCGCGTATAGAGTGCTACAGAAGCAAATGCAGGATGAGGTTGATACGAATACTGCAAATGTGAATCATGCTGAATGTGAATCCAAGATGGCGAAACCGCGCTATCAGCGGGAGTTCTGGCTGGACATGTTAAGGCGATGGGAGGCGTAGCCCCTGCCTTAACCATGTCATCTGAAGGGGAGGTCTCAGATGATGACACCTCACAATACAACGCCTAATCACACCCCTACTATGGCCCAGACACCCCACCCCGCCATCCACAACATGGCAGACACCTTTCGCATCCATCCCATGTCATATGTCACAGACGTCATGACGCACATCATGGGCGACGCCAACATGGCAACCCCCATGATGGGGGAGGGAGCAGGCCCAGCCTAGTCCCAACGGCTCCACCGGTAGCCGTTATTTCTGTGGATGATAAGGAGGAGATTGAGAAAATGATAGATGCCGCTTTAGGCAATGTGACCGTACCCGTCAGAAGCAAACCACCCTCCGGATGCAGGTCAGACAGATGCTGCAGGAGGCTGCTACTCGGGAGGGAATGGTCCGAACTGTGGCAGAGGCTGCAGCTCAGGCAGCCCTGGACGGCGCCCGAGGGAACCTACCTCCACCTGATCGTCCCAATAATCCCCTACAAATGGCCTACTCTGTTCAGCAAACAGCTGATAGTATTGGTCGGATGAGCCCGTATGACAACCTCAGCTGCCACTTGGAAAAGGTGCATGCGAGATACTTAAGTCTCGCTGCAGACTACCAAGTCCAGATCCTACGCCAAACCATCGATCCTGGCTTGTGGGCAAAACTCCCCGATACCATCTGCCAGGATGCCACTGCCACCTCTGACGAAGTCGCAGCTGAGCTCATTTCTGCACACAGCCCAGGTGTTGTTGGAATGATGCTCGCATACACTGTAAAACGGAATGCAAAAGAAAGTCCAGTGACTTACCACCAGAGACTTTGGATGGCCTACCAAGCAGGGAAGCACCTTGCACAGGAAGCTGCAGATGTGGACCTTATCGAGTACAAGACCCTGTTCCTTAGGAACATGATCCCTGCAGTAAGAGAAAACGTAGAGCCAACCACCTATCCCACCACGAAGAGGTTTACCGACATTCTTCGGAAAACCGGAAGTTTATCAATTCTACATCCATGATCTGGGCTCCGGTTCCAAGGAAGTAGCCACCGTGGAAACTACTCCGGAGACCACAACGCACCACACGGTAGAGGGGCAGGCCCAAAACAAACAGCCCCTCCCTGCAGACAACCAACACCCACAGCAGGCCCAACAACCACAACAGCAGCAGCAACAGCAACAACAAGGTGGGAACCGGAACTATCATAAGAATAAGAAAAAACACAAGAATAAGAAGGGTAAACAACAACAGAGAAAAGGCCCTTCATATGGGGAGATAGCAGAGAAGAATCATTAATTCCGAGAGCTTCTGGGGCAAGTGCGCTCCGTAGCGGATGCTGTTCCCGCTCGGGCCCTTGCGGTCATAGAACCGTGAGAACAGGCCTCAACAGGCCATGGGGATACCGGAAGTACAGGCCCGAACCCAGAAGCGGCTCCCTATATAGCATCAGTGCAGCATGGTGAAGTGGTTCAAAGAAGCCAGGCCCAAACTCTCCATGCCTCCACTGGCACAGACTGACAATTACAGGCCCCAGTCCGTATTGTAAACAATCTGGTCTTGGATGCAAACGGAGGGCCCTGTACTGAGGCAGAGGTCGGGGGCCGCCTACTGACAGTACTATTGAATACAAGCGCAGCTGTGTCTGTATTACATGACGACCACCCAGAAACATCCCAATGGTCCACCGGACAGAGGACCAACATGTCAGTAGATGGAACTAGGTTACCTGCATACCGTTCTCTACCGCTACTGTAGAGTTGGGACATCTGAAGGCCTATCATACCTTCCAGCTAATGGCATTGCATGATCAACCTAGTATAATTGGAATTGACTTCCTAGCACCACACGGCTGTGTGGTGGACCTAGCTAACATGCTACTGATACAGATTCAGGGCCAATACCACACCATCATGATACCTGATTCGCATGTGGTGGCAACAATATCTGCCAATAATGAAGAGTATGACGTCATAGATTTGTTCAAGAACCACAAGCTTTTCCCAAAGCTCCTCTCCATTCTACAAAGGCATCTGGAGGCATTTGCCACTAACAAACATGACTGTGGCAGAATGCACATTGTCATTTAAGTGACAGGTCCAGCACATGAGAGGCAAAGGCAATATCCTTTTCTATCAGAGGCCTTGCCTTCTCTTAGGGAAACAATAAAATCACTCCTCAAACAAGGTGTAATCAGGACATGCATTTCTACTGCCAACTCCCCAGTGTGGCCTGTGAAGAAACACACATGCGCCTGGAGACTTACTATTGACTACAGGAGACTGAATCAGGTCACCCCCAGTTGTGCCCCAACTATGGCATTAGCACCTGATGTGCTACAATTTTTGACCCCTGACTAAAAATGGTTCAGTGCCCTGGACATCTCCAATGGTTTCTGGCCATTGCCATTGGCCCCCAAGAGTCAGTATACAGTTATTTTGCTTTCATCTTTGAGGGTAGACAGTACACATGGACCTGCTTACCACAGGGATTCCATAACAGCCTTTCCCTGTTCCATTTACACATGATGGACACCCTTGAGGGTTTCTCTACCCCCAGTGTCTTTTGCAGTATGTGGATGACCCGCTGTTGGCAACAGCCACACAGGAACAACACTTGGATCTCTTGGACGAACTACTGACCCTCATTCAGAGAGCAGGCCTCAAATGTAACCCAGCAAAAGCACAACTATGTCAGAAAGAGGTACTCTTTCTGGACCTGAAAATAACTTACCAAGGCCGAAGCCCTACCTGGAAGAATATACAAGGATTGCAAGACTTGCCACTGCCCACCAGTGTGGCCACTCTTAGGAGATTTCTAGGTATGGTAAACTATTCCAGAGATATTATTTGTGATTTTGCTCAGAAGGCTGCTCCTCTGTATGAATTACTGAAAAAGGACAGTCCCTGGAATTGGGGCACCATTCACACCGAGGCTGTGACGTCACTGAAACAGGCCTTGGCATCAGCTCCAGCTCTGGTCAACCCCAATCCAGCATTGCCATTCCATCTGGAGTGTGCAACCTCAGACACAGTTATGTCAGCTGCTGGCCCAAAAGGTTCATGGCACACTGAGACCCATTACATATGCATCACAGCTCTTGACCCCAGCAGAACAGAAGTACAGCCTTTGTGAAAGGAACCTCCTGGCAACTTACTGGGCTGTCAAGCACTTCTTGTATATCACTGGGTACTCTCCCGATCATTAACACAAACCACACACCAACTACCTTTCTGCTATCAGACAGAGTGAAGGATTCGTCAGTCTCTTAATACCAGGCTGACGCACTGGTCACTTCTTCTCCAGGACAGAGACATACAGGTCCACCCAACCAAAATGCCATCCATGCTGGCACATGGACTCCTTTTCCAAGGGGAACCCCATGATTGTACATTGCAGCCACCTGATCTTCCATATCCAGGTCCTTTCCTCCCTGCCACGCCGCAACTACTTGAGAACACCTCACTGTGTCACATTTTCACAGATGGCTCAGCTTCCTATTACCAGGGAGAACAAACTGCAGGGGTGGGCATCTTAGTGATTTATTCTTATGGTAACACTGTTAAAATTTCTAAGCGTTGCAGTGTGGCATCATCACAATCCGAAGAGATGGCAGCGGTGGCCAGTGCCCTCGAGTTCATCCAGCATGGGGCCGAGGATACAGTCATCTTCACAGGCTCTAACTGGGTTTGTTGTTCTCTTACAGAATTTCTTCCCTTCTGGCAGAAGAACTCCTTCCTCTCCTCGGATGGCAGCCCAGTGAAACACAAGGAACTGGTAATACACATATATTCACTGGCACAAAGGTCTGCACACAAACTATGTACACAAGGTTAAAGCTCACTCCATACATGACCCCTATCATGCCTGCAATGATACAATGGACACCCTTGCCAAGGAAGGGGCCCGAGGGGGAAGGGGAGACACTTGAATAATGGACCATCCAGAAGCCAGGGCGGCTGTACACACTGCAGCAGTCAAAAAACCCTTTTCCCCCTTGGACCTGTCAGCAGCCCAGCATGCTGACTCTGAGTTCAAAGATCTGTTCAGATTCCTTGACAAGAGCACCGAAGAGAACTTACCTACCCACAACCCTTATCAAAGGCATGACGGTAAGTTGCACCTATCCCCAGATGATAAGCTCATCTGGTATCAGCCAGATGACACCCCCACCATATTGTGAGTGGTTCCCAGACACCTTAGGTCCGAAGTTTTGTACCAAGTGCATGCCACCCCCACTGGTGGACACCAGAGAGTGGAAAACACCCTCCAAAAGGCTCAAGACCACCGCCAGGTGTCACCAAAGAAGTCAAACAGTACATAGATAATTGCCTTGTTTGTGCGCAAATAACCCCATCCCTACCAAACGAAATGCCAAACTGCTACCGCAAAGGCACGCTGGCCCTTGGCATGCCATACAAATTGATTTTATTGGTCCACTGACCAATACCAGTAGAAATAACAAGTACGCCCTTGTAGTAACTGATCCTTTCTCTAAGTAGGTGGAGGCTTTCCCCACTAAGACATGCACTACTAAAACCACTGCCAAAATCCTGGTGGAACAGATTTTCTCCAGGTGGGGCCTACCTCTCAAGGTAGACTCCGATAAAGCAACCAGTTTTACAAGTGAGTTGATGAAAGAAGCACTTGAACTCCTTGGAGTTCACCAGAAATTCCACATACCTTACCACCTGCAATCTTCAGGTCAAGTACAAAGAGCCAACAGACGGATTAAGCAAATGCTTTCCAAATTCATTGAGGACAATCCCAAGACCTGGGATTCCCTATTGCTGTTACTCCTTATGGCAATTAGGGGCACACCCTCAGTCACTACCCAGTTAACACCCTTTGAGGTGATGACTGGCAGACAGATGAGATTACCCGAACACTTGTTGTTTGACCTGCATACCCCCATGGCAGACCGTGTGTCTGTAGACCAATATGTGGAAAAACTCAGACAAGACCTCATATACATACACACACTTGTATACTGCCAATTGCATGAGCAAGGCCCTGCAACAGTCCAAAATACAGTTTGACAAACACGCACAAGAAGTGGATTGGCAAGTTGGAGATCAGGTAATGGTTCTCAGATTTGCACATCCCACACACTCCTTCTCCAATAAGTGGGAAGGCCCCTACCCCACTGTCAACAAGCTCAGTCCGGCAGTCTATCAGGTTAGACTAATGCACAACAACAAACTGACTGACAAATGGTTACATGCAAACCGGCTGAAACTGTACAGAGGGGTATAATTACTTTTCCTCACCCCATTGGGTGGTACAGTACTAACCTACTAATGTTCAGTTTTTCTTTTCAGATACACTTATACAAAAAATACAAAAAAAAAAAAAAAATACACTGATAAGATGGCTATCTTGTTCCATTTTCTCCTCACTTCAGGAGTTATCCCCTGCATCCAAGGCACGGTAAAGCACCTCCTTCCTCACCTTGATCCTCCAGCATCTGCCCCAGAGGGAGTTTCCATCAATATACTCGACAATTTGATTACTGTCCAGGAAGGTTCTGATGCCTACCTCACTGCCTCGGTTGTTGCTCCTGATAAATCTACCTTACAAACTGAGTGGCAAACCACGTCGCAAGGACAAATTCTCCCTGTGGCCAAGCTCTCCAAGGGAACTTTCCATGGTTGGCCCAATGCAAAATTATCCCCCAATGGTTCGCCGTCCTTGCTCCAAAATGCTCTTAGACATTCTGGTTTATACAATATTACTGCCTTAACTAACCCCTCATATTGTAATTCTTTGTCTAAGGACTCAGCCAGAAAATGTGCTGTACACAACATGGCCTCTGCTGCAATGTAGCTTTATGTGTTACCCCCTACTGATAAACGGCTTTTGGAGTGCCCAAAACATACCCCTGGTCCTCGTAGTGGTCTAACAGCCACTGCCTTACCTGGCACACTCATTAACAACTTACAATTTATGCATATACCTGTTTTGTTTAACTTGACTTACTGGAATATGAAAGAATTTGGTATGTGTCATACTACTAACACATCAGCATTTTACAGTACTTTATTGCTTGACAGTTTAGCAGCTTTTCAGATTCGTACTCAAGACCTTATTGCTGGGGTACATACCACCGAGCATCGAGGCAATTTCAGGAGAAAACTTAATTCTGATGATCAAAGTCATAAATGTAATACACGTGAAGTTGACAGTTCTGATGTCATTGGTGCCACAGGCACCGTTACAGGTCTTTTTGGTACAGCTACGTCTATTTGGAATAAGGCCAACATTGCTACTAGCCTATCACATTCTGCGAAATTCCAAACTGGTTTGGCAAATGATATACCCCCATTATTGCATGGTGTGGATGGCCTTAGTCAGGAAGAAAGATACACTATATACAACAGGCACGACATTGCTAAGGCATTTACAGATTCTAAAAAGATTAACGCCCTCACTGCACAGAACAACAAAGAAGCAGATAAACAAAATATTGCCAGTGAGTTAGTGTGTTTTGCCTATGACTCATACATTATTGCTACCATCAATAATCTTTTCCGTGGTCTAGAATCCGGAAGAATCCCTGATATCATTCATGACAGACACAACTCTAAATGGTATTGTCCTCAGTGTAAATCCCTTAGCCGTACTGCCATGTGCATGCAACAAACCTTAACTATTCCACTTTCTACAGCTAGGAATTTGGGTTTTGAGACCAGACACCCTAACACTGGTCCATGTTTCACTTCTAAGAAATGTTCTATTAAGGATACAAAGTTTGTCTCTTTTACTGTCTCTTTACCACGTTTTGATCCTAACACAGCTTTATTTGACAAAATTGTAACTGTTCACTCTATTGGACACCTTGATGAAGATATCCACTGAGAACGCCTCGACTTGCCTCCTCTACTGGTCTTCCATCCTATTCTGGACGCCTGGGTCTTTCCGCACACAGACTGCTGTGCAAAGAAGGGTTACACTTACTTGCGTCGATGTGATGCATTTGATGTTATTAAACCTGTATGTGGCTATTCCCCAGACAGTATCGATTGGTCCTTTTCCATGGATGATATCAGCACTAATGGCACAGACTTTCCGGACTCAACATCGGCTCCAGACAAGCTTTATCAATCTTATCGAGAGGAGGTTCATCGCCCGTCAACACGGATTCCCAAGACTACCTACACCTGCCCGGTACAGTTGCAAAAATGGAGACTTCCCACTGTTAAAATGCAATATAAGTCTGATGGGGAGTAAGGTGTAGTAACTAATATCAAGTCATGTGTGTACGTAATGAAAACGTGTTATAAATGACCCAAATTTTTGTTTTGTTCCCCATCAGAAGTCAGTTATTGGACATACGGTTATTACACCCATCCCCCTTACGGACGTTGATATCACTGATGGTAACCCTGATTTTCTACTCACCATTTCTGAGTATTTACCATATTTTAATGTACATATTGATCCCCTCACACCGACATTAAAATCACTTTTAGAAAGGAAAGACACACATCTCATCCACATCAGCAATAATATTACTAAAGCCAAAGAAGCTGTCCTTGCACTAATTAATGATGGTGATATGAACAGTGCACTAACACTTGGTTAGAAATTACATGTAAAGGTTTTGTTATTATACAAGCATTTTTGATATTTTTTCTGATTATGCTTTGCTGCCTACGGCGCACACTGCGTCAACACCGTGAGCAGTTGGAAGTTCCTTTACAAGGCTCGCGTGTCGGGTCTGTAAGCGACCCCTGCTCTCTGCCCATTTCGCTATTTTTGCTGTGTTGCCCTGAGAGGCAACAAGGGGGGGGGGAATGTTACACAAGGTCCCTGCACCCTTATTGGTACCCCAAGAGCTACACCGTAGACAGCTAGCACTTAGGCATATGTTATACTAACATATAGGGCTAAGGGCATCTACTGTATAAGAGTAGATGTCAACACGTATGATATTATTGATATACACTACTTTCTAATAAATACATGTATTTCTTGCTTACAAGATGTTAGGACATCTGTGTCCTTGTAATAATTATGATAGATGAGTCGGCATTGCCACATTTTGGTGATTTGTACTATTACACTGATAAATGTATAACTGTACTCCTTTGTCTTACAAAGTAATGACTACTACAAAATTGTATAATGTTATCTTGGACTGTGGAGCCACCTCTAATTTAGCCAACAGGGCTCATCTCTGTAACTAGAACTGTTTCTATCTTACAGTAACCATAGTAATTATCATAGGTATATAACGTAAGACATTGCGTCTTCTACTGCGGAGACCCCAAGAGACACGGAGATTCCTCGAGGTATAGGGAACGCTTAGCATTGGCTCCCAGTTCGTATTGGTAAGAACTGCTTAGGGCAACTGTGATTATCCTTTTTGGTAGTAATAATTTTATTACTATTATGCAAAGTGTATGTGATTCCTTGCATTCCCATTACTACCAAGAACCTGAGAGTTAGGTTTAGACCTCCTGACAACAAACAACCAAGTTTGAATCTATATCTCGGTTTATCAGGATTTCCGAGAGAGTCCCTCATGAACTATTGTCAAAGGCACTAGAATAAGTATTTCTATTGTATTTCATTTTTATCTACTGTATCTCATTTAATTTTTAAGCCTTTCTAATATCACTCTTGAAAATATCTTTAAATTTAAGGCCAGAAGGCTAATGGGCCTATGCATTGCTGGTTCTGAAAGGCCTCCTTTTTTGTGAATAGGTACAATATTTGCACCTTTCCAAGTCTCAGAGTATCTATTAAATTCCATGCACTTATTGTAAAAAATGGTCAGGAACTTGCACCATAATGGTGCCTCAGTTAAATATACCTCTGCCGGGATTCCATCTGGTTCCGCAGCATTTTGCTTTTTTAGTGAATAAATGGCAAGAAAGACTTCATCCATTGTTTTAGGCTTAAATGTATGAGTAGTCCAATGCAGCCAGCTGATATTACTATTTTCATCGGGATCATAGAAAATATTCTTAAAATATTCCAGCCACCTTTGCTCGGAGATGCAAGTAAGTATCAATATCTACTTTGTATTTATCCGTCCCCTTGGCCACTAGTGTCCAGAATGCCTTACAATCCTTCTTCTCAACTGCTGCTAATATTAAGTGCCATTGTTTCACATAGTACTTCTGCTTCTTTTCACCCACTATTTTTTTATAGACTCTTCTTGCCTTATTTAAGTCTAAGTACCAGTTTACATTCTGATTTATTGTAGACTTTATACATTTTCCTAATATTGGCTTTCATCTCTCTACATTCCTTGTCATACCAAGATTGCACATAATCATTCTGTTTACTTGTAACTGGACATTCTAGTTTAAACTCAATTTCTGTACATAATGGGTTGATAGACTGAAAAAGAGTTGGCAGGTCCAAAGCTGCCAAAGTTTCTACTGTTTCATTTAAACAACAATGTGTGAGTAACAGGGATATACTGTAGAATTGAACATTTTCACTGCTAAAAAATTCACTATTTTCGCGGGACAGTAGGGGGCGCTAAATTAAACAAACAGCAAACATTAAGTTTAGTAATTGATCTTTTATTGCTTTACAGAAAAAAAAACAGATTTAAAAATTTAGTTTCAGTGGGAGGGTGACAGCGCCGCAGCATGAACTCTATTGCAGCCATCAGTCTGAAAAACAAAGAAAAGAAAGTTCGTCTCACTACACTGCTACACTGAGCCTGTCCATAGCATTTAAAGCTTTGCAGTGTCATTCGTTACCTTTTTAAGTGGCTAGTTGCAGTTTATTTGTCACCACTCACAGTCACAATAGGTGCATCAATCTACAAGGAAACAAGAGCATCAGTGGTGGGACGGTCCCCTGTCTGGGACTGCTAGAAAAGTCTGTCGTGCGGCCCAACGCTAGACGGCACCAGTCCTATATGTAATGACCTACTGAAAGAACCCTCTCGAAGCAAGATCTTACCACGACAGTAGATCTTCGAGAGAGGTTCCTTCAGTAGGTCATTAACTATAATAATAACAACAATCTTCATTTATTTTGCGTCTTTCTAATATCAAGGCGCATTACAAAGAATAAAACAACAACTACAAAAACAGTAGTAAAAACATAATAAAATCCAGAAATCACACAGTTAGTCACAGTATGCCTTGCTCCACAAATAAGTCTTCAATGCCTGTTTAAACCCCCCCCCCCAAGGTTGCACACTCCCGAATCAGACAGGGTAGAGAATTCCAAAGGGCTGGGGCCGCGTACGCAAATGCACGGGCCCCTGAAGATTTTAATACTACCTACATATAGGACTGGTGCCACCTGGCATTGGGCCACACGGCAGACTTTTCCAACAATCCCTGATGGGGGACCACCCACCCTCCAGTTCTCCCGCCAGAGCCAGGAAGAGGCCTGACAGCAGGAGCAAAGAGGATTTGGAGTCCCTGTAAGAAATAAACTGAGGGGAAGGAGGGAGGGAAAAATGTGACCTACTAAAGGAATCTCTCTCTAAGATCTACTGTTACAGTAAGTTCCTATGTAACTGTACTATCTTACTTCGAGAGGGTTCCTTCAGTAGGTCATTACATATAGGAAAGAGTCCCAAGCAGTCCCTCCAAAGAGAGACCGAGAGAAACAAGGGAGGAGAAGAAAATACCTCCAACAAAAACTGGGAACAAGAATGGACCCAGCCTAGAACAGAAGGCCCTGCAAGACACCTAGGCCGAAGCCAGCCCTCCGCCTAGAAGCAATGTCCAGACTGTAGTGTTTAGTAAAGGTGTAGACAGAACTCCAAGTGGCTATGGCGTAAATATCAGTCGCAGAGACGGTCTACAAAAAGGCAGCGGAAGCAGCCATGTCCCTAGTAGAATGACCTCTGATGTGACCTGGCAGAGGTTTTTCGAATACAGTTGCCTAACCATTTGGAAAGGCACTGCTTCAAAACCGCTTTGCCCTTCGAACTGGGGGCAAAAGAAACGAAAAGTTGATCGCAGCTACGGAATTCCTTGGTTTGGTATGTGTAGCAGCGAAGGATCCGATGGACGTCCATGGTGTGCAACAGTGCCTCACCTCTGTTCGAAGGGGATGGAAAGTAAACTGGAAGCTCTACCGATTGGTTCAGTGTGGCTTCTGACATCACCCTGGGTAAAAACTTAGGATTTATCCTTGTGGAAAATAAGATGGGTCTCTCTACAAACCAGAGCGTGAAGCTCCGAAATCCTTCGAGCTGACATAAAGGTAACCAAAAATAAAATCTTCCAGGAAAGGAAGCGCAAGTCACAGCTCATGGCCGGTTCAAACGGGGGAAGAGTGAGCTTTTCCAACACCAAGTTCAAACCAAAGTGGAATTGCGCTGCGAATGGGGGTTTCAGATGGAGGATCCCTTTCAGAATGTTTTTTGAGACCTCGAACTCAGCCACAGGTTTACCATCCACCAGCTCACGGTACGCTGAATTTGCCGAAAGGTGGACCTTCAGGGAAGAATATGACAGACCTGAGTCTGACAGATGAAGGAGGTATTCCATGACTTGTGGGGCAGAACAAGAAAAGGGGTTCCAACTCTTGGTAGCTGCACAGATGGAAAAACGTTTCCACTTCATGGCATAAGTGGAATGAGTAGAGGGTTTTCTAGCCTCTAAAATAACCTGAGCTACTCAAGAGGAGACCCCAAAGCGAAAAATCGTTATGTCTGCAAGAGCCACGCATGAAGATGCAGGGTCCTGAGCACCGGATGAACAAGGCAACCTTGATACTGAGTCAAGAGGTCGTGGGTCATTAGAAGTGGAATCGGTGGTTCCCTCAACAGCTGTTGTAGCAGCGGGAACCAAATCTGTCTTGGCCAGAGAGGAGCGATGAGAATCATCCTCGCCTTCTCTGCCTGCAGCTTGAGAAGGACCCTCTGGAGAATGGGAAACAGAGAGAAGGCATAAAAAAATGTCCCTGTCCGAGAGAGAGAGAGAGCGCGAGAGCGCGTTGTGCCAGAAAGCACCATGCCCTAGAACGAGCAAGCAAAAACTAGGAAGTTTTGCGTTGTATTGGAAGGAGAAAAAGGTCGATTTCCGGATGCCCCCATTTTAGGGAGAGAGATTCTGCTACTTCCTGATTTAATTGACATTCGTGAGTTAGGGTCCTAGACCTGCTTAGACTGTCCGCCAGGACATTTTGGACGCCTGGCACATGCACGGCCACTAGGGCCAGATTGTTCTGGACCGCCCAGTTCCACACTCGCATCACCTCCCCGCATAGGGGGTACGAGCGAGTTCCTCCTTGTTTGTTGGGGTACCAAACTACCAATATGTTGTCCGTCTGGACCAGCAGTGATCCCTTGGGGAGGGGGGTCTGAAAGGCCTGAAAGGCATACAAGACCGCCCTCATCTCCAGAACGTTGATGTGTAATGATGCCTCCAAGCTGGACCACAGTCCTTGTGCTTGGTGTTCCCCTAGATGTGCTCCCCATCCCATGTTCCATGCATCTGTAGTTAGGGATACCCCAGGAGCTGGGCTCCTGAAAGAAGACCCACGGAAAAGTTGCAGTGGTCCCTCCACCATAGAAATTCTTTCTGAACTGCAGATGATACCCAGACCCGGAGGTCTAGGTCATCCAGGAGTTGATCCCACTGCAGCCGCAAGGACCACTGAGTAACCCTCATGTGGAGCCTCGCCAAGGGAACAGTACTGATGGAGGCTGCCATCAGGCTGAGTAGGTGTAGGATCTCCCGGGCCGAGATGATCCTGGACGAAGCCACCCACTAAGCCTGACGGATCAGGGTCTCCACCATGGCTGGAGGAAGGAAGGAAGGCTCTGCATTGGACCATATCCAGAACTGCCCCAATGAACTGTAGTTTCCGGGATGGAGACATGGATGACTTGGAAATATTGACAGTAATCCCCAGTCTGCCAAAGAGGTCCTGGGTAAAGGAGAGAACCTCCAGAAGAGAATCCCTGGATGGGGCTGAGATCGGCCAATCGTCCAGGTAAGGGAAGACCGCAAAACCCTGGTGGCGTAAAGAGACTGCCACCACCACTAGGCATTTGGTAAACACCCGAGGTGCTGAGGACAGACCAAAGGGGAGTAGCCGAAACTGAAGTGCTCCCCTTGGAATTGGAACTGCAGGAAACGGCGGTGGCTGGGGAAGATCGGGATGTGCAGGTAAACATCCTGCATGTCCAGAGCACACAACCAGTGATTCTCCAGAATGAGTGGAAGGAGGTTCTGGAGTGTAAGCATCTTGAATTTTTTGTACTCTAAGCGACTGAGGCTGCTCAAGTCGAGGATGGGTCTGAAGTCTCCAGTCTTTTTTGGAACCAGGAAAAAATGGGAGTAGAACCCCCTTCCACTTTGCCAGAGGGGAATGTGCTCTATTGCTTCCTTGAGCAAGAGGGTTTGAACTTCTTCTCGGACGAGAAGAGCCTGATCCACTGGAGTAGGAAGACTTTTTTGGCAGAGATTCTGGAGGGACGTCCAGAAACTCTATGGTGTGTCCGACGGACACCAACTGCAGGACCTATGCGTCGAAGGTCATCTCCTTCCATTCCTGTGCATGGCAGGCGAACCTCCCCCTACCTGCTCCTCGTCGTGAGACTGAAGAGTCAGTGGGGACAGGGAGTCAGGAAGGGGGAGGACCCCCTGAACGTCTCTGGTTCTTGGGAGGTACAGGAGTGGCTGAACCCGTGGCCTTGCATTTGCCCTGACGCCGAGCCAGGGCCTGCTTTCTCTGCCTCCAGATCCTATTCCAAAAGGGCTGTTCCTGCTGTTGAGTGCCAGATCGGTACATGGACCTAACTGATCTTAGGGCAAGACCTCTGTCCTGGAAATCAGTAACATTGTCCTTAGTGTCTCCACCAAAAAGCACCGAGCGCCGGAAGGGGGCGTCCTGAATCGCAGACTGAACCTCATTGGCGAAGCCAGAGATGCGAAGCCAGGAATGCCACCTTAAGGCGACGGCAGCTGCAGAGGCGCAAGCCACTGAATCGACAGTCGTATGTGGCTCGCAAGGCATGCCTAAAGGAGAAGCGAGAGAGGTGAAGATCCTTGGCAAGCTCCTCCTTGAGGCTCGAGGATTCCATACACTGGACTCAGGCCTCTAACCTTGCTAAGGTAGCCTGTTGTTGTGACACCATGTGGGCCACATAGTTGAGGGATCTAAGCACGCAAGTGGCCGACGCATAAACTCTTCTGCCGAACTGGTCCATCTGCCTTGACTCTTTGTCTGGAGGAGAGGTGCTCATGTGTTTGGGTGCAGCGGAGCGGTCATGAGCAGCTGAAATGACAACAGAGTCCACCTAAGGATGCGTCTTAAGAAATGAAGCTTCCTTTCGCGCCCAGTATATCCTGTCCACCCTCTTGAGGACAGCTGGGAGAGAATGAGACCTCTGCCAGACTGTAGAGGTGAGGCACGATCCAGGGAGGAATGGGGACCGGAGACAGAGACTCTAAGTCCAGGTATTCAGCTAGTCTCTGTCTCATGGGGTCCTGATCCTCTGACTCGCAATCGAAGAACTCTTTCATGGACCTCAGAAGATCCGAAAAGGCAGGGTCCTCTTGGGGGGACCTGGGTGAAACCTTGCCCTCCAGACTCTCGGGTTCCTCCAAAGCATCCTCCGCCGGCTCATCGGCATCATCGTCTGCCCCCTCGTCAGGAAGATTACAGATGTCCGGAAGGGTGATGTCCT
Source organism: Neoceratodus forsteri (assembly GCA_016271365.2). Classification (NCBI taxonomy): domain Eukaryota; kingdom Metazoa; phylum Chordata; order Ceratodontiformes; family Ceratodontidae; genus Neoceratodus; species Neoceratodus forsteri. The sequence continues at coordinate 87,261,416 of CM028136.1, forward strand.
GACATGCCACTCCCGAGACATGTACCGTGGACGGAGAAGAGCTTCTCGGGGATGCAGACCTTGGAGAACGTGGAAGTGGGAGTCTTGTCTCCAGATCCGAGAGCGCCCCCTGCTGCCAAGACTGGATTAAGGTCTTGAAGTCCGGTGCAGCCAGAGGAGGTGGAGGAGGAGGAGGTTGTGGCGGGGGGAAGGAGATATTACCAGTGGGGGTGGGAGATGATAACCCTGGTATCCCTGAAAACGGTGGTAGGCGTTATAACCAGGGTAGTACTGTCCAAAGGAGCTCCATTCACGAGGAAGACCAGCCGGGAAATGGTCCCCAAGATACCCAAAGGGATAATATGGGACAGTCTGGGGTCTAGTATAAATCCCTGTCACCAGATCGGACGAGGGGCTACCCACGTCAGACCCGCCGTAGTATAAATTGACAGGGGATCCAGCGTTGGGAAAGCCAACATAAGGGGGACCAATGTCGGGACTGGCACCACCCGATCTGGCACAGGAAGGGGATCCGGCATCAGAGGAGCTGGCGTTGGGGCCAGACAAAGGGGGCCCGACGGCAAGACTGGGTCAGGTGCCAGAGTCGAAGGCTGAGGCAGACCACAGGGCCCTGGCTGTGGAGAGTCGGAGTATCCGGCGTCGGGATTGAATTTGCCAGATCAGATGGTGGGATCGGAGCCGGAATATTCTTCGGCTCCGAAGGGATCCCACCTGGTGGGGGAGAAAGGGCCTCCACTGGAAGGCCAGATGGCCGAGGAGGTGCCTCCTTCCCCGTGACCCCATCAGGAAAGCGTGTGACAGACCCCGAGGAATCCACTATGTTGAGGTGGTTCCACGCTGTCTTCGCCTGAGGTACCTGCCTGAGAAGGGGAAGGTAAGAGTGAAGGAAGGGGTGGAGAGGGGTGTTCTCACCCTGGTTCTGCCCGAGGCGTCAGGCGGGCGCTGTTAAACTCTGATGGGAGAACCATGCCTGGCGGCCGTCGGGCCCCGGCCGACTTAGCCGGCTGGGAAGCCGTCCTGCCGGCAGCTGTGTAGTCCCTAGGAGCCGAAGGCCGACCCGCGCGGTGCGGCTCGAGGAGCCAATCGTCGACTGACCGCCAAGATTTTCCAGCCCACCATCCGGGTCTTTAGGGCGGCGGTTGAGAGATGGTCTTGCTTCTCGAGGGCCTCAAGGCCTCAGGCTGGTCCGTGGTGCGTTCCCGTTCTCTAGATTTCTCCTTGTGGTGCTTCTTGGAGGGAGAAGACTTCTCGGAAGAGGACTCTCTAATGAGGTCCATTTGCTTCTCTAATGAAGCTAAGTGGATTTTAGAAGATGGGCCTCCAAAGCCTGCTGTCTCTGCTTTTTGGTGGCCTGATTAAATGTTTGGCACTCCGAGCAGGATGAGACAGGGTGGTCTGGGCCCAAACAAATCATGCACTTCAAATGACCGTCCTTATGAGGGATCTGCGTGCCACAGAACGAGCACTTCTTCTTGGGTGAAGACATTAAGTAAATGTGGAATCGAAAGGAAGGATTTAGCAAAGGAAAAAATAATCTGACGCAGAAACTAACATGATGATCGCAGTATGGAAGTCTGCAATGCAACTGACATGAGGCAACGGCGGGAAAGAACTGGAGGGCGGGTGTGGGGACCGCCCACTATATACGGCCACGCTGACGATGGTCACGTGTCGTCGGGTGGGCGGTCCCCCATCAGGGATTGCTAGAAAAGTCTGCTGTGCGGCCCGACAGGTGGCGCCAGTCCTATATGTAATGACCTACTGAAGGAACCCTCTCGAAGTAAGATCTTCTGAGCCAAGACCCCTTTTAGAGAGGTCAGGAAACGAGCATGGAATTGCAGAGCCATGATCCTGTCCAGAGGGAGGAAAGCCCTGCCCAGGGTCGTGTCCAACACTGCCCCAATGAACTGCAGCCGTTGGTAAGAAACCAAATGACACTTGGCCTAACTGATGGTAATGCCAAGATTGGAAAATATCTCCAGGGTGAGGGAGAGGGAACACTGAAGTTCCTCCCTGGCAGGGGCTGCTATAAGCCAATCATCCAGGTAGGGAAACACCTGGACCCCTTGGTACGCAGAAGACTGCCACTACTGCCAGACATTTGGTAAATACTCAGGTAGCCGAGGATAGGCCAAAGGGAAGGGCCTTGAATTGGTAGTGTTCCCCCTGGAAACAAAAACAGAGAAACCTGTGATGGCCAGGACGTATGGGGATATGCAGGTACACATCCTTCATGTACAGGGCGCATAGCCAAAGCCCCGACCTGAGCAAGGGGAGAAGGCTCTGCAGAGAGAGCATTCTGAACCTCTTGTATTCCACATACGGATTGAGGGAGCTGAGATCCAGAATGGGCCTCAGATCGCCAGTCTTTTTGGCACCAGGAAGAAATGGGAATAGTAACCCGCCCCCTGGTATGGCGGGGGAAGAGGTTCTATTGCAGACTTCCGCAGAAAGGAACGCATTTCCTTCTTCAGTAGAGGAATCTTCAGTGGGGAATAAGATGACGGTGGAGGAAGTCCGTGGGGGGGGGGGTCTGAATGAACTCTATCGAGTGTCCCGCTGACACCAGCTAGAGCACCCAAGAGTCTGAGATTATCCTCTCCCATTCAGACAGGTGGAAGGAAAACCTTCCCCCACAGGCTCCTCTGGATTGGCCAGAGGAAGAGGGAGAGGCAAGAGTTGAGAGGCAGAGGACAGAGTAGCGGCCGTGGCTCCGGGACCCTTGCAGGACTTGTACGGAGGGGCTTTGGCTGCCGATGCAGCTCTACGTTTGTTTGGGCGTCGAGCCTGCATTTGCTTTCAATGGTTTTGGCATCAAAAGGGACGTTTCTGTCCTTGAGGAGGTTTGTACATGACCTGGACAGACTTCAAAGCTTGCCCTTTTTCTTGAAGGTCGGTGATTATGTCTTTAAAGTCATCGCCAGATAGCACTGACCCCGGAAGGGGGCGTTGTGGATGGCAGTCTGCACCTCGGGCACCAGGCCGGAAATGCGAATCCAGGCATGGCACTGTGATCAACGGCGAATGCCGAACTTCTGCCAGCCGTGTCCATCGCAACATAGGTGGCACGGAGCATACGCCTACAGGCAGATCTGGCGGAGAGGAAAAGTTCTCCCAGTTCATACTTCTGGTAATCCTCCATGTTGCCCACGTAATTAAGGGCCCTAATGCCTAGGGTAGAGGAGGCAAAAACCTTCTTCCCATACTGATCCACAAGTTTTGATTCCTTGTTAGGGGGAGAAAAGCTCAGCTGTTTAGGATTAGCGGTTTTGTGGTGGGTGGCACTGATAACAACTGAATCCGCCTTAAGAATGAAGGCTAAGAAAATCTTTGTCTTCCGGAGATTGGTAGAGCCTATCCACCTTGCGAGAAAGAGGAGCTAATGAGGAAGGTGGTTTCCAAATAGTTGAGACAAGATCCTTGGGAGGTTTGATCCAGGGTGGAATCAGGGTGGGTGAGGAGTCGGCCAGATCTAAATGTACGGCTAACCTCTACCACTGAGGACCTTGCTCCACTGTCTTCCAATCATAAGCCACCTGGATTTTCTTTAATAACTCCAGGAAGGATGGATCTTCCAGAGGGAATTAAGGAGAATCCTTCACTTTGGGAGTCTCTGGAGTGTGAGGCTCATCTCCTGGGTCCAACGGTTTGAAGTCACTGTCGGGTTCAGAGGACTCCGCAGAGCTTGAAGTAATTACCGGAGGAAAGGGGAGCGCAAACGGCCTGGAACTATCCAGACAGCAGGAGAATTCCCTAGACCGACAGCCAGTTGAAGGTTCTCGTCTGGCGTCCGATAAAGGTGGAGGTGCCTCTTCCGGCCGACGTGCGGGGCTGGGTCCGGCGTCGGCTGATGCTTATCCAGTTCCGAGGTGAGCTGGGATTTGGCTTCTGCCCACCAAGAGGACAGGACCACCTTCAAGTCCACCTGCGGCTGTGAAGGAGGATGATGACTTGAGAACAAGTAATCTGGGAACCCGTAGTATTGGTACAAGAAGCACGACGGCAGGAAGCCTGGAGCAGGGAATCCTGGTGTCAGGTACTGTGACGTCGGGTATCCCGGCGCTGGAAGGCCTGAAGGAGCCAACAGTCCTGATGGATGCCCAACCAGAGGGCCCGAGGGATCTGGTGTTGGCCCGGTGGGCAATGGGGACAGAAAGAAGGCCCCATAGGAGGGTCTGTAAAAACAGGCTCTGCCGGCCCAGACAGCGGAGCTGAAGGTCTGTCGTTGGGCAATGGCAGGCCGTAAGGCGACGGCGGAGGGTCCGTCATCGGATCCAGTGTCAGAGGCTCTGGCACTGGGGGGGGGGAACCCCCAAATGGCAGAATTGTCCCTTGGTCCTCATCCCTGGTCAGGGAAGTAGGGTCCGACTCCAAAGGAGGCGGCAGCGGCGAACCCTCCGGCGGCAGCTGGTCAAGCGTCAGCTGCGGCGACCCCCGAACGTCAAGTGTAACATTAGGACCTGATGGGGCATCGCAGGCTAGGCGCTCATCGGGTGGGCTGACGGTTGACTTCACAGCCTTGTCCGGGCGTGAAATGGCAGAGCTGGAGCCAGACTTATGTAACCCACTCGCACCGCCGGGCCACGTGGAAGAAGTGGTCGTAGCAGGAGTGAAGGCCTCCTTTGCCCATGAAGCGCCAGTCAGGCCCGAGTGTGAGCCTGACAGCGGGGGAGGGGGGTGCAGCGCACGCTTGGACACCACAAAAGCGGCCGGAGAACGGTCCCCCCTGAGGGGAAGATACCTGTCAGGCTGCGATTCCAGCCGAAGTCGATGGGATGTGGATGAGGAGTCCCTGTCCCTATGCTTCTCCTTGTCCTGTTTTTTCTTATGGTGGCCTTCGGGACAGGTCAACGTCTGCCTGAGTTTTTTCAATTCTTTTTCCACGGAGGCCACCTTTTTCTTTAGAATATGGGCTTCCAGGGACTGCTGCCACCTCTTTCAGGTGACTGAACTGAACTTCTGGCAGTGGTCACACTCCTCCACACGGTGGTCCGGGCCTAGACAGAAGAGGCACAAGGAATGGCCCTCCTTATGTGGGAGTTGGGATCCGCACGAATCGCACTTATTCTGATGCAAGTCAGATGGCACTGGGGACGACATACACAGCCGATAATACTAGACAAAATTTAAGCAATGAAAACTTCAAAGAAGTATGAGAAAAGGAGTAAATACTCATCCAAAATGGCGTTGCTAATAGCACTGTTCTTCTGCGAGGTACTTTCACAAGCTAACAGCGGAAAAGAACCAGTAGGAGGGCGTGGGGACCGCCCCTTTATACTGATGCGTGCTGACACTGGTCAGCTGACTTGGGGGCAGTCCCCGCCAGATACTGCTACCCAGAAGATTTTTCCGTGGGGTCCTGACGCCTGGTGGCTCAGTCCTACTGGTGAATACCTACTGCAAGAGCCCCCTCGAAGTAAGATCTGCTCTGAGTTCTACAAGGTTGATATGCAGGCAAGATTGCTGCTTCTTCCATGTGCCATGTGGCCCCCAGAGGTGCTCCCCACCCTAGGAGGGATACATCTGTTGTGAGTACCAGAAAGGGAACATGCTGCAGGAAGGGCACCCCTTGCCAGAGATTGCCCATTTCCTGCCACCACTGTAGGGCTTGGAGAAAAATGAGTGTGACTGGCACTAGCTTTCAGAGAATCCCTTTTTCTGGAGCCAGTGATCCCTTAAATGAAATTGAATCTCTCTTGTCTGGAACCTGGCCCCTGGCACAGTTGCTGTGGAAGCTGCCACATGGCCTAGCAATTGCAGGAAGTGCCTTGCTGGCCTGGAAACATGAAGTTTGAGGGAACTGGCTACCTGGATAAGGTTGTCCACCCTGTCCTGAGGCAGAAAAACCATCCCTTTGTTTGTATCCAGTTCTGCCCCTTTGAATCTGAGCAGCTGAACTGGTTCCAGAACAGACTTTTTGTGGTTCACCAAGAACCCCAGAGAGTAGAGTGTGTCTTGTGTTATTGACAGAGCTTTCCTTACTTGCTGGTGTGACTGGCCTACAATTAGCAAGTCGTCCAGGTAAGGGAACACTGACATCCCTTGTCACCTTAGGTGTGCCACTACCACAGCTAGACATTTTGTGAACATCCTTGGAGCAGATGTCAGGCCGAAAGGCATTGCCCTGAATTGGTAATGACCTGATGACAATCTGAACCTGAAGTACTTTGTGTGTGACCTTCTGATTGGGATATGAAAATAGGCGATCTTCAGATCCAGGGATGCTAGCCAGTCTTCCCTGTCTTAAGGTGGATAGTATGGTAGCCAGAGTAATCATCTTGAATTCTGGTTTTGACAGATGCTTGTGTAAGTATCTGAGATCCAGAATGGGTCGCCACTCCCTTATTTTCTTTAATGTGAGGAAGTACCTTGAGTACAGGCCCTTTCCTTTCTGGTTGGAAGGGACTGATTCTACTGCCCACTGCAGCAGCAGGTTCAAGACTTCCTCTTCCAGCAAGGTTGTTTCTGATAGGGAAGAGGGTTTGTAGGCTCTTGACCTCAGCTGTGGCATTACTTTGATGCTGAGAACAAGCCCCTGGCCCACTGCTTCCAGGACCCACTTGTCTGTGGTGATATTTTCCCACTCCTGGAAGTAGTGGGCTAGCCTTCTCTCTACTGGAATTGGGGAGGTGACCCGAACAGTCTCCTCAGGGTGTCTGTTTGGACTATGCTACTGGCTGGACACTAAGGCTAGTACAGCCACTGCCCCTTCTGCCTCTAAAATATCCCCTAGGCTGATATTGGGGGAAAACCTGAGGCTGGAAAAAAGGCCTGTAAGGCGGTCTGCCTCTGCCACCCCTTGCCTGGTGCTTCTGGGGGCTTGGCAGCTCTTTCTTTAGCTGCTGCACTTTTTTATGCAGCCTTGTATTCATCCATTTTCTTCATGTATGACTCTGTTTGCTCCCCAGAGACACAGGGTCGTATGGAAAATCCATGGCTTTGTTCTGAGTATCTTGTGTCAGATCGGTGGTTCTAAGCCAAGCAAACCTAAGTGACGCAGCAGATGCCATTTACCTGGATGCAGTGTCATTAAGAGTCCACTGCCATCCTGAACAGCATCTTAGCAGCTTCAATGCCCCTTTTTGCAGCTTCCTTCAGGTCAGCAGCCATGTGTGTGTGTGGGGGGTGGGGGGCAGTCTGGCAATCTGCAACACTGTGGACCACATGTTTTTCCGATACCTGACTATGTAGGCCATTTAAGATGCCTGCCTAAGAGCCAGTGAGGATCCTAAATACACTTTCATTGCGATGGAATCTGCCCTCCTAGAATCCTTGTCTGGAGGATGGGAGGCCAGAGGGATGCCAGCTTTGTCACAAGCTGCAACCTGCACCACACCTTCATGGCTGGGGTGTCCAAAAAGAAACTCAGCCCCCGTCTTAGCTACCCAGTACTTATTGCCCACTTTTCTATCTGTGGGAGGGACAGAAGTGGGAGTCTGCAACACTTTCATAGTTTGCTTTCTTAAAGATTTGTGTAGGGGAAGGAGCAACCTTTTTGATGGTGGAACATCCGTCATTTCTTTATAATCCTCTTCCTCCTCATCCTCTACAGATTCCTGGGATGGGAGGTCGAGGGACTGAGTCACTTGCTTCATGAAAGCAAAATATGAGATAAAATCCTCTGTTCCCTTGTCAAGGGAATCTGGTCTGTGAGGATCAGGGGAAATATCTGGGTCAATGGGATCCCCATACTCCTTATCTTCATCATCATCAGGCTGATCTCCAAAATCATTATATCCAAAAAGGCTCCCCACTTTGATCCATTAAACCGGGGATTGCCTGTGAACCGGGACTCTGAGGAACCGGTTGCTTACCAACCGGAATCGGGGACTGGAGAGTCTGAATTATCCTGATCGCATTAGCAATCTCTTCAGCAGAAGGAATCACAGTTTGTTTTGGCTGCGGTTCCTGGTGCTTTTCCTTTTTCTTAACCATGACGGCTGGCTCAGCAGCCTTATCCACGGTACGTTTCCTAGAAGAGCTATCGCCCCTTTCAGAGGGCAGCCCCTCCAGTTCATTCAGTTGCTCCACGGCTGGGTTAGCAGCCTTTTCAGCCATCCTTTCCTTTACTCTTTTTAACCGTCTATCTATAATAGACGGAGGAAAGTTACACAAATCTCACAGTCTGTCTGTAAGTGGTCAGACCCCAGACGGAACAAGCAAATAATGTGTGTATCTGCTTTTGCAAAAAGTTCCCCGCACTTAGTACAGTGCTGGAAACCTGTGGGTCCTGTTCTCTTTTTGGTTTTCTGTGACATAACCCGGACCACCACACAAGAAGTAAATCTTTTTTTTTTTTTTGGTCAGTTACGGAAACCGGCAACAAAAAGCAGGAATTGCCCCAGAAAATTCAAATAAGCCAGGAGTTACCCCAGTTGAATTTAAATCACGAACCAGGAGCTACCCTGGTTAAATTCAATAACAGACTAAACCGACTATACCAAGTCGGAACAGAAAATTTAAACATCAGAGTATAAATCAAAACTAACAGGGAGACTGTCTGTTTCCACTCGGTTAACGAACCGGGAGGAAAATGGCTACTTACCCCTCCTGACTAAAAATCTAAAGAATTAATACCTGAAAACCAAGGACAGTGAAAGGAACACCAATAAAATAAAGTTTACTAGTGAATAAACCGAGGAAAATAAAATTTCTTCAAGCGATGAAGGAGAACTCTCCAGAGACGTCTTACTGAGGCAAGCGGAGTAAAGAATCTGATGGTTTAGAGTTGTTTACCAGGGACAGTGATTTGAAAACCAAGCTCGAGCCTAGCATTCCATCATTTGCATAGGTTCTATTAACCATTTCGGCTCCAGGGCAGTCCTATGTTGAGATCATACTGTGTAAGTTTTGAAATTTGATTTTTTTCTTATTCCAAAGTGTCGACATGTGCAAGTAAATTAGACTGAGCAATTTTTACACTTAGTGTGGATATGGTAGAAGGACCCATTTTCTTGTCTCTGCATCTCCAATTGTATTGATATTATCAGTCATATTTGAATTACCTGCTTTAACAGGTTTAGATTCCCTAAAGGCCACATTTTTCTTTTTCCTATTTCTATGTGGTTTCAGCCTTGAATTATTTTTTGTGAAGGTGATTCCAGTATTGTAACTGTGCTGAATTCTGGCCTTTGTTTGACTTGTGTACTTATATGTGTGCCTAACTCATTTACACTTTGATTATCTCCTTCACTTGGTCCCTTATATGTGGTTTATTACTGGGCCCATTGATTACCTGGTCTAATGTTGCTCTATTCAGGGCAATATTATCCCTCATACATGCAACTAAATTTTTGTTAATTACCAATTGTTCCGTAATGACTAAATGTGCATTGACTGGGCCTCTCAATAATTCTACAAGTTCTTCACTTAAGCTGGCTGATTTAAAATGTCCCATTTCCTGTTCTTTTATAACTGGTTTAGTACCTTTCCTGGCACCACAGTTACTACATAATTTAGGGTCATTCTCCTGTTACTCCAGATGTTTTAGGCCATCTATAGTATGCTGCAACTCTTCTAGAACTGACCCTATATCAGTTATTTTTCTCTGTTACCACATTATCCAGTTTGTTAGCTGCATCACTTGGTAACAATAGGATCAGTGACTTCTCTATGTTACTAACATTGGGGGACCCCTGTTCTGGTCTCCTCTCTCACTTGAATTAACTGTGAGGTTATATTTAAATTGTCTGTTCTAGGCTCACTGTCACTAATAACCTCCTGGCTAACTTCATCACGTGCACTGAATAACACTAGAATATAGGCTAAATAAAAGAAACAATCCCATTGGCTAAAACACTACACAAGAGGGCCATTATTTCTCAACAACACCCACTCGCAAACCCAATCTGCCTAGTAACATAAGCACCCAGCTGTTGCCAGTATGCCCATATTCACTCCAACATGCATATTTGCACAGTCGCTCCACAAACAAAACGCTGCATCATTATCAGTTCAATGACCGCATTGGTGTTAATTTTAATTAAGCACCAAGCGCGGTTTCAAAAAAATGTTCAAATAAGCAAACAAACTGCAAGAGGAGACGGACACAGCTCCAGAAAAGAAAAAAGCTTGCAAAGTGAGCGTTTTCTTTCATTAAGCGTGGCTGACAAAGTAGAAGATGAGCGACAGGAACCCGCGACAAAACGCCAGACACAGTGGGCAATGCAAGTATTCCAGCAGTGGGCAGAAACAAAAAAATATACTTTTAATTTAAAAACTGACTCCACTGCCACACTGAATAACCTATTCAGGCAATTTTATGCTGAAGCCCGAACAGAAACAGGGCAACAATACTCTGTCAGCGCCTACTACTACTACCTCCGTGCTAGGCTGACAAGACACCTCAATTCTCCTGACATTGGCCACAACATCTCCCTCATAACAGACCCAGCATTTAAAACATCAAACAACATTTTTGATGCAATACTAAAGCAACTCAGGAAAAAACAGCAAGACACAGCTAGTCATCACCCAGCCATCACATTCCAAGACTTACAAAAATTCAAAACTTCCCCAGCCCTGTCACCCAACACTGCACCAGGATTAGTAAGGAAAGTCTGGTTTGATATTCAAATTCATATGGCTAGACAAGGACAAGAGGGCTTGAGGCAACTCGCAACTCTCACCACAATCATTCCAAGTAAAAACCAGTTACAACAGGCACAAATATACTACTTTAAGCCACAATCCTGAAATAAAAAAATCATAAAAAAAAAACTGGAACCCAACAAAGAATCACAAAGGGGTTTTATTTTTGAGAGACCAGACGACCCACTCCGTCCTGTTAGATCATTCCTCAAATACCTCAGCAAAATACCACAAGATGCACAATCTTTTTACCTTCACCCTCGAAAGCTGTCACAGGAATGTCTACAAAGGGAGAAAATATGGTATACCCATGAGCCCATAGGGAAAAACTTCCTAGGCTCGTTAATGACAAAGTTAAGTACTGAAGCGGAGTTAAGCCAAAAGTATACTAACCACAGTATTTGAGCAACAGCAGTACAGCTATTATCCAATGCAGGACTAGCTCCACCAGAGATTGTCTCTGTCACAGGACACCGTTCTGTAACAAGCTTAGCAAGCTACTGGTCGGCTTACTCAGAAGATGGAGAACACTGGAGCAGTATCTTAGGAGGACATCACACCACTGTACCAAACCAAGGCAACTCACAGCATCCTACCACATCAGTACAAAGATCCACACTGCCACCTGCAGGAACCAGCTTCAGCAACAACAACAAGTACAGTCACTAAATAATAAATTTTTTTTTTTTTTTTACCTTTTATACTTTAATTTAACCTGTATTATTCACTATAACAACACTTTTTTTTCAGCACTACAACAAAATCCATTCAACTTGATGCACTGCAGTTTCACAGGACCAGTCAACTTCATCAATTACCAGAAATAGAAGATCTTTCTATCACAACTGATTAAACAAAAAGTGTGACCTGCGATTTAACTGCGTTTCAGTTTATTTCTCCTTTCCATTCCCAAAAAGTGACTATTCCCCCCATTTAAACACATTAAAATGTAAATAAATTTACTGTTAAAATTCTGTAAACATCTTGTCTACCAGTCTTTTTTTCTTTCAAAATGCAAACTTATATTCTAAGTGTAATAATACCCTCCAGGGTGAGCGTCATGGGATACAACGGACCTTCCAGGGGCTACAAGGCTTACGCCCCTGAGCAGTCAGTTATATCCCAATAACACCCACCTTGTCATGTATTATTACTTACATACAGAATGATTTACACTGTTTCTGTTTGCCTTCAGAATCCATTAAAGTGACTGGTACAGAAGTACGCAAAGATGCAAAAGACCCCATTCTTGGGGTAGACGTCTTGTTGCAACAAGTAACCATATGATTGCTAATTTTAGTTTGTATATTCCCTTTTTTGTGGCTTTACTGGGAGCTCCAATAAAGGTGATGATTTGCTATTAAGTCTTTGTAACCATGTATCCACCATGTTGCCTTGATCTTTGCACCTTATAGTCCACCTACAGCAGAAGTTAATGATAAAATTGTGTGGTGTACATAAGTCCCTTTCTTCCAATGGCAGTGCTCCAAAACTGAAATCAAGTTCAAGACTTCTTTATAGTTCTCAGAAAAATGTAGCAAAAATTCACAGGTCTATTCCTTAATTTCTGTGAGTCTCTCACCTGGGGTGTACTTTGTTTAGTACAGAGTGTTATTCTTGATTTTATGTCTCTACATTCTATCGTGTGTCTCACAGGTGGCTTTAAACCTCCAGGAAATCAGCCCGGACAGTCCAAAAGGATCTATGTGTCTACTGCATTCCTTATATTTACACAGGCCAAATTTGCCTAAAAGAGACTAAACATAAAAGGAAGAGTAGCACCAGCTAAAATCTTGTATTTTTCTTTTATACTCTGTAAAATCTTGTATTTTTTTAACTTTAAAATTAGACTACTGTAAATTTTAACACAATAGTCATAACTGGTAAAAATAATTCATACATTAATTCAGCCTGCACAGAATCTGCCAAACTACTGCACACTTTCTTTCTGTAAAGCATTCTGTGCTGACTGCATTCACTCAGGAGTTCGCAGATTAAAGCAGGGCAAATAGATACACACCCTGTACGGGGAAAGAGGCAGTATCTTACAAGGCCAGCACTGCTCTACGTCTATTATTCAAGCAGTGACTTTTCAAGGGGTTACTTCGACCAAATCAGCAGCTTACTTTATTCACTTCTCTGGTAGCCGTTCACAGAGACTTCAGTCAACAACACAAAAGGACTAAAAGGACCGAAAAAGTTACTGCGTGCAGTGCTCCGAGTTCCTTCTCCGCAGAGCTATTCGGAGCTCAGAGATACTATTTGATCGTTTGGCTGCAACCAGCTCCATAGTAAAGGCAATTTTGCCGGTTAAACACCATGCACGCGCTATATGTGAGTAGACTACGTGATGGGAGATATGCCAATCAGTAATCGAGTATTGTATTTTAACTTTTAAAGGGAAAGCAACCCTAGCGCAGCAACTAGATTCAGCAGAGGCAGTAGTTTTTACAAACTATTGGCAAGTATATCAAAAAACTTTACCAATCAGGCCTGAAAAAAACTGATTGCGCTACACACTGTGCTAAGCAATACATCCTCTCCAGTGTTAACACAGGGGTCAGCACTTGTACCAGTACAGAGTGCTCATACAGTAAAATAGCTGATAAATAAATAAAACACAAGGTAGAAGGGAACTTCCAGATATACGGGCACCTCTCAAGTTATGGCAGATAGTACAGTTACGTAAGAACTTACCGTAACAGTAGATCTTCGAGAGAGGCTCTTGCAGTAGGTAATTACATATAGGACTGATGCCGGCCGGCATCAGGACCCAACAAAAAATTTCTAGCTAGCAGTCTTGGCGGGGACCGCCATTAGGGTGACTGACGTCATGCGGCGTCAGTACAAAGGGGCGGTCCTCCACGCCCGCCTTCCAGTTCTTTCCCACCAAAGGCCAAAAGGCAAGACGAGAGAGAAGCAGCTATTTCCCTTCCTGGAAAAGGAGCTAAAAAAGCTTAGGGGGATGGAGGGCGGGAAGGTATTACCTATTGCAAGAGCCTCTCTCGAAGATCTACTGTTACAGTAAGTTCTTACGTAACTGTACTATCTTACTTCAAGAGGGCTCTTGCAGTAGGTAATTACATACAGGACTGAGTTCCAAGCAGTCGAACAAGGAGAAGCAAACAGGAGGAGGAAAGCTACTCAGAAGTAGACCCTCTGGTTGTGAAGGCCTTAGGAAAGGAGGCCTTGCAAAACAACCAGCTCGAAGTCTGCTCTACGGCGAGAGGCAATATGCAAACTGTAATGTTTCGTAAAGGTATGGACAGATGCCCAAGTGGCGGCTGCACAAATGTCAGCCGCTGACACGTTCTTGAAACAAGCCACAGAGGCAGCGACCCCTCTGGTGGAGTGGCCTCTAACTTGACCCGGCAGGGTCTTGTTGTACTTGTCATAACAGAAAGTGATACAATGAGCCAACCATTTCGATAGGCATTGCTTACAAAATGCATTGCCTTCTCTTTTATGGGCAAAAGAGACGAACAGTTGATCAGTCTTTCTGAGATCCTTCGTCCTGTTGGTGTAGTATCTCAGAATTCGGTGAACATCCAAAGTATGCAGGAGGTACTCTCCTTGACTGGAGTGCTGCATAAAAAAGGCAGGCAACTCTATGGATTGATTCAGCGTCGATTTCACTACCACCTTAGGGAGAAACTAAGGGTTGGGTATGCAGAGCCACACATTCCTTGTGAAAAATCAAATACGGGATTTTACACATCAGGGCCTGAAGCTCGGAAATCCGTTGAGCAGAAGTAACGGGCAGTAGGAAGAGAGTCTTCCAAGAAAGGAACTTTAGGTCCACTGAGGCTGCCGGCTCGAAAGGAGGCAGAGTAAGTTTATCCAAAATGAAATTCAGATCCCAAGGAGGGGCAGGAACCTAGATAGGGGGGTTGTAAGTGAAGGATCCCTCTCAAAAAGGTCTTAGAGACCTCCAGCTGAGCAAACGTTCTGTCTGCAAAGGGGACATAATAGGCCAAAATGGCCACCATGTGCACCTTTAAGGATGAATGGCTGAGACCTAGATCGAAGAGGTGTCGTAGGTAATACAGAAGTCGGCCGACAGAGCATGAGAAGGGCTCAACATCATTGGAGGCAGCCCAAATAGAGAACCACTTCCATTTCATGGCATAAGTAGATCTGGTTGAGGGCTTCCTGGCCTCCACCAGAATCTCAGCTACTGGGGGGGACCCCGAATCGGGCCTGAGCTACGTCTGCAGGAGCCACACGTGCAACTGAAGGGACTTGAGGCCTGGATGGACCAGGGTCCCCTGATCCTGGGTCAGCAAAAATAGCGACAGAGGAAGAGAAGGTTCCTCTGAGTACTGTTGCAGAAGAGAGAACCAAACTTACCCGGGCCAGAAAGGAGCGATCAGAATCATTCGAGCTCCTTCCGAACAGAGTTTCTGCAAGACCCTCATAATCAGTGGAATTGGGGGGGGAAGGCATAGACGAATCTGCCCTTCCAGTCTAGAGACAAAGCATCTCTCCAAAAAATGCCGCGCCCTGGAGCGAGCGAGCAGAAGACAGGAAGTTTTGTGTTTTGGGGGGAAGCGAACAGGTCTACCTGTGAAGTTCCCCAGCGTAGGAAGATGTCGTCTACGACACCCTGATCCAGTTCTAATTTGTGAGCTAGAGCAGATGACCGGCTTAGCCTGTCTGCCAGCGTGTTCTCGATCCCCGGGACACGAGATGCCATGAGGTGAAGGTTGTGCTGTACTGCCAAATCCTAGACTTGCATCGACTCTCGGCGATGGGGTAGGAACGAGTTCCTCCCTATTTGTTGATGTACCAGACCACAAACGTTGTCTGTCTGTACCGCTAGGTGACCTGGAGACAGATACAGATGCAGAGCCTGAAGAGCATACAGTACTGCCCCTAGTTCGAGCACACTGATGTGGAGGGACTTCTTGGGCTTGGACCAGGAGCCCTGGGTTCTGTGAGGACCGAGATGGGCTCCCCAACCTTTGCCGGATCCCACTGAGACCGAAGTGTCCACTGAGAGATTGAGCACGAGGGACTGTCAGAATCACAGCCGCCATTAGCCCAAGGAGGCGAAGGACTGACCTGGCGCTGACCCGCCTGCGGCTGGACAACAGGCTGACATGGGCCTGAAGAATGGCCACCCTGTCCGGTGGCAGGAAGGCCCTGCCAGAGGTTGTGTCCAGGATCGCCCCGATAAACTGGAGCCTCTGAGACGGGATCAGATGGGACTAGGCTTGGTTGATGGTAATACCCAGGCAGGCAAAGACCTGTTGGGTAAGGGAAAGGAA
Organism: Neoceratodus forsteri; assembly: GCA_016271365.2. Classification (NCBI taxonomy): domain Eukaryota; kingdom Metazoa; phylum Chordata; order Ceratodontiformes; family Ceratodontidae; genus Neoceratodus; species Neoceratodus forsteri. Next base: position 87,277,276 of record CM028136.1, read on the forward strand.
AAAAAAAATACTCACCTTAGTAATGTTGTTTCTTCTAATGGAGTCTTGCTATATTATGACATATGCAGTTTGTCCCAGCCTTAGAACTGCTCCGGAGGTGAAAGAGTTAACTTCCATGCCAGACATGGAACTTAGAGCTCGAGCTCGGTTGAAAATTCTATCTGTTGTTCTTCAAACTTAAACTGTCAGATCTTTACGAGCAAAAACTCACTAAGACTCTGTGTGGAAGCTGTAAACCTACACTAGCCAACTGGCTACTTAATTAAATAAACACATTTTTTGGTGCCACAAAGAAGACTCAAGTCAGGAGACCCAAAAATGACATCAACAAATATCACCCCAAAAGGAGGGTGAAAAACAAGGTGGCATCTAAAAAGTGTTGAACGCTGCCCTGCCCACCCACATCCCCAAGAGTAAGGTTCTGAGAGGGGCAGGCGGGGAGGTCATAATATAGCAAGACTCCATTAGAAAAACAACATTACTAAGGTGAGTAATTTTTCTTCAAACAACATGAAGTCTTGCTATATTATGACATATGCAGACTACACAGCAGTACCTCCATGGAGGAGGGACAGGACCTACTTAGGAAATAGGCTCTGAAGCACAGCTGTGCTAAAACGAGCATCACTCCTAGCCTGGATGTCCAGGGAGTAATGCTTAGTAAAAGTGTGCACCATTTTCCAGGTAGCTGCTTGACATATCTCTAGGATAGAGATGTCCCTGGCAGCAGCCAGAGATGCAGCTGTACCTCTGGTGGTGTGAGCCCTCAGGCCTGAGGGAGGAACTTTACCCAGTTTTTCATAGAATTGGACACAAGAGACGATCCACCTGGCAATGGAACTTTTAGCGGCAGGTTTCCCTTTGCCAACCTCACCATAAGTGAGGAACAGTTGGAAGGAGTTAAACCTGTGACCTTTGGTATGATCTATGTAGTAGCTAAGTGATCTTTTGACATCTAAACTGTGCAACCTCCTCTCACCAGAAGAGGAATGGCCAGTGAAGTACACAGGGAGAGATATAGATTGATTAAGGTGGAAATCTGAGACCACCTTAGGCAAGAAACTTTGGTTAGTCCTCAGGCCTACCTTATCTCTGTGAAAGGAGATAAAATCAGGCTCCACTGACAATGCTTGTAACTCACTTATGCGCCTGGCAGAAGTGATGGCTACCAAAAACACAGTTTTCCAAGTCAAGTACTTGAGCTCTGCTGAGGACAAGGGCTCAAAAGGGTGTTGCATAAGCTGGGCAATGCAAATATTAAGATCCCAGGCAGGGGAAGGATCCCCTAAATGGGGGGTTGGTGTGAAGCAACCCTTTGAAAAACTTGGAGAATACAGGATGAGCTGAAAGAGAAGAGGGCTTGCCTGCTGACAAGAAAGCAGACACGGCTGCCAAGCGCACTTTTAGGATAGCTGGTCTCAGCCCTAAAGTATTTAAATGAACCATATAATCCAGGACTGCGGATAGTCACCAGATTCTGGGGAAATATGCTTCCCAGAGCACCATACGGAAAAATCTCTTCCATTTGGAATTATAAGTAGCCCTGGTGGAAGGCTTCCTAGAAGCCTTCAGAATACCCAATACACCTTGGGAAAGGTGTGGGTCAGCAAATTCTAACTCTTCAAGAGCCAGGCCTTGAGATTGAGAGATTTGAGGTTCGGGTACCCAAACCCTCTCCTGAGCACAGGATAACAGATTGTGATTCCAGGGGGACGGTGGACTGCTAAGGACATAAGGAGTGGGAACCAGGGCTGTCTGGCCCTGTCTGGAGCAATCAGAAACATTTTGCAGGATTGAGACCTGATTTTAACTAGCACTTTGAACAGGAGAGGGAAGGGCGGAAAGACAGAGAAAATTCCCTTCCCAACTGAGAAGGAAGGCACCCAGGGGGACTGAGCCCAACACTGGGGGCCTGCAACAAAAAAGAGGAAGTTGGTGATTGTCTGGGGCTGCAAAAAGATCTATCTGGGGTGTGCCCCATCTGGCAATACCACTTCCAGAACTAGGGGATCCAGAGCCCATTCGTGATGGCCTTGGGAAATCCTGCTGAGAGCATCTGCCAGGACATTGCCCTTGCCTGGGAGGTGAACTACAACAAGGGAGGTGTTCAGGGAGTAAGCCAGAGACCACAACTTCGTTGCTTCGGTGCACAAGGCCACAGACTGAGTGGCCCCTTGCCTGTTGATGTACCACACTGTGGTGGTATTGTCTGTTCTGACTTAAATAACCTTGTTCTGAACAGATTTGGAAAAAACTTGAAGTGCTAGAAAAACTGCTCTGAGTTCCAACAGATTGATGTGGAGCAGAGATTCCTGAGGGGACCCCAATCCCTGGGTGGTGAGGTCGCCCATGTGAGCTCCCCACCCCAATAGGGATGCATCTGTAGTAAGGATTAAGGAGTGAGACTGAGGGGTAAGGGGACCCCCTGTCTCAAATTGCCCTGGTCCTGCCCCCACTGAAGGGCCTGGATCAGGGTTCGAGTCACTGGAATTAATTTAGTTAGAGGGTCCTTTCTTTGAGACCAAAAGGCTCTCAAATGGAACTGGATGTCCCTCATCTGAAATCTGGCTCCCTGCACTACTGCTGTCGAAGCAGTCATGTATCCCAGGAGCTGTAGAAAGTGCCTTGCTGGTCGAGAGACCCGCAGGGTGAAGGAGGAAGCCAGAGAAATCAGGGTACTTGCCTTTCCAGAGGAAAGAAGGCTCTGGCTTCTTTTGTGCTCAGTTCTGCACCTATGAAGGTGAGAAGCTGGACAGGCTCTAGGACTGACTTTGGAAGACTGAGAAGGAAACCTAGAGAAGTTAGCAGTTGCTGAGTTACATGAAGGTGTAACCTGACTTGGTCTGTGGACTGGCCTACTATGAGCCAGTCGTCCAAGTAAGGAAAGATGGCAATTTTTTGCCTTCTTAAGTGGGCAACTGCTACTGCCAGGCATTTTGTGAATACCCTTGCGGCAGATGTAAGGCCGAAGGACATTGCTCTGAACTAGTAATGACCTGAGGGCAGTTCGAAGCTGAGGTACTTTCAATGGGAGCTCCTGATAAGAACATGAAAATAGGCATCCTTGAGGTCCAGGGACACTAGCCAGTCCCCTGACCTTAAAGAGGATAAAATAATTCCCAGAGTCACCATTTTGAATTTTGGTTTTAAAAAGTGTTTGTTTAGATACCTGAGATCCAGGATGAGCCGCCATTCTCCTGTCTTTTTTGGGGTAAGGAAGTACCTGGAGTACAACCCTTTGCCTTGGTGTAGGGGTGGAACCCTTTCCACAGCTCTGAGAGCCAGGAGGGTAAAGACCTCTGCCTCCAGGGCAAGAGCCTCTGAAGGAGTTGCAGGTGGAGAGGATCTGATTCTCATCTTTGGAAATTTTTTGAAGCTGAGAACCAGTCCCTGGCTTACTACTTCCAGGACCCACTTGTCTGACGTTAGAGACTCCCAGTCCTGGACAAAGTAAGCCAGCCTGACCCCTACAGGTAGTGGAGAATCGGCCCTGGGCACCCCATCAGGGTGCCTGTTTGGCAGGGGCTTTAGGCTGAGGGGTGGAAGCAGGCCTGCCTGCACCCCGTCTGCCTCTCCCTCTAAAGAACCCCTTCTGTGCAAAAGCTGAAGAGGAATCCTGGGCTTGGTAAAAAGGCCTACTCCCGCCCCTGGGAGGCTGCCTTTGGAAAGTGACTTGCCTTTCCTTGGCCTGTGCACTCGTAAAGGTGGTCCTATATTCATCCATTTTCTTCATGTAATTCTCTGTTTGTTCCCCTAACAGAGAGTTGCCCACCACAGGGAAATCCATGGCCTTAGTCTGGGTATCCTGTGACAGGCTAGTACATCTGAGCCAAGTTTGCCATTCTATGGAGAGCCACAGATGTAGCCATGACTCTGGATGATACATCATTAGAGTCCACTGCAGCATGGAATTGCACCTTGATGCCTCAATACCATCAGGGGCCACCTGCTCCAGCTCTGCCAGCTGGCCAGGAACCTGCTTTGCTAGAGCTAAAACAGTATCCCATCTGGATTTTTGATATCTAGCAACATAAGCCATATAATTAGCCTGTCTGAGTCCTAAGGAAGCTGCCATGTACTGTTCTTTGCCATGGCATCTATCTTTCTGGAGTCCTTGTCAGGGGGGTGAGAGGCTAAGGGAACATTTGCCTTGTCACAGGCTGCAGCCTACACCACCCCCACGTGGCTGCATTGTTGTGTAAGGAACTCCGTATCAGAGCTTGATAATGCATACCATTTGTCCATTCTTTTATCAACAGGAGGTATGGTGGGAGGAGCTTTTAAAATCTTTACTGTCTGTTTCCAAAAAGATTTATGCAGAGGAATAGACAGTCTCCTAGTCTCTGGGATATCCAGCATTTCTACAAAATCAGGCTCCTTCTGATCATCCACAGCTTCCTCCATAGGGAGCTGGAGGGTTTCAGCCACTTTTTTTTTTTTTTTAAACATGAAGTGAGAAGCGGACTCAGAAAGCCTAGGGGGAGACACTCCTGAAGGTCTGTCTGGAGAGATGTCCGTTCAATGGGCACATCCAGACTTTCAAAACCACATTCACTCTCCTCCATACTCCTCTTCCCTCCTCTGGTTCTTAAAATCCCTTAAATAATACTCCTGAACCGAGGAAATCGACCGAACCGAGCGCCTACCTGATGATGCCGGTTCGATCGGAATCGGGGAGACTGAACAATTTTTAATGCTTTAGCTATTTCTTCAGCAGTTGGAGAGGGAAGTTTTGACTCCACACCAGCTTATTTTCTAGATTTCTTTGTTGGAACCGACTCCTCAGAGTCGGCTCTCCTTTTGGCCGAGGAAGTATCGCCCTGGTCAGAGGGCACTCCCTCCGGTTCAGTTGAAACCGAACCGGGCTGGCCATCCGGGTCAGCTGACTTTATGGCCTCCCATTCCCTGAGTCTACCAACTCTCTTATCCAGGGTAGCTGCAGGGAAACCCATGCAAATCTGGCAGTCTGAATTGAGGTGGTCAACCCCAGACAATAAACACATGTGGTGTGGGGGTCAGCCTTGGCAAAGGCTTCCCCACATACAACACAGTGCTGAAACCCAGTGGGCTCGGTTTTTCTTTTGGGTTTCTCAGACACAGTGCCAGCCTAACCAAAAACTTGCCCTTTTACGGCAATCTGCCAAGCAAGACTCCCTTATCGGTTCCCAACCGTGTCATGGGTCATGGAAAAAAAGGTAATTAAATACGTTTTTTTTTAGAACCGATAAGAACCGGGAACTGCACTTCTAAAAGACTGTAATGTAATAGAAGTAACTTGATCGGTTCAAACCGAACCGATAAAAATGTTTACAAGTTCCACACAGAAAAATAAATGTAAAACCTATCTAGTACTTACAATACCACAGATAGAGCTTGAACCGACCGGTTGCGGTTTAATTTCGTTAAAAAACGAAAACTTTTATACTTTAACCGACAAAATGAACCGAGCAGAAGGAGGAATCTCCGGAGCGACTGTTCAGTGAGGCGGAGTAAAGAATCTGACAGTTTAAGTTTGAAGAACAACAGATAGAATTTTCAACCGAGCTCGAGCTCTAAGTTCCATGCCTGGCATGGAAGTTAACTCTTTCACCTCCGGAGCAGTTCTAAGGCTGGGACAAACTGCATATGTCATAATATAGCAAGACTTCATGTTGTTTGAAGCACAAGAGTTCCTCCTTGGACGGGGCCGCCAGAAGCCAATCGTCCAGGTATGGGAAAACCTGCACCCCTGGGTACGCAGGTAGGCCGCTACCACCGAAAGGCATTTGGTGAACACTTGGGTCACCGAGGAAAGACCAAATGGGAAGGCCTTGAACTGGTAGTGGTCCTCCTGGAACGCAAAACGCAGGTATTTACGATGGGAAGGGTGGATAGGGATATGCAGGTAGGCATCCTGCATATCCAAAGCGCACAGCCACAGTCCTGGCCGAAGAAGGGGCAGGAGGCTTTGCAGCGAGAGCATCCTGAACCTCCTGCACTCCACGAACAAGTTCAGGGAGCTGAGGTAGAGAATCGGCCTCACGTCCCCCGTTTTCTTCGGGACCAGGAAGAAATGGGAATAGTATCCCGTTCCCTTTAGAGTAATGGGGACGGGTTCTATTCCTCCTTCAGCAGAAGTGCTGAAATCTCTTCCTGGACCAGAAGATGATGTTCCAGAGAATATGACAACCTTGGGGGAGGGTGTTGAGGGGGTTTCTGAAGAAACTCTATTGAGTGTCCTTCTGCAATCAGCTGGAGCACCCAGGAATCTGAAGTTATCCTCGCCCAACCCGGGAGGTGGAGGGAAAACCTCTCTCCTACCGGTTCCTCCGGAAGGCCCAGAGCCTGTGGGAGAGGGAAGGAGTCAGGTGGTACGGGGCAGCGCCGCAGCTGAAGCACTCGTTGATTTTTTGAGCGGAGGGGGCTTGGCAGCTGGAGGGGCCCCGCGTTTAGCGGCCCGCTTTCCCTGGGGTTTCGCCTTTTGCCGATTCCGCCTGCGAAAGGGACGGCGCTGCGTTTGATGGGGATGATGCATGGAGTCCACAGACTTCAGTGCAGTCCCCTTCTCCTGCAGATTGGTGATAATGTCCTTGACATCACCACCGAACAGAACCGAACCCCGGGAGGGCACTTCCTGAATAGCGGACTACACTTCCGGGACCAACCCTGACACATGGAGCCAGGCATGACGCCGTAAGCCTACGGCGAAAACGGAGCTCCTACCAGTAGTGTCCACTGCATCGTTAAGTAGCACGAGGCATGTGCCGACTGGCCGAATGTGCAGAGTGGACGAGGTCAGCCACTTCCTGTTTGACTTGAGAGTCTGAAAGGGAGTCCAATTTGGATTCCACCTCACTAAGAATCGTCTTCTGGTAATCCCCCATGTGACCGACATAATTTAGGGCCCTAATACCCAGAGTGGAAGAAGCATAGATCTTCTTCCCGTACTGGTCCAGAAGAAGAGATTCTTTGCTAGGTGGAGACGAGCTCAAGATGTTTTGGGTTAGCTGTCCGGCCATAAGCGGCGCTAATCACGATCGAATCAGCACAAGGGTGAGAATCTAAAAAGTCAATACCCTCGGGAGCCTGATATAGCCTGTCTGACTACCAAGGAAGCGGGGCTAAAGCCGACGGTTGCTTCCAAATAGTGGAAACAAGGATGGCATGAGGCTCAATCCAGGGTGGCACCAATGCAGGAGCTGTCTCAGGCAGGTCCAGATGTTCAGCGAGTTTCTTACGCTGTGGATCCGGCTCCAAGGAATGCCACTTGTGAACCTCCTGGATTTTGCGTAGCAACTCTGTAAAGGAAGGATCCTCCAGAAGAGACTTTGGAGGAGTCCTAGGCCTGGGCTTAGACGAAGAGCGTGGCTCGTCGTCCGGCTCGGAGCAACCGTCAGAGTCATCCGAGGATGAAGAGGAAGACTTCTTCTCCTGGTGAGGGGGAGGAACGGGGCCCCTTGGAAGGTCCTCGGAAGCGACTTGCCCCGCCCCGGAACCAGAGGGCTCGCCCCTGGTGTCCGGAGGTGGGGAGGGAGTCTGTCGTCGAGGACGTACGGGAGCCGGAATCGGCACCATCATCGTGAGATGACTCACCACCTCTCTGGTGAGTTGAGCCTTGGCCTCAGCCCACCAGGAGGCCAGAGTCTCCTTCAAGTCCACCAGCAGCTCAGGGGGTGGAGGAGGAGGGGGATACGGGTATTGATTGTACCTGTAAGGCGCGTGTCCATAACCTGACGGCGGGAAACCCAGCTGGCCAGGTATTGAGGCACCGAGTACTGTGGAGTCGGATAGGGCCGGGCATCGGGTACTGGGGCCGGATACTGCAGAGCCGGGTAAGACTGCGTCAGATACCCGGGAGCCAGAGGGTCTGCTAGAGATGGTTCGGCCGGAGGGCCCATGGGCGGGCCTGGAGCAGGAGGCCCGGTGGGTGGAAGGCCGGGCGTTGGAGCGGCATCCAGAAGCAGGATGTCGCCCGGCATTGGCAAGACCGGCATCGGAGCCAGCGCCCAGGGAACCAACGTCAGGTCAGTTGGACCAGCGGGAGGACGGCCTGACAGAGGTGCAGCAGGAACCTCGGCATCACCCGGGAATGGAGGAGGAAAGTACCTGGGGTCAGGCTGAGGAGACCCAGGGTCCCAGCAGGGCAGCGAAGGCTGCGAGGAGCCAGGAATGGCGGACGTGGGAGGATCCGGCGTCAACTCAGCCGCCGTGCGGGCGTCGGGCAGGCCGACATCTGACATAAGCGGAATCCAGGCGGATGCCGGAGGAGCCGACGTCCGACTTATCAGACCCATCCCCCGAGGCAAGTCGCGAAGGAGGAGTGGCCTTGTCAGGCGAAGGGTCGGGCAACTTATTGACCATCTCCATGCGGGCATCAGAGGAGCTGAAGTCCGGCTTACTGGAACCGCTCGAACCAGTAGGCCGCACGGTGGCGGCTTTTACTGGGAGCGGAGGCTCCAATAGCCTGGAGGCACCAAGGAACAGAGTGCGAAGCTAGGCAGGCGGGCTGATGCCACATTGAAAGCCTCCAAGGTAGCCGGCGGGCGATCCCCGGAGGGCGTTACCTGTAATCGGCGACTCCCGAAGAAGACGCGGTGGATGAGGAGCCCTTATTCCGGTGCTTCTCCTTGTCTTTCTTCTTACGATGGCCTTCGGGGGAAGTGGACACCTGCCGGAGCTTTTTTAACTCCTTCTCCATGGAGGACATTTTCTTCTTTAGTATGTGGGCCACCAGGGACTGCTGCCTCTGTCTGCGGGTGGCGGTGTTGAATTTTAGGCAGTGCTGGCACTTTCCACCTGATGATCCGGGCCTAGACAGAAGAGGCACTGGGAATGGCCATCCTTGTGCGGGAGTTGGGCGCCACACAAGTCGCACTTATTTTTGTGCTCGGAAGGTGTAGGGAACGACATACACCGAGGAATGCCTGATGATTTTTATTGAAGAATCGAAAAAAAGACAGTAAAAACAAACTACCGACGAGAGAGCTGACTAGCGTTGAACTTTACCGCGAGGTGCTGACACGAGCTAATAGTGGGAAAGAACTGGAAGGCGGGCGTGGGGGACCGCCCCGTTATACTGACGCCGCATAACGTCGGTCACCTGACATGGGTGCGGTCCCCCGCCAGAGACTGCTAGCTAGAAATTTTTCTGTTTGGTCCCGACGCCAGCCGGCATCAGTCATATATGTAATTACCTACTGCAAGAGCCCTCTTTAAGTAAGACCTCAGTTTACTTCAGCTCTACTCTGTATGTCCGTTGACGCCCCCTGTGAGTGCTCGTTGTCACCCTTGTAAGTCACTTTACATCAAGTTCTATCAGCAGCTGCAATAGTGCTTAGTACCATGTATTTGCCTTCTTCCTTACAGGCTGAGGTCCCTGTTCATTAGGGGTCAACTGCTGGGGAAGAGACATCTCCACCTCAAACTCCAGTTCCTGATGGTTGAAAGATAAAAAATTTAAATTACATACCTACGGTAATTCTTGATCTTCCTGTGCATTTTCGTCATTCATCACTTTGGGTGTCTGACCGGAGACAGGCACTCCACCACTGGAGTTTTTTTTTTTTTTTGGGGGGCCACCATCGGCACCGCCCATGAGGCTGACGCATTGCGTGGCGCTCATGGGTTGACCAGTAACGACCACTGGATCCTCCTCCACCTCAGTTTTGCTTCTCTCGCCATTGAGACAGCACCTAGCTCATGTTTTCTCTGCGCGGCCTAGTTTGATGTCGATGCCTCGGAGCTGTTCGACACTGTCCTTCAATTTCTTCACCGTGGGCCCTGACAACAGGGGAGACTGCACCTCCTCAGCTGACTGCTAGAGCGGTGTTCCCAGTCCAACCCTGAACGGAGCCGGACCAGACCTCCAGCACCATGGTAGGAACCTCCTCTATGGCAAGGCGTGAAGAAGAGGAGGCCCCCCTCTTCACCGGACCGTGTAGGCCCAGGAAGGGACCCGAAGGAAGGGCAGAGCATCCTGCGTTTGGACTGACATGAGCAACGTAGCCCCTTGAAAGTCGGCGGAGCCCTGCCGACTTTTAACATGCTCTGCTCCAGAACTCAGCAGTCCACTAAGAAGCAGGCGTCGCAAGAATTCATATAGTGTTGACATCCAAGGCAGGAAAGGCAAACGTCATGCTGATTGGTAATGGAGATTTGCCGGCTGCAGGGACACTGACGCATGGGAGGCCAACCCATTTTCTTCTACCATTTCTTGTCCCAAGAACCATGTATGACGTGTACGGTCTTAAACAACTTAAACAAATCAGAAAAGACTCTACGCCACTTAATAAAAAGAAAAGATCTTACCGGTCTGGAAATGGCGTCGAGTAGGCAGCAGAACCAAGGCAGAGTCGTGCTGGAGAAATTGAAGGACGGCGTTGAATGGCTCAGACGTCAAACTAGGCTGCGCAAAGAAAACTCGCGTAAGGTGCTGTCTCAACGGCAGGAGCAGAACTGAGGTGGAGGAGGATCCAACGGGCATTACTGGCCAATCCACAAGCACCACACAATGCACTGGCCTCATAGGTTGCGCCAATGGCGCCTGCTTCTCCCTCAAAAAAAAAAAAAAAAAAAAATCTCCTGACAGGTGCCTGTCTTCGGCCAGACACCCAACAGTGATGAATGGTGAAGACTGACAAAGGTAAGATCAAAGCGGACAGAAAGCTACGCCAAGGTGGCCACACAAGACAGTCCTAATTGACTGTTCACTTCAGCAGTTGAGGCAAAGGTGGCACACCTGTTATAGCGGAGATGAAAGCTTTGAACAAATCACTGCCAGTGTTGCTCCTCCACAGCAACACAGTGTGCAACGGCTATCTTGGAAAAACCCCACTGGCAACCAATCAAGAGAGAGTTAGAGCCCTTTTCAAATATGTACAACTTTTCTTGAACAAGCTGTGTCCCACTGCTGTTGTGCCCCTCCCCGAACACCACTTTCTACACTCTGATTAAATCTTTTATAAGGCTGGTTCCACTTCCTGCTGTCCTAGTGACATCAGATCCAGCCAACAGATACTTCACAACATGGCACGCCTGGTGCTGGCTATGAGGGCTGCTTGCCCCAAAAAAAAAACAGGAAACCATTTTATTTTTATAGATATATCTTGTTTGTATATTTATGCCTCCGGCTTTTTGCTGCTGTCTGCTTAAATCCTCTCTTTGCTAGTTTCTGTCCCTTTCATAACAAAAGGCACTAGTCACCCACTAGACCTCACTAACCACTTGGCTACTAAATAAAATACTGGCTACTTGGCCACCATTGTGGGCAAAGTGGTTTTAGCAGAGTTACTTCCACCAAACCACTTCATTTTCTTTACATGTGTGTAAATTACCTCTCCCCAGGACTACACCTTGGCACCCTGCATTCAGGTAAGTCCCTTAATTTTGCATTTATTTGGTGGGTTGACTGTAACAGGGTGGTCATGCCCATTACAGGTGTGAGCCGGCCTAGGTGGCGGGGTCAGCTGTGGAAGCACCTGAGTAGATGATCCCAGAGAAGGCCCCTGGGGAGCGGGAGGTACCGGGCCCTAAGAAGGGGGAACCTGAAACTGCATAAAGCACCAGAGGCACAAGCAGGCCCTGTAAATCGAGCATGACAGGCATCGATCCAGCTGGTGGCAGCTAAGGATAGACCTGTGTTGGCCCTGCACACACTGGCTAAGGATAAACCGGAATAGGCCCTGTGGGCACTGTCTGCAGATGCATAGGCCCTGTGGGCACTGTCTGCAGATGCACAGGCCAGATGGGTGCCAGCTGACGACAGACCAGCTCAGGTAGAATAGGTGTCAGCTGAGGGTAGACCAGCACAAAGCTGACTGGAACCAGCTGAGGCAAGATGGGTGAAGGCCCAACAGGCACTAGTTGAGGTTAAGCCAGTGAAGGTCCCTCAGGCACCGGCTGTGGTAAGATGTGCGCCGGGGAAAGAGAAGCTTTTACTGATGAAAGTGGAGGGGGACTCAGCCCTGGGGAGGCACCAGCATCCTGCAACACCAGCCCCAAGGCCAGAAGGCAAGCAACGGACCCCGAAAAGGAGACCGACACAGGGGCTGCAGGAGGTGGGCAGGAGTCAGAAGACAGCCTGGCATCTACTAAACTGACGCCGGTTGAAGACACACGGGCTGAGCCACCATGCTGTGTGCCTGTCGTGAGCAAAGGCCCAAGTAACAGGGACGGAGGGGCAGGAAATGAAGCCTGACCTGAAAAGCCTCCACCCGAAATTTTCTTTAGAGCGGTGGGAGGTGATGCCGTAACTAGCCCTGTGGGTGAAAGGGCATGCACGGCATCCAGGGCTGCCCCTCCCCGAAGTAAGACCCCTTCATGGTCAAGGAATGTTTGGGAGACCGTGAACAGGAGGAGGAGGAGGACCAGGGCCTATCCTGGTACTTATCCCAATGTTTTTGTTTCCCACTACCCTTGCCTCAGGACTTCGAGCCTGAGGACTGAGCCAGTGAGACCGAGAAGCTCCTGGTCTGTAGCTCCCATTCCATGAAGGCAATCTTCTTCTTTAGAAGAAAGTTCTTTAAAGTCCACTGGCGGCACAGACGGCTGGCCTGGTTGAATCCATTGCAGAATTCACAGGCTAGGACATCATGTTCTGGGCCTAGGTAGCAGACACAAGCAGAACGTTTGTCTTTCTCCAGGATTTGTCTTCGGCAGGCACACTTGGTTCTGGAGTGATCCGAGGTCAAAGTCAGTTTTGAAAACATAAAAGATGAAAAATGATGACAAAAAACTACTGTGAGAAAAGCAAAGAAAAACCGCTGAAAGCACATGAAAATGGTGGCCGACTGAAGCCGCAGCAGTTTCCAGAGAACTGAGGAGGCTATGGGGGCCACCCACTCTTACAGACAGGGCTTGAAATATAGCCTTTCCGTATTTCTGTGGAAATGCGGTTGGGCTGTTGGAAATGTAACACTGAGGTAAGCGTTTCAGTCTGGAAATGTAGCTTTAGTACAGGTTGGAAATGATATAGTGTTTTTAAGCTGGTGGTGGAGCATGCAAGCATTTTCTCCTCGTTCCGCAGCTGTGCTGCGGACTCTGGTGTCTGGATGGGTGGCTGAAGTGGCATGCGACACTACTGGCGCGTGATCTCAGGGCTCGGGGCTGAATACATGTTCATGCAACCAGACGCTCCTTTGGGCTGCTGTGGGGTCCTTGAAATAACGCAACCTATATGACCGCTACTTCAGCCCTGACTGGCTGGTCACGATCTCTCCTCGATGTGCTTGCCACAAGTTGCTGCAGATTACAGTTGTCAGTGTGAGAGGTATGAGCTCTGTTGCTCAGTAACTAAAAAGAGCACTACTGGTGTGTGTGTGAGGCAAAAAGGAAAAATTACTCACCTTAACAATTATGTTTCTTCTAGTGCAGTCTTGCTGTATTCTGACAATTGCAGTTAGCCCCAGCCTTTAAACTGCCCCGGAGAACAAAGGGTTAACTTTTCTATGCATGGCATAGAATGTTCATCTCGAGCTCGGTTGAAGCCTCTGCCTGTTATTATTCGAACTGCAACCGTCAGATCTTTACGAGCAAAACTCACTAGGTGTTCTGTGTGGAAACTGTAATATTTTTAACTAGCCAACTGGCAGACAAATAATGTTTTGGGTCCTCAAAGGAAGACTCAAGTCAGGAAACCCAAAAAAAGAAACAAATCAAATGAAATAACATTCCACCCAAAGAAAAAAAGAGAATGTAAAAGGGGGCACCCCTAGGGCGCCAACACTGCGCCTACCCACCCACATCCCAAAAATCTAGGCTCTGAGAGGGGAGGCGGGGGGTCAGAATACAGGAGACTCCACTGGAAGAAACATAATTACTAAGGTGAGTAATTTTTTCTTCAAACAACATGAAGTCTTGCTGTATTCTGACAATTGCAGACTACCAGGCAGTACCTCCATGGAGGAGGGACAGAACCTACTTTGGGAATAGGCTCTGAAGTACTGCTGCGTCAAACCGAGCATCACTCCTAGCCTGGATATCCAGAGAGTAATGCTTGGTAAAAGTATGGAGTGTTTTCCATGTGGCTGCTTGACAAATTTCTAAAAGAGGGATATCCCTGGCAGCAGCCAGGGAAGCAGCTGTACCTTTTGTGGAATGAGCCCTCAGGCCTGAGGGTGGAGTTTTACCCAGTTTTTCACAGCAGAATTGTATACAAGAAACAAGCCACCTGGCAATAGATCTCTTGGTGGTAGGTTTGCCCTTCCCAACTTCTCCATAAGGGAGGAACAACTGGAGGGAGTCAAACCTGTGACCCTTGGTATGCTCTATGTAGTAGTGAAGGGCTCTTAACATCCAAACTGTGTAGCCTCCTCTCTCCCGAGGAAGAATGATCAGTGAAGAAAACAGGGAGAGATATAGACTGATTCAGGTGGAAATCTGAGACCACTTTAGGCAAGAACTTTCTGTTAGTTCTAAGGACCACTTTATCTCTGTGAAAAGAGATGAAATAGAAATTACATACTTACCGTAATTATGATCTTTCTGTGTATCTTCACCATTCATCACAGATGGGTACTGACCAGAGGTCAGGACCCCGCGAGAGCCTTTTTTTTTTTTTAAAGGATAGGTGGAGCGACGCAGCATCGGCGCACCCCTCGAGGCCGCATATACTACGTGGGGCGCGCCGAGGATTAGCCGCTAGGCTGTGTCGACTCCGCCTGACTACCAGTTCTGAGTCGCCGGAGAGGTAAGAGGAAGGGATGGAGGGTGGGACAAGAGAGTCCAAGGGACAGAAAAAGGAAGGAAGAACTGAACCAAAAGGAGAAATAACGACTGAGAGGACAGCAGAGGAGAGATGAGACTAAGGGATTGGGTGGGGCCCCAATCTCTGGAAGCGGAAGAAGGAGGGAAGGAGGGAGAAAATTTAGGAGAGTGAGAGGTAACAGGATCCAGGACCCTTGTCCGTCACCAGACTGTATAGGAACTGCAAGGAGTAGAAAGCTTTCTTGCCATAATTCAAGGCACAGAATATGTGGCAATACCCCAAAAGCAGAGTCGGCTATATTGGAGAAGGACAGGGTACAGGGATTAGTACTCTCTCTGTAAGGAGATTTGGTGGAAAAAAAGGGGGGGGGGTTCCTTTTTTTTTGAACAGTTGGATGACAGGAGGAGGGCAACCAACAACTCTCACCCTGATAGGGTGGAGATATGCAGTACAGAAGGAATGCCACTCGAGCTGTACCCTTTAAAGGGGAAGAAATTACACCCCCCCGTGTGTCCCTACTTTACCCTGCTCCAAAGAGAGGGAGAGGCACAGAGGAGGGGGGACCCAGAGACTGAGGCCCCAGGGGACGGGAGGGATGTGATGAATGGTGAAGACAACAGAAAGATCATACCAACGGTAAGTACGCAATTTCTATATCTTATCTGTGTCAAGTCTTCACCATTCATCACAGATGGTGAGTACCAAGCCCCCGAAGGGGTTGACTAATTGCACCCTAAGGGACAGTGTCCCTTAGCCCTCAGTGGGTGACACACTAAGGGGGAACCTTCTGGGCCTGAGGAGGCCGAGTGGGGAGAGCGAGGCAGGGGTCCCCGGAGAGGAGAAGTTGCCCGACAAGCCTCGTCTCGCCCTCACGGGAAAAGAGATAGGTTCCCTGGTGAGCGGAGCAGATCACCCTACGCCGGGCCAAGGGTGACAACCGGGAAAGGCGAAGCCACGCCGATCTTCTGGTGCAGATCGCTGTCCCTACTACCCTGGTAGCTACCTCATTGGCGTCGTAAGATGCCCTTGCTTGGTGCCTTGCTAGCTCCAGGCCACGTGCAGAGAGTGCGATGGCTTGCCTGGTTTGCTCCGAGTCAGGCAAAGCAGCTAGGAACTGACCCAGCGCTGACCACAAGAACCTGTTGTAGGCTGCATAGTGGGCCTGATGAGCGGAGATGGAGAGAAGCAACCGTGCTGAGTAGAAAGTCCTCCTCCCCCAGAAATCAAAATCCGAAGAGTCCTGATCTGGGGGCCGGTCACAGTGGAGGGCGCGAAGCCCGTCAGGAGTGTCCAGGTGCGTCAATCCAGCACTGCGGATGAGGCATGGAGCCTGGAGACTCCGGGGTGCAATACCTCTGGCTGAGGTCCCCAGGGGCAGGAACTCCGGAGAAGGGCCTCTGCCAGAAATGCATGGACGCCTCCCGAAAGGGAGCAGGCCAGGGCGGCACCACAAGGGTGGCCGCACCGAAATCGCCTAGAAAGGCGTGCGCCGCATGCTCAGGATTGCTCACGGACAGGGGAGAAAGGTGAAGGTCCTCCAACATCCTCATGAGGAACGCTGATACTCAGCGAGATCAGCGGCAGGAGAGATGTGGACAGATGGTTCCTCACCCCCAGAAGAGGGGGATGAGGCGCTGGAAGTCACCATATGCTCCGAGGGTGGCTGCTCGGGGGGAGGTTGAAAAACCCGACTGTCCAAGGCCCTAACATAAGCAGGGAACCGAGAAGCCACCGCTCTGAACTGCTCCCAGGTGAGAGGCCGGTAAGGACCAAGAATGCCCAGGAGCACTGGAGAATGCGGCAGAGGGGTAGGGGCAGAGCTGAGGGAAGGAATCGGCTGGCCTCTGCCAGGGCTAGGGAGCGGACCATGGACACCCGGGAAGGTGTACCGGAAGACTCCGCAGCCGACAGCTGTACAACCACGTTGGTACTGCCTAGGCTGCGCCCAGAAGAATCCCCCCAGTGAGGCGACCAGGGCCGTATATGTCCAGAAGGACGGTCCCCTGCCTCCAAAGAATAGGACCCTCTCAAGGAACCGGAAGGGGAAGGGCGGAAGTCCGCTCTTCGGCTTCGTCCAGGGCCCGGGTGGACCCCAGAGAAAGGCCGACGTGCCGACCCCACACCCCTCGACCCCTCAAGAGTCCGAGAAGTTCCTGGTCCTCGGAAGGGTCAGCCTAGGTAGCTAGCAGCTCTGGGATGTCCCCAAGGTGAAAATCCAGGGCGCAGCACCCTTCCCAGCCGTAGGCTTCACGATGGGCCCCAAAGTTGGGCGATCGAGACACACCACGGAGGGAGTACCTCCGCTGAAGGATCAAGGAACCCCCCCCCCAGACCAGGTTGCATGGCTATGGTGGCACGCACCACAGCCTGCTGGTCAGTGCCACTGACCCCGACCTGGAGGGGAACCCGACGCTCCTTAGCAGGGGTCTGACTCCAACTCGTCGAAGAGACCACTGGCTCACTCTCCTGTGCAGGCAACCCCGAAGGGTGTGACTGCCCGTCCGACTCTGAGCTGGACTCTGACTCCGAAGAGGTGGAATCCGAGGCCCTAAGCCAGACAGTAGGAGGGCGAGGAAACACAACCTTCGCGGAGGGCCCAGAAATCGTGGCAGTGGTCAAAGCTGCCCCCGCGCCCTCCACGGCCCCGCGAGCGGAGTTGGCAGAAGGCAGCAGGGCAGCCGAGACCAAAGGTCCGGAGATAGGGCCAGCCGCGGCGCCGTCAAGCCCACCGGCGCCGGGAACAGAGACGGCGCCAGCGGCAACCCCAACAGTGGCCCCGGAGACGCAAACACCGCCAGGCCCCCCGCGCCGCCGAGAGTCGAAGCGGCGCCAAGCGTCCTGAGAGCAGGCTCGGCGTCGATGACGCTGCACGGCGCAGCGAGCGGCACCGAGAACCAAGGCGGCATCGATGGCCCCAAACGGACCCGGCGCCGACAGCGGCACCGCCGCCCCGCATCGCGAGTGGCACCAAGATAGCGCAAGGCGCCTCACCAGCAACTCGGAGGGGACTGCAGCGCCGCCTGCTCAACCTCGGCGCCAAGAAGACATAGCAAAAGGCGACACCGATCCAGGGTCGCGCGCCATGAGTAGAGCTGACGCCGCAGCGGGCGCCGACAGGGCCCACTGTGCCGAGAACGAAGTCGGGCGCCGCCATGGCCTCGGCACTGCAAACTGCACCAGGGCCTCGACGACACCGACCCGGCCTTCCTGACCTGCGGGAGCGACACTGGGGCCTTCACCCCAAAGGGTGACTGCCATGGCGGGCGCCTCCGCCCGCTCCCGGGGGAAAGCGGGACGGGCCTCCTGCGCAGCGGGAGGAGCCTCGACCAAGGCTAGGCTACAGGAGGTCGAGGCTCCCTCCTCCACGGTCCGTATAGAACCGGGAGGAGACCCGGAGGAAAGGCCGGCGGCTTGGCCCGGACGAAAAGCGAACTGCGCCCCCGAAGTCGGCAGAGATCGTCCAACTTTCCACGCGCGCTGTTCGAGGACGCGGCGGTCCATGGAGAAGCAGGCGACGCGCGAATCCATGTCGTGAAGCGGGCCAGGACATGCGAGACACCAGTCATGCTGGTCAGTCACGGAGAAATTGCGGCCGCACGGGCACCGACGCATAGGGGGCCGCCCTGCCTTAGAGAATTTCTTGCCCTCCGACCGCGGCATGACCTACGGAAAAAACAACACCAAAAAAGACTTGACATCGCTTAAATGTTAATAAAAAGGAAAGATCTTACCGGCGACGTCAAGTGGAGGCAGTACCCAGAACTAGTAGACTGCGGACTGGCGACGAAAATATCACAGGCTTAAGGCCTAAAAACTGTGAACACTTCTTCAGGCTTCCCATGAGGCGACCTCAACGGTGGGAGACGAAGAACTGGTAGTCAGGCGGAGTCGACACAGCTTAACAGCGTACAATCACCAAGCATACGTGATACGTCGACACCTCGAGGGCAGCGCCGAGGCGGCGTCCGCCCATCCTTTAAAAAAAAAAAAAAGGCTCCTGCGGGGTCCTGACCTCCGGCCAGTACCCATCTGTGATGAATGGTGAAGATTGACACAGATAAGATATCAGATTCCACTGACAGGGCTTGCAAGTCACTGATACATCTAGCAGAAGTAATTGCTACCAAAAACACAGTTTTCCAAGTCAAGTACTTAAGCTCTTCTGAGGACAAAGGCTCAAAAGGGGGTTGCATAAGCTGAGCAATGCAAACATTAAGATCCCAAGTAGGAGCAGGATCCCTAAAGAGGGGAAGGGGTGAAGCAATCCCTTGAAAAACTTACAGAATACAGGATGGGATGACAGTGAGGAAGACTTGCCTACTGACAGGAAAGCAGAAACAGCTGCCAAGTGTACCCTGCGAGTAGCTGGTCTGAGACCTAGGCCATTGAGACGGACCATATAATCCAGAACCGTAGGCAATTCAGCAAAGTCTGGAGAAATATTCTTCTTAGAACACCAAATGCTGAATCTTTTCCATTTGGAGTTGTAAGTCTTTCTGGTGGAAGGCTTTCGAGAAGTCTTAAAGATATCCAGAACCCCTTGGGAAAGATGCAGATCTGCAAACTCTCAACTCTTCAAGAGCCAAGCCTTGAGACTGAGAGACTGCAGATTGGGATACCAAATCCTCCCCTGAGAGGATGTTAACAGGTTGTAATTCCTGGGAAGTGACAGGGGAAGATAGACTGCTAGGGACAGCAACAAGAGATACCATAGCTGCCTGGCCTAGTCTGGAGTGATCAGAATCACTTTGCAAGGTTGTGACCTTACCTTGACTAGAACTTTGAACAGGAGAGGGAAGGGGGGAAGCATACAGAAATGTCCCTTCCCAGTTCAGAATCAGAGCATCCATGGGGACCGAGCCCAAGACTGGGGGTCTGCAACAAAAGAGAGGAAGTTGGTGATTGTCTGGGGCTGCAAAATGATCCATCTCTGGAGTGCCCCATCTTGAGAAAATCACCTTCAACACCAGAGGATCTAGGGCCCATTCGTGATGGCCCTGGGATATTCTGCTCAGTGCATCTGCTAGAACATTGTCCTTTCCTGGAAGGTGAACTGCTATCAGAGAGGTTTGCAGGGAATAAGCCAGGGACCACAACTTCATTGCTTCTGTGCACAAGGCCGTAGACCGAGTGCCTCCTTGCTTGTTGATGTACCACATGGTGGTGGTGTTGTCTGTTCTGACCTGAACCACCTTGTTTTGTACTGATTTGGAAAAAGCTTGCAGTGCCAGAAACACTACCCTGAGTTCCAGGAGATTGATGTGTAGAAGAGATTCCTGAGGCGACCACAGTCCCTGGGTGATAAGTTCCCCCAAATGAGCTCCCCAGCTCAGCAGGGAAGCGTCTGTGGTGAGGACCACTGAATGAGACTGAGTGGCAAATGGAACCCCTTGCCTTAAATTGTCCTGATCCTGCCACCATTGCAGGGCTTGGATCAGGGTTCTAGTCACTGGAATTAGTTTGGTAAGGGAATCCTTTCTTTGGGACCAAAAAGCTCTTAAGTGGAACTGAATGTCCGTCATTTGGAATCTTGCGCCTTGGACCACTGCAGTAGAAGCTGCCATGTGGTCCAATAGCTGAAGGAAGTGCCTTGCTGGTCGAGACACCTGAAGGTTGAATGAAGAGGCCAGTTCCATGAGAGCCCTTGCCCTGTCCAGAGGAAAGCAGGCTCTTGCTTTTACCGTATCCAGCTCTGCCTCTTTGAAGATGAGGAGCTGCACTGATTCGAGAACTGACTATGGTAGGCTGAGAAGAAATCCTAAAGAAGTGAGCACTTGCTGGGTCACTTGCAGGTGTGACTTGACTTGGTCTGGGGACTGGCCCACTATGAGCCAGTCATCCAAACATGGAAAAATGGAAATCTTTTGTCTTCATAGGAAGGCAACGACGACTGCCAGGCACTTTGTGAAGACCCTTGGGGCTGATGTTAGGCCAAAGGGCATTGCTCTGAACTGATAGTGGCCTGAGGGCAACTTGAACCTGAGGTACTTTCTGTGGGAGCACCTGATGGGAATGTGAAAGTAGGCATCTTTGAGGGCCAGGGAGGCTAGCCAGTCCCCCGGCCTTAGAGAGGGAAGGATAATTCCCAGAGTTATCATCTTGAACTTTGGCTTTAAAAGATGTTTGTTCAGGTATCTTAGGTCCAGGATGGGTCGCCACTCTCACTCTCCTGTCTTTTTGGGGGTTAGGAAGTACCTGGAATACAATCCTTTGCCCCAGTGTAGGGTAGGCACTCTATAGCTCTTAGAGCTAGAAGAGAAGAAACCTCTGCCTCTAGGGCAAGGGTTTCTGATAGATTTGCAGGTGGAAAAGATCTGGCTCTCATCTTGGGAAATTTTTTGAAGCTGAGAACCAGTCCCTGGCTTACTACTTCCAGGACCCACTTGTCTGATGTAACAGACATCCAGTCCTGGACAAAGTAAGCCAGCCTGCCCCCTACTGGGATAGGAGAGTCGACCCGGGCAGACCCATCAGGGTGTCTGCTTGGCAGGGGCTTTAGGCTGAGGGGTGGATACAGGCCTGCTCATCCCCCTTCTGCCTCTCCCTCTGAAGAACCCCCACTGAGAAAGGAAGAAGAGGCCTGTGATTGGTAAAAAGGCCTTTGGAAAGGCCTGCCCCTGCCCCTGGACTGCCGCCTTTGAGGAGCTGCTTGCTTTTCCTTGGCCTCAGCACTCCTGTATTCATCCATTTTCTTCATGTAATTCTCTGTCTGCTCCCCAAACAGAGAATTACCCACTTCAGGAAAATCCATGGCCTTAGCTGGGTATCCTGTGAGAGGCTAGTACATCTGAGCCAAGCCATCTCGAAGAGCCACAGATGTAGCCATGACTCTTGATGATGCATCACTGGAGTCTACAGCAGCATGAAACTGAACTTTCGATGCCTCAATCCCATCTGCAGCCACCTCCTCCAGCTCTTGGCCAGCTGGGGGAAGCCTGTCTAGCCAGTGCCAGTACAGTGTCCCACCTGGACTTCTGGTACCTGGCTGCACAGGCCATATAATTAGCTTGCTTGAGTCCCAAGGATGATGTCATGTACTGTTTCTTTGCCACGGCATCAAGCTTCTTGGAGTCCTTGTCGGGGTGTGATGCCAAAGGAATACTTGCCTTATCATAGGCAGCAGCCTGTACAACCCCAACATGGCTGCATTGCTGATAAAGAAACTCCGTATCTGAGCCTGAAAGAGTATACTTCTTGTCCATTCTTCTGTCCACAGGAGGTACGGAATTGGGAGACTTGAGAATTTTTTGTGTCTGTTTCCCAAAAGATTTGTGATGGGGAATAGACAGTCTCCTGGACTCTGGGATGTCCATCATGTCTACATAGTCAGGCTCTTCCTCATTCTCCACTGCCTCCTCCACAGGAAGCTGGAGGGTATAAGCCATCTTTCTGTAAAACATGAAGTGTGAAGGGGACTCAGAAAGCCTAGGAGGAGAAACACCTGAACGTCAGTCTGGGGAGATGTCCGGGTCAATAGGCACATCCAGATTTTCACCATCACCATAATCATCTTCCAACTCTCCTTCCTCCTCAAACTCCGGTTCATAAAATTCTTCCAGGGTATAATCTGGAACTGTGGGAACCGACCGAACAGAGCCCCTACCAAAAGGTGCCGGATCAGTCGGAACCGATCGAAGCGATTCCACAATACGAATCGCTTTGGCTATTTCATCAGCGGTCGGAGTCTGAAATTCTGGATCCGAACCAGTCGACTTGTCTTTTCTTTTTGTCGGAACAGATTCCTCGGAATTGGCTCTCCTTTTGCCTGAAGAAGTATCGCCCTGGTCAGAGGGCACTCCTTCTGGTTCGGTCGGAACCGAACCTGGCTGGCCATCCGGGTCAGCGGACTTCTCGACCTCCGTTTCCCTCAGTCTACCTAATCTCTTTTCCAGGGTAGATTTGGGAAGATTTTTGCAAATTTGGCAGTCTGAATAGAGGTGGTCAAACCCCAGACAATAAACACAGGTGGTGTGGGGATCAGCCTTAGCAAAGACCTCCCCACACACACTGCAGTGTTGAAACCCAGTGGGACCGGTTTTTTTCTCGAGTTTCTCAGACATGGCCAACCTAACCAAACTTACCCTTTTTTCAGCAACCGCCAGGCAAGACTCCCCTATCGGTTCCTGACCATGTCACGGGTCTTGGAAAAAAACGTACTAAAACCCGTTGTTTTTTTTTTTTAGAACCGATACGGACCGGTAACCACACACTAAAGTAAAGTACAAATTTTACCTGAAAATGATCGGTTCATCCTAACCGATCCACACTTTTACAAGTTCCACACAGAAAACAGAACAAAACCTATCTAGTACTCATGGTACCACAGAAAGAGACTTGAACCGACTATGCTGAAACAACAATTTCGGTAGAAAACCGACCGAAAAACTGACACTTCAACAGACTTGAACCGAGCAGCAGGAGAAATCTCCGGAGTGACTGTTCAGTGAGGCACAGTAAAGAATCTGATTGCAGTTCGAATAATAACAGGCAGAGGCTTCAACCGAGCTCGAGATGAACATTCTATGCCATGCATAGAAAAGTTAACCCTTTGTTCTCTGGGGCAGTTTAAAGGCTGGGGATAACTGCAATTGTCAGAATACAGCAAGACTTCATGTTGTTTGAACGATCTAACAGTGCGTGCAGTCAGTAATACACTTTTGTGGAAGAACTCAAGTACTCTCTTGGTCAGGAGATGGGTCAAATAAGGTGGAGCTGCAAAATAAAATCTAGTGGCTGTTGTAAAAAAAAAAAAAATCATGTAAGAGTGCACTGTCAGCAGTTGTTGCACTGAGATATTGTTGCACTGAGATAAACCATACTTTCTGTTTTGCAAGTTGAGAAGGGTCAGTCAAATGTTCTGTTTCCGGAGACAAACAAAGGAGCAGTGAGCCTTGCATGCCTGCACAGGCAGGCTTTTTGTTGTAAAAGAAAACTGACTCATGGGGGGAAAAAACGATCTTCGTCCGAGACAATATTTCAGACAGGAAAGCCAATGGCTGCTAGAGAGTAAAACAGCAGACTGCCCTATTTAAAATTATTGCTGAAGAGACTTCTGGGGGGGATCGAACGCTGTGGTGTATATAAAAAAAAAAAATGAAGAACACTAACCTACACTGGGAAAGTATTTCTTCAGTCATAGCTGCAGTGAGGTAGGAAAAAAAGAAACAAAAAACTAAAACCCTGTCTAACCCTTTTCATTAGACATACAGTCAGGGAAAGTCCTTGTGTTGAAATCTCTTAGTTGCAGTTTGGTGGTATAAAAAAAACATTTAACCACTGAATTACTGCATTTACATTGCATTAAGGGACATTCCATCAGGAAAGCCAAGGGGTGCTGCATAGATAGTAAAACAGCAGACTGCCCTATTTAGATTGCTGAAGAGACTAAACTTGTGGGGGAATCTAAATCTGTGGTGTAAATATTTGTTGTCATTTTCTATTATTTCATGTATGGAAATGTAACATTTGGTCTGGAAATGTAAGCTACGCCACCTGCATTTCCGGTTGAAATGTACCCTTGAGGACATTATTTCAAGCCCTGATAGAGTAGGCCGACATCAGAAGGCAACACTGGTGGTGGGTGGCCCCCTTTGGCGGACTGCTAGCTAGAAAATTTCCATGTGGCCCTAGTGCCTGGCGACTATGTCCTATCAGTGTGACCTACCTCAAGAGATACCCTTGAAATAAGATCTGGTATCTTCTCTTAATAATAATTTACCATGTTTTTTGGCCCTTCGCAGCCATGGAACTTATATGTGATTAACTGTATGTGATTACCATAGACACACCATTTGGACCTTAAACACTAAATCAGTAACATAGTGCGGATATTATGCGGTTTTATTTGAGGCCTGTATGCTACAGGGATCTTACAACATTCAAATTTGTTATAAAATTTTATCATATATGTATGTCTTATATCGAAACAATTGGTCATAGTGCATAGATATAATTTTTCAGTAAGTTTAACAGTCAAGCTGTGGAATCACTGGCCTGGTGGCACGGAGGGTTGAGGTACTGGACGCCACACCTAGAGCTACGCCGCAGGCGACCCGGGTTCGGGAACAAGCCCGGACCACCGGGGGTCGGCAGGGGAGAGAGAGGATCGACCGTCCGCAGGACTGCTCTCCTCTCTCGGGGAGGAACTCAGGAGTAGCCCAGTGCATCAGCAGCCACCAGTGGAGACCGGCGGCACTGCTACGCAGATGGGCTCACTAGCAAGCAAGGGTAGACGTCGGATGGCTGCCTTCCGGACGTGGGTGGGAGCACCCACGTCTCGGGCCGGACAGCACTGCACGTCCCACATCGGGGGGTAAACTCCACAAAAAATACCCCTCTAGCCCTGGATCGGCGACGGCCCCTGCCAGTGCTACTACCAAACTCCCAATGCTGGTTCCCCGCCACTGCCCCCACGGTCTCTCCGGGTTGACCTGCTCGACCTGGGGAACCGCAACGACCTTGAAGATGGTCGGGGAACACAGCGGGA
Organism: Neoceratodus forsteri; assembly: GCA_016271365.2. Taxonomy (NCBI): domain Eukaryota; kingdom Metazoa; phylum Chordata; order Ceratodontiformes; family Ceratodontidae; genus Neoceratodus; species Neoceratodus forsteri. Next base: position 87,302,445 of record CM028136.1, read on the forward strand.
GGCAGAGCAAGCTGGTGAGTGCAGGGAGCCTGAGAGAGTTCCAGGCTGAGGGCTACAAACATAAATGGGAGAGAAGAAAAAAAAGCTGTGGAATCACTGAATGTCATGTTTTTACTATAAGCACTGGATCATACTACCACAATGAGCACTTCCTTATATTGCCATTCTCTATTGCTAAAACTTTTTTTAAAACGTTAAAATATATAAAAAGAGAATGTATGATCTTATCAGAATTAAATTATTTCAGTTTAAAAAAATATTTTCAGTATTATATTTTACCGAAGACGTAAATCCTCCCAAATTTTCAACAGTCCACAAAGCATTAGAATTTCATAATACTTTTTCCAACATTCGACAGCCTCAGCTGCTGAAGGATCGTCTCTTATGTTACTCTGATACTCAAGCAGCTCCACACGCTTACTTCGGTACTTCTCTAGTGTTTTTTGGAAACGCTGGCCAATAGGACCTGGAATAGTCCCGTCCTGAATTTCATAATACCTATGGAGAAAAAACAAAACTCTGCATCAGACTTAGTGCCGTTTCTTTTTTCTGATGGTTTCAACGCTGATATTCAGCGTTAAGGAGTGCCTGTCTTGATACTTCTCAATGCTTGTAATATAGAACAGGGAGCTCCCTTAGCGGAATAAGAGCTCCTCTGTGGTGTGAAATAATTTTTTTCCCCAAAGGAAGGGAAGGGATCGTAATCCCCCCCCCCCCACGAGGCTGGCAGCACGATCCATTTCCACTTCCTACAAGCCCTCTCTGCCCTGCACTTTGACCTTTTATGATGACTATACAGGGATGTGACAGGGATGAGTAAGACCCTGTTCCATTTGTTATGCGGTAAGAGTTAAACGCAAGGACCTGTTCTATCATCTCCTTTCCTGTCTCTTGTCGGTCAGGTTGAGCAACCAAATTTTCTTGTGAGACCTAGGAACTGATGACTCTTGACAATCTTGCAATTCTCTGCCTTCGCTTGCTGTTTCTGGCTTTTCTTCCCTCTGAGAAACGACGACTATTAAAAATACATGTGAATCTTTGTGCGAAACTTGAGGGATACTAGGATCCGTTGCTTTGAAACTATATAGTTACACTATTGAAATGATTACAAAAAGCTATTTGGAATTTAGGGGGTTAACCAGAGATGCAGTTTGAGCTCCTCTCAGACTTGTTTGCAAACTCTTTTGCACAGCTGTCAGCAGAGGGCCAGCTTGGAACATTGTTCTATATGCAAAGAAACTAGCAAGAACATTTTGTGAGAAACAGGATGTCTCTTAACGAGTTCCCACACAAAGACTTATAAAATGAGCAGCAATGTTTTTGCTAGGGAGTGAGAGACTGAGGCTGAAGCTTGGAATTAGAGATACCCTGAGATAAAGGAAGTAGTTATGCAAGAACTTACCCTAACAGTAGATCTTCGAGAGAGGCTCTTGTAGTAGGTATTCACATACAGGACTGACCCACCCGGCGTCAGGACCCCACAGAAAAATTTCTAGCTAGCAGTCTCTGGCGGGGGACCGCCCCCACTTCAACTGACCAAAGTCATACGACGTCAGTATAGGGCAGTCTAGCCCTTCAGTTCTTTCCTGCCAAGGGCATAAAGAAGCAAGACGAGAGAGAAGACATTTCCCCCCAAGGAAATGGAGCCAAAAAAGCTTAGGGGGATGGAGGGCCGGAAGGCAATACCTACTGCAAGAGCCTCTCTCGAAGATCTACTGTTACAGTAAGTTCTTATGTAACTGTACTATCTTACTTCAAGAGGGCTCTTACAGTAGGTATTCACATATAGGACTGAGTCCCAAGCAGTCTGGAATAAGGAAGAGCAGTCAAGAGGAGGATAAACATTCATAGCATGGAACCTCAGGCTGAAAAGGGGTCGCATGAGATGAGACCGTGAAGCACAGCCAACCCAAAGCATGCTCTACGGCGAGAGGCAATGTCAAAACTGTAGTGTTTCGTAAAGGTATGGACAGAAGTCCAAGTTGCCGCTGCACAGATGTCTGCCACTGACACATTCTTGAAACAAGCCGCAGAGGCAGCAACTCCTCTGGAGGACTGACCTCTGACTTAACAGAAAGTGATACAATGAGCCAACCATTGTGATAGGCATTGCCTAAAAACAGCGTTGCCTTCTCTTTTGTGGGCAAAAGAGACAAAGAGCTAATGAGTTTTCATGAGCTCCTTAGTCCGAGTGGTGTAGTATCTCAGTATTCTGTGAACATCCAAGGTATGCAAGAGGTACTCCCCTTGATTGGAGTGGTGTGTAAAGAAAGCTGGTAGCTCATTGGATTGATTCAGCCACAACCTTAGGGAGAAACTTAGGGTTGGTGCGTAGAGACACACATTCCTTGTGAAAAATCAAGTACGGGATTTTGCACATCAAGGCCTGAAGCTCAGAAATGCGCAGAGCAGACATAATGGCCACTAGGAAGAGTGTCTTCCAAGAAAGGAACTTTAAATCGGCTGTAGCTGCAGACTCGAAGGGAGGCAGGGTAAGCTTCTCCAGAATGAAATTCAAGTCCCAAGGAGGGGCAGGAATGCGGATGGGGGGTCTCAAATGGAGAACTCCCCTGAGGAAGGTCTTGGAGACTTCCAACTGATCAAACGTCCTGTTCCCGAAGGGGATATGGTAGACTGAAATAGCGGCCATGTGGACCTTTAAAGAGAAATGGCTGAGACCCAGATCGAAGAGGTGACGCATGTAGTCCTGGAATTTATTGGCAGGGTATGAGAAAGGTTTGCAGGCTTTCGAAGAGGCCCAAATACAGAACCGTTTCCACTTCATGGCGTAGGTGGACCTGGTGGAAGGCTTTCTGGCCTCCACCAAGATGTCCGCTACAAGCGGAGAAACTCCAAAGTGGGCTTTTGCTACGTCTGCAGGAACCATGCATGCAAATGAAAGGATGTGAGACCTGGATGAACAAGGTGTCCCCTGATCCTGGGTCAGCAATTATTGTGACACAGGAAGAGGAAGTTCCTCTGAAAACTGTTGCAGAAGAGAGAACCAAACTTGCCTGGGCCAGAAGAGAGCGATGAGAAACATTCGAGCCCCCTGTGATCTGAGTTAGTTCAGGACCCTTGGAATTAAGGGAATAGGAGGGAAGGCATAAACGAATCTGTCCCTCCAATCGAGAGACAGAGCGTTCTGCCAAAAAATGTCGCGTCCTGAAGCGAGCGAGCAGAATGCGGGAAGTTTTGCGTTTTGGGGAGAAGCAAAGAGGTCTATCTGAGGTGTTACCCAATGCAGAAAGATGTCGTTTACGACTTCTTGATCCAATTTCCATTCGTGTGCCCTGGCTGAGGATCGACTGAGTTGATCTGACAGTGTGTTTTCCACTCCCAGAACGTGAATCACAGTCAAGTGGAAGTGATGCTGGGACGCGCAACTCCAGACTCTCATCGCTTCCCGGCACAGAGGGTAGGAGCGAGTTCCTCCCTGTTTGTTGAGATACCAGACTACACACGTCTGTTTTTATGAGGAGATGACTGGGAAAGATAATGGAGTGTAGAGCCTGAAGGGCACAAAGGACTGCTCTCACTTCTAGCACATTGATGTGCAAGTTTTGTTCGAACTTGGACCAACTGCCCTGAGTCCTGTGAGACCAGAGATGGGCTCCCCAGCCTTCTCCTGACACATCTGTCCTCAACGTCTGGGAGGGGTTCGATATTGAAGTGAACTCCCAGACAAGGTTCTCCAGCACCATCCACCACTGTAAGTCCCTGATCATGCGATTGGAAACTAGTACCTCTTGGTCTAGATTGTACAAGGTTTGGTCCCATTGAGACCGAAGCGTCCACTGAGAGATCCTCATATGGAGCCTAGTGCGTAGGACTATCGGAATGGCAGCCGCCATTAGCCCGAGGAGGCGAAGGACTGACCTGGCGCCGACCCTCCTGCAACCGGACAGAAGACGGGCCTGAGTCTGGAGGGTGACTACCCTGTCCGGAGGCAAAAAGGCTTTGCCTATAGTCATGTCCAGAATCGCCCCTACAAACTGGAGGTGCTAGCAAGGGACCAAATAGGACTTCGCCTGGTTGATGATGATACCCAAGCTGGTGAAAACCTGCAGAGTAAGAGAAAGACAGTGCAGGAGTTCCTCCCAGGATGGGGCCACCAGGAGGCAATCGTCCAGGTATGGGAATACCTGAACTCCCTGGGTACACAGGTGGGCCGCTACCACAGACAGGCATTTGGTAAAAACTTGGTGGGCCAAGGAAAGACCAAATGGGAGGTCTTTGAACTGATAGTAGTCCCCCTGGAAACAAAAACAGAGGAATTTGCGGTGAGAAAGGCATATGGGGATATGCAGGTAGGCATCCTGCATGTCCAAAGCACACAGCCACTGCCCCTGACTTAGGAGTGGTAGAAAGCCCTGTAAAGAGAGCATTCTGAAGCGTTTGTACTCCACAAACCTATTTAGGGAACTGAGGTCTAGAATAGGCCTCACATTTCCCGTCTTCTTTGGAACCAGGAAGAAATGAGAGTAGTAACCTGTCCCCCAAATATGGTTGGGGACTGGTTCTATCGCCGCCTTCGAGAGGAGGGAGGTGATTTCGTCTAGGACCAGAGGAAGATGTTGCAGGGAGTAAGACGACCGGGGTGGTGGTCTTTGGGGTGGTTTCTGAAGAAACTCGATTGAGTGTCCTGCTGATATCAACTGGAGCACCCAAGCATCTGACGTTATCCTCTCCCAGCATGGCAGATGGAAGGAGAATCCCCCCCCCCCCAAAACCGGTTCCTCTGGAGCCTCCAGAGGCAGTGAGAGAGGTGCAGAATCAGGAGGTGTGGGGCAGCACAGCAGCCAAGGCTCCCATGGCTTTTTTGCTAGGGGGAGGCTTGGTTGCTGGATGAGCCCGACGCTTGTTGGACCGTTTGCCCTGTGTTTTTTGGTTTTGTCGGTTTCGTCTACGAAAAGGACGCCACTGCCCTTGAGGGGGCCTGTGCATAGAATCTACAGACTTGAGTGCAGTGCCCTTCTCCTGCAGATCAGTAATGATGTCCTTGACATCACCCCCGAACAGCACCGAACCCCTGAAGGATAGCGGATTGCACTTCAGAGACCAATCCTGACACACGAAACCAGGCATGACACTGTTTACCTACGGCTAAAGCCAAGCTCCTTCCAGCTATGTCCACTGCGTCGTAAGTGGCACACAGAATGTGCTGACTGGCCAAACGAGCAGAACGGACAAGATCTGTCACTTCCTGTTTAGTCTGAGACTCAGGAAGGGAGTCCAATTTTGATTCCACCTGACTAAGGATGGTCGTCTGAAAGTCCCCCATATGTGCCACATAGTTCAGGGCCATAATACCAAGGGTAGAAGAGGAATAGATGATCTTCCAGTACTGGTCCAGAAGTCATGACTCGTTGTCAGGTGGGGACGAGCCGAGGTGTTTTGGGTTAGCAGAACAGCCATGAGCGGCACTAATGACGACCGAATCCGCCTTGGGGTGTAGGTTCAAAAAATCTACGCCCTCAGGAGCCTAATATAGCCGGTCTGCCTTCCTCGGAAGGGGGGCTAACACGGAAGGTTGTTCCAAATAGTGGAAACAAGGTCCGCGTGAGGCTCTATCCAGGGTGGAATCAGCGTAGGAGCAGTCTCTGGCAGATACGAATGAGAAGCAAGCTTTATACGCTGTGGGTCTGGCTCCAGTGATTGCCACTGATGGACTTCCTGGATTTTCCTCAGTAACTCCAGAAAAGGAGGGATCCTCCGGAGGAGACTTCGGAGGGATCCTAGACCTGGGACGATCTAGAATACGTGGCTTGCCATCAGGATCATAGCGTCCAGTCTCTGAGTCTGAGACAGACGTATCTGACGAACAAGAGGAAGACTCCTCCCTAGGAGGGGGAGGGACGGCCCTTTGGAGAGTTCCCTGGGTGTCCTCCCATCCCGGGCACCAGAGGGCTCTCCTCTGGTGTCGGGTAGGGGGGAGGAAATCTCCCGTCTCCGACCCAGGGAATCCTGTGAAGGGTCCAGCGTCGGTAGACGACTTTCGACTTCCCTGGTGAGTTGAGCCTTGGCCTTAGTCCACCAGGAGGCCAGAGTCTCCTTCAGGTCCGCTGGAGGCTGGGGAGTGGGCGGCAGAGGAGGGGGAGGTATGGATATTGAGGATATCTGTAAAAGGAGTTTCCATAACCTGACGGCGGGTAACCCGGCATCCTGTATTGAGGTGCCTGGTACTGTGGAGCCAGGTATTGTGGCACCGGATATTGAGGTGTCGGATACCCAGGTGCCAGGGGCTCTGACAGAGCAGAGGGACCTAACAGAGGCCCAGCTGGCGGGCCAGACAAAGGTAATGCTGGCCCCGCGGGAGTCGGAACACTGTCTGGCAAGCGGACGTCGTCTGGCGTCGGGTATGCCGGCGTTGGGGCCAGCATCTGAGGGTCTGGCATCAGGGTAATGGCTCCCGAAGGGGTGGCCCAGACGGCAGCGTCTCGAGGTCCTATGGGACAACCGGGGAGGGAGGATTAGAATCCCCAAGGGGTCAGCAGAGGGGATGCAGGGACCTTGGAAGGCAACGAACGGAGAGCCTGGGGCGTCTGACTGATCATTATGGTCCAGTGCAGACTCCTTGGCCCGGCGGGCGTCGGTAGGGCTGGAGTCTGGCTTATCAGTCGAATCCAGGCGGGCGTCGGCGGAACCGATGGCCGACTTATCGAATTCCTTGCCAAAGGAAGGTCGCGCTGGAGATGCGGCCTTGTCAGGCGAAGGTTTGGCTGGGCGCCCCCCCCGGCCAAAGGGGCAGGTGGCTTAGCAGCCTTGTCCAGGCGGACGTCGGTGGTGCCAGCGTCCAACTACACGACCAGCTCTGACCCAAAGACGCGTGGTGTAAACAGGTGTCTCAAGCGGAGGCCTCCTCTTGCCCCGAAGGGCCTTGAGCCAGGCAGGAGGGACGCCGCCTTCCTGGATATCACCAAGACAGCCATTGTGGAGTGATCCCCCGGAGGGGATGTTACCTTAAGTGCCGCGACTCCTGCCGTGGAAGCCGTTTCCCACTCCCTATGCTTCTCCTTGCCCCATTTCTTCTTGTGACCTTCAGGGGAAGTGGACCCCTGCCTTAATTTCTTTAGCTCCCTCTCCATGGATGCAATTCTTTTCTTGAGGGTATGGGCTTCCAGGGATGGCTGCCATCTTTTCCGGGTAGCGGAGCTAAATTTTTGGCAGTGCTGGCACTTCTCCACGGGGTGGTCTGGGCCCAGACAGAAGAGGCACAAGGAATGGCCGTCCTTGTGTGGCAGTTGAGAGCCACACAAGTCGCACTTATTTTTATGCGATTCAGAGGGCGTCGGGGACGACATACACAGCGAATCGATAGATATAATCGAGAAATAGAAGAAAAAAAAGGGGTAGAAAAGTTCCAAAACTAAATCGAACGACTGACGGGCGTTGAACTCTACCACGAGGAACTTTCACAAGTCAACAGCAGGAAAGAATTAGAAGGCAGGCGTGGGGGACCGCTCCTTTATACTGACGTTGTATGACACCGGTCACCTGACGTGGGGGCGGTCTCCCGCCAGAGACCGCTAGCTAGAAATTTTTCTGTGGGGTCCTGACGCCTGGCGGGTCAGTCCTATATGTGAATACCTACTGCAAGAGCCCTCTCCAAGTAAGATCTTAGTTTTCTGTTTGTACTACTTTGTAAATAGTTCCTCCGAACAATTTTTATTTTACTGTTATTGATAATGAAACGTTATTTGCGCATGTTGCAACTGCTCCTGGTCTCCCTCTGCTTCTTGACCTATGCCTCAACCACAAAGGAGCAAGAGGGGCATACTCCATTCACCTCCATGGAGCGTCGTTTCTAAAGCAGATTTAGTCATTTTACATTGGGTTTTGGGAAAGATCAATGCCTGGGTTCAACTAATAAGGCTCATTAGTTGAATACTGGCACTGATATTTACCAAAACTCAGTTTGTAAAATAATTGGCAAATCGCTTTAGAAATGATGCTCCACAGAAGTGAATGACGCATGCCCCCATGCTCACCCTATACAGACGTCAAACAAACATCGGAGCACAGGAACAGAGCGAGCTAATACGAAGCAGAAAGAGATCAAGCTGTGAGCCCCTTGGGAGCAAATTATGATCCCATTCCTTCCTTTGGGGGATGCAGAAAAAAATATTTCACACCACAGAGGAGCTCCCTGTTCATTGTTAAAAGCGTTGAGAAAGGTCCTCTTTAAAGCTGTCACTGGGCACTAATTAGCCATACCTCCTGAGAAATTAAAAAGGAAAGTCATCACAAGCAGCCTCACACCCAAGTGTGGAGCTGGTCACAATCTGCACGCTGTGTGCAAAACAATGTTTTTTTTTTATTGTTTTTTTTTTACTGTTGACTGCAGTATGATTTTATCAGGCTTATTTTGCCGACTACTAAACTGATATTTTCTGTTACTACAAATGCCGGAATTCCCTGCAGCCAGCATTAGAAGGCAGTAGCAGCTGGAGTTTCAACAGACTGCAGTGCATTAGAGATTTTATAAGCTCAGGTCAGACGTTTGCCAGTTGTTCTATTCTCCGAGGCCTAGGAACAGCCCTCTGACTGTACTTCGCTGCAGGAAGGCAACAGGGCCAGCACAAAAACAGAGCAAACTTATAAAAACTCTAACATGCACTGCAGGCTATTGAATCTCCCACTGCTGCAACTCTCCTCTGATGTCAGCTGCAGAGAATTCAGCAATTTAAGCCTGATGGAATCATACTGCATTCAGTCAGAGAACAAAAACATTCTTACACACAGAGTGCAGACTGTGACCAGACCCACAACTGGGTGTGAGGAGGCTGCTTGTGCTGTTCAATTTAAGCCATCCAACTAGCAAAGCAGATATACAAACAAGGCTGTGAAATCATCATACCTGTATTAACTGGCTCAGATTTCGCTGACATGCAGAAATAGATTAGTTGCCTATCACAGCATGTGGGAATAAACTTCAGACTAGGCAAATTTACAGAGTTAAAACCACACCGTGGCGTGATATTTATTTTTCAGAAGTTCAAAAAATAATAAATGAAAACAAAAAAACTGCAAAGAGATTCACTACGTAACATCAGTAGTTTCTCCCATAATACAATCCTCTATCTCAGAGCTCCTAAGATCCTTCTCATCTGCATTCAACAGTGTGTCTGCACAAACAGCAGAACCTCTCCTCCTCTCTCAGGGCTGAGCTCCACTGAACTGAACTGAACTTAGTGAAGGAGGAGGGGGTTGGGAATCAGGAGGTGACAGGGCGAGGGCCCCCTGATCGCCTCTGGAACTTTGAGGCCGGAGGGGAAGAAAAGGAAGCACCCGTGGCCTTTCTCTTGCCCTGATAACAGGTCTAGGTCTGCTTCACCAGCTCCTAGTCAGTTTCCAAAAGGGCCGTTTCCTTTGTACACCCAATCGGTACATAGACCTAACGGACCTCAGGGCCTGGCCTCTGTCCTGTAGGCCCGTTATGATGTCTTTTGGTGTCCCCCTTAAAGGACCGAGCCCCTAAAAGGAGCATCCTGAATCACAGTCTGGACATCATTAGCAAGCCCAGAGATGCGAAGCCAAGAATGCCGCCGAAGGGGGACAGCAGTAGCCAAGGTACAGACCACTCCGTCAACCAAATCATAGGTTACCCGTAAGGCATGCCTGCGGGACAGGCGCAAATCCTTGGCGAGATCCTCCTTGAGGTCTGAGGAATCCATAGATTGGATTCAGGCATCTAGCTTGGCCAGGGTCACTTTTTGAAAGGACACCATGTGGGCTATGTAATTTAGAGAATGGAAAGCACATGTAGTCGAAAAGAACACTTTCTTGCCATATTGGTCAATCTGCCGAGACTCCTTGTCAGGAGGAGAAATGCTCATGTGCTTCAGGGCAGTCGAGCGATCATGAGCCACGATGACGATGATGGAGCCGGCCTTTGGGTGAGAGTCTAGAAAAGAAGCACCCTCAGGAGCCCGGTAAATATGGTCAGCCTTCTTGGGGACCACTGGGATAGAATGTGGCAGTTGCCAAATCATGGTGGTGAGGTCTTCGTGGGGGCCTACCCAAGGAGGAACCAGGATTGTCCAGATGTTCTGCGAGTCTTTTCCTCATGGGGTCCTGTTCCTCACTCTCCCAATTATAATATTCCTGGATGGCCCTCAACAAGTCCAAGAAGGAAGGTTCCTCAGGAGGGGACTTTGGAGAAGCCTTCCCTTTAGGGTCTGGAGACTGTCGATTGGACGAGTCCTCCGAGGTATCCTCCCCAGAGTCTGGGTTGTCCGGAACATCTACAGGCCTGAAATCCAGCAGATGGATCTCAGGAGGGGTAGCCCCCGAAACGTGAACAGTGGAGCGAACTGAGCTCACTGGGTACAAAGACCTGGGGGGGGAGGGGTAGGAGCCTGCATAGGGAGGTGGCTCTCCAGGTCCAAAACCAACTCTGTCCTGGCCTCCTTCCACCAGCACTGGATTATCGTCTAGAAGTCCCTGAAGGACAGCCGGAGGGGGTGGAGGAGGGGTAGGAGGGTAATGATACCCATGGGCACCTAAGCCCTGATTATGATGGGGAGGATACCCTTGGTAAAAGGGGTATCCGGATAGTGATGTTCCGAGAATACTGAATACAGATCTGAAGGACTACCTGCTGGGGGAAGGTCCGGTAGGAACCCGTGAGGGTAGCTTGGGACGTTAAAAGGCCTAGAAGGGCCTGGGAAATTCCCATACGTCAGGGTACCAGACGTCGGGAGTACCAGCGCAAATCCCACCATTGTGTAGATGGGAGGCGGGGCAAGCATTGGAAAAAAGGTTGTCGGGACCACCGCCACTGGGCCCAGTGTCGGAAAAGGATCTGGCGTGGGGGGGAGGCAGGTGTCGGGGCCAGATGCAGGGGTTCTGACGGCAGAGATGGATCCGGCCAAAGGACAGGCATCGGGACCGGACGAGAGGGCTCCAGCATAGGGTTGGGCTCGGATGTCGGAGGAACCGGGGATGGGTCCAGCACCCCGATGGAAGAACCTGTCCCTCTTCCATCAGGGGGCGCCAAGGGAAGGGGATCTGATGTAGAGGGACCCTGAGGAGGCTCCGGCGTAGTGACAGTCGGCGGAGGGGCCTCTAACCCTTTGCCCCCCCCCCTGCAGTGGTAGAAAGCAAAGTAGGAGCCACCGGGGGTTGGGAGGAAGAGGGAAGACTCAGGGTCTTCTTGGAGCTCAATGGGACGTAGGGTAAATCGGCAGAGGCCGACGGACGAGCAATGTCCGGGCCGGTGCCAGACTTATCGGAAGAAGGGAATGGGTGGGAGAGGGAAGTACCCCCTGCCGGCTTATTGGACGTGACTGTGCAAGTCCCTGAAGAGCAGGGGCTCGAATTATCGGTAGCCAGGCGGCCCCCGGAGGCCGACTTATCGGCAGATACTGGGCGTCCTCCAGAGGAGCCGGCAGGCGGCTTATCAGTAGAAATTGGGAGAAGTTGCGGCCGACAGGCCTGGAGTGACCCTGGACACAGCCTGGACTATAACTACAGGAGGCAGCAGGAGAGAGGCCTTACTGGTAGAAAAATATATTTTATGTGTGTGTGTGTATATATATATATATATATACATACATACACACACACACACATATACACACACACACATATATACATACACACACTCACACACACATTAAAAGTGTGTGTGGAAATGGTTTTAGTATAAGCCAAAAGGCAACATTTTGGGCCCAGAAGACTCAAGTCGAGAACCCAAGAAGAAAAAGGTAGTGACAACACTAAACAGATTTATAAGACAAACAGAATTAACAATTAACCCACTCATGATGGGGGGTGCAAGGTACACCCATGAGGAGCAACACTGTACCTGCCAGCCCACTTCCCAAAAACTAGGTTCTGAGAGGGGAGGCGGGGGGGTTAGAATATAGCAAGACTCCATTAGAAGAAACAACACTACTATGGTGAGTAATTTTTTCTTCAAACATGAAGTTTTGCTGTATTCTGACTTAATGCAGACTACCAAGCAGTTCCCTATGGAGCAGGGAATGCAGAACCTACTTTAGGAACAGGCTCTGCAGTACTGCTGTACCAAACCTAGCATCACTCCTAGCCTGGATATCCACAGAAAAATGCTTGGTGAATGTATGTACTGTTTTCCAGGTGGCTGCTTTACAGATCTCTAACAAGGGTACATTTCTGGCAGCCGCCAGGGTAGCAGCTGTACCCCTGATCGAGAGAGCCCTCAGGCCTGGGGGAGGGGGGCTTTACCCAATTTATCATAGCAGAATTATATGCAAGAGACAATCCACCTGGCAATAGTTCATTTAGTGGCAGGCCTACCTTTCCCCAACTCACTATAGGTGAGAAACAACTGAAGACAGTCATTTCTGTGAGCCCTAGTGTGCTCTATAATAGCTAAGAGCTCTTTTAACATCCAAGCTGTGTAGCCTTCTTTCAACTGAAGAGGAGTGGTCAGTGAAAAACACAGGAAGAGACAGACTGGTTCAGATGAAAATCTGATACCATTTTGGGTAAGAACTTCCTATTGGTTCTTAGGACCACTTTATCCCTATGGAAGGATATGAAGTCAGGTTCAACTGACAAGGCCTGTAATTCACTAATCCTCCTGGCCAAAGTAATGGCTACCACGAAAGTACAGTTACGTAAGAACTTACCGTAACAGTAGATCTTCGAGAGAGGCTCTTGCAGTAGGTAATTACATATAGGACTGATGCTGGCCGGCGGCAGGACCACAGAAAAATTTCTAGCTAGCAGTCCTGGCGAGGGACCGCCCCCAGTCGGTGTAGGGTGGCGGTCCCGACGCCCGCCTTCCAGTTCTTTCCCGCCACAGGCCCAGAAGGCCCGGACGAGAGAGAAGCAGATATTTCCATTCCTGGAAAAAGAGCTGAAAAAGCCTAGGGGGATGGAGGGCGGGAAGGTATTACCTAGTGCAAGAGCCTCTCTCGAAGATCTACTGTTACGGTAACTTCTTACGTAACTGTACTATCTTACTTCGAGAGGGCTCTTGCAGTAGGTAATTACATATAGGACTGAATCCCAAGCAGTCTGGAACAAATAAAAGGTACCGGGAAGAGGAATCTACTCCAGAAAGTTGCAGAAGCCTTGCAATCCTCAAGACAGGAGGCCTTGCAAAACAGCTAGCCCGAAGCCTGCTCTACGGCGAGAGGCAATGTCCAAACTGTAGTGTTTCATAAAGGTATGGACGGAAGTCCAGGTGGTGGCAGCACAGATGTCTGCCGCAGACACATTCTTGAAACAAGCCGCAGAGGCCGCTACTCCTCAGGTGGAGTGACCTCTGACTTGACCCAGAAGGGTCTTGTTCTACTTGTCATAACAGAAAGTGATGCAATGAGCCAACCACTTCGACAGGCATTGCTTGGAAACAGCATTGCCTTCCCTTCTGTGAGCAAAAGAGACGAACAACTGATCAGTCTTTCTGAGATCCTTTGTCCTGTTGGTGTAGTATCTCTGAATCCGGTGAACATCCATGGTATGGAGTAAATATTCCCCTTGGTTGAAGTACTGCGTGAAAAAGGCAGGTAACTCTATGGACTGATTTAAGGTAGTCTCTGCTACCACTTTAGGCAGAAACTTAGGATTCGTGCGAAGAGCCACTCGTTCTTTGTGAAAAACCATATAGGGGGTTTTACACATAAGGGCCTGGAGCTCGGAAATTCTTTGAGCGGAGGTAATGGCCACCAAGAAGAGCGTCTTCCACGAAAGAAACTTCAGATCTGCGGTTGCTGCAGGTTCGAAGGGAGGAAGGGTAAGTTTCTCGACAACAAAGTTCAAGTCCCAAGGGGGGAGCAGGAGTTTGGATCGGGGGCCTCAGATGAAGGACCCCTCTGAGAAAAGTCTTAGAGACCTCTAACTGTGCAAACGCTTTATCTGTGAAAGGAGCATGGTAGGCTGAAATAGCAGCCATGTGCACTTTCAAGGAGGAATGACTGAGACCCAGGTCGAAGAGATGACGTAAATGTTCCAGCAGAACAGCCACTGAACAGGAGAAAGGCTCCACATTCTGAGGGGCGGCCCAAATAGAAAATCTCTTCCATTTCATGGCATAAGTGGACCTAGTGGAGGGTTTTCTAGCCTCCAACAGAATCTCCGCCACTTTTGGAGAGACACCAAAACAAGACTGAGTTAGGTCTGCAGGAGCCATGCATGAAGTTGGAGGGACTTGAGGCCTGGATGGACCAGGGTCCACCGATCCTGGGTCAGCAAACCTCGAGATAAAGGAAGAGGAAGAGGAGGAACCTCTGAGTATTGTTGTAGAAGAGAGAACCAAATTTGCCTGGGCCAGAAAGGAGCGATCAGAATAATTCTCACTCCTTCTGTGGTTAGTTTCTGCAATACACGAGGGATCAGAGGAATTGGGGGGAAAGCATAGACGAATCTGCCCTTCCAGTCTAGAGACAGAGCATCGCTCCAGAAAGCGCCTCGCTCTGGAACGAGCGGGCAAAAGGTGGGAAGTTTTGCGTTTTGGGAAGAGGCGAACAGGTCTACCTGTGGAGTCCCCCAAATCTGAAAGACATCGTCCAGCACCTTTTGGTCCAATTCCCACTCGTGTGGCAGGGCAGAGGAGCGGCTTAGCTTGTCTGCCAGGGTACTGTCGACTCCTGGAACATGAATTGCAGTGAGGTGAAGGTTGTGTTGAGTTGCCCAGTCCCAAACCCTCACTGCTTCCCTGCATAGAGGGGTAGGATCGAGTCCCTCCCTGCTTGTTGATGTACCACACCACGCACATGTTGTCTGTCTGGATGGCTAGGTGACCGGGAAGAATGTATTGGTGAAGGGCTTGGAGAACATATAGTACTGCTCGAAGCTCGAGCACACTGATGTGGAGAGCTAATTCCAATTTGGACCATAATCCCTGGGTTCGGTGAGGACCCAGATGGGATCCCCAACCTTCGCCTGATGCGTCTGTGGTCAGAGTCTTGGGGGGGGGGTGACAGAAGGGGACCCCCCGAAACAGGTTCTCTTGAACCATCCACCATTGCAAGTCTCGTGCCATCGGCGAGGAGATCAGAACTAGATGATCTAGGTCATCTACAAGTTGATCCCACTGGGAGCGAAGAGTCCACTGAGAGATCCTCATGTGGAGCCGAGCCCAGGGAACTGTCGGAATAGTGGCCGCCATGAGCCCCAGGAGACGGAGAACCGACCTCGCCGGAACCCTCCTGTGTTCTGATAACAGGGGAAATCTGTGACTGAAGAGAGGCCACCCTGTCCGGAGGCAGGAAGGCCTTGCTCACCGTCGTATCGAGGATAGCCTGATGAACTGTAGTCTCTGGGAGGGATCCAGATGAGACTTGGAATGGTTGATGGTAATACCCAGGCAAGTAAAAACCTGCTGGGTGAGGGAGAGAAAATGCAGGAGCTCCTCCCTGGACGAGGCTGCCAGGAACACCTGAACTCCCATCGTACGCAGGTGGGCCACTACCACAGCCAGGCATTTGGTAAATACTTGGGGTGCCGAGGAAAGACCAAACGGGAGCGCCCGGAATTAGTAATGGTCCCCCTGAAAAGCAGACCGAAGATACCTGCGGTGAGAAGGGCGAATTGGGATGTGCACATATGCATCCTGCATATCCAGCGCACAAAGCCATAGACCCTGCCGAAGGAGGGGCAGAAGGGTCTGTAGGGAGAGCATCCTGAACCTTTTGTATTCCACATAAAGATTCAAGGAGCTGAGATCAAGAATGGGTCTGAGATCTCCCGTCTTCTTTGGGACCAGGAAGAAATGTGAATAGTAACCCGTCCCTTGAAGGTGAAGGGAAACGGATTCTATGGCCTGCTTCGCGAGGAGGGCAGAGATTTCTTCCCGGACCAAAGGAAGATGGTCCCTTGCGTAGGACGACTTCGGAGGTGGGTGGCAGGGTGGTTTCTGTAGAAACTCTAAAGAGTGCCCTTCCTCTATGATCTGGAGCACCCATGAATCTGTTGTTATCCTCTCCCAACCCGGAAGGTGGGAGAGAACCTCCTCCTACCAGTTCCTCTGATGTGTCCGGAGGCGGTGGGAGGGAGGTCAGGTGGTGCTGGGCAGAGTCAGGGGGCATCTGATGCTTTTGGGCGGGGGCCTGGCAGCTGCGGGGCCCAACGCTTAGTGGCCCTTCCTTGCTTTCACTTGTGGCCGACCTGCTCTGCAAAAAGAACAGCGCTGCGGGTGATGGGGACAGTACATGGAATCCACGGATTTCAGCACCGTCCCCTTCTCCTGCAAGTCGGTGATGATGTCCTTGAGATCACCACCAAAAAGCACCCAACCCCTGAAAGGTGCTTCCTGGATCGCAGACTGCACCTCCGGGACCAAGCCTGACACACAGAGCCAAGCATGACGCCGAAGACTCACGGCAAAAGCGGAGCTCCGTCCTGCAGTGTCCACTGCATCGTATGTCGTCCGCAGAATATGGCGACTGGCCGAACGTGCAGAATGGACTAAATCGGCCAACTCCTGCTTGACTTGAGAGTCGGGTAAGGAATCAATCTTAGATTCCGCCTGGGTAAGGATGGCCTTCTGGTAATCCCCCATATGAGCAACATAATTCAGGGCCCGAATTCCCAGTGTGGAAGAGGTGTACATTTTTCTTCCATACTGGTCCAGGAGGCGAGATTCCTTATCCGGAGGAGACAAGCTTAGATGTTTGGGATGCGCTGACCGGCCGTGAGCGGCGCTAATCACAACCGAATCTGCACAAGGGTGGGAGTCCAAATAGTCTAACACCTCTGGAGTCTGGTATAGCCTGTTAGACTTCCTAGGAAGCGGGGCTAACGCCGACGGTTGCTTCCAAATAGTGTAAACAAGGTGGGCGTGAAGCTCGATCCAGGGTGGTACCAAAGTTGGAGCTGTGAGGGGCAGGTCCAGATGTTCAGCGAGTTTAACCCGCTGAGGATCTGGTTCCAAGGAGCGCCACTGATGTACTTCCTGGATTTTTCTGAGCAACTCCGTAAAGGAAGGATCCTCTGGAGGAGACTTCGGAGGGGTCCTCGGCTGGGGCTTGGATGGAGAGCGAGGCTCGTCATCTCTCTCTGAGCATCTGTCGGAGGAATCTGAGAGGGAAGAAGAAGAAGAAGAAGAATCTGAAGCATAATAAGACTCCCTAACATGGCTGAGGGCAGGAACGGGTTCCTTGGGGGGATCCCTGGACGCGTGTCCTGCCCTTCTCGGGATCCAGAGGGAAGGGCCTTGGAGTCCGGAGGCGGTGAGGGAGTGTGCCGCCTCAGGCGTACGGGAGCCGGGGGTGGCACCGTCGCCGTAAGGCAGCTCTCTACTTCCTTGGTGAGCTCAGCCTTGGCCTCAGCCCACCAGGAAGTCAGAGGCTCCTGCAGATCCACCGGCGGCCAAGGGGGCGGTGGAGGTGGAGGAGGAGGGGGAAAGGAATACAGATTGTATCCATGAGGCGAGTATCTGAAACCCATCTGCAGGAAAACCGGCGTCGGGTACTGCGGCGCTGGATACTACTGGCCCCGAATACGACGGCGCCGGGTAAGGCAAGCGTGCAGCGGGTGCAGGCAGGCAACCCGGAAGGTGGCCCCACAGGCAGGTCAATATTGAGAGCCGGGGAGCATGGCCCAATGGAAGGGAAAATTCCTGACAGCGTCGCGGGACGGCGTCTGGGGGCAGCGTCAGATCCGGTTCCATAGGAGGAGGGTCTGGCGGAGGTGGAACATCCCGCATCGCCCGGGGATGGAAATCTCGAGGTCAGGCTGGGGTGACTCGGGCTCCCCGGACTGAGCGAGCTGCAGGGACCCAGGTACAATGGGTGGTGTTGGGGGGCCGTCAAGTTCAGTTGCCCAGCGCACGTCGGGGAGCCGACGTGCGGCTTAGGGGCTAGTTCCCGGCGGGCACCGGAGGAGCCGGCGTCCGTCTTACGGGGTCCCTCATCGGAGGCGGGCCGAGGAGGAGAGCGGCCCGGTCCGAGGGGGACGAGGTCGCGCGCCGCCCTGAAGGGTCGGGCATCTTATTGACCTCCTCCCAGCGGACGTCAGAGGAGCCAACGTCCAACTTATGGGAGTCACCCGCACCAGTAGGCCGCAAGTCTGTGGCTGAACCAGGGGCAGAGGCCTCCTTTTGCCCGGGGGCGCCTGCAAGGCCAGAGCCAGATGGGCGGGCCGACGCCTCCTCCAAACCCTTAGAGGCTGCCGGATGGTCCCCCTGAGGGGATGTTACCTGAGCCGCAACTCCGGCTGGAGTCGCAGACGAGGAGGCCTTCTCCCGGTGCCTCTCCTTGTCCCGCATTTTGCAATATCCTTCCGGAGAAGTAGATGCCTGCCTGAGCTTCTTCAATTCTTTTTCCATCGAAGACATCTTTTTCTTGAGAAGATGAGCTTCCAGGGACTGTTGACGTCGTCTGCGGGTAGCCGCGTTGAAGTGAAGGTAATGCGGGCACTTGTCGACCGGGTGGTCGAGGCCTAGGCAGAAGAGGCAGAGGGAATGGCCGTCCTTCTGCGGCAGTTGGGCGCCACACGAGTCGCACTTGTTTTTGTACTCGGAGGGTGTAGGGGACGACATACACCGATGATGACCTGACGACAGAAGGAAAAAATACTTTTAATTTTCGGTAAAACCAATGAAAGAGCAGGGCTGACTAAGCATGAATTTTACATGACTACCTGAGATAGCAGCAGGGAAGAACTGGGGGCGGTCCCGGACCCGCCCTGCGTTGACATCGTATCACGCGGTCACCTGGCGTGGGGCAGTCCCGCCAGGGACTGCTAGCTAGAAATTTTTCCATGGGGTCCTGCCGCCGGCCGGCGGCAGTCCTATATGTAATTAGCTACTGCAAGAGCCCTCTCGAAGTAAGATCACAGTTTTCCAGGTCAAGTATTTCAGCTCAGTCGAAGCCATGGGTTCAATGGGGGGGCTGCATGAGCTGTGTGATGCAGACATTAAGTTCATAAGCAGGAGTCTGTTCTCTAAATGGAGGGTTTGTATGAACCAGACCCTTGAAAAACCTTTTAAACACATGATGAGAGGCCAGGGAAGAGCCCTTCCCTGCTGAAAGGAAAGCAGAAACTGCTGCTAGGTGAACCTTTAGAGATGCTGGCCTAAGGCTTAGACCATTGAGGTGAACCAGATAATCTAAAGCTGTGGAGATGTCTGCAGAATCAGGGACAATGCCTTTCTGAGAACACCAAATGCTAAACTTCTATTTGGAATCATAAGTCTTTCTAATAGATGGTTTCCTGGAAACCTTCAGGATATCCAGGACAGCCTGAGAAAGATGCAAGTCTGCATATTCTTGCTCTTCAAGAGCCAGACCTTGACATTGAGAAACTGGAGATCGGGGTACCAGATCCTCCCCTGGGAGGAGGACAGAAAATTGTGTCTCTTGGGAAGGGACAGTGGACGAGACACTGCCAGGGACAGGAGCAGAGGATACCAAGGCTGCCTGGCCCAGTCAGGAGCCACCAGGATCACTGTGCAAGGTTGAGTTCTGATCTTGATCAGGACTCTGAAGAGCAGAGGGAATGCAGGGAAGGCAGAGAGGAGCCTGCCCTTCCAATCCAAAATCAGGGCATCCTGGAGCACAGTCCCCAGGAGTGGAGGTCTGCAACAGAACAGAGGGAGTAGGTGATTGTCCAGGGCTGCAGAGAGATCCATCTCTGGAGTGCCCCGTCTGGAGAAGATGATCTGCGGGATGAAAGGATTCAGGGACCATTCATGATGTCCCCGGGATATTCTGCTCAGAGCATCTGCCAGTACATTGTCCTTCCCTGGAAGGTGAACTGCTACTAGGGAAGTCTGAACAGAATGGGCCAGAGACCACAGTTTCATGGCTTCCGTGCACAAGGTCGAGGACCAAGTGCCTCCTTGTTTGTTGATATAACACATTGTGGTCGTGTTGTCTGTTCCGACTTGGACCACCTTGCCCTTGACCGAATCTGAGAAGCACTGAAGGGCCAGGAACACTGTCCTGAGTTCCAGAAGGTTGATGTGAAGGAGAGACTCCTGTGGAGACCAGATCCCTCAGGCTGTCAGGGCCCCCAGGTGGGCTCCCCAACCTAGGAGAGAAGCAACCGTAGTCAGAACTACTTAAGGAGTTTGCGGGAGAAATGGGATTCCTTGTCTGAGGTTGTCCTGATCCAGCCACCACTGGAGAGCTTGGACCAGAGTCTGAGTCACTGGAATCAGTTTGGTTAACAGAATCCTTTTTCTGAGACCAGAAGGACCTTAGGTGAAACTGAATGTCCCTTATCTGGAATCTTGCTCCCTGCACCACTGCAGTAGAAGCTGCCATGTGGCCCAGAAGCTGGAGGAACTGTCTTGCTGGGCGAGAGACCTGAGGTCAAAAAGATTAAGTATGATCCACTAGGGCCTTCACCCTTGCCAGGGGAAGGAAAGCTTTTGCTTGTACAGTGTCCAAATCTATTCCTATAAAGGTGAGAAGTTGAACTAGTTCGAGGACAGACTTTGGAAGACAGAAGAAAACCCAGGGAACTGAGTAGGTCCTGGGTAGTTTGCAGAGCTGACTTGACCTGTAAAGATAACTGACCCACAATGAGCCAGTCATCCAGATATGGGAAGATGATGATACCCTGTCATCTGAGGTAAGCCACCACTACTGCAAGGCACTTTGTGAACACCCTTGGAGCTGATGTTAGGCCGAATGGCATGGCTCTGTATTGGTAATGGCCTGAAGACAACTCAAACCCGAGGTATTTTCTGTGGGAGCACCTGATAGGGATATGGAAGTAGGCATCCTTGAGTTCCAGAGATGCTAACCAATTTCCTGGCCTTAGAGAGGGAAGGATTATTCCCAGAGTTACCATTTTGAATTTGGGCTTTGAAATGTGTTTGTTCAAATACCTTAGGTTTAGGATGGGTCGCCACTCCCCTGTTTTCTTTCAGGTAAGGAAGTACCTGGAGTACAGCCCTTTCCCTTGTGCTGAGTAGGAACCTCCTCTATAGCTCTGAGAGCTAGAAGAGAGGAAACCTCTGCCTCCAGGGCAAGGGTTTCTGAGATGATGCAGGTGGAAAAGACTTGGCCCTCTTTTTTGGAAACTTTTTGAAGCTGAGGGCCAGTCCCTGGCTTACTACTTCCAGGACCCACTTGTCTGAGGTCACAGACTTCCAGGCCTGGAAGTAGTAAGCCAGCCTGCCTCCTACTGGAAATGGGGAGTAGACCTAGGCTGACACATCAGGGTGTCAGCTTGGCAGGAGCCTTAGACTGGGAGGAGAAGTGAGCAGCCCTGCTCATCCCCCTCTTGCCCCTCCCTCTGAAGAACCCCCTCTGTGGGAAGGGAGAGAAGGCCTGGACTTGGTAAAAAGGCCTGTGAAAAGGCCTGCCCCAGCCCCTAGACTGCTGCTTTTGTGGAGTGGCTTTCCTTTCCTTGTCCTGTGCACTCCTGTACGTGGTCCTGTATTCATCCATTTTCTTCATGTAAGCCTCTGTTTGCTCCCCAAACAGAGAGTTACCCACTACAGGAAAATCCATAGCCTTAGTCAGGAGGTATTGAATTAGGAGTTTGTAAAATTTTGTGTGTCTGCTTCCCCAAGGACTTATGAAGAGGGATAGACAGCCTTTTGGACTCTGGAATGTCCATCATTTCCACAAAAATCAGGCTCTTCTTCCTCCTCCTCCACTGCAGCTTCAACCAAGGGAAGCTGAAGGGTTTCAGCTACCTTTTTGTAAAACAGAAAGTGTGAAGGGGACTCAGAGAGCCTGGGAGGAGAGACATCCATGGGCCTGTCTGGGGAGATGTCCGGTTCAATGGGCACATCCAGACCCCCCCCCGGTGGTGGTCGTCATCATCGTCGTCGTCTTCATCTTCAGTCTCCCTCCCACTCCTCATAATAAGCATCCGGATCATAATCCGAAGGAGACGGATCTGACTTAACCGGCGGTACCGGTTCGGACGGAACCGGTCTAAGCGACTGAACAATGCTAATCGCTTCGCTATTTTGTCCGCGGTTGGAGAATGCGGTACAGGATCCAAACCGGTGGACTTACATTTTCTTTTTGATGGAATTGGCCCCTCAAGGTCAGCTCTCTTTTTGCCCGAGGTATCGCCTAGGTCAGTAGGCACCTCCTCAGGCTCGGCCGCAACCGAACTGGGCTGGCCATCCGGATCTACGAACTTCTCGGTAACACTTTCCTTCAGCCTACTCAGTCTCTTATCTGGAGTGGATTTAGGAAAGTGTTTACAAATTTGGCAGTCCAACTTGAGGTGGTCAAACCCCAGACAGCAAACACAGATGAGGTGGGGGTCAGCCTTGGCAAAGGCCTCCCCACACTCAGTACAGTGCTGAAACCCAGTGGGACCGGTTTTCCTTTTGGATTTGTCAGACATGGCCAACCTACTAAATTACCCTATAGCAGTTTTCAAGCCAGGTAATAAAAGAACCGATCGGTTACAAACCGTGTCATGGGTTTTGAAAAAGAACCAGAAAAGGCCTGGTTCTTTTGAAACCGATCGATACCAGAGCACTACTCTAATCCTAGAAATTTTTTTCAGAAAAACAAAAGAAATGCAAGGCCGGTTCCTAACCGGACCGACAGAAAAGAAACAGAGGAAAAAGTAATTTCCACACACTTTTACAAAATAAACAGTCACTTCCTATCTACTGCACTACCTGTACCGTAGACAGAGGCTGGAAATCTGAAAAAATAACAAATAGAATGGTTTAAAACAGAACGGTTTACTTTTTACCGAACCGAGCAGAGGAATCTCCGGAGCAACTTCACTGTTAGGCGAAGTAAAGAATCTGACAGTTACACTGGGAACAGAGACAGCGCTAGATAGGGCAAAAAGGGAAAAAGTTGCAGCTTGCCCAGAAATGACCCACTTTCCACAGGAGAGTGGGTCCAAAGTGGTGCACCTGTCTCTAACAATAGCTGAAAGATGGAAAACTAAACAATAGAAAAGTATTTTCACTCAACAAATTTAAGCTTCTGTACTAGTGAAATTTCTACTTACGATTAGGTTTGGACCCAGTTGTTTCTCATTTTGACCCACATTTTTTACACCTATGGGTCTAATTTGACCCATGTTTTTAAACCCCTAGAGCTGTCACTGACTGGGAAGTACCACAGACAGAGGTTTGAAAACCAAGCTCGAGCTCAACGTTCTATGCTCCTGCAGAGCGTTTCACTCCCTACTCTCTGGGGCAGTTCAAGTGCTGGGGCTAACTGCATTAAGTCAGAATACAGCAAGACTTCATGTTGTTTGAAAATCCGACTGCCGTAGATTAAATTCCAGCCAGATCTCATTAAACGTCCTAAACCCGGATCCCATAAGGAACTGCGAAAGACTCGTAAGGTATAAACGTCTCCAATTACTAAAGGTGTGGTCCATCCACCCCAGGAGGAAGCCCTCCAGCAGTCATATTGAGCAAAACATTACCAAGTACGGGGTAATCCGTAGTGATTTACGAATAGTGTGCCAGGCTCAAATTTGGTGGGTGATCCAAGGGTTTGAGGGGCCTTGCCCCCAGGGAGGGGACCTCGGTAGAACATCTCCCTTTCCCATTCAGGGCGGGGTAGTATGTCTTCCTCAACTGCTCCCAATCGAGCTAGTGTTTTAGCAGAACACCTGCAGATTAAGAACATTATGTGAGAGACCCAATTGTATAGTTTAAGGTTCAGGAGTGCTAGCCCTCCCTGTGACCTAGGTAGGGTAAGGGTACTAAATTTAATTCTGGGGTGCTTACCTGCCCAAATGAATCTGGAGATGGCTCCATTCCATGTTTGGAATAGCTTCACCGGGAGATTGAGGGATATATTTTGAAAAAGATACAAGGCTCTTAGGAGAACCACCATCTTTATCACCTCTACCCTCTGTAGCAGATTCAAAGGAAGGAGGCTCCATCTCTCCAGGTCCTGCCTCATTTGCGTGAAAAAAAGGGGTGATAATTATAACGCAGAGCATCCTCCTGTCTCAGAGTCAGATGGATGCCCAAGTATTTCAATCTGTCTAGGTTCCACCTGAAAGGATCTCTTTCCTTAAGCCACCCGGGGGATAAAAATGGAAGACGAGGGCATCTGCCTTGCTAGTGTTAAACCTGTGTCCCGAACAGGTTCCATATTCTTCCTAGTATTTGGAATACTGCCGGAACAGATTCCTCTGGGTTGGAGAGGAAGAGAAGGACATTGTCTGCATATAATGCAATACGGTGTTCAGTATCCTCTATCCATATACCCGATACCCCCTGGGCCAGCCGGACTGCCTGTGCCAGGGGGCAACCCTGTCTTTCTTGTCCCTCTATGCAGGGGGAAGTAGTCTGAGTGATGGTCGGAAACCTTAATGCATGCCTGAGAGGAGGAATATATAGCCCGAATAATGGATATAAAGAGTGGGGGGAAGCCCATCTTAGTCATGGTAGAGAAAAGAAAGAGCCAGGACACTCTATCGAATGCCTTCTTGGCATCCAGGCTGAGAAAGACATTTGGGGATCCGTAGGTTTGCATCTCATGAACTATATGTAGGGCTCTGTGCGTGTTGTCTGTGGTTGATCTGGCACTTACAAAGCCTGTTTGATCCAGGTTTATCAGGGTTGGGAGAACTGCATCTAATCTTTGGGCCAGAATGGATGTAAAATATTTATAGTCCGTATTGAGGACCGACATAGGTCTATAGGAACTGCAATGGAGGGGGTCCTTATCTGGTTTAGAGATAAGGGAAACTGTCACATATGACCAGCTTTTGGGGGGTGGGGGTCTCCTCACACAACCTCATTTAGGGCACGTAGTAGTAAACGGCTTATAGGTTGGGCCATGATTTTATAAAACTCTGCCGTGTATCCATCAGGCCCGGGGGCCTTCTGTGATTTTCACCTGGATATGGCTGTATCCAGTTCCATAGGGTAATAGGGGCTAACAGAGAGGTCTGCTGATCTTCAGTAAGTCTGGGGAGATCGAGTGTGGCCAGGAAGGTATTAATGTGATTGGAATCTGCCTGCTGTTCTGAGGTATACAGTTCTTTGTAATATTGAGTAAAAGCCTGGGTTATGTCTAAGTTTAGTGAGGTGAGTACCTGTGTTTGCATCCCTTGCAACCGCAATTGTAGACAGTTGACACTGCCTACGTAGTCTGTATGCTAGGAGGTGGGAGGCCCTAGGGCTTATCTCACCATATTTTTGCCTTAAAAATGCCAGGGCTATTTCAGCCTGTTGTATACACATATAATCTAGATCTTTTTTGGTTTGTTTAATCTGAGCCAGCACTGAGCTGTCGCCCTGCTGGTGTGCAAGTTGTAGGAATTCAAGTGTTTGTTCGAGCTGCACTTGCCTTTCCTGTCGGGCTTTAGCAAGCATGGTGGTGTGATTTATTAGGTGACCCCTGAGAACTGCCTTTAGGATGTCTCACCTAATAGTCGCAGGAATGTCCAGGTCTGAGTTGTCCCCGATGATTTCCTCTATTGTTTCCCTGAGGAATTCTCGAAAGGGCTCGTTCTTAAGGTGGGCCGGGTTAAACCTCCACCTGGTGCAGCGTCTCTCCATCCCCAGGCGCCAGGAGGTGACTATAGGGGCATGGTCTACATGTGCTATGGCTCCCATTTTGGCGTCCACCAGCTTTCCTAAATTCTCTTTTTGAGGATAACAGTGATCTTTGCGTGTGTAGGTGCCATGGACTGCAGAGTAATACGAGTACCCTCTAACCCTAGGGTGAAGGGATCGGCACACATCCATCCAGCCCATCTCCTGGACAAACTGTTTAAAAAATTATGTGGGGTTGGCTGCCTGCCTCCAAGTGCCTTAGTGGTGTCCAGGGATGGGTTAGGGGCAATGTTAAAGTCCCCTGCTAGCAATAGGGTTTCCTTAGTCATGGCAACCACCTTGTCAAGCAGGAATGTAATCACTGGTGCATTTGTCCCAGGGTAGAGATATATATGCGCCAGCGTCACTTCCTGCTCCTGCAACCAGCCCTGGGCAATTATTAGTCTGCCCTCTGGGTCTGCCCATTCCTTCACCAATCTGAATGGGGTATGGCCTGAGATCAGTATGGCGACCCCTCACTTCCTACCCCCACTCCCCATTGCCGATGAGAAAACCTGGGTGAAACCTCCCTACTTAACTTCCTGTGCTCCACTTGAGTCATGTGTGTTTCTTGCATATATACCACCTCTGCTCTGGTCTTTTTTAAGAGTGGGATAATCCTGGATTTCTTAATAGGGCTCCCCAAGCCATTCACATTCAGAGAGCATAACCTCAAGTTC
This sequence comes from Neoceratodus forsteri, assembly GCA_016271365.2. Classification (NCBI taxonomy): domain Eukaryota; kingdom Metazoa; phylum Chordata; order Ceratodontiformes; family Ceratodontidae; genus Neoceratodus; species Neoceratodus forsteri. Next base: position 87,328,569 of record CM028136.1, read on the forward strand.
TGTTTAGCCATTCTCCTCTCTCAGAGTGAGATGTTTTAAACTGCCTGGTATTGTACAATTTGGCAAAATCCCTGTTATGCATAGCAGAAATCTGTGACTGCCTAGTGGCAGGTTAGGGGATGACCCCGTGATATTCCTAGATAGACATTTATTTACAACCAGTGCTGTTTGGCAACTAACAATCCAACAAATGATCGTAAAATGAACCTTAACTTGGTAACACACCAAATAACTTATAAGGAAGCTTGCCTCCCAAGTCTGGTGGGACCAGAAGAACGTTTGGGCCAACATAACCAAGCTGGTCAACCACTGAGTTGTGAAACTTCCATCGATGTGGTCATTCATTATGACCCCGGTGTGTCCAAGGCGCACACCTATGCCCCTGATGGTAAGAAAAAATTACTCACCATAGTAATGTTTCTTCTAATGGAGTCTTGCTGTATTCAGACATAATACAGTTAGCCTCAGCACTTAAATTGCCCAAGAGAGGAAAGAATTAACTCTATGCAAAAGCATAGACTGTTGAGCTCGAGCTCAGTTTTCAAACCTCTGTCTGTGCTACTTCCCAGTGTAACCGTCAGATTCTTACAAGCTAACTAACTAGTAACTAAAGTATGGAAATTGTTCAAATATAGCCAAAGGGCAAAATATATCTTCTTGGGCCCGAAGAGACTCAAGTCGAGAACCCAAGAAGGAAAGGTAGTGACAATATTTAGTAAAACACCAGAAAAATAATAACAACATCTACCCCACCCAAGAAGGAGGGTACAAGGTATACCCCTGAGGTGCAACACTGTACCTGCCAGACCACTTCCCAAAACCAGGTTCTGAGAGGGGAGGCGGGTGGAGGTCTGAATACAGCAAGACTCCATTAGAAGAAACAACATTACTAAGGTGAGTAATTTTTTCTTCAAACAACATGAAGTCTTGCTGTATTCAGACATAATGCAGACTATCAAGCAGTTCCCTATGGAGGAGGCAATGCAGAACCTACCTTGGGAAGAGGCTCTGCAGTACTGCTGTACCAAACCTAGCATCACTCCTAGCCTGGATGTCCAGGGAGTAATGCTTGGTGAAAGTATGTACCGTTTTCCAGGTGACTGCTTTATAGATCTCTAACAAAGGTATATCTCTGGCTGCAGCTAGAGAAGCAGCTGTACCCCTGGTTGAATGAGCCCTCAGGCCTGAAGGGAGTGTCTTACCCAATTTGTCATAACAAAATTGTATACAAGAAACAATCCACCTGGCAATTAGTGGCAGGCTTACCCTCTCCCACTTCACCATAAGTGAGAAACAATTGAAGACAGTCATTTCTATGTGCCTTAGTATGCTCAATGTAGTAGTTAAGGGCCCTCTTAATGTCCAGACTGTGTAACTTTCTTTCATCTGAAGAAGAATGGTCAGTGAAAAACACAGGGACAGATACAGACTGGTTCAGATGAAAATCTGAAACCACTTTGGGCAAGAACCTCCTATTGGTTCGGCAGACTACTTTGTCCCTATGGAAGGAGATGAAGTCAGGTTCCACTGACAGGGCCTGCAGCTCACCAATCCGCCTAGCAGAAGTAAAAGCTACCAGGCACACAGTTTTCCAGGTCAAGTACTTCAGTTCGGCCGAAGCCAGAGGTTCAAAAGGCGTTGCATTAGCTGAGCTATGCAGACATTAAGATCCCAAGGCGGAGTGGGCTCCCTAAAGGAAGGGTTAATGTGAACCAGACCTTTGAAAAACTTTTGGAAAACAGGATGAAATGCCAGGGAAGAGCCCTTACCTGCTGAGAGGAATCCAGAGACAGCTGCCAGATGAACCTTCAGAGTGGCAGGCCTAAGGCCTAAATCACTGAGATGAACTAGATAGTCTAAGGTTGTGGAAATGTCTGCAGAATCGGGCAGGATGCCTTTCTGAGAGCACCAAATACTGAACCTTTTCCATTTGAAGTTGTAAGTTTTTCTAGTGGAAGGTTTTCTAGAGACCTTCAGAATATCCAGAACTCGCTGAGAAAGATGTAGAGCTGCATATTCTAACTCTTCAAGAGCCAGGCCTTGAGATGGAGAGACTGGAGATTGGGGTACCAGATCTGTCCCGGCAGGACAGGAGATTGTATTGTCCTGGGCAGAGACAGGGGACGTGACACTGACAAGGACAGCAGCAGAGGATACCAAGGCTGTCTGGCCCAGTCTGGAGCCACCAGTATCACTGTGCAGGGTTGAGTCCTGATCTTGATTAGAACTCTGAACAGCAGAGGGAAGGGAGGGAAGGCATAGAGAAACCTGCCCTTCCAGTCCAAAAGGAGAGCATCCTGGAGGACCATCCCCAGAACTGGAGGTCTGCAACAAAACAGTGGAAGCTGATGATTGTCCGATGCTGCAAACAGATCTATCTCTGGAGTGCCCCACCTGGAGAAGATGACCTCCAGTATGTGAGGATCCAGGGACCATTAATGGTGACCCTGAGAAATTCTGCTCAGAGCATCTGCTAGTATGTTGTCCTTCCCTGGAAGGTGAACTGCTACCAGAGAAATCTGAAGAGAATAGGCCAGAGACCACAGCTTCATGGCCTCTGTGCACAAGGCCGAGGACAGAGTGCCTCCCTGCTTGTTGATGTACCACATTGTGGTGGTGTTGTCCGTTCTGACTTGGACCACCTTGCCCTTGACTGAATCAGAGAAGCTCTGTAGGGCTAAGAAAACTGCCCTGAGTTCCAGGAGATTGATATGAAGGAGGACTCCTGTGGAGACCAGAGCCCTTGAGTTGTCAGGGCTCCCAGGTGGGCTCCCCACCCTAGGAGAGAAGCATCCGTAGTTAAAACTACTGATGGGACTTGAGAGAGAAATGGAACCCCTTGTCTGAGGTTGTCCTGGTCCAGCCACCATTGGAGAGCTTGGACCAGTGTCTGAGTCACTGGAATCAGTTTGGTAAGAGAATCCTTCTTCTGAGACCAAAAAGACCTCAGATGAACTGAATGTCCCTCATCTGGAACCTTGCTCCCTGCACCACTGCCGTGGAAGCTGCCATGTGGCCCAGGAGCTGGAGGAACCGTCTTGCTGGGCAGGAGACCTGAGGTCGAAAGGAGGAAGTGAGATCCACTAGGGCCTTTACCCTTGTCAGGGGAAGGAAGGCTTTTGCTTGTACAGTGTCCAACTCTATGCTTATAAAGGTGAGAAGTTGCACTGGGTCGAGCACAGACTTTGGAAGACTGAAAAGAAAGCCCAAGGAGCTGAGTAGGTCCTGGGTAGTTTGAACAGCTGACTTGACCTGTATAGATACGGAAAAATGGCGATACCCTGTCTTCTGAGGTAAGCCACCACTACTGCAAGGCACTTTGTGAACACCCTTGGAGCTGATGTTAGACTAAATGGCATGGCTCTGAATTGGTAATGGCCCGAAGGCAACTCAAACCTGAGGTATTTTCTGTGGGAGCACCTGATAGGAATATGGAAGTAGGCATCCTTGAGGTCCAGAGATGCTAGCCAATCCCCTGGCCTCAGAGACGGAAGGATTATTCCCAGAGTTACCATTTTGAATTTTGGCTTTACAATGTGTTTGTTCAAATATCTTAGGTCTAGGATGGGTCGCCCTCCCCTGTTTTCTTTGGGGTAAGGAAGTACCTGGAGTACAGTCCTTTTCCCTTGTGCTGAGTAGGAACCTTCTCTATAGCTCTGAGAGCTAGAAGAGAGAAACCTTTGCCTCTAGGGCAAGGGTTTCTGAGATTGATGCAGGTGGAAAAGACTTGGCCCTCTTTTTTGGAAATTTTTGAAGCTGAGGGCCAGTCCCTGGCTTACTACTTCTAGGACCCACTTGTCTGAGGTCACAGACTTCCAGGCCTGGAAGTAGTAAGCCAGCCTGCCTCCTACTAGAAATGGGGAGTTGACCCGGGCTGTCACATCAGGGTGTCTGCTTGGCAGAAGCCTTGGACTGAGAGGAAGAGGGAGCAGCCCTGCCCATCCCCCTTCTACCCCTCCCTCAGAAGAACCTCCTCTGTGGGAAGGGAGAGGAGGCCTGGGCTTGGTAAAAAGGCCTTTGAAAGGGCCTGCCCCAGCCCCTAGACTGCTGCTTGTGCGAAGTGGCTTGCCTTTCCTTGGCCTGTGCACTCCTGTATGTGGTCCTGTATTCATCCATTTTCTTCATGTAAGCCTCTGTCTGCTCCCCAAACAGAGTTTTACCCACTACAGGAAATCCATAGCCTTAGTCTGGGTATCCTGCAAAAGGCTAGTACATCTGAGCCAAGCATGTCTTCTGAGAGACACAGATGTAGCCATGACTCTAGATGCCACATCACTGGAGTCCACAGCAGCATGAAATTGCATTTTGGATGCCTCAATTCAATCAGCAGCCACCTCCTCCAGCTCCTTGGCTAGCTGGGGAGAGGCCTGTTTAGACAGTTCCAGAACTTTGTCCCATCTGGATTTCTGGTACCTGACTGTGTAGGCCATATAAGTAGCCTGCCTGAGTCCCAAAGAGCATACCAAATACTGTTTTTTGCCCATGGCATCCACTTTCCTGGAGTCCTTATCCGGGGTGTGTGAAGCCAAAGGAATGTTAGCCCTGCAGCCTGCACTACCCCAACATGGCTGCAATGACTATTAAGGAACTACGCAGCTGAGCCGGATATCGAATATCTCCTGTCCATTCTCTTGTCCACAGGAGGTACTGAATTAGGAATTTGTAAAATTTTGTGTGTCTGTTTCCCCAAAGATTTATGAAGAGGGATAGACAGCTTTTTGAACTCTGGGATGTCCATCATCTCCAAAAAATCAGGCCCTTCCTCCTCCTCTGCTACTTCAACCAAGGCAAGCTGCAGGGTTTGTGCCACCTTTTTGTAGAACAAAAAGTGTGAAGGGGACTCGGAGAGCCTGGGAGGAGAGACACCTGAGGGCCTGTCTGGGGAGATGTCCAGTTCAGTGGGGACATCCAGACCCCCTTCATCGTCATCACTGGGATAGTCTTCGCCTCCCTCCCAGTCCTTATAATAAACGTCTGGGTCATAATCCGGAGGAGACAGATCCAACCGGCGGTGTCAGTTCAGACGGAACTGGTCTAAGCGATTGGACAATACTAATCGCTTTGGCTATTTTGTCTGCGGTTGGAGATAGGGATACAGGACCCGAACCGGCAGACTTGCACTTTTTCTTTGATGGAACCGACCCCTCGGGGTCGGCTCTCCTTTTGCCCAAGGAGGTATTGCCTAGGTCAGTAGGCAACTCCTCAGGTTCGGCCGCAACCGAACTGAGCTGGCCATCCAGATCTACGGACTTCTCGGCCTCCCTTTCCTTCAACCTACTCAGTCTTTTAACTAGAGTGGTTTTAGGAAAGGTCTTATAGATTTGGCAGTCTGACTTGAGGTGGTCAAACCCCAGACAATAAGCACAGATGAGGTGGGGGTCGGCCTTAGCAAAGGCCTTCCCACACTCAGTACAGTGTTGAAACCCTGTGGGACCAGTTTTCTTCTTGGGTTTCTCAGACATGGCCAACTTAACAATTACCCTATAGCAGCTTTCAAGCCAGGTAATAAAGCAACCGATTGGTTACAAACCATGTCACGGGCTTTTTAAAAGAGCCATCAAAAGTCCGATTCTTTTGAAACCGATCGGTATTGGAACACCACACTAATCCCAGAAAAAGAGAAAAAAATTCAACAAAGTCGGTTCCGAACCGGACTGACCGGAAAGAAACCAAGGAAAGACAATTTCCACTCTTAAGCAAAATAAAATACAGTCACTACCTATCTACATACTACCTGTACCGTAGACAGAGGCTGGAAATCCGAAAATAATAAACAAATGCAGTTAAAACTGAACACTTTTATTTTTCTTTTACCGAACCGAGCAGAGGAAATCTCCGGAGCGATTTCACTCATTAGGTGGAGTAAAGAATCTGATGGTTACACTGGGAAGTACCACAGACAGATGTTTGAAAACAGAACTCGAGTTCAATGTTCTATGCTTTTGCATAGAGTTAACTCTTTCCTCTCCGGGGCAGTTCAAGTGCTGGGGCTAACTGCATTATGTCTGAATACAGCAAGACTTCATGTTGTTTGAATAGAGGCCTTAAGCACTTTAGAGTGCCTAGAGGGAGAAGGGAAAAAAAAATAAGTTGGGGGGTTTGGGAATGTCACCAGTTTCCTTGTGCCTCCCCATTAATCCAAAACTGTAATTAGAGGGAACCTTTCCGTTGGGTATTCAGCCGAGGAGGTCGGTCCTCTTACTCCACTATGTAAAAGAGAAGTGGGTTCGATACTAGGGCGACCCAGCTCTTAACCCCCAGTAAGAAAGGCAGGCTCTGTAGGTCGAGGTCCATCTATTTTCTGTGACCCCCATAACCCCTCCCCCACCCAACTGTGCTGATTTGGCATAATGCAGTCGCAGCACCATTTAAGACATGTTCTTCCCCACCCCACCCAATCCACCACCTCCAGAAGGATTACTTGTTACTATGTGGTTGTTAAAAACTGCTGTCCCAGTCCTGGGTATTAAAGGAAGAAGGGCCCTTGCCATCGTGGCTCCAAAACTAAGGAACCGCTAGATCTTGGATAGGCAGATCAGGGCCTAAGAATAGGTTTGTTTGGGGGGGGGGGGTTTGAACTTGCACTGGTGGGGGGGGTCGAAGCGGTTAGTACTGGGGTAGCTTTGTTACTATTAATAGTGAAGGCATAGTGCTATTAATAGAAAGAGAGAATTGAGGAATTAGTAAGACTGGGACTTATCTGATTTAGATGATGTGTGACATCTGTCCCTGGAAGTCCTTATCAGGTAGCCAGCAGAGAGGAAATAACTTCAGGAATGTTCAGTACCACCCCTACCACCACGTCCTGCCCAATGCAGATTTGTAGTCCAGAGTTTTCCTTGATGGAACAATCTTGTCCCAGAGGAAAAAATTAAGCAACTTACTTGCATGATCAACATAGTAGTCAGTAACCATTGTCTTCGTAGAGAAATACTGGGAGACGGGACCCTGCGATTGGCTCGGATGGCATCAGCAATCTTTGCATCACTTTTTCCCCCTGCCGTCTGCGCAATTCCCTGTGACTCGAGTTCCATACATGTTGCGACAGACTAGAGGCTATAGTCTGCCTTTGGCCCGTCTGGCCCTGCTTCACCTCAATATTCCTATTTTTCAGTTCTTCTGTGGCTGCTGCTGCCGTTTCAAAAGTTTGGGCCCCTTCTGGAAAGTGAATAACTAGTTTCGCAGGGTAAGGTGTACGGAATCGGAGCCCTGCATGACTGGAATATACTGCTTTCTCCTATTCATAACCTCAGGAGCATAGTCATTTTCCAAGTATAACCAGTGGGATTGAAAGAGCACAGTCCCCTGTTTCCATGCTGTGTGCAGGACTCCTTCCTTTTCTTGAAAACGGAGGAACCGTGCCAGGATGGTGCGTGGGCGGGTTCCTGGGACAGGCTTTGGGCCTAGTGTTCGATGGGCCCTCTCTAACTCCAAGGTGAAAGATTCTGGGATTTTTATTGCCTCCCGGATTAACTGTCTGACGAAATTGAGCATATCAGGGCCCTCCATCCCCTCCGGGACCCCCGAAATGCGGATGCTGTTTCGTCAGTTACGACTCTCCGCATCCTCCGCTCTAGCCTGCAGACCTCAAACCTCCTGGTTTAACTATAGTATAGTGCACTCTGCACCATCCGCCCTGTGGTCTACCTCAGTGGCCTGAGTCTTTAAATTTTTATGCTGCTTTTCCAGCTTCGTGATGTCCATTCGGAGAGCAGTAGCCGTGGATCGCATCTCCTTCCTGAAGTCCCGTAATTCTGACAGCAGACACACTTGTCTCTGAACTGTGGCCAAGGTTAGCTGTTTTGCCCGGGATCTCCCGTTCCGGGATGTATTTGAGGCCTGCGAGCCATCACTCCCCAAGTGCCCCTTCGATAATCCGACCTCATCTCGCTCCTCATCCATCTTTAGGTTGCTCAGGTCACTCTTTTTAGGCATTACTACTGGCCTCCTTGCAGTTCCCGAAAGGTTAACCGAGGTGTGCTGTAGTTTTGGAAGCCATTTAGCGGGGCGGTTTAGGAGCCGGCAGAACTAGGCTGCCATTAGGGTAGTGACGTCACCAGAAATCCAGTACATCAAATTTAAAGAACTTTCACCCTCAAAACTGTTGCCAGTTACCTACAAATCTGTGTCCTTTTTGTGGCACCAGCCCTTGAGCCACATGTTTAGCTCCCCTATCTCCCCTTCTCTGACCTTCTGTCCATCTGCCCCCCCCCCCCTCCCAGACTGGCAGGATCTCAGAGAAGGAGATGCCGGATGAAATGGATGACAGTTTGTCACCCAGCCTGATCAGGAGTTCCTTGGTCTCCACAACTGACTGGCTGGTGACATAGTCAGTCCCTAATTATACCAGAACGTCGATGTTTTCTCCTGCGTCCTGCACAATTTTATCAATGCGGTCAGTGTCTCTCCACACTGATGTACCTGGGAGACATCCTCTGCCCCTTTAATTTCGGAGACAGAAGCAGATACCTGCTTGTAGTGTTTATATGGTTTGTGGAGGTGATACGTTGGAGAACCAATTTGCCCCTCCTAACCACCTGCCAACCTCCCGGACCAACTACCCTCTGTGGTCGAAGGCGTTTCTGTTGGATGTTGAGGAAATGGCAGGTGGGTCATATAATATATTTCCTCCTGAATATGCGATCTGAGGTATGCAATCTCTGCCCATGCTGCCTGGAGCTGAGCCCTTGGATCTCCAATGGTCCAGCATGTAGGACAGTGTCCTAAATCCAGTATAACTGCCCTTTTGAGAAGTGTCCCGCAGTACCTGCAGTTAATATCCATTCCAGATGAGTTGCTGGGTTTACAACCTGGTCAGAGTAATTAGGAGGAGGAAAATGAAAGGAAAAGTTTTATTTTGTGTTTTATTTTTGTATAACTTGTTATAACAAGTTAAATTACTTGTGCCCCTGCAAATGAGGTCTCAGTGGGGATACTCCTCTGATCCTCCCCTTCCTGCTTTGCTACAAGAAATGTTACGACTGTGCTACCCTATAAAAGGAGTGTGGCGTGGGATGGTTGGGGATGGGGGTGGGTGCCTGGGCCCTTCCCCTGCCAAAAAAGAAGAACCACAAACAAAAAAACAAGGGGGTAAGAGCAGAAACAGTCAACCAACAACAAATGCAGTAGCCCTGAAAGCTTAGCCTAATGATAGATAAAACTGTAAAACCTGTAAAGCACCACCTGTAATAATTTCACAGAAGATATACCCTGTAAAAAACACTTTGCTACAGAGAAAAATAAAACCATACCAGAAGATATACCTTGCAAAAGACAATTTGAATCAAAAGATAACAGCAGTAATCTGTTAGCACAAACACGTAGGCACATCCTGTAATAATGCAGCAGAAAGTATACACAGCAACAACAATTTGAATCAGAGAAAAATAAAATAAAGTAAAATGTTAGCAACAAACAGTAACAACCTCTGTGAGTACAAAAGAAAACACCACACAGTAAATATGCCTAGCCAAAAGAAGCCTTAATCTTTTTCCTTGCTCTGGTAAGGTTCCTTGCTCTGTCCTTACAAGCAACCTAGAAGAAAAGAGCTCAGGTGAAACTAGGTGCCTTTGCCAGCAAAGCTAGTCTTTCACCTCCAAGATATCAACTAACCTGACCTTTTAACCCTTCCTTCTGTTGGAAGTTACTAACAGTGTGTAAGCTCCACCCCCCAGTTACACACTTAATCCCCTGGAAGAGCTGGGGGAGGAAAGCAATTGTCTCTTTTAATGTGAGAAGGAGACTGCAACACCTATGAGACCAAACCAAAAACCTTTCAGCAAAAAAAAAATAAAATAGTGGCAAACAGTAATTTTGCTTAGCCTTTAGATCTCCGATGGTCCTGCATGTAGGACAGCATCCTTAATCCTGTATAACTGCCATATTGAAAAGTGTCCTGCAGTACCTGCAGTTAATAATATCCATTCCAGTTGAGTTACTGAGTTAATAACCTGGTCTGAATAATTAAAAGGAAAATGAAAGCAAAATATATTTTTTTGTTCGTTTTTGTATAAATTTTTATAACAAGTTAAATTAATTGTGCCCCTGTAAGTGAGGTCACTGTGTGGATACCCCTCTGATCCTCCCCTTCCTGCTTTACTACGGGAAATGTCACGACTGTGCTACTCTATAAAAGGAGTGCAACATGGGGTGGTTGGGCCCTTCCCCTGCCAAAAAAAAAAAATAGGAGGTAAGAGCAGAAACAATTGACCAACTACAAAAGCAGTCGCTATCCCTCAGTCTGTATCTTGTATGTGCTCCTGTAATTAGCCCTGACAGCTTATCCTAATGATAGATAACACTGTAAAACCTGTAAAGCAACACCTGTAATAATTTCACAGAAGATATACCCTGTAAAAAACACTTTGCTACAGAGAAAAATAAAGCAGTAACAGAAGACATACCTTGCAAAAGACAATTTGAATCAAAAGATTACAGCAGTAATCTGTTAGCACAAACATGTAGGCACACCCTGTAATAATGCTTCAGAAAGTACATACAACAATTTGAATCAGAGAAAAATAAAGTAAAATGTTAGCAACAAACAGTAACAACAGTAACAACTTTCAGGATGCAAAAACACATTTTGGGCACGAGTTGAAAAATGACAGCCGTGGTCATGCTCTGCTTGTCTGGTCATTGGTCTGTCACTGATGAGCCCAATGTAGAATGCTCTTTACTGGGCTAGTCCATGACACACCTGTGAAATGCCGTCCTCTGAAACAAAATGTTTCTTGCTCACACAAAAGGAAACATACTGTAATGAGGATTCTGACTAACTGGGTCTGTTCAGCATGGGTAAATCCCTGCGTGCATTTGCCTACCGGGCCCCCCTGTGGATGAATGAACTTCCCGGGCACCTCTTGGCCACCAATTGTCTGGCCCAATTCAAAACTGACCTCAAACAGCATCTAATAACACTCTCTAAGTGCACCTGCCCCTAAATCCAGCCATACCCGCTCTCTCTGCCCCCCAGCAAGCACTAGGCAGGCCTCAGGTACCCCCTCCCTCTGTCCCTTCTAATGACTTCCCTCAGCAATCAGTTCACATCATGCTCCTTCGGCACCCGCCACCCCACCTTTCCCCCCTAACCCAACTCCCAGTCCCGTGAGTTTCCTTAACAGTCACTACTAATGCAAGCTGCCTGACCATGCCCCCACACACCCCACCATTTACTCTAGCACGTCTTCTCCATTCAGCCTCCCCTCACACCCCATTTCTCCCTATACCTTATCGCCCTTCTTCCCCCACCCTCCACCACAGTACTTACCTTTCTCTCATACCTCCTTTCTTCACCCCACAGCCAGCTACCCCCATCCCTCTGAATTACTGACAATGCACTCTGTGGCTGCTTATTCCCCCCAACCCCCAATAAAGTATTTTTCTTGTTATTTTTACTTGTACCTATGTTTTGAGTTATTCTGTAAGTTCTGAATCCAAGCTTGCACTCAAAGGTCCTTTCCGAATCACTAAATAAAAACTCATGCATAAAGACCCAGTTAGCCTCTTCACAAAACAAAAGTAAAAGTCAAATCTAAAATCAGTCCAATTGCCCAAAATGTAAAAATTTCGCCCATTTTGTTTCCCTAGTGATTGTTCCCTATCTAAAAAGTATACCGCCCTCTGAAAACAGTGCAAAAAAAAACCCCCAAAAGTTTTAGCCACAAATATATGAATGGTCAGTGTCGACTGCTCAGAACTGTCACGCTCACTCCCTCCTGCCCACCTCCTTTCCAGTGACTGCTGACCCCTCTTATGCTCACTTCCTCCTGCATTGTGGTGACTGGCCACTGGCCCCACAGTCAGCTGCACCACAGGCATTCCTATTTTTATTTGTAATTCCATCGAAAATGCTGAGGCATTTTTACTAAAAGAAGGATGAGTCCCACTAGCAGTGCACAGCATGCGCTCCGGTGTGGAGGCTGCCTTCTCCTGCTGCTACTGAGTGAAAGGGAAGGGATCAGAAAACTGGCAAGTCTCGAGTGTTATTCCTCCTTACCCAAGTCAAACTGCATTTACAAGGCTCCCATGCAGCTAACTTTTCTCCTATAACAAGTGACATTTAAAAGAATAAAAATAAAACAAGTACAGAACAATCATACCTTCATAGGTCTTTACTTTGGGAGGTTAACTCATCTCTATCAACCCTATTCTACCTAACAAATGGAACTACTTTAAATACAGAGGAATTATATTTATACTAAAAATCAACAAAAGAACTGCTTTTTAAAAATATAACTTTTAAAAAATGCATTTTCTTAAACCTTTTCTTCCAACCAATGTATAATAGTGATAATCCACTCCAGTGTGTGGATTATGCTGGGATTTAACCACTACTGGAATGGATTTGGTCACTCGACCTGCATCCTCTGTGACCAAACCACACCAGGCATGGTTATATCCCAGCATAACCCATACCCTATTGTGGATTACTGCATAAACAAACAAAGGCAAGCTTCACTAAAGAGGCAAAAGTGAGACTGGGGATCAAAAACAAATGAATACCCATCCAACTAACCAAGCTACAGTAGTATGAACAGTTTTGTGTCCAATGAAACCTCTGTACAGATATATTTTTCCCTCTCTGTATCTGTCTTCACAGACACATGTACGTTTATAAATTCAAATGTTGCAGTGTTAAGAGATACTGATAGAGCGCCCAAGAAAAATAAATTCCACCATCTCTTAGCTTTCACCTTCAGGCAATAGACAGTGATAGCTTCCTTTTATTTTCTCACGCACAGGTTTACAAACCCCAGCCACGCAGAACAGCATGCAGTAGTCCAACTAAACCCATTTTGCAATTAATCAGAGAAGTAAAAGAAAACCCTAGTGGAACAGTGGCGAGGGGCTTGGCCAGCTAGTTCTGCTTTAAGCAACTGTGCTTTCTCTATTATTTTCTATAAAACGTGTGTGTCTGTGTGTGTTTTTGGGGTGGGGGTATAATTAAGTGATAACATTCAGCTAGTTGGAGTATACGAAGCAATAACTGGCTTCTGTGGATGATTAAACACCAAAGCGTTTAATCGTCAACAAGCCGATTATTGAGAGTATACTCCAACTAACAATGTTATTTCTATTATACGAGTTGGAGTTGGTTCCGAGCATAGTTTTGGTAACTTAACAGGGTACATGTGAATGTAATATATTTAGTGAATGTGCAACTGTAAGGCAATTCTGCACCACAGGTGCAAAAATGCATTTTGGCCAGGACTTGAAAAATGATAGCTGCTGCGTACATGAGGTGACGTAGTTAGAAGGCTATTTTGAAAATCTGGGCCCAGATATTTCATGCGCAACTGAGTTGCACCGGCGCAAGTTCAGACTCGTGCCAAAGAGCAATATTCAGCGGGAGCCAGTGCTCAGCGCAAATCCCATTGCTCCAATGCACGACGATAATGAATGCAGGTGCAAGTGCAGGGAGCGTGCCCATAAATATCCTGCGCAGTGCGATATTCCACCATGGAACCACGGCGCAAGTGCGGAGCAAATCAGAGATGCGCTGAGCAGACTTGTCCCTTTAAATACAGGGCGCAAGCACACAGACAGTACTTGCGCCAGGTGAGGGGGCAGAGAGAGAGACAAAAAATGAAAGAAGAAAAGAAAGACAGAGAGAGACAGAGCGAGCGAGAGACAGACAGAGGCAGCCACAGAGGGAGAGGGACAGAGGTGGCAGTGGAGAGGGAGACAAGGGCAGAGAGAGAGAGAGGACTGGCAGGCACAGTGCCCAAGCAGTGCACCGGGGTGGCACATAGCCCGCACCAGCCAACCACCCAAGGGGATAGCATGGATAGTGCACCCTTCATAATGGAGGCTGTAATGAGGGGTGTGAGGGGGCAGGAGGAACAGCGGCGTGGCCAAGGAAGGGCCAGTCAGTGGTATGCCCGACACAGGTGGTACCGTGCCTGCATCACCTTTGAGAACTACTCCGACACGGAGATAGTAGGCCGGTACCACCTGAATAGGGCCATTCTGAGGCAGCTCTGCGAACTGTGCAGTGAGAAGATGCAGGAATCCACACGACAAAGCCAAGCAATGTCTGTGGAGACCAAAGTGACAGCCGTCATGTGCCTGGTCACCACGGGCACCCTCCAGAGACCAACAGGGGACACCACAGACATAACCCAGTCAGCCACATCACATCTCCTGACACAGTTCCTCAACGCTCTAATGCCACGTGCTTCAGAATACATCCATTTCCCCAGCACACAGGCGGAGCGTACAGCAACCATGCAGGACTTCCACAAGGTAGCACATATGCCTGGCGTGCTTGGGGCCATTGACTGCACCCAAGTGGCCCCAAGGGTGTGGCATACATCAATAGGAAGAGGAGCCCAAGCGTCAACTGCTAGGTGGTGTGCGATGCCACGGGGCGCATCACCAATATCTGTGCCATACACCCTGGGAGTGAACATGATGCGTTCATCTGGCACAGCTCTGCGCTGTGCCACAAGTTCAAACGTGGGAACATCCCTACGGCCACCTAGTGGGTGAGTATGGGATGGACAAGGGTTGACGGGCAGAGCAGGCTATGGGATGGGGGAGGGCAGGTGGGCATGCTGGCAAGGGTGCCAGGGACAGGCAAGGGCACAGCAAAGGATGGCAGAGGGCTAACCATGTCATTATCCACACAGGAGACAGCGCCTATCCACTGAGGCCCTGGCTGCTCATCCCCTACCGGTGCCCATCGTCCCCAGCAGAGAAACGCCACAACAAGGCACACGCCAGCATGTGCTACATCTTTGAGCGTGTATTCAGCATGCTTAAGACATGTTTCCATTGCCTAGACAGGTCTGGCGGTGCCCTACAGTATAGCCCCTCAAAAGCCTGTGGCCTATTCCTGGCCTGCTGCATACTGCACAACATGGCCATTGACCATAGGATAGCTGTCGAGGCTGATGAGGGCGACAGTAGTGGGGACAACGGTGGCAATGGGCTGGAGGGTGGTGGATAGCCCCCCCCCCGGGCAGAGGGATCCCCGGCTGCAACGGATGGCGCGCCAACATCGGGACACCATCGCACAGGAGCACTATGGTGCACGCAGGTAGGTGGCGCGAAACCCATGCATGAGCCACACTCACACTGGTACAGCACACATGCAGGGGCATGCATGGCAATGGGCATGCACACAGGGGTGTGGTGCATGGGTGGGGGAGTCAGTGGCACAAACCACACACAACTGCACACAGCAACACACACATGCACCCACACACCCAGGCGCTGGCATGTGGTGGGGATCAGATGCACTGCACCAGTGCACAGGCGCAACCGGTGCTGATCTGCCTTCATCACGCCCACACCACATGGTCCAGCGACCAGGGAAGCATGCACACAGGCGGCGTGCGGCACGCCACACTAGTGGTATGCACACACACGCCGCCCATGCACGCACAGGGCAGCAATTGAAGACTGCGGTCAGGGCGGCACGCACATCAGGGCCACCGCACGGAACCGCGGCCATGCGGGCGGCTGTGCCGGGGCTGATCAACAGCCACAGGGGGTATTTGCAACAGCCCACCAGGGGTTGAGCCATGGGGCCGCGACCGGGTCCGTGCAGGGATGTGTTGGCGCCCAAACAGGCCTGCCCCAGGCATGCCTCGGATGCCAACATCGACAGTGTGGGTGTCGCCTGACGCCGGGATCGTGGGGTGGACAGTGCACTGTGTGGGATCTGTAGTGGCTGGCCATGCCCTGTGGCAGCCAGCATCACACAGCCATCCATGATTGCATTAGCAATGCGATCCAGAGATGTAATCGTGGCCTCCTGCATGCGCTGCATCCCCGCCAGGAGCTGTGCAATGCCCCTCTCGTGCTGCTTGGCCAACTGGTGCACCTCTGCGCGCACTGCACGCACCCCAGCAGCAAGCTGCACCTGTTGCTCTATAGAGGCCGCAGCAAACTAGTTTGCTCAGTCAGCGGGTCGGCGTCCTGGGGGTCCCGGGCCGGACGCCAACCCTCCTGTGGAGACCGGCCACGCTGCGCAGCCGCCTCTCAGGTGGACGCTGCACAGTGGGGTCCTCATGGGGTATGTCCCTAGCTGGCGCCCTGGCGGCGGACCCAGTGTCCAGCTGCCCTGTTTCACCCGCAGCCTGCTGCCGTTGCCTGTCCGGTCGCTGACCACTGCCCAGCGCCTGCGCGGCCACACCACCACATGGCACAGCCATGGCAGTGCACACAGCTACACCCACAGTGGCAGCAGGCAGCAGTTCTCCCGCTGCCAGGTCGCTGGGCGTGCTGCCTGTGTTGGTGTCTGGCATGGGCGTCTCCCTCACAACATCGTCCATGCTGTCTAGGATGATGATGATGATGTTGTCATCGGCGTCTGACCCTGCCCAGATCTGTGTCTCCACGCAGAGAACACCGAGACTGGCATCCCACAGGAACACATCCAGGGCCGCGTCCGACCCCATGCCCAGGACATCTGCCTGGACAGTGGTGGTATGCTGCAGCCTATCAGGCCCCCGGATGCCTGTGGAGGTGGATGGCTGGTCCTCCGGGGCTGGTCCTGCATCTATGGCCGCTGCCAGCGCCCCATCCTCTGCCGCGGGTGCTGGTGCTGAAAGAGAAGAAAGGTGTGTAAGTGATGCAATGCCCACATGTCCCCCCCTCCCCCAGCAGCCACTGCATGTGTCCAGCAGCATGGCATGCACGTTGCTGCGCACACATGCACGACTTGCATGGCGGCAGCATGCACGCCAGCATGCCCGTAAAAGCACCCTCCGTGCCACCGGCTGTGCATAGCTGACATACGTACCATGCAGTGATGGGCTGTCACCCATCTGGAATCCTCCTCCAGGCACACCCTCCATGGTGCTGCGGCACATGGTCGCTGCCACCAACTTCTCTTGCGCCATAAGCTGTGGCACATCTGCAGGCCCCCCTCCGGTGGCATTCCGGGATACACGGATGGCCGCCACATTCTCCTTTATGCGCTTCTTGTTCGTGCCCACCTTCTTTTGGCACTTATGGATAGCACAGTGTGCCAGTGGCAGCAGCACCCTGTTCCGTCCCCCCTGCTGTGCTGACTGGGCCCAGTGTGCCACAGCAGCATGCGCAACTTACCTCAAAAGGATGCAATACCGGTCCATGGCCTGTGCCGATCCATGACGCTTTTATAGTGCATCACATGCAAATGAACTTTGGCATAACGGTAATGACATGCTAATTCCCCCAGCGTGCCACGCATTGGCGATGAGCTCATTTGCATGTGGCTGAATATCGCGATTGGCTTGGGCAAGTTTCGAGCGCAATCGCGCATTTACGCCGTGCATTGGACTGCAGCACGCGCCGGATGGTGTACTGTCACCATCAGCACTGTGCGCCGACTGCGCGATGTGGGCCATGGTGCATGCTGCGCTAGGTCTCCTGCGCACTGTCCGGCAGCCAAACTTTGACCCCTACTGTGATTTCTGCCCTTGGGTGACCCCTGCACCCCCCCAGCCACACCACACCCATGTCCCCTCGGCCCATGCATCTGGCGCATGCTGTGGCCACGTGAGCCTACCGCCGCCATGTTGCTCACCGGCTCACACTTGAAGCATGGCGCAGCAGCATGCACGACAAGCGACCAACTGGATGCAGGTTGAATTGGTCAACCTTGTCGCCTACGTCCAGCTCCACGCACCCTAACTGCTTGGGTAGGTGCCACTGCAGCAGCCCTCGGTGGCTGTGTGGCAGGCCATTGCTGCCACACAGCGGCAGCGCACAGGGGTGGCCAGGACAGGGCAGCAGTGTCACCACCACTATGGTGACCTGGCACGGAGGGACCCAGAGCGCCTCAGGAGGCTGGAGGCATGCGTGGGGCTGTGCCACAGCCAGGTAAGTAGGCCTTTAATGCATGTGTGCCCTGGTGCTGTACTGTGGTGTTGGCTAAGCTGCCTGGCATGCCTGCAGGGTGGTGTACTGCCATTGTGCATGTCGCGGAGTGGCATCGTCCTCCGCTGCTTGCGTTGCAATGCCGCTGTGCGGGACATGTCAGGCAGGGGCTCACCCTGTGCACAGGGGTGGGGGTGGTGGGCAGCTGCTGTAGTTGGTTATGGATGTGTACCCATCTGTTCCATTCCCAGGGCATGAAGACAGGAGAAGGGCAGTGGTGGCAGGAAGGCAGGCCGCAGCAGCCCAGGGTGGCAGTGGAGGAGCGGTTCTGGCACCAGTGGAGCCACAGAGAGCAGGTAGGCACTGACATTGTCCTTCACATCATACATGGGGGGTGGCAGGGAGCTGGTGTGGGCATGGCCGCCTGAGCCATGGCAGCTGTGTATCGCACTGTGCGTGATGCCTGCCACTGTGATGCATCCAATGGACATGTGTGCCAGCTGTTGGTGCAGTGGGTGTGCGCTCGGCTGCCACTGATGTTGTTGTCGTGCTGCCGGAGCACTGTGCCATGCGACTGCCATGGCGCAGTCAGGTGGCCACTGTGCAGCGGGGACCATCGCTGTGCACTGTTGTGGTGTGCCGCGTTGCTGGCAAGTGTAGGCCCACCTCCTGTGGGTGGCCTGTACGGGCCCTCAGGGGGAGTGTGATCCCACTGCCCATTGCGCACTGTGGATGGGCATGGTTCCTTGGAATGCTGCACTGACCACCTGTCCTGTCCCTTGTCCTAGGTGTCCGCCGGCGGTGCAGGAGGCCCCTCTACTGCCGGCTACTCTGCCAATTAATACTTATCACCTCGATGACCATGGAGGTGGTGCTGCAGGTCTGTCGGATGCTGCTAGCGGACAGGAGGCAGCATGGACAGCAAGGGGTGGCAGGCCGTGGCCGCCGCTAGTCGGGCCCCGATTTCCCCTGTTTCCCCAGCAGCACCTCCCCCTCCAGTCCCCCTTCCCACTGAATAATCCCAGTTTCCTATCCCATTCCCTCACCTTCCTACCCTCCACACACCCTTCTGTTGTAAATAGTTGATTTTCATATATATATATATATATATATATTTTTTTTTTTTGACATACCTGCCTGTGCCTGCTTTGCAGGTGGTGTGATGAGCCATGCTGCAGTGGGCCAGTGCCTGTCTGTGTGGTGTGCATGTGTCGGAGGCTGAGGTGTGTCCCACTGTGGTGGTGTGCCTCCCCTCGGTCAGTGGCTGTGCCTTAGGGTGTCCATGGGGCAGCTGTCAAGGGTGTGTGGCGGGTGTGTGCGTGGCTGCGTGGTCCTGGGTGTGGCCTGCTCTGGGTGTGTAGGGGGGGCATGGCCTGCAGGGAGCCAACTTTGGTGGTCCTCCGTCCACCATTGGCACCCCATTGCGTACTGTCTATGCCACTGTTGTGTTCTGGGGTGGCGGTCTGGTTGTCTGTGTGCGCCCTGCTGTGCCCAGCTGGTGGTGGCCTCCTGTGGCCTGTCACTGTGCGTCCCTGGCTCTGTCCCTGGGTCATCTCTCTGTGCCATGCCCCTCTCTGTTCCCACGGTTGCCCTGGGGCTTATCTATTTGCCCATGGCGCAACTCTGGGTGTGCCATGGCGCAACTGTGCTATTGCATCCTCTGAATATGGTTCTGTTGCGCCTTCACGCGATCGATTTGCGCCATACCAGACTCTGCACCGGCCTTTACGCGCATTTCTGAATATCTGGCCCAGGTGTCAGAATATTTAAAATTTCCAAACTTACAAGCTTATGAAGCGAGATTGCAACTAATGGTCATGACTAACATTTTTACATATTCTGACCTCAGATTTTAACACAGCTTTCTTTATAACCCTATGACAAGAACAAGAGCAGGAGAAATTTTCAATTCATCCTAAAGGTGAATTGCCAACTGACTGCAAAATCACCTTCGGGGTGTGAATGACTGTGGTATTGTTCATGAGGTGGGATCTCTGAAAGACTATGTTGAAAATTTCAGGCCAAAATGTAAAAAAAAATGGCTTAGTTACGCAGTAAAGTTGAAATCCTCATTGAATTACACTGAACCGCACTTGCCTTAGTTCTACTACTGCAGTTGGCAGTTGCAGCAGCAAGATGAGCTTTCAGTTGGAGTGGATCTGGAACTTGGGACCTGTTTAGGTGAGTGAAGGTATGTGGAGATGTACAGGGGGGTGTGGGGTTGAGGGTGCTCAGTAGAAAGTAGGGTGTGGGTCGGGGTTGATCAGCGAGGGACCTTTTTTTTGTAATAGGGTTCAAAAAAGCAGCAAAGAAAGAATGTCGAAGGACTGCTTTTCTGTATTACAAGTTCTTTTAGAAATGGGAGTGTAGGGGGGTGCCACTTGTCATCAGAGAGTATTTCATTTGAAACCAGAGCTTTTTATTGCAAAAAAGTGGGACATGTGAGAAAAAGACCAGCAGTTTTAAAGAAAGGTAGCAAATACCGGAATGGGAAGAGAACAGAGTATTGGATGGATGGAGGCACATTAATACGGATGGGAGCGGGAAGCGTAAGGAGGGGTGGTGTACTAACATAACTGTTTCTGAGAACATGAAAAAAAATGTAGGCAGCTAAATGTTTGTGGGAGCAGGAGTCAGAATAGTGGAGTACATAAATTTAAATGGGTGCGAGAAGCAGAATACATTAAGGCACATAAATATTAATGGCAGCAAGCAGCAGACTGGACAGGATAGTACCCAATGTACTAGATTTGCAGTGTCTGCATTATAGCACAGAGTGTATTTTTACTATTTAAAATGAATGGGACCTTGCTTTGCTGCTCGAGGTTTGGTACCGCAGTCTTCCTGTTTCCGGGGAGGGGGCGGTTTGGTTGAAAGGCTTTGTGACAGTTTTATGAGGCACTTTTTTTCCATAAAGAGAAGAAACTTATGAAAGTGTGTTATATTTGAAAATGTGTGTGTGTTTTGGTTTAGTCTGTGGTGGTTTGTCATTAGTCTCTGTGGTACTGAAGTAACAACGTTTCTGTGCACATTTCATGGGGAGAAGTTCTGAGATAAATGCATTAGGTCTAAATATTTTTTGCCCCCATCTTTTCTAACAGGATGGTGGCTTTTTCTCCCTTTGTCAGACTGTGAAATCTTCTGGTCGTCTGTTTAGAAGCTGCTGAAGTATATGGCTGTTGTGACACGTTTACTTTTTCTCTTCGATGTCAGAGGTGTCATCAACAGATTGTGGGTGTGGCTACTGTTTCATTAACCGATTTTGTGTGTGTGTGGGGGGGGGGTTACATGAATAACCAACTCTGGGGGTACTGGCTTGAAGTCTGTGGTAGAATAACCAACAGTATTTCTTTATTGTGATTGGCTAAAACTAGATACCCTCTCCTATACTGTAACATACACATATAAGGCAAACAAAATGTGTAAAATTGAGACAAACGGCCATTATTTACTGGAAGGCTGGAAAGAGTCATGGCATCTTTTATAACACGGAAATTATCCCTGTCTGCCCGAGAAGGGACAGAGTCTATTCCCTTCTCTTTCCACAACTTCTGTTGGTCCATCTAGTCTTTGCACTCTACGTTGCCTTTTCTCATAATAGAGCATACACGTGCCCACATTCATTTACCATGTGTATCCCATCAGCTTTCAAGTTCTCTGTATGTTTCTTCTGAAACAGATGTAGAACTTAAAATACTGGTATATGAAACTGGAAACGTTTATGGATAGCAGTGTAGGTCCTCCACTCTTCCAACTCAAACTCACAGCTGTCCTCTGGGGAACATATAATGGGAGTAAGGGAGTATTTTACTCCCATTTTTGCCCAATGTAGTACCATTTTCTTATTTTAAAAATGTATTTCCTACCCTGCATGTTTAAAGTATATCTGTAACACATACACAATATTGGCAGCACCATGCAATGCTAGTAGCCCCTGTACCATGCATTAAAGAGTGGAAGCATATGGAGTGGAGACAGAAAAGCGCGTCAGTATCAGTTGGAACTGCAGTAAAGGAGACGGTGTCAGAAGCTGCTAACTTGCTGGCCAAAAGGATTGTTGTAACCTGAAATCATGCTATATATAAGGCCACAACACTATCTATGCATCAGGAAGGTATCTCAAACTCCATGGCGGCACCAGTCAAAGACAGTCCTCGGCTGCAGGTGCCCAGTGGGTCAGAGACTTGATTTAGAGGCAGGGGTTCGAGATTGGTCAGCTGACAGAATCACTACCATTTAGATGAAAATTCTACCAGGCTGAAAAAGCTAGCAGTAAATGCTTCCCAGTCCTAAATCTTATCTGGACCCCAAGCCGTCCTTACTTATTTGTCCTGTACTAACAAGAGATCTAATTTAAATCCTTATCTGCACATGTTTAGGGCCTTGTAGTTCCCTTATGTTCTGTCTAACTAAGCTATCATTTGCTTCGATATGTAGGGTCATGTTGAGATTTTAGTTATACTTAACCATCTGGCTGCTGCAGGCTACCAGGTTCTATAATCTTACTGAAGGTATTCTTATTTTTATATATATATTTTTTTTTATTATGGGTGCGTCTGGGTAGGAGGGTGGGTTCTCAGCAGTAAAGCTGAAAGGTACCATACCTTTACCTCCAAATTAATGGTTTTCTCTTGCTCCTCCTAAGAACTGTACCCCTTCATAGCAGCACAGTACCCACTTCTGTCCTTATACATAAACTAATATATGCCATCCATTGGTGGTATACCCGCTCAGTTACCTTCTCGTGTGCTCTATCTCTATCGATGTGTTCGGAGTGCCCCTCCCTTTTTTACTGGTCGTAAGACCTCATGATCCTGTGTGGCATCATGTTAGCTGCATCAGAGGCTGTTTTTCCTCTTTGGGCTAAACATCCCCCCCAGTCCTGAGCACAACCTCTAATTCTGACAGCCAACACAACAAAACCAGAAACTGCCCCCTCCCCTTTGAAAAGAATTCAAACCTTGCTGTGACTTAAATTTAACCTACCAAATGCTGACCATTTTAGATATCTTCAAATTAGAAACCATATATTACGAAACTGTACCATTCATGTAAAACTGACTCACCCAATCCCTCCCCCTCTTAAAACTATTTTTTGACCATTCCTTGGGACACCATTGGAACCATCTAATTGGAAACCTAAACAAAATTATACGACACCTAACTAAAGAATTAACTAGTTCAATTTTGGAAAGTTGGAATAAGGATTTGGACCTTGACATATCCATAAAGACTTGGTCCTCCGCAGCTCTTCGAGTAGTCAAAATTACTCAATCACAAATCTGGAGAGAATATTCATGGAAGAGTAGATCCAGGTTTTTCAGGTCACCGGCACGGTTGACAAAGTATCTTCTGACTGAATATGGTGTATGTTGGAGGGGATGTGGGTGTAGGATGGCCAATATTGCACATATCATGTAGCAGTGTCTACTTCTGATGCCTTTTTGGATAAATTTGCAAATTGAAATGGCGGACAGTCTGGGAGAAAATATTGAACTTATAGCTGAGATGTTACTGCTGGCAGTCTACCGGACCATCCCCCGACAAAATCTCTGCTATTTTTATTAGCTGTTAAAAAGTCTTACAATCTTACAAAAAATGGATGACCCAAGACATTCCTACCATACAAGACTGGAGACGAATAATGATATCAATATATCAGATGGAAAATATTACAGCTAAAATTAATAATCCGTCTCAGAATTTTGTTTGGCGATACATCAAGCGGGAGTAAATCCAGATTTCTGCCCATAGTAAAGTAGAAAAGGTAGGGAGGAGGAGAGTGACATTTGGGAAGAGAAAACTACAAGCTTTTAATAATTATAATGAATATTGAGCCTTACCA
This sequence comes from Neoceratodus forsteri, assembly GCA_016271365.2. NCBI lineage: Eukaryota > Metazoa > Chordata > Ceratodontiformes > Ceratodontidae > Neoceratodus > Neoceratodus forsteri. The sequence goes on from CM028136.1 coordinate 87,352,228, forward strand.
GAACAAGAATGCATTAAAACAAAGATCTCTATTTCACATTAATTAAATGATGTCTGAAGAATAGAAAAACTTAAGTATGTACCAGAATGTCAAAGATTGTAAAATGTCTCAACGTAAAAGAAAATATTAATAAAAAGATATTAAAAAAAAAACCTTGCTGTGACTTGACCATTCACACTGAAATAATCAATATGTATGCTACCTCTTAGAGATCCATGACACTACATCATCCCATTCTAACTGGCATCCTAGCTAAACTAGCCACTAAAAACCTAGCCGTTATTTTGAATGAATTTAAGCATTGCTGTTATGAGACCCTTTTGTTGAAATAATTATAAATTGATAATGTTGAAGGTAGTCTCTACCTCTTTAACTGAGGCCTTGAACCACTAACTGTTGTAAACGCAGGGTGTAGCACTGCCTCATTTGCTACGGGCCGAGGAACTCGGGGACAACTTTTCTTCGGGCTTAGCGGCTCCCATGTGTTGAGAGAGATGAACTTTGAGGTAGCAGCAGAGACATCCACCAAACAACCCTAGCTCAGCGCTTATTAATCATTAACGTATGGAAATACATAAATTACAGACATATTTAATTCAGGGTATTCAGGGTGCTTATATTATAATCTTTATTTTCAATAGGTTTTTGTTTTTTGGTTTCCTGACTTGAGTCTTCATTTGGGAATCCCTAGTGGACTGTAGAGAATTCATATTTTACAGACGTAGCTTTATTTCTGGATACTCGGTGGTGGTGGGGGAGGGGGGGGGAGAGGGTGCTGGCCCGGGATATATGAAAAAATTACTCACCTTAGTAATTGTGTTTCTTCTAATGGAGTCTTGCTGTATTCTGACAATCTGCAGTTAGCTCCAGCCTTTAAACTGCCCTGGAGAGTATAGGGTTAATTTTCTATGCAGTGCATAGAACCTTGAGCTCAAGCTCAGTTGAGGTCTCTGTCTGCAGCACTTTGAAACCCAACCGTCAGATTCTTACGAGCAAACACTCACTGACTAGCTATGCGGAAATTGTAAAATTTTTTAAACTAGCCAACTGGCAACATAAGGTTTTGGATTCCCAAATGAAGACTCAAGTCAGGAAACCAAAAAACCAAAACCTATCGAAAATAAAGATTATAATATAAGCACCCAGGTAAAAGGGAAGGTGTGCTGAAGACACCCCTGGGATGCAACACTGCATCTGCCCCACCCACTTCCCAAAAACAGGTTCGGAGAGGGGAGGTAGGGAGGGAGGTAAGAATACAGTAAGACTCCATTAGAAGAAACACAATTACTAAGACAAGTAATTTTTTCTTCAAACAACATGAAGTCTTACTGTATTCTGACAATCTGCAGACTACCAAGCAGTACCTCCATGGAGAAGGGACAGAACCTACTTTGGGAATAGGCTCTGAAGTACTGCTGTGCCAAACCAAGCATCACTCCTAGCCTGGATATACAGAGAGTAATGCTTGGTAAAGGTATGGACTGATTTCCAGGTGGCTGCTTGACAAATTTCTACCAGAGGGATATCCCTGCCAGCAGCCAGGGAAGCAGCTGTACCTCTTGTGGAATAAGCCTTCAGGCTTGAGGGTGGAATTTTTCCCAGTTTCTCATAGCAGAATTGTATACAAGAAACAATCCACCTGGCAATAGTTCTCTTGGTGGCAGGTTTGCCCTTACCCACTTCCCCATAAGTGAGGAACGACTGGAGGGAATCAAACCTGTGACCTTTGGTATGCTCTATGTAGTAGCTAAGCCCTCTTTTAACATCTAAACTGTGAAGCCTCCTGTCCCCTGAGGAAGAATGATCAGTGAAGAAAACAGGAAGACACATGGACTGATTCAAGTGGAAGTCTGAAACCACTTTGGGCAAGAACCTTCTATTTGTTCTAAGGACCACATTATCTCCATGGAAGGAGATAAAATCAGGTTCCACTGACAGGGCTTGCAATTCAATGATACGTCTGGCAGAGGTAATGGCTACCAAAAACACAGTTTTCCAAGTCAAGTACTTAAGCTCTGCTTGGGACATAGGCTCAAATGGGGGTTGCATAAGTTGAGCAATGCAAACATTTAAGTCCCAGGCAGGTGCAGGATCCCTAAAGGGAGGATTGGTATGAAGCAATCCCTTGAAAAATTTACAGAATACAGGGTGAGATGACAGTGAGGAAGGCTTTCCTACTGACAGAAAAGCAGAAACAACTGACAAGTGTACCTTGAGGGCAGCTGGTCTGAGGCCTAGACCATTAAGATGGACCATATAATCCAGAACTGTAGGCAACTCAGCAGTGTCTGGGGATATATGCTTCTTGGAACATCAAATGCTGAATCTTTTCCATTTGGAGTCATACGTCTTACTGGTGGCAGGCTTTCGAGTGGCTTTGAGAATATCCAGAGCTCCTTGGGAGAGATGTAAATCTGCATACTCTAGCTCTTCAAGAGCCATGCTTTGAGATTGAAGGACTGAAGACTGGGGTACCAAATCCTCCCGAGAGGAGGTTAACAGGATGTAATTCCTGGGAAGAGACAGGGGAAGATGGACTGCTAGGGACAGTAAGAGGGGGTACCAGGGCTGCTTGGCCCAATCTGGAGCAATCAGAATCACTTTGTAGGGTTGTGACCTCACTTTGACCAGAAACTTGAACAGTAGAGGAAAGGCATAGAGAAATTTCCCTTCCCAGTCCAACATCAGAGCATCTAGAGGGACTGAGCCCAAGACTGGGGTCTGCAACAAAACAGAGGAAGTTGGTGATTGTCTGGGGCTGCAAAAAGATCGATCTCTGGAGTGCCCCCACCTTAAGAAAATCACTTTTAACACCAGAGGGTCCAGGGACCATTCGTGATGACCCTGGGAGATCCTGCTCAGTGCATCTGCTAGCACATTGTCCTTCCCTGGAAGGTGGACTGCTATCAGAGAGGTCTGCAGAGAATAAGCCAGGGACCACAGTTTCATGGCTTCCAAGCACAATGCCATGGACCAAGTGCCTCCCTGCTTGTTGATGTACCACATGGTGGTGGTGTCTGTTCTGACCTGAACCACCTTGTTCTGCAAAGACTGAGAGAAAGCTTGCAGGGCCAGAAAAACTGCCTGAGTTCCAGGAGATTGATATGAAGAAGGGATTCCTGAGGGGACCACAGTCCCCTGGGCTATGAGAGCCCCCCAGATGGGCTCCCCACCCCAAAAGGGACGTATCCGTGGTAAGAACCACCAAATGAGACTAACAAATGGGACCCTTTGCCTTAAATTGTCCTGATCCTGCCACCATTGAAGAGCTTGGATCAGTGTCTGAGTCACTGGAATCAGTTTGGTAAGAGGATCCTTCCTTTGGGACCAAAAGGCTCTCAGATGGAACCGAATGTCCCTCATCTGGAATCTCGCCCCTTGGACCACTGCTGTAGAAGCTGCCATGTGGCCCAAGACCTGAAGGAAATGACTTGCTGGTCGGGACACCTGAAGGCTGAAGGAAGAAGCCAGTTCTATAAGAACTCTTGCCCTTTCCAGGGGAAGAAAGGCTCTTGCTTTGACAGTATCTAGCTCTGCCCCTATAAAGGTAAGAAGCTGCACCGGTTCGAGAACTGACTTGGGGAGGTTGAGAAGAAATCCCAGGGAAGCACTTGCAAGTCTGACTTGACTTGGTCTGGAGACTGACACACTAGGAGCCAATCGTCCAGATATGGAAAAATGGAAATCTTCTGCCTTCTTAAAAAGGTAACTACTACTGCCAGGCACTTTGTGAAAACCCTTGGAGCTGATGTTAGGCCAAAGGGCATTGCTTTGAACTGATAATGGCCTGAGGGCAACTTGAACCTGAGGTACTTTCTGTGGGAGCACCTGATAGGGATGTGAAAGTAGGCATCTTTGAGGTCCAGGGAGGCTAGCCAGGGAAGAATTATTCCCAGAGTCACCATCTTGAACCTTGGTTTTAAAAGATGTTTGTGCAGATATCTTAGCTCTCGGATGGGTCGCCACTCCCCTGTCTTTTTTCAGGTAAGGAAGTACCTGGAGTACAGACCTTTACCCCAGTGTAGGGTAGGAAGTCTCTCTGTGGCTCTTAAGGCCAGCAGAGATTAAACCTCTGCCTCTAGGGCAAGGGTTTCAGAGAGACCTGCAAGTGAAAAATATCTGGCTCTCATCTTCGGAAATTTTTTGATGCTGAGAACCAGTCCCTGGCTTACTACTTCCAGGACCCACTTGTCTGAAGTAACAGACATCCAGTCCTGGACGAAGTAAGCCAGCCTGCCCCCTACAGGGATAGGAGAGTCGACCCAGGCAGACCCATCAGGGTGTCTGCTTGGCAGGGGCCTTAGGCCGTGGAGTGGATGTAGCCCTGCTCATCCCCCTTCTGCCTCTCCCTCTGAAGAACCCCCTCTGTGAAAAAGGGAGAAGAGGCTCAACGCCTACGTATCTGACATAAGGACAGGAATCAGGAGTGAGATGAGTCTCTTTCCAGATGACTCAAACTGGGGGCGGTGGTGGATGGGGAGGAGGGGAGGGTGGCCCTGCAGGGGGACCTGGAGGCTCTGGAAAGATGGTCTAGAAAGTGGAAGCTGAGGTTCAATGCAGGAAAATGCAAGGTACTCCACCTGGGGCCAGAAACCCAGGCCAAGTGTACACCTGGGGAATATCACAAGTCTCAATGGCTAAGAGGGACCTGGGGGTGGTGGTGGATGTCAAGATGAACAACTCTGAGACTTGTAGGAGGGCAGCAGCCAAGGCCAACAGGATGCTGGGATGCATCACTAGGTGGATCCCTCCAGAAGGAGGGAAGTGATACTCCCTCTGTATAACTGCTTGGTGAGGCCGCACCTGGAGTACTGCGTGCAGTTTTGGAGGCCACACTTAAAGAGGGACATTAACCTCCTGGAGAGGGTCCAGAGGAGGCAACCAAAATGATTTGGGGCTTGGGGACAGGACCTATGAGGAGAGGCTCAAGAGCTAAATATGTACACATTGGAAGAGAGAAGGGACCGGGGACATGATAGAGGTCTTCAGGTACATGAAGAGGGTAAATAGGGAGGAACAGTCAGGGTGCTTCGAAGGAAGGAGGAAGGGGCCACTAGAGGGCATGGGTGGAAGATTCAGGGGAGAAAGGAGGAGGTGCTACTTCACTGAGAGGGTGGTGGAGCCACGGAATGCACTACCTAGGGGGCTGGTGGAGGCAGAGACAGTGGAGGGGTTCAAGAGGGGGTGGGACAGGTACAGCGGAAGGGTTCAGGAAGCAAAATCCAATGCAGCAAGAATATCCGGAACTGGGAAGGGAGAAGCCAGAGAAGGCGAGGGGGACAGCAAGGTCAGCACCCAGGGTAGGGGCTGACCAAACGAGCAGACACGAAAGACCGTTAGGCCTATTCTGCTGGCGTTTTAGTATGTTAGGCTTGTGCTTGGTACAAAGGCCTATGAAAAGGCCAGCCCCTGCTTCTAGATTGCCGCCTTTGAGGAGTTACCTGCCTCTCCTTGGCCTGAGCACTCCTGTAAGTGGTCCTGTACTCATCCATTTTCTTCATGTAATTCTCTGTCTGCTCCCCGAACAGAGAATTACCCTTCCCACAGGGAAATCCATGGCCATAGCCTGGGTGTCCTGTGAGAGGCTAGTACATCTGAGCCAAGCCATCCTCCGAAGAGCCACAGATGTAGCCATGACTCTTGATGACACATCATTGGAGTCCACAGCAGCATGAAATTGTACCTTTGATGCCTCAATCCCATCAGCAGCCACCTCCACCAGCTCCCTGGCCAGCTGGGGGGAGGCCTGTTTAGTCAGAGCCAGTACAGTGTCCCACCTGGACTACTGGTACCTAGCTGTATAGGCCATATAGTTAGCCTGCCTGAGTCCCAAGAAGGATGCCATGTATTGTTTTTTGCCACGGCATCCATCTTCCTGGAGTCTTTGTCTGGGGGTGTGAAGCCAAGGGAATATTTGCCTTGTCACAGACTGTAGCCTGCACTACCCCAACATGGCTGCATTGTTGTGTAAGGAACTCCGTATCAGAGCCTGACAATGTGTACCTCTTGTTCATTCTCTTATCCACAGGAGGTATAGTGTGAGGAGTTTTTAGAATTTTAACTGTCTGTTTCCCAAAAGATTTATGCAAAGGAATAGACCGTCTCCTCGACTCTGGGATATCCATCATTTCCACATAGTCAGGCTCCTCTTGATCATCCACAGCTTCTTCCATAGGCAGCTGGAGGGTTTCAGCCACTTTCTTATAAAACATAAAATGAGAAGGGGACTCAGAAAGCCTAGAAGGAGACACTCCTGAAGGTCTGTCTGGGGAGATGGCCGGGTCAATGGGCACATCCAGATTTTCAAATCCACATTCCTCTCCTCATACTCCTCTTCCCCTCCTCCGGTTCATAATATTCCTCTACATCATACTTTGAACCGTGGAACCAGCCGAACCGACGCCTACTTGATGGTGCCGGTTCAGTTGGAACCGGGAAAGCGACTGGACAATTTTAATCGCTGGCTATTTCTTCAGCGTTGGAGAGGAAAGTTTTGGCTCCACACCAGCTGATTTTCTAGTCCTTTTTGCTGGAACCGACTCCTCGGAGTTGGATCTCCTTTTGCCTGAGGAAGTCTCGCCCTGGTCAGAGGGTACTCCCTCCGGTTCGGTTGAAACCGAACCGGGCTGGCCATCCAGTTCAACGGACTTTTTGGCCTCCCTTTCCCTGAGCCTACCAACTCTCTTTTCCAGGGTAGCTGCAGGAAAATTTTTACAAATCTGGCAGTCTGCATTGAGGTGGTCAAACCCCAGACAATAAACACAGGTGGTGTGGGGGTCAGCCTTAGCAAAGACTTCCCCACAGACACTGCAGTGTTGAAACCCAGTGGGCCCGGTTTTTCTTTTGGGTTTCTCAGACATAGTGCCAGTCCTAACCAAACTTACCCGTTTATGGCAATCCACCAGGTAAGACCCTCTTATCGGTTCCCAACCGTGTCTCAGGTCGTGGAAAAAAACGTAATAAAATCCGTTTTTTTTAGAACCGATAAGAACTGATAACCACACTCTAAATGACAGATTAATATATTTTAAACAACCTGATCAGTTCAAACCGAACCGATAACCGTTTACAAGTTCCACACAGAATAGAAATCAATGTAAAACCTATCTAGTACTTACAAATACCACAGAGTCTGAACCGACCGGTTGCAGTTTAAATTCGGTCAAAAACCGAGAAAAACAATACTTTAACCGACAAAATGAACCGAGCAGAAGGAGAAATCTCCGGAGCGACTGTTCAGTGAGGCGGAGTAAAGAATCTGACGGTTTGAGTTTGAACAACAACAGACAGAGTTTCAACCGAGCTCGAGCTCAGCGTTCCATGCCTGGCATGGAAAGTTAACTCTTTCACCTCCGGAGCAGTTCGAAGGTTGGGACTCACTGCATATGTCATAATATAGCAAGACTTCATGTTGTTTGAAAACGTTGAAACACGTTTTTTTAAAAACCGATAAGGACCGGTAACCACACGTTAAGGAAAAACCACTAGAGTTCAATATAATGGATCGGTTCAGCCGAACCAATCGAAATACAAGTTTACAATTTCCACAAATAAACAGACTAAGTACTCACGGTACCGCAGACAGAGACTCAACCGACAATGCGGAAATAATTTCGGAACGAAACCGACAACTTTAACTGACTTTGAACCGAGCAGAAGGAGAAATCTCCGGAGCGACTGTTCAAGTGAGGTGGAGTAAAGAATCTGACGGTTGGGTTTCAAAGTGCTGCAGACAGAGGTCCTCAACCGAGCTCGTGCTCAACGTGCTATGCACTGCATAGAAAATTAACCCTATACTCTCCAGGGCAGTTTAAAGCCTGGAGCTAACTGCAGATTATCAGAATACAGCAAGACTTCATGTTGTTTGAAATTTGCATTACTCTTTGCTTGCTTGGAGCCTGAATCCAATCCTAAAACCCTCCTACATTTTGTAAGCGTACCTCCTCGAAACTGGCCACTATTTAAATGAGTGTAAACATTTTAGTAACGATAATCAACTTCGCTTCATACTGAGCTTTAATCCTGGAAACCTCTACAAAGTCACCGCACAGTTTCATCTTATTTTGACTGACAGGAGCGGAATATAAACTGCAGCAACTGGCTGCTACTTATGTGACTGAATTTGAACACTGCTGTGATGTCGCCCCTTCAACTGCAACAAACTTTTTTTTTTAAAAAAAACATCTGAGGCATTAAAACATTAAACAGTAGTGTCCGCATGGCATAGTGATGCCTCATTTGCCACCAGCCAAATTAACTCAGGGTCACCTTATAAATAAAACAAGCAGCAGTACCCTGTTCGGTCCAATACATAAATACATAATATGTATACAGGGTCTAAAATTAGGTCAGACCTCAATATAGTTCAGACTTCCAAGTTTCACCTTGGAATGACTCCACATTTTTTGATTCTTGTGGCGAAGAGCCAGGCCTTTCACAGTCCTCGTTGGTGGTTTGCGGTGTGGGTTGCAGTATCACTCGGTTGATAGCCTGAGGCTTGTCAGTTTCATTCAATGGGAAGTTCTTTGTCAGTTTCATAAGCGCAGCTGCCGGCTCATTACTTTCTTCTTTATGCTGATCTGGATCATTTTCTTCCATCTGATTAGGACAGGCGCGGACTTCTGCCAAGACCACCAACCTGTTGCTCACTAGCATCTCCTCAGTATCCTCCATCTCTGCTTCTAATCCCTGCTAAGTGAGAGGTGAAGCTCCAGCTTCTGAGATTGGGAACATATCTTGGGCTCCATTGATTGTGGTAGGTTCCAAATATATTCTTCTTTCTCTGCCTCAGTTTGCTTTTGGGTTGCATTTTCATTACATAACCTTTTTTTTTTTTTTTAGAACCATGGTCAAGTGTACTGCCCCTGATAACATAAGTATTTCACTGCTCCTGTAACTGCCCTATCTAGTCTCACTACCGCTGCATTTAAAATGCCAGACTGGGCTCTGTTTAAAAAAATAACATCTGCAGGAGGCAGTGGCAATGTGGGAGAAGGTGTCAAGTAGAGTGCTGACGCTCTCCCAATGAGTGAATGTGACGGTCTCCCAGCAGTGTGGGAAGAGTATTGGGGTGGGGGGGTAAATTATGAGATGGGGGTGATTAAAAGAATGTACAGCACCGATGTACTCTTTCTTTTTTTGAATTTCTTTCCCTCCGGTCATGGCACCATGGGACCTCTCTCAGGCAACCTAGTCCTTTATCCTGCCCAGCCTGAAGCCCCCCCCCCCCGATCTGAACCTCCTCTCTCCTCCCCGCAGCCAGTACCCCCAGTTTAACCCACCTGGGGTGGGTCACCCTCTTCTCTTGGGCAAGCTTACAAGTCAGACTCTGGCTACCGGGTAGGGCTAGGGAACGGAGGTCCTGGAAGGCTAGTTGGGGTATGGCCCGGCGGGGGGCATGGTGGACAGGAGTGGTCGCCCGCTCATGGCGCCATTGGTTTCCCTGTAATTTGTGCAGTCTCCACCCACTCCCTCCCTGCGTGGTGCACAGACACTCTGGCGCACGGCAACACTGCCGGCGTCGTCCACGCTGGATACGTGCTTGTCATTGGCTGCTGTAGTGCCTCTGGCCTCCACCAGGGGGTCACCAGCACGCCGGGACAACCCACCCCATTCTACACGGGGAGGAGAGCACCACAAGGACACTCATCCTCAACTCTCCCCGGCCGTCCCTCAGCGGCCCGAGCTCGTTCCCGAACCCAGGTCGCGGGCGTGGTGCAAGGTGTGGCGTCCAGCGCCTCAACCCTCAGTGCTTCCAGGCCGGCACCGATGTACTCTTGCGAAAGCATGGTCCCTTTGAGAGTGAAACTGCAGCTTTTACCAAATCCTGTTTTGCTCTCTCTCTCTCTCTCACTCACTCTCTAGCCCTAACAGAGAAAAAAATAGTGCAGTGCAAAAGTGGGTGACTGTGGAGTAAGTCTGGCATGTTGTTCATTCAGAATGAATGCAGGAGTCCTTTTTGAAAGCAACAGGACTACAGGGCTCCGCCTGTGACAGGGAGCTCTTGCCAATCTTGAGGCCCGACCTTTTCTTACATTTAGTGCAAAAGTTCTTCCATTTTTTAGCCTAATCTATCATTTAAAATTTCAGTCCACAAGGTTGGCCACCTATGGGCACCCCCTTCCCTTTCTTGACTATACTACAGTGTCCCCTTTAATTTTCCTTCTACTTCTCAGGTCCTCATACAGGGAGGTTATTGTGGGGACCTCCGAGCATATGTAAAACAACAGGTTGTGTTTATCGTTGTTGGATTTAGTATGTCACATCACTACTATGTCATAAAATACCTTGATGTAGCTACCTTATGTGTATGAAACCTGCTAATGTTGAAAATACCACAGTATTAAGTGTTTTTGATAAAGGTAAATAGTACTAGTTGACTGTATCATAAAAATTAACTTAGTTGTGTTATTTAAAATACATGTAAATTGCTGTAAAATGAAAATCTGAAATATCATGTTGATTTACTTATATCCCATGATGCTTTGCATTAGGGAAGTATGTCTGATGATGTGTTTCTTTGAAACTTGGCTTATTGTCAATGCCTTCTGGGGTAACCCTTGTTTCGGTGTTTCTGCACTTAGGTTCTTTGTTTTTAGCTTTTTTTTTTTTATTATTTGAGCCTCCACTACCCAAGTAAACACGGCCCACATAAGGATGGAGGCTGAATCTCAACTGCTAAGTTAGATCAGAGATCAGTGTGTCAGTAGATGCTTGCTAAGTGCAGAGGAAGGACACACATAGTCTGTTGCTGCAAACTGATGTACTGAAGAAGGGATATGCCACTGCTTAAGGTTATCGCCTGCATTTTGAATAAACATCACACAGAGATTGTGTGTTGAACTTGAAGTTTGGTGTCTGGGCCATCTGTTATCCCACATCCCCTCCACAGACTTGGTGTTAGAAGTGGGATAACTTGCTGGAAGCGTCTGGACTGGCTGAAGAGGGATATTTTCTGATGGATATCACCCAGATATCCCAGGTGAACCAATGCACCAGGGGTTGCCAGAGGAGAACCCAGAGAAGTCCGTGAAGTTCTGATCAGAACCATGTGTGACAGATGGAGAGAAGCTGCTGCCTGGACAGGACCCGCGAGCTTGGAGGAAGGCCAAGCCTGAAGACGACAAAGACAAGCAAAGGGAAGAGGAACTACCGTGGGGTCAAGGCAGACTGGAGGTGCAAAGACAACACCCAGGAGGTGGAGACCCTGATGAGGATGATCCACTGGATGAGTGGGAAATTGCTGGAGGCAGAGGCGCGGAACACTGGTGCCAGGTGCTCGAGAGGTTTCTGCCCAGAGAGTTTGGATAAAGAGTCAGAGGATGATTTCTCGTGGGCTCAGTTTGAGGAAGACCCCTAGACTGAGAAGGATATTCCTTTATTTCCTGTGTTCCCAGGATGTTACCTGTTGGAGGTCGGAGATGCAAGTATGGAACTTGAACGTGAGACCCCAGGTAAGACTGTGCCTAGTGATACTATGCTGGGGTTGAAGACTCCAAGCAAGCAAAAAGAAGCCTATGAGGTTGAAGGGACTAATTTCTTCTATTCATGCAGCTAAATCTATTAACAGTACTGACTGGGATATACTGCCGGCTAAAGAGGCTAAAATGGCCAATATGTTAAGATCAAGGAGGTAGTACAAGCATTTTTTTTTTTTTTAATGAAAAACCTACAAAGGAGGAAGTGGGTGGAAAATGGATAGGAACCTGTGCTGGGGTACTGGGGTAACACCTAGAGTGTCTACCCTCAAGAGTCTGGATCAGTAGCAAGTGAAATGAATGAATCAAGAGACATAGTGGATAGAGGGGATGAATTTAGGACTGGGCCCCTACTTAAAACCGATATGTTTGGTGGGGTTGGAGTAGGTAATTTCTCACCCCAGAGAAAGTCTTTCTATGGGACAGGACTTTACAGCTGTCCAGATTTTCGATCAATAAAATATGACGGACTTTCCCTGAAAGGAGATGGGAAGGTATTGTTAGTCTCCGTTGAGAACTGTGTTAATGCCTCAAGGTAAAGAATGATGATATCCACTATGTTTATCGTTAATAGGGACCCTGAGACAGAGCTTCTGAAGATGGATGGGTGGAAGCTCCATCCCTTCCTGGGACAGGAAGGTGGTAAGCAGTCTGCAATAACTGCTTCCCTCTTAAAGTGGGGGATATGCGACAGGGAGCTCCTGCCACGCCTGAGGACCAACCTTTTCTTACATTTGTTGCAACAGTTTCTCTATTTCTCAGCCTAACCTATCCTTTACAATGTCTAGTCCATAAGCTTGCCCACCTCTGGGCAGCCCCTTCTATTTCTTGACTATGCTATAGTGTCCTCTTTAATTTTCCTTTTCCCTCTCAAGTCCTCGTACAGGGAGGTTATTGTGGTGATCTCTGAGCATATGTAAAACAACAGGTTGTGTTTATCATTGTTGGATTTAGTAAGTAAGAAAAAATTACTCACCTTAGTAAGGTTGTTTCTTCTAATGGAATCTTGCTGTACTCTGACATATGCAGTTAGGTCCTGCCTTTCAACTGCCCCGGAGAACAAAGAGTTAAACTTTCCATGGCCAGCATGGAATGCTCACCACGAGCTTGGCTGAAGCCCCGTCTACTGCTGTTTAAACTTCAACCGTCAGATCTTTACGAGCAATACTCACTAGAAGTTCTGGGTGGAAACAGTAAAACTCGAACTAGCCAATTGGCAACTATATTTATATAAAAGGGTTTTTTGGTTTCAAAGCAAAGACTCAAGTCAGAAAATCCAAAAAACAAAACACATCCCAAAACAGGACACTCACCCAAAATAAAGGAGGGTGAAAAAGGGACACCCCTAGGGTGCCAACACTGCTCCTGCCCACCCCCATCCCAAAGACTAGGTTTTGAGAGGGGAGGCGGGGGGCGGAGGACAGAAAATAGCAAGACTCCACTAGAAGAAACAACATTACTAAGGTGAGTAATTTTTTCTTCAAACAACATGAAGTCTTGCTGTATTCTGACATATGCAGACTACCAAGCAGTACCTCCATGGAGGAGGGACAGAACCTACTTTGGAAACAGGCTCTGAAGTACTGCTGTGCCAAACCGAGCATCACTCCTAGCCTGGATATCCAGAGAGTAATGCTTGAGTGAATGAATGGACTGTTTTCAGGTGGCTGCTTGACAGATTTCTAAGATAGGAATATCCTGGCAGCAGCCAGGGAAGCAACTGTACCTCTAGTACAGTGAGCCCTCAGGCCTGAGGGTGGAGTTCTACCAGTTTTCATAACAGAACTGTATACAAGAAACAATCCACCTGGCAATAGATCTCTTAGTGGCAGGTTTGCCCTTACCAACCTCTCCATACGTGAGGAACAACTGGAGGGACTCAAACCTGTGACCCTAGGTGCGCTCTATGTAGTAGCTGAGGGCCCTTTTAACATCTAAGCTGTACAGCCTCCTCTTTCCAGAGGAGGAATGGTCAAGTGAAGAAAACAGGGAGAGACAGACTGGTTGAGGTGGAAATCTGAAACAACTTTAGACAAAAACTTCCTGTTAGTTCTTAGGACCACTTTATCTCTATGGAAATAGATGAAATCAGGTTCCACTGACAGGGCTTGTAAATCACTGATACGCCTGGCAGAGGTAATGGCCACCAAAAACACAGTTTTCAAAGTCAAGTACTTAAGCTCTGCAGAGGACAAAGGCTCAAAGGGGGCTTGCATAAGCTGAGCAATGCAAACATTAAGGTCCCAACCAGGAGCAGGGTCCCTAAAGGGGGGGACTGGTGTGCAGCAATCCCTTGAAGAACTTACAAAATACAGGATGGGCTGACAGAGGAGAAGGCTTGCCTACTGACAGGAAAGCAGAAACAGCTGCCAAATGCACTGTAAGTGTAGCTGGCCTAAGGTCTAGGCCATTGAAATGGACCATATAGTCCAGAACCATAGGCAACCCAGCAGAATCTGGAGAAATATTCTTCTTAGAACACCAAATAGTGAACCTTTCCATTTGGAAGTGTAAGTCTTTCCAGTGGAAGGCTTTTGAGAAGCCTTAAAGATATCCAGAACCCCTTGGAAAAGATGCAGCTCAGTAAACTCTAACTCTTCAAGAGCCATGCCTTGAGATTCCGAGACCAAAGGTTCGGGTACCAAATCCTCCCCTGAGGGGATGTCAAAAGGTTCCAATTCCTGGGAAGAGACAGGGGAAGGTGGACTGCTAAGGACAGCAACAGTGGGTACCAGGGCTATCTGGCCCAGTCTGGAGCAATCAGAATCACTTTGCATGGTTGTGACCTTATCTTGACTAACACTTTGAACGGGGGGGGCATACAGAAATTTCCCTTCCCAATTCAGGATCAGAGCATCCAGAGGGACTAAGTCCAAGACTGGGAGTCTGCAACAAGAGAGAGGAAGTTGGTGATTATCTGGGGCTGCAAAAAGATCTATCTGTGGAGTGCCCCATCTCGAGAAAATCACTTTCAAAACTAGGGGATCTAGGGTCCATTCCAGATGGCCCAGGAATATTCTGCTCAGAGCATCTGCTAGGACATAGTCCTTCCCTGGGAGGTGAACTGCTATCAGAGAGGTTTGCAGGGAATAGGCCAGGGACCACAACTTCATTGCTTCTGTGCACAAGGCCGTAGACAGAGTGCCTCCCAGCTTGTTGATGTACCACATGGCGGTGGTGTTTTCTGTTCTGACCTTGACCACCTTGTTCTGTACAGATTTGGAAAAGGCTTGCAGCGCCAGAAACACTGCTCTGAGTTCCAAGAGATTGATGTGAAGCAGAGATTCCTGAGGTGACCACAGCCCTTGGATGGTAAGATCCCCCAGAAGGGCTCCCAAGCCCAGCAGGGAAGCATCTGTGGTGAGTATCACTGAATGAGACTGAGTGACAAAAGGAACTCCTTGTCTCAAATCGTCCTGACCCTGCCACCACTGCAAGGCCTGGATCAGGGTTCGAGTCACTGGGACTAGTTTGGTAAGGGGATCCTTTCTTTGGGACCAGAAGGCTTTTAAGTGGAACTAATTGTCCCTCATCTGGAATCTTGCTCCCTGGACCACTGCTGTGGAAGCTGCCATGTGGCCCAGAAGCTGAAGGAAATGCCTTTCTGGTCGAGACACCTGTAGGGTGAATGATGAGGCCAGTTCCATAAGCGTCCTTGCCCTGTCCAGGGGAAGGAAGGCTCTTGCCCTTATTGTACCCAGCTCTGCCCCTATGAAGGGGAAGAGCTGTACTGGCTTGAGAACTGACTTTGGAAGGTTGAGAAGGAATCCTAAGGAAGTGAGCACTTTGCTGAGTTATTTGCAAATGTGACTTGACTTGGTCTGAAGACTGACCTACTATGAGCCAGTCGTCCAAGTATGGGAAGATGGAGATCTTTTTTCTCCTTAGGAAAGCAACCACTACTGCCAGGCACTTTGTGAAAACCATTGGGGTTGATATTAGGCCAAAGGGCATTGCTCTGAATTGATAGTGGCCTGAGGGCAACTCGAACCTGAGGTACTTTCTGTGGGAGCATCTGATGGGAATGTGAAAATAGGCATCTTTGAGGTCCAGGGAGGCTAGCCAGTCCCCTGGCCTTAGAGAGGGAAGGATTATTCCCAGAGTCACCATTTTCAACTTTGGTTTTAAAAGGTGTTTGTTCAGATATCTTAGGTCCAGGATGGGCCGCCATTCTCCTGTGTTTTTGGGGGTTAGGAAGTACCTGGGGTACAATCCTTTCCCCTTGTGTGGGGTGGGAACCATCTCTAAAGCTCTGAGAGCTAGGAGGGAAGAAACCTCTGCCTCTAAGGCAAGGGTCACTCATGGATTTGCAGGTGGAAAGGATCTGGTTCTCATCTTGGGCAATTTTTTGAAGCTGAGAACCAGTCCCTGGCTTACAACTTCCAGGATCCACTTGTCTGATGTCAGAGACTTCCAGTCCTGGACAAAGTAAGCCAGCCTGCCCACTACTGGTATGGGAGAATCGGCCCGGGCAGACCCATCAGGGTGTCTGCATGGCAGGGGCTTTAGGCTGATGGGTGAATGCAGGCCTGCTCATCCCCCATCTGCCTCTCCCTCTAAAGAACCCCCTCTGAGAATAAGAGGAGGAGGCCTGGGCCTGGAAAAAGGCCTTTGGAAAGGCCTGCCCCTGGACTGCTGCCTTTGAGGAGTGGCTTGCCTTTCTTTGGCCTGAGCACTCCTGTAAGTGGTCCTGTACTCGTCCATCTTTTTTATGTAGTTCTCTGTCTGCTCCCCAAACAGAGAATTACCAATAACAGAGAAATCCACGGCCTCAGCCCGGGTATCCGGTGATAGGCTAGTACATCAGAGCCAAGCCATCCTCCGAAGAGCCACAGATGTAGCCATGTCTCTTGATGAAATATCACTGGAGTCCACAGCAGCATGAAATTGCACTTTGGATGTCTCAGTCCCATCTGCAGCCACCTGCTCCAGCTGCTTGGCAAGCTGGTCAGGGGCCTGTTTAGCCAGAGCCACCACAGTGTCCCACCTGGACTTCTGGTATCTAGCTGTGTAGGCCACATAGTTAGCCTGCCTGAGTCACAAAAATGCTGCCATGTACTGTTTCTCTGCCATGGCATCAATCCTCCTGGAGTCCTTATCTGGGGGGTGTGATGCCAAGGGGATATTTGCCTTATCACAGGCAGCAGCCTGCACTACCCCAACATGGCTGCATTGCTGGGAACGGAACTCCGTGTCTAAGCCTGAAAGAGCATACCTCTTGTCCATTTGTCTGTCCACAGGAGGTATGAAATTAGGAGTCTTAAGAATTTTATGTGTCTGTTTCCCAAAGGATTTGTGGAGGGGAACAGACGGTCTCCTGGACTCTGGGATGTCCATCATTTCAACAAAATCAGGCTCCTCCTGATCCTCTACTGCTTGTTCCATAGGAAGCCGGAGGGTTTCAGACACTTTTTTGTAAAACAAAGTGAGAAGGGGACTCAAAGCCTACGAGGAGAAACACCTGAAGGTCTGTCTGGGGAGATGTCAGGGTCAATAGGCACATCCAGACTTTAATAATCACCATCATCATTCTCATATTCTTCCTCCTTCTCATCCAGTTCATAAAATTCTTCCAAGGCGTAATCCGGAACCGGGGGAACCAACCAAACCGAACCCCTGCCAGATGGTGCCGGTTCGGGCGGAACCAAAGTAAGCGACTGGACTATTCTTATCGCCTTGGCTATCTCATCGGTGGTTGGAGTATGAATTTCTGGGTCCGAACCGGATGATTTATCTTAACTTTTTCTTTTTACCGGAACTGACTCCTCAGAATCGGCTCTCCTTTTGCCCGAAGAAGTATTGCCCTGGTCAGAAGGCACTCCTTCTGGTTCGGTCGGAACCGAACCTGGCTGGCCATCCGGGTCAGCGGACTTCTCGGCCTCCCTTTCCCTCAGTCTACCTAATCTCTTTTCCAGGGTAGCTTTGGGAAAATTCTTACAAATTTGGCAGTCTGAATCGAGGTGGTCAAACCCCAGACAATAAACACAGGTAGTGTGGGGATCAGCCTTAGCAAAGACTTCCCCACACACACTGCAGTGTTGAAACCCAGTGGGCCTGTTTTTTTCTTGGGTTTCTCAGACATGGCCAATCCTAACCAAAACTTACCCTTTTTTCGGCAATCTGCCAGGCAAGACTCCCCTATCGGTTCCTGACTGTGTAACGGGTCTTGGAAAAAAAACGTAATAAAATCCGTTTTTTTTTTTAGAACCGATATGGACTGCTTACCACACTCTAAGTAAATACACAAACTTTTTTTTACCTGAAACTGATCGGTTCAGCCGAACCGATCCACAATTTACAAGTTCCACACAGAAACTATAAAGAAAACCTATCTAGTACTCACGGTACCAAAGACAGAGACTTAAACCGACAGATCTGTAGCAGCAATTCAGTAAAAACCGAGCAAAAAACGACACTTTAACCGACCAAATCAGAAATCTGAGGAGCGACTGTTCAGTGAGGCAGAGTAAAGAATCTGACAGTTGTTTAAACAACAGCAGACAGGGGCTTCAACCGAGCTCGCGGGGAACATTCCATGCTGGCCATGGAAAGTTTAACTCTCTGTTCTCCGGGGCAGTTGAAAGGTAGGACCTAACTGCATATGTCAGAATACAGCAAGACTTCATGTTGCTTGAACAGCACTACTATGTCATAAAATACTTTTATGTACATACCTTATGTTTATGAAACCTGTAAATGTTGAAAATACCATGGTACTAGGTGTTTTTGATAAAGGTAAAAAATACTATTTATTTATTTCAGCTTAGGATTAATACCTTTGAGCTGAGGGTTCATTTACAAAGGCTCCAACCAAGTCAATAGTCGAACAGTACACAGCAAGACAGAACAGTACATACAAGTGAACATAAAGTAGTCAGCAAGTAAACACGTGCTTGACAGCAGAACACTATTACTGGACAACAATTTCTGTGCGTAACAGTACAGGTTTGCCAGAACAACATCTCAATCAACACACTAGGATGGCTAGGGCACAAAGCGTTGAGAGGTACTAGCACATCCTGACTGAGGGAACCAGGCAGCATCTTAGCAGCCAGAGGGGGAAAAGAATGAGTCAGGAAGTAAGGTTACAACAGCCAATGAATAGCCTTGTCCAATTGAGAGGTGGGAGGTGGAGTGGAAGAAGAGAAAGACGATAGAAGCTGCCAGAGTTAGCCTTGTCCAATTGCAATGTTGTGGTAGTTGGGGACGGGTAGAGGGAGGTGAAATGGGGAAGTGGACCTCATAGGGCAGGGGTGCAGAGGGTAACAAGAGGCTTGGGGGTGATGGGAAGGTGTAGGTAGTTAAGGTCGTGTAGGACCAGATACTGAAGTAGCATCTTGGCTAGATAGCGCAGTTGTATGCATACTTGTTGGCTAGGTGTGTATGTAGCCCTGATTTGAATTATCTGATCTTGCTACATTCACATATGGCTGAAGGTAGGTAACTGAACCACTTAGCTCCACGGTACGAAAGAGATCTCTGGGCAAGGGAGGTGTGCTTAAATGGAACTTTAAGTACCCTCTTATTTGCACTTCTGGTGCTGATAGAGGGTTGGGTAGTTTCAAAAAGGGAGGTGGAGGACTCTGGCAAGATCCCTAGTCTGGATTTTTTAGCCAATAGGCAAGTTTGGTATTGTAACCGGAGATGTAGGGGGAGCCATCCAGTGCTGTGGTAGAGGGCACACGTATGAGTCAGGCGTTGGGCTCCCACAACCAGACAACAGGCCTTATTTAACAGGGTTTTGACCCTTGTCAATGCAGTATTGGAACCAGCCCCATAAATCAAGTCTGTGGAACACGGAGGACAAAACAGAGATACTTGTGACCAGCTTTAAAGCATCCACCATCATTGCCTGCCCGGTGGCAGTAGAGAAATACAAGTTACTCACCTGTAACAGGAGTTCTAGGAATGGTATACTGTATGTTGTTCATCCACACTGTCTGGCAGGTTCCTTGCCACTTTAAATCTTGCCGGAAGGTCTTCAAGCTGGCTCCTCCCACCCACCCGGGTGGTAAAACTCTCAGCTCCGCCCCATGACGCCAGAACTAGCCCGCTGGAAGCCAGTTTATGCGTCGAAGCCAGGGAGGTCAGGTGGGTAGTGTGGATGAACAACATATACCATTCCTAGAACTCCTGTTACAGGTGAGTAACCTGTATTTCTAGGGACATGGATATGTTGTTCATCCACACTGTCTGGCAGACTCCTAGCAGTTCTCCGGGAGGAGGGAGGCAGGACGCACACCCCCCTACTTGTGAAATAAAGACTGGTGAACCCAGACCCCAAAACCAGCATCCCGGCGTGACTCAAGGTCGATGTGGTAGTCGGTGATGAAGGTGTGTGCTGACTTCCAGGAAGCAGCCCTGCTGATTTCCTGGATAGGGACATCCCCAGAAGCAGCCACCGATGCAGCGGTATGGCGGGTAGAATGAGCTCTTATCCCTCTGGGAGGCTCCATGCCCGCCAACGTATGGCAGAGATCAATGCAGGAGGTCACCCACCTGCCTATCGTCCACTTGGCTGCAGGTCTGCCAGGTGCGGCTTCAGCGTAGGTGACAAACAGCAGGCGAACCTCTCCCCGAACTTCAACGGTCCACTCCTTGGAATAAGCTAGCGCTCTTCCAGGGTCCAAAGTATGGAGCCTATATTCGGCCTCCAAGGTGTGATTGGGGTAGAACACCAGCAGAGTCAACACCTGGTTAAGGTGAAACTTTGACACCACCTTCGGAAGGAACTTCGGGTGGGGGCGCAGGACAACCTTGTCCCTGTGGAAGACCAGATAGGGAGACACGATGGAAAGCACCTGAAGCTCTCCCATCCTTCTGGCTGACGTGATAGCCACCAAGAAGAAAAAAATTACTCACCTTAGTAATGTTGTTTCTTCTAATGGAGTCTTGCTATATTATGACATATGAAGTTTGTCCCAGCCTTAGAACTGCTCCGGAGGTGAAAGAGTTAACTTCCATGCCAGGCATGGAATCTTGAGCACGAGCTCGGTTGAAAAAAACTCAGTCTGTTGATCTTCAAACTGAAACTGTCAGATCTTTACGAGCAAAACTCACTAAGGTTCTGTGTGGAAGCTGTAAACCTACACTAGCCAACTGGCTACTAAAATATTAACACATTTTTCTAGTCCCAAAACCAAGACTCAAGTCAGGGGATCCAAAAGATAAAATAAAATAAAATACAACACCCAAACACCCCAAAAAAGGGGGTGAAAACACAAGGTGGGTATCATTAAGTGCCAACACTGCACTGCCCACCCACATCCCAAGAGCAGAGGTTCTGAGAGGGGCAGGCGGGGGGGAGGTCATAATATAGCAAGACTCCATTAGAAGAAACAACATTACTAAGGTGAGTAATTTTTTCTTCAAACAACATGAAGTCTTGCTATATTATGACATATGCAGACTACACAGCAGTACCTCCATGGAGGAGGGACAGAACCTACTTAGGAAACAGGCTCTGAAGCACAGCTGTGCCAAACCGAGCATCACTCCTAGCCTGGATGTCCAGGGAGTAATGCTTGGTGAAAGTGTGTACTGTTTTCCAGGTAGCTACTTGATATATCTCTAAGATAGGGATGTCCCTGGCCGCAGCTAGGGACGCAGCTGTACCTCTGGTAGAGTAAGCCCTCAGGCCTGAAGGAGGAACCTTACCCAGTTTTTGATAGCAAAATTGGATACAAGAGACAATCCACCTGGCAATGGATCTTTTAGTGGCAGGTTTCCCTTTACCAGCCTCACCATAAGTAAGGAACAGTTGGAGGGAGTCAAACCTGTGACCCTTGGTACACTCTGTGTAGTAACTAAGGGCTCTCTTTACATCTAAACTGTGCAGCCTCCTCTCGCCAGAGGAGGAATGGTCAAGTGAAGTACACTGGAAGAGATATAGATTGATTAAGGTGGAAATCTGAAACCACCTTAGGCAAGAACTTCCTGTTAGTCCTGAGGACTACCTTATCTCTGTGAAAGGAGATAAAAATCAGGCTCCACTGACAAAGCTTGTAACTCACTTATGCGCCTGGCAGAAGTGATGGCAACTAAAAACACAGTTTTCCAAGTCAAGTACTTAAGCTCTGCTGAAGACAAAGGCTCAAAGGGGGGTTGCATTAGCTGAGCAATGCAAACATTAAGATCCCAGGCAGGAGCAGGGTCCCTGAATGGAGGGTTGGTGTGAAGCAATCCCTTGAAAAACTTGGAGAATACAGGGTGAGCAGAAAGAGAAGAGTGATTTCCTGCTGAAATAAAAGCAGAGACAGCTGCCAAATGCACTTTCAGGGTAGCTGGCCTCAGCCCCAAAGTATTTAGATGGACCATATAGTCCAGGACTGTGGGCAAATCGGCAGATTCTGGGGAAATATGCTTTCCAGAGCACCATATGGAAAATCTTTTCCATTTAGAATTATAAGTAGCCCTGGTGGAAGGCTTCCTAGAAGCTTTCAAGATATCGAGTACACCTTGAGAAAGGTGTAGGTCAGCAAACTCTAACTCCTCAAGAGCCAGGCCTTGAGGTTGAGGGATTTGAGATTCGGATACCAAACTCTCCCCTGGGCACAGGTTAGCACACTGTGATTCCTGGGGAGACACAGGGGAAGGTGGACTGCTAAGGACTGAAGGAGTGGATACCAAGGCTGTCTGGCCCAGTCTGGAGCAATCAGAATCATCTTGCAAGGTTGAGATCTGATTTTGACTAGCACCTTGAACAAAAGAGGAAAGGGGGAAAGGCATAGAGGAACTTCTCTTCCCAATCGAGAAGGAAGGCATCCAGAGGGACTGAGCCCAACACTGGGGGCCTGCAACAAAAAAGCGGAAGTTGGTGATTGTCTGGGGCTTCAAAAAGATCTATCTGAGGGGTACCCCACCTGGCAAATACTAACCCCAGTACTAGGGGATCCAGTGACCATTCGTGATGGCCCTGGGAAATCCTGCTGAGAGCATCTGACAGGACATTCTCTTTGCCTGGGAGGTGAACTGCCATGAGGGAGGTGTTCAGGGAATAAGCCAGAGACCACAACATCATCGCTCGGTGCACAAGGCCAAAGACCGAGTGCCCCCTAGCTTGTGGATGTACCACATTGTAGTGGTGTTGTCTGTCTGACCTGTACCACTTTGTTCTGAACAGATGCAGAAAAAACCTGAAGTGCTAGAAAAACACCTCTGAGTTCCAACAGATTGATGCGGAGCAGAGATTCCTGAGGGGACCACAATCCCTGGGTGGTGAGGTCGCCCATGTGCGCTCCCCATCCCAAGAGGGACGCATCTGTAGTAAGGGTCAAGGAGTGAGATTGAGGGAAGAAAGGAACCCCCAGTCTCAGATTACTCTGATCCTGCCACCACTGCAGGGCCTGGATCAGGGTTTGAGTTACTGGGAACAATTTGGTTAGAGGATCTCTCCTTTGAGACCAGGAGGCTCTCAAATGGAACTGGATGTCCCTCATCTGAAATCTTGCTCCTTGCACTACAGCTGTGGAAGCAGCCATGTGGCCAAGGAGCTGTAGAAAATGCCTTGCTGGTCGAGAGACCTGCAGAATGAAGGAGGAGGCCAGAGTCACTAGGGTCTTTACTCTTTCTAGAGGAAGGAAAGCTCTGGCCTGCTTTGTGTCCAGTTCTGCGCCTATGAAGGTGAGTAGCTGAACAGGCTCTAGAACTGACTTTGGACGATTGAGAAGAAAACCTAGAGATGTAAGCAGCTGCTGGGTAACCTGAAGGTGTGATTTGACTTGGTCTGGAGACTGACCCACTATGAGCCAGTCGTCCAGGTAAGGAAAGATGGCAATCTTTGCCTTCTTAAGTGAGCAACTGCTACTGCCAGGCATTTGGTGAATACCCTTGGGGCAGAGGTGAGGCAGAGGCATTGCTCTGAACTGGTAATGGCCTAAGGGTAGTTGAATCTGAGAGTACTTTCGGTGGGAGCTTCTGATGAGAACATGGAAGTAGGCATCCTTGAGGTCAGGGATGCTAGCCAGTCCCCTGGCCTTAGGGAGGTAAAATAATTCGAGTGTCACCATTTTGAATTTTGGTTTAAAAGGTGCTTGTTTAGGTATCTTAGATCCAGGATGGGCGCCATTCTCCTGTCTTTTTGAGGTAAGGAAGTACCTGAGTACAGTCCTTTGCCCTGATGTAGGGGAAGAACCCTTTCTACAGCCCTGAGAGCCAGGAGGGTTTAGACTTCTGTTTCTAAAGCAAGAGCCTCTGATGGATTTGCAGGTAGAAAGGATCTGGTTCTCATCTTTGGAAATTTTTTGAAGCTGAGAACCAGTCCCTGGCTTACTACCCAGGACCCACTTGTCTGATGTTAAAGACTCCCAGTCCTGGACTAAGTAAGCCAGCCTGCCCCTACAGGTAATGGAGAATCGCCCTGGGCATCCCATCAGGGTGCCTGTTTGGCAGGAGCTTTAGGCTGGGGGTGGAGCAGGCCTGCGGTCCCGTCTGCCTCTCCCTCTGAAGAACCCCTCTGGGCATAAGCTGAAGAGGAGGCCTGGGCTTGGTAAAAAGGCCTGTGAAATGGCCTGCCCCTGCCCCTGGAAAGCTGCCTCTGAGGAGTGGCTTGCCTCTCCTTGGCCTGTGCACTCCTATAAGTGGTCCTATACTCATCCATTTTCTTCATGTAATTCTCTGTCTGCTCCCCAAACACAGAATTACCACAACAGGAAAATCCATGGCCTTAGCCTGGGTATCCTGTGACAGGCTAGTACACCTGAGCCAAGCCATTCTGCGAAAAGCCACAGATGTAGCCATGACTCTTGAAGATACATCATTAGAGTCCACTGCAGCATGAAATTGCACCTTGGATGCCTCAATACCATCAGCAGCCACCTGTTCCAGATCCTTGGCAAGCTGGCCAGGGACCTGTTTCGCTAAAGCCATAACAGTATCCCATCTGGATTTCTGGTATCTTGCAACATAGGCCATATCATTTGCCTGTCTGAGTCCCAAGGATGCTGCCATGTATTGTTTCTTTGCCATGGCATCAATCCTCCTGGAGTCCTTGTCAGGGGAGTGTGAAGCCAAGGGAATATTTGCCTTATCACAGGCTGCAGCCTGCACTACCCCAACATGGCTGCATTGTTGTGAAAGGAACTCCGTATCAGAGCCTGACAATGTGTACCTCTTGTCCATCTTTTTATCCACAGGAGGTAAAGAATTAGGAGCTTTCAAAATCTTTGTCTGTTTCCTTAAAGATTTATGTAAAGGAATAGACAATCTCCTGGACTCTGGGATATCCATCATTTTCACATAGTCAGGCTCCTCCTGTTCATCCACAGCTTCTTCCAAAGGGATTTAGAGGGTTTCAGCAACTTTTTTATAAAACAGAAAATGAGAAGGGGAGTCAGAAAGCCTAGGGGGGGACACTCCTGAAGGTCTGTCTGGGGAGGTGTATGGTTCAATGGGCATATCCAGACTTTCAAAATCACATTCACTCTCTTCATAATCCTCCTCCCCCTCCTCCGGTTCATAAAATTCTTCTATATCATATTCTTGAACCAGTGGAACCGCCTAAACCGACGTTTACCTGATGGTGCCAGTTAGGACGGAACGGGAAGCGACTGGACAATTTGGATTGCTTTGGCTATCTCTGCAGCGGTTGGAGAAGGAAATTTTGGCTCCACACCTGCTGATTTTCTAGTCCTCTTTGCTGGAACTGGCTCCTCTGAGTCAATCATCTCTTCGTTTGCCTGAGAAGTATTGCCCTGGTCAGAGGGCACTCCCTCCGTTCGGTTGGCACCGAACCGGGTTGTCATCGGGTCAGCGGACTTTTTGGCCTCTCATTCCCTGAGCCTACCAACTCTCTTATCCAGGGTAGCTGCAGGGAAATTCTTGCAAATCTGGCAGTCTGCATTGAGGTGGTCAAACCCCAGACAATAAACACATGTGGTGTGTGGGTCAGCCTTGGCAAAGGCTTCCCCACAGACACTACAGTGCTGAAACCCAGTGGGCCCGGTTTTTCTTTTGGGTTTCTCAGACATAATGCCAGCCTAACCAAAAACTTGCACTTTTCCGGCAAATCGCCAAGCAAGACACCCTTATCGGTTCCCAACCGTGTCACGGGTCGTGGAAAAAAACGTAATGAAATCCGTTTTTTTTAGAACCGATAAGAACCGGGAACCGCACTCTAAATGTAATTTAATAAGTTTTAACAACAAACTGATTGGTTCAAACCGAACCGATAACACGTTTGCAAGTTCCACACAGAGAAATGTAAAACCTATCTATTACTTACGATACCACAGACAGAGCTTGAACCGACCGGCTGCGGTTAAAATATACAATTGCGCTTCAGAAAACCGAGAAATAACACTTTTTTAACCGACAAATGAACCGAGCAGTAGGAGGCATCTCCGGAGTGACTGTTCAGTGAGGCGGAGTAAAGAATCTGACAGTTTCAGTTTGAAGATCAACAGACAGAGTTTTTTTCAACCGAGCTTGCGCTCAAGATTCCATGCCTGGCGTGGAAGTTAACTCTTTCACCTCCGGAGCAGTCCTAAGGCTGGGACAAACTGCATATGTCATAATATAGCAAGACTTCATGTTGTTTGAAGGCAGTCTTCCACGACAGGAGAGAGATATCACACCTGTGCATTGGTTCGAATGGCTTGCCCATGAGCTTAGCCAATACCAGCAGTAGATCCCACGGAGGTGGAGGTTCTCGCACCGGAGGGGATATGTGATTAAGGCCTTTGAAAAAGTCCCCACCCACCTTCTCCTGCGCCACCGACTGCTTCCTGGCCCGCGCCCGGTACGAAGAGATGGCTGCCAAGTGCACCTTAAGGGTCGTCGACCGAAGTCCTTGCTGAGAAAGGGACGACAGATAGTCCAGAATGCTTGCCTAGGAACAGGAGGAAGGGTCCAGGCTCTTGCCCTGACACCAAATGGAGAATCTCTTCCATTTGAAGGTGCAGCATTTTCTGGTCGACTCCTTACGGGACGCCTCAACGACATTGAGGACCTCGTCGGAAAGACCCAAGGCCTGTAACTCTAGCCGCTCAGGAACCAGGCCGTCAGGTGCAGGGATTGAAGGTCCAGATGGAACACCTTCCCCTGATTGACTGAGATCAGGTCCGGGCGGACTGGAAGCCGCCTCGGGAGCCTGGAGCTGAGACTGAGGAGATCTGGATACCAGAACTGGCGGGCCAGTCTGGGGCTACCAGAATCACCTGCGCCTTGTCCCTCCTTGCCTTGAGAAGCACCCTGTGGATCAAGGGAAATGGGGGAAAGACGTAGAAGAGGCCCGGGGTCCACGGCCTCAAGAAGGCATCCCCATGCAGTGAGCCCTGCTGAGGGGAGTGGGCATGAAAGAGTCTCAGCTCCGCATTCTCCCTGGAGGCAAACAGGTCCACCTGAGGCATGCCCCAGTGGGAGAACAGATCTTGTACTACCTCCGGCAGGAGAGACCACTCGTGGGACGCAGTCCCTATCCGGCTTAGGGCATCGGCCAGAGTGATGAAGGCTCCTGCCACATGGATGGCAAGGAGATCCGCCTCCAGGCTGCGCACAAGTGACCAAACACGGAGAGCTTCCTTGCACAGAGGCATGGAGCGCGTCCCGCCCTGGTGGTTTAGGTAGTACATAGTCGTGGTATTGTCCATCTGGACCTGAACCACTTGACCCCATAGAAACGGAGCGAAGGCGATGAGGGCTAGACGAACTGCTCAAAGCTCCAGCAGGCTGATGAGGCATCGGGAGTCCCGAGGGGACCACAGGCCGTGTGCTCCCCCAGATGGGCACCCCAACCCATCAGAGAGGCATCGGTCGATAGAGACCCCGTCGGCTCGGGGCAGACAAATGGGATGCCCTCCTGCAGATGTGCTGGAACGGTCCACCACTGGAGAGCGTTCCACACCTCCTGGGTCACTGTCACTTGCTGATCCAGCGGATCGAAGTGCTGTGACCATTGGCTGGCCAGCCCCCACTGAAGGGGACCACGCTGGTGCAGGCCGCCATGAGGCCCAGGAGGTACAGGAAGTCCCGGGCAGGGCACAATTGCCCAACCTGAAATGACTGGGAAAGGAGGAAAGAACCTCAGCCCTGTCCGCCGGGAGTCATGCTCTGGCTCATGAAGAGTCGAGCTCTGCCCGATAATTGTATCACCTGCTTTGGCAAAGGTTCAGACTTGGCCTCGTTGATGGGAGGCCAACCTGAAAGCAAACCTGGAGGGCCAGATCTCTGGACGCTCCACCTCCATTCTGGAGGGGCTGCAATCAACCAGTCATCAGGTAGGGTACACCCGGACCCTTGAGCGCCCGCAGGAATGCTGTTACCACTGCCATGCATTTGGTGAAGACCCTCGGAGCAAGGGAAAGGCCGAAGGGCATGGCCCGGAACTCGTAGAGGGATCCCTCTGCCCTAAAGCGGAAGAATCTCTGGTGGGACGGATGAATTGGGACGTGAAAGAACGCGTCCTGAAGGTCCAGAGAACAGAACCATACGCCTCATTCTAAGGATGGGATTATCTGAGCCAGAGTGACCATCCTGAAGGTCCAAGACCTTAGGAACCTGTTCAGGTCGTGCAGGTCGAGAATGGGGCGCCAGCCCCCCATCCGTTTTGGGACCAGGAAGTACCTGGACACAAACCCCGGGTCTGGAGGAGGATCCGCCACCTGCCTGATCACCTCTTTTTCGAGGAGCAGGGCGATATCGGCTCAGCGAGCCGACAAAGAGGCTGCGGACCCCGTAGCCCCCCAAGGTGTGATGGCTCGGAAGGCGGGGCCTGCTTGAACTCCAGGGGCAGGCCCTTTCCTACCACTTCCAACACCCAATGGTCCATGGTGATAACGGACCAGGCGGAAAAGAAGTGGCAGAGCCGTCCCCCCATCGGGGGAACCCAGGGGGGAGTGACGAGGTTGCCGGCGACACCCCTCAACCACTCACTGGGCAGGCTTAGAGGAAGGACTGGCCGAGGGACCTCCTGGGCCTTTACTCCCTGCTTCCTATTAGAGAAAGCCCCAGGCTTGGGTTTGGGATGCCAAGCACGAGCCTGCTGGTCCTGGTGCTGTTGGGCGGACGTGCCACAGGCGCAGAAGGACGAAAGGACTTATGTTGCTGTTGTCGACGGCCCTTGTCCTTCTGGGCGGAGGCGACTGAGTCCAGAGTGGCACTGGACTTTTCGATCCACTGGAGGTGACCTTCCACTCCAGGGCCGAAGAGGTCGGTCCCCAGCAAGGGGACATCCTCCAGTTTATGCTGGGTATCCGCCATGAAGGTGGATAGCCTCAGCCATGCTCTGCAGCGCATTGCCACCGAGGCCGCAATTGATCTGTCACAGGAGTCTCCAATGTCCAGAGCCGTTTGGAGCTGCTCTTTTGCCACCACCCTTCTCTGGTCCCGTACCTGCCGGACCGTGGTCTGCAGGTCGGCCGGGAGACGAGGGATCACCCTGTCCAGGGAGCCCATGAGGGCGTGGGAGAAGTGTGCCATCAACCGCGCCGAGCTGGCCTGGCGGAGGCCAAGGGAGGCGCATACACCTTGTGCCCGGCATAGTCCAGCTTTTGGACTCCTTGTCCGGAGGCTTGCATCCCATCCCTAGCATTACCGGAACCGGGCTTTGTCAGTGACCAACGCCTCGGCGGAGGGGTGTTCCGAAAAACCGGGCAAAGAGCCGGTAGGGACCGCATACTTCCTGGCCATCCTGGCCGAAGGCACAGGACAGGAAGCCAGCCGCTGCCAGAGCTCCAAGGCTGGGCCAACAATGGCTTCAGCCCCCGTAAGGCCTCTGTGGGTGAATCCCCTCGGTCCAGTATCTCCGTCAGGGGATACTTGGCCCGCTTGGATATGGGCTCGAGCTGCAACCCGGTGGACTCCGAGATGAGCCGAAGCAGACCCATGAAGGACGATTGGCTTTCGTCCATCGACTGGCCCCCGGAGGACTCCAGGTCAATGGGCCTGCAGAACAGGGAGGAGTCGTCGTCTGACTCCAAGGACTCTGCGAAGAGCTGCCTGGAGCCTGAGCCACCCTCCACCCGCCGAGGACAGTCGGGAATGAGGCTGACCGACAACCTGTGGGGCAGGCCCTGACACGAGCAAGAGTCCTTGGTCGGTGCCCCCGATTTCGGTTGTGGAGGCGGAGGTTCCACCACAATCGGTGGGGCAGCTGGTTTCGGCTGAACAACTGGCCCAAGCTTGGGCACCTCGGCTACAGCGAGGGGTTGCTTCAGCCGCTAGATGGCCGGGGAAGGCGATGGCGTCGGCTTGTTTCCGGACAGAAGTAACTGCTGCCACATCAGGTCCTCGTAGCGTCAACGCAATTTGCGCTGAAGCCTCTCCTCTTCCGAGGAGGAAGAAGAGGACAAGCGGCAGCGCCACTTACTTAGGTGCTGAGACAGAGACCACCGATGTCGGCGGGATTGGCTGGACCGAGAGGATGTCCAAGACAGAGACCGAGAGCCTCGGTGTTTCCGAGGGCGGGTCTGGGAAGGCGAGGGGACACCAGCTCTTCCCTCGGCGCAGAAAGCCTTGACAGGACTGTGGCACCGGCGCGAGAGAAAGTCCTCGGTCTCCACCGGAGAGCCAGTGAAGAAGGGTTGTCGGCTTCACCAGTGGACAACCGTCCGATGGAGTCGAGAAAAATCTCGACCGCGTCGACTGGTGTCTCGGCGGCTGACCTGACGGGGAACCGTGAAGCCAGCGGTATGGCAGCTACCTCAACCAGTCGGTGTCGACTCCCGCTCCCTAGCGCCGGCGGTGGGATTTACCTTCGAGTCCTTCTTTTTGGACGAGAGGAATGTCCTGCTGGCCCTCTCCCTTCGTGGAAAGGGATTGGCAAAGCTCCTTGAAAGAAGCTGAATATGAGGTACCAGAGAGGCGAGATAAATGCCGTGACCGAGGAAGAGGATGATGCGGCCTGTCCGCCTCTTCCTCGGGTGATCATCTGCTCGGGGTTGCTCAGCCCGAGCCAGCCACATGATAACCGTAGCAGACTATTTAAACTTCACCAGCAGGTGCGCTTCTGGGCGTCAAGTTGTAACCAGGCAGCGGTCTTCCAGGACGTTGGGCGAAAACGAACGGCATAACTCGCAGGCCTGCAGGTCATGGTCTAGGCCGAGGCAGTAGACGCACGTGGAGTGCGGATCCGTCCTGGACATTTTCTGCCCACAAGGGCACCGTTGAAATCCAGGAGTCGATTTGTCCATCGCAGCCACGAGGGAGTAACTTGACCGAAGTCTTGAAAATTTTAGAATAAGTTTCAGGCTAACCAAAGAAATAGGATCCAGTCTACACGCAGAGCGTTAAGGAGGGAACCTGAGCTTCCAAGCGGTAAGGAAGATCTGGCGTCATGGGGCGGAACAGAGAGTTTTACCACCCGGGTGGGTGGGAGGAGCCAGCTTGAAGACCTTCCGGCAAGATTTAAAGCAGCAAGGAACCTGCCAGACAGTGTGGATGAACAACATATCCAAGTCCCTAGAACACAAAATTTCATGTTTGCCACTTTGACTAGCTGCTCACTGTGAGTGGTGAAGGTGTCGTCTAGGTGAACATCCACATATTTAAAGGTGGCAACTTGTTTGAGTGCGTCACTTTTGTAGCTCAGAATCCTTAGTGGGCTGCTTCTCAACTTGTTTTGGGGTGTGGAGAAAAGCATGCACTTAGTCTTTTTATACATAGATACATAGACAGTGTCGGAAGATAAGGGCCTAGGGCCCACCCAGTCTGCCCATTTGAGCTTGTAAGTCCAGTTAATGTTTTCCAAGAAGTCTGTTGCCCCTTACCGTGACCTCCAGAATTCCTTTATGTCCATCCCATGCATTCTTAAATCCCGTGATTGTTTCAGCCCCCACCACTTCCTCTGGCAGGGTGTTCCACTTGTCCACCACCCGTTCTGTGAAGAAATTCTTCCTCACGTTTCCTCTGAATCGTCCACCCTCCAATTTCATCCCATGCCCTCTAGTCCTGGAACATCTTTTTCGCTTAAAAATAGTGTATTCCTGCACCCTGTTCCTCCCTGTAAGATACTTGTATGTCTCTACCATATCCCCTCTCTCCCTCCTCTCCTCCAGGGAGTACATGTTCAGTTCCTTCAACCTGTCTTCATAGGACTTGTGATGCAATCCATGCACCATCTTTGTTGCCCTCTTCTGAACCTTCTCTACCCTGTCTATGTCTTTATGTAGGTACGGTCTCCAGAACTGTACAGTGTACTACAGGTGGGGCCTCACTAGTGTCTTATATACTGGAATTATGACCTCCCTTCTCCTGCTGGTGATGCCCCTGCCTATGCATTCCAGCATCCCATTTGCTTTACCTGCTGCCTTGTCACACTGTTTCCCCGCCTTGAGGTCATCAGAGATGATAACCCCAAGATCCCTTTCCTGCTTGGTGCATGCTATATCCTCACCCCTCAACTGATATATTGTGCCAGGGTTTTTGTGCCCCATATGCATTATCTTTCACTTTCTTGCATTGAATTTCAACTGCCAAACCCCTGACTATTCTTCAAGTTTCTGCAGGTCCCTTCTCATTCTGTCCACACCCTCTGGCGTGTCTACTCTGTTACAGAGCTTTGTCTCATCAGCGAACAGTGAAATTCTGCCTTCTAGGTCCTGCACAATGTCACTGATGAAGATATTGAATAGGACCGGCCCCAGCACTGATACCTGTGGTACCCCACTGGTCACTCTTCCCTCTGTGGAGTGACAGCCATTTACCACCACCCTCTGTGTCCTGCCGCCCAGCCAGTTACCTACCCACCACACTCTGTCCTGCCCACACCCATATTCCCCAGTCTGTGCAATAGTCTTCTATGTGGCACAGTGTCAAAGCCTTGCTGAAGTCCAGACAGGCCATGTCCACTGCCCTCCTGACCACCTCCTAGTCACCCAGTCAAAAATTCATGAGGCTGGTCTGACATGACCTCCCCTAGTGAAACCATGCTGCCTTGGGTCCTGTAGTCCATTGACAACCAGATGTTCCACCAATCTCTCCTTCAGTAGTGCTTCCATGATCTTCCCCACTACCGAGGTGAGGCTGACTGGTCTGTAGTTCCCCGCTTCCTCTTTGTTCCCACTTTTGTATAAGGGGACTACATCTGCTATCCTCCAGTCTTTGGGTACCTCCTGTTTCCAGTGATCGGCTAAACAGGATAGCACTAGTTTATTTTGGGAAAACCATGATTCCAGCCTCTGGAAGTTGCCTTGCAATGCAGCGTTGCTAGTTAATACTGGTTGACTATTATAAAAATTAAGTTAATTGTTTTATTTAAATGCATGTAAACTGCTGTTTATTTATTTATTTGCTTTTGTTAACCAGGTAAGCACACTAGACAGCAAGTGCCTATTTTCAGGAGCGACCCGGGAGGTTACAGTACATAAGATACAGAATACAGAACAGTACATAAAATACAGAGTCAGGGTAACACGCTGTCACACAGTCAGGTGGGAGGAACACCAAACGGTGCAGATGCTATGCATAGCCAGCGCAACACACAGCCCTGGACCACGGCCACCTCACTGGTGCCATCTTCGTGGACCTAAGGCCTTCGACACCATAAACCATGACCTCCTACTGAACATCCTAGCCTACACAGGGCTCTCCAATGAAGCCCTAAACTGGTTCACCAGCTATCTCTCCGATAGAACGCAATAAGTCAAGGTAGGCCATGTCCTGTCCCCCCACCTCCCTATCCGTTCCGGTGTCCCTCAGGGCTCCATACTCGGCCCCCTCCTCTTCAGCCTATTCCTCAACTCCCTCCCATCATCATGCACCCGAAATTTGCTCCTATACACGGATGATGCGGTCTTGTTCGCCTCTGACCTGACCCCCCTCAAACTTCACCAAACCCTCCAACACTCTTTCCGTGAAATCGAAGACTGGTTCACCACCCAGCGTCTTATTATTAACTGCAATAAGACAAAAGAAAAAATTACTCACCTTAGTAATGTTGTTTCTTCTAATGGAGTCTTGCTATATTATGACATATGCAGTGAGTCCCAACCTTCGAACTGCTCCGGAGGTGAAAGAGTTAACTTTCCATGCCAGGCATGGAACGCAGAGCTCGAGCTCACTTGAAACTCTGTCTGTTGTTCTTCAAACTCAAACCGTCAGATCTTTACGAGCTAAAACTCACTGAGGTCCTGTGTGGAAACTGTAAACCTACACTAGCCAACTGGCTACTAAACATAAAGACACAACACCAAATCACCCCAAAGAAAGAGGGGTGAAAACAACAAGGTGGAATCTACTAAGTGCCAACACTGCACTGCCCACCCACATCCCAAAAACAGAGGTTCTGAGAGGGGCAGGCGGGGGAGGTCATAATATAGCAAGACTCCATTAGAAGAAACAACATTACTAAGGTGAGTAATTTTTTCTTCAAACAACATGAAGTCTTGCTATATTATGACATATGCAGACTACACAGCAGTACCTCCATGGAGGAGGGACAGAACCTACTTAGGAAATAGGCTCTGAAGCACAGCTGTGCCAAACCGAGCATCACTCCTAGCCTGGATGTCCAGAGAGTAATGCTTGGTAAAAGTGTGAACTGTTTTCCAGGTAGCTGCTTGACATATCTCTAGAATAGGGATGTCCCTGGCAGCAGCCAGGGAAGCAGCTGTACCTCTGGTAGAGTGAGCCCTCAGGCCTGAGGGAGGAACCTTACCCAGCTTTTCATAACAGAACTGGATACAAGAGACAATTCACCTGGCAATGGATCTTTTAGTGGCAGGTTTCCCTTTACCAAACTCACCATAAGTGAGGAACAGTTGGAGGGAGTCAAATCGTTGACCCTTGGTACGCTCTATGTAGTAACTAAGGGCTCTCTTCACATCTAAGCTGTGCAGCCTCCTCTCGCCAGAGGAGGAATGATCAGTGAAGTACACTGGAAGAGATATAGACTGATTAAGGTGGAAATCTGAAACCACCTTAGGCAAGAACTTCCTGTTAGTCCTGAGGACCACCTTATCTCTATGAAAGGAGATAAAGTCAGGCTCCACTGACAAAGCTTGTAATTCACTTACGCGTCTGGCAGAAGTTATGGCTACCAGAAACACAGTTTTCCAAGTCAAGAACTTCAGCTCTGCTGAAGACAAAGGCTCAAAGGGGGGTTGCATAAGCTGAGCAATGCAACCATTAAGATCCCAGGCAGGGTCCCTGAATGGAGGGCTGGTGTGAAGCAATCCCTTAAAAAACTTGGAGAATACAGGATGAGCTGAAAGAGAAGAGGGTTTACCTGCTGAAATAAAAGCAGACAGCTGCCAAATGTACTTTTAGGGTAGCTGGTCTGAGCCCCAAGGTATTTAAATGAACCATATAATCCAGGACTGTGGGTAAATCAGCAAATTCTGGGGAAATATGCTTCCCAGAGCACCACATGGGAAACCGCTTTCATTTGGAATTATAGGTAGCCCTGGTGGAAGGCTTTCTAGAAGCCTTTAGTATATCCATTACCCTTTGGGAGAGGTGCAGATCAGCAAACTCTAACTCTTCAAGAGCCAGGCCTTGAGATTGAGAGATTTGAGGTTCGGGTACCAAACTCTCCCCTGAGCAAAGGTTAACAGATTGTGATTCCTGGGAAGACACAGGGGAAGATGGACTGCTAAGGACAGTAGGAGTGGATACCAGGGTTGTCTGGCCCAATCTGGAGCAATCAGGATCATCTTGCAGGATTGAGACCTGATTTTGACTAACACTTTGAACAGGAGAGGGAAGGGGGGGAAGCATAGAGAAAATTCCCTTCCCAATTGAGAACTAAGGCATCCAGAGGGACTGAGCCCAACACTGGGGGCCTGCAGCAAAAAGGAAGTTGGTGATTGTCTGGGGCTGCAAAAGATCTATCTCAGGGTGCCCCATCTGGCAAATATCACCTCAGGACCAGGGGTCCAGTGACCATTGTGATGGCCCTGGGAGATCCTGCTGAGAGCATCTGCTAGGACATTGTCCTTGCCTGGGAGGTGAACTGCCGTAAGGGAGGTGTTCAGGGAGTAAGCCAGAGACCACAACTATTGCTTCGTGCACAAGGCCATAGACCGAGTGCCCTTGCTTGTTGATGTACCACATTCTGGTGGTGTTGTCTGTTCTGACTTGTACAACTTTGTTCTGAACAGATTTGGAAAAACTTGAAGTGCTAGAAAACTGCTCTGAGTTCCAACAGATTGATGTGGAGCAGAGACTCCTGAGGGGACCACAATCCCTGGTAGTGAGGTCGCCCATGTGACTCCCCACCCAAGAGGGATGCATCTGTAGTAAGGATTAAGGTGGGACTGAGTGACAAAGGGAACCCTTGTCTCAAATTGCTCTGATCCTGCCACCACTGTAGGGCCTGGATCAGGGTCCGAGTTACTGGGATCAATTTGGTTAGAGGGTCTTTCCTTTGAGACCAAAAGGCTCTCAAATGGAACTGCATGTCCCTCATCTGAAATCTTACTCCCTGCACTACCGCTGTGGAAGCAGCCATGTGCCCCAGGAGCTGCAGAAAATGCCTTGCTGGTCGAGAGACCTGCAGGGTAAAGTAGGAGGCCAGAGAGACCAGGGTCCTTGCCCTGTCCAAAGCAAGGAAGGCTCTGGCTTCCTCTGTGTTCAGCTCTGCGCCTATGAAGGTAAGGAGCTGGACAGGTTCTAGAACTGACTTTGAAAGATTCAGAAGGAAACCTAGAGAGGTGAACAGCTGCTGAGTTATCTGTAGATGTAACTTCACTTGGTCTGGAGACTGGCCTACTATGAGCCAGTCGTCCAGGTAAGGGAAGATGGCAATTTCTTGCCTTCTTAGGGCAACAACTGCTACTGCCAGGCATTTTGTGACTACCCTTGGAGCTGAGGTGAGGCCAAAGGGCATTGCTCTGAACTGGTAATGGCCTGAGGGCAGCTCGAACCTGAGGTACTTTTGTGACGAAGCTTCTGATGAGAATATGGAAGTAGGCATCCTTGAGTCCAGGGACGCTTACCAGTCCCTGGCCTTAGAGAGAGCTAGAATAATTCCCAGAGTCACCATTTTGAATTTTGGTTTTAAAAGGTGCTTGTTCAAATATCTGAGATCCAGGATGGGCCGCCATTCTCCTGTCTTTTTTGGGGTAAGGAAGTACCTGGAGTACAACCCTTTGCCCTGGTGTAGGGGTGGAACCCTTTCCACAGCTCTGAGTGCCAGGAGGGAAGAGACCTCTGCCTCTAGAGCAAGTGCCTCTGGAGAATTTGCAGGTGGAAAGGATCTGGTTCTCATCTTGGGAAATTTTTTGAGGCTGAGAACCAGTCCCTGGCTTACTACTTCCAGGACCCACTTGTCTGATGTCAGAGACTTCCAGTCCTGGACAAAGTAAGCCAGCCTGCCCCCTACAAGTAACTGAGAATCAGCCCTGGCAACCCCATCAGGTGCCTGCTTGGCAGGGGCTTTGGGCTGAGGGGTGGAAGCAGGCCTGCTTGTAGCCCGTCTTCCCCTCTCTCTCTAAAGAACCCCCTCTGGGCAAAGGCAGAAGAGGAGGCCTGGGCTTGGTAAAAAGGCCTGTGAAAAGGCCTGCCCCGTCCCTGGAAAGTTGCCTTTGAGGAGTGGCCTGCCTTTCCTTGGCCTGTGCACTCCTATAGGTGGTCCTATATTCGTCCATATTCTTCATGTAATTCTGTCTGCTCCCCAAACAGAGAATTACCCACAACAAGAAAATCCATGGCCTTAGTCTGGGTATCCTGTGACAGGCTAGTACATCTGAGTCAAGCCATTCTGCGAAGTGCCACAGATGTAGCCATGACTCTTGATGACACATCATTAGAGTCCACTGCAGCATGGAATTGCACCTTGGATGCCTCTATACCATCAGCAACCACCTGCTCCAGCTCCTTGGCAAGCTGGCCAGGGACCTGTTTTGCTAGAGCCATAACAGTATCCCATCTGGATTTCTGATATCTAGCAACATAAGCCATATAATTTGCCTGTCTTGAGTCCCAAGGATGCTGCCATGTACTGTTTCTTTGCCGTGGCATCAATCCTCCTGGAGTCCTTGTCAGGGGGTTGTGAAGCCAAGGGAATATTTGCCTTGTCACAGGCTGCAGTCTGCATTACCCCAACATGGCTGCAGTGTTGTGTAAGGAACTCCGTATCCGAGCCGGACAATGTGTACCTCTTGTCCATTCTCTTATCGACAGGAGGTACAGTGTGAGGAGTTTTTAAAATTTTTACTGTCTGTTTCCTAAAAGATTTATGCAAAGGAATAGACAGCCTCCTTGACTCTGGGATATCCATCATTTCCACATAGTCAGGCTCCTCTTGATCATCCACAGCTTCCTCCATAGGGAACTGGAGGGTTTCAGCCACTTTCTTATAAAACATAAAATGAGAAGGGGACTCAGAAAGCCTGGGAGGAGATACTCCTGAAGGTCTGTCTGGGGAGATGTCTGGGTCAATGGGCACATCCAGACTTTCAAATCCAAATTCACTCTCCTCATACTCCTCTTCCCCCTCCTCCGGTTCATAATATTCCTCTACCTCATACTCTTGAACCTGTGGAACCGGCCGAACCGGACGCTTACCAGATGGTGCTGGTTCGGTCGAAACCGGGGAAAGCGACTGGACAATTTTAATCGCTTTGGCTATTTCTTCAGCGGTTGGAGAGGAAAGTTTTGGCTCCACACCAGCTGATTTTCTAGTCCTTTTGCTGGGACCGACTCCTCGAGTCGGATCTCCTTGCCTGAGAAGTCTCGCCCTGGTCAGAGGGCACTCCCTCCGGTTTGGTTGAAACCTTACCGGGCTGGCCATCCGGTTCAGCGGACTTTTTGGCCTCCCTTTCCCTGAGCCTACCAACTCTCTTTTCCAGGGTAGCTGCAGGAAAATTTTTACAAATCTGGCAGTCTGCATTGAGGTGGTCAAACCCCAGACAATAAACACAGGTGGTGTGGGGGTCGGCCTTGGCAAAGCTTCCCCACAGACACTGCAGTGTTGAAACCCAGTGGGCCCGGTTTTTCTTTTGGGTTTCTCAGACATAGTGCCAGTCCTAACCAAACCTACCCGTTTATGGCAATCCGACAGGTAAGACCCCCTTATCGGTTCCCAACCGTGTCACGGGTCATGGAAAAAACCGTAATAAAATCCGTTTTTTAGAACCGATAAGAACCGGTAACCACACTCTAAATGACAGATTAATATATTTTAAACAACCTGATCGGTTCAAACCAAACCGATAACCGTTTACAAGTTCCACACAGAATAGAAATGAATGTAAAACCTATCTAGTACTCACAAATACCACAGACATAGTCTGAACCGACCGGTTGCGGTTTAATTTTGGTCGAAAACCGAGAAAAACAATACTTTAACCGACAAAATGAACCGAGCAGAAGGAGAAATCTCCGGAGCGACTGTTCAGTGAGGTGAAATAAAGAATCTGACGGTTTGAGTTTGAAGAACAACAGACAGAGTTTCAACCGAGCTCGAGCTCTGCGTTCCATGCCTGGCATGGAAAGTTAACTCTTTCACCTCCGGAGCAGTTCGAAGGTTGGGACTCACTGCATATGTCATAATATAGCAAGACTCCATGTTGTTTGAAGTCATGATATTTGCCCGGCCCCAGAATCCGCTCAAGAACCTGTGCCCCCAACTTCTCACTGCCAACCAGATCCTGCTAGAACTAGTTAGCCATTTTAAATACCTAGGGATCACATTAGACCCCACCCTAAATTTCCATCAACATATCCTACACCTCTCTACAGCCCTTAGCTCCAGGCTGGGTGTACTTTACCGTTTCAAACACTGTCTCATCCCTGAAGTCTTAAAACTTACCATAAACTCCTCAATCCTCTCCCTACTAGACTATGGCATCCTAATCTATAGTGCTGCACCACCCACAACCCTAAACAGACTTCGCCTCGTGCTTAAAGCCTGTTGCTTCATCCTTGGATGTGATCGTCTTACTCACTCCTGCTTCCTATACAGCAGCACAAACTGGCTAAACCTTGATAACCGAATTAAGTACCACACCTGCCTTATGACCAAAAAGGCTTTACTTGGCCTCACCCCTCCTACCCTTGACCAAATTATCCACCTAGCACCTCCAGGCAAAACAACTCGTCGCTCGAACAAACGGCTGCTATGGGTCCCCCATGGCCGGACCTCCCAATTCCAGCGTACTTTCAACTACAGAGCCTCCACCTGGACTAACGCCCTCCCAAGTCATATAACTAACGAATTAAGGCTTGGCTCCTATAAATCCAAGCTAAGGACTCACCTTCAGGCCTCTAACCAATGTGACTGCCCTTGACCCCAGAATGTCCTATACCTCCTTCACTCAAACAACTCTCGTATTTCCCCCCTTACCAACTAACCCTCATGAATCTATATGACTATCAGCCTCTACAGAGCCCTCTGTATCCTTCTGGCTGTGCTATAGGAATGCAAAGTGAAACTACTGTTAGCCAAGCTGTTGAACTACTATGTAACTGTTTAATTTGCTGTAATGTTTCTGCAGCCCGTATCGTCAAGTTCTCTCCACGTACCTGTATGTATAACGTGGAACCTTTGTAAATGAGTTCCTGACTCAAAGGTCTTTCTGAATATTACAATAAATAAATAAATAAAATAGGTACAGTAGTTAGTGTGCCAGCTGGTATACGTAATGGCAGGGAGGGGTAAAATATAATCAGGTCCATCATGTCAGAGAGTTGGCAGTGTGTCAACAAGATCCAGAACGGCAATGGTGAGGTAGAATAGCAACAGGTAACATCAAGGCAGAGCATACAATAAAACAAAATGTAAGTACAGTGCGTATATTAGCATGCCATGAGGGCCTAACCTGAACAACAGTGTACATCGAGTTAGTACATCTAGATACAAGTGCCGATAAGGCAGGAAATCCCCTCTCCAAACCGAGGGGTGGAGAGTGCCTAATGCTGGTTTACAGTAGAGATTACCAGTGGTCAGAGAGCCATATCACGATCTCCGATTAGTCAGTGGGGTCAGGGGTGGTGGGGTGGGGTGGGGACTACTCGGTGCCTATGTAGCACACAGACAGGCAGAGGCGGCTTTGAGGAAGGTCCATAGGGAGGCTTTGAAGCAGGGATGGGATGGAGAGGCACAGACTAGGGCAGGTAGGGAGCTCCACAGTCTCTGCGCATGGGCGGAGAATGCCCTGTCACCTGTGAGGGTTCGTGTCTTAGGGACCAGGCAGAGCTGAACAGCACTTGATCTCAAGTGGTAGGCAGGGGTTCCATGATGAAGGGGAAGGGCAAGCGTGGAAGGAGTATTCATTCTGACTATGTTGTCCACGAAGTTGCCAAGGACAAAGGCACGATGCTTTTCAGGGGGGAGCCACTCCAGCCGACAGCATAGCTCACAACGACGCGTAGGGCATGGGGCAGCCAGTGCGAAGCGACATAGGTTATTATAGGCAGTGTCCCATTTAGCTAGGCTAGAAACTGGGACTGGTGCGAAGGCTACAAGCCCGTAGCAAAGTGTGGGAGGGAGTATACCCCGAGCTATGGCAAGCCGTGCAGCTGGGGTGAGGCAGTCTTTGGCTCTGTAGGCAAGTCCAAGCTTGCCATTCGTGGCTTTGCACATATTACGGAGATGGGCGGTGAGATCCAGTTGTGGATCCAGGGTTACTCCTAGGTACTTGATGGAGTCGACGACCGTCAGGAGGGCGCCATTTGCACCATGGATAGCTAGGGGAGCTGTGCAGGAAGCGATTTTGGCCACAGAACCGAAGAGCATGGCCTGGGTCTTGTCCAGGTTTATGGTGAGCTTGCGTCCCTCAAGCCAGTTCTGGATACGATTGAAGTCTGAGTTCAGTCTGGAGTTGATGGTAGACTGATCCTCGGAACTGAACAGTACGACGAAGTCGTCCGCATATTGAGTTGGGTGCCCATGGGTAGGAACTGAGGGCAGTTCATTTATGTAGAGGGAGAATAGGATCGGTCCAAGTACTGATCCCTGGGGGACCCCACAGTTAATAGGGGAGAGGGCAAAGAGGGCACAGTTAAAACAGGTGAAGTGCTGCCGTCCCCCAAGATAGTTGAAGAACCAGGCAAGGGCACAAGGGGAGAATCCGAGAGAGTGGAGGGTGGAGCGGAGGAGGGAATGGTCAACCCTGTTGAAGGCCTTCGAAAGATCAACGAAGATGGTCCCAGTCAGGTTGCCACAGTCAGTCTCAGACCTGATCTCTGAGGTAACCACGGCAAGCGCGGTTGATGTACTATGCCCCCTCCTGAAGCCATGTTGAGCAGTGGAGAGAACTTCATAACTCTGTAGGTAGTGGGAGAGTTGTGAGGCAACAGCTTATTCGAGGAGCTTACTGGTGGCCGAAAGAATGGCGATGGGGCAATAGTTTTTCAAGTCATTGGGGTCACCTTGAAACAGGGACAACCTTAGCCACCTTCCAAATGTCTGGTATGATACCTGAGGTGAGAGAGGAGTTGAATATATCTGTGACTGGTCGGGCGAGGAAGGGAGCCCCCAAGCTAAGTAGCTTTGGGTCAAGGCTGTCGTGCCCAGCCCCCATGTGGTGGGAGAGACCAGCAA
Organism: Neoceratodus forsteri; assembly: GCA_016271365.2. Taxonomy (NCBI): domain Eukaryota; kingdom Metazoa; phylum Chordata; order Ceratodontiformes; family Ceratodontidae; genus Neoceratodus; species Neoceratodus forsteri. The sequence continues at coordinate 87,394,126 of CM028136.1, forward strand.
GGAGTTCTCGGGTCTCTCCAACTGAGATGCGCTTGAGATAGAAAGGCGGTCGGGGTTGGGGGTGCCCACTTGGGGGTTTCGAGGTATGGAGTTTGGCGGAAGGAGGAGCAGGCAGGTCTGAAAACATGCAGTTAAATGCAGAGGCAATAGTAAGGGGGTTATTGCAGTTTGTCCCACAGATGTTCATGTCGGTGATCGTTTCCTTGGCTGACCCCCGACCAGGTTTTTGATGTTTTGCCAAAAGCGCCATGGGTTTTTTGGCGAATCTTACAGGGCCGATTTGCAATACTCACTCTTGGCAGAGCGTATGGCTCTCTTGCAGGAGTTTCTGAGCCGCCGATACTCAAGGAGGTTGTTATAGTTGCCGGAGATCTTGTGTTTCACCCAGCATTTGTCTCTCAGCTTCATGAGGGAGAAGAAAAAATTACTCACCTTAGTAATGTTGTTTCTTCTAATGGGGTCTTGCTGTATTCTGACTATTGCAGTTAGGTCCTGCCTTTCAACTGCCCCGGAGAACAAAGAGTTAACTTTCCATGGCCAGCATGGAACGTTCAGCACGAGCTCAGTTGAAGCCTCTGTCTGCTGCTGTTTAAACTCCAACCGTCAGATCTTTATGAGCAATACTCACTAGAAGTTCCGTTAATGAAACTGTAAGATTCACACTAGTCAATTGGCAACTAAATTTATTAAAAAGGGTTTTTGGTTTCAAAGCAAAGACTCAAGTCAGAAACCCAAAAACAAACACAACACACACCCAAAATAAAGGAGGGTGAAAAGGGCACCTCTAGGGTGCCAACACTGCTCCCTACCCACCCACATCCCAAAATCAGGTTCTGAGAGGGAGGCGGGAGGTCAGATACAGCAGGACTCCATTAGAAGAAACAACATTACTAAGGTGAGTAATTTTTCTTCAAACAACATGAAGTCTTGCTGTATTCTGACTATACAGACTACAAACAGTACCTCCATGGAGGAGGGACAGAACCTACTTTGGAATAGGCTCTGAGTACTGCTGTGCCAAACCGAGCATCACTCCTAGCCTGGATATCCAGAGAGTAATGCTTGGTGAATGAATGGACTGTTTTCCAGGTGGCTGCTTGACAAATTTCTAAGATAGGAATGCCCCTGGCAGCAGCCAGGGAAGCAGTTGTACCTCTAGTAGAGTGAGCCCTCAGGCCTGAGGGTGGGGTTCTACCCAGTTTTTCATAACAGAATTGTATACAAGAGACAATCCACCTGGTAATAGATCTTTTAGTGGCAGGTTTGCCCTTACCAACCTCTCCACATGTGAGGAACAACTGGAGGGACTCAAACCTGTGACCCTTGGTGCGCTCTATGTAGTAGCTGAGGGCCCTTTTAACATCCAAGCTGTGCAACCTCCTCTCTCCAGAGGAGGAATGGTCAGTGAAGAAAACAGGGAGAGACATAGACTGATTTAAGGTGGAAATCTGAAACCACCTTAGGCAAAAACTTCCTGTTAGTTCTTAGGACCACTTTATCTCTATGGAAAGAGATGAAATCAGGCTCCACTGACAGGGCTTGCAATTCACTGATACGCCTGGCAGAGGTAATGGCTACCAAAAACACAGTTTTCCAAGTCAAGTACTTAAGCTCTGCAGAGGACAAAGGCTCAAGGGTGGTTGCATAAGCTGAGCAATGCAAACATTAAGGTCCCAAGCAGGAGCAGGGTCCCTAAAGGGGGGACTGGTGTGCAGCAATCCCTTGAAGAACTTACAAAACACAGGATGGGCTGACAGAGAAGAGGGCTTGCCTACTGACAAGAAGGCAGAAACAGCTGCCAGATGCACTTCAAGTGTAGCTGGCCTAAGTCCCAAGCCATTAAGATGAACCATATAGTCTAGGACTGTAGGCAACCCAGCAGATTCTGGAGAGATATGCTTATTAGAGCACCAAATAGTGAACCTTTTCCATTTGGAGTTGCAAGTCTTTCTGGTGGAAGGCTTTCGAGAAGCCTTAAGGATATCCAGAACCCCTTGAGATAGTTGCAGATCAGCAAACTCTAACTCTTCAAAGAGCCAGGCCTTGAGATTGAGATATTTGAGGTTCGGATACCAAATCCTCCCCTGAGAGGATGTCAACAGGTTGTAATTCCTGGGAAGAGACAGAGGAAGGTGGACTGCTAAGGACAGCAACAGTGGGTACCAGGGCTGTCTGGCCTAGTCTGGAGCAATCAGAATCACTTTGCTTGGTTGAGACCTGATCTTGACTAGCACTTTGAACAGGAGAGGGAAGGGGGGAAAAGCATACAGGAACTTCCCTTCCCAATTCAGAATCAGAGCATCCAGGGGGACTGAGCCCAAGACTGGGGGTCTGCAACAAAATAGAGGAAGTTGGTGATTGGGGCCGATATCCACTAGTAAAGTCTCTCAGGGTTCCTTTTTATTTAGAAGAGGGGAGTAAGACACAAAACGGATAATGACAAAAGTTCAAAAAAAGTGTCAAGCTCAACCCCAAAAAATACAATGTATTTTATTTCATATAGTTCATTTTTATTCACTCAATTTGAATTTGTATTCATGAATCCAGGATCTTGGTTTTCTTACTTTTAAAAATTCACATGTTTCTGAAATATATTTCTTAAATGGGACATAAAGATTCACTGCTTCTAAAATATATTTCTTCAATAAGTCATATGCTCCTGAAATATATTTCTTCAATAAGGCAAACGATTCACAAGCTTCAGAAATATATTCCTTCAAAATAAGTAACGTTTCAGAACTAATATATGTTCCTTCATCAGACTTGAAGCTTAATGACACACGCTACTAAAATGAAAAAGAAAAATGATTCTAGGTTATTTGAAAGTTAATGTATCTTGTTTATACATGTTTAGAATGTATCGAGTTATTTTAAGTGAATTTAAATGCAGGTGGAACAAACCTGAATTAGGACCCGTTAGTAGTCAACAAAAACATTCATGCTATGGAACTGGGACACTGCGTACTCGTAGATTCAAACACCTTTGAGGTTTATATCTATGTATTAAAAGAAAGGATCTTATTTTAAAACTTCCATTCTTTACTTTTTCTAATATATAAATGAAGATTTTTTAGTGTAAACTTTTATGTTACTTAGCAACTTACAAGCATATTTTATAGTCCAAATCTTGTTTACAGAACCTCAGCGTTTCATGTATTGACTAGTTAAACGCTGTGACCAAAAAAAAAAAAAAAAAGCATTGTAATTTTAAAAAATAAAGTTCAAACTTCTCCAATATTCAAAAGCCTGCTTTGTCTTTTACCTTATCTCGAATTAGCAGGGCAATTCCTTCTGTTGGGACCGCTAAATTTTAACTCCAAACACGCAAGTGTTCCCGACGCCATTACACGCTAACTTCTCATGTAACTGACTATGCACACCTCTCAGGTGAACAAGAAGGGCCGGGCCATGCAAAGCACACACCTGTTGGCGTGTTGACGTCACGAATGACGTCATCTATGCGGCCCAGTCAAAATATTGAAACTCGGCGGATAAATGAAGCTCCGCCAAGTCCCCCCTCTCGTTGTATTTAAACATTGCAGCAAATGCCTAAGATTGATCAACATATACTGTGGCCAAGTAAAAACACCGTAGAATGTAAGGCTTATACCATATGTTATATAAACATAAAAACATTCAAACATAATGATACATGAATACAACTAATTTTGTTTTTGGATAATAAATGGAGTTATTTTCTGTCACCAAATGTGACTGGAAATGTTGTAATTATAACAGACCTGAGGGATGTCAGAAAGTGAAGGGAAAAGACGAAGTGAGAAGTAAGGAAAAAGACTGTAAAAAATGGGAAATGAAGGGAGGGGTGGGATGTAGGAATGTGTGAAAAAAAAGGGAATCAAATAATGAGTGATGAATGAAGAAAGAATGGGTGGAATAAGAAGTGGGGACAAGAAAAGGGAAGGAAGGGTATGTGAAAAGTACAAAAGACAAAAGAAAACTGATTAATTGAAAGTGGACCAAACCATATTTTCATTAAGTCCATATCTCGATATACGAGTCCTCAATGTATAGATCCACCATGCTTCTCTTCGTAATAGAACCATTTCTCAGTTTCCTCCCCGTGGATGTGCAGTAATTTGTTCCAACCCGAAAAATTGTAGACTAGATATTGAATGATGGTACTCAGAAAAATGTCCAGCTAATGGTGACCTGATGTCTCCTTGTCTAATGTTGCTTTTATGTTCAGATATCCGTTGTTTTAATGCTCTTGTGGTTTCGCCAATATAGTACAATGAACAGGGGCAAATAATGCAGTAAACCACATATTCTGATTTGCAAGTAATGAAGTCTCTTATAACATATTCCTTGTCATCCCACGTACTTTTAATGTGTTTCATTTTTTGTCCATTATTGCAATGAACACAGTTACCACATGGAAAAAAGCCTCTGATGTCACTTTTCAGCCAAGTCGTGGATTTGTTCTCTGGTGTCCAATGTTGAGTTTTACTGATTTTGTTTCCTATGGTGGTAGTTTTTTTTTTAGCTGTTACCCAAGGTTTGTGTTGAAAAATCCGTTGTCCTAAATCATTTGCTTGTAATATGTTCCAATTGGATAGAATAACATGTTTGATTTTGCCAAAATGTTCTGAAAACTGTGTAGATATGGTAATATGTGTTTCTTTCTTTGTTTCCACTTCCATTTTGTTTTGTAAAAGAGATGTTCTATCTCTGGAATCACATTTTTCTTTGGATAGTTTCGAAACTGAATCTGTATAGCCCCTTTGTTTAAACCTTTGCGTTAAGTCTGCTAAATTTTCTTCATATTTTTCTTTAGTGCCGCTGTTCCTTTTTATTCTCAACATTTGACTGTAAGGAATACTGTCTAAGATTCTTAGGATGAAAGCTTTTGGCATGTAGAATAGCATTAGTTGATATTTCTTTTCTGTAGAGATCTGCTGCAATGTTTCCATTTTCTTTTATTAATTTTAGATCCAAAAAAACTGATCACATCTTTGTTGAATTCCATAGTAAAATATAAATTATGTCTAATTGATTCTATATATGTATGAAAATCCTTTGCCTCTTGTATGGTTCCATTCCAACTTATTAAGATGTCATCAATAAATTGTTTGTAAAAAATCAGTTTTGATTTAAATCTGTTCACTTCTGATTGTTTGAATTCTTTCTCAAAATGTGCCATGCATAAATCGGCATAGGCCGGAGCTAGTGTAGCTCCCATGGCAGTACCCATTTTTTGTAAATATGTTTGATTTTCAAATGCAAAATAGTTATTTTCTAATACTATCCTAGTAAGTTTCAAAAGAAAATCTTTGTTCGGTTGGTTTTGTGATCTTGTTGAAAGAAAAAAATCCAATGCTTTGATGCCATCTTCTTGTGGAATACTAGTGTATAAACTTTTGACATCCAAAGTGATAAAAAATCTGTTAAATCTAGATTTGATCCTTTCTTTTGATACATAGATATAAACCGCAAAGTTGTTTGAATCTATGAGTACGCAGTGTCCCAATTTCATAGCACGAATGTTTTTGCTGACTAACAGGTCCTAATTCACGATTGTTCCACCTGCATTTAAATTCACTTAAAATAACTCAATACATTCTAAACATGTATAAACAAGATACATTAACTTTCAAATAACCTAGAATCATTTTCTTTTTCATTTTTAATAGCGTATGTCATTAAGCTTCAAGTCTGATGAAGGAACATATATTAGTTCTGAAACGTTACTTATTTTGAAGGAATATATTTCTGGAGCTTGTGAATCATTTGCCTTATTGAAGAAATATATTTCAGAAGCATATGACTTATTGAAGAAATATATTTTAGAAGCAGTGAATCTTTATGTCCCATTTAAGAAATATATTTCAGAAGCATGTGAAATTTTAAAAGTAAGAAAACCAAGATCCTGGATTCATGAATACAAATTCAAATTGAGTGAATAAAAATTAACTATATGAAATAAAATACATTGTATTTTTTTGGGTTGAGCTTGACACTTTTTTTGAACGACTGTCTGGGGCCGAAAAAAGATCTATCTGTGGAGTGCCCCATTTCGAGAAAATCACTTCCAAAACTAGGGGATCTAGGGTCCATTCATGATGGCCCTGGGATATCCTGCTGAGAGCATCTGCTAGAACATTGTCCTTCCCTGGGAGGTGAACTGCTATCAGAGAGGTTTGCAGGGAATAGGCCAGAGACCACAACTTCATTGCTTCTGTGCACAAGGCCATAGATCGAGTGCCTCCTTGCTTGTTGATGTACCACATTGTGGTGGTATTGTCTGTTCTGATCTGGACCACCTTGTTCTGAACAGATTTGGAAAAGGCTTGTAGTGCCAGAAACACTGCTCTGAGTTCCAAGAGACTGATGTGAAGCAGAGATTCTTGAGGTGACCGCAGCCCTTGGGTGGTAAGATCCCCCAAGTGGGCTCCCCAGCCCAGCAGGGGGGCATTTGTGGAGAGTATCACTGAATGAGACTGAGTGACAAAAGGAACTCCCTGTCTTAAACTGTCCTGATCCCACCACCATTGCAAAGCCTGGATCAAGGTTCGAGTCACTGGGACTAGTTTGATAAGAGAATCCTTTCTTTGGGACCAGGAGGCTCTTAAGTGGAACTGAATGTCCCTCATCTGGAAGCTTGCTCCCTGGACCACTGCTGTAGAGGCTGCCATGTGGCCCAGGAGCTGAAAGAAATGCCTTGCTGGTCGAGACACCTGAAGGGTGAATGAAGAGGCCAGTTCTATAAGGGTCCTTGCCCTGTCCAGGGGAAGGAAGGCTTTTGCTCTTATTGTACCCAGCTCTGCCCCTATAAAGGTGAGGAGCTGTACTGGCTCGAGAACTGACTTTGGAAAGTTGAGGAGGAATCCTAAGGAAGTGAGCACTTGCTGAGTTATTTGCAGATGTGACTTGATTTGGTCTGGAGACTGACCCACTATGAGCCAGTCGTCCAAGTATGGAAAGATGGAGATCTTCTTTCTCCTTAGGAAAGCAACCACTACTGCCAGGCACTTTGTGAACACCCTTGGGGCTGATGTTAGGCCAAAGGGCATTGCTCTGAATTGACAATGGCCTGAGGGCAACTCGAACCTGAGGTACTTTCTGTGGGAGCACCTGATGGGAATGTGAAAATAGGCATCTTTGAGGTCCAAGGAGGCTAGCCAGTCCCTGGCCTTAGAGAGGGCAAATTATTCCCAGAGTCACCATTTTGAATTTTGGTTTTAAAGGTGCTTGTTCAGATATCTTAGATCCAGGATGGGCCACCATTCTCCTGCCTTTTGGGGTTAGGAAGTACCTGGAGTACAATCCTTTGCCCCTGTGTGAGGTAGGAACCCTTTCTATGGCTCTGAGAGCCAGGAGGAAAAAACCTCTGCCTCTAGGGCAAGGGTCTCTGATGGATTGCAGGTGGAAAGGATCTGGTTCTCAACTTGCGAAATTTTTGAAGCTGAGAACCAGTCCTAACTTACTACTTCAGGACCCACTTGTCTGATGTCAAAGACTTCCAGTCCTGGACAAAGTAAGCCAGCCTGCCCCCTACAGGTATTGGAGAATCGGCCCGGGCAGACCCATCTGGGTGTCTGCTTGGCAGGGGCTTTGGGCTGAGGGGTGGAAGCAGACCTGCTCATTCCCAGTCTGCCTCTCCCTCTGAAGAACCCCCTCTGAGCATAAGCAGAAGAGGAGGCCTGGGCTTGGTAAAAGGGCCTGCCCCTGCCCCTGCAATGCTGTCTCTGAGGAGTGGCTTGCCTTTCTTTGGCCTGAGCACTCCTGTAGGTGGTCCTGTACTTGTCCATCTTCTTCATGTAGTTCTCTGTCTGCTCCCCAAACAGAGAATTACCAATGACAGGGAAATCCATGCTCTCCTCCGGTTCATAAAATTCTTCTAAAGTATAATCCGGAACCGGGGGAACCGACCAAACCGAGCCCCTGACAGATGATGCCGGTTCGGACGGAACAGAAGTTAGCGATTGAACTACCCTTATCGCTTTGGCTATTTCATCAGTGGTCGGAGAAAGAATTTGTGGATCCAAACCGGATGATTTTTCCCTTCTCTTTCTTTTAACCGGAACAGACTCCTCAGAATCAGCTCTCCTTTTGTCCGAAGAAGTTTCGCCCTGGTCAGAGGGCACTCTTTCTAGTTCGGTCGGAACCAGGCTGGCCACCCGGGTCAGCGGATTTCTCAGCCTCCCTTTCCCTCAGTCTACCTACTCTCTTATCCAGGGTAGCTTTGGGAAAACTTTTACAAATTTGGCAGTCTGAATCGAGGTGGTCAAACCCCAGACAATAAACACAGGTGGTGTGGGGATCAGCCTTAGCAAAGGCTTCCCCACACACACACTGCAGTGTTGAAACCCAGTGGGCCCGTGTTTTTTCTTGGGTTTCTCAGACATGGCCAATCTTATCCAGAACTTACCCTTTTTTCGGCAATCCGTCAGGCAAGACACTCCTATCGGTTCCTGACCGTGTTACAGGTCTTGGAAAAAAACGTAATTAAATCCATTATTTTAAGAACCAATACGGACCGGTTACCACACTCTAATTCAAAAGTTTTTAAAACCAAACTGATCGGTTCAAACCGAACCGATCCAATGTTTACAAGTTCCACACAGAAACTAAATGCAAAACTAATCTAGTACTCACGGTACCACAGATAGAGACTTAAACCGACAGGTTCAGTAGCAGAAATTCGGTAGAAACCGAGCAAAAAAAACGACACTTTAACAGACTTTTTTTGAACCGAGCAAAGGAGAAATCTCCGGAGCGACTGTTCAGTGAGGTGGAGTAAAGAATCTGACGGTTGGGGTTTAAACAGCAGCAGACAGAGGCTTCAACTGAGCTTGCGCTGAACATTCCATGCTGGCCATGGAAAGTTAACTCTTTGTTCTCCAGGGCAGTTGAAAGGCAGGACCTAACTGCAATAGTCGGAATACAGCAAGACTTCATGTTGTTTGAATAATCCTCCATGGAGCCACTTTGTGACTGTCCCCCTCACCCTCCTCTTAGTGAGGGGTGCATGTATGTTTTGCACAGGAAAAAACCCGGCAAGGAAAAGATCAAGGGCTGCAACGCGGTCATTGGTGGCAGTGACCCTTGACCAGTCGACACTTCGTAGATCCTCAAGGAAGTCATTGAGGATGAGCTTGGAATAGTCCCTCATCATGATCACTCTGCTGGGGACTTTCGTCAGAGCGCTGCCCCAAACGCAGTAGGTTGGGGAGCGATCGTCGATGGCGTCCGGGAGAGTTCCCGATTGGACAATTTTATCCAGCCTATTGCTCAGTATCCAGTCAAGCAGTGACCCTTTGTCCCCCCAAGGGGAGAGTCTTGTTGGTCCCAAGATGGTCTGGCTGAGGGCAAGGCCTGAGAGAATAGGCTCATATAGTTTGGTATTAGGCCCCAGCCAGTTGAGGTTGAGGTCCCCCAGGATTAGAAGCTCGTTTGAGCCAACCCTTTCTTTAAGGAGGTCTAGTAGGGAGGAGAGCCCTTGGACACCACCCTTCGGAGGGTTGTAGGCACAGACAAGATGCACCTTTTTTATGTTCCCCAGCAGGAGCAGGAAGTGAAGGAATTCGCAGGCAGAGGTTTCAGGGGGTGACCAGGAAACAGATGACAAGTTAAGGTGTGCCCTGTAGTAAAGGAGCACACCCCCACCCCACGCTTACTGCCTGGCCTGTCTTGCCGGATAAGGCTGTAGCCCGGGAGAGCACGCTGGTCAGGAATGCGAGGCTTCAGCCACGTTTCTGTGATGCCCAGAATATCACGCTTGTAGTGGGCCACCCAGGCCATTAGTTCAGCCACGTTTTGGAGGATGCTGCAGATATTGAGGCGCGCTATTTTTAAGCCTTTGGCTGATAACCAGGCTGAGGGGGGTTTGAGGAAGTGCGGGGTTGTCAAGGGTGCTAGGCAGCTGGCTAAGCACCCAACCTGCACAAGTGGGGCCATGGCCCAAGCAGCTGACAGGTAGGAGTGTAAAGCTAAGCACCTTGGGAGCACCCTTAGAGACAGGACAGGGTTGGAATAGTGTGGCACCCCCCCCCCCCGATAGGACCCAGGAGAAAGGCTAGTCAGGAGAGGAGGAAACTGGCGGACAAGGCTAGGATATGCTTGGCAGTGCTCTAGGAGAGAACAAGCAGCTCAAGTAATTTAAATGCAGGCTGTCAGCGTAGGACATGCGATTAGAACATGGGATGCCTCTAGTGGCGAAAGAGTATAGCCTGCAAATGGCAAAGTTGGCTGATTGGTTATTAAGCCACACGTGACTTCTAGTATAAACCTCGGCGATGACCATGAGTGGTGGTGGGGCAGCCGGCGCAGCCAAAACTGTCTTAGAAGCTCCTGGCCAGCGACGCACCCCGTGAGGCACTGTACAAGGCCAACAATAAAGGCGCTCACGCTGCGAGACACTGTGCAAGGCCAACAGTAAAGGCACTCACGCTAACTGCAGGGTAACGTAAATTTTATAAATATCTTTAAAGTCCGTCTTAGATTATCAAAGCCAACAGGCTTTTGTCACGAGAGCCTTTGTCTAGGCGCAGTCAGGGTCTACGATTACCTTACGATGCTCGTTCTGGGGGTGGGGGGGGCAGGCACGGTAGCCCTCATGACCTCCGGGTCGGGACAAGCTCACTGCAGCCGGGATTCGAACCTGTGGAAGCAAAAAGTGGAGGTGAGCTTTATATGCGCAGCAGGAGGGAGGAGACAGGACAGGAGCGAGGGGGGAGCTTATGCAGGACAGAGAGGGGTCATAGGGGCGCAGAAAAAGTAACCTAAGCATCACAGTTACGTTGGTACAGAAATTTCTCGGCACTATGCTCCATTGACTAAATTTTCCCAACACTTCTTCTTAGCAGGTAAGCCAGTAATGACCTTTATCACCCTAGAGAGGGACTAAAATAATGTTACCAGCCCACAGTTAGCCATGGAATTAAAAGTATGTCCACCTTCTCCCTCAACCAGTGCCCACACAGTTCCCTTCCCTAAAGGTAACAGCAGACAGAGCTCTGAGTATAGCAGGTACACTGAGTGCAATTAGAGAGACGGGCTTGAGAGACACGAATTCATGCCACATTAACTTAAGGTAACGGCATTCACTTCAAGGTACCACATAGATTAGAAGCAAATTCCTGAAAAACGTAGCTAACATGAGGAAAACAACCTACCTGAACATCTATGCCGGCAGTGGCTTGCATAAGATGGCGCTAACTTCAAACCATCTTAGAAGCTCCAGACCAGCGACGCACCCCGTGAGGCATTGTACAAGGCCAACACTAAAGGCGCTCACACTGCGAGGCACTGTGCAAGGCCAACAGTAAAGGCGCTCACGCTAACTGCAGGGTAATGTAAATTTTATAAATATCTTTAAAGTCCGTCTTCGTTATCTAAGCCGAAACGGCTTGCGTACAAGGCCTTTGTCTGGCGCAGTCAGGAGTCGCCGACACTTTAATGATGCTCGCTCTGGGTGGGGAGGGCAGGCAAGGCAGCCCTCACGACCCTCCGGCCGGGATAATCTCACTGCAGCCAGGATTTGAACCTTAAGATGCTCGTTCTGGGGGTTGGGGAGGGCAGGCACGGCAGCCCTCACGACCTCCGGGTCGGGACAACCTCACTGCAGCTGTAAACAGACAATCTGAAATGTCATGTTGATTTGCACATATCCCATGATGCTTTGCATTATGGAAGTATGTGTGATGATGTGTTTCTTTGAAACTTGGCTTATTGTCAACGCCCTTTGGGGTAACCTTGTTTCAGTGTTTCTGCACAGAGTTTCTTTGATTAGGCTATTTTTTTATGAGCCCCCACTACCCAAGCAAACACAGCCCACATGGGGTGGAGGCTGAATCTCAACTGCTAAGTTAGAGCAGTGAGACAGTAGGCGCTGGCTAAGTGCAGAGAAAGGACATACATAGTCTGGTGCTGCAAACTGATGTACTGAAGAAGGGATATGCCACTGCTTAAGGTTATCGCCTGCATTTTGAATAAACATCACACAGAGATTGTTTGTTGAACTTGAAGTTCAGTGTCTGGTCCATCTGTTATCCCACAACCCCTCCACATAGCCCACTGCAGCACTAAAAACCGGGAGAGGGAAAATATTATCCCATAACGCCAGATGCATCAGAATTAATTGCAAACTGCTGCCTGCAACATTCAGCGACCAAAAGATGCATCAGCAGAACTCTGAACATCCAATTTATACTGTTTAGTGAAAGTGTTGACTGAAGACCACGACCTAGCTGCCTTGCAAAGTTCTAAAATTGTGGTGTCACCCCTCTCCGACCAGGACATTGCAACTGCCCTGGTGGAGTGGAGCCTTGATGAGAGCCGGAGGCTCCTTTTTTGTAGCAAAGGCCTTAGCAACACAGGACCACACCAAACTCACTAGGGTGGGCTTAGAGGCTTTTTGTCCTCGTTTGACTACCCCATAAAGAACAAACAGATTATCTGACTTACAAAACTCAGACGTTCGTTTAAGGTAGATCCTTACTGCCCGCCGCATGTCCAGTTTGTGCAACTCCTTCTCTATGGGGCGAGAAGGAAGTGGGCAAAAGGATGGAAGGCAAATTTCCTGGTTCACGTAGAAGGCCATGGGCACTTTAGAGATGAAAGATGGGACCGTCCTGAGCACCACTTTGTCCTTATGCATAAGGCATGGCTGCTTGTGAGACAAGGCCTGAAGTTCATCCACTCTCCAGGCTGAACACATAGCCACTAAGAAACAGACCATGTAGGAAAACACATCCAATGATATATGGATAATAGGGGCTTGAAAAGCTCTACACAGAGGGCATTCAGAATCGAGCTAAGATCAACCAGAGGCACCAGAGATCGAAACAGTAGTTGGTTCCTGCCAAATGCGTGCAAAAAACGAATAAAACCTCTATTATTTCCTAGGGACAACCCCAAGGAAGTTCCTAGAGGGGAAATCTGACCTCTCAGCATGCCCAGTGCCAGCCCATTTTCCATGCCTTCCTGAAGGAACTCCAGAATTTGAGGAATGGAGGCTTTTGATGGCTTAAACCTCTTCCCTCTGGACTAAGAAGAAAATATAGTCCAGACTCGAGTGTAGGCTGCAGAGGTAGAGGTTTTTCTAGCCACTACCACGGTTTCAACAACTTTCAGGGAGAAACCTAATTTCAGGAACCTCCTCCTTTCAGAAGTCAGGCTGCAAGCTGCATTGCGCCTGGATTCGGATGGAAAAGGAGGCCAATTCGTACCGGCAGGTGGAAGGGCACTTGCTGAGCTAGATTCACTAGATCAGAGAACCACAGTCTTCTTGGCCACTCTGGAGCCATCAGAAGAAAATTTCCTCTAGTGTCCTATTTTCCTTAAGACTTTCTGAAGAAGAGGCAGTGGAAGAAAGGCATGCTCTGTGGAAGGACCACACCTGAGTCAAAGCGTCTACTGCCTCTACCTGTGGACACCGATACCGACTGAAGAACCTGAGGGTCTGAGCATTTTGGACCGATGCAAACAAATCTATCTGTGGTTGCCTGAACCGATTGCTCAGGAGTTTGAACACTTCTTGGTACAACTGCCACTGTCCAAGCTGAACATTTTCGAAATTTAGCCCATCAGCCCGAATGTTAAATTTCGCCACGAGATGTACTGCTGACAGAGAGAGGAGGTTCTCCTCTGCCCATCTCAGGCTTTTCTTGGGCCTCCTGAAGCATTTTTCTGCTTTTTGTGCCTCCTTGGTTGTTTGTGTATGCCACTGTGAGAGCACTGTCTGACTGCACTTTTCCTGCATTGCTTTTCAGTACGGACCGAAACTGAAGGAGGGCTAAATGGACCACCCATGTCTACAGGACATTTATGTGGAGACGCTGTTCCTGTACTGACCAAACCCCGCCCTAGTGAGAAGTTGGTCTAGTACTGCCCCCATCAATGCAGCCTTGCATCTGTTGTGAGAATCACCACTGGTGGTAGTTCCAATAGAACCCCTTTGTTGAGATTCTGCTCATTTCAGCCATCAACCCAGGGAGGGAAAAAGCTGAGGGGTGAGGAGAAGCCTGGCATGATAGTTCTCGGATGATGGGTCCCAGGCTGCCAGCAACCCTGTCTGAAGGGGCCTTATGTGTAAGCAGGCCCACGGAACTAGGTCTATTGCTGCCACCATGAGGCCGAGAATCCACAGCAGGTTGTGGGCAGACACAGAGGACCGATTCCTGAGCCACCACATCTCCAACAACAAGGTCTCCTCCCGGAAGGATGACAGAAATGCCCTCCCTACTTTCATGTCGAAGACTGCTCCCAGGTGCTCCAAGGACAGATGGTTCGAGGGAGCTCTTCTCCCTGTTCACTATCTGGGCATGAGATTCCAGAATCTCCAGAGTCACGAATATCAACCTCCTCGCTAGAGGCAATGTCAGTGTCTGGATGAGCAGGTCATTCAGATAAGGTAGACATGATGTCTCTCCTGTTGTAATTATCACACCAAAACTATCAACACCTTCAAGAAAACTCGAGGGGCTGCTGCAAGGCCAAACAGAAGCACCTTGTACTGGAAATGTTGGCCCAGTATCGTGGCTCTGAGGTACTTCTGGTGGGACTGACGGATGGGGTTTGTTAAGGCAAGCATCCGTCATATCTGTTGAGGCTAAGAAGTCCCTCAGCTGAACCATTCGGGTTATCGACCTCAGAGACTCCATCCAGAACGTTATGTGGCGGACAAATTTCTTCAGGTGCTTCAGATTCAGAATAGGCCCGAAGCCCCCAAACGTTTTGAGACTATGAAATAGATGGAATAGAACCCCTGACCTTGCTCATTTGGAGGAACCAGCACAATGACCCCGATTTGAATAAGGTGGTTCAGGGTGTCTGACACCACTTGGTGTATTGTCACTTAACAGAAAACAATATGTTGAAATTGGACCTTATAAATCCAGCATGGTTAAAATGGATTCTTGTGTGCCACATACATTAATAATTTGAAATTTCAGGATGGTGATGTTAGGTGTGATCTTTATGCAGATGACACCATCATCTGTGCTGAAGGGGACTCTGTTATGATTAATGAGTGACTGCAGTGGGTTTTTGTTCAAGTGCAAACATTTTTTGCTACTCATTTTTTGGTTTTTAACTGTATTAAAACTCAATTCTTTTTTGGGATAAATTAGATTCGAATCGACAGGATTTGGTTCTGACCACCATGGAAGGGGTGAAAATCCAGCAGGTTCTCAAGCATAAATATGTGGGGTCGT
Organism: Neoceratodus forsteri; assembly: GCA_016271365.2. Classification (NCBI taxonomy): domain Eukaryota; kingdom Metazoa; phylum Chordata; order Ceratodontiformes; family Ceratodontidae; genus Neoceratodus; species Neoceratodus forsteri. Next base: position 87,409,302 of record CM028136.1, read on the forward strand.
GGCTGGACCACACCCTTAAATGGAATGAGCAATTTGATTAAATGCTGAACACCTTAGGCAGGAGACTGAGCCTTTTATATAGATTAAAAGCAACATGACTCAAGATATTAGGTTGCAGGTAGTAAATTCTATGATTTATCCCCACTATGGACTATAGGGACTTGGTCTATTCAGGGGCCTCTAGTACGCAGCTGGAGAGGGTTGATTTAATGTTTAATACATTTGCTTGTTTCATATTATATCTCCCTCAAAACACTCACTGGTGTGCTCTGTATCATTCACTCAATTGGCAGAAACCCTTACAAGGCAGAAAATCCCACCTGATAGAATTTATGTTTAAGGTGTGGAAAGAGGACTTCCCCAAATACATCCTGGAACTATTCCAAGTGAGAGCTATTACGAACAACCTGAGGTCAGCTACAGGCATTGAATTTACAGTGCCTAGATTCAAATTAGGGATTGGTAGATCCACAGTTGTTTTTAGAGGGGTAGTACTATGGAATTCAGTACCCATCAGACTTCAACAATTTAATTCCCCAGTTAGATTAAAAGAGATTCAGAGTTGCCTAAAAGATGAGACCCAGATATTTACTTCTTGTAGCGAAGCTGTCACATAAACTATATACTGATTTTTTCTATCTAGAGGGTTACGTGGACTAGAAATAAAAATTACTCACCTTAGTAATGTTGTTTCTTCTAATGGAGTCTTGCAATATTATGACATATGCAGTGAGTCCCCAACCTTTGAACTGCTCCGGAGGTGAAAGAGTTAACTTTCCATGCCAGGCATGGAACGCTGAGCTCGAGCTCACTTGAAACTCTGTCTGTTGTTCTTCAAACTCAAACCGTCAGATCTTTACGAGCTAAACTCACTGAGGTCCTGTGTGGAAGCTGTAAACCTACACTAGCCAAATGGCTACTAAACATAAGAACACATTTTTTGGTCCCAAAACAAATATTCAAATCAGGAGACCCAAAACATTAAAACCACAACACCAAGTCACCCCAAAAAAGGAGGGGTGAAAACAACAAGGTGGGCATCTACTAAGTGCCAACACTGCACTGCCCACCCACATCCCAAAAACAGAGGTTCTGAGAGGGGCAGGCAGGGGGGAGGTCATAATATAGCAAGACTCCATTAGAAGAAACAACATTACTAAGGTGAGTAATTTTTTCTTCAAACAACATGAAGTCTTGCTATATTATAACATATGCAGAACTACACAGCAGTACCTCCATGGAGGAGGACAGAACCCACTTAGAAATAGGCTCGAAGAATAGTTGTGTTAAAACCAAGCATCACCCCTAGCCTGGACGCCCAGGGAGTAATGCTTGCAAAAGTGTGAACTGTTTTCCAGGTAGCTGCTTGACATATCTCTAGAATAGGGATGTCCCTGGCAGCAGCCAGGGAAGCAGCTGTACCTCTGGTAGAGTGAGCCCTCAGGCCTGAGGAGAAACCTTACCCAGCTTTTCATAACAGAATTGGATACAAGAGACAATCCACCTGGCAATGGATCTTTTAGTGGCAGGTTTCCCTTTACCAACCTCACCATAAGTGAGGAACAGTTGGAGGGAGTCAAATCTGTGACCCTTGGTACGCTCTATGTAGTAACTAAGGGCTCTCTTCACATCTAAGCTGTGCAGCTTCCTCTCGCCAGAGGAGGAATGGTCAGTGAAGTACACTGGAAGAGATATAGATTGATTAAGGTGGAAATCTGAGACCACCTTAGGCAATAACTTCCTATTAGTCCTGAGGACCACCTTATCTCTATGGAAGGAGATAAAATCAGGCTCCACTGACAAAGCTTGTAATTCACTTATGCGTCTGGCAGAAGTGATGGCTACCAGAAACACAGTCTTCCAAGTCAAGTACTTAAGCTCTGCTGAAGACAGAGGCTCAAACGGGGGTTGCATAAGCTGAGCAATGCAAACATTAAGATCCCAGGCAGGGGCAGGGTCCCTGAATGGAGGGTTGGTGTGAAGCAATCCCTTAAAAAACTTGGAGAATACAGGATGAGCTGAAAGAGAAGAGGGCTTACCTGCTGGAATAAAAGCAGACACAGCTGCCAAATGTACTTTCAGGGTAGCTGGTCTCAGCCCCAAGGTATTTAAATGGACCATATAATCCAGGATTGTGGGTAAATCAGCAGATTCTGGGGAAATATGCTTCCCAGAGCACCATATGGAAAACCTCTTTCATTTGGAATTATAGGTAGCCCTGGTGGAAGGTTTCCTAGAAGCCTTTAGTATATCCATTACACCTTGGAAGAGGTGCAGATCAGCAAGCTCTAACTCTTCAAGAGCCAGGCCTTGAGATTGAGAGATTTGAGGTTCGGGTAGCAAACCCTCCCCTGAGCACAGGTTAACAGGTTGTGATTCCTGGGAAGACACAGGGGAAGATGGACTGCTAAGGACAGTAGGAGTGGATACCAGGGTTGTCTGGAGCAATCAGGATCATCTTGCAGGATTGAGATCTGATTTTGACTAGCACTTTGAACAGGAGAGGGAAGGTGGGGAAAGCATAGAGAAACTTCCCTTCCCAATTGAGAACTAAGGCATCCAGAGGGACTGAGCCCAACACTGGGGGCCTGCAGCAAAAAAGGGGAAGTTGGTGATTGTCTGGGGCTGCAAAAGATCTGTCTGAGGTGCCCCATCAGCAAATATCACCTCAGGATCAGGGTCCAGAGACCATTAAGTGATGGCCCTGGGAAATCCTGCTGAGAGCATCTGCCAGGACATTGTCCTTGCCTGGGAGGTGAACTGCCGTAAGGGAGGCGTTCAGGGAGTAAGCCGGAGACCACAACTTCATTGCTTCAGTGCACAAGGCTGTAGATCGAGTGCCCCCTTGCTTGCTGATGTACCACATTGTGGTGGTGTTGTCTGTTCTGACCTGTACAACTTTGTTCTGAACAGATTTGGAAAAAACCTGAAGTGCTAGAAAAACTGCTCTGAGTTCCAACAGATTGATGTGGAGCAGAGATTCCTGAGGGGACCATAGTCCCTGGGTAGTGAGGTCGCCCATGTGAGCTCCCCACCCAAGAGGGATGCATCTGTAGTAAGGATTAAGGAGTGAGACTGAGTGACAAAGGGAACCCCTTGTCTCAGATTGCTCTGATCCTGCCACCACTGTAGGGCCTGGATCAGGGTTCGAGTTACTGGGATCAATTTGGTTAGAGATTCTTTCCTTTGAGACCAAAAGGCTCTCAAATGGGACTGGATGTCCCTCATGTGAAATCTTGCTCCCTGCACTACTGCTGTACAAGCAGTCATGTGCCCCAGGAGCTGTAGAAAGTGCCTTTCTGGTCGAGAGACCTACAGGGTGAATGAGGAGGCCAGAGAGACCAGGGTCCTTGCCCTTTCCAAAGGAAGGAAGGTTCTGGCTTTCTCTGTGTTCAGCTCTGCGCCTACAAAGGTGAGGAGCTGGACAGGCTCTAGAACTGACTTTGAAAGATTCAGAAGGAAACCTAGAGAGGTGAGCAGTTGCTGAGTTATCTGTAGATGTAACTTGACTTGGTCTGGAGACTGGCCTACTATGAGCCAGTCGTCCAGATAAGGGAAGATGGCAATTTTTTGCCTTCTTAGGAAAGCAACTGCTACTGCCAGGCATTTGTGAATACCCTTGGAGCAGAGGTGAGGCCAAAGGGCATTGCTCTGAACTGGTAATGGCCTGAGGCAGCTCGAACCTGAGGTACTTCGATGGGAGCTTCTGATGAGAATATGGAAGTAGGCATCCTTGAGGTCCAGGGACGCTAGCCAGTCCCTGGCCTTAGAAGGTAGAATAATTCCCAGAGTCACCATTTTGAATTTTGGTTTTAAAAGGTGCTTGTTTAAATTTCTGAGATCCAGGATGGGCGCCTGTTCTCCTGTCTTTTTGGGGAGTAAGGAAGTACCTGGAGTACAATCCTTTGCCCTGGTGAGGGTGGAACCCTTTCCACAGCTCTGAGAGCCAGGAGGAAGAGACCTCTGCCTCTAGGGCAAGTGCCTCTGGTGGATTTGCAGGTGGAAAGGATCTGGTTCTCATCTTTGGAAATTTTTGAAGCTGAGAACCAGTCCCTGGCTACTACTTCCAGGACCCACTTGTCTGATGTCAGAGACTTCCAGTCCTGGACAAAGTAAGCCAGCCTGCCCCCTACAGGTGTAGGAGAATCGGCCAGCAGCCCCATCAGGGAGCCTGCTTGGCAGGGGCTTTGGGCTGAGGGGTGAAAGCAGGCCTGCTTGTACCCCGTCTGCCTCTCCCTCTAAAGAACCCCCTCTGGGCATAAGCAGAAGAGGAGGCCTGGGCTTGGTAGAAAGGCCTGTCCCTGCCCCTGGAAAACTGCCTTTGAGGAGTGGCCTGCCGTTCCTTGGCCTGTGCACTCCTATAGGTGGTCCTGTACTCGTCCATTTTCTTCATGTAATTCTCTGTCTGCTCTCCAAACAGAGAATTACCCACAACAGGAAAATCCATGGCCTTAGTCTGGGTATCCTGTGACAGGCTAGTACATCTGAGCCAAGCCATTCTGCAAAGTGCCACAGATGTAGCCATGACTCTTCATAACACATCATTAGAGTCCACTGCAGCATGGAATTGCACCTTGGATGCCTCAATACCATCAGCAGCCACCTGCTCCAGCTCCTTGGCAAGCTGGCCTGGGACCTGTTTTTCTAGAGCCATAACAGTATCCCATCTGGATTTCTGATATCTAGCAACATAAGCCATATAATTTGCCTGTCTGAGTCCCAAGGATGCTGCAATATACTGTTTATTTGCCATGGCATCAATCCTCCTGGAGTCCTTGTCAGGGGGGTGTGAAGCCAGGGGAATATTTGCCTTGTCACAGGCTGCAGCCTGCAGTACCCCAACATGGCTGCATTGTTGTGTAAGGAACTCTGTATCAGAGCCTGACAATGTGTACCTCTTGTCCATTCTCTTATCCACAGGAGGTATAGTGTGAGGAGTTTTTAAAATTTTAACTGTCTGTTTCCCAAAAGATTTATGCAGAGGAATAGACAGTCTCCTTGACTCTGGGACATCCATCATTTCCACATAGTCAGGCTCCTCTTGATCATCCACAGCTTCCTCCATAGGGAGCTGGAAGGTTTCAGACACTTTCTTATAAAACAAACTGAGAAGGGGACTCAGAAAGCCTAGGAGGAGACACTCCTGAAGGTCTGTCTGGGGAGATGTCCGGGTCAATGGGCACATCCAGACTTTCAAATCCACATTCACTCTCCTCATACTCCTCTTCCCCCTCCTCCGGTTCATAATATTCCTCCAAATCATATTCTTGAACTGGTGGAACCGACCGAACCGGACGCTTACCTGACGGTGCCGGTTCGGTCGGAACCGGGGAAAGCGACTGGACAATTTTAATCGCTTTGGCTATTTCTTCAGCGGTTGGAGAGAAAGTTTTGGCTCACACCAGCTGAGATTTCCCAGTCCCTTTACTGGAACCGACTCCTCAGGTCGGATCTCCTTTACTTAAGAAGTCTAAGCCCTGGTCAGAGGGCACTCCTTCTGGTTCGGTTGGAACTGAACCGGGCTGGCCATCGGTTCAGCGGACTTTTTGGCCTCCTTTCCTGAGCCTACCAACTCTCTTTTCCAGGGTAGTTGCACGCGAAAATTTTACAAATCTGGCAGTCTGCATTGGGTGGTCAAACCCCAGACAATAAACACAAGTGGTGTGGGGGTCAGCCTTGGCAAAGACTTCCCCACAGATACTGCAGTGTTGAAACCCAGTGGGCCCGGTTTTTCTTTTGGGTTTCTCAGACATAGTGCCAGTCCTAATCAAACATACCCATTTATGGCAATCCGGCAGGTAAGACCCCCTTATCGGTTCCCAAACGTGTCACAGGTCGTGGAAAAAAACGTAATAAAATCCGGGTTTTTTTAGAACCGATAAGAACTGGTAACCACACTCTAAATGACAGATTAAAATATATTAAACAACCTGATCGGTTCAAACCAAACCGATAACCATTAACAAGTTCCACACAGAATAGAAATTAATGTAAAACCTATCTAGTACTCACAAATACCACAGACAGAGTCTGAACCGACCAGTTGCGGTTTAAATTCGGTCGAAAACCGAGAAAAATAATACTTTGACCGACAAAATGAACCGAGCAGAAGGAGAAATCTCCGGAGCGACTGTTCAGTGAGGCGGAGTAAAGAATCTGACGGTTTGAGTTTGAACAACAACACACAGAGTTTCAACCAAGCTCGAGCTCAGCGTTCCATGCCTGGCATGGAAAGTTAACTCTTCCACCTCCGGAGCAGTTCAAAGGTTGGGGACTCACTGCATATGTCATAATATAGCAAGACTTCATGTTGTTTGAATGTGTTTTTGTGTAAAATTGTATAATTTATTGTCATCTTTGTCTACCTATGAATCTAAGTGTTATTTTCATACTGCAACATTTTGTATTGTCTGAATTTTGTAACTATGTTTAACAGATCTCACTGAAAATGAGTTATGCTCAATGGAGTTTTCCTGATTCATTTAAATGAATAAAAATTATATACTACTACTACTAGCTTCGAAACCGGGGATAGCAAAAAACATCCCACTGAAGGAACCGTTAAACATTTCTATGTCACAGCCTAGTCGAAGGATTTCCAGAACCCAGGCGTCTGTCGTCATTTGGACCCATCTTGCAAGGAACTCCTGAAGTCTTCCACCAAGGGAAGGGGAGCAGTGATGAGCCCATGTACCTTCACTCTGAGGTATCAGGCTTTTCTGCTGGTCCTCCTCACAGTGCCTAGGAAAGGTCCTTCTGTTGCCATAGCCCCTACTGCCGGAGAAGGCACCTCTTTCTTTGGTTACCAAAGTTCCGAAAGATACTAAGCCCCCTTCAGGACTGCCTGTGCCACCCCTTGCCTTGACCATGTTGGAATGTTGTGGCCTTGTGCTGTTACTTAGACACTGGGAGATGGCCCTTCTCATTCTGCAAGAGAGAATCCAGACCGGAACCAAACAATAAGCCTCCTTCAAACAGAAGGATAAACAGCTATGACTCTGGCGCCTGATCAGCAGACAATGTCTGATCCAGACGCCCCTCATGGCCAACGCTATGTGGTAGGCCGAGCAAGCTGACCTGCGTAAATTGTCCACTGTAGAATCACCAAGGAAAGTGGATGCCATGGCCACCAACTACAAAATACCCGCATCTTCTGAATCAGGTGGCATGAAATTGGCCAGTGTAGTGACCCAGAAGTTTAAGGCTCTGGCAACAATAAAAGAAGCACAGGAAGTACGAATGTTTGTGCCGGTGGAGGCAAAAGCACTCCTCCATGTGGTATCCACTCACTTGTCATGTGAATCCGTTAGTGCCAGAGCATCTTCAATAGGAATGGTGGTATGTTTTATAGAACTATAAACTGCCTTGTCCACCAGAGAGGGGGGAGAGTCCCACTTTTGAGACCGTTCCACTAAGAAAGGACAATTCCTAGTTTTTGGTTTGGGAAGATTTTTGTCTCTGATCCACACTTGCCCATTACTGCTCAATAATTTGGTCACAAATAAAACCTGAGAAACATTTCGGAGCAGAGAAGGACGCTGACAAAATTGGATTAACATCCACCAACTCCATGGACTGCTCCTCCTTAAGCTGTAAGGATCTACAAGTTTCGGCTATCAAAAAGGACAAGGACTAGCCAGCACAGTTGCGCTGAGGCCGGAGGCCCTGGTCGCCTTACCTCGCACTACACCGGCAACCCATGTTCAGGAACGAGCACGGGCCGCTGGGGGCCGGCAGGGGTGGAGAGGGATTGAGCATCTCAGGGACTACTCTCCCCCTCTGGGGAGGGGGGATTTCAGTGGGTCGTGCACTTCTGGCCCCTGGTTGCTGCAGGGGGACAGAGCGCTGATGCTACAAGAAAGGAACTGAGTGGGGCAGGAGCCGAATGGGACGCGTGCATACCCCCTCCACTGACGTCCTTGCACCCCCCGACTCTCGAGGGAGGAAAACAAGAAAATGGTCCTGGTTGGCTATATGAGGCAGCTACCTGCCGCAGACCCCGACCCCAAATGGAGCTCCCTGAACCTGGTAGAGGTGAGTACAGCTTGGAGGGCTCCTCGTGGCCCTGCCACGGGGGTTAAGCTGTGGGGGAAGAGTGGGTGCAGCCTAATGTAGGAGTGCGGGGCTGGACGGTGGCTAGGATGCTTGCCAACCTGGGACCCAGGGGGAGAAATAGTAAAAAAAAAAGGGGGAGGGGAGACAAGGACTTTTCAAATAGGGGTGGAATTGGAATCCTGGTCTTGGGTTCCATCCACTCCCCTTCCCCTACCTCCTCGAGGGGGAATCCTCCTCACCAGAGAGTAATTCTTTTAGGTCAGAAGTTTCCCCCCAAATTCTCAACCTGGCATTCAACGAAGTCAACGTTGGGGTCTGCCTGCACATCTGATTCCGCAGCCTGCTCTTGCTGCGTTGCACCTGGACGACCCTTTGTGTGCCCTACTGACCTAAGAAGCCTGGTCTGGGGTCAGGTGTATCCGCTGGGATGTCCTGCAAGACATCGTGGCTCAGAAGCTCACCGAGGAGCAATAAGAGATTTCTGCAATTCTGCTTTGCCAGTGCCAAGAGCTGGAACAGATACCTCCCTCCCCAGCTTAGAGGAGGCGACTTGGGTGGGGTGGGGGTACTGTGAGAAATATTATGCTGAGCAACACAATGAGGACAATAGGTACCCGTGGGGGACGGCCTCATCACCCTTCTGCAGGTCTTATATCATTAATGGTCTCCTGTAAGCCATGGTGCCGATAGGAAAAAACCTGAACCCGCCCTCTTTCTTGGTCCTTCTGAGGCCTACTCCCCAGCGCTGCATACTTCCCTCCCGTCGTGCTCTACCTCTGCTGCCTACAACCTGCTTCCCTCCTCTTGTTCTCTACCTCTACCTTGTACAGACAGTGTCCACAGCATACTGGAGGGGTCAGGCCCTGGCAGACCTTTCTCTTCCCCCTCTCTTCATTCCTGACGTGCTCTAACTCCCACTGCCTACAACCTGCTTCCCTCCTGTTCATGCTTGACCTCTGCCTGGTGCAGACAGGGTCCCCAGCATTCTGGAGGGATCAGGCCCTGGCAGACCCTTCTCCTCCACCCCTTGCCTTCCCCTCCTCCAAATCCTCCCCCTTTCCACTCCCTGCTCTCTACCTATATGCCTCCTACCTTTCCCCCTTCCTAGCCGTAGCTATTGGTTAACCCCTAACCTCTAATGCAGTCAACCTTGCACTTTTGTTACACCTTGCAAATTTTGCTCTGTGTCTCTCCTCACAATCTTGCCCTAGTTCAACCTCCTTGTATTCTATCCAACCATTTTCTAACTACAAAGCTGTGTCCCACCAAGTGTTTACAAAAGATATTTGTGCTATTATATCTATCTAGTTCAAGACTATTAGCATTGTATCCATCTATTTCATACCTGTTAGCATTCCTCCTTTTCAGTACTTCTGAATAGACTGCTCACTTTATTAAATGTAATCAAACTGTATATCTATACTGTGTACCAAATTTCTGTATACTATCCTCATGTTCCCCTACCCCCCAGGTCGCACCGGGAGACGGGCAGCTTGTTGCTCAGCGTGCCTTCCTGATGAAACATTTAAAAAAAAAAATCAATAAGTTTTGAACCTATTATCCTTGTTTGTGATGAATAAGCATAACCAACTGACAGAGTGCACCAGCGTGCTCTCAAAATGCTATATTGGCGTAATAATATACCGACTACAAAAGAAGCATTAAGCGTGCTTGCACCTGCAGAATGCATATGTGCGATTGTGCAATATATTTCAATGGCAATTAGTCCTGCAGATGAAAGTAGCATTGTGAACATGTGCGCACTACGGGCACGCATTCTAGACAGTGCCGGGAAGCCCAACTGATGAAGGAGCATACGCCCAGCCCTAATAGTGACTGCGCAAATGGGAAAAACGGAGACTGAGGTGAAAAATTACCAAACCACATCAGAAAAGCCCAGATTTCACAAATTAGCTATAAAATACTGTCCAACACAAAACCTCAAGCTAGTTTTGGAGAAAAGAAAATTGACGCAAAGTCAAGTAACCTCCGAGACCTATACTCCCAAAAATTACATTTTTGTACCCATCTGCAACACCTTTTTTCTTTTTTAGCAGGAGACCATTAAAAACACCCTAGCAAGGCAGACGTAGCTCCCAGTTCACACAGGGAATGAGGAAAAAAGCAGGTTATTCAATAGGAAAGCCGCATCTTAACAGGCACAATTTAAATTTAGAGGCGCTCCCTGAAACAGGGAGCCCAAACCTGCAGAGCACAATTGCAGCCTCAACTGAAGTCTTGAATCTTGAAATTCTTGAGAGAAAAGTTGCTTTATCCACTTTGAATGGCAGAGCCTAATTGGGGAGTTCCTGCTGCATGGAATCCTCAGTTGCCCAACACTCTAAAACTTGGGATGTGCCATTCCCCTGGTAGGGGTGCACTATACCCAGCTGTTTTGATTTCCCATTGACAATGTGGAGTGTTACAGGAACAAATGTATTTTGCTGCCTTGCCACTCAGATGGCCCCTTTTGCGTAGCCTTGAACAAGAGTATCTTGTTCAAGTACAGAGCTAAATGCTACCAATATTGTTTGAGGTAGAGGTGCATGAGATTGGGAGTATGAACTTGAGCCCCAGGGAGTGATCCTTTAACATTTAAGGATAGAGGAGGCAACAGGCAGTTGATAATGATTGCATATCCAAGTTTAAGTCCCCTTTCTGCTCTTCGGGTACTCCTAAGATGCGAATGTTTTTCCCTCCGACTTGACTTTCCATATTTTCTAGTTTTTTTCTTAGGAGTACTGTTTCCTTCGTTAACCCCGTGGCAACGGCAATTGCTTTATTGGCTGTTTGAGTATATTTTAAAGTATCCTCCGAGAGTCACTATTTTTACAGTCCATTGTCTTCAGCTGCGATTGAAACTCCTCCATCCCTCTGTCGATCGCTTGTATGGCCTTTAACAAGGCAGCATTGGTGGGCTATGGAAAATCATCTTCACTTCCCCGTGGGTGTAGGGCCTTGCTACTGCCCAGCTGCTGCTCCTTCAGTTGGGCACCTTCTCCACCAGCCCCCACAGACTTATTGGACCTCCCCATAGGCAAGTTTCTTGAAGTCTAAAGATACAAATTTGGTATGCAGGTATTCCACACGATGTCTCTTGCCGTTTATGCCAGTATTTAGTAAATCTAAGCACTTTGAAAAAAGTTATATAGTAATATAGCCGCTGTTGTCTGCAGAGATCTGCACAGTTGCTGCTGTTAGCTTGGCTGCTGGCCGCGCCACCCCATTGGGTAGAGTTTCACCCAGCAAAAAGAAATCTAGAAGTGGGAAGGTCACATTTTTATAGCATGGTCCCTAAATACAGGTTACTCACCTGTAACAGGAGTTCTAGGAATGGTATATGTTGTTCATCCACACTCATTGGCAGTATCCTTGCCGCTTTAAATCTTGCCGGAAGGTCTTCAAGCTTGCTCCTCCCACCCACCCGGGTGGTATAACTCTCGGCTCCGCCCATGGCGCCAGATCTGGCCCGCTGGAAGCTCAGGTTTGTCTTTGTCCCGAGCCGGGGGAGGTCGGGTGGTCGTGTGGATGAACAACATATACCATTCCTAGAACTCCTGTTACAGGTGAGTAACCTGTATTCTTAGGACATGATATGTTGTTCATCCACACTCATTGGCAGACTCCTAGCAGTTCTCCGGGAGGAGGCAAGACGCACACCCATACTTACTTGGGAAGAGACTGAGAACCGAGGCCCCAAAACCAGCATCCCGGCGTGACTCAAGGTCGATGTGGTGGGTAATGAAGGTGTTTGCTGACTTCCAGGTAGCAGCCCTGCAGATTTCCTGGATAGGGACGTCCCTGGAAGCAGCCACCGTTGCAGCAGTATGGCGGGTAGAATGAGCTCTTATCCCTCTGGGAGGCTCCATGCCCGTAACTTATAGCAGAGATCTATGCAGGAGGTTACCACCTGCTTGTCGATCCGCTTAGCTGCAGGTCTGCCAGATCACGGCTTCAAGCGTAGGTGACAAACAGCTGGCGAACCTCTCCCCGAATTTCAGCCGTGCGCTCCTTATAATAAGCGAGCGCCCTTCTAGGATCCAGAGTATGGAGCCTATATTCGGCCTCCGAGGTGTGATTGGGGTAGAACACCGGCAGAGTCAACACCTGGTTAAGGTGAAACTCCGACACCACCTTCGGAAGGAATTTCGGGTGGGGGCGCAGGACAACCTTGTCCCTGTGGAAGACCAGGTAAGGAGACTCGATGGAAAGCGCCTGGAGCTCTCCCATCCTTCTGGCTGACGTGATAGCCACCAAGAAGGCGGTCTTCCACGACAGGTGAGAGAGAGCACACCTGTGCATAGTTCAATGGTTTGCCCATGAGCTTTGCCAGTACCAGCAGTAGATCCCACGGAGGTGGGGGTTCCCTGACTGGAGGGGAAATGTGATCAAGGCCTTGAAAAAGCGCCAGACCATCTTTCCTCCTGCGCCATCGACTGCTTCCCCGCCGTCCGCGCCTGCAAGCAGAGATGGCTGCCAGGTGCACCCTTAGGTCGTCGACCCAAGCCCTTGACTAGAAAGGGACCATAAATAGTCCAAGATGCTTGCCAAGGAACAGGAGGAAGGGTCCAAGCCCTTGCCTGACACCAAATGGAAAACCTTTTCCATTTGAAGGCATAGCATTTTCTGGTCGACTTACGGGACGCCTCAACTACATTGAGGACCCTCGTCGGAAAGACCCAAAGCCTGGAACTCTAGCCGGCTCAGGAACCAGGCCGTCAGGTGCAGGGATTGAAGGTCCGGATGGAACACCTTCCCCTGATTGACTGAGAGCAGGTCCAGGCGAGCTGGAAGCTGCCGCGGAGTCCTGGAGCTGAGACTGAGGAGATCTGGGTACCAGAACTGGCGAGGCCAGTCTGGGGCTATCAGAATCACCTGCGCCTTGTCCCTCCTCGCCTTGAGAAGCACCTTGTGGATCAAGGGAAATGGGGAAAGGCGTAAAGAGGCCCGGGTCCATTGCCTCGAGAAGGCATCCCCTGCAGCGAGCCCTGCTGAGGCGGGCATGGAACAGACTCAGCCGCGTTCTCCGTGGAGGCAAACAGGTCCACCTGAGGTGTGCCCCAAAGGGAGAACAGATGCTGTACTACCTCCGGCAGGAGAGACCACTCGTGGGATGCAGCCCCTATCCGGCTCAGGGCATCGGCCAGGGTGTTGGAGGCTCCTGCCACGTGAATGGCTAGGAGATCCGCCTCCAGGCTGCGCCACAGTGACCAAATCGCGAGAGCTTCCTTGCATAGAAGCATGGGCGGCGTCCCGCCCTGGCGGTTTAGATAGTACATGGTCGTGGTATTGTCCGTCTGGACTCGGACCACTTGACCCCGGAGGAACGGAGCAAAGGCGGTGAGAGCTAGGCGGACCGCCGGAGCTCCAGCAGGTTGATGTGGCATCGGGACTCCCGGGGACCAGAGGCCATGAGCCGTGTTCCCCAGATGGGCACCCCAACCCATCAGAGAGGCATCGGTCGACAGAGAGACCGTCGGCTCGAGGCGGACGAACAGGATGCCCTCCTGCAATTGATCTGGAGCGGTCCACCACTGGAGAGCATTCCACATCCCTGTGTCACCGACACAAGCTGGTCAAGGGATCGCAGCGTTGTGACCACTGGCTGGCCAGTCCCCACTGAAGGGGACGCATGTTCCAAGCTGGCCCAACGGACCACGCTGGTACAGGCCGCCATGAGACCAGGGCGCAGGAAGTCCCGGGCAGGCAGTGCCCAACCAGAAATGATCGGGCAAAGGAGGAAAGAACCTCGGCCCTGTCCGCCGGGAGCGCGCTCTGGCTCGAAGAGAGTCGAGCTGCGCCCGATGAATAAAATCACCTGCTTCGCTCGAGTTCCGACTTGGCCTCGTTGACAAGGAGGCCCAGTTGAGACAGACCTGGAGGCCAGATCTCTGGACCACTCCGCCTCCTTCCTGGAGGAGCTGCTATCAGCCAGTCGTCCAGGTAAGGGTACACCCGGACCCCTCGGCGCCGCAGGAATGCTGTCACCACTGCCATGCATTTGGTGAAGACCCTGGGAGCTGGAGACAAGCCGAAGGGCATGGCTTGGAACTCGAAGAGAGATCCTTCCGCTCGGAAGCGAAGGAATCTCTGGTGAGACGGACGGATAGGGACGTGAAAAAACGCGTCCTGCAAGTCCAGAGAGCAGAACCACACGCCGCGTTCCAAGGATGGTATTATCTGAGCCAGAGTGACCATCCTGAAGGTTCGAGACCTTAGGAACTTGTTTAGGTCGTGTAGGTCGAGAATGGGGCGCCAGCCCCCCGTCCGTTTCGGAACCAGGAAGTACCTGGACACAAACCCTGGGTCTGAAGGAGGGTCCACCACCTCTCTTACCACCTCCTTCTGGAGGAGGAGAGTGATGTCGGCTCGACGAGCCGCCAGTGAGGCTGGGGATCCCGAAGCCCCCCGAGGGGCGACGGCTCTGAAGGGTGGTGCCTGCTCGAATTCCAGAGGCAGGCCTCTTCCCACCACCTCCAAGACCCACCTGTCCGTGGTAACAGCGGACCAGGCGGAACGGAAGTGCCGGAGCCGTCCCCCCACGGGGGGACCCAGGGGTAAGGTGACGGGGATGGGGGCGACACCCCTCAGCCCGTCACTGGGCAGGCTTGGAGGAGGGACCGGCCGAGGGACCTCCTGGGCCCCTCCTGCCTCCTGTTAGAGGAAGCCTGGCGTTTGGGATGCCAAGGCCGAGCCTGCTGGCCCTGACGTTGTTGGCCGGGCGCGCCGGGGGCACAGAAGGACGAAAGGGCTTAGGCTGTGGTTTGCGGCCTTTGTCCTTCTGAGCGGAAGAGACCGAGTCCAAGGTGGCATTGGACTTCTCGATCCTCTGCAGGTGACCTTCCACCCCAGGGCCGAAGAGGTCAGTCCCCAAAAAGGGAACATCCGCCAACTTGTGCTGGGTATCCGAAGTAAAGGTGGATATCCTCAGCCAAGCCCGCCGACGCATAGCCACTGCGGCCGCCACCGATCTGGCACATGAGTCCCTACATCCAAAGCAGTCTGGAGCTGCTGTTTGGCCACTGCCCTGCCCTGGTCCGCACCTGCTTAACCGTAGTCTGCAGATCGGCGGGAAGATGAGGATGACCTCATCCAGGGAGCCCAACAGGGCATGAGAAAAATGTGCCATGAGGGCGGCCGAACTGGCTGGCGAAGGCCGAGAGAGGCATGGCGTAGACTTTTAGCCGACATGTCAATTTCTTGGACTCCTTGTCAGGAGAGTTTGTCCACATCCCTGGCGTTGCCGGCCGCGAGCGCTGTCGGTAACCAACCCCTCAGCAGAGGGTGTTCAGAACCGGACAAGGAACGGTAGGGACCGCATACTTCCTGGCCATCCTGGCCGAAGGCGCAGGGCAGGAAGCAGGGCGCTGCCAAAGTTCCAGTGCTGGACCCACTATGGCCTCGGCCACCGGAAAGGCCTCCGTCGGAGAATCCCCTCGGTCCAGAATCTCCGTGAGGGGATACCTGGCCCGTTTGGAAACGGGTTCGAGCTCCATCCCGGTAGACTCCGAGATGAGCCGAAGCAGTCCTAGGAAGGACGACGGGCTATCGTCCATTGGCTGACCTCCTGAAGACTCCAAGTCCAGTCGCTTGGAGAAGAAGGAGGAATCATCTTCGGACTCGGAAGAGTCCTCGAAGAGCTGCCTCTGGCCTGAGCCACCCTTCACCTGCCGAGGTCGGTCGGGAGTGAGGGTAACTGACAGCCGATGGGGTAAACCCTTAGCGACCGAGAATCCTTGGTGGAGCCCCAGTGGTGGCTGTGGAGGCGGAGGTTCCACCGCATCGTGGAGCAGCTGGTTTGGCCGAACAACCGGCCTGGGTATAAGCTCCTCGGGCAAGTCGGGGTTGTGTCGGCCGTTCGGTGACAACCATAATGGCCGGGAAAGGCGCGATGGCTTATTCCGGCCAGGAGGAGCTGTTGCAACATAAGGTCCTCGTACCGTCGGCGTAATTCACGCGAAGCCTCCCCTCATCCGAGGAGGAGGGGCGAGGGCAGCGCGCGCCGCTTACCGCGTGCCGAGACCGAGACCGCCTATGGCGGCGGAAGCGGCTGGACCCCATGAAGGTCGAGACCGAGACCGAGGTCCCGGAATTTCAGGTCGGTGCAGGAGGTGTCGGCGGAACCGACACTCCTTCGGCTCGGAAGGTCCATCCGAGGGCTCGAACCGGAGGCACAGGCGAGCCCACGGGATCCTCAACTCCTCCCGGGGGAACGAGGAGAGGAATCTCGGCTGCTAAAGCGACAGCCCGTCCAATGGGTCAGAAAATCTCGGCTTCATCAGTGGGAGTCTCGGTCAACTGACCTGGCAGGGGACACCGTGAGGCCAGTGGCGGCCGACGAGTCGACCAAGCCGACGGTCGACGGCCGGAGAGGACCTTTCCGCTCCCAAGAGCGTCGACGGAGGGGACTTACCTTGTCCCTCTTTTGGACCGAGAAAAGGTCCAGCAGACGAGGCCCTTCTCCTTTAGTGGAGAGGGACAGACAAAACTCCTTAAAGGAAGCGTGTAGGAAGAACCCAGAGGCGGGATAAATGCACGGCCGAGGAAGGTCTGACCCGCGCCTCCTCTTCGAGGCGACCATCCGCTCGAGCTGATCCGCCGAGCCGCGGCCGCGGACACCGCCAACCGGGCCTCCTTGGACTTCACCGGAGGAACGCTCGGACATGCCCAGTTGCAATCGGGCAGCACGGTCTTCGAGGACGAGGCCGGAAAGATGAGCACAGGTCGCAAGCCCGCGGTCGTGCTCAAGGCCAAGCAGTAGACACACGTGGAGTGTGGATCCGTCCGAGACATCTTCTGCCCGCATGGGCATCTCCGAAATCCGGGAGTCGATTTATCCATCGCAGCCGCGAGGGATCGAAGACTGAAGTCTTTTTGCAAAATATTATTTTTAAATCCGCAAACGGAGAAATAGGAACCAGTCACAAACGCAGAGCGTTAAGGAGGGAACCTGAGCTTCCAAGCGGTAAGGAAGATCTGGCGTCATGGGGCGGAGCCGAGAGTTATACCACCCGGGTGGGTGGGAGGAGCAAGCTTGAAGACCTTCCGGCAAGATTTAAAGCGGCAAGGATACTGCCAATGAGTGTGGATGAACAACATATCCATGTCCCTAGAATTACTATGTCACCTCTAGGTGGCGCTATCCCAATGGCTACTGCCCCACCTGCTTAGCTAGTACCAGGTTAAGGGGCCTAGGTAATGAAACAGGTGCCTCCCCCCAGAGGTCAGGGTTGCTAGTGGTCAAGCTAACCTGGGCACAGCCCTCCGGGATGCTGTAACCCCTTTCTTTCCCTTCTAGTGGCCTGAACAATATACAATAATTAATTTCACAATGACCCTTATTCACCAGGCAATTACCCACACTGTTTGCACTTCCCACCAGGGCTGGTTCCTCTAGCTTGACCTGGGGACCCACTGTAATACAAGGTTAAGCACAGCAAATAGCAACAGTACAATACTTTTGGCACAAACTGGAACCACAGTCAGGTTAAATGTAAACAAAGTAAATCTGATTTATTCAGGGGACTTGAACAAGGGAGGGGTGTAATCAGGTTGATTTGCTTAAAAGCTATATTAATCAGACAGTTATGCATGCAGTTCAAAGTCCCTACACAGTCACACACGCTGGGTACCCAGGTAGGAAAACGGTGGGCTAACCAGGAACGTTGTAGCCGGTTGGGGCCCTGTGATGGAAGAAAGCAACATGCACAACACACACTATTTGTAATCCGGAGCCGGAGGGCTCAGTTCGTGAAAGAAAAGACAACAAGACAATCAGATGACAACACTTTTAGATTTAGCTGTTGTTGCAGGGAGCTACCCCGTGGTTTACTCACAATACCCAATACTGGACACAGGCAGGAAGAAATCAAGACTGTAGGCTGTTGAGCTGGAGTGCCCAGAGAAGCACGGCCCACACGAATCACCGAGGCGTTGTTCCTGTTCAAGGCATTGAGCAGGGAGCTGATCCCCAGACCGGTCTGTCGTTGATGACTTTCTCTGGGTAGCAGGTGATCTGGCTGGGCCAGTGTAGCAGGGCCCAGGCAAACGGAAATGGATACGGATTCAGTCCGTGGAGCTGGATACAGCCTCCAGCAAGCAAAACACAGTTCAGACACACAGTGGGGAACCAAATCACGACCCACTATAAGCACATAGCACATTCACATGTAAGGAAATTCCACTGTACCAGGCAATGGCTCTCCAGTCACAGTTACAGTCTCTCTGCACGGTTCGTGAGTTCAGAGGTGGCTGGAAGTCTAGACAGGCCGATCACATTCAGCAAATCTTCGGACTTCTTCAGGTAGGAGCCTAGTCACAATTCAGTGGCTTACTTTGTTCTCCAAGTTCGGATTCAGTCCGAAAAAAGCTCATGTCCCCTCTCAGGGACAGCTGGCAGGCATGCAGGCCAAAAACTCAGGCCTTTCCACAGTTCTCCCGTGCAATTCTACGCCAGGGCTGCTGCTTGAATCACTCACGCTGTTAGCTCTTCACTTCCCAACTCAGAACTTATTGAAACTGCAAGCAGTGTGGGACTTTCCCCAAGATCCAAAAGGTTCAGTTGGCTGATCAGTCATTCACAACAAGGGCTCCCCCTCCAGGTTATTTTAGGCGCCAAAAGCCCAAAACTACAATTCCTACAAGTTTTGGCCCCACCAAGCCTCTGTAGGCAGGCTCCATTTTAGAGTCCCAAATGTACTGATTGGCCGATTCTGCAGTCCACGACCAAGATGAAGGAAACAAACAGAACTGTCCATGCTGCAAAGAAGGCAGGTTAGAACAAACTGCAATATCATTACTACTCTAACAAATGATCAGCAAACAAGTACATCTTCTAACAGAGCTCCCACTTAGATCAATTATGACTGCAATCCAGGCATCTCTTAAAGAGACAGTACACAGAGGCTATACAGGCACTCTCTGGCAATACATTTAAACTGCTAAAATGCAGAACACCAGCCTGGCAGTGAGCATTTAGGCAAGCTCAAGGAAGACTTTTGGGAACCCCCATTTGTAGGGGGGGTTACAACTACAATAATCTCCTGTTTTCAGACCTCTGCAGGGTAAAATCTGTATGAGAAAAATAAACAAAGGGTCCAGGACAGAATAATATGGAAAACTGCATGTTGCCAAACTCTAGATATAGGCCAACACCTTAGATACAAGATGAACTCAATCTTGTATGGTCTTGTTCATAACAACTAATAGATTTACTCTGCAGAGTTGGACGAATGATTTTCCACAGTCAAAGTGTTATTAAATGTATATGGCACATATAAACATTTATAGTGTGAATCCATTGGGTTCTCTCAGATGGAAATACAGTATGTACTTACATTTGTTGTATTACAAGTGAATTTTTACATTATGTGTTATGTGTTTGAAATGGTAATGCATTGCGTTACTTCTGCCACTTGAGGGCAGCATTCCGTTATGTGTAAGCTAGAAAGAGAGCAGAGAGAGAGTGTCGTGCCTGAAACCAGAGAGGCACCTGAATAAAAATGAAAGCTGCTCTACTCCAGTTGTGGCGTGACTTTGTTGAACAAGACCAGAATAAATGTTAAAACATAACATAATTGGCGACGAGGTGTTTAATGACTCTCCGGTACCTTACCAGAACGAACTACAGCTGTGAGGGTTTTCCTGAGATGTAACTTTTGGACCCACGAGTGAACCCACGAAAAACACAAAGATGGCCGCGACCATAGGACATATTGATGCCTTTGATGAAAATGTGGAACAATGGACAACTTATATTGAGCGATTTGGACATTTTGTCACAGCAAGTGATATAAGTGATGAAAAACAAGTGGCTGTGTTACTGAGTGTCATGGGCAGCACAACGTACAGTTTGCTGAGAAGTCTAATAGCGCCAGAAAAGCCTGGGGAGAAAACTTTTGCCAGTATTGTGGAGGTCTTACAGACACATTTCTCTCCTAAGCCTCTGGTGATTGCTGAAAGATTTCGCTTTCACAAACGAAATCAAGCAGAGGGTGAGTCTGTTGCGCAGTATGTGGCTGTTCTAAAGAAATTAGCTGAGCATTGTGAGTTTGGCACCCATTTACATGATGCCCTCCGAGACAAGATGTGCGGTTTAAAAGTGAAGCAACACAGAAGCGTCTCTTAACGGAGGCGGGACTGACATACAAGAAAGCAATAGAGATCGCTGTATCAATGGAAACAGCTGCATGGGAGGCTCAGCACCTAAGTGATTCCCTGAAAGTAAATGCTTTATCATTCTCTTCTCCCAGGAAGCCTAATAAATGTGGTTGTTGTGGAAAGGCTAATCACAGTGATAAGGATTGCTGGTTTAAAGAACAGACATGTCATAACTGTGGGAAGAAAGGCCACATTGGGCGAGTGTGCAGAGGGAAAAAGAAAGGAGGGGAAATCAATGGAAGCAAAGGGAATCAATTTGCGAAATGTAGGAAGAGAGACGTACATCGTGTGGAAACACAGGGAACGTGCAGTGATGACACTGATACTGAATTAGCATTGCATGTGCTGACTCTTAAATGGGAAACGGCAACCATCTGTGTAACACCTGAAATTGAAGGGAAACCACTGAAAATGGAACTGGACACAGGGGCTGTAGTTTAATTGATTTCTACAGACAAGTATGAAGCTATGTTGAGACATCTACCCCTACAAACGACTGATATTGTGCTGAGGACACACACTGGCGAGGTCATTTCACCTGAAGGTGTCATCAAGGTGCAGGTGAAAATAAATGGGCAAAAGGCACTACTGCCTTTGTACGTGGTTAAAGGTAACTATCCTTCACTCTTAGGCCAAGAATGGCTGAAGAAAATATGCCTCAACTGGCAGGAGATAAGGACTGTTAGTACGGGGGACCACAACACTCTAGAAGCAGTGTTGCAAAAACATGCTCCTTTATTCAAAGGGGAGCTAGGCACAATGAAGGGCATTGAGGCAAGAGTGTTTTGAAGCCACAGCACAAACCAAAGTTTTGTCAACCTCGCCCAGTAACTTTATGCACTCAGACCGAAGTGAGGCCGTAATTAACTCGCCAACCGAAGTCGAGTCTTGTCACCTGTACAGTGAGTGACTGGGCCACGCCAGTAGTGCCAGTGGTACAGAAAGACGGTTCAGTGCGAATATGTGGAGACTTTAAAGTAACCATAAATCCAGTTCTGTGTGTGGTACAGTATCCGATTCCACGCATCGAAGACTTGTTTGCATCGCTGTAACAGGGCCAACGCTTCAGTAAGCTGGATCTGTCACATGCTTATCTGCAAATGAGAGTAGATGAAAACTCAAGGAAATATCTCACGATAACCACCCAAAAGGGTCTCTTCTGCTATAATTGCCTACCTTTTGGCATTGCATCAGCTCCAGCCATATTTCAGCAAGCTATGGACCAGGTTTTGCGGGGTCTTCCAAATGTTCACTGTTACCTGGACGATATACTGGTGACCGGTAGAAATGATGCAGAGCACCTGAAAAATCTGGATGCAGTTCTGCAGCGATTGGAAGATTTTGGCTTGCGTGTCCAGGAGAAGTGTGAATTTTTCAAGACTTCATTGGAGTACTTGGGCCATACCATAGATGCAGCGGGCTTACAAAAATCGCCTGAGAAAGAAAAAGCGATTGTGGACGCCCCAGCACCGGAAAATGTCAGCCAGTTACGGTCACTCTTGGGCCTGTTAAATTATTATGGCAGGTTTATTCTCAACCTGGCTACGATTCTCAACCCACTAAATGGCTTGCTGTACAAGGGGAAGTCCTGGTGTTGGACAAAGGACTGTGAGAGTGCGTTTACAAAGGCTAAAAAGCAGCTTGTTTCTCAAGATGTGCTCATTCACTATAATCCACAGCTGAGCATCAGACTAGCGTGTGATGCCTCACCTTATGAGGTGGGAGCAGTTCTTTCTCATGTTCTACCGAATGGGGACGAAAAGTCAATTGCCTTTGCATCCAGAACTCTCAGCAAAGCTGAACAAAACTATGCCCAAATTGAGAAAGAAGCGCTGGCAATAGTGTTCGGAGTTCGCAAATTCCACCAATACCTCTATGGTCGGGAATTCACATTCCTCACTGATCACTGTCCCCTCACGACCATTTTCAGCCCCCACAAAGGTATTCCTTCCATGGCAGCAGCCAGAATGCAACGTTGGGCTCTCTTGTTATCAGTTCACAACTACCGCATTGAATACAAGAAGGCAGCTCTTCATGGCAATGCTGATGGGCTCTCAAGATTGCCTCTGCAGGTAGCCCACAGTGACAAAGTGGACACTGTCGATGTCTTCTACATCAGTCAGCTTGATAAATTACCTATCACAAGTTCTGAAATTAAAAAGGAGACAAAAGTTGACCCTGTGTTGTCTCGAGTCTTGGACTTAGTAACAAAAGGGACTTTTACTGTGAACCAGGACATTCACGGTGAGTTATCACCATTCTACATCACACGTAATGAGCTTTCAGTACAGCAAGGTTGCTTAATGTGGGGTGTCCGGGTAACTGTCTCTTCAAAACTACGTATTTGTGTTCTGGATGAGCTTCATGTGGGACACCCGGGTATAGTGAGAATGAAGGCTTTAGCTAGAAGCTATATTTGGTGGCCAGGGATTGATTTGCAAATTGAGCAACAAGCAAAAACATGCACCACCTGTCAGCGTGTTCAGAAGATGCTGTGTCCCTCACCCTTACATCCCTGGATGTGGCCAGGTGCACCGTGGCAGCGAATTCATGTAGATTTTGCGGGGCCGTGGGAGAGACACATGTACTTAATTGTTGTAAATGCCCACTCAAAGTGGCCCGAAATTCAAGTCATGGACATCACTACTACCAGTAAGACCATTCAAGTGCTGCGAGGACTATTTAGCCGTTACGGGATTCCTGAACAGCTGGTCAGTGACAATGGACCACAATTTATTTCTAGTGACTTTGCAGCCTTTCTGAAGTCCAATGGTGTGAGGCATATTCGTAGTGCCCCATATCACCCCTCAACTAATGGCCTAGCAGAGCGTTTTGTGCAAACCATGAAGAATGCTCTGAAATCGGCAGGGGGTCTTTGACCTTACAACACAAGTTGGATAACTTCCTGCTGGCATACCGAAATACACCCCATGCTACAACAAAGGAATCTCCAGCAGTGTTATTTTTTCTGCATAAGCTTCGCTCCCGTCTTGATTTGCTTAAGCCAGATGTGGCATCAGAGGTTTTGAAGAACCAAGAATCTCAAATATTGCGCCGGCAAGCTCGTTCAAAGGATTGGCAGTTCATTGTTGGTCAAGAGGTGCTTGTTCGAGATTACTGGAAGGGGGAGAAGTGGACCCCTGGTGTGGTGACATCTCAGACGGGTCCAGTGTCTTATACAGTTGATGTTGAATCTGGAGTGAAATGGAAACGCCATGCTGAACAGCTCCTAGATCTTCAGCAGTGCACAGATGGGGACACTTCCAGGGAAGAAAACCCACGGGAATGTGGATTCCATCTGCCATAGCTTACAGAAGCCCCACTATGGAAGTCTCAACACCTTCTGAAGATGCTAAGGAGGAGGTGGAGAGAAGCAATGGTGAGGCTGTACAACCACCAACCGAGGATCGGAGGGAGGTACCAGACAGGGCAGCTATGCCAAGGGTTGCTCACGAGAAACGTTATCCATCCCGAATTATAAAACCTCCAGATCGTTTGAACCTGAGACATTTTAAAGGAATAAATGTTTTGTGTAGTTAGAGAGCCAGATCAGATTATTGGGGCAGAATAATCCCCTTGACTGGTTCGAGGCCTGGGGCAGTCTACCCCCTACCTCTAGCATAGAATGAACCATCTTAATAATAGCGAATAATGCTAATACTTGTTCATTTGGTAACCATATAATTTAGTGGGGAGAAAATGTTATGTATTTGAAATGGTAATGCATTGCGTTACTTCTGCCACTTGAGGGCAGCATTCCGTTATGTGTAAGCTAGAAAGAGAGCAGAGAGAGAGAGAGTGTCGTGCCTGAGACCAGAGAGGCACCTGAATAAAAATGAAAGCTGCTCTACTCCAGTTGTGGCGTGAGTTTGTTGAACAAGACCAGAATAAATGTTAAAACATAACATTATGGTCTTTTAATATATGTAATCTTCGGCAACTTAACTATAATAAGGACCTCACTGGAAATGAGCTTGGCTCAGCCGAGTCTCCTTTTCATGTTACATGAAAAAGTTGTTTACTACTACCACTACCTTTGGGGTCCGCATAACTAACAAAATTATTTCAGCTTAACTATGAATACATATTGCCTTGGCAAAGCTTTTAGCATTGCCCACTGGCAGGCGCTACCTTTGTCCAGTACTGGCCAAGTAGCAGCGCTCTGCATTAACACCTTAACATGATTTCTTTGTTTGTTCTCACCAATCTCAACTGAAACTGGGAGGCAGTATGGCGCAGTGGTTTAAGGCTCTGAGCTGCAAATCTGGAGACCTAGGTTTGAATCCCACAGCCCCCACTTGCATACTGTGTGACCTTGAGCAAGTCACTTAACTTCCTCATGCTCCCAGGTTGCACCTGTAAACAAGCTTTCAGCTTAGTGTGTCTCACCTGGTTAAATAATTGGGGGAAAAAAATCCTTGCCTGTTTCAAGCATTTCAAAGGGCTTACTGCCCAAGTTTGTGTGGGATGACCAGAGGGTCAGGCTCAAGTGGAAGCTGGTCATGCTGGCCTGTCAGTGCAGCAGTAGCACTACCACTTGTGAAGCCAGTGACCCGGGTTCAGAAGGGAGCCCGGGTTGTCTGAGGACAGCCAGAGGGAGGAGCATTGAGCATTCCAGAAGGCGCTCTCCTCCAGGGATTGAGGTCTGTGTGTTCTGCCGCACTATCACCACCACCTGGGTGACCACAGGTGATGAGATGGAGCTACGAATGGGAGGGCGGAAACCTCCTGACTGATGTCGGCACGCTCTGTGTGTTCATATCTGGCAGTCACAGGCCTATAAGGCGTTGGGGTTGGGAGGTGAGAAGAAAAAATTACTTACCACAGTAATCTTCTCTCTTCCCCATGAAGATTCATAACTTTCTGCAGTAAGCCTTCTAGGTAGCACTGCCCAGAGAAAATATAACACATGCAAACGATGGAATTCTTTGCATGTTACAACTTTTCAAATGCTGCCCTGTACTAACTGCCAACGTTCTAAACTCCTCAGATTTCCTCGGAGCCTGGAAAGACAGACCCATGGAAGTAGAATACTATGAGTATAAATGATTACTATAAACAGGATTTGAAAAATCCCCAACCTCGTAATAAAAAAATACAAAACTGGAGGGAGAATACAACAATTAAGAAAACCAAAAAAGTCAGAAATACCTGAAAAGAGGAGTAAAACACAATGAACCCTGTCTGTTAAAACTTTTACTTAAATATAGTATATATGTTTTTTATATATATACACACACACACTTTTCTGGTAGCACAGCATGCAGGAGTGCAGAGGCTAAGGTTCTGGAAGAGGATGCAGGGTGGGAAGTTATGAATATCTGAGTATCAATGGGAAGAAAGATTACTATGGCAATATTTTCTTCTACCCCCAGTAATACTCAGGTAGTCATAACTTTCTGCAGGCTACCAAGCAGTACCACTGGAGGTGGACACAGAACTTTATTTTGGAAATAGACTTTACAGGACTGCTGTGCCAAACCTAGCATCACTCCTGGATTGAATATTCAGCTTGTAGTGCTTTCTGAAGGTGTGCACTGTTTTCTGGGTAGCTACTTTACAGATATCAGCCAGTGGTACATCTCTGGCAGCTGCTAAGGTAGCAGCTGTCCCTCTCGTGGAATGGGCTCTCAATCCTGTTGGGGGCTCCCTACCAACTTTATAGTGTAACAGAATTGGATACGCTTAACTATCCATCAAGAAACTGACATTTTTGATGCTGGATTACCTTTTCCCACATTCCCATGAGTCAGGATGAGCTGTTTTCTGTCCTGCCTATGGTCCTTGGTGGCTGTTATGTAGTAGCTGAGAGCTCTCGACATCCAGACTGTGAAGTCTTCTTTCACCAGAGGTGGAATGCTCAGTGAAAAAGACAAGTAGGATAGAAACATAGAATTTGACGGCAGATAAGGACCGCTTAGCCCACCCAGTCTGCCCATTTCCCTCCCTAATGGATAAGCTGCAGATCCTAGTTAACCAACAGCCAACTTCCTCCTACCCCCAATCCCTATAATTTCCTTATGTCTGTCCCATGCATTCTTGAATTCCCCCACTGTTTTTGACTCCACAACCTCCACAGGAAGGCTGTTCCATGCATCCATAACCCTCTCCATGAAAAAATACTTCCTCACATTACCTCTGAGCCATCCCCCTTCTATCTTCAAATTGTGCCCCCTTGTTCTTGCATATCTCTTTTTCTGAAAGATGCTACCGTCTTGGACTTTGCTGATTCCCTTGAGGTACTTGAAAGTTTCTATCATGCCCTCCCCGTCCCTCCTTTCCTCAAGGGTATACATATTAAGCTCCTTAAGGCTCTCTTCATATGTCTTCTGGTGCAGACCCTGCACCATTTTAGTTGCCCTCCTCTGGACTGTCTCCATCCTGTCTGTGTCCTTGCAGAGACTGGGTCTCCAGAACTGCACGCAGTACTCCAGATGGGGTCTCACCAGCTGTCTATACAGAGGGATAATAACTTCCTGTTTTCTACTGGTGATGCCTCTTCCTCATACAGACCAGTATCCCCCCAGCCTTCCTTACTGCCCTCTCACATTGCTTGCCCACCTTTAGGTCATCTGCTATGGCTATCCCCAGGTCCCTTTCCAATTTTGTTGTTCTTAGTATCTCACACCCCCATAGTGTACTCTTCCCCTGGGATTTTGTTTCCCAGATGCATTACTTTGCACGTCTTAGCACTGAATCTAAGCTGTCAAACACCTGACCATTCCTCCAACCTTGCCAAGTCCCTTCTCATGCTTTCCACCCCACCTTGTTTATCAACCCTGTTGCAGATCTTTGTGTCGTCTGCAATGAGACATACTTTTCCTTCCAGTCCCTCTGCAATGTCACTTATAAAGACACTGAAGAGTACCGGTCCTAGAACTCAACCCTGTTGTACCCCACTAGTAACCCCCCCCCTTTCTTCAGAGTGGACTCCATACACTATTACCCTCTGTGTCCTGTTCTCCAGCCACTTTTTTACCCAGGCTACGATTTTGGGACCCATTCCCAGGCTGGCTAACTTGTATACTAATCTTTTGTGTGGGACTGTCAAATGCCTTGCTAAAGTCTATGTAGGCCATGTCCACAGCCCCTCCCTGATCTACTACTTTGGTCACCCAGTCAAAGAAATCTATTAGATTCATCTAACATGACCTTCCTGCTGTGAATACATGCTGCCTTGGGTTCTGTGCCCCTCTGACCTCTCGGTACTCAACAATTCTTTACTTCAGAAGTGATTCCATCATTTTCCTTATCACTGAGGTCAAACCAACAGGTCTGTAGTTTCCCGCCTTTGCCCTGCTTACACTTTTATGAAGTGGAATCACATCTGCCGTCCTCCAGCCCTCAGGCACCGCCCCATCCTCCCATGATTTCTTAAAGAGGGTAGTCAGTGGTGTCACTAGTTCTACCCTTAGTTCTTTTAGAATTCTGGGATGAATCCCATCAGGCCCCATGGCTTTGTCCACTTAAAGTTTTAAGAGTTCTTTCAGAACTCTTTCTTCTGTGAATGGACTGGTATCAACCTCCCTATCCAGAGTGTTTCTGTTGTTTGGTTTATATACCTCCCCTTCTTCACTTATGAATTCTGAGCAAAAACATTTGTTTAGTATCTCTGCCTTTTCAAAGTCACCCTCTGCCCACCCCCTTCCCCTTTATTAAGCCTCACTATTCCTCCCTTGGTCTTCCTTCGCTCCCTGATGTACTTATAAAAGGTTTTATCCCCCTTCTTAACTGAGTTGGATATCTTTTCCTCGGTTTGGGCCTTTGCTGTTCTGCCTGCCTTCCCTGCTTCTTTTTGCTTTAACTGATACAGTTCTCTGTCCTGCTCCTTTTGTGATTCCTTGTACTTCCTGAATGCTTTCTTTTTCTCCCTAACCTTCCCTGCCACCTCTTTTACATTGTTTTGTTTTGTTTATTTGCTTCACACAAAGGCTTGTTGCCTTAGTGATGGCAGTTTTGATTATTCCCCATTGTTCTTCCACCCCTCCTTCCTGCCTTTTACTAGTGCATTCCTTAGGCCCTCACCCATTTTGGCAAAGTCAGCTCTCCTGAAGTCCAGTACTTTTGCCTTTGTATGGCTTGACTCCACTGCTGTGTTTATTGTGAACCATACTGTTCGTTGGTCACTAGTTCCCAGATGGCTACTCACTTCTACATCTGGGATCCTCTCTCCATCTCCATTTGAGAGTACCAGGTCAAAGACTGCTCCCTCCCTCTAAGGCGTGCCCCCTGTAGGGCATCTAGAATGACTCCACTCTGATGTGGCTGCAGCAAATGCACTCCAGTTAACATCTGGCATATTCAGATCCCCCATCAACAATATCTCCCCTTTTTCTGCCATTCTAAGGATACCTTCTATCATTTCCTTGTCCATTTCCTCCCCCTGACATGGGGGTCTGTATACAACCCCTGTGCGGATTGTGGTGCCAGTACCCGTCTCCAAGTTGACCCACAGTGCTTCCTCTCCTCCCTGTTTAGCCTTCTGTTCTGTTGCTTTGATTCCTTCCCTAATGTAGATAGCTACTCCACCTCCTCTTTTACCCTCCCTGTCCCTCCTGTAGAAAGTGTACCCTGGTATGTTTACATCCCAGTCATGGTTCTGTGTGTACCATGTTTCTGTGACTGCCACAATATCCAGATGTTCCTCTTCTATCAAGGCCACTAGTTCAGGACGCTTGTTACCCAGACTATGGACATTGGTACTCATTACTCTCCATTTTCTAATGGCTTTTCCTCTTGTAGCCCCATACCTGCCCTTAGTGACTTTGCTTTCTCCATTTACCCAAGTCCTGCTCCCTACTGACCTTTCTACCTTGGTCTTTACCTCATTTAGTACCCCGTTTTGGATGGGGGAGGCTGGGAATTCACTGCTGCTTATCAGTGCCCCAGCTGGTTTAAAAGCTTGCCAATGAAGCATTTAAACTAATCACTGAGGAGACTGGTTCCTTTCCGGATAGATACAGACCGTCGTGCCAGCATAGGTGGGTATCCCTCCAGGTGGAACCCCAGTTCCCAATGAAGCCAAAACCCTGTGCTCTACACCAGTTTTTCAACCATTCATTGAATTACACGATGCGGAGTACCCTCGCCTCACCCATGCCACAGACAGACAGCACCTCAGAGAAGCATACTGTATAAGCTACTTATCTAAGGCCCCTCCCCAACTCCACAAACTCCTCCTGCACTGCTCTAATCCCATGCCTGGCCAAGTCATTTGTCCCTAGGTGGACAATGACATCCAGCACTGTCTCCCGTGCAGCTGCTGTTGGGATCCTTAGAATCCACTTCCTGTCCCTCCAAGCCATGGCGCCAGGCAGGCAACTTACTTCACTGTCCCTTGCTCCCCCCCCCCGTTCTATCCCCCTGATAATTGAATCCCCCAGCAGGAGCCGCTTCCTTTCCCTGCTGCATCCTGTGCCACCTTCCTGTGGGCCACCCTTGTGATGGTCACCAGCAACTTCAGTCTCCACCATGTGTGCTTCCATAGGGGAACTATGCTGCACCAGAATGGCGTATGGATTGTGGAGTGGTATGTCTGAAGGGGTGAGCCTCTGTTCCACCACCCTCATCCTCCCTGAGCCCACTGTGGTCCAACTGCTGCTCCTCCTTGGCAACCTCTGAGGCAGAGGTGGTCGCCCTGGTGTTCCCGGGGGTGCCTGTACTCCTGTCCAGTTTGGCCTGGAGACAAGCAACCTCCTCCCTCAGAGCAGAGAGTTGCCTGCAAATCGAGCAGCATCTCAGCCTCCAGAAAGTCTCCCGGAAGACAGCTGCCCCACAGTCAGTGCATTGTACTACTCCTCACATGTCTGTCTTCTTTCCAGTTTACCCTGTGTACATTTTTTTTTGTTTTTTTTGGTTTTTAAATAGTGTGTGCACTTTTGCTGTCAATGCAGTGTGCTGTGCTGGTAAGGATATGACAGCTGTATGCCCTCAGAGGAAATTATGTTAGAATCCCTGGTATAAAGGAAGTGACACGGGGGTGTTGGGCCACAGCTGTGCCCTCCAGACACAATCAACTACAAGTTCTGACCCACCACTGTGATGAGTGTTGACTTTCCTTTCAGCAAGACAACCTGCACAAGGAATTAACAGAGAAAATACCCAGCAAAGGAAAAAAAAAAAAAGAAAAATCAAGCAGTTCAGCACAACACAGGTAAGCCTCCCTGACCCTATATAACCTGGTGTTGTGTGCTCTGAAAGCAATCAGGGGAAGACCATCTCCCCCACCTGAGGCTCTGTCTGGATTCAACTACACAAACTGCAGCCTTTGCTATGAGAACTAATCGGCCACCACCACCAGTAAATTATTTAAAAATAATTTGATGCAAACTGTCACAGAATACTAGTAGACAGTCCAGTTACTCACAAGGGAAAATCAAATATGAAGTAATTCAACCCTTCTGAAGTTACTCACAAGATAAGCAGTTTTGCTAACCCCTTTTTTGATTTAAAAACTAAAATAATTAAACACAAACTCGCATGGGTGTAGCCAGGCATACTCCAAGTACTCCATGGTGTGCAATTTTATTTAAGGGGTAGCAAACAGGCTCTGAACTGCTTCCTTTTTCCATGAAAACTAACAAAAAAAAGCTGAACCTTTCTGTAATTTTATTCTTTGGAGTCAAAACTAGGACTGGTCACTAATACTGTTTTTGCACCCCAAGGACAATACAACTTTACAGGCTCTGGGCTGGTATGTGGGTGTCTTGGGGAGCAATACGTGGCATTTGTATTTACCCATGCATGGCAACAACTGTTGTCATGAGATACAAAAGTTGTATTTATTGTGCCAAACAAGGCAACAAACACGGTCCTGGTGTACATTTGTATATTGTCTGGCTACACCCCGGTGGGGGTGGGGGGGGGTAGGGGTAGCAGTGGGTCCACTTGGTGTGCAGATCTGAAATCCTTGGCTACACCCCAAAGCGATACCAATGTAAGAATGTAAAGTAAGAAACACCTCCCTCAGATTTAAGCAAGAGTGAAATTTGTTGCGAATTTCTAGTCCAATATAATATCTCCCACGCAGCTCTCAGTTGTTTCAAAGCACACCCTGTGCCAACTTCAAGAAGATGGGCTGGTTAAGGAGGAAATCAGAAACCACCTTTGGGAGGAATTTTCTGTTTGTCCTCAGGACTACCTTATCCCTATGGAATGAGATGTAGTCCTGTTCAATGGAAACAGCCTGAAGCTCGCTGATCCTTTATCCTTTTTGCAGAAGTCACTGCCACTAGGAAAACTGTTTACCATGTGACATATTTTAGGTGAGCTGAAGACATGGGCTCAAAAGGAGGCCCCATGAGCTTGGCTATGCACACATTGAGGTCTATGCTGGCAGCAGTTCCATGTGAGGGGGATGCAAATGGGCCAGATCCTTAAAGAACCTCCTAAAAATGGGTTCTGGGGCTACTGTTACCTTTGCTCCAGCAGAAATATAAGCAGACACAGCAGCCAGGTGAACCTTCATGGAACTGGGCTGCAGCCCCAGGGAATGTAAATGAGAAAGGTAGTCGAGAACAGCCGATACTACAGCCTGTACTGGCACCAAGCCTCTAGTTGAACACCAGAGTGAAAACGTCGTCCATTTTGAAGAATAAGTTTTCTTAGTGGAGGGTTTCCTGTACCCTCTCAGAATGTCTACCACAACTTCAGAGGTGTAAATTGGCATATTATAGGTCCTCAAGTGCCAAGCTCTGAGATTGAGAGACCCGAGGTTCGGGTACAGCAAGGATCCCTAGTTGGAGGTTAGCAGGTTGTGCCTCCGAGAGAGGTGTATTGGTTTGGCTACAGGCACGGAGAGCAAAAGAGAGTACCATGGCAGCCTGGACCAGTCTGGAGCTATCCAGATTAGAGATGCTGAGTGGGATCTGAGCTTAAGCAGTACTCTGAATACCAAGGGAAAAGGAGGAAAGGTATACAGGTGCCTCCCTGACCAATCCAGAGCCAGGGCCATCCAGATGTAGTGTACTCTGATCTCGTGGTCTGCAGTAATATTGTAGCAGGTGGTGGTTTTGGTGGGATGCAAACAAGTCTATCTCTGGAGTGCTCCACCTCCAGAAGATCACTTGCACCACTTGCCTGTTCAGGGTCCATTCGTGATGAACCTGGTTGATTTGAATTAAGGCATCTGCCAGGATATTGTCCTTTTCTGGCAAATGAATTGCCTGCAGAGATACTTCCACAAAGCAGGCCAGAGTCCAAATTTCCATGGCTTCCATACAGAGAAGACCTAACCTGGTGCCTCCCTGCTTGTTTATGTAGTACACTGTGATGGTGGTGTCTGTTCTGACTTTTACCACCTTCCCTTGCACCATTATTATTATTATTAATGCTGAAAAAACTTTTAGTGCCAGAAACACAGCTCTGAGTTTTGGCAAGTTTATGTGCTGAAGGGACTGTGCGGCTGACCAGGTGCTCTGGGTCATGTGATCCCCTAGATGGCCACCCCAAACCAGGAGGGATGCATCTGTTGTGAAAACAACTGAGGGAGGACTCCCCCCCCCCCGTGAAAAGGAACCTCCCCCTTAGGTCGGGTTCCTCCTTCCACCACTGGAGTGCTTGTAACAAAGTCCTTATTACAGGGATGGGCTCTGAAAGAGAGTTTTTTCTTTGACTCCAATAAGCCCCGAGGTGGAACTGGATGTCTCTCATTTGGAACCTGGAACCCGGGACTGTGCCTGTGGCTGCGGCCATATGACCCAGTAACTGCAGAAACTGCCTTGCAGTTTTGTGTTTGCCCAAGCTGAATGAATTTGCAATCAGCTGGGAGTTACTGAACCTGTCCAGAGGCAGGTAGGCCCTGCCTTGCAGGGTACCAATCTCTGCCCCTATGAACTGCAGGACTTGTGCAGCAATGGGGACTAATTTCTCATGACTGATCAGGAACCCCAAAGACTCTAGGAGCCCTTGGGTGATCAGTAGATATTGTGCGACTTGGTCTGGTGATTTCCCTACCACCAGCCACTCGTCCAGATACGGGAATACTGTGACCTCTTGCCTTTGAAGGTGTGCCATGACTGCTGATAAACACTTTGTGAACACCTTTGGGGCCAAAAGGCAGGGTTGAAACCTGGTAATGGCCTGAAGGGTTTCTGAATTGGAGATATTTTCTGTAGGACTCCCTTATGGGGATGCGGGAATAGGCATCTTTTAAGTCCCGTGATGCCAACCAATCTCCTTTTTGCAGTATTGGCAGAATCAATACCAAAATTACCATTTTGAACTATGTTTTTTTCAGATGCTTGTTTAGAGCTCTGAGGTCCAATATAGGCCAACACTCCCCACTTTTCTATGTGCTGAGAAAGTACCTGGAGTAAAAACCCCTTCCTCTTAGGGGGGTTGGGACAGGTTCAACTGCTCTTATCAGTAGGAGGTTTCGAACCTCTGCCTCCAGCAGTTTCTTCTCTGCTAAGGAGGGTGAGCTGAAAACCCTGAAGTCCAGAGACAGACCCAGACCCACCAGCTTCAGGACCCACTTGTCTGTGGTGATGTTTAGCCAAGCCTGAAGGAAGTGGGACAGTGTGCCTCCGACAGGGAGTGAGGAGGCAACCTGTGCATCAGGGTATCTGTTTTGTTTGGGGCTGAGACTTGGGCTGAGACTTGACCTGTGACCCTTGCCTAGAACCTCTCCTACCCCTGCCCCTAAAGTACCCCTGTTATGGATACTGCTGGTACTGGGGTGTGGCGTTGTACTCATCCACCTTTTTCATGTAGGCCACAGTGTATTCTCTGAATAGAACATTCCCTTCCAAGGGGAAATCAAGTGCCTTAGATTGAGTATCTTGAGTGAGATTTGTGGCCCTGAGCCAGGCAAATCTCCTCTGTGCTACCGTATTAGCCATCCATCTGGCTGCTGTATCATTAGTATCAGCAGCTACTTGGAATTGATATTTAGCCACCTCCAACCCAAACCTGGCAGTTTCAGCCAGATCATCTGACAGGGGCGAGGGGGCTTTCTGAGCCATGGCCAGAACTGACTGCCACAGTGACTTCTGGTACTGGGCAGCATAAGCCTGAACATTTGCTTGACGTATGGCCAAGGAAGCAGACAGGTACCCCTTCTTTGCCATACTGTCTGTTCTAGAGTCCTTGTCAGGAGGATGTGAGGACAGAGGGACTCTAGCCTTATCACAGGCAGCCACCTGCACAACATCCTGATGGGTCAGGATGGGAAAAAAGGAACTCTGCCCTTCCTATCCATCTAGTATTTTTATTCATCCTCTTATCAAGGAGAGGGATGGAATTTGGAGTTTAAAGGATTTTTAATGCATCTTTCTTGATCACCGGGGGGGGGGGGAGCTTTGGTGGGGGTTAACCCCATCGTCTCCAGATACTCCACCTCCTCCTCATCCTCAATCTCTTCTGTAGTGGTGATGTCAAGGGCCTTACCCACCTTTCTGACAAAAGAGAAATGGGAGGAGTAATCCTCAGACACCCTGGGGGGAGAATCAAACTCCTGCTCAGGGGATACCTCAGGTTCAACAGGTTCCCCTTGCTCGTACTCACGTTCTCCATAATCTTCCTCCTCTAGGAAGGAAGATTTACCCGAAATGCCAACCTTTTTTTGAAATGAAATCAGCTTTATTAAATTTTTAAAAGACAACCATCAATAATGTAAATAACACAAGACATTGAACATGACTAATCACTTCCTCCAGCCCCCTCCTCCCCTGAAATCCCTCATCCCCCCACCAACGGAGTGTGTCGTTCACCCCCAGTAAGAGGTACTAGAAATGCAATAAGACCAGAAAATGTATATGTGATGAGGAACCAGAAAGAACCCAGAAAAATCCTTAATTCAGATATAGAGCATAAAGTTTGCCCCATTTCTTGTTAAAAAAGACATTCAATGGCGAGTACCGTCAATCATGCGTTCCGTCCAAAGACAGGAGAGCTCGTGTAGTCATTCACGATATGAGATGGGAGATCGATCCAACCAGTGCCTAACGATCAATGTTTTGACAGCCAGAGAAATGAGTGCAATATGGTATCTCCTTTCCTTAACCTCAATCCGTGTGTAATCCCCTACAACACATATTTCTGGGGTGAAGAGACCTTCTAAGCCCAGAAGGGGGTCAGCACGTGTTTCAATTACATCCCACAGGGGACAGACCTTCTCGCAGGACCACAGAACATGCAACATTGTTCCATCTGCCTTGCCACATCTAGAACAGACAGAAGAGGGGAGACAATCCATCTTAACCAGTTTGACAGGAGTATAATACATGTTGTTTAAGATGTGGTATTGAGTAAGACATAGCCTGTCCTGGGTGAGATATTTATACAAGTCCTTCCACATGTGCCCAGTTCAGTGTAACGTCTGGCATCAGGGCCTCCCAAACCTTGGAGCCAGTTGGGGGAGGGTGAAGGGTGGTGAGAAGAAGTAAACAGATAAAGGAAGTCCCATGGGGTCTAACTGAAAGATCTTGTATCTGTGCCAACAGACTGCCTAACCCAGAAACCTTCAGGGTGGAACCAAAATGTTGCAATATCAGATGTCTTAACTGATAAATTTTGAAAATATGAGACGTACCCAGGTAAAATTTCGCTAGGGTCTCCGGGGAGGAGAGAAGCGAGTCCTGAGAGTAGAAATCAAATACCCTGGCCTCTTAAAGCTGAGGAAGCCAGTCGGAAGAGAGCAAATTGTCCCCAATCTTGATATTTATGTTAGATAAGCTGGGAAGAATCTTTAGAAGGAAGGATCCTCAAGGAGGCGCAAAGTTGTGAGAAAACTTTAATAGACGTACCAATTTTTGAATTGCATACAGGCGCCAGCAAGGATTTCCAAGAAGAAAAGAAGACAGTGGAGGCCGAAAGATTGAAAGTGTGAAATAAGTGGGACTCCATTTGCAGCCAGATAGGGGTATAGTCATTGCCAAATTCTGAGAAGTAGAAAGCCATTTACTACATTTATAAAGATGACTGGCACAGTAATAAAGTAGGAACTTCAGCAACCTAAGACCACCCGATTCTTTGGGAAGCCCTAATTTGAGATATGAACGCCTAGGGGACTTATCTAACCAAATGAATTTTGTGATTAGCGAGTGGATGCATTGGAAGAAGGGGAGAGAGAGAGGATGTCAGACTTTGAGCATATTTAAAGGGTAGAAGAGTCTGGGTAGAATATTCGTTTTAATAATACTAATTCTGCCCCAGAGGGAAATGGGGAGAGCTCTCCATCTTAGAAGGTCTTGTAGGACTGATTAGGTCATTGAGATTTAGCTTCTTCATAAGAGAAGGGTCAGTAGCTAGAGAAACTCCTAGGTATTTGATAGATCTGGGGGCCCATTACATGCCAAATCTGGCAAAGTCAAATCTATAAACAAAATGATTCAGGGGAAAGACTTCAGTTTCAATGCAGTTAAGCTTATAATTGGAGTAGAGACTGAACTGATCAATCACTTTCAAGGTTTCAGTGAGAGAGGCGGAAGGGTGAGAAAGGTGCAGAAGGATATTCTCAGCATATACTGAAAGAGACATTACCGTCTCACCGACTGGTATGCTGAGTATATTAGGAGATGCTTTAAGCTGCCTAATAAGAGGTTCCAGGTATAGGTAAAAAAGGAAGGGAGACGGGACAGCCCTGACGAGTATCCATATGAAGGGAAGAACAATTGCCGGGGAAACCAGGTCAGGAGACAAAATACAAATGGAAGGA
This sequence comes from Neoceratodus forsteri, assembly GCA_016271365.2. Lineage (NCBI taxonomy): Eukaryota > Metazoa > Chordata > Ceratodontiformes > Ceratodontidae > Neoceratodus > Neoceratodus forsteri. Next base: position 87,446,173 of record CM028136.1, read on the forward strand.
GGAGATAGGGACTTGTGAGGAGAGGCGAAGAAGTGGCAAAAGTCATGGAGTGGAAAGGAGAGAACAGGTTACTATGAAGAGAGAGGGACCGGGGATTTGTGAAGGGCCTTCAGAAAATAGTTGTGCACTGCTAGAGAGGAAGAAGGTGGAGGAGGGAAATGATGAAATTAGAAGAGTAATTGATAAATGCCTGGACCAAACTGGAGCGGGGGGAAGTTCTGCTGGGAGAATTGCAACAGGGGTAAAAGGGGGAAATAATGTGCAGGAGGAAGAAGAGGAGCTGGAAATGAGAGAGGGAGATGAATGGAAGCAAGCAGGGAGTAAGAGGGGTGGAATCTTAGTGCTGGGGGACTCAATACTAAGAGGAGTTAGGTGGGGTAGCAAGGGGAGAGGCATAGTCGCATTTGGGTGGAGGCCAAGCCAGGAATGACAGCGGAAAGGGTGGGACAGTCTGTTCTGAAATATGCTAGAAGGGGTAGGGACAAGCCTCATTTAATTATACATCTTGGGACAAACGACCTGGCTGACAAGACAGTAGATACAGTCCAGAGGAGGTTTGAGGAACTAGCACAATTATGTGAGGAGGCAGGAAGATCAGTAACTTTTCAGAGATACTCCAGTGCCAAATGCAAGCACAACAAGAAAACGAGAATAGAGGAATTTAACGGATGGCTAAGAACCTGGTGTTGTGCTAAAGGGTATGGGCTGTTGGGGGACCTGGGAGGACAGTAGTCTCTATGCCAAGGACAGACTACACTTGAGTGAGGAGGGAAAGAAAGTGTTGAAACAGAGGATGGAGGAGTACATAGAGGAAGATGGGAATTTAAACTAGGAGTGGGGGGTGGCAGTTGGGGAAGAGATATGCAGAGACCACAGATTGGGAAACCATATGAGCTTACCCCCCATAACAGTGACAAAGGACAAATGGCAAGTACTGTTGGTGATGCTAGGAAAGGAGGGCAGGATGGGGGGAAGGTGGTTACCCTTAATGCTAGAGCCTTGGGAGAAAAACTGCAGAGATACAGGTTCTCATGGCAGAGGGAGAGGTGGACATTGCAGCCATCACAGAAACATGGGCCACCCAATACAATGACTGGGACCTGTCTGTACCAGGGTACAGGTTATTTCGTGGGGACAGGGTGATTGGGAAAGGAGGGGGTGGCACTATATGTGAAGGAAGGACTGAAGTGTGTAAGGGAGGAAGGGGAGGAGGGTAGTACGGAGTCACTTTGGATGCAAATCCAGGATTCCAAGAATAGGATTCTTAGAATGGGACTGGTGTACAGGCCACCATCTCAGACAGAGGAGTTAGACAGGGAACTAGCGGGACAGATCAGGAGGACCTGCGAGAAGAAAAAATTACTCACCTTAGTAATTGCTTTTCTTCTCATGGAGTCTTGCTATATTATAACAATAGCAGTCAGCCACTGCAGCTGAACTGCCGAGAGGAAGGTTAACTCAGAGGATCTGAATTCTACAGTAGCAGGGGTAGCTGTGCCAAAGCTCTATCTGGCCAGTTCTCAAATGAAACGGCTTCAGATCTTTTACTAAGCTAACACTAAGCAACAAGTCTGTGTGGAAAGCTCCTTACACTAGCCAAATGGCTACCTACTAGTAGTAATAACAACAATATAAACAACAATAGAACACCAACAACCATAATAAAAACAAAAAAATGGTATTATTATTATTAGTTTTCCCCCCTTGACAAGCACCATTAGGACCCTCCCTTCCCCCAAAGACTCAAGTCCAGGAAGGGGGCCAATATATTACCTAAACGAACAACCTAGTTCCCTAACCCTAAAAGAAAGAGGGTAAAGGGAAAAAACTACAATGGCATGACACAGTGCTTGCACTGATTTGCCACCCCTACCCAAGTAGAAGTTCTGAGGAGGGGCAGGAGGGGTGGTTATAATATAGCAAGACTCCATGAGAAGAAAGCAATTACTAAGGTGAGTAATTTTTCTTCAAACACCATGAAGTCTTGCTATATTATAACAATAGCAGATTACACAGCAGTACCTCCATGGAGGAGGGTCAGAACCTACTTGGGAAATAGGCTCTGAAGCACAGCTGTACCAAACCGAGCATCCTCCTGGACTGGACATCCAGGAATAATGCTTGGTAAAGTGTGAACTGTCTTCCAGGTAGCAGCTTGACAAATTTCCAGAATGGGAATGTCTCTAGCAGCCGCTAGAGATGCAGCTGTACCCCTGGTGGAGTGGCCCCTCAGTCCTGAGGGGGGTTCTCTACCTAGTTTTTGGTAACAAAATTGGATACAAGAGACAATCCACCTTGCAATTGTCCTCTTAGTAGCAGGTTTCCCCTTGCCAACCTCGCCATAAGTAAGGAAGAGTTGGAGGGATTCGAACTTGTGACCCTTGGTGCGTTCCAAATAGTAGCTTAAGGCTCTTGTTTGCGCCAAGCTGTGCAGTCTCCTCTAACCTGAGGAAGAATGCTCAGTGAAAAATACTGGGAGAGAGATGGATTGGTTCAGGTGAAAATCTGAAACCACCTTAGGCAAAAACTTTCTATTAGTCCTGAGGACTACCTTATCTCTGTGGAAAGAAATAAAATCTTCTTCCACTGACAGGGCCTGTAATTCACTTATGCGTCTGGCAGAAGTGATAGCCACTAGGAAAACAGTTTTCCAAGTTATATACTTGAGCTCTGCTGAGGACAGAGGCTCAAAGGGAGGTTGCATTAACTGAGCAATGCAAACATTCAGGTCCCAGGCAGGAGCTGGTTCCCGAAAAGGGGGGTTAGTATGAAGTAACCCTTTAAAAAACTTGGAAAAAACAGGGTGAGAAGAAAGGGAGGCAGGCTTCCCTGCTGACACAAAAGTAGAGACAGCTGCCAGATGAACCTTCAAGGTAGCTGGCCTAAGGCCTAGGGAATTTAAATGGACCAAATAGTCCAATAAAATGGGAAGATCAGCGGATTCTGGAATAATCTGCCTCTCAGAGCACCAGATGGAAAACCTCTTCCACTTAGAATTGTAAGTGGCCCTAGTGGAAGGCTTCCTCGAAGCCTTTAAAATATCCAGGACACCTTGAGAAAGGTGTAAATCAGCAAATTCTAACTCCTCAAGAGCCAGGCCTTGAGATGGAGGGATTTGAGGTCCGGATACCACACTCTCCCCTGTGCACAGGCCAGCAAGTCGTGAACTCTGGGCAGGCTCAGGGCAGGGTGGACTGTCAAGGACAGAAGCAGAGGGTACCAGGGCTGTCTGGCCCAATCTGGGGCAATCAGAATCACTTTGCAGGGTTGAGATCTGATTTTCACTAGTACCCTGAAAAGAAGAGGAAAGGGGGGAAAGGCATACAGGAACTTCCCTTTCCAGTCCAACAGAAAGGCGTCCAGGGGGACTGAGCCCAGCACTGGAGGCCTGCAACAAAACAGAGGAAGTTGGTGGTTGTCTGGGGCTGCGAAAAGATCTATCTGAGGGGTGCCCCATCTGGCAAAGACGGACCCCAGCACCTGTGGATTCAGAGCCCATTCGTGATGGCCCTGAGAAATTCTGCTGAGGGCATCCGCCAGGACATTGTCCTTCCCTGGGAGGTGAACTGCTATCAGGGAGGTGTTCAGGGAGTAGGCCAGAGACCACAACTTCATTGCTTCGGTGCACAAGGCTGATGACCGAGTGCCCCCTTGCTTGTTGATGTACCACATTGTGGTGGTGTTGTCTGTCCTGACTTGAACCACTTTGTTCTGGACAGAAACTGAAAATACCTGAAGAGCTAAAAGACAGCTCTGAGTTCCAAAAGATTGATGTGGAGCAGAGATTCCTGAGGAGACCACACTCCCTGAGAGGACAGGTCGCCCAAGTGAGCTCCCCACCCTAACAGGGAGGCATCCGTGGTGAGGGTGAGGGAGTGGGAAATGGGAATGAAGGGAACCCTTGTTTTAGATTGTTCCGGTCCTGCCACCAGTGGAGGGCCAGGATCAAGTTTGAGTCACTGGGACCAATTTGGAAAGGGTACTTCCTTTGAGACCAATAGGCCCTCAAATGGAACTGAATGTCCCTCATCTGGAATCTTGCCCCTGCACTACAGCTGTGGAAGCAGCCATGTGCCCCAGGAGTTGCAGAAAATGCCTTGCTGGTCGAGACTACTGAGGGTAAAGGAGGATGCCAGGGCAATGAGTCTGTCTACCCTTTCCGAGGAAGAAATGCCCTGGCTAACTTTGTGTTCAATTCTGCACCTATGAAAGTTAGGACCTGAACTGGTTCCAGAACTGACTTTGGTAAATTTGCAGGAATCCCAGGAAGTGAAAGCTGCTGGGTGACTTGCAAGTGGGATTTCACCTGATCTGAGACTGACCCACAATGAGCCAGTCGTCCAGGTAGGGAAACACAGCAACCCCTTGCCTTCTTAAGTGAGCCACTACCACAGCTAAACATTTGTGAATACCCTTGGCGCAGAGGTAAGGCCGAAGGCATTGCCCTGAACTGGTAGTGGCCTGAGGGCAGTTCGAACCTGAGGTACTTTCGGTGAGAAGGCCTGATCAGAACATGAAAATAGGCATCCTTGAGGTCCAGGGAAGCTAGCCAGTCCCTGGCCTTAGAGAAGACAATATCATTGCCAGAGTCAACATTTTGAACTTTGGTTTCAAAAGATGCTTGTTCAGGTACCTTAAATCTAGAATGGGCATGCCATTCTCCTGTCTTTGGGAGTAGAAAGTATCTTGAATATAGCCCTTGCCTGATATGGCGAAGGAGGGACCCTTTCCACTGCTTTGCAGTCAGAAGAGAGAAACCTCTGCTTCCAAAGCAAGGGCTTCTGAAAGGATTTGCAGGTGGAAAATGTCTGGCTCTCATCTTTGGAAACTGTTTGAAGCTGAGAACCAGACCCTGGCTTATACCTCCAGAACCCATCTGTCCGAAGTTAAGGACAGCCAGTTCTGGCTGAAATAAACCAACCTGCCCCACTGGTACAGGAGAATCGGCCCTGGGCACCCCATCAGGGTGCCTGCTTGCAACAGCCTTAGGCTGAGGGAGGGGCCGGTTTACTTGTGCCTCGTCTACCCTGCCTCTGAAGAAACCCCTCTGCGCAAAAGCAGAGGAGGCTTGAAATTGGTAAAAAGGCCTGTGGAAAGGCCTGCCCCTACCTCTGGGAGCGTGCCTTTGTGGAGTGGCATGCCTCTCCTTAGCCTGGGCACTTTTGTAGGTAGTTCTGTATTCATCCATCTTTTTCATATAGTTTTCTGTTTGTTCCCCAAACAGAGAATTTCCCACTACAGGAAAATCCATAGCCTTTGACTGAGTATCCTGGGACAGATTAGTGCATCTGAGCCATGCCAACCTATGGAAAGCTACAGAAGTGGCCATGACCCTAGAGGAGACATCATTAACATCAACAGCAGTATGAAATTGAACTTTAGGAGCTTCAATGCCATCAGCAGCCACCTGTTCCAACTCACTAGCAGCTGGACATGGGCCTGCTTGGCTAACTGCAATATTGTGTCCCATCTAGATTTCTGATATCTAGCTACATAAGCCATATAATTTGCCTGCCTGAGTCCCAAAGAAGCTGCCATATACTGTTTTTTCGCCATGGCATCAATCTTCCTGAGTCCTTATCAGGAGGATGTGAGGCCAGGGAATATTAACTGTCACAGGCTGCAGCTTGTACCACACCTACATGACTACACTGTTCAGCGAGGAAGTCTGTATCAGAGCCTGACAAAGTATACCTTCTGTCCATTTTTTATCTACAGGAGGGGACAGAATGAGATTTTAAAATCTTTGTTGTTTGCTTCCTAAATGACTTATGCAAAGGAATAGACAACCTCCTAGACTCTGGTATATCCATCATTTCTACATAATCAGGCTCCTTGCTCATCCACAGCCTCCTCTAAAGGAAGCTGGAGGTTTCTACAACCTTTTGTAAAACATAAAAAGAAGGGGACTCAGACAGAATAGGAAGAGATTCTAAAGGTCTGTCTGGAGAAATGTCGGTTCAATGGGCACGTCCAGACCCTCCCAGCCACACATATATTGATCAAATTCCTCCTCCCCTCCTGTGGTTCATAAAATTCCTCAACAACATACTCCTGAACCACTGGAACTGAACGAACCAACCTTTACCAACTGTTGGTGGTTCGACAGGTCCCTGAGACAGTGACTGGACAATCTGAATGGCTTTAGCTATCTCTGCAGCAGTTGGAGAGACAATTTTGGACTCCAAACCTCTGATTTCTTTGTCTTTTTAACTGGGACTGGTTCATCTGAACCAGCCTTTCTTTTGCCCGAAGAAGTCTCACCCTGGTCAGAGGGCACTCCCTCTGGTCCAGTGGGTGATGGACCGGGCTGGCCATCCGGGTCAGCGGACTTTTTGGCCTCTGTTCCTGAGCCGGCCCAATCTCTTTTCCAGGGTGGCTGCAAGGAGATACACACCTGGCAGTCTGACAGGAGGTGGTCAACCCCAGACAATAGACACAAGTGTGTGTGGGTCAGCCTTGGCAAGGCTTCCCCCACAGACATCACAGTGTTACAAACCCAGTGAGCCGGTTTTTCTTTGGGTTTCTCAGACATAATGCCAGCCTATCCAAAAAGCTTGCCCTTTTTGATGCGGTGCCAGACAAGACACCCTTATCGGTTCCTAACCGTGTCACGAATATTTGAAAACTATTTAAAACCAGGTTTTAGAACCGATAAGAACCAGGAACCGCACTCTAAAAGCCCAACCAAACACTTCAAAGCGTTAAAATCAACAAACCGATCGGTTCAAAACCGAACCAATAATTGAATTTCCACACAGACTTTAAATTTGTACTTACGGTTAACCAGATAGAGCTTTTAACCGAAATGCGGTAAAATAAATACTTTTTGGCGGTTCAAATGAACGAAAAATACTAAACGAACTGAGCTGAAGGAGCTGATCTCCGGAGCGACTGTTCAGTGAAGCGGAATAAAGAATCTGACAGTTTCATTTGAAACTGGCCAGATAGAGCTTTGGCACAGCGCCCTCGCACTGTAGAACTCCAGATCCTCTGGAGTTAACTCCTTCCTCTCCAGGGCAGTTCAGCTGCAGTGGCTGACTGCTATTGTTATAATATAGCAAGACTTCATGGTGTTTGAAGGGTAGTGTGGTGATTGTGGGGGACTTCAACATGCCAGGAGTGGACTGGAGCACCCCAACAACCAGGAACAGAAGGGAGCAGGTACTGCTGGATGCCTTCCAGGACAGCTTCCTGCTGTAAATGGTTAGTGAACCAACCAGGTTAGGAAATACCCTTGACCTTGTGCTGGCAAATGGGGACTCTGTGAGAGAACTTACAGTGGAGGAACCACTGTCAAGGAGTGACCACCGCTCAGTATGGCTCACATTGGATATGGGCAAGGAAGGAGTGGAATCTGGCACAATAGTGCTGGACTTCAGGAGGGCCGACTTTGGGAGGATGGGAAGTGGTAAAAGGGTACCTGGCCAGAACTCAATCTAGTATGGACACTAACCAGAGGTGGGAGCTCATAAAGCTGGGGATAGTGGAGGCAACTAAAACCTGCTGCAAAGCCCAGAGCAAGAAGGTTAGGGCTAAGAAACTGATCTGGTTGAGCAAAGAGGTCATGGAAAAGGTACGGAGGAAAGAGCTGCCTTTAGGAAGTACAAGAAAACAGGGAGGGGGGAGGACAGGTAGGAGTACTTGACAGAATCGAAGGAGGTGACAAGGGCAGTAAGGGGAGCCAAAGCATCTACAGAACTCAGGCTGGCACAAGGCATTAAGAAGGGGGAGAAGGACTTCTTTAAGTACATCAGGGAGAAAAGGAGCTGTAAGGACCACATAGTAATGATTAGGAAGGAGGGGGTTGGGTGGAAGCAGGGTGCGATAAGGCGGAAGCACTAAATGAGTACTTCTGCTCAGTATTTACTAAAAGAGAAGGAGGTGACACCAAGGTGGGAGAAATGGCGAAGCAGGAGGAAGTGGTGACAGATGGGAAATCATGGAGAGCAGAGTTCGAGAGGTTTGAAGGCACTGAGGGTGGACAAGGCGCCAGGCCCAGATGGCATCCACCCAGGGTACTGAAGGAGCTGGCAGAGGTCCTTGCAGGACCTTGGCAGACCTATTAATGCCTCACTACATTGGGGTGTGTACCTCAGGACTGGAGGATGGCTCATGTGGTGCCCTCCACAAGACCAGCCTAAGGATGAACAGGAAACTACAGACCAGTGAGCCTCACATTCATCGTGGGTAAGCTAATGGAGACTATCCTGAAGGAGGCTGGTGGCCCTCCTAGAGGCCAAAGGACTACAGGACAGCAGACAGCATGGCTTCATCGTGGAGATCCTGCCAAACCAACCTGGTCGAGTTCTATGACTGGGTAACTAGGCAACTGGACAGGGGCCATGCAGTGGATGTCCTGTATCTGGACTCAGTAAGGCATTAGAGCTCAGTGCCACATGGAAGGCTGGGAAGGAAGTTAGTAGGCACAGGGCGGGTGTAAAGCTGGTGAGATGGGTGGAAACTGGCTGCAGGAAGGCAACAGAGGGTGGTGGTGGGTGGGGAGCTCTCGCACCCAAGGGCAGTGACGAGCGGTGTTCCACAGGGCTCAATGTTGGGACCAGTGTTTGGGATATTCATTGCAGACATATCATGGGACATCAAGAGCGAGATCAGTCTGCTTGCTGATGATACCAAGGTAGGCGTGGTGGTGGGTGACCTAGGGGGATGGCAGGGGTTGCAGGATGATCTGGCAAAGCTTGAAACCTGGTCAGACACCTGGCAACTGGGCTTTAATGCCAAAAAGTGCAAGGTGCTGCATTTTAGGATGAAGAACCCAAGGAGGAGTTACCAGCTAAGGGGAGTGCAGCTAGCCCAGACAGAGGAGGAGAAGGATCTGGGTGTGCTCATTACAGGGTCAATGAACAACTCGGCACAATGTAGGAAGGCAGCTGCAAAGGCCAACAAAATGCTGGGTTGTATTGCAAGGGTATATCCTCGAGGAGGAGGAGGTGATTCTGCCACTGTATAGGTCATTAGTTAGACCACACCTGGAGTATTGCGTGCAGTACTGGCGTCCGTATCTGAAGAGGGACATTAAGTTACTGGACGGGGTGCAGTGCAGGGTGACAAAGATGATCAAGGGGCTGGGGGACTTATCATACGAGAGGAGGTTGAAGGAGTTGAACATGTACTCACTGGAGGAGAGGAGAGACAGGGGTGACATGATTGAAACCGTTAAATACATGAAAGGAATAAACAAGACAGGTACAGAGGGGCTGTTCAAAGCAAGGGAGGGGAGGGACACCAGGGGCCATGATATGAGACTGGAGCGAGGAAGGTTCAGGAGGGAGATGAGGAGACACTTTTTTACAGAGAGGGTGGTGGCCGAGTGGAATGCGTTACCTGCTGAAGTGGTATGTAGTAGAACAGTGGACTGCTTCAAGCGAGGATGGGACAGGACAAGGGAGGGTTAATGAAGGGGAAGGGAGGGAGGGCAGCTGTAGAATGGAGTTGCTGGCTGCACAATTGAGCAGACTTGGGTAGACCTCTGGGCCAGCATCTGCTGTGTGGAATTTAGGTATGTTCATAAGGGAGAAGCGGGAAGAAAAGACCCCATTGCAATACATCTTGGCTGACGGGGAAGAGTAAATAAACTTAAAGCCATTACAAGAATATGGGAGGGAAGCCCATTTTTTGCAGGGTTAACCATAAAAAGGCCCAGTCAACTATCAAAAGCCTTTTCGGCATCAAGGGAAATTAGAGCCATAGGGAAAGGGGAAAGCTTAGCAGTTTGAAAAATGTGACTGAGCTTGCATAAGTGGTTTGCAGAAGATCTTCCCGGGACAAATCCAACCTGTTCTGGGCTAAGTAGGCGAGACCAAACTTTCCTGATTCTTGTAGCAAGAATTTTAGTGAGAATCTTAATGTCACAATTTAATAAAGAAACGGGACGACAACTAGCTTGTTGAGAAAGGGGTTTGTCCGGTTTGAGGAGAAGGACTGTAAGTAGCCTCTAGAAGTGAGAGATCTAGTGAATTGGCCGTCAACATAAATTGGTAAAGATGGAGTAAGAGGAGACAATTCCTTGGTAAAGAGTTTATAAAAATTAGAGGAGAAGCCGTCCGGCCCAGGTGCTTTATCTAGTGCTAAACTGTTAATGGCTGCCCCCACCTCTGACAGAGAGATGGGAGAGGATAAGAGAGCCCGCGGATGGTCCAAGAGCTGGGGAAGTGAAACAGTATCTAAGTATGTCGTCATCTCCTCCGTACATAGTGGAGAGAGGCACTGGCCGTAGAGTGCACAGTAGAAGTTTTCGAAGACTGAGACCATGTCCCTGGGAAGAGTTTTAACAGTACCATCCCGAAGCAGAGATGGAAGTTACAATTCTCGAACTTTCCAATTTCTTCAAACGAAGAGCAAGCAGCCGCCCTGCCTTTTCTCCTTGTTCAATATTTTGGACTGGGTCTTTAAGATGGCATACTCTGCCCTCTCACGTAAAAGATATACAGGTTACTCACCTGTAACAGGAGTTCTAGGAATGGTATATGTTGTTCATCCACACTTATTGGCAGGTATCCTTGCCGCTTTAAATCTTGCCAGAAGGTCTTCAAGCTGGCTCCTCCCACCCACCCGGGTGGTAAAACTCGGCTCCGCCCATGGCCTTGGTCGGGCCCGCTGGAAGCTCGGGTTGTGCGTCGAGCCGGGAGGTCGGGTGGGTTGTGTGGATGAACAACATATACCATTCCTAGAACTCCTGTTACAGGTGAGTAACCTGTATTTCTAGGAACATGGATATGTTGTTCATCCACACTTATTGGCAGACTCCAGCAGTTCTCCGGGAGGAGGAGCCGCAGCACACCCCTACTTGGGAATAAAGACTGGAAAACTGAGGCCCCAAAACCAGCATCCCGGCGTGACTCAAGGTCGATGTGGTAATGGGTGATGAAGGTGTGTGCTGACTTCAGGTAGCAGCCTGCAGATTTCCTGGATAGGGGACGTCCCTGGAAGCTAGCCACCGATGTGCAGCAATATGGCGGGTGAAATGAGCTCTTATCCTCTGGGGCTCCATGCCGCCAACTTATAACAGGAGAAATATGCGGGAGGTGACCCACCTGCTTATCGTCAGCTTGGCTGCAGGTCTGCCAGGTGCGGCTTCAGCGTGGGTGACAAACAGCTGGCGAACCTCTCCCCAAATTTCAGCTGTGCGCTCCTTATAATAGCTGCGCCCTTCTAGGGTCCAAAGTATGGAGCCTGTATTCGAGCCTCCGGTGTGGCTGGGGTAGAACACGGCAGAGTCAACACCTGGTTAAGGTGAAACTCCGACACCACCTTTGGAAGGAATTTCGGTGGGGGGCGCAAGACAACTTTGTCCCTGTGGAAGACAAGGTAAGGAACCTGATGCAGAGCACCTGGAGCTCTCCCATCCTTCTGGCTGACGTGACAGCCACCAAGAAGCGGTCTTCCATGACAGGTGAAAGTTCACACCTGTGCACTGGTTCAAATGGCTTGCCCATGAGCTTTGCCAGTACCAGCAGTAGATCCACGAGGTGGAGGTTCTCGCACCGGAGGAAATGTGATCAAGGCCTTTGAAAAACGCCAGACCACCTTCTCCTGCTTCGACTGCTCCCGACCCGCGCCCAGTAAGCAGAGATGGCTGCCAGGTGCACCCATAAATTAAGTCGACCTAAGCCCTTGCCGAGAAGGACCATAAATAGTCAAGATGCTTGCCAGGAGGAACAGGAGGAAGGGTCCAAAGCCTTACCTGACACCAAATGGAAAACCTCTTCCATTTGAAGGCATAGCATTTCCTAGGTAAACTCCTTGAGGCAGCCTCAGCTACATTGAAGACCTCGTCGGGAAGGGCCAAGGCCTGGAACTCTAGCAGCTCAGGAACCAGGCCCGTCAGGTTGCAGGGATTGAAGGTCCGGATGGAACACCTTCCTGACTGACTGAAAGCAGGTCCAGGCAGCTGGAAGCTGCCTCTGGAGCCTGGAGCTGAGGCTGAGGAGATCTAGATACCAGCACTGGCAGGGCCAGTCTGGGACCTACCAGAATCACCGCGCCTTGTCCCTCCCTCGCCTGAGAAGCACCTTGTGGATCAAGGAAATGGGAAAGGAGAAGAGGCCCGGGGTCCACAGCCTCGAGAAGGCATCCTGCAGCGAAGCCCTGCTGAGGGGGCAGGCATGGAACAGCCTCAACCCGCGTTCTCCTGGAGGCAAACAGGTCCACCTGAGGTGTGCCCCAATGGGAGAACAGATCTTGTACTACCTCCGGCAGGAGAGACCACTCGTGGGATGCAGCCCCTATCCGACTAGGGCATCGGCCAGGGTGTTGGGCTCCTGCCACATGAATGGCTAGGAGATCCACCTCCAGGTTGATGCAGTGACAAATGTGGAGCTTCCTTGCATAGAAGCATGGGCGCGTCCCCGCCTGGCCGGTTTAGATGAGTACATGGTCGTGGTATTGTCCGTCTGGACTCGGACCAGATTGACCCGGAGAAGCAGACAAGGCGGTGAGAGCTGGGCAGACCGGCTTGAGCTCCAGCAGGTTGATGTGGCACATCGGGACTCCCTTGAGGGGACCAGAGGCCGTCATGATGTTCCCCAGATGGGCACCCCAACCCATCAGAAACCGCATCAGAGACCAGAGACCGAATCGGCTCAGAGCGGACAACACAGGATGCCCTCCTGCAGATGAACTGGAAATGGTCCACCACCGGGAGGCGTTCCCACATCCCCTGGGTCACAATCACTAGCTGGTCCAATGGATGCAGTGTTGTGACCACTGTTGCTGCCAGTCCCCACTGAAGGCGCATGTGTCAGCGGGCCCAACGGACCACGCTGGTGCAGGCCATATGAACACAGGGCGCAGGGGGGTCGGGCAGAGGCCAGCGACTGCCCAGCCAAATGATTGGGCAAGGAGGAAAGAACCTCGGCCCTGTCCGCTGGGGCCGTGCTCTGGCTCGGAAGAGAGTCGAGCTCTGCCCGATGAAAGAATCACCTGCTTCCGACTCGAGTTCCGACTTGGCCTCGTTGATGGAAGAGCCGACTTGAGAGAGCAAACCTGGAGGGCCAGATCTCTGGACCACTCCACCTCCTGTCTGGAGGGGCTGCTATCAACCAATCGTCAGGTAAGGAGTACATCCGGACCCCTCGGCGCACGAGAAAGCTGCCACCACTGCTATGCATTTGGTGAAGATCTGGGAGCTGGAGACAGGCCGAAGGGCATGGCTCAGAACTCCGAGGGATCCCTCCGTCGGCGAAGGAATCTCTGATGTGACAGACGGATAGGGACGTGAAAGAAACGCGTCATGCAGGTCAGAGAGCAGAACCATCGCAGGTTCAGGAATGGTATTATCTGAGCCAGAGTGACCATCCTGAAGGTTCGAGACCTTAGGAACTTGTTTAGGTCGTGTGGAGTCGGGAATGGGCGCCAGCCCCGTCCGTTCGAACCAGAGTACCTGGACACAAACCCCGGGTCTGAGGGATCTGCCACCTCTGATCACTTCCTTTTGGAGGAGGAGGCGTGTCGGCTTGGCGAGCCGACAGTGAGCTCGCGAGATCGATGCCCCCAGGTGAGGCGGCTCTGAAGGCGGGGCCTGCTCGGAATTCCAAGGGCAGGCCTTTCCTACACCCTCCAACACCCACCTGTCCGTGGCCAATAACGGACCAGGCAGAAAGAAGTAGCGAACCGTCCCAGGGGAACCTGGGGTAATTGGCGGGTTGGGGCGACACCCTCAACCCGTCCGCTGGCGAGCCTGGAGGAGGGGACGGCGGGACCTCCTGAGCCTTACCTCTACCTCATTGGAAGTCCCGGCCTTGGTTTGGGATGCCAAGCTCGAGCCTGCTGGCCCCTGCGTTGCTGGGCCGGACATCCGTGGCGCAGAGGCGCGAAAGAGCTTAGGCTGTGGTTTCACGGCCTTTGTCCTTCTGAGCGGATGAGACCGAGTCAAGGCAGCATTGGACTTCTCGACCCTCTGCAGGTGACCTTCCACCCCAGGGCCGAAGGGTCGGTCCCCAGAAGGGACATCCGCCAACTTGTGCTGGGTATCCGAAGTGAAGGTGGATATTCTCAGCCAAGCCCGACAACGCATAGCCACTGCGGCGCCACAGACCTGGCATAGCAGTCCCCCGATGTCCAAAAGCAGTCTGAACTGCTGTTTGGCCACTGCCCTGGTCACACCTGCCTAACCGTGGTCTGCAGATCAGCGGGAAGATGAGGGCGACCTCGTCCAAGGAGCCCAACAGGGCATGAAATGTGCCATGAGGGCGGCGAACTGGCCTGGCGAAGGCTGAGGAGGGCCCCTTGGGCGTGGGCACTAAGCCCGGCATGGTCAATTTCTTGGACTCCTTGTCAGGAGTTTGTCCACATCCTAAGCGTTCCTGGCAGCGAGCAGCTATCGATAACTAACCACCCTTGGCCGGTGTTCCGAAAAACCCGGACAGGAACGGTAGGGACGCGCCTTCCTGACCATCCTGGCTGAGCGCAGGACAGGAAGCAGGCTGCGAGAGCTCAAGGCTGGGCCCACTGCAAGCCTCGGCCACGGAAGAGCACTCATAGGGGAATCCTAGGTCCAGAATCTCCAGTGAGGGATACCTGGCCGGCATGAGAGCAGGTTCGAGCTTCATCCCGTGGACTCGAAGACGAAACGAAGCAATCTAAATAGAGACGAGGCTATAGATCCACTGACTGTCATCCTGAGGACTCCAAGTCCATTCGCTTGGAGAAAGGGAGAATCGCCTTGGGACTGGAAGAGTCCTCAAAAACTACCTCAGGCCTGAGCCACCCTCCACCTGCCAGGTCGATCAGGAGTGAGGGTGACAGGACAACCTATGGGGCAGTCCCTGAGCCGACCGAATTCTTGGTCGGGAGCCCAAATAACGGCTGTGGAGGGAGGTTCCACGAGGATCGGTGGGGCAGCTGGTTTGGCCGAACAACCGGCCTGGGAACAGGCTCCTCGGGTAAAGCGAGGGGAGTTGTTTCGGCGCTCCGGTGACAACCACTTAATGGCGGGGAAAGGCGGCGGCGCCGGCATGTTCCCGGTCAGAAGGAGCTGTTGCCACATGGGTCCTACTATCGTCGGCGCGAACTTACGCCGAACCCTCCTCGCAGAGGGCGAGGGACGAACAGCGACGCTGGCTTGCCGTGGTGCGCGACAGGGACCGCTTATGATGGCGGGATCGGCTGGACTTGCAAGAAGTCCGAGACCGAGAACCTCGGCTTTCCCGAGGACGGTGCGGGGAGGTGTCGTGGGGAACCGGCACTCCCCTCGGTTCGGAGGGTTCAACCGAAGGCTCCGGAACCGGAGACACAGACAAGCCAACGGGGTCCTCAACTCCCACCGGGGGAACCAGGGAGAGGGGATTCTCGGCTTCTCCTGTCGACAACCTGTCCAACGGGTCGAGAAAAATCTCGACAGCGTCGGACAGGAGTCTTAGTCAACTGGCCTGGTCGGGACACCGCGAGACCACTGGCCGAAGCCGAGCGGTCGATTGAAGCTTGCCCGACAACTTCGGGAGAAGGATCTTTCCTGCTCCTAAGAGCGACGGTGATTTACCTTTGTCTCTTTTTGGACCGAGAAAGGTCCAGCAGAAGTTGGTCTCCTCACCTTTAGTAGAGGTCATGGACAAAGCTCCTTAAAAGAAGCTGAATAAGAGGCACCGAGAAGGCCCAGGACAAATGCACGCCCGAGGTAGAAAGCTGCCAGCGCGCCTCCTGCCGAGGCAATCATCTGCTCGAGCTGATCCGCCCGAGCCACTTTGTATGAAACCGCCGACCGGCCTCTTTTGACTTCACAGGGAAAACGCTCGACGCCTCTAGTTGGCAAACAGGCAGCTCGTTCGAGGGCGTGGGCCGAGAAGGAAGAGCACAGTGTCACGCCTGGGTCGTGCTCCAGGCCTGAACAGTAGACTCACGTGGAGTGCGGATCCGTCCGAGACATCTTCTGCCATGAGGAGCATCTCCGAAGCAGGTCGGTTTGTCCATAGCAGCTGCGGGGATGAAGCCTAAGATTATTTTAGTGAAAACTTTTAATTCAAAAAAAACCGAAGAATTAGGAACCAATCTTATACGCAGAGCGTTAAGGAGGGAACCTGAGCTTCCAAGCAGTAAGGAAGATCTGGCGTCATGGGGCGGAGCCGAGAGTTTTACCACCCGGGTGGGAGGAGCCAGCTTGAAGACCTTCCGGCAAGATTTAAAGCCGCAAGGGTACCTGCCAATAAGTGTGGATGAACAACATATCCATGCCCCTAGAACAAAGAATTTGTCCTGAAGGGACAACAAGGCAGTTAGAGAATTCGGGGAAGACGAAAAAGAAAGACTGTTCAAGAGATCTTACTCGAGTTAGTAAAGAAATGGCTTCTGACTCACTGAGTCTCTTCCGCTTAGAGGCAAGTCTGATAAGTTCTCCCCGTAGGAAGCATTTCGAAGTGCACCACTCATGATCTCCTCTAGGAACAGAGTTCTGGTTAGACTCAGTATACGACTGAAGACATTTTATTTTGGATATGATGAAGTCGTCTTTGAGGAATTGGGTGTTTAGTTTCCAAATAGTGTCCCGTTGCATGTCCATAGAAGGGGCAAGTAGGAACCAGGCCACAGCATGATCCAAGAGCAGGATGGGCTCAAGGCCAGCATTGCGCAGCCCAGGTAGAAGAGACAGACTAGTGAGAATGTAGTCCTACCTAGATGATGTATGATGGATCTCGGAATAAAAGGAGTAGGTACAGCTGGACGGATTAATAATCTGCCATGGGTCACAGAGGCCAAGTGAATCCATAAAATCCCCTAGGGCACGCTGAGCGGGAGAGAGGGGTCTGAGAGATTGACTGGAGCAGTCTAGGTCTTGTGTGGCTGAAATATTCCAGTCTCTGCCCATAATTAAGGGAGATGAAAGAAAGGGGGCAAGCCGATCCACCAAATCCATGAGGAAGACAGGGTCCCCCCCTACCAGGCCATAAATGTTACCCAAAGTCACCTCTCTGCGATCTAGGAGGCCCTTGACAAAAACATACCTTCCCAGTGGGTCACAGATAACTTGTTCTGCCTGAAAGGAGACACTGCGATTTATTAGGATTGCTACACCTTTGCTCGAGGTTGAATCACCGGAGCCAAACACCAGACTGCCACCTTGCCTACGTAGCCAATTAGCCTCTTGAGTGAGAAGACGTGTTTCCTGAAGAAAAGTGATGCAGGCTTGAAGTAGGGTAAAGCACTTAAGTATCTTGCACCTTTTTAATCGCTCTCTGGCTCCTGAACATTCCAAGTAAGAATTTTAACAACATTATTATCCATACTCATAATAACCAGTGAACATAGAACAATGAACAAGTGTTACAAGGCACACTCCGTCCCTCCCCTCCAGCCCCCAACCAACCAGCAGACCAATAAGTTAAACCAAAACATTAGAACAAGTAATCATTGTAGAAAAAAAAGACCATATTAAAATGTAGCCAGATCGATAAACTAGATGTCCAGCTAAGTATTGTACGTGCCCACCCCCCCCCGGGAGCCCAAGACCTTAGAATCATGACTAGACATACCATGGAACCCCCCAACCCAGTCACATGTATTGAAACTTCAAGAGAGCCAACAGTTTGTAGTAGTTCCCCCACCCTCCCTCTTCCCCAACCCCCCGCACTATAACGACATACAGTGGTCCCACGGGTTGCCTAGTTCCCAAGTAAATGGACTACAGAAAGACTCAGGAAGAACCATAACCCCAAGGCCCTGAAAACCCCTTCTCCAAATTTAGGAGGTGCTGGAATTAACTTAACAGGAAGAAATGTGGGATCGGGAAAAAGATGTGCATCTGAATGGACTGTGTGGGGGTCTCTCTCTCCACGACTTCCCAAGCCCTACACCCAGTCCACAATACTGAAAAGGGTGTATTATAGGAAGAAGATGGTTCAGGACCAACCCCCTAACTAGCCAGGACATGAAGAGTGCTAGCCTACAGAATCTTCAGTCATCCCTGGAACCCCCACCCACCCAATATCAGTCGCTAACCCAACAAAATAAATATGCAACAATATTAGAATTGGTATGCAGGCAGGACTACCTGGAGAGAAATCAACCTGCGGTTAGTACCCTTGTATGGTTGTACTAGTGTTCACCCTGCTTGAGAGATGTCAGCTAATTAAAGGCTGAGGCAAGTGGAAGAAGCAATGAAAGTAGAATTAAAGAAAATAAGGTCGGAGAGTGGCGAGGCGAAAGTGCAGAGGGAGAGAAAGAAAACAAAAATTAGTTTAGCGAAGGACATTTGAGAATGATGAGGTTAGGCAATATTAACCAGGTCGCATTTGGAAGGGGGTGCACTGTGGGACCGACCAAGGCAACACCAGTTAAATGAGGCACAGAGTTCTCCGTAACGTAAACACCAGTGGGATCTAAATAAAATAATATATCAGGGACCAGTCTGAGATCCCCATCTACAAGTAAAAGCCACACAATTTAAGAGGTAGGAACAGAGTAAACTCAATTGCACCCTAGAAAGTCAGGCTTGTGGTTCACTCCCAAGTGGATCTGGTGGGAACCAAAACAGAGCAGGGCCAGGTCCACTTGCATCTCGCCCCCCTGGAATTAAGGAGTTGCACTAGGTGTTCCTGAATTCTTGGATACCAGGCAGAATGTACGAGGCAGTTCCACACTGTGAGCAACAAATCCCAGTATCCCTAGCCTGTGGCGCCAGGCTTACACCGGGGTGTACATTAGGAAAATGTCCATCCATTGCGATGGGAAGGGCAGAGAAAGTATATCCACGAGTGGGAGCCCACAAACATCTCCATAGTAGTCACTCCCCACGACAGCCAACAAAGGAGGAAAAAGAAACAATCAAGGTATGCACAGACTGAATTTTCAGAAAAAAAACACCAAAACGATACACCAGAGTTGCTCATGTATCTTTGAACAGGTCAGGTAAACGGGTGGCTAGTTCTTTGGAGGCTTGGGCTGGGGTATCAAACGAGAGCCATGAGTCAGCTACGAGTGGCTGTAGGTGAGCTGGGTAAGCCATTTTAAATTTAATGACAGCAGCGATTAGCTTACTCACAATTGGGTGGAAGGCGGCTCTCTTTTGTCTAGTTTCCAGCGGTAGGTCTTGGGTGATGCGAAGGTGTTTCCCCTCCCAGAGGATCGCCTGTAATTCCCTCATTTCTGGCAGAACATGTTGCTTCTCCAGATAGTTTAGGAATTTCACAATAATGGGCCTGAGAGGTGCATTTTCAGGACGTCCAGGGCGGAGAGAGCGGTGGGCCCTCTCAATCTGGTAGACGGGATTGTGGGGAGAAGGGCCTACCACTTTGGCCAGTAGCTTTTGTAAAAAGGTGATCGTGGAGGGTCCTTCATAGGCCTCCGGCAGCCCAAAGATCAAAATATTATTCATGCAACTATGGCCCTCTAAATCTTCAGTTTTAAGCTGTAGCTTTGTAATCTGCTGCCTAAGCTTGATGATCTCCGGATCTGCTCCATCGCGCCAGCCCTCTAGAGATGTGGTGCGGGTTTCCGCATCCCCAATTCTGCGGCCCAAGTCCCCCATATGAGACTTGAGGGACTTTAACGCCGCAGATATATCGGCGCAGGTTTCTTTAAAAGGCATCAGTTCTTGTAAAAAGTGGTCCTCAGTCAAAGGTACTGCAGAGGATGAGGGTCCAGCTTGCTTGATATGTTGTAGAGCTTGTGCCTTAGACTTTTTACCAGTTTTCTCTGGAGTCGTTGGAGGAGTATGGCGGAGCGGGACCTGCCTCATATCTGTCTCCAGCACAGCGAGTGGACGCCAATGTTGATGCTCAGAAGGAATCAATCAGTGACAGTGGGCAGGCAGCAACTGATCTGGGTGGTTATTGTGCTCCAAGGACAAAATTTAACAGGTAAAAAAAGAGGATGGATGAGCAGAGTGGTAGAAGCTCCTGAGATGAGCTGCTATGGCGCTGCAGACATCATGTGACCCCCCCCCCTGAACTGCCAACCTGGGTACCCGGGGTCAGCGCAGGTGGCTGTGGAGGAGTAGCAATACTCTAAAGGCCTGAATTATTTTTAATGCCTGGGCAATTTCCTGAGCCGAAGGCATTGTAAGGCCAGACACAGAAGTCCCTGGTTTAGGAGGTAGGGGTTCAGTGTTCTTGAGTTTAGGAATCAGGAAGTCAGCCAGTTCACTAGCCCTGTTTGTGCCCTTGTCACCCGTCTCAGGGGTAGAGGCAATAATTGATGCGGTGTCACCCACATTAGCAGGGGGTATTGGCTTGTCAGAGCCAGAGGGATCCCTAGGTTGAGGAAGCTTCTTTCTTAGCCGTTCCAGATGTTTCTCAACAGTTTTCTCTGGGAATGTTTTGCATATATCACATTCCTCTTCCAAATGTTCATAGCCTAGGCAGGCCATGCATTAACTGTGCTTGTCTGTTTTGGCAAAAAACTTCCTCACATTGAGTACAGTTCTTACTGGTTTTCTTTTTAGGTTTTCTGACATTTTTTGTCAAAGAGAGAAAAAATAGTAACCGCTAAATAAATAAGTTTTGATTTAGCAGCTGCGGTTGGTTTCGGAACCAAAGAGGAACTGGAGGAACCGAACAGATAAGAAAAAAGGGAACCGGGATCAGATGTTCGATAAATTGCAGTTACGTAAGAACTTAACCGTAACAGATGATCTTCGAGAGAGGTTCCTGCAGTAGGTCTTCACATATAGGATTGCACCCCCAGGCGTCAGGTCTGAACGGCAAACTTGTAGGTAGCAATCATCAGCGGGGACCGCCCATGACGTTGTGCGTCATGACATCAGCCCGGCTACAAAAGAGGCGGTCCCGCGCCCACTCTCCAGTTCTTTTCCACCGGAGACCTAAAGAAAGGTAAATAATGGCTAGGAGTAAAGAAACTCCTAGGACCCCACTTCCTCACTAGACCCAAGGACTAGGTAGGATGGAAACTAAAGGAAAAAACATCCAGGAGCTGGGGGAAGGTGGGTGGGAAACCAGACCTACTGCAGGAACCTCTCTCGAAGATTTACTGTTATAGTAAATTCTTGCGTAACTGCAATATCTTATTTTGAGAGGTTTCCTGCAGTAGGTCTTCACATATAAGACTGAATACCAAGCAGTCCCCAAAATAACTTATGCAGAGGTGCATCCAGGAGGAGGAGAAGTCGCCATAGTGAATCATGGCAAAGAGGCCTTGCAGAACTGCAAGACCAAAGCCTGTTCTGCGCCTAGAGGCAATGTCCAAACTGCAATGCTTGGTAAAAGTGTGAACAGACGACCACATAGCCGCTGCACAAATCTCTGCAGTGGACACATTCCTAAAGAAGGCAGTAGAGGTAGCCACGCTGCAGGTGGAGTGGCCTTTGACTGCCCCCGGAAGGGACTTCCCATATTTCGTATAAGAAAAATGGATGCAGTTGGCTCATCATCTAGAGATGGTTTGTTTGGAAATAGCCTTGCCCTGGTACTGGGGAGCAAAGGCTACAAAAAGTTGGTTAGATTTACAAATTTCTTTAGTCCAGTTTGTGTAGTACCTCAGAAATCCGGTGCACATCTATGGTGTGCAGAAAGTATTCCCCCCAGTTGGAAGGCTGGGGATAGTATACTGGTAATTCCACGCTCTGATTCAGAGTGGTTTCTGATACCACTTTGGGGAGAAAAGAAGGGTTAGTCCAAAGGACTACTCTGTCTCTATGAAAAATTAAATAGGGTTCTTTACAAACAAAAGCCTGAAGCTCGGAGACCCTTTTGGTGGAAGTGACTGTGACTAAAAATAAAGTCTTCCAGGAAAGAAGTACAAGTCGCAAGTAGAAGCTGGTTCAAACGGGTAAAGTCAGCTTCTTGAGCATGAAATTCAGGTCCCAGAGGGGACAGGGATTCCGGATAGGAGGTTTCAAGTGAAGGATGCCTTTCAGAAAGGTTCTGGCAACCTCCAACTGAGCCAAGGTTTTGCCCTCCACCGGGAGATGGTAGGCTGACACTGCAGAGAGATGGACCTTAATGGAGGAGTAGCTAAGGCCCGTCTCAGATAAATGTGCGAGGTACTTTAACACCTGGGCCGTCGAGCATGAAAAAGGATCCCAGCTCCTTGCTAGGGCCCAGATCGAAAATCTTTTCCACTTCATGGCGTAAGTGGATCTAGTAGAGGGTTTTCTGACCTCTACTAAGATATGCGCAACCTGCGAGGAGACACCATAGCGGGAAACCGCTATGTCCACAGGTGCCACGCATGAAGGTGGAGAGACTGAAAGCTCGGATGCACCAGGGTGACCCGCTCCTGTGTCAGAAGGTCATGGGAAAACGGCAGAGGGACCGGAGGTTCCAGTGCCAGTTGCTGCAAAACAGGATACCAAATCTGGCATGGCCAGAGAGAAGCGATAAGAATCATATGAGCTTTCTCCTGCCGAAGTTTCACCAGAACCTTCTGAATGAGAGGAAAGGGAGAAAAAGAATAGAGAAACCTCCCTGTCCAAGAGAGAGACCGTGTGTCTCGCCAAAAAGCACCATGCCCGGGAAAGAGCGACCAAAACTTGGGTAGTTTTGTGTTGAATGGGGAGGTGAACAGATCTAAGTCTGGACGACCCCATCGAAGAAAGAGTTCTTCGACCACCCCTGACTTCAGCTCCCACTCATCGGCCCTGGCCACTGATCGACTGAGACTGTCCGCCAGGACATTGCTTACACCCGGTACATGGACTGCTGTCAAGTAAAGGCTGTGCTGGATCGCCCAGTACCAGACCCTCATTGCTTCTCTGCAAAGAGGATACGACCGGGTTCTTACCAGTTTGTTGATGTACCAGACTGTGGACATATTGTCCGTCTGGACCAGACATGATCCCGGTACCAGAAGGGGCTGGAACGCCTGGAGAGCATAAAGGACCACCCTGGTCTCCAGAACTCTGATGTGGAGCATAAACTCCTGATCGGACCAAGACCCCTGCGTCTTGTGATCCCCCAGATGTGCTCCCCAGCCCAAGTCTGAGGCATCCGTGGTAAGGATCTGGGTTGGGACAGGGGAATGAAAAGGAGTTCCCCTCGACAGGCTGGAGATCCTGCCACCAGCAAAGACCTCTCTGAAGACTGCTGGAGGTCATGACTTTTTGGTTAATGTCATCCATCCTCTGATCCCACTGGACTCGGAGAGACCACTGGATGATCCTCATGTGAAGTCTGGCCAGGGGTACTGTGGAAATGGCCACTGCCATCAGTCCCAAAAGACAGAGCACAGCATGTGCTGGGATCCATTAAGCATGAGCCACAAGAGTAGCCTAAGCAACCAAAGTCTCGGCTCGATCCGACGGCAGAAAAGCCTTGCTCTGAACTGTATCTAGTACGGCTCCAATAAATTGGAGTCGTTGAGACGGTACTAGCCGGGACTTGGGGAAGCTGACCGTGATCCTCAGAAGGGAGAACAAGTTCAGAGTGAAAGAGGAGGACTCTTTCAGGCTGGTAGAAGAGGGTGCTGCGAGGAGCCAGTTGTCCAGGTACAGGAAGACATAAATGCCCTGGCAGCATACGAATGCCGCCACCACCGCTAGACACTTCATGAACACCCAGGGAGCTGAGGAAAGGCCAAAAGGGAGTGCCCGAAACTGGAAGTGATCTTCCATAAAAGCAAAATGGAGGAAGCGGTGGTGGGCCAGGAGGATAGGGATATGCAGGTAGGCATACTGCACATCCAGGGAGCACAGCCAGGAGTTGGGATGGAGCAGGGGTAGGAGCCCCTGAAGAGTCAACATAAGAAACTTCTTGTACTCGACGAAGACGTTTAGCGTGCTGAGGTCCAGGATTGGTCTCAGGTTGCCCGTTTTCTTTGGGACTAGGAAGAAGTTGGAGTAAAATCCTTCCAATCCGGTTTTGGGGACGGATCTATAGCCTCCTTTGAGAAGTGCCGAATCTCTTACTGAGGCGGGGGACCTGATCCCATGGATAGAAGAACCGTCCCGGAGGTAGAGGGGATGGAATCTCGAGGAACTCGATTGAGTGACCCCGCTGGATGATCTGAAGCACCCAAGACTCTGCAGTGACAAGCCTCCAACCTTCCAGGTGGAGGCCGAACCTCCCTCCGACCGGTTCCTCCTGAAGTAAGGGAGGGAGCGGAAGGAGGGGAAAGGAGTCAGGACGCCGAGGGAGGGGAGATTTGGCCCCAGAGGCTGGTTTGGAGAACTTAGCCTGGGGGGTTTGGGCTCCTGAGCTGGGGGAGCATCTTTTTCCCCTGACGCTTTGCCTGGCTCTTGTTCCACCTTCTTTGGCGGCAAAAGGGCTGCTTTTTCTGACCTGTCTTGTACATAGAGCGTACGTCTCTTAAAGAGTGTCCACTCTCTTCCAGTCCTGTTACGATATCTTTGGCATCGCCGCCAAAGAGGACGGAACCCCTAAAAGGGGCGTCTAAGAGGGAAGACTGTACATCCTGTGCCAAACCGGCCATCCGAAGCCAGAAGAGCCAGCAGAGACAGATCCCCGTGGCTGCCGCCCTAGCTACTGAATCCGAGTCATACGTCACTCGGAGCGCATGACGACATGAGGACTTTCCCATCCTGACCATGTCCAGGAGCTTCTTCCTAACGTTTTCATCCTGAACCTCAAGTAGATCCCTTTCCAGCTCCGAAAGAGTAGCTTTTTGTAAAGCAACCATGTGCAAGACATAGTTGAGAGATCTAATGCCACAGGAAGAAGAAGAAGAACAGATTTTTAGCCCGAACTGGTCTAACTGACGAGAGTCCTTATCTGATGGTGAGGAATTCCAAGCGTTTCGGTTGGGATGACCGGTCGTGAGCGGCAGTAATTACCATGGAGTCAGCCTTAGGATGGGAGTTAAGGTGTTGAACCCCTTCCGGGGGATAACAGGTCCGGTCTGCCTTCCTGGAGACCGCTGGAATGGAGGACGGTTGTTGCCATATTGTGGTCATCAAGTCCTCATGGGGTCCCATCCATGGGGGGGATGGGGATGGGATCCGATGTAGCAAGATCCAGGTGCTCCACTAGCCTTTTTCGTTGCGGATCCACCTCTTTTGTGAGCCAGCCTCCGGCTGCCTGTACGGAGCGCAAGAGGTCTCCAAAAGATGGGTTCTCTGGAGGAGACTTATGTGACTCCTTGGAGGGGAAATCAACCAGAGATCTGGGGTCCGAAGGTTCGGTGTCAGATTCTGTATCAAGAGGGCTCGGAGCTGCTGGGAATGGAAGGTTCCATACCAGCAGTACCTGCAGCAAAAGAACCCGAGGCTTTGCCCAAAGGAGGCAGTGGAGGGGGGGCCCTAGGCTGGGGAGGTTCCCCCCCAGACTGCCTGAGCTCCGACAGCAGCTGGGTTCTGGCCTCCCTGCCACCATTGGGGTGCTGTCTCTGGCACTGGTGGTGATGGTGGAGGAGGTGGCTGGAAGGTAAGATAACCTGGATACTGAGGCCAAGAAGGGCAGTGATAACCTGTTTGAGGATAGTATGAGTACCCAGGGTATCCCGGTGTCAGGTATCCCGGCATCGGAGGCACATGGCCTGGCGTCGGATATTGTGAAGTCAACGGCGGGCCACCCGGAAGCGGGACAACAGGGTCTGAGTCTGAACCCAGAAACCCGCCCGGAGGATCTGGTCCTGCTGGGGGAAGTGCCATGGTACCTCGGGGAGGCGCAGGATCTGGGAGGGCCCCCGAAGGAGGAGGCTCCATGAGAAGATCCCTAGCCGGCGACGGACTAATGTCCAGGGATGGCGTAGGGCCTGGCGACGGGAGGGTCCAAAAGGAGCCCCGACGGCAGGTCCGACGGCAATCTCGCTGGCAGGAAAATCTGTGAATCAGGTGGTGAGTCCCTGGGATGTAAAACCCTAGAGGACAAAGGGTCACTCAGCCCCTCACTCTGTTCATCGTCGGGGGCCAAACTGGAGCCCGATGGGAGAGTGGAAAGATCCGGGCGGGCAATGGAGGAGCAGGCATCCAGCTCATCGGACCGTGCTGGGTTAATGGAAGTCCGGAGGCCGCCGCTAGACTGATCAGCAGGAGACCTGCGCCCTTCGACGGGGTCGAGGAGTGTCTGATCGGCTAGGCAGGGTGATTTGACAGAAACCTCCTGAGAGGCTACCCCCGGCTGCCCGCTCACCTTGGCAGGAGGGGAGAAGGTGCCCGGCCTAAAGAAGCAGACAGGGCGCTGGCAGAAGTACTCACAGTTTCGGAGGGTCTCCCACGTGGCAACGGACTCCAGTCCCAGCGCTTCTCCTTGCTTTTCTTCTTTTTAAGGCCCGACAACAATCTATCCCCCAGTTCCTGGAGCTCCTTTTCCATTGACATGATTTGTCAAGTCAGGAGATAGGCCTCGAGGGTCCGCTTACACCTGGTTGAAGGCCTAAAAGAAACAGATAACTAGCGCTAAACTAAGTTAATAACAAAAAACACTCAGTAAAAGGCAGCAAATGAAAATAAAAGGATACATATATAAATGTATACGTTTCTTCACATAGATGAAAGGTAGACAGCGACACTCGGAGCGACCAGACTTTTCAGGCAGAGAGTGAAATCTGAGGAGTTTAGAACATTGGCAATTAGTACAGGGCAGCATTTGAAAAGTTGTCACGTGGAAAGAATTCCATCATTTGCATGTGTTCTGTTCTGTTCTCTCTGGGCAGTCCTACCTAGAAGGCTTACTGCAGAAAGTTATGAACACCCGAGTATTACTGGGGTTAGAAAGAAAAAATACTGCCCAACAACAGTAGGAAGTGGTTTCCTTCCGCAGGCCCTGCACCAGTCACAGGACTGATTGCAGTCAACCAACTTAACTCCTCCTGGGACATGGGGAACCCCAGGGGGCTCCACCATGTTGGGTGGGGACAGTACAGTTACGTAAGAACTTACCGTAACAGTAGATCTTCGAGAACAGCTCTTGCAGCAGGTTACACCATTAGGACTGAAGCCGGCAGGCGTCAGGACCCCACGGAAAAATTCTAGCTAGCTATCTTCAGCGGGGACTGCCCCCGACGTCGGTCACGCCTCCGACGTCAGGCGTAATACATAAGGGGCGGTCCCGCAGATTCTAGTTCTCCCTACTGGAGACTTCCGCCGCAGGCTGACATCGGAATGGGGAGACCAGGATCCACCGCCAGAAGACAAAAGGGTATAAATTCTGTTAAAAAGGCTTAAGCCATGCCTCCTCCAAGGGGGAAGGTGGGCGGGAAGGTACTTGCTGCAAGAGCTGTTCTCGAAGATCTACTGTTACGGTAAGTTCTTACATAACTGTACTATCTTACTTCGAGACACAGCTCTTGCAGCAGGTTACACCAATAGGACTGATTCCCAAGCAGTAGTGCTTGCAAACACTCTGGGAGGAGGAAACTAGAAAGTTCATTCCAGGTTCTGATTCTAGGACAGGAGACCCTGTAGCACAGCCAGGCCGCGGCCGGCTCTTCGCCGTGAAGCGATGTCCAGGCTATAGTGCCTGATAAAGGTATGTACAGAGCTCCAAGTGGCTGCAGCACAAATGGCAGAGGTGGAGACGTTTCTAAGTGCTGCAAAGAAGACGGCCACTCCCCTAGTGGAATGGCCCCGGACTGATCCCGGGAGGGGCTTTTGTTTGATTATCATAACAGTATGATATGCACTGGACAAGCCAGCGAGAAAGGGACTGTTTGGATACTGGTTGGCCCATCATCCTTTCAGTAAAGGAAACGAAAAGTTGCTCAGATTTACGAAGCTGCTTAGTTCTGCTCAAGTAGTACCTTAAGCTGCGGTGAACATCCAGGGTGTGGAGCAGCACCTCTCCTCTATTAGAATAATTAGGGAAGTAGACAGGCAGGTCAATGTCCTGATTGAGAGTGAGTGTGGAAACCACCTTAGGCAAGAATTTAGGATTCGTCCTCAGGGACACTCTGTCCCGGTGGAAAATCAAATAAGGCTCCTTAAACATGAGAGCATGAAGCTCGGAAACTCTTCTCACTGACGTAACAGCAACTAAAAACAATGTTTTCCAGAACAGAAAACACAGCTCGCAATCTCGTGCAGGTCTGGGGCGTGAGTTGCTCCAGGACAAAGAGCAAGTCCCATGGAGGCACTGGGTCCTTAATGGGCAGCCTAAGATGTAACACCCCTCTCAAGAATTCTCGACAGGCATCTAATTGTGCCACTGTGCGCTGTCCCACCGGGGGGTGATAAGCTGAAATGGCACAGAGGTGCACCTTAATAGAGGAGTAGGCGAGACCCGAACGGAAAAGGGAGAGCAGATACTCTAACACCGCTTTCACCGGACAACCTAAAGGGGAAAGGCCGCGTGTTTGTGACCATAGACAAAAACGGCGCCATTTCATGGCATACGTCGCATGCGTTGCCGGCTTTCTGGCTGCAGAAAGAACTTCCACAACCTCTTGCAAGACCCCATGTCGCAAAATGGCTATGTCTCTAGGAGCCATGCATGCAGGTTCAGTGAGCATAAGTCCGGGTGGACCAGTGAACCCTCCTCCTGAGACAAGAGATAGGAGCTGAATGGCAACGGGAGCGGAGGTTCCCAGGATAGCTGCATTAGCAAAGGGAACCAGATCTGTCTGGGCCAGAAAGGGGCCACCAGGATCATTGTTGCATGCTCCCTGCGCAGTTTGAGAAGAACTCTCTGGATCAACGGGAAGGGAGGGAAAGCGTAGAGGAATCTGTCCGCCCAGGAGAGGGACAACGCGTCTCGCCAGAAAACACCAGGCCCTGAATCTAGCGAGTAAAAATTGGGCAGTTTTATGTTGGATGGGGATGCGAACAAGTCCAATTCTGGAGTTCCCCATCAAAGAAACAGATCCTCTGCTACCTCCTGACGAAGTTCCCACTCATGGACTCTGGCCTGGGAGCGGCTCAGGCCATCTGCAATTGTGTTGTCCACCCCGGGAACAGGTACTGTGATCAGGTTCACGCCATGTCGGATTACCCAATCCCACACCCTCATAGCCTCCCTGCAAAGGGGGTAAGAGTGTGCGCCTCCTTGTTTGTTGAGGTAATACATTACCGCCGTGTTGTCTGTCTGTAACAGGAGAGTACTCGGCGGGATCTCTGACTGAAATGTCTGCAGAGCATAAAGGACCGCCCTCATCTCCAGAACGTTGATATGAAGGTGAGCCTCCTAAGGGGTCCACGTTCCCTGGGACTTCACCCCATCCAGGTGTGCTCCCCACCCTAGTCCTGAGGCGTCTGTGGTGAGGATTACCTCCGGGGACGGCGCTATAAACGGAACACCCGTAGAGAGTGTCCCTGGGTCTAGCCACCATTGCCAGTCTCGAATCACGGCATTCGTGATTCTGACCGGATGCTGCATATGGTCTTGCCTTTGGCCCATTGCACCTTGAGCATCCACTGAGTTACCCGCATGTGGAGCCTTGCGAAAGGGACGGTCGGAATGGCCGCAGCCATGTGTCCGAGCAAGCGAAGGATCGACCTGGCTGGGACGGTCTTGTTCGACGAAAGCTCCCTGATGAGGGATCTGATGCGCTCCGCTCTGTCGTCTGGAAGAAATGCTCTTCCCTGAACGGTGTCCAGGACTGCGCCTATGAACTGCAGTTTCTGCGACGGTACCAGGAGAGACGTCTTGTACTTGATCAAGATGTACAGAGACCGAAACAGATCCTGGGCACTCTGAATAGCCCAATAACAACGACGCCTCTCTGGAGGCGGCCATGAGAAGCCAATCGTCCAAGTACGGGAACACATAATGGCCCTGTCTCCTTAAGAGACGTGGCCACGACTGCCATGCATTTGGTAAAGACCCTGGGAGCCGATGACAGTCCGAATGGAAGTGCTCAGAACTGAAAGTGGTGGCCGAGAAACTCGAAGCGCAGGAACCTCCTGTGCGCCTGAGCTACAGGGATGTGCAGGTATGCATCCTGCATGTCTAGGGACGCTAAGAATGCGTCCCTTTTTAGCATGGGAATAAGACCCGGAAGAGTCACCATGCGAAATCTTTTGTAGGTGACCGACATATTGAGGTCGCTGAGGTCCAGAATCGGACTGAGGTCCCCTGTTTTCTTTGGAACCAGGGAAGAAGTGGGAGTAGTACCCGTATCCTCTCTGGTTCTCTGGGACATACTCTGTCGCCCCCTTTTGCAGGAGCGCGAGTATTTCTTGCCTGATCAGAGGCTTGTGCTGACCCGAGTAACGGGGAGAGCAGAGGAGGCCTCGAGGGTGGCTTTTCTGCGAATTCTATAAAGTGGTCTCTTTCGACCAACTGAAGAACCCACCGGTCGGTGGTTATGGACTGCCATCCTGGCAGGTACTTCACAATGTGACCCCCGACCTTGATGTCCCGTTGATCCTGAGAGGCAGGGGCCGGAAAGGAGTCAGGCTGTAGCGGCGGAGGGGCTCTGGATGGGCCGGTTAGCTGGGCGCTGACCTCGCCCGCTGGCTGTCTAACCTGAGCTCTACGGGAACCGGAGCCCCTCTGTTGTGGACCGGTGCAGGACTGTTGTCTCTGTGCCCGTCCACGAAAACGGCTTTGGTTCCTACGAAAGGAACTAAGCCTCGGTCAGTACATTGCCTGGACCGACCTCACCGCCTTCCCGGCCTCTTGAAGCTTGGTGATGACCCTCTCAGAGGGCTCACCAAAGAGAACTTCTCCCTCAAATGGGGCATCCATGATGTTTTTGTGGACGTCCGGGGTAAAGCCGGAGACACGGAGCCAAGAGCGTCTCCGGAGGCATACACTTGAAGCTGCTGCTCGGGCCAATGAGTCCGCGGAGTCGTACACGGCTCGTAGCACTTGGGTCCCCACATCCGAACCCGTCCAGAGGAGCTGCAACATCTCCTCCTTCTGCTCACCTTCTGGCAACTTCTCAGCCAGATCCAGACCCTGCTCCCACAAGGCATTTTGGAACTGCACCATGTGGGTCAAGTAATTCAGGGATCTGATGGCGCAAGTAGCGGAAGCATACGTGCGCCTACCCAAGGCGTCCAGCTGTTTGGACTCCGGGTCAGGTGGCAGAGTGCTGAAATGTTGCGGTCTCTGGGAGCGGTCATGAGAGGCTGTTATGACCAGACAGTCGGCCTGAGGATGCTGAGACAAGTACTGGTCTTCCCTTGGAGCCTTGTACAGGCGGTCAGCTTTCTTCGGCATCGCCGGGAGTGAATGTGGACGCTTCCACGCTGCCTTGGTGACGTCCACGAAAGTGTCTACCAAGGGTGGCACCACCACAGGCTTGGGGTCCTTCTGCTGAAGATATTTCGCAAGGCATAGCCTTTCAGGGTCTAACTCTTCCGCATCCCATCCCATGTTCTCTTGGATGTGTCTCATGATGTCCGAGAACGAAGGGTCATCTGGAGGAGACCTTGGAAGCTCACGTGGGTCCGGAGAAGGGATGTGGAGGGGAGATGGGGATCTAGATCCTGTTGAAAACTCTGTTCCCGTGTCCTCCGTCGAAGGTGAACGGCGGCGTCTTCCGGGTCTCTTAGGGCTGTGTGACCCAGAAGAGGATCTGGACGGAGGTCTCCTTTTATCTGGTCTCCCCCTTGGAGGGATCCTGGGCTCCTGGGGAGGACGTAACCGGCCTGCAGACCCGGATGGAGAAGGGGGCGCAGGAACCGGAGGAGTAACCGGCCTAGGAGGAGGAGGTGGAAAAGGAAGTGGGGTGGGGACCATGTCCTTTTTGATGGTATCCCACCAGTAAGTGAAAAGCTCCTTAACCTCTGAGAAAGAAAGACCCGACGACGGACCGGGCGCCGGTGGTCGGTTGTCGGATTCTGCATCGGCTCCACAGGGCCTCGGGCTGCTGCGGGAGGGTTCCCTGGGAGGATCGACAGGACCGGGGTCGCCTGTCTGGTCCTCGGGCTGTGTTAACTCCTCCTCTGTAATGGTCTCCTGACCGACGTCGGTCGGAGGCGTCGGGGTCCTCTTCTCAATCCGGACAGGCACAGACGTCGGCCCCCCTACCGGCGTCTGGGGGTGCGAAGGCTTGGCCAGCGACGGTCATCTGGCGGTCGACGGCTCTGGGGACCTGTGGCGAGAGCCAGACGTCGGGCGGGTCGACGTCGGGTCTGACGGTCTCTTAAGAGAGGTGAGCACCTTGGTCTTCCGCTGGGGAGGAGGAGGCAGACCTGACGTCGGGTTCAGAATGGCAGGAACCCGACTTTTGGTGATGGTGGCGATCCCCCGACTTGACCAAGGCCTTGGAAGACGAAGGAGGCCTGGAAGTCTTGGCCTGAGAAGAGGAGCCTGAAGATTTTCTCACCGCAGCAGGGGGAGGCTGAGAACTGGCCCGGGAAGGCGAGCAGTCGGACCTGGAGCCGGAGCTACGAGAATCAGAGGCCCTAGACGGGGACCTGGAAGGGGCCTTCTCCCTATGCTTCTCCGAATGTTTGTGGGCCTTCTCCGAAGAATACCCCTTGGAGGCCATGGTCTTGAGTTGTTCCTTGAGCAGGAACGCCTGTAGGGCCTTCTGGCGATGGATCCGGGTTCTGCTGTTGAAACCTAGGCAAAAGGAGCAGGACCGGGTGTCGTGGTCTGGGCCTAAGCACCGGACGCAGGCCGAATGCGAATCCTTGAAAGGGATCTGCTTCTCACAGGCGCACTTCCAAGAATGACCAGAGGTTGGAGAGGACATCAGACAAAAAACTGACTGAAGAAAAAACGAATTTTCCGAAGGAAAAACTTTACCACGCGTCGCGTGCTAGAACTGGAACCGAAGGGTCGAGACTTGCAAGTCGACAGCGGGAAAGAACTGGGGAATCTGGCGGGACCGCCCCCTTATGTACTATGCCTGACGTCGGAGGCGGGACCAACGTCGGGGGCCGTCCCCGCTGAAGATAGCTAGCTAGAATAGCGTGGGGTCCTGACGCCTGCCGGCTTCAGTCCTAATGGTGTAACCTGCTGCAAGAGCTGTGTCTCGAAGTAAGATCGTCAGGCACTGCCTGGCAGGAAGGCTAAGGTCCAAGGACGGCGGGTGACAACGCTGAGAAGGATGCTGAAGGGGGGGGGGGCACGACCAGGCAGAGGAGATACAAAATTGAAACATTAAAAAAAAAAACTGTCAGTAGCTCTGCAGCCCTTCTACCAATAGGACTAGAGCAACCATGGCAATCCAAAAACAGGAATGCATACTAAACCATGAGGTGCAACGAGAGAAAACATATATAGGAAATCTGGGTTTAAGAACATATACTTACAGTCTAATACGTTCTTCTACAAGTGCAGAATAGCTATCACAGTCTTCTTCATCATCCCAATCTCTCCACAGATAATCATAGAAAAACCTAAAATAAACACGAACACAAATCTAAATGCAAATATGTCTGAAAAAATCAGATGACAAACCTTAATGCAGAGGAACAAATACCCACTCTACAGAAATCAAGATTATGTCAAATGATGTAAATAAATGCTGTGTTACTTATGTGACAGACCAAGACTTGAGAGAGAAAGTCATGTCTCAGCAGGACAGTTGTCTCTAGCATTTCCTCAGATACAACACAGAGTATGAAAATTAAAAACAAAGAAAATTAACTGTCCTGATATGGCTCTTTATGTCTTGTTCCTTTTCAGGCTGAGACACCAGAGCCTGGAACCATGTACCATCAGAATGGAAAACTGATGTTTTACTTGACACCCTGGTCATAAAGACGAATTATAATGACAGGGACAAAATTATATTCTATTCAGGCTGGAATTTCAGAACCTTAAAAATGTTCCATTTTTAAGTGTTTTCCTCTTCCTCTCTCTCTGTTAGCAAAGTAATGAAAAAGAAAAGTTACCATAACTAAAGATATTCAAGAATATCTTCTCCATAAAGTACCACTTCTTGGTCTTAGAGTTGGAGGTGACTGGAACTGTGCATTTCCTGCAGCCTGATTTGCCTTCTCGCTGCTGCTGTGCTGCAGTAAGTGCGGGAGATCAACCCTGTAATGGAGAGCATATCCTGCAAAACGATTTGTCTTGTAATTGAGAGTGCATCCTGTGGACTGCCTTGTCCACTCATTGCTGTTTTGCGAAGAGGGCAGAAGGACCTCCCTGAAACAAAGAATGCATCCAGTGAAACGCCTCATCCTCTCCCAGCTGTTATTTTGCGCTGTAGGCAGGAGACCCTACCCTGTAATGGAAAATGCACCTTGTGAACCACATTGCCCTTTCCCTGCTGCTGTTCAGCAACGAGTGAAGACACACTCCCTGTAATGGAGAGCCCTTTCAGTGGACTCTGTCCTCTCCCTGCTGCTCTGCGATGCGGGCGAGACCCCCTCCCTGCAATGAAGAGCACATCCTGCGGACTTAGTCCTCTTGCTGCTGCTGTTCTGCGATACAAGAATGCATGAGATAGGCATGTGGGAACCTTATTTGTTGGGAAAGGGAGGGTAAAACCACAGACCAAGTAGGGTCAGCGGTATTATAGTAGGTAAGGAAAATGGGCAGACTAGGTGGGCTAAGCGGTCCTTATCTGCCGTCAATTTCTATGTTTTTGTAGACAGGAGAACACTCCCTGTAATGGAGGGAGCATTCTGCGGACCGGCTTGTCCTCTCCCTGATGTTCTGAAACAAGTCATGGAGACCACTCTCTATAACTGAAGCACATCCTGTGGACTGCCCTTTCCTCTCCCTACTGCCATTCTGTGATGCGGGCAAGACACCCTCCCTGTAATGAAGAGTCCATCCTGTTGACTCTGACCTCTCCCTACTGCAGCTGTTCTGCGATGAGGGCAATAGACCTTGTAATTGAAAGTGCATCCAGCAGACTGTTGTCCTCTCCCTGCTGTTCTGCAATGCAGGCAGAAAACCCTCCCTGACATGAAAAATGCATCTTGCAGACTGCCTTGCCCTCTCTCTCTGCTGCTGTTCTGTGATGAAGGTCGGAGACCCTCCAACCCTCCGTCTCATGAAGACTGCATCATGCGTTTCCTTGTCCTCTACCTGCTGCTGTTCTGTAATGCAGGTAGGAGGCCTTCCCCGAAACGGAAAACGCATCTTACGCACTACCTTTCCTCTCCTTGCTGTTGTTCTGCCATGTAGCCAGGAAACCCTCCCTGTAATGGAGAGCACATCCTATGGACAAGCCTGTCCACTCCCTGATGTTCTGCAATAAGGACGCGAGACCCTCCCTGTAATAGAAAACGTATCTAGTGAATTGCTTTGTCCACTCCCTGCTGCTGTTCTGCGATGAGTGTTGGAGGTTTTCTCTGGACTGGAAACACATCACATGGGACTGCCATGTCCTTTTCCTACAGTTGTTCTGCCTGTAATGGAAACTGCATCCTGAGAACTGCCTAGTCCTCTCTGCTGCTGTTCAGCCATGAGGGTGGGATACCCTCTGACCCTCAGTACTGGAGATAATAAATCATGACATTGTTCTTAGCCAGTCTGGATTGTTAATTTCTAAACATTCCATGTATCTTCTAACCATAAGAGTATCTCATGTACACAGTTCTAAAATACTGAAGTTGTATGTTCGGTTGGCATAATACATTTCCACCCACATAGGTTTTTATAACTTTCCACAAAGTATGAACATTATAATTCTGAATTCAAGTTCCATTTTTTTTTTAATGGCATCTTTCATCATGAATTATAATTTGTTATATGTACAGCTACTACATTTCTTATACTTCCAAGAGTTTCTTATCAGTACTGTTTAGTGAGTCTCTGAGCACAGGAGAGGTCCCAGAAGACTGGAGAAGGGCTCATGTGATCCCGCAGAAAACTACAGACCAGTCAGACTTACCTCAGTAGTGGGCAAGATTATGGAGGTGCTCCTTAAGGAAAGGACAGTGCAACACCTGCAATCCATAGGAGCATAGGATCCAAGACAGCTTGGGCTTATAACAGGAAGGTCCTGTCAAACTAATCTCATAGATTTCTTTGACTGGGTAACCAGAGTGGTGGACCAAGGGGCTGCAGTTGATGTCACCTACCTTGACTTCAGCAAAGCTTTCAATACTGTTCCACATAGAAGATTAATAAGACAAAGAACCTCTGTGCGCAAACACTGAGGCAAGGGTTACCCCAAAGGGCATTTGGCTGGGAAGCCAAGTTTCAAGAAAATACAAAATCACACATGCCCCCACAATGCAAAGCATTATGGGCTGCATATGCGAATCACCACAGAATGTTATGCTGGTCCAACTTTAAGCAGAATTGCATGGTGCCAAAAGGCCTCTCACACAGTTTGCAAAGGGTGCTAACAGAAAACATAGACACGTGTTTTCGGTCCCTACGAGGACTCATCAGTATGTTTGGCCTGTTTAACACCCTAGAGGAATGGGCTAGCTACCCTTAAGGCAGTGTGCCTTAGATATATTGTGGTGAACCCATTAAAATAAAAAACTATTTAAAAGACAAAGAACCTATGTGCGCAAACACTGAGGAAAGGGTTACCCCAAAGTGCATCTGGCTCGGAAGCCAAGTTTCAAGAAAATACAAAATCACACATGCCAGAAGATTAATAAGCTGGGAAGGCTCGGGTGGGTCAGAAGCTGGTCAACTGGCTGGCGGGCACAAAACAGAATGGTGATAAATGGTATATAGTCAGAAAAGAAAAAAAATACTTACCATAGTAATCTTCTTTCTACCCAGTGATGCTCAGACATTCATAACTTTGTGCAGTCATCCTGATGGGTTGGACTGCCCTGAGAGATAGAACACATGCAAATGACTGAATTCTTTGCACGTGAGCATCTTTCAAATACTGCCTCTACCAACTGCAATGTTCTAAGCCCTTCAGATTTGTAAGAAGACTGGAAGTCAGACAACATGGAAAATTCCGACAACTAATTAATAAAACATTTTTTAGGATTAGCCTAATAAAACAACTTACTTCAAAAAACCTCCAAGGGAGGAACTATATCTATATATAATAATGGTGTTCACCATACAGTGGGAAAAACTATTAAGAGAGACAGAAAACTCTGTTAAAATTTGTCTAGCATAGAGAAATGTATCCAGAAGGAATGGCTATGTGGCACTAGCATGCAGAATGCAGAGGCTGAACTTCTGGAAGGGGAGGATGGGAGGGAGGGAGTTATGGATGTCTGAGCATCACTGGGAAGAAAGAAGATTACTATGGTAAGTAATTTTTTCTTCTAACCCCAGTAATGCTCAGACCATTCATAACTTTGTGCAGACTACAAAGCAGTACCCCCTGGTGGTGGGCACAGAACTTATTTTGGAAACAGACTTTGCAGGACTGCTGTGCCAAATTTGGCGTCACTTCTGGACAAAATATCTAAATTATAATGCTTTGTAAAGGTGTGTACTGATTTCCAAGTAGCTGCTTTACAAATGTCCAACAATGGCACCTCCCTAGCAGCTGCAATAGTGGCAGCTGTTCCTCTTGTTGAATGAGCCCTCAGCCCAGCTGGGGACTCTCTACCTGCTTTAGTGTAGCAGAATTGAATACACTGGACAATCCACTGAGAAACTGATCTTTTTGAGGCTGGTTTGTCCATTCCAACATCCCCATATGTAAGGAAAAGTTGTTTCTTGTCTTGCCTATGGCCTTTAGTAGCTGAGAGCTCTTTTCACATCCAGACTGTGAAACCTTCTTTCACCAGAGATTGTATGGTCTGTGAAGAAGACAGGCAGAGTAATTGACTGGTTCAGATGGAAATCTGAAACCACTTTGGGAAGGAATTGTCTGTTTGTTCTGAGGACTACTTTATCCCTATGGAAGGAAATGTAGTCCTGGTCAACACAAAGAGCCTGAAGCTCACTGATTCTTCTTGCTGAAGTAATTGCTACCAGGAAAACTGTTTTCCAGGTAACATACTTTAAATGAGCTGTAGCCATGGGCTCAAAAGGAGCCTGCATCAATCTGGCTGTACATACATTAAGATCCCAATCGGGCACTGGTGCCCTGTGAGGAGCGTGCAAATGCATCAGGCCTTTGAAAAATCTTTTGAAAATGGGATCTGATGCTACAGACACCTTTGTCCTAGCAGACAGGTATGCAGATACTGCTGCAAGGTGAACTCATAAGGAACTGGGTTGCAGACCTTGTGAATGTAATTAAGTTAGATAATCCACCACCACTGAGACCCCTGCATCATTTGGGGTGAAGTTTCTACCAGAGTACCAGAAATACAGGTTACTCACCTGTAACAGGAGTTCTAGGAATGGTATATGTTGTTCATCCACACTTATTGGCAGGTATCCTTGCCGCTTTAAATCTTGCCGGAAGGTCTTCAAGCTGGCTCCTCCCACCCACCGGGTGGTATAACTCGGCTCGCCCCATGACGCCAGATCTGGCCCGCTCGGAAGCCTCAAATTTGCGTCGGGCCGGGAGGTCGGGGAGTAGGGATGAACAACATATACCATTCCTAGAACTCCTGTTACAGGTGAGTAACCTGTATTTCTAGAACATGGATATGTTGTTCATCCACACTTATTGGCAGACTCTAGCAGTTCTCCGGGAGGAGGGAGGCAAGATGCACACCCTTAATACTTACTTGGGAAAGAGAGACTGGAGAACCGAGGCCCCAAAACCAGCATCCCGGCGTGACTCAAGGTCGATGTGGCAATGGGTAATGAAGGTGTTTGCTGACTTCCAGGTAGCAGCCCTGCAGATTTCCTGGATAGGGACGTCCCTGGAAGCAGCCACCGATGCAGCAGTATGGCGGTAGAATGAGCTCTTATCCTCTGGGAGGCTCCATGCCCGTCAACTTATAGCAGAGATCTATGCAGGAGGTGACCCACCTGCTTATCGTCCGCTTGGCTGCAGGTCTGCCAGGTGCGGCTTCAGCGTAGGTGACAACAGCTGGCGAACCTCTCCCGACTTCCCAGCCGTGGCGCCTTTTGTAATAGGCTAGCGCCTTCTAGGGTCCAAAGTATGGAGCCCATTGTCGCCTCCGAGGTGTGATTGGGGTAGAACACGGCAGAGTCAACACCTGGTTAAGGTGGAACTCCGACACCACCTTCGGAAGGAATTTCAGGTGGGGCGAGGACAACTTTGTCCCTGTGGAAGACCAGATAAGGAGACTCGATGGAAAGCGCCTGGGGCTCTCCCATCCTTCTGGCTGGACGGATAGCCACCAAGAAGGCGGTCTTCCACGACAGGTGAGAGAGAGCACACCTTGCATAGGTTCGAATGGCTTGCCTATGAGCTTTGCCAGTACCAGCAGTAGATCCCACGGAGGTGGAGGTTCTGCGACCGAGGGCAATGTGATCAAGGCCTTTGAAAAGCGCCAGACCACCTTCTCCTGCGCCACCGACTGTTTCCCGGCCCGCCTCGTAAGCAGAGATGGCTGCCAGGTGCACCCTTAGGGTCGTCGACTAAGCCCTTGATTAGAAAGGGACCATAATAGTCCAAGATGCTTGCCAAGGAACAGGAGGAAGGGTCCAAGCCCTTGCTCGACACCAAATGGAAAAACCTTCCATTTGAAGACATAGCATTTTCTGGTCGACTCCTACGGGACGCCTCAACTACATTGAGGACCTCGTCGGAAAGACCCAAGGCCTGGAACCTAGCCGCTCAGAACCAGGTCATTGGGGTGAGGATTGAAGGTCCGGATGGAACACCTTCCCCTGATTGACTGAGAGCAGGTCCGGGCGAGCTGGAAGCTGCCGCGGAGTCCTGGAGCTGAGACTGAGGAGATCTGGGTACCAGAACTGGCGAGGCCAGTCTGGGGCTATCAGAATCACCTGCGCCTTGTCCCTCCTCGCCTTGAGAAGCACCTTGTGGATCAAGGGAAATGGGGAAAGGCGAGAAGAGGCCCGGGTCCACTGCCTCGAGAAGGCATCCCTGCAGCGAGCCCTGCTGAGGGGGGCGGCATGGAACAGTCTCAGCTTCGCTCTCCCTGAGGCAAACAGGTCCACCTGAGGTGTGCCCCAATGGGAGAACAGATGCTGCACTACTCCGGTAGGACAGACCACCGGATGCAGCCCCTATCCGCCCAGGGCATCGGGCAGGGTGTTGGAGGCTCCTGCCCATGAATGGCTAAGATCCGCCTCCAGGCTGCGCACGAGTGACCAACACGGAGAGCTCTTTGCATAGAAGCATGGAGCGCGTCCCCCGCCTGGCGGTTTAGATAGTACATGGTCGTGGTGTTGTCCGCCTGACTCGGACCACTTGACCCCGGAGGAACGGAGCAAAGGCGGTGAGAGCTAGGCGGACTGCCTGAGCTCCAGCAGGTTGATGTGGCATCGACTTCATGGGACCAGAGGCCGTGGGCCCGTGTTCCCCAGATGGGCACCCCAACCCATCAGAGAGGCATCGGTCGATAGAGAGACGCGCCGGGCAAGGACTAACGGATGCCCTCCTGCAAATGACCTGAACGATCCACCACTGGAGAGCTGCTCACATCCCCTGTGTCACCGGCACACAAGCTGGTCCAAAGGATCGCAGCTGCAGACCACTGGCTGGCCAGTCCCCATTGAAGGGACGTATGTTCCAGCGGCCCAACGGACCACGCTGGTGCAGGCCGCCATGAGACCCAGGAGGCGAGGAAGTCCCAGGTAGGGCAATTGCCCAACCAGAAATGATTGGGCAAAGGAGGAAAGAACCTCGCCCTGTCCGCCGGGAGCCGGCCTGGCTCGGGAGAGAGTCGAGCTGCTCGATGAACAGAATCACCTGCTTCGCTCGAGTTCCAACTTGGCCCTTGATAAGGAGGCCTAGTTGAGAGCAGACCTGAGGGCCAGATCTCTGACCACTCCACCTCCTGCCTGAGGGAGCTGCTATCAGCCAGTCGCCCAGGTAAGGGTACACCCGACCCTCGCCAAGGAATGCTGTCACCACTGCTATGCATTTGGTGAAGACTCTGAGAGCGGGAGAGACAAGTCAAGGGCATGGCTTGAACTCGAAAGGATCCTTCCGCCGAAGCGAGGGAATCTCTGGTGAGACGGACGGATAGGACGTGAAAACGCTGGCCCTGCAAATCACAGAGAGCAGAACCACACGCTGCCCAAGGATGGTATTATCTGAGCCAGAGTGACCATCCTGAAGGTTCGAGACCTTAGGAACTTGTTTAGGTCGCGTAGGTTGAGAATGGGCGCCAGCCTCGTCTTCGAACCAGGAAGTACCTGGACACAAACCCTGGGTCTGAAGGAGGGTCCTCCACCTCTTATCACCTCCTTCTGAGGAGGAGAGCGATGTCGGCTCGACGAGCCGCCAGTGAGGCTGGGGATCTCACCGCCCCGAGGGGCCACGGCCTGAAGGGGCGGTGCCTGCTCGAATTCAGAGGCAGGCCTCTTCTCACTCACTCCAAACCCACCTGTCCGTGGTAACAGCGGACCAGGCGGAACTTAAAGTGCTGAGCCGCCTCCACGGGGGACCCAGGGTAAGGTGACGGGATGGGGCGACACCCTCAGCCCGTCACTGGGCAGGCTTGAGGAGGGACCAGCCGAGACCTCCAGGGCCTTTCTCCCTGCCTCCTGTTAGAGGGAAGCCGGGGTTTGTTGGGATGCCAAGGTCGAGCCTGCTGGCCCTGACGTTGTTGGGTCAAGGCCTGGGGCGAGGAAGGACGAAGGGCTTAGGCGCGTTTGCTGCCTTGTCTCTTTCTGAGCTGAAGAGACCGAGTCCAAGGTAGCATTGACTCCCGATCCTCTGCAGGTGACCTTCCACCCAGGGTCGAAGAGGTCAGTCCCCAAAAAGGAAACATCCGCCAACTTG
Organism: Neoceratodus forsteri; assembly: GCA_016271365.2. Classification (NCBI taxonomy): domain Eukaryota; kingdom Metazoa; phylum Chordata; order Ceratodontiformes; family Ceratodontidae; genus Neoceratodus; species Neoceratodus forsteri. The sequence goes on from CM028136.1 coordinate 87,487,603, forward strand.
TGCTGGGTATCCGAGCAAAGGTGATATCCTCAGCCAAGCCCGCCGACGATAGCCACTCGCGGCCGCCACCCACCTGGCACTGAGTCCCCAATATCCAAAGCAGTCTGAGCTGCTGTTTGGCCACTGCCCTGCCCTGGTCCCGCACCTGCTTGACCGTAGTCTGCAGATCCGCCGGGAGATGAGGAATGACCTCATCCAGGAGCTCCAACAGGGCATGAGAAAATGTGCCATGAGGACGGGCCGAACTGGCCTGACTAAGGCCGAGAGAGGACGCAGTATATAGACTTTTTCACCGACATAGTCCAATTTCTGATTCCTTTGTCGGGAGGTTTGTCCGTCATCTCCCTGGCGTTGTTGGCGCTACCGAAAGGCTTGTCGGTAACCAACCCTCAGCAGAGGGGGTGCTCCGAAAACCGGACAGGGAACCGGTAGGGGACCGGTGACAGCCTTCCTAGCCATCCTGCCGAACCGCAGAACAGGAAGCAGGGCGCGCTAAAGCTCCAGGGTCGACCCACTATGGCCTCGGGTACTGGAAAGGCCTCCGCTGAGATCCCTCGGGTCCAGGATCTCCGTGAGGACATCTGGCCCGCTTGGAACCGGTTCGAAGCTCATCCCGTGACTCAGATGAGCCAAGAAGTCCTAGGAAGGACGACGGGCTATCGTCCATTGACTGACCTCCTGAGGACCCAAGTCCAGTTGTTTGGAGAAAAGGAGGAATTATCCTTGGACTCAGACGCCAGTCCCTCGAATAGCTGCCTATGGCTCTGAGCCACCTCTACCCGCCGAGGTCGGTCGGGAGTGAGGGTAACCGACAGTCGATGGGTAGACCTCAGTCTAATCGTCGAGAATCCCTGGTCGGAGCCCCAAATAGTGGCTGTGGAGGCGGAGGTTCCACCGAATCGGTGAGCAGCTGGTTTTGGCCGAACAACCGCCTGGGTACAGGCCCGGTAAGTCGAGGGGTTGTGTCGGCCGCCTCTGGTGACAGCCATATGATGGCCGGGGAAGGCGACTGCGTCGGCTTACTCCCGGTCAGGAGGAGCTGTTGCCACATGAGGTCCCCATCGTCGACGAACTTACGCCGGGGCTTCCCCGTCCGAGGAGGAGGATGAGGATGAGAACGAGCGGCGACGCCGCTACTTGCGGGTGCCGAGACCGAGACCGCCTATGACGGGCGGGATCGGGCTGACACAAGAAGTCCGGAGACCGAGGCTCGGCTCTTCGAGGTCGATGCGGGAAGTGTCGCAGGAACCGCACTCCTTTGCCTCGGAGGGTTCATCCGAGGGCTCCGGAACCAGAGGCACAGGCAAGCCCACGGGATCTCATCCCGCCTCGGGAACCGGGAGAGAGGAATCTCGCTTCAATAGGCGACAGCCATCCAACGGGTCGAGAAAATCTCACTCGCCGGGCAGGAGTCTCAGTCAACTGACCTGACGGGCGCACCGTGAGGCCAGTGGTCAAGCGAGCGGTCGACCAAGTCGACGGTCGACTGCACGGGAGAGAGACCTTCCTTGCCCCAAGAGCGCCGACGGAGGGATTTACTTTGTCCCTCATTTTGGACCGAGAAAAGGTCCAGCAGACGCTGGCCCTTCTCCCTAGTGGAGAGGGACAGACAAAGCTCCTAAATGAAGCTGTGTAGGAAGAACCCAGAGCGAGCGGATAAATGCGCTGCCGAGGAAGATACGCCCGCCGGCCCTTCGAGGCTTATCATCTGCTCGAGCTGATCCGCCGAGTTCACCGCCGCGACACTCACGACCGGGCCTCCTTAGACTCACCGAGGGAACGCCGGACGGCCCAGTGTGCAATCGGGCAGCACGGTCTTCGAGGACGAGGCCGAGAAGGGAAGAGCACAGGTCGCAGTCCCGCGGTCGTGCTCAAGGCCTAAACAGTAGACACACGGGAGTGTGGATCCGTCTCGAGACATCTTCTGATTCGCAGGGGCATCTCCGAAACCGAGTCGATTTGTCCATCGCAGTCGCTGTAGGATCAAAGACCAAGTCTTTTAGCAAAAACTTTCAAATTGCAAAACGGAATAAACAGGAACCAGTCGCAACGCAGATATTAAGGCGAGGGAACCTGAGCTTCCAAGCGGTAAGGAAGATCTGGGTCATGGGGCGGAGTCGAGTTATACCACCCGGGTGGGTGGGAGGAGCCAGCTTGAAGACCTTCCGGCAAGATTTAAAGCTGCAAGGATACCTGCCAATAAGTGTGGATGAACAACATATCCATGTCCCTAGAAAGAGAATCTTTTCCACTTAGCAGAATAAGTTTTCTTAGTGGAAGGCTTCCTATAACCTTTCAAGATGTTTAATACAGCTTCAGAAAGGTTCAAGCCTGCATACTCTAACTCCTCAAGAGCCATGCCTTGAGGTGAAGAGACTTGAGATTTGGGAACAGCAATGTTCCCTGATTGGAGATTAGAAGATTGCACCTGAGAGGCAAGCTTATTGGCTTGCTCACTGCCATGGAGAGCAGAAGAGACTACCATGGCTGCCTGGGCCAATCTGGAGCTATTAAAATCAGAGAAGCTGAGAGGGATCCGAGTTTCTGCAGTACCCTGAAAACTAGAGGAAAAGGGAGAAAGGCATAGAGAAACTTGCCCGACCAATCCAGTACCAGGGCGTTCAGCGGGATTGTGCCTTGGGCTGGCGGCCTGCAACAATACTGAGGCAACTGGTGGTTCTGGTGGATGCTAACAAGTCTATCTCCGAACGCCCCCACCTGCTGAAAATTACCTGCACCACCTACTTGTTCAGTGTCCATTCGTGATGGGACTGATTGCTCAGACTCATGTGTCTGCCAAGATTCTCCTTTCCTGGCAGATGGATGGCTTGCAAGGACACCTTTAGAGAATATGCCAGAGCCCAAATTCATGGCTTCTGTGCTAGGGGACCTGATCTGTGCCACCATGTTTGTTTATGTAATACATAGTGGTGGTATTGTCCGCTCTGACTTGTACCACTTTGCCCATTACCAGTGTAGAGAAAACTTTAGTGCTAGCCGCACTACTCTGAGTTCCAACAAATTTATATGCTGGAGGGACTCTGCCCCTGACCAGGTACCCTGAGTTGTGTGCTCCCCTAGATGGGCACCCCAGTCCAGAAGGGATGCATCTGTTGTGAGGACCACTGAAGGATCCTCCTTCTGGAAGGGGACTCCCTGCCTTAGGTTGGGTTCCTTTTTCCACCACTAGAGGGCTTGTAACAGAGGCCTTGTCACTGGAATGAGTTTTGAAAAGGGATCTTTTTTCTGACTCCAATGAGTCCTGAGGTGAAACTGGATGTCTCTCATGTGACACCTGGAACCCTGCACTGTGCCTGTGGATGCAGCCATATACCCAAGAGCTGCAGAAATTGCCTGGCTGTTTTTTGACTATGCAACTTGAAGGAGTTTGCTATGGCTCTCAAAGACTTTGCACCTTGTTCGTGGTAAAAGGCCCTGGCCTGTAGGGTGCTGATCTCTGCCCCTATGAACTGTAAGGTCTGTGTAGGGGTGAAGACAGATTTTTTCTGGTTTACTATGAAACCCAGGGACTCCAAAAGATCCTGTGTGAGCCTTAAAGAGGTTACGAACTGTTCTGGTGATTTGCCCACTACCAGCATGTCGTCCAGGTAGGGGAAGACAGTCACTCCCTGTCTGCGAAGAAATGCCACCACAGCTGCTAGGCATTTTGTAAACACTCTTGGTGCCGAGGAAAGGTGAAGGGTAGGGGCTGAAACTGATAATGACCTGATGGGAGTCTGAATCTGAGATATTTCCTGTAAGATTCCTTTACGGATGTGGAAATAAGAGTCCTGTAAGTCCAGAGATGCCAGTCAGTCCCCTTTTTGGATTGTTGGCAGAATCCGAGCCAAAGTGACCATTTTGAACTTTGGCTTTTTCAAGTGCTTGTTTAAAGTTCTGAGACCCAAAATTAGCCGCCACTCCCCATTTTTCTTTGTTGTTAGGAAGTATCTGGAGTAAAAACCTCTTCCTCTCAGGGTTGCAGGGACTAGTTCCACTGCTCTGAGCTAAAGCAGCTTCTGAACCTCTGCCACTAGCAACGAGATTTGTGTTAGGGGTTGGGAGGTGGAAACCCTGGGGTTTTTTCTAGGAAGAAATTTGAACTGCAGAGACAGACCTTTGCCTACTACCAACAAGAAAAAATTACTCACCTTAGTAATGTTGTTTCTTCTAACGGAGTCTTGTTATATTATGACATATGCAGTTTGTCGCGGCCTTAGAACTGCTCCGGAGGTGAAAGAGTTAACTTTCCATGCCAGGCATGGAATCTTGAGCTCGAGCTCGGTTGAAAACTCTGTCTATTGTTCTTCAAACTCAAACTGTCAGATCTTTATGAGCAAAACTCACTAAGATTCTGTGTGGAAGCTGTAAACCTACACTAGCCAACTGGCTACTAAAATATTAACACATTTTTTGGTCCCAAAACAAAGACTCAAGTCAGGGGATCCAAAAAATACAATAAAATACAACACCCAAACACCCCAAAAAGGAGGGTGAAAAACAAGGTGGGCATCACTAAGTGCCAACACTGCACTGCCCACCCACATCCCAAGACCAGAGGTTCTGAGAGGGGCAGGGGGGTCATAATATAGCAAGACTCCACTAGAAGAAACAACATTACTAAGGTGAGTAATTTTTTCTTCAAACAACATGAAGTCTTGCTATATTATGACATATGCAGACTACACAGCAGTACCTCCATGGAGGAGGGACAAAACCTACTTAGGAAATAGGCTCTGAAGCACAGCTGTGCCAAACCGAGCATCACTCCTAGCCTGGATGTCCAGGGAGTAATGCTTGGTGAAAGTGTGTACTGTTTTCCAGGTAGCTGCTTGACATATCTCTAAGATAGGGATGTCCTTGGCCGCAGCTAGGGACGCAGCTGTACCTCTGATAGAGTGAGCCCTCAGGCCTGAAGGGAGAACCTTACCCAGCTTTTGATAACAAAATTGGATACAAGAGACAATCCACCTGGCAATGGATCTTTTAGTGGCAGGTTTCCCTTTACCAACCTCACCATAAGTAAGGAACAGTTGGAGGGAGTCAAACCTGTGACCCTTGGTATGCTCTATGTAGTAACTAAGGGCTCTCTTTACATCTAAACTGTGCAGCCTCCTCTCGCCAGAGGAGGAATGGTCAGTGAAGTACACTGGAAGAGAAATAGATTGATTAAGGTGGAAATCTGAAACCGCCTTTAGGCAAGAACTTCCTGTTAGTCCTGAGGACTACCTTATCTCTGTGAAAGGAGATAAAATCAGGCTCCACTGACAAAGCTTTGTAATTCACTTATGCGCCTGGCAGAAGTGATGGCTACCAGAAACACAGTCTTCCAAGTCAAGTACTTAAGCTCTGCTGAAGACAAAGGCTCAAAGGGGGGTTGCATTAGCTGAGCAATGCAAACATTAAGATCCCAGGCAGGAGCAGGGTCCCTGAATGGAGGGTTGGTGCGAAGCAATTCCTTGAAAAACTTAGAGAATACAGGGTGAGCAGAAAGAGAAGAGGGCTTTCCTGCTGACATAAAAGCAGAGACAGCTGCCAAATGCACTTTCAGGGTAGCTGGCCTCAGCCCCAAAGTATTTAGATGGACCATATAATCCAGGACTGTGGACAAATCAGCAGATTCTGGGGAAATATGCTTAACAGAGCACCATATGGAAAACTTTTTCCATTTAGAATTATAAGTAGCCCTTGTGGAAGGCTTCCTAGAAGCTTTCAAGATATCGAGTACACCTGGAGAAAGGTGTAGGTCAGCAAACTCTAACTCTTCAAGAGCCAGGCCTTGAGGTTGAGGGATATGAGATTCGGATACCAAACTCTCCCCTGGGCACAGGTTAACAGATTGTAATTCCTGGGAAGACACAGGGGAAGGTGGACTGCTAAGGACAGAAGGAGTGGATACCAGGGTTGTCTGGCCCAATCTGGAGCAATCAGAATCATCTTGCAAGGTTGAGATGTGATCTTGACTAGCACCATGAACAAGAGAGGGAAGGGGGGAAGGCATAGAGGAACTTCCCTTCCCAGTCGAGAAGAAAGGCATCCAGAGGGACTGAGCCCAACACTGGGGGCCTGCAACAAAAAAGCGGAAGTTGGTGATTGTCTGGGGCTGCAAAAAGATCTATCTGAGGGGTGCCCCATCTGGCAAATACTAACTCCAGTACTAGGGGATCCAGTGACCATTCGTGATGGCCCTGGGAAATCCTGCTGAGAGCATCTGCCAGGACATTGTCCTTGCCTAGGAGGTGAACTGCCATGAGGGAAATGTTCAGGGAATAAGCCAGAGACTACAACTTAATTGCCTCGGTGCACAAGGTCGAAGACCGAGTGCCCCCTTGCATGCTGATGTACCACATTGTAGTGGTGTTGTCTGTTCTGACCTGTACCACTCTGTTCTGAACAGATGCAGAAAAAACCTGAAGTGCTAGAAAACAGCTCTGAGTTCCAACAGACTGATGTGGAGCAGAGATTCCTGAGGGGACCACAATCCTGGGTGTGAGGCCATGTGAGCTCCCCATCCCAAGAGGGACGATCTGTAGTAAGGGTCAAGGAGTGAGATTGAGGGATGTAAGGAACCCCTGTCTCAGATTGCTCTGATCCTGCCACCACTGCAGGGCCTGGATCAGGGTTTGAGTTACTGGGATCAATTTGGTTAGAGGATCTCTCCTTTGAGACCAGAAGGCTCTCAAATGGAACTGAATGTCCCTCATCTGAAATCTTGCTCCTTGCACTACAGCCGTGGAAGCAGCCACGTGCCCTAGGAGCTGTAGAAAGTGCCTTGCTGGTGTCCAGTTCTGCGCCCATGAAGGTGAGTAGCTAAACAGGCTCTAGAACTGACTTTGGAAGATTGAGAAGAAAACCTAGAGATGTAAGCAGCTGCTGGGTAACCTGAAGGTGTAATCTGACTTGGTCTGGAGACTGACCCACTATGAGCGAGTCGTCCAGGTAAGGAAAGATGGCAATCTTTTGCCTTCTTAAGTGAGCAACTGCTACTGCCAGGCATTTTGTGAATACCCTTGGGGCAGAGGTGAGGCCGAAGGGCATTGCTCTGAACTGGTAATGGCTTGAGGGCAGCTCAAATCTGAGGTACTTTCGGTGGGAGCTTCTGATGAGAACATGGAAGTAGGCATCCTTGAGGTCCAGGGACGCTAGCCAGTCCCCTGGCCTTAGGGAGGATAAAATAATTCCCAGAGTCACCATTTTGAATTTTGGTTTTAAAAGGTGCTTGTTTAGGTATCTGAGATCCAGGATGGGCCGCCATTCTCCTGTCTTTTTTGGGGTAAGGAAGTACCTGGAGTACAGTCCTTTGCCCTGGTGTGGTGGGGGGGGACCCTTTCTACAGCTCTGAGAGCTAGGAGGGTTGAGACTTCTGTTTCCAAAGCGAGACCCTCTAATGGATTTGCAGGTGGAAAGGATCTGGTTCTCATCTTTGGAAATTTTTTGAAGCCGAGAACCAGTCCCTGGCTTACTACTTCCAGGACCCACTTGTCTGATGTTAAAGACTCCCAGTCCTGGACGGCAAGCCAGCCTGCCCCTACAGGTAATGGAGAATGGCCATGGGCATCCCATCAGGGTGCCTGTTTGGCAGGGGCTTTAGGCTGAGGGGTGGGAGCAGGCCTGCTCGTACCCCGTCTGTCTCTCCCTCTGAAGAACCCCCTCTGGGCATAAGCTGAAGAGGAGGCCTGGGCTTCGTAAAAAGGCCTGTGAAAAGGCCTGCCCCTGCCCCTGGAAAGCTGCCTCTGAGTGGCTTGCCTCTCCTTGGCTTGTGCACTCCTATAAGTGGTCCTATACTCATCCATTTTCTTCACGTAATTCTCTGTCTGCTCCCCAAACAGAGAATTACCCACAACAGGAAAATCCATGGCCTTAGCGTGGGTATCCTGTGACAGGCTAGTACACCTGAGCCAAGCCATTCTGCGAAAAGCCACAGATGTAGCCATGACTCTTGAAGATACATCATTAGAGTCCACTGCAGCATGGAACTGCACCTTGGATGCCTCAATACCATCAGCAGCCACCTGTTCCAGATCCTTGGCAAGCTGGCCAGGGACCTGTTTCGCTAAAGCCATAACAGTATCCCATCTGGATTTCTGGTATCTTGCAACATACGCCATATCATTTGCCTGTCTGAGTCCCAAGGATGCTGCCATGTATTGTTTCTTTGCCATGGCATCAACCCTCCTGGAGTCCTTGTCAGGGGGGTGTGAAGCCAAGGGAATATTTGCCTTATCACAGGCTGCAGCCTGCACTACCCCAACATGGCTGCATTGTTGTGAAAGGAACTCCGTATCAGAGCCTGACAATGTGTACCTCTTGTCCATTTTTTTATCCACAGGAGGTATAGTGTTAGGAGCTTTTAAAAATTTTATTCTCTGTTTCCTAAAAGATTTATGTAAAGGAATAGACAATCTCCTGGACTCTGGGATATCCATCATTTCCACATAGTCAGGCTCCTCCTGTTCATCCACAGCTTCTTCCAAAGGGAGCTGGAGGGTTTCAGCAACTTTTTTATAAAACAGAAAATGAGAAGGGGACTCAGAAAACCTAGGGGGAGACACTCCTGAAGGTCTGTCTGTGGAGATATCCGGTTCAATGGGCACATCTAGACTTTCAAAATCACATTCACTCTCTTCATAATCCTCCTCCGGTTCATAAAATTCCTCTATATCATATTCTTGAACCGGTGGAACCGACTGAACCGACCGCTTACCTGATGGTGCCGGTTCGGTCGGAACCGGGGAAAGCGACTGGACAATTTGGATCGCTTTGGCTATCTCTGCAGCGGTTGGAGAATGAAATTTTGGCTCCACACCTGCTGATTTTCTAGTCCTCTTTGCTGGAACTGGCTCCTCTGAGTCAGCTCATTTGCCCGAGGAAGTCTCGCCCTGGTCAGAGGGCACTCCCTCCGGTTTGGTTGGCACCGAACCGGGCTGGCCATCCGGGTCAGCGGACTTTTTGGCCTCTCGTTCCCTGAGCCTACCAACTCTCTTATCCAGGGTAGCTGCAGGGAAATTCTTGTAAATCTGGCAGTCTGCATTGAGGTGGTCAAACCCCAGACAATAAACACATGTGGTGTGTGGGTCAGCCTTGACAAAGGCTTCCCCACAGACACTACAGTGCTGAAACCCAGTGGGCCCGTTTTCTTTTGGGTTCTCAGACATAATGCCAGCCCTAACCAAAAACTTGCCCTTTACGGCAAATCGCCAAGCAGGACACTTTTATCGTTCCCAACCGTACACGGGTCGTGGAAACGAATAAACCGCTTTTTTTTTTTAGAACCGATAAGAACCGGGAACCGCACTCTAAATGCAATTTAATTAAATTTAACATAACCTGATCGGTTCAAACCGAACCGATAATAACGCTTGCAAGTTCCACACAGAAAAATGTAAAACCTATCTATTACTTACGATACCACAGACAGAGCTTGAACCGACCGGTTGCGGTTAAATAAGACAAATGCGGTTTAAAAAACTGAGAAATTACACTTTTTAACCGACAAAATGAACCGAGCAGAAGGAGAAATCTCCGGAGCGACTGTTCAGTGAGGTGGAGAAAGAATCTGACAGTTTGAGTTTGAAGAACAACAGACAGAGTTTTCTACCGCGCTCGCCCTCAAGATTCCATGCCTGGCATGGAAAGTTAACTTTCACCTCCGGAGCAGTTCTAAGGCTGGGACAAACTCCATATGTCATAATATAGCAAGACTTCATCTTGTTTGAATACTCACTTGTCTGTGGTGATGGTTGACCAGAGGGGGAGGAAATGGGACAGTCTGCCTCCAACAGGCAGGGAGGAGGCGGCTTGTATCTCAGGGGTTCTGTTTAGGCTGGGGTTGAGGTTGTGGCTGAGCCCCTCGCCTAGAGCCCCTTCTACCCCTACCCCTTGAGTAGCCCTGTGGGGGGTACTGCTGGTATTGGGGCATGGCTACTGGCTGGAAAAAGGGTCCCGATAAAAAGGAACGACCCCTAGCCCCCCTTCCATAGGGCCTGGTGGATGAAGAAGCTCTGTCTCTAGCAGAGTTACATCTATAAGTAGCCTTACATTCATCCACCTTTTTCATATAGGCCACTGTGGACTCTCAAAAGCGCATTTCCTTCTAATGGGAAATCCAGGGCCTTTGACTGGGTATCCTGAGTGAGGTTTGTGGCCCTAAGCCAAGCAAACCTCCTCTGAGCCACTGTATTAGCCATCCATCTGGCTGCAGTGTCATTTAGATCAGCAGGCATTTGGAACTGGTACTTGGCCGCCTCTAGCCCAAACCTGGCAGTTTTTGCCAGGTCATCTGACAAGGGTGGGGAGGCCTTCATGGACATTGCCAGTACCAACTGCCACAGGGATTTCTGATACTGGGCAGCATAAGCTTGAAAAGTGGTCTGTCTCATGGCCAACGAGGCTGACAAATAGCCCTTTTTGGCCATACTGTCCAATTTTTTGGAGTCCTTGTCCGGTGGGTGTGAGGACAGAGGGACTTAGCCTTATCACAGGCAGTTTTGCTGTATTACCCCTTGATGATCAGGGTAGGAAAAAAGGAAAAATTACTCACCTTAGTAATGTTGTTTCTTCTAATGGAGTCTTGCTATATTCTGACATATCCAGTGATGTCCAACCTTTGCACTGCCCTGGAGAGGAAAGAATTAACTTTACATGCCAGGCATGGAACGCTGAGCTCGAGCTCAGTTGAAACTCTGTCTGCTGTTCTTCAAACTCAAACCGTCAGATCTTTACGAGCTAAACTCACTGAGGTCCTGTGTGGAAGCTGTAAACCTACACTAGCCAACTGGCTACTAAACATAAGAACACATTTTTGGTCTCAAAACAAAGACTCGAGTCAGGAGACCCAAAAAATGAAAAACACAACACCAAGTCACCCCAAGAAAGGAGGGGTGAAAAACAACAAGGTGGGCACCTACCAAGTGCCAACACTGCAATGCCCACCCACATTCCAAAAATAGAGGTACTGAGAGGGGCAGGCAGCGGGGGAGGTCAGAATATAGCAAGACTCCATTAGAAGAAACAACATTACTAAGGTGAGTAATTTTTTCTTCAAACAACATGAAGTCTTGCTATATTCTGACATATGCAGACTACAAAGCAGTACCTCCATGGAGGAGGGACAGAACCTACTTAGGAAATAGGCTCTGAAGCACAGCTGTGCCAAACCGAGCATCACTCCTAGCCTGGATGTCCAGGTAGTAATGCTTGGTAAAAGTGTGAACTGTTTTCCAGGTAGCTGCTTGACATATCTCTAAGATAGGGATGTCCTTGGGCGCAGCCAGAGAAGCAGCTGTATCTCTGGTAGAGTGAGCCCTCAGGCCTGAAGGGGGAACCTTACCCAGCTTTTGATAACAAAATTGGATACAAGAGACAATCCACCTGGCAATGGATCTTTTAGTGGCAGGTTTCCCTTTACCAACCTCCCCATAAGTGAGGAACAATTGGAAGGAGTCAAATCTGTGACCCTTGGTACGCTCCATGTAGTAACTAAGGGCTCTCTTCACATCTAAGCTGTGCAGCCTCCTCTCGGCAGAGGAGAAATGGTCAGTGAAGTAAACTGGAAGAGATATAGATTGATTAAGGTGGAAATCTGAAACCACCTTAGGCAAGAACTTCCTGTTAGTCCTGAGGACCACCTTATCTCTATGAAAGGAGATAAAATCAGGCTCCACTGACAAAGCTTGTAATTCACTTATGCATCTGGCAGAAGTGATGGCTACCAGAAACACAGTCTTCCAAGTCAAGTACTTAAGCTCTGCTGAAAACAAGGGCTCAAAGGGGGGTTGCATAAGCTGAGCAATGCAAACATTAAGATCTCAGGCGGGGGCAGGGTCCCTGAATGGAGGGTTGGTGTGAAGCAATCCCTTGAAAAACTTGGAGAATACAGGGTGAGCTGAAAGAGAAGAGGGCTTACCTGCCGATATAAAAGCAGACACAGCTGCCAGATGCACTTTTAGGGTAGCTGGCCTTAGCCCCAAGGTATTTAAGTGGACCATATAATCCAGGACTGTAGGTAAATCAGCAGATTCTGGGGAAATATGCTTTCCAGAGCACCATATGGAAAACCTTTTCCATTTGGAATTAGAGGTAGCCCTGGTGGAAGGTTTTCTAGAAGCCTTCAAGATGTCCATTACACCTTGGGAGAGGTGTAAGTTAGCAAATTCTAACTCTTCAAGAGCCAGGCCTTGAGATAGAGAGATTTTAAGATTCGGGTACCAAACCCTCCCCTGAGCACAGGTTAACAGGTTGTAATTCCTGGGGAGACACAGGGGAAGATGGACTGCTAAGGACAGTAGGAGTGGATACCAGGGTTGTCTGGCCCAATCTGGAGCAATCAGGATCATCTTGCAGGGTTGAGATCTGATTTTGAATAGCACTTTGAACAGGAGAGGGAAGGGGGCAAAAGCATAGAGAAACTTCCTTTCCCAATTGAGAACTAAGGCATCCAGAGGGACTAAGCCCAACACTGGGGGCCTGCAGCAAAAAAGGGGAAGTTGGTGATTGGGGCTGCAAAAAGATCTATCTGCAGGATGCCCCATCTGGAAAATATTACTTCCAATACCAGGGGGTCCAGTGACCACTCATGATGGCCCTGGGAAATCCTGCTGAGAGCATCTGCCAGGACATTATCCTTGCCTGGGAGGTGAACTGCCATCAGGGAGGTGTTCAGGGAGTAAGCCAGAGACCACAACTTCATTGTTTGTGCACAAGGTCAGAGACCGAGTGCCCCTTGCTTGTTGATGTACCACATTGTGGTGGTGTTGTCTGTTCTGACCTGTACAACTTTGTTCTGAACAGCTTTGGAAAAAGCTTGAAGTGCTAGAAAAACTGCTCTGAGTTCCAACAGGTTGATGTGGAGCAGAGATTCCTGAGGGGACCACAACCCCTGGTTGGTGAGGTCGCCCATGTGAGCTCCCCACCCCAAGAGGGATGCATCTGTAGTAAGGATTAAGGAGTGAGAGTGAGTGACAAAAGGAACTCCTTGACTCAGATTGCTCTGATCCTGCCACCACTGTAGGGCCTGGATCAGGGTTCGAGTAACTGGGATCAATTTGGCTAGAGGGTCTTTCCTTTGAGACCAAAAGGCTCTCAAATGGAACTGAATGTCCCTCATCTGAAACCTTGCTCCCTGCACTACTGCTGTAGAAGCAGCCATGTGCCCCAGGAGCTGTAGAAAATGCCTTGCTGGCCGAGACACCTGCAGGGTGAATGAGGAGGCCAGAGAGATCAGGGTCCTTGCCCTGCCCAAAGGAAGGAAGGCTCTGGCTTTTTCTGTGTTCAGCTCTGCACCTATAAAGGTGAGGAGCTGGACAGGCTCTAGAACTGACTTTGAAAGATTCAGAAGGAAACCTAGAGAGGTGAGCAGTTGCTGGGTTTTCTGTAGGTGTAACCTGACTTGGTCTGGGAACTGGCCTACTATGAGCCAGTCATCCAGGTAAGGAAAAATGGCAATTTTATGCCTTCTTAGAGAAGCAACTACTACTGCCAGGCATTTTGTGAATACCCTTGGAGCAGAGGTGAGGCCGAAGGGCATTGCTCTGAACTGGTAATGGCCTGAGGGCAGCACGAACCCGAGGTACTTTCGATGGGAGCTTCTGATGAGAATATGGAAGTAGGCATCCTTGAGGTCCAGGGACACTAGCCAGTCCCCTGGCCTTAGAGAGGGTAGACTAATTCCCAGAGTCACCATTTCGAATTTTGGTTTTAAAAGGTGCTTGTTTAAGTATCTGAGATCCAGGATGGGTCGCCATTCTCCTGTCTTTTTTGGGGTAAGGAAGTACCTGGAGTACAATCCTTTGCCCTGGTGTAGGGGTGGAACCCTTTCCACAGCTGAGAGCTAGGAGGGAAGAGACCTCTGCCTCTAGGGCAAGTGCCTCTGAGGGACTTGCAGATGGAAAGCATCTGATTCTCAGCTTTGGAAATTTTTTGAAGCTGAGAACCAGTCCCTGGTTTACTACTTCCAGGACCCACCTGTCTGATGTTAGAGACTCCCAGTCCTGGACAAAGTAAGCCAGCCTGCCCCATACAGGTAGTGAAGAATCGGCCCTGGCAATCCCATCAGGGTGCCTGCTTGGCAAGGGCTTTGGGCTGAGGGGTGGAAGCAGGCCTGCTTGTACCCCACCTGCCTCTCCCTCTAAAGAACCCCCTCTGGGCAAAAGCAGAAGAGGAGGCTTGAGCTTGGTAAAAAGGCCTATGAAAATGCCTGCCCCTGCCCCTGGGAAGCTGCCTTTGAGGAGTGGCCTGCCGTTCCTTGGCCTGTGCACTCCTATAGGTGGTCCTATACTCATCCACTTTCTTCATGTAATTCTCTGTCTGCTCCCCAAACAGGGAATTACCCACAACAGGAAAATCCATGGCCTTAGTCTGGGTATCCTGTGACAGGCTAGTACATCTGAGCCAAGCCATTCTGTGAAGTGCCACAGATGTAGCCATGACTCTTGATGACACATCATTTGAGTCCACTGCAGCATGGAATTGCACCTTGGATGCCTCAATACCATCAGCAGCCACCGGCTCCAGCTCCTTGGCAAGCTGGCCAGGGACCTGTTTTGCTAGAGCCATAGTACATTACATGGCAGCATCCTTGGGACTCAGGAGGTGCCCCACCTTTTTTGTTATCACCCTTTCTTTGGGTGAGTGGGTGTTGTGTTTTTCATTTTTTGGGTCTCCTGATTTGAGTCTTTGTTTTGGGACCAAACAAATTTGTTATTATGTTAGTAGCCAGTTGGCTAGTGTAGGTTTACAGCTTCCACACAGGACCTCAGTGAGTTTAGCTCGTAAAGATCTGACGGTTTGAGTTCAAACAGCAACAGACAGAGTCTCAACCGAGCTTGAGCTCAGCGTTCCATGCTTGGCATGGAAAGTTAACTCTTTCATCTCCGGGGCAGTTCGAAGGTTGGGACTCACTGTTATTGTCAGAATACAGGAAGACTCCATTAGAAGAAACAACATTACTAAGGTGAGTAATTTTTTCTTCTACACACACAAAAGAGGCTCCCATTTCACACACTCCCCACGGAGATGTATTCCCCTATTCGCCTCCTCACATCACTTGGACAACAGAACTGCGGGTGGTGTGGGCATTGTGGGTAGACATGGCACAAAGAGGAGGAAAAAAATGTAGGATCATTATGTACAGGATAATGGGTGGACATCAATTAATAACCACAGTGTCTTCATTCAGAGGTTGCCAGGGCAGCATTGTAAACCTCGAGAGAGAAACTAGAGGTTTACTGCTACCATGGCAACCTCAAGAAGTGAATTCAGTGCACTTTGCCCCATCCTGCCTCGGTTTATCCCCGCCTCCCGGGCAGGGGTAAACCCTAGTCATACCCCCCCCAATCCCTAGTTATATATCGGGCAGTCCATCAGCCTCCAGGGAGCCCAGTTAAGGAGTCTGGGGCAGCCAGGTCCCATCTACCAGCAAATGATGCAGGTTTTTTTCTGCTCTCCTGGTCCCTGCCCACGGACATCGACACGCGAGGGATCCAAGGGGCGAGGCACGTTGAGATATGCCATTGCTCCAGATCCCGGACAACGTTCTCCCCTCCCAAACCTTCTGCAGTCCTGCTGCACTTCCACCCATGGGCACTCAGGTGGCTCTAAAGCGGTGGGACTTGCAGCCTACCCTCCCCGGATAAGGAGGGCAGCCTGTCAGGTGCTCAATCCTCCCCCGCCCGGCCCTCCAGCTATCTGAGGTTGCTCCCAACTCACGGTCGCTGGTGTCGCAAGTGGCAGTGCTACCACTGTGCCGGCTTGCCAGCCAAAGTGCAATTTTTATTGATTTTTTGGGGTGGCTGTCGGCTGGCCACCGTCTGTACAATCCTGCTACCCATCTCCCAGGACATCCGCCCCACCTGAGGCTAACCATCATCTGTCGAATCCCACCACTCATCCCCCATTTCCCCTGACTTACCACCCCACAGAATGCTGGCCACCATCCGTCCAACCCCGCTACTCATCCCCCATCTCCCGGGACTTACCCACTCACCGGAGGCTGGCCACCATCTGTCAAACCTCGCCACTCATCCCCCATCTCTCAGGACTTACGCAACCCACCAAAGGCAGGCCACCATCTGTCCACTCTCACCACTCATCCCTCATCTCCCGGGACTTACCCACCCCACCGAAGGCTGGCCACCATATGTCCAACCTCGTCACTCATCCCCCATCTCCCATGACTTACCCACCCCCACCGAAGGACCGGCCCAGTAGTACTGTGGTAGAACTAGGCCAGTGACCTGGGTCCAGGAACAGTCTCTGGTTGCTGAGGGGTGGTAGGACTGCTCCTCCTTTGTACAGTTCTCTTCTCTTGGGGAGGGGTACATGCATCCCAATGGTAGGCTGCCACCTGGAGGAATCTAGGCACCTCACTGCGTGCGCCTGGGTCCAGGGAGAAATGGAAGGAAAAACAAGCATTTGTCAATGCTGAATGTTTATTTGCTTGTATCTGCAGTGCACAGATAGCACACACTACAGATAGCCTCAGAGCCTCCCACATGTGCCCCGTCCCCGATACAGGCCAGCACAAGTGCTCTTGTCCCACATACCCCACAAATACAGGCACCATCATCCCCCACCCCTACCTAATACCTGAGGTGGTTGTGATGAGCCAGACAGACTGTGTGTGTGTGTGTGTGTGTGTGTGTGTGTGTGTGTGTGTTGGGGGGTAGGAGTACTGTTTGTGACCAGACTCTGTGTGGTTGGTAGTGAATGGTGGTGCTGAGGTGAGAGCAAAGAAAGGAGAACAAAGTCCCTGTACACACCTTTCTTTTTAATCCCCCACACTTTATCAAGCACAGGCAATCTGGTCACAAATTACAAACATGCACACTCCCTCTGTCTGGCTTATCAACACAGAAATGCAGATATCCCACCGAACCAACACAGCCAGCCTCCACACCCCAGTCAAGCGAACCTGTCCAGCTCCTGCGCAACAACCTAGCCAGTTCCCCACTCAGGGCTAGAAATAATGACCAAACTGGTATATTTACTTTGAAAACGTGAGTCTTTTGGTTTACATTTCCTGTGCCTCTGTTGCATTTCCATATTGTGATATGTTAAAAATTAAAAAAGTATTAAAAAGCTGTTCTGACTGAGACAGATGAGAGAAAACTACAGGGCTGATTCAGTTTGATATGGTTTAATAAAGACTTGTTTCTCACAGTGTGCATCTGTCTTTACTGTCTTTGTTTACAATTTACTCAAGATAGCCCAGCTGAGCTGCAACATCTCATTTTCTGTGGGGCCCTTATTCTACTCATTTGTGCAGCTTGGGTCTCTTGAACACTGGGCATCTAAGACACTTAAGTTGCACCACGATTATTTTGCAAGTGAACACTGACACTATTTATTATACTGTTTAGTAGCACTAAAGAAAACACACGTGTGTGAATGGAACACTGCAGTGCCCTCTACTGGCAAGTGTACCAAGACAAGAACTACTTTACCAATAAACCCACTTTAAATAGTTCTCTAGTCATTTTTTTTTTTTTATTACACAGAAATGGCACAAGTAACCCATTGTTTAAGAACAATTATACCCTTCAGGGTGGGTGGTGTGAGCTATACTGGACCTTCTAGGAGCTGAAACGGAAAGGTACAGGTGCTCCCGGAGCCCTACCGGCTGGGGACCGTCCAGGAGGTCATGAGGGCCTCTGCTCCTGCCCTCCCCCGGCCCGAAACGGAAAGGTGCTCCCGGAGCCCTACCAGCTGGGGACCATCCACGAGGTCGTGAGGGCCTCTGCTCCTGCCCTCCCCCGCCCTCGTGCTGAAAGGGAAAGGTAATTTCATCCTCTCCTGGAAGCTACACTGGGGCTGCCTGCAAAGACAAAAACTGAATCCCCCAAATCGGAACAGTGCTTACCCTGGGAGTCCTCTGGCCTGGCAAAAGTTGCTTTTGGTCGCTCGCTCCTCCGACTCGCTGGCTGCTGCTGCAGAGGCTCGGCTCTGCCCCGCCGCCCCCACCACCACCCTTGGTCATCACTCCAATTTATAGGCACTGAAATGGTCACATGAGCCAAAAATACCTATCAGCTCACTTTGCCATCTGCAAGTTATACTGTCTCTCCACAAGGGGCTCCCCTGTCGTTTTGGGACACTTAGCTATCCTAGAGAAGCTTTTCTTTACAACAAATATTGCTACTGCCTATTACCTACCCTCTCTCTCCGTCTTGTCTAGCCAGTATCTAAAACCTTTGCCCTCCAACTGGGCATACTAGCATGAATCAAGCTACCTGCTGTTTTCAGCTTGCTACTGCTTCCTTTCTTTAAGGGGACTCCACCCATCTATAGGGTCAACATGATCCCTCCACATGGGCCTCATTTGATCCAAATCCTGCTAGGACCCACTCCAGATGCACAGAGCTGTACCCCGGTTTCTCACCCTAGGGGGAGTGATCGGCGGAGAACCCTACCCCTCCCCTACATACCTTCCGGTTACCTGGGCAGAATACTGCTAGCCCTGGGGGGGATATAGAACCTAATCCAGGTCCCTACTCCCCTAATCTCACCCTCAACAACCCCTTAAACCCCTTGTGGGCCGACTCCAAAGGGTTCAAGCTTGCTCACATGAACATCAGCAGTCTACGGCACAAATTCCATGACCTCGAGGCATGGGCTGCACTCTATAAACCCGACATACTAGCCGTGACTGAAACCTGGCTCAAACCACAGATTCTCCCCCACGAAGTGGACCTAGCGGGCTGCCTTACCTTCAGAAAGGACAGGGTTGTGAAAAAGGGAGGAGGGATTATCATCTACGTCAGCACTGCCCTGCAAGCCTTGCAGCTCAACTACCCCCCTCTCTGTGGATCCCTAGGTGAAACACTATTTGTAAAAATCCTCCTTGGAAACACCAAGCCCCTCATCATAGGGTGTGTCTACCTCCCACCCCAAACCGCTGCTTCCTCCCTTGAATGCCTAACAAATTACCTTGAGGAGTACACCATGGGGGAGGCCATACTCCTCGGGGATTTCAATCTCCACTAGCCAGCCCTAGCCTCCTCCTCAACCAAGAACCCAATACTTGGCTCTCCATTTACACAGGTCACTGACCTCCCTACAAGACATAACCCTAAGACCGGTAACCACTCTCTCATTGACTGGGCCCTCGTCTCCTGCCCCGGCCGTATTCTGTCGGTGGGGATTATGTCTGACTCCTTGAGCGACCACTCGCCTATCTTTTGCATCTGGTCCAACAAGCCTTCAAAAATTACCGCCAAGGTCATAGAAGCGAGGAACTATAGTAGGTCTGTACCAGCCGATTTCTGCTCCGACCTGAGGAAAATTGACTGGGACCCCATCGTCTCCCTCCCCACACTCGACGAGGCACTTGAATATTTCACCCAGGCCTTCTTGTCTGCACCTAATATGCACGTCCCCAAAAAACCAAAAGCTCAGGGTACAGGGAAAATGCCATAAATGGCTGAGCCCGAGCCTCAAGCATTCCATGCTCCTCCGTGACAGAGCATGGGGTACCTACAAATCCTCTGGCAACTCATCAGACTGGGAGAAGTACAGAGAGCTGAGAAATCAGTGTAAAAAATCCTCGAAACAGGCTAAATCCCAGTACCTAAAAGACCTCCAAACAAGTCACCTACGTGACCCCCAAAAATTCTGGGGCCACATAAACTTACTCCTCAAGGGTTCTACAAGCAGTCAAGCAGACTCCATCCCAGTAGGGGACTCACTGACCAATGTCCCCTCCATAGTTGCTGAGGCTTTCTGTGCCTCCTCCTCTAATCCAAATGGCCCCCCCTTCCTGACCTCCCCAGGTCCGCCCTTCACTCTAGAGAGGTCTGAGTGCACCCAAGGCCTCAATTCCACCTGAAACTGGTCAATCAGTCTGAGGTACTACCTCTCCTACGCAAAATTAACCCTACTTCCTCCCCGGGCAATGACCAGCTAGAACCTCGCCTGCTGAGGGCTGCTGCCCCGGCTATCGCCCTTCCTGTCATCCTCCTCATCAATAGGTCCCTTCTAGAAGTAATAGTCCCAAAAATGTGGAAGGAAGCGACCATCGTCCCTGTCCACAAAAGTGGTCCCCAAGACAAAATGGTAAACTACAGACCAATCTCCCTTCTCAGCCCCCTAGGGAAAATACAGGAAAGACTAGTTTCTAACCAGCTTCAGGACTACCTAGAGCAGCACCTTCTCCTGGCTGATGTTCAGCACAGCTTCAGGAAGGGCCATGGTACCGACACTGCGCTCATCCGGCTTACATTGGACATCCTTGCTACTATGGACCAAGGCTCCCCAATGGGTGCCCTTTTCATTGACCTACCCAAGGCCTTTGACCTGGCCAACTATACTCTCCTTCTCTCCAAACTCCTACTCCTAGGACTGGATGACCACTCGCTTTCATGGTTCGAGAGCTACCTGAATGACCGTACCCAAAAAGCCCGCTGGAGGGGTACCCAGTCTGGATCTAGACCTGTTACCTCTGAGGTACCCCAGGGCTCTATCCTGGGCCCCCTACTTTTCTCACTCTTCCTCAATAATATTGAGGGCAATTGCATACTCAGCAACCTCATCCTCTACACGGATGACAGTGTCATATACTGCAGTGACCCACTACCTAGTGTCATCTCCACCAAACTGCAGGACAGTCTCAACTCTTGAGGCCTGGTTCTCCTCAAACACCCTAAACCTCAACGAAGAAAAAAACCAAAGCCATCCTGCTTGGATCTAAACGTCTGGGCTCTGACAGAAGTGAGCTGCTACAGCTCAGCACGATCCAAGGAAAAAGAGTTGAGGTCATGACCAATTTCAAATACCTTGGGGTCCACCTTGACCAAGAGATGACCTACAGACCCCACATCGACTCCATAACCCGGTCCATCCACCAAAGGCTTGGCCTCCTCTACCGCCTGGGTAACTCCCTTTCCTGTGTTGCACGATGAGCAACTGCCTGATGCAATCTCCTCCCCTACATCCTATACAATGCCCCTCTATTGCAGTTCCTCCGTGAGATGCAACTCAATAAACTCACCTTGCTCTACAACCGCGTGGCTCACTTCGCCACAAACTCCTCCCCTAGGAGGCATCACTATGAGGCACTTGAAGACCTGAACTGACCCACACTGCGGCACAAACTAGCCTACCCAACTGCCTGCCTTGCCTTCAAATTCTCTACTCTTGGCCCCCCTCCCCACCTTCATGGACTACTCACCCCCAAAGTACAATGTTGAACCCTGCGATCCTCTGCAAATCACCTCCTAGACATCCCTCGGATCCGCTCCAACCAAGGCAAGTGCTCCTTCAAATATGCTGCCTTCTACCTATAGAACTTGCTTCCAGCTAGCTTGATTGACTCCCCCTCCCTTACCCAGTTTAAGACTGGCCTCAAAGTGTATCTCCTCGAACTCGGCCTCTGTGGCTGCAACCACTAGCTCCCTAGCCCAGGTCTCCCTTCCATCACTCTGCCTTAATTCCTACTTCATCCCTGATGAATCTCCTAAACAAGGTTGTCAATTATACTGATATTGTCTCAATTTCCTACTAACAGTGTGAAACTTGACATCATGTACTGCTTATAAGAGTCTGAATGTGAACCCTGTTGTTACCCCTGTAAATTGATGCTGATGTATATTTGTGTACCTATTGTAACTACTGTAAATAATGCTATTATTTGTCTTTTTCTGTAACTAATTCCGTGTCGCCCCTGGAAAAGGGACCCCTGGTCTCATTGGGCTTACCCGGTTACCAAAATCTAAATAAATAAGGCCCTCCACCTGTGGCGCCAGGCCTCGTTATGCCCCTGGGGTATTGCCTGTTGTCACTCACCTCGTCATATATTTTGCTAGCTTAATGTACCAGTTATGGGTGTGTAACAGTATTCCTTGTTTTAATGGACTAAACGGGTGTGCAACAGTATTTCTGTATCAAATAAATGTGTGTAACAGTATTCCCGTATTAGAAAATGGGAAGGGAGATTTCCTGGCCTCTGCCTGGCAGAATCCCTTGCCAAGTGGTACACTTATGTGCTGACCAGGACCAGGAAATAAGTCCCTGTGCCAGCCTGCCCTTTCACCCAAAAAATAAATATGCCCATGCCAATTTGAAATGTTGAGCTGCCATTTGTTTGTTTTTTCTCACTTAGCAGCACTCAGCAATAGACCCCTCCTGGACTTGCCACGATGTTTCTCAAAACAGTAGAAAAAAAAAAAAATCCTTTACCTAACTTATCCTACAGAATGACATGTCACCAGCTTCATGAACATCATCCCCGTCCTACAGCTGCCCACCCACTCTCCTTCCTCCCCGTGTTCCATGCCACCAGCCCGCTCTCTGATGTGCTGCAACCCAGCAGCACACCTCAATATCACCAGCCTGCTCTCCGATGTGTTGCAACCCGGCAGCACACCTCCATACCACCAGCCCGCTCTCCGATGTGCTGCAACCCAGCAGCACACCTCAATACCACCAGCCCGCTCTCCGATGTGCTGCAACCCCGCAGCACACCTCAATACCACCGGCCTGCTCTCCGATGTGCTGCAACCCAGCAGCACGACTCCATACCACCAGCCCACTCTTTGATGTGCTGCAACCCAGCAGCACGCCTCCATCTGCAGGTACAGAAAGCAAGAAAGTACCACCAGTCTCATGACTCAACAGTACCTGTCCCCTCTCATGCTGCATACACTGTTGCTTCGCAACAGGTCCCAGACTGAACAATGGGCTTAACCAAGTAAATAAAAATACATACATACTGTAACAGGAAATTTTGCAACCACTCCCATGAGTATCCCCCTCCCTGCTACACAATTCTATTTTAGTGCTCTCATACCTCGAGAGCCAGGTGCGCATGTGGAGAACATGGCTAGGTTCCCCAGTGCAACCTAAAATCCAAGCATGGATTTTGGAATGTCGGCTCATGGCCAACGGTGGTGGAACTCCAAGAAAAGAAAAATTTGGGGTGGAACTATTGCAGAAGGGGCAGCATCCATTTTGGGAGAGCGGGAACTGGACCAGGAGGAGAGAGGGAATGGAGAGGTGCCGGTGGGACATGTGGGCTTACCTGGGTTGGTTGAAGCCGTCCTGGAGCTCACCTGTGTGCCTCAGTTGTCTCCTCCTGGTCCCAAAAGGATTCAGTAATCAGAGCAGTCTGTGGAGTGCGGCATGGTCCAGCCTGGTGGTCTGTGCAGTTCGGCTGGTCATGGTGTGGACTCAGTTTAGCCCCTTTTATTATTTTAAAAGCTCAAGTTTCAGTCCCTCGTTGGCAGTGCTGCCCTGTAGCGACACTGGAAGAAGCGTGCCCCCCGGGAAGAGCCTTCATGGCCCCAAGTCGTCCGCCGCAGTGCCTGTCCCCTTCAAGAAATCCCTCCCTCTGCCTGCAACTACCCGCCTCCCATTTTCCTATCTCCACCCCGGGCCAGGGCGGTGAGTTGGCAACAACATTGTTGTTCTAGTGCCGCCTGCCTGTTCAGTTTATTTACTAAATAAAGTGAGGGAGCATTTATTTAAATGTGCTTTGGGTGTAGAAAAGGAACAGCAGCAGCCACAGGTTCCAAGGCTGAGGAAGGGCCCCTAGGAATGAGGACCACCAACTAGGCAGGTCTAGTTTAAAGTGCCCCTGTTGGAACACAGTTACAGGGGGAAGGCTTTATTTAAATTAAGGAGCTCCTGAAGCAAAGCCTAGGGCAGGGCAAGCCTCGAGTTTTATTTGAGAAAGTAAAGCCACCCAAGTTTATGTGGGAGAACTGGTTTCATAAGGGCACTGTAAAAATGAAGCCCACGTTAAAGAGCAGTTTGAGGGAAGAGGGGCTCCTCCTAACCCATGTGTTCTCATAGTTTCCAATAGGATTCCTGAATGGGGAGTAGAATAGAGTGTGAGAAAATGAGTACAGCTTTCCAGAGGGCTCCAGACTACTTGAAGGATTTAAAGAGACAATACTCGAATTGACACTGCCCAAGTACCTGCAATTATTTTCCTGATTTCTGCTGCACGTGAACTTGTGTGAGACTGTCTTGCAGCCTACACTTTGGGGACTGTGACCCAATTTCTTTTGGGGGAGGTCTGACCCAAGTTACAGCAGCCAATCCTTGCTGCTCGGGTTCGAGCACATTCAGTTGCTGCAAATTTTTCCCTGTTGTTAGATCCAGAGTATCAGAGGTCCAGGTCCAGAGCCAGAGTGGCAGAGATGCAGCACTAGGTGTCTGGAGGTCCAGTGTCTGAGGTTCAGAGAGGCTGTGCCAAAGGTCTGGAGATGCAGTGTCTCAGGTTTGGAGGTCCAGTGTCGGAACACTGGAGGTCAAGGGGTCCATTACTGGAGTGCCGGGGATCCAGAGGTCCACCGCAGGAGGTCCACAAGAAAAAATTACTCACCTTAGTAATGTTGTTTCTTCTAATGGAGTCTTGCTGTATTCTGACAGTAGCAGTGAGTCCCAACCTTCAAACTGCCCCAGAGATGAAAGAGTTAACTTTCCATGTCAGGCATGGAACGCTGAGCTCAAGCTCGGTTGAGACTCTGTCTGTTGCTGTTTAAACTCAAACCGTCAGATCTTTACGAGCTAAACTCACTAAGGTCCTGTGTGGAAGCTGTAAACCTACACTAGCCAACTGGCTACTAAACATAAAAACAGATTTTTTGGTCCCAAAACAAAGACTCGAGTCAGGAGACCCAAAAAATGAAAAACACAACACCCACTCACCCAAGAAAAGGGGTGAAAACAACAAGGTGGGCACCTACCGAGTGCCAACACTGCCACTGCCCATCCACATCCCAAAAACAGAGGTTCTCAGAGGGGAAGGCGGCGTGGGGGAGGTCAGAATACAGACAGACTCCATTACAAGAAACAACATTACTAAGGTGAGTAATTTTTTCTTCAAACAACATGAAGTCTTGCTGTATTCTGACAGTAGCAGACTACCAAGCAGTACCCTCCATGGAGGAGGGCCAGAACCTACTTAGGAAACAGGCTCTGAAGCACAGCTGTGCCAAACCGAGCAACAATCCTAGCCTGGATATTCAGGGAGTAATGCTTGGTAAAAGTATGAAATGTTTTCCAGGTAGCTGCTTGACATATCTCTAAGATAGGAATATCCCTGGCAGCAGCCAGGGAAGCAGTTGTACCTCTGGTAGAGTGAGCCCTCAGGCCTGAGGGAGGAACCGTACCCAGTTTTTCATAACAAAATTGGATACAAGAGACAATCCACCTGGCAGTGGATCTTTTAGTGGCAGGTTTCCCTTTACCAACCTCGCCATAAGTGAGGAACAGTTGTAGGGAGTCAAACCTGTGACCCTTGGTACATTCTATGTAGTAGCTATGGGGTCTTTTCACATCTAAACTGTACAGCGTCCTCTCACCAGAGGAGGAATGGTCAGTGAAGTACACAGGAAGGGACATAGATTGGTTAAGGTGGAAATCTGAAACCACCTTAGGCAAAACTTCCTGTTAGTCCTGAGCACCACCTTATCTCTATGAAAGGAGATAAAATCAGACTCCACTGACAAGGCTTGAAATTCACTTATGTGTCTGGCAGAAGTGATGGCTACCAGAAACAAAGTCTTCCAAGTCAAGTACTTAAGGTCTGCTGAAGACAAAGGCTCAAAAGGGGGTTGCATAAGCTGAGCAATGCAGAAATTAAGGTCCCAAGCAGGGACAGGGTCCCTGAATGGAGGATTGGTATGAAGCAATCCCTTGAAAAACTTGGGAGAATACAGGGTGAGCTGAAAGACAAGAGGGCTTACTTGCTGAAATGAAAGCAGAAACAGCTGCCAGATGCACCTTTAGTGTAGCTGGTCTAAGCCCTAAGCTATTCAAATGGACCATATAATCAAGGACTGTGGGCAGATAAGCAGACTCTGGGGAAATATGCCTTCGAGAGCACCATATGGAAAATCTTTTCCACTTGGAATTATAAGTAGTCCTGGTGGAAGGTTTCCTAGAAGCCTTCAGAATATCCATTACACCCTGGGAGAGGTGTAAATCAGCAAACTCTAACTCTTCAAGAGCCAGGCCTTGAGATTGAGAGATTTGAGATTTGGGTACCAAACCCTCCCCTGAGCACAGGTTAACAGGTTGCAATTCCTGGGAAGAGACAGGGGAAGATGGACTGCTAAGGACAACAGGAGTGGATACCATGGCTGTCTGGCCCAGTCTGGAGCAATCAGGGTCACCTTGCAGGGTTGAGACCTGATTTTGACCAGCACTTTGAACAGGAGAGGGAAGGGGGGAAGCATACAGGAACTTCCCTTCCCAATTGAGAACTAAGGCATCCAGGGAGACTGAGCCAACACTGGGGGCCTGCAGCAAAACAAGGGAAGCTGGTGATTGTCTGAGGCTGCAAACAGATCTATCTGTGGGGTGCCCCATCTGGAGAATATCACCTCCAAAACCAGTGGATCCAGTGACCACTTGTCATGGCCCTGAGATGTCCTGCTGAGAGCACCTGCCAGGACATTGTCCTTGCCTGGGAGATGTACTGCTGTGAGGGAGGTGTTCAGAGAATAAGCCAGAGACCACAACGTCATTGCTTCTGTGCACAAGGCTGTAGACCGAGTGCCTCCTT
Source organism: Neoceratodus forsteri (assembly GCA_016271365.2). NCBI lineage: Eukaryota > Metazoa > Chordata > Ceratodontiformes > Ceratodontidae > Neoceratodus > Neoceratodus forsteri. The sequence continues at coordinate 87,514,109 of CM028136.1, forward strand.
GCCTGCTGATGTACCACATCGTGGTGGTATTGTCTGTTCTGACCTGGATAACTTTTTTCTGAACAGATTTGGAAAAAAGCCTGAAGTGTTAGAAATACTGCTCTGAGTTCCAACAGATTGATGCAAAGCAGAGATTCCTGAGGGGACCACAACCCCTGGGTAGTCAGGTCGCCCAAGTGAGCCCCCCACCCCAAGAGGGAGGCATCTGAAGTAAGGGTTAAGGAGTGGGACTGAGTGACAAAGGGAACTCCCTGCCTTAGATTGTTCTCATCCTGCCACCACTGTAAGGCGTGGATCAGGGTTCGAGTAACTAGGATCAATTTGGTCAGAGGGTCCTTCCTTTGAGACCAAAAGGCTCTCAAATGGAACTGAATGTCCCTCATCTGAAATCTTGCTCCCTGCACCACTGCTGTGGAAGAAGCCATGTGCCCAAGGAGCAAGAGAAAATGCCTTGCTGGTCGAGACACCTGCAGGGTGAATGAGGAGGCCAGAGAGATAAGGGTCCTTGCCCTGTCCAGGGGAAGGAAAGCGCTGGCCTTTTCTATGTCTAGCTCTATGCCTATGAAGGTGAGGAGCTGAACAGGCTCTAGAACTGACTTTGAAACATTCGGAAGGAAACCCAAAGAGGTGAGCAGCTGCTGAGTTATCTGTAGGTGTAACCTGACTTGGTCTGGGGACTGGCCTACTATGAGCCAGTCGTCCAGATATGGGAAGATGGCAATTCTTTGTCTTCTCAGAGAAGCAACTACTACTGCCAGGCATTTTGTGAATACCCTTGGAGCAGAGGTGAGGTCAAAGGGCATTGCTCTGAACTGGTAATGGCCTGAGGGCAGCTCGAACCTGAGGTACTTTCGATGGGAGCTTCTGATGAGAATATGGAAGTAGGCATCCTTGAGGTCCAGGGACACTAGCCAGTCCCCAGGCCTTAAAGAGGGTAGAATAATTCCCAGAGTCACCAATCTGAATTTTGGTTTTAAAAGGTGCTTGTTTAAGTATCTGAGATCCAGGATGGGCCGCCATTCTCCTGTCTTTTTTGGGGTAAGGAAGTACCTGGAATACAATCCTTTACCCGGGTGTAGGGGTGGAACCCTTTCCACAACTCTGAGAGCTAGGAGGGAAGAGAACTCTGCCTCAAGGGCAAGTGCCTCTGAGGGATTTGCAGGTGGAAAGGATCTGATTCTCAGCTTTGGAAATTTTTTGAAGCCGAGAACCAGTCCCTGGCTTACTACTTCCAGGACCCACCTGTCTGATGTTAGAGACTCCCAGTCCTGGACAAAGTAAGTCAGCCTGCCCCCTACAGGTAGTTGAGAATCGGCCCTGGCAATCCCATCAGGGTGCCTGCTTGACAGGGGCTTTGGGCTGATGGGTGAAAGCAGGCCTGCTTGTACCCAGTCTGCCTCTCCCTCTAAAGAACCCCCTCTGGGCAAAAGCAGAAGAGGAGGCCTGGGCTTGGTAAAAAGGCCTATGAAAAGGCCTGCCCCTGCCCCTGGGAAGCTGCCTTTGAGGAGTGGCCTGCCGTTCCTTGGCCTGTGCACTCCTATAGGTGGTCCTATACTCATCCATTTTCTTCATGTAATTCTCTGTCTGCTCCCCAAACAGGGAATTACCCACAACAAGAAAATCCATGGCCTTAGTCTGGGTATCCTGTGACAGGCTCGTACATCTGAGCCAAGCCATTCTGCGAACTGCCACAGATGTAGCCATGATTCTTGATGACACATCATTTGAGTCCACTGCAGCATGGAATTGCACCTTGGATGCCTCAATACTCATCAGCAGCCACCTGCTCCAGCTCCTTGGCAAGCTGGCCAGGACCTGTTTTACAGAGTCATAACAATGTCCCATCTGGATTTCTGATATCTAGCAACATAAGCCATATAATTTGCCTGTCTGAGTCCCAAGGATGCTGCCATGTACCGTTCTTTGCCATGGCATCAATCCTCCTGGAGTCCTTGTCCCGGGGTAAGCCAAGGGTATATTTGTCTTGTCACAGGCTGCAGCCAGGACTATCCCAACATTGGCTGCACTATTGTGTAAGGAACTCTGTAGCAGAGCCTTACAATTCGTACCTCTTGTCCATTCTCTTACCCACAAGAGGTATAGAGTGAGGAGTTTTTAGAATTTTAAATATCTGTTTCCCAAAAGATTTATGCAGGGGAGTAGACAGTCCCCTGGACTCTGGGATATCCATCATTTCCACATAGTCAGGCTCCTCTTCATCATCCACAGCTTCCTCCATAGGGAGCTGGAGGGTTTCAGTCACTTTTTTATAAAACATAAAATGAGAAGGGGACTCAGAAAGCCTAGGAGGAGACACTCCTGAAGGTCTGTCTGGGAAGATGTCCGGGTCAATTGGCACATCCAGACTTTCAAATCCACACTCACTCTCCTCATACTCCTCTTCCCCTCCTCTGGTTCATAATATTCCTCTAAATCACACTCTGGAACCAGTGGAACCGGCCGAACCGGGAGCTTACCTGATGGTGCCGGTTCGGTCGGAACCGGGGGAAGCGACTGGACAATTTTAATTGCTTTGGCTATTTCTTCAGTGGTTGGAGAGGAAAGTTTTGGCTCCACACCAGCTGATTTCCTAGTCCTTTTTGCTGGAACCGACCCCTCAGAGTCGGATCTCCTTTTGTCCAAGGAAGTCTCGCGCTGGTCAGAGGGCACTCCCTCTGGTTCGGTTGCAACCGAACCGGGCTGGCCATCTGGTTCAGCGGACTTTTTGGTCTCCCTTTCCCTAGGCCTACCAACTCTCTTTTCCAGGGTAGCTGCAGGAAAATTTTTACAGATCTGGCAGTCTGCATTGAGGTGGTCAAACCCCAGACAATAAACACAGGTGGTGTGGGGATCAGCCTTGGCAAAGGATTCCCCACACACACTGCAGCGTTGAAACCCAGTGGGCCCGGTTTTTCTTTTGGGTTTCTCAGACATAGTGCCAGTCCTAGCCAAACTTACCCGTTTATGGCAATCCGCCAGGCAAGACCCTCTTATCGGTTCCCAACCGTGTCACAGGTCGTGGAAAAAAACATAATAAAATCTGTTTTTTGTAGAACCGATAAGAACCGGTAACCACACTCTAAATCACAGATTAAGATGTTTTAAATAACCTGATCAGTTCAAACCGAACCGATAACCATTTACAAGTTCCACACAGAAGAATTAATGTAAAACCTATCTAGTACTCAATACCACAGACAGAGCTTGAACCGACAGGTTGCGGTTTAAATTCGGTCGAAAACCGAGAAAAACAATACTTTAACTGACAAAATGAACCGAGCAGAAGGAGAAATCTCCGGAGCAACTGTTCAGTGAGACGGAGTAAAGAATCTGACATTTTGAGTTTCAAGAACAACAGACAGAGTTTCAACCGAGCTCGAGCTCAGCATTCCATGCCTGGCATGGAAAGTTAACTCTTTCCTCTCCGGAGCAGTTCAAAGGTTGGACATCCCAGCATATGTCAGAATATAGCAAGACTTCATGTTGTTTGAAGTACCTGGAGTACAACCCTTTGCACTGGTGTAGGGGTGGAACCCTTTCCACAGCTCTGAGAGCAAGGAGGGAAGAGACCTCTGCCTCTAGGGCAAGTGCCTCTGAGGGATTTGCAGGTGGAAAGGATCTGGCTCTCAGCTTTGGAAATTTTTTGAAGCCGAGAACAATCCCTGGCTTACTACTTCCAGGACCCACTTGTCTGATGTTAGAGACTCCCAGTCCTGGACAAAGTAAGCCAGCCTGCCCCCTACAGGTAGTGGAGAATCGGCCCTGGCCAACCCATCAGGGTGCCTGTTTGGCAGGGGGTTTTGGCTGAGGGGTGGAAGCAGGTCTGCTTGTACCCCTTCTCCCTCTCCCTCTAAAGAACCCCCTCTGAGCATAGGCAGAAGAGGAGGCCTGGGCTTGGTAGAAAGGCCTATGAAAAGGCCTGCCCCTGCCCCTAGGGTGCTGCCTCTGAGGAGTGGCCTGCCTTTCCTTGACCTGTGCACTCCTATAGGTGGTCCTGTATTCGTCCATTTTCTTCATGTAATTCTCTGTCTGCTCCCCAAACAGAGAATTACCCATAACAGGAAAATCCATGGCCTTAGTCAGGGTATCCTGTGACAGGCTAGTATATCTGAGCCAAGCCATTCTATGAAGTGCCACAGATGTAGCTATGACTCTAGGTGACACATCATTGGAGTCCACTGCAGCATGGAATTGCACCTTGGATGCCTCAATATCATCAGCAGCCACCTGCTCCAGCTCCTTGGCAAGCTGGCCAGGGACCTGTTTAGCCAGAGCCAGAACAGTGTCCCATCTGGATTTTTGATACCTAGCAGTATAGGCCATATAGTTGGCCTGTCTGAGTCCCAAGGATGCTGCCATGTACTCTTTCTGTGCCATGGCATCAATCCTCCTGGAGTCCTTGTCTAGGGGGTGTGAAGCCAAGGGAATATTTGCCTTATCACAGGCTGCAGCCTGCACTATCCCAACATGGCTGCACTGGTGTGTAAGGAACTCCGTATCTGAGCCTGACAATGTATACCTCTTGTCCATTCTCTTATCCACAGGAGGTATAGTATTAGGAGTCTTTAAAATCTTAAATGCCTGTTTCACAAAAGATTTGTGTAAGAGAATAGACAGCCTCCTAGACTCTAGGATGTCCGTCTTTTCCACATAGTCAGGCTCCTCCTGGTCATCCACAGCTTCTTCCATAGGAAGCTGGAGGGTTTCAGCAACTTTCTTAAAACATAAAATGGGAGGGGGACTCAGAAAGCCTAAGAGGAGACACTCCTGAAGGTCTGTCTGGGGAGATGTCCGGGTCAATGGGCACATCCAGACTTTCAAAACCACATTCACTTTCCTCATACTCCTCTTCCTCCTCCTCCAGTTCATAATATTCCTCTAAATTATAATCTTGAACCGGTGGAACTGGCAGAACCGAGCGCCTCCCTGATGGTGCCGGTTCAGTCGGAACCAGGGAAAGCGACTGCACAATTTTTATCGCTTTGGCTATTTCTTCAGCGGTTGGAGAGGAAAGTTTTAGCTCCACACCAGCTGATTTTTCTTTTCTAGTTCTCTTAGCTGGAACCGACTCCTCAGAATAGGCTCTCCTTTTGCCAGAGGAAGTCTTGCCCTGGTCAGAGGGCACTCCGTCTGGTTCGGTTTGAACCAAACCGGGCTGGCCATCCGGCTCAGCGGACTTTTTGGCCTCCCTTTCCCTGAGCCTACCAACTCTGTTTTCTAGGGTAGCTGCAGGAAAATTTTTACAAATCTGGCAGTTTGCATTGAGGTGGTCAAACCCCAGACAATAAACACAGGTGGTGTGGGGGTCAGCCTTAGCAAAGACTTCCCCACACAAACTGCAGTGTTGAAACCCAGTGGGCCCGGTTTTTCTTTTGGGTTTCTCAGACATTGTGCCAGTCCTAACCAAACTTACCCTTTTAATGGCAATCCGCTAGGCAAGACCCTCTTATCGGTTCCTGACCGTGTCACGGGTCATGGAAAATAACAAAATAAAATCCGTTTCTTTTTTTTTTTAGAACCGATAAGAACCGGTAACCACACACTAAAAGTACAAATAAAGATTTTTTTTAACAGCTTGATCAGTTCAAACCGAACCGATGAACCGTTTATAAGTTCCACACAGAATAAGAATTAATACAAACCTATCTAGTACTCACAAATACCACAAACAGAGACTGAACCGACAGGTTACGGTTTAAATTCGGTCAAAAACCAAGAAAAGCAGTACTTTAACCGACAAACTGAACCGAGCAGAAGGAGAAATCTCCGGAGCGACTGTTCAGTGAGGCGGAGTAAAGAATCTGATGGTTTGAGTTTAAACAGCAACAGACAGAGTTTCAACCAAGCTCGAGCTCAGCGTTCCATGCCTGGCATGGAAAGTTAACTCTCATCTCCGGGGCAGTTCTAAGGTTGGGACTCACTGCTACTGTCAGAATACAGCAAGACTTCATGTTGTTTGAAGAACAGTGCCGGGGGACCAGAGGTCCAGCGGTCCATAACCACAGGGCTAGTGTTCCAACACTTCAGTATCCAGGGCCAAAGACTGAGGGATTGCTGCAGAGAACCAGAACGACAGAGCCAAGAGTGGACCACCTGGGGTGGTCTGAAAAGGGCTGATGCCGCAGCACCTTGCCCCACTGCAAACGTGGTACGTCAAGATCAAGAGTGCACCATCTAGGGTATTCAGAAAGAAAACATTACTTACCATAGTAATCTTGTTTCTAATAAGGGAATCTTACTGTAGTCTGACACGTGCAATATGGTCTCACCATAGGACTGCCCCGGAGCTGAAATGGTTAATAGAACCTATGCTAATAGTGGAATGTTAGGCTCGAGCTCGGTTTTCAAATCACTGTCCCTGGCTGCACTTCCTGCAACCATCAGATTCTTATGAAGCATGCAGAAGTTAATACTAACTGACCAAACTAAGTTTACTACCCCTAAATACCCCTATTAGGGGAACAAAACTCAAACAACAGGAGGCATCTCTAAGATTCAAGTCAACGGATGCCCAAACTAATAGGTACCCACAGGTTTCCAACATCAGTAACACAGGAGTGATCAGAGACCTCAAGGTCCTAACAGGGGAGGAAGGGTGGGAGCTCAGAATACAGTAAGATTCCTTTAGAAGAAACACGATTACTGTGGTTAAGTAAGAAAAAAATTACTCACCTTAGTAATGTTTCTTCTAATGGAGGAATCTTGCTGTATTCTGACAGTAGCAGTGAGTCCCAACCTTCGAACTGCCCCAGAGATGAAAGAGTTAACTTTCCATGCCAGGCATGGAACGCTGAGCTCGAGCTTGGTTGAGACTCTGTCTGTTGCTGTTTGAACTCAAACCGTCAGATCTTTACGAGCTAAACTCACTAAGGTCCTGTGTGGAAGCTGTAAACCTACACTAGCCAACTGGCTACTAAACATAAAAACAGATTTGTTGGTCCCAAAACAAAGACTCAAGTCAGGAGACCCAAAAAATGCAATAAACACAACACCCACTCACCCAAAGAAAGGGTGATAACAAAAAAGGGTGGGGCACCTCCTGAGTGCCAACACTGCCACTGTCCACCCACATCCCAAAAACAGAGGTTCTGAGAGGGAAGGAGGAAGAGGGAGAATACAGCAAGACTCCATTAGAAGAAACAACATTACAAGGTGAGTAATTTTTTCTTCAAACAACATGAAGTCTTGCTGTATTCTGACAATATACTACAAGCAGTACCTCCATGGAGGAGGGACAGAACCTACTTAGGAAACAGGCTCTGAAGCACAGCTGTACCAAACCGAGCATCACTCTAGCCCAGATATCCAGGAAGAATGCTTGGTAAAAGTGTGAACTGTTTTCCAGGTAGCTGCTCGACATATCTCTAAGATAGGAATATCCCGGCAGCAGCCAGGAAGCAGCTGTACCTCTGGTAGAGTGAGCCCTCAGGCCTGAGGGTGGAACCTTACCTAATTTTTCATAGCAAAATTGGATGCAAGAGACAATCCACCTGGCAATGGATCTTTTAGTGGCAGGTTTTCCTTTACCAACCTCACCATAAGTGAGCAACAGTTGGAGGGAGTCAAACCTATGACCCTTGGTACGTGCCAAATAGTAGCTAAGGGTTCTTTTCACATCTAAACTGTGCAGCCTCCTCTCACCAGAGGAAGAATGGTCAGTGAAGTACACAGGAAGAGACATAGATTGGTTAAGGTGGAAATCTGAAACCACCTTTGGCAAAAACTTCCTGTTAGTCCTGAGGACCACCTTATCCCTATGGAAGGAAATAAAGTCAGGCTCCACTGACAGGGCTTGTAGCGCACTTATGCGCCTGGCAGAAGTGACGGCCACCAGAAACACAGTTTTCCAAGTCAAGTACTTAAGCACTGCTGAGGACAAGGCTGAAAAGGGGGTTGCAAACGTTAAGATCCCAAGCAGGGGCTGGGGCCCTGAATGGAGGATTGGTATGAAGCAAACCCTTGAAAAATTTGGAGAAAACAGGGTGAGCTGAAAGAGAAGAGGGCTTACCTGCTGAAATGAAAGCAGAAACAGCAGCCAGAGGCACTCTTAGTGTAGCTGGTTTGAGTCCCAAGCTATTCAGATGGACCATATAGTCAAGGACTATAGGCAGATCAGCAGACTCTGGGGAAATATGCTTCCCAGAACACCATATGGAAAATCTTTTCCACTTGGAATTATAAGTAGTTCTGGTGGAAGGCTTCCTAGAAGCCTTCAGAATATCCATAACACCTTGGGAGAGGTGTAAATCAGCAAACTCTAACTCTTCAAGAGCCAGGCCTTGAGATTGAGAGATTTGAGGTTCGGGTACCAAACCCTCCCGAGCACAGGTTAACAGGTTGTAATTCCTGGGAAGAGCCAGGGGAAGATGGACAGTTAAGGACAATAGGGGAGGATACCAGGGCTGTCTGGCCCAGTCTGGAGCAGTCAGGATCCCTTTGCAGGGTTGAGACCTGATTTTGACTAGCACTTTGAACAGGAGAGGGAAGGGGGGAAAGCATACAGGAACTTCCCTTCCCAACTGAGAACTAAGGCATCCAGGGGGACTGAGCCCAACACTGGGGGCCTGCAGCAAAAAAGGGGAAGTTGGTGATTGTCTGGGGTTGCAAAAAGATCTATCTGTGGGGTGCCCCATCTGGAAATATCACCTTCAAGACCAGGGATCCAGTGACCATTCGTGATGGCCCTGAGATATCCTGCTGAGAGCATCTGCCAGGACATTGTCCTTGCCTGGGAGGTGTACTGCTGTGAGGGGAGGTGTTCAGGAATAAGCCAGAGACCACAACTTCATTACTTCTGTGACAAGGCCATAGACCAGTGCCTCCTTGCTTGTTGATGTACCACATTGTGGTGGTATTGTCTGTTCTGATCTGAATAACTTTGTTCTGTCAGACTTGAAAAAAGCTTGAAGTGCTAGAAATACTGCTCTGAGTTCCAACAGATTGATGTGAAACAGAGATTCCTGAGGGGACGACAACCCCTGGGTGGTCAGGTCGCCCAAGTGAGCCCCCCACCCCAATAGGGAGGCATCTGTAGTAAGGATTAAAGAGTGAGACTGAGTGACAAAGGGAGCTCCTTGTCTTAGATTGCTCTGATCCTGCCACCACTGCAAGGCCTGGATCAGAGTTCGAGTCAATGGGATCAGTTTGGTCAGAGGGTCCTTTATCTGAGACCAAAAGCTCAAGCTCAAATGGAACTGAATGTCCCTCATCTGAAATCTTGCTCCCTGCACCACTGCTGTAGAAGCAGCCATGCGCCCCAGAAACTGTAGAAAATGCCTTGCTGGTCGAGACACCTGTAGGGTGAATGAGGAGGCCAGTGAGACAAGGGTCCTTGCCCTGTCCAGGGGAAGGAAGGCTCTGGCCTTTTCTGTATCTAGTTCTGCACCTATGAAGGTGAGGAGCTGAACAGGCTCTGGAACTGACTTTGAAAGATTCAGAAGGAAACCCAAAGAGGTGAGCATTCGCTGAGTTATCTGTAGGTGTAACTTGACTTGGTCTGGGGACTGGCCTACTATGAGCCAGTCGTCCAGGTATGGGAAGATGGCAATCCTTTGCCTTCTTAGAGAAGCAACTACTACTGTCAGGCATTTTGTGAACACCTTTGGAGCAGAGGTTAGACTGAAGGGCATTGCTCTGAACTGGTAATGGCCTGAGGGCAACTCGAACCTGAGGTACTTTCGATGGGAGCTTCTGATGAGAATATGGAAATAGGCATCCTTGAGGTTCAGGCAAACTAGCCAGTCCCCTGGCCTTAGAGAGGGTAGAATTATTCCCAGAGGCACCATTTTGAACTTTGGCATTAAAAGGTGCTTGTTTATCTATCTGAGATCCAGGATGGGCCGCCCATTCTGTTTTGGGGTAAGGAAGTACCTGGAGTACAAGCCTTTGCCCTGGTGTGAGGTGGAAACCTTTCCACAGCTCTGAGAGCCAGGAGGAAGAGACCTCTGCCTCTAGGGCAAGTGCCTCTGAGGGATTTGCAGGTGAAAAGATCTGGCTCTCAGCTTTGGAAATTTCTGAAGCTGAGAACCAGTCCCTACTTACTACTTCCAGGACCCACTTGTCTGATGTCAGAGACTTCCAGTCCTGGACAAAGTAAGCCAGCCTGCCCCCTACAGGAAGTGGAGAATCGGCCCTGGCAACCCCATCAGGATGCCTGTTTGGCAGGGGGTTTTGGCTGAGGGGTGGAAGCAGGTCTGCTTGCACCCCTTCTGCCTCTCCCTCTAAAGAACCCCCTCTGAGCATAGGCAAAATAGGACGCCTAGGCTTGGTAGAAAGGCCTGTGAAAAGGCCTGCCCCTGCCCCTGGGATGCTGCCTCTGAGGAGTGGCCTGCCTTTCCTTGGCCTGTGCACTCCTATAGGTGGGCCTGTATTCGTCCATTTTCTTCATGTAATTCTCTGTCTGCTCCCCAAACAGAGAATTACCCACAACAGGAAAATCCATGGCCTTAGTCTGGGTATCCTGTGACAGGCTAGCACATCTAAGCCAAGCCATTCTACGAAGTCCCACAGATGTAGCTATGACTCTAGATGACACATCACTGGAGTCCACTGCAGCATGGAATTGCACCTTGGATGCCTCAATACCGTCAGCAGCCACCTGCTCCAGCTCTTTGGCAAGCTGGCCAGGGACCTGTTTTGCTAAGCCATGACAGTGTCCCATCTGGATTTCTGATACCTAGCAGTATAGGCCATATAGTTGGCCTGTCTGAGTCCCAAGGATGCTGCCATGTACTGTTTCTTTGCCACGGCATCAATCCTCCTGGAGTCCTTGTCTGGGGGGTGTGAAACCAAGGGGATATTAGCCTTATCACAGGCTGCAGCCTGCACTACCCCAACATGGCTGCATTGGTGTGTAAGGAACTCCGTATTTGAGCCTGACAATGTATACCTCTTGTCCATTCTCTTATCCACAGGAGGTATAGTATTAGGAGTCTTTAAAATCTTAAATGTCTGTTTCAAAAACGATTTGTGTAAGGGAATAGACAGCCTCCTAGACTCTGGGATATCCATCATTTCCACATAGTCAGGCTCCTCCTGGTCATCCACAGCTTCTTCCATAGGAAGCTGGAGGGTTTCAGCCACTTTTTATAAAACATGAAATGGGAGGGACTCAGAAGCCTGGGAGGAGACACTCCTGAAGGTCTGTCTGGGGAGATGTCGCGTCCAATGGGCACATCAAGACTTTCAAAACCACATTCACTTTCCTCATACTCCTCTTCTTCCTCCTCCGGTTCATAATATTCCTCTAAATCATAATCTTGAACCGGTGGAACCGGCCGAACCGAGCGCCTGCCTGATGGTGCCGGTTTGGTCGGAACCGGGGAAAGCGACTGCACAATTTTTATTGCTTTGGCCATTTCTTCAGTGGTTGGAGAAGAAAGTTTTGGATCCACACCAGATGATTTTTCCTTTCTTGTTCTCTTAGCCGGAACAGACTCCTCAGAATCGGTTCTCCTTTTGCCCGAAGAAGTCTCGCCCTGGTCAGTGGGCACTCCTTCTGGTTCGGTTTGAACCGAACCGGGCTGGCCATCCAGTTCAGCGGACTTTTTGGCCTCCCTTTCCCTGAGCCTACCAACTCTCTTCTCTAGGGTAGCTGCAGGAAAATTTTTACAAATCTGGCAGCCTGCATTGAGGTGGTCAAACCCCAGACAATAAACACAGGTGGTGTGGGGGTCAGCCTTAGCAAAGACTTCCCCACACACACTGCAGTGTTGAAACCCAGTGGGCCCGGTTTTTCTTTTGGGTTTCTCAGACATTGTGCCAGTCCTAACCAAACTTACCCTTTTAATGGCAATCCGCCAGGCAAGACCCTCTTATCGGTTCCTGACCGTGTTACGGGTCATGGAAAAAAACGTAATAAAATCTGTTTTTTTAGAACCGATAAGAACCGGTAACCACACACTAAAAGTACAAATAAAGATTTTTCAACAGCTTGATCGGTTCAAACCGAACCGATGAACCGTTTACAAGTTCCACACAGAATAGAAAATAATATAAACCTATCTAGTACTCACGAATACCATAGACAGAGACTGAACCGACACGTGACAGTTTAAATTCGATCGAAAACCAAGAACAGCGGTACTTTAACAGACAAATTGAACTGAGCAGAAGGAGAAATCTCCAGAGCGACTGCTCAGTGAGGCGGAGTAAAGAATCTGACGGTTTGAGTTCAAACAGCAAGAGACAGAGTCTCAACCGAGCTCGAGCTCAGCGTTCCATGCCTGGCATGGAAAGCTGACTCTCATCTCCGGGGCAGTTAAGGTTGGGACTCACTGCTACTGTCAGAATACAGCAAGACTTCATGTTGTATGAATATTTTCTTCAAACCCCAGGAAATCTTACTGTATTCTGACAAGTGCAGACTATTCAAGCAGTGCCTTTGGAGGTGGGCAGAGGACCTATTTTGGAAATAGGCTCTGCAGAACTGCTGTGCCAAACCTAGCATCACTTCTAGCCTGGGTATCCAGGCAATAATGCTTGGTAAATGTATGAACTGTTTTCCTAGTAGCTGCCTTACAGGTTTCCAACAAAGGGATATCTCTAGATGTTGCTATAGATGCAGCAGTCCCCCTAGTAGAATGGGCCCTACGCCCTTGTGGAAGCTGCTTACCCACCTTGTCATAACAGAACTGTATACATGAGACGATCCATCTTGCTATGGATCTCTTTGTGGCAGGTTTACCCTTGCCAACCTCTCCATACGTCAGAAAGAGTTGGGTTCTATCCCCTCTGTGACCTTTTGTGTGATCTAGATAGTAGCTAATAGCCCTCTTGACATCCAGGCTATGTAACCTATGCTCACGTGAAGAGGAATGATCAGTAAAGAAATCTGGCAAGGTGATGGACTGATTAATGTGAAAGTCAGATACCACCTTAGGAAGAAATGTGTTATTTGTCCCGAGTACCACCTTATCCTTGTGGAAGGCCACGTAACTGGACTCCATGGACAAGGCCTGAATCTCACTAATCTTTCTAGCAGAAGTAATAGCCACTAAAGACACAGCTTTCCAAGTTACATACTTAAGGTCAGCCGAAGACATGGGTTCGAAAGGAGGCTGCATAAGCTGTGCTATGCAAATGTTTAGATCCCACACAGGGGTAGGGGTCCTATGAGGAGGGTGCAAATGCAATAATCCTTTAAAGGGCTTTCGAAACACAGCATTAGAGGCCAAAAAGGAAGGTTTACCTGCTGACAGGGTAAGCAGATACTGCAGCCAGATGAACCTTCAAAGTAGAGGTCCTGAGAACTAGGGAATGAAGATGGGTAAGATAGTAGAGGACTACTGATAAGCCAGCCTGTGTATGATCCAAATTTTTGTCTACACCAGAAAGAAAATCTTTTCCACTTAGAAGTATAAATCTTTCTGGTAGCAGGTTTTCTGGATACCCTAAGGACCTCCATTGCCACCTCTGAGAAATTCAGATTTGCATACTCTAGGTCCTCAAGAACCAGGCTTTGAGTCTGAGGGACCGAAGGTTGGGATAAAGGATCCTACCCTGGAAGGAGGTGAGCAGATTGTACCTCCTGGGTAGGCTGATTGACTTGGCTACCGATAGGGACAGGACTAGGGAATACCATGGTTGCCTGGCCCAATCTGAGGCAATGAGGACCATTGTGGCTGGTTGTGTCCTGAGCTTGTTCAGGACTCTCGGTAATAATGGGAAGGGAGGAAAGGTATACAAGAACTTCCCTGTCCAATCCAGGATCAGTGCATCCAGCAGTACTGTGCCCCTCAGTGGAGGTCTGCAACAGTACAGAGGGAGCTCGTAGTTGTCTGGGGAAGCAAAGAGGTCAACCTCTGGAATACCCCACTTTCTGAACACCAACTGCAGTATCTGACCATTCGTGATGGTTCTGATTTATTCGGCTTGGTGCGTCTGCCAGCACATTGTCCTTGCCTGGAAGGTGGATTGCCAACAGTACAATGTTTAGGGAATAGGCCAGGGTCCATATTTTCATAACTTCTGTATACAGGGGTGTGGAACTTGTGCCTCGTTTGTTTGTTGATGTAGTACACTGTGGTCATGTTGTCTGTCCTGACCTGGACCACTTTTCCCTGCAGCAGATTAGTGAATGCCTGAATTGCCAGAAACACTGCTCTGAGCTCCAACAAGCTGATGTGCAGCAATGACTCCTGCTTGGGCCATGTACCGTGGACAGTATGCTCCTCTAGATGTGCTCCCCACCCTAGAAGGGATACATCTGTAGTGAGCACCAGAGATGGTTGCTCTTGTAGGAATGGGACGCCTAGTCTGAGGTTTTTCAAGTCCTGCCACCACTGGAGAGCCTGCACAAATGTTTGAGTGACTGGGACCAACTTTGACAATTTGTCCGTTTTTTGGTGCCAGTAATGTTTGAGAAGACATTGAATATCCCTCATCTGAAATCTTGCTCCTGACACTGTGGCAGTTGAAGCTGCCATGTGGCCCAGCAGCTGGAGAAAATGTCTGGCTGGCCTGAGGCTGTGAGGTTTGAAAGAACCTGCCAGCTGCCTGAGAGTGTCTGCCCTCAGCAGAGGAAGAAAAGCCCTTCCTCTGACTGAATCCAATTCTGCTCCTATAAATTCCAGGAGCTGTACTGGTTGCAGTACTGACTTCTGCCGATTTATCAAGAAACCCAAGGACTGTAACAGTTCCTGTGCCAATGCTAGAGACTGCCTGACCTGTTGGGGAGACTGTCTCACTAAGAGCCAATCGTCCAGGTATGGGAAGACCGTCACTCCCTGCCTGCGCAGGTCTGCCACAACTACTGCCAAGCATTTTGTGAACACCCCTGGGGCAGAGGTAAGGCCGAAAGGCATAGCTCTGAACTGGCAACGGCCTGATGGAAGCCTGAACCTCAGGAACTTTCTGTGAGAGTGCCTTATGAGAATATGGAAATAAAGATCCTTTAGATCCAGAGATGCCAACCAATCCCTGTGTCTTAAAGTTGGCAGAACCGTTTTTAAGGTGACCATTTTGAATTTTGGTTTCAGTAAATGCCTGTTTAGGTACCTGAGATCCAATACGGGTCACCACTCCCCTGTTTTTAAGAAAGTATCTTGAGTAGAGGCCCTTTCCTTTCTTTAAGAGAGGAACTGGCTCCACTGTTCCTAGTGAGAGCAGATTTAGCACCTCCTTTTCCAGCAACAATGTCTCGGGGCGGGGGGGGGTTGAAAAACTCTTCCCCTCAGTCTTGGTCTGACTTTGAAACCGACTGCAAAGCCCTGACCCACTACCTCCAGGACCCACCGATCTGTAGTGATGGATTGCCATTCCTGGAGATAGTGGGTCAGCCTGCCCCATACTGGTGCTAGGGAGACGACCCGAGCAGATCCCTCAGGGTGTCTGCTTAGTCTGAGGTGCTGACTGGATGCTAGGGCTAGTACGGTTAGTGCCTCTCCTGCCCCTGCCTCTGAAATAACCTCCCTGCTGTTGGTACTGTGGATATGCCTGAGGCTGGAAGAATGACCTGCAAGGTCTGCCCCATGACCCCTAGCATGATGCTTTTGTGGGGTAGGAGCCTTCTCCTTAGCAGCAACACTTTGATATGCTGTTTTGTATTCGTCCATTTTCCTCATGTAAGCATTAGTCTGCTGTCCAAACACAGACGAGGTCTCACATGTGACATCCATGGCCTTGGACTGAGTGTCTTGGGTCAGATTGGTAGTCCTGAGTCAAGCGAATCTTCTCAATGACACCGAGGACGCCATCTGCCTGGCTGCAGTATCATTGCTATCCACAGCCATCCTGAACTAGACTTTGGAAGCCTATATCTCTCTCTTGGCAGCTTCCTCCAGATCTGTAGCCATTTGTGTTGGCACTGACTTAGTAATCTGCAGGACAGTGTCCCAGAGTGTCCTTTGAAATCTGGCAACATAGGCCATGTATGAAGCCTGCCTAATTGCCAGTGAGGAATCCAGATATATCTTTTTTGCAATAGAATCCAGCTTTCTGGAATCCTTGTCAGGAGGATAGGATGCCAGGGGGATACCTGCTTTATCACAGGCTGCTGCCTATACCACACCCTCATGGCTAGGGTGGCTAAACAGAAACTCGGCCCCACCCTTAGCCATCCAAAATTTCTTATCCACCTTTCTAGCAACTGGTAAGGATTTTCATCACCTGCTTTTTTTAAGGACTTATGGATGAAGAGCAAAATCCTTTTTGGAGCCTGAACATCCATCATGTCCCTGTATTCCTGTTCCTCCTCCTCATCAGTTGATTCCTGCGTGGGGAGGTCCAGGGACAAAGCCAACTGTTTAACAAATCTGAAATGAGAGGAAAAGTCCTCTGTCCCCTTGCCAGGGGAGTCAGGACGATGAGGATCCGGTGAAATGTCTGGGTCAATGGGTTCACCGTAGTCCTCATCCTCAAAATCATCAGTATCATCATAATAATCCTCATCAAAAGTGTCCACCTCTGGTTCCAATGAACCGGGAACCAGAGTGGAACCTGAGGCATCCAAATGCGGTCGCTTTTAAACCTGAACCAGTGTTACCGGTTGAAGTGACTGAATTATTTTGATAGCATTAGCTATCTCCTCAGCGGTTGGAACCGGAGTACTCTGTTGCGCTTCAACCGCTGAATGCTTTTCTTTTCTCCTTCTCTTCCCAGCGGCTGCCGGGTTAGCAGCAGGGTCAGCAGGTTTCTTTTTAGTGGAAGAACCGTCACCCTTATCAGAGGGCTGATCATCCGGTTCTTTTTGCACAGAAATCGGTTTGACTGCAGCCGGTTCAGCAGCCTTTTCAGACATCCTCTCCTGC
Organism: Neoceratodus forsteri; assembly: GCA_016271365.2. Lineage (NCBI taxonomy): Eukaryota > Metazoa > Chordata > Ceratodontiformes > Ceratodontidae > Neoceratodus > Neoceratodus forsteri. The sequence continues at coordinate 87,530,857 of CM028136.1, forward strand.
AGTCGTTTCAAATGCCTATTAAGCGTCGACTGAGGGAAATTTTTACAGATCTCGCAGTCCCCTTTGAGGTGGTCAAACCCCAAGCAACACACACAAACAATATGAGAATCTGCCTTTGTGAACGGTTCCCCACACTCTGTACACTGTTGGAAACCTGTGGGTCCCATTCGCTTCTTGGTCTGTGACATTGATCTTTTTTAAAACCAAGAATTACCCCGGTAGTTTTAACTTAAACAAAAGCCGCTTTACCGAACAGCAACAGTAATTTAAATTAAACAAATACAGTAACTGGCCTTGGTTCCTTCTCGGCTGGAAAAAAAAACAGAGGAACCGAAAGACTTACCCAAAACTACACTAATCTAACTAATTCTACCTGTGAACCAAGGACAGTGCTTCAAAAATTGAAAAACTAAAACGGACTTTCAAATTTAAACAGAGAAATTATTTCTTCAGTTAAACTGAAGGAGAGCTCTCTGGAGATGTCTTACTGAGGCAAGCGGAGTAAAGAATCTGACGGTTGCAGGAAGTGCAACCAGGGACAGTGATTTGAAAACCGAGCTCGAGCCTAACATTTCACTATTAGCATAGGTTCTATTAACCATTTCGGCTCCAGGGCAGTCCTATGGTGAGACCATACTGCATTGGTCAGAATACAGTACGATTCCCTGGGGTTTGAAAGGGCCTTCAACATAGCAGTTTGCCCCAACGCAGACAACATAGTACATCGGGGTCAAGAGAGGACCATCTGGGGTGGTCATAAGAGGGCCTTCGCCATAGCAGCTTGCCCCGTCACAGACATCTTTGGCTCCAGGGTCAAGAGATCCACTCCTACCAGTGACCATGATGAGCTAACTTGTTAACTGTCACCTCTGAGACTTTTCAGAACTGTTGTCGAACTGCTCCATTTTCTTTAGGGTATAGGACCCCCATATTTGTTATTGCTTTCTGAATTTTTACTAAACACCATGTTTCACTTTACAGTTGCCATAAAGAAAAACCCATATAATGGCCATTAGGAAAGTGGTAAATATTTGTTTTGCGTAAGTTGGGGGCGGTAGAAAATTAGGAATCTTCAACTTGTTTCTTAGCTCCTAGAGCATCCTGCACTGAACCACACAGGTTTAATAGCTGCATCTCACATGCAAGTTTGCTAGAGTTCCCTAGCACTTCCTTTATGAAAGCAGACCTCCACCCAGAATCCAGAGTGTGATGAAACAGAAATAAAGAAATAAATAAAAGACAGACAAAGGGGCACATTTATGTATCGGTGGTAGTTTGGCTGTAATTTTCAGTGTATTTGTGCTGGTGAAGGTGGGTTAGGGATGGTGTGAGTACGACTGCGTGGCTGGGATCTGGAAATCTGGAGCATATCATTCAACAGTAAGGGACCACATGGTGGGCTGGTGTCCTCAAAAATAAACCAGTCCAGTGTGCGTGCGTGTGTGTGGGGTGGTGTTAGGGAAGGTGGCTCAATGTAGCAGTAGCCAGCAGGGCATTTAAGGGTATACACTTATACACTGTGGGACATTACTAAAACAAAGCTGTTAGTGCTAACTCAGCAAGTCTTGAAGTAGGATTAGAAAATTGGCAGCTTGAAAAAGTCAACCAATCCAGTCAGGTTTTCTTTCAGAGAGAACCGTGGGGGGCAGCAAGTAGGACTTTCAATTCAGACCACAAAGAGCAGGGCACAGAATTTCAGCAAGTACGGATTTTGATCACATTTTGGACATGTGAAGGCAGGAAAAGATAGGAAAAAAATTAATGCAAATATTTACTGTAAAACAAAAATATCTTTACAGTGAAAATTTCCAGATCTACAGTATATTCTGAATGGTGTCCAGAATTGTCCAAAACTGGCAATTTTTAACCACCAGAATTGGGATAATTCCATGTCCAGGAACACTGGGCCTAATTAGGAATGTGTAAGAGTATTCCTGTGTTAATGCACCAAACAAGGGTGTGTAACAGTGTTTCTGTGTTAATGCACCAAACGGGGGTGTGTAACAGTATTTCTGTGTTAATGCACCAAACAGGGGTGTGTAACAGTATTCCTGTGTTAACGTACCAAAGGGGTGTAACAGTATTCCTGTGTTAATGCAACAAACGGGGGTGTGTAACAGTGTTCCTGTATTACTGTACCAAATAGGAATATGTAACAGTGTACATGTATTAATGTGTGTAACAGTATCCCTGTATTAATTTACCAAATAGAAGTATGTAACAGTATTCCTGTGTTAATGTACCAAACAGGGGTGTGTAACAGTGTTTCTGTATTAATGTAACAAACGGGTGTGTAACAGTGTTTCTGTATTAATGTAACAAACGGGTGTGTAACAGTGTTTCTGTATTACTGTACCAAATAGGAATGTGTAACAGTGTTCATGTATTAATGTGTGTAACAGTATCCCTGTATTAATTTACCAAATAGAAATATATAACAGTATTCTTGTATTAATGTAATAAACAGGTTTGTGTAACAGTATTCCTGTATAATGTATGGGTAGCCCTTCTTATCCACTGAAATCAAGCAGATTCCATAGAGAATAAACGATGAGAACAGGGGTGCTATGAGAATTTAATGCATACCTGAGTTGTGGGATGCTACATAAACCCCGGGGGAGACGCCTGAGGGGTTTATCAAAGCATCCCACAACAAGGGTGTGCATAAAATTCTCATAGCACCCCCTTCTCCAATCAATTATTTTTTATAATACACCAGACAGCAATTTTTTTCAGGCAAGATCAACTGAAACAAAACAAAAAAAAAACTATGCTGAAAACTCATGTTGTGGCAGCTCCGAGGTAAGCGCTCGAGGTTTACTGATGCCCTAGCAACCACTCGACATGATTACGTGCGAAATTGCCCGACCGTCCTTAGTTTTAAGGGAGCTTTGAAAACCCACCTTTTTAGCATAGCTTTTAAGGATTTATATTAGTTTTAATTTTATTGTATTTATTGTTTTGTGAATTTGTACAGGCGGTTTGATTTTAAGAAAAGCGCCTTCTAAAAATAAAGATGAATTGAATTGAATTACACCATGGTTATTACCTGTACATTAGGCATTATCCCCTATATTATTAAATAGAAGAATGTAACAGTATTCTTGTATTAATGCAATAAACAGGTGTGTAACAGTACTTCTGCACTAATGTACGAAATAGGGGTGTGTAACAGTGTTCCTGTATTAATGTACCATATAGAAGTATGTAGTCACATTCTTGTATTATTGTAATAAACAGGGGGGTGTAACAGTATTCCTGTACTAATGAGTCCATACCAGGATTAAAGGCAGACAAGGCAGGACAGGCAATCCTAAGGTGCGTAAAGAGGGGTAGGAGAAAACCACACATTGTGGTACATGTGGGGACAAATGACCTAGCGGGGTAAACAGTGGAGGTAACAAAAGAGATGACTGAGGAAGTGGGAAGGTTGTGCGAGGAGACTGGGGAGTCTGTGGCATTCTCCGAAGTGCTCCCAGTATCTTGCGCAAGCACAGTGAGAAAGAAGAGGATTAGGAAGTTGAACACATCTGGTTGGTAGAATGGTGTCAAACTAAGAAATATGGGGTTGTGGGTGGCTGGGGCAGTACCTGGAATAATAATCTGATTGCAAGGGATAGGCTGCACCTGAGTGGGGAGAGGAAGGAGATATTAAAGCAAAGACTGGGGAGGTATATTGCGACAAAGATGAATTTAAACTAGATGGGGGGGTGGGCAAGTGGACAGCAGGTAGGCAGGGATCTGGTAGACTGGAGTCTACCCCCAAGCTAGCAGGGAAGGACTCAGGGTGGCTAAAAAAGGAAGGAGTAGAAGGAAGGAAATGGAGGCCAATGAAGGGAAGGGGAGCAGGATGAAGGGTGGTCTCGCTGAATGCAAGAAGCTTAGGCAACAAATCTGCTGAGCTACAGACACTCTTACCAGTGTGGAGGGTGGATATTGCAGCTGTCACAGAAACGTGGGCAACTGAGCACTGGGACTGGGATCTGGCAATGCCAGGAAACAAAGTATACAGGAAGGACCGTAAGGAAGGGAGGGGCAGTGGGGTGGCAGTCTATGTGAGGGACATGATGAAATGCACAAGGGACAAGGAGGAAGAAAAGAGAACTGAGGCAATCTGGCTGCAGCTCCTAGACTCAAGAGGAAGGAAACTGAGGTTTGGGGTGATATACAGGCCACCGTCCCAGTCTGAGGAGCCTGACAGGGAAGAAGAAAATTACTCACCTTAGTAATGTTGTTTCTTCTAATGGAGTCTTGCTGTATTCTGACATATGCAGTGATGTCCAACCTTTGAACTGCCCCGGAGATGAAAGAGTTAACTTTCCATGCCAGGCATGGAACGCTGGGCTCGAGCTCGGTTGAGACTCTGTCTGTTGCTGTTTGAACTCAAACCGTCAGATCTTTACGAGCTATACTGGCTGGGTGTCCTGTGTGGAAACTGTAAACTTACACTAGCCAACTGGCTACTAAATATAATAAAAATATTTTTTGGTCCCAAAACAGACTCAAATCAGGAAACCCAAAAAATAAAACAAAACACAACATCCACACACCCAAACTAAAGGGGTGAGAAAAGAAGAGTGGGGGCACCTCCTGAGTGCCAACACTGCTACTGCCCACCCACATCCCAAAAACCAGTTTCTGAGAGGGGAGGTCAGAATACAGCAAGACTCCATTAGAAGAAACAACATTGCTAAGGTGAGTAATTTTTTTCTTCAAACAACATGGAGTCCTGCTGTGTTCTGACATATGCAGACTACCAAGCAGTACCTCGATAGAGGAGGGACAGAACCTAGTCTGGAAATAGGCGCTGAAGCACTGCTGTGCCAAACGGAGCATCACTCCTAGCCTGGATATCCAGAGAATAATGCTTGGTAAAAGTGTGTACTATTTTCCAGGTGGCTGCTTGACAAATCTCTAAGAAAGGAATATCCCTGGCAGCAGCCAGGGAAGCAGCTGTACCTCTGGTAGAGTGAGCCCTCAGGCCTGAGGGTGGGATCCTACCTAGTTTTTCATAGCAAAATTGGATGCAAGATACAATCCACCTGGCAATAGATCTCTTAGTGTCAGGTTTTCCCTTACCAACCTCACCATAAGTGAGGAACAGTTGGAGGGAGTCAAACCTGTGACCCTTGGTGCGCTCTATGTAGTAGCTAAGGGCCCTTTTCACATCCAAACTGTGCAGCCTCCTCTCCCCAGAGGAGGAATGGTCAGTGAAGAAAACAAGAAGAGACATAGATTGGTTACGGTGGAAATCTGAAACCACCTTAGGCAAAAACTTCCTATTAGTCCTGAGGACCACCTTATCTCTATGGAAAGAGATAAAATCAGGCTCCACTGACAGGGCCTGTAACTCACTTATGCATCTGGCAGAAGTGATGGCCACCAAGAAAACAGTTTTCCAAGTCAGGTACTTAAGCTCTGCTGAGGACAGAGGCTCAAAACGGGGTTGCATACGCTGAGCAATGAAAACATTAAGATCTTAAGCAGGGGCAGGGTCCCTGAAGGGAGGACTGGTATACAGCAATCCCTTGAAAAATGTAGAAAATACAGGATGAGCTGAAAGGGAAGAGTGCTTGCCTGCTGTGAGGAAGGCAGAGACAACTGCCAGACGCACTCTTAGTGTAGCTGGTCTGAGTCCCAAGCTATTAAGATGAACCATATAGTCAAGGACTGTGGGCAGGCCAGCAGACTCTGGAGAAATATGCTTCCCAGAGCACCATACAGTAAATCTTTTCCACTTGGAATTGTAAGTGTTTCTGGTGGAAAGCTTCTGAGAAGCCTTTAATATATCCAGAACACCCTGAGAGAGGGTGCAAATCAGCAAACTCTAACTCTTTGAGAGCAGAGATTTGAGATTCGGATACCAAACCCTCCCGAGCACATGTTAACAGGTTGTAATTCCTGGGTAGAGACAGGGGAAGGTGGACTGATAAGGACAACAAGAGAGGGTACCAGGGCTGTCTGGCCCAGTCTGGAACAATCAGTATCACCTTGCAGGATTGAGACCCGATTTTGACTAGCACCTTGAACAGGAGAGGGAAAGGGGGGGGAAGCATTCAGGAACTTCCCTTCCCAATTGAGAACTAGGGCATCCAGTGGGACTGAGCCCAACACTGGGGGCCTGCAGCAAAAGAGAGGAAGTTGGTGATTGTATGGGGCTGCAAAAAGATCTATCTGTGGGGTGCCCCATCTGGAGAAGATCACCTTCAAAATCAGAGGATCCCAGGGACCATTCGTGATGGCCCAGAGATATCCTGGTGAGAGCATCTGCCAGGACACTGTCCTTCCCTGGGAGGTGCACTGCTATAAGAGAGGCGTTCAGGGAATAAGCCAGAGACCACAACTTCATTGCCTCTGTGCACAAGGCCGTAGACAGAGTGTCCCCTTGCTTGGTGCTATACCACATTGTGGTGGTACTGTCTGTCCTGATCTGAACTACTTTGTTCTGAACAGACTTGAAAAAAGCTTGAAGTGCTAGAAACACTGCTCTGAAGTCTAATAGATTGATGTGAAGCAGAGATTCCTGGGGAGACCACAACCCTTGGGTGGCCAGGTCCCCCAAGTGGGCTCTCCACCCCAAGAGGGAGGCATCTGTAGTAAGGATTAGAGAATGAGACTGAGTGACAAAAGGAACTCCCTGTCTTAGACTGTCCTGATCCTGCCACCACTAACGGCTGGATCAGGGTTCGAGTCACTGGGATTAGTTTGGTCAGAGGATCCTTTTTCTGAGACCAGAAGGCTCTCAAGTGGAACTGAATGTCCCTCATTTGAAATCTTGCTCCCTGGACCACTGCTGTAGAGGCAGCCATGTGTCCCAGGAGCTGCAGAAAATGCCTTGCTGGTCGAGACACCTGGAAGGAGTGAATGAAGAGGCCAGTGAGATAAGGGTCCTTGCTCTGTCCAGGGAAGGAAGACTCTTGCCTTTACTGTATCCAGCTCTGCCCCATGAAGGTGAGGAGCTGCACAGGCTCTAGAACTGACTTTGAAGATTCAGAAGGAAACCTAGAGAAGTGAGCAGTTGCTGAGTTATCTGTAGGTGTAACTCTGACTTGGTCTGGAGACTGGCCTACTATGAGCCAGTCGTCCAGGTATGGAAAGATGGAGATCTTTTTCTCCTTAGAAGGCAACAACTACTGCCAGGCATTTTGTGAACACCCTTGGAGCAGAAGTTAGGCCGAAGGGCATTGCTCTGAACTGGTAATGGCCTGAGGGTAGCTCGAACCTGAGGTACTTTCGGTGGGAGCTTCTGATGAGAATATGGAAATAGGCATCCTTGAGGTCCAGGGAAACTAGCCAGTCCCCTGGCCTTAGAGAGGGTAGAATTATTCCCAGAGTCACCATTTTGAACTTTGGCTTTAAAAGGCGCTTGTTTAAATATCTAAGATCCAGGATGGGCCGCCATTCTCCTGTTTTTTTGGGGGTCAGGAAGTACCTGGAGTGCAATTCTTTTCCCTTGTGTAGGGGTGGAACCCTCTCTAAGGCTCTCAGAGCCAAGAGGGAAGAGACCTCTGCCTCTAGGGCAAGTGCCTCTGAAGGACTTGCAGGTGGAAAGGATCTGGTTCTCATCTTTGGAAATTTTTTGGAGCTGAGAACCAGTCCCTGGCTTACTACTTCCAGGACCCATTTGTCTGATGTTAAAGACATCCAGTCCTGGACAAAGTAAGCCAGCCTGCCCCCTACAGGTGGTGGAGAATCGGCCCTGGCAAACCCATCAGGGTGCCTGTTTGGCAGGGGCTTTAGGCTGAGGGGTGGAAGCAGGCCTGCTTGTACCCTGTCTGCCTCTCCCTCTGAAGAACCCCCTATGAGCATAAGCAGAAGAGGAGGCCTGGGCTTGGTAGAAAGGCCTATGAAAAGGCCTGCCTCTGCCCCTGGAATGCTGCCTCTGGGGAGTGGCTTGCCTTTCCTTGGCCTGAGCACTGCTATAGGTGGTCCTGTATTCATCCATTTTCTTCATGTAGTTCTCTGTATGCTCCCCAAACAGAGAATTACCCACAACAGGAAAATACATGGCCTTAGTCTGGGTATCCTGAGACAGGCTAGTACATCTGAGCCAAGCCATCCTACGAAGGGCCACAGATGTAGCCATGACTCTAGATGAAAATCACTGGAGTCCACTGCAGCATGGAATTGCACCTTGGATGCCTCAATACCATCCGCAGCCACCTGCTCCAGCTCCTTGGCAAGCTGGCCAGGGACCTGTTTAGCTAAGGCCATTACAGTGTCCCATCTAGATTTCTGATATCTAGCTGTATAGGCCATATAATTATTATTTATTTAGCTTTTGTTGACCGGATAAGTGCACTAGACAAATCCTGCCGATTTTCAGGCACGACCCGGGGGAGGGGGAATACAGATGAATGCCAACTGACATTGAACCAGATTAAGCTGTTGATGGTATTTTTAGTGAATGAGGGAAATTTGGCCAGGACACGGGAAATTCCCTACTCTTTCGATAAGTGCCATGGGATCTTTAACATCTACCTGAACTACCACCAATCCAGGCAGATGGGACCTCGGTTTAACGTCTCATCTGAAAGACGGCACCTCAGAAGTGCAGCACCCCTCTCATGCTGCACTACAGTGTCAGTACTGCGATATTAACCCAAGTGCCAGATGTGGGAACTGAACCCACAGCCCTCTGATCTCCTGGCCTCAGAGGCGAGTGTGCTACCTACAGAGCCAGTAGCCTGCCTGAGTCCCAAGGATGCTGCCATGTACTGTTTCTTTGCCATGGCATCAATCCTCCTGGAGTCCTTATCTGGGGGGTGTGAAGCCAAGGGTATATTTGCCTTATCACAGGCAGCAGCCTGCACTACCCCAACATGGCTACATTGCTGGGTAAGGAACTCCGTATCAGAGCCTGAGAGAGTATACCTCTCGTCCATTCTCTTGTCCACAGGAGGTATAGAATTAGGGAGTCTTTAAAATTTTTATTTTCTGTTTCCCAAAGGACTTATGAAGGGGAATAGACAGCCTCCTGGACTCTGGGATATCCATCATTTCAACATAGTCAGGCTCCTCCTGGTCGTCTACAGCTTCTTCCATAGGAAGCTGAAGAGTTTCAGCCACTTTTTTGTAGAACATAAAATGGGAAGGGGACTCAGAAAGCCTAGGAGGAGAAACCCCTGAAGGTCTGTCTGGGGAGATGTCTGGGTCAATGGGCACATCCAGACTTTCATAATCACCATCACTATCCTCATACTCTCCTTCCTCCTCCTCCTCTGGTTCATAAAATCTTCTAAATTATAATCTGGAACCGAGGAACCGACCGAACCGAGCCCCTTCCCAATGGTGCCGGTTCGGTCGGAACCGAGGTTAGTGACTGAACAATCCTTATCGCTTTGGCTATTTCATCAGCGGTCGGAGAAAGAAGTTGTGGATCTGCACCAGCTGATTTATCCCTTCTCTTTCTTTTAACCGGAACCGACTCCTCAGAGTCGGTTCTCCTTTTGCCCGAAGAAGTTTCGCCCTGGTCAGAGGGCACTCCTTCTGGTTTGGTTGGAACCGAACTGGGCTGACCATCCGCGTCAGCGGACTTCTTGGCCTCCCTTTCCCTGAGCCTACCAACTCTCTTTTCCAGGGTAGCTGCAGGAAAATTCTTGCAAATCTGGCAGTCTGAATCGAGGTAGTCAAACCCCAGACAATAAACACAGGTGGTGTGGGGGTCAGCCTTAGCAAAGGCTTCCCCACACACACTACAGTGTTGAACCCCAGTGGGCCTGGTTTTTCTTTTGGGTTTCTCAGACATGGCCAGTCCTAACAAAACTTGCCCTTTTTTGGCAATCCGCCAGGCAAGACACCCTTATCAATTCCTGACTGTGTTACGGGTCGTGGAAAAAAACGTAATGAAATCATTTTTTTTTGGAACCGATAAGGACCGGTTACCACACTCTAAAAGTAGAATAAACTTTTTTGAACAAACCTGATCGGTTCAAACTGAACCGATCCCACGGTTACAAGTTCCACACAGAAGAACAAGAAAATAAACCTATCTAGTACTCACGATACTACAGATAGAGACTGAACCGACAGGTTAACAGATTAAGCTCGGTCGAAACCCGAGGAAAACGGCACTTTAACCGACAAACTTGAACAGAGCAAAGGAGAAATCTCCGGAGCGACTGTTCAGTGAGGCGGAGTAAAGAATCTGACCGTTTGAGTTCAAACAGCAACAGACAGAGTCTCAACCAAGCTCGAGCTCAGCGTTCCATGCCTGGCATGGAAAGTTAACTCTTTCATCTCCGGGGCAGTTCAAAGGTTGGACATCACTGCATATGTCAGAATACAGCAAGACTTCATGTTGTTTGAAGAAAAAATTACTCACCTTAGCAATTATGTTTCTTCTAATGGAGTCTTGCTGTATTCTGACATATGCAGTTAGCCCCAGCACTTGAACGGCACTGGAGAGGAAAGAGTTAACTCTATGCCAGAGCATAGAATGTTGGGCTCGAGCTCATTTCAAACCTCTGTCTGCTGCACTACAAAGTGTAACTGTCAGATTCTTACAAGCCAATACTAACTACACCTAGGTGGAAATTGTAAATAAACTAGCCAACAGGCAACCAATTTTGGTGGGTCCCAAAAGACTCAAGTCGATAACCCCAAAAAGATAACTAGGCAGTGAACAAACTACAAAAAACAACAAACAAAACCCACTCCCCCTTTCTAAAAGGGGGGGGGGAGTGCTAAGTACACCCCTGAGATGCAACACTGTACCTGCCAACCCACTTCCCAAAAAACAGGTTCTGAGAGGGGAGGCAGGGAGGGAGGTCAGAATACAGCAAGAATCCATTAGAAGAAACACAATTGCTAAGGTAATTTTTTCTTCAAACAACATGAAGTCTTGCTGTATTCCGACATATGCAGACTACCAAGCAGTACCTCCAAGGAGGAGGGTACCTAACCTATTTTGGGAATAGGCTCTGCAGTACTGCTATGCCAAACCTAGCATCACTCCTAGCCTGGATATCAAGAGAGTAATGCTTTGTGAATGTATGGACTTTTCCAGGTGGCTGCTTTGCATATTTCTAATCAGGGTTTTAAATAATTGATTAGCAGTTTTTTCTTGGGACAGAGCTAACTGTACAGAAAGCATTTATATAGGTTTTCTAGAAGTGTCATGTTTGTTAAATACAGTGAGGAAAGTGATATGCATTTTCACAATGTTTTAGAACTTTTATGAGCAAAACGCTAATCAATTTTTAGAGTTATTTAAAACTCTGCTAATAAGGGTATATCCCTGGCAGCAGCCAGAGAAGCAGCTGTACCTCTAGTCGAATGAGCCCTCAGACCTGAGGGGGGTATCTTGCCTAGCTTTTCATAGCATAATTTTATACAAGACACAATCCACCTGGCAATAGTTCTCTTAGTAGCAGGTTTACCCTTACCCACTTCACCATAAGTGAGAAGAAAAAATTACTCGCCTTAGTAATTATGTTTCTTCTAATGGAGTCTTGCTGTATTCTGACCATTGCAGTTAGCTCCAGCCTTTTAACTGCCCCAGAGAACAAAGGGTTAACTTTCTATGCAGTGCATAGAATGCTGAGCTCGAGCTCGGTTGAGGACTCTGTCTGCACCCCTTTGAAACTCAACTGTCATATTCTTACGAGCACAAACTCACCAACTATCCTATGTGGAAATTGTAAAATTGTTTAGTAGCCAACTGGCAACAAGGAGTTTTGGATTCCCAAAAAGACTCAAGTCAGGAAAACCAAAACCAAAAATCCATCCAAATAAAGGACAACAATTACAAAAAAATACCCCAAACAAAAAGGGGAGGGTGTGCAAGAGGTACCTCTGAGGTGCAACACTGCACCTGCCCACCCACTTCCCAAAAACAGGTTCTGAGAGGAAAGGCAGGGAGGGAGGTCAGAATACAGCAAGACTCAATTAAAAGAAACATAATTACTAAGGTGAGTAATTTTTTCTTCAAACAACATGAAGTCTTTCTGTATTCTGACTATTGCAGACTACCAAGCAGTACCTCCATGGAGGAGGAACAGAACCTACTTTGGGAATAGGCTCTGAAGTACTGCTGTGCCAAACCGAGCATCACTCCTAGCCTGGATATCCAAAGAGTATGCTTGGTAAAGGTATGGACTGTCTTTCAGGTGGCTGCTTGACAAATTTCTAACAGAGGGATATCCTTGGCAGCAGCCAGGGAAGCAGCTGTACCTCTTGTAAAGTGAGCCCTCAGTCCTGAGGGTGGAATCTTTCCTAGTTTCTCATAGTAGAATTGTATACAAGACACAATCCACCTGGCAACAGTTCTCTTAGTGGCATGTTTACCCTTTCCCACTTCCCCATAAGTGAGGAATAACTGGAGGGAATCAAACCTGTGACCCTTGGTACACTCTAGGTAGTAGCTAAGGGCTCTTTTAACATCCAGACTGTGTAGCCTCCTCTCTCCTGAGGAAGAATGATCAATGAAGAAAACAGGGAGAGACATGGACTGATTCAAGTGGAAGTCTGAAACCACTTTGGGCATGAACCTCCTATTAGTTCCAAGGACCACTTTCTCTCTACGAAGAGAGAAAATCAGGTTCCACTGATAGGGCTTGCAGTTCACTGATATGTCTGGCAGAGGTAATGGCTACCAAAAACACAGTTTTCCAAGTCAAGTACTTAAGCTCTGCTGAGGATATAGGCTCAACTGGGGGTTGCATAAGTTGAGCAATGCAAATATTTAAGTCCCAGGCAGGGGCAGGATCCCTAAAGGGAGGATTGATATGAAGCAATCCCTTGAAAAATTTACAGAACACAGGATGAGATGATAGTGAGGAAGACCTTCCCACTGACAAAAAAGCAGACACAGCTGACAAGGGTACCTTGAGAGTAGCTGGTCTGAGGCCTAGGCCATTACGATGGACCATATAATCCAGAACTGTAGACAATTCAGCAGTGTCTGGAGGAATATGCTTCTTGGAACACCAAATGCTGAATCTTTTCCATTTGGAGTTTTAAGTCTTTCTCATGGAAGGCTTTCGAGAAGCTTTAAGAATATGCAGAACCCCCTGAGACAAATGCAAATCTACATACTCTATCTCTTCAAGAGCCATGCCTTGAGATTGAGAGACCGAAGATTGGGGTACCAAATCCTCCCCCAAGAGGAGGTTAACAGGTTGTAATTCCTGGGAAAAGACAGCGGAAGATGGACTGTTAGAGACAGCAGCAGGGGGTACCAAGGCTGTCTGGCCCAGTCTGGAGCAATCAGAATCCCTTTGCAAGGTTGTGACCTTATCTTGACTAGGACTTTGAACAGTAGAGGAAAGTGAGGGAATGCACACAGAAATTTCCCTTACCAGTTCAAAATCAGAGCATCCAGAGGGACTGAACCCAAGACTGGGGGTCTGAAACAAAACAGAGGAAGTTGGTGATTGTCTGGGGCTGCAAAGAGATCTATCTCTGGAGTGCCCCACCTTGGAAAAATCACTTTCAAAACCAGAGGGTCCAGAGACCATTCGTGATGACCCTGGGAAATCCTGCTCAGTGCATCTGCCAGCACATTGTCCTTTCCTGGAAGATGGACTGCTATCAGAGAGGTCTGCAGGGAATAAGCCAAGGACCACAATTTCATGGATTCTGTGCACAAGGCCGTAGACAGAGTGCCTCCCTGCTTGTTGATGTACCACATGGTGGTGGTGGTGTCTGTTCTGACCTGAACCACCTTGTTCTGCAAAGACTGAGAGAAGGCTTGCAGGGCCAGAAAAACTGCCCTGAGTTCCAGGAGATTGATATGAAGGAGGGACTCCTGAGGGGACCACAGTCCTTGGCCTGTGAGATCCCCCAGATGAGCTCCCCGCCCCAAAAGAGAAGCATCTGTGGTAAGGACCACCGAATGAGACCGAGTGATAAAAGGGACCCCTTGCCTTAATTTGTCCTGATCCTGCCACCATTTAAGAGCTTGGATCAGTGTCCGAGTCACTGGAATCAGTTTGGTAAGAGGGTCCTTCCTTTGGGACCACAAGGCCCTCATATGGAACTGAATGTCCCTCATCTGAAATCTTGCCCCTTGGACCACTGCTGTAGGAGCTGCCATGTGGCCCAAGAGCTGAAGGAAGTGCCTTGCTGGTCGGGACACCTGAAGGCTGAAGGCTGAAGCCAATTCTGTAAGAACTCTTGCCCTTTCCAGGGAAGAAAGGCTCTTGCTTTGACAGTATCCAGCTCTGCCTCTATAAAGGTAAGGAGCTGAACTGGTTCGAGAACTGATTTGGGGAGGCTGAGAAGAAAACCCATAGAAGTGAGCACTTGCTGAGTCACTTGCAGGTCTGACTTGACTTGGTCTGGAGACTGACCGACTATGAGCCAGACATCCAAATATGGAAAAAATGGAAATCTTTTGCCTTCTTAGAAAGGCAACAACTACTGCCAGGCACTTTGTGAAGACCCTTGGAACTGATGTTAGGGCAAAGGGCATTGCTTTGAACTGATAATGGCCTGAGGGCAACTTGAACCTGAGGTACTTTCTGTGGGAGCACCTGATGGGAATATGAAAGTAGGAATCTTTGAGGTCCAGGGAGACTAGCCAGTCCCCTGGCCTTAGAGAGGGAAAGTACAGTTACGTACAAACTTACCGTAACAGTAGATCTTCGAGAACAGCTCTTGCAGCAGGTTACACCATTAGGACTGAAGCCGTCAGGCACCAGGACCCCACGGAAATTTTCTACCTAGCAGTCTTCAGCAGGGACTGCCTCCGATGTCGGTCCCGCCCACGATGTCAGGCGTAGTACATAAGGAGGTGGTCTCCCCCACAATCCCCAGTTCTCCCGCCCGGAGACTCCCGGCCGCTGGATGACATCAGAAGAGGAGACCGAGGATCCGCCACCAGATGGCTAAAACTAAAAAAGGACTTCCCATCCCCTAAGAAGGATGTTTGGCTACAACCTACCTCCACAAAATGGGGGAATGGTGAGCGGGAAGGTACCTGCTGCAAGAGCTGTTCTCGAAGATCTACTGTTACAGTAAGTTCTTACGTAACTGTACTATCTTATTTCGAGATACAGCTCTTGCAGCAGGTTACGCCATTAGGACTGATTCCCAAAAAACAGTGGCAATCTTATGCCACAGGGAGGAGGAAAGGTAGAAAACACAACCCTACTCGAGCCTAAGACAGAAGACCCTGAAGAACGGCTAGGCCGAATCCTGCTCTTCACCTTGATGCAATGTTCAGGCTGTAATGCCTGATAAAAGTATGCACCGAGCTCCAAGTGGCTGCAGCACAAATAGCTGAGGTGGAAACATTCCTTAACGCCGCAAAGGAAGTGGCCACTCCTCTCGTGGAATGACCCTTAACCACGCCTGGTAATGGTTTATTGCGCTTATCATAGCAGAAAGAGATACACTGGATGAGCCACCTCGAGAGAGAGACTGTTTAGAAACAGGAGCTCCCTTCATTCTAACAGCAAAGGAGACAAACAGTTGATCCGACTTTCGAAACTGTTTGGTTCTGGTCAGATAATATCTGAGGCACCTGTGAACATCAAGGGTGTGTAGAAGGGCTTCTCCTCGGTTGGTGTACTTTGGAAAATACATTGGTAAGTCGATATCCTGATTAAGGGTGAGGGCTGAAACCACCTTAGGCAGAAACTTTGGGTTTGCCCTCAGGGATACCCCTATCCTGGTGGAAAACTAAATAAGGTTCTTTGCACATCAGTGCATGCAATTCGGAAATCCTTCTTGCCGAAATAACTGCAACTAAAAACAACGTTTTCCACGACAGAAAACGTAGCTCGCAATCCGCGGCTGGTTCAAAAGGTGGCAGCGTGAGCTGCTCCAGGACGAAGGGCAAGTCCCAAGGAGGAATCGGGTCCTTGATAGGCGGCCTAAGGTGGAGAACTCCCCATAAAAAGGCACAAGTAGTGTCCAACTGGGCCACCATCCGGTGGCATATGGGGGCAAGGTAAGCCGAAATTGTGCAAAGGTGCACCTTAATCGAGGAGTAAGCCAGTCCGGATTGAAAGAGTGAAAGCAGGTAATCCAGAACCAGCTTTTCAGGGCATTCTAACAGCGAAAAGCCACACGCTTGAGCCGACAAGCAAAGTCTACGCCATTTCATGGCGTACACTGCGTGGGTTGCTGGTTTTCTGGCAGCAGAGAGTACATCTGCCACTTCTTGCGAGACCCCGTATCGCAACATGGCTATGTCTCTAGGAGCCAAGCATGCAGGTTCAAAGAACGCAAGTCCAGATGGACTAAAGAACCCTCCTCCTGAGACAGCAGATGGAAGCTGATTGGCAAAAGTAGTAGAGGTTCCCGGGATAGCTGATGCAGAAGCGGGAACCAAATTTGTCTGGACCAGAAAGGCGCCATCAAAATGAGCGTCGCTTGCTCCCTGTGAAGTTTTAAGAGAACTCTCTGGATCAACGGGAAAGGAGGGAAGACATAGAGGAATCTGCCTGCCCAGGAGAGGGACAACGCGTCTCGCCAGAAAACACCAGGCCCTGGATCTAGTCAGCAAAAATTGGGTAGTTTTGCGTTGGATGGGGACGCGAAAAGGTCTAACTCTGGAGTGCCCCATCTGTGAAATAAATCCTCTGCCACCTCCTGTAGAAGTTCCCACTCATGGACTCTGGCCTGAGAGCGACTCAGGCTGTCTGCAACGGTATTGTCCACTCTGGGGACGTGTACTGCAATTAGGTTTGCGCCGTGCTGCACTACCCACTCCCACACTCTCATGGCCTCCCTGCAAAGCGGGTAGGAGCGAGTGCCTCCTTGTTTGTTGAGGTAATACACCACTGCAGTATTGTCTGTTTGTAACAAGAGAGTACCCAGTGGAATCTCCGACTGGAAGGCTTGCAGAGCATAAAGAACCGCCCTCATCTCCAAAATGTTGATGTGGAGATGAGATTCCTGGGCTGTCCATGTGCCCTGAGACCTCACCTCATCTAGGTGTGCTCCCCACCCAAGCCCTGAGGCATCTGTGGAGAGAGTCACAGTCGGAGACGGCGCTACAAAGGAACCCCCGCGGAGAGGTTTCCCGGATCTAGCCACCATTGCTAATCCCGAATCACGGCATTCGTGATTCGAATTGGCTGCTGCAGATGGTCCTGCCTTTGGTCCCACTGCATCCTTAGTATCCACTGGGTTACCCACATGTGGAGCCTTGCCATCGGGACTGTTGCAATGGCCGCAGCCATGTGTGTGAGCAGGCAAAGGACCAACCTGGCCGGGATGGTCTTCTTCACTGACAGGTCCCTGATGAGGGATCTGATGTGTTCCGCTCTGTCCGCGGGAAGAAAAGCCTTCCCTCTGACGGAGTCCAGAACTGCCCCTATAAACTGCAGCTTCGGGGACGGCACCAGGAGTGACTTCTCGTAGTTGATGAGAATACCCAGTGACTGAAAAAGGGCCTGGGCATGATGAAAGGCCGTCATCAGTGCCTCCTTGGCGGCAGCCATGAGAAGCCAGTCGTCCGGGTACGGGAACACGTAGTGGCCTTGTCTCCTCAGAGATGCCGCTATGACCGCCATGTACTTTGTGAAGACACGATGACAGCCCAAAGTGAAGCACTCAGAACTGATAATGGCGGCTCTGAAACTCGAAGCACAGGAACCTCCTGTGTGTTTGAGCGATTGGGATATGCAGGTAGGCGTCCTGCATGTCTAACGACGCTAAAAAGGCATCCCGCTTCAGCATGGGGATTAGGCTCGGAAGGGTCACCATGCGTAAGCGTTTGTAGACGACAGACAGATTGAGGTCGCTGAGGTCCAGAATTGGACGGAGGTGCCCTGTTTTCTTTGGAACCAGGAAGAAGTGGGAATAATAGCCTAACCCTCTCTGGTTCTCCAGAACGTGCTCTAAGGCTTCTTTCTCCAGAAGCGCAAGCACTTCCTGCCATATAAGCATGGCGTGCTGACCCGAGTAGCGGGAAAGCAGGGGAGGCCTTGTAGGTGGGCTGCCTATGAATTCTATATAGTGGTCTCTTTCGACCAATTGCAGCACCCACCTGTCGGTGGTGATCGATCGCCACCCTGGCAGGTGACGTGCGATGCGACCCCCGACCTTCATTTCCCGTTGATCCTGAGGAGGGGCGGGGGCCGGGAAGGAGTCATGCTGTGGCAGCGTTAGATCCCACGGTTTGGGCCAACTTTGCAACTCGGTGGTCCCTGCCTGGGGATGACTTGGCCTGGGCTTTTCGAGTAAAGGAGCCCCTCTACTGTTGGCCGGAATACGGTTGTTGCCTTTGTGTCTGGCCACGAAAACGACTCTGGTTCCTGCGAAAGGAACTAGGTCGAGATCTGTACATGGCCTGAACAGATCTAACTGCCTTCCCTGCGTCCTGAAGTTTGGTGATCACCTTCTCAGAGGCTTCACCAAAGAGGACTTCGCCGTTGTAAGGGACGTCCAGGATGTTCTTCTGGACGTCCGAGGTAAAACTGGAGACGCGGAGCCAAGAGCGTCTCCGGAGACACATGCCTGAGGCTGCAGCACTGGCCGAAGAGTCCGCAGAATCGTATGCGGCTCTGAGCGCCTGGGTCCCCACGTCCGAACCCGTACGGAGGAGATTTAAAAGTTCCTCCTTTTGACCACCGTCAGGCATCTTTTCAACCAGATCCTGTCCCTGTTCCCACAGTGCGTTCTGGAATTGCACCATGTGAGTGAGGTAATTTAGAGACCTGATGGCGCAAGTCGCAACCGCGTACGTGTGCCTACCCAGGACATCCAACTGCTTGAATTCCCGGGTCCGGTGGTTGTGTGCTCAAGTGCTGAGGTCTCTGAGACCTGTCATGTGAGGCCGTGATGACCAGGGAATCAGCCAGAGGATGGTTCACCAGATACTAGTCCTCCCTCGGGGCCTTGTATAGGCGGTCAGCCTTCTTCGGCACTGCCGGAGTCGAATGCGGACGCTTCCACGCAGCCTTAGTGACGTCCACAAAGGTGTCCACCAAGTGTGGCACTACCACAGGCTTTGGGTCTTTCTGCCAAAGGTAGCAGGCAAGGCGCTGTCTCTCGGGGTCCAGTTCTTCCGCATCCCACCCCATATTCTCCTGATGTGCCTCATGATTTTAGCGAACGAGGGGTCATCAGGAGGAGACCTGGGAAGGTCGTGTGGGTCTGGGGAGGGAATGCTGATGGGAGAAGAAGATCTGGAGCACCCTGAGGTGTCAGATCTAGAGTCCTTCGCGGACGAGGTGTACCGGCGTCGTCTGGGTCTCTTCGGGCTGGGTGATCCTGAAGTGGATCTTGAGGGAGGTCTTCTCTTATCTGAGGATCTAACCCTAGGAGGAGGTGTTGGCTCCTTGGGGGTTGGCGACCGTCCTACGGGCCCCTTGGGTGGAGGAGGGGGCCGTAGGCGTTGGAGTAGGTGGAGGCGGAGCCGAAGTAGGAGGAGGGTGCGTGGCGACCACATCCTTCCTGATGGTGTCCCACCAGAAGGTGAAGAGCTCCTTCACCTCTGCCAAATTCAGACCCGACGACGGGCCGGGTACCGGTGGTCTGTCGCCGGGGTCGAGCGTCGGGTCCTCGGGGGTCTCCCGCTCCGAAGAGGGTTCCCATGGGAGCCCGACAGCTCCGGAGTTGCCCGCCTGGTCCTCGGGCTGAGTTGTGTCCTCCTCTGATGATACCTTCCGACCGACGTCGGCAGGCGACGGTGCTGCGGTCCTCCCCTCTGGGGTAGCCGACATCCGTCCCCTGGCCGACGCCCTGGGAGGCAAACACCTGGCCCGCGACAGGTGTCTAAGTGTCGCCGGCTCCTGGGAGTGCCTATGCTGTTTGGCCAACATCGGATGGGCTGACGTCAGGTCCTTAGTCCTACGTGGGACCGGGTCCGACCCACACGGGGGCTGGGACACTGACCTGGCGTCAGAGTCCTGACGGCGGGAGGAAGGCTTGTGGCGCTACCCAGACTTGGATGAGGCCTTAGAAGGAGTGGATGAAGCTGATGGCCTGGAAGTCTTGATAGGCTGCAGGAAGGAGGAGCCGCTGGAGGATCTGACCTGAACCGGGGGAGGCTGAGATTGAGCCCTGGAAGGAGAGCGGTCTGACCACGAGCCGGAGCTTCGGAGTCTGAGGCCCTCGACGGGGACCTGGGCCTTTCCTTCTCCTGGTGTTTTTCCCGGTGTTTGTGGGTCTTCCCTGACGACTCCCTCCTGGAGGAAGGTTCCCTATCTATGGCCTTGAGTTTCTCCTCCAAGAGAAACGCCTGAAGATCCTTCTGGCGGCGGATCCTGGTGCAACTGTTGAAGCCCTGGCAAAAGGAGCAGGCCTTGGTGTCATGTTCCAGGCCTAGACAACGCACGCAGGCTGAGTGAGGATCCTTGAAGGGGATCTGTTTGCCGCAGGCACACTTCGATGGGTGACCTTCCAGAGAGGTGTTTGGAGAGAACATCAGATGAATCCAAAGATCGTATGAGAAAAAATGAGAACGTCATAGTTCCTAGTCGTCGCGCGCTAGAAAGTGACCGAGAGGCCGAT
This sequence comes from Neoceratodus forsteri, assembly GCA_016271365.2. Classification (NCBI taxonomy): domain Eukaryota; kingdom Metazoa; phylum Chordata; order Ceratodontiformes; family Ceratodontidae; genus Neoceratodus; species Neoceratodus forsteri. Next base: position 87,551,269 of record CM028136.1, read on the forward strand.
GCTTGTGAAGTCAAAGGCGGGAAAAGAACTGAGGATTGTGGGGGGGGGACCGCCTCCTTATGTACTACGCCTGATGTCGGGGGCGGGACCGACATCAGAGGCTGTCCCCGCTGAAGACTGCTAGCTAGAAAATTTCCGTGGGGTCCTGGCGCCTGACAGCTTCAGTCCTAATGGTGTAACCTGCTGCAAGAGCTGTTCTCGAAGATCTACTGTTACGGTAAGTTCTTATGTAACTGTACTTTCCCTCTCTAAGGCCAGGGGATTGGCTAGTCTCCCTGGACCTCAAAGATGCCTACTTTCATAGTAAGATGAATTATTCCCAGAGTCACCATCTTGAACTTTGGTTTTAAAAGATGTTTGTTCAGGTACAGTCGTGGCCAAAAATACTGGCGCCCTTGCAGTTTTTTCTAATAATGCACCATTCCTTCCAGAAAATTTTTGAAATTAAAAAATATTTTGGTATTCACATACTATTTCTTTGGTTTGCAGTGGAATAAAACACAAAAAGCAGAAAAATTTACTAAGTCTTAGCTTATTCCACACAGAAATCCTTAAATGGCCCGGACAAAATTATTGGCACCTTTTAGAAGTAGTTAGAAATAATTAGATTTCAAGCAGGTGATTCTCCTTCACTTTGGAAATGAACTCACCTGTGGTGAGTTGCAGGTGCCTGCAATATAAAAATCACTCATTCAACCAGTTTGAATAGAGAAAAGGACTCATTCTCCTGTTTTGTGTCACTGTGTGTACCACAATGAGCATGGAGAAAGGAAAGAAAGCCATAGAATTGTCTGAGGAGGTCAGACAGAAGATTGTAGCCAAGCATGGACAATCTCAAGGCTACAAATCAATCTCCAGAGACCTTGATGTTCCTGTTTCCACTGTACGTAATGTTATCAGGAAGTTTAAGGCCCATGGCACTGTAGCCAACCTCCCTGGACGTGGCCGCAAGACAAAACTTGATTGAAGATTGCAGCACAGGATTGTTCGAATGGTGGAGAAAGCACCTCGATCAACTACCAAACAGATTCAAGCTGACCTTCAGACACAAGGTACGACAGTTTCAACTCGCACCATCCGACGCCAACTCAATGAAAGGGGGTTATATGGTAGGAGGCACAGGAGGACCCCACTGCTGAGAGAGAGACATAAGAAAGCCCGACTGAACTTTGCCAAAACACACCTGAACAAGCCAAAATCCTTCTGGGAGAATGTCCTGTGGACAGAGGAGACCAAATTAGAGCTTTTTGGTAAAGCATATCATCTCTATGTTTACAGAAAACAAAATGAAGCCTTCAAAGAAAAGAAAACCTTCCCTACAGTCAAACATGGAGGAGGTTCAGTGATGTTTTGGGGTTGCTGTGCTGCCTCTGGCACTGGGTGCCTTGAACGTGTGCATGGCATCATGAAATCTGGAGATTACCAGGCCATTTTGGAGCGCAATCTTGAACCTATTGTCAGAAAGCTGGGTCTCTGCCGAAGGTCATGGGTCTTCCAGCAGGACAATGACCCCAAACACACTTCAAAAAGCACCCAGGAATGGTTCAAGACAAGACGCTGGACTGTTCTGAAGTGGCCAGCAATGAATCCAGATCTAAATCCCATTGAAAACCTGCGGAGAGATCTGAAAACAGCAGTTGGGAGAAGGCACCCTTCAAATCTGGGAGAACTGGAGCAGTTTGCACAAGAAGAGTGGGCCAAACTGCCAGTAGAGAGGTGCAGGAAGCTCGTCCATGGCTATAGGAAGCGGTTGACTGCAGTTATTTTGACCAAAGGCTGTGCTACCAAATATTAAGTCTAGGGTGTCAATAATTTTGTCAGTGCCATTTCTTTTCATTTTCTGATTTAAAAGGATACATTAAATTCTGAATCAAAAACAAAGGTTCTGTAATATTAACAGAGAAATAAAGAATTGTGGAGACCAAATATTGTTGTTAATTTCAACTTAAGTTTAGAGGAAATTGCGAGTTATTTGAAAAAAGTGCAAGGGCACCAATATTTTTGGCCACGACTGTATCTTAGATCTAGGATGGGTCGCTACTCCCATCTTTTTTGGGGTAAGGAAGTATCTGGAGTACAGACCTTTGCCCCAGTGTAGGGTAGGAACACTCTCTATGGCTCTTAAAGCCAGAAGAGATGAAACCTCTGCCGACAGGGCAAGGGTCTCCGAAAGACCAGCAGGTGAAAAAGATCTGGTTCTCATCTTTAGAAATTTTTTGAAGCTGAGAACCAGTCCCTGGCTTACTACTTCCAGGACCCACTTATCTGATGTAACAGACATCCAGTCCTGGACATAGTAAGCCAGCCTGCCCCCTACAGGGATAGGAGAGTCAACCCAGGCAGACCCATCAGGGTGTCTGCTTGGCAGGGGCCTTAGGCTGAGGAGTGGATGCAGCCCTGCTCATCACCCTTCTGCCTCTCCCTCTGAAGAACCCCCTCTGTGAAAAGGGAGAAGAGGCCTGTGCTTGGTAAAAAGGCCTATGAAAAGGCCTGCCCCTGCCTCTAGACTGCTACCTTTGAGGAGTTGCTTGCCTCTCCTTGGCCTCAGCACTCCTATAAGTGGTCCTGTACTCATCTACTTTCTTCATGCAATTCTCTGTCTGCTCCCCAAACAAAGAATCCCGCTACCACAGGAAAATCCATGTCCTTAGCCTGCGTGTCCTGTGAGAGGCTAGTACATCTGAGCCAAGCCATCCTTCAAAGAGCCACAGATGTAGCCATGACTCTTGATGACACCACTGGAGTCCACAGCAGCATGAAATTGTACCTTCGATGCCTCAATCCCATCAGCAGCCACCTCCTCCAGCTCCTTGGCCAGCTGGGGGGAGACCTGTTTAGCCAGTGTCAGTACAGTGTCCCACCTGGGCTTCTGGTACCTGGCTGTATAGGCCATATAGTTCGCCTGCCTGAGTCCCAAGGAAGATGCCATGTACTGCTTCTTTGCCATAGCATCCATCTTCCTAGAGTCTTTGTCGGGGGGGGGGGTGAAGCCAAGGGAATGTTTGCCTTGTCACAGGCAGCAGCCTGCACTACCCCAACATGGCTGCATTGCTGGTATAAAAACTCCGTATCTGAGCCGGATAGTGTATACCTCTTGTCCATCCTTCTGTCAACAGGAGGTACAGAATTGGGAAACTTTAGGATTTTTTGTGTCTGCTTCCCAAAGGATTTGTGAAGGGGAATAGACAGTCTCCTGGACTCTGGGATGTCCATCATTTCCACATAATCAGGCTCCTCTTGATCCTCCGTTGCCTCCTCCATAGGAAGTTGGAGGGTTCCAGCCACTTTTCTGTAAAACAGATAGTGGAAAGGGGACTCAGAAAGCCTAAGAGGGGAAACACCAAAAAGTTTGTCTGGGGAGATGTCCGGTTCCACAGGCACATCCAGACTTTCACCATCATCACCATCATCTTCAAACTCCCCCTCTCCCTCCTCCTCAAACTCCGGTTCATAAAAGTCTTCAGGGGTGTAATCTTGAACCGGAGGAGCAAACCAAACTGAACCCCTGCCAAAGGTGCGGATCGGTCGGAACTGGGGCACCAATTCCACAAACCGAATCGCTCTGGCTATTTCCTCCGCGGTCGGAACATGAACCTCCGGCTCGGAACCAGTCAATTTTTCTTTGTGTTTCCTTTTTGTAGTGACTGACCCCTCAGTATCGTCTCTCCCCTTGCCCAAAGAAGTATCGTCCTGGTCAGAGGACACTCCTTCTGGTTTGGTCGGAACAGAACCAGGCTGGCCATCCGGGTCAGCGGACTTCTCGGCCTCCTTTTCCCCCCCAAGTCTACCTAATCTTGTCTCAAGGGTAGATTTAGGAAATTTTTTTACAAATTTGGCAGTCTGTATCGAGGTGTTCAAAGCCTAGACAATAAACACAGGTGGTGTGAGGATCGGCCTTAGCAAAGACCTCCCCACAATCACTGCAGTGTTGAAACCCAGTGCACCCGTTTTTTTTTCTTGGGTTTCTCAGACATGGCCAACCTAACCAAACTTACCCTTTTTATGGAAACTGGCAGACAAGACTCCCTTATTGGTTCCTAACCGTGTCACGGGTATTGTAAAAAAAACTTTCAAAATACTTTTTTTTTAAGAACCGATAAGGACCGGTAACCACACACTAAAGTAAAACACAAGAATTCAATACAAGTGATCGGTTCAGCTGAACCGATCCAACACTTTACAATTTCCACACAGAAAATCAGACAAAACCTATCTAGTACTCACGGTACTGCAGACAGAGACTGAACCGACTATGCAGAATAAATTCGGTTTAAAACTGACAACTTAATCAACACTTGAACCGACTTTCGAACCGAGCTGAAGGAAAAATCTCCAGAGTGACTGTTCAGTGAGGCAGAGTAAAGAATCTGACTGTTGAGTTTCAAAGGGGCGCAGACAGAGACCTCAACCGAGCTCAAGCTCAGCATTCTATGCACTGCATAGAAAGTTAACCCTTTGTTCTCCGTGGCAGTTTAAAGGCTGGTGCTAACTGCAATGGTCAGAATACAGCAAGACTTCATGTTGTTTGAAACAACGGAGGACAGTCAAACCTACATGCCTTAGTGCACTCAGTGTAGTAGTCAAGTGCCCTCTTAACATCCAAACTGTGAAATCTTCTCTCTCCTGAAGAATGATGATCAGTGAAGAACACAGGAAGAGACATGGACTGGTTCAGATGAAAATCTGAAACCACCTTGGGTAAAAACCTCCTGCTGGTTCTAAGGACCACTTTATCTCTATGGAATGAGACAAAATCAGGCTCCACTGACAGAACTTGTAATTCACTCATACACTTGGCAGAAGTGATAGCTACCAGGAACACAGTTTTCCAAGTCAAGTACTTTAGTTCTGCTGAAGCCAAAGGCTCAAACGGGGGTTGCATAAGCTGAACAATGCAAACATTAAGATCCCAAGCAGCGGTAGGTTTCTTAAAGGGAGGGTTGGTATGGAGTAAACCTTTAAAGAAGTTACAGAAAACAGGGCGAGATGCCAGGGAGGAAGCCTTCCCCACTGACAGGAATGCAGATACAGCTGCTAAGTGTACTTTCAGAGTGGCTGGCCTGAGGCCTAAGCCATTAAGACGAACCACATAATTCAGAACTTTAGCCAAATCAGCAGTACCGGGTAAGACATCCCTATTGAAACACCAAATGCTGGACTTCCGGTGACGTCACCAAGAGTATGGCTGCCTACTCAAGAGGCTCCCCAATCAGTTGCTACTAAAATTGATCCCACACAGCACAGCCAGGTCAAATTTTAAAGAAGATGCACAGATTGCAAAGTGGAAACACACCTGAAAATAGACCCCGTTCAAAAAAAATCGGAAAGGAAAGAGGGATCGGAACGGATTAAGCCCAGCAAGCTCAGCTACTAGCGGGAGAGAATCTCCATCAAGCATAGCGGGAGGAGACACGGAGACAGAGCTAGATACCTTATCAAGGTCTAGATTCGAAACCTTGCTTTCGGAAATAAAGCAATTCAGAACGGAAACAAAGAAAAAATTACTCACCTTAGTAATGTTGTTTCTTCTAATGGAGTCTTGCTATATTATGACAACTGCAGTGAGTCCCCATCTTTGAACTGCTCCGGAGGTGAAATAGTTAACTTTCCATGCAGGCATGGAACTCAGAGCGCGAGCGCGGTTGAAAACTCTGTCTGTTGTTCTTCAAACGCAAACTGTCAGATCTTCTGAGCTAAAACTCACTAAGGCTCTGTGTGGAAGCTGTAAACCCTACACTAGCCAACTGGCTACCAACATAACGCCCATTTTTGGCCTCAAACAAAGACTCAAGTCAGGAGAAAAAAAAAATGAAAAACACAACAACAATTCACCCAAAAAGTAGGGTGAAAAAATAACAAGGTGGGCATCAAAAAAGTGCCAACACTGTACTGCCCACCCACATCCCAAAAGAAAAAATTACTCACCTTAGTAATGTTGTTTCTTCTAATGGAGTCTTGCTATATTATGACATATGCAGTATAACCCCAGGTTAGAACTGCTCTGGAGGTGAAAGAGTTAACTTCCATGCAGGGCATGGAATCTTGAGCGTGAGCTTGGTTAAACACTCGGTCTGTTGAAGCTCAAACTTAAAACTGTCAGATCTTTACGAGCAAAAACTCACTAAGGTTCTGTGTGGAAGCCGTAAACCTACACTAGCCACTGGCTACTGACTACAAAAAACACCTTTTTGATCTTGATCCCAAAACAAAGACTCAAGTCGGGGGATTCAAGAAGAACTTAAGCATAACACCTAAGCACCCTAGAAGGGTGCAATGAAGTGGGCATCAAAGAAGTGCCAACATTGCACTGCCCACCCATATCCCAAAAACAGAGGTTCTGAGAGGGGCAGGCTGGAGGGGAGGTCATAATATAGCAAGACTCAATTAGAAGAAACAACATTACTAAGATGAGTAATTTTTTCTTCAAACAACATGAAGTCTTGCTATATTATGACATGTGCAGACTACACAGCAGTACCTCCATGGAGGAGGGACAGAACCTACTTGGGAAATAGGCTCTGAAGCACGGTGTGTAAATCGAGCATCACTCCTAGCCTGGATATCCAAGGAGTAATGCTTAGTAAAAGTGTGAACTGTTTTCCAGGTAGCTGCTTGACATATCTCTAGGATAGGAATGTCCCTGGCAGCAGCCAGAGATGCAGCTGTACCTCTGGTAGAGTGAGCCCTCAGGCCTGAGGAGGAACCTTACCCAGTTTTTCGTAACAGAATTGGATACAAGAGACAATCCACCTGGCAATGGATCTTTTAGTGGCAGGTTTCCCTTTACCAACCTCACCATAGGTGAGGAACAATTGGAAGGATTCGAACCTGTGACCCTTGGTACGATCTATATAGTAACTAAGGGCTCTTTTGACATCTAAACTCTGCAATCTCCTCTCACCAGAGGAGGAATGGTCAGTGAAGTACACGGAGAGACATGGATTAAGGTGAAAGTCTGAAACCACCTTAGGCAAAATCTTCCTGTTAGTCCTGAGGACTACCTTATCTCTATGAAAGGAGATGAAATCAGGCTACACTGACAAGGCTTGTAGCTCACTTATGCACCTGGCAGAGGTGATGGCTACCAGAAACACAGTTTTCCAAGTCAAGTACTTCAGCTCTGAGGAAGACAATGGCTCAAAAGGGGGTTGCATAAGCTGAGCGATGCAAATATTAAGATCCCAAGCAGGGGCAGGATCCCTGAACGGGGGATTGGTGTGAAGCAACTCTTTAAAAAACTTGGAGAACACAGGGTGAGCTGATAAAGAAGAGGGCTTACCTGCTGACAAGAAGACAGACTCAGCTGCCAAGTGCACTTTTAGGGTAGCTGGTCTCAGCCCCAAGGAATTCAAATGCACCAAATAATCCAGGATCGTGGGCACACCAGCAGATTCTGGGGGAATATGTTTACCAGCACACCATATGGAAAATCTTTTCCATTTTGAATTATAGGTAGCCCTGGTGGAAGGCTTCCTAGAGGCTTCAGATATCCAATACACCTTGAGAAAGGTGTAGGTCAGCAAACTCTAACTCTTCAAGAGCCAAGCCTTGAGATTGAGAGATTTGAGGTTGGATACCAAACTCCCCTGGGCACAAGTTAACAGGTTGTGATTCCTGGGAAGGCATAGGGGAGGGTGGACTGCTAAGGACATGAGGAGTGGGTACCAGGGCTGCCTGGCCCAATCTGGAGCAATCAGGATCATCTTGCAGGACTGAGATCTGATTCTGACTAGCACTTTGAAAAGAAGAGGGAAGGGGAAGCATAGAGAAACTTCCCTTCCCAACTGAGAAGGAAGGCATCCAGAGGGACTGAGCCCAACACTGGGGGCCTGCAGCAAAAAAGGGGAAGTTGGTTATTGTCTGGGGCTGCAAAGAGATCTATTTGCTGGAGTGCCCCATCTGGCAACATTACCTCCAGTACAGGGATCCAGTGCCCATCGTGATGGCCCTGGAAATCCTGCTGAGAGCATCCGCTAGGACATTGTCCTTGCCTGGGAGGTGAACTGCCGTAAGGGAGGTGTTCAGAGAGTAAGCCAGAGACCACAACTTCATTGCTTCGGTGCACAAGGCCATAGACCGAGTGCCCCCTTGCATGTTGAAGTACCACATTGTAGTGGTATTGTCTGTCCTGACCTGAACTATCTTGTTCTGGACAGATGAGGAGAAAACCTGAAGTGCTAGAAAAACTGCTCTGAGCTCCAGCAAATTGATGTGGAGCAGGGACTCCTGAGGGGACCACAGCCCTTGGGTGGAAAGGTCGCCCATGTGAGCTCCCCACCCCAGGAGGGATGCATCTGTAGTAAGGGTCAAGGAATGAGACTGGGGTGAAGGGAACCCCCTGTCTCAGATTGTTCTGATCCTGCCACCACTGAAGGGCCTGGATCAGGGTTCGAGTCACTGGAATCAATTTGGTTAGGGGATCCGTCCTTTGAGACCAAAAGGCTCTCAAATGGAACTGAATGTCCCTCATCTGAAATCTCGCTCCTGCACTACTGCTGTAGAAGCAGCCATGTCCCCAGGAGCTGTAAGAAATGCCTTGCTGATCGAGAGACCTGCAGGGTAAAAGAGGAGGCCAGAGACACCAGGGTCCTTGCTCTCTCCAGAGGAAGGAAGGCTCTGGCTTCTTTTGTGTTCAGTTCTGCGCCTATGAAAGTGAGAAGCTGGACAGGCTCCAGAACTGACTTTGGAAGACTGAGAAGGAAACCTAGAGATGTAAGCAGCTGCTGGGTTACTTGCAAATGAAGTTTGATCTGTTCTGGAGACTGGCCTACAATGAGCCAGTCGTCCAGATAAGGGAAGATGGCAATCTTTGCCTTCTTAAATGAGCAACTGCTACTGCCAGGCATTTTGTGAACACCTGGAGCCGAGGAGAGGTCAAGGGCATTGCTCTGAACTGGTAATGGCCTGAGGGCAGTTCGAATCTGAGGTACTTTGATGGGAGCTTGATGAGAACATGGAAATAGGCATCCTTGAGGTCCAGGGAGGCTAGCCAGTCCCCTGGCCTTAAGAGAGGGTCAAATAATCCCCAGGGTCTCCATTTTGAACTTTGGTTTTAAAAGGTGCTTGTTTAGATACCTGAGATCCACAATGGGCCGCCATTCTCCTGTCTTTTTTAGGGTAAGGAAGTACCTGGAGTACAACCCTTGCCCTGGTGTATGGGTGAACCCTTTCCACGGCCCGAGCCAGGAGGTAGAAACTTCTGCTTCCAGGGCAAGTGCCTCTGATGGGTTTGCAGGTGGAAAGATCTGGCTCTCATCTTCGGAAATTTTTTGAAGCTGAGAACCAGTCCCTGGCTTACTACCTCCAGGACCCACTTGTCTGATATTAAAGACTCCCAGTCCTGGACAAAGTAAGCCAGCCTGCCCCCTACTGGTAGTGGAGAATGGGCCCTGGCCACCCCATCAGGGAGCCTGTTTTGCAGGGGTTTGGGTTGAGGGCAGAAGCAGGCTTACTAGAACCCCTTCTGCCCCTTCCTCTAAAGAACCCCCTCTGGGCATAAGCAGAAGAGGAGGCCTGGGCTTGGTAAAATGGCCTATGAAAAGGCCTGCCCCTGCCGCTGACATGCTGCCTTTGAGAAGTGACTTGCCTTTCTTTGGCCTGTACACTCCTATAGGTGGTCCTATACTCATCCATTTTCTTCATATAATTCTCTGTCTGCTCCCCAAACAGAGAATTTCCCACAACAGGAAAATCCATAGCCTTAGACTGGGTATCCTGTGACAGGGCAGTACATCTGAGCTGGGCCATTCTGTGAAGAGACACAGATGTAGCCATAACTTTAGATGAAACATCATTAGAGTCTACAGCAGTATGAAATTGCACCTTGGATGCCTCAATACCATCCGCAGCCACCTGCTCCAGCTCCCTGGCAAGCTGTTCAGGGGCCTGTTTTGCTAGGGCCAGGACAGTATCCCACCTGGATTTCTGGTACCTAGCTGCGTAAGCCATATAATTTGCCTGTCTGAGTCCCAAAGATGCTGCCATGTATTGCTTTTTTGCCATGGCATCCATCCTCCTGGAATCCTTTTCAGGAGGGTGAGAGGCTAGAGGGATATTAGCCTTGTCACAGGCTGCAGCCTGCACTACCCCCACATGGCTGCACTGCTGAGATAGAAACTCGTATCAGAGCCTGATAAAGCATACCTCTTGACCATCCTTTATCCACAGGAGAGATAGAATGAGGAGTTTTCTGAATTTTAACTGTCTCCTAAAAGATTTATGCAAGGGAATAGACAGACTCCTAGATTCTGGAATATCCATCATTTCCACAAAATCAGGCTCTTCTTGATCATCCACAGCTTCCTCAACAGGGAGCTGCAGAGTGTCAGCAACTTTCTTGTAAAACAAAAAGTGAGAAGGGGACTCAGATAGCCTGGGAGGGGATACACCTGAAGGTCTGTCTGGAGAGACGTCCGGTTCAATGGGCACATCCAGACTGTCAAAATCACACTCACTCTCCTCGTACCCCTCCTCCCCTTCCCCTGGCTCATAAAAACCTTCAAAATCATAATCTTGAACCGAGGGAACCGACCGAACCGGGCGCTTACCCAATGGTGCCGGTTCGGACGGAACAGGGGAAAGAGACTGGACAATCTGAATAGCTTTGGCTATTTCCTCAGCGGTTGGAGAACGAACTTTTGGCCCCAAACTAGCTGACCTTCTAGCCCTTTTAGTTGGAACCAGCTCCTCAGAGCTGGCTCTTCGTTTGCCCGAGGAAGCATCGCTCTGGTCAGAGGGTACCTCAGGTTCGGCTGGAACTGAACTGGCTGGCCATCCGGTCAGCGGACTTTTGGCCTCCCTTTCCTGAGCCTACCAACTCTTTTTTCCACGGTGGCAGCAGGAAAATTTTACAAATCTGGCAGTCTGCATTGAGGTGGTCAAACCCCAGACAATATACATATGGTGTGTGGGTCAGCTTGGCAAAGGCTTCCCACAGAGGCCACAGTGCTGAAACCCAGTGGGTCCGGTTTTTCTTTTGGGTTTCTCAGACATAGTGCCAGCCTAACCAAAACTTGCCCGTTAACGGCAATCCACCAAGTAAGACTCTCTTATCGGTTCCCAACCATGTCACGGGTCGTGGAAAAAAACGTAATAAAATCCGCTTTTTTTTTAGAACCGATAAGAACCGGGAACCGCACTTCTAAAGGGCTAGAAAGTACTTTAAACCTCTGATCGGTTCAAACCGAACCAAAAACATTTACAAGTTCCACACAGAAGAAAATAAAAAGTAAGCTTATCTATTACTTATAATACCACAGACAGAGCTTGAACTGATGATTATGTTAAATTTCGTAAAATAAACCGAGAATTACACTTTAAAACCGACAAACAAACCGAGCAGCAGGAGGAATCTCCGAGCGACTGTTCAGTGAGGTGGAGTAAAGAATTGACAGTTTAAGTTTGAGCTTCAACAGACAGAGTGTTTAACCGAGCTCACGCTCAAGATTCCATGCCCTACATGGAAGTTAACTCTTTCACCTCCGAGCAGTTCTAACCTGGGGTTATACTGCGTATGTCACAATATAGCAAGACTTCATGTTGTTTGAACAGAGGTTCTGAGAGGGGCAGGCAGGGAGGGAGGTCATAATATAGCAAGACTCCATTAGAAGAAACAACATTACTAAGGTGAGTAATCTTTTCTTCAAACAACATGAAGTCTTGCTATATTATGACAATTGCAGACTACACAGCAGTACCTCCATGGAGGAGGGACATAACCTACTTAGGGAACAGGCTCTGAAGCACAGCTGTGCCAAACTGAGCATCACTCCTAGCCTGGATGTCTAGGGAGTAGTGCTTGGTAAAAGTGTGAACTGTTTTCCAGGTAGCTGCTTGACATATTTCTAGAATAGGAATGTCTCTGGCAGCAGCCAGAGAAGCAGCTGTACCTCTGGTAAAGTGAGCCCTCAGGCCTGAGGGGGGAACTTTGCCCAACTTCTCGTAGCAGAATTGGATACAAAAGACAATCCACCTGGCAATGGATCTTTTAGTGGCTGGCTTCCCTTTACCAACCTCGCCATAAGTGAGGAACAGTTAGAGGGAGTCAAACATGTGACCCTTGGTACGTTCTATGTAGTAACTAAGGGCTCTCTTCACATCTAGGCTGTGCAGCCTCCTCTCACCAGAGGAGCAATGGTCAGTAAAGTACACTGGAAGAGAAATAGATTGATTAAGGTGGAAATCTGAAACCACCTTAGGTAGGAACTTCCTGTTAGTCCGGAGGACCACCTTATCTCTGTGAAAGGAGATAAAATCTGGCTCCACTGACAACGCTTGTAATTCACTTATGCCTGGCAGAGGTAATAGCTACTAGAAACACAGTCTTCCAAGTCAAGTACTTAAGCTCAGCTGAGGACAAGGGCTCAAAGGGGGTTGCATAAGCTGAGCAATGCAAACATTAAGATCCAGGCGGGGCAGGATCTCTGAATGGAGGGTTGGTGTGAAGCAACCCTTAAAAACTTGGAAAATACAGGATGAGCTGAAAGGGAAGAGGATTTACCTGCTGAAATAAAAGCAGACACAGCTGCCAAGTGCACCTTCAGGGTAGCTGGTCTCAGCCCCAAAGAATTCAGGTGGACCATATAATCCAGGACTGTGGGTAAATCAGCAGAACCTGGGGAAATATGCTTTTCCGAGCACCATATGGAAAACCTTTTCCATTTGGAATTGTAAGTAGCCCTGGTGGAAGGCTTCCTAGAGGCCTTCAATACATCCATTACACCTTGGGAAAGGTGTAGATCAGCAAACTCTAACTCTTCAAGAACCAGGCCTTGAGATTGAGGGATTTGAGATTCAGATACCAAACCCTTCCCTGGGCACAGGTTAACAGGTTGAGATTCCTGGGAAGGCACAGGGGAGGATGAACTGCTAAGGACAGAAGGAGTGGATACCAGGGTTGTCTGGCCCAATCTGGAGCAATCAAAACGACTTTGCAGGATTGGGATCTGATCTTGACTAGCACTTTGAACAGGAGAGGGAAGGGAGGGAAGGCATATAGGAACTTCCCTTCCCAACTGAGGACTAAGGCATCCAGAGGGACTGAGCCCAACACTGGGGGCCTGCAGCAAAAAAGAGGAAGTTGGTGATCGTCTGGGGCTGCAAAAAGATCCATCTGCGGGGTGCCCCATCTGGCAAATACCATTCCCAGGACCAGGGGATCCAGAGACCACTCGTGGTGGCCCTGGGAGATCCTGCTGAGAGCATCTGCCAGGACGTTGTCCTTGCCTGGGAGGTGAACTGCCGTAAGGGATGTGTTCAGGGAGTAGGCCAGAAACCACAACTTCATTGCTTCGGTGCACAAGGCCGTAGACCGAGTGCCTCCTTGCTTGTTGATGTACCACATTGTGGTGGTGTTGTCCGTTCTGACCTGTACAATCTTGTTCTGAACAGATCTGGAAAAAACTTGAAGTGCTAGAAAAACTGCTCTGAGCTCCAACAGGTTGATGTGGAGCAGAGATCCTTGGGGAGACCACAGACCCTGGGTGGTGAGGTCGCCCATGTGAGCTCCCCAACCCAAGAGGGATGCATCTGTAGTAAGGATTAAGGAGTGAGACTGGATGACAAAAGGAACCCCTTGTCTCAGGTTGCTCTGATCTTGCCACCACTGTAGGGCTTGGATCAGGGTTCGAGTTACTGGGATCAATTTGGTAAGAGGATTCTTTTGAGACCGAAATGCTCTCAAATAGAACTGGATGTCCCTCATCTGAAATCTTGCTCCCTGCACAACTGCTGTGGAAGCAGCCATGTGTCCTAGGAGCTGCAGAAAATGCCTTGCTGGTCGAGAGACCTGCAGGGTGAAAGAGGAGGCCAGGGAGACTAGGGTCTTTGCCCTGTCCAGAGGAAGGAAGGCATTGGCTTCCTGTGTGTTCAGTTCTGCGCCTATGAAGGTAAGAAGCTGGACAGGTTCTAGAACTGACTTTGGGATATTCAGAAGAAAACCTAAAGAGGTAAGCAGTTGCTGCGTTAACTGAAGATGTAACTTGACCTGGTCTGGAGACTGGCCTACTATAAGCCAATCGTCCAGGTAAGGGAAGATGGCAATTTTTTGCCTTTTTAGGTAGGGAACTGCTACTGCCAGGCATTTGGTGAATACCCTTGGAGCAGAGGTGAGGCCGAAGGGCATTGCTCTGAACTGGTAGTGGCCTGAGGGCAGCTCAAACCTGAGGTACTTTCAATGGGAGCTTCTGATGAGAATATGGAAGTAGGCATCCTTGAGGTCCAGGGAAGCTAGCCAGTCCCCTGGCCTTAGAGAGGGAAGGATAATTCCCAAAGTCACCATTTTGAACTTCGGTTTTAAAAGGTGCTTGTTTAAGTATCTGAGATCCAGGATGGGTCGCCATTCTTCTGTCTTTTTTGGGGTAAGGAAGTACCTGGAGTACAAACCTTTGCCCTGGTGTAGAGGAGGACCCTTCCACGGCTCTAGGAGGTAGAGACCTCTCCTCTAGGGCGAGTGCCTCTGATGGAGTTGCAGTGGAAAGGATCTGGTTCTCAGCTTTGGAAATTTTTTGAGGCTGAGAACCAGTCCCTGGCTTACTACTTCCAGGACCCACTTGTCTGATGTCAGAGACTTCCAGTCCCGGACAAAGTAAGCCAGCCTGCCCCCTACAGGTAGAGAAGAATCGGCCCTGGCCACCCCATCAGGGTGCCTGCTAGCAGGGGCTTTGGGCTGAGAGGTGGAAGCAGGCCTGCTATACTCTGCCTGCCTCTCCTCTCAAGAACCCCTCTGGGCATAGAGGCGGAAGGAAGCCTGGTTTGGTAAAAAGGCCTGCCCCTGCCTTAGGGTGCTGCTTTTGAGGAGTGGCCTGCCTTCCTTGGCCTGTGCACTCCTACAGGTGGTCCCATATTCATCTATTTTTCATGTAATTCTCGTTTGCTCCCCAGAGAATTGCCCACAACAGGAAAATCCATGGCCTTAGACTGGGTATCCTGAGACAGGGTAGTACATCTGAGCCAAGCCATTCTGCTAAGTGCCACAGATGTAGCCATGACTCTTGATGAAACATCATTAGAGTCCACTGCAGCATGAAATTGCACCTTGGATGCCTCAATACCATCCACAGCCACCTGTTCCAGCTCCCTGACCAGCTGATCAGGGACTTGTTTTGCTAGAGCAAGCACAGTATCCCATCTGGATTTCTGGTACCTAGCAGCATAAGCCATATAATTTGCCTGTCTCCAAAGATGCTGCCATGTACTGTTTCTTTGCCACAGCATCAATCTTCCTGGAATCCTTTTCAGGAGGGTGTGAAGCTAGGGGAATATTAGCCTTGTCACAGGCTGCAGCCTGCACTACTCCCACATGGCTGCATTGCTGAGTGAGGAAATCAGTATCGGAGCCTGATAAAGTATACCTCTTGTCCATCCTTTTATCTACAGGAGGTATAGTGTGAGGAGTTTTTTAAATTTTTACTGTCTGTTTCCGAAAGGATTTATGCAAAGGAATAGACAGTCTCCTAGACTCTGGAATATCCATCATTTCTACATAATCAGGCTCCACTTGGTCATCAACAGCTTTCGAGGAGAAACCCCTAAAGGTCTATCTGGAGAGATGTCCGGTTCAACGGGCACATCCAGATCTTCAAACCCATATTCACTCTCCTCGTATTCCTCTTCCCCCTCCTCCGGTTCATAAAATTCCTCAAAATCATAATCTTGAACCGGTGGAACTGGTCAAACCGAGCGCCTCCCTGATGGTGTCAGTTCGGTCGTAACCAGGAAAGAGACTGGACAATCGGATTGTTTAGCTATCTCCTCAGCGGTTGAGTGACAACTTTGGCTCTATACTCGCTGACTTTCTAGTCCTTTTGCTGGAACCGCCCTCTGAGCCGCTCTTTGTTTGCCCGGGAGGAACTCTCGCCCTGGTCACAGGAGTACTCCTCCGGTCCGGTTGAGCCGAACTCAATAGCAGCCATCCGGGTCATGACTTTTAGGCCTCCTTTCCCGAGCCTACCAACTCTTCTCTATGGTGGCAGCAGGAAAATGCTTACAACCTGGCAGTCTGCATTGAGGTGGTCAAACCTCAGACAATAGACACATGTGTGTGAGTCAGCCTTTGCAAAGGCTTCCCACAAACACTACAGTGTTGAAACCCAGAGGGCCGGTTTTTTCTTTTGGCTCAGACATAATGCCAGCCTAACCAAACGTGCCCGTTTGTAACCATCCGCCAAGCAAGACACCCTTATCTGGTTCCCAACCGTGTCACGGGTCGTGGAAAAACTGTAATGAAATCCGTTTTTAGAACCCGATAAGAGAGCGGGAACCGACTCTAAACAAGGACTAGTAGCTTTAAATAACCTGATCGGGTTCAAACCGAACCGATAATGATTACAAGTTCCACACAGAAAAACTAAACCTATCTATTACTTACATTACCACAGACAGAGCTTGAACCGACCGGTTGCAGTTTAATTTCAATAGAAAAACCGACAAAATAATACTTTTAAACCAACAAAATGAACCCAGCAGAAGGAGAAATCTCCGGAGCAACTGTTCAGTGAGGCGGAGTAAAGAATCTGACAGTTTGCGTTTGAAGAACAACAGACAGAGTTTTCAACCGAGCTCGCGCTCTGAGTTCCATGCCTGCATGGAAAGTTAACTATTTCACCTCCGGAGCAGTTCAAAGATGGGGACTCACTGCAATTGTCATAATACAGAAAGAATTCATGTTGTTTGAAACAAGAATTTGATAAATTGCATGCGGATCTAAAGGGTCTTGAAACCAGAATGTCAGGTGCAGAAGACCGCATTTCGACGGCAGAAGATGATATAATACAAATCTCAAGAGCGATCGAGTACCTGGTTCAACAACAAGAACTCACGACTAACAAATGTCTGGACTTGGAGGCGCGTTCACGCCGAGATAATTTAAGAATATATGGCTTACCTGAGCCAATGGAGACGGGAGATATGAATGTATTTCGGAAGACATGCTACGTCATGTGCTTGACTTGCCACAAGCCTTTCAATTCAGGATCAAGGCACACCGAGCATTAATGCCTAGGCCCACCTTCTGCGACCGCCTAGCCCAGATCAATAGTGGCCAAATTCTCAAGCTACTGGGAGAAAGAGCAGGTCCATGCGCAGCGTGGAAGCAGGCGTGTGGTAGCAACAGGGCCCAACTGATCTCGACCAGGATTACCCCCGGTGATCCATGCGCAACAACGCCTGCCTATATCCCTATATTTGAAGCTAAAATCCTTAAAAATTAGGTTCCAAACACCCTACCCCTCTCGCCTGAAAGTCTTTTGGGAAACAGGAACTGAGACCTATCACTCGGTAGATGAAGCAATCCAAGCTTTGAAAAGTAAGGGGCATGAGGTTGCGGAGGCCATGTGTCGCAGGGAACAACCAGGCACAGTACAAAATCCCTGGCGCTCGACTCAACATCGGAGCCCCAATCAAACAGGGAAAAACGCAGCAGTCAACACTCTCCAGGACATTAAGTCTATGTTACATAAACTTACTCATCCTTCAGCATCAGAGGAATCGCAAGCGGAAAGAACTGCGAATGAAGACACATGAAAGCTGAACTTAAATGAACTAGACCTTGAAGGGTACCGAGGATCTTATCCCCCACGTTTTTTTTTTCTTTCTGCTTGTGCCTGGAGGCTCTGGATTTATTCCTAAAATTACAATCACCCGGACTGTGAATAGTGTGAAGGACGTTAACCGTAAAGGGTCGGGGGAGGGGACCTAATAAAATAAAAGGTCAGAGATATATTTACAGTAAGGCAGCGACGCCAGAGATGGTTACATACAGTACTGCCCTGTACATAATCTGGTACCAAGGGGTCGGAGTTCTTAGACGGATCGCAAGGAGGAACCTGGGCACGAGAAGCCCCATACTGGTCCTGCCTGCATTAGAGATACAGGGATCCCTCTGGGAAAAGGCCCCTGACATATTTATATAAGTGTTGAGACTAAAAGAGAAGGAGTCCTATCTTCTGTCCTAGGGTTGCCCTGGGAAATGGGGGAGTTGAATCTCTGAGCGATGGTGCTTTACAAAACCAGGCACGCAGCAATCGGGCCATGGGTAAGTGCTTAAATAAAAATAAGTTCTGAGAATCGCTGCAAATTTAATGCAGGCGAGGATGCTGGGGCGTAGTAGCCCGGAATCAATAAAATCTGGGCTGTACTATGCACACTAAGCACACTAGAAGCTGGGAGAAATTATTGATGTAACGGAAAAGTGGTGTTATGGTATGTCATGGGCATCAAAACAATATAATTTTATATTGAGATCCCATGGGAGTTGGGAGACAGGGTCACAGAAAGGAGCACAGACAGAAAGCGGCGAGGGAAACTAAGCCTCGAGTGCTTATGCTGGGCACTGGGTGCTTCCTCCTGGGGTTTCGTATTATATATATATCCTGGTTATTGCCACAATTACTAAGGTGACGATGAGCCACAACATCTGGCAAGGACGGTTGCTCTGAGGTCCAGGAGGAACGAGCCCCAATGGAGGTTCCTTCTCCTCCAGTTCGAGTAAGGTTTGTTCGAACACACAGGGAACAATACCTGTTGTTCCTCTGCCTTGGAAGCCATTTTGTAAATAGTTCTCTTGGTTGGTTGAGTTGGGTAACTTTATGTGTTTTATGTGTGGTTGAGGAGCTAAAAGTTAGTCTACTAATTAAATACCTTCATTGGCAAACTATACTAAGGAGACAAAAGGGAAAGTTCAAACTAATTTTACTTGAGGACGACGCGGGGGGGGGTAGAAAAAGGGAAATGGGTAGGAGAAGAACAGCTGGAGGAGACATGCATAAGGAAGCAAGATACTTAATCCCAAATGGCGGATAATACAGCAATTAAAATCATTTCTCATAATGTTAACAGGCTGAACAACCCAATAAAAGGGTATAAGGTAATGACCACTATTAAAAAACAGAGCCCCTCGTTTGTTCTGCTTCAGGAGACACATTTAAGTAAATCTGAGCATCAGAAGCTGGGGAAGTTTGGTTACGACTGGGTGATTGCTGCCTCCTTTAGGGGGGAAGAGGACAGGCTCTGCAATTTTGGTTTCTAGGGGAACTCAATTCCAGAAAACAGCCAGTTACATAGATCCTGAGGGCCGTTTGGTGGTGCTTTCGGGAGAGCTGGAGGGCACCCCATTACACTGGCCTCCCTGTGCCCCCGGTTCTCGAAGGAGATCTTTAGTCTCTACTGCAAAATCTCTGAGCTACAGAGAGATCCTGATAGTGGGTAGGACTGAATCAGATATGGGAGCAAAGGGACACCTCTAAATCCAAAACATTTCGACTAAACTCATCCAGCAAATTTGTTAAGAAATACTTACAGGGGGCTTTCTGGGTAGATGCCTGGAGGAGACAAAACAAACATAAACAAGAATATACACATTACTCATTCCCTCATGGCTCTTTTGCCCGGATTGACTATATGCTGATATCAGGAGAACATCAAAAACAGATTATAGAATGTAAACATATACCATCAGTACTCTCTGATCATGCGCAACTGATGTTAAAACTAGATGGGAGAGTAAAAAAGGGGCAATCCTTATGGAGGTTTAATAACTATCTGCTGAATTTAAAGGAATTCACAGAAATGGCCAAAGTCAGGTTAGCTCAAATCCAGCGAAAAATATATCCCGAGGTTTCTGGCACTCTGTTATGGGATACGTGAAAACAGTAGTTAGAGGGGACTGCATTAAGTATGCAGCCCATTTAAAGCAACAGCAAAACCAACGGATGAACACGCTCCAAAAACAATTGCAAGATCTACAAGATCGACAGGCTGGGGGAGATTGCTCTGTGATACCTGATATTCGAACCCTTAAGCAACAGATCCAAAAATTGATAGATGTAAAGACAGAGCAGGCCCTACAATGTTTGCGCCAGCGGTACTATGAGATGGGACCTCGGGCTTCCCGCCTCTTGGTTCACCGCCTGAGACGGCAAACTTCTCAGTCTACGATTACTCAGATCCGAGATCCAAAGACCGGACGCCTAATAAAAACCCCGGAAAAAATTCTGGTGGGCTTTAAGGATTTCTACGCGAATTTATATGCATCAGATCACTCGCCAGATAGAGCACAAATAGAAACCTACTTAGCCAAGTTAAAATTACCAAAATTAACTCAGGAAGTCAAAGACTCCCTTGACGCACACTAACACCCCGGGAATTGGCAGCTGCGATCAAGAAATTAAAAACAAAAAAAATCACCCGGCCCTGACGGATATACTCCAGAATTTTTTAAATTCTTTGTAAAAGAGATTGAGGGCCCGCTATTGGAAACGTGCAGGAAGGTGCAGTCGGGGAAGAGGCTTCCGGTTTCTTGGAATTTTACAATTATTTAGAGTGTCCCCAAACCAGGGAAAGATATCATGCAATGCAGTTCCTTCCGGCCAATTTCGGTATTGAACATTGACTATAAATTATATGCATCAATCCTGGCAAAACGCCTAGAGGTAATATTACCTAAACTCAAATTATGATCAAACAGGGTTTGTCCTAGGCAGGCAGACACAGGATAACATTAAAAGATCGGTGCATATAATATACCATGCCACCCGGTCGGGGACGCCTTGTATGATACTAAGCTTGGATGCTGAGAAAGCGTTTGACCGGGTGGCATGGAAATTTCTGACCCTCTCCCTGCAAGTGCTAGGATTCTCAGAAGCCTTTATTAAAATTATAAATAACATATACATGCCCCCAAGGCTTATATAAAGATAAATGGCAGAATTTCTACTCCGATACTTTCGCATCGAAGGCACCAGGCAGGTGCCCGCTCTCCCCTCCTTCTTGCCCTTTATCTTGAGCCTCTGGCACAAGCGTTAAGACAAGAGGAGCAAATTCAGGGTTGGGATCTGGGAGGAGAGACGCATAAGTTGGCTCTATATGCGGATGACCTGCTAGTATATCTTAAAGACCAGAGCAATCATTAGAGCATCTGTGGGCACAGCTGATGGAATTCAGCAACTTAGCCGGATATAAAATAAACAAGTCTAAAACGGAGGTTTTATGCTCCCATTATGACCCTTCAGAACAGGTTCGCAGAGGGTTCCCATTTAAGTGGAATTTAACACATATCAAATATCTGGGGGTTCAGCTGAGCCTTCAGGAGGATCAGTTATTCGCACTTAATTTCATGCCAATTCTAAATAGTATTAAATTAGAGCTGGAGCGGTGGGCCCCCATTCCCATCCCCCTGATTCAGAGAGTGGAGGCAATTAAGATGGTAGTTCTTCCAAGGCTCCTATACTTGATGCAGTCAATTCCCACTCATATCCCAAATACATATTTTGGAGCACTCAACAGAGGAATCTCGCGATTTATATGGGGGTCTCAAAACCTAGGGTTCACTATCGGCACTTCAAATTCCTAAGAAAGAAGGAGGCCTTTCACTACCAAATTTCAAAATATAGTATCAGGCTGCACAGTTGCGAACTCATATGTACTGGCTGGATCGGGCCTACTCAGCCAAGTGGAAAACTTTGGAATTAAAGGACGGGGTTCCTTATAAGAATTTAAATGAAGCACTGTTAGGACAGAGGGAAAAATCCAAAATAAGGATAGAGGGTAATCCTTACACAGCTCTCTCACTGTGTATCTGGCACGGAATCCTAAGAGATAAGGGGGCGAAAGGATGGAGGGAACTTTTGTCTTTGGTACCATATTTAGACTCTTTTTTACCCTCTAAATGGGATGCGGGATTCAGAAGATGGGAGGAAAGGGGCTTACACCTGGTGTGGCAATTTTTAGAGGGAGAGGGGATCGTATCTTTTGAAACATTAGTTAATAGGCATGGGATACCCTGGAAAGATAGGTTTAGATACTTTCAAATTAGGAATTATATCAGTGATCTGCAGGCGCATTCCACTATAGGGGATACACATATTCCACAAATAGCAGAGGTATTCAGGAAAGCAATAGAGGGCAGGCCAGTGAGTTCTCATATAATTTCCAATCTATATCAAGCGCTCCTTGCCTGGAAAGGGGATACTACCACTACTATAAGGAAGGCATAGGAACGAGATCTGGGAACACAGATCCCTGAGGAGTTTGGGCTTGGTCACAGTCCAGAGTCCATTGGGCCTCTCGGCAGGAGCTGGAGGAATTTTCATGGAAGATATTTGTCAGATACTTCCGTACTCCAATAATCCAAATGAAATATAAGCACCTAATGTGTCCAGAGTGCTGGAGGAAATGGTACAAACCAGCAACACTGGTGCATATAATGGAGTTGCTCAGTTCTTGCCCCTTCTCCGAAACTTGCAAGAGGCCATGCAAAAAATAGAAGACCCTAACCTGAGAATTTCCCCTCTCTGTTTTTTCTTCCTGGAACTCCCTGAAGAACTCAGGGATACCCAGCCAATAAGGTTCCTGAAGATCTCCTTCCTAGCTGCCCAGAAAGTAATAACAAGTAATTGGTTATCCCAAAAAGCAATTACCCTCACAATGTGGCAGGAGCGCATGATAAATATTTACAGAATGGAAGCACTAATGGCTTCAGCAAACAAGAATGTACCTGGCTTTGAGATTCTGTGGAGACGGTGGGTTCTATATATGGAAAGTAGCAGGCCGGACTTTATTCCCTAATTAAATTCGAGTTAAAAGCAAAACTAAGAGTTTACAGAGCAAGAACATACCTGGTTCTTTAGAAAATTAAAGGTAATAATTAATAAACTGGGGCTACTCCTCAACTGATATATGAAACGCAAAATGATATAGAGCAGATCCCGGATTTAAGATAACCTGTAACTGGGAGGTGTCTTGGGGTTTACATCTTGGTAAGAACTAAGGTAAGCTTCTTGAACTGTTTACCCTAAACTCTAAATCACATCAATTCAAAAACCAAAAGCATAAGTAATGAAATGCCTTTGAAATGAATGATGAGATATTAGCTCTGTGTAATGTAATGTATGTCTGTATTGTCTATTTTATGCGATTCTAAAAGAATTGAAAAAATAACAAATAAAGAAAGTTTAAAAAAAAAACACCAAATGCTGAATCTTATCCATTTGGAATTATAAGTTTTTCTGGTGGCAGGTTTTCGAGAGGCTTTAAGAATATCCAGAACCCCCTGAGACAGATGCAGACTTGCATATTCTAACTCTTCAAGAACCACGCCTTGAGTTTGAGAGACAGATGGTTGGAGTTCCATATCCTTCCCTGAGAGGAGGTTAACAGATTGTGTTTCTTGCGAAGAGACAGGGGAAGATGGACTGCTAGGGACATCAACAGAGGATACCAAGGCTGCCTGGCCCAGTCTGGTGCAATCAGGATCACGTTGCATGATTGTGACCTTATCTTGACCAGAACCTTGAACAACACAGGGAAGGGAGGAAAGGCATACAGGAATTTCCCCTCCCAATCCAGAACCAGAGCATCCAGGGGGACTGAGCTCATGACTGGGGGTCTGCAACAGAAGAGAGGGAGTTGATTGTCTGGGGCTGCAAAGAGATCCATCTCTGGAGTGCCCCATCTTGAGAAAATTACATTCAACACCAGGGGATCCAGGGACCATTCATGATGGCCCTGAGATATCCTGCTCAGAGCGTCTTCTAGCACATTGTCCTTCCCTGGAAGGTGGACTGCTACGAGAGAGATCTGCAGGGAATAAGCCAGAAACCATAATTTCATGGCTTCTGTGCACAAGGCCGTAGTCCGAGTGCCTCCCTGCTTGTTGATGTACCACATGGTGGTGGTGGTGGTGGTGTGTGTCCTGACCTGAACCACCTTGTTCTACACAGAGTCCAAGAAAGCTTGAAGAGACAGGTATACTGCCCTGAGCTCCAAAATATTGATATGAAGTACACTCTCCTGAGGGGACCACACTCCTTGTGCAGTGAGGGCTCAAAAGTGAGCTCCCCATCCAAGGAGAGAAGCAGCTGTGGTTAAAACCACAGAATGAATGAGTCTGGGTGATGAATGGGACTCCTTGTCTGAGACTGTCCTGATCCAACCACCATTGGAGAGCCTGGATCAGAGTCCGAGTCACTGGAATCAGTTTGGTTAGAGGATCTTTTTTCTGAGACCAAAAGGACCTCAGATGGAACTGAATGTCCCTCATCTGAAATCTGACTCCCTGCACCACTGCAGTGGAAGCTGCCATGTGACCCAGGAGCTGAAGAAAATGTCCTGCTGGTCAAGACACTAGAAGGTGGAAAGAAGAAGCCAGGTCTGTAAGAGCCTTTACCCTTGCCAGAGGAAGAAAAGCTTTTGCTTTGACAGTGTCCAACTCTATCCCTATGAAGGTCAGGAGTTGCACTGGCTCGAGAACTGACTTTGAAAGATTGAGGAGGAATCCCAGAGAAGTGAGCAATTGCTGTGTCACTTGCAGGTTTGACTGGACTTGGTCTGGAGACTTCCCCACAATGAGCCAGTTGTCCAGGTATGCAAAAATGGAAATGCTTTGTCTCCTTAGAAAGGTCACAACTACTGCTAGGCATTTTGTGAACACCCTTGGAGCTGATGCTAGTCCGAAGGGCATTGCTCTGAACTGATAATGGCCTGAAGGCAATTCGAACCTGAGGTACTTTCTGTGGGAGCACCAGATGGGAATGTGAAAGTAGGCATCCTTGAGGTCTAGGGAGGCTAACCAATCCCCTGGTCTCGGAGAGGGAAGAATTACACCCAGTGTCACTACTTTGAATACTGGCTTGACTAGGTGCTTGTTTACGTATCTTAGGTCTAGGATGGGCCGCCACTCCCCTATCTTTTTTGGGGTGGGTAAGGAAGTATCTGGAGTATAGACCTTTGCACCTGTGTGGAGTAGGAACTCTCTCTATGACTCTTAGAGCCAGCAGAGAGGAAACCTCTGCCTCTAGGGCAATGGTTTCTGAGATGTTTGCAGGTGGAAAAGACCTGACCCTCAGTTTTGGAAATTTTTTGAAGCTGAGGGCCAGTCCCTGGCTTACCATCTCCAAGACCCACTTGTCTGAGGTAACAGACTTCCAGGCCTGGAAGTAGTAAGCCATCCTGCCTCCTACTGGAATAGTGGAGTCGACCCAGGTTGACACATCAGGGTGTCTGCTTGGCAGGAGCCTTAGACCGGAAGGAGGATGCAGTCCTGCTCATCCCCCTTCTTCCTCTCCCTCTGAAGAACCCCCTCTGAGGAAAAGGGGAGGAGGCCTGTGCCTGGTAGAAAGGCCTGCCCCTGCCCCTAGACTGCTGCCTCTGAGGAGCTGCCTGCCTTTCTCTGGCCTGTACACTCCTGTAGTTGGTCCTGTATTCGTCCATCTTTTTCATGTAATTCTCTGTCTGCTCCCCAAACAAAGAATCACCCACCACAGGGAAATCCTTGGCCTTAGCCTGGGTGTCCTGTGAGAGGCTAGAACATCTGAGCCAAGCAAATCTCCGAAGAGACACAGATGTAGCCATGACTTGTGATGACACATCATTTGAGTCCACATCACCATGAAATTGGATCTTAGATGCCTCAATCCCATCAGCAGCCACCTCCTCCAGCTCCTTGGCTAGCTGGGGGAAAGCCTGCTAGCCAGTTCCAGAACAGTATCCCATTTGGACTTCTGATATCTGGCTGTGTAGGCCATACAGTTTGCCTGCTTGAGTCCCAAGGAGGATGCCAAGTACTGTTTTTTGGCCATAGCATCCACCTTCCTAGAGTCTTTATCTTTTGGGGGGGGGAGGGTGAAGCCAAGGGTATGTTAGCCTTGTCACAGGCTGCAGCCTGTACTACCCCAACATGGCTGCGTTGGTGGAACAAGAACTCTGTACCCGAGCCTGAAAACATATACCTCCTGTCTATTCTTTTATCTACAGGAGGTAAAGAATTTGGAGTTTGAAAAATTTTCTGTGTCTGTTTCCCAAAGGACTTATGGAGGTGAACAGACCAGCTCTTGGACTCTGGGATGTCCATCATTTCCACAAAATCAGGCTCCTCTTGTTCCTTGACAGCTTCAACCAAGGGAAGACTGGAGAGTATCAACCGCTTTCTTGTAAAACATATAGTGGGATGGGGACTCAGAAAGCCTGGATGGGG
This sequence comes from Neoceratodus forsteri, assembly GCA_016271365.2. Classification (NCBI taxonomy): domain Eukaryota; kingdom Metazoa; phylum Chordata; order Ceratodontiformes; family Ceratodontidae; genus Neoceratodus; species Neoceratodus forsteri. The sequence continues at coordinate 87,577,235 of CM028136.1, forward strand.
AAACACTGGAAGGCCTGTCTGGGGAGATGTCCGGTTCAATGGGCTCATTCAGACCTTCATCACTGTCATCTTCATCATCGTCGTCTTGTTCTTCCTCCCATTCCGGTTCATAAAATTCATCCGGAACATATTCTGGAACTGGGGGAACCGACCGAACCGAGCGCCTACCGAGAGGCACCAGATCGGATGGAGCAATTCCACAATACTTATCGCCCTGGCTATTTCTTTGGTGGTTGGATTATGCAGTTTTGGATCCGAATCGGCTGATTTCCCTTTGCGATCTGATGGAACTGACCCCTCAGGGTCGGATATCCTCTTGCCTGAGGGAGTATCGCCCAGGTCAGTGGCCACTCCCTCACGTTCGGTAGGAACCGAACCGGGCATGCCATCCGGATTAGCGGACTTCTCGGTCTCCTTTTCCCTGAGCTTACCCAACCACTTCTCTAGGGTGGCCTTTGGGAAATTCTTACAAATTTGGCAGTGTCAATCGAAGTGGCCAAACCCCAGACAATAAACATAAATTGTGTGAGGGTCTGCCTTAGCAAAGGCATTCCCACACTCACCACAGTGTTGAAACCCAGTGGGCCCGGTTTTTTTTCTTCGGTTTCTCAGACATGGCCACACTACAAAACTTACCCTTTACAGCTTAACTGTCAGGTAAGAAGCTCATATCAGTTACCAACCGTGTTACGGGTCGTGGGAAAAAAACATGTAAATCACGTTTTTTTGAAACAGATAGGAACCGGTACCTCACACACTACACTGAAGAAATAAAAATAACCTAAAACAATTGGTTCTGAACCGGACCGATCCACAGGTTTTACAATTTCCACAGAATATTTTATTTCAACAATACAGTCCACTACCTACTACCACTTACTGTACCACAGACAGGGATCTGAAGCCAAACAACAACAAATCGGTTGCATAAACAGACGGATTCTTAACCGAACCAACTGTAGCAAAGGAGCAATCTCCGGAGCGACGGAACAGTTAGGCGGAGTAAAGAATTTGACGGTTACACTCATACCTCTCAAGTGTACCACATTACGAGGAACGTTCCTCATTTTACTGCACAAAATTTTCCTGATCCACATTGTGAGGACTTGTTCCACATTCAGTATTAACATTTTAAAGCAAACAGCTATAGTAAGTGATGCCAAAAATACATTATTCAATTAATAACAGACTTTCTGAACATAAATGCAAACATTTTAACAATGTTCTGAGCCTCCTAGGTAAAGATTTGATTAAGTGTTCCACATTTTGCTCATTTGTTCCACATTATGAGAGGCAATGTTCCACATTTGGGGAACAAAAGGTTGAGAGGTATGGTTACACTTTGAAGTGCTGCAGACAGAGGTTTGAAACCGAGCTCAAGCTCACGTTCTATGCTTCCTGCATAGAGTTAACTCTTTCCTCTCTGAGGCAGTTCAAGTGCTGGGGCTAACTGCATGTCAGAATACAGCAAGACTTCATGTTGTTTGAATTAAATATTTTCTTTGGCAGTATACTTTCATATCTCAGTCTGAAACATGGTTCTCGGTTTTTCATATGCTGAGAGTACAGTATGAAGTTCTTCAGTTCAAGTTGATAGCTTAATAAAACAAACATGGACATTCCTTGTATTGTTGTTTTTCACAGGTACTGGGCTGGAAACCTAAAGGGACATAACCTTTATTAACTATTGTAAGTTTGATATCCTTTTCAAATTCAAGACTAACCCCCCCCCCCACTAGAAAGTGATTTATGAAAGATTGCCATAATAAATGGGAGTAGTAACCTGTAGGAGTTGTAAATCAGTCGACTATTTATGAGCCCGATTTACAGAGGAGTTGCTCAGCTGTTTAAAAAAAAATATATACAACACATTGCTGTCTCCTCTGTATGTTGCTGCTTCTCATCTGGTCTGTGTGGACAGTGATGTCGTTTTGCTCGTTTTCTACTAGGACACTTATTCAACTGGCCTGTCTAGCAAAATGACAGGTGGCATGCTGTTGACGCTGACAGCAGTACCTGGTGGGGACTGGGTTCGGGGAGGATGAGGTTACTCGGCACAGGGGACCTAGGTTTGGCTACTCTGGGGCACCCAAGTAAATCCGAACACAGGAAGCAATAACTGTAATGTCCAGAACCAGGAATGGGATTCTTCAGTGTGGCTTTTATTCACATCCAAGCTGAACAAAACAAAGCATAGACGGACCCCCACGGGGCTACATTTCCTGGTAATGTAGATTAGAGACTACAGAACACTTTATCACTATTTCCAGCCCTCAGGCTCTAAACCCACCAGGCACACAGCCCAGACTTGCATGCAGCTTTGGGTACACAGCCCGACTTGTACACTACTTGGGTTTTCCCCACTGGCCCGGCTCCCCCGCCGGCCACTTGATCCGCGGTCCATTTGAGGAATGAACCAATTATCCAATTTGCGGTCCATTTGAGGAATGAACCAATTATGCTGTTGTGGATCCCCAAACCACACTAGAGTCTTCGACTCCTAGAGAAATTTTCCTTACAATCCCACGTCTGGGTACTTCCCTCATCACTGGCCAAGTGCCTGAGGTAAAGTAGAAACCCACAGAAGAAATCCGTAGAGGTGGACCTGGTCATTAAAGATGGGGGACCACCCACCTCCAGCTCCCACAGCCCATACCCAGCCATTTCTCTGGAAACTGAACAATTCCTTTACTGAACTTTCAAATGTAGATTCTGGGTAGACCGTCTGTCACATCTCCTCTACATATTATTTGCATCCCAACAAACTCTGGACTTGAACTTACTTTTACTTTGCTTAGCCCATTACTCTAAGCTTCCCAATATTGTAGTAGTTCAATCCCCACATTGTCACACAAGTCCCAGGGTGAAAAACATAGGCCCTTTTAGCAAGAGCAGACACTCACCCTCACGTTGCAGGTGCCCCACAGGCGACTCACAAATCTTCTTATTCTCCCAAATAAACTCTGGAACACATAGGCAGCTTTTCCTTCACAAGCAGAACTAGGGGTTGCCCCAGGAATCTGCAGGAACTCTTCCTGCTCCCCGAAGGGAGGGGCACCGAGACCCGAAAACAGCGGTCTCCACCACTTCAGTAATCTTCTGTGTCTCTCTTTAAGGTGGAGACACACACCCTTCTACTTAAAAGTAGCCCTCTGTCAGGGCTCAGGCTCCTAGAGCCTTCACTGAGCTGCTTTCTCAGCAAGCTCCCTACTTCACACTCACTCACTGAAGACTGAGTGAAGACTGACCTCAAAACCTCCCAACGTTCTAACCAACTCCCTTGCTGCAGATTCCAATGTGGCTCATGCAGCTGCGATAGTTCTATTGGTGATGTCATCCCTCAGTCTCAGCTGAGACTGAGAACAGAGAGAGACAGTGTGAAACCCATTTAACTAGAGTTTCACAAGCTGCCTTCCCTGCCTACCACTAGGTCTTACTGGGATTCTAGTAACCCCGGGTAACAAGGGGGTTACAAATGCACTGCTGCTGGGAATGAAAGTCAAAAATGCTTTGGCAATTTGCTGTTTTCACATGCCTGTCCTCGTCTAAATAGCTGTTGTTTCTTTTGGCCCTGCAGCCTTTTCAGTCTGTTATTTATAAATGTTGTTCTGCTCAATTTGGGGGAGGGGGAGTGTGCTGTTTTCACATGCCTGGTCTAAATATGATCTTGTCCTTGTCCCGCTCTGTGCAGCCTTATGAACTGCAGGTCATTATTTTATGCAGTACTGCAATGACAAGTGCTGAACATAAAGTACCAAAAGTCCCAAACACCACTGCAAATACCTGCAAGCGAACATTCAACATTGACAAATGTTTGTTTTACCTAGCCCTTGGATGTCACTATCTACGCAGAGAGAGACTGGTTTATTTTTTTCAGCCACAGAGTTTAACAGGTTTAAGTCTAAGTAAAACATTCAGTGAAAACCACAGTAGGCAGGAAATGGAAATTACGTACCCTACCGTAATTCTTGATATTCTTGAACGAGTCTCCACCACTCATTCACACTAATGGGATCAGCGCCAGAGGCACTAGGACCCATCGGGAGCAAACTTTTTTGTTGGAAGGTTGGCACCTGAGACGGCGCCGCGAGGAGCAGCATTGCGAGCCTCAGCTCGTGCGGTAATGAATACCTCGGCGTCAACCTTCCAACCACCTCAGTACCTTTTATTCCGAGGGGGTGCAGCCTAACTAACCTAGAAGGGTAGCCTAACCAAAAAACTGGACATAAGATAGTCCGGAAGACCCGTGTAAGAAGGGTCAACAAAGAAGTCTTCACAGCCTAAAGATTTGAGGGAGTGAAGACCAACAACAGAGGTGAGCTCGGGGGATGGAGGGTGGGCGTGTGAATGAGTGGTGGAGACTCGTCCAAGAAGATCAAGAATTACGGTAGGTAAGTAATTTCCATATCTTCCTGGACCTAAGTCTCCACCACTCTTTCACACTAATGGGAGAGTACCAAGGTAATAGTCCCCTGAGAGGGCGGCAGGAGAGACAAAGAGCTCACAGTTTTAGGACAGAAGTCCATTGAGGATGGTTCTGCCAAAGGACAGATGTCGTCTGGCATGAACATCCAGGGCATAGTGTTTAACCAAAGTATGCACTGAGCTCCAGGTAGCCGCATTGCAAATATCTGCAATGGGAACGCTGCGGATTTCTGACAGAGATGCCGCTACCATCCTAGTAGAGTGAGCGTACACTCTGCTCTCCAGCTTAATCTGTGCCATGGAATAACAGTGGCGAAGGCATGCCACTAGCCATGCTGAGATACATCTGATAGCGACAGGTTGACCCAGCTGAAAGAAACAAACAGTTGTTGAGCTTTACGAAAGTCCTTTGTTCTATCTAGATAGAAACGTAAAGCTCTCTTGACGTCCAGGGAATGAAATGAACGTTCTCCTTCATTTTGGAAGTCCGCAAACTAAGAGGGAAGGACTAAAGGTTGGTTTAGATGGAACTCCAAAACAACCTTAGGAAGAAATTTAGGATGGGTTCTAAGGACTACTTTGTCTTTATGGAACATGGTATACAGAGGATCTGTGACCAAGGCATGCATCTCAGAAACCCCGCGGGCTGAGGTAATGCCCACCAGGAAGGCCATTTTCCAGGTGAGAAATTTTAACTCACAGGTAGCCAGAGGTTCGAAAGGCTTTCGGGTGAGCATGTCTAGCACAAGATTAATGTTCCAGGCTGCGACTGGACGTCTTATAGGAGGTCCGGTATGCAGAATTCCCTTAAGAAACCTCTTAACTACAGGTAATTGAGCTAGTGACAAGGAAATTACTGGCTTATGATAAGCTGAAATGGCACAAAGGTGAACTTTGACTGTAGAGTACTGCAGACCTGAATTTGAGAGGTCTAAGAGGTACTCCAAAATTTTATCTGGTGGGCAGGAAAAGGGATTTAAAGAGGATTTTGCACACCAGAGCGAAAAACGCTACCATTTGGCTGTTTAAGTTTTTCTAGTGGCTGGCTTCCACGCAGCCAAAAGAATATCTGAAACCTTGCGAGCGACGTTGAATCTATTCACTTCTATCTCTTCAGGAGCCAAGCATGAAGGTGAAGCGACCTCAAGTTGGGATAAACAACCGGCCCTTGAGTCAAGAGGTTCGTCTGAAGTGGGAGTGGTTTCGTCGGGGCTGCCGACATACTGTTGAATAGTGGAAACGACATTTGTTGAGGTCAGAAGGGAGCACTGAGGATCATTTTGCCCCCTGGGATTCGAACTTGAGAAGTACCCTCTGAATTAGAGGAAGAGGCGGAAAGGCGTATAGAAAGCATTTTGTCCACTGCAGCCTGAACGCAGCCTGACAGAAAATGCCAGGCCCTGGATTTCTGGAGCAGAAGAGAGGCAGTTTTGTGTTGAGTGGGGATGCAAAAAGGTCCAGCTCTGGAGTTCCCCACTCTGCGAATACCGACTGAACTACGGTTGAGTCGAGAGACCATTCGTGAGGATCTGTCTCTGTTCTACTGAGTAGGTCCGCCAGTTCGTTCTGTACTCCTGGCAGGTAGACCGCTTGAATTAGAGACTTGTGCTGCAAGCACCATTCCCACACTCTCATCGCTTCTCTGCATAAGGGGTAAGAGTGAGCGCCGCCCTGCTTGTTGATGTGATACATCACTGCTTTGTTGTCTGTTTGAAGGAGAATGCTCTTGTGTCAGAGAAGAAAAAATTACTCACCTTAGTAATGTTTCTACTAATGGAGTCTTGCTATATTATGACATATGCAGTGAGTCCCAACCTTCGAACTGCTCCGGAGGTGAAAGAGTTAACTTTCCATGCCAGGCATGGAACGCTGAGCTCGAGCTCAGTTGAAACTCTGTCTGTTGTTCTTCAAACTCAAACTGTCAGATTCTTTACTCCGCCTCACTGAACAGTCGCTCCGGAGATTTCTCCTTCTGCTCGGTGCATTTTGTCGGTTAAAGTATTATTTTTCTCGGTTTTCGACCGAATTTAAACTGCAACTGGTCAGTTCAGACTCTGTCTGTGGTATTTGTGAGTACTAGATAGGTTTTACATTAATTTCTATTCTGTGTGGAACTTGTAAATGGTTATCGGTTTGGTTTAAAATATATTAATCTGTCATTTAGAGTGTGGTTACCGGTTCTTATCGGTTCTAAAAAAAAAAAAACGGATTTTATTATGTTTTTTTCCACGACCCGTGACACGGTTGGGAACCGATAAGGGGTTCTTACCTGGCGGATTGCCATAAACGGGTAAGTTTGGTTAGGACTGGCACTATGTCTGAGAAACCCAAAAGAAAAACCGGGCCCACTGGGTTTCAACACTGCAGTGTCTGTGGGGAAGTCTTTGCCAAGGCTGACCCCCACACCACTTGTGTTTATTGTCTGGGGTTTGACCACCTCAATGCAGACTACCAGATTTTGTAAAAATTTTCCTGCAGCTACCCTGGAAAAGAGAGTCGGTAGGCTCAGGGAAAGGGAGGCCAAAAAGTCCGCTGAACCGGATGGCCAGCCCGGTTCAGTTCCAACCGAACCGGAGGGAGTGCCCTATGACCAGGGCGAGACTTCCTCGGGCAAAAGGAGATCCAACTCTGAGGAGTCGGTTCCAGTAAAAAGGACTAGGAAATCAGCTGGTGTGGAGCCAAAACTTTCCTCTCCAACCGCTGAAGAAATAGCAAAGCGATTAAAATTGTCCAGTCACTTTCCTCGGTTCCGACCAACCGCACCATCAGGTAAGCATCCGTTCGGCCGTTCCACCAGTTCAAGAATATGATTTAGAGGAATATTATGAACCGGAGGAGGGGGAAGAGGAGTATGAGGAGAGTGAATGTGGATTTGAAAGTCTGGATGTGCCCATTGACCTGGACATCTCCCCAGACAGACCTTCAGGAGTATCTCCTCCTAGGCTTTCTGAGTCCCATTCTCATTTTATGTTTTATAAGAAAGTGGCTGAAACCCTCCAGCTCCCTATGGAGGAAGCTGTGGATGATCAAGAGGAGCCTGACTATGTGGAAATGATGGATATCCCAGAGTCAAGGAGGCTGTCTATTTCTCTGCATAAATCTTTTGGGAAACAGACAGTTAAAATTCTAAAAACTCCTCACACTATACCTCCTGTGGATAAGAGAATGGACAAGAGGTACACATTGTCAGGCTCTGATATGCAGTTCCTTACACAACAATGCAGCCATGTTGGGGTAGTGCAGGCTGCAGCCTGTGACAAGGCAAATATTCCCTTGGCTTCACACCTCCGGACAAGGACTCCAGGAGGATTGATGCCATGGCAAAGAAACAGTATATGGCAGCATCCTTGGGACTCAGACAGGCAAATTATATGGCTTATGTTGCTAGATATCAGAAATCCAGATGGGATACTGTTATGGCTTTAGCAAAACAGGTCCCTGGCCAGCTTGCCAAGGAGCTGGAGCAGGTGGCTGCTGATGGTATTGCGGCATTCTAGGTGCAATTCCATGCTGCAGTGGACTCTAATGATGTGTCATCAAGAGTCATGGCTACATCTGTGGCACTTCGCAGAATTGCTTGGCTCAGATGTACTAACCTGTCACAGGATACCCAGACTAAGGCCATGGATTTTCCTGTTGTGGGTAATTCTCTGTTTGGGGAGCAAACAGAAATTACATGAAAAAATGGGCGAGTATGGGACCACCTATAGAGTGCACAGGTAAGGAAAGGCAGGCCACTCCTCAAAGACAGCTTTCCAGGGGCAGGGGCAGGCCTTTTCACAGGCCTTTTTACCAAGCCCAGGCCTCCCCTTCTGCTTATGCCCAAAGGAGGTTCTTTAGAGGGAGAGGCAGACGGGGTACAAGCAGGCCTGCTTCCACCCCTCAGCCCAAAGCCCCTGCCAAGCAGGCACCCTGATGGGGCTGCCAGGGCCGATTCTCAGTTACCTGTAGGGGGCAGGCTGGCTTACTTTGTCCGGGACTGGAAGTCTCTGACATCAGACAAGTGGGTCCTGGAAGTAGTAAGCCAGGGACTGGTTCTCAGCTTCCAAAAATTTCCAAAGATGAGAACCAGATCCTTTCCACCTGCAAACCCACCAGAGGCACTTGCCCTAGAGACAGAGGTCTCTTCCCTCCTGGCTCTCAGAGCTGTGGAAGAGGTTCCACCCCTACACCAGGGCAAAGGATTGTACTCCAGGTACTTTCTTACCCCAAAAAAGACAGGAGAATGGCGGCCCATCCTGGATCTCAGAAATTTAAACAAGCACCTTTTAAAACCAAAATTCAAAATGGTGGCTCTGGGAATTATACTACCCTCTCTAAGGCCAGGGGACTGGCTAGCGTCCCTGGACCTCAAGGATGCCTACTTCCATATTCTCATCAGAAGCTCCCATCGAAAGTACCTCAGGTTCGAGCTGCCCTCAGGCCATTACCAGTTCAGAGCAATGCCCTTTGGCCTCACCTCTGCTCCAAAGGTATTCACAAAATGCCTAGCAGTAGCAGTTGCTTCCCTAAGAAGGCAAAAAATTGCCATCTTCCTTTATCTGGACGACTGGCTCATAGTAGGCCAGTCTCCAGACCAAGTCAAGTTACATCTACAGATAACTCAGCAACTGCTCACCTGTCTAGGTTTCTTTCTGAATCTTTCAAAGTCAGTTCTAGAGCCTGTCCAGCTCCTCACCTTCATAGGCGCAGAGCTGAACACAGAGAAAGCCAGAGCCTTCCTTCCTTTGGGGAGGGCAAGGACCCTGGTCTCTCTGGCCTCCTCCTTTATCCTGCAGGTCTCTCGACCAGCAAGGCATTTTCTACAGCTCCTGGGGCACATGGCTGCTTCCACAGCAGTAGTGCAGGGAGCAAGATTTCAGATGAGGGACATCCAGTTCCATTTGAGAGCCTTTTGGTCTCAAAAGAAAGACCCTCTAACCAAATTTTTTTTGTGTAGCTTCTAGAGCCTGTTCTACTTGAGGGCCGAAGAGATACACACCATCAAAAGGCAACGCCATTACCTGCTGCTGTGCGTCATTCGTAAAACTTGAAGTGCGCAGCCAGGAATGACGGCCGGTACAAATGCCAGCCGCCGCCGCTCTGGAAGCAGTATCAAAAGCATCCAGAGCCGCTTTAACCTGCTACTTGCTGGATCTGATACCCCGGTAATGGTCTGAAGAAGTTCTGACTTTGTATCAGATTCCGGAAGAGCTTCAACCATCTGTTTGAGCGAATGTCAAAGAATATACTCATATTGAGAAAAATAGCCCTGGTAGCTGGCTAGCCCTGGTAGCTGGCAATACGCATACCCAGGGTGGAAGCAGCAAAGACTCTCTTATCTAAAGTGTCTATCTTACGAGATTCTTTGTTTCTTTTGTCGAGCTGTAGTAGTCTGGGGAAGGACGACCTTATCATTCTCTGCCAAAACTACAGCAGGATCCACAAAGGCTTGGGACGCCAAAATGGGTCGATCCTTGGGGGCTGAGTATTTCCTATCTATGGATTTAGCCACTGAAGGACTGAGAGCACGACTGCTCCATACCATTTGAGACAGCGTTTCAAAGGATGGCTGTACCGGAAGAGTCAAATCCGTAGGGATCTCCGGAACATGGAGATACTGGAGTCTTAGCAATTTCCCAGGATCGATGTCTGTAGTTTGGAGAAAAAGGGTGGAAATCAAGTTTTTCAGCAGAGACTTAAAAGACAGGTCCTCAACCACAGGCTCTGCAGCAGGAATAGACTCTGTTTCTTCCACTTCATCACCCAGCCTAAGGTCTGGGTCAAGCTCAATGTCATCTCCTGACAGTCCAGGAGGGACTGTATGGACAGGAAAGGAGTGAAAATCAGATGGAAATGAGGAAGGAAAAGGGGTAAGGGAGGAGTCCTGAGAGATGGACGACGCCCTAAGGACTCCGGCGCCTCAGAGGCGCTTGCGCGTGACGATCGCACAGGCACCAGGGGCGGTGCCAGAAGCCACCGCGGCCAAGCAGGCCAACAGCGTCGAGGGCGGCGCCGACAGATGTCCTGGCGCCGACCGCGCCATCGACACCAAGGGCATCGAAAACACCCCAAGACTCAGAAAAACAGGATTTGAGGAGAAGGGAGGAGGAAGAGCAGGAGATAGAGGCATCAGTGTGGCCCCCTGCGCCGCAGCCATATTGGGGGACACCTAAGCACGGAGTCGACGGAACCAAAGATGGTGCCGCGCAACCAGGGAGGCTCAACCGCCCTACCTGGTCTCCCAAGAAGCCCAAAGGCCCCTGAGTGACCGGGCCAGGCAGCTGGACCAACCTCCGAGCCCACTGCTCCATGAGAGCAGGCCAGTAATGAAACCGCTCATCTGAAGACCTACCAGAGGGCGAGGTAGGGCTCCGACGTCGAAGACGTCGGCTACCAGAAACGGAAGCTGGCTCCGAAGGAGGAGACCGGCAACTAGCTCCAATAACAGACCGTCTCACGCACAGACATATCAGAGGCGACTTCGAGTGATGCCTTCTCTTTTTTGACCTATGGGCCGGAGAAGAGCTCGAGGCCAAACGGTGGCGAGAATGCAACCGTTTATTTTTATGCTTTTGAGGAACCGCCGCCTCTCGGGCATTGGACTGACCGTTGTCAGACCCCCTCCAGAGAAGGCAGCGACTGGACCCAGCCCGCTGACTGAACAGCTTTTATACGAAGTCTCCCTACCGTCACCTGACCGCATATGGTTGACTCCATCAAAGTAGGCTGAGACTTCTTTGTAAATGAGAATAAACTTAAGCAATACTTATTCGAGATATTACTACAAAACAATAAAACTGAAAACTATGCTGCTAGTTTGAAGTTCGACTCCCGACGGGCGAGCGACGTCGTCACTGAAGTGCACTCGACGGCGGGAAAAAAGGAACTGAGGCAGTTGGAAGGTCGACGCCGAGGTATTCATTACCGCACAAGCTGAGGCTCGCGGTGCCGCGAGGTCTCAGGCGCCAACCTTCCGACAAAAAAGTTTGCTCCCGATGGGTCCTAGTGCCTCCGGCGCTGATCCCATTAGTGTGAATGAGCGGTGGAGACTTAGGTCCAGGAAGATCAACACTGTTGTCACTTGTGTATTTATTTCACAGATCAGCAGGAAAGACGAATTAGCCTGTCAGGGAATGCAATTTTATTTCTGGCCCTGGGACGTCACTATCTATGCAGAGACACCCTGGTTTATTTTTTCAAGCACAGAACTTACCAGGTTTAAGTTTAAATAACTCTGAATATGTAGAACAGAAGCCAGACAGACTGCAGTAAAATATACAGTAACCACCACAGTAGGCAGGCACTACACTTGCTGTCACTTGTGTAATTATTTCACAGATCAACACGAAGGGCAAATTAGCCCGTCTGGGAATGTATTTTTCAGACCCCAGGAAACATAGAATTTGATGGCAGATAAGGACCACTTGGCCCACCTAGTCTGCCCATTTCACTACCTAATGGATAAGCTGCAGATCCTAGTTAACCAGCAGCCTACTTTTTCCTACCCCCACCCCCTAGAATTGCCTTATGACTGTCCCATGCATGCCTGAATTCCACCACTGTTTTTGACTCCACAACCTCATCCTCCAGAAGGCTGTTCCATGCATCCACAACCTCTCTGTGAAAAATACTTCCTTAAATTACCTCTGAGCCGCCCCCATCTTCAAATTGTGCCCCTTGTTCTTGCACACCTCTTTTCTGAAAGATGCTACCCTCTTGGACTTTGTTGATTCCTTGAGGTACTTGAAAGTTTCTATCATGTCCCCTCTTCCTGCTTTCCTCGAGGTACATATTAAACTCCTTTAGTCTCTCTTCATATGTCTTCCAGTGCAGACCCTGCACCATTTTAGTTGCCCTCCTCTGGACAGCTTCCATCCTGTCTGTGTCTTTAGAGACTGGGTCTCCAGAACTGCACAGTACTCCAGATGGGGTCTCACCAGCTGTCTGTACAGAGGGATAACAACTTCCAGTTTTCTACTGGTGATGCCTCTCCCTATGCATCCCAGTATCCTCCCAGCCCTCCTTACTGCCCTCTCAAATTGCTTGCCCACCTTTAAGTCATCTGATATGACTATCCCCAGGTCCCTTTCCATTTTTGTTGTTGTTAGTATCTCACCCCCCATTGTGTACTCCTCCCTTGGGTTTTTGTTTCCCAGGTGCATTACCTTGCACTTTCTTAGCACTGAATCTAAGCTACCGTACATTTGACCATTCCTCTAACCTTGCCAAGTCCCTTTTCATCCTTTCCACCCCACCTTGTGCATCAACTCTGTTGCAGATCTTTGTGTCATCTGCAAAGATACATACTTTTCCTTCCAGTCCCTCTGCAATGTCGCTTATAAAGTCATTGAAGAGGACCAGTCCTAATACTGAACCCTGTGGTACCCCAATAGTAACCCCCTTTCTTCAGAGTGGACTCCATTTACTGTTACCCTCTGTGTCCTGTTCTCCAGCCAATTCTTTACCCAGGATATCATCTTGGGACCCACTCCCAGGCTAGCTAACTTGTATATTAATCTTTTGTGTGGGACTGTGTCAAATGCCTTGCTAAAGTCAAGGTAGGCCATGTCCACAGCCTCTCCCTGATCTACTACTTTGGTCACCCAGTCAAAGAAATCTATTAGATTCATCTGGCATGACCTTCCCACTGTGACTCCATGCTGCCTTGGGTCCTGTGCCCCTCTGGCCTCTAGGTACTCAACAGTTCTTTCCTTCAGAAGTGTTTCCATCATTTTCCCTATCACTGAGGTTAAACTAACAGGTCTGTAGTTTCCCGCTTCTGCCCTGCTCCCACTTTTGTGAAGTGGAATCACATCTGCCCTCCTCCAGTCCTCAGGTACCAACCCATCCTCCCATGATTTATTAGAGAGGGTAGTCAGTGGTGTCACTAGTTCTACCCTTAGTTCTTTTAGAATTCTGGGATGAATCCCATCAGGCCCCATTGATTTGCCCACCGTCAGTTTTAAGAGTGAGTTCTTTCAGAACTCTTTCTTCTGTAAATAGGCTGGTATCAACTTCTGTATCCAGAGTGTTTCTACTGTTTGGTTTAGGTACCTCCCCCTCTTCATTTGTAAATACCGAGCAAAAATATTTGTGTAGTATCTCTGCCTTTTCACCGTCACCTTCTGCCCACCCCTCCCCTTTATTAAGCCTCACTATCCCTCCCTTGGTCTTCCTGCGCTCCTGATATACCTATAAAGTTTTATCCCCCTTCTTAACTGAGTTGGCTAACTTTTCCTCGGTTTGGGCCTTTCTGTTCTGACTGCCTTCCCAGCTTCCTTTTGCTTTACTTGATACAATTCTCTGTCCTGCTCCTTCTGTAATTTCTTGTACTTCCTAAATGCTTTCTTTTTCTCTTGAACCTTCACTACCACCTCCTTTGAGAACCATAGTGGTTTCTTACATCGTTTTATTTGCTTCACACAAAGGCTTGTTACCTCTGTGATGGCAGTTTTTATTATTCCCCATTGTTCTTCCACCCCTCCTTCCTGCCCATTTGCTAGTGCATTCCTTAGGCACCTGACTCAACAGCTGTGTTCATTGGGAACCATACTGTTCGATGGTTGCTAGTTCCCAGATGGCTACCCATTTCTACATATGTGATCCTCTCTCCATCTCCATTTGAGAGAACCAGGTCTAAGATTGCTCCCTCTTGAGCGGGTTCCAATACTAGTTGTCTAAGGCATGCCCCTTGTAGGGCATCTAGAATAACCCCACTCTTAGAAGTGGCTGCTGCAACTGCACTCCATTTAACATCTGGCATATTCAGATCACCCTCAGCAATATCTCCCCTTTTTCTGCCATTTTAAGTATACTTTCTACCATTTCCCTGTCCATTTCCTCCCCCCTGAGAGGGGGGTCTGTATACAACCCTGTGCGGAATGTGGTGCCATTACCTGTCTCCAAGTTGATCCACAGTGCTTCTTCTCCTCCTCCGTTTACTCTTTTGTTCTGCTGCTTTGATTCCTTCCCTTATGTAGAGAGCTACTCCTCCTCCTCTTTTACCCTCCCTGTCCCTCCTGTAGATAGTGTATCCTGGTATGTTTATGTCCCAGTCATGGTTCTGTGTGTACCATGTTTCTGTGACTGCCACGATATCCAAATGTTCCTCCTCCATCAAGGCCACTAATTTAGGAAGTTTGTTACCCAGACTACGGGCATTGGTACTCATTGCCCTCCATTTTTTGATGGCTTTACATTTTGTAGCAGTATCCCTCACTGTCCTTTCTACCTTGGTCTTGTTCTCATTTAGTACCCTCTTTTGTAGGGGGAGGCTGGGAATTTCCTGCTGCTTATCAGTGCCTCCCCCCTTGACTAGTTTAAAAACTTGCCAATGAAGCACTTAAACTGATTGCTCAAAAGACTTGTTCCCTTCCTTGACAGATGCAGACCATCCTGCCAGTATAGGCTGGTGTCCCTCCAGGTAGAACCCCAGTCCCCTTCCTGTATTCTGACTTATGCAGTATGGTCTCACCATAAGACTGCCGCGGAGCCGAAATGGCTAACAGAATCTATGCAAGTGATGGAATGCTAGGCTTGAGCTCGGTTTTCAAATCACTGTCACTGATAACTAAACCATCAGATTCTTTACTCCACTTGCCTCGGTAAGACATCTCTGGAGAGCTCTCCATCACTTGAAGAAACTGTTTTTCTCGGTTTATTCACTAGCAAATTTTATTTTATTGGTATCCTTTTCACTGTCCTTGATTTTCAGGTAGTAACTGTTTAGATTTTTAGTCAGGAGGGGTAAGTAGTAGTTTTCCTCCCAGTTCTTCAACCGTGGGGAAACAGACTGTCTCCCTATTAGTTTTATTTATAGTTTAAGTTTTAAAAATTGTCTGGTCCAATTCGGTATCGGTTTATTCTGTTTGAATTTAACTGGGGTAACTCCTGGATTGTTATTATTTGAATTTTTCCGGGGTAATTCCTAGTTTTTGTGGCCGGTTTCTGTAACCGACAAAAAAAAAAAAAGTTAATAAGATTTACTTTTGGTGTGGTGATCAGGGTTATGTCACAGAAAACCAAAAAGAACAGGACCCACAGGTTTCCAGTACTGTGCGGAGTTCGGGGAACTTTTTGCAAAAGCAGATCCACACCTTATTTGCTTATTCTGTCTGGGGTCTGGCCACTTACAGACAAGACTGCGTACTAGTAGTACTAAAAACTTATTTTTATACACGTAGATATTACAAATCATCGTTGGGTCAAATACCCATTTTCAAGATGAACCTGTCACAGACCATGTTTAAAAACATATAAACTATTACTTCAGTTACATTCAAGTATCCTACAAATTGTACAAACAATACTCCAACTTTAGTAACATTCATACATTACAATTTACACTCACTCTTTATACATACGCCTAACGTACAAACTCTTTTCCTTTACAAATATACCAGGTTACATATCCTTTAAGCAGTCAAACAGATACAAAACATCTCAATCAGTACACGTACATTTTATTTTTAAATCACATCTGATGGCCTTCATAAACTGGTTGAGCTGTTAAATTTATTTTGTATTATGGTCTAATGGTCCCCATATTTGGGCTATTTTTACACTGAAAGTAATTTCTCCAAATCTATTGTATACTTTAGGTGCTACATACTTATTTCTCCCATTATTCCTCAGATTATATTCGTGTCCATGTTCCATTGGTATCATTTTTGCCACACGATAACTAGGTTTGTGACCATGTACCACCCCGAGTATTTGCTTTAGCCACTGTTGTTATAAGGATGACCACTATAAACTGTTTGCATATCGCAATGGTGAGTACAATATTCACATTTTAGGATAAATCTGGCTAAGTTGTTATATAGAACTTCAATTGTCTTTACATTTGTTTTACTGGCCATACAATATATGTGGCTTCCAAAATCTATACATGGTATTATCAATTGGTTTACAATATCCAGTCTCATGTTCTGATTTCTACATTATCTAGATCTCCCAGTAAGCACCCAGTTTGTTTTATTTACTAGATCTTTTATATGAATATCAAACTTTAGATTTTCGCCTATACTTACTCCCAGGTATTTATAAGTTGCCACCTGATTTCACAGAAACATAGACTTTGATGGCATATAAGGACCGCTTGACCCACCTAGTCTGACCATTCCCCTACCTACAGGATAAGCTGCAGGTCCTAGTTAACCAAAAGCCTATTTCTTTCTACCCCCCCCCCACAAGAATTGCCTTATGTTTGTCCCATACATTCTTGAATTCTCCCACAGTTTTAGACCCCACAACCTCCTCAGGAAGGCTGTTCCATGCATCCACCACCCTCTCTGTGACAAAATACTTCCTCACATTGCCCTCCTAGCTTCAAATTGTGTCCCCTAGTTCTTGCACATCTCTTTTTCTGAAAGATGCTACTCTCTTGGACTTTGTTGATTCCACTAAGGTACTTAAACGTTTCTATCATGTCTCCCCCTCTCCCTCCTTTCCTTGAGGGTATACATATTAAGCTCCTTTAGTCTCTCCTCGTATGGCTTCTCTTACAGACCCTGCACCATTTTAGTTGCCCTCTTCTGGACTGCCTCCATTCTGTCTATGTCCTCATGGAGATGGGGTCTCCAGAACTGGACACAGTACTCCAGATGGGGTCTCACAGACTGTCTCTACAGAGGGACAGCAACTTCCTGTTTTCTGGTGGTGATGCCTCTCCCTATACATCCCAGTATCCCCCCAGCCCTCCCTACTGCCTTCTCACATTGATTGCCAACCTTAAGGTCATCTGATATGATTACTGTCACAAACCCACTCAGCAGGTCAGCCCTCTACTCCCAAAGTGCCAACCTCTGAGCACAGTCTAGTGAACAGTTAACAGAACAAGGTAACCCTCTTGTCTTTTTTTGTTGATTAGAATCAACCTTTGGTCTCAAGTTCTGGAGGGATTCAAACTGTGAACCTCTTGTTAGCGTACCCAATGTACAGGCTCAGATATCTTTGCCTACGGGCACCTAACCAGGTGTACAGCATGAACCCTTAAAAACTGTAATACAAGACCTCAGATTTAAAATGCTTACCTTTTCCTAGTTTGGTATCACCATTCAAGCTTATGTATGGTGTCTGCTTTAACCATTTATACACTACTTGTAAAGGAAAAAAAAAAATCGAAGACAGACCAAGTAAGCTCTAAAAATAGAGTTTTACTAAAATAGAAAAAATGTATGTAACACAAAAGAAAAAATTACTCACCTTAGTAATTGCTTTTCTTCTCATGGAGTCTTGCTATATTAGGACCATTGCAGTCATTCCCCACACTTGAACTGCCCCGGAGAGGAAACAGTTAACTCCAGAGTGATCTGGAGTTCCACAGCGCGAAGGCGCTGTTCAAAGCTCTATCTGGCTAGTTTCAAATGAAACTGTCAGGTTCTTTACGGAGCTAAACTAACATAGCAAGTCTGTGTGGAAAAGTCTACACTAGCCATTGGCTACCTACCATTAGTAGAATAAGAACAATCACAGAATAATAACAATATTTATTGTTAGGATCACCCCTTACAAGCACTAATAGGCCCCCTCTCCCCAAAAGACTCAAGTCCAGAGAGGACCATCTACCATAACAAAAAAAAAAAAAGAAATACCTAGTTCCCTAACCCAAAGGAAACAAGGGGGAACTAGAGAGACTAAAATGGCATGACACAGTGCTTGCACTAATTTGCCAACCCCATACCCAAGTAGGAGTTCTGAGAGGGGTAGGAGGGAGGGTTGTCCTAATATAGCAAGACTCCATGAGAAGAAAAGCAATTACTAAGGTGAGTAATTTTTTCTTCAAACACCATGAAGTCTTGCTATATTAGGACCATTGCAGATTACACAGCAGTACCTCCATGGAGGAGGGTCAGAACCTACTTAGGAAATAGAAATAGGCTCTGAAGTACAGCTGTGCCAAAACGAGCATCTCTCCTGGACTGGACGTCCAGGGAATAATGCTTGGTAAAGGTGTGAACTGTTTTCCAGGTAGCAGCTTGACAAATTTCCAAAATGGGAATATCTCTAGCAGCCGCTAGAGATGCAGCTGTACCCTGGTGGAGTGAGCCTCAGTCCTGAGGGGTTCCTACCTAGTTTTTGGTAACAGAATTGATACAAGAGACAATCCACCTTGCAATTGTCCTCTTAGTGGCAGGTCTCCTTTGCCAACCTCTCCATAGGTAAGGAAGAGTTGGAGGATTCGAACCTGTGACCCTTGGCCGCTTCCACATAGTAGCTTAGGGCTCTTTTGACGTCCAAGCTGTGTAGTCTCCTTTCACCCGAGGAAGAATGCTCAGTGAAAATACTGGGAGAGAATGGACTGTTCAGATGAAAATCTGAAACCACTTTGGGTAAAACTTTCTGTTAGTCCTGAGGACTACATTATCCCTAGTGAAAGAAATAAAATCCTTTTCCACTGAAAGGGCTTGCAATTCACTTATACGTCTGGCAGAAGTGATAGCCACTAGAAAAACAGTTTTCCATGTTAAATACTTGAGATCTGCAGAAGAAAGGGGCTCAAAGGGAGGTTGCATTAACTGAGCAATGCAAACATTCAGGTCCCAGGCAGGGGCTGGTTCCCGAAAGGGAGGGTTAGTGTGAAGTAACCCCTTAAAAAACTTGGAAAACACAGGGTGAGAGGAAAGAGAAACAGGCTTCCCTGGAAACAAAGGCAGAAACAGCTGCCAGATGAACCTTCAAGGTAGCTGGTCTAGGCCTAGGGAATTTAGATGGGCCAAATAGTCCAGTAAAGTGGCCAAGTCAGCAGATTCTGGCACAATTTGTTTCTCCGAACACCAGAAGGAAAACCTCTTCCACTTAGACTTGTAAGTGGCCTAGTGGAAGGCTTCTAGAAGCCTTTAAAATATCCAGGACCCCTTGAGAAAGGTGCAAATCAGCAAATTCTAATTCCTCAAGAACCAAGCCTTGAGGTGGAGGGATTTGAGGTCCGGTACACACTCTCCCTGTGCACAGGTCAGCAAGTCGTGGGTCCTGGGCAAGGTCAGGGAGGGTGGATTGTCAGGGACAGGAGGAGAGGATACCAAGGCTGTCTGGCCCAGTCTGGAGCAATCAGAACCACTTTGCAGGGCTGAGTTCTGATTTTTACCAATACCCTGAAGAGAAGAGGAAGGGGAAAACATATAGAATTTCCCTTTCAATCCAGCAGAAAGGCGTCCAGGGGACTGAGCCCAGCACTGGAGGCCTGCAACAAAATAGAGGAAGTTGATGGTTGTCTGGGGCTGCGAAGAGATCTATCTGAGGGTGCCCCATCTGAAAAGACCATACTCCCATACCTGAGGATTTAGAGACCATTCGTGATGGCCTGGGAAATCCTGCTGAGAGCATCCGCCAGGACATTGTCCTTTCCTGGAAGGTGAATTGCGATCAGGAGGTGTTTAGGAGGTAAGCCAGAGACCACAACTTCATTGCTTCATGCACAAGGCTGATGACCGAGTGCCCCTTGCTTGTTGATGTACCACATTGTTGTGGTGTTGTCTGTCCTGATTTGAACTACTTTGTTCTGGACAACAGTTGAAAAAGCCTGAAGAGCTAAAGAACAGCTCTGAGTTCAAAAGATTGATGTGGAGCAGAGATTCTTGGGGACCACACTCCCTTGAGTGGAAAGGTCGCCCAAGTGAGCCCCCCACCCTAACAGGGAGGCATCCGTGGTGAGGGTGAGGGAGTGTAAAACGGGTATAAAGGGAACCCCTTGAGTAAGATTGCTTTGATCCTGCCACCACTGAAGGGCCAGGATCAGGGTTTTGGTCACCGGGACTAATTTGGTAAGGGGGTCCCTCCTTTGAGACCAATAGGACCTCAAATGGAACTGGATGTCCCTCATCTGAAATCTTGCTCCTGCACGACAGCTGTGGAAGCAGCCATGTGCCCTAGGAGTTGCAGAAAGTGCCTTGCTGGTCGAGAGACCCACAGGGTAAAGGAGGATGCCAGGGCAATGAGCCTGTCCACTCTTTCCGAGGGAGAAATGCCTGGCTAACTTGTGTTCAATTCTGCACCTATGAAGTTAGAACCTGAACAGGTTCCAGAACTGACTTTGGTAAGTTCAGCAGGAAGCCCAGAGAAGTAAGAAGCTGCTGGGTGACTTGCAGAGTGGGATTTTACCTGATCTGGAGACTGACCCACTATGAGCCCAGTCGTCCAGGTAAGGACATACAGCAATCCCTTGCCTTCTTAAATGAGCCACTACCACAGCTAGACATTTTGTGAATACCCTTGGAGCCGAGTTGGGCCGAAGGGCATTGCTCTGAACTGGTAGTGGCCAGAGAGCAGTCGAACCTGAGGTACTTTCGGTGAGAAGGCCTGATCATGACATGAGTAGAAGTCCCTGAGGTCCAGGGAAGCTAACCAGTCCTCTGGCCTCAGGGAAGGCAAAATCATTGCTAGAGTTAACATTTTGAACTTTGGTTTCAATAGATGTTTGTTCAGGTATCTTAAGTCTAAGATGGCCGCCATTCTCCTGTCTTTTTGGGGTAAGAAAATATCTTGAGTACAGTCCTTTGCCCTGATGGCAAAGGGGACTCTTTCCACTGCTTTGGCAATCCAGAAGGGAAGAAACTCTGCTTCCAAAGCAAGGGCTTCTAAGAGTTTGCAGGTGGAAATTGCCTGGCTCTCATCCTTGGGAACTGTTTGAAGCTGAGAACCAGGCCTGGCTTACTACTTCAGAACCCACCTGTCCGAGTTAGGGACAGCCAGTTCTGGCTGAAATAAGCCAACCTGCCCCCACTGGTACAGGAGAATTGGCCCTGGCACCCCATCAGGGTGCCTGCTTGAGCAGCTTTAGGCTGAGGGAGGCGACTGTCTACCTGTGCCTCGTCTACCTCTGCCTCTGAAAAAACTCTGTGAAAAGCAGAGGAGGCTTGAGATTGCAAAGGGCCTGTGGAAAGGCTTCACTACCCTGGGGTATGCCTTGTGGAGTGGCATGCCTCTCCTTAGCTTGGGCACTTTTGTAGGTAGTTCTGTATTCATCCATCTTTTCTATATAATTTTCCGTTTGATCACCAAACAGAGAATTTCCTGCTACAGGAAAATCCATAGCATTTGACTGAGTATCTTGGGACAGATTAGTGCATCTGAGCCATGCCAACCTATGAAAGCTACAGAAGTGGCCATGACCCAGAGGAAACATCATTAACATCAACAGCAGTATGAAATTGAACTTTAGAGGCTTCAATGCCATCAGCAGCCACTTGTTCCAACTCACTAGCCAGCTGGCCCTGGGCCTGCCTGGCTAACTGCAATATAGTGTCCCATCTAGATTTCTGATATCTAGCCACATAAGCCATATAATTTGCCTGCCTGAGTCCCAAAAGAAGCTGCCATATATTGTTTTTCGCCATGGCATCAATCTTCCTGGAATCCTTATCAGGAGGATGTGAGGCCAGGGGAATATTAGCCTTGTCACAGGCTGCAGCTTGCACCACACCTACATGACTACACTGCTCAGCGAGGAAGTCTGTATCAGGGCCTGATAAGGTATACCTTCTGTCCATTTTTTTATCTACAGGAGGGACAGAATGAGGATTTTTTAAAATCTTTGTTGTTTGCTTCCTAAATGATTTATGCAAAGGAATAGACAACCTCCTAGACTCTGGAATATCCATCATTTCAACATAATCAGGCTCCTCTTGCTCATCTACAGCCTCTTCTAAAGGAAGCTGGAGGGTTTCTGCAATCTTTTTGTAAAACATAAAAAGAGAAGGGGACTCAGACAGCATAGGGGGAGATTCTAAAGGTCTATCTGGAGAAATGTCCGGTTCAATGGGCACGTCCAGACCTTCCCAGTCACAAACATACTGATCAAATTCCTCCTCCCCCTCATGTGGTTCATAAAATCCTCAACACCATAATCCTGAACCACTGGGACTGAACGAGCCACCCTTTTCCCAGATGCGGGGGTTCGACAGATCCCTGAGACAAAGATTGGACAATCTGAATGGCTTTAGCTATCTCTGCAGCAGTTGGAGAGACAATTTTGTACTCCAGACCTGCTGATTTCTTTGTCTTTTGCTGGGACTGGTTCCTCTGAACCAGCCTTCCTTTGCCGAGAAGTCTCGCTCTGGTCAGAGGGCACTCCTCTGGTCCAGTGGGTACTGGACCGGCTGGCCATCCGGGTCAGCGGACTTTTTGGCCTCTCGCTCCTGAGCCGCCCAATCTCTTTCCAGGGTGGCTGCAGGAAATTTTTACACCTGGCAGTCTGACAGGAGGTGGTCAGCCCCAGACAATAAACACAAGTGGTGTGTGGGTCAGCCTTGGCAAAGGCTTCCCCACAACATCACAGTGTTGAAGCCAGTGGGCCGGTTTTTCTTGGGTTTCTCAGACATAATGCCAGCCTAACCAAAAACTTGCCTTTAGATGGCAGTGCCAGGCAAGACACCCTTATCGGTTCCTAACCGTGTCACGGGTATTTGAAAACCCCAATAAAAGTTAGGTTTTTAGAACCGATAAGAACCGGGAACTGCACTCTAAAGCCCAACCAAACAGTTTGACACATATATTTTAATAAACCGATCGGTTCAAAACCGAACCGATAATGAGTTTCCACAGACTTAATTTCTGTACTTACGGTTTACCAGATAGAGCTTTTAACCGAAATGCGGTAAAATCAATACTTTTTGCCAGTTCCAATGAACCGAAAATACTCGCTTGAACCGAGAAATGAACCGAGCTGAAGGAGCTGATCTCCGGAGCGACTGTTCAGTGAAGCGGAGTAAAGAATCTGACAGTTTCATTTGAAACTAGCCAGATAGAGCTTTGAACAGCGCCCTCGCGCTGTGGAACTCCAGATCACTCTGGAGTTAACTGTTTCCTCTCCGGGGCAGTTCAAGTGTGGGGAATGACTGCAATGGTCCTAATATAGCAAGACTTCATGGTGTTTGAATACAGAACTATTATATCACAAGACATAACAAATCTCTTAAACAAAACAGGTTTTGACAGTGCAATTCTTACTACAGAACTTAGATTTTGTCTCTCTCTAAATACCTGCTTAAAGTGCTCACAGATGTTTCTTTGTCAGAGTCTAGATAGAAGTGCCTCTGTGAAATAAAACAGAATATTCCTTAAAGAAAACTATTTGCCAACCCCTTTGAGTGAGGTCACCTAGCTCCTCCTCTGTCAGAATATATAAAAATGTATCTATACAAAAACAGGATGTCTTTTCAAAGTATTAAATTCTGTAATCCTCAGCGCAACTCATTTTCTCTTTCAAATGATATTTCTTTGATCTGTGAGCAGTATCCCCTCTCACACAGACACCAAAGCATTTATGATTTTGCACCAGTGTACTAAACCTGGTTTCCCCCCTCAAAACGTCATAAAAGGGATACTGATTTCCCTCTTAGCAGCTAAAGCTATAATTAACTTAGAAAAGTCTGTAATTAGCTTCTGGCCTTCCAGCTAACACCTTGTATCTAAAACCTGTGTGTGTGTGTGTGATCTCACGTGCTGTTTCAGCATTTCTCATGGCAGACAGTCCATCACACATTTTCATATTACAAAAAAATGATACAGGGATCAGAACCAGCTGTCCAAGTGTCACAATTACCCCCAGGTCCCTTTCCATTTTTGCTGTCATTTCATTACTTACAGTTTTTTTATAAATACATTTTGGGAGTTGTTTTTTCAATTGCTAAAGAAAGCCATAGATTTCGGTTTTTTACTATTTAGTACAAGTTTTGGTTAATGGAACCATTTTTCTATCTTACTAAAATCTTTTTGTAAATAGTTCTCCGTTTTCGGATTTGTTTTCCCAAAGGCCATAATAACTATCATCTGCACACATTCTCAGTGCCATGTGTTCTACTACTTTGGGAAAGTCATTTATATACACTGTAAACAGTAATGGGCCCAATATCAAGCCTTGTGGAACTCCGCTTATAACAGCTGGATTTGCTCAAACTTCCCCACTTGTACTTGCAAAGGTGCGGCAACGCACCACACGCTTCAATACAAAGTACTGAGGCGTGTGGTGCGCTCGCCGCCTGTCTGAAAAATGGAACACCCCTGGTTCCTCTGGACTTCCGGATTCCGTACTTTTTAAAATTAAAATACACCAAATTGCAGCATGAGAAAATGCCGCTCATCCTGCTAAAAGTTAGACTGGAGGGTTAGCTTTTCGGGTGTGGGAGCCCACGATCTCAGTTTTCCTTTAAAGGAGGTAATAAATATTTACTTATCTTAGTCGGGCTGGCCTTTTCTCCTGGCCTTGGAGCCTCTTGGCGTGTGTCTTCTCCTGTTAAATCTTCTAATCTTCCTGAAGAACGTAACCCAGATAGTTCTGAAATTATAGCAGACTTCTGAACTGGAGTTAGCTCGCCGATTATAGTGGGGGGCAGCCCTCATCATCTCAGTGTCAGGAGTGGTGCCATCCATTACAGATGATTCCTGAAAGATTGCAGGTTCACTTGATGCTTCCATAGCAGGCTGAGGTAATGCTGAAAATTCCCCTTTTTTCTTTTTGTTCAAAGGCATTTCTAACAGTAAGTTCATCATGGGGAAACAAGTGTTTGGGCAAAGGAAAGTCAGACGCTAACATTTGTGAAACAGCCTGGATGCCGTCAACTGAAACTGGTCATTCAAGAGCTATGCTGTGAGGAATGGTAACCGCAGCAGCTTTATTCTGTGTTTGCTCATCTATAACACAGAGATCAGAACCAAGGGTATTGCTAGCTGTTGTAATTTGGCTACAGTCCGAATATTCTGGGAGAGTGTCAGTTGCTTCCTCTCCTACTCCAGTCTGGCACTGTAAATTCCCCAAATCTAGTTTGGCAATGTTTCTTTAAAAAAAAGAGCCTTCTTCTTGCTGTAAAACAGTGAGTGAAATTGCCATGGGTGTCTTTCACAAGGGTCCGGTCCTTATTCCCCATGTGCGTTGTAGGCTGACTTAAAGAATCACCCTTGTCATTATTAACATTAGTCGCCATACCGGCCAATGTGACCGTGTCAGGCTCTTCTCGTGCATGGACTCTCTCTTCAGGAAGGCGTGGATTCAATAGGATTCTTAAAGCAAAGAAGTCCACTGGGTTTTCTGGAAAGGAGTGAGATTTAGTAATTTTAGGACACACCTTCACTGCAATAGGTTTATTAGGCTCTTTTTTTGGCTGGCGTCATAATCCGAAATGCAGAGAGAAATTTTCTTTCTTTTTTGTTGCCTCTTGCCTTGGGGGACCAGTCAAAGTGCAGCATAAACCACCAATTAGTTAAAAGTGAAAAGGTTCGGAAAAACACATTCCAGCTCGTAAGGCAGAAGGGAGCGTCCACACATATGCAGTGCAGAGGACGGACAGAGCCACTGACTCAAGCTCCTCCCATCCCCCTGTAACATCCCATCCTGACACCCACATTGTTCATGAGGAGCGGACTCAAAAAGGGTATGCTGAAAATTTGGTGTCAAAATGTGCAAAAATGGCAAAGTTATACACCAAAGTTGAAAACCTCATTGAAATACACTGATTTCCCATACAAAAAGATCATTTTTTGAGAGTCACGAGATGACAAGATCTTTTTTTGTATCATGCCAATACGCAAGAGAATTTCAGTGTTTAAAAAAAAAAAAAAAACATTTTAAGGGCATGTCTCGAGCAGTAAAGTGCAGAATCCAGCTTATGGGGGTCCAGATAAGCAAGGTACATGTGTTGGTTCCGCCCCAGAATACAATTTTTGGGCATTTCCAAATTTGAATTTTTTAGGCAATACTGAAAACAAAGTGGCGACCAAACAAAAAAGGATTTTCCTCGAACGAAAAACAATAAATACGAAAAAATAATTATTTTTTTTGTTTCAAACAGCTATCTTGCGGTGCTTACTGAGCCGGCTCAGAACCAATTTATGAAAATTTTAAAATTAAATAACTTTGGAATAGATTCATATTTTTTCACCAAACCAGCAAAAGGCACATCTGTGGGTCAGACCCTTCCAACCCTGAAAATTTCAGATAAAAATTCCAAACCGTAAGGGCTGCACAGCGGAAAAACAATAACCCATGATAACCAATGGGAAAACACAAACATTTTCTTGTTGCACTACCTGGAACTTGAAATCCACACATCCAACTGGAATGAAAATTGGCAAATCCAAAAATCTACCCCACAACTCTATGCATGCAAAATGTTGTGCAAAGTCACTGAATGGTTGCAAAAATCGGGCTTTAACATAGAACTGCCAGTACAACCCTAAATATAGGGGCATGACCTCTCTCTCCTATAATTAAAATGTAGTGACGTACCAATTCTCTTAAATGTAGGGCTGCCCCACTGAGGAGGGCCATGAGCAACCTTTTGTAATTACTGCTTGCACGCACACTTAGCCAGTAACCTCTTGGGCATACTGGCTTAATGTGCAAGTTGTCTTACTTTTTTCTAATACATTACTTGTTACAACCATTGGTTTCTGCTGGTAAAATTATGGTTTGCCTACCATGTTCTTTTCCTGTTAAATACATATCTACTTTTTACATGTAATTATTTCTCGGTTTAGGGGGAGCTGTTAGATTTTGGAATCTGTTTTTCAATGGTTTCTACTGTAACCTGCCATATAAACTGAACTTAAACGCTTAAGCTAGATAGCATGACGCTATTTCGCCCTCTGGCAGGGTGTGTTCATATAGGTACGACTGATGGTTTTATAAAAGGTTTGAAATTAGTCATACTGCTCATGGACTTCATGACCCACATGTAAACTACAGCAACTTGTGTAGTATAACATTAATTCTCCCACTGTGGTATCAATGTATACTGGATGCACAGTTTGTCCTCTGATTAAGGAGCTCCAACTCTAGAAGATGTATGTAATGTCTGTTCAGTATATGGATATGTTAAGCTAATGTTCTTGCTGAAAATAATGAAAAAAATTAAAAAAGCTGCAGCTCTGCAAGTGTTCATTTTAATTTTTCAAATTCAGGAAACAAATGTACTGCATACCTTACAATCTCCAGACTCTGGGCAATTCTGCAAACTGCAGAGTCCTGTCCTTCTATAGGATAGATTTCCAGCAAAGGCACGTAGTGGTCCAGTTCTTCCAAAACTTCTTCAACCAGTTCTCTCGGAAGATTGGAAATATTGGAGGAAAACAGCTTTGCAACAGATACAGTAGCCTTCAGGGGAGACGAACTTTGATGTTGTTTGCAGGTCACCTAAAATATTAATATTTGTTTGAGATAGCTTGCAAAAATGAACTTTATTTTATAGTTTTTTATGTTAGATATTTTTCTTCCTTGTGCCCTTTTAAAGATCCCCTGTCTCACCTTCCATCCCCCACCAGATAATCAGGGTGACCGTGACAACACCCTTCCTCTAAGTAAGGGGGAGCAAGTGAGCGGATGCCTTCACTGCCAATATTAATGCAACTGCTTGGTTAGCTCATAGGTGTGTATGTGAATGCCACACACATTCCCACCCTTCTCAGAAGTCAGGCCCCTTCCCACCTTCCCCATAGTAGGGCACCTTCCCACCCTCCCCAGGAGTCACACACTTACCCACCCACCCCAGGAGTCTAGTACCTACCCATTCCTTTCCAGCAGTTGAGCATCCCCGGAAATCACACACATTCCTACACTCCCTAGGGGTCACACACATTCCCACGATCCCTGGAAGTCCCACAGCATCCCACCTTCCCTCCAATGGAGTCCCCCACACCTTCCCACCATTCCTCCAACAGAGTTCCACATCCTTCCACACTCCCTGTGAGTTGAGCTCCTTTCCACCCTCCCTGAGAGTCCCACAAGTACCCTTCTTTCCCGTGAGTTGAGCAACTACCCACGCTCCTTGGGAGTCAAGCAACTTCCCACCCTCCCCAGTAGTCGGGCAACTACCCACCCTCCCAGGGAGTCACACACCTTCCCTAGTGTCCAGCAACTACCACCCTCCCTAGGAGTCAGACACCTTCCTCCCCTCGCTGGGAATCTAATCCCTTCCCACCCTCGCCGGGACTCCCACAGCTTCCCACCATCCCCAAGAGTCAAGCAACTACCCACCCACCCTGCGAGTCCCACACCTTCCCACCCTCTTCGGGAATCTAGCAACTACCCACCCACCTCCCTGTAAGTCCCACACCTTCCTGCCCTTGCCAAGAGTCCCACATCTTCCTGCCTTCCCTGGGAGTTGAGCAACTATCCACCTCCCAGGGAATCTCTCCCAAGAGTCGAGCAACTACCCACCTCCCCGTCACACCTCCCACCCTCCCCAGGAGTCGCACACCTTGCACCCTCCCAAGAGTCGAGCAACAACCCACCTTCCTTGAGACACCCACACCTTCCCACTCTCCATGGGAGTCAAACTACCACCCCCCCCCAGGAATCTCATACCTTCCCACCCTCCTCTGGTGTCCCACCTTTCCCAGGAGTTGAACTACCACCCACCTTCCCTGGAATCTCACACCTTCCCACCCTCCTCTGGTGTCCCACCCTTCCCAGGAAATCCCACACCTCTCCCCCTCCTTGAGAGTTGAGCAACTACTCACCCTCTCCAGAAGTCCCACACATTCCCACCCTCCCCGGATGTCAACCAACTAACCACCCTCCCTGGGAGTCGCACACCTTCCCACCCTCCCCAGGAGTCGAACAGCTACCCACCATCCCTAGAAGTCCCATGCCTTCCCACCTTCCGCTGAAGTCCAGCAACTACCCACCCTCCCCAGGAATCTCACAGCTTCCCACCCTCCCCCAGAGTCCCACACATTCCTACTGTCCCAAAGAGACTAACCCCTTCTCACTCACCCTGGGAGTAGAGCCCCTTCCCACCCTCCATGTGATGCCCACGCCTTTACAACCTTCACTGGGAGTCCCACACTTTTCAACCTTTACCGTGAATCCCACACCTTTCAACCCTCAGTGGGAGTCCCACACTCTTGGGGAGTCTTGTCCCTTTCCACCCAACCCAGAGTCCCACATCTTCCCACCTCCCCCAGAGTCCCACACCTTCCCCCTTTCCCCAGAGTCTGTGAGTCCCAAATCTTCCCACCTTCCCCCAGAATCCCACATCTTCCCACCTTCCCATAGAGTCCCAGACCTATGACTGGGAGGCAGTATAGCGCAGTGGTTTAAGGCTCTGAGCTGCAAATCTGGTGATATCCAGCAGACCAGACCTGGGTTTGAATCCCACAGCTTCCACTTGCATACTGTGTGACCCTGAGCAAGTCACTTAACTTCCCTGTGCTCCCAGGTCGCTCCCGTAAAAAAGCTTTCAGCTTAGTGTGCTACTCCTGGTTAAACAACTAAATTAAAAAAAAAAAAAAAACAAGACCTTCCCACCCTTCTCAGCATTCTAGCAACTACCCACTCTCCCTGGGAATCTCACACCATCCCACCCTCCATGGAAGTCTCACACCTTCCCACCAACCCCCACAGTCCCACACATTCCCACCATCCCAAGGAGAAGAGCAACTTCTCACCCTTCCCATGATGCTAACACCTTTCAACCCTCACCAGAAGTACCACACCTTTAAACCCTCACTGGGAGTCCCTCACCTTCCCACACTCCCAGGGAAGGTATCCTGTGTATTAGGCAACCACAATTGAGCACTTTCAAAAAGAGCGACTCAATCACGGTGGTTTTACACAGGGCTACTGTGCAGGGAGGACAACCGCATACGGGGTTCGGCATCTACAGCGACAGGATAGCGCTATGTATACACGCATGGGGGGGAACCATGCTGTGCGATGGGCAGAAGGGGAGGGAGGGTTTGTGTGGTGTAGTGCGGGGGTGGACTGCCGAGCTGGCTGTGTGGGGTGGTGGGAGGCTGGGATTGGAAGGGTGCTGGATCAAGTTCTGGGAGCACTTTTTATATTGAGCTAGGTTGTGTTTTTTTTTTTAATTATCCCCGATTGAGAATCCTTTAGTAGGAGATGACAGGGTGCACAGCTCCCCATAAAACAATAAAATTTAAGTGTCCTGCACCATCTTGCTGTTCATGGAGAGTCTGCATCACCTAGAGTTCATTTTGGCAATGTAGCTCGTGCTCTTGCGATCGCGATCGCGACATGTCGCCGTTATCACATGGAACCTCAGGGTGTCTAGTCCCTTCCTATCCCCAGAGTCCCACACCTTCCCACCCTCTCCCGGAGTCGAGCCCCTTCCTAACCTCCCCTTGAACTGAACCCCTTTCCACCCTCCCCAGGATACCTAAACCTTTCAACCTTCACCAGTAGTCCCACACCTTCCCACCACCCCAGGATGCCCACACATTTCCACCATTCCTGCGAGTTGAGCACCTTTCCACCCTCCCCAGGAGTCCCACACACTCTGGGAGTCAAGCTCCTCCTGGGAGCCTTGTTAGTTGAGCCCAGGCTCCAATTTTAAACAACTGTCCACTTAAATGGCCAGAAAAATAATAAACTATTTGTTTCAAGCACAATTCATTGAATATTAAACCATTTTTACAGAGCAAGTTAAAACAATAAATAATTAAAATCACATAAAATAACAAGATCCTTAATTAAAAATCAGGATAGGCAAGAGAATAGAAAAGTTTTCAAAGCAGATTTAAAACTTTTCACAGTCAGACACATCCTTATCAGAAGAGGTAGAGAATTCCAGAGAGTAGGGGCCGCAAAAGTAAACGTGCGGGCTCCAGAGCTCTTCAAACGAACCCTGGGAATCTCCAGCAATCCCTCTTCTACAGAGCAGAGTGGTCAGTGGGGGCGGTAGGGACAGAGGAGCTCTTGCATATAACTCAATCCCAGACCATGTAGGGCCTTATAGGTTAGCAAGCCAACCTTGAAGGTGATCCACGACTGAACTGGCAGCCAATGCAGGCCGCGCAGCAAAGGTGTGGAATAGCTAGATCAAGACAGCCCAGTCAATAACCTGGCCGCAGCATTCTGCACCAGCTACAAGCAGCGGATATCAACATCCAGAAGCCCTAGGTACAGGGTGTTGCAGTAATCAAGGCGGGAGGTCACAAAGGCGTGGATGAGTGTCAGAAGTTCACCGGGCAGAACCAGGTGCTTAATCCGGGAGATATTTCTCAGATGATAAAAAGAGGTCTTCACAATGGATGACACCAGAGACTTCAGGGTCAAATCCTCGTCAAAAATAACACCCAGCCTCCGTATCAGTTCAGAGGATGTCAACTGGTGACTGCTAAACGAAAGCCCAGAAGTCTGCCCTACAGAGGACCCCTCTACCTGGCGACCTGCGTCCACCAGCAAAACTCAAGTCTTGTCAGGGTTTAGCCTCAGCCACCTGGCACTCATCCAGCCATGAATCTCGGCAAGGCAGTTGTTGGAACACCAAGACCGCTTCATCCTGGTCAGGTGCAAAGAACATGAATAGCCGAGTATCATCTGCATAGCAGTGAAAACTCAAAGCCATACTGCATTACAATGTCTCCCAACAGCGGCATGTACACCGCGAATAACATAGGTGAAACCACAGAGCCCTAGGGTACCCCACATGGTAGAGAGAATGCGTCAGAGGAGTACATTCCCGATGCCACTCACTGAGATCTACCAGTGAGGAATGAGTGGAACCATCCCAGGACTGTACCAGACAGTCAACAGATAACCCGCAAGCGCTCCAGCAATACGCCATGTTCCACAGAGTCAAATGCTGCAGAGAGAGAGATCAAGGAGGACTAAGATGGAATGAGTCCTCCCATCTCTATCAGGAGATAATTAAGCACTTGAACCAGGGCAGTCTTGGTGCTATGCCTCTTCCTAAATCCCAACTGGAGGGGATCATAGATGTCATGGATAGTAAGATCGTCCAGCTGCAGCGCAACCACCTTCTCAATAACCTTGCCCACAAACAGCGGTTAGAGACAGGTCTGTAGTTGGCGAGAAAATCTGGATCGAGAGAAGATTTCTTAAGGAGGGGTGTCACTACCACCTCCTTCAGGGAGTCAGGAAACTCGTTTGAAAAACACTCCAGAGACATGAATGGAGCATGCACTTTTTCTCCCTACAGAGACAGCACAAAAAGTTAAAGCACAGGGACAGAGCTGGTAATAAGAAGTGGAAAGGATCATTTAGCTAGCCCCTAAGGAGTAAATTACAATCTCTTTCCTTCCTTTGGAGGCATCATAGAAAATTACAGAAATGCAACAGAGGAGCTCAAATGTAGGTAAAGGAGCTTCCTCTTATTTGTTTTAAGGTCTGTTTCACTACCTGATCTGCACTGTTGCAAGAAGTGCAAATGAGCTGCATCAGTACAGGTCAGGCAGCATAAACAGCAAGGGGAACGTTGCAGACTTCTCCGATGTCATACAGTACGATCCTTGTTTTTATGGGATCATGAACCACTGTAGGCTGTTTTGACTGCATGTAAGTGCAATGCTCCGCCTGCAATAGTACAGTCCTGCGACACACCTTGCCATGCCCCCTTCCTACACTGCTTTATATGAGTATGGCCATTTAAGCTGCTCCTCCCGTTTTAATATCTGATGCAAGCAAAGTTCATGCTTTCTGAGGCAGCATGTAAAAAAAGGTGCTCCAAGAAGCTGAGGTGCAGCTTTATAAATATGCTGCACTGCAGTGTTTACAAATGTTTCCCAGACATGCCCCCACGTGACCCCAGTGGTCCTAGCAGAAAAGCGGTAAACATACAGGAAGTCTTCCTGCATGATGCACACAGTCAGTGTGTAAACACAGCCTGGCAACGTTCTTGATGGGTGTGGCAGTCGAGTGATGAAGACAGCAGCACATAAAAATGCACCTATTAAGAGTACTCAAAAGGTCAAGAAAGGCTCCCTTTAATGCTTTTGTAGCCTCCCCTTCGGGGGGGGGCTTACATGGACTGCACTTGCAACCC
The DNA here is from genome assembly GCA_016271365.2 of Neoceratodus forsteri. Classification (NCBI taxonomy): domain Eukaryota; kingdom Metazoa; phylum Chordata; order Ceratodontiformes; family Ceratodontidae; genus Neoceratodus; species Neoceratodus forsteri. Next base: position 87,610,384 of record CM028136.1, read on the forward strand.
TCTCGAATGCTGCAGTGGGACCTGGTTATGGCTCTCTGCTCAACCACGAGTGTGTGGCACTGAGAGACACATGCTGTTTTTCATGCTCAGTGCCTCCTACTTCCTCCACTTTCACAACTTTGACTACTCTGTAGGTCCCAGTCCCCCAATCCTGGCAGAGGGGGACCGGGAACAGGAAACCCCTTTTGTTGGCATCGCCAACCTGATCTGCAGAGCATGCTGCAGTGGCTCCTCCTCAGCACTCCCAGCTCCCCCAACTTTGCAAGCCCGCCAGACCACAGATGTGACACTCACACAGCCACCACTAATCAAACAGACTGCAGCCCAGGAGGGCTGCAACAGAATACTGGGGCCAGCACACAATTTGGGGGGAAGAAAATTAAAAACATGGAACTTTTGAGCACAAGGCTCCTTTAGCACATGGCTGCGACCATGTTGGCAACTCCTGACCTCACTAGCCAACCAGAGGGCTAGGACGTCCAGAGACCACAGGACTGTGGGGAGGATATGCATCTGGACCCTCCCTAATGGACTGGCGGACAACAACATCCAATCAGAAGGTAGCACAGGGCAGAAGAACTGAGGACAGCTCCACCTGTCATGAGACATGAAAAGGAAGGAAAGAAGCTGCTGGGCTCTTGAGGAGCGCGGGGCAGTCTGAATGGGATACTGAGGTGCTCAAACCAGCTGCTGGTTGAGACCAAGCAAGAGGCCTAGCCAGGTCAATAATTCAATCCTTCACTAAGGTTCACACTGAAAATTCTCTGCGAGCCTTATCCAGGGCTTACTCTGTTCAGAGGCCGTTTAAGACAAACCTCTAAGAAACTGCCCCGACCTCTATTAAATCCAGCCTAGTACCACCCTCCTTTTTTCTCTATCAGTCCCATTGACTTTCTTCACTCTTGTCTCTCCCCTCCTCTTAAAGGACCACACCAGCAGTTTGGTGCCCTTCCACCACTGCTGTCAGTCTCAAAATGGGAACTGTTTACCCCCTACTAAGCCTGCTTACCTTCGACACACTAATCACCTACTCTGGACTGATAGGTGAAATACCACCCCACCCCACCTGTCCTCAGAAATTCCTTTGAATATCCACTATCTACCCTTTAGACCATCACATGCAATCACCTCCTGCTTCATGCATGGCAATTAGCTCCCAGGCCTCTACACTCCTGGATGGTACTCCCACCAAGTGAGCACATTCCCACGTTCCTCAGCACGTCACTCCTTTTAACGGGTTTTTGCTCTACACAATAGCCTCCCGTGAGAGAAAACTCTAAAGTTGGAATTTTAATTTTAAAGCAACTGAACAAAAGAGTAAACAGGGAGGAGAGGAGGCACTGTGGGTCACCTTGGAGACTGGAAAGGGCACCGCAATCCGCACAGGGGTTGTGTACAGACCCTCATGTCAGGGGGAAGGAATGGACAAGGATATGATGAAAAAATTACTCACCTTAGTAATGTTGTTTCTTCTAATGGAGTCTTGCTATATTATAGACATTAGCAGTTTGATCCAGCTCTAGAACTTCCCCGGAGTGAAATGGTTAAAACCATTCCAAAATAGAATTTTGGTACAGAGAGCAGCTCTATCTGTGTCATTTCAAACTTGAACTGTCAGATCTTTACGAGCCAAACTCACTAAGGTCTGTGTGGAAGCTGTAACCTACACTAGCCAAATGGCTACCTAAATAATAACAACCATTGATGGTCCCAACACCCAAGACTCAAGTCAGGGACCAGAAATACTAACACCATTCTAATAATATGAAAAGGAACATAAGTATAATAAAAACACACACGCGTACACATACACACCCCAAAGTCCCAAAGGGGACAAAATGCTAACAGGACATAGTAGTGCCCACACTAAGTTGCCGCACCCACCAAGTAGAGGTTCTAGGAGGGCAGGACGGGGGGAGTCTATAATAAGAGACTCCATTAGAAAAAACAACACTATAAGGTGAGTAATTTTTTCTTCAAACAACATGAAGTCTTGCTATATTATAGACATTAGCAGAATACACAGCAGTACCTCCATGGAGGAGGGGCAGAACCTGCTTAGGAATAGGCTCTGAAGAACAGCTGTGCCAAACCGAGCATCTCCTGGCCTGGACATCCAGGGAGTAATGCTTGCAAAAGTGTACATGCTTTTCAAGTAGCAGCCTGGCAAATCTCTAATAAGGGGATATCTCTGGCAGCAGCTAGAGACGCAGCTGTACCCCTGGTAGAATGAGTCCTCAAACTGGGGGCTCTGCCCACTTTCTGATAACAAATTGGATACAAGAGACAATCCACCTGGCTATTGATCTCTTAGTGGCAGGTTTGCTTTCCCACTTTCACCATAGGTAAGGAAAAGTTGGAGGGATTCGAACCTGTGACCTTTGTACGTCTATATAATAACTAAGAGCTCTTTAACATCCAGGTTGTGCAACCTCCTCTCACCCGAAGAGGAGTGATCAGTGAAAAATACTGGAAGAGAGATAGATTGATTAAGATGGAAATCTGAAACCACCTTGAGCAAAACTTCCTATTAGTCCTAAGGACTACCTTATCCCTGTGGAAAGAAATAAAGTCAGTCTCCACTGACAAGGCTTGCAATTCACTTATGCGTCTGGCAGAAGTGATAGCCACTAGAAAAAGGTTTCCAAGTTAGGTACTTAAGCGCTGCAGAAGACAGAGGTTCAAAAGGGGGTTGCATTAACTGGGCAATGCAAACATTAAGGTCCCAAGCAGGGGCCAGTTCCCGAAAGGGAGGATTAGTATGGAGTAACCCCTTAAAAAACTTGGAAAACACAGGATGAGAGGAAAGAGGGATGACTTTCTCCTGATGACACAAAAGACACAGCACAAATGAACTCTCAGGGTAGCTGGTCTGAGACCAAGGAATTAAGATGTACCATGTAATCTAACAAAATGGGCAATTCAGCAGATTCTGGGAAATATTTTTCCCAGCACACCAAATGGAAAACCTTTTCCATTTAGAACTATAAGTAGCCTAGTGGAAGGCTTTCTGAAGCCTTTAGGATCTCAAGAACACCCTGAGAGAGTGTAAATCAGCAACTCACTACCTCAAGAGCCAGGCCTTGAGGTTGAGGGATTTGAGGTCCGATACCAAACCTTCCCTGGGCACAAGTCAACAGATTGTGATTCCTGGGGAGGCACAGGGGAAGATGGACTGTCAGAGACAGAAGGAGTGGGTACCAGGGCTGCCTGGCCCAATCCGGGGCAATCAGAATCACCCTGCAAGGCTGAGATCTGATTTTGACTAGTACTTTGAATAGGAGAGGAAAGGGGAAAGCATAGAGGAACTTCCTCCCAATCCAGAAGAAGGGCACCCAGGGAACTGGAGCCAGACTGGAGACCTGCAACAGAACAGAGGAAGTCTGTGATTGTCTGGGGCTGCAAAAGATCTATCTGAGGATGCCCCACCTGGCAAAAACTATCCCAGCACTTGAGGATCTAGGGACCATTCGTGATGGCCCTGGGAAATCCTGTTGAGGGCATCCGCTGGTATTGTCCTTCCCTGGAAGATGAACTGCTATGAGGAAATGTTCAGGGAATAGGCCAGAGACCACAACTTCATTGCCTCGGTGCACAAGGCCGAGACCGACTGCCCCTGTTTGCTGATGTACCACATTGTTGTGGTGTTGTCTGTTCTGACTTGTATCACCTTGTCGTGGACAGATGCAGAAAAGCTTGAAGAGCTAAAAGACAGCTCTGAGTTCCAGCAAATTGATGTGGAGCAGAGATTCCTGGGGACCAAACTCCTGAGTGGAAAGGTCGCCCATGGGCTCCCCCAACCCAGAAGGGAAGCATCTGTAGTGAGAGTCAAGTCGTGAGAAGGGGAAATGAAGGGACCCGCTCTAAATTGCTCTGATCCTGCCACCACTGGAGAGCTAGGATCAAGGTTCGAGTCACTGGGACCAACTTGGCAAGGGGGCTCTCTTCTGAGACCAAAAGGTTCTCAAGTGAAACTGAATGTCTCATCTGAAATCTGGCTCCCTGCACAACAGCTGTGGATGCAGCCATGTGCCCCAGGAGCTGCAGAAAGTGTCTTGCTGGTCGAGAGACCTGCAGAGTGAAGGAAGAGGCCAGAGCCACTAAATTGTTACCCTTCTGGGGAAGAAAGGCTCTGGCTAGCTTTGTGTCCAATTCTGCCCCTATAAAGGTGAGTACCTGGACTGGTTCCAGAACCGACTTTGGTAGGTTTAGCAGAAAACCCAGGGAGGTGAGAAGCTGCTGGTGACCTGCAGGTGAGATTTTACCTGTTCTGGGGACTGGCCTACAATGAGCCAGTCGTCTAGATAGGGAAAACAGCAATCTTCTGCCTCCTTAAGTAGGCCACTGCCACTGCTAGACACTTTGTGAATACCCTTGGAGCAGAGGTAAGGTCAAGGGCATTGCTCTGAACTGGTAATGACCTGAGGGCAGTTAGAATCTGAGGTACTTTCGATGGGATCTTCTGATTAGGACATGGAAATAGGCATCCTTGAGGTCCAGGGAGGCTAGCCAGTCCCCTGGCCTTAGGAAGGTAAAATCATTGCCAGAGTTACCATTTTGAACTTTGGTTTCAAAAGATGCTTGTTCAGATATCTGAGATCTAAAATCGCCGCCATTCTCCTGTCTTTTTTTGGGGTAAGGAAGTATCTGGAATACAGACCCCTGCCCTGATGCAGGGGAGGAACCCTTTCTACTGCTCTGAGAGCTAACAGGGATGAGACCTCTGTTTCCAGAGCGAGGGTCTCTGAAGCACTTGCAGGTAGAAAGTCTGCTTCTCAACTTGGGAAACTTTTGAAGCTGAGAACCAGACCCTGGCTTACTACTTCCAGAACCCACTTGTCTGAGGTTAAAGAAGCCCAATTCTGACTGAAGTAAGCCAGCCTGCCCCCCACTGGTACAGGAGAATCTGCCCTGGGCACCCCATCAGGGTGCCTGTTTCGCAGGAGCTTTAGGCTGGGGGTGGAGCAGGTCTGCCCACCCCTCGTCTGCCCCTGCCTCTGAAGAAGCCCTCTGAGCATAGGCAGAGGAGGCCTGAGTCTGGTAGAAAGGCCTGTGAAAAGACCTACCCCTACCCCTGGGGCATGCCTTTGAGGTGGCTTGCTCCTTAGCCTGGCACTCTTGTAAGTAGTCCTATATTCATCCATCTTCTTCATGTAATTCTCTGTCTGCTCTCCAAACAGAGAATTTCCCACCACAGGAAAATCCATAGCCTTAGTCTGGGTATCCTGTGACAAACTAGTACACCTGAGCCAGGCCCACCTACGAAAGCTACAGATGTGGCCATGACCCTAGAGGAAACATCATTAACATCCACAGCAGCATGAAACTGAACCTTAGAGGCTTCAATGCCATCAGCAGCCACCTGTTCTAGTTCACTAGCCAGCTGGCCATGGGCCTGCTTGGCCAACTGCATAACAGTATCCCATCTAGATTTCTGATACCTAGCTACATAAGCCATAAAATTTGCTTGCCTGAGTCCCAGAGAGGCTGCCATATACTGTTTTTTTGCCATGGCATCAATCTTCCTGGAATCCTTGTCAGGAGGATGTGAAGCCAAGGGAATATTAGCTTTATCACAGGCAGCAGCCTGAACTACCCCAACATGACTGCATTGCTGAGAAAGGAATTCTGTATCAGGGCCTGACAATGTATACCTTCTGTCCATCTTTTTATCTACAGGAGGCACATAATTAGGAGCTTTTAAAATTGTAATTGTTTGTTTCCTAAAAGACTTATGTAAAGGAATAGACAATCTCCTAGACTCTGGAATATCCATCATTTCTACAAAATCAGGCTCCTCTTGCTCATCCACAGCCTCTTCTAAAGGAAGCTGGAGGGTTTCAGCAACTTTTTATAAAACATAAAATTAGATGGGGACTCAGACAGCATAGGGGAGATTCTAAAGGTCTGTCTGGGAGATGTCCGTTCAATGGGCACACCCAGACCTTCCCAGCCACATTCATACTTGTTCATAATCCTCCTCCCTCCTCTGGTACATAAAATTCCTCAATATCATAATCCTGAACCACTGGGACCGGACGAACCGACCTTTTACCAGATAGTGGTGGTTCGGACGGACCCTGAGACAGTGACTGGACAATTTGTATGGCTTTTGCTATCTCTGCAGCAGTTGGAGAAGGAATTTTGGACTCCAGACCTGCTGATTTTCTTGTTTTCTTTACTTGAATTGGTTCCTCAGAACAGCTTTTCTTTTGCCCGGAAGTCTGGCCCTGGTCAGAGGCATCCCTCTGTTCGTTGGCACCGAACCGGCTGGCCATCCGGGTCAGCGGACTTTTGGCCTCTCGTTCCCTGAGCCTGCCCAATCTTTTTCCAGGGTGGCTGCAGGGAAATTTACATACCTGGCAGTCTGACTGGAGGTGGTCAACCTCAGACAACAAACATGTGTGTGGGTCAGCCTTGGCAAAGACTTCCCCACAAACATCACAGTGTTGAAACCCAGTGGGCCTGGATTTTCTTTTGGGTTTCTCAGACATAATGCCAGCCTAACCAAAAACTTGCCCTTTTAACGGCAGTGCCAGGCAAGACACCCTTATCGGTTCCTAACCGTGTCACAGGTATTGGAAAAAACCGTAATAAATCCGTTTTTTAGAACCGATAAGAACCGGGAACCGCACTCTAAATAGTAACTTTTAGTTTTAAATGAGTTTTAAACCCACTGATCGGTTCAAAACCGAACCGATAACTTACAAGTTCCACACAGACAAAACCTTCATTTACTTACGGTTACCACAGATAGAGCTTGAACCGAACAGTTTTATGGTTAAATAAAACTATTCTCGTTAAATCCAACCGAGAAAACACTTTTTAAACCGAGAAATGAACCGAGCAGAAGGAGAAATTCGGAGCGACTGTTCACTGAGGCGGAGTAAAGAATCTGACAGTTCAAGTTTGAAATGACACAGATAGAGCTGCTCTCGTGCCAAAATTCTATTTTGGAATGGTTTTAACCATTTCACTCCGGGGCAGTTCTAGAGCTGGATCAAACTGCTAATGTCTATAATATAGCAAGACTTCATGTTGTTTGAAAGAAGGCATTCTTAGAATGGCAGATAAAGGGGAGATACTGTTGATGGGAGACCTTAATATGCCAGATGTTAACTGGAGCACATTTGCTGCAGCCACATCCAAGAGCAGGGCCATTCTCGATGCCCTACATGTGGCAGGCCTTAGACAGCTAGTTTCGGAACCCACTCGTGAGGGAGCAATCTTAGACCTCATACTCTCAAACGGGGGCAGTGAGAGGATCTCAGATCTAGAAGTGGGTTGCCAACTGGGGACAAGTGACCATCAAACAGTGTGGTTCACGTTAAACTCAGCTACAGAGTCAAGCCATACAAAAGTGAGGGTACTGGACTTTAGGAGGGCTGACTTTGGCAAGATGGGAGAGTGCCTCAGAAAAGCCCTAGCAAACAGGCTAGAAGGAGGTGTGAGCAACAACGGGAATCATCAAACTGCCATCACAGAAGCAACAAGCCTTTGTGTGAAGCAAATAAACAAATTAAACGAAGAAAAGCCACTACGGTTCTCAAAAGAGGTGGCTGTGAAAGTCAGGAAGAAAAGATAGCACTCGGGAAGTATAAGGAAACACAGAAGGAGCAGGACAGAGAGCTGTACCAGTTAAGGCAGAAGGAAGCAGGAGGGAAGTCAGAATAGCAAAGGCCCAAACTGAGGAAAAGATAGCCAATTCAGTTAAGAAAGGGATAAAACCTTTATAGGTACATCAGCGAGTGTAGAAAGACAAAGGGAGGGATAGTGAGGCTGAATAGAATGAACGGTGGGTGGGCAGAGGGGGACAGTGAAAAAGCAGGGATACTGAACGAATATTTCTGCTCAGTATTCACAAAAGAGGAGGGGAAAGTGCCTAATCCAATTAACAGAAGCACTCTTGATAGGGGGGTCGATCTCAGTCCTTTCACAGAAGAAAGGGTTCTGCAAGAACTCCTAAAACTGAAGGTGGACAAAGCAATGGGTCCTGATGGAATTCATCCCAGAATTCTAAAAGCAGGGTTTTAAATAATTGATTAGCAGTTTTTTTCTTGGGACAATGCTAACTGTACAGAAAGTATTTATATAGGTTTTCTAGAAGTGTTATATTTGTTAAACACAGTGAGGCACGTGCTATGCATTTTCTCAATGTTTTAGCACTTTCATGAGCAAAACGCTAATCAATTTTTGGAGTTAAATAAAACCCTGAAAAGAATTAAGGGAGGAACTAGTGAAACCACTGGCTACTCTTTTTAATAAATCACGGGAGGATGGTGTGGTACCCGAGGACTGGAGGAAGGCAGATGTGATTCCCCTTCACAAAAGTGGGACCAAGACAGAGGCAGGAAACTACAGACCTGTCAGTCTGACCTCTGTGGTAGGGAAAGTGATGGAGTCACTTCTGAAGGAAAGAATAGTTGAGTACCCTAGAGGCCAGTGGAGCACAGGACCCAAGGCAGCATGGGTTCACAGCGGGAAGGTCATGCCAGACGGATCTAACAGATTTCTCTGACTGGGTGACCAAAGTAGTAGACCAAGGAGGGGCTGTGGACATGGTCTACCTAGACTTTAGCAAGGCATTTGACACAGTTCCGCACAAAAGATTAATAGTCAAATTAACCAGCCTGGGAGTGGGTCCCAGGGTGGTAGCCTGGGTAAAACACTGGCTGCACAACAGGACACAGAAGGTAATTGTAAATGGAGTCCACTCTGAAGAAAGAGGGGTTACTAGTGGGTACCGCGAGGTTCAGTATTGGGTCCAGTCCTTTTAATGTTTTCATCAGTGACATTGCAGAGGGACTAGAAGGAAAAGTATGCCTTTTGCAGATGACACAAAGATCTGCAACAGGGTTGATACACAAGGAGGCGTGGAAAGAATGAAAAGGGACTTGGCAAGGTTGGAGGAATGGTCAGAAGTATGGCAGCTAGGATTCAATGAAAAGAAGTGCAAAATAATGCACCTGGGAAACAAGAACCCAGGGGAAGAATACACAATGGGTTGGGAGGTAGTAACAACAACAAATAAGGAAAGGGACCGGGGGGTAATCATATCAGATGACCTTAAGGTTAGCAAGCAATGTGAGAAGGCAGTAGGGAGGGCTGGGGGTATACTAGGATTTATAGGGAGAGGCATCAGCAGCAGAAAACAGGAAGTTGTTATCCCTCTGTACAGACAGTTAGTGAGACCACATCTGGGGTACTGTGTCCAGTTCTGGAGACCCCATCTCCGCAAGGACATAGACAGGATAGAGGTAGTCTAGAGGAGGGCAACTAAAATGGTGCAGGGTCTGCAAGAAAAGCCGTATGAGGAGAGACTAAAGGAGCTTAATATGTATACCCTTGAGGAAAGAAGGGAGAGGGGGGACATGATAGAAACTTTTAAGTACCTCAGTGGAATCAGCAAAGTCCAAGAGGGTAGCATCTTTCAGAAAGAGAGACTTGCAAGAACAAGGGGACACAATTTAAAGATAGAAGGAGGGCGGTTCAGGGGCAATGTGAGGAAGTATTATTTCACAGAGAGGGTAGTGGATGCATGGAACAGCCTTCCTGAGGAGGTTGTGGGGTCTAAAACTGTGGGAGAATTCAAGAATGCATGGGACAGACATAAGGCAATTCTTGTGGGGGGTAGGAAGAAATAGGCTGTTGGTTAACTAGGATCTGCGGCCTATCCTGTAGGTAGGGAAATGGGCAGACTAGATGGGCCAAGCGGTCCTTATCTGCCGTCAAAAGTCTATGATTCTATGTAATGCCTCATAAGAACTTTCTCAAAGCTCTCTTAAAACGCCAAATACTGTTGTTGCTACTTATTTCAGGCAACCTTCACCCCAACCCTGACCCCACACAGTGTGGTACTGGAAATACCAGCAGGGCTAGGACTATCTCCCTGGAAAGTATCAACATCTGTAGCCTCCTCAATAAACTTCATTCCCTCACTGCCTGGGTAACACATCACAACCCTGATATCCTATCAGTAACTGAGATATGGCTACCCCCTAAGATCCCCGACTCAGCAATATCAATTCCTGGATATGCTGTTTTTAAGCAAGACAGGCTCTCCAAGAAAGGTGGAGGCTGTATCTTTTACCTAAAAGAGTCTCTTAAGGGACATGTCATCAGTGTGCCTCACCCTGAGAACGACAGCTAGGTCCTTGAGACTAAGATACTGCTTGGGGCACACAACAAAATCCTGACAATGGCATCAGTCTACATAACCCCCAAGCTGACCAACCAAGACCTAAACTCTGTACTGGACTTTATTCACTCCCTGGATTAGAACTCGGAAACAATCCTGCTCAGGGACGTCAGCATCAACTGGTCCTCCCCTCAGTGCGAACAAATATATGGATGCTCTGAGAGCAACAAATTTCTCGCAAATGGTCCAATCACCCACCCAGGTGAACTACAGGACAGGGACCACAACGCTTCTGGATTGGGTACCAACAGCCCTGATCACATCACAAAAACTGTACTTCTCACAGACTGCATAAGTGACCACTCCCCAGTCCTATGCTCCTGGACAAAAATTCACAAAGCCTCTTCCTAAAAATATTAACAGCAGGAAACTTATTTCTGGTCACTTTGGGCCTCTTAAAAATCTCCTACGAGAAAACGACTGGATACCAATAGACTTAGCCCTCAATGTGGACACTGCCCTTGAGTACTTTATCCATAGTTTTAACACTATAAGTGATGTACATGCCCCCCTTCAAGAAACACAAGATCAAGGGTGTCAACATCCCCTGGATTAATATAGATCTTCTGGAGCAAATGAGGTACCTGGATCAGCTCTGGCATTGTGCTATTACCACTGACACCCAGGCTGATATCCAAGCCTACAAAGCAGCAAGAAATGCCTGTACAAGAGCAACTCGCGTCGAGAAGGCCAGCTACTACAGGTGCATTCTAGCCAATACATGGAAAGACAAGAAGTAGTTCTGGACTAACCTTACTGAAATTACAGGGAAAGACCCCAAAGTACCACCCTATATGCTCAACTTAAATGGCAACATAACCTCGGATCAAGTCACCATGGCCAACACTTTCAACATGGCCTTCACCGACCTCAGTCATGTGCTGCCTCCAACCTTCTTTGACCCTTCACTGGACGCACTAAGATCTGCCAAAGTAAGTACAACGCAGTGGCACCCGCAGTTCTACTTTAAAGCCATCTCTGAGGATCTAACTAAAAAGCATCTGCTTAAAGTGCTTGGGCGGTCCAGATCCAGTTGAGATTCCCAGGATTTGAAACTCCTTGCCCTCACCAAAGATGAAGTCCTGACCCCACTCTCCAAAATCCTTATAACCAGTCCCTCATGCTCTCTCACAGTTCCCCCAAAACTGGAAATCCGCTGTTGTGGCACTAATCCACAAAAGTGGCGATAACACCATTACCAGCAACTACCAACCCATCTCCACACTCCCCCAAAAGCCCTGGAGAGAATAGTTGCAGACCAGCTTGCTGAATATCTTGCAAAATACAACCTTCAATGCCCTGAGCAGCACGGCTTTTGTAAGGGGCACAGCACCACCACGGCTCTCCTCGAATTCACATATATCCATAATGCCCTGCACCTGGGACATCTTGTCGGCACCACCTTCATCGATTTGACAAAGGCGTTCAACACCGTAAACCACTCCCTGCTGACTGAACAATTATCATGCATAGGACTCTCAACTGACACCGCATGGTGGTTCCAAAGCTACCTCAGTGACCAAACCCAACAGGTTAGAATTGGTGAATCCCTCTCAACTTCCCTCCCGGTCCACTCTGGAGACCCTCAGCGATCCATCTTGGGTCCCATACTTTTCAGTATTTTTCTAAACAATCTTCCCTCATCCTGCCCTGATAGAATACTTCAATATGCAGACGATGCGGTTATGTTTACCTCCCACCCTGATCCATCCTTTCTTCAGCTGCAGCTGCAGGCAAGCTTTACAGAAGTTGAGACATGGTTTAAATCTTATAAACTCATCCTTAACTACAAAAAAAAAAAAAAAAGATGTTCCATGGTACCCACAACAAACGTAAGTTCTGGCCAGAGCCGACAGGGCTGTGACGTGCTGCCAAGTGAGCAAAGTGACACGTGTGCATAGAAATTATTGAATGCCCGGGTGCAACTTGGCCATTTCTTGGAGGTGTTGCACCAAATTTTCAACATGGCCTTTTGGGACCCCTCCTCTTGAAAAGTGCCAGTGTCATTTTGTTCACTTCTCCTCAAAGGTGATTTTGCAGAGCAACTGCTCCATTCTCTGCCACAGGTGTGAACACACATTTTGGGCAGGATATGATAAATGACAGCTGTACTGGTAAAAAGGTGGTGTGCAAAAATGGCAATGTTGAAAATGTGAAGTGAAAATATTAAAACTTGCCAAAGTTAGGAGCGTGCGTAGAAACTGCACGATGCACGCTCATAACACAGTAATTTTTTGGAATTTTTTTCACCAGATTTGCAACATGGGCTTTTTGAGACCCCACCTCATGAACAGTGCTACTGTCATTTTGTGAATCGGTCCTGAAAGGTGATTCCACACAGCGACCGCAAAATAACCTTTGTGGACCAAGTAATGAAATGGCAGTGAAAGCTTTCACGCAATAGGGTCCCAAGAACCTCATGTTGAAAATCTCAGGCTACAATTCCAAAAATGTCTGATTTATCAACGTAAGTTCAAAACCCCACTAAATGGCATTATAGCATGCTTACCTTTGATTCTTCAGTTTGCAGTTCGGCTTTCAACAGTGCAGACATGTCCCAGTCCAGAGAAGATGACAGTGTCAACCTCCAGAGGTAAGTATGGGGTAAAGGGGTTTGCGGTGATGGGTGCTCAATCGGTGGGTGGGGAGGGCAGGAGGACTAGGCGACCAAGACAATTTTTTTTTTTTTTTAACAGATAACAAGAAGCACACCGGGGATTTTTTTTTTCATTTATTAATTCATTTACTTTATTTACCAGGCAAGTATACTGAGCCGAAGCCCATTTTCAGAAATTACCTGGATTTAGGGGAAACAAAAAACAAAAAAAAATGACATTTGGGCGCACTGGGGTGGGCTCTCAAGTGTGCCACGAGTGGAGGAGCTATATAATGGGGACCTCGATGTCGGCGCAGAGACGGGAACAGAGGGAGTGCGGAGGCCAGCAGCAGTAGGAAGGTGTAAGGCAGGTTTTTTTGTTGCCGGTGTTGGTGGTGGCGACGCAAATGCACATGATGTGCAGTTGTGGTGAATGGCAGTTTTGCCATTCACAACATGATAGTGCCAGCAGAACAGCACATGAATCGTGCATGCACAGTTCATGCCACGGAATACAGAAGTAACAGCTGAAATAATGCAACTGTTATTCCGTAGCGGCCGATCATGACAGAGGGTTTCAAGCTCCATTGGACTCTCAGAAGGATACTTCCCAAAGTCCAAAGTCAGCTTGTACGATCGGCCGTTTTTAGAGCTGCGATCGATCCCAAAAGGGCTGTACGCTCCGCCCATAGCCCTAAAAATTCTTAAAGCCACAGAATGATCATCATAAAGAAAGTGCCATAGGTTTGTCAACATAAAGTACAATTACGTAGGAACTTACCGTAACAGTGGATCTACGAGAGAGATTCCTTCAGTAGGTCATTACATATAGGACTGGCGCCACCTGGTGTCAGGCAGCACGGCAGACTTTTCTAGCAATCCCCGACAGGGGACTGCCCACCTGATGTCACGTGACCGAAGTCAGCGTGGCCGTATATAGTGGGCGGTCCCCACACCCACCCTCTAGTTCTCCCACTGGAGCCAGGAAGAGGTCTGACAGCAGGAGCAAACAGGATTTGGAGACCCTGTAAGAAATAAAATGAGGGGAAGGAGGGAGGTTAAAATATGACCTACTGAAGGAACCTCTCTCGAAGATCTACTGTTACGGTAAGTTCCTACGTAACTGTACTATCTTACTTTGACAGGGTTCCTTCAGTAGATCATTACATATAGGACAGAGTCCCAAGCAGTCCCTCCAAAGAGACCGAAAGAAATGGAAATTACATACCTACCGTAATTCTTGATCTTCTTGGCCAAATTCTCCACCACTCATTCAGACTGATGGGAACTACGCTGGAGGAGCTAGGACCCAGAGGGAGCAAACTTTCTGCAAGGGGGCCGGCGCCACAGATGGAGCCGCGAGGAAGCGGCACCACAATCCCCGCCTCGTGCGGTAAAGACCATCTTGGCATGGACCCTCCAACTGCCTCAGTACCTTTTTTCCGAGGAGGTGCAGTGTAACTAACCTAGAAGAACTAACCTAAAAACGGACATAAGATAGTTCAAATGACCCGTGTAAGAAGGGTCAACAATGAAGTCTTCACAGCCCAGCAATTGAGGAAGTGAAGACCAAACAGATAAGGGAGCTCAGGGGATGGAGGGTGGGCGTGTGAATGAGTGGCGGAGACTTCGTCCAAGAAGATCAAGAATTACGGAAGGTACGTAATTTCCATATCTTCATGGACATACAGTAAAGTCTCCACCACTCATTCACACTGATGGGAGAGTACCGAGCTAATAATCTCTCCCGAGACGGATGGCATAGAAACTAAGAGCTCACAATTTAGGACAGAAGTCCGCTGAGGATAGTCCTCCAAACAATAGATGTCGTCTGGCATGGACATCCAAAGCATAGTGCTTAACGAAAGTACGCACTGAGCTCCAGGCAGCCGCACTGCAAATATCTGCAATGGGCACGTTGAGGATTTCCGCCAAACATGCCACGACTGCTCGAGTAGAGTGAGCGTACACTCTACCTTCCAGTTTGACTTGCGCCATAGAATAGCAGTGGTGGAGACATGCTACCTGCCATGCTGAAGTGCACCTAATAGCGATAGGTTGACTCAGCCGGATCTCGCTAAAAGAAACAAACAGTTGCTGAGCCTTGCGAATTTCCTTTGTTCTATCGAGATAGAATCGCAGGGCTCTCTTTACATCTAGAGAATGAAGAGTTTATTCACCTTCATTCTGGAAGTTAGCAAAGTAGGTAGGTAGGACTAAAGGTTGGTTTAGATGAAATTCTGAGACCTTAAGGAGAAACTTAGAATGAGTCCTAAGAACTACTTTGTCCCTGTGAAATACAGTGTAAGGGGGGTCTGTGACCAAGGCGTGTGTAACCCCTAGGTGGCGCTATCCCAAGGGCTACTACCCCTGCCTGTTTGACTACGGACAGGTTGAGGGGCCTAGGTCCTATGGCGGGTGCCTCCACCCAGAGGTCAGGGTTTATGGTGGTTAGACTAGCTTGGTCACAGCCCTCTGGGACACTGAGACACCCTTTTATTCCCTCTAGTGGCTCACACAGTACATCGGAGTTACAGCCCCAATACCCCATGTATACACACTATTCACTCATATATACACCACTTACCTTCAAGACTGATTCTGCAGCACGTCCGAGGTCACCCTGTAAAGTAAGGTTAAACAGACATAGCAAAACAATACTGTTTCCGTAAGTACCAACACCACAGACAGTATATAGTACAACAACCAATCTGATTTATTTAGGGGACAGTAACATGGGAGGGGGAAATCAGGTTAATTAGTGGCATTAAATCACAGTACTATGCACATATACAGGGTCTGAAAAGTCACACTCTGGGTACTCAGGTTTGGGGTTAGCCAGGTCCGCTGTCCGAGGTTGGCCGGCAGGTGCAGATGGATAGGGCCCTGTAGAAGAAAGATATGCACAACACCCAACTGTAATCCAGAGCCGGAGGGCTCAGTCCATGAAGCAGTGAAACAACAAGAATTAGATGACACATTTGTGATTGGAAAACAAGCTGCAGGGGAATACCCTGATTTCTACTCACAATACCAAAGCTGAGGATCGGATGGAGAATGTCCTTCTGGATTGCCAGGAGAACAGGGCATGGGGACAAGGTCTTTGTGACTGGACCCCACTGCAGTTGATAGCAAACAGATGTAGTCCGAATTAAGCTTGGGGTTTACTTCCAGCTTCAGCACACAATTCACTATACAGGGGATCTGAAATAGCGATTCCCCACAAGCACTACGTACATTTATATGTAAAAGGGAAGTACTATACCAGGCAGGCTGCTCCTCGATCCCAACCGCAGTTACTGCAAGATACCTGGGAGAACATACAGCAGCTTCAGTTCCTGACAGACCAAGCGCGATTCAGCAATTTCTCCAGTCTTCTACAGAGTGAGCCTGGTTTCTACTCTTCAGATCTCCTCCTTTCTCCTCACAAGTCAGATTCAGTCCGATCTGGCGCTTGCAACGGCCGCAGGCCGAACCTCAGGAACTCACACGCGCTTCCCGCTACGAAACCATACACCCCAGAAGCACAGAGCTCCTTCTTCACTGTCACAACTGATCTAATCTTTCCAGTCACAGAGCAGGGCATTTCCTTTAGCTCCACACCGTTCTGTTGGCTGGTTCGTCTGTCACTCACAATAAGACTCCCCCTGTTGGTGGAAAAAAAAAGGGCCAAGGTTAAAAACTACATTTCCCAGAGTCACTGCCCATACAATCCCCTTGTGGCTGGCTCAAGATTGAGAGTCCAAGTTCCGATTCGTCCACAGGCTCCATTTTAAGGTATCCCTATCATCCTGATTGGTCCAAGTCAGCTATTCAGAACCAAAATGAAAGCGCTACACTGAAACAGTTCATACTGAAAGGAAGACAGGTTAGACAAACTACATTTTCTCAATCCCTCTAAATGATTTCTGACAAACGGTTATATCTTTCAACAAGGCTCCCTCTGCACATGTAGTGACTGCAGAAACAGAGCGATTTGCTCAGTGACCCAGGCAGGACTCGGGCATTAAATACACAGTCCCCCCCATACAAACTAACTAAGTCTGCAAGCAGACAGCTCTTAAAGAGACAGTACATGGAGGCTCAAATAGCACTCAATTGCAACTACATTTAAGCAACTCAGACGCCAAACACCACCTAGGCTTAGAGCATTCAGGCAAGCTCCTGGAAGACTTTTGGGAACCCTCATTTGCCGGCGGGGGGGGGGGAGAGGGTTACACGTGTATTTCAGAAACTCTACAGACCGAAGTGATGGTCACCAGGGAGGCCGTTTTCCAAGTGAGGAACTTCAACTCGCAGGTAGCTAGAGGCTCGAAAGGTTTCCGAGTGAGCATGTCTAGCACAAGGTTAATGTCCCAGGCTGCGACTGGACATCTGATAGGAGGTCTGGTATGCAGAATATCTATAAGAAACCGCATAACCACAGGTAACTGAGCCAGAGACAAGGAATGTACCGGCTCATGATAAGCTGAAATGGCAACGAGATGAACTTTGACTGTGGAGTACTGCAGACCTGAATTTGAGAGGTCCAAAAGGTACTCCAAGACTTTATCTGGTGGGCAGGCAAAAGGGTTCGAAGAGGATTTTGCACACCACAGAGAGAAACGCTTCCATTTGTCAGTGTAGGTCTTTCTAGTGGCTGGCTTACGTGCAGCCATGAGACTATCTGAAACCCTGCAGAGAAACATTGAGCCTACTGACCTCTACCTTCAGGAGCCGAAGGTGAAGCGCCTTCAGGTTGGGGTGGATCATGGGGCCTTGGGTCAGAAGGTTCGTCTGAAGGGGAGTGCCTTCCGAGGGACTTCCAACAGACTGTTGAGTAACGAGAACCATATCTGTCGAGGCCAGAAGGGAGCAATGAGAATCATTTTGTCCCCGAGAGTCGAATTTGAGAAGTACCCTCTGAATTAGGGGAAGAGGAGGAAAGGCATAAAGAAAGCGTTTTGTCCACTGCAGCCTGAACGCATTCTGACAGAAAATGCCAGGTTCTGGATTTCTGGAGCAGAAGAGAGGCAGTTTTGCGTTGAGTGGGGATCCAAAAAAGTCCAGGTCTGGAGTTCCCAACTCTTCGAAGAGCGTCTGAGCGACTGTTGCATCGAGAGACCACTCGTGAGGATCTGCCTCCATTCTGCTGAGATGGTCCACCAGCTGGTTCTGCACCCCTGGCAGGTAAACTGTGTGAATCAGAGCCTTGTGTTCCAGGCACCATTCCCACACTCTCACAGCTTTCCTGCATAATGGGTAAGAGTGTGCACCACCCTGTTGGTTGATGTAATACATCACTGCTTTGTTGTCCATTTGAAGGAGAATGTTCTTGTGACAGAGTATGTCCTTCAAGGCTCAGACTGCATACAGGACGGCTCTCATCTCCAGGACGTTTATGTGAAGCTGGGACTTGTCCCGAGTCCATGTACCTTGGGTGTGGAGATTCTGGCAATGAGCCCCCCACCCCATCAGGGACGCATCCATGGTAATGGAGATCTGATGTTCCAGAGAAGCAAAGGGATATCCTTCCAGAAAATGGTCCTCATGCGACCACCAGGCGAGTGACCTCTTCAGAGGTTCTGTCACCTTGATGGGAAAAGACTGAGGTGAGCGGTTGGGAACCACCGAGTACTGAGAATCCACTGAGAGGTTCTCATGCAAAGACGTGCTAGGGGTACGTGAACACTGAGGATGCCATGAGACCCAGCATCCGTTGCATCAAGATAGCTTGAATTGAGCTGTTTTCTCTGATGTACCGGGCCATCTGTAGGATATTGCTCCTTCTGTCCTCTGGGAGAAAAGCCCTCGCACAGGAGGTGTCCAGAAGACTTCCTAAGAAGAGGAGTTTCTGGGAGGGCTGCAATTGCGATTTGTTGAGATTTAGCAGAACTCCCATGGACTTGAAGTCTGACGCCGTGGATACAGCGTCCAGAGTTTCCTATCTGGAAGGGCTTGCTAGAAGCTAGTCGTCCAGGTATGGGAACACTTGAATTCCGATTTTTCTAAGATGCGCAGCGAAAACTGCACAACACTTTGCAAAAACTTGCGGCGCTGAGGATAGCCCAAAGGGCAGGACTCTGAACTAATAATGTTGACCCAATGCCACAAACCTTAGGTATTTGTGGTGCTTTGGGGGTATAATAATGTGTTGGCAGGAATCCTGCGGGCACCTGGAGATATCACCTTGAACGTTTCCTTGTAAAGAAATTTGTTTAGCTTTCTGAGATCCAGAATGGGGCGCATTGCCTCCAGTTTTCTTCAGAACTAGAAAGTAATGGGAGTAGAAACCTGTGTTTCATTGGTCCGGCGGAACTACTTCTACTGCCTTGTTGTTCAGAAGGCCTTGTACCTCGGAAGCAAGAAGTTCTGACTGTACTGTCAACAACCTGGGCTGTCATTTGCTGGGATCATCCGGTGGGATTTCCAAAAGATTGAGCGAATACCCCTCGCGGATTATCCGAAGGACCCATTTGTCTGATGTTATTGACTTCCACTGGTCGTAGAACTGAGTCAGACGTCCTCTCACTGCTGAGGAAGAGTCCCCCTCGGGCAGTTGAGGTGGGACTTGGGCCTGGAACTCAGTAGGAGGCACTGGGCGCTTTCGCGCCCTGTGCCTTCTGTTGCATTTTCTTTTGTGGCTGAGAGGTGTTTTTGTTAAAACCTCCTCTGCCTCTGCCCTGAAAGGACAGACGGTTGTGAAATTGACGCTTGTTGGCATCCCCTCGAGAGGGGGCCGGTATGGGTCGATCTGTCTTAATGGCTGACCTAGTCTTCTGTGTGGCCTAAAGAGCTTGTTCCACCTGAGGTCCGAACAGATACATAACATCAAAGGGTAAGGCCATGACCTGCTGCGGGGCATCATTCATGAAGCCCGAAGTATGCAGCCAAGAGCAGCAACGGGTACAAATGCCCGCCGACGCTCGAGAAGCAGTATCGAAAGCGTCCATTGCAGCTTTAACCTGTTGGTTATTGGACTCTATACCCCTGGTTATGGTCTGAAGAAGCTCTGAATTAGTTTCTGACTCAGGCAGGGCTTCTACCATTTGCTTGAGCGAAGGCCAAAGGACATACTCATATTGAGAAAAATAGCCCTGGTAGCTGGCAATGCGCATACCCAGGGAGGAGGCAGCAAAGACTCTCTTACCTAAGGTGCCTTTCTTGCGAGATTCTTTATTTATAGGCCAGGCTGTAGATGCCTGAGGGAGAACGGCCTTATCATTCTCTGCTAAGACTACAGTGGGATCGGCAAAGGCTTGTGAGGCCAGTATGGGTCGATCCTTGGGAGCAGCATACTTCCTTTCTATGGACTTAGCCATGGAAGTGATAGGAGCGTGATTGTTCCATACCATCTGAGAAAGGCTCTCAAAAGATGGTTGTACCGGAGGAGTTAATTCTATAGCGATCTCCAGGACATGTAGATATTGGAGTCTTAAAAGCTTCCCAGGATCGATCTCTGTAGTCTGGGCAGAAAGCATGGAATTTAAATTTTTCAGCAGGGACTTCAAGGAAAGGTCTTCGACCACAGGTTTTGCAGCAGGACTGATCCCTGCTCCTTCGACATCATCACCCAGCCGAAGATCTGGGTAAGGCTCAAAATCATCTCCTGACAGTCCAGGAGGGACTGTATGGACAGGAAAGGAGTGAAAGTCAGAATGAAAAACAAAACAGGAAGGAATCAGTCGAAAAGCCCTGGAGGCTGGATGGCACCGCACCAAGTATCGGCGCCAAAGCACACGGCGCAAAGACAAGGAAGTCGGCGCCATCGGAAACAGCCCAGCACACTGCGCCAAGAGAGCCTGCGGCACCGCGGATGGCACAGACAGAGTCCCCGGCACCACTGATGGCTCCGAGAGTGTCCCAAGGTTCTGAAAACTGCGATCTGAAGGAAAAGGAGGAGGAAAATTAACAGGAGATACAGGCATCAGTGTGGGCCCCTACGCCGCAGCCATGTGAGGCGGAGAACACCTAAGCACGGAGTCACTGGCACCAAAGAAAGTGCCGCGCGACTAGGAAGGTCCAACCGCCCTACCGGTCCCTCAAACGGCCTGAAGGCCCCGGAGTGACTCGGCCAGGCAGCTGGACCAACCTCCGAGCCCACTGCTCCATAACAGCAGCTCACTGGTGAAACTGCTCATCGGAGGCCATTCCAATAGGGGGGTACGGGTTCCGATGTCGAAGAGGTCGGGCACCAGAGCCAGAAACCGGCGACTCCGAAAGAGGAGGAGACCGGTGCCTAGCCCCGATGACCGACCTTCAACGCACACACATACCAGAAGGCGACCTCAAGTGATGCCTTCTCTTTATTGACTTATGTGCCGAAGAAGAACTCGAGGCCAAACGGTGCTGCGAATGGGACCATTTCCTTTTATACTTTCAGAGGGACCGCCCAATCCCGAGCATTGGACCGTCCGTTGTCAGACCCATCCTCCAGGGAGGGCGGTGGACTGACCCAGCCCGCTGACTGAATAGCTTACACGGGTTCCTCACCGGCCACCTGACCCGCTCATGGTCGACTCCGTCAATGGAGGGCTGACTTCTTTATTATTCAATAAATTAAATCTACTCGATATTTGTTTGAAGATGATTACAAAACAATAAACTGAAAACTATGCTGCTAGTTTGAAGTTTGACTCCCAGCGAGCAACGTTGTCACTGAAGCGCACTTGACGGCAGGAAAAAAGGAACTGAGGCGGTTGGAGGGTCGACACCATGATAGTCTTTACCGCACGAGCAGGTGCTTGCGGTGCAGCTTCCTCGCGGCTCTATCTCTGGCGCCGGCCCTCTTGCAGAAAGTCTGCTCCCGCTGGGTCCTAGCGCCTCAGGCATAGCTCCCATCAGTGTGAATGAGTAGTAGAGACTTTATGTCCAAGAAGATCAAGGGAAGAGGAGAAAATAACTAACAGAAACTGGGAACCAGAATGGACCCAGCCTAGGACAGAAGGCCCAGCAAGACAGCTAGGCCGAAGCCAGACCTCCGCCTAGAAGCAATATCCAGACTGTAGTGTTTAGTAAAGGTGTGGACAGAACTCCTAGCGGCTGCAGCGCAAATATCAGCTGCAGAGATGTTCCGCAAAAAAGCAGCGGAAGCAGCCATGCCCCTAGTAGAATGACCTCTGATGGGACCTGGCAGAGGTTTTTCATACTTTTGATAACAATACCGAATACAGTTGCCTAATCATTTGGAAAGGCACTGCTTCGAAACTGCTTTGCCCTTCGACCTGGGGGAAAAAGAAAAAAGTTGTTCACAGCTCTGGAATTCCTTGGTTCGGTGTGTGTAGCACCTAAGGATCCAATGGACGTCCATGATGTGCAGCAGTGCCTCACCTCTGTTTGAAGGGGACGGAAAGTAAACTGGAAGCTCTACCGTGTGGCTTCTGACACCACCTTGGGTAAAAACTTGGAATTTGTTCTGAGGACTGCCTGATCCTTGTGGAAAATAAGATAAGGCTCTTTACAAATCAAAGTGTGAAGCTCCAAAATCCTTCAAGCTGGCGTAATGGCAACCAAAAATAAAGTCTTCCAGGAAAGGAAGCGCAAGTCACAGCTCATGGCCGGTTCAAACGAGGAAAGAGTGAGCTTCTCCAACAAGTTCAAATCCCAAGGTGGAGTTCGGCTGCCGATGGGGGGGTTTCAGATGGAGGATCCCTTTCAGCAAGGTTTTTGAGATCTCTAACTGAGCCACAGGTTTACCATCCACCAGCTTGTGGTACGCTGAAATAGCCAAAATATGGACCTTCAGGGAAGAATATGACAGACCTAAGTCTGACAGAAGGAGGAAGTATTCCATGACTTGTGGGACAGAACAAGAAAAGGGGTTCCAATTCTTGGCAGTTGCCCAGATGGAAAAACGTTCAGACTTCACAGCATAAGTGAAATGAGTAGAGGATTTTCTAGCCTCTAAAAGAACCTGAGCTACTCAAGAGGAGATCCCAAAGTAAGAAATCGCTATGTCTGCAGGAGCCACGCATGAAGATGCAGGGTTCTGAATCCCAGATGAACAAGGTGACCTTGATTCAGAGTCAAGAGGTCGTGGGTCACTGGAAGTGGAACCGGTGGATCCTTCAACAGCTGTTGTAGAAGCGGGAAATACAGGTTATTCACCTGTAACAGGAGTTCTAGGAATGGTATATGTTGTTCATCCACACTTATTGGCAGGTTCCTTGCCGTTTTAAATCTTGCCGGAAGGTCTTCAAGCTGGCTCCTCCCACCCACCCGGGTGGTAAAACTCTCGGCTCCGCCCCATGACGCCAGATCTGGCCCGCTTGGAAGCCTAGGTTGTGCGTTCCGGGCCGGGAGGTCGGGGAATGTAGGGATGAACAACATATACCATTTCTAGAACCCTGTTACACGTGAGTAACCTGTATTTCTAGGGACATGGATATGTTGTTCATCCACACTGTCTGGCAGACTCCTAGCAGTTCTCCGGGAGGAGGGAGGCAAGGCGCACACCCCTACTTAGGAAATAAAGACTGGAGAACCGAGGCCCCAAAACCAGCATCCCGGCGTGACTCAAGGTCGATGTGGTAATGGGTAATGAAGGTGTGTGCTGACTTCCAGGTAGCAGCGCTGCAGATTTCCTGGATAGGGACGTCCCTGGAAGCAGCCACCGATGCAGCAGTATGGCGGGTAGAATGAGCTCTTATCCCTCTGGGAGGCTCCATGCCCGCCAACTTATAGCAGAGATCTATGCAGGAGGTGACCCACCTGCTTATCGTCCGCTTGGCTGCAGGTCTGCCAGGTGCGGCTTCAGCGTAGGTGACAAACAGCTGGCGAACCTCTCCCCGAATTTCAGCCGTACGCTCCTTATAATAAGCGAGCGCCCTTCTAGGGTCCAAAGTATGGAGCCTGTATTCGGCCTCCGAGGTGTGATTGGGGTAGAACACCGGCAGAGTCAGCACCTGGTTAAGGTGAAACTCCGACACCACCTTCGGAAGGAATTTCGGGTGGGGGCGCAGGACAACCTTGTCCCTGTGGAAGACCAGGTAAGGAGACTCGATGCAAAGCGCCTGGAGCTCTCCCATCCTTCTGGCTGACGTGATAGCCACCAAGAAGGCGGTCTTCCACGACAGGTGAGAGAGATCACACCTGTGCATTGGTTCGAATGGCTTGCCCATGAGCTTTGCCAGTACCAGCAGTAAATCCCACGGAGGTGGAGGTTCTCGCACCGGAGGGGAAATGTGATCAAGGCCTTTGAAAAAGCGCCCGACCACCTTATCCTGCGCCACCGACTGCTCCCCCGCCCACACCCGGTAAGCAGAGATGGCTGCCAGGTGCACCTTTAGGGTCATCGACCTAAGCCCTTGACTAGAAAGGGACCATAAATAGTCCAAAATGCTTGCCATAGAACAGGAGGAAGGGTCCAAGCCCTTGCCCTGACACCAAATGGAGAATCTCTTCCATTTGAAGGCGTAGCATTTTCTAGTCGACTCCTTATGGGACGCTCCAGCAACATTGAGGACCTCGTCGGAAAGACCCAAGGCCTGGAACTCTAGCCGCTCAGGAACCAGGCTGTCAGGTGCAGGGATTGAAGGTCCGGATGGAACACCTTCCCCTGATTGACTGAGAGCAGGTCCGGGCGAGCTGGAAGCTGCCTCGGGAGCCTGGAGCTGAGGCTGAGGAGATCTGGGTACCAGAACTGGCGGGGCCAGTCTGGGGCTATCAGAATCACCTGCGCCTGTCCCTCCTCGCCTTGAGAAGCACCTTGTGAATCAAGAGAAATGGGGAAAGGCGAGAAGAGGCCCGGGGTCCACAGCCTGAGAAGGCATCCCTGCAGCGAGCCCTGCTGAGGGGGGGCATGAAACAGCCTCAGCTTCCGTTCTCCCAGGAGGCAAACAGGTCCACCTGAGGTGTGCCCCAGAGGGAGAACAGATCTTGTACTACCTCCGCAGGAGAGACCACTCGTGAGATGCAGCCCCTATCCGGCTCAGGGCATCTGCCAGGGTGTTGGAGGCTCCTGCCACATGAATGGCTAGGAGATCCGCCTCCAGGCTGCGCACGAGTGACCAAATGCGGAGAGCTTCCTTGCATAGAAGCATGGAGCGTCCTGGCCTCCCTGGCGGTTTAGGTAGTACATGGTCGTGGTATTGTCCGTCTGGACTCGGACCACTTGACCCCGGAGAAACGGAGCAAAGGCGGTGAGAGCTAGGCGGACCGCTCGGAGCTCCAGCAGGTTGATGTGGCATCGGGACTCCCACGGGGACCAGAGGCCGTGCACTCGGTGTTCCCCCAGATGGGCACCCCAACCCATCAGAGAGGCATCGGTCGATACAGAGACCGTCGGCTCGGGCGACAAACGGATACCTCCTGCAAATGGAATGGAACGGTCCACCACTGGAGAGCGCCCACATCTCCTGGGTCACTATCACTAGCTGGTCCAAAGGATCGCAGCTGCCAGACCACTGGCTGGCCAGTCCCCACTGAAGGGGCGATGTGCCAGTGAGCCCAACGGACCACGCTGGTACAGGCCGCCACGAGACCCAGGAGGCGAGGAAGTCCCGGGCAGGTGCAATTGCCCAACCAGAAATGATTGGGCAAAGGAGGTAAGAACCTCGGCCCTGTCCGCGAGTCGTGTTTGGCTCAAGAGAGTCGAGCTCTGCCCGATGAACAGGATCACCTGCTTGTTCGAGTTCCGACTTGGCTCGTTGATGAGAAGGCCAACTTGAGAGCAAACCTGAGGGCCAGATCTCTGGACCGCTCCACCTCCTGTCTGGAGGGGGCTGCTATCAGCCAATTGTCCACGTAAGGGTACACCCGGAACCCTCGGCGCCGCAGAAATGCTGTCACCACTGCCATGCATTTGGTGAAGACCCTGGGAGCTGGAGATAAGCCGAAGGGCATGGCTCGGAACTCGAAGAGGGATCCCTCCGCTCGAAAGCGGAGGAATCTCCGATGTGACGGACGGATAGGGACGTGAAAGAACGCGTCCTGTAGGTCCAGAGAGCAGAACCACACGCCGTGTTCCAGAGATGGTATTATCTGTGCCAGAGTGACCATTCTGAAGGTTCGAGACCTTAGGAACTTGTTCAGGTCGTGTAGGTCGAGAATGGGCGCCAGCCCCGTCCGCTCGGAACCAGGAAATACCTGGACACGAACCCCGGTCTGAAGGGGGTCCTCCACCTCCGTGATCACCTCCTTTTGGAGGAGGAGAGCGATGTCGGCTCGATGAGCCGCCAGTGAGGCTGCGGACCCCGAGGCCCCCCGAGGTGCGACGGCTCTGAAGGGCGGGGCCTGCTCGAATTCCAGAGGTAGGCCTTTTCCCACCACCTCCAGTACCCACCTGTCCGTGGTAACAGCGGACCAGGCGGAAAGGGAGTGTTGAGCTGCCCCCAATGGGGAACTAGGGGTGAGGTGACCGGGATGGGGGCGACACCCCTCAGCCCGTCATTGGGCAGGCTTGGAGGAGGGACCGGCCGAGGGACCTCCTGGGCCTTTACCTCCCTGCTTCCTGTTGGAGGAAGCCGACGGCTTGGGTTTGGGATACCAAGGTCGAGCCTGCTGGCCCTGACGTTGCTGGGCCGGGCGCAGCGCAGGCGCAGAAGGACGAAAGGGCTTAGGCTGTGGCTTGTGGCCTGTGTCCTTCTGAGCGGAAGAGACCGAGTCCAAGGTAGCATTGGACTTCTCGATCCTCTGCAGGTGACCTTCCACCCCAGGGCCGAAGAGGTCAGTCCCCAAAAAGGGAACATCCGCCAACTTGTGCTGGGTATCCGAGGTAAAGGTGGATATCCTCAGCCAAGCCCGACGACGCATGGCCACTGCGGCCACCACAGACCTGGCACATGAGTCCCCGATGTCTAGCGCAGTCTGGAGCTGCTGCTTTGCCACTGCCCTGCCCCCGCACCTGCCTGACCGTAGTCTGCAGATCCGCAGGAAGATGAGGGACAACCTCATCCAGGGAGCCCAACAGGGCATGAGAAAAATGTGCCATGAGGACGGCCGAACTGGCCTGATGAAGGCCGAGAGAGGACGCAGCGTAGACTTTTCGCCCAGCATAATCCAATTTCTTGGATTCCTTGTCGGGAGGTTTGTCTACATCCCTGGCGTTCCCGGCACGCCGGAAAACGGTGTCGGTAACCAACCCCTCGGCCGAGGGGTGTTCCGAAAAAACGGACAGGGAACCGGTAGGGACCGCATACTTCCTGGCCATCCTGGCCGACGGCGCAGGGCGGGAAGCAGGACGCTGCCAAAGTTCCAAGGTCGGACCCACTATGGCTTCGGCCACCGGAAAGGCCTCCGTAGGAGAATCCCCTCGGTCCAAAATCTCCGTGAGGGGATACCTGGCCCGTTTGGAAACAGGTTCAAGCTTCATCCCGGTGGACTCCGAGATGAGTCGAAGCAACCCTAAGAAGGACGAAGGGCTATCGTCCACTGACTGCCCTCCCGAGGACTCCAAGTCCATGCGCTTGGAGAAGAGGGAGGAACCAACATCGGATTCGGAACAGTCCTCAAAGAGCTGCCTCGGGCCTGAGCCACCCTCCACCTGCCGAGGTTTATCGGGAGTGAGGGTGACAGACAGCCTATGGGGCAAACCCAAGGCCGACCGAGAATTTTTGGTCGGAGCCCCAACCAATGGCTGTGGAGGCGGAGGTTCCACCAGAATCGGTTGGGCAGCTGGAATTGGCCGAACAACCGCCTGGGAACAGGCTCTCGGCTACAACGAGGGGTTGTTTCGCCGCTCCGGTGACAGCCACTTAATGGCCGGGGAAGACGACTGGGTCGGCTTATTCCCGGTCAAAAGGAGCTGTTGCCACACGAGTTCCTCGTACCTCCGACGCAACTTGCACCGAAGCCTCCCCTTGTCCGAGGAAGAGGAAAAGCGGCGGCGCCGCGCCGCTTACCGCGGTGCCGAGACCGAGACCGCCTATGGCGGTGGGATCGGTCGGACCGCAAGGATGTCCGAGACCGAGAGTCTCGACTAGGCCGAGGAAGGCGAGGAGAAGTGTCGGAAACCGGCACTCCCCTCGGCTCGGACGATCCTACCGAAGGCTCCGGAACCGGAGACACAGACGAGCCGACGGATCCTCAACTCTCACCGGGGAACCGGGAGAGGGGATTTCAGCTTCCAGCCGACAACCCGCCTAACGGTCGAGAAAATCTCGACTGCGTCTGCCGGGGTCTCGTCAACTGACCTGACGGGGACACCGTGAAGCCAGTGGCCGAAGCTGAGGGGTCGACCAAAGTCGACTGCTGACAAGGGGAAGGGGATCTTTCCCGCTCCCAAGAGCGTCGACGGAGAGACTTACTTTTGCTCTTTTTGGACCTGGAAAAAGGTCCCGAAGTAGTTGGACCCTCACCTTTCGTCGAGAGGGTCAGGCAAAGCTCCTTGAAAGAAGCAGAGTACGAGGCACCGAGAGAGAGCGGAACAAATGCCGCAGCCGAGGTAGAAGCGGCCCGCGCCGCCTCCTCTTCGAGGGCGATCATCTGCTCGAGCTGATCCGCCGAGCCCGCCGCCGCGGACACCGCCAACCGGGCCTCTTTAGATTTCACCGGTGGAATTCTCTTCTCGGGGCGCCCCAGTTGTAATCGGGCAGCACGGTCTTCAAGGACATAGGCCGAAAAGGAAGAGCACAAGTCGCAGGCCTGCGGGTCATGCTCAAGGCCCAGGCAGTAGACGCACGTGGAGTGCGGATCCGTCCTAGACATCTTCTGCCCGCAAGGGCACCTCCGAAACCGGGAGTTGATTTGTCCATCGCAGCCGCGAGGAGAAGAAGACCAAAGTCTTTTTAGCAAAACTTTTTTGAACTTTCGAAGAATTAGGAACCAGTCTTAATCGCAGAGCGTTAAGGAGGGAACCTGAGCTTCCAAGCGGTAAGGAAGATCTGGCATCATGGGGCGGAGCCGATAGTTTTACCACCCGGGTGGGTGGGAGGAGCCAGCTTGAAGACCTTCCGGCAAGATTTAAAGCGGCAAGGAACCTGCCAATAAGTGTGGATGAACAACATATCCATGGCCCTAGAACCAAATTTGTCTCGGCCAGAGAGGGGCGAAGAGAATCATCCTCACCTTCTCTGCCTGTAGCTTAAAAAAGACCCTCTGGAGAATGGGAAACTGAGGGAAAGCGTACAAAAATGTCCCTGTCCAAGAGAGAGACTGCTCGTTGCGCCAGAAAGCATCACGCCCTGGAACGAGTGAGCAAAAACTGGGACGTTTTGTGTTGTATTGGGAGGCGAAATTGTAGTTTTTCCGGATGCCCCCATTTTAGGAAGAGAGTTTCTGTCACTTCCTGGTTTAATTCCCATTCGTGAGTTAGGGTCCGAGACCTGCTGAGACTGTCCGCCAGGACATTTTGGATGCCTGGAACACGCACGGCCACTACAGCCAGATCGTGGTGGACCGCCCAGTTCCATAATCGCATCGCCTCCCTGCATAGGGGGCACGAGTGAGTTCCTCCTTGTTTGTTGAAGTACCAAACTACCGACATGTTGTCCGTTTGGACCAGCAGTGATCCCTTGGGAAGGAGGGTTTGGAAGGCCTGCAAGGCATACAAGACCACCTTCATCTCCAGAACGCTGATGTGAAATGATACCTCCAAGCTGGACCACAGTCCTTGTGCTTGATGTTCCCCTAGATGGCTCCCCATCCCATGTTCGATGCATCTGTAGTTAGGGATGCACGAGGAGCTGGGTTCCTGAAAGGAAGACCCACGGAAAGGTTGCAGTGGTCCCTCCACCATAGCAATTCCTTCTGAACTGCAGACGACACCGGGACCGGAAGGTCCAGGTTGTCCAGGAGTTGATCCCACTACACCCGCAAGGACCACTGAGTAACCCTCATGTGAAGCCTCGCCAAGGGAACATTAGTGATGGAGGCTGCCATCAGGCCAAGAAGGCGTAGGATCGCTTGGGCCAGGATGGTCCAGCACAAAGTCACCAACAAAGTCTGACAGATTAGGGTCTCCACCCTGTCTGGAAGAAGGACAGCTCTGCATTGGACCACATCCACAACCGCCTCAGTGAACTGTAGTCTCTGGGACGGAGACAAGGATGATTTGGGAATATAGACAGTAATCCCCAGTCTGCCAAAGAGGTCCAGGGTAAAGGAGAGAGCTTCCAGTACAGAATCTCTGGACCGGGCTGAGATCAGCCAATCGTCCAGATAACGGAAGACCGCAATACCCTGGCGGCGTAAGTAGGCCGCCACCACTGCTAGGCACTTGGTAAACACCTAGGGTGCTGAGGACAGATCAAAGGGGAGTGCCCAAAACTGGAAGAGTTCCCCTTGAAATTGGAACCGCAGGAAACAGCAATGGCTGGGGAAGATCGGGATGTGCAGGTAAGCATCCTGCATGTCCAGAGCACACAACCAGTGATTCTCCACAATGAGTGGAAGCAGACTCGGAAGAGTGAGCATCCTGAACTTTTTGTACTCGACGAGATTGAGGCTGCTCAAGTCGAGGATGGGTCTGAAGTCTCCAGTCTTTTTGGAACCAGGAAAAAGTGAGAGTAGAACCCCCTTCCCCTTTGCTGGAGGGGAATGCGCTCTATTGCTCCTTGAATAAGAGGCTCTGAACTTCTTCTCGGACAAGAAGAGCCTGATCCCTGGAGTTAGAAGATCTTTTTGGTGGAGATTCTGGAGGGACTTCCAGAAACTCTACAGTGTATCCAACGGACACCAACTGCAGGACCCATGCATCAGAGGTTATCGCCTTCCATTCCTGCACATGGCGGGCGAACCTCCCCTCCACCTGCTCCTCGTCGTGAGACTGAGGAGTCAGTGGGGACAGGGAGTAAGGAAGTGGCAAAACGTTCAGGTGCCGGACCCCCTGAATGTCTCTGGTTCTTGGAGGCCGGAGGAGTGGCTGAACCCGTGGCCTTGCGTTTGCCCTGGTGCCGAGCCGGGGCCTGCTTTCTCTGCCTCCAGGTCCTTTTCTGAAAGGGCTGTTGCTGCTGTTGAGTCCCCCATCAGTTCGTGGACCCAAATGATCTTAGGGCAAGACCTCTGTCCTGAAAATCAGTAATGATGTCTTTGGTGTCTCCACCAAAAAGCTCAGAGCGCCGGAAGGGGGCACCCTAAATCACAGACCACCTCGTTGGCAAGGTCAGAGATGCGGAGCCAGGAATGCCGCCTTAAGGCGACAGCAGCTGCCGAGATGCAAGCCACTGAATTGACGGAGCTGTATGTGGCTCGAAAAGCATGCCTAAAGGAGAAGCGAGAGAGGCGAAGATCTTTGGCAAGCTCCTCCTTGAGGCTCAAGGGTTCCACAGACTGGACTCGGGCCTCTAACCTGGCTAAGGTAGCCTTTTGGTGTGACGCCATGTGGGCCACATAGTTGAGGGATCTAAGCATGCATGGGGCCGAAGCATCAACTTTTATGCCGAACTGGTCGATCTGCCTCGACTCTTTGTCTGAAGGAGAGGTGCTCATGTGCTTGGGTGCAGCGGTGTGGTCATGAGCAGCTGAAATTATGAGAGAGTCTGCCTTAGGATATGTCTTCAGAAACGGAGCTTCCTTCAGCGCCCGGTATATCCTGTCTGCCCTCTTGGGGACAGCCGGGAGAGAATGAGGCATCTGCCAGACCGCAGAGGTGAGGTCCTGGTGAGGCACGATCCAGGGAGGAATGGGGACCGGAGACAGAGACTCTAAGTTCAGGTGTTCGGCTAGTCTCTGTCTCATGAGGTCCTGATCCTGACTCCCAGTCGAAGAAATCTTTCATGGACCTCAGAAGATCACAGAAGGCAGGGTCCTCTGGGGGGTGACTTGGGAGAAATCTTCCCTTTTGGACCCTCTGGTTCCTCCAAGGCAGCCTCCGCCGACTCGTCGGCATCCTCGTCGTCGTCTGCCCCCCCATCAGGAAGATTATGGCTGTCCGAAAGGGTGATGTCCTGACGTGCCACCCCCAAGATATATACTGTGGACGGAGAAAAGCTTCTCGGGGATACAGACCTAGGAGAATTTGGGCGTGGGAGTCTTGTCTCCAGGTCTGACACCAACTCTGAGCACGCCCCCTGCCACCAAGACTGGATTAAGGTCTTGAAGACTGGCATAGCCAAAGGAGGTGGAGGGGGAGGAGGAGGAGGTAGTTGTGGCTGAAGGGGGGGGAAGGAGGAGGTGGAGAAGGCATTACCAGTGGGGGTGGGTAATGATCACCCTGATATCCCTGAAAATGGTGGTGGGGGCAATAACCAAGGTAGTACTGTCCAAAGGAACACCATTCAGGAGGAGGACCAGCCGGGAAATGGTCCCCAGGATACCTGAAGGGGTAATGTGGGACAGTCCGGGGTCTAGTGTAAATCCCCGTTGTCAGATCTGACAGAGGGGGTACCCACGTCGGACCCACTGTAGTATAACTAGTCAGGGGGTCCGGCGCCGGGAAAGGCAATGTCAGGGGGACCGACGTCAGGACCGGCACCACCCGATCCAGCGCAGGAAAGGGATCCAGTAACGGAGGGGCTGGCATCAGGGCTGGATGAAGGGGGCCTCCGACGGCGGGGCTCGGTCTGGCACCAAAAGGCTGGGGCAAACCACAGGGCCCTGGCTGTGGAAGAGTCGTCTGAGTATCCGGCACTGGGATTGGATTCGCCGGATCCGACAGTGGGATCAAGGCCGGGAAATTCTTCAGCTCTGAAGGGATCCCACCTGAAGGAGGAGGGGCCTCCACTGGAATGCCAGACGTCCAAGGAGGAGCAGCCTTCCTCGTGACCCCATCAGGAGAGAGCGGGACAGACCCACAGGAATATGAAAATTACGTACC
Source organism: Neoceratodus forsteri (assembly GCA_016271365.2). NCBI lineage: Eukaryota > Metazoa > Chordata > Ceratodontiformes > Ceratodontidae > Neoceratodus > Neoceratodus forsteri. The sequence continues at coordinate 87,642,850 of CM028136.1, forward strand.
TACCGTAATTCTGATCTTTCTGTGTATCTTCACCATTCATCACAGATGGGTTATCTGGCCGGAGGTCAGGACCCCACGGGAGCTTTTTTTTTTTTTTTAAAGGGGGTAGGCGGAGCCGACACACCATCGGCGCCGCCCTCGAGGCCGACGTACTGCATGGTGCTCGAGGGTTGGCCGTTAGGCTGTGTCGACTCCGCCTGCCTGCCAGTTCTGAGTCGCCAGAGAGGTAAGAGGAAGGGATGGAGGGTGGGACAAGAGAGTCTCAAGGGACAGAAAAAGGAAAGGATGACTGAACTAAAAGGAGCAATAACAACTGAGAGGACAGCAAAGAAGAGGTTAGACTAAGGGGATTGGGTAGGGGCCCCAATCTCTGGAAGCGGAAGAAGGGAGGGTAGGGAGGGAAAAGAATTTAGGAGAGAGGGAGAGGTATTAAGGTATCAGAGACCCTTGTCCGTCACCAGATTGTATAGGAGTAGCAAAGCTCTCTGCCAGAATTCAAGGCACAGAATGACTGGCAAATACCCCAGAAGTAGAGTTGGTTATTCTGGAGGAAGGACAGGGTACAGGGATTTAGTACTCTCTCAGGAAAAGATGTTTGGTGAAAAAAAGGTTTTTTTTTTTTTTTCTGAGAAATAGTTGGATGGAAACCAGAAGGAGAACGGAAGGAGGGCAGCTACCAACTCCCACTCCACCAGGGTGGAGACAAAGTAGTAGAGAAGGAGTGCCGCTCGAGCTGTCTACTCTTCATTGGAAAATACCCCCCCTGTGTGTCCCTACTTTACCCTGCTCCTAAGGAGGAGAGGGGGAGTCACAGAGAGGGAGGGGGACCCAGAGACTGAGGCCCCAGGAGGATGGTGGGTGGGGTTGAGATGAATGGTGAAGATACACAGAAAGATCAGAATTACAGTAGGTACGTCATTTTCATATCTTATCTGTGTCAATCTTCACCATTCATCACAGATGGGTAAGCACCAAGCCCCCCCTTCCCCAAGGGGGTTGTTTCTTTTACACCCTAAGGGACAAAGTCCCTTAGCCCTCAGTGGGTGACACACTAAGGGGGGGAAGCTGCAGGGCCTGGAGAGGCCCGAGAGTGGGGAGAGAGAGACGGGGTTCCCCCGGAGGGGGAAGGAAGTTGCCCTGACAAGCACCATCTCACTCTACGGGAGAAAAGAAAAAATTACTCACCTTAGTAATGTTGTTTCTTCTAATGGAGTCTTGCTATATTATGACATATGCAGTGAGTCCCAACCTTCGAACTGCTCCGGAGGTGAAAGAGTTAACTTTCCATGCCAGGCATAGAACGCTGAGCTCGAGCTCGGTTGAAAACTCTGTCTGTTATTCTTCAAACTCAAACTGTCAGATCTTTACGAGCTAAACTCACTAAGGTCCTGTGTGGAAGCTGTAAACCTACACTAGCCAACTGGCTACTAAATATAACAACACATTTTTCGGTACCAAAACAAAGACTCAAGTCAGGAGACCCAAAAAATGAAAAACACAACTCCCAGTCCCCCCCAAAAAAGGAGGGATGAAATAACAAGGTGGGCATCTATGAAGTGCCAACATTGCACTGCCCATCCACATCCCAAAACCAGAGGTTCTGAGAGGGGCAGGCAGAGGGAAGGTCATAATATAGCAAGACTCCATTCGAAGAAACAACATTACTAAGATGAGTAATTTTTTCTTCAAACAACATGAAGTCTTGCTATATTATGACATATGTAGACTACACAGCAGTACCTCCATGGAGGAGGGACAGAACCTACTTAGGAAATAGGCTCTGAAGCACGGCTGTGCCAAACCGAGCATCGCTCCTAGCCTGGACATCCAGGGAGTAATGCTTGGTAAAAGTGTGAACTGTTTTCCAGGTAGCTGCTTGACATATTTCTAGAATAGGGATGTCCCTGGCAGCAGCCAGGGAAGCAGCTGTACCTCTGGTAGAGTGAGCCCTCAGGCCTGAGGGAAAAGCCTTACCCAGCTTTTCATAACAGAACTGGATACAAGAGACAATCCACCTGGCAATGGATCTTTTAGTGGCAGGTTTCCCTTTACCAACCTCACCATAAGTGAGAACAGTTGAGGAGTCAAACCTGTGACCCTTGGTACGCCTATGTAGTAACTAAGGCCTCTCACATCTAAGCTGTGCAGCCTCCTCTCGCCAGAGGAGGAATGGTAAGTGAAGTACACTGGAAGAGAAATAGATTGATTAAGGTGGAAATCTGAAACCACCTTAGGCAAGAACTTCCTGCTAGTCCTGAGGACCACTTTATCTCTATGAAAGGAGATAAAATCAGACTCCACTGACAAAGCTTGTAATTCACTTATGCGTCTGGCAGAAGTAATGGCTACCAGAAACACAGTTTTCCAAGTCAAATACTTAAGCTCTGCTGAAGACAAGGGCTCAAAGGGGGGTTGCATAAGCTGAGCAATGCAAACATTAAGATCCCAAGCAGGGGCAGGGTCCCTGAATGGAGGGTTGGTGTGAAGCAATCCCTTAAAAAAGTTGGAGAATACAGGATGAGCTGAAAGAGAAGAGGGTTTACCTGCTGAAATAAAAGCAGACACAGCTGCCAAATGCACCTTTAGGGTAGCTGGTCTCAGCCCCAAAGTGTTTAAATGGACCATATAATCCAGGACTGTGGGTAAATCATCAGATTCTGGGGAAATATGCTTCCCAGAGCACCATATAGAAAACCTCTTCCATTTGGAATTGTAAGTAGCCCTGGTGGAAGGCTTCCTAGAAGCCTTCAATATATCCATTACACCTTGGGAGAGGTATAGATCAGCAAACCCTAAATCTTCAAGAACCAGGCCTTGAGATTGAGAGATTGAGAGATTTGAGGTTCGGGTACCAAACCCTTCCCTGAGCACAGGTTAACAGATTGCGATTCCTGGGAAGACACAGGGGAAGATGGACTGCTAAGGACAGTAGGAGTGGATACCAGGGTTGTCTGGCCCAATCTGGAGCAATCAGAATCACTTTGCAGGATTGGGATCTGATTTTGACTAACACTTTGAACAGGAGAGGGAAGGGGGGAAAAGCACAGAGAAACTTCCCTTCCCAATTGAGAACTAAGGCATCCAGAGGGACTGAGCCCAAGACTGGGAGCCTGCAGCAAAAATGGGGAAGTTGGTGATTGTCTGGGGCTGCAAAAATATCTATCTGCAGGGTGCCCCATCTGGCAAATACTACCCCCAGGACCAGGGGATCCAGTGACCATTCGTGACGGCCCTGTGAGATCCTGCTGAGAGCATCTGCCAGGACATTGTCCTTGCCTGGGAGGTGAAATGCCGTAAGGGAGGTGTTCAGGGAGTAAGCCAGAGACCACAACTTCATTGCTTCGGTGCACAAGGCCGTAGACCGAGTGCCTCCTTGCTTGTTGATGTACCACACTGTAGTGGTGTCTGTTCTGACCTGAACAACTTTGATCTGAACAGATTTGGAAAAAGCTTGAAGTGCTAGAAAAACTGCTCTGAGCTCCAACAGGTTGATGTGCAGCAGAGATTCCTGAGGGGACCACAGTCCCTGGGTAGTGAGGTCGCCCATATGAGCTCCCACCCCAAGAGGGATGCATCTGTAGTAAGGATTAAAGAGTGAGACTGAGTGACAAAGGGAACCCTTGTCTCAGATTGTTCTGATCCTGCCACCACTGTAGGGCTTGGATCAGGGTTCGGGTTACTGGGATCAACTTGGTTAGAGGGTCCTTTCTTTGAGACCAAAAGGTTCTCAAATGGAACTGGATGTCCCTCATCTGAAACCTTGCTCCTTGCACTACTGCTGTAGAAGCAGCCATGTATCCCAGGAGCTGCAGAAAATGCCTTGCTGGTCGAGAGACCTGCAGGGTGAATGAAGAGGCCAGGGAGACCAGGGTCGTTGCCCTGTCCAAAGGAAGGCAGGCTCTGGCTTCCTGTGTGTTCAGTTCTGCGCCTATGACGGTGAGAAGCTGGACAGGCTCTAGAACTGACTTTGGAAGATTCAGAAGGAAACCTAGAGAGGTAAGCAGTTGTTGGGTCATTCTTAGGTAGGCAACTGCTACTGCCAGGCATTTTGCGAATACCCTTGGAGCAGAGGTGAGGCCGAAGGGCATTGCTCTGAACTGGTAATGGCCTGAGGGCAGCATGAACCTGAGGTACTTTCGATGGGAGCTTCTGCTGAGAATATGGAAGTAGGCATCCTTAAGGTCCAGGGACGCTAGCCAGTCCCCTGGCCTTAGAGAGGCTAAAATAATTCCCAGAGTCATCATTTTGAATTTTGGTTTTAAAAGGTGCTTGTTTAAGTATCTGAGATCCAGGATAGGCCGCCATTCTCCTGACTTTTTCGGGGTAAGGAAGTACCTGGAGTACAATCCTTTACCCTGGTGTAGGGGTGGAACCCTTTCCACGGTTCTGAGAGCCAGTTGGGTAGAGGCTTCTGCCTCTAGGGCAAGTGCCTCTGAAGGAGTTGCAGGTGGAAAGGATCTGGTTCTCATCTTTGGAAAGTTTTTGAAGCTGAGAACCAGTCCCTGGCTTACTACTTCCAGGACCCACTTGTCTGATGTTAGAGACTTCCAGTCCTGGACAAAGTAAGCCAGCCTGCTCCCTATAGGTAGTTGAGAATCGGCCCTGGCAATGCCATCAGGGTGCCTTCTTGGCAGGGGCTTTAGGCTGAGGGGTGGAAGCAGGCCTGCTTGTACCCCGTCTGCCTCTCCCTCTAAAGAATCCCTTCTGAGCGTAAGCTGAAGAAGAGGCCTGGGCTTGGTAAAAAGGCCTGTGAAAAGGCCTGCCCCTGCCCCTGGAAGGCTGCCTTTGAGGAGTGGCCTGCCTTTCCTTGGCCTGTGCACTCCTATAGGTGGTCCTATACTCATCCATTTTCTTCATGTAACTCTCTGTCTGCTCCCCAAACAGAGAATTACCCACAACAGGAAAATCCATGGCTTTAGTCTGGGTATCCTGTGACAGGCTAGCACATCTGAGCCAAGCCATTCTGCGTAGTGCCACAGATGTAGCCATGACTCTTGATGACACATCATTAAGAGTCCACTGCAGCATGGAATTGCACCTTGGATGCCTCAATACAATCAGCAACCACCTGCTCCAGCTCATTGGCAAGCTGGCCAGGGACCTGTTTTGCTAGAGCCTTAACAGTATCCCATCTGGATTTCTGGTATCTAGCAACATAAGCCATATAATTTGCCTGTCTGAGTCCCAAGGATGCTGCCGTGTACTGTTTCTTTGCCATGGCATCAATCCTCCTGGAGTCCTTTTCAGGGGGGTGTGAAGCCAAGGGAATATTTGCCTTGTCACAGGCTGCAGTCTGCACTACCCCAACATGGCTGCATTGATGTGTAAGGAACTCCGTACCAGAGCCTGACAATGTGTACCTCTTGTCCATTCTCTTATCCACAGGAGGTATAGTGTGAGGAGTTTTTAGAATTTTTACTGTTTCCGAAAAGATTTATGCAAAGGAATAGACAGTCTCCTAGACTCTGGGATATCCATCATTTCTACATAGTCAGGCTCTCTTGATCATCAACAGCTTCCTCGATAGGGAGCTGAAGGGTTTCAGCCACTTTTTTATAAAACATAAAATGAGAAGGGGACTCAGAAAGCCTAGGAGGAGACACTCCTGAAGGTCTGTCTGGGGAGATGCCTGGTTCAATGGGCACATCCAGACTTTCAAATCAAATTTCACTCTCCTCAAACTCCTCTTCCCCCTCCTCCGGTTCATAAAATTCCTCCAAATCATACTCTTGAACCGTGGAACGCCGACGACCCATCACGCCACCTGATGGTGCCGGTTCGGTGAACCGGGGAAAGCGACTGGACAATTCAAATCGCTTTGGCTATTTCTTCAGCGTTTGGAGAGGAAAGTTTTGGCTCCACACCAGCTGATTTCCTAGTCCTTTTTGCTGGAACCGACTCCTCTGAGTCGGCTCTCCTTTTGGCCGAGGAAGTCTCACGCTGGTCAGAGGGCACTCCCTCCGGTTCGGTTGAAACCTAACCGGGCTGGCCATCCGGGTCAGCGGACTTTTTGGCCTCCCTTTCCCTAAGCCTACCAACTCTCTTTTCCATGGTGGCAGCAGGAATATTTTTGCAAATCTGGCAGTCTGCATTGAGGTGGTCAAACCCCAGACAATAAACACAGGTGGTGTGGGGGTCAGCCTTAGCAAAGACTTCCCCACAGACACTACAGTGCTGAAACCCAGTGGGCCCGATTTTTCTTTTGGGTTTCTCAGACATAGTGCCAGTCCTAACCAAACTTGCCCATTTATGGCAATCCGCCAAGCAAGACCCTCTTATTGGTTCCCAACCATGTCACTGGTCGTGGAAAAAACCATAATAAAATCCGTTTTTTTCAGAACCGAGAAGAACCGTAACCACACTCTAAAAGACAGATTAATATATTTTAAATAACCTGATCGGTTCAAACCGAACCGATAAACCGCTTGCAAGTTCCACACAGAAAATAAATGTAAAACCTATCTAGTACTCACAATACCACAGACAGAGTTTGAACCGACCGTTGCGGTTTAAATTCGTCAAAAACGAAAAATAATACTTTAACCGACAAAATGAACCGAGCAGAAGGAGAAATCTCCAGAGCGACTATTCAGTGAGGCGGAGTAAAGAATCTGACAGTTTGAGTTTGAAGAACAACATACAGAGTTTTCAACCAAGCTCGAGCTCAGCGTTCCATGCCTGGCATGGAAAGTTAACTCTTTCCCCTCCGGAGCAGTTCGAAGGTTGGGACTCACTGCATATGTCATAATATAGCAAGACTTCATGTTGTTTGAAGGTAGGTTCCCTGGTGGGCGGAGCTAATCACCCCACGCCAAGCCTAGGGTGACAACCAGGAAAGACGTAGCCATGCCGATCTCCTAGTGCAGATCGCTGTCCCCACGACCTGGTAGCTACCTCGTGGCATCATAAGATGCCCCCCGCTGGTGCCTTGCTAGCCCCTGCCACGTGCAGAGTGCGCAATGGCTGGTCTGGTTTGCTCCGAGTCAGGCAACGAGGCTAGGAGCTGACCTAGCCTGGACCACAAGAACCTGTTGTAGGTTGCATAGTGGGCCTGATGAGCAGAAATAGAGAGGAGTAACCGTGCCGAGTAGAAGGTCCTCCTCCCCCAAAAATCAAAATCCGAGGAGTCTTGATCTGGGGGCCGGTCACGGTGAAGGGCATGAAGCCCATCAGGAGTATCCAAGTGCGTCAAACCAGACTATGGAAGAGGCATGGAACCTGGAGACTCCGAGGGAGCGCAATACCTCTGGCTGAGGTCCCTTGGGGCAGGAACTCCGGAGAAGGGCCTCTGCCAGAAACGCAACAATGCCTCCCGAAAGGGAGCTGGCCAGGGCAGCACCACAAGGGTGGCCTTGCCAAAATCGCCTAGAAAGGCGTGCGCCACGTGCTCAGGATTGCTGATAGTGGAGAGTGAAAGGTGCAAATCCTCCAACATCCTCACAAGGAAATGCTGATACTCCGAGAGAACAGCAGCCGGAGAGATGTGGACAGAAGGTTCCTCTCCCCTGAAGAGGGGGATGAGGAGCTGGAGGTCACCATGTGCTCAGAGGGTGGCTGCACTGGGGGGAGGTTGAAAAACCTGGCTGCCCATTGCCCTAATGTAAGCAGGGAACCGGGCAGCCACCGCTCTGAACTGCTCCCAGGTGAGAGGGCCGCTAGGACTGAGGATGCCTGGGAGCGCAGGAGAATGTGGCAGAGGGATAGGGGCAGAGCCGAGAAGAGAAGTCGGCTGACCTCCGCCAGGGCTAGGGAGCGGACCGTGAGCACCCAAGGAGGGTGCCCCAGAAGACCCCACAGCCGACAGCTGTACAACCACACTGGTACTGCCTTGGCTGCGCCCGGAAGAATCCCCCCAGTGAGGCGACCGGGGTCGTAAAGCTCCAGAAGGACGGTCCCTTGCCTCAAAAGAACGGGACTCCCTCAAGGAACCCGAGGGGGAAGGGTGGAAATCTGCACTACGGCTCCATCCAGGGCCCGCGTGGACCCCAGAAAAGGGCCGACGTGGCGACCTCCACACCCCTTGACCCCTCAGAGTCCGAAAGAGTCCTCCTCCTCGAGAGGGCCAGCCTAGGTAGCTGGCATCTCTGGGCAGCCCCCGAAGGGGAGACCCAGGGAGCAGTACCCTCCCCACCTGCAGGCGTCTCGATTGGCCCCAAAGTCGGGCGATCAAGACACACCACTGGAGGGGGTACCACCACCGAGGGGTTGATGAAACCCCCAAGACCAGGCTGCAGAGCTATGGTGGCACGCACCACTGCCTGCTGGTCAGCACCACTGACCCTAGTCTCGGGGGCCACCGACCTTTCCTCAGTAGGGGGCTGGCTCAGACTCATCAACGAGACCACTGTGTTGCCCACATCCGCAGCCAACCCCGAGGGGTGCAATTGCCCGTCTGACTCGGAGCTCGACTCAGACGCCGAAGAGGTAGAGTCCGAAGCCCTGAGCCAAACCGCAGGAGGGCGGGCAGAACTAACCTTGCCACCGGACCCGGAAGCCACTGCTGTGCCTGAGTCGGCGCCCGTGCCCTCCGCAACCCCGCGAACGGGACTTGCAGGAGGCACGGCGACAGCCCGAGCTAGAGGTCCAGTGCCAGGACCAGTCGTGGCACCATCCAATCCACCGGCACTGGGGGCGGTACCAAGGACAGGGACGGCGCCGACAACAGCCCCGGTGACACCCTCGGCGCCGACGCCACCCGGCACCACGAGCAGCACCGAGACCGCCGAACGCCGACGACGGCCCGGTCGCAGACCTAGCGCCTGGCTCCCTCCGCCGCTGCAACCGCGCCGAGAGCATGGAGTCGAAGGCCCCACGGCGCCGAGCCCCGAAGACACGGGCGCCGTTGCTCAACCTAGGCGCCGAGCTGAGACATGGCGGCGACGACGCTGGATCTGGTCTCACGGCGCCACAAACAGTGTCGGTGAAGCGAATCGAGCGCCACCGAAACCACGGGCGCCGAGCAACAGTGGTGCCGGACGATGGCCCCACCAGGCCCACACGGGCACCGGGCTCCAACCAGGCCTTCCGAGCGCGGAACGACACCGGGGAGCCTTCACCCCAAAGGCGACTGCCATGGTGGCGCATCCGCCCGCTCCAGGAGGAGGCGGGGCAGGCCGCCTGCTCTGCCAGCGGAGGCCTCGGCGATGGTACAGGCTAAAGTGGCAGGGCTCCCTCCTCCTCGGTCCATACAGAACCCGAGAGGGACCCAGAGGAAGGGCAGAGAGTGCGTTGGCCCGACGATGCACTTCCCACCTCGAAAGTCGGGCGGAGCTCGCCTCACTTTCAACGCCGCTGTTCGAGGACCCGGCATCCATGGAGAAGCAGGCGCCGCATGTCCATGTCGGCAGAGGGCCAAGACACGCAAGACACCGGTCGTGCTGGTCAGTGACGGAGAATTTTCATCCGCATGGGCACCATCGCATGGGGCCACCTGTCAAGACTTCTTGCCCTCCGACCAGACATGACTCACGGACAAAAACACTAAAACAGACTCGGACGTCATAAAATTCAAATAAAAAGGAAAGATCTTACCGGGCGACGTCGAGTGGAGGCAGAAAACAGAACCGGCAGGTAACCGACGGACTTAACGCCGAAGGCGAGGGACTGAAACAGGCCTAAAATCTTCCTGAAGCTTCCCACGAGGCGACCTCGATGGCGGGAGACGAAGAACTGGCAGGCAGGCGGAGTCGACACAGCCTAACGGCCAACCCTCGAGCGCCACGCAGTACGTCGGCCTCGAGGGCGGCGCCGATGGTGTGTCAGCTCACCCCTTTTTTTAAAAGTCTCATGGGTCCTGACCTCCGCCAGATAACCCATCTGGTGATAAATGGTGAAGATTGACACAGAGAAGATCCACTACTTGAGGGGTTCCGTGCCATCTTCGCTTGAAGTACCTCCTGAGAAGGAGAGGGTAAGGCAAAGGAAATGGGGGGAAGAGGGGCGTTTCTACCCTCAGTTCTGCTGGCGCAGAGACGCCAGGGCCCCGACGGCAGAACCACGCCTGAGCGGCCATCGGAGACAGGTGTCTATCAGACAGAGCTGGACAGGCGGGGAGGAGCCCCCAGTCGACCTATCGGCTGGTGCCGGGCAGGTCACCGAAGGCTGGGAAGCCATCTTACCGGCAGCCGTGCGGTCCCCGGAGGAGCTGGGGGCCGACTTAGTGGCCATAACGGTGCGGCCGGAGGAGCAGACGGTCAACTGACCAGACGTAGATTTTCCAGACTTACCATCAGAGGTCTTCTTCAGCGGCGGCCGAGAGGCGGCCTTGCTTGTTGAGGGCCGCAAGGACTCAGGTTGGTCCTTTGAGCGCTCCAGCTCTCAAGATTTCTCCTTTTGGTGCTTCTTGGAGGGAGAAGATTTCTCGGTAGAGGACTCTCTAATGCGGTCAATTTGCTTCTCTAATGAAGCTAAGCGGACTTTCAGAAGGTGGTCCTCCACAAGCCTGCTGTCTCCGCTTTTTGGTGGCCTGATTAAAAGTTTGGCACTCCGAGCAGGATGAGACAGGGTGGTCTGGGCCCAAACAAATCACGCACTTCAAATGACCGTCCTTATGAGGCATCTGCGTGACACAGGACGAGCACTGCTTCTTGGGTGAAGACATTAAGTAAATGTAGAATCGAAAGGAAGGATTTAGCGAAGGAAAAAAATAATCCGATGCAGGAACTAACACGACGATCGCTGTATGGAAGTCTGCAATGCGACTGACATGAGGCTACGGCGGGAAAGAACTGGAGGGTGGGCGTGGGGACCGCCCATTACATACCGCCACGTGATGTCGGGTGGGCGGTCCCCTGTCGGGGACTGCTAGAAAAGTCTGTGCGGCCCAACGCCAGGTGGCACCAGTCCTATATTTAATGACCTACTGAAGGAACCCTCTCGAAGTAAGATCCTAATTTATTACAATTTTCAAATGGCAACCACCATAATCCATAACCAACAGTATAGGTCACAGTGATGTGTCCTATGCTCTGTACCCAGGACAAACCTACAAATATTACAAACAGCATGAACCCTTCTCAATACAGTTGGAGTAGCAGCACTGTACATTATGCCATAGCCAACCAGGGACATCACAAATCAGTTATTTTCCTGGACTCCATAGTCAAACAGCAACATACTCTATGTAATATATCCAAATTGCTATATGTAGTTTTAATTAAAAAAATAACACGATCACTAAATGTTAGGCAATTGTCCAATATAAGTCCTAAGGGCAGGATTCACAAAGAAGATGCGCTCAGTGAACCTCGGCTGCCCCGGCGCAGGGGAGATGCACTGTGTGCATACTGGGAGATTTACAGAGGAGGCGCAGGGAGATGCCCCCGGCACATCCCCTCAGTGAACAGCACAGTTGCACCTCGCCCAGGATGCACTGGAGCATCCCAGGCTGCGCCAGCGCATCCCCATGTCAGGCTATGAGCCCTTTGGGGCAGGGCATCTCAGGATGCCCTGCGCCCAAAAACGCGATTCACAGCCAGGAGCATGCAAATGAGGCCATTAGGCATGCACGGCGCAATGGAGCCATTAGCATGCCATTATGGCCCCATTTGCAATGCGCCTGCAGGGATGCCCGGGTGGAATGCACCGACCTGTAGATACCCCCTCCTCCCTGGCCTAACTCCAGCTCGAGAAATGCCGCTCCCCGCAGTGGTACTACTGCACAAGCATGCCTCCCCCCCCGCCCCAAATCCCCAAAACATGCCGCTCCCTGCGGTGGTATTAGTGACAGCAGAACCCCCTCCCCCAAGCCCCCATGAAAGCCACCATCCGCAGCGGTAGTAGTGATGCTGCAGACCCCACACCCCTGTTGAAGCCGCTCTTCACGGCAGTCGGACAAGCGGCAATCCCCCGCCAGGCACCCCAACCCCACCCCAGCAGGGGTGCCACTGTCAGCAGGGCAGCTCAACCCACCGCATACTGCCACAGCTGCCCACCGACAGAGCTGTCTGAGGGCCAGCAGCTGCCATTGCTACCAGCGCCCCTGGACAATGAGCCAGATGAAATGCAGTAGCTGTCATTCTCAATTGTCGTGGTGGCCGTGGCGATGTCTTGGTGGGTTGCCCACGACAGTAGGGCCGTGCTGAGTGAGTGAGTTTAGAGTGCCTGGGTGAAAGACTACCATCGGCCGCCACGGAGGCAGCTTTGAAATGCTGAGAGGAAGTCCAACATCTTTACCACCATGGAGGTAACGTGTGAGGTTTCACTATCACTGTAACACACGCCCGCGAGGAGCGGTATTTGCGGGGGCTTGAGGGGGTTCTGGGACATCGCTAAAACCGCTAGAGGGAGCGGCATGTTATGGGGGGTTGGAGGGGTTAATTCATTCATACCACCACCGAGAGCGGCTGATTACGGTGGCATGGGGGATACACTGGACTGCCAGGGTGGGCAGGCTGCCATGCTGCTGCCTGCAGTATGGCAGCCTGCCTGTGGGTGGCCACCCACTTAAGTCTAGAATTTCTAGACTTATCTTTCTGTGGGTCATCCCCCGACTTGCCCCGGAGATGCGCCACAGAATAGGGCTGTGAATGGGGCTGTGCCCAGTATGCATGGGCACACGCCCTTCACAGCCCCCTCTGGATGCGCCGCATGTCATTACTGGCAGTATGCGACATATCTGAGATGTGCTGGTGCAGCAGGGTTGCGCCAGCGCATCGGCCCGCCCCCCGCCAGAATCGCCTTTGGGCGCATGTCAGGGATGCCCCTGTGTACCTCGGACGTGCTAGGTGCATCCCTTTTGTGCATCCTGCCCACAGTATTTAAAATCTGAAACCCTTTGGAGGCAGTATGGTATAGAGGTCAAAGGGACTGTACTGCAAACCTGGGTTTGAATTCCATCAGCCCCCACTTGCATACTGTGTAACCCTGAGCAAGTCACTTAACCTCCTTACGCTTCCTGGTCACACCTGAAAACAAGCTCTGGCTTAGTGTGCCTTTCCTGGTTAAACAATTTCCACTCTCCCCTTTCTATTTCTAGAACAGATTGATCCAATGTTCTGCTATGCAGGGCAAAGCATTAAATGTCACTAAAAATACCATCAACAGCTTAAAATCTGGTTCAATTTCAACTGGCATCCATCTGTATCCGCCTCCCTCGGGACGAGGCTGAAAATAGGCAAAACATTGTCTAGTCCTCCTTCCCGGTCAACAAAAACTAAAAGAATGAATTCATCTTTTTTTTTCCCTTTGACTCATCAACAACATTACTTAGTTTTCCTTGTATTCAAAATTACAAGCAGTGAAAATGGGTCACTACTTGTGAGGTGGGGTATGTAAAAGCCAGTATAGGAGAAAGAGAAGGCTAGCCTACTTTTGTAAGCTGCTGTCCTAACAGTACATTCACGGCTATGTAAACAAACTCTGTTCAGAGCAGATAGGGCTGCAGGAGAGGAATCTGGGTTAAAAATATTAAAAAGTATTATTTTTTTTTTTTATATATATATATTTGTACACCTACTTTTCAACACAGGCTTGTGATGAACCTACCTCATCCTCTCGGCTGGATCCCAGATGACCCAAGGTCACTCCTGAACCTGGGTCACCAGCATGACACGAGGCAAGTCTAGATGCCTCAACCCTCTGCGCCAAAGGGCTGGCAGGTGATGGCCTTCTAAACTGACCTGCCAATATAGACTGTGGACATGAACATGGTAGAGCAGTCCCCAGTGTTGCCCATCCCTTAGCTTTTGCCAGTACTGAGAAGATATGGCTGCGGAGAGCTTTTAGGAGTGGCAAGAGCGTTGGAAAGAATGTGAGGTGCTCTTGCTTCACCAGAGTCAGACATAACCGATACTGCTGCTATTACAGAACTGCGCATGTGTGACACTCATGCATGCGCAGTTTGCCTCAGCCAGCCATAACATGGCAGCACTGACATGACTACATATGCACCATACTCATATATGCATAATTCAAGTCAGCACTGGTAAAAGTAAGACCCCACTGAAAATGAGACACTGCATCTTAGCCAATCTGATGTGCATCAGTACATTGTAAAAGTGGGTAAAAGTAGGACCCCTCTGAGAATGAGATCCTCCTGCATCTCATCAAAGCTATCCTGTGTCAGTGCATTGTCAAAATAGATAAAAGTATGACTCACTGAATACGACATACTGCATCTCAGCCAGGCTATCCGGCTGCGTCAGTACACTGTAACAATGCTATACCACCATCAAGAGGTTCTGGAGACATGCGAACACTGAGAGCAAAGCTTGAGAAATTTCAGCATTTTTCCAGAGCCTTTGTGATATGTTGCAGGTGAGTTTTACCATTTAAAATAAACAACAAGAGCCTCAACATTTGTTATAGTGATGCTACTGACAGGCATAATGAAGTCAGTTGCGTACATGTATTGATTTAAGCATACAGGGAAATGTACAGGAGTTTTGTCCCAGTTTTACATGAAAAATACACAGAAAAGGAGGGTGCCCTACAGGGAAATAATGTGTTCAGTCTGGGAACACTGCAGTTGACACCGCTATCATTCTCTGTGATTCCCTAGGATACCCCTTGCAACCTCTGAAAACCCTAAAAGATTAGAGCCTAGCATTTATTTACCCTCCCTACAAGTCAAAAAACCATGAGAATTCCAATTGCCCCATAGTCAGCCGTATCATGGCAGCACTGACATGACTACATATGCGCCATACCCACATATGCATAGTTTAAGTCAGCACTGGTAAAAGTAAAACCCCACTGAAAATGAGATACTACATCTTAGCCAGGCTAACGTGTATCAGTACATTGGAGAAGTGGCTAAAATTAGGACCCCTCTGAAAATGAGATCCTACATCTCATTAAAGCTATCCTGTGTCAGTAAATTGCCAAAATGGATAAAAGTATGACCCACTGAATATGACATACTGCATATCAGCCAGGCTATCCGGCTGTATCAGTACACTGCAACTATACTATCATACCATGAAGAGGTTCTGGAGACATGTGAACATTGAGAGCAAAGCTTGAGAAATTCCAGCATTTTTCCATGGCCTCTGTGATATGTTGCAGGTGAGTTGTACCATTTAAAATACATAAAATAAGCCTTAACATTTGTTATAGTGATTATACTGACAGGCATAATTAAGTTAGTTGCACACATACATTGATCTGAGCATACAGAAAAATGTACAGGAATGCTGTCCCAGTTTTACAGGGAAAATAAGGGTGCCCTACAGGGAAATGCTTTGTTCATTTGTTCATCCAATGCAAAAAATGTCCTCGCACAGGTTATGTGGGGGAGACAAAGCAACAACTTCGAACTAGAATGAATTCGCACGGGCATGCTATTAATATGAAGATGATTGACAAACCAGTAGCGCAACACTTCTCTCAGGATGGCCACTCAATCTCAGATATGTCTGTGATGGTCTTAAAAGCACATTTCAACAGTACACAACAGAGACAGGCTTCTGAAATTAGACTTATTTTACTTCTCAATATGGTGGCGGATGGAACGAACATTGGTGTGGGTTATAAACACATTATTCCACTTCCACAGACCTTTACTTTAAAGGACAGGCATAAATACTTTAGTTCTTCAGCAAGCCTTTGATTTTGTTAGTTTCTTGTTATCTGTATGTTGGCTTCTCACCTTAGCACTGTGTGAATGTGTGTGTGTGTGTGTGTTTGGTGCGTGTGTGTATACACATGTATGTGTGGGGGGAGTATGGCATGGGGCAATTTTATGTGGATGCTGGGGTGGTTTTTGTGGTTATAGTGGGTGTGGTTATAGTGGTGATACTGAAGTAGGCTTTTATTCAGGCAGATGACATAATGGTGTTACAGTGGCTAGGACTCTGCTCATATATAGTGAACATTTACTTCCTTCTACTAGTTGTCAGTGGGTGGATTACATACTGTCACATTTTAAAATCTGTTCGTATTAAGACGCATATCTCATTTACTTGGGGGTTCATAAAAGGTTTAATTCCTTTGGATAAATATTGCAAAGACTGGTGTGAATGATGATGTATTAGGACTCTTGTACATACATCTCATTCCTACTAGTTATCTTTCCCAGAAAAAAAAGGGGCTGGGGGAATTTATTCCTATGAGTTTTAACTGGGTTCCTTAGATGGATTCTGTACATGTTTTATATACACTGACACTGCGTTGAAATCTGTACATATCAGGCTCATGGTCTCATTTTCTTGGGTGTCCTTGACAAGCAGTTTTACTTTTTGATTTGGCACTTATACGTACAACTGATATTATCATGATTTAAATGCTGTTACAACTCTGAAGGCTTTAAAGTTTATGCAATGTATTAACTGGTCGAAAGTATAGTTGCGAAAATGTCTCAAGCTAAGTTCTATATTACATTTTGTGTGAAACATTTGCTCACTGAGTAAACTTCACTTTAAACCCTCTGTATGGCATATACAGTATGCATGTGTGTGTATATGTACACATTTATTTATATATATATATACACACACACACACACACACACAAAATAGGGGTGAGTGATAAATGAGTGAGATAAAACAGTGCATCATCCACTGCAGTGTGATATTTTTACCCTCTGCTCTACTGTGATATCAGCCATTTACACACACAGATCACACAAAGGTCACTGATATCATCACTATAGGCAGCTTTCCCCTCAGCATACAAGAAACACCTGTGCTGTTACCAAACACAATGTAAACACAAATGTAGAACTACATGAGAGGTTTCACTGCTGCCTGCAGCTAACTCAGCATTACAAAACACACACACCTATTCCCCACTCTAATTTCCAGCTCATTACTGCGATACTCTCAGCTTGACTGCAGCCAGAATTCTAAAGAACACAGCTTCACAGAAGTCTGTTCCTCACTGCTGCCTGCAGCCAACTCAATTACCACTAAAAACTCACCTGTTCCTCAAACTCTGCCTCTCAGCCCATTACCACTACTGTGATACTCTCAGCTTGACTGCAGCCAGACTTCTAAAGAATACAGCTTCACAAAATAGTCTGTTTCTTCTCACTCCTACCTAAAACAAACTCTAGTAGCATTGCAAAACACACTCGTCTGTTTCCCAGAGATTGTAACACTGCCAACCCATTGAGAAAAACTCACACAGAATGAGAAAACGCATAAACAGGAACAGAACACAAGACAACATAACAGTACTTCTGAAACTCCTAGCCCTATTGTATCAATCAAATACATGATGTGCAGATCGTGTGCTATGGCAAATATTGCCACTCCTGCAGCGTGAGCTCAGGATATCTCACGAGTGATGGAGGGCCACTGCCGTCTTGGACACTACCAAGATGGTCTTCGAGAGTCGGTCCCTCGGAGGGGACGTTACCTGAAGAATGGCGACTCCTGCTGGAGTCACGGAAGCTGTGGAGGTCGAGTCCCAGTCCCAGTGTTTCTCTTTCTTCTATGTCCTATGGGCTAAGTGGAAGCCTGCCTGAGCTTCTTCAGCTACTTCTCCATGGAAGCCATCTTTTTCTTCAAAACGTGGGCCTCCAGGGACTGCTGCCTCCGTTTACAGGTGGCTACGTTGAACTGCTGCCAGTGCTAGCAATTCTCCACGGGGTGTTCTGAGCCTAGTTAGAAGAGGCACAGGTAGTGACTGTCCTTATGCGGTAGCTGGGATCCGCACAAGTCACACTTGCTCTTATGCGAATCGAAGGGCGTCGGGGACGACATACACGGCCGTTAAAGCAGGAAAAACGAGAAAAAAACGACAATAAACTCGGTAAACTAGACCAACACAAGACTGACAAGTGAAGGAACTTTACCGCAAGGCACTTTCACAAGTCGATGGCAGGAAAGAACTGGAAGACGGGCGTGGGGGACCGCCCCTTTATACTGATGTCACATTACGTCAGTCACCTGACGTGGGGGCAGACCCTGCTAGCTAGAAATTTTTCCGTGGGGTCTTGATGCCTGCCGGATCAGTCCTATATGTAATTACCTACTGCAAGAGCCCTCTCAAAGTAAGATCTACCTGCAGCAAGAGCTGTTCTCGAAGATCTACTGTTATGGTACGTTCTTACGTAACTGTACTATCTTACTTCGAGAAACAGCTCTTGCAGCAGGTTACACCATTAGGACAGAGTCCCAAGCAGTGAAGTTCGTACCCCTAGTTTTGGGAGAAGGATAGGAGAAAGGCAAAGGAAACCCCTCATGACAGTAGCCCCTGCAGAACTGCAAGGCTAAAGCCTGCTCCGCGCCTAGAGGTAAAGTCCAGACTGTAATGTCTGATGAATGTATGCACTGTACTCCAAGTAGCAGCAGCACAAATAGTGAATGCTGAAACATTTTTCGAGGACACGAAAGAGGTAGCTACCCCTCTGGTAGCATGTCCCTTTACCGGACCCAGTAAGGATTTGTTTCACTTCTGGTAGCAGAACACAATGCAGTTCACCAGCCATTTTGAAAGTGTCTGTTTAGACACCGGTGCCCCTAACATCCTGTGGGCAAAGGACAAAAACAGCTGGTCAGACTGTCAGTGCGGTCTGGTCCTGGTCAGGTAGAATCTGAGAATCCTGTGCACGTCCAATGTGTGCAGGAGAGCCTCTCCTTTAATGGTATAGTTTGGGTAGTATACTGGTAGGTCTATGTCCTCGTTAAGGGTTAGTTCTGACACTACTTTAGGAAGAACTTAGGATTGGTTCTTAAGGACACCCTGTCCTCGTGAAAAATCAAATAAGGCTCTTTGCACATAAGTGCATGGAGCTCTGAGATTCTCCTTGAGGAAATAACTGCAACTAAAAAAAATTTTCCATGAGAGAAGGCGTAGCTCGCAATCTGCAGCTGGTTCAAAGAGAGGCAGTGTCAGCTGCTTTAATACAAAGAGAAGATCCCATGGGGAACCAGATCTCTAATGGATGGCCTCAGGTGGAGAATGCCATGTAAGAAGCTCCGTGATACCTCTAGCTATGCTAGAAATATTTGCCTAACTGGTGCATGATAGGCTGAAATAGCGCAGAGGTGCACCTTAAGGGAGGACTATGCCAATCCTGTTTGAAACAAGTAAAGCAAGTAGTCTAGAACCAACTTTTCCAGTCAGCTAAGTGGATCTAGGTTCCGTGCAGTAGCCAGATGCAGAACCTGCACCACTTCATGGCGTAGGTGGCGTGGGTTGAGGGCTTCCTAGCCACCACTAGGATGTTGGCCACTTCATCCGACACACTGTGTCCGAGAATGGCTATGTCTTTAGGAGCTAAGCGTGCAGGTTCAGAGACTTGAGGTTCAGGTGAACCAGCGATCCTTCTTCCTGGGACAGCAAGTGCAAGCTGACAGGAAGGGGGAACTGGTGAGTCTTGTGCCAATTGATGGAGAAGTGGAAACCATGTCTGGCTGGGCCAGAATGGTGCTCTTAAGATCACAGTTGTTTCTTCTACCTGCAGCTTGAGGAGAACTCTCTAGATCAAAGGGAAGGAACGGAAAACGTAGAGGAACCTGCCCATCCAAGAGAGAGACGAGTCTCACCAGAAAACACCAGGCCCTGGATCCAGCGAGCAAAAATTGGTCAGTTTTGCATTGTACGAGGAGGCAAACCGGTCTAAGTCTGGCGTTCCCCACCTGTCGAACAGCATTTCTACTACTGACTGAAGTAGTTCCCATTAATGGGTGCTGGATCGTGACCTGCTCAGAAGGTCAGCTTAATGCGCTGCAAACTCCGGGAACGTGCACTGCAGCGACAGTGATGTCGTGTTGCAGGGCCCAATGCCAAATTCTCATAGCCTCCCAGCAGAGATGGTAGGAATGAGTGCCCCTTTGTTGATGTAGAACACTACTGAGGTGTTGTCCGTCTGAATCAGCAAGGGTCCCGGGGGAATTTCCGAATTGAAAGCCTGAAGCGCATACAGGACTACCCTCATCTCCAAAACACTGATGTGGAGATGCGTTTTGGATGGTGACCAAATGCCCTGTGTTCTTATGTCATTCAGGTGAGCGCCCCAGCCGGACCCAGATGTGTCCGTGGTGAGTAGATACGGATGCTGAAAAGGGGAACCCTACTGAGAGTTGCTCCGGAATGAGCCACAACTGCAGGGCTCTTACGATGGAATTGGGAACCGACACTAGGTGTTCCAAATGGTCTTGGTGTTGATCCCACTGGACTCTGAGGGTCCACTGAGTGACCCTCATGTGAAGACGAGCGAGGGGAAACTGGCAATGGCAGCAACCATGTGCCTGAGGAGGCGATGCATGATTCTTGCCAGGACCTGCTTCTTCATACTGATTGTTTGAATCAGTGCTCGTAAGCGTTCCGCTCTCCCCTCTGGCAGAAAGGCTCTGTCCTTGTAGGTATCTAGTACCGTGTCGATGAACTGAAGTCTTTGTGTGGGAATCAGTGAAGACTTTGCCAGGTTTACAGTGATGCCCAGAGAATCGAACAGAGTGTAGGTGTCCTGTAACGCCCCGTTCAGTTCCCCTTGAAACGGGGCCATGAGAAGCCAGTCGTCGAAGTAGGGAAAGACATAGTGGCCTTGACTCCTGAGGGCTGCCGCTACTACCGTCAGGCATTTAGTGAAAACCCGTGGGGCTGACAAAAGGCCAAATGGGAAGGCCCGAAACTGGTAGTGGCATCCCTGAAACTCAAACCACAAGAACTTTCTATGTGGTGGAGCGATCGGGAGATGGAGATGGGCGTCTTGCGAGGCTAGCCAAGTGTTTGGTCTGAGTACTGGAATAAGGCCTGGTAGAGTGACCATTCAGAAGCGTTTGTAAGCTACCGAGTTGTTGAGGTCGCTGAGATCGAGGGTTGGGCGTAGATCCCCCCAATCTTTTTGGAGACCAGAAAGAAGTGAGAATATCAGCCCCTTCCTCTCTGGTTCCAGAGACCCTCTTCTATGGCCTTTTTCTAGGACAGCAAAGATCTCCTGTTGGATGAGAGCCACATGCTGTCCTGAATATACTGAATGAAGAGGCGGTCTCGATGGAGGATGCTCGAGGAACTCGATATTGTGTCCTCTTTTGACAAGCTGTAGAACCCATTGATCCGAGGTTATTCTTTGCCACCCTAGAAGGTGGTGCACAAAGCAACCCCCGATCTTCTCTTCCCTTTGATCCAGAGGAGGAGCAAGGGTCTGGAACGAGTCAGGTGGTGGTGGAGTTCTGTCCAGATGGCTGGGTGGGCTTTGTATTTCTTGCTCTCTGGCCTCTGTAAAAGCGTGGTTGGCCCTTATAGTTGAAGTTGCCTCTGGGCCGCTGGCCAGAACGGAGCTGCTGACCATGCTTGTTGCGAAAGTGGTTTTCGCCCTTATGAAAGGGCTTCCGCTTTGGCTTCTACGAACCTGACAGTCTTACCAACATCTTGCAGCTTGGTGATTACCTTTTCTGATTCCTCCCTGAATAGGACTAAACCGTTGAACGGAACGTCCAAAATCCCCTTCTGGACACTGGGTTTGAAGCCAGAGACCCTTAGCCAGGAGTACCTTCTGAGGCATACACCAGCTGCCACTCCCCTAACAGCTGAATCTGCTGAATCGTATGCAGCCCGGAGAACCTATGTCCCCACATCGAAGCCTGTTTGAAAGAGTTTTAGGAGCTCCTATTTCTCGTCTCTGTCCAAAAGATCCTTGACAAGATCTTTACCTTATTCCCACAAGGCATTTTGAAATTGAGCCATATGGGTCAGATAGTTCAGTGACCGTATGGAACACATAGCCGCCTTATACATTCAGCTCCCCACAGAGTCCAGCTGCTTGGACTCATGGTCTGGGGGCTGCATGCTCCGATGCTGAGGCCTTTGGGACCCATCATGGGTGGCCATAACGACTAAAGAGTCCGCCACTGGTTGTTCCACTAGGTAAGGGTCTTCTATAGGAACTCTATACAGGCGGTCTGCTTTCTTAGGGACCACTGGCTAAGAATATGTGCACTTCCAAGCGGCCTTCGTGGCCTTCTGAAAAGTGCCTACCAACGGTAGAACCACCACAGGTTTTGGATCTTTTTGTCTTAAGTACCTCGCCAGGCATTGCCTCTCTGGGACCAGGTCCTCCATGTCCCAGACCATATTTTCTTAGATATGCCTCATTATGTCCATAAATGAGGGATCATCCAGGGGTGATCTGGAGAGATCCTGGGGTCAGGTGAAGGGTCACTGAACGGTGATGGTGACCTGGAAGTGTCTGAGGTATCTGGATGAGACTCATCCAAAGAGGAAGAGTCTGACCCACTGCCAGGTTTCTTAGGTCTGTGGTCACCAGGCGATCAGGGAGAGGTCCAAGAACAGGACCTCTTCCACTTGTCTTTCCCTGTTTCTCCCGGGACCGGCCCTTAGGTGCTGGGGTATCTTCCCGGGGGAGGGGCTGTCGGGGGTTGGTGGCCTGGGCAGGGGCAATTCTTCCCCTGGAGGTTTTGTGGGGACCACATCTTTGCTGATGGTCTACCACCAGTAGGAGAAAAGCTCCTTGACCTCATTTATATTGTGGCCCGATGACAGCCCTGGTGTCTGGTCCTTATAGGGCGTTGGGCCGGGGTCCAGTCCCTGATGTACCCGTTGATGGATCTTTGGGTGACCTCAGTGACTGAGGGGTATAATAATAATAACTATTTGTACAGCGCCTTTCAAAATATCAAGACGCTTTTACAATAAGAAAATAAAACAAGATACAGTAAAAACACAATTACATACAGATAACGATAAAATTCACAAGATCAGTAAAATCAAGCAGAATAGGCTTAGCGCCATAGATCGGTTTTAAAGGCCTGTTTAAAACCCCCCACGGTCGTGCACTCCCGATGCTGACGGGGTATAGAATTCCAAAGAGTTGGGGCTGCAAACATAAAGGCACAGACACCCGATGATTTTAAAGATACCCTTGGAATCTCTGCAACCCCTCATCAGCCGAGCGGAGCAATCGCCCGGGGCAGTAGGGAACTAGAAGCTCTTTCAGGTAGTCCAGGCCCAGTGCGTGTAGGGCTTTGTAAGTCCGAAGTCCGACTCTGAAGGTGATCCACCACTGGATTGGCAGCCAGAGGGGTTCGCGCAGCACCAGGGAGATATGACACATCCGAGGAGTCTCCGTCAACAACCGGGCTACTGCGCTCTGCACCAGCTGCATGCGGTGGATATCAACCCCTGGAAGCCCTAGATAAAGGGAGTTGCAATAATCAAGGCATAAGGTCACAAAGACGTGGACCAATGTAGGTAGATTACCAGACGAAACTAGGTGCTTGACTCTGGAGAGGTTCCTCACACAGTAAAAGAAAGACTTGATGACTGCTGACACCTGAGAGCGAAGTGTCAGCCCATCGTCAAAAATCACCCCCAGGTCCCACACCTGTTCAGAGGTAAGAAGCTGGGAGCCCCCCAGGAAAAGCCCCATAGGCAAACCAGACCCCAACCCCTCTATCCGGCGACCCAGGTCCACAACCATCACCTCAGCCTTTCCCGGAGTTCAACCACAACCAGCTGGAATTCATCCAATCCTGCATTTCAGCGAGACAGTTGTTAAATACCGAGAGTGCTCTATTCTGGTCGGGTGCAAAACACAGGCAGAGCTGGGTATCATTAGCATAGCAGTGAAACCTCAGCCAATACAGTCTTACAATATCTCCGAAGGGCAGCATGTACACCGGGAACAACATGGGGACAACACCGAACCCTGAGGGACCCCATATGACAGAGAGATCGGGTCGGAGGAATAAATCCGACACCATTCTCCGAGTTCTGTCAGTGAGGAAGGACTAAAACCACCTGAGGACTGTATCTGACAAGCCACAGATGAACCTCAGGCATTCAAGCAGTACCCCATGGTCCATGGTGTCAAACGCTGGGAGAGATCAAGAAGAACCATGATGCAACAGCTTTTCTGATCTCTCGCCATCAGGAGATCATTGAGCACCCAAACCAGCACAGTCTCAGTACTATGTCTCTTTCAAAAACCGGACTGGAGAGGTTCGTAGATGTCATGATCCTCCTCATCCCCTGACGTCTGGTCGTTGGTCTGTTGTGTGCAGACGTCCATACCATCGTCTTCCGATGGGGCCCGTCGTCCGGTGTCAGGTGCGGATAGAGGGGAGTCTGTCCTAGGGGTTGGCTCCTTGGGACTCTTTGTGGTCGTCTGGTCTGTCAACTGCTTAGGGTCCGAGGTCCGCTTAAGGGATGTCAGGCCCGAGGTCTGCCTAGCATACGTTTCTTGGAGACCCTGCAGAGGTTGGAAGACTGATCTCTGGTCAGTGTCCCTGCACCGGTCCAGGGAGACAGGGCCTACTCTGGCGGCCGACTTGTGTGCCTCATGGTGTTTATCTGAAGCCTCAGTCTGACTAAAAGAACCCTAAGGCCAGCTAAGGGAGTCCTTAGGCCAGATCTTAAGGGGTTGAAGAGAGGAGGACGTTCCTGAGCCACCGGACGTACGAGATTTAGCCCGGGATGGAGACCTCTCCGAGCGGGCTGAGCCTGAGCTGGCCCTAGAATCCGAAGTTCTGGTAGATGGGGATCGCTCTCTGTCCTTCTCCCTCCTTTCATCCTTGTGCTTCCCTGATTTGGACAAATCAATCTGGAGGAAGTACTTCTTTCCATCGCCTTGACTTTTTATTCTAATAAAAAAGCGTCAAGAGCCTTCTGGCAGCGGATCCGCGTGCAGCTATTAAACTGTTGGCAAATGGTGCAGGCCCTGGTATCATGGTCGGGGCCTAGGCACCATACACAGGCTGTATGTTTATTTTTAAACAGGATCTGCTTGCTGCACGCGCACTTGGAAGGGCGTTCGACAGAGGAGGTCAAGGAAGCCAACATGCAAGAGGGAGAAGATTTTGCAGAAAATCTTAAAGTAATCTTGAAGTTCTGGCATTGTACGATAGTTGATGGTGTCCATGGAGCCGATGCTTGCAAGTCGACGGCAGAAAAAGAACGGAGGGATTCTGGGAGACCGCCCCTTTTACAAGGTATCGGACGTCAGGGCGGGCCAGACGTTGGGGGCGGTCCTCCGCTGGGTATAGCTAGCTAGAAATTTTCCATGGGGTACTGCAGCCTGCCGGTTTCAGTCCTAATGGTGTAACCTGCTGCAAGAGCTGTTTCTCGAAATAAGATCCCATGTTTCTAGGGATGTGGATATAGTGTTCTTATGCACACTTCTTGGCAGATTCCTAGCAGTTCTCCGGGAGGAGGGAAGCAAGGCGCACACCCCCTACTTAGGGAACAGAGACTGGAGAACCAAGTCCCCAAAACCAGCATCCCAAAGCAACTCTAGGTCAATGTGGTAATGGGAAATGAAGGTGTTTCCAGACTTCCAGGTAGCAGCCCTGCAGATATCCTGCATAGAGTTGTCCCTAGAAGGGGCCACCGATGCAGCGATATGGCAGGTGGAATGAGCCCTAAGCCCTACCAGAGGCTCCTTACCCGCCAACCTATAGCAGAGATTGATGCATGATGTAATCCATCTGCCAATCGTTCGCTTGGCTGCAGGTCTGCCAGGTGCGGCTTCAGCGTAAGTGACAAATAGCTGGCGAACCTCTCCCTGAACTCCAACCGTGTGCTCTTTATACTAAGAGAGCGTTCGTCTCGGGTTTAAAGTATGGAGCCTATACTCTGCCTCCAAAGTGTGACTGGGGTAATACACCGCTAGAGTCATGACCTAGGTCAGGTGAAACTCCGACACAACCTTTGGAAGGAACTTCGGGTTGGGGCACAGGACAACCTTGTCCATGTGGAAGACCAAATGGGGAGACTCAGAGTGCCTGGAGCTACCCAATCCTTCTGGCTGACGTGATAGCCACCAGTAAGGCGGTCTTCCACGACAGGTATGACAACTCACTCCTGTGCATCGGTTCGAATGGCTTACCCATGAGCTTTGCCAGTACCATCAGTAGATCCCACGGTGGTGGTTGTTCATGCACCGGAAGGGAAACATGGTTGAGGCGTTTGAAGAAACACCAGACCATCTTCTACTGTGCCACCGTCTGCTGACCAGCCCACGCCCGGCAAGCAGAGATGGCTGCCAAGTGCACTTTCAGAGTTGTAGACCGAAGACCCCATCAGGAGAGAGACCAAAGTTAGTAGAGAATGCTAGCCTCCGAACAGGACAAAGGGTCCAGGCCCTTGCCCTAACACCAAATGGAGAAGATCTTCCACTTGAAGACATAGCACTTCCTGGTTGATTCCTTCCTACATGCCTCAACTACAGCAAGGACATCTTCGGAGAGACCCAAAGCCTGGAATCCTAGCCGCTCAGGAACCAGGCTGTCAGGTGCATGGATTGAAGGTTCGGGTGGAGGACCTTCCTCTGATTGACAGAGCAGGTCTAGGTGTGCTGAAAGACGCCTCGGGAGCCTGATGCTGAGACTGAGGAGATCGGGCTACCAAAACTGGCGGGGCCAGTCGGGAGCCACCAGGATCACCTGTGCCTTGCCCCTCCTCACTTTGGGAGCACTTTGTGGTTCGAAGAAAGGCATGAAAGAGGCTTGGGGTCCATGGTCTCAAGAAGGCATCCCCCACTGCAGCAAGCCCTGCTGAGGGGGACGGGCACAAAACAGTCTCAGCTTTGCGTTCTCCCTGGAGTCGTCTGGACCCAAACCACTTGACCCCGAAGGAACGGAGCAAATGCAGTCAGTGCCAGCCGAACTGCTCAGAGCTCCAGCAGGTTGATGTGGCATCGGGATTCCTCAAGGGTCCAGAGCCCATGGACTCTGTGGTCCCCCATATGGGCACCCCCAACCTTTGAGAGTGGCAGTCATCAAGATGACAGTCAGGTCGGGATGGACAAAAGGGATCCCTTCCTGCAGATGCTCAGAGATGGTCCATCATTGGAGAACGTCTCACATCTTCTGGGTTACAGTGACCAGCTCGTCAGAAAGACCTAGTTGCCGAGTTCACTGGCTGGCCAGCTCCTACTGAAGGGGGGTGCATATGCCACCAGGTCATTTGACCACAGAGGTGCAGGCCGCCATGCAGCCCAGAAGTTGCAAGAAGTCTCGGGCAGGGCACAAGTGCCCAACCAGATATGATCAGGCAAAAAAAAAAAAAAAGAGAACCTCCACCCTGTCCATCGGGAGCCTGGCTCTGGCTCGGCAAGAGTCAAACTCTGCTCTGATGAAGCAAATCACCTGCGAAGGCACAAGTTCCGACCTGGCCTTGTTGACCAGGCGGCCAAGGTTGATGCAGGTCTGGAGGGCCAAATCCCTGGGCCTCTCCACCTCCTGTCTGGAGGGACCTGCTATCAGCCAATCATCCAGATAGGGGTACACCCTGACCCCTCGACGCCGAACATGGGGCCACCACCACTGCAATGCATTTGCTGAGAACCCTGGGGGACGATGACAGGCTGAAAAGCATGGCTGGGAACTCGTAGAGGGTTCCCTCTGCCTGGAAGCGGAGGAACCTTCGTTGTGACGGACAGATCGGGACATGGGAGAATGCGTCCTGCAGATCCAGAGAGCAAAACCACATGTTCTGCTCGAGAGATGGCACGATTTGAGACAGACTTAACATCCTGACGGTGCAAGACCTGAGAAACTTGTTCAGGCCCTGCAGATCTAGAATGAGGCACCAGCCCACTGTCTGTTTTGAGACCAGAAAGTATCTGGAAACGAACCCTGGGTTGACAAAGGGATCTGCGTCTCTGGCTATTACCTCCTTGAAGAGGAGTCGGGTGATATCATCTCAGAGAGCCTACCAAGTGTCCACAGCTACCTTCTCCTGTGGGGTGCAGGCTTGGCCTGGTGGGTACTGCTCGAATTCCAGAGGCAGGCTCTGGCCGACCACTCATAATACTCACCTGTCTGTTGTGACAGCGGACCAGGCAGAAAGAAAGTGGCGAAGCCAGACCCCCACGGGAGGACCCATAGTGGGCGTGACTGGCATGGGGGTGGTCGCCCCCATCCCGTCACTGTGCAGGCTTGGAGAAAGAGGGACCACTGGTACCCTTCCCTCCAGGCTTACAGACAGCTGAAGCCCCTGACTTGGTCCGAGGACACCAAGATTGAGCCTGCTGCTGCTGCCCCGATTCCTACTGGGGCTGCTTGGCCAAAAGAGCTTACACTTCTGCTTCTTGGAACCCTGAGATTCCTTCTGGGCGGAGGCAGAGGGATCCAAGGTGGCACTGAACTTCTCAATGCGCTGAAGGTGATCATCAACTCCTGGACCGAACAAGACGGTGCACAGGAAGGGAACGTCCACCAGTTTGTGCTGAGTGTCCGTCGTAAAGGTCAAGACCTTCAGCCAGGCCCTACGGCGCACAGAGACTGCAGCCACCACCGAATGGCCACAGGAATCCACAATGTCCAGAACCATCTGGGGTTGCTGTTTTGCCACAGCCCAACCCTGCTCCCAGACCTGCTTGACTGTAGTCTGAAGATCCGCAGAGAGGTGAGGAAGCACCTCATCTAGAGACCCCAGGAGGGCATGGGAGGAGTGTGCCATGGTGACAGCCAAGCTCGCATGACTGAAACCAAACGAACAGGCAGCATAGACTTTTCTGGCAGAGTGGTCCAGTTTTTTAGACTCTTTGTCCAAAAACCTAGAAACATATAATCTGTCAACAGATAACGACCATACAGCCCACCTAGTCTTCCCATTTCCCTACTTGGTTTGGCAATCCCTACTCTTATCTGGACGGACTTCCCCCCTCGTGCTGCACAGCAGGGTGCCTTTATGCTTATCCCATGCCCTTTTGAATCCTTGCACTGTTTTCGCTTCCACCACCTTCGCTGGTAGGCTGTTCCACGGATCCACCACCCTCTGTGAAAAAAATACTTCCTAGCATTCCCCCAAGCCTCCCTCCCTCCAGCTTCATGTTATGTCCCCTTGTTCTTGTTCACTTTCACCTCTGAAATATGCTCCTCTCCTGTGCCATTTATTCCTCTAAGGTATTTGAAAGTTTCCATCATATACCCTCCCTCCCTTCTCTCTTCCAGTGAATAAATGTGTAGTTCCTTGAGTTTTTACTCATAAGGCTTGTGGTGCAGTCCATGTATAATTTTTGTTGCTCTTCTCTGGACTGCATCCATTCTGTCTATGTCCTTCCTGAGATGCGGTCTCCAGAAATAGACACAGTATTCCAGATGACGCCTCACCAGTGATCTATACAGCGGCATCACCACTTTACTCCGCCAATTGGTTATGCCCCTTCCTACGCACCCCAGCATTCTGTTTGCCTTCCCCTGTGCTTTTTCGCATTGTTTGGCTAACTTCAGGTCATCGGATACAATAACCCCCAGGTCTCGCTCCTGACTTGTGGTTTCTAGAGCCTGCCCTTCCCCCAAAAAAATCCTGTATTCCTCTCTTGGTTTACTGTGTCCCAGGAGCATTATCTTGCATGTCTTAGCATTGAAATCTAACTGCCAAACCCGTCACCATTCCTCAAGTAGTCTTTGTGACACAGACAGCTGGTTCTGATAACTCTACGAATTTTGTAATATAAAAGTGTAGTGGGATTGTATGTCATGAAAAATCCTGTGCCTGGGATGACAAACCCCACCCCCTCAGGTATCAGTTCAAAAGACAGGATATATGTTAAACCAGCAGATCTCTGCATGTAATTAATTTGTCAGTTTGCTTTGAAGCCAGGAGCTAATATATCCATTTTATAACGTCCTCAGGAAAGTCATTTAATTGCACCTGGTGTCATAAGGAAGTGGAATATCCATTTTATGATGTCCTCAGGAAAGTCAGTTGATTGCACCTGGTGTCATAAAAAGTCCTTTGATGTGTTTGAGGAAGGGAACTGCTCATGGATCAAAGGGACTGAGAAATTACAATCTTAATTAAGAGCCTCATCATTTGGACAATGTGTCTTGCTGGAGTCACAGAATTCAATACCCGGATGAGACTTCCTGTTTTGTATATATTTTTTTCATGTATCCTGAAAGGGAGGAGCTAGATGATGACATCATAAAGAGGTATGAAACACAGCATTTTTAAACTGTAGTCTATATTCCATTGAGACAGATTCATATACTTGGACTGAGAGAAGGAACATCTAAGAGCACTGAAAGATTATAAGAAATATCTTAGATAAATAAGTCTAATGGTTGGTAGGAATTTTGCACTTTTAAACCTGTTTTGTTTTTAAGATTGTATCAATCAATCAATCAATCAAAATCTTTATTTATTCAGGCGAACATCATTGAGCATAGCTCATTTACAAGATGGACCTGAGTGGTCATAACAAAAAAAGGTTACAGAGTGTATACAAAAACATGATATTGAATAAGCACAAATACAATCATTTATGAGTGAGATAGATGTACAAATATT
Source organism: Neoceratodus forsteri (assembly GCA_016271365.2). Lineage (NCBI taxonomy): Eukaryota > Metazoa > Chordata > Ceratodontiformes > Ceratodontidae > Neoceratodus > Neoceratodus forsteri. Next base: position 87,672,997 of record CM028136.1, read on the forward strand.
TACATATATACAAGGCAAAGGACAGTAAATCAAAAACCTAATAAAGGAGAGAAACAAACAGTCTAGTTGGGATAAGGCTTGGATAATGGTACATGGGTAGGCATATATGTTTGAGGTTTGATGTGGAAAGGACCAGAGGAATAATAGAAGAATAGGGAGGAGCTTTAAAAGAGGGGGGTGGGGAGAGGGGTGTGGGAGGGGTTGGGGTGTGGGAGGACTAGGCCTTGTGGAAGCAATTGCACGAATCTGGGATTAGGCTGGTGTACAGCTTTTTGAAGGATGTAAGGGGAATCAGTGTTTCCATTTTCAATGTCTTTTGGATAGAATTCCAGATAAGTGCCAGGGAATAACTGATTGCAGCTCTTCCATACCGGTGCAGGTGATAGGAATCTTCAGCAGGATCAGTTTGTTGATCCTCAAGGTGTAGAGGCCTGGATGTGATCTGGTTGAAGCAGTCTGAAATGTAGGAAGGAGTTTGTTTGTCAGAGCTTTGTAGATCCAGGTAGCAGCATTTTCTTCTTCTATGTTGCAGGGATGTCCAGCTGACTGCATTGTAGAGAAAGCAATGATGGGTGCAAGAGGGAAGGTCAGTAATGAATCTAATAGCTCTATGATACAGGGAGTCTAGTTTGTTTAGATGGGAGAGGGAGCAATGACCATAGAGGAAGTCAGCATAATCAATGAGGGACATGAATGATGCAAGGATTAATCTTTGTTTGGAATCTTTGGTCAGGTAGTGTTTGATCCTATAGAATAGACCAAGTCTTTGTATGCTTTGGGATATGTTGTTCTGTATTTACTGTTTACCTATTTTTATCTATTTTAAAGTAAAGATATACATTTTAAAACAGAAACTGCCTGGTGTGCCTTGAAACTTTTTTTTTTGTAAGTGAAGCTTAGATGGTTAAAGTTGACACTGTGCTTAAGCTTACTGGGATACCAAATTGGGACATAGGTAAGAGTTTCTCTAAGGTCTTGCATAGAGTTTTAAGGGTTCATTTTGTAATACCTGGTTGGGTGCCCGTGGAAAAAGGTATCTGGCATTTCCCCGAAGAGCAGAATTATCTGAGCCTATACACTGGGTACGCTAGCAAGAGGTTAACAGTTTGAATCCCTCCAGAACTCGAGGCCAAAGTTTGATTCGAACCCACAAAACAGACAGGAGGGTTACCCTGATCTGTTAACTGTTCACAATTCTACGCTCAGAGGCTGGCACTTTGGGAGTAGAGGACTGACCTGCTGAGTGGGGTTGTGACAGTCTTGGGTCATTTCTCATTTTATCTAGCCCCTCCTGTGTGTCAACTCTGTCACAGATCTTGGTGTCATCTGCTAACAGGCATACTTTCCCCTGCAGTCCCTCTGTAATGTCACTTATGAAGACATTGAATAGAACTAGACCCAGCACCAATCCCTGTGGAACCCCGCTGGTCACCTCCCCCTCTTCTGATTTTATCCCGTTTACTACCGCCCTCTGGGTCCTGCCTTTTAGCCAGTTACCAGCCCATTTTACCACTTTAGAGCCACACCCAGATTCCCCAATTTGTTAAGCAACCTTATAAAAAGAACAGTGTCTAAGGTCTCCCTGATCCACCACTCTGGTCACCCAGTCAAAGAAATCGATAAGATTAGTCTAACAGGACCTGCTCTCAGTGAATTCATGCTGCCTTGGTTCTTTTGCACCGCCTGACTCCGGGAACTTCACTACCCTCTCCTTAAGCAGGGACTCCATCAACTTCCCCACCACTGAGATCAGGCTTACAGGCCTGTAACTGCCTGCCTCCTCCCTACTTCCAGTCTTGTGCAGGGGGACTATCTCTGCCCTCCTCCAGTCCCCAGGTACCTCCTCGTCTCTAGTGAATGGCTGAAGAGGGTTGTCAGCGGACCTGCTAGGACTTCCTCAAGTTCCTTCAACACTCTAGGGTGAATCCCGTCTGGCCCCATTGCCTTGTCTGTCTTTAGTTTTCCTAGTTTCTCCAAGACTCTATCCGCTGTAAATGGGCTAGTGTCCACCTCTTCCCCTTGTACATATTTCCTCGTGAGTCTCGGCCTCTCCCCTGCCTCTATCTTGGTAAATACAGAGCAAAAATATTTGTTCAGTATTTCAGCTTTTTCAAGGTCGTCCTCCACCCACCCTCTCCCTTCTTTAGCCTAACAATACCATTTCTGGTCTTCTTCCTCTCGCTAATATAACGGAAAAAGATCTTGTCCCCTTTCTTAACAGCCTGTGCTATTCCTTCCCCCATTCTTGCCTTAGCCCCCAAGAGCTTTCCCAGCTTCTCTCTGCTTCTCCAGATATTTCAGTCTGTCTTCTTCTTTCCGTGCCTCTTTGTATTTCCTGATGCCTTACTTTTTTTCTCGCACTTTCTCGGCTACTGACTTGGAGAACCACAGTGGCCACTTTCTTTCTTTTGCTTTTGCCAAGTAATCGGACACATTGACTTGTCACTCCTGCTATGGATCTCTTAAGCCTAAACCACTGTTCTTCTACCCCTCCCCCCGTATCTTCTCCTGCCAGGGCAATTTTGAGCTGTTCCCCCTTCACCATGAAGTTGGCCTTCCGGAAATCTAGGATCTTAAGCTTTGAATGGCTTTCTTCTGCCAACATGTTGACACTAAACAACACAGTTCTGTGGTCACCGATACCAAGGGGACTGCCCACCTCAACATCCATGATTTTGTCCCCATTTGTCAGCACTAAGTCCAGTACAACCCCCTCCCTGGTTGGCTCAACCACCAGCTGCCTCAGGTTTGCCTCATACATGGCAGATATGAAGTCCCTGCTCCTTGATGTACTTGCAGTCTGGGTATTCCAATCTGCATCCAGCATGTTGAAGTCACCCATTAGTAGTACTTCCCCTTTGGCTGCCATATTATGGATGGCTTCCACTAATACTAGATCTATATCCTCCCTCTGCACGGGAGGCCTGTAAACTACTCCAGCACGGATGGTTGTTTTGTTCCCAGACTCCAGAGTGACCCACAATGCTTCTGTTTCTGCCCTGGATCCCTGAGCCTCCGTAGCTTTCATCTCTTCCTTTACAAACATAGCAACCCCTCCTCCGCTCCCTATCTTTTCTAAAAAGTGTATACCCTGGTTTGGCTGCATCCCAGTCTTTGTAATAGCCACAATATCCAGGCTTGCGTCTGACATCAGTGGTTAGGTCTGGGATTTTGTTTCCCAGACTGCGGGCATTTGTGCACATGACCTTGACTTTCCACTCTGTGTACCCCCCTTAATGTTCCTTGTTTATTGGGCTTTGCCCTGCATCGCATTAGTGATGTACCTTCTGTTCTCTCCCCCATTGTAACCATGGTAGTTTTACGGTTAGATATTATGCTAGTTATTAAGTCCTCACTGCTTTCAGTTATGTCCTGTGGGGGGGGGGGCTATGATAATACCTTTGACGACCATCTATACCTCCCCACTTGGCAAGTTTAAATGATCACTAAGGATGCACTTAAACTTCACAGACAGGATACCTTTCCCTCCCCTGGATAGATGCAGGCCATCTGGAGAATATAATCCTTCATCCCTCCAAGTGAGGTTCCAGTCCTCAATGAAGCCATATCCCATCTCTCCGCACCCTTTCTTCAGCCATTTGTTGAATTCAATGATGCGGATGTCTCTCCCTTCACTCTTGTCATGGACAAGTAGCACCTCCGAGAAGGTGACAGTGTGTCACTTACCAAAGACTCCTCCCCAACTCCCTGAACTCTTCCTGTACTCTTCCTACATCTACCTCCTCTCTAGCCAGGTTACTAGTCCCCAAGTGAATAATGATGTCCAGCTCCCCCCTCCTTGCTGCTGCCCTTGCAATCCTAGGGATTCGCTTGCCCTCCTTCCGAACTGTGCCTCCAGGTAGTTACACTACCTCCCTCTCACTATTGCTACCTGACCCCAGTTCAATCCCCCGGACAATGGAGTCCCCAACCAGGATTTGCTTCCTCCTGTGTGTTCTCCTTGCATCTGCTCTTACTAGCATACTAAAATGCCAGCAGAATAAGCCTAACGGTCTTTCGCGTCTGCTCGTTTGGTCAGCCCCCACCCTGGGAGCTGACCTTGCTGCCCCCCTCGCCTTCTCTGGCTTCTCACTTCCCAGTTCCGGATATTCTCGCTGCATTGGATTTTGCTTCCAGAACCCTTCCCTGTACCTGTCCCACCCCCTGTTGAACCCCTCCACCGTCTCTGCCTCCACCAGCCCCCTAGGCAGCACATTCCATGGCTCCACCACCCTCTCAGTGAAGTAGCACCTCCTCCTTTCTCCCTGAATCTTCCCCTCCAGCTTCCACCCATGTCCTCTAGTGGCCCCCTCCTCCTTCCTTCGAAGCACCCTGACTGTTCCTCCCCTATTTACCCCTTCATGTACCTGAAGACCTCTATCATGTCCCCCCGGTCCCTTCTCTCTTCCAATGTGTACATATTTAGCTCTTCGAGCCTCTCCTCATAGGTCCTGTCCCCCAAGCCCCAAATCATTTTGGTTGCCCTCCTCTGGACCCTCTCCAGGAGTTTAATGTCCCTCTTTAAGTGTGGCCTCCAAAACTGCACACAGTACTCGAGGTGCGGCCTCACCAAGCAGTTATACAGAGGGAGTATCACTTCCCTCCTTCTGGAGGTGATCCCCCTAGCGATGCATCCCAGCATCCTGTTGGCCTTGGCTGCTGCCCTCCTACAAGTCTCCAAGTTGTTCATCTTGACATCCACCACTACCCCCGGGTCCCTCTCAGCCATCGAGACTTGTAGCATTTGTCCCCCGAGGGTGTACACTTGGCCCAGGTTTCTGGCCCCCAGGTGCAGTACCTTGCTCTTGAGGTTCCATTCTGGATGACCTCAACCCCCATGGTGTTTACTTCCTGAGATGCTGCGCAATCTCTATGCTCTGCCAAGATGGCGTACGAGTTGTGAAGTGCCACTGGCTGAGGGGGGGGTGTGTGCCTCCGTGCTGCCTCCCGCATCCTCCCCGAGCCCACCATAGACCATCCTTCCCTCCCTCCTGGCAACCTCTGAGGGAGTGGTGGTGGACATGGTGGTCTTATGGAGGGGGGGGTCGCCTGTATTCTCGCCAACTCTGCTCAGAGTCCAGCTACCTCCTCCCTCAATACAGAGAGATGCCTGCAGATAGGGAGGCACTGCAATGTCTAGAAGGTCTTTCTGAACACTGCTGCCCCACATCTGCTGCAAAGCACCACACCCATCATCTTCCTTCTACTATTCTTGCCCTAAATGTCCCTTACTGCTCTGTACCTTCTGCTGCTCTTTTCTTCTATACCATGTCCAGTGCCCAGCTATACATATTTGTACTGGCAATACTCTTTAGTGGTATAATTTATGTCAGGGTGTGATGTGGCCTATGTTGTGTATATGCAGTCAGCTGGTACCGTATGTCGTCACAGGTTAACTGTATTAAGGAAGTGATGTGTTAGGGGTGGGTGGAGAGGGGATGGTCCCCTCCTGACCACCAATCAGCCATGCCACCAAACTCCCACAGAACCACTCAGCTGCACCTATAAAATCCCCCAAACAGGTAACTTTCCAAATTAATTCAGAACGCAATCTGGTACCAACTGAAAACAATAAACTGCAGAGGAAACAGCAGCAACAAAATCAGCAAAAATCAAGAGTCACTTCCCTGAAATGAACTGCTTCCTTCTTCTTCTAGCCCCTTATGAGAATCCAACAGGTATGCAGCTATACCACTTTGACTCGGCGCCACCTCCAGTTAGCAGTAGTTCTGCTGAGGAGCCAGGCAAGACAATTAGCACCCCTCCCCCATGCTACAGGGCTAGACAAAACACAGTTCCTGCCCTAGACAGTTAATGGCTTAAAAAAAAAAAAAAAACAAGACGAGCATAACTGTTTCCCAATGGAAATAAGAAGTATAAAAGCATTAACCCAGCAATGAGTAGGTTTTCAACTGAACTGAAAGAGTATTCCCTCCTGACCACCAGTGACAATCAGCCACTCCAGCAAACCCCCACAGAAACACTCAGGTGCACCTACAAAATCCCCCAAACAGGTAACTTTCCAAATGAATCGAGAAAGCAGACTGGTACCAACTGAAAGCAACAATAAACTGCAAAAGACACAATAATACCACCAAACAATCAGCAAAAATCAACAGTCACTTCCCTGAAATGAACTGCAGGTACGCAGCTAAGTTTATCGTGAACCACACTGTTTGGTGGTCGCTTGCTCCCAGATGGCTACCCACTTCAAGATCAGAGATTCTCTCTCCATCCCAATTTGAGAGTACCAGGTCCAAGATTGCTCTCTCTCCCGAGTGGGTTCCAAAACTAGCTGAGGCATGCCCCCTGTAGGGCATCAAGAAAGGCCCCGCTCTTGGATGTGGCTGCAGCAAAGGTGCTCCAGTCAACATCTGGCATATTCAGGTCCCTCATCAGCAATATCTCCCCTTTCTCTTCTTGGTACAGTGGTTTGTGGCGGAAGATACAGACTGACTAGTGTGACCTCCTGTTCGTAAAGCCTACCCTAGACTATCACATAGCGCCCCCGAGTATCTGTGTAACTTTTGTACTTGGAATGGAGTAGTGTGAGGAAATAGTTACATAAGAACTTACCGTAAAGTACAGTTACGTAAGAACTTACCGTAACAGTAGATCTTCGAGAGAGGCTCTTGCAGTAGGTAATGACATATAGGACTGACGCCGGTAGGCGTCAGGACCCCATGGAAAAATTTCTAGCAGGCAGTCTCTGTCGGGGGATTGCCCCCACGTCAGGTGTCCGACATCAGTATAAAGGGGCGGTCCCCCAAGCCCACCTTCCAGTTCTTTCCCACCAAAGGCCCAAAAGGGCGAGACAAGAGAGAAGCGGATATTTCCCAACCTGGAAAAGGAGCTAAAAAAGCTTAGGGGGATGGATGGCGGGAAGGTATTACCTATTGCAAGAGCCTCTCTCGAAGATCTACTGTTACTATAAGTTCTTACGTAACTGTACTATCTTACTTCGAGAGGGCTCTTGCAGTGGGCAATTACATATAGGACTGAGTCCCAAGCAGTCTGGAACAAGAAGAAGCAAACACGAGGAGGAAAGTTACTCAAAGCAGATCCTCTAGCTGTGAAGGCCTTAGGAAAGGAGGCCTTGCAGAACAGCAAGCCCGAAGCCTGCTCTACGGCAAGAGGCAATATCCAAACTGTAATGTTTTGTAAAGGTATGGACAGAAGTCCAAGTGGCGGCAGCACAGATGTCTGCTGCTGACACATTCTTGAAACAAGCCGCTGAGGCAGCAACTTCTCTGGTGGAGTGGCCTCTCACTTGACCCGGAAGGGTCTTGTTGTACTTGTCGTAACAGAAAGTGATGCAATGAGCCAACCATTTGGACAGGCATTGCTTAGAAACAGCACTGCCTTCTCTTTTGTGGGCAAAAGAGACAGTTGATCAGTCTTTCTAAGATCTTTTGTTCTGTTAGTGCAGTATCTCAGAATTCGGTGAATGTCCAGCGTGTGTAAGAGATACTCCCCTTGATTGGAGTGTTGCGTAAAGAAAGCAGGTAACTCTATGGACTGGTTCAATGTAGATTCCGCTACCACCTTGGGGAGAAACTTAGGGTTGGTGCGCAGAGCCACACGTTCCTTGTGAAAAATCAAATAAGGGATTTTACACATCAGGGCCTGGAGCTCAGAAATCCGTCGAGCAGAAGTAATGGCCACTAGGAAGAGAGTCTTCCATGAGAGGAACTTCATGTCTGCTGAGGCTGCCGGTTCAAAAGGAGGCAGAGTAAGCTTCTCGAGGATGAAATTCAAATCCCAAGGAGGGGCAGGAACCCAGATAGGGGGTCTCAAGTGGAGAACCCCTCTAAAAGGAAAGTCTTCAAGACCTACAGCTGAGCAAACGTTCTGTCTGCAAAAGGGACATGGTCGGCCGAAATGGCCGCCATTTGTACCTTCAAGGACGAGTGACTGAGACCCAGAACGAAGAGGTGGCCCAGGTAATCCAGCAGCCGCCCAACAGAGCACAAGAAAGGCTCAAAATCTTTTGAAGTGGCCCAGACTGTGAACAGTTTCCATTTCATGGCATAGGTAGACCTAGTGGAGGGTTTTCTAGCCTCCACCAGAATCTCAGCCACTCGGGGTGAAACCCCAAATCGGGCTTGAGCTACGTCTGCAGGAGCCATGCATGCAGTTGAAGGGATCTGAGACCTGGATGGACCAGGGTCCCCAGATCCTGGGTCAGTAAAAGTCGTGACAGAGGAAGACAAAGAGGAGGTTCCTCTGAGTATCGCTGCAGAAGAGAGAACCAAACTTGCCTGGGCCAGAAAGAGCGATCAGTACAATTCGAGCTCCTTCTGAACAGAGTTTCTGTAAGACACTCAGAATCAAGGGGATCAGGGGGGGGGAAGCATAGACGAATCTGTCCTTCCAATCTAGAGACAGAGCATCTCTCCAAAAAATGCCACACTCTGGAGCGAGCGAGCAGAAGTCGACAAGCTTTGCGTTTAGAGGTGAGGCGAACAGGTCCACCTGTGGTGTTCCCCAACGTAGGAAGATATCGTCTAAGACCCCTTGATCCAGTTCCCACTCGTGAGCTTGAGCAGCATGAGCAGAAGAGAGACTAAGTTTGTCTGCCAAGGTGTTCTCAACCCCCGGGACGTGAACTGCCGTGTGGTGGAGGTTGTGCTGAACTGCCCAATCCCAAACTCGCATTGCTTCCCTGCAAAGAGGGTAGGAACGAGTCCCTCCCTGTTTGTTGATGTACCATACCACACACATACTGTCCGTCTGTATGGCTAAGTGGTTGCGAAGGAGTTGCAGATGCAGAGCTTGAAGAGCATAAAGCACTGCCCGAGGCTCGAGCACACTGATGTGAAGCGCTTTCTCGAGCTTGGACCAGGAGCCCTGGATCCTGTGAGGTCCGAGATGGGCTCCCCAACCTTCACCCAAGGCATCTGTGGTCAGAATCTCGGAGGGGGGAGAAAGACAGAAGGGAACTCCCCATCAAAGGTTCTCTTGAACCATCCACCACTGAAAGTCCCGAACCATGGGACACGAGACTAGGACAAGCTGGTCCAGGTCGTCCACCAACTGATCCCACTGAGACCGAAGCGTCCACTGAGAGATCCTCATGTGGAGCTGAGCGCGAGGGCCTGTTGGGATTACAGCCGCCATAAGCCCAAGGAGGTGAAGGACTGACCTGGCACTGACCCACCTGCAGCCAGACAAAAGGCTGACCTGAGCCTGGAGTTTGGCCGCCCTGTCCGGTGGCAGAAAGGCCCTGCCAGAGGTCGTGTCCAGGTTCGCCCAGATAAACTGGAGCCTCTGGGACGAGATCAAGTGGGATTTGAAGTGGTTGATGGTGATGCCCAGGGAGAAAAACACCCCCTGGGTAAGGGAAAGGAAGCACAGGAGATCCTCCCTGGATGGGGCCGCCAGGAGCCAATCGTCCAGGTACGGGAAAACCTGCACCCCCTTGGTACGCAGGTAGGCCGCTACCACCGAAAGGCATTTGGTGAACACCCGGGGTGCCAAGGAAAGACCAAATGGAAGGGCCTTAAAATGGTAGTGGTCCCCCTGGAAAGCAAAACAGAGGCATCTGCGGTGAGAAGGGCGGATAGGGATGTGCAGGTAAGCATCCTGCATATCCAGAGCACATAGCCACTGTCCTGGCCGAAGGAGGGGCAGGAGGCCCTGTAGGGAGAGCATCCTGAACCTCTTGTACTCCACGAACAAGTTCAGGGAACTCAGGGTGAGAATCAGCCTTACATCTGTCTTCTTCAGGACCAGGAAGAAGTGGGAATAGTAACCCGTTCCCTGAAGAGGAAGGGGGACGGGCTCTATCGCCTCCTTCATCAAAAGTGCTGAAATCTCCTAGACTAGAAGAAGGTGTTCCCGAGAGTACAACGACCTTGGGGGAAGGTGACGAGGTGGTTTCTGGAGAAACTCTATTGAGTGTCCTGCGATCAGCTGGAGCACCCAGGAATCTGAAGTTATCCTCTCTCAACCCAGGAGGTAGAGGGAAAACCTCCCTTCTACCGGTTCCTCCGGAAGGCCCAGAGGCTGTGGGAGAGGAAAGGAGTCAGGTGGTGTGGGGCAGCGCCGCAGCTGAAGCACCCGTTGCTTTTGGGCAGAGGCTTGGCAGCCGGAGGGGCTCGGCGTTTAGCGGCCCACTTTCCCTAGGAGGTTTCGCCTTTTTGACGATTCCGTCTACGAAACGGACGGCGCTGCGTTTGATGGGGATGGTATATGGAGTCCACAGACTTCAGAGCAGTCCCCTTCTCCTGCAGATCGGTGATAATGTCCTTGACATCACCACCGAACGGCCCCAAAACAACCCTGACACACGGAGCCAGGCATGATGCCGTAAGCCTACGACAAAAGCGGAGCTCCTACCAGCAGTGTCCACTGCATCGTAGGTAGCATGAAGCATGTGCAGACTGGCTGAACGTGCAGAGCGGACAAGGGCAGCCACTCCCTGTTTGACTTGAGAGTCCGGAAGGGAGTCCAATTTGGATTCCACCTCACTAAGAATCACCTTCTGGTAATCCCCCATGTGACCGACATAATTTAGGGCCCTAATACCCAGAGTGGAAGAAGCACAGATCTTCTTCCCGTACTGGTCCAGAAGACGGGATTCTTTGTCAGGTGGAGACGAGCTCAGATGTTTCAGGTTAGCTGTTCGGCCATGAGTAGCGCTAATCACGACCGAATCAGCTCGAGGGTGAGAATCTAAAATGTCAACACCCTCAGGAGCCTGATATAGCCTGTTCAGCTTCCAAGGAAGTGGGGCTAAAGCCGACAGTTGCTTCCAAATAGTGGAAACAAGATCGGCATGAGGCTCAATCCAGGGTGGCACCAAGGTAGGAGCCGTCTCAGGCAGATCCAGATGCTCAGCGAGTTTCTTACGCTGGGGATCCGGCTCCAAGGGACGCCACTTATGAATCTCCTGGATTTTGCGTAGCAACTCCGTAAAAGAAGGATCTGGAGGAGGAGACTTCGGAGGAGTCCTTGGCCTGGGCTTACACGGAGAGAATGGCTCATCATCCGGCTCGGAACAACCGTCGGGAGTCGTCCGAGGAGGAAAAAGAAGATGATTAGGAAGACTCCCTCTCCCAGCATGGGGGAGGAACAGACCCCTTGGGAAGCGTGTCCTGCCCCGGCCTGGAACCAGAGGGCTCAACCCTGGTGTCTGGAGGTGGGGAGGGAGTCTGTCGTTGCAGACGTACGGGAACCAGCACCGTCACTGGGAGACGACTCTCCACCTCTCCGGTGAGCTGAGCCTTGGCCTCAGCCCACCAGGAGGCCAGAGTCTCCAAGTCCACCACCGGATGAGGGGGCCGTGGAGGAGGAGGGGAATACGTGTATGGATTATACCCGTAAGGCGCGTATCCATAACCCTACGGCAGGAAGTCCGGCGTCGGGTATTGAGGCCCCGGGTGCTGTGGCAGCGGACAGGCAGGCGTCTGGTACTGGGGCGGATACTGCGGAGCCGGGTAAGATGGCGTCGGATACGACTAGGTCAGATACCCGGGAATCGAGGGGTCTGCCAGAGTAGATGGCCCGGCCGGAGGGCCCATGGGTGGGTCTGAGCAGAAGGCCCGTGGGCGGGGACCGTAGGGAGCGCATCCGAAGCGGATGTCGCCCAGGGTCGGCAAGACCAGCGCTGGCCAGCAGCCGGCGTCCGGGGAGCCGGCATCAGGTCGGTCGGCCCAGCGGGCGGACGGTCTGACAGGGGCGCAGCAGGAACCTCGGCATCGCCCGGAGATGGAAAGGAAAAATCCTCGGGGTCAGGTTGAGGAGACCCAGGGTCCACGGAGGGCAGCGAAGGCTGCGGGGAGCTGCAAACGGCAGACGTTGGAAGGTCCGGTGTCGGCTCAGCCGCAGTACGGACGTCTGGCAAGCCGCCGACAGACTTATCAGCGGGGTCTGGGCGGAGGCCGGAGGAGCAGATATCCGAATTAGCAGACCCGTCGCCCGAGGCAGGTCGCGACGGAGGGGCAGCCTGGTTAGGCGGAAGAAGGGCCGTGCACTGCCCCGAATGGTCGGGCGACTTATCTACCTTCTCCGTGCAGGCGGAGGAGCAGATATCTGGCTTACCGGAGCCACTCGAACCAGTAGGCCGCACAATGGCAGCTTTACCGGGAGTGGAGGCCTCCAATAGCCCAGAGGCGCCCGAAGGGCCCAAGCACAAGCCAGACGGGAGGGCCGACGCCACCTTGGAAACTTCCAAGGCGACCGTCGCGGATCGGTCTCTTGGGGGTGGACGTTACCTGGAGCACGGCAATTCCCGAGGAAGATGCGGTGGATGAAGAGCCCTTGTCCCGGTGCTTCTCCTTGTCTTTTTTCTTGCGATGGCCTTCACGGGAAGTGGACGCCTGCTGGAGCTTTTTTAAATCTTTTTCCATGGAGGACATTTTCTTCTTTAAAATATGGGCCTCCAGGAACTGCTGCCGCTGTTTGCAGGTGGCTGCACTGAATTTACGGCAGTGCTGGCACTTCTCCACCTGAAGATCTGGGCCTAGGCAGAAGAGGCACTGGGAATGGCCGTCCTTGTGCGGGAGTAGGGCGCCGCATGAGTCGCACTTGTTCTTGTGCTCGGAGGATGTAGGGGACGACATACACCGACGAATACCTGACAAAAAAAATCAAAAATAACTCTGTAAACATTACCAACGATTGAGGCTGACGAGCATTGAACTTTTCCGCGAGGCGCTGACATGGGCTAACGGCGGGAAAGAACTGGAAGAAAAAATTACTCACCTTAGTAATTGCTTTTCTTCTCATGGAGTCTTGCTATATTATGACTTAAGGCAGTTAGCCACAGCACTTGAACTGCCCCGGAGAGGAAACAGTTAACTCCAGGGAGACTGGAGTTCTAAAGCGCGAGAGCGCTATGCCAAAGCTCTATCTGGCAAGTCTCAAATGAAACTGTCAGATCTTTACGAAGCTAATACTAAACGGCAAGTCTGTGTGGAAAGCTCTACACTAGCCAAGTGGCTACCTACTAGTAGGAATAACAACAGCAAACACAACAACAAGAGCAATAATAATAATAACAATGATAATAATATTATTAGTCTCACCCCTAACAAGCACTATTAGACCCCCCTTCCCCAAAAGACTCAAGTCCAGGAAGGGGGCCATATATTACTTAAAAAACAGAAATACCTAGTTCCCTAACCCTAAATAAAAGGGGGGGAAGGGAAGAACTAAAATGGCATGACAGTGCTTGCACTAATTTGCCAACCCCTACCCAAGTAGAAGTTCTGAGAGGGGCAGGTTGGGGGGATGGTCATAATATAGCAAGACTCCATGAGAAGAAAAGCAATTACTAAGGTGAGTAATTTTTTCTTCAAACACCATGAAGTCTTGCTATATTATGACTTAAGGCAGATTACACAGCAGTACCTCCATGGAGGAGGGTCAGAACCTACTTAGGAAATAGGCTCTGAAGCACAGCTGTGCCAAACGAGCATCTCTCCTGGACTGGACATCCAGGGAATAATGCTTGGTAAAAGTGTGAACTGTTTTCCAAGTAGCAGCTTGACAGATTTCCAGAATGGGAATATCTCTAGCAGCCGCTGGAGATGCAGCTGTACCCCTGGTGGAGTGAGCCCTCAATCCTGAGGGGGGTTCTCTACCTAGTTTTTGGTAACAAAATTGGATACAAAAGACAATCCACCTTGCAACTGTCCTCTTAGTGGCAGGTTTCCCTTTGCCAACCTCGCCATAGGTAAGGAAGAGTTGGAGGGATTCGAACCTGTGACCCTTGGTGCGTTCCAAATACTAGCTTAAAGCTCTTTTGACGTCTAAACTGTGCAGTCTCCTCTCACCCGAGGAAGAATGCTCAGTGAAAAATACTGGAAGAGAGATGGATTGGTTCAGATGGAAATCTGAAACCACTTTAGGCAAAAACTTTCTGTTAGTCCTGAGGACTACCTTATCTCTGTGAAAAGATATGAAATCTTTTTCCACTGACAGGGCTTGTAATTCACTTATGCGTCTGGCAGAAGTGATAGCCACTAGAAAAACAGTTTTCCAAGTTAGAAACTTGAGATCTGCTGAAGACAGAGGCTCAAAGGGGGGTTGCATTAACTGAGCAATGCAAACATTCAGGGCCCAGGCAGGAGCTGGTTCTCGAAAAGGAGGTTAGTGTGAAGTAACCCTTAAAAACTTGGAAAACACAGGATGAGAGGAAAGAGAAGCAGGCTTCCCTGCTGATACAAAAGCAGAGACAGCTGCCAGATGAACCTTTAAGGTAGCTGGCCAAAGGCCTAAGGAATTTAAATGGACCAAATAGTCCAGTAAAATGGGCAAATCAGCAGATTCTGGGACAATTTGTTTCTCAGAACACCAGATGGAAAACCTCTTCCACTTAGAATTGTAAGTGGCTTCTAGTGGAAGGCTTCCTTGAAGCCTTTAAAATATCCAGGACACCTTGGAAAGGTGTAAATCAGCAAATTCTAACTCCTCAAGAACCAAGCCTTGAGATGGAGGGATTTGAGGTCCGGATACACACACTCCCTGTGCACAGGCCAGCAAGTCGTGGACTCTGGGCAAGCTCAGGGCAGGGTGGACTGTCAGGGACAGGAGCAGAGGGTACCAGGGCTGTCTGGCCCAATCTGGAGCAATCGAATCACTTTGCAGGGCTGAGATCTGATTTTACTAATACCCTGAAGAGAAGAGGAAGGGGAAAGGCATATAGGAACTCCCTTCCAACTAACAGAAAGGCGTCCAGAGGGACTGAGCCCAGCACTGGAGGCCTGCAACAAAACAGAGGAAGTTGGTGGTTGTCTGGGGCTGCGAAAAGATCTATCTGAGGGGTGCCCCATCTGGCAAAGACCGACCCCAGCACCTGAGGATTCAGAGCCCATTCGTGATGGCCCTGAGAAATCCTGCTGAGGGCATCCGCCAGGACATTGTCCTTCCCTGGAAGGTGAACTGCTATCAGGGAGGTGTCTAGGGAGTAAGCCAGAGACCACAACTTCATTGCTCGGTGCACAAGGCTGATGACCGAGTGCCCTTGTTTGTTGATGTACCACATTGTTGTGGTGTTGTCTGTCCTGACTTGAACTACTTTGTTCTGGACAGAAGCTGAAAAACCTGAAGAGCTAAAAGACAGCTCTGAGTTCCAAAAGATTGATGTGGAGCAGAGATTCCTGAGGGGACCACACTCCCTGAGTGGAAAGGTCACCCAAGTGAGCCCCCCACCCTAGCAGGGAGGCATCCGTGGTGAGGGAGTGGGAAACGGAAATGAAGGGAACCCCTTGTGTTAGATTGCTTTGATCCTGCCACCACTGGAGAGCCAGGATCAAAGTTTGGGTCACTGGGACTAATTTGGTAAGGGGGTCCCTCCTTTGAGACCAATAGGCCCTCAAATGGAACTGAATGTCCCTCATCTGGAATCTTGCTCCTTGCACAACAGCTGTGGAAGCAGCCATGTGCCCTAGGAGTTGCAGAAAATGCCTTGCTGGTCGAGAGACCCGCAGGGTAAAGAAGGATGCCAGGGCAATGAGTCTGTCTACCCTTTCCGAGGGGAGAAATGCCCTGGCTAACTTTGTGTTCAATTCTGCACCTATGAAAGTTAGTACCTGAACTGGTTCCAGAACTGACTTTGGTAAATTCCTGGAATCCCAGGAAGTGAGAAGCTGCTGGGTGACGTGCAAGTGGGATTTTACCTGATCTGGAGACTGACCCACTATGAGCCAGTCGTCCAGGTAAGGAAACACAGCAAGCCCTTGCCTTCTTAAATGAGCCACTACCACAGCTAGACATTTTGTGAATACCCTTGGAGCAGAGGTAAGGCCGAAGGGCATTGCTCTGAACTGGTAGTGGTCTGAGGGCAGTTCGAACCTGAGGTACTTTCGGTGAGAAGGCCTGATCAGGACATGAAAATAGGCATCCTTGAGGTCCAGGGAAGCTAGCCAGTCCCCTGGCCTCAGGGAAGGCAAAATCATTGCCAGAGTTAACATTTTGAACTTTGGTTTCAAAAGATGCTTGTTCAGGTACCTTAAATCTAGAATGGGCTGCCATTCTCCTGTCTTTTTTGGGGTAAGAAAGTATCTTGAGTACAGCCCCTTGCCCTGGTGGCAAGGAGGGACCCTTTCCACTGCTTTGCAGTCTAAAAGAGAAGAAACCTCTGCTTCCAAAACAAGGGCTTCTGAAGGATTTGCAGGTGGAAAATGTCTGGCTCTCATCTTTGGAAACTGTTTGAAGCTGAGAACCAGACCCTGGCTTACTACCTCCAGAACCCATCTGTCCGAAGTTAGGGACAGCCAGTTCTGGCTGAAATAAGCCAACCTGCCCCCCACCGGTCAGGAGAATCGGCCCTGGGCACCCCATCAGGGTGCCTGCTTGGCAGCAGCCTTAGGCTGAGGGGAAGGGGACGGTTTACTTGTGCCACGTCTGCCTCTGAAGAAACCCCTCTGTGCAAATGCAGAGGAGGCTTGAGATTGGTAAAAAGGCCTGTGGAAAGGCCTGCCCCTACCTCTGGGAGCGTGCCTTTGTGGAGTGGCATGCCTCTCCTTGGCCTGGGCACTTTTGCAGGTAGTTCTGTATTCATCCATCTTTTTCATATAATTTTCTGTTTGTTCCTCAAACAGAGAATTTCCTCACTACAGGAAAATCCATAGCCTTTGACTGAGTATCTTGGGACAGATTAGTGCATCTGAGCCATGCCAACCTCACGAAAGCTACAGAAGTGGCCATGACCCTAGAGGAAACATCATTAACATCAACAGCAGTATGAAATTGAACTTTAGAGGCTTCAATGCCATCAGCAGCCACCTGTTCCAACTCACTAGCCAGCTGGCCATGGACCTGCTTGGCTAACTGCAATACTGTGTCCCATCTAGATTTCTGATATCTAGCCACATAAGCCATATAATTTGCCTGCCTGAGTCCCAAAGAAGCTGCCATATATTGTTTTTTCGCCATGGCATCAATCTTCCTGGAATCCTTATCAGGAGGATGTGAGGCCAGGGGAATATTAGCCTTGTCACAGGCTGCAGCTTGTACCACACCTACATGACTACACTGCTCAGTGAGGAAGTCTGTATCAGGGCCTGACAAAGTATACCTTCTGTCCATTTTTTTATCTACAGGAGGGACAGAATGAGGATTTTTTTAAATCTTTGTTGTTTGCTTCCTAAATGACTTATGCAAAGGAATAGACAACCTCCTAGACTCTGGTATATCCATCATTTCTACATAATCAGGCTCCTCTTGCTCATCCACAGCCTCTTCTAAAGGAAGCTGGAGGGTTTCTGCAACTTTTTATAAAACATAAAATGAGAAGGGACTCGGACAGCATAGGGGGAGATTCTAAAGGTCTGTCTGGAGAAATGTCCGGTTCAATGGGCACGTCCAGACCCTCCCAGCCACATATATAATGATCAAATTCCTCCTCCTCCCCCTCCTGTGGTTCATAAAATTCCTCAACATCATACTCTTGAACCACTGGAACTGAACGAACCAACCTTTTGCTAGCTGTTAGTGGTTCGACAGGTCCCTGAGACAGTGACTGGACAATCTGTATGGCTTTAGCTATCTCTGCAGCAGTTGGAGAGACAATTTTGGACTCCAGACCTGCTGATTTCTTTGTCTTTTTTACTGAGACTGGTTCCTCTGAACCAGCCTTCCTGTTGCCCGAGGAAGTCTCGCCCTGGTCAGAGGGCACTCCCTCTGGTCCAGTGGGTGCTGGACCGGGCTGGCCATCCGGGTCAGCGGACTTTTTGGCCTCTCGTTCCCTGAGCCGGCCCAATCTCTTCTCCAGGGTGGCTGCAGGGAAATTTTTACACACCTGGCAGTCTGACAGGAGGTGGTCAGCCCCCAGACAATAAACACAAGTGGTGTGTGGGTCAGCCCTGGCAAAGGCTTCCCCACAGACATCACAGTGTTGAAACCCAGTGGGCCTGGTTTTTCTTTTGGGTTTCTCAGACATAATGCCAGCCTATCCAAAAACTTGCCCTTTTGATGGCAGTGCCAGGCAAGACACCCTTATCGGTTCCTAACCGTGTCACGGGTATTTGAAAAAAAAACCCAAAAGTATAGGTTTTTTTAGAACCGATAAGAACCGGGAACCGCACTCTAAAAAGCCCAAAATATGAATAGAAATGCTTATTTTAGCAAACCGATCGGTTCAAAACCGAACCGATAATTTTCCACACAGACTTTAAATCCTGTACTTACGGTTTACCAGATAGAGCTTTGAACCGAAATGCGGTAAAATAAATACTTTTTGCCGGTTCAAATGAACCGAAAATACTGCTTGAACCGAGAAATGAACCGAGCTGAAGGAGCTTGATTCCCGGAGCGACTGTTCAGTGAAGCGGAGTAAAGAATCTGACAGTTTCATTTGAAACTTGCCAGATAGAGCTTTTGGATAGCGCCTGGCTTAGAACTCCAGTCTCCCTGGAGTTAACTGTTTCCTCTCCGGGGCAGTTCAAGTGCTGTGGCTAACTGCCTTAAGTCATAATATAGCAAGACTTCATGGTGTTTGAAGGCTGGCGTGGGGGACCGCCCCTTTATACTGACGTATGACGTTGGTCACCTGACATGTGGGCGGTCCCCCGCCAGAGACCGCTAGCTAGAAATGTTTCCGTGGGGTCCTGACGCCTGCCGGTGTCAGTCCTATATGTAATTACCTACTGCAAGAGTCCTCTTGCAGCAAGATCAGTAGATCTTCGAGAGAGATTCCTGCAGTAGGTCTTCACATACAGGGGGCACAGTCCTATAAAACTAGACCTACTACAGGAACCTCTCTCGAAGATTTACTGTTACTGTAAGTTCTTACGTAACTGCTATATCTTTCTTAGAGAGGGTTCCTGCATTAGGTCTTTTCATAGAGGACTACGCTCTCTAGTGTCAGGACAGCATGGTAAACTTGTAGCTAGCAGTCGTCAGCGGGGACCTCCCCCCCCCCAATCAGGTGACGCAACGTCAGCGTAACTACAGAAGAGGCGGTCCCGCGCCCGCCCTACAGTTCTTTTCCACCAGAGATCTACAGAGAGAGAGAGCAGAAGAGAGGAAAAATAGATTCCTGTTAACCAAGCCCTGGAAGACAGAGTGTCCTGGGCATGGAATAAGGTAAAAACTCAGGACCTGGTGGAAAGGTGGGTGGGAAACTAGACCTACTGCAGGAACCTCTCTCGAAGATCTACTGTTATGGTAAGTTCTTACGTAACTGCTTCAAGAGGGTTCCTGCAGTAGGTGGTCACATACAGGATTGAATACCAAGCAATCTAACATACGGAATGGAGTCGGAAACGAGGTTCCGGGAGGAGGAAGATGTCTGCCAACTAAAGGTCTGTTCATGACAGAAGACCTTGCAGAACTGCAAGACTGAAGCCAGCTCGATGCCTAGAGGCAATGTCCAGACTGTAATGCTTAGTGAAGGTGTGGACGGAAGACCAAGTGGCCGCTGCACAGATGTCCACAGTGGAAACATTCCTGAAAAAGGCGGTAGAGATAACCCCACTCCTGGAGGAGTGGCCTCTGACCACCCCTGGAAGGGGGGTTTTGTACTTCTGGTAAATGTAATGGATACAGTTAGCCAGCCACCTAGACAATCTGTTTCGTATTCACCTTGCCCTGACACTGGGAGGTGAAGGCAACAAAGAGCTGGTTCAATTTTCATACTTCTTTAGTTCGAGAGGTGTAGTACCTCAAAATCCTGTGCACATCAAGGTGTGCAGGAGATGTCCCCTGTTGGAGTGCTCTGGGAAAACACAGGCAATTCAACATTCTGGTTCAGAGTCATTTCCGAAACCACTTTTGGAAGGAATGAAGGATTAGTTGACAGGACCACCAAGTCCCTGTGGAAAAATAAATAAGGCTCTCTACAAACTAGAGCCTGAAGCTCTGAAACTGTTCGAGCTGAAGTAACAGCAACTAAAAAGAGCATTTTCCACGCTAAAAAATGCATATCACAGCTTGCTGCCGGTTCAAAAGGAGGAAAGATAAGCTTTTCCAACATAAAATTGAGATCCCAGAAAGAAACAGGATTCCAAACTGGAGTTTTTATATGAAAGATCCCCCCTCAGAAAGGTTTTAGAAACCTCTAGCTGAGCTAGGGTTTTGCCCTCCACCAGAACGTGGTAGGCCGATACCACAGAGATGGACCTTCAGTGAGGAGTAACTGAGGCCCAACTCTGAAAGATGCAAGAGGTACTCTAACACTTGGGAGACTGAGCATGAAAAAGGGTCTAAACCTTGCACAGAGGCCCAGATAGAAAATCTCTTCCATTTCATTGCATAGGTGGATCTAGTGTAAAGTTTCCTAGCTTCCACTAAGACCCAAACTACCCCCGCAGAGACTCCATAGCAAGAAAATACAGGTTACTCACCTGTAACAGGAGTTCTAGGAATGGTATATGTTGTTCATCCACACTCATTGGCAGTATCCTTGCCGCTTTAAATCTTGCCGGAAGGTCTTCAAGCTTGCTCCTCCCACCCACCCGGGTGGTATAACTCTCGGCTCACCCCATGACGCCAGATCTGGCCCGCTGGAAGCTCAGGTGTGCGTCAAGCCGGAGGTCGGAGGGAGTAGGGATGAACAACATATACCATTCCTAGAACTCCTGTTACAGGTGAGTAACCTGTATTTCTAGGGACATGGATATGTTGTTCATCCACACTCATTGGCAGACTCCTAGCAGTTCTCCGGAGGAGGAGGCAAGACGCACACCCCCATATACTTACTTGGGAAAGAGAGACTGGAGAACCGAGGCCCCAAAACCAGCATCCCGGGCGTGACTCAAGGTCGATGTGGTAGTGGTAATGAAGGTGTTTGCTGACTTCAGGTAGCAGCCCTGCAGATTTCCTGGATAGGGACGCCCCTGGAAGCAGCCACTCTGCAGCAGTATGGCGGGTAGAATGAGCTCTTATCCCTCTGGGAGGCTCCATGCCCGCCAACTTATAGGCAGAGATCTATGCAGGAGGTTACCCACCTGCTTATCGTCCGCTTGGCTGCAGGTCTGCCAGATGCGGCTTCAGCGTAGGTGACAAACAGCTGGCGAACCTCTCCTCGAATTTCAGCCGTGGCGCTCCTTATAATAAGCGAGCTCTCTAGGGTCCAGAGTATGGAGCCTATTCGGCCTCCGAGGTGTGATTGGGGTAGAACACCGCAGAGTCAACACCTGGTTAAGGTGAAACTCCGACACCACCTTCGGAAGGAATTTCGGTGGGGCGAGGACAGCCTTGTCCCTGTGGAAGACCAGGTAGGAGACTCGATGGAAGCGCCTGAGCTCTCCATCCTTCTGGCTGACGGATAGCCACCAAGAAGGCGGTCTTCCACGACAGGTGAGAGAAAGCACACCTGTGCATAGGTTCGAATGGCTTTGCCCATGAGCTTTGCCAGTACCAGCAGTAGATCCCACGGAGGTGGGGGTTCCCACTGAGGGAAATGTGATCAAGGCCTTTGAAAAAGCGCCAGACCACCTTCTCCTGCGCCACCGACTGCTTCCCGCCCGCGCCCGTAAGCAGAGATGGCTGCCAGGTGCACCCTTAGGGTCGCCGACCAAGCCCTTGACTAGAAAGGGACCATAAATAGTCCAAGATGCTTGCCAAGGAACAGGAGGAAGGGTCCAAGCCCTTGTTTCGACACCAAATGGAAAACCTTTTCCATTTGAAGGCATAGCATTTTCTGGTCGACTCTACGGACGCCTCAACTACATTGAGGACCTCGCCGGAAAGACCCAAGGCCTGGAACTCTAGCCGCCAGGAACCAGGCCGTCAGGTGCAGGGATTGAAGGTCCGGATGGAACACCTTCCCTGATTGACTGAGAGCAGGTCCGGGCGAGCTGGAAGCTGCCGGAGTCCTGGAGCTGAGACTGAGGAGATCTGGTACTCAGAACTGGCGAGGCCAGTCTGGGCTACAGAATCACCTGCGCCTGTCCCTCCTCGCCTTGAGAAGCACCTTGTGGATCAAGGGAAATGGGGAAAGGCGTAAAGAGGCCCGGGTCCACTGCCTCGAGAAGGCATCCCCTGCAGCGAGCCCCGCTGAGGGGGCGGGCATGGAACAGACTCAGCTTCGCTCTCCATGGAGGCAAACAGGTCCACCTGAGGTGTGCCCCAAAGGGAGAACAGATGCTGTACTACCTCCGCAGGAGAGACCACTCTGGGATGCAGCCCCTATCCGGCTCAGGGCATCGGCCAGGGTGTTGGAGGCTCCTGCCACGTGAATGGCTAGGAGATCCGCCTCCAGGCTGCGCACGAGTGACCAACGCGGAGAGCTTCCTTGCATAGAAGCATGGAGCGCGGCCCCCCCTGGCGGTTTAGATAGTACATGGTCGTGGTATTGTCCGTCTGGACCCGGACCACTTGACCCCGGAGGAACGGAGCAAAGGCGGTGAGAGCTAGGCGGACCGCTGAGCTCCAGCAGGTTGATGTGGCATCGGGACTCCAGGGGACCAGAGGCCATGAGCCCGTGTTCCCCCAGATGGGCACCCCAACCCATCAGAGAGGCATCGGTCGACAGAGAGACCGTCGGCTCGGGGCGGACGAACGGGATGCCCTCCTGCAAATGATCTGGAACGGTCCACCACTGGAGAGCGTTCCACATCCCCTGTGTCACCGACACAAGCTGGTCCAAGGGATCGCAGCGTTGTGACCACTGGCTGGCCAGTCCCCACTGAAGGGGACGCATGTTCCAGCGGGCCCAACGGACCACGCTGGTACAGGCCGCCATGAGACCCAGGAGGCGCAGGAAGTCCCGGGCTGGGCGCAATTGCCCAACCAGAAATGATCGGGCAAAGGAGGAAAGAACCTCGGCCCTGTCCGCCGGGAGCCGCGCTCTGGCTCGAAGAGAGTCGAGCTGCGCCCCGATGAATAGAATCACCTGCTTCGGCTCGAGTTCCGACTTGGCCTCGTTGATAAGGAGGCCCAGTTGAGAGCAGACCTGGAGGGCCAGATCTCTGGACCACTCCGCCTCCTTCCTGGAGGGAGCTGCTATCAGCCAGTCGTCCAGGTAAGGGTACACCGGACCCTCGGGCGCCAAGAGGGAATGCTGTCACCACTGCCATGCATTTGGTGAAGACCCTGGGAGCTGGAGACAAGCCGAAGGGCATGGCTTGAATCAAGAGAGATCCTTCCCGGAAGCTGAAGGAATCTCTGGTGAGACGGACGGATAGGGACGTGAAAAACGCTGGGCCCTGCAAGTCCAGAGAGCAGAACTACACGCCGCTGCTCCAAGGATGGTATTATCTGAGCCAGAGTGACCATCCTGAAGGTTCGAGACCTTAGGAACTTGTTTAGGTCGGTAGGTCGAGAATGGGGCGCCAGCCCCCGTCTGCTTCGGAACCAGGAAGTACCTGGACACAAACCCTGGGTCTGAAGGAGGGTCCACCACCTCTCTTACCACCTCCTTCTGGAGGAGGAGAGCGACGTCGGTCGACGAGCCGCCAGTGAGGCTGGGGATCCGCCTCCCGAGGCCACGGCCGAAGGGTGGTGCCTGCTCGAATTCCAGAGGCAGGCCTCTTCCCACCACCTCCAAGACCCACCTGTCCGTGGTAACAGCGGACCAGGTGGAACGGAATGCCGGGCTGCCCCACGGGGACCCAGGGGGAAGGTGACGGGGATGGGGGCGACACCCCTCAGCCCGCACTGGGCAGGCTTGGAGGAGGGACCGCCGAGGGACCTCCTGGGCCCTTTCCTCCCTGCCTCCTGTTAGAGGAAGCCGGCGGCTTGGGTTTGGGATGCCAAGGCCGAGCCTGCTGGCCCTGACGTTGCTGGGCCAGCGCCGGGGGCACAGAAGGACGAAAGGGCTTAGGCTGTGGTTTGCGGCCTTTGTCCTTCTGAGCGGAAGAGACCGAGTCCAAGGTGGCATTGGACTTCTCGATCCTCTGCAGGTGACCTTCCACCCCAGGGCCGAAGAGGTCAGTCCCCAAAAAGGGAACATCCGCCAACTTGTGCTGGGTATCCGAAGTAAAGGTGGATATCCTCAGCCAAGCCCGCCGACGCATAGCCACTGCGGCCGCCAACCGATCTGGCACATGAGTCCCTATATCCAAAGCAGTCTGAGCTGCTGTTTGGCCACTGCTCCTGCCCTGGTCCCGCACCTGCTTAACCGTAGTCTGCAGATCGGGCGGGAAGATGAGGATGACTCATCCAGGGAGCCCAATAGGCATGAGAAAATGTGCCATGAGGACGGCCGAACTGGCCTGACGAAGGCCGAGAGAGGACGAAGCGTAGACTTTTCGCCCGGACGTAGTCCATTTCTTGACTCTTGTCAGGAGGTTTGTCCACATCCCTGGCGGTTTTCGCTACCGGAAAACGCTGTCGGTAACCGCCAACCCTCAGCAGAGGGTGTTCCAAAAACCGGACAAGGAACCGGTAGGGACCGCTGATACTTCCTGGCCATCCTGGCCGGAGGCGCAGGGCAGGAAGCAGGGCGCCGCCAGTTCCAGTGCCGGACCCACTATGGCCTCGGCCACCGAAAGGCCTCCGCCGGAGAATCCCCTCGGTCCAGAATCTCCGTGAGGGGATACCTGGCCGCTTGGAACGGGTTCAGCTCCATCCCGTAGACTCGAGATGAGCCGGAGTCCTAGGAAGGACGACGGGCTATCGCTCATTGACTGACTCCTGAAGACTCAAGTCCAGTCGCTTGGAGAAGAAGGAGGAATCATCTTCGGACTCGAAGAGTCCTCAAGAGCTGCCTCTGGCCTGAGCCACCCTTCACCTGCCGAGGTCGGTCGGGAGTGAGGGTAACTGACAGCCGATGGGGTAAACCCTTAGCCGACCGAGAATCCTTGGTCGGAGCCCCAATTGGTGGCTGTGGAGGCGGAGGTTCCACCGGAATCGGTGGAGCAGCTGGTTTTATCAACAACCGCCTGGGTATAGGCCTCGGACAAGTCGAGGGGTTGTGTGGCTGCCCGTGACAGTTACTTAATGGCCGGGAAGGCGTCGGAGTCGGCTTATTCCCCGCCAGGGGAGTTGTTAAAATACAAGGTCCTCGCATCGCCGACGCACTTTACGCCGAAGCCTCCCTCATCCGAGGAGGAGGACGAGGACGAAGCGGCGACGCCGCTACCGCTGTGGTGCCGAGACCGAGACCGCTCTATGACGGTGGGAACGGCTGGACCGCGCGAAGAGGTCCGAGACCGAGACCGAGAGTCCCGAATTTCCGGGTCGGTGCGGGAGGTGTCGGCCGGAACCGCACTCCTTCGCCCGGAAGGTCCATCCGAGGGCTCCGGAACCGGAGGCACAGACGAGCCCGGATCCTCAACCCTCCCGGGGAACCGAGAGGGAATCTCGGCTGCTAAAGGCGACAGCCTGTCTAATGGGTCGAGAAAATCTCGACTTCATCAGTGGGAGTCTCGGTCAACTGACCTGACGGGACACCGTGAGGCCAGTGGCCGAAGCCGAGCGGTCGACCGAAGCCGACGGACGACGGCCCGGGGAGAGGGACCTTTCCCGCTCCCAAGAGCGTCGACGGAGGGACTTACCCTTGTCCCTCTTTTTGGACCGAGAATAAGGTCCAGCAGACGCAGGCCCTTCTCCTTTAGTGGAGAGGGACAGACAAAGCTCCTTAAAAGAAGCCATGTAGGAAGAACCCAGAGAGAGCGGGATAAATGCCGCGGCCGAGGAAGATACGGCCCGCGCCGCCTCCTCTTCGAGGGCGACCATCCGCTCGAGCTGATCCGCCGAGCCCGCCGCCGAGGACACCGCCAACCGGCCTCCTTGACTTCACCGAGGGAACGCTTCTCGGACGGCCCAGTTGCAATCGGCAGCACGGTTCCTCGAGGACGAGGGCCGAGAAAGATGAGCACAGGTCGCAAGCTTCGCGGGTCGTGCTCAAGGCCTAAGCAGTAGACACGTGAGTGTGGATCCGTCCGAGACATCTTCTGCCGCATGGGCATCTCCGAAACCGAGTCGATTGTCCATCGCAGCCACGAGGATCGAAGACTGAAGTCTTTTGCAAATTTTATTTTAAACCGCAAACGGAGAAATAGGAATCCAGTCGTAAACGCAGAGCGTTAAGGAGGGAACCTGAGCTTCCAAGCGGTAAGGAAGATCTGGCGTCATGGGGCGGAGCCGAGAGTTATACCACCCGGGTGGGTGGGAGGAGCAAGCTTGAAGACCTTCCGGCAAGATTTAAAGCGGCAAGGATACTGCCAATGAGTGTGGATGAACAACATATCCATGTCCCTAGAACTGATATGTCCACAGGTGCCACGCATGAAGATGGAGAGACTTCAGGCTCGAATGTACCAGGGTGCCCTGCTCCTGGGACAGAAGGCCGTGAGACAGAGGTACTGGCTGGTCTAAAGCCAGCTGTAATAACGGGAACCATACCTGCAGAGGCCACAGAGGAGCAATGAGGATCATGTGAGCCCCCTCTGTTTGGAGCTTCAGTAGGAACTTCTGTAATAGAGGAAAGGGAAGGAAAGCGTACAGAAACTTCCCCATCCAGGATAGAGACAAGGCATCTCGCCAAAAAGCACCATGCCCGGGAACGAGCGAGAAAAAGTTGGGTAGTTTTGCATTGGATGGGGAAGCAAAAAGATCTAGCTCTAGTCTACCCCACTGAAGAAACAGATCTACTACCTCCTGCTTTAGTTCCCACTCATGAGCCCTGGCGACTGATCGGCTGAGACTGTCCGCCATAATGTTGCGAACACCTGGTACATGGACTGCTGTCAACGACAGGCCGTGCTGAGTTGCCCAGTACCACACCCGCATCACCTCCCTGCAGAGAGGATATGGTCGGGTGCCTCTCTGTTTGTTTAGATGCCAGACAGTGGCCATGTTGTTTGTCTGGATGAGGAGTGTTCCCAGGTTCAGAAGTGATTGGAATGCCTGGAGAGCGTAGAGCACCGCTCTCATCTCCAGAATATTGATGTGCAGGTTCCGCCGATGGGGGACCAGGATCCTTGGGTTCTGTGGTCCCCAAATGTGTTTCCCATCCCGAGTTCGAGGCATCCAAAGTGAGGGTTTGAGAGGGGGGCGGAGGATGAAGAGAGGCCCCCACCAAGAGGTTGGCGGGGTCCTTCCACCAGAGGAGATCCCTTTGAAGACTGCTGGAGGCAAGGACCCTCTGGTCCATGTCGTCCAAGCGCTGATCCTATTGGACTCAGAGACCATTGGGTTACCCTCATGTGCAGCCCGGCCAAAGGAACTGTGGGAATGGCAGCCGCCATCAGACCCAGAAGTTGAAGGACCGACCGAGCAGTGGTCCGATTGAGGGAAGCCAAGCAAGTGTGGCTTAGAAATCAAAGTCTCCGCTCGATCGACTAGGAGGAAGGCCTTGCTCTGGACAGCGTCCAGCACCACTCCAATGAATTGGAGGCGCTGGGAGGGTACAAGCTGGGATTTGGGGAGATTGATAGAAATTCCCAGACTGGAAAAGAGGAACAGAGTGAAGGAGAAGGATTCCTTCAGACTGTCCAGCGAGGGGGCTGAAAAGAGCCAGTCATCCAGGTACAGGAACACATAGTTGCCCCTGCGGCATAGAAACGCTGCAACCACCGCTAAGCACTTCGTGAAAACCCAAGGTGCTGAGGAGAGGCCAAACGGGAGGGCTCTGAACTGGAAATTATCCTCCAGAAAGGAGAATCTGAGGAAGCGGCGGTGGGCCAGAAGAATGGGGATATGGAGGTAAGCATCCTGCATATCCAGGGAGCACAGCCAAGTGTTTGGAAGGAGCAGGGGTAACAGTCCCTGGAGAGTCAGCATGCAGAATCCCTTGAACTCCACGAAGAGATTGAGCGTGCTGAGATCTGAGATGGGTCTTAGATAACCAGTCTTCTTTGGAACCAGGAAGAAGTGGGAGTGGAATTCCCTCCCTGTCTGTTCCGGAGGAACAGGCTCTGTAGCTGCCTTTTGTAGCAAAGCCTGAATTTCCTGCCTGATCAGTTGGATTTGGCCTGACAGGTAAAAGGACCTTTCCAGAGGGTTTGGAGAAGGTCTCTCCAGGAACTCTATCGAGTAATCTCTTTTTAAGAGTTGAAGAACCCATGCATCTGCGGTGACAGGCTTCCACCCGTCCAGGTGGAGACCGAACCTCCCCCCTACCAGTTCCTCCGAGAGTGTATGAGGGAGCAGGAGGAGGGGAAGAGAGTCAGGATGTGGAGGGGAGTGGCCCCTTTCCTCCTGAAGCAGCTTTGGAAAACTTGGCCTGAGGAGTTTGGGCGCCAGAACCTGGTGCACCTTTATTTTGTCATTTGCCCTGGTTCTTGTTCCACTTCCATTGGCAGCAAAAGGGCTGTTGTTGTTGTTCCCGACCTGAGAGGTACATGGAGCAGACGTCCCGGAGGGACTTGCCGCTCTCCTGCAGCTCCGTTATAATGTCTTTGGCGTTGCCGCCAAACAGAACTAGACCTCTGAAAGGAGCATGCAGGAGAGACAACTGAACATCTTGTGCCAACCCCACCAGACAAAGCCAGGCTAAACGCCGGAGACAAATCACAGTGGCCACTCCCCGAGCCACAGACATGACTGAATCGAATGTGGCGCGGAGGGCATGGCTTATTCATCCTGACTTTTTTCTGGAGTTTATTCATGAGTTGTTCATCAGGAATCTCGTGAAGGTCTTTCCCCAGCTCTGCCAAGGAGGACCTCTGAAAGGCAACCATGTGTGCAACATAGTTCAGGGACCTGATGGCACAGGTGGACAAGGAGTAGATTTTTCTACCGTACTGGTCCAGCTGTTTGGAGTCCTTATCAGGCGAAGAGGCACTCAGGTGTTTAGGTTGGGCCGATCTGTCATGGGCATCTGTAATGACCATGGAGTCGGCATTAGGTTGAGTGGTCAAATGAGAGACCCCTTCCGGGAGAAAGTAAGTTCGATCCGCTTTACGTGACACAGCCGGAGTGGAAGAGGTTGTCAAAATAGTGGACGCGAGGTCCTCATGTGGACCCATCCGGGGGGAATAGGAAGGGGATCCACACTGACCAGGTCCAGGTGCTCTGCAAGTCTCTTGCATTGGGGGTCTAGTTCCTTGGTCCACAAGATTTCTGGAAAGGCCTAAGTAACTCCCCAAAAGAGGGGTTCTCAGGGGGAGACTTAGGGCACTCCTTTCATTGAGGCTAGACCGGGGAGTGAGGCTTGGACTGGTCTATATTCGAGTCCTCATCAGACTCCAAAGATTCCGGCCTGCTGGGCAAGGAAGGTTCAATAACTTGATCCTTGTTCCTTTGGGGCAGAGCACTCAAATCCCTGTCAGAAACCTGGCTAGAGGGTACCGGACTAGAAGGGGGCACCCTGGAAGGAGGGGTGGCCCTGAACGTAAACAGACTGTCCCAGCTCCAAAAGAAGTTGAGATTTTGAGTCTTTCCACCATGCAGGGATGGATTCATGATCGGGCTGCGGAGGTGGAGGATCCCATGACTGGACTCCTTTTCATTCCATATTGTCCCACTGTCCACTTTTTTTTTTTTTTTAAAAGATCTGCTTATCCCTTCCTACGTCCCTCTAGCCTCGTACCTTCAGGAGTCCCCTAGGAGACTACCCCTGCTCTCCATCTACCTGATCCATCATACAGTCCCCAATGGAGCCGCGGTTATCCCCCTGGGCGGAGATCGAGGTGGGGCCCGTACACCCTGAACACATCTTTATTTCATCGGTCCCGCAGTGGAACAGCAGGCGGAGGTACATGAGGGAAAGTTCTGAGGCTCTATCTACTCGAGGCTGGAGGGCATTTTCGGTTTCTGGCTGCCACGGGTGCCCCTGACGCCAGAAGCGCAGTGCCAACGCCTGCAATGTCCTTCCTCGCGTGTCAGCCCTGAGCTTTAGAACCCTCAGACCTTCGCCTGTGTCAGACAAGCACAAGGCATCGACATGCTGCCATACCCCGGCCTCCGCCAGGAGTCAGCACACCGAGCCGTGTCCCTCCCTCCCCAGAGAAGGAGAGCAGGCCTTAACGCCAGTCCTTCTTCGCCGCCGCCCTCCGTCACTCGGTCCACTCGAACCCGGTTGCCGGCCACAAGCAGAAATCCAACTGCTGCTCCGACGGGCCGGCCTCCGCTGTCCGCTTTTAATCCCTGTTGTGTTTGTCCCTTTTGTACTCACAGTTCAAATCAATCCGATGCGTGGATAAGTGGCTTACCCCATCAAAACAGTATGGGGTTTATGGTGTCCCTGCTTACTGCATTTCAAAACCCTTTTCAGGTATTTTGTGGTGTTCTTTTGAAAGTATTCAGATGCGTTAGGATGGCTTCTTTCATTTTAGCCAACTGCTCAGCTTGGGGCCCTCCTGATGTGCTTCTTCCATTCACTGTCCATCTTTGCAGCTGGGGTTGCGTTCTACTCACCACCAGTGCATTCTGTGGAAGGAGGCCTCATTTCAGTAATCCTCTCTACCTCTTCTGCTGCGCCATACTCCTGTTTTCCATCAGGGAAGAAAACTTAAGTCTTGCCTGGTACGGCATTAGAAATTTCAGTTGATACTCTCTGAGGGCTGGTATTAGAGGTATATATTTTCTCCTTTGGCGTGACGTTTCAATGCATAATCATTTTCGAAAAAGAGCCTTTGCTGCCCATAATACTTTTTTTCTGCTGCCAAGCCTTTTGCATTACCTGGTCTTTGGTGGCATAGCTTCGAAACGTAATGATTTATTTATTTAGCTTTTGTAAACCAGGTAAGCACACTAGACAGTCATATGCCTATTTTCAGGTGCGACCTGAGCGATTACAAGATACAGACAACAGCAGGTATTACAGCAATTCAGAGAAAGGTAACTAGACAGATGCAGCATGACTTAACAGGAAGGCATATAGAAAACATAGTATAACAAGGTAGCAGTTGACAGCCGAGTGTCGATCACATAACAGGATAACATTTGATAACCACAACTAAAAACACGTAAACACACTGTTCGAGGCAATGTCCGGACAGGACCATAAAGTGCAGCACAGTGCAGAAGGGGGTTGGTATTTTAGGAACAATGACAAGTTGAGGCGAGTTTCAGGACGTCCCAGAGGGAGTTTCTGAAGCAGGTATGGGAGGGGGAAGTACGAACAGGGGCCGGAAGGGAGTTCCATAGTCTGGGAGCACAGAAAACGAAAGCCCAATCACCTGTCAAGGTGCGGGTTTTGGGAACTAGCAATACTTGCGAGCCACTACATCTTAATGTATAGGAGAGGTTAGTAGGCTGGAATAGGTCAGCTAGTACAGGGGGAGTGGCAGTTCTGATGATGCCGTCAATGAAATTGCCCATAACAAAGGCTTGGTGGTGGTCGGAGGAGAGCCACTTGAGCTTGCTGTATAGCTCACAGTGGTGGGTGAAGCGAGGGGCAGAAAGAGCAAAGCAACATATATAGTATAGGTAACATCACATTTGGCTAGACAGGTTTTTGGGGCATGAGTAAAGGAGACAAGTCCATAGCAGAGCATGGGTAGAAGGATCCCCTTTGCCAAGGCAAGACACACTGCTGGGGTGAGGCAGATTTTAGCTCCGTAGGCCAGGCCCAACTTGCTATTCGCAGCCTTGCATGCATTACTGATATGTAAGAAGTCGAGCTGTGGATCGAGGCTGATCCCCAAATATTTAAGGGAGTCCGCAACCCGCACAAAGGCTCCGTCAGCTCCGGTGACTCTCAAGGGAGCACGGCAGGCTTTTGTTTTGGCCAGCGAACCAAAGAGCACAGCCTGGGTTTTTTTGATGTTGATGGCTAGTTTGTGGGGCTTTAGCCAGGATTGTATGAGATCAAGTCAGCATTAAGCTGGGTGTTGATGACACTGATGTCCTATGAGCAGGGTCATAAGTATAGAGGATGGAACAACTAAGAGCTGGAACTAGAGGCATGTCACTGACAAAGAGGAAAAGCAGAATGGGTCCAAGAACAGACCCTTGAGGCACCCCAGCGTTAATGGGCATGGGCTCTGAGAAGACCTTGTTAAATTTAGTGAGTTGCTGCCTTCCAAGTAGGTAGTTGGTGAATCAGGCTAGGACGGGGGGGGGGCGCCAAGGGACTGGAGTGAGGAACACAAGAGTGTGTGGTCAACCAGATCGAAGGCTTTTGAGAGATCAACGAAGATAGCCCCAGTCAAGCTGCCTTGATCAATAGCAGCCCTGATCTCAGAGGTGACCTTGGCCAGGGAAGTAGAGGTGCTATACCCCTTACAGAAGCCATGTTGGGCTGAGGCAAGTAGGTCATGGGTTTGGATGCAGGCTGTGAGTTGGGTGGCAATCACCTTTTCAAGCAGTTTGCTAATAGCTGAGAGGATAGCAATAGGGTGGTAGTTTTCAAGGTTTCCAAGGTCCCCTTGTTTGTATACAGCGACAACCTTAGCCAATTTCCACATGTCAGGGATGATCCCAGCAATGAGAGATGTGTTGAAGATATGGGAGATGGGCAGGGCAAAGAAGGTGGCCCCAAGACAAATACGTTTTGGCTCTATGTTGTCATGACCAGCACCGGTGTGGGGAGAGAGGCCAGCAAGGAGTCTCCGAGTTTCACTGACAGAAACGGACCTGAAGTAAAAAGAGGGCTGGGGGGTCGTCCCAGTCTGAGGGCTGCGTGAGGAATTCAGTTCACTAGGAGCACGGAACTGGGAGGTGTAGGCAGACAGATCTGAGAACTGGGAGTTCAAAGGGTGCCATCTTCATTGATCTCAGACTACTGATCTAGGATGAGCTGTGGTAGAGGAGAGCTTTGGCCCCAACACCCGCTGACCTCTCTCTATCCTCAATTCCAGCGTGTCTAGCAACTCGAGAGCAGTCCTTAGGAAAGGTCTGAGGAAAGCCTGCATGTCACTCCCCTCAGTATTTTCTGGTAAGCCAAACAGTCTTATATTTTTGCGCAAATTATGATTTTCGGCATCTTCTTTTCTAGCTTAAATTTGCGCCTGTGCTTCTTGTATTTGTTTAATTGCCAACTCCAAATCGTTGTTCGGTTCTCCACATCTGGTACTTCCCATTCAGTATCGTCAGTCCTCTGCTCCAATGTGGCTATATCGTACCTAATTTCTTTTTACGCCTCCTTCATATCTGCAAGAAAGGCAAACATCTCTGTATGCATGCATGTATGTTTTAATATCTCGTCTCTAATTGTATTTTTTTGTGGTAGATCTGTTGGAGCCTCTAGATCAGTGGCTGTGGTCTGAGCATAAGGAACGCTGGTCCGATACCTGGGATGAAGCTACGTCTGTACCAGCCTCAAGGAATCCATCCACATCCTAATTTTTATGAACTCCTCATAGTAGTCGGCATCTCTATTTTCGTTATCCTCCAGTTTCTTTTACTTGTAGCTGTTTTTTTTGTGGCTTGGGCTAGGTTCCCCCCCCCCCATTCTTTTTTCTCACCTCCCCTTACCTCTCTCCAGCGAAGTCACTCAGCTTACAGCTCTGCCCGCCCGCCTGAAGCCCCATCGGCACTCCTCGGTCATCAGACTCCTCACCTCTTCCAACGCCACCCTGACCCCCTCCCCCCCCAGGTCTGCATCCTCCAGGGAAGGACTGCCATGCCTCCGGCGCCCTTTCTTATAGTATTGGTGTGAGACACTGGTTTCAGGGAGAACCTGAGGAGCACCTTCGGAAGGCCCAGCATTGGGCGTGGGCCATAGCTGTTGGACCTGTCAGTGGGAAGGGTTTTTCCATGAGTGTTTGTTACACCCCCCACCGTCAGCAGAGCACGACCGTGCAATGGCGCCAGGCGGACCTGTCGCAGCTCTGCAACCCCCTGTTCAGCCCCGACGCGTTGCAGTGCTTTCGGTCTCCACCAGGGGCCACTGCGGTGCTGGGAAGTAGCCTGGATCACCCCCCCCCAAGAGAGGAGAGGAGAGCAGTCCTCCAAATGCTCGATCCTCTCTCTCTCCTCTGCCGACCCCTGGCAGCCCGGGCTCGTTCCCGAACCCGGGTCGCCGGTGTACCACAAGGTGTGGCGTCCAGCGTCTCAACCCTCAGCACCACCGGGCCAGCTTCTGGGCTAGGTTTAATAGAGGTTTTAATCGTGATTGTCTAGGGAGCTTAGTGCTATGCTGCTATCCCCATGCTGATGTTACTGGTAGTCGATCCTTCCCGTCTGATTATGCTGAAGTGGTGTACGGCACAGCCTCTCAATCCCGTCATGATATTAAGACACTCGACGCTTTCTGTCGCTTCGCCACCGCCTTACTCCTCCCTTGCTCACCACTGTCATGTACTCCGCCCTATCTTTGCGCCTCTGTTTCACAGGAAAATGGTTCACTGTGCCTCCGTTGTTGCAAAGTTCTTATTTGGCACCTCACATCCTACCTATCCGCCCACCTCTCCCAAGCTGCTTCCTCAAACTACTCCCTCCGCCAAAGAGATCCACGCATCTTTTCTACCCCTTGACCCAACTCTGCATCTGGTCTGTCTGCTTTGTCCTTTCATTTCCCTTCCCTCTGACCTCCGACTAGCCTCCTCCTCTCTCAAATGGCTCCTCAGACTCCTACCTCATCCTCAATGCTCACAGTGTTCCCAACTCTCACTGCCTTAATTACATGAAGTATCCCCCTTCAGCTTTCACCCTTCTTTATGCGCACTCTCCCCTTATCCTGATGGTTTCTTTGCGCTACTCTGAGGACCCTGCTTCTCTGACTTCAGTGTCAGGACACAAATATTCCTTGCGCTACTACAGGTCCTGTACCTGTAATAGTAGTCTCTGTGGGCCATATTGTGTTTTATTTAATTTGTCACCTGCATTCTGGATGTTCCTTCAGTTTTTGGGTCTTGTAGCTGTGTCATGCATTTGCTTTAATTTCCATTTATGTGATTAATGCAACTTTGTGCTATTTATTTTGCATCTCTGTATCTGAATGTTACCTACCATTTTGGGTCCTTGTAACCTGACCCGTGTTTTTGTTAATTGTAAGTCATTCATCTTATTTATGCAATCTTATTCCCTATGTACTCTTTCCCCGGGTCGCACCTGGAAACGAGCCTAGGCTCATTGGTGCCTTTCCTGGTTATCAACTTTTAAATAAAACAAACTATGGCAGTCAGGTGCACTTTGAGGGATACTGCAGGCATGAAGCCGATAAAGACAGCAGGTACTCTAGAACCTGAATAGCTGGGCAGGTAAACAGACCCAAGTGGTGCAAAGTGGCCCATAAGGCAAACCACTTCCACGTTACAGAGTAAGTAATTCTGGAGGACAGTTTTCTAGCAGCCACCAGAACATCCGCTACTTTTTGGGAAACCCCAAAATGAGCTATGGCTATGTCTTCAGGAGCCATGCATGCAGATGAAGAGAATTTAGGACTGGATGGACTAGGGTTCCCTGTTCTTGTGACCGTAGACCCTTGCACAGGTACAGAGGTATTGGGGAGGTCCACTGACAGCTACTGCAGCAAAGGGTACAAAATCTGTCAAAGCCATAAGGGAGCAATGAATATCAGAATTTCCCCCTCCATTTGCAACTTGAGAAGTACACTCTGAACTGGAGGGAAGGAAGTGAATGCATACAAAAACCTCTCTTTCCAAGACAGGGACACCAGTCTTGCCAGAAAACTCCAGGCCCTGAAGCAAGGAGCAGAAACACGACAGTTTTGCGTTGTGTGTGGACACAAAAAGATACCACTCTGGACAATCCCATCTTTTGAACAGGTCGTTGACCACGGAGGTCAGCAGCTCCCATTCGTCCATCCTAGACTGTGACATGCTAAGCTTGTCTGTTAAGACATTCTGAACACCTGGAACATGCTGTTAGTTCTAGACCATGTTCCAGGGCCCAATACTAAACTATCACTCTTTTCCTGCACAGTGGAGAAGAATGAGTCCGCCCTTGTTTGTTGATGTAATGGATCAAACTTGATTACTTGTAGATTGCGTCAGAGTCCTGTGTCTGGTTTTCACTGAGATTGTCTGGTGTTCCCTAGCAACAGGGAACTTCTCAGAGTCTCAAACAGGCTCTGGCGAAGCCACTGTTTTTTTTTTGGGGGGGACATCTTTGGACCCCTACATCTTGGCGAACTACAGGCCTGTCTCGAACCTTCCCTTTTTAGGGAAGGTTCTTGAGAAGGTGGTTGCAGAGCAACTAAAGAGTCACCTCATGGACTTTCAGATTTACGAGCCATTCCAGTCTAGGTTTAGGGCTATGCACAGCACAGAGACCGTTTTAGTATGGGTGTTGAATGACCTACTCAGGGTGAGATATACAGGAGAGTGATCGATTCTCTATCTCCTCGATCTCTCATCAGCGTTTGACACTGTGGATCATAGAGGGGTTTAGAACAGGTTGTGGAAATATGCTGGACTCATGGGCAATGTCATCAGCTGGTTTGAGTCCTTTCTCTGGGACAGGTCCCAGAGGGTGGTGCTGGGGAATTATTCCTCAAGCCCAATGGCCCTGCCCTCTCCCCCATGTTACTTGCAGTGTATATGCTGCCCCTTGATGAGGTCATAAAATGGTATGGGCTGGGGTTTCATTGCTATACTGATGATATTCAGCTCTACCCAACTTTCACACTGGGAAGATCTGATGCTGTCGACATGCAGAATAAGTGCTTGTCCAAGATTCGGACATGGACGTCATTGAACTGGTTGGAACTCAACTCAGGGAAGAGTGACGTATTGGTGGGTCAGGGGGAGTGGGGCCTCTAGGGAAGGTTTAGGGCTGTTTATAGGTCCGAACAAACTAGAGGCCTCCCTTAAGGTGAGGAATTTGGGTGTTCTGGACAGTGAGCTGACACTTGATGCTCAGGTTTCTGCTGCTGCCCAGAATGGTTTTTAACCATCTCCGGAATATCACATGAATTAAATCCTTTATCATCCCCCCCCCCACCGGTGATCTAGTACATGCATTTGTCACTTCGTGGCTCTACTACTGCAACGCACTCTACCTCGAGGTCAGAGCGGGTGCGATGTACCGGCTGCAGAACACCACGACCCAGCTATCGACAAGCCTTCTGAGGTCCTGTCACATTACGCCGGTCCTGCGCAAACTGCACTGGGTGCCAGTGCACTGGCACATCTTTCAAAATAGGTCTTTTGACCTATAAGGACCTGCACAGGCTGGGTCCAGGTTACCTTAATGAGCTTCAGCATCCCTACACCACGGGTCACTCCCCACCTTTGAAGTGACCGCCCCGATCCTATGGAATTATTTGCCGGAGCACCTCCAGGAGGTGCCCTCCCTGGAGATATCTATCTGATTTTTTTCCCCATAAGTAATTTTTACATTTTTCCATATTGCTCCCAGACCCCTTGCGTCCTAGTGTTGCATGCGCATGTGGAGGCACGCACAAGCCACACACCAGGGGACGCCCCACCCTACCAGTCGCTCCGTTACTGACTGCACCGGCCACTGGACTTCCATCCGGTTATGGCAGAACTGCGGACGGGCGACGACCCCCCCTCCCCCGGGAGTGGAAAGCCAGTGTTCAATCCCGCTCCCACCCCCACCACTGTGCCCGCACCCCAATGACCTGAGGTCATTCCTGAACTAGGGTCGCCAGCGTAGCACAAGGCAAGGTGTCCAGCGCCTCAGCGCCACCCGGGCCGGTCTCCATGGAGATATGGGATGGACAATGGACAAATTACCTCTGCCATTTCTGTCGACCTGGCCAAGGCCTTCGACACAGTCTCTCACTCCCTTCTCCTCGACTCACTCCCAGCAGCTGAGCTATCTCCCTCCACCACAAACTGGTTCAAGGCCTACCTTATTGGCAGAACCCAATCAGTTAAGATCTTGGATGCCACTTTACCTTCCCTCTCTATTAGCACTGGCGTCCCCCCAGGGCTCTGTATTAGGGCCCCTCCTATTCTCCATCTTCTTAAAACGACCTTCCCTCTGTTTGCTCCCCCTCCACCACTATACATATGTATGCCGATGATACAGTCCTGTATGCATCTGGCTCCGTCCTTCTGAGGTTACAAACAGTTTACAGCAAGACTTCAACAAGGTTCCGCTCTGGTTTGCTAACCATCAACTTCCCTCCCTACCCACTTTTCACACCCTTGATGGGACTTTACTGGAGGACACATCCTCCTTCAGGTACTTGGGTGTTTGGTTGGACAAACACCTAAACTTCTCTGGACATACTGACGCCATCTAGAAAAAAACTGCACTCCAGGCTTGGTGCCCTGTACAGGAAACTGTAGTTACGTAAGAATTTACAGTAACAGTAGATCTTCGAGAGAGAGGTTCCTGCAGTAGGTCTTCACATATAGGACTGCACCACCTGTCGTCAGGTCTGCACGGCAAACTTGTAGATAGCAATCCTCAGCGGGGACCGCCCCTGACGTCAGGGCGGCGTGACATCAGCCAGACTATAAAAAGGGGCGGTCCCGTGCCCGCTCTCCACTTCTTTTCCAGTGGCGACCTATAGATAGATAAGGAGAAAACCGGAGTATACACTCCTCAGACCCTGCTTCCACTCTAGTCTTGAAGGGCTAGACAGGATGGAAAATAAGGAAAAAAAACATCCAAAAACTGGGGGAAGGAGGGTGGGAAACTAGACCTACTGCAGGAACCTCTCTCGAAGATCTACTGTTATGGTAAGTTCTTACGTAACTGCAATATCTTACTTCAAGAGGGTTCCTGCAGTAGGTCTTCACACATAGGACTGAATATCAAGCAGTCCCAAAGAAAGGCAAAAACATAGGTGCGTCCAGGAGGAGGAGAAGTCGCCATGAGGAATCACGACAGGAACCCTTGTAAAACTGCAAGACCAAAGCTAGTTCTGCTCCGGGAGTCAATGTCCAGACTGTAATGCTTAGCTTAAGGTGTGTGAACAGACGGATCATGAGGTCAGCAAGAGCACAGATCTCCCTGCCGTGACACATTCCTAAAAAGGCAGTGGAGGTCGCCACGCTACAGGTGGAGTGGCCCATATCGTGACAGGTGTGCGAGATACTCTAGAACCTGGGAAGCCGAGCACGTAAATGGATCCCAGCTCCTTGCTTGGGCCCATATCGTGACTGCCCCCGGAAGGGACTTCCCATATTTCATATACGAAAAATGGATGCAGTTAGCTAGCCATCGAGAGATGGTTTGCTTGGATATAGCCTTGCCCTGGCACCGTGGAGCAAAGGCTACGAACAGTTGGCTAGATTTCCTAACCTCTACAGTTCTGTTCGTATAGTACCTCAGGATCTGGTGCACATCAAAGGTGTGCAGAAGGTATTACCCCCTGTTGGAATACTGTGGATAGTCCACTGGTAATTCCACGCTCTGGTTCAAAGTGGTTTC
Organism: Neoceratodus forsteri; assembly: GCA_016271365.2. NCBI lineage: Eukaryota > Metazoa > Chordata > Ceratodontiformes > Ceratodontidae > Neoceratodus > Neoceratodus forsteri. Next base: position 87,712,039 of record CM028136.1, read on the forward strand.
CGAAACTACTTTGGGCAAAAAAGAAGGATTAGTTCGAAGAACTAACCAGTCCTTATGAAAAATCAAACAAGGTTCTTTAAAGACGAAGGCCTGCAATTCGGAAACCCTTCTGGCCGAAGTAACTGTGACTAAAAATAAGGTCTTCCAAGAGAGGAAGCGTAATTCGCAGGAAGAAGCTGGTTCAAACGGAGGTAAGGTCAGCTTCTCTAGCATGAAATTCAGGTCCCGGAGGGACAAGGATTCCGGACCGGAGGTTTCAAATGAAGTATGCCTTTCAGAAAGGTTTTGGCAACCTCCAGCTGAGCAAAGGTTTTGCCCTCCACCGGGAGGTCGTAGGCAGACACCGCAGAAAGGTGGACCTTAATGAAGAAATAGCTAAGGCCCGCCTCGGACAGGTGTGCAAGATACTCTAGAACCTGGGAAGCCGAGCACGAAAATGGATCCCAGCTCCTTGCTTGGGCCCATATCATGACTCGCTTCCACTTCATGGCGTAAGTAGATCTGGTGGAAGGATTTCTGGCCTCCACTAGAATATGCGCAACCTGCGAAGATACCCCATAGCGAGAAATCGCTATGTCCACAGGTGCCACGCATGAAGGTGGAGAAACTGAAGGCTCGGATGAACCAGGGTGCCCTGCTCCTGAGTCAGAAGGTCGTGGGAAATGGGCAGAGGAACCGGAGGTTCCAATGCCAATTGTTGCAGAAGAGGGTACCAAATTTGGCGTGGCCAAAGAGGGGCAACCAGGATTGCATGAGCCCCCTTCCGTTGAAGTTTCACCAGAACCTTCTGAATGACGAGAAAGAGAGGAAAGATGTACAGAAACCTCCCTGTCCATGAAAGAGACAGCGTGTCTCGCCAAAAAGTACCATGCCCAGGAACGAGCGAGCAGAAGACTGGTAGTTCTGCATTGTACAGGAAGGCGACCAGATCTATCTCTGGCCGACCCCATCGAAGAAAGAGTTCTTCGACTATCTCTGGCTTTAGCTCCACTCATGGGCCCTGGCCACTGATCAACTGAGACTGTCCGCCAGGACGTTGGTGATGCCCGGAACGTGGATTGCTGTCAAGTAAAGGCTGTGCTGAATCGCCCAGTACCACACCCTCATAGCTTCTCTGCAAAGAGGATATGAACAGGTTCCTCCCTGTTTGTTTAGGTACCAGACAGTGGACATGTCCGTCTGGACTAAAAGAGATCCTGGAACCAGAAGCAAGGGGAAAGCCTGGAGCGCATAAAGAACTGCCCTGGTCTCCAGAACACTGATGTGGAGCATCAGCTCCTGGTCGGACCAAGACCCTTGTGTCTTGTGAGTCCCCAGATGGGCTCCCCAGCCCAGATCTGAGGCGTCCGTAGCAAGAATTTGGGTTGGAACTGCAGGATGGAAAGGAATTCCCTTCAGTAGGTTTGAAAGATCTTGCCACCAGCGAAGATCTCTCTGAAGGCTGCTGGAGATCATGACTTTTTGGTTCATGTCGTCTGTCCTCGGATCCCACTGGACTCAAAGAGACCACTGGGTGACCCTCATGTGGAGCCTGGCCATGGGAACCGTTGAAATGGCGGCTGCCATCAGTCCCAACAGACAAAGCACCAAGTGCGCTGGGATCCATCGGGCCTGTGCCACGAGAGTGGCCTGAGAAGCTAAGGTCTCGGGCCAATCCGATGGCAGAAAAGCCTTGCCCTGAACTGTGTCTAATACAGTTCCAATCAACTGGAGCTTCTGGGATGGTACTAGCTGGGACTTTGGAAAATTGACCGTTATGCCCAGGAAAGCAAACAAGCTTAGAGTGAAAGAGACACACTCTTTCAGGCTGGTCGGAGAGGGTGCTGCGAGGAGCCAGTCGTCCAGGTACGGGAAGACATAAATGCCCTGATGGCGTAAAAATGCCACCACCACCGCTAGGCATTTGGTGAACACTCTGGGGGCCGAAGAAAGGCCAAAAGGGAGTGCTCTGAATTGGAAATGCTTCTCCATGAAGACAAAACGGAGAAAAAACGGCGGTGGGCCAGGAGGATAGGAATATGCAGGTAAGCATCTTGCATGTCCAGGGAGCACAGTCATGAACTGGGGTGGAGCAGGGAAGGAACCCCTGAAGGGTCAACATACGAAACTTCTTGTACTCGACAAAGACGTTTAGAGTGCTGAGGTCCAGGATCGGTCTCGGGTTGCCCGTTTTCTTCAGAACCAGGAAGAAGTGGGAGTAAAATCCCCCCTTCCTATTTGGTTTGACAGGACAGGTTCTATGGCCCTCTTTAGAAGGAGCACCTGGATCTCCTGAGATACTATGGGGACCTGATCCCAAGGATAGAAGGACCGTCCCGGCGGTTGAGAGGCTGGAATTTTGCTGAATTCTATCGAGTGACCTCGGATGAGCTGAAGCACCCAAGTTTCTACGGTGACAAACCTCCAACCGTCCGGGTAGAGGCCGAACCTCCCTCCGACCGGTTCCTCCTGTGTTACTGGAGGGAGCAGAAGGAGGGGAAAGGAGTCAGGACGCCAAGAGCAGGGGAGCTTTTGCCCCACAGGTCTGTTTGGGAAATTTGGCCCGTGGGTTTTGAGCTCCAGATCCAGGTGCGCGTTTCTTTGCTTGACGCTTGGCCTGGGATTTGTTCTACCTTCTTTGGCGGCTAAAAGGATGTTTCTTCTGGCCCATCTTGTATAAGAAGCGGACATCCCGCAAGGAGCGTCCACTCTCCTGCAGCCCAGTAATAATATCTTTAGCGTTGCCGTCAAAGAGAATGGAACCCCTGAAAGGGGCGTCCAGGAGAGAGGACTACACATCCTGCGCCAGTCCCGCTATACGAAGCCAGGAGAGGTGACGGAGGCAGATCCCCGTGGCTGCCGCTCTAGCCACCGAGTCCACAGAGTCGTAAGTCGCCCAACGGGCGTGACGACACAAGGATTTCCCCATCCTAACTTTGTCCAACAACTTCTTTCTCAGGGTTTTATCCTGAACCTCTTGGAGGTCCCTTTCCAAGTCCAAAAGAGAAGCTTTTTGAAAGGCGACCATGTGCGAGACGTAATTAAGGGAGCATATTGCACAAGAAGAAGAAGAAGAGTATATTTTATGCCCAAATTGGTTGAGTTGGCGCAAGTCCTTATCAGGAGGCAAAGAGCTCAAATGTTTGGGCTGGGCTGAACAGTCGTGAGCAGCCATGATGACCATGGAGTCAGCCTTAGGATGGGAGTTAAGGTGAGCTATCTCTTCCGAGGGGTAATAGGTGCGGTCAGCTTTGAGTGAGACTGCTGGTATGGAGGACGGTTGTTGCCAGACTGTGGTCACAAGGTCCTCATGGGACCCCATTCACAAAGGAATGGGGATAGGGTCCAAGGTGGCCAGATCCAAGAGCTCCACAAGGAGTTTTCTTTGCGAATCAACTCTCTGGATGGCCATCCGCCAGCACAGAATGCAATAAATCTCCGAAAGAGGGGTCCTCTAGAGGAGACTTTGGAGAGCCTTTCAGAGGGACCTCTATGGGAGACCTAGGCTCCGACGCATCTGTGTCAGAGTCAGTGTCAGAGGGCACTCTGAAGAAAACACACTTTGTGGGTATCTCAGCCAGTATAAAACAAAAACTGAATTAAGCATAATTGATTGCATAGCACCGTTGGAAAGGCAATTTTGTGTGGAACAACTTTGCCACTGATATGTTGTGTGTATCATGTATGTTTTAGGAGTTATATGCATTTGTTTACGGTATGGTGTTTATGGTTTAGATTCATCTCTCAAACCTCACCAACACACCTTGACTAAAATGGGGAAAAATTATGTTTAATGCTAAAGAATTTTTTTTTTTTTTTTTTTTACAAACAATTATTAAAACTACATCTAATGTCTGGATGCTTAATTTGGTGTTATGTTACATATTTCCCAACAAAAAAAGGCTTATGTTGCATTTTTTAGTGGAAGAACATTTTTTTTTTGCTGTTTCGACCAGCACAGGAAAAAAACAACTAAATTATCTATTATTACTTACATACCACCGTTGGAAAAGTAATCTTATGCTGAACAAGTTTGCCACTCATACTTTGTGTCTAGCACTTATGGTTTTTGTGCTATTAGAATTTGTTTGCGGCATGTCTATTATGGCTTGATTTTGCTTAAAAGGGCCCAGGATTCAGTGTTAACAGTATACAGGAGACAAGTGCTGCAACTTCAGAGAGTTCCTGTGGAGGCAATGAGTTAACTCTGACAAAAGTTGCACTCTAGCCTCTTTCCACCAAAGAGGGACAGACTCGTGGTCTGGTACTGGAGGAGGAGGGGGAAGTTGGTAATTCGGATACCCCGGGTACTGAGGATAGTACCAGGATGGATAAGAAGAGTATCCGGGATAACCCAGCGTGGGGTGTTCTGGAGTAGGATATCCCAGCGTCAGGAAGCCCGGCATTGGGAGACCCGGTGACAGAGGCACCTGCCCCGGCATCGGGTACTGAGTGACCAACAGAGGGCCGCCCCCAGGCAGAAGAAAGGGTTCAGGGACTAGGAACCCAGTCGAAGGACCCGCAGGGTGCGGTGCTATAGTGCCAGAAGGTGAGGTCGGATCCGGGAGCGTGCCGAAGAGCCAGAGGGTGGAAGCTCCAGAACAGAATCCCTGGTCGGCAGCGGAACCTTGTATGGCGAAGGCAGAAGGCCTGGCAAGGGGAGGGAGGAGGAGCTCAAGGGGCCCCCCGACGGCAGGTCTGAGTGAGATTTTGCTAAAGCAAAAAGCAAAGGATCGGGTGGCGAGTCTCTGGGGTGAAGAACCCTGGGAGACGGCAGGCTGACCTGTCCCTCACTCTGTCCGACGTCGGGGGCCAAACTGGAGCCTGACGGGAGAGTGGATGGATCCGAACGGGCGTCGGAGAAGCTGGCGTCCAAAACAGCAGATCCAGTTGGGCTAGAGAAGGCTTGAAGGCCGCCGCTAGTCTGATCGGCAGAGGCCGCGTGCCCTTCGCTGGAGGCGTGGGGTGACTTATCGGCAGGACAAGGCGATGAAATTACCACCTCTAAAGAGGCTACCCCTGGCTGCCCGCTCACCTTGGCAGGATAGGGAGAGGGGGCCCGGCCCAAAGAGGGGCGACCGAAAAAGTACTCACAGTTGCAGGCCTCTCGTGTGGCAACAGACTCCAGTCCCGGCGCTTCTCTTTACTTTTCTTCTTTTTCGGGGCCGGCAATGGTGACCTTTCCCTGAGTTTTTGAAGCTCCTTTTCCATAGGCGCCAAGCGTCAGGTCAGAAGACGGGCCTCGGGGGAACGCTGGCGCCTGGTTCTGGTCACCTGGTTGAAGGCCTAGCAGATGGAATACTCCTGGACGTCGTGCTTTGAACCTAGGCAAAGGAGGCAGTGGGAATGGTCGTCCCCGTGCAGGATTTGAGCGCCGCAATTACAGCACTTTTTCTTCTGTCTAGAAGACGTCGATTTGAAGAAAACTTTGAGAGAAATTTAGATAAGAGGCGAAGAAAACTTCAACAATACAACGTGGACATTGGATTGCTGTTCTGACATGAGCCAAATGTTACTGAGGCGACGGCGGGAAAGAACTGGAGAGTTGGCGCGGGCCACCTCTTTTATAGTCGGGCTGATGTCCGCCCCGCCCAGCGTCAGGGCGATCCCCGCTGAGGATTGCTACCCACAAGTTTGCTGTGTGGACTGACGCTGGGACAGTCCTATATGTGAAGACCTACTGCAGGAACCCTCTCGAAGTAAGATCCGTGGTTACATCCCTCCTACAGCTAGGCGTGAACTTGTTCAGAAGGTGATACTGCCCATTTTCGACTACTGTGACATAGTCTACAGTGCTGCCCCCAAGTCCTCCCTGGACAGACTGGACACCCTCTTCAATTCCTTCTGCCGCTTTGCCCTGGATGCCCCCTCGCACCCACCACTGTTATCATTATCGTGCCCTATCCTTCCTCTCTCTTACAAATAGGTGACTCTACCACTGTGCTAAATTCACCTCCAAGCACTGGCTGGGTGAGCTCCCTTGCTACCTAACCTCCTCCTTTATAACAACCTCCCATTCCCTTAGATCAATAGACTCACGCACCCTGGTAGTCCCCCACAGATCCACCCTAATCAGCCAATCCACTTACTCTCACCGCCTCCTGAAAATTTGGAATTCACTCCCCCCTCAAATCTGGCACTCATGCCCCACCTACTCCATCAGCTCTGCCCTCAATAATTACCTTGCACCTAGCAGCTCCTGCCATGTCCCTACCCAATTTCCTCCTCTAAGCGCTGGATAAACCCTACCCCTCTACAGTCACCTTCATTTTACCCTGTGCACCCCCACCCCCCCAAATTTCGAGCTCTCCTCCCCCTTCCCCAAACTGCTCCCTTACTGGCCTCCCTTGATCTCTCACAGAATGTAAGGGACGCCAAATGCTCGCCATGGGTCCCTCTCCTACCCCCCCCCCAGGGGCTTATACAGCTGTGGCCAAAAATACTGGCGCCCTTGCAGTTTTTTCAAATAATGCACCATTCCTTCCAGAAAATTGTTGAAATTAAAAAATATTTTGGTATCCACATATGTATTTCTTTGGTTTGCAGTGGAATAAAACACAAAAAGCAGAAAAATTTACTAAGTCTTAGTTTATTCCACATAGAAATCCTTAAATGGCCCGGACAAAATTATTGGCACCTTTTAGAAGTAGTTAGAAATAATTAGATTTCAAGCAGGTGACTTTCCTTCACTTTGGAATTGAACTCACCTGTGGTGAGTTGCAGGTGCCTGCAATACAAAAATCACTCATTCAACCAGTCTGAATAGAGAAAAGGACTCATTCTCCTGTTTTGTGTCACTGTGTGTACCACAATGAGCATGGAGAAAAGAAAGAAAGCCAGATGAGTCTGATGAGGTCAGACAGAAGATTGTAGCCAAGGATGGACAATCTCAAGGATACAAATCAATCTCCAGAGACCTTGATGTTCCTGTTTCCACCGTACGTAATGTTATCAGGAAGTTTAAGGCCCATGGTACTGTAGCCAACCTCCCTGGACGTGGCCGCAAGAGAAAACTTGATCGAAGATTGCAGCACAGGATTGTTCGAATGGTGGAGAAAGCACCTTGATCAACTGCCAAACAGATTCAAGCTGACCTTCAGACACAAGGTACGACAGTTTCAACTCGCACCATCCGTCGCCAACTCAATGAAAGGGAGTTATATGGTAGGAGGCACAGGAGGACCCCACTGCTGAGAGAGAGACATAAGAAAGCCCGACTGGAGTTTGCCAAACCAAATCTGAACAAGCCAAAATCCTTCTAGGAGAATGTCCTGTGGACAGATGAGACTAAATTAGAGCTTTTTGGTACAGCACATCATCTCCATGTTTACAGAAAACAAAATGAAGTCTTCAAAGAAAAGAACACCTTCCCTACAGTCAAACATGGAGGATGTTCAGTGATGTTTTGGGGTTGCTGTGCTGCCTCTGGCACTGGGTGCCTTGAACGTGTGCATGGCATCATGAAATCTGGAGATTACCAGGCCATTTTGGAGCGCAATCTTGAACCCAGTGTCAGAAGGCTGGGTCTCCGCTGAAGGTCATGAGTCTTCCAGCAGGACAATGACCCCAAACACACTTCAAAAAGCACCCAGGAATGGTTCAAGACAAGACGCTGGACTGTTCTGAAGTGGCCAGCAATGTGTCCGATCTAAATCCCATTGAAAACCTGTGGAGAGATCTGAAAACAGCAGTTGGGAGAAGGCACCCTTCAAATCTGGGAGAACTGGAGCAGTTTGCACAAGAAGAGCGGGCCAAACTGCCAGTAGAGAGGTGCAGGAAGCTCACCCATGGCTATAGGAAGCGGTTGACTGCAGTTATTTTGGCCAAAGGCTGTGCTACCAAATATTAAGTCTAGGGTGTCAATAATTTTGTCAATGCCATTTCTTTTCATTTTCTGATTTAAAAGGATATGCAGTATTAAATTCTGAATAAAAAAAGTACAGTTATGTAAGAACTTACCGTAACAGTAGATCTTCGAGAACAGCTCTTGCAGCAGGTTACACCATTAGGACTGAAGCCGGCAGGCGTCAGGACCCCACGGAAAATTTTCTAGCTAGCAATCTTCAGCGGGGACCACCTCCGACGTTGGTCCCGCCCCCGTCAGGTGTAGTACATAAGGAGGCGGTCCCGCCAGAATCCCCAGTTCTCCCGCCGGAGACTTCTGGTTGCTGGATGACATCAGAAAAGGAGACCGACGACCCGCCACCAGATGGCCGAGACTAAGAACCGACATTTCCAATCCTAAAGATAGCGTAGGCTGGAACCTACTTCCTCCAAGGGGGAATGGTGGGCGGGAAGGTACCTGCTGCAAGAGCTGTTCTCGAAGATCTACTGTTACGGTAAGTTCTTATGTAACTGTACTATCTTCTTCGAGGTACAGCTATTGCAGCAGGTTACACCATTAGGACTGATTCCCAAGCAATGGTGCCTTGAAAGGTCATCAGAAGGAGGCAATACGGAGATTCAGACCCATCCTGAGCCTAGGACAGGAAGCCCTGAAGAACAGCAAAGCCGAAACCCGCTCTTCGCCTTGAAGCGATATCCAGGCTATAATGCCTGATAAAAGTGTGCACCGAACTCCAGGTGGCTGCAGCACATATGACCGATGTAGAAACGTTCTTCAGTGCCGCAAAGGAGGTAGCCACTCCTCTTGTCGAATGGCCCTTGACCACTCCTGGTAAGGGTTTCTGACGCTTGTCATAGCAAAAAGAAATACATTGGATAAGCCAGCGTGAAAGGGTCTGTTTCAAAAGTGGGGCCCCTTTCATCCTCTCAGCGAATGAAACAAACAGCTGCTCCGCTTTCCGGTGCTGTCTGGTTCTAGTCAAATAATATCTGAGACACCTGTGAACATCCAGGGTGTGAAGCAGTGCTTCTCCTCGATTGGCGTACTTAGGAAAGTACACTGGTAAATCAATATCCTGGTTAAGAGTAAGGGCTGAAACCACCTTAGGCAGGAACTTTGGATTCGTCCTCAGGGACACCTTGTCCTGATGAAAAATTAAATACGGCTCCTTGCACATGAGAGCATGTAATTTGGAGATTCATCTCACCGAAGTAACGGCAACCAAAAACAACGCTTCCACGACAGAAAAGCGGAGCTCGTAATCTCGGCAGGTTCAAAGGGTGGCAGCGTAAGCTGCTCCAGGACGAAGGGTAAATCCCAAGGAGGGACGGGATCCCTGATGGGCGGCCTAAGGTGGAGGACCCCTCTTAAAAAGGCACGGGTAGTATCCAGCTGGGCCACCATGTGTTGGCCTAAGGGGGCATGATAAGCTCAGACTGCACAAAGGTACACTTTGATCGAGGAGTAAGCTAACCCGGATTGAAAGAGGAAAAGCAGGTACTCCAGAACCAGCTTCTTGGGGCAGTCTAGGGGCGAGAAACCGCGTGCCTGAGACCACAGGCAAAACCTGCGCCACTTCATGGCGTATGTTGCGTGTGTCGCCGGTTTTCTGGCGGCCAAAAGTACATCCGCCACCTCTTGCGAGACCCTGTGTCACAACATGGCTATGTCTCTAGGAGCCAAGCATGCAGGTTCAGCAAATGTAAGTCCGGGTGGACTAGTGAACCCTCCTCCTGAGACAACAGGTGGGAGCTGATTGGTAAAGCAAGTGGAGGTTCCCGGGACAACTGATTCAGCAGCGGGAACCAAATTTGCCTGGGCCAAAAAGGCGCTATCAAAATAAGCGTTGCATGCTACCTGCGAAGTTTGAGAAGGACTCTCTGGATCAACGGGAAAGGAGGGAAGGCGTAGAGGAATCTGCTCGCCCAGGAGAGGGACGTGTCTCGCCAGAAAACACCAAGCCCTGGATCTAGCAAGCAGAAATTGGGCAGTTTTGCGTTGGATGGGGAGGCGAATAGATCCAATTCTGGAGTACCCCATCTGTGGAACAGATCCTCTGCCAGCTCCTGTAGAAGTTCCCACTCGTGGACTCTGGCCCGGGAACGACTCAGGCTGTCTCTGCATCTGTTGTCCACCGGGAACGTGAACTGAGATGAGGTTTGCGCCATGTCAGACACTCCATTCCCACACCCTCATGGCCTCCCTGCAAAGGGGTAGGAGTGTGCCTCCTTGTTGAGGTAATACATCACCGCAGTATTGTCTGTTTGTAACAGGAGAGTACTGGGTGGAATCTCCGACTGGAAGGCTTGCAGGGCATAAAGGACCGCCCTCATCTCCAATATGTTGATATGGAGATGAGATTCCTGGGTAGTCCATGTTCCCTGAGACCTCACCTCATTCAAGTGCGCTCCCCACCCCAGCCCTGAGGCATCAGTGGAGAGTGTCAACACCGGGGACGGCGCTGTGACGGGAACCCCCACTGAGAGGGTTCCCGGATCTAGCCACCATTGCCAGTCCCGAACCACGGACTTCGTGATTCTGACTGGCTGCTGCAGATGGTCTTGCCTTTGGTCCCACTGCATCCTTAACATCCACTGGGTTACCCGCATGTGGAGTCTTGCCATCGGGACCGTTGGAATGGCCGCAGCCATGTGTCCAAGCAGGCTAAAGGGCCAACCTGGCCGGGACGGTTTTCTTCGCTGACATGTCCCTTATGAGGGATCGCATGCATTCCGCTGTCTTCGGGAAGAAAGGCTTTCCCCTTCACTGTGTCCAGAACTGCGCCTATGAACTGCAGTTTCTGGGACGGTACCAGGAGAGACTTCTCGTAGTTGATTAAGATGCCCAGAGACTGAAAGAGAGCCTGGGTGTGCTGAATGGCCAGCAGCAATGCCTCCTTGGAGGAGGCCAAGAGAAGCCAGTCGTCCAGGTACAGGAACATGTAGTGATCCTGTCTCCTCAGAGACACTGCCACAACTGCCATGCACTTGGTGAATACCCTTGGTGCCGATGACAGCCCGAAAGGAAATGCTCGGAACTGGTAGTGGCAACTGAGAAACTCGAAGCGCAGGAACCTCCTGTGCGCCTAAGCGATGGGGATGTGCAGGTAGGCGTCCTGCATGTCTAGGGACGCCAAGAAAGCATCCTTCTTCAGCATGGGGGTTAGTCCCGGGAGGGTCACCATGTGGAAGTGCTTGTAAACAACCGATACGTTGAGGTCGCTGAGGTCCAAGATTGGACGGAGGTCCCCTGTCTTCTTTGGAACCAGGAAGAAGTGTGAATAATAGCCTGCTCCTATCTGGTTCCCTGGAATGTGTTCCATGGCTTCTTTCTGTAGAAGCGCAAGCACTTCCTGCTTTATGAGCAGAGCATGCTGACTCGAGTAACGGGAGAACAGAGGAGGCCTTGTGGGGGGCTTGTCTAGGAATTCTATAAAGTGGCCTTTTTCAACCAACTGTAGCACCCACCTGTTGGTGGTGATCGAGCGCCACCCTGGCAGGTGGTCTGCGATGCGACCCCCGACCTTTGTTTCCCATTGATCCTGAGGAGGGGCGGGGGCCGGGAAGGAGTCATGCTGTGGCAGCAGAGGGTCCTGCAGGTTGGGCAGACTTGGTAGCACTTTGGCCCCTACCTGAGAACGTTTTGACCTGGGCTTTCCGGGAGAAGGAGCCCCTCTGTTGCTGACCGGAACGAGGTTGTTGCCTCTGAGTCCAGCTGCGAAAACGACTCTGGTTCCTACAAAAGGAACTGAGTCTAGACCTGTACATGGCCTGGACAGATCTAACAGCTTTCCCAGCTTCCTGCAATTTGGTGATGACTTTTTCCAATGCTTCACCAAACAAAACTTTGCCATGAAAGGGGGCATCCAAAATGTTTTTCTGGACGTCCGGGGTAAACCCGGAGACAGGGAGCCATGAGTGTCTCCGGAGACATACGCCTGAGGCTGCCGCTCTGGCCAAAGAGTCCACGGAATCGTACACAGCTCGGAGCACTTGGGTCCCCACGTCTGAACCCATGCAGAGGAGCTGGAGAAGTTCCTCCTTTTGGCCACCATCTGGGAATTTCTCTGCCAGTTCCTGTCCCCGTTCCCACAGCGTGTTCTGGAACTGAACCATGTGGGTCAGGTAATTCAAGGATCTAATGGCGCAAGTCGCAGCCGCGTAAGTGCGCCTACCCAGCACGTCGAGTTGCTTGGACTCTGGGTCCGGTGGCTACGTGCTCAGATGTTGCGGTCTCTGAGACCGGTCATGAGAGGCTGTAATGACCAGGGAGTTGGCCAGAGGATGGTTAGCCAGGTACTGGTCCTCCCTTGGGGCCTTGTACAGGCGGTCAGCCTTCTTTGGCATAGCCGGGGTCGAATGTGGACGCTTCCACGCTGCCTTGGTGACGTCCACGAAGGTGTCCACCAAGGGTGGCACTACCACAGGCTTGGGATCCTTTTGCCGAAGGTAGCGGGCAAGGCGTAGTCTTTCGGGGTCGAGTTCCTCCGCATCCCATCCCATGTTCTTTTGGATGCGTCTCATTATCTCAGAGAACGAGGGGTCATCCGGAGGAGACCTAGGAAGGTCGCATGGGTCCGGAGAAGGGATGCTGATCGGTGAAGAAGACCTGGAGCATTCAGAGATGTCAGATCTGGAGTCCCCTGGAGACGGCGAATAAAGATGTTTTCTGGGTCTCTTGGGGCTGGGTGACCCTGAAGAAGATCTAGATGGGGACCTTCTCTTCTCTGTAGATCTGCCCCTAGGAGGTGCTACTGGCTCCTGGGGGGAAGGTGCTCGGCCCGCTGCCCCTTTTGGCGAAGGAGGGGGCACAGGCATCGGTGGTGCCGTGGGTGCGGGAGAAGGGTGTGTGGTGACCACATCCTTTTTGATGGTGTCCCACCAGAAAGTGAAAAACTCCTTCACTTCTGCCATGTTGAGGCCCGACAACGGACCGGGCGCCGGTGGTGTGTCGTCGGGGCCAGGCGTCGGCTCTCCGGGGGTCTCCGGTTCTGGCGAGGGTTCCCGTGGCAGCTCGACGGGTCCGGAGTCGCCCACCTGGTCTTCGGGCTGAGTAGAGTCCTCCTCCGACAACGCCTCCTGACCGATGTCGGTAGGCGGCGGTGTGGTTCTTCTGTCTGTGGTATCGACGCCGGTCCCCCCGCCAGCGTCCTGGGGGGTGAATGCCTGACCGGCAACGGGTGACAAACTGCTGCCGGCTCACGGGAGTGTTTGTGGACTTTGGCCGACGTCGGATGGGCCGATGTCGGGTCTGATGTCCGCGTAAGGGAGGTCAGCTCCTTGGTCTTGCGTTGGGGTGGCAGCGGCAAGGAGACTGACCGGACGTCGGAGGCCGAGTGATGGGACGAGGACTTGTGGTGCTCCCCTGACCTGGACGAGGCCTTAGCAGAAGAAGTGGGCCTGGAGGTCTTGGCAGGCCACAGAGTCGAAGAACCGCTGGCTGATTTGACCACAACCGGGGGAGGCTGAAAGTGGGCTCTAGACAGGGAGCAGTCCGACCTGGAGCCGGAGCTGCTGGAGTCCGAGACCCTAGAGGGGGAGCTAGGTCTCACCTTCTCCCGATGCTTCTCGTGGTGCCTGTGCGACTTTCCCGAAGATTCCCCCCTGGAGGAAGGTTCCATGGCCTTGAGCTTTTCTTCTAGGAGAAAAGCCTGGAGAGCCTTCTGTCAGTGGATTCTGGTTCGGCTGTTAAAGTCCTGGAAGAAGGAGCAAGCCTGGGTGTCATGGTCCAGGCCCAGGCACCGAACGCAGGCCGAATGGGGGTCTTTGAACGGGATCTGCTTCCCACAGGCACACTTTGAAGAATGGCCCTCCACTTGAAGTTGGGGAGGACATCAGACGAAGAAAGGTCTTGAAGAAGGATTTCTTCCAAAGTTCAGATTTCGGAAAGGATTTCCTGGTCGTCGCGCGCTAGTACTAACCGAAGAGGTCGAGACATGCAAGTTGACAGAGGGAAACAACTAGGGATTCTGGCGGGACCCGTATCGCCTATGTACTACGCCCGACGTCGGGGGCAGGGCCAACGTCAGAGGCGGTCCCCGCTGAAGACTGCTAGCTAGAAAATTTTCTGTGGGGTCCTGACGCCTGCCGGCTTCAGTCGTAATGGTGTAACCTGCTGCAAGAGCTGTACCTCAAAGAAGATCAAAGGTTCCGTAATATTAACAGTGAAAGAATTGTGGAGACCAAATACTGTTAATTTCAACTTATGTTTAGAGGAAATTGTGAGTTATTTGAAAAAAGTGCAAGGGCGCCAATATTTTTGGCCACGACTGTATCCCTCATCTACTCCATTCCCCCTACATCCCTCCACCTCACCCATCCCTCTGCTTCCCCCCTTTTCTTTCACCTGAGCACTTGTTTACTTATTAACCCGGCACTTCTTATTGTCCACTTTTTCTACACATTATGCACAACTGTTAACGCTGTTTGTAATACCTGCCTTACAACTCTATGTTAATTTTGATCTTGTAACTTGAATGTTTAATGTTTCACTCCTATTGTACCCCTTCCCCCAGGTCACACCAGGAGATGAGCGACTTGTCGCTTAGTGTTCCTTCCTGGTGAAACATTTCAATAAATAACTAAATTTAAAAGAAATCTAAAATCTTTCCTCTTCCAACAGACCTTTGGGATCTGAGAAATATATTTAATGAGTGATGAATGAGAGTAAAGGACACAGGGGCTCCTACTGACCTTAAAAAATACAAGGAAGCCAGGAACAAATGCACCAACGCTAAAAAAACAGCTAAGGCTGATTTCTACAAAGAACAGTTCGACAGCCGTGGTAATAGCTGGAAATTCTGGGCTACCTAGAGTGAACTAATGGGAAAGAGTAATAAGGCCCCACCAACCATGCATACCACCCCAGGAGGTGTGGTCACCTCCCCAGTAGACATAGCCGAAGCTTTCAATAAAGCATTCACTGATCTAAGTTCAGTGCTCCTCGCCAATCAACCCCACTCACAAATAGCCGAGGAGGTCCACAAGGACACGAGCCCAACCATACCTACATTTTATTTTAGGCACGTCACCATAAGGGATACCATCAAACATCAAGAAAGCATTAGCTAAAATTAGGATCAGGAGTAATGAGGTTGACGTGAAGCTGTTAGCTACAGCTCTGAACAAAGTAGCTCTCCCCTAAACACACACCACAGTCTCTTGCTGAGGCTCTCCCAATTTCCACAGGTTTGCAAGAAAGCCTTAGTTACACCTGTGTTTGAGAATAATGATAGCTCTAATGTGTCTAACTACAGACCTCTCTCGATTCTGTCCCCACTGTCTAAGGCATTAGAAAGGATCGTGTCTGATCAGCTCGTGGAGTACTTGAAGTATAACCTAATGTGCCTGGAACGACATGGCTTGAGAAAGCAGCACAGTACAATCACGGCTCGCAGAGACTGCACCAACTCCCTGCACAAGGCACTGGACAAAGGGCAAGGAGTTGGGGTAAATCTACACAGACTTACCAAAAGCGTTCAATGTCATGGACCATGCATTGCTAATCACCAAGCTACACTCCCTTGGCCTTTCTAAGGAAACCGTATCGTGGTTCACATCTTACCTCGCTGATCGATCCCAGAGAGTGAAGATAAATGGGGTCCTCTCAAGTGAGGGGAGTGCACAGCAGGGGTCAATCTTGGAGCCTCTACTATTCAGTCTATTAACAACCTGCCCAAAGTGAATACTAAGGCTAAGATACTGCTATATGTGGATGATGCAGTGATTTACTACAGCAGCTCACTGCACAACAAGCCTACTCAGGAAACCCAGCATAGCTTTGAGGCCCTAGAAATACAGGTTATTCACCCGTAACAGGAGTTACACAGATACATAGATACAGTGGCGTGAAAAAGTATTTGCCCCCTTCCTGATTTTCTCTATTATTGCATATTTGTCACACTGGATGTTTTCAGGTCTTTAGACAAAATGTAATATTAGATAAAGGGAACCTGAGTGAACAAATAACACTTGTTTTTTTTTTTATTTCACTTATTTAATGAAAAAAAGTTAACCAACACCAATTGGCACTGTGTGAAAAAGTAATTGCCCCCTTACACTTAATAACTGGTTACGCCACATTTAGCTGCAATGACTGCAACCAAACACTTCCTTAATTCAATATCAGTCTTTCACATCGCTGTGGAGGAATTTTAACCCACTCTTCCTCGCAGAACTGCTTTAATTCAATAACATTTGGTAGGTTTTCAAGCATGAACTGCTCGTTTCAGGTCCTGCCACAGCATCTCTGTTGGGTTTAAGTCTGGACTTTGACTAGGCCACTCTAAAACTTTAATTTTACTTCTTTTTAGCCATTCTGATGTGGACTTGCTTTTGTGTTTTGGATCATTGTCTTGCTGCATGACCCAACTACGCTTCAGCTTCAGCTGACGGAAGGATGACTGGACATTCTCCTTAAGAATTTTCTGGTACAGAGCAGAATTCATGGTTCCTTTAATTATGGCAAGTCATCCAGGTCCTTAGGGCAGGAAGCATCCCCACACCATCACACTACCACCACCATGTTTGACTGTTGGTATGGTGTTCTTACTGTGGAATGCTGTGTTGTTTTACGCGAGACATTATGGGATCCATGTTGTCCAAAAGTTCCACTTTGGACTCATCTGTCCATAGAACATTTTCCCAAAAGGCTTGTGGATCATCCAGGTGCTTCTTGCAAATGAGAGACGAGCATTTATGTTCTTCTTGGTTAGCAGGGTTTCTGCCTTGCTACTCTCACATGAAGCCCATTTTGCCCAGTCTCTTTCTGATTGTGGAGTCATGAACACTGACCTTAGCTGAGGCAAGAGAAGCCTGCAGTTCTTTGGATGTTGTTTTGGATCCTTTGAGACTTCTTGGATGATTTTACACTGCGCCCTTGGAGTAATTTTGGCAGGCACCACTCCTGGGAAGGGTCACTACTGTTCCAAGTGTTCTCCATTTGGAGATTATGGCTCTCACTGTGGTTTGATGGAGTCCCAGAGCCTTAGAAATAGCTTTGTAACCCTTTCCAGACTGATGGAGGGCAACAAAAGTGTTTCTGATCTTTTCAGGAACTTCCTTTGATCATGGCATAATGTGCTTGTTGAATCTTTGTGCTGGCAATGTGACTCTGATGGTAAGGGGCCAAAATAAGTGAGGTTTATATTGAGCAGGGCTGGCTGTAATCAAGCCTGGCTGTGTTCAATCAGCTGACTCTAATTATCCCTTTAATTGGGTTGATTTAACTAGGGGCAATTACTTTTTCACACAGTGCCAGTTGGTGTTGGTTAACTTTTTCATTAAATAAATGAAATAAGTAAAAAAAAAAAGTGTTATTTGTCCACTCAGGTTCCCTTTATCTAATATTATATTTTGTCTAAAGACCTGAAAACATCCAGTGTGACAAATATGCAATAATAGAGAAAATCAGGAAGGGGGCAAATACTTTTTCACGCCACTGTACATCGATACATAGACAGTGCCGGCAGATAAGGGCCTATGGCCCACCCAGCCTGCCCATTTGAGCTTGTAAGTTCAGTTTGTTTTCCTAGAAGTCTGTTTCCCCTTAACCCTGACCTCCAGAATTCCTTTATGTCTATCCCATGCATTCTTAAATCCCGTGATTGTTTCAGCTCCCACCACTTCCTCTGGCAGGGTGTTCCACTTGTCCACCACCTGTTCTGTGAAGAAATTCTTTCTCATGTTTCCTCTGAATCGTCCTCCTCCAACTTCATCCCATGCTCTCTAGTCCTGGAACATCTTTTCGCTTAAAAATAGTGTTTCCTGCACCCTGTTCCTCCCTGTAAGATGCTTGTATGTCTCTATCATATCCCTCTCTCCCTCCTCTCCTCCAGGGAGTACATGTTCAGTTCCTTCAACCTGTCTTCATAGGACTTGTGTTGCAATCCATGCACCATCTTTGTTACCCTCCTCTGAACCTTCTCTACCCTGTCTATGTCCTTACGTAGGTATGGTCTCCAGAACTGTACACTGTACTCCAGGTGGGGCCTCAGTAATGTCTTGTATAGTGGAATTATGACCTCCCTTTTCCTGCTGGTGATGCCCCTGCCTGTGCATCCCAGCATCCTATTTGCTTTACCTGCTGCCTTGTCACACTGTTTCCTCACCTTGAGGTCATCAGAGATGACAACCCCAAGATCCTTTCCTGCTTGGTGCATGCTATATCCTCACCCCCAACTGATATATTGTGCCAGGGTTTTGTGCCACATATGCATTATCTTGCACTTCTTTGCATTGAATTTCAACTGCCAAACCCTTGACCATTCTTCAAGTTTCTGCAGGTCGCTTCTCATTCTGTCTACACCCTCTGGTGTGTCTACTCTGTTACAGAGCTTTGTGTCATCAGCGAACAGTGAAATTCTGCCTTCTAGGTCCTGCACCATGTCACTGATGAAGATGTTGAATAGGACCGGTCCCAGCACTGATCCCTGTGGTACCCCACTGGTCACTCTTCCCTCTATGGACTGACAGCCATTTACCACCACCCTCTGTGTCCTGCCACCCAGCCAGTTACTTACCCACCACACTACTGTCCTGCCCACACCCATATTCCCAGTTTGTGTAATAGTCTTCTATGTGGCATAGTGTCAAAGGCCTTGCTGAAGTCCAGATAGGCCATGTCCACTGCCCTCCCCTGATCCACCTCCCTAGTCACCCAGTCAAAAAATTCAATGAGGTTGGTCTGACATGACCTCCCCCTGGTGAAACCATGCTGCCTTGGGTCCTGTAGTCCATTGACAACCAGATGTTCCACCAATCTCTCCTTCAGTAGTGCTTCCATGATTTTCCCCACTACCGAGGTGAGGCCGACTAGTCTGTAGTTCCCTGCTTCCTCTTTGTTCCCACTTTTGTATAAGGGGACTACATCTAGGAATTTAGGAGTTCTAGGAATGGTATATGTTGTTCATCCACACTGTCTGGCAGGTATCCTTGCCGCTTTAAATCTTGCCGGAAGGTCTTCAAGCTGGCTCCTCCCACCCACCCGGGTGGTAAAACTCTCGGCTCCGCCCCATGACGCCAGATCTGGCCCGCTGGAAGCTCAGGTTGTGCGTCGAAGCCGGGGAGGTCGGGTGAGTCGTGTGGATGAACAACATATACCATTCCTAGAACTCCTGTTACAGGTGAGTAACCTGTATTTCTAGGGACATGGATATGTTGTTCATCCACACTGTCTGGCAGACTCCTAGCAGTTCTCCAGGAGGAGGGAGGCAAGGCGCACACCCCCTACTTAGGGAATAGAGACTGGAGAACCGAGGCACCAAAACCAGCATCCCGGCGTGACTCAAGGTCGATGTGGTAATGGGTGATGAAGGTGTGGCTGACTTCCAGGTAGCAACCCTGCAGATTTCCTGGATAGGGCGTCCCCTGGAAGCAGCCACCGATGCAGCAGTATGGCGGGTAGAATGAGCTCTTATCCTCTGGGAGGCTCCATGCCCGCCAACCTATAGCAGAGATCTATGCAGGAGGTGACCCACCTGCCCATCGTCCGCTTGGCTGCAGGTCTGCCAGGTGCAGCTTCAGCGTAGGTGACAAACAGCTGGCGAACCTCTCCCAGATTTCAACCATGTGCTCCTTATAGTAGCGGCGCCCTTCTAGGGTCCAGAGTATGGAGCCTATATTCGCCCACGAGGTGTGATTGGGGTATAACACGCAGAGTCAACACCTGGTTAAGGTGAAACTCCGACACCACCTTCGAAGGAATTTGGTGGGGGACAGGACAACCTTGTCCCTGTGGAAGACCAGGTAAGGAGACTCGATGCAGAGCGCCTGGAGCTCTCCCATCTTCTTGTTGACGTGATAGCCACCAAGAAGGCGGTCTTCCACGACAGGTGAGAGAGTTCATACCTGTATTGGTTCGAATGGCTTGCCCATGAGCTTTGCCAGTAACCAGCAGTAGATCCCACGGAGGTGGAGGTTCTAATCGAGGGGAAATGTGATCAAGGCCTTTGAAAAAGCGCCAGACCACCTTCTCCTGCGCCACCGACTGCTTCCCAGCCCGCGCCCGGTAAGCAGAGATGGCTGCCAGGTGTACCTTAAGGGTCATCGACCTAAGCCCTTGCTGAGAAAGGGACCAAAGGTAGTCCAATATGCTTGCCAAGGAACAGGAGGAAGGGTCCAGGCCCTTGCCCTCGACACCAAATGGAAAATCTTTTCCATTTGAAGGCGTAGCATTTTCTGGTCAACTCCTTACGGGATGCCTCAACTACACTGAGGACCTCGTCGGAAAGACCCAAGGCCTAGAACTCTAGCAGCTCAGGAACCAGGCCGTCAGGTGCAGGTATTGAAGGTCCGGATGGAATACCTTCCCCTGATTGACTGAGAGCAGGTCCGGGTGAGCTGGAAGCTGCCTCGGGAGCCTGGAGCTGAGGCTGAGGAGATCTGGGTACCAGTACTGGCGGGCCAGTCTGGGGCTATCAGAATCACCTGCACCTTGTCCCTCCTGCTTTTGAGCAGCACTCTGTGCATCAAGGGGAACGGGGAAAGGCGAGAAGAGGCCCGGGTCCACGGCCTCGAGAAGGCACCCCTGCAGTGAGCCCTGCTGAGGGAGGTGGGCATGGAACAGCCTCAGCCGCATTCTCCCTGAGGCAAACAGGTCCACCTGAGGTGTGCCCCAATGGAGAATAGATCTTGTACTACCTCCGCAGGAGAGACCACTGTGGACGCATCCCCATCCGGCTTAGGGCACGGCCAGGGTGTTGGAGGCTCCTACCACATGAATGGCTAGGAGATCCACCTCAGGCTGCGCATAAGTGACCAGATGCGGAGAGCTTCCTTGCATGAGAAGCATGGAGCGCATCGCCCCTGGCGGTTTAGATAGCACATGGCCGCGGGTGCTGTCTGTCTGACCCGGACCACTTGACCCCCTAAGAAACGGAGCAAAGGTGGAGAGCTAGCGGACCGCCGGAGCTCCAGCAGGTTGATGTGGCATCGACTCCTCGGGGACCAGAGGCCGTAGCTTGATGTTCCCTCAGATGGGCACCCCAACCCATCAAAGAGGCATCGGTCGATAGACCGTCGGCTTGAGGCGGACAAACGGATACCTCCTGCAGATGAACTGGAACGGTCCACCACTGGAGAGCGTTCCACATCCCCTGGGTCACCGTCACTAGCTGGTCCAATGGATCGCAGCGTTTGGACCACTGGCTGGCCAGCCCCCACTGAAGGAGGCGCATGTTCCAGCGGGCCCAACGGCCCACGCTGGTACAGGCCGCCATGAGACCCAGGAGGCGCAGGAAGTCCCGGGCAGGGCGCAATTGCCCAACCAGAAATGATTGGGCAAAGGAGGAAAGAACCTCGACCCTGTCCGCCAGGAGCCGTGCCCTGGCTCGAAGAGAGTCGAGCTCTGCCCCGATGAAAAGAATCACCTGCTTCGGCTCGTGTTCCGACTTGGCCTCGTTGATGAGGAGGCCGACCTGAGAGCAAACCTGGAGGGCCAGATCTCTGGACCGCCCACCTCCTGTCTGGAGGGGCTGCTATCAGCCAATCGTCCAGGTAAGGGTAGCTCTGACCCTCGCGCCAAGAGGAATGCTGTCACCACTGCCAGCATTTGGTGAAGACCCTGGGAGCTGGAGATAAGCCGGGCGGGCATGGCTTGAACTCGAAAGGGATCCCTCCGCCGAAGCGTAAGGAACTCTGATGACGGACGGATAAGGACGTGAAAGAACGCATCCTGCAGGTCCAGAGAGCAGAACCACACGCCGTGTTCCAAGGATGGTATTATCTGAGCCAGAGTGACCATCCTGAAGGTTCGAGACCTTAGGAACTTGTTTAGGTCGTGTAGGTCGAGAATGGGGCGCCAGCCCCCCGTCCGTTTCGGAACCAGGAAGTACCTGGACACGAACCCCGGGTTTGAGAGGGGGGTCTGCCACCTCTCTTATCACCTCCTTCTCTAGGAGGAGAGCGATGTCGGCTCAGCGAGCTGACAGCGAGGCTTCGGACCCCGAGGCCCCCCGAGGTGCGACAGCTCTGAAGGGGGGGGCCTGCCCGAACTCCAGAGGCAGGCCCTTTCCCATCACCTCCAACACCCACCGGTCTGTGGTGATAACGGACCAGGCGGAGAGAAAGTGGCGGAGCCGCCCCCCCATGGGGGGGCACCTAGGGTGAGGCGACGGGGTTGGGGGCGACACCCCTCAACCCGTCACTGGGCAGGCTTGGAGGAAGGACCGGCCGAGGGACCTCCAGGGCCTTTACCTCCCTGCTTCCTGGAGGAGGAAGCCGCGGGCTTGGGTTTGGGACACCAAGCGCGAGCCTGCTGGCCCTGATGCTGCTGGGCCGGACGTGCCACGGGCGCGGACGGACGAAAGGGCTTGGGTTGCGGTCTGCGGCCCTTGTCCCTCTGAGCGGATGAGACCGAGTCCAAAGTGGCATTGGACTTTTCGATCCTCTGGAGGTGGCCTTCCACCCAGGGCCGAAGAGGTCGGTCCCCAGGAAGGGACATCCGCTAATTTGTGCTGGTATCCGCTGAAGGTGGATATCCTCAGCTATGCCCGGCATGGCGATATCCACTGCGCCGCGACTGACCTGGGCGATGAGTCTCCAATGTCCAGAGCAGTCTGAAGTTGCTGCTTGCCACCGCCTTGCCCTGGTCCCGCACCTGCCTAACCGTGGTCTGCAGGTCAGCCGGGAGATGAGGGACTACCGTCCAGGAGCCCAACAGGGCATGGAAGAAAGTGCCATAAGCATCGCCGAGCTGGCCTGACGAAGGCCAAGGAGGACGAGCGAGACTTTTCGCCGGCATAGTCCAATTTCTTGGACCCTTGTCGGGAGGTTTGTCCACGTCCCCAGCGCTTTCCGCACGCCGAAAACGCTGTCGGTAACCAACCCTCGCTGAGGGATGTTCGAGAACCGGATAGGGAACCAGTAGGTACTGCATACTTCCTGGCCATCCTGGCCAAGCAGGGCAGGAAGCCAGGCGCCGCTGGTGAGCTCCAAGGCCGGCCCACAGTGGCCTCGGCCACAGTAAAGGCCTCCGTAGGGGAATCCCCTCGGTCCAATATCTCCGTGAGGGGATACTTGGCCCGCTTGGATATGGGCTCGAGCTGCATCCCGGTGGACTCCGAGATGAGCCTGAGCAAACCCAGGAAGGACGAAGGGCTGTCGTCCAGCGACTGACCTCCAGAGGAGTCCAAGTCCACTCGCCTGGAGAAAAGGGAGGAATCGTCGTCGGACTCAGAAGAGTCCGCAAAGAGCTGCCTCGGGCCTGAGACACCCTCCACCTGCCAAGGGCGATCGAGAGTGAGGGTGACCGACAGCCTATGGGGCAGACCCTGAGCCGACCGAGAGTTCTTGGTCGGAGCCCCAAACAGCGGCTGTGGAGGCGGAGGTTCCACCGGAATCGGTGGAGCAGCTGGTTTTGGCCGAACAACCGGCCTGGGAACAGGCTCCTCGGGTAAGACGAGGGGTTGTTTCGGCCGCTCCCGTGACAGCCACTTAATGGCCGGGGAAGGCGCGGCTTGTTCCCCGTCAGAAGGAGTTGTTGCTACATGAGGTCCTCGATCGCCGACGTAACTTACGCCGAAGCCTCCCTCATCCGAGGGGAGGGACGAGGGACGAGCGGCGCGCCGCTTATCACAAAGTCGAGACAGAGACCGCCTTTGACGGCGGGATCGGCTGGACCGCGAAAAAGTCCGAGACAGAGAACCTCGGCCTTTCCAAGGACGGTGCGAGGAGGGGACGGGTGGAACCGGCTCCTCCCTCGGCTCAGAGGATTCACCCAAGGGCTCCGGAACGCGGAGGCACTGGCAAGCCCACGGATCCTCAACTCCCACTGGGGAACCGGAGAGATTTCGGCCGCTGGTCAACAACCGTCCAACGGGTCGAGAAAGATCTCGATCGTCGGGACGGAGTCTCGGTCAACTGACCTGACGGGAACACCGTGAGACCAGTGGCCGAAGCTGAACGATCGACTGAAGTCGATGGCCAACAACTCGGGGAGAGGGACCTTTCCCGCTCCCAAGAGCGTCGATGGAGGGACTTACCCTTGTCTTTCTTCTTGGACCGAGAAGAAGGTTCAGCAGACGTTGGTCCCTCTCCTCTAGTGGAGAGGGACAGACAAAGCTCCTTAAAGGAAGCTGTGTAAGAGGAACCCAGGGAGAGCGGGATAAATGCCACGGTCGAGGAAGATGCGGCCCGTGCCGCCTCCTCTTCGAGGGTGATCATCTGCCCTAGCTGATCCGCCGAGCCTGCCGACGCGGAAACCGCCAACCGGGCCTCTTTTGACTTCACCGGAGGAAAACGTTTCTCAGGGCGCCCCAGTTGTAAACGGGCAGCACGGTCTTCGAGGACGTAGGCTGAGAAGGAAGAGCACAGGTCGCAGGCCTGCGGGTCGTGCTCAAGGCCTAAACAATAGACACACGTGGAGTGCGGATCCGTCCGAGACATCTTCTGCCCGCAAGGGCACCTCCGAAAACCGGGAGTCGATTTGTCCATCGCAGCCGCAAGGGATAGAAGACCGAAGTCTATAAGGCAAAAAACTTTTAAATTCGGAAAACCGAAGAATTAGGAACCAGTCTTATACGCAGAGCGTTAAGGAGGGAACCTGAGCTTCCAAGCGGTAAGGAAGATCTGGCGTCATGGGGCGGAGCCGAGAGTTTTACCACCCGGGTGGGTGGGAGGAGCCAGCTTGAAGACCTTCCGGTAAGATTTAAAGCGGCAAGGATACCTGCCAGACAGTGTGGATGAACAACATATCCATGTCCCTAGAATCTTGGTTTAAGTACAATGAACTTGTACTTAACTATTAAAAAAAATATATATGCTCTTCATAGGGACACAGTAAGAATAGATCAAGCCCACTCAGCTTACACAATGCATTGGGTGCCCCACTGGAGCAAGTAAAAATCTTTACAAACCTGGGAGTCATCCTCAACACCCTATCTTTCAAAAAGCCCACTTGACAGCATCATTCAGATTGGAAATAGGAAACGGGGATCCCTTTTTAAACAAAGACCGAATCTAATCGAAGAAGCAAGATGCTAGGCAGTATTCAGCTCAGTATTCTCATTCACCGACTATGGTTTTCCAATCTATGGCTCAGTCACTGACACTGTCTTAGAGTCAGGATGCTGTTCAATAAAGCATGCCGCTTTGTAACTGACTCACAAATATATATACACCTGCAGCCTATATGCCCTTATAAACTCGCTGCCCTTCCCTGCAAGACTCAGTTACCAAACAATCTTGTTGACCAAGAAAGCATTCCTAAGCCTTACATCACCCGCCATTAGCTCCCTCTTGAGACTCATCCGCAACACCTATCCCACAAAGAGCATGACCCAGCAGGCCACAGAAATCCCACTGCGAAGAACAAGTCTGGGTCTGCGCTCCTTTGCAAACCAGGCAGCCGTGTGTATAAATGAACTCCCTACCAGCATAACCAATCTACGCAAAATCTCACAATTCAAACGGTCCCTCAGAGGTAATTTGGCCCTGAACTCTGCTTACCACTGCCCTGACAACCTGAACTGTGGTGGTGGTAGCATTTCCAGAGCACACAAAATAAAATAAAAAAAAAAAAAAGGCTATTGCCACAAATGGGTTAATTTCTGCTGTATCACATTTAGTCTCACGGATACATTAACGTACTGCATATGGATTTATTTGCATGATAATGTACATACTTATGTTTACCTTATGTAACCACTAGTACACAGGCAATGAGGCTCCCCTTGAGCTGAATACCACGAATGTAAACTGAATTTTGTACTCTGTATTATCTACTGTATTATAAGAGTCATGGGAATATTACAGAGCCTGAAGACTTGCATCCATTGTGCTCGCTAGCAAATATCTACCCTTTATAGAATTTATCAAGTTTATGCTGGAATGCCTCCGTAGTTCCACGTGCTACCACCTCTAAGGGCAATCTGTTCCATTCAAAAACCACTCTCTTGATTTAGCCATTTACTGGATTTCACTAAATTTGTCTGTCTTGCCTTCAATTGCAGGGGGTGTGACCTTGTGTTACATACTTTGTCAGAGGCTTTGAACCCAGATTGTCTCACACATCATTTGCTGACCATGCTTTGTGTATTAAACACACATCTCTTCATTTTCTCCGGTATTCAAAGGAGAATAAATTTAATGAATCCAATCGTTCTTCGTACGTTTTACCAGCCATATTACTTATTTCTCTGGTTGCTCCTTTTTGGATTCTCTCCAGCATCGCTATATCTCCTTTATTGTATGGAGACCATACAACATATTGCTGTTATCTGACGTGGAACCTTTGCAAATGAGCAGTTTGTACTCAAAGGTTGTTTCCATTTTTTCAATAAAATAAATACACTTAATGTGGCAAGCAGTATAGTGTCTGACAGAAAGTATTTTGAGTGTTTGCTACAGTATATATGTTATTTGTTATATATATGAATATATATATATATACACACATATATACGCGCATATATATATGTATATATATATATATATATATATATGCTGTTTATCAATTTCATATTTTGTAAGGGTGCCCAGGGAAGGGCGTCCAAAAGAAATAAAATCTACTACTACACTGACACTGTGCGTCCGTATTAACAGAGTACCTGAGTACAAGTCTTTCTGGAAGGCCTGGAGTCCACACAGAACAGCCCTCATTTCCAGAACATTGTACACATGCCCATGTTTGAGGAGGACCCCAAGTAAACCAAATCCCCCAGCCCAACCCAGAGGCATCTGTGGTGAGGATCTGCAGAGGAAGGAAATCAGGAACAGAACCCCCTTGAGAAGATTGCTGCGTTCCATCCACCACTTGAGCACTTTGCACACACACAGGGGACATGACTAGAGCCATCTGTTCTAGATCAAAAGGAAGCTGTCCCACTGGACTCTTCGGGTCCACTGGGGAATTCGCATGTGCAACCTGGCCAGTGGTTCTGTTACAATGGCCACTGTCATCAGTCCCAGAAGGCATAGGAACATCCTTGCTGAGACATAACGACTGTTGTGCATTAACTATGCTTGGGCAATCAGGCAGTCAGCCCTGTCCAAAGGCAGAAAAGCCAAGCCCTGGGATGTGTCCAGGACTGCCCTTGTACTGCAGTCACTGACAAGGTATCAACACTTATTTTGGTATGCTGACTGTCATCCCTAGACCATCGAACATTTGTCTGGTTCAAGCTAAATCATTCAAGATCTAGTCCCTGAAGTGGGCTACCAACAGTCAACCGTCTAAGTAAGGGAAAACATACTGGCCTTCTGTGCAAAGTGCTGCTGCCACCACTACCAAGCATTTAGTAAAGACAAGTCAAAGAGCAACACTCTGAATCAGTAATGTTCCCCTTTAAACAGGAACATCAAGTATTTTCTATGAGGTTTCTGAATCTAGATATGGAGGTATGCTTCCTTCACATCCAGGCAGCATATCCAATCCTGTTTGCAGTAACAGGAGGAGACCAGCATAGTGACCGTTCTGAACTTCATGTATTCTGTGAAGAAGTTTAGATCTCCTAGGTCCAGGACACGCCTCAGGTCTCCAGTCTACTTTGGGACAAGGAAGTACTAGGAGTAAAAACTTGTGTTCCTCTGTCCTAGAGGCACAGGTTCCATGGCCCATTTTTGGGGCAGAGTCTGTACTTCCTCCAGCAAAAAGGGCAGGTGCTCTGGAGGATATGTTGTCATAAGTGGGGGATGATCTGGAGAATTGTCCATAAGTTCCAGAGCATGCCCCTTTTCTATGATCTCCAGAACCCATGCATCTGTCGTCACCTTTCTCCACTGGTCTACATGGAGTGAGAGGCGGCCCCCTACAACCACCCCTGGAGGCAAAGGTTATTGGGGGGGATGCACAAGGAGTCGGCCTGAGCCAATGGGATGACTATCAGCTCCACCACCTCTAGGTGTTTTGAATGGGCAGCTGGGGTAGTGATGGGGATTGGTAAGGCCCATGTTCCTTTGCCTCGCCCTGCTGTCTGGGGGCTGAGCACTGTCATAACACCAGCTGGGCGAATGGCACCCCTACTCCTATCCATTGACTGGGCATGGTAGAGGGAGTGCACAAACTTCAACGTCCTGCCCAAAGCTTGGAGATCTTAAAGAATATCTTGTACCTTAATAACCAAACAACTTCTGCCCTCTGACTGGAGCATTAAGAATTGTGTACTGCACATCTGTGGGAAAACCTGCTACTCCAAGACAAGAGCATCTCCTGAGACAGATGCCACAGGCTGCAGCCCTGGCAGAATCATTAGAAACATCGCAGGCTGTGAGAAGCAAATGCTTGCCCACACCAGCCCCAGCTCTCCAAGCTTTGAGCAACTCTTACTTTGCGGTGCCCTCAAGCACGGCCTGTGCAGCAGCCTTAAACTTCTTCAGAGGGTGTTCCGATACTTCACCATGTGGGCCTGGCAGTTAGCAGTATGAAAGACCAATGATGCAGAGGCATATGTCCTCTTACCCACGACATCTAGGCGCCGAGATTCCTTATCAGGTGGAAAGATCTTCAGGTGTTTAGGTGCCCTAGATCGGTCACAGCCAGCATTAATTACCACCGACTCAGCCTCAGGTTGTGTGTCTGATAGACAAGAGAACTGACGAGAGGAGGGGCTGCCCACATTTATGTATATCCTGACGTCTGATGGAAGCAGTCCCTGGCAGACTGCTTGCAAGTTTCTATGTGGCCCTAGTGCCTGGCCGCTATTAAGTTCCAAAGGCATGGGCCTGATGAAAGAGATATCCTTGAAGATCTACAAATTCCTTGATTGGCTTCCAACCCCAGAAATCTGATGAAGTCACTTTAAAGTAGCAGACCTTAGGCCAGCCCGGTGACGCAGAGGGCTGAGGCATTTCTGCCTTACCTTGCGCTACGCCGGCGACCCGGGTTCGGGAATAACCTCGGGTCGTTGGGGACCTGGCACAGAGTGTGGGGAGGGTGGGAGCAGAACTGAGCTGCCTTGTCACGGCTCTCTTCTCCCGGATGGGGGGGGGGTTGCCCTCCCGCAGTCCTGCCATCACCGGGTGAAGGTCCGGTGACAGTGCAGGCGAACATGGGTGACCAGTAGAGTGGGGCATCCCGCAGTGCACGGTTTATGCATGACTCCACCCGTGCACTCGCGCCAAGGACGCAAGGGCAGGCGGGTGAACACCGGGAGAAAAGATAAATTGAACAAAAAAAAAAAAAAGGTAGCAGTCCTTAGTCACAACACAGTGGATTTCACTATCTTGGGCATGTGATTTAGTCACAGTAGATTAGTAGTTTTAAGTCTTCACCTTACAGAAAACAATTAAATTATAAATATTTATAAAACCAATCAGATAAAACTGGTTACCTGAACTAAAATGCCAACATATGGAATTGAACCCTCTTCATATCTCACAAAGAAAAGCTCTGGGTTGGTCTTCCAGATACCAAGCCATGTATCTTTTGCCTTCAGTTTCTCCAAAAGGTACTTGCTCATTGCTTCGTCAGCTTCTTCTGCCTATTACAGAACACAGGTTAGAAAATGCTCCTTGCAAGGATAGCAGTGTGGTAACATAACATACAATCAAGCTCAGTTTCCAGCTTAACCATGAACGTGCTTTTAAGGAAAGATTTCCCTAAGAGTGCCCTGCTGTTAACAGATTGCCTTATGATGATGCATTTTATCACTTATCATTAGCAAACATAAAAAAAACTCTGGGAGTATCACAGGACGCACGGTACAATACTAACTGGGGGAGGAGCGGACGTCGGCATATGCCGTGACGTCACTAGGCTGCCCCCAACAAAAAGCCAGGAAAATCGCTCGCTGACCTCTGGATGACGGCTCCCTGTTCCTAAGGGCCTCCAGCACCTTCCCGGTGCCTCCTGTTCCCCAGCAGAATCCCCGGGCCCTAGAAGTGTGTGCTGTGGCTATCCTACCCCCCCCCCCGGTGCCTTCCCCCTCGGAGGAGAGGGACCCGCCCAGTGAAGCGATACACCAGGATATCCCAGGGATCGGCTGCGATCTGGGGACCAGAGGAGGGCCGGGCAAGGGCAGAAGAGGTCAGGAGGAACTTGGCAGAGCCTGAAGGAGTGGAGGACCAGAGAGCACAGGGTGGAAAAATAGATCATACCAAAAAAAAAAAAAAAAAGGATCTCTTGTTTTAACTCTGACTTTCCTTTTAAATAGACTTCCCTCACTTTATTTATCCCCTTCATGCACTTGAATGTCTATCACATCTCCTCTAAACTCCAGTGGATACAGACTTAATCCTCTCAATCTTGTCTTATATGGTTTCCCTTGCATACCCTGCACCACCTGTGTTGCCCTTCTCTGAACCTTGTCTATTATATCTATGTCCTTTCTTAAATGAGGCCTCCAGAACTGTACCCAACACTCCAAGTGCGGTCTAACCATGGTCTTGTATAACGGCAGTAGCACCTCCCTCTTCCTAGTAGTTATGCCCCTTCCTAAGCATGCCATCATTCTATTAGCTTTCCCAATCACCTTCCTACATTGGTCACTTACCCCAAGATTCTTTGATATTATAATCCCAAGATCCCTTTCCTGTTTTGTTTCCTTTATCTGCTCTCCCCCCAGGGAGTACTTGGCCAGTCGATTTTTACACCCTATATGCATCATCGCACACTTCTTTGCGTTGAACTTCAGCTACCGTGTTTCTGACCAATTCTCTACTATACTCAAACCCTTCCTCATGACCTCAACCACTCCTTCAATGTCGACCCTATTCCATAACTTTGCATCATCTGCAACGGCATTTTCCCTTCAATTCCCTCGGATACCATTAACATATGCTGAAAAGGATTGGTCCTAGTACAGACCCTTGAGGAACCCCCTTGTAACCTTCCTTACCCCAGAATGCACACCATTTACCACCACCCTCCGACTTCTATCCTTCAGTCAGTTTTCCACCCATCTAGTTATTTTCTGTCCCACCCCAGGCTCCTGTCTTGTATACCAGCCTGCGGTGAGGTACGTAATCAAAGGCATTACTGAAGTCCAGGTAGGCAACATCAACTGCCCCTCCTTGATCAGCCACCTTCCTCACCCTATCAAATACTTCTATTGGACTTGTTTGGCGAGATCTCCCACTGGTGAATCCATGTTGCTTTTCATCTAATAGTCTGTCATCCGTTAAGTATTTTACAACTCTTTCCTTTCCTCCACCACTGTGCTGTCCTCTCACCGTTGGGATAGTTGCCTTATGAATCGAAATAGAGGCTCTCCACCTTGAGCTTCATGCTCAAACTTGTCCCCAAATTCACCCCCCCCCTTGCCTTAGTGAGATTATCCACCAGAGACTAGCTCCTCGAGCACTCAGATCAGCCTCCCTCCCTTTTCTCCTAAAACCTAATCTGCGTCTAGCTGCTACACGTAAGGCCTTCTTTATGGCAGTAGCTGACTAGAACTCCCTGCCCCCCCCCCAGTCCTGTCCTGTACCTCACTTCCTTTGTTCCAGTCCAGTCTACTCAACTTTCTTGACTCCTCTACAAAATGCACTTGCTTCCGTTGCTGACTATTCACCCCTGAGACTGCAGGCTGCTGAGTGTTCACTCCTAATATTGCAGATTAAACACCTCTTAGAGTCTCGGGTAGCCATTACCCTTCCATTTCTTTTCCATTCTCCCTAGTTCCTCTCATCTCCCTCTGCTCCTATACCAGTTATCTGACTGCCCCTCCCTACCTATTTACCGGTTTGCTGGTAGTGGTTGTTGATGGTGCCCACACTTGAACGCAGTTATGCATTGTATATGTCCTAAAGTGTGATAATCTCTTTTTTTGCATAATGATATGTGCATATATACCTGCTTGCAATGTCTGCTGATGGTGCTTTCACTTGTACATAGTCATGCATTGTATATTTTGTAAATAATTATTCATTGTTGCCTAATGGTATGTACATAGCATACTTCTCCTCTAATCAGTCTCTTCCTGAATTTGCTGTAATTGCCTTGTGTTTGCATTGCTGTCTTACCCAGGTCCACCTGGAAAAAGGGACTGTAATGGTCTCAGTGGTCTCACCTGGTTACCAAAATTCAAATATATAAATTATTAGCACCTCCATCACCTTGTCCACCACTGATGTGATGCTGACAGATTTGTAATTCCCTGCCTCCTGCAGTGGTACTACATCTGCCGTCCTCCAGTCACTCGGAACACACCCTCTAACCACTGTAGGAACAAGTTAAAAACCTTCACGAAGTATGTTGCCAACTCATCCCTCAGCTCCTTAAGAACCCCTGAAAGCAAACCATCTGGCCCCATTGCTTTGTCTACCTTTAATTTTCCAACTTCTTCCTTAACTTTTTCCTCACTTAGTGGGTTTTATAACATGGGTTGACAAAAGGGGGAAGGTTTATTGGGCAAAGAGCATCAATTGGCCATGGATTAAATTCACTATTTAATTCACAGTTGGGGTGAAATTGCTGGTCAGCAATATCCCTGGGCAGAGCAGCACTTGTTATGCAGGAGAACATTCAGCACTGAAAATCAGCCATTTAAAATGCACCGAAGCAAACAGAGCCACACCGGTAACTTGATGACTGCATTTCTAAAGGTAACCTAACTGTTCTGTTTCAGTTCCCCGCCATCTCATATATAGCCAAGTGCTCCTTTTGTTAGTGATCGAACTGGCAGCTGCACCGTGCCACATGGATCCCAGAAAACATGCAACGTTTATGTCCTGCTTCAGTTTGTTCCCCCCCTCCTCGAACAGTGCAAGCAACGTGCTGGTGAGAGAATGCAAATGCTGAAACAGTGGACGAAGACACAGAACAAGAGACCTCCCACTATTTCTGTCCTCTTTGCCATCTCGTAGCTATGGCAAAGGGCTGTCTCTAGAGTGTCGTCATTTCAACCTGCCTGTCTCTCTCTCTCTCTCTCTCTCCAGCTCTCCATGTGACAGAAGGTGCAGTGCTCAATGCTGCAAACATCCATGTATGGGGCATGGGCGCGCTGTGACCGCGCTCTGTGTCTGGTGTCTTCATGTATAGAGAAAGAGGGGCAGAGAGACCACAAGCAGGTGAAAGACTGCACAGAACAAAAGATATCCCGAAGCATTTTTCATCCGCCCTCAATGTTAAATGTGCCATCCCCCCACCGAGGCAGCAAGCAGCTCAGCACGCGGTCTGCAGCCAGAGACACTGAGTGTATAACAGCCAGGTACTGCAGTCCCCTCTGAAGTTGTCAGTGCGCCCCCCACTCACCACTACTTTGCAAACAATGTCAGTGCACAGCATGACAGAGACACAGACCGTGACAGCGAGCAGGTCATTCAAAACACAAACACAGAAGCTGACGGCATATAAGGACCGCAAGGCCTATCCAGTCTGCCCATTTTTTTTACCTTATGAATTTGCCATAGGCCTGTACTCTGCCAATGGCCTATCTATTCATACTCATCTTTATTGCTCCCTTATGCCTATCCCATGCCTGTCTGAAGCCCTGCACTGTATTCATATCCACCACTTCCTGAGGTAGCCCATTCCATGCATTCGCCAACCTTTCTGTGAAAAAGGACTTCCTCACATTACCCCTTAATTGGTTTCCCTCTAATCTCATGAATCTCAAAAACAGAATTCCTTTTCTGTCGCCTCTCTGTGATCGAGAGCTGTACTATGTGTGCAGACCCACAAA
This sequence comes from Neoceratodus forsteri, assembly GCA_016271365.2. Lineage (NCBI taxonomy): Eukaryota > Metazoa > Chordata > Ceratodontiformes > Ceratodontidae > Neoceratodus > Neoceratodus forsteri. Next base: position 87,745,419 of record CM028136.1, read on the forward strand.
GTGGGAGTGGGAGATGCAGGAGAGAACAGCTTTTTTACCTCTCTCTGTGATCGCCACCTAGATTCTCTGTTCCATCCTGGACACACAGCAACAGTGCCCAGCTAAGCTCAAGAGAGGGATATTGGCCCGGTCCCTAAGTGACGGCTACATGTTGTACAGGAGCGTGCAAGCGACAGAAACAGTGAGAACGAGCGAACAAGGCAGAGGTGAAATTCCCCAAGTTCTGCTGTATCCTCTGTCTGTATGTCTGTGGAGGAGACTAGGTGCTTTCAGCTGGGAGATCACAGATATGGATGCTGCTGAGAGTAACAGACAGAAACAGTCAGCGAGACAGCGAGTGGCGCATGGGGAGCTGCACATCACAGTGTGCCTCATGTAGTGGGAGGAGTGGAACTGAAGGTCAATTGCACGGTATTCTACAGTGTTATACAAAAGAAATGTGTCAGATCATGTCAATATTGTGCCAGCGACATTTCTGTATGCATAACAGCATTTTTTATTAGGGACTATATCCAAGGCCGCAGGATATAGTTCCTTTCTTGCTTTAAAACAGTAGGAAACACCCTTTTTGGGGGGCTCTACCCAGTGGTCAAAAACAGACTGACGGCAGATAAGAAAAAATTACTTACCATAGTAATCTTCTTTCTTCCCAGTGATGCTCAGACATTCAGAACTTTGTGCAGTCATCCTGATGGGTTGGACTGCCCGGAGAGATGGAACACATGCAAATGATGGAATTCTTTGCACGTGAACATCTTTCAAACACTGCCTCTACCAACTGTAGTGTTCTAAACCCTTCAGATTTGTAAGAAGCCTGGAAGTCAGGCAACATGGAAAAATACGACATCTAATTAATAAACATTTTTCTTAGGATTAGCCTAATAAAAACTTGCTACAAAAAAACTCCAAGGGAGGAACTACATCTATATAATAATGATGTTCACCATACAGTGAGAAAAACTATTAAGAGAGACAGAAAACTCTGTTAAAATGTATCAAGCATAGAGAAAACGTATCCAGAAGGAATGGCTATGTGGCACTAGCATGCTGAATGCAGAGACTGAAGTTCTGGAAGGAGAGGATGGGAGGGAGTTATGAATGTCTGAGCATCACTGGTAAGAAAGAAGATTACTATGGTAAGTATTTTTTTTCTTCTAACCCCAGTAATGCTCAGACCACTCATAACTTTGTGCAGACTACCAAGCAGTACCCCCTGGTGGTGGGCACAGAACTTATTTTGGAAACAGACTTTGCAGGACTGCTGTGCCAAATTTGGCGTCACTTCTGGACAAAATATCTAAATTATAATGCTTTGTAAATGTGTGTACTGATTTCTAAGTAGCTGCTTTACAAATGTCCAACAATGGCACCTCCCTAGCAGCTGCAATAGTGGCAGCTGTTCCTCTTGTTGAATGAGCCCTCAAGCCCAGCTGGGGACTCTCTACCTGCTTTAGTGTAGCAGAATTGAATACACTGGACAATCCACAGAGAAATGGATCTTTTTGAGGCTGGTTTGTCCATTCCAACATCCCCATATGTAAGTAAAAGCTGTTTCCTGTCTTGCCTATAGCCTTTAGTAGCTGTCATGTAGTAGCTGATACCTCTTTTCACATCCAGGCTGTGAAGCCTTCTTTCACCACAGCAGGCATGATCTGTGAAAAAGATAGGCAAAGTGATTGATTGGTTCAGATGGAAGTCTGAAATCACTTTGGGAAGGAATTGTCTGTTTGTTCTGAGGACTACTTTGTCCCTGTGGAAGGAAATGTAGCTCTGGTCAACACAGAGATCCTGAAGCTCACTAATTCTTCTTGCTAAAGTAATTGCTACCAGGAAAACTGTTTTCCAGGTAACGTACTTTAAATGGGCTGTAGCCATGGGCTCAAAGGGAGCCCGCATCAACTCTGATATACATACATTAAGATTCCAAGCGGGCACTGGTGCCCTGTGAGGAGGGTGCAAATGCATCAGGCCTTTGAAAAACCTTTTGAAAATGGGATCTGATGCTACAGATACCTTTGTCCTAGCAGACAGGTATGCAGATACTGCTGCATGGTGAACTCTTAGGGAACTGGGTTGCAGACCTTGTGCATGCAAATGAGTTAGATAATCCAACACCACTGAGACCCCTGCATCATTTGGGGTGAAGTCTCTAGTAGAGCACCAGTAAGAGAATCTTTTCCACTTAGCAGAATAAGTTTTCTTAGTTGAAGGCTTCCTGTAACCTTTCAAGATGTTTAATACAGCTTCAGAAAGGTTCAAGCCTGCATGCTCTGTAACTCCTCAAGAGCCATGCTTTGAGGTGAAGAGACCTGAGATTTGGGAACAGCAATGTTCCCTGATTGGAGGTTAGAAGATTGTGCCTGGGAGGCAAGCTTATTGGCCTGCTCACTGCGATGGAGAGCAGAAGAGAGTACCATGGCTGCCTGGGCCAATCTGGAGCTATCAATATCAGAGAACCTGAGAGGGATCCGAGTTTCAGCAGTACCCTGAAAACTAGAGGAAAAGGGGGGAATGCATAGAGAAACTTGCTCGACCAAGCCAGTACCAAGGCATCCAGAGGGATTGTGCCTTGGGCTGGTGGCCTGCAACAGTACCGAGGCAACTGGTGGTTCTGGTGGGATGCGAACAAGTCTATCACTGGAACGCCCCTGCTGAAAATTACCTGTACCACCTGCTTGTTCAATGTCCATTCGTGATGGGACTGATTGCTCCGACTCAGTGAGTCTGCCAAGATATTGTCCTTTCCTGGCAGATGGATGGCTTGCAGGGACACCTTTAGAGAATATGCCAGAGCCCAAATTCTCATGGCTTCTGTGCATAGGGGACCTGATCTGGTGCCACCCTGCTTGTTTATGTAATACATAGTGGTGGTATTGTCTGTTCTGACCTGTACCACCTTGCCCATTACCAGTGTAGAGAAAACTTTTAGTGCCAGCCGCACTGCTCTGAATTTCAGCAGATTTATATGCTGGAGAGACTCTGCTTCTAACCAGGTACCCTGAGTTGTGTGCTCCCCTAGATGGGCACCCCAGCCCAGCAGGGATGCATCTGTTGTGAGGACTAGTGAAGGATCCTCCTTCTGGAAGGGGACTCCCTGTCTTAGGTTGGATTCCTTTTTCCACCACAAGAGGGCTTGTAACAGGGGTCTTGTCACCGGAATGAGTTTTGAAAAGGGATCTTTTTTCTGACTCCAATGAGTCCTGAGGTGAAACTGTATGTTTCTCATGTGAAACCTGGAACCCTGCACTGTGCCTGCGGACGTAGCCATATGACCCAAGAGCTGCAGAAATTGCCTGTTTTTTGACCGTGCAATCTGAAGGAGTTTGCTATGGTCTGAAGACTTTGCACCCTGTCTAATGGTAAAAAGGCCCTGGCCTGTAGGGTGCTTGTCGTGGGGTGTAAGAAAAGACTTTTACAAGAGACAGCATAAGTGGTACAACATACCTTGAATAGGTATGATTTTTATTCAAAAATAAATAAATTTGAAATAATAAAAGTTAGAGACTCACTTTGTTCAAAGTAAAGAAAACAAATACAAAAAGCACAGGTTTGGCATGAACAATTAGAGCTATTCTACCAACATCAAACTGTGCCTGACCTCTCAGAGATCTCTCTGGGAGAACCAAACAGGTCCTCTCCCAACGACTATCTGAATTACAACATCAATTCTGCCTTGATATAGGACTGTGATCCCACCCACAAATTGAAACTCCACCTATCAATTAATACAAATACTGAATTTATACATATAATTACAAGTATTAATTTCCTTTTTACATACAATCAGATTCTCCTCTATGACTAATCAATATAAACCATTATGTTTATTTTAAACATTGGATCTTGAGTGATTTATTCCTTAATTATGGGAATATGAGCTGTATTAGGCAAGGTACCGCCCACTTAAATAGGAGGAGGGGTTTGGCTCTTGTATAACAATGACCAAGATGTGCCGCTCACTCCCTCCCTATAGGACACACCTGGAGAGTCAGAAGGTTTCTTCATGCAGACACAGGGTTACCTAGCTTGCTAACAGGACTTGGCTCACAAAGAACAGTAATGTATTTCAACTTCCTTAATTCATGTACTCACAACACAGAATATACAAATGTACACAGAAATACTACTGTGCTTGTTTGAGAGGCATAAATACTGCTCACTAGGAAGTTAACCTTTCTTTTCTTTCCCAGACTATACAATCTTAAGGGCGCTCATACTTTTACCATAGGGATGCAGGATAGACACAAGATAAAATATTAGTATGGGATTATGAGCTTGTTATCTTGCTCTGTGTCACCTGTTTCCCTAGACTTTTCAGAATGCACTAAAAACGCCATACATTCATAATATTTCTTTAGCTTCCCACACGGGTATGGCAAGGGTTTTACTAAATAGATTTATCCAGTTTTCTGTGTCCATAATCATGGAATGCACTAGGCTTTAGAATTAGCTGTTTTACATTACTTAAGAACCTGAAGAGGAATTGAAAGGAATAGATTTGATAGCTTGGCCAACACGCTATTTAACTAGGAAATAAGTACAGAAGTACAGACATAGAAATAAGAGAGAAGGAAGGGGGAGAATTTAAACAAAGTAAATATGCTGTTGCGCAACAGACTAAAAAAAGAAATACATATATAAAATAGGAGAAAAAGAAACTTCAGGTCTTAGTTCTGCAAAAACAGTTTTTTGGAGGGGGGTGGGGAAGAAAAACACCATCACAAATACCCCCCCTTTCAAAAACAAACCAAGTGCTATTGGTTTGTATGAAAAGTTAATATCTCCACATTCCTATAGGAATGGGATGGGGTTTTCACCCACCCTCACAGAAACCCCACCCAGGGCACCCTAAATAACACGAGTAGGATGTTATTTTAAACAACCTACATTAATCTGTTTTAAGTACATTAATTACTTCATTTTGCCCTGGGGTTTAATTGATCCATCATTACCATATCTGGACAAAAAATCAGCATTTTTATGCTTAGCTCCAGACCTGTGTTTAATCTCAAAGGAATAGGGTTGCAGAGCTAAATACCATCGAAGGATGCGGGCATTCTTATCCTTCATTTGCTGTAGCCAGCATAAGGGATTATGATCAGTGACTAATGTAAAATGGTTACCCCATAAATAGAACTTTAAAGCTTCAATTGCCCATTTAATCGCCAAACATTCCTTCTCAATGGTGGCATATTTGAGTTCTCTTGGAAATAATTTACGGCTGACATAAAGGATTGGATGTTCTTCACCTTTGATGGTTTGACATAGCACAGCTCCCAACCCAGTATCTGAAGCATCTGTGTGAACTTCAAATGGTTGTGAAAAATCAGGTGAACGTAATATGGGTGATGCGATAAAGCAGCTTTGATGGAATAAAAGCTTTATCACAAGTCACAGACCATGGAATTTTATTAGGTACAGTTTCTTTGTTAACTCAGTGAGAGGTGTAGCAATTGTGGCTAAGTCGTGAATGAAACGGTGGTAGTATCCTGCAAGCCCCAAGAAAGATATTACATCTGTCTTAGTTTGAGGGACAGGACAGTTTGCTACTGCCGCAACCTTGTCCACTTCAGGTCGAATGATCCCATTGCCGAAGATGAAACCCGGATATTTGGCTTCTTGCTTAGCTATACAACATTTGGAAGGGTTGATCGTAAGCCCTGCTGACTTTATAGTTTGTATAACTTTGCTTAACTGGACAAGATGGGATGGCCAATCCTTACTATGGACAACTACATCATCCAAATAAGCAGAGCAATACTGTAAATGTGGTGCCAATAACTGATCCATGTATCGTTGAAAAGTTGCTGGTGCTCCGTGTAGGCCAAAGGCATATATTTGAACTGGAATAAACCATAAGGGGTACTAAAAGCAGTTTTGTCTTTTGGATTCAAGAGCTAATGGAATCTGCCAATATCCTTTTATAAGGTCTAAGGTAGTGATATATTGGGCTTGGCCAATTTGGTCAATAATATCATCTACCCTAGGTATAGGATAGCCATCAATTGAGACACCAAATTTAGTTTCCTAAAGTCTAAGCAGAGGCGAATTCCTCCTTCCTTTTTGGGGACTATAACCATGGGAGATGACCATGGGCTTACTAAAGGTTCTATGATCCCTAAGGCCAATAATTTATCGATCTCTTGTTTTACCTGTGATCGAAGTTTTTCAGGTAATCTATAAGCTTTTTGTCTTATAGGTGAAGCAGTGGTTTTGATTTGGTGTGTTACATTTACAGCACGCCCTGGTTTAGTAGTAAATACTGTGGAAAATTGATCAAGAAGGTGATCAATATCTTTTGTTGTTCTTTGTTAAAGCCGGATTAATGATCACCGTCTTGTCTTTTTCCTGTCATTTTCCAATCTTTGATATGCCAAGTCTAAGTCAGTATTCTGACTTCTGTATAGATATAACAACAGGGCTTTGGTTCTGCTCGTTCCTGCCATGCTCTTAACAAATTGGCATGGTATATTTTGTAAGGGGAACGCTTTTCCTGGGGTTTCCAATTGTAACGTGACTGGTCTAGTTTGTTCTACAATATTGTAGGGACCTTGCTACTTCATTAGTAACTTGTTTTCGGATGATGGTAAGAGAAGCAACACCTTATCCCCCGGTTTAAAACCTTGTCACATGTTTTTATATCATACAAAGTTTTGTTTTACCTGAGCTTCTACAGCATTTTATATGCCTGTTGAGTGTATAAAAGTAGTTTTTCCGTATTTCCTTCATATATTCTAAAACATTTACATGTTTGATGTAAAGATCACCTTCCCAAGCTTCCTTTATTACATCTAAAGGTCCACGGGATTACGCCATACAACAACTGGAATGGTGAAAATCCAGTGGAGGTCTGAGGACCTCCGATAAGCAAATAGGAACAGTGGAAGATAATGATCCCAATATTTCCTTCATCATCCACAAATTTTCGTAACATGCGTTTTAATGTTTGATTAAACCTTTCTACAAGGCCATCTGTTTGTGGATGATAAGGGGTCGTTCGTATGGCAGTAACACCAAGCAGTTTATAAAGTTCTGATAGAAAAGCTGCACAAAAATTTGCTCCTCTGTTAATATTACTTTTGGTATTCCCAATCTGCTACAATAATCAAGAACCTTTTCAGCTATTTTAGCTGTAGTGATAGTCCGGAGAGGATAAGCCTCCGGATACTTGGTGGCATAGTCACAAATAACCAAGATGAACTTATTTCCTTTAGAACTTTTAGTCAAGGGGCCAACAATATCCATTGCTATTCGCTCAAAGGGCTGTGTAACTAGAGGTAAAGGTCTGAGGGTACTTGGTCTCTTTGGTTACCTGTTAATCTGTTGACATTCTGGGCAACTACGACAGTATTCGCAACGGAATCATGGATACCAGGCCAATAAAACCGTTGTAGGAGCCTAGCTAAAGTTCTTTCCCTCCCTGCATGACCAGCACTGGGCATATCATGAGCAAGAAATAATAAGTCAGACCTATATTTCTTAGGGACTATTAACTGCTCAACCTGTTCTTGGGTGGTAGGATGGACACAAATTCTGTACAAAATATTTCTTTTTGTTACTATAGGGTTTTTGGTTAGATTATCTGATCCTGCTTGTGTAAATATAGAAGTAAAGAGGTATCTTCTTTTGTTCCTGAGCTATATTGTACATCTGTAGTTCGGCATCAATTCTACAGGTGTTTTCTTTTTCCATTGTTTTTGTACTTTCCTTTTTCTGCCTTAGTTTTCCTATTTTTCCTAACTCCCAAAGATTTCATCCTGGAAGGAAAAAGGTAAATCATTCTGTTCAGGATTAGTAGCAATCTGAGATCTAGTAGCAATCATGACTAAATTATCAACATTTACATTCTGACAGGAAGATACTATTTGTGAAAATCTGTCATAATCTTGACCTAAAATAAAGGAACAGGTAAAGTGGAACTACCCCACAGTAACGTGTCCATAAGTCCATTTATAACAATTGGTACTGCAGTTGTTGGATATTGATGAATGTCTCCATGAATACAAATTATATCTGTTGTGGAAACAGGATTTGTCAAATGAACCAAATCTGCTCGAATGAGGCTTTGTTTGCTGCCAGAGTCTACAAGTCCATCAACAGTTTGTCCATTAACCTGTACAGGAATAACAAAGTTACCCAAGTCTATAGAAGCAAAATAGGCCAGGTCCTTTCTTTTTTTAGGACAGAACCGGGCAACATGTCCCAAGCCATGACAATAATGACATTCTATTGTAGTTTCTTTTTGTTTAACAGGAACAGTCATATTTTCTCTTTTAACACCCCCGATGTTATGATTAGTTGGAAAGAAAGGTCTTACTGGTGTTGTTATAGTAGTAGGTCTAGTAACAGGGTTACTGTCTGTCCTTTGGAATCCTTTCCGCAGGGGCTGTCTGGCGGCAAGAAAATCCTCAGCCAGCGTGATGGCAAGATCTGCATTATCTGGATTATGTTCCCTGATCCATAGCTGTACATCGCGGCATAATCTGTATGAATTGTTCCAAGATAAACATATCCATGACGGCCTTCACTGTCTTCCCTCTGGTTGGATCCACTTGCCACAGAGGTCTTGGAGTCTGTGTATGTTTTCGAGGTGGAATATGAGACACATGTTTTAAGGATCGAATCTTTGCCTATAGGTTTCTGAATTGATATCGAAACGTTTCAGAATCTCCTGTTTAACTGCTGTATAGTCATTAACAGAAGCACTGTCCATGTTGGTATAGGCTAATTGTGCTTTTCCTGTTAAATAAGGGGCAAGACGAATCACCCATTGTGTTGGAGGCCAATTACATGCTTGTGCTACCCGTTCAAATGTTGTTAGATAGGACTCAATATCATCTGATAGTGTCATTTTAGTTAGTTTTATGTCTTTTGGAGTGGTTTGAGCCCCCTGTCTTGCCCCTAAGGTCTGTAACAATTGTATGGTGTCTGCCCACCCATGGTCCTGTCTTCATGCTCCTGCTCGCTCCTGGTACTCCCGATCTCTTTGTCTGTCCTGCTCCACTTGCCTTAGTGCCAACCAGCGTAACAGCTCGTAAATCATCTGGGGGTACACTATCAGGTCGCTCCTGGCTCCTCCATATTTACGGCCTGCATATGAACGGTAAGTTCCTCAATGTCATCAGGGACCATACCTGCTTTTACTTCGGTCTAACAACAGGAGGAAGTCCTGACAACAGTGGTTCCTCAGTTAAGAGTGTCTGGCTTGTTACAGCTCCAGATGGCTCCTCCATTTTATGGGCCATGTACCTGCTGTCTCAAATTTAAGTCAGAGATACTAAAAACCAGTATCTACTTCTGGGATCTTTTAGTGTGAATCACCAGAGTACCCCACTTCTGGTACCAATTTGTCATGGGGTGTAAGAAAAGACTTTTACAAGAGACAGCATAAGTGGTACAACATACCTTGAATAGGTATGATTTTTATTCAAAAAAATAAATTTGAAATAATAAAAGTTAGAGACTCACTTTGTTCAAAGTAAAGAAAACAAATACAAAAAGCACAGGTTTGGCATGAACAATTAGAGCTATTCTACCAACATCAAACTGTGCCTGACCTCTCAGAGATCTCTGGGAGAACCAAACAGGTCCTCCCAACGACTATCTGAATTACAACATCAATTCTGCCTTGATATAGGACTGTGATCCCACCCACAAATTGAAACTCCACCTATCAATTAATACAAATACTGAATTTATACATATAATTACAAGTATTAATTTCTTTTTACATACAATCGGATTCTCCTCTATGAATAATCAATATAAACCATTATGTTTATTTTAAACATTGGATCTTGAGTGATTTATTCTTAATTATGGGAATATGAGCTGTATTAGGCAAGGTACCCACTTAAATAGGAGGAGGGGTTTGGCTCTTGTATAACAATGACCAAGATGCCGCCTCACTCCCTCCCTATAGGACACACCTGGAGAGTCAGAAGGTTTCTTCATGCAGACACAGGGTTACCTAGCTTGCTAACAGGACTTGGCTCACAAAGAACAGTAATGTATTTCAACTTCCTTAATTCATGTACTCACAACACAGAATGTACAAATGTACACAGAAATACTACTGTGCTTGTTTGAGATGCATAAATACTGCTCACTAGGAAGTTAACCTTTCTTTTCTTTCCCAGACTATACAATCTTAAGGGCGCTCATACTTTTACCATAGGGATGCAGGATAGACACAAGATAAAATATTAGTACGGGATTATGAGCTTGTTATCTTGCTCTGTGTCACCTGTTTCCCTAGACTTTTCAGAATGCACTAAAAAAAACGCCATACATTCATAATATTTCTTTTAGCTTCCCACACGGGTATGGCAAGGGTTTTACTAAATAGATTTATCCAGTTTTCTGTGTCCATAATCATGGAATGCACTAGGCTTTAGAATTAGCTGTTTTACATTACTTAAGAACCTGAAGAGGAATTGAAAGGAATAGATTTGATAGCGAGGGCCAACACTCTATTTAATTAGGAAATAAGTACAGAAGTACAGACATAGAAATAAGAGAGAAGGAAGGGAGAATTTAAACAAAGTAAATATGCTGTTGCAACAGACTAAAAAGAAATATATATATAAAATAGGAGAAAAAGAAACTTCAGGTCTTAGTTCTGCAAAAACAGTTTTTTGGAGGGGGGGGGAAGAAAAACACCATCACAGTGCTGATCTCTGCCCCTATGAACAGTAAAGTCTGTGTAGGGGTGAAGACAGATTTTTTCTGGTTTACTATGAAACCCAGGGACTCCAAAAGATCCTGTGTGAGCCTTAGAGAGGTTGCGACCTGTTCTGGTGATTTGCCCACTACCAGTCAGTCGTCCAAGTATGGAAAGACAGTCACTCCCTGTCTGCGAAGAAATGCCACCACAGCTGCTAGGCATTTTGTAAACACCCTTGGTGCCGAGGAAAGGCCAAAGGGTAGGGCTGCAAACTGATAATGACCTGATGGGAGTCTGAATCTGAGATATTTTCTGTAAGATTCCTTTATGGGGATGTGGAAATAAGCATCCTGTAAGTTCAGAGATGCCAGCCAGTCCCCTTTTAGGATTGTTGGCAGAATCCGAGCCAAAGTGACCATTTTGAACTTTGGCTTTTTTAGGTGCTTGTTTAAAGCTCTGAGATCCAAAATTGGCAGCCACTCTCCATTTTTATTTGTTGTTAGGAAGTATCTGGAGTAAAAACCTCTTCCTCTCAGGGTTGTAGGGACTTGTTCCACTGCTTTGAGCTGAAGCAGCTTCTGAACCTCTGCCTCTAGCAACGGAATTTGTGCTGGGGTGGGAAAGTGGAAACCCTGGGGTGTCTTTGAGGAAGAAATTTGAACTGCAGAGACAGACCCTTGCCCACTACCTCCAATACCCACTTGTCTGTGGTGATGGTTGACCAGAAGGGGAGGAAATGGGACAGTCTGCCTCCAACAGGTAGGGAGGAGGCGGCTGGCATCTCAGGAGTTCTGTTTAGGCTGGGGTTGAGGTTGTGGCTGAGCCCCTCGCCTAGAGCCCCTTCTACCCCTACCCCTTGAGTAGCCCTGTGGGGGGTACTGCTGGTATTGGGGCATGGCTACTGGCTGGAAAAAGGGTCTTGATAAAAAGGAACGACCCCTAGCCCCCCTTCCATAGGGCCTAGTGGATGAGGAAGCTCTGTCTCTAGCAGAGTTACTTCTATAAGTAGCCTTATATTCATCCACTTTTTTCATATAGGCCATCTGTGAACCCCCTTAAAAGCGGCATTTCTAATGGGAAACTAGGCCTTTGACTGGGTATCTTGAGTGAGGTTTGTAGCCATAAACCACGCAAAACCTCCCTCTGTGCCACTGTATTAGCCATCCATCTGGCTGCAGTGTCATTCAGGTCATGCAGCCATCTGGAACTGGTACTTGGCCGCCCAGCCCAACCTGGCAGTTTCAGCCAGGTCATCTGACAAGGGTGAGGAGGCCTTCATGGACATTGCCAGTACCGACTGCCACAGGGATTTTTGATACTGGGCAGCATAAGCTTGAAAAGTGGCCTGTCCCTTGGCCAGCGAGGCTGATAAATAGCCCTTTTTGGCCATACTGTCCAATTTTCTGGAGTCCTTGTCCGGTGGGTGTGAGGACAGAAGGACTTTAGCCTTATTACAGGCAGCTTGCTGTATTACCCCTTGATGATCAGGGTGTAAAAAAAGGAAGTCAGCTCCCTCCCTGTAAAGCTGGTATTTTTTATCTATTCGCTTGTCAATAGGAGGAATAGAATTTGGGGTTTGGAGGAGCTTCATAGCATCCTTTTTGAAGAATTTATACACTGGGAGGAGGACGGCTTTTGTGGGTGTTAAACCCATCATATTGAGGTACTCAATCTCCTCCTCATCCTCAACCTGCTCTGTTGTGGCAATATCCAGAGCATCTGCCATTTTCCTTACAAAAGAAAAATGAGAGGAAAAATCCTCAGACACTCTGGGAGGCGAGCCAAATTCCTGCTCAGGGGAAACCTCTGGGGGAATAGGTTTGTCCTCCTCGTAAAGCTCGACCTCTTCAAATAGTGTTGCTCCGGATCAGGAGGCAACACAGTAGCAGCAACCTGGGGACCCTGGGAAGGGGCAGGAGGCTGAGAAATGATGCTCTACAGAGCCTGAATAATTTTAAATGCCTGGGCTATGTCCTGAGCCGAAGGCATTACAGGCTGCTAGCAGAAGTCCCTGGTTTGTAGGAGAGGGTTCTGCATGTTTGAGCTGTCACCAATTTCTTTGAGGGGAATCAGTCAGCCGGTTCTTTCCTCTTTTACCCTTTTCAGCCCGGATCAGGGGCAGGGTAGAAGCACTGGTTAATTCAACCACAACAGACTGCGATGTCAGCTGGTCAGAGCCTGAGGGACCCTTTGAAACTTTTATTAGCCTTCAAGGCGCTTCAACAGTTTTTCTGGGAATGTTTATATATATCACATTCCTGGTCCAAATGTTCAAAACCCAGATAAGCCACACATAAGGTATGCTTGTCTGCCTTGGCAAACACATCTCCACACTTCAGCTGTTAAAACCAGGCTCCCCGGTTCTCTTTTTAGGTTTCTCAGTCATGGTGAAAGATAAAGTGAAAAACCTCCAACCGCTAAATACCAAAGCTAATGCGGTAATTTAAACAGCTTTGTTCCGTTTTTTTCTTTTGCGGTCGGTTCCTGAACCGATAAGGAACCGATGGAACCGAGAAAGGAGATGAAAAAATGAACCGTCTAAGTGGTTCTGTAACCGATAAAAAGCGGTTACAAATAAAATCTTTTAGGACCAAATTTTAGTGATAATGAACAGGTTCTTTAATCAGAGAACCGAAACTAAGTTAAAACTAACTCAGATCCCTCACGGTTATACCGAACCGCGAGGAACCGAGAAAACAACAATTTAAACAATAATAACTAACGATTAATAGAAGCAGTAAAAGAAAACTAAAAATACTTTTTTTCTGACTTTTCTTTCTTCTTTCACGCGAAAGAGACTCCGAGTGACCAGACTTTCAGGCGGAGAGAAAAATCTGAAGGGCTTAGAACACTACAGTTGGTAGAGGCAGTATTTGAAAGATGCTCACGTGCAAAGAATTCCATCATTTGCATGTGTTCCATCTCTCCGGGCAGTCCAACCCATCAGGATGACTGCACAAAGTTATGAATGGTCTCAGCATTACTGGGGTTAGAAGGACTGCATGGCTCACCTAGTCTGTCCATTTCCCTACCTACTGGATAAGCTGCAGATCCTATTTCTTCCTACTCCCCACAAGTATTGCCTTACGTCTGTCCCATGCATTCTTAAATTCCCCCATTGTTTTTGACCCCACAGCCTCCTCAGGAAGACCATTCCATGTGTTTATCACTCTGTGAAAAAATATTTCCTCGTATTGCCCCTGAGCCATCCCTCCTCTATCTTCAAATTGTGACCCCTTGTTCTTGCACATCACTGTTTCTGAAAGATGCTACCCTTAGTCTTTGTCGATTCCCTTGAGGTACTTAAATGTTTCTATCATGTCTCCCCCTCCATCCTTTCCACAAGTGTATACATATTAAGCTCCTTTAGCTTCTCTTCGTATGGCTTCTGTTGCAGACCCTGCACCATTTTAGTTGCCCTCCTCTGGACTGTCTCCATCCTAAGTCTTTGCGGTGACGAGGTCTCCAGAACTGCACACAGTACTTCAGATGGGGCATCAGCGTGGCTCAGTTGGTAGCACATCTGCGTCTGGACCAGAAGGTCGTGGGTTCTCGTCCCACACCAGGACTGAATTTGAACCTAAAACACTGGCATCTGAGTGCAGTATTAGGTGGGTACTGTACTGCTGGGGTGTGCCATCCTTCGGATGAGATGTTAAACCGAGGTCCCATCTACCCATCCTGGTGTTGTCCTGGTGGGTGTCCAGCTGGAAGTAAAAGAACCCAGGGCACTCCTCGCAAAGAGTAAAGGACATTCCCGGTGTCACGGCCAACATTCCCCTTCCCATAAACTGGTTCGTGCAATTGTCCAGGCTGTGTGTAGGTGCTGATGTGCGATATGGCCGCCACAACACATTCAGTCACTTCACTACCAGTCTAGCATTACTTGTAAAGTGCTTTGGGATACACTGTGTACGAAAAGCGCTATATAAATGCTGATCCTTCTCTCACCAATTGTCTGTACAGAGGGATAACAACTTCTTGTTTTCTACTGGTGATGCCTCTCCCTATACATCCCAATATCACACCAGCCATCCCTACTGCCTTCTCAAATTGCTTGCTAACCTTTAGGTCATCTGATATGAGCAACCCCAGGTCCCTTTCCATTTCTGTTGATGTTACTACCCCCCACTGTGCACTCTTCCCCTGGGTTTTTCTTTCCCAGGTTGCATCACTTTGCACTTCTTTGCACTGAATCCAAGCTGCCATACTTCTGACCATTCCTCCAACCTTGCCAAGCCCCTTCTCATCCTTTCCACCACCCCCCCTTCTGTATCAACCCTGTTGCAGATCTTTGTGTCATCTGCTAAGAGGCATACTTTTCCTTCCAGTCCCTCTGCAATGTCACCTGTGAAGACATTAAAAAAGGACCAGACCCAGTACTGAACCCTGCAGTACCCCACTAGTAAGCTCCCTTTCTTCAGAGTGGACTCCGTTTACTATTACCTTCTGTGTCCTGTTGTCCAGCCAGTGTTTTACACAGGCAACCACCCTTGGACCCACTCCCCAGGTTGGCTAATTTGGTAATTAATCTTGTGTGGGACTGTGTCAAATGCCTTGCTAAAGTCTATGTAGGACATGTCCACAGCCCCTCCCTGGTCTACTACTTTGGTTATCCAGTCAAAGAAATCTATTAGATTCGTCTGACACGACCTTCCAGCTGTGAGTCCATGCTACCTTGGGTCCTCTGCCCCACTGGCCTCTAGGTACTCAACAATTCTTTCCTTCAGAAGTGATTCCATCATTTTTCCTACCACTGAGGTCAAACTGACAGGTCTGTACTTTCCTGCCTCTGTCTTGCTCCCACTCTTGTGAAGGGGAATCACATCTGCCCTCCTCCAGTCATCAGCTACCACACCATCCTCCCATCTGTTAAAAAGGGTAGTCAGAGGTGTCACTAGTTCTCCCCTTAGTTCTTTTAGAATTCTGGGGTGAATCCCATCAGGCCCTACTGCTTTGTCCACCTTCAGTTTTAGGAGTTCTTTCAGAACCCTTTCTTCTGTAAAAGGACTGGTAACGACCCCGCTATCCAGAGTGCTTCTATTGATTGGAATAGGTAACTCCCCCTTTTCTTCTTCTGTGAATACTGAGAAGTATTAGTTCTGTATCCCTGCTTTTTCACTGTCCCTCTCTGCCCACCTACTCTCCCCTTTATTCAGCTTCACTATCCCTCCTTTTGTCTTTCTTCGCTCCCTAATATACCGTCAAAAGGTTTTATCCCCCTTCTTAGCAGAGTTGCCCATCTTTTCCTCAGTTTGGGCCTGTGCCATTCTGACTGCCTTCCCCGCTTCCTTCTGTTTTAACTGGTACAGTTCTCTGCCCTGCTCCTTCTGTGTTTCCCAATACTTCCTGAATGCTATCTTTTTCTCCCTAACCTTCCCAGCCACTTCTTTTGAGAACCTGTCTTTTTTTTCATTTTGATTTATTTGCTTCATACAAAGGCTTGTTGCCTCTGTGATGGCAGGTTTTGATGTTTCCCCATTGTTGCTCCACCCCTCCTCCTTGCAAATTTGCTAGTGTTTTTCTGAGGCACTCTCCCATTTTGACAAATTCAGCCCTCCTGAAGTCCAGTACCCTCAGTTTTGTATGCCTTGACTCTGCAGCCGAGTTTATCGTGAACCACACTGTTTGGTGGTCACTTGTTCCCAGATGGATACCCTCTTCTAGATCTGAGATCCTCTCTCCTTCCCCATTTGAGAGTACCAGGTCTAGGACTGCTCCCTCCAAGTGGGTTCCATATACTAGCTGTCTGAGGCATGCCCCCTGTAGGGCATCAAGAATGGCTCTGCTCTTGGATGTGGCTGCAGCAAAGGTCTCCAGTTAACATCTGGCATATTCAGGTCCCCCATCAACAATAGCTCCCCTTTCTCTGCCATCCTAAGGATGCGTTCTATCATTTCCTTGTCCATTTCCTCCCCGAGACGGGGCGTATGCAGACTATGGTGCCATTTCCAGTCTCCATGGTAACCCACAGGGCCTCCTCTCCTCCACATTTACCCTTTTGTTCCGTTGCTTTGATCCCTTCCCTTACATAGAGAGCTACTCCTCTTCCTCCTCTTCTACCCTCCCTACCCCTCCTGTAGATTGTGTACCCTGGTATGTTGACATTCCAGTCATGGTTCTCTGTGTACCATGTTTCTATGACTGCCACGATATCCAGGCATCCCTCTTCCATCAAGGCCACCAGTTCAGGGAGTTTGTTACCTAGACTACGGGCACTGGTACCCACTACCCTCCATTTTTTGATGGCCTTACCCCTTTTTGCCACATCCCAGTCCTTACTGCGTTTTCCTTTTTCTACATTTACCCCTGCCCTTCTCCCTATCGACTTCTCTATCTTGGTGTTTACCTCGCTAACTCAAAGCATAAAATAAGCGGGTTCACATCGCAATCTGCGACCCAAATGTGGCAATGATTAGCATTCATTGCTAATCATCGCCAACAGGCCCTGAATCCTGTAAAAGTGCCTTATTAGGCACTGAAGTTTTTTTGTCTGTCCCAGTAGCCTTTTTCCATCCTCCTCCCTCATGTCCTGCCCCAAGTGCCCCGAGCTGTGTTTGCACTGGGCAGTCAGCTGCTCTTGCCCGCCCCCAACCCGGTCTCTGCACGGGAGAAACATGAATCCTTTTGCAACGTCACCCCAGGGATGAGCCAGCCAGTCAGGAGTTCCAGTTGGAGTAGAAAGGTTTTTTTTTTTTGGTTTTTTTTTTTATGTTTATGTTTATTTTATTTTCTCCACCATTGCTGGTGTCCAGTATGTAATTTAAATCCATTTGCAGGGCAGAAGACCACGGAGTCGTCTGCACAGAGGTGCAGGAGGGAAGCAGAGAAGGCAGACACCATGAGACGGGACTGGAGTCGTCCGGAGGGAATGGGCTGCACAGAGGAGCAGGAGGGAAGCAGAGAAGGCCGACACCATGAGACAGGACTGGAGCGGAGACCAAGCAGGCTGCACCAATTGCGGGAGCGCAGCACACAGATTCAGTCAAGGCAGAACAACACAGCAGAGGATCGGGGGAAACAAGTAACATTTTCATTTTATGGTTGGTGTGGGAGCCTGGAGGAGGGCAGAAACACAGGTCAGGCAGGGGCATCAGGGCACATCTGGGGGGCTGGGGGAATGGCTAAATGGCATCCTGAAAGGGCATGCAAGGCCTGGAAGAAAAAATTACTCACCACAGTAATCTTCTTTCTTCCATTAGGTCCTTTAGCATCAGTAACTTTTTGCACTTAGCTGGCTAGGTGCAATTGCCCCAGAGGTGTGCCTTTAAGAGATTTCTTTAATGAGCGTAGGGCCAGTCAATCAAAAGACAGGAGGGGGGGTGTGAACTGAGTGAGAGCTGTTGACTGCTTCAGAATTTTTTCAAGGAAAAACGAGGGGAAATGCCCCGAAAAAGAATTAACAAGATTCAAAAAACATGCAAATGTCCAAAAGTGGTAATAGAAACAGCAACAAGAGGTAAAAACTCATCAATAACAAACGCCAAATTTGGTAAAAGGTGACATAAGAGCCCTTCTCGGACAGGTGAAGCGGGGAGGAAGGGTGGGAGCTTACTGATGCTAAAGGACCCCATGGAAGAAAGAAGATTACTGTGGTGAGTAATTTTTTCTTCTTACCCCACGAGTTCTTCAGCATCAATAACTTTTTGCAGACTACCAAGCAGTACCAAGTGGGAGGCTGGAAGAGAACCTACTTAGAAAGAGGCTCCAGAACTGCCCTCCCCAAATCTGGCATCAGATCTGGTCTGCACATCCTAACTGTAGTGCTTCACAAACGTGTGCACAGATTTCCAGGTAGCTGCTTTGCAGACATCCAGGAGGGGAATGTCCCTTGCTGCTGCAAGCGAGGCTGCAATGCCCCTGGTGGAATGGGCCCTGAGCCCCACTGGAGGTTGCTGACCAGCTTTCTCATAGCAGAATCTAATACAAGAGACCAACCAACGAGAAAAAGTTTTCTTGGTAGCTGGTCTTCCTCTGCCTACATCCCTGTAGGTGAGGAACAACTGAGTGGAAGAGCCTCTGGACTGTCTAGTATGCTCTAGATAGTGAAAGATGGCTCTTCTGACATCCAAGCTGTGGAGCTTTTGCTCGCCAGGAGTGGATAGCTCAGTAAAGAAGACAGGCAGAGTAATGGATTGGTTCAAGTGAAAATCTGAAACCACCTTTGGCAGAAATTTCCTATTTGTCCCGAGCTCAACTTTATCGTTGTGAGGGGTGATGTTATTCAGCTCCATGCACAGGGCCTGTAGCTCTGAAATCCTCCTGGCAGACGTAATGGCTACCAGGAAGATGGTCTTCCAAGTTACAAACTTGATGTGGGCCGTGGACATAGGCTCAAAAGTTGGATTCATGAGCCCATCTATGCAAAGGTTCAGACTCCAAGGAGGAACAGGCTCCCTGGTTGGAGGCTGGAGGTGCAAGAGGCCTTTGAAAAACTGTTAAAAAATGTCATGGGAAAAACTGATTTTTTCTTCTTTCCCACCGAAAGGTAGGCTGAAATTACCGCCAGGTGTAGCTTGAGTGAAGATGGTTTCAAGCCTAACGCCTGTAGGAGTACCAAGTGGTCTAGCAGCTGAGGGTCTGAAGTTGATAGGGGTTCGATCTTTTCACTTCTGCACCAGAGGGAAAACCTTTTCCATCTGGCTGCATAAGTCTTCTTAGTGTTCGTTTTTTAACCATCCTCAGTATCTTAAGGACCTGTTTAGAGTACTGTGAGGATGGAAACTTTAACTCCTCAAGAACCAGGCTTTGAGGTGAAGGGAGTGTACGTCTGGGTACTGCACTCCTGTCTGAGGAAGGGTCAGCATGGAGCGAGTTGGAGGAAGGCGAATGGGCCTGCTGCAGGACACTGAGAAAAGGAGAGGGTACCAGGCTTGCCTGAGCCAGTCCCGGAGCCACTAGGATCATGGATGCAAGCTGCTGCCTGAGTTTCAGCAAAACCCTAAATATCAGGGGAAAGGGAGAAAATGCGTATAGGAACTTCCCTGACCAGTCCAGGATCACGGCATCCAGAGGAAGTGTTCCTGGAACGGGGGGCCTGCAACAGTACCGAGGAAGCTGAAAATTGAGAGGCTAGGCAAACAGAGCCACGTCTGGTGTGCCCCACTGCCTGAACACTGTGGCTAGTACTTGCTTGTTCAGTGTCTATTCGCTCTGGCCTTGACTGATGCGGCTTAGAGCATCCGCCAGAGTACCGAGTTTGCCTGGGAGGCGAATACTTGAGAGGCCGACTCCCAGGGAGAATGCTAGAGACCAGAGCTTCAGAGCTTCCAAACAGAGTATTCCTGATCTGGTACCACCCTGCTTGTTTACATAGAACACTGCAGTGGTGCTGTCCGTTCAAATTTGAACCGCCTGCCTTCTATGCTGGGAGCGAAAGCTTTGAGAGCTAGTAAGACTGCTCTGAGTTCCAAAACATTTATGTGCAACTGTGACTCTTCAGGAGTCCAGTTGCCGCTCACTGAGGCACAGTCTAGATGAGCTCCCCAGCCCAACAGGAAGGCATCTGTGGTGATCACCTTTGTGGGAAGTGGAGCTTGAAATGGAACCCTGCCTGCAAATTTGCAGGATCCTTCCACCACAGCAAATTTTGGAGGAACTGCTCCGACACCAGTATTAACTTTGAAAATCTGTTGCTTCTCTGAGACCAGCGAGCTCTGAGGTAGGCTTGCAGGAGTCTCATCCTGTACCTGACCCCGGGACTACTGCAGTCATAGAGGCCATAAGTCCCAGAAGTTTGAGGAAATGTCTGGCTGGTCTTGGCTGTCCCTGGGAGAAAGAATCTGCCACTGAAAGGAAACTGAATTCTTTCCTGAGGGAGGAAAGCATATCCCTTCCGAGTGTCCAGCTGGGCCCCTATGAAGGTGAGCAGCTGGGTGGGTTCCAGGTGAGACTTCTCGAGATTTACCAGGAAACCTAGAGACTCCAAAGTGCATTCTGTTTGGGAAAGAGATTCCTTGATTTGGCAAGGAGACTTTGCTACTATGAGCCAGTCGTCCAGATAGGGATAGAGAGCGACATCTAGTCTCCTGAGATGTGCTGCTACCACTGCGAGACACTTGGGGCCGAGGACAGACCGAAGGGCACTATGGTGAACTGATAGTGACCCGAAGGAAGTTTGAACCTGAGAAACCTCCTGTGAGATCTCCTTATTGGTATGTGGAAGTAGGCGTCCTTTTAAGTCGAGGGAGGCTAGCCAGTCGCCCTGCTGTAAGGACTGTATGACCAGTGACAGAGTGACCATTTTGAATTTTTTTTTCCGAAGTTTGTTTAAATATCTGAGATCTACGATAGGTCGCCACTCCCCAGTTTTCTTTTGTGTCAGAAAATACCTAGAGTAGACGCCCTTGCCCTTCTTGTGGGTGGGGACCCTCTCCACTGCTTGTAAAGCCAGAAGGTTTTGTACCTCCATTTCCAACAGCGGTATCTGTGATGGTGACAGAGGTCTTGACAGCTGGGTATGCTTGAGGTCTCTGGTAAGTAGGGGGAGTGGCTTAGCTAGAAGGAAGCTACATTTAAAGATTGCCTTAGAAAGATTCTGCTAATAGCTTGGCAGAAGACACCAGGAGAAAGGACTGCTATGTGACTGAACTTCTCTGCTGGGACTATATTGCCCTCCTTCCCTCCACGCCACCCAAAGCTAGTTTTATTTTTATAGGCACAGGATTTGACTGACAACAGGAACTTCCCGTTTAGGGGCAGGAAGTGAGTGATCACAGTACCACCAAGGACCCACCATCCTAGAAGGGCAAGAGTAGCTCTCCTGACCCTCTAGCTGCTGGAGGTCTGCCTCTGAACAAGTAAGTGGTCTACTGAGAAATATAGATATTCTTGTCTCAGAACAGGACAATCAGAGCTTAAAGGGCACACAGGCAGAAAGTAAGGAGAGAGAAAAAAAAAAAAGAGGAAAGAGTAAGGATTGCAAACAGTTAAGGGGCCAGAAATAAGACATGATTGGAGTGGTGCAGTGCAGTGGCTGTGGAGCAGCAGTCTTCCGGGAGATGTTCTGGAGGATGCGGTGTTCCCATCTGCAGGCACCTCTGGGCTGAGGGAGGAGGTTGCTCATCTCCAGGCTGAGTTGGCCAGGATTTGTGGGACCTCCTCTTCCATCCAGGGACCACCAGTGCCACTGCCGCTGCCTCAGAGGTTGCCAAGAAAGAGGAGCGGTTGGACCACAGTGGACTCAGGGAGGGTGAGGGTGGTGGAACAGAGGCACATCCCTCCAGTTGTACTTCTCCACAATTACTATGAAATTCTGGCAAAGTGTGGTTCCTCTACGGAGGCACCTACAGTGGAGACCAAGGAGGATGCTGGGAACCTCCACAAAGGAGACCCACAGGAGGGTGACAGGGGACCCTGCAGGGGAAGGAAACAACTCCTGGTGGGGGACTCCATTGTTAGGAAGGTAGAACTGGGCAAGGAAGGAGAGGAGGGCAAGGTGCCTGCCTGGCGCCATGGCTTGAGGACAGGGAGCGAATCCTCAGGATTGCCGGAGCAACTGCACAGAGGAGGGAGCTGGATGTCACTGTCCACCTAGGGACAAATGACCTGCTAAGAAAGGATTAGAGAAGTGCAGGAAGAGTTTGTGGAATTGGGGAGGGGCCTTAGTCAAGTATACCCACTGTAACCTTCCTCGGAGGTGCTACCCATCTATGGCATAGGAGAGGCTAGGGTGTTCCGTACTCATGGGATTCAATCAAGTGGTTGAAAACTGTGTGGAGCTCAGGAATTTGGCTTCACTGGGGACTGGGGTCCACCTGGAGTGATGCACTATACTGGCATGATGGGCTGCATCTGTCCAGGAGGGGAACCAGGATCCTAGGGTGATAGGTTTAAATGCTTCATTGGCAAGCTTTAAACTAGCCAAGGGGAGGCACTGAAAGGAGCAGGAAAATCCTAGCCTCCAAACAATCACGGTAGTAAGTGTAAACACCAACATGGAGGTGTCGATAGGGAGAAGAGCAGGGTAAATGGAGAAAGTGACAAAGGCAAGAAGGACAGGATGGGGCAAAAGGGGTAAGGCCATCAGGAAATGGAGGGTAAAGAGTACCAATGCTCCGTAGTCTGGGCAACAAGCTCTGAGCTGGTGGCCTTAATGGAAGAGGGATGCCTGATATCGAGAGGCAGTCACAGAAACATGGTACACAGAGAACCATGACTGGGATGTTAACATACCAGGGTACATAACTTACAGGAAAGACAGGCAGGGGAGAAGAGGGGGAGGAGTAGCTCTCTATGTAAAGGAAGGAATAAAAGCAACTGAACAAAAGAGTAAACAGGGAGGAGAGGAGGCACTGTGGGTCACCTTGGAGACTGGAAAGGGCACCACAATCCGCACAGGGGTTGTGTACAGACCCCCATGTCAGGGGGAAGGAATGGACAAGGATATGATGGAAGGCATTCTTAGAATGGCAGAGAAGAAAAAATTACTCACCTTAGTAATGTTGTTTCTTCTAATGGAGTCTTGCTATATTATAGACATTAGCAGTTTGTTCCAGCTCTAGAACTGACCCGGAGTGAAATGGTTAAAACCATTCCAAAACATAATTTTGGCACGAGAGCAGCTCTATCTGTGTCATTTCAAACCTGAACTGTCAGATCTTTACGAGCCAAACTCACTAAGGTCTGTGTGGAAGCTGTAACTCACACTCAGCCAAAATGGCTACCTAAATAATAACAACCATTGATGGTCCCAACACCCAAGACTCAAGTCAGGGACCAGAAATACTAACACCATTCTAATAATATGAAAATGGAACATAAGTATAATAAACACAAACACACGCTCACACATACACACTCCCCAAAGTCCCAAAGGGGACAAAATGCTAACAGGACATAAGTAGTGCCCACTGTTGCCCGTACCCCACCAAGTAGAGGTTCTGAGAGGGCAGGTTGGGGAGGTTCATAATATAGCAAGACTCCATTAGAAGAAACATTACTAAGGTGAGTAATTTTTCTTCAAACAACATGAAGTCTTGCTATATTATAGACATTAGCAGAATACACAGCAGTACCTCCATGGAGGAGGGACAGAACCTACTTAGGGAATAGGCTCTGAAGAACAGCTGTGCCAAACCGAGCATCTCTCCTGGCCTGGACATCCAGGGAGTAATGCTTGCAAAAGTGTGTACCGCTTTCTTCAAGTAGCAGCCTGGCAACTTAATAAAGGGATATTCTCGGCAGCAGCTAGAGACGCAGCTGTCCCCTGGTAGAATGAGCCTCAACCTGGGGGTTCTGCCCACTTCTGATAACAAAATTGATACAAGAGACAATCCACCTGGCTATTGATCTCTTAGCTTTCCCAACTTCACCATAGGTAAGGAAAAGTTGGAGGAATTCGAACTCAGACCTTGGTACGCTCTATATAATAACTAAGAGCTCTCTTAACATCCAGGTTGTGCAACCTCTCTCACCCAAGAGGAGTGATCAGTGAAAAATACTGAAGGAGATAGATTGATTAAGATGGAAATCTGAAACCACCTTAGGCAAAACTTCCTATTAGTCCTAAGGACTACCTTATCCCTGTGGAAAGAAATAAAGTCAGTCTCCACTGACAAGGCTTGCAATTCACTTATGCGTCTGGCAGAAGTGACAGCCACTAGAAAACAGTTTTCCAAGTTAGGAACTTAAGCTCTGCAGAAGACAGAGGTTCAAAGGGGTTGCATTAACTGGGCAATGCAAACATTAAGGTCCCAAGCAGGGGCCGGTTCCAAAGGGAGGATTAGTATGGAGTAATCCTTAAAAACTTGGAAAACACAGGATGAGAGGAAAGAGGGATGACTTTCCTGTTGACACAAAAGCAGACACAGCTGCCAAATGAACTCTCAGGGTAGCTGGTCTGAGACCCAAGGAATTAAGGTGTACATGTAATCTAACAAAATGGGCACTAGCAGATTCTGGGGAAATATTTTTCAGCACACCAAATGGAAACCTTTTCCATTTAGAACTATAAGTAGCTTCTAGTGGAAGGCTTTCTGGAAGCCTTTAGGATCTCAAGAACACCCTGAGAGAGGTGTAAATCAGCACTCTAACTCCTCAAGAGCCAGGCCTTGAGGTTGAGGGATTTGAGGTCCGGATACCAAACCCTTCCCTGGGCACAAGTCAACAGATTGTGATTCCTGGGAGGCACAGGGAAGATGGACTGTCAGGAGACAGAAGGAGTGGTACTAGGGCTGCCTGGCCCCATCCGGGGCAATCAGAATCACCCTGCAAGGCTGAGATCTGATTTTGACTAGTACTTTGAATAGGAGAGGAAAGGGGGAAAGACAGAGGAACTTCCTCCAATCCAGAAGAAGGGCATCCAGGGAACTGAGCCCAGCACTGGAGGCCTGCAACAGAACAGAGGAAGTTGGTGATTGTCTGGGGCTGCAAAAGATCTATCTGAGGATGCCCCACCTGGCAAAAACTATCCCCAGCATCTGAGGATCCAGGGACCATCTCGTGATGGCCCTGGGAAATCCTGCTGAGGGCATCCGCTAGGACATTGTCCTTCCCTGGAAGATGAACTGCTATGAGGGAAGTGTTCAGGAATAGCCAGAGACCACAACTTATTGCCTCGGTGCACAAGGTCAAGACCGAGTGCCCCTGTTTGTTGATGTACCACATTGTTGTGGTGTTGTCTGTTCTGACTTGTATCACCTTGTCGTGGACAGATGCAGAAAAGCTTGAAGAGCTAAAAGACAGCTCTGAGTTCCAGCAAATTGATGTGGAGCAGAGATTCCTGGGGACCAGACTCCTGAGTGGAAAGGTCGCCATGTGGGCCCCCAACCCAGAAGGGAAGCATCTGTAGTGAGAGTCAAGTCGTGAGAAGGGAAAATGAAGGGACCCCCACTCTTAAATTGCTCTGATCCTGCCACCACTGGAGAGCTAGGATCAAGGTTCGAGTCACTGGGACCAACTTGAAAGGGGGTCTTCTCTGAGACCAAAAGGTTCTCAAGTGAACTGAATGTCTCATCTGAAATCTGGCTCCCTGCACAACAGCTGTGGATGCAGCCATGTGCCCCAGGAGCTGCAGAAAGTGTCTTGCTGGTCGAGAGACCTGCAGAGTGAAGAAAGAGGCCAGAGCCACTAAATTCCTTACCCTTTCTGGGGAAGAAAGGCTCTGGCTAGCTTTGTGTCCACTTCTGCCCCTATAAAGGTGAGTACCTGGACTGGTTCCAGAACCGACTTTGTAGGTTTAGCAGAAAACCCAGGAGGTGAGAAGCTGGGTGACCTGCAGGTGAGATTTACCTGTTCTGGGGACTGGCCTACAATGAGCCAGTCGCCTAGATAGGGGAAAACAGCAATCCTCTGCCTCCTTAAGTGGGCCACTGCCACTGCTAGACACTTGTGAATACCCTGAGCAGAGGTAAGGTCGAAGGGCATTGCTCTGAACTGGTAATGACCTGAGGGCAGTTAGAATCTGAGGTACTTTCGATGGGATCTTCTGATTAGGACATGGAAATAGGCATCCTTGAGGTCCAGGGAGGCTAGCCAGTCCCCTGGCCTTAGGGAAGGTAAAATCATTGCCAGAGTTACCATTTTGAACTTTGGTTTCAAAGATGCTTGTTCAGATATCTGAGATCTAAAATCGGCGCCATTCTCCTGTCTTTTGGGGTAAGGAAGTATCTGAATACAGACCCCTGCCCTGATGCAGGGGAGGAACCCTTCACTGCTCTGAGAGCTAACAGTGTTTCCAGAGCGAGGGTCTCTGAAGCACTTGTAGGTAGAAAAGTCTGCTTCTCAACCTGGAAACTTTTTAAGCTGAGAACCAGACCCTGGCTTACTACCTCCAGAACCCACTTGTCTGAGGTTGAAGAAGCCCACTCTGACTGAAGAAGCCAGCCTGCCCCCCACTGGTACAGGAAAATCGGGCCCTGGGCACCCCATCAGGGTGCCTGTTTCGCAGGAGCTTTAGGCTGGGGTGGGAGCAGGTCTGCCCACCCTCGCCTGCCCTGCCTCTGAAGAAGCCCCTCTGAGCATAGGCAGAGGAGGCCTGAGTCTGGTAGAAAGGCCTGTGAAAAGGCCTCACCCCACCCCTGGGGGCATGCCTTTGAGGAGTGGCTTGCCGCCCTAGCCTGGGCACTCTTGTAAGTAGTCCCATATTCATCCATATTCTCATGTAATTCTCTGTCTGCTCTCCAAACAGAGAATTTCCCACCACAGGAAAATCCATAGCCTAGTCTGGGTATCCTGTGACAAACTAGTACACCTGAGCCAGGCCAACCTACGAAAAGCTACAGATGTGGCCATGACCCTAGAGGAAACATCATTAACATCCACAGCAGCATGAAACTGAACCTTAGAGGCTTCAATGCCATCAGCAGCCACCTGTTCTAGTTCACTAGCCAGCTGGCCATGGGCCTGCTTGGCCAATTGCATAACAGTATCCCATCTAGATTTCTGATACCTAGCTACATAAGCCATATAATTTGCTTACCTGAGTCCCAGAGAGCTGCCATATACTGTTTTTTGCCATGGCATCAATCTTCCTGGAATCCTTGTCAGGAGGATGTGAAGCCAAGGGAATATTAGCTTTTATCAGCAGCAGCCTGAACTACCCCAACATGACTGCATTGCTGAGAAAGGAATTCTGTATCAGGGCCTGACAATGTATACCTTCTGTCCATCTTTTTATCTACAGGAGGCACAGAATTAGGAGCTTTTAAAATTGTAATTGTTTGTTTCCTAAAAGACTTATGTAAAGGAATAGACAATCTCCTAGACTCTGGAATATCCATCATTTCTACAAAATCAGGCTCCTCTTGCTCATCCACAGCCTCTTCTAAAGGAAGCTGGAGGGTTTCGCAACTTTTATAAAACATAAATGAGATGGGGACTCAGACAGCATAGGGGAGATTCTAAAGGTCTGTCTGGGAGATGTTCCGTTCAATGGGCACACCCAGACCTTCCCAGCCACATTCCTTGTTCATAATCCTCCTCCCCCTCCTCTGGTTCATAAAATTCTCAATATCATAATCCTGAACCACTGGGACCGGACGAACCGACCTTTACCAGATAGTGGTGGTTCGGATGGACCCTGAGACAGTGACTGGACAATTTGTATGCTTTTGTATCTCTGCAGCAGTTGGAGAAGAATTTTGGACCCAGACCTGCTGATTTTCTTGTTTTCTTTACTGGAATTGGTTCCTCAGAACCAGCTTTTCTTTTGCCCGAGGAAGTCTGGCCCTGGTCAGAGGGTATTCCTCTGGTTCGGGTTGGCACCGAACCGGGCTGGCCATCCGGTCAGCAGACTTTTGGCCTCTCGCCCTTGAGCCTGCCCAATCTTTTTCCAGGGTGGCTGCAGGAAATTCTTACATACCTGGCAGTCTGACTGAGGTGGTCAAACCCCAGACAATAAACACATGTGTGTGTGGGTCAGCCTTGCAAAGACTTCCCACAAACATCACAGTGTTGAAACCAGTGGCCCGGTTTTCTTTTGGGTTTCTCAGACATAATGCCAGCCTAACCAAAACTTGCCTTTAACGCAGTGCCAGGCAAGACAATTTTATCGGTTCCTAAGCGTGTCACTGGTATTGAAAAACGTAATAAATCCATTTTTTTAGAACCGATAAGAACCGGGAACGCACTCTAAAATAGTAACTTTTAGTTTTAAATGAGTTTTAACCCACTGATCGGTTCAAAACCAACCGATAACTTACAAGTTCCACACAGACAAAACCTTCATTTACTTACGGTTACCACAGATAGAGCTTGAACGAACGGTTTTTGCGGTTAAAATAAAACTATTCTCAGTTAAATCCAACCGAGAAAACACTTTTTAAACCGAGAAATGAACCGCAGAAGGAGAAATCTCCGGAGCGACTGTTCACTGAGGCGGAGTAAAGAATCTGACAGTTCAGGTTTGAAATGACACAGATAGAGCTGCTCTCGTGCCAAAATTCTATTTTGGAATGGTTTTAACCATTTCACTCCGGGGCAGTTCTAGAGCTGGAACAAACTGCTAATGTCTATAATATAGCAAGACTTCATGTTGTTTGAAAGG
Source organism: Neoceratodus forsteri (assembly GCA_016271365.2). NCBI lineage: Eukaryota > Metazoa > Chordata > Ceratodontiformes > Ceratodontidae > Neoceratodus > Neoceratodus forsteri. The sequence goes on from CM028136.1 coordinate 87,774,071, forward strand.
GGAGATACTGTTGATGGGAGACCTGAATATGCCAGATGTTAACTGGAGCACATTTGCTGCAGCCACATCCAAGAGCAGGGCCATTCTTGATGCCCTACAGGTGGCAGGCATTAGACAGCTAGTTTCGGAACCCACTCGTGAGGGAGCAATCTTAGACCTCGTAGTCTCAAACGGGGGCAGTGAGAGGATCTCAGATCTAGAAGTGGGTTGCCATCTGGGGACAAGTGACCATCAAACAGTGTGGTTCACGTTAAACTCAGCTACAGAGTCAAGCCTACAAAGTGAGGGTACTGGACTTTAGGAGGGCTGACTTTGGCAAGATGGAGAGTGCCTCAGAAAAGCACTAGCAAACAGGCTAGAAGGAGGGTGGAGCAACAATGGGAATTATCAAAACTGCCATCACAGAGGCAACAAGCCTTTGTGTGAAGCAAACAAATCAAAACGAAAAAAAAAGCCACTATGGTTCTCAAGAGAGGTGGCTGTGAAAGTCAGGAAGAAAAGATAGCATTCGGAAGTATAAGGAACACAGAAGGAGCAGGACAGAGAGCTGTACCAGTTAAGGCAGAAAGAAGCAGGGAGGGAAGTCAGAATAGCAAAGGCCCAAACTGAGGAAAAGATAGCCAACTCAGTTAAGAAGGGGATACAACCTTTTATAGGTACATCAGCGAGCGAGAAAGACAAAAGGAGGGATAGTGAGGCTGGAATAGAATGAACGGTGGGTGGTGGGCAGAGGGGACAGTGAAAAGCAGGAATACTGAACGAATATTTCTGCTCAGTATTCACAAAAGAGGAGGGGAAGTGCCTAATCCAATTAACAGAAGCACTCTTGATAGGGGGTCGATCCCAGTCCTTTCACAGAAGAAAGGGTTCTGCAAGAACTCCAAAACTGAAGGTGGACAAAGCAATGGGTCCTGATGGAATTCACCCCAGAATTCTAAAAGAATTAAGGAAGGAACTAGTGAAACCACTGGCTACTCTTTTAATAAATCATGGGAGGATGGTGTGGTACCGAGGACTGGAGGAAGGCAGATGTGATTCCCCTTCACAAAAGTGGGACCAAGACAGAGGCAGGAAACTACAGACCTGTCAGTCTGACCTCTGTGGTAGGAAAGTGATGGAGTCAGTTCTGAAGGAAAGAATAGTTGAGTACCTAGAGGTCAGTGGAGCACAGGATCCAAGGCAGCATGGGTTCACAGCGGGAAGGTCATGTCAGACGAATCTAATAGATTTCTTTGACTGGGTGACCAAAGTAGTAGACCAGGGAGGGGCTGTGGACATGGCCTACCTAGACTTTAGCAAGGCATTTGACACGGTCCCACACAAAAGATTATTAGTCAAATTAACCAGCCTGGGAGTGGGTCCCAGGGTGGTAGCCTGGGTAAAACATTGGCTGGACAACAGGACACAGAAGGTAATTGTAAATGGAGTCCACTCTGAAGAAAGGGCGGTTACCAGTGGGGTATCGCAGGGTTCAGTATTGGGTCCAGTCCTTTTTAATGTCTTCATCAGTGACATTGCAGAGGGACTGGAAGGAAAAGTATGCCTTTTTGCAGATGACACAAAGATCTGCAACAGGGTTGATACACAAGGAGGCGTGGAAAGGATGAAAAGGGACTTGGCAAGGTTGGAGGAATGGTCAGACGTATGGCAGCTAGGATTCAATGCAAAAAGTGCAAAATAATGCACCTGAGAAACAAGAACCCAGGGAAGAATACACAATGGGTGGGAGGTAGTAACAACAACAAAACAGGAAAGGGACCTAGGGGTAATCATATCAGATGACCTTAAGGTTAGCAAGCAATGTGAGAAGGCAGTAGGGAGGGCCGGGGGTATACTGGGATGTATAGGGAGAGGCATCAGCAGCAGAAAACAGGAAGTTGTTATCCCTCTGTACAGACAGTTGGTGAGATCCCATCTGGAATACTGTGTCCAGTTCTGGAGACCCCATCTCCACACGGACATAGACAGCATAGAGGCAGTCCAGAGGAGGGCAACTAAAATGGTGCTGGGTCTGCAAGAGAAGCCGTATGAGGAGAGACTAAAGGAGCTTAACATGTATACCCTTGAGGAAAGAAGGGAGAGGGGGGACATGATAGAAACTTTCAAGTACCTCAAGGGAATCAACAAAGTCCAAGAGGGTAGCATCTTTCAGAAAAGAGACTTGCAAGAACAAGGGACACAATTTAAAGATAGAAGGAGGGCAGTTCAGGGCAATGTGAGGAAGTATTATTTCACAGAGAGGGTAGTGGATGCATGGAACAGCCTTCCTGAGGAAGTTGTGGGTCTAAAACTGTGGAGAATGCAAGAATGCATGGGACAGACATAAGGCAATTCTTGTGGGGGGCAGGAAGATATAGGCGGTTGGTTAACTAGGATCTGCGGCCTATCCTGTAGGTAGGGAAATGGGCAGACTAGATGGGCCTAGCGGTCCTTATCTGCCGTCAAAGTCTATGTTTCTATGTTTCTCGCAGCTGCTTGAACTGTAATGACAGACCCTTCTCCACTATCTCCAGCACCCACTTGTCTGACGTGATGAGGGACCAGTGCTGAAGACAGTGAGAGAGTCTGCCTCCAACCAGAAACGGGGAGGCGACCTGGACACTCACATCAGGACTTAGACTGAGAGGCAGATGGCTGGGTAGAGGTAGACCTTTGGCCCCTTCTGCCCCTGCCTCTGAAAGACCCCCTGTACTGGCTAAAGTCAGACTGGGGATAGGGACTGTAAGGCCTGGAAACAAAACTTCTGCCCCTACCGCCCCTGGGACGGGATCTCTGAGGGGTGGCGGGTTTAGGCTTGGATGAATGGCTCTGCCAGGAGGCCCTGTACTCATAGACCTTTTTCATGTAGTCAGTGGTTCTGTAATCAAACAACATATTTTGATCACAGGGAAAATCCATGGCCTTGTTCGGAATGTCTGTGGTCAGACTGGTTGTTCTAAGCCAGGCAAAGCGTCTCAGAGATATGGCATAGACCATTGCCATAGAGGCTGCATCATTACTGTAATCTGCCATGTGGAATTGGTACATAGTAGCTTCCAAGGCAGTTTTTGACGTATCCACCAGCTCCTGTACCATAGAATCTGATCCGTTGCGGGCGATAGCCTGGACAGATTTCCAAAGGGCTTTGTGAAATTTGGTTGTGAATGCCATGTAAGAAGAAAGCCTGAGAAGCAGGGAAGCTGTGGCATACATTTTCTTTGCTATAAAGTCAATTTTCTTGGAATCCTTGTCAGGGGAGAGGGCGACAAGGAGACTCCAGCTTTCTCACAAGCTACCTGCTGCACTATACTCTAGTGGCTAGGGTGTGCTGACAGGAACTCGGTACCATTTTTAGACAATTTATATTTTCTCTCAAGCCGCTTACCAACCCCTAGTACTGAAGTGGGGCGTTAAAGCACCTTCATGGTATTTTTTCTAAATGCATTACCGATAGGGACGACCAGGGTCTTTCAGGATGAAAGACCCTTCATCTCCCTATAATCTTCGTCTTCGACATCCTGGTTGGGCTCCTGTGTAGGAAGGTCCAGGGTATCCATCATATTTTGTATAAATGAAAACAGATGAAGGATCCTTGTGGTCACCCGGGAGATCCCCAAGGCGAGGGTCCAGGGACTCCTGGGGCTGAAGGCCCTCAAAATCCATGTCAGGGGCATCACAGAATTGATCATCATCTGCGTCACCCTCACAATCTACAGAACAGAGAACTGTGGAAGAGTGCTTGCCAGCCCCAGTAAATAGAGGACCCATCTTTTGAAGGGTCTGAAACAGTTGCCATGCTTTTTCCATATCTTGCACTGACGGAAGAACCTGCGCAGTTTGCAAGTGCTTTGTTTTTTCTGAATGCTTTAAGCTGCCTGTTGTCTCACTATTGGCTTTCCCAGGAGCAACGGAAGCATATCTGTCTTGACAAAGTTTCTTTTTAGCCACTTCATCAGAGGCTAGATCAAGCTTCCTTTTTTCGTCACTCTTATTATTTTTCAATTTGTGAGGAACTTCATCTTTGGAAGCTTTATTTTTTGACTGGGATCTGGAGGGTTCCTCAGCACCTCTGCTTTTGGTAGTAGTATTTTTGAATGGCCCCTCATCGGAAACCTTTGATTTATCCTCAGCCATAATTAACAAAGGTTTGTCTGCTATGTTCACCAATTTAAGCAAAGCAAAAAAGTTCTGGACCTATGAACTGAGTGCAGGTTTCTGTGAAAATGCCACCGGCCAGTCCTGCCCCAGTTAATAAACTCTGTCTATTACCAGTGCCTTTTTTTTTGGTTGTAAAACTGGAACCTATACCAGTGCCAATCTTAATACAAAACCAGTAATACTCAACTGCTCACAGGTGGCTACTGGACCCTTACGGACAGTCCTGACACAGATGATACCAAGGTCCAGTAATACAACAACAAAGGTTTCCTCATAATTGCCAATCTAGAGAGAAAAACCCCAGGCACTGTTTAAGTTTGAAATCTACTGCAGGTGCCACGAGGTAAACCCCGAGAGGTCGGAGGTAAAAAAAAAAAAAAAAACAGCAAGGCAACTGTCCCCAATTTGACGGTTACCACAAGAAATCAGTCAAAATTAAGGAAACCGTGGAAAATAAACACCTGCGATAAAATTAGGCTTTAAAGTAAATAGTTGTGGTAAAAATAAAAAATTTGCGAAACGCTAATGAAAATGTTGCAGTTGTCACTCAACACACTAAAGGAAATGATTTATGAGGAAAACTTTACTCAGATAAGCGCTAGGAGGCTCTCAGCAAGGAAAGCTGGGAGACACCTCAAAGGCAATATGCTCAGTCCAGCGGAGAAAAAATTCTGAAGTAGTCAACAGCTCTCACTCAGTTCACACCCCCTCCTGTCTTTTGATTGGCTGGCCCTACGCTCATTAAAAAATCTCTTAAAGGCACACCTCTGGGGCAACTGCACTTAGCCAGCTAAGTGCAAAAAAGTTACTGATGCTAAAAGACTCCTGGAGTAAGAACAATACTGGGCATTAAAGACTTGTGCCCTGCTCTTTGCAGTGAACATTTAGGAACATAATTAAGACTAAGTAATGTGCCCTGCTTTGCAGAGATCCATGAGAGGAAGTAAAAAGACTTGTGCTCTGCTAGTGTTGTGCCCTGCTCTTTGCAGTGAACATTTGGGAACAGAATTAAAACTATGTGCCCTGCTTTGCAGAGAACCATGAGGGGAAAGAGTAAAAAGTTAATGTGCCCTGCTCCTCACAGTGAACATTTGCAGGCAGAAAAGACTTTAGTAATGTGCCCTGCTTTGCAGAGATCTGTGAGAGGAAGTAAAAATTTATTTCAATGTTTTATCACAGTCACGAATGTCATGCTCACGAATGTCACAGTCTGCTTTGGCAGACAACACGCTAACTCTCGGCTCTTAATGTACTGCTGCACTTCCTGTATTTCACAAATGGCTAAATAAAACAGGTAAACGTCTAAAACTATGTGTACAATGTGTATTTTATCAATATATAGCAAAATAAGTAGATGTTACGAGGTGTTGAGCAAAAATATCAATTTTCTGTAATTGCTTATCAACTTCGGCCAATTGCTAATCATTTTTCACTTTGATTAGTGAAAGCCACTAATCAAGTCTCCGACACTAATTTATGCCTTACTACTTTTTTTTCGGGGAGAGGGGGGCCCCTAGGATTTTCCTGCTCCTTTTCAGTGCCCCCGGCTAGTTTAAATGCTTGCCAATGAAGCATTTAAACCTATCACCTAGGATCCTGGTTCCCCTCCTGGACAGATGCAGAGCATCACGCCATTACAGGCCTGCATCCCTCCAGGTGGACCCCCAGTCCCCAATGAAGCCAAAACCCTGAGCTCTGCACCAGTTTTTCAAAACACTGATTGAATCCCATAGTGCGGAGCACCCTATCCTCACCCATGCCATAGACAGGTAGCACCTCTGTGAAGGTTACCATGTGTGTTACTTGTCTAAGGCCCTCGCCAACTCCCCAAACTCCTCCTGCACTGATCCCTTTCCCAGCCAGGCCATTTGTCTCTAGGTGGACAATGACATCCGGCTCCCTCCCTCGTGCAGCTGCTCCAGTGATCCTGAGGATTAGCTCCCTGTCCCTCTAAGCCATGTCGCCTGGCACCTTACCTCCCTCTCCCCTTCCTCCCCCAGTTCTACCCTCCTAACAATGGAGTCCCCCGACCAGGAATTGTTTCCTTCCCCTGTGGGGTCCCATGCCACCCTCCTGTGGGTCTCCTTTGTGGAGGTTCCCAGCATCCTCCTTGGTCTCCACTGCAGATGCCTCCACAGAGGAACCACACTCTGCCAAAATGGCATCTGAATTGTGGAGAGGTACAGCTGGAGGGATGCGCCTCTTTTCCCTCACCCTCCCCAAGCCTACTGTGGTCCAACTGCTCCTCTTTCTTGGCAACCTCTGAGGCAGCGGCGGTGGCCCTCGTGGTCCCTGGGTGGGAGAGGAGGTAACTCAAATCCTAGCCAACTCAGCTTGGAGATGAGCAACCTCCTCCCTCAGCCCAGAGAGGTGCCTGCAGATGGGACACCGCCGCATCCTCCAGAACATCTCCCGGAAGACTGCTGCTCCACAGTCACTGCACCACTCCCATCATGTCTTATTTGTGGCCCCTTAACTGTTTTGTATACTTACTCTTTTTTTTTTTTTTATTTTATATAATTTTTTTTCCTCACTACTTTCCTGCTGCCTCTGTGCCCTTAAAGCTCCTGATCTTCCTGTTCTGGGACAGGAAGTTCCTATATTCCTCAGTAGTCTCCTTCTTACTTGCTCAGAGTCAGACCTCCAGCAGCTGGGGGAAGGGTGGAGAGCTACTCTTTCCCTTCTACAGACTTTTGTGCCTCTGTGATCACTCTTCACCCAACTCAGACAAACACACTAACTTTTTTTTTTTGTTTGTTTGTTTCTACCCTAAATTGAAGGTCCTGGTAGCAGAGTTCTAGTTCTTTAGTCCCAGTAGAGTAGTAAAGTTCTAACAGTACCTCCTTCCTCTTGCAGTTCTCTCGGAATAACCCACTTTATAAGCACATATTCTCCATCAGGGTGAGCGTGGCATTTAACCACGCCTGCTGTTGTGAGGACACTGCCCGCGGCCTCGCGGCATCACAACACACCCCAGGAGGATTAAATGCCTATAACCCCATACCCTGTCGTGGGTTATTGCTAACTTGATCCACTCCACATGTGTCTTCTCCCTTCTTTAACTCTGGTCCCTTTCCATCCCCATCCACTATGAATACAGAGCAAAAATAACTATTTAAAACCTCAGCTTTCTCAAAGTCCTCCTCAACCTTAGGTCCCCCCTCCCCCCTAAAACTCACAATCCTGTCTTGTCCTCATTTCCCCCACATATCTAAAAAAAAGTTCCGTCTCCTCACTTGACATGTTTAGATATTCTCTCTTCTGTTTCTGCTTTTGCTCTCCTAATCTATTTCCCTGGTTGTCCCAATTTCTCCTTATAATGTACTATATCACACTGTTTTCCTGTATATTTCTTTTTTTGGGGGGGTTGCATATTCCTTTGAATTCTGTCCGATACTTGTACCCCCTCTTCCCCAGGTCGCACATTAGAAACAAGCCTTGGCTCATGGTGCTTTTCCCGGTTATTAACTTTTAAATAAATAAATGATATCTTCTGACAGCTATCCCATCTCTTAATGTCGGGGAGTGCCAATCCAGGTAGAGAAACAAATGGAAGGGCAATAATACCTCAAGGAGAGCCCTCCGGCCTGGAAGATTCCCGCCATTAGAGGGCTCAAGGGACCAAATGGCAACCCCGGCCAAATAGCTGTTAAGATATGGAAGGGGAAACATATATAATTTATCAGTTGCCTGGACCCATTAAAGGTGCCCCTCCCTCATCCCCCCCAGTCTGACCCACACCCCATCCAATTCCCAATTCCGAGCCCCAGAGTCAAGCTTCCCCAGAAAGGGGCATGGCACCCAAGAAGAAAAAAAAATGTAACCGACAATAACTCGGCTCTCAGGTTGTTAGGGATGGATTTCTATATTGTTGTAACCGTTTTGAGTATTTCTCCTAGTTGTAGCGGTGACGTCTTCTGATCTTGGTGTTCTGTCTGGTTTGTTTGTCTTCTCTAATTTTACTGCTTCCATTATTTTTTCCGTAATGATGCCCTTCTGTAGCATGTCATTTGCTGCCTCTAGTGCTGACTGGTATGTCTTTTGGCCAGCTGGGTATAATACCACAAGCTTAGCTGGGTATGGTGTGCGAAAGGAAAAATTACACACCTTAGTAATGTTGTTTCTTCTAATGGAGTCTTGCTATATTATGACAACTGCAGTGAGTCCCAACCTTCGAACTGCTCCAGAGGTGAAAGAGTTAACTTTCCATGCCAGGCATGGAACTCTGAGCACGAGCTCAGTTGGAAACTCTGTCTGCTGTTCTTCAAACACAAACTGTCAGATCTTTACGAGCTAAAACTCACTAAGGCTCTGTGTGGAAGCTGTAAACCTACACTAGCCAACTGGCTACTAACAAACACACATTTTTGATCCCAAAACAAAGACTCAAGTCAGGAGACTCAAAAAATGAAAAACACAACACCAATTCACCCCAAAAAAGGAAGGGTGAAAAACAACAAGGTGGGCATCAACTAAGTGCCAACACTGTACTGCCCACCCACATCCCAAAAACAGAGGTTCTGAGAGGGGCAGGCAGGGAGGGAGGTCATAATATAGCAAGACTCCATTAGAAGAAACAACATTACTAAGGTGAGTAATTTTTTTCTTCAAACAACATGAAGTCTTGCTATATTATGACAATTGCAGACTACACAGCAGTACCTCCATGGAGGAGGGACAGAACCTACTTAGGGAATAGGCTCTGAAGCACAGCTGTGCCAAACCGAGCATCACTCCTAGCCTGGATGTCCAGGGAGTAATGCTTGGTAAAAGTGTGAACTGTTTTCCAGGTAGCTGCTTGACATCTCTCTAAAATAGGGATGTCCCTGGCAGCAGCTGTACCTCTGGTAGAGTGTGCCCTCAGGCCTGAGGGAAGAACTTTTCCCAGCTTTTCATAACAGAATTGGATACAAGAGACAATCCACCTGGCAATGGATCTTTTAGTGGCGGGCTTCCCTTTACCAACCTCCCCATAAGTGAGGAACAGTTGGAGGGAGTCAAACCTGTGACCCCTGGTACGCTGTATGTAGTAACTAAGGGCTCTCTTCACATCTAGGCTGTGCAGCCTCCTCTCACCAGAGGAGGAATGGTCAGTGAAGTACACTGGAAGAGATATAGATTGATTAAGGTGGAAATCTGAAACCACCTTAGGTAGGAACTTCCTGTTAGTCCGGAGGACCACCTTATCTCTGTGAAAGGAGATAAAATCCGGCTCCACTGACAACGCTTGTAATTCACTGGCGCGCCTGGCAGAGGTGATGGCTACCAGAAACACAGTCTTCCAAGTCAAGTACTTAAGCTCAGCTGAAGACAAGGGCTCAAGGGGTTGCATACGCTGAGCAATGCAAACATTAAGATCCCAGGCAGGGGCAGGATCCCTGAATGAAGGGTTGGTGTGAAGCAACCCCTTAAAAAACTTGGAAAATACAGGATGAGCTGAAAGGAAAGAGGGTTTACCTGCTGAAATAAAAGCAGACACAGCTGCCAAATGCACCTTCAGGGTTGCTGGTCTCAACCCCAAAGTGTTTAGATGGACCATATAATCCAGGACTGTGGGTAAATCAGCAGAATCTGGAGAAATATGCTTTTCCGAGCACCATATGGAAAACCTTTTCCATTTGGAATTGTAAGTAGCCCTGGTGGAAGGCTTCCTAGAAGCCTTCAATACATCCATTACACCTTGGGAAAGGTGTAGATCAGCAAACTCTAACTCTTCAAGAACCAGGCCTTGAGATTGAGAGATCTGAGGTTCGGATACCAAACCCTTCCCTGGGCACAGGTTAACAGATTGTGATTCCTGGGAAGACACAGGGGAGGACGGACTGCTAAGGACAGTAGGAGTGGATACCAGGGTTGTCTGGCCCAATCTGGAGCAATCAGAATGACTGTGCAGGATTGGGATCTGATTTTGACTAGCACTTTGAACAGGAGAGGGAAGGGAGGGAAGGCATAGAGAAACTTCCCTTCCCAACTGAGGGCTAAGGCATCCAGAGGGACTGATTCCAACACTGGGGGCCTGCAGCAAAAAAGGGGAAGTTGGTGATTGTCTGGGGCTGCAAAAAGATCTATTTGCGGGGTGCCCCATCTGGCAAATATTACTCCCAGGACCAGGGGATCCAGTGATCACTTGTGATGGCCCCGAGAAATCCTGCTGAGAGCATCTGCCAGGACATTGTCCTTGCCTGGGAGGTGAACTGCCGTGAGAGAGGTGTTCAGGGAGTAAGCCAGAGACCACAACTTCATGGCTTCGGTGCACAAGGCCATAGACCGAGTGCCCCCTTGCTTGTTAATGTACCACATTGTAGTGGTGTTGTCTGTTCTGACCTGTACAACATTGTTCTGAACAGATTTGGAAAAAGCTTGAAGTGCAAGAAAAACTGCTCTGAGCTCCAACAGGTTGATGTGGAGCAGAGATTCCTGGGGAGACCATAGTCCCTGGGTAGTGAGGTTGCCCATGTGAGCTCCCCACCCCAAGAGGGATGCATCTGTAGTAAGGATTAAGGAGTGAGACTGAGTGACAAAAGAAACCCCTTGTCTCAGGTTCCTCTGATCCTGCCACCACTGTAGGGCTTGGATCAGGGTTCGAGTTACTGGGATCAACTTGGTAAGAGGATCCTTTCTTTGAGACCAAAAAGCTCTCAAATGGAACTGGATGTCCCTCATCTGAAATCTTGCTCCTTGCAGTACTGCTGTAGAAGCAGTCATGTGTCCTAGGAGCTGCAGAAAATGCCTTGCTGGTCGAGAGACCTGCAGGGTGAATGAGGAGGCCAGGGAGACTAGGGTCTTTGCCCTGTCCAGAGGAAGGAAGGCCCTGGCTTCCTGTGTGTTCAGTTCTGCGCCTATGAAGGTAAGAAGCTGGACAGGCTCTAGAACTGACTTTGAGAGATTCAGAAGGAAACCTAGGGAGGTAAGCAGTTGCTGCGTTATCTGAAGATGTAAGTTGACCTGGTCTGGGGACTGGCCTACTATGAGCCAGTCGTCCAGGTAAGGAAAGATGGCAATCTTTTGCCTTCTTAGATAGGCAACTGCTACTGCCAGGCATTTGGTGAATACCCTTGGAGCAGAGGTGAGGCCGAAAGGCATTGCTCTGAACTGGTAATGGCCTGAGGGCAGCTCGAACCTGAGGTACTTTCGATGGGAGCTTCTGATGAGAATATGGAAGTAGGCATCCTTGAGGTCCAGGGACGCTAGCCAGTCCCCTGGCCTTAGAGAGGATAAAATAATTCCCAGAGTCACCATTTTGAATTTTGGTTTTAAAAGGTGCTTGTTTAGGTATCTGAGATCCAGGATGGGCCGCCATTCTCCTGTCTTTTTTGGGGTAAGGAAGTACCTGAAGTACAGTCCTTTGCCCTGGTGCAGGGGTTGAACCCTTTCCACGGCTCTGAGAGCCAGGAAGGTAGAGACTTCGCCTCTAGGACAAGTGCCTCTGATGGATTTGCAGGTGGAAAGGATCTGGTTCTCATCTTTGGAAATTTTTAAGCTGAGAACCAGTCCCTGGCTTACTACTTCCAGGACCCACTTGTCTGATGTTAGAGACTTCCAGTCCTGGACAAAGTAAGCCTGCCTGCCCCTCACAGGTAGTGGAGACCGCCCTGGCCACCCCATCAGGGTGCCTGCTTGGTAGGGGCTTTAGGCTGAGGGGTGGAAGCAGGTCTGCTTGTATCCCGTCTGCCTCTCCTCTAAAGAACCCCCCTCTGGGCATAAGCTGAAGAGGAGGCCTGGGCTTGGTAAAAAGGCCTATGAAAAGGCCTGCCCCTGCCCCTGGAAGGCTGCCTTTGAGAAGTGGCCTGCCTTTCCTTGGCCTGTGCACTCCTATACGTGGTCCTATACTCACCCATTTTCTTCATGTAATTCTCTGTCTGCTCCCCAAACAGAATTACCCACAACAGGAAAATCCATGGCCTTAGTCTGGGTATCCTGTGACAGGCTAGTACATCTGAGCCAAGCAATTCTGCGAAGTGCCACAGATGTAGCCATGACTCTTGATGACACATCATTAGAGTCCACTGCAGCATGGAATTGCACCTTAGATGCCTCAATACCATCAGCAGCCACCTGCTCCAGCTCATTGGCAAGCTGGCCAGGGACCTGTTTTGCTAGAGCCATAACAGTATCCCATCTGGATTTCTGGTATCTAGCAACACAAGCCATATAATTTGACTGTCTGAGTCCCAAGGATGCTGCCATGTATTGTTTCTTTGCCATGGCATCAATCCTCCTGGAGTCCTTGTCAGGGGGGTGTGAAGCCAAGGGCATGTTTGCCTTGTCACAGGCTGCAGCCTGCACTACCCCAAAATGGCTGCATTGTTGTGTAAGGAACTCCGTATCAGAGCCTGACAATGTGTACCTCTTGTCCATTCTCTTATCCACAGGAGGTAGAGTGTGAGGAGTTTTTAGAATTTTTACTGTCTGTTTTCCAAAAGATTTATGCAAAGGAATAGACAGTCTCCTAGACTCTGGGATATCCATCATTTCTACATAGTCAGGCTCCTCTTGATCATCCACAGCTTCCTCCATAGGGAGCTGGAGGGTTTCAGCCACTTTTTTATAAAACATAAAATGAGAAGGGGACTCAGAAAGCTTAGGAAGAGACACTCCTGAAGGTCTGTCTGGGGAGATGTCCGGTTCAATGGGCACATCCAGACTTTCAAATCCACATTCACTCTCCTTATACTCCTCTTCCCCCCCCCTCCGGTTCATAAAATTCCTCTAAATCATACTCTTGAACCGGTGGAACCGACCGAACTGTACGCTTACCTGATGGTGCCGGTTCAGTCGGAACCGGGGAAAGCGACTCACAATTTTAATCGCTTTGGCTATTTCTTCAGCGGTTGGAGAGGAAAGTTTTGGCTCCACACCAGCTGATTTCCTAGTCCTTTTTGCTGGAACAGACTCCTCCGAGTCGGCTTTCCTTTTGCCCGAGGAAGTCTCGCCCTGGTCAGAGGGCACTCCCTTCGGTTCGGTTGAAACCGAACCAGGCTGGCCATCCGGGTCAGCGGACTTTTTTGGCCTCCCTTTCCCTGAGCCTACCAACTCTCTTTTCCAGGGTAGCTGCAGGAAAATTTTTGCAAATCTGGCAGTCTGCATTGAGGTGGTCAAACCCCAGACAATAAACACAGGTGGTGTGGGGGTCAGCCTTAGCAAAGACTTCCCCACAGACACCGCAGTGTTGAAACCCAGTGGGCCCGGTTTTTCTTTTGGGTTTCTCAGACATAGTGCCAGTCCTAACCAAACTTGCCCATTTATGGCAATCCGCCAAGCAAGACTTTCTTATCAGTTCCCAACCATGTCACGGGTCGTGGAAAAAAACGTAATGAAATCCGTCTCTTTTAGAACTGATAAAAACCGGTAACCACACTCTAAAGGACAGATCAATATATTTTAAACAACCTGATCGGTTCAAACCGAACCGATAAACCGTTTACAAGTTCCACACAGAAAGTAAATGTAAATCCTATCTAGTACTTACAATACCACAGACAGAGCTTGAACCGACCGGTTACGGTTTAAATTCGGTCAAAAAACCGAGAAAATAATACTTTTAACCGACAAAATGAACAGAGCAGAAGGAGAAATCTCCGGAGCAACTGTTCAGTGAAGCGGAGTAAAGAATCTGACAGTTTGAGTTTGAAGAACAACAGACAGAGTTTTCAACCGAGCTCGAGCTCAGCATTCCATGCCTGGCATGGAAAGTTAACTCTTTCACCTCCGGAGCAGTTCGAAGCTTGGGACTCACTGCATATGTCATAATATAGCAAGACTTCATGTTGTTTAAAGGTGACATGCCGAGCAATTAAGATAGCCACCCCCTTTTTACAGATGTCCGAGCCAGCTCCGAATGCCTGTCCCACCCAGGACTGCCTAAAAAGGAGGACCTGGGATGGAAGCAAGTGGGTCTCCTGCAGGAAGACCACATCAACTTGTAATTTCTGTAAATGGAGCAAGACCTTAGCCAGTTTAGTAGGGGACTGGGCACCCTTAATATTCCAGGTACAGAACTTATAGGGAACCATTGGGATATACTAACTGGAAATCAAAAACCATGGGTACAGGGCTCGAAATAACCGGCTGTGCACCTGTCTGGGACAGCCGGTTTTCACTTGGGACAGCTGGTTGTGGTCTCATGCCTGTCCCTGGGACAGGCGCTTTACTAGCACTGAATCGCGCTTTGCTAGCGCTGACTCACTGAATTCCCGAATCTCCATCTTTACTGCAGCAAGGGGATGTGCTGAGCACTAGGACCCAGTGGAGATCAGAGCCGAGGAGGAGCCGTGGGGGAGCAGCGCGCATAGTGTGCCCAAACACCCGCCCTGCCCATCAATGCCAATGTCAGGTGACTTACCTTTGCCTCAGTCACCTGACGTCTGTCTCTCTGCTCTGGTGGTCGATGGGAGTGGTGCGGGCGGGAAGAGCTGATGCAACAACGGGCATTCTCGTCAACCGCGCATGCGCAGATCACTGTTGCACATGCGCGGTTGACGTTTCAGTACTCACTCTGCTCATTTTCAGCACAGATCTCGTAGGAGACGGACGGAGAGCACAGCGAGTGTTTAGCTAGGGCCAGCCAACGCTGTAATTCACTGCCATTCTACCAGGCAAAAAAAAAGCACCAGTGAGCCTGATACAGATACTGTCCACGAGCGACTGTACAAGAAAAAATAATTAGCTCTCTCAGGCTAGCAGAGGGGCGGAGGGAGAATAGCACTGTTAGTCTGAGTCTGAGAACTTGAACTTACTACCTTTACCTCTACACTTAAAAAAGGGGGAAAAGCCCACAAATAGCAGGGCTGTTAATAAAAATAATGCTGTTGATGAAAAAACACAGAGTAGAGGTAGGGCTGCCTTGAAATCTGATTAGGCAGGCTGTTCTCTCCACATGGTTGAGGAGGGGGAAAGTGCCCTGTTTGGGACTGAATTAAGAACGATCTCTCAATCAGAGGGAACATATAAAACAATATTCTAACTCTGAATTTGGGGAAAATTAAGGGAACATCCACCAAGAAAGAGTCCTGAGTCTCACTTAATCAGAGGGACTATATAAAAAAAAATTAAGGGAACATCCACCTACTAGGCTCTCTGGTGAAGAGGGAGAGGGATTGAATTGAGATATATAATAAATTAAAGAAAGAAAAGAACTATAAGAAGTGATTAGGCAGGGACACATATTTCAGATTTCACCTCACTACCTGAAGGCAAGGCTCTATTAAGCTTATTGTTCACTCAGCCTGTGTAAAGCCCTCCAGAGCCGTTAGCTACAGCTTGAACCTTGAAGATAGATACTGACGGACTGACTGTACTAACTTAAAGTAGCCCCTATCAGCCTGCTGTTGTGCTCTGCCAGTGGACTAACTGAATAAAAGTAAAACTGAGTGACTGTGACAAGAAGGCACTGTCAAAGGGAGAGGAGGGGGGGCTGAATTGAGCAACTCAGACTATGTAAACGAGTAAAAAAAAAAAAAAAAAAAAACTTGTTTCTGGGGTTTTGTTTTGTGGATAAAAAAGAAATACTAAATCAAAACAAGTATAAGGAGTGACTGCAGTGCTTCTGCTTGAGAGATAAGGCTCTCTGTGGATGTGGAGAGGAGGAAGACTAATAAAAAATACAGTGCGACAACAACAAGGCACTGTCAAAGGGAGAGGAGGGGGGTTGAATTCAGTCACCGTGACCCAGATTAAAAAATATTAAACCAAACCCAAGAAGTAACAGCAATATCATAGCAGGCTGCTTGTGCGTAAAAAAAAAAGGATTGCAGGTGGGGGGTTAAAAAAAAAATACTGAGTGAGTGTGAGTGACATCAAGGCACTGTCAAAGGGAGAGTAGGGGATTAAATTATAAAACAGGTTGACAGCAGGATACCCCTCAGGTTTTAGTTGTGAAATCTGAGCGGGAGGAAAATATAAATATTAAACTCCTTTGTCCGGGGTTTTACAGGGAAGGAAAGAAAACTAAACAGACGGTTCACGTCTTCTGATATCTCTGATCATCACTTCACTGTAGTGTCCACTGTCTTCCAAGGTGCTTACTGTACTTTAAATTCGTACTACTAAGTTAAGTATACTTAGCTAAATAAACCAACAGGGGAAAAAATGTCTTTGTTAAAGTTTGGCCTCAAAAAAATTACAGGAAAGCCTTCAGTTTCAAGCCAAGAGGGAGGAGAAAGCTCTGGTTCCTCTATGTGTACTGCTTCTCCATTACTAATAGACTCAGTAGCACCAACTATTCACCCCACCACTGTGGCCACAGATGTGACAACTTGTAGTGCCACTGCCAGTGCTGATATGCCAGCAACTCTGACTACTGTTGAAAGTGGGACAAAAAGAAAAAGGGGGTTCCAGGAAACCTGGAAGAAAAATAGGGAATGGCTACTATATGAGCCTGATGTAGGCATGACCTGCTCATATTGCAAAAAATACTTAAGGGAAACAAACACTTTCATGAGTGCCTGTAAGAGCATGAGACTTGAAAATGTACGTGCTCATGAACTCTCCAAACTTCATAAATTAGCCAATGAAAAAAATATTGTATCTAACACTGAACCTTCTAACTTAGCAATAGAACGAGGAATAATACAAATGGAAAAAAATGAGGCGACACAAGTAGAACATTTGTTTAGAACAACTCTTTGATTAATTCAGAACGCCCATTCACAGATTTCCCTGGCATCTTAGAATTACAACATGTAAATGGTACAAATGTCGGAGTCAGTTATAGAAGTGACAAACAGGCAGCAACGTTCACACATTTTATTTCAGAATCAATAAGGATAAAAGATGCAAAACTGGTTAATAGTAACACTTTTATCTCTGTCTTATGTGACTCGAGCACTGATGCCTCAGTAATAGAAGAGAAGGCAGTCTATATTAGGACAATGGAAAATTTCTGTCCAGTTAACAAATGTGTTTCCCTTCAGCCAGTCTCTATTCCAAATGGTGAACGCATTTATAACTCAATAGGTGATGCCTTAGAATTCACCTTGGACTGGAAAGAAAAAATTGTTGCTTTTGGATCTGATGGGGCACCCGTCATGTTGGGTAAAGTGACTGGGGCGTTTGGCAGGATTTTGAAAGACATACCTCATTTGTTAGGAATTCAGTGCAGTGCCCACAAGTTGGAGCTTGCTATAAAGCAATCAGCAACATCTATTCCATACATGAAAACAACAGATGAAGTCTTAATGGGTATCTATAAAATATACCATAAGTCTCCCAAAAACTGGGCCGATCTCAAAAGAGTTAGCCAGCAATATGAGCTACACCATTCACAAACCAGTTAACGTGTCAGGGACCCGGTGGGTTGCACACAGAGAAAGGGCTCTGTCTGTTATTCTGTCCAGCTACAAGGCCTTAGTTGTACATTTACAGCACATTGCTTCCACACCAGGGCAAATAAAAGATCAGGCCAGTGGGTTGTTCAAACAATAAGTACTGTGAGATTTGTCCTCTTTTCTCAGTTTCTGGCTGAATACCTTTCTGTCATGATGGCCTTCAGTCTAACTCTAGAGAGACAGCTCAACAGTAGAAACAATAGTCAGTAAGGTTGAAAGCACAGTGCTCTGGCTAGAGAACTACCCTGCGCAGGATAAACTTGACAAAGTCTGTAAGGAATTGCTCTTGCTCCCTGACTCTGACACAGCTGACAGTGACACTAGCACAAGTCGAGTGACAGGCTCAGCCAGTACTCAGGTTCAGTACCGTGGATCTGATATCTTCCTTAACTTAGAAAGGGGATATTCTATAGATAGAACCAGACAGGCAGTGTTGCGTGATGTTACAAGCTTTCTTTCATCAACAACTGAAAGTATTAACTCACGATTTTCCAATTTTAAAACGGACAAAGTCCTACGGTCATTCAGTATATTTAATCCATTACAGTTACCAGATAGTGACCAACTAGCCCTTTATGTCAATGACGAAGTCAGAACCCTCACAGAGCACTACAGTGACCTACTGAAGAAACACAATCATAATGTAAACTTGATTGAAGCGCAATGGTTAGAGCTTAAACCACTTATGAAAAAAATCACTGAATGAGCTGTCTCCGAAATTTCACTATTTGGATTTCTGGCAAAAAATTCTCCATAATGATGCACATGAACAGCGATTCTCTGATATTCTGGTCTTAGTCACAATAGCTCTACTGATCCCAACCCAAACTGCAGTAGTTGAGAGAGGATTCAGCTCGATGGGCAGAGTGAAGTCTGACTGGCGGTCCTGTCTATCTCCTATGACTACATCAGAACTAATGCGTGTCAAGCTGTCAGATGCTAGCGTTGCTACATTTGACCTGCAGGATGCCATAACACTATGGTTCCAATCTGGAAAACAAAAGTGAAGACCTCATATGAGACCATATGGCCGCAGACTAGATTCAAGTTCTGATTCAGAAATAGACTAGACTCAATCAGTGTTTAACCTTGAAAAATAACCCCCCAAAAAGCAACAGTTTTCTCTATTTCCACTTTACAGTCCATTTTATGTTTTAAGTTTAAAATTCACCTCACAAAAATGTGGACAGGTAAAACTTTGTCCGGACAGGCAACATTTACATTCCACCTGTCCCTCGGACAGGCACCTCAAAAAAATTATTTCTAGCCCTGCATGGGTAGGTGCAGGAAAGTAAACATATAAGGGATATTTGGCTGCGCTAACAGTGTCCATCTCCTGGGAGTACCCTCTATTCCATACCTCCGGTGGTGCCCACCCGTCTCACCCAAATCCCAACAATCCTCAACCAACCCACCCCCCGTATAACAACACAACCATAGTAATGGGAGGATCAAGATGAAACTTCGTTAAGTAATAACCCATACAACCTACAAGAAAAGGCTCCAATAATACCAACAAATAGGAATATCCCAACCCCCTCCACCCTTCTGATTGGTTCATGAAGGCACCAAAGACCAACGCCATACCTAGCCCCACGACCGCTCCCCTGCCCACCCAATACTAAAAACACCTATAATAGCCAAAGGAAAGAATTAAACTATCTACACTTGTGTCCTTAGCAAGGAGAACCTCACCCATTCAAAAATGTGAGGTGCCCCAAGCTGGACCCCACCCTGTTGCTACCCTGGGGTTTTATACCAGGGTTACCAATGAGTTATAAAAAGTATATAACACTGATAGTGGCAAACTATAATATAGAAACACAGACAAAAAACATTGTAATTAAATACATAAATGAGAGCTGAACGATTTGTCAGAAACTGTGTACAAGGGTAACCAGTAAACATTCGTTAAACATTAAATATAACAAGGTAATGTACTCTAGGTAAACAACAAAAAAGTTGAGAGAAAAATTGTCTGGTACTACAAACCTCTAAACAGTCCCAAGCTAGTAAGCCCCCTGAATTACCAATAAGAAGGGAATTAAAGGTGTAACCAATTGGGGGGGGGGGTTGCAGAATCAGAACACAATACAATATAACTTGTCTTGCTAATCCAGAAGGTGTTGGAGCACAATAGAAGGGAACATAGATAAAAGGAGTCCCTGCTGGGGTCCTGCATCTATGTAGAACTGAAAGATTTAGGTCTGCTGATGCAGGAAGAAGCCCACAATGAGTTAAAAAAAATAAACACCAAACAGTCCTTTGTGCCAGTCCATAACTTGAGAACAGTATCTATTGGTTCTGGGTCCTGGAGATCACTCATCACTCCTTGCAGAAAATGCAGGAAAATAAAAAGGCAAGATAAGGGACCCTAAGTGAGGGGACAACTCAGTGAAGGGCTACAGGGCTGAACTCACCCAAGAGTCCACGAAGACATCCCAGTAAAGGAAATATAATTCTTGCCACTTGTAGCTCCAGCTCCTGAAAAGATGCGTAGAAACCATGAACTTGGGAGCACCACAGTAGGTCTATTTTATTTATCAAGTCTAAGATTACAAATACCTTTGAGCCTTGGCTCTTTTACAAAGGTTCCACGTCAGGTCTATGTTATCAATCAATCAATCCTTTATTTATAAAAGGCGCCTTTCCAAAACCAAGACGCATGTACAATAAAACCACACACAGTTTTATAAATATCCAGATAAAATTAAAACTAATAAATACAATAGCAGCTTTAGTAGTTAGAAAATGCCAGGCTAAAAAGATACGTTTTCAAAGCTACTATAAAACTTTGAACGGTCAGGCACTCTCGCACCTGATGAGGTAGAGAATTCCATAGGGTCGGGGCTGCAGAACTAAATGCCCTTACCCCAGATGTTTGCAAACGAACCCTGGGAATCTCTAGCAATCCCTCATCGGTGGATCGGAGAGGGCGAAGGGGACAGTAGGGATGAAGGAGATCTTTCAGGTAACCGGGTCCCTGATCGCGTAGGACCTTGTAGGTTAGCAAAGCAAGCTTGAAGGAGATCCACCACTGTATCAGTAGCCAGTGCAGTCTGAGGAGCACGTGCGTTGTATGACTGGTCCTAGAGGTACCAGTCAAAAGCCTGGCTGATGCATTCTGCACTAGCTGCAAGTGGCAGATATCAACCCCTGGTAGCCCTAGGTAAAGGGCACTGCAGTAGTCAAGGCAGGAGGTAACAAAAGCATGGACCAACGTTGGAAGATCATCAGAAGGAACCAGATGCTTTACCCAGGCAATGTTCCTCAGATGGTGGAGAGAAGTTTTGACAGCTGCCGACACCTGCGACCTTAGGGTCAGGCAGTCAGACGTAATGCCCAGGTTCCGTATCCAGTCTGAGGTAGTTAGCTAGACATCTCCAAGCCATAGACCCGAAGGAGAACCTGTCAACACACCCACCTCACGACGACCTGGGTCCACGATCAACACCTCTGTTTTTTCTGGGTTTAACTGCAGCCAGCTTCCATTCATCCAGTCCTGGATCTCGGTTAGACAGCTGTTAAAGACCGAGACAGCATCATCCTGACCAGGCACAAAGGACATGTACAGCTGAGTATCATCTGCATAGCAGTAAAAACTCAAGTTACTTAAACTTAAGTCATAAAGGGTAAATACTCGCAGTCAGGAAAAAGATCAAATATGCCATCAAAATCCCAAGGAAATAGAGTTATGAGAAGAAAAACAAGTAGCAGCCAATGTTGCACTGCCTAGTTTGACTGACAGCCATGTCAGGGTTTTATTTAACTCCAAAAATTGATTAGCGTTTTGCTCATAAAAGTGCTAAAACATTGTGCAAATGCATAGCACTTGCCTCACTGTGTTTAACAAACATAACACTTTTAGAAAACCTATATAAATACTTTCTGTACAGTTAGCATTGTCCCAACAAAAAAACTGCTAATCAATTATTTAAAACCCTGCATGTAGTTGTGATGTGAAATATGCATCAGCCGGCTTTAAATAAATCAGGAAGGAGGAATTGAAGCTCCTTGGAGGCATAAGCAGGGTCCTCAGATGTGTGCCAAGTATCCTACAGACAAACTTGCAACCGGGCAGGATATAACATTCGAAATTTGATCCCAGCTGATATAAGCTTAAAAACGGTCAGATGGAAAGATGCTCTCTTTTGTCTAACAGTAGCCGGGAGATCGTGTGAAACCCAGAGTTTATGACCTTCCCAGGTGATAGACCGAGGGTCCCCGAGCCTAGCCAACACATGCTGTTTGTCGAGGTAGTTTAGGAGACGTAAAATGAGGGGCCGAGGAGATGTGCCAGGTGGAGGTCTAGGGCGCAAAGCCCGATGTGCCCGTTCTATCACATATTGCAGCCCATTAGGTGACGGCCCAGCCAGCTTGTCTAACAACAGTTGGGTGAATGTAATAGGCATGGAACCTTCTGCATCCTCAGGAAGTCCTAAAATCACCAGGTTGTTCCGCCTACTTCTACCCTCAAGATCTTCTAGCTTCAATTCCATCTTGTGCAGGCGCTGACGGAGTGAAGAGACTTCAGGGTCTAGCCGATCTCGCCATTTCTCAAGGGATACTGACCCGGCCTCCACATCACCAACTCTCCGAGATGTGTCACTAATGTCTTTTCGGAGTAAAGTGAGTCAAACAGCAAGGGTGGCGAGCGAGTCCTTGATTGGTTGAAGTTCCAGTAAAAATCGTTCCTCCGCGAGCAGGGTGGTCCCTTGTGTCTTAGAAGGAGCCTGTCCCAAGACAACTCTGTGGCCTTTAGATTTCTTTGGGACCTTGTCTGGAGTCCGAGAAGGTGTATGGCGCGGGAGACTGACGCATTTCTGCATCCATTTGAGCAGAAAATACCCAACAGAAAGTTCACCTGCAGCCCCCAGAAACAACGCAACTGCATAAATAAAAATTTAGTAGAGTTAGGCTATGAACTTAAAACAATTAAAGAAAATAACTCGGGTGAGCGGGAGCAGCCAAGGAGAGCTGTTAGCGCGATCTGTGCATCACATGACTCCTGGTCCATTATTCTAATTACAAAGAGATGAATTAAGATCTGTTACATTGTATTGATGTCAGAGGCACAGTGCATGTTACAACTCACTACAGAGTGAACTGGAAATGTAGAAAATTAGCCTTACCTGACAGAATAGGCAAGATTTCATCTGTGTTTCACATGTCACTTTGTGGTCTAATGGTGGTTTTCCTCCCTGACAGCATTTTCAGCCACTGATCCGAATGCTAGTTACCCGTTTTTCTTTTTGTTTGTTTTCGGGGGCTTGTTGCTGGTAAAATTGTGCAAAATGAGACAGTATTTGCTTGTTTTTGTTGTCCTATCTTGCTTGTCAAAGCCTACATAATTTTTTCGGGAGGGCTTGTTCCTTTCCCAAGCAGTTGATGAAGGAGGCTGCAGTCTGCTGGGAAAGAAACACAGCAAGGCAGAGAGATTGGCGAGTATTTTCTATTTTTATCCAGGGACACCCTGCCTTTCAAAGTCTATTTCTGGGTTCTGGGGCGCCATTATGCCTAATTGCAGAATATCGGCGTCTGACTTTCTGCCATGCATGCTCATCACAGATCAATTGTGAAGGTATTAAAGAGGAACTTTCATGA
Organism: Neoceratodus forsteri; assembly: GCA_016271365.2. Classification (NCBI taxonomy): domain Eukaryota; kingdom Metazoa; phylum Chordata; order Ceratodontiformes; family Ceratodontidae; genus Neoceratodus; species Neoceratodus forsteri. Next base: position 87,797,137 of record CM028136.1, read on the forward strand.
TGGTCCAAAAAGTTACAGCTTATAGTCATTATATGCAGTACTAGACCTGAAAAAGTGTGTGCATTTGTTATTTTTGGCCAAGGTTTACTTTGCCTTCCATAATTTGGATTTGTTTGTGAGCCCTGCTGCACTTGCCTTTGCTGTTCAGCTGCTGGGCTGCTAGCTCCTGATGACATCACTGCAGGGTAGAGGAGTGACTCACACTGGCAGTACCATGCAGGTGCAACAATGTTGCAAGGAAAACCTACCAGTATTCAGTGTACATACTGTGTTTCCTCTTCCCCAAGACACCCAGTTAGCAATGCATCATGCCAAAATCCAAATGCCTTATCAGTATGTTTTTTTTGTGGGAAATTGACTCTGCCCTATACTGATGTCAGCAGTACAACCCTGAGCCCACAGCAACACCAGGCTTGCTACAGAAGCTCTGGTACATCCTGCAGTTTTTAGCAGCTCAGAGTGCAAAAACTAACTGCAGCGGACAGTAATGAAATACAGTTCCAGAATCAATGCAAGAAGGGGTAATTTAGGCATGAAAGTCAAAAGGACTGAGGAAGCCCCCCCTAAGTTTTAACACCTGGCAATTCATGCATGACAGAATGTCATCGGGTACAATTTGGTAGAACTGTGAGCTAATGACTAACATTTGACATTTGCATTTTGCTTGAAGTCTGCCTCAGAGTGAGACATGCTATTAAAAGAGTGTCATGCTATTAAGAATGTCAATATTTATTTCAGTGTTGGGGAGAGGGAGCTTGTTGAGTTTGTTTAATTTGCCCAGTTCATGAAAAGAGGCTGCAGTCCACTGGGCAAAGACACAGAAGGGCCAGATCAATGTTTGTACCTTGGGGCACTCCTGCTTAAAAATGATTATTTCTCTGACTATTCAACACAGTCTAAGTCACCAAGAAATAATCATTTTAAGCAGGAGTGCCCCAGGATACAAACGTCAATCTGGCCTGTGGATCTGTGTACTAATCCAGTTACTAGCTTCCCTGACTATAAAGTGGCTCAGAGACTGTCCAAATTCTGTAAATGATTTTCTTTTTGCAACCATTCTGTAATCTCTGGGGTGCTGGGCAACAAGTGTGTCATGCCAATCGGGTTCCAATTCCTTCTGACCAAGAGAGTGAAGCTTGAGAGACCCCTGGTGGAAATCGGAACGACGAGGTGGCAGAACAGCTGTTTTGGTACTCATGTTATGCACACAGTTCCTCTGACTATGGGCATTCGGATGATTCCATTTTGTTATACCACAACATGCTCAACAGGCTTTCTCCTTGGCCAACCTGAAGTTGTGTAGTCTCTAGAGGTTCTAGAATGCTGTTCTACCACTGAAGGGTACAACACATTCCATGATTTATGAACTGTGGTACAACAGCATTTTGAAAAGGATGGATTTCTGTACGGAACAATGGCAGCCGAGCCATAACGTGGCTTAATAGGACATAACATGGCATAACAAGGCAGCTTAATATGGCATACGTGCCCTACTGGAATACATGTACAGAACAATGCTCAACTACTGACTAATTTAACTAAATTAAAATTAATCTTTTTTTTGTTACTGTTCGTTCTAATCTAAGATTCTTTGTTTTGAGAGTCTTCCCTCTAAGTTGCACTCAGTGACTGACTGAAGCGAACATGTTTAACTTTTTTTTTTTTGTCTTGATGTGGTTGCTTTATACCATTAATAAAAAAAAAAACAAAGTCTCTTACTCAAAGCTGTTCTGCTCAGGGGTAAAATATTTATTAGTTACTTCTGCAGTTTGTTGGTATGGTGTGCAGTCACAGTGCAGCAATTAATAAAAGACCAAGACACACACACGAAAAAATATTTTATTAGCGGCAAATTTTACTGTTTTCTTGGCCAGCTGAGGTCTCCCCAGGGACTGTTGCTTAGTTGTCGTGAGAGGGACAAGTGCCATGAATTTCTGATTAATGTTTTCTGCTGTGTGGGGCTTTTCATTTAGTGTTAATTTCCTCCACAGTAAAACAAGTTGCGTCCATCTGCCGGCGGGTAATCATGTGGCAATACGTAGAGGGAGGTCGTCAGCCCAAAAAAAAAAAAACGGATGTTGAAAGGCTGAGCACAACAAGACATACAGAGGGAAAAGAGTGCAACAGTTGGACGCATAAATGGAGAACTGATGAGAGTGGCCAGAAACCGGAATGGCTCGTTTTCGACGAGGAACATAAGGTCATGTATAGCTCTGAATGCCGCCTGTTTTCTAGGGAGACCATGAAGAAAAGTCCATTCATGGCAGAAACCGCCAACTGGAAACTGGAGAGTGTGAAGGATTACAAAAGGTTGCAGAGTCACCAGCAGTGCCTGAAGATTTCTTCTGCAAAGAGAGCAACTCCAGCATCGTCAACAGCAGAGAAGACTCTGGTGTCACTAAAGGCAACCAACTTCGACAAGCTGAAGACACTCTTCAGAACAGCACATGCAATAGGAAAGAAAGGAATGCCTTTCACAGACTTCACATGGATGTGCAAGTAAGTAGTAGCAACCAGGCACCTTGTGTAATTTATTTAATGTACTCAATAAGCAATTGTTTCCCCTCTGTCTGGCCGCAGTGTTGATGAGATAAAAGGGTTGAATATGGGGGAGATGTACCAGAACGACAAATAAGTTCAAGTATTTTTGCACTAACTCGCCAAAGTGGAACAGATCAAGCTGCAAGAAAGGTTGAAAGTCGTCAAATTTCTGTCCCTAATGTGTGATGGCTCAACTGATGCTGCCGTGTTGGAAAAAGAGCTGGTGTATGTTCGCTTCAGTCATCAAGGGGAAGTCACAGTGCAGTTTGTGGGAATTCAATCAGTGGAGAAGGCAGAGGCACAGCACATTACAGAAGCCATCAGTTCACTAATGAAGCAGGTGGTTCCAGAGCCAGGAGGGGCAGTGACATTAGCTCATGAAGAAATGTGGAAAAAAGAAGCTGGTTGCTTGTGGCACGGCTGGCACATCTGTGATGACGGGATCCAAAACCGGTGTTGTTAACAGGCTTTGTGAGAACCGGCCCTACGTGCCAGGCGTTCACTGTATGGCTCAGACTTGAGCAGGCTTTTGCGGACTCAATAAAAATGAATGAGGCCTACAAGAAACTGGATGAGCTGGTGTTATCACAACAGTCCACTCAATAGGAGTAACCTAATTAACAGTTAAAAGTTCTTGGACTGAAGCCGCTTGTACCCAGACGAATATGAGGTACAAGATGGGTCAGTCACCTACTGAATGCTTTGGACCATTTTCTGAGAGGGTATAAAGCAATCGTACAGCACCTGAATAGGTAAATTCCCTTGTTTCCCCCCCCCCCCGAAAGTATCTTTTAGTATTATTTTATTTTAACACAGTCTTGGCTTGAATTCCTTTTTTTAGATTCAGTCTCCAGATGCAGTGGGTGTTCGTGGCGATCAACAGTGCAAGCCAAAAAATATTTTAAGACCGCTGTAAGCAGTGCCATCGTGACGTTCAGCTGTCTGATGTATGATATTCTCACAAACCTGAGCAAGCTGTCAAAGACTTAACAGAAGAGGACAGTAACCGTTGCAGAAGTGCATGAAGCCCTGAAGTCAACCCAGGCTGTACTTAAGTATAAATCCAGGTGAGCTATAAAGTGTTTGTTTTTTTGTCAAAAATAATCTTGTATTATGAACAGGTGTAATCAGATCCTTCTCTTTTTCACTTGTAGGCCTGGTCCAATGTTGAAGATGGTCACTGGAAAGGGCAGCTTTGAGGGAGTTATTTGGACGGGTGACACGGACTGCAGTACCACTACAGCATCCAAGCTCAAACTGCTGGAAGAGCTGAAGTCTAGCCTCAGCAACCAATCTTTGGACGTGGCTGCTGGAGTGCTCTGTGCCACCAAAGTGGTGAATTTTAAGTGTTGGCCAGACAAGACAATATTTCTCGTAAAGGAGACCGATTTGATTTTACTAACTTTACTTAATGTCAAACTTTAAATATGTCTCAAGCTTTAGATGTGTGTGGAAGGTGCCTATCTTTAAATGTGCCCATCTTTTACCTAATGTGTCAAGCTGGCCACAGTTAATTTTTTTTTTTTTTTGTTTGCAGATTTTGGTGACTCAGAGATGGATTTACTGGTAGAACACTTTCAGCCCATCCTGGTTTCATCTGGGGTCATGGTACGGGAGATACCTGACCAGTGGACTATTCTGAAAGCTAAAAATATACCAAAACCCCACGTTCACTACAGAGATTCTTCAGAGGCTTTCTTGGCCAGCTGTGAACAGAATGCACCGGGATGGATGTGCTGCAGTCCTTGCCCTCACAGACCTTGTCCTGTCTCTGCCTACCTCCACAGCAGTGTGTGAACAGAATGCACCGGGATGGATGTGCTGCAGTCCTTGCCCTCACAGACCTTGTCCTGTCTCTGCCTGCCTCCACAGCAGTGTGTGAACAGAATGCACCAGGATGGATGTGCTGCAGTCCTTGCCCTCACAGACCTTGTCCTGTCTCTGACTGCCTCCACAGCCAAGAGTGAACGGGGATTCAGTGTTATAAGGCAAATCAAAAGTGACTGGCGGTCCAAACAGATGTGACACCCTCACTGACCTCATGACGGCCCAGCTTGTTTCACCAGAAATACAACAGTTTGAACCAAACCCTGCGGTAGAGTTGTGACTTGCAAGCAGCATTCGAATGAGAAGACTGGAATTCATGGACACGACCAGCATTGGCACGCAAGAAGAGGGGACATATCATGATTTGGAGTCTGCTGATATAACCACCAGCCATAATGGAACAGCGGAGGAAGAAGAAGAAGAACCCTGCATCTGCAACAAAAAGGATCTGAACTAAAAACATTGCTCAATCTGGACTAGAAGCAGTTTCGGAACTCTTATTGGTGTTTGTATAATACGTTTCTGCAGCAAATTCCCTTGCTCATAAAAGAAAAGACAATGCAGTTTTTCACATAAGTTTAATAATTGTTTTAAAAAAAGTCAATTGCAATAAAACGTTTATTTTTTTAAACCCGAGTTTGTGGTTTTTTTTTTTTTGGGTGCCGGGCTAGTGAAAATCATGGCTGGCCGGTGGATTTTTCAAGCCACTAGCCATGTGAGCTGGTGGCTGAAAAAGTTAGTTTCAACCCCTGGATGAGCAGTTAAACTTCAAAGCTCATGTTACTTATCTCTCGAATAAGTTGAAAAATTGTTAGCTTTTTTTATTGAAACAAAAAATACCTCAAAATATCCAGTCAGAAAAATGTTGGTAAATTCATTGTTTCTATCCATACTAGATGATGGGGACTGCCATTTATAAAAATACTACCATTAACAATCTTAAGTTCATTAGATTCTTTTACATCACAGTGCCCTCAGATTTATTACTAAACTTCCTTATTCTACATACCACTGTCAACTATATGAATAAGTACAATGGACCTCACTGACTGCCCGGAGAGACTTGCATTGGTACACGTATGTATATAAATTTATCTTAAAAACAAGTTACAAATTTATCTATTGCAAACACTTAACTGTAAAAATATATTAAAGCATTCCCTTCGCTCATCCAAAAGGTTGACTTATCAAGTGCCCATGTATAAAACTAAAATAGAGGGGCATGGCCAAACTACAAAGCAGAATGGAGGCTTAATCTTGAGCTCTGGTTCAATCCATCGAATCTCTCTTCCATCTTGCAGTAATTACTGGTTGACTAAATAATAGTAGCTAAAGGAAAGACAAATACCTAATAATGTCAAAACGTCAGAAAAAACAAACAAGGATTTAATTTAACAGATCTAAATCTCAGCTAACCAACAAGGGCCCATCTTGTTCTACAGGCCTAACTGATCCACAGGACTCTACTGGAAACATGCTTAATCAGCAGGAACTGCACTCAGAACACTACAGATCAATCGAGAGACTGATACAAGACTTGAAACGTGATTTAGGGACTCGCATGGAAACAGGATTTGAGAATGTAACATCCCAATTACAGCATCTTCAACAAAACGTCAATGTTTTATCCGAGACTGTGGATGCTCACAAGCTGTGGATTGAGGAAATGGAGGCCCGAGAGTTCTCAGCAAGACGCTAGTAATGTAATGCATACTGATTTACAAAACGCACTGAAAGACTGAAACAAAACATTGACGATCATGAAAACGGGGAAAGGCGCTGTAATGCAAGAATAGTGGGCCTGCCTGAATCTGTGGAAGGTCGAGATTGTGCAAGTTATGTCCAAAAGTGGTTGAAACAAGAGCTGAATCTCCCACCCGAGATAAAACTGGAGATCCAACGAGCTCATCGATCGCCTGGGGCCAAACCCACTCTGGATCAGAGACCACGCCACATGATAGTAAAATTTCTCAGGTACTTGGACTGACAGAGAGTGCTAGAAAAAGCCAGATCCCACGGTCCCTTAATGGTGCAGCAGAGCCGAGTGAGTATTTTCCCCCATGATTACTCCTTTCAATTGTAGCAACAGAGACAGGCGTTTGCAGAGGTGAAGAGAAGATTGCACACCATAAATTGTCAGTTTTCCCCAATTTACCCTGCCCATCTTGTTGTAAGACCTCAAGGAAAACCACTGCGTTCGTTCACCTCGGTGGAGGCGGCGCTGTAGTTCATGGGGGATTTGGAGGAAGAGAAGGCGCAGAGAGCCCTAAAGAAATTTACTGCCGATACAAGGACAAGAAAGTGAGTAAAATGGTACCTACTACTGGGATTAATGCAGAGCTGGTGGATTCCTAGCGACTGACTGTTCAAGGCGTTGTTTTCTCCCTCTGTCCTGTAACTCTGAGTTGAACTGTACTGCATTGCGGAGCCTATTTTGATCAGCGTAACGCTGGGCAGATCCAGCGGCAAAAATCAGATAGTTTGTGTAGCCTTTTGGACGCAAGGATGTTTATGTTATATTTTATTAGGCCCAATTGATAAAGGGTGGAATATACATGGACCATGACTCATACTGGACCTAAGTTACTGGGTGACCTTTGGGAAACACTGGTACATCGCTTATTATGGAATTATTTTCTGGGGATGAGCCCCTAGTATGTGTGTGAATGAAGGGATGAAAGATAAATACAGTACTACTGGTCTAGATGTGTGGAATATTGTGGACCCCTTAACCAGATTGGGTACAGGAGGTGGTAGGAGCAATCTTTGCTCTGCTTATGTAAATTAAACTGAGTGGGCTTTAAAATAAAAAGAAATGGTCAAAGAACCAACAAATTTATTTTTTTCTTTCTCTAAATACCCCAGGGACGGGGGGAAGGGGTATGAGCGGACAAAAAGATGCTACTGTTGATGAGACCCATCTCTAGAGGGCAGAAGAAGGGGGTTGTATGAGGGCTCGGGGGGGGTAATATTGGACAATACTAATGTACCTCTCTTTAACATATAAATGTGGTTGTGGAGCAATGCTGGTTTAAACTGTGTCAAGCATTGTAAATGGGTGTTTCATCCTCCTGGGAAACTCGGGGGATGGCTCGGGAAGAGATTAGAAGGGTGGTAGTGGATACGGGGGACCAGAACCTGTTCGTCCTGGCCACAGGTTGTCCTTTCAGCTTTGGGAGGTTGAGGGTCATCTCCAAACGCGCCCTCTGCTTTTTGTTTCCTCTTGTCTCCAAGGATGGGGATATTTTCTCCCGCCAGTCGGGGGGGGAGGGCTTATGGGATGGAAGGGAAAGAGGTATAGAGGGCTCCGGATTAGTGAGCCCTGGAAATACCAAATACAGTATGCGCCACTTAATTCGTCCTCAGTTAATTCGGACCCTGGTTAATTCAGCCAATGCATTGCCAAAAGCTCTTTCCCAGTATCCTCTGTATTAAACTGTAGCTAAGGATTCGTGATTTTGGCCACCGCCTATACCGCCCGTTACAGTCTCATTCTACTACCCGCTTAACACCTTACAGCTCTACTCATTAAGGTGTTAAACGATTTCAATTAGCGCTACCATAAAAACTCGCACTATCATTAGCAGCCTCATTGTGCAGGTATCCTTAGTTGCTGCATTTGCTGCATTTTCTGCCGAGAATGGCCGGAATCAAAAGAAGTGGCATGACTCTGGCTCATAAAATTCAGATTTTGGAGGAAATGGAGACGCTTCCAAAGCTCAGTCTCCACGATTTATCAACTCATTTTGGAATGCCCAAATCAACACTGTGCGATCTCATAAAAGCTAAAGAGCGTCTCCTGACTGACTGGCATGCAAACCATAATCCAGATAGGGAGAGAAAAAGGGAAGGTAAGGACGTTGATGTGGAGGAGGCTCTCCTCTGTCGGTTTTCAAATGCTCGTGGTAGAGAGGCTCTAATCCGCGGACCTTTGCTGCTACAAAAGGCCCAGCAGCGGGCAGTCTCAATGGGTAAGCCAGATTTCAAAGCTACTGATGGCTGGCTTACCCAGTGGAAGTGTCAGCACATCATCTGTTTTAAAAAAATACATGGGGGAAAACAGAATGCCGATGCTGACAGAGCGACTGGCTGGATTAAGGATGTGCTGCCTGGTCTCCTCCGCGGCTATTCCCCAAACGATATTTTTAACACTTATGAGACAGGTTTATTTTTTTCAGGTGTGTAGAATATGGCACCCCTCTCCTTTAAGGCAGAAACACCAATGGGTTTAAAAAAAGCAAAGGAGAGAGTGTCTGTCCTACTCACCTGCAACATGACAGGGACTGAAAAATGTGAGTTGCTTGTCATAGGGAAGTCAGCGATGCCAAGATGCTTCAGAGAAATGTCCCATCTTCCTGTCATCTACAGGGCAAATAGAACCGCCTGGATGACAGGAGAAATTTTCACAGAACGGCTACGTGCATGGGACAGGCGGTTGAGCAGGCGTAAAATAGCACTGTGCCTTGACAATTTTAGTGGCCACCCTGAAGCCCCTGGGCTGCGCAACATTAAATTAATTTTCCTGCCACCAAACACCACCGGCATTGTGCAGCCCTTGGACCAGGGAATCATTTACAGTTTTAAGCGACACCATGTGAGGAACATGAGGCTAAGGATGCTCACTCTACTGGATGCAACACACGACCCAACTGCGGCAGAGTGTGTAAAGAAAATAAACCTACTGGATGCAGTCAGACTGATGTCAGAGTCTTGGCATTCCATCACCACTGAGACTATTGCAAACTGCTTTCGTAAGGCAGGTTTTCTGCCACTAGACGAGTTTAACCCTGAAGCTAACAACCCAGAAGAAACTGCACCACCACCTGGCTTGACCCCAGAACAGTTCGATGAGATCCACCGTATGGGCGAAGAAGATCCAGAACTACAGACAGACGATACTGCCGATGCCCTGCGTGGCCTTGTGCATGAGGAAACATCCGTAGCCGAGGAGGATAGCGAGGATGTTATGGGAGAGCCTGAGGTTGCGGTGACCGTGTCGGATGTTCAAAACGCCCTGTTAACGCTTAGACGTGTGATGGAGCAGCGGGAGGACCTGATGCCTGACTGGGAGAGCATGACATGGACAAACAAGAACTGGAGAAGATACCCTGAGAAGACGACGTCGCAAACAAAGATAACAGTTCTTCCAGCAGCCAGAGTCCGAGAAGGAGGATTAACATGGCACACAAGTCAAATTGCAGCAAATTCTTTTAATTGCTTTAATAAAAGTTAAATCTTTATTCACAGGATGCCTGCACAGCTCTTTAAACAAAATCACAAAAAGAACTGTAATCACTATTCACTTACCAATCTATATTGCTACAGTACTGTATTGTAATATATTCTAACCTTTTCTTTAGTCCCGTGCTTAGACGGATAATGCTTATAGCGGATGAAATGTCTACTCATTTCAGTCCACTATAAGCAGCATGTACTGTACCAGGTAAATGTTTTTGATGGACTGAAAGCTCTATCCACAAAAGTTAGAGGTTGTACAGTAATGGAATATTGGGGGGGGGGGGGAGACGGTTAAGAGTGTAAGGTTGGTAACTGTTTTAAAGTTATGTCTTCTCCCGTTGGAGAGACTTTTGTATGGTTATAATGTTACAGTTGAGAGGTTAAGGGGTGATATCTTGGGGACTGTTCAGTTTTTCTGTTTTTCATTCAGAGTCAAATATACCATTATGCCTGTTACACAGAAGAATATGTATAAGAACATCAAGGATACTTTATGGATCGGTTACATTTTTTTCATCATGGAATGTTAATGGCCTTAAAACTGTGGTTAAGCGTAAAAAAATATGGATAACTGTTAAAAAGATGAAGGGGGATATTTTTTTGCAGGAAATTCATATGGATAAAGTGGAGGCTTCAAAACTGGTAGCCTCTTGGGGGGGTTCTCTGCTGGTGTCCCCTTTTACGTCCAAAGCCAGGGGGGTGGCCATATGGCTCCAGCCTGGGATTCCCCATAAAGTGCTCTCTACTCTCTCTGATACCCAGGGCAGATATGTGTTGGCTGAGGTGGAACTGGGGGTCTATGAGGCTTACTTTGGGTTCCATTTATGGGCCAAATTTTGACTCCCCAGATTGTTTTTTACAAGATTAGGGGTTACCCTAGGACCTTTACCTGATAAGATAATTTTAGCCGGGGACTTTAATACTTACTTGGACCAGGAATGGGACCATTCTAGGGGAAGGACGGGACCCCCTCCTAAGAGCTCAGCAGCCCTTACAGCCCTAACACAGTATAGAGCACTACAGGAGGCTTGGCGATATATGCATCCAGGAGAGCGGGAATATTCATTCTACTCCCATGCCCATGGGCTATACACCAGATTGGACTATATGTTCCTTCCTCCAGACCTATTGGGAGGTATTAGTGAGGCATCATATGGCCCCCTGGTGGTCTCAGATCATGCCCCATTGCAAATAACTATTTTAATATCAAAAGGCCAAAAAGCAGAAACTCAGTGGCACATGGACCTGACATTGCTGAAGGATCCCTCATATAATAAACAGATTAGGGTAAAATAGAGAATTTTGGAGTTTAACCTCCCAGAAGACACAGGTATTAATAATGTACGGGACTGTTTTAAGGCCTTTATAAGAGGGGAGACTATTTTGTGTGCAACATTCAGGAGTAAGAATTCAATCAAGGAGGAGAGGGAACTGGAGAGTGAGATAGGGAGATTGGAGAGGGCAAATATGAAAAATCATTCATTAGGCACCTCAAGAGAGTTGAAATGACTTAAGGGGCTACTATCACAATGAACTTCTTTAAAAATAGAACAGAATTTAACAATAACAAAATCACAGAACTACTTTAAAGGTGATAAGGGAGGAAAGTGGCTTGCCAGTCTAATTAAGGGGAAAAGAGAAGATAGAACAATTCTCTCTATTGAAAATATGGCAGGGAATATTACTTATGAGTTATAACCAACAAGAAATTAATACTACCTTTAAATCATTTTATTCCTCCCTTTATACCTCGAAATTTCCAGTAGGGGGTGATGGTTCCTCTTTTCTAAATGGTATTCAGATGTCATCCCTGGGGTCTCAGGAATCGGCAACCACAGACTCTCCAATTTCTTTGGAGGAGGTAAAACGGGCAGTTTGGAAGGCAAATGGAGGTAGGCACCTGGAATCCCAACAGAATTCTATAAAGTGATGTGGGACCTAATTGGCCCTCTGATGTTTCAGATGATAGAGAATGCTTTGGAAACGGGGGAGCTCCCCCCTCCCTAACACTAGCTACAATCACGGTGCTGCCTAAACCAGGGAAAGATCCCAATAAATGTGGCTCTCACCGCCCAATATCTTTACTCAATTCGGATTATAAGGCGATAGCAAAGCTTATTGCTTCCAGATTGGAAAAATATCTACCCAAATTGATTCATATGGACCGGGGGGATTTGTAAAGGGTAGGCAAGCCAGACATAACTTAAGAAGAACCCTACACATAATGCATAGATGGAGGGGAAGGAAAGCAGAAGGCCTTTTGGCACTTGGAGAAAAGGCCTTTGATTGTGTAGAATGGCCTTTTATGATGGCAGTTCTGCGCAAGGTCGGGTTTGGGGAAGGGATTATGGGATGGATCCAGGCATTATATAGGAGCCCTAAAGCTCAAATCTTAACAAATAACATAACATCGACTCCATTTGCCCTGTCCCGAGGAACTAGACAAGGGTGCCCTCTTTCTCCCAAATCTATGTTCTTACAATTGAAGCATTGGCTGAGACAATTAGAAGTGAAGAACAAATCGAGGGTCTTATTTGTAAAGGAAACAAAAACGTGATTTTGTTATTTGCAGATGATAGTCTGCTTTTTCTTAATAATCCAGACAAGGCAATGCCCATTCTGTATAAAAATTTTTTCAAACTTATAGTCCATTATCAGGACATAAGATAAATTGGTCCAAATGTGAGTGGATGCCCCTGGGAAAATCTGGAACCACCCTCTCCCTGAGAGATACGAGGATTCCTCCTTCTACCTCACTTAAGTACCTGGTTATAAAACTGACGACAAAAATGTCCCATATGGCTAAAGCTAATCTCCTTCCGGTGATTCAAAATATAAAAGAACAATGCACTGTCTGGAGGGCTCTGCCTCTTACCCTACTGGGGCCGGTGAATCTTGTTACAATGAGTGTTCTGCCACAATTCCTATATATTTTTCAAACACTTCCGTTGTGTATACCTAATAAATACATTAAATCAATAGAGGGCGCCGTCACACAACTTCTTTGGCAGGGGAAACGAGCTAGAATTAAAAAAGAAATATTATGGCTTCCAACTGATAAAGGGGGGTTAGGCCTCCCGAGTGTCCAGCACTATTATGTCACTCCGCAACTGGCCCATACTCTAGATCCGATAAGGGAGAAACCAGCATGCCCGGGTTGGGTGGAGTTTGAAGACGGATGGAGAGGCTCTCTTTATTATTATAATGTGATTAAATTTCTGTACACTGGTGAACATGTCAAATTACCAAACCCCTGTTCAAACTCTACTCTTATGGCCTGGAAAGAAGCTCATACTATGCTCCAGCATCCTAGATCTCTTTCGCCAGACCTAGAACTCTGCCTTACTGCTAGATAACCCTGTTAAGAATAGACGGGATCTTACCACTCTTAAAATATGCAAAACAAAGTGTTTATATAAAGTAGGTCAATTGTGGCAAGATGAACAAGCAGTCCATTTTAACTTTCTGGTTAGAAACTTTAACCTGAATGTTTCCCACTACTTCTTGTGGGTTAGGCTTCAGGGGAAAAATGTGCTCTAGTGGGCTAGGGGGTCAGAAGCTGATGCGGTCTCCTATAGAGGAATTATTTGTAGGGCGGAAAGAGGATAAGAATTTTAAACCTATGCAAAGCTGTTATAGAATACTTATGGGGGCTTGTCAGGATCCCATGGGACCAATAAAGGCAAAATGGGAGCAAGATTTTTTACCAGATGAACTGACGGGGGACTGGTTGCAGATTATGAAAAATGTATTAAAGTGTTCGGTCAATAATAAACTCCGGATGATCCAGTATAATATGTTTGCTGGAGCATATTTTACCCCGGAATTGGCAAACAGAATAGATCCCCAGACAACGGACCTTTGTCCCAGATGATGTGTCCACTGAGGATCTTTTTTTCATATGATATGGAGTTGTCCGAGGATTCAGACTTTCTGGGGTGGGGTTGTAGAAATCTTGGCAAATGTGCTGGGGTACCCAGTGGGGTTGGATCCGGTGGACAGTCTCCTGGGACTTTATGTGGGCCATGGAGGTCGGACTAGGCCATATGAGGATCTCCGCAGACTAGGATTGGTAGCAGCAATTAAATGCATTTACTGTACTGGACATCTAATGAGGTCCCCACATTAGCTTTTTGGTTGAATTCCCTCTTAGAATGTATGAAAATGGAAAGAATCCAATGTAATGTAAGAAATCAGATGGATAAGTACCAAAAAATGTGGGGTCAGTTAGAACGAGCCATGACCCAGAACTGATTCTCTATGTTTTAAGTACCTGGAAGGGAAGAGACAAATCTAGGACAAAAGCTGTGAAATGGATTTCAGTTACTTGGGTAGATAGGACCACATGGGGGCCTTAAATACATTCCTAACCTTTTTGGGGGATCTTATTTACATGTATATCCTAGTCTCTGGAAATATGTACAGTGTATGGAGTTACGTATATATATCATACAAGTTACACAAACTTGTTACTGGAAGAAATAGGTTGTTGGTTAACTAGGATCTACGGCCTATCCTGTAGGTAGGGAAATGGGCAGACTAGATGGGCCAAGCGGTCCTTATCTGCCGTCAAAGTCTATGTTTCTTATTCTTAGAAGGCTGGGGACTTCTGAATGTACAAGGATGATAATCTAACTTCTGTAAGGTTAGATTGATGTGATTAATTTGAGAAATGGAACTAGAGTATTAAACTTCTGTTGACCAATGGATATGTACTCTGCAAAATGGTAAATAAAGTTTTACAAAAAAAACAAAAAAAACACTACAATAGAAGATTTTGCTCTAGCTGCATTTGTTCCTAAAGTGTGGGACTATTTGCGGAAAAAAACAAGATAACTACCCTTCCTTCTCTTGCTCGATTTAGAGCCCCGTTAGATAGTTTAATAAGCAATCAGTGTGATTGCTTTGGGTGATAGATACGTGACCTAATCAATCAATCTTTATTTAGCCAGGCAAAACATCATTGAGAAGAACTCGTTTACAAGATGGACCTGGTAATAATTAATATGTGACAAAATGACATAGGAGTACACATCAAGACATTCCACCAGATATAACATAACAATAAATTATTTATACAGATTGGGTAGGATATATACAGATTGGTTTAAACAAAATACAATAGCATTTTTATTAGCTAGACGTACTAGTCAATTATCGATAGTGTATAATCTGCCTGGCAAGGTAGCAAACAGATAGCCAGGATGGCAGAGGTCTGCTGGGAGGCAAGGCCACCTCTACCAGTTGAGAAACAATTAAGATCATATAGGGAGAGCCCGGCAGTAGCTAGCTGAGCCACCACCAGCCATGTGGGCCGGAAACTGCAGGTGGGCAAGACGCTAGACGCTGATGCTAGCTACTTTGTATACAACACAATTTTATTAATTACGTGAAACAAATGTTATGTCCTGACTTTGCATGTAATTATATGTTTTGTACTTTGTATTTTATATATTTTTTAATGTTTGACTATATTGAACGCAGTTGTCTCTCAAGTGTCTTCAATAAAATAATGATGATGATGATTAGTTTCATCCTTATGCACAGGAGTCCTGGATACCCCAGATCTTGCAAGATAATACAATCCAGCCCATTCTACTGAATACCCTGAAGGTGGTTGGGAGTGGCATTTGATTAAACATGCTTCTCAACAGCGTAAAGCATGGGAGACTAACTGAAGCTTTTGCAAGGCATGCTTCACACCCTTCAGATTTTTTATATGCAGGACAAATCCTTCACCTTGCTTCAAATTTGGGAGATCAAGAAAGAGATACAAGAACTATTAGACCTAAAAATGCAACATATTCGAGCAGACAAGACAGACCATTTGGCCTATTCTGTTGGCTTTTTAGTATGTTAGTATGCTTTGTTTTATTTACAACATAAATGTTACAAGGGAAGGGCACGAGGGACTCGCATTCTTCAGTAACCAAAGAGAAAAATTGAGGTGGATACTTTTGAAATTCATACTGATGCTCTAGCAGACCATTTTCGAACAGTCTTGCTCTGGAATGTGAAAATGTGTACTTCCCACTGGAAGAGTACTGAATTCACCTTAAATAACTCTCCCCCCCAATAGAGCAATACAGTTATGCCTTCCTAGCTGGTTATCTTCCTTTTGCAAATTTCATGCATTTTGTGTTAGTAATAGCTTAAATTGTGGCATAAACTTACGAAACCCAATCTTAAGGCTTTCAGACATGGATCCTGGCTCTGCCATGTATAAAGGAATGTCCACTTAAACTGGATACCTCACTCCACAGATGGCATAAACTGGGCCTCACTTTTGTACATCAAGTCTCAAGCCCTGTCCACACTACACTGAAAACTTCCCCTCTGTAACACTGCAGAGGGTCCAAACCATTACCGCAACGGTTTGCGCTTACACCTGTAACGTTACAGGAGGCGCTTTCGTAACCATTGTTGAATGGTTACGAAACCGGTTCTGCCTCTGTAACGTTACCCTAGTGTGGACACATGAGCATGTAGCCCCAGCACTGCCCTCAGTGCAGCATGAACTGCATTGTGGGATAGGGTGCCGACTGTAACGGTCACCCGTCACCCACAATGTGGACCGGCTGTAATGGTTCCGAACCATTATCATAACAGTTCACTGGCAGTGTGGACACACTAACGTTTAATGTCTGTAACGGTTTGAAACCGTTACAGGGTTTTAGTGGTGTAGTGTGGACGGTGCCTTTGATAAACCTGGCTCCCTTCCCTTTGAATATCTTCACCAAGTTTAGTCAGTTGGGAATTGCTTCAGGCACTTGCAGCTAAGAAATGTTCTCACTCACACATATGGGGAGGCTTCTATGCTCCTAGAGGGGAATGGGTTCCTTTAAAGTGGGTCCTAATGAAGGATGGACGTAGGGAGGAGTGAGAAAGAAACGGGAGGAAATACAAAGGGAGTGGGGGACGGGGAGGGTCAGCTGCAGTCTAAATGGCAGAAGTGTTGCACACTCGAGCAGACTAGATAGACCATAAGGCCTGTATCTGCTGGCAATTCCGTATGTTCGTATGCAAGGTATTATCCTAGGAACATAGAAAGGGGAGGTATGGCAACATCTCATGTGAAATCTCTACAGGCGATTAGTATATTTAATACAGTACTCCACAGACCATAATCCTTCACAAATGGAATTCCAAACTGAACACAACTAATACCACGGAAACCTGGTTGCAACATGCAGTATCTGCATATACAATCACCTCAGTCCCATTTCTATGAATTTTCATGGTAATGCAGAACCACGTTTTTTAGGACACCAGGGCCCCCATATTCAAAGGAGATGCACGGGGCATCCTGGCGGAAAAGGGAGATGGGCCACACAACCCCTACAATGCACTGCAGCAGAATATTCAAACGTGCGGGGTGGGTCGGCTGCAATGGAATGGGCCAGGGCGCACACAAATACCATGCAAGTGGAGGGGGCATTCCCGTGAATATGCCACACATTGGCATATTCAGAGGGAATGCGTCCCTCACTGGCAAGCAATGTGCAGCCCAAAGATTGGCCGCAAAAAGCTGACCCAAGTCAGCCGGTCACCCACAGGTAGGTCCTGGAAGTGCACACAGGTGCACCGCAGCCTGCTGGACCCAGCGGTCCAGTGACACCCCCCCCACCTCAATTCCCCGATGGCAGGAGCAGCACTGCGTAACCCCATCTTGAACATGGGCAGCAGCCCCCCTTCCCATCCCCCGACGCAATCAAATAAAAAAACAAATATAAACAGTGAATCCTGTCTTCCATGTGATGCACCGCCCGTTGCTTTTTGCCGGACGATATCGATCATGCTGCAAATGGAGGGCATCAGTCTTCACAAACAACCCATCTGGCTCCCTACAGCAAAATGCAATACAAACATGGCATACAGCGCTCTGCCATAGTTCCTACTGCCCACTCCACAGCTTGGTCTGCTACCGGCTGATTGGGACATGGGATGAGATTCGAGGGGGGGGGGGCGTACTGCTAAATACAGATGTGTACAGCTTTTGCACCTGCAGTTCTTTGCTCAGATGTTGCTCCACAATAGGCTGTCGTTCTGGGGCTGTATACGTCCACTACACTTGTTGCAGGAGTTGGTCGGGGCTGGTCTGGCAGAACATTGGAGGGGCATTCCGTATGCAGACTCAGCTGCAATTGTACTGCCATTTGCTGCAGGGCACAGCTACGCCTTTATCAGTCACCTCCTGTGCACCACCCAAAAATACATTACAAACTACAGGCCCATTGGTTGACCAATGGGCGTGCACTTCATACTGTACACCATCAGTGACAGTGCAGTCGGCGGCCAGCCGTGGAGGTGTGAGGAGGGTTGTTCTGCCTGCCGGCAGCGGGACTTGCTGGGGACGGGGGCGTGGGGGCTGTGGGTACCAGAGTGGGCGGGGCCAGGGCCACTACACTATTGAAAGCGTCTGGTTCAGGGGTCAGGTGCGATCGGGAAGGAGGTTTACACAGTTTTGAGGCATGGGACAGCATGGATACCTGTGAGATCAGGGGATGGGGGAGCAATGGACTGCCAGGGATCAGGGATGCCTGTACTGGCAATGTATACGGTCGGGGCTGGGAACAGTGGTAGAAATTAACTTTTTGTGGTACCTGCACCAAGGTGCATGTGGCAACAAAAGTTACATGCACCAGAAATCAGGTTACCTACGCTGGTAGACAAAAAAATACAACTATTTCCAGAAATCAGTATCTTTATTTAGGCACAAAGCAAAACATTGGGGGTGAGGTAAAACCCCAGCTGCTGACAGTTTCCTCTCTTACTTTAATATTTAACAAAAAAAAGAAAAAGCCTTTCCACAAAAAAAAAAAAATACCCAGCAGCTGCTATTCTGTGATTTCCAATTCCTTATTTTTTTAAATATATATTTTAACTAATTCTCTGGCATAATGTCGTTCTCAAAATCCCCTTGGAGGGAAGGGTGAATCAGAAACCCCCAACTTAATTTGCTTGCAGCTAGGTCTGCTACATTAAGTCTCCAATCGGCCTAGTTTACAGTAAATACAAAAAATAAAATCATATTTTTAAAGTTTAAATGTAAGGCTTGGACCTGAACACTATCCCTGCCTGCCTAAAGAAACTAATATCAATAGGAGGACGGAGTACAGACTCAAACTCAGACAGAGGAGCTTCTCTCTACACTTCTAATAACTTCTGCCACTTATCAACAACTGCATAGTTCTCAAATGTGCACATGCCAGCTGGCCCGGTGGCGCAGAGGGCTGAGGCGCTGTGCACCTTACCTAGCACCATGCCAGCGACCAGAGTTCGGAAACAAGCTTGGGCTGTCAGAGACGGGCAGGGGGGCAGGATATGGAGCTGGATAGAGTGGCCGGATGGCAGCTCTCCTCTCTGGGGAGGATCCAGTCCGTCTCTCTCGGCACAGGTCTGCCTCCTAGTGGAGGCCAAGAGTGCAACAGCCAGAGGGGGCACAGGCATTAGACCGTGGAGTGGGCAGAAGGGGCTGTCACCAGGGCTGCAGTACACATGTGCGCCTCCACGCCGCATGTGTCTCTACCTAAATGGCCCAAGCAGGAGAAAAGGAGGAGAAATTCTCAGCGGCAGGATGAAGCCCAACACCCCACAGGCACCACTGCCGGGCATAAGGTAAGCCCCGGTAATTCCGGGAGTCAGAGCTGGGGGGGCCGGTCGGGACGATGGGGGCTCCGGGGACAGCAGATAAAGCAGTTACAAAAAAAAAAAAAAAAAACCTGAAGATGTTGAGACCACCTTCCTGAACGCCTCCTGTCCTGCCTTTCATTCTCTTCACATTTCAACCATGGCCAGTTGTCTTCTGAGTCAGACTTCTTTGGCTTTCCTTGGTAGTTTGGACGGCTGCAGCTCCCTCTCAAGTTCTCCTGCAGTAAACAGTGGTGGCACGACCGTGAAGTGCTGATGTCCAATGGGAAAAAGGCGTGGCAGATGGTGCTGACGCCCACTGGGGTGGAAAAGTTTAAGCCTGTCTCTCCCATTGCTCCTGCCCCCTTTGTGGCAATATATATTATTACTGCGTGCCAGAAACTACTCAAGCTACATGCACTACAGTGCATGCAGGGGAGAAAATTACATGCACTAGCATGTGCCTACTTGCAAATGGAACAGGCTGTGTATGTGAATTTTGATCCCTGGCTGGGGAGCGGCTGGCCCGGCGCATATCACCCAGAACAGTCATGCTAATGAGCACATAATGTGCATGAATGGGGCCCGTATGCACTATGCATGCCTAATGTACTCATTAGCATTTCTTGACTGAATATCACCAATGGGGGACTGGCACATACAGATGTGCGTCACGCATGTTCCCACTGGCAGTATTCAGCCCCAGCCCTGGATGCGCTGCACCTCTCATGGCGGCTGCTCACTTTGGGCAACGCATCTAGGGTCCAATATTCAAACAGAACGCACGATCTGTTGGATTCCTGCATTCTGTTTGAATATCCCTTCAGAGTCGGCCTGCACATCACTTTGCACGGTGCATCTTTTTGCGCTGCACACCCGCACGGCACTGAATATCCCGGCCCAGTGGTACAAGAAAAATATTTAGGAATACAGTAGGTCATGGCCATTGCTGGAGTGGCTGTGGAACATCACATGCAAATCAGATCCATATATTTAGGGGCTGCCCTATTTTAGCTTCCTGTTGGCAAGACATCCAACAGAATTTGGAAACAATATGTAACATTTCAAGCCATGTCACACCATTGTTAGTTCTACTGCTTATCCCAGCCCAGAACATAAATTTAAAGTTAAAACTAAAAAGCAACACTGACAAAACAGTTGTGGATTAGAAAGTCAAACAGCAATTTTTACAAATCAGGAAGAATAACTGCTTATTGATTGCTCAGCGTAACTCGGTCCTCAGAAGCATTTCTCTATACACTAGTGTGGGGCAACATCAGGGATGGGGATGGGGTCCCTAGACTACCAGGGAAAGTGTTTTTGTTTTTAATTTTATTACATAGTTGGGGCAGCATCAGAGATCGGGGCGGGGTGACCGCTAGACAACCAGGGAAAGTGCTTTTAAAAAATTACAATACCATCTGCCACTGAATAACTCAGTTTAGTTACAACAGTAAAATCGCACTGCCTGGGACAGCAAACACTCTGGAGTGAGTGGTGACTGCCATCTTGTGAGGAACTGAGGATGCACATTAACTCATTATATCCCAGGTGGCCATTTTGTGTCAGGTAAACAATGGATAGTTTGGACTTCTGAAGAAGCTATTGGAAGTAAAGCGCATTCTATAACACCACATTTAACACCGCCTTACCACTCCACCACCTCAATACTGAGTCGCATACCAGGGTACCGGTAAACTTTCATGCAACTATAAATGGCTGTAATTAAAATTCTATTCCAAGCTCTGTAACCAATTGTACATTTTCTCATACTCTGAAAATTAGGTTGAAATCTTGGTTAAGCACTTCTAATTCATGTACACGTAAGGTGAATTCTAGGTCATAGTACTAAGGTTTATATTGCCATATATTTCAAATGTATGTAATGTAAACATGTTTGTATTATTGTATCACTTGTGAAAACAGGCAGTCATGCTCATCAAGTTTACAAGTATAAAAAATTAAAAAACTACCACTGTATCCCCCATCCCAAACATCTGTACCTACCCTACCCTACCTAACAAGCTCCCGGTATTTTTTTCTTCTCTCCCTCGGGAGACTGCAGACCATCCACCACTCCCCCAGAACAGCCGAGCCACAGTGTCCCGCACAGAAAGGGAGGGCCACCCTCTCCCAAGCAGTACAACAAATCCAGATCAGGGCAGTTTCCGGCGGGAGAGTGGGATGCCAGTTGACTGGCATGGCTTCAATGAGCATGTGGTCGCATTTTTCTGTTTTTCTGTCACTTTCCCTCATGGCCGTGACCACACGCACCACATCATTACACTCTTGCCCGACACTGATGCTGCCACCCACTCTCCACCAGGAGACAGCCAAGGAGTGGGATGACATTCCCTTCCTCTCCCTGGAAGAGGAGAGCCATCATCAGACGCTCAATCCTCTCCCTCCTCTGCCGACTTCTGACAACCCAGGCTTACTCCCAAACCTGGATCATGGCATGGCGCAAGGTGTGGCATCCAGTGCCTCAACCCTCAGAGCCACCAGTCCGGCCTCAAGCTGCCAGTACTTGTCTGCAGTACAGGACCACCCTCCCCTCACTCACTGACCATTATTACTGTATTGTGTAAGATAAAGTTATAGGCGGGCCCGGTGGTGCCGAGGTTTTGTTTTTTTTTTTTTATAGAAGTGTGATGGCAGAAAAGGACAGACAAGGCCCGAGTCTGCCCATTTGTCCAACTATCTGCGTGGACCTGCGCCCCCCAACCTCAAAACTCCCCTGTGGTTGTCCCATGCCCTTTTGAATCCCACCACTGTTTCTTCTCCAACAACCGCCTCTGGGAGCCTGTTCCACTTATCCACCACTCTCTCTGTGAAACAGTACTTCCTAATGTTACACCTGAACTGCGCCTCCCTCCACCTGCTGGCCATGCCCCATCGTCCTCCAATTTTCCTTCATTTGGAAAATGCTTTCCACCGATGCACTGTTTATACCCTTAAGGTACTTGAAGGTCTCGATCATGTCCCCCTTTCCCTCCTCTGTTCCAGGGAGTACATGTCCAGATCCCTCAACCTTTCTTCATAGGATAGGTGGCATAACCCTTTTACCATCTTTGTTGCTCTCCTCTGAACTCGCTCCAGCCTCCCCACATCCATTTTGAGGTATGGCCTCCAGAACTAGACTCTGTATTCCAAATGCGGTCTAACCAGATGGGTGTACAAGGGTACTATGACCTCCCTTTTTCTACTGGTGATCACACTTCTGATGCATCCCAGCATTCCACCACCCCTAGCCACTGCTCTCCCACACTGCCTTTCCACTTTCATGTCCCCCAATATAGTGATGCCCAGGTCCCTTTCTTGTTCTGTGACCTCCAGATCTCTGCCCCATGCAATACCCTGCCCTCTGGTTCCTGTAGCCAAGATGCATGATTTTACACTTTTCTGTGTTGAATGAAAGTTGCCACCTCTTGAATTGGTTTGAGGCACTGGAGGCCACACCTCGCACCACGCCAGCGACCCAGGTTCAGGAGCGAGCTCAGGTTGCCGGCGTCAGCCAGGGAGGAGAGGACTGAGAGTCCAAAAATGGTTCTCCTCTCCTGGAGGGGGGTGCGACTCCCCGGTGCTAGTCACTTTTCTGTGTTGAATGAAAGTTGCCACCTTTTGAGTTGGGTTGAGGCGCTGGACGCCACACCTCGCACCATGCCGGCAACCCGGGTTCAGGAGCGAGCTCAGGTTGCCAGTGTCGGCCAGGGAGGGGAGGAGAGGACTAAGAGTCCAACAACGGCTCTCCTCTCCTGGGGGTAGGGTGGGGTGTGACTCCCTAGTGCTAGTGACGCCCAGCGGAGGCTGGGTGTACTGCAGCCTGGGACCACATTCATGATGGGGCGAGGTGTCAGTGGACGTCCTATAGGCGGGTGCAGGAGCACGCCCTCCCGCACTTGAACATCATTGCATGTCTGCACCTCTGTGAGGAGGGAGTTGCGAGCATGAACAAAGGAAAAACCCTGTATCGTTCAGTACACATCGGCACCTGGCCTCTATGCCCGCCGGATCCCATCCACCTGGTCTCCCAATTATCTCCGCCCTTAAGCCTTGCCAGCAGCTGAAACTTAACTTCAAGGAGCACCAAAGAGGGAGGGTGGCCCCATCTTGGGGGAATTTCAGCTAAGGAATTCGCTGCAAGGTGGGTAGGAGGTCAGATACTTTCGGGAGGCTTGTGATTTGGGGGGGGGGGTCTCAGGCAGGAACAAGCCAGGATGCCTGAGGGAGTCTCGGCATAGCAGTGACCAGAAGGAAAAATAAGTTGAAAGAAAGAAAAAAAAAAAAGATACGGTTATACCCTCAGACTCTACCTAATGAGCAGCCCCCTCTCTCTCCACACTCACTGGCCACTCCCCCTATGCACTCGCTGACCATTATTATTAAACTGTGAGCCAAGGTTACACTCCATGATTGTACCTTACACACAGCCAGGACCTTCCTGCAATACAGCGCCAGCCTCTCCCAGCTCTGACAACTCTCACCACAGTTACTCACTCACTGGCCCGTCTCCCAGAGTTTCCACACTCGCTCTCCCACTCTCACTGACCATTACACAGCAGGAGATACATTTATACTGCCCAGCACCGAATCTACCTTACACGCAGCCGATACCTGCCTGCAGTACAGGTCTGCTTTCTACCCTCATTCAGTGACCCCCACCCCTCACTCCCTAACTATTCTCCTCTCCATCACTTACCCCTCGCCCTCACTCAGTGACTACGCTCCCCTCCCTAACCTCTTCCCTCTCCCTCCCCAGCCACGCTCCTCACACTGACCGACCCCCGGCTGTCCCTCTCACGGATCATTATTACACGGTGCGACATAAGATTATGCCACCGGGTTCTACCTTGCATCCAGCCAGGATCTGCCGGCAGTACAGCTCCACCCGCTCCTCTTCACGGAACTTGGTTTCAGACAGGCAGACAGCCGGTAGCGGCTGCGCCTCCTCGCCCTCCAGCTCCCCGGGCTCGTCTCCATCTGGGTTGGGCGGCAGGAGGCGACGCCTGGCCTCTCTGGCCTGTGCTCCTTTCAGCAGGCGAGGGGAAGCAGAAACGGTTCTCACGGACACCCGGCGAGTCTTTTCGACGGCCCCGGCGCCCCCAACGGCCCCCTGAATGCTCTCGGCCTGGCTGTCAGGTCCCCCCGCTGCCTCTCCTTCTTCGTCTGCCGGCATAAGACTCGCCATGTCCTTCCCCGCTACTTTCAGCTCTCTGCCGCCAAAACGCACGCGCCCCGACAGCAACGAACAGAGCAGCACGCGGGCAGGGACAAGCAGCACGCGCAGGCCCGCGGATCCGAGGCAGTGACGTCATCCAACACGGGAATGGAGGGAAAATCAAAGGAAGCAGACGGTGCGCGGTCAGTGGCTGCCTGAGAACAAACACCGGACTCTGAGGAGGAACACCTACGTACACGCCTTTTCTAAGTGTCCGATGGTAATCTCGTTACAGTGAACGTTGCGTCGTTGCCACTACGCAGCGCCCTTAAACCTGTGATTCTAGTAAGCTGGTCAGGTTTTTTTGTATCCTCAGAAAACAGGACATTTGCACCGTGTGCGCACCTGTTCCTAGCTGCTTCTGTGAAGACCATGCCTCTTTCAAGAAAAGCTGACCATGTTAATATCCGGAGCCTTAGTATGCCTAACCCTCTTGCAGTGCAGGCATAATCTAATAATCGGAGGATGGAGTACAGCCTGGGAGGGATTCTGGTAACCAAAGCGGAGGAGTCGGGAGAAAGACCTCGGGTGATGACCACTAGTAACCTAAAGCACTCCTTATGCCGCAGGGAGGGGGGGGGCAGCAAATGCCAACAGAATACTGGGCTGCATTGCCGGGGGGGATCAGTTGCAGGCAGGAGGAAGACAGAATACTGGCTGGGCTACTGTGCGCAACCAGCCTGTGCTGCCACAAAGGGATTCTGATTCCGTTTGACCTCGAGAGGTCCGGCGGAATCAGAACCCCAAGGTGACGGCACAGGCTGTTGGGCACAATGGCCCAGTCAGTATTTTGTATGGTGCCTGTTTTTCAGGACCGAGCCCCGAAGGGCTTTCACCACTGCAAGCGGCACGGAGCTCCATCGGCCGCCCGCTGTTCTCCCACGGGCTTCTGACTTCGGCATCCAGGACGTTAGCCCAAAGGACATTACACCGCTCAGCGAACTCCATTAGCCACCCGCCCTACTCTCACGGCCGCCGACTTCGGCATCCGGGACCGCGACCAAGGACATTCCATCGGCCACCCGCTCTACTCGCTCCGGCTGCATTTTCAGGTACAGCACCATCGAGGATTGAAAGGGCGCATCAGGATTGGTAACTGCCGCCTCGGCCTCCTCTGCCATTGGCTGCTGTGTTCCTGACCTGTCCCCGTAATTGGCTGTGGCTGTCTGGACTGAGCGCGGCTAAATTTTAAACTGTTGTGCACTCTCCAGCCTCCCCTGTGCTACGGGAGTGCATTTTTTCTCCCGACACCGCCCGCCCGACCCGGCCTATTAGAATACACACCGCCTCCACCTCCTCCAACTATTCTCTACAGCTATTGGTCACAATCCTCTTCCTTTTTGACCAACACTTGCTTTGGACAGTTTCTGGTCTTTCAAGACTTACTGCCCTCCTGCTTCTCAGTTCGCCTATTTGCAATACTTATATCCTACACCACCGCCTGAGTTTGTGGCACCTACTTACTTATTTCCCCACTTCTGTCTTTTCCCCCTGAGCCCTTACTCTTCCCTCCTATCCCCCAGTCTCCTTTCACCTCACGCTTACGCCTGTCACCCTTCTCCTTTCTGTATCTTTCCCCGGCACTAGCTGTGTTTTACTTCCACTATTTTTGCCCAGAACTCCTTATTACTCCAGAGATTGCTAGGTTATGTGCTCTAGCAGGGCCTTCTGAAAAACCTCTACTCTGGTTCCTCTGGGACACAATTTTTAACTTGGTTATGGGTCACCTGAAATAGCTAGTCACCTTAGCAGTAGTCCTATCACTGCTTTACATAGCATCCTGTAGTGCTCACCTCGCTAACACGGCCCACTCCTCCACCCCCCAACCTCCTGATGACTTCCACTTCTCCAGCCTCCTACTACTCCAGGACTCACCTCGGGATTTAACACCACTCCTGAAAAATCAGGGTATACTCTACCTAACTGTCCAGAATCCTGAAAAATGCTTCCTCCGCCGTCTACTCCTCTTCCCTTTCTCCCAGCGTAAGCTTTGGTACCTCCTGCTCCTGGCCATCCTGCTGTCCGGGGATCAGGAGTGTAGCCAGAAATTTCAATTTTGTACACAATCTCCAACAGTTGCACCCCCCCAATTTAAAAACGTACACATCCTTTCCAAATGGCACCCCCTTCCAAACAAGTCAGATTGTTGTCAGATGACTCCTCTACTCTCTAAAGAGGTTATACATGTATTGGACACTCCTCAGTGGCCTACACTAACCCAAATACTACAGATTAGAATGATAATATTAATAGAGTGGCTTATGGTTTGTGACAGACACTCAACAAAACTGTACACAAATATGTACAGTGAGTATGCCTGTCTACACCCTTGCCGGGGATATCGAGACTAACCCTGGCCCTGCCATTCATCTCTCTCACTTGGATGTTCCATCAAAGACCACCAAAGGTCTCCTGATAGCCCATCATAACATAAGCCTCGAGCGCAACTTTGCCAAACTAGAAGCCTGGGTCTCACTCCATAAGCCAGATATACTGTGCCTGTCCAAAACATGGTTAAACCCCTCTATGTCTGACTCTTGTAGCTTAATACCTTCCTATAACCTCCTACGTAAGGACAGACCATCCTCCAAAAGAGGGGGTGGCATATCTATCTATTCCAAAAATCACATTAATCTCACTGCCCTAAATACAGATCCCCTACTGCACTGTGAGTCACTGCACATGCTCCTTACTCTTGGAGATAAAAAACTTCACATCATATGTGCCTACAACGCCCCAAACAGTGGTCTCACTGGCCTGGATGAGCTATTAAATCATACAGCCCTACTCTCTGGCAAAAACGAAACAATCATCCTAGATGACATCAACCTAAACTGGCTAGGGAAATGCCAGCCCACCTTACTCTCCAAAATCCAGAGCCACAACCTCCATCAGCTTATTACTGAACCCACTAGGCCCGCATCGAACTCCAACTCTTGCACCCTCATAGGCTGGATGCTAACAAACCGCCCCGAGCACATCCAGTCTGCTGGCACACTTGCAGATGCCATCTCTGATCACTCCCCTGTTTTTTGCATCTGGGGTTCTATCTCCCCCCTTCCTGTAAAACCACGCCTCATCACCTTCCATAACTTTGCCAACCTGGATCACCAAAATTTTCTTCAAGATGTGGCCAATATTGACTGATCTGATCTCTACAACTCCAGTGATGTCCAGTCTGCACTGGACATTTTCATCACTAAATTCTCAGCACTGCAGGATCATCACTCCCCTCTTATAACCCGCCGTGTCAAGGGAAAACTCACTAGATGGCTCAAAAAGGACTTGCTAGCTAGATTAAAAGAAAGCGAGACAGGAGCTGGAGCTGCTTTCAGTCCTCCAGACTTCCAGCAGACTGTAGCAACTATAGGTTGTTAAGGAATGCCTGCAAAAAAAACATAAGGTCTGCAAAAAGCTCCTACTGCAAAAACCTGCTAACCAATGCCTCGAATTACCCCAAAAAGTTCTGGTCCCACATAAAAACCTTCTTGGGATCCACTCTGTCATCCGCCCCTAAAGAAATGATCCTTAATGGAACTCACTGCAACAATCCTCTGACCATTGCTAACTTCCTTAATAATCAGTTCTCAGATCTAACTAAATTCACTTCCTCCTTCCCCACAACACAGCAAATCTCTCCAGCTTTTTCCAGCAGGGCTCCTGCTGCCCCCTCCTTTCACTTCAGATCCATTACCCCAAAGGAGGTCACGCAACTTCTTAGTTCGATCTCGGATAGCACTGCCTTGGGCTCAGACTGTATTGAGCCCAGGCTTCTAAAAACCGCCGCCCCCCCCCCCATTGCTGCCCCTCAGGCCAAAATTTTTCACTCTTTCCCTATGTAAAAGTAGCTTTCCTGACATTTGGAAGACTGCTAGAATCACCGCTATCCTTAAAAAGGGTAACACCAATGACCCTTCGAACTATAGGCCTATAGCCATCTTATCGGTGCTCAGCAAAATCCTAGAAGAACTAGTCGCCATACAAACCACAGAATTTCTCCTCAAACACAACCTTCTAACATCCACCCAGCATGGTTTTCGCAAAGGTCATAGCACCTCGACTGCCCTGCTTAAATTCTCCACAGACAGTTTCACTGCTATGGACTGAGGTCTTCTAACAGGGGCAGTCTTCATCGACATGACAAAAGCTTTCGACTTGGTGAACCACACCCTCCTCCTCTCCATCCTGCAATCTATGGGCTTTGCATCTAACATAGTCAGCTGGTTCAACAGGTATCTGTCTAACAGGTTTCAAGTTGTTAAGTTTGACTCATCCTACTCTGATAAAGCTCCTATGAGTAGTGGTGTACCCCAAGGCTCTATCCTGGGACCACTTCTTTTTTCTATTTTTATTAATGACATCACCTCAAACCTCTCTGCCTCCTCCGCCACACTTTATGCGGATGACATTGTCCTCTATACCAGAGCGAAAAATGTAGCTGACATCAATCAACGGCTTTCTGCCAACTTCCAGTGCCTACAATCCTGGCTCTTGGATCATAAACTCGTGCTTAAAGAGACCAAAACCCAGTCAACGTTATTTGGCACTCCCTCAAAACTCAATTCGAACCAAAACAACTTTAGGGTCTCCAGCCTAAATGGCTCAGCCACTGGTTTAGTTACCTAATTTAAGTACCTAGGTGTCACCTTGGATCAGTCCTTAAACTTCGAACTTCACATTTCGAGCACATGCAAGTCTTTTAACTCTAAGCTAAGTATAGCTTACTGTACTAGCTATGTTTAACCCCCTCAGCGAGACTAGCCATTGCCCGAGGCATACTCCTTCCTACCCTAACTTATGGGGTATACTTGTATGCCGCTATACCTAAAACAAATCTCCATAGATGGGACGTCACCTATAATAATATATGTTGGTACGCGGCTTCATCCCATAGGCGGAAACACCAATGCCACCTCTACTCTGATCTTAACTGGCTATCTCCTAATGCCTCCAGGCTCTACTCCCTTGGTTCTACTATAGACAGTATTATGAGGTCCCAAACTCCTAATTCTCTGGGGGTCTGCTTGTGCCACAGACCTCCAATTATGGCTTGCGCTCTACTGATAAATTCTTCTTAAGTGTGCCGAAATACTCTACCACCAAAGGCTCTAGTGGTTTCTCCCACTATGCTTCCCGGCTATGGAACTCCCTCCCTCTAGACATTCGCCTAGCACCCACTCATGACACCTTTAAAAAAACTCTCCGTCACCACGTTATCTCATCTAACCAATGCTCCTGCTTTAATCCACCTTAGCTCCCTGTTCCCATCCCTGACCTCAGTTCTTAACCTGCTCCTGCCAAATTACCATCTCTCTCACCCCTCCCCAGCTGCACCCCCTACCCTACAGGCCTGCATTCCTATTGCCACCCTGTACCTAACCTACCTAGCTCTGCTTGCCTATCCCCTGCTTCAAACCCCCCTTTTGCACTTACTTGTTCTGTTCCCAGCCCTCTGAAGCAGTACATGTTTGACCACTCTTCCTCGCGAGGTATATCCTTCTCACCTTATTTCCACTGCCTCACCCTCTACCTGCCTGACTCCTATCGTCTAACTTACCCCACTCCAAACTCTGAATCACCCCCTTTTCCACTGGGCACTTATCTATTTTGTTTTCATTTTTTGGTTTTGCAAACATCAGCATATAGGCATGCCTCATGTTTGTTTTTTGTTTTCTTTTGGGTTTTTTTTTTTGATTTTTTTTTGTTGTTGCTTTTGTTTTTTGTCCTTTGTTATTGTTTCCCATAATTCACTTGCCTGTCTGAAAATTGTCTTTCCCTTAGGGTCACAGCTGCTATATGTCTATGTTTTCTTGAATTTGTGATCTTGTATCTCTGAGTCATCCCTTGTACTATGTATTATGTAACATTATGGTTTTTACTTTACTGCCAATACTCCTCATCCCAATGTTATGACTGTATTAAATATGTCATGTTACCAGCTCTCGATACCTTGAATCTTGTATGCTGAATAACCCACTCTAGAATATCACTGTGTAGACCTTACTGTACCTACCTACTTCTTATTCTCTGTAATGTTAGCCTATTGCATTCTTCTGTTATGTTACCCTATTGTATTCTCTGTAACGTTACCTTGTAATCTCCCGGGTCGTGCCTGAAAATAGTCATTCCTATGTCTAACGCACCCACCCGGTCAACAAAAACTAAATAAATAAATAAATACCATAGAAACATAGACTTTGATGGCAGATAAGGACCGCTAGGCCCATCTAGTCTGCCCATTTCTCTACCTACAGGATAGGCTGCAGATCCTAGTTAACCAACAGCCTATATCTTCCAGCCCCCCACAAGAATTGCCTTATGTCTGTCCCATGCATTCTTGAATTCTCCCACAGTTTTAGACCCCACAACTTCCTCAGGAAGGCTGTTCCATGCATCCACTACCCTCTCTGTGAAATAATACTTCCTCACATTGCCCCTGAACCGCCCTCCTTCTATCTTTAAATTGTGTCCCTTGTTCTTGAAGCCTCTTTTTCTGAAAGATGCTACCTCTTGGACTTTGTTGATTCCCTTGAGGTACTTGAGAAGTTTCTATCGTGTCCCCTCTCCTTCTTTCTTCAAGGGTATACATATTAAGCTCCTTTAGTCTCTCCTCATACGGCTTCTCTTGCAGACCCTGCACCATTTAGTTGCCCTCCTCTGGACTGCCTCTATCCTGTCTATGTCCTTATGGAGATGGGGTCTCCAGAACTGGGCACAGTATTCAAGATGGGGTCTCACCAACTGTCTGTACAGAGGATAACAACTTCCTGTTTTCTGCTGCTGATGCCTCTCCCTATACATCCCAGTATACCCCCGGCCCTCCCTACTGCCTTCTCACATTGCTTGCTAACCTTAAGGTCATCTGATATGATTACCCCCAGGTCCCTTTCCTGTTTTGTTGTTACTACCTCCCCACCCATTGTGTATTCTTCCCCTGGGTTCTTGTTTCCCAGGTGCATTATTTTGCACTTTTTTGCATTGAATCCTAGCTGCCATACGTCTGACCATTCCTCCAACCTTGCCAAGTCCCTTTTCATCCTTTCCACGCCTCCTTGTGTATCAACCCTGTTGCAGATCTTTGTCATTTGCAAAAGGCATACTTTTCCTTCCAGTCCCTCTGCAATGTCACTGATGAAGACATTAAAAAGGACTGGACCCAATACTGAACCCTGCGGTACCCCAATAGTAACCACCTTTTCTTCAGAGTGGACTCCATTTACAATTACCTTCTGTGTCCTGTTGTCCAGCCAATGTTTTACCCAGGCTACCACCCTGAGACCCACTCCTAGGCTGGTTAATTTGACTAATAATCTTTTGTGTGGGACTTTGTCAAATACTTTGCTAAAGTCTAGGTAGGCCATGTCCACAGCCCCTCCCTGGTCTACTACTTTGGTCACCCAGTCAAAGAAATCTATTAGATTCGTCTGACATGACCTTCCCGCTGTGAACCCATGCTGTCTTGGATCCTGTGCGCCACTGACCTCTAGGTACTCAACTGTTCTTTCCTTCAGAGTGACTCCATCACTTTCCCTACCACAGAGGTCAGACTGACAGGTCTGTAGTTTCCTGCCTCTGTCTTGGTCCCACTTCTGTGAAGGGGAATCACATCCACCTTCCTCCAGTCCTCGGGTACCACACCATCCTCCCATGATTTATTAAAAAGAGTAGCCAGTGGTTTCACTAGTTCCTTCCTTAATTCTTTTAGAATTCTGGGGTGAATTCTATCAGGACCCATTGCTTTGTCCATCTTCAGTTTTAGGAGTTCTCGCAGAACCCTTTCTTCTGTGAAAGGACTGGGATCGACCCCCCCTATCAAGAGTGCTTCTGTTAATTGGATTAGGCACTTCCCCCTCCTCTTTTGTGAATACTGAGCAGAAATATTCGTTCAGTATTCCTGCTTTTCACTGTCCCCTCTGCCCACTCACCGCTCATTCTATTCAGCCTCACTATCCTCCCTTTGTCTTTCATCGCTGATGTACCTATAAAAGGTTTTCTCCCCTTCTCAACTGAGTTGGCTATCTTTTCCTCAGTTTGGGCCTTTGCTATTCTGACTTCCTCCTGCTTCTTTCTGCCTTAACTGGTATAGCTCTCTGTCCTGCTCCTTCTGTGTTTCCTTATACTTCCGAATGCTATCTTTTTCTTCCTGACTTTCACAGCCACCTCTCTTGAGAACCATAGTGGCTTTTTCTTTCGTTTTGATTTGTTGTTTTGCTTCACACAAAAGCTTGTTGCCTCTGTGATGGCAGTTTGATAATTCCCCATTGTTGCTCCACACCTCCTTCTAGCCTGTTTGCTAGTGCTTTTCTGAGGCACTCTCCCATCTTGCCAAAGTCAGCCCTCCTAAAGTCCAGTACCCTCACTTTGTATGGCTTGACTCTGTAGCTGAGTTTAACATGAACCACACTGTTTGATGGTCACTTGTCCCCAGATGGCAACCCACTTCTAGATCTGAGATCCTCTCACTGCCACCATTTGAGAGTACGAGGTCTAAGATTGCTCCCTCACGAGTGGGTTCCGAAACTAGCTGTCTAATGCCTGCCACCTGTAGGGCATCAAGAATGGCCCTGCTCTTGGATGTGGCTGCAGCAAATGTACTCCAGTTAACATCTGGCGTATTCAGGTCTCCCATCAACAGTATCTCCCCTTTCTCTGCCATTCTAAGAATGCCTTCCATCATATCCTTGTCCATTCCTTCCCTTGACATGGGGTCTGTACACAACCCTGTGCGGATTGTGGTGCCTTTTCAATCTCCAAGGTGACCCACAGTGCCTCCTCTCCTCCCTGTTTACTCTTTTTCAGTTGCTTTTATCCTTCCTTTACATAGAGAGCTACTCCTCCCCTCTTCTCCCTGCCTGTCTCTCCTGTGGTTATGTACCCTGGTATGTTAACATCCCAGTCATGGTTCTCTGTGTACCATGTTTCTGTGACTCACGATATCCAGGCATCCCTCTTCCATTAAGGCCACCAGCTCAGGAGCTTGTTGCTCAGACCACGGGCATTAGGTACTCATTACCCTCCATTTCCTGATGGCCTTACCCCTTTGCCCCATCCCTGTCCTTCTTGCCTTTGTCACTTTCTCCATTTACCCCTGCCCTTCTCCCTATCGACACCTCCCGTTGGTGTTTGCCACACTTACTACCGTGATTGTTTGGGGGCTAGGATTTTCCTGCTCCTTTCCAGTGCCTCCCCTTGGCTAGTTTAAAAGCTTGCCAATGAAGCATTTAAACCTATCACCTAGGATCCTGGTTCCCTCCTGGATAGATGCAGCCCATCATGCCAGTATAGGCTTGCATCACTCCAGGTGGACCCCAGTCCCCAATGAAGCCAAATCCTGAGCTTCCACACCAGTTTTCAACCACTGATTGAATCCCATGGTACGGAACACCCTAGCCTCTCCTATGCCATAGATGGGTAGCACCTCCAAGAAGGTTACTGTGCGTGCTACTTGACTAAGTCCCTCCCAATTCCACAAACTCTTCCTGCACTTCTCTAATCCTTTCTTAGCCAGGTCATTTGTCCCTAGGTGGACAATGACATCCAGCTCCCTCCCTGTGCAGCTGCTCCGGCAATCCTAGGATTCGCTCCCTGTCCCTCAAGCCATGCGCAGGCAGGCACCTTACCTTCTCCCCTTCCTTGCCCAGTTCTACCTTCCTAACAATGGAGTCCCCACCAGGAGTTGTTTCCTTCCCTGCAGGGTCCCCTGCCACCCTCCTGTGGGTCTCCTTTGTGGGGTTCCCAACATCCTCCTTGGTCTCACTGTGGGTGCCTCCATAGAGGAACCACACTTTGCCAGAATGGCATAGGGAATGTGTGAGAGGTACAGCTGGAGGGATGCGCCTCTGTTCCACCACCCTCACCCTCCCTGAGCCCACTGTGGTCCAACCGCTCCTCTTTCTTGGCAACCTCTGAGGCAACGGCAGTGGCACTGGTGGTCCCTGGATGGAAGAGGAGGTCCCACAAATCCTGGCCAACTCAGCCTGGAGATTAGCAACCTCCTCCCTCAGCCCAGAGAGGTACCTGCAGATGGGACAACACCGCATCCTCCAGAACATCTCCCGGAAGACTGCTGCTCCACAGCCACTGCACTGCACCACTCCAATCATGTCTCATTTCTGGCCCCTTAACTGTTTGCAATCCTTACTCTTTTCTCTGTTTTGTTTTCTCTCTCTCCTTACTTTCTGCCTGTGTGCCCTTTAAGCTCCTGATTGTCCTGTTCTGAGACAAGAATATCCTATATTTCTCAGTAGACCACTTACTTGTTCAGAGGCAGACCTCCAGCAGCTAGAGGGGCCGGAGGCTACTCTTGCCCTTCTAGGATGGTGGGTCCTTGGTGGTTCTGTGATCACTCACTTTCTGCCCCTAAACAGGAAGTTCCTATTGTCAGTCGAATCCTGTGCCTATAAAAATAGAACTAGCTTTGGGTGGGAAGGTTGAGGGGAAGGAACGAGGGCAATATAGTCCCAGCAGAGAAGTTCAGTCACACAGCAGTCCTTTCTCCTGGTGTCTTCTGCCAAGCTATTAGCAGAATCTTTCTAAGGCAGTCTTTAAATGTAGCTTCCTTCTAGCTAAGCCACTCCCCCTACTTACCAGATCTTTCTACAAGTAATTTAAACCTCACAGCAGTTAAGTCCTTTCAGTCACCTGAGATTTACACCTAGATGACTTTTCAGTTACCCATTCAGTTCAGTTAACCCAAACACACACTTTTTTTTTTTTTTTGTATGTTAGTTTTTTTAACCTAAATTAAAGGTCCAAATACAAAAGTTCTTCTACTTTAGTCCCAGCAGAGAAGTTCAGTCACACAGCAGTCCTTTCTCCTGGTGTCTGCCCTGTTACTTATTTGCCGTGTAGGATCCCCGTTGCACAGCATTTGGTCCCAGCGTTCCCATGTGTGGCTCTTGTTTCAGCAACCCATTTGTGTCTCTGTCACCGATAAATACTTGGCACACAAAACATCCATGTCAGACATGAGGCGATCACTTTCAGATTATTTGGGCGGGTATCACATTTTATGCGCTTATTCGGCTGCTCATCAACAAATTTCAAGTGCTCCTCAGCCAGCTTTGAAAAAACAGCAGCCGCCAGCCTGTCACAGTATTCACTGTTTGAATACGTAAGCAATAAGACACGACAGAGTGTGCATGGAACATAGTTAACGGCATGGCCGGGGGCGTAATAAGGTACAAGGTCTTGGCTGAGTGCCTTTAGCCCCTGGCGTGCAGTAAAATATGTTCCATGCACACCCTGGAGTGTCTTATTGTACTTATAAAATGGTCTACTATTTTTATTTTACTTTTACAGTTATAAAAATAATGATTATATGGAGAAATAATATTTTGTTCTGCAAATCTATGATAAAATGTCCTTCCTCCTGCATTTTGGGTTAATATTCAGTAGTTGATTTGCATGGGGGAGGGGTACACTAGTGGACAGAGAGAAGCTGGAAAGAGGAGGTAATCGACAAGTATTTATCGGTGACAGAGACACAAATGGGTTGCTGAAACAAGAGCCACACGTGGGAACGCTGGGACCAAATGCTGTGCAACGGGGATCCTACACGGCAAATAAGTAACAGGGCAGGCA
Organism: Neoceratodus forsteri; assembly: GCA_016271365.2. Lineage (NCBI taxonomy): Eukaryota > Metazoa > Chordata > Ceratodontiformes > Ceratodontidae > Neoceratodus > Neoceratodus forsteri. Next base: position 87,833,174 of record CM028136.1, read on the forward strand.
AGCAAGGCAACATGGATCATATCACACACACACACCTCCGCACGTAAATCACAAACTCCGTTTTCATGGTGCTTACACAGCAAATAAATGACAGCGCAGGCAAGCAAGGCAACATGGATCATATCACACACACACACACACACCTCCGCACGTAAATCACAAACTCCGTTTTCCTGGTGCTTACACAGCAAATAAATGACAGCACAGGCAAGCAAGGCAACATGGATCACATCAACCACCTCGTTTCCTTGGCGCTGTTCACCCGGTACAAGCGCAGAGCGAGTCAGGAAGAAATAGAGGCAAGATTTTTTTTTTTTTAATTACTCTTTATCCCTCCTTACTGCCAGCTATCCCTGACCCTTCGGGACATCCAACGAGTCATCCTCCTACCACACACCCACCAGGACTCACCTCTCGCTCCTCCATGGAGCTTCGGTTTTCCCCCCGAGCGGGGGCGAGGCGGGGCCCATCGCCCCGTAATCCATCATTTCGTCAGGCCGAGATGGTGGTCCTGGTGAGTGGGGCACACTCTGGGAAGTCCGTCTTCCCAGAGCCAGCAGGTGTCTTTCCTCTTTTTCCTCCCTCCCCTTACAGTGCACAGCCCCCTGACGTCAAGGCAACAAGCGCCGATGTCCACACTGTAAAGCAGCTGCCCATTCCCCTGCAATCGGGGCTTGTAGTACTCCGAGCCTCCACTCGGAGTCAGACAAGTGCTTGGGCTGTGGCCACAACCCTTCCCGGAGAAGGCGAGCTGTCGTCAGATTCTCAAGCCTGTCTTCCCCCTGGCCGACCCACCAGCGACCTGAGTCCGCTCCCGAACCCGGGTTGCCGGCATGGAGTGAGGTGTGGCGTCCAGCGCCTCAACCCTCAGCGTCACCTGGCCGGCTCAGAGGCAAGATTTGTTTGTTCCATTTCACGGTCGTGTGAAATAAACATTGTGCGTGATTAGCTGAGTCCCCAGGCAGTAGAAAGTGATGCAGCTGACTAACCTGTATGTAGCAGGAAGCACATCTAGTTCTGTGGCAGGAAGTAATATTTGTAGTGGGTTCTGGATTTCACAGTATTTTGGTTTCTAGGCGTTGTTGTCAGCTACATGCTGTCCTGAACTCTTAGCAAGGAAAAAAACAATGACGGCATTTTTAAATGCCAGCGTTCTAAAGCTTCATGGTATTTGCCTTTTTACTGCCATCCTTTTTTTAACTGTGCATGGAACATATTTCATGCATGATGAACTAGATCTCTGATTGACTGGTTTAGCCTACCCATTTTATAATGAGATGTGAGCACGGCGTTTTTTCATTACTGGAAGTGCTGTCTGGTGCACTTAGAAAAACAGCCAAGATGTTGTTGTACCACAGTGTGGTGTAACTGCGTTCCATGACCTTTGAACTATGGTACAACAACATTTGGACTGGGATGGAATTCCATGTGGAACAAGGGGTTTCCATACAATGTATACTGCTGCTATATGGATCGCTGGTGTGGCCGCACCTGGAGTATAGTGTATAGCACTGGCGTCCCTACCTGAAGAAGGTCATTAACCTGTCCAGAGGAGGGCTACTAAAATGGTTAAAGGTCAGTAGGGTAGGTCTTATGAGGAGATGCTGGAGGACCTGACCACGTACTTCTGTGGGGGGGGATGTTTAAGTACATGAAGGGCATTTAAGGTGAGCAAAGGGAGCCTCTTCAGTCTCAGTGGCAATAAAAATACTAGGGGGCATGACCTTAAGCTGGGGGGTTCAGGAGGCATTTCTTTATGGAGAGGGTGGTTGAAAGCTGGAATGAGCTCCCTGTGGTCAGGGCCAAAAAAGGGAGTGGGTGGAAAGGGGGGTGGCAGTTGGGGAGAGGGGACGGGGCCCTTAGTTGTCGCTTGGGGCTGTACCATATGAGCAGATGTGATAGACCGCTAGACTTTCTTCTGCTGGCACTTTTCTTTGTAATTAATATTTTATTGCAGTAGATAACAGCTCTTGACATTCGCATACAAAGACAATCACACACCCCAGGTTTTGTTATTAATACATAAAGATGTGTCAGCGGAGGAATACCACTACTGCGGCCCCTGTCCGGGAATGAGCCTGGCCGTCAGAGTCCAGCTGGGGGGAAGGACTGCACGTCCCAGAGAATGCTGTCCTTACCCAGGAAGGGAGAGCCCCAACTGCTACTGCTGTACTACCCCCTGGATGCATGGCATAGTAGGGCTTGGCAAGACTCATGGGAGTGTGAGGCTCTGTGCTGACTGTGGGTGACTGCACGCTTGCATACACCTTTGCAGCCCATGCACGCGCAGCTCCTGGGGGCTATTTGGAGTAAACATGGAAAAAGAATGGAGCCTGTGCCCAAAAGATGAAGGGCCCCCTTGCACCACCATGTCCCTTTCCTCACCATGGATGCCTCCTGATGAAACTAGAATAGTTCAGGGGTGAACCGCTTCCACTCTGACCCCACCGAGGGGACACAAGCCACAGCTCAGTGGAGGATTGCTCCAAGGAAGAGTGGTGAGAGGGACTGGAGGCAGCCATGTGGGCATGAAAGGAATTTGGGGGCAGAGTACAGGGAGCACAAACAGAAATTACAAAACAGAAAAATGCATACAGATGTTATCTGCGTTTTGTACATTTAATTCTGTATGGGTCCATTTACTCTGTAGTCCACTTCAAATGTTTATTGGTGCCCTCTACCATAACCTTGCATGGCCCATTCACTCATACACGTGGTACTACAGTTATAGTTTTCCATCCTACTATACTAGTCATATAGCACCATATTTTATATTACAGCTCTGGAAAGAATAGTTCTGCCATTCCTAGTAAGGAATCCAGCAATTGTTTGATCTCATTCCATGAATTCTGAATTTTTTTTTTTAATTTCTCTTTATACTCCCCCCAGCACCGGAGTCCCCGCTCAGTCGGGAGACAGCTTGGCGCCCCCCCCCACTTCTCCACCTACCTGTATCCCCGGAGGACCCCCATGGAGCCATGGCTGTACCCCCCAGGCAGGTATGAGGTGGGAACTGAGCACCCCAAGAACGTCTTATTTCGATGGGTCCCCTTTCGGTAGTCAGGTAGGTGGAAGCAATCAGGGTTCGTGCCAGCATTCCTTCCCTTCAGTGCTCTGGTGCTTTTTTCCACCATTTTCTTCCCCTGTGTGTGGTGTGTGCCCTGACATCAAGGTGCTGCGACTGACGCCCACCACACACGCCGACCAGTCCAACTCAAGTGCTGCAGGACTGCCATACCCCAAGCCTCCCGCCTCAGGGTCATACAAACTGTGGACCTTGGTTCCCTTCCTCCACCCGGAGAGGACGAGCAGTCGTGAGACGCTCAAGCCTTCTCCCCTGGCTAGCCCTCTTGCGGCCCAGGCTCACTCCCGAACCTGGGGATAATTCTGAATAATTAACCATTGCTAGTAGGCGAGATGTAAAAAGGAGCCTTCTGCATTCTCACACTTGTAATCTGTCGCATTTGGAATAGTCTTCATTTTGTGTGGTTTGACTGCTGGAGTAGTATAGGTTGTGAAGTATTTTAAAGTGTTGTACTTTTAGATCTGTTTTGGATGTAGCTGTACCCAAATGTCTCTCGATGCTGCAACGGCATTTGACTGGGTGGAATGGTCTTACCTCTTCGAGGTAATGGAGAGGTGTGGCCTTCACCCCGGTCTTTATCAGAATGGTAAAGTTGCTGTATAAGGAGCCAAAGCAACAGTCTGCAGTAGTAGACTAATCTCACGGCAATTTTAATTGACCAGAGTGACCAGACAAGGATGCACCCTGTCCCTAGCCTTGTTTAATTTGGCCCTGGAACTATTTCTTTGACATGTACATAACATGGCTGCAATTAAAGGCATCGCATTATCTGAGAAGGAATATAAAACAGCATATGCAGGCAATATATTACCGGTATTAAGAGATGCACTATAATCTGTACCGCAGCTTTTCAGCCTTGTCTAGAAAGGTTCTCGTATATCAGGTTACAGGTTAAATAAAGACAAGGTGGATGTACACTCAAACCCACTTTAGTGATTATCGCTTTAGTGTATATTCTGTTTTAGTAAATAAAATTCTCTGGTCTTGATTCCTGTGCTATACTGCACAGGCAAAAAATTCCTGTTAAATGAATACAAAATCCCATTTTAGTGGCTAAAAAAATGTGCTTGATCTGAGGCTGTAATCATTGTCTCGGTGCCTTGTCTCAGCTGTCTGACCAGCTGTGTTAATTGTTCATGGGTCTGCTGACAAAAGAGCAATTCAAAGCTCATTCACAGGTGCTCCACGTACTGGTACAAGGTGGTACTGGTGCTATATAAGACTAGTTAAGCCTCCTTGAGATTGCGGTCACAATCACCACCAGCAATCAGCAACAATGACGAGTCAGGCTGAGCCAGAAAGCCCGCAGTGAAGAAACAAAGAGCTGACCCTGAGCCAGAGAGCCTGCAGTCAAGAAACAAAGAGCTGACCTTGAGCCAGAGCCCACAGTGAGGAAACAAAGAGCTGACCCTGAGCCAGAGAGCCCACAGTGAGGAAACAAAGAGCTGACCCTGAGCCAGAGAGCCCGCAGTCAAGAAACAAAGAGCTGACCTTGAGCCAGAGAGCCCACAGTGAGGAAACAAAGAGCTGACCTTGAGCCAGAGAGCCCACAGTGAGGAAACAAAGAGCTGACCCTGAGCCAGAAAGCCCACAGTGAGGAAACAAAGAGCTGACCCTGAGCCAGAAAGCCCACAGTGAGGAAACAAAGAGCTGACCCTGAGCCAGAAAGCCTGTAGTGAGGAAACAAAGAGCTGACCCTGAGCCAGAAAGCCCATAGTGAGGAAACAAAGAGCTGACCCTGAGCCAGAAAGCCCGCAGTGAGGAAACAAAGAGCTGACCCTGAGCCAGAAAGCCCATAGTGAGGAAACAAAGAGCTGACCCTGAGCCAGAAAGCCCGCAGTGAGGAAACAAAGAGCTGACCCTGAGCCAGAAAGCCCATAGTGAGGAAACAAAGAGCTGACCCTGAGCCAGAGAGCCCGCAGTGAGGAAACAAAGAGCTGACCCTGAGCCAGAAAGCAAAAGCTCTAAAAATTTTGTCAGAGCCAGGGACGACACAGTCAACAGACACTTTGTTGTTCCCGGTTCCACTACACACAAACTGGAAGCAGAGGATACGGAAGACACCTTCCCACCTCCAGACATGGACCCTAGAAGCTTCAAACACCGTCGCCTCTGATGACACCATCTCATGCTTTGAGAAAGTTACTGACAGTGACATTGCAGCTCAAGTTTTCCACAGAAAACAGCAAAAGAAGGAGACGACAACGATGAGTGCAAGGATGCAGAACCAGAGCCCACAAATACCGAAGCGCAGAACTGCCTTTGTGGCTTCTGATTTTTTTAATAACATAGCACTGGTGGACTTCCTGCCCTATTACAAGCTGGAAGATATATGCATGAAGGTTTGCACACTAAATAAGAGACAGCTAACATTTCGAGAGATGTTTAACCCCCACCAGCTTTAAGTGCAATACAGTATTGTACTGTTCAGTACTGCTTTTTAAAATGAGATTTTTATGTGTATTTTATTTTTTATAAGTTTCTGAGTTTACTAAATACAGTCTATATTAAAATTTAACTGTATTGATTTTGTGCTTACTGTAAATATGATACATAGTAAAGCAAAATATAAATATCGCAATTTTGTTACCCGCATTTCTTTTATTTTTGAGCCTTCACTTGCATAGAAAATCGGCAGTCCATTTTAACCAATTGCCCAGTTAGCTGCATAAATTAGTCTGGAATGAGGCATATTCACTTAAGCGGGTTGCACTGTGATGGCAATGAACAGAGGGTGCCACAGGAAAGAAGTAGAAGAACTAGGAATTGAATGGGTGCCAAAATCCATAACATACCTACATGTGACATTATTCACCTCACCACAAGTAACGGCAGCAATAAAACTTGGAAGACATTGCTACACAACATTAAAGCTGATCTAGATAGATGGCAAATTGTGACACTCTCAAAGGGAAACAGACTGTGCACAGTGAAAAAGAATCTCTTACCAAGGTCCAGTTCCTTTTCAGTATGCTCCAGTCCTCACTAACACAGAAACAAAAGAATTACAGAACACAGTCATAGTGCTACCACTTGCAATGCCAATGATCAAGGTCCGGAAGCAAGCCCGAAGTGTCGGATGGCCAGCAAGGGGAGGAGGATCGAGTGTCCGCAGGACTGCTCTCCTGCAGGGGGCAGGGGAGCTCAGTGCTCAACTGGCCCTGGTGGAAGCCAGGGAAGAGGCCGCCCAAACTGAAAAAGGTGGGGGAGGCGTGGCAGACATCAGCACGTGTGTCATGATGTGAGTGTATGCCACGTCTCCCATGGGAAGAAAAAGAAAAACTCTTGGTCACACAGGATAACCACCAGTCTCTGCAGGTCCCGCACCTGGCATCTCAGGTGTCTCCCAGAATCTGGATCTGGTCCTGGTGGGTTGAGGGGCTCCCCACCACCCTGCCCTGGAGAGCAAACTGTGGGGGACTATGGAAGAGGTAAACCCTGGTGGAAGCAGTGGTGCTGGGGCTGGGAGGACTAGCGGGAAGGAGGGCTAGCTGGAATGGGGAGTATAAAAAAAATATATCTACAGGACATCGCCAATACTTTTATACTACTAGAAAAAGGCAGAATGAAAGCACCAGATTTTCAGAGTTATTATATGGTCACCCAATCAATGAAACTAGCCCAGTAACTACCTCTGGGAGATTAATGTAATGCACACTCTTACATGCCAAGAGGGCTACAAACAGTGGTGGAATCATACTTTATGAGCTCTGGGAGCTGGGGACCATATGATCCCTGTCTATCAATTGAGCCCCCCTTCTCATTATGAGTCAGTGGCAGTGATGCATGAGCTGCGCTACTGGGACTCACCTCTTGTAGTGTCTCTATATTTAATAGACCTGGTACCAGCTCCGGTGAAATCATCCAATAATCAGTTCTGGAGGAAGCCTTACAGCATTCTGATCTAAAGGAAAAACCACCCTCCTCTGGGTGAGTCATCCGACATGAATCTACCATATTCTGTTCTTTTAATAAACCATGCCACGTTCTTGCAGTCTGTGATAATGCCCTGTGGGTGTTGGAGCTGTCCCAGATGCAGACCCATTACCACACTGTGGTTCCACCCTCCCCATCAATACTGGACGTTGTGCCACATTCCATAATTCTTTTTGTACCTTTGTCGCGAATTGAAGGTTTTCACCATTTAGTCCATATATATTTAAAAGCTCTACTTTTTATGTTCACCCTTGTGTTTGCATAAAGCAAACATATTGGCCACTAGGGTGGTGAGGGCTGCTAAGGCATGGAAGGAGCAGAACCTGGCCAGGGAAATTAGGAGAGGGAACAAGGGGTTCTTTAGATACATTGGGGAAAAATGAAGGGTGAAGGGGCAGATTAGCAGGATTAAAACGGGAGAGATGGGCACAAGACCCGGGGGAGCAGGCTGAGGTACTAAATGAGTACTTCACCTCAGTTTTCACCAAGGCAAATGGGAGTGCTGCATCATACATGGGAGGAGACAGTGATACTGAGGAGGGGGGGACCCTTACCAATCGGCGGGTCTGGGGAGAAGGGGAGGCATCACTGGCAGGAGGGGGGAAGGCTAAGCAGGGAGAAGAGGTAGCGGAAGTGGAAATCACAGCAGAGAGAGTGAGGGAAGCCCTCAGGTCCCTTAAGACAGAGAAAGCACCGGGGACGGATAAATTACATCCCAGAGTGCTGAAGGAACTTGTGGATGTCCTGGCGAAACCCCTTGCGGAGCTTTTCACCATCTCTCTGAGGACAGGGTGGGTACCCCAGGACTGGAAGGTGGCGCATATAGTGCCTATCCACAAGGGGGATCAAGGGAGGTGGCAGGGAACTACAGGCCTGTCAGCCTGACATCGGTGGTGGGCAAGGTGATGGAGGGCATTGTCAAGGAGAGGCTGGGGGGACCTGGAAAAGTCAGGGTGCCTGGATGAAAAACAGCATGGATTCGTCCCAGGGAAATCATGTCAGACAAACCTTGTGGAGTTCTATGACTGGGTGATGAGTGCCTTGGACCTGGGTAGACCAGTGGACGTCCTCTTTCTAGACTTCAGCAAGGCATTTGACTCTGTTCCTCATGTGGGCCTGTTGGATAAGCTGGGAGGAATGGGGGTGGGGTACCAGATGAAGAGATGGATAGGCAATTGGCTCCAGGACTGGACCCAGAGGGTCCTAGTTGGCGGGATAGTCTCATCCTTGAGGGTCATTAGTGGGGTCCCACAGGGTTCAGTCCTTGGGCCCCTCCTGTTCAATGCCTACATCTCTGACATAAGGACAGGTATCAGGAGTGAGATGAGTCTCTTTGCGGATTACTCAAAACTGGAGGCGGTGGTGGATGGGGAGGAGGGGAGGATGGCACTACAGGGGGACCTGGAGCTTCTGGGAAGATGGTCTAGAAAGTGAAAGCTGAGGTTCAATGCAGGGAAATGCAAGGTACTGCACCTGGGGGCCAGAAACCTGGGCCAGGTGTACACCCTGGGGGGGATGCTACAAGTCTTAATGGCCAAGAGGGACCTGTAGGTGGATGTCAAGATGAGCAACTCTGAGACTTGTAGGAGGGCAGCAGCCAAGCCCAACAGGATGCTGGGATGCATCGCTAGGGGGATCACCTCAGAAGGAGGGAAGCGATGCTCCCTCTGTATAACTGCTTGGTGAGGCTGCACCTCGAGTACTGCGTGCAGTTTTGGAGGCCACACTTAAAGAGGGACATTAAACTCCTGGAGAGGGTCCAGAGGAGGCAACCAAAATGATTTGGGGCTTGGGGACAGGACCTATGAGGAGGAGGCTCGAAGAGCTAAATATGTACACATTGGAAGAGAGAAGGGACCGGGGGGACATGATAGAGGTCTTCAGGTACATGAAGAGGGTAAATAGGGGAAGAACAGTCAGGGTGCTTCGAAGGAAGGAGGAGGGGGCCACTAGAGGGCATGGGTGGAAGCTGGAGGGGAGATTCAGGGGAGAAAGGAGGAGGTGCTACTTCACTGAGAGGGTGGTGGAGCCATGGAATGCGCTGCCTAGGGGGCTGGTGGAGGCAGAGATGGTGGAGGGGTTCAAGAGGGGGTGGGACAGGTACACGGGAAAGGTTCTGGAAGCAAAATCCAAAGCAGCGAGAATATCCGGAACTGGGAAGGGAGAAGCCAGAGAAGGTATGGGGGGGGCAGCAAGGTCAGCTCCCAGGGTGGGGGCTGTCCAAACGAACAGACGCGAAAAAACATTAGGCCTATTCTGCTGGCATTTTAGTATGTTAGTATATTGTTGTAATATCTGGATTTCAGAGGTGTGTCACTGTTGGGTCCAGTGCAGCTCAAGCTGTAATGGGCTCGACCGTGATAGTCTAATGACCAGCAGGGCTGATCGTGATGCTGCTTGTGACAGGGAGCCCCTGCCACTCTTGAGGACCGACCTTTCCTTAAATCTGTTGCAACAGTTCTTCTATTTCTTAACCTAATCTATCCTTTACAATTTCTAGTCCATAAGGTTGGCCACCTATGGGCACCATCTTCCCTTTCTTGACTATGCTATAGTGTCTTCTTTAATTTTCCTTTTCCCTCTCAGGTCCTCGTACAGGGAGATTATTGTGGTGACCTCCAAGCGTATGTAAAACAGGTTGTGTTTATCGTTGCTGGATTTCGTATGTAATAGCACTATGTCATAAAATATCTTGATGTATATTCCTTATGTTTATGAAACCTATAAATGTTGAAAATACCATGGCATTAGGTTTTTTTGATAATAGTAAAAGTACAAGGTGACTATTAATAGAAATTAAGTTAGTTGTGCTATTTAAAATGCATGTAAATTGCTGTAAACTGAACACGTCTGAAATGTCATGGTGATTTGCATATATCCCATGATGCTTTGCATTATGGAAGTATGTATGATGTTGTATTTCTTTGAAACTTGATTTGTTGCCAGTGCCCTTTGGGGTAACCCTTTTTTTCAGTGATTCTGCATTGAGGTTCCTTGTCTATAGCTTGTGTTTTTTTCGAGCCCCCACTACTCAAGCAAACGGCCCACATAGGGATGAAGGGTTTTCACTAAAAATGTTTAGATCAGAGATCAGTGTCAGTAGGTGCTGGCTAAGTGCAGAGAAAGGACATACGTAGTCTGTTGCTGCAAACTGATGTACTGAAGAAGGAATATGACATTGCAGAAGCTTATTTCCTGTATTTTGAGTAAACATCACACAGAGGTTGTGTGTTGAACCTAACGTTCGGTGTCTGGTCCATCTGTTTTCCCACAACCCCACCACAGACTTGCTGTAAGAAGTGGGATAACTTGCTGGAAGCATCTGGACTGGCCAAAGAGGGATGTTTTCTGGTGGATGTCACCCAGATATCCCAGGTGGACCGATGCACAGCAGTTGCCGGAGAAGAAAGTCTGTGGAGTTCTGACCAGAACCACGACTGACAGACTGGGAGAGAAGCTGCTGCCTGGACTGGACCTTGGAGCTTGGAGGATGGCCTAGCCTGAAGACGATGAGGAGGTGCAAATAGATGCAGCAGACCGGAAGTGCGAAGACAACACCCAGGAGTTGCAGACCCTGGTGAGGATGGTCCACTGGATGAGTGGCAATGGCTGGAGGCAGACCAACTATGCAGAGAGGTGGAACACTGGTGCCAGGTGCTTGAGAGGTTCCTGCCAGAGAGTTTGGCTAAAGAGTCAGAGGAGGATTTTTAGTGGGCTCAGTTTGAGGGGGAACCCCTGACTGAGCAGGATATTCCTTTGTTTTCTGTGTTCCCAGGATGTTACCTGTTGGAGGTTGGGGATGCAAGTATGGAACTTGAATGTGAGACCCCAGGTAAGACTGCGCCTAGTGATATTATGTTGGGGTTGAAGACTCCAAGCAAGCAAAAAGAAGCCTGTGAGGCTGAAGGGACTTTTTCTTGTATTGATGCAGCTAAATACATTAACAGTATTGACCGGGGTAAATTGCAGGCTAAAGATGCCAATGTTGCTAACATGTTACAACACGTTAAGATCAAGGAGGTGGGTGGAAAATGGATAGGAACCTGTGGTGGAGTAACACCTAGAGTGTCTACCCTTGGGTAAACTTGATTTGTTGCCAGTGCCCTTTGGGGTAACCCTTTTTTCATTGATTCTGCATTGAAGTTCTTTGTCTATAGCGTTTTTTGTTTTTTTTCTTTTTGAGCCCCCACTACCCAATCAAACAGGGCCCACATAGGGATGAAGGGTTTTCACTAAAAATGTTTAGATCAGAAATCAGTGTCAGTAGGTGCTGGCTAAGTGCAGAGAAAGGTCATACATAGTCTGTTGCTGCAAGCTGATGTACTGAAGAAGGTATATGACATTGCTGAAGCTCATTTCCTGTATTTTGAATAAATATCACACAGAAGTTGTGTGTTGAACCTGACGTTCGGTGTCTGGTCCATCTGTTATTCCACAACCCCTCCACACAGCTGTGCCGGATGATGTGCGAAAACTTTGTGTAGTTGAAAAGAGGTAGCCATGCCTATCGGCTAGCGACTACCTCCCCACCATCTGCATGATGCAGCCCACTAACCAGTGAGCGGCGTTAATCCACTCCAAGCTGAGCATTGCAGTCTGGAAGTGATATTCCAGGAATGTGTCTGGCTCTTTGGGCCTCGTCTCCCAAGGCCAATTTAAAAAAAGACTTCACTCAGCCACCAATCTTCACCAAACACGCAGAGCCAACCGATCCTAGCCAGCAGACATTAAGTCCTTCAAGAGCCCCACTGGAATCGCTGCAGATTACAGTAATGTTCTTACAAATGCAATCAAAACAATTGATCAGAAACTGGACACTTTCACTCAATTGATGGCTACAGCACAGTCTAAAATAGAAACTTTGGGAGAATTGCTTAAAGAGTTAGAGGCAGTAGCAGGTTGCTACCAAATATCAAAAAATTGTCACTTAATCCTTCCCACCCCTTCCTTTTGAAATTTCTGACTCCAAAGTGCCAGATCCCCAGTGCTGGCTGCTATCCCTCCAGCCCTGGCTGTTTTCACTGTGCGACACCAGGGACCCACCCCATGCCGCCAAACTTAACACCGACACTGCTGTACCCAATCCCCAGTGTTGGTACTTAAAGAAAATCAATCCTCATAGCCTTTCTTTTCATACACCCAGTAAAAAAGAAAAACATAACACTGTCACTACGGTGCCCAATCCCCAGTGTTGGTACTTAAAATAAAAACAATCCTCCTATCCTTTCTTTTCATACACCCTGTTAAAAAAAAAATAAAAGTGCATCACTGTCGTCGTTACCCTCACACTCAGCACCCACCGGTATCTGGTCAATTTAGCGTGACAATAATCACGCTGTAAATATAGGAGGCAGTATAGTGCAGTGGGTTAAGGCTCTGAGCTGCAGATCTGGAGACCTGGGTTTGAATCCCACAGCTGCCTAGGTGCATACTGTGTGATTCTGAGCAAGTCACTTAACTTCCTTGTGCTCCCAGGTCACATCTGGAAATGAGCTTCGGCTTCGTGTGCTACTCCTGGGTAAACAATGTTCCCTATAGCATCAGGAATAACAGCAAACAGGATAAAACAGTGTCAGAATATTATCAACCCCCGATCTGTCACTCTCCCAGAGTTACTAATAGTAAATCACCCCACACACTGACTTTCACCACCACCACCCCAGTTTCTCCCCACCAGAGTTTGTAATAGTAAATCTACCCTCACCGATTTTCTCCCCGGGTCCATGGGGTCATTACTTCCTGCTGTATTATTGACATGTGATTTTTGAAATCGCTGTTTTGTCTGCGTAGTAATTGAGCATTTTTGCTCATTCTGTATAGACCCGCACCCATCACCCCCCCACACACACACACACACTCCTTACTTATCTGCCAGGGGTCCAGTGCTACAATCTTCTCTAGACTGGAGGCACATCATCGCTCTTCAATGCCAGCCCGGGAACTGAGGAAATTGGGTATGCGGTTCAATGTATTTCACGGTTTTGAATTTGTCTTCATAACATGTTGTTTTTCCTAACTATTTTAATCTTTCAGTGGTGGTTGACTTCTGTGTCCACTGAGCTTCGAGTCGAGGTCTTATGGCACCATGCCACCACGCAGATCCCTGAGTCGGGTCCGGGGCATCATCCAGGTTGGCCCCCACAATTTTCCTCCATTTTCTCCCAGGCCCCCAGAAGTGGTGCCACATGAGCACCGCAGCTCCGGACCAGGTCTTCTCAACCCTCCCCGTGACCTACGTCAGTACGTCTCTCGCAGTGCCAACTCTCCGGCCTTCACCAGAGGGCGGCCAAGCTCTGAGAGAACTACATCCCTCCTCCCGAGGCGGAATGCTGTCACCGCAACTTCACATCTTCTTCCTCCCCCCCTGCCGACCTCCAACCACCCAGGCTCATTCCCGAACCAGGGTCGCCGGCGTGGCATGAGGTGTAGCATCCAGCGCCTCAACCCTCTGCACCACCGGGCCAGCAACATGTTCTTTTTTGAATCTTTTCACCCCACATTTTCAACATGGCTTTTTGGGGGGCCCACCTCATGAATAGTGTTGGTGAAATTATGCAAATCTGTCCCAAAAAGTGATTTTGTGGTTGTTGCGCAAAATCACCTTTTGGACAGGAATTGGACATTTTCTCCGTCCTTGTTCATGAGGTGGGATAAGATGGTTGGATTAAAAAGATATATATATATATATATATATATGTATATATATTTTTTTTTTTTTTGGTTATTCTATTTTTCTGCCCCCACGCTCACTGGTCCCCTCCTTGAGCTCTGCAAGTTCCCCCAGCCCCTGTCGACCCAGCCCTCCTCTGGTTCCCTCTTCAGACAGCAGCTGATCCTCAGGACATCCTGGCGCATCCCTTCGCTGGTGGGTCCCTCCTCCCGAGGGGAAAGGCACCGAGAGGAGGATGGCCCCAGCACACACTTTCTAGGGCCCGGGGATGCTGCCGAGGAGAAGGAGGCCCCGAGAAGGCACTGGAGGCACTCGGGGAACAGATAGTCGTCATCCGGCGGCCAGCGAGCGATTTTTCCTGGTTTTCTTTTGAGTTGTGCGACGTCCGGACGTCAAGGCAAGAGCTGACATCTGCCACACACCACCCAGCAATGACCCCAACATGTTGCCCTACCCCTGGCCTTCACCAGTGGTCTCCCAACACCGGGTCGCAGCCCTCCCTCCCTGGAGACAACGAGCAGTCATGGGACGTTCACGTTGTCTCCCCCGGCCAGCCCTCCAGCAACCTGAGCTTGTTCCCAAATCCGGGTCGCTGGCGTCACAAATGGAAATCCAACCGCTGCACCGGCTGGCCGGCCAAAAATATATTTTAGAAAAAAAGTTATGAGCGTATGTTGACAGTTTTCAACTCGCGCTCGTAACTTTGGTCATTTTCAATATTTTGACCCCAAATTTTCAGTAGAACCATTTTTTCCCACCACTTCATGAATGTGTTAGCTGTCATTTTTCAAATCGTGGCCAAAATGTGTTTTTGCATTTGTGGTGCGAAGTCACTTTTTGGGCAGGATTTGAAAATTTCCTTCACCTTTGATTATGAGGTGCGGTCATAAGGAGGCTATGTGGGATCACATTTTTTTTTTTGTCACACAGCTGGAGGAATTGGTACCAGCCTTATTCCGAATTATTGAGGCATTTGCCTTGTTTTCTTGGTATAAGTTAAACCTCCAGAAGTCAGAAATACTATTCCTGGATGGGGGTAGAGTTGGCTTACCTGATCACGCCTGGGGACTAAAAAGGGTGGGTGAATATTTTAATTACCTGGGAATCAAGGTGGGGAGAGAGATCATTAAGCTATGTAGATTAAATTATACCCCACTTTTAACACAGTCTTGGACCTTAACTTGCCAGAGGCAGTATAGAGCAGTGGTTTAAGGCTCTGAGCTGCAAACCTGGAGACCTGGGTTTGAATACCACAGCCCCCACTTGCATACTGACCCTGAGCAAGTCACTTAAGTTCCCTGTGCTCACAGGTCGCACCTGTAAACAGCTTTCAGTTTAGTGTGCCATTCCTGGTTAAACAATAAAAAAAAAAAAAAATTCAACCTGATGGTGCAGAGGGCTGAGGCACTGGACGCCACACCTCAAACCACGCCAGCGACCCAGGTTTGGGAATGGACTCGAGTCATCGGGGGCTGGTCAGGGAAGGAGAGGACTGAGCATCCGGAGGACTGCTCTCCTCTCCTCTCCTGGAGTGGGTCGGGTGGGAAGCCCCGCTCCTGTAGTGGCCCCCGGTGCAGACCAGGGGCATTACTAAGCAGCAGCACAGGAGGGACCACCAGGAAAAAGGCCGGAAAACAACTTCGGCATCCACCGGATGACGGTCTCTGCATTCTCCACACCTCTGAAACCTCCGGAAGCCTGCTCCTCCACAGCAATACCCCCGAGTCAGTAAGGAAAATAGAATGCTGGGGTTTCTCCCTGCCCTCTTCCCCCCTGGAGGAGGGGGACCCGCCCAGAGATGGATAAGTTTGGGATGACTCGGAGGTCCTGGCTGCGATATGTGGTATGAGGGCAGCGCGGGAAGAGGATGGCCAGGGAATGGAGATGCTAGGAGGGCCCGAAGGAGAGGTTGATGCTGGAGCATCATAGGAGGTAAAAAGATAATAAAAAAAAAAAAAAGAAAAAAACTGATGGAGGGGGCCCTTCCAATTTCTTGGCTAGGTCAAATAAATCTATTGAAAATGAATATCCTGCCAAGGGTTTTATACACCATGCAAATTTTTCCTGTAGCCCGGGATATCAAAAGGCTTGAAAAACAGACTGCTGATTTTATTTGGCAAGGAAAGAAATCTAGGATGAAACGGTCTGCCCCTCCCTGCCATTCTACTCCCTCTGCTGTATCACCACCTGTGGTCACCCAGGTGATGATATAGCAGCGAGATCTGCAGCCCTTCTGTCGCGCAGAAGGAGGCACTCAATCCTTCTCCCTCCAGCCGGCCCTCCAGCAACTCGGGCTCGCTACTGAATCTGGGTTGGCGGTGTCGCTGGCAGTAGCGCTACCGCTGTGTTGGCAGGCCGGCGAGACTCCTTATATATTCTGAAGCCCTCCCTTTTTACTCTTACCTTGTCTGCCACCTCGCTCGAGAACCATAGTGGTTTCCTCCTTTGTTTACCAACCTGATGCACTGGTTTGTCACCTCTTCTATGTCTCCCTTATAGTGTTCCTGCTGTTCTTCTATGCCCCCTACTATCTCATTCCTTACCATGGCTTCCTTGATACACCTCCCCACTGTAGCAAAATCCGCCCTTCTAAAATGTGATGCCATTTGAATTATTTTTTCTTTTAAACTTATATTGATTGATTTTTAGATGCAATAGATACAAGCAAAGCCCGTAGGACAGTGCATAGGATATTACTATCAAAATTCAGTGAGACATACAGTGTCGATGGCACTCCTAACTGGCTACTACATAGGGGAGTTATGCAAAGTACATTTCTAACAAAAAAAATAAATTTTTCCACTGAGGCTATTACTGCCATGAGTGGGGAAAATACAAATATAATTATATTGCAGTATAGAACAAATACACCCCTTTAATAGGTGAAAACTCCCCATAATTTGACATCAATAGATAGAAAAGAAATAATGCAGCCTCTCTTATTCCAAACCACCTACTTCTACTAGCCATGTTCTATAAAGACCAGATAAACATCATTAATTTAACCAAAACATCTCAGCAGTGCCTATCTATAACTCCCAAGTCAATCCCTGATCTTAAAAAGAACTCTCTGGTTATCTTAACCAGAAATATGCCAAAACATGATCAGATGGATAGGCAATTGGCTCCAGGACCGGACCCAGAGGGTCGTAGTTGGCGGGATAGTCTCATCCCCAAGGAGGGTCATTAGTGGGGTCCCACAGGGATCAGTCCTTGGGCCCCTTCTGTTCAACGCCTATGTCTCTGACATAAGGACAGGAATCAGGAGTGAGATGAGTCTCTTTGCAGATGACTCAAATCTGGGGGGGGTAGTGGATGGGGAGGAGGGGAAGGTGGCCCTACAGGGGGACCTGGAGGCTCTGGAAAGATGGTCTAGAAAGTGGAAGCTGAGGTTCAATACAGGGAAATGCAAGGTACTCCACCTGGGGGCCAGAAACCCAGGCCAAGTGTACACCCTGGGGAAATGCTACAAGTCTCGATGGCTGAGAGGGACCTGGGGTGGTGGTGGATGTCAAGATGAACAACTCTGAGACTTGTAGGGAGGGCAGCAGCCAAGGCCAACAGGATGCTGGGATGCATCACTAGGGGATCACCTCCAGAAGGAGGGAAGTGATACTCCTCTGTATAACTGCTTGGTGAGGCCGCACCTTGAGTACTGCGTGCAGTTTTGGAGGCCACACTTAAAGAGGGACATTAACCTCCTGGAGAGGGTCCAGAGGAGGCAACCAAAATGATTTGGGGCTTGGGGACAGGACCTATGAAGAGGCTGAAGAGCTAAATATGTACACATTGGAAGAGAGAAGGGACCGGGGGACATGATAGAGGTCTTCAGGTACATGAAGAGGGTAAATAGGGAGGAACAGTCAGGGTGCTTGAAGGAAGGAGGAAGGGGCCACTAGAGGGCATGGGTGGAAGCTGGAGGGGAAGATTCAGGGGAGAAAGGAGGAGGTGCTACTTCACTGAGAGGGTGGTAGAGCCATGGAATGCACTGCCTAGGGGGCTGGTGGAGGCAGAGACAGTGGAGGGGTTCAAGAGGAGGTGGGACAGGTACAGGGGAAGGGTTCTGGAAGCAAAATCCAATGCAGCAAGAATATCCGGAACTGGGAAGGGAGAAGCCAGAGAAGGTGAGGGGGACAGCAAGGTCAGCACCCAGGGTGGGGGCTGACCAAACGAGCAGACACGAAAGACCGTTAGGCCTATTCTGCTGGCATTTTAGTATGTTAGTAAATAATAAGAAAAATATGTTAATAAGAAACTATTGTAAGGCTGAATACAGACTTACAAAACTCCTAAATGATTAGGACCATATGGTCTAATATTTTAGTTCAAGTGCACCAAAATGATCCAGGTGTTGCCCCAGGCATTTGCAGCCCACAAGCAATCATTTTAATAACATAGGAAGTCCAAATAAAAAAAGGTTTAAGCTGTACTAGAACTTTTATGAGTGCTTTGTAAACACAGAGCACTAATAACAAAAGTCATGTCAAGCTGTCAACTCACCAATATCTTCTTTAGGAGCCCTAGTCAAGTGAAAACTTACTGGGTAGATCCATCCTGCCTTCAGGTGTTACCTTCTTCCTCCAACTCTGATTCTGGTCCCCCCTTCGAGTAATCCAATTTGATTTTTGTGATCAATTTGGCCGCCTCGACTGGGTCCACAAACTGGTATGTTTTGGCCCCGTAAAGTATTTTCAAGCTTGCCGGCATGATCAAAACATGGTGGATCCCAAGTTGACGTAGCTTCGATCTGACTTCATTGAAAGCTTTCCTGTGTTGCCTGGTGGTGAAGCTAAGGTCTGGGAATATGTGTATAGACGCTCCCTGCCACTGTGAAAGGCCCTGTTTCCTAGCCTCTCATAAAATATCATTTCTTTCTTTTACAGAACTGAGCACCACTAAGATAGCTCAAATCTGTGGATGAGCCGGATTGACATGCAGGCGGGCCCCCCTGGCATTGACTCTGTAGGCTGTCTCGACTGAGATTTGAGAGTCCAGGTGGAGAAATTCAGTTAACCACTGTTCTAAAAACCAGCAAACATCTTCACCCTCTGACTCTTCAGGCAATCCGAGGACTCACATGGGATGCCCGCGCTCCATTTTCGAGATTCTCTAGCCTACACTGCAGAAGCAAATTCTCTTTCACAAGGCCAGACATTGTGGTAAGTGCCTTATCAGCTGTTTTAGTTGCTCCCATCGCTGTTTCTTCTACTGATTGAAGTTTAGTCTCTGCCACCAGCAATCGAGTAGTGAACTCATCCGTTTTTCTGTCTATGGAATGGACTGCCTTCAATAAAGCAACGTTTGAGGGTTGATTCAAGTTTGAGTCCAGAGTTTCCTTATCCCTGTCTGGGCCTGCTCTAGTGTCTTTTGGTTTTGCCCCATCTACTCCAACCATCGTTTTGGTGCGACCCATGTCTCCAGCCACAGGAATTTTATATCTTTGTGATCCGCAATAGCTATTAGATCCAGTTGTGAGCCCTGTGAGTAGTTTTGGTTCACTTCTAACCTCGAAATTGGTTAAATAGTAAGGTGAAGGCACAAAGCAAAGAAGGGTTGCTGCTCTTAGCTCAGCTGCTAGCCACGCCCCCCCGCCATTTGATTTCAATGTGAATTTTTTTTTAAATTCAGGTTTATTAACATCACTCAGGTACATCATTTTTGCACATTGAATTAATATACGTTCATATCTCTTAATAAAAAGTGTTTCTTACATTGTTTTGTACAATCTGTCTCAATCATCTCAGTACAACATTAAGTACTATATTATTATCATCCATTGCAGCAAAGACTTCCTTATCTTTTAATCTCCAATAATTTCATCACCATCTCTCTTAAACATATGTCGGATCACAGCCCGCCCCTACCAATTCAGTTGCAGTCTCCTGGCTTCTTTGGTATTTCCCCCTTTAGTAATGGATCTCTCCTTTTCTGCTCTCTAACTGAGTATTGGTCACTCAGTTCCTGTCTCATTGGAGGATCGCCAAATCTCCCACCTAGTCCACCTTCTCAGGTAAGTGGGGGTTCTATTATTGATTTGGTAAGTAAGCTCTTCAAGTTCTGCTATGGTAACTACTATTTTTATCCACTCTCGTATAGTGGGGGGGGCTGGGACACAGCCATTTCGTCGTAATGGCCTTGTGTGCTGCTGTTACTAGTATGGTCCAGAGGTACAATGAATCCATACTTTGTATCTCTTTGAGAGGGTGCCCCAAAATCATTGTAGGCCATTCTAGTGGCCTCTGCACTGGAAATATTTCTCCAGTTGCCCTAGTGATATCACCCCAAAAAGTCAACAGGGCACCACAGGACCAAAAGATGTGTAAATGGTCCGCTTCTAATGAGCCACACCTCCTCCAACATTGAGCAGAGGCGTCTGGATTTCTTTTACTAATTATATGAGGAGTTAAGAAGTATCAGACTTTAATTTGCCAGGAAAATTCCTGCCAGTACAGTGATTAAGTCGTTTTTTTAGTAAGGGAAAATATTCGGTCCCAATCAAGTTCCCCCAAATCCCGAGGGGCGTCCTCGCTCCATTTTGTTTTTATTTTAGCAAGTGGGTCCCCCCTCAGTGTCAGTAAAGCTTTATAAAGGGAAGAAATCATCCCTTTTTGGTTGCCAGCTCCATTACTTTCCTTTATGGCCCTGAGGAACTGCTGGGCCCTACCTGAATCCATGTCCCTTTTCTTTAGCGTGAAGATGTAATTTCTGGCCTGCAAGTATCTGAAGTGGTCTGAATTTTACAGGTCATATTTATTTTATTTTTAAGGGATTCAAAATCTAGGAAGGTCTCTCCTTGCCAGAATTGTGAGAGATATCTCAGGCCTTTCTCCTCCCACATGTGGAATCTATTATCTAGGCGTCCCAGTTGGAAATCTGGATCCCACGCTAGTCTCCTCAATGGCCAGACAGAATTTTTAAGTTTATATTTCTGCCATATTCTATGGACAGATCTAATTGTGTCCCCAATTGAGGACAGTTTCAGGTGTGAACATCTATTTATGCAGGTAACCAGCAATCTGATTTCCAGGGGTTGTGACCCAGTCCCCTTCTCTTCTTCTCTCTCCATGAGTTGCCAACCTGTAGAGGTGCTGGGATTGGACCACATCATGGCATTCTTTAATTGAGCTGCCAGGAAGTAATCCTCAAGATCTGGGAGGGACCGACCACCTTTCTCTCAGTGCGTTTGGAGGATTCTTAATTTAATTCTGGGTTTCTTGGAACACCAGTTGACTTTGGTTAGCATTTTGTTCCAGGTGTGAAAGGTCGATTTCTGTATATACAGCAGGATGCATTGAAATAAATATAAAAACCTAGGAAGTACATTCATTCTCAGGGTGTGTATCTTGGAGTACATTGGGAAGTTTAATAGGGACCATCTTTCAAGATCTTTTTGTAAGTTATTTATTAAGGGAAGGTAGTTTGCGGCAAAAAGTTGGGAGTATTGTTTTGTGATGTATACCCCCAGGTATTTCATTTTACATGCCTTCCAGTTTAATGGGAAGAGGCTACATAGTTCTTCATTAGGTTTATAAAAGAAGGTAAGCACCTCTGTCTTGTTTTTGTTGAGGGAATAGCCTGCATACCTACCAAATTCTGTCAATATTGTCCAGGCTTGTTTTATGGACTGATGAGGTTGTGTGAGGCTCAGAAGGACGTCATCTGCAGAAAGTGAAATTTTCTTTTGGAGGTCACCCATTACCACTCCTCTTACCTCTTCTGCTCCCCGCACCGCCTCTGCTAATGGCTTGATATAGAAAGCAAATAGTAATGGGGACAGGGGACATCCCTGATGTGTGCCTCCGCCCAGGCAAAGCCTTTCTGATATGCTGCCGTTCACTCAAATGTAGGCCTGTGGGCTAGAGTAAATCACTCGAACGACATTAATAAGTGGTAGGGGGAAACCCCTGTGCTCCAGTACAGCAAATAGGAAACTCCAAGAGACTTTATTAAAGGCTTTTTCAGCATCCAAGCTCATTAAACATGCCGGTGCACCGGTCCTCTGGATGGTATCTATTAAATTTATCACTGATCTAACACTGTCAGGGGCCTGGCGGCCGGAGATAAAGCCTGTTTGATCTATATGTATTAACTTAGGCAGTATAGGATTTAGTCTGGAGGCTATTATCGCCGTGAAAATCTTGCAATCTGTGTTTAATAGGAATATGGGGCAGTAAGATTCACAATGTGCTGGGTCTTTCCCTTCCTTAGGGATGACTGAAATTGTGGCGTATTGCCGTGAGGAGGGAACAGACTCGGCTCCGGTCCATACAGCTGCAAACACCTCTATGAGGACCGGGGAGATCTCTGCTTCGAAAGTTTTATAAAATTCTGCGCCGAATCCATCTGATCCTGGGCTGTTTTTAAGTTTTTTATTGTGTGTTTAAGCTCTTGTAATGTGATGGGGCTAATAAGGGTTTGTGCTGCAGCCTGGGGCAAGGGGGGGAGGGGGATGGAATCCAGGTATTTCTTTTTCTCTTGAGGGGAGGTTACTTCCTGAGGTGAATATAATTTAGTATAGTAGGCCACAAAAGCCTGGTTTCAATGTGAATTTTGATCTTACTTTAACCTCCACATTTCTTGAAAAAGAATTTCCTCACCTATGCCCTTATCCTGCCGCCTTCCAATCTCATGTCATGCCACCTCATTCTTGTGCTCCTCCGACATTGAAAGCTGTCTTCTCCCTGCATCTTGTTAATACGTTTAACGTAATTGACTGTTTGTACCATGTTCTCCTACTCCCTTCTTTCCTCCAGTAAATGTAATGTATATTGCAGTAGTTTAATCTCGCATTATATAATTTGTAGCATAAGGCCTGTACCATGTTTTTTGACATTCTCTGGGCTGTTTCCACCCTGTCTATGTCCTTCTAAATATGCAGCCTCCAGAACTGTAAACAGTACTCCAGGTGAGGCTTCATCAGTGTTTTATAAAGTTGAATCAACACCTCCTCTGCTTGTGCACCACAGCAAGCCACTACCCCTCCCTGCTCTTTTTGTACTGTGCACAGACACCTTTTTTTTTTTACTCTCTATTTATCCTCCTCTTACTGCCCCAGTCATTCCTATTTCTCAGATCCTTTATCTCCACAACTCCACCCACTGAGGAGTCTGCCCCTAGAGTGCACACTACTCCAGTAATTCAAATCCTCAGTTAACCCTCCCCCCCGGGTGGGGCAAAGAAGGCTACCTCACTTACCCTCCTCATACTTCAGGGGAGCGTGCATGCACAGCAGAGTCTGCCCTCGGCCATTGTGGATGTTAGAGTGAAGGGATCATCACCAGGACCGTCCAGGGATTTTTCCACCTTTTTTGCTTCCGTCCCATCACCGCTGTCAGCATCTAAGGAGGGCCAATGAGACAGAGGTGCACAGAGACTCACTTCTGCTCAGGTCCTCAGTCAACGTCGGCCCCTCCCCTTGTTCTCCTGTTTTCTCCAGCAGTACTGACAAGTACCAGTGGTCACCGGGAGGTGGCAGTATCACGGCGGAACTAGCTCCCACCCCTCTTCAGAGAAGGAGCACAAGCTGTTGGGTGCTCAGTCCTCCCTCCCTCCCTCCTCCTGGCCAGTGACCCAGATCCATCACTGAACCTGGGTCACGCGTGGTGCGAGGTGTGGCATCCAGTGCCTCAACCTCGGTGCCACCAGGCTAACCTTATGAGTAGACACCTTTGGTTGTCAGAAATGATAACCCATAAATATTTCTTTCTTGGTTACTGATAGCAGCCCCCCACCCCATCTTGTA
Source organism: Neoceratodus forsteri (assembly GCA_016271365.2). NCBI lineage: Eukaryota > Metazoa > Chordata > Ceratodontiformes > Ceratodontidae > Neoceratodus > Neoceratodus forsteri. Next base: position 87,856,607 of record CM028136.1, read on the forward strand.
GCTCTCTCGTGTTCTTTTGTGCCAGGCGCATTATTTTGTAACAGTCCTAGTTTAGATAAGTTACACGGCAGTATTCTGGATGTTGTTTCATACACGAGTTGTTTGGGTGGGTTTTTTGCATCCTTCTGAGTATGGTTGTGTATTTACTGTGAATGTTCAGTATTGAATATTGCTAAACGTCAAATAATGATATATCTGTGCCACAATGGTTTATACAGTTGTTCTCACTGAATTCAAGTGTTTATGCAACAGTTGTGTTGCGGTGGAACCTGAGGAGGCGTCTGTCTGTTGTTATGAGATCGAGGAAGCATGTAATCGAAAGTCCGAGCACTCCTGCATCACGCGTCACCCAGGTTTCCTAACGGTATGCCTTGATGTATGTGGTTTTGTTTTGTTTTTTAAAGTTCAGGTTTATCATTGTAAGTACGGACTTACATTTTTCAGACTTAAATACATCAACTCATCAGTGACTATAAATTGTAATTGAGATTTCACTGTTAAAAAAGGAAAGACAAATTAATAGAGTGATACAGTCCATTTCTCATCTTTTCTTTCCAGGGTGCTTTTGTTGATCGGAATATCCTGCAACTACAAAAATGAAGTCCTACAATATTCTTTCTTAGTCTGGCAGGATTTTCATTAATTACTATTTCTGTTTTTTTAGCTTTCAGTTTTTATGAGAGTTATAAAGCATACAGTGATTCTTTTCAGACATTGTTTCCTATTTGACAATTTCTTAACGTACATAAAGCATTGTACTGTATACTTAAATCAAGGTACTGTTCCAGTCTTATAATAACTTTCTTTTAATTTTTCTTTCAGGTAGACTCCATTTTCAACTTATGACATTGCAATTTCTCATGCTTTAGTTGGCATCTGAAGAGGAAAATAATGCTATAGAGGATCAATTAGTGTCTCTGCTCTCTTATGACTAATTAGTAAAACAATTTATATATATTACAGTATTGTATTCTCTGTTCATTTACTCAGTTAATTCTTGCATTTAAAACATAACTTTGCTGCGTATCAATGAAAACTCCAAAAATATAAAGTAACATAAGGAGAAAACTAGACTAAAAAAGAGCAACTTATTAGCACTCTATGTTGAGGTTTGATTCCCCCTACCCTGAGGGGTGGTCTGTGTCCCTTTTTATTGTTCTGGTCTCAGGGTTTTTTTTTTCCCCCAACTATGTTTTCTTGCCCGTCAGCCTGGAACTCTGTCAGGCCTCCTGCTCGCGCCATCTTGCTCTACCTCCCGCTGTGTTCCCCGATCATCCTCAAGGTTGTTGCAGTTCCCCGGGTCGGGCAGGTCAACCTGGAGAGACCACGGGGGCAGTGGCGGGGAATCAGCGTTGGGAGTGTGGCAGTGGCTATGGCAGGGGCCATCGCCTATCCAGGGCTGGAGAATGACTTTGGTAGTTAGCCCAAAGATCCCCCTGTTGAGCCACGTCTGGCGGTGCATGGCAACCTGCCTCACGCCAGCTACCAGCTCTGACGCATCCTGGCGGCTCATGGTGCCTCCAGTTCCCACTGGGGTCGCCAGAGCACTGGGCGTCCTAGATCCACCAGGAGGAGGAGAGCTGCCGAGGCGCTCAATCCATCTCCTCCCTACCGACCCCCAACTGACTCGCTCCTAAACTCGGGTCGTCGGCGAGGCGCAAGGTGTGGCGTCCAGCACCTCAACCCTCAGTGCCACCGGGCTGACCACCAGTCCTGGTCTCAGGTTGAGTTTGTGAGTTGGCCTATTATGTTGGTCGACCCCTTCCTTCCCTCTCAACATCGGTGGCACCCAAACCCCTTCCCTTTTTTCCCATTACCTAGTCCATCAGGATCTGATCCAGGTAGAGTGTTCCCTCTGTTTTTTAATGTAGTGATAGTAAGGTGACCATCTGTTATTATATTTCTCTATTGCTAGCCTAAGTCTGGCTGTGATAGCTTCCATGATTTTGATGCTTTGTATGTTCTTCCGCCACTGCTCCAAGGATGGTGTCTCTGTGTTTAGCCAATTTTGGGTGATCTCCTTTACCCCGGCTATAACTAGTACCCTAAATAGGTATCTTTGTACTTCTGAGCATAATTCCCTTGGTGGTAGGCCCAGGATCAACTCTTTGAACTCTAAGGGTTGTATTAAAGTTAATATTTATCTAATAGTGTGCCTCACTCTCCTCCAGTAGTCGTGTATTTGAGGGCATGACCAAAATATATGGAAATGAGTCCCCTGCTTTCCACATCCCCTCCAACATCTATCTGAGTGGTTTGTGTTTAAATGGTGGGAGATAGTGGGAGTTATAAAGCATCTGCCTGTCACCTTCCATCTATATTCTCTCTAGTCACCCTGCAGGGATCTTCCATAAATATTTATAAGAATTTCTGAAGGTGGGGAAATTAATGTTTCTTTCCTTATCTTTGTGTTAATATAATGTCTGCATTGTAGACATCTGTAGAAACCTCTGTGTGATAAGTTATATTTTTCCTGTAGTGTTTTGTAATCAGATATTTCCCCTTCTTGTATAAAGTGAGTTAAGTGAGTCAGACCTCCTACTCTCCATCTCTCAAAACAGGCATCTCCTGGTTGTGCAGGAAAAGCTGGGAGATAATTTAAAGGTATATAGTGCCATACATAAGAAGGCAGTTCCCATTTTGATCTGATTATGAGCCATGTTTTTAATGTGTGTTTTGTCCAGCAGTTTTTGATTTGCCTTAGATCTTTTTGCAATATGGCCCATGGTAGGAGTCTAACTGGAATATTGGAGTGAGCATTTTCCTCCATTGTCTACCATGTGCCTGGGGTTGCAGGTGACATCAGTTTTATTATGGATGCCAGCTGTGCGGCTCTGTAATATGAGAATAAATCCAGAAACCCCCACCCCCCCTCCTTTTTTTTGTAGCCAACAAGCATTGTCTGTTAACCCTTGGTCCCCTTCCCCGATAAAAGCAGAGATTCTCTTTTGTAATAATTTCCAGTCCTCTTTAGGAGGTGCTACAGGAAGAGTGGAAAACAGGAACAACAGTCTTGGAAAGACATTTGTTTTAATAGTTTCTGTTCTATTTGACAATGAGGATGGCAACAGATTCCACCTATTTAGATCTTCAAATATTTGCTGTATAAGCTTACCATGGTTTGCTTTGTATAGTTTGGTTAGTTGGGTAGGGATCCATATTCCTAAGTAGCGAACATTTTCTTTTACCCATTTAAATGGGATTATTTTTTTTCTTCCTGTGAAATCCCCCCCACCCGCATAAGTTCCGATTTCTCTTTATTTACTTTAAATCCTGATATTTTACTGTATTCTTCTAATAGCTGCAACAGGGGTGGTATAAATTTGTTCAGGTTCTCTAAATAAATGAACGTGTCCTCTGCGTAATGTGATATTTTACAGGTCTGTTTTCCGACTTTAATTCCTGAAATTTCTTGTTGCTGCCAAACGTTCTGAACGAATCGTGAATACTAATGGGGACTGTGGGCATCCTTGTCTAGTTCCTCGTCCAAGCTCTAGGGCTTTTGAAAGGGCACCATTCACTTTCACCTTCACTGTGGTGTTACTGTAACAGAGTTCTTACCATTTCTTAAATTTGCCCCCATCCCCACAGCTTCCATAACTGTAAATAAGTAGTCCTAACTGAGCCTATCCAAGGCCTTTTCCAAATTGAGAAAAATAGCTAATTGGGTGGTTTTTGTGGGAGTTCAGCACTTCAGCACATTTAATAATTTTCTTGTGTTATCTGATAAATGTCTGTTTGGAATGAATCCTGTTTGATCAAGGTGGATAATCAGCTCGATGCTTCTTAGTAAACATACTGCCAGGATCTTCCTTAGGATCATAAAGTCCTGGTTAAGAAGCAAGATAGGGTGGTAGGCTTTGCAGTTGTCTAAAGGATTCCCTGGTTTTGGGAGTACCGTAATCAGTGCTTCCTTCCATGAGGGTGAGGCCCATTCCTCTGTTATGCATGCATTAAAAACTTTGGCAAGTATTGGGGCTAGGGATATCTTGTAGAAAGCAGAGCAAAAGCCATCTGGTCCTGGGGATTGCCCCATAGGTAATGTTTGAATAGTTTGGAGCACTTCTGTCTCAGTAACTAGTGTGTTAATACTCTCTTGTAACTGTTTTGTAAAGGAGGGAAGTTTAATCTTAGATAAAAAGTCCAGGGTTTTCCCCCTAATATCTCCCCCCTCTTTTCCCTTTTGATATAGCTGACTGTAGTATTTTCTAAATTGTTCTGTTATCTCTCCTGGTTTTATTAATGGTTTATTTGGGTCCTTTTTGTTTTTGATTTTACAGACTGTTCTTTCCATTTGTGCTTTCCTCAGTCTAAAAGCTAATAATTTTGTTGCTTGCCCCCATGTCATGATATTTTTGCTGGGTGAATCTAAGATTCCCCTCCACTTTTCTATTCTCGTGTTGGGTCAGACCTTCTCTTGCTTCCGTTAAGTTTTTCAAAATATCTTTATCCTTATGGTTTGCTTTATGTTACCGTTCCAGCTCTTTTAAGCTCTGGAGTAGTCTATTATAAGTTAGTTGAAGTAAATTCTTTTTCGTTGAAGCAAAACAGATTATTTTGCCTTGTACCATTAGTTTTAGGGCTTCCCAGGTTGAAATATCTGAACACCCTTGCCCTATATTGATAGAGTGGATTTATTTGATCTTTTCCGTTAATTGGGCAGACTGGATGGGCCTTGCGGTCCTTATCTGCCGTCAACTTCTATGTTTCTTAATTGGTTCACATAAACTTTATCATTTAATAGCGAAACATTTAAACGCTATAGGGAATGCTGTTGTCCCTGACGAACCGTTATTTGAATTGAAGTAGGTGCATGATCTGAGAGAGAGTGATGTTATGTATATTGGATTGTATTATTGTGTGCATTTGAGTTTTTTGTGTGAAGAATAGGTCTGTCCTTGAATAGGAGGAGTGTGGAGCTGAGAAAAAGGTGTAATCTGTCTCCTTTAAATGTTGTTCTCTCCACAGGTCCTTCATCCCTAATTCATAAACCAGCCCCATCAAGGTTTTGGATGCCTCTAAGTTTGTGTCTGTTTTAAATGATCTGTCCATTGCTGGATTTGGGGCTACATTAGAATCCCCCCCAACACTGTCTGCCTTGGGGGCAGTTCTGCTGACTTCTGGAAAATCCTCTGGAAAAAGCCTACTGTATCCCTTGTTGGAGCGTAGATGTTTAGTAAATGTATGGCGGTTACGTGGATTTCCACTGTGGTCCGTATATAGATGTTTAGTAAATGTATGGCGGTTCCATGGATTTCCACTGTGGTCCGTCTATTGATGTTTAGTAAATGTGTGGTGGTTCCGTGGATTTTCACTGTGGTCCATATATAGAGGTTTAGTAAATATATGGTGGTTCTGTAGATTTCCACTGTGGTCCGTTTATAGATGTTTAGTAAATATATGGTGGTTCCATGGATTTCCACTGCGGTCCGTATATAGATGTTTAGTAAATGTATGGTGGTTCCGTGGATTTCCACTGTGGTCCGTATACAGTGCCCATCTTCATCTTTATCTGTTGATTTTAGCAACATGGCTGTTCCCCTCCTGAACAGAATCACAACTCCTGCCTTTTTAGTATTTTTGGAAGGTGCTGCTTCCACATGTCCCACCCAATTTCTTCTTAATGTTATTGATTCCCCACTAGTGGGATGAGTCTCTTGAATAAGTGCCACATCACACTTGAGTTTTTTAAGGTTCTGCCAGCATTCTCAAGCATTTAATTGGGGAGTGTACTACCTTCACATTGTATGATATTATGTGTATATCCGCCATTTATTCTATTTTTCTCTCCCCACTTATCTCTTTTCCCCTGGACCAGGTGACGACCCCTCCTTATTTCTCTCAGCCCTTCTCCCTCACTTTGTTCCTCTACTTTTGCACAGAGTGCTACATTGTTTACTTGCACAGAGTGCTACATTGTTTGCTTGCATAGTTGCTCTTAACTTTTTGAAACATGAACTATAACTTTTAAGAACCTTAACAAACACTGGATAAACAATCATAGAACAATAAACCTTAAATTAGGCTTAATTATGCTTTTTTCTTCCAATGTAAGGCTTAAAACCCTCAGTGGGTTATATGAAAATCCTGAGTTGTTTAGGGATTGGCCGAGTGCAATCCATGGGAGTGTCCCCTTCCCTGATTGTTAAAATTCCCCTTTGGATTGTCTGTGGTCACCAGTCATGAAACAGGCTTTACCACTCCCTTTTTTCATATACAGTACTTCCCCAACTCCAGCTTTCTCCCCCTCCCTTCTTTATAAACGTCTGGAGAGTTATGCATCTCTGCATTTAATCATATTGTGTACAACAAGGGGAGGAAAAAAAAGGAAAGAATGTTATAAAAGGAACTGAAATTATCCCTCTATTCCTTGTGTCCATATGACTGGAATTGAGTATTTCTTAACTCCTCTCCCAGATTGAGTAAAGACGTGCTCAGTGAGGAAGTAACAAAAGTCACAGTCTGGCTTTGTGCTGGTTATGCGTTACTGATACTGCATCCATGTACAAATAAAACTCCCTACTCTCTCATCGCTTTCCTCTCAGCTTTCATTACTCATTTGTTGGTCCTCCTCTTCTTCGGTATTGGAAGTACTAATGGTCTTTTTGGTGAATTTCATTAGATCAGAGGAGAGATGATACAGGAATTGCCAGGGTGGGTGTCTGTTCCTTCCCTTCACACTAGTGTTCCACGGGCCTACCAGCAGCTTCTTCTCAAACTCTTCCATCTTAAGATCAGGAAGTGATATCTGGTGCTCTTTTAGAAAGGACGCAGCTTCCACCAAGGAGTTGTAAACTTTGGTTCCCCACTCTGCTGTTATCTTTAGTCTAGCTAGGAACAAAAACTGGGCTTTTATTTTATGTTTGTCCCTCAGTTCTTTTTAATGTGTTTCTTTTGGCTCATAACTCCATGGAGTGATCTTGATCAAAGAAGACAGGTGAGCATTTTAAGTCACCATGCTTCTTGCAGTATTGACTCTTTTTCTTGAAAACATTACATTCAAATTACCCAAGACCGTGGTCTTGCATTGGGGGTCTGATGGTTTTTGCCCCAGAGAGCAATCATCTCTTTCTATTTCTAAGGTTAAGTCCGAGGGCAATGACAGCAGGGACTTAAGCAAGTACTTGATAAAGTCTATTGAAGTAGTGTAGCCTTCCTCAGCCCCCTCTCGCACCCCATATATCCTGAAGTTATTTCTCCTAGTGCAATTTTCTGTGTCTTCCAATCTCTCCTGCACCAACTGGTCTCTTTGTAGAAGGTATAGTAGGAACCTGTCATTCGATTCTTGGGCCTCCACGGCCTGGGCTGCATTTTTCTCATTTAGGCTACCTTTTTATTGATACTTTTAAGGTCTGTAAAGGAGGATTCGATTTTGTTTGCCATGCATAGGATCTGCTGGATAGCTTGTGCTGTGTTTATTTGGTTGTTCTCCTTGTCTCCCTCCATCTTCAGTCCTGGTTCCTAATTGCTGCTGGGCTCTGCGGTTGGGTGTAGGCCTTCCACTGCCATGTGTATAGAAAGCTGTTTAAATTTATGTTTTGGTCCCGATGTTTTAGAATCTCTTTGGCGATGAGGTTTAGTGGCCATCAAGAAAGGTTTCTCTCACCGTTTTTTTTTTTCAGAATTAGACTTCTGATAAGAGAGGATTAAGTTTGATTTTAGGAAGGTATTGCCTGCAGCTGTAAAATTCAGCTGCTGTCATGCTGGTGATGTCACCAGAAGTCTAATTACTATTTCTAAGAGCTGGAGCATTATAACATCTCTATGACTGTTCTTTTCTGTACCATATTATAGCATCATGAATTAAATAAAGAATAAGAAAGAAAAAACAATAAGGAATCCTTCAATAAAACCAATATAACATTACACTTGGCTGGAGTCACTTTTCTTATGATAAATTTCTAACCAATTACTTCTCATTTGTGGGACATTTATCTGAAAAACCTTGTAATTTCTTATAAAGTTAGTTTGTGAAGTTACTCTTCAAAGGCTTGTTGGGGAAGGACCGTAATCCATTTTAATTCTTCCTGGATGGACATAAATTGGAGCCAGGTCTCATTAAATTTATCTTTTTGTAAATGGCATTCCACTGTAATCCTTTCCATCCTTTGTATACTTTTTTTTTTTGCTTATTCTTTTTGCTTATTGCTTACCTGGTCTGCTCCCATCCAGGCAACCTCTGGGACTCCGTCCGCTGTCCAAGTGCCCCGCACCCCTAGGGACCTTGCCAATTATCTGCTGTGGCTTACCCCCCACAGTGGGGTGGTAGGGAGCCCCAGAACTCACCCACCAACAGGATCCAGATTGGCAAGTCCCTGAGCCAGCGCACCATAAGACAGTCATCAAGCTGCCTGACCAGGAAGCCATTTTCACTCTTTTCTTTCCCCCTGAGCCAGCGGGCGTGCAGTGATGCCGATGGAGGGGAGCGCGCACGCGTCTGCACATGCTCCCTCTTGGCATCTGCCCCAACTCCTCCCCAGTGTACAGCGTGCACCTTTGTCCCCCAGCCTCTGCCAAGGGGCAATCAGGCTCCAACTGTCATGGACCCCCCACCCCAGAGAGGGAGAGCAGTCCATCGGATGTTCAATCCTCCTCCTCCTCCCCCCCTGCCAACCCCTGGCAACCCATGCTTGTTCCTGAACACTAGTTGCCGGCATGGCGCGAAGTGCAGGCGACTAGTGCCTCAGCCCTCAGCACCATTGGGCTGGTTCCTTTGTATACTTTTAATAATATCAATCCATTCCTGTAAGGTTGGAGGGAGTGAGGTCAGCCACCTCTTAGTAACAACCTTACTGGCTGCCACCAGTAAAATTCCTGCAAAAGATTTATGAGCCTTAGTCTTCCTACCCTTTGGTCAAACCCCCAGGATCATATGTTGGAATGACATTTGCTCCATGCTCCCCACCATCTGTTGATAGTGTTTTGTGACTTCTATCTAAAAAGGTTGTAAGACCAGACAATCCCAGAGAATGTGATATTGTGAACTTGTGACTCCACAATTTCTCCAGCATTGTTCGGTGTAAGAGGGGTTATAGTGTTTGGTCCTGGCTGGGGTGTTAAAAAATCTGCTAACTAGTTTCCAGCAAAACTCTTTCCAATTTGGGGAGGCTGAGGTTCAGAAAACCCCCTCCCAAACTTTTGACCATGTACGTTCTTGAAGTTGTAGGCCCACTTCCCTTTCCCATGCTGCTTGACATCTGGGGGAAATCCCCTTCCACACTTTCAGTGTAGATTTTGACCAGCTTGGAGACTAAATGTGGTTCCCTTGAGTACCAGCTGCATTCCTAAGGAGATTTTCTATACGGTGTGTGGGTCTTGCTGGATCTTTTCCTTAGTGGTGTCCTTCCTTAAAATGATACTACCTGCAAATACAAAAAATGTGAGATGTAGGGATACCAAACACATGGTATGTTCTGAAGTGTTTTAATTTGGTTTTGGGTTATGAATTACCTAAAGTAACAGAAACCATTTCTACCCCATCTATAAAAAGTGGTCTATTTGGGGAGCACAACTCTCGGACATTGAGAGATTTGTGTTATATTGGAAAGGGAGTGTGCCACACCCAATTCTTTTTTCACCCCTCCCCAAATTCTATATAGTTGTTCTAAGTAGGGGTTCAGCAGCTTGGAGGTGAGTAGGCTATCCGTTGGTGTGAAAAGGTCTAGGGTTGGATTGGCATCCAGACTGCACCCCTCCTCCATGCCTACCCATACATTCTGTGAACTTGTTTTAATATGCTTCACCCAAGGGGTCAACTGGGACATTAGATAATACATTTTTAAATTAGGTAAACCAAGTCTCCTTTTTAATTTAGGTTGTGTGAGGGTATGCCAAGCTACCCTAGCCCTCTTGCCACCCCACACAAATGTATGTAGGGCTTTTTCTATCTTACGTCATTCCTTACTAGGGATATATGCAGGGACAGTGAGCTAAACAAAAACAAGAAATGTAGGAGAACATTCATTTGAATTGAATCAATTCTTCCCATTAAAGAAAGGAGTAAAAGATCCCAATGTTTCAAATCCATGAAAATCTCCTGAAGCAATCTACCATAGTTGACTTGATAGAGGTTTTTTAGGTTCACCGGAAGGTGGATCCCCAGATATCTTATGCTAGTTATAACCCAGTTAAATGGTAGGGTTTTGTTTTGTTTTTTTTAAATTGTATTTTATCCTCCTTCCATCTGTCCAGTTCCCACTCCCGCTTCTTCAGGAGCCTCAATTGGTTCTGCCCCTTCAGCCACCTACCTTAGTCTCCTGGAATCCCCCATGGAGCCACTGTTCTACCCCCCTTCGGGGATGAGGTGGGGCTCTGTACCCCAAACACTTCTTGTTTCATCAGGATCTGGGAACAGCCAGGCAGGTGCAAGCCATGAAGTGTCTGCTCTGGAGCTCCATCTACCTGGAGCCTGGAGAGTGTTTTTCCCTATTCTTGCAGGTGTGACATGCGCCCAATGTCAAGGCGCGACTGCTGACATATGTCACATTTTCCCCTTGTATCCAACTTAGTACTTGCTATATCCCAGACCTCCATCTGGGGCCAGTCAAGCACCGAGTCACTGTCCCCCCTCCCTCCCTCCCAGAGAAGAAGAGCAGTGCTTGGGGTGCTCAGTCTTCTCCCCCAGCCAGCCCTCTGACTTCCCCAGTCTCATTCCCAAACCCAGGTCAAAACGGCAGGGTTTTTATGAGTTCTGGGGGACGGGCACCACTAACTAACAGAACTTCTGTCTTGTCTGCATTAATTTTAAAACATGAGATTCGACCATAGGTTTGGAGTATATTGACTAGGGTTGGGTAAGTTCTGATAGGGTTCCTTAAATAAAGTACAGTAGCGTCTGTGTATAAGGAAATACGATTCTCCACCCTGCCTACATTAATGCCCTCTTACTCAGGGTGCATTCTGATGTGCTCAGCTAGAGGCTACAAGTTCAAAACAAATAGTGGAGACAATGGACAACCCTGTCTCGTGACGCTTTGTATAATCAAAGTATCTGATGTGATGCCATTTACCTTAATCCTGGCTTTGGGTGAGTGGTAAATAGCTTGTATCCCAGGTTAGAAGTTGTACCCAAAATCCAAATTTGTTCAGCACCCCCATTAAATAATCCCAGCAAAGACAGTCCAATGCCTTTTTGGCATCCACCACTATTGCCACCTGTTGGTCCTGTTCTGTAGCTCCCATCTGCAATATATTAAGGCAGTGTCTGATGTTATCCTGCAGGTGTCTCTCTGGCACAAAACCTGCTTCAGCAAGGTGGACTAAGTTAGGCAAGAATTTATTTACTCCGATAGCTAATATCTTAGTAAAAAGTTTTGGGTCCACGTTAGGCAGAGGGATTGGCCTATAGGAGGCACCATTTTCAGGAGGTTTACCCTCTTTTTTAGGGATGACTATAATAGATGCTTATGTCCAAGTGTGAGGGAGGTCTGTGTCATTTTCACAAGAATTAAATAGGTCCTTCAACAAAGGGATATCTGGTTTATAAACTTCTGATAAAATTTGGCGGTAAAGCTGTCAGGCCCAGGGGATTTGCCTGTTTTCAGACTGGCTATAATCTGGGCTATTTCCATAACTGAAAATGTGGATTCTAAAGCTAATTTGTCCTTGTCTGACAGCATGGGTAATGTCACCCTGCCCAGAGAATCCTGTAATTTTCCTTGGTTATCTAAGCCTGAGGCCTCGGCCGAGTAAAGCACAGCATAATGTTCTCTAAAGGTCTCAGCCACGTCTTTGGGGGTATAGACTATGACATTCCCACCTTGTTGGGTTTTCTGTACCCTTTTAACATAACACTCTGCCTGAAGTTTTGTTAGCCAAAAGGCTAATAGCCTACCTGCTCTGTTGCCATGCTCATGAAATCTCTGATTAATGCATCTTAACTTTCGTTCTATTTGTCTGTCTAAAATGTTTTGTTCTAACTTTTGTTAACTCTTCCCATAGTGCCTTGGAACCCAAACCTTTATGTTTTGTCTCTGTTTTAATTTATGCTCTAAACTTATCTGTTTTTTCTTGCATTGTCTCTTCAGTCTAGAGGAGTAGGAAATTATTGCCCCACCCCCCAGAACCACTTTTAGACCATCCCAGTACTATATCAGCCTGTGTCTTGCACTTGGTTGTTAATTTAATAGTCCTGTATTGCCATTTTTATTAAATCTCAGAAGGAAGCATTCAGTCTCCAGGTGGTGCATCTCTTTCCCAATCCCCCATCTGGAGCACTATCCCTACTGCTGAGTGGTCAGAGACCAGTCTAGGATATATTGTACAGTCCTTCACCCTGTGTACATCTGACTGACTACACATAATGTAATCAGTTCGAGAATATGTCTGATTAGTGATTAGGATTGGAGTAAAATGTGTACTCTCTTAGGGTAGGGTTTAGTTCCCGTCAAATGTCAAGCAAAGCCAGTTCCTGTGTTCCCCCTTGACCCACCTTCCTCACCTTCTTATTGGTATTTACATTGTGTGAGGAACGATCCAGGATGGGATTCAATACACAATTAAAGTCCCCTCCCAAAAGTATGGTGCCCTCCCTAGTTCTGCAATTTGACCAAATAGTCTTTTGTAGAAAGTAAGGTCATCTATATTGAGGGCGTAAATATTAATTAAGTGCATTTTTTTGAGAAAACAGACTTCCTGAAACTCACCATTCTACCATCTCCTGTTGTAATTTCTGACTCAAGTTCAGTGGGCAGTCCTTTTCTAAATAGGATGGCCATGCCAGTTTTCTTTCCCATGGGGTGGGTGGATAACACGCCCCACCCAAAATCATTGTAAGTTTTAGTGTTCCAAGGGTGACAACCTAGTCTCCTAAAGGAAACAGATGCCTGCCTTAAGCATCTTCAAGTAATTTTGAATTTGTGTTTCTTTTATGAGAGAATTAATCCCCTGAACATTTATGGAGACACTTGTTAAAGTACCCATTTATTTAGCTGGAGGGGAGCTTATTTGTTCCTTACTTTCTGCCCTAACTGATTCACTACCCCAATCCTCTCTTTTTTTTCAAACTTCCTTTCATCCCGTACCTTAAATGGTGACTTCATATTTAAGATGTGCCTTAAGTTTACCAGCCATTGAAACAGCAAACTCAGCACAACTGGTGCCTTCAATTGATGAACGTGAATTCTCAAACAATGTAAGCTAAACATGAAAAACATCTTTACAACAAGATTTATTTTCTGTTTTTTGAAATTACGTTAAAAAAGAGAAAGAAGTAGGTTGCAAATCTTAAGAATTTGCTTCCAAGGTGAAATGTAACCGCAATTGCTATGATGCTTGTTAAACAACAAGCCTGACCTGTGAGGTCAGTAAGTGAAGACGGCACTGCCGAGGGGCTGCGTGCAACAGCATTGAGCGTCTGCTGCAGACTGCCAAAACAAAGATTAGCTGGTGATAGATCTGCTGGGGCAGCCACTGATCTAAATTTTCAGGCCACCAGTTGAACAAATACCAGGCTGTGTGCAATATTATCTGATCCTACCCACCCCATTGCAGTTCCCTGAGATCCACCAGTCACCCTCATTCTCCATCCCCCAGTCATCATTCAAAAGCTGGACCTGTAAAAGAAAAACCATGAGGGGGGTGGAACGAAAAACACTTTTCTCTAACTCAGTCTGTTACGGCTATGATGTGGTAGCTTAAAAGTCCCAAAAGTCTTTTAAGTTGTCCAGACATTTTTCAGAGACTAAATAAAAGGCTGACTGGGCCATCAAGGCTTTCTCATAATAACAGAGCGTAGTTTCAAACTCAAGAAAACCTTTTGGTAGGTCTTCAGATTTCCTCCATCTTCTTACCCCAATTGGGTAGATGTCCCACAGTCAGAAGAAAACCAGAGGTTAAGTTAACAAAGAAACTTTGTCCAGGATTATAAAGATACAGGGAGTTTGGAAACTCAGTAGTTATCATATGCAGCAGGTTAGCTTCAGAACTGAAGATCCACACTCGCAGGGGTCAATACAATTAGTACTCCTAAGTATCTTTTTGCTCAGTCTCTGATTTTTCTCTTCTTTCTCCAATGTTTTAGAACTGTTTAGTTATTGTGGCAGAGGTGTGGTACTGTGTTCTTTCTTGTAGTTCAAGGTGCTTTTGGAACTGCTGATTTCTATTGGTTTAAACGACTACATTTTTTTTTCGATTTTAAAAAAAGCTACATCAACTTGGTTTGTTGTCACCTGTTTGTTGCTGCTAAGTAGCAGATGTTTTTGCATTGTGCTCTGATTCTGTGATAGAATCTGTATTAGTAGAAGGTAGATTATTGTGATTGTAGTTACTTTTTGATGGTAAGGATAAAGAGGTGAGATAGAAGTGTATGTATTTTCAAATATTATAGAGGAACAGTGGCAGGATTTTTAGGATAGTAAATTAATAAAAAGGGAACTAGGAAGCTTCAGTAGCAGACAAGTAGTGGAATAACAGTATAATTGCAGTATAATGTGGGAGTGGTGCAATGCAGTGGCTGTGGGGCAGCCATATTCAGGCAGACCTTCTGGACACTGAGGTGCTCCCCTATCTGCATGAATCTTTCTGGACTGCGGGATGAGGTAGCCAGACTCAGAGGGAGTAAACTGGGTCAGGAGTACCATCACCCCTATCCAGAGACCACTCAGTCAATGCAGCTGCCTCAAGGATGCAGAGAGCAGGAGTACTTGGATGACAGTGGGCTCAGGGAGGGTTAGACCAGTCAGGCAGAGGCACATCCCAGATCCTATTCACTCAAGAACTCATATGCCACACTGCCGAACAGGGACAACCAAATAGAGGTACCCAGAGAAATGGAAGGAAAGGATATGGAGGTTAGCCAAGTGCAAAAGATGGAGATTAGAACCCAGGAGGTGGATAGGCAGAATAGGGGCAAAATTCAGCAGAAGGGCAGACAGCAAGGTGAACCAGGGATAAAGGACAACCAAGGAAGGGGCTGGAGTAGAACAGCGAAACAGTCTAGGGAGGTCAAATCATGGAAAGTCATGGGTGCAAATGCCAGGAGCCTTAGCAACAAGATGGAAGATCTGGAGGCTGTCATGGTGCAGTCAGACCTGGACATTGTGGCCATCACTGAAACCTGGTGTAATGATAACCATGACTGGGAGTTGGCCATACCTGGCTACAACATATTCAGAAGAGACAGGGCAGGCAGGAGGGAGGAGGAGTGGCACTGTATGTGAAAAATGACATAAGGGCCACAGAGATCCAGGAGGAACAAAATGGGGGAGAGATACTGTGGGTTAAGCTGGAAAGGAAAATGGGGCCAGCCACCCGCACAGGTGTGGTCTATAGACCACCAGCCCAGGAGAAAGAAACAGATAGGGAGCTGATGCTAGCCATCCAGAGGATGGCAGACAAGAGTAGTGGTGACTGGTTGGAGACTTCAATATTCCAGGCGTGGACTGGAGCATCCCAGCAGCAGCATCAACTAGGAGCAGATTTATCCTGGACTCCTTCAGGGTGCCTTCCTCAAGCAACTGGTCATGGAACCAACTCGGCAGAAGGCAATACTGGACCTTGTGCTCACAAACAGGGACAGTGTGATGGGGGTAAGAGTGGGGAGCACCTGGGGAACAGTGACCACCAGTCACTGTGGTTTGAAATCACAGAAAGAGCAGAACCAAACCACACAAAACACGATCCTGGATTTTAGAGGGGCAAACTTTGAGAAAATGAGGAGATACTTGAAAGAGGCATTAAGGGGAATGGGGCAGGAATCAGGGGTTGAGGAACAGTGGGAAGTATTTAAAATGGGGATTACAAGAGCAACAGAATTATGTATTAAGCAGGTTAGCAAAAGGAAGAGGAGACCATTATGGTTTTCCAAAGAGGTAGCAAAGAAAGTGAAAGCCAAAAAGATTGCATTCAGGCAATACAAAAAGACACAGGCAGAAGGGGATAGGGAGAAGTACCAGGAGAAGCAAAGGGAGGCAGGGAGGTCAGTAAGGAAGCCAAAGCTCAGACAGAAGAACACATTGCAAAATCAGTGGGTAGAGGGGACAAAACCTTTTACAGGTACATAAGTGAAAAAAGAAAGGCAAAGGGAGGGATAGTGAGACTGAAGGGGGAGGATGGGGGCTGTGTGGAGGATGACAACAGTAAAGCTGACATATTGAACAGGTATTTCTGCTCAGTCTTTACTGAGGAAGAGGAGGGTAATAGGTCTGAATGGAGTACAAGGGGTGAGAATGGTGCAGAAATGGACACAAGTCCCTTTACACGAGAAAGGGTCCTGAAGGAACTGGAAGTAATAAGAGTTGATAAAGCAATGGGGCCAGATGGGGTGCACCCAGGGTCCTTAAAGAACTAAGAGAGGTGGTGGCTGAACCTCTTGCTATCCTGTTTAGCCGATCACTAGAAACAGGAGGTACCCAAAGACTGAGGATAGCAGATGTAGTCCCCTTATACAAAAGTGGGAACAAAGAGAAGCGGGGAACTACAGACCAGTCAGCCTCACCTCGGTAGTGGGAAAGATCATGAAGCACTACTGAAGGAGAGATTGGTGGAACATCTGGTTGTCAGTGGACTACAGGACCCAAGGCAGCATGGTTTCACCAGGGAAGGTCACATCAGACCAATCTCATTGAATTTTGACTGGCTGACTAGGAGGTGGATCAGGAGGG
Source organism: Neoceratodus forsteri (assembly GCA_016271365.2). Lineage (NCBI taxonomy): Eukaryota > Metazoa > Chordata > Ceratodontiformes > Ceratodontidae > Neoceratodus > Neoceratodus forsteri. Next base: position 87,873,208 of record CM028136.1, read on the forward strand.
CAGTGGACATGGCCTATCTGGACTTCAGCAGGCCTTTGACACTGTGCCACATAGAAGACTATTGCACAAACTGGGGAATATGGGTGTGGGCAGGACAGTAGTGCGGTGGGTAGGTAACTGGCTGGGCAGCAGGACACAGAGGGTGGTGGTAAATGGCTGTCACTCACAGAGGGAAGAGTGACCAGTGGGGTACCACAGGGATCAGTGCTGGGACGGTACTATTCAATATCTTCATCAGTGACATTGCAGGACCTAGAAGGCAGAATTTCACTGTTCGCTGATGACACAAAGCTCTGTAACAGAGTAGACACACCAGAGGGTGTAGACAGAATGAGAAGGGACCTGCAGAAACTTGAAGAATGGTCAGGGTTTGGCAGTTGAAATTCAATGCAAGGAAGTGCAAGATGATGCATATGGGGCACAAAACCCTGGCACAATATATCAGTTGGGGGTGAGGATATAGCATACCAAGCAGGAAAGGGATCTTGGAGTTATCATCTCTGATGACCTCAAGGCAGGGAAACAGTGTGACAAGGCAGCAGGTAAAGCAAATAGGATGCTGGGATGCATGGGCAGGGGCATCACCAGCAGGGAAGGGAGGTCATAATTCCACTATACAAGACACTAGTGAGGCCACACCTGGAGTACACTGTGCAGTTCTGGAGACCTTACCTACGTGAAGGACATAGACAGGGTAGAGAAGGTTCAGAGGAGGGCAACAAAGATGGTGCATGGATTGCATCACAAGTCCTATGAGGACAGGTTGAAGGCACTGAACATGTACTCCCTGGAGGAAAGGAGGAGAGAGGATATGATAGAGACATACAAGTATCTTACAGGGAGGAACAGGGTGCAGGAATACACTATTTTTAAGCGAAAAAGATGTTCCAGGACTAGAGGGCATGGGATGAAGTTGGAGGGAGGACGATTCAGAGGAAATGTGAAGAAGAATTTCTTCACAGAATGGGTGGTGGACAAGTGGAACATCCTGCCAGAGGAAGTGGTGGGGGCTGAAACAATCACGGGATTTAAGAAAGCATGGGATAGACATAAAGGAATTCTGGAGGTCAGGGGTAAGGGGCAACAGACTTCCTGGAAAACATAAACTGAACTTACAAACTTAAATGGGCAGACTGGGTGGGCCATAGGCCCTTATCTGCTGACACTGTCTATGTATCTATGTATGTATCTATGCTTCAGTTCCATTTAATTTATTCAGGTAGAGGGGCCAGCTTGATGTTCAATGCCGACCCAGTTGTCTTCTGACTGCATCTTGTTTTCTCTGGCCAATAGCTCTTTGAAGTCTGCACTTAAGTGAGATGGCCAGGAGATGGTGGTAGGCTGGCCCAGTCTTGATTTCCCTTCCCTGTTCTATGCTGCTCAGGCTATCTCCTGCTCTAGTGCTGCTGAAGGGAAGTCTGAAACTTGAAGGCCCAATTTCCTCAGCATGGGAACCGCTTTGAATAAGAATCCAGACAACTGTGTCCCTTTGTTGGTATGAATACGCAGTCGAGCAGGGTACAGAATAAACATTTTTTTTTGTATTATGTGTTTATCTCCCCCGTGTCTTGATTGGCCTCTCCTTCAGGCCATTGCTAAGGATCCTCCCCCAGGACTCCATCGCCAACCCCCAGCCCAATATCGCAGCCGGCCCCAGGTAACCCGATGTAGCCCTTCATCGGGCAGGTTCTCTCCTTCTGGGGAGAAATTGCTTTACGGCCATCCTTCTTGGCCCTGGGGTGCCTGTGGTTGGATTGGCATGTTTGGGGCTCCGTAGAGGCGAGGGTCAGTGCGGCCGTCATTCGGTCGATCGAGGTGCCATTTTTCCTCCAGGCTTCCCTTGTTGCGCTGCATCTGTAGTGCTCCCGGTCTCCATTAGGGGCCGCTACAGAGCGAGGCATCTCCCCAACCCACCCCAGGAGAGGAGAGCAGTCCTTCAGATGCCCAATCCTCTCCTCACCCTGCCGACCCCTGGCGCCTGAGTCCGTTCCTGAACCTGGCTCGCTGGCATGGTTCAAGGTAAGGTGCCAGTGCCTCAGCCCTCTGCACCACCGGGCTGGCCCACAGAATTTAAATTTTAATGTTTTTTTGTCTAGCTAGTTTTATTATTTCTCTAACCTGTTTCCTTTGCCTATTAAGGTAGAAAAGTCCTGATCCAGTGATATCCACTGTCTGTCCAGTATGAGATCTCTTTGCTTTCAGGCTGTTTGCAAGAAGAATTGTCTGTCCTTATAATTCAGCATCTGGACAATAATGGAGCATGGGCGGGCATATTGCTCTTTTGGCTGTGGAAATGGAATAAGCGATCGGCGGGCCCTTTCTGTTAAGAGCTGTTGATCCTCTGAGAGTTTTAACATTGATTTTAAAATATTGAGTACGAAATCCTCCATACAGGGATATGAAGTTTCCATTCCTTCTGGTACTCCATATATACGGAAATTATTCTGTCTGGAGCAATTCTCTTGATCATCCAGCTTTGCATGGAGTGCTTTCTCTCTGATAAGTAGCTACAGGATAGCCCGATCATGCTGGCAGACGGAGTCTGAAAGGGTTCCCACTGCTTGCTCAATCGCCGCTGTACATTTGTCAATCTGTTTACTGTTGGCTCTAATATCCACTACTGAGGACTCCACTCAGTGGAGAGTTTTAATTATTCCATCAAGTTTGGCCATAATTGCATGCTGGTCTAAAATGTTTATCCTTTCCTCCAAATCTGCAATGCTTGCGACTGGTGAGACAGGGCAGGAAGTTGTCGTGTAAGTTCTGGCCCCTGTCCATCTTCATTAAGGCTTTAATTTTTGCTGCTTGTGAATTTTGCCCTTGCAATTTAGCCATTGCCATGCTCAGTGAAGTTATTTTGTCACTTTGAAATGGAGTACTATTAGTTTTGTTGGTATTTTAAGTATGTTATTCAGTGGTGGTTCCCGGAGCACTCAAGCTATTTAGCCATATGATCAGCAACGTCACCGGAAGTCTGTATCCTGATGTATGGGTTTTGCAAACCACATGCTGTTATGGCCATGCCCCCCAAACCTTCAATTATTGAGTAAGTTGATACATGCAGTAAACTGTTGACCTTTAAGGTCCGTTTAAAAAAATATACACTACTTATAAATACATTCAGATTTGTCAGCAGAAAATGTGCTCAGTGTCCCATCTAGTCAGTCCCTATCACCTGGCACATAGGTATTACTGACCCTTCCACCTTCAACACTACCCTGTTCCCCCATCCACCACTAACCAAAATGAAATTAGCCTAAATCTGTATCAGGTTAGTTTCCAGCTGTGGCTTAAGGGGCTTGTTTATTTTATTGCATAGGAAGGGGGTTGACCATATTACTGTTCCCTCTCCAAAAAAATAAAAACAATAGCAGTTAGGGATAAATACCATACTATCATAACCAAGAATTGTTCACCACAGAAATGTCAACCACCTTCATATGCAATAAAATAAACATGTCTCTATGCCATACCTGGAAGCTAACCTGATGCAGATTTAGCTAGGCTAATAAAAGGAATTAACAGAGTTAAAAGGGAGGGTCTCTTTATAATGAGTAACAAAAGCACCACTAGGGAGCACAGCCTAAAACTGATTTGGGGGGGAAGGAAGATTCAGAAGCGATGTAAGGAAGCATTTTTACATGGAGAGAGTGGTGACTGCCTAGAATGAGCTGACAGAAGAGGTGGTATCAGCAAAGATGGTGGGAGCATTTAAGAGGGCCTGGGACAAACACAAAGGGAACCCTTGGGACCAAGGAAAGAGGAGAAGGGGAAAGAGGGAAGGACGGTTGGGGGGCAGGGTCATTGGCGTAAGTCAATTGTACTTATCTTGTTGTTATTGAATTGCATGTCAAAATTATTGTTTTTATATGCCATTGTAGTCATATGTTTTTCTAACGTGGAGCCTTTGTAAAAAGAGCCTCTGGTTCAAAGGTATTGTGATCGGAGAAATGAACAAATAAATAAATAAATACATAGGTAAAATAACGTTGTAAGGCCAGGCACGGCATCATTTACCAAACGGACGCAATAGACCGGGTGGTCTTCTGCTGGCTCTTTTTGTATGTTTGTATGTTCATATGATAATTTCTTAGTTGTTAGTTCCTTATTTAAATACTCTATTTTCAAATACCCAGTACTACTCGAGTGACGGAATAGGAATTCCAATGTTCGTATACAAAACAGGATCAGTCCAAATGTGTTCAGGTATTTATTCTGTTTCTGTTTCTTTTTCTTTTTTTTTTTTACTATCAGACTGCAGTTCTATGGAGACAAGCAGTAGCTGGCATGAACACTTCAACTGAGGCTACTGAAGAACATCTGTCACTCATTGGACGTGAATGAGCATGTCTGTAAGGACAGTACTAGGGGTACAGCTGCGACGTTCATGTCCCGTGCGGTGAAGCCCACGTCTGTTTTTCTTTAACTGGTGTCACACAGACTCGGGTTTCCGTGAATTTATTCTCCATTTTTTTTCAACTTGAAGACTCAGCTTAGGAAATGTCTACCAGGGAGGGACAAATGTTAACACTAACAGGGAAGAATAAGTCATATTTACATTTAAGCCAATGAAACAATACTAAACAGCTGTGGTTTGTGCCTACATGGAAATGGCAGGTTATAGTGAGAACATGGGGCTGGATTCACAAAGAGAGACAAAATTAGTGTAGCTGCGGAAAAATGGCTTGCAGCACTGTGGAAATCTAGTTGCACCATATTCACAAAGAACATTTCCGCAGTTGCAGAAATCCGTAAAATGGGTAGGCTACAGAAGTCCACAAGTGCTGAAATCTCCCTAACATTCTTTCCTTAACTGAGGTAAATTCTCCACAGGTACAGCAGGGGATCCATATTAACTGGAGCAGCAGACGTTGACAATTTTGCCGTAGATGCAGCAGCATGCAGTCACAGAGAGACCAGCAGCCAGTCCCTTAACTGAGACCACTGCAGCACCACTGGTACCAGCAGAGCCAATCATCACAGTGGCTGTCTGTAACTGTTGGTGGAACTGATGGTTGTGTCTCTCCCTGGAGTGTTTATGTTGTCTGCCTCAGTAGCACTAACTGCAGGCTGTTACCAGCTCTGCCTAAACTGCCTGTGGGGTGCCTTTATCAGCTGCACTGGGTCTAATGGTTGTAGTTTGTTGTATTTCAATGAAAATGTGTGCTACTTTTGTTGTAATGACTGACACTACTATACACCTAGAAGTTTACTGTTTCTTGTGCCTGTACCTCCACTATAATTTTATCTTAATTGTTGGTACACTGCACTTTGCTCAGGGAGAGTTACGCATCACTCTTTGTGGTGCAGCGTGTGTGCAACCTTTTTCCGCAACTGCAGAAAAACACTGGCTATGAATAGCCTCTAAGGAGATATGCCATACTTTTCGATAGCTTATTTTCCTCAGGAACTTCAGTAGCTGCAATTTTTCCCACAGTCCTCAGTGTATTTTATTCCACAGTTGCAGAAGTATTGTGCATAGCAGTCAGAGCAAGTTTCCTTTTTCCCACAGCTAGGCAACCTTAGGGGATTTAGGGAAGGTTTTGCACCTTCAGATTGTTTTGTGAATCCCCCTCCTTTAAGAAATTCCTCACATTCCCCTATCCATAACTTATTTGTTTTTCCTTGGTGTCTAGTGGCACCCCCCCACTCGACCCCCCGTCTCAGCACCCACCCCCACACACTCCCCCCCAAAACATAACACTGACACTGGGGGTGCCCAATCCCCCCAGTGCTTTCATCTGAAATATAGAAAACTGTCCCTTTTCATTTTTAGGGCTGTGAGTGGAGCCTACAGCCATTTTGCGAGAGGTCTGTAGCTCTAAAAATGGCCAGTCATGGAACCTTCCATTGGACTTTTGGAAGTATCCTTCTGAAAGCCCAACAGAGCTTAAATCCCTCCGCCATGATCGGCCACTACGGAATAACAGCCACACTATTTCAACCATTACATCCACATTCGCATGTGTGAAAGGCGAATGCTCACAATCGTGCACATCCACAGTTCTGGGGTGCTGGCATGTTGTGAATGGCAAAATGCCATTCACTGTACACTGCACTGTTTAAAAACTTTGATTTAACTGCTGAATCATACAGAGCTAAATTCCGCAAGCTCAGGAGAAGCCCTGATATGAGCTATGAGGAGCAAGCCACGAAACAATGTCAGTTTTTAAAATGTTGGTGGGAAGTAATTGAGGCAAACTGTGTTGACAAAGTCGAAACTGTGATTTTATTAGAACAGTTTTATTGGGCATGCCCAGCAGAGTTACAAAAACCTGGCTAGAGGACGGAGATCTAAAAACAGTGCAAGAGGCTGCTGAACTCTGGGACCGCAATGTCAAGAGCAGACCTGCTCTGAGAGCAAATGGGGTGGGCGTGGCAGTGCAGAAAGTTAAAAGCACACCTTCAGGGCAGCTACAACCCTCACTGTCTCCACCGAAACCAGTTAGCCCCAGGTTTCAGAGAAAAGAGTTCTCTGAAAGGAGAAGTGAATGCAGGTCATGTAAAGAAACTGGGCACATTGCCAGACAGTGTCCAGGAAGGGCAAGCAATAATACACAAAGTGGTACCAGAAAGGAAATGGGTGTCTGTGTGTCCCTGGAAGCATGCCAGTGAACATGAGGGAATACATGCACCCAGTCATGGTCAATGGTGTACAGACACAGGGGTTAAGGGACACGGGGCATCCCTGACATTGGTAAAAGTGGATCAAGTACAGCCTGGTCAGCTTATCCCAAACAAACACGTCACTGTACAGGACTTTGTGGTGAAGAGAAAACATTACCACTTGCTAGTGTTCTCCCAGACTGGGGTTATACAGGGGGAACTGTTCAACAAGTGGCTGTGGAAAAAACCTTAGCAGTGGATGTGATCCTGGGTAACAGCCTCAAACAGGGGACAGTATGTGCATTTACCTGTAGCGAAACGACAAGGGAAGATTGTAGTTCCCTGAACCCCACAGAAGCCATCGCAGAAACCACTGAGAGGCTGGTTCCCCAGCCTGTGTCTCCTGACATGGAGTTGTATGAAAGGGGGAACACATTTCACCAGCAGCCAGTGACCACACAGCTACAGAAGGTCACTCCAAAGAGGGAGGCGTGACCCATTGTCAGAGGGTTGGGATTGACAATGATCCTGAGTGCCCTGACTCTAGTGCTAGGGACCATAGTTCTGCGACTGAAGGGGACCTGTTCCATGGCTTGGGAATGTGTGAGGGGTCTGCAGCTGCTCCTAGAAGTGACCCTAGTTTAGAGAAGATGAGGGCTTGGGCAGACTCTGATGGTGCATAGGGAGGTGACGGTAGACATACCTTTTTGGGGAAAATGGACTTATGTATACTCAGGCAGTACAGACACAGGGAGGAATGCTAGGCAGGCAGCTTGTCATTCCCCAGGGATATCGTGAGCAGTTGCTCAAGGTTGCACATGATATTCCCTTGTCTGGTCATCTGGAAATTGCATGGACTATGCAGCGGTTGGCCCAGAATTTCTACTGGCCTAACTTCACCCAGCAGGTGAAGGAGTATTGCAGGTCGTGTCACCGGTGCCAAGAAATAGGTAAGGCGGGCAAGAAAACCCAAACCGCCCTAATTCCATTGTCCATAGTGGAGGAGCCATTTCAGAGGGTTGGAATGGATATTGTGGGGCCTTTAAATACTCCCGGCTCCTCAGGGAAGAGATTCATCCTGACTGTGGTGGATTATGCCACCCGGTCCCCAGAGGCAGTCACCCTATCCTCTTTGAGGACAGACAAAGTGGCAGATGCCTTGCTTGGGATTTTCTCCCATGTTGGGTTTCCACAGGAGGTAATCATCGATCCAGGGGGTTCCTTCATGTCGGACCTAATGAAATGTTTATGGAAGAAGTGTGGGGTGGTGCGGAGATGCATGACATCGTATCACCCACAAGCCAATGGACTTGTGGAACGATTCAATGGTACCCTGAAGGCAATGCTCCAGGAATTTGCAGAACAGCATGGGAGGGACTGGGAGAAATACCTTCCCCATCTGCTGTTCGCATACAGCGAGGTGCCCCAAGAGTCAACAGTATTTTCCCCCTTTGAACTCTTATATGCACGCCGGGTACATGGGCCCCTAGACTTGATCTGGGAGGACTGGGAAGGCAAGCATGCCACCCAAGGAACTCTCATTGCAGATTAAGTCCTTAGGTTTAGGGAGAGGCTGAAGGAGCTTAAGGGGACAGCCCAGAGCAACCTGGCAGCTGCCCAATTGAAACAGATATGACTTGTAAACCATGAGATAGACAAAGGGGGCAGCCTGGTGAGGCAGAGAGTGTTTAGGAGCAAGGAGTGAGCGACTGTATCAAAAGCTTTTGAGAGGTCTATAAATACAGCTCCTACTAGGTGTTTCTTATCTAGGGCATTGTGCTGTGAGTCAGAGAACTCTGTAAGGGCGGTTGTTGTGCTATGCCCTGCTCTAAAGCCGTGTTGTTCTCTGTATACTATGTTGTGCATAAGCAGGTAGTCGGTGAGCTTGGTGGTAAAGATTTTTTCCAGATCTTTATAGAGGAGATGAAGATGGAGATAGGCCAGTGATTAATGGGAGAGGTGGGGTCCCCCACTCTTCAGTACTGGCGTGATGATAGCCATCTTCCAGTCTGTTGTAAACTGCCCTAGACAAAGAGAGAGATTACGGAGATCAGTCAGTGGGCAGAGTACAGAGTCTAGTACCAGGTTAAGGATTTTCATATCAAAGGAGTCTTTGCAGTAGTTTTAACCCCTGAGCGCTTTTGCAAGGTGCGTCCATGTTTCTCTCATTCTAATGAACCAGAAGTGGAAGGGAGGGTAGGCATTGTTATGCTCAGGGGTCGTAGAGGTGGGATTAAAACATTTTTTTGGAAGGATTGCACTCATCAGAGAATGCAGCATTTAGGCAATTGGCGATGGTAAATGGATCTGAGGTGGTATCATTGTTGATAGTTAGCTTGGCCGGGGGTGTTGTCCTGGCTTTACCGTTCAGTTCTTTTAGGTTGTCCCAGAACAACCTAGCACTCCCCCTGGAGGATGAAAGTGTAGTTTTCTAGTGGTCTGATTTTGCCAACCTTATGGCCCAGGCGCACCTATTGCGGTCTGCCTTGTAGGCGAGCCTGTCCGCTGGTACCCCAGAGGCAGCTGCTTTATGCCAGAGATCATTGCGGTTCGTTAGTTGATGAAGCAGGGATGGTGTGACCCATGAGGTGTTATGTTTTCCTGGTTTGCACCTTGAAGAGATGGCAGCTCTATCACATGCATTGTTGAATGTGCCGGTGAAGTAATCCAAGGCTTCATCAATGGAGGGTGCATTGCTGATAGGGGACCAGTCTCACTGGTCTAGGGGTTTCCTTAGTTTAGTGAGGCTTCCAGGTAGAATGTGGTACTGGGTAAAATTGTTAGGTTGTGGTATCTGCCGCTGACATGACCTGGTGAAGAGGATAGGGGAGTGATTGCTTAAGGAGTCTGGAAGGACAACCAGGTTAGCGATTTTGTTTGGACGATTGGTGATTAGCAGGTCGATCAGGGTACAAGATCCATTTCTGGGATTCACCCTTGTTGGCTGGTTGACCAACTGGGCTAAGTCTAGGGGAGCTAGGGTCTCTTTGATGGGGCTGGCTGAGCTCGACATCCAGTTCACATTAAAATCCCCTAATATAATGTGCTCGGTTTTGGGAGGGAAGCTGGCGATAAAGTTGCCCAGGGATTGAAAGGCTGTGGCTTGTTTCTAGATTGGATGTAAGCCACAGTAATAGTTACAGGGGCCCTGGAGGGGTCTGCTGTGAGTTTTATTGTCAGGCCTTGTGCCCCAAGATCCAGGGAGGGAGCTGGCCGGTACTGGCATAACAGTGAGTAGTTACCTCTACATGGGGTAGTTACCTCTAAGCTGCATTGTCCCCCTGATCTCACTGCCCAACCCTGATAGTGCCCCTGTCCGTTACATTCAATGCACCAACATGCCCCATCCATGAAACCCAATCATGCCCTTGCCCCTGAACATATAGTGATCATCATGCCCTCCTCCCTGCATCCAAATCATGCCAAGAACTGTATTACCTGCATCATGCAACCTTCACAATCCAAAATGCCACAAAATAATGGAAAACCCCACAGCCTGTTGATCTAGCTTCCACCCCCACCTTCTACCACTCGATCAGGTACTACTCACCCACTTGAGTGTGGAGGGGAAGCACTTATTAAAGACAAGACTCATGAGGTATATTGCAACAATGGTGGTTTTAAACTAGATCGGTTCATGTCAAGTTGACAGCAGGTAAGCAGGAATCCAGTGCAGTGGAGTCATACCATACCCACCTCGCTAGCAGGGAAGGACTCGGGGTGGACAAAAAAGGAGGTAGTAGAAGGGAGGAAATGGAGGCGAGTGAAGGGGAAGGGGCAGGATGGAGGTTGGTCTTGCTGAATGCAAGAAACTTAGGCTGTAATATCACGAAGTGCCTGGAGCCATAGAAATTGGTTACTAGTGTGGTAAACTTCAGGGGGGCCAGACTTTGGGAGGATGCATGAAGTCCTTGAAGGTGAACTTTAGGGCATAAGTCAGAAGATGTATGCGGGGCAGAAATGGGATACTATTAAATGGGGAATTACAGAGGCAACAAAAGCCAGCACCAAGACACAGAGTAAGAGGGGCAGAGCAAGGAAACCATGCTGATTGAAAAGTGAGGTAGTGTAGGTGGTGAGTGCCAAATGAGAGGTTCACCAGAGGTATGTGAGGACGGTGAAGTAACTGGACAGGGTATAGTATTAAAGATGGTCCAGGGAGGTGACCAGCAAAGTGAGAGAATCCAAGTCCCAGAGGGAGCAGAGATAGCATAGGGAATTAACTGGGGTGAGGAAGACTTTTCAGAGACATCAGGCAGAAAAGTTAGTGCAAGGTGACAATAGTGAGGGCAGAAATGGGGTCGGGAGTGGACAGAAATGGGGAAGAGAATGCAAAAACACAGAATGTATACTTTTGCTCAGTGTTCATGGAAGAAAAGGAGGGACTGCTACCACCACGGGCTGGGAGGGTAGGGAAAGGAGGAGAGGAGGAGACAGATGGAAGAATTGAGGGTAGCAGAGTTCAACAGGGAGTGTTGCCACTGATGCTAGGCAAGGCACCAGGGTTGGATGTTATCCACCCCAGGGAGCAGAGGGTGATGGCATTGGTTTTATCATAGCCACTGGTGCATCTTTACAGCACCTCACTGGAGTCGACATGTGTGCCACTGGACTGGAGGATGGAACATGTGGTGCCATCATACAAGGGTGGATCAAGGGCTGAACCTGGTAATTATTGCTGGGTAAGTCTCATCTCTGTAGTGTGCAAACGTATGCAAACAATACTAAAGGAAAGACTGGTGTCTTACCTGGAGGAGAATGGCCTCCTGGCTGTGAGGCAGCATGGGTTTGTTTCATGGAAGTCTTGTCAAACTAACCTGATACAATATTATGACTGGCTGACAGGTCAGCTGGATAAGGGTCGTGCGGTACATGTTCTTTTCCTAGACATCAGCATGTCCTTAAATGCTGCGCCTCATGGGCAGCCTGGGAGGAAGCAAAGTGATGTGTGTGTAGAGAAAAAATGATGAACTGGATTACAAGCTGGCTGAGTGTGAGGCTGTAATGGGTAGTGCTGATAGGGGATCTCTCAACTCCAGGGCCGGTGATGAGTGTGGTGCCACAGGGCTCTGCACTGGGGGACAGTATTACTTGGGCTCTTTATATCAGACATTGCACACGGGGTGGTGAGCAAGGTGCGTCTTTTTCACTGATGACACCAAAATCGGAGCTGTGATGGATGGAGGGGAGGGATGGAATCTGCGGCAGTGTGAACAAAGCAAGGTTGAGGAGTGGTCAGACATGTGGCAGCTGGGGTGCAATACAAAGAAGTGTAAGGTTAAGCACTTTGGGGTGAAGAACTCAAGGAGAGACTACTGGCTGGTTGCGTGTTTAAGCCAGGGATCACTGAGGAGAAGAAGGACCTAGGGTTAATGATAACAGGGACCATGAACAACACTGCCCAGTGCAGGAGAATGGCTGCAAAGGCTAACAAAATGCTGGGGTGCATAGCGCGGGTGTTTTTGTCGAGGCAAAGAGAGGTGATCTCGCCTCACTACAGGTCACTGGTAAGGCCGCAGTTATAGTAGTGTGTTCTGTTTTGGATGCTGTACCTAAAGTGTGATATCAGACAACTAGAGGGGGTGCAGAGGAGGGCAACAAAGATGATATGTGGAATGGGGGGGGGACTATGACAGCAGTCTGGCAGACCGAAATATGTACACCCTGCAGCATGTAAGGGTTGTGTGGGGGTTGGGTAAAAAAAAAATTAAAATAAGAAATAAGGTATCTGGTAATTATGCTCCAAAGTCAATAATAATCTTATTTCAGGTTGATATGACACGTCATAATTACCAAAAAACTGGTTGGCATGACATCTCCAAAGATACTGTGTCATTTGATTGTTACACAAACAGTATTTAAACTGAAATAATCTCAACTGTGTTTACTTTATGTCCAGTTTAATTTCTTCAAAAAAAAACATGCCTATGGCTAACAGAGTCAGCTTTCTTTCAAGCTGCTAGACATACAGTGGAAACCTCCACACCGTCAATTATAAGACATACAAGCTAGGTGAGTTTGACATTATTAATTTTTTTCACATACACTCCGTGTGTGATACAGAGAATAATGAAACATAGAAACATAGAATTTGATGACAGATAAGGACCGCTTGGGCCACCTAGTCTGCCCATTTCCCTACCTGATGCATGGGCTTCATATCCTATTTAACCAACAGCCTAATGGATGGGTAAGTATGTGTTATGTTTTTTGAGTCACACATCAACGGTGTATGATGACCCATTAACCACAAGAGTAAAGCGTTTTCTGTTGTCAACTCTGCAAGGGGTGTGTGTGTGTGAAAAAAATATCCATAACATCAAACTTACTTCTACTTGATTTTTTATAACAGATGGTATTGGTGTTTAGACTGTATTTCTAGCCTCTTCAAATAAAAAAAGATTTCTTTAGAACTGTACATGAATAAAAGACAGTTAAGAATGCTGCAGTTTCAATATAGCTTGTGAAAGATATGGAATGCAATACTTTTTTTGGGTACTGTCATATCAACTGGATTTCTAGTTATTATAAAGTGTTATATCAGTTTGATTTCTGCTTATTATTGCCTTTAGATCATAACAACCATTAATCTGGTTTATGTGCATTTTCTATAAAACAGTTATCCAGTTGATGTTTATTGTCAACAATAATTATAACTACATAAATTTCTTGAAATTTGCACCCTTTCTGTGTCATCGCATACCTTTGATGTGATCAAATAATCCATGACACACACTTCTGATCCATTATTCTCTATGTAGACGAATCCTGCTTGTTAGTGTGTGTTACTTACTCATGAGTTATGTTTCCATGAATGTAATACTCCCCAACTATGCTCATCTTGTCTCATTCTACAGTGTTTTGATTATTATTTACTGTGGTCGTTCTAGTTAAGTCTGTCTTTTCATTGTCTGACCTGGTATTGGTGATAGTCAGGGTTAGCAATGTGTGTCGGCTGAAGTGGAATATCAGGGTCCATCCATTCTGCCGTGTCTGCATAGGTTTCCACTAGTCCGCCCTTATTGCCGACCTGCCTACATCAGTCACCCCGTTATGCTTGTCCCATGCCCTCTTGAACCCCAGCACTGTTCTTTCTGCCTTCACCACACCTGGTGACGCATTCCATGGGTTTTCAACCTTTACCGTGAATTTTTTTTTTCTGACTGTTACCTCTGAATCTTCCACCATCTGTTTGCAAAATCATGTCCCTATGCCCTATTAAGCTACGTTATTAGTAATCTTTCCCACCCAAGGAGATTATTAAAAACCTTCATGTACTTTTATATCTCTGTGCTATCTCCCACATCCCTCCTCTGGTCCAGTGAGTACATGTTAAGGTCTGTCAGTCTCTGGTTGTATATACTGTACTGTAGCCCCTTCAGGCTGTTGTCCATAGTCTACGCAATGTCCCATTTTACACACATTCTACATATCCTCCACATCACCCAGCTCACCAACGCCATTCAGTGCATTCCAAGCAAACTCCGTCATCATTTCAAAATCTTCTATAGCTATATATAGAGCACTTTTACCAAAGCCCGATTTACTCTGATGTGTCTACCGTGAACTACACTGTTGCATGTTCATCGCTTCCCTGGCTGTCCCCTACACTTACCTTCTCTACCATGTACCCATTTGTCAACATGATATCCAACACTGCCCCATGTCAGGTTGCACCTTTACCAAGTGCCTGAGCTCTGCTACCAGCAGTGAGTCCTGGATTTCTCCTCACCAGATCTATTCTGCCGATAGACTACGGCACTCCACATCCATCATTTTGTGGTCTCCCATCATCAATAACTCACCATTGGCAGCCAGCCTGAGAATATCCTCTATTGCATGGTTGTCTACCTCCTCTTGCTTCTAAGGTGTCCTATATACCACTCAGTTTCACACCTCCTCCATCCCTATGGTCAAGTAGACTCAAAGTACGTCGGTGTAACCCAGTTGTCCCTGACTCAGTCGTTACTGTACCCTTCCTCACATATAATGCCACAAACACTCCTCCCTCCCTCCCTCCCTCCCCGGCCATCCTAAACATGTGCCTCTTCCATTCCTAGTCTAATCATTGTCCTCCTTTTGATCTCAAGTCCCTGTCATCACCAGCAAGTACAACTCGACCATGCCTACCTTCAGGTCCAGAATCTTATTTCAGCCCATATACCTGGGCACATCGCCCTTTCAAACCCCGCACTCCCTGTTTCCCTCATGTTTCACCTTTCCCCCACCTAGTCCCTTCCTTTCCCACACTTTGTATTTGCTTTTTTGATTTGGTGGTGGAGAGAACACCTGCTTTATTGCCCACAAGAAGGGATTCGATTAATTACTTTGGCTGCCATCATGTCTTGCAGTCATCTAACAAAGACCCAACTACCCCAAACTCACTCTGGTTCTCCAAATAATGCATTACATAATTATTTATGATTACATTACAACCAGCATCGTTATGTCCTACGCTGTATTGGGACTGGAACCATTCAATGTATGTCCTCCCACCAGCTTTCCATCCCTAATTGCTTTTTGGACTGTAGGCTTGAGGAGCTGCACACTACATTTCATGCATTGCCATCGACCATGCTTTGGTGACAGACTTTGGTGGCCTGCAGTCAGGCAGGGGAGAGAGAGGATTGAGCACCCAGAGGACAACTCTCCTCTCCCAGTGGAGGTATACTGGGATGACTGGTGTCCTAGTGGCACACAATGTAGATCATGGGCACCATAGGCACACCAGCCAATGTGAGGGGACTAATGCAGCAGCTGCAAGTAGGGCAACTGTGCATAGGCATTATTGCATGCAGCACTCCTACGGTGTAACCAAGCAGAAAATTCCTTGCAGGCATGTTGAAGCGACGGCGACCTACAGGTGCTGCTGCTGCTCCTCACGCCCTGTACCAGCCAAGAACCAGACTCTGTCACCCTGTGATCCTCTGCCTTCTATGTGGACAGGGAGGTGGCGGGGATCAGAACCCTATGTGATTGTCGGGGGAGCGGTTCAGATGGGCAGTTAGGGGCACCAGTCGAGTAAGCATAGCCCAAGATATGCACCGGGAAGGCAGGTATCAAACAAAGATTAATTAAAAACAACGGTGTTATTGTTTGTGATGGAGTGGTGGTGATGTGTTGGTTTGGGCGACAGGTTTCATGCCACTGAGTTACTGTGTGTGTCATCCTGATATCATGCTGTGCTCTTCAGCGTGCAGTATTAGTGTGTAGGATGCTGATTGTGTTGCACTAGCATCATGGTATGGCTAGTCTACTAGATAATCATTACTGTACAGTCATATTGGACACGTCTCTGAGGAGAAGGGAGTTTGTGGGGCCCACAGAGCAGCACTGTCTCCTAAGTTCCACTTACATGGCATTGTGTATTGTGGCACGATGAGATCACTGGACACCATATGATTGGTGGTGTGCAGTTACACACTTGTTTCTTCAATCACTTTGCATGACAAACTTTTTTTTTTCCAACAAGATTGTTACTTCCTATTCAACCATGTCACCATCCCCCTCTTCCACACTAACCTGGTGACCACCGTTACTACCATCCCGTATATGAAAAACTGTCATTGCACATGTACGACCATCTTTATGATGTTTTTGTGCAACCATTTTTCTGACAGCACTATTTTCTGTACTCCGAACACACATTTGGTTATCTTTATTGAGGTTAGTTTTCTTACCGTGCAGATGCATCTATTCTTACAAACCAAGCTTGCCGATCAAGATTTTTGTCAGCACTGCACTCTTTGCATTACTTACTCGTGTGTTTTCCAAACAACTTAATCACAAAATGTGTATATATTTTTTTATATTCTATTTATCCCTCCTCACCAGCCTGCCTCCTCCGACACTTCAGTGGGACAACTGGACATCCCACTGCCCGGAACCCTACCCAAGCAGACCCTTAGGCCCCATGGAGCCACGGATTACCCCCCCTGGGTGGGGATGAGGCGGGGGGCTCAGACCCCGTTACTTACATTTCGTCGGTCTGAGGTCTGCTGGGTGGGCACAGGCACATCGTGGGCACGTCCATGGTCCTCCCATCTTCCCGGCTGAGGCTGGCTTTTTTGCACGTTTTCTCCCTTTCCCCGAGCAGCAAGTAACCTCCCCAGACGTCATGACGCACACGCCAACGTCTATGCTGCCCAATGGCCGCCCATCCCCAAGTGGGGCTTGCAGTTCCTCGAGCCTCCGCTCGGGGTCATGCAAGTGCCGGGCATCGGCCGAATCCCTCCCCGGAGAAGGTGAGCTGTCATTGGACGCTCCAGCCTATCTCCCCCCGACTGACCCACCGATGACCCGAGTCCACTCCCAAACCCGGGTCGCCAGCGTGGTGCGAGGTGTGATGTCCAGCACCTCAACCCTCAGCACCACCGGGCCAATGTGTATTTTTGTGGTGTGATGACTAGCTCATTTTGCCGTCTGAGTGACTGTAGTGCATTCCTATACAGTAGCATGTTTCATAATGGCACAATCATGTCCGGTTAAAATTTATTAGATGCATCTGTACTCCTGCAATACATGGCACCCTAATTTTACATTTCTCTGTACGCTTCTATTACGCATCACATAAGTCACCATTGCTAATACTCTATTCCATTGTATGCTTTTCAGACAGTCAATATTTTTGAAGATGGCAACTGTTCAGTGTGTTACATTCAGTAGTGCACAATCACTGAAACGTGGCAGGCCATGCACTCTCACTGATTCAGCATGTAAACGCAACAAGAAAGAACTGGATGCCGAACGTGGAAAATCCGCATATCAATTGGCTGTCAAATGGCACGTTGGATGGCTATCAAGCAAGAAAAGAAGTTTTCATCCCATTCACAAGTTGCAGGCTTCCTGCTAGACTGGTGATTAACCATTTGTTGACTTGCCATGCACAGTGTTCTACATATTGTCTCCTGATTTATATTGCTCAATTGCAAGCTTGCACTGTTTGTCTTTCGTTCTTTGCAGGTATGAAAGCACTTCTCATGATACACAAAATGCAATTCCTACATCACCCATTGTTCATTCCACGCCACGGGCAGCCTATGAATGGGATGGAACATCAATCACACAGTACAAATGTGAAATGGCAGCTGTTGAAAGTCCATGCTATTTGATAGAAATTGTGTCCATCACTAGGCTAGTGTCACCACTTAACATGATTATATACCAATGCAAACTATTTTCCATGTTGATAAATTGTTCTGGAAAGGTATTTCATGTATTTTTTTTCTCTACAGTGTGAAGGATACACAGTTTTCTGGTGGCACAGAATGCATTGATCCCCAGCACTCCACCATGGCACAGTTCTACGGTTACACAGAAACACAAAGTAACAGTGCAGGATTCCTGTACATGAGTGTGTATACATGAATCATTAAGTTTATTTCTTGGATGTTGTGAGACTACCGTCATGGCAATTGTCCATGTTCTAATAATTAAATACGCCTGCTCTCTGTGCACAGGAGTGATTACTGTGATGCTCGTGACCACACTTATAAAGGTGTTGGCATTGCACAAGTTCATCCTGTCATCCAGTCAGAAGTTCAAGAATTGTCTTTGACAACAAGGTACTATTGTATATGACAGAAGAACCATCCATTCATGAATCACATCGTTATAGTAATTACATCACTGTTGTCTGTCTCTCAACAGCTGACCATGCATATTTTGTGCTTTCTTTCATCTTCTGATACTTTCATATTTTAATTTTTAGTGATGGCCATTGTGAACACTTGCAGGATGCCTCTGTTGAGGATTATATTCTGGAACTTTGCGGAGTCGAAGACCTCAGGACTGATGAGACCATGGACCACCATGACTGCCTTAACACTGAAGCCAGTGACGCCAACCTTGCTTCATCCATTGTACAACAATCGGTCTTTATGGTTTATGCAGACAGCATCATGTCACTGGCAAATAAAGTTTCTTTGACTGATTGCTGCACTTGAGGTCAGCAGCTGCAAATCACACAGCGAATTAGTGGGACATGCTTAACATTGACATAGGTGTGTATATACAGCCTGACTAGACAACTGTGAAACTAAACTTCTTTCCAAATCTGAAGTGATAGGCACATGAAAACTTCCACAGAACACACTTGTTTATGTCCTGTGATAGCGTATTTCTTTTTGGCATTAACCAGTGTCAGATTTGAAGACAAACAGTTATATGAAGCACAGCAGTTTTATGTGAGGGCAGAGGAAATATGTTGCATGGATTTGGTACTGTTGAAGCCGACTATGTCATCCTCATAGAGGATGGACTCCTGTGATAGGCTGTCTGCGGTAATGGTATTAGCAAATATTTTAAAGAACAGGTGAGAATGGAGTATTGATTTTACAATGTAGAAGACATGCAGAGAGGGAGAAGTTGCAGAGCAGATGCCCACTGACTGGAATTGGTCAGACAGGTTGCTCTGGAAGCAGTTAGTAGTTCTCTCAGAGCAGCCAATCAAGTTTAACTTGTAGAAACTTTTGTAGTGGATGAGAGAATGGTTTCCAATATCTAAGTCCATGGACAGGTAGAGTGTGGCTGGTGATAATTTGTGCCCGGATATGCTGCTTAAGCATGTTAGCGTAGTAGTCAGTTTAAAGGGAGTAGGACCTGCAGATTTTGAGATCTCTGCAGATGATAGCTTCTCTAGCAGGGGGGAAGGAGGAGGAGACCACAACCCAGAGAGTAGCTTTTGAGGCCAGCGACACCCCTCAACAGAGTGATGTCACAACTGCCCAGGATACATTTTTTTGTTTCACCCAGCGTAATTTTAGGAATAAGCCATTCATGAGTGGAATTGCTGTTAGCAAAGAAGTATGTTGAGACAGAGAGGGGTTCCCGGATAAGGATAGTTACACACCCATCCCTCTTTTTTTGGCCGTACTATCCTTACACAGGATGGAGTACTCATCGGCTAAGAACAGAGCATTTGATTTGTGTTGCTTTCTCCCATTTTCAGTAAGACAAAGTACATGTGTTAGATAGAGAGTAGGCTGCGTATCTTCATATGGCCAAATGTGTAATCCAGGATACGTGGCACTGAACTTGCAGGTGTCTATGGCAGTGGTGTTCATAGGGTTAGGGTTTGGTTCTATGTCTACACCCAGACGGAGGAGAGACATAAGGTGGAGATAGGTGAGCAGAGCACTAATTCGTGGCAGATGGAGGCAAATGTAGTCAATAAAGCAGTCTAAGAGGAAACACTGATAGTGGTGGAGTACAGCAATAGCATGATTACTGAGAGGTGTAAGTTGTGGTAATAGTGGGTGAATCGTCATGTGTTTACACGGTCTGTGACATTGCATGAAACAACTCTTTCTGTTTATTTCCAGATGTGTCACAACAATCATACTGAATATAAATGGTCCAGCCAGCCCCGACTGAAATATGGCATGAATGCTGGTGATTTGCTTCTTGCCAGTACCATTTTAATGTCAGGCAATAATTATGGGAAGATTGCTCACTTGTTCTGATTCTTGAATCTTGTGATGCTCAGTGAGTCCTCATTTTTCCGATTCCAGCGACTGAATGTGGTTCCGGTTATTGAACACCACTGGATTGCAGTGGAGGTCAAGTTGATGTCCACTAGACAGAACAAATCAATTACTCTGATGAGTAAACAAAGATGCACTTATACTAATATATTGCTCATGACCACCAATTACAGCGCATATTTTACAACCATCATATCATTCTCTCTATGACTATTCAGGTGATGGCAGGATGGACAGTCCAGGACATTCTGCACAGCACTGCACTTACACATGCATGGACAATGACACTAAGGAAATTCTGACTGTGACAGTTGTAGACAAACGTGAGACATCACTTAAGTCCACCAACATGGAAAACTTGGCTTTCCAGTGAACTGTAGACCTGATACTAAGCAGCAACGATGAAATTGTTGAACTTGTCACAGATGCACATGTGCAGATTCCATGCTTGATGCGTGAGTATATGACACTAATGTCACTGCTAATAAATGAGTGTAAATAACTGTGCTTTCGTGCCAAGAAGATAACTATATTCAGTTATGTACAACAAGTCTTTATTATTGTACAAGATGGCTTTATTAAGGGCAGAAGGTGTTAGACCAACATGGTGCAGTTCTATGAAGGGTTTCCAGCTGTGATGGATCAGGGCTGGTCAGTGGATGTCCTCTTTCTTCGACTTCATCAGGGCATTTCTCTTGGTGTTCAATCTCATGCCACTGACAACGCTGGAAGATATGGTGTTGGGAGGGGGCAGATAGTCAGATGGATAGGAAACACGCTAGCTGTGTATGTACAGAAGGTGATGGGTGGGGTGGGCACATCCTACATGAAAGTCTGGAGCAGGGTTCCACAGGGGTTGGTACTGAGCACACACCAGTTTAAATCGCAGACATCAGAGGTGGTATCATGAGCAATATGAGATGATTTGCTGATGACTCACATCTGTACACGGTGAAGCAAGTGGAGGAGGGGAAGCAGGCTCTCCAGGAGGACTTGAAGACTATGGGGGTTGGGGTGGCATGAGCCTAGAAGCTAACACATTGTTCACACCTGGGGGCCAAAAACCAGGCTCATGTGTACATCTTCGATGGGTGGTGAAATGCAATTTGCGAGGGCATTAGGAAGGACTTGGGTAGGTGGTGGACGCAAAAATGAATAACTCAGAGCAGTGTTGAAGGGCTGTGGAACTGGCAAAAAAAATTAGAGAGTGCATAGCCATGGGTATAACCACAAGTAGTCAAGAGGTGCTCCTTCCACAGCACAATTTCCTGGTTAGACCATGCCATGAACACTGCATGCAGTTCTGGAGTGCAAACATAGAAATGGAAATTGCATTTCTGGAGAGGGTCCATGGGAGGGATGACCATGGTGATACTGGGACTAGGGAAAAGGCCCTAGGAGGAGAGACTCGTGGAGCTCAACCTATACTTGCTGAAAGGAGTGAAGGAAGAGGTGGCATTTCATAGATGTCTTTGAATATCTTAAAGGAATGCCTAGGCTAAGCATTGTGGGGATGATTCAGCAACAGAAGTTTGTGGTCCCCATTGTACAGTCAATGAAGCTTTCGTGACTGTGGCATTGAGTGTGGAAACAATGAAATGATGCATGGCTGGGAGTTGAATGGGGAAACAATGAGATGATGCATGACTGGGGAGTTGAGTGGGGAACAATGAGATGATGCATGGCTGGGGTGTTGAGTGGGGAAACAATGAGATGATGCATGGCTGGGGAGTTGAGTGGGAAACAATGAGATGATGCATGGCTGGGGAGTTGAGTGGGGAAACAATGAGATGATGCATGGCTGGGGAGTTGAGTGGGGAAACAATGAGATGATGCATGGCTGGGGAGTTGAGTGGGGAAACAATGAGATGATGCATGGCTGGGGAGTTGAGTGGGGAAACAATGAGATGATGCATGGCTGGGAGTTGAGTGGGGAAACAATGAGATGATGCATGGCTGGGGAGTTGAGTGGGGAAACAATGAGATGATGCATGGCTGGGAGTTGAGTGGGGAAACAATGAGATGATGCATGGCTAGGGAGTTGAGTGGGGAAACAATGAGATGATGCATGGCTGGGCGTTGAGTGGGGAAACAATGAGATGATGCATGGCTGGGAGTTGAGTGGGGAAACAATGAGATGATGCATGGCTGGGGAGTTGAGTGGGGAAACAATGACATGATGCATGGCTGGGGAGTTGAGTGGGGAAACAATGAGATGATGCATGGCTGGGGAGTTGAGTGGGGAAACAATGAGATGATGCATGGCTGGGGAGTTGAGTGGGGAAACAATGAGATGATGCATGGCTGGGGAGTTGAGTGGGGAAACAATGAGATGATGCATGGCTGGGGAGTTGAGTGGGGAAACAATGAGATGATGCATGGCTGGGGAGTTGAGTGGGGAAACAATGAGATGATGCATGGCTGGGGCATTGAGTGGGGAAACAATGAGATGATGCATGAGTGGGATTGAGTGGGGAAACAATGAGATGATGCATGACTGGGAGTGTGCTTGAGCCCTGGAATGTGCTGCCCGGGTAGTTTGTGGTTGCTGCAAGTACGGAGCGGTGAAAAAAAGCTGTAATAGGTATTGTGGGAGGGTGCATCCCAGAGGCCCGCTGGTGTGTGTGAGTGTTGGGGGCCATTTTGGGAGTGGTGTTGGACATAATGGTGCTCTGTGAAGTCGCTGATCATCGAGAAGTCTCAATAGACCATACAACCAAACCTTTTTGCCTACTTATTATGTTAGTAAATTGATATATGTGGTGACCATTTAGTGTTACTATTTATGCTTGTCGATAACTTAAAAAAATCTTATTAATTTTCAATCATCTGACTCTTGTTTTAGGTAATTGTTATCCTACTATAAAGCACTCATCTGATGTTTGGCATGGTGCAAAGAATCTTGCAAAATGCGTCGTAGCAGTAAGTAGAATTACAAAGTATGAGCAACCTGTCTTTTAAATCAGTTAAGTTGCATTTGCTTTAAGGCTTATTTATTTAGTTATTTATATATTAAACTCTTGTATTTATACCTTTTGGCAAGAATACTCTTCTACGTAGGTGCAATGTCAGGATATGACATCAAAATACATGAATGTGTAATAACATGGTGGCTAATATACCAGCGGCTGACTATAATCCTTTGCTCGATTGTCAACTCTCATATTGGCCTACTGCACCACCATAGGGACTGCCTCTACCCTGTGGCCCTCCGCCTTGCAATCGCATCCTCTGTCCTATCCTACGTCATTTATTATTGTCTCCTTGTCTGCAGTGCAGCTGACAACACTGTCCTCCACAGACTCAAAATGTTCCTTAACAAAGCCTGCAGCTGGCTCATGTGTAGTGCCAGATTTACCCACACCTACACTCACTAGACTCTGTCAAACACGCTCATCTTCGAGAAACGTTTACAATTCAGAACATGGCTCTTCATTACAAAGATACTAACGTGTGGTCCCCCCCGTCCTCTCCCCACTTGTCCTCCCTTTGTCCACTACTCGCTCTATCGACAGCCTTTCGAAAGCCTACCTCCACGTACACAGAATCAGTTCCGAAATGGCCCAGAAATACTGTCACTATTGAGCAATGGCCCAGAAATACTGTCACTATTGAGCCTTGTCTTGGTTTAACTCCCTCCCTGTGGCCTTCACCTCTTAGCGTAGCTGTTGGCCTTTCAATAGTATGCTCATGCACCACCACATTACCACCCGCAACTGTTGATGCCTCTAGCTGCGCTCCGCTCTCTGTCAATAAGTCACTTGCTTGTTTCTGCTAGTTGCCCACCTTCTGACCATGGAATGCTGTCCTGCCCATTCTTTGGAATGCCCATGTATTTCAAGGTGTTGAACTTCTTAATAGGGATACTGGAGTTATTGAATAGATTGTTAATTCATGACTATTTTTGGTTTGGTCAACCAACTCTTCACTTCAAAGTCAGTTAGCAGCTTCCGTTCCAAGGACAGTGTGCATGCTAGTGTTGAAAAGCATGGAGTCATCTGCATAGTTGAGTCAGTTACTTTTGCTGACTTTTGTTCGAAACATATGAAATGGGAAGTGTGGGACGGTGGCCCGAATGGAGCCTCACAGGATCACTGAGCAAACATGCTTTGAGGAGAATATAGCGTCCATTATTATTACCTTTTGCAATCGGCATAAAAGTTAATTGATGCACCAGCCTAATGCCGTGTTAGAGAAATCAACAGTCATGTAGTGAATCTAGAAGTAGTGCTTGATTGACCATGTCAAATGTCATAGTAAGATGTATTGCCTTTTGTCTCTTCTAGGCATCACAGCAACACGGTTGCAAGCTCTTACTGACTTGGTGTTGCGATATTGTGAACCATTTCTGGCACTGTTGCCAGCAGGCAAACACTTACACAGAGTTTATGGTACTGCATAACTTCTTAATTCCACACTTTGAGTCTCCAGTTTTCAATTATGGGACTTCAGATGCTAACAATTTTTTTCACCCACTGTTTGGGCTTTTCTAGGGTCTATAGATTGGAGTGGTTCACCACTGTGTTAATGTCCATGAATGGGAGTTGAGCAATGGTTTTGGTGGGAAAGGAGCATGCACCCACTCTGAACTGGAGACTGTGCGTGATAAGGAATGGCTTGTTGCTGGATCGACACCACATCTCGAACTAATCAAAATAGTGACAGACCTACGCTTTCACCAATCTATGAAGCATTACATTACTTACCGGTAAATTGTTTTCCTTTCATTATATCTTTTAATGTTTGCTGTCTGTACATATAGCTCAGTTATAGCTGCTATAGTGTGCAAGGTGAGAGCGTTGTGTGGTTGTGGTGTGACTGATTTTTGAACAAAGCTACATTTTCAATGGATGTTCAGCAGAAGCCGAACTAGAGATTGAGCTGACTTCATCTCTGGGAGCAATGCTCTGCAAATTACACTGAGTTAAAGTGACACCACAGTGCTTTAGGGGATGACATGTGTTCACCACCCAAAACAGGGGTTACATGGAGTCGGCATGAAATATTAGTTAAACTGACTGCCACGCACAAGTGCTGTTCATATTTGAAGCATATTAAATGACAGCATTTATTTCAAATGTTTGATCCAGTGCTGCACAGAAAGCAATGAATTATGGCGACCATCCATGACGATCTTGTTAACTCGAGAAGATGCATTTCTGTTATTGTCAAATGTGGATGTTAGCTGGCGAACAGCATTTGATGTTGTGCAAATTTATGTCCGCATATCATTGGATACATTAGATCGTGTCTGGAACTGTGGATGGGCAGTGCACTGCCTTGGTGATCTGTTCTTAAATCATGTCCTATTTCCTATCGATTGTCAATGTATTGTGTATGGCCTGTGAAGGTATTTTTCCCTACATGCCACTGTATTTAACTGAACAAATGGAGGATGGGACAAATGTTCGTAATTGTGACACCTGATCCTAGTTCACATACTTTGCTTGTAATATGGTCAAATACAGGCAGTGTCATGAACATAAGGATCTTTGCCTGTCATGATGAAATGTGACCTGGGGGTTTCGCAGTGGCAGTATGGCGTAGATATCCAATTGCATACCCATGATATTTCTTTGTTGCAGACACAATGTGTTAATTGCAAAATGGAATGGGGATGCTCCAATCCACACCTGGTAAAGTAACGTCTCCCACAACCACAGTGCTCCCTTTAGCACAGAGTCTCCCTAACTGCTATCCTGGCTCCCAAACCACATCCTCTTTCTGGGTTGGGGCCAAGGAAAAAAACCCATTCAGAATCATTGACCCCTTTGGGGCATGGCGTTGTTCCAAATGACTGTAATAGGGGCTGTGTGTATCCTGGAATGAGCACGCTTTCTCTTTAAATCAAATCTGTTGCAACAGTAATTCTTTGTCTTGTACTATTCTAATTCTTCTCCCTGTGTTCCCCAACTATCAGGAAGGCCACCTGTAGTTGTTCTGTGTATTCCTATTTTCTTTCCTTCTTTCATTTCTTCTTGCTCTTCCATGTGTGCACTGTGCCCCTGATTACACCTTTAAATCATTTAGCTAGGACAAACCCAGTGAAAACAGCCCTTATTTGCCTTCTTGTGTAGCTTAGGGTTTGAAACTACAGGGTGAAATGAAAGACAAGCTAAGTGTCTTTCTGGCTGCTTCTGTCACCCTCCTAGCAAAATAAACTGCAGAGATGATTTTTTTTTAAACAAAATAGAATGTGTGCACAAAGTAACCTGTAGTTTGGTTCTTCAGTTAATGTTACCTG
Organism: Neoceratodus forsteri; assembly: GCA_016271365.2. NCBI lineage: Eukaryota > Metazoa > Chordata > Ceratodontiformes > Ceratodontidae > Neoceratodus > Neoceratodus forsteri. The sequence continues at coordinate 87,899,542 of CM028136.1, forward strand.
TAGTTTAAAGTTCAGTGTTAAAATGAGGCTGCTTGGTGCTTGCTATTTTCTGTGTGATAGACTGAAAATAAGCATGTTTGTCTCCTCAGGCTTGTCAGCCCATTTTGTTTTGTTTCTTTTAAAACACATTTCTTTCTGAAAAGAGACTCATGTATGTTAACAGACTTATGCTTTGTATGCTATGTTTTAAGTAAAAGAAACGTGTACTGCTGTGCTAGAAAATATAGTCTTACCTATTCAGTGTTTCTTACAGCCTGGGCTCTCCTCCATCCCTCTGACTCTGTTATAGGGCCAGGCAGCCATTTTCTCAGTTTGTTTATAGTCAGAAGTGATGGGAGGAGCCTGACTGTATGGAAGTGCACACATAGAAAGGATTTCCCTTATTATTATTACTACTAGCTTATGTCATCGTGTTTCTAATAAACTATTGTAGGTTTTCTTTAACTCTAATCTAAAAAGTAAATGTTCTGGAAGATTTTAGTCTTTAGTTATAAAAAGGGGCGGAGCCTAGTTGGTCACCTGATCCTACTCCTGTATAAAAGGACCAGGTCTGGGAGCATTTTTTTAGTTGGTGATAGGGTGCTGACCCTATCAGACCCCTAGCTCTTTTCTAGGTGGGATTTTGTTTCCATTTGAAGCTATACTGAACTGTTATGCCTTTATTTGATGTCTTCTTGTTTGTGATTATTTTCGTTTGACGAAATCAGTCCGCTTTTGTTTATTTCCATTGTATGAATAAATACTTATTTTATTTGGCATCCTGACACTGTGTTGGACCTCCTTACTATCCACGTTTATTCTTGGTGTCAGAAGTGGGATAGCAGTAGATATTGTCCAAAAATATCCAGGAGGTGTCAGATGCAGAGGAACAAGGTGGAAGATTCCATGGCCAGTGGTGTTCTGACAAGGACAATGGCAGAGCAGCTACAGATTCCACTGAACCCTGGCCTAGGGGATGTAAGAAGATGAGAGGCCAAGACCGAGAAACAAGAGGAAGGAGCTACAGGAGGGGAAAATGTCTCTAGTGGTTCTGAAGAAGAAAAAGAGACTCCCCCCAGCAAGATGGAGGACTTGTTAAGATGTTTTTTTTTGTAAAGCAAATCGACATGGAGAAACAAAGAGAAAGGGACCGTCTGCAAAGTGAAGCAAGGTGGGTGGATACATTGCGGGCCATTCAGGCCCTAGGGGCCATTCATCAGAATCCACCTAATGATGGCCCAAAAGACATTAAACTTTCTAAATTAGCAGAGAATGATGACATTGAGGCCTACATAACAACATTTGAGAGGGTGGCTACTGCCTGTGGGTGGCCTCAGGACCAGTGGGTAGTCCGACTAGCCCCCTATCTCACTGGAAAGGCCCAATTAGCTTACAGCCATGTTGAGACTAGTCATGCCACTGACTATGGTCATGTGCATCAAGCAATCTTAAAGCGCTACGATATAAGCATAGAGACTTATAAACAGAGGTTTTTGGACTTTCCAGTACCAGTCAGCGGATTCCCCACAGGAGGCATATGTGAGATTGCAAGATCTATGCAAGAAGTGGTTGCAGCCTTCTGTGAAAACCATGGACCAGGTTATTGAATCGGTTGTCTTGGAACAATTCATCAAGATCCTGCCACATGACGTGCAGATGTGGGTGAGAGAGCACTGTCCAGAAACAGCAGAGAAAGCAATCAACCTAGCTGAGGACTCCTTGACTGCCCCCCTTCACGTCAGAAAGGACATACCTGGACCAGTGCCTCCTCACCCACAGTAAGGCCTATGCATTCTACTTCTTTTAATAAGGTTTCTAGTGACACTAGTACTGTTAGATTGGATAAGCCTATAAGACGTTACAATCCTGACATTGTCTGTCATGAGTGTCAAATGAAGGGTCACATAGCTAGATTCTGCCCAAAGAGAAAGAGTGACCCTACACATCTAGCATTGGCCAACTGGGGGCAATACATGAGACCAATTACCATAGAAAGGGAAGGAAGTGCTTGGACTGGTTGACTCGGGGAGTAGGCAAACTTTAGTCCGGACTGATCTTGTACAAGAAGAAAATACTCTGAACCACAAGACAGGAGTCACTTGCATTCATGGTGACGTGCACTTCTACCCCCTTAAAGAGGTAAATGTGACCATGCAGGACCAAACGCAATGGATACGGGTAGGTCTGGTGCCACATTTGCCGGTACCTGTAATATTGGTACATGATTTTCCTCAATTTCAAACTCTCCTAACATCTGTTACTTCAGTGTGTGCTGTCACAACATGGGCTCAGGCCAAACAGGAACAGTGTATTTCAAAGGAGTTTCGTTTTGAGGAGGAACTGTATGACATGCCTGGGAAAACCAGAAAGTCCAAATGAGAGAAGAGAAGAGATAAATATCAATGGACTTTAAAGAAGGACTTGATAGATGATGAGACATTATTGAAATGTACTGAACATGAGTCTTTTATTAATGATCAGAAACAAGATAGTACATTAACACCCTTATTTTCACAGGTGGCTCCTGAGGGGAAGGATTCTATAACTCCCAGCTTTAAAATCCAAAACGAAAGACTGTATAGACAATGTACTAATCCTAAGACTGGGGAATGTGCGGATCAGCTGGTAGTTCCTACACAGTACCGGGCTAACCTAATGTACTTGACCCATAATAGTCCTTGTGCAGGGCATGCAGGGAGGGACAGGACTCTCAGTAGGCTACTACGGCGTTTCTTTTGGCTGGGTATCCATGAACACGTAGCAGACTACTGTAAGAGCTGTAGTGCTTGCCAGAAAGTGGCTCTTACAAACAAAAAGGACAAAGTCTCTCTGCAACCACTGCCACTGGTGTCCGTTCTCTTTGAACGGATTGCCATGGGTATCGTAGGCCCTCTACCTAAAAGTAAAAAAGGTAATAGATTTGTGTTGGTGATTTGTGATTATGGTACGAAATACCCAGAGGCTATTCCCCTGCGTACTGTTACAGCAGAAAAAATAGCAGAAGAATTGCTGAAGTTTTTCAGTAAGGTTGGAATACCCAAGGTAATACTAACAGATAGGGGTACAAACTTTTGTTCCATCTTGCTGAAACGACTCTACAAGCCCTAGGAGTGGAAGCTGTACACCTCCCATACCACCCCAAACAGATGGATTGGTAGAGCGTTTCAATAAGACACTGAAAAAGATGATTCAGAAGTATGTATCAGACGAGGAAACGCACTGGGGTCTCTACTTGCCACTCCTGTTCGCATATAGAGAAGTGCCCCAGGTGTCTATTGGTTTTTCACCATTCGAGCCATTATACGGCAAGAATCCTAGGGGCCTTCTAGATGTCATTAAGGAACAGTGGGAGAATGGTAATCATGTAGAGACACCTACCACCTTGGAATATGTCACCCAGATGCGTCAGAGGGTAGCCAAATATGCTCAACTAGCACAAGAACAGAATCAGGAAAAGCAGCAGTACCAGAAAGAGAGATATGACCAGGGAGTAAACAGTTCCAGCCAGGAGATCATGTCTTACTGTTACTACCTTTCTCTGACAACAAGCTCACTATGAAATGGCAGGGTCCATATGTTGTACGGAGACAAACTGGGCCTGTTAATTTTGAAATTGAGGTACCAGATAGAAGACAGAAAGTGAAGGTGTACCATGCTAACTTACTTAAAAAATGGTGTGAGTGAGTTGAATCTGATGTACCCTCAAATATGTATGTTTGCCCTGTTCAGTCCGAGGAAACTGAGTTGGATCTTGCTTACAAGAGGTTGGACACCGAAAGTATTCACGCTCCAATGGAAGTTAACCCCACACTTACAAAAGACCAGAAAGCAGAGCTAGATACCCTGTTACATCAGTTTGACAGTACTTTCACCTGTATACCAGGGAGAACGGGCGAAATAAAACACCACATTCATGTAACCCAGGAATCACCTATTAGGGTTAAGCCCTACAGATTACCTGAAAAAGTAAAAGATGATGTTGTAAAAGAGATACGAAAAATGAAAGAAATGGGGTGATAGAAGAGACCAACAGTGATTGGGGCTTCCTATGTAATTGTACGAAAAAAAGGAAGGGGTTAGGACATGTCTGGATTTACTTAAGTTAAATGCAATATCTAAATTTGATGGTTATCCTATGCCCCACATCGATGACATCATCGTCGCCTCAGGTCAAGCCAGTATATCACCACATTAGATCTCACAAAATGGTACTGGCAGATCCCATTGGATGTGAGAGCCAAGGAAAGACTGCCTTCAGTACCCCCATTGGATTGTTTCAATTTTGTAACAATACCATTTAGCCTTCCACGGTGCCCCCGCTACTTTCAGCGGCTCATGGACAAGATTCTTAGACCACACATGTTATACAGTGCAGCCTACCTGGATGATGTGATAATATTTAGCCCCACATGGGAAGAACATCTGAAACATCTAAATGCAGTACTGAGCACTATACCAGGTAGGCCTCACCATTAATCCTACAAAGTGCTCTATAGCAATGACAGAGACAAGATACTTAGGCTTTGTAATTGGCCAGGACAGAGTAAAACCGAAATAGGAAAGTGGACGCTGTAGCACAAAAGTCCACGACCAGTAACTAAAAAACATGTTCGGTCCTTCCTAGGCCTGGCTGGTTATGCAGCTTTGTCCCTAATTTAGCTACCATTGCAAGCCCTCTGATAGAATTGACTAAGAAAAACAGGCCTACAATGGTAGCTTGGTCCTCAACCTGTGAAGAGGCATTTTGTGCTATCAAAGCTGCCTTATGTTCATCCTCCATATTAAAGAGCCCAGATTTTGCCAAACCTTTTATTGTGCAGACCGGCCTTCCAATACTGGTATTGGTGCTGTCTTATCCAGATACAGGATGAAGAAGAACATCCTGTAATCTATATAAGTAGAAAGCTGCATCTGAGAGAGACCAAATATTCTGCTATACAAAAAGAATGTTTGGCCCTAAAGTGGGCAGTAGAGACTCTGAGATACTATTTGTGGGGTACAGAATTTGAAGTGTGGACTGATCATAATCCTCTTTGTTGGATCTATATGGTGAAAGAGAAGAATCCGAGGATTATGAGGTGGTACCTGGCTTTACAACCATATAAATTGTTAGTAAAACACAGATCTGGGACCGCAAATAGCAATGCAGATTTTATGTCTCGGTTTGGGGCAGATATAACTGTACACAGACAGAATTAGACCTTGGGGTAATGACTGATAAAAAGTTGGAGGGCAACCTCTGAATTATTTTTATTTGAGTTTAAGGGACCCCGAGGTGGAGCTTTGGAAGTGGGTGGGCTGAAGCTCCATCTCTCCTTGTGAGTGATCTATTTTTTCTGTCTGTAAGTAAAAGCAGTAATAAAAAAAAAAGGAAAGTTCCTTTAGAGAAAGCCCTGTCTGTTGGCTTCCTCTTAAGTGGGGAGGAGTATGTAATAGGGGCTGTTTGTATCCTGGAATGAGCACACTTTCTCTTTAAATCAAATCTGTTGCAACAGTAATTCTTTGTCTTGTACTATTCTAATTCTTCTCCCTGTGTTCCCCAACTATCAGGAAGGCTACCTGTAGTTGTTCTGTGTATCCCTATTTTCTTTCCTTCTTTCATTTCTTCTTGCTCTTCCATGTGTGCACTGTGCCCCTGATTACACCTTTAAATCATTTAGCTAGGACAAGCCCAGTGAAAATAGCCCTTATTTGCCTTCTTGTGTAGCTTAGGGTTTGGAACTACAGGGTGAAATGAAAGACAAGCTGAGTGTCTTTCTGGCTGCTTCTGTCACTCTCCTAGCAAAATAAACTGCAGAGATGATTTTTTTTTAAACAAAATAGAATGTGTACACAAAGTAACGTAGTTTGGTTCTTCAGTTAATGTTACCTGCAGTTTAAAGTTCAGTGTTAAAATGAGGCTGCTTGGTGCTTGCTATTTTCTGTGTGATAGACTGAAAATAAGCATGTTTGTCTCCTCAGGCTTTTGCAGCCCATTTTGTTTTGTTTCTTTTTAAAACACATTTCTTTCTGAAAAGAGACTCATGTATGTTAACAGATGTATGCTTTGTATGCTATGTTTTAAGTAAAAGAAAACTTGTACTGCTGTGCTAGGAAATATAGTCTTACCTATTTAGTGTTTCTTACAGCCTGGGCTCTCCTCCGTCCCTCTGACTCTGTTATAGGGCCAGGCAGCCATTTTCTCAGTTTGTTTATAGTCAGAAGTGATGGGAGGAGCCTGACTGTATGGAAGTGCACACATAGAAAGGATTTCCCTTATTATTATTACTACTAGCTTATGTCATTGTGTTTCTAATAAACTGTTGTAGGTTTTCTTTAACTCTAATCTAAAAAGTAAATGTTCTGGAAGATTTTAGTCTTTAGTTATAAAAAGGGGCGGAGCCTAGTTGGTCACCTGATCCTACTCCTGTATAAAAGGACCAGGTCTGGGAGCATTTCTTTAGTTGGTGATAGGGTGCTGACCCTATCAGACCCCTAGCTCTTTTCTAGGTGGGATTTTGTTTCCATTTGAAGCTATACTGAACTGTTATGCCTTTATTTGATGTCTTCTTGTTTATGATTATTTTCGTTTGACGAAATCGGTCTGCTTTTGTTTATTTCCATTGTATGAATAAATACTTATTTTATTTGGCATCCTGACACCATGTTGGACCTCCTTACTATCCACGGTTTGCAATGACCTTGAAAAGATCTTCCTCACCCTCCTCCCTGACACATCCACTCCCTTTCCTTATGTAAATGGCTACTACCCACCCTTTTCCTTTTTCTCTGTCACAATTGAATAATTTAAATGCTGGGATTGCCAAGTTCCAGTCACGGTTTTGGCTTGTCCGCATCTCGCTGATGGCTGCTATGTCTATCTTTCCTTCTGTCAACAGTTGCCTGCAGCTCTGTCATATTATTCCACAGGCTCCTAGCATTTAGTGATACCACCCTCCACCTTGACTCTATCCCAGCTGCCTGCTTACTCTAACCTTCCACCCCCTATCATAGACAAAGTAGGTCCTATCATTTTTATGAGGAGGGTTCCTCTCGACATCCTCTACTGATTCTGCATGCCTCCCCAGCCAAAACCAAGCAAGTTTAAATGATACTTTTGGGGTGATGCATTCCATCACTCTCTGCTATAACACCCACAAACCCTCCTTACTACGATGTAGCCTCTCCCCTTTATATAGATCTATGTTCGCCCATGTGTTGTCCCACTCTCCCACCCAGCCATACCCCATTGACTCACACCATTCTCTCAGCCACTCGCTGAAGTCCACAATCCCACTTTCTCAGTCTGTACATGCACTTTTCCCTGGCATAATGCCTCAGAATGCCACTTTGCTTCCGTCCTCTTGGCATTGCTTCTACATTGCTCTGAATATGTCCTGAACCTCCTGTATATGCCTTACTTCCAGAGCATGTGTTCCCCGGTGAACGATGATGTGTGGTTCCCCACCACCTTCTGTACACAATGATCAATATGCTGTTGTACCCTATCTGCTGTCATGTCAGGCATGCACTCTACCCAGATGCTGCTTGTCCCGGCCCCCGGTCACCATAGATACATAGACAGTGTCGGCAGATAAGGGCCTATGGCCCACCCAGTCTGCCCATTTGAGCTTGTAAGTTCAGTTTGTTTTCCTAGAAGTCTGTTTCCCCTTAACCCTGACCTCTAGAATTCCTTTATGTCTATCCCATGCATTCTTAAAGCCCGTGATTGTTTCAGCTTCCACCACTTCCTCTGGCAGGGTGTTCCACTTGTCCACCACCCGTTCGGTGAAGAAATTCTTTCTCATGTTTCCTCTGAATCGTCCTCCCTCCAACTTCATCCCATGCCCTCTAGTCCTGGAACATCTTTTCGCTTAAAATAGTGTTTTCCTGCACTCTGATTCTCCCTGTAAGATACTTGTATGTCTCTATCATATCCCTCTCTCCCTCCTCTCCTCCAGGAGTACATGTTCAGTTCCTTCAACCTGTCTTCATAGGACTTGTGATGCAATCCATGCACCATCTTTGTTGCCCTCCTCTAAACCTTCTCTACCCTGTCTATGTCCTTACGTGGTATGGTCTCCAGAACTGTACACTGTGACTCCAGGTGGGGCCTCACTAGTGTCTTGTATGCGGATTATTCCTCCCTTTTCCTGCTGGTGATGCCCCTGCCTATACATCCCAGCATCCTATTTGCTTTACCTGATGCCTTGTCACACTGTTTCCCTACCTTGAGGTCATCAGAGATGATAACCCCAAGATCCCTTTCCTGCTTGGTGCATGCTATATCCTCACCCCCCAACTGATATATTGTGCCAGGGTTTTTGTACCTCATATGCATTATCTTGCACTTCTTTGCATTGAATTTCAACTGCCAAACCCCTGACCATTCTTCAAGTTTCTGCAGGTCCCTTCTCATTCTGTCTACACCCTCTGGTGTGTCTACTCTGTTACAGAGCTTTGTGTCATCAGCGAACAGTGAAATTCTGCCTTCTAGATCCTCGCAATGTCACTGATGAAGATGTTGAATAGGACCGGTCCCAGCACTGATCCCTGTGGTACCCACTGGTCACTCTTCCTCTGTGGAGTGACAGCCATTTACCACCACCCTCTGTGTCCTGCCACCCAGCCAGTTACCTACCCACCACCTGTCCTGCCACACCCATATTCCCCAGTTTGTGTAATAGTCTTCATATGGCACAGTGTCAAAGGCCTTGCTGAAGTCCAGATAGGCCATGTCCACTGCCCTCCCTGATCCACCTCCCTAGTCACCCAGTCAAAATTCAATGAGGTTGGTCTGACATTGACCTCCCCTGGTGAAACCATGCTGCCTTGGGTCTTGTAGTCCATTGACAACCAGATGTTCACCAATCTCTCCTTCAGAAGTGTTTCCATGATCTTTCCCACTACCGAGGTGAGGCTGACTGGTCTGTAGTTCCCTGCTTCCTCTTTGTTCCCGCTTTTGTATAAGGGGACTACATCTGCTGTCCTCCAGTCTTTGGGTACCTCCCCTGTTTCCAGTGATTGGCTAAACAGGATAGCCAGAGGTTCAGCCACCACCTCTCTTAGTTCTTTAAGGACCCTGGGGTGCACCCCATCTGGCCCCATTGCTTTGTCAACTCTTATTACTTCCAGTTCCTTCAGGACCCTTTCTCGTGTAAAGGGACTTGTGTCCACTTCTGCACCATTCTCACCTTGTACTCCCTTCGGACCCATTACCCCTTCTTCCTCAGTAAGACAGGCAGAAATGCCTGTTTAATATGTCAGCTTTACTGTTGTCATCCTCCACGTGACTCCCATCCTCCCCTTCAGTCTCACTATCCCTCCCTTTGTCTTTCTTTTTTCCTTATGTACCTGTAAAGGTTTTGTCCCTTTAACCACTGATTTTGCAATGTGTTCTTCTGTCTGAGCTTTGGCTTCCTTACTGACTTCCCTGCCTCCCTTTGTTTCTCCTGGTACTTCTCCCTATCTCCCTTCTGCCTGTGTCTTTTGTATTGCCTAGATGCAATCTTTTGGCTTTCTCTTTCTTTGCTACCTCTTTGGAGAAACCATAATGGTCTCCTCTTCCTTTTCCTCTTGCTAACCTGCTTAATGCATAATTCTGTTGTTCTTATAATCCCCATTTTAAATACTGCCCACTGTTCCTCAACCCCTGATTCCTGTCCCATTCCCCTTAATGCCTCTTTCAAGTATTTCCCCATTTTCCCAAAATCTGCCCCCCTAAAATCCAGGATACGTGTTTTTGTGTGGTTTGATTCTGCTCTTTCTGTGATTTCAAACCACAATGACTGGTGGTCACTGTTACCCAGGTGCTCCCCCACTGTTACCCCATCACACTGTCCCTGTTTGTGAGCAGAAGGTCCAGTATTGCCTTCTGCCTTGTTGGTTCCATGACCAGTTGCATGGGAAGGCACCCTGAAGGGGTCAGGATAAATCTGCTCCTAGTTGATGCTGCTGTTGGGATGCTCCAGTCCACGTCTGGAATATTGAAGTCTCCAACCAGTACTACCTCACCCTTGTCTGCCATCCTTTGGATGGCTAGCATCAACTCCTATCTGTTTCTTCCTCCTGGGCTGGTGGTCTATGACCACACCTGTGCAGATGGCTGGCCCCATTTTCCTTTCTAGCAACCACAGTATCTCTCCCCATTTTTTTCCTCCTGGATCTCTGTGGCCCTTATGTCATTTTTCACATACAGTGCCCTCCTCCTCCTTTCTGCCTGCTCTGTCTCTTCTGAATATGTTGTAGCCAGGTATGGCCATCTCCCAGTCATGGTTATCATTACACCAGGTTTCAGTGATGGCCACAATGTCCAGGTCTGACTGTACCATGACAGCCTCCAGATCTTCCATCTTGTTGCTAAGGCTCCTGGCATTTGCACATGGCTTTCCATGATTTGACCTCCCAGTCTGCTTCACTGTTCTACTCAGCCCTTCCTTGGTTGTAATTTATCCCTGGTTCTCCTTGCTGTCTGCCCTTCTGCTGAATTTTGCCCTTTTCTGCTTATCCACCTTTTGGACACTAATCTCCATCTTTTGCACCGCTTTGCAGAGATAGCCACTCCTCTGGTTCACTGGTTCCACTGCTAGCTGTGGGGGTGAGCAAGTAGATACCCTCCTTGCTGGCCTGTCACCCCCTTTGCTAGTTTAAATGCTTGTCGATGTAGCATTTAAACTTATCATTGAGTACTTGGATTCCCTCCAGGATGGATGCAGGCCGTCAGGCTTGAGACAAACCTCCATCCTCCAGGTGGGTCCCCAGTCACCAGTGAATCAAACCCTTCCTCACAGCACCAGTTCTTCAACCATGAGTTAAAGTTCCTGGTGCATGCACTCCTATGCTCTCCCTTGCCTCTCACAGGTAGTACTTCTGAGAAAGTGACAAAGTAGCTACTTGCGAGACCCCTCCCTAGTTTCCTAAACTCTTCCTGAACTTCCTTTGGCTCCCCATTTGCCAAGTCATTAGTACCTAGGTGGATAATGACATCCAGCTCACCCTCCCGTCTTGCCTTCCCAGTGATCCCCAGTATCTTCCTTCCATCCCTCCATGCTGTGGCACCTGGTAGGCACCTCACCTCCCTGTCCTCTCCCTCCTGTGTTCCTAGCTGGATCCCTCTTACGATGGAGTCCCCCACCAGGATTCGCTTCCTCCTCCTCTGGGGTCCACTGCTTTCCCCACTGAGGTCACCTCCTTGGCTAACCTCCACATCCTTTCCTTCCACTTCTCACCACTACCATATGATCCCCTTTTCAATAGAGTCCTCCAGAATTATGACTGACTCCTTTATGGGCTGTCTCCCTCGCTCTCTCTCTCTTTCTGTGTGTGCTTTTCACTGCCTCAAAAAATCTCCCTTTCCCCTAGCCCCCCAGCTATTCCCTCCTTCTGCCTCCTCCGGTCTGTGTCCTGACTTCTCTCCCTTGCCAACTATGGCTGGTGCATCAGCTTCACTTATTAAACCAACACGGATTGCCAGCGCAGTATGAGGTGTGACATACAGCGCCTCAACCAACAGTGCCACTGGGACGGTGAAACATAGATATATCAGACACTGTGGATAATTTCTCAATGCTAATTCCCAACAGAATTGTGTTTCATAGTACAAACAAATAGGCCACTAAGGAACACAGATATGTATGACAGCATGACTGGCAATCTGATGCCAAAGGCACTGTTATGTGCTCAATTCATGGTGTTTTGCAGTGCTGTCAAACTCCTACATTTAGTTTGATGGCCCAATTGTCTGTGTGATGGTGCTGTCCTCTGACACAGACTGAAGCACATTACCAAGGGTAAGCAGGTGAGAATAGCCCCTGATTGAGACTCAGTGGGAGTCATAATGAGCGCAGTCAACTGCCATCAAGTGATGCATTTATACACAATGGGACTGTTGAACTACCAAATGCACCCCCCCAACACACTCAAAGCATAAGAACAGAAAATAAGTATAATTATGTTGGTGCAGGGTGAACACCATGGAGGGAAAAACAAATATCGTCTGTTTTTTATATTTTTTTTATTTTGGGTGGACAGTAAAAGCACTCGGCGTGGACGCACACCACAAAGTGTGACACAGGGTACATACATAGCACAAGAGGAAAACTGGAACCAGCACACATGGAATGATGACACAAACAAATATAGAAAAATGGATATTCGTGGCAAAGACTGCTGTGCTATTCCCATCTGACAGCGGGCCCTATACAGGTAAGCATCTGCTCACTCTAAGTGATCCATGGCTCGTCATCACTCACGTCAGCCGAGTTGGAGTCATGGATTACAGGTATACATCCCTGTTTCAATGAAGTAGCCACTTCTGCCGACCTGGTGGCGCTGAGGGTTGAGGCGCTGGACGCCACACCTCGCGCCACGCCGGCGATCCGTGTTCGGGAACGGGCATGGGTTGCCGTGGGTCAGCGGGGAGGAGATGGATTGAGCGTCAAGGACTGCTCTCCATCTCCGAGGGAGAAGATTGGGCGGCGGTGCTTGCCTGTCCCTAGCAGAGGCTGGGGGTTAACAGCACGTAGCTGCAAACTATGGGGGTGGGATGTGGCAGGCGGCCTGATTGAGGCGCACAGGGTGTGCGCGCTACCAATCACCTAGCGTCATTACACGCCATGACCGCCGGGAGGAAAATAGTGGAAAAAGAGAGCCCGGCTGTATGAAGTTGTTCCCCGCGGCGCCATTCCTGGAAGGGCACCTCCCTGGCATGGATCCATTGGAGTGGATCGAGTCGCTCCCCACCACCTTGCTGCAAAGGGTAAGTCATGGGGTGCATAAGGGAGGGGGTCTGATGTTCAGGGATGGCGCCGGGGGAACAACGGATGGTGGGGGTCGCAGCCGGGGCTCTGGAAGAGAAATAATAATATAAAAAAAAGTACTCCTGGTTTCCCCTTCACTGTTCCTCACCTCCCAGCTTCACTGAGAGTCCTCTGGTGGCCACCGGCTCTCCTGGTGGCTGTTCTGGTGTCCCGGGCAGTCAAGGAGTCACCCAAGAGCATCACTCTCACTGCCTCATTATCCTTGTTATCACTCGCTATCTGTGTGTCCCCCCGTCCCCCTACATTAGCCTGCTTGTCTCCTTCACCCTCCCTCCTGCCCAAACCATGTCCATCACCCAGGCTGCAGCCCATATCTCCATTTGTCCTGACCTCCTTGGTTCCATGGCATCCTGCTGGATCACTGTGGACAATGACAGTCTGTACCCCTTAAGCAAGGCCCCACCCCCTGGCCCATCTATAGATCTTCCTCCTCACTGACCTGCCACCCTGAGTCTCCTTTCTTTTGCCAGTGATGCTTAGGGGCAACCCAGTATCTCCTACTGGAGCATTGCCCCCTACCCCCGCCCCATACTCATTTCCCCTCCATCTTGACCAATGCCACCCTTTTTCTCCTTTTACTTGTGTCTCCTCCAGGTGCACCGTCCACCCCAAAAAATGTTCTTTCTTGTTTGGGGGAAACTTTCAAGGCTCCAAGAGAAGTTCCCCCATGTCTTCCAGGTTGTGTGCCCCAGAACCCTCCTCCGAGGGAGTGTCTCCTTCCCTCCTTGCTCCTGCTTGTTCCTCCAATGGTTCCTACAGTGGTAGCCACAGACATTGGCAGCTATTTCCAGATATTTTGTGAAATTTCTGAAGAGTTTATCTCTGCTGCCCTTACTGTGGAAATACAGAAAGCAAGTGATATTTCTGGAAATATCACAGAAATTTTAGGAAGTAGCTGGCAGTATCTGTGGCTGCTACTGTATCAGTTGCTTCCTTCTCCTGTCAGTGTGACAAGGGGTGCATAACTGCTTTCCTGCTGGACACCCAGGCTTGTCCTTCCCATGTTTGTTGTGCCTACATCTGAATCTAGGCCCACAATATGCAGCTTCTTCCTTCTTTTTCCTAAACCTACTGTCTTCCACCCCTCCTAAGCTGTATTTACCTCAATACCTCTTGATCTCCTTGATGTGTCCATCTGCTGTGTTACTTCTCCCTGCCTGGTTTGTACCTGCACAGCTGTAATAGTTCCCTGTCTTAACATTAATGATATCTCATCATCATTTGCATACTCCCATCTGCCACTCACCTCTTATACCAGTGGGTTTACACGACTGGAGAGACTTAGCACGCCAACCAATGCCCACCTCCTCCTAGGGTTACCACCTGTCCTGATTTTCACAGGACAGTCCTGATTTGGGCAGCTGTGTCCTGCAAAAAAACATGGAAAATACCAAATGTCCTGATTTTATAGTAGAAAAAATATTTTCTAAATTTCCACTAAATATTCTAGAAAACTACAATATCTTAATTATAATACCTTAAAATGATAATAAACAATAGAATCAACTAAGAAACTACAATACTTAGCCTTAATTCTGATTATATAGACAAAACAAGACTGTTGTATTGGTCGAGGTTACGTACTGTCCTGTGAAAAATCATGTTTCAGTAAGAAAATGTCCCACTTTGGGCTTCTTAAAAGGTGGTAACCCTCCCCCCTCCCCACCACCCCTCTTGGCTCCCCCTGGACACCTTTTGTCACTTTCCTAGTGCTGTGGAAATGTCCACCTGCCATAGTTGCTCCCCTCCTGTTGGATGAAAGTTGTCCTGGTCTCGCACCAACAATTCCCACTTGTCCATCATTTTACCTCCCATTGTCTCTCATCGCCCACCCCAACGGCCACGGTTGCATGCTAAGCCAGTTTACCTCTCCCATCGTCTGCAAAAGCTGACTGCACAGTCGGCAACCTCCCTCCCACCAGGCTCAATTTAGTATTATCGCCGCTCCACAGCCAATGTGGCCTACACTCCTTCACAATACGCGTGCCCTGTTGGCTGGAGGACACCACAATTGTCCTTCTCCATAAACATTGGGACATTCCCCCCCTGGGCCTGGCCTCCTCCCCCTGGGGTACCACCCCTCACCCTTCTCCAGGTAGCCAAACTGGGTTGGTCCAAGATGAAGACATACATTCCCTTGCAGTTGTAGTAGATAACACACAGCCCTCATAACTTGTTCCTAATCCGTTTAAAGACTTTAGCAACTAAACATGTCTAAGAGGTTATAAGAGGTCCCTGGCATAATGTCTCAGAATGGGGAGTAACCCCCCTCAGTTTTTTGCAAAGCATAATCTCCCTCACTCCTTACATGGTCACCCATTTACCAGCCAGGCTCTTGGATGCAGCCTCCACCGGCACCTATCACATTGCCCTTCTTGAAATGCCCTACAGTAGTGGCACCCACAAGCACCCTGGCCAGTAGATTACAGGACTCCACCACTGTTTCAGCAAAGTAGCCACTCCTTGTTTCTCCCCTCACTCGCCCCCACCCCCCAGCTTCATGGAGTTTACCCCCAGTGGCCCCCCCATGGATGCAACATGCATGCCCCCACTCCCTACATACACTAGGTGTATACATGAGTTTGTTTTTTTACACCATGGAGGGTGACCCAGTGAGCTGTATCTGTGTTACTGTGACACGTTTCATAAATGGAAACATCAACAGTGAAAAAGTAATCATTATTGCAAAGTTGTTGGAAACAAAACTAGCAATGTAAAAATAGTAACCAGGTTTTATTAAACCAAAAAAATATACAGTTCACAACTGAAACTATTCAGTTCTTTCAAACCATTTGGTCTGGACGAAAGCCGGTATACTGCCCTGAGGGGTCAGGGTACACATCACAAATTCTCCAGACAGAGCAACTTGGCACTGGCACAAGGATACACTGTCCCAGGCTTCCAAGGTGCCATAATATGAACTGTCAGTAGGCAGAATGCATCCGGGAACACTTAGTGTCTGCATCCGTTGGCAGTGAAAAGATGTCCTGACGATAGCTTGCAGATAATGTTAGCACTGCGGGACCCAAAATGAGGTGTTCCGTATCCTACAGTGGGAGAACGGTTAGAATTAGATGTTTTCCCAACATTAGTGGATATAACGCACATTTTTGCAGACGTTAACTATGCAAGTTAACCTGTCAGTGCTTGGCAGTGAAGTAACTGAAGGGGACAGGAATACATATCACAAATCAAGTGTTGCGGTAGCTGAAACCTTGTTTACAGGTGCGACCTGGGAGCACAGGGAACTTAAGTGACTTGATCATTTTCACACAGTATGCAAGTGTGGGTGGTGGGACTCAAACCCAAAGCTCCAGATTTGCAGCACCAGAGCCTTAAACCACTATGCTATAGTGTTTCCCCATGCGACCAGTTTAAATTGGTTAAATAGAAACAAAACAGAAGTTAATATGAAACGCACATTTGGTGGGATGTCAACATCAAGGAACAGATGCTTAAGAAGGCACAACCTTTGACTTCTTCAAGTAATCTTGAACCCAGCACTCAGATATGCTTTAAAAAAAATTGCATTAAGAAAAAATATTAAAGTTGCTGTTCGCCAGTCGATGATGTGTAGTGGTGCCACTGTTGATGCGGACAAGTACTACAAAGGCATGAACATGATGCAGAGAAGTGAGCATCAGAGTAGATCAATGATAAGTACAAGCAAACGTGTGCACAACATATCTTGTCACACCAGCACTAGACGTAGTGGAAACTCCACTGGCACACTATGTCTGGTACAGCACAGACAGTGAGTGGCTAGGTAAGACTGTATCAAAAAAGGCATGTAAATGGAATCACATGAAACACAGGTCCTTGTGTCACAGCTTCATATTGGGACATGGGAATGGAGAAATGTCACTGTGTTGGTCCGCACACAACACCCCCCCCTCCCCAAAGAAATCCTTGGAGTGAGAGTCAGACACAGAGACAACTCACTGTCTGGGGAAACACAGCAGTCATGAAATAGGAGAAATGAGCAGAAAAGGTGGAAAAGGGAACATGTGGATATGTAGCACTGAAGGCATACAATGTTGTGATGCTCCTTGTAGTGTGGGTCCCCCAAAATAGGCACTTGTATTGCTGTCTACTTTCTAATTGTGTGTCCGCCATTGAAATTGACGCTATTGTGCTACTCAGTAAGAGGGGGTATTAGTAGTATAACAGTGTGAACAAAACCATTGCTGATTGACCGGGAACATACAATATTGTGTTTATACTTACATTATTACTTCGAGGTTTTGCAAAAATGAGTCACAACTATCACCTTAGTCATTACTTGCCCATTTCTCAACTTCTTGCAGTCACTCCCCAAGCAATCCCCCCCCCCAAAAAAAAATATTAACCAGGCATGGCCAAGATGCTTCAAACAGCGGCTGATCCACAACTATGAATGCTTAGGAAAATGAGAATATGCACCAAGCAGCAGCAATAGTTCCATTTTTGAATCTCATTCTCACCATGCTGTCTCAGAGGTGGTAGAGCATGTTGAAATGCGTTGCCTGTAAACAAAGGAGATAAGTGATGCACCACTATTCACTGCATCTTTACATTGCACAGATAGTTGAATTTAGGTAATGTTACTCACAAATTGGTATGGAAAATCTTCATGTTCCTGTGCCCCCCACCCCCAAAAAATGTATACGGTAATACAAATTATCCACACAACAAATTAACGGTGATCTAGTGCAACCACCATCACCCCACCTCACAACACTTACTACAGCAGAACCCTGAAGGAGGTGCAGGCTGCATATCATCCTCTCACCACCACCACCACGAGCTGACGACCGACTGTCAGTGAGTGGGAATGTACACTCCATTAACCATATAGTGAACTTCAAACAGTACACATGCACAGCGCAGTCACCAAACAGAGATGTTGGTGATAGGGGCAACGTGTCAAGGTGATGGCATGGGGTTTTGTGGAAGGTGGTGGGTACATCGTGCATGATATCAGGTGGTTCAGTCAAGTAGACCACCGAGCATGTGCTTTTTTGGGGGGAGAGGTGAGGTTATATACTGTATGGCGTATGAACTGGCGGCCTCGGACATAGGGGAGGGTGATCTGAAAGAAGTAAAAGTTGATATCATGGAAAGGGAACATGGATTTATAATAGACATCTGTATCACAAACATCAGCAAGCAGCAGAACACTACAGTGTGGCTGGAGGCACCGGACATTGAGGAGAGTGACTGCATATCAGTATTAGTAGGCACTAAATCAGGGTGCTGAAATGTGGGATTTATTACATCAAGGAAACAATTTAGACTCTGAGAAGGGAGGTAGCATACATACAAACATTATTAAGTGCTGCATTAGGGAACATGACATAGGAGTGCATCACAAGGCAATGTTGCAACAAATGTGTGTCTCATCATCAGTGCACTTGTACACACCTAAAGCTCATGGGGTGCTCACTGACACACTGATAACTAATAAATACGATGTGTGAAACGTGCAGCAGGCTACAGTACAACAGAAATGATAGATAAATAAAGCTATACATAATAGGTTTCATTGTGCATTAGGTCATTTGTAATTACCAATTCTCTAGCCATTCTGAGGTGAAATTGCAGGACTTCGGGGAAAATTGCAGGCAGGATGAAACTAGCTGTCATGCACAAGGAGAATGGAACAGAAATGGGGAAGGGAATATAAAGGGACTGAAGAAGGAAGGAAGTAGGATCGAATTACTGATAGTGGCTGCACACCTGCTTTAGACATTGTTAGAAGTGCAGGCAGAGCCAAGGGCAGGTTCTTATCAAACCAGAGGCGGGGTCTCACACAGCACAGAATGGCAAAGTTATATTTGGATTTCTTACAAAAGTACAAGGAAGAAAAACAAACCAGTGGTTGTGTCTTGATGGATGAAATCTGGAGCACCACAGAGCCTAAATTCAGAATGGTGAGTGAGATTACAGATTCTGGAAAAAATCTGACAGTGCAGCTTTAATCACTTTCATACCTTGCACATAACCCAACCAATCCAATTCTCCCTAAACAAGCCCAATTATAAAAACTAAACAATCTGCGAATAGGGATTCTCCCCATATGTTGCTAGGGACTAGATTTATAAAACAATACACAGTGATACATTCTCTGTGGCAGCTTGGTTGAGCTCCCTGCAGGGAGTTTGGGCAGGATTCACAAAACAGATGCGCCATGTACAACTCAGATGTGCTGGCGCAAATCAGAAATATGCCAGAGGCCGATTCAGGAATGGGGGAAGTGCCAATGCAAACGAGATGCCCTCCGCCGAAAGACATGTGCCATAGGTGTAAAGTAATCATATGCGACGCATATAGAGGGGGCATCCCCATGCATACACAGCGCATCCCAATCCACAGAGCACAACCAGGGCACATCAATGGGGCAAGTCCAGCGAAAAACCAAGATGCGCCAAAGAAAGATAAGTACAAAAGAAGGAGGCTTAAGTCCAGCACACCAGCAGACCTTCAATAGAACGACAGCAGCAGCACATAGCCACAGTCAGAGGGGAAGTGAAACCAGACAGAGGGAGAGGCACAGGCAGGCAAACTGCCAGCAACAACACCAGGCAGCAAGCTACACCAAAGGGCCACAGCAACAGAGTGGGATGAACCCGGCATCAGTCGCCATTGCTGGTGCCCTAATGAGGAGGAGGAGGAGGCAGGGCGCCGGAAGGAACCGTAGGCGGCCAGCCCCACGGCGGTACCGTGCCTGGCTGTCCTTCGAGCAGCTGACACAGGTGTAGACAGTCAGGTGATACTGCTTCACCAGGGCCATGCTGAGGCAGCTATGTGAGCTGTGCCATGATGTGATGCAGGCACCCACCGCACGTGGTTTTGCCACCTCGGTGGAGACTAAGGTGACAACGGTCATGTCCCTGCTCATCACGGGAACCTTCCAGAAGCCTACTGGGGACACCACTGACATATCACAGGCCTCAACGTCCCGCCTCCTCACACAGTTCCTCACTTCACTGCTACCACACACTTAGGAATACATCAAATTCCCCAGCATGCAGGCAGAGCGGACAGAAGCCATGCAGGGGTTCCACAGGGTGGCATGCATGCCAGGTGTCATAGGGGCTATCGGCTGCACCCATGTGGCAATCATCACATCACCTGGTGAGGAGGGCGTCACATACATGAATCGAAAGGGGTACCATTCAGTGAACTGCCAGGTGGTGTGCGATGCCTCGGGGTGTATCACCAATGTCTGCACCACACACCCTGGGAGCGCACATGATGCATACATATGGCACCAGTCGGCACTCTGCATGAGGTTCGAGGCCGGGGACATCCAAAGTGGACACCTGTTCGGTACATGTGTCTGAGCGCCAACAGCACAGGGTGGCGCCATGACGGGGACACATGGGGTGGGCTGTGGGTGGGCAGTCACAGGCATGAGGGCACTGGGACAGCAGGGGTGTGGAAGGGTTCATATGCAGATGCAGGGTGGCACACGACTGATGTGCACCACGTGATGGATGGGGGCAAGCAGGGACAGCAGAGGTAGGGATGCAGGAGCGCCGGGCATGCGGCTGCATGGGTGGGGGAGCAGGACGGGGCACACAACACAGAGGGTGGGACGGGGCCAGAGCACACACCACAGTGTAACACCATGTACTTATGGAGACATATCTACCCCCACAGGTGGTGCCACATACCCATTGTGGCCCTGGCTACTCTCCCCCATCCGATGACCTGGAACAGTGGCGGAAGAGTGCTACAATGAGGCACACATCGTGACACGCACCATCATTGAGCGTGTGTTCGGCATGCTGAAGATGTGATTCCAGTGCTTGTGTCAGTTGGGAGGTGCCCTACAGTACAGCCCTGAGAAGGCCTGTGGCATACTCCTGGCCTGTTGTATGCTACACAACATGGCCCATGACCATGGAATACCTGTCAAGGCCAGTGAGGGTGACAGTTCTGGGGGAGGAGGAGGGGGTGGTGCAGGGCACAGCCAGGGCACACCCTGGGGACCATGGAGAAGAAGGTGGGCATGGGCGCAGGGATCCCAGGCTGGTGGCAAGGGCACGGGCATACCACACATTGATGGTGGAGGAACACTTTGGGGCACGCAGGTGAGTATGCAGGTTGGTACGTGTGCAGGTGTGAGCACTACAGTGTAGGGACAGCATGATGGTGAGAAGGCAGGCACTGTATGCCACACGGGGCGTACGTGCAGGCGCATGCACACGATGGGGGACATACACACTCACACACAGGCGCCATGCATGCACCTTCACAGAATCACACAGGCCATGGCCAAACTGTCACAAGTCAGTGTGCACTGTGGCCAACACACTGTCACTGCAGGCACTGTACCACACTCATCATTCCCATGACACATGGCACGACAGTGGTACACGCAAACTCACTGGACAACCTGCACAGGCAGCACAGTGGGGTGCCAGGGCAACCATGGGGCTGGTGACTGCCACACACAGCAGCACTGGCACCACTGCAGGGCATCCAGCATGCACGGGCATGCCACACGCCACCACAGGCCCCTGGGCATGGACATCACAGGTCTGCCCCATGACCACCACGGACACATGGATGGCCTCTGCCACGGCCACTGGGGATGGGTGTGCCACCACCAGCCACAGGGGTTGTCCCCAGGGACCCCTCAGGGGTGCTGCACCGAGACCATGAATGGGTGCTCAGTGGGGTGGCTGTCTGATGCCCACTGGCTGAGCCATGGCCGGTGGGTGTGGATGCCAGTGGCAATGGGATCAATAGCAGGGGGCCAACCTGGCCCCACCATCAGGGTGTCCGGGACGTGCTCCTGGGAATCCAGCTGGATGCACTTTGTCCACGGTGTGTTGTGGATGCAGCCAATGCCTCCACAGCAGCCGCGATCCGCTCCATGGCCACGGTCATGCCCACCTGCATGAGGCATGTCTCATCCAGCATCTGAGCATGCCACACCACCACGGACCCATGCTCCTGGATCATGAAGGCTCTATAGCTCTGGAACTCCACCTGGAGTGCCTCCTGACTGTCCACAGTTGCCCACAACAGGTCAAGGTAGGCACCCCTGTCATTGGCAGGTGATGTGGCACGGTGGCGGTGCCGACATACTGGGGATGGGTCGGCCTCACCAGAGTCATCCACGGGCAGTGGACACACCCTGTCAGGCTGTGATGTGTGTGTGTGTCTGGGCCGGGCAGTGCCACGTGCTGTCCATGTATGTCAGCTACTGGGCCTGCCATAGCGAGTGCATGCACACTGGCGCCCTGCCTGGATGCCACTGATGCTACCAGCACTGTGCTGGGCAGCATTGCAGGGGACATGGCACACTCAGCCCGAGGCAGCTGTGCCACCGCTGCACCAGTGTCCAGCATGGTGGGAACACTGTTGGCATCCAGGGTCCTGTGCACAGGCAACCCTGCGCCATGTGCACTGCCATCATCCATGGTTGTGGCATTGCTGACAGTGGAACATGCATCGTTGTCAGTGCCCTCACCCTACACACCACTGACAAGCACGATGAGTGCGTCCGCTATGTCCACTGCCTCATCCGGGTCAGCATCAGACAACCCAGCCAGGCCCCCCCAACCATGAGACGTACCCGCCATCAGTACCGCCAGCACTGGTGGAGGGGTCCGCAGTGCCCTCTGCCACAGGGCCCATGACCGGTGGTGTACGGAGCATGTCCATTGTGAGTGTCATTGGCCCCATGGGGTGAGCCCGCATCATCGCCAGTGAGGGCTGCACAGTTGGCCATGGCCACGCCATGGAATCACGATGGAGCTGTGGAAGAGAGAAAGGAAACATGGTTAATGCACAGGATGCACATGACACACAGCACGGTCAGCAACACACCGCCAGGTATGCACGCCTGGCCAAGGCAGGGCCTGTAGAGGACATACAGCTATTCACCATGCTGCAACGGGCTGCACCCTGTCTGGAAGCCACCCCCCCTGGGATGCCATGCATGGCTGTCCCTGACACACTGATGGCCAGGAGGGCTTCGTTGGGGCTGAGCTGTGCCACTGAGCTGGGTCTTCCCCCTGTCTGCTGGAGGGATGTCTGGATGCTGGCCACCCTCTCCTTGGCCCTCTGTCGGCTGTCATTCCAGTGCTTACGGCACTCCTGCACTGTACGGTTGAATGGTGTCACCGTGTTCACATGCCAGGCCACCTACTCCCAGCCCTCCGCATATGCTATCCAGCGGCCTCCCCTGCCGGTGAATACATCCAGGCATAGGTGGCATGCCTCAATGAGTGCCCTCTCCTCATTCTTCGTGAAGTTTGGTCACCGCCTGGTGGTGGCACGTGCCTCCTCAGACATGTCAAACACTGTGGGGAGGAGCACCCTGGTGTTAGACACGCCCCTGTGTACAGATGGACCCGCATCCATCTCCCACTGTCTGCAGCCTCACCATGATCTGTGTTGCTGGAGGCCTGTGCCGTGGTCTGCCTGTGGGCAGCTGTGCACAGGTGAACATGCACCATGGTATGTGGTCCATGTGGGATGGCGCACATACCACACACGGCTCCCAGGCCACTGTAGGAGTACTGTGTCACTGCTACAGGGTGTGTAACACCGACCCATCCGACGGTGGCTTGGCCCAGTACCCCTGCAGCGTGTGTGCTGCCACTATGGTGCCACAACATAGCTGGGTGCCAACCATGCAACAGCTGCAGGGCGGAGGAGGACTTCCATGAGGTGGCATGCACCATTAGGGCAGCAGCAGTGTGCATGCTGGCAGTGGTGCCTGCACGGGTGTCACTCTGTGCACCGTACCTACCTGTGGCATTGTGCTACATCCACCTCACAGTGCAGGCCACGCCCCGCCATACTTCCCATTCCTGTGTACATTGTGTGGTCCTCTGTACACGTCACATCCCCTCCCTGTTCCACATTGCACCGCTGCGGCACACTGCCAGCCACACCAGGGACTGGCAGCAGTGCTCTCTACATGCTGTGTGTGTTCCACTGGCCCAGGCATCTGCTGTGAACATGGCAGGGGCCTGTCCATTGTCGCCCCATGGATACATCCCTGCTGTAGTTCAATACGGTCTGCCGTGGGTGCCACTTAATGGACATCTGGTCCCACATGCGGTGTACAGTGGTTCTGCCTGTTGTGCACGCTCCAGTGCAGGCACACCAGTGTGTGTTGTAGCCCTGTAAGCATGGCTGTATATTCACCCTGTAGGCACTGACTCCTCTCAGTGTCCTGGACTCAGCCTGCTGAATTGGGATCATTTATGGCTCAGGGCATGCAAGTGAGGCCTGAGCACCTGTTAATGAGATGCTATTTGGCTGAGATGCCCATGCATGGCTGATGAGGCTGTTTGGGGTGCATTCCCTCTGAATTGCATAATTGCTCCAGGCTCATCTAAATTTGCACGGAGCATCTGTGTGATGCGCCAATAACCGCACAGTGCATTCCCAGCACATGCGTGGTTTGGATGTTGCATCTGCATGAATTGGGGGCATTCTACATGGTGCATTCATCACGCATGAGCATTGTCCGAGTGGGTCGGCTCATCTCCCATGATGTGCCATTCCAACACTGAACGTTAGCGCCATTGCACGCCTAACAATCGCTGTGCCATGTACCATGTCATGCAGTGTGTCACACAATGCGCTGTCCATGCAGTACAGATCTGGCCCTCCCCACGGATCATGCACTATGCGCGGTACATGTTCAAGGTGGATGCCATGCACAACATGGTGCCTGCACATGCACCATGCATACACGACTGTGTCCTGGCCATGCAACACCATTGTGTGATGGTGTGCGCATGCACCAGATCATCACCAGTGGCCATTTGTGCTTCACGTTCAGTGCGTGCTGTATTGCACATGCCTCACTGTTTCACGTGGTGCTAAACGTTCACTAATCAGCGCTTTTCCTGTTTGCACCTTGCCACTGTCTGATCACAGTGTAGGATGCCTAGGGCAGGGAGAATAGTGCCTAGGGCTATGAGCTGGTCACAGCTGGAGCTGCTACATCTTGTAGCACAGGTCATGGCTGTGGAGGGGTGCCTGTTTGGACAGGAGGACCTCCATGTGCCCAGGGCCCAAGTGTGGGCCTCCATTGCATCGCGTGTTGTGTGCCATACTGGGATGCCACGCACAGGGGAGCAGTGCAGGCATCGCTATGGCAACCTCCAGAGACAGGACCCAGATCAGCTTGTGCAGCTGTGGCGCCATGCACGCAGGGGTGCACTGCCACGTCCAGGTAGGTGGTGTTCTGCTGTATCCTTGTGTGGCACATGCTGGGTGTGTATTTCACTGCCCTCATGGTGCTCCCATGCTGTATTGCCCTGGTGCCAAGGGGGTCTGGGCAAGGCTGTGTGTGCCTGATGACACCGGGTGCTTTGCAGCCTGGCATCACTGTCTGCTGCATGGCCTGGTGCCAGCGAGGGGGAGGTGGGGGCACTACATCCTGCATGGTGGCAGTGTTTGCTCATAGTGCTGTTTGTTGCATTTTGTAGGACCAGGGGCCAGGTAGCAGGCCATGGACACAGCTGAGGAGCATCGTTGGCATTACATGGGTGCCAGGCCTGGTGCCTTGCCGGGGTGGGTGAGTACCGCTTTCCATGATTGTAGTCTTTCTGGTTCTGTGCAGTTGTGGTGGGTGGGGTTGTGTTCCATGTTTCTGGCCCTCAGTTTGTGTTCCTTCTGTTGTTTGCTGTAGGTGTTCTGGTTCAACGTGCTGTTCCTGGTGGTGGTGGTGGTGGTGGTGGTGCTGCACCAGGAGATGTGGACTGGAGGATCCATGTGGCCATCCAGGTGGCCCTGCACCCTCTCACATGGACTGTTCAGCACCTGTCAGCCACCTTGTAGGGGGTCATACTGTGCCTTTCAATCCGTGCAAGGGTACTGCGTGGCAGGGCACGGCGCCGCTAGTGTCCCCTGCTACTTTCTGGGAGACATCCTGTGTAGATAGTTACCCTACCCTGTCCCCTGTTTCTGTCCCTTTCCAGTCCTCCTTCCCGTCCCTGCTCCCCCTCTTCCCCATTTGTTGATGCAGTTGTTCCTTTCTGACATTTGGTTTGTACAGTTTTTATGCCCATTACCTTTTATAAATAAGTTTTACACTACACTTGTGTCCGTGTGTCTGTTTGTTCCAACTCTGCGGTTGCTCCTCCTGCCCTGCTGTTATGCTCCAGTTGTTCTACCTGGCTCCCCTGTGTAGCTGCAGGGCATCTTGCTTGTCCTGGCGCATTGCTGGCTGCGCTGGTGCATCTGCAGTTCTGCCATTGTGTCCTGTGGTGATTCACAGTGGTGCTGCGCTTGGCACGGCGCATGCCTCTGTGAATGGCTGTGCGTGGGCTCTGCGCATCTGACTTGCGTCGGCGTATGTGGGTTGCTCCAGGCGCATCTTCTTTGTGAATCCTGCCCTTTATCTTTAACTAGCACATACAACCTTGATGCTGTAAAATCACACAAACTTCTTCCTTGTTTTTTTCTTTTAAACCAAGAAAAAAACCTTTTCTCTGCATACTTACATGGCACTTTTGAAAACTACTAGTTTTCAGGACATTTAGATAAAACAAGAAAGAAATCCAAACTCATTTTTTTACAGCTTGTAGCGTATGCATACTATATTTTGTTTTGCTCTGAGCTTACTAGGCTCACAAGATAGAAAATAATTTCTCAGTAAAGAAACAGAAAGCATAGTTTGACTGGCCAGTCTATTTTTAAAAGAGAGAGAGAGTTTAGTTTTGAAAGATTGCATAGGGCAGTTATGTGAAACATTAAAACATTTAGGTTGAGAAACAGCACATATGGCAAAGCATTTACATAACACTTTTGAAATGCATTCTACATTTTACATGACTACTTTGCACTTTACTAACATAAACTTTCCTTTACAGTTTGTTCTGGGGGCGAGGGCTTGCTGGTAACTGGGGCTAGGGGTGGAGGTCTACCAGGACTCATGCACTCCGGAGGGATGGGAGTTGCCTTTCCCTCTCTGGCATCATGCCTGGGGTTTCCAACACCCCGAGTGGGCTGGCCTTTGGGCTCGTCATTGATCGTTTTGTCATCCTTCAATGATGCCAGATCAATGGGGGATACATACAAAAAAGCTTTTAACGTGACCCTTAAGGAATGCAAACTTTCTGGCACTTTTTCCCATAGAGTTCTACATTTCTACATATCTCTCTGGTTGCTACAATCTTGCTTCAAGGATAAATTCTCAGCTTTTAGTGCCTGAATCTTGGAACACAATGTTGTTACAATTAACCTTTTCTGATCCTGCTTTTTCCTCATCACTTGTTTAGTATCCAAATACATTGGGCCCAGACGCTGTATTGGGACACCGTGGGTATGGGCAATGGAAGCAAAAATACCCCATTTTCCATACAAAGTCAAAAGGTTAGAAATATCTAGTCTAAGCTCTGAACTGATACTACTTGCAACTCTAGTTCTAATGGCCAGTTTGAGAGCACCTTCCATATCCTGCTCTCTAATCGAAGTAAGAAGTGTATCGATCCACCCCTTACTCTATCTCTCTGAGCAGTTTGCATCACTGTAAGAAACAAGCATTTGTCAATGCCGAATGTTGATTGCATTGGTCTGTTGAGCTTGCTCAGTGGCTCTCTGTCACTGGCTCAGTCTATTTGTCCCGGTGCTGCAGGCTGCTCTTTTGTACTGGGCTGCTGCCTGCATTGGCACCTTGTTCTGCTGAGGAAGAAATCCGCAGCTGTCCCGACAGAGCTCCATTCAGGTGGCTCACTCCCCCTCTCTCACTCGCTCATTCTGTTTCTCCTGGCACTGCAGACTGCCCTTTTGTACTGGGCTCCTGCCTGTGTTGGTGGCTTTTTCTACCTACAAAGAAATACACAGCTGTCCTGACAGAGCTCCGTTGAGGTTGCTCACTCCCCCTGTCTAACTCAGTCATTCTGGTTCTCCTGGCGCTGCAGGCTGCCCTTTTGTACGGGGCTCCTGCCTCTGTTGGCACCTTCTTCTGACCACAAAGAAATCTGCAGCAGTCCGACAAAGCTCCATTGAGCTCGCTCACTCCCCTATTCTGTTCTGCCGGTGCTGAAGGCTACCCTTTTCTACTGGGCGCCTGCCTGCGTTGCTGCCTTCTTATGCCAACAAAGAAATTTGCAGCAGTTACAATACAGCTCCATTGAGCTCACTCACTCGCTCATTCTGGTTTTCTTGCCACTGCAGGCTGCTGTTTTGTACTGGGCCCCCTGCATGTATTTCTGCCTTTTTCTGCCCACAAACAAATCTGCAGCAGTCCCACCAGAGCCCCATTGAGCTCACTGACTCCCCCTCCCTCACTTGATCATTCTGTGTCTCCTGGTGCTGCAGTCTGCCCTTTTGTACTGGGCTCCTGCCTGCATTGGCGCCTTTTTCTGGCCAGAAAGAAATCTGAAGCAGTCCCGACACAGCTCCACTGAGCTTGCTAACTCCCCCTCTGTCAATCTCGCATTCTGTTTCTGCCAGCACTGCAAGCTGGCCTTTTGTACTGGGCTCCTGCCTGCGTTGCCACATTTTCTGCCCACAAAGAAATCTGCAGCAGTCACACTAGAGCTCCGTTGAGCTCACTCACTACCGCTCTGTCACTCGCTCATTCTGTTTCTCTTGGCGCCGCAGACTGCACTTTTGTATGGGGCTCCTGGCTGCGTTGGCACCTTTGTCTGTCCACAGAAAGAAATCCACAGCTGTCCCGACAGAGCTCCATTGAGGTCACTCAGTCTCCCTGTCTCATTGCTCATTCTGTTTGTCCTGGTGCTGCAAGCTGCCCTTTTGTACAGGGCTCCTGCCTGCATTGGCGCCTTTTTCTGCCCACAAAGAAATCCCAGCAGTCCTGATAGAGTTCCGTTGAGCTCACTAAGTCCCCTTGTCTCACTTGCTCATATTGTTTCTCCCACTGCTGCAGGCTGGCCTTTTGTACGGGGCCCCTGCCTGTATTGACACCTTTTTCTGCCCACAAAGAAATCCGCAGCACTCCTGACAGCACTTCGGTGAGTTCATTCACTCCCCCTCCCTCACTTGCTCTCTCGTTCTGTTTCTCCCAGTGCTGCAGGCTGCCCTTTTGTACTGGGCTCTTGTGTTGGGGCCTTTGTCTGAACATAAACAAATCTGCAGCAGTCCTGACAGAGCTCAGTTGAGCTCAGTCACTCCCCCCCTCTCACTCGGTCGATCTTAATCTTTCCCAAATACTGATTTCCCAGAGTGACCGTGCTATTGTCCAGCAGGAGTGCAAAAACATATTTTAGCTAGGATGTGAAAAATTACAGCTGTAGTGTTCATAAGGAGTTATGAAAAAATGCCACTGTTGAAAATGTGGCGTGACAGTATTACAAATTTGTGAAGTTACAAGGGTGCATGGAAACAGTTCAATGCATGCTTGTAACACAGTCATGTTATGGAGTTTCGTCACCAAATTTTCAACATAGGGATTTTAGGACCTCTGCTCATGAACAGTGCCACTGTCATTTTCTTAATCTGTCCCGAACACTGATTTCCCACAGTGACCACGTTATTCTGCGCTGGAACTGTGAAAACACATTTCGGTCAGGATGTGAAAAATGATAGGTGTACTGCTTATAAGGAGGTGTGGCACTGTTGAAAATCTGGTGTGACAATATTACAAATCTGCGACGTTACAAGGGTGCATAGAAAGTGTACAACGCACACTTGTAACACAGTCAATTGATGGGCTTTCATTACCAAATTTTCAACATAGGCATTTTAGGACCTGTGCTCATGAACTGTATCATTGTCATTTTCTTAATCTGTCCCAAACAGTGATTTCCCACGGCGACTGCTCGATTCTGCGATGGAAGTGCGAAAACACATTTCAGCCAGGATGGGAAAAATGACAGCTGTACTCTTCATAAGTAGGTCTGGGAAAATGGCAATGTTGAAAATCTGGGTGAAAATATTATAAATTGGCAGTTGTAGGCGTTAACGCAGTGCACAACCTACCTTTCAGTAACACGGTCATTTTATGGAATATTGTTACCAAATTTTCAACATAGGCATTTTAGGACCTCTACTCATGAATAGTGTCACTGTCATTTTCTTAATCTGTCCTGAACACAGATTTCCCACAGCGACCATGCTATTCTGCGCCAGAAGTGCAAAAACACATTTTGGCCAGGATGTGAACAATGACAGCTATACTACTCACAAGGAGGTGTGACAAAATGTCAGTGTTGAAAATCTGGTTTGAAAATATTATAAATTCGTGACGTTATGCGCGTACGTAGCAACTGCGCAACGCACGCTCGTAATACATTCATTTTTGGGATTTTTCCCCCAAATTTGTAACATAGGCTTTTTGAGAGCCCACCTCATGAACACTGCCACTGTTGTTTCGTTACTCGGCCCCGAAGGGTGATTCTGCACAGTGACTGCAAAACCACCTTTTGGGGCTGATTAACTCCATGGCAGTTCAAGAATTCATGAGGAGAATCCCAAAAACCCCATGTTGAAAATTTGGTGAAAAATCCAAAAATACCGAATATCGCCAAAGTTGAAAACCCCTATTTATTGCATTATGCAGCTTACCGGCATTTCCTCAGTTCACGGTGGCTTTGAAGCCTGCAAGGCGTGTTCAGTCCACCAAGATGTCACGCCCGAGCTTTGGAGATAAGAAAATATGGGGTGAGGGGCTGTGGGGAGGCAGGGTGCACGTGGGTGTGGGCTGCTGGGGGGGGCAGGCAAGCCGCCGAGGGACCGTTTCCTTCTTTTCAAATAAAAAAAAACAAAAGACATCACAGGACTGTTTTTCCCTTCACAAGGGCATCTGGCACACTGGGGTGGGCTCCCAGTGTGCTAGCAGAGGCTTTCCTTTGGGGACCACCAGTAGCTGACAGGGGATTGGGCACCCTCATCGGCAGGAACAAAACGGGGGTCAGGGTTCATTATGCCGACAGGGAATTGGGCACCCGTCGGCAGAACAAAAGCGGGGGTTCATTATGCCGGCGAGGTTGGGCACCCGTTGGCAGGAACAAAATAGAGAGGTGTGTTTCATTATGCTGGCCGGGATTGGGCACCCCATTGGCAGGAACAGAGCGAGGTTCATTATGCCGACGGGGATTGGGCACCCCGTCAGCAGGAACAAAACAGGGGAAAAAGTAAACACGGTGGGGGGAAGGGGTTATATTGTTTGTTAACACGCCGGCAAGCCGCTGCTGTGTTCACAAACAATAGCAGGGGTTTAACATCCTGCCCTGCAATAACTGGTTGCTCCCTCATTGCAGCGGATAGCTGACGCTGCAATGACAAGACGGCCCCTGATTGCAGCGCTTACTTTTTTAGAAGGTTGTGGCATTCTGGCTGAACTAGTGTCAGCAGCAGTGTGCCACGGCATTGGGGGACGGAGGACAAGCCTTTGCAGGCTGTGGGGGCATTGGGCACAACAGTGCCACGCCTCCACAACCTGCTTATGGAGAAAGCTAATGCAACATGTTTCTTGCGCATGCGTGCAATCAACAGAAAAACTGCTTCTGCCTCTAAATCCTGTTCTAGTCCTGCAGCCACGCTCACCAGTTATGTTGGGTATTTTGCTGGAGCTCTGTTAGACACCCTCTGACTTCATTGCTATGATCTGATAAACCCTTGGTTACCTTCTGGGGAATGTCAGGAGATCACTACACCATAACAAAACATGCAATACCCCTCTTACAGATTCTAGGACCAAGAAAGGCTAATATTAAGAAACAGAAGCAATTATAAAAGCAACATAAGGTTCTTTTGTTGTTCTACCAGGTTGCCTTATATGACAGTCGTTATACATTACATACTAATTATGTAATACGTACCTAGGAGTCTGGAGCTGTCAAACACTGCAGAGTCATACAGGGTCTGCCTGCGATTTTCTCAGAGAGGGGGAATTGGAAAAGGGGGGTTTATACCCTGATAAGATCTCAGTCTGGTGATAGATAGCCAGCTCGTGTGTGTGATGATCACACTTACTATTGCTTCTGTTAGTCAATTTGGGAGGCAGCAGAGTATTATCTCAGTTGCCCTTTTGACTGTTACAATTGTAGCATTCTACTGATAAGAATATGCTTATATCAATGCCGTGTTGTTATGGATGAAACATGTTTGTAATGTATCATCATGTTCTCTGAAAGATCCATCAATAAGTTATTCCTGTGGTTGCACATGACACCTTAGCTGTAGAGGGCACTCCCGGGCAGAGCTGTAGGAAGGCATTTTGGTGCCCTGGGCAAGAGACAAATTTTATGCACCCCCCATGAAAAGAGCCAGGGGTGTGGCCCCCAGAAGCTCTGGGGAGTTTACATGCTCTGTGGTGAGTTTTGGGGCTTTTCTTGAACAAAAAAACACACTTTTGTTGTATGCTTCCTACCCCTGATTTCAGGAAATACTGTGCGCTTCCCTGTGGAATATGAGATGTAGGAGACTCTGGGTGGCTGGCATCAGAGTGTACAGCTGCAATTGTGGACAAGTGGCTGACCAACAGTGCCATCAACCACCCACCCTATATGCATTTTTGAAACATACTGTGAAATTTTGTTGCATAAAGCATGGGGCTCTTGGGGCCGCAAGGCCCCCAGAAGCTCTGAGGGGTTTACATGCTCTGTGGTGAGTTTTGGGGCTTTTCCTGAATACTTTTGCTACATGTTCCCTACCCCTGGTTTCAGGGACTATTGTGCTCCCCCATGGAACATCCCCAGATTAAAATGAGGGGCTGCTTGCACTACAGCAGCAGTTTAGTTTTCAATCATAAATTTGGCACTTTATCCATCAGGCAGGCAGCGGATTAAATCATTTGCCCCTATGAGGGGGATGGGGAGGTTATCATGCTGGCCAGCCACCACCCACCTGGACTTTAAGAAAGCAGCGCAGTGGGTTTGGAATTGGTGGCCGGCCCAGGAGCTTGTGATGAGGGTCAAGAAGAGCAAGCAAGGCAGGAACTCTGAAAAGCACTACAGAGCACCATCGTGCTGCATGAAGCGCTGGCACAGCTCTCGGTTTGGCACACTGTCCCATGTTATTGGTGTGTATGTAAATGTCTGGGCCTGGAAAGGCAGTGCCAAAGTTAAAGTAATGCCAGTCCTGTACTGAGCACTCACTCAGACCCACAGGACCACAACATCGCAGGCAGGTCTTTTTTATCCTAAGTACACATTTTCCCACATTTTGGACTTAATACTTTAACTCTAACTAATGCTCTCAATGGCCGCCCTGCACTCTAATGCTAATATTTACTTTTTGCAGTGAATTTCCTTTCTTTTTTAACTTGATGTTTAATAATAGACATGTACTATTTTATTTTCTATTGCTAATATGGCTGACATTTAATGGCAAGCAGCCCTGGTTTCCAAAGACACTTCTTCTCATCATCCCCCCCCCATGCCAAGTGGTCCGTGGTAACCAGTAGCACTCCTTCACTCAGCCTGCCCCAGCTCCAAGTTATCACTGGTGTGCAGTGAGAACCCCTTTACCCTTCTCCAGTTTCATGGTATCCCAGGCATCCAGTGGCACCCCCTCTCTCTCACTTACCCCATACCCCAAGGTAGGCTGCCCCTGGCATCCAGTTGCACCTCCCTTCCCCATGTCCAATCAATTCATGTCATTCACAGTGACATCCCCCTTGCCTTGCACTGCACCAGTTTCATTCAGTCTCTGGTGTCCTGTGAGCTGCACACCCCAATCTTGCCCTTGGTTAAGCACTTCCAGTCCCTGGTGTCCAGTGATACTCCCTTACCATGCCCAATTCCAATTCAAGTAGTTCCTGGCATCTAGCAGTACCTCTCCCCCTCACCCTGCCTCAGGTCAAGCAGTTCCTCATGTCTGTGTTACCCCTCCTTCTTTTCTGCCCCAGGTCATGCTGTTCCTGGTGTCCAGATGCACTTTACTCCCCCCTCACCTTACCCCAGAAGATACTCCTACCTGGCTTCCTGTGCCCCCCCCAAAGACAACAGCTGGTAGAAATGTTCCTATCTTCTTCTTGGATTACACTGCTTGCTATCTGGAGAAACTTTCTTATAAATTAAATGTTCTATAGGAATAGGAAATACACACAGTGAGCATGGCCTTCATATTTTAAATTTGCAATGTTTCCAGAAGGTGGCAGGTGGCTTATTTGAATGAGGCTCAGTCTGAAGAGAAGACTGGAGAGTGGTATGTTTTGTACTGGCTGCAGTATGGTCTTGTCTTCCACAATCCATCCCCACACCCAGCAGCAGCAGTGAGCCCGTCTCATCTAGCTAGCTCTTTTTGTTTTTATAATATACGAGTGGCTGATATATATTATATTTGAGCCTGTGAGAAGTGCGACTGGGCAAGTGCCCTCACATTGATTCTTGACTCTCTCTCTGACTGAGTGCTGACAGTGCTGACCAAGACTGTCCTGGTCAATCAGCAGTCAGAGTCAAGAATCATAGTGAGGGTGCTCACCCAGTCAACCTCCTCACAGGCTCAGACAGCCGCTCACATATTATAAAAACCAAAAGAAGAACTAGCTAGACAGAGAAGGGCTCATCACTGCTGCCAGCTATGTGGGGGTGGATTGTGGAGGGGAAAACGGTGATTCTGGAATCGGGAGCTGTGAAGCACTGGAGGTCCCAGCCAGAACGAGTGTGCCACAGGGCCAGGGAGTCACTCAGGGTGGGATGCCAGGCACAGTGTTGATGATGAAGGCATGCACTGCTGCCGTGCCAGCCCAGACCCAGAGACTACAGACAGAGTAAGTAGTTGGATGGTCATGCGACGAACCTCCAGCAGGCGGTAGCTCCTTAAGAAAATGTGATTACTGTCTCTGTGTCTGAGGGCACCAGGGTGGACCTGGCTGCCTGTAGGGGACCAGATTAAATAAATTGAATTTATATTATTTATTTATTTTTTTCAATCAGACAATGGGACGGATGAGTCGGCCCCCCTGGTCATAAAGGAGAACTAAGGCGGAGGAGCGTGGAGGTCGGAGAATGTCAGGAATCATCAGAATTGAGCAATCACAATTAAAAAGGAAATACAGGTAAAATTAAAAGCATTGAGTCTACCCCCTGCCCTCTTCAAGCCACAGTGAGTCATCAGACATCAGTCTACTCTGTCTCTCTCTCTCTGAGTGTCATTATTAAGTCATTTTAAATAATTTTTTCATCATCAGTATGAAGATGAGTGCTTAGTAAAGTTCAGTTGCTGCCTTGCAATGCTTCTGTATTTATTTGCTTAAGTTAATGTTTTTATGTTATTTACACAATTCTCTCTCTCCTCCTAGTTCCTCCGACCTTCTCACTCTGCTATCCTTCTCTACTCAGCTGCCTCCAGTTGTCCTCTACTCCAGTATTGCTATGCTCTGTAAGTATTAATTTGCTTTAATTTCACCTCAGTTTCTTGCTCTATCATCTGATCTCCACAGCCGCCCTGCACTCTACAACCCACTCACTCCACAAGTCCTCCCATATCTTTTATACTGAGGGGCCTGGGACCCAGACCCACATGTTTTCTTGCAGTCAGAGACAGTCACAGCGTGACCATGTGACCATCCTCCAACCTGCTGGTCCTTCCACGGGGATGTGTTCCTGCTGGTCAAGAAGTAGTACTTACAGTGACTTTTTTTAAAAAAAGCTACAGCACAGTTGCACAAATGAATCTGTCAAGGGAGTGTGATTTGAAATTGCGCCCCTCGGAGGCATGTGCCCAGGGCGGGGGCACCACCCACCCCACCCTTCCTACGGTACTGCTCCTGGGTACATCAATCATTATATTTCTGACATTATTGCAGCAAAATAGCAGTGCAACTCGAGCCTAGAATATAATTTGTGGTGTTTTGTCTCTCCTACTCATGTGTAGGTTAAAGGACATGCTTCAGAAGCAGTGCCGTTTCATAGCTTGTAACCAGGGTCTATGCAATAATAGTCCCCTAGCCTTATGTGTATGTAAACCTGTACTAAACTTACGTAGATATTCCCTAGTTATGTGTATGTAAACCTGTACTAAACTTATGTAGATATTCCCTAGTTATGTGTATGTAAACCTGTACCAAACTTACGTAGATATTCCCTAGCTATGTGTATGTAAATCTGTACTAAACTTACGTAGATATTCCCTAGTTATGTGTATGTAACCCTGTACGAAACTTACGTAGATATTCCCTAGTTATGTGTATGTAACCCTGTACTAAACTTACGTAGATATTCCCTAGTTATGTGTATGTAACCCTGTACTAAACTTACGTAGATATTCCCTAGTTATGTGTATGTAACCCTGTACTAAACTTACATAGATATTCCCTAGTTATTTGTATGTAAACCTGTACTAAACTTACGTAGATATTCCCTAGTTATGTGTATGTAAACCTATACTAAACTTACGTAGATATTCCCTAGTTATGTGTATGTAACCCTATACTAAACTTACGTAGATATTCCCTAGTTATGTGTATGTAACCCTATACTAAACTTGCGTAGATATTCCCTAGCTATGTGTATGTAACCCTATACTAAACTTACGTAGATATTACCTAGCTATGTGTATGTAAACCTATACTAAACTTACGTAGATATTCCCTAGTTATGTGTATGCAGCCCTAGCTCTATATGTAATGTGTTTTCACCCCAATTCTATGTGTGAGTGTGTGAGTGTGTGTGTGTGTGTGTGTGTGTGTCCCTAGCTCCATGGTGTAACTGATACATCGGTGCGAGACATCACCTCATTATGTCTGTTTCTGTATGCGATGCCCCACTTATAAATGTGGGTTTGTGTGTGTGTAAGTATCCCCACTTATAGATGTGAGTGAGTGTGTGTGTGTGTGTGTGTGTGTGTGTGTATGTGTATCCCCACGTATAGATGTGTGTGTGTGTGTGTGTGTGTGTGTAAGTATCCCCACATATAGATGTGGGCGTGTGTGTAAGTATCCCCACTTATAGATGTGGGTGTGCATGTAAGTATCCCCACTTATAGATGTGTGTGTGTGTATGAGTATCCCCACTTATAGATGTGTGTGTGTGTGTAAGTATCCCCACTTATAGATGTGTGTGTGCGTGTAAGTATCCCCACTTATAGATGTGTGTGTGCGTGTAAGTATCCCCACTTATAGATGTGTGTGTGCGTGTAAGTATCCCCACTTATAGATGTGTGTGTGTGTGTGTGTGTGTGTGTGTGTAAGTATCCCCACTTATAGATATGTGTGTGTGTGTGTGTGTGTAAGTATCTCCACTTATAGATGTGTGTGTGTGTGTAAGTATCCCCACTTATAGATGTATGTGTGTGTAAGTATCCCCACTTATAGATGTGTGTGTGTGTGTGTGTAAGTATCTCCACTTATAGATGTGTGTGTGCGTGCAAGTATCCCCACTTATAGATGTGTGTGTGTGTGTGTGTAAGTATCCCCACTTATAGATGTGTGTGTGCGTGTAAGTATCCCCACTTATAGATGTGTGTGTGTGTGCGTGTAAGTATCCCCACTTATAGATGTGTGTGTGTGTGTGTGTGTGTGTGTGTGTGTGTGTGTGTAAGTATCCCCACTTATAGATGTGGGTGTGCATGTAAATATCCCCACTTATAGATGTGGGTGTGCGTGTAAGTATCCCCACTTGTAGGTGTGTATGTGTGTGTGTAAGTAGCCCCACTTATAGATGTGTGTGTGTGTGTGTGTTAGTATCCCCACTTATAGATGTGTGTGTGTGTGTGTGTGTGTGTGTAAGTATCTCCACTTATAGATGTGTGTGTGCGTGTAAGTATCCCCACTTATAGATGTGTGTGTGTGTGTAAGTATCCCCACTTATAGATATGTGTGTGTGTGTGTGTAAGTATCTCCACTTATAGATGTGTGTGTGCGTGCAGTATCCCATAGATGTGTGTGTGTGTGTGTGTAAAGTATCCCCCACTTATAGATGTGTGTATAGTGTAAAGTATCCCCACTTATAGATGTGCGTGTGTGTGCGTGTAAGTATCCCCACTTATAGATATGTGTGTGTGTGTGTGTGTGTGTGTGTGTAAGTATCCCCACTTATAGATGTGGGTGTGCATGTAAATATCCCCACTTATAGATGTGGGTGTGCGTGTAAGTATCCCCACTTATAGATGTGTATGTGTGTGTGTAAGTATCCCCACTTATAGATGTGGGTGTAAGTATCCCCCCTTATAGATGTGTGTGTGTGTGTGTGTGTGTGTGTGTGTGTGTGTGTGTGTTAGTAAGTATCCCCACTTATAGATGTGTGTGTGTGTGTGTGTGTGTGTAAGTATCCCCACTTATAGATGTGTGTGTGTGTGTGTGTGTGTGTGTGTGTGTGTGTGTAAGTATCCCCACTTATAGATGTGTGTGTGTGTGTGTAAGTATCCCCACTTATGGCTGTGGGCTATGTACTTGTGTATGATCTGCATGGCATGAGTATACAGGTAATCATGATGTGCCTTGTGCATATGATGTTCGTGTGGGTAAGCTTATAGTCTTGACGTACCTTGTGTACCTCATGTGCTTGTGGGTTAGCATATTCTTATAGTGCAACTGAATCTCTGTCACAGCACATAGATCCCATAAAAATTGCCTGATGACTGGTATCAGCTACTATTTCCTGCACTCTCCTTGTCCTGTACACCACAGCAAAATGTCCTAATTTCTTACATTTTCTTTCTTAATTTTTAGCAGGACAGTAGTCATGTTGGCCATGATCACAACTGCATCTTGAACAGTGTTTTGGTAGTGTAGTTTGATACTTTACTTGTTCTTTACTACTAGGACATCTCTATTCCCATTTTCCAAAACTTTTCGTTAGCTTTGCATTGCAGAGTTTTACTTATACATAGATACTGTCAGCAGATAAGGGTCTATGGACCACCCAGTCCACCCATTTGAGCTTGTAAGTTCCCTTTACTTTTTTCTAGAAGTCTGCAGGGCTCGCGTTAGCGCACTAGTGACGTCCCCATATGGAAAAAATTACATTTTTGATGCACTGTTCTGCTTGCCCTGCATCTGCATCTGATACAGCGCTTCCTTTGTGGTCCAATTCAATGACAGTCTCCAGCCTATTGTTAAATGATGCTGCAGCTTTAATTTTTACCTGCCGCCTCTTGGAGTGCAGTGTCAGCCGTACGTCTGGATTTTCTATGGGACACGAGTCTAAGTGGGTGGGGATTGTGTTTTTTTTATCTTAAAATAGGAGTGCTGATTGGCGAGCGAGGAGTTGTAGGGGGCCGGGACCCAGCTGAGCAGATGTGGCAAATGACTCTTGCTATAGGCAACGATTTGTTGAAGAAGCAGAGGGTGGAGTTCTGAGCGCCGGCAAGCAATTACAGATCTGTTGTTCCGGTGGCTTTCTTTGCTTCTAAACTGGCATGCATTTGTGAAAACTAACTTCTCCAAGATGGTGTGCCAGAAGAGAAGAGAATGGCGACTGAAGCAAGACTGACAACACAGAATCGCAAAAGTAGGGTCCAGAATAAGTTTCTTCAAATTCAGCCAGGGGAAAAATTACAGTGCAAGAGTAAAAGCAGCAGAATTATGCCAGCTTCTGGACTGTAAATAAGGGGGTCAGACAGCAAAACTATTTCAGTGATCATCATCTGTGTGTGGGCTGGTGAATAAGTTGTTAATTGGGAGAAAGTCAGACAGAGCTACTCTAGATGAGTCCAGGGTTCTGGAAAATAGACTCTTTGCTGAAAATCGAGTTAGGGCCCCTGTTTATTGGTGATGTCCTCAGCTGTAATTTCAAGTCTCAGCAAGGCAAGTTGAACGAAGATTTGTGGGGGTAAGGTACACTGCCGATACCAGTACTATCGTTGTCAACTTGAAATGCCTTTTTCCCTCTTTCTCCAGTCCACACAGTTGAGTTAGTACTTTCCTGCCTGACACACAGAAGAAAAAGTAAATGCAGTGTCACAAGTCGTACTGATGCTATTAGATTCCTGTAGTTTGATGCACCTCTTATACTACTGTGTTTGTAACTAGAGGGCACGTCAGTCCTACAGGAAGCACATCAGTACAATTGCTGACACCCTTCTTACATTTTGTTTTGGGTGTAGTGTTAGGCAGCATAGTAGTAATTGTGTGGTCTGGAGTGAGAGGCAATAAGGCACATCAGGTTGACAGTAACAGAATATGGGTATGCCTGGGCAGTACACCTTACCCCCTGCCTCTGATCTCTATGTTCCTTTGACACTTTAAATTACGCCTTGCACCTCACCAACAAACAGTGGTGGACTTGGGAATCAAAATGGGTTGCATTTGAACTGAATATGAAAAAGCAATTGCTGAGGTTTGTTAAAGTTCAGTACAAGGCTTTGGAATGCTGTTTATTTTTTTTGGTACTTTCAAACTTTGGTGCAGTGACCCCCAACTTTTGGATTCTGACCCATTACTTTTAAAGCAGGGGGTCCAACCCTGACCCTCTGATTTCTGACCTTAACGCAAGGCCTGAGTCTGTTGTCTCATACCCCTGACCTCCAGGATTCCCTTATGTCTATCCCATGCATTCTTAAATCCCGTGATTGTTTCAGCCCCCACCACTTCCTCTGACATGGTGATCCACTTGTCCACCACCCTTTCTGTGAAGAAGTTCATCCTCACATTTCCTCTGAATCACCCTCCCTCTAACTTCATCCCATGCCCTCTAGTCCGGGAACATCTGTTGCACTGGAAAACAGTATATTCCTTCACCCTGTTCTTCCCTGTATGGTACTTGTATGTCACTATCATATCCCCTCTCTTCTTCTTCTCCTTCAGGGAGTACATATTCAAGTCCTTCAGCCTGTCCTCATAGGACTTGTTATGCAATCTCTGTACAATCTTTGTTGTCCTCCTCTGAACCTTCTCCCCACCCTGTCTTTGTCCTTATGTAGGTAAGGTCTCCAGAACTGTACACTGTATTCTAGGTGGGGACTCACTAGTGTCTTATATAGTGGAATTATGGCATCCCTTTTCCTGCTGGGGTTGCCTCTGCCTATGCATCCCAGCAACCTATTTGCTTTACCTGCTGCCTTGTCACACTGTTTCCCTACCTTGAGGTCATCAGAGATAATAACCCCAAGGTCTCTTTCTTGCTTGGTGCATGCTATATCCTCACCACCCAACTGATATGTTGTTCCAGGGTTTCTGTACCCAATATGCATTATTTTGCATTTCTTTGTATTGAATTTCAACTGCCAAACCCTCACCCATTCAAGCTTCTGCAGGTCCCTCCTCATTCTGTCCACAGCCTCTGGCATGTCCACTCTATTACAGAGCTTTGTGTCATCAATGAACAGGGAAATTCTGCCTTCTGAGTCCTATGCAATGTCACTGATGAAGACGTTGAATAGGACCAGTCCCAGCACCGATCCCTGCAGTACCCCACTGGTCACTCTTCCCTCTGTAGAGTGACAGCCATTTACCACCACTCTCTGTATCCTGACACGCGGTAAATTACCCACCCACTGCACTACTGTCCTGCCCACTCCCATGTTCTCCAGTTTGTTTAATAGCCTTCGATGCGACAGTGTCAAAGGCCTTGCTGAAGTCCAGATGGACCATGTCCACTGCCCTCCCCGATCCACCTCCCTAGTCACTCAGTCAAAAAATTCAGTGAAGTTGGTCTGGCATGACCCCCCCCCCCAAGTGAAACCATGCTGTCTTAGGTCCTGTAGTCCACTGGAAACCAGATGTTCCACCAATCTCCCCTTCAGTAGTGCTTCCATGATCTTCCCCACTACCGAAGTGAGGCTGACTGGTCTGTAGTTCCCTGCTTCCTCTTTGTTCCCAGTTTTGTACTGTATAAGGGGACTACACCTGCTGTCCTCCAATCTTTGGGTACCTCCGCTATTTACAGTGATCTGCTAAACAGGATTTCCAGAGGTTTGGCCATCACCTCTCTTAGTTCCTTTAGAACCCTGGGATGCACCCCATCTGGCCCCTTTGCTTTATCGACTCTTAGTACTTCCAGATCCTTTCCTCGTGTAAAGGGACTTGTGTCCATTTCTGTGCCCTTCCCACCCCTTGTGCTCCGAGCAAGCCCATTACCCTCCCCTTCCTCAGTAAAGACTGAGCAGAAATATTTGTTCTGTATGTCAGCTTTACTATTGTCATCCTCCATGCTGCCCCATCCTCCCCCTTCAGTCTCACTATCCCTCCCTTTGTCTTTCTTTTTTCACTTATGTACCTGTAAAAGGTTTTTTCCCCTCTACCCACTGATTTTGCAATGTGCTCTTCTGTCTGAGCTTTGGCTTCCCTTACTGACTTCCCTGCCTCACTTTGCTTCTCCTGGTACTTCTCCCAATCCCCTTCTGCCTGCGTCTTTTTGTATTGCCTGAATGTGATCTTTTTGGCTTTCACTTTCTCTGCTACCTCCTTGGAAACCATAATGGCCTCCTCTTCCTTTCCCCCTTGCTAATCTGCTTAAAGCATTATTCTGTTGTTCTTCTAATCCCTGTTTTAAAAATTGCCCACTGTTCCTCCATCCCGATTCCTTCCCCATTCCCGTTAGTTCCTCTTTCAAGCATGTCCCCACTTTCCCAAAATCTGCCCTTCTGTAATCCAGGATATATGTTTTTGTGGGGTTTGGTTCTGCATCTTCTGTGATTTCAAACCACAGTGGCTGGTGGTCACTGATCCCTAGGTGCTCCCCCACTGTTACCCCCTTCACACTGTCCCCATTTGTAAGCATGAGGTCCAGTATTGCCTTCTTTTGAGTTGGTTCTATGACCAGTTGCTTAAGGAAGGCACCTTGAAGGGAGTCCAGGATAAATCTGCTCCTGGTTGATGCTGCTGCTGGATGGCTCCAGCCCACATCTGGAATACTGAATTCTCCAACCAGCACCACCTCCCCCTTGTCCACCATCCTTTGGATGGCTAGCATTAACTCCCTATCTGTCTTGTCCTCCAGGGCTAGTGGTCTGTAGATCACCCCTGTGTGGATGGTTGACCCTATTTTCCTTTCCAGCTTAACCCACAGTATCTCCCTTCCATTTTGTTCCTCCTGGAGCTCCATGGCCTTTATGCCATCTTTTTCATAAAGTGCTACTAATCCTACATTCCTGCCTGCCCTGTCTCTTCTGAATATGTTGCAGCCAGGTATGGCCATCTCCCAGTCTTGATTATCAATACACCAGGTCTCTCTGATGGCCACAATGTCCAGATCTGACTGTGCCATGGCAGCCTCCAGATCCTCCAACTTGTTGCTAAGGCTCCTGGCATTGGCACACATGGTTTTCCATGATGTGAATTCCCTGGACTGTTTAGTTGTTCTACTCCAGTCCCCTCCCTGGTTGTCCTTTATCCCTGATTCTCTCTGCTGTCTTCCCTTCTGTTGTATTTTGTCCCCTTTCTACCTATCTACACCTAGGGTGCCTATCTCCAACTTTGTATACTGCTTTGTAGAGCTATCTCCT
The DNA here is from genome assembly GCA_016271365.2 of Neoceratodus forsteri. NCBI lineage: Eukaryota > Metazoa > Chordata > Ceratodontiformes > Ceratodontidae > Neoceratodus > Neoceratodus forsteri. Next base: position 87,942,576 of record CM028136.1, read on the forward strand.
CCTCCTGTTCACTGGTTCTACTGCTAGCTATGGGAGTGGGCAGTTAGGTACCCTCCTTGCTGGCCTGCCACCCCCACCCCCCCGGCTAGTTTAAGTACTTGTCCATGTAGCATTTAAACTTATCATTGAGTGCTTGGATTCCCTTTCAGGGTGGATGTAGGCCATCAGGCTTGAACAAGCCTCCATCCGTCCAGGTGGGTCACCAGTCACCAATGAATCTAAACCCTTCCTTGCAGCACAAGTTCTTCAACCATGCATTAAAGTTCTTGGTGCGTGTGCCCCCATGCTCTTCCATGCCTCTCACAGGTAGTACTTTTGAGAAGGTGACAGGCATAGCTACTTGCTTGAGATCCCTTCCCAATTTTCTAAACTCTTTCTTAGCTTCATTATTCTCCCCATTTGCCATGTCATTAGTACCAAGGTTTTTCTCACAGCAGTGCTGTTCTATATTCTAACTACAAATTAATTCCTGGTGGTTTCAGGCTATCTCAATTGCAGAGGCTGAAATCAGATTTGTTTGCAACTGCAGTTTCTGTAATAGTACTTTGTCCAAAAGGCCTATTATAATTCTACACCTGAGATATTAATCTTTAGTGGGGCCAAAATCACAGCTCTCCGCTAAACCATACAAACTTTTGATTTCTTTGATGGAAACAGACACTCTCATGGATAACACTTCTTCTTGGAATGAAATGTTCATCAAACTTTTGCAGAACTATATCAAAATTATAAGCACCATCCTCATCAGCTAAGGTAAATGACTTGAAAATATGTTCTGCTTCTGCCCCCGTGGCATATATTAGTAATGAACTGACCTGCACTGCTCCATCTTCTTCAATGAGATTTGTTGCAATCTGAAGCCAACTGAAACATTGCCTCCACTCTGGCTATTCACCTGGTTTCTCAAAATTAAAACCTTCAGGGAGAGAGCAGGACTTTGCTATATCCGACCTCTTCAGCCTTATTAATTTTATTTATTTAGTTATTTTTGTATTTATTTGTTTACCAAGGAAGTGCACTGATCCAATGAACCATTTTCAGGCACAACCCAGACCGTGAAGATGGTACGTATGAATACATATACACAGACACATAGATACATAGACAGTGTCGGCAGATAAGGACCTATGGCCCACCCAGTCTGCCCATTTGAGCTTGTAAGTTCAGTTTGTTTTCCTAGAAGTCTGTTGCACCTTAACCCTGACCTCCAGAATTCCTTTATGTCTATCCCATGCATTCTTAAATCCCGTGATTGTTTCAGCCCCCACCACTTCCTCTGGCAGGGTGTTCCACTTGTCCACCACCCGTTCTGTGAAGAAATTCTTTCTCATGTTTCCTCTGAATCGTCCTCCCTCCAACTTCATCCCATGCCCTCTAGTCCTGGAACATCTTTTTCGCTTAAAAAATAGTGTTTTCCTGCACCCTGTTCCTCCCTGTAAGATACTTGTATGTCTCTATCACATCCCCTCTCTCCCTCCTCTCCTCCAGGGAGTACATGTTCAGTTCCTTCAACCTGTCTTCATAGGACTTGTGATGCAATCCATGCACCATCTTTGTTGCCCTCCTCTGAACCTTCTCTACCCTGTCTATGTCCTTACGTAGGTATGGTTTCCAGAACTGTACACTGTACTCCAGGTGGGGCCTCACTAGTGTCTTGTATAGCGGAATTATGATTATGAAATATAATCTTGTAATAGTAGATTTAGTACTAACAGGGAAAGGATCACAGATCTCCAGGTAGAAGGTCACCTGAGGACCAGTGGCCATCACATGGTATGGTGCAGTTTGGCCACTAGAAATATATCATCCCATTCCCAAGGCAAAACTATGGGACTTCAGAGGAGCTGACTTTGATAAGATGGCCAACACAGTTAACCTATCCCTGGCAGGAAGAAATACAGGTGAGAGGGTACAGGCAAAGTGGGAAAGCATTAAAGATGCAATACTTGAAGCAACATATCATTGTGTTAGAGAGAAATGGAAGTGCAAAAGAAAAAGGAAACAACTTTGGTTCTCAAAAACAGTAGCAGAAAAGGTCAGAACCAAAAGGTTGGCCTTCAGGAAATATAGGAGAGTGCAGCGGGCTGAAGATAGGGAGGCATACCAAACTTCCCTAAGGGAAGCAGGGAAGGCAGCAAGGCAGGCAAAGGCCCAAACCAAGGAAACACTAGCACAAACAATAAAAGAAGGTAACTTTTTATAGATACATTAGTGAAAGGAGAAAGTCCAGAGAGGGTATTGCTAGTATCAAAGGGGATAAGGGGGAGTGTGAGGAGGGGGACAGTGGAAAGGCATCTATCCTAAATATATACTTCTGTTCAGTATTTACTGAGGAGAAGGTGGGTCAGGGCCCACAGCTCAGCACCATGGACACGGGGGGAAGGAGGTGTGCACTAGTTCCTTCACAAAAGAAAGGGTCCTACAAGAGCACGATAAGCTCAGGGTGGACAAGGCAATGAGACCTAATGGCATACATCCCAGGGTACTAAAAAAGGCGAAGGCTGGAACTAGCAGAGCCATTATCAGAACTGTTTAGTGAGTCTCTGAACACATGAGAGGTCCTAGAAGACAGGAGAAGGGCTCATGTGATCCCACTCCAGAGGAGTGGTAGCAGGGAGGAGGCAGGGAACTACAGACCAGTCAGTCTTACCTCAGTAGTGGGCAAGATTATGGAGGCACTCCTGAAGGAAAGGATAGTGCAACACCTGGAATCCGTTGGAGCACAGGATCCAAGACAGCATGGGTTTTATAACAAGAAGGTCTTGTCAAACTAATCTCATAGATTTCTTTGGCTGGGTAACCAGAGTGGTGGACTAAGGGGGAGCAGTTGATGTTGCCTACCTTGACTTCAGCAAAGCTTTTGATGCTGTTCCACACAGAAGATTGATTAACAAGCTGAGTAGGATCAGGGTGGATCAGAAGTTGGTCAACTGGGTGGCAAACTGGTTGACAGGCAGAAAACAGAAAAAATAGTAAATGGTATTAAGTCAGAAGAGACTGAAGTCAAAAGTAGGGTACCTCAGGGATCAGTCCTGGGGCCAGTCCACTTCAATATCTTCATCAGTGACATTGCAGATGGACTGGAGGGTAAGGTTTGTCTGTTTGCGGATGACACCAAGATCTGTAACAGAGTAGATGATCCAGATGGGGTGGGCAGAATGAGAAGAGATCTGGATAAACTAGAAAAATGGTCAGAAGAGTGGCAACTGGGGTTTAACACAAAGAAGTGCAATATTATGCACATAGGGAAGAGAAACCCTGAAACCACCTATAGGTTAGGAGGGGAGTTGCTGGCAGTCATAAGAGAAGAAAGAGACTTGGGCATCATCATCACAGATGACCTGAAATTATCCAAACAGGCCACTAAAGCAGTAGGTAAGGTTAGGGGGATGTTGGGGTGTATTAGTAGGGGTATCACAAGTCGTAAGAGGGAGGTAATAATTTCTCTTTACAAGACGCTGGTTAGGCCCCATCTGGAGTACTGCGTGCAGTACTGGAGGCCACACATTCACAGGGACATTAACAAAATGGAGGCAGTCCAGAGAAAGGTAACCAAAATGGTGCAGGGACTGCGTCAGAAATTATATGAGGACAGATTAACGGAGCTCAATATGTATACCCTAGAGCAAAGGAGGGAGAGAGGTGATATGATCGAAACATTCAAACACCTTAAGGCATTAACAAGGTGAAAGAGTCTAACATGTTTCAATATAAAAAAAATAGCAGGACAAGAGGACACAGCATGAGATTAGAGGGAGGCCGTTTAAGAGGTAACGAAGAAGTTCTTTTTCACCGAAAGAGTGGTGGATGCATGGAACGGCCTACCTCAGGAAGTGGTGGCTATGAATACAGTGCAGGGCTTCAAACAGGCATGGGGTAGGCATAAGGGAGCAATACAGATGAGTATGGCTAGATAGGTCACTGACAGAGTAAAGGCCTATGGCACATTCATAAGATAGAATGAGAAATGGGCAGACTAGATGGGCCTTGCTGCCCTTATCTGCCATCAACTTCTATGTTTCTATACAATTGACCTGATTTAAGAAGTCAGGTGTATACACGTAACAGAAAAAAAGTGCTATAAAATGCTTTTACACAAGGCATATGAGAAAAATTGCCATCCTGGTTTACACCACTCTGGAGTTACTGATCTAGTCACCACTATCGGGTCCCTTAGCTCTTCAGGTGAGCTCTACCTGTTAAGGGATCAAAACCTGAACTGCTTGTCACCCACCCTAGATGGAAACATAGAAACACTGAATTTGACAGCAGATAAGGACCACTTGGCCCACCTAGTCTGCCCATTTTCCTACCTAACAGATAAGCTGCAGATCCTAATTAACCAACAGCTTACTTCTTCCTACCCCCCACTAGGACTGCCTTATGTCTGTCCCATGCATTCTTGAATTCCCCCACTGTTCTTGACTCCACGACCTCCTCAGGGAGGCTGTTCCATGCATCCACAACCTCTCTGTGAAAAATACTTCCTCACATTACCTCTGAGCCGTCCCCTCTATCTTCAGATTGTGCCCCTTGTTCTTGCACATCTCTTTTCTGAAAGATGCCACCTCTTGGTCTTTGTTGATTCCCTTGAGGTACTTGAAAGTTTCTATCATGTCCCTCTCCCTCCTTTCTTAAGGGTATACATATTAAGCTCCTTTAGTCTTTCTTCGTATGTCTTCTGGTGCAGACCCTGCACCATTTTGGTTGCCCTCCTCTGGACAGCCTCCACTCTATCTATGTCTTTGCAGAGATGGGGTCTCCAGAACTGCACAGAGTACTCCAGATGGGGTCTCACCAACTGTCTGTACAGAGGGATAACAACTTCCTGTTTTCTACTATTGATGCCTCTCCCTGTGCATCCCAATATCGCCTCAGCCTTCCTTACTGCCTTCTCACATTGCTAGCCAACCTTTAGGTTATCTGATATAATTACCCCCAGGTCCCTTTCAATTTTTACTGTTGTCAGTATCTCACCCCCCATTGTGTACTCTTACCCTGGGTTTTTGTTTCCCAGGTGTATTACCTTGCACTTCTTTGCATTGAATCTGAGCTGCCATACATTTGACCATTCCTCCAACCTTGCCAAGTCCCTTCTCATCCTTTCCACTCCATCAGGTGCATCAACCCTGTTGCAGATCTTTGTGTCATCTGCAAAGAGACATACTTTTCCTTCCAGTTCCTCTGCAATGTCACTTATAAAGACATTAAAAAGGACTGGTCCCAGTACTGAACCCTGCGGTACCCCACTAGTAACCCTCCTTTCTTCACTGTGGACGCAATTTACTACTATCCTTTGCGTCCTGTTGTCTAGCCAATTTTTTTATACAGGCTACCACCTTGGGACCCACTCCAAGGCTGGCTTGCTAACTTGTTTATTAATCTTTTGTGTGGGACTGTATCAAATGCCTTGCTAAAATCTAGGTAAGCCATGTCCACAGCCCCTTCCTGGTCTACTACTTTGGTCACCCAGTCAAAGAAATCTATTAGATTCGTCTGACATGACCTTCCCATCATGAATCCATGCTGCCTTGGGTCCTGTGCCCACTGGCCTCTAGGTACTCAACAATTCTTTCCTTCAGAAGTGATTCCATCATTTTACCTACCACTGAGGTCAAACTAACTGGTCTGTAGTTTCCTGCCTCTGTCCTGCTCCCACTTTTGTGAAGAGGAATCACATCTGCCCTTCTCCAGTCCTCAGGTACCACCCCATCCTCCCACGATTTGTTAAAGAGAGTAGTCAGCGGTGTCATTAGTTCTACCCTTAGTTCTTTTAGAATTCTTGGGTGAATCCCATCAGGCCCCATTGCTTTGTCCACCTTCAATTTTATTAGTTCTTTCAGAACCCTTTCTTCTGTAAATGGACTAGTATTGACCCTCGTCTTCAGAGTGTTTCTCTTGTTTGGTTTAGGTACCTTCCCCTCCTCTTCCTCTGTGAATACTGAGCAGAAATATTCGTTCAGTATCCCTGCTTTTTCATTGTCACCCTCTACCCACATTCCTCCCCTTTATTAAGCCTCAGTATCCCTCCTTTAGTCTTTCTTCGCTCCCTAATGTACCTATAAAAGGTCTTATCCCCCTTCTTAACAGAGTTGGCTATCCTTTCCTCGGTTTGGGCCTTTGCTATTCTGACTGCCTTCCCAACCTCTTTCTGCTTTAACTGATAAAGTTCTCTGTCCTTCTCCTTCTGTGTTTCCTTATATTTCCTGAATGCTATCCTTTTCTCCTTAACCTTCCCTGCCACCTCTTTTGAGAACCATAGCGTTTTTTTCCTTCGTTGTGTTTTGTTGACTTGCTTTACACAAAGGCTTGTTCCTCTGTGATGGCTGTTTTGATTATTCTCCATTGTTCCTCCACCCTCCTTCTTGCCTGTTTGCTAGTGCTTTCTGAGGCATCTCTCATTTTCCCAAAGTCAGCCCTCCTAAAGTCCAATACTCATGCTTTTGTATGACATGATTATATGGCTGTGTTTATAGTGAACTACACTGTTTGGTGGTCGCTTGTCCCAGATGGCTTCCCACTTCTAAATCTGAGATTCTTTCTCCGTCCCCATTTGAGAGTACCAGGTCTAAGATTGCTCTCTCCCAAGTGGGTTCCAATACTAGCTGTCTGAGGCATGCCCCCTGTAGGGCCTCAAGAATGACCCTGCTCTTGGATGTGCCTGCAGCAAAGGTGCTCCAGTTAACATCTGACATATTCAGGTCCCCCATCAACAATATCTCCCCTGTTTCTGCCATTCTAAGAAAGCCTCCTATCATTTCCTTGTTCATTCCCTCCCCCTGAGATGGGGGTCTGTATACAACCCCCACGCGGATTGTGGTGCCATTTCCTGTCTCCAGGGTCACCCAGAGTGTCTCATCTGCTCCCTGTTTACTCTTTAGTTCTGTTGCTTTGATCCCTTCCTTTACATAGAGAGCTACTCCTCCTCCTCCTCCTCCTCCTCTTTTACCCTCCCTGTCCCTCCTGTAGATTGTGTATCCTGGTATGTTGACATCCCAGTCATGGTTCTCTGTGTACAATGTTTCTGTGACTGTCACAATATCCAGGCAACCCTCTTCCATCAAGGCCACTGAAATAGTTGACCTTAACCTGTCCTAATTATTCACAGAACCTACTTGCCTAAACCAGAAATCACATTATCACACTCTCATAGACTGGGCCCTTACCTCCCTTTCTCACAGGTTAATCCAGTTGGGCCTACTGCCAGATGTTTTTAGTGATCATCTTATAACCTACATAGTTAGGAAAGTACAGACCTAAGGCACCCTACAAACTAATAACAATCCACTCTTACAAAATGTTAGACCTTGCCCTCTACACCATGACTTAACTTATGTTGACTGGGTCCCTATATCCTCAGCCAAAACTATCAGTCATGCCCTGGCTTATTTCAAAGATAACGTCATCAGTGTCTGGAACAAACATGCTTCCCTGAAGCAAGTTAGTGTGCATGGTAGTCACCTCCCCTGGGTAACCTCTGAACTCCTGGCCAGTCAGCACATGCTTGATAAAGCAAGGAAAACCCACAAATCCTCCAAACTCCCCGGGGACTATGCTATCTACTGGACACTCCAAAATGCTTGTATCAAAGCCATCCACCTGGCCAAAATGGAATACTTCTGGTCCACCTTTAATACTAACATAAACAATGCATCAAAGTTTTGGAAAGTAATTCACTCACTTTTCTCTCCCTAAACTAAACCCCCATCTCCCCTGCTGAAAATAAACAACCAAATCTTTGCTGACCATCCTACAGCAGCAGCTGAATTCAATTTGTATTGTACTTCCTGTGCCTCCACACTGTTAGCCTCTCTCTCACCCCACCCTACTACCTCTTCCCTCCCTCCTGATTCCTCCCAACACCACCAATTAGCGGAGAGTTTTGCCTTTTCACCCATCTCTCCCGACACCATAGAAGCAATACTCTCTATCAACCCAGCTAAGGGCAGCACCCCTGATGGCCTCAATCCTAAGCTGCTGTACCTCTCTGCTCCTACTATTTCCCTCTCCCTCTCTGATGTCCTCAACCTGTCATTCTACACTGTGACTACCCCTGAAACTTGGAAACATGCTACAGTTCTCCCCCTACCAAAGGGAGATGATCTCTCATCTCCTGGCAATTACTGCCCTATCTCACTATTACCCACCCTGGCTAAATTTCGGGAACACCTTGTTCTCTCCCAACTCGCCTCCTTTCTTGACGACGACTTCTTCTTCTTCACTCCCTTTCAATCTTGTTTTTGGAAGAATCACTCCACAACCACTTCTGTACTTAGACTCACTGACTCTATCCATTCAGACATGGATAGAGGTCACATCACTTCTGCTATCTTTGTCAACCTTGCCAAGGCTTTCAACACTGTCTCCCACTCCATCCTCCTCAAAACTCTCTCATCAGCTGGTTTGTCTCTGTCTGCCTGCAACTGGTTCAGAGCCTACCTGGTATGTAGAGCTCACTCTGTTAAAATACCTGACTGTACGTCCCCTCCACTGCCCATCTCTACTGGTGTGCTTCAAGGCTCCATACTTGGGCCTCTCTTTTTCTAAATGACCTACCATCCGTATGCTCCTCATCCTCCATCCATATGTTTGCTGATGACATGATCTTGTTCACCTCTGGCCAATCTCCTTCTGATGTGACTTCCAGACTACAGCTTGACTTCAATAATGTTCAATGCTGGCTAAGCTCACATCAACTTTTCTTAAATGCCAAGAAAACAGTCTCCATGACTTTTGGCACTAGGCAGAGACTCTCTAGGCTGCCCTTCATTCCCTTCTTCCACACCCTTGATGGAACAACACTAGAGGATACCACCTCTTTTAAATACCTGGGTGTCTGGCTTGATCAACACCTTAACTTTTCTGTACATATTGACGCCATTCTGAAAATACTGCGCCCCAAGCTCAGCGCCTTACAGGAACTGTAGTTCTTTACTACTACCAGTTAGGCGTGATCTAGTTCAGAAAACGATACTCCCTATTTTTGACTATTGTGACATAGTCTACAGTACTCTCTTAAGTTTTCCCTTCCCAGGCTGGATACTCTCTTTAATGCTTTCTGTTGCTTTGCTCTTGACATCCCCTCCAGCACACATCACTGTACCTCGTATAATTCTCTAGTTTTCCCCTCCCTTGAGTGTAGGCATCTTTTTCACTGTGCCAAGTTCATGTCTAAATTCTGTGTTAGGACTCCTCCATCTTACCTCTCCTCCTTACTCTCTGCTCTACCTACCTACCTCCTCCCATCCTCTCAGATCTACTGATGCATGCACTCTAGCTTTCCTCATCGCTCTACCTCCACAGGACAGGAAGCTTTTTCCCACTGCTTCCCAAAGCTTTGGAACTCACTGCCACCTCCTATTAGACTTTCCTCTTCCCTATCTTCAATTTCCTTAGCCCTTCACAATTTCTATTCCCCTTACTGCACTTATTCTTGGCCCCCTGTTCAACAATTCCCACCTGGCACATTATCCTTTAGCCTTACTTTACTTCTATTCTCCTAACTGTACTTGTTCTTAGCCCCCCCACAACCCTCCCAATCCCTTGCACACTATTCCCTACTCTTCTATCCCTGACTTACCTCATGTCAACTAACTGAATCGTTCCTCTGATTACTTCCTCACATGCTACCCCCTATTATAGCCCCTCCTCCCACCCCCTACCACAACCTATTGTGCCATTTCTGGACTCTCATGGCTGTCTTATCCCACAGTCCCCTCTTCCTCCACTGATGCCTCCTTTCCATTCCTAGTTTACCCCTTTTTCTCAGCATCTCTATTCCTTATCCCTTTTTTCCCTCCAGTCACCTGCCGCACTCCACTACTCCTCTGCGCCCCCTTCTCTCCCACTTTCTTTTCTGCCTGGTCCTGTCCCACTTGCAGGGTTCTCTGTCATCCTGAAGGGATATAGATCTTGGCTCCCTCTCATCTACCCCCTCTTCTTTTCCCCTCACTTTCCAATCCTGACCCCCTGGCAGGGTTCTCTGCATCCTGAAGGGGTATAGATTATCTCTTTCTCTCTCTCCTCCACTTTCAAATGCATCGCCTGCCCACCTCCCTTCTTCCTTATCCCCTTCCTCCCCTCCTGTTCCCCTGCCCCTCTCTTCTCTTTCACCCTGGTTCATTTTCTCCCCTTCCCTCCTGCCTGGTCCTAACCCTGTTGCAGGGTTCTCAGTAACCTGGATGGGTATAGATCTTGGCTGTACCTCTCTCTCCCTTTTCCATCCCCACCCTCTACCCCTCGCCTGTCCACTTCCCCACTTACCTTATAACTGCCCTCCCTTGGGTATACAATAGCACTTCAAATCTTGTGCTCAGCCTACTACTTCTAGCACTTCAAATGTGTTATCCATCCTCTAACCTTTACCCTGCTGGATCACCTGCTCTTGGGATGTTGCAATGTATGCTATATCCGAATATGGTTTTGTTTATCCTTGCCGGTTGGTCTGGGTTATAACATAACTGTGTTACATTGCTTTGTTTTAGAAATTGTATGTAACCCCCCTGCAAATGGGGGTTCCCAAAAGACTTCCAGGAGCTTGCTTGAATGCTCCAAGCCTGAATGGTGTTTGGCGTTTAAGCCATTTATCAGTGAGTGTTTTTAGAACCTCTGGCACTGTCTCTTTAAGAGCTGTCTGCTTGCAGACATAATTAGTTTATGGGGGACTGTGTGTTTCTCTGTTTGAGTACCACTCGAACTGCTGCTAATTTACTTCATTTTGCAGTCACTAGGGTGCAAAGGAACCTATCTGAAAGATGTAACTGTTTGCCAGAAATTATTTAGAGTAATAATGAAATTACAGTTTGTCTAACCTGCTTTTTTGCAGTCAGAACTGTGTCTGCTAGTTCCCCATTCTAGTTTTGAACTGCTGAACTGGACCAATCAGTGGGGTAAGCTAGCTCTAAAATGGTGCCTTGACGCAATCAGAACTTGGACTCATAATCTGAGCCAGCCACAAGAGGATTGTATGGGCAGTGACTCTGGGAGATGTAGTTTAGACTTCAGTGCCTTTTTGGACCAACAGCAGCAGTCTTTCAGAGTGACAGCCAATCCAGTCAAGAACTGGGAGGAACTCAAAGGAAGTGCCCGGTTTTTCAGTTGGAGTGTCAGTTGAGCTTTGGCAGTGAAGAAGGAAGGAGCCTGTGCTTTTCAGTGTGCAGTTTTAGTCAAAAACGTGTGAAGGCCCAGAGTTCCGGTCTGCAGCTTGTGTAACAGCTTGTTAGGACTGAATCCGTCCTGTAAAGAATCAAAGGATCTCTGAAGAGTAGAAACCAGGCTCACCCTGTAGAAGACTGGAGGAATTCCTGAAAATTGCACTTGGTCTGTCAGGAACTGAATCTGCTGTGTGTTCTCGGTTGTGCAGTAGTGCGGTCGGGATACAGATGCAGCCTGCCTGGTATAGTGCTTTCTTTTATATGGATGTGTGAGGTTTGTGTACCTCAAGTGAGCCCTGCTGACATTGGAAGGACCCTATCTTATTTGGAGTCGTGAGTACTAATTCAGGTTCGCTCCCTGTTGAATTGCCACATTAATCCAAATGGATTCTGTACTGCTGACTGTTTAATTCTCCTTTTCTCTCTGTGAAAGGGCCCTCTACCAGCTGCCACGGTTTGGACTAGCCACTAGGGCTTGGGTACCCAGGGACAGTAACTGATAGGGATAGGCCTGTGCACAGAGCCATAGGTAGATTATTAGAGTGATAAGCTAATTAACCTGATTTCCCCTGTCCTTGTTATATCCCCTAAATAAATCAGAGCTGCTTTCGTTTCAGCAAAGTTATACTGCCTGAGGTATTTGTCTATGTTAAAGTACTGTACTGTGATTGTTGCATTGTATCTCATTTCACAGGAGGTCCCAGTGCCGGAACCAGACCTGGGGGTAAGTGTATACTGTGAAGGTAATTCTGATATATTGTGTGGGCCACTAGTGGAGGAAGAAAGGGGGTTGCAGTGTCCCAGAGGGCTGTGACCAAGTTAGTTTAACTATTGCAAACCCTGACCTCTGGGTGGAGGCACCGCCATTGGATCCAGGCCCCTCAACCTGTTAGTGGCAAATCAGGCAGGGGTAGTAGCCCTGGGATATAGCGCCATCTAGGGGTTATATGTATAGAACTTGGCTTGTATTACTGTGTGTTTGCTTGTTCTCCCAACTTTGCACCCTCTCCCCGCGCTCCTGGAAATTAGCTGTTTACAGTTCATGTTTTCTCTTTCTTTCTTGGTGAAACATTTTCCAAATAAATAAACATTGGGAATACAGGAACTGAAATGAGATACAAATATCATACAGTCCAGGGAATGCAGTTACAATAAAAACAAGCATTTGTCAATGCTGAATGTTGATTACGTTAGTCCATTGAGCTCGCTCACTGCCCCTCTGTCACTCACTCATTCTGTTTCTCCTGGTGCTGCAGGCTTTTGTTTTGTACTGGGCTGCTGCCTGTGTTGGCACCCTTTTCTGTCCACAAAGGAATCTGCAGCTGTCCTGACAGAGCTCCATTGAGATGGCTCACTCCCCCTCTCTTATTAACTCATTCTGTTTCTCCTGGCACTGCAGGCTCCTGTTTTGTACTGGGCTCCAGCCTCTGTTGGTGCTTATTCTGCCCACAAACAAATCTGCAGCAGTCCCAACAGAGCTCCACTGAGCTCGCTCACTCCCCCTCCCTCACTCGCTTGTTCCATTTATGCCGGCACTGAAGACTGCCCTTTTGTACTGGGCTCCTGCCTGCATTGCTGCCTTCTGCCCACAAAGAAATCTGCAGCAGTCATTATAGAGCTCCGTTGAGTTCACTCACTCCCCCCTCTTTCACTCACTCGTTCCATTTCTCCCGGCGCTGCAGGCTGCCATTTTGTACTGGGCCCCTGCATGCATTGCTGCCTTTTTCTGCCCACGAAGAAATTCGCAGTAGTCCTAACAGAGCTCCGTTGAGTCGTTCATATGTTCTGTGTCTCCTACTGCCAGACTGCCATTTTGTGCTGGGCTCCTGCTTGCATTGGCAGCTTTCTGCCCACAAAGGAAGTCTACAGCAGTCATTTACACTCCATTGAGCCGCTCATTCCCCTCTCTCACTCGCTTGTTCTGTTTCTGCCATGCTGCAGGCTGGCCTTTGTACTGGCCCACTCATGGTGCCACTTTTTCTGTCCACAAAGAAATCTGCAGCAGTCATGATAGAGCTCCGTTGAGCTTGCTCACTCCCCTTCTCTCACTCGGTCATTCTGTTTCTCCTGCTGCTGCAGGCTGCCCTTTTGTACTAGGCTTCTGCCTGTACTGTCACCTTTTTCTGCCCACAAAGAAATCTGCAGCAATCCCAACAAAGCTCCATTGAGCTCACTCACTCACTCCCCCTTCCTCACTTGCTTGTTCTGTGTCTCCCGGGGCTGCAGGCTGCCCTTTTGTACTGGGCTGCTGCATGCATTGGCACCTTTTCCTGCCCACAAAGAAATCTGCAGCAGTCCTGATAGAGCTCAGTTGAGCTCGGTCACTCCCCCCACTTGCTCAATCCTAATCTGTTCCAAACACTGATTTCCAACAGCGACTGCGTGTATTCTGCACCAGAGTGCGAAAACACATTTTTGCCAGGATGTGAAAAATGACAGCTGAACTGTTCATAAGAAGGTGTAGAAAAATGCCAGTGTTGAAAATGTGGCATGAAAATATTACTAATTTGAGAAGTTACAAGGGTGCGTGAAAACTGCACAACACATGCTCGTAACACAGTTATTTTATGGAGTTTCATCACAAGATTTTCAACATAGACATTTTAGGACCTCTGCTCATGAACAGTGTCAGTGTGATATTCTTAATGTGTCCCAAACACTGATTTCCCACAGCGACTGCGCTATTGTGCACGGAAGAGCAAAAACACATTTTGACCAGGATGTGAACAATGACAGCTGTACTGTTCATAAGGAGGTGTGGAAAAATGGCAATGCTGAAAATCTAGAGTGAAAATATTGCAAAGTTGCGAAGGCACAAGCGTGCATGGAAACTGTGCAAAGCACTCTCGTAGCACACTCATTTTATGGACTTTCGTAACCAAATTTTCAACATTGGCATTTTAGGACCTCTGCTAATGAACAGTGTCACTGTCATTTTCATAATGTGTCCTGAACATGAATTTCCCACAGCAACCGTGTTATTCTGCGCCGGAACTGCGAAAACACATTTTGGCCAGGATATGAAAAATGGCAGCTGTACTGTTCATGAGGAGGTGTGAAAAAATGGCAACGTTGAAAATCTGGCAAGAAAATATTGCAAATTCGTGAAGTTATGAGTATGCATAGCAACTGCACGATGCACGCTTGTAAAATAGTCATGTTTTGGATTTTTTCCACCAAATTTACAACATAGGCTTTTTGAGAACCCACCTCATGAACACTGGCACTGTCATTTTGTTAATTGGTCCTCAAAGGTGATTCCACACAATGACCATGAAATCATCTTTTGGGGCCAATTAACACCATGACAGTGCCAGAATTCATGAGGATGGGTCCCAAAAACCCCATGTTGAAAATTTGGTGCCAAAATTCAAAAAAATGCCTGAGATATGCATCAAAGTTGAAAAAACTCTATTTCTTCCATTATACAGCTTATCGGCATTTCCTCAGTTCGTGGTCAGCTTTGAAGAGTGCAGACGTGTTCCTGGTCCACTGAAGATCATCGTGCCAGACTCCGAAGGTAAGAATCAGGTGGGGTGTGTGTGGGGAGGCAGGGTGCAAAGTGGGTGGGCGCGGGTTGCAGGAGGGAGGTCAGGGAGTCTGTGAGGGACCATTTTCTTTTTTGACAAGGAAAAAAAAAAACAAACATTGCAGAACTGTTTTTTTTTTTAACAGGGGCATGTGACGCACTGGGGTGGGCTCCCAGCATGCTAACAGATTCTTTTTTGGGTGGCAGCTGTAGCCATGGGAATTAGGCACCCTGTCCAGCACACAACAAAGGGATTCCATTTTGCCGGCGGGATTAGGCACCCCCATCGACGCAAATAAGCGGGGGTGACATTATGACCCGTGAGGATTGGGCACCCCGTTGCTTTAACAAAAGCGCGGGGGTGACATTATGTCGAGCGGTTTAGGCACCCCATCAGCAGACAACAAAAGTGGGGAGGTGTTATATAATGCCAAAGGAGAGAGTAGGCTCCCCGTTGGCAGCATCACTAGAGCACTGAAGCCGATGAGGATTGGGCCCCGTTGCAAACAAACACAGTGGGGGGACATGCTGCCAGGGGATTGGGCACCCTTCGGCAGGGGGGTGCTTAATATTGTTTGTGAACACGGCGGTAAGCCACCACCATGTTCACAAACAATATCACTGTTACAAGGTTCTGCCCAGCAATGACGGGTCACTACCTCATTGCAGCAGAATGGCTTATGCTGCAATGACGAAGCGGCCCCTGATTGCAGCTGCCGAAACCTTACAAGGTGGTGGCATGCTGACTGAACTAGTGTCAGCAGCAGCATGGCATGGCATTGGGGAAGGCTGGCCAAGTCTTTAAAGGCTGTGGGGGCATTGGCCACAACAGTGCCACACCTCCACAACCTGCTTTTGGCAACCTGCCTCAATATGTTTCTTGCGCATGCGCGCAATCAGTATAACAAGTGCAGTGCCATAACAAGTAAGGAGCAAGTGCCCAAAGAAAGAGGTTAAGGTGCAAACATTCGAATGGCGCACTCTACCTGGGGAAAGGATGGGTGGGGCTCAGTGGTAAGAGTGAGGACTTGCATTCTTAAGTTACCTGGATAAACAGAAACGTTTGGCTTTAGGCAGCAGCCAGGCTTTGAGATGAGTTTAAAAGGAAAGATGCAAATTCAGTGAATGGAGTGAAGCAGCCTTTCTGCACCAAAGTATCTCGATCCTCAATCTCAATTTTTTATACTTTCACTTCTGATACCACATCACACAATAACTCACATACACCACCATGTGTTTCTGCTAAGCAACTGCATCTGGTTTAATATTTCTAAAAGCAACTACATCTGGGTTCTTATTTCTAAGTGCAATATCAGCCTAATAAGAGGTTCCTCCCACACACAGGAGAAAGGTTCCCCCTTACACAGACACGCACACACTATTAACAGCACTCCTTCCACGTGTGTATATAATTCTGTGGCACCTGGTGGGGACAGGGGGTAGGGGCAATTAAACTGAGTGGGTGTGGTGCAATTTCAATAGAAGGGTAGTTTTGTTACATGAAGCACTTTCACATAGGTCTTTGTGAGTGAAATGTCATGATATACATCTGAAAACTCTGCTGGCACTCCACCAGTAAAGTGACACTTTGTGTCACTTTGCTGGGCTAAGACTGAAATTTTGCTAGGCTAAGAACCACGCAAAGTGACACTTAGTGAAGTCAGGAAATGCATGATATTCCTGACTTCACACATCTCTAGTCATGTACTCTGTGAAACACCATGTGGAAGCCTGATAAAAAGAGCCCTTCTCCGATAAACAAGTTACGCACTGCCTGGCTGGACGTACGGCAGCCGGACAAGGTGGTGTAAGGATGGCTGCACTGGTCTCTGTATGCACTGCCATGGCACTGATGACTCTGGTGTGGGGACAGGAGGGGGTTGGTTGGGTGTATGGTGCTGCAGTGGGGAGCCACTAGAAACATAGAAACATAGAATTTGACGGCAGATAAGGACCGCTTGGCCCACCCAGTCTGCCCATTTCCCTACCTGATGGATAAGCTGCAGGTCCTAGTTAACCAGCAGCCTACTTCTTCCTACCCCCACCCCCTAGAATTGCCTTATGACTGTCCCATGCATGCTTGAATTCCACCACTGTTTTTGACTCCACAACTCCTCTGGAAGGCCGTTTCATACATCCACAACCCTCTCTGTGAAAAATACTTCTAAATTACCTCTGAGCGCTCCTTCTATCTTCAAATTGTGCCCCTTGTTCTTGCACACCTCTTTTTGAAAGATGCTACCCTCTTGGACGTTGTTGATTCCTTTGAGGTACTTGAACGTTTCTATCATGTCTCCCTCTCCCTCCTTTCCTCAAGGCTATACATATTAAGCTCCTTAAGTCTCTCTTCATATGTCTTCCGGTGCAGACCCTGCACCAGTTTAGTTGCCCTCCTCTGGACAGCTTCCATCCTGTCTATGTCTTTGCGGAGATTGGGTCTCCAGAACTGCACGCAGTACTCCAGATGGGGTCTCACTAGCTGTCTGTACAGAGGAATAATAACTTCCTGTTTTCTGCTGGTGATGCCTCTTCCTATGCATCCAAGTATCCCCCAGCCCTCCTTGCTGCCCCTCTCACATTGCTTTCCCACCTTTAGGTCATCTGATATGACTACCCCCAGGTCCCTTTCCATTTTGTTGTTGTTGTATCTCACCCCCATTGTGTACTCTTCCCTGGGTTTTGTTTCCCAGGTGCATTACCTTGCACTTCTTAGCATTGAATCTAAGCTGCCATACATTTGGCCATTCCTCTAACCTTGCCAGGTCCTTCTCATCCTTTCCACTCCACCTTGTGCATCAACTCTGTTGCAGATCTTTGTGTCATCTGCAAAGAGACATACTTTTCTTCCAGTCCCTCTGCAATGTCGCTATAAAGACATTGAAGAGGACCGTCCTAATACTGAACCCTGCAGTGGTCCCACTACTAACCCCCTTTTTTCAGAGTGGACTCCATTTACTATTACTCTCTGTGTCCTATTCTCCAGCCAATTCTTTACCAGGCTGTCATCTTGGGACCCACTCCCAGGCTGGCTAACTCTGAATATTATCTTTTGTGGGACTGTGTCAAATGCCTTCAAAGTCTAGGTAGGCCATGTCCACAGCCCTCCCTGATCAACTACTTTGGTCACCCAGTCAAAGAAATCTATCAGATTTGTCTGGCATGACCTTCCGCTTGAATCCATGCTGCCTTGGGTCCTGTGCCCTCTGGCCTCTAGATACTCAACAATTCTTTCCTTCAGAAGTGATTCCATCATTTTCCTACCACTGATGTTAAACTAACAGGTCTGTAGTTTCCTGCTTCTGCCTTGCTCCCACTTTTGTGAAGGGAATTACATCTGCCCTCCTCCAGTCCTCGGGTACCACCCCATCCTCCCATGATTTGTTAAAGAGGGTAGTCAGTGGTGTCACTAGTTCTACCTTAGTTCTTTTTAGAATTCTGGGATGAATCCCATCAGGCCCCATTGCTTTTTCCACCTTCAGTTTTAAGAGTTCTTTCAGAACCCTTTCTTCTGTAAATGGGCTGGTATCAACTTCTGTATCCAGAGTGTTTCTACTGTTTGTTTTAGGTACTTCCTCTTCCTTGTAAATACTGAACAAAAGTATTTGTTTAGTATCTCTGCCTTTCACAGTCACCCTCTGCCCACCCTCCCTCCCTTTACTAAGCCTCACTATCCCTCCCTTGGTCTTTCTTCGCCCTGATGTACCTATAAAAGGTTTTATCCCCTTCTTAACTGAGTTGGCTATCTTTTCCTCGGTTTGGGCCTTTTGCTGTTCTGACTGCCTTCCCAGCTTCCTTTGCTTTAACTGATACAGTTCTCTGTCCTGCTCCTTCTGTGATTCCTTGTACTTCCTGAATGCTTTCTTTTCTCTTGAACCTTCACTGCCACTTCCTTTGAGAACCATAGTGGTTTCTTACCTCATTTCGTTTTGTTTATTTGCTTTACACAAAGGCTTGTTACCTCTGTGATGGCAGTTTTTATTATTCCCCATTGTTCTTCCACCCCTCCTTCCTGCCCATTTGCTAGTGCATTCCTTAGGCACTCACCCATTTTGACAAAGTCAGCCCTCCTAAAATCAGTACCTTTGTCTTTGTATGGCTTGACTCTATTGCTGTGTTTATTGTGAACCATACTGTTCGATGGTCGCTAGTTCCCAGATGGCTACCCACTTCTACATCTGTGATCCTCTCTTCATCTCCATTTGAGAGAACCAGGTCTAAGATTGTTCCCTCTCGAGTGGGCTCCAATACTAGTTGTCTAAGGCATGCCCCCTGTAGGGCATCTAGAATAACCCCACTCTTAGAAGTGGCTGCTGCAACTGCACTCCAGTTAACATCTGGCATATTCAGATCACCCATCAGCAATATCTCCTTTTCTGCCATACTAAGTATACTTTCTATCATTTCCTTGTCCATTTCCTCCCCCTGAGAAAGGGGTCTGTATACAACCCCTGTGCGGATTGTGGTGCCATTGCCGGTCTCCAAATTTACCCACAGTGCTTCTTCTCCTCCTCCCTGTTTACCCTTTTGTTCTGTTGCTTTGAGTCCTTCCCTTATGTAAAGAGCTACTCCTCCTCCTCTTTTACCCTCCCTGTCCCTCCTGTAGATAGTGTATCCTGGTATGTTTACATCCCAGTCATGGTTTTGTGTGTACCATGTTTCTGTGACTGCCACGATATCCAGATGTTCCTCCTCCATCAAGGCCACTAATTCAGGAAGCTTGTTACTCAGACTACGGGCATTGGTACTCATTGCTCTCCATTTTTTATGGCTTTACTTTCTGTTGCAGCATCCCCCACTGACCTTTCTACCTCGGTCTTTTTCCCATTTAGTACCCTGTTTTGTAGGGAGAGGCTGGGATTTTTCTGCTGCTTATCAGTGCCTCCCCCCTTGACTAGTTTAAAAGCTTGCCAATGAAGCATTTAAACCGATTGCTCAAAAGACTTGTTCCCTTCCTGGACAGATGCAGACCATCCTGCCAGTATTTGCTGGTGTCCCTCCAGGTGGAACCCAGTCCCAATGAAGCCAAACCCTGTGCTCCACACACATTTTTCAACCACTCATTAAACTGCATGGTGCAAAGTACCCTTGCCTCACTCATGCCATTTACAGGCAGCACCTCTGAGAAGGATACTGTGTGTGCTACTTGTCTTAGGCCTCTCCCCAGTTCTACAAAGTCCTTCTGCACTGCTGTAAGCTCATGTTGAGCCAAGTCATTTGTCCCTAGGTGGACAATGACATCCAGCTCAGACTCCCGTGCAGTTGTTCTCGTGATCCTGAGGATGCGCTTCCTGTCCCTACAAGCCATGGCACCAGGCAGGCACTTTACTTCAGTTTTCCCTGCTCCCCCCAGTTCTATCCCCCTAATAATTGAGTCCCCCACCAGGAGCTGCTTCCTTTCCTTGTGGCATCCTCTGCCTCCTTCCTGTGGGCCTCCCTTGTGACAGGTGTCTTCAGCCTCCCTAATCTCCTCCGTGGGTGCATCCATAGGGGAGCTGTGCTCCCCCAGAATGGTGTATGGATTGTGGAGTGGAACAACTGACTGGGTGTGCCTCTGTTCCACACTCCTCACCCTCCCTGAGCCCACAGTGGTCCAACTACTGTGCTTTCTTTGCAACCTCTGAGGTAGTGGTGGAGGCTCTGGTGCTCCCTGGATGTGGGGGTTCCTTCCTACCATCCAGTCTGGCCTGGGGAAGGTTTTCTACTGCTGTCCAGTGTGGCCTGAAGATGGGCAACTTCCTCCCTCAGGGCAGAGAGTTGTCTGCAAATAGGGCAGCATCTCAGCCTCCAGAAAGACTCCCGGAAGACTGCTGCCCCACAGCCATTACATTGCACTACTCCCCACATGACTATGTACTTTTTTTTTTGTGTGTGTGTGTGCTTGTGTGAGTGGTTGGTTTGTTATATAGAAATATATATATATTATACAATGTGTAGTGTATATTTTCAGTGGTGTGTGCTAGAGAGGATATGACATTGATATGCACCTTGCACTCTTGAGGAAATGATGTCAGAACCCCAGGTATAAAGGAACTATTTCGGGGTGAGGGTGGGAGGGGTTGGGCCTAAACTGTGCCCTCACAAACAATCAGCTAAGAGCTCTGACCCACCACTGCATGAGTGCCTTCCTGTCTGCAAGATACTATACACAACAATTTGACAGAGAAAATCTCTGCTACTCAAACAGAGAAAATCCAGACATTCAAGTCAGACACAGGTAAACCTCCCAGCCCCAAAACAGCCTGGTGGTTTGTGCTCTGAAAGCAGTCAGTCCCAAAATAAGTGAGCTGTGCTTTGAACTCTTCCTGCACTGAAAATCTTAAGAATTGTAACAAGACTGTCTTTTCCTGATAATTGTAAATACCTTATTTCACCTTTCAGTTAGAAGCAGCCTCCACCTGCAGTATATCTGCTACAAAGCAAAGACAATTGAAAGGTTCCCCTCCCTCTGTTGTGAGCACAACTCGCTTTCTTCCAAATCCTATGTTCAGTATTGCAGTTCCCAACAAGAGATAGTTTGACTAGGAAAATTAAGTCCAGTGTTGCAGCTTGCAGCCAGAGGTAGCTTCACCTGAAGACTATGAGGTTATCTGCATCTGGTGCAGATGCCAGGGAATACTGCATGGCCAGGTGTGGTACTGGCAATTGGGTAGGGTACCAGGGCACACCAGGAACTATTGTTTTTTACCTACAGCTTACTTGGGCCATCTGCACAGGGATCAATGGTGTGTCTGGTACCGGGCCAGGGATCAGTGATGGGGGGGGGGGCACAGGGTGCCAGGGATGTCTAGTAACCTTAAGGGTCTGAGACCAGGGGAGTTGGGACACTGGGCACCTGGGAGACTCTATTTCTGTGGCTGACCAGCGATTGGACAGGGAGTCCACTAGGCACCAGGGAGATTTATTACTATGTTACAGGCTGGTGGACAGGAGGGAGGGGGAACACTAGGCACCAGGGAGGGTTTATTTTATTGTACAGGCTGGCTGTCAGAGGGGGAGTTCCACTAGGCACCAGGGAGTGGGTTTTCTTTATATGGGTCAGGGACTGGAGAGAGGGGGGAACCACTAGCACAAGGGAGTGGGTTTTAGTTATACAGGCCAGTGATTGGAGCAAGAGGGGATGACTGGCACCAAAGAGGAGTTTTATTTATACAGACCAGCAATTGGAGGGAAAGGTGACCACTAGCATCAGGGAGTGGGTTTTATTTATATAGTGATGATGATCAGAAGGGGCCACTATCATCAGGGATTACTTTTAATTTCTACGGAACAGTGATTGGAGGGTGGGGGGACCATTAAGCTTCATGTGCATTACCTGCAAAGAATTTCCTGTCCAGATTTGGTCTAATTACTCCTTGGAAGAAATCCAGGCATTGAATCAAACTATTGACTATATTTTGACACTCCAGTTGGGGAACTATCGACAACGATTTGCTAATTCTACCATAAAATGCATCTTCAGCCTAAAAGGGAACTTTTTATTTCTTGAAAGAAGAGACAAGCAAGGGAGAAGACTGTTCACACTAGTTTGCTTATTCAGCCATGGAGGAAGGCTACTGGTGGTAGTTTAACATTCCAGCAAACCATTAACAGTGCTTTGGGGGAGCAAAGTGCTGCTGCTGGACCACTTATTTAAGCTGAAAGAATACTAATGAGATTAATGAACTGTATTCTGCTTTTATTATAATGTAAAAAGTAAAATCTAAACCAGAGGTATTTTAACTACAATGTAGAGTGTATCTTTAAGATATATAAGGTTTTATAGCCAAGCTATTTTTCTAATGAATTTCACTTCCCTGAGTGTATCTTTAAGATAGATAAGATTTTTAACCAAGTTATTATTTTTGTTGATTGAGCTAATAACTTTAGAAGGTCAGGTTTAGACCCCTTATCTATGAAAAAGCATAGCATTATTTTCTCTGCTGCCTTAAGACATAAGAGATAGACAGACTGTGAAGCCAGATGTTGTGACTTCAAGGTGCAACTGCCTCAACTGTGGAGGCATGCAACAGGGTGCAGCAAATGCCCTGAATCCTGTGGCAAGTGGCAGCATGGTACAGCAGCCCTAACTGCAGATGCATGGGTCTCTAGAGCACAGCGGGCCACAGCACCCCCAACTGTGTAGAAAGGAGCAGAGTACAGCAGCCCTATCTCTGGTGACAGGGGATAGAGAACAGCATAGTGCAGAAGCCTTGACTGTGGTGCAGAAGACAGGGGGCATCAGGGTACAGCAGCCTGGACTGTGAGATTGGGTACACATGGTGCAGCAGCCCTGACCATTTGAGGCAATGGAAGTGAATAGCAAGGTGTAGCAAAAGCCCCACCTCTGGCAGTCCCAGCTGTGGAGGCAGGGAACCTGGCACTCTAGGGCTTAGCACAGCACAGCAGCACTGACTGTGGAGACAGGAAAAAGGGGCGACAGGTTCAGCTTCCCTAACTGTGAGGGTGGGGGGGAGAGAGCAGCAGGATGCAGCAACCCCAATTGTTTAGGCAGGGGGAGGCAGGGTACAGCAGCCCTGATTCTTTAGGCAGGGGATGGAGGCAGCAGGGTGCACAATCCTTGACTGTGTGGGAGAAGATGGTGGAAAGCAGGATGCAGCAGCCTCAAATGTGGAGCAGAAGGAAGGCTTGTGGGGCAGGGATAGATGGCAATAGGCTGCAGCTGCCTCAGCTTTGAAGCAGAGACATGGTGCATCAAGATGCCACATAATGTTTCTAATCATACCTAACAATGTATTTTCACACAGAAACCACCAAAGAACTGAAATTTGTGAGTTCTGACAGGTGCCTGTCACACTCTGCTACAGTATTTCAAGCATATGTACTGTTTGTCAATCTGACATGAAAAGAAAATGTTCTTAGATGAAATCTATTTATGGAGGCTACATCAAAGACAAACTGTTTCTGTGAATGAACACAATTTAGATTTATTTTTATATACATTTAATAGCCGTGTTATATAGTTAGAAAAACAATCTGAGTTTTGGTTAGAAAGAACTGAGAGCTGTGATACAGACAAGCTAATTTCTCAGAGAAAGATTTCCACTACTTCAATTCAGCCTTGAAATTAAAATGATCAGCTTTTTATGAGAAGATAATGTTATATTTTAAACTGATCTATCTAAACAAAAGCCAGATACTGTGTTTGTAAGAAACTTGGAGAGCTCAGCAAACCATTAACTCTACAAACTACTGCTGTGATTGGGAATCTGAAACAGCAAACTACTCCAAAATGATGTCATCGCACTCTAAGTTTGACTGAGAGGACAGAAATAACTCCACTGTTTTCAGCTACTGCAGAGCAAGTTAACAAATGCTGATTTAAAGAAAACCACAAATCCAAACGGCATGAATTTCTCAGGAAACACTTATCATGACATAAGGACTTGAATTTCAGTTTTTCAAGCTTTTATAAAAAATATGTAAAAACCTAACACACATAAATAATGGTGCCAAATCTTAGATTGGCAGCATGTAATAGTATAAAAAGCATGCATGGGATGGCAGTGAATGCTTCTGAACCATGCATAGGAAGCATTATTAGGGACTTGGATTGACAAGATAGAAGCTGAACTTCCCCTACAAAAAGCCACTTACCAGAGACAGAGAGAGATAGAGGGCTCTTTTTTCTTTTGTTAGGCAGCTCAGCATGTTGACCAGCTGCAGACAGAGGATTATCCTCAGGGGTTCATTAATCTGAGAACTCATTTGAACTGAAGGTGGTAAAACAGCTACATGTTTTTCTTGGCTTTATTAGAAAGCAAAGGCAGGGTGACTTGTTTAAAAAAATAATTTCCTCTTTGTTAAGGAATACATTACTATTCCCAGTTGTGATTATTTGCTTGTTTATTCATGAGTTGCTGTCAGTAAAATTTGTTTTAATACATAATCATTGCTTAGAAATGGATATGACTAATCATTTTAAAGTTGTAGAAAATGAATTAGCGGACTGTCAAATAAAAAATAAAGATTTCTATGACCATTGCTATATTGGTCACTTGGGGACACTAAAGTTAACCTCAGAGGCTTATGTAAGCAATAACCCATGACAGGGTGTGCAATTATTGTGGATTGATCAACACCCCAGGTGCGTTGCGAGGCATAAGGCCACAGGCCAAGTGTCCTCTTAGAACCCGGGGTGTTGATTAATCCCCAATAACCACACAGTCACCCTGGAGTGGGTTATTGCACTTATAACATGGGCCAAATTTGGAGACAAATGGATAGAAAGTGTTGTTATAAGAGAGAAAACATGTGGGAACTATTTAATGTTTCTCCACTATTTTTAGCTGCGAATCCACAGTTTTCTGTGTTCTACCACAGTAAAAATAGTCCTACACAGAGAAGTTTGTGTGTGATCAGGCCACAGAGACTATAGTCAAGGAGCAGGTGGAACTTATTGTTGTATATTGTGCTGATGAAACTGTACAGGGTGCTGTTTCATTATGTGTGGTCACACTATACTCTGTGTTTTCACCTCCCCTCCTTCTCTGGTGACAATGAACTATCTTAATTTCCAGCTGGTTCTCAACCCCCAGATCATGGCAGAACTCACAAACATACATTAGTCACTGTGGCTGAACACAGAGTGGGCAGTGTTGAAAAATGGCACTTACATGTGCCACACCCCTAGCACCGACTATTTACACACACTATGTCTCCATGCAAACTGCTGCACTCCTGGAAGCATGCTGCCTATCGTTCTTCATTATGGACCTGGCACATTGGGCAATTTTGCCTGATTCCAACCTGTGTCTCTCTCAGAGGGTTGCCTGCCGATATTGCTGGCTTGGAAAATATCACTGTGCCATTTGGAAAGGTCCACTGGGCGGGTGAGTGGGAGAAGCAAGAAGAATACTGAAAGACACAGAATCCAGAGACAGAAGACATTGTGGGACTTCATGGTCCTGCCCCTTGTACAAGCAGTGAGAACTGTGGTCTTTACAGGACCCTGACTACTGAGCACCAACACAGTACAAGTAGTGACCAACTGAGACCGCCGCCAGGTATGGCAAATGTAATGTATGCGCCAGCTTTCTTACACATAGAGATGTCATATGAGGTTTTCAGTACTGCCCAATATATATATATATATATATATATATATATATATATATATATATGAAAGGGATTATGTCTATTTTGGTTTCTTTGAACAGGGATATTCTACGACCTTCAAAGTCCATCAGGTGGGTGGGTGGGCAGACTTACTTAAGTCTATAAAACAAATGCTGCTTTTCTGATTCATTCAAAGCATTGCATAATTAGTTCAGTTTGCTGCACGATTTCTGTGTGTTAGGACTGTTCACCACAAATGCATATTGTGAAGTTACCATAAATTAATGAATGGTCATGTGCTCAGTCTTAACCAATTAAGTTAGACAAAGATATCTGCCCATGCTATAAAAACATCTGTTGGTTTGCACAGATGCTGAGTGTCCTGTCCCAAGTCACAGCACAGTTGGTTGGTATAACCTAAATTCTGGGTTGGAAGATGCTGAAAAATGTAAAATTTATAATTGCGCTAGACATGGTAAATTAGGTTTAAACTGTGCAGTAGCCAGAATCTTTGCACAGTTGGGAAAAGACTATTGTCCTTCTCCCTTTACCCACAAACACCAAAATCAGGTGAGAATTGATGAGTTCACACAAAAATAGAATACTTCTAATCAGTAAACAGGATCAGGAGATCATGGAGGAAGGGGATATTACAGGCTCAGAACATCCTGAATTACCAGCCTTCTGTTTAGCAACCCCAGTGAGGTTATATTCTAGCATAAATCAATTACTGGCTATGTCTGCTTCTCCCGACAGTCATGAAAGTTAGGAAACTGATTTCCATACACACGGAGAAAACCATGCCCTTGAAACAGCCCCAAACCTGGGCAAAACCCCGGGAGGGTTGTTTTCTGTGATGTGTGGATGCTCATGAAGGGTGGTGCTAAAGACCACAGGGAGTGGGTGGGTATGCTTCTCACCAGCCAACCAGCTAGTTGGCTGCACTACCTCTGGTAACCACTAGGACTGCACAGAGTAAGAGGAGGTTTTGATTGGTGGTATTTGCGTGGTTCAAAAGGACAATGCTAAACACTTTTGCATGGTGCAAAACTGCTGAACATTAGCTTGCAATGATTTCCCGGTCACCGTTCTTCCATCTGCATATCCTGCACGTTGTGGTTTGTGCGGGCGCTAACCCTGTTTGCCTGCGCAACCAACCCTTTTGAATGTTGGGCTCCAGTGCAAAAGCCGGTTTGCGCAGGTGAAACCCTGGTCAGCACCAGCGCAAACTTTTGAATATCAGGCTCCAAGTGTTCCTTCTGCTTTTCCTGCATTAAAGTTATAGTACTTCTGTGACATCAGGGCCATTTGCATGACAACAGGTTGTGATATCATAAGCAAAGCATTTTAATTTCATGGCAGCACATGTAAACAATGTCAAGAGATAAAGTCTAAGGGAAAAAATCCTGAAAACATCCTTAGTAATAACAAAAAATTGCAGGTACCGCAGTTCAAGATTTAGGGGAATTATTCTGTTGCTGCCAAATGTGAATTGTGGTGCTGGAACCCAGAACATCTCTTTCATGGGATTTCACACACTATAAAACATTTTACAGTTGATAGGAAACATTTTTTTCACCTCTAGATGCCTTTCTGTTTTCCTTTTTATTGTCTGTGCAATATTCAGATATTTTGACCTTTTTCTTCAATTAAAGGAGAACTTCAATTTAGCAAAACTGCCCACCCACCAAAGCCTTACCCCCGTGTAGGCTTTTTGCAATAAAAAAAAAGTTGTAAGTGTTTACACTTACTTTATTTTAGTCTTCTAAAGTCTGACATCAGGCAACTTGGTGGTGTTATGTAGTGCCATCTTGTGTTGAGTGTGTAGTGTTGCACTGTTCACTTGTATTCAGAAGCATACAAGTGAGCAGTGCAGCGTTTCACTTTTAACATGAGACGGCACAGTGCAGCACCCACCATGTTGCCTGACATTGGAACTTGAGACTAAAATAATATAAGTGTAACTAGTCACTAGTTTTTGATGCTCAAAATAGGCCCTCAAAAATGGGGATTCGACTTATCTGCAAGGTCGCTCTATCTGCAGGATTTAGTATGGCAAATTTTTTTTTTTCTCCTGGCTTGCCAACCCTAGTGGTAGTGGATGTGTAGTGATGTCAATGCACATTGGAGAGTCTCCCACCTCTGATGTACAGACATCCTCCACCCCACCAATCCCGTGCCTCAGCTCTGGTCCCAGATGCACTCACCCCTAGCCATCACTGGGGATCAGTGTCTACCAAGCATCAGTACCCTCTCCACCCTGGAGAAGGAGAGCAGCTCACGGGATGTATCATCCTTCTACCACCAGCTGGTCCACTGATAGCCCAAGAGGTAAATTATTTTTCGTAACTGTGTAATTTTGTGTCCAGTTCTGGTCCCAAAGCTAGACTGTGTGCCTGATGTTGGTCATAAAACACATTTTTTTGTCCAGTTTGGCAGATAAATAATGTGGTCAGTTTTGTTAAAATTGACAAGGAAAAGGGGTTTGACATATGTGAGGTAGATGTCTTTTTTTTTTTTTTTTTTACACAAAATTTTTATTGAAGAAAATCCATGCATATACATAAGAAACTTGGCATCTCGGATCAACAAATACATATAGGAATTATTCTGTTTAACTTTAACTAGCTAATTAATACAACATTTTCTTATCTATAACATAGTGTACATGATATAAAGGGGTAGATTCAGGAGAGATGTGAGGAAGTACTTCTTCACAGAAAGAGTAGTGGATTCCTGGAACAGCCTTCCAGCAGAGGTGGTGGGGGCAAAATCAGTTGGGGGTAGGGTTCAAGAATGCATGCGGTAAGCACAAAGGAATCATAGTGGAAAGGAAGGGGGCAGGGAAAAAGAGCTATAGATCTGGCACGGTTCAATGGAATAGTGCAGGTATGGAGAAATGGGCAGACAGGATGAGCCAACTGGTCAGTAGCGGCTCTAGCCAAAAATGGTTACCAGGGCACAGCTGGGGCACAACAGATGGCAGCCAGGGTATTGATATATTGTTACTATGGGGGAAGCT
The DNA here is from genome assembly GCA_016271365.2 of Neoceratodus forsteri. NCBI lineage: Eukaryota > Metazoa > Chordata > Ceratodontiformes > Ceratodontidae > Neoceratodus > Neoceratodus forsteri. The sequence goes on from CM028136.1 coordinate 87,971,335, forward strand.
CTGCACCATATGGGGACCAACTGGGACACAGTATTTTTTTTAACCGGGCACGTGCCCTGGCAGGTCCTGGTGTAGAGCTGCCACTGCAACTGGTCCTTATCTACCATCAACTTTTGTGTTTCTAAAGGTATCGTAAAATGCACAGTACTAACAGGAATCTGCATCTAACCCTTTAATAATTTTCTACATGCTTTATGAGGTTAATTTATAAGTAAGTATGTGCAGAATACATAGAAGACAGGTTCAATGCAAATAACACACTGTGATTAACACAAAAAATGTCAGTGTATCGTCAGGAGAAGCAGCAAAGGGCAAGACACTTAATAACCCATGCAAGTCCTTCCCTTCATGTGTAGGTACTGGTTGTATTTGTAGCCAACCATTTAGAAAAGCAATTTTTTGAAAGAATCATGATTACGCACATGCTTTTCAGTAAGGCATTGTGCTTATAACCAGCAAACCAAACAGCACCTTTTAAATATAGAAATTTGCAAGCATCATTTAAGATCCTCATAACACAAGTATTTCATGTAGTTTTTGGCCCGTATTCCTTAATAATATGGAGTCAATGAACCCAACAAAAACTGGGGAAGGGAGGTTGCAAGACCTGCAAGAAACTTCAGCTCTGGTGCTTGATATGGCCGAGGCAGGAAGGCAGCGAGAGAAGTCCAAATACCATGTGAGTCAGCACACCATAATGGAAAGAGCCCTTCTACTCCTTCTGTGAAACTGGAGTGGAATTCCTGATGGCTTTCAGAGTCCAAGCTGTTTCTCCATTTCTTCCCTCAGCTTGTATTTCTGAATCTGAAACACAATGAAACAGAAACTGATTAGAGTGAGGGGGAAGAAACCTGCCCTTTCCAATTCTGTACTGTCTAATGTTGCTTTGTTACTCTGTTCAGTGAATCTGCCTCAGTGGGGTTAAGGACAGTGCGTTAGTGCTGCATTCCAACATCACTAGCACTGTGTATGACAGAAACACCATAGTCCAGGCTCACAAACACGATTATTTTATTTCATTTTTTTTTTTGTATTATCTGTTTTTTCCCCTTGAGTGCTCCAGGACCCACCACACCTTTGAGAAATCATGGTCCCCAACATGCCCCCTACTAGCCCTCTCGAGCCTCTGATCTCACATAGTAACCCTTCCTGGGGTAACCTGGCATAACCCTTCACCAGATTATTCCCTGTCCTCTAAGGAGGAAGGCACCAGTGGGAACTGGCCAGCACACTCTACTTTTGGCCCCAGGGCATTGCCGAGGTGGACATGACTCCGTTCGGGGGCTTCAGTGGTGTTGGCGGACTGGCAACCACTATCCGACTGGTCCCGGAGCTGTTTCTGCTTTGTTCTGTTGGTTCCCCTGTTGTGCCGTTTATGCAGTGCTCCCGGTCTCCACCGGGGGCCGCTGCAGAGCGATGCTGCCCCACTATCCACCCCAGGACAGCAGAGCAGTCCTGCAGTTGCTCAATCATCTTCCCCTGCCAGCCCCCAGTGGGCTGAGTCCATTCCCGTACTCAGGTTGTCATCGTGGTGCGAGGTATGGCGTCCAGCGCCTCAGCCCTTGTATCACCGGGCCGGCCATTTTATTCTTTTTAAATGTCAAAGGAACTACAGGTATGCAAGCCATGAATAATTATTCCCAATTACAGTGCTCCCTCACAATAATGAACAAAGTCAGAGCCACAGCAGCTGTTCGTTATAGTGCTGTGTTCGTTACGAGAGACACACTGAGTAGTGGCAACATTACTTTAGTTACTGTAGTGGTGCAGGTATACTGCAATTAACAGTTTTCTTGCAGCTGTTTAAGTGTTGCCTGTTGCCTGCCTGCACACATATATAAAACAGTACTGTACACCTGTATAAATGTATAATGTGTGCTGCACTAGTGACTCCCCCTTCAATGTGTCAGTGATACCAGGAAATTCAAAATACACAGCTGAGCCCTGGATTGCACAGTTATCACAGCTGGTTGTATTGCGAGGTGTCAGCGTGTCTCAGTTGGTAGCACATCCCGTCTCTGGACCAGAAGGTTGTGGGTTCTCATCCCACACCGGGATTGGACTTGCCCCCTTAAAAATCACTGGCATCCAAGTGCAGTATTGGGGGGGTGCTGTACTGCTGGGGTGTGCCGTCCTTCAGATGAGATGTTAAACCGAGGTCCCTTATGCCCATCCTGTTGTTGTCCTGGTTGGTGTCCAGGTGGAAGTAAAAGAACCCAGGGCACTCTTTGCAAAAGAGTAGGGAACATTCCTGGTGTCCTGGCCAACATTCCCCTTCCCATAAAAAACTGGTTCATGCAATTATCCAGGCTGTGTGTGGGTGATGATGTGTGATATGGCTGCCACCACACATTCAGTCACTTCACTACCAGTCTAGCATTGCTTGTAAAGCACTTTGGGATACACTGTGTATGCAAAGCACTATATAAATGCTGATTCTTCTTCTTCTAACCTCCTGCAACAAACTGCAGTGTGATCAATGAGTCTGAGAATGGGACAGTACACAGCCCGTGTTACACAGAGATCACGATCGGTACTTCAGTCAGAGCAGATGTGATATAGAGGGGTAAAAAAATCTTTTAAATGCAGTGAGATCAACTTTGGGGCGTTGGGCTAAAACAAAACATTTCTCTGAGAGCAGCAACAAAGTTAACTGAGAGGGCAGTAGCACATCAGCGATACTGGGAAAGCCTGTATTATATAACAAGTCATGGTTCAACATTTGACATCAGGCAGAGCAGACACGAGAGAGACAGATAAAGACATGTTTAAATGTTGTAGAGGGCTGTAGTAACATTTGTCTCAAAACTGCTGATTTGGGACTTCTCCATGGGGCAGTGTGAACAGATGATAAAGTATTGATTTCTCCTGGGAGCCACCAACAGCCTTCATAATACCACAGTTTTCTCTATAACAGGGTATGTAATAGTGAGGGACAACTGTACCATGACTAGAAAGGTATTCAGTACCATGTTAATTTAAGATAAGAAATCCTTAGAACTTCAAGGAAAAGCTTGGCTTGGTAAAGCTTAGAATTTCTAGCAGTTCTGATGTTTTTCATTAACTCAGAGAAGGAAAAGCACAGAAAAGCCACAAACAGTAGTGACACTCATATTTTCTCCAGAAGGGTTGGATCACTTGTCAGTCTCAGTCTATGTTTTGCCAAGCTATGGTAGAAGCCTGTTAACAAGAACATTTACTGCCGCTAATATAATTTCACATTTCCATAGAGAAAATGGTTTGCATCCCTATGGAGAAGTGAACCTGCATTCTATTGATTTTGTAGGCCTGTACTTTTACCCTCTACCATCCAGCCACAGCTTTTTGTAACAGCACAATGACTACCATACTGTACTTCCACGGTTTAGCCCAGCTTTTCTGCGCTGTTTCCAATGGTAACTGCAGTTCTTCTGGAAAAGGTTTAAGTAAGAAAGTTCACTGGCAGCATCAGCAGCTTTAAGCTTTACCTTCCCCATACCTTAAAACTAAACTTAGAACATGAGTTTAAAGAGATAAACAATGTAACCTGTGATGTCTTATTAGTGTCAGGTAAAATGCAATATTAATGTTAAAAAAGTTCTGTTCTTACTCTGATGCACTACAGAACAGATTTCCAACAGATGTTACACGTGCTAAAACCAAAACCATCTTGAACAATGCATATTTTTTATGAGGACTGACTATCAAATGAGTCCTCAACCCTGAACTACAACTCGGGCTGGATATTCAGACTGCACCTTGCAGGGGTGCAAGCCTGGGCTCAGCGCAACTGGGCTGTGCCAGGGTGTGGCCTGGGCGATATTCAAAGGTTCATGGCTCAGCACCGTTGAATATGGCACTCGGGGCACCCGCACTGCGCACGGTGCAGTGGCACTGAGCCAGGGCAAGTGGCGGCTGAGGAGCAGGGGGATGCGCCAGCGTGGTGCGGGTGCGCTAGGTGCATGAACTGTGATATTCAGTGCTGGATATGCAAATGGGGCCAAAATGCATGCAAGACACAAATGGGGCCATTTGCATGTCATTATGGCCCCATTTGCATGCAGGTGTGCAGATCCCTGGTGACTTGCACCTGGCGCCCTGCCAGGCTGCAGCCGTCAGGGACCAACGCCCCCTGCCCCTCAGTGGCAATGCACCCAAACGCCCGATCGCGGGCATTGTAAAGATGAAAACTCCCTGGTGGTCCAGTGGACCTGCAAGCCTGCCCGATCGTGAGTGTAATGAAATGGATTCAGTCCCTGGTGGTCCAGTGGACCCTACCCCCAAGTCCGATCATGGGCCTAATGAAATAGATCCAGTTCCTGGTGGTCCAGTGATCCTGCTCCCATGCCCGATTACAGGCTTTGTAAATGATATAATCCCTGGTTATCCAGCGGTACCCCCTCCCCACCCACCCACTCAGACCCACCGCCCTGCTCCCCCCGGTCAGTGGCGGATGGCAGCTCCCCACCTGCAAGCTGTCCGGCTGCCTGCTAACTGACAGTGTACAGTATGGCTGTACAACCACTGGTCCACAGCTTGGGCCAATGGATGCGCAGACCGTACTGTAGTACACAGTCCCGATACGTGAATGAACCATTCATGTATTGGGACTGTGCTGTACAGTACTGTCTGCTCTCCCATTGGCCCATGCTGTGGACCAATGGGTGTGCAGCCATACTGTACACTGTCAGTCTATGGGCGGCTTGCAGGTGGGGAGCTGCTGCCCGCCACTGACCGAGGGGGAGCGAGGCAGTGGGTCTGAGTGGGCGGATGGGGAGGGGGCTACTGCTGGACCACCAGGGATTATATCATTTATAAAGCCTGTGATCGGGCATGGGAGCAGGATCACTGGACCACCAGGAACTGGATCTATTTCATTATGCCCACGATCAGGTGAGGGGATAGGGTCCACTGGACCACCAGGGATATTTTACATATACAAAGCCTGCGATTGGGTGTGGGAGGGGCGACGGCGACGAAATGTTGCTCTGGAGGTCGGGTGGCTACCCACAGCTGGTGGTTGCCATGTTGCACCCTGCAATATGGCAGCTCACCTGTGGGTGGCCAGGCCTTGCTCCTGTTTTTTTCAGTGGATCTTTGCACCTCCCCGTGCGGGGCAAAGCGGGCGTGTGCCTGCATATGAGCCGCACATCCCAGGCTGAATATTGGGACGGCTGAATATGCATGGCACGCCTCCCCACACTTGAACCAAGATACATTACTGGTGCACCCCGTGCTTTGGGATTTGGCGAAAATTCCTTTGAATATCTCCCTGGGGTGATCATGGGTTTTGCATGGTGCAACACTATTGTGCCATGTGCAACCCCTTTGAATATCCTGGTCCAAATGTATTAACTCTTAGGCTGCTGACAGAATTAGAACGTATAGGAATTCTGGACTCATGTATCAGTCCATGGCACAACAAGGGTTAAGTCATTGATTCTTTATTAAAGTACAAATGTGACAAATTGAAAAACAGATGGTTACAATCAGACAGTATAATACAGGGCCCTGAAACCAACTGAATGTTAAAGACATTCCTGGCCAAACACCGGGGGACAGATTTTCAAAAGATCAACTGCCGCAAGCCTCGACTGTGCCAGAAATACGGTGCGTGTGGTTTGCGGCAATCTAAAGGGATTTTCTATTGCTTGTGGCAATTGATTCTTGGTAGATCATCTTTTTGGGGTCTAATTTGCATCAATAATGGGGACCGTTTTAGCGGAGCTTGCACCTGAGATTTGGCCCAAGCTGCCGTAAAGCAGGTAGAATGTCGTATCTGTGCCAGAGATTGTAAAATCAGGTGCAAGAGTGGCAATCAGTAATGCCACAGCTGTGGCAATGAAAAGGGTTTGATGCTGGCTTGACACAAGCCCTCCTTTACCCTTTGAAAATCAAACCCCCAGTCTATACACTTGACCTCTCATTGCCTATGAAGGGTGCAGATCCTTCACTCCTGCAGGCTTTCTGCTTTTCAGCAGTTTGTACTAAATGTCTCACATACTGCTGAAGTGCCAAATACCTACAGGAGTCCAATCATTTCCTTGCTAATCCACCCTACCAATTGTATCTCACTAGAAGTCAAGAACCATGCTTTTTCTTAGACATCCAAGCTTCAGAAAAGCTGAGAAAAGCTACAGATCCAAGGATTTATGTGCTCTGAAAAAGTCAAAGCTTTTCTAAGAATAGTAACCTTGGACTGCTCCAAGAAATCCTCAGGCTTCCTACAATTCTAACCTTTTTCAGAAGAGCTGAATGCATCATTCTGCATGGGTCACCCGAGTACTGAAAACTGGGTCCCCAACTCTGTATTTAGGGACAAATATTGGGGAGACTAGAAACAGACTTAACAAGCATTGGTCAATTCCTACAATGCTTGCTTGCATGTTTTTATGCTGCAAATGTGACGTAAACAATGGCAGTTGGGTGGAGGGGATCATATTGGATGACCTAAAGTTGGCCAAGCAATGTAACCGTGTAGTTGGAGGGCTAGTGGGATATTGGGGTCCACAGGGAGGAGTATCACCAGCCAAAAGAGGAGGTGGTATTTCCCTGTATGGATCTCTAGTAAGACCCCACCTAGAGTACTGTGTCCAGTTCTGGAGACCACATTTCTGGGAGGACATAGACAGAGTGCAGGTGGTCCAGAGGAAGGCAACTAAAGTGGTACAGAGTCTGCATCAGAAGCCTTTCGAGAAGAGACTTAAGGACCTAATTATGTACACTCTGGAAGAGAGCGGGAGGGGGATAGGAAAGGGACCTTCAAATACCTCACAGGGGTAAATAAGGTACAGGAGGGAAGTATGTTTTGGAAAAAGATGCTCAAGGATGGGGGGCATGATTAGAAGCTGGGGGGGTAGACTCAGGAGAAATGTGAGAAAGTACTTCTTCACAAAAAATGATAGATTCCTGGAACCGTTTTACAGCAAAGGTGGTGGGGGTGAAAGCAGTGTTGGGGTTCAAGAGTGCATGAGATTGGCATGAGGGAGTCTTAGAGAAAGGGGATGGGGGTGTGGGTGAATTGGCCAGAGATCATGTAGGCTCTGCGGTGATACGATAGGCAGGGAAAAATCAGCAGACTAGGTGGGCCAAGCAGTCCTTATCTGCCAGCAAATTCTGTTTGTTTATGTTTCTGTGGTAGTGATAGATGTAAAAACGAGTGGTTATGTCACTGCCAGTATTGCCTCTGGTGGGGGATGGTTTGATCTGCAAAGACCATCTACTGCCAGCATATTTTTAAAGCAATTCATTTAGGTAACACAGCTGAGGTGCAGTTTTTCATTTCCAGATGGATGCTGCTTTAGCCCATTTCTGCAGCTGGACTGGGGCATTGGGAGATTAAGTGACTCGCTTAGGGTCACACAGCATGTATTTGGCTCTAGCAGGGTTTGAATCTGTTATCCCATGTTTCCCAGTGGTGCTTTAACCATTACACCATGCTGTCTTGGTAGGGGGATCAGGAAAAGCTGCTATTAATGTTTTGTTTGCTTATTATTTTTTATTTATTTATTTACCCAGGATAGCACAGCTAAGGTGCAGCATTACTTTTCCAGTGAGGTCCTGCTTCTACTCATTTCTGCATGTACGGGAGTTTTAGAAAGTTGTGCAACCTGTTCAGGGTCACACAGTGGGTATTTAACTGAAACAAGGTTTGAATTTATGATCTCCTGGCTCCCAACAGTGCTCTACTCATTAGAGCACACTGCCTTCATTGCCCCTGGGGGAGACCCAAAAAAGATTGTACCCATCCAGCCATCCATTCATCCATCTGTCTGGCTGTATCTCTTAGATGTAACCCAAGTGCCAACTCCCAATGAGCTACTACTCCTGCCTGCTTCCCTAACTGCAGATTGAGGGGTCTGGGTTCTACTTTAACTAGCACAAGGACCTCAGGGAAAACAATGATGTTAGTGACATGGTGCCGCCACCAAGAGTAACTTTCAAATAAGTTAGGTGTCAAACTAGCACAACCCTCTGGGAAGTTATACTTACCCACTGCCTCAACCAGCGGACCCACACATGGAGTTGGACAAAACACTTTGCCTATCACTCAAATTACAATTGACAGTGAAAGCTCATAATATGCTCATGGTTACCACTCTTACTAACAGGGTCTGAACATCTTGGCTGCCCTGTACACCTGGAAAGAAAGTTTAACAATTCCAACAATGTACCTTTATACTACTCCCTGTAACCAACACCCTGCACTAATACGCTCAGGAAGCAGTTTAACATTTAAACAATAAACTGATTTATTTGGGGAGGTTAACAGGGGATGGGCTTAGAGATCAATAGCTGCTATAAAGAAATGATTAAGCTTTGATATTAAACTGACAATCAAATACATTCATACCCCTGAATCAACTCAGTCACTGAGATCTGGGTACCCAGGATCTTTAGTGTTGCGGGCCTGCACATTGCTGCGGGGTGGCTGGCACTGCAGCTGGTTGGGCCCTTAAATGAATGAATGGTTATTGATTCTTTTACTGTTAGCCGTTGCCACATTCCGCAGTACTGCCGAACACAAAAGGAAATTGTAATGCATAGGCCCAAATGGCCTGCAAACACAGTCAAACCACAACAAGAACTTTGGAAAATAAATCAGATGACAATTTTTTAGCATTTGAAATTGCAGGGCCTGTTGTACTCACTTCATCAAGACCTTGGATGCTGGGCTGATCTCCAGGCTGACTCCTCTCAAGAACTGGATCTCCGACTGATGACTGCAGGCTGCAGGTCTTTGCTGTTTGGGCAGATACCAGGATACAGGGACCCGGGCTTTCACAACTCATCCCCACGTCAAAGTGTTGCTCCCAAGGAGAGCTGAAACCCGCAATGATCTTCTCTGCAGGAGCTGTGTGATAGTGTGACCCCTGTCATGGAAGGGTGCCCTGAGGTTGTTACAGACCCCCCCAGACTCACTAAAATGTTTAGGAAGCACAGAAACAAATATAAAGTAAAGTGTAGGACAGGAACAGCAGTCCCCCTTATGTTCCCTTCCCCCTGCTGTTTCCTGTCCAGTATTGCAGAGTTTGCAAAAGAAATGTAAAACAAGACCCAGCGGGGTCTAAAGGGACAGGGAAGCCTCCTCATTAACAGAAGCCAGTAAAAGCACACAGCAGAAGCAGCTACAGAATGACCTGAAAGACTGCTGCTGCTCTGCTGAACCATGGTTATGGGTCACAATAAAAGGGACAGGAAAGTCTCTGTTTTTACACACTACTGTACAAACTTGTATTAGCCCCAGCATGTAATCAGCCTGTACTGAAAGTAGAAAATACAGGGCTGCAGAAGTAAAATGGAAGGCTCAAATGAAATGTTTTACTGAAAGCTGTAATTTCAGTCCTTAGGCTAAGAAGAGGTACTTGAGGAAGTTAGGCAGGGTCTCACAAGGCATTTAGCAAAGAGTCCCTGTCTGTGCTTTACAAAACATGAATAAAAAAGGGTTCTTTACCTGTGAAGCTGTACTGGGAGCCCAAGAATTGTACTATAGGGCTGGCAGCCCTCCAGCTGCCTATATTTATGGAACTCCCAGTTAGTGAGGTCACTGCCAAAGAGGCAGAGCGCGTGGAAATTAAGCTTTCCACCTCTATAAACACATGTAGCCAGGCAGAAATGATTATCAAGTTGATGTTGTTAGGTCTTTTATTAATCAAGACTTAGAAATATCCCCTTTCATTTTGTATAGGCTGGGATATGAGCCTCATAAAGATATGTTTTTAGTTAAAAGACATAATGTGGGCGTTTCCCAAGGAAGTGATGTCACTAGCATGATTGTATAAAAGCCTACCACTAGGGGTCGAATTTAGAAAGGGGGTCAGTGAAGAGCTGACAAGGAGAGGTGCAAGGCCTTGTAAGATGGTGCTCTCACACTACCATTGTGTGGCAAAACTAACCTTCTTTATTTTTCTGTTAAAACTTTTCTTATTTAATAAAATGATGAATGCTATCCTGGCATTTTTTATGTACCATAAAATTGTCTGCCTGTGTCTAATGCTTTGAAAGTCCCACACCCTGTGACAAGCTGACTCCCACGCTGGTTCTCTAGTAGCTTGCTTTTTAAGATTAGTGACAGTCTTTTAGTAAAGTTATTTGGCATCACCAGTAATTGCTCTGGTATAGTCCCAGATAGGCCACACAGCTTACCTGCTTGCAGACTGCAGTCCTGAAGTTGTAAGCTGGCAGAATAAACATTTTGGTCTCCTTCTTTCAGTAGGCTAGCTGGAGATAAATGCAGTTGCCCCGGCTTGAATTCCAGGCTACAATCTCTGAAGCAACCAGGCATCTTCCCGACACACAATTTGGGGGCCCTTTTAGACACACTGTCCCCTTTTCAGTCTGGTTATTTTCCTCTAGGGAATTTCTCCTTTCTCCCACCTGGAGATGTTCAAGTCCTGCATGCTACTCTGCAATCCCAACAGTTCAGCAAAGGCCCATCAGATAAGAGGCAAACAGGCCTCTCCCCACAGTCCCCAAGCTGAAGACAGGCTTCCTCACAACACAGAAGCTTGAGCCAGACAGGCAGTTCAGCCATTTCTTTCAGCTGAAGGGAAGGGAATACTGTAATCCAGTTGGCTGCCCAGGCTGTCAGTCACAGTCCCAGCGTCCTGATTGGGCAAAAATGGGCACCAAGCATGAAGTCACAACTTTTCCCAGCAGTAACAGTTTCAGGACCCATTAGGACCCATGAAGTTCTGATTGGCTCATAACAGGGACAAAGAATCATCATGGCAGCTGGCTGCTTGTAATGTGAAACAGTTCCAACATTAAAGTTCATTGTAAACATAACAGTTTGCATTTAGCAATAAACGATCACAGCATTCAATAAAACTTGATATACACTGGTAAGTAACTGTATAATGAAACACATTGGGGTGCTGCCTGGCTGGTCGCAGGTTTTTAAACTCCAGGACTCAGCACAAGCTATTCACTGCAAAGGCAGGGTTGAGCCTCTTAAAGTGGTAGCTTGGTGGCATCCATTCACACAGTCACATAGGCACCAGGATTACAGTAACACTTCACTCTGGGCCATATTTACAGTACTGGATTTGCAAGACTCTCACAGACAGAACACCATATGGGACCCTTTTCTGGCAGAAGAACACTGCAAGGTCCAGAGAGATGACTTCAGGTAAGCCAACCTAATTTGGGGGGTGGGTTACATACGCAATGGCCTAATTCAAAATATGAACTTGCTCTCCAAGTACAAGGGAACAAGTCCATTATTCATAAGTGGCAAAGCCACAAGTATATTATGAAAGTCTTGTCCCTTACAAGTGAAGATAAATTGTACATTTTGAGTCAAGCCATTATGTATTTAATTATCATATAGAAACAAAGAAAGCTGTTTTCTGATTGGTTAGTAGCCATTGGGTGATGGCGCAACAACCCATGGTAATGAACTAGTGCCAGTATATGTGCCTAATCGCAATACCAGGGAATCCCACTGCCACACACTCTGTCTGTTTTGAATAGCTGCCTTTGTGTATCTCCGGTAACATGACTGAAGAAAGTAGCTGTTCATCTGTCATAGTTAGCAATTGCAGTTTTCAAGCCCCAGCAGAAGAAAGTGACACTGCTGTTTTCCTACTGACACAATGCAAAACTGTGAAACCAGCCAGCAGCAACTAGTACAAACTCATTCTCAAAGAACATTTGGAACAACAACCCCAGTAAACCTGAATAATGGATATATCCAGAACCTACAAATCCCAGAACATTCAGTACAACGGAAGAAGGGGCTAATACAACAAACAACAGAAGGTGAAGTATTAGAGGCAATTCAGTCTCTGGGGAATAATGTAGCACCTGGGACGGATGGACTCATAGCAGAATTTTATAAAAAGTTTCAGAATGAGCGGGTTCCAGATGTAACTCAACTATATAATGAAATCCTGGACACAAATCCATCCCCAAAAGCAATGCTCCAGGCGCATTTGATTTTTTTTTATTTAAAAAAGGAAACAAAAATGACATGAAAAATTGGAGGCCAGTAAGTATATTAAACACTGATTACAAACTTTTAGCGGAAATTCTAGTCAAACCACTAGCAGTTGTATCAAGTGTGCTAATCAGTGCACATCAATCATGCTCAATCCCAGGAAGGAGAATTCAAGACACTCTAATAGAAATTAGAGAGATATTTCAGAAAGGACAGCAAGATCCAGAGATGGGAATACTATGCAGCCTAGAGCAGGAAAAGGCATTCGATGCAGTGCCTCATGAATATCTTTTTACTATATTAAAATTATATGGCATAACTGATGAATTCATAGAATGGGTTAAAGTAATGTACAGGAAAGCAAAACTGACACATTTAATTAATGGATTGAAGGGTTTCAAGCTGTTACTAAAGAAGGGAGTAGGGCAGGGACGCCCCTGAGTCCCCTTTTATATGCATTTTGTGTTGCTCCACTATTAAGGAATATACAGACTGATATGGCTATCAGAGGTATTCAACTAACACTGTTAGATGTATCAATTAAAACTTCAGCTTATGCAGATGACGTTATGATAGTAACTAAAACAGAAACAGATGGCCAAATAATTTTGAAGCAGTTTCAGGGTCAGGACTGAATTCTGAGAAAAGTAAAGGGGTATGTTTAGGGGGAACCCACCAACAAACCATTTCAACGTATGCCAATATACAGATAGTTAAAGAGCCCGTACCAATTTTAGCCTTGTTATTTGGTGAAGGGGATAATGCAAGGCTAAACTGGGAAACATGTATAGAGAAGGCAGAACGTGTATTAGTCAGATGAAAATATAGACAAACAGGAAAATTAAAAAGAATACTTCTGATTAAAACTTTGTTGTTATCAGTTTTTCTACACACAAGTTATGTATACCCCCTTCCCCAGTACTAGAAACTAGGATATACAGCATTTTTTCCAAGCACTGTGTGGAAGTCAGTTAAATCTGGTAACGAGAGAAGTAACCTATAGGACAGAATAGAACAGAACAGGGGTCTGGGGATGATAAGCCCCATCCTCTTTATTTACAGTATTTTTTTGCATAGTAATATTACAGAGCTAGAGATAAATAGAATGAACCTGTGGTCTGGAACTGTAATAGAATGGGCTAATTTATATAAGTCAGCTTGGTTACAAAACAATACAAAATTGCTGACGGCAACCTCGGTAATACCAGGATATGTTAGGTTTTTGTTTCTAAAGATGATAAAGTGGAATGTACACTATGTTACGGTCAGCACCCTCCCGATGAAGAAATGATATGAAGCATTGATAAGTGCTAACCCTCCTTTTCACTTCAGCTGCATCTACACCAAATCAGCAGAGCCTTATCTTAGAAAGGCCATCAGCCACTCCAATTACAGCAGTGACTCCTTAGACCTGAGACTTCTTCGACTCACCCTAAACGAGGTGCTCATCCCCCTTACCCATATTGTCAACCAATCACTATGTCTTGGGAAATTCCCCACACGCTGGAAAACAGCCACCGTCACACCTACATTTTTAAATGCAGGTGTGGTGTATTCCACACACTAGAAAACAGCCACCGTCACACCTGCATTTAAAAATGGTGACCCTACCTCCACCCACAATTATCGCCCAATATCTATCCTCCTTCCCCTTTCTAAGGCCCAGGAGCGTATTGTCTCAGACCAGCTCACCGACCATCTAAATAAACACAATTTACTCTGCCGACAACAACATGGTTTCCATAAGGGTCATAGTACGACCACTGCCCTACTAGAGTTCACCACCCACCTTCATACGGCCATCGACAGAGGTGAACTCGCCGATGCGGTCTTCCTGGACCTCACAAAAGCATTTGACATGGTCAACCACTCCCTCCTTCTTACATCCCTTTCCAATCTAGGCCTCTCTCCACACACTCTCAGCTGGTTTACTGACTATCTGGCCAACCGCTCACAGCAAGTAAAAATTGGGTCCTCTTTATCTGGCAAGCTACCAGTCCATCATGGTGTCCCACAGGGGTCTATCCTCAGTCTTTTATTATTCAGCCTGTTTCTTAACTCCCTTCCCCAGTCCTGTTCAGGTAAGATTCTACTCTATGCAGACGACGGTGTCCTGTTCTCCTCAAACCAGGACCCCTCTCAACTCCACCTCTCCCTTAATTCCTCTTTCAGTGATGCTGAAAAGTGGTTTTCATTGCATCGTCTCATTTTAAACTATAAAAAGACTAAGGTAATGTATTTCTCACACACTCAAAACCCTAAGAATAGCAAATATACACATCTACAAACTGCCAGCCAAACTACCCTTAAACAAGTCGATTCCTTTAAATACCTGGGCATTACTCTGGACCCTGCCTTCAGTTTCAACCCCCACATTCACCTACTGTCCATGGCCCTTAACATCAGGCTTGGCACCCTATACCAGTTTCAGCACTGACTCACCCCGGACACTATTCGCCTAGCTATCTCCTCCTCAGTCCTCTCCCTCCTGGACTATGGCATACTTATCTACAGTGCCACTAGCCCCACAGCCTTATCCAGACTCAGGACCATCCTCAACAAAGCCTGCCGCCTAGCCCTGGATTGTGATCGGCTAACCCATACATGTACCCCGTGCAATGCTACAAACTGGCTTAATCTTGACAACCATATCAGGTTTCACACCTGCCTTATGGCCAAAAAGATTTCTCTTGGTCCCCCCCCAGCGGTCTCACCATCATGCTGCAAAGGGCCTCCCCTAGGAACACCCATAGTTCTTGCAAAATTCTATATGGTCCCCCGATGCTGCACCTCCCAGTTCCAAAGAGCTTTCAGTTACTATGCCCATCATGGGTAAACAGCCTGCCTAGCACCCTAACTAATCTGTCTAAGCTTGGCCCCTACATGACCCACCTTAGGCTCCACCTACAAGCCACGAATTCCTGTGACTGTGACCGAACAGGTCTTTCCCCCTCTCTCCCCTAACTTGACATAAGCCATCAAACTAACTCCCAAGATCCCACTCTGAAGAAGCCCACACCACAGTCTCTTTATCTCACAAGCTCTCCCCTAGCTTAGTGGCTAGCACAAATGACCTCGGGGATTCTGATACTCAGCCAACCTGAAAATGCTACAGTCTATGACCTGACTACTTTGTATTACCACCTCTGTAAATGTTCTGAATCTGTGTCTAGCAATATTAATACTTGGATCTAAATGACGGGTGTTTGATTGTAAGTATAGTATTTAGTGCTTTCCTGTTTTGTCCCTGCAGTTCGTTTTGATCTGCTCTGTTTTCTTCTACTGTATCTACCTGTACTGACGTGGAATCTTGAAAAAGAGTCTTTGACTCAAAGGTACTTTCCGAATAACCAATAAAATAAAAAAAATTAAAAAATATATATATGGGACATGCTGTGGTTAAGTATACACAGCCATTTAAATGCTAAAAACAATAATAAGCATAAGCCAATACAAGAAAGATATTGTTTAAGGCCTGAATGCAACCAAATTTTAGAAACTCAAGATCGCTTGTTTTTAACATGCTCCTTTGTGCAATTGTTTTGGTCTCATAGCAAAGCAATGGAAAAACAAGAACTTTCTATAATTAACATACGACGTACTAGTATTAGGTATTCACTCCAAACCTTGAGACAGTTTTAACAAAGAAACATTGCAAGTTATATTTGCAATCCTAAAATACTCAGTCTGGCAGGCCAGGTGCACAATGGTCTTACAGCAAGTGATTTTCACTCCAGAGCATATCTTAAGGAATGTACAGACAGCCCTTTTAAAAATATATGAAGAAGATGGGGAAAAAAACTACAAAAAATATTTTAGGGAATTAATGAAACAATGTTATACTATGATCTTTTTTTGAATCATAAGGTAAATAGACAAGACAGAATGTTGATAAAACAAGCTGTCAAGCTGGCCCAGTGGCACTGAGGGTTGAGGCACTGGATGCCACACCTTGCACCACGCTGGCAACCAGGGTTCGGGAATGGACTCGGGTCGGAGGGGAGGAGGAGGATTGAGCATCCCAATGGATGCTCTCCTCCTCTTGCTGGGGTGGGATCCTGGGGTGCTTTCAGGTATCCGACGTTCCTGTGCCTGTGGAAGCATGGGCATCAGGGCACTAGGCAGCTCTGTGGAGACGGGGAGGGAAAGGACAGCATGGGCACTTGACGACAGTGTGCATCTGCGTGTCATCTGTCTGGACATCAGTCCTGCATGCCGAAGTCCTCAGGGAAGGAGGGATTATGGGAAGGGATAGGGAGAAAAACAGAAAAACACCCCCTCGATCCTAGATGAGGACCAATCAGTGCCTCCAATCACCCTCCCATGGGCAGACCCCACTGTGTGCAGGCACTCCTAGAAGAGGAGTTAGGAAGGGGGAGAACTGGAGATAGCCTGATACTCTAGGGGCAGACTCCATGGGGGTGCCTTTGGGGGATTGTTCAGAGGTCTGAAGGAGTGGATAGAGAGGGCAGCTGGGCGTGAAAAAGACAACAAACTGTCAATAATATGAAGATGAAATTCATTAATCATATGGAAAGGTAGATATGATGTTTGGTGTACCGAGACATTGTGTGCATTTGTTATCTTAAGTTGTAAATGTTTGGATTTGTTCTGTTTTGAATTTTACTTCCCTATTACCCCCAGTAAAATTCCCCTACTCTTTTCAAGAAATGCCGTGGGATCTTTTAACATCCATCTGATCTAACACCAGAATAGGCAGATGGGACCTCGGTTTAACATCTCATCTGAAAGACGGCACCTGAGGAGTACCGTACTCCCCTCATGCTGCACTGCAGTGTCAGCATTGGGATATTAATCCAAGTGCCTGGTTATAACATGACTGTTAGAAATTTGAGATCAGAATGTAAGAGCCCGCTTAAAATTAGATACTACCTCTCAGATGGCCTATCCTGGGTAAATACAATCCTGATATGAGTAAAAGCAGGACACCACTGAAAATGAGATATTGCATCTCTTCTGCTCTGTCTTGGGTACATCTATAGTAAAAATGTGTACAGGCAAAACTTTGTACAACAGCAATGCAAGCAGCGGACATTCAGCATTGAAAAATGCTTGTTACTAATTAGCCTTAACATAAGAAAATACTGGATTTGAATTTAAAAAAAAATCAGTTTTTTGTTTTCTAAATTTCTTTTTAGTTTACCCACTTTATAAGTGCAATAAGACATAAGACTGGCATAGTCCAGCAGTGAGCAACAAAGGACGCTTTTTCTGAAGGAAATACTGCATTCTTTAGGGGAGTGCCGTATCCCACCAGCCCAGCTCTGTGTGGGGTTTGGAATCCACTCTGGAGTTGTCCTGGATGTCTGATTGGATGCAGGGTGTCCAGCACATCATGTCACCCTGTCCTACTCACAGTCCGTCCACACATTTATTTATTTATTAAAGCATTTCACCTGGAAAGACATACTGAGCTTTGAATTAGCTCATTTCCAGGTGCGTCCGGGGGGGGAAGGGGATTGATACAAGAATAACAGTGTATATACAGTACAATACAGTGAACAGTAGTTTTGCTTGTTACAATACACAGTTATTTACAGCATTTACAAACATATACAGGTAAGCTATAAGGTAACAGTGCAGATGAGTCCTCGTGGGTCACTAAAGAAAAGGCCCAGCATAGGGCGATTGATAAGAGGATTTAGTCAGGGGTCAGGGGCAGATGAGGTGGATTGGGGGACAGGTAAGGGAGGGAGGACATGGATAGAAGGGAGGGGAAGGGAGAAGAGGAGGAATGAGGGAAGGGATGGAGAGGGAAGGATTAGGAGTAGGTAAGGGAGGGGAAATGGGAGGGAAGGAGGAGAGGGACAAGGCACCTAGCTTCATCTGAGCTCTTTCCTTCTAGGTTGCTTGAAAGGACAAAGCAAAGAACCTTACCAGAGCAAGGGAAAGGATTAAGACTTCTTTTGGTTAGGCAGATTTACTGTGTGTTGTTATTTTTATTTTGTACTCACAGGGATTGTTACTGTTTGTTGCTAACATTTTATTGCTTTATTTTTTCTCTGATTCAAATTGTTGTTTGCTCAATTCTTCGCGGATAAGGTTGCCACAATCAGATCCGATCTCCTCCTAACTCTCTCAAACAGGAGTTGTAGTGGTTGGCAGGAGACGTCGGACACCCAGTTTATGTGGTCTGACTTCAACCGGCCCACAATCAATGACATAGTGATGATTGTCCAAGCGTTGCGATCGACCAACTATAGTTTGGACCCGGGCCCCACTCGCCTTTTAGTAGGATGTGTGGATAAAATCGGCCCAGTCCTCACTAAGATAGTCTGGTTGTCACTGGAGAAAGGGATTCGGACCCTTCTTAAAAAGCCCTCCTTAGACCCGGAATGTCTAGTTAACTACAGGCCTGTCTCTAACCTGCTTTTTGTAGGTAAGGTTATTGAGAAGGTGGTCGCGTTGCAGCTGGACAGTCATTTGACCAGCCACAATGTCTATGATTCTCTCCAGTCTGGATTTAGGAAGAGACATAGTACTGAGACGGCCCTTGTTCGGGTACTAAATGACCTCCTAATAGCGAGAGATCGAAAGACCCATTCCATCTTGGTCCTTCTTGATCTCTCTGCAGCATTTGATACCGTTGACCATGGAGTGCTTTTGGAATGCCTGTGGTTTATCTGTGGACTATCGGGCCCTGTCCTCAGTTGGTTTCAATCATTCCTTATGGGTAGGGCTCAGAGGGTGGTGTCCGGGATATTTTCTTCGGCATCACTCCTCCTATCCTCTGGGGTGCCGCAGGGCTCCATTTTGGCACCCATGTTGTTTGCAGTATATATGCTGTCTTTGGAAGTGATCATTAGGTGGTACGGCTTGAGTTTTCACTGCTATGCAGATGATACTCAGCTGTACATGTCCTTTGTGCCCGACCAGGGTGATGCTGTATCGGTCTTTAACAACTGTCTCACTGAGATCCAAGACTGGATGACTAAGAGCTGGTTGAGGTTAAACCCTGATAAAACTGAGGTGTTGGTTGTGGACCCAGGCCGTCGGGGAGCGGGTTTGCCAATGGGGTCACCTTCGGGTCTTTGGTTTGGGGGGACCCAGTTAGCTACCTCAGACCGGGTGCAGAACCTGGGCGTTATATTGGATGATTGCCTGACTCTTAAACATCAGGTGTCGGCTGTTGTCAAAACCTCTTTTCATCATCTGAGGAATATAGCCCAGGTGAAGCATCTGGTTCCTGCAGACGACCTTCCAACGTTGGTCTACGCCTTCGTTACCTCCTGCCTGGACTACTGCAATGCCCTGTACCTAGTGCTACCAGGGGTGGATATCCGCCGCTTGCAGTTAGTGCAGAATGCGGCTGCCAGGCTTTTGACTGGTACATCTAGGACCAGTCATATAATACCTGTTCTCCACGGACTGCACTGGCTGCCTATACAGTGGCGGATTACCTTCAAGGTCAGTTTGCTGACCTATAAGGCTCTCACCTCCTTGTTTCTTTCATCCGTGGTTCTTCTTTTTCAGCAGAGGAAGGGCTCAGCCAACCACCCCATACTACACTCCTTTTATAGGGTAGCACAGTTGTGACATTTCCTGTGGCAAAGCAGGAACGGGCAGATCAGTGGGGTATCCACAAGGTGACCTCATTTACAGGGGCACTAGTAATTTAGCTTGTTATAACAAGCTATACAAAAACAAACAAACAAAACACAAAATCAAACTTTTGCTTTCGTTTTCTTCCTTCTAGTTACTCTGACCAGGTTATAAACCCAGCAACTTATCTGGAATGGATATCATTAACTGCAGGTACTGCGGAACACTTTTCAGGATTTAGGACACTGTGCTACATGGTGGGCCATTGGAGATATTAGGGCTCAGCTCCAGGCAGCATGGGCAGAGATTGTGCACCTCAAGTTTCATATCCGAGAGGAAATATATTATAAGAACCACCTGCCATTTCCCCAACATCCAACAGAAGCACCTCGACAGCAGAGGATAGTTGGTCCAGGAGGTTGGCAGGTGGTTAGAAGGGGCAAATTGGGTGCCCCATCACTCAGTGCTCTCCAACATATTACCTCCACAAACCGTATAAAAACTACAAACAGGTATCTTCCTCTATCTCTGAAATCAAACAAAGGGGCAGAGGACACTGCAGAACAGGACACTGCAGCACAGAAGCTAGCACAACAAAACTCACCCAAATCAGGAACCAAAACAAAAAAAGCAAAAAGGAAATCCAAAAAACTTCTGATCATAGGAGACTCCATGATTCGGGGAGTTGATACCTATCTCCAGCCAGGGGTAATGGTCAGATGTCTCCCAGGTACATAAACGTGGAGAGACACTGACTGCATTGCTAAAATTCTTCAGGAAGCAGGAGAAAACATTGATGTCCTGTATACATAGGGACTAACAATCTCACCAGCCGGTCAGTTGCGGAGACCAAGGAACACCTGACCAGGTTGGGTGACAAACTATCATCCATTTCATCTAGCATCTCCTTCTCTGAGATCCTGCCAGTCTGGGAGAGGGGGTCAGATGGACGGAAGGTCAGAGAAGGGGAGATAGGGTAGCTAAACACGTGGCTCAAGGGCTGGTGCCAGGAAAAAGGACACATATTTATAGGGAACTGGTAATAGTTTTGGGAGTGAAAGTTCTTTAAATTTGATGGACTGCATTTGACTAAGGAGGAAGTCAGTGCATTAGGGCAGAAGTTTGATGTCTTTTCAGAATATTTAAACTAGCAAATGGGGAGAGAGAGAGAGAGGTGCAGCACCCCATTCGTCGAATGGGAAGAACCCCTCTCCCCCCTCAGCTAGTGGTCAAACAGGAGTTCAGTATGTTTGTAGTTCATTTGCATCACCAGGTAAAGAAAAAGGTCTGGCTCCCCATACAATGCACAGGGGAAATGCCAGACCTCACCCAACAATTAACACATCGAAATCTGGCCAATGGAAAATCATATACACAAATGCTCACAGCCTGGGAAATAAGATCCCAGACCTGCAGGTAATAATGACAGAGGCTAAACTGGACATAGTAACAATTAGCGAGATGGGGTTTACCAGTAACCACACTTGGGAGACTTCAGTACCTGGCTATGTACAGTTCAGAGACCGAGGGGCAAAAAGGGGGGTGGGGTGGAGTGGCCCCTATATGTCAATGAAAATAGCAAAGCTACAAAAATTCAGAATGCACATAAGGAGCCTGAAGAACTGTGGGTCACCCTGGAAACAGGAAATGGGACAGGCATAAGAACTGAGGTTGTCTACAGGCCCACAGACAAGGGGGAGGACATAGACACATTACTGTTAGAAGATATACAAAACATGACAGCTAAAGGGGAAGTTCTGATAATGGGAGACTTCAACATGCCAGATACAGATTGGTCAATACCAGCAAGAACATCTGCCAGAACTAGATGCATGGTGGATTCCCTGCAGGGGGAGGGCCTCAAACAACTGGTACAACAACCCACAAGAGACAGGGCTATCATAGATCTAGTACTGACTAACAGGGAAAGGATCACAGATCTCCAGGTAGAAGGTCACCTGGGGGCCAACGACCATCACATGGAATGGTTCAGTTTGGCCACTAGAACAAAATGATCCCATTCCAAGGCAAAAATATGGGACTTCAGAGGAGCGGACTTTGTTAAGATGGCTAACAGAGTTAGGCTAGCCCTGGCAAAAAGAAATACAGGTGAGGGGGTACAGGCAAAGTGGGAAAGCATTAAGGATGCAATACTTGAAGCAACATCCCATTGTATTAGAGAGAAAAGGAAGTACAAAAGAAGAAGGAAACCACTTTGGTTCTCAGTCACAGTAGCAGAAAAGGTCAGATCCAAAAGGCTGGCCTTCAGGAAATATAAGGGAACACAGCGGGATGAAGATAGAGAGGCATACCAAACTTCTCTAAGGAAAGTAGGGAAGGCAGTGAGGCAGGCAAAGTCCCAAACTGAGGAAACACTAGCGCAAACAGTAAAAGAAGGTGACAAGACTTTCTATAGATACGTTAGTGAAAGGAGAAAGTCCAGAGGGGGTATTGCTAAGATCAAAGGAGATAAGGGTGTGTGTGAGGAGGAGGGCCCTGTAACAGCATCTATCCTAAATAGATACTTCTGTTCAGTATTTACTGAAGAGAAGGTAGGGCAGGGCCCACAGCTCAGCAGCATGCACACAGGGAGGAGGGAGGTGAGCACTAGTCCCTTCACAAAATAAAGGGTCCTACAAGAGTTCAATAAGCTCAGGGTGGACAAGGCAATAGGACCTGATGGCATACATCCCAGAGTACTAAAGTAGCTAAGGGTGGAGCTAGCAGAGCCATTATCAGAACTGTTTAGTGAGTCTCTGAGCACAGAAGAGGTCACAGAAGACAGGAGAAGGGCTCATGTGATCCCGCTCCACAAGAGTGGTAGCAGGGAGGAGGCAGGGAACTACAGACCAGTCAGTCTTAGCTCAGTAGTGGGCAAGATTATGGAGGCACTTCTTAAGGAAAGGATAGTGCAACACCTGGAATCCATAGGAGCACAGGATCCAAGACAGCATGGGTTTACAAATGAAAGGTCCTGTCAAACTAATCTCATAGATTTCTTTGACTGGGTAACCAGAGTGGTGGATCAAGGGGGAGCAGTTGATGTTGCCTACTTTGACTTTAGCAAAGCATTCAATACTGTTCCACATAGAACATTGATTAATAAGCTGGGTAGGCTTGGGGTGGATCAGAAGTTGGTCAACTGGGTGGCAAATTGGTTGGCGGGCAGAAAACAGAGAGTGGTGGTAAACCGTATACAGTCAGAAGAGATGCAAGTCACAAGTGGGGTACCTCAGGGATCAGTCCTGGGTCCAGTCCTCTTCAATATCTTCATCAGTGACATTGCAGATGGACTGGAGGTTAAGGTTTGTCTGTTTGCAGATGACACCAAGATCTGCAATGGAGTAGATGATCCAGATGGGGTGGGCAGAATGAGAAGAGATCTGGATAAACTAGCAAAATGGTCAGAAGAGTAGCAACTGGGGTTTAATGCAAAGAAGTGCAAGATCATGCACATAGGGAAGAGAAACCCTGAAGCCACCTATAGGCTGGGAGGGGAGTTGCTGGCAGTCACAAGGGAAGAAAGATACTTGGGCGTCATCACCGATGACCTGATATCATCCAAGCAGACCACTAAAGCAGTAGGGTAAGACTAGGGGATGTTAGTGTATTAATAGGGGTATCACAAGTCAAGAGGGAGGTAATAATCCCTCTTTACAAGACACTGGTTAGGTCCCCATCTGGAGTACCTGCATGCAGTACTGGGAGGCCACACCTTCACAAGGACATTAACCAAGTTGAGGCAGTCCAGAAAGGACAATCAAAATGGTGCAGGGACTGCATCAGAAAACATATGAGGACAGATTAACAGAGGTCAATATGTACACCCTAGAGCAAAGGAAGGAGAGAGGTGATATGATTGAAACATTCAAACACCTTAAGGGCATTAACAAGGTGAAAGAGTCTAACATGTTTCAATATAAGAAAAATAGCAGGACAAGAGGACACAGCATGAAATTAGAGGGAGGCTGATTAAGGGGTAATGTAAGGAAGTATTTTTTCACAGAAAGGGTGGTGGATGCATGGAACGGCCTACCTCAGGAAGTGGTGGATATGAATACAGTGCAGGGCTCCAAACAGGCATGGGATAGGCATAAGGGAGCAATACAGATGAGTATGAATAGATAGGCCATTGACAGAACAAAGGTCGATGGGACATTTATAAGGTAGAAAAAGAAATGGGCAGACTGAATGGGCCTTGTGGTCCTTATCTGCCCTCAACTTCTATGTTTCTATAAGGGGGAAATACGCTAAGGGGAAGGGAAATAAGGGGAGAGAGGAGAGTGAGGAAAAAAGGGGGAAGAGGGGAAGAGGAGAGAGTGTGAGGAGTATAGAAAGGACAGAAGAATGTGGGGGCACTGAGGGGTAAGGAGTTGAGTGCAACAAATGGCCCTGGTAACTAGGGACAGTCACAGGAGGGGGTGATATGGGTACGGAGTTGTGAGGTTAGTGAGTGTTTGGAGGAAGCAGAGCAAATGGGAAGGGGGAGAGAGTTCCAAAGTTTAGGAAAATGGAATGAATAAGCAGCTTGGCCAGCAAGGGATTTACAAGAGAGGGACAGGAGGGAACAATAGCCAGGATTGCAGAGGGAGTGGGGGGGGTGAAGTAGGTGAGAGATGAGAGTTCAGATAGGGAGGAGGAGGGAGGACAGTCAGAACTTGGAAGTGAAGGTGGTGCAGTGGGTTAGGTGGTGATCCCCTAGGGAAGAGAGGGAGAGAGCAGAGTAAAGAAAACAGTGGCGGGTGTAGAGAGAACAGTTCAGAGAGAAACAGCAGAAGGCGTGGAAGAGGGGGTCCAGTTTGGTCAGGGTTGACCTTGGGGCAGCCCCATAGACTATGTCACCATAATCAACGATGGGGAGAATCATATTTGTGAGGATTTCACAGCAGGAGGGAAGAGGGATGCAGCTTTTGTTCCTTATTAGGTTCCAAATCATTGCGCAAATGGAACTTCAAGTTTGAATCTGCTGCCATGTTTTATTCTCACTTAATGAGAGATATAGCAGCCACATGCTCATTTTTTTTATTAACTGTCTGCAGTGCTCAACCATCTACCTGTTTCCTCTTCTGTGTAGGATTTTCTTCTGCTCTCTGTTGGCTGGATCGTCTCTGCTCAGTTCCTGCTCCCTGCCCCCCCGTGGCACCAGCATGCTGAATCTGTTAAAAAAATGTACCTAGCGCTATAACTTTCCCATCTCACCTGCATTCAAGAGCTCCTTCACGACTGACTGCTGCCAATCCAGCAGCTATGTTCACTTTGCGATCATTCTTGCACTTTCCTTCAGTCTCTCCTCATGTCGCCTGCTACCGTAACAGCTCCTAGTCCCAGTTTAAAATAAAACAAAGGGACTGAGAGTGTTATACTGCCACACAGTGGGGGTGGGGGGGTGGAAGAAAACAAAAGTGTTGGGGTGAGACAGAAATTCATCAGTGCTGACTGCCTGTTTCAGCATTCCGATGGTGCTGAATGTACTCTTTCTGTCAAGTCACTGTTCAGACAGCAGTCTATCCATTAAGAAGAAGAAACCAATGAAACATAATGATGAAAAAAAACCCAAAAACCTCAAAACAGTTTTAACAATTTTAAGTCCTGTATTGGGGGAGGGGCTTGTAACCAAGGCCACCGGCTCCCAAACCACAAATACAGTGGCTCAGGTAGGACAAAATTCTCTAAATCAAAAAAAAAAATTGTCATGCAGGCAGAGGAACTATTTTATTACAAAGTAAATGAAACAGCTAAGAATTTTAACATTTAAACATAAAAATACTTTTCAATTTTTATTATTTTTAGCATAAATAATACAGTGACCCTTTTTCTAAGCACTGTAACACCCTCCAGGGTGGGCGGTATGGTTTATACCA
Organism: Neoceratodus forsteri; assembly: GCA_016271365.2. Lineage (NCBI taxonomy): Eukaryota > Metazoa > Chordata > Ceratodontiformes > Ceratodontidae > Neoceratodus > Neoceratodus forsteri. The sequence continues at coordinate 87,996,679 of CM028136.1, forward strand.
GACCTTCCAGGGGCTATAAGGCCCTCTGCCTGTGGTGTCAGGCCTCATTAAGCCCCTGGGCAGTCCAGTATAGCCCAATACCACACACCCTGTTGGGTATTATTGCTTACGTAATCACCCCAAACACATGCAATTTGTGCATTCAAATTGCTATTAACAGCATACTGAGCTAATTCTTCAGCATTTCAGGTATAATTGACAGCATTCCAAGCTCATTTTCAAGAACTCCAAGTGTAAATGATTGAATTTCAGGCCCATTCCTCAGCATTCCAACTGCTGTTGACAGCATTCTGAACTCATTTGTCAGCATCCCAAGTTCTAGTGACAACATTCCGTTACACAAGGTCCCTGCACCCTGATTGATACCGCAGAGGTACACCACAGACAGCTAGCATTTATGTATGTTATACTAACATATAGGGCTTGGTACATCTACCGTACAAGAGTAGATGTCAGGATATGTATGCATATAATTGCTACACGCTTTATTTTCTGATATACACATGTATTTCTTGCTTACAAGATGTTAAGACTAGAGATGCAGCGAATTATTAATCTGCCCACGAAGTGCCACTACGTGGATCACAACGTGAAGTGGGACATGTAAAATGCTCACTTCGCGTTATTTTTTTGCCACTTCACGTTCTCATTATGGCTTAACACGAAGTAAGGGAAGTGAAAAGAAAATAGGCACATCCCATGGCCTGCAATACTGTAAGTCACATGCTTTAGCCAGGCAGGAAGGAAGTGAGTCAGAGAAGCAGTTTCACTTTCTCCTTTGCATTTGTAGAGGGAGAAAGCAAAATTGTGAGTGGAGAGGAGTTTGCTTGTCTCTTGTTTCTTACTGCCAGAACCAACAAAGAAACAGGTTTTTTAAAAGCTATTTTATTTAGTGTTTGTATTGTCTTAGTGCTTTTTCGGTTAGTGAATTTTTTTGTATAAGTTTTGTTTTTGTTTTATTTTGTGTGTGTGACTGACTGAGTGTGTGTGTGTGTGTGTGTGTGTGTGCGTGCGTCCACTGTTTGTGTGTGTGTGTGTGTGTGTGTTATCCCATGGACTCAGGAGGATGGAGAGTCACGTTGGTGGAGAAGGTGTCGCTGGCCCGTGGGCGCGTTAGGAGGGGAGGAGTGTGGACCCATGGGGGGCCGGGCAGCTGTGTGATGTTGGACCGCTCCAGACTCCTGGCCAGTGTTGCTTCCCCCATGGAAGCAACAGGAGCAGCAGCAGCACCAATGCCACCGGTGGCTGTTGCATGTCCACCTTCTCCACCACTAGCACCACTACCACCACTAGCAGCAGCTGTTGGGGCTCCAGCAGCACCCCCTCCACCACCTCCACAGGAGGTGGCCCCAGCAATTGTGGGTGGTGGTGGGACTTGTGCCCGACATGTGCGTCCTGTGTCTGGTCCCCCCCCGCAACTCCCCAGTATGAGAGTTTTTTAATTGTGTGGGGAGTGACAGCACAGTGGTGCAGTGCCGTGTGTGTGGTGTGCTGGTGCGCCGTGGGCTCCCAGGACACATTTGGGAACCGGTGGCCAGTGCACCAACATGCTGAATCATCACAGGGCAGAATGGCAGGCTGCCACGGAAGGGGCCAGGCATCCACCTGCTGGCCCTTCCGTGGCAGTATCTGAGGGTGCTGCTGGGGTGGGAGATGTGCCTCGCAGCAGTCACCGCCGCAGCAGGAGGAGGAGGAGGGCTACTACATCAGCAGCTACACCACCACCACCGCCACCAGCACCACCCTGTCCACCACTAGCCCCACTACCTGGATTACCCCATGAAGTGGACCCCGGCACAGTCCCTGCAAGCCAGTCTGACCTCAGCCTGGTGTGGGCAGCGCTAGAGGAAAACAATACACGTTTCAGTGCTTTGGAGCAGCAGGTTACCAGAGTGGAAGCACAGCAGCAGCAAATACGTTCAGTGCTGCACCTGCTGCTGGACCACCATGGCTTCCCACAGCCATAGTAACTCAGGGGATTGTTCTTGCGCCCCCCACACCCCTGACCCCACCCCACTACTATGTTGTACTTTTTTGTGTGTTTTTTGTTTGTTATTATTAAATCACACATTTTCCCTTCAGAGAATCTTTCTTACACCACACAGTGCAATACATTTTTTTGAAAACCAGGTGTAAATGCATTACAGTGAGTCACGTGACGGAGGCATTCCCATTCTGAAAATCTGCCCACATTCTGCCTCCCTTCTCAGCAACGTTAGGACATGATGGCAGGGAGAGCGCGTGTGTGTGCTCCTTACAGTGAATATCCGATTGTCCGGCAGGTTTCAGAATGTTTCTTTATGTTATAATGGTCAGTTTGTGGTGAAATGTGTGGCCACGTTTCCATTCAGAAGAGTCTTGTTAGTGGAAACATCCCACATTGCACCACAAAGTGAACCTTATAACTTTAGGAAACATTGCTTGGGATAGCTGCTGGACATTCAGTATAGTGGAGTATGCACCTGCGCTCCCCCTGCCATCACGTCTTAACGTTGCTGAGAAAATGTGGCACAATGTGGGTCGCTTTTCAGATTGTTAATTCCTCCGTCATGTGACTCACTGTAATGAAATTATGGGTGGTTTTCACAGACATATATTACACTCTGTGGAGCAAGAAATATTCCAGTGGTAGTAATGCCCCCATATATTAGTTTATGTACATCACCATAACTATGTAATGTGGTGACTGTAAAGCAGCAGCACAACAATCTGTTGATAACTCAGACCTATGTTTTTTAATGCTATGTTACAACTTCCTTTACTTACATTCTGACCGACTGGAATGATATGATAATTTGAAGTAGTTGAGTGTGCTGTACTACCTCTTTTCATGTGTGAAATAATGAAAGGAGCATTCCTTTTAAATCAATGCTGCTGACAGTGACCAGGTCTTTGTCATTGTTTTCCTCTGTTTTTCTCCATCACATCAAGTAGTTGTCATATATCACTTCTGTTGTTAATTAACAGTTATGCATCAGTCAGTGTTTTGTATGACACCACGGAACAATAGTTATTAAAAAGCAGCAGCAAATAAATACAAAGTTGGTCGGAACAATATTGGAAGACGTACTCATTTTGTTTTTTACATGAAAAAAAGTAGGAGTAAGAGAAGCAGACATAAATTGTAAGAAGAATCGAATCATTCAAGTCAACGACTAAGACGTAAGTAGTGGTCGCTGTGGCAATGTAAAGTAGCATATAAAAGTACTGTTTAGAACTGTGAGGACATTCTTGCAATGCTGCTTTAATTGTAAAAATGTCAGTATGACATCATGACTATGACCTCACAGCAACAATCACAGAGTCCCTAGATTTTTTCTGAGGGCCCAGAATGCATCCTCCTTGTGTGTAGAAAATTGACAAGTGGTAACAAAGTGAAATGAGACTGTTTCAGCACATACAAAGTCCCCCAGAATTAATGGCGCACTCAGTCATGCACATAAAAGTGGCACAGAGTCCCCAGATTTTTTCTGCAGGCCCAGAATGCATATTCCTTGTGTGCAGAAAATTAACAAGTGGTAACAAAGTGAAATGAGACTGTTTTGTGCGAGACGATTCCACCAAATGAAATGTGATCATCTCAACTGGATTGAAGGGTGCCCTTTGGCTGTACACTAATAGTAGCCTTGGTGAGTAGATATATATATAGATATATGGTTGTGTATTCTGTAGGTGATGATGAGGGGGGTTGAACGTGACATGGCCATGTACTCATGCTATTGTTCTTCATCACACAGGTGACACAGAAACTGTTGGTGTGCATATTCCAGTGCTCAATGAGAATTGTTTGTGCTGAAATTGGAAACGGATAACTCTCAAGCACGTGAAGGTAAGTATTTTTTCTGGGGGGATCATATTTTCAGGTTTGGCTGTAATGGTTTCTTATTTTGTTACTTCTTCACAGATTTCATCAGCATCCTTCTGGAGTTCGGTTGTGTTAGGATGGTCATGGTCATCTAATGAAACGACTTCTGCGTGTTGCATGTGTGCCCAAGCTCGGGGGAGGGGGGTGCCTGATGTTGAAGAACTTTTTTGGATAATGCCACTTTGACAGAACAACAAAGCATCTCGAAGTTTCCTAAAAAAAGAAATGAATGACTTCTTACAATTTACCACTTCATTGTTATGTGTCCCTCCCTGGTTCTCAAATCTCAATCCTTATTGTCAAGTTACATTTCAGAGACACATCTTGTCAACTAACACAACCTGTTGTGTGCAATATTTGAAGCAGTCTTTACAAAACAATGAAGCAGATGAAATAAAATCTTCATACTTACCAGAATGGATTTCACATGGATATTACATCGGTTCCTCTCTGTACGGTACAGCTACAGCATCTTTCCCAATGAGTATTAGCGATGGAGCCTGTTTTTGTTCCACTGTAAAATAAACAAAAGAAGTGTTCTGTATGTGTTTTGCCACTGCGGCTCTGAAAAGCTACAGAAAACAAAATAGACAACTTAAGGAAGTGAGGCAGCATAACACACATGAGGCAGCATAACAAACATGAGTGCACACACTCACTTTATGGTTTAAATATTAAGAAGCTGGTGGTGCTGCACTGGTGGTGTTGGTGGTCTGTGGGGGGCATACAGACTCATGGTGGCAGTCTTGGATAACATCAGTCCCAGTGGTGGTGGTCCGTGGGGGACATACAGACTCATGGTGGCAGTCTTGGATAACATCAGTCCCGGTAGTGGTGGTCCGTGGGGGGCATACAGACTCATGGTGGCAGTCTTGGATAACATCAGTCCCAGTGGTGGTGATCCATGGGGGGCATACAGACTCATGGTGGCAGTCTTGGATAACATCAGTCCCGGTGGTGGTGGTCCGTGGGGGACATACAGACTCATGGTGGCAGTCTTGGATAACATCAGTCCCGGTGGTGGTGGTCCGTGGGGGACATACAGACTCATGGTGGCAGACTTGGATAACAGCAGTCCCAGTGGTGGTGGTCCATGGGGGGCATACAGACTCATGGTGGCAGTCTTGGATAACATCAGTCCCAGTGGTGGTGGTCCATGGGGGGCATACAGACTCATGGTGGCAGACTTGGATAACATCAGTCCGGTGGTGGTCCGTGGGGGACATACAGACTCATGGTGGCAGACTTGGATAAAATCAGTCCCGGTGGTGGTGGTCCGTGGGGGGCACACAGACTCGTGGTGGCAGACTTGGATAACATCAGTCCCGATGGTGGTGGTCCATGGGGGGCATACAGACTCATGGTGGCAGACTTGGATAACATCAGTCCTGGTGGTGGTGGTCCATGGGGAGGCACACAGACTCATGGTGGCAGACTTGGATAACATCAATCCCGGTGGTGGTGGTGGTTCAGGGGGCATACAGACTCGGGTTCAGTGATGGCAGTGGCTAACATCAGTCCCAGTGGTGGTGGTGGTGGTGGTCCGTGGGGGGCATACAGACTCGTGGTGTCAGACTTGGATAACTTCAGTGCCGGTGGTAGTGGTGGTGGTCTGGGGTGGAGGGGATTTGCACACTGCCTTTTAAATACTGCACTTAAAACCTGCCAACATTAACCACATCATCATCCTTATAAAGAAAACTGCCCTCACAGTCATCGCCATCTGAAGTCTGACCACTGGGAAATTCTTTCTTCATTGCATCATCATCTACATCAGTGGTGGGCCGTTTCAGGCAGCCACTGCCAGTGCCACCAGGATGCTCCATTTCTACATCAGCAAGACCACCATGGCTAGTCTGGGGTATGAATAGCGAGGTTGCAGTCTGTACTGGTATGTGCCTCTCATTCATTTTAATGAATGTTAGCAAACTAACATTTGCAGGAGACAGGTTTGTCCGACGATCCCTGACTATTGCACCTGTTGAGCTAAATACCCTCTCAACAATTACAGTGGAGGGGTGGGCATGTGAGGTACTTCAGTGCCACTGCAGTCAGCTCTGGCCATTCACTGACCTTTCCTCTCCAGTACAAAACAGGATCCTCACTTATTGTCAGATGCCTGTTTTCAGACAAATATGACTCAACCATTCTCTGTGCCGCACTAAGTCCAATTGTTGATGCATCAGCCTGTTCTCCAGAATCATTTGTTTCACAAATACCCACTTGAGACAAAGCCTCCCAAAGTGGGTTGACGCCACCCACTTTGGATGACAGACCACCAGGAACTACAGTCCCCTCTTCCCCTTGCATGATATGCTTGCTGGTCCTCCAGCTACACCTTCAACTGGATTATGCTGCTGAGGTTTGCAAACCTTGGCACGTGACTTCTGTGCCCCATGAACCAAGCGCACCAGTTGACCAGTGATATTTTTTACCTGTTCAGGCCCTCCCTCCAGTACTGATGCAATTCCACATTTGTGTCATGGGTCCAGCATTGTTGCTATGGCAAAGCTGTCACAACGCTGAATGCTCACAATGTGATAATTCTTGTTGAATACTGTCAGCATGTGTTGCAGCAACATACTGCTACCACCGTCTCTGGCAACATCAAGGCTATGCTGTACATTCACCAATGTCTGCCTCAGCACCCGCAGCAGTGCATTGCTTGGCTAATGGAGGCAGACTCGCCACTCACTGCCTGTGTGGCACATTCAAAAGGCTGCAAAATTGTTATTACAGAGTCCATGAGGCGCCACTGTTCAGTCGTCATAGACATGAAGGCCCCGAAACTGTCATGGCTAGTGTTCATAACAAGATATTCTGAGATGACTTTGTATTGTTCATGCAACCTCTCTGCCATGTATAACGTGGAGTTCCATCGGGTGCCAACTTCCAGCTTCAAGCGGTGCTGAGGCAGGCTGTTTTGTATCTGCAACTGCCGTAGTTGGTCACAGGCCTTTCCAGATCTTGAAAAGTGAGAGCAGATACGTCGTGCAATGGTCAGCATTTCCTTTATGTCAGGGTGCTGCAGAAACTCCTGAACCACAAGATTTAAACAGTGGGCCATGCATGAAAAAAAACACCATTCGTGATGCATTTCACCACATTTGACCCATTGTCACTTGCTATGAACCCAGCTCTCAGGGACAGAGGGTTTAGCCATCTGTCAATTTCAGTCAGTACCATGTCCAACATGTTCTCACCAGTGTGTGAATAGGTCACACTGCGCATAGCAATTGTTGCATGCTGGCAAATTCCAGGAAGATTGCTACCGTGACAATCCACCTTACTGCACTGATTATTCACACTACCAACATCACAAACAACCCCCGGCACCTGCTCCCAGTGTGCAGTTATACACACATATGAACTACCCACTGTTTTGCCACTTGTCCACATATGCATACTTAAATGGATGAATGGAGAGGAGGAATGTTGAAGGGCATGTCTTACTGAGTCGGAGACAATGCGGAACAACTCGGGAACAGCACGGGTAGAAAAGTATGTCCTGGATGAGACTTTCCATTTTGGACAGGCACGTGCAGCAATCCACTGGAACCCAGAATTCTCCACAAAGGAGAAGGGCAAAAGATCAATTGCCAGCATTTCCGCTACAGCAGCATTAAGTTCACGTGACACTGTATGATTGGGGGGTACTTCAGCTTATGCACAAAAACACTCTGTAACGTGGGTTGACTTTAACGTTTTGCATGGGGTGTGTTGTTGGTCACAAATGGCTGTGCTCTGTGATGAATGGCATTGGCAGGGGTTGGAGTGTGGATGTTTGATAAAGATGGTTGCACAGGCAATGATGACAAACCCAGAAATTATGTTATTTTGCCAGATTTGCCAACCGGGGTTGATGTACCACTTGCACTAGACATACTGCATTCACCAGCACTGGGAATATTTCAAAGTCATTATGGTCCTCCACCTCATCATGCCTGTAGTAATCCTCTGCTGTTATTACCACACTACTGTACACGTTTAGTTTCCTATTGAGCTTAACAGTCATGGAAGGGGATAACATGCTGGCCATGGTTGCCGGTGACACGGGTGAACGCCCCACTGTGGTATTAGCTGCCAGCTTGTGCTGGGTCCACAGAGCCAAGTGCCTATTCTTAAGATGCGTTTGCTGTCCTCCTGTCCCAAGATGGCTCCCCTTTTTACCTCGACTCACACGCACATGGCAAACCTGGCAGATTGCAACTGAATCATCATTTGCATCTTGAACAAAAAAATCCCAAGCAAGGGAGTGTGGTGCTCTGCTTTTAACATGTCCATGATGATGTGGCTTATTAAGTCTGTTATTTTATGCACTGAAGTGGGGGGGGGCACGTGATGATTTGGGCACTGCACACCTGGACTGCAAATGAACACCACGACTACCTATCATACTGATTACTGGGTCGTCATCATCATCAACTAAAACTGGTAGATCACAAGTTTTTCCGGGGGATTCCGTAAACAGACTCAGACACAGCCACTTTTAATTTATTTTCTCCAGTTCCCAACTGGGGTCAATTCGTCATCATCATATTCATCAATGTCACTCTCACACACATCCATATCTTCTGCTTGGATGCTAACATGTGGACTGCATGTTGCAACAACAGCAACATCATCATCATCAGCATCATCACATTCATCATCAGCATCTACACCACCATCACCTGATATTTTTTCACCACACTGTGAATCACTGCCTAGAAAATGCGTGACGTTAAGTGCCATGGTGGACGGAATATCACATCTGCTATCATTGACATGATCATCAGAATCCTCAGGTTCAGTTAATGGGATGTTACCAAGGCTTCAGTTAATTCCATTTTGGGAGTATTTGACTTCCAAAAATAAGGCAAAAACTTCCAAAATAAAGAGGGAGGAAGTCATTGACTTCCAGATGTAAAACCAAAAATTAGACAACTTCCAAAATTGCAGGCATGGAAGTCAGAAATGATGGATTTTTCTGAAAGAAATTATATTTTACTGTTGATTTATTGTGTTAACATCCATAAATGTGTCCATCCTGGAATATTGACTTCCAAATGTGGGATACTGGAAGTATGTTGACTTCCAAAACATTGGAATGACTTCCAGATTTGGACTCCTGGAAGTTTTAGACTTCCATTGAAAATAAATTAACTGAATCCCTGGATGTTACTGGGAAGTATGACATCAGCTACACTGTCATCACTCAATTGCACTGCTTCACACTCAATATGTTTGGATAGGGTACACTGGTCGGAATTAGAACTTGGCGCAACAATGCTAATACTACCTCCACCACCACTAACACCAGTAACACTAACACCACCGGCTGGGAAAACATCATCTAATCCAACTATGAGTGAAGCTACTGATTGGGCTGTAAAAAACATTGCAGGAGAAATACCTTTTCTCACATCAGCAATGCACTTCTCCGTCCACGTACTACTACCACGCCCATAGACTCTCTTACTGCCAACATTGCCATGGCCAGAAATAGCTTTGCTTGCCCGTCTCTTTGCAGGCATTTTGGGGGATCAACCACAAATATTATTACCAAATTCAGATTTTGATACGTTCACTTTCTGACTGGAGGGACGCTGGCTGGATGTGAAGCAAAATAAAGAACTGTGGCTTCAGCAACAGATAAGAGACTACTGTGACACTGTCACGGAATTAAAACAACTTCAGTAACCAGTGATGCTGATGGGGTCACAAATCACAAACTCACAAAAACAATCCAGTCTGGTAAAAAAACCTTTTGAATGTGGGGGTGGGGGGAGCACTGAATACAGACAATGCTGATTTTTACGGTACTACAATACAAACAGCAAAACTAACAACAGAGAACACGATCGCAGTACAAAATCAGGCAGCTGAAGTGGATAGCAGGTTCACACTGCTGCGCTTAGTTGCACTTACACTAGTCTGTACCACAAATTTTAAAAGGTGTATTATATTTGATGCACGCAACACTGCACACACAACACAGAACAGTTTGTCTACAATGCTCAATGGGGAATGCAACGCAAATGCAAAAGTTCAGTGTACTGCCACGTAATGTAAATTTCTAATTTAAACAACCTGACCTTATGAAATGCTGCACCACATACACACAACAAACAGCAAGAAAATTTCTACTATTACTGACAATTGTACTATGTGTACATTAACACAGTCAGTTATATAACAAAAATATAACCAAAAAATAAAGAAATCACTAGTTCTTCAACTTAAATCTACCGACACACAGATAAGCCCCTCCCCCACACAGCACACTTTCACTGTCTTTCACCACACACACTCAATGTTGTAAATTAACACTCAAAATCCACACATAAACAAAAATGCTTGATGATGTGAGCACAGGAGGGTTTCCTACAATCTATGAACTACAGTTGGATCTCCCAAAAAAAAAGCAAAAATGCTTTTTCAACAGCTTTTACAAGATTTCTACAGACAGCTATCAGAGCACACTGTCTTCTAATCCTTCCTACTTATACTATCCCGAACTGAGGCTGTGCAGATCAATATACAGCCCATGTGACCTGAACTCCCATGAATCACTGTAAAATCCACCTTTGGAGCTCAAAAACAAGGTGAAGTGAGGTGAAGTGAACTTCCACCAATGCACTTCTCATTAAAAATTGAAAGAGTAGTGACCATGGAAGGCAGAGTAACATGAAGTCACTGTTCGCAGTAGACTTCACGTTCCCATTTATGACGTGAAGTACTCCGCTTTGCATTGCGGAGCACTCCACAAATCTGCCTTTGCTCCGCGAAATGCTTTGCGGAGCGGATTGAGTCCACTTAGCCCACCACTAGTTAAGACATCTGTGTCCTTTTAGTGTTATGATATATGAGTCAGCATTGCCATCTTCTGATGATCTGTATTATTACATGGCTGTATACACAGAGCTATGGTTTCTTTGTTCTTACAAAGTGATGACTAACAAAATTACATAATGTTATCTCGGACGGTGGAGCCACCTCTAATTTGGCCAATAGGGCTCATCTCTGTAACTAGAAATGTATCTGTCTTACATAACTATGGTAACTACCTTAGGTATATAATGTAAGACATTACATCTTCTACATCATAGACCCCAGAGAATTCTACACTCCTCGAGGTATAGGGAACACATAGCATTGGTTCCCAGTTCCTAATGGTAAGAACTGCTTATGGCAACTGTGATTTTCCTTTTGGTAGTAATAATAGTAATAAACAAGATTTATTACTCTTATGCAATGTGTTTTTTGATTTCTTGCATTCCCATTATTGCCAAGAACCTGAGAATGAGGTTTTAGACCTCCTGACAATTGGCGACCGCGTGCAAGCAATATTTGGTATTTGCAACATTTTCACTTGTTGCTACAATTATCCCTTCCCAACAGGGACAGAAGGTGTGCACACCCGCATCACTTCTCCCGTTTTTCACCCGCTTTGTAACTCCTTGCAAAGTCTGGCTGCTTACTGGGTGTGGACGATTTTGTCTCACCTCACCCCACGGCAGTTTTGAATTGTAAGCTTATAAGTGCACAGTAGCTCGACTGTGACTTTGAGCACTTGTTGTGGATCAATACACAACATGCTGCACTTTTCACAGTTTGATTTTTTGTTCCCCACCCACTTCATGGCCACTGCATCAAATATCTGTGCAGACTTGAGACTTGATGTCTCAAATTTTCTTGCCTCCCATGGAGGACGGGCTGACTTCACGCTGGACGGAAGTCAATCCGACAACCCTATACTGGGGATTTCAACTCAGAACTCAGAGATGAAACAGACAGCCAGAAGGTGAGAAGCCAAAGGGCTGTTGGTCATGGCTCTCTACACTGCTTTGGAAGCCTCCGAAGCAAAGTTTCAAACCCTTGATCTGCAACTCTCATCTCTCAAACAGGAGAGGGGACTGTGGGAAACTGAATGTTTAAAACAAGAGCAGGATTTGGAATCTGATCTCCAAATTCTGAGAAATGAAAATGACTCACTTTTGCATCATTCTGTGCAAGAAAGTGAGCAGGAACTTTGTATGTTGAAGCAGGAGTGTGAAAGTTTGAGACAAGATAAGAGGCAGGCATTGCAAATGAATGATATATTAAGTAGAACAAATGATGAGATCCATGATGAGTTGGCAGAGCTCCAGGATGAGAGAAACCAGTTACGTAATGATTTTGGTGTAGCCACTAAGGACAATCGCGAAGTGGGCACCGCGTATAGAGTGTTATAGAAGCAGTTACAGGATAATGTGGATATGAATGTTGCAAAAGTTAGTTGTGAACTGTGTGAATCTAAAATGCTAAAACTGCACCATCAGTGAGAGGTTCTGGCTGGGCATGTCAAAGCTATGGGTGGCATTGTCCTCATCTTGATGACATCATCTGAGGAGGAGGTGTCAGATGATGACATTTCTCAGTACAACTCCCAGTCCCACTCCTACTATGGCTCAGTGACCCCACCCCACCATCCACAACATGGCAGACCCTGTCACATGACACCACGACCCTACATCATTGACGGAATGACAACCATCATGAGCAGTGCCAACATTGTGACCCCCATGATAGGGAGGGAGGGAGGAAGCAAGCCTAGGCCTAGTCTCAGTGGCACTACCTATTGCCATTATTTCTGTGGATGATAGGGAGGAGATAGAAAAAATGATTGATGATGCTTTAAGCAATGTGTCCCTTCCCAAGAGAAGCAAATGGACTCTCTGAATGCAGATCAAACAGCTGCTACAGGAGACTGCTATTCGTGAGGGGATGGTTAGAACTGTGGCCGAAGCCAGCAGCTTGGGCAGCCCTGCAGAGCACCCGAGAGAATCTACCTTTGAACAATCGTCCCAGCAATCCCCTACAAATGGCCCACTCTGTGCAGCAGATAGCTGACAGTATTGGTTGGATGAGCCTGTCCGACAACTTCAGCTGTCACTTAGAAAAGGTGCGCTCCAAGTGTAAAATGCTTAGTCTCGATGCAGACTACCAAGTCCAGATTTTACACCAGACCATTGATCCTGGCTTATGGGTGAAACTCCCTGATGCTGTCCGACAAGACAGCCATGCCACCTTTGATGAAGTCGCAGCTGAGCTCATCACTACACACAACCCAAGTGTGGCAGGAGGGATGTTCGCACACCCTGTGAAACAGAATACAAAAGAAGGCCTAGTGACATACTACCAGAGGCTTTTTAATGGCCTACTGATCAGGAAAGAACCTTGCAGGGGAGGCCGCGGATGTGGACCTCATTGAGTATAAGATCCTGTTCCTCCAGAACATAATCCCTGCAGTGCGGGAGAAGGTAAAGCCAACCACTTATCCCACTATGGAGAAATTTGTGGATATTCTCCATAAGATGGAGAGAGTTCATCAACTCTACATCCATGATTCAGGCTCCAGTTTTAAAAAGGTAGCTGCTGTGGAACCCACTCCAGAGGCCACAATGCACTACATGGTGGAGGGGCAGGCCCAAGAGAAACAGCCCCTCCCCCAGATAACCAACAGCCCCAGTAGGCTCAACAACAATCCTGGGGAGGGACCCACCAGAACTACCACAAAAATAAGAAACACCAGAAAAACAGTAAGGGTAAACAACAAAGATCAGGCCCCTTGTATAGGGAAATAGCCAAGGAAAACTGAAGATTCTGAGACCTTCTCAGGCAAGTGCGCTCCGTAACGGAGGCCATCCCAATTTGGGCCCTTGCAGCAGTACAACTGGGAGGGCAGGCCTCAACAGGCCATGGATATACTGGAAACCCAGGCTCTCAGACCTCTACAGGCCTGAACCAGGAAGCGTCTCTCTAAATAGCATCAGTACAGCATGGTGAAACAGTTCAAAGGAACCAGGTCTAGACACTCATTATTAGCTTCCCCATGCTTCTACTAGGACAGATTGACAAATATAGGCCCTAGTATGGATTGTAAACAAGCTGGTCTTGGATACAAATGGAAGGCCAAACACAGGGGCGGAGGTCGGGGGCTGCCTACTTACAGTATTGCTGGACACAGGTGCAGCTGTCTGTATTGCATGATGACAACCCAGCCACGTCATCTTGGTCTACCAGATGGAAGACCAACATGTCTGATGTAGATGGAACTAGGCTACCTGAATACCATTCCCTGCCACTACCCATGACACTGGGACACCTGAAAGTGTATCATACCTTTCAGTTGATGGTACTGCATGATCACTCCAGCATCATTTGAATTGACTTCCTGGTGCCACAAGGCTGTGCGGTGGATTTAGCCAACATGCTGTTGATACAGATTCAGGGACAGTACCATACCATTATGATCCCTGACTCACATGTGGTTTCAGCAATAGCCACAAATGACAAAGAGTGTAACATCATAGATTTGTTTAAGAACCATGAGCTTTTTCCAAAGCTCCTTCCTATCCTGCAAAGACATCTGGATGCATTTGCTACTAACAAGCATGATTGTGGCAAGATGCATACTGTCATCGAGGTGACAGGTCCAGCCCATGAGAGGCAAAGGCAATATCATGTTCCACCTGAGGCCTTGCCCTCTCTTATAGAAACAATCAAATCATGCCTCAAGCAAGGTGTAATCAGGATATGTGTTTCCACTGCAAATTCACCCTTCTGGCCTGTGAAAAAAACCCATGGGCATATGGAGACTTATAATTGACTACAGGAGACTAAACCATTTCACCCCCAGTTGTGCCCCTACTGTGGCATCGGCACCAGATGTGCTGCAACTTCTAACCCCTGACCAGCAATGGTTTAGTGCCCTGGATATCTCCAATGGTTTCTGGTCATTGCCATTGGCCCCCAAGAGTCAATATAAGTTTGCCTTCACCTTTGAAGGTAGGCAGTACACGTGGACCTGCTTACCACAGGGGGTTCCACAACAGCCCCTCCTTCTTCCATCTGCACATAATGGACACCCTTGAGGGTTTCTCTATCCCCCAATGCCTTCTGCTGTATGTAGATGACCTGTTGTTGGCAGCATTCACACAGGAGCAACATCTGAATCTCTTAGAGGAGCTATTGACCCTCATTCAGAGGGTAGGACTGAAATGTAACCCAGCAAAAGCACAATTATGCCAGAGGGAGGAACTCTTCCTTGGTCTGTGGATCATGAAACAGGGAAGGAGTCCTACTTGGAAGAAAATACAGGGATTACAGGATCTCCCTCTCACCACCAGTGTGGCCACACTTAGAAGATTTTTAGGTATGGTAAACAATTACAGAGATTTCATTTGTGATTTTGCTCAGAAGGCTGCCCCTCTGTATGAGATACTGAAAAAGGATGTCCCCTGGACTTGGGGCCCCATACATACCCAAGCTGTGACATCACTAAAGCAGGCTTTATCCTCAGCTCCAGCTTTGGTCAACCCCAATACAGCCCTGCCATTCCATCTGGAAACTGCGACCTCTGACATTGCAATGTCTGCATTGTTGGCCAAGAAGGTCCTTGGCATCCTGAGACCTATTGCATATGCATCACAGATCTTGACCCCAGAGGAACAGAAGTACAGCCTTCATGAAAGTAACCTTCTGACTACTCACTGGGTTGTCAAGCACTTCTTGTATATAACTGGGTACTCCCCACTGATCATCGGCATGAACCCTGCCCCTAAAACCTTTTTGCTCTCAGACAGAGTAAAGGATGGATCAGTCTCTAATACCAGACTGACACACTGGTCTCTTCTTCTCCAGGATAGAGATATCAAGGTTCACCCAACCAAAATGTCATCTATGCTGGTGCATGGTCTCCTCTTTCAAGGGGAGCCCCATGATTGTACACTGCAGCCACCTGATCTACCAGATCCAGGACCTTTCCTTTCTGCCACACCACATGTGCTTGAAAACACCTCACTGTACTGTGTGTTCACAGATGGATCAGCTTCCTATTATCAGGGAGAACAGATAGCAGGAATGGGTGTAGTCATGCTTTACCCTTATGGTAACACTGTGAAAATCTCCAAACATTGCAGTGTAGCATCATCACAATATGCAGAAATGGCTGTGATGGCCTGCACCCTCAAGTTCATCCAGCATGGAACCAGGGATACCATCATTTTTATAGACTCTAATTGTTTTTTTTGTTCTCTTACAGAATTTCTCCCTTTCTGGCAGAACTCTTTCACCTCTGACGGCACTCCAGTGAAGCACAAATAATTGGTAATTTAAATTCATTCACTGGCACAGAAATTTGCACACAAACTCTATGTACACAAGATTAAAGCCCACTCCATACACAACCCTTATCATGCCTTTAATGACATAGCTGACACCTTTGCCAAGGAAGGTGCTGGGGGGGGCATCTGGATGATGCACCATCCAGAGGCCAATGTAGCTGTGAACATTGCAGCTCTCAAGAAGAAACCCGAACCCTTCTGACCCTTGGGCTTGTCAGAAGCCCAGCACGCTGACTCTGAACTCAAGGATGTGTTCATATTTCTGGACAAAGGCACCGAGAAAACCATACCAACCCCTAACCCATACTGAAGGCATGAAGACAGGTTACACTTGTCACCAGATGACAAACTCATTTTGTATCAACCAGATGATGCCACGACAAAATTGTGGGTGGTTCTCCCATCATCTCAGGCCTTCATTTCTGCACCAAGTGCATGACATGCCCACTGGTGGACACCAGGGAGTATAAAACACACTCCAGAGGCTTAAGACCACTGCATGGTGGCCTGGTATCACCAAGAATGTCAAGCAGTACATAGATACTTGCCTCATTTGCATGCAAAACAACCCCATCCCTACCAAAAGAAATGCCAAATTACTACCACAATGGCATTATGGCCCTTGGCATGCCTTACAAATTGACTTTATTGGTCCCCTTACCAATATTAGTAGAAACAACAAATATACCCTTGTAGTAACCGATCTCTTTTCTAAGTGGGTTGAGGCTTTCCCCACAAAGACATGCACTGCAAAAGTCACTGCTAAAATCCTGGTGGAACAGATTTTCTCCAGGTGGGGCCTACCTCTTAAGGTAGACTCTGACAAAGGAACCAGTTTACAGGTGAGTTAATGAAAGAAGCCCTTGAACTCCTCAGAGTTCACCAGGAGGTAGTGGACTAAAAAACAGTGGAGGAATTCAAGAAGGCATGGGACAGCCATAAGGCAATTCTAGTGGGGTGTAGGAGGAAGTAGGCTGTTGGTTAACTAGGATCTGCAGCCTGTGCATTAGGTAGGTAAATGGGCAGACTAGGTGGGCCAAGCGGTCCTTATCTGCCATCAAATTCTATGTTTCTATGTTTCTATCCACAATCCTCAGGTCAAGTAGAGAGGGCCAACAGAAGGATTAAGCAAATTCTTTCCAAATTCATTGAGGACAATCCCAAGGACTGGGATTCCCTACTGCCATTACTCCTTATGGCAATTAGGGGCACACCCTAAGCCACCATCCAGTTGACATCCTTTGAGGTGATGACTGGCAGAAGTATAAGATTACCTGAACATCTATTGTTTGACCTGCACACCTCTACCGCAGATCATGTGTCTGTGGACCAGTATGTGGAAAAACTGAGAAAAGATTTGATACACACTCATTTGTATGCTGCAAACTGCATGGGCAAGGCCCAGCAACAATCCAAAATTCAGTTTGAAAAAAATGCACAAGAAGCGGATTGGCAAGTTGAGGATCAGGTAATGGTTCTCAGATTTGCACATCCAACACATTTCTTCTCCAGTAAGTGGGAAGGACCCTACCAAATTGTAAACAAGCTCAGTCCAGCAGTCTATCAAGTTAGACTCATGCAAAACAACAAACTTACTGACAAATGGTTACATGCAAACCAGTTAAAATTGTATAAAGGAGTATAATTATTAAAATCTGAAGTGACTGAAAGAGATAACCTCTGGAAAAAAGCACGAAAAACTCAGTCTGCTGCGGACTGGTGCAAGTTCAAAAGGGCATGAAACTCATGTACTAGAATGGTTAGAGATACAAAACCTGCCTACTATCATTCTGAATTTCTCTCTGCCTCCAAAAATCCTACAAAATTTTGGAAAACTGTCAAGGACTTGTCTGGTCACACATCCGATGGCTCACTACCTGACAAAATCTCCTTAAACAATAACACCATTAGTGACAGACTGGAAGTTCTGGATGCCTTCAATAATCACTTTGCAACTGCAGGCTTAGCCTTCGACAATTCCCCTGCAAATTTGATACGTTCTCAGTTGGATAATCAAGGTGCAGATCCTAGCGTCACCAATTCAGTCTTCTCCTTGTGTCCTACTACTCTGAAAGAAGTTGAAAACCTATTGCTAAAACTGGATGCAAAAAAAAGTACTGGTGCAGATACCCTCTACCCATATTTCTTGAAGGTGGCTATCCATGTATTAGCCATGCTCATAACCCATTTATTTAACCTATCATTAACTCAAGGATCCATTCCTTCAATATGGAAAACAGCGCACATCATACCCCTGTTCAAGTCAGGAAATCCCTGTGATCTAAATAATTACAGACCAATTTCAATTCTCCCGGTCTCGTCAAAATCACTGGAAGAAGTCATAAGTAACCAGCTGAGGCAGTATCTATAAGCTAATAACCTGCTTAATCCAGTCCAGTCAGGGTTCAGAGCTAAACATAGCACCATCACAGCACTTGCCAAAGTGACTAATGACTGGCAAAGAGAGCTAGACAACAGGAATTGCACCTGCGCCGTATTCTTGGACCTGAGCAAATCCTTCGACACTGTCGACCATTCTCTGCTACTCTCTTCCCTGACCTCACTTGGTGCTGACCCATTATCTTTACAGTGGTTCAACAACTACCTCTCTGATTGTTTCCAGCAGGTGAAAGCGGAAAGAGATCTCTCAACTCAAAAACTTCTCCTAAGAGGTGTTCCCCAGGGTTCTATCTTAGGACCAATCTTTTTGCAATATACATCAACAATATTGATGAAAGCATAACTAAGCCAACATCCATCTGTTTGCAGATGACACAGTTATTATATGTAAGCCGCCTGTCATAATTCGCATGTAATGACCTTCAGTCTGAGTTCAACCTGCTGCAACACCAACTCCTAAACAAAACTATTACTTAATGCCAAGAGAACAAAAGCAATGCTCTTTTCTCCTCTGCCCAAATGGTAAATTCAGCCCTATCAACCCCAGCCGCAGATTACTAAGAAGTTCTTGGCTAGAAGTTGAATTGTCCCTAAATTCAAATACCTGGGAGTGTGGCTGGACCATAGGCTCTCCTTTATAGAGCACGTTGAAGAATTACTCAAAAAATTATAACAGAGGCTTGGCCTGTTCTTTAGGATAGCCCACTTCTTAACTAGAGATGCCAAACTACAGCTAGTACAATCAACCTTTCCTATCCTTGATAGATTATGTTGACATCCTCTACAGTCTCTGTCCCATTTCCTACCTCACCAAACTTGACACATTATATATTAGAGCTTTGAGGTTCATCACAGGCCTGCCTTATTCCACTCACCACTGCTCCCTATATCAATCAGTGGGGTGGAGTTCTCTTCAATTCAGGCATAATAAAAATGCAGCCTTATGGAGCCAGAGAGCCATCTCCAAAATACTGCCCCAGTACATTACAGACTGTCTGCCTATAAAACCAATAGGCAATTACGCCCTGAGAAGTTGCAAATCTCTCCTACTGATGGTTCCCAAAGTTAACTCTTGCTTGACAGGGCTGCTATAAGCTTTACACTGTCCTCCTTGTGGAATAAATTGCAAAAAAAAACTGAAACTGAGGTCACCCATTGGCATCTCATCTTTCAAGCTCTTATATTCATGTCTCAGAAATGATCAGTGCAATTGTTTCCTATGACCATGAATTGTCATCATGCTAACCTGTACCATTTAACTATGAACAAATTACTTCTAGTGCTTGTCTCCTCCTTGGCTCTGGTCTGTCATCATGCTTTCATGTTACACCTTGATGCCTCTGTCCTCCCTTTGATACTGGTCTATCTTCCTGCTTTCTCCAACCTTCTTTTCACAACTCTATACTGCACTCATCCACAATCTACACGCAATCATACTATAAAAGTCCTAACTCCCATTTTCCTCTCCCCGTAGACCCCCACCACCGCATCAGTTCTACTAACCTATCCCTGGGACTCCACTTCTCACAATGTTTATCCTTCGCTTACATATTACATGCCCCTCCTGGTACCCCATCTGCCATAAGTTGGTGGTTCTTCAAGCCATTTTCATGGCTAGTACTAGTGACTGCCCCTGGTAAATGAACTACCTGGTACTTCTACACAGAGAACATGGTTTATATACAGTTGCATGGTTCAGTCATGGACCTGCCCCCTTGTATTTGAATCCTCCTCTGTTATGGCTTGCCTTGTCTTCCTTTTATCATTAAACTCCCCTATTACTGCACCATTGTGTTTGTGTTTATATACTTATTTACATGTATTTATATGTTTTTATGATGGATGTTACCCGACCCTGTTCTAACCAGGTCCATCTTGTAAAAGAGCTCTGCTCAATGATGTTCGCCTGGATAAATAACGATTTTGATTGATTGATTTAATTATTTTTCCTCACCCCATTTGGCGGAATAGTACTAACATTGCTAATTTTTTATTTTCCTTTTCGGATATACTGACAAGATAGCTATCTTGTTCCATTTTCTTCTCCTCTCAGGAGTACTCCCCTGCACCCAAGACATGGTAAAGGACATTCTTCCTCATTTTGATCCACCTGTGACCACCCCAGAAGGTGTCTCCATCAATATTCCCGACAATCTGATTACAGTACAGGAAGGTTCAGATGCCTACCTCACTGCCTCGTTGTTGCTCCTGATCAATCTACCCTACAAACTAATGGCAAACTAAATCTCAAGGACAAATCCTCCCTGTGGCCAAACTCTCCAAGGGAACGTTCCATGGTTGGCCCAATGCCAAATTATCCCCACATGATACTTTGTCCTTACACCAAACATCTCTTAGACATTCAGGTTTATATGTGACAGTACATGTCAGCTGTGTCAGCTGGGACAACTGGGACCAATACTTTATACCATTTAAGAAGATACTGTCCAAACATGAGGCTTTGTATCAGGTTCTGTATGTATGCTGATGGGTAGGAATTACCAGGATATGAGTGTGATAAATGTCTTATGATAGAGGTATTACAGGCTGAAATAGTGACACTACAGCAAAGGGTTCAGGTACAGGCTGAAATCACCACACTGGAACAGTTTATTGATTCAGTGGCTGAAGGCATCTCTGAGTTAATGCAGCCTGAGTTACCTAAACCACCAGAACCAGAGGTGATGGTAATGGCTGGGAAAGCAACATCAAGGAATGGTGCTTAGTACATAAAACATCGAAAACAAAGGCAGAAGAAATATAGGGGGTCATCGAATATATTAACTCCCAATAGATTCAATACCTTAATACCACATACAAACCCTGAGGTTGAGGAAGTATCTAACAACCAAACAGGCTCCAAGCCACCTGGTAATGGTTGTTTGGGTACCCAGGAAAAAAGGGTATGGATAAACATAGGACAACAGCACAGAAAGATAATGCCTCTCATGATATATTATTTATAGGTGATTCTATGCTCCAGTATACTGATCACTTATTGTGCAGGAATAGAAAAGACCATACTACAGTTAGTGTACTGTCAGGAGCAGGAATTGGAGACATTAGGCAGCTCTTACCTGGTTTGTTAGAAAATACAATTGAATCAGTTACATTTCTGCGCATTGGGGTTAATGATATCAACAAAAGAAGCCTCACTGATATACAAAGAGTTTTTGAGCTGGTGGGGTTGTCCCTTAAAGCCAGTGGGTGTGACCTTGTGATTTCTGGAATCTGACCTGTCTCTCGGGCCAGCCAAATGCTAAATAGGGGCATACAAAGACTAAATGGTTGGTTAAAGCGCTGGTGTCTTAGGGAGGGGTATGCATATGTGGACCATTGGCAGGACTTTCAAGGACCACATTTGTTTGTGCAGGATGGACTGCACCCAAACAGATGGGGAAACGTACACTGTACTTGCTCAAAAACTTAAGCAAAAGGTCGATGCCCATTTAAACTTGATGGGTGGGGGGATCCAAACCCAGGGTTACACACACTAGAGAGGCCATACAGTCCAAATTAAACTTTCTTTTAATTAATGCTAGAAGTCTTACTAATAAAGTGGATGAACTTTAGTTCACGTTGCATGCCTCCAACATACACATTTGTGCCATAACTGAAACCTGGTGGAAAGAAGAGGATACTTGAGATAAAAATATTCCAGGTTATACTCTATTCAACAAAGACAAGACTCAGTCCTGGGGCGGGGAAGTGGCATTGTATATTTCTGATAATATTATCTCAGAATGCATAGATACCTCCAGATGGGGGAACACTGAAATATTGTAGATAAAAATATCCCCACCACATATAGCTAAAATCAGTATAGGACTTGTGTATAGACCACCTTTTACTGCTGCTCTGGAGGACTCCCTACTATTAGATTTTATCAATAAGTTAACACTAGCAGAGAATGTTATATTATTAGGCAACTTAAATCTCCCCGGGGACACACAAAAAGCTGATACCCTCCAATAGAGTCCAGTTATTTAGAAGCATTCAATTTAGCAGGTTTGGACCAGTTTGTGCTAAATAATACCAGGGGTATCCATAGCCTGGACTTGGTCCTGAGCAATCTGGGTAACAATATTCAAAACTGAACAGTTTTGGCCCCGTTGAGTTCTAGTGATCACTCCATGGTCAGTTTTCACAACATGGGTCCACTGGGCAATGATACATGCAGTACAATAATTTATAAGTACGACAAGGCAGATTTTGATTGCATGACAAGGGATCTGGCCAATTGGAACTGGAAAATGGAGTTTGGCAATCAATCATTACAATTTATGTGGGATAAGTTAATTGGTAAAATCAGTAGCTTGGTCCAAAAATATGTTCCTACCGTAAACAAATATAATGGGCTCAAAAAATCCCTTCCCCCATGGCTGACTCCATCAGTCAGGAAGGAAATTAAAAAGAAGAATAAAGCTTATAAAAAGGCCAAATTGAGTGGAGACAAAACATGTTGGGACAAATACAAAAACTGCCTACAGGCTACAAAAAGGAGTATAGCGTTGGCCAAAAATAAATATGAATATAAACTAGCAACTAAAGTACAGGACAATTGTAAGTCCTTTTACTCATATATTAACAACAAAAAGGGGGGTAGCAGAGTAATAGGCCCATTGAAAGGCCCCAATGGGAACCTAATATCAGATAACCAAGAAATAGCGGAACAGTGCAACAGTTTTTTCTTCTCTGTTTTCAATCATGGGTCAATAACAACAAAAAAATCATCATCAAAATGAATAATCTGTTTCTAGTCTCATATTTGATACCTCAGATGGGGTAATAAGACTTAAGAAGCTGGATTAGAATAATGCACAGGGCCCTGATGGTATGCACCCAAGAGTGATTAAGGAGCTGGCAGAGGTTTTGGCAGGACCAGTTACATGACTTTTTCAGAAATTGCTAAATGAAGGTGAGGTCCTGGAGGCATGGAGACAGGCAGTGGTTGTTCCTATTTATAAAAAAAGGGATCTAGGCAGGAGGTTGGGAATTACAGACCAATCAATCTGTCTTCGGTTCTGGGAAAAATCCTTGAGTATATCATTAAGGAACAGATAACAGAATTCTTACGTTTGTCAGGGGATGTAGATACTGCACAACATGGGTTCATCAAGGAAAGGTCATGCCAAACTAATCTTTTAGAGTTTCATGGAAAGGCTAGTAAAGCCCTGGACAAAGGAAATTTCTGTTGATGTCATCTTTTTGGACTTTGCCAAGGCTTTCGACAAGGTTCCACATGGTGAACTGGTCGATGCTCTAATCAAACTGGGAGTACACTGAAAAATATCCCATTGGATTGAGGCATGGTTGAAGGGAAGGAAACAGAGGGTCTGCATCAAGGGGAAATTCTCTGGATGGGTAAACGTGACCACTGGGGTTCCCCAGAGTTCTGTCATGGGTCCTTGTCTCTTTAACCTGTACATTTCCTCAATGAGCATTCAGTCAGGTGTGTGGCTTTCTAAATTTGCTGATGATACACATATCGGCTACTTAGTAAATAACCATAAGGATGCGGACACTCTGCAAGCAGCCCTGATGGAATTGGAAACATGGACCCTGGATAAAGAAGGCAACATTTAACATTGAGAAATGCATTGTGATGCATTTAGGGAAAAATAATGTGCAGCTCTAGCACAGGTTGGGAGGTAGGGTACTAAGGGTAGTCCATGATGAGAGAGACCTTAGCATAAGAGTCAGCAATGACCTTAACTTTAAGTTGCATTGTAATTAGGTCATTAAAAAAGCCAGTTGTATTCAGTACTGTATTCACAAACATATAAAGAGTAGAAATAAGGAGCTCTTGCTCCCTCTCTATACCTCACTGCCAGTGTGCCCCCATGTGGAGTATTTTGCCCAGTTCTGGGCACTCGGGCAAAGGTGAAATCAAAGCCTTGGAAAGGGTACAGAGGAGGGCTATGCATAGAATAAAGGAAGTCCAGGGTCAAGATTATGAACATTGGCTACAAAATCTGGGAATGTATTCATTGGAATTTCATAGACTGCGGGGCGATATGTGCCTGATTTTTAGGGCCCTTAAAGATGTACAAATGTGGGAACAGCTGGGCTTGGTACTGAAGGAACAGATACATAGTACCAGAGCCCACCCATTACAGCTGAGTGGAGAGAGAGTCAACACACGTGTAAGAGAAAGCAATGGTTTACTGTGAGGGTAACTAAGATCTGGAATGAGCTCCCAGTCTCGGTGGTGGTCAGCAAAACAATGAATGAATTCAAAAACAAGCTTGACACTTACCTCATTAGTAAGAGCATCCTTGAGTATTCCTAAAAAGAATCTGAGAGCTAAATGGATATCTGTCTTTCAAAGCTCAGTATCAACCTATGAAACCTATGAAATCTATCACTGCTTTGATTGACCCTTCCTATTGTGATTCACTGTCTAAAGATTCTGCCAGGAAATGTTGCATGATACATAACATGGCTTCAACTGCCATGTATTTATCTGTGTTACCCTCCCCACACTGAGAAACAACTTTTGGAATATCCGAAACAAAATCCTGGTCCTCGTAGTGGCCTTACTGCCACTGCCCTACCAGGTTCACTTATTAACAATTTACAATATATACCTGTTTTGTTTAATTTGATTTATTTAAATATGAAAGAATCTGGTATGTGTCATACTACTAACACTTAATTGTTTTACAGTACTTTGTTACTTGATAGCGTAGCAGCTTTTCAGACTCATAATCAAGACCCTATTGCCAGGGTACACACCACTGAGCATAGAGGCAATTTTAGAAGAAAACCTACTGTTTCTAGTGATGATTCACATACTCCCAAACGAACAGTACGTGACACGTCTGATGTCACCGGTGCCACAGGCACCCTTACTGGTCTCTTTGGTTCTATAATGACTATTTGGAATAAAGTGGACATTGCTACTATCAAAGCACATTCACAAAAATTCCAGACTGGTATGATCAATGATATCATACCCCCATTATTGCATGGTGTGGATGGCCTTAGCCAGGAAGAATGATATACTTTATATAATATGCATGATAGTGCTAAGGCATTTACAGCTCTAAAGAAAAGATTAATGTCCTTATTGCTCAAAACAATAAAGAGGCAGACAAGCAATACATTGACCATGAAATATTATGCTCTGCCTATGGGTCATACATTATCACCACCGTCAACAATCTTTTCAGTGATCTTGAATCCAGAAGAATCCCTGATATTATACATGATAGACATATCTCTAAATGGTACTGTCCTCATTGTAAATCCCCTAACTGTGTTGCCATGTGTATGCTCCAATCTCTTACTATCCCCATTTCTACTGCAAGGAATTTTGGGTTTGTGACAAGGCACCCTAATACTGGTTCATGCTTTACTTCTAAGAAATGTTCTGTCAAGGATACAATGTTTGTGTCTTTTACTGTTTCTTTACCTCGCTTTATCCTACTACAGCTATATTTGACAAGTTAGCATCTGTACACTACACTGGGCACCTTAATGACGACATCTACAGAGAATGCCTTGACTTGCCACCTCTACTGGTCTTTCATCCTCTTCTGGATGCATGGGTCTTGCCACACACTGATTGTTGTGCGAAGAAAGGGTATATTTATTTGTGTCTATGTGATGGAGTTGATGTTATTAAACCTGTATGTGGATATTCTCCAGACAGTATCGGTTGGTCCTTTACCATGGACAATGACATCACCACAAATGACACAGGATACCAGGACAGCATCTGCTCCAGGCATTTACCAGTCTTACCAAAAGGAGGTTCATCGACTGACAACAAAGATTCCCAACATGACTTACACCTGCCCAGTATAACTACAAAAATGGAGACTTCCTACTGTTAGAATGCAATATAATTCAGATGGTAAATATTGTGTGGTAACTAATTTTAAATCTTTTACATACGGAGCTACCACATGTATTATTACTCCTCCCAACTTTTGTTTCACCCCACACTAGACTACTGTTATTGGGCACACAGTTATTATCCCCGTTCCGCTCATGGAACCTGACATTACTGACGGTGACCCTGATTACCTTCTAACATATAGGGCTTAGGACATCTACCGTACAAGAGTAGATGTCAGGATATGTATGCATATAATTGCTGTACGCTTTACTTTCTGATATACACATGTATTTCTTGCTTACAAGATGTTAGGACATCTGTGTCCTTGTAGTGTTATGATATATGAGTCAGCATTGCCATCTTCTGATGATTTGTATTATTACATGGCTGTATGCAAAGCTCTAATTTAGCCAATAGGGCTCATCTCTGTAACTAGAAATCTCTTTATCTTACAGTAACTATGGCAACTATCTTAGGTATATACAGTAATGTAAGACATTACGTCTTCTACCTCGGAGACCCCAGAGAATTCTACACTCCTCGAAGTATAGGGAACACATAGCATTGGCTCCCAGTTCCTAATGGTAAGAACTGCTTAGGGCAACTGTGATTCTCCTTTTGGTAGTAATAAACAAGATTTATTACTCTTATGCAATGTGTCTTTGATTCCTTGCATTCCCATTATTGCCAGGAACCTGAGAATAGAAACATAGAAAATAGAAGTTGATGGCAGATAAGGACCGCAAGGCCCATCCAGTCTGCCCATTTCTTTTTCTACCTTATAAATGTGCCATCGGCCTTTGCTGTGTCAGTGGCCTATCTATTCATAGTCATTTGTATTGCTCCCTTATGCCTATCCCATGCCTGTTTGAAGCCCTGCACTGTATTCATAGCCACCACTTCTTGTGGTAAGCCATTCCATGCATCTACCACCCTTTCTGTGAAAAAGAATTTCCTCACATTCCCCCTTAATCGGCCCCCCTCTAATCTCATGCTGTGTCCTCTTGTCTGCTATTTTTCTTATATTTAAACATGTTAGACTCTTTCACCTTGTTAATGCCCTTAAGGTGTTTGAATGTCTCGATCATATCACCTCTCTCCTTCCTTTGCTCAAGGGTATACATATTGAGCTCTGTTAATCTGTCCTCATATGTCTTCTGATGCAGTCCCTGCACCATTTTGGTTGCCCTTCTCTGGACTGCCTCAATTTGCTTAATGACCTTGTGAAAGTGTGGCCTCCAATACTGCACGTAGTACTCCAGATGGGGCCTAACCAGTGTCTTGTAAAGAGGGATTATTACCTCCCTCTTACGACTTGTGATACCCCT
The DNA here is from genome assembly GCA_016271365.2 of Neoceratodus forsteri. Lineage (NCBI taxonomy): Eukaryota > Metazoa > Chordata > Ceratodontiformes > Ceratodontidae > Neoceratodus > Neoceratodus forsteri. Next base: position 88,024,267 of record CM028136.1, read on the forward strand.
ACTAATACACCCTAACACCCCCCTAGCCTTACCTACTGCTTCAGAGGTCTGCTTGGATGATTTCAGGTCATCAGTGATGATGAAGCCCAAGTCTCTTTCTTCCTTTGTGACTGCTAGCAACTCCCTCCCAGCCTATAGGTGGCTTCAGGGTTTCTCTTCCCTATGTGCATGATTTTGCACTTCTTTGCATTAAATCCCAGTTGCCACTCTTCTGAGCATTTTGCTAGTTTATCCAGATCTCTTCTCATTCTGCCCACCCCATCTGGATCATCTACTCTGTTGCAGATCTTGGTGTCATCTGCAAACAGACAAGCCTTACCCTCTAGTCCATCTGCAAGGTCACTAATGAAGATGTTGAAGAGGACTGGCCCTCAGGACTGATCCCTGAGGTACCTCAATGAGGTTTTAGACCTCCTGGCAATTTTTAGCTCATTCATTGGCATTGCAAGTGCTAATCACTGCATTCTGGTCTCATTGGTCAGCATTCCAAATGCTATTGACAGCATTCTGAGCCCATTTGTCAGTATTCTAAGTGCTATTGACAGCATTCTGAGCTCATCCGTTAGTATTCCAAGTGCTATCAATGGAATTCTAAGCTGAATCATCAGTGCCCCATATGCTACTGACAGTATTCTGAGCCCATTTGTCAGCATTCCAAGTGCTAGTGACAGTATTCTGAGCCCATTTGCCAGTATTCCAAGTGCTATTAACAGCATTCTGAGCTCATCTGTTAGTATTCCAAGTGTTATTGATGGCATTCTGAGCTCATTTGTCACTATTATAAAAAGGGTCTGAGAAATGGAGCTTTCTGATTGGCTGCAAACATTCCAACAGCCTTATGCTAATCTTTTATCAACATACATGTAGAGCTTAGTCATATGCTGAACAAGGTTTAACACTGTTTAAAAACATTTTTATTGCAATAGCAATAAGCCACTCCCAGGGATTATGTTAATGGTCAGTTAATCACCCTCTAGGGGCATGTGGCACTCGGCTATACCTTGTGCCACAGTACACCCCTAGAAGGTGATTAACAGACCATTAACATAACCCTTGGTCATGCCTTATTGCTTAATTCCACATGTCTTTGATGGCATTCTGAGCTCATTCGTCAGTACCCCAAGTGCTACTGACAGCATTTTGAGCTCATTCGTCAGTATTCAAAATGCTAGTCACAGCATTCTGAACTCATTCATCAGTATTCCAAGTGCTACTGACAGCATACTAATATTCATTTCAGCATTCCAAGTGCCAGTGACAGCATTCTGAGCTCATTCACCAACATCTCGTGTGATATTGACAGCCATCCTGAGCTCATTCATCAGCATTTCAAGTGCTATTGGCAGCATTCCAAGCTTATTCCGCAGCATTTCAGGGGCTAGTAACAGCATTCTGAGCTCATTCGTCAGCATTCCAAGCACTAGCAACTGAATTTTGAGGTCATTCATCAGCATCCAAAATGCCGTTGACAGCATTCTGAGTACTGATCCTTGGATTCTCTGGAATTTGTTCTGTGAACACATAGTTGAAATGATTGAAATTCTGATTCCAAATCCATGCCAGCTCCAAGTCCATTTTTAGCAATGAAATTCAATTGGAATTTCCAATTATGATTCCTAACAGTATGGTGCACAGCAAGAGCATTACAAAATGTCCCTCATCCTGAAACCAGAATATATCGCACGTGGAGCACAATGTGGTGCAGAACTGCGTTCCAAAGGAGTCCAACAGAATGCTCCAATAGATCAGAAATCAGATTTATTATAGAACAAACTCACAAGTTGAATGGTACATCAGAGAAGAAACTACTCTCAGAGGAGCAGTTACTCCAGCACATCACTCACTGGAGTTCCCACAATATAATCCTGTCTGCAAGCCAAAATTCCTCTGAGTTCTGCCCTTAGGGATGTCTGCCCCTCCACGATGTCCCACAGAAAGCATGCGTAGCCCTCAACCTCGTTGGCAAGGGATGGATCATGGGAATAGCACCGATGGGCAAGTGGGGTGCTGTCCTGCTGTGCTGCATCCACCATAGGCAGATGTACCATAGCAGGCTGCTGAATGGGCAGAGACTGGGCTTGGGCAACAATTGCGCATCCAGGGATGGCCGCATCATGGTCCCCCACTGCTGCACCACAGCACCCTGCTGAACTGTGTTGGCAGTCCCTGTCCCCACAGCAGCACCAGACACAGAGCCCCCATCAACCACCATAGTGAGCAGGTGTTCAGGCCCTGCGGGTGAGCTTGGTGCTGCAGGACTGCTGATGCTGCATGATGCCACCCTTGCATGCACCTGTGCCTCAGCCAGTCTGCTGTTGGCCATGTCCACCCCAGATTTGTGTGGCTTCTGGGTCATCATCATCATACACATCCTGTCCACTGGGTCATCATCAGTCAAACCCAGAATGCTGACCAGCCATCATCAGTTCTGGCCTCCAGCCATGGCACTGGTTGCAGAGGGGTCGGTTAGCCCTGCTACTACCGGCGATCCGGCCAGGGCTGCTGTGGTATTAGAAGGGCCCAGCATGGCATTGTCCACAGCCTCAGCTGCAACCCAGAGTGATGGTCCAGCAAGGCCATCTTGCAGACCACCCACCATGGCACCACCCATGAGGTGTGATGGAGCTATAAAAGAAAGAAGGAATACATGGCAACTGACATGTGTGACTTTTGTGATCAGACAGGCATGTACTGGGGTCATGCACATGTGCTATAGATGTGTTTGACATGTCATGCAGTTGACAGCCAAACAAGGGGCCACTGATGCGGCCGAGCACCAGCAAATGCAGGCATGCACCGGTGTCTGTACATGCTCCCTTGGACATGTGTATGATCGGTGTGTGACCAGGGGTGGCTTGTCGTGCATCTGCGACACACAGTAGATGGATGGGGCATACCGCTACATGGTCAGTGCACACAAGCACATGACTGCCGACAGTCCCACAGTGGGGCTGGTCAGGGCCCCCATGGCACACACACAGGGACAGACACAGTTCCCGGGACATGTATACTCACAATGCTGCAATGAACTGTCACCTGTCTGGAAGCACCCTCCTGAACTGCCTGCACAGCTGTTCAGCCCATGCTTGGAGGGGGGAGCCCAACCATAGGCGGATTGTCATGTGTCTGAAACAGGCTTTTCAGTTTTCTTCTTATTAATGTCATGTCTGTATGAGTTCATATGAGACTGGAAAACCTCTTCAAACCCATATGAACTCACACAAACATGATATTAGAATGAAGAAAACTAAAAAGCTTGTTGGACAACATTTCTCGCAGTCAGAACACTCTGTCTCTGACTTTTCAGTCCTGGTTCTGAAAGACCATTTGGAAAATAAGCAACAGAGGTGAGCATGGGAGGTAAAACTGATTTTTCATTTGAATACTGTGCAGAAAGGCATGAATACAGTCATCAATTTCATGTCCCACTATCATTTTTAAAGTGCTCCTGTTTTGTTTTTGCCCTGGTTTCAGGTACAACACATGGACAATTATTTGTTTTATATGGTTCTAATAGGCTTAAATATAAAATGGTTTTATTTTTTCTATCTAAATGTTTGTTTCTAACTGGTGGGTGGTGATTCCCTGGGCTTTTGTCTTACATATGCAGAACTGCTATTTAGTAGTAAAAGATTTGCGTGTCATATAGGCATGTTGGCCGGGATATTCAGACTGCGCCAAAAAGATGCACAATAGAGGAGCAGGCACAAATCCATTGCGCCATGGCACAACAGGTGAGATATTCAAACCATGCTCAGGACAAGGTCCGCCTGCGCAATGTGGCTGAATATTGCCCCGATGCACCATAGCGCAATGAGGGATGCATCATGGAGCAGGGACGATGCACAATAGTGGCCCAAGGGATGCACAGGGACAAAGCCAGGAATCAGCTGAGCAGCAACCATGGATGCGCAAGGTGCAGAAGAGCATGCACCAGGACAGACAACCCAGCCCCCCCCACACCCGACCAGGGCGAGGCCCCTAGAGGTGGACCCAGTACCCCATGAGCAGCGCAGCCAGATGGGTGCAAAATAGACTACTGATCCCCGAACCCCAGTGCCGAACCACCAGCAGATGCATCCCAGTAGTCCCCAGCTGCTGAGCACGGCACCCTTGTACCATCCACCGACCAAGAGGGACCAGGACACAATGATGGCCATGCCCCACCCATGCCACGTCCCCACCCCAACACCACCCCCCCAGTACAGTGTGTCCGAGACACCTAGCCCAGATGCATGACCAAACAGTGCAAGTCAACGAAGGCTGTCCGCCAACTCCATGCCTATGCATCCAGTCACCTCAGAGTGCAATGCATATATACAACAACCCTACTGTGCCCACCCAATGCAGGCGGTGAAACCGTCCACCAACCCAACCACAACCCACACAAGGCCCTCCACCATGTCCCCTATGGAGACGCAGCAAGGTAGGTGACCCAGAACCAGTACCCGAGGGACCCCACATGTGCCAGGGTCCGCCCCAGATGCCACCACATGTAGGAAGACCCTCCAAACACAGGACCAGAGCAAGGGTCCCCACCCATGCACCGACCCCTGCCACAGCACCAATCCCACCAGGCAACACAGCACCCTCCTGTGAGGCATGAAGGCATGCGCCACACAGGAAGCAACACAGGGCACACCCAATGCCCTCCCCATCCCAGTCCCATGGGGACCCCGGCAAACATTCACGCGGGGCATTGCAACAGGCATTGCCATTGTGGATCCCATGTTGCCGTGTAACCCGCAGTCCACCTGCCACCAGGTAGCCGGTGAGCCTGCCATGTAGCGGTGACCCCATGAGCCTGCCCACTCTGATGGCAGGCTCATGGGCCTGTGACAACCCACAGCCACCTGTCCACCACCCGCATGCAGCAGGATCCCATGTGACAGCCACCAGCCCATAGGCACCACCCCAGTCCCCATGGACTGAATGAAGGGGCATCCAGTGGCACTGCCTACAGTGGCAACAGGGCCAGCAGGGCGATAGTCAAGGGGTCAGAGTGCCAGCTGCAAGGGCGCCATGTTTGCAAGGTGACAGGTATGGCCTGCCCCCGAAGGCACGCCGGCAGGTGAGCATGTGGCAGTGGTAGCCACACAACTGTGCGTACCACAGTGGCGCATGGTGGCATTGTAGCAGCAATGGACACAGCCGCACAGGCAAAGACCACACTGACAGGTGTGCCCAGGAAATGGCACACGCATCACAGCCAGCATCACACAGGTGAACAGTGCACAGGGCACACCACACATGCCCTGAATTGATAGCCCATGGCCCCCACCCACACCAGTGGAGGAGCACCACCAGGCACACCCACACCCACCCCACAGCAGCCACGAACACCACTGCAACAAGGCTCCATGTGCCAGCTGCAAATCAGAGACCGACACAGATATAAATAGAAATGTAAGTAATGTTAGAACACAGCAACAAAAACTATTTACAATAATGTACATCAGGGGAGGGGAATGGGTAGGATGTTACAAGGGGGGAAGGGAAAAGGGGCAGGGGACAAGGGGAAAGGCAATGGAATAGGACATGCGGGTGTGGGGTACAGTCCAGGTGGGGAGAGACGATGATGATGGCCAGCAGGCCATACCGGTGGCCCCAGTCCTCCTCCACCGCCATGGGGTGCCTGTGGTGCCTTCTCCTCCTGTCCCTCTTGTCCATATGCTGAAGCAGCTCCAGTGTGGCCCTCAAAACCTGCAGGAGCTCCCGGAGGGTTCTCGCCACCACTTCCCAACAATGGCCTCCTAGGACAAGGGAGTGAAAACAGTATGAGTGACTGGCCAGGAAAACGCAGCCCACCCAACGTGCATAGCGTGCATCAGTGACTGATGCCCCTGGGATGGCATACAACCACCCACAGTGAGTGCGCCCACATGAGCCGCATACCCGAGTAACCACGGCCATGTGAACCACTGCCCACCATCACCGCCCATGCACTGCACAGGACCACGCTGGCCATCCAGCGTCATGGCTATGCAGTGGGAAGACAGTGGCACAGCCAGGCACTGAATGCACCCACAGCCCACCCGTGACACCCACCCACATGTGCAGGGCCACAGGACGGTGCAAAGGACACCACGGTTAGTGCACTAATGGAGGGGCCATGCCACACCCCCACCCTTGCAACCCACCCTGCACAGATGTATAGGGAAGTACAGTACTCACCTGCATCCCACTCAGCATGGCACTGCTGCCCCACAGCACCACCTGTGTGGCCTGCCCACTGCTCCTCTCCCCCTGCATGGTCCCACCCCCGTCCAGCCACTGCCATCTGGGCTCTTTGTCGGTCTTCAGGGTCTGGGGGCAAATGTGAAGAGACACACATCAGTACCTGTCTGAACCATAGTCCCCCCCCACCCCCAACCAGTGTGACCTCTGGCCCAGTGTGTCTGAGCTGCGGTGGTGCAGGGCTGACACAGTGCACCCCCACAGCCGCCAGCACATGCGCTGTCCCACCCCCACCCCGGCAGTATGGCCTGCCGTCCTCTGTGTCCTAAGGACTGTTGGATATGACTAGTGATGGTCAAAGTGAACCTACCTGGCCATGGCACTGCACCCCTCCGGACACGCACCTGCAGGCACCTCAGATGGTCAGGGTCTCATCACTGCAGGTCCCCATATCAGTGGCGACACTGCTCACCCAATCACTGGCTACCAGTTGCCACCTCCAAGCCATCTGCAACTTCTTGCCACACCTCCATGCATGGCCTCTGGAGAGGTACCTGCCCAAACAGGGCCCCAGCATGTGGCTCAACAAGGGCCATGAGGTTGGTGAGCTCTATATCACTCCAGATTAGGGCACGGTGATCCCTAGTGCGCGGCATGTCCCTCGCTATCCTGATGCCAATATGGCGCCCAGTAGCGCATGTGGCTCACGTGCAGAGACAGCACAGTGCAGAGCTGCCATTCGCAATCGTGCTGACACCGAATAGCGTGATAGGCGAGCAGCCATGTGTCCACATGGTGCCTAGAGGTCAAAGGGCATCTGCGGGGTCAAGAGTCTGTACACGCATGGAGCGCCACTGCACTATTGGGAGTCTCTTGTATGGTGCGCAGTAGGGGCATGTGTCTAACACTGCAGTGGCCTACTGTGCAGAGGCACCATGGTAACAACAGCACAGTGGCGCAATAAGAAGCATGATGGCACTGTACCAGGCACGTGAGCCCAGTAGGACATATAGCACATGAGTGCCACAGGCACAATAGTGGCCGGGTGCTGTGCTGCTTCCCGTGCAATGTGTGTATGCTGTGCCACTGGCGTATATGTCGGCAACATGCGCATGCGTGCTGTGGGACCGACTGAGCATGTCACATTGTTGTGCCATGACCTGAGCATGCTCAACTCCATTGCACAAGGCACAGCCGTGTGTTATTCAGTCCGGTTATGCAAACCAGCTCATAGATACATAGATACATAGACAGTGTCGGCAGATAAGGGCCTATGGCCCACCCAGTCTGCCCATTTGAGCTTGTAAGTTCAGTTTGTTTTCCTAGAAGTCTGTTGCCCCTTACCCCTGACCTCCAGAATTCCTTTATGTCTATCCCATGCATTCTTAAATCCCGTGATTGTTTCAGCCCCCACCACTTCCTCTGGCAGGGTGTTCCACTTGTCCACCACCCATTCTGTGAAGAAATTCTTTCTCATGTTTCCTCTGAATCGTCCTCCCTCCAACTTCATCCCATGCCCTCTAGTCCTGGAATATCTTTTTTTGCTTAAAAATAGTGTTTTCCTGCACCCTGTTCCTCCCTGTAAGATACTTGTATGTCTCTATCATATCCCCTCTCTCCCTCCTCTCCTCCAGGGAGTACATGTTCAGTTCCTTCAACCTTCCCTCATGAGCCATTCCGCTGCGCATCTGCTGCATTTGCATCCCATTACAGTTGCACATGACCTCATTTGCATACAATGTGCTACAAAAGTGCCATGGATCGGTATTGCAGCCTTTGAAGGTGAGTGTCATGCTGTGGGGCCATCAGGACAGTGGTCTGGGAGGGTGGTATGGGATTGATCAGTCCATGTTAACACCTGTCCATCTCCACAGGTACAAGCATGGCCGAACATGAGGAAGATGAGGAGCAGGGGAGGGTGTGAAAGCATAGACCAAACTTCACCAGGGTGGAGTCGGATGCCCTATTCGAGGTCTACCTGGACAGGGAGCCACTCCTGAGTGGAAAGAGAGGCACTCCACAGGCCCGTGTGATGGCATGGGGGGGGAGGTGGCACGTGCAGTCAACCAGCAGGGCAACCACTAGCATTCCGTGCAGGAGTGCAAGAAGAAGGTTGGCACTGACAGGAGGATGATCAATGAGAAGGTGGCTGCCATCCAGGCAGCGCGTGCCGCAACAGTTGGGGGCCAGCAAGATTGCCGCACCTGATGCCACTGGAGGAGCAGGTGGCTGGCAACATGTGGCACTGTGCCATTGAGGGTGTGCCTGGCGGAGGCTTCCAGACAGGCGGCAGCCCATCACTACATGGTAGGACCAGTGGTGGTGGCGTGAGGGTGGCAGGGGTGCGGGGTCCAGGCTCATCTGGCACCACTAATGGTACTGTGTTCCTTTACAGCTTCTGAGTGTCTGCAAGCGGCAGAAGGGGTGGATGTGTCCACCGAGGGAGCGGCCCTGGAACAGGTGGAGTGCCCATCCACCTCCACTGGTGTCTGAGGGACCGACTGCCAGCAGACCTGCACAGCAGTCCGGACAGATGCCTGTGGTGTAGGTGCGGACAAGGCCCTCGCTGTGTTCCAGCATGATGCCAGGCACGGTGTCCTGTGTGCCAAGACGCAGCTCGGGTCCGACTCCAGTACTGATGATGACGTTCCCTTCATTCTGGACAGTGATGTTGGTGGGTCACGGGGGACCAACGACTGGCATCTGCCTGGGCGGCAGTGCGGGCAGTGATGGCACGGTTGCATGCCCACCGGCCACTGTGCCTGTCATGGCTGCAGCATCCAGTGGGGCAGCATTGGCGTGAGGACATGGCAGTGATGTAGGTGGTGCTGATACAGCCACGGTCTCTGCATCGGGTGACCCCTACCATATCGATGCCAGGATTGGCTGTGGGCATACCAAGCACACCTGGTGCGGGCATGTTTGGTGGCCCGCAGACACCTGCACGGACCCAGTCACATTCACGCAGCATCACCCCTGGGGGACCATCTGTGCCACCCCATGAGACCACTGTTCAGCCTGTGACAGCTGGCAGGTCTCGGTGAGGCCACCCACACGTCCGTGGTGGCTGTGCTACTGTGCTGCATGACTGACCCTTCCCCCCTCCATGACCACTGTCTGCTGCTGCCCTGTGTGCACTGTGGTGTTCTGTGTGTGACGCATGGGTGTAGTACCCAGTCCCGCACTCACACGGGCCCTGTGCATACCTGCCCGGCTGCAGGCCATTGTGGCGTGTACATGATGATGCCAGCATAGCGCTGTCTGCCACTGTGCAATTGTGCTCAGCGTCTGAGACTTGCCCAGTGCCTGCCTCTGGGTGTGGTTCTGTTGGGTTGTGTGTGTGTGTGTGTGTGTGTGTGTTGGGTGCCTATGGGAGTGTATGTGTGCATGTGGCTCTGTGGGCAGGGGATGGGGGTGTGTGCCTGTGTGTGCTTGCTGCATGCCGCCCTGCTGTGTTCCGCCTTGGTGTCCAGGCCCCCATCCATTCCCACACCCCTGCAGCTGACCCTGCCCGGGTGTCCGCCTCTGTATGTCTGTCAGCTGTGCTGTTGCCCTTAGTGCTTACCATGGCCCTGTTCACCTCCCTGTGTGGTCCGTAGTGCTCCTCTGCAATGGTGTTCCAGTGCTGCTATGCCATCCAGGCCAGCTGGGGATCCCTTCACCCAAGGGGTGGCTGCCCACATCCAGCTGGCCCGGCATCCTCATCGTCCCCACCACTGTCCCCCTCTTCGACCTCAATGGCTATCCCACTGTCGTGGCCATGTTGTGCAGGATACAGCAGGCCAGGAATAGCCCGCAGGCCTTTGAGGGGCTGTACTGTAGGGCACCGCCAGACCTGTCCAGGCAATGGAACCGAGCCTTCAGCAGCCCAAACACCCACTCGATGATATTCCGTGTGGTGGCATGTGCCTCATTGTCCTGTTACTGTGCTGGGGTCGGGGGCCACCGGTATGGTGTGGGCAGCCAGGGCCAGAGTGGGTACCCACTGTCACCTGTGTGGAGAGAGGTATCATTAGCATGGAGGTCAGTGTAACTGTGCCCCCAGTCTTCCAGGACGCATCCCATGGCACCCCTGCCCTTGCCCCGCACACACCCCCGTTGCTCCCAGCATCTGGCATGCACTGTATACTCACCTACCAAATGGCCAGTGGGGATGTCCCCATTCTCGAACCTATGGCACAGTGCAGACTGGTGCCAGATGAAGGCGTTGTGTGCTCCCCCAGGATGCGTGGCACGGACATTGACTATGCACCCCCTGGCATTGCACACCACCTGGCAGTTGACACTCGGGTATCCCTTGTGGTTGATGTATGCCGCCCCCTCCTGGCCGGGTGGTGTGTGGATGCAAATATGGGTGCAGTTGATGGCCCTGAGCACGCCAGGCAACCGTGCTACCCTGTGGAACTCCTGCATGTTTGCTGTATGCTCTGCCTGTGTGCTAGGGAAACGGATGTACTCCACAGCATGTGGCAGCAGTGCACTGAGGAATTGTGTGAGGAGGCGTGACGCAGCCAACTGGGTTATGCCTGTTGTGTCCCCTGCTGGTCTCTGGAAGGAGTCCGTGGCGAGCAGGCACATGATGGCCGTGACCTTTGTCTCCACCGACAGAGCATGGCTCCGTCTTGTGGGTGCCTGCATCTCCTCACTGCACAGTTCACAGAGCTGCCTCAGAATGGCCCCGTTCAGGCGATACTGGCCCACAATCTTGATGTCACTATATAGTTCAAAGCTGCTGCGGGCACGGTACAGCCTGTTCTGGGCATACCACCATGGGCCCTTCCACCACCGCGCCTCCCTGCACCCTGCCTCCTCACATCCCTCATGACCGCCTCCATCTGGACGGTAGCACTGGCCATGTCCCAGGATGCTGTTCCTCTCCGGTATGTCTCCTGGTCCTCTGGCTGTGTGCTGCTGGCGCTGCCCTGCACCGGATCCAACCCTGGCACTGCACCATTGTGTGACCTGCCTGGGCCTCTCTGTTGTCCCTCCTCTGTGGCACTCACAGTCCCACACACACACACACACATACATACACACTTCCTGTGGCTCCCGTCCACCTCTGGGCCACCCCTGTGCTCCGGTCTCTTGCCCTTGCTCCATGCCACTCTGTCTCCACTCCCTGCTGTTATGGCTCTTCTCTAGTGCAAGCTTCCTTCCCTCACTTGCTCCCTTTTATTTTGGCTCAAATCTGCTATTGCGTAACTGCCACTTGCTCTGCTGTTGCGCATGTTGCCTGCTGTTGAATGTTGCACTGCACCACATATTCCTGGTTACGCCCCCTGCACTTGCGCATGCATTCATTACTGTTGTGCTGTGGTGCATTGGATTTTGTGCTGCGCATCTGCTACCACTGAATATCGCGTTATGGCGCATTTCCGCTCTTGCACAAGCGCATCTCTACTGCGCATTGTGCAACTGCTCTGAATATCCTGGCCATTGAGTATATTGACATCATTAGAACAATAGAGTCCTGTTTACAAGGCGGTCCTGTTTCAGGTTACAGTTTAAATGATCACAAACTATATACTGATGAATGAATTCTAATTGCAGGCTGCACATGTTTAAACAGTGTGAATCTAGTCACAAATAATATTGACAAACACAGAGTTACGTGTTTTACAAATTTCTAAATAATATGCTTTAACACACACACACACACACACACACACACACACACACACACACATGCACATTTTCTTTAACTTCACTTCAGTGAGATTTGGAACATCTCAGGAGTCACTACACAGCATTCCATTCTGTGACCTTTGACTTACTGGTCTCAGGGGTGTTTACTTATCTCTGGTTGTGTTTCTTGACTAATGGCTTATCTGTCACACTCATGTTTTAAATGTTTTTTCCTCTGGGTTTTTAAAAAGTGAGCCCTCTTATATTTATATGCCATTTGTTCTGAAGAAGACATCTGTTGGAGGTCAAAAGCTTAAGGTGTTTCTGCAATCTGTGTTGGTCCAATAGAAGGTATCAATGCACTGTTATAACTTGTGTTATTAATTTGTTAATTTTAAGTTCTGCACTATATATGCCCAACAACTACACAGCAAATACACGCAAGCAAAGAGTTTGGCATTGGCCAGTGCTTGTTTAGCATTCTAAGTGCCACACTGACATCACCATTTTGTTCCTGTAAATTGCAGAAACTGTTGTAAATGTGCACAAATATTAGAAAATTTGATGCAAATGTTTGTATGCATTATTGGGGCGACAGCTGCGGCAGAATATCTGGCGCAAATCCTGCAGTGGAAGTTTTGAAAATCTAGCCATCTGTCTGTCAGGACTCATCACTTCCTGATGAGCCACCACCAGAAACTGAGTCCCGGGGGACACAATCCCCTCCACTTTTTCCAAGTAAAAGAACCTACCTTCCCAGAAACAGTCAAAGGGTAACTCTTCACGATTACCACATACCGAGGGATCTTAAAATGAGATATCTGTGAAAGGAAGAGTGAAAGGGTTAAATCTTGTTTAAAGACAAGTAGAGACACAGCTGAACAAATCCTCTTCATGGAGTGAAATACAGTAGACAAGAACACAGAAATAGAGATTCTAGCAACATCAAGTGAGAGTTACTGAGTTCAATAGTGCTGATACCCGTATAGCACAAGAGTGGAGCCTATGTCTCCTTTCACCAAACTGGCACGGACCAAAGGGTTCTTACCACTTTACACTTTTCTTAGGGGGAAACTGATTCCCCCTCCAGTCAATAAGTGAAGTCAGGAGGAGGGACTTCCTGCCTTTTGCATACTGTAAGTTGTTGGAGAATTGTCTTTGAGGGACTGCAGCAGCCAGAATTTGGTTGGCAGCACACAGTGGTAGTGTCAAGTTCCATGTGAGCATTGATAAGTAGCATGAATCAAACTTTGATAGGTCATGGCAAGGGGAAAACAAAAAAGAGCCAGGAGTTGGCATCATCACTTGGACGCCATAGTAGGCCAGTGCAAAATTTAAATTTTGCAGATGAATTGCAGGGAAGTGGCCCTCTACACTTCACACTTCACTGAACTTGCGTTGTTTACTTTACAGCTTCACCATTTTGCAGCAAAATATAGACAGGAAGTGGGGTATTACTGCACTTTGTGTTGTTTTTTCCTATGGAGTATATGAAATGTGAACATCGCAAATCACAGACGTGGGTAGTGCGAACTTCGTATAGTGAAATGCTACGTGAAGTTGCACACTTCTTGGCAAACTACACAAAATGTGTAGTTTAAAACTTTGCTCAGACCTACTTCTACACAGTCAGGCACAATGACAGGCCTACTTCTCCTTATCCCAGTCCCCCTACCTCACTCAGACTATACAGCCTGAGCAGAGACCAAAATGAGATTCTTGCAGCTGCATTACAGATCCCACGCTGGAGACATATCATTTCCAGGGCAGTAATATTCTTTCCTAAGCATCATTTATAGGCTGAAACCTGAGATGCATATTTCACTTTTTTAAAAAGAGAGAACCTCAACCCTTACCATTGGGATATCACAGCTACATGGGGATCAGCCATGGCCTGACTCAGAATATGCCATGTATCTTCATGAGTAAGGGGGCAGGACCATAACTCACAAGTGGTGAATTCATGAGTGAGTTATGAAGATCCTGACCCCTGACAAGTGAAGATAAATAACTTATGTGCCTGATTTATACTACACATTTTCACGTGGACCTTTTCAATGAGCTCTTGTTTGAGCTGTAACTGTTTTTCTTAATAGCTTTTGCTATGAAGTGTACTGCCTCAGCCATTATCAGCATGACAGACATGGAGCTCCAACAATGACCTGAACCCCAGGAAGCTTCCCTTACAGTACCTTCCCCATAGAAGACCCCCTCATGGTAGGGTCTTCTTGGAGGTACCTTATGACTTCTTGTCTTTTCTGAACATGGTGGCAGGGAACTCCATTGTGCTGGGTGGGCGCAGCACAGAGCCTGAGTGCTACCAATGTCACCATGCCAGAGCTGGGCCCTCAGTTTCAATCACCTTGAGATGCTTGGCTGTGAATATATGGCACTTACACTGCGCATTGGACATGCTCACATCGCAAAGACAGAGTGTCTCTCCTTCTACTGCCATCCCTGACTGACTTTCACCTCCCGTGCACCCACAGGTGGTGACTGTGTATCGGACCCCCCCCCCGAGGAAGAGAGTAAAGGTGGGATGTTTTGCCATTCTACCCCCAATAACCCTCTAGCACCTTAGACTTTTTCCCAAACCTAGGTTTCAAGCATTAGGAGTCTCACTCCTATTACTGTGCCGGCAGGCTTGTGTTTGAGCTGTTATGGTTAACAGTTTAAATACTGTATCTTTATTGAATGTTTTAGAATACATACATAGAAATATTTAATAAAAATGCATTCTAGGCTCATTGCAAAGGCACACATAATAACAAACAGACAAACATGCAAGAAACAGATGAGCTGTGAATTAAAATACATGAATACTAAATAGGTATTCTGTTGACCCTTCTGCTCTGCTTAATAATGCAGCGCTGCACTGTGATGTCATCCATCGTTGTTTCTGCTGCTCTCCCATTGGTGAAATACAGCATTATGACATACTTAATCTGTATTATCTTACTTGTAACATATAGGGCCAGATATTCAAAACTTTGTGCCGGGCAAAAAACGTTTGCGCAGGTTTAGCACGGGATTAGCGTGGGTCTGCTATATTCAAAAGGCCAAATAGCACGGGCAAACTACGTTAGCACCAGGCAAAATCATAATGTATGCAAGGGGCAAAGTGACATGAATACAGGCACGATGCTATATTCAGTGACTAGTGCTGCGCAAAGTGGTTTTGCATGACTTAGCGCGGTGCACATTACCACCCAGTAAAAGCTTGACTTAACCCTGGGCAATCAGCTTTGCATGCCAGTTTGGTATTGTGTGGTGTTTGCATGGCTTTTGAGTGGCTTTGCGCTACCCTAACAAATAAATATGACACACAGACAAAGCCAAACATAAAGGAAATATGCTGCTAACTGATGGCATAACAATGATGCCATCATCTGCCACCAGTCCCAGCCATGCCAGGTAGTAAGTGGTGACTCTGCCGCCAGTGGACAGCATGGTAGTGTGGCCATACAGCACACACCTGCGGACCACTCTTCTGTGGACACCAACAGATGCCAGCACACACATGCAGCACTGTGGGCATGGAGGATGTTGAGGGGAGAGTGTATGGGTGGCCAGGCTTTACCACAGACCAGGTGTGGCCACAAGGCTGAGACACAGCATGCAGTGCACATGGGCCAGTATTGGGAATACCCCAACACCACTGTGCCTTTCTGATAACATATGCCCACCCGGCCACATACCGTACAGCTGTACAACTGCCACAGCGCACAAAGCCGGACATGTATATGTCACTGTGAGCATCCCATGCCAGAGGTGCAGCATCTGTGGGTCACAAAACAGCGTAACAGTAGCGTCCACTGTCAGTAAACACCTGCATGTTGGGCCTGTCACTGTGTATAGTGCAGTCATCATCATAGCCCTACACACCACAGGCAGTACTGTGTCCACACACTACTGGTCCCCTTGCTACTGCAGTGTCTGCTGTGCACTGTAGCATGACCTACAGTGTGACAGTTAAATGCAGCACCACCACCATCTGTGCCTATGCTGTGTTGTCCAAGTACAGCTGCAGGCAGCAGCGCATGTGGAAGTAGTGTTCAAAACTGTATATTCCCCAAGCTGTTTGCGCAGCACTAAACCGTTAGCCCGGTGCAAACTGCATGCAAATCAGGGCATAATGAGATGCTAATCTGGATGTTTGCCCAGAGACTACCTAAGTAGGCTCATTTGCATGTCACTTTTGAATATGGCAAAGTTTAGCACCGGGCAAACGTGTTTGCACCAGGCTAATGGTTTAGCCCTGCACTAAACCCGTGCAAACATGTTAGCGCTGCGCAAACAGTTAGGGGAATATTTTACAGTTTTGCACACTGTACCTCCACATACGCTGCTGCCTGCAGCTGTACTGGGTCCATGCATTTGCTGGGACCCCAGTTGGCCACATAGTTCACCTCTACCTACCTTCACGTCGCTGTGCACTATGTTGCTGTTGTGGTTTGCACTCCCTGGTTGCCATATTCAGAGCTGTCTTATTCCAGGGCTAAGTTTGCCCTGCACTCCCAGCCCAGTTTGCCCGGCCTCATTCCCATGCTATATTCAGAAGCTGTTGGCCCTGGGCTATTCCTTTTGAATATAGCTTGCTTTGTGCTCTGGGATAGGTTTGCCCACCGGGCATTGCTAATTTAGCCCTGGGGCAAAGTTTTGAATATCTGGCCCATAGTATCTACTATCAAGATAAACATTTTAATCTTGATAATAAACATGTCGTCAAAAAAACTAACACCATTTATCTGGCAATATTTGTTCACACTGGTGTGGTATCAATACCTATATGCAGTATCTAGCAATGCTGCAAGTTTTTTTCGATGGAGTGGACAGGGAACTCTCTAAATGTGTCATATTGAAAGGCACAGTTAGTGAGGCCTTAACCTATTAACTAGCGACAATTGCATATGCCAAGATGCCTATGTAAACTGCATGGTGGCATTCTGCATACAGGGACACTGGCACACTCAAGGGTTTGTGAAGGCATTATACAGCTGTAAGGGTCACACTATTTAACACCTCCACAAACCTGATCTCAACTGCTGAGGTAGTGCATCCCCCACAATCACTAGTCTGTTAACTTTTACTTAGTCATGGCTGACATATTTTAATTTATGGAAATTTTATTATTCTGTAAATGTTTTATGTACAGCGCCTTGGATTTGAAAGGCACTATATAAATAAAGTTGGATTGGATTAGATTGGAACTGTATAACCCATTCCCTGTTAGTCAAGTGGACCACCATCCCAGATCACTGTTCCATTTATGGTAACCCTCGTTCGCTGGTGCATGGGGCTTCTCCTTCTGCAGTGGAGCAGGAAAAGGACAGGAGAGGTCATAATAGACAAGAGGCTGAAACATGACAAGCAGTGTGCTTGGTCAGACTGAGGTACAGGGGGCCCACCATGAAAATGGACACAGGGACCCACCTGGAAAATCATGAGGTGAGGGCCCACTGTGACACATTCATATCAGTATTTCACTTGTACATGATACACAAGCTCTGTGTTTGCATTTTATATTTACTTACAAGTCTCATTTAGTTCAAAAATAGATGATAAAGCCAATGATTCTTAGTTTAGAAGGTGACCAGGAACTCAACAGGGGGCCCATCGGGAAATGTTCAGATATCCTGGTGGGCCAATCCAGTTCCCCATGGTTAGTGAACTTCAGCATGAACATCTTGGAGAAAAGGAGCTTTGAAGGCATGGGGAAAAACCCAGTGAACAAAAACAACATGGCAAACAATGCCACAAGCAAAACGCTGTGTGTGCAAATGTCGGTAAAAACACCGCATACTACAGAAACCAATGGGGAAAAATATAGAATGTTTTTGTAGAGGCTCTGCCCCCAGCACCCTCAACATGGGTGGTTTTGCCTGCACACCCCCTGGAATTATTATAATCAACTCCAAGAGATTGTGGACCTCAGGGATAAGGTTTAACTCTGGAGGGGGGAAATTGTTTCTGAGTCAAAAAAAAATCTGGGGAGACAGGAAAGCAAACTCTGATCCCCTGGTCTCTGCCATACCAGGTGCCTGTGCCTTATCCACTCCACCACATGAATGGCTCAACCAGACACAGCACCTGAGACTTCTTCAACCCTTCCTCGACTCCCTGGACAGCAACAGGGGAAGCGGTAATTCACTACCACTATTATACCCCTGTCGCTTTAAGTGGTTACGCACTTTATACAGCGCAGTTCTTGCCACGCTATTTTACTAGCAGCGTATTGGCCCGGTACTAACTTTGAGAGGGCACAGTCTCTCAGTCTTCTGCATACTCAGGGGTATAGACTTAATCATAGGTTGACTCCCACTGCTGTCTCTGCGTGACCACAGCTATCTTCAATATATTAAAAACAGTCAGCCTAGATCCCTTGCATCCACTCTCCAGCCAGTAGAAAATGGCTATCCCCTTAGGTCAGCAGATAATGTCCAGCTTGTCATCCAAGTGTCTGATCTGAAGTAGGCAGAGCATGTTTTGTCTACTCTGCCCCCAAACTATGGAATGCCATTCCCCTGACATTCAGAGATGTCCCTCCTCTCAGTTATTTTGTACCAAATATTGGGGACACCTCCTCAGCCAGGTACTCTGCTCTTGTCTCAGCACTGGAGCATCCTCCCTACATACTTGCCCCAAAGAGTACTGTACAATCAAGTATTACGTACTCCATAATTGCCTTAATTAGAACTTAGTTGCGCTATATCCCATGAATCAGTCCTGCCAATGTATGTTCCTATTTTATTACATCCTCATGTCTTCGGTTGGCACCCTTTGCAAACTGTGTGAGAGGCCTTGCGGCACCATGCATTTTTGCTTAAAGTTGAACCAGCATGATATTCTGTGGTGATTTGCATATGCAGCCCATGATGCTTTGCATTATGAGGGCATGTGTGATTTTGTATTTCTCATACTATATGCCATCTTACAATAATGTACTTAGTTGTATCCAATGTTCTCACCATGTATTTATCTTCTCACCATAAATGTTCTACAATATTGTATTCTCCAATGGCTGTATTTTATTTTTGGATTTGTACTCTTCCAGGTTGCACCTGAAAATAGGCATCTTATAACCTAGTGTGCCTACCTGGTAAACAAAAGCTAAATAAAATAAAGTATGGACAGATTTTCCATCTTGTGACCTCCAGCAGGATACAGGGGATATGCTCTGAAGATCAGAGGTGGTAAAATTCAGAGGCAACATTTGGAGGCATTCCTTCTCCCACAGGATGATGGTGGACATATGGACCAGTCTATCAGCAAAGACAGTGGACATGAAGGGCCCTATGCATGAATACCTATGCGCCATATATAGGCAACACGTAGGCATACCTATGTCTGAATGCCACACAGCTGGGTCCAATGCATCCCCAGTGACATTCACTACAGGCACACCAGATCCCACGGACAGCCACATCATGCTGGGGGTGGTCCAGAGGCATACCCACACAGCACAGCATGTACAAAGGTGCTGCACACAGGGCCGGGGTGGAAAGGGGTGCACGATGGGGGGACCCTGCCGTAAATATTAATGTGCTCCCCCACAGATTACCATCAAGGTGCAGTGGCAATGGGATCCCCTGTACACAGCTGCCCCAGCCCACCAGGCAGCCTGGGAGTGGACATTCAGGCAAACATTTATTGTTTATTCCCGGTAGGGTTTGTACCTTCCCAGGATCCCCTACTCCTGTGCAGAAGGGGATCCACTATGGGGATGCAGGACGGGCATCCTATTGGATGCCCACCTACATCCCACACTCCACCATCTCCACCTGCAGTCACAATCCTCCACTGAATTACTGCATGCCAGGAGGGCAGGGGTGCAGACAGGTGGCTGGCAATCGTGAATGCCAGCCAGAATACGCCTGTCTGTGATTGCGGGGCAGCATGGCAATTTACACATGTTCCATGCATGCATCCAGCCCATTCGTGAATAGGGCCCAAACACAGTACAAGCCATCAAGGTAAGTGTGGAAGAGTTTCTGTTTGCTAATGGAATTTCAGGGTACTTTAGGGGGCTACCCAGAAGATTTTTTAAAGACCTAAGATGTACTGAAGAGTGGGTACCTTTGCTGGAAAAAAATGTCAGATTTATGGCTACTCTTGCAAGATAAAATATACTTGGGCCTAGATATTCAGAAATGCGCCAAAGTCGGGCACAAATCCGCTGCGCCGTGACACAGCTGGAGCCATATTCAAAGGCTGCACGGGCCGAACAGTGCCAGCGCAATGCAGCTGAATATGGCAGGGTTGCACCATGGCACAAACAGAGATGCTCCAGGACAACCATGGCAGAAGAGCAGCACAGCAGTGGGGGGGGGCAGGGCACAGAGAACAGACCCAGGAACAGAGCCATGGAACCACAGTGACAGGCTACGGAGGACTCCACCAGCAGGGCACACACAGGCACCCAGACACAGGACCCCAGAACACAACAGTGGCACAGATAGCAGGTGACAGGAGTTGCCAACAGCCAATGGAGAGCCACCAAGGGGCCCCAGCAGGCTGCTGACTGTGCCCCAGACCATAGTAGGCCACACCCAGGACCATGCAGCCAAGTACACACATCACACAGGAGTCACGCAGTGAGTGCGAATGGGTTGGGTTGCAGGCAGGGATTCAGTTAATTTATTTTCAATGGAAGTCTAAAACTTCCAGGAGTCCAAATCTGGAAGTCATTCCAATGTTTTGGAAGTCAACATACTTCCAGTATCCACATTTGGAAGTCAATATTCCAGGATGGACACATTTATGGATGTTAACACAATAAATCAACAGTAAAAATATAATTTCTTTCAGAAAAATCCATCATTTCTGACTTCCATGCCTGCAATTTTGGAAGTTGTCTAATTTTAGTTTTACATCTGGAAGTCAATGACTTCCTCCCTCTTTATTTTGGAAGTTTTTGCCTTATTTTTGGAAGTCAAATACTCCCAAAATGGAATTAACTGAAGCCTTGGTTGCAGGCAGCATGGCAGACCACATGGGACAAGCCACACAACACCAAGCAGAGGACCCCAGCACAGTGTGTAGACAGTATCTGACCAATGACAATGGCCATGTGCTACCATAACACACACACCCCTGACAACCACCCCATGAGCACCCCAAGGCACAGCCACCGACCCAAGGGGTGGACACCACCACCATGGAGGGACATACCACAGCACACAGCAGTGAACCATGGAAGCACAACACGTGCCACCTCTCATGCACACCACACGGACAGACACTGGGCCACTGCAGCATGGCTTCACATGCCACCTGCAAAGCAGACACAGAAACAGGCATGTATGTCAGAAAATATATATATTTAACACAACTATGTACATAAACAACAGGGGCTGGTATAAGGTAGGTACAGCGAGGGAAGGGGCCAGGGTACGGGGACAGTACAGTGGGCTGGGGGGCTGTAGCGGAAGGTTCAATGGGGAAACAGGGAAAAGCTGGGGCAACTCTATCGATGGCCCCATCCCGAGCCGTCTCTCCCTCCTCTCTGCTGCCATTATCCTCCTCATGGCCACCATCACCTCAAGGATGCTCGACACAATGAACAAGGTCTCCCGCATCAGCCAGCTCAGCATCAGTCTGGAGGGGGTCTCTGCACTGGCCGCCAGACACCTATAGCAAGGGACAAGATAGGTGATCAGTGCACTGGCCCAAGGAACCATGCCCAACCACAGTGTGCAATGGGCAGTGGGATCACACACCCCTGGAGGGCCCGTAACAGCCACCTGTAGGGGGATGGGCCAACACCAGCCAGCAACACGGCGCACCATGACGTTGCACAGAGGTGGTTCCTGCCACACAATGACCATGCAACTGTGCAATGACAGTCACATGGTGCAGTACACTGGCAGCACCACAGCAACAATGGTCACAGCTGGGCACATGCCCATCCCACCAACAGGTGGTACACGTGTCCAATGAACATGCCACAGTGGCATGCACCACGCACAGTGTGACACACACAGCTGCCATGGCACATGGCACAAGCAGCCATGCCAGCACCCACTTCCTCCTGCCACCCCCCCATGTACAGTGCGAAGGACCATAACAGTGCTTACCTTCCCCCTGTGGCCCTGCTGGTGCTGGTTCCTCGCCATCAGGATGCACTGCTGGTCTCACACTGCCACAGGCCTGGCCTGCCTACAGTGCTCCAGTCCTGGGAATGGAAAGAGGACAGATGCACATCAGTAACTGACCACAGCAGCTTCCCCTCGACCCCTGTGCGCAGGGTGTGCCTCTGCCTGACACATCCCATGCGTGGCTGCACAGCTGCATCACAATGCAAGCAGAAGCTGGCAATGCCACTCTATGATGCACCTGACAATAGTGTACACCTCTACAGGGCATGCCAAGCAGCCAAGCCAACACCACAGTACAGCACCAGGGCAGACATACAACATGGGATGGCTTACCTGGCTGTGGCACTGCCCCACGCCTGGTGCATGCCTGAAGCCTCCTCAGCCAGTTGGGATCCCACCGCACAAGGTCACCATACTGGTGCCTGCACTATTCCCCAGTTTTGGGCACCCCAGTCCTCTGCTCCAGTCTGGTAGCAATAGCCTGCCACACAGTGCCCCAGCCTGCTGCAAGGGCACCTGCCCAAAACAGCTGTGGGGTGTGGGGCTCCACACAGGCCACAAGGTTGGCCAGTTCGACATTGAACTAGTTCCAGGCATGTCGTCCCCTAGCCTGCGCCACTGCACTCTATCGAGTTTGGCAGTGAAAATGGTGGGAAGAAGTGCACGTGTCCACTACAGGTGCAGGATCCAGGATGCGCGAGAGACTGCACAGTGCCCACCCATCGTGCAGTGCTGGAAATGCACAGTGCGCATGGCTAGGTGGAGTCACAGGGTCATGGAGGTCTGATCCAGGGGTCAGAGGTCACCCACCAGTGCACAGTGTGCACGTGCGCAGTAGGGCATGGTACCTCATGCATGGCCATGCGCGTAGCTGGCCATATGCCACATGCTCAATGCCACTGCATCGCACTGTCTGCATGTGGTGTGTGATTGACACCATGAAAATGTGTCATGCATACACACTGCAGGCCTGCGCACCACGCATGTGTGGGCTTTGCGCCGTGACTTGCTTCAGCATAATTCCATTGCACATGGCTCAATATCTCAATATTCAGACACCACATGCAAATGAGCTCATCAGCTAATGCGTGGCACAGTGGGGTTCATTAGCATGTCATTACTGTTGCGCACAACCTCCTTTGCATGCATTGCGCCACATAAGTGCCATGGAACAGACAGGCCATGGACTGGTATTGCAACCTTGACAGGTAAGTGGTGGATGCCGCTGCAGCTCTCTGGGAGCAGACAGCACTGCGGGGTGGGATGGACCTGGGAGATGCTGCCACTGACACACTGTGCTGTCATTGTCCACAGGAAGAAACATGTCGGCACAAGAGGAGGGTGGGGAGTGGAATGTCACCAAGGCTGAGACAAATGCCCTGTTGAGCAGTGCCACAGGCCAGGGCTGGTGCATGGAAGGAAGTGCCGACCAATGTGAACCAGCATGGCAGCCACCAATGGTCAGCGCAGGAGTGCCACAAAAAGGTTGGGACTGACAGGTGGTGCATTAAGGAGAAGGTGGCAGCCATCAGAGCATCCTGCAGTGCCACTGGAGATGCCACGGGAGGAGGGCCAGAGGATGCACCACACTGATGTCAACAGAGGAGTTGGTGGCAGCCACCATGCAATGCACCATGGTGGAAGGCGTGCCTGGAAGAGGTTTCTAGATGGGTGGCAGCCCATCACTGCATGGTATGTATGTCAGATGCGCACAGCTGGTGGCCCGGAGGGTGCGTACACATGCATGCTGGCGTGCATGCGGCCATCGTGCACGTCATGTGCATGTGTGCACACCCACATGCATGCCATGCTGCAGGACACATGCAGTGGCAGTGTATGAGGGGCACATGGGGGCATTGCATCACTGACACGCCATTCTTCTCTTGCAACACCAGCATGCCTCCATGCAGAGGATGGGGTGCTGGCAGCAGCAGCAGCACCAGTGGGTGCCGATACAGCCCCGGAAGACCAGCCTTCTACATCCACCAGCATCCGGGGGCCCCACAGGCTGCAGCTCAGCACCACAATGCCTGTGGATGTCCTGGATCTAGGGTCGGACAAGGCCCTGGATGTGATCTTGCAGGATGCCAGCCTCGGTGTCCTGTGTGCAGAGACACAGATCAGGGAGGGCGCCGACTTCGATGATGAATGCTCACAGCTCCTGGACAGCATGGTTGACATTGTGGGTGTTTCGACCCTGCTGACATCACAGGCAGGTACTGCACCCAGCATTATACCAACGGCAGAACAGCTGCCTGCCACCAGTGCATATGTGGTAGTGTGCATTGCCATGGCTGTGCCCTGCAGTGGTGGTGGTGGCACAGCCGTGCAGGCGCAGGATGGCGTACAGCCACCAGATGCGTGACAGAAGCAAACTGTGGGTGCCACCGGGCAGCCGGCCACAGGGTCCGCCGCCACTATGCCTGCTGTGCCCATTGCCCCTGCAGACCCCACTGTGCAGCATCCACAATGGGGGGGCTGGCAGCGTGGCAGGTCACCACCAGAGGAATGGCGTCCCTCTCAGGAGCCCCAGAATGTTGACCATCTGGCTGAGCACATCCGGCTGCTGCGGGTGTCTGTTCAGAAACAGGTGTTGCTTGCCACTGGGGTGCATGCACTGCATGCGGAGGTGCACCAATTAGCTGAGCAGCAGGAAAGGGGCACTGCACAGATCCTGGAGGGGATGCAATGCATGCAGGAGGCCATGACTGCATCCTTGGATCGCATTGCCAGTGTGATCATGGATGGCTTTGCAATGCTGGCTGCCACAGAGCATGACCATGCAGAGGTGACCCCACAGTGTGCTGTCCACCCTACAGACCCAGCGTCAGGCAACCCCAACATAGTTGACACCGGGATCTGATGTAGGCATCCCAGGCATGCCCAGGGCTGGCCTGTTTGGGCACCTGCACACCTCCACGAGGACACTGTTGCGGTCCCACAGTTCCACCCCTGGGGGCTGTTGCACCCCTGTGGATGATTCGCAGCCTGTGGCTGCTGATTGGCCCCAGCAAATCCACCCTCTTGGCCATGGTGGCCATGGTACCATGCAGTGGCCCTGATCTGTGGGCTGCCCTGACCACAGTCTGCAGCTGCTACCCTTTGCGCACATGGGTGGTGTGTGTGTACCTTACCACTGGTGGTGCACCTGTGTGTCATGCTGCACACTTCCTCTGTGTGTGTGTGTGTGTGTGTGTGTGTGTGTGTGTGTGTGTGTGCTTGCCTGGCCGCTGGACCTTGTGGTGTGGGTGTGATGATGGCAGTCTAGCACCAGTTTTGCCTGCGCACCAGTGCAATGCATCTGATCCACACCACATTCCAACGCCTAGGGGTGTGTGTGTTGCTGTGCGTGGTTGTGTGCCACTGACTCCCCTACCCCTGCAGCGTGCCTCTGTGTGTACATACCTCTTGCCATACATGTCCCACAGGTGTGCTGTACCTGTCTGTGTGGCCTATGCATGTGAACCGCACCATCTACCTGTATTCTCCATAGTGCTCCTGTGCGATGATGTTGTGGTGGTGTCATGCCTGCTGCAGCCATCAGGGATGCCTTCACCCAAGGGGTGGCTGTCCACCACCCTTTGGCCAGTTGCCTCTGTCATCCCCACTATGGTTACCCTCATTGGTCTCGACAGCTATCCCACGGTCAATGGCCATGTTGTGCAGTATGCAGCAGGCCAAGAATAGGCCATAGGCTTTCAAGGGACTGTACTGTAGGGCACCGCCTGACCTGTCTAGGTAATGGAACCATGCCTTCAGCATCCCAAAGACATGTTCAATGATGTTGCATGTGCTGGCATGTGCCTCGTTGTACCATTCCTCTGCTAGGGATGTCGGGCACCTGGAGGGGGTGAGCAGCCAGGGCCTCAGCTGGTACGCACTGTCACCTGTGTGGAGAATGACATGGTTAGCCCTCTGCTATGCTGTGCTGTGCCCCTTGCCTGTCTCTAGTGCCCCGGCCACAATGCACGCCCTGCCCACCCCCATCCCCAGGTCTGCTCTGCCTATCCCACCTTGTCTGTGCCATTGTCACCCACTAGGTGGCCTGTGGGGATGTCCCTATGTTCAAATCTCTGGCACATCGCAGAGCTGTGCTAGATGAATGTGTCATGTTCACTCCCAGGATGAGTGGCGTAGACATTGATGATGCGCCCCGTGGCATCGCACACCACCTGGCAGTTGATGCTCAGGCTCCCCTTCCTGTTGATATACACCAGTCCCTCAGGGCCAGGTGGCATGCGGATGCCCACGTGTGAGCAGTCCATAGCCACAATCACACCAGGCATGCATGCCACCCTGTGGAAGTCCTGCATAATTGTTGTATGCTCCGCCTGTGTGCTGGGGAAATGGATGAATTCTGAAGCATGTCAACAGAGCATTAAGGAACTGAGTGAGGAGGTGGTATGTGGCCAACTGGGTGATGCCCATGGTGTTCCCTGTTGGTCTTTGGAAGGTGCCCATGCACATGACGCCGGTCACCTTCATCTCCACAGACATGGTGTGGCTCCGTTTGGTGGGTGTCTGCATCTCCTCACTGCACAGCTTGCAGAGCTACCTCAGAATGGCGCTGTTCAGGTGGTACCGGCCCGCAATCTCGGTGTCACTATAGTTCTCAAAGGTGATGTGGGCACAATATCACCTGTGTCTGGCATGCCACCGACAGGTCCTTCGTCGGCCACATAGCTGTTCCTCCTGCCCCCTCACACCCCTCATTACCACCTCCATCAACAAGGGCACACTATCCATGGCTCCTGTTCTCCACTGTCCCCCGGGGTGGATGGCTGCTGGCGGTGTGCCACGCTGGTACACAGGTTCTGTGTGTGTCTCTGTGTATCTCTTTCTCTCTCTCTCTCTCTCTCTCTCTCTCTGCTCCTCTCCCCCCTCTCCCATGCCACCTCTCTGTTCCTCTCCCTATATGTCTGGCCTTGTGTCTCTCTGTCTGTCTGTCTCTCTCTTTTTCTTTCATTCTCACTCCTGGTGCAACTGCTGTCTGTGTGTTTGTGCCCTGTTTTTATAGGAACATGTCTGGTTGGCGCAGCTTCAATTTGCTCCACACTTGTGCCATGGTTTCACGGTTGAATATGCGATTGTGCTGGATATTCATAGAAATGACCCCTGCACTTGCGCCACATACATTATAGTTGAGCATTGACACAATGAATTTTGCGCTGCGCAATGGCTCCCACTGAACATGGCTCCTCGGTGCAATTCAGTACTTGCGGTGGCGCAACTCAATTGCACCATGCGCAACTGCTCTGAATATCCAGACCTTAGTGTCAAATTACTATAAATTCTTTGTATGGCTTCACAAATTTTATCAGATATACTGTCGTTTTTCTTGTATAACATACAGTAAATGAAAGTTTATTGCAAGTACGCACAAGGTTTTTGCAAGATCACAGTTTATGTAAAAGTGGTCTTCTGTATTCAACTGAAATGTATTGGCAGCAGAATGAAGACATTTCCTTATAAAAATGTAAAACAAAGTGTAAGAATTGATCAGGTTTATTGCTTGATTGTCATGCTTATGTACTATTTTGCAAGACCGTTGAACAAAGTGGTGTCAGCGGTTCAGTAGACTGCATGCCCTCCTCTGGGGCCGGAAGGTTTTAGATTTATTCCCACCAATACAAACACTGTAGTGCTGTAACCCACACACAGTTTTTCTTGCATCTCATGATACTGGCTAGAAATATTTGGTTGTATTTCCATCAACACTTACTTGAAGTATGTCACTGTGATTGTGGATGCTGTTTATTATTTCTTTTGTTAATTTTGCATTTGACCTGGGTCAAGCCTAAAAATAGACCTTTGGTCAAGTACTCATAACCTTAAACAAATCCTAAATAAATTAAATCAATCAATAAATCAATTATTTTTGCATACATTTTTCATGCAAATAAATTGTCCCTATCCTTGCATCTAGTTCCTACATAAAATTTTGCATATATCCTTGCATGTGGTACCAGTCAAAATATTTGCAGTTTTCTCCTTATTTTCGGTACAGATAGGGATCTCCTGCAAATTACTGCATATTTGCACATCCCATGTTTTTATCCCTGCTTATGAAGTGGTGAGGTGGATGGGGGCTGTGATGGGCATGGAATCCCTTTCAAGTCCAACCTTTAATTGTTGTGTTACTACGCTGCTTTCAGGTCAAAGTACATTCTAAATATCATAGATCTTCCTGGACATAAAGTCCTCATCAACCATCACTCATTCACACTACTGGGACAACGCCGGAGGTGCTAGGACCCAGCGAGAGCAAACTTTTTGCAGGAGGGTCGGTGTCAAGTTGGAGCCACGAGGAGTGGCACCGCAAACCTAGGCTCGAGCAGTAATGACTGTCTCGGCATTGACCCTCCAACTGCCTCAGTTCCTTTTTTCCCCGCCATCAAGTGCACTTCAGTGATGACGTCAGCTTACCGCCCGAGTCAAACTTGAAACTAGCAGAGAGTTTTTCAGTTTTATTATTTTGTAGTAATATTTTATATAAATGCAGCTTACCTTAGTTTATTCTTATTTCAGAAGAGTCTCAGCCTACATTGTGAGGTCGACCATGAAGTGGGTCAGGTGGCGGTAGGGCTGACTTATGAAAGCTGTTCAGTCAGCCGGGCTGGGTCTTATTGGCCCCCTTCTCCGGAAGAGGGGTCTGATAACGGGACAGTCCAATGCCCGGGGGGGATGAGCATTCCCTCCGGAAGCATAAATCTAAACAGTCGCACTCTCTGCACCATTCGGCCTCGAGCTCTTCTTTAGCCCACAGGTCAAAAAAGAGAAGGCATCACTCGAGGACACCCTCTGATATGTCTGCGCATAGACGGTTGGTCATTGACGCCAAGACAGTCATTACCGCTTGAGCCTAGGGTCGCAGTGCTGCTCCTCACGGCTCCAACTCGGCACCGACCCTCTTGCAAAAAGTTTGCTCCCACCGGGTCCCAGTGCCTCCAGCATTGTCCCATTAGTGTGAATGAATGGTGGAGACTCTGTCCAAAAAGATCAAGAATTACAGTAGGTACATAATTTCCATTTTTTCTTGGGTGAAGTACAATGGTTACAAACCTGGCCTTTACAGAATGCCTTTATCTCATCTGCTGTGACCTCTTGTCCTTCCTTCAGGCGCAGACAAGCACAGACCTCTTCTCCCATCCTTTCATCCTTCACTCCAACCACCTGCCCAAACAAATGTCACATTTAGAGATGTACTCTAAGTTATGTTCTTAAAATTCCCTGAAATTATCCTACTCTCCTACAGCGATGCTGGAAAAGACTGGGATGACAGTGGTTGTGAGATCACCAAAGCTATTAATGCTTATAGTGACTCCTGAAGGTAGAGGCTGGGACTGCAATAACTATGACATGCCCTTAAATATAATGCTTCTGTGCCACATGGTACACAGTGACCCCTGTGGGGAGAGTATGAGATGCTCTTACACTGTGACATAGAAACGTCTGCTTGGAGATGCTGAGACTGGAGTAGCTCTGAGATCCCTCATAGTCAATACTTCGTTTCAGTGGCTCCTGTTGGGAGAGGATAGAACTGGAGTAGCTGTGAGCTCCCTCATAGTCTGTGCTCCTACCAGTGTTTCAGTGCTCCAAGTCAATGCTTCCTGCTAGGAGAAGACGGGACTGGAGTAGCTGTGATCTCTGTCATAGTTGGTGCTAAGTTTCTGTGGCTCCTGCTGGGAGAGGCTGAGACTAGAGTGGCTGTGAGCTCCCACATTGTAAGTACTCGTACTCCTTCAGTGTCACTGCCTTCTGCTGCATTATTCCTAGACACTGCTACAGTGATATCTGTCACAGAGAACAGAGGAAGATATGACTTCTCAGCATCAGTACTGCCCAGTATTAAAGCTCTGCTAAACACAAAGGTTTTAACTTTGGGCCTTTTTATGCTGTTTCTAAACTTACCATGTACAGTGCCACCCATCAGGATAAAGTACATTATTATCCCAATATCATAGAGTGAAATAACTGCCTTGCAAAAGGTTAAGGGAACTCTGCACACTTGCATAAAGAATTCAGATCCTTGTGTGCGCCTGTCAGCAGCTGGCATGTATGGGCTTTTGTTTCAGAAATCATTTGCCACATAACTGTCATATCTTTTCTGACACTGCCAACTTTAATTTATGCCACATACCACTCTGTTGTTTTTAAATTAACTATATATGCAGTAATATTTTTTACCATTCAGTGAATAGAACAGAGTTTCCAAATTTCCTATCTGGACATGGAGAGCCATTTGGTTTCATCCAACGATTTTGCGAACAAAAGTCAGATGACCTCTGAAGTGGTCTAACTTTCAGGCACATGTTCTGTGATTCACAACACGGGGCTCTCCTTGCAGCCCAAAAAAAGATGCATGTGTCATTTGTTAATAGACATTGCTACCCAAACTGTGCAAACTGTTACAAAACTTGCACAGATTTATAAGTAAGCTGTGAGGGGTTGGGTATATTGGGTAGGATGCTTTTACAGTGCAAAATCTGCATTTGCACCAGTATCCTCCCTTTTGAAAATCCCTTCCTGGGTCTTTACTGACTCTTTACTTGCAAGTATCTGTCTTGGGAGGTCAGCTCCTTCTGAGATGCTTCCAACACCTGGAGAACATCTTCAGAAAGCCCAAGAGAGACAGAAAAGCACTTGAGAAGAAAATAAAAAACAAGAACATTAGCCTATATAAGACAGATTTATTAACATGTGCTAAGAGGACACCTAGACCAAACCTGTGCATGTTTATTATTATCTTCTGGAGTGTGGTTTTTGTCTCTCTTGTTTTACTGTTGTGCTGGCTGCCTAGTATTATACCATCCATACCCTAGTGTTGTGCTACCTTTGTTTTGTCAGAAAGCCCAAGGGCCTAGAACACTAGCCACTTAGGGTCAAGTTAGTCAGGTGCAGGGACTGCGGTCCAGATCCCTGACTGTCCACTCAGATCACACCAGTAGGTTGGTAACAATGGAAGCAGCCATGGAAGTCTGCTGCTGAGACTGAGACTGAGCTGGCAGACCAGTCTGGCGTGATCAGAATCAGGGAAACCCTGTCCATCTGCATCTTGAGGATCAACTTGTGGACCAGGGAATATGGAAGAAAGGAGTGAGGAGGTCCTGAGCCTAGAATCAAGAGAATGCATCCCCTTGTAGGGTGCTCTGCTGAGCGAGATGAGCAATGAACATCGCCTACTTCCTGTTTTCCCAGGAAGTGACCAGATCCACTGAGGGTAGTCCCCATTCTGAGAACACTTGGGATGCCACCTCCAGGTGTAGTGATCACTCCCAAATGACTAAGAGTATCCACCAGCTGGTTTTATGCTCCATGGAACCCCCTTTGCACTTATTCCCTCTGTTCCCATTTCCTCCGAATCAGTATAAATCTGCCTATATACCCCTGCAAGATATATGCCCTCTCGCCGGTCCTGATCGGCCACTACTTGCCTTGGCTGATATCTCCGAAGCTTACCCTACTCCAATCATGTATAATCCCCTGTTGCCTATCTCCTACATCTACCCTAGCACTTAGCAGCCCTGTTTCCCTTATCTAACTTGTCCATTTGTCTACCTCCAGGGACTTATTAACTGTATGTCTATTCTTTTGTATTGTCTACCCACTGTATTCTCTGTTTTCACTGTATTTCTCTAAATGCTGCAGAACCAACTGTGTAACACTATTATTTATACCTTGCTGTAACCACCTTGTTGTACATCTGTAATGTTTTACTCTGTAACCTCCCGGGTCCTGCCTGAAAATAGTCATCTCTATGGCTAGTGCACTTACCCGGTAAACAAAAATGAAATCAATAAAATAAATAAAAACAAGTTCACATGTAGGGAGCAAGCCATGGGGTTGGGAGAGAGAACATGGAAACAGACAGGGATCGGGGCTCCACAATGTCCTGCCCACACCGTCCTAACCTGTGCTGCCACTTGAAACCACTGACCCACTACCAGTTAATGCTTTAGGGACGGAGGTGTCCTCTCCTTCCTGGTTCACGCCACGGGGGCAAGCTGTGGGAGTCCTGGGTCAGATGATGCTGAGGGAGGTGAGAACCAGTCAGAGGGATGGAAATGAGACCGAGAAGCCCTCCCTGGACCCACCAATGGAAAAAAGCAATATGGAAAAATTGTGTCCAGTCCATTTTCTATGCGCAATGAGACCCTTCTGGGCTGTGGGATATTAGAGGATATCCACTCTCCCAGGTGCTGTAAGGCACTTCACCTGTGGCATTGGGCCTTATTGCATCCCTGAACATTCAAGCCCACCAGTACCCCACACCCTGTCCAGTCTTATTACTTACATAACTCACTCTAGCAACATGAGTAAGTTGCAGAGGAGCCCGCCAGGATGCAGTGGTGTCACAGAATCCTGCATGACAACAGAGCTTAACTGCCATTAAAATGGCACTGTTTTGGGAGGGCTAAAGCCCGAGGTTCAATGTGGGAGAATAGCTCCTCCCACATCCCTGATAAGAGCCAGCCTCCCATGGCAGTTCCCCGCTTAGTGCATTGTCAAACACTTCCCCTTTGCAAGCACTGGGTTCCTGCATGACTTATGTAGCTGAGCCTCCTTTGTTTGTTTCTGCCTCCCGACCCTGCTTGGTTTCCTTTTCCTTTTGCTCCCTCCAGTGCCTCTCCTTCCTCCGTTCCACCACCCCCATCCATTTCTTGTTGTGTTTGTTTATTGCTCTCTTCTCCCTTTTTGCTGTCTCCTCCTCCCATGTCCAGTCTGGTTCTTCCCCTTTTCCCTGCTGTTCCCGCCTCTCTTCCCTGTACCTTATTTTGTGGTGCCCTGTCCTCCGCCGCCTGCTGTTGTCTCCTCCCGGCCCCATTGCTGCCTTTCTTCCCATGCTGCTCTGTCCTTCATTTCCTGTCCTCTGTCCTGTTGCCCCGGCTGTTTGACCCTTTCCTCCTGTGCCTTCCCAGCCCATCCTGCTGCTCCGTTCTCCATGGTGGCTGAAGTCCTTGTTTTTTGCTCCAGCAGCTGTGCGGTGTGCTGCTCTGCCTTGTGCATTGCTTATACCCCCTCCTCTCCTTCCTTCTGACCCGTACTTTGTACCCCCTCCCTCCTCCAGCTCTGGAATTGTCCTTGCTGTGATGTTTTGTCAATGGTTCTAATTGGCTAGTTCCCTGAGCAGCACTCCATCTGGTGCTGTGCTCCTGTGAATTTTGGTGTCCTCCTGCTGGATCACCCGGGTGCGACACCTCATGTTCCTGCTTTTTCAACTTTTGCTGATTGTGTTGCTTGTGACTCTGCTGCTGTGGGAGATGCATGCCTATGCCAGTATCTCATGGTCCCTCAGCTCCTGTTGCCTCAGCTGTGGGGCTGCTCCCAACTGGCTGCTCTCCTGCTCCCTGTTCCGAACAAGTGCTATTCCTCAGATGGGTGTTTCATTCTTGCATTGAAGCTGGGGCTACTGGTGCCATTCCCACTTCTGTCCTCTAGCCCTTTTACTGTCTGTCTGAATACAGCCATAGGCAGTCTCCTGGCCTTCCCTGAAGAGTACTCATTGGCGTCTATGGACATGTTGCTGTTTCCAGTTTGGTTGCATATTGTTCGCCTGCACTCATTTCCACTTTGCACATTGTTCTGTCAGGGGCAACTGCAGGTGGTCTGCTTAACTTTGAAGTCATGGACCGGGGTGCTGAGGTACCACTGTTTCTCTGTCCTGTTGTCCTGCATCCCTACCAATGTTTTTTCCTGATTATGACTAGTGGACAGTATTGTGGAACCAACAACAGAACAACATCACAAAACATAATCAAACCAAAAAAAAAAAAAGAATATTCTATACTTCCTCCTTGCTACTTTACCCTTTTCTGGTCTCCCCCATCTTTCATGTTTCTCAGCCCTTCCCCCTGCCCTCCTCTCCTGTCTTCCTGCCCTCCTCCATCCCTCGTTCTGGCTCTTGTCCCTCATTTCTGTGTTTTCATTTAGGCTTCTCCCTCGCACCAGCACTGCGTCTTCATCTTCACACTCCTTCTCCCTTTTCAGTCCTGATCCACTCCTGACCCTCTCCTGGAGCCTGCAATTTCTCATTCTTCCCCACTCTGTCACCCATTGCACCGGCCTTCCCTACCAGTCTATGTCCATCCCTGTGCTGCTTATACCTTACCATTCCCTAGTCCCAGTATTCCTATACCCTGCTCAGTCTGTCATCCTCAGTTGCTTTGTTCTCCCCTTGTACTCATGACTTTTTGGCTCACTGAATCACTATAACCCTCATGCTGGCTCCCTCTCCTGCATCCCTGGTGGTAGTTCCCACAGAATGGCTGCAATTGGTGCTCCTCCTCCTATGCTGATATTGTTTGGCGTTCCCCTTGTTTGTCCCTACAGTCATGTGTTTCATCTGCCCAAGTTCCCATTTATACCTATGGCTTGTTCTGTACTAGGACCTTGCCAGTAGCGGAGCCTCCTTTGATGGTTCCTGCCCTTCTCATTGAAATGCTGTTTGGTCCATTTTGTTCCGCCGGCTTCCCTTTTATTCCCACAGCAGGTGACTGCAGTGGCACACTGAGGAATCATTGTTATCTACATGATTTTACCCTGCTTTCTCGTACGTGGCGTTCAGCCTTCCTTGCATTACTCACTGCCCTTGCAGCTTACCCGGCCTTAGAATGTTCCTTGCATTCCACTGTTGTCTGCATGCTCCTCACTGCATTCCACTGTTGCCTGCATGCTCCTCACTGCATTCCACTGTTGCCTGCATGCTCCTCACTGCATTCCCCTATCTCTGCCTGAGTGGCATTTCTAGTAATTGTACTCCCCCGTCCTCTACCTTTCTACTTTCTACCATCCTCTTCATCCTTTTTTGTTTTGCCTATCTCCTATTTCTCAGCTGTCAGCTAACATACCAGCAGTCCAACAGCCTCTTCCCTAACTCTGCCTCCTGAGGCATAGCAGTGCAGTTAGGCTCCCCCTGTCTACTAGAGATGAGAGCATGTTTCCTCTGTCTTCAGTCTCGACCAGTTATACTCCCGGTTGACTTTCCACAGGCTCCATCTCTAAACTCTGCCTGGTGTGGCATGGAATAAAAGTTAGCTCACCCTGACTGCCGGAAATGGGAGCCTATGTCTTCAATCTACTGTTTCAACCAATTGCATTCTATACCTGATACCCAGTTGCTGCTTTCCCTTCAGGAACAGAACCACTATACTCCATTTGCCTTCAGTCTACTGTTTCAACTAACTGCATTAACATATTAACATACTAAAATGCTAGCAGAATAGGCCTAATGGTCTCTCTCAAGTCTGCTCGATTTTCAGCACCTGCACTAAGGGCTGATTTTAGTGTCCCCCCTTACCCCTTGGGTTATACTGTCCCCAGTCCCAGATATTCCACCTATATTGGGCCTGGTCAGATTTACCCTCCCCTGTACCTGTCCCATCCTCTCTTAAACCCGTTCACAGTCTCCGCCTTTACCAATTCCCTGGGCAGTGCATTTCATGGCTCCACCACCCTTTCAGTGAAATAACATCTCCTCCACACCAGTGACCTCTTGTTGCCCCACCCTTATTCCTTTGGAGCACCTGACTGGGCCTCCCTTTTTGATTCCTTTCATGTACTTAAAGACGTCTAACATGTCCCCCACATCCCTCCTCTCCTCCAGGGTGTACATTTCGAGCTCCTTGAGCTTCTCCTCATAGATTCTGTCCCTCTGGCCCCAGATCATTTTGGTTGCCCTCATTTGGACCCTCTCTAGGAGTGTAATGTCCCTCTTTAAATGTGGTCTCCAAAACTGCACACAGTACTCGAGGTGTGGCATAACCAAGCAGTTGTACAGTGGAAGGATCACTTCCACCTTTCTGGAGGTAATCCCCCTGATGATGCATTGCAGCATCCTATTTTCCCTTGTCACTGCCCTCCTACAGGTCTCCAAGTTGTTCATTTTGACATCTACCACCACCCCCAGATCCCTCTCAACCTCCATGGCTTGAATCATGTCTCCCTTCCAGGGTATGCCCCTGGCCTGGATTTCTTTTTTTTTAACTTTTTAATTATATAGTTTGTGCATATACATTACATGACTAAAAGCAGTATAGCGTTATACTCCTTAAGGGAAGCATCATTAAAATGACATTCGATTTTGTGAACCACTGTAACATTTGGTACAAGATTGGAGGGAATTCCCTGTAGATAATAACTAGCTAATTCAACATTCTTTATATTTCAGATGGCCATAAGCTGTCAATGCTACTAACATCGAAATAACACTTATTTATAGGAGAGAAACACAGGCCAGGCAGTTATGCCTTTAAATGGCAATAGCTCTTAATTTTTTTTTTTTTTTTAAAAGCTCCAACATAACCTCCCAGTATGCTCCCGCAGCACTTTACAATTCAAAGCAAGTATTTATATTAGTAACATAAGAAATCTTTCAAGATCTTTCCAAATTAACTCTATAAGAGTGAATGTAATTCTATCAGGGCACCTCCAACAGTTCAGCTTTGAGAGGAAAGAGAAAAGTAATAAAATAATGCAAAGTCCGCTGTAAATCAAAATCAGTCAGGATTCTTAACTAGTTATGCCCCTTAAATAAAATTTGTCTTCCTCCTCACAGTAAAACTCCCTAATTCCTTTATATTTGTTTAAACAAAATTTAGATAGACTTATCCAGTTCTGCAGTAATTCAAGTGTCCTCCACATCAGATTCTGAAGAGGAATTGCCTTCCTGAACGGCCCTCTTGGCTTCAAGTTTTTCAAACAGTTTCGTGGCTTCTTTTGGGTCAGCGTGTATGTAGGCCTTCTTCCCCACTGTAAAGTGGAGTCGAGCTGGCATCAACAAATTATTTGGAACCTCCAAGTCCTTAAGGCACCTCCTAATCCCGTCAAAGGCTTTCTTCTTCTTACGCGTAGAATAAGATCGGGAAAAAATAATACTCTTGATCCATCCACTTCAATCTTTCATTGTCATCAAACTTCACGGAGGATACGATCTCTTACCAGCACAGAGGTGGTGATCATCATTACTGTTCTGGCCCCTTCCAAGACTCTCTGTCTCCAAACATTAATCCTGTAAGCCCGCACTATCTGATCTCCTAAATTCAACCCAAGGGTTTCCGATAACCAGGAATTTAAGTAGTTGTTTAGATCTTTCCCATCTTTGCCCTCAGGTAACCCTAGGAGTCTGACATTAGCTGCACGGGATATATTTTCAAGGTGCTCCAGACAAGAACAGAGCAGATTTTGTTCCTTCACACAAGCAGCAGCAGTAGCTTGGGCCCGCTCAGAGGATTTTTCTGCGCTCTGTGTTGTCTCAGTAAGGCAGTCCAGCTTCTGCTCAACTTTCAGCAATCGGGTACTGTACCCATCCATTTTTTCATCCATCCATTGTATTGTTTTAGTCAGGTTCAATATCACCTGTTGTAGGGATTCCAGAGTAGCCGGGCTAGACTCACCACTTGTTATTTCTGTTGGCGGAAGGTTTGCCGAAGCAGATAATGGTCTGGAGGCCCCGCCACATGGAGTAAAGAAGCCAGCCCTAGAATCCACATTTGTCTTCCCCATTGGGGTCACTTTTAGTATTACCATATTCCAAAAAGTACTGGGAGTTCAGTAGCTTTAAAATTAGTCAAATTACTCGTTTAGACTTGCAGAGTTTTGATCTTTTATAAGTGCTGTGCCAGGAGCTCTCCGGGATTGCATCCAATCAGCTAGATGGCTGGCCACGCCCCCCCGGCCTGGATTTCTGACTCCCAGGTGCAGAACCTTGCCCTTCCCAACAACAAATTTTAGTTTCCATTTTCCCAACCACCTTTTCAGAGCCTCCAGGTCCTCCTGTAAAGGCCACCCTCCCCTCCTCCCCATCCACCACTGCACCCAGCTTTGAGTCATCTGCAAAGAGACTCAACTCACTCCTGATCCCCTTCCTGATGTCTGAGACATAGGCAGTGAAGAGGAGTGGCCCCAGCACTGACCCTTGGGGAATCTCACTAGCAACCCACCTTGGGGATGAGGCTAATCCTCCAACCACCACCTTCTGAGTACGCTCAGAGAGCCTATTTCCCATCCGTTTTAACAATGTCTCCCTACCCCCATTTCCTTCAGCTTAGCCAGCAGGCCACTGGGGGGTACCGAATCAAACGCCTTGCTGAAGTCCAGAAAAAGGATGTCCACTGGCCTACCCTGGTCCAGGGCCCTCATCACCCAGTCATAGAACTCAACAAGGTTTGTCTGGCATGATTTTCCTGGGACAAGGCCATGTTGCCTATCGTCCAAGTACCCAGTTTGCTCCAGTAACCCCCCTAGTCTTTCCTTGACAATATCCTCCATCACCTTGCCGACCACTAACGGGCAACCTAACGGGCCTGTAATTTCACGCCTCCTCTCTTGATACCCCCTTGTGGATCCACACAACATGGGCCACCCTCCAGTCTTGGGACACCCACCCAGTCCTCCGAGAGATGTTGAAAAGCTCCACTAGAGAGACTGCCAGGACATCTGCCAGTTCCGTCAGTACCCTGGGATGTATCTCATCTGGCCCAGGTGCTTTCTCCAT
This sequence comes from Neoceratodus forsteri, assembly GCA_016271365.2. Lineage (NCBI taxonomy): Eukaryota > Metazoa > Chordata > Ceratodontiformes > Ceratodontidae > Neoceratodus > Neoceratodus forsteri. The sequence continues at coordinate 88,062,658 of CM028136.1, forward strand.
TTGAAGGGACTTGAGGGCTTCTCTTACTCTCTCTACCGGGATTTCAGCCTCCATGTCCTCCCCCCTTTTCACCCTGTACTGCTGGTCCCCCACCTGTCTGTGGTGGCCACTCCCTTTCCCCAGACCCGTCAGGGCCCCTGCTCTCTACTGGTCCCACCCCCTCCTCTGGTCTGCCCCTGTTCCCCCCGCAAGACATAGCTTCTCCATCCCCCCGATAAAAAATGAGGCAAAGTACTCATTTAGGATTTCTGCCTGTTCCCCTGTCTCCTGTGCCCAATCATCCCCTACCCTTATCTTGTTGATCTTCCCCCTTACTTTCCTTTTTGCCCCTATGTATCTAAAGAACCCCTTGTACCCCCTCCAAATCCCACTGGCCAAGGACTGCTCCTTTTTGCCTTAGCTGCTCTCACCATCCTGATGACTGTCTTGGCTGTCAGCTCCCTGGGGGTGGGGAATGCTACAAGTCTCGATGGCTGAGAGGGACCTGGGGGTGGTGGTGGATGTCAAGATGAACAACTCGGAGACTTGTAGGAGGGCAGCAGCCAAGGCAACAGGATGTGGGATGCATCACTAGGGGATCACTCAGAAGGAAGGAGTGATACTCCTCTGTATAACTGCTTGGTGAGGCCGCTGACCTTGAGTACTGCGTGCAGTTTTGGAGGCCACACTTAAAAGTAGTGTGACATTAACCTCCTGGAGAGGGTCCAGAGGAGGGCAACCAAATGATTTGGGGCTTGGGGGACAGGACTAAGGGAGGAGAGGCTCTAAGAGCTAAATATGTACACATTGAAGAGAGAGAAGGGACCGGGGGACATGATAGGAGGTCTTAGGCATGGAAGAGGGTAATAGGGGAGGAACAGTCAGGGTGCTTCAAGGAAGGAGGAAGGGGCCACTAGAGGGCATGGCTGGAAGCTGGAGGGGAAGATTCAGGGGAAAGGAGGAGGTGTTACTTCACTGAGAGGGTGGTGGAGCCATGGAATGCACTGCCTGAGGGCTGGTGGAGGCAGAGACAGCGGAGGAGGTTCAAGAGGGTGGGACAGGTACAGGGGAAGGGTTCTGGAAGCAAAATCCAATGCGGCAAGAATATCCGGAACTGGGAAGGGAGAAGCCAGAGAAGGCGAGGGGGACAGCAAGGTCAGCACCCAGGTTGGGGACTGACCAAACGAGCAGACACGAAAGACCGTTAGGCCTATTCTGCTGGCATTTTAGTATGTTAGTATATTCCCCTGTGATCCCTTCCACTCCTTAAGCACTTGAAGCACCTATAGGACGCCTTCTTGTCCCTCACCACCTCCTGTATCTCCCAGGTCCACCAGCAGGGTTTTCTGGTCTTATCGAACATACGCCTTTCCCTTGTGCAGGATCAGGTAACCCCCTGTATTCCCCTTCTAATGATCCTCCACCTGCTGTCAGCATCCATATTTGGCCATATCCTGTCCAAACAATCTTTAAAGGGACACTGTCAACCTGTTTTTCATCATATTATTTCTAGTTGAAACCCCACATTTTATAATTGCTTACCCTCTCTAAAATTCACTGATGTTACTGTTTGTTTTGTCTGTCTCCTTGTTTAGTAGAACTGAAATGCATGGTAATGTATATTTATAAACAACCTTGTTTTGTTTACAATCTTGGTTCTGTTCTTACTGCACAATTTTTGAGCATTAGAAACACACTCAAACAGTGCAGTCACTCATAAGGCAGTAGCCATTAAACTACCACTGCATTATGAGGGGCTAGACTGCTTTATGGATGTTCCCAAGTCCAGAAAAGATGCATTTGGAGTTGATCAGGGAATGTAAACAAACCTGTTTTGGTGTGATAACACCAATATGTTGGGCAGTCTGTTTTTTACTTTTTTAAGGAAAATAAGAGTCAGAATCAAACTACCAGCTGCATCCACAATCTTTACAGAATGTTGTCAATCATAAAATGTGGTTTTTATACTAGGGACACTTTGAGGCCTAAGGGAGTTGACAGTGTCCCTTTAAGGATCCTTCCTATCTCCCTGAAGTCAACACCCCTAAAGTCGATTACTACTGTCCTTGTTTTGCTCCCCCCTCCCGGGTCCAGGAAGAACCAAACTGTGGCAAGATCACTCCCCACCAATGGGTCCCTCACCTCTAGGTCTCTAATCTGATCACTGTCCGCTAGGACCACGTCCAGTGTCCGGGCCTCCCTAGTTGGCTTACCCACCTGTTGTGTCAGAAACGCATCCTGGAAGACGTCCAGCAGCCTCTGCTCTCTGGCCACTGGTGATGTCACAGTCCCTCAGTCTGTTCCTGGCATGTTGAGGTCCCCCATTACCACTACCCTTCCCTTTCCCAATCTACAGTGTCCCTCGAGATTTGCCACCAAACTTTTTTCCACAACCTCCGCCATTGCTGGTGGTCTGTATACCACTCCGACCTTTACTCTCCTACCCCCCTGTGTCAGCAGGGTGACCCAAATAGCCTCCACGTTCCCCTCTGCCTCTTCTACCCCTTCAATACCCATGTAATTTCTGACTAACAGTGCTACATCACCCAATCTTCCCTCCCTCCTATCTTTTCTGAACATAGTATAGCCCTCCAGATTTAGGTTCCACTCTTGCCCTTGAGTGGCCCAGGTCTCAGTGATCACTGCCACATCTACCTCCCCCTCAACTAGCATCTCCTGGAGTTCAGGCATTTTGTTTTCTAAGCTCCTGGCATTTATCAGGACTACTCTCCACCCCTTTTCCCTCCTCTCCTTTCCTTCCCTTGAGCTCCCATTTCTCAGCTCCTGCACCCTACCTGGTGACCCATTTCCGTATCTCCCTAGCCCCCAGAGGTGGTGACCATGTCCCTCATTTGCTCGTACCTGCTGGCACTGCCTTTTTGATCCCTCCCCTTCACAAGTTAAACCCCGCCTTTAGCAATGAGAGCTAGTTTCAGTTTAAGTTTTCCTTCCCCTCAAATTAAGGTGAAGCTGATCCCTAAGCGTACAGCCCATATCCTCCCAGGTCTCCCCAGTCCCCACCAGGCCGTACCCCAATTCCCCGCACCACTCCCTAAGCCACTGATTTATCTCCCTAATCATCTTCTTGTTTTCCCCACTAGCCCTTGGCACCAGCAGGATTTCCAAAAAGGAGATCTTACAGCCTATGGAAAGGCATACCCTGGCCAACTCCTGGAGCCTTGCCTGAATTTCTAGTTCACTATTACCATTTATATAATTTGTCCCCAAGTTCACTAGAATGTCTGGGGTCCCCCCACACTCCCTTGCCAGTGACTACAACTCATGCTTGGCCCTGTGCACCGTCAGGCCTGGGTGGCATTTGGTTCTGATCAGACAGGTTTTACCCTTCCCCTGCCCTTCCCACTGGATGCCTTTGATCATGAAGTCCCCTAATAGCAGTACTCTAACCTCCCCTCTGCTTCCCTGTTCACTCCTCAGGTTTCCCCTCCTTCCATGCCCCTCCTCATCCCTCATCTGGGTTCTCCCCCCAGCTGGCTCCTCACACCTCCCGCAATCTGGGTGTCAAAGGTAGCCCCTTCACTATTTTCCCTGGTCACCTCCTCCACCCATATCGTGGCCTTCTTTATCCCCCCACCTGAGTATCTTTCTCTGTAACTCTTTCCCCATTCCCTACTAATCCATCTGTCCTATCCGTTTGTTGACTTGGCTTTCTGCTCACTATCATCTCATTTACATCCTGCACCTTTCTTCATGTCATGCCCCCCTGTTCCATACCATCAGCCTCCTCTTTGTTCCCCTGATCCTCCTCTTCCTCTCCCCCACCTCTCTTCCCCCATCCAGTCCGCATCCTCCTCTATTGCTCCCCTGCCTTTTGCCCCTTCCCCCTTTGTATCCATCCCTGCCCCAGCTTCACCGGCGAGATCCTCCTCCTCCTCCTCCCCCCACATACTCCCCCGTTCCACCAATGGGCATAGAGGGTTAAAACAATTTGTGATCCTTAGCTCACACCCCAGTGCCTCCCCTCCCTACTGCCCCTCTCGGTTTACTCTGGCCACCCCCAACCTCTTGCCTACTGCCACCTTTTGGGCCCCACCTTCCAGGGTCTCTTAGAGCCCTCTGTGTACCCCCTTCCTTCCTCCCCTAGTGTGAGCACCTCTCTTCACTCCTCTGCAGTGTGGGAGGTCCCAGCACCTAGTGCTTCCATGTGGGTGACTGCTTGCCTCCTACCTCTCGAATCCTCCCTCCAGCACCCCTATCTGCCTTCAGATACCCTCTACCACCTCCTTAAGCTGAGCCAGCTGGTAGCACACTGGGCATCCCCCAAACCGCCAAGCCTAGTCCAGTATGATGGCCACACCACACCCTGTGCACCCAACCACCCGCCCAAAGATACCTGCTCTAGTGACGTGCGGTTCCTTCCCCATCATCATAGCAGTCTTTTCTAGGCCACATCTTCAAAACTCCACTGCTAACCCTGCCCACAGCAAGATGATTTTAAATGTCTCAGTGAGGATTTAAACAGAGGGTAACTGAAATACAAACAACCTTGATTGGCTGGCTGTGTTACTGGCCACAGAACCCTCCCCCACACAACAAAGATTTAAGATTTAAGGATTTATGTCCCTCTGGCCACAGAAAAGATTTTAAGTAGTTAGGCACACTTTAAAACACAACAGCAAAACTTACAAAACAGATAATGTGCTCTCCAGAACCTCATCACAGCTTCAAAACTCCACTGCTAACCCTGCCCACAGCAAGAAGATTCTATGCTTGATATCCAGTTGCTGCATTTCCTCTGGAAAAGGGACCATTATACCTCATTTGTCTTCAATTTCCTACCTCACCGGACTACAGTCTGCTCTTCCATGGATTTGATGTACTTGTCCCCACCTCGGTCTCTTCACATTCTAAACTTGGACCCCTCCAGCTTATTCACTCTCCACCTCTGTTGAGTCCCTTCGGCTCCTGGACTTCCTTGCAGCTTGTCTTTCACCTCCTCCTGTGTTCCTGGGCATCGTTGTTGTGGCTTGCCTTCTGGTGCAACCTCATCCAATCTTCCGTCCTTCATCTCCACGCTGCCATCTCCTCCCTTGTTGCTGCGCTGGATGCCTCTGTTTCCCTAATTGTCTTCCTCTTGGACTTGTCTGCTAGCATTCCCCTTGCTTCCTGCTGCATATGTGTCACTTGCACCTCTTCAAGGATGTGTACCTGAAGCCTTCTATAAGTTTTCCTCTGATGCTCCTTTTATCCCATCCAGTGGTTTTCAAGCTATGATTCCAGTGCTTCCCCATCTGCATTTCCAGTTAGCCAGCGCCTTCAGAAGTGGGAAATCCGTTCCCTATCTCTGCAGTAATTCACTACCCCCTATTCTAGTTTGCCACCTACTTCAGTGGTGAGAACCTCTTACTTCAACTTTGTAGCTCTTTGTACCTGGATTTGCTTCTTGGTCTTACGTAGATCTCCCTCTGAGACCTGATTCAGCTTTTCTGCATTCTGTTCTGGCATGCTGTGGCACGTGTTCCTGTTCTGGACCTTACTTGCGCCTGCCAATATCTGTACTGCTTGGCCTCTGCTGACTGTTTATCCAGCTCCACCCTTCAGTTGGTAGAATTCTGCTTGGACCTTTCCCTCCATCCTGGGACTGCTGCTTTCTTCCTCACCACCATTGTGGCTCAGGGCTTCTGTGTGTTTGCTGTGTCTCTTTCTGGGCATTCCTACAGCTATTGATGTGCAGCATCCCTGCCTGATAAACTACTCCTATACATTCATCTGTCTCATACTCCTACCTCAGCCATCATAATAGCTCCCTTCCAATGCTCTATGGAGTACCTGTTCTTCTCACCTGAGGAAACCTTCTCCAGCAACGTCCCTCGATCAACATGCCCTATAGACTCTTATGTCACTGTAGAAATATCAGTACTTCCCAGTCACTTCCCCAGGACCTACATCTGTAATCCCATTTTACTGGACTATAGAAGATATTATCTCTCAAACAACTCTGCAGGATGCTTCCTTATGTATCCTGTTCATTTGAGCAGTATGGGCATCCCTACATCCCATGCCATCATAGGATCCAAGATTTAGTGGAGCCTTGTGCCAACTCCATAATAACCGTCACTGTTACAGGTCATGGGAACCGCAGGATACCTCATAGCAGTACTGGCATAAATGTTTTACCTTCTCCTCATAGTCTTCTCCTACAGTTGGATCATGATTACTTGACTCATACTCCCTTAATAGCCATTGGATGTTCCTAAAACCTTCTCCGGCTACTATCCCAGAACACATATCATTGGATATCTGGTGCCTAGCTGTCTTGCTAAAGTTACTTTATCCGAGCCACTGTTCTCTGGTCCCTGGACATTACTTTAATTCATAAAGTTATTTATATCACTTCATCATGTTCCCCTAAATGAAACCAGCTACCCATTCAGTGGTCCTTCAAACTAGACCCTCAGGATTTACCTCCCATACTCCCTCCAGTGAATACCAACACCAAGAGCAGGCTTCCATTGATTACTCAATCTGCTCATCCGTAACCAACCTGGCTGTCTCACTATCTCAGTCATGCCCCACAACAGTCCTATATCTGACTAAGCATGCTAGGCACCCATGGCATTCTATGCTGCTCTCAACTTCCCAGTGCCACCTCAGTCTATAGACTTACTCAAAGACTCATTCTTGGGCTCCCCTCAGCATTCAATCATTGGATACTCCAGCACTGCAAAGCTACCATGGCCATTTAAGCCCCTGCCATGGGCAATTAAGCCACAGCAATGGTCATATCCACCATTTTCTACTTTCAGTCCTTCCTCAATACAAGCCTATGAAAATCTCATTATAGCAACAATAACTCTGGCCAACCCTCAAATTCATTGTACTGAACTTTCCAATTATTCCCATTGATATCCAGTTACCATGTCTACAGCATATACCACCCTTCCCTCATTGATCGAAGATGTTACACATTAAACTCTCCTACCAGGTACCTAAAGCTTTTGTTCAAATCCTTCATCATCTCCATAGATGCCTACATAGTGACATATCGCACATTGCTGAACTCCAAGCCTTGAGCCTAATCCAGTTGTCAAACCCTCTACAAAGTCTGATAGATTATTTTAAGGATTTCATAACCCATCATACTTCCCTTAGTTTAGAGCCTGGCAGCTCATTTAATCAACTTATGATCTTCATACTTGCATTGATTCTATAACCCCCTTTGAATATCACCCAATACCACATTGGAATCCTGAACAACATTCACCTCTTTTCCTGCTGGACTTAATCCATATTCGGGATCTAGACACTCCTTCAGAATGGACCAGCCTCTTCAGTCTCAGAATCAACCTTCTAGAACGCATCATTTAACAGATTCTGAAGGTGGAACGTCATCTCTACAAACAGTCCACCTTATTTAGAAATTAGAATATGGTTGTAAGAACCTAGGATCATCTCCTCTTAGTTTGCCCCGAGGACAGGCGGGTCGATAGCCATAGGTCCTCAGAGGTTTCCTCCACCTGGGTGTTCTTCCTCTCCCGTGTGCTACTGGTCATACTCTCCATGAGATGGAGGAGGTAATCTCTTTGGGCTTTCTGTTACCTACTCATCACCTGGCTTACCTACCAAGGGTGAGAATAGAGTAAAGTCAAAAAGTAAACTATAGTTACATAAGCACTACTAACCCCAAACTCTATTCACCAAAACATTGAATGGGAGGGCTAAAGCCTGAGGTTCAATGTGGTGGATTAGCTCCTCCCACATCCCTGATAAAGCCAGTGTCCCATGGTAGTTCCCCTCTTAGCGCATTGCGAAATGCCCACCATCCACCCTTGCCTCCTCCTTTTTTGGCATTCTGTTCACCCTTGGTACTGGGCTTTATATTCCCTACTCATTACCCAGCTTACCTACCAAGGGTGTGAATAGAGAAAAGTCAAACAGTAAACTACAGTTACATAAGCACTACTAACCCCAAACTCTATTCACCAAAACATTGAATTTGCAGTTACTGTGCAGAATTCTGTGTTGCATCCAGGTGGACTCCACTGTATATAAGGACTGAGATGTGAGAGAGAAGGTTTTGTTCCATAGTAACTTACCAAGGGAATGAATCTGTAGCTTCAGCCACAGACAAGTGCTGTGAATCACCCAAAGGCATGTTACAAAGTATAATACATTATCTCTCCCCAAATACCTTTTTCACTTAAAGGGACACATTCATGTACAGTGGCAGGCACAGTTTGAAAGCCCATGACAATTTCTTTTGATTGAGGTAGTGGGCATACCTGTAGCTGAAATTGGTCCAGAGAAACAGATGCCTGAGTCTGTGCAATATAAATACTACATTAGAGCCATTCTTAGAACCTTGTGATGTCAGTGACGATGAAGAAGTACCTATCTCAATGCACAATCAAAAGAACTTTTCATGGGCTTTCCAATTATGTCTGCCACTATACATGAATGTGTCCCTTTAACAAAAGGGTTGGGGTTTAAATAATGATGAATGAGTGTTTTTAAAGGACAAGTAAACCACTTATTTGCCAACGCAAAATTCCAGAATCAGGAGTCACAGAGAGGTAAAGGAAAGGATGATGTTTACACTGATGCAAAAACTGTATTAGCATAGTTTTGATAAATGTAGTTTTATATCATTTAATGTTAACGGCCTTCCCATTTCAATCCCCCCATCTGCTGTACAAAATGACTGGCAGATGTCATACATAATGATGTCATGAGAGTAAGTGGCACAGAGCTACACAGTACTCCACAATGCTAAATGGTTTCTTGCATTTCCATTTTTTTTACCCTGCTTTCCCCAAAATAATCAAATATGACTTAACGTGTATTTTTTTGACAATACAAATGCAAACCTATGATTTTCCTGCTGAAATTGTGTTATTTGCCAAACTACACAACACAATAAAAGTGTGTCTCACAGGTCCAGTCCAAATGCTGGCTTAAATTAAAATATTCTTTAAAATCCAGTTTTAAATACTTTTGTAATACTTTCTCTCTAAATATCACCCCTCTCAACCAGCTAATCTTTCAGTCTGCTACTGCACATTCCCTTGAAAGAGCATTCCCCCAGTCCCGCATATAACACTCAAATACTGTGCATTATTCGTTAGACAAATACTGTACATTATTTGTTAGACAAATACTGTACATTATTTGTTAGACAAATACTGTACAGTATTCATTAGACAAATACTGTACATTATTCGTTAGACTAATACTGTACAGTATTCGTTAGACAAATACTGTACATTGTTTGTTAAAAGAAATACTGTTTTGATGCTGGAATACACTGCAGTAACTTACTGTAATTGAATATTATGTTGATATTGTGCTTTGTTAATTTTACCACCTGGTATTATTTATCTTACATTTTATGTACTGTCTCTGCACTGTAACTGATGCTTTGTAAACTGGACAACTTTGTAAACAGGGCCTTCTGATCTTAACAGTTTTATCTTGTATAAAAATAAAGCAATGTACTACCACTTTGCTGGTTGCCCAGTGCCCAGTCCCACAATGAAGCACGTCTGCTAGCTTCTACTAGTCCAAGCACATGCTTATTAAATATTATTTTTCATCCATCTTTTCCAGCTGGCACTAATGTTATAAGTGATGCAGGTATTATAAGTAGGCGCTGGAGAATGCTCTTTCAGTGGAGTGTGTGATGGTGGGCTAGTGTGTGGGCTGTCTTACACAATAAAGGACATCCTTTGTAGGCCACATTAACATATATAAACTGTAATTCTGTGTGTAAGTTTGAAATGCCAACATAACAGATACCAAAGGAACTTAAGATGTATAGACTCGAGGAAAGGAGGAGGGGAGAGGCGGGACAAGATAGAAACTTTCAAATACCTCAAGGGAATCAACAAAGTCCAAGAGGGTAGCATCTTTCAGAAAAAGAGATGTGCAAGAACAAGGGGGCACAATTTGAAGATAGAGGAGGGGCAGCTCAGAGGTAATGTGAGGAAGTATTTCTTCACAGAGAGGGTTGTAGATGCATGGAACAGCCTTCCTGAGGAGGTTGTAGAGTCAAAAACAGTGGGGGATTCAATAATGCATGGGACAGACATAAGGCAATTCTAGTGGGGGGTAGGAAGAAGTAAGCTGTTGGTTAACTAGGATCTACATCTTACCCATTAGGTAGGGAAATGGGCAGACTAGGTGGGCCATACGGTCCCTATCTGCTGTCAAATTCTATGTTTCTATGTAACGGAAATTAGCAGAATTTCAAAAAATTCCACAGAATTCTATTAGTAGCAAAATTATGAAGTTTCAAAAGTGGAATGTTTTCTTGCAAATTAGTAATCCATGAACAATTATTGCATGGTTTACGTTATCAGCAGAAAGTTATTCCATGGTTTATGTATAAATACCTTTCGGAATGCCACAGAATTAAATTAGAAATTCCCCAAACACATTTCAGAAGTGGAATAGCCATTTTACATGGATTCCACTTGCAGAATTCCACATTCTGTACAGCTTGACTAAGCTGCATATTCCAGTAATGCAGCAAATCATCTCTGGCAGGAAAGCTACAAAAATAGAAACAAAAATCCCTTGCAGGGTCTCTCGACATAACTGGCAATAGTCCAAGAAGCAAACAAACAAACAAACAAACAACCACATATCTGCTGATACAGTTGCTGAGGGCACACTTACAGCAGTATGAATAGGCTGACCTGCCTTCTTAGCTATGGGTCTGAGAATAGCAAGCCACAGGTGAGAGGTTCTGCTCATACCTCTCACCTGTACCACATTACAAGTAACGTTCCTCATTTTACTTCACAAAAGCCCCGTGTTCCACATTGTGAGGACTTGTCTAAAATCTATAGTAAATGATGCAAAAAATATATTATTCATTTAATAACAGACTTTCTGAACATAAATGCAAACATTTTAACAGTGTTCTGAGCTTTTTAGGTAAAGATTTGATTAAGTGTTCCACATTTTGAAAGGTACTGTTCCACATTTTGGGGACAAAAGGTTGAGAGGTATGGTTCTGCTCTGCTAGGAATGCAAGTTACACCACTCTTACACAAGTGCTCTTTACAGCCACAATATCAGACTGCTGCCGGACTCTGATCCATGCTATTTGAAACATTTATCGAATGCCCCACAAATGTTACCATTTCCAAGGAATCTGCATGAGAGTCACTCTTTACAGAACAGTGTCTCACATGCAGCAGAACGAAGCATTCCCATAGGATGGGAGTTCACCTTCCATCTATAATGAAGTTATATACATCCTGATCCAGTTACTCAACCCTGAAAGGCCGAGATGGGAGTTCACACAGTAAAACAAAAAGCAGTAAAATGTCTGAATACCCCTTTACAAATGATGTCGTATACCTGTAATTATACTGAACATTTCATTGTGATCTCTAAATTTTAATATAGACCCGGGCATTTAAAAACATAGAACACAGAAACATAGACTTTGACGGCAGATAAGAATCGCTTGGCCCACCTAGTCTGCCCATTTCCCTGCCTACAGGATAAGCTGCAGATCCTAGTTAACCAACAGCCTATTTCTTCCTACCCCCCCCCCACAAAAATTGCCTTACGTCTGTTTCATGCATTCTTGAATTCTCCCACAGTTTTAGACCCCACAACCTCCTCAGGAAGGCTGTTCCATGCTTCCACCACCCTCTCTGTGAAAAAATACTTCCTCACATTGCCCCAGAGCCTCCTCTGTCTGCAAATTGTGTTCCTTTGTTCTCGCACATCTCATTTTCTGAAAGATGCTACCCTCTTGGACTTTTTTGATTCCACTGAGGTACTTAAAAGTTTCTATCATGTTCCCCCTTTCCCTCCTTTCCTCAAGGGTATACATATTAAGCTTCTTTAATCTCTCCTCGTATGGCTTCTCTTGCAGACCATGTACCATTTTAGTTACTCTCCTCTGGACTGCCTCCATCCTGTCTCTGTCCTTGCAGAGATGGGGTCTCCAGAACTGGACACAGCACTCCAAATGGGGTCTCACCAACTGTCTGTACAGAGGGATAACAACTTCCTGTTTTCTGCTGGTGATGCCTCTCCCTATACATCCCAGTATCCCCCTAGCCCTCCCTACTGCCTTCTCACATTGCTTGCTAACCTTAAGATCATCTGATATGATTACCCCCAGGTCCCTTTCCATTTTTGTTGCTGTTACTACCCCAATTGTGTATTCTTCCCCTGGGTTCTTGTTTCCCAGGTGCATTATTTTGCACTTCTTTGCATTGAATCCAAGCTGCCATACTTCTGACCATTCTTCCAACCTTGCCAAGTCCCTTTTCATCCTTTCCACACCTCCTTGTGTATCAACCCTGTTGCTGATCTTTGTATAGTCTGCAAAGAGGTATACTTTTCCTTCCAGTACCTCTGTAATGTTACTTATAAAGACATTAAAAAGGACTGGACCCAGTACTGAACCCTCCGGTACCCCGCTAGTAACCCCTTTCTTCAGAGTGGACTCCATTTACAATTACCTTCCGTTTCCAGTTGTCCAGTCAATGTTTTACCCAGGCTTCCACCCAGGGACCCTGCTGCAGATCTTTATGTCATCTGCAAAGAGGTATACTTTTCCTAGCATGAAAAATCTCACTGTTGAGGAAAAAATGATAAACTCTAAGTGAAACAGCTGCGAAACAAAACAAACAAAAAAAAATCATACTTTTATAAAAATCCAAGCACCTCATGCAGATTAGTTTGTTGGCTACAAATTGCTTTGCAAACATTGCACTGAGTGATTAGATGCCAACATACGTCCGCCACCTGCTGTTGCATGAAGTATTACTGCACCCAACATTCATTGCATAAGAACAAGAAATTGTGCAGATTTCTGCATGGACAGCACTTTTTTTTTAACGCTTCCAGGAACTACCTTGGGACACAGTTCATGCAGGTTTCTGTGATGTTGATGTCTGACACCCCCATACCCTTCCAGTCACAGTGTGATTCAGTACTGATGCTACTCCCCTATTCATACTGTGGACCTTAGTCCTGCCATGGCCCAATACTCATACCGCCCCACACCCTATAGCTCATTACCCCTAATATGCCCCAGTATCCTATGCTTCCACCATTTAACCTATTGCCCCCACTAAACCCCATGACCCCCTGGCCCACCACATGCTACATTACTACTGTCATGCCTGAGTGCCCAGTGCTCCGAACCTTTTGCCCCAAAGCCCCACACACTACCTGTGCCTCCTGGATCTTGGGATGGGTATGCAGAAACTGCTCAATCTCCGCTGGATAAATGTTCTCTCCTCCTCTGATGATCATGTCCCTGCAGCGGCCCACAATCTTAAGGTAGCCATACTCATCCATTGAAGCCAGATCTCTGCAAAGTCAATCAACAGTCAGTTATGAAGCATCAGCTAATCACTGCTAGAAACTGGCATTAGAATCTCTGTTCAAGCCATGAGTGACCGTGCTACTGTAGATGTACTACAGGAAAGCTAAACTGGAACTATTGGAGAGCAACAGACCTGGTAGATGGCTGGGAGGATGTAAATTATGAGGACAAGTTGTCTGACCATGGAGTTGTTCTTAGCTGAGAAAAGAAGAGTGGATGGAATAGTCATCAAAATGGTGATTGGAATAATGTCAAATCTGATATTTCTACTAAAAACAGTGTATAACCTGAATGAAAGATGGCCGACACGCTGGGTGTACCGCTGGTTGCCTGTTAGTTGCAGCTCCCATTTTTGGATTTTATTTAGCTATTTTCATTTGTTTAAGTTAATTCCTTATTTTAGAGATGGTTCATTTTGCTTTTCTTTTTCATTATATTTTGTGCGTTATATTGTTCTTTTTTCTTTATGGTAACAGCGACTTTGTGCTGTGCGCTGTGGGGGTGAACCAGTGCCGTGCTGTACTGTATTGAAGAGTGAGCTGTGTTGTGGGGTAAGCTGATGCCTGAGTATTTGTTGCACAGCTTACTGCCCGAAAAACGAGGAGATGTGAGGAGGACTTTTGGAGTCACGAGGAGCAGGATTGATTCTCGTGTGGACTGTTCTCCCCCGTGCCACTTTAGTATTCATAAGATTGTTCAGATGTTGTTAATGTGTGACTGGAGATTCTGAGTCCATGGGTCGGTCGGTATTGTCTGGGGCCATCTGACAGGGGTAACCTCGAGGATTTGGATGTAAGGATTGTTGCCTTTGGATATCCGTCTGAATTGCTGGAATTGGATTACTCTTGCTTCTGTGCCTGAAACTCCTTAACCGTTTCTGAAGCTTGGGAATTTTTGGACTATCATTGGCCGACCCTCTGGAAATGGATTTAGGGGATTAGCGGCTCAGTTCATTGCAAGTAATTAGTCTTGAACTGGCTGAGGCCTGCGGACCAGTCTGCAGCAGCTCTGGGGCCAGTACCCTTACCAGCTGGGTAGCTGGTGGTTTTGGGTGCTTTGACCCTTATGTCTCCCAGGGGATCATAGATACATAGACAGTGTCAGTAGATAAGGGCCTACGGCCCACCCAGTCTGCCCATTTGAGCTTGTAAGTTTACTTTATGTTTTCCTAGAAGTCAGTTGCCCCTTAACCCTGACCTTCAGAACAGGGGCGTAGCCAGGGATTTCAGATCTGCACACCAAGTGGACTCACTGCTACCCCCTCCCCCTTGTTAGTATAAGCTACCCTCCCCCCCCGTGTTGCCAGACAATATACAAATGTATACCAGGACCGTGTTTGTTGCCTCATTTGGCACAATAAATACAACTTTTGTGTCTCATGACGGTGGTTGTTGCCATGCATGGGTAAATACAAATGCCATGCATTATTCTCTAAGACACCCACATACCAGCCCAGAGCCTGTAAAGTTGTATTGTCCTTGGGATGCAGAGAGTATTAGTGTCTAGTCCTTCTAGTTTCGACTCCTATGAATAAAATTACAGAAAGCTTCAGTATTTTCTTTTAGTTTTCATGGAAAAAGGAAGCAGTTCAGAGCCTATTTGCTACCCCCCCTTAAATAAAATTGCACACCATGGAGTGCTTAGAGTATGCCTGCCTACACCCATGCTTCAGAATTCCTTTATGTCTATCCCATGCATTCTTAAATCCCGTGATTGTTTCAGCCCCCACCACTTCCTCTGGCAGGGTGTTCCACTTGTCCACCACCTGTTCTGTGAAGAAATTCTTCCTCACGTTTCCTCTGAATTGTCCTCCCTGCAACTTTATCCCATGCCCTCTAGTCCTGGAACATCTTTTTCACTTAAAAATAGTGTCTTCCTGCACCCTGATCCTCCCTGTAAGATACCTGTATGTCTCAATCATATCCCCTCTCTCCCTCCTCTCCTCTAGGGAGTACATATTCAATTCCTTCAGCCTGTTCTCATAGGACTTGTGATGCAATCCATGCACCATCTTTGTTGCCCTTCTCTGAACCTTCTCTACCCTGTCTATGTCCTTACATAAGTAAGGTCTCCAGAACTGTGACCCTACTCCAGGTGGGGCCTCACTAGTGTCTTGTATAGTGGAATTATGACCTCCCTTTTCCTGCTGGTGATGCCCCTGCCTATACATCCCAGCATCCTATTTGCTTTACCTACTGCCTTGTCACACTGTTTCCCTACCTTGAGGTCATAAGAGATGATAACCCCAAGATCCCTTTCCTGCTTGGTGCATGCTATATCCTCACCCCCCAACTGATATATTATGCCAGGGTTTTTGTGCCCCATATGCACTATCTTGCACTTCTTTGCATTGAATTTCAACATCGAACCCTGACCATTCTTCAAGTTTCTGCAGGTCCCTCTCATTCTGTCTACACCCTCTGGTGTGTCTACTCTGTTACAGAGCTTTGTGTCATCAGCAAATAGGAAATTCTGCCTTCTAGGTCCTGCAAAAGTCACTGATGAAGATGTTGAACAGGACCAGTCCCAGCAGTGATCCCTGTGGTACCCACTGGTCACTCTTCCCTCTGAGGAGTGACAGCCATTTACCACCACCCTCTGTGTCCTGCTGCCCAGCCAGTTACCTACCCACCACACTACTGTCCTGCCCACAACCATATTCCCCAGTTTGTGTAATAGTCTTCTATGTGGCACAGTGTCAAAGGTCTTGCTGTAGTCCAGATAGGCCATGTCCACTGCCCTCCCCTGATCCACCTCTCTAGTCACCCAGTCAAAAAATTCAATGAGGTTGGTCTGACATGACCTCCCCCTTGTAAAACCATGCTGCCTTTAGTCCTGTAGTCCACTGACAACCAGATGTTCCACCAATCTCTCCTTCAGTAGTGCTTCCATAATCTTCCCCACTACCGAGGTGAGGCTGACTGGTCTGTAGTTCCCCGCTTCCTCTTTATTCCTACTTTTGTATAAGGGGACTAAATCTGCTGTCCTCCAGTTTTTGGGTACCTTCCCTGTTTCCAGTGATTGGCTAAACAGGATAGCCAGAGGTTCAGCCACCACCTCTCTTAGTTCTTTAAGGACCCAGGGTGCACCCCATCTGGCCCCATTGCTTTGTCAACTCTTATTACTTCCAGTTCCTTCAGGACCCTTTCTTGTGTAAAGGACTTGTGTCCATTTCTGCACCATTCTCACCCTTGTACTCCCTTCAGACCCATTGCTCCTCTTCCTCAGTAAAGACTGAGCAGAAATACCTGTTCAATATGTCAGCTTTACTGTTGTCATCCTCCACGCGGCCCCCATCCTCCCCCTTCAGTCTCACTATCCCTCCCTTTGTCTTTCTTTTTTCACTTATGTACCTGTAAAAGGTTTTGTCCCCATTACCCACTGATTTTGCAATGTGCTTTTCTGTCTGAGCTTTGGCTTCCCTTACTGGCCTCCCTGTCTCCCTGTGCTTCTTCTGGTACTTCTCCCTATCCCCTTCTGCCTGTGTCTTTTTGTATTGCCTGAATGCAATCTTTTTGGCTTTCACTTTCTCCACTACCTCCTTGGAAAACCATAATGGCCTCCTCTTCCTTTTGCTAACCTGCTTAATGCATAATTCTGTTGTTCTTGCAATCTCCATTTCAAATAGGATCGATTAGTTTGGGTTCCATTTGGTGTCTGAGAGTAGTTGGCATTGCCCGGGCGTGGACCTTGGGCCAGATTTTCGGGGCTCTTTCTGCAATGGAGCTAATCTAACCATGAAGAGTTGTTTTGATCCTTCTCCTGTTCTTGCTCCTGGTTTGACTTTTAAGATTTATTTTAAGACATTTATTATATATTTCTGCAAGTTTAAACTTCATTTTTCCTTTGGCAGTGAGAGTGCCATTATATAATTTAATTAAGTTGTTTAACCAGGAATAGCACACTAAGCTGAAAGCTTTTTTACAGGAGCGACCTGGGAGCACGAGGAGGTTAAGTGACTTGCTCAGGGTCACACAGTATGCAAGTGGAAGCTGTGGGATTCAAACCCAGGTCTCGTCTGCTGGATGTCACCAGATTTGCACCTCAGAGCCTTAGACCGCTGCACTATACTGCCTCCTATTATATCCTATACTCAAGGGCCCTGATCAGTGGTCTAGGGTTAAACTGTGCTATTATTAAAGGATTTTTGCACTGTTCCTGTAGAAAACACTGTTATATAGGTCTGGACTTAACTATATTATTATTCAGGACTTCTATCATTATCGTTGGAAAGATTGTTGCTCAGGGGTTCTTCCTGAGGACTTCTTTAAATATCCTGTGAAGTAGTGAGAGGACTACCAGGATCTATACCAGTTGATCTTTTGTTTTTCCTTTGTTTTTATATCTTGTTTTCTTTATTTATTGATGTTTGTTTATTTTTCTAGTGCTTTCCCCCTCTGAGCAGTGAGAGTGTTCTGGGGTGGGGAAGTGCTGTTTTATTGTTATTCAATGTAGTATTTGTATTTTGTGGTTTTTAGAAGTTTGGGGTATACTGCAATTTGTTTTGAGGGTATCTTATTGGTATCCTAGTTGGTTGGGTATTGTTTTAATTTTATTACTGTAACTTTGAGGGTCTTTTAGGTTGGGTGCCTAATTAGTGTGTATTAGATACTGTTTTTGATTGTGAAATATGAAAGCTCCCCCTCGTCGTGAACTATTCGTCCTCCACCCTCCACCCCTTTTCTCCTTCTCCTGTCTTGTGGTCAACTTACCAGCGCTGCTGTGTGCTGGGTACTGCTCATAGGAGGGGGCGCGGGATGTGGATATTGGAGGATGAATGAGAACACCCATCACATTCAGGTGCTTAGACCTAGAAGACTCCCTGGGGTAAAATGGAGTCTGGAACGGGGTGCTCCCTGTCTAGATCCCCATACCCAAGGGCACTGGCCTTTGAGGCAGGCAAGTAGCCGGGGCATCCCAGGAGGCCCATTCAACTCAAGCAGTGTTATGCAACACCAGATCTGTTAAAAATAAGACTGCAATCATTGCAGATCTTGTTGGAACAACTGATCTGGCTTGCATCACTGAGACCTGGCTGGATGAAAATGCTGGCCCCATTTTGGGTGCTGCAATTCCGTCTGGGTACTCAGTGATACATCACCTGAGACTAGATCGTGGAGGGGAGTAGTGGTCTGTTTCAAGATCGAGTTGGGCCTCACGAGAGTACCAGCTGAGGAAGCTGAATCATTTGAGTGTACCATGGTGGCTGGTGTGGGTTGCAGGATAGCTCTCATCTACCGTCCACCCAGGGATGAGATGCGAGTCCTGCAGGAAGTTTCAGATTTTGTCGCTGACATGACATTGGAGTCACCCAGATTGATGGAACTGGGCGACTTTAGTGCCTGGGTCAACAATGAACTCTCGCAGTTTGGACAACACTTCCTCCAGCTTATGACATCTCTGAGCCTTACACAGGTTGTTACCTCAGTCACCCATAAACATGGTCACTCTCTTGATTTGGTTTTCCTCCTGGGGATTGAGGCCACTGACTTGGAGGTGGAACCGGTTGGTTGGTCCAATCACTACACTGTGAGGTTCAATTTTTGTGCCCCCCTTCGAAAGTCTGTCCCTGTGGAGATGGTCAGTTACCATGCTTTATGGGAAGTAAGCCCTGAAGGCCTACCGGCAGTGATTGATCTCTCGGAGTTTTCTGTGGCCAGCTCAAGTTCAGAGACCTTAGTGGTGGCCTATAATAGGGCCATTTCTATAGCTCTGGACTTGATGGCTCCCATCTGTGTTCATCCTCAACCTCTTTGCTCTCTGGCCCCTTGGTTTGATGGGTCCCTGAGGAAGTTGTGCCAAGTAGGATGCAGGTTAGAGTGGTGTTGGAGGAAATCTGCCCTGGAGGCCGACCACCTTAGATTGGTCATACATTATCAGATCAGACAATCAGTGATCTCCCATAAGAAGGCAGAATTCCTGTCTAGGAAGATTGCTGCTGCTTAGAACTGACCAGCTCAACTCTTCTGAACTGTCAACAGGCTGTGCAACCCAGTCTGTCTGAAGCTCCAAAGACCTTTCTCGGAAGTAGAGTGCGATGAACTTGCTTGGTTGTTTGCGGATAAGGTGGCCGACATCAGGTCAGAAATTCTCTCGACCCACTCTATGGGGGTTACTGATGATCAGTGCTTGGTTGCCTCACCCCGGACTTCCTGGAGTTCCGTTGCCTTGCCTGAACTTGTGGATGTCATGCAGATTGTCCAGGGTATGCGCCCTACATGCTGTAGTTTGGATCCAGACCCAACTTCCTTGATTATGGGTTGTTGGGATTTGATTGGCCCGGTCCTGGTGCAGATAGTCCAGTGCTCCTTGGAATGTGGTGAATTTCCAAGCTCCCTGAAGGAGGTGGTGGTAACCCCCTCCTAAAGAAGGCTTCTTTGGACCCAGGTCTTTCTGCTAACTACAGACCAATCTCAAACCTTCTATTTATAGGGAAGGTGATTGAGAAAGTAGTTGCAATACAGCTGGACAACCACCTGACCATCCATAACATCTATGAACCTCTGCAGTCCAGTTTTCAAAAGAGGCACAGTACTGAGACGGTGCTGATTTGGATGCTCAATGATCTCCTGATGGCGAGAAATTGGAGAAGCCATTCTATCTTGGTGATCCTTGATCTCTCCTCAGCTTTTGACACTGTAGACCATGGGGTGCTGCTTGGACATCTGGGGTCCATTTGTGGACTGACAGATACAGTCCTCAGGTGGTATACATCTTTCCTCACTGGCAGGAACCAGACAGTGGTGTCTGAAATGTTTTTCTCTGACTCATTCTCCCTGCCTTGTGGGGTCCCTCAGTGTTCAGTGCTGTCCCCCATGTTGTTTGCAGTGTATATGCTGCCCCTTGGAGACACTGTAAGACGGTATGGGCTGAGGTTTCACTGCTATGCTGATGATACTCAGCTCTACCTATCTTTTGCTCCCGACCAGGTTAGAGCTGTCTCTGTACTTAATTTCTGCCTTGTTGAAATCCAGGACTGGATGAATTCAAGTTGGCTAAAGTTGAACTCCGGAAAGGCAGAGGTGATGGTAGTGGACCCGGGTCACTGGATAGAGGGGTTGTGGGCTGTCCAGCCCTCCGGAATTTTTCTTGGGGGCTCTCAGATTCCAACATCTCAACAGGTGTGAGACCTGGGGTAATTCTTGATGATGGGGTGACTTTACGAGCTCAGGTGTCGGCCGTCATCAAGACTTCCTTTTATCATCTGAGGAATATATCCAAGATTAAGCATCTGGTTCCGTCCGGGGTCCTGCCTTCTTTGGCTTATGCTTCTGTGACTTTGTGCCTAGGTTATTGTAATTCCCCGTACTTAGGGCTGTCTGAGGTTGATATCCACTGCCTGCAGCTCGTGCAGAATGCGACTGCACGATTATTGATGGGAATTTCCCGATCTTCTAATATTATACCTGTGCTGCGTGATCTGCACTGGCTGCCAATTAGGTAGTGGATCACCTTTAAAGTCAGTTTACTGACTTATAAAGCCCTACATGAATTGGGCCCTGACTACTTGAAATAGCTCTGTGTGCCTTACCGCCCAGTACGACAGCTGTGTTCAGCTGACTAGGGGTTGCTAGAGATTCCGAGGGTGTTTTTGAAATCTTCAGGGGCCTGTGCATTTATGAACACAGGCCCGATCCTCTGGAATTCTCTACCTCATCAGCTTCGGGACTGCATGACTGTGGAGGGGTTTAAACAGGCGCTGAAAATCTACTTATGGTGCAGTGCCTTCGGTGGCACCAACTAATTTTTAATCCTCTGACTATTTTAATGTTTGTTCATAGTTTTATCATGATTTTTTATCTGTTTGTAAAGTGCCTTGATGGCTGAAAGGTGCTTGTGAGAAATATATTTTATTATTATTATTATTATTATTATAAGAAAGAGTGAATTTCAGGAATTAAGAGGGCGTTTAATTAACTGCAGTGTTTTATTTATCTGCTGTAGTCTCATTCAGCTCACTACAATGTTTATGTGCTTGGACCCACGGGCAGAATAGGGGAAGGAATATCTAAGGAAGTGTGTGATAACCAGCCACAAGGACTATCAGATCTCTTAATCTGGTCTGGCTAAGGCTGAGCATGGAGTTGGAATTATCTACAAAGAGAAAATTAGGCAAAGCTAGTCCACAGTTAATTTTGACAGTGGTTTGTTAATCAGGACATCAGAGTAAATCCCCTTCTCTTCCAACACATGTCATGCTCACTCAGGTGGTGGAAGCATAGCAAATACTACAGCTACCCTCCCTGGAGAAGGTGAGTGTCCTCTGGGGACTGTCGGCCCTTCTCCCACTGCTGGCCCTCCAGCATCCTGAGCCCATTCCTGAACCCAGGTCATTGGCATCTCATGAGCAGTATCTGTGCCAATGGGAGAGTGATATCCCTCTGCACCTATGGCAGCAGCAGCATCATCCTCTTCCCCACCCCTCACCTAGATTGTACAGCACTTTGAGGTGCAGTTTGAAAAGCACTGTATAAACCCAAATCGCTTCCTGCCAGTGACACTTTATTTTGCGTTTTCCTGACTACACTGGTTTTACTCAGATAGTATCCTAGAAATTAGGATACCAACAGATACCTCCCATTTGGCCAGATAGTTGCTGTGTCAGGATAGCAGTGCTATCTGACCATGGACCCTACCCTCTAGGATCAAGAGCATGGATCCTACAAACATTGTGGATTCTGTAGATCCTAGCAACAGATCCAGATCGGATCCTAACTATCAGACCTAGGATCCCTGGATCCTAACTAGGATCCATATCTCACCCTGGTTCCTGCATCTGTCTTTGGTGGGATTTCTGGTAGGATCCTAGGTGAGATACCAGTACTCTCTGACAGATAGTGGTAGGATCCACAAAAGCACTATCTAAGCAACACTAAACTACACTGTAGTTATTGAGCAAGTACAATGTAACTGCAAGGTACATTGGATGTAGTTAAATGCAACAAAATTGTAACTACTGTGTAAGGCAAGGCAAGCAAAGCATTTTATGGCATATAGTGAAACATAAAAACATAGACTTTGATGGCAGATAAGAACGGCTTGGCCCACCCAGTCTGCCCAATTCCCTACCTATTGAATAAGCTGCAGATTCTAGTTAACCAACAGCCTACTTCCTCCTACCGACCACTATAATTGCCTTATGTCTGCCCCAAGCATGTTTGAATTCCCCCACTGTTTTAGACCTCACAACCTCCCCAGAAAGGCGGTTCCATGAGTCCACCACTCTCTCCTTGAAAAAAATTTCCTCACATTGCCCCTGAGCACTCCCCTCTCTATCTTTATATTGTGCCCCCTTGTTCTTGCACACTTTTTTGGAAAGATGCTACCCTACTGGACTTTGTTGATTTCCTTGAGGTACTTGAAAGTTTCTATCATGTTCCCCCATCCCTCAAGGGTATACATATTAAGCTCTCTCAGTCTTTTTTCCTATGGTTTCTGATGCAGACCCTGTACCATTTTAGTTGTCTTCCTCTGGACTGCCTCCATCCTGTCTATGTCCTTGTAGAGATGGGGTCTCTAAAACTGCACGCAGTACTCCAGATGGGGTCTCACCAACTGTCTGTACTGAGGGATAACCACCTCCCTTTTTCTACTTGTGATGCCCCTTCCTGTGCATCCCAGTATCCCCCAGGCTCTCCTTACTGACCTCTCACATTGCTTGCCCACATTTAGGTCAGATGATATGACTACCCCCAGGTCCCTTTCCATTACTGTTGTTGTTAGTACCTCCCCTGCCATTGTGTACTTTTCTCCTGGGTTTATGTTTCCCAGGTGCATTACCTTAGAAACATAGAAACATAGAATTTGAAGGGCAGATAAGGACCGCTTGACCCACCCAGTCTACCTGTTTCCCTACCTAATGGATAAGCTGCAGTTCTTTGCATTGAATCTAAGTTGCCATACATCTGACCATTCTTAAATTTAGCCCCAATCAGTTTGTACTCATGGCCCTGGTACCTTACTCCTCATTTCACCTAAGCAGTGTTGACAACATGGAGATAGTTGAGGTTTCCATTATATCTCTGGTTTCCCAGCTTGGCTTTTGCGACTATATGTTCAAGTGACCCAGCCACTCCTTGTACAACTTTCCCTGCATATCCCACTTTATGTTAGTGGCCTCCTCTGCAACACTTCCAGTATCTGGCTGGCTCTCACATATGGGCTGATGACTTAGGGTTGTCACTAATGATGATCCCTGGACCCCTTTCCCCCACAGTCTGCTGAACACTGACACTCCCTACTGCACTCCCAACTGCAATAACAAGCTTGCACTTTATTCTCATTGCTGGTAAAACAAGCATTTGTCAGTGTCGAATGTTGTCTTGCTGGCATTGGCATTGGTAGTGCAGGAGTTAGAGAGATGCATAATAGGAATGGCAGTGAAGTGACACCAACTCCACCCACACCCTGCAGAGACTGACAGGTACTAGGGTGTGTCTTTGGGTCATCAGCCATAATGCTCATACAGTTTCACCTCATCCTACCATGCAGACACCAACAAGTGTCGCCATGTGCCTTGGGGTCTTCAGGCCTTACAGTCATCCCATCCCAAAAAGGAATACACTGAGGTGGGTGCAGTACAGGAGAATGGTGTGAAATTTGGGGCTGAAGAGTCCAAGGCACACCTCAATGCCTGTCAGTGGCTGCAGGATGAGAGAAGGGGTGGCATGGCATGAACATTACAGCTGACAATCCCAAGTCACACCCTGACGCCTGTCAGTCTCTACAGGGTGGGGGCGTTACGGTTGGAAACCTCAATGCCCCAGGTGTTTATTGGTATTTTCACTCCAGATTTTCAGCATGGGATTTCTGAAACCCCATCTTATGAACAGTGGCACTATCAGTTCATTAGCTGAAAAGGTGATTTTGTACAGAGACTGTGCCATTTGGTGCCACAGGTGAGAAAACACATTTCAGGCATAACAAGAAAAATAACAGCTGTACTGTTCATGTGGCTGTGTAAAAAATGGCAATGTTGAAAAACTGGAGTGAAAATATGAAAGATTGGTGAAGTCACAAGTGTGTGTAGAAACTGCACAACGCATCCCATAATGCAATTATTTGTGGGATTTTTTTAACAAAATTTTCAACACATGCATTTTGGGACCTCTGTTCATGAGCAGTTTCACTGTAATTTTGTTAATCTGTCCCAAACATTGATTTCCCACAGTGACTGTGCCATTGTGCGCCACATGTGCAAAAACATATTTCAGGCAGGATGTGAAAAATAACAGCTGTACAGTTCATAAGGAGGTGTAAAAATGACGATGTTGAAAATCTGGAGTGAAAATGGTGGTGGTGGGGGGGGGGAGGAGGGCAGATTGGCCCTGTAAGAGGACCTGGATACTCTGGATAGGTGGTCCTGCACCTGGAAATTTAAATTTAACTCCTCCAAGTGCAGGGTGCTACACCTAGGGTGGGAAAACCCCAACTATGTGTACACCCTCGGGGGGGATGAGTTGCAGACCATGGCAGGTGAGAGACCTAGGATACTTGGTAGATGTTAACATGAACAATTCACAGCAGTGCAGGAGGGCTGCGGTCAAGGCAAATAGGATGCTGAGATGCATCACTAGGGGGATTACCTCAAGGAACAGGGAGGTGATTTTTCCACTGTACAACAGCCTGGTTAGGCCACATCTTGAGTTCTGTGTGCTGTTCTGGAGGCCACGCCTAAGGAGAGACATCCAGTTTCTGGAGAAGGTTCAGAGGAGAGCAACCAGAATGATCCAAAGCCTGGGGGATATGACATATGAGGAATGACTAGGGGAGTGCAACTTGTTCTCGTTGGAGGAGAGAATGGACCGGGGGACATGACTGAGGTCTTAAAGTACCTCAGGGGAGTAAATAAAGTAAGCCAAGATAGGATCTTTTGACTGAAGGAGGGACTCACCAAAGGACACAGTTGGAAGACTGAGGGTGGTAGGATTAGGGGGGAAAGGAGGAGGAGGTACTTCACTAAGAGTGGTGGAACCGTGGAATGCACTGCCCAGGGAGCTGGTACAGGCAGCTACAGTGGAGGGATTCAAGAGAGGGTGGGACAGGTATAGACAAGGGGTGAAGCAGAGGCTGGTTTGCCTTGCGGGGGCAGGACTAGGGGATAGAGTAACAGTGGAAGGAGACAGATAGAGGGCTACGGTACCCAATCAGGGTACTGAAGCATGAGCAAACTTGATAGACCAATGGGCCTACTCTACTAGTGTCTAGTATGTTAGTATGTTAAAATATCAAAAATTGGTGAAGTCACAAGAGTGCATAGAAACTGCTCAACGCACACTCATAACACAATTAGCTTGAGGATTTTTTATCCAGATTTTCAACATAGGCATTTTGGGATCTCTGCTCATGAACAGTGTGACTGTGATTTTGTTACTCTGTCCTGAACATTGATTTGCCACAGAGACCATGCCATTGTGTGCCACATGCACGAAAACACATTTTGGGCAGGATGTAAAACATGACGGCTATACTGTTCATAAGGAAATGTAAAAAAATGGCAATGTTGAAAATCTGAAGTGAAAATATTAAAAATTGTCAAAGTTATGAGCGTGTGTGGAAACTACACAATGCAAGCATGTAACAGTCATTTTTTGGAATTTTTTCACCAAATTTGCAAGATAGACTTTTTTTGACCTCACCTCATGAACAGTGACACCGTCATTTTGTTAATCGGTCCTGAAAGGTGATTCCATGCAGTGACTGCAAAATGACCTTTCAGAACTGAATAATGAGATGACAGTACATGTGTTCATGAGGTGGAATCCTAAGAACCCCATGTTGAAAATTTGGAGCCAAAATTCAAACAAATGGCTGAGATATCCACCTAAGTTGAGACCCCCCCCCCCCAAGTTATGCCATTATACAGCTTACTGGCATTTGTTCATTTTGCAGTTCGGCTTTGAAGAGTGCAGACATGTTCCTGCTCCACTGAAGATTGCAATGCCAGACCTCCAGAGGTAAGTATGGGGTGAGGGGGTGTGGGGAGGTGGGTGTGCAGAGGATGGGTACGGCGTGGGGGTGTGCTCCGGATGATGGACCATTTTCATTTTTTCAGGTACAAAAAGTAAATGGACACTGAGCAGTGGAACAGTTTTCTTTCTTTATAGGAAAAAGAAAAAAAATGTTGGGCACACTAGGGTGGGCTCCCAGTGTGCCCCATGACTTTTGGAGGGACCTGATGTTGGCAACACTGGGGTGGGCTCCCAGTGTGCCACACAGTGGGGGTGGGGCAGTGCCCAGGGGCAGGAACATGCTGATATGGTCGGTTTACTGTGAGTGGCAGCACACTGGGGTGGGCTCCCAGTGTGCTACACAGTGTGGGGGGACGGACATGCCGGCATGGGGATTGCATCCCTGAACTCGGCTTCCTTAGGGGATTGTGTGGCGGCAGCTCTGTCACCATGTTTACTGAAATGTTTCTAAAGGAAAGGCACTTCAGGAGGTGTGTCATCTGTGCTGCTGCATGACTAGCTTGTCTCTGATTGCAGTTGCACTTTTCGTACAAGTTGTATCCACTTTACATAATTCATGCATCAGCACTAGCATGCTGGCTTATTGGGGAATGAGGGACGCACCTACTAAAATGCCTGCATTCACCAACACTGACACACCTCTGAAATGTGCTACTAGCACAAGATGTTGCTTGCGCCTGTGCACAAGCCAACATAAAAAGGAGTGAAAAACTGGACTTACAGTCTGTTGCCGCCTTTGTGAGAGATGACTGAGTGTTTCAGTTGTCAAGTGGCACCAGGTACTCAGGGCGGCTCTGTCTGTATTTGTGAGACTGTCACTAATAATGATCCCCGGGTCCCTTACCACCATAGTCTGGTTAACACTGACACTCCCTATCCTGTACTCTACTTTGGGATTCCTAATCCCAATATTTATGAGTTTGCATTTCTTCACAGTGAATTGGAGCTGCCAGATCCCAGACCATTTCTCCAGTTTTGCCAGATCATTCTTCAGTTCCTTAATACCAGTCTCTCTGTGTCTGCCCTGCCGATAAGCTTCATAGATCTGCCAAAAGGCTAATCTGACCCTAAATTCCTACTCCTATGTCATTGACGAATACTTTGAAGAGTACTGGTCCAAGGACTAACCCCTGAGGCACCCTGCTCTTTACCTTTCTGACCCCCTCAATGAGTCTCTTTCATCACACCCTTCTGTGTCCTATCACCTAGTCAGTTTCCTATCCATTTGGCTGAGCTATCTCCCACTACCAGGTCTTTCTTCTTTACACCAGTCTCCGATGTGGAACACAGTTAAGTGCCGCACTGAAGTCCAAGTAGAGGACATCCACGGCCTGGCCTTTAGCCACTGCCTGAGTTACCATACAGAAAAAGTTGATCAGGTCTGTGTGGCATGATCTCTCCCTTACAAAGCTGTGCTCTCTCTCTTTCTGTTGCCCTTTCCTTGAGGAATTCCATCATCTACTCTGATATGACAGTCTTGAGCAGTTTGCCCACTACAGAGATCAGACTAACAAACCTATAGTTATCTTGATTGCCCTTATCTCCTTCTCTTGTGTAGTAGAATCACATATGCCTCCCTCCAGCCCTTCAGAACAACTCCTGCAGTCAATGAGCAGTATTCTAGATCAAGGGAGCACTCGTGACCAATGGGGGCGCTCCTTTCCCCTGCACGTGAGACACTCTTATTCTGTGAAGAGCATCTCACGCACAGATGTCCTGGAAATGGACACGTTCCAGGAACAGTTTTTTTTTAATATATTATTGATCACTCTTGATCAATAAAACATTACTACATCCCCCATTGCCACTCATTCCTGTATTAGAGTGGTTTCACTTGCCTTTAGCTTCAGCCAGAACAGCTCAGCTTCACGTCGCTGCTCTCACTCCAGCCGAAGGTGCATGAAACATAGAAACATACATAGATTTTGACGGCAGATAAGGACCGCTTGGCCCACCCAGTTTGCCCATTTCCCTACCTATTGGATAAGCTGCAGATCCTAGTTAACCAGCAGCCTACTTCTTCCTACCCCTCACCCCCTAGAATTGCCTTATGACCGTCCCATGCATGCTTGAATTCCACCACTGTTTTTGACTCCACAACCTCCTCCAGAAGGCCATTCCATGCATCCACAACCCTCTCTGTGAAAAAATACTTCCTTAAATTACCTCTGAGCTGCCCCCCTTCTATCTTCAAATTGTGCCCCCTTGTTCTTGCACACCTCTTTTTTTGAAAGATACTACCCTCTTGGACTTTGTTGATTCCCTTGAGGTACTTGAAAGTTTCTATCATGTCCCCTCTTTCCCGCCTTTCCTCGAGGATATACATATTCAGCTCCTTAAGTCTCTCTTCATATGTCTTCCAGTAAGCCCTGCACCATTTTAGTTGCCCTCCTCTGGACAGCCTCCATCCTGTCTATATCCTTGCAGAGATTGGGTCTCCAGAACTGCACGTAGTACTCAGATGGGGTCTCACCAACTGTCTGTACAGAGGGATAAAACTTCCTGTTTTCTGCTGGTGATGCCTCTCCTATGCATCCCAGTATCCCCCAGCCCTCCTTGCCGCCTCTCACATTGCTTGCCCACCTTTGGGTCATCTGATATGACTACCCCAGGTCCCTTTCCATTTTGTTGTTCTTAGTATCTCACCCCCACTGCGTACTCTTCCCTGGGTTTTGTTTCCCAGGTGCATTACCTTGCACTTCTTAGCATTGAATCTAAGCTGCCATACATTTGACCATTCCTCTAACCTTGCCAATCCTTCTCATCCTTTCCACCCCACCTTGTGCATCAACTCTGTTGCAGATCTTTGTGTCATCTGCAAAGAGACATACTTTTTCTTCCAGTCCCTCTGCAATATCGCTTATAAAGACATTGAAGAGGACCGGTCCTAATACTGAACCTTGTGGTACCCCACTAGTAACCCCCCTTTCTTCAGAGTAGACTCCATTTACTATTACTCTCTGTGTCCTATTCTCCAGCCAATACTTTACCCAGGCTGTTATCTTGGGACCCACTCTCATGCTGGCTAACTTGTAGATTAATCTTTTGTGTGGGACTGTGTCAAATGCTTTGCTAAAGTCTAGGTTGGCCATGTCCACAGCCCCTCCCTGATCTACTACTTTGGTCACCCAGTCAAAGAAATCTATCAGATTTGTCTGGCATGACCTTCCCGCTGTGAATCCATGCTGCCTTGGGTCCTGAGCCCTCTGGCCTCTAGATACTCAACAATTCTTTCCTTCAGAGTGATTCCATCATTTCCCTACCCCTGAGGTTAAACTAACAGGTCTGTAATTTTCTGCTTCTGCCTTGCTCCCACTTTTGTGAAGGGGAATCACATCTGCCCTTCTCCAGTCCTCAGGTACCACCCCATCCTCCCATGATTTGTTAAAAAGGGTAGTCAGTGGTGTCACTATTTCTTCCCTTAGTTCTTTTAGAATTCTGGGATGAATCCCATCAGGCCCCATTGATTTGTCCACCTTCAGTTTTAAGAGTTCTTTCAGAACCCTTTCTTCTGTAAATGGGCTGGTATCAACTTCTGTATCCAGAGTGTTTCTACTGTTTGTTTTAGGTACCTCCCCCACTTCCTTTGTAAATACTGAGCAAAATTATTTGTTTAGTATCTATGCCTTTTCACAGTCACCCTCTGCCCACCCTCCCTCCTCTTTATTAAGCCTCATTAGTCCTCCCTTGGTCTTCCTTCGCTCCCTGATGTACCTATAAAAGGTTTTATCCTCCTTCTTAATAGAGTTGGCTATATTTTCCTCGGTTTGGGCCTTTGCTGTTCTGACTGCCTTCCCAGCTTCCTTTTGCTTTAACTGATACAGTTCCCTGTCCTGCTCCTTCTGTGATTCCTTGTACTTCCTGAATGCTTTCTTTTTCTCTTGAACCTTCACTGCCACTTCCTTTGAGAACCATAGTGGTTTCTTACATCGTTTCATTTTGTTAATTTGCTTCACACAAAGGCTTGTTACCTCTGTGATGGCAGTTTTTATTATTCCCCATTGTTCTTCCACCCTTCCTTCCTGCCCATTTGCTAGTGCATTCCTTAGGCACTCACCCATTTTAGCCAAAGTCAGCCTCCTAAAGTCCAGTACTTTTGCCTTTGTATGCTTGACTCTGTTGCTGTGTTTATTGTGAACCATACTGTTCGATGGTCGCTAGTTCCCAGATGGCTACCCACTTCTACATCTGTGATCCTCTCTTCATCTCCATTTGAGAGAACCAGGTCTAAGATTGCTCCCTCTCGAGTGGCGTCCAATACTAGTTGTCTAAGGCATGCCCCTTGTAGGGCATCTAGAATAACCTCACTCTTTGAAGTGGCTGCTGCAACTGCATTCCAGTTAACATCTGGCATATTCGGATCACCCATCAGCAATATCTCCCCTTTTTCTGCCATTCTAAGTATTCTTTCTATCATTTCCTTGTCCATTTCCACCCCTGAGAAGGGGGTCTGTCTAACCCTGTGCGGATTGTGGTGCCATTGCCGGTCTCCAAATTTACCCAGGTGCTTCTTCTCCTCCCTATTTTTCCCTTTTGTTCTGTTGCTTGATTCCTTCCCTTATGTAAAGAGCTACTCCTCCTCCTCTTTTACCCTCCCTGTCCCTCCTGTAGATAGTGTATCCTGGTATGTTTATGTCCCAGTCATGGTTTTGTGTGTACCATGTTTCTGTGATTGCCATGATATCCAGATGTTCCTCCTCCATCAAGGCTACTAATTCAGGAAGCTTGTTGCTCAGACTACGGGCATTGGTACTCATTGCTCTCCATTTTTTGATGGCTTTACCTTCTTTTGCAGCATCCCCCACTGACCTGTCTACCTCGGTCTTTTTCTCATTTAGTACCCTGTTTTGTAGGGAGAGGCTGGGATTTTCCTGCTGTTTATCAGTGCCTCCCCCCTTGACTAGTTTAAAAAAACACTCTTATACAGCAACAAGTGGCTCCGGGGGATGTAATAACATATAAAACAGATCAGCTAGTGGACCTCCAATGAGACACAGAGGTTCTTTGTCTTCTAAATAGTTTTTTACTTTAATGGGTTCACCACAATATATCCAAGGCACACTGCCTTAAGGGTAGCTGGTCCACTCCACTGGGGTGTCAAACAGACGAGGCATACTGATGAGTCCTGGTAGGACGAAACACGTGTCTATGTCTTCTGTTAGCACCCTTTGCAAAGTGTGTGAGAGGCCTTCTGGCACCATGCAATTCTGCTTAAAGTTGGACCAGCATAACATTCTGTGGTGATTTGCATATGCAGCCCATGATGCTTTGCATTGTGGGGGCATGTGTGATTTTGTATTTTCTCCAATGAGACCCCTACCTCTCTGACTGCCCTAGGGTGGAGCCCATTTATTTATTTATTTAAGAGTTTCACCAGGAGAGCACGCTGTGAGGGGGACCACTTGATTCCAGATGCGTCCTGGGGGTAAGGGGAATCTGACAACAAAATTTAATACGAGCATACAAAAGTAAGCAAATTACAGTTCGTACAGTTGAACATAGTACATTGTTAAGAAAGAATACAGTAATTACAGAACATACAGTTGATACAGTTACATTCTTTAGAGGGAATACAGTTAGCTGCAAGACTGAAAGGGATAACAGCCTTAGTAGACTGTACTAACAACGTTAGGGGTGAGAACAAAGCCGTGGGACCTATATAATGGTAACTGAGCTGGGAGGAAGTCCGCAGTGTGAAGCCCTTGTGTTCAGGAGCAGCCAGGACTGAACCTGTAAGTACGAAGTCAACCAAGGTCCCATTAGAGAGGCCAGGCGGGCAGATAGTGCATGACTCGGATGATCGGATAACTTGCTAGAGCTAGGTACATGTACAACTGATGGAGAAATGGGCATTGAGAAGGAGGTTGAGATGCTGAGAGTTTGTGGTATGTCTAATGTCGGTAGGCAAAGCAATCCAAAGTTTGGGCATTCGGGTATTTGGAAGCAGCTTGACCTTTGGATGAGCCCATAAACAGGACATGAAAGAGACTGGAATCAGCACTCCTGAGGGAGTAGGCTGACGGTGGCTGTATTGAGAGGATGGATTCAAGGAGTGGGGGAAGGGACTGAGTCCAGTATTTAGCTATTGACCTAATGCAGTGGACCTGCCTGAGGGCCTGGAGCGAGGGCAGGGCTAGGGAGCTGTAGAGTCGCAATGGTGAGTCTTTTGTAGACATGCCAGGATGACGCTACAGAAGGAATGAAAGAGTGTGTCCAGACTGGCTAGGGAGGAGAGGGGAGCAGAGCGGTAGACTACGTTACCATAGTCCAGTAATGGAAGAATCATCTTTTGAACAATTTCCTTCCAGGATGATGTGGGGATACATCACTTGTTGCTATATAAGACACCAAGTTTAGGGTGCAGTTTCTTGTGAATTGATTCAATGTGCATGGAGAAATCAAGGTGCTGGTCGAGCCAGACTCCTAGGAATCTGAAGGAGGTATATGCCTGTAGGAGGGTCCTGTCCATGGTTTGGTATGTGGGGCTAGCGGCTAGATGGGAGAATCTTGCCTGTGAGCCAAAGGTTAGCAAGACGGTTTTCTTGGTGTTTAGGAACAATTGGTTGGAGCAGAACCAATGCTGAACAGCGTTGAAGTCCTGTTGTAGTGCAGTGGCCACTTCCGCGGCAGAGGGGCCTGTGGCATGCAGTACGGTGTTGTCCGCATACATGTGGATGGATGTGTGTGGGCAGGCCGACGAGAGATCTTTTAAGAAAATGGAGAAAAGTAACGGGCCCAGGACTGAGCCTTGGGGGACTCCAGTAGTGACTGGCAGAGGGTTAGAGGTGTGTGGGCCCAGTTTTACAGATTGGTGTCTGCCTACCAGGTATGAATGAAACCAGTTGGTGGCAGGACCAGAGAGTCTAGTATCTTTTAATTTGGCTAGTAGCAGGGAGTGGGAGATAGTATCGAAGGTCTTGGCCAGATCGATGAAAATGGCTGAGGTGATGTGCCCTTTTTCCATGCCGGTGAGGACGGCATCAGTGATCCTTAGTAGGGAGGTGATGGTTGAGTGCGATTTGTGAAACCCAGACTGGTAGAGGGTGAAGAAGGAGGATGCATCTAGACAGAAGGAGAATTGGGCGAGAACATGATGTTCCTGCAGTTTGGCCAGAATGGGGAGGAGGGAGATGGGGCGGTATTACCTGGCGAGGAGGGGTCGCCACCTTTGGGGAGGGGGATGACTATTGCCTGCTTTCAGTCGCTGGGATTTCAGCTATTGAAAAAGAGAGATTGAAAAGGTCAGCCAGCAGGGCAGTGATGGCGGGAGCAGACAGGTGTAACATTTTGGCGTCAATCAGGGTCTACTGCCTTGTTCATTTTCAGTCCCCCGAGCCCCTTGAGCACTCTATCTTCAGTAAAAAGGTTTATTTATTTATTTGAAAATTGGGAACCAGGAAAGATGCACTGAGCCAAAGCTTGTTTTCAGGCATGACGCATGGCAGGGAGAAGACGTTGAGATAATGATTCCGTGTTGATACAGACAACCAAAGATAATAGCTGAAAGCCACTGTTGACAACTGTAGTAAGGTAACACTCAGTATGACAATAAACACCATAATAAGGTCCTTTGATGTGGAGAAGAGAAAATACAACAAAATCCAACAGCTGAAAGCGATAAAGAAATACGTACAAAACTAGGCACAGATCAGACATGAGTTGTACTGGACTAGAAGTATGCAGAGACAGACTATATCAGGTAACAGCAAGGACAGGACAGGAGCAAGCTGGTTAAAAGTGGGACCATAGAAGTGGCTTAAGGGAGAGGTAAGAGGGAGCAGCCTAAGACAGGAGGGGAGACAGTTTCAGAGTGAAGGTAGCTGAACTGAGACAGAAGACTAACCAGTAGGTGTAGGACAGCAGGGTATAGTGAAGGAGCAAGAATTAGAAGAGTGAAGAGAAAATGTTGAGGGAGCAGAGGGAGAAAGGCAAAGCACAACAGAGAGGCAGGATGGAAGGGACACAAATCAAGATTTAGAGAGACACAAGGCACAACATGATAGGTGGCATGAAGATGGGGAGGGAAGGAAGAGGAACTGGTATAGGGAACAGAAGAGGGAAGAGTAGAAATGGCACAGGTGGTGAAGTGCATATTGAAAGTAAATAGAAACATAAACTTTGACAGCAGATAAGGACCGCTTGGCCCAACTAATCTGCCCATTTCCCTGACTATTGGATAAGCTGCAGATCCTAGTTAACCAACAGGCTACTTCTTCCTAACCCCAACCAGAATTGCCTAAACCACCTCAACAGGCTTGGAAGTGATCACAGGTGGGTTGTAGAGTTCAGGGCAGGTGTGGATACATGAGAGGGTATGTCCTGCTTTGCACAACTTTCCCCTCCCTCTCCTCCTGGACAGATTGAGCACTCAGAGAGAAGTCAATGTTTTTCACAGTGAATACAGAGACAAAGTACTCCTACAAGAGATCCGCCTTGCCAACATTATTAGTCATCAACTAGCCATTCTTCCTCAGTCTCAGTGCCTTCTTTCATATTCCTACTCCCCCGATACACCTGAAGAACTTTTTGCCATTTTGTTTCACCCCCTGAGCAATTGAGCTTTATGTCAGCTTTGGCTCCCCACGCTGCCGTTCCTGTTTCCCTTAGATTGCCTTTAACACTTACAGTACCTGCTTTCTTACATCTGATCCTTCTTATACACCCTAAAGCCTTTCCACATCCTGCCTACATCTTCTCAACCTCCTTGGAGAACTAAAGAGGTCTCTTGCATTTCCTAGAATTCCCCTGCCAGTCTCGTGTGGCTCTAGGAAACCTTCAGGACTGTTTCTTTGATTGCCTTCCACTTTAAATTTTATACAAAGCATTCTTCACCAAGACTGGCTCAGATACTTTCAAGAGTGAGAATGACATTATCTACCAGCTCAACCAATGTCATTAAAGCAGGTAGACTTACCCAGTTTTGTACCAGCGGTCAGGGGTGATAGCTTCTTTGTTTTTGTCAGGGTCACCCCAGTATCCCAACATGACACAATAGCCACGGATGAGCACCTCCCCCATTGTGTTCAGAGGTACCACATTCCCCGTGTTGATGTCCACAACTTTAGCCTGAAAAAAAAACACAGGACTTAATTTTATATCACATGGTTATTTTCAGAGTTCAGATCTTTCAATGTTTAGTAGTAACAGAATGGAAGTGGTTGATATATGTTATTATAAAATGGCTAAGGGAATATTGCAACCTGATTGACCAGAGTCTGTGCATTGGGAGAGCATAATACATGGATAAAAAAAGTGCTGGGAATCCGGATACAGCACACTAACAATATCAATGCCTTATTCAAAAATTCCTGATTGCCCTTACAAACATAACTGCACATTTACTCACTAAAAAAGTTATCTAGGCCTGAAAACTATAACTTCTTCAAAATAAAAAGAGCAAACACATTAATTAAATGTTGTTTTCCTTTATAATCCCCTCTTCACACACACATACATTTCAAAATGAAGTAATACACAGTTATATATTTTTTGAACTTCTTTTCTAACTGCAGAACCCCTCCTATTCTTAACTACTTACTCTGGAAATCTTTGCTGTTTACTCTGCTGCAGAGAAAATTGAATCTTTGGCTTTACTGAGGCTTTATGTTGTGTGTGTTTGTGTGGGGAGAGGTGAGTGCTCATCTAGCAGAATTCTGCAGAAGTTTAAATTCCTGCATTGAACAAACATTTCATCTATTAAATGTGTAGAAAGACAAATGCTTGATAGCCTGGGAGGGCCTACTTTTACTAGTTACTTTTAACAAAAGGAAATACCTGTTTTAATAAAAAAAAGTTTGCTTTTGTAGTTTTTTAAGTTCACCCATTTTATAAGTGCAATAAGACACTATTAGGGTGTACATTATGTTGAACTAACTGCACTTCCAGGGGCTAAAGGATCTCTGTCTCACTCCACCCCTGGGAATATGGTTAGATTAGCATTATATACACACACCATTGTGTCTTATTACTTACACATATAAGCATTCATTAACTGGATTACAGGTCCCTAAATCTAATCTTAACACAAAGGCAAATAGGCGTTTCGACTGCTATCCCTCCCACCATCCTGAATGTGGAATTCCGTGCCCTGTTACACACACATTCCCTCACATCACCCATTATTTATTAACTTATTAGAAACTTCAGAGATGACCTTTGTGTACATGTGCTCATTTACAAAGGTTTTACAAGAAATACATAGTCACAAAAACATTAAAAGTACAATAAGCAGTTCTAGTGG
This sequence comes from Neoceratodus forsteri, assembly GCA_016271365.2. Lineage (NCBI taxonomy): Eukaryota > Metazoa > Chordata > Ceratodontiformes > Ceratodontidae > Neoceratodus > Neoceratodus forsteri. The sequence goes on from CM028136.1 coordinate 88,099,169, forward strand.
AAATGCAATCGAGCCAGGCTCCAAACACTTAAGGCAGAACACTTACCTAAGTTTTGAAAAAATTGATAGCAGATCATTGTATGAAAAGTCGCAGGTTACTTATAGTGGGAAGCCAAATAAAACTGTTTAACAATTACAATTGCACTGGACTGCAAAGGCAGACCACAAAGATCTCTTAAACCGATTAAACGTGTGGAGATTCAGAAGTGTATCCGGCAGTTCATTTAACCAGTTAGCGGTCCTGACAGCAAATAACCACCTTCCCAGGTGAGTACACTGGAAAGGAGGCCAAAAGGCATTTTTATAGCCATAGGACCAGATTCTAAAAGGGTGGAGCAAGTTGCCACCGAACGCAACTTGCGCCACCCACACCTGCGACATTGACTGCACCCTATTCTAGTAGGGGCAGGGTCTTTGTAGCTAAGTCCTACGACTTGTGACATGTGGCCAGTTACGCCAAACTGTGGGCGTACCTGGTGAGCATGTCACAAGCCACCACAGCAGGGCAGCGTGATCAACCCCCCCACCCAAGTCTGACCCCTAGTCGCCAGCTGCAAATGCGGCATATACCCAGGTAGCCCTGGTAGTCTAGTGCCCCCTCAACACTGTTAAAAAAGATACATCACCCCCATATATCTGGTAGTCTAGTGGCCCCCGATCATCATAAATGAAATATATCAAGCCCCAAATCCCTGGTGGTCTAGCGGTGTCCCCAGCAATATAAAATACATATAGCAAGCTCCATATCCCTGGTAGTCTAGCACCCCCCCCTTCATTATACAGGAATGTATATCTTCAATTTGCTGGTAGTCTAGGGGCTCCCCACCCAGCTGTGCCAGCCCACTCTGCACCCCCCCACCTGTCCCCAGCCAACGACTGGCACAGCCCACCTCTCACCTCCACGGCCAGCCGCTGACTGAGATCTGCATAAGTGCTACTGGAAAGACACACTCAGAAATTAATTTCTGCAACAACACTGGGAGGGTGTTTCACTGTTAAAAAGCACATTTTTTGCCAACTTATTCTGTGAAGAGTATACCCATTGGATTGGCACCTCTTGTCAACAAAGATGCCCAGAAGCATCAGTGGCTGGACTGGAGATCAGACTGACCACTAGGTATTTTTCTTGCAAAATTAATGAGTCCTTGTACAGTTTCACAGTCTAGAGACATATTTGCACTCTGTCACCACCACTGTTACTAAAGGGATCACAGTGACCACTACTGTTACTAAAGGGGTCAAAGATAAAATAACATGTAAAAATTTACTAAGTCACAAAAAAAGCTGACAGTCTCCCTTTAAGTAAATGTGAAGAAAAACTATTTAATTCAGTCTGGGACACTCATGCCCTGTGGGGGCTGGTGAGGTTCGAAGGTGAGGCAGAAAGTCTCAGCACTACTGCAGTGCCCCCAGAGGGAAGTGCCATTCCATGCCCATCTGCTAAAAGAATATAATGAAAGTCAGCAAGTGGATGGCTGAAGGGGAAGTGCATTAAATTTAAGATAGGAATTTAAAGCAGAGCTGGTTTGAGTAAGGGGTGCATATTTATGGCCTTCCTGAGGGCACCCATGTCTGGAGAAATGTGAACCATCCTTGAGCAGCTGTAACCTATGGCAAAATGTTCCTGAGCCTCTCAGCTTTTGGGTAGCTCTAGCCTCTAGCTAAAAATTGGTCTGTATGAGTGGAAGTAAAAGAAATGATGCTTCAGCCTGAAATATACGAACATACGAATGTGCCAGCAGAAACAGACAACCCGGTCTAAGTCTGCTCGAGTGTGCAGCCAACACTCCTAGTTTGCAGCTGCCCCAACCTCTCTCCCTTTTGTCATCCCACTGCCACCCCCCAATCTCACTCTCCCCTGTTCCCTGTCCCATGCCCTTTTGAAGCTGTTCACAGATTTACATGATGCCACCCATTCTGGTAGGGCGTTCCATTTTGCTACCACCCTCTCTGTGAAATAGTGTCTACTCATTTCCTTCCTAAATCTTCCCCTCTCCATTCTTAGTCCGTGCCCCCTGGTGTCCCTCCCCCTCCTTAGCTTAAAGACCCCATCTACCCCATCCTTATTGATCCCTCTCAGATACTTGAATGTCTCTAGCATGTCCCCCGTCCCTTCTATCAGTCAGGGTGTACATATTCAGGTCTCCCAGCCTGCTGTCATAGTCTCTCCCCTCCATTCCACATATCATCTTTGTTGCCCTCCTCTGCACCCCCTCCAGCAGCCTGATATCAAGCTTTAGGTATGGTCTCCAAAACTGCACACAATATTCTAAGTGCGGCCTTACCAGCGATCTGTAGAGCAGATGCCACCGTCTGGACCAACCACCTCTTCTGCACCCAGCATTTTGTTCGCTTTTGCAGCCGCTCTCCTGCACTGGGCAGTGTTGTCCATGGTCCCTGTTATCATTACCCCAAGGTCCTTCTCCTCCCCTGTGATCCCCAGCTTAACCCCCCCCAGCCAGTATTCTGTCCTTACACTTCTTTGCATTGAACCCCAGCTGGCACCTCTCTGACCATTCTTTAGCTTGCTTAGGTCCCCCTGCAGCTGCTTCCACCCCTCCTCTCCATCCACCACTGCTCCGATTTTTGTGTCGTCAGCAAACAGACTTACCTTGCTCACCACCCCGTGTGCAATGTCTGATATGAAGAGCACAAATAATACTGGCCCCAACATAGAGCCCTGTGGCACCCCACTTGTCACCGGCCTTGGAGTTGAGAGCTCCCCTCTCACTACTACCCGTTGCAGCCTCCCACTCCGTCAGCTTATTATCCAGTTTATCTTTTTTGCCCCTACTCCTACACCAGTTAGCTTCCCCCTAAGTTGCCCATGAGGCACCGAATCGAAGGCCTTGCTGAAGTCCAAGTAAAGGACCTCCACCGCATGACCCTTATCCAGTTCACCTCTCACCCAGTCATAATATTGTATCAGGTTGATTTGACAAGACTTCCATGAAACAAACCCATGCTGCCTCACATCCTGGAGGCCATTGTCCTCCAGATACGACACCAGTCGTTCCTTTAGTATCATTTCCATGAGTTTGCATACTATGGATGTGAGACTTACTGGACGATAATTACCCGGTTCATCCCTTGGCCCGCTCTTGTGTAATGGTACTACATGTGCCATCCTCCAGTCCCAGTGGCACACATCCTGACTCCAGTGAAGTGCTGTACAGATCTGCTAGTGACTCCGCCAACACCTCCGCCATCTCCCTCAGCACCCTGGTGTGAATACCATCCGGCCCTAGTGCCTTGTCTACCGTCAGTGCCCTCAGTCTCTCTAGGACTCTACTTGCCTCAATTCTTCCATCTGTCACCTCCTCTCCTCCTGTCCCCACCCTCCCAGCCCATGCTGGTAGTGGTCCCCCCTTTTCTTCTGTAAACACGGAAAAAGTATTCATTCAGTGATTCTGCCTGCTCCTCCCCTTTTCCATCCACTCCCCACCCCTTTTATCCTCACTATTGTCTCATTGCACTTTTTTTCTCCTGATGTATCTGAAGAGTCCCCCCCACATTAATTCCTGTGCTATCTCAGCTCCCTCTGGGCCTTGGCTTCTCTCACTTTTCTGGTCACCTTCCTGGACCATCTTGCATATTCCTCCTTGTCCACTTCCTTCCTGTCCTCCTAAACCTCTGATAAGCTACTCGTTTTGCCCTCACCACCTCCACAACTTCGCTGTTCAACCAGCATGGTTTTCTTGCTCTGCTTCTCTTACTCTGTGCCTTGGTGCAGGCTTCTGTTGCCTCTTTAACCCCTCATTTAATAATATCCCATTTCAGCTCCACATCCTTCTCATGCCTTATGCCCTCCAGTTTCCCTTTCAGTACTTCCTGCATTTTCCCAAAGTCCACCCCCCCCCCGAAGTTTACCACCCTAGTAACCGATTTCTCCTCCTCCCCACACATCGTGATATTAAACCACACTGTTTGGTGATCACTGTCAGATAGTGGGTCCTCTACCTTTATTTCCCTCACTGCCTCCCCATTTGACAATACCAGATCTAAAGTGTTCTTTAGCCTAGTAGGTACAGTAACCAACTGTGTCAGGAGACCCTCCTAGATCGCATCCAGGAGAACTTGCTCCCTAGCACTGGAGGTGACCGGAGTGCTCCAGTCAAGCCCTGGCAAGTTGAAATCCCCCACGATAACCACCTTTCCTTTTCTACATACCTTTTTGATTTGTCCCACTAGCTCCCTGTCAAGCTCCTCAGACTGGGATAGCAGCCTGTATACCACCCCAAACCTTAGTTTCCTACCCCTTGAGTCTAGGAGCTGCAGTCAGATTGCCTCTGTTCTCCTATCTTCTTCCACATCCCTTGTGCATTTGATCCCGTCCCTCATATAGACTGCCACCTCAGCTCCCCTTCCCTCCTTATGGTCCTTCCTGTATAATTTGTATCCTGGGATTGCCAGATCCCAGTCCTGGTGCTCAGTTGCCCACGTTTCTGTGACAGCTGCAATATCCACCCTCCACACTGCTAAGAGTGCCTGTAGCTCAGCTGATTTGTTTCCTAGGCTTCTTGCATTCAGTGAGATTACCCTCCATAATGCCCCCTTCCCTTCACTAGCATCCATCTCCTCCCTTCTACTCCCTCCTTTGTTGGCCTCCCTGAGTCCTTCCCTGCTAGCCTGGGGGATAGGCTGTGACTTCACTCTATCAGATCCCTACCTACCTGCTGTCCACTTGCCACCACCCATCTAGTTTAAATCCATCCTCTCCAGTCTTTGCTTTAATACATCCTTCCCCTTCCCACTCAAGTGCAGCCTATCCCTTGCAAACAGATTGTTATTATCCCAGGTACTGCCCCAGCTGCCTACAACCCCATACCCCTTAGTTTGACACCATTCTACCAACCATGTATTTAACTCACTAATCCTCTCCTTTCTCACTGTGCTTGCGCAGGGTACTGGGAGCACTTCGGAGAAGGCCACATACTCTCCAGTCTCCTCACACAACCTTCCGACTTCCTCAATCCTCTCCCTTGTTACCTCCACCGTTTCTCCCATTAGGTAATTTGTCCCCACATGTACCACAATGTGTGGTTTCCTTCTACCCTCTCTTTACACACCTTAGGATTGCCTGTCCTGCCATGTCTGCCTTTAATCCTGGTATTGACTCCACCCATATCCGACTGTGCCTCTCCCCCTGGCCACCCCATCTGATCCCCTTGAGTATGGAGTCCCCCAACACCAGTACACCCCCTTCTCTTTCCTTGTGCCCATGTAACCCCCACAGGTTCTCATTTTTGGAGCCACTCAAGACCATGTTTTTACCATGTGCCCCAGTGTATTCCCCCCGTCCCTCCCAATTAAGACCCCTCCCTCTCCACCTGTTTGACTGCCAACCTCCCTCTCCCTTCTCACTTCTCAGAGTATTATCCCTCCAACTGTCACATCATGCTCAGTCTCTCCACTAGTAATGCCCCCCCACACCCTCATCTTTGTGAGTGCTATCCCTTGTGCAATCACCTCCTGCATCCTCTTTTCCATGTGTTTTTAGCAAAGTAAACATGTTCCCTATCCCCTTTGCCTTACTATGTGCTTTCTCCTTCCTCCTGCTGCTCCTCTTTTTCTAGGTTCTACTAGAGCCCACCTTTCATCAGCTGGCTTCCTATCTAGTTTGCCCCTCCCCCCTCCCTTGACCCATTGTTCCTTCTCTGGGTGCCCCCACAATACTCTCAGATGTCAGCCCTCCTACCGATGAAATCCTCCCCTCATCCCTCAACCTCCCCAGCTCCCTGCCCAGCCACTGAACCACTTCCTTGAGCCTCCTTAGCCTGTGGCATATTGGGCACCCTTCCAGCCTCCACAGTATATTCACCTGCATTGCTGCCCCACAACCATTGCACCCAATAATCCTATCCATGGTCCACACTACCTACACAGCCTCTCCACACTAACTATCCCTACAGCAAGTAGAATTAAGTAATCCTAGCACAGCCTCTAACAGAAATACCTGATGTATTCCAGTGGAAGGCCCCCCACAATACCCACCTATCACACTAGCAGCAACTCACTGAGGATGCTGTACTCCTATTTAAGACCCACCTATGCTTTTTCCCTGCCCCGTGACTACATCTTTGGATAGAAGTAAATGACCTGCACCTTAAGCCCCTTCCTCTAATTGCAGGGTAGGCGTTCTCTTATAAATGAGTTGTGATCTGGAGAGAGAATAGGGCCCACACCTCACGCTCACAAGAGTGTATCAGTCCTGTGTCTGCCCCTTACTGCACCCCCAAGCATTACAACCTCCTCTGGAGAAGGTCCCACACAAACACTGTATTAAACAAGTTGCACTACTGAGCTAAAGTTCACAGACTGAAAAATAATGTAATGTTTATCCAGCAACTAAATCCTTTCCCCAAATGGTCAGCAAAAGAAGGTTTAGACAACCTCTGCCAGACCCCAACTGCTTCTGCAGTTAACAGACCTCAAATACAATGTCCAATACACAGAAATGGCAGCTAAAAAACTAGTTGAAATCAACTTAGAAACACACTCAGCAGCTAAAAGCCCTTTCTCTCTCTCCTCTAGTTGAAGACTGAATGAGATGGCAGTTAACCATCACCTTCTAACAGCACTAATCTCCTGTAATATGATGCCTGCACTTACAGGCCAGAGAGCAACATTTAAACACACAATTCCCAATTTGTCTACTAGAATCCCTTAATCCTGCCCAAACCAAATTTTAAAGCACAAAAAAGGCAGTTAGGAATAGACCTCAAATACAATGTCCAACACACAGAAATGGCAGCTAAAAAAATCTACTTTAAATCAACTTACAAACACATTCAGTGGCTAAAGGCCCTTTCTCTCTCTCTCCTCTAGCTGAAGACTGTTTACTTGGAAAAACTGCTGTGAGAGAGCAAATGCCTGGACAGTGAGAGTACCCATATCAGATGCTGTGAGAGGGTCTTGTGTAACCTGACAGGCTAATATTAATTTCAGCCAGAACTATGTTACTAGCAAATAACCTGTAATTTGGCATCTGAACCTGATGGGATTTTAAACCCCAGTACAAAGGTATTTTCCCAGCACAGGGAAGTGGGAATGAATGCAGTGCGAATGGAGTGTAACATCTGAAAGTGGCTTATATAATGCTTGTGCACCAGTGTACTAATATGCTCATGAGTGGAACATCAGTAAAGCTGTGGATGGACTTTAAAATTAAGTTGTTCACATTCAACAACTGAGAAGCTGGTCATTTCTGAGGGATTAATGACTGGTTGGAGGATGGGCAGCCTGAGGAACAGTCAAGGGACACCTCCCTCCAGCCGACAGTTAATCCAAGGAAATGACTTGTTTTGAGGTTGTTATTGTAGTTATATGTCTAATAACTGTAACAGCTTTCTTTTTATCATTTATTTAGTTACTTTAAGGTTCTGGGTGGAGTGGTGTGAGCCATACAGTGTCAGCTGGCAGCTGGGTCGGTCATTTCTAAGATGTTAATGACCGATCCAATAGCCAATGAGGAGCCTAGCTAAGCTCATGAATATTTAAAATGACACAATCAAAGACAAATGTTGCGTGTTAACCTCAATGACTGTTCTGTGTTAACCTCAATAATTTGCAGCCCTGCACCCCCCCCCCCGAAGAAGCCAGCTCAACAGGAGTTCACCGTGTATTGGGGGAGGAAGTGTGAAGGTGAGTCATTTAGTGTTCACGCCCCTCCCCTATAAACAACTGTTCCATCACATACCCCTAGATCAGGAAGCGGGTGTTACACTTCAATTTTGCTAATAGATCATTTCTGGGTTTGGCTGACAGCATTCATTTTTTGACTCCAGTTATTGCTGTTGCTATTAATTTTTGGTTTATTGTAAGGAAGCTAGGTGTCAAAGCTGATGTGCCAGATTATCAGAGTCATAATGCACAGAATCAACGATACAAACTTGTGAAATAAGGTTCTAAAATCAGAAGCCAGTTAACATTTTTCTAAATAAATATTACCGATAAATAAACTTTAAATAGTTGGCATTCAGTAAATCACACTGGAACTACACTAGTATTTGAAAGTGATCCCTTTTCATATATTGCCAGTAGCTCTGCTTAATCTAGGAATAAACTGAGGCCCTAATCAGCTCCATAGTACTGCACCTTTAGGGTATTGCACTATTTAAGGCAGCCTTACAGTCTGTACCCCTCACCCCCAACAAAGCCTTGGAGTGAGGTAAAACACCGGGGCTACCACGCTAGGAGTGCCTGGATCTCAAAAGAAACCTAATGGGCTCAGATCTAAGTCATTTCTTGTTTTTTTGTCAAAACCCTCACTCGGTCAGTGGAGTACCTATACACTGCCTCTTTGCTGGCTAGTGTTCCTGGCTCCCAGCTGAGGACTAGTTACAGTATGGAACATCTGTGACAAAGTGCAATTGATTTAGTTGTGTTCTGCAGATGCTGGCAAGCCAGGGAAGTGAGAAAAGGGTACGTGCTGGCCACCATTGGGGGTCTTGGAATAGGTGCGCAGGAGGCCACCAGGAGGGTAAAGAGACCACTGGACAACAGGGAATTAATTATTTATGCTAATGGGTATAGGGTTAGCAAGGAGGTACTGCTGGACACCAGGGAATAACTTATCTCTACAAATAGGGATCAGATGAGGAAGGGGCACCAATGGACACCAGGGAGAGATTTAGCTGTGTAAATGGGGATCAGGTGAGGAAGGGGCACCAATGGACACCAGGGAGAGATTTAGCTGTGTAAATGGGGATCAGGTGAGGAAGGGCACCAATGGACACCAGGGAGAGATTTAGCTGTGTAAATGGGGATCAGGTGAGGAAGGGGCACCAATGGACACCAGGGAGAGATTTAGCTGTGTAAATGGGGATCTGGTGAGGAAGGGGAAGCAATGGACACCAGGGAGAGATTTAGCTGTGTAAATGGGGATCAGGTGAGGAAGGGGCACCAATGGACACCAGGGAGAGATTTAGCTGTGTAAATGGGGATCTGGTGAGGAAGGGGCACCAATGAACACCAAGGAGAGGATTAACTATGTAAATGGGGATCCGGTGAGGAAGTGGGGGTACCACTGGACAAATAGTTTGTACTGTATGGGCGCTAAGTCCCTGTCGTTTAGAAAGGCATTGGCCAAGGTGGTGAGAGATGGGCCTGTGTTGGTGGTCACCTATCTGTCTGCCCACCAACGATGATGTACTTTTTCAGGTGGGTCTGGTGCCAAATTGGGAGGGGGGGTGGAGTGTGATGGTTGCTCAGTGGGTGTCAGAGAGGGGTCTATCTTGTTTTACAGGGTAGGAGGGTACCAGTAATACTAGGAGTACTGTTTTAATTCATATGGGGATATGGGTAGGAGGTGGTACCACAAACGCCAGGGAGGCAGTTGCAAACCAAATGGGGATTGGAGGGGGAAGGGGATTGCTTTCAGCACCTGGGATGCTGGTGTAATTCGGATAGGAATTAGGCTGGAAGGGACGTTACACTAATATCAGGCATGATTTGTTGCTTTACATGGGGATCGGTTGAGGGAGGGGACACATTTTGTGTGACTGTGCCTGGCAGCAGTGCTACATGGGGGGGGGCACCTCACACACCACTGTAAACACTAATAAAAGTAGGATTTGGGAAGCATTAAATAGCACTGCCATGACAGCCTTTAAGTGCTGGTAAAACCCTTTATATATTACCCTATACTACTGTGTCCTGTATGCAAGAGGTTCACCTCATTTGCATGGGTCCATGTTGTATTTAGTGCAACTGCACTTAGCAACACACAAGGTGTTCCTTTGAATAGAGGCTGCGCAACCGTCAGTTGCACCATATGCCATTAGCATGGCGCTATAACTGTTAGCCCCATGATAATTCTTTGAATATGGACCCCAAATTCTCCTGACCATTGCCACTGTCAAGAACACAGTAAAACAGTTACACTTGCACATATAGAAAACGGAGAGATTTTGAGGAATCTGTTAATTAATGGAGACCTCAGTCTGATCCTGGTTTACAAATGTCACAACCATCCCTTGAGCTTCAAGTACACCCAGAGTGATTGTGTGTGGAGTCTTCTTACCTCTGTGTGAGGCAAAATGTATCCGACTGTCTCTATCTTCCTTTCAAGGTCATCCCGAGGAAATCCTATAAAGGTACCAGGGCTGTTTTCTGTTGATCCATATCCAATCTGAAGGGGGGCAAAAAGTGAATTTACAGAATCATGGAAGATCACAGTATTGTTGAACCAATTTTCATACCTGTGCTTTATCGTGTTACCATAATAAACCATCACATCATTTTAAACCAATCAGGATTTTTTAATACTAAGCGTTCCAGGTATTCGTATGTAAGTAAACAGGGCCTCTGAGGGCTGTCTCTTATGGCATAAGAGACATCGAACAGAAGGTTTGGGTGAGTGGGCTGTGAAGCAAAGCTGAGTGGTTCTGTTTCCCAAACCTCATGAGAGGAGTCTCTTATACCATAAGAGAAATCCCTTGTAGGCCCTATCTTATAGATCACTTGAGTTTATCTTGAGTGATTTATCAGAAAGCAGTGGAACTGCCTCCACCAATCAAAGGGCAGCATTACTGTATCTCTTATTGAACATACAGTTGCTGCTTCAAGCTCATCCACACAGCTGATTCCCGCCATGGTGACTCTCACTTGTCACACTGTTCCTGCCAGAATTGCCACTGCGAACTTAGCTGTAAAGGAATCCCAGTTTAAACAAATCAACCTATTTAGCCACAAAACTTGCCAACGAACTGTCCCCATACTATCTGAATCAAGCACTCCGTCAGTCATTCTCATAGTAAAGATGAAACGTGTTTGGTTAAAGTTTCAGATAAATGAAAAGTTTCACAGTGTACCTCATAGTTTGATTTTTTGACATGCCCTGAAACCGCTGGTCTGTTAATGGTAGTAGCAAACCTCAAAGATGTTGCAAAAAGCTTAAAAAAATGAAAAGGTGTTATCTGGAGTTACTCCTTTCCACCACCATACAAGTAATGCTCCTTTGAATTGAAAAGATAGTAGCAAAAGATTCAAGTAAATAAAAACGTTTTCTCCGCATTCAACCCCTGCCGCCATGATTACATGGCATGTAAGTAGCCACCATTACACACAGTGTAAGGCCATGGAATGTACCACTACCAAATGAAAGAGTGGGGAACGTCAGCAAAAAGAGAACAAATAAAATAAAGATTCTGACCAAAATGTGTGGTGTTTTGGGCTGGAGGCAGTTCCACTGCTTCATAATATATTAATATGTATAATGAGGCGTGCCTCTTACGGGATAACAAGGTTATCGTGTGCTGTTTTGGGCTGACAGCACCACTCAGCTTCGCTTCGTAGTCCCCTCACCCAAAGCAGCATGAGATAACCTCCTTATCCCATAAAGAGACACCCCTCACTATACATATTAATATATACAGTAACAGGTTTAGAGCCTTTGTTCTTTTAAATTAACGTATGCCGTCTTCTCCTCTGGTGCTAAAGTGGAGCATTATTACCCAATGCTCCTGCACCACGGCACACTGTACACAGGAAAAGATGTATATATAGTACCCCTGAGTGGTGATTGGCTGAAGTCACATTAGTGATTTATAATAACCATAAGAGGACCTCTCATGCAAACAGTTATTAAATTCTCAAGTCCTAAGTTCTGTTGGCACATTCCATTTCTCACACAGGCATTTCTCTTATTTTCTACTAAGTAAAACATTTTGATTTTCTAATCAGGTTCCATTTTTTTTTGAAAACAGCAGTTTTTAGCATAGTTCATAAGATGTTTATAAGTCATGCTGCAGCATCGTTCATGGTTCTATGTGTGCCCTCTCAAGTCTCTTGTGTGCCAGAGCTGCTCTGCTTCCCTTTGTAGTCTTCTCACCCCAAGAACCCGAGAAGGCAGTCTTAGAAACATTGAAACATAGAAGGTGATGGCAGATAAGGACCGCAAGGCCCAGCCAGTCTGCCCATTTCTTTTTCCTACCTTATGGATGTGCCATCGGCCTTTGCTCTGTCAATGGCCTATCTATTCATACTCATCTGTATTGCTCCCTTATGCCTATCCCATGCCTGTTTGAAGCCCTGCACTGTATTCATAACCACCACTTCCTGAAGTAGGCTGTTCCATTCATCCACCACCCTTTCTGTGATAAAGAATTTCCTCACATTACCCCTTAAACGGCCTCCCTCTAAGCTCATGCTGTGTCCTCTTGTCCTGCTATTTTTCTTATATTGAATCATGTTAGACTCTTTCACCTTGTTAATGCCCTTAAGGTGTTTGAATGTTTCGATCATATCACCTCTCTCTCCCTCCTTTGCTCTAGGGTATACATATTGAGCTCTGTTAATCTATCCTCAGATGTTTTCTGATGCAGTCCCTGCACCATTTTGGTTACCCTTCTCTGGACTGCCTCAATCTGGTTACTGTCCTTGTGAAGGTGTGGTCTCCAGTACTGTATGCAGTACTCCAGATGGGGCCTAACCAGTGTCTTGTAAAGAGGGATTATTACCTCCCTCTTCTGACTTGTGATACCCCTATTAATACACCCTAACATCCCCTAGCCTAACCTACTGCTTTAGTGGTCTGCTTGGATGATTTCAGGTCATCGGTGATGATGATGCCCAAGTCTCTTTCTTTCCTTGTGACTGCCAGCAACTCCCCTCCCAGCCTATAGGTGGCTTCAGGGTTTCTCTTCCCTATGTGCATGATCTTGCATTTCTTTGCATTAATTCCCAGTTACCACTCTTTCCACCATTTTGCTAGTTTATCCAGATCTCTTCTCATTCTGCCCACCCCATCTGGATCATCTACTCTGTAGCAGATCTTGGTGTCATCTGCAAACAGACAAACCTTACCCTCCAGTCCATCTGCAATGTCACTGATAAATATATTGAAGAGGACTGGCCTCAGGACTGTTCCCTGAGGTACCCCACTTGTGACTTGCATCCCTTCTGACTGTATACCATTTATCACCACTCTCTGTTTTCTGCCGTCAACCAGCTTGCCACCCAGTTGACCAACTTCTGACCCACCCCGAGCCTACCCAGCTTATTAATCAATCTTCTATGTGGAACAGTATTGAAAGCTTTGCTGAAGTCAAGGTAGGGACATCAACTGCTCCTCCTTGGTCCACCACTCTGGTTACCCAGTCAAAGAAATCTATGAGATTATTTTGACAGGACCGTCCTTTAGTAAACCCATGCTGTCTTGGATCCTGTGCTTCTATGGATTCCAAGCGTTGCACTATCCTTTCCTTAAGGAGTGCCTCCATAATCCTGCCCACTACTGAGGTAAGACTGACTGGTCTGTAGTTCCCTGCCTCCTCCCTGCTACTACTCATGGAACTGTACACATAAAGACATTGCTATATAATTTTCTTTGGCTGCAGCCTTCATGTAGTGAAGGAACCGTTGTGCCTCTGTTACCTAAAAAGCTAGGTAGAGTAGGTGAAGCATTATGGTCAACCATATTGCATCTTCGTGTACTTCCCATGATGCTCTGCATCAGTGGGGTCTGTGTCATTTTGTATTTTCATGTTGGCTAGGCTGGGAAGGGGGTTAGAGATCAGAGCTCAAAAAATAACAGTCCTACTTGGGAGAGGAGGATCCCTCCCCTGCCAAGGTATTACTTCACCATGGTGCACCCATGATGCACAGGGTGGGGTGGAAAGCATGAGAAGGGACTTGGCAAGGTTAGAGGAATGTTCAAATGTATGGCAGCCTAGATTCAATGCTAAGAAGTGCAAGGTAATGCACCTGAGAAACAAAAACCCAGGGGAAGAGTACACAATGGGGGGTGAGATACTAACAACAACAAAAATGGAAAGGGACCTGGGGGTAGTCATATCAGATGACCTAAAGGTAGAGCAAGCAATGAGAGAGGGCAGCAAGGAGGGCTGGGGGGGATACTGGGATGCATAGGGAGAGGCATCACCAGTAGAAAACAGGAAGTTGGGCCGCCTCGTCGGCGCAGCGGTTGGATTTCCGCTTGCGACGCCGGGCAACCCGGGTTCGGGAACGGACCCGAGCCCGCCGGTGGGCCGGCCAGGGGAGAAGGATTGAGCATCCGTTGGACTGCTCTCCTTCTCCGGGGGGAGGGATGGGGTAGCATCCGGGGCGATGGGGACTCCTAGCGGAGGCCAGGAGCACCCACGCTGCCGTGCTCAAAGACTCTAGGAGGCGGGGCGGACGCTGGACGTCATTGCACGACCCCGCCTCCCCGGAAAAGAGGAAAATGGACGGCTGCCGACCACCCTCCATGAAGCCCACTGCGGCTTTGATTAGCCCCCCCAGGCCAGTCCTCCGACCAATTACGGTCTCTGCGGGATGTTTCGCTCTCCCCATCCCGCAGCCCCGCCGTCGGGGGTAAGCCACAGGGTATCGGAGGACCCGAGGCCGATGTGGGGGGGTGGAAGCCGTTGGCCCGTGACCGGGCTGAACATTGGGTGGCCGGCAGCTAGGAGGAGGTGGAAAATGCAAATTAAAAAAAAAAAAAAAAAGAAACAGGAAGTTATTATCCCTCTGTACAGACAGCTGGTGAGACCCCATCTGGAGTACTGTGTGCAGTTCTGGAGACCCACTTCGCAAAGACATAGACAGGATGGAAGCTGTCCAGAGGAGGGCACTAAAATGGTGCAGGGTCTGCACCGAAGACATATAAAGAGAGACAAAGGAGCTTAATATGTATAGCCTCGAGGAAAGGAGGAGAGGGGACATGATAGAAACGCTCAAGTACCTCAAGGGAATCAACAAAGTCCAAGAGGTAGAATCTTTCAAAAAGAGGTGTGCAAGAACAAGAGGGCACAATTTGAAAGACAGAGGGGCTCAGAGGTAATTTAAGGAAGTATTTTTTCACAGAGAGGGTTGTGGATGCATGGAATGGCCTTCCGGAGGAGGTTGTGGAGTCAAAATCAGTGGTGGAATTCAAGCATGCATGGGACAGTCAAAAGGCCATTCTAGGGGGTGGGGGTAGGAAGAAGTAGGCTGCTGGTTAACTAGGATCTGCAGCTTATCCAGTAGGTAGGGAAATGGGCAGACTGGGTGGGCCAAGCGGTCCTTATCTGCCGTCAAATTCTATGTTTCTATGGTCATATTAATGCATCTAGCATAGCCTATGGCTATCCCGAATAAAGAAATCCATGCAGCCAGGGCACCTACTCCTGCAGCTACTGCATTTGGGGTAACAGACCCAAGCAAACAGGCTGCTAGCAGGTTAGCTTTTTGCATGTTTATTTTATTTATAACTGGGGCAAATGGTTTGTAAATAATAGTCCTGAAAAAAGTAAGTAAAAATCTTTTTGGACCTATCTGGACCTTCCTCTTTTTTAATGACCACATCCAATGATCCTACTGTGTGCTATGGACCTTCAGTTTTTAACGCTGGACTGTCATTTACTGAAAGAGTGGAGTGAAATGATCTAGCTTTACCTTAAAGGTATATTAATATTTATTTATGTAACCCCCCCAGGGGCTTACCTTGTTTGCCCCAGGTCCTGTCTCCTCTCACTGTTGCTAGTGTCCTGCTGCATCTCCCTACCTCATGTCTGCATTCCTTTGGTACCCCTTAGTCCTCAAAGGTTCCCCGATGCAGCCCCTACTAATAATTTAGCCCTGTCGGGCTTAAAAACATAACCACGGGGGTGTGGCCTGATCACCGTAGAGATGACTGCTTAACTTCCTTGGCTCAGTCCTATCTGGGTAACATCCATGCTTTGGCACCGCCATCCATGGACATCTGATCCCACTAGCCCCTTTTCATGCTTTGGTAGTCCATCTCCAACTGACCGCCAGTGTTTTCAGCAGATCCTGACACAGTTTGCTGTATTTGCAGTGCCAGGTATCTGCGAGCTGCGTGGGTACCGCAGGCCACATAGGCCCCAATTGCTTCACCTAATCTGCCACTACAGCCGATAGCCCCTATTACCTACTTGTGAAGTTTCAACCTGTCAATTTACACATCTTTTTCGGACCTGCTTCACTCTGGAAATGTCAAAATCATGTCCAATATAGGAAAGCTAGTCACACAACCTAGAGGTACCCAGTCAAGTACTCAGCCTACCTCGGTTGCCTACTCCCTACAATATATAACCACCATGCTTGAGACTCTGTTGGTAAGGGTGGATGATATCAGCACTTCGCTTAACAACACAGTGGCTGATGTTCGCCAACTGCAGGACAAAACAAACATGGTAGAGCAGTGACTGGACACCAGTGAGCACCAGCAATCTACACTTCTACAGAGGGTACAGCTGCAGGAGGAAAGGCTTGCTACCTTATGGGACTGGGTAGAGGACCAGGAAAATAGGGCCCGGTGCAACAACCTGCACATCATAGGCCTTCCTGAAGGGGTGAAAGGCTCATCTATGGAGCGTTTTTTAAATGAAAATCTACCGCTATTGCTGGGGGATAGGTGGGGAGGGTCCATGGACATGGAGTGGGCAAATCAGGTGTCCGGTAGAAGGGTCGAGAACACCCAAACCCCGAGGCCCATTGTAGCTTACCTTCTCCGCTACACTACCAAAGAACAAATCCTTCGGGCAGCTAGAGACCTGGGAGAGGTATGATGGCAGGGCTCCCCAGTGTCTTTTTATAGGGACTTCACCAATGAGACAACAGTTAGGTGCAGGGTGTTTGGGCCAATTAAAAGATACCTGTACCAGCACAATTTTCAATTTCATTTCAGATCACTCACAAACTTGCTGGTTTCCAAAGATGGCCATGAACTGCTAGCTGATCACCCCGCTTTGGTCAAGAAATGGCTTCACAGGTTCTGGCCTGTGCTCCCACCTCCAACTATAAATTCCAGATGCCTCTGGGCACCATCTCTCCTGCCTACCACCAAAGGGAACTATAAGTCATGGCAGCATCTTCTGGAGGGCTCCTCTTCAGACAGACGTGTCACTGTCAACACTGGTCCCTCTGCATTACTGGCTTCCTCTCCTCGCTTGCCCTCACCACAGCAAGAACTTGTTACCCCCTGAAACCAGCACTAGTGCCTCTTTACCACCTCGTGGGGCAGACTTTACCTCCAGGCACAGATAACGATCCAGGAGTGGTACCTCTGTTCCTCCTGAATTCCTCCTGCAAGTTCCCCCAGCAAAAATCTCCAGAGAGGACCATGCTTTTCCTGCCACCCCCACCTACCAGGACTGCCAAAATTAATCTACTATGGACATTGACTCACCTTTAGACTGGGTGGAATACCTCAAGGCATTGCTAGTTGCAGCTGTAGATGCCTCAACCCCTGTACAACCTGGAGTATTGTCGTATGCTGCTGTGGTGTCATCCGGACCTCCAGAGTATATGGATCTCCCCCTGGCCATGACTGAGCAGGCCAAAGGTCCTCTGGGCTAAAGACTGGGCTCTCTCTCTAATTTCCCTTTCTTTTACTCCATAAGCAGGCTTCTGCAGTAACCTATTGCATAAACCCAGTCCCTCCCCTCCTCGCTGATGCACTGGACTTGATTTGTTTGCATTCGCCCCTCTGTGTTTAGCTTCCAGAAGGGGCTGCCACTTCCATGTGCACATGATGAACTTAAACTGGTGTAACCCCCCCCCCACAAAAGGGGGTTCCTAAAAGCCTTCCTGGAGCTGCTAAATAGCTCCTTGCCTAACTGGTGTTCGGTGCAATGCTGCCAAAATGCTGCCGTTGTGAGTGCTTCTAAAGCCTCCAGTACTGTCTCTTTAAGAGCTGCCTGCTTGCAGGCTCCAGCGGGTTTGTATAGGGGGGACTAAGGTTTCCTTACTCGAATCCCACCTGAGCTGTGGTGTAATCGCTCCATTCTGTAGCCGCTGAAAACGCAAAGGGAGCCCATTTGGTAGATGTATTAGGCTATAATCAAGGCCCCTAAATTCTCTTGACGCAGAATTTGTGCAGAACTTCTACCCATCAGAACTTTTATGTGCCGTAGAATTCACTCTTTTATGATTTTTATTAATATTTCTGTTTATCCATAGAATCTGCTTCTCTTCCCTCTTTTTATATCCACCCCCCCATATGCTGAGAATGTGATATTATCGTTGCTATAACATCATACATTAGCTAATGAAACGGCTGCATTCTGCAACAGAATGAACAGTCACTTATCTACCACAGCTCCTGCTGCCAGAGATGGTGGCACAGCACATCATGCATGGTGATATTTGCTCAACCTGCACTACAGCCTAATACAATTTTCAGTCTTACATTGTTGCACTAGGGCCAACTTAAACAAAGCCTTGTCAATAGCACAGACCTGTTAAGTCCATACCTCACTTTGTACAAACCTATTTGTGCCTTTAAGGTATAGAGATGCCATCTGAAATGAATAACTGGTAAAATTAATTTAACTGTCATTTTTTTAAGAAAAATAAAGTAATTATGCCCAGAAAAGTGGAATATAATAATATGTAGACCAGTTGAAAGAATAGACCTGTTAAATAAATAATTGCACTGTACACATTTTTGCCAGGGTTATTGATTACATATTGTCATTGGTTGATAGAATCACCTAAAAGTTATGGAGAAATGTTGTGTGCAGGGACAGCTGTTGGGCCAGAGGGTCGCATGCTGTGTTTCCGTGCCGGCAAGTCAGGTTCAGAGATTAGCTATGGAAGCTGGCTGGGCAGCACAAGGATTGGTGGAATACATCACTGCTCGGAGCCTGGGAAGGTATGGTGCAGTGTTCAGTCACATGGTGGACACATTGTGATGGGCTGGAGAGCTCTATCTCACAATCAGTTCACTTGCATGTCATGACCTGATGGTGTTATGCAGTGTGTCAGGGAAAGCAGGTTGACATGAAAAATGAGTTTTGCAATAACTCCTCTATTCCATTTCCAATGGGACCTGTATGAATGAGGATGCAAGTTCATGGAAATAAAAAAAAATAATAAAAAAAAATATATATATACACACACACACACATATATACATACAGTATCTCTGTCTCTCACCACACACAGACAGACAGACAGACAGACACACACACACACATAAATTTGTATGTACGTTACAGATTGCATATAAATATAAAATGATACACAGTGGGAACCTCATAAGTGGTGTAGAAAGCACATACAAATATATGTGATAGACAGTGGAAACCTCATTAGTGGGATAGATAGCATGCATATAGAAATACCTTGTTTATCACACAAGCTGCCCTCTGCATGTCATTTATGCAACATGCTGAGACCTTAAGGGAGATACATTTGTTTTGCCTTTTTAGGCATAAAATAATTTTTATAAGTCTGTTCTTTTTTGAACTAGTGTTACTGTGCGTTCCACCATCCTGATTGCTATAACAGTGTCAGTGGCTCAGTAGGTAGCACACTCACCTCTGAGGCCGGGAGATCAGAGGGGCTGTGGGTTCAGTTCCCATATCTGGCACTTGGGTTAATATCCTAGTACTGACACTGTAATGCAGCATGAGAGGTGCTGCATTTCTGAGGTGCCGTCTTCGGATGAGATGTTAAACCAAGGTCCCATCTGCCTGGATTGGTGGTAGTTCAGGTGGATGTTAAAGATCCCATGGCACTTATTGAAAAGAGTAGGGGAATTTCCCCGGTGTCCTGGCCAAATTTCCCTCATTCACTAAAAAATACCACCAACAGCTTAATCTGGTTCAAGGTCAGTTGGCATTCATCTGTATCCCCCCTTCCCTGGGTTGTGCCTGAAAATAGGCAGGATTTGTCTAGTGCACTTACCCGGTCAACAAAAGCTAAATAAATAAATAACCACTGCCATGAAAGTGAAGTCAGGATGACAAGCTGACACTGTGATGTGGTAGTTTGTTAGTGCCGCAGAACTTCCACAGAAATTACAAACCACCGATGCAGAAGTTCTGCGGCAAATGGTAGTCTTGCCGCAGAACTTGGTCCCACTGTGCCACAGAAAAGTAGGGGCCCTGGCTATAATCATTTAAAGTATTAGTAAAATTACATTTTGTCTAACCTGCCTTCATTGCAGCTGGGACTTTGTGTGCTTGGCCCCTCCATTTTGGACCTGGACTGCTGAGCTGGGCCAGTGGGGTAATGAGGTGGTGACTGGAATGGAGACCGCTTGAGCTAACCAGAATCAGGACTCTCTTTGGAGCTGGCTGGCCATAGGGGATACAGCCAGTAATTCTGGGAAATGAAGTTCTGGACTGTGGCACCTCTTCCCACCAATGAGGGCCGAATTAGGTGACTGGCATCTGCAGCCCACCAATGGGATTGGGTGGTGCCCGAACTGAGATTCCCTGAGCAAACTGCCAAGGGGCAGCATCGTTGGTGATCGTGAAGGGAGAAGGAGCTCTGGCTCCAGCGCTGTGCAAGTATGCGTGTGGGAAGCGTGTGAGTCAGGCCGAGAAGGCGGGTGACTTCATTGCCAGAAAAGAGAGAGAGAGAGGACAAGATCCGTGAGGAGTGCAAGCAGAGGAAGCTGTGCGAACACAGCTACCTACCAGACTCACCCTGTAGAGGACTGGAGAATCTGCTGAATTACGTTCGGCCTGTCAGGACAAGTGAAGCTGCGTATTTCACCCGGTTTGTTCAGCAAAAGCGATCGGGAGTTTGGAGCAGCTGCCTGGTATGGTACCCCTCTGCATTACATATAAATGTGTGGAGCAGTGTTTGAATCACCAGCTGAGTCTTGTAGCGGTGTGAGAGGGATCCTGCTGCAGGATTCATGAGTACTAAAAATCAGGGTAGCTCCCTGCCAAATGTTCCTCCTGAGGACCAGAGTTGTCTGGCTGTTCATTGGTTGCATGGATTGTGCCTGCGGGCTATTGCAAAACTAACATAGGTACTAAGCGCTTGTTTCTTCTCCAGGGCCCCACCCAGCTGCAATGAATAGGCTAGCCTTGTAAGGCCTGGGTACCCAAAGACAGTGGCTGATAGGTTTGGCCTGTGCACAGTGCCTGATACAGTAGAAGTGTTAAGCTAATTAACCTGATCTCCCCTATCCTTGTTACTTCCCCCTTAATAAATCAGATTTGTTGTTGCAAGGTGTATCGTTTGAACTGTGTGTTTGTGCCAACTTGTTGTATGTGGGTTATTGTAACACTGCATCTGATTTTACAGAGGGTCTTCAGCACCAAGTTGGCCATCCCAACCTGGGGGAAAGTGTAAGTCATAATGGTAGAGTGAGGATTGCTGGTGAGTCACTAGTGGGAAGAAAGTGGGGTTGCAGTGACCCAGAGGGCTGTGACCAGGTCACATTTGACTGTTTCAACCCTGACCTCTGGGTGGAGGCACCCGCCATTGGATCCAGGCCCCTCAACCTGTTATTAGCTGAGCAGGCAGGGGTAGTGGCCTTTAGGATAGCGCCCCCTTGGGGTTACACTGGGATGCTGACTCATCCCATATTCCCTTCCCTCTGCCCTTGCTGGGGAGCGGTTTTGCATACCGGCTGAAGTATATGGCCCTTAAAAATAGATGTTTCATAAGGTCAGGCTGGTTATGATTTACTATATGGGGTTTAGGGTTTACCCCCCACTCTGTTTTTCCTTTTTCTCCATGCCTACTTTGCCTGACAGACCCCATTGTGCGGCCGCAGTGTGGCCCTCTAGCTTTGCCGATATATTCGGATGGATAGATTACCTCTATTTTCCCTTATCCACACCCCCCCCACAACTTAAACCCCTCCTCAAATTCCCCTTCATCCCACCCACCCAGGATGTCCGGTACCGACCAATTGGTGGATGCCCAGATAGGAGGTATGCCTCAGTTTGGGCTCCTTACACTTCCCCATATGTGAGTTCTTTGGCTGGCATAGCTGGGAGTGTTGGTTGCCCAACATTTTCTTTCGCATTGCCCCAGAATCCTCTAGTGTACTTATGTTTGCTTACCTTACTCTTTGAATATATTCTCTTAATTCTGGTTATAACAGTTTTGCATACTAATTGATAGGTTGCTAGTGGAAAAGCTATACTCATTGTTGTGTTTGGTTCTATTTCTAGTTTCCCTCTACTACCAGTACATTGTTTGCAAGTTCTTCTATAGTACGGTTAGTGCAAATGGTCCATTGGAGGTTTCCGGTATCCCTGGTGGGTGGAACCTTTCATTACTTGTTCTCCAACAGCCAAACTTCTGCCTTAACTTTGGTGACCTTAGTAAGTACCCCCTTTTCGTGGAATCTTGCAGTTGTAGTCATGGCCCCACTGGAACATCAACCCTCATCAGGCACCTCCTTGGTCTCCTGGAATGTTAAAGGTCTCAATCACCCCATTAAGCACACCAAGGTGCTTCATTTTCTCCAGTCTCTCCGTGCTGATATCACACTCCTCCATGAAATGCACCTTCTAAGCAGAGCAACCTCTTGGCTGTGGAAATCCTGGGTGGGTGACATCCATGCTAGCTCAGCCCCAAACAAAACCGAAGGGGTAGCCATCCTGGTCTGTAGGTCATCCCCATGGAAAGTGGAGGACACCAGCAAGGACACCTGTGGGAGGTGAATAGTGGCTCGACTCTCCTCCCCAACAGGTCTGCTTGTTATAGCCAATCTCTATGCTCCAAATGAAGACCATGCCGAATTCTTCCTGGTGGTCAGCCCGGCCATCACTTCACTAGTCAGTGATACAGCGAACATTCCTAGTCCGGTTGGGGGAGACTTCAACATGGTCCTAGACCCCTTTCTAGACAAGTCCAAACCTCTCCCATAGTCTCACCCCAAAGTCCATGACATCCTTCAGTGCCTGTAGGAAGAGTGGGGCCTAGTGGACATTTGGAGAAGGGACCACTCAACAGGGCGGGACTACACTTTTTACTCACATGTCCATGATACCCATAGTCAGATTGACTTCTGGCTGGAGAATGTGGCTGCAGCTCAACACTTATCTTACAATAAAATAGACAGTATCCTAATTTCTGACCATGCCATAGTTCCAATCACATACTCCCCTAACAGCCAGCGAGCAAAAGGCACCTGCTGGAGAAGCAATCCTCTTCTCCATAAAGACCAGGAGTTTCCTAGTATGGTATCTCAGGTGACCTGCGACTACTTTGCCACCAACTCGACTGAGGAAGTGACCCCGGGTATGGTCTGGGAGGCTTTTAAAACAGTTCTTAGAGGGCGAATTATAGCCTTTGCTGTAGCAAGAAATAGGGTCCACAGGGCGACCCCAACCTCCCTGCAAATGGACCTCATTGGTTTGGAATGCAGGCTCCAAGCTAGCAGCTCCTCAGACAGGACCTCCTCTTTGGTATGCCAATTGGTAGGGCTGAAATATTGCATCAATATTATTCTCAACCAGAAGGCACAGTGGCTACTCCTTAGGATAAAACATGCTTACTGGGATGGTGGGAAGAAAAGTGGTTGTCTATTAGCATTCTGACTACGTAAGCAACAAGCTTTGTTCTGAATCCATGCCCTTAGGGATGCCACAGGTACAGTGGTCTTTGCACTGCAGGATGTCAATCGCGCGATGCAAACCTTTATGCCTCCCTTTATGAACCCCAGTCTTCCCTCTCCCTGCCCCAGCTTTGGCAAAGACAAGCCCAGTTCTGTTAGCATATTAAGGGTCCAACCCTTTCTCCTGACTCGATGCCTTGACTGGATGCCCCACTGGAGGCAGTTGAAGTGAAACAGACCCTCTCCCAAATGGCCCCTGGGAAAGCCCCAGGCCCAGATGGCATGACCGTCGAATTATACCAGGTGCTCGGACCTGACATCATCGGGTCCTTACTGAAGGACCTTCAAGGGGCCTGTGACAGGGAACTCATGTCACACTTGAGGACCAACCTTTTCTTAGATCTGTTGCAGCAGTTCTTCTATTTTTAAGCCTAATCTATCCTTTACTATTTCTAGTCCATAAGGTTGGCCATCTATGGGCACCCCCCTCCCTTTTCTTGACTATGCTATAGTGTTCTCTTTGGTTTTCCTTTTCCCTCTCAGTTTCTCATACAGGGAGGTTATTGTGGTGACCTCCAAGTATATGTAAACAGGTTGTGTTTACTGTTGTTGGATTTAGTATGTAATAGCAGTATGTCATAATATACCTTGGGTGGGATATTTAGAAGGGTTGCGCCCCAGCACGATATTTTAAAGGGGACTGAGCCTGGTACAAATCCCGATGCGCCGGTGCTCATCAGTAATGTATGCGGCACAGGTAGAGGTGTGTGCCCATGCATACGCCGCACATCCCGATATTCAGCCTGGGATGTGCTGAGCCCATGCATGCATAACTCTTACCTGTGCTGCACACAAGTGAGCCAAAAAAAAAGGAGCAACAGCTGGCCACCCACAGGTGAGCTGCCATATTGCAGGGTGCAACATGGCAGCTGCCATCTATGGGTGGCCACCAGAGCTCTGGCTGCACCCACCCATGCTCGATCGCGGGCATACATAGAAAATTAATAGTCCCATATCCCTGGTGGTCCAGTGGACCGCTTGCAGCGCGATTGCGGGTGTCAGTAAATGATAATGACACTCCAATCCAACCCTGGTGGTCCAGCGGCAGGCGGAAGCACCCCACCTGCCTGCCACCCTTGGCGCCCGCTGACTGACACTGTACGGTAGGGCTGTACACCCATTGGTCCACAGTGTGAGCCAATGGGTATGCAGCCCATACCAGATATAGTCCAGATATGTGAATGGATCCATTCACATATCTGGACTGTGTAGTATGGTACAGGCTGCAGACCGGGGAGCGGGTGGTGGGGTTTAGTGGGCGGTGGGGAGGGGGTACCGCTGGACCACCAGGGTTGGATTGAAGTGTCATTATCATTTACTGACGCCCGTGATCGGGCCGCAAGCGGTCCACTGGACCACCAGGCATATTGGACGTGTTCTTACATTTCCACATGCCGCGATCGGGCATTGGGGCACTTTGCCATGATGTGCAGGGGGCGTCGATCCCCGACGGCTGCAGCCTGGCAGGGCACCAGGTGCAAGTCATCGGGGATCAGCACACCTGCTTGCAAATGGGGCCATAATGACATGCAAATGGCCCCATTTGCACCTTGCATACATTATGGCACATTTGAATATTGTGGTTGTTGCACCTAGCGCAATGGAACTTACTTTCACTAGCGCATCCTCCCGCTCCACTCTGACCACTTGTGCTGGCGCAGTGCCACGCGCACTACGGGTGGCCAAGGTGCGATATTTAACAGTGCTGTGCCATGGCGCAGCTCTGTTGAATATCACCCTGTCAACGCCTACATCCAAGTTGCGCTACGCCCAGGCTTTCTGTTCCCACAGCTGGTACAGTCTGAATATCCTGCCCTAATGTTTATGAAACCTGTAGTGTTGAAAATACCATGGCACCAGGTCTTTTTGATAATGGTAAAAAGTACTAGGTGACTATTATAGAAATTAAGCTAGTTGTGCTATTTAAAATGAATGTAAATTGCTGTAAACTTAAGAAATGTCATGGTGATTTGCATATATCCCATGATGCATTGCAGTATGGAAGTATGTCTGATGTATTTCTTTGAAACTTGATTTGTTGCTAATGCAACCCTTCTTTCAGTGATTCTGCATTGAGATTCTTTGTTTTTAGCTTGATTTTTTTTTTTTTTTTCCTTTGATCCCCCACTACACAAGCAAACAGGGCCCGTATAGGGGTGGAGGTTGCATCTCAGTCGGTAAGTTGGATCAGAGATCAGTGTCAGCAGGTGCTGGCTAAGTGCAGAGAAAGGACATACATAGTCTGTTGCTGCAAACTGATGTACTGAAGAAGGAATATGATATTGCAGAAGCTTATTTCTTGTATTTTGAATAAACATCACACAGAGATTATGTGTCGAACCTAAAGTTCTGTGTCTGGTCCATCTGTTATCCCTCAAGGCCCACTCAAAGCAGCTGCTCCCACCCACAATGAGAAAGGCTGCTTTTATCACCCTTCTCCTCAAAAAGTCTAATGATCCCTTAAATTGTGCAAACTTTTGCCCGATTTCCCTTTTACCCGTCAATACAGAGATCGTTGACAAAATCCTGGCTACTTGCTTAACTGATATTCTGCCCTCTGTCATTCACCCAGCCCAAGTTGGCTTCATTAAAAGGGAAATCAGGCCTTGATAATACCAGACTGCTGCTCAATCTCAAATGAGTGGCATCCCAATCTTTAGTCCCTATGGCAGCACTTGCTATAAACTTTACTAAATCCTTCGACTCGATTGAATGGAATTACTTATTTGCAGTACTCCGGCAATATGGCTTTGGCCCAAGTTTTTGTCAATTGGTTCATACCCTGTACAGTTCACCATTGGCCAGCATCCTCAACAACAATAATACCATTTCTACCCCTTCCCACTGCAACAGGGTACCCTGCAAGGCTGTCCCCTATCACCCCTCCTCTTTCTAATTGCCCTTGACCCCCTCATCTGGGTCCTTCTAGCCTCAAGGTCCATCTCTGGCATCGAAGTAGGTGACTCATCCCATTTAGTAGGCGCCTACGTGGACGATCTCCTATTCACCCTTTCACAATCTCATCGATCACTCCCAACTGTTTTGACCATTTTGCAAGACTTTGCATCTCTCTCAGGTTTGCATGCAAATCAGAAAAAATCTACCTTGGCTCCTTTAAATTCTCATTGCTCCAAAGATTGTCTGGCTGGAACGCATCTGGCTTGGGCAAACAAGGGGTTCTCTTACCTAGGCGTCTTTATCCCCAACTGATGGTCCGATTTGGAATTCTCAAACTTTTCCCCCTTGCTGTCCCAACTTGCTGCAGAGATAGAGTGGTGGCGAAAGCTTCAACTGTCCCTACCAGGCAGGGCTGTAGCACTGTGCATGTTGTTTCTCCCTAAGGTTCTATTCTTGCTCAATAATCTGCCAATCTTCCTTTCACCCAAACTATTTGTATCTATGGACTGCCTTATGTTGTGGTTCCTCTGGGACGGTAAATCCCCTCACTAGAGTAAACAGAAGCTCCGGGCGCACTGGACTTGAGGTGGGTTGGGAGTCCTCTGGCTAAAGCTTGCCTTTCCACCATGGCTATCTGCTAGTTCATTCCAGGGATCCCTCAGTCCTTACCCTGGGTTGAGGTGGAGGCTGCACTGTACCCGAACAGCCCTCTGATGACACTGCTCAGCCTGCAGAACAAAGCCTCTTGCCCACTGTCTCCCCCCCTGTGCTGGCTACTCACCTGGCGTGGCTCATCATTATGTCTCTTTCCCATACTCCCCATCTGGCTTGGGCCCCCCATTTCATTATACTCCTCTACAGCACGACCCCTCCCTCATAGTTGAAGGGGCTCCAATCGATTGGCCCTCCTGGAAACTAAAAGATATTGCTATTCTACAGGACATTTTTCATAACGGGCTCCAATGTTTTGCTTTCTTATGACCAGCTGCAAGCCAAATTCGACCTCCCTCATCGGATGTCTGGAGCTCCAACAGCGGAGTGTCCTGCAGAGCTGCTCTGCCCAAGCCCAAATAGATATCAAATGGGAATGGATTGGCTGGGTACAAAAATCTCCCAGCTTGAAAGGCCTAATAGGGAAATTATACCGTACCCTGCATGATGCTCAACAGATCCCTCCACTCAGTGTAAATGGGCGGCTGCTGTTCAGTGTGATGTCCCAGATACTACTTGGTCCCAATACCCCAGGGCTGTGCACACTCACTATAGGGACACAAAAAGCCAGTTTATCCAACTTAAGATACTCCTTTTTTGGCATCTAACCCCAGACATTTGCACCATCGTGGCCTGCTGACCCACTCGAACTGCTGGAGATGTGGCCAGCTCACAGCGCACTTGTTGTTTATCCTGTGGACTTGCCACTAGTCCTGCACATTTGGGCAATAGTCACTTCTGACTGATCCCGAATATTGGGCCTCAGGATTGTAACTGCAGACCCGAGATTACTGCTCGGGGATGTGACCTCGCTTAGTGCCCTCTCTACCCCCCCTATGAGAATGGGTGATGCTTGCCTTCATGGAAGCCAAGTGACTACCTCTAATGCATTGGTGTCAATGACTGTTACCTTCTTGGAAAAGCTGGCATGCAGCCCTTGCCCACTTGGCATCACTGGAACGCCTCTCTTTTGTTCAACAGGGTCAACTGGATAAGTTTTTAGCTAAATGGTAACCCTACGTGCAGTCCCATCTGTGCAAAGTCCCTCTCCCCCAAAGCAATCCTTCCATCTGAACCATTGGCACGCTATGTTATTGTTCACTGAGTTTACCTTAGTGCCTTGCTACTTATGTCATAATGATGCTTAGATGTTAGAGATAGCATTTCTCTGCCTTTGCATCTTGCGTGTTACTGTTCACACTGTGTATCCCATTCTGTACTGGATATACTTACTGTAATTGTGATGTTATTGTCACATATGTATGGACCTATCCCCAAATTAATAAAAACTCTTCTATGATTAAAAAGAAACAATACATAATCGCGAGCTGCCGGCATTATTTGCAGGGCACCGGCACTTGCGTAGGCACGGTTGGTGCCTTTAATATTCCGACTGCCAATGTGGTAGAGCAGGTGATGTTCCTATGGTTCCAGCACTTCTCCTCAGCTCAATGAGGTCCAGTGACCAGAATGCTGTGGCTTAGAAGCCAGTTGGGGGGTTAATTTTAAAGTTTACAATGGGGCTAAGACAGGGCTCATTAATATGCATAAGCCCTCCCTGCATAAATAATCATGAAGTACTGCTTGTCGCCTAGGGGGGTCAGAGTTATGGTGGCAACAACAGACAAAATACAGGGGATAAGTGCTTAAATGTAGACTTGTTCAAGAGGGCACAGCCAGTGCTTCATGTTGGTGGGAAATTAAAATAAATAAAGTATATATCCTGGCTGCCCCAGACTGAGAAACTAGTGGAACTGCATATACTGTATGTGTATTTTCATAGCAGCTACCATTTTGGGAGTGCAACAGCCAATCACCAGCTGCATTTCAGCCAGGGGCTCATAGGACAAGAGACTTGTAGGAGAGAAGTCAGGGACAAATCCCTGCTGCCAAGGCTCCAGATAAAGGCTAAGACTGTAATTGACAACTTAGGCAGCCAACTAGATTTCTGGAACTCTGCCCTTTGTGTAGGAGGGACTGTCTGAATTAATCAGTTGCTCTTCAGCTTGAGACAGCGAAGCGAGAGGAGAACGTGTGGCTTTGTGCTCCCTTTTTACAGGAGGGGCTTGCATCACCTCCTGTGAGTAATTCTCCAGTCCAAAAGGGGATCAGAACTTGGAATTGCCTGCTAGCAGACCAGAAAGGGTTGCTCAGCAAGTCGGCTGAGTCTTCAACCAGCCACAAACTGAAGAAAAGAGAAGCTTGATGTTTCTTCAGCTAAATGTGCCAAGGCCTACCACGTGTGTGGAGACAGTGAACCAGGGACTCCTGCGCAAAACTTCAGGAGCCATTCCAGCCAGAACAGAATTTTCCTTTCAAAGCCCAGCTGGAGGGTTCACCAGCACACAGACCAAACTTAACCTCAAAAGCGACATTTTCTTTCTCTGGGCTATGCCATCAACGGCCCAGTCAGACTGTTCCTGTACCATCTGCAGCATCTCAGCGAGACACCAGATTTGGGGAGTCAGCCTCTGTGCAGCAATTGGCCTCTAGTTGTGGCCATCTACAGGGAAAGGCCATGACGAGGAGGTGAGTCGTGTCAGCCCAGGTCCCCACCAGCTTCCAGATGGAGTACCAGGTCTTCATTTCATTAGCTTTGTCATCTGCTCCATTGGGTACAGTGAGTAAAAATCAGGGTAGCTCCCTGCAACAAAAATTCAATTGTTAAAGGTACCATCTCATTTTGTTTGCCAGTTAATGTGATTAAAAGTGACTGGACCATCCAGCCCTGGATACAAATGGTTTATGGTTTCTAAATGTGTTGCTCTCATTTAATCACATTTCTTTCCATCAAGGGCCCCAACATCAGCTGCAATGCCGGCCAGCCCGCAGCACCGCCTCAGGTATGCCTATGTTCCATTCTGGGTGCGCAGTAGCTGCTAGACTGATAATTTCAGGACTCTAAAGCCATGAAAAATAACTTTGTTTTAATTACAGAAAAAGTAATCATTTGCTTACAGTAAATTGTCACCTCTCCCTTTTTCACATCCCCCTTAATAAATCTGATTTACTGTTTTGCTGTTAAACTGGCTAGTGGGCATTTTATTACCTAGCCTAAAATTATTTACATACTGCAAAGCATATTTAAAGTGCATGTTGGTATTGTTGAAACTGTCTTTTACAGGGATTGCAGGGCACAAGCCACAGATCCAGACCTTGTTGGTATGTGGACTGATTGTGAGCATATCATTAATGATCAAACTGTCTGGTATTCTAATTCTTGAACACTGCAACTGTTCAGGTTTTCATAAAGGGTTACTAGGCAGGATTGTGGGTGGTATTAGCTTCCCAGAGGGCTGTACCTACTGTGATAGTTACCCATGTGCTATAATTACTCTTAGTGGTGGCACCATAATTATAGCCCTACCACTGGTACGGCCCCCCACCATACTAGGTAGCTATGAACCCAGGCCTCTGAACCTGTTATTAGGAATACAGGCGGGGGTAATAGCCCTTGATATAAAGACACCAGAGTTACATTTATACTTCTCTTTCCTTTAAAAGTAGCAGGGTAAGTGGAGAGAGAAGATATGTAAGCAGTGGTTGGGGCACTTTGAACTTGGTAGGTAGTGAGTGTGTTATCTTGAAACTTGGGTTTTAATTTGTAACAGGTGGTGGTGGGGGAAACTATCTCAGGAACTTAATGTTGGGGTGCATAGATTCATGTAGCCTTGTGAATTAGGTGTTTAACTGGGGGTGGAGCTGAGAGAGACATAGGCCTTGTCCACACTGCACCGCTCAGACCCCGTAATGGATAGAAACCGTTACAACCAGGGAGCAGTGCAGTGTGCTCACACTGCCGCGGTGTCCATTAAGGGACTGGCCCGGCACTGCCGGTCCACACTCGGGAGCAAGTAACTGCTACTGCGGGCACCCGGATCCCACAACAGCTTTCGCTGCGCTTAGGGGACCAATGCCACGCATCCACACTATGCCTAGTAATGTTTCCGGCGATAACTAGTTTTATAACTGCTGTTGAAACCACCTCATATGTGATTTCAACAACGGTTACGAAAACGCCTTGTGTAACATTACAGGTGTAAACGCAAATTGTTGCAGTAACGGTTTAGGCACTCTGTAACATTACAGAGGGGTAGTCTGGACAGGGCCTTAGTGTCGTCTAACAAAAGGAAGATTTAAAAGGTCAAGTTAGTTGAGGTCCTGAGGTGGAAGACCAGAGTTTACTGACAGAGTGGAGTTAAAGTACCTAGCTTTACCTTAAATGTATAATATTATTTATACTTCTCTTCCTTTTAAAAATAGCAGGGTAAGTGAGGAGGAAAGAGCTGTAATCTGTGGTTGGGGCACTTTGAAACTTGGTAGGCAGAGAGTGGGTGTAGTAGCGTGGGATAAGAATAGACACAATAGGCAGATCTCAGTATATAAAAAACAGAAACGTGCATTTGTCAGTTTATTTATTTCCAAATCAAAATAATAAAGCAAAAAAATATTTTCAAAAAGGAATAAGGTGTTACTGCATCACACAAAATCACCAGGCAATTGCTTTCTCCAACTAATTCTTGAGTTTGTCTTGCCTCCTGAGATAATTTCGACCAGTATGTAAGCTTCCACACTACAGTACCATGTGCACAGCAAGCTACTGAACCACCTGTCTGAACTCTAGCCCCTAGCGGTGGCTTTTTATATCCTTAAAGAGATGACACCATCATCAGGCGGTCTATGCTGATCTACCCCTTTCCTCTAATTACCAGAAGAAAAAAAACACCTTTTGTTACTAGCAATTTACTCATTTACATGGCTGAAGTATACATTGCCTAAGGGTATATACAGAAAATCTTTACTGCACCAACTTTGCCTTGTTTTAAAGGCTAAACCCCCCCATATTTATTCTTAACAATGAATAATGGGACTAAGCTCCTCCCCTTAGGAATGACATCACTCTCTAGAATAATAATGCATGCCTTCATTCTGTAGGCTGCCAGCCTTATAGTAGGTCTTAGAAAGCAACACTCTACATTCACTGGTTAACAAGTAAAAGTTCACACAGGTAAGTATTCATTTTTATGTTTGCTTGTACGCATGTGCAAGAAACATAGTGCCATCATCCAAGTTTTTGTAGGTGTGGTACCCGTCTCCCAATTCAGTCAGTGTGTTTGCAGGCACGACTGCAGTTCTCCAATGAATGCTGCAGCTGTCTATGACAGTAGTTGAAAATGCAGAGCTGTACAGTTAAAAGGGAGAGCTCCACTTCAGTGAGCAGTGCCCTCCCCACACACGCATATTGCCTGCTCGTGCGCCCCCCCCATACACACACCGTATGGCCAATGGGGGTGCTCAATCCGCCATCAGCTCCACAACCCCACACCCCCCCAAAAGCTTTTCAGGTGCCACACTGGGAACCCACCCCAGTGTGGCAAAAATTGTTATGGCCGATGGGGGCGCTCAATCCCTGTCAGCTCCAGGCTCCAAAAAAACAGCCATTCAGCTGCCACGCTGGGAGCCCACCCCAGTGAGGCAAACATCCCGCATCGTCTTCCTATAAAAAACAAGCTTGTTAACAAAAAAAGTTCCCTCGGTGGTCTCCCTGCCTACCCGCACGCACTCTCTGTGCACTCTTCCTCCCCACACCCCCATCTCATTCCACACTTACCTCTGGAGTCAGGCGCGACGATCTTTGGTGGACCAGGAAACGTCTGCACTCTTCAAAGCTGACCGTGAACTGAGGAAATGCTGTTAAGATGTATAATGGCATAAATAGGGGTTTTTCAACTTTGATGCATATCTCAGGCTTTTTTTTTGGAATTTTGGCACTAAATTTTCAACATGGGGTTTTTTGGACCCCTTCTCATGAATTCTGGAACTGTCATGGCATTAATCGGGCCCCAAGGGTGATTTCGCGGTCACTGCGCAAAATCACCTTTTGGGACTGATTATTGAAATGACAGTGTCAGTGTTCCTAAGGTGGGCACTCAAAAAGCCTATGTTGTAAATTTGGTGAAAAAATTCTTAAAAATGACTGTTTTACGAGTGTGTGTTGTGCAGTTCCTACACACACTCGTAAGTTCACAAATTTTAAATGTTTGCACTCCGGATTTTCAACATTGCCACTGTATCACACCTCCTTATGAGCAGTACAGATGTAATTTTTCACAACTCACTCAAAATGTGTTTCCACACATGTAGCGTACAATGGCGCAGTCTGTGTGCAAAATCAATGTATGGGACACATTAAGAAAATCACAATGACACTGCTCTTGAGCAGGGGTCTTAAAATGGCTATGTTGAAAATTTGGAGACAAAAGTCCATAAAATGACTGTGTTATGAGTTAGCATTGCGCAGTTTTCACGTACCCTCGTAAGTTCATGAATTTGTAATATTTTCAGTCCAGATTTTCACCAGTGGCATTTTCCACACTTCCTTATGAAACAGTACAGCTGACATTTTTCACAACATGGCTGAAATGTGTTTTCACACTTTCAGCACAAAAATGCATGGTAGGTATGGGAAATCGTTGTTCGGGACAGATAAAATCACAGTGACACTGTTCATGATCAGAGGTCCCACAATGCCTGTGTTGACAATCTGCTGTAAAAAATCCCCAAACTAATTACATTACAGGTGTGCGCAGCACAGTTTCTACGCATGCTCATGACTTCACTGTTTTTTTTTTTTTATATTTTCACTGCAGATTTTCAACATTGCCATTTTTTACACCTCCCCATGAACAGTACAGCTGTCATTTTTCACATCCTGTTTGGAATGTGTTTTTGCACCAGTGGTGCCAAATGCCGTAGTCGCTGTGCAAAAGCAGCTTACGGCTAACAAACTGATATTGCCACTGTTCATGAGGTGGGGATCACAAATAAAACACGTTGAAAATTTGGAGTGGAAATACCAACAAATGCCTGAGGCATTAGGGTTTCCGACCATAACGCCCCACCCTGTAGAGGATGACAGGCATTAGGGCTCTGACTTGGGATTGTCGCCTGCAATGCTCATACCATTCCACCCCCACCCACACCCTACAGCCAGGTGTGCCTTGGACTCTTCGGCTCCAAAGTTTACCCCATTCTCCTATACCGCACCCATTTCACTGTATTTCCTGATTGAATGGGGTACGCATAAGGGCCAAAGACTCCAAGGTACACCGTGACACTTGTCAGTGTCTGCAGGGTAGAGTATGGTGAAATGGCGTGGCCATTATGCCTGACAACCCAAAGGCACACCCCAATGCCTGTCAGTATCTGCAGGGTGGTGATGGGGTTGGCTTCAGTTCAATACTTCACTGCCATTCCTATTATGCAGCTCTGTAACTCCTACACTACCAATGCCAATGCCAGCAAGCAAACATTCGGCATTGACAAATGCTTGTTTTCTTTAACCAAGCACAACCTAGTATTTATTTTCTCTGGTGGGTTTCAGGGGTAGATTGGGTGGCAGAATGCAGGCACGCTCCTCTTCTCCCTCCTTCTGCCAACTCCTAGACATTATTTCCATATTTCAGTTTATTTTAAACATTTTATTTCTGGTGTACTTTGTTTATTTATTAACACAAATAGTCCCCTCCAATTTTCTAATCATGAGAGGGAACTTTTTAAGAACAAATGGGAACCCTTTCCCTTTTTCCAATGGCTGAAATCTTAGCCTATTGGCCCTCACTTTCTTTTATCTCTTTGTGGCCTCTGATAATTTTATTGTTGTTGGCCGAACCATTTATTAAATCTTCCAGCCATTTACATACGACTCTGTTAGGCAACTGCAGGGACATTGACAAAATCACCCTGTAGTGCCTGCTTTGGCTTTCCAGTCCGGAGCAGTAATCTACATTGTACGGTATGTACGCACAGCTCCCCAGAGCACAGCCTGTCTGCACCTTCGCACCTTCTGAACAGGCAGCTACTGGGTTTTTACTTAATAACATTACCCCATAGTGCGCACTTGGGCTCATTACTGCAGCCATCTCGTGTGCAGTGTGCACGTCTCTGGAGGGCTTCCAGCTCCGTCCGGCTTAAACCTCTTTTGCTTATTTTGGGAGTGTAATTCTTTTCCACTCTATACTGGAAGATGCAGTGCCTACCACGGCTGCCAATAATCCTACCGGAGCGCTTGGGCTCCTGATTTTTTATTTCACAACAAAAGGTACTGTCCTGTAATTGACAAACTAAAAGGGATCAGAGAAAAAGGGAAAGTGCTGAGGAGAAACAAGGGCTGTAGTTGGCCTGCCTACAGCAAAGTAAAGAAGAGAGAGAGAGAGAGAGAGAGAACATTAGAAAACATAACAAAATAAAACAAAAAATGGAAACTAGAGGGAAAGAGAAAAATGTGGGGGGTCCACATATTTTACTTAATACTGTACATGGTTACCTTGAAACTTGGGTTTTAATTTGTAACAGGTGGTGTGGGAGAAACTAGATGAGGAACTTAATCTTAGGGTGAGTAGATTCAGGAAGCCCAGTGACTCAGGGCCCCCATTTTCAAACGTCCCCTGCAAAATCACACAAGTACCTACGCTGTGTGTCTGAGATGCACTGGCCTAAAATAATAATTTTTTTTTTTTTAGTTGTTTAACCAGGAGTAACACACCAAGCAAAAGCTTGTTTACAGGAGCGACCTGGGAGCACAGGGAAGTTAAGTGACTTGCTCAGGGTCACACAGTATGCAAGTGGAAGCTGTGGGATTCAGACCCCCAGGTCTGGTCTGCTGGATGTCATCAGATTTGCAGCTCAGAGCCTTAAACCACTGCACTATACTGCCTCCCAGAAGCTGCACGGGAAGATGCGCTCACACACAGCTGGCTGAATATCCCGAACATGCGTGATAGCTCATCTAAAGATGTGCTGCACATCTCAGGTGGGGAACCACGCACCACAGGCAGGTACATACTGTAGGGAAATGTGCTGGGACAGGTGAGATGGGTATGGTGCAACTCTGCAATATTCAGCCAGGATATGCAAATGGCCTCATTGCACATTCCGAGTCCAAACCCCACCTACAGGAGCTCATTACTGGAATGTATTCAGGACATTTGCATACCCCAGGCATGCTCAGTTACAGCTTTGCTGGGCTGCCACACCGCCCACAAAGGTGAACAGGAAGTATTGCAGCCTAGCAGGCAGGTGTGCTGGGATGGTAGTGTGTGCATGGGTGGACTGCACTGGCCTGGATACAGTGCTACATCCTATAGCTATGAACGTGGTCAGCTGGGGTACAGGGGGCCTGCCTGGACAGTGGCCACTGGGGCCTCCTGGACATTTAACAGGAGCAGGCACAGGGTGACACAGGCCAAGCAGGATGCCATGTGCAGGTGATACACCAGCTTCACATGCTGTGTACAGTCACCTGCAGTGCCCACACACCCCAGTATGGGAGGTACCTGGTGGGCACGGCAAGGGATGGCAGTGTGCAGACCAGGTACTCGGGTAGGTGGGTCTCACCTGTGTGCACCCATGGTGTACCACCATGTGTGTGTGTGCCACTGGTCAGTCCCTGGCCTGTGCCTTGCAGGCATTAGTACCACCAGGCAAGCTGGGCACAGTTGCCACAGACATCACCCTGAGTGCACAACACCACTAGGTGGCACCCTGCAGGCTACATGGGTGCTGGCCATGGCCCCTGGTACATGTGCTGCAGTGTGGCTGCCCACCCTGCTGGTGTCCCCTAGGGGCACATGACAGCACTGGCATGCAGCTGCTGAGTGTCTACATCCAGGGTACAGTGTGGGGTGTTGCTCCCTGGACAGTGCCGGTGGTGACGTGACACCTGTGGCTCAGGGTTCCTCCATCCTGGCATGAATGCTGTGTGTAGGTGCCTGGACCATGTTCTTGTGCACCTCTGAGGGCTGTCTCTGGATGGCCTCCCTGCAGTTCTGGCCAATTTAGGTCACCCTTTTGCATGCCCAACTTTGGGCAGAACATTTCCAAGATGCTTGGCAGATGTGTGGCACATTTAGGCTGAGTATAGGGATGCACAGCCTGTTCATGGGAACACCCTCTTAATTTGCACCACCTACATTTTTCTGTGTGATGGCGCATCTGGAGATGCATGCCACATTCTGTCTTTTGAATATCGTGCTTTGGCACATTTTTTTAGATGGGCAGTGCATCTCTACTTTGAGCTGCACATCTCCTTTGAAGATGTGGGCCCAGCTGTTACACTTTGGGTGAAGCTAAAAGAGGATTAGTGCCTTATAAAAATTAATTACTACAGGGTGTTTGGCTAACAGCAGCAAATAGATGTAAGGGAAAGAGGGGACACAACAAACACACACTCACTTCTTGGGGTGAGTAGATTCAGGAAGCCTTGTGAATCAGGTGTTTAACTGGAGCTGGAGCTGAGAGAGGCTTAGTGCTATACAAAAATTAATTACTACATGGTGTTTGGCTAGCAGCGCCAAAGGGATATAAGGGGAAGTGGGGACACAACAAACACACAATAAACACAAACTCACACATGCAGATGATACTGCTGTCCCTCCCATCCCTCCATCCACCCACCCACTTGGGGCAAGCGCAACTTTTATAGGCTCTAGGAGGTGATTGACAGCAGATAGATACTTCCTGTGGAGGCAGGAAGAAAGAGTTCACCAGAACACTTTGAAACAGCTACAGGACACAAAGGCAACTAAGCAAGAGTGTTTCTCTACTGAAGGAAAGTAGAGAAGCAAGGAGAGAAAGAGAAAAAGAAAGAGCGAGAGCAAGAGAGAGAGAGAGAAATACCCTAAAGCAGGAAGGACACTTATAGACATGATGGGAGTGGTGCAGTGCAACAGCTGTGGTGAGGCAGTCTTCAGGGAGACTTCTGGAGGCCGTGGTGCTGTCCCATCAGCAGGTACCTCTCTGGGCTGAGGGCAGAGGTTGCTCATCTCCAGGCAAAGTTGGCCTGAATTTGGGGGACCCTCCCCCACCCAGGGAAGACCAAGTCCTCCCCTGCTGCTTCAATGGTTGCCAAGGAGAAGGAGTGGCTGGATGGAATGGTGGGCTCGGGAAGGGTGAGAGCAGTGGTGAAGAGATATATCCCTCCTATTGTTCTGTTACATAACTTCTATGCTGCTCTGGCAGGGTGGGACTTTCCCAGAGAGGCACCTGCAGTGGTAACTAAGGAGGATGTGGGGGTCCTCCACTGTAGAGACCCCGGGGGGGAGGCAGAGGACCTCGAAGGAGGAGGATCAACTCCTGGTGGGGGACTCTATCATCAGGTGGTAGACTTGGGGTAAGGGGAGGAGGGAGTGAGGGAGGTCAGGAGGATGAGCTAGATGTCATTGTCCACCTGGGGACAAATAATCTGGCAAGTGGTTAGGGTAGGGCAGTGCAGGAGCAGTTGAAGTTGGGGAGGGGTCTTAGACAGGTGGCATGCTCTTTAACTTTTTCAGAGGTGTTACCCATCGAGGGCAGTAGGGAGAACAGGATATTCCACACGAAGAAATTCAATACTTGGCTGAAGGACTGATTCAGAGTGGAGGGATTTGGCTTAATTGGGAACTGGGGGGCGGGGGTTCCACCTGGAGGGATACAGGCCTGTATAGGAGTGACGGCTTGCATCTATCCGGGGGACCAGGATCCTCAGTGAGAGGTTTAAATGTTTCATCAGCAAGTATTTAAATTAGCCAAGGGGGGATTGGTGGAATGAAACTGGGTGAAGCAAACAGCTCCCCGACCTCCAAAAAAATGGCACAGTTGGCAGAAAGGACCATAAGGTTGAGAAATCGCCAAAGAAAACCAAAATAGGTAAACATGCAGAGAAAAGGCAGAATTGCAGCAAGTGCAAGAGAAACATGAGGAAACACATGGGGTTAGGAGGAGAATTATTAGGAGAGGAGGCACGTTGGAAGGCCATGTGCACAACTACCCACAGTCTAGGAAACAAAATTCCAGACCTAGTGACTCTAATGGCTGAGGTGGACCTGGACGTTGTTGCTGTTACTGAGACGTGGTTCATGGGGAACCATACCTTGGACATGGCAATACCAGGTTACACTCTGTTCAGGAGGGACAGGGTGGGTCAAAAGGGAGGAGGAGTGGCTATTTATGTCAAGGAAGAAATTAAGGCAACTGAGTTACAGGAAATGCGGGGAGAGGCAGAGGCACTGTGGATCACCCTGGAGATGGGAAATGGAACTGACAATCACACTGGCGTGCTCTATAGACCTCTCACACAATGGGAAGAACTGGACAGGGTACTTGTAGAAGCCATCTACAGAATGACAGCTAAAGGGGAGGTGCTGCTGCTGGGAGGAGACATTAATCTGCCGGATGTGGATTGGAGCAACCACTCTGCAGCCCCAGCCAGGAAAAGAGACATCCTGGAAGCTTGGCA
The DNA here is from genome assembly GCA_016271365.2 of Neoceratodus forsteri. Lineage (NCBI taxonomy): Eukaryota > Metazoa > Chordata > Ceratodontiformes > Ceratodontidae > Neoceratodus > Neoceratodus forsteri. The sequence goes on from CM028136.1 coordinate 88,138,375, forward strand.
GGAGGCATGCCTAAGACAGCTAGTGACGGAGCCCATGTGAGAGGGAACGACTTTAGACCAGGTACTCATTAAAGGGGACAAAATTACAGACATAAAAGTGGGGAGCCATCTGGGATCGAGCAATCACAGTACGGTGTGGTTTAATGTGAGAACAGCAGACGAGTCAAATCACAGGAAAGCAAGGTCCTGGATTTCAGGTGGGCCAACTTTGCAAAGATGGGGGAATGTGTTAGGAAACGACTGGCAGGAAAGGAGAAAAGGGGGAACAATGGGAGAATCTTAAGGGAGCCATAGTGGAGGCAATAAGCCATTGAATTAGGCAAGTGAGCAAAACAAAGAAAAAACAAACTCACTATGGTTCTCAAAGGAAGTGGCAGAGAAGGTAAGGGTGAAAAGAGTGGCATTCGGGAGGTACAAGGAAACACTGAGGGAGGAAGACAGGGAACTGTATCTGGAAAAGCAGAGGGAGGCGGGGAAAGCAGTTAGTAGTGCAAAGGTGCAAACAGAAGAAAGAATAGTTCAGGCAATAACAAAAGGGGACAGGAACTTTTTCAGGTACTTTAGTGAAAGATAAAAGACCAAGAGTGGGATTGTGAGACTAGAATGGGAAGGAGGGAAGTGTGCAGGGGGGGACCAAGAAAAAGCAGAAATCCTGAAGAAGTATTTTTGTTCAGCATTCACAGAAGAAGGGGAAGGGGACCAACATTAGGCAATGGAAGCATCACTTTGAGGGAAGTGGACACTGATCCATTTAAGGAGGAGAGAGTCTGAAAGGAACTTGCTAATCTGAAAGTGAACAAGGCAATAGGTCCAGATGAAATACATCCCAGAGTATTAAGAGAACTCTGGGAGGTGCTGGAAGCACCACTGACAGCCCTGTTCAACAGTTCGCTGGAAACAGGTGTGGTACCAAAGGACTGGAGGAGGGCAAATGTAGTCCCTCTCCACACAAGTGGGAGCAGGGAGGAGGCTGGCAACTGTGGACCAGTCAGCCTGACCTCGGTGGTGGGGAAACTAATGGAATCACTACTAAAAGAAAGGTTTGTGATATATCTTGAATCTAACGGAGTACAGGATACAAGGCAGCATGAATTCATAACAGGACGGTTTTGTCAAACAGATCTGATAGATTTTGTTGACTGGGTGATTAGGGAGGTGTATCAGGGAGGGGCAGTGGATGTGGCATACCATTGTTGCAGCAATGCAGTAACAATGAATCCCCCACAGCGATACAACCTGTTTGACACCCGCAGTGTCGAATGGGTTATCAGAGTGATGAACGGATTAAATGACTCACAAGTTTGGCTGCTTGTCCCATGAATCCGCCCCCCCCCCGAGGCAGATATATATAGATCCAGAGGTGCGGGGACTTTGCAAAAGTGCTCCGATGTGTGGGGTGCTGCTGCCATCCATCAAAGGATTTGCCAGGTGATGGGGTTGCCATTGGCAAAATCCTGCCACATGCCTGACTTCAACAACTTTGTTGTTGAACCAGCTTGGTCAAACCAGTGGATGTGGCCTACCTGAATTTCAGCAAGGCATTCAAAATTGTCCCACATAGGAGGCTAGCAAACAAGTTGGGCAGCCGGGGAGTAGGTTTCTGGGTGGTAAACTGGGTCAGAAATTGGCTTAACCATAGGACACAGAGGGTGGTGGTGAATGGAGTTTAATCTGAAGAGGGGGTGACATTTGGGGGTACCACAGGGATCAGTGCTTGGACCAGTCCTCTTTAATGTCTACATAACCAACATTGCAGAGAGGCTAGAAGGGAAGGTGTGTCTCTTTGCAGATGACACAAAGATCTGCAACACGGTTAACACTCCAGGAGGAGTAGAGAAAATGAAAGGGGACCTAAGCAAGCTTGGGGAGTGGTCAAGGGTGTGGCAGATAAGATTCAATGCAAAGAAGTGCAAGATCATGCACTTGGGGCACAAAAATGTGGGGGAAGAGAACATTATTTGGGGAGAGGTACTGACAGTCATCAAATAGGAAAGGGACCTGGGAGTAATCATATCTGATGATCTAAAGGCTACCGAACAATGAGAGAAGGCTGTGAGGAGAGCCTGTGGGATACTGGGGGTGCATAGGGACAGGTATCTCCAGCAGAAGGAAGGAGGTGGTGATGCCACTGTATAGAACATTGGTGAGACCTCATCTAGAGCACGGTGTCCAGTTCCGAAGGCTGCATCTCCAGAAGGACATAAACAGAGTAGAAGTGGTTCAGAGAAGGGCAACAAAAATGGTGCAGGGGTTGCACCAAAAGTCATGTAAGAGGAGACTGGAAGATCCCAAAATGTATTCCCTGAAGGAAAGGAGAGAGAGAGTGGGAATGTGATAGAGACTTTCAAATACCTCCTCAAGGGTGTAAATAAGGTACAAGAGGGTAGCATTTAAAAAAATGCTCAAAAACAAGGGGCCATGATATGAAATTAGAGGGGGTAACATGAAAACATATTTTTTCATGGAATGGGTAGTAGATCCATGGAACAGCCTCCCAGCAGAGGTTGTAGGGGCAAAAATGGTAAGAGAATTCAAAAACGCATGGGTTAGACATAAAGGAACTCTAGCGATAGGAAGAAGAGGATAAGGCCACAGATCATTTAGGATCTGTGGTATATGAAACAGGTAGGAAAAATGGGCAGACTAGGTGGGACTAGAGGTCCTTATCTGCCATCAAATTCTATGTTTTTAGGTCATTAGAAGCTGCTGTTAATAATCTCAAGAGAACCTGGACAGTTGGGAACCCTTTACATGAAAGGCATAAAGACAGCTCCTAAGAGGAAGTGACTTCAGGCTTTTCTATGTGCATAATTGTACAGTGCAGTGGTCTAAGGCTCTGAACTGTAAATCTGAAGACTTGGGTTTGAATCCCACAGCCCCCATTTGCATACTGTGTGACCCTAAGCAAGTCACTTAACGTTCCTGTGCTCCCAGGTCGCACCTATAAAAAGACTTTCAGCTTAGTGTGCCACTCCTGGTTAAACAATAATAAAAAAAAAAATTGCCTATAAGACTTTTATAAGACACTACAGAGAAGTGATTCCATACTTCAACCAAGGGTAAAGGATTACAAAGATATTCACCATGTAAGAAACAGAGACACATTTCTTGTAATCTCATACTACTTTTTATGTTGGCTTGTGCCTGTGCGTAAGCCAACATCTTGAGGTAGCAGCAGATGTCAGAGGTGTGTCAGTGTGGGGGAATGCAGAGCACACTTTAATAGGTGCATCCCTCATTCCCCAATAAGCCAGCATGCAGATGCTCACACAAGAAATATGTAAAGTGGTCAACACCTGTAAGGAAAATGCTGCTGAAATGAGAGACAAGCTCGTCATGCAGCGGCACAATAACATGCCTTCCGACGTGTCTTTCCTGGTGAAGTATTTCAGTAAACATGGCAGCAGTGGCTACTGCCACTGTCTGCCACACAATGCCTACAAAGCTGACTTCAGGGGTGCCTGGTCCCTCTGTTGGCATGCTAAATAACCCCCCCTCAGGATTGTGTAGCACATTGGGAGCCCACCCCAGTGTGCCTCCCCGTAATCAAAGCTGACCGTCGTTGGCATGTTCTGCCCCACCCCCATTCTGTGCCATACTGGGAGCCCACCCCAGTGTGGCCAACATCACCCCCCCAAAGTAATGGGGCACATTGGCGGCCCACCCTAGTGTGCTCAACAAACAGTTTTCCATCCACCTGTAAAAAAAGGAAACTGCAATGTTTTTTTTTTTAATTACCTGAAAAAAAAAAAGAAAACGGACCCTCGCTGTGGGGTCCCCTTCCAAAACCCACAACCACCCTCTGTGCACCCCACCTCCCCACCCCTCACCCCATACTTACCTCTGGAGCCGTGACGATCTTCGGTGGACTGGAAACACGTCTGGGCTCTTCAAAGCTGACCGTGAACTGAAGAAATACCTGTAAGCTGTATAATGGCACAAATGTTTTTCTTTTCAACTTAAGTGAATATCTCAGCCATTTTTGGGAATTCTGCCTCCACATTTTCAACATGGGGTGCTTGGGACCCCACCTCATGAACACATGCACTGTCATCTCGTTACTCAGACCCCAAAAGGTCATTTTGTGGTCACTGCATGAAATCACCTTTCTGGACTGATTAAAGAAATGACAATGCCACTGTTCATGAGGTGGGGTCCCAAAAACCCTATCTTGCAAATTTGGTGGAAAAATAAAAAAAAAATGACCATGTTATGAGTGTGCGTTGTGCAGTTTCTATGCACACTCATAACTGAGAATTTCTAATATTTTCACTCCAGATTTTCAACATTGCCCTTTTTTCACACCTCCTTATGAACAGTACAGCTATCATTTTTCACATCCTGCCCAAATGTGTTTTCATGCATGTGGCTCACAATGGCGCGGTTGCTGTGTGAAATCAATGTTCAGAACACATTAACAAAACCAAAGTGACACTATTCATAAGTGGAGGTCCTAAAATGCCTGTGTTGAAAATCTGGTAAAAAAATACCGAAAATAATTGCTCTACAGGCGTGCATTGGACAGTTTATATACACGCTCATGACGTCACCAATTTTTTATATTTTCACTCCGGATTTTCACCATTGTCATTTTTGCACACCTCCTCGTGAACAGTACAGCTGTCATTTTTCACATCCTGCCCGAAATGTGTTTTTGCACATGTCACACAATGGCACAGTTGCTGTGGGAAGTCAATGTTCGGGCCACATTAACAAAATCACAGTGACACTTTTCATGACTGGAGTTCCCAAAATGCCTATGTTGAAAATTTGGCTAAACAAATCCCCAAAATAACTGTGTTACGGGCATGCATTGAGCAGTTTCTATGCACATTTGTGATGTTACCAATTTTACATATTTTCACTCCAGATTTTCAACAATGCCATTTCTTTACACTTCCCCATGAACAGTGCAGCTGTCATTTTTCACGTCCTGTCCGAAATGTGTTTTCGCACCTATGGTGCCAAAATGCACAGTTGCTGTACAAAATCAACTTTCGGCAAACAAACTGATAATGCTACTGTTCATGAGGTGGGGTCACAAACAGCCCATGTTGAAAATTTGGAGTGAAAATACCAACAAATGCCCTGGGCATTAGGGTTTCCAACCGTAATACCTGTCAATGGTTGCAGGGTGGGGTTGGTTATGGAATGGTGTGAACACTACATCCGACAATCCAAAGGCACACCCCTGATGCCTGTCAGTCTGTATAGGGTGAAACGTTATGATTAGAAGCCCTAATTCCCTGGGCATTTGTTGGTATTTGCACTCCAAATTTGCAACATGGCCTTTTTGTGACCCCACCTCATGAAAGCATTTGGGACCTCTGCTCGTGAACAGTGGCACTGTGATTTTGTTAATCTGTACTGAACATTGATTTCCCACAGCGACCACGCCATTCTGTACCAGATATGCAAAAACACATTTTGAGCAGGATGTGAAAAATGACAGCTGTACTGTTCATAAGGAGGTGTGAAAAAATGGCAATGTTGAAAATCTGGAGTGAAAATATGCAGATGAAATTATTAATCTTGAGAATGTGGAAACAAAAAGGTCTCCATAACAAAAACTATTGCAGTAGATATTATACAAGTAAAAAAATTAAAAAGAAAGGAAAAAAGAAGAAGGTAACAAGAAAGACAAAACACCTTATAGGTAAAATAACGGATCACTCTCAAAACAACGGAATAAGTAAACAGGAAAAGAAAGAAGAGGGTCAGAGAATCAAAGACAAATGTATGATACAACACACAAAACAGCTGTTTCGATGGCAACATAATCTGAGATTGTAAATCTTGGGGCCTTTGTTGCATCAGAACAACAGGTGGATGACACACTAGACAGTGCACAAACAATAACAGCTTTAAAGAGCCCCTGACACTGTTGTGGCAACTTTGAGAAAATATTATGTTTGGCACAAGTCAGCTTATATTTTAATATTGTTTCTGTATTCCTCATTCTTCTTTATTACTAAGGATATTTGCATGTAAACATAATCGCTGCCCTATCTGTTCTGGCTGTGTGCCTACATATGACATCACAGTTCTGTTTATGACATCACAATCTGTTGCTGTTGTGATAATTACAATGCCATAAATGGGGGATTATTTATCTTATTTATTTAAAAGTTGGTGACCAGGAAAAGCACCATGAACAGAAGCTCATTTCCAAGTGCAACCCAAACTATGATGTAATATGTAGGATAGCAGAAAGAGCAGATAAAGTCTAAGGGACAGTAAGCCTCTTTCATATAGCTGTCCTTAGTAGTAAAGAAAAAAGATAAATAATTATAGAAAATACATGAAATATAAAATGAACTGTCTAGATCTTGCATTTTTTCCAAGTTTTTCTAATGGTATCAGGGTCTCTTTAACAGGGGTTGATAGAACAAATTATGGAAATCAAGAACTATTAAAAAATCCGGGCTATATGATATGTGAAAAGCTACTGGGTCTAAAAATTGAACCAAAGGTATCCGTGATGTAATAAGGGCCTCAGATATGACAAAAGCTGATGTCGTACTTTTATTCTGCAAGCATGCAGGAGTGGCTGACTATGTCTGGAGAAATGCCAAAACTTTATGGGAATATAACCACAATATGGATTTTCCAGTATAAATGAAACAATTGGATGTAGGAAAAACAAGAGGAGGGGGGGTTAAAAACTAAAACTGATTTCATCAAAAAATTGGTTAAATGTACAAATATACAAGATTTGATACATAGATGTGATGATATGCAATCTTCACCAGACATATTTCTTTCTATCTTTGGAATTTCTCAAACTGGATTTGAAGACAATACAAAGCATAAGACAATGATAATGCACTTAATTGGTAACTTTTTAGGATTAGAGTTTTACCCTTTTACACAATTTATTGCTGGAGTCAACATACAACACGATGGATAAGGGGAAGGTGCTGCTTATGGGTGATTACAATATGCCTGATGCAGACTGATCCATCCCAACAGGAACCTCGAGCAGGAACAGGGACATTGTGAAGTCCCTACAGGGAACAGGCCTAAGACAGTTGGTATAAGAGCCCACCAAGATAGGAATATTCTGGATCTAGTGCTCACCAATGGAGACAGGATCATGGATCTGCAGGAGGAGGGGGATCTGGGGTCCAGCAACCATCACATGGTTTGGTTCAAGTTGGACACAGGAATACAGGCCACATATACAAAAAGCTAAAATCTTAGGTTTCAAAGGAGCTGACTTTGCAGAGAAGGGAAATAGGGTTAAAGAGGATCTGGCTAAGGGGGGCAGGAGGGGGCATGGAGGTGTAATGGGCATGCATTAAGGAGTCCACTGTCAGGGAAACCAATCAATGTGTGAAGATTAAGAATAAGGGCAAGAGAAAGAGAAGGCCACTCTGGCTTTCAAAGGTGGTGGCAGATAACATCAGGGCCAAGAGGGTAGCCTTCCAAAAATACAAGGAGACGCAAAAGGATGGGGACAGAGGAGAGTACCAAAAATGTTGCAGATAGGCAGGGGTGGCAGTGAGAAGTGCAAAAGCACAGTCAAAAGAAAGGCTAGCACAATCAGTGAGGAAAGAGGACAAGACATTCTTTAGGTACACTAGTGTGAGGAGGGAGTCCAGAGGGAGTATAGTCAGCCTCAAAGGGGGACAATGAAGAGAGGGCAGAAGAGGATCTAGAGAAGGCCACAATCCTTAACAGGTATTTCTGCTTGGTCTTTACTAGAGAGGGAGCAGGGCAGGGACCACAGCTGGAAAACAGATGTGTGGAGGGGGAAGAATTGAGCTTCACAACATTTGCAGAACAGAGAGTCCTAGAGGAACTTACAAAACTAAAGGTGGACAAAGCAATGGGGCTAGACAGAGTACATCCAAGGATCCGAAAGCAACTGAGGATGGAGCTGGCAGCACCTTTGGCAGCCCTGTTCAGTGAGTCACTAAACACGGGGGTGGTCCTGCAGCACTGGAGAAGGGCAAATGTGGTCCCTCTTCACAACAGCAGTAGCAAGGAGGACGTAGGGAACTACAGGCCAGTGAGCCTCATCTCAACAGTGGGAAAGATCATGGAGACACTGCTTAAGGAACGTAATGTGGATCACCTGGTATCCATTGAAATGCAAGATCCAGGACAACATGGGTTCACGGTGGGAAGGTCCTGACAAACAAATCTGATGGATTTCTTTGAGAGGGTGACCAAGGTGGTGGACCAGGGAGGGGCAGTGGATAGTGCCTACCTTTATTTCAGCAAGGCCTTCGACACAGTCCCACACAGAAGGCTGGGAACAAGCTGAGGAGTCTAGAGGTGGGACACAGGGTGGGGAGCTGGGTTAGAAATTGGTTAGAGGACAGAAGGCAGTGGGTGGTGATAAATGGTACATAGTTGGAAGAAATGGGAGTCACCAGTGGGGGTGTCACAGTGGTCAGTCCTGGGACCAGTCCTGTTCAATGTCTTCATAGCAGACATAGCAGAAGGGCTAGAGGGAAAAGCATGTTTGCTTGCAGATGACACCAAGATCTGCAACAGAGCAGCTACCCCAAGGGGTGAAGAGAAAATGACAAGAGAACAGGAAAAGCTGGAGACATAGTGTGAGGTATTGCAGTTAAGATTTAACATTAAGAAGTGCAAGATCATACACATGGGGAACAGAAACCCTGGGGGGAACTACATGTTGGGGGTTAGTTATTGATGGTCACCAGGGAAGAGAGGGGATTTAGGGGACATTATATTGGATGACCTAAAATCCACCAAACAGACCACAAACGCAGTTGGGAGGGCTAGTGTGATGTTAGGGTGTATAGGGAGGGGTATTACAAGCCGCAGGAGGGAGGGAGGTGATGATCCAATTGTACAAGATGCTGGTTAGGCCTCTCCTGGAGTACTGTGTGTAGTTCTGGAGGCTGCACCTGGGTAAGGATATTGAGAGGGTGGAAACAGTGCAGAGGAGGGCAATTAAGATGGTGCAGGGACTGTATGATAAGACATATGGGGATAGACTTAGGGACCTCAATATGTACACTTTGGAATAGAGACAGGAGAGGGGGACATGATTGAGACTTTCAAATATCTTAAAGGCATAAATAAAATGGAAGGGGATAGCATCTTCCAGTATAAAAAGTACACTAGAACTAGGGGGTATGACATGAAATTGGAGGGGGATCGCATTAGGGTAACCTGAGAAAGTTCCTTCTTCCAGAGAGGGTAGTGGATGCATCTAACGCCCTGCCTCAGGAAGCAGTGGGAGCACATACAGTGGAGGGATTCAAGAGGGTATGGGATAGGCACAAGGGAATCTTACATATGAGGGGGGCATAGTTGAGTCTGCTGACCTAGTAGAGATGGCAGGAGCAAATTAGTAAAATGGGCAGACTGGATGGGCATTGCAGTCCTTTTCTGCTGTCAACTTCTATCTTTCTATGTTACTATGAAGAAGACAGTATGTGTATAGAGGATCTTTAAAAGTTGGACACAGTCAGCCAGGTAGCACTGAGGGTTGGGGCGCTGGATGCCACACCTCACACCACGCCGGCAACCCGGGTTTGGGAATAAGCCTCAGTTATCGGGAGTCATGGGGGAGGCTGGGAGGTGGATTTAGTGGTTGTAGGGCAGCTCTCCTCTCCCGGGTAGGGACTCGAGTCTCGCCTGCTGCAGGGCTGCCCCCAGGGTGGATGCCCGAAGATAGTGCAGATGGGAGTGGCTAGACCAGGGAGGATGCCACAGATCATTGTGTGCATGAGCCCCTACATGTGCCTGAACAACCATAGCAAGGGAGGGGGGAGAAAAGTGGAAAATGGAGCTGGCGGGCTCCATGATGGCCCCGTAGCACCAGTATCGGCCCCATGGAGGTCTGAATGTTGGTCTCCAGGGGAAGGGAAAGTCGACACCCATGGCCCTGTTACGCGGGGGAACCCATGAGGGATTTACCATGAAGGGTCGGGTGTGGGAGATTCAGATACCGGAGGATGAGCAACTAGGATCTGCGGCCTATCCTGTAGGTAGGGAAATGGGCAGACTAGATGGGCCTAGCGGTCCTTATCTGCCGTCAAAGTCTATGTTTCTAGGTTTCTATGTTTCAAAGGAGGATCCAGAGCTGCCTGCCAACTCTGCTGGAGCGGACCAAATATTGTATATGGAAAAAAAAAATAAAAGTTGGATGCAGAGTGATCAGGTTGCTCTAACACTAGCAAATAAAAACCTGGCTGAAAATATTTTTGCAGTAAGCCCTAAATTAGACAATCTTGGTATACTGATTGTTGACTTCATACAATTTAAAAAGAGCAAGCAAAACAAGAATATACACATAGAAAACAACAACAGCAGGCCAGTGAGTCACTTAAACAAGTATTTATGGTTGAAACCAGTAGTAGATTCCAAATTCTGATGGGGAAAACTGACTGACTGCTGGAAAATGAGAACTTAGTTGATAATAAGGATGAAAGTTTCTTGACTGATCAAATACGACAAACACATGTACTTGATAATAGTTTAGTTTTATTCTTGTACGACAATAAACAAAACATTAGCCTATTGTCCTGGACTGTGACTGGATTCACTTTCAAAACATCAGATACAAACTTTTTAAATTTCCTTACTAATTTTGATATATTAAATCTTCGAGAAACTTGGCACAGAACAGACCGGACTGAGTCTGAGCTTTAAATGGGTATCAGCTTATACAGGTTCCAGCAACTAAGTTTATAAAAATGTAGAGAAATTCTGGTAGTTTAGCCACCTATATAAAAATAATTAATTACTCAGGCTTTGTTATGATTTTAAATATCTCTAACTATATAATTACAATAATGAAAGTTTGAGTAGAAGTAATAATAGTAGGTAATATTTATATCCCTGCCCTCCCAAACAATCCCCATTTTTTGATAAACATCTTCTTAAAGAAGTAATAGAAGATGTTCAAAAACTACAAGATCAGAAAAAAAAACAAGATAAACTCATTTTGATGGGGGATTTTAATATAAGATACGAGGGCTTGGAATCATGTAACAGCAAGGATGACTCAATTATGATACATACTTTACAAATAAACAGACGAGAATCGCAGGACGCAAAAATACAGTCACATTGGGAAGTATGAAAATGTTTCAAGAAACTTTGGATTTAATATTTCTTAATGGAAGATACCCTTCAGACAAAAAAGGCAAAACTAGCTATACAAATTACTGAGGATCTTCCTTGATTGACTGCATAATTGCCTCATCATATGACTACTAACATATGGCCCTATGCACGACAGAGCAGAGCGCCTCCGCACCGCATTTATGAGGTGCAGAAATACTCCACACCCATTGCGCTGCCTACGCGGCATTCACTAAACAGGGTGTGCACTGCCCCCACACACCCAATCCTCCGCCCGTGTGGCTCACAACCACAGGGGCAGGCAGGGGCATGCCAGCACTACACAGAATACACATAACCACATACAGCTACACATCGTGGTACATGGGGGGCAACCAGTATGCCAGGGAAACCCTGCTGTAAGCCCACAATGCACCCCGCTACCCCATCCCTCAAGAAGGACACTACACATGTGCAGTAATTGGCTGCCCCGGTCACCCATCCCAGCACTTAGCTGTGCCCCACACCTCCCCGTGCATACCACCCCCTCACATACACATGAAGGCACTAGCCCCTGGACTGCAGATCCTCCACAACACACTGCCTGCCTCTTATCCTCTCACCCAGCTAGTGTAGTGGGCAGTGTGATACCACTCCCCCACACAAATCCTTGTGCCACTGCCTCTGACTCCCATTTCACCCCATCTGGTTGGGGGCAAGGCACAGCTGGCGGTACAACCCACCTCTCACCTCCATGGCTGCTGGTCATGTGGACATCCACTGGGGAGCACAATAAATGTGCCCCCCACTAAGCAAGAGATCTCCTGTTGGTCCTAATCTGATGCCTGCCTGGGTCCATAACTCCACCCCTGGCCGCCTTGTGGAATGCTGCATGCCGGGGTGTGTGTGCCCGTAGACAGGTCACGGCCATTGGGGAATACCAGCGGTATGCACCTGTCCACAGGTGTGGAGCTCCACGGGTGGAATACGCGCCTCATGCACGTAAATCCTGCCCAGTGGAGCAGAGGCCCCAATATACAGATTTAAAAGTTATTACTAGAAGTGAAAGTAACAATATGCTGATTGTAAATGTTAAAAAATCTAGAAGAGAGCTAACAAGAAAACCTGAGGAATACCTGGAAATAGTAAATAAAAATATTAAGTGAGATAAAATACCTGAATTGAAAACACAACTAATGAATACCTGTAAACAAGAAACAGCAGAGCTAACAGAAAAGGAATTAGAGCTGGAAAACATATATAAACAGCTAATACAATTATATCAAAAAATCAACAAATTAACAAAGAAAAATAACAAAATAGATAGACATAATTATCAAAATTGGTTTCCCAAAACATGTAGACAGGAATAGAAGAGATTAAATGCTTTAAAGAGAGTTACAAAGAAAAACCACCCTGCAAGAACTAATTATATAAAACTTAATAAAGCCAGAAAACAATATCAAGATCATGTAGATAAACAAGCAAGCATTTGCCAATGCTGAATGTTTGCTTGCTGGTAGTAGCACTGGAAATGCAGGAGTTAGATGTAGCACAGGAATGGCAGTGAAATATTGAACTTCACGCCAATCCAACCTCCATCTTCCAGAGATGGACAGGCATTGGCGTATGTGTTTGGGTCATCGCCCGTGACATTCATTCCATGTCACCTCAGTCTATCCTACAGACAAGGACATGTGTTGAGGTGTGCCTTGGGGTGTTCGACTTTACAATCACCCCATTCCATAAGGACATATGCTGAAATGGGTGCAGTATAGGAGAATGGGGTGAACTCTGGGGCCGAAGAGTCCAAGGTATTCCTCGATGCCTGTCACTGGCTGGGAGGTGGGGGTGAGATGGCATAAGCATTACAGTCAGCAATCCAAAGGCCTGTCAGTCTGTACAGAGTGGGATGTTATGGTTAGAAACCCTAACACCCTGGGTGTTTGTTGGTATTTGCACTACAAATTTTCAATAGGGCCTTTTTGTGACCCCACCTCATGAAAGCATTTGGGACCTCTTCTCATGGAGCATGGAGCATGGCAATGTGATTTTATTAATGTGTCTCGAACTTTGAGTTCCAACAGCGACTGTGCTATTCTGCGCCAGATGTATAAAAACACAAATCAGGCAGGATGTGAAGAATGACAGCTGTACCATTCATAGAGAGGTGTGAAGAGATGGCAATGTTAAAAATCTGGAGTGGGAATTTAAAAATTCTTTCACCTCCGAGCATATGTGGAAACTGCACAACGCATACACGTAATACAGTCATTTTATGGACTTTCATCACCACGTTTTCAACATAGGCATTTTAGGACCTCTGCTCATGAACAATGTCACTGTGATTTTCTTAATGTGTCCTGAACACTGATTTTCCACAGCGACCATGCTATTCTGTGCCAGAAGTGCAAAAACACATTACGGCCAGGATGTGAAAAATGACAGCTGTACTGTTCATAAGGAGGTGTGAAAAAATGGCAATGTTAAAAATCTGGAGTGAAAGTACTACAAATTTGTGAAGTTACGAGTGTGTGTGGAAACTACTCAATGCCCACTCATTAAATAGTCATGTTTTAGATTTTTTTCACCTAATTTGCAACATAGGCTTTTTGAGAGCCCACCTCATGAACACTGGCACTGTTGTTTCATTAATCGGTCCTGAAAGGTGATTCAGCGCAATGACCATGATATCACCTTTTTTGACAGTGGCTGAATTTATGAGGAGGGGTCCCAATAACCTCATATTGAAAATTTGGTGCCAAAATTCCCAAAAATGCCTGAGATATGCACCAAAGTTGAAAAAACCCTATTTATGCCATTATACAGTTTACCATCATTTCTTCAGTTCATGGTCAGCTTTGAAGAGTGTAGACGTGTTCCTGGTCCACCGAAGATCATCATGCCAGTCTCCGGAGATAAGTATAGGGTGAGGGGGGTGTGGGGAGGTAGAGTGTGCAGTGGATGGGTGGGTGCAGGTTGATGGAGGGGATCTGACCGGCATGGGTCCATTTTCTTTCTTTCAGGGAGAAAAAAAAAGTAAATAAAAAGCTGTCACAGGAAGGTTTTTTTTTCAGGCTTGCCTTCAGCACACTGGGGTGGGCTGCCAGTGTGCCACCTGCCTTTTTTTGGGTGGGGGGACTTAAGCTGATGGGGACTGGGCCCCCCCTCGGCACACAACAAATAGGGAGGGTTTACATTATTTAGATGAGGAGTGGACTCCCCCTTTGGCAAATTAACTGGGTTGGGGGCATGCTGACAGGGTGATTGGGCACCCCAGTCAGTTGGCTTTTATGGGGATGTGAGGTGGCAGCATAAGCCACCGCCATGTTAAGGGGAGTGTTACACCAGGCAAGGTACCGCCCTGCAATGGCAGGTCGCTCCCTCATTGCAGCGGAATGGCTGAGGCTGCAATGATGAGGCAGCCACTGACTGAAGCAGTGACATCATTTCAACTTGGTGGCACTTTTGGAAACCAATGTCATCAGTACAGTGTGCCTGCATTGGTCCACCAGTGCCAAGCCCCCAAATGCAGTGCCGCTGTTGGCTGCCACAGTGCCACACCTCCACAACCCGCTTCTCTCCTAAGCTGCCACATAATGTTTCTTTCACATGTGCACAAGCAAACATAGAAATAAAACATCAAACAGGAGTATGGGGAAAAATGTTAGCTACAACCACAAACAAGATAATAAAAGCTTTTGCGAGCTTGTCTGTATTGAAACAAACCAAAACAGACATCAACAAGACACCTACATATCTCCAAACAAGTGGACAGGGCACTTTATATCTATTTTTTCTAAAAAAGCAGTATCAAAGTGAAATGGGACACTCAGAGATAGATAAAAATGTTGAATGGGTCATATCACTAGAAGTTAAGAATGCTATAACCAGTTGTAAAAGAAACAAGTGCCCTGGACCTGATGACATACCAATTGATTTTTACTACATAGATAGTGAATTGTGGTCAATAGTACTAACTGGCCTCTTCAACAAGAATGTAATGTATGAGTAGACTCCAAAAACCTGGAAAGGAAGCTATATAATTCCCATACAAAATAAGTTCTGGTCAGAGTTGATATGGCTGTGGAGAACTTTTGGGATGCTTTTACCCATTATTTCTAATGAATTTGCACAATGCAGCACTATTGAGAGGCAGTTTCAATGTGGTCTTCCTTTTACACATTTTTACATTGTATTTTTCTAGAATATGTGGCATATGCCTGCTGATTGCTATATATTTAGCCTGAATAGTTTACAGAAGAAATGGTATCTTATTTTTGGGTGGTGAAGCACCAGCAGTAGGATGCTGGAATGTGTCATACATAGGTACAAGTTGTGTGCGGGCGATAACGCCCAGTGGCCATACACCTCAGACACTTGCATGCAGATCCATCATCCTGGTGCTGTTGCACTACTCAGTGTGAGTGAAAGCCAGTCATGTACTCAGTCACACAGGTCCCAGAACAGGCATGTTGCAGCCAACCTGTTTGTTTGTACAATTGGGGAACCACAAATATACTTTCCATAGCCTGAATCATACACTACACATGCCATTGCAGGATACCACACCCCATGGCACCTGGGATACCTCAGCAGTCCAGAGGGTGGCATGTTACACAGGGGAATGGGGAAGAGTGTATGATAGCAGGAAGATACAGCATTGATAAAGCATGCATTGGAGGTATGTCAAATCCCTCTTACAGTTTGCCAGGGACAAACTCGCAGCTGCATACACTGGTGGGTCCAAAACTTGTGCAGTGCCCCAATGTACGGTACAGCCACTTGGGTCATTCTGGAGTGAAGGTACCCAACCCAGGTCCAATGCAGTTGGAGGCTGGCTGTGGCAGGGCATGGAGGGCAGTGCCAGTCTCTGCAACAGCTTGGGTATGGGGGAGTGGGGTTGTCTATGTACCAAGTCAGTGGGTGGGAGTCCTCTATGCTATGGATATGGACTGTGTTTTCCTCTGGTGTGATTGGGTCCAGGAGGCCCTATACTATGGAGCTCTTTGGGGATGGAGTTGGATCAATTGGAGATTGGAGGGGGTACCTTTAGTCCACCAGGTCTGCCAGGCTGCTGTGCACCTGGGTGCATTTGCACAGCCCACCTGTGGGTGGCTGGCTGGCTGGTTTAGGTCAGCTATTCATGGCTTAACTGTGGGCTATGCTGCTCTGGGCTGTGAGGGGTGAATTTCCCACTGAGTGTGCCACAGCATGGTATATGCATAAAAACACACCCTCGACTTGAATGGCATACTATTTGTGTGCATGCTGGCAATTCCCTTGCAGCAGGTGCATCCTGCACATTTGAATATCATGCTGTGGTGCATTGTTGGAGTTGCATGACACATCTCACATTTCCACTGGGATGCGCTACACATCTCCTTTGAATATGGGGGCCCTGGACTAGGTTACCCTGAAGAAATACATTATCAAAAGGAAAAATCATGTCCCCTACTAAAAACAAGATGTTGTATCTAATCTGGGACAGCCTGAGTAAATACAGTGCAGAAATGTATAAACAAAGATCCCTATGACAATGAGATGTTGCATCTCCCCTATGCTAACCAGGATGCAAAATATAGCATAAGAAATATTTAAAGGAACTCTACTCTAAACTGAACTTCACTGTGGTCACTGACATAAGCAAACAGTTTTTTTTTATTGTAACAGTCACACAGGAGTCTGGTGTGCATATTTTATGGGACAGATACAAACCGAGGTGAGAAAGAATATATGCCTCAGCTGGGATTTGAACCCAGGTTGCCTGGAATACTGTTCTGCTTGCACTAACCAGCTGTGCCACTGAGACAACTGGAACCTGGGCCATCCTGAAGCACATTACTCTTTCTCAAATGCACAACCCAATGGCAACACAACTATTTATTTGTAGCAATCTTACAGGAGTGTGGTGTGCATATTTTATGGAACACATACAAACAGAGGTGAGAAAGAGTAAGTGCCTCAGCTGGGACTTGAACCCAGGCCGCCTGGCAGTAATGTGGCCATAAGGATGGTGTGTGGTGTGTAGTGTGTGTGTGTGAGTGTATGTACAAAATATAAGATAAGAAATATTTAAAGAAAATCTACTCTAAACTGAATTTCACTGTGTTCACTGACATAAAGATATAGGATAGTGCATGGGGAACACTTGACAACAGGGCTATTCTTTCACCGAGTTGGCATTATGACTATGGATTATTTCGAGAGCGCAGCTCAAGAGGTAATCTGTCGTCATAGTGCCAACGAGGTGAAAGATGCCCTGTTGTCAACTGTTCCCCATGCTCTTTTCTTTATAGTGTATGGTGGAACGTCATTTTTTGGGGGGAAAAAAATCACTACAGCATGTTTCTGCTTCAAAACATTTTTACTGGGGTACTAGAAGGAAAAAAGAACTTTACATTTTGAACGTTTTCATGCTTGACATTAACTGTTGAAGAACTTTACATTTTGAACGTTTTAACGCTAAACATTTAAACTGTTTAAGAACTCACATACAGCAGCACCCAGAATGGCAATTCACAATCTGTGTGGAAGAGCAGAGAAAAGGGGTTGGTAGAGAGGATCACATTTCATCACTCAGGAAACTATGTAATTGCCGCATGTCATTTCTCTTTTTTTTTTTTGCCTTTTTTTGTTTTCCTGATTGAGGATGAATCTATCCCATTCCGATAGTGGCTTTGACAGTACCGCCACCGACATTGCTGCTTTTGCTATGTGTACTGTCTATGGAGTGAGCCCTAACTGTCAAATGCTGCTGGAAGACACAGTGTGTGACGTGCGCAGTGCAAGAGAACAAAAAAACGTTCTGCTGCACTGCGAACGTCACTAGTGCAGGTAAACAACATTTCAACAGCGATGGATTTCGGTGGAGAATGACGTTCCACCATACACTATAGTTTTTTTATAACATATTAGAATGCAATATTTATTTTGAATGTTGTGGCTATGAGGCTGGTGTATATATATATATACAGAGAGAGTGTGTGTGTGTGTGTGTGTGTTGCTGTAGCTCAATATATTTTTTCCCAAAAAGATAGTAAAAAATGGCTTCTTATTAATACATATTTAGTCTAAGTAGTTCAATGAAGACCTGACATATGTCTGAGAGTGTTCATTAGATAGTGTCTGTAGAGGTAAAAAATAAACAGTGTAAATCATGCATTTGCTGGGGAAAGGGTGGCATTTGTGAGGTATGAATCTTTCTTGAAAGACAATACATTTCCAAGTTAAACTATTATCAAGAAGCTGTTTAAGTGCTTAGTATTTACACATGCAAATTGGCAGTTTCATAGGCAACCAATATTTAACAAATATTTAATAAGCTGTTTCAGTTTTCTAATGGCATTTGATAAGCAACCTGGAGTTATGTTTCCAACATTCTTAAAAGAAAGGAGAATATTTTATTTCAGTTGGCATTGAAAGATACATAGAAAAGTTTAAAACGTGTTCCATGATACTCCATTTTCCTGCTACAGGTAACAAGAGGGCTTTAGGCTCCAGAGGTTAAAAAAACAGTGCAAATCATAGACTTGCTGGGGTAGGGGTGACATTTATAAGGTATGACTCTTTCTTGAAAGACAACACATTCCTAAGTTAAACTAATATCAATAAGCTGCTTAGATGCTTAGCATTTAAATGTGCAAATCTCCAGTTTCATAGGCAACCAATATTTAACAAATATTTAACAAGCTGTTTCAGTTTCCAAATGGCATCTGATAAGCAGTTTAGAGTTATGTCTCCAACATTCTTAACAGAAAGAAGGGAATATTTTATTTCAGTTGGCATTGAAGGATACATAGAAACGTCCAAAACGTGTTCCACAAAACTCCATTTTCAAGCTCCAGATAGCAAAATAGCTGAAGGCTCTGCCCACAGCCATAAAAAGGGAGACCAGGGAGAGCCAAGAAACTATTGACCAATCAATCTAATTGATAATATGTCAAAGAACCATCCAAAGATTCTACCAAATAGACTGCAAAACTGCATTGATCAAAATAATGTTCTATCACCTTTCCAGGCTGGGTTTAGAAAAGAAAGGGGGACTTCAACACAAGTCTTTATCCTCTCTCATTTGATGGAAAGATGTTGTAAAACAAAACTACAGAAATTATACATAGCCTTTGTAGACTTCACAGCAGTGTTTGATTCTATCATTAGGGAAAGGGTGGAAGGTAGTCCTGCTAAATGCCAGGAGCTTGGGCAATAAAATGCCTGAGCTCCAGGCAATGCTAATTGAGGGAGCGGTGGATGTGGCAGTGGTCACTGAAACCTGGGCCACCACAGGACATGACTGGGACCTGAACCTGGAGGGTTACACTATGTTTAGAAAAGGACGGGGGAGGAGGGGAGGAGGTAGCAATGATAGTCAAAACTGCTTTGCATAGGGGAGTAGAAGAGGCGGAGGAACCGTGGAGGTGATTTAATACCTGATAACAAGGGGGCAAGAGAGTAAAATAGGAGTGGTGTATAGACCCCCTGCACCATGGAGGAGCTGGAGGAGAGTCTGGTGGCAGATGTTGGGAGACATTGCAGACTGGGCAGGGGAAGGATGGTGGTGTTGGGGGAGTTAAACATGCCAGGAACAGACTGGGAGACTATGACATCCTCAGTGGCCAGGGAACAGAGGTTGTTGGATATCTTTCAAGACGCGTTCCTAACTCAGCAGGTGGGGGAACCGACCAGGGAGGCATGGGTACTGGATGTGGTCCTGACAGACAGTGACCAGATTGGGGGCCTGGAGGTAAGGGACCCATTGGCGGGGAGTGACCATGCCATGGTCTGGTTCTGCCTGGACCTAGGAGGGGTAGAAGCTGCACAAAGATGGAGGTAACTGATTTCAGGGAGCGGATTTTAAGGAAATGGGAAGGATCCTTAGAAGCATTTGGATGGGATTGGGTCAGACATGGACACTGATAGTAGGTGGGAAATCATCAGAGAGGGGTGCAGGATGCTACCAGCACCTGTGCAAGAGTAAGACGAAAATGCGGTAGGGCCTGAAAATCCTCGTAGGACCAAAGAGGTCCAGGAGGTGGTGCGGGGAAAGAAGGCAGCCTATAGGCAATCCAAGTGCTCAAGGAGTGAAAGGGATCGAGGGGAGCACGAGCTGATGGCTTGAAGGGCCACTAGGGTGGTGAGGGCGCTAAGGCAAGGAAGGAGCAGAACCTGGCCAGGGAAACTAGGAGAGGGAACAAGGGGTTCTTTAGATACATTGGGGAAAAATGAAGGGTGAAGGGGCAGGTTAGCAGGATTAAAACAGGGGAGAGATGGGCACAAGATCCGGGGGAGCAGGCTGAGGTACTAAATGAGTACTTCCCTCAGTTTTCACCAAGGAAATAGGGGTGCTGCATCACACGTGGGAGGAGACAGAGATACTGAGGAAGGGGGACCCACCGATCGGGCGGGTCTGGGGAGAGGGGAGGCATCACTGGCAGGAGGGGGGAAGGCTACAAGGAGAAGAGGCAGAAGTGGAAATCACAGCAGAGAGAGTGAGGGAAGCCCTCAGGTCCCTTAAGATGGAGAAAGCACCAGGGCCGGATAAATTACATCCCAGAGTGCTGAAGGAACTTGCGGATGTCCTAGAAAAACCCCTGGTGGAGCTTTTCACCTTCTCTCTGAGGACAGGGTGGGTGCCCCAGGACTAGAAGGTGGCGCATATAGTGCCTATCCAGAAGGGGAGATCAAGGGAGATGGCAGGGAACTACAGGCCTGTCAGCCTGACATCAGTGGTGGGCAAGGTGATGGAGGGCATTGTCAAGGAGAGGCGGGGGGGACCTGGAAAAGTCAGGGTGCCTGGACGATAGACAGCATGGATTTGTCCAGGGGAAATAGTGTCAGACAAACCTAGTGGAGTTCTATGACTGGGTGATGAGTGCCTTGGATCTGAGTAGACCAGTTGACATCTTCTTTCTAGACTTCAGCAAGGCATTTGACTCTGTTCCTCACGTGGGCCTGTTGGATAAGCTGGGAGAAATGGGTGTGGGGAGCCAGATGACCAGATGGATAGGCAATTGGCTCCAGGACTGGACCCAGAGGGTCATAGTTGGTGGGATAGTCTCATCCCCAAGGAGGGTCGTTAGTGGGGTCCCACAGGGATCAGTCCTTGGGCCCCCCCGTTCAATGCCTACGTCTCTGACATAAGGACAGGTATCAGGAGTGAGATGAGTCTCTTTGCAGATGACTCAAAACTGGGGGCAGTGGTGGGTGGGGAGGAGGGGAGAGGAGGGTGGCCCTACAGGGGGACCTGGAGGCTCTGGAAAGATGGTCTAGAAAGTGGAAGCTGAGGTTCAATGCAGGGAAATGCAAGGTACTGCACCTGGGGGCCAGAAACCTGGGCCTAGTGTACACCCGGGGGGGGGGAAATGCTTCAAGTTTCGATGGCTGAGAGAGACCTGGAGGTGGTGGTGGATGTCAAGATGAACTACTCTGAGACTTGTAGGAGGGCAGCAGCCAAGGCCAACAGGATGCTAGGATGCATCGCTAGGGGGATCATCTCCAGAAGGAGGGAAGTGATACTCCCTCTGTATAACTGCTTGGTGAGGCCGCACCTTGAGTACTGTGTGCAGTTTTGGAGGCCACACTTTAAGAGGGACATTAAACTCCTGAAGAGGGTCCAGAGGAGGGCAACCAAAGTAATTTGGGGCTTGGGGGACAGGACCTATGAGGAGAGGCTCGAAGAGCTAAATATGTACACATTGGAAGAGAGAAGGGACTGGGGGGACATGATAGAGGTCTTCAGGTACATGAAGGGGGTAAATAGGGGAGGAACAATCAAGGTGTTTCAAAGGAAGGAGGAGGGGGCCACTAGACGGCATGGGTGGAAGCTGGAGGGGGAAGATTCAGGGGAGAAAGGAGGAAGTGCTACTTCACTGAGAGGTGGTGGAGCCATGGAATGTGCTGCCTAGGGGCTGGTGGAGCAGAGGCGGTGGAGGGGTTCAAGAGGGGGTGGGACAGGTACAGGGGAAGGGTTCTGGAAGCAAAATCCAATGCAGCAAGAATATCTGGAACTGGGAAGGGAGAAGCCAGAGAAGGCGAGGGGGGCAGCAAGGTCAGCTCCCAGGGTGGGGGCTGACCAAACGAGCAGACGCGAAAGACGGTTAGGCCTATTCTGCTGGGATTTTAGTATGGTAGTATGTTAGTGTTAGACCATATTTATGGGACATAATGGAAGTCCTGGGAGTTGATCCCAATATTCTAACTTTAATAAAAGAACTCTATACAGACAATTGGATTAAAATCAAATAAATAAAACTTGAGAACTAACTGATAAGGTAGAAATGAACATTGGAGTCTGACAGGCCTGTGTTCTGGCCCAAACACTTTTCTAAAGATTATATATATATATATATATATATATAAATGAGCACTCGTTTGATATGGAAAATATTTTCACTCCTTTAGAGTAACTTCTGGATAGTCACTCATGGGTTCTCCACTTGTGAGTATCTAGAGTTCACTCTAAAAGAGTGAAAATATTTTCCATATCACATGAGTGTACATCATGTATCCGATTTATACAATAGGGCCGCATACTGTTGGGGGTTGATTATGCTTATAGTGCAATAGAAATGCAACCATTAGTGCAAAATAGTGCAGTAATAGTCAATTGCACTATTTCGTGCTAACAGTGATGTTTAGTGTGAGCCATTGAATAAATGCAAATATTCTCACTGTGGTGATGTCAGCAACATTTATTCCCATCCAGTGAGAATAAATGATTTTATTTCAAATGTTTACAACTCTCCCCACTGTATAAATCTCTCTCTCTCTCTCTCTATGTGTGTGTGTATATATCTATATATATCTATTTATATATATATATATATATATATATATATATATATCTATATATTGCAAAAAAAACTCCATTAATGCCTGGATGGCCTATACTCCCACTAACACATACCACTTACTTTACAATTTCTCATAAAGAAGGGAAATTCATTGCAAAAAACTCTGTTAATACAGCAGTTATGGTTAATAGTACAGCGACAAAAGTTTGGAAATGTGCTGTTGGGGTTCAAAACCCTAACTCCGCATTCTCCCCACCCCATACCTGCAGACACACACACATGCAAGCAGGGGAAGGGCGAAGGCAAAACAACTAATCAGAGACAACCAGCATCAGATAACAGAAATAACGTACAACTCTCTAAATGTACTGCAGGACACATCCATCATCATGGGCCATCAACTGCATGAGTTCTGCTGCCATCATAGTGCCTTGGGGTAGACACACACGCTGGGCAACCAGGGGTGATGCCCCACAGTAGGCATTTTTGTGTTACAAACAGCAATAACAAGATGTAAGCAGATGCCTACATTTCTATAGTGAAGTAAGAATGTAACACACGGTATGTTATTCACAGATAGTTTCTTGGAAATGAGAGTTAGTATAAGTCATTGGATGTTTGCATTTATTTTTCAGATATAGTGAGTCAGTTGTAACAGGAAACGGGCAGTAATAATAAAAGTAATTATTTGTGGTATAGTTTACAAGTAACATATGAAAGCAACAGCCGTAACATCCAAAGCTAACCGTAGCACGCTGCTAATGAGTATGTCCAGGTAATGCAGCCGTATAACAGCATGTGATGGTGCTAGTTTCATACCTCAGCAGTATCTTAAAAGTGCTATGTGTCATCTCTATCTTTCCTGCTACTAAATGCCCATCTGGTAGCAGTGATACCTGCAGCAACCCAGCTGTTGAATAGTGATACATAAAAGTCAGTATTTTGAAAATGTGTACAGACTAAGTCTCGTATGAAGAAGACATGCCAGCAATAATGCGTCATCATGCTGTGCTAGCAGTATAGGGTCAATTATACTATATTTGGTTTTTCATTACATAGTGTTTTGTGAAACGAGTACAGTGTTGTGAATATTGTGGTTACAGATATGATAGATTTGGTATAGTGTCTTATAGTCTTGCATGTGTCTTGCATGTGTGTGGGGGGTGAACGTGGTGTGGAATGCAGAGTTAGGGTTTTGAAACCCAAACAACACATTTCCAAACTTTTGTATTTGTACTGTTAACCCTAACTGATGTATTAACAGAGTTTTTTACAATGAATTTCCATTCTTTTTGAGAAAGCGTAATGTAAGTGGTATGTGTTAGTGGAAGTGCGGGCCATCCAGGCCCTGTGTGCTCCCTTTACATTCTCCGTTTTTCTTTCATAATGGTATGTGTATGTGGGAACGCGGGCCCTCCAGGCCCTGTGCTCCCTTTACATTCTCCATTTTTTCTTTCATAACGGTATGTGTATGTGGGAACACGGGTCTTCTGGGCCCTGCTCTCCCAGCTATACATAGCTACAGAGCCATACAGCAGCCCTATATGGCAAGGGAGCCTTGTAATAGTAATTTGCTAATATCTCAGCAACCGTAGCAGATAAGAAAAAAGAATTCCAGTGCTGGTGTAATCATGACAGCGAGTACTTCATGCAACCTAGGGTCAAGGTCAACTGAATCCATATCTCATATCATTTCTGAGATATGGGCACCTAAAAGAGCTCTGAATGCTAACTCTGTGGGTGTAACAGTGGCCCGCAGACATGAATATGAGCAGGGAGGTCACGTGATGAAGGCAACCTAGTGGCAGCAGGGTTACAGGGCTCCTAACCCCAACCTCACATCATTGGCTTTCACAACTCGATTTCAACTGGAATCTCATCCAAAATACAAAATACGAAGAGAGGGCATCTCCAGCATTTGTTATCACTGCAACGTTCGTCGCTATTGGGAGAATTTCTTCCGCGATGGATGCAGATATGAAGATGACCCAGCTCAAACATATGCCTCCTCCCTCACCTGAAAATCTACCCCAAAAAGCCAGGCCTCAAGGGGAGATTCCAACTCCACAAACCTAACATCTATACAACCAGTTCCACTCACAAAGGACCGGCTCCTACAGGAACTGTTGCCATTCAGAGAAACATTGCTTGAAATTTCTACGGAGATCAAGTCCATTAGAAATGATATGGCTGATTTAAATAAAAGAGTGGGGGATACAGAAGCCAGGTCCTCCTCATTGGAATGCTGGAGGGATAAAGTCGACCCAGAAGTAACCCAGCTCTGGCAGCAAATACACAAACTGCAGTTAAAAACTGAAGATTTAGAAGGTAGGGGCAGGAGGAATAATATCCTGATAATGGGTCTCCCCAAGACAGAAGAGAACCCCAGTGTCATAGTTTTTGTCCAGAAGCTTTTGCTGAAAATAGTGGGCCCTTCTCCACTTGGGAGCCATTACCAAATTGAGAGAGCTCACCGATCACTCAGGCCTTGTCATCAACCGGGATCTCTCCCAAGACCCCTAATTTTAAAATTCCTGAGCTACGTGGAGTGACAACATGTGCTAAATAAAGTAAAAGAACTCCAAGAAATATTGTGGGAAGGTGCCAAGCTCCATATTACACAATATCTACCATATGAAATGCGCCAGAAACAAGTAGCCTTCCATTCAATTGTTACCAAAATCATTGCTGCCAGCATCCCTTTTAAAATGCTATATCCTGCCAAACTGCAGGTTTCAATATCTGAATCCTGGATAACCTATGACTCGCCCTCACAATTGATGGCTGACCCAAAGATCAAGTTCTCAGAACTGTTCAAGACTGACTGAATTATCTGCCTACAATTAGTTCTTTAGGAGAATTTATTCTCTATGGACAGACTTTAATGAGGGATGAGGGATGAGGATTCACCTACCCACCTCCAAGCTTTTCCGATATCCAGGTCAGGAATTAATTTTAGTCGATGGGCCCGATCTCACCGGCTGCAGTGTCAGACTTTTAACGCAGAGGGCAGCCCTCTGCATGGCATCATTTTTTGGGGAAAGAACTGGCTAATCTGGGTGAGGGCAGTGGGGATTGTTTTTTGCCTGGGGCCGAAATTGGTCTGACTACCTTTAGTTTTCCCCCTCTCGCTTCCTTACCCCATCAACATGGACAGGACAGAATTCCAACTCTGAGGTACTGTACCACTTTTAATTTCTTTGTTGATTACTAGCAATTGGTGGCAACTGGTCACAAAGATTTTTTTTTTTTAGTTGTATTCAGAGATCTCTGAAACCAGGGGGGCCGGGGACATTATCTCCTCATCTCACTTAAACTCATATTGTGAGAGCTGAAGCTTGAATCAAGGGCTGTTGATTTGCTAGGCCTCGAGATACTCCCAGGAGAGAGGAAATCTTGGGCAATGGGTGGAGACATATTTTGGGTTCGGAGGAGCAGGTACTAATCTGCCTAAGAGCGTTATGAACCTCCAGAATGTTTAATTTGCTCTGCATATGTTGCTGCCTAAACATACCATGATGGTGTTAATAAGATTTATAATCAGGATGATGAGTTGGGAATGGGGGAGTGGGGTACCCTGACTCGAGCAAGCTCGGGTTTAACTGCGTAATGCGCTAGTTTATGGGGGGTCAGCTCCTACACATCCCCTATAAAGAGACTCTGGTGGTTCTGGTATCTTTGGCTACATTTAACTTATTTAGTGCCATACCTCCAGATCATACCAATCTTTGGTCTGCTATTTTTTTGGGTTTTGTGGCTAGGAGCTGTAGGAGACAGTCTTCCTCACTGGGACTTCTTTGTCAGGAGCTTTAACCATTGTTTTTCAAGGGAGACAAATGTGTCTAGGATATAGTTACTGGGGTTATTGGGGGAGGGATAGCAGGACTACTGCTCCATACTTGCTGTGGTTTCCTCTTGCTAGACTAGTCCTGAACTTTGAAACTATTATCTTTTGGAGAGAGCAAACTATAACTTCTGGGCAATTGAGGGGTGGGGGATGGGGCAAACTTATCGATGTCTTTACTGTACTTTGGTTTGGTTTCCCCTTCATTCCAATCATCTCTGTTATTACTAATCTGTAAGCTTAAAAGTGACCTGTAAAGAGCAAGAAGCACTCGTTCCCGTCCCCACATACCTTCTAGCACTGCTGCGGGAGTTCAGGGATGTAATTGTATTTATTTTTAATTCCATAGTTACATTTTACTAAAACACCGAAAGTTACAGCTGAACACGGAAGCGAAGAGCGGCTCTGATTGAGCGGGTGCAAATGTTTATGGGTATTACACCTATTTAGTGACGTTGCTAACACCACTGCTCTTATTGCAGCAGCAGTGGCGGTAGTTTATAATATTTATTTTATTGCTTCCATGGGGGTCTTGGCACCTGAAATATTACTTATAGCAGCACAAGATGAGAGCAGTAGCACATTGGAGGTTGACAGTACTCCCCTCCTAAAGGGGGGATTATCTTCTTAGATGTTCAGTCCTCCTTCCCTGCCTTACCCTCTGGTGACTCAGGCTGTTCTCAAACTGGGGTCATCGGTGTCACAAGCGATTGTGCTAGCGCTGTGCCAGCGGGCTGACCACTGCTGCATACATTTATGGCGTGTGTATGTTTTTACATAGGTGGCAGGAAACAAGTTACCCCATCCCCCAATTTTATTATAAGAAATAAAAATAGATTTGAAGACATGCTGCACATAATTTATAGATACAAGACAAACAATTAATAATAAAACACAGCACACAATTCTTTTTGTACAAACTTTTTATTAAAATACCTTGTTGACATATTCTGATAATCTTTTTGTCTTCATTGGTAAGAAGACAGAACACTGCAGACTGACAACCCTCAATGAAGTCAATTTCTAAATTTAGCATTAAAATAGTCATTAATTTGTCTTAGAAAACTAATTTAGTCATTTTAATCATCTTTAATTATCATTAAAAAAATACAACTGCTAAGCATACTAAATTCTAAGAATATTCAGCAGACTAGGGGCCAGATATTCAAAACTTTGCCCCTGGGCTAAATTAGCACTGTCCAGTGGGCAAACTTAGCCCGGAGTACAAAGCAAGCCATATTCAAAAGGAATAGCACAGGGCAAACAGCTTCTGAATATAGCATGGGAATGAGGCTGGGCAAACTGGGCTGAGAGTGCAGGGCAAACTTAGCCCTGGAATAAGACAGCTCTGAATATGGCAACCAGGAAACCACAACAGCAACACAGTGCACAGCAATGTGAAGGTAGGTAGAGGTGAACTATTGGCCAATGTGGTAGCAATGTTGGATCCAGTACATGCAGTAGTAGAGCGATGTGAAAAGAATAGTGCAAACTGTAAAATATTCCCTGAACTGTTTGTGCAGTGCTAACACATTTGCACGAATTTAGCGCAGGGCTAAACCATTAGCCCAGAGCAAACACGTTTGCCCAGTGCTAAACTTTGCCATATTCAAAAGTGACATGCAAATGAGCCTACATAGGTAATCTCTGGGCAAACATCCAAATTAGCATCTCATTATGCCCAATTTGCATGTAGTTTGTACCGGGCTAACGGTTTAGCCCTGCGCTAAACCCACGCAAATGTGTTAGCACTGCGCAAACAGTTTGGGGAATATTATACAGTTTTGAACACTGTACTTTCACATGCGCTGCTGCCTGCAGCAGTACTGGGACAACACAGCATAGGCACAGATGGTGGTGGTGCTGCATGCAACTGTCACACTGTAGGTCATGCTACAGTGCACAGCAGACACTACAGTAGCAAGGGGGCCAGTAGTGTGTG
This sequence comes from Neoceratodus forsteri, assembly GCA_016271365.2. Lineage (NCBI taxonomy): Eukaryota > Metazoa > Chordata > Ceratodontiformes > Ceratodontidae > Neoceratodus > Neoceratodus forsteri. The sequence continues at coordinate 88,167,005 of CM028136.1, forward strand.
GACACAGCAATGTCTATGGTGTGTAGGGCAGTGCTGATGACTGCACTATACACAGTGAGAGACCCAACCTGTAGGTGTTTACTGACAATGGACATTACTGTTACACTGTTGTGTGACCCCCAGATGCTGCACCTCTGGCATGGGCTGCTCACAGTGACATATACATGTCCGGCTTTGTGTGCTGTGACAGTTGTACAGCTGTGCAGTATGTGGCCGGGGGGGCATATATTATCAGAAAGGCACACTGGTGTTGGGGTATTCCCAATACTGGCCCATGTGCACTGCATGATGTGTCCCAGCCTTGTGGTCACACTTGGTCTGTGGCACAGCCTGGCCACCCATACACTCTCCCCTCAACATCCTCCATGCCCACAGTGCTGCATGTGTGTGCTGGCATCTGTTGGTGTCCACAGAAGAGTGGTCCGCAGGTGTGTGCTGTATGGCCACGCTGCCATGTTGTCCACTGGTGGCAGGGTCCCCACTTACTGCCTGGCATGGCTGGGACTGGTGGCAGATGATGGCATCATTGTGATGCCATAAGTTAGCAGCATGTTTCCTCTATGTTTGGCTTTGTCTATGTGTCATATTTATTTGTTAGGGTCATGCAAAGCTGATTGCCCAGGGTTAAGACAAGCTTTTCCTAGGCGATAATGTGCACCGTGCTAAGTGTCATGCTAAGTTGCGCAAAACCACTTAGCATGGCACTAGTCGCTGAATATAGCATTGCGCCTGTATTCATGTCAGTTTGCCCCTTGCATACATTATGATTTTGCCTGGCGCTAATGCAGTTTGCCCACGCTATTTGGCTTTTTGAATATAGCAGACCCGCGCTAATCCCGTGCTAAACCTGCGCAAACAGTTTTTGCCTGGCGCAAAGTTTTGAATATCTGGCCCTTGTTGCTTAAAAGTAAATTATTACTAAATAAGGATTAGAAATAGAACTGTAATGCTTGTCAATGCACAATTTTTACTACTGAATCATAAATGAAGATTACAGTCAGCCGAGTAATTCAAAGATTTGAAATAGCCATACAAGGCTGGGTATATTCCCATGCATTTCACTTCTACTAAGCAAGGAGGCAGATAAAACAACCAGCAACATCAAAGAATTTTAGAGAAGGTAAGCAATCATAACCTGTGGGGTTTTACCTAGAAATAATATGAGCAAAAAAAAAAGTGTCCCTTTATAAAGTTTACTGATCTACATTTTCCAGAAGTATACACAGTCCATGAACTACATTTTCCAGCTCACTTCCTGTTTGCTGCCCAGCCTGAAGGGGAAGAAAATGACATCAGCACTAGCAGTCTCCATTTTGGAGAGTGAACAACCTTCAGTTGATAGCAGAAAGGCTTCACATGTATGAGGTAATTCTTATGTTTAAATACAAAAAGTGCATCATTTTAACTCCCTGAAATGTTGAACACAGTATGAGAATTATTACTCAGGGTTTATTTAATTGAAATGTGCAGGTCTCACTATCAATATGTTGTCATGAAGAAAATTGTCTCTTCTCTAAACTCATGTGGCTACAAATCTTTACAAAGCCTTTAAAATACACAATTTATTTTCAATCAAATCACTCCTTAAAGTGTGTCGTGGTATATATTTTACTGATTTAGTTACTTTATGGTTGTAGTTTCTTTGGGGGAGTGGAGTTCATTATTAGCAGCAGGAAGATTGTATGAATAAGCAAACTGAGAATGTATTTGCTGTCTGTATATCCATTCAGTAGCCTTGCTGTAGGGTAGTAGTTAACCATTATTTATTTATTTATTTTTTTAATCACAGTCACATCAATAGTTTGCTTTTCAAACCATTATTTATTCAACTTTGTTAGCACACCTATTGAGAAATGTTTCTGCAGTTGTTTAGAAAAATACTGTGTTTGATAATTAATTTATTCAGTTTTGTTCTTGTTTTCCTAAGTAACAAGCTATGAATGAGTTTTGCACAACCAGCAGGCTAGGGTTTGATTCCCACAATCTCCAGCTGCATACTGTGTGATTTTGAACAAGTTCCCAGTGCTCCTGAGTTTCCTCTGAAAACATGTGCTTCTTTCCTAGTGGGCCTTACCTGGTTACCAGAAGAATGCAACAAACCAGTGGTCCAGATAATGTTTTGTACTGGGATGTTTTTACTGCCAACTACTTGTACCTGGTAGTATTTCCACCTAAATGGTAGTAATACCATCCATTGGCCTGTCTAACCCCCAACCTCTAACCAAGTCTCAGACTCGCTGGGTGCCTGCAGGCATGGACACTTTTTTTTTTCTCACACACGCCGTGGTGTCCTAACATAGTTCCCTGTTTACTGCTATAGAATGCTTCATCCCTATTTTTAATATTTTTTCCATGTTGCAATTTCCCTTAAGGCAGCTGCCAGCCATCAACATACTGTGAATGTGCAGGGTGGGAAACAAATTCCTAAAATTAGAAAGTGGGAGTAAATCATGCAAACATGGCAGTAAAATACTCCTTTACCCCCCCCCCATCTGTTCCAAAACAGTAAACCTTTATTTCAGTAGCACTTTAGACATACTGATGTGGGTGATGGTGGAGGACTCTGGACCCATGCAAATAGCATAGTATGTATCTCAGTCAGTGTGATTTACACTTTGCTACCACTACACTACCTGCCGATTTCAACGTTGGTGATCTATGGACCTGCTAACACTGCATACGGACCAGCTTATGCTGCCTGTGGTTGGTTGGTATGGCTGTTTTTTTTTTTTTTTGAGTTGGAGGGCTCTGCCCCTGCACCCTGCCATGTTTTTTCAGTTTAAACGAGGGGAAGGGGTAACTAAAATTGATAGAAAAACCTGCAGGGCCTTACCAACCAACTCTTAGTATGAGTAACACAACTACCATGAATGGGTACGTAGTTAGTGCTGGAATCAGTGGAGCGATCAGAGTGGGGTTCAGTGCATGAAGGGAGAGTATTGTTACCAACATAAGTGGGTCCCCTGCTTATGTGGAAGGGGGAAGACGTGATGGACTTAGACTCCATTTTGGTCAGATTTTAAATTACTATGTTGTTACTCCATGTATAACATTTTTGTGTTCATGGAGAAAATCCCTTGTCTAGAGCTCTGATTTACTTTGCTTCAGGATGGGAACAGTTGGTACCAGGTGAGATTTATCATCTTTTGTTTGAGGGAGATGATTCTTGGGGGATGGAATTGATGCTTGGGGATGCTGATGCTTGGGAGAAGTGGGGCTGACTCTTGGGGGGTGATGTTATTGGGCTGATGGTGAAGTGGGTAAGGAGATTAATGATTGGGTTGCTGATGCTTGGGGGATTGATGCTGAGATGGGGAAAGGGGCTGATGCTTTGAAGAGGGGGGTCGATGCTTGGGAGGGGTGGCACTGAAGTTTGGGTTGGGCTGATGCTGTAGTGGAGGGGGGATAATGCTGGAGGAAAAAGACTTATCCAGGGGTGGATACTGGGCAGATGCAAGAGAGAAAGGGAGGTGATTGGCCGGGGAAGAAGGTGAGTTACTGACAATGAGGTACAGAGGTAATAATTGCTACAGAGAGCTGAGACGCCCATGGGGGAGCAGGAACTGATGATGGCTGTGACTGGGTTTGCAGTGTCTGGCAGACAGTATTTCATATACTTTCTGTTATTCTTTCTCACAGTCTCTTTTAATACTGAGACAGGTGCATAAAAACAAAATAACTCCCCTCGACAAGACATCCTATCAGGGTAGTGGCGGGGCTTCTGCTCATGATGCTGACGACCTGGGGCTGGTAAAGTGTTTGGGGTATAGGAAGACTGACCAGTGGAGAGGGTGGCTGCAGTCATCCTGTCAGTGCAGCAGTAGGACTGCTGCTTATGATGTTGATAACCTCTGTTTGGCAATGTGTACAGGGTGCAGGAGCACTGGCTGAGGAGAGGGTGGATGCAGTCATCCTGTCAGTGCAGCAGTAGGACTGCTGCTTATGATGTTGATAACCTCTGTTTGGCAATGTGCACAGGGTGCAGGAGCGCTGGCCGGTGGAGAGGGCGGCTGCAGTCATCCTGTCAGTGCAGCAGTAGGACTGCTGCTTATGATGTTGATAACCTCTGTTTGGCAATGTGCCCAAGGTGGAGGAGCACTGGCCGGAGGAGAGGGCGGCTGCAGCCATCCTGTCAGTGCAGCAGGACTGCTGCTTATGATGTTGATAACCTCTGTTTGGTAATATGCCGGGGTGCAGGAGTGCTGGCCGAGGAGAGGGCGGCTGCAGCCATCCTGTCAGTGCAGCAGTAGGACTGTTGTATGATGTTGATAACCTCTCTTTGGCAATGTGCACAGGGTGCAGGAGCGCTGGCCGGAGGAGAGGGCGGCTGCAGCCATCCTGTCAGTGCAGCAGTAGGACTGTTGTATGATGTTGATAACCTCTCTTTGGCAATGTGCACAGGGTGCAGGAGCGCTGGCCGAAGGAGAGGGCGGCTGCAGCCATCCTGTCAGTGCAGCAGTAGGACTGCTGCTTACGATGTTGATAATCTCTGTTTGGTAATGTGCCTGGGGTGCAGGAACGCTAGCCGAGGAGAGGGTGGCTGCAGTCATCCTGTCAGCGCAGCAGGACTGCTGCTTATGATGTTGATAACCTCTATTTGGTAATGTGCCCGGGGTGCAGGAGCACTGGCTGAGGAGAGGGCGGCTGCAGCCATCCTGTCAGTGCAGCAGTAGGACTGTTGTATGATGTTGATCACCTCTGTTTGGCAATGTGCACAGGGTGCAGGAGTGCTGGCCGAGGAGAGGGCGGCTGCAGTCATCCTGTCAGTGCAGCAGTAGGACTGCTGCTTATGATGTTGATAACCTCTGTTTGGCAGTGTGCCCGGGGTGCAGGAGCACTGGCCGAGGAGAAGGCGGCTGCATGTATTCATATATGAGAACCTCCTCCATAGGAAGCATCACGATGCCCTTCATGTTAAAGGGGGAGAGAGTGCCAGCTTGCACATGCGTAAGTTTATTGCAACCATGCATGTGCGTGTTGATGCTGCCGACTTCGAGGGGAGGGAGTAAAACTGATCACAGATTCAGTCTCACCATAGAGCAGCTTGTGGGACAGTTCAAGTTCTGAAGATGTGGGGTGACAGGGCTGGGGATGCAAAATGAAAAGGGCACAGGCTGAAGTTGAGGAATAAATAGTTCAAAAAATGCCATAGATGTTATCTTTTCTGGCTTCTTATCCATGTGTTACATCACAATCCCTCTATTTATGATATTGTTATCTCCACAACAGATTATGTTGTATAAACAGAATTGTCATGTTGGGTGTAGACAAGCAGCCAGAGCAGAATATAATTAAATAATGGTGGAAACTGCAGAAAACGATATAAACTATAACAACATTAATTGACTAAGTACTATATTTTTTGTCAGACTTGACCCAGTGGAGTTGGAGGCTCCTTAACCGCCTAGTTACTAAGATAAGCCTCTGTGGCAGTTTCCCATCTTTCTATTTCACTAGTGTGCTATTTTTTTCATATGTGCATTTTGTAGTTCACAGGGGGCTGTGTTGATGGACAAAAAGATTTGGGATTGTCTCAGGACACCATTAAAGTTTAGTGGGACATGGGAATGACTTTGCATCCTCCTTTGCTGCAGAGTGTGCCTGTGGGAGCTACGGACCATACAGATCAGCTAAACTGGAGTGCAACTTTGGGAATATGGGGCCCCAATATTCAAAAAGCACAAAACGGAGCAAAAATCTTTGTGCTGCACCTTGCAGTTGCTTGAGAGCTGGAGGTTGCTATATTCAGATGATTAGCACACTGGTGCTATTCAACTGAACCTAAGACCACGTGGGTGCAGCGTTAAGTCACGTAGTGCTGCTCTGACATGGATCCTGAAGTACGCCACCAGAATGGATAGTGCCAGAGTGCCACTTGCAGTATTCAAAGGGACCCCCATGCAAATGAGCCCTGTTGGGCATGCTGGGCACTAAGGAGCACTTTGCATGCCTGTTTTGGGTTTATTTGCATGGGTAGGGAGGCAGGTTTGCATAGTGCCATCCCCATCCCCAGGTGCCTGGTTCCAGTTGTGTAGATATCCTGGTGCTAGTGCCCCCCATGTCACTGAAACACAGAAACATAGAAACATAGAAGTTGACAGCAGATAAGGACCGCAAGGCCCATCCAGTCTGCCCATGTCTTTTTCTACCTTATAAATGTGCCATCGGCCCTTGCTGTGTTAATGGCCTATCTATTCATACTCATCTGTATTGCTCCCTTATGCCTATCCCATGCCTGTATGAAGCCCTACACTGTATTCATAGCCACCACTTCCTGAGGTAGACCGTTCCATACATTCACCACCCTTTTGATGAAAAAGAACTTCCTTACATTACCCCTTAATCTGCCTCCCTCTAATCTCATGCTGTGTCCTCTTGTCCTGCTATTTATCTTATATTGAAACATGTTAGACGCTTTCACCTTGTTAATGCCCTTAAGGTGTCTGAATGTTTCGATCACATCACTTCTCTCCCTCCTTTGCTCTAGGGTATACATATTGAGCTCTGTTTATCTGTCCTCTTATGTTTTCTGATGCAGTCCCTGCACCATTTTGGTTGCCCTTCTCTGGACTGCCTCAATTTGGTTAATGTCCTTGTGAAGGTGTGGCCTCCAGTACTGCACACAGTACTCCAGATGGGGCCTAACCTGAGTCTTGTAAAGAGGGATCATTACTTACCTCTTCCAACTTGTGATACCCCTATTAATACACCCTAACATCCCCCTAACCTTGCCTACTGCTTTAGTGGTCTGCTTGGATGATTTCAGGTCATCTATGATGATGATGCCTAAGTCTCTTTCTCCCCTTGTGACTGCCAGTAACTCCCCTCCCTGCCTATAGCTGGCTTCAGGGTTTCTCTTCCCTATGTGCATTATCGTGCATTTCTTTGCATTAAATCCCAGTTGCCACTCTTCTGACCATTTTGCTAGTTTACCCAGACCTCTTCTCATTCTGCCCACCCCATCTGGATCATCTACTCTGTTGCATATCTTGGTGTCATGTGCAAACAGACAAACCTTACCCTCCAGTCCATCTGCACTGTCACTGATGAAGATGTTGAAGAGGACTGGCCCCAGGACTGATCCCTGAGGTACCCCACTTGTGACGTGCATCTCTTCTGACTGTATACTGTTTACCACCACTCTCTGTTTTCTGCCCATCAACCAGTTTGCCACCCAGTTGACCAACTTCTGACAAACCCCAAGCCTACCCAGCTTATTAATCAATCTGCTATGTGGAACAGCATCGAAAGCTTTGCTGAAGTCAAGGTTCGGTGACATCAACTGCTCCCCCTTGGTCCACCACTCTGGCTACCCAGTCAAAGAAATCTATGAGATTAGTTTGACAGGACCTTCCTGTTGTAAACCCATGCTGTCTTGGATCCTGTGCCCCTATGGATTCCAGGTGTTGCACTATCCTTTCCTTAAGGAGTGCCTCCATAATCCTGCCCACTACTGAGGTAAGACTGACTGGTCTGTAGTTCCCTGCCTCCTCCCTGCTACCACTCTTGTGGAGCGGGATCACATGAGCCCTTCTCCAGTCTTCTGGGACCTCTCCTGTGCTCAGAGACTCACTAAACAGTTCTGATAATGGCTCTGCTAGTTCCACCCTTAGCTGACCTGTACTGTACTTAGAAAACATCCCTTGTGGCCCTGAACCACTAGCACCAAGGAATATTATTTGTTCTTCAGGGCTAGCAATTGGATGGAGGTGGTCCCACTAACACTAGGGAACATTATTTGTTCTTTAGGGCTGGGTACTGGGGAACCACAACCACCAGGGAATATTACTTGTTCTTCAGGGCTGGGAAGTGGGGGGGGGACCAGTACCACCAGGAAATATTTGTTCTGCTGTTCTGCTAGTCTAGTGATCAGAGGGGGGTCCACTACCACCTGGGAATAAAAACAATGAACATATGAAAATTGCCAGCAGCAAAGGCCATCATGGTATATCTAGGCTTCTCGAGATTGCAGCTAGCTCTCTATTCAGCAGCTGCCCCCTCTCCCCTCCATTTACCCTTCCCTTTGCCCTGACCCACCCCTTCTTTGAAGCATTGCATTGTGTTACATGTCACCACCATAGCTGGTAGTGCATTCCACTTTGCAGCCACCCTCTCTGTAAAGAAATGCCTCCTCACCTCCCTCTTGAATCTGCCCCTTTTCAGTCTTCTGTCATGGCCCCAAGTGTGTCTCCCTTCCCCCCACCTCCTGAGCTAGAGAATATTATTTGTTCTTTTGGGCCGGTGATAGTAACGTAAGGACCACTACCACCAGGGATGAATGGAAGGTGGGGGAGAACTACATCCACCACGGAACATTATTTTTTTCTTCTGGGCTGGTGATAGGAGGGGGATGGAACCAGTGCCACTAGGAAATATTACCTTTTCTTCAGGGCTGGCAATCGGCTATGGGGGGGGGCCACTACCACTGTCAAATATTTTTTTAAGTTGGTGCAGCACAAGGGATTTGTCTGTTTGTTTGTTTTTGGTTTTTACATTGGGTCTGGTGATCGGAGGGGGGACCGAGACAAACACCAGGGGAAATTTTTTTTTTTTTACTTGGGGACTAGCAAAGGAGGAGTGCCTTGGACGACTAGGGCAGATATTCTCCCCCAGCCTGGATTAAGTTGAGGTTTTGTTTTACTGCACAGATGAACAGTGCTAAAACCTTTTGTGCTGCATAAAGTCACTGAATATGGGGTAGTGTGGCTATTCATGGTCCTTTTTCCCTCCCACATCATGTTTTGCACAGGCACTATCCCTCTGTACCTGCACAGCAGCCACTTTTGAATATGGGGATTCCATGCACACACCGACTTGCCCAGCAAAAGACCTGTTGGCACCTGCGCAAACTTTTGAATGTCAGGCCCATGGAGTCTGGTTTGGGGATTGGTTTATGAAAAATGGAAGACTCCCAATCGCTCATCTTAGTGACTTGGCAGTATGAAGATAGTGCTTCACAAAATCGGGTCTCAATTTTGGATTGGGACCCTTCCTTTAAAGAGTACCTTTCTCCATGTTAAAAAAAACCCCAAAAAACAGTAAACTCCTTTACCTGAATGGAACTCATGGCTGTAATTTTTTATGGAAGAGATGGAAACGGATTTTAATTTGCCCCAAGGGACTGGCTGCTTGGTCCCTTTAATTCCCTTATTACCTGCTCTGCACCCATTCTAAGATGTTTTGTGAAGTCTATAGGGAGAATACCATTCACTTCCTATGGAATGTATTTTTTCAGTGCTAGTTTCTTTTCTTGAAATCAGGTTTTTGTACAAATCAAAGCCAGGTTTCAACTAGTAAGAGTCACAGAACAGTCAAGCGCAGGCAGAGCTGTATATAAGAAAGTGGACGAGATCGAGCAGTCAGCCTCATAATAGAGCAGCGTCTGTTCAGATAAGGGAGCTCACAGTACTTTTTAGCAACTTAAAAATCACGTGGGTTTTAAATAGCTGGTATTGCATAGCACTTTGTGATACAAACTGGCTGCTCATGCAACCCATTTCTACTTTGAATCACAAAACAATTGGATCCACTCTGTGAGCTTCCCCAGTCCTCCTCAGTTGCCAGTATTCTACTGTAATAGTCTCACTGCTACAGCCTCGAATGCCTCGATCCCAGTAGTGCTTTGCGATATTGCAGAGCATGTGGGAGCGACTGCCGACATTTGGGGCCATGGTGGTGAGACTATTACAGTAGAATATTGGCAGCAATATCAAAACACCTGGGTACTCAAGGGGGAGTTAGCCAGCCAGTCTCTCTGGCTTTCTCAATTCATTCCTCTATTCTGACTGTGCCCCCTCCACCCCGCTACATATCTAGCCTTCCCCTGGTGCCTGTTTGGTCTGAATTCTGGTGCCAAGCATTGTTACTGGGACCCCATGGGAGTAGTTGTGTGGTGGCACCACAGAGAAGACAGCTTTGACCAGCAAAATGGGCAACGTGCTGCACAAGTGAAGTGAACTAAGAGAAGGAAAGGAGTGTTGCCCTCAGTGCTGCTGCTCTGTGAGTGAGTGAGTGCATGAGTGAGGTAGGTAGTGAGGTAGTAAGTGAGTGAGTGCGTGCATGCGTGCGTGAGTGAGTGAGGTAGGTAGTGAGTGAGTGAGTGCGTGCATGTGTGCGTGAGTGAGTGAGTGCGTGAGTGAGTGAGGTAGGGTGTGAGTGAGTGAGTGAGTGAGGTAGGTAGTGAGTGAGTGAGTGAGTGAGGTAGGTATGTCTCAGTTATTTATGATGTGGCACACTTGGTCTAGTTTTCAGGGATGACCCGAGTACGGGGGCGGGGGGAGAGGTGCTCAGAGTCACACAGTATGCAAACTGGAAGTTGTGGGAATTGAACCGAGTTCAGAAACACTGACCCACTACATGTAAGTGCCTGTTTTCAAGGATAAGTTAAGTGACTTGTTAGAGTCACACATTATGCAAGTGGAGGTTGTAGGAATCAAACCCAGATCTACTGGATGTACCAAGCTCATTCACAGCTCATTACTCTAACCCTAGGCTGTACTGCCAGTTAGACTTGTGTCTGTGTATTGAAATGGATAACACAAAGTTCATTTTAATAAGAATATTGGCCACCACAGGGGCTGTTATGATGTCAGAAGCTTTGCTCTCCCCTGCTTGGGCTGGGAAGAGTAGACATTGGCAACATTGTCCTTATCCCAGCTGCCCATACCTGATTCTGCTAATGGACTTAGATCAGTGCCCAGCAACATAATGTGACCCTTTTTATACAGAATATGAACAGTTTTATATTATTGATGCTTTTTATAGGTACCATTAACTCTCCTCTCTAAAATATTAGATAAGTATGAGATTTAGTTGTCGTTTTTTTAATTCTCTTTTTACATACATTCCCCTGAACTCTGGATTCTTTGTGACACCCATTTCACTCATTTTACTTTCAGGCATCGTTCTGACAAGGATCTTCAGGTAAGCCCTGCTCTAGGACAGGTGAGTGTGCTTTGGGATTTTATTATTTAACAATCAAAAAATGCAAAATGATGCAGCAGCGTATTTTAGCAGCTCTCATGCAGAGAGCCCATTTTGTGCCGTGACTCACAAGCTATTTTTTGTTACAGTTTATTACAATGCACTGGAGCTGTCATTTTAATAAACTGTTCGGAATGCTGTACTTCCCCCTTCACTGTGTATGTATATCACTGATCTCGCCAGCATGCCTTTTGGTTGAATGTTTAGTCCTGATTGGACCTGTGGTTGCTGAGGTTGTCTGGAGTTCATTGAGGAGCAGGATCCTCCCTTGAGCCTTGAAAGAGGCCTTGGTTAGACCCCTTTTGAAAAAGTCATCTCTGAACTTGGACTGCATCAGCAACTACAGACCCATCTCAAACCTCTCGTTTTTAGGGAAGGTTATAGAAAAGGTGGTGGCCATACAGCTAGAGACATCTTGCCACTTCCTCCACCTATGAGCCTTTCCAATCAGGGTTCTGGGTGGGCATAGTACAGAGATAGCCCTGGTGAGGGTGCTGAATGATCTCCTGATGGTGAGGGACTGGAGGGACCATACCATCTTGGTCCTCCTGGACCTCTCTGTGGCGTTTGACACCATGGACCATAAGGTGCAACTTGACTGCCTTTGGTTCTGGTGTGGCCTGTCCGGTAATGTTATCAACTGCTTCAGGTCATACCTGACAGACAGAGTACAGAGGGTGACTATGGGAATTGCCTCGTCTAGCGTGAAGCCTCTGTGCTGCCGTGTTCTGCAAGGTTTAGTCTTGTCACCTCTGTTGTTCAAGGTGTACATGCTGCATTGGGGGACATTATCAGGCAGCACAGGCTGGGTTTTCACTGCTATGCAGATGATACCCAGCTGTACCTGTCCTGTGCACCCAATACCCAGGTGTCACTCTGTATTTAACAGCTGCCTCGAGGAAATCCAGTTGAGGATGACTCACGATTGGCTTAGGCTTAATCCAGACAAGACTGAGGTACTGGTTGTAGACCTGGGTCACCGGTGGGGGTTGGGTATTATCCCCGACCTTGTGCGGGGGGTTGTTCCCTTAGTCCCCACTAAGCAGGTGAAGAATTTGGGAGTTATCCTTGATGTCAGCCTGACACTTAATGCTCATGTGTCGGCTGTGGTGAGAAGTGGGTTTTGTCATCATAGGAATATCGCCCAAATTTAAGCCCTGATCCCCCTGATAACCTGACCACACTGGTGCATGCTTTCTGCACTTCCTGGTTGGACTACTGTAATGCCCTGTACCTAGGGTTATCTAGAAGCAACCTCCGCAGACTGTTGTTGATGCAGAATGTGGTGGCGAGATTGCTGATGGGGGTGAAAAGGTGTGAACTTATCACCCCAGTCCTCTGCGCACTGCACTGACTGCTGGTCCGGTGGAGGGTTGCCTTCAAGATAGGGTTATTGACCTATAAGACTCTGCACAAAAGGGGTTCAATCTATCTGCAAGACCTCCTCATTCCTTATCGTCTGGCCCAGGCCCTCTGGTCTGCCGGTGGAGGCCTCCTGGGAGTTCCCAGGGTTAGGCTGCGACATTCAGGAGATAGAGCACTTTTGGCAGCTGTGCCTACCCTGTGGAACTCCTTGCCTGGTTATTTAAGGGAGGCCCCCTTGGTAGAAGCCATTAAGAAGTGCCTCAAAACACATTAATTCCAGCAAGCTTTTTATGGACTATATTTTTAAATGTAGTTGGATTGTGGAATAGGTAAGTGTATGCTCCCAGTTATATTTTGTGTATTTTTGTGTTTTACTAATGTTCTGTATGAAATGTATGTTTTTATACTGTGCAGCTCCCAGTGTCCATGGAGATGGACACTATAGAAATAAAGTATCTGTCTGTCTGTCTATCTCTGTGATGCAGATAGTAAAAGAAAAAAAGGAAGTGCTTTTAAACCCCAGTCTGGCAACTAAAAATCAGTTAGATAAAATGACATCCCCAAAGCTGGCCCATCGATGCAGGGTTAGCACTGCTGCTCATGATGCTACTGAGCTCTGGCTATTGGGGGTCAACCTGAGAAGCAGTGAGCATACCACGGGCAGCTCTTCTTCTGTGGAAGGAGTTACATGCTCTGCTGCACACCTACTACCTAACTGAATCTGACTGGGAGCACAGTCAGGATCCCAGACAGAAGGGATGCTTTCAGACTAGAGTATGAACATGCCTGTCATTGCACACCTATGTGCCTGTGCAGACATTTGGATAGAATACCCCCAACAGTAGTTGGATGGAATATCCCTACAGTAGTTGGATGGAATACCCCCTACAGTAGTTGGATGGAATACTCCCTACAGTAGTTGGATGGAATACCCCCTACAGTAGTTGGATAGAATACCCCTACAGTAGTTGGATGGAATACCCCCTACAGTAGTTGGATAGAATACCCCTACAGTAGTTGGATGGAATACCCCCTACAGTAGTTGGATGGAATACCCCCTACTGTAGTTGGATGGAATACCCCCTACAGTAGTTGAATGGAGTACCCCCTACAGTAGTTGGATGACAGTCCATTCCACTGCAGACCCTGTACTACCAACTGAGTGCCCTCTTCCCTGGATCCTGTGCCGAGAGGGCTTGGCTAACCTTCATGGCCCCATGGGGGGGGGGTGCAATACAAACTGGAAGATCGGTGAAGTGGGTAATTCCTAGGGAAGGCTTATGGTACAGCTCAAGGGGGATGGTCCTCATGGGGGGAACTCAGTACATAGAATGAAAAACAGGATTTAAAAAAGGACAGCTGCAGCTGACTGTACAAAATCATCAGTTCACCAAATAGTAGATGAACCAATTTATTTATTTTTTTGTTAGTTTTGTGTCTTGCTTTGCTGTCAGGAGCTTTTACACATGCTAGCTTGTTGTAGTTATTGCCATCTTGGTTGTGTGCATGCCAAGTTGGTATTTATAGCCCAAGATGATGTCAAGACAGATGTATTAGCATCAACCCTCTCCTCGTCAAAATTTCATTACCTGAAATCAACAGCCAAGATAAAATCCACGTACAGGAAAGGATCAGTTCTGTCCTACTCCCTATTGGGGAAGGCCCTATATTGAAATCCTCACAGGAGCTAGAGACAATAGAAGGGAATGCCATGGGGCTGGTTCAGTTGCCCTACAGTAGTGTTGCCCAACAGTGCAGGTGACTTGGCTTAGAGAAAGATCCAGAGTCTTTGCTCATTTGGTGGATTGGAGATAGCTGTGCTCATATTTGATCATCTTGACGTTGAAAATGGAGAACTGCTCTACTCTTGACACCTTGTGTTGGACTAAAGAAAATTTCAGAAGTATCAGGGGTCAAAATTTGCACCAGTCAGCTAGCCAAATGCTGGTAGATGTTATCGGGCTAGTAAGATTTTCCTTTAACTAGCCATGTGCACTTGTGCTAGAGAAGGTCACATTTTATTCAGTACACCAGCTGGGCTAGTGGAAAAGTCTATGGGGTTAGTTGATTTTCCCAGTCACTAGCCCTGCTGCCCAGCAGCTGCAAAACTTAATTTCAACCCCCAAGTGTGTTTTTTCCTCTACAGGGATGCAATAGACTCTAGCCTGTGTTTCTGATGAGAGGAGTGGGTCAGCTGATGGCAGCGTGCTTGTCAGGGTTACAAGTGCCCTCCAAATAGGTGAATCTTGAGCTGCTAATCAAGAGAAAAAAGATGATTGTGCTTCTACATAGGCACCTTCACTACAAGTGGATGCAGTGATGGTTCACCACCGCTGTGGTCAGTCTGCCTACCTACAGTGAAGATGTATTTGATTGTGGGTGTGCAGTGTAATCCCAGAGGAGGGCATCACTGTCTGAGGACAAAGAAATGGTTATTCAAAATACCGTCAACCGAGAGATTCTGGTGTGTGTCATCATCTTCACTTCCCTCCTTATTTGCTGGTTCCTTGGAGAGTGTAACCTTATTATTGCCCTCTGCATTAAATGTGTTAGTGTGTGAAGGCCAGTGTGGGTTAAACATACATTTGTTTTTGTTTTGCAGTGCAGACGCTGCCTGGATGCTGCTGGTGCACTTTGCTGGTTTCTAGTGCACGTACAACACATTCACAGTATGTCTGCATCTTTTTTTATTAATGTTTATCGTTAGAATTGCAGGTGGTTTGTTAGTACATACACACTGAATAGCGAAAGTCCTTAAAGGAAAACTACACCCAAAACCTGAAAAAATATATGTTGTGCAGAGTGTTTTAATTTGTATGTGAAGTTCTAGTGTTTCCTTCCCTCTGACTGGTATTAGGAGTTTTTCCCAAATTAGCCTACTAGCTTTATGCTAGGTTTACGACCCCTGGGGATCTCCATACCTGATAGTGTAATTGTATTTCTGGTTCCCATAGTGCATTTTGTCTCATGTGACTGTGATGTAAGAGAGACCCAACATTCAGCACACACATGCCAAACAAACTAAATATCTTGGAAGCTTTACAAGCTGCACAAAAATTACCAGCAGCAAAGTTTTTCAGGACAGTAAAACCTTTAGTATGATGGTGGTCACCAAGCTGAATTATACAGATTTTAAAATATAGCCATCTCTGTTGTTGTGAACTGATTGTAATGCAATGCTTTCTGCTGGATTTATGGGCTCTGCTACATCACCATTACATGAAACAAGGTGCACTGTAGGACAAAGAAATGCAATAAAACTATTTGATATGGTGATTCCAGGGGTCGTAAAACTACCCTAAAGCTAGCAGGCTAATTTAGGAAAAACCCCTAATACCAGTCGGAGGGAAGGAAACACTAGAACTTCACATACAGATTAAAACACTCTGCACAACACATATTTTTTCAAGTTTTGGGTGTAGTTTTCCTTTAATGTTTTCTTTATTTTTTTACTTTTGGCCATGAAAGACTCACTACGCCAAGGTTTTTCAGGTGCATTCTTGGAACACATGGAAGTTAAATGACTTAAGTGAAAAGTATGCCTCTTTGCAGATGACACAAAGATCTGCAACAGGGTTGATACACAAGGGGGGGATGGAAAGGATGAGAAGGGACTTGGAAAGGTTGGAGGAATGGTCAAAAGTATGGCAGCTTGGATTCAGTGCAAAGAACTGCAAAGTAATGCACCTGGGAAACAACCCAGGGGTAGAGTACACAATTGGGTTGGAGGTATTAATAACAAAAATGGAAAGGGACCTGGGGTAGTCATATCAGATGACCTTAAGGTAAGCAGGCAATTTGAAAAGCCATTAAGGATGGCTGGGGGGAATACTGGGATGTATAAGAAGAGGCATTGCCAGTAGAAAACAGGAAGTTGTTATGCCTCTGTACAGACAATTGGTGAGACCCCATCTATAGTACTGCATGCAGTTCTGGAGACCACATCTCCACAAGGACATAGACCGGATGGAGGCAGTCCAGAAGAAGGCAACAGAAATTGTGCAGGGTCTGCAACAGAAACCATATGTAGAGAGACTGAAGGAGCTTAATATGTACAGCCTTGAGGAAAGGAGGAAGATGGGGGACATGATATAAACTTTCATGTACCTCAAGGGAATCAACAAAGTTCAAGAGGGCAGCATATTTCAGAAAAAGAGATGTGCAAGAACAAGGGGACACAATCTGAAGATTGGGGGGCTGAAGGGCAATGTGAGGAAGTATTTTTTCACAGCGAGGATGGTAGACGCATGGAATGGACTTCCTGAGGAGGTTGCATGGTCAAAAACAGTGGAGGGAGTCAAGACTACATGGGCAAGATATAACACAGTTCTGGTGGGGGGGTAGGAAAAAGTACACTGTAGGCTGTTGGTTAACTAGGATCTGCAGCTTATCCAATAGGTAGGGAAATGGGCAGACTAGGTAGGCCAAGCTTTCCTTATCTGCTGTCAAGGTCCACATTTCTAGTGTTGCTCATGGTCACACAGTATGTAAGCAGTGACTGGGATTCAAATTTAGTTCCTCAGGTTTGCAGCTCATTGCTCTTATCCCACTGTGCTACACTGCCTCAAAATGTGTAATTTCTATTCATTTAGTTCGGTATAGAGTTCTGGTCTAGGAGCATCAGGGCTGGAAGTACAAATCTTGGGCCACTGAATTGGGGAGCATGAAATAACAATTCTATGAAATATCTAAAATGTTTTAATGTAGGTTAGCACCATGAGCACAGAGATAGTAAAGTGGCACTGATGTCCCTAGTTCAGAAGCAAACTTGGGATGTCGGAGGATCATTGGGAGGAGGGGGGAATCAAGCATCCAAAGGACTGCCCTTCTCCTTAGGAGGGATTGCTAGGGATGGGGGCTGGGGTGGAACAGAGGCAAGGCCATAGGAGCTGGGGACCTGAAAAGCCCAGAGCGAGAAGATCTGGACTAGTCAATGTGACTGGCCAAGAGAACAGACTTAGGATGGGCCAGAGCAGCCCAGACCTGGGGTTGTCTTGGGTCAGGGTTTACCAGGAGGTAGGGAGCAAAGTATAGCAAGGATCTCTGAGGCAGAGATAGATAGGGGCCAGTGGGTGGGCTACGGCAAAGGGAGGAAGGGTGGTGTCTCGGGCATGGAAGAGGAGCTGTGGCGGTCCACAGGCAGGAACAAAGGAACTGGGGTGGCCTTGTGGGACAGCATGGACCAGAATAGGCCAGTGTTGGTACTGAACAAGGGCAGAGCAGTGCAAGCCTGGAGGAGACAGGTAAGCCTGGGACAAGGGGAGCTAGTGTGGTTCAGATTAAGGTCCATGGGAACGAAAAGAGCCAAGTTTGGCTAGGGTAGCCTGGAGCTAAGGCAGGAGGAAGCTCGGGTTGTCCAGAAGCAGGGTTATGGGACTTGGGGGGTGAGGCAGAATGGCCTGGGTAGCCCATAACAGTGGGAGCTGATAGTTTGGTGGGGATTGGTGGTAGGGTCCACTATCTGCCCCACGTGGGGGTTGTATATATTTAGATTCTTTCTGTGGCAATTGGTGGGGGCACATACAGTACCACCCAGTCTTCTTCTGCAATATTTTCTATATTCCCTAGAAGCTGAGGCACACCTTGGTCATTTTTTTCTTTGTCGTAAAGTCTGCTTTAAGCAAATAAATTTCAAATATATCTAGTAATAACTTGCTTACTGATTAGTAACTGTGGTGGGTGGAAAACGTCATAATTACTGGATCTAAGGTGTAAGTATCAGTACATGTACTCCCCTCCCCTAGGTAATCGTTTGACCCCCTCCTAGAGGCTTCACTTAAATCTGATAGGGAAGGAAGTTCTAAAACAGGGGATGGCGGATTTCATTCAGGCTAGATGGTGTTTTAACTTGTAAAGGGGGAGGGGGAATGGTGGGGGTGATCTGACCATACATATCACGGGTAGGCCTGGCCTTTAGCCCCGAGAGGGGGGTTGGATGATTACTTAGGGGAGAAAGGTACCTTGGGGAGGACGGAGGGTGGATGCATAAAAGACCCAGGGTGGGCATGACACGGGGGTAGGGACAAGGGTTGGAGGATGGTGTTAACAAATGCCAGGAGCCTGGGGAACAAGATGCTGGAGTTCCAGGCCATGCTGGTTGAGGGAGGGGTGGATGTAGCAGCAGTCACTGAAACTTGGGCCACCCCTAGCCATGACTGGAAACTAAATCTGAGTGGGTACACTGTGCTTAGGAAGGATAGAAAGGTGGGCAGAGGGAGAGGAGGAGTAGTTATGTTCATTAGTGATAACATCACAATTATTAGGGTGGAGGAAGCAGAGGGCAATGTGGAGGACTTATGGGTCATCTTGTGAACCCCCATGGGAGGAAAGATCAAGATGGGGTAGTATTTACACCCCCAAGGTTGGCGGAAGATCTGGAGGATTGTCTGCTGACTAACATAAAGGGTCACTGTGGGTCAGAAGGGAAAGGAGTGGTATTAATGTGGGACCTTAATATGCCAGCTACTGATTGGAGAACTATGACGTCCATGGTGACCAAGGAGCAGAGGCTGCTGGATGGCTTCCAGGACATATTCCTCACTCAGCAGGTGTTGGAGCCAACAAGAGAGGGTTGGGTCCTGGATGTGGTTCTTTTGGATGGGGATCTTGTACGGGATCTGGTGGTAGAGGATCCCCTGGCTGGGAGAGACCATGACACTGTCTGATTTTGGCTTAAAATTTTTTTGGGGGGAGAGTAGTTCCAAGACAATGACTGTGGATTTTAGGGGGACAGACTTTAAGTGTATGGGAGACATTCTCAAGGAGCATTTGAGGGAGATAACACCAAGGACAGATGTAGAAGGTAGGTGGGAGATCATAAAACAGGGACTACAGGAAGCCATCAGGTCCAGAGCAAGAGTGAAGCACAAGGGGCTAGGTCTCGAAAACCGTACTGGTGGTCTAAGGAGGTCCAGAAGGCAGTAAAGAAGAAGAGGGCTGCCTACAGCAGGTACAAAAAAATGAGAGGGGGATTGATAGGGAGAACTACCATCTTGCAGCCAGGCAAGTTACCAGGATGGTGAAGGGCAAAATCCAGGAAAGAGCAGAGGCTTGCCCAGAGGATGCATGGTGGGGAAAGGGGTTCTTTAGGTATATTGGTGAACAGAGGAAGGTCAAGGGCCAGCTTGGCAGATTGAGGACAAATGGGGAGTGGGTGGAAGGGGCTAGGGAACAGGCAGAGGTACTGAATTATAACTTTGCCTTGGTGTTCACTAGAGAGGAGGCTGGGAGATTTACAAAACAGGAGCTGAAAGACTTGGAATGGGCAACAGGCATGATTGCTTGTGCACATATCTCCGAACAAGCTGTTAGGATGGATAACACGGGGGTATGGCATCAGGATAGAGCTGCTGAAAAGGAGGAGGGACCTATGTTGTTATCCCCAGTGGCCAGGTGTGGCAAGCACTAAGTCCATAAAAAAAGGACTAATCTCCGGGGCCGGATGGCATTTATCCCAGAGTTCTGTGAGAGTTTGCGGATGTTCTGGCTGCATCTCTGGTGGATCGCTAACATGTTGCTAGGGACAGGGAGGGTGCCTAGGGATTGGAGGCTGGCACATGTGCCCATCCACAAAGGGGTCTCGAGAGAAGTGCCAGTAAACTATAGACCCGTTAGTTTGGCATTGGTGGTGGGGAGGATGATGGACAGCATACTTTAGGAAAGATTGGGGGGGGGTTCTTGGAGGAGATGGGATACCTGGATAGTCATCAGTATGGGTTTGTACCAGGTAGATCATGTCAAACTAACCTTGTGGAGTTCTGTGAATGGGTGACATCAACACTCAACTGGGGAGACCAGTGGATGTGCTGTTCCTTGACTTCTGCCAGGTGTCTGACTCAGTCCCTCACAATGGCCTGCTGGAGAAGCTGAGCAGGATGAGGGTGGGCCCACCGATGGTCAGATGGATCAGAAATTGACTTGCTAGGCACACTCAGAGGGTAGTGGTTGGTGGGGATGTCTCGTCTCCTAAGGAGTTCATTAGTGGGGTTCCACAGGGCTCTGTTTTGGGGCCGTTGGTAGGGAAAATGATGGAATCACTTCTGAAGGAAAGAACTGTTGAGTACTTAGAGGCCATTGGGGCACAGGACCCGAGGCAACATGGATTCACGATGGGAAGGTCGTGTCAGACGAATCTAATAGATTTCTTTGACTGGGTGACCAAAGTAGTAGATCAGGGAGGGGCTGTGGACATGGCCTACTTAGATTTTAGCAAAGCATTTGATACAGTCCCCACAAAGATTAATACACAAGATAGCTAGCCTTGGAATGGGTCCCAAGGTGGTAGCCTGGATAAAAATTGGCTAGACAACAGGACGCAAAGGGTAGTAGTAAATGGTATACAGTGAAGAAAGGAGGGTTACTAGTGGGTGCAGAGGGTTCAGTACTGGACCGGTCCTTTTAATGTCTTTATAAGTGACATTGCAGAGGAACTGGAAGGAAAAGTATGTCTCTTTGCTGATGACACAAAGATCTGCAACAGGGTTGATACACAGGATGGAGTGGAAAGGATGAGAAGGGACTTGGCAAGGCTGGAGGAATGGTCAAATGTGTAGCAGCTCAGATTTAATGCAAAGAAGTGCAAGATAATGCACATGGGAAACAAAACCAGGGAAGCATACACAATGGGGGTGAGATACTGACAACAGTAAAATAGAAAGGGACCTGGGGTAATTATAACAGATGACCTAAAGGTGGGCAAGCAATGGAGAAGGCAGTAAGGAAGGCTGGAGGGATACTGGGATGCAAGGAAGAGGCATCAATAGTAGAAAAGAGGAAGTTGTTATCCTCTGTACAGACAGTTGGTGAGACCCCATCTGGAGTACTGTGTGCAGTTCTGGAGACCCCATCTCACAAAGACATAGACAGAGTGGAGGCTGTCCAGAGAAGAATAAAATGGTGCAGGGTCTGCACCAGAAGACATACGGCGAAAGACTAAAGGAACTTAATATGTATACTCTTGAGGAAAGAAGGGAGAGAGGGGACATGATAGAAACATTCAAGTACCTCAAGGGAATTAACAAAGTCCAAGAGGGTAGCATCTTCCAGAAAAAGAGATGTGCAAGAACAAGGGGGCACAATTTGAAGATAGAGGGGGGACGGCTCAGGGGTAATGTGAGGAAGTATTTTTTCACTGAGAGGGTTGTGGATGCATGGAACAGCCTCCCTGAGGAGGTCGTGGAGTTCAGAACAGTGGGGGACTTCAAGAATGCATGGGACAGGCATAAGGCAGTCCTAGGGGCGGGTAAGAGGAAGTAAGCTGTTGATTAACTAAGATCTGCAGCTTATCTGTTAGGTAGGAAAATGGGCAGACTAGGTGGGCCAAGCGGTCCTTATCTGCCGTCAAATTCTATGTTTCTATTTTTCTATGTTTCTATGTTCCTGTTTAATGCCTACATCTCCGATATCAGGGAAGATACTGTGTGCAAAATGAGTCCCTTTGCAGACGACTCTAAGCTGGGAGCAGTGGTAGAGGGGGAGGAGGGGAGGATGGCCCTGCAAGAGGACCTGGATACTCTGGATAGGTGATCCTGCACCTGGAAATTGAATTTTAACTCCTTCAAGAGCAAGAAGCTACACCTTGGCTGGGTAACTCCCAAACATGTACACCCTGGGGGAGTGGCAGGCCATGGCAGAGAGAAAGACCAGGGAGTCCTGGTGGATGTCAACATGAATAATTCAGAGCAGTGCAGGAAGGTTGCAGTCAAGGCAAACAGGATGCTGGGCTGCATCGCAAGGGGGATTACCTAAAGGAGCAGGGAAGTGATTCGGCTGCTGTACAACAGCCTGGCTAGACCACACCTTGAGTTCTGTGTGCAGTACTGGAGGCCGCACTTAAGAAGGGACATCCAACTCATGGAAAGGGTTCAGAGGAGAGCAACCAAAATGATCCAGGGCCTGGGGGTATGATGTATGAGGAGAGACTAGAGGAGCTCAGCCTGTTGTCACTGGAGGAGAGAAGGGACCAGGGGGACATGAGTGAGGTCTTCAAGTACCTCAAGGGAATCAGTAGGGTAAATTGAGATGGGATCTTTAGGCTGAAGGAGGGTGGAATCACCAGAGGACTCAGTTGGATGCTGGAGGGTAGAAGGATGAGGGAGGAAAGGAGGAGGATGTATTTCACCAAGAGAGTGGTGGAACTGTGGAATGCTCTTCCTGGGGAGCGGACACTGGCTTCTACAGTGGAGGGGTTCAAGAGAGGGTGGGACAAGTATAGGCAAGGGATGAAACAGAGTTTAGCTTGCCGGGGGTGGTGCTGGGATTGAGAGAGGAGAAAATAGGAAAAGAGGACGGGGGATGGCTTAGGTACCCACTCAGGGTTCCGAAGCACGAGCAGACTAGATAGACCATTAGGCCTACTATGCCGGCATCTAGAATGTTAGTACTCCAATACTGTGAGACCCATAAGCTGGATTTAGAATAAAGTGTACATTTACATAAAAAAGGTGTAGTGTACATCTTGTTTTAAAGTTCATACTTATTCATCATTGATTTGGCCATAAAGCAGCATGTCTATGAAGTTGGGAAACAAGTTCATTTTTGGGAACAAGGGCTACAAAGTATTTAAAAAGCTCTCTGAACATGCAGCCGGGATTCTGGTCATTCACTAATGCACATTCCTAACCCTTGGGCTATGAATGAGCGTGTGCACATGCCCAATATCATGGCTCCACTCTCGGAGCACTTAAAGCACATGGCCCCGTTACTGAAACTAAACTAGTTACCCGAGTTCAGCATTCGGTCTAGTAACTTGTAGTTAGTTGATCGCAGGTTGAAGATGGCATGCACTAGCCTCATGAAGGTATTGTCATGGGCACCCTGGGAAAACACTATGGTTTGATCCCAGGTGATTACACCACCACTGGATGCAGCGCAGAACGATACGCTGAAACAGCAAACCCAGAAAAAATGGAGAGGGCTGTTTCAGTGAACGCTCACTTTGGTAGCAGTGCAGGTAGACTCTGGTAATGCTTTAGTTGCTCCCTACTAATAAATGTAGTACAGAGCCTGTCGAATAAAAGGGGTTTAAGAGAGGTTCTGTCCCTTGCATAGTTTGCTGGCAAACATGTTGCTTAACATTATAGAACTGAAGCAATCCCACCCTGCTGGCAGGAGGATGTTCACCTGTGGGTGTCTGAAATGTAGAAACATAGAAATTATTGGCAGATTTGGACCGTCAGACCCATCCAACTCATCCAGTCTGCCCAAAAGCCCTACACTTAGTTTGTAGCATTTCAGCCAACCTGGTCAATGACTTTTCACCCCTTCCTTCCCCCATTAAGGTTCCCTTATACATGTCTCACGCCTGTTTAAACCCCTCCACTGTGTTCACCCCACCACCACCACCTGTGACAGTTAATTCCACGTGTCCACCACCCTTTTTGTGAAGAAGAACTTTCTTACATTTTCCCTTAGCCTGCCACCTTTCAATTCCATATCACGCCCCTTGTTCTTGTGCATGCTCGGAGGTGCAGCCTGTCTAAAGCATGGGAGAGGCTAGGGTACTCCGCACCATGGGATTCATTGAATGGTTGAAAAACTGGTGCAGAGCTCAGGGTTTTGACTTCTTTGGGGAATGGGGGTCCACCTGGAGGGATACAGGCCTCTACTGGTGCGATGGTCTGCATCTATCTGGGAGGGGACATAGGATCCTTAGGTGACAGGTTTAAATGCTTTATTGACAAGCATTTAAACAAGCCAAGAGAGGAGGCACTGAAAAGGAGCAGGGAAATCCTAGACCCCCCTAACAAAACAGGGTAGTTCGTGAGGCAAACACCAAAGTAGAGAAGTCCATATGGAGAAGAACAGGGGTAAATGGTAGAAAAGGCAAAGGCAATAAGGATAGGGATGGGACTAAAAGGGGTAACATCATTCAAAAATGGAGCACAATGAACATCGGTGTCCATAGTCTGAGTATCAAGCCCCTGAACTTGTGGCCTTGATGGAAGAGGGATGCCTGGCTTTAATGGCAGTCACAGAAACAGGGTACACAAAGAACCATGACTTGGGATGTCAACATACCAGGGTACACAATCTACAGGAGGGACAGGGAGGGTAAAATAGGAGGAAGAGTAGCTCTCTACGTAAGGGCAGGGATCAAAGCAATGAAATTAAGGGGTAAACTGGGAAGAGAGGAGTCACTGTGGGTCATCTTGGAGAAAGAATATGGCTCTGCAGTCCTCACGGGGGGGTTGTTTACAGACCCCCATCTTGGGGAGGAAATGGACAAGGAAATGATGGAAGGAATCCTTAGAATGGAAGGAAAAGGGGAGATGTTTTTGTTGTGGGACCTGAATATGCCAGATGTTAACTGGAGCACATTTGCTGCGTCCACATCCAAGAGCAGGGTCCTTCCTTGATGCCCTACAGGGGGCATGCCTCAGATAGCTAGTGGTGGAACCCACCTGGGAGGGAGGGAGCAGTCATAGACCTGGTGCTTTCAAATGGGGACGATGAGAGGATCTCTGATTTAGATGTGGGTAGCCATCTAGGAACAAGTGACCACCAAACAGTGTGGATCACAATAAACACACCCGTAGTCAAGCTATATAAAAGTGAGGGTACTGGACTTTAGGATGGCTGACTTTGGCAAAATGGGAGAGTACCTAAGGAATGCACTAGAAAATGGGCAGGAAGGTGAGGTGGAGGAACAATGGGGAAAAATCAAGATTGCCATCACAGAGGCAACAAGTCTTTGTGGAAGAAAATAAAATCAAACTGAAGGGGAGAAAAACACAATGGTTCTCAAAAGAGGTGGCAGAAAAGGTTGGGGAGAAAGATGGTATTCAGGAAGTATAAGGAATCATACGTGGAGCGGGACAGGGAACTGTATCAGTTAAAGTTGAGGGAAGTGGGGAAGGCAGTCAGAATGGCAAAGGCCCAAATGGAGGAAAACATGGCCAACTCAGTTAAGAAGGGGATGAAACCTTTTATAGGTACATTAGGAAGTGAAGAATGACCAGGGGTGGGATAGTGAGACATAATAAAGTGGAGGGAGTGGGCTGAGGGTGACAGTGAAAAGGCAGAGATACTGAATGAATGCTTTTGTTCAGTAGTCACAAAAAATGAGGGGGAGGTACCTAAGCCAGACAATTTTATTTATTTAGTTTTTGTTAACCGGGTAGGTACACTAGACAAGTCTTATGCCTATTTTCAGGTATGACCCGGGAGAGTACAATAGGGTATAACAGGTACAACAATAGGGTATAACAAGTACATTAAATACAACAGCAGGAGAGAAAGACAGTTTTACAGTTTTACATTTGAATGGAAAGTACACCCAGTTTCTAATGCTGGGGGCAAGATACAATAGAAGCACTCTGATGAGGGGGTTGATTCACAGAAGAAAGGATCCTGAATGAACTCTCTAAAACTGAAGGTGGACAAAGCAGTGGGGCCTGATGGGATTTATCCCTGAATTCTAAATAAAACTAAGAGGAGAACTGGTGACACCACTGACTACCCTTTTTAACAAATCATGGGAAGATGGTGTGGTACCTGAGGACTGGTGAGCAGGTGTGATTCCCCTTCACAAAAGTGGGAGCAAGGCAGAGGCAGGACATAACAAACTTGTTAGTTTGATTGTAGTAATACTGTATCCAAATGTCTTGGGCCTTGCTGGTGCCCAGATTCTGCACATATTGGTTGCAATTCCTAATCCCTTTCCAATCTCCATTTACTGCTGGCTTCTGGCAAAATGTGGAGTTCTGACACTCTGTCCTGCTAGCAGATCTCCCCACACATCTCTTTTTGCTTGCTCTGGTCTCCCTCCTTTTGCAGACTGCACTCCTTTCACTTCGCATGCTCACTCCCTCCTTTACAAACTTTGTCCCTTAATATTTTTCCAGATCCTTAGCAGTCAGTGACCCCCGGCCAACCCTCACCAGAGGCTAGAAAGTGGCATACTCCAGATGTATACAGCATTCCATGGTGCACTTATAACCCCTCACAGAGTCTATAGTGCTCCAACAGAAAGAATAGCAGTACAGCAGGTAGGCCCACAATAAAACACTGACCTCATTTGCTGTTTACATAAGTGAAAAAAGAAAGACAAAGGGAGGGATAGTGAGACTGAAGGGGGAGGATGGGAGCCGCGTGGAGGATGACAACAGTAAAGCTGACATATTGAAAAGGTATTTCTGCTCAGTCTTTACTGAGGAAGAGGGGGGTAATGGGTCTGAAGGGAGTACAAGGGGTGAGAATGGTGCAGAAATGGACACAAGTCCCTTTACCGAGAAAGGGTCCTGAAGGAACTGGAAGTAATAAGAGTTGATAAAGAATGGGGCCAGAT
This sequence comes from Neoceratodus forsteri, assembly GCA_016271365.2. NCBI lineage: Eukaryota > Metazoa > Chordata > Ceratodontiformes > Ceratodontidae > Neoceratodus > Neoceratodus forsteri. The sequence continues at coordinate 88,193,640 of CM028136.1, forward strand.
GGGTGCACTTTAGGGTCCTTAAAGAACTAAGAGAGGTGGTGGCTGAACCTCTGGCTATCCTGTTTAGCCAATCACTGGAAACAGGGGAGGTACCCAAAGACTGGAGGACAGCAGATGTAGTCCCCTTATACAAAAGTGGGAACAAAGAGGAAGCAGGGAACTACAGACCAGTCAGCCTCACCTCTGTAGTGGGAAAGATCATGGAAGCACTACTGAAGGAGAGATTGGTGGAACATCTGGTTGTCAATGGACTACAGGACCCAAGGCAGCATGGTTTCACCAGGGGGAGGTCATGTCAGACCAACCTCATTGAATTGTTTGACTGGGTGACTAGGGAGGTGGATCAGGGAGGGCAGTGGACATGGCCTATCTGGACTTCAGCAAGGCCTTTGACACTGTGCCACATAGAAGACTATTACACAAACTGGGGAATATGGGTGTGGGCAGGACAGTAGTGTGGTGGGTAGGTAACTGGCTGGGTGGCAGGACACAGAGGGTGGTGGTAAATGGCTGTCACTCCACAGAGGAAGAGTGACCATGGGGTACCACATGGATCAGTGCTGGGACCGTCCTATTCAACATCTTCATCTGTGACATTGCGCAGGATCTAGAAGGCAGAATTTCACTGTTCGCTGATGACACAAAGCTCTGTAACAGAGTAGACACACCAGAGGGTGTAGACAGAATGAGAAGGACCTGCAGAAACTTGAAGAATGGTCAAGGGTTTGGCAGTTGAAATTCAATGCAAAGAAGTGCAAGATGATGCATATGGGGCACAAAAATCCTGGCACAATATATCAGTTGGGGGGTGAGGATATGGCATGCACCAAGCAGGAAAGGGATCTTGGGGTTGTCATCTCTGATGACCTCAAGGTAGGGAAACAGTGCGACAAGGCTTCAGGTAAAGCAAATAGGATACTGGGATGTATAGGCAGGGGCATCACCAGCAGGAAAAGGGAGGTCATAATTCCGTTATACAAGACACTAGTGAGGCCCCACCTGGAGTACAGTGTACAGTTCTGGAGACCATACCTACGTAAGGACATAGACAGGGTAGAGAAGGTTCAGAAGAGGGCAACAAAGATGGTGCATGAATTGCATCACAAGTCCTATGAAGACAGGTTGAAGGAACTGAACATGTACTCCCTGGAGGAGAGGAGGGAGAGAGAGGATATGATAGAGACATACAAGTATCTTACAGGGAGGAACAGGGTGCAGGAAAACACTATTTTAAGTGAAAAGATGTTCCAGGACTAGAGGGCATGGGATGAAGTTGGAGGGAGGACGATTCAGAGGAAACATGAGAAAGAATTTCTTCACAGAACGGGTGGTGGACAAGTGGAACACCCTGCCAGAGGAAGTGGTGGGGCTGAAACAATCACGGGATTTAAGAATGCATGGGATAGACATAAAGGAATTCTAGAGGTCAGGGGTAAGGGGAAATAGAATTCTAGGAAAACAAACTGAACTTACAAGCTCAAATGGGCAGACTGGGTGGGCCATAGGCTCTTATCTGCCGACACTGTCTATGTATCTATGTATCTATGTTCAGGTCCTGTGTCAGCCTTATCTCTCCTTTTGTCAGCAATCCTCCCAACTGTACAGGACTGCAGGAGTTGGCAGTATTTACAGATGGTACACTGCTGGCAGTGAAAAACAGAACTGTTCTTCTTCTTGAGGCAGCACACAAAATTACGACTTTGGCGTCACTTAAACATGATTAACAGTTCAAATGGATAGTGGTGAGACCCTACTCCCTTTAGCAGACTCTTACTGAAGGCACAAGTCCAGCTTTACCAGCTCCCTGGTCAGCATATTGTAGGTTATCGATTCCTTTGTACACTCGCGCTCCATTCAGCACCCCACGTCCCTTTGGTTTGCAGACTCTGATTCCCCCTTACTTTGCATGCTCACCACCTTAATAATTTAGGACCCCTTTGTGCTCTCCCTATAATCATTAACCATTTTTGCAGACACACAAAAAAAGTACAGGTCCCAGGAGGATATCTGCCCCCCCCCTCATAGCGCACTGCATAAACTGTAGCTGCTTCCCTTTCACTTTTGTTCACTATGGAGCATAGCTTCTAGGTTGGACATAAAAGAATTATCAAGCTGATCACAAAAGCTGCCATTTCAATGCACATCTTTGCTCCAGTCACAACACCAGGCTTTTTGGTGCTGTGTTTGGTCCCACAAGAAACCAGGCTTAATGTCTTATGCTCCGTCTTTTTTCAATATTTCCATGTCTTTTTGTAGACATGCTGCAAAAATACAGCTCTTCGTGGGTACTCCATCACAGTACAGTGCTTTGAATGAACTGCTGCTGTTCCCCTTCTCACTATCTCATGAAGTCTCATTCCTAAGCATAGCTTAGGGCAGAACATAAAATTTCCTACCCACCCAGTGGCTCAGTGGTGACTCTACCATCCAATGTATTGCCAACCCAAGGTTCAGGAGCAGACATAGCTCGCTAGGGGTCAATCAGTGGGGGGGGGGGATTGTGTCGCAGGGACTGATCTCCTCTCCCAAGGAGAGGGAGCAGCCATTGCTTTCTCTAACTGCCAAGATGGAGGCCTGATGACAGTGCAGTTTGCAGGCGAGTTACAGAGAGGGCTTGTGGCTACATGGTTCATACATGCCTCCAGATGCTTACATGCTGCCATGGTGAGGGAATGGGAGAAAACAGAAAATGGAGCCAGGTAGAGACCTGATTACTGTGCAGGTTGCGAGTGAGTTAAATGGTGGGGTTGCAGTTCCACGGTGGCTGCATGCCTGTACATGCATGTACCTACATACCGCCATGGAGAGGGAAAGGGAGAAATGGAATATGGAGCCAGAGGAGAGTAATGAAGCTCCACCTTATCTCTTCTCAGCCCACATTTTGAAATCAAGGAAAGCCCATCCTGGGCTGGACCATTTCACAAGTGGAAATTGCTCCTCCCCCCCAAAAAAAGGCATCTGAAGGACACCCACTCAGTGAGTCAATTAAAATATTAAAGGCCCTGCTGGGCTGATACAGGGAACCCACAGTGATATAAGCCGCTCCTGGGCTGAGACCTGCTCTGAGCAGAAATGTTTGATTAGCAGGTAAGGGGAGTGGTGTTGGGAAGTGTTAACTGTGCCAACCTGCAGATAAACAGCATACAGGTGACAACATAAAGCCCAGACTCCTGTTACTGAATGAAGAGACCACAGACTATTGGGTGTCTTGCTTCCCACCCCTTCCCTATCCTCACTCTTGAAGTAGTACCATGTGGCTCCTGTGACTATCTGTCTGTTGGTCTCATGGCCCATCCAGAATGCCAGTATTCAGTACAGCGTTGTGATAATGCCCTCAACGTGGCCCATCCAGAATGCCAGTATTCAGTACAGCATTGTGATAACTCCCTCAACGTGGTCCATCCAGAATGCCAGTATTCAGTACAGCATTGTGATAACGCCCTCAATGTGACCCATCCAGAATGCCAGTATTTGGTACAGCTTTGTGATAATGCCCTCGATGTGGCCCATCCAGAATGCCAGTATTCAGTACAGCGTTGTGATAACTCCCTCAACGTGGCCCATCCAGAATGCCAGTATTCAGTACAACGTTGTGATAATAACTCCCTCAATGTTGCCCAACCAGAATGCCAGTATTCTGTACAACGTTGTGATAATAACTCCCTCAATGTGGCCCAACCAGAATGCCAGTATTCAGTACAGCGTTGTGATAACTCCCTCAACGTGGCCCATCCAGAATGCCAGTATTCAGTACAACGTTGTGATAATAACTCCTCAATGTGGCCCAACCAGAATGCCAGTATTCTGTACAGCATTGTGATAATGCCCTCGATGTGGCCCATCCAGAATGCCAGTATTCAGTACAGCATTGTAATAACGCCCTCAATATGACCCATCCAGAATGCCAGTATTCAGTACAGCGTTGTGATAATGCCCTTGATGTGTCCCATCCAGAATGCCAGTATTCAGTACAGCGTTGTGATAACGCCCTCAATGTGACCCATCCAGAATGCCAGTTTTCAGTACAGCATTGTGATAATGCCCTCAATGTGGCCCATCCAGAATGCCAGTATTCAGTACAGCGTTGTGATAACGCTCTCAATGTGGCCCAACCAGAATGCCAGTATTGAGTACAGCGTTGAGATAACGCCCTCAATGTGACCCCATCCAGAATGCCAGTATTCAGTACAGCATTGTGATAACTCCCTCAATGTTAGTCTATGTTTAGTTTCTGTATAGCACTTGAACATGTAGATAGCAAACCGAAGTTAATAGCTATGTCTAAGCAGTGCCTATACACTCTCCCGTGGCTGCTGTCTGGCCCTGACATTGGACTTAGGACAGCTGTGGGAGATTGAGGGCATGCCACTAGGGGTTCTTCTTTCAAAATGCCAATGGGAGAGAAGGCAGAATGAAGCAGAGATAAAATCTGCATAACTAGAATATCAGTAAATTAAAACAAAATTGCGCAATTTGTAAAAATGATAATTGGGTCATGCCTTACACTGAGATGTGGCCCATTAATAAGTGGGCATTGCCTGTTTCATGTTAATTCTCATGTAGTGTCCTGTACCAATTATTGACTGACTGCATGAGCTGGTATTCATAACTTTCAGTTGTTACACAAAGATAAAGTTTACTTTTGCTTGAATTGCTGGTAAACTAATTTTGGAGTGTCTCTTAAATTACTGTTTTTATTTCAACAATTGCAGGAAAATAAAGATCCAGTAACCTACATGTGGAAGAGACTTACTGCTTGCCCTTTTGTAATAGCTGCCTCATTGCCATTGGTGAAACACCAGCAACCATATTTATAAGGGAAGAGTTACCTGGAAGTGCACTTAGTGGGGTATTCATGCTTTATATAATGGAGTATTAGAGTTTTCAAATGACCTTCCCTAATTTCCTAGCAACTGACAGACTGAAGTGGTCACTGGTAAGCTGCATCAGAGTGATGTTACCATATAATTTAAAAGGACAGTTGCAGCGCTCAAAAGTTCATTTCACTAAAACAAAAGAAAGCAACATTCATTATTTTAGTAAGGTATTAACAAAAACGGTGCAGTCAATTTGGAAAAAATCACTTTTATCAGAACACTGGTAATTCTTGGATTTGCGATTCTATAAAATTAGTTACAGTTGCTGATACTTAAATTATGTCCATTTGTATTCTAGTTTTGATAGAATTATTGATGTAAGTACTTTAAAGTGATCTGCAAGATTCAAGGATGTAGTACTTTATTTGGTACCCTAAGCTATCAAGCCATCTGTTAGTTTACAATTTTATTCCAAGATTCAAGGATGTAGTACTTTATTTGGTAGCCTAAAGTAAATGTGTGATGTAGGTGTTTGGGCTTCATAGCCCGCTACCCTGGGGTGAGGCGATAGCCCCTCTGTGCTAAAATAAATTTTTTTAATGCAGCCTATACAGTCTGGGAAGCAATCGCAATGCTGGCCAAACTACCAGGCAGCCGATCCCTTCCCACTTCTTGTCTGCCTGCTCTGCCTCTGCACTCCCCCATTTTGTGACATGATATCACAGAGAGCGCGGGGACGCACACCATACAAGTTTAAGGGGCTGATTTTCAGGACAATTTTACATAACTTTAAAGTACCTTTTGGAAAAAGTGAAAGCCACCACTGAACTAACAGTGTCCTGTTACTATACTAATAGTGTCCTGTTACTATACTATACTTGCTGGCACCTCCGGTTTACCAGAGGGGTTGGGTGGGCAGTCTACCTTCTCTAGGGTGATCAGTTGAGCACCCCTCTCAGTTGTCAGCCTCCCTGGAGCCACAACCACTTTGGGTGTTGCAAAAGCAGTTACACACTGGATACATACTGGTGGGTCCCTTGACTCTATCTACTGTCTTCGCTTTACCTCCTGGCACAGTTTCCAGAGCCGGTGAGCAAGGTGTTGCCTAAGTGTGGCTCAGCCTTTGTTCAGTGCTGCATGCAGTTCTGAACCCAGTAGTGTGCTGGGGTGGCCTCTCTCCCAGTCATCCTGCTTTCTTCATCTTTGGAGGAAGTTAGGCCTGATCTGGACTGGTCACCCCCCAGGAGCTCTCTGGCTCTGAAGAGTCTTGCCTTCCTACAAGGCGTAGTGGCAAGGCATTGAAGATTTCTTCTTCTCTGACTCTGACTCTGTATGGAGCCACCATCTCTAAGTCCTCCAGCACTGTTTGCGGTTCCAGGACTCTCACAGCACCATGGTATGAGGTGGCACCACCCCCGCTGCTGTGGAAAAGGGCAGAACCATCCCCGGTGCTGTGGGAAAGATCGGGGATGGTGCCAGGTGAGGATGTGGCATCATTTCCAATACAGAGTCAGAGGTTGGCACCTGTGAAGGAGCCAAATCTTGTGCTGAAGCTGGGACTGGCACGGCTTCTGTTTCCTTGTTAGGGGTTTACTTAATAGGTTTGGAGACACCTGTGGCTTCTCTAGTGTTGTCCCCCCTTGACATCTCAGGGACTGATGAGGGGCAGGTCTCTTTTTGAGGGGGAAGGCTTGAGAGTGCTTGGGATGGTACAGGCATCTTCTCTCAGAGCTGCTGGTGGCTCATGTAGGAGCCACAGTGCTGATCCCTCACATTTTTGCTCTTCTCAGTGGAGAGGGCCTTCATCTGGTGGGGTTAGGGGTCACCAGCAAGGGCCTGACCTGCCCCGGTCTCTTCACTATGGTGCTTTTTCCTTAGAGCACCACTCAGGCCACACCTGCACATTTGTGCAACCTTCTGTGGCTTCATTGCACATCCCCACCCTCTGGAAGGGTTGCATGAACGTTTCTGAAGCCCTAGCAGGGATCCTTCTCTGGTTTGCCAGTCTCCTTCTCTGGATCCTCTGCCCAGGCTTTTCAGGTCCTTCGGGGCCCCTTTTGTGGGATCAGTTCATGGGATTGGCTGCAGCCTTTCCTTGCTACCTTAGAGCTCTGGACCAGGCCATTTTTAGACCTCAGCTTCCTGCTGTATCCAGACCTGATTCGAGTTCCTTCGCCTTCTCGTCATCCTCTCCTAAGGAAGAGGACTCCTCAGTCAACTTGTCTTCAGACACTGATATCACCAACTTTCAGCAGTCTTGTCAAGGTTGATGGAGGAGGTCCACATTTCCATTTGTCAAGTCACAATCCTGCCCATGTGACGTGGGCTCTCCTGGGAGAGTTTGTCAGAGAATGTGGCCATTCTCCTTGGCTTGTTCCTTTTCAAGAAGCGTTCCATTGGGTCTGACAGTCTCCCGCTTACCCTTCTCCTGTCCAGAGGGACTGCAAGTGAAGGTATCATGCTCTGCTGGGGTCTCCAGATGTCTTGCCTCACCCCATCTGGGGGATAGTTGCCAAATACTTCTGGGCATCATTGCCCGAGACACGACTGTGCCCCGGAGTTCGACTTAGCTGAGTTTAACCACTGAGGAAGAAGGATCTTCTCCTTGGTGTGGCTCCTTTTATGTATTTCAGCACATCAGGCCCTTATGGACGTCTGTGCTAGACACTCATGGATGGTGCTGGGACAGCTCTTAGCCACTTTGCCTGACATGGAGGCAGCCAGACAGGCCACCTGTTTTTCTGCTTCTGGCCTAGAGCTCACGAGGCACCTCTCAAGGGTTTTTTACGATGTTAACAAGGTAGCTTCTAGGTTGACAGGATCTTCAGTCTGTGTGAGATAGGCAGCATGGCTTCACCTTTCTAGGTTATTGCTCTTGGCCCAGCGTAGGGTGATTACCTCCCCTTTCTAAGGAGCCCATTTTTAGTCCTGCAGGCCGAGACAGGATCTCCCTGGTCTCAGGGGTCCCCATCTCATCCTGGCCAGTCTGTCTGGACTGGCAAGGGGCTCTCCCTCTGTGGTTGTCCCCAACAGAGGGCTTAGGGGAATGTTTACCCTCAGGAATGTGCCAGGTCCCCTTTCGAGAGGGGCTTGGCAATCACACACCAGTGATGAATGGTGACGATACATACAGGAAGATAGGAAAATTATGTACCACCTGTAATTTTTGATCTTCTTGTATATCTTCATTCATCACTGATTCCTGCCCACCATCCTTTCTGGTGCCTCAGCCTCTAAGTAGTACCTTCTCCCTGCTTGCTCACTCCTCTGTGGGGATCTTAAGGGGTAAGCCCTTGCTTCTGTACTTTGTTCATTCTGGGAGCTTTTTCTCCTTGTGAGGTGAGGGCAAGTGAGGTGCCCTCCTTTGCCCTTGATAATGGGGGCTTCTTGGGTCTCTCTCTCTCTCTCTCTCCCCCTCAAGATTAGAGTTTGGTTGCTTCAAGACTTTAAATCTGTGGGCATGAAGGACCTGAGGACCTCTCACCTTCAACCAATTGGTTGACCTAGGACAGTGCCTCTCCTCCCAGGAACTCTTCTCCTTGCCTTGCTCAGGATCTGTTTCAGGGTTAACAACTCCCAGAAGTAAAATTCTTTTGGGAGGTCTTGCATCTTGGAGTGGGCTCTGTCCCCACCCCATGCCCTAGGACAATTTCAGAGACCCCAGCACCCTACTGTCTGGGGATCTGGTCAGGCATCTCCTACATTACTCCTTTGGGGTCATTTTTCTTAGGCTAGTTTTACCCAAAACAGGCTGGTCTCTTCTCAGTTGGAGACAGGTTGATCTCCCCTATAAAGAAGCATCAGGTGAAGGTGGGGTGGAGATGGCCTTGACATCCTTATTTTTCCCTGGGGAGAGGAGGGTGTTGAGGGGTCTCTAATATTCCTTTGCTATCCATTCTTATTCTGATTCTTTTCCCCTGAATCCTTCCCACTTCTCTGTTCCCTAGGACTGCCCAGTGGTCGGGGCCCCTTCCTAGGCCACACCCTTAGGTAACCTCCCTCTCCTCCTGTGTTGAAATGTTCTCCTTTCTGTTTATGGCCTTTCCTTTTACTATCTCTAGGGCTCCCTTGCCCCACCCTCTATGTTTGCTAATTGCTAATTTCACTCTCTGGCAGACGGAACTGAGGTGAGGGAGGAATCGGTGCTGGTTACTGGGTGATGCTCGAGCAGTATGCTGTGCTTCATCCTAGAGGTTGGTGCTACCCTCATTGCTCACTTACCTCCCGAAACACACAATTTGTAAGCTAATTGCTCCCACTGGGTCATAGCGCCTCCAGTGTATACCCCCAGTGATGAATGATGAAGATATACAAGGAGATCAATAATTATGGTAGGTACGTAATTTTCATTTTCGTGTGCTGCAGTGCCTGCCTCATGAACTGCACCATGCATTCACATTTTGTTACTGTGCCTGCATTGCTAGCTGTGCGTGTTTCTCAGTGGCAGTGATGCACTGGCCATGTACTGTAGTTAGTATGTGCTACTTCACAGTGCTGGGCAGGAGTGCTGTTGTGTCCTCACTAACTGCTGTTTCCTCTCGGGGCAGTTTTCTATACTGGAGTATGAAATATCATATGCTATCTGAAGCAGCATACACCTATCGTATGGTATTTCCTTCATGAATAGAGCCAGAGAGGTGTACTCATTTCCTGTTCCCACCTATTGATATGGTTTTAATATACACTGAAAATATTTGCTGATTTTAAATTATGAATGTCGCTAACAACTGACCTGCAGCATTGTTGACTGTAATAGTACTGTACAACAATGGAAACTTTCCCAAAATTGTGACTTGTTCAATAAAACTTGAAATGAACGATATACTGCTATTTGCTTGTTTATTTTGTAATGGATTTAGCAATATGTTTTTCATAATTCACAGCAGTGCAGAATTGTTAAGGGCCATAGAAGGAACACTGAGGTGAAAACTGACATGGAGGAACTAGGAGGTTAAGGAACTTACTGAAGGTCACAAAGTGTAGGATCCAAAGACAAGTGCTCTCAGTAGATGAAGCGTTTACAGGTTGGTTTGCAAACCTCTCGGATATTATCTAGCTGTCAGATTCAACATGGAGTATTTAGATCTGTTTGTAGGCTCTGAACCAGAGGGCATCCGGATTCACTGTCCAGTACTCTAAACACCGAGCAGGTGACCTAGTACTACAGCGGATTATACTGTCACACTAAAGGGGTAAGTGGGGTACTGTAAGGAAGCAAAGCGGCTAGAAGCTGAACACACACATGACAATATTAGTTCAGACAAAAATACAAATTTTATCTGGTAGAAAGATTATTTCAGATGATGTACTGTGTCATTAGGAAATTGAAGAAAATTAGATGTTTTTAAATTAAAACTTTCTCAATATACTCTTAAGAGGTATATTTTTATTTTGTCAAGAAATTGAATAACTTCAAGAAAAATATTCTAATCTCTTACCTTAAGGCAAACTCATGTATGGAGAAATGCAATTCTTGTAATGAATATTTATTTTAGTTATAGAAAGCTAACATTGGAACACTTTTGCAGACATAAGAACTGGGAATAATAATGATTTAAAGGCAGACTGCCATAAAGCCTTAATTTCCCACATCAAAAATCTTGCTTCAAGATATTTGCATGATTTTTTATACTTAAATTAAGCAAAGAAGTGCCTGGATTTATGGTAAGGCTGTCTGAATAAGAGATTTCTTGGACTTGAATAAATCTAAGAACTCTTGTTTCAGGACATTTGCAAGATTTGTCACACTTAAATGAAACAAAGAAATGTCTTGATTTTGGGGAAGAAGTCTGAATTTAAGATTTTTGGGACTTATTTCAGTATATCTAAGAACTAATTTCAAGACATTTTGCAGGATTCATCATACTTAATTCAAGCAATGAAATGTCTTGATTTGGGGAAGGAGTCTTAATTCAAGGGCCCAGATATTCAAAAGGGTTGCGCCATGTGCAATAGAGATGCGCCAGCACAAGTCTGAAAATGCACCATTCTGCAATATTCAGTGAGAGGCAGCTGCGCCACCCAAATTGCAATGCGCAAGAGCGCACTGGTAATGAATGCATGAACAATCAGAGGGGGAGGAACCATGAATAAATGGCGCAGTGCGATATTCAACGACATGCGCCATACGCAATAGGGGAGGTAGCGGAAGTTGCGCCATAGTGGAAGTGAGCCAAAACAAAAAGGAGCAAGAGAGAGAGAGGCACAAGAATGCTACAGAAAGGCCTGCAGTGGGGGTGAGCTGGCAGCCAAACCAGGGAGAGTTAAAGAGAGAGGGACAGTGGAGGAGCAGGACAGGGCATACTTGTACCACAAAGGATAGGTCTGGGGAGCCAGATAAACAGGGCAGGGACAACAGGGCAGTGCAGCAGAGTGGGCAGGGCAGTGGCAGGAGGCAGGACAGAAGAAGGCTGGAGGTGTACACGGTGCAGGGGGAGCAGCATAGAGGGCAGCGGGGGGACCGAGACAACATCTGCCAGGGGGGGTGAACAACAGCCAGGGACATGGCCAGTGCCACCATACAGATGGAGGCAGTAATGAGGGGTGAGAGAAGGCAGGGAGCAGGGGGGCGTGGCCATGGAAGGGCCCATCGGCGGTACGCCCCCAACAGGTGGTACCGAGCCCTCATCACCTTCGAGCAGTATAATGATACAGAGATCATGGACTGGTACCGCCTGAACCAGGCGATACTGAGGAAGCTCTGTGAGATGTGCAGTGATGAGATGCAGGTACCCACACAATGGAGCCATGCTCTGTCAGTGGAGACCAAGGTGACAGCTATCATGTGCCTGCTTGCCACAGGCACCTTCCAAAGACTAACAGGGGACATGACAGGCATAACCCAGTCAACTGCATCATGCCTACTCATGCAATTCCTCAGTGCACTGCTGCCATATGCTGTGGAGTACATCCATTTTCCCAGCACACAGGCGGAGCGCTTAGCATACATACAACAGTTCCACAGGGAAGCACATATGCCTGGCATACTCAGGGCCATTGACTGCACCCATGTGGCCATCCACACACCACCTGGCCCAGAAGGCATAGTGTACTGCAACCACAAGGGATACTCCAGCATCAACTGCCAGGTGGTGTGCGATGCCAGGGGGTGCATAACCAATGTCAGTGCCATGCACCCTGGGGGAGCACATGACGCCTTCATCTGGCACTAGTCAGCACTGTGCCACAGGTTCAAGAGTGGGGATATCCCCACTGGTCACGTAGTGGGTGATTATGCACAACACGCAGGATGATATGGGCAGCCTAGGGGAGGAGGCATAGCCAGAGGTGCCATGGATACCAGCCTTGACGGCCCATGGCAGAGTGATGCAGAGCACTATACTAATGTACACCCTCTATACACATGTGACAGTGGATACCCACTCCATCCCTGGCTGCTCACACTGTACTGGCGCCCTGCCACCCCATCACAGCAACGATACAATGAGGCACATGCCACCACACATAACATCATTGAGCATGTGTTCGGGATGCTGAAGTCATGGTTCTGGTGCCTGGACACATCTGGCTGTCCCTCAAAGGCCTATGGGCTATTCCTGGCCTGTTATATCCTGCACAACATGTCCAACGACTGTGGGATAGCTGTGAAGGTCAAAGGGGAACAGTGATGGGGATGATGAGGACACTGGTCCAGACGGTGATGGGCAGCCACCCCTTGGGTGAAGGGACCCCCGCCTGTACAGGATGGTGCAGCTGCACTGGGACACCATCACAGAGGAGCATTTCAGCCAAAACAGATAGGTCACGGGGCCATGTGCAACCACCACTGGCTAGGGCGCAACCCACACACATGCATGGATGAACACCAGGGGTGGATGGTAGCAAGGGAATGGGAATGAGCGTGGATCCGCACACGCCGTCAGGGATGGGCATGGCCACACACGACACACACACACACAAACACACACACAACACATACACACACGCACACGCGCGCACACAACACACACACAAACACACACACAACACATACACACACGCACACGCGCACACACAAATACACACACACGCACGCACGCACACACACACACACACACATATACACCCACCCCCACACCACAAGACATGCACAAGGGGTAGAAGGCATGCTGACCACGACTGCAACACCTAGCCACACACAGTTCCACACACAGCAACACCCAGTGGCTTTCACTGTGCATGTGTCAGACTCTGGGCGCCATTGCACACTGTCGGGCAGTGCAATGCAGGCATCATCATGCACACACCACAGTGGCCAGCAGCTGGGAGGGTGTGCACATGGACTGTGTGTGCAGAGCCGGGTACCCCACCTGTGCATATCATGGTGCACAACACATTGCACATAGGGCAGTAGCAGACAATGGCCATTGTGGGAGACAGGTTAGTCATGTGGCACAGTGCCACAGCCATCACGGATATGTGGGTGGCCCCACCAAGACCTGCCAGCCGTGCCAGGCTGACCATTGGCCTCATGGGGTGGTGCAGATGTACCCCTAGGGGTGACGCTGTGGGAATGTGACTGTGTTCGTGCAGGGGTCTGCAGCTCACCGAACATGCCTGCACCAGGTGTGCTCAGTATGCCCACAGCTAAACCTGGTGTCGACATGGGAGGTGTCGCATGATGCCGGGAACGGGGGTGGGTGGACATGGCATTGCGTGGTGTCTGTGTCACATGGGCAAATAACTGGGTGTGCATTGTGGCCATGATAGCTGTGAATGCCTGTGTCTGCCTGTCAATGGCGGTGGTCACATCCTCCCGCAGCCGGTCCATCCCTGCCAGGAGCAGATCATGGTCCCTGCTGCGCCGCTCCTCTGCCTGGTGCAGGACCACACTGAGTGCATCCACCGCTGTCACAAGCCGCAACTGCTGATACACTGAATCTTGGAGTATGCAGGTGTGCTCATCTAAGAGGTCATCCGCTTGATCGGCATGCTGTCCCTCATGGTGTTCACGGCTATGCTGGACAGCACCCCTTGAGGTTGGGCACTGCACACCAGGGCCATGCCTGGGCATGTCCACAGGCAATGCACTGATGCCACCCCCCCCAACACTGTCCCATCTCCAGCGTCCGACTGCTGGAACTGCCCCTCAGGCCGCCGATTGCAAGGGCCCACCAGTGCCGATGCATCATCCACAACAGCCCCACCGACCTAGATGCACACATGCCATCCACTCCTCCTGTGGAGTCAGGCGAGGCACATCCAGCTACCCACCACCGGTTGCAGCACGTGTAGCACTGATGGCAGCCACTTTGTCTTTAATCCTCCTCCTGTCCGTGACGACCTTCTTCTTACATTCCTTCATGGAACGCTGATGACTGCCATGCTGGTTCATGGCATGTGCAACCTCACCCCATGCTGCAGCTCGGGCCTGTGGTGTTTCCCGCTGTCCACTGAGCAGCAGTTTCCTGTCAAGGTATGCCTTGAACAGGGTGTCTGTTTCTGCCCGTGTGAAGTTGGGCCTCCTCTTACTTCAACTTTCCTGTTCCACCTCTTCCTCACATTCGTTCACTGTAGAGCCTGTGGGAATGACAGATGTCACCTTTCATTGTGCAGTCCCATGCATCTCCCACACACCACAGTCCACACTTCCAAACAGCATGCAACCCATCACAATAGATTGCAATACCAGACTATGGCCTCTGCAGCCCCATGTCACATTAATATAGTGCAACGCATGCAAATGAGGCAAGGCTCAATTTTAAGTGGATGCTAATGCAGTAGCTACGCTATTGAATTGCTGATGAGCTGATTTGCATATACCGGCTGAATATCGCGCTGTTGTGCCTTGCGCAATTGTGTTGAATGTGCTCAGACAGGGGCATAGCTCTGTGACGTGTGTAGTAGACACTACACGGTGCATGCCCGGGGTGCTGATGCCAACGCCTGCCATGTTGCTGATGTGCCGAGTGTGGGAGGCAGTGCAGGGCACATCCACCACTGTGCCAGTGGCGCTAGTGCACTGTTCACACGTATAGCGCTTTTGCCCAGAGGCGCCGTAGGTGCCGTGCTGCCACAGCATGGTAGGCCACTACAGGAAGTCCCACACTGGCACCCTACTGCACTACATGCGGTGAGTACCAATCACGCTGTTGCAGTCTGTGCACGAGAGACCCTTGACCCTGTGCCCGACCTTTGCCCCCTAGGCGCCATGCGTCCGCATGGGTGCACCCCATCACGCTATTCGGTGATAGCACGATGGGGAATGGCAGTGCAGTACCGTGCAGTGGCCGACATGGTGGGATGTTACGCGCCAGGTAGCCATTTTGAATCAGACACGTGAAAGGATGGCATGGCGGCGAGCACCGATCTGGAGCTAGGTGGAACTGGCAAACCTAGTCGCACTAGTGGAGCCCCATGCTGGTGCTCTGTTTGGTGAGGCACCCCTGGACTGGGCCAGGAGTGCCGTGTGGGAGGAGGTGGCGGTGGCACTAGTGGAGCCCCGTGCTGGTGCTCTGTTTGGTGAGGCACCCCTGGACTGGACCAGGAGTGCCGTGTGGGAGGAGGTGGCGGTGGCACTAGTGGAGCCCCATGCTGGTGCTCTGTTTGGTGAGGCACCCCTGGACTGGACCAGGAGTGCTGTGTGGGAGGAGGTGGCGGTGGCCCTGGAGGAGGCAACAGGGATCCAGAGAACAGCTGAGCAGTGCAGACACCAGTACAGGGACCTCCAGTGGAGGGACCTGGACAGGCTTGCCTGCCTGCAGGCACGCGCCAGGAGAGGCACTGTTCAACGGCCAGGTAGGTGCCCCATCCATACACTGGTTGCAATCTGCACGGGTATCGCAGTGCGCATGTGTCCACCACACAGGGGGGTGATCTGTCCAGTGTGGGCAGTGGTAGTAGTGGTGGTGTAGCGGTGGGGGGCTGAATGGTTGGGCTGTGCGGGATCGCACACACCTGGAGGTGGGGGGCCTTTGCTACTGGATTGTACTGATGTTCCTCTCTCCATGTTTGCACCCTAGGCCCTGAGGAGCATTGTCATGCAAGGGAGGAGAGGCAGCGGCATGAGGCATGTCCCCATGCCGGAGGTCCCATACCGGCTCAGTGCCAGGACCAGCCCGATGATGTTGAGTGCCTTACATCCAGGATTTTCTGTGCCTGCTGTGTAACAGGGCGGGCGGCGGGGCATGGCCACCATCCATTGACACCACTGCCGTGCATGCCACATGGTACAGTCAGCACAGTCCAGTGGCACTGTATGTCTGGGAGTGCATCACTGGTGGTCCATGCATGCACCGGGTACATGGCTGTGCCACTGCCTTTGCACCGCAAAGCCATGTCACTGTACAGCCACGGTGGTACTGTGCAAGACTTGGGCAGTGGGTGTGTGCAGCGGTCCGCATGGCTGTGTGCACCTGGGTGTGCAGGTCTTGTGGACACTATCACTGTGGGTGGTCACACACCATCACAGGGGTGTGTCCTACGGCTGTATGCCATGCACAATGGGTGGGTTGCAGGGGGCTGCGTATTCATGCCTATTGACTCTGCTTCCTTGTCCTAGGTGGATGGCGGATGGTCCGGATTGGGAGGCCACTACAGGAGCTGCTCCAGGTGGCCAGGGCCTCCCTGGCAATACTAGAGAGGGTGGAACAGCATGGTGTGAGACGGAGGCATGGTAGGAGATGCCATAGGAGTGGGGAGAGGGGCTCCTGCTGAAGAACTTCCACCCACGGACTATACCAACCCCCCTGGACACACCCTCACACCCCTCCTTCCCTCTCCCATTTGTTCACCCCTGCCCCTTACCCGGTTTGTGGCCCTCACTCCTTTTGTTCTGTATATTAGTACATAGTTTTGTTAATACTTACAGTACATTTGTTTATTTATGCCTACTGTGGTGGTCTCTGATTTGCAGCGGGCTAATGGTGCTCAGCTGCAGTGGTGTGCATGGTGTCAGGGGTGGTGCTATCATGAGTGTGTGTGTGTGTGTTCGTAGGGGAGGCAAGTTTGGTGTGGGTGTAGCTCTCGGTCACTGTCTGTGGTTTGTGTGTTGTTGCCTGTGCACTGGATGACTGTGTGCTGTGGTACACGGTGCATGCACTGTGTCCATGACGCACCTGTCAGACCGTCCATACCTGTGCAGCTGCCACCCTTGCATGTCTGTGACCTGCACAGTCCACTGGCATGTCAGTGGTGGCTGCCTATGCTGGACTGCCACTGTACCCAGAGCGATGCTGGGTTGCCTCCTGTCACTGGTGTGGTGCATGTCTGCCTCGGGTGGCACTGTTGCCTCCGCTGTTGTTGTCCCACCTCAATGCTGACACTTGTGTCTGTTGCAGGGGATGTGCTCCACTGTCTGTCACTTGTGCTCCAGCTGCATGCTGCTGGCGTATGGCATCGTGGTGCCTGCACAGGGTTGCTGGCACACCTGTGCCATGGAGGGGTTGTGGCCATGTGTACATGGCTGCCGTGGCCACATGCTGGGGGCTTGGTTGACCCGCTACTGTGTCCCTGTGTTGGTGTGCCCTTGGGTATGGGTGGTTGTTTGTCCGTGCACTGTGTTGCACTTTGTGGTGCATGCTTCCATGCAACACTGTGGGTGTCTGCGCAGGCTGTTGTGGCCAGTGCTGGGATGGGGTGTGTCTTTGGGAGGGTGTGCAGGGTGCTGTTACACTGATGCTGGGGTCCAGGGCATGCCCTATCATGTGTGTGGTACCTTGCATGCCGATGCATGGTTGGTCTCACAGCTGTACCGAGGGGACATACGTGGTGGCACTGTGTATGCAGACATTGCTTTGCTGTCTGCTGCTGCCCACTGAAGGGTGCTCGTGGTGGGGCTGCCTTGCATGGTTCTGTGGTGCACAGGGTTGTATTGTCACAGTGGGGTGGTGGCATGCTTGGGGTGTCCTGCACTGTTGGGCGCTACTCCTGGGCAGGGTGTATGGGGATCATGGTACAGGGTGTGCTCTGCATTGGTGGGTTGATGTGGCACAGGGTGGATGGCATCCATGTGTGACGGTCACAGCTTGCAATGGGGTGTGCTGGGGCACCATGCCATGGCAGTGGGTTTCTTGCTGGTGTCCCTGGGCCAGTGGTTCTTCCTGCTCTCCTCCGGTTGTGCGGTGCATGGGGTGTGGGGGATGATGTCTGTTCTGCTGTGTGCTCCTCTGCCCATCCCTATCATGGGTGGTGGGCCCCCTGCATCCTGTCCCTGCATATCTCTGGTTGTGCTGTTGCGCTGCTGCCCTGCTCCACTAGGCGTCCCTGGTTTTGCTATTGCGCATCTGACCTGCACCACTGCACATCCCTGGTTGCGCTATGGTGCAGTTGGCATGATATTCAGTTGTGTCCCGCAGGTGCATCTTGACCTGCGCAGTGTTTGAATATCACACGTGTTGTGCATGGGTGCAGTGGACTTGGCTTGTTCCTTCTATTGTGCACCTTTGTGGTACAGTTTGAATATCTGTACCAAGATGTTCTGGACTTCAGTATTTCTAAGAACCTTTGTTCCAAGACATTTGCAAGATTGTTCATACTTAAATCAAGCAACAAATTGTCTTGATTTTGGGGACACAGTCTTAATTCAAGATTTACTAGACTTCAATATTTCTAAGAACTCTTGTTTCAAGACATTTGCAAGATTTGTCATACTTGAATTAAGTAGATAAAAATAGTTTTTGGACAAAGTGTCTTAATTTAAGAGTTTTTTTACTTATTTCAGTATGCCTAAGAACTCTAGTTTTAGTTCAACCGTCATATTTTAAGATTTATAATCTTGTTTTAAGAAATGTTAAAATTTTATGCAAGATCTAGAATCAAGTCATATTATCTTCTTTTTCAAAAGTCTTACTAAGATAATTATCTTACCCCATTGGCAGATCATTTTGCTTATTTTAAGGATAAAATGTATTAATTTAAGCTTTTTTTGGCTAATTTTAAGATGGTCATTTTTTACAATGTAATTTCTAGTACCTTGCTCAGTCTAAGGTCTGTGTTAATCTCCCTCCCCTCCCCCCTCCACTCATCCCCTTCCCTATCTTCCCCCTGCCCTTAAAAAACAACAAGAGACTTAAAAACAATCCAAAATTTTTGATTCATCCCAACCCACCCCCTCCACCTACTGTTATGGACATCATTCCACAGAACCCCTTCACAATAGCGCCTGCCCTCCAGCCACCCCAAACTTTCCCCTGGCTTTACCCATTGGTATGCAGGAAAGGGGGAAAATAGGGAAACTTAGAGATTTTCTTAGAAGGCTTATGTGCCAGGTCTACAATAAGACCGAGAAGCAAAATACTAGGAAGTTTTGTTTGCTTTCTCTATAAGAAATAAAATGCAAATCAGTCCCCTCCACGTTATACAGCTTTAAGCAGACCTATCCCTGCCTATTCATTGGAAAACCTAAGGAGAGTTCAGAATGCAGCTTGTTTTGAACTCTATTTTGATCAAACAAACAAAAAGCTTAGGAAAATAAAAAGAAAAAGAACGAACAAAAAGAAAAACAATATGGCCCCTCATAGCAAACATTGCCAAAAGCCCAGCCACCAAACAACATTAGGGGAAAGATCAGTCAGCCACTGTCAGGAAAGTCAGCGTAGATGAAACAAGGAAGAGGCCTGTGAGGCAGTAGTCTGGAGGGTCAAACCAGGCGTGGAGCATCCATTGCAACGTTGAGATAGCTACGGATAAATCCGTTAGCTATAGTAGATGTACTCCCTCTTGCGGTCATAATGGATACCAGAGTTCTCGTAGGAGGCGTAGTGATGATTCACGATGGTGCACAGTTTCGAGGAGGTCTGTTAGATAAACCATAACATTCAGAGGACAGGACATTCCTCACTTAAAGCATTGCCACTTCGCTAAGCCAAAATAGGGGTGTTGCTGTATTAAACCCTTTTTACCGACAGTTCTACAGATTTCTCTGATCTGTGCCAAGTGGGGAAATGATGTATTGGTGGGGGCAGAAGCCACACTAAGACCACACAGTCTTAGCTCCAGAGTAATTCACTGGATAAAATTATAATTCCCTTTATTTTCGTAGGGATTCCTCCCAGAAATAGCAGAACCAGTTCAGGTATTTCGGAAAAGCTCAGGAAAGGTGCTCTTGAGCCCAACACGGGCATCCTCAGGGTCTTCATAGGTTTGCCAGTTACCACAACCAGGACCTGAAGCCTCGCAGGGTAGTTCATACGGAAGTGGACGCCAACGGCAATTAGCTTTAAGACCAGGGGATAGAAAGCCATTTGGCGCTGTTGGACAGTCTCTAGTAAATCTTGTGCACCCCGAATTCTGGTAGCCTCTCAATGAACCTCTTGCAGCTCTTGGATCTTAGAGAGAAAATGCTGCCTTTCTAAATAGTTCAAGAACTTGAAAATCAAGGGCCTTGGGGGATCTCAATGGTTGGTTTGGATGGAGGGCCGTGTGTGTACATTCTATGACATACCTGGGACCAAATGGAGAGCGCCCTGCTAACTTCTCCACCAGTTTCTGCACAAAAAGTATGGTATCCTGGCCTTCTTCAGCCTCTGGGAGACCAAGAGGACCGCGTTATTTCTGCAGCTGCAGCTCTCAAGGTCTTCCATTTTTAATTCCATTTTAGCCAGCTTTTGTCTGGTAAGTACAAGCTCTGGGTCTATTTTCTCCACATATTTTTCTAGTGAGCAGACTCTAGCTTCAGTATCTGATGTCCTCCTCGAGACATCTGCTATGGCTTGGGTGAGTGATTTGATATCTGTGGTAATCGATTGTAGTTCCTCTTGGAATGGCCAACATTCTGCCAGAAAGTCCGCCAGTGTTAGAGCACTGACTCTGGTGACAGGTGGGTGGTTCTTGGTGGATCCGATATGCTGGTAGCCCTAGGCTTTTTCAGGCCTTTTTCTGGTGTGGTGGGGCATATGCTTTGGTAAAGCACACCGCATTTCCACCTCCATATATGTAATTTTTCAGTTGAAAGTGGTAGTTGACAGGCACTGAAGTCTTCTAATCCAGTTTTTGAAGTTTTGCAGCTGCTAGATGAACGTAAAATGAACTGTTAAACCGTCGGGTGGCTAGAGAGCTGAAATAGAGCTAGCACCAGGTGCACTGCATCATGTGTCTCCCCTGAGAATTTGTAATATTTTCACTCCAGATTTTCAACACTGACATTTTTTCACACCTCCTTATGAACAGTACAGTTGTCATTTTTCACATTCTGATTGAAATATGTTTTCACACATCCAGTGTACAATGGCACAGTAGCTGTGGAAAATCAATGTTTGGGACAGATTAACAAAATCACAATGACACTGTTTATAAGCGGAAGTCCCAAAATGCCTATGTTGATAATGTAGTGACAAAAGTCCACAAAATGACTGTTATGAGCGTGCATTGCGCAGTTTTCATGCACACTCATAACTTCGAGCATTTGTAATATTTTCACTCCAGATTTTCAACATTGCCATTTTTGCATACCTCCTTATGAACAGTACAGCTGTCATTTTTCACATCATGCTCGAGATGTGTTTTTGCACATCTGACACACAATATAGAAACATAGAAACAAAGAATTTGACGGTAGATAAGGACTGCTTGGCCCACCCAGTCTGCCCATTTCCCTAACTAATGGATAAGCTGAAGATCCTAGTTAACCAACAGCCTACTTCTACTTACCCCCACCCCCTAGAATTACCTTGTGACTGTCCTATGCATTCTTGAAATACACCACTGTTTTTGACCCCACAACCTCCTCAGAAAGGCTGTTCCATGCATCCACAACCCTCTTTGTGAAAAAATACTTCTTCACATTACCTCTGAGCTGTCCCCTCTCAATCTTCAGATTGTGCCCCCTTGTTCTCGAACACTTTTTTTTCTGAAAGATGTTACCCTCTTGGACTTTGTTGATTACCTTGAGGTACTTGGAAGTTTCTATCATGTCTCCCCTCTCCCTCCCTCCCTCAAGGCTATACATATTAAGCTCCTTAAGTCTCTCTTCATATGTCTTCTGGTGCAGAACCTGCACCATTTTAGTTGCCCTCCCCTGGACTGCCTCCATCCTGTCTATGTCTTTGCGGAGATTGGGTCTCCAGAACTGCATGCAGTACTCCAGATGGAGCCTCACCGGCTGTCTGTACAGAGGGATAACAACTTCCTGTTTTCTACTGGTGATGCCTCTCACTATGTAATCCAGTATCCCATCGGCCCTCCTTACTGCCCTCTCACATTACTTGCCCACCTTTAGGTCATCTGATATGACTACCCCAGGTCCCTTTCCATTTTTGTTGTTGTTAGTATCTCACCCCCCACTGTGTTCTCTTCCCCTGGGTTTTTGTTTCCCAGGTGCATTACCTTGCACTTCTTAGCAATGAATCTAAGCTACCATACATTTGACCATTCCTTCAGCCTTGCCAAGTTCCTTGTCATCCTGTCCCTTTGATACACTTTGATACACTGTCCCCCTGATACACTTTGCATATCAACTCTGTTGCAGTTCTTTGTGTCATCTGCAAAGAGACATACTTCTCCTTCCAGTCACTCTGCAATGTCGCTAATAAAAACATTAAAGAGGACTGGTCCTAGTACTGAACCCTACAGTACCCCACTAGTAACCCCCCTTTCTTCAGACTGGACTCCATTTACTATTACCCTCTGTGTCCTGTTCTCCAGTCAATTCTTTACCCAGGCTACCATCTTGGGACCCATTCCCAAGCTGGCCAAATTGTATATTAATCTTTTGTGTGGGACTGTCAAATGCATTGCTAAAGTCTAGGTAGGCCATGTCCACAGCCCCTCCTTGATCTACTACTTTGGTCACCCAGTCAAAGAAATCTATTAGATTCATCTGGCATGACCTTCCCACTTTGAATACATGCTACTTTGGGTCCTGTGCCCCTCTGGCCTCTAGGTAATCAACACTTCTTTCCTTCAGAAGTGATTGCATTATTTTCCTAATCACTGAGGTTAAACTAACAGGTCTGTAGTTTCCTGCTTCTGCCTTGCTCCCACTTTTGTGAAGGGGAATCACATCTGCCCTCCTCCAGTCCTCGGGTACCACCCCATCCTCCCATGATTTGTTAAACAGGGTAGTCAGTGGTGTCACTAATTCTGCTCTTTTAGTTCTTTTAGAATTCTGGGATGAATCCCATCAGGCCCCATTGCTTTGTCCACCTTCAGTTTTAAGAGTTCTTTCAGAACCCTTTCTTCTGTGAATGGGCTGGTATCAACTCCCGTATCTAGAGTGTTTCTGTTGTTTGGTTTCCGTACCTCCCCCTCTTCATTTGTAAATACTGAGCAAAAATATTTGTGTAGTATCTCTGCCTTTTCACAGTCACCCTGTGTCCACCCCCTCCCTTTTATTAAGCCTCACTATCCCTCCCTCGGTCTTCCTTCACTCCCTGATGTACCTATAACAGGTTTTATCCCCCTTCTTAACTGAGTTGGCTTTTTATTATTCCCCATTGTTCTTCCACCCCTCCTTCCTGCCCATTTGCTAATGCATTCCTTAGACACTCACCCATTCTGACAAAGTCAGCCCTCCGGAAGTCCAATACCTTTGCCTTTGTATGGCTTGACTCTATTGCTGTGTTTATTATGAACCATACTGTTCGATGGTCGCTAGTTCCCAGATGGCTACCCACTTCTACATCTGTGATCCTCTCTTCATCTCCATTTGAGAGAACCAGGTCTAAAATTGCTCCCTCTCAAGTGGGTTCCAGTACTAGTTCTCCAAGGCATGCCTCCTGTAGGGCATCTAGAATAACCCCACACTCAGAAGTGGCTGCTGCAAATGCACTCCAGTTAACATTTGGCATATTCAGATCCCCATCAGTAATATCTCCCCTTTTTCTGCCATTCTAATGATACTTTCTATCATTTCCTTGTCCATGTCTACCCCCTGAGATGGGGGTCTGTATACAACCCCTATGTGGACTGTGGTGCCATTGCCCATCACCAAATTGACCCACAGTGCTTCCTCTTCTTCCTGTTTACTCTTTTTTCTATTGCTTTGATTCCTTCCCTTATGTAGAAAGCTACTTCTCCTCCTCTTTTACCCTCCCTGTCCCTCCTGTAGATAGTGTATCCTGGTATGTTTATGCCCCAGTCATGGTTCTGTGTGTACCATTTGTCTGTGACTGCCACGATATCTAGATGTTCCTCCTCCATCAAGGCCACTAATTCAGGAAGCTTGTTACTCAGACTATGGGCACTGGTACTCATTGCTCTCCATTTTTTGATGGCTTTACCTTCTGTTGCAGCATCCCCCACTGACCTTTCTACCGCGGTTTTTTCTCATTTAGTACCCTGTTTTGAAGGGGGAGACTAGGAATTCCCTGCTGCTTATCAGTGCTTTCCCCCCTTGACTAGTTTAACAGCTTGCCAATGAAGCATTTAAACTGATAGCCCAGAAGACTTGTTCCCTTCCTGGACAGATGCAGACCATCTTGCCAGTATAGGCGTGGACGCAGTGAGAAATCAGTGTTCAGGCAGATTAAGAAAATCATGGTGACACTGTTCATGAACAGATGTCACAAAATGCCTATGTTGAAAATTTGGTGAAATAATTCCATGAAATAACTGTTACAAGCGTGTGTTGCGCAGTTCCCATGTACACTCGTAAGTTCGAGAATTTTTAATATTTTCACTCCAGATTTTCAACATTGCCATCTCGACACACCTCCCTATGAATGCTATAGCTGTCATTTTTCACATCCTGCCCAAACCGTGTTTTCATACATTTGGCGCAGAATGGCGTGGTTGATGTGGGAAATCAACATTCAGGACAGATTAACAAAATCACAGTGCCACTGTTCATGAGCAGAGGTCCCAAATGATTTCATGGGGTGGGGGTTGCAAAAAGGCCATGTTGAAAATCTGTAGTGGAACTACCAACAAACATCCAGGATGTTATGGTTTCTAACTATAACATCCCACCCTGTACAGGCGGACAGGCATCAGGAGTGTGCCTTTGGATCACCAGCTGTAATGCTCACGCCATTCCACCCCCACCCTGCAGCCAGTGACAGGCATCAAGGTGTGCCTTGGACTCTTCAGCCCCAGAGTTCACCCCATTCTCCTATACTGCAGCCATTTTAGTGTATGTCCTTATGAAATGGGGTGACTGTAAAGCCAAACACCCCAAGGCACACCTCAACACTTGTTGGTGTCTGCAGGATAGGGTGAGGTATAAGCATTATGGGCGATGTCCCAAAGGCACACCCCAATGCCTGTCCATCTCTGCAGGGTGGAGGTGGGGTTGGCGTGAGTTCACTACTTCACTGCCATTCCCATTCTGCATCTGTCTAACTCCTGCACTTCCAATGCTAATACCAGCAAGCAAACATTCGGCATTGACAAATGCTTGTTAGAGGTATGACAGTGGTACTAATGCTTAAATCAATAAATATGAAACTAATAAATCAAGCCATATATGCAGTGGAAATATGGGGGGGGTCCAAACTTGGTAAAATGGATTTAGTCCTAAATAAACTATATACAGAAATGCTCAGACTACCACTAGGAACTCCAGATGCTTTGGTGAGATCTCAGATTGGCCAAATTAGTATTGACCTTTTAACGCAAATTAGGATAATACATTTTTGGATAAAAGTTTCTTCACAGACATCAGGTTCACTGATTTATGTCTGTCTTCAGGAAGAAAGAAAACTGCTGTAATTTTCCAAAGATACTTGGTTTAACAGATTAATTGGACTACTGCTATACTACAACATTGCACATTGAAATAAATGGACTAATCAGAAAATAACAATCATTGCTGCTTATACAAAATATATCACTATGCTAATATTTGAAAAAACAAGGTGAAAGATCTGGAAACAATAGCTTAATAAAAGGTATCAAAATGGTTAGGTTACAGTACCAAAGAACATTCCCTAAAATGTTTTTTAGAAGCAGTGCTCAACCCAGAATACAGAGAAATACTTAATACAGGTTTGAGGTTTTTCCAAGTAAAATCCTAGAGGTTAGATACGGGAAGGGAACGGATATCTCTTCAAAATGTTGATGTTCCGTGAAACAGAGGACTTACTTCATGTGGTTTTAAGATGCCCATGGGATAGCTAAACTAGAGAACAAGTACCCATCCCCTGTATTGGCTCTCTCTATATTCCATCTTGATACATTTTCGACCTACTGTTCAGTGCAGAGATTGTGGAATATTTCAATGCTTTGGTAATATACTTAAAAAAATAACAATTAGAAAGAAATACCAAACAAAATAGAGAGTCACTTATTGGTAAAGACAGAAGCCTGTAAATAAGTCAAAGAATGGTTATTTGAATCCAAGAACAAAATGGGAAAGGTACAGTATCTACTGAAGGTATGTCATAATCTCTGCTGAATAAATGCTAATAAAGATACACTCTTGCATTGTTATAACTCACTAACAAAAAAATACATTTGGATGCCTATGAGAAAATTCTGATCAGCTATAAATGTGTGTGTACAAATGAAATACTGGATGCTTATAGTTGGAACACACTAAGGTAGCAATCTACCTGTTTTTAAGAAGGGAAATATTCTTTTTTTTACTTCCTTTATTTGATTCACAAGGTATAACACTTTACAAGGCAATATTACCAGCCTATATCTATAAAGTTACTGGTATCATAAGGATGAAACATGAATAAAATTAACTATACAGTAGAACAATTTCGGGTCTGACAAACACAAACAAAAACCATATCGACAGCCATCTGTTACAGATCTCTTCAGCAATCATCTACATTATAGTGCTAAGGGAAACTGAGTTCATCATCACTATCAAAATATAATCTAACCCATTGGAGGAAGGAGAAAGGGGAAGAAACATAGAAACATAGGGCTGGATTTTCAAAGCTCTAATGCAAGCTGTGATACTGGCAGCTTGCGCCGAGTGCTGTGTGTCCAGGACCCCGCACCAAAATTTACAATGGACAGGGTCCCGGCACCTAAGTCCTGCGGCTTATGGCAGTGCTGTGTGTTCAGGACCCCGCACCAAAGTTTACAATGGACAGGGTCTCAGCACCTAAGTCCTGCGGCTTATGGCAGTGCTGTGTGTCCAGGACCCCGCACCAAAATTTACAATGGACAGGGTCCCGGCACCTAAGTCCTGCGGCTTATGGCAATAGTGGCAGTGCACCAAACAGATGGTGCACCCACTAGGAATGCTGCAGCAGCCACGGGGTGGATGTGGTGTGAGCTGTACCCTTGGATGGGGGCATATTCATGGCTAGTGCACCCCACCCCCCACGATTTCCCAATCTGCCCATACTGGATACCCCATAAAAACCCCTAGTGCCCTCCCTGCTCCATGCTCGGCATATGCCATTGAAAGCACACAATGCCCTGGTGATCTAGTGACCCCCCATCCCCTGGCAGGTATTGCCAACCACCCTGCTGCTTCCTCACCCACTCGGGACCCTGACTCGGTGACTGGTACAGCCCACTACACGTCACCAAGTCCGGCTGCCGAATAAACTGTCAGAGTGCGTTCCGGTGTTACAGTACGTGCTCTGACAATTCATTTGGTGGCTGGATCTGGTGGTGTGCGGAGGGCTATACCAGTCACTGAATCAGGGTCCGGTGTGAGGGGGGAGAGGGGTGGTTGGCAGGACCTGTCAGGGAGGGTGGGGGTTACTAGATCACCAGGGTGTTGGGTGCCTACATTGGCATACACCAAGAGTGGAGAAGTGAGGGTACCCAGGGCTAATGTGGGTACCCAATACTGGGATATCCGGGCTTGGTGGTGGTGGGGCAGGATCACATGGGTGTGCATGGTTGGGGCATATTGGGGCTGGGGGGTTGGACAGTACTGGGGTACTTTGACTGGGGGTGGGGCACACAGTGGCAGTATACATTGACACCATCCCAGGGGCTGGCTAAGTACTGTTAGACCAGCCAAGGGCAGGTGTAATGGTGCTTAGCTCTTTGTCCCTGGGAAGGGTCTTGAAATTCTGGATGGTGGGACTGTGGCTGCCAGGGTCTGGCTCAAGCCCCTTAGTGCCATGCCGCAGCCACTTTTATGGTGCACGGCTGGTGCTAGTGCACTTTGGTACAAGCAGCCTGCAGATTGACACAGACTGCTTTCTAAAATAGCTCTTGGTGCTAGCCATGGAGCAAGGTGCTTGTTGCATCCAACACGTTGGTCACAAGCACCTTGCACCATCCTAAGGGCTTTGAAAATCTGACCCTTAGAATTTGATGACAGATAAGGACCACTTGGCCCATCTAGTCTGCCCATTTCCCTACCTAATGGATAAGCTGCAGATTCTAGTTAACCAACAGCCTACTTCCTCCTGTCCCCCGTCAGTATTGCCTTATGTCTGTTCCATGCATTCTTGAATTATCCCACTGTTTTTGATTCTACGACCTCCTCAGGAAAGCTGTCCCACGCATCTACAACCCTCACTGTGAAGAAATACTTTCTCACATTACCTCTGAGCCATCCCCCCCATTAGCTTCAAATTGTGCCCCCTTGTTCCTGCACATCTCTTTTTCTGAAAGATGCTACCCTCTTGGACTTTGTTGATTCTCTTGAGGTATTTGAAAGTTTCTATCATGTCCCCCCTCTTCCTCCTTTCCTCGAAGCTATACATCTTAATCTCCTCTAGCCTTTCTTCAAATGTCTTTTGGTGGCCTTTTAAAAGCTCACACTGCTATTATCTCCATAGTAGCTGCTGCTTTGTCTGGTTCTGAAAGGAGCTCTGTGAAACTAGTTTCAAAGGAGCAGTCCACAAGGGATTGTTTCTGCTGCAATCGCACTTTACCTGTCATCCCCGGTACTGTTTGGAACGCTTTGCTGATTACTGGGTTGTGAGTTGGGGAAGTGACTGCACCTGTTGCTGTTTACTGGGAGGTGAGCTCTCCTGCCTTTTTAAAAGCTTGCGCTACTAGCAGCGCATGATTCAGAAATGTTGTGAGCGCCCTCCATAGAAGAAGAAGATCTGTTAGTCAACTAATCCTGCTCTCTCTCTCTCTCTCAGAAGGAAAATTTTATCTTGATTTGTTAAGTATTTTAAAGCCTTGTTTGAATTTGTTACGCTCTTTTTGTTTTGTAAATTTTATTTTTTTCATTTTTAGTTTGTTTTAAGTTTTGTTTTTGTCCTTATTTTCTTTTTTATTATGTTTTTTTATTTACACAATGTTGATGTTATTAAAGTTTTGCTCATTTTCAATTAATGTTTCACATGTTGAAAAAGTAGAGTGTTTATTACACTATTCTTGTCCATTCAGTACAGATCAGGGCAATGGGTTTACAGGGATGTATTTGTCAGAATCTCATGTTTTACTTCTGTCTTTTTCTTATGAAGTTCATATATTTCATAATTTTCAATATAGCGAGCACACATGTAGATTGGTCACTACCTCATCCACTAAAAATGATAGACAGAGAAAAGGAATAATTTAAAGAAATTAATTATAGAAACATAGACTTTGATGGCAGATAAGGACCGCTAGGCCCATCTAGTCTGCCCACTTCCCTATCTACAGGATAGGCCGCAGATCCTAGTTAACCAACAGCCTATATCTTCCTGCCCCCCACAAGAATTGCCTTATGTCTGTCCCATGCATTCTTGAATTTTCCCACAGTTTTAGACCCCACAACTTCCTCAGGAAGGCTGTTCCATGCATCCACTACCCTCTCTGTGAAATAATACTTCCTCACATTGCCCTTGAACCGCCCTCCTTCTATCTTTAAATTGTTGTCCCTTGTTCTTGCAAGTCGCTTTTCTGAAAGATGCTACCCTCTTGGACTTTGTTGATTCCTTGAGGGTACTTGAAAGTTTCTATCATGTCCCCCTCTCCTTCTTTCCTCAAGGGTATACATATTAAGCTCCTTTAGTCTCGCCTCATACAGCTTCTCTTGCAGACCCTGCACCATTTTAGTTGCCCTCCTCTGGACTGCCTCTATCCTGTCTATGTCCTTGTGGAGATGGGGTCTCCAGAACTGGACACAGTATTCCAGATGGGGTCTCATCAACTGTCTGTTCAGAGGATAACAACTTCCTGTTTTCTGCTGCTGATGCCTCTCCCTATACATCCCAGTATACCCCCGGCCCTCCCTACTGCCTTCTCACATTGCTTGCTAACCTTAAGGTCATCTGATATGATTACCCCCAGGTCCCTTTCCTGTTCTGTTATGTTATTGTTACTTATGTCTGGATCAGTGCATCCACATTCTGGGCCTAACCTTTCTTCTGAGATAGACTGTGAGTCAGCCACAGTTAGTATTAACAAGGGTTCTGTCTCTCCTACTCTTAAAATTGTTCATTTGAACATACAGAGTTTGTTATCTAAATGGTCTCAGTTTGTGGCCTGGTCCCAATATCATTATTTTGATATTATTACTTTATCTGAGACATAGTTGCATAATGGTATTAAGGACTCAGAGATTTATCTCTCTAATTATAATCTCGTTAGACAAGACAGAGAAGGAAAAAGAGGAGGTGGAATTGTAATGTATATTCTTTGTAAATTTGATTACACTATTTTTGACTTTTCTGTGACAAATTCTGGATGTAATATGATTTCTATTGATTTGATTTTTGGACAAAGTAAACATTTGACTCTTAGTACTGTTTATTTTCCCTCTGGTAAAATTTTAAATGGTTTAGATTTATTGACCCTTTTTCCTGAAGTTTTTCCCCCTAATAGAGAATGGCTTACTCTTGGTGACTTTAATTGCAGTTGGGATAAAAGTTTGAAGGGTGGAATCAGAGGGACTTCGGTTAATCTGGGTGTAACACAATTAATTAAGGAAACTACCAGACTCAATTATAAAACAGGTGTAGGGACCATCCTTGACTGGATCATTGTCACTCATGCTGATAGAATTTTTAAATCTGAGGTTATGGCCGACACCATGAGTGAACATTGTCCTGTCAAATGTGAATGGTCCATAAAATTATTAAAAAGTCCTCCCAGATATGTTGAATGTCAAAATTTGGCTAAGTTTACCCCCCAGAGAATCCAAGATTTATATAATAAAATTGACTGGTCCCCTTTGGTAATTAGCACCAACATTGATGAAATGTGGGAATTTTTTTGCATAGCATATTATGCAATTGCAAATATAATTTCTTCCTTAAAGAAAATAAGAATTAGATCATCCCAACAAGAATGGGTTACAAGGGACCTCATTCACTTAATGAGAAAACGTGACGAGTGTTGGAAATCTTATACTCTTTCTAGAACCCTGATTGCTCTTCAAGAGTATAAGACACTTAGAAATAAGTGTAAATCTGAAATTAGGAAAGCTAGGGTCGCCTATTGTTTTAAATGAACAAAGGAATTCCAGGGCTAATCCTAAAAAGACTTGGAGTTCCTTAAATAAAATTTTGGGACAGGGTAAAGTAGATTCCGTTCCTATTCTTCATCATAATGGACAAAGTATAACTGATCACCTTAGGGTATCTAATATTTCAATAGTCATTTTGGGAACTTAGGCCCCTATAGAACTCCTATAGATTTGGATGATGTATCTGATAATAATGATATTCATAATGACACTAATCCAAAGTTTTATTTTAAGTCTCTTCCCCTTTCCTCAGTAAAAAAATACTTTTTGGAAAATAATCCAAAACCTTTTCAGGGCCAGGGTGGTGTTGATGTTAGGATAATTAGAATGGGTATTGATTGTTTTGTTTACCCATTAGTTCATATCTTTAATTTTTCCTTATATCATAATGTTTTTCTGAGTAGCTGGAAATGAGCAGTTATAAAACCCATCCTAAAGAATGGAAATCCTTGTTCAGTTACTAATTATCATTCTATTTCCCTTGTATCGCCTATTTCAAAAATTCTGGAAAGGATTGTCATGGACCAAACCTTGGATTTTCTTGGGAGGTATTGTTTGTTATCAGAGAACCAACATCGCTTTAAGCCAGGATACAACACTGAAACAACCTTGGTGGGGTTCACGGGCAGTGTCCATGGAGCACTTGATAGTGGACTTTCATGTGCGGAAATGTTCGTGGACCTCACCAAGGCTTTTGATTTGATTAAATTTGATCTTCTTCCCAGTGTGCTTCAAGGTCTTCATTTTTCTGATGAAGTACTGTAAATATGTGGTATCAAAACTTTTTGTCTGAAAGATCATTTAGAACTATTATTGGTTCATCTTTATCCCATTCTCTTTCCTTAGTTTGTGGTGTGCCCCAGGGTTCAATTCTGGGACCACTTATTTTTATCTTATTTATGAATTTCCGTATCTGATATATGTACAAACACTAAAATGATTCTTTACGCAGATGACACTGTTCTTTTTTGTTCAGATCCCAGTCCCAATGTTGCCCTTTCCTATCTTCAAACTGATTTTAATTTCCTGCAGGATTGGTTATCTTTAAGTCACCTGGTCTTGAATTCCCAGAAAACCAAAGTAATGGTGTTTTCTAAGAAGAAAAATGTACTAATTGAGTTGCTTCCAATTTCTGATAGGACAGGAAACATAATTGAAAATGTATATGTTTTAAATACTTAGGTATTACATACTAACATACTATTTGCCAGCAGATTAGGCCTTATGGTCTATCGAGTCTGCTTGAACCGCAGATCCTTAGTTGGGTGCCGAGACCCTCCCATCCCTTGTGCTCCAGAAACCCCTATCATCCATCCCCACCCCCCTGGGACAGGCCATCATCTGATACATCCACTTTCTGTGTCGTCCCACCCTCTCTTGAAGCCCTCCATTGTGGATCTCTGAACCAGCTCACCAGGCAGTGCATTCCAGGGTCCACCACCCTCTCAGTGAAAACCTCCTCCACTTTTCCCCCCCGAGCCTTCCACCTTCCAACTTCAAACCTTGCCCTCTGGTGATACCTCCCTGCTTTAATCTAAAGATCCCCTCCATGTTAACCGTATTTATTCCCTTGAGGTACTTGAAGACCTCAATCATGTCCCCCCTGTCTCTCCTTTCCTCCAATGAAAACAGGCAGAGCTCCTCAAGTCTGTCCTCATACGTCAAATCCCCTAGCCCTCGTATCATCTTTGTTGCCCTCCTCTGTACCCTCTCCAGGAGCTGTATGTCCCTCTTCAAGTGTGGTCTCTAGTACTTACACAGTACTCAGGTGTGGTCTAACCAGTCCATTGTACAGTGGCAGAATCACTTCCTTGCTCCTAGAGGTGATCCCCTTACGATGCATCCCAACATCCTGTTTGCCTTGCTAGCTGCTCTCCTGCACTGCTCAGAGTTATTCATACATGCATCCACCATGACCCCTAGGTCTTTTTCCCCTATTAAGGCCTCCAGCGCCTCCCCTCCCAGGGTGTACCTGTGTTTAGGGTTTCCCCGACCAAGATGCAACACCTTGCACTTGGTGATATTGAAATTTAATTTCCATGTGTGAGCCCAGCTTGCCAGGGTGTCCAGGTCCCCTTGCAGGACCAACCTCCCCTCTTCTCCCTCAACTACTGCTCCCATCTTGGAGTCATCTGCGAAGAGACTCATTTCACACCCTATACCCTCCCTGATGTCCAATATGTATGCATTAAACAGGATCAGACCCAGGACCGAGCCCTGTGGTACCCCACTACCAACCTCTCTAGGGTTCGAGAGCTCCCCACAGACCACTACTCTCTGAGTGCATCCAGCTAGCCAGTTTTTAATCCATCTGACCATCAAAGGGCCAACTCCTAACCCCATCAGTTTCTCCACCAGACCTTTGTGGGGGACAGAGTCAAACACCTTGCTGAAGTCCAAGAATAATACATCCACAGGCTTACCCCTGTCCAGTTCTGATGTTACCCATTAATAGAACTCCACAAGGTTGGTTTGACATGATCTACCTGGCACAAACCCATGTTGCCGACTATCCAGACCTCCCACCTCCTCCAAGTATACCCCCAATTGTTCCTTTAGTATACTCTCCATTAATTTTCCCACCACCGAGGTCAAACTGATGGGTCTATAGTTACCTGGTACTTCTCTCGACCCCCCTTTATGGATTGGTACCACATGTGCCTCTCGCCAATCCCTAGGTACCCTCCCTGTCTCAAGTGACCTGCTGAAAAGCTCCGCCAGGGGTGCAGCCAGTATTACATTGGACACACATTTTTCTTTTGAACCTCACATTCAGAATCTTAGGAAAATCCTTCATCAGAGGTTGGGTATGCTTTATCGAGTTAAATCTTTTATGACTTTGGAATCCAGAAAGCTCTAAGTTCATAGCTTTCTGTTCTCCATACTCGATTATGGCATACTGATTTATACATCCTCATGTACCAATGTTTTGAGTCCTCTTAAAGTAATTTACCATTCAGCTCTGAGGTTTTGGCTAAATTTACCCTTTTGAACCCACTGCTCTGATCTGTATAATCAGTCATCTTCCTTATCTTTTGAAAATGGAGTACTTTATAAGATGGGCATTTTCTTATTTAAAGTTAAATGTAATTTTCTCCTTATTCTATTTCTTTAATGTTTCCTAGATTAGTTAATGCATTGTTTACTAGGTCCCAGCACAATTATAAATTTAAAATACCATTTTTAAGACTACTTTTGGGCAAAGATCCTTATTATTTAGAGCACCTAGTTTTTTAAATAGAATTCTGTTAGAAATTGTTCAGAATAGTTCTTTTCGGGTTCACATGAAATCTTCAGAAGTTGTTAATAATAACTCCTGTCAGGGTTTTAAGACACGGTTAAACAGTGGCTATCTTTGGAAACATGACATATTTTTATGTATTGTATTGTATTTTATTGATTGAATGTTTTGTTTGTGTTATGTTTGTTAATTTTTTGTGTGTGTTTTTTTAGTTTTAAACTTGTCTCCAATGAAAACGGGCAGTTTGCTCATTTGGATTTACAAGTATAAAAAAAAATGAAAAAAAAAATGGTGCAGACCCTAAACCATTTCGGTTGCCCTCCCCTTGACAGCTTCAATCCTGTGTATGTCTTTGTGGAGACAGGGTCTCCAGAACTGTACACAGTACTCCAGATGTGGTCTTACCAACTGTCTGTACAGAGGGCCAACAACTTCCTATTTTCTACTTTTGATGCCTCTCCCTATGCATCCCAGTATACCCCCAGCCCTCCTTACTGCCTTCTCACATTGCTAGCCCACCTTTAGGTCATCTGATATGACTACCCCCAGGTCCCTTTCCATTTTTGTTGTTGTCAGTATCTCAACCCCGACTGTGTACTCTTCCCCTGGGTTTTTGTTGCCCAGGTGCATTACTTTGCACTTCTTTGCATTGAATCTAAGCTGCCATACATTTGACCATTCCTCCAACCTTGCCAAGTCCCTTTTCATCCTTTCTGTCCCACTTTGCGTATCAACACTGTTGCAGAGCTTTGTGTCATCTGCAAAGAGACATGTTTTTCCTTCCAGTCCCTCTGCAATGTCACTTATAAAGACATTAAAAAGGACCAGCCCCAGTACTGAACCCTGCAGTACCCCACTAGTAACCCCCCTTTCTTCACTGTGGACTCCATTTACTATTACCATCTGTGTCCTGTTGTCCAGCCAGTGTTTTAGCCAGGCTACCACACTGGGACCTAATCCCAGGCTGGCTAATTTGTTTATTAATCTTTTGTGCAGGACTGTGTCAAATGTCTTGCTAACGTCTAGGTAGACCATGTCCACTGCCCCTCCCTGGTCTACTACTTTGGTCACCCAGTCAAAGAAATCAATTAGATTTGTCAGACATGACCTTCCTGCTGTGAATCCATGCTGCCCTGGGTCCTGTACCCCACTGGCCTCTAGATAATCAACAATTCTTTCCTTCAGAAGTGATTCCATCATTTTCCCTACCATTGAGGTCAAGCTGACAGGTCTGTAGTTTTCTGCCCCTGTCTTGCATCCACCCTCCTCCAGTCCTCAGGTACCACACCATCCTCCCATGGTTTACTAAACATGGTAGTCAGTGGTGTTACTAGTTCTTCCCTTAGTTCTTTTAGAATTCTGAGGTGACTCCCATGAGGCCCCATTGCTTTATCCTTCAGTTTTAAGAGTTTTTTTCTGAATCCTTTCTTCTGTGAAAAAAACTGATATCAACCCCCTCATCCAGACTGCTTCTAGTGACTGGATTAGGTCTCTCCTCCATACTGTCCTCTACTTTATTCAATGGGGGGGGGGATAACTGGGGAAGACCTTCATACGTATCCCATCTTGACCATCAAGGTTGGTATTTGTGCAATTACTGCACAAGTCCAAAGTAAGTTTCTTCAATCCTTGGATAGATGTTACTATTTTTACCCATTCCTGCAGCTGGGGAAGGTCCTGCGGGAGCCACTTTTTTGTAACAGTTTTCACAGCTGGTATCATTAGGACAGCCCAAAGGTATTTACCCTCTTTACCTGTCACCTCCCCAAGGTATGCCCCCAGAAGGAGGCTGTCTGGGACCACATCAGTCAGAAGCCCAAAATGCTCTTCAAATGTTGTTGTACTGCCCTCCAATAGGGCTGTAACCCTGGGCATGTCCAGAAGATATGGGCATGTGAGGCCTCTGATTCCCCACACCTTCCCCAACATACTGTCCTGTCCCACCTCGCCACATGAACTGAGTTTCCAACCAAATTCTTTCCAAACTGGGGAAGAGAAGGAGGATTGCCAGGTGTTTCTCCAAATGTAGGACCACTGATCATCGCTTATTCTAATGTTTAGATCTGTTTCCCATTTAGTTTAATATAGACTGTAGTATTTCCAAGGTCTTTAAGACAATTGGTGTATAATATGGTGATAGCTTTCTCTCCCCATTTAGACCCCCATATAATTTGGAAGTGTGTTTGTGAGGGTATGTCTATATGTTCTCTCATGTGCCCTGAGGAGACTGTTGACATATGTAACCCCTAGATGGCGCTATCCCAGGGGCTACTACCCCTGCCTGATTTGCCACTAACAGGTTGAGGGGCCTGGATCCAATGGCGGGTGCCTCCACCCAGAGGTCAGGGTTTGCAATAGTTAAACTAACTTGGTCACAGCCCTCTGGGACACTGCAACCCCCCTTTCTTCCCACTAGTGGCCCACACAATATATCAGAATTACCTTCACAGTATACACTTACCCCCAGGTCTAGTTCCGGCACTGGGACCTCCTGTGAGAATGAGATACAGTGCAACAGTCACAGTACAGTACTTTAACATAGACAAATACCTCAGGCAGTATAACTTTGCTGAAACAAGCAGCTCTGATTTATTTAGGGGATATAACAGGACAGGGAAATCAGGTTAATTAGCTTATCACTCTAATAATCTACCTATGGCTCTGTGCACAGGCCTATCCCTATCAGTTACTGTCCCTGGGTACCCAAGCCCTAGTGGCTAGTCCAAACCGTGGCAGCTGGTAGGGGCCCTTTCACCAGAGAAAGGAGAAATTAAACAGTCAGCAGTACAGTAATTCCATTTGGATTTAATGTGGCAATTCAACAGGAGAGCGACCCTGAATTAGTACTCACGACCTCCAGATAAGATAGGGTCCTTCAATGTCAGCAGGGCTCACTTGAGGTACACAAACCTCTACACATCCATATAAAGAAAGCACTATACCAGGCAGGCTGCATCTGTATCCCGATCGCAATTACTGCACAATACCGGGAGAACACACAGCAGATTCAGTTCCTGACAGACCGAGTGCAATTTTCAGCAATTTCTCCAGTCTTCTACAGGGTGAGCCTGGTTTCTACTCTTCAGAGATCCTTTGATTCTTTTCACAGGACAGATTCAGTCCTAACAAGCTGCAGACCGGAACTCTGGGCCTTACACGTTTTTGACTAAAACTGCACACTGAAAAGCACAGGGCTCCTTCCTTCTTCACTGCCAAAGCTCAACTGAACTCCAACCGACAAAACCGGGCACTTCCTTTGAGTTCCTCCCAGTTCTTGACTGGATTGGCTGTCACTCACAATAGACTGCTGCTGTTGGTCCAAAAAGGCACTGAAGTCTAAACTACATCTCCCAGAGTCACTGCCCATACAATCCTCTTGTGGCTGGCTCAGATTATGAGTCCAAGTTCTGATTCGTCAAGGCACCATTTTAGAGCTAGCTTACCCCACACTGATTGGTCCAGTTCAGCAGTTCAAAACTAGAATGGGAACTAGCAGACACAGTTCTGACTGCAAAGAAAGCAGGTTAGACAAACTGTAATTTCATTATTACTCTAAATAATTTCTGGCAAACAGTTACATCTTTCAGATAGGTTCCCTTTGCACTCTAGTGACTGCAAAAATGAAGTGAATTGGCAGCAGCTCGAGTGGTACTCAGGAAGAAACACACAGTCCCCATACAAACTAATTATGTCTGCAAGCAGACAGCTCTTAAGAGACAGTACCAGAGGTTCTAAAACACTCACTGATAAATGGCTTAGCATGCCAAACACCATTCAGGCTTGGAGCATTCAAGCAAGCTCCTGGAAGTCTTTTAGGAACCCCCATTTGCAGGGGTTACACCCTTCCTGGCCTGGAAAGCTTGGCGTCCGCGTCAAGCAAGTACCCATAAGTTTCAACTGCAACCATATACATTTGCATTAGGCTGCATGTAATCATCAGTCAATATATCATTTTACCAGAACACATTTCTGAAACATTGCAGTACGTCACTCTTTACACAGTATTACATACACATTGTACCATAACTCAAGTTATTACCTCTTGTACATGAAACCTGAAGAGAGGCCCTTCCTATCAGATTACCTTGGGGCTGGACGGGGCAAGGGCACCATGCTAGAAAGGCAACACAAGTAACTTGGAGTTAGCACTGATGCTCAGTTTGGGCAATGAGCTCGGGACACATACACTCCTTTATGGACAACATTGAGAGGTAAATCCACAGACCTCCCAAGGGAATCATAACTGAGGTGCACCACAGGCTTTACAGCTCGACCAGTCTTTCTAGGGAACTGTTACAGTCTCTGCACTCTGAGCCTCATTTCAGCATTGTCCTCACTTGTCAGAGTCTCCATGAGTGGGGAGGCTAGAACTTGGGGCACTTTCAGCTCCAGGAGTTACAGTTTCTGGGTCCACAACATTTGGCTCACATGAGCATTTCGGACACTAGCAGTGGACTGTCAGGCACTCAAAATACTCTTCTTGTTCGGGTGTATCACAGTCTGCCCCAATCTATCATTTCCTCCTGAAACTCAAACAGTTCAACCATGCAAATGATTCCATTTCATCTGATCTGAAGCTTTGCACTTCACTTTCTGGGAGCAATGGCTCCAGGGATGAAGCTGAGGGCTTAGACAGTCCAGAAGGCCCAGCTTTGTCTCAGTATTGACTAGGGATTGCCCGAACAATTGACTCAGTTCATAGAAGGATAGTATTCAAAGTCACTCTCACTTTCTTCCGATATGGACTGACAGTCATGCTCAACTGGGACTTGTGGAGGGAACACTTTAACTTTGCTTCTGTAGGTGCAGACTTTCTTGATCTTTTCTTAGCAGCAGCTCTGGTCACTGGTCCAGAGGGGCATCTTCTAGGGCTCAGACTCAATTAAGATTTGTCCAATGGGCAGTAAATGATTTCTATGCATTGTTTTACATCTTTTGAATTATTCTCAGGCCTTACTTTGTACACTGGCAGATCATCTAGTTTGCCCACTACAATGTGAGGGAGATGGTGCCATCTGTCAGCAATCTTGTGCTTGCCATGCAGTCCCAGATTTCTTAGCAATACCGATCTCCCTCCTGGAGTTCCTGTGCTTTCACCTTTTATCATACCTTTCTTTGTTGGCCAGATTTCTTTTGGCAGCCATGGTTTGAGCCAGTTAGTACGCATGAGTTAGCTGGGCCTTTAACTTTGCACATACTGTAAATAGTTGTCAGCTTGAACCCCATCAGGAGACCCAAACACACATCTACTGGTAGTCGACTTCTCTTCCAAACATCAGGCGGTAGGGGAGAATCCAGTGGCATCACTTTTGGTGCAGTTATAAGCATGTACCAGGGTGCTAATTTGTTGGCTCCATCTAGGCTTGTCCTTTGGGTGCAGGGTGCCTAGCATATCTAGCAAAGTGGGGTTGAAGCGTTCAGGCTGTGGGTCCCCTGGGGTGGTGAGAGTGGTTCTGGACTTTCGCACTCCCACAGAGAAAGCATCTCTTTGATCAGGCGACTCTCAAAGTCTCTCCTTGATCAGAATGGATTCTTTGTGGAGCCCCATAGTGAACAAAAAGTTTTCTACAAGTACTTTGGCCACAGTGGATGCTTTCTGGTCTTTGGTGGGAAAGCTTGGGCATATCTCGTGAAATGGTCAGTGACCACCAGCACATTACTGATATTTCTTTGATCTGACTCCAAACTCAGAAAATCAACAGACCAGCTCCATGGGTGCACTGGTGGTGATGTTAACAAGGGGCAGCCCTCTGGAGCAAAGCTTTCCTCTGTAGCAGCGACTACAAGTTCGAATGTGTTGCTCACATCAGCTCCCATCTTAGGCCAATAGAATCTGGATCTCACCAAGTCAAGTGTTCTGTCTATACCAAGGTGCCCCATGTGGTTGTGCAAGGACCTCAGTACTGAGTCTCAAAAGCAGTGGGCAGCACTAGTTGTTGTT
The DNA here is from genome assembly GCA_016271365.2 of Neoceratodus forsteri. NCBI lineage: Eukaryota > Metazoa > Chordata > Ceratodontiformes > Ceratodontidae > Neoceratodus > Neoceratodus forsteri. The sequence goes on from CM028136.1 coordinate 88,233,848, forward strand.
TGTCTACTTGTCCCCTCTGTCTACTGTTTCTCTGTATAACAGTTTATTGATCAGTTTCAACTTAGGACCTTCTTTGTATAACAGTGCAGTTCTCAAATCAGTGGGCGTAATTTGGACATCTTTTCCTGCATAAAGGGCTTCTAAGCTGCTTTGATCATGGGATCGTGAGTTGAGCCGCCCGAATACTATCATTGTCCAGCTGAGGCAGTGCACCAATGTCTATTGCAGAAAAGTGGCAATAAGCAGCAGGTATGCAATTCTCAGAGGGTCCCAAGCAATCCACCATGCAGTCCACTCGTCCATGGACATTTGTTCCTCCCTGTCAAACTTCCGGCAGAGTGCCGAATGTCAGGTTCTGCCAATCGGACCCAATCATTCTGGGGAACAGGCCTCCGGAGAGCATCAACATCTATGGTTTCAGACCTGCCGGTATCGAGAGCATAGTCATATGTAGATAATGCAGAAAGCCACCTATGGCCAGTGGCATCCAACTTAGCTGAGGTCTGCACATAGGTCAAAGGATTATTGTCCAGTTTTACTAGTATTTTAGCTCCATACAGTACTCATGGAATTGGTCAACAATAGCCACTTCAAAGCTAGGAACTCTAACTTATGTACAGGATAGTTTTTTCGGATGGGTCAGGCTTCTACGTGAGGCCACTGGTCTCAGGCCATTCTCGTGCTCTTGGTACAACACAGCCCCCAACCCTTGCAAGCTAGCATCAGTGTGCAGGGGCGTAAGGTTTTCTTGGATCAGCATAGGCCAGCACTGGAGCATGGGTAAGTTGATATATGATCTCATGAAAAGCAGTCTCACAATCAGGAGTCCAGCGGGCCCCAAATACTTCACTTCGGATGAAAATACACTCTTTCAGTCTTGAGGACCCTTGACTTTTGGTATTTTTGTGGGTTGGGGATACCCTTGAGTAAGGTTAAGTAAAGGCGGATCACTCTTGAATAGTCCTTGATGAAGGCGCCGATAATAACCACAGAATCCCAGGAATCTTTGCAGTTCTTTTTAGATTTTTGGGCTGTGGCCAGTGGTCAAGGCCTCAACTTTACTTGGTCGGTCTCTATTCCTCGGTGGATACTATGTGTCCACATACTTTACTGATGTTTGAAGAATTGACACTTATCAATGGACAGTTTAAGCCAAAGTCCTCAATCGGTCAATACCTTAAATAATCTGCTCTCATGTTCCTCCAGTGAGCTGCCAAACACAATAACATCATCTAGGTATACCAGGCACTCTAGTAAGTTCATGTCCCCACTGCACGCTCCATCAATCGTTGAAAGTGGCTGGGGCACCTGAAATCCTTGAGCATCCTCATGAATTCATAGAAGCCAAGCCCGGACAGATAAAGGCCGTCTTCTCCACGGTCCTCTGGGGCCATCGGGATCTGGTAGTACCCACTGGAGATCCAGCACAGAGAACCACTTGCTCCCGTTTAGGCAGTCAAAGCATCCTGAATGCAGGGCATTGTGTACTGATCAGGGATAGTCCGCCAGTTTAAGTGCGATAATCCACACACCCTTACTGTTCCATTCTTTTCCTCACTACCACAATGGGGGAAGCATAAGGGCTTCTGGATTCTTGTATTACACCAGCAGCTAACATCTCTTGCAGATGCCGTCTCACATCATCTATGTCAGCAGGTGCCAGGCGTCGAGACCTCTCACGAAATGGTCTTTCGTCATGCAGCCGGATATTGTGCTCAGCTCCTTGCACGCATCCTACATCCCATTCCTTTAAAGAAAACACCTGGTCTCTCTGGGCAAGCTTCTCACTGATCCTCACTTTCCATTCAGCTGGCAGCGGGGAGTCGCGAAATCAAACAAGTCAGGCGTTACTCTGTCATTCTTCCTTGAACTCTTGCTGCTGGTAATTGCAGTGTCTGCACAATGCACATTAGCCAGGATGCAACCTCTGTTTACTTCGAATGTCTCTTTCAGCACACATTATGAACTTGGACCATTACCCTCTGGCATAAGCATGGCTCTAGCGGCAAATACTAGGCTTGACTAGCAGTCCTCTGGCAATTTTCTCCATCGCTTCTGGTGCATCCAACATTAATATTTTATTCTTAACATCCCTTTCTGATCACGGACCTCTCCTGTAAGGTACACTGGGCATTTGGCGCCAGGATCAGAGACTCAGGATCCTTCTTCCATACAATTCCGACCGGTTCCTCTGGTTCTGTTTTTCAGCATCTCTCTGTGCCTCATAGGCCTTCTAATTAAAGCTGAACTCTAAAGCTCTACTAGTCTTTGACCCCTGTTTTCATAACACAACTGTGCCAGCCTTCCGAACATATGAGCATTTGTTCCAATCAACAAAGGGACACCATCATACAGTCCAGTGGGGGACACACTAAGGCTAGGGTCTCTACTTGTTGACCACTCCAGCCACGGGAGGTGGGAAAGACAGGCAATTCGGATATACCGGAATAGGGTAGGCCTTCTCACTTAACTCCCATACATGCAGTCCTTCTAATGGTTGTAAGGTACGTCTGACAAATGCTTGATACCAATCCTGGAACATAATTGTCACTTGGAGCCACTGTCTAATACAGCTCTTGTGAGACACTCCATTCACCTTTACAGTGGTCTCCATGGAGGGACCCACTATTCTGGACCAGTCTGGAGGCGGTAGTGGGGCCTGGGCAACTGACTTTGCCACAAAAGGACGTGAATTAGCATTTTGGTGCCCTCACTGGGATCATGTCGCACTCTTAACCACTGATTTCTTCTCAAGCTCTCCTTGTAGCCTTATGCAACTTTGTCAGTGTCTTTTGGGACTGGCATTCCCTTTTCATGTGCCCATCTTTCCCACAATTATAGCAAAACATACTTTCTGGAGTTTGAGCTGGCCGGGCGCCACACTGGGAGCCAGGGCGGGTATTACTAACTGGAAACCTGGGTGCCATCTCTGTCTGCGGTGATAAGCATTTGAGACATCTCGTCAGTTTCTCCACTCCATGGTCAAGGAATTGAGTTTGGAGCTGTTATCAGCAGGAGATACATGGTGGGTAACCCTCCACCCCCATAGCAGATGCAGTCGGATATAGGTCAGGGCCCGTGATTGCAGGCGTGGCCTTCATAAAGGGACTGTTTTGAATTCCCGGATCTCTCTCAACAGTTCGCCCCATTGTGGCATATCTTTTCCTTGTCAGAGCACTCATTGACTGTTAACCTCCCCTGAACTTCACTTGATGGGTCACCCTCAGTCACTCGGGTCGTAGCCACAGCTGTTGGTGCAGGTACCTCCGAAGGTCGCCTTTCTCAACTCCTAATTCTCTCATTAACTCATCATAGGAGGGTGGGGATTCCAGTCGATTTCCAGGCGTAACTGAAGCAACAGCAGTTCTGAGAAGGGGTCAGACTTAAGGATTCTGTCCAGTCTGGTTCGGTCCAGTTCAATCGCTGGCAAACTACCCTTCTGAGGCATTCTTGCAACAATTTTTCCAGCCGAGAGACATACACAGACAACACCCCCTTGGTACTGTTGTGCATTTCTTACTCTCCACCATAGGTCCTCATCAGAATCTGGGCTCCATACATTCTCCAAGGCCTCAAGATAGCCTGTGCAGTCGCTTCAGGGTTACTGGCCCGTTTGCACGGATGGTAGCCAGGGCGGGACCTCGGAGGCTCTCACTAACCCTCTTTAGCTTTTAGCCTCCGAGCATTGCCATTCTAGCATTTGGGGCAACATAGTCTATCCAGGTCTCCCAGTCATCCTCCCTTGGGGGTGGGAGGTGCCAGAGAAGATCCTCAACCTTGGTAAGAGTCGTGACTAATGGCAGGTGCAGAAATAGGAGTCTGCATTGGTTCAGCCACCATTACGGGCACTGGAGCAGGAGAGGGTGTTGGGGAGGAACACCCCAAGTGGCAAGAATAGTTTCTTCAAGTCCTCCACAGTTTCCCTCTCCAGCAACCATTCAGCAAATTTCTCCTCAAAAGTTTCAGATAGTGGTGGGGCTGATTCCCCAGGTCTTTACTGTCCTTAGTTATCACTCTCCAAGCAGTGAGGGCTCCCTCTGGGGTAATGGTCTGTGGCACTTTGGAGCTATCTATGGGATCCTTAAACTCTACTAGGGCCAGGAAAGTGTGGGTGAGCAGATTAGCATGCCGACCCACCACCACAGGGTTTTGTAAACCTTCCACCTTGGAAAGTACTCCCTGCACAGTGTCCGTATTGATACCCAGGGGGATGTCCAGGATAAGCATAGCATTTGGGGGTCGATCTCCTCCCCAGTACACCACTCCACCAGCCGGTGCACAGCCACTTCTGTCGGGGTACCCATTTTTTTCTTAACAGTGGTTCGTAAATATGGCCACTAGAGGACACACAATCCCACGGTGAGCCTCCAAGATGTAACCCCTAGATGGCGCTATCCCAGGGGCTACTACCTGCCTGATTTGCCACTAACAGGTTGAGGGGCCTGGATCCAATGGGTGCCTCCACCCAGAGGTCAGGGTTTGCAATAGTTAAACTAACTTGGTCACAGCCTCTGGGACACTGCAACCCCTTTCTTCCCACTAGTGGCCCACACAATATATCAGAATTACCTTCACAGTATACACTTACCCCAGGTCTAGTTCGCACTGGGACCTCCTGTGAAATGAGATACAGTGCAACAGTCACAGTACAGTACTTTAACATAGACAAATACCTCAGGCAGTATAACTTTGCTGAAACAAGCAGCTCTGATTTATTTAGGGGATATAACAAGGACAGGGGAAATCAGGTTAATTAGCTTATCACTCTAATAATCTACCTATGGCTCTGTGCACAGGCCTATCCCTATCAGTTACTGTCCCTGGTACCCAAGCCTAGTGGCTAGTCAAACTGTGGCAGCTGGTAGGGGCCCTTTCACACAGAGAAAAGGAGAATTAAACAGTCAGTAGTACAGTAATTCCATTTGGATTTAATGTGGCAATTCAACAGGAGGCGACCCTGAATTAGTACTCACGACCTCCAGATAAGATAGGGTCCTTCAATGTCAGCAGGGCTCACTTGAGGTACACAAACCTCTTCACACATCCTATAAAAGAAAGCACTATACCAGGCAGGCTGCATCTATCCCGATCGCAATTACTGCACACCCGGGAGAACACACAGCAGATTCAGTTCCTGACAGACCGAGGCAATTTTCAGCAATTTCTCCAGTCTTCTACAGGGTGAGCCTGGTTTCTACTCTTCAGAGATCCTTTGATTCTTTTTCAGGACGGATTCAGTCCTAACAAGCTGCAGACCGAACTCTGGGCCTTACACACGTTTTTGACTAAAACTGCACACTGAAAAAGCACAGGGCTCCTTCCTTCTTCACTGCCAAAGCTCAACTGAACTCCAACCGACAAAACCGGCACTTCCTTTGAGTTCCTCCCAGTTCTTGACTGGATTGGCTGTCACTCACAATAGACTGCTGCTGTTGGTCCAAAAGGCACTGAAGTCTAAACTACATCTCCCAGAGTCACTGCCCATACAATCCTCTTGTGGCTGGCTCAGATTATGAGTCCAAGTTCTGATTCGTCCAAGGCACCATTTTAGAGCTAGCTTACACACTGATTGGTCCAGTTCAGCAGTTCAAAACTAGAATGGGGAACTAGCAGACACAGTTCTGACTGCAAAGAAAGCAGGTTAGACAAACTGTAATTTCATTATTACTCTAAATAATTTCTGGCAAACAGTTACATCTTTCAGATAGGTTCCCTTTGCACTCCTAGTGACTGCAAAAATGAAGTGAATTGGCAGCAGCTCGAGTGGTACTCAGAGAAAACACACAGTCCCCATACAAACTAATTATGTCTGCAAGCAGACAGCTCTTAAAGAGACAGTACCAGAGGTTCTAAAAACACTCACTGATAAATGGCTTAAACGCCAAACACCATTCAGGCTTGGAGCATTCAAGCAAGCTCCTGGAAGTCTTTTGGGAACCCCCATTTGCAGGGGGGTTACACATAGTCTCTCAGTTGGCAGAAACGAAGCCTGTCAACTTCCTGTCAGTCAAACTTATGTCAGGCTGCCTCAAGTGAGATTACTGAGCTGCATGTAATAAGTGTATTGGGGAAGCAATGCCTCTCTGTGCTTGCAATTTAAACCAATTGTCTTGCACAGCTGGAGGAAATCCAGGATCCATGAGCCACCATCTGTATAACCAGAGGGATGACTTAGTGTATCCTCGTGAGATTCCCCTTGTCCAACCCTCCATGACTGCCTCTGTGCCCTTGTACCTTGATTTAAAATGTTTGAAGTTTGACCCCTGAACCAAGGCTGCTCGCAATATCATATCCCCATACCCCTCCAAATCGATCTGCTCCCGACTAGACAGGTAGTTCGGGCTATCCCACAGTAATGCTACCTCATTTGTCTGGCCACCCAGTATCCCTGAATATTGGGGAATGTGAGACCCCCCCTCTCCTTTAGGGAGATACAGCATCTGTCTTCTGATTCTTGGACACCGTTTCCTCCACAAAAAGTCAAAAAACTATTTCTGACCCATTTTGAGATGCCTCGAAGATACCACAAAAGGCACACACTGAAACATGTACAAAAGATGGGCGAGGGCGTTCATTTTGAGGGACTAGGTCCGTGCGTATAAGAACAGAAATATTCTTAATGTATAAAGTATTGTATATACAGTATATCCATGGTTTTAACTAACTTGATTGTAATGACTTATGTCAAACAATAAACTATTACTTTTTTATTTATTTCAGATTAATACCTTTGCGCCATGATGGCTCTTTTACAAAGGTTTCAATTAGTAGATGCAACTACAACAACAGTACAATACATAAAGTGAAAAATATTACACAAATGGTGGATACATCTACACAGAATAGGTCAAAGGCTTGTTAATTTAATTTGTTAATCTAATTTGTTAAGCCAAAGCTCAGACAGAAGAACACATTGCAAAATCAGTGGGTAGAGGGGACAAAACCTTTTACAGGTACATAAGTGAAGAAAGAAAGACAAAGGGAGGGATAGTGAGACTGAAGGGGCGGATGGAGCCACTGGAGGATGACAACAGTAAAGCTGACATACTGAACAGGTATTTCTGCTCAGTCTTACTGAGGAAGAGGAGGGTAGTGGGTCTGAAGGGAGTACAAGGGGTGAGAATGGTGCAGAAATGGACACAAGTCCCTTTACACGAGAAAGGGTCCTGAAGGAACTGGAAGTAATAAGAGTTGATAAAGCAATGGGGCCAGATGGGCTGCACTCCAGGATCCTTAAAGAACTAAGAGAGGTGGTGGCTGAACCTCTGGCTATCTTGTTTAGCCGATCACTGGAAACAGGGGAGGTACCCAAAGACTGGAGGACAGCAGATGTAGTCCCCTTATACAAAAGTGGGAACAAAGAGGAAGCAGGGAACTACAGACCAGTCAGCCTCACCTCGGTAGTGGGGAAGATCATGGAAGCACTACTGAAGGAGAGATTGGTGGAACATCTGGTTGTCAATGGACTACAGGACCCAAGGCAGCATGGTTTCACCAGGGGGCGGTCGTGTCAGACCAACCTCATTGAATTGTTTGACTGGGTGACTAGGGAGGTGGATCAGGGGAGGGCAGTGGACATGGCCTATCTGGACTTCAACAAGGCCTTTGACACTGTGCCACATAGAAGACTATTACACAAACTGGGGAATATGGGTGTGGGCAGGACAGTAGTGTGGTGGGTAGGTAACTGGCTGGGTGGCAGGACACAGAGGGTGGTGGTAAATGGCTGTCACTCCACAGAGGGAAGAGTGACCAGTGGGGTACCACAGGGATCAGTATGGGACCGGTCCTATTCAACATCTTCATCAGTGACATGGCGCAGGCCCTAGAAGGCAGAATTTCACTGTTTGCTGATGACACAAAGCTCTGTAACAGACTAGACACACCAGAGGTGTAGACAGAATGAGAAGCGACCTGCAGAAACTTGAAGAATGGTCGGGGTTTGGCAGCTGAAATTCAATGCAAAGAGTGCAAGATAATGCATATGGGGCACAGAAACCTGGCACAATATATCAGTTGGGGTGAGGATATAGCATGCACTAAGCAGGAAAGGGATCTTGGGTTATCATCTCTGATGACCTCAAGGTAGAGAAACAGTGTGACAAGGCAGCAGGTAAAGCAAATAGGATGCTGGGATGTATAGGCAGGGGCATTACCAGCAGGAAAAGGGAGGTCATAATTCCGCTATACAAGACACTAGTGAGGCCCCACCTGGAGTACAGTGTACAGTTCTGGAGACCATACCTACGTAAGGACATAGACAGGGTAGAGAAGGTTCAGAGGAGGGCAACAAAGATGGTGCATGGATTGCATCAAAAGTCCTATGAAGACAGGTTGAAGAAACTGAACATGTTCTCCCTGGAGGAGAGGAGGGAGAGAGGGGATATGATAGACATACAATTATCTTACAGGGAGGAACAGGGTGCAGGAAAACACTATTTTTAAGTGAAAAAGATGTTCCAGGACTAGAGGGCATGGGATGAAGTTGGAGGGAGGACGATTCAGAGGAAACGTGAGGAAGAATTTCTTCACAGAACGGGTGGTGGACAAGTGGAACACCCTGCCAGAGGAAGTGGTGGGGGCTGAAACAATCACGGGATTTAAGAATGCATGGGATAGACATAAAGGAATTCTGGAGGTCAGGAGTAAGGGGCAACAGACTTCTAGGAAAACAAACTGAACTTACAAGCTCAAATGGGCAGACTGGGTGGGCCAAAGGCCCTTATCTGCCGACACTGTCTATGTATCTATGTATCTATGTAATTACAAAAGTGCACACAGATGTGCAGCATCGTTTCACGATTCTACGTTCATACAGTAGTATGCTTAGACAAACAGCACAGTTACTAAGTGCAGGGTAGTGGGGTATGGCAGTCACAGAGGACTTTGTCTAGAGAGGGAGGCTAGGAAGGGGTTTAGGGAAGGGAGGCTGGTAGTGATTAGAGGGAGGGGTTAGACACCCCTAATAGGGGCAGGGATTCCCTGCATTTAGGGAGGGCAGTCACAATGGTTATCTTGGACTAGGAGGATTCAGAGGTCTCTTTTGAAAGGGCCACTTTTATATGCTTTAATAGGGAAATGGGGAGGTCATTTACCCACTGGGGCCCCCGATAAGCAAGAGATCGGTGGGCAAAGGAGGTTCATTTAAAGGGAACATGGAGTACACCCTTGGCTGATCTTCTGGTCATTTTAGTGGTTAAATTGCATTGGAACAAAGCTACAGTAGAATCCAGTGCTAGCCCCAGAAGGTTTTTTTAACCAATCAAGCAAGCCTGGTACCTAGCCCTTAGGTCCAGGGGGAGCCACCTAGTTGAGGAGTAGAGGCTACAAGTGTGTGTTAGGTGATTAGCCCCAAGGACCAGTTGACAGGCCTTGTTAAGCAGCAATTCGACTTGTTTAAGCACAGTTTCAGTGGCAGCATTGTAGATGACTAGCCCGTAGTCTATTATTGATAATATTGAGCTCTGAGTTACGGGACTTAGAGACTGTGTTGTCATGGCTTGCCTGTCCTGATATAGGATACCAAGTTTGGTATTTGCTAAATTAATTATGTGGTCAATGTGAGAGGTGAAGCAGAGAGTGTCATCAACGTAGATGCCAAGTTATTTGAAGGTTGTTATTTGTTCAATGGTGTCTCCCTTTTGGCTAAGGATGGCCAATGGATCAGCATTTTACTTAGAGAGAGGCACTGTGAAGTGCATAATTTTATTTTTTCTATCATTTATGAGGAGTCAGTTTAGAGAGAACCAGGACTCAAGCTTTGTGAAACTATTTTGTAGTGTTGCTGTTATTTCAGATGGGTGATTGCCTGGTACAAAAGATTAGTGCATCATCTGCATAAAGTAGAATCTTGGCTGGGCAAGTGTTGGGGAGTGAATTTATAAATAGGCTGAAAAGTAATGGTCCTAAGATTGAACCTTGGGGGACAACCCGAGTTACATTCCTTGGATCAGAGGCTACTCTTCGTATCCTCACACACTGCAACCTGTGTGAAAGGTAGCTGCTGAACCATGAAACAGTGTCATTGGACATGCCTAGTGCCATAAGGTTGTTGAGTAGGATATGGTGATTCACAGTATTGAAAGCTTTGGTGAGTCTATAAAGATAAACCCCAGAGTCTTTCTGGTGTTTAAAGCATCGTACAGGTGAGCGGTAAAGTCTATTAGTGCTGAGATATTGTTGTGGCTTTGACGAAACCCATGCTGTTGCACGCAAAGTAGATTATATTTGTTCATGTATTCAGTGAATTGATCTGATACAATTCTCTCTAGGGCTTTGGGGGGGGGGTAATATAGAAATGGGGTGGTAGTTACCCAGGCTAGTTCTGTCCCCATTTTTGAATACTGGGGTGATGAGGGCATCTTCCACCTATCTGGGAATACTCCAGTTTTGAGGGATATATTAAATATATTAGTGAGTGCAAGAGCTAGTTCATTCAGGGTAAGGGCAATTAGCTTCATATCAATCTTGTCGCTGCCAGTACTGGTTTTGCCTAAAACCTTTTTGACATATTTGATGGTTTGTGACCTAGTGATTTGTTTGATGTAGAACAGAGGTTATCCATTGTTAAGGGAGGGGTGAGGGTTGATGTTAAGGGACTTACTGTTAGGCTGAGTTTTTAGATACTCTGGTGCTAGTACCAAGCTTAAGTCTGTGAATGCATGATTAAAGGCATTTGCCAGGTCCTTAGGTTGCTGTGGTGGGCCTGCTGGAGTGACAATGAGATCGAGTGGCCTCTGAATTCCTTGCTAGTCAGAGATTTAATGCTGTTTCAGAAATCCTTCCATTTACCCCCGGTTTCTTTCCATTTGTTCCCTATAGTAGGTTGCCTTTGCTTTTCTCACTAGTCTAGTATACCTATTTCTGACTGTTTTGTGAGCAGTATAATCAGCCTGACTACTGGTTGCTCTAGTTTTGTGCCAGAGGTTGTCCCAGAGGTTCATTTGCTCGATGAGAGGGCCAGTGTGCCAGGGATTTATGGTTCCTTTGGCTTTTGAGGTTCTGACAGGGGCAAATAAATCACATGTATTGTTAAAGACTGTGATTAGGTAATCAAGGGCCAGATTTGCATCACTACAGTCATCTAATGGTGTCCAATCAGTGCTTTTTAGGTACCTTTTTAAGTGTTCCAACTGCCCTTTTCTAAGGGATCGTTTTTTGGTGAGCTGGAGGCTCTTTTAAACCCTTCTTTGTCCATGAGCAGACTATTTGAGAGTGGTCGCACAAGGTGTCAGGTAGAACAGAAATGTTTGTAATATGCTCAGGGCAGGTAGAGAGAAGCTAGTCAATAAGGGGGGCTGGTACCAGTGCGGAAATTCATCCTGGTAGCTTGGGAGACCATCTGCTTCAGGTAAAGGCTGTGAATTTTATCTCTGGTAGCCACTGTATCCTGTGCTAACCAGTTAGTGTTAAAGTCCTCTAGGGTAACCTGTTCCCAGCCCTGTTTAGCTTGACTGAAATGATTGTAAAATTGACCTAACCCTTGTCCTGGTTTTCCCAGGGATATGTAGACTGTGGTTAGCAGCAGAGTCTTACATTGGTCACCTACAGAGAGTTTGATTGAAAGTATTTGAGGTTCTTTAGTGTTGATATTATTAGGCATGATGGGTCCCCCAATATTATTGCTCAGGTAAACAAGGCAACCACCCCCTTATTTGGCCAGTCTGTCCAGCTGGGAGGTGGTATAGCCATCAAGTGAGACTGTGGCATTTGATATCTTGTGAGAGAGCCAAATTTTGGTGAGCAAGATTATATCAGGCTTGTATATCACAACCCAGGCCTGGAATTGGGGGGAGTTTGGGTAGAAGGCTACCAATATTAATTGATATAATTTTGATACAACCATGGAGTGTGGGGTTCATCGTGGCAGTAGGGCCTGGGTTAAGGTGTGCATTCCCTGACAGGAGTAATAGGAGGATGACTATCCTTTTAGTATACTGTTTCCACCAGGCTCTCAGTCTGTGGGTCTGTCTGTGCCTACCAAGGCTATGTTTCAGAAAGCCTTTGTGGTGGGATGTGTGCACATTAAGGCCTTTACAATCACGGGTGTGATGGGTGGTGATTAGTTTGCTGGAGGGGGTAAGTGCATGTAGAGGAGCTTAGCAACCTGATTCTCCATGGTTCCTAGTTTTTGTGTTAGTGGGTAGTGGACTGATGGCAGGTCACTATAGGTGAGATTCTCAGTCATTCCTTCAAACACACCTACTAGTGTGGGTAGGAGTATGAGTGCCATTATTTTAAGGTATCCAACTGAGCCCCTCTTAGTTTGCCAGTAAGTGTACATGGTGGGGTCGTAGGTATCTGTCCCCTTAAGAGAGAGAGAGGATGACAGCAGCACTTGGAAAGTGGGGCCCAGAGTGCAGAAACTGTATTTTTAAAGAATGTTAGGGGAGGGGGTGGAAGGGCAGGGGAACATTCAAAGTTTAGAAGGTAGGCAGGCGCTAGATATTGCTAAAAATTCAGTAATATTGTTAGAGGTTCAGTAATAGAAGTATATAGAAGATGGCAAGGGAACCAATAGTAGTGGCTGTCCTGGAGAAACCAGACAATAGCGGACAGCTGCTGGGAGCTGGTGTCCAATGGGATTGAATCCTTTGACTGTGATACACCTTAGTTTCTGAAGCCGGAGGGGAGGCGTGGTCAGTGGTTGTACAAGCCAAGCTGCACTGCTTGCAGGCAGGGAGGCACTCGATCAAGGGCGTAGTCTTAAGAGAGAAAAAAGAAGCAGGTCAGGGCAAGATAAAGTGGCTGTGGTGATTGGGCAAGCAGTTAATTGGTGGGAGGGTTAGTGGTAGAACAAAGGAGAGGTGGTGGCTAAAGTGGGGCTGGGGGTTAGCCAAAGAATGGAGGTTACAGGGTGGCTAGACCCTGTAGGTGCTAGGGATGTTTAAATGAATCAGGAATTAATTTAAGCCCACGGAGAGAGGGATAGTGAGAGAATCAGCTTAGTCAGGGAAAGATTTAATAAGAGCAGGGCAGGTCTGACAGAAATTATTAAGTCAAAGAAAGATAGAGTTAATGCAGAGCGGGTTTCCTGGCAATTGTTAGGCAATCATTTCAACTAACAAAAAAATTTGAAATACTGTAACATCCTATAACAGTTCTAAATAATTGAATGCATTGAAAATTCAAAGTTTAGAAGGCAGGCAGATATTGCTAAAAGTCAGCAATAGAAGTATATAGGAAATGGCAAGGGAGCCAACAGTAGTGGCTGTCCTGGAGGACACCCAACAGCGGGTAGCTGCTGGGAGTCAATGTCCAATGAGATTGAATCTTTTGACTGCTGTATACCTTAGTTCCTGAAACTGTAGGGGAGACACAGTCAGCGAATGTACAAGCCGAGCCACACTGCTTGCTGGCAGGGCGGTGTCTGATCAAGGATATAGTCTTAGTTCTTGAGGCTGAAGGGAAGGCACGGTCACTGGCTGTACAAGCTGAGCTGCACCGTTTGCAAGCAGGGAGGCACCCAATTAAGGACATAGTCTTAGTTCCTGAAGCTAGATGGGAAGCACGGTTGGCGGCTGTACAAGCTGAGTTGCACTACTTGCAGGCAGAGAGGCACCCAATCAAGGGCGTAGTCTTACTTACTAATAGTCTTGTTCCAGGGCAGGAAGCTACCCACAGCACACAGCACAAAATAACTGCACCATTCCTATTAGTGTACTCACAGGGAAAGGCTTTACAATGACCCACTGCACATGGTTTAATGGAGCACAACACAAGGGACTGTCGTTAAATGGTTATTACTGTACTGTACAATATTGCATGATAATTACTGGTGAGCCCATTTATTGACTGGACTGAACTGCTCACAGACATGAATTACCACAGAAAGCACAATGGCTGTTTTTTTACTAATTAGTTAAATGTGTGGGAAAAACATGAGTCAAGTTCAAATATTTGTAAATGATCTAAAAATAATGGTGAAATAGTTCCTCTGCAGCATGCAAAATAATGTACTACTAGGAAAGTGACACTAGAGGGCAGTTGAAGCATATGTGTTTTTGAGTTTGTGTAGTAACACTGTTTGAATGGTAATACTGTACTCACCCTCCCATTCTACTCCCCATCCCCATACACGTGTGTGCGTGTATACACACACACACACACACACATTTCAGCCATACAGTAGTTTACTTTTATATTTACTTTTTGGATCAAAGAAAGAGGTGAGAAACTGTCCATGTACCATGGTGGAGTGCAGTATCTGTGAGTCAAATGGAGTTTGTAGCAGTGCTGACAGGTGGCTGGTAGTGATCAAGGCAAGAGAAAGGAACAGGTTGTGGAATGTGGTGGATTGAGATCTCTCTCTAGAGTGAGCAGAGTTTTTTCCAATGATGAGAAGCATCTGGTGTGGTAAAGAGAAAGCAAGATGGGAGAGTGAGACAGGTAGTATGGGAGATCTCATATGATCATGCCTGTATTTATTTATTGAAATATTTCACCACGAAGGCACACTGAGTAACAAGTCGCTCGTCTCCCGGTGTGACCTGGGGGGAAGGGGTGCAACTGGAATGAGACATTATACATTCAAGTTACAGGATCAACATTAACATACAGTTATGAGGCAGGTGTTGCAAACAGTGTTACAACAGTGTTGCACATAACGATGAAAGAGGGGACAATAATAAGTGCTGAGTTAATAAGTAAACAAGTGCTTACATGAAAGAAAAGGGGGAAGGGGAGGGGGGGTGAGGTGTGGAGGGGGAAGGGGAAGAGTCATGCCCCTGAAGACCCCTTCAGGATGCGAGGAAGCCTGCAAGTGGACTAGGGGGACCAGAGAAAAGGGTAAAAAAACAGCATCCCAGAGAGACCCCTTTAAGATGGTGGAGAAAAAAAGTAGAGGAGAGATACAAGCCCCTTGATGGGACAGGAGAGGGACCCATGGAGAGCATTCAGGGTCCTTTTCTGTGACCGCTGAAGGGAGGAGCAATTAGGGGAGGGAGAAGGGTGGGTGTGCACAGAGTAAAAAGAGGATGACTATAGGGGGTAGAGTTTGTCTAGGGCATAGAGGGGGAATTAGGAAGGGACAAGGCAGGAGCAGCTAGGTGCAAGGTAATTATTGAGGCAGAGTTGATGGAGTAGGCACAGGATGAGTTCTGGATTTTGGGGGAGTTCACATTTTGGGAGTCAATGAGAGTAACTGGATTGGCCAATTTGGGTGGATCTGTGGGAGACAACCAGAGTAAGGGAGTCAGTTGATCTAAGGGAATGAGAGGGTGGGGGCGGGTGTTACAAAGTAGGGATGAGGTAGGAAGGGAGCTCACCCAACCAGTGCTTGGAGGTGAATTTAGCACAGTGGGAGAGTTGCCTATTTGTAAGAGAGGGGAAGGATAGGGCACGATAAAGATCGCAGTGATGGGTGCGAGGGAGGGCATCCAGGGCAAAGTGGTAGAAGGAATTGAAGAGGGTGTCCAGTCTGGCCAGGGAGGACTTAGTGGCAGCACCATAGACCCTGTCACAGTAGTCAAAAATGGGCAGCATCATCTTCTGACCAAGTTCACACCTAGCCATAGGAGGTATGCAACTACAGTTCCTGATAAGGGCACCAAGCTTGGGGCACAGTTTTTTCTGGATGACGTCAATATGTCCAGAGAAGTTTAGGTGTTGGTCCAACTAAACACCTAAGTACCTGAAGGAGGATGTGTCCTCAAGTGAAGTCCCCTCAATGATGTGAAAAGTGCATAGGAAGGGAAGCCTAGAAAGTCTCTGCCTTTGCCAAAGGTCATGGAGATAGTCTTTTTGGTGTTAAGGAAAAGTTTATGGTTAGCAAACTAGAGTGGAACCTTGTTGAAGCCTTCCTGTAAGCTGGTTGTAACCTCAACAGGACAGGAGCCAGATGCATACAGGACTGTATCATCTGCATACATATCTATAGCGGAGGAGGGGGAGCAAATAGAGGGAAGGTTGTTTAAGAAGATGTAGAATAGGAGAGGCCCTAACACTGAGCCCTGGGGGACTCCAGTGCTAATCGGGAGGGGCAGGGAAGTAGCGTCCAAGATCTTAACTGATTGGATTCTACCAATAAGGTAGGCCTTGAACCAATTTGTGGCAGAGAGAGATAGGTCAGCTACTGGGAGTGAGTTGAGGAGAAGGGAGTGAGAGACAGTGTCAAAGGCCTTGGCCAGGTTGACAAAAATGGCAGAGGTAATTTGCCCATTGTCCATCCCAGTAAGTATGGAGTCTGTGAGCCATACGAGAGAGGTGGCGATTAAGTGATTTTTCCTGAAAACAGACTGGAAAGGGATGAAAAAGGAGGTGTCAAATAGAAAAGAGGTGTGTAGGGAGAGGACAGTGTGTTCTTGAAGCTTGTCAAGGGTAGGGAGGAGATAAATGGGGCAATAGTTGCCAGGGGATGAGGGATCACCCCCTTTGGGTAGAGGGAGGACCACAGCATGATTCCAAGAAGAGGGGACAGAGGCAGTAGAGAATGAGAGATTTAGAATTATTGAAAGGGGATAGGCAGTGGAGAGGGAGAGGAGTTCTGGGTCAAGGTCATCAGGGGAGGCACCTTTAGAGGGGTTGATAGTGAGGAGGACACTTAAGGCATAATTTGGGGTTATAATAATGAAAGAGAAGGGAAGGTGAGAGGGTGGTTGTGGAGGGGGCACACTGTTAGAGGGTGGGGAGGGGGATGGGTAGCAGGAGAAGTATTTTAGTAGCTCAGTGGTGCAGGAGGAGTTAAATTCTGCAGCTATAGGGTTACCACCTGTCCCTATTTTTGCAGGACAGTCCTGATTTGAGCAGTTATGTCCTGCAAAAAAACATGAAAAATGATACATGTCCTGACTTTATACTAATAAAAATGTTTTCTAATTGTCCACTAAATGTTGCAGAAAACTATCATACCTTAACTAAAGTACCTTAAAAAGATAAGAAACAAGAGAAGCAACTAAGAAACTACATACTTAGCCTTAAATCTGATTTTGTAGAGAAAACAAGTCTGCTATATTGGTTGAGGTTATGTACTGTCCTACGAAGAATCATGTTTCAGTAAGATACGTCCCACTTTGGGGTTCTTAAAAGGTGGTCACCCTGTGCAGCTACAGCTGTGGGTCAGACATTAGTGAGCTATTTAATTTAAGTACCGGGGCGGAGCAGGAGGGACAGTGGGTGGGAGGAAGAGCAAGCAGAATAAAGGACAGATTGGTAATGAAGTGGGGTGAGGCTGGGAAATTAAAAAAACTAACAGTAGTTAGTGGATCTGGTTGGGTTAGTGGCAAGACAGTTGATGAACATTAGTACTGAAGCAGTGATAGAGTTGGGGGAGGAGGAGTTTGGTAGGCTAACCAAGGGGGAACAAATGGTGGATTTTACAGAATAGAAATTCAACAGTTTGCATGTCGATATTTTGGGTATGTTGGAAGGTTGTCACTGAGACTTGTTCATACCCATTGTTTATGCTGCCCCAATCCAATGAATATGAACATGTTTCAGCTAATCAGGATGCAGGATTGTTATACACATTTTATAATGCACTATATAGTACTGTGTTATATAGCATGGTATTGTAATGTATTATACTATATAGTACTGTATTATATAGCATGGTATTGTAATGTATTATACGATATTATACTGTATTATACTGCATGGTATTGTAATGTATTATACTGTATTGTACAATACTATATTTAAGAAATAATGCAAGACCATGTCCTTCTTACAGTGATAACCACATGCCTTGGGTGGTTTGAAACACAAGGTCAAAGGTCAGGTGCTTTCCCCATCTGAGATGTGCCATTATCATAGTACAAAGCACACCCAGGACTGCTTTATTGTGATTTTGAAATGGATTCATTAGGTGAGTAAGCTAATAAAGGAATAATGCATGACAGGGTGTGTGTCATGCTGGGATAATGCCACGCCTGGGGGGATTGGGCACGAGGCAGCGTGCGTCCAATGCCCCAGGCGTGACGTTATCCCAAACGACACACACCCTGGAGTGCATTATTCCTATTATACAATGGCTTGTTGTTCTATATAAAACAAAAACATTATTTTAAAGACTGCTTTTGTTAGTGTGGAAAAATATTTTTGTTTCTCAAGAGAAGATGCAAAAAAGAGATCACCATGCTGGTCATCATCCATACTGGTTCCCAGTGCTGAGACTAGATCTGTGGCATCGTGCTGGGATAACACCATGGGTCCAGCCCCAAACTGACCAATCAGAGTCCAGGATTCTTTCTTGCCATTGTATGATATCAAATATTCGAGAAACATCTGTGATTTAAATTAGAAGTAGATAAAAAAGTCCTTTTGTAACTTTTCTGTTTGGTCAATATGTGGCTGATGCTGCATTTTATTTAAATACAGCTGAGTTTTACTGATGCAGCTGTACACATTTAATGTCAACATGCCAGTGAGGTCACAGATAATTTTCCAGTGATGTTGTGTTGGTATAGCAGCACTGGTTTTCGAGTTCCTCAACTAATTGGGTTTCTTGACCTTTGGACCCATTTAATAATGTATTGTCCTGCAATGTATCATGCTGTATCATATTATAATGTCCTATAGTAAATGGGAGAGTGCTGTTTCATATAGAAATCAGAAGCTGTCCTAGTGGTGTTGTACCATAGTAGTGACATCGAGGGGTTGTTGTACCCTCCTGAGTATGTCACTACTATGGTGCAACACCAAACACCCACATGCTGTTGCCACTGGTCACAGTGTTGCTGTTCAAACTTGCTCCAAAATCCATTTCTGCATCCTTGATCAGAGTGACACTTGGCCAGCTGGTTATGATTATTGTATGCTATTTATAATATAAAAACTTAGTATGTGATTGTCTCACATAAGACATCCTGGGCTTGCATGGGTGCCCTCCCCAGGTTCAGTGAAGCCTACAGGATATATGTTAACTGACCAGGAGATCTCTGTAATGTAATTAACTTCCTTGAGAAATTGCATTTTATGGCCATCTACCAGAGAATGAGTATAATAAACTTTTATGATGTCTTAGAGGAAGATCATTTGATGCCAACATGGTGTTAAAGGTTATAAACCCCTTTGATGTCCTTGGGAAAAAGGAACCACAAAATATCAAAGAGAATAATGCTTAATTAAGGAGTCATATTTAGGAAGTGGAATTTTTGCTGATGTCACACTATTTAATATATATATATTAAATAGTGTGACATCAGCAGCTATATCGCCTGATAGGAAATCATAGATACATAGATACATAGACAGTGTTGGCAGATAAGGGCCTACAGCCCACCCAGTCTGCCCATTTGAGCTTGTAAGTTTACTTTATGTTTTCCTAGAAATCTGTTGCCCCTTAAGCCTGACCTCCACAATTCCTTTATGTCTATCCCATGCATTCTTAAATCCCATGATTGTTTCAGCCCCCACCACTTCCTCTGGCAGGGTGTTTCACTTGTCCACCACCCCTTCTGTGAAGAAATTCTTCCTCACATTTCCTCTGAATCATCCTCCCTGCAATTTCATCCCATGCCCTCTAGTCCTGGAACATCTTTTTCACTTAAAAATAGTGTATTCCTGCACACTGTTCCTCCCTGTAAGATACTTGTATTGTCTCTATCATACCCCCTCTCTCCCTCCTCTCCTCCAGGGAGTATATTCAGTTCCTTCAACCTGTCCTCATAGGACTTGTGATGTAATCCATGTACCATCTTTGTTTCCCTCCTCTGAACCTTCTCTACCCTGTGTCCTTAGGTAAGTAAGGTCTCCAGAACTGTACACTGTACTCCAGGTGGGGCCTCACTAGTGCCTTGTATAGTGGAATTATGACCTCCCTTTTCCTGCTGGTGATGCCCCTGCCTATGCATCCCAGCATCCTATTTGCTTTACCTGCTACCTCAGGGTTTTAAATAATTGATTAGCAGTTTTTTTCTTGGGACAATACTAACTGTACAGAAAGCATTTATACAGGTTTTCTAGAAGTGTTATGTTTGTTAAACACAGTGAGGCAAGTGCTATGCATTTTCAGTGTTTTAGAACTTTTATGAGCAAAACGCTAATCAATTTTTAGAGTTAAATAAAACCCTGTACCTTGTCACACTGTTTCCCTACCTTGAGGTCATCAGAGATGATAACCCCAAGATCCCTTTCCTGCTTGGTGCATGCTATATCCTCACCCCCCCAACTGATATATTGTGCCAGGGTTTTTGTGCCCCATATGCATTATCTTGCACTTCTTTGCATTGAATTTCAACTGCCAAACCCCTGACCATTCTTCAAGTTTCTGCAGGTCCCTTCTCAATCTGTCTACACCCTCTGGTGTGTCTACTCTGTTACAGAGCTTTGTGTCATCAGCGAACAGTGAAATTCTGCCTTCTGGTTCCTGCACAATGTCACTGATGAAGATGTTGAATAGGACCGGTCCCAGCATTGATCCCTGTGGTACCCCACTGGTCACTCTTCCCTCTGTGGAGTGACAACCATTTACCACCACCCTCTGTGTCCTGCCACCCAGTCAGTTACCTACCTACTGCACTATTGTCCAGCCTGCACCCGTATTTCCCAGTTTGTGTAATAGTATTCTGTGTGGCACAGTGTCAAAGGCCTTGCTGAAGTCCAGATAGGCCATGTCCACTGCCCTCCCCTGATCCACCTCCCTAGTCACCCAGTCGAAAAATTCAACAAGGTTGGTCTGACATGACCTCCCCCTGGTGAAACCATGCTGCCTTGGGTCCTGTAGTCCATTGACAACCAGATGTTCCACCAATCTCTCCTTCAGTAGTGCTTCCATGATCTTCCCCAATACTGAGGTGAGGCTGACTGGTCTATAGTTCCCCGCTTCCTCTTTGTTCTCACTTTTGTATAAGGGGACTACATCTGCTGTTTTCCAGTCTTTGGGTACCTCCCCTGTGTCCAGTGATCGGCTAAACAGGATTGCTAGAGGGTCAGCCACCACCTCTCTTAGTTCTTTAAGGACCCTGGGGTGCACCCCATCTGGCCCCATTGCTTTATCAACTCTTATTACTTCCAGTTCCTTCAGGACCCTTTCTTGTGTAAAGGGACTTGTGTCCATTTCTGCACCATTCCCACCCTTGTGTCTCATTCAGACCCATTACCCTCCTCTTCTTCAGTAAAGACTGAGCAGAAATACCTGTTCAATATGTCAGCTTTACTGTTGTCATCCTCCATGCCCCCATCCTCCCCTTCAGTCTCACTATCCTCCTTTGTCTTTCTTTTTCACTTATATACCTGTAAAAGGTTTGTCCCTCTACCCACTGATTTTGCTATGTGCTCTTCTGTCTGAGCTTTGGCTTTTCCTTACTGACCTCTCTGCCTCCCTTTGCTTCTCTTGGTACTTCTCCCTACCCCCTTCTCCCTGTGTCTTTTTGTATTGCCTGAATGCAATCTTTTTGTCTTTCACTTTCTCCGCTACCTCCTTGGAAAACCATAATGACCTCCTCTTTCTTTTCCCTTTGCTAACCTGTTTAATGCATAATCCTGTTGTTCTTTTAATCCCCGTTTTAACACTGTTCCTGCCCCATTCCCCTTAATGCCTCTTTCAAGCATCTCCCCATTTTCCCAAAGTCTGCCCCCCTAAAATCCAGGATACATGCTTTTGTGTGGTTTGGTTTTACT
Source organism: Neoceratodus forsteri (assembly GCA_016271365.2). Classification (NCBI taxonomy): domain Eukaryota; kingdom Metazoa; phylum Chordata; order Ceratodontiformes; family Ceratodontidae; genus Neoceratodus; species Neoceratodus forsteri. The sequence continues at coordinate 88,255,406 of CM028136.1, forward strand.
CCTTCTGTGATTTCAAACCACAATGACTGGTGGTCACTGTTCCCCAGGTGCTCCCCCACTGTTACCCCCATCACACTGTCCCTGTTTGTGAGCACAAGGTCCAGTATTGCCTTCTTCCGAGTTGGTTCCATGACCAGTTGTTTGAGGAAGGCACCCTGAAGGGAGTCCAGAATAAATCTGCTCCTAGCTGATGCTGCTGCTGGGATGCTCCAGTCCAAGTCTGGAATATTGAGGTGTCCAACCAACACTACCTCACACTTGTCTGCCATCATTTGGATGGCTAGCATCAGCTTCCTATCTGTTTCTTCCTCCTGGGCTGGTGGTCTATAGACTACACCTGTGCGGATGGCTGGACCTATTTTCCTCTCCAGCTTAACCCACAATATCTCTCCCCCATTTTGTTCCTCCTGGATCTCTGTGGTCCATATGTCATTTTTCACATACAGTGCCACTCCTCCTCCTCCCTTCCGACCTGCCCTGTCTCTTCTGAATATGTTGTAGCCAGGTATGGCCATCTCCCAGTCATGGTTATCATTATACCAGATTTCAGTGATGGCCACAATGTCCAGGTCTGACTGCACCATGACAGCCTCCAGATCTTCCATCTTGTTGCTAAGGCTCCTGGCATTTGCACACATGGCTTTCCATGATTTGATCTCCCTAGACTGTTTAGCTGTTCTACTCCAGCCCCTACCCTGGTTGTCCTTTATCCCTGGTTCTCCTTGCTGTCTGCTCTTCTATTGAATTTTGCCCCTTTTCTGCCTATCCAGCTCTTGGGCACTTATCTCCATCTTTTGCACACTGCTTTGTAGAGATATCCACTCCTCTGGTTCATTGGTTCCACTGCTAGCTATGGGGGGTGGGCAAGTAGGTACCCTCCTTGCTGGCCTGCCACCCCCTTGACTAGTTTAAATGCTTGTCAGTGTAGCATTTAAACTTATCATTGAGTGTTTGGATTCCCCTGCAGGATGGATGCAGGCTGTCAGGCTTGAACAAGCCTAAATCCCACCAGGTGAGTCCCCAGTCACCAATGAATCCAAACCCTACCTCATAGCACCAGTTCTTCAACCATGAGTTAAAGTTCCTGGTGCATGCACCCCCATGCTCTCCCATGCCTCTCGCGGGTAGTGCTTCTGAGAAGGTGACAGAAGTAGCTACATGCTTGAGACCCCTCCCCAATTTCCTAAACTCTTCCTGAACTTCCTTTGGCTCCCCATTTTCCAGGTCATTAGTGCCTAGGTGGATAATGACATCCAGCTCACCCTCCCATCTTGCCTTCTCAGTGATCCACAGGATCTTCCTTCCATCCCTCCATGCCGTGGTACCTGGTAGGCACCTCACCTCCCTGTCCTCCCCCTCCTGTGTTCCTAGCTGTATCCCTCTTATGATGGAGTCCCCCACCAGGATTCACTTTCTCCTCCTCTGGGGTCCACTGCTCTCCTCACTGAGGTCACCTCCTTGGCTAACCTCCACATCCTTTCCTTCCACTTCTCTGGGTACCTCTATTTGGTTGTTCCCATTTGCCAGTGTGGCATATGAGTTCTTGAGTGGAATAGGATCTAGGATGTGCCTTTGCCTGACTGCCCTAACCCTCCCTGAGCCCACTGTCATTCAAGTGCTCTTCGTTCTCTGCCTCCTTTGAGGCAGCGGTGGCGTTGGACTGGGTGGTCTCTGGATAGGAGTGATCGTACTCCTGACCCAGTTTACTTCTGCTCTGAGTCTGGCTACCACATCATGCAGTCCAGAGTGATGCATGCAGATAAAGCAGCACCTCAGCATCCAGAAGGTCTGCCTGAATATAACTGCCCCGCAGCCACTGCATTGCACCCCTTCCCACATTATACTACACTTAAACTGCTATTCCAGTACTTGTCTGTTACTGAAGCTCTCCTAGTTCCCTTTTTATTAATTTACTGTCCTAAAAATCCTGCCACTGATCTCAGATACTTTTCTTTAAAAAATTAAAAAAAATAATAAAAAATGAGTCAAAACACTTGTGCTGAGGGTGGGCTTCCTCCCCCTTATGCCCCTTCTACTCCACAACCCCTACTATCTCATGTGCTTAGCTCCTGTCAATCAGATTTAACAGGGCATATAATTAAGAGTTGGGGGCATTTAAAGCAATTAAAGACAGCAAAGAAATACACCACCCCTGCAAGCACACAAAATTAGGTTTTAAATTTTCAACAGCCCCAAAACAATTCTAAGTAAAGACAGCAAAGAAATTACAGTGTCACCAAAAGCCCACAATCTAAGTTTAAAACAAAAATAGCAATGTACAATGACTGTAAAGCATTGAAATTAATCTGTTTCTTTCTCCTTCTGGCTTCTGGCTTCTTCCATGTTTGGAATTTTTAATTCTGTAAAGGAGGAGCTAGATGACTGATCCAAAGGGGTGGGGAGATGGAATTGAAATGTATACTTGTAACTGGGGAATATGACATATCACTTTGGGACTCAAGAAAGACAGTTTTCTGATAAGCACTTAGAGGTAATACATTAGATAGAAAAAGTCTAAATGTATTGTGGTAGGAGTTTTTGTTTTGTACATTTCCTTGTTTTCTTTTAAGTGATTGTATGATCTTTGATATATTATTCTGTGTTACATTTTTCATATTTTTATCCATTTTTAGTAAATATATTATTTGAAAGGCTGTCTGGGTATCTACTCAAGTTATTTTCTGCATGTGACATATAGAGGGTTAAGAATGACAAAAACTGTTCAAAAGCTTGATGGTGTTACTAAACTGGGGAAAGGTAAGAATATACCTACTGTCTTTCATAGAGTTTTAAGGGTTCATTTTGGAAGCCTGGCTTGGTGCCCCTGGCAGAAGATTGTACTGCAATCCCCGAAAAGGTATGAATCTGAGCCTGTACATTGGGTAAGCTAGCATAAGGTTCACAGCTTGAATCCCCCCCAGAACTTGAGAATAAAGGTGATTCAGACCCCAAAAGCAGACAGGAGGGTTGCCCTGTATTTTACCTGTTCACATTACTGCACTCAGAGGTTGGTACTGTTGGAGCAGAGGGCCTGACCTGCTGAGTGCATTTGTGACAATCTGTCAAACCTGGCCTCTTACTGCCTGTTGAAGGAGTGAAAAGGTAAGACATTTCTGTTAGTGGCAAAAAAAAAGGAAATTCCATGTCTCAATGCCACCTGTCTATACTGTCCAGTTCAGTTAGGCATTTAGATTGTTAAATGAAATGTAGGATGCTGAAGTCAGTATGAATGAAATTTTCTGCAATTAATAAAAACAACATAATAAGACTGTTGAAATGATTGATTTTTTTAAATGTCTTACTCAGAAGCAGACATGATAGCCGGTGTGTGTGTGTGTGTGTGTGTGCATGCGCACAGTGCCCCATATACTATAAATGACAATATATGGATTACTGTGTACAGATAAGGCTGAGTAGACATCTTGAAACTGTCATGACAACCACAGACCACTTGAGCTTCACCCATGAGGTCAGGTGGTTGTCATTATAACTTGTCACTGCCAGCACAGACTTGTGCAGAATGACCCATGCATTATCCTCTGTGTATTGCACTGTACTATACAGTACTGTACTGCATTGCACTGTACTTATTGTACTGTACTGGATTGCACTCTGTTGTACTATATTGTACATTATAAGGCTAATTAATTATTCATGAGCTGTGTCTGCTCAATTATTTGCAACTGTATCATTAATGACTGGTTAATGACCAATTCAGACGTGTGAGCTTCATGAGTGGCCACCTCACAGAAGTGCACTGTATTAAACTGCGCTGGGAACACACACACACACACACACACACACACACACACACACACACACACACATTTCCCTGTCAGCTGGAGTTCACAGTGACAGCTTTGCACAGCAGAAAACAAAGGAAACACATGGTGTGTGACAAGCGCAGCAGAATCTTGAATCAAAAGCAATCTCTTCTGCATCAGCCAAAAACCATGTCAAGGACCAAGACATGCTTTGTACTGGTTACTGAAGTAACGTCGGAGGCATTTATAGAATCAGTAATGGGAGGGCTATAGCCAGAGGTTCAATGCAGGGGAATAGCTCCTCCTACATCCCCTACAAAAGCCAGCCTTCCTTAGCACTCATCCACTTAGCACGTTGTCAAACACCCACCATCCACCCCAGCCCCCTCCTCCTTCTCTGGCACTCTACTCACCCTTGCTGCTGGGCTTTCTACTCTCTACTCATTACCCAGCTTACCTACCAAGGGTGGGAATAGAGTAAAGCCAAAAGTAAACTCCAGTTTCATGAGCACTACTAACCCAATATGCTATTCATCCAGACACTGAAGTAAGGAAAATGAGTGCAATGAGTCTGACAAAAAGATCCTGTTACACGCAGTCAGTCTAATAATGAATTCCTCTGAGTTGAGCATGGTGACAGGAGGTACAGTACTAAACATAGAACTTGTACTATTTGCAGACAATGACATGCCTGTATCACTAGCAACAGAGAGCCTGTCACAAGCAGATGTGGGTATTACAGTCTGCACAGAACATGAAACACAGAGTGAATTCAGCAGCATTGTACCTCAGCCTTCAGTACTAGTAGTGCCAGATAATAGCACACATTAGTCAGTAGTGGCAGAAATAATGTCAGACTGTTATGCACCTCACCAACAACAGAAACACTGAATGACATAGTCAGGGCAGTGGCATCGCTATAAGTTTTGCCAGAAACAGAAATTCTGTCAGATACACTTCCACTTGACAGAACAGAATCAGAAGCAGGATGTAACAGAGATATCACAGAAGAAACAGAAAGGGACAATACTTCAGAAATAGTTATGGATACTAGCAGACATGTAAGCACAGCACACACTGAAGTACTTGTACCTGAAACAAGCTCAGATGTCAGACTACAGACACCAACACCTGACAGATGCATAGCATCCACTCATAAAGCAACCCAGAGACACCTAAAAGTACTAAAAAACAAGCATTTGCCAATGCTGAATGTTGGCTTGCTGGCATTGGCATTGCTAGTACAGGAGTTAGAGAGATGCATAATAGGAATAGCAGTGAAGTAGTGAACTGATGCAGACCCCACCCCCACCCTGCAGAGAGTGACAGGCATTGGGGTGTTCATTTGGGTCATTGTCCATAATGCTCATACCATTTCACCTCACCTACCCCACAGACAATGACAAGTGTCACGGTGTGCCTTGGGGTCTTCAGGCCTTATTCTCACCCCATTCCATAAGGAAATACACTGAGATGGGTGCAGTATAGGAGAATGGGGTGAACTTTGGAGCCAAAGAGTCCAAGGCACACCTTGATGCCTGTTACTGGCTACAGGGTGGGGGCGGGAGTGGAATGGTGTGAGTATTACAGCCGGCAATGCCATGTCACACCCCTGACTCCTGTCAGTCTCTACAGGGTGGGACATTATGGTTGGAAACCCTAACGTCCTAGGTGTTTGTTGATATTTTCATGCCAAATTTTCAACATGAGCTTTTTGTGACCCCACCTTGTGAACAGTGACACTATGAGTTTGTTAGCTGAAAAGTGATTTTGCATAGCGATTTGACAGCTGTACTGTTCATGAGGAGGTGTAAACAAATGGCAATGTTGAAAATCTGGAGAGAAAATATGAAGAACTGGTGAGGTCATGAGCTTGTGTAGAAAATTCACAACACATGTCCATAATGCAATTATTTTGGGGATTTTTTTAACCAGATTTTCAACATTGGCATTTTGGAAACTTTGCTCATGAACAGTGTCACTGTGATTTTGTAAATCTGTCCCAAACATTGATTTCTCACAGCGACCACGCCATTATTTGCCACATGGGTGAAAACACATTTCAGACAGGATGTGACAAATGACAGCTGTACTGTTCATAAGGAGGTGTAAAAAAATGGCAATGTTGAAAATCTGGAGTGAAAATATGAAAAATTGGTGAAGTCACAAACGTGCGTGGAAACTGCACAACGCTCACCTGTAATGCAATTATTTTGGAGATTTTTTAACCTAATTTTTCAACATAGGTATTTTGGGACCTCCACTCATGAACAGTATCACTGTGATTTTGTTAATGTGTCCAGAATGTTGATTTCACGCCGTGACCACACCATTGTGCATCACACGCACAAAAACACATTTTGGGCAGGATGTGAAAAATGACAGCTACACTGTTCATAAGGAGGTGTGAAAAAATTACAATGTTGAAAATCTGGAGTGAAAATATTAAAAATTGTCAAAGTTACAAGCATGCATGGAAACTGGGCAATGCACACTCATAACACAGTTATTTTGGGGAATTTTTCCACCAGTTTTACAAGATAGGCTTTTTGGGACCCCCCCATGAACAGTGGCACTGTCATTTTGTTAATTGGTCCCAAAAAGTGATTCTGTGTAGTGACCGCAAAATGATCTTTCAGGAATGAATAACGAGATGACAATACATGTGTTCATAAGGTGGGATCCCAAGAATTCCATGTTAAAATTTAGAGGCAAAATTCAAAAAAGTGGCAGAGATATCCACCTTAGTTGACCCCCCCATTTATGCCATTCTACAGCTTACCAGTATTTCTTCAGTTCGCAGTCAGCTTTGAAGAGTGCAGACGTGTTCCCACTCTACTGAAGATCACAGTGCTGACCTCTGGAGATAAGTATGGGGTGAGGGGTGTGTGGGGAGGTGGGGTGCTCAGAGACTGGGTGTGGATTGCGGGATGGAGCGCTGCCAACAATGAGAGACCATCTTCTTTGTTTCAGGGACAGAAACGAAAAGAACACTGCAGATGGTTTTCCTTCTCACAGGTGAAACAAAATGAATATTGAGCACATTGGGGTGGGCTCCCAGTGTGCCCCATGACTTTCAGGGGGGTGATGTTGGCCACACTGAGATGGGCTCCCAGTGTGCCATACAATGGGGGTGGGGCGGGGGGCAGGAACATGCTGATGCGGTCGGCTTTCCTTAAATGAAGGCACACTGGGATTGGCTCCTAGCGTGCCACACAGTTTGGGGGGGGTGTTGGACATACCGACAGGGGATTTGTCACCCCCAAGTCAACTTTCTGGGGACTGTGTGGCAGACGGCGATAACCGCCGTCACCTTGTTTGTGTAAATGTTTCTCAAGTAAAGGCACTTCAGGAGGTGTGTTATCTGTGCTGCTGCATGACTAGCTTGTCTCTGATTGCAGTGGCACTTTTTTTTACAAGTTGTGTCCACTTTACATAATACTTGTGTCACACTAACATGCTGGCTTATTGGGGAATGAGGGATGCACCTACTAAATTATGCCCTGCATTCACCAACTCAGACACACCTCTGAAATGTGCTACTAGCACAAGATTTTGCTTTCGCAAGCCAACATAAAAAGACACCAGCCCTTAAGCAATGTAAACATTGACCAAATAGAAATGAAATGAAATGAAGTAACAACCTAAAGCCAAACAAAATGGGTGATAAGACTTTAAGAAGTGGCTTGCTGAAAACAACAAAGACACTGGTTTTGAAATGTTGCCCGAATCAACCCTTAACTACTGGTTGCGAGAATTCCATGCAACAATTCGGAACACCCAAGGGGAAATGTACTCCATACAAATTTTTGTATTCATAAGATCTGGCATAACCTGACACTTGCATGGGCCACTGCACTCAACAAACCTGAACATCATATTTAACCCAGCATTCACATCCTTAAACAATGCTTTTATATCAGTCCTTAAAAAAAAAAAAAAAACTAAAACTATAACAAAAAAACAGCAAAGGACAAAACATATGCTCACTTATCGTTAAATGCTTCAGACTTACAGAAACTAAGACAACTCTGCAATGGACAGGGACTTTTCAATATAATGTGGTTTGATATCCAACTGTATTTTATATGCAGGGGAAAAGAAGGGCAAAGGGAGTTACCAGCAGATGAATTTGAAATAAAAATTAAAGAGGGCAGAGAATATGCCACTTTCACATTCAATGAAAAAAACACAAAAAAACATGCAGATCCTTCCGAGACATCACGTCACGTGTACAGGGGTGCAATATACTCTGTACCAGAGTCTCCACAATGTCCTCTACAGTCCCTTAAGAAATATTTGTTAGAATTGCCTACTTCGCCATGTTGCTACTATCTAAGACTGAAGGCACTAAAAGTACGTGATGCTAACAAATAACGCAGCGTGGTTTGACAGTGTTCCAGCTAGTAAAAGTACAGGTGGTTCAATGATGAAAACATTGGGTACAGCACCAACCTGTCACAAATACACACTAATCATTCAATCTGGTCTACGACTATACAACCACTGTCAAATGCTGGGCTAGAAAGTTGTGAAATAATGAGCTTAACTGTTTATAAAAATGAAGGCTCCTTGAACTACTGGGAGCCAACACTGAAACACTGGAAATCATGGAGTGAAATCATAGGAAATGGAAATGACCGTAGGTAGCCCTTCAGTGTCAGGCAATGTGCCACATACAACTGAAAATCCTAGCAACAGACGAGTAACTACAGAAAATACAGAACTGCAGAATGAAACGCAACAATCAACTAGCAACCAGCATGGAGATGCACCAAAAGAAACAAAAAAAGATAACACAAATGCCAAAAGTGCATAGCAACAATATGTAAGAAGTACTATGGGCAGACCGTTTTCTAATGCCAGTGTTATTTTGCTGAGAATATTTCACCCAGCTTCCCCAATAATTACAAAATGTGGTAAAATACTAGCTGAGCATGTGTAATATGTTAACCCCCAAACAAAGTTATATGTTATGTTTGACTGAATTTGAAATCTGTCGTCTGATTTTTGTTACCACCTTTGCAAAGTAAAAATAAAATGTTATGAACTTCAAATGTCATAATACCTGTTCTTTTTGTGCTGAAAGGAAAGTTCTGTAATTTCACAGTTAGTACCACCTGTTCTTTTTGTACATTTATTTATTACAGTGTGACATAGGCATTGAAGTAACCGATCTTGCCCTTAGCAGATCAGTGTGAAAGAACCTTTTACTAGTGCAAAATGCAAACTGTGCAGTAAACAGTAGTTTGTCATTTATTAAGAGATTGTACATTTCAACATATCAATAAAAAGTTCTGTGCCATACCTCTGGCATGGTGTTTTTTTTTTTTTTATATTTATTGTATTTGCAGCCCCTTTCTCTCCACCCCACAGCTGCCTTTCTTCAGAGGCCCTACACTGTAGATCCCTTTACTCTGCCCCAGGCAACTCTCACTTGAATACCCTACAGACCAACCCCCATCCTGCCATGGTTTGCCCCCCCCCCCGGTGGGGAGTGGAGGGGACCCCTTACCTTCACAGTCCATAACTCTGCATCAGGTGACCTGGGTGATCTGTTGGGGAGCCTGGTTCTGGAGGCTAGGGGCAGCTGGTCTCCTCTACTGGCAGCCAGGGGGGTATTTTCCTCTTGTTCTGTGAGGACACTGCCACTCAGGGAGTCCAAGGAGGTGGGGCATGCTAAGACATGCCACTGCTTCGAACTCTATCCAACGCCCTTCCCCATGTGTTTTGCATTTCCACTGTACCTCCATCCAGGTGGTGGTAGGCAGTGGGATTCACAGACCCCACTCCTCGGAGGAGGAGGAGGAGAGCAGCCCTCTGGGTGCTCGATCCTCCTCCCCCATCTGGCCTTCCAGCCTCCCGTGATCGCTCCTGAAACCAGGTTGCTGGTGTCACAAGCGGTAGGCCTACCACTGCACAGGTGGGCTGGCACTGGCATGATGTTTTTAATCAAATTCATGTAGCTCTTTTTTTTTGTTATTTGCTTAGTAACCACCTAATGGTCATTATACACAATTGCATTTTCAGAGCAAACCCTGGAGCAGTCATATAGTATGCAACTGGAGGTTGTGGGAATCAAATCATGATCTAAGGTATATACCACCTTCATTAAGACATAGTCAGTTTCACTGGTAGGCTATAGTGGGACATTAAGAGAGCAGAGGGGCAATCCAGGAGCACTGCAGTGCTTCAGTACTAGCTAAAATTCACATATTATGGAAGTGGAGGTTGTGGAAATCAAACCCAGGCCTAGTGAATGTATCAACTTAATTCAAAGGATGTTACTTTGACAAGCAAAGTATAGTGTCAGGTAAACAGAGGCCACATAATGATACCATACCTCATCTACATAAAAAAAGGCAAAAAAATTCAACTGTCATAGTACAGAAACTAACCTGATGACAGCAGCCATGGAACTGGGACACAGTGCAGTGCAGTGGTTTAAGGCCCTGAGCTGCACATCTGGAGACCTGGGTTTGTATCCAATAGCCCCACTTGCCTACTGTGTGACCCTGAGCAAATCACTTAACTTTCCTGTGCTCCCAGGTTGCACCTGTAAACAAGCTTTCAGCTTAGTGTGCTACTCCTGGTTAAACAATTTGAAAAAAAAAAAAAAAACAGGATTGGTTATGAAACTCTAATTCTCAGCAAATATAAAACAAACAACGAAAGCTGACACAGGCAAAATGTATCCACTAAAATCCAGACCATTTATTCACAGCACCCAAAAAGTAAGCAGTACATGCAGAGCTTTAGTACAGTTAAAATGAAGTGGTATGCTTCCTGAACTGTAAGTGACTATACTATTTCACAATGCTGCAGACTGGAAGCACACGAAATAAACTATATACAACATGGTTTGTTACCAACAGTGAAAAAAAAATTCTAAAGCACATGCACACCTAATAATTAAGGCCCTGGACACACTACAGAACTGTGTTTGAAAACCATTTTTAAAACCAGTTTAGCTAAACCATTTCAGTGCTGCCACACTACTCAGTAACCATTTTTGAAAATGGTTTAATGTGGACACACTGCTAGTGTTAAACCTGTTCTCCTTGTAACTATTTTGTGTGAAGTCCAACACACATAACTGTGCTTGCCTGGACACACTGCAGCTAGAACTGTTTTACTTAAACCATTACAGCTTAAAACACTTTTGCTCCTGGGCAGACCTGTAAGGCCCTGTCCACACTACTCCTCTGTAACGTTACAGAGGGTGTAAAACATTACCGTAACAGGTCGCGTTTACACCTGTAACATTACAGGAGGCGTTTTCATAACCGTTGTTGAAACCACCTATGAAGTGGTTTCAACAACAGTTATGAAACTGGTCCCGCCCTGGTAACGTTACCGGCGGTAGTGTGGACTGCCGGTAACGGTCCCCTGCGGGCACCAAGCGCCAGTCACGAGCTGCATTGCGGGATCGAGCGCGCTATAGCAGTCACCTGGATCGATGTGTGGACCAGCGGTGCCAATCCCGTAATGGACACCGCCGGGTGTGGACGCACTGCACATCTATTCATGGCCATAGCGATTGCATCCGCTATGCGCGAAAGGATGTAGTGTGACAGGGCCTATGTAAAACCATGCTAGCTCTAAAACGTTTTTAAAAATGGTTTTAGGACTAGCTATCTAGCTGGGTTTATAAACACTTTTGTTGAAACGTTTTAAGGGGCTTGTAGTCTGTCTGCAAATAGTGCTAGGGGGATTTAAACTGTTTTAAGGCACTTAAACCATTTCAAGTTCCCCAGTGTGTCCAGGGCCTAAAATGCACTACTATGCCATAGTCTAATTGCTGATCTGCTGACACCATGTGGCCGCATTACTTCATGCTAGGCTGGTGGACATGCACACACGTCATCATGACGTGACCTAATGACCTGCAGGGTGCATTACACGTCACAAAGGTCATGCACCCATTCTGCCAGTACTGGACTGAAAAAACAAAAAAATTAGTAACTAAAATGAATACATATTGCTATACCAGGAGAGAATTACCTTTATAAGAGCAATAATGACTGAACTGATGGTCATTTCCTGGGGATTAATGACCGCCAGTTCAGTTGTTATTGCTTAAGTATTGCATTTAACTGTACTGTACTGAACTGGTTTGGACTGAACGGTATGTGCATTGTACTGTATTGTTTTATAGTATATGGCTAGGGCTTATTACTGATGGAAAATGGTGGCTTTCAAAATCCTGTTTTAGGACAGTTCAGAGGGCAAAATAAATTGTTGTACTATCGTTCTGACATTACGTCAATAGTATAACAACTTTTTTCCTTGAGCTGTCACTTAATTGGTGGAAACTCTGCTCCTCACAAAAAAATTCAAACAGCAATGGCTGTGTAACTTAATGAGTGGTTTGGTGAGTGGTTCAAAGACATTTTCTACACTGACTACCATAGTCGACTCTGTATTTTCAAAGTTTCAGTTTATCAGTTTTTTTAACATCTGCTGTTTACCTTCATGGTTGGGAATGGAGAGAACGTCAGTGGGTACCAGGATTTCCAGGATTGGGAGAGGAGTACGTTTGTAGCAAGGAATGGGATCCAAAGGGACCATGACCACCAAGGTTTGAAACCTTGTGAAATGAAAGTTTTAAAAATTAGGGGACCCATATACTATATAAAATAGTGGATGGGTTACCATCCATAACTAAGGCAGTGTTTCCCATCTCTGGAGTTGAGGACATCATGGAGACCTCTCAAATTTCACTCTCAAGGTCTCTATGATGTCATCAACATACTCAATGGAAACACAGCCTTGTTGTGGGTGGTTTCCTATCCACTGTTCTATATATAATATATCGTTAGCCTCTATTGTGTAAGGATTTCCATACAGATGATATTCTTGTTGTGGTAGAGTTCAAAGGTCATGAAAAGTTGTGGTATAGTTCTGAAGTCACTACAATGCCACATCTTTTCTTCCCACATGATGCCGTGGCATAGCTGTGTGTTTCAATGACATGGGGGAGACGGTGCCAACACTAGGAGCAGCAGTCAGTTGTGCCTAGGAAAAATCAGATCACTTTGAGGGACAGGAGGCAAAGGTAACAGTGCCTGTCTCCACTGACACAATCTCCCAGCCATAGCTAGTTAAAGATTCACTTATGTGAGTGGGCAGTACGTCGATGGCAGCTGTACTGAACCACAAGTAAAGCTGTGTGGCTGCTGAAAAAGAAGACCTGACATGGGGTAGGTAACAGAATTAAATGTAAAAATAAAATAATGAAACTGGTGTATAAAGCTAACCAGGGAAGTTCCAGTGACAAAAGGGGATATGTGCACAACCTCTGAATTAAGTGTGTTGGGGAGCACACTTTCAATATGGCAGACAGTTGTATATGCTTTTTTTAGAAGTCAAATACTATACAAACAGTGCAAAGGCAATGATGTCCAGCAAAGCATGTATTGCCATCTCAGGGCTCAGATGACATTGGGGACCTCTCAAGCTTTGCTCTCGATGTCCCTACAATGTCATCTCAATACCTCAATGGAAACTCAGCCTTGTTTGCATGGTTATCCATACCCTATTCTATATGTACTACATTCCAATATACTACATTGTACGATATTATATTGTATTGTATTTGCATTGTATTGTACTGTATGGTACAGTATTGTATACCATTGTACTGGATGGTACTTATAGTGTATTGTAGTGTACTATGCTGTATTGGACCTATGGTACTCATACTGTACTGTATGGTACAGTATTGTATACCATTGTACTGTATGGTACTTTTAGCGTATTGAACTGTACTATGCTGTATTGGACCTATTGTACTCATACTGTACTGTATGGAGCAGCATTGTATACCATTGTACTGTATGGTACTTATGTGTATTGTAGTGTACTATGCTGTATTGGACCTATTGTACTTATACTGTACTGTATGGTACAGCATTGTATAGCATTGTACTGTATGGTACTTATAGTGCATTGTAGTGTACTATGCTGTATTGGACCTATTGTATTATGCTGTACTGTATGGTACACCATTGTATAGCATTGTACTGTATGGTACTTACAGTGTATTGTAGTGTACTATGCTGTATTGGACCTATTGCACTTATACTGTACTGTATGGTACAGTATTGTACAGCATTGTACTGTATGGTACTTATAGTGTATTGTAGTGTACTATGCTGTATTGGACCTATTGTACTTATACTGTACTGTATGGTACAGCATTGTACTGTATGGTACTTATAGTGCATTGTAGTGTACTATGCTGTATTGGACCTATTGTATTATGCTGTACTGTATGGTACAGCATTGTATAGCATTGTACTGTATGGTACTTATAGTGTATTGCAGTGTACTATGCTATATTGGACCTATTGCACTTATACTGTACTGTATGGTACAGTATTGTACAGCATTGTACTGTATGGTACTTATAGTGTATTGTAGTGTACTATGCTGTATTGGACCTATTGTACTTATACTGTACGGTAGAGCATTGCATACCATTGTACTGTATGGTACTTATAGTGTATTGTAGTGTACTATGCTGTATTGGACCTATTGTACTTATACTGTACTGTATGGTCGAGCATTGCATACCATTGTACTGTATGGTACTTGCAGTGTATTGTAGTGTACTATGCTGTATTGGACCTATTGTACGTATACTGTACTGTATGGCACTTACGGTGTATTGTAGTGTACTATGCTGTATTGGACCTATTGTACTTATACTGTACTGTATGGTACAGTATTGTATACCATTGTACTGTATGGTACTTACAGTGTATTGTAGTGTACTATGCTGTATTGGACCTATTGTACTTATACTGCACTGTATGGTGCAGTATTGTATACCATTGTACTGTATGGTACTTACAGTGTATTGTAGTGTACTATGCTGTATTGGACCTATTGTACTTATACTGTACTGTACGGTGCAGTATTGTATACCATTGTACTGCATGGTACTTACAGTGTATTGTAGTGTACTATGCTGTATTGGACCTATTGTACTTATACTGTACTGTATGGTGCAGTATTGTATACCATTGTACTGCATGGTACTTACAGTGTATTGTAGTGTACTATGCTGTATTGGACCTATTGTACTTATACTGCACTGTATGGTGCAGTATTGTACTCATTGATACTGCATGGTACTTACAGTGTATTGTAGTGTACTATGCTGCATTGGATCTATTGTACTTACACTGCACTGTATGGTGCAGTATTGTATACCATTGTACTGGATGGTACTTACAGTGTATTGTAGTGTACTATGCTGTACTGGACCTATTGTACTTACACTGCACTGTATGGTGCAGCATTGTATACCATTGTACTGTATGGTACTTACAGTGTATTGTAGTGTACTATGCTGTGTTAGACCTATTGTATTATGTTGTACTGTAGAAGCCACTTAATCAGGATGTGGAGAATAGGGATGTCTGCTTTATTGGGCTGTTCCCCTGGGAACTGATTAAGTGGCCATGTATTCCTATGTACAATACTGCTACTTAATGGGGACAGGGAGGCGTTTAATTGGGATGATTCTGTCCCATTAATCCCCACTAATCCTATTATCTCAACTGCTGCTGTTCCCAGTAATCCCTTTTAGCATCTGCTTATCACCTTCTGCTGCTGCTTCCTGCCTCAGGTGCTAAAAGGGATAGTGGGCTACATTGAAATGAAAGGAGCCAACATCTTTCCAGCAGACTTAGCTGAGTTTTCCAGAGCTAACACACTTGTTTCCACTACAGCGCTCTCTTTCTACAGTGAGCCAAAGTCAACACAAAATGCAAAATAAACATTAAATAAATAAATCTTATCACTTCTACTAACTCTCTCCTGCCCCTATATCCAGTGTGAGTTAGCTGCTGGACCCAACATCTGTAAAAGACGCACATCTCCGCTACCCCTTTTCTTGTTCTCTCTTTATCTCTCTGCACTCCTGAGTGATGCAAGCTTTCCAGCACACATTAGGGATTAGTGGGCTGCTACCCCCTTCTATTGGAAGAAGCTTGTTGGGGGGGTCAATTAATGAACAGCATGGACAGCCCCTACCTTGTGTGTGCTATCCACAGGAAATGCTTTTTAAGGGGTTAAGTTTAATTTACTTTTCTTAGTTTTAACTTTTATTTGCCAGGGAGGAACCATAGCTGGGAGATATCTGCAGTAATTTGTGACTGGACCTGTTACTTAACCTCTGTGAAATTGGTGTCTGTTAAGGGGAGGAGCTGAAAGGGGCCTAGTTGACCTGTGGATTTATAACAGGAGTTGTTTGTGGTATCTGTCTGCTGAGACACAGAGAGTGAGAAAGCAGCAACAGCTTCCTTGAATCAATGAGGTCATTTTCTAGACTACACTGAACTGAATTATTACTTTTTGGACCTGTGTAAGTAACTAGTATTGATTCTGTTTTTGGGGTTGACTTTTCTTAGTTTTAACTTTAATTTGGCGTGATGGTCAGCATCTGTTCAGGAGGGGAACCAGGATCCTAGGTGATAGGTTTAAATGCTTCATTGGCAAGCATTTAAACTAGCCATGGGGGAGGCACTGGAGAGGAGCAGGGAAATCCTAGCCCCCCCCAAAAAAAAATCATGGTACTAAGTGAGGTAGACACCAACATAAAGATGTGATAGGGAGAAGTGCAGGGGTAAATGAAGAAAGTGACAAATGCAATAAGGACAGGGATGGGGCAAAAAGGGGTAAGGCCATCAAAAAATGGAGGGTAATGAGTACCAATGCCCATAGTCTGGGAACAAGCTCCCTGAACTGGTGGTCTTGATGGAAGAGGGATGCCTGGATATTGTAGCAGTTACAGAAACATGGTACACAGAGAACCATGACTGGGATGTTAACATACCAGGGTACACAACCTACAGGAGAGACAGGGGAGAAGAAGGGGTGGAGTAGCTCTCTATGTAAGGGAAGGAATAAAAGCAACTGAACAAAAGAGTAAACAGGAAGGAGAGAAGGTACTGTGGGTCACCTTAGAGACTGGAAATGGCACCACAATCCACACAGGGCTTGTATACAGACCCCCATGTCAGGAAGAGGGAATGGACAATGATATGATAGAAGGCATACTTAGGATGGCAGAGAAAGGGGAGATACTTTTGATGGGGGACCTTAATATGCCAGATGTTAACTGGAGCACCATTGCTGCAGCCACATCCAAAAGCAGAGCCATTCTCAATGCCCTTCAGGTGGCATGCCTCAGACAGCTAGTTTTGGAACCTACTCATGAGAGAACAATCTTAGACCTCATACTCTCAAAGGGGGACAGTGAGAGGATCTCAGATCTAGAAGCGGGGTAGCCATTTGGGAACAAGTGACCACCAAACAGTGTGACTCATGATAAACTCAGCTACAGAGTCAAGCCATACAAAAGTGAGGGTTCTGGACTTTAGGAGGGCTGACTTTGGCAAGATGGGAGAGTGCCTTAGAAAAGCACCAGCAGACAGGCTAGAAGGAGGGGTACAGCAACAATGGGGAAATTTCAAAATCGTCATCACAGAGGCAACACACCTTTGTGTGAAGCAAATAAACAAATCAAAATGAAAGAAAAAGGCCCTATGGTTCTCAAAAGAGGTGGTGGTGAAGGTTAGGGAGTAAAAGATAGCATTTAGGAAGTATAAGGAAACACAGAAGGAGCAGGACAGAGAACTGTACCAGTTAAGGCAGAAGGAAGCAGGGAGGGTAGTCAGAATAGCAAAGGCCCAAACTGAGGAAAAGATAGCCAACTTGGTTAAGAAGGGGGATAAAATCTTTTATAGGTATATCAGGGAGTGTAGAAAGACAAAGGGAGGGATAGTGAGGCTGAATAGAATGGACAATGGATGGGCAGAGAGGGACAGTGAAAAAGCAGGGATACTGAATGGATACTTCATTCAATATTCACAAAAGAGGAGGTGGGGGAGGTGCCTAATCTAATTAACAGAAGCACTCTGGATATGGGGGTTGATCCCAGTCCTTTCACAGAAGAAAGGGTTCTGAAAGAACTCCTAAAACTGAAGGTGGACAAAGCAATGGGGCCAGATGGAATTCACCCCAGAATTCTAAAAGAATTAAGCAGAGAACTAGTGACACCACTGACTACCCTTTTTAACAAATCATGTGAGGATGGTGTGGTACCTGAGGGCTGGAGGAAGGTATATGTGATTCCCCTTCACAAAAGTGGGACCACGACAGAGGCAGGAAACTACAGACCTGTCAGTTTGACCCCTGTGGTAGGGAAAGTGATGGAATCACTTCTGAAGGAAAGAATTGTTGAGTATCTAGAGGCCAATGGGGCACAGAACCCAAGGCAGCATGGATTTACAGCAGGAAGGTTATGTCAGATGAATCTAATTGATTTCTTTGACTGGGTGACCAAAGTAGTAGACCAGGGAGGGGTTGTGGACATGGCCTACCTAGATGCTAGCAATTTATTTGACACAGTCCCACACAAATGATTAATAGTCAAATCAGTGCCGCCCGGTGGCGCTGAGGTTTGAGGCGCTGGACGCCACACCTTGCTCCATGCCGGCGACCTGGGTTTGGGAATGAGCCTGTAGTCACCTGGGGTCGGTGGGGTGGGAAAGATCGAGTGTCCAGAGGACTGCTCTCTCTTTCTGGGGGAGGGTGTGGGAGACACTCGCTCATAGAGCGACTTCTGGCGGTGGCCAGAGGTGCACTGACTGAGAAGCGCAGTGAATGCCAGGGGGTGGGCAGAGCCATGGCATTATGTTGCCTTGCTGGCCATGCTCTGGAGGGGGATAGGGAGAAAGAAAAAAGAGAAATACCCCAATCTGGGGATAGATTAAGGCACCACGACCTTCATTGCCCACACTCCCACTTCTGGACCACCTCCTTACTCCTGCTAGGGCTTGTGTGTGCTGGGCACTTTGCCCTATCAGATACAGTGCCCCAGGTGGATGGGTCGGCTCTACCTCTGGAGGGTTCAGACCCAGAGGTGGTGCTTGGCGGCACGAGGGGAGAAGGAGTGGTCACGGTGGGAGGTAGAGGTGGGGAGCTCTGTGGTCAATGGAAGGAGTTCTTCAGAGTTGGAGATAAAACAGAGTTTAAAAAAAAGAAAAAATAGTCAAATTAACCAGCCTAGGAGTGGTTCACAGGGTGGTAGCCTAGGTAAAACATTGGCTGGACAACAGGACACAGAAGGTAATTGTAAATTAAATCCACTCTGAAGAAAGAGGGGTTACTAGTGGGGTACCGCAAGGTTCAGTACTGGGTCCTGTCCTTTTTAATGTCTTTGTAAGTGACATTGCAGAGGGACTGGAAGGAAAAGTATGCCTCTTTGCAGATGACAGAAAGATCTGCAACAGGGTTGATAAACAAGGTGGGGTGGGAAGGATAAGAAGGGACATGGCAAAGTTGGAGGAATGGTCAGAAGTATGGCAGCTTGGATTCAATGCAAAGAAGTGCAAAATAATACACCTGGGAAACAAAAACCCAGGGGAAGATTACACAATGGGGGGTAGTAACAACAACAAAAATGGAAAGGGACCTGGGGGTAATCATATCAGATGACCTTATGGTTGGTAAGCAATGTGAGAAGGTGGTAGGGAGGGTTGGGGGGATATTGGGATGTATAGGGGGTGGCATCACAAGCAGAAAACAGGAAGTTGTTATCCCCCTGTTACAGACAGTTGGTGAGACCTCATCTGAAGTACTGCGCCCAGTTCTGGAGACCCCATCTCCACAAAGACATAGACAGAATGGAGGCAGTTCAGAGGAGGGCAACTAAAATGGTGCAGGGTCTGCAAGAGAAGCCATGTGAGGAGAGACTAAAGGAGCTTAATATGTATATCATTGAGGAAAGGTGGGAGAGGGGGGACATGATAGAAACGTTTAAGTACCTCAGTGGAATCAACAAAGTCTAAGAAGGTAGCATCTTTCAGAAAAAGAGATGTGCAAGAACAAGAGGACACAATTTGAAGATAGAGGGGGCACAGCTTAGGGGCAATGTGAGGAAGTATTTTTTCACAGAGAGGGTGGTGGACCATGGAACAGCCTTCCTGAGGAAGGTGTGGGGTCTAAAACTGTGGGAGAATTCAAGAATGCATGGGACAGACATAAGGCAATTTTTGTGGGGGTAGGAAGAAATAGGCTGTTGGTTAAATAAGATCTGCAGCTTTTCCTCTAGGTAGGGAAATGGGCAGACTAGGTGGGCCAAGCTGTCCTTATCTGCCATCAAAGTCTATGTTTCAATGTTTCTATGTTGCCAGGGAGGAACTGTAGCTGGGAGATATTTGCAGTCATTTGTGACTAGATCTGTTACTTAACCTCTGTGAAATAGGTGTCTGAAAGGAAGGAAAGCACTCCCTGGGGTGGAGGGTCGGAGTTGTAGTTGATTGCTTCTGGACAGCATAGGTTTACTCCCTCCCAGCCTTCCCCTCACCCCAACTGTCCCTAGCATATAACTTCCTTTATAGCAGGGGTTCTGACATCACTTCCCCAAACCTGCTAACAACATACACTTGTTCATATTCTTAAAGGCACAGCACACTGAACAGGGGGTAGAGACACTCACAAGCTTACACACACTAAATCAAGAACAAACCACAACAAGAGAAAAGCATCTGTAACAGGAAGGGACACAGAGATGTGGGGAGTGGTGCAATGTATTGGCTGTTGAGCAACGGTCTTCCAGGAGACATTCTATAGACTGCATTGCTGCCCTATTTGCAGGCACCTCTCTGGTGTGAGGGAAGAGGTTGTTTGTCTCCATGCTGACCTGGTAATGATTCGGGAAACCTGCTCCCCCACCCAGGGACCACTGAGGCCACTGCCACTACCTCAGAGGCTGCCAAGAAAGAGGAGTGGTTGGACCACAGTGGGCTCAGGGAGGGTTAGGGTGGTGGAAAAGAGGTGCATCCCTTCAGTTGTGTCTCTCCATAATTCATTCACCACTCTGGCAGAGCATGGTTCTATGGAGGCACCCACAGTGGAGATCAAGGATGGTGCTGGGAACCTCAACAATGGAGACCCACAGGAGGGTGGCACAGGACCCCACAGGGGAAGAAAACAACTCCTGCTGGGGGACTCAACTGTTAGGGGAGTAGAACTGGGGGAGGGAAGGGAAAGGGAGGTAAGGTGCCTGCCCAGTGCCATGACTTGGAGGGACAGGAAACAAATCTTCAGGATCATGGGTGCAGCTGCAAAGGGGAGTGAGCTGGAATTCATTATCCACCTAGGGATGAATGACCTGGCTGAGAATGGATCAGACCAGTGCAACAGGAGTTTGTGGAGTTGAGGAGGGGCCTTAGACAAGCAGCACACACGGTAACTTTCTCAGAAGTGCTACCTGTCTATGGCATGAATGAGGCTAGGGTACTCTGCACAATGGGAGTCAATGACTGGTTGACAAACTGGTGCAGAGCTCAGGGATTTGGCTTCATTGGGGACTGAGGCTCCACCTGGAAGGATGCAGGCATATACAGGCCGATGGTCTGCATCTATGCAGCAGGGGAACCAAGATCTTAGGTGATAGGTTTAGATGCTTCATTGGCAAGCATTTAAACTAGCCAAGGGGTGAGGCACTGTAAAGGAGAAGGGAAAACCAAGCCCCTCTCCAAAAATCAGGGTAGTTAGTGAGGTAAACACCAAGACAGAGCAGTCGATAGGGAGGAGGGCAGGGGTAAATGGAGAAAAAGACAAAGCAGTAAGGAGAGGGATGGGGCAAAAAAAATAAAGCCATAAAAAATGGAGGGTAATGAGTACCAATGCCTGTAGTCTAGGCAAAAAGCTCCCTGAAATGTTGGCCTCAATGCAAGAGGGATGCCTGGATATCATGGCAGTCACAGAATCATGGTACACAGAGAACCATGACTGAGATGTCAACATACCAGGGTACACAACCTACAAGAGGGACAGTGAGGGAAGAAGAAGAGGAGGAGTAGCTCTCTATGTAAGGGAAGGGATCAAAGCAACAGAACTAAAGGGTAAACAGGGAGGAGAGGAGGCACTGTGGGTTACCCTGGAGACTGGAAATGGCTCCACAATCTGCACAGGGGTTGTATACAGACCCCATCTCAGAAGGAGGAAATAGACAAGGAAATGACAGAAGGCATCCTTGGGATGGCAGAGAAAGGGGGAGATACTGCTGATGAGGGACCTGAATATGCCAGATGTTAACTGGAGCACCTTTGCTGTAGCCATATCCAAGAGCAGCACCATTTTTGATGCCCTACTGGGGACATGCCTCAGACAGCTAGTTTTGGAACCTACTTAGGATGGAGCAGTCTTAGACCTGGTACTCTCAAATGGGGATGGAGGGGGATCTCTGATCTTGAAGTGGGTAGCCATCTGGGAACAAGCGACCACCAAACAGTGTGGTTCACGATAGACTTAGCTGTAGAGTATAGCCACACAAAAGTGAAGGTACTGGACTTCAGGAGGGCTGATTTTGTCAAAATTGGAGAGTGCCTTAGAAAAGCACTAGCAAACAGGCAAGAAGTTGGGGTGGAGCAACAATGGGGAAACATCAGAACCGCCATCACAGAGGCAACAAGCCTTTGTGAGAAGCAAACAAACAAAGCAAAATGAAAGAAAAAAACACTATGGTTTTAAAAAGAAGTGGCAGGGAAGGTGAGGGAGAAAAAGGTAGCATTCAGGAAGTATAAGGAAACACAGAAGGAGCAGGATAGAGAACAATACCAGTTAAAGCAGAAGGAAGCAGGGAAGGCACTCAGAATAGCAAAGGCCCAAACCGAGGAAAAGATAGCCTACTCTGTTAAGAAGGGGGGATAAAATCTTTTATAGGTACATTAGGGAGCAAAGAAAGACTAAGGTAGGGATACTGAGGCTGAATAAAGAGGAGAGTGGTTGAGCAGAAAGCGACAGTGAAAAAGTAGGGATACTGAATGAATACTTCTGCTCAATATTCACAATGGAAAAGCAGGGGGAAGATACCGAATCCAGTCAAGAGAAGCACTCTGGATAGGGGGGGGGTTTATATTAGTTCTTTCACAGTAGAAAGGGTTCTGAAAGAACTCTTAAAACTGAAGGTGGACAAAGCAATGAGGCCTGATGGGAATCATCCCAGAATTCTAAAATAACTAAGGGTAGAAATAGTAACACCAGTGACTACCCTTTTTAATAAAACATGGGAGGATGGTGTGGTACCTGAGGACTGGAGGAGGGCAGATGTGATTCCCCTTCACAAACGTGGGAGCAGGACAGAGGCAGGAAACTACAGATCTGTCAGTCTGACCTCAGTGGTAGGGAAAATGATGGAATCACTTCTGAAGGAAAGAATTGTTGAGTACCTAGAGGCCAGTGGGGCACAGGACCCAAGGCAGCATGGGTTCACAGCATGAAGGTCATGTCAGACAAATCTAATTGATTTCTTTGACTGGGTGACCAAAACAGTAGACCAGGGAGGGGATGTGGGCATGGCATACCTAGACTTTAGCAAGGCATTTGACACAGTCCCACACAAAAGATTAATAGTCAAATTAACCAGCCTTGGAGTGGGTCCCAGGGTGGTAGCCTGGGTAAAACACTGGCTGGACAACAGGACACAGCGGGTAATAGTAAACGGAGTCCACAGTGAAGAAAAGAGGGCTACTAGTGGGGTACTGCAGGGTTCAGTACTGGGACCCGTCCTTTTTAATGTCTTTATAAGTGACATTGCAGAGGGACTGGAAGGGAAAGTATGTCTCTTTGCAGATGACAAAAAGATCTGCAACAGGGTTGATACACAAGGTGGGGTGGGGTGGGAAGGATGAAAAGGGACTTGGCAAGGTTGGATGAATGGTCAAATGTATGGCTGCTTAGATTCAACGCAAAGAAGTGCAAAGTAATGCACCTGAGAAACAAAAACCCAAGGGAAGAGTACACAGTTGGGGGTGCGATACTGACAACAATAAAAATGGAAAGGGACCTGAGGGTAGTCATATCAGATAACCTAAAGGGGGGCCAGCAATGTGAGAAGGCAGTAAGGAGGGCTGGGTGGATACTGGGATGCATAGGGAGAGGCATCACCAGAAGAAAACAGGAAGTTGTTGGCCCTCTGTGCAGACAGTTGGTAAGTCCATATCTGGAGTACTGTGTACAGTTCTGGAGACCCCATCTCTGCAAAGACATAGACAGGGTGGAGGCTGTCCAGAGGAGGGCAACTAAAATGGTGCAGGGTCTGCACCATAAGACATATGAAGAAAGGCTAAAGGAGCTTAAGATGTATAGCCTCGAGGAAAGGAGGGAGAGGGGGGACGTGATAGAAACTTTCAAATACCTCAAGGGATTCAACAAAGTCCAAGAGGATAGCATCTTTCAGAAAAAGAGACGTGCAAGAACAAGGGGGCACAATTTGAAGATAGAGTGGGGATGGCTCAGAGGTAATGTGAAGAAGCATTTCTTCACAGAGAGGGTTGTAGAAGCATGGAACAGCTTTCCTGAGTAGGTCATAAAGTCAAAACAGTGTGGGAATTCAAGAATGCATGGGACAAACATAACGCCATTCTAGTGAAGGGTAGGAGGTAGTAGGCTGTTGGTTAACTAGGATCTGCAGCTTACCCAGTAGGTAGGGAAATGGGCAGACTAAGTGGGCCAAGCGGTCCTTATCTGCCATCAAATTCTATGTTTCTATGTTTAATGAGCAGCAAAGAAATGCCTCTAGCTTGTGCAAAACTGTTTACAAGAGGATCTCATTCATGGGTGGTTGCTTTTAATTAATGGATTGCTCTGAAAGCCATCAGCTTGTGTGTCACATCAATAGGAGGTGCTTGTTTGGGGAAGGCAAGCAAAAGTAAAACACATTCAGTCTCCAATATTTTCTCTCTCTCTCCCCAATCCTGATTGTTGTAAATGGAATCAATCAGATCTGCCCCAAGAGGAAAGATTGCCCTATTGTAAACACTGGAGCCATAGGTTCACTGCTGTGATCACCAGTGTTACTGTACCTCTGTTAAATGGGATGGCCACTTAATTGAGACAAAAAGCCCGCCACCAGGGCATCCCAATTAAGTGGCTTCTACTGTACTTTATTATTCTGCACTGAGCTCATTGTTCTTATAATTTACTGTAATACACGGATACATGAAAATAATACCACTGTTAAGCATGCAAAAAAAATCCCCATAGTGCCATAGCAAAAAGCTGATAATACTGTCATTGTTGCCTCCTACCAGAAGGGACAATAGATCCAGGACCTCCACCCTTTTAGACCTCATTTTCGCCAACAGGCCACGGAACCTCTCCCATGCCATGGTGCTCCCTGACTCTATCAGTGACCACTCCCCGGTGACCTGCTGGTGGTTGGATAAATTGCCCCCTGCCCCCAAAAAAATCTCCTTGCAGAGACGGCTAAAAAGAGGAGGCCTAGAGAACCTCAAAGCCAATCTAACTACCAACAATTGTCTCCCCATTTACACCACGCAGTCAGTAGACCTAGCACTCACTCACTTTATAACCACTTTCAACAAGGCCTGCGACATTTTTGCTCCTCTCGCCAAGCAAGTAGTGAAAACCAGAACCATCCCCTGGATCACACCCTTACTACTTAACCTGCTCCAACAAAGGGACAACCTTTGGCACAAGGCCCTTGACTCTCAACGCACGCAGGATAGACAGCTATACCGGGAGGCCCGCAATAAATGTACCTGGGCCTTACGGCAGGCGAAAGCTACTTACTACCAACAAACTCTAACCTCCTCCTGGGGAGACAGTAGAAAATTCTGGAACAATATAAAAGAATTCAGTGGGAAATCCTGCTCCATCACCCCTACCCAACTCACTATAAACGGGGATGTCACCCAGGATCCTTCCACTATAGCAGAAGCCCTTAACTCCGCCTTCTTGGACCTCTCCCATATCCTCCCTCCTAAATTCTTCCACCCAGTCCCCCCCTCACCGTCCCCACGATACCCTGTGTAATGTCAATTTGATACCCTTCAGGCTGAGAGTCATCTCCTGCCGCGAGGCAAAACACTACATTGCCAAAGCTATAGCCAATACCCGTTTCAGCAATGATTCCCTAGACCTTAAACTCATTCGGCTGACCCTGGATATCACATTATCCCACCTTACTAAAATTCTCAACCTCTCTCCATGCCTCAGTCAGTTCCCCTCAACCTGGAAGAGAGCCATAATCACCCCCATTCTGAAAAGTGGCAACCCCACTAACACAAGCAACTATAGACTGATTTCAATACTTCCATCTCTCTTCAAAGTACAGGAAAAAATAGTTTCGGACCAGATAACAGAACACCTAACTAAACATAACCTTCCTGCCAGAAACAACATGGTTTCCGGACTGGCCATAGTACCATCACCGCACTTTCTGAGCTCACCTCGTTCATCCACGAGGCCCTTGACCAAGGCTCAATCACAGGTGCGATCTATGTGGATCTGACCAAGGCATTTGACACGGTCAGTCACGAGCTACTGCTTTGTGTCCTTCCACAACTAAATGTGGTCCCAGAGGCAGCTGCCTGGTTCAAGGATTACCTCTCAGGCCGGTCACAACAAGGCAGGATAAACACCACCATCTCCTCTTGCAAAACAGTTTGCTCTGGGGTCCCACAGAGGTCTACACTTGGCCAGCTTCTATTTAACCTCTTTTTAAACTCTCTCCACAAGGCATGTAGCAGTCATCTACTACTCTATGCTGATGATGCGGTACTGTTTTGGAAACACCCACAACCGAGCACCCTCCAACTAGCCCTACAGGATTTCTTCTGGGAGCTAGAGACCTGGTTCACTGAAAACTGCCAGATCATCAACTATAAAAAAACTAAGTCCATGATCTTTGCGCACCGTCAAAGCCCACAGAGTCAGTCGGCACTCCTAATCAAAAACACACAAGGCACCCAACTTGAACATGTTATAAGTTTTGAATACTTGGGTATCACATTAGACAGCTCCCTCCCCTACCATAGTCACATTCAACTTCTCTCCTCTGCTGTCAACGCTAGAGTGGGTATCCTCTACAGACTTAAACACTTCCTACCCACACAGGCCATGCATCTTGCAATCTCCTCCTCAATCCTCTCCCTAGTTGACTACGGGATAGTGATATATGGCTCAGCAGAACCCACCACACTGCGTAACATTAACACTGCCTTGAATAAAGCCTGCTGCCTAGTCACCGGCAGTGACAGACTAACTCATACCTGTGAGCTCTATGCTTTGGCTAGTTGGCTAAACTTCCAACAAAGACTAAAGTATCACACCTGCTTCCTCGCAAAAACGATACATCTCCAGCTAGCCCCCGTTGGCCTTCTCCCCATAATCAGCACAGCGCCCCCAGATGCAACACAAGGCTCGCAGCAAACTCCTCATTTCTGGTCCCCCATTGAGAACATCTCTTGGGCAAAGATCCTTCCACTACCGTGCCCCTCTTTGGCTCAATAAGTTACCACACCTGCTCTCTCAGACCCATAGCATCTCCCTATTCAAAACAGGCCTCAAAGCTCAACTACCTGAGTCTGCTAAATGTGACTGTGGCTAACACTGACCACCTCTTGTGCTCCCAAACCCTCCAAATACCCGACACAGGGTCTCTCTAGATCCCATGAACCAGCATCCTGCACGTCTCTGTCAAGTGATATCCAGAATGCTGCCTACTATTGTCACCAGTTAACTAAGTTAAAGCCTGGACTGCACTACCAGTACTATTATGTGAATACTGCTTGTTTATGTACGTTTCTTCTGTATTTGTTTATCCTCCACCCCTTGTAACCGACGTGGATCATTTGCAAAAGAATCTGTGACTCAAAGGATTGTAATTCTGATTATATTTAATAAAGAAATAGCTGATTCATTAATTTTGTAATAAAATAGTCCCTCCGCCTGCTGTTTTTCTTTTTAGCTGCCCCATGGTTTCTTGGGAGTTGTAGTCTGCTTGGGGGAGGCTGTGTAGCTGACGGTGGGAACAGATGAATGATGAACATTTTTTACATGTAAGGAGGTTGGTAATAAAACAGCAGAGGTGAAGAAGACAACATAGTGCAGGAAATGGTACTTATGCATTCCTGCTGTTTGTGTGTTATATATTACAGGATCGGGGAGGGGGGGCCAGTATTATAACTTGTGGGCTCTTCAGAAGTGTCTGATTTTTCTTGCCTTTTTTTTTTTCATGTCTGCCACTGACAAGAAAATGATACCTGTGTATGGCAAAATTTCGATAGCTGGCTAGATGGAGGAACTGTGCAAAAGGTGTTGCGAATAGGAGCAGGGAGAAGCGTGGCGGAGTGAAAATCTTATATACAAGCTGTGGGACTGCCAAAGAGGTGTGGAACGGTGGTGGTTAAACAGGGCTCCAGGAAATGTATCCTAGTTTTGGCTTGCTTTAGTTTTGACGCTATTTACACCTTTCCGTTTGTTTGTGGAGTATAGTGGAAGTCAGCTCCTTGTGTCCAGGTCTTTGTTGGCGCTGTTGAGGGATTACAGAGGGTCATTTACATGGTGGTAGAAAAAGTGAAGTAATTCTGAAAAAAAAAAACACAGGCTTTTTACAGTGGTTTTTTTTTTTTAGGGATTAGGTATTCCGTTTCTATGTGGGGTAATGAACATGGCTATTATTTTGAAAAAACTATGGTCATCAGAGTTGGGCCAAGGAGTGTTTACGAGACTTTCCCAGGTTTTGCTTCCATAGATGGAGATGCGCTGCTGGCTCTCAGTGCACAATTTATCAGCTGGATTTTTGGGACCATGGGCCAAGAGAGGCTGTCTGCACTTTAAATGGTTTGCTGTTACTAAGTAAGTTCTTACATGTGTGGTTTTGCTTGCATTGGGATGCTTTTTGTATGCGGGGGTGGGGGGAGACTGCGCAGTGTCACTTATTAGGTAAATCTCCGTTACCGGAGGGGGAAAAAAAAGCAGCGGGCGCGCCATTTGAAAAATTCCTGTGCACATTAGTATTGGTAATGAGGTCCTTGGCTCCTGTACTTATAAAATGCAGGCTGTTGTCTGATAGACTCCCACCTTGCCAGGGCTATCAGCCAATCAGAGCCTGGGAATTTTTTAGCTCATTTTCTAAAAAATCCTAAAGTTTTGGTCTCTCTAGGAGAAAACGGAGTTCACAGTGAAGAAAGGAGGGTTACTAGTGAGGTACCACAGGGTTCAGTACTGGGACCGGTCCTCTCTAATGTCTTTATAAGTGACATTGGAGAGCACCTGGAAGGGAAAGGTATGTTTCTTTGCAGATGACACAAAGATCTGCAACAGGATTGATACATAAGGTGGGGTGGAAAGAATGAAAAGGGACTTGGCAAGGTTGGAGGAATGGTCAAATATGTGGCAGCTGAGATTCAATGCAAAGAAATGCAAGGTAATGCATCTGGGAAACAAAAACCCAGGGAAGAGTACACAATGGGGGGTGAGTTAATAACAACAACAAAATGGAAAGAGACCTAGGAGTAATTATATCAGATGACTGACCTAAAGGTGGGCAAGCAATGTGAGAAGGCAGTAAGGAGGGCTGGGAATACTGGGATGCATATGGGAGGCATCAACAGTAGAAAACAGGAAGTTGTTATCCTCTGTACAGACAGTTAGTGAGACCCCATCTGGAGTACTGTGTGCAATTCTGGAGACCCCATCTCCGCAAAGACATAGACAGAGTAGAGGCTGTTCAGAGGCGGGCAACCAAAATGGTGCAGGGTCTGCACCAGAAGACATACGAGGAGAGACTAAAGCAGCTTAATATGTATACCCTTGAGGAAAGGAGGGAGAGGGGGGACATGACAGAAACTTTCAAGTATCTCAAGGGAATTAGCAAAGTACAAGAGGGTAGAATCTTTCAGAAGAAGAAATGTGCAAGAACAAGGGGGTACAATTTGAAGATGGAGGGGGACGGCTCAGAGGTAATGTTATAAAGTATTTTTTCACAGAGAGGGTTGTGGATGCATAGAACAGACTTCCTGAGGAGGTTGTGGAGTCAGGAACAGTGGGAGAATTCAAGAATGCATGGGACAGGCATAAGACAATTCTAGTGGGGGTAGGAGGAAATAAGCTGTTGATTAACTAGAATCTGCAGCTTAGCCATCAGGTAGGGGAAATGGGTAGACTAGGTGGGCCAAGCGGTCCTTATCTGCCATCAAATTCTATGTTTCACTCTGAATATGTTCCTGAAAAGACATCATGGAGTGTCCCCTGCAGGCGTTTCTTTTACTGTCTAATACCGCATGACAACTCCAGTAGGGTGGTAAGACTGGCTCCTTTTACCTCTAGCATGTCCGCTGAAGCAACATGCAAAACATAGTAAGTGGCACAGACTAAATTTCTGACCACGACCACTTAGGGGAATGCTTTGCAATCTGCACATATAACTTGGATAATAGGTTTTAAGGATAGGTCTCTTAGGAGATAGTTTGAAATAGTTATTTAGGTAGATTGTAGGACTTAGGTAGGTCACTTCTATTTTCTTAGGTTAGGAATTTTTATTAGGAGAGAACTAATAGACTCACATAATAGATATGTGCTCATTGCTTATGCTATATAAACAGAAGATAAGTGTGTCATGCCATATTGTAAGATGTACTTCTCATAAGAAATGTAATGGTCATGTATTCATATATTTTGTGTTTCTGTAATACAGTGGGTGTGCAAATACCCTTATTGTAGTTATAATAGGCGTAATAAAAGCACCTGAGACCGGTGAACACACCCTGGATTTAGGTTATTGTATATATAAGAACTGACTAGTCAGATAATTGCATCATATGGATCCTGGCATGGGCATCGAGGGCTGGTTCTGACAGGTCAGTATTGATCCGGGCTCTAGTTCTGGCGCTGTCCCTCTGTGAAATATCTAGATTTGTTCCTGCTTGACATTTGTTTTCAGGAATGTGTTGTGAAATATTTTGATACCATCACATCCATACTCTAACCAAGCAAGTGATAACAAAAGCTAAGCTAGAACACAGACCTTTAGTATTAAAAAAAAAAGGGAGCACCCTGATGGCCTAGCTGTAACATGTTATGCTACCATGCAGGTGACCCCGAATTTAGAAATGAGAACGAGATGCCACGCTGTGGATCTAACTTACATACAACAGTGCACTGCGGTTGGAAGGGATGGAGCTGTGCCGCTTGGCAGTGCACCGAGGTCGGAAGGGATGGAGTTGTGATGCTCGACAGTGCGCTGAGGTTGGATGAGATAAAGCTGTGCTGCTCAGCAGTATGCTAAGGTTGGAAGGGATGGAGCTGTGCCACTTCGAAGTGCGCTGAGTTTGGAATAGACGGAGCTGTGCTTCTTTGGCAGTGCGCTGAGGTCGGAAAGGATGGAGCTATGCTGCTTGGCAGTGCGCTGAGATTTGAAGGGGTGGAGCTGTGCCTCTCGACAGTGCACTGAGGTTGGAAACGATGGAGCTATGCTGCTTGGCAGTGCGCTGAGATTGGAAGGGGTGGAGCTGTGCCTCTCGGCAGTGCGCTGAGGTCAGAAGGGATAGAGCAGTGCCGCTCGGCAGTGCACTGAGGTTGGAAGGGAAGGAGCTGTGCCGCTCAGCAGTGCGCTGAGGTTGGAAGGGATGGAGCTGTGTCTCTTGGCAGTGCACTGATGTCAGAAGGGATGGAGATGTGCCGCTCGGCAGTGTGCTGAAGTCTGAAGGGATGGAGCTGTGCTGCATGGCAGTGCGCTGAGGTTGGAAGGGATGGAGCTGTGCCACTTGGTAGTGCACTGAGATGGGAAGGGATGGAGCTGTGCTGCTTGGCAGTGCGCTGAGGTTGGAAGGGATGGAGCTGTGCTGTTCGGCAGTGTGCTGAGGTCGGAAGGGATGGAGCTGTGCTGCTTGGCAGTGCGCTGAGGTGGGAAGAGATGGAGCTGTGCTGTTTGGCAGTGTGCTAAGGCTGGAAGGTATGGAGCTGCACCACTGGAGCTGCAGCAACCCCTGTGGTGTGCCAGGGAAGCTTGCTCCCTCTGTAGGGACATCACTGCATGCAGTTGAAGCCCTCAGGAAATGAGTGCATGCCATGGAGAGGATGGGAGAAAACCAGGGTAGAAAACCCAGCTCCACCCATATAGCAGCCTGGGTCCCCCCTGGGTTTTAGTGCTGGCTGACAGTGGATCCTAGCCCACACAAGTAGGCTGCCTCAGAGGAGGGGGGAGGATGTCGCTTCCTCAAGAGTCCTCATGATGGGGGTTAGGGGGAGCTGTGAGAGTGTGGGCAGGTGTGGGTCCATGGAGAACCCAGGGCTCCAGTGGGCCTGATTGGGGTACATCCCTCAGGCCAGGACCTGCCAGAGCATGGCCCAAGATAAAATCTAAATAGAAGAATAAAGAAGGGATTAACTGTTTAACAATGCATTATCAAGCAAACCTGAGCAGAACGTGGAGGCTCCATAGAGCTCTGTAATGCTCACATCCAACAAATAATTTTGGGATGACTTCATATATTCTTTATTCTTTGACTGTGACCTGCAGAGTGACAGGACACAATAAAGAACAGCCCTGCAGTAAGTCATTTGCACCAGAAAATTAGGATCTGTTCAGACCCATTTTAGTACAGTACTTGATTAATTTTTATTATGGGTGGGATGGACTCTTGTGTCTGAAAAACAGCTGTTCAGTGTAATTTTGGACAGTTTAGAGAAGAATTATGACTGCATTTGAATTCCTCATGGTACAGGTTACATGTGAATGCTAGACAAGCAGAACACAGTGTATACTAGTAGAAAAAATACACAAACCGGCTGGTGGACATCTTGGCGTCATGGACTTTTTGTTTGCTTAGGGTCCTTGCACTGTCTATTTTAGCTGAAAAAAAATAATTTGATTATTTGCACCACCAGCTGGTTTGTGTATTTCTGCTGCTAGTGTTCGCTACATTCTGCTTGTCTAGGAGTCACTTGGGGGGCGTCGGCCAGTCCCAACAGCCGCACCAACACACCCTATCTGAGCAGCACCAGCTGTCCCACTTTACTACACTAAAGGTTACACATGCTTTGGTAGCTAGGTTTTCTTTTAGGTCTACGGTCTTGCCACCAACTTCAGAGCTTGGATGAAGGAAACACCCCACTGTGGGGGAGTAAGCCACAGGGCAGGAAATGGACACCCCCCCCCCCCGGGATTCAGAGACAGAGCTGGTTGGTGGCAGTGTATGATGTTGAGGATATTCCAGATCTATTGCTGGGCAGACTGAAGCACTGAGTGGATAAATGACTTACTCAAGGTCACACTGTGAGTATTTGGCTCTAACAGGGTTTGAACCTGTGATTTCCAAGTCACTGCTCTACCCACTGGACCACACAGCTGCCCTTTTTAGCTTTATAAAATGGGTTGTTCAGTTATTTGTCTGACCAAAGGAATGATTTTATAGGCATGATAGTAGGGGAAATGTGGCTCCAATTTTCCCTGCATGTCACCAGGTGTGGAAGGAACACACTAAAGGTGTACGGTTTGATATGTGTGCACCTTACGGCCTGTTAGGGGTCCTCAGTTACTTGCAGTATACAAAACTGTTTGGGGCTAGACCATCTGTGCCTTCACCCAGGAGACTGGCATGCTCGTCACATGCTGGAATCCCACACTGATGGGCAGAGCGCATCGTGGATGGGAATCATTTGGCCCCTGGATGGGATGGCGTGTGCTGCTCAGCATCCCCCCCCCGCTCCATTCCTGGCAGGTCAGGGAGCAACACGTGCGTTATCTGTGAGGGTGCACAGAACAAAGGTAAAGCCATATGAACTCCATTTGTTAGGGGGTAGGACGAAAAAATAGCAAGAAGGAAAAATACTCTTTAAGGTGCAACACCCATGGCAAGTGCTTTATAAATGCCCACTGCCATTGCTCTGTCACCTTTTACCCTTTTAAGTTTCATTTTACTGATAGTGCTTAAACGTTTGCATTCCAGCACTTAGGCAAGTTGGTTCCTATGACTTTGGTCTCCTTCACACATTAATTACAAATTTACAACAGTGGCCCAGGGCAGACAGTGACCTTTGACCTGCAAATTCACCTTACATCTCTGCTGTGGCTTGTCGGGTGGTTCAACAGCTGGAGGAGCCTGCAGCAGTGAGTGCATGGACTGAGGAAGGAGTTTCCTTGTCTAAACCTGTGTAAGGGAGGGGGGAGGGGCTCTCTGACTAGCTCTAAGGAAGGGGGGAATGGAGGAAGGGTTTTGACTGTACACCTTTGGTAACTGCTTTACTGGCACAACTGTTTGAGATGGTGTGGCTCCACATTAATATCTGTCTCTCCATTAATGTAAATACAAGTCAGAACATTCTACTGCTCAACTGTAATTCAGAATGTTGGCCGTGAGAAGCCCACAGCACTGGAGCCCGACACCACTAGGGGGAGTAACTGGGGTACTGGCAAGAAACCACTTTTGCATTCTCTCCCCATTCACCACTCCACCCTTGGCTGCCAACCCTTGTCCCCTGACTCACCGATTATCTTCCAGCTTCTCTTGCAGGGGCATCTCTGATCTCCTAAGATGAAAGTGCATTTGATGACCCTGATGTAGCACAGAGGGGCTAGAACTACAGATGAGGTGCAATTACATTGAGATTGATATCATTTTGCTTTTGCTTTACAGTTCTGGAATTGTAAATGGTTTATAAAACGTACAGCGGTATGGTTCCCACGTGTTTACATTTCAGTTTTAATAGCTTCATGTTAGCTGCTCCTTAAAGCCGCCATTAGTAACTAATGCTGAAGTAATAAGCACACGGTAACCATGTCATTCTAAAATTGGGAGATGGATAAAAAACATGGACAGTGTCAGCAGAAAAATCCATTGGTCCAGCCAGTCTGCCCAGTTTTACCATATCCTACCCCAGGATCTATTATCTAGATGGGAGTTTGCCCTCGTCTTCTCCCCTTCACTCCCTGCCTTACTGCTACTCCCTGACCCCTAAGTAACTCTTCAGCTGTTTACTCTGTCCTAGCTACGCTTGAAGCCATTAATGGTTTTTATGCCCGCCACCTCTGCCGATAGGCTGTTGCATGGCTGAGTCATCCTCTCCGTAAAATAACACTCCCCCTCCGCTAGCTTCCATTCACATCTTGTTTTCAACCTGCTATTCCTGTGAAAGAGTTCCTCGCAGTTTACTTTCTTTATTCCTTTGAGGAACTTGAAAGTCCCTGTCCCATTCCACCTCCCTTCTGATCTCCAGTGAGTGCATATTCAGTGCCCTGAGCGGATCCTTGTAGGATCTGCCCTGCTGGCCCCAAATCATTTTGGTTACTGTACAATGCACTGTCTCCAGCCTGTCTCTATCTCTGCCTTTCCTCAGGTGAGGACTCCAGAACTGGGCATAATATTCCATATGGGGTCTCATTAGTGATCTGTAGATAGGTAGTATTACCTCCTTCCTCCTGCTATCACAATCTCTTCCAATACACCCCATCATTCAGGTTGCCTTGCTGTAGGCCATGTTACATTGGCTAGTTTTAGGGAGTCACTTATGGTGACCCCCAGGTTTGTTTCCTCTGAGGCAGTGGCCAGCTTAACCCCTCCCATCCTATGTTGCGTCTTGGGATGCTTGTTCCCTGTGTGTATCACCTTGCAGTTTGTGGACATAACTTTCAATTGCCAGACCTTGAACTACCTTTCTTACCTTTACAGGTCCCTCTTCAGCTCTCTTACCCCTTCTTTGCTGCCTACCCTGTGACAGAGCTTAGTGCCATCTCTGAAGAGACTCATCTCATCCTGTAGTCCTTCTCCTATGTTGCTAATATGAACATAGAAACATATGAAAATGCCAGCAGATTAGGCCATGAGGTCTGTCACTTCTGCTCGAGATGCAGCTCACAGCTTGATAACTGCTGCCGCCCCTCCTCCCCTCTCCCCTCTCCCCTCTATCCCTCTCCTGATTTCCATTCTGAGTTCCCATGGACTCTACCCTCCCTACCTGTATCCTGCCCATGTATCTATCCCATCCCTTCTTAAAACCTCCCACTGATCCCTTGATACCAACTCCTATGATAGATACATATGTTCGTATCTTGTCCTGTATTCCTTCTCCTATGTTGCTAATGAACATATTGAAAAGAAATAGTTCAAGGACTGGCCCCTGTGGTACCCCACTCGTGAACTCCCTTCCCCCAATTTGACTCATTTACCATCACCCTGTACTATCTCCGTCCTAAACATTTTTCAGCCTAACTAGATCCTTTGTTGCTCCCAGATCCACTAATTTCTTCAGCAACTTTTTGTGTGGCACTAAGTCAGATGCCTTGCTAAAGTTTAAGTAAATATCCTGCTTGTCCCTTTCCACCGCTTTTGTTACCCAGTCAAAGAAGATCATCAGGTTGGTCTGACACTGCTTATTACCCTGAAACGCGTTCATCTCCAGGTAGTCCCCCTAGGTCCTTCTTAAATTAGACAATACAGTGCGTTGCCACTGGGGAAGGTGGGGTTCCCTTTTGAACCAAGGAAGTCCACACTGAGGGGACCAGCTAGTGCCAAGGCACTCCACACCTTTGGAGGCTGGGCAGTAGCCACCTGACATGTAACCCACCACCGCCACCAAACAGTCGTGGTGCGGTATTGTCTGTAAAAGGAACCGCTTGCACATTCGCACTCCCAGCATGAGGAAAAGTGCTGTTGTGCTGATCCCTGTCATTGTAGCGACAGGACAGGAAGAACTGAGTGGGAAAGAGGGGAAGATGACAAACCATTTCCTCTTAAAGCCTATTATTACACTAGCCAACCCGACGGCACAGTGGTAACGCAGCTGATTGCAATGCTGGTGACCCAAGTTCAGGAGTGAGCCCAGATCACCAGAGGTGAAGGGATCTAAGCATCCCACTCAGGGTGCGTGCCCATCACATACCACTATAATACCTCCTGGGGGACTCCAAGGGTTAGAACATGCAGAGTGACAATGCTGTGCGGCGAGATGTCCCATCTGTAGCTTCGTGCATGCTGTTATGCTGTTGTGTGCTTATGCAGTGAGTTAATGCAGCTGTCCCAAGGGATGGGAGAACACAGGAAAAACAGCCAGCCCCAGTAGGATGGCATCCCCTCGACTGGTTCCATGGTGAACATCTGTCCAGCATGACAGACCGGTGCCTACACCTTTTTCAGACACCAGTGGGAGGTGCTGCCCCCAAACAGGGCCGGCGTTGGGGGGGGGTGCAAGGGATGCCACTGCACCAGGGCCCAAAGTGCAGGAGGGCCCAGGTCCCCAGAAGTCAAAATAGTAAATTAATATTACTTTTAATGCTGGCCCAGTCGGCAAAAACACTACTGCTTTGCTGTGCTCTCACCTACCTCTCTCAAGCATCACAGCAACAGCTAGTAATATGCCCGCACACCGCCCGGCATGGCCAGCACCTGCTGCTGCCCTCCTCCACCCTGCATTCAGCTCTCATCCCTGAGCCATTTAAATCCATTTAAACCACAGTGTATGTGCGTGGGTACGTACAAGCAGAAACAGCTAAAATTGTGCTTGCGTGAGTGGGGTACAGCAGGTGACTGGTTGCAACTAAGCCCGCTTCACAGGAGGAGCATGCCATAGGCGATCCCATCCCGAGGTCCTGCCTTTGGGCAGCGTTTCATGCCATCATTGTCGACTGCAGTCAATTATTGGTTGGGTGAGCTGTCAATCAGCCATGCTCAGGGCCCACTAAAGAGCTGTTCTGAAGTCTTCTTGCAAGTTGTACGATGGAGGGGTTTGGGGACGGGGTGACATAACAACAGAACCGCAGCACTGATAAAAATCTGACATGGAAAGAATGCCAGTGAGTACAAACTGTGTAGTGAAAAACAAATTACAATGCAAAAAAATCAGTTTTATTGTAAGACAGTAAATCACCTAGCAAGGACGATGCAACAGACAAATTCCTGGGACCCATCGTATAAAAATTGCACTGTGTGGTGTTTACTGTTTAACGAGTCTGGTAGAGAGGATAGACTAGGGATATTTGAGTACAGGCAGAAATATTGTAGTTGAATTTAAACAACAAATGAATAATGCAGGCTCATAATTCAAAAGAAAACGCTCATTTACTCATGATGAAGGGCTATGGTTTTTGCGAGTATACATATAGAGCCCAAGTCCCAGTTGGGGGGTGAGAGAAAAGAGATCCAGTCAGCCGACTTGCCCAGGTGGCCTTGGGGTTCTTTTTTTTGTGTGTATTGAGTTTGAACCTGTGAGGACGGAGAGTTTTTTTTTTTTAACCTGAAGTTTCTTGTGGGCAGTGGGCAGGGTCTGCAGGAAATCAGGAACATTACTTAATTATAGTTACTATAGTCAGCAACTCAGGCAGGCTGAGGGAAAAAAATGCATTGCGAGTTAGTGTGTCATCAGAGGGACTGAGGAAGGAGGGAAATGGGAATATAATATATCTTACTGCCACTGTACTCAGTCAGTCTTATTCTCTCATGTATACAGTTAAGTATTATTAGGTGGTTTTTTTTTTGTGAAATCAAGAAAAGTGGTGGGGGGGCCCACTACACAGTCTTGCACCAGGGCCCAGTAAATCCTAGAACTGGCCCTGTCCCCAAAGGTCCTTACCATGAGGTGTTAATCACAGCAGCAGGTAAGCCAGTCTCTGGGGCTTGGGAAGGCTGATGGGGCTGAGTGGTGGCCAGAAAGGAGGGCACAGATGGGGTCCGGGGCTGGAAGGGAAAGAGAAGCACTCATTAATAAGAAGCTATTATTACCTCGTTCCTAACTTGACTGGCCTTGCTAAACTGAACAAAAACATACATTTTAAATTCATCGATAAACTGAACTGACACACAGGTTCATAAATGGAGGTCTGGGGTGGGGGAGGGGTACTAATGGAAACCTGCCGGATGTGCAGATGTTCTTGTGCCACTTCAGCTTGAGGCTAGGAGATATGAGCATTCCAAAACACATTCCAAGGAAGCTGACCTCAGCATGCCTCTTTTAGAGAACATTCACCCTAAAGAGAGTGATTACCGACAAAATATTAGCAGCAAATATGGCAGAATTAATCTTGTCAGTGAAAGTCTTCCTCTTTAAAATCCAGTTCTACTGAAATAACAGACAGAAAAAATAATTAAAGTTTGTCTCTGAAGAACATTTTGTTGTGCAGAAACAGCTTGGGGAAAAGGTATCTAAAACACACACACACACACACACACACA
Source organism: Neoceratodus forsteri (assembly GCA_016271365.2). Taxonomy (NCBI): domain Eukaryota; kingdom Metazoa; phylum Chordata; order Ceratodontiformes; family Ceratodontidae; genus Neoceratodus; species Neoceratodus forsteri. The sequence goes on from CM028136.1 coordinate 88,294,164, forward strand.
CACACACACGTAATAGGCAAGGCAAATTTTATTTTTCCAGGCCCCCAATCCCGGAGGCCCTGGGCACCATACACATCAACATTACTATCCATAAAATAAAACAAAACAATAAAATTAAAGCCATAAATTAGATAGACCACATAAATAAGTAAGCAGGCCTAAAACTAAAAACATTAGCTAAAGGGGCCATCCCAAGAGTAAGAATAAATAAAAAATTGGCTAGACAACAGGATGCAAAGGGTAGTACTAAACAGAGTCCACAGTGAAGAAAGGAGTGTTACTAGTGGGGTACAGCAGGGTTCAGTACTGGGACCGGTCCTTTTTAATGTCTTTATAAGTGACATTGCAGAGGGACTGGAAGGAAAAGTATGTCTCTTTGCAGATGACACAAAGATCTGCAACAGGGTTGATACACAAGATGGAGTGGAAAGGATGAGAAGGGACTTGGCAAGGTCGGAGGAATGGTCAGATGTATGGCAGCTCAGATTCAATGCAAAGAAGTGCAAGGTAATGCACCTGGGAAACAAAAACCCAGAGGAAGAGTACACATTGGGGGGTGAGATACTGACAACAGTAAAACTGAAAAGGGACCTGGGGGTAATTATATCAGATGACCTAAAGGTGGGCAAGCAATGTGAGAAGGCAGTAAGGAAGGCTGGGGGATACTGGGATGCATAGGAAGAGGCGTCAATAGTAGAGAACAGGAAGTTGTTATCCCTCTATACAGACAGTTGGTAAGACCCCATCTGGAGTACTGTGTGCAGCTCTGGAGACCCCATCTCTGCAAAGACAAAGACAGAGTGGAGGCTGTCCACAGGAGGGCAACCATAATGGTGCAGGGTCTGCACCAGAAGACGTACGAAGAAAGACTAAAGGAGCTTAATATGTATACCCTTGAAGAAAGAAGGGAGAGAGGAGACATGCTTGAAACTTTCAAGTACCTCAAGGGAATCAACAAAGTCCAAGAGGGTGGCATCTTTCAGAAGAAGAGATGTGCAAAAACAGTGGGCACAATTTGAACATAGAGGGGGGACGGCTCGGAGGTAATGTGAGGAAGTATTTTTTCACAGAGAGGGTTGTGGATGCATGGAACAGCCTCTCTGCAGAGGTCGTGGAGTCAAAAACAGTGGGGGAATTCAAGAATGCATGGGACAGACATAAGGCAGTCCTAGTGGGGGGTAGGAGGAAGTAAGCTGTTAGTTAACTAGGATCTACAGCTTATCTGTTAGGTGGGAAAATGGGCAGACTCGGTGGGCCAAGTGGTCCTTATCTGCCATCAAATTCTATGTTTCTATGTTGGAAGGTCTGAACAATAGTATTATCACAGAAACAGTGAAGCGCAAGTGTACGAATGCCTCATGCAGAGCGGAAGCCGGCTTTCGCTCTAACCATCACATACGGTAAAAGCCGACTTACCACTCGCCAAAAACCAAGAAAACAAGGACATGCCTCTGAATTCTCTCCCCAGTGAATCACCTGAAGTCATGAAGTGGTCACCACTGTCCCTCTTCAGTTCAGCTCCTGCCCGCCATGCCAAACCAGCTGACAGCTCACAGACCCTCTTGCATAAACGCGCCACAATTTTCCCTTCATTATTACGCAAAACCACGTGGTAACAACTAATCAGAACACATGCTGGATGCTTTAGAGTCATGCAATGAGAAAATGAGGCCCAGGACCAGAAACAGAGGCACCTAGCGCAACAATGTAGAGGTGAAGCAAAAGGAAAAAAACTCAGCAACACCTCCAAACTGCACAGAAACGCTCAGAGCTACAGTAGTAGCCGCAGACATTGTCAGCTATCTCCAGATATTTTGCAAAATTTCTAAAGAATTTCTCTGCTGCCCTTACTGTGGAAATAGAGAAAGCAGGAGATATATCTGGAAATATTGGGAAATAGCTGGCAGTGTCTGTGGCACAATAAAAATATATCTTTTATTTTATTTGTAGCACCCCCTCACCCACAGTGTCTATGTTTCGCATCACCTTTAACGCTTTTTCAAGAACACTTTAGAGGCATGTGAACATTGTGGTATCCATAGCAACAGTCTGGCAGCCATGTAAAAAAAAATGGCTCCAGTAGCGGACAAATCTGAAAATTCTTCCAACTCCTCGGATCCATGTATTATAAAAAAATAAAAGATAGGGGACAGTGGTTACTCAACAATAAAAACCATCTTGAGTTTCTGAATACATATTTGAACCTCTTGAGCTTCACACGTTCCCAAAACATCTCAATGGTTTTATAGCCTTGTAATACACAGTCTCCTATCTTTTATTCTATTTGCATTTAGCTTACTGTACTTCGAGTGGTGCCAGTCAGGAAGCAACACAGTAATGCTGCAGTATACCACAAAATGCGACAGTGTGTTGCAGGGACTGGTGTAATTCAATGGCAATTAAGCCCTTTTATACTGCAGTATTTTCTGACATATCTCTTCAGGTTAATATGTTGCATTGTGGCTGACTCCACTACATACTGTTTTGTACGGTACTGTACTGCACTGCGCTGTGCTGTGCTGTACTGTACTGTGCTGTTCTGTAATGTGCCTATTGTACTCATAGTGTATTGTTCTGCACTGTATTTATTTTACTTATACTGTACTTATTGTACTTTTATAAAATTGCTAGGGAAAACAGTGTTATGTGCCAGCTTTGGTCTGTGCCACTGGAATACCAATTGCCAAGATATTTGAAGTAAACTTAAAAAAGAATAATATAATGAGCCACCCCATTGCTAATACATACATAATTGTATTTTTCATGAAATTCTCAGATGTTCTGATCCATCCTTCTGATTGGTCCTCAGATCTGGGTTTCAGCTCTTTAAACTGGACTCAAATCTGGGCTAATATTTATATTTATAAATATATTCCACTTGATTATTTGAAGCTTATCCAATTCAAAATTCTAAACAATGCTTATGTAACCCCCCCTTGTTTTTGTCTAAAAGTGGTCTCGATAGTTCTGATACCTGTATCCCCTGTAATTCAGCCTCTGGGGACCTTACTCATATTTTTCGGAGTTGCCCATTAGTTACCTCACTCTGGAAAGAAATTAGTAGTAAGACCTTAAATAAACTAAACCTTCATAGTGCCTTTCAGTTTGAGGACTATCTTCAGTAATTTTAACACTTTATCTAGGTTTCCTGATAGAGCTATGTTAGCTTTATTATCTGTTTCTGTCAAACAGTTTTAAACATTGTTTGGATAATGAAATTAGATTTTTTCAAGAATGGTTCTCTTTAAATTTTCACAATTTACAATTAGTTAAAGCTATTGCTAGCCTTCAGAGAAAGTTACAGAATTTTCATTCCGTATGGGGTACTTTGTCAAACTTATTGCTTATTGTCAAGGAGAGGCTGGGGGGGGGGACCTGGAAAAGTCAGGGTGCCTGGACGATAGACAACATGGATTTGTCCCGGGGAAATCATGTCAGACAAACCTTGTGGAGTTCTATGACTGGGTGACGAGTGCCTTGGACCTGGGTAGACCAGTGGACGTCCTCTTTCTAGACTTCAACAAGGCATTCGACTCTGTTCCTCTCGTGGGCCTGTTGGATAAACTGGGAGAAATGGGGGTGGGGAACCAGATGATCAAATGGATAGGCAATTGGCTCCAGGACCGGGCCCAGAGGGTCGTAGTTAGTGAGATAGTCTCATCCCCAAGGAGGGTCATTAGTGAGGTCCCACAGGGATCAGTCCTTGGGCCCCTCCTGTTCAACGCCTACGTCTCTGACATAAGGACAGGTATCAGGAGTGAGATGAGTCTCTTTGCGGATGACTCAAAACTGGGGGCGGTGGTGGATGGGGAGGAGGGGAGGGTGGCCTACAGGGGACCTGGAGGCTCTGGAAAGATGGTCTAGAAAGTGGAAGCTGAGGTTCAATGCAGGAAATGCAAGGTACTGCACCTGGGGGCCAAAAACCTGGGCCAAGTGTACACCCTGGGGGGGAAATACTACAAGTCTCAATGGCTGAGAGGGACCTGGGGGTGGTGGTGGTGGATGTCAAGATGAACAACTGGGAGACTTGTAGGAGGGCAGCAGCCAAGGCCAACAGGATGCTGGGATCCATCGCTAGGGGGATTACCTCCAGAAGGAGGGAAGTGATACTCCCTCTGAATAACTGCTTGGTGAGGCCGTACCTTGAGTTCTGCATGCAGGTTTGGAGGCCACACTTAAAGAGTGACATTAAACTCCTGGAGAGGGTCCAGAGGAGGGCAACCAAAATTATTTGGGGCTTGGGGGACAGGACCTACAAGGAGAGGCTCGAAGAGCTAAATATGTACACATTGGAAGAGAGAAGGGACCGGGGGGACATGATAGAAGTTTTCAGGTACATGAATGGGGTAAATAGGGGAGGAACAGTCAGGGTGCTTCGAAGGAAGGAGGAGGGGGCAACTAGAGGGCATGGGTGGAAGCTGGAGGGGAGAAGATTCAGGGGAGAAAGGAGGAGGTGCTACTTCACTGAGAGGGTGGTGGAGCCATGGAATGCATTGTCTAGGGGGCTGGTGGAGGCAGAGACAGTGGAGGGGTTCAAGAGGGGGTGGGGCAGGTAGAGGGGAAGGGTTCTGGAAGCAAAATCCAATGCAGCAAGAATATCCGGAACTGGGAAGGGAGAAGCCAGAGAAGGCGAAGGGGGCAGCAAGGTCAGCTCCCAGGGTGGGGGCTGTCCAAACGAGCAGACGTGAAAGACCATTAGGCCTATTCTGCTGGCATTTTAGTATGTTAGTAACCCTTTGAAACATGTCCCTTTCAATTTCTTTTTTTTCTTTACATCCAATTTCTTTACATTATAATAATTAGCTGTACTTTTTCATTGTCATTATCTTAATGGCTCCTTGTCCCGGAAATGGATGTGATGTCGTAGTTTTGTTGAATCCTACTCACTACATATTATTTCTCTCTCTTATAGCATGATAAATGGATTAACACTTGTTTATGATTTCATCTAACAATTATGATTTCTTGCTGTTTATGTTCCCTCATGTCATTTAGTAAGAGGGTGGGGGGCATTTAGTTTTTATTGCATTTAGGTTGTATTTGCTTTTATTGGCCAGGATATTCAAAGGGTTGCGCATGGTGCAACAGAGTTGTACCATCGCCATCGCAACCACTGATGTGCCCCGGCACGATATTCAAAGGGAGAAAATGCATGGTACAAATCCCGATGCGCTATATGCGGCGCAAGTAAGGGGGGCGTGCCCATGCATATTCTGCACATCCCAATATTCAGCCAGGGGTGTGCTGAGAATATGCAGGCGCAACCCCTATGTGCAGCGCACACAGTTGAGCCAAAATAAAAAGGAGCAACAGCTGGCCACCCACAGGTGAGCTGCCATATTGCTGGGTGTAACACAGCAGCTGCCAGCTGTGGGTGGCCACCTGAGCTCCAGCGGCACCGTCCATCACTGTAGCACTCCCCCTCATGTCCAATCAGGGGCATCAATATAACTATCCCTGGTGGTCCAGTGGACCTCTCCCCAGCCCGATCGCGAGCTTTAACATAACATAAACTCCCTGGTGGTCCAGTGGACCAGTCCCCAGCCCGATTGCGGGTGTTATGAATAAAGATCATCCCTGGTGGCCCAGAATTCATTCACACCTTGGGACTGTGTATTACAGTATGATCTGCATGCCCATTGGCCCACAATGTGGACCAATGGGCGTACAGCCATTCTCTATGCTGTCAGTTGGTGGGAGGCTGGATGGCTTGCAGGTGGGGAGATGCTGCCTGCTGCTGACTGGGGAGCAGAGTTGTGGGGCTGAGTGGGTGGGTGGGGAGGGGTACCGCTAGACCACCAGGGTATAGGTTTGTACAGATTGCCTGAGATCGGGCTGGATGGGCCACAGGGCCAGCAGGAATGATCTTTATGCATAACGCCCATGATCAGGCTGGGATCAGGTCCACTGGACCACCAGGGAGTTCATTTTATGTTAAAGCCCACGATCGGGCTGGGGACAAGTCCACTGGATCACCAGGGAGTTCATTTTATGTTAAAGCCCACGGTTGGGTGGGGCAGCTTGTGCGAGGAGCAGGGGGCATTGGTCCCTAATGGCTGTAGCCTGCCAGAGCGCCAGGTGCAAGTCGCTGGGGATCGGCACACCTGTATGCAAATGGGGCCATAATGGCATGCTAATGGCCCCATTTGCACCATGCATACCTAATGGCCCCATTTGCATATCCACCGCTGAATATCGTGGTTCCTGTGCCTTGCGCAACTGCACTTGAGCTGGCACATCCTCCTGCTCCTTGCCTGCCATTTGCGCTGGCACAGTGCCACTGCGCCACGCACAATGCAGGTGGCCATGATGCCATATTCAACAGTGCTGAGCCATGGTACAGCACCATTGAATATCATCTGGTCCACGCTCTGGCACACCCCAGTTGCTCTGCACCCAGGCTTGCACCCCAGCCAGGCGCAGTTTGAAAATCCCGGCCATTGTTTTTTGCGTGTTATGCTAATGGGCTAATTGGAAGTTTGGGCTGTATTTGTTTTTGTTTCTTGAACATTTGAAAAAACGAAAATATAAAAAAAATTAAAAATAAATAAAACTGGTAGGGAAATACTGCATCTTGATTGGCTAGGACCTCAGGTGAGCACAACATATGGGTAAAAATAGTGTTGGCAATCCGGGCACAGCACACTAACAATATCAATGCCTTTTTTTTAAATTGGTGATGGCCATTACAAACATGGCTACCACATTTACTCACTGAAAAAATCACATAGGCCCTAAAATTTAAACTCCCTCAAAATAAAAAGAACAAACTGGTTAAATATTATTTTGCCTCTACACTCCTTTCTTTTCACACAGATACAAATTAAAATAAGTTACTACTCTTAGTTTAATTTTTTGGAGTTTCTTTTCTGACCATGGACTCCCATCCTCACCTGCCTATCAGGAAAATCTCTACTGCTTGTTCTCCCTCAAATACAGCTCAAGCCCTAACTTTATTGAGGCCTTGTGTTGTTTGTGAGGGGAAAGGTGAACATTTAGCCAGTAGAATTCTGCAGAAGTTTGGATCCTGCATTCCAAGATTAAAAAAGAAATCCGTCTTTTGAATGGGTTGATAGACAGATGCTTGACAGCTCGGGAGGTACTCATTTTTACTAGTTACTTTTAACAAAAGAAGAAAGAATTGGCAAACCTGACACACACACACACACACACACACACACACAACAAAAATATTAAATTACAGCTATTTAGTGGAGGCCAGAACATCAGACTACGGTTTCTAGTATTTGCTGAATCAATGGTCGTGGATACATCACTGTCACATGGGACAGGAGGCATTGTAGGAACAAGAAGAGTAATAAACTTGCTAAAATGGTGATCCCCAAGGGCCATAAAACTACTGTAAAACTAGCAGGGTAATACAGAAAAACACTCTTAACAGTAGGAAAAGGGAAGGATACACTAGGGCTACACACACAAATCAAACCTCTGCACAACATATGTGTTTTGCAAATTCTCACTGTACTACGCCTTTAATGTCTTCATATGCCACATTGAGGAGAGGAGAGGATTCAGGGAAATATTGGCCTCTTTGCAAATTACACAAAAAAGTAAAAAGTAACAGAGCAGACAACAAAAAGGGTGTCAGGGTACAATGGGAGAATCGAGAAAAGCGTAAAAATGATCCAGGGTCTGGCAGCAAACATTTAATGCTGATATAGTGCAAAGTCAGGCAAACTAGGTAGAGGTATGCAGAATTTTAAAATTATGCCGCCACTGGAATTCTGCAGGGTTTCAGAAATTCTGCTGTAAGTGGAATTATGAAATTTTGAAAGTGGAATGATAACTGGGGTTTATTATGTAACCGTTTATAAAGGAATGCTTTTCAAATTTTGCAGTATTAAAAAAGAAATTCTGAAAAGCATTTCAGAAGTGGAATTGCCATTCCACAGTAATTCTACCGGTGGAATTCCACATTCTACATAGCTCTGAAATTTGGGCTGTGAATCTGAGAGACAGTACAGGATGGGGGGGTTGAAGTTACTGTAGACGAAACAATTGAGGACAGGGACCTTGGAGGATCATTCAGCAATAATGACCAGGACACTGATAATTTCCAAGGCATTAATGACCAGTTGGGGGGATGGGTGGCTCAAGGTGCAGCCAAGGGCCACCTTCCTCTAGCCGATTGTTAATCCAAGGAAATGAATAGCTTCAATAATGTCATTATAATTGCATCTCTAATTACAATAACTTTCATTTTTATCATTTCCTTTTTACTTTAGGTTTTGAGCAGAGTGGTGTGAGCTGTGCATGCCACACAGTGTCAGCTGGCAGCTGGATCCATCAACTCTAAGATGTTAGTGAACAATCTAATAGTCAATCAGGGGCCTTGCTAGGTTCTTGAATATTTCATTAGACTTATATTTATGGACAAGCCTGAAACAAGCAGCACAGTGTACTAGAGAAGTGAAGAAGGCAAATGGGATGCTTGAGTGCACAGGCAGAGGCATCAGCAGCAGGAGATGTGAGGTTATTTTGCCTCTGCATAGACCCCTGGTGTGACCACACTTGGAATACTGCATGCAAGTCTGAAGTCCTCACTTGAGGAAAGACAGAGATAGAGTAGAGGTGGTGCAGAGGAGGGGCACGTACTGTACATGCTTGAGGCCAGGAGGGAGATGGGTGGCATGCTACAGACCAATACGTTTCTAAATGATATAAACAGGGTAGGCTGTAGGAAACGTCACAATAAGTGGGAATACAGGCACAAGGGGGAACTCTATGAAACTGGCAGGAAGGAGATTCAGAAAGGATGTTCAGAAGTGTTTCTTTACAGAGAAGGTGCTGAAATGGAACAAGTTGCCAAGGGAAGTGGTCTGTGCTCAAACAGAGGAGAGATTTAAGTATGGGGATAGTCATAATGGTATGGTAAAGCTGGGAAGGGAATGGCACAAGGAAGGGGGTGTGAGAGACTGCTAGTATCATAACATATGGTAGGTAGGGATTGACAGACTAAATGGACCATGTGGCCTTTTTTCTTCCATCACAATTCCTCTTCTCCGTTTCTAAAAATATAAACTAGTAGAAAGCCCAATGAGACCTTGCTTGCTCCAGCTGCCCAAATGTTTTTTTTTTTTTTTGGTCATGGCATCTGATCTTCTAGGTGAAACCAGCCATCGGAAGAATCAGAGTCAGTACAAGGAAGGAAAGCATCCAGTCATGGCTGGTGCAGCAGCTAAATGAGAACCATCACTTTACATTGTCAGGGCATGGGCTATGATTCTGAGGCCATGCCAGTGGTCTGGGCAGAATTTATTTTTCTTGTTTCAAGCATGAGTACCCACTCTTCTCCCATCTAGGGGCTCAGCCATTGCACTGCTCATCCCACCAACAACCCTACTGGAACTTAACATAAGGTGGCAATCTGGTCCCAGACTTACCACCCCAGGACATGGGCACTCCCCTTCCTACAGTGATCCACAGGGTAAACCCTGGCTTACCCCCCAAGGTGGCACCACAGGAGTGGGAACCCTCCTTCAACAGACTTGTGAAGGCTCAGTTGCCCACTCAGAGCCATGGACAGGTGCAGCAGTGCTGCTAGTGGAGTGGGCATCATTCATGGGGGCTGACGTTTATTGGCTATGCTAAACCCCATGGGAATAGTGGCATACAATATTATGGCAGTGCCAAAGCACTTAAAGTCTGGCACTCTTCCCACTATGTTTTGGGGCTGGCTTTGGTACAACCCCTGGCCTCCCCCAGAGATGTCATGTACCTGACATGCGACCCCCCTTCCCCTAGAGAAAGAGAGCAGTCCCTCTGATTCTCAGTCCTTCTCCCCCAAGCTGGCCCTCAAAAATCCTGGGTCCATTCCTGAACCCAGGCTGTCAGTGTCATATGCGGTTGGCATTTGGGTCACAATGTCTGTAGTTCAGCAATGAGATCCACGCAGATCTCAGATGGCAGTCTTGGAGGAGACAGATACAACAGAATGTTACTGATTACAGTACAGCTTGCTTTCTTAGAGGGTGCTACCTTTCTTCTTTTACAGTCCATCACTCCTCCTTTGGAAAAGTACCTCTCCTGTCATTCAAGACTGTTTCTGGTCCCCACTCCCTCCTCCCACAGCTTATGTTGTTAAGCATACCATGAAAACTGAATACTGGATGGGATGAAAAAAAAAAAATCAGCTAGACTGCAGAGAAAAGTTACTTTAAGGGTCATCATAAGTGAGAGTCTTAGGTCAACAGCCCAGTGTTCCAGAGAATTTGGGATAACCAACAGGATGCTAGGACGAATGGGGGTGGTTCTCTAGAAGGTGGAACATGGGCACTGTTACATTTGTATGGACCCCGGGTGAGGCAGCACCTAGAATTCCATATCCAGTTCTGGAGCCCACACTTGGAAAGGAAGAGGAACCATAGAGAGACAGTCCAAGGTTAATCTAAAAAGATGGAATATCACATGGGTGAGAACAGGTCCTAGAGTAGGGTGAGGGGAGCTGGGGATAATTCCCAGGGCCCAGCACCAAAGAGGGGCTAGGGCTGTCTGGCATGCTCCTGCACACAGCTGCACAGGTGACCCAGAGTCTGAACTTTCTAAGGGCCCAGAATTCCTCTCATGGGACCTGGTCATTTAAGAATTGTGAGACAGTGCGGAAGAGAGTCACCAAAATGATTGCAGGATTGGAGGGACTAAGTTACGAGCGAAGGATGGAGACATATCTGTTTTTCCTGGAGTGCAGGAAGGTCAGGGGATATATGATCATTATTTACAAACCTATGAAGCAGTCAACTGAAAATATAGGGCTGAATTTCTTACATTAAACAATCAAAGGAAGCTGCTACTGGGTACAAAGCAGAATCAGTGTTGTGAGATATGCAGAGCATACAAAACAAAACCAAAAAGTCCAGCTACATGCTCTCTCACTGACAAACACCAAAATCTTGGCTAGGTTAAGAAATCTGATTATTAAAACACTATTGCAGCAGCACTCACCCTACTGCCCAAGCAATGTTTCATGCCAAAGCAAGCAATTTCTCAAGACATCATGGGTCACCAACAGACAATTTAATTTACGGTCGACATTTTCAGTGCAACACCGCAGTGCGCAAGCATATTTCTAACATGTGCAGAATAGGCATTATACAGACGTGCACAAGTGACCCAGTTTCTGCATCCCCATACACTAATACATGGTGCTAAATAACATAGATACATAGATACATAGACAGCGTCGGCAGATAAGGGCTTATGGCCCACCCAGTCTGCCCATTTGAGCTGGTAAGTTCAGTTTGTTTTCCTAGAAGTCTGTTGCCCCTTAAACAGCACAACATATAAATTAAGAAATGTAGATAAATGGAAGACCCAGTAGGAAAGCAAAGGGGGGGGGTAGGAGAAAAGGGGACAGATAATGCATGAACAGCCCAACTGATCTGACTCACATACATAACAGGGGAATGCGGGGGCTGGGAAAGAAATGCTCAGCATCATAAATGTTTTGTAGAGACATGTAAATCCACTGCTCTTTACCAACCACAGTACTCTCTAAAGGGAATATAAAACTGAATATCCTAATGCGATTAATAAATTATGTATTATTTACTTCACGGTGATAATAGTACAGGTTACACTCTCAAGTCACTAATTATTCTAGTTTTAGGTTCATATTTACAAAGGTGCAAAACAGCAGTTATATCAGATCTAGAAAATTAACTACATGATATCAGATCATACATATCATACCTGATATTTTATATTTCATATATGGAGCCCCATAGAAACATAGACTTTGACGGCAGATAAGGACAGCTTGGCCCACCCAGTCTGCCCATTTCCCCTACCTACAGGATAGGCCACAGATCCTAGTTAACCAACAGCCTATTTCTTCCTACCCCCCCCCCCCAAGAATTGCCTTATGTCTTTCCCATGCATTCTTGAATTCTCCCACAGTTTTAGACCCCACAACCTCCTCAGGAAGGCTGTTCCATGCATCCACTACCCTCTCTGTGAAAAAATACTTCCTCAATTGCCCTCCCTCTAGCTTTAAAAAAGTCAGGCTACATGCTCTCTCACTGATAAACTCCCCCCACTCACAGAAGAATAAATACCTGGAATTAAATAAGAGAACAGCTATGCATTTTATAAGGTAATAATAACACAAGCTAGTAGTGAAATACTGTTGGATGTCTCAAATTGAAGCAGTTATTATATATGTGTGTGTGTGTGTGTGTGCGTGCGCCTGTCTGTGTGTGTGTGTGCGCGTGTCTGTGTGTGCACGCGTGTCTGTCTGTGTGTGTGTGCGCGCGCGTGTCTGTGTGTGTGCATGTGTGTGTCTCATTTTTTCAGAAAAAATGTAATCAAGAGCTATCCTAACAGATGCAAACAATAAATCATGTCATTATAGATTTAATCAAGGCATCAGCTCATTAACAAGCGAGGAGCAGTATTACCACCAGTCAATATTTTAAAACGGGAGTAAAGTAAGTTAAAACAATTCCTTATGCCTGGGCAGCTGCATAGCATGACATTTATATTGCCAGAAACTCTCCTTTCCGTCAGCTTGTTTCGTTTTTCCTTGCCGAGGTAGCCTGTACACAGTATGCTGTCACTGTGAGCTCAGTTTGGCGGCCAGCCGTGGAGGTGTGAGGAGGGCTGTGCTGGTCGCTGGCTCTGATTCAGAACTGGGGGGAGAAGCGGGTTGGTGGGACACTACCTGATGGGGTGGGGACAAGGGTGTAGACAGGCATACTCACTGTACACATTTGTGTACAGTTTTGCTGAGTGCCTGTCACAAACTAAAAGCCACTCTGTTAATAATAGCATTCTAATCTGTAGTATTTGGGTTAGTGTAGGCCACTGAGGAGGGTCTGATACATGCATAACCTCTTTATAGAGTAGAGGAATCATCTGACAATCTGACTTGTTTGGAAGGAGGTGCCATTTGGAAGGGATGTGTACATTTTTTTAATTGGGGGGGTGTAACTGTTGGAGATTGTGTACAAAACAGAAATTTCTGGCTACACTCCTGGGTGGGGGTGGGGAGTCCACTAGACCACCAGGGACAGTTATATCATAATATACAGAGGTGGCCGCAGGAAGGAAGGGAGACCACTATGGTTTGCTACTGATTTCCTGTGGCTCACTATCTCAGGCACTTACCTGCCTGGGCACTACTGTGTGACAGCTGCACTTTTCCGACTGGTGTAGTTCCAATGTTTCCATGCCGGATGGGGAGGAAGTGGATATCGACAGGGGTAAGGTAGCGGATGTGACAGATGACTACCTTGGCCCTGCGAATACACTACAAGGTAGCACAGGATGTGAAAGCTGGCTAAGCTGCCCCAGTGGCGTGGAGGGCTAAGCCCCTGGCAGTTCAGCTAGTGTGCACTATTAGACCCGGGTTCTGTTTTCAACCCTGCTGCATCTTTGCCCCTTGTCTTCTCCCCATAACTCATTTTATTTTTTACTCCAGGGTCCACACCCCCTCAGAGTTTATTATATTAGCTATGGGGAGGCAGAGCCCCTCAAAAGGGGGGATCAGTGGTGCAGCCCCACACATTGCCCTTTTCGTTACATTTTGCTGTGTTCCTGACATTATGTTGGGCAGGTGGTGCTGTCAGGTGACTGCGTTCCAGGACTGTTTAATTGGTATCTAGAGTGACGGGATACCGAGTTTCAGTCTATCACAATATATCTGCCACTATACCACCAGGGATGGTGTTCATAATGGGGGAGATCAGGGAAGGGGGGGGTCCAGTAGACCACTAAGGAAGATGTATTACTATATCTGGGGGACGGGGGGGGTTAGGGGGTCCACTAGATCACCAGGAATATTATGTATACTATATGGACTACTAGAGAACAACACGAATACCTTGCCAGACTTTCTTGTGATAACTGAGACATGGCTCAAGACCACCACAATGGACAGGGAAGTTAACCTACCTATCAGCTATTCAGAGCTGATCGCCAAACAAGGGGGAGGCGGAGTAGCCATATATGTAAAAGCTGGTTTAGTTGTATCCTGTACTGCTGCAACATCTATGCCCAAGGAATTTGAGTGTCTATCTCTAAAAGTCTCTCCCCAATACAGCAGCTTTCCATTTAACTGGATGCTACAGACCCCCTCTGCTGAACACAAGCTCTTATCCCACCTGGGAAACCTGGTCAAGTCCTGTACTGAAGAAGTCATTATCATAGGGGACCTGATTTCAACTGGCTCACCCAGGCAGCTACACCCCTGGTATCATTCTGTGACACCTATGGGCTCACACAGTTAATTAATGAACCAACAAGACTAAATGCAAGGAATAGTAGTAACAGTACTCTACTTGACATCATACTAGTGAGTAAACCACATCTATTCACACATGCTGAAGTGCTCCTATGCGACATAAGTGACCACTGCCCCGTCGTAGGGGTAAGATCCAACAGCATTAAAACAGATCCTGCAAAATTCCTCATGAGGAGATCCAACAAAAACATCAATATTGAAGGATATCTGCATGATCTAGCCTACTCTCCATACTGGCAAAAGTTCTATCTTGCATATTCTGTAGAAAAAGCTCAGCAGGTACTAAACAGCATTATATTAAATGCCCTTAACACCCATGCCCCAATCTCTAGTATCCGAATAAAAAACAAATCCTGTCGCTGGTTTTCAGCTGACCTCAAAGCTGCACTGCTGGAGAGAGATAGACTTTAGAAAGTAGCAAGAAAAACCAAGAATATCATGGACTGGATGATCTTTAGGAAAGCCAGGAATAAATGCACTACGAAAGTTAGGGATGCAAAGGCTGCCTACTACCTGGCCCATCTCGACTCCTCCTACCATAATACTGCTAGATTTTGGGGCACCATCAAGGGTATGATGGGCCAGGATGTTAACAACCCCTTCCAACCCATTTACACAGTAACTTAGTACCCATTACTGCACATTGGAAATCCTGGATGCATTCAACAACCACTTCACAGCAGCTGGCCTTGCCTTTGACTCCTCCCAGCTAACCTATTATGGGATCATTTAAGCTCCCACTATACTGGTGAACAAAGAGTTGACTCCTCTTTTAGCTTCAAACCTATACTGTTGAAACAAGTTGAGGATCTATTATGGCATCTAGATACCAAAAAGTGCAGGAGCAGATCTTCTGGACCCATTCTTTCTAAAGATTGCGTGTCATGTGCTTGCAGTCCCCCTAACTCACCTCTTTAACCTTTCCCTAAACTCTGGCTCTATTCCCACACTGTGGAAGACAGCCCAAGTGGTCCCCCTTCTAAAATCAGGGGACCCTATGGATCTTAATAACTACAGGCCCATTTCCATCCAACCTGTGTTATCCAAGATGCTGGAGAAATTAGTGAGTATTCAGTTAAGGGAATATCTAGACAATGCTAATCTATTAAATCCAGCTCAATCTGGATTCAGGACCAAACATAGCACTATCACTGCATTAGCCAAGGTCACCAATGATTGGCAAACTGAACTGGATAAAAGAACAATGTCTGTGCAGTATTCCTGGACCTGAGCAAAGCATTAGGCACTGTGGACCATGAACTGCTACTCTCATCCCTACACTCCATTGGCCTAGATCCATCCTCCCTTAAGTGGTTCAGATGCTACCTCTCGGTAGATCACAGCAGGTAAAAGCTGAAGGTGACTCTCCCCATTAAGACCACTGTCAAGAGGAGTCCCCAAGGCTCTATTCTGGGTCCTATCCTTTTGCCATTTATATAAATAAAATTGATTCAACCTTACCAAGTCCTCAGTACATCTCTTTGCTGATGACACTGTACTGTATGTCAGCAACCCTTCACCCAAAGTTGCTCATGAAGTCCTACAAGCAGAATTCTCCCTGTTACAACATCAGCTTCTCGAGAAAAAGCTTCTGCTAAATGCAAAGAAAACCAAAGCAATGATGTTCACAACCCAAAACTCCACCAACACATCCTCTTCAATCAGTCTCCCCCAGATATGCACTATACTTGGAGAAAATCTGGAGTATGTTGAAAATTTCAAATACCTAGGTGTGTGGATTGACAACAGACTTGACTTTACTCAGTATCTAGAACAACTGCTGAAAAAGCTTCGCCTAAGGCTTGGCCTCCTCTACAGATTAAAACCCTTCCTTAATAGAGATTCAAAGATGAGATTAGTCCAGGCCATCTTTCTATCAGTCATTGACTACGCAGACTTCCTCTCATAGTCACTGCTCCACTCCCTACCTTCAAAAGTTGGATACTTTATACCATAGAGCAATAAGGTTCATTACAGACCTGCCATATAATACTCACCATTGTTCTCTCTATGATTCAGTTGGATGGGTTTCCCTTCATGTCAGGAGGAGCAGAAATGTAGCTCTATGGATCTACAGAGCTTTATCAAAAAAACTCCCAAGCTATATCCTGGACTGCTTCAACCTGACCACTCCCAGCTCCTATGCCCTAAGAAGCAACAATATCATCCTGCTCAAATTGCCCAAAGTCAACACCAAAATAGGGAGGGCAGCAATCAGCTACTCTAGCCATAGCATGGAACACCCTACAAAAATCCCTAAAACTGTCCATTATCATTCCATTTACATCCTTCAAGCAGCATGTACAGCCTTCTTCACAGAGAAATGCAGTTGCTACCGCTAGAGATAGAATAGTCATCCACAAACCTTATTCCAATCACATATGGCATATTCCTTCCAGCCAGATACACCAGTATATGGCACCCAATATTCCTTCACCATCCTTGTACTCATTATGTGAGTGACTGTCATAGCCCTCATTGTGATATATATGTATTGTACATATTGTAGATGTTAGTTTAACTTTCTCTTGCAAGCTTTAAACATGAATTCTCTGTATATTATTGTGTTATAAATAACATTTTCTTGTTTCTGTATGTATAACTGTCTCATAAGTATGTGATGTAATTGCTGTGCACCAACTCGAACCTTGACCTTATCAGGTCCATCTTGTAAATGAGCCTTGCTCAATGATGATCGCCTGAATAAATAAAGATTTGATTGATTGATTGATTGATTGAATGCACCCTGGCAGGTGCTGTATCAGAGCACTGATGCCCAGCTGTCCCCGCTGACACCCCCACTGCCATCTCCCATGCCATGTATGTATCCCATACCCCAGTGTCAGTCCCCCTTCTACTGGTGCAAGCCACTTAGGCCACCTCCTGCCTGGTCTAAGTGATGCACCTTACTATATCCATGGCGGGGCTTGTACAATTCTAAATAAGGGGATGTTGCAGCCCTGCCATGGCACACGCCCTCATGCAACAAGGTGCACTACCATGTTCGTTGCAAGGGTGGCACAAGGACATTTCAAGGCAGGGGGCCCCAGTTGGGTCACACGCCCTGATAGAAATTGGGATTGGCTCAAACAGTGACACAAGGAGCCACGTGCAACACTTCTGATTAAAGCCAGCTCCTTGCTTCACTCTGGAGGATTTGAAAAATTGATTCCTATGTCTCCGTCTGTCAGGACTTTCATGTGTTCATGTGTGAAGGGCTACAGGAAAACATATAAGGAATGTCTGACCAATTTTGACATGTGCTGTCTATAATGTATAAAGTTCTGCAGCATGCACTCTCTGGATAAGATCAAATTAAAGTGGGAACAAAACTCTGGCCAGCCAATCCCAGAAGATAAGTGAAAAATAATTTTAGAACAGCGTTGGAAGGTTACACCTCCTCCCCAATGGCAGGAATACAGTTGTAATGTTTTAGCCCACTTTTTCCATACCCCATCTATTACTGTGCACCTTGGGCAGGGCCAGTCCAATTTATGCTGGTAAGGGTGTCAGGATAGAGGTACACATTATCATGTGTTCTGGGATTGCCCCCTATATTAAAGGTGGAGGGTAGTACAGAGGGAGCTAGAACAAATTTGGGGCTTTCAGAGAGATACGTTTTACATATGAGGCCTTGGTACTGTGGCTACCTCCACCTCATCTAAAACACAGCAGCCCAAAGCGTTATTACAGATCTTCTGCCTTATGGCTATGAAACGTATTACTTGTCACTGGCTTATCCGCACAGTCCCTACCCTTGGAGAATTAATACAGAAAATTCAGTACATGTCAGATATGGAAAAAATCAGAGCTGATTTGAGGTTAGTAAGAGAGAAGTACTTTGTCAAGTGGGAAAAGTGGCTAGTCTACTGGACATCGATGTCAACTGCCACCTAGAAGCATGGGTGTAGGCAGGCATACTCCAAGTACTCCATGGTGTGGAATTTTATTTAAGGGGGTAGCAAACAGGCTCTGAACTGCTTCCTTTTTCCATGAAAACTAACAAAGAAAATGATGAACCTTTCTGTAATTTTATTTATAGGAGTCAAAACTAGAAAGACTGATCACTAATACTGTCTTTGCATCCCAAGGACAATACAGCTTTACAGGCTCTGGACTGGTATATGGGTGTCTTAGGGAGCAATGCGTGGCATTTGTATTTACCCATGCATGGCAACAACCATTGTCATGAGATACAAAAGTTGTATTTATTGTACCAAATGAGGCAACACACACAGCCCTGGTGTACATTTGTATGTTGTCTGGTTACACCCCTGCCTAGAAGGGCATGGCTGAGATAGGACATTCCCCCTCTCTTCTTCATCTCTGTGCTGCCCCATCAGAACATGTTATCTAACATATTGATAGACATGTTTTTTGTTTTTAAATATTATACTTATAGTTGGTGCCAGAGTTAGAAGGTTTTCAGTTTGGAACTGATATTGTACAAGATGCATGCCATGGTGCTCTCCTTTTACGGAGGGGGGGGGGGGAGGAGGGATGTTGAATTTTGCAAAATTATTCCAAACAGGTTTGTTTATAGTATATCACACTGTATAAAATTAGATAATACAATGCTTTGTGGTCTGAAAATGTCTATGTATGCACCGTGACTGTGCTGCATCGCTACACTGTTTTGCACAGGTATTTAATAAGTGAATGTTACAAAACAACAGATACTCATTGGAGGCCTGAAAGGAGAGGGTCAACATGATTTAAATATTTAAATTCCTGAACGGAATAAATAGGGCAGATTGTCAGCATTTACTTGAATTATATGAAGGACTGAAACTGGGTGTAGTACTAGTAGTAGAATTTAATTTATGAGGCGCCACTCCAGTGCTAGGAGCGCCTGTACAACAAAAGATCCAAAAGCAAAATTAACAAACAAATCAATCAACAATATACTCCAACAAATATGACTATAAAAAGTATTAATACAGTAAATATACATTCCAAGCAACTTCTACTGCTACATCATATTTACCCAGAGAGAGAGAAAGATCAGCCATGCCATCTCCCTCTTTGTGGATGACGTTCTCCTTTTCCTGGCAGAACCAATGGCAGCTCTCCAGACCTTGACAACCATCTTTCAAAAATACGGCCACATGTCAGGACATAACATAAACTGGCAGAAGTATGAATGGGTGCCTATGATGGGGGGAGGGGGGCAGCCCTCTACAAGTAGCAAGATACTCTGTAAAGCCATCTCCCTAGCTGAAATAGTTGGGGGTAACTTTGCCCAAGAAGATATCAGCAATGTGGTCCTTAAACTATGAACCTGTTCTAGGACACCTCAGACCTGACTATGAACAATGGCGGGCCCTTCCACTCATGTTAATATGGAGGGTTAACACGGTCAAAACGCGTCTGCTCCCTGAGTTTTTATACCTGTTGCAGGTGCTGCCAGTCCAGGTGTCACTTCAACTGTATATTAGAGGTTGCATCAATAGTTTTTAAGCAAGAAATTTTATGCAGATCAAGTACCGAGGGGGGACAAGACTTACCAAATTTTAGGTATTACACCATAGCCGCCCAATTGACGCATATAAAAGTTTAACTTTTTACACAGGGTATACTGCACCCCCAAACTGACCCACAGATCTGGCAACTCTAAACCAGACAGATGCCCAAAATGCCATATTGTGGAGGGCACCTTCCAACACTTGGGGTGGGAGTGCCCAGTAGTGGTAGAGTACTGGAATGGGGTGGTGGCTGCTCTTTCCTGGTGTCTGGACTTTAACTGTGCAACATCCATCAGAATGGTGATGCTGGGCTGTCAACCGCAAGCTGGTAAACACACTGACTACTGTCATCCCCTATAGCAGTTCAGTCTGGCAGTGGGAAAGGTTGTACTAGCAAGGCACTGAATGACAGAGAGCCCCTTCCCCAAATAGCACAGATGGGGAACTCTGTCCTAGACTGCACTAAAATTGAAGGAAGCTCAATGTCAAGAATAAGGGGACCTAGAAAAAACAACAAAATATGGGCCCTCTAGAACAAGCACTAGAACAGGGGACATTCCCTGGGAAGCCAACCCTGTACAGTCTTCGCCCTTCCCCCTCCGTGGAATATCAGACTCAAGTGATTTAATGCCTGAACACCTAAGTGGTCTGTAATACAGCATGGGTATGAAATGAACAAAGTGGAATTTAGAAACAGGATAGAGCTTTAAAATAGCCTGTTCTCTATGCACCCAAGCTTCATATATTTGATTTACTCTGAACTTGCTTCTGACTTGTACTGCTTTGACTGGAAGTTTTCAGTAAATAAAGTTTAAAAAAAAAAAACAGAAATAAACTTAATTTAAAAAACAGACCTATGCCTGGAAAGGTAAAATCTAATGATGTTTAGATTTGTTGAAAGAACAACCCTTTTAAATGATTAATTTTGTTTCATACATTTTTTGTCAAACTACAGCCTAGACCAAAACTGAAACTTATTATGGATTGATAGAAACAAACTTTGACAGCAGATAAGGACCGCTTGGCCCACTCAGTCTGCCCATTTTCCTACCTATTGGATAAGCTGAAGATCCTAGTTAAGGGAAAGGAACATTGTTTGATCAGGAGTAGCACACTAAGCCAAAGCTGGTTTCCAGATGCGACCTGGGAGCACAAGGAAGTCAAGTGACTTGTCCAGAATCATATAGTATGCACCTAGGTGGCTATGGGATTCAAACCCAGGTCTCCAGATCTGCAGCTCAGAGCCTTAACCCATGGTGCTACACTGCCTTCAACATGGTAACCAACAGCCTACTTCTTCCTAACCCCCACCAGAATTGCCTTATGTCTGTCCCGTGCATTCTTGAATTTCCCCACTGTTTTTAACTTCACAACCTCCTCAAGAAGGCCGTTCCATGTGTCCACCACCCTCTCCACGAAGAAGTACTTCCTGACATTGCCTCTGAGCTGTCTCCACTCTATCTTCAAATTGTGTCCCCTTGTTTTTGCACATCTCTTTTTCAGAAAGATGCTACCCTCTTGGACTTTGTTGATTCCCTTGACGTACTTGAATGTTTCTATCATGTCCCCTCTCTCCCTCCTCTCCTCGAGGGTATACATATTAAACTCCTTTACTGTCTCTTTGTATTGCTTCTGGTGCAGACCCTGCACCATTTTAGTTGCCCTCCTCTGGACTGCCTCCATCCTATGTCCTTGCAGAGATGGGGTCTCCAGAACTGCATGCAGTACTCCAGATGGAGTCTCAACAACTGTCTGTATAGAGGGATAACAACTTCCTGTTTTCCCATAGTGGTGATGCCTCTCCCTATGCATCCCAGCATCCCCCCAGCCCTCCTTACTGCCTTCTCACATCACTTGCCCACCTTTAGGTCATCTGACATGACTACCCCCAGGTCACTTTCCATTTTTGTTGTTGTCAGTACCGCTCCCCCCTTGTGTACTCTTCCCCTGGGTTTTTGTTTCCCAGGTTCATTACTTTGCACTTCTTTGCATTGAATGCAAGCTGCAATACTTCTGACCATTCCTCCAACCTCACCAATTTCCTTCTCATCCTTTCCACCTCCTCTTGTGTATCAGTCCTGTTGCAGATCTTTGTATCATCTGCAAAGAGGCATACTTTTCCTTCCAGTCCCTCTGTAATATCACTGACAAAGACATTAAAAATGACCTGTCCCTGTACTGAACCCTGTGGTTCCCCGCTAGGAACCCCCCCTTTCTTCAGAGTGGACTCCATTTACTATTACCCTCTGTATTCTGTTGTCCAGCCAGTTTTTTACTCAGGCTACCACCCTGGGACCCACTTCCAGGTGGGTTAACTTGTTTATTAATCTTTTGTGTGGGACTGTGTCAAATGCCTTGCTAAAGTCTAGGTAGGCCATGTCCACAGCCCCTTCCTGGTCTTCTACTTTGGCCATCCAGTCAAAGAAATCAATTGGATTCATCTGACATGACCTTCCTGCTGTGAATCCATGCTGCCTTGGGTCCTGTGCCCCACTGGCCTTTAGGTACTCAGCAATTCTTTCTTTCAGAAGTGATTCCATCATTTTCCTTACCACTGAGGTCAAGCTAACATGTCTGTAGTTTCCTGCCTCTGCTTTGCTCCCACTTTTGTGAAGGGGACACACATCTGCCTTACTACAGTCCTTAGGTATCACACCATCCTCCCATGATTTGTTAAAAAGGGTAGTCAGTGGTGTCATTAGTTCTCCCCTTAGTTCTTTCAGAATTCTGGGGTGAATCCCATCTGGTCCAATTGCTTTGTATACTTTCAGTTTCAGGAGTTCTTTCAGAGTCTTTTTTTCTGTGATTGGACTGGTATTGACACCCCTATTCAGAGTGCTTATATTGATTGGATTAGGTACCTCCCCCCATCTCTTCTTTTGTGAATACTGAGCAGAAGTATTCATTCAGTATTCCTGCTTTTTCACTATCACCTTCTGTCCACCCACCCTCCACTTTATTAAGCCTCACTATTCCACCTTTGGTCTGTCTTCACTCGCTAATGTACCTATGAAAGGTTCCATCCCCCTTTTTAACTGGGTTGGCTTGCAGTATTACCTTAATAATGAAAACAAATGTAATTTGTGGAATGACAGAAGTGTGTCTTGCAATTAATGCAAATTGATAAAAGGAGACACAGGGCAGGGAAAAACATGGCACAGAACCACAGAAGGGTATCTGTGTTGCCGCAGAAGCCCCCCATTAGGAGCTGGAGAAATTATGCAGAAATTGGAAACCACACCACAGACGTTCTGTGGAAATATGGACACCGGCTGCAGAACTTATACCCACATTTCTGCAGAGGAACCAAGGCCTTGAACATTGGTTGCCCTGCTTGTTTATAAGTTACATGGTGGGACTAAATCCCTATTTATGGAAAAATATGTAAGTGGTCAGATTATTTCTTATAGTTGCAACACTGTTGTTTTAGGTGTCAATGTGAGTGTGGAAGCAAACATGAAATTGGGTGTGACAAGCTGGCCTATGGCAGACGGAGTGGCAACATGCTGGGTTTAAAGTTCAGAGAAGAAAATGTAATTTTATTGCTCCAAATGTGAATTATTGCTCCAGAAAAGCATAAACAGTCAGTTCAACTTCTCCAGCCTGGTCAGGTAACATAAAGGTTAACACAAAACAGTTCTTTCAGGCTGACTTGACAAAAGGAGTCTTTGAGCCACTTATGTGGGCCACTAGTTTCTGAATGCACAGTCTTAAAGAAAACATAGACAGTTTGTAGGCCAGCAGTTCTGAATGCACAGTCTCAAACAAAACATAAACAGTTTGTGAGCCAGCAGTTATGAATGCACTGTCTCAGACAAAACACAATCAGTTTTCCCTTTAGCCTTATTTGCAGGCTGTTATTCGCAGTACATTCCACTCACTGTTCTTGGCCCTAGCTGGCCTGGCTGATTCTTTACCTCAGGATTCTGTGTTCTAGAAATGGTCTCTTTCTCAGCAGCAGGTTTCAACTTTTCCCCAAATGCTCTCTCTGCAGCAATTAACCTTTCTCCTTGGTTTTCTGCTCTGGTTCCTTTCTTATATTCCACCCTCCATCTTACAGGGCTCTCTGCCTAGGAGTATCTCCTCCCTGCAGCAGTTTCCAGCTTCCAATTGACTCTTTGCTGGATTCTCTCTCTCCCTTTCAGCAATCCCTCTAATCAGCAACACCTAGTGAGGCATCCCCCCTTGCCTGTTTATGTTGCATTAACTGCATTTCCTCAACCTCAGTCAAGATGTTAACCCCTTGTTTCCTAGTGTAGTGTTTACACTGTCACATACCTCCCCACTCTGTGCAAAGTCTCAGTTGGTCGGCTCCTGACCATTCCCCTCCCAGGACAGGAAGTCCGCATTTCCATTCTGGGTCCTGGCCTGGTGGTGCACGATAAAGGAAAATGGCTGGAGGGCCAATTACCACCTGGTGATGTGGTGGTTGTCATCCTTCATCACCTGTAGTCACCTCAGAGGGGCATGATCTGCGACCAGGATGAACTGCTGGCCATGAATGTAGTAGTGGAGGGCATCCACAGCCCACTTGACTGCAAGACACTCTTTCTCTATCACTGCATAGTTTTTCTCCCGGGGAAAGAGTTTCCAACTGAGGTAGAGGATAGGATTTTCCTCCCCCTCAAACTCCTGGGACAGCACAGTTCCTAGACCAACTTCAGAGGTGTCCATCTGCAGGATAAAGGTCCTGTTAAAATCAGGACTATGTAACACTGGCTCTCTGCACAGTGTTGCTTTGAGTTGTGTGAAGGCCTGTCCAAACTCCTCTGACCATTGTACCTTACAGGGGGCAAATTTCTGGGTGAGGTCTGTAAGGCATCTGGCAAGGGTGGAGAAGTGGGGTATGAACCAGAGCTCTGTTATCTCAACTATTGACTATGGGCTCGTTATCTGTGGATCCGCTACTGATACTGCACTCCAGCACATTGCTGTAGCCCTTAATAAGGCATGTAGACTCCTTATTTCAGCTGCCTGCCTTTCTCACACATGTGACATTTACGAGCAGGCTAATTGGCTCCAGCTATCCAGCAGACTAAAGTACCAGACCTGCATCCTAGCTAAGAAGACATCACTGGGCCTTATGCCCCCTGGAGTCCAATCAATATTGATCCTGCAGCGTGTCCGCTGCCTAACTTGAAGATTGGACAGTCTAACCTTTACAATACCTCGCTGTCGGACCTCTCAAGCTCAGCGTTCTTACCTTGTCAGAGCCTCCACCTGGTTCAACTTGCTACCTACAGAAATCTCCAACATTGTCATGACTGGTGCTTTTAAGTGTAAACTGTGTCAACGCCTCATGGCTAGTGCCTTCTGTGATTGTTTTTTATAATCCTCTCCAGGCAGACTACCCTCAAGCATCCCTCCTCACTGCCTTAGCTCCTTCTCCTCCTCTCCTACCCCCATTACTGGGTATAGGATGAATCTGTCTCCTTTTCATCCCCCCTTCCTCTTCCCTTGCTGTTTCCCATCTACCACATACCCAATGCAATGCCCTCCCCATTTCTGCCCTCCTCCCTCTCTCTGTCTCTCTCACATACCACCCCCTCACCACCACTCTTCTTTCTCTTTTCCCACTAACCCACTCCTAACAAAGCTTCACTAAGCTGCCTATGACTTGTACTGTATAATTAACACGCAACACAATTCCTTGATAATGCCTTTGGCTGCTATTATTGTTACCTTATTTGTCTTTTTTTTCGTAAGTTCCATTGTAATGATCATATTATGTTTTGTGCCTTATTGTCCTTATTGCCTTGACGTGGAACCTTTGTAAAACAGCCCTCAGCTCAAAGGTGTCATCCAAAATACAAATAAATAAATAAATGAATGAACCTGCGGTAATACCCTGTCAATCCTAAGAAGGACCTCAACTGGGTTTTTTGTAGTGGGTATTGGGCACTTGGCTATGGCCTGGACCTTTCTGACCAAGGGTCTCACCTGTCCATTGCCTATACAGTACCCCAAGTACTTTGTTTCAGCTTTGACCAAAGTACACTTCGCTGGATTGGCCATCAGCCCTCCTTCTCATAAGGACTGTAGTGCCACTGCCACCTTGGATACATGAGACTCCCAATCAGCACTGTGGATCACCACATCATCTAGGTAAGCAGCTGCATAGTGGGCATGGGGTCGCAGCAAGTGATTCATGAGCCTTTGAAAGGTTGCAGGTGCCCCATGTAAGCCGAAAGACATGGTACAGAACTGGTATATCCCAAGGGGGATAGCAAATGCTGTCTTTTCCTGAGAGTCCAGAGTCAAAGGGATTTGCCAGTATCCTTTTGTTAGGTCCAATGTTGTGATGTACTTGTCTTCTCCTAGTCTATCCAACAGTTCATCTACCTGGGCATGGGGTAGGCATCGAACTTTGAGATGGCATTGACCCTGCAAAAATCAATACAGAAGTGGGTAGCCCCATCTTCTTTTGGTACTAAAACTATGGGGCTATACCAATCACTGCTGGATTCCTCAATCACCCCCAACTCTAGCATGTCCTGTAACTCCTTCTTAACAGTGTTTTATATAGCTGCTAGCAAGTGATACAGTCGCTGCCGCATCTTCTCCCCTGGCTCTGTTTCTATATGATGAGCTATCATATGGGTTGTCCCTGGGCAGAAGATGAAAACATCCAAAAACTAGCTTACCAACTCTCCTAGTTGCTGTTTCTGTTTGTGAGACAGCTGTTCTCCCATTGAGACTTGTATCCCCAGATTCTCATCTGGCATTTGGGGTCCCAGATCCACTATGTCTAGTTCAGGGGAAATCAAAAGGCTATCCCTCTGGTTCCAGAATTTCAGCAAATTGACATGGTAGATCTGGGTCTCTTTTCACCTCTCTGGCTGGCAAACTTTACAGTCAACTGGGCCCACCCTCCGGGTAACTTTGTAAGGCCCCTTCTATTTGGCTAGAAGCTTATTCTGGCTGCTCAGCAGCAAGACTAGTACCTGATCCCCTGGTTTATATTCCCTCAGCCGGGCTCCCTGATTATAGTAATACTCTTGTCTTTGTTGAGCTTTCACCAGATTCTCTCGGGCAAATTTTCCCACCTGATCTAATCTTTTCCTCAATTGCAGGACATATTGCACCACATTTTCAGTCTCGGGGTCAGTTTTCTCCCACATCTCCTTTACTACAACAAGAACACCTTGTGGGTGGTACCCATAGAGGAGTTCAAAAGGAGCAAACCATGTAGAAGCTTGAGGGACCTCCCACATTGTGAATATCAGTAAGGAAAGTAACTTGTTCCAGTCCCTGACCTCAGTGGTTTTGAACTTTCTTAACATTGTTTTAAGGGTTTTGTTGAATCACTCCATGAGGCCATCCATCTGAGGATGGTAGATCGAGGTTCTTATGGAACTGATTCCAAATAAAGTACAAACCTCCTGAGTCAGGTGGGACATGAAGTTAGTTCCCTGGTCAGTCAACATTTCCTTCAGTATTCCCATATGACTAAAGACCTTTAATAGTTCCCTGGCTACAATTTTGGCCAAAATGGTTCATAACAGGATGGCCTCGGGGTTCCGGGATGCATAGTTTACAATCACCACAATGTATTGGTACCCTCTGAAATCTTTTCAAGGGGTCTCACTATATCAACCCCAATCCTGTTAAATGGTGCCTCCATAACAGATAAGGGCACTAATGGGGCCTCCTGACTGTTCTTTGAAGCTACTAACAGGCAGTCAGGACAAGATGCACAATAATCTTTAACCTGTCAGTAGATGCCTGGCCAAAATAATCGGGGTAACAGTTGGGCTAGTGTATTCTCTACCCCACAGTGTCCAGCCATAAGAATGGAATGGGTGAGGCATAGTAATTCCCCCTGAAAGACTCGAGGGATTAGCAACTTATGCTGGGTATCCCCTATCTGGGCCTCCTTAATAACTTAATACAAGATACCCCCTTGTAACTCAAAATGAGGACAACATGCTGCCCAATTCTTATCTACCACTTTCCTTTCCCTGATAGCCAACTGGGTGTATACCAGGCTGAGTACAGCATCGGCTCGTTGTTCTTTGGCAATGTCCTGGCAGTGCTTTAACACATCTTGCTCTGATAAGGAGGGCCTTCCAGGAATTTGGTTAGAGAGGTTAGTGTTAGGGTCGGGCTGTGGGTCGGGGCCACCTTTTGCCTTTGCTTCACCTCCCTCCTGTGCACCTACTCCTTTGGGGTCCCTTTCCTTTGCTGCCCTACATTCTCACTTAGATTTTCAGGTTCCTTTCTGGGGGTTAAAAATCCCTGGGTCCGGGAAGGGAAAAACTTGCCCCAGCTGCAAGTGACTAATCCCCTCCCTTCACGACCCTGAGACTGGGTAATTACCAAAGATAAGTCTGCTTTCCATAAGTTGTCAAACCATTTCCAATCTCTCCCCAGTAACACCACATAGGGTAACCCCAGGGCAATCCCCACCTTTATAGTCTCTGTTTGGCCCCCCAGAGTAAGTGTAACCATGGCACCAGGGTAGACCTTTACATATCCATGCACACATCAGATAGGGATAGGGTTCTGGTCCTGCCAGCTTCAGGGGTTCACAAGGGCCACCCTGACTAGGGTCTGGTGGCTTCCTGAGTCCACCAGAGCCTCCATCTCTATCCCTTCTACCTCAACAGGGATCAGAAAATCTCAGGATTCAGAGCCCCCACCCCCCTGACAGTGAATACATATCTGTAAATGTGCAGTCTATGAAGGTATAGTCTACGTGGGGGCAGTTCTTTGCAAAGTGACCATTCTGTCCACATGAGAAACATGCCCCTGTGTCTTGGCTCCATGGTAAGCCTCCAGCTTTAGGAAGCGGGCCCTCAGGAAATATCTCTCTGGGCTGCCGGGTTACCATCTTTCCCAGAGTCTGACCCTTATTTGGCCCATAACCCCCTTCCCTACATGCCCAAGGTCCCTTCACAGTACTAGACAATACTCCTTCAGTCTGGCTCCTGGGACAATTCCCCTTCTTGCCAGGTGGCCTCGTAAGCTGGGTCACAGTGAGGGAGGAAAGTTCAGCATTCAGTACATGTTCTGAGATCTGCATGGTCTCTTCTAGCATGATGATCTTCTGTTTTCAGACCCAGCCCTGAATTCCAGGTGCAGGATGTTCAGAAATTGTTCCAAGATGATTAATTCAGCCACCTCGGGGCCACTGCATCCTTCAGGTTTTAGCCAACACCAACATAGGTCCTGCAGTTGTTGTCCCACTGCTCTAGGTTGTGCAACTGCTGTGAATTTGAAGCTCCAGAACCTCCATTTGTAACTTTCTGATTTGATGCCTAGGTGGTCCAGGATTGCCACTTTCACCACTGTATACTCCCTGGCTGTGGTACTGTCCATAACTCAAGAGGCTGCTTGGGCTTCCCCGGTTAGACAGGGGGCAGGGCGGACAGCCCACTGGTGTCTGGGCCATCCAGCAGCTTCCGCCATTTGCTTGAATGTTACCAGGAAGGCCTCTGGATCATCCTCAGATGTCATTTTGGTCAGCAAGGCATTCATCCTCAGAACCCTTGGCCTCACAATAGCCAGACCAGCCTCACCAGTAGGATCTTGTTGCAACTATTGCACCAGGGGCTGCAGGAGCTGCTGTTGTTGTTGCTCCTGCTGTATAAGAAACTGCTGTTGTGTTTCCTGTTGTGTTTGTTGTACTTGTTGGGCCCGTTGTTGCACCTCCTGCTGTAGCTGGGCCAGCTGGGTGATAACTTCTTGTTGCTGAGCCTGTTGTGCTTGTTGAGCCCCCTGCTACACCTCCTGCAACTGCTGAGCCAGCTGGGTGAGAACCTCTTGTTGCTGAGCCTGTGGTGCTTGTTGAGCCCCCTGCTACACCTCCTGCAACTGCTGAGCCAGCTGGGTGAGAACCTCTTGTTGCTGAGCCTGTGGTGCTTGTGGGCCCCTGCTACACCTCCTGCAACTGCTGAGCCAGCTGGGTGAGAACCTCTTGTTGCTGAGCCTGTGGTGCTTGTTGAGCCCCTGCTACACCTCCTGCAACTGCTGAGCCAGCTGGGTGAGAACCTCTTGTTGCTGAGCCTGTGGTGCTTGTTGAGCCCCTGCTACACCTCCTGCAACTGAGCCAGCTGGGTGAGAACCTCTTGTTGCTGAGCCTGTGGTGCTTGTTGAGCCCCCTGCTACACCTCCTGCAACTGCTGAGCCAGCTGGGTGAGAACCTCTTGTTGCTGAGCCTGTGGTGCTTGTTGAGCCCCCTGCTACACCTCCTGCAACTGCTGAGCCAGCTGGGTGAGAACCTCTTGTTGCTGAGCCTGTGGTGCTTGTTGAGCCCCCTGCTACACCTCCTGCAACTGCTGAGCCAGCTGGGTGAGAACCTCTTGTTGCTGAGTCTGTGGTGCTTGTTGGGCCCCTGCTACACCTCCTGCAACTGCTGAGCCAGCTGGGTGAGAACCTCTTGTTGCTGAGTCTGTGGTGCTTGTTGAGCCCCCTGCTACACCTCCTGCAACTGCTGAGCCAGCTGCCTAAAAGTCTGTTGTTGTTGTTCAGTGAGAAACTGCAGCGATTTCCCCGTATCCATTTTTCCAGAATGTAACTAGCCCTGCTCACTCCAGCAGAGGGAAGATCCCACTCTGACACTATGTGTGACAAGCTGGCCTATGGCAGAAGGAGAGGCAACTTGCTGGGTTTAAAGTTCATAGAAAAAAAATTAATTTTACTGCTTCAAATGTAAGTTATTGCTCCAGAACAGCATAAACAGTCAGTTCAACTTCTCCAATCTGGTCAGGAAACAAAAAGGCTAATACAAAACAGTTTATTTAAGGCTGACTTGACAAAAGGAGTCTTTGAACCATCTATGTGGGCCAGTAGTTTCTGAATGTACAGTCTAAAACAAAACATAAACAGTTTGTGGGCCAGCAGTTCTGAACGCACAGTCTCAGACAAAACACAACCAGTTTGTGGGCCAGCAGTTCTGAATGCACAGTCTCAGACAAAACACAACCAGTTTGTGGGCCAGCAGTTTCTGAATGCACAGTCTCAGACAAAACACAGCTAGTTTTCCCTTTAGCCTTATTTGCAGGCTGTTATTCGCAGTATATTCCACTCACTGTTCTTGGCCCCAGCTGGCTAGGCTGATTCTTTACCTCAGGATTCTCTGCTCTAGAAATGGTCTCTTTCTCAGCAGCATGTTTCAGATTTTCCCCAAATGCTCTCTCTGTAGCAATTAACCCTTCTCCTTGACTTTCTGCTCTGGTTCCTTTCTTACATTCCACCCTCCATCTTACAGGGCTCTCTGCCTAGGAGTATCTCCTCCCTACAGCAGTTTCCAGCTTCCAATTGACTCCTTGCTGGATTCTCTCTCCCTTTCAGCAATCTGTCTAATCAGCAACACCTAGTGAGGCATCCCCCTTGCCTGTTTATGTTGCATTAACTGCATTTCCTTAACCTCAGCTAAGATGTTAACCCTTTGTTTCCCAGTGTAGTATTTACACTGTCACATTGGAATACATCATTAGGCATGATACATTCCTCACTGATGAAAAAACCTGCACACTATACTTGGAGAGGGTGCTCAACCTGTATGAGTCCAAGCTAGGGCTCAGACCTCAAATTACAGCTTCCTTTGTGCATACACAAATGGAAGGTGAGCAACAGGTGAAGGTCTGGCTCAAAAGCAAACAAAATATGTACATATATAATCAAGCCTTTTATTGTGCAAAGATATATCATTTTGTGCAACTTCCAAGCTTACAAAGGAGCAAAATCAATTATTTAAAAAGCCCATAGCTCAAGCACGTAATAAATATAGATCTACCCCCAGACCAACTGACCAGCCAGCCACCTACTAACCCCAGCACTTCGGCACAAGCCTTCCTCAGGGGATGTGGTCATGAAGACCCCTTATACCCTAAAGTGCATGACAGAATTCACTTAATTTACAAAAAACAGTCTCCATAATTAAATTCCAGCTGTTGTGGGACTGATTAGTTACTTGATTTGCCTATTTCTAGGTTAGTATAGCAAACAATTCATAAGCTTCTTTTCTAATAAAATTTACCAAAACTTATATTTTTACCCATATTAAATAAGTTTATCACTTGTTTTTAAAACCATGTTAAATATTCAAAAAACTATTATTATAACTAACACATTAACAGGACATTTAATGGCAACCAACATTTATAAGTCAATTCATTTACAAAATCTCATGATAAGATTTCAATAATGCCCATAGAAATAAGCTGGCTGGTCAGTTGGTCTGGGGGTAGGTCTGTATTTATTATGTGCTTGTGCTATGTGCTTTTTAAGTCACTGATTTTCACCTTTGTAAGCTTGGAAGTTGCACAAAATGATATACAGTATCTTTGCACAATAAAAGAGGCTTGACTATATATGTACAGTACATATTTTGTGTTTATTCAAGCCAGACCTTCACCTGTTGCTCACCTCCCATTTGTACATGCACAAAGGAAGCTGCCATTTGTCATGATGTTTGCTTTATTTTTCCCACATAAACAAAAATAAAGAGTAAATTACTAATACTATGACAGCCTCTGGAACTAACACGTTTGCATGTTTTATACACAAAACCATTTAAATCCCATGACATTTTCATAAAACATTTTAATAGATGTAGCATATGGTTGTAAATATAGCAAACTGAAGAACTATAGGAGTTGCCATTTTGTTTTTGGTTATCTCAACTGTCGCAGTTGCAGCTTCAGACCTGATGGCTCAACAGGAGCAATTAAAAAACTGAATAGGAATAAAACTTGCCAGAAAGCTATTCTAACTATTCAGAAGCACAGTACATGCAGCATGACAAAGACTTTAATATTAAAGAAACAGAGTAACCAACAGACATGCAGGTATACGACCTTGAGTGATGCCAACACCTGGAACTGTGAGAGTGAATTTCCTCACTGCCATTCTATATATATTCTTAGCTGAACATAACACAATAGGATACATCATTATTTTAATAATGCTTCCATATATTAAAAAAAAAATGCTTGTACCAGTAAACGACCCTGAAAATGTTTTGGGGTATATCAGAAAAATGGGAATCTGAAACTCCAAGGAATGCCTTCAACAGTTCCTGAGACAAGAACTGTGGTGTAACCCCTGAAGTTTTGAATATAATTAACACCATATGTAATTCCAACTGGTGAGCTTTCTCCTAGCAGAGACATATTTATTCCAAATAAAAAGGATGAGGGCACCCAGGAGCACATTGAACTGTTTCAGGTAGTGCCTGAAGTCTGCCAGGAGGCACATTCCTATAATGCTTCAAATTATAGATGGATTTGTTTGCAATTGGGCAACTTGAGACAGCCCCATCCCCAAACATCATCATCATGAGTTTTACACACACACACACACACGCTCCTGCTTAGGATGTCCTGCAACTCCCCAAGTAAAGATACAGAAGAGAAAGAAGCAACAATGGATGGGTGGAGAAATGGGGACAGTGGTTCACATTCCTGTGTTTGCTTTAATAAACAGAATGGGTCACTGACAGTGCATCACATGTTAAAATATAAAGTGGGTCCACATAGCTGCGCCACCTCCCGGGGCTGTGGGGGTGGCTGTTTGTGCTTGTCTGTGTCTACAGGTTAGTTTTTGTGAATTTACATGTTTTTCTGCTTGGAGTACCTATGCCATTCTTACACACAACATCTGTGAAAGTCTCCCGGACTGAATTTCTACAAAACATCACCACCAGGTATCAGCGTTTTAACTTTAAATCAACTTTTTGGAAGCCATCCCGAGGAAGAATAACTCTTGCTACTAGTCTGACAAACTTGAAGACGCTGGTCTGACCTACTCCTAACTGAACTGTACTTGTGGATTTTGGAGAACCAAGGGAACACACAGACAAAAGGATTTCACAGCTTGCATATGCCCAGGACACAGTTTATCACCCTTCAAGAATTTTAACACATTCCGTGATGCTGGACCTCAGCAGTTCATCTCCTTTGGGTATCACCCGCTTTTTCATTTTAAATCAACTTTTTGGAAGCCATCCCAAGGAAAAATAAGTCTGACAAACTCAGTGTTGCTGGGTCCTATGACTGAATCAGCATTTTCGTCTGACCTGCTCCTAAAAGAATGGTGCTTGTCTCTGAGGACTTTGAAGAACAAATGAAACATATAGACAAAATGATTTCACATCTTGCATATGTCCTGGCTGCAGTTTATCACCTTTCAGGAATTTTAACACATTATGTGACGCTGGATCTCAACAGTTCATCATTTCCTCTGGATGTAATTTACCATCAGGATTTTCATTTAAATCAACTTTACATGTACTTTGTCCTAAGGGCCTAAGTTAGCAGGGAAACTACCTCAAAGGAACTGCCATCCTATCCTCCTCACCTTCCCTGTTATGCCAGTCAAACATGTTTTACCCAGCTACTCTCATACCTCATGAAACCACAACATTGGCCCTGTTCACGCTCTCAGGTCTCCAAATTGCAGGCATGTGTCTACCTGCCCCCTCGAGAGCAACCAGTGCCGTGACCGATACCTATAGTACCATAACCTCCCCCCTAAATCTGACCTCCTCCACACATAAGTTACATGGGGCTCACTCTGTGCCGATGCGTCTGAGCTCTGTCATCCCCACTGGCATGGTGCCTTGGCAATCTTCTATCAAATCTCCTTTAAGCAGGGAACCTCCACACAACGCCACGCAAACCACAGGTTACACGCCTGCTCCAAAAAATTATTTAAGGAATACCTGAAAAGACTAAAAGTGCTGCTGTTATTGTTCTTGGGCAATAAACATCCTAATCCTGGACCTCCCCACTGCTCAAACCACTCACCAAGAAATACTGGTGATCCAACAGTGGCGCCACTAAACATCTGCAGCCTTCTTCCAAAACTTGGCAGACTACAAGCATGGACCGCCAGACATAATCCAGATGTACTCTCAGTAGTTGAAACTTGGCTCACTCCTAATGTCCCTGATGCAGCAATCCTACTTCCTGGCTACACAGTATTTAGGTGTGATTGCCTTTCTCACTGTGGTGGATGTGTGATCTACATAAAGGACACTTTATGTAGACAGGGTCTGGCGATCCCCACCCTTGGTTGTGGTGATTTAATTCAAATGCTGGCTGTTAAGTTGCTTCTCGGTGCACACAACAAAACACTCACCGTGCTTTCTGTTTATATCCCTACAAGGCACACTAAACCTGGCTTTCTGTCCTCCATACATGCCTTAAGAGGGATGAACCTTCACTCATAATTTCTAATGCTTGGAGATTTTAATATAAACTGTCTCTCCCCTAACACCACTGATGCCAAGAAAACATTATCTGCTATCCACCCTTCCCAGCTTGTAGACACCCCAATCAGGAGAAACTACAAAACTGGGGCCGATACCTTACTGGACCGGTTTCTATCTTATCAGCTAGATGACATCAAGGGCATCTTTGTCCTACCCAGCTGTATTAGTGATCACTCCCCTGTCAAGTTTAACTGGTCCAATAACTACTGCAAGCCCCCTGCCAGAACTGTCACTAGTAGGGTCCTCATTCCAGGACACCTCGAGCTACTGAAAGCTGATCTGAGGATCACTGACTGGTCTAATGTATATACAGCCAGCAACTTCGACACTGCATTGGAACTCTTCACTGACCTCTTTAATGCAATCTGCGATAAGCATGCCCTCTTCAAAACTATAAAAATTAAGGGAACCCATAATCCCTGGATCACAGCTGCTCTTCTTGATCTACTAAAACACAGGGATTACCTCTGGCACATCTCTCGAGCACCGGGGTCACAAGCTAACCTACAGAGGAACAAAGCAATGAGAACTGAGTGTACCCGTTCTATCCATTCTGCTAAAAGCCAGTATTTTAAAGAAGCCCTTTCCACCTCCTGGTATGATAGCAGGATGTTCTGGAAGAACATCCAAGACATCACTGGTAAAGATCCCAAAACTACACCGAACATGCTGAACATTGATGGCACCCCCTACTGTGGACCCAAAAGCCATCATGAAAGCTTTCAATAAAGCATTTACAGACCTTAGCAACATTCTTCCCCCTTGACTACTTTGTGGTCACCCCCTCAGGTATGAACACTGCAGTCCAGAACACACCCCAAGACCACCCACCATTTTACTTCAAAGCAGTGTCTATAAATGAAGCCAGACATTATCTTAAGAAGGTACTGGGAAAAACTAGATTCAGTGGGGACTCCTTGGAATTAAAGTTTGTTGCCCTTACCATCAAGGAAATCCTCACACCTCTTATCAAAATAATCAACCTGTTTCTTTCTCAGTCACAATTTCCATATCTTTGGAAATCAGCAATGGTCACCCTGGTGCAAGAGTGGTGACCGAGCACTGCAGGGAAATTACTGCCCAATCTCTAATCTTCCCCCGATCTCTAAGGCCCTGGAGTACATCGTGGCTACCAACTCATAGAGCATCTGGATAACTACCAACTCCAATGTCCCCAACAGCATAGGTTCAGGCATGGGCATAGTGCCATCATTGTACTCCTGGTGTTTACAGGCTTTATCAATAACTCTCTGGATCAAGGGCTTTTGATAGGGGCAACTTCCATAGGCCTTATCAAGGCCTTTGACACTGTCAACCACGATCTCCTTATCAGACAACTGTCCTCCATTGGTCTTTCCTCTGACACTACAAGCTGATTCTCCAACTACTTAATCAGCCGAATGCAGCAGGTAAAAATTGGTAACGCCCTGTCTGATAGTAGGCCTGTATGCTCTGGAGTCCTGCAGGGATCTATATTGGGTCCATTGCTTTTTAGCATCTTCCATACTTATGCTGATGACTCTATACTTTTTACCAGCAACTTGGACCCTCACCTTCTTCAGGACCAACTTCAGCAATCCTTTATATCTGCAGAAAAGTGGTTTCAGGATAATAAGCTCATCCTTAATTAAAGCAAGGCTAAGACAATATTATTTTTGACCTCCCAAAGCAGACACAAAACTGTCCTACTTACCATAATTTTTTTTGAAACTCAGCTTTATTGCAAATATTCATATCACAAGCTGTTATAAAAACATCACAATCATGTCATCAACAAAGAAATTGTGAACATTGACAGTTAATAACCCGGTGACTTAATTAATAAAGCTTGGCTGGATACATTTCCAGTAAACAGAAAACTACAATACAAAATTTGGTGTATACAAACCACTTACCATCATTAATGACACTGGCTCCCCTCTTGAACTGGTTCACCATTTCAAGTACCTGGGTATAGCTATTGACTCTACCCTGTCTTTCACCCAGCACATCGACTGAACAGTCAAGTGTATTAACCAGCATTTAGGAGTTCTACACATAATCTCACCCCAGAAGAACTGAACATGGCCATCCACAGTTCTGTGGTCTGTCTCGTGGACTATGGTATTGTCGTTTATGGTGCGGTTACAAACATTGCTGTCCGACGTAGCAAAATTACCTTAAATAAAGTATGCCACCTTCTTACTGGTGCTGCATGCTTGACACACACCTGAGATCATTATGCCCAGGTTAGCTGGTTACAATTTGACAGCAGGCTCAGATACCAATCGTGCCTGCTTGCAAAAAAGTCACCTTGGGACTGCTGCCCCCTGGCATAATGGCCCTTCTTTCCCCAGCATGTAGCCCACGCAGTACCAGAAGCTCTGAAAAACAGTCTTTCAGGATCCCATGGTGTCACATAGCCTTTGGACAACATGCATTCACATACAGAACTCCACAGTGGTGCATCTTCCTGCCTCCTGACATAACCAATGCTACTTTGCAGGGCTCCTTTAAAAAAAAACTACGGCATCATCTAATCTCACTAGCAACCTGCAACTGCTACCACTAATTTGCATTTACTTTGCTTCTACCATTTGCAATCCCTGTGATTTCTATTGATTAGTAAAATGTTATGCTTCATTTCCATTTCTTGATCAAGTTAACACTTTCATGGGCTTTCTACCCCGGCCTAAATTATTTATTTTCCCTCCTATCTCCCTCCACCTCTTCTTCCTTTTTTTGCGCCTCCATCATTCCATACCTCCTTCCTCCCTACTACCTTAAGACATCTTCATCATCACCCCACTACCTACACCACCTCTTCCTCCCTACTCTCCTCCACCCCTCCTTTCCCCCATCCCCCTTTATTCCACTTTGACTTATTATACATAGCTATTCTTCCCATTCCCTCTTATCTATCCCCATCCTACCCCCACCTCTGCTTGCCTTCTCCCTCTCCTCACTTTCTCCTCCCTCCCTCCCCTCTCCCACTCTATTGGTACAAGATCTTCTGTCTTTCTTTGATTCGGGCACAGTCCAATTATAAGCCTGTGTTGCTAGTTGTACAATTCTCCTTCTTAAACAAGCATCCTCATGTTATGTTACTGTTACCTAGTGAAACATTAGACTTTGTTTTGACTCTGCACCCTGTATGTGCTTTGATTGTGTAACTATTGTTAGAATGTATGCCTGGAGACAGTTTTCAATTGTTTCTTGCTATATCTGTATCTGTGGAACATATCTGTATTCTTGTTTGCATCATACTTGACGTGGAACCTATGAAAGAGCTTTCTACTCAAAGGTGTTAATCCAAGATCTCAATAAACAATAAATGAAAATTAAACATTTAATAATTTACTGTATACCAAAGGATGGCCAAGGTCAAAGTGATGATTAGGACTGGGGGTGATTTAATAAACAGGATGGAGGGGATGTTTCCTTTACCACTTTTGTCTCAGCTTATACATTAGGAACATTTGGCTCCAGCTGTGAATGCTACAGATTGTTGGGGCCCAAAGGTTTTGGCACTTGCACACCCCCTCCAGAAAGGTTAGAATGTCCACAGGCCTGGGATGTCATCGTAATAGGACCTCAAGACACAGAGGTATTCATAGGCAGCTGACTTGACCATTACTGGCTGCTGTGTGTCACATTTTCTCAATGTCTGGATTCAATAGATACATAGATACATAGACAGTGTCAGCAGATAAGGGCCTATGGCCCACCCAGTCTGCCCATTTGAGCTTGTAAGTTCAGTTTGTTTTCCTAGAAGTCTGTTTCCCCTTACCCCTGACCTCTAGAATTCCTTTATGTCTATCCCATGCATTCTTAAATCCCGTGATTGTTTCAGCCCCCACCACTTCCTCTGGCAGGGTGTTCCACTTGTCCACCACCCGTTCTGTGAAGAAATTCTTTCTCATGTTTCCTCTAGATATCCTCCCTCCAACTTCATCCCATGCCCTCTAGTCCTGGAACATCTTTTCACTTAAAATAGTGTTTTCCTGCACCCTGTTCCTTCCTGTAAGATACTTGTATGTCTCTATCATAGCCCCTCTCTCCTCCTCTCCTCCAGGGAGTACATGTTCAGTTCCTTCAACCTGTCTTCATGGGACTTGTTATGCAATCCATGCACCATCTTTGTTGCCCTCCTCTGAACCTTCTCTACCCTATGTCCTTACGTAGGTATGGTCTCCAGAACTGTACCACTGCTCCAGGTGGGGCCTCACTAGTATGTCTTGTATAGCATGGAATTATGACCTCCCTTTTCCTGCTGGTGATGCCCTGCCTATACATCCAGCATCCTATTTTGTTTACTGATGCCTTGTCACACTGTTTTCCTACCTTGAGGTCATCAGAGATGACAACCCCAAGATCCCTTTCCTGCTTGGTGCATGCTATATCCTCACCCCCAACTGATATATTGTGCCAGGGTTTTTGTGCCCCATATGCATTATCTTGCACTTCTTTGCATTGAATTTCAACTGCCAAACCCTGACCATTCTTCAAGTTTCTGCGGTCCC
Source organism: Neoceratodus forsteri (assembly GCA_016271365.2). Taxonomy (NCBI): domain Eukaryota; kingdom Metazoa; phylum Chordata; order Ceratodontiformes; family Ceratodontidae; genus Neoceratodus; species Neoceratodus forsteri. The sequence goes on from CM028136.1 coordinate 88,333,611, forward strand.
TTCTCATTCTGTCTACACCCTCTGGTGTGTCTACTCTGTTACAGAGCTTTGTGTCATCAGCGAACAGTGAAATTCTGCCTTCTAGATCCTCATGCAATGTCACTGATGAAGATGTTGAATAGGACGGTCCCAGCACTGATCCCTGTGGTACCCCACTGGTCACTCTTCCCTCTGTGGAGTGACAGCCATTTACCACCACCCTCTGTGTCCTGACACCCAGCCAGTTACCTACCCACACACTACTGTCCTGCCCACCCATATTCCCCAGTTTGTGTAATAGTCTTTATGTGGCACAGTGTCAAAGGCCTTGCTGAAGTCCAGATAGGCCATGTCCGCTGCCCTCCCTGATCCACCTCCCTAGTCACCCAGTCAAAAATTCAATGAGATTGGTCTGACATGACCTCCCCTGGTGAAACCATGCTGCCTTGGGTCCTGTAGTCCATTGACAACCAGATGTTCCACCAATCTCTCCTTCAGTAGTGCTTCCATGATCTTTCCCACTACCGAGGTGAGGCTGACTGGTCTGTAGTTCCCTGCTTCCTCTTTGTTCCCACTTTTGTATAAGGGGACTATATCTGCTGTCCTCCAGTCTTTGGGTACCTCCCCTGTTTCCAGTGATTGGCTGAACAGGATAGCCAGAGGTTCAGCCACCACCTCTCTTAGTTCTTTAAGGACCCTGGGGTGCACCCCATCTGGCCCCATTGCTTTATCAATCAATAATAATTGGGCTGGCAGTATAGCCTAGAGGTTAGAGGAATGAGGTATGAATGAGCTAGGTACATCCAGCAGACCAGATCTGAGTTTGATTTTCACAACCTCCACTTGCATACTGTGTGACTCTGAGCAAGTCAGTTAACCGCCCAGTGCTCCCATGTCACCCCTGAAAACAGGCATTTGTGCCTAGTGGGCCTTACCCGGTTACCAAAGACTAAAAAAAAAATAAAAAAAAGTAGAATTTCTAGAGCAGCAGGACACCTTAAAAAAATTGGAAAGCAAATGGGATAGTTTCCTCATCCTTACTTTTCACTACATGCTGTACAACCAAACAAGACCCTTCCCATGGGGATAGTTCTCCATCCCTACAAGGTTTGAAGTTGGTTACTTACTATAAGCTCCTGGCAATGCATTTCAGTCATCACCCTCTTACAGACTTCTTTTGGAACTGGAGATGCTGCAATAACCCCTGTAGAACAAAGAAGAATTAAAATCCAGAGGTCTTACTCCTGTGTCACTACCCCTGCTCCCCCCGCCATACATAAACAAAGCTCCTTCCCCTGTCAGATCCTTGACGAGAGCTGGGTTTTGCAATGTCAATGAATGGAGTCTGTCACACTCCAAATAATGTTTCAGTGGGAAAATGGGCCAAATCCAGCATGAGCTCAGACACACCTCAACAGAGCAATCAAATCCTTTCAACTCTCTCCATTTGTTAATTTGCAAGTCTCTTCAATCTTGTCAAGCAGTAGTCTCTCACATACAGAAAATCTCTTGACTGTCAGAAAAGAAACAGAGCCCAACTCAGGGACTTACTGTGCACCACACTTTCTCTAGGTCCCTTTCACAGGCTGGACACAGGGACACTCAGATGACCACTGCCTCTGGAAGCTGGTCAAACTATTCTTCCTCTTCAACTGCTTTTTCTTGCCCACTGTGACACCCAACAGTGACACCCCAGACTGGTCCCCATCCTCCAAGTCACTATTCCTGCTATCATCGGACTGCATCGCAACCTGAGAGATTATATTGTTTAAATTTATCTTGGACTTTCTGACACTCTTTGACTAATTTCTTTTACTACAACTTGGACTGTTGTTTGAGATAAATTCTCAGATGAGCCTTTTCAGTCACGTCTCTCAGTCTTAAATAATTTCTGGCTCATGCTCAGAGAAGTTGGTTGTGCTGCCCTAGACAAATTTGTGGCTCAAAATGCAGATCGCAGAGTCATTACATGGCTATGCAGTGTTGCTGAGAGAGAGGTCAGTAACGAGTGCAGCAAGGGCATGCACTATTGTACTTCTGCACATGTGTGGGCTTGGAAAGGGTCCATAAGTGGGTTTTGTCATGGACTTACGGGTGAGCAGGTTTTAAGTCCCTAAATTGGGTCAGACCCATGAAATGTGGGTCACTTGGTGGCTACCTAGGTCCCAAGTTTCAACAACTGGAATGCTGGTCACTGCAGCTGAGGAGCAGAGGGGGTGAGGTCATGAGTGGGGGACATGACTTGAGGTCAAGAGCGGGGGGTGGAGTGGGGAGTAAGGACTGTGGCTTTTTACAATTGAAATCAAAAAAGGAAAAATGAAACAACAACAAAGTTGCTCATAATGTTATAATTTAATTTGCAACTACTTGAAGTCCCATGGATGGTGTAATGTTGGTAAGTGACAAACTTCAGTTTTTTGCATCACCAAATCCATTGACTTCTACATTTACACGCTTATCCACATGAAACATGGCAGCGCAGATTAGGAAAGTGACATTCACCTTGCTATATTAAAAGGGACACTGTCAACCTGTTTTTTATCATATTATTTCTAGTTAAAGACCTATATTTTATCATTGCTTACCTTTTCTAAAATTCATTGATGTTGCTTTTTGTTTTGCCGGTCTCCTTGTTTAGTAGAATTGAAATGCTTGCTAATGTATATTTATAAGCAACCTTGTTTTGTTTACAATCCTGGATCTGTTCTTACTGCAAACTTTCTGAGCATTAGAAATGCACCCAAACAGTGCAGTCACTCATGAGGCAGTAGCCTCCTAAACTTCCACTCCATCATAAGGGGCTGGACTGTGTTGTGGGTGTTCCCAAGTCCAGGAAAGATGCAGTTGGAGCTGATCAAGGAATGTAAGCTATGTTTGTGTGGTAACACCAGTATGATAGGCATTCTGTTTTTCACTTTTTTGAGGAAAAAAAAGAGTCAGAATCAATCTATGAGCTACAACAGCGGTCTTTACAGAATGCTGGCAATCATAAAATGTGTTTTTTAAACTAGGGACGCTTTTAGGGCTAAGAGGGTGACAGTGTCCCTTTAAGATGAACAACAATAACAACAGCATTGGTTAAGTTTCCAATTTTATAATTTGCAACCTGAATTTTCATCAGTAAAGGGAGTGTGCTGCAGAACAATGACAATTTTTTATTTTTTTACATCACTCAAACAGTTCAATCCACTTACTTTCTGCATTACAAAGACTGCATTGTCTATATAACAATAAAAGAGAAAGAAAACAAGATTGGTTAACTTCAAAGTATTTGAAGCTTGGATTCCCATCAGTGAATGTACGGTAATATAAATATCAAACTTCATTTTTTTACATCATCCTAACAGTTTAATCTTCTAACTTATTTGCATGAAATATGGCAAGAAAAGATCATGAAAGTATCTTATTACTACTCATACATCAAATGTTCAGACATAATGTTTCGGAGGAAGTATGGTCAGCGTTCTAGTTTGAAGCAGCACGTTTAGCCTTTCTGAGCAGAGACTTGTTAGGGACAAATTTGTAGCATGGCGTTTTGTTGAAATGATTGGTCTTGCAAGTTAGAATGGGTGGTAGCATTGTTCGATTTGATAGGCTTGATCAAAAGGTGGTCATGTTTTTGGTCAGTGTAGAAAATATGCGTTCTCCCTCTGCAGTGCTGTGTGGGAGAATAAGAATGTGCTTGGCCACCTCAAACAACAAATTAAATCTTGGACCATCACACCTGTTCACCTGATCCAGACAGTGTCATAAATGGTCCACCCGATCTAGTTCAGCTAGTTCTGGTTTAGAGTCATCCAAAAGCTGATAATCAGTAAACTGATCAAACATTCTGTCCAGATTCCCTTCAAGTTTTTCCTTCAGTCTTGGAAATGTTTCTACAAAGAACACAACACTGTCAAAACTGGCTTCAGTACACTGATTAAATAGAAGCACTTCCACATTTTTCAGTACAGGGTCATTTACAGGTAAGTGGCCAGTGGCATACTGGTATGCCTGAAGCAGAAACAACTGGCAGCTTTTGGCAACAGTCCATTCTTCATCAGAGAGAAACCTGTTCTGCCACATGACTGAATGGGTGGTGAATCCAATCATTGTGTTTTGTGGGGGAAGCAGGTTCTCAGGCTGATGTACATCAATGTTAGCTAAGTCCTTGCCTTTGTATGCATCTACTTTCATGTATCTACCCAACAATTTCTGCAAGAAATTATGGATCTCTCCATGCAACACATGTATTTTAGGTTCTTCAGACTGAAGAAGTTTGTTTAGGTCAGAGAATATGGGCATGAAAGACTGGCAGAATAAAAGATAAACCTCAGTGAAAGGATCAACGAAGTATTGTTTCAGCCTCCATAATCATGGATCAGATTTCAAATCTGGCTGACTAGCAAAGAAACACTTCAGGCTGGGGTGCTGTTTAACAACTCGGGAGATATACACATCTTTGCTAAGCCAGCGTGTAGCCCCATACTTTAAACTTTTCCTCTATTCCTGGTTACAGAAGTTGCAAAACTCTGAATGATGCTTGACATTTTGTACTGTTATCAAAGTTATAGTACACATCGACAAGGAAATCACCAACATCAAACTCAGTGGTCTGTGCAAAGGCTTTAGAGCCATGATTAGCAGTGCTATGAATGACATTGCACAGACAATCAAATGTAAAGACATTTGGGTTTTTGGCTTCAAAAGGTCCATATAATCCCTTATGCCTTCCTATGTTCACAGAAGCATTGTCCAAGCTCGGACCAATAACATTTTCCCATGGCACAGAGTACCTCTTGAAAGCTTCGCTGATCTGGTCAAATATTCCTGTGGTACTACAGTCTGAAACCAGACACATGTGCCAGAACATTGAACTTATCTCACCTCTGTTTACATCATATATCCTAACAACTAGTGGATACATGCTTTCAGTTCCAGTGTCACTACTACCATTAACTGTTAATGTAAATGGGTTACACTGCAGATAGTCCAGAAGAGGTTCTTGTAACTCAGGTGCTATAGCATAATGCACAATCACAGCTGTTTTAGTTGCTGCACATCCATACTTTTTAGCTGTTTTGCTGTCAGGAAACATCAGGGGGAAGAGTGGACCAGCACGAGCTGTGGCCTCAAATGGTACATTATGCTCTGGAAGATATCCAGAGAAGAGCACCTCAACATTAGTAACACTGTCCTGAGACTGTGTATGAAGTAAGATGATACAGGTTTGCATGCCATAGTAACCTTGGCCAACTTCTTGTGTTCTGCTCCACCAGTATGACACTCAACATCCCGCCTGCCTTGATGACTGATACCAAAAGTGGAAATGCAGACCTACAAAATGAAAAGAACAAACAGCTGTATTTGACACAATTATATTTTAATTAAAAAGTGTACATGCTGACCCGGTGGCACAGAGGGTTGAGGCGCTGGACGCCACACCTTGAACCACACCGGTGACCCGGGTTCAGGAATGGACTCGGGCACCTGGGGATGGAAGGATTGAGCATCTTCAGGACTGCTGTCATCTCCTGGGTGGGCTGGGGGGGTAACCTTGCTCTGTAGTGGCCCCGGTGGGGCAGGGGGTACTACAAGCAGCGGTATAGGAGGGACCAAAGAAAAATTGAAAAAGCATCTTTGGCACGCCAGATAATGACTGCCATCCTCCACACTACTGGAACCCCTGGAAGCCTCCTCTTCCACAGCAGCACCCCCGGGCCATGAAGGAAAAATAGTGTGCTGGGTTTCCACCTCCCCAGTGCCTTCCCCCTTGGAAAAGAGGGACCTGTCCAGTGATGGGATATGCTGGGACAACTCAGGAGTCAGCTGTAATGTGTGGCAGAGAGGGAGAGGTCCAGAAGGGGACTGCTGGGGTTAGTGGAGTACTAGGTGGCCCAAAGGAGTGGTTGATGCCAGAGCATAGGAAAGAGATAAAAAGATCATTAAAACAATTATAAATAAGCAGAGCCTGGAAGCTTTGCCCAATAACTGCATTTATATAATTATATAAAACTGTGATTATGCAGACAGACTGTCTGGATGCAAAACAGCTTACTGCATTAATTCTTGTACTAAATATATGCTGTACCTGGTTGCCAGTGGGAAAGCTGTCTTCATTTGTGCAGTGCTCGACATAAGTGTTAATATTATACCTGTCAAACTTCTTAGCCAGAGACACAAAACTGGAGAAGAACTTCAGAGATCAAGTCAAAGTGGGACTCGGAGTACATCTAAGTGCACATGAGGAAAGTGTGGACACACACAGATCAAGAAAATAAAAAATGGCCCTCAGGCCCTTAGGCACGTACAGAGAAATCAAATGGTCTCTGCTGGAACATAAACACTTCTAATCTTCCAAGCACAGGTAACAGCTGAACCAGTCTATCCAGTGCTTTGCCTTTTGTTCAGATGCCAGTATCCAGAGGCGACTGTGCAGTCTGAATTTGGTATCGGAAAACACAAGGCTTACTGAGCAGCCTGGAAATGCTTAGACTGCAGCTACACTTGTTATTGACTCTCAGGCCTGTGAAAACACTAAACAGTTGACTGAATTAATAAAAAATAATAACAAATGATGCATCAGGACCCCCCTCCAACAGATTCCAGAAAATAAACTTCAGTTTGTAAGACTGGAAAGAGTAGCGGTCCCCACTGACTGTCTCTGCTGCCCGCAGGGATCTGATCCCATGACCTCCACAGATTAATCACTACCTATCACAGAGGTTTACAAACTTGCAGACCCTTGACTGTCACTGATATTCTTGTACCACCAAACCTGTTGTAATTGTTACCCTTAATACACAGGCTGCTGCTCTGCTGTCAGTGTGACAGATCCAGGTGTGACCATGCTTATAAGCTGTCATCTTTACTGCCTAAGTTTAGGTACAATGCAGCCATGGCTTGCAGAATATCCCAGACATCCCTTGTGGTGTAGTGGCTATGACTAAGCCAGCTAAAAAGGTGTATCTATATATATACATACATGACAAAGAACATCTGTGCGCAAACACTGAGGCAAGGGTTACCCCAAAGAGCATTTGGCTGGGAAGCCAAATATACACGTTAACATCATTGGTTCCATAATAGCTCCACTACAATATGCAAGCCAGTTATGGTCTCCTTATCTGCACAGAAACACCACTTGTATCACCATAGCTACCTGGTAGCTAAACATAACAATTCATTTTAAATTACAATCGATGTCCTTCCCGAGAAACTCTCCTTCAATGCCTTTGTAGCTGTGCTGAGATCTCTATGTTCAGGTTCTTCTTTGCTATAGACTGCTGTTGGAAAATCAACAACTGAGCCAGTAAATATTTTTTTAATTGTTTAACTAGGAGTGACACACTAAAGCTTGTTTGCAGGTGTGACCTAGGAGCACAGGGAAGTTAAAGTGACTTCCTCAATGTCACAGAGTATGTAAGTGAGGGCTGCAGGATTCAAACCCAGGTGTCCAGATTTGCAGCTGAGAGCATTACGCCACTGCACTATACTGCCTCCCTAGAGTAAATAAACCAGGGCTTAATCAGAAGGCTTTTCTGTAAAGACTGAATAATAGTTTCCATGAAAATCCCTTTCATAACATTATGCAGGGGGAGCACAGAGGGCAGACAGAGATCCAAACTTTGTGGGTAAGCAGGTGACGGTGTGCGTATCAGTAACTGCAAACTGCTGTGTATCCCAAACACAATGGTTCCAATCACATAAACCTGAAAGAGGGATGCCAAGCAGAGCAAAGACTTAGTTTAGTGCAAAGGTACTGGACACGAATGTCCCTGCTGACATGGTTCATATTAACCTTCATCTCAAAGGCCTTTAAGAAAGAATGTTAATACAAAACGTCAGCTGGGACGTTGATGTCGCATACCTCTCAACCTCCCTCATCACAAATCAGGGACAAGGCTTAAAATGATCAGGGACAAATGATCAAAATCAGGGACACATCTGAAAAAAATAGTAATATTAGTTCCAGAAGCTGTGTACAACATGCTCCTTAGTGTGAATAGCATTTTCTTAATGAGAACTAGACTAGAACACTAATGGCTGACATTATTTTGTGATTCAAATCCCTATCCTTCAGTGACAGAAATTCAGAATTTAGGAGGGATGAAAGACATTTCTGAGGCAAAATCAGGGACATCCCTGAAAATCAGGGACAGTTGAGAGGTATGGGTGTCTGGTACCTTTGCAATATAATGAAGTCTTTGTATTCATCTTTCTCTTTCATGTTTGTGTGTGCTTGGAACTGTTTTACATTTATAGTGCTTCCTTAAGCACCACTGTCAATGTGCACACTCCCTTTTGAAATTGCTGCATATCCCACTTGGTAGGCACTGCCATTGTTTAAACTGGCATTGTTCTTTTTTTGTTTTGTTTTGTTAATTTTTATTCTGTATAACCAGTGAGCAACAATATGCCCATTTTCACTGGTGCCCAGTCACAACTTATAAAACACATATATACAATATACAAAATACAAACATACAAATAATACTACATCATTTAAAACAACAACACTTTGATTCATCTAGCATAAATCTTTTTAAAACCCTCTTAAATAAAGGAATTGTAACACATCGTAAAATATAACAAGGTAGTTCATTGTATAATTTTACTGCATAATATTGTAGTGAATTTTGAGCAAATGCACTTTTATAATAGGGACTCCGAAATTTAAAATTTACCTGTGACCTGGTCCTTACAACATTTACCAATTTTGGAAACATTTCACAAATAACACTAGGCAAAAATCCTAAAAAAATTTTCTGAAGAAATACCGAAACACGTAATCTAAATCTATCAACTAAGGACAAACACCCTATGGAACTATAAAGTAAGCAATGATGAGTTCTTTTCTTCTGACCTGTAACAAAACGAGTAATGTTGTGATAAGTTGATGTAAGCTTAATATGCATTCTGTCTGGTGAAAAAAAAATAGATTAATAAACCATAATCAATAACTGAAAACAACAAACTGTTAACCAAAATTACCCTAACCTCATAAGTTAAATACTTTTTCAACCGGTATAGCATTCCTAATCTTTGATGCAATTTACCAATTAATTTTTGAATATGTATTTCAAATGACAAATTGCAATCAATGACCAGGCCTAGGTAACAAATTTCAGAAACCCTTTCTATATTATTTCCATAATTATCTTTTAAAATCAGCTCAAAATTCACATTAGATCTTACATTTTTAAATATAATGCATTTTGTTTTAACATGATTTAACACCAAATTATGCCCTGTGAACCAACCATGCAATAAACTAAAATCCTTCTGTAACTGTTGTTGTACAATTTGACCAGTATCACCAATACACAATAAAACTGCATCATCTGCAAATAAAATAAGTTCTGTATCATTGCATATTTTGGGCAATGAATTTAAAAAAAGAGAAAAAAACAAAGGACCTAATACTGACCCTTGGGGAACTTCACATATCAAATTACCCTCATCTGACGTTACACCATTCATAATAGTTTTCTGCACCCTACCAGTTAAATAATCATTAATCCATAGTATCACTTCATTAGAGAAATTAAGCTCAAGCAAACTCAATAACAACTTCCCATGATCAACCAAGTCAAATGCCTTGGTGAGGTCCATAAAGCCAGCAGCTACTACTTTTCCCTCATCTAGGGCTTTATACACCTGGCCTGTGAACCTCACCAAGGCAGTCTCCGTACTATATCCCTGCCGAAATCCATGTTGGGAAGGGGACCAAAGAAAATGTTTATCCAAATAACCCTTAATCTGATCTGAGACAATTCTCTCTAGCAATTTAGATAAGGGAGTTAATAGTGTTATAGGTCTATAATTATTAACATTAATCTTACTTCCCATTTTATACATAGGCCTTACAACACCACATTTCCATTTTGTAGGAAAAACATTATTAGTGAGGGAGAAATTAAAAATTTTAGTCAACATTGGAACAATTTTTAGAATCCTATAATCTTACATCACTAGGCGGGATCGTGAGTGGCTAATAACTTCCCAGAGGGTTCCTAGGGTAAAAATGTTACTGCCCATCTGTGTTGTTGCTTGGCCCCACATATTTCTTTCTCCTAGAAGTGTGTGACTGACTTGCCGTGTTGCCCCCCCAATTTGATTTTTCACAGGGTGTTACTTTGATGTTTCAAGTGCTAATAATGGGCCTCCCAATTGACTGGCCTCTTCTCTTAGCCCCCATAGATCATCGTTCACTGCACCCTGCTGGCCTGTTAGACCTGGGAGATTCTACCTGCCTTTTCCAGTATTCAGACTGTCTCTCTCTATTGTAATGGTTAAGTGAGACATCTTCTGGAACTTGGCTGGTAAAGGCAATATGGAGTTAGGTGATTATGAGAGCAATCAAAGGCAGGGTCAGTGCTTTAACAGATTAAAAGGATACGGTGTAGAACAGACATGCCTGGGTATTAATACAGTGAGAAATAAACACAGCCTGGTCACTAACAGTGAGATCACAGAGAGGAAGTATACAGCACTGGTTTTACTAACTTCAGAATGTGTATGTACAAATTAATGACCAAGTTATACGTCGGGTTGGAGTGTAGTGTGTGTCACAGACAGACAGCACTTCACGGGTCGGCAATAGCTTTATTTCTCTTAACACACCCAAACCCAGCAGTGTTTGCTCTTACTAATTGTTATACATACACTTTTGAAGTTAATAACAAACAAGTAAAACCACTCCTCTCAATGATCTCACTACTAGTGACCAGGCTGTAATTATTTATTCTCACTGTATTAATACTGACATGTATGTTTTCTGCAGTACACCGACTTGTGACAATCAAGCACCGACCCTGCATTGACATCTGCATCATATCATGTTTCAAACTTCATCTCTCCTGCCTTTATTAGTGAATTCCAGAGATGACAAGACACCTCTCTTACAATTCCTTCTCCTCCACCCCACTCCTGGGGCACCACTCAGGCCACTCAGCAAGTCCAGCTGTCAGGTTACTGTACACATTACATGAAAGTCATGATCTGGTCTCCCCCCGACGCCCCGACCATTCAGTGAGCAAGCCCAGCTGTCAGTCAGCGCACCATGAGCGGACTGCCAATAAATATCCTACCGTATGACTGGTGTCCAGTCTGGTCCTTTAAGTTTCCACCACTGACTCCATTTAAATCTCTGTCTCAAGCCTGACTCAGAGCACCAAGTCCACTTGACTCAGAAAATAGGAATTTAAAATATTCTTCGGTGATCAGCCTGCAGCTTAGATTTTTATTTAGCCCTTGCAGAAATTCTGAGTCATGTCAGTGTCTCAAACTCTGTTCATTTAGTAAGTCAGAACTTTACTTTTTGAGTTTTTCTGAGCCAGCCAGCAGCTTAAGTGAAAGTCCAGATTGCTGCACAGAAATTAAAATGGTTTCTGAGTCTGTTTTTCTCAAAATAATTTCTCAACCAAAAGCTAGCTCTCTTCATTTATTTGTAAGTCTCTCCAATCTTGTCAAGTAATCTCTCACATACAATCTCTTGACTGTCAGAAAAGAAACAGAGCAATCAAATCCTTCCAACTTTCTCCATTTATTAATTTGTAAGTCTCTTCAGTCTTGTCAAGCAGTAGCCTCTCACATATGGAAAATCTCTTGACTGTCAGAAAAGAAACAGAGCCCAACTCAGAGACTTACTGTGCACCACACTTTCTCTGGGTTCCCTTTCACAGACTGGGCACAGGGACACTCAGATGACCACTGCCTCTGGAAGCTGGTTAAATGATGCTTCCTCTTCAGCTGCTTTTTCCTGCTCACTGTGACACCCTAGACTGGTCCCCATCCTCCAAGTCACTATTCCTGCAATCGTCAGACTGCATCGCAACCTGAAAGTTTATATTGTTTAAATTTATCTCAGGCTTTCCGACACTCCTCAACTTATTTTTTTTACTACAACTCAGACTGTTGTTTGAAATAAATTCTCACACAAGTCTTTCCTGTCACCTCTCTTGGACTTAAATAATTCCTGATTCATGCTCAGAGAAGTCAGTCATGCTGTCCTAGGCTCAGACAAATTTGCCGCTCAAAATGCGGATCACAGACTCATTCCACAGCTACACAGTGTTGCTGAGAGAGAGAGGCTGGGAACGAGCACAGCAGGGGATGCGTTATTGAGCTTCTGCACATGCGCGGACTTGGAACAGATCCATAAGTGGGTTTAGCCATGGGCTTGCGGGTGAGTGAGTTTTAAGTCTCTGAATCGGGTTGGACCCGTGAAATGCGGGTCACTTGGGGGCTATGGGTTATGCACTGCTTGCTCTCCCACTAGGGGGCATTAATTGAAAATCAGGAAGTTGAGATCCAACAGGCAATACAGGGAAAACAGTTTACACTAAAGACAATGAATACATGACATGGAGCCAGAGGGAAAGTTCTGCATTCACAGTGCCCCACTCATCCCCTGCCCTGAACATGGACAGTCATGCTGGTACAGCTAGGGACAGTCTAATGGGTGGAGCTGAGTTGAACTTATAGAAAGCCCATGCTGGCCAGTTACTGGATCTCTTACTCTACATGAGCAGAGAATTATGGGATATGACAGTCTGCTGCATACTGCTGCATCTTCTTACAAAGAGACCAACGTATTGTTGTGAAGTCCTAGGAAACACTGCTGGAGTAGGGTTGATCCAGCTTCCAGACATCATACAAGGAGTGCAGAACCATTCTTACAGGCTCCCTACATAGAAACCATGTTCACTCTGAAACCAAAGCTATGCAAATCCAGATTTAGGCAGATCACATGATAGTAATGCTTTCGGTATACTACTATGGTTCCACCCTCAGAATGCGCTAGTGTTCTGGAACCGAGCAATTAGAGACCAATTGGCAATGTTGCTGATCACTGTGCCCCTCCACCCCCTTAAAGATTCCTACTCCCGGGGTCAGACCTCAGAAAGGGGGCGGCGAATCCCACACTTTGCGCCCTGGTTGCCCGGTGCTGTAATGTCAGTGCTCTGAGTGCCGTAAGGGTACTGCTGTCACTTCCAAAGTATCTGACTGGCTGTCAGATAGTAATGGAAGATGCAAGTGAACAGTTTGGGTTCCATGGCACTTACAGCGCTGGCATTCATTTACCCATTTTAAAGCCAGGGCTGTCAATGTTGGTTTTAGAAAAAAAATCACTGTGACCAAAATACAAGCAAGGCCTGTGAAAAAGAAAGCCTGCCTAAGATCTGGAAAGGGAAAGCATGAACCTGATGCTGATAGCTACTTTGTACGGTACAGGAACAATACATTTACACCCCCCCCCTGCACTGAGCAGCTAGACAGTGGCACTGTGGCACAGTGGTCGGTGTGTGCCCACCACGTAGCTCAATCAATCAATCGGTCTTTATTTTACCAGGTGAAACACCTTTGAGAGGAACTCATTTACAAGGCAGACCTGGGCATAATAACATAACAAAGAACAATGCAAGAAAACATATCAAGGTACATGCAAAATGGTACAACAATATAACAGCAAAATTGAGAGAATAATCAACAAATGCCCAGAACACACTGGAATTGGAACAATAACAGTACAAGATAAATACAGCAGTTATGCACAATAGTTATATGTAGTATAAACATATACAATACAGTACAGTAGGAATATGTAATATATAACAATGGTTTAATAAGGAGAAGTAAGAAAGAATACCAACATAGAAGCAGAATTCAAGGGAAATGAGGATGAGGAATAGGGCGGATTACGAGGCTGAGGAAAGGGGGGAGTAGAGGGGTTATGAGGCAAACAAGGAGAAGAATCAGGAGGAATAACCAGGGGGTTGCATAGGATAGATATCCCAGGCCAGGAGTGAACTACAGTCCTCCGTGGATGGTTTAAATATTACTTTGATATTTAAAGCAGTTGAGGAGGTGACAGTGGCTTACTGCATTGAGAGAGAGAAGTAATTATTTCTTGGGTCTTTAAGACTGCCTGTGTTGCTCATTATGCAACACCCTTGAAAGGATTGAGGGGGATGAGGACACTTTATTACCTAGCCTTGTTGTTTCTCCATTCCCTCTTGATTTAGGGTTGTTCTTCTCATTTGGGTAAAAATGTTTTGCCATGTAATTTTCCCTTAGGGGCACATGGGCTGGGGTGAAGGCAGAAGGTAAACTTTATTACATGGCCTTCTATTCAGATTCTTTCTTCTGCCAAGGTCCAACAGCACTCCACAATGAGGAAATTGGGGTGAGGACAGATGTTCTTAACTGTTACCGAAACATTCTTTCCTCCCATGTCTTGACCCTCCGACCTGCAGAAGAGAAGTGAGCTTGCCAGTGAGGTTTCAGGTTCAGACGTGCCAAGAGGACTCCCATAGTGTGCTCTCCTACCCTCCCCCAGGACACACATGCTGGTTGTTGTTAAAGGTAAAAAAAAAAAAGATAATAAACATGAAATAACCATGCACAAATAAATCTTAACTGCTGCTAAACTTTCAACAGTGTGGGAAAGTTTATTCGGGTGAGGCAACCCAAAAAAACAGAAAGGTTTGTGCTGTTTATTGTATTTAATTGAGTAGCTGTGGCACTAAAGATTATTTCTCTGTTTTGTGGTAAAATGATCAATGCTCACAGTCACACCACTGATGCATGACACACAGAAATTGTCAAAATAGAGGATTTATACAATGCAGAGTAACGTTTGTATTGTTTTCTTTTTGCAGTATGGCTTAAAATCTCTGTCTAAATTTCTTGGCTACAACTGCCTTGAGCCCGCACAGACAGACCCATCTGGTAAAATGATTGCAAACTGAGTATGCATTCAGGTCTCAATTACATATGGGATATGTGGAGTGCATACTCCCAATACAGAGGTGTGAGCTTGTTTCTTTAAAACTACTATTTTTGGAGTATAATGTAGAGCACGACATTCAGATTCTTGCAATGCAGGTATGGTCCCCGTGTGTTGGCAATTCCTATTTGGGATGCTTGTGGATTGGAGATCTGTATTGAATACAGATTGTCATACATGCATCTTCTTTATTTCATGGAGTAGGCAAAAAAACAGCAGCACTGGGCAACTAAAAGTACATAATGGTTTATTACGTCAAAAAATAAAGGCACTGTTATAGAACAGATGTTTCTTTAGGGCAGTGCATTTTAAAGACTGAGAGTGCAAGAAAAACACCATTGTTTTCCTGCACTCTCAGTCTCTAAAATGCACTGCCCTGAGGAAGCATCTGTTCTGTAAGTGTACCTTGCCCTGAGGAAGCATCTGTTTTGTAAGTGTACCTTGCCCTGACGAAGCATCTGTTCTGTAAGTGTACCATTACTTTATGATGTAATAAACCATTACGTGCGTTTAGTAGCCCCTTGCCCAGTGCCAGTGTTTTTTGTTTCTGCATGGCTGCGCTCCTCCTCTATAGCTCTCTGCCACCCTCTACTCTTCCTCTCTCTTGTCCTCTATCCTCTCTGCACCTCATCTGCTATCTCCTTGTAACCTAGCCTCCAAAACTTGTTTTGTTTCTCAGATGCTTTGTAACTCTGTTTAGCTTACACTTTTGTAACCTTGTCCTATGTATTGAATTTGTAATCTGACTTACATGTCTTTTGTTTTGAATTGTAACCTGACGTGGAACCTTTGTAAAAGAGCCCTGGCTCAAAGGTATTGTAATCCTAGACCTAACAAATAAAACAATAAAGACTGATTAGTGTTTCCAGGCACAGGCTTTTCTGAGTGGAACTGCAGCTGTGGCTTGTTTATTATTTCATGTGTTATAGATCTGTATTGATTATGAACTGTCATGCATGCATCTTTTTTGTTTAAGAATATTGATAACTTTGTTGTAAAAAGTACCCCCATGGCACATTATCCAGCGAGGTAAATCAATTTTAATTGAGTAACAGCTTTAAAATAGTTTTTGTATTTTACAGTTGAGCATTTATTCATTGCGTGATGTGGAATCTGATTAATGTCAATTACACTAGTGTAACCTCAAGGTGGCGCTATCCCAAGAGCTACTATCCCTTTCTGCATAGACACTAACAGGTTAAGGGGCCCAGGTCCAATGGCAGGTGCCTCCACCCAGAGGTCGGGGTTAGGACAGTCTGAAATGACTTGGTCACAGCCCTCTGGGTCACTGCAACCCCCCTTTCTTCCCACTAGTGGCCCACACAAGTTACCAATAGTACCTTTACAATATACACTTACCCACAGGATTGGTAGAACAGCTTGACTCTGGGGACCCCCTGTGAAATAAGATGCAGTAATACAACTGCCACTGTACAGTATTTCAACACAGACACTCAGTTGAGGCAGTATACTTTGCAAAACAGCCAAATCTGATTTATTTAGGGGATAGTAACAAGGACAGGGGGAAATGAGGTTAATTGATTCAGTCACATTAATAATCACAGTACTATGCACATATTCAGAGTCCCAAATAATAATAACAATAATAATTATTTTTATTGAGCCTTTCAAAAAATCAAGGCGCAGAACAGGCTTTAAAATACATCCAAATCCCATATCATAAAATACAATAAAATAATTAATGACATCCACATAATAAATAATAAGATCAGGTCGACTCAGTATCCTCCCCAAATGCTATTCTCCATAAGAAAGATTTCAGAGCTTTTTTAAAGTCCCTCACCGTCGTGCACTCTCTAATCCAACAGGGTAGAGAATTCCAAAGGGTTGGTGCTGCGAATGCAAAAGCCCGGGCGCCAGATGATTTCAAAACTACCCTTGGAATCTCTAGCAACCCATCGTTAGCTGAGCGGAGCTGTCACTCCAGCATGTAAGGCACCAGAAGCTCTTTCAGGTAGTCAGAGCCCAGATCATGCAAGGCTTTATAAGTCAGCAAGCTGACTTTAAAGGAGATCCACCACTGAACTGGCAGCCAGCACAGACCCCGCAACACCGGGGTAATATAGGAAGAACGAGGCGTCCCAGTTAACAACCGGGCCGCAGAGTTCTGCACCAGCTGCATGCCGCAGATGTCAACTCCTGGAAGCCCAAAGTAAAGGGAATTGTAGTAGTCCAAGCGTGAGGTCACAAAGGTGTGGATCAATGTAGGTAGGTCTCCAGACGGAACAAGGTGCTTAATCCTAGCGATATTCCTAAGATGGTAAAAGGATAGCTTAATGACCGCCGACACTTGCGCATGCAGCGTCAGCCGATTGTCAAGAATTACCCCTAGGTTACGTACCTGTTCAGAGATAGGAAGCTCAACCGCCCCCAGGAATAAACCTGAAGGAAGGTCTGTCCCCCATCCACCTATCTGGCAACCTGGATCCACAACCATCACCTCCGTCTTTCCAGAATTCAACTTCAACCCACTGGACCTCATCCATCCTTGGATTTCCTCGAGACAGTTATTAGAGTGCTCCATTCTGGTCGGGTGCAAAAGATAGGTAGGGCTGAGTATCATCGGCATAACAATGAAACTCCAGCCCATACCATCTTACAATGTCTCTGAGGGGAAGCATGTACACCGCAAACAACATGGGGGACAGCACCAAGCCCTGAGGAACCCCACAAGACAGAGAGATAGGGTCAGAGGAAAATACCCCCGACACCACTCTCTGTGTTCTACCAGTGAGGAAAGATGTAAACCATCTGTGGACCAAACCTGAAAGCCCACAGATGTTTTCCAGGTGCTCAAGCAGTACCCCATGGTCTACAGTGTCAAATGCTGATGACAAGTCTGACAGGACCAAAATGGACCATTTTTTCTGGTCTCTCACCATCAGGAGATCATTGAGCACCCAAACCAGTGCAGTCTCGGTGCTATGCCTCTTTCTAAAACCGGATTGGAGAGGATCGTAGATGCTATGGATGGACAAATGGTTGTCCAACTGGGTAGCCACTACTTTCTCAATTACCTTCCCAACAAAGGGAAGGCTTGAGATAGGTCTGTAGTTAGCGAGGGAGTCAGGGTCCAGAGAAGCCTTCTTCAACACAGGTGTCACCACATCCTCCTTCAGGGAGCTAGGATATTCACCAGAATCTAAGGAGCACCAGACTATCCTCGCTAATACCAGGATGATGATCCTCCCACAGCCCCTAATCAGGGTTGTGTGGCCTGGATCTAAACTACAGGATGTAGTGCGCATACCTTGGACAATCCTCATAACATCTTCAATATCTTGCCTTTTGAAGAGATTCCAGGAACGGGTAGGGAAAATGACCA
Source organism: Neoceratodus forsteri (assembly GCA_016271365.2). Taxonomy (NCBI): domain Eukaryota; kingdom Metazoa; phylum Chordata; order Ceratodontiformes; family Ceratodontidae; genus Neoceratodus; species Neoceratodus forsteri. The sequence continues at coordinate 88,351,712 of CM028136.1, forward strand.
AGGACTGGTCCACGGCCCTTCCCATAGAGAGTGTTGAACGGATCTCCGCCCTAATGTCTTCCACCTTATCTGCAAAGAACCAAGCAAGCTCATCACATTGAGATTGTGAAAATGCTCTACAAACCTGTAGACAGGCTGGATTGCACAGTCTGTGCATGATTCCAAAGAGCTGAGCCGGTCGGTTCTGTGCAGCAGAAATTTCCCCGGACAGGAACACTGCCTTCTTATGGGCAATTGCTGACTGATAGAGTTGATAATGCTCTCACAGTCTAAGATGGTCAGCATCCAAGTGAGATTTCTGCCAACAACTCTCTAACCTGCATCCTAAACTCCGCATCTCCCTCAGGTCCCCATCAAACCATGGGGACCGAGGGCAAAGGGAGAGAGGACGCACACGAAATGGGGCAATGGAATCCAGGGCAGAGGTAATGGCCTTATTATAGGCCAGAACCAAAATCTCTGGATCCATGCATATCCCAGGGAATTCTGATAGGTCAAGTGCCGCAGTTAGACCATTGGGAGTCACATCCTGAAAAGGGCGGTACTTGACCATCTCCACAGGGGTTGGTCTACGCAGTGGGGTGCCAAAATTGAATCTCACAGTGTGATGGTCAGACCATTCGATGGGTTCCACCCCCACGGTGGAGGCCGACATCCCCAGGAGGAAGACCAGGTCAAGGGAATGGCCACATTTGTGAGTGGCAGAGGTAACCACCTGTGAGAGGCCCAATGAATTCATCAATTGGAGGAAGTGTTGACCAAAGTGCGAGAGTTCATCGTCGATCCAGGCATTGAAGTCACCCAGCACCATCAACCTGGGGGACTCCAAAACCAGGTCAATGATGAAGTCTGCCACTTCCTTAAGGAATGGCGCCCCGTCTCCGGGTGGACGGTAGACGAGGGCCAGTCTATAGACCCCGCCTGCCACAATGACACATTCAAATGATCTGGCCTCCTCAACTGGCACACTGATAAGACCCAATTCAGTCTTAAAACAGACCACAACCTCCCCACCCCTGCGGTCCAATCTCGGGCGGTGAATCACCGAGTACCCGGCTGGAACTGCCACCTCAAGAATGGGGCCAGCATTACCATCCAGCAAGGTCTTGATGATACAAGTCAGATCCACTGTACTCACCAAGTCAGCCATAGTAGCAGTCTTGTTCACAATGGATCTGGCATTGCATAACACCCCTCGAGTTGGACAGATCCCCTGGGATGCCTCGGCTACCGGCCCATGATTACTAATGATGGTGCCCTTGGGTATGGGGTCAAACAGGGAAACCATCGTTCAGATCTCCATTTCGCCCTAGGGCATCTTCTGGGCTTAACAATCCCGATGCGAGTGCCCCCCTCGACCATCCTTCACTGTTCACGCCCTCCACCCCTCCCCCTCCTCCTACAGGCAATTCCCAAGGCCCAGCAGCGCTGATAGACTGACAGAGCTAAAGGAGGGGGGAAAGGGGCGAAGGGCACGAAGGGTGGAGGATGAATAGTACACGACATGGGGGGGTTGGGTAATAATAAATATCCCCCTCCTTCAACATGAGGCAGGATAATGATCTCTTACTCTAATCAAAACTAAAAGTCCCACCCCTGGATTAAAATAGTAATTAACCCACCAAATTAAACCACCCAAAAAGACATAGTCGTAAACTCAAATAATCTGACAATCCAAAGAGTCTTAAATGGAACCCACTTTCTGGAGAAAATAAAAAGAAATAAACAGTAAATAAATAAATAAATAAATTGGACAAGAGGATGAGCACTCACACTGCAAGTCAACTAAGCCACCAAGCACTCTCACTGCAAGGATCTAAAATCATATAATAAATGGGAGAAAGCAGGGACTCCCACTCCCCGAGCCTCACAGTAACCGGGCACTCTCACTGCACGGTTATAAATAAAATGTTTTAATCCAGAGAGTAGGTTCCGGTCAGATAAAAAGGTCTGACAATAACAAATAAAATTACAACTAAAATATAAAAGTCAAGGAACCCATCCAGGCCTTGCCAATACTTAAAGCAGGGATAAGCACTGTTCAAACATTAATACTTGGCCTTCCTAAATCCACATATTAAGCTCCCAGAGTCCAAAATAATATATAAATCAGACAGAGGCCAAACCAGGCTTCATTAACAATAGATTCTTCAAAAGCAGTCAAAGTACCAGTCATTCCCTGCTTATAAATAAATATGTCTTGATCCAGTTCCAAGAGGGTTAATAAATCCTCCTATAATAAGTCATACAAGAATTTGTAAAACCCCAGGTCCTCTCACCACCAGGGAGTCACAATTCAATCCCATAAGAGAGGAGGAACCTGTTCTTGATATTTATACTCCAGATACAAGGCCAGAACGCAAACTATCGCAAGCTGAGGCGAAAGGGAATCCCCCCCACCGCCACACACAGGCCCCGATCAGACTACCCACGACCCACAGCTACAGCGGCAACAAAGCAGGCCAGCATGACCAGCCACGAGGCCCCTTAGGCAAGCTCTGGGTAGCCCCCCCAGCTTCCTGGGGTAGACCCAGACAATACCCACTCGGTCGTGGAAGCCATAACCAGAAGTGGCACTAAGACAGGTGGAGGACAGGGAATCCCCACACCCTAGGACTGCCTCAGTCTCCGATGGTCCAAAATTCACTAATCACAGGGCACTGTAAAATCCCCGACAAAGTCCACTGGCATTTAAAGAATGGTCTCCGTGGCTAGCAACCACAAATCACACAGTACTATAATCTCCTTCACTGGTATTAAAAAATAATCTTGGCGGCTGGCAGTCGCTAATGACACAATGTTCGCATAGTACTCACGGTCTCCCACTGCAGATACTGGCCAGATTCCACAACAGTTCCATTCAGAAGGCCTTTCACTACTGCCAGTGCTCCAAACCAATCCAGGGGTCTAAAATCCCAAATATATTCCAAATCATACGGTCCCCTAGCGACTGCCGAGAATTAGCAGGGTGCTAGCCTCCCCAGCTCTTGCGGTCCGATTTCCCTTCACAACTTTCTACCTCTTCGATTCTGGTATCCAAAAGCCGGTCCAAAAGGGTGACATTAAAGCCAATCTTCCATCCAGATCACACAGTCCCACATAGGTAAGTAAGTACAAAAAGAGTCACATACGGTCTCGGAGGATAGGGGAAACAAACTAAATAAACGCACTACTGAACGTAAAAGAAATTAAGAACATAAAACTTAGACGCTACAAAAACTGCTACAACGGCTGGCTCAACCAAATGTCACTCTTACTGGGTACCCGAGATGGGGGGCTAGCCAGGATCGGTACAGCTGGTTGGGGCCCTGTGAATGGAAAATAACTTGCACAATACTCAATTTGTAATCCGGAGCCGGTTGGCTCAGTTTATGAATAAAGAAAGGAAAATTAATCAGATGGAACACTTGCAATTAGATGATGGCAGGGAGCTACCCTGATTTGTACTCACAGATTCAATGCTGAAACTGAATGGAATGCAGATTGTCCCGGATTGCCAGGAGAAACAGAATAGCTGGCCCAGCCCTTGTGGCGGGGCTCACTTGCACTCAATGCAGGCAGATGCAGTCCAAGTGATGCTGGCTATGACTTCCAGCTCACTGCACATTATATATGTACACAAAACACTACCAGCAAGCAGCTGGTCACTTCGGGAGATTGAGCCTGGCTACCAAGGCATTCTTCTTTAAGTCAAACTCGGATTCAGTTTGAACCCTGCTAGGGAATCACCTCCCAGTACAGCACACAGTTCACAACATGGGGAATTATTCAGCTCAATCCCCACAAGCAACACACATTTATAAGCAAAAGTCACTTACTGTACCAGACCACAGAGTCCTGACAGGCTGATTGCAATTCTGCACACTTTCGGTCTTCTTCAGGCTAAGTCTAGTCTCAAAATGACTTCTGCTTCTTCTCTCACTCTGAAAGCTCGGAGTCGCTGTCCAAATAATTACTCACTAATGGATGCTGGCCAGCTTTATGGCCTGACACGGGCTTCCCGCGTGAATCTACTGCACACAACGGCTGCACGAACACAGAGGGCAGTTTCCCCCTCAGCTTCCAACTTCAAACACGGTTCTCTTCTGCCCCAAACCTTAGGGCACTTCGGCATTAAGGTTTCTTTTCAGAATCTCTGTCTGAAAATAAAGGTTCCTCTTCAGAATCTCTACTCCACACTTGGTTGCCCATGATCTAGGCCACAACAACTGCTTTTCATTTTCTCACATGTTCAGATACTTGATCTGAGAAAACATGGTCCTTTTCTCTCCCTTCAGGAGAGCTGACGAAAGACAGGCCTTTTTCAGGCCTCTCGTGTAGTTCCCTCGCTGCCCCATGGGCAGCAGCCCCACGAGCTGCTCACTCTTCCAGCTCCATGCTCAGACTGACTCTCCCAGCAGACAGTCCTGGCATTTCCCCCAAATCCAAAAGGTTGCAGTAGGCTGATTCTCCTTATCAGTCACAACAGGCTCCCCCATTGGTGAAAAAAGGCGCCACAGTCCAAACTACATTTCCCAGAGGCTCTCTTCATACAAGCCCCTTGTTGCTGGCTCCATTTGAGAGTCCAAGTTCTGATTTGCCAGCAGGCTCCATTTTAAGGAGCCCCTCCCCATTGATTGGATCTATCCAGCAGTTCAGATCCAAAATGGAGGGGCAAAACACACAGAGTCCCAGCTGCAAGGAAGGCAGCTTAGACAAACTGTACTGTCATTATCACTCTAACAAATTACCAGCAGATAATTACATCTTTTGAAAGGGCTCCCCCTGCGCATATAGTGACTGCAGAACGGAGCGATCTGCTCAGTGGCCCAGGCGGGACTCCAGCAGGGAAACACACAGTTCCCCCGGTTCAAATTAATTATACTGCAGTTTGGCAGCTCTTAAAATGATAGTACATGGAGGCGTTGAAACACTCTCACTAAATTATTTTAAAATCGGCTGAAATACGGGGCGCCAGCCCGAGGCGGAGGCACATTAGACTCACTCAAGGAAGGCTTTTTAGTGACCCCCATTTGTAGGGAGGTTACACCAGTAAGCCACGCTCCCTGTTAATCATTCCACGTTACATACTGAGGCAGTTATTAAAGTCTGAGGCTCATGTGAGTAAGCAGACACTTCAGTGTACTTGTAACTAAAGGTTTTGTGCCAGTACTTGGAGATTATCAGGGCGAGAGAGCAGGTAGACACACGTTGTCATTGGGGAATGGAGCTTTGGTGGCAAAGTGTGTGTGTGGGGGGCACATGTGCACCCATGTCATAACATTTTTTAAACAATTTACATTTCTTTAAATTAGTTCTGCTCCATTTTAATCTGGCTCACTCTCCAGGCCTCCAGCTCTCACCATTGCCAGCGTCCACAACTCCGGCTTGCTCCGGCTTGCTCACTGTCATTTTTGCTCCATACAGACAGCTGCACTGCCACCAACTACATGCTTGTAGTAAGAATAGCCTGTCATTTCTTAACAAATGATTTTTACCTTTTACAGGCTGTTCTCTTTTCTTCATTTTACACAGTAGAACATCTCCATTGCCCTCTCTTCCAACCACCTGCTCTCGGGATCTCATGCTCTTAATCTGCAGACAGGAGCCACGACCCATGGACAAAACAATCTCTGGACCCTCTACCATCCCACTTCCTTTCATCCAGGCACTCAGATACCCCATCCTGATGACAAAAGCTGACAGAAAACAGTCTACCTTTTCTCACTGTAGCAGCAGCGTGAGGTTGATCAGCATCGGGTCAGACTACAGACACAGCAGTCCGTAACCTGCAGGACAGGGTCGTTTTTGAACATCTCACTACCAGTACTGGCCACAGCCCTACAATGCTAATACCAACACAATAGCCAACTGGTTTTGGAGCTGGGAGAAATCATGAGGAAAAGACTTGGTGGGGCATAATACAAGCTGGATGTCAGCCAAGACGTTGTGTGTATCTTTTGTGCTGTTTTAGTGCCACTCTCACAGATATATTTCCAACCCTCTGCCTGTTTGTAACTTGTTTGTGTACTAGGTTGAGAGGACTGAGCATTGGGGAGGGAACTGAGATCAAAACCCCACTGAAATGATTGAGCCACCGGAAGGACGGAGTTCGAGTCAAAAGGTCACAGGACAGTTGCAGATTGACTTTCCTTACTAACCCTGCAATGCATACAGCTTCATACAGGAGACAGGCTCTCTGCAGGCAGCCAGCTAAGTGTTTTTTGTTTTTGTTTTTTTTTACCTTAAAGCCCATGTTCTTCACTGAAGTCACAGGAGGAGGCACAAGTTAAGACTCTGAGTTCAAAATCCCATTGAAATGCATTGAATGGCATACCTGTTCCTTCAGTCCGTGATCCAGCTTTGAAGAGTGAAGATGGAAGACAGGGTGCAGACCAAAGAGGATTATGGCTTTAGACCTCCCCCCCTGATGGGTAAATAAGGGCTAGGAGGGGTCAGAAATGGCACAAAAGACATTGATGGATGGTTGTTACAGATTAAAAAATTAAATAAAAATAAAACACTACCGAGGTGACGATAGCAACACTGGGGGATTGGGCACCCCCAGTGTCACTATGACATTTTGGGGAGGGGGTGCTAAAAGGTAGAGTTGGGTGGGGGAGATAAAGTAAAAATCAAAGAAAGAGAATTAAAAATGACAAGAAACCGCACATGCATGGTACTGAGGATTACAAAAAATGACCTGCCTGTGCATGGTATGGCAGGGGCCTGGGTGGCCGGGGCTGAGGGTTCTGGTATTGGGGTATTGGGCACACCAGTACCACTGTTATGTTTGGGGGATAGGGTGCTGGGTGCTGAGAGGGAGGTGGGGTGGGAGGCCTATGTATTTCGGTAGTCACAGACTGAGGGACTCAGTGACTTATTTTAAATATAGTGCAATGGCGTGCAAGAGTTCCAGAGATGCAACCGTGGAAGTGAGGGATAGGGTGCTGGGTGCTGAGAAGGAGGGTGGGGTGGGAGACCTATGTATTTTGGCAGTCATAGACCGAGGGACCTGGAGACTTATTTTAAAAATAGTGCAATGGAGTGCAAGAGTTCCAGAGATGTGACTGCGGAAGTGACTTTTGTCACTTCATCATGTTGTGTGTTCACAAGAAATGTAGCCTTGGCCAAAGTACTTTTCTGAAGCAATAGGTCTGCAGGGTTGATGCAGCATGTGCGTTGGGTTCTGGGGAGGCTGTGGCCACTTATAATAGGGTGGTCTAAGAAGCTGTGGATGCTCTCACACCAGTTCGTATATATGACCCTGATCTCAGTTGAGGTCCTCCTGGTTTGATGGGGACCCCAAGGTGATAAAGATCAGGGGTCAGAGGTTGGAGTGTTGCTGGCAGACGTCCTGGCTGGTGACCGATAGACTGGCCTTATGTGCTCACTATATGGAGTACCAGGGGACAATTTCCCATAAAAAGGCAGAATTCCTGTCCAGGAAAATTGCTACAGAGAAAAGAAGACCATCTTACCTATTTTAGACTGTAGACACATTTCTGCCTGCTGCTTGTTTGCAGCCGAGAAAAGCATTGTCATCCACCTTGTGTGAGGAATTTGCTCTGTTTTTCTCTGACAGAGTGTCGGCCATCTGGTCGGGTATCCCACCAGGGAGGCAGCAGCCTCACAGTGGTTGGACTGGGGATCTCAGAGGCCCTCTGCCTGTCTGGGATGAGTTTAGGCCAGTGGAGATGTCTGAAGTGACTAAGGTGATCTTAGAGCCGAAGCACATCTTTATGAACTGGACCCAGCCCCAATATGTTTCTTAATGGGATGTGTTGAGGCTGTTGGCCCAGTGTTTGCTGGGATTGCCAGGTGCTCAATGGCGGAGGAGGTCCTCCCTGCTGCTTTGAAAGAAGTGCTGGTGAGGCCCCTCCTTAAGAAACCTTCCCTTGACCCTGATGTCCAGGTGAATTACCATCCTGTCTCCAACTTACCCTTTGTAGGTAAGGTTGTTGGAAGTTAGTGGTACATCAACTTGAGGATCGCCCGTGTCCTTGGACATCAATGAGCCATTTCAGTCAGGTTTTCAGGCTAGTCATAGCACAGAAACAGCTCTAGTGAGGGTGCATAATGATCTGATCAGGGCTAAAGATAGAGAATACAGGTCAGTTTTTTGTTCTTCTCGATCTCTCCTCAGCATTTGACACTTTGGACCATATTGTGCTTCTCGATTGACTCTGTGAGTTTTGTGGACTCGGTGGTACTGTCATCAGGTAGTTTGAGTCCTATCTCTCAAGCAGGATGCAGGATGCAGCAGATAGTGATGGTGAATTTATCCTCCTCCTCAATGCCCCTGTCTGGTGGAGTACCACAGGGCTTGATCTTGTTGCTGATGCTGTTTGCAGTGCATGTGCTGGTCCTGGACAAGATCATTCAACAGTACAGTGTGAAGTTTCACTGTTATGCAGATGATACCCAGCTTTACTTGTCTTTTGCCCCCAGAGCATCAGAAGCTCATGATGTGCTTAATAACTGTCTGGATAAAATCAATGACTGGATGACTTCCAGCCGAGTGAGACTTAACCCAGCCAAGATGGAGGTACTGGTGATCGAGCCTGGTCATGGACATGATGGATTGCCACATGGTGCTGATTCAGGTCTTTCCCTGGGTTCTGCTCCATTGGTGTCTTCCCCAAAGGTGCAAAATCTGGGCATGATCCTTGATAACAGATTGACTTTTGAAGATCAGGTGTCATCTGTTGTCAGTAGTGTATTTTATCATCTGCAGAACATTGCCTGGATTAAGCCCCTCGGTCCATCCAAGCACCTGCCGATGCCTTTGTGACATCCAGGCTTGACTACTGCAACTCTCTGTACTTCAGAGTCATGGGAGGGACCCTCCACAGACTTCAGCTAATGCAGAATGTGGTGGCCCTATTACTGACGGGCCTTTTGAGGTCCAGTCATGTGACCCCAGTCCTGCGGACTCTGCACTGGCTGCTGATCAGGTGGAGGGTCCTTTTCAAGGTGAGTCTTCTCACCTTTAAGGCCTATATGTACTGGGTCCTGACTGCCTGTCAGAGCTTCTGACACCTGTGTCCTCTGCTCACTTACTCTGCACCTCTGCGAGGGACCTCCTGGACATTCCCAGGGTTTGGCTCAAGACTTCAGGCAATCGTGCATTCAGCACTTCTGGGCTGACCCTGTGGAATTTGTTACAACCTTTCCTCTGGGAGGCCTCCTCGGTTGAGGCATTTAAGAGGAGGCTGAAGGCCCACCTTTTTGTCCTGGCCTTTCCAGATCTTTGAGTTCTGTGCTAGTCCCTTGCTGTGATAGGCTGATAGCCTTATGAATCCATTTTCATTTTAATTTTTTATGTTAGTGTTTTTGTACTATTATCATTTTATGTTTTATGCTGTTTCTTACTATTTTCTGTTATAATTTCTGTTAGGTGCCCAGAGCCTCCAGGATTGGGTACCCTAAAATTAAAATTGCCTTGCCAAAAAATTGACAAACAGCATAGAAATATAGATACGCTGCAATACAAATAAGAATAAATAACAATAAATAGCACCCACTAATATATAAATAATTCCTATCAATGAAACACAAACCTGCTGGTCACATTCAATAATTTCTTAGACCCCAAAGGCTTGTTGAAAGAAGAAAGATTTTAATTTCCTTTTAAATATCTCTAAGGAGGGTGCCTCCCGAAGGGACCCTTGCAAAGAATTATGGGATCAGAGAAGCTTCTTCAAAATCCCAATCCCTGGAGGATTTTAACCTTGCTTTGGGATCACCAGAAGGGCCTCTCCCACAGATCAAAGAGAGCAACCTGGGGTGTAGGGATGCAGGAACACCTTCGGGTAACCCAGACTGGTATGCACCCCTTAGGGTGACACCAACAGAATGAACTACAATCCTGTCAGCAAAACTGACACTTTGCCGACAGGTCGCTGTGTTGGTGTGCCTGAAACAGGGGCACACTGTCTCCCGGTCCTGCACCCCCGCCCCAAAGTAACTCTGATTGGAGTAGGAATCCTAAAGTTGGGAGGGTGGGGGCAGAGCCCCCCACACTGGGAATCTGGGGGGGCAAAGCCCCCTGATAAAAAAAAAGGAACAGGAATCATGACGACCGCAACTTGCAGTCATCATGATTCTTGTCAGTGAGATGCTGGTCGACAAAAGGGTTGTCAAACCAGCGTCATACAGCCACCTAGATGCAGCCTGTGCAGGGCCGTACATGTCAGCAGACTTATTTTGAAGGAGATGTGCTAGCACACTGGTAGTCGGTGCAGTTCGTGCAACACCAGTGTAATATGACAGGACCTCAAAAAGTCTATCAATAGCCAGGCTTCAACATTCTGCAGCAGCTGCAGGCACTGCATTGCATCTCCTCAGACCCCAAGGTAGAGTACGTTACAGTAGCTGAGCCTCAAGGTAACAAACAGGTGTACCAGTGTGGCCAGATCATTGGGGGGGACAAGCGATTCAATTTGGGCAATATTACACAGATGGTGAAAAAACATTCCAGCCAGCAGCCAACACCTGAGCATAAAGTAGTCTAGAATGACTGCAAAATTCCTCACCTTGGTGGAGGCCCCCGGTTTGGTTGAGTCAATAAAAAAACACTAACTCTTTTCCAGAGGCCTCCACCACCCCCCAACCCAGCTCAACCACCAATACTTCAGTCTTATCCAGGTCGATCCCCAGCCAGTTTGATGATGTCCATGCCCGGATCTTGGTTGAGCACTTGTTCAGCACGTCAACCACAACAGATCTTCAAGTGTTAAAGACAGATAGAGCTGAGTGAACACCTCAGGGGATTTTTCTTTGACAGAAATTAAACTTACAAACTTCTACAAGTAAAGAGGTACACCTCTATGCATGGGATGGGTAGTAAGCAATTGGGTGTGATGTGAAGCTTCTTTTTTTGATAAAGCAATATCAAGCTCTAATGCTACTGTAACTCCTGTAGAAAAAAACAAACGCAATACAGAACATTACATATGGGTAACAAAACACAACTCAGCATGTGTTTCCATCTCAGGGTTGAGATGAAAACAAAGATTTTTTGAGCTTCACATTTGAGGTACATATGTTGTCATCACAATTCCTTGATGAAAACACAGTCTTGTTGTCTCAGTGGCTCCTGGGGTCAAGGGTTCTCTACCTACCTGAAGGGCTTGTCATCATAGATCTCTATTCATACAGTGCCCCCACCATGAGGTGATTGATAATGGGTTAGCTGGTAAAGTGGTACTACACTCTGGGATGCTGTAAGTACCCACCTGCCCAGTACCATGACTGTCTCCCCACAACACCTGAGAGAATAATATATCTGTTCAGACAGTGAAGGTAGCCAGAATCAATGGGGACAGCGCTGTAGATGTCAGGGTGGGTGGCCACCTGGGGACCAGTGATCCCCATTCAGTGTGGTTCGATATATATGCATGGTGGCAGAATTGAGCCACACAATGGCGAGGGTCCTGGACTTCAGGAGGGCAAATTTTAAAAAGATGTGGGAATGCCTCTGCCAAGCCCTGGTAGGGGGGGACTTGGGTGAAGTAGCGGAAAAGTGGGTGAAACTAAAAAAGAAGATAGTGAAGGTAATAAACCTATGTGTCAAGCTTGTAAGTAAAATCAAGAAAAAAAGAGATAACTATGGTTCTCAAAGGATGTGGCCAGAAAGGTAAGGGCAAAACAATTAGCTTTCCAGAGGTATAAGGAGAGACAGAGAGAGGAGGAAAGGGAGGTATATCAGGAAAAACAGAAGAAATCAGAAAAAGCAATTAGGAGTGCAGACACCAATGAAGGGAAAAATAGCCCGGGCAATAAAGAAAGGGGACAAGACATTTTTCAGATATGTAAGGGAAAAGAGAAAAACTAGGGGAGGGATAGTAAGGCTTAGGAGGGAAGAGTGGGGAGTGTGTGGAGAGACCAGGAAAAAGTGGACATTCTGAACAAATACTTTTGTTCAGTGTTTGCAAAGGAAGGGGACGTTGAGGGACCAAAGATAAGCACCAAGAGTATTGAAGGAAGGGAGGTAGACAATTGTCCATTTACAGAGGAGAGAGTCCTGAAGAAAATCATAAATCTGAAAGTTGACAAGGCAATGGGGCCAGATGGGGTGCATCCAAGCATATTGAGGGTCTTCAGAGAGGTACTGGCTGCACCTCTGACACCCCTGTTCAATCACTCACTGGAGACAGCAGTGGTGCTGGAAGACTGGAGGACGGCAAATGTAGTCCCACTTCACAGAACTTGGAGCAGAGAGGAGGCTGGCAATTGCAGACCAGTCAACCTGACTTTGATAGTGGAGAAGTTAATGAAACACTCCTCAAGGAGAGGATGGTGGGATATCTTGAATCCAGTGGTTTAGAAGACCCAAGGTAGCATAGATTCACTGGAGGTAGATCATGTCAAACAAATCTGATAAATTTCTTTGACTGGGTAACCAGGGAAGTAGAGCAGGCTGAAGTGGTGGATGTGGCCTATTTAGATTTCAGTAGGGTTGTCAGAACCCACTGAGGTTATGAGTTATGATTCAGGTCTAGAAGTTTGCAAATAGTTATAGCGTTCTAATCTTCTTTGTAACATAGCAACATAAGCAGTAGAAGAAGAAAAACAAAAATTATTGTATGGCACAATAGCCTTCATAATACATACAAAAAGGATCTTGAAATTTTAAAGACAAAAGTGCATACATACATACATATAGTGCAAAATACAATAAATAAAACATCCAACAAACAATAAATCAGTAGACCGTGTCAGAATTATCCTAGATTAAAAGCTACAATTATACACATCACAATTGATTTGCCTCCAATATTTGTTTTCTTTTTTTGCTGTTAGCATAACAAAATTTTGCAGCTCTGATGATGGTCTCTTCATCTGCAGTGTGCAGCAAAATAATTGTCAACAATTCTTTATCTATATTGTATAAATCGCTCATATAAAGTGCAAACCAATAACTCCTTTCTTTCTGATACCATGGGCAATTCCACATTACGTGGTTTAAATTCTCTTTGCCCCCAAATGGACAACAGCAATCTTCCAGTTCCTTATTTAATTGTTATGTCTAACAAATAAAATAATGTTCGGAAAGCATTCAAATTTTATCTAATAAAGTGTGTCCATAATTCAAGGTTCTCCAAAATCCTCAGGTAGGTCTTAAAACCAAACCCCACATTATTCTTTGTGAACCACTTAGAGTACGCGGAATTACCAATATTCATCTCACCAATTTTATTCCAATATAAACTAGTCTTTTTTGATAATATATCTATTATACTTATGGTTAATTAATATCCCCTTGTCTAGCCATTTCTTTAAAACCGAAAGATTGTACATGGCCAAGTTTTGTAGCATTTTATCATACCAAGAGTTATTTTTAATATCAAGATCTTGCCATCTCTTTTTTTCCATCAAACAATAATGAACTGGAACATCTCTAGGTATTTTATGGAGTCTCAGCCAAAAATTTAATTTCCTAGACTTTACAAGTGCCAATATGTCCATCAGACCTAATTCAGATCGGATATATGCCGCAGGGCATAAGTTCTCTATGCTCATTAGTATTTTAAATGCTGGTTTAGAAATACTTTGCAGATTTTTTGAGCCCCAGATTTCCACACCGTATAAGATCTGCATTCTAAATTTAACTTTAATGGCTTGTAGTTGGGGGTCTATTGTTTTCCCACCATATTTATAATTTAAACTCCAGGCGTATCATTGTTCTTTTTCCTTTCTCCATAGCAGCAGAGATTTGTGCATTCCAACTTACATTTGTATGTATGGCAATCCCCAAATAAACATATGAATCCACAGTTTCTAGTTTATGTTGGCCTAAACACCAATATTTAGAAGAGTTAGATTTCTGTCCAAATATAACAACATTTGTTTTGTTTATATTAATAATCAGGCCTAATGTATTTGTTTAATTCTGAGCAAAATCAAGTTTCTTTTGTAAACTTGCTTTGGACAAAGAGAAGACAACAATGTATAAGGTATAAGACGGAGTTGCACAGATGTCATCAATAATTTTTGTAAAATCTGAATTAAGAATATTAAGGTTACATAAAAGATTGTCAATGAGTAATGAAAATTGCATAGGAGCGAGCACACAGCCTTGGGAAACCCACTTATTAGTTGAAAATGGGGCTGAGAGTTCCCCGTAGCCCATGTATTAGTATAAAGTTGGACTATCAAGAATACTAGAAATGGAGAAAGTGACAAAGGCAAGAAGGACAGGGATGGGGCAAAAGGGGGTAAGGCCATCAAGAAATGGAGGGTAATGAGTACCAATGCCGGTAGTCTGGGCAACAAGCTCCCTGAGCTGATGGCCTTAATGGAAGAGGGATGCCTGGATATCGTAGCAGTCACAGAAACATGGTACACAGAGAACCATGACTGGGATGTTAACATACCAGGGTACATAACCTACAGGAGAGACAGGCAGGGGAGAAGAGGGGGAGGAGTAGCTCTCTATGTAAAGGAAGGGATAAAAGCAACTGAACAAAAGTGTAAACAGGGAGGGGAGGAGAGGAGGCACTGTGGGTCACCTTGGAGACTGGTAAGGGCACCACAATCTGCACAGGGGTTGTGTACAGACCCCCATGTCAGGGGGAAGTAATGGACAAGGATATGATGGAAGGCATTCTTAGAATGGCAGAGAAATGGGAGATACTGTTGATGGGAGACCTGAATATGCCAGATGTTAACTGGAGCACATTTGCTGCAGTGACATCCAAAAGCAGGGCCATTCTTGATGCCCTACAGGTGGCAGGCATTAGACAGCTAGTTTCGGAACCCACTCATGAGGAAGCAATCTTAGACCTCGTACTCTCAAATGGGGGCAGTGAGAGGATCTCAGATCTAGAAGTGGGTTGCCATCTGGGGACAAGTGACCATCAAACAGTGTGGTTCACATTAAACTCAGCTACAGAGTCAAGCCATACAAAAGTGAGGGTACTGGACTTTAGGAGGGTTGACTTTGGCAAGATGGGAGAGTGCCTCAGAAAAGTACTAGCAAACAGGCTGGAAGGAGATGTGGAGCAACAATGGGGAATTATCAAAACTGCCATCACAGAGGCAACAAGCCTTTGTGTGAAGCAAATAAAGAAATCAAAATGAAAGAAAAAGCCACTATGGTTCTCAAGAGAGGTGGCTGTGAAAGTCAGGAAGAAAAAGATAGAAACATAGAAAGTTGTGGAGTCTAAAACTGTGGGATAATTCAAGACTGCATGGGACAGACATAAGGCAATTCTTGTGGGGGGCAGGAAGATATAGGCTGTTGGTTAAATAGGATATGTGGCCTATCCTGTAGGTAGGGGAAATGGGCAGACTAGATGGGCCTAGCGGTCCTTATCTGTCATCAAAGTCTGTGTTTCTATGTACTAGATTCTCATCTATTCTTCTATCTAAAAGGATTTTCCATATTTTATTTCCGGAAATCAAATCAAAAACCAAGGAATAGTCTATAAAGACTGCATACAATACTTGTTTCCTAACTATTAAAGTGCACTCCACTTATAATGGACACTGTTATTATGGGCAATCGGTTACAGTGGACAAAAATTGATTTCTCAAACCAGATATATCCAATCCAATGCATTTTCCTGTTTATAATGGACATAAACTTTGCTTCTAATGGACCTTTGAAGCTTTTATAGGTATATTTGTAGTGCATTTCTTTGGGGGTGCAGAGCTGGCTAGATTTTGCAAATGTAAAATTTAGATGAAGGAGCCCAGCACAGCAGTTTGGTTTCTGCTTGCAACACTGATGACCAGGATTCGGGAATGGATCTGGGAGTCAGAGTGCTGGTGGGGAGAGGGATTGAGCATACTAGGAACTGCTCTCCTTCTTCAGGAGGATGGAGGGGAAGAGTGTCCAGCACTAGAAGAACCCCTGGTGGAGGCTGGGGGGGCACCAAGGTGACAGTGCCAGCATATTGGGGGGTGAAACAGATGCTGGCCACCACTGCACTTCTCCACCCTAGGGCACCAGGGAGGTCCCACTCTCATGGTCCCAACCTGGGGGGGGTAATCCAAGGCTTTCCTACAATGTCCATTGGGAGTGGGAAGCCCCCTCAGCAGCTCTGCCCAGGGGAGTAAGCCTGGGCCTGGGGGCAGTGAGTTGACAGGTCCAATAACAAGGGGGTCAGACCCTAAAAAAAAAAAGAATTTAGATGAAGGAACTAGAGACTACATTTCTTACAACATAATTCTCCACAAGCTATATAAACCTTCATTAGATGATTACAGTAAAAATGAAGTAATTTTATTTTTTAATAAAACCCTTACAATACAATTGCCTTTGTTCTTCCTGTCCTAGAACCCCAACATCCAGTCACTAGTTAATATCATCTTACTTTCTGCAATAAACTTCATAAAAAAAAAAAAACTCATGTTCCATGACAGTTAAATGACACTAAATACACAAAGTACAGAAACATATATGCTAGGTGGGATTTTAATTAACCTATGAAGTCTTTATAGTAGGGTTTTAATCACTCCGAGCTCCTGCTCACACGCATTGGCACACCTAATGCATCGGCTCCACCTCCTCTGGATATAATGGCCACTGGATAGAACGGACAAAATCTGGGTGCACAGATGCGTCCATTATAACAGGCTTGCATATACTCTATATACTTTTCTATAAGGTGTCTTAGAATAAAAATATTGTCACAAGTAAAGAAATTTTACCAAAAAAAACTAACTGGTATTTAACAACACCCCCCAGTTCTTTCTACTTCTGCTCGAAGTCTTTGTAATAGAGTCTTAGAAGAAATCTTCAAATCAACATCAAGTAGGCTTATAGGATGATGCATTACCGGATCAGGAGGGGAGCCCTTTTTATGAATTGGGACTATATTTGCCCCTCTCTATGACTCGGGAAAATTTTTCTCCCTGATACAGATATTTTAGAACTGAGTTAGGAATATACTCCACAATTTTAGAAAATTTAAATGTACTTCAGTTGGGATCCCATCAGGGCCAGGTGCTTTTTTTGGTTTAAATGTAGTAATTACCAGCAAAACATTTTCATAGTTAAGCTGTACCAACACTAGATTGGACACATTTAAACTATCTTGATTATTATCTATATGGGGATCCCAGAATATACTGCTGAAGTGTTCTTTCCATTTATCTTCAGTTATGTATGGGTTGATATAGCTTTTACTATTCTCTGTTCCCTTAGCTACTAATTTCCAAAATGTTTTGGAATCTTTTTTTTTTCAAAACATCAATCATTTGGTCCCATAGTTTCACTTGATACAATTTCTTTTCTGTTTAATTAGGGTTTTATAATCCTTTTTTTAGAGATTCAGATCTCTCAGCTTTGATTTAGAGGGCTTTGCCATATATATTTTATTCAATTACCTTATAGTGCTTTTTGTTTCCTTGTACTCCCTGTCAAACCAACCCTCCAAAAATTGTTTTGGTTTCTAGGTTTAACTGGATTTCACAACTTCTCTTTGATCCTCTCAAACAATTATCTAAATTTTTCATTTAATACCACACTGTTCTCCTTTTTTAATATATTTACTGTTATGTCTCCTATTGTATCTTGTATCAGGTCTCCAAGTTTTTTCTGTGAATTATATTGCAAAGTGATTCTTTTATTAGCTCTAATTTCACAAACTGGGAATTTCTTAAAAGGGTTTTCAACCTTTTTGTTATTTGACTACCCCATATGGAAACAGGAAAATGATCGCTATCAGCACAGTTATTAATTTACTTAATTTACTTTATTGGAGGTTCGGAAGTACCTTTGAGTCAAAGACTCCTTTACAAAGGTTCCACATCACAAATATTACATACAAGAAGAGAGGATGCCAAGCAGTACAGCAGTACATAGTCAGGTAGTACAATAACAGTTTGTTACAGAGACAATTTGTGGGCCTCGCAGAGGAGACCTAGGATAAGAGAGAGCAAACAAGCAACACAAAATGGTATAACAGTGCATAGCAAAACAAGAGGAACGGTGTTAGTGGTAGGGTTATGAGGAGGGGGAGTCGGTTGCTGCCTAGGCTGGTCGTTTGATGAAGGATTGGTCAAAGGCATTCACAAAGGTTTGAGGCCTGTAGGTGAGCTCTAAGGGTGGCTTTGTATGATCCTAATCTGTTCTCATTTGCAAGCGAGAGGGGCAGACTGTTTATCCAGGATGGGGCTCTGTAGCTGAAGGACTTCTGGTATAGGGATGTGTGACAGTGGGGGACAGTGAGGAGGTGCTTACCATAGCTATGAATGTGCTTAAGCGATTGGGCCAATCTTATTAGCGGGGCGAGACCTGAAGGGCAGAGACCAAGGGCAATTTTTTTTGCCGTGAGGCATGTGTGGAACTTGATCCTATTGTCGAGGCTCAGCCAGTTGGTAGCATTGTACATAGTGCATGTATGAGTTAGTCGGTCACAGCCCAAGGTGAGGTGGCAAGCTTTATTTAGGAAGGCCCGTAGTCTGCTGAGTGCTGAAGAGTTTGCTGCCCCATAGATGACTTGACCATAATCTAATAGGGAGAGGGCTGAGGAGGAGACAGCTAGCCTTAGTGCATTTGGGGTAAAGCAGTGTTTGAGGCGATACAGGAGCCCGAGCTGCACATTGAAGGCAGTAGATGGAGATGACCCCTCCTGGTTCAACACACTTCCCCCCCCCTCCATCTCTGAAGCTCCAGCTATATTGTGCTTCAAAACTTCCTTACGGAACCACCTTGTTAACATCCGAAGCTGTAATTGCCACTAGTCAAAGCCGTACTCAATACTTATGACAAAGCTTACTATTAAGCTGCTAAGGACAACATAACTCTGGTATTGTTTGCATCAATCCCATCTGTACCAGCTTGTTTGTATCTATGACTTAAATTACTGTTATACTGTGTTATACTGTGTATTTTCATTTGTCTTACTGTGACAAGGTACCTTTGTAAATGAGCCTATGGCTCAAAGGTTTTCCAAACTGCTATCTTAATAAATAAATAAATAAATAAAATAAAATAAATAGATAGGAGGTGGATATGCTGGTGGAATGTGAGTGCAAGGTCAAGTGTTAGGCCAAGATATCTGAAGGAGTCCACCTGGTCAAGGGTGGTAAGGTTGGCAGTCCTCAGTTGTGGACAAAGTACCTTTTTTAAGTTAGATGGATGGGAGAAGTACATTACCTTAGTCTTGGAATAATTCAGGATAAGATGATGGGAGGTTAGCCATATTTCTGTGGAGCTGAAGGAGGACTGGAGGGAGAGGTGGAGCTGTAAAGAGTCAGAGTTGGACGTAAAGAGGACGGCATCATTCGCATAGAGGAGAAGGTTCCCAGAGCAGGTCTTGGGGAGGGAGATAAGAAAGAGGCTGAAGAGTAGTGGACCCAGGATGGACCCTTGCCGGACACCCGAGAGGACAGGTGGCCTACTAGAGTCTTTACCTGCTGGGAGCGGTTTGACAGGTAGTCAGAGAACCAACCAAGGGCATCCGGAGAGAACTCCGTGCTGGTCAGAGTGGATAACAGGAGCGGATGGTTGACAGTGTCGAACACCTTAGTAAGATCTATGAAGACAGCCCCTGTGATTTGTCCTCTGTCAAGTGCAGAGTGGATGTGTGAGGTGAGTTCCAGAAAGGCAGTGGTGGTACTATGGCCCTTCTGGAAACCGTGTTGCTGTGGACTAAGCAGGTTGTTTTTGTTTAGGTGGTCTGTTAGCTTGTCAGAGACTATCCTCTCAAGGGCCTTGGATAGGGGGAGGGAAAATGGAGATGGGTCAGTAGTTGTTAGTAAAGGCATGATTCCCGTTTTTGAAGACTGGCATGATATGGGCAGATTTCCAGTGGGAGGGGAATTTCCCTTGGCATAGGGAGCTATTTAGAATATGGGTGAGGGGGTTGAGCACCTTGGTGAGTGTGAGTCAAAGTAATTTCAAATCTAAGGTGTCGCTGCTACACTGGGAGTGACTTAGAGACCTCCTGAGGTAAGGATTGACACCCTTGGGAGAGATTATACGCAGGCGAAAGGGTGGGGTGGATGGGAGGGAGGGGGAGGAGTCAGGGGGAGGGTCAAAGAAGTTAGGGGGGAGAACTTGACTTAGATAGGAGAAGGCATCGTTAAAGGCATTGGCCATTCAGGCTGGATGAGAGGTAAGGCACCCATCAACCCTGATCTGGCTAGGAGTGGTGTTGGTAGCTTTACCACGCAGGTCCTTGATACTGTTCCAAAAACTTTCATCCAGAGCCCTAGGAGTTGGTGAATGAGGTCTGATAGTACTCCACTTTTGCTTTGTGCAAGGCTCATGTACATTTGTTCCTTGCTTCTCTATAATTCTGCCTGTCTGCTGACAGGCAGTCTAGTTAGAGAGGTGCCATAGGGAGTCTCTATTCCTCATGAGATCCAGGAGGTGCTCACTGACCCATGGTGCCGGGTTTCCTTTGGTCACTCTTTTTGTGATCGGGGAAACTTTGTCACAGATGTTGTTAAAGATAAGGATGAAGTGGTTTAGGGCTAGGTCAATGTCAGTGGTATTTGTGACAATGGACCAGTCCAACGACCTAAGATAGATTTTTTTAGTTGCGCAGGGTTTCCTGGGCCAAGTTTGCACTGATAGCTTAGTCTGGGGGGGGGTTTGCCCGTCCAACAGCAGAGTACCGGGGATGGTCACTAAGGACATTAAGGAGTACTGTTGCATTGGCAATTTTAGTAGGGTGGTTGTTGAACACCAGATCCAGAAGGGAGGAGAACCCGGTGTGCTGGTTCAATCTGGTGGGGGATGTGACAACCTGCGTAAGGTCCTGGGCAGTAGCAGCATCTACAAATAGTGTGGCAGCTTTGTCCAGCCAGTTAATATTAAAGTCCCCTAGCATGATTTTCTCAGGTAGTGGTGGAAGTGTAGCCAGGTAGGACAGAACAGAATGGAAGGCCACATTCTGCTCCCTGGGAGGGATATAGACTGTGATGATGAGGAGTGGGGAGGGATTTCATTGTACTCAGGGTGATTTTTATAGTGATGGCCTGTGGGCCAGGATACAGTTGGGGGGTTGAGGAGTGGCTGACCAAGAAGAACCTCTTTAGTATATACAGCGCAGCCTCCCCCCACGTTTACCCTGCTGATCCTCCCAGTATAGGTTGTACCCTGCGAGGTTTATAGATGAATCAGGGGTCAATGGGGAGAGCCAGGTTTCAGTGAGGGCAATAATATCTGGTTGGTCTTGGTTGACCCAGCCCTAGAAGGAGTCCCATTTTTTTAATAGGCTGCAGACGTTAATGGTGGCAATACATAGTCCGCTGGTTGGGGGGAGGGTAGGTATATTAGCTGTGGCAGGGCAAGGGTTTGGGTGAACATTACCTGATGTAAGCAGGAGGAGGAGGAGGAGGATCCCAAGAATGGGGTGGCAGTTGGTCGTCTTGCGGGGACATAAGCTACCACCCTGGGGCCCTTTAGGAGAGGGGAATGAGGGGATAGGGAGGCTGGAAAGTGAGATTGAGGCCAGTAATAGAGGGAAAGTCAAGGGGACAGAAGGTAGAGGTTGGGGATGTGGGGTGGACTCAAGTGTAGAGTTGATACGTGACTGCCAGCCAGGATGCCAAAGAGGGGGTATAAGTGGTATGGGGCCATGGAGAGTGGTAGGTGCAGTTGAGATATCTAGACATTGATCAGGAGTAGGGTTAACATGGTCTGCAGAGCCAGAATCATTATCAAATTGTAACCTGCAGTTGGAGAGATGAAGCAGCTTATGCCCCTAGTGGGAGAGCAATATAAGCTGCAGATGGAGAAATGGGTTGATTGGTTACTGAGCCCTGTAAAAGACAGTGCTCACCAAGGGTGGTGGAGGGGGCAGTGGGGAGCTGACACTTGCATCGGCGGGGCCTCACAAGCTCTCCTGAGACCCAAGGGAATGGATCGTGCCAGCGTACCTTCACTCAGCAATGGGGGGTTGGGGAGGGTTGTCCAGGGACCCTTGTGACCTCCAGCGTGCCTCGTTGGAGCAAGATTCTGAGGAGAGAGGAGAGAGGAGAGAGGTACAGAAGTTTAAGTACTTTTTTGGGTTTGGGGGTGGGGATACAGAGATCGAGTCTGCGGTAGTTAATTACAAGTTCTCAGGCAAAGCTCAATACCTACACTGTTCAGCATTTACTTTCTGCAATTATAAACAGGTAAAAAATGTGACTTTCAGCAGTTATAAGCAAGTGGAAATTCAGAGCAGCATGGCTTTGTTAAAAAGTGCAGGTTTCAGTACAAGAAATAATGTAAAGCAGAATCCTTAGTTTACGCTGTGGTTTGTAACCAGGGATTCTGGCAGTTACACCGTAAAAGTTTGTATTAAGGTGCAGCATGGCTTTGTTACAGGGAGCCAATTTCCCCACACAGATAGATAAAAGCAATGGTCTGCGATTTGTAACAGAGGATTCAGGCTTTACACTGTAGGAAAATTAGCAATTAAGGTGCAGTGTGGCTTTGTAAAAAGTTTGTATCAAGGTGCAGCGTGGATGAATCATAGTAAGGGGCCTTAGTAAATGCTACGATTTGAAACAGAGACTTCAGGCTTTATACAGTAGCAATTAGCATTAAGGTGCAGCGTGGTTTTGTAAAAGATTGTATTAAGGTGCACCGTGGCTTTGTTATAAGGAGCTGATTTCACCACTCAGATAAATGAAAGCAATGGTCCTCAGTATATGCTGTGATTTGTAAAAGAGGATACAGGCTTACACAGTAAGTTTGCATCATATCCTAAATATTTGGGGGACCTGTTCATAAAATCAAATCAACAATTGATGCCCCTCTAGACTTTATAGAAGTCCATTCTCCAGCTGCATCACCTTGCAGTCTACCATTTAGTTGGTATATATTATACAGTGCTTGCTCTAGAAAAGTTATCTGTTACTGAGGTAAACCACTCGGTACTGCTTGATGCATAGTGTTAGAGAGATGTTACTCGGTACCGCAGTGTTGTAAGCCTCATTTAATCAGTTGTTGAAATGTAATTCCTCCCTTATCCACAAGATGGCTACCAGAGCCATGACAGAAATATTGTGTGCTTGAAATTTAAATAGATTCTCCTGATACAGTTAACCAGCAGGTGGCGCTGAAACAAAAATTACTTAAAGATCAATTGCGAACAATAAAATGTTTTCCCCCAATCATTGTCATGAGTAGACTAAAATGATAGTCCACAGTGTAAGTTACAGTTCACATCATGCTGTTGAGGTTATTTACTTGTTTATTTGTTTATTTTGGTGATTACATTTTATTGAAATCGGGTAGATCAGAAAAATAATGTCAGTGTGACAGTGCATGAGCAAAAGTGTGTCACCATAAATAAAGATTGTATGGGTGTCTTTTACTATCATGAATAAATATGCAAACACTTTTTTTCAATTGTATGTTTTCCTAGAAGTTTACTGCATAGTTTTTACCTAACTCTGTTAACAACATAAAGATCAAAATGCATGAGTGGTTAACGTAATTGGTGAGCTGTCAGTATCACTGCCCCGATCGAGACTGACTGGCTTAGAGCCACACAACATTTTAATGGCGGTTATGGGATTCAAACTCAGGTCTGCCAAATCCACCAATGTAATTCTCATCGAAACTGCTGCAGAATTTTTACCACTGCCTTATTATAATTCTGGCAGTAATAGGTTTCTGGTACAGTGTGATGTGGAAGACATTCTGCAGATAGATACTGTAGCATACTGTGCATCCGTTATACAGTACTGTATCTCTGCTAGTTTTTTCTATGCACATACATTTAACATGAATTCAAATAAAAAAAAATTAGAAGTGAACAAAAATCAGTTACCCCCTACACACACACACACAATATCTTGCAATACACTGTAGTCTGTTTACAACACAAAGCATTATAATTTATAGTTACAGCCCCCATCCCCCATTCCTCTCCTTCCCCCATCGCTCACACCCACCTTATGTTCCAACTCCATTTATTATGCAACTGTACCAGATTTTTTTTTATCCTCAACATATATATTTTTTTCTTTTCTAATTTTGTTAACTTCTACCACAAATATGATCTACATACCTATCAACTGACACTGTTTTACATGGATGTCCATGATATTGCAGGAAACAAATATCACTTGCACTTTCATGTCCAGCACTGAATGTTGTGAATGAAAGCTCCAAGTCACATGGTAGATGACTCAGAGAATTCGAATTTCCCTAGTTCACTGTTTTGTGACACTACCAATGCACCACACTGTAGGTCTTCACCGTCCAGCATTAAACTATGCAATAAGTTAACATAGCTGCCATTGCTCTTTTTATGTTAATTTAAAAGTATCTGTTTCAGCTTTATTGTATGGGTTTATAATAAAGTGTGTCTTATAAAACAAACTAATCACTGTGTCCTGTGTGTTTTTTTTTCAGTTTCAGTAGTACAGTATACAGAAGTTGCCGTTTGTACTGTATAAGTAGTCCAGATAGACAGCTGCTCCGTTCTTTTTCCCAATTTTTTCTGATTTTAAATTTAAGGTGCTTGGTGATTGATTACATACAGCAGGGGTGTCGGCAGGCATACGCACTGTACTCAGCAGAGTACAGTAAAAAAAATCAGGCAGGGGCAACAAAAAGAGGAACGCAAGTAAGTCGCATTGTGTCTGTGTCACGCTGAGACCTTTTGCCTTTGTTGTTCGCTATGGGGCACTGATGCCACCAGCCAAATATACCAACAAGAACAACTTACCAGGCAGGCAGAAAAACAATGGAAAGAGTATTACAGGAAGAAACTGATTACTTGAAGTTAGACATGGCAAATGGGGGGGGGCTATTGTTGGTGTGGTGTGGTGTGGCAGCATGTAATTTGTTTTTTCTTTACATCACCGGGGGAGGGGAGCAACAGTGCATTAGTTTTGAGTACAAGTTTAAAATTCCTGGCTACACCCCTGACATACAGTACATCACAGTGATAGAAACCTGTTTTCTGACAGTGGAGTAGAGTACACCACTGGTGGGAGAAAGTTTTTTTTTTAAGTGAAACAAGTGAAATAAAAAAAAGGAAAAAGTTTGCCAAACAGCATAAGGATTTTCTTTCTAATTTCTACAAGAAACTACTGAGAAATGTACCTGCTATGATCAGCTGATTGTTGTGGGTAGCAGATTCATTTAGTAACATAGTAATATATGGCCAGAAGGTACTCCAGCTCCATCAAATCCTCCCCCCTTCCCCACCCCCATTTCAGAAGCAGGGATAAGCAACTACGACTTCTGGCCATAAATGACTATGTTGCTACATAAATCCATTTGGATTAGCAAGATCAGGTTGATGAATGCTTGTCTGGTGTAACTAGAACTTTAATGGTACACCAAACAATCAGTGGGGGGTGACAGGAACATTTCTCAGAAGTTCCTTTAATGGTATACCAACCAATCAGTGGGTGGTGACAGGAACATTTTTCAGTAGTTCCTTTAATGGCACACCAAATAATCAGTGTGGGGGGGGTGACAGGAACATTTCTTGGTAGTTCCTTTGATGGTACACCAAGCAATCAGTGGGTGGTGACAGGAACATTTCTCAGTAGTTCCTTTAATGGTGCACCAAACAATCAGTGTGGGGGGAAGGGTGACAGGAACATTTCTCGGTAGTTCCTTTAATGGTACACCAAACAATCAGTATGGGGGGAGGGGTGACAGGAACATTTCTTGGTAGTTCCTTTAATGGCACACCAAACAATCAGTGTGTGGTGGCAGGAACATTTCTCAGTAGTTCCTTTAATGGTACACCAAACAATCAGTGTGGGGGGAAGGGTGACAGGAACATTTCTCAGTAGTTCCTTTAATGGTACACCAAACAATCAGTGTGGGGGGAAGGGTGACAGGAACATTTCTCAGTAGTTCCTTTAATGGTACACCAAACAATCAGTAGGGGGTGGCAGGAACATTTCATGGTAGTTCCTTTAATGGTACACCAAGCAATCAGTGGGGGGTGGCAGGAACATTTCTCAGTAATTCCTTTAATGGTACACCAAACAATCAGTCGGGGGTGGCTGGAACATTTCTCAGTAGTTCCTTTAATGGTACACCAAATGATCAGTGGGTGGTGGCAGGAACATTTCTCAGTAGTTCCTTTAATGGTGCACCAAATGATCAGTGGGTGGTGGCAGGAACATTTCTCGGTAGTTCCTTTAATGGCACACCAAACAATCAGTGGGTGATGACAGGAACATTTATCAGTAGTTCCTTTAATGGTACACCAAACGATCAGTGGGTGGTGGCAGGAACATTTCTCGGTAGTTCTTTAATGTCACGCCAAACAATCAGTGGGGGGTGACAGGAACATTTCTCAGTAGTTCCTTTAATGGTACACCAAATGATCAGTGGGTGGTGGCAGGAACATTTTTCGGTAGTTCCTTTAATGGTACACCAAATGATCAGTGGGTGGTGGCAGGAACATTTTTCGGTAGTTCCTTTAATGGTACACCAAATGATCAGTGGGTGGTGGCAGGAACATTTTTTGGTAGTTCTTTAATGGCACACCAAACAATCAGTGGGGGGTGACAGGAACATTTATCAGTAGTTCCTTTAATGGTACACCAAACATTCAGTGGGGGGTGGCAGAAACATTTCTTGGTAGTTCCTTTAATGGCACACCAAACAATCAGTGGGTGGTGGCAGGAACATTTCTCGTTAGTTCCTTTAATGGTACACCTAACAATCAGTGGGTGGTGACATGAACATTTCTGAATAGTTCCTTGCAGATGTTTGAAAGTAAATCCTAGCATGTCAAACTATTTTTTGATTTCTCTTTAAATATTTCTTATCTTTTTCCTACCCTTACCAATCCCAACATGTTCTTAGCCATACTGTTTTTTTTTTGGTTTGTTTGTTTTTGCTTTTGTCTCTTCTTTCCACACAGCCCCCTTTTGGCATCTTTTATCTGTGAAAGCAGACAATCCCTTCAGACTTAACTATGACAAAGGGCTTCCCCCACCCACAATGCGGCAGCACTATTTACATACTAACACACTAAAATGCCAGCAGAATAGGCCTAATGGTTTTTCATGTCTGCTCATTTGTTCAGCCCCCACCCTGGGAGCTGACCTTGCTGCCCCCCTCGCCTTCTCTGGCTTCTCCCTTTCCAGTTCCGGATATTCTTGCTGCACTGGATTTTGCTTCCAGAACCCTTCCTCTGTACCTGTCCCACCCCCTCTTGAACCCCTCCACCATCTCTGCCATTACTAGCCCCCTGGGCGTGCATTCCATTGCTCCACCACCTTCTCAGTGAAGTAGCATCTCCTTCTTTCTCCCCTGAATCTTCCCCCTCCAGCTTCCACAAATGCCCTCTAGTTGTCCCCCTCCTTCCTTCAAAGCAACTGACTGCTCCTCCCCTATTTACCCCTTCATATACCTGAAGATCTCTATCATGTCCCCCCGGTCCCTTCTCTCTTCCAATGTGTATATATTTAGCTCTTCGAGCCTCTCCCCATAAGTCCTGTCCCCCAAGGACAAATCATTTTGGTTGCCCTCCTCTGGATCCTATCCAGGAGTTTAATGTCCCTCTTTAAGTGTGGCCTCCAAAACTGCACTCAGTACTTAAGGTGCAGCCTCACCAAGCAGTTATACAGAGGGAGTATCACTTCCCTCCTTCTGGAGATGATCCCCCTAGCAATGCATCCCAGCATCCTGTTGGCCTTGGCTGCTGCCCTCCTACAAGTCTCCGAGTTGTTCATCTTGACATCCACCACCATCCCCAGGTTCCTGTCAGCCATCGAGACTTGTAGCATTTCCCCTCTCCCTGTGGACACTTGGCCTGGGTTTCTGGTCCCCAGGTGCAGTACCTTGCATTTCCCTGCATTGAACCTCAGCTTACACTTTCTAGACCATCTTTCCAGAGCCTTCAGATCCCCCTGTAGGGCCACCCTTCCCTCCTCCCCATCCACCACCGCCCCCAGTTTCGAGTCATCCGCAAAGAGACTCGTCTCACTCCTGATACCTGTCCTTATGTCAGAGACGTAGGCGTTGAACAGGAGGGGCCCAAGGACTGATCCCTGTGGGACCCCACTAATGACCCTCCTTGGGGATGAGACTATCCTGCCAACTATGACCCTCTAGGTCTGGTCCTGGAGCCAATTGCCTATCCATCTGATCATCTGGTTTCCCACCCCCCATTTCTCCCAGCTTATCCAACAGGCCGTCATGAGGAACAGAGTCAAATGCCTTGCTGAAGTCTAGAAAGAGGACATCCTCTGGTCTACCCAGGTCCAAGGCACTCATCACCCAGTCATAGAACTCCACAAGGTTTGTCTGACATGATTTCCCCGGGATGAATCCATGCTGTCTATTGCCCAGGCACCCTGACTTTTCCAGGTCCCCCCCAGCCTCTCCTTGACAATGCCCTCCATCACCTTGCCCACCACCGATGTCAGGCTGACAGGCCTGTAGCACCCTGCCACCTCCCTTGATCCCCCCTTGTGGATAGGCAGTATATGTGCCACCTTCCAGTCCTGGGACACCCACCCTGTCCTCAAAGAGATGGTGAAAAGCTCCACCAGTGGTTTTGCCAGGACATCCGTAAGTTCCTTCAGCAGTCTGGGATGTAATTTATCCGGCCCCGATGCTTTTCCATCTTAAGAGACCTGAAGACTTCCCTCACTCTCTCTGCTGTGATTTCCACCTCTGCTACCGCTTCCCCCTGCTTAGCCTTCCCTCCTCCTGCCAGTGATGCCTCCCCCTCTCCCCAGACCCGCCGATCGGTAAGGGTCCCCCCCCCTCCTCAGTGTCTCTGTCTCCTCCCATGTACGATGCAGCACCCCCATTTTCCTTGGTGAAAACTGAGGTGAAGTACTCATTTAGTACCTCAGCCTGCTCCCCCGGGTCTTGTGCCCATCTCTCCCCTGTTTTAATCCTGCTAATCTGCCCCTTCACTCTTCGTTTTTCCCCAATGTATCTTAAGAACCCTTTGTTCCCTCTCCTAATTTCCCTGGCTAGGTTCTGCTCCTTCCTTGCCTTAGCTGCATTTAAACAACTAATATAAACCATACCCCACCCAGCATGATTAGAATGGGAACACTAAGCAAATACACTCACAGGGCAGAAATGTGACAAGTGTGTTTGATTGTTTTCAGTTTCTGGAAAGTAATCCTGTGGCTACACAGAGGCAGGGCAACATAAATCAGCAAAGGGCACAACTCAGTTCTACATAGGAGAGTCAAACTCCGCACCCACCATGCTCACAATATCATTAATTAGCCATTAACAAAAACAAATACCATTTGTGGCATGGCTGTCAGTGCACTAGATTTCTTTGTCTGCTTGCACAGATTACTTCTTTATTAATTTTTATTGGAGAGGCTGAGTCACACTGAACCAGAGCTCATCACCAGGAGTGACGGGGAGGGGACCAGGAGTGATAGGGGAAGGGACTTTTCTCACTTAATTGCCATAAAAGTTTCTTTTTCATTTCTTGTCACAGTACAGCGCCGGACCAACTGGTTTTCTTTTTTCTTGGGCATTCTATACATTCAGCTGCCTTTCCCACACTCCCATCACTTTTCTGTCTTTTGTTTCAGGTTAAAACAATCAAAATGGTGTATTAGTTTGTTGAGTACCTGATGTTAGTGAACACCATGAAACTTTGTATTTTCTTCCGTGACCAAAGGAATAATATTATTGATTGACCTACATGTCAAGCCTGTCATTCACAGTTAGAAAATGTTACATTAATATGTTTAAACTGGCTTATAGATCTTTTTCATAAATGCCCTGTTCGAAGACCAAATGAATAATGTTATCGCTCGACCCACATCTTAAACCTGTTGGCCCAGATATTCAAAAGGGTTGTGCATGGCGCAACAGTGTTGCACCATGTGGAACCCACTGATGTGCCCTGGCGTGATATTCAAAAGGAAAAGTCGCAGCTCGTCCCGATGCACTGGAGCGCATCAGTAATGTATGCGGGCACAGGTAGGAGGGGGCGTGCCCATGCATAACCTGCACAGCCCGATATTCAGCCCCGGATGTGCAGAGCCATGCATGCACAACCCCTACCTGTGCCAGCACAAAGTTAAGCCAAAAAAAAAAAAGAAACAACTGATGGCCACCCACAGGTGAGCTGCCACATTGCAGGGTGCAACACAGCAGCTGCCATCTGTAGGTGGCCACCTGAGTTCCGGCTGCACCTGGTGGCACCCCCATGCCCGATTGCAGGCATCTGTAAAAAAATACTTCATCCTATATCCCTGGGGGTCCAGTGGACTGCTTTCTGCCCGATCATGGGCATCTGTATTAATAAAAAAGTCCAATATCCCTGGTGGTCTAGTGGTACCCCACTCCCCACCTGCCCACTGAGCCCCACCACCCCACTCCCCCCCGGTCAGCCAACGGGCGGCAGAACCTCACCCGCCTGCCACTCCGTTGACCTGCCAACTGACACCTCGGTAGGGCTGCACGCCCATTGGTTCATAACGTGAGCCAATAGGTGTGCAGCCCATACCGTACTACACATTCCAGATATGTGAATGAATCACATATCTGGAATGTGTAGTACAGTATGTGCTGCACACCCATTGGCTCACACTGTGAACCAATGGGTGCAGCCCTACCAAGGTGTCAATCGGCAGGCGGTGGGGCAGCAGACGGTGGGGTGCTGCCGCCCGCTGGCTGACTGGGGGGAGCGGGGTGGTGGGGCTCAGTGGGTGGGTCAGGAGGGGGGGTACCACTAGACCACCAGGGATATTGGACCTTTTTATTAATACAGATGCCTGTGATCAGGCAGAAAGCAGTCCACTGGACCACCAGGGATATTGGACCCTTTTATTAATACAGATGCCCGCAATCGGGCAGAAAGTGGTCCACTGAACCACCAGGGATATTGGATGGGGTTTTCTATTATTACAGATGCCCGCGCTCGGGCAGATAGCAGTCCACTGGACCACCAGGGATATTGGAAAGGGTTTTCTATTATTACAGATGCCCACAATCAGGCAGATAGTGGTCCACTGGAATGGGGTTTTCTATTATTACAGATGCCCATGATTGGGCAGATAGTGGTCCACTGGACCACCAGGGATATTGGACGGGGTTTTCTATTATTACAGATGCCCACAATTGGGCAGATAGTGGTCCACTGGACCACCAGGGATATTGGACAGGGTTTTCTATTACTACAGATGCCCACGATCAGGCAGATAGTGGTCCTTGGGACCACTAGGGATATAGGATGGGGTTTTCTATTATTACAGATGCCCAGAATGGGCAGATAGCAGTCCACTGGACCACCAGAGATATGGAATGGGGTTTTCTAATTTTACAGATGCCCGCGATCGGGCTGCAGGGGGTGTCAGTCCCCGATGGCTGCTGCCTGGCTGGGTGCCAGGTGCAAGTCATTGGGGATCGGCGCACCTGCATGCAAATAGGGCCATAATGACATGCAAATGGCCCCATGTGTGCCTTGCATACATTATGGCCCCATTTGCATTGTCAACTTTTGAATATCGTGGGTGCTGTGCATGGCACATTGGAACTTGCGCTAGGGCATCCCCATGCTCCATTCTGGCCACTTGAGCTGGTGCAGTGCCTCTGCGCCATGCACACTCAGGTTGGTCAGGGTGCGATATTCAAAGCTGCTGAGCCATGGCGCAGCTCCGAAGTTGAGCTGCGCCCAAGCTTGCACCACAGCCTGGTGCAGTTTGAATATCTGGGCCATCATGCAGAGTTATAACACACTTTTATGTTTACTGTGTTAAAACTGACTCACAAATCTTTTTCACAAATGCATTGATGGAATGTACAATACAGAGAGCTGAGCCCTCAACAATCATGGTGACATCTGTTATGTGCAGCAGGTTTTAATGAGGTGATGATGTGCTGTATTTGAAGTTTGCCACCGGTGTAGTGAGAAGTGTAATATAAAAAATATAAATTGTACCTTCTGCAATATGTGGTAAATTTTCTTGGTTTTGGAATACACAGAGATAGCGACAGCACTATGAAAATTCACCAAGATTTTACATCAGCAAGAACCCTACGAATGCAAGATGGCAGCAATTGATGACCAAAAGCAAAGTATTGTAGATCAGATCACATAAATCATTTAAAAAAATGCTAGCATGTTTTTGTTTATACTTTTTTTTTTCATTCTCGAGAGCAGCCACTTTGCATTGCTTATGGATTCTTTAGAGGCTAGTGTCAACACTATTCAGTTCTCTCTTTTTCTCATTTTTTTACATTAAGCTATAGTACTCAGAAGCAGTCTTCTGAGTCTGGTTCCCTAATATTCTTTCCTTTTTCCTACCCTTGCCAATCTCTGCAATGTGTTCTTAGCCATACAGTTTTTTTTTCTCCGTATGTCTCTTCTTTCCACCTTGTCCCCTTTTGGAATCTTTTGTCTATTAAAACAGGCAATCTTTCCAGAGTTAACAATGACAAAGCCCCCAAAGCAGCAGCACTAATTACACAATTAATTGAAAGGACAGGCAATCGGTAGTGTTTATCACTTGAACAACTGATTCTACTTGGTGACTTATCCACATGCACCTCATGGACTGACCAACTGATATCACTGAAGTGAGTTTAATATTGTTTGACCAATGATTAGTCGCTATGATGAAAATCTATCAAACTAAATAAGTAAACAACTAAATAAAGAATAAAATCCACTCTGTGTCTATCATTCAGGAGCAGTTGGGGGAACCACCAGGGGAATAAGGGTTACTTATTAATTTACAATAATTCCCTAAGTATGAGGTGGTGGGAATCAAACCTAAGTCACCATGTTTAGATGTGTACACATAAAGCCCTGGAATAGACTGCTTCACTAAACTACTTTATCCATGCTGATGTACTGTATGTAGAACATTTCTCAGACCCAAGTGGTATGGATGTCACATTGGTACAGATGCCACTTACAACTGTGCGTAAAAATGCAACTGCTGTACGTGATAGGATGTCCTTTACTGTAGTAATATAATATAATATAATATATTATATATATTATAATCTATGAATATACTGTAATTCCTTACAAAAAGTGTCTTCCCCTGGTACTCTAGCCACCCCCCCCATCCCAGATGTCATCCCAACTATTAAAAAAACTATTTCCCTGGTGGTCCAGCATACCCCCCTCCCTGATCCTCAGTGGTCATTTTTGTTTAATACTGTACATTCATTTGTGGTGTCCCACCTGCGTTTACATTTGCAAAGATGCTGGTCCAGTTCTTTCTGATTTTTTTTCCTTTCCCCCCTGCAGTTTGCACTTAATGACATCCAGCTGTTCTGTTTGTCATACAATAATTTCTTTTGAATATTATGAGTGTGATGGCACTGTAGTGTTCCCATTACAGAGTGTGTCTTTTCATTCTGAGCCCACTATACCAGGAGGAAGTCATTAACAAGACAATTTAAGATGTGTAGTCTGTGGAGATTGCAGACCGGTACCGATAGAAGAATGGTGTTAAAAGGAATTCAGGTTTCAGTCCCACCAGATCAGATTGTAGGTTTTGGGTCTCCAGTTTTCTAAGCTGTTACAGTTCTTGCTTTGCAGTAGAACTGATTGGTCCAGATAACAATTTTAGCTTTCTGAACAAATAGAGTATGTGTTTGAAATTGTAGATTGTTTTGAGCTACTGTAAAGTCACACACTAGGCAGACATCCACATTTGTCAAATGATCATTGATCTTTTCATTATGTTGCTTTTTTTTTTTTTAATTACCATGATCCATATGGCAAGGGTTAGTTCTACTGCAAGGCAAGAACTATAACAGCTTAGAAAACTGAAGAATCAAATCCTGAGGTCTGACCCTGGGGGGATTCAAATGTTAGGAGAGTTGTCTTACCTCTACTATTTCTACAGAGATGAATCTAGAGCTTCCTTCCTTAATAATTTGATTTTGGAAAAACAAATAACACTGCAGCTAGAACCAGCCTTAACCTGGTCATCATATAACTTGTTACATTGCTGTGACTTACATACAATACTGTAGGAATTGGCAGATCTTTGCTTAATATGTTTTTTATGGTTCACTTCTGGATGTCCTTGCAGGCATATCCTCCCAGATTGTGCCTAAAAATAAACTGAGTTTTACCTACTTAGTCTAAATAGCTTTTTATATTATAATTAAATTAAAGTAAATGAGTAATGTAAGTAAGGACTGTGAAGGGGTCAATAATGCAACTGCTACAACAATGAGAAAGACTACAGAAAATTATTAAATGGCAAACTTAATTAACACTATTTTTACTTGCTGTGCTCCTTATGCATTCATTTATCTGAAATAAGCCTGCAGAATTCCAAATCCCTGCTTGGGCAATCGGAAGAAACAATGTGTTAAAACTGTGTTACATAACATTACTTTTTATAACATTGTTGCAAACAAAAATAATACATAGTTGCTTCTGATTACTCAAGCAGCTACTTAAAACTTTTGGTTTCTTTCTAATATTGCACTGAATTAGGGGCACTATAAACACAGCCCTAATTATCTTATTGCAATACAGTAATATTTAAACAAAAAATAAATACAAGTTATACTTGTAAAGCTTAACACTGGATAAAGTGGGTTGAGAAGTGTGGATTTCTAGAATCTATAATAATTTTTTATTTTATTTTAACAACACTGGAAAGGAACGAGCAGCCTCTTAACAAAGTATAATAATTTTAGCACCTCAGCCCCTTTATAAAAGTGCAGAGGGTCCATCAATCATACGTATTTTGATATTTATAGGCCACAGGCAGTGTTCTTCCCAAGAGTGTCTGAATGGATTAGGGATGAAGACACAACCCCTCTCCCTGTCATTAGGACAGCCACTCTGCAAAGGATTGCAGGAAACAAGAAATAATTCCCCCAGGAGGCCAGCCTGAGGATGAAAAGAGAAAAACTGGTTTTCAGTGGGGTGAGTGATGCAAGGAACTTAATCATAGCACTAACCTATTAAAGCGACGTGGAGTCTTCGCAAAAGATTCTGTGACTCAAAGGATTGTAATTCCAATTGTATTCAATAAATAAAACAATAAATAAAACAACAGAGAGCCCGCACACCTGTCGTTTGCACATAAGGCTGTTTTTTTATTTAGATCTCCGATTACAAATGCCTTTGAGTTTAGAGTTCTTTCACAAAGGTTCCGTGTCAGCAGCATAACACAACAGGTTACAGAGCAAAAAGTATGGCAAAACAGTATACCTAGAGAAAGGAGATCAACTGGTGTACAGACTAAACAGGGTACGGGAAAATAATTGTAAATAAGAAAAGAAGCAATAGTTGACATTCAGAGTGAATTAAGGAATAGAAACGAGTAATGCTAGGCAGTTTCATGCACATAAATGCATACAGTAGATTGAAAATCAGCCCAAACTGGTAAAATCATAAGGTAAGTTGCAATCAGCCAACAGGCCTTGTCAGGACAGATGGGGAGACATTAGGTAGAGGGGAGGAAAGGTGAAGTGGGTAGGGTAGCTGGGGGTAGGGGGATGTCAGAGATGGTGCTAAGGAGATTTAACAGTAATCAAGTGCTAGGGTTTTAGATTGCCAAAAAGGGTTTAGTGGAAACAGTCACAGGAGCGTGTGGCAGAGAGTAGTTGCTGTAGCTTGGATTTGAAAGGGTCCAATTTGGATTCAGAGTAGATGTCACAGTTGAGGGCATTCATCCAAAGAGGGGCTCTGTAGGTGAACAATTTTTGTCCATGGGAGGTACGGCAGCGAGGGACCAGAAAGAGCTGGGATTCAGAGGCACGGGTATGGTGGGTATTAAGAGATGGGCTGAGAAGACCTTGAATTCTAGGTGGTAGGAGGCCTAGGGTTATTTTCTTGACCATCAGGCTTGCTTGATCTTTGATGCAATCTTTGAGCTGGAGCCAACTAGTTTGGGCACAGAGGTCGCAGGAGTGGATGAGACGGTGGGCTCCTGAGATGAGGCAACATGCCTTGTTTAGAACAGTGGAAATATGGTTCAGAACAAGGAATTCAGAAAGCATCTGGAGGACAGCTGGGATTTGTTCATGGCAACAAATAATAAAGAGTGGATCTCAGAAAATACACTCTGGGAAATGGACAAGGTGTTTATGAGGGGAGCAATTATTGAACATGTGTCTCAGATAAAGAAGAAACTACGGGCACAAAGAAGTGAGTTGGAAAATAAGTTAAAGGAGTTAGAAATGAGGGTGGCTCAAGGAGTAAAGGGGGAGGCCGTCCGGACGCTGGACATGGTGAGAGAGGCTCTGAATGTGCATTTGAGATCAGAAGCGGGGAGAGCTGGTTTATTTAACAAGAGATATACATTTGAATGGGGGAAATAAACCAGGCCCATTGGTGGTTAACCTTATGAAGGGAGGTAAGAGGATGAAAAGAATTTTGGAGGTGAGAGATGATCAGAGCACCCTGCAGAGCAAGGATAAGGAGATGCAGAGGGCCTTTCGGGCATTCTTTCAAAGTTTATATCAGGCAGAGGACACAGGAATGAAAGAAAAGATGCTGGAATTCCTAGGGAACATAAAAATACTGAAAGCCATGCAGACACAGAGGGAAAAGTTGGGGAAACCAATAACAGAGAGGGAAGTGATGCAAGCTATCCAAAAATTGCAGAATGGGAAAGCTAGTGGACCAGATGGATACCCAGTTGAGTATTACAAACTGATGGGGGCCCAAACTGCGACGGTGCTGTGCAGAGTGTTCCAACAGAATGGAGAGATGGAAGAGATTAGCTTACCAGATACGTGTTATGATGCTGTCATAAGCCTCATACCAAAGGAGGGGAAGGATTCACAATTATGTGCCTCGTATCGGCCAATATCACTGTTAAATTGTGATTTGAAGATAATGGCTACAGTTTTGGCCCGCAGGCTGGAGAAAATACTCCTGGAGGTGGTTCACCCGGACCAAACGGGGTTTATTAAAGGAAGACAGTCATATCATAATATGAGATGGCTGCTTAATATACTTTGGAGAGCGGACAGGGAAAGGAAGATATAGGGATCCTTTCAATGGATGTGGAAAAAGCGTTTGACAGGGTGGAATGGAACTACCTGTTTGAAATATTGGAGAGGTTTGGTCTGGGTGAACCATTTCTGGGATGGGTAAAGGTGATGTATAGACGGCCCTGGGTGCAAGTGGTAGTAAATGGTAGTAGGTCAGAGAGGTTTAATTTGGAGAGAGGTACAAGACAGGGCTGCCCGCTCTCCCCCTTATTGTTTGCGCTTGCGATAGAACCTCTGGCTGTAGCAATCAGAGACTGTGAGGGCATAAGGGGGGTGGGGAGAGTAGGTCACAACACAAACTTGCACTATATGCAGATGATATGCTGTTGTTTTGAAGGATCCTGGGTGATCGGTTCCCCCTCTTCTGTCACTGGTAGAGGAGTTTGGGGTATTTTCGGGGTACAAAATCAATTTGGGAAAGTCAGAAATATTGTGGCTTAAGGGAGCTGGAGAAGAGGTAAGACAATGGGGTCTCAAGGTGGTGGGGATGAGTTTGACACATTTAGGGGTCCAGGTAGGTAGGTCCTTGGGGTCATTATATAATTTAAACTATACCAAATTGATAAAAATCATTTTGGTGGATCTAAGAAGGTGGATGCAGCTACCAGTGTCATGGCTGGGCATAATTAATATAATAAAAATGAACGTGTTGCCTAGGATTTTGTACTTGCTACAAATGCTACACCTAGGACTGTCAACGGAGGACGTTCACAAGCTGGAGAAGGCCTTTACTACCTACAGACAGTGTCCAGTTTTCAAACATACAAGGGCCAGTTCAGACTCAGTTTTAAATAATGCAAAAATGCTGGAAGATGCATTACGTCAAGTATATGCCTACAACAGCTTTTGTTGTCCAAGCAGTAAAACTAGTAAGATGCAGAAGTCCTACACATGACACAAAAAACAGGAAACTTTTTTTTTTCAGAAAGTCACTGAGTATAGATTTTGACTAAATGTACATGCACTGTAAACAAACAACATTACACACCTTTAACTTCCTTCAAACCCCTTCAACCTGCCATTTAATATGCACCTCATGGAGCTCAACTCTGCACTTCTGGTTTACTGTGACTATTTCCAAAGATGAACTCAAGAAGTTTATTTTAACCAGCATTTCCATATATGAAAATTAGGTTCTGCCTAAGACAGGGTTAGATAATGTACCCTTTCTCTTGCACAACTGAAAGAGCAGCAGGACGACTCCGGGAAACCAGTCGTATTTTGAAGTCAGCATTTAAATGTTATGAGCAAGTCTAAAAACACTGAGCCACACCAATATTATTTTTAACAGCTTGATGTAAATGCTACAGATTCAAAACATTTGAAAACAGAAAGCAGTTCCTTACTTTTGGCTAGATCATAACTCGTTAGACTTTCCAACTCACTTCATCAAACAAGCATTTGTCAATGCTGAATGTTTTCCTGCATGGTATTTGTTAGCAGGGTGTATTGTGCTAGAGTGGAACAGGGAGTGGAGGGTGCAGGGCAGACAGCACGCAGAGGAGGGGAGCAGGAGGGTGTAACTGGATGCCAAGATGGGGAATGGAGGGTGCTAGGTGGACAGCACATATAGGGAGGAAGCAGGAGGGTTTAGCTGGATGCTGGGACAGGGAATGGAGGGTGCAGGGCAGACAGTATGCAGAAGATGGGAGCAGGATGGTTTAATTGGATACTGGGACAGAGGGCACAGGGCAGACAGCATGCAGAGGGAGGGAGCGGGAGGGTTTAATTGGGTGTCGGGATGGGAAACAGAGGATGCGGGGAAGGACAGGACAAAGTTATGCATGTGTGTAGAAAAATGTCAATGAACCTGCGTAACATGGCTATTCTTAGGAATTTCTTCACCAAATTTTCAACATGGACTTTTTGGTACCCCACCTTATGAACACTAGCAGTGTCATTTCCTTAATCTGTCCTGAAAGGTGATTTCACACAGTGACTGCACAATTCTGCGCTAGAGGTGCGAAAAAACGTTTCAGGCAGGATGAAAAAAATGACAACTGTACTGTTCATGAGGTGGTGTGATAAAGTGCAGGCTGAAAATTTGGAGTGAAAATATTAAAAATTGGCAAAGTTATGTGCCTGTGTAGAAACTACGCAAGGCACGCTCATATCATGACCTTTTTTAGGTATTTTTGCACCACATTTTTAACATGGCCTTTTTGGAACCACATCTCATGAATACTGGCTCTGTCATTTCATTACTGGGTCCTGAAAGGTGATTTCGTGCAATAACCACGTCATTCCACACCACTGTTGCAAAAACACATTTCAGGCAGGATATGAGAAATGACAGCTGTACTGTTCATTTCATGAGATGGTGTTAAAAAATGGCTATATTAAAAATCTGGAGTGAGAATATTAACAATTGTCGAAGTTATGCATGTGAGTAGTAAAATTTCAAAGACCGCATGTAACTCAGGTGATTTTTGCACCCAATTTTCAACATGAGCTTTTTGGGACCCCACCTCATGAACAGTGACACTGTTGTTTTGTTAACCTGTCCCAAAAGGTGATTCCACACAGTGACCACAAAATCACATTTCGGGACTGATTAACAAGATGACAGTGACAGTATTCATGAGATGTGGTCCGAAACAGGCTATGTTGAAATTGTGGTCTAAGAGATAAAAAAATGGCTGAGATATCAACATAAGTTGAAATGCCGTGACAGCCATTATATGGAACCTATCTTGATTCTTCAGTTGCAGTTCAGCTTTGAGGAGTGCAGATGAGTCCTGTTCCACAGAAGATGACACCTGCCAACCTCTGGAGGAAAGTATAGGGTAATGGGGGGTAAGGGGAGGTGGGTGCAGAGAGGAAGAGTCAGGATGGAGGAGGGAGATGGGGGGTAACGAGGGACCATTTTCTTTTTTCAGGTAAAAAAAGACGTTAGGGGACTGTTTCTTTTTTATTATAGGTACATTTGTAAATGATTTCTGGGGACACTGGGAGTGGGCTCCCCAGTGTCCTGGACTATTGGGGGATACAGATATGGGGATACTAGCAGTGGGCTCCCCAGTGTCCTGGACTATTGGGGGTACAGATATGGGGATACTGGGGATGGGCTCCCCAGTGTCCCAGACTATTGGTGGGATATAGATATGGGGACACTGGGAGTGGGCTCCCCAGTGTCCCAGACTATTGGGGGATACAGATATGGGGACACTGGGAGTGGGCTCCCCAGTGTCCTGGACTATTTGGGAATACATATAGGGGGACACTGGGAGAGGGCTCCCCAGTGTCCTGGACTATTGGGGGGTACAGATATGGGGACACTGGGAGTGGGTTCCCCAGTGTCCTGGGCTATTGGGGGGTACAGATATGGGGATACAGGAGATGGGCTCCCCAGTGTCCCAGACTATTGGTGGGATATAGATATGGGGACACTGGGAGTGGGCTCCCCAGTGTCCCAGACTATTGGGGGATACAGATATGGGGACACTGGGAGTGGGCTCCCCAGTGTCCTGGACTATTGGGGGGTACAGATATGGGGATACAGGGAGTGGGCTGGCAAATGGCAGGAGAAAACAACTGGGACACTGGGAGTGAGCTCCCCAGTGTCCCTTAATGGCGGCGCAGGGCAGTGGGGGGTTTGTATTGCTGACATGGGGACTGGGCACCTTGATGTTGGCTTTAAGAGAAACTTGCACCACAGTGAATGTTGAAACCTTTGGGATGGGGGGGGGATGGGGGAGCAAGGACCAGAAGAGAAACACTGCACCCCGGTGACTTTTGCCTTTGGGGGAGGGAGGAGCAAGGACGTCACTATGGGGGCATGCTTCCATTGCCACCACCACCACCTCTGGCTCACCCCCAGCTGCTACACGTGCTCTGCAGCCATCCAGCTCATTCTCTGGAATCAAGTTTGAGTGTGAGTTGTTACGTGGCAGCTGCTACACGTGCACCGCTGCCATCCAGCTCATTCTCTGGAATTAAGTTTGAGTGTGAGTTGTTACGTGGCAACTGCCCATGAGAGTGCTCGCCCGTCTCTTCAGGCCTGCCAGCTGCTCAGCTGTTGTCTTCCCTGCTCCACCACAGTGAAAATTCAGCTGAAGGGCAGCATTGGCTGTATTGTGTCACAATCCCAGGACTGCTTGGCTCTGCTGATGTGGGCTTCATGCAAATCAAAGGACCAGATCCCCCTGTGATTGGAGTGGCCTCAGTCCTTTGAAGTGCATGACTGTTCAGCCCACCTAGCAGAGGACTGTGTCAGGACCACACTGATTGGTCATTGGTGCCAACTGCTGAGCCCATTGCAAGCCCCTGGTTTGGTGTACTGCAATGTGTTCAGCAGCAACCCCCCCCAAAAAAAAATTCTGTACTGCAACAATACTTTGATTTGCACATGCACAAAACCAATGTCAACAAGCATTTGTCAATGCCGAATGTTTGCCTGCTGGCATTGGTAGTATAGAAGTTACAGAGCTGCATAACAGAAATGGCAGAG
Source organism: Neoceratodus forsteri (assembly GCA_016271365.2). Lineage (NCBI taxonomy): Eukaryota > Metazoa > Chordata > Ceratodontiformes > Ceratodontidae > Neoceratodus > Neoceratodus forsteri. The sequence goes on from CM028136.1 coordinate 88,392,997, forward strand.
AAGTATTGAACTGAAGCCAACCCCACCACCACCCTGCAGAGAGTGACAGGCATTGGGGTGTGCCTTTGGGTCATCAGGCATAACGGCCACGCCATTTCACCACACCCTACCCTGCAGACACTGACAAGTGTCACTGTGTGCCTTGGTGTCTTTGGCCCTTGTCGCACCCCATTCCATCAGGAAATACAGTGAGATGGGTGCAGTATGGGAGAATGGGGTGAACTTTGGGGCTGAAGAGTCAAGGCATACCTCGATGCCTCTCACTGGCTGCAGGGTGTGGAATGGTATGAGCATTACAGGCAAGAATCCCAAGTCACACCCCTGATGCCTGTCATTCTCTACAGGGTGGGGTGTTATGGTTGGAAACCCTAACACCTCAGGCATTCGTTGGTATTTTCACTCCAAATTTTGAACATTTTTTTTGTGACCCCCACCTCACGAACAGTGGCAATATCAGTTTGTTAGCCGAAAGCTGCTTATGCACACGACTATGGCATTTAGCACCACAGGTGCAAAACACATTCGAACAGGATGTGAAAATGACAACTATACTGTTCATGAGGAGGTGTAAAAAATGGCAATGTTGCAAATCTGCAGTAAAAATATTAAAAATACTGGTGAAGTCACGAGCGTGCATAGAAACTGTACAACGCACACCCATAATGTAATTAGTTTGGGGATTTCTTTACAGCAGATTGTCAACACAGGTATTTTGGGACCTCCGATCAAGAACAGTGTCACTATGATTTTCTTTATCTGTCCCGAACAATGATTTCCCACAGCGACCACGCATCTCTGCGCTGAAAGTGTGAAGACACATTTCGGCCATGTTGTGAAAAATGACAGCTGTACTGTTCCACAAGAAAGTGTGGAAAAATGCCACTGGTGAAAATCTGGACTGAAAATATTACAAAGTCATGAACTTACGATGGTGCATGGAAACTGCGCAATGCTCACTCGCAACACAGTCATTTTATGGACATTTGTCACCAAATTTTCAACATAGCCATTTTAAGACCTCTGCTCATGAATAGTGTAACTGTGATTTTCTTAATCTGTCCTAAACATTGCTTTCTCACACCGACTGCACCATTGTGTGCTACATGGGCGGAAACACATTTTGGGCAAGATGTGAATAACGACAGCTGCACTGCTCATAACGAAGTGTAATAAAATGGCAATGTTGAAAATCTGGAATGAAAATATTAAAAATTCATAACAAAACTTCACAGCGTCGCGTAGGAACTGCACAATGTGGCTAAATAAAACAGTCATTTTTGGGAATTTTCACCAAATTTTCAACATAGCCATTTAAGACCTCTGCTCATGAACAGTGTCACTGTGATTTTCTTAATGTGTCCCATACATTGATTTTGCACACCGACTGCGCCATTATGTGCTACATGGAAACACGTTTTGGCAAGATGTGAAAAATTACAGCTGCACTGCCATAAGGAAGTGTAATAAAATGGCAATGTTGAAAATCTGGAGTGAAAATATTGAAAATTCACAAACTTATGAGCGTGCGTAGGAACTACACAATGCGCACTCGTAAAATAGTCATTTTAGGAATTTTCCACCACATTTTCAACATAGGCTTTTGGAAAGCCCACCTTATGAACAGTGGCAGTGTCGTTTCATTACTTGGTCCCAAAAGGTGATTTCATGCAGTGACTGCAAAATCACCCTTTGGGGCTGATTAATGCCATGACAGTGAGATCATTCATGAGAAGGGGTCCCAAAAACCCCATGTTGAAAATTTGGTGCAAAAATTCCAAAAAATGCCTGAGATATGCAGCAAAGTTGAAAAACCCCTATCTATCCCATTATACAGCTTACCGACATTTCCTCAGTTCTCAGTTGGCTTTGAAGAGTGCAGATGTGTTCCCAGTCCACTGAAGATCGTTGGTCCGGAGTCTGGAGGTAAGTATGGGGAGAGGGGTGTGGGGAGACAGGGTGCGCAGTGGGTTGGCGCGGGTGGGGGCAGAGACACCGAGGGACTGTTTTAGAGTTTCAGGTGTTTTTTTTTTTAAATGATGACAACGCGGGATATTTGCCACGCTGGGGTGGGCTCCCAGCATGGCACAAGGATGGCTGGTGGGGGGGCGTGGAGCCGATGGAGGATTGGCACCCCGTCAGTGATAGCATGTGTTGCCATGCTGGGCTGGGCTCCAGCGTGGAACCCAGTACTCTTAGGGGGACCAGTGGATCCGACGGGGGATTCGGCACCCCCGTCGGCTATACTAATGTGTAGCCATGTTGGGGTGGGCACCCAGCATGACATATAGAACTATGTTTTTTGGGGGGGTGCAGCACAGCTGATGGGGGATTGGGCACCCCCTCGTCAGCTACACAGTGTGTGGAGGACGAGCACGCAGTATGCGTGTGTGTGTGTGTGTGTGTAGGGGAAGCGCGCATGAGCAGGCAATATCTTATCACTGCTCACTGAAGCATAGCTCCCCCTTTCAACTGTACACCACTGCATTTTGTCTGCTGTCATAGACAGCTCGAGCAGGCATTGGAGAACTGCGGCCGCACCTGCAAACACACTGCCTGAATTGGAAGATGGCTGCCACACCTCTGAAAACTTGGATGATGGCACTATGTTTCTTGCACATGTGTGCAAGCAAACATAAAAATGCTATAGCTGTACCAGTGAGCCCCTGGTCAGTGTGCACATTACCCATGCTGTAAGTAATTTCCATTAACAACTGGAGGTAAAGGAAAGGAGAAATGATGGTAAGTGTGATAGAATATTTCCTTTTCTTCATCTTCTCAACAGGAGAACACCACAGGTTTAGTATCACTGCAGAACACTACAATGGAGGTTGATGGAGGGAAGAGGGGAGAAAACGGGGTATAAAATCATCACTGCCATCTCCAAGACGACCACCTGTCCTGTGCTATTACAGCTGAGTCAAGGTTTTCATCCTGAGAAGTGTCAGTCCAGGACTGAACCCCTGGTAGTGGGAATAAAAGCTTCATTGGACGAAAACAGTGGCACTGTACTGTATTTTTACTGAGAGAATTTTACAGTCTACATATATTTTAAAAGTCTGACAAACAAGGCTAGTATAACTAATACTACCCATGGTAGATTTAATCATGGGGAATAGGTTTAGTTTACATGATCAACCTGTCCAAGTACAGTTAGGGCTACAGCTCAACAGCTTGGGAATTGTTAAATTATTACCAAACCAGAATCGTGTTACCTGTCTGGAGACTTGACACGTCGAACTTGGAGAAGTCAGGCAGGGACAACATATCAATATACATTGTTGGAGTTCCATATATGATGGTACACCTTCAGGAAACAGAGAAGAACAAAATCAGGCAACAGTAAATCCATGATGTGGGGGCGAGAGGAGGGAGAGAGAGAGAGAGAGAATGAGAATGAATGAGAGAGAAAGAGAGTAAGAGAAAGAGACAGAGAATTCAACAGAGATGTTTTAAATTTAATTGTAGTATGTTTGTTTTATGAATAGTCTGGTGTGTAAGCTTTGGCAGTACCTGAATATCTTGTCATGCCAACAGAGAGCTAGAGGGTGAGTAAGAAAGGATGAAAAATAAAGCATGAGAGAGACAGCACCTTTAAGGGCCAAAGTCAATAATAAGGCATGCACTAAAGCACACCTCCCTCTCCCCTGGGTTAAACCAGTAAAACAAAGAAACATAGCACACTGAGGACAAAGCAAGGCCCCATTCTCTTTTAATCTGTCTGAACCCTACATTATCCCCATAACACCACCCAGCTACTCTGGACAGTGTTTCCCTGAACCAACCAGCACCCCATCTTTCCTACCCACACTGAACTCTGTCACATTATCAGCATTCCCCACCAGAGAGCAGACTATCATGGGCCCCCATCAGAGAACAGACTATCATGGGCCCCCACCAGAGAACATACTATCCTAGATCCCCACCAGAGAACAGACTATCCTAGATCCCCACCAGAGAACAGACTATCCTAGATCTCCACCTGAGAACAGAATATCCTGGATCCCCAGCAGAGAACAGACTATCCTGAACCCCCACCAGAGAACAGACTTACCTGGACCCCCACCAGAGAGCAGACCATCATGGACCCCCACCAGAGGGCAGACTATCATGGACCCCCACCAGAGAACAGACTATCCTGGATCCCCACCAAAGAACAGACTATCATGGACCTCCACCAGAGGGCAGACTATCATGGACCCCCACCAGAGAGCTGACTATCCTGGATCCCCACCAGAGAACAGACTATCCTGGACCTGGTGCTAACAAACGGCACCAGAATCTCATGACATAACCATAGGGGTAAATCTGGGAACCAGCGACCACAGGTCAGTCTGGTTAACAGTGGAAAGAGTAGCAGAATCAAATCACACAAAGCTCAAAGTACTTGATTTCTGTGAGGCAGACTTCAACACTATGAAAACCCAGTTAAGAAAGTTGCTGGAAATCAACAACTCATGGGATGTGGAGAGAAGCTGGGAAGCCCTGAAGACAGCTTTACTTCAAGTTACTGAACAGTGCACAAAGCACATCCACAAGTCAAAAAGAAGAAAAAAGCTACTGTGGTTCTCCAAAGAAATATCAACAATAGTAAAACACAAAAAAAGGCCTTCAAGCAGTATAAGCAGACAAAGAAAGAAGCAGACAGGCAGCATTTCATATCAAAGCTGAGAGAAGTGGGAAAGGCTATTAGGATAGCCAAAGTCCAGACAGAGGAGAAAATAGCACAGGGAGTAATGAAGGGGGACAAAACATTTTTAGGTACATAAGCAAAAGAAAAAAGAGTAAGGGTGGGATAATCAAGCTAAAATCAACTGAAGGACAGATAGCTGAAAAGGATGAAGACAAGGCAGAAGTATTAAACAAATTCTTCTGCTCAGTCTTCACCATTGAAGACCAAGGCAGCGGCCCTACTATGGGAAAGGCAGTGTGCAACAGTAGAATATCAGATGACTTCTACTTCTCAAGAGAAAGAGTCCTAGAAGGGTTTAGCAAACTAAAAGTAAACAAAGCAATGAGACCCGAAGGCATAAAACCTAGGATTCTAAAGGAGTTACTGGAAGATATTGCAACACAGCTCACTGACCTTTTTAATAAGTTACTGGAAAGTGGCACAATGCTACTAGACTGGAAAAAGACTGTAGTAGTGCCCTTACATAAAAGTGGAAGCAGGGAAGAGCCTGGGAACTACTGCCCAGTCAGTCTGACCTCAGTAGTAGGCAAATTTATGGAAACCCTGCTGAAAGATAGAAGAGCTGATCATCTAAAAGTATCCGGAAGGCTTGACCCCAAGCAAAATGGATGAATGGCAGGAAAACCATGCCTAACAAGCATAATAGAATTCCTTATCTGGGTGATGAGAACAGTGGATCAGGGAGGGGAGGTAGACATGGTGTACCTAGACTTCAGCAAGGTCTTTGACACTATACCCCATAGAAGGCTTATGAATAAACTAGAAAATACAGGACTTAGTCAGAAGACAGTCAACTGGATTGCAAACTGACTCAAGGATCGGACTCAGAGGGTCTTAGTCAATGGAGCCCAGTCAGGGGAGGGCAGGGTGACCAGTGGAGTGCCACGTGGGTGAGTATTAGGCCCCATCCTCTTCAACATTTTCATAAGCGACATCACTGAGCCGGAGGGGAAAGTATGCCTGCTTGTGGACGATGCAAAACTCTGCAACTGGGTGGACTACTAAGAGGGAGTCTTGAAGATGGTAAAGGATCTGAACAGACTGGAAGGATGGCCCAAAAACTGGCAACTGAAGTTCAGTGCCACAAAATGCAATGTCATGCATCTGGGTAAAAGAAACCCCAGGAAGGAATACATGCTGCTAGGGTACCAGCTTGAAGTAACACAGGTTGAGAGGGATCTTGGTGTAATCATTACAGATGACCTTAGGATGAGCAAGCAATGTGAAACAGAAATATAGAAGTTGATGGTAGATAAGGACCGCAAGGCCCATCCAATCTGCCCATTTCTTTTTCTACCCTATAAATGTGCCATCGGCCTTTGCTGTGTCAGTGGCCTATCTATTCATACTCATCTGTGTTGCTCCCTTATGCCTATCCCATGCCTGTTTGAAACCTTGCACTGTATTCATAGCCACCACTTCCTGAGGTAGGCCATTCCATGCATCCACCACCCTTTCTGTGAAGAAGAACTTCCTCACATTACCCCTTAATCGGACTCCCTCTAATCTCATGCTGTGTCCTCTTGTCCTGCTATTTTTCTTATATTGAAACATGTTAGACTCTTTCACCTTGTTAATGCCCTTAAGGCGTTTGAATGTTTCAATCATATCACCCTCTCTCCCTCCTTTGCTCCAGGGTATACATATTGAGCCCAGTTAATCTGTTCTCATATGTTTTCTGATGCAGTCCCTGCACCATTTTGGTTGCCTTTCTCTGGATTGCCTCAATTTTGTTAATGTCCTTGTGAAGGTGTGGCCTCCAGTACTGCACGCAGTACTCCAGATGGGGCCTAACCAGTGTCTCGTAAAGAGGGATTATTACCTCCCTCTTCTGACTTGTGATACCCCTACTAATATACCCTAACATCCCCCTAGAATAACCTACTGCTTTAGAGGTCTGCTTGGATGATTTCAGGTCATCGGTGATGATGATGCCGAAGTCTCTTTCTTTCTTTGTGACTGCCAGCAACTCCCATCCCAGCCTATAGGCGGCTTCAGGGTTTCTCTTCCCTATGTGTATGATCTTGCACTTCTTTGCATTAAATCCCAGTTGCCACTTTTCTGACGCAGATGTAGTCCCCTTATACAAAAGTGGGAACAAAGAGGAAGCAGGGAACTACAGACCAGTCAGCCTCACCTTGGTAGTGGGGAAGATCATGGAAGCACTACTGAAGGAGAGATTGGTAGAACATCTGGTTGTCAATAGACTACAGGACTCAAGGCAGCATGGTTTCACCAGGGGGAGGTCATGTCAGACCAACCTCATTGAATGTTTTGACTGGGTGACTAGGGAGGTGGATCAGGGGAAGGCGGTGGACATGGCCTATCTGGACTTCAGCAAGGCCTTTGACACTGTGCCACATAGAAGACTATTACACAAACTGGGGAATATGGGTGTGGGCAGGACAGTAGTGTGGTGGGTAGGTAACTGGCTGGGTGGCAGGACACAGAGGGTGGTGGTAAATGGCTGTCACTCCACAGAGGGAAGAGTGACCAGTGGGAATTACCACAGGGATCAGTGCTGGGACCGGTCCTATTCAACATCTTCATCAGTGACATTGCTTGGGACCAAGAGAGCAGAATTTCACTGTTCGCTGATGACACAAAGCTCTGTAACACAGTAGACACACCAGAGGGTGTAGACAGAATGAAAGTGACTTGCAGAAACTTGAAGAATGGTCAAGGGTTTGGCAGTTGAAATTCAATGCAAAGAAGTGCAAGATAATGCATATGGGGCACAAAACCTGGCACAATATATCAGTTGGGGGTGAGGATATAGCATGCCAAGCAGGAAAGGGATCTTGGGGTTGTCATCTCTGATGACCTCAAGGTAGAAACAGTGTGACAAGGCTGCAGGTAAAGCAAATAGGATGCTGGGATGTATAGGCAGGGCATCACCAGCAGGAAAAGGAGGCCATAATTCCGCTATACAAGACACTAGTGAGGCCCCACCTGGAGTACAGTGTACAGTTCTGGAGACCATACCTATGTAAGGACATAGACAGGGTAGAGAAGGTTCAGAGGAGGGCAACAAAGATGGTGCATGGATTGCATCACAAGTCCTATGAAGACAGGTTGAAGGAACTGAACATGTACTCCCTGGAGGAGAGGAGGGAGAGAGGGGATATGATAGAGACATACAAGTGTCTTTCAGGGAGGAACAGGGTGCAGGAAAACACTATTTTAAGCGAAAAGATGTTCCAGGACTAGAGGGCATGGGATGAAGTTGGAGGAGGGCACGATTCAGAGGAAACATGAGAAGAATTTCTTCACAGAACGGGTGGTGGACAAGTGGAACACCCTGCCAGAGGAAGTGGTGGGAGCTGAAACAATCACAGGATTTAAGAATGCATGGGATAGACATAAAGGAATTCTGGAGGTCAGGGGTAAGGGGAAACAAACTGAACTTACAAGCTTATCTGCCGACACTGTCTATGTATCTATGTATCTATGTAGTCTATCAGCAATGTCACTGATGAAGATATTGAAGAGGACTGGCCCCAGGATTGATACCTGAGTTACCCCACTTGTGACTTGCATCTCTTCTGACTGTATACCATTTACCACCACTCTTTGTTTTCTGCCCGTCAACCAGTCTGCCACCCAGTTGACCAGTCTCTGACCCACCCTGAGCCTACCCAGCTTATTTATCAGTCTTCTATGTGGAACAAAGTCGAATGCTTTGCTGAAGTCAAGGTAGGTGACATCAACTGCTCCCACTTGGTCTACCACTCTAGTTACCCAGTCAAAGAAACCTATGAGATTAGTTTGACGGGACCTTCCTTTTGTAAACCCATGCTCTCTTGGATCCTGTGCCCCTATGGATTCCAGGTGCTGCACTATCCTTTCCTTAAGGACTGTCTCCATAATCTTGCCCACTACTGAGGTAAGACTGACTGGTCTGTAGTTCCCTGCCTCCTCCTTGCTACCACTCTTGTAGAGCGGGATCACATGAGCCCTTCTGCAGTCTTCTGGGACCTCTTCTGTGCTCATAGACTCACTAAACAGTTCTGATAATGGCTCTGCTAGTTCCACCCTTAGCTCCTTTAGTACCCTGGGATGTATGCCATCAGGTCCCATTGTCTTGTCCACCTTGAGCTTAGCGAGCTCTTGTAGGACCCTTTCTTTTGTGAAGGGAGTAGTGCTCACCTCTCTCCTCCCTGTGTCCATGGTGCTGAGCTGTGGGCCCTGCTCTTCCTTCTCTTCAATAAATACTGAGCAGAAGTATCTATTTAGGATAGATGCTTTTACAGGGTCCTCCTCCTCACACACACCCTTTTCTCCTTTGAGCTTAGCAATACCCCTTCTGGACTTTCTCCTTTCATTAATGTATCTATAGAAAGTCTTGTCACCTTCTTTTATTGTTTGTGCTAGTGTTTCCTCAGTTTGGGACTTTGTCTGCCTTACTGCCTTCCCTGCTTCCCTTAGGGCAGTTTGGTATGCCTCCCTATCTTCATCCCGCTGTGTTCCCTTATATTTCCTGAAGACCAGCCTATTGGCTATGACCTTTTCTGCTATTGTATTTGAGAACCAAAGTGATTTCCTTCTTCTTTTGCACTTCCTTCTCTGTCTAACACAATGGGATGTTGTTTCAAGTATTGCATCCTTAATGCTTGCCCACTTTGCCTATACCCTCTCACCTGTGTTTCTTTTTGCCAGGGCTAGCTTAACTCTGTTGGCCATCTTATCAAAGTTGGCTCCTGAAGTTCCATATTGTTGCCTTGGAATGGGATGATTTAGTTGTAGTGGTCAAATGGAACCACACTATGTGATGGTCACTGGCCCCCAGGTGACCTTCTACCTGGAAATCTGTGATCCCTTCCTTGTTATTCAGTACTAGATCCAGGATAGCCCTGTCTCTTGTGGGTTGTTGCGCCAGTTGTTTGAGGCCTTCCGCCTGCAGGGAATCCACCTTGTGTCTAGTTCTGGCAGATAGCCCTGCTGGTATTGATCAATCTGCATCTGGCACGTTGAAGTCTCCCATAAACAGAAATCCCCTTTAGCTGTCATGTTTTGTATATCTACTGACAGTAATGTGTTTATGTTCTCCCCCTGGTCTGGGGGCCTGTAGACAACCCCAGTTCTTATGGCTGTCCCATTTCCTGTTTCCAGGGTGACCCACAGTTCCTCTGGCTCCTTATGTGTGTTCTGAATTGAATTTCTGTAGCTTTGATATTTTCATTGACATACAGGGCCACTCCACCCCCTCCTTGCATCTCAGTCTCTTCTGAACAGTATATAGCCAGGTAATGAAGGCTCCCAAGTGTGATTACTGGTAAATCACATCTCACTAATTGCTACTATGTCCAGTTTAGCCTCTGACATTATTGCCTGCAGGTCTGGGATCTTTTTTCCCAGGCTGTGAGCATTTGTGTACACGATTTTCCATTGGCCAGATTTTGGTGTGTTAGTTGTTAGGTGAGGTCTGGCATTTCCCTTGTGCATTGTATAGGGAGACAGACCTTTTTTCTTACCTGGTGATGCAAATGAACTGCAAACATTCTGAATCCCTGTTTGACCACTAGCTGAGGGGGGGAGGGGTGTTCTTCCCATTTGACGTATGGGGTGCTGCACCCCTCTCCCCATTTGCTAGTTTAAATATTCTGCAAAGACGTCAAACTTCTGCCCAAATGCACTGACTCCCTCCTTAGTCAGATGCAGTCCATCAAATTTAAAGAACTTTTGTTCCCAAAACTATTGGCAGTTCCCTACAAATCTGTGTCCTTTTTCCTGGCACCAACCCTTGAGCCACATGTTTAGCTCCTCTATCTCCCTTTCTTGACCTTCCATCCATCTGCCCTCCCTCTCCCAGACTGGCAGGATCTCAGAGAAGGAGATGCCAGATGAAATGGATAGTTTGTCACCCAGCCTGGTCAGGATTTCCTTGGTCTTCACAACTGACTGGCTGGTGAGGTCATTAGTCCCTATATGTACCAGGATGTTAATGTTTTCTCCTGCTTCCTGAACAATTTTAGCAATGTAGTCAGTGTCTCTCTTTACTGATGTACCTAGGAGACATCTGACCATTACCCCTGGCTGGAGATAGGTATCAACTCCCCGAATCATGGAGTCTCATATGATTAGAAGTTTTTTGGATTTCCTTTTTGCTTTTTTTGTTTTGGTTCCTGATTTGGGCAAGTTTTGTTGTGCTTGCTCCTGTGCTGCAGTGTCCTGCTCTACAGTGTCCTCTGCCCCTTTGTTTGATTTCAGAGATAGAGGCAGATACCTGTTTGTAGTGTTTATATGGGTTTTGGAGGTAATATGTTGGAGAGTACCAAGTGATGGAGCACCCAATTTGCTCCTCCTAACTACCTGCCAACCTCCTGGACCAACTACCCTCTGCGGTTGAGGTTCTTCTGTTGAATGTTGGGGAAATGGCAGGTGGTTCTTATAATGTCTTTCCTCTTGAATATGAAATTTGAGGCACTCAATCTCTGCCCATGCTGCCCAGAGCTGAGCTCTAAGATCTCCAATGGCCCAGCATGTAGGACAGTGTCCTAAATCCTATAAGACTGTCTTTCTGAAAAGTGTTCTGCAGTACCTGCAGTATATGATATCCATTCCAGATAAGTTGCTGGGTTTATAACCTGGTCAGAGTAATTAGAAGGAAGAAAATGCAAGTAATGGTTTGATTTTGAATTTTGTTTTCATATAACTTGTTATAACAAGTTAAATTACTAGTGCCCTTGTAAATGAGCTCACCTTGTGGATGCCCCACTGATCTGCCCCTTCCTGCTTTGCCACAGGAAATGTCACGACTGTGGTACCCTATAAAAGGAGTGTAGTGTGGGGTGGTTGGGGATGGGGGTGGGTGAGTGGCTGGGCCCTTCCCCTGCCAAAAAAGAACAACCACGGACAAAAGAACAAGGAGGTAACAGCAGAAACAATCAGTCAACAACAAATGCAGTAACCCTGAAAGCTTATCCTAATGTTAGATAAAACCGAAAAACCTCTAAAGCACCACCTGTAATAATTTCAGAGAAGATATACCCTGTAAGAAACACTTTGCTACAGAGAAAAATAAAGCAGTAACAGAAGACATACCTTTCAAAAGACAATATGAATCAGAAGATTACAGCAGTAATCTGTTAGCACACACCTGTAGGCACACCTTGTAGTAATGCTGAAGAAGGTATACCAGCAACAACAATTTGAATCGGAGAAAAATAAAGCAATGAAAGTGAGTACAAAAAAAAAAAAAAAACCACACAGTAAATCTGCATAGCCAAAAGAAGTCTTAATCCTTCCCCTTGCTCTGGTAAGGATCTCTGCTCTGTCCTTTCAAGCAATCTAGAAGGAAAGAGCTCAGGTGAAACTGAATGCCTTGGCCAGCAAACCAAAGGGCAGCACAGAAAACACAGAAAGCAAATGGCATCTTCAGATGCATTGGAAGGGGTATAAATAGCACAAAGAGGGAGGTGATAATACCACTCTACAGATCACTGGTCAGACCGCACGTGGAATATTGCATCCAGTTTTGGAGGCCACACCTGAAAAGGGATATCATCAGACTGGAGGTAGTGCAGAGCAGGGCTACAAAGATGGTGCAGCGTTTGCACCAGGAGCCATATGAAACCAAACTGGCCAACTTACAGCTGTACTCACTTGAACAGAGAAGAGACGGGGGGACATGATAGAAACGTTTACGTATATGAAGGAAATTAACACAACGAAGAATGAAAACCTGTTTCAGATGAAATCAAAGAGTCGTACAAGAGGTCACAATCTACGGCAGGAGGTAAATTTAGGGGAAACGTCAGGAAGTACTTTTTTCTGAGAAGGTGGTCCACCCTTGAAATAGCCTACCGCAAGAGGTAGTAGACTCAAAAAATGTAAGGAAATTCAAACTTGCGTGGGATAAACACTATGCACAAAAAAAAAGGAAATAGTCTAGCAGAAGAGGTGTAGGTACTCTGGGCAGACTAGAAAGATCAAGAGGTCCCTGGCAAATTGTTATGTTCTTATTTACTATCTCACTTGGAAAGCAATTCCAATCTTTTATCACCCTTTCTGTGAAGGAGGATTTCCTCTCATCACTACTGAAGTTTTTCTGTGTGGAACTTACTAACATACTATTTGCCAGCAGATTAGGCCTTATGGTCTATCGAGTCTGCTCGAACCTAGATCCTTAGTTGGGTGCCGAGACCCTCCCATCCCTTGTGCTCCAGAAACCCCTATCATCCATCCCCACCCCCCCGGGACAGGCCATCATCTGATACATCCACTTTCTGTGTCTGTCCCACCCTCTCTTAAAGCCCTCCACTGTGGATCTCTGAACCAGCTCACCAGGCAGAGCATTCCAAGGGTCCACCACCCTCTCAGTGAAAACCTCCTCCTCTTTCCCCTCACCCTTCCACCTTCCAACTTCAAACCATGCCCTCTGGTGATGCCTCCCTGCTTTAGTCTAAAGATCCCTCCATGTTTACCCTATTTATTTCCTTGAGGTACTTGAAGACCTCAATCATGTCCCCCCTGTCTCTCCTCTCCTCCAATGAAAACAGGCAGAGCTCCTCAAGTCTGTCCTTGTAAGTCAAATCCCTAGCCCTCGTATCATCTTTGTTGCCCTCCTCTGTACCTCTCCAGGAGCTGTATGTCCCTCTTCAAGTGTGGTCTCTAGTACTGTACACAGTACTCAAGGTGGTCTAACCAGTCCATTGTACAGCGGCAGAATCACTTCCTTGCTCCTAGAGGTAATCCCCTTGAGATGCATCCCAACATCCTGTTTGCCTTGCTAGCTGCTCTCCTGCACTGCTCGAGTTATTCATACATGTATCCACCATGACCCCTAGGTCTTTTCCCCTGTTGAGACTTCCAGCACCTCCCTCCCAGGGTGTACCTGTGTTAGGATTTCCCGACCAAGATGCAACACCTTGCATGGTGATAATTAATTTCCATGTGTGAGCCCAGCTTTCCAGGGTGTCCAGGTCCCTTGCAGGCCAACCTCCCCTCTTCTCCCTCAACTACTGCTCCCATCTTGGAGTCATCTGAAGAGACTCATTTCACACCCTATACCATCCCTGATGTCCGATATGTATGCATTAAACAGATTGGACCCAGGACCGAGCCCTGTGGTACCCCACTACCAACCTCTGTAGGGTTCGAGAGCTCCCCACAGACCACTACTCTCTGAGTGCGTCCAGCTATCCAGTTTTCAATCCATCTGACCATCAAAGGGCCTACTCCTAACCCCATCAGTTTCTCCACCAGACCATTGTGGGGGACAGAGTCAAACGCCTTGCTGAAGTCCAAGAATAATACATCCACAGGCTTACCCCTGTCCAGTTCTGATGTTACCCATTCATAGAACTCCACAAGGTTGGTTTGACATGATCTACCTGGCACAAACCCATGCTGCCGACTATCCAGACCTCCCACCTCCTCCAAGTAAACCCCCAATCGTTCCTTTAGTATACTCTCCATTAATTTTCCCACCACCGAGGTTAAACTGATGGGTCTATAGTTTCCTGGTACTTCCTTCGACCCCCCTTTATCTTTAGCAACAGTAAGTCCCTTGTATTGTAAACAGCTCTGCCCTGTCCACCCTGTTAACTATCATGTAGAACTCTTTATTGTATGTTTCTATCATGTCCCTCCCTCTTTTCCCTCCTAGTCTTCAGGGGAACACATGTTCAGGATTTTTAACCTGTCAGCATATGTGCTATCCTGAATGCTACTGATCAGTTTTGTTGCCTAGCTCTGGACAGAGAGCAATCCTTCCCTGTCTTTTTCAATAAGATAATCCCATGATTCCTCCCACTCATGCATTTCATCTATTTGCACTTTATAGGAAATCACAAATAAAAGGTTTTTTGGAACCACCAGCTGTGTACATTTGGTTCTGTGAAAAGCTCTTTGCTAAGGTGTGGGATGTGGAAAAGTCTTGGAAGGTAAGCCATCTGGGGACTTGCCTTGAGTGTCACAGTCAGCAGCCTGAACCAATCAGGGAAAGGCGAACACTCCCATAGTCGGTAGCTAGAACTGAGCTTCTAGTCTTCCGACTGCAGCCTCTCACCACTAATGGGAACTTCCATTACAGACTCTCACCACTAGAGGTTACTATAATTGTAGCCGCTTTAACACTAGACGGCACTGGCATTGTAGCCTCTCACTTCTAGAGGACACTGTCATTGTAGCCTCTCACCACTAGAGGACACTGTCATTGCAGTCTCCCACCATCAGAGGACACTACCATTGCAGTCTCTTGCAACTAGAGGACACTGTCACTGCAGCCTTGCACAACTATAGGTTACTGTCATTTCAAAACAAAAATTGTTTAATGGGGACACTGGTGCACTAAGGCAGGAAAATCACTATCAGAACAAAATAGTCAGGCACTGTTTGAGGAGATGAGAGCCTGACTATTTTTTCATCTCAGAAGTACTGTCACTGCAGACCCTCAGCACTAGAGGACATGGTCACTGTAGTGTCTTACCATTGGGGCATATTGCCACTGCAGAGTGACTGCAGCCTTTGTAGATTTCACCAGTAGAGGACACAGTCATTGCACCACTGCACCACATCTCACCACTAGAACACAATGCCATTACAACCTCTCACTGCTAGAACACAATGCCATTACAGGATCTGATCACTAGAGGACACAGTCATTGTAGCTTCTTAGTACTGCAGGACACTGCCATTACAGACTCTCACCACTAAAAATCATCGTCACTATAGCCTCTCACCAATAACGGACACTTTCATTGCACTGCCTCAGCACTAGAGGGCACTGCCATTATAGTTTCTCACTATTAAAGAACACTGTCTTTGCAACCTCTCACCACTAGGTCACACTACCATTGGAGCTGCTCATCATTAAGACCACTATCATAGCCTCTCATCGTTAGAGAACACTACCATTGGAGTCTCTCACCACTAGAGGAGAAAAATGTTACTGTAGCTTCTAACCACTAGAGACACTGTCGTTGCAGCCTGTCACCACTGGAAACCACTGTCGTTGCAGCCTGTCACCACTGGAGACCATTGTCAGTGCAGCCTGTCACCACTGGAGACTACTGTCAGTGCAGCCTGTCACCACTGGAGACCACTGTCAGTGTAGCCTGTCACCACTGGAGACCACTGTCAGTGTAGCCTGTCACCACTGGAGACCACTGTCAGTGCAGCCTGTCACCACTGGAGACCACTGTCAGTGTAACCTGTCACCACTGGAGACCACTGTCAGTGCAGCCTGTCACCACTGGACACCACTGTCAGTGTAGCCTGTCACCACTGGAGACCACTGTCAGTGCAGCCTGTCACCACTGGAGACCACTGTCAGTGTAGCCTGTCACCACTGGAGACCACTGTCAGTGTAGCCTGTAGCCACTAAAGGACATTGTCATTGCAGCCTGTCACCACTAGAGGACACTACCATTGCAACCTCTCAGTGGAGTCCACTGTCATTGTAGCCCCTCACTACTAGAAGACACTGTCATTGTAGTCTTTCCCCATTAGAGGACATTACAATTGCAGCCTCTCACTGCTAGAGGACACTGTTATTGCAGAGTGTCAGTACTAGAGGGCACTGCCATTACATCCTCTCACCACTAGAGGACACTACCATTGTAGCCTCTAACCACTAGAGGACACTGTTATTGCAGAGTGCCAGTACTAGAGGACACTGCCATTGCAGTCTCTCAGCACTAGAAGACATTATCATTGTAGCTTTACCATTAGAGGACATTACCATTGCAGTCTCTCACCACAAGATTACACTGCCATTACAGCCTTTCTCTTCTAGAAGACACTGTCATTGTAGCTTCACCATCCGAAGACATTACCATTGCAGCCTCTCACCACTAGAAGAAATTGTCATTGTAGCTTCTCGGTACTAGAAGACATTGTCATTGTAGCCTCACCATTAGAGGACATTACCATTGCAGACTCTCACCACTAGAGGACGCTACCATTGCAGCCTCTCAGCACTAGAATATATTTCCATTGTAGCCTCACCATTAGAAGACATTACCATTGCAGTCTCTCACTGCGAGATTACACTGTATTGCAGCCTCTCTCTCTTCTAGAAGACATTGTCATTGTAGCCTCACTATTAGAGGACATTATCACTGAAGCCTCTTACCAATAGTGACCACTGTCATTGTAGCTTTTCACCACTAGAAGACATTGTCATTTTATCCTCTTACCACTAGAAGACACTGCCATTGCAGCCTCACATCACTAGGCCTTCTCACCACCAGAAGACACTACCATTGTAGTCTCTCAGCACAAGAGATCACTGTCATTGTAACCTCTCACCACTAGAAAACACTGTCATTGCAGACTCTTACCACTAGTGTACTCTGCCATTGTGTCCTCTCACTGGTAGAGGACAGTGCCAATGTAGCCTCTCGCCACTAAAGGACACTGTCACTGTAGCTTCTCACCACTACAGGACATTGTCCTTCTAGCACCTCACCACTAGATGACACTGCCATTGTAGCCTTTCAGCAGTAGAGACCACTGTCATTGTAGCCTCTCACTACTAGAAGACACTATCATTGTAGCCTCCCACCATTAGGGGACACTACCATTACAACCTCTCACCACTAGAGACCACTGCCATTGTAGCCTTTCACATTAGAGGCCACTGTCATTGTAGCCTTTCACAATTAGAGGACACTGTCACTGTAGCCTCTCACAATTAGAGGACACTGTTATTGCAGAGCGTCAGTACTAGAGGGCAGTGCCATTACAGCATCTCACCACTAGAGGACACTACCATTATAGACTCTAACCACTAGAGGTCACTGTCATTGAAGCCTGTCACCACTAAAAGGCACTGCCATTTCAGCCTCTCAGCAACAGAGACCACTGCCATTGTAGCCTCTCAGCACTAGAAGACACTGTCATTGCAGCCTCACTTCTAGAACACAATGCCATTACAACCTCTCACCACTAAAGGATACTGCCATTACAGACTCACAGCACTAGCAGGCACAGCCATTACAACCTTCCACCACTAGAGGCCACTGTCATTGTAGCCTTCCACCACTAGAGGCCACTGTCATTGTAGCCTTTCACAATTAGAGGATACTGTCACTGTAGCCTCTCACAGCTAGAGGACACTGTTATTGCAGAGTGTCAGTACTAGAGGGCACTGCCATTACAGCCTCTCACCACTAGAGGACACTACCATTGTAGCCTCTAACCACTAGAGGACACTGTTATTGCACAGTGCCAGTACTAGAGGGCACTGCCATTACAGCCTCTCACCACTAGAGGAAACTACCATTGTAGCCTTTAACCACTGAAGGATGCTGCCACTGAAGCCTCTCTCCACTAGACAAGAATGGGAGTGTAGCCTCCCACCACTAGAATATACGTAATTGTAGACTCAGCAGTAGGACACTACCATTGCAGCCTCTCACCACCCAAGACAACTGTCACTGTAGCCTCTCACCAGTAGAGGACTCTGCCATTGTGGTCTCTCACTACTAGAACACTATGCCATTATAACCTCTCATCAATAGAATGCACTACCATTTCAGCCTCTCACCACTAGAGATCACTGTTATTGTAGCCCTTCATCACTAGAGGACACTGCCATTGCAACCTCACCACTAGATCACAATGCCATTACAACCTCTTCCCACAAGAGGACACTGCCATTGTAGACTATCAGTACTACAGGACACTACCAATCCAACCTCTCAGTAGTAGAGACCACTGTCATTGTAGCCTCTTACCACAAGAGGACACTGCCATTGCAGTGTGTCAGCACTAGAGGGCACTGCCATTTCAGCCTCTCACCACTAGAATAAACTACCATTGTAGCCTTTAACCACTGAAGGACGCTGCCACTGAAGCCTCTCTCCACTAGACAACAATGTCACTGTAGCCACTCACCAGATTACACTGATATTGTAGCCTCTCATCACCAGAGGACACAGTCATTGCAACCTCTTAGCACTAGAAAACACTGCCATTAATGCCTCTCAGCACTAGAAGACACTGCCATTGTAGCCTCTCACCACTAGAAACCACTGTCATTGCAGCCTTTCACCGAAAAAGGACACTGCCATTGTAGTCTCTCTGCACTAGAGACTACTGTCATTAGTGTGTCAGCACTAAAGGGCTCTGCCATTGCAACCTTTCATCACTAGAGGACACTACAATTGTAGTGTTTCACCACTGTGGGACCCTGTCACTGAAACCTCTCGTCACTAGAAAATTATGTAATTGCAGCCTCTCACCAGTAGAGACACTGCCATTGTAGCCTCACAGCACTAGAGGACACTGTCATTGGAATACACAAGAAGTTTCCACTAGGAAAGGTGGTGGTCTCAACTGGGAATGTAGCACAAGAAACCAAAGACTGTGTACTCACATCCAAAATTAAGATATGGTACTCAGTCTAAATCCATTCAAATACACACATTTATTAATTTATTTACTGAAATGTTTCACCAGGAAGGCACACTGAGCAACAAGTTGCTCATCTCCCAGTGTGACCTGGGGGGAAGGGGTACAATAAGAATGAGACATTAAATATTCAAGTTACAAGGTCAACATTAATATATAGTTGTAAGGCAGGTGTTACAAACAGTGTTACAACAGTGTTGTGCATAATAGGTAGAAAGAGTGGACAATAATAAGTGCTGGATTAATAAATAAACAAATGCTTGCATGAAAGAAAAAAGGGGAAATGAGAGGGAAGGGTGAGGTGGCAGGAGGGGGGGAAAGAGTCATGTCCCTGGAGACCCCTTCAGGATGCGAGGAACCCTGCAAGGGGACCGGGGGGACCAGAGAGAAAGGGATAAGGCAGTGCCCCAGAAAGACCCCTTCAGGATATGGGGAACCCTGCAAGGGGGCTGTGGGGCTAGATAGAAAGGAGGATACGGCTGTAGGGATTTAAAGAGGGAGGAGAGAGAAGGAGGAGAAGTGACTTAATGCTAGGAGGAGGAATAGGACCTAACCCAAGAGAGGATCCTTCAGGATGTGGAGTACCCAGCAAAGGGATTGGGGAAGGTCAGTAGATCGCAGTTAATGGAGTAATAGGAGAGTGAGGGAGTGAGAATTGAACCCTTGAAGGGAAGAGAATTTGCACCTTTGGAGGGGATGGGGCCTAATCAATATGCATTGGACCCTGCTAGTAGTCAGGGAAAGCCAAAATGATGGCTAGATAAAATAGGGGAGATATGCTTAGGCTCAGTTGGAACCCCTTCAGGATGCTGAGAACCCTTCAAGGGAACTGTGATAGCCAGGGAGAAAGGTAGATAGGGAGGGGACAGAGAGGAGACAAGCTTAGGCCCAGTAGGACCTCTTCAGGATGCTGAGAACCCAGTAAGTGGAATGTGAGGGCTAGGGAGAAATGGTAGAATGGGGGAGGGGAAGGAGAGAAGACATGCCTAGGTGCAGTAGAGCCCCTTCAGGACACTGAGAACCCTGTAAGTGGATTGTAAAGGCTAGGGAGACATGTAGATGAGGAAGGGGAAGGAGCGGAGACAAGCCTAGATGCAGTAGGACCCCTTCAGGATTCTACGAACCCTGCAAGAGGACTGCAAGTCTAAGGAAAGAGGAGGGATGGTGGGGGAAGGGAGTAGATAAGAGATAAAAGTCACTTTTGGGGGGGGGTGCACAGGGGAAAATGAAGGTGACGGTAAAGGGATAGGGTTTGTCCATGGCTTAGAGGAAAGAATTAGGGAGGGACATGGCAGGAGCTGCAAGCTGCAAGGTAATTATGGAGGGCAGAGCTGATGGAGAAGGAAGAGGATGAGTGCTATATTTGAGGGGGGAGGGAATTCCAATTTTTGGGAGGTGGTGAAAGTAACCAGATTGGCCAGTTTGGGTGGATCTGCTGGGGACTACCAGGGTGCGGGAGTCAGTTGATCTAAGGCAATGGGAGGATGGGTGGGTGTTATAAAGGAAGAGGTGAGGTAAGAAGGGAGCTCACCCAACCAGTGCTTGTAGGTGAATTTAGCACAGTGGGACAATCACCTATTTGTAAGAGAGGGGAATGATAGGGCACAATAAAGATCGCAGTGGTGGGTGCGAGGGAGGGCATCCAGGGCAAAGTGGCAGAAGCAAGTGAAGAGGGTGTCCAGTCTGGCCAAGGAGGACATAGGGGAAGCACCATAGGTTATGTCACAGTAGTCAAAAATGGGCAGTATCAGCTGCTGAACAAGTTCACACCTAGCCGTAGGAGGGATGCAACTATAGTTCCTGAACAGGGCACCAAACTTGGGGGGCAGTTTTTTTCTGGATGGTGTCAATACATTCAGAGAAGTTTATGTGTAGGTCTAACCAAACACCTGAGTACCTGAAGGAGGATGTGTTCTCAAGTAAAGTCCCATCAAGGGTATGGAAACTGGGTAGGGAGGGAAGCCTAGAGAGTCATTGACTTGTGCCAAAGGTCATGGAGACAGTCTTCTTGGCATTGAGGAAACGTTGATGGATGTTTAGCAAACCAGAGCTGAATCTTGTCGAAGTCTTGCTGTAAGCTGGTGGTAACCTCAGCAGCACAGGAGCCAGATGCACACAGGACTGTGTCATCGGCATACATATGTGTAGCAGAGGAGGGGGAACAAACAGTGGGAAGGTTGTTTAAGAAGATGGAGAATAAGAAGGGCCCTAATACAGAGCCCTGGGGGACTCCAGTACTAACTGGGAGGGGAGGAGAAGTGGTGTCCAAGATTTTAATTGATTGGGTTCTGCCAATAAGGTAGGCCTTGAACCAGTTTATGCTGGAGGGAGATAGGCCAGCTCCCGGAAGTGAGTAATGGAGAAGATAGTGAGAGACAGTGTTGAAGGCCTTGACCAGGTTGACAAAAATGGCAGAGGTAATTTGTCCATCGTCCATCCTGGTTTGGATGGAGTCCATGAACCGTAGGAGAGAGGTGGAGGCCGAATGTTTTTCCTGAAACCAGACTGGAAAGGGGTGAAAAAAGAGGTGTCAAATAAAAAAGAGATGTTTTGGGAGAGGACAATGTGTTCTTGAAGTTTGGCAAGGGTAGGGAGGAGAGAAATGGGGCAATAGTTGCCAGGGGTTGAGGGGTCACCCCTTTTAGGTAGACGGGGGACCACTGCATGTTTCCATGAAGAGGGGACCGAGGCAGTACAGAATGAGAGATTTAGGATTATTGGGGGGAGGTAGGCAATGGTCAAAGTGGAGAGGGAGAGGAGTTTTGGGTCAAGACCATCAGGGGAGGCACCTTTATAGGGGCAGATGGTGAGGAGGCACTTAGACATTGTTTGGTGTTACAGTAAAGAAAGAGAAGGGGGTGGGAGGGTGGTGGAGGGGCACAATGGTAGAGGGTGGGGAGGGGATGGGTAGGAGGGGGATTTCAGTAGCTCAGTGGCACAGGAGGTATAGCAGGAGTTAAATGGGAGGCAGTATAGCGCACTGGTTAAAGGCTCTGAGCTGCAAATCTAGTGACATTCAGCAGACCAAACCTGGGTTTGAATCCCAAAGCTTCCACTTGCCTACTGTGTGACCCTGAGCTAGTCACTTAACTTCCCTGTGCTCCCAGGTTGCACCTGTAAAAAAGCTTTCAGCTTAGTGTGTCTCACCTGGTTAAATAACTAAATTAAAAAAATAAAAAAATTCCGTGACTTCAGCTGGTGGGTAAGATACTAGTGAACTATTTACTTTAAGTACTGGGGGGGCGAGATGAGGAGGGTAAATAGGGCATGGAGCACCTTCCAGAACTTTGAAGCAGAATTTATGTAGGCGATGAAGGCAAATTTGAAATATTTGGACTTGGCTAACCTTCTAGCCCTGGTGCAAGCATTTCAGAGCATGCGGTAGGTCGCTGGGCAGCTTTATGACACTTCCAGACTCAACTTCTAGCCCTGAGGCAGGCCAGAAGTTTAGGGGTTATCCAAGGTAAGTGGTTACCTCTGACTCTGGTTTGATTAACTGGGGAGAAGGCTTTCCAGTTTACAAGAAAGGTTTCTTTGAAGTAGGCAGGGGAGGTTAGGGGGGACAAGTCAGAAGTGGCAAGGTTACTCAGGACAAGTTCAAGGTCAAGAGACTTGAAAGAGTGTAGTTGTATGGTTTTGTGTGGTGATTTATTTCTGTTGGCTTTCCTAACTATTAATATTGGGTTATTGTCACTGAGAGCATTGGGGAACAGGCCAGCCAAAGGTGATGACATGGTGGGAGTGGGAGGTAAGGGCCCAGTTGAGTAGGGAGTGTTGTTGTGTCTTGTGGTTTGGGTGGGTAGGTTCAGAGATCAGTTGGGAGAGGTTTAGGGCTCTGATTTAGTTTTTTGTTTTGGTAGTTTTAGGTGACAACCAATTTGTACTGCAGTCATCTAGGATGAATAATTCCCCAAAGCTAGCAAGGGAAGTGATGGCAGTTAAGAGATCTAACGCAGCCAAAGGCTGGACTTTTGGGCAGCAGTAAATGCTGGCTATGAAGTTTGGGAGAGTGAAGGGGAGGATTACATGGATAGCTAGGGCATCATGAGTCTCAGGGTTGGAGGATGAGTAAATGATGGATAGTAGATGGAGGCTAGGACATAAATGGCCACACCACCACCCCTGCCAACACGGTCTTGCCTTAGCAGTGAGTAGCCAGGAATGGAGACCAAGTGTTCAGGGATAGTGCTCTTTAGCCGAGTTTCTGAGATGATTAGAATGTTTGGTTTTAGAGTGCTCACCATGGTCTGAATCTGGTCTATTTTTTGCAACAAGCTGCGGGATTTTAGACGTAGAATCTTTAAGCCCTTTTGGAGGGCTGAGAGAAGAGAGTGGAGGGAGGTGGTAGAGGAGGAAGCACCACAGGAGTTAGGGCAATAGGGCCTGGGCTGGCGTGGATATCCCTAACAGAGAACAAAACCAGAGTGAGTATGAGAAAGTGAAGCTTTGGGGATTTTGAAGGGGCTGGCGAAGAGGTTGGGAGTTTTGAGGGGAAGGGAGTGGGTGAGTGAGGAAGAAGAAGGTGGAGAACCACAGTGAAAGTGGACACTGTTCTCAGAGCTGCATGAGGAGTAGTGGTAGAGTGAGACCATATTTCAAATGTGGGGGAGTGAGTGATAGCATAGACGTGGGTAGAGGACTGGAAATAATACCTGCTGGGGTGGGAGAGTTATTAGGAACAGATGAGTAGTGAGCAAGTGGAAGTGGCAAAGAGAGGGATAAGAGCAGAACAAGGGGTAGAGAGGAGAGTAGGGGATGCAGCATTGTTCATAAAAGCAGAGAAATTAGTGAACAATTGATTTAGGAACAGGAAGAATTTGTAAGCGGGAGGACTGGTCAGATGGAGGGGGTAGCTGTAGTTTAGGAAGGTATCTATGTGAACAACAGGCAGGGATCACTTTAGATAAAGATTGTGTCCCTCTAGTTTCAGTACAGTATAACTTGCTAATGGGAAAATAGACAAAAATAAATAAATTTAGCAATATAGTCACAAAATATTAGCACATGGGCAGAAACAGTGCCGTATAAACCCACAGCAATTTAACACAGTAACCCACAAGCAGTTTCCCACCAAGGAGAAATAAAAACAGTACCCTGCATAAAACACGATACCCATAATAATTTGGAAACTTGCACATTTGCCCATATAGTCTGGAAACATGCAGATCCAGATATAAGGAGGTTACATAGTACAGGGTAGACTGGCTAGCCAGCTAAGAGCCAATCAGGGTGCAGAATTAAAACAGCAGAAGCTGGTCAGTGAACAGACAAAGTGCTTGCAAGGCCAAATGTCCCGCTTGAGGAAAGCACGCTAACCAATGGCAGTCCAGCAGTTTCCAGGGGAAAATAACCAGCTGGAAATAGGTTTGAATCTGAGTAGGCAAGAAGAGCAACAGTGGGTGTACCTGATTTTCTCTGCAGTGGGAGGCTAAAACGGCCAATGGCTCCAAGGAGCAAGCCATGGCCACAGGCCTGGAGGGGGGATCCCAGTTAAGGGCAAGTTACTGATTTTCTATGCGGCAACTTGGCATTAGGTATTAGAAAGTCTATGTGTAACAAGAGTGTAATGATAGTGTGTCTGTGTGTACACGTTTATAGGTAACTTAACAAACAGGTCTGTCTTGTAAACTGGGTTATCAACCCAAATTACATGTATCCTGTATAAAAATAAAAGTTTTTACTACTTACTACTACAGGAGGCTGAGTATGGCTAATGGCTCCAAGGAGCGAGCCACAGCTGCAGGTCTGGAGGAGAGAGCCTAGTCAAGGGCAAGTTACACATTTGTATTTGAATGGATTTAGACAGAGTGTCATGTGTTAATTTTGGTTGTGAGTACCCAGTTTTTCTTTTTGTGTAGGACACCGTCACTGCAGCCTCTCACCACTAGAGGACACTGTCATTGCAGTCTCTCACCACTAGAGGACACTGTCATTGCAGGCTCACACCACTAGAGGACACTGCCATTGTAGCCTTTCACCACCAGAGGAACTGTCATTGCAGCCTCTCACCACCAGAGGGCACTGCCATTGTAGCCTCAACATTATACAATACTGTCACTGCTATCTCTCTTGACTAGAAGGCACTTCCATCATGGCCTCTCAGTACTAGAAAGCACTTCCACTGCAGCCTTTCACCACTAAAGGGCTCTCTCATTTGCAGCCTCTCATCACTATTGGGCTATCTCATTGCAGCTTTTCACCACTCACCACTAGAGGGACTTGCCATTGCAGCCTCTCACTACTAATGGGCTTTAAAATTTACAGCCACTCACCACTGGAGGGAGTTCACATTGCAGCCCCTCACTACTAGTGGGCTATCCCTTTGCAACCTTTCACCACTCACCACCAGAGGGATTTCCTATTGCAGTCTATCACTATTCATAACTAGAGTGCTCTACTACTGCAGTCTCTCACCACTAGAGGATTCTCCCCTTGCAGCCTCAGTCTACTAGAGATACAGATAACTGCCCTCAAAGTGCCAGAAAGAACACACTCAAAACCAGAGAGGCAAGTCAAAGGACTTTGTAGTGACAGTTCATTAACAAACATTAGTTACAACTTAAGCAGTGTTCAAGGTAATACAAGCACACAAATACAAAAAGGGTTTTAACAAATGCTGTTTATTACAAAACTGTCTGAATATAGCCAAAAAACAGAGAATACTTTTAGTTCAACTTCTTTTCAGAAATAAATTTAAAAAAAAATCCCACCTTTATTGTGATTCATTTTGACCGAGTATTCTTTGTAATTAATGGATTTAAAATGTTGAGTTATTATGTCCCATAATTGTGGTTTTCATGTGTTTCTTTATTAACTCCATCTTTGTTTTATAACTTGCAGCAATCTTCTCTCTGTCTCTTACCCACTGGCGATCACCTTACTGATCGTGTTAACGGAGCAGATTGCTTATTAAATCTCCATTTCTATCTTTGTCAAGTGAAGCGGCCTATTTTGTATATTGCTAGTTATATGCATTATGCAGTCAGACTCAATTTATCTGTGAAAAACCTGAACTAAGTATTCTCTGCTTTTTGGCTATATCTAGACAATTTTGTAATGAACAGCATTTTGTGAAAAAAACATTTTGTATTTGTATGTATGTATTAACTTGAGACTGTTTATGTAACTAATGTTTATCTCTTAGCCCCTGTTCGAGGAAACATCTGATCGGCTGGGGCTACCTGGGCCAGCCATCCACACCATCACTGCTCACTGCCAAGTAATCCTCCTCTTGCTGGTAGGCTCCCAGGCCGTACTGGGAAGTGCTGTAAGGCTCTCATTGGCCGCTGCCTGTTGTTTCTATCTCCTGTTGGACTGTTGTGCTCTGCACGGCCACTAATTGTCCTGGCAGTCTTGCCTGATTCAAACTGTTCTGCTGGGCTCTGCACCCATAGACTTCAGTGGGTTTCAGAAGAAAATGTTGTCTAAATTGCTAGACTGCTTGCTTATTTTTCTGTTAAAGTCTCAATTAATGTGTAGACCAGCCTTGATGTTCTTAGCACTCAGCTTCTAAAAACTCCAGGTCTCAGCTGAAAATCTGGGCTAAATTGCTAGACTGCTTGCTATTTTTTTGTTAAAGTCAAAATGAATTGTGTAGACCTGCGTAAATGTTTTAGCATTGAACTGTAAAGTGCAGTTGGAAACTGTTGTAATTTAGAACTGTGAAGTGATTCCTGCCCCTCTGCATTCACTCTTTCTCTCCACCCTTCCCCCCTGCTGCTAAACCCTGCGTCTCTCTTCTCCTCCTCCCCTTGTAAATTTCATATTCTACTAAATCTCCCCTCTGTCCTCCCCCTGGTGCCAGTTCAAGCTTATTTCTCTTGTCTGTGGCAGCCTCCCCCCCCACCCCTCTGCCAAATTCCTCTCTTTCTCTCCACTGCACACGCACCTAATTTACTCTCCAGTAACACCCTTTGTTGTTACTGTGACTCACGATCTGTTGTTCTGTTCCTTCCCTCAGATCTCTCAGCCCCTGATTGGGGAAACATCTGATTGTCTGGGGCTACCTGGGCCAGCTGTCCACACCACCACTGCTCACCGCCAAGGAACCCTCCTCTTGCTGGTAAGCTCCCAGGCCAAACTGGGAAGTGCTGAAAGGCTCCCATTGGCCACTGCCTATTGCTTCCATCTCCTGTTGGACTGTTGTGCTCCACACGGCCACTGATTGGCCCTGCAATCTTGACTGATTCAAACTGTTCTGCTGGGCTTTGCGCCCATAGACTTCAGTGGGTTTCGAAAGAAAATTTTCACACACCCCCCTTCCCCACCTCCCACCTTAATTAAATAGGCCTTAGCTCTGCCCACTTCTGCCTAGGGAACCACCCTTTCATTTCCTATTGGATACTTTCTCTCCCCTGTACCTCCTCCCTTTGCTGCCCACTCTCCCTCCTCCCTGTTCCTCCTCCTCCTCTACTAATCAATTCAGTCCCTTCACTGCCCCTGCCTCCTTTTTGTGCCTGACACTCTTCTTATATCTCCTACTGCCAGTTACTCCGTCACTGGCCAACCCCCCTTTGGCATTCCGTAGCTCCCAGGCACCCTTTCACTTCTGAACTCTTTCTAGAGCTGCTACCTCCTGTCTCCCTGTCTTGTTACACTCTTTCATGCCCCCCACTATCTGTCTGCTACATCCTCCTCTTTTGCTACTGCCCTTGTCTCCTCACTGGCCCACCCTCTGCCCGTTCTCCCTCAGCCATCTGCTTACCTAGTTCCCCCTGCCCCCCAAGCTTCCACCTCATTGCCTACCTCCTGCCACTTTCACTAGCTGCCTCCCACCTACCCAGCACCCTGTGCCCGCTATACCCCCATTCACACTGAATCATGTATGGCACTGGTACTCTGTACCCCTTTCTCCTCACTTTATTTGCCCTCTTTCCACTTCTACATCCCCCCTGCTCATGCTTCCCCACCGTCCCGAACATCTACCTACTCATGCTCTCTCACCCCCTCCATGGTACCCTCCCTCTCGATGTCATGTACCCACCTTGGGCATCTCTAATCACTTCGAAATGGCCCTCTCCCCCTAATGGCCATTGGGTACTCCCCCTGTCCACTGCTACTACAGCCACGCTTTACCCATGGCTCCACCCGTTTACTTGTCCTGGTGAATCTCGGAGTTCTCTGGCCTCAAAAAATAGGTGCCAGTCATGGGTATCTCACACCAGTACTCTAAAACGTATACTTCTTCTCCCGCTATTGTCGGGAAACATTCATCCCAATCCCAGACCAGCCCCTACAATAAGAACAACTCAGACCAATCAACCAGGATCCCTCTCAATAATCTCACTTAACATATGCAGTCTTCTTCACAAAATTGACGCCCTTCAGACTTTTGCCTGCCAGCATAACCCAGACATACTAGCAGTCGTAGAAACCTGGCTTTCACCTTCGGTTCCTGACCATGCTATCACCCTCCCTGGGTATAATGTCTATCGGCTTGATCGAACATCAAAAAGAGGTGGTGGCTGCACCCTGTACCTTAAGGACACGATCCAGGGGCACCTCATCAAGTTAACCTCCCAAACCACCAATGCACAGATTCTTCCTGTCAAGATCCTTCTCGGTGCGCACAGTAAATCACAGTTGTCACAGTCTACATTCCACCGAGAGAGCAAGGTAATGGGCTTAACGCAGTCCTGGAGTTTACCAAATCTCTCTCACCTGACTCAGAAACCATCCTCTTCAGTGACTTTAATATTAACTGGCCTGCTGCAGAGGCAGGGGCATACAGGCACTTGATAGCATCAGCAAACCTTTCTCAGATGGTTAGCTCCCCAACAGGACAAACTATAAAACGGGTACCAGCACCCTTCTGGATTGGATCATAACAAGCCATCCCACCAGGATCACAAACACCACTGTCCTCCCTGACACACTTAGTGACCACTCCCCCGTCATCTGCTACTGGTCCAATAAATTCATCAAGCCCCCCCAAAACCATTACTAGCCAAGTTCTACCTAGAGGCAAGCTACCTCATCTCAAAACCTTCCTTCGTCAAGAGGATTGGTCCCCAATTCTCACTGCAACCAATGTGAACACTGCACTGGAACACTTCATCAGGATCTTCAACCAAGCATGCAACATATTTGCACCCCTCAAGAAATGCAATGCCAAAGCCCTATGTAACCCCTGGCTCACCAGAGACCTACTTTGACGACTAAAAGCTCGAGACCACCTTTGGGAGATTGCTAGAAACATCAGGAGACAAGTTGATATTGCTAACTATAAACGTGCATGAAATGACTGCACTAAATATATCCGGGATACGAAGACCACCTATTTCCATAATGCTCTCACTAACTCATGGGGCAATGGTAGGGACTTCTGGAATAACATTAAAGAAGTCACCGGGAAGCAATCTAAATCACCCCCGTCAGTACTCAGCATAAATGGTGAAACTACACTTGACCAGAAACTCATTGCTGATACATTCAATGACACCTTCACGGACCTCAGTGCTGTACTCCCACAGGGTTTTTTCGATGAGGTGATTCCCCTTGACCCCCAGCCACCCTCCCTTCTACTTTAAAGCAGTAAAAATGCATCAAGTCCGCAGCTACATTACCAAAGCCATTTGCAACTCCAGAGCCAGCAGTGACTCCCTCAACCTCAAACTGCTATCACTCACACTTGAAGAAGTACTGTGACCACTGACCAGGATTTTCAACCTCTCCCTCAGCCTCAGACAGTTCCCTGACTTATGGAAATCTGCCACGGTAACCCCAATTCATAAAAGTGGTGACAAAACAGCTACTGAGAATTACCGTCCAATGTCCATCCTACCTCCACTCTCCAAGGCCCTAGAACAGATTGTGTCAGACCAGCTCACTGACTTCCTTGACAATCACAACATCCTGTGCAAGAAGCAACATGGCTTTAGAAAAGGTCATAGCACCTCCATGGCACTATTTGAATTCACTGGTGCAATCCATCACTCACACGATAACAGTCATCTTACTAGGTCCACTTTCATCGACTTAACTAAAGCCTTTGATACCAAAAACCACAATCTCCTACTTGCCCAGTTTTGACTAGCAGGGCTCTCACCTAACTCAGTGGACTGGTTCAAAAGCTACTTAGACAACCGCTCCCAAAGAGTGAGAATTGCTGGCACACTCTCAGACCAAAGACCAGTCTGGTCCAGTGTCCCACAGGGCTCAATCTTGGGCCCCCTCCTTTTCAGCCTTTCTCTGAACTCACTGGCAGAATCCTCCCCTGAACAGATCCTACTGTACGCGGATGATGCTGTCATTCTGGCATCCCACCATGATCCAGTCCATCTACAAGGTAACTTCCAACAGGCCTTCTCTGCAGTCGAAAACTGGTTCATAAAACATAGACTTACCCTTAACCAGAAAAAAACAAAGACCATGATCTTCGACAGCTCCCAAAACAAATACAAACAATATCAGCTCTCCATTAAAACCAAGCAAGGAATCACCCTCAAACAGGTTCATACCTTCAAATACCTCGGCCTTAACCTTGACTGTAATCTCTCCTATGTCCCACACATCAATAATGTGGCAAAAGTAACCAACACCAGGATGGGCCTCCTATTCCAACATAGGAAACATCTAACCCCAGAAGCTCTGTCCATAGCTGTCCAGAGCTCCATCCTCAGCATCATTGACTACAGTCTCATTATCTATGGATCTGCCACAACCTCATCTCTCAGGCGTGTTTCGACTTCCCTCAATCAAGCCTACCGACTCATTACTGGTTCCCACCGTTTCACCCACACCTGCGACATCTACTCCAAAACAGGCTGGCTGCAACTGAACAACCGAATCAAATCCCAAACCTGCATCACTGCTCAGAAAATCATGATGGGAAAGGCACCACCAGGAGTCAGCACCCTCCTCAAACCCAAAATCACCAACCGCAACACCAGGAGTCAGCACCCTCCTCAAACCCAAAATCACCAACTGCAACACCAGGAGCTCTAAGCCCCAAATCCTTCCAATCCCCTGCTGCTGCATGTCCCAAGGCCAAAGGTCATTTGCATACAGGGCTCTGAGTTGGCTGAATGAGCTCTCTAGTGACATTTCATCCACAGCAATGCTTGGAGCATTAAAAAAAAAAGCTCCGCCACTCCATAACTGGCACCTCCACCTGTGCTTTCACCCTATAACATCTTCATTACCTACGCTGCTTCTGACCTTATAGGTGTCAGTTTCTGCCCTCTCTTCTTGCACTTACCTGTCCAATCAACTTCTAATGCACTTGCCCTGAGTCTGTCCTGACAAGGCCCCTTGGCTGCCTCACCCTGACCCTCTACACCTATGCCTTCCCCTACCCTCAGCTCTCTCCCCTTCTTGCCCTCTTCCTCCTATTGTTTCTTGAGTTACTCATCACTCAGTCTGATTTTGTCAAGCAAAGTTACTGTCTAAAACCATGTACCTGTAACTGTTTTCTGTTTTAGTGTCTGTTACCCTGTAACCAGCATGATGTGGAACCTTTGTAAAAGAGCCTTGGCTCAAAGGTACTTTGTAATCCTAGACACAAATAAATAAATAAAATAAATAAATTAATGAGCCATCACTATAAATAAATCCAGCCTTTCATTACAGGAGGGATCTCCCATTCCAGTCAGTCATCATTACTGGGCTCTCTCATTGCAGCCTCATGCAACTCACAACTACAGGGCACCCCCTTTGCAACCACTCACCACTAAAGGGCTCTCCAACTGCAACCTCTCACCACTAGAGGGACCTATACAACTACTCTTCACTAGAGGTCTGTCCCATTGCAGCCTTTCACCACTAGAGGACTAACCCATGGTAGCCTCTCACCATTAAAGGGCTCACCCATTGCAGCCTTTCACCACTAGAAGGCTCACCCATTGCAGGCTATCACCATCAGAGGGCTCTCTCCTTGCAGCCTCTCACAAGTAGATGGTTCTTCTCCTACATCCCCTGGCAACTAGAGGGTATTTGCTTACAGTTGCTCAGCACAATGATGGTTCTTTCCAGAGATTCATAAACAATAACTATGGTTCCTTTTTACCGTGAGGCACCATCTCAATGGAGGATACTTACTTCTCTTTATGGATGGCCTCCAGCGTTGCCCTTCCCTCAAAAGCTGGAGATGGGTAGACAAGAGTGGAGCCAAAGGTTGACATGATTATGCCTCCCGCCACTG
This sequence comes from Neoceratodus forsteri, assembly GCA_016271365.2. Lineage (NCBI taxonomy): Eukaryota > Metazoa > Chordata > Ceratodontiformes > Ceratodontidae > Neoceratodus > Neoceratodus forsteri. Next base: position 88,425,189 of record CM028136.1, read on the forward strand.
CTCCAAAGCAATGATACATTGGAACTGGCAGACAGATTCAGGTAACCTTGAGAAAGCATAAAGAAAGAATGGCATAAGGAAAAGTCAGACTGTTCATTAATGACTGAATTCAAAGCTGAAATATGAGCGAAAGAATTGACAAGCATTTGTCAATGGCAAACATCTTTGCCTGCATGCTGTTACAAGTTAACTTTTAGTGACTTTTGAACTGTCCTACAATAACAAAAATGCATGTATAGGAATCCATATACAATAGGGGCTAACCATAAACTGTAACAGTACCTTGAGGCTATGGGCAGATCTTTCTTACTCCTAGTAGCCACTGTCTGGGGGTCTTTGGATTCAACTGTGCTAAGGGGTACAAAACTGAAAAAAGAGCTTCTTTACAAGTTCACCGGTTTGTTTGTTTTTTTGTAGCTTTGTTGGTTTTTGACATTTTGACCCCAAATTTTCAGCATAGTTTTTTTATGACTCCGCATTATGATCAAGACCAGTGGAATTTTATAAATCCCATTGGAAAGATGATATTATGGACAACTATGAAAACACGTTTCAGAGGGGATTTGAATAATCATACGTCTCGTGGACATGAGGGGGATAAAACAGGGACAATGTTAAAAATTTGTGCCCAAATCCGGAAAAATAGTTATTAGTAAACACTAGAAAAATTCAATGTCTCCTCATAACTTCATTGTTTTTTTGACACATTGACCACAAGTGTTTTACATATTTTTTGTATGAAATAAATTTTTGATCAAGACAGGTAGAATTTTTAAAATTCTGCCTGAAAGATGATTTCATAGAGCGACTGTAGAAACATGTTTCAGAGGGATTTGAAAAATGACACCTGTCATGTTCATGAACTGGAGTAACAAAAGGGCTATGTTAAAAATGTGAGTGAAAATCTACAAAAACCACAAAGTTCTGAGTAAATGTTGAAAAGCTCAAAGTTTCTTCATCACTTACTAAGTGGTGTCTGGTAGTAGCTAACCCCAGGGCTTTCTTTAGGTTGGCCATCACTTCAGCTCATATGACAACTTTGGGGCTTCTGGGAAGTATTGGGTTAGAAGGCTAGTGAAATAACAGTGGGGAAGAGAGAGCAAGATATTTGCCAGCGTCCATCATCACTGGGAAATGGGTTGGGCACCAGGGAATGGGGCACCAATGTTTGGACCGGTGACAGTGTTGCGGCACTAACACTTAGTGCTCTTTAAAGTTTTACTGAATGGGTTGGTGACGGGGAACTGGGTATGGGAGGAGCCAGCCATACTTTATTGGATTTTACTGGTCCAGGGTTGGTGATGCTTATTCTACTGCAGCAGAGTCATGCAGGAGGGAGTCAGTCATCCAGTTCATTGGTTGTCTTGTGGATTTTCGAGTAGACAACTGGATACTAGAAAACAGGACTACACTTCTCTGCAACAATCATTGCTGGATCACCACCTGAGCCTCCAGGGACCCCAGCCAGCCTACCAGCCTACAATTATAGTAAGGGAAGGGACATAAAGGATGGGTGGGTGAGTTGGGGAGGTCATTGTCAGTTCTCAGTACTGGGTAGGGGGAGGTTTTTTTTGTAGGTGCATTAATACGTGGAGGAATGGGAAATTCCAATTCCGTGTCTGATTCTGCTCTTGTGCCTTTATTGGAGGCAGATTGGAATCAGAACTGTAATCAGAATTTCTTAAAATCTGATTTTCTTAGAAATGCAACATATTCTAAAGAATCCAAGCACCTCCTATCTGTTATGGAGGTTACCATAAAGGACCTGCTTGGGAGAATCAGGTAATATAGTTGAGTAACATGCCAATGGCTGATCATACCAGCTCTAAGACCAGAGAACTGGAGTTTAGGATTGTGGTTGTTGGAAGGATAAGGGAGGTACTCTGGGGTAGATTGGAAGGGGGAACTAACAAAAGTGGTAGAATGGAAATGTATTTATTTAGTTTTTGTTGACCAGAAAAGGAGGGCTATGCAATTCTGCCAATTTTCAGCTTTGTTTTGGGGAAGGGGAAGATACAGATGGAAACCCACTGAAGTTGAACCAGATTAATATGTTGGTGGTCTTTTTAGTAAATGGGGGGAATCTGGCCAGGACTCCAGGGAAATTCCCCTACTGTTTTTGAAAAGTGCCCTGGAATCTTTAACATCCACCTAAACAATCACCAGGACAGGCAGACAGGACCTCAGTTTACAGTATTGGAATATAACTCAAGTTGCTGAAGTAGGGATGGAACCCATCACCTTCCAATCTTCCAGTCTCAGAGGCACGTGTGTAACCTGTTGAGCCACTAACACTGACAGTGAAATGGAGTATAATACAGGAAGGATCAGTAGAGCTCATTAATGCCTGCATAATGAAAGTGGGAAAGATCACAAAGTGAAGAAAACATATCTGATATACAATTGAGGTAGGTGAGGCAGTGCAGGAGAAGACAAGGGCCTTCAAACAATATAAGGCTAGCCAATCAGATAAAGATGGGGAAGTCTTACATAGATACATAGATACATAGACAGTGTCAGCAGATAAGGGCCTATGGCCCACCCAGTCTGCCCATTTAAGTTTGTAAGTTCAGTTTATGTTTTCCAGGAAGTCTGTTGCCCCTTACCCCTGACCTCCAGAATTCCTTTATATCTATCCCATGCATTCTTAAGTCCCGTGATTGTTTCAGCCCCCACCACGTCCTCTGGCAGGGTGTTCCACTTGTCCACCACCCGTTCTGTGAAGAAATTCTTCCTCACGTTTCCTCTGAATCGTCCCTCCCTCCAACTTCATCCCATGCCCTCTAGTCCTGGAACATCTTTTCGCTAAAAATAGTGCATTCCTGCACCCTGTTCCTCCCTGTAAGATACTTGTATGTCTCTATCATATCCCTCTCTCCTCCTCTCCTCCAGGAGTACATGTTCAGTGCCTTCAACCTGTCCTCACAGGACTTGTGATGCAATCCATGCACCATCTTTGTTGCCCTCCTCTGAACCTTCTCTACCCTGTCTATGTCCTTACGTGGGTAAGGTCTCCAGAACTGCACAGTGTACTCCAGGTGCGGCCTCACTAGTGTCTTGTATAGTGGAATTATGACCTCCCTTTCCTGCTGGTGTTGCCCCGCCTATGCATCCCAGCATCCTATTTGCTTTACCTGCTGCCTTGTCACACTGTTTCCCTGCCTTGAGGTCATCAGAGATGATAACTCCAAGATCCCTTTCCTGCTTGGTGCATGCTATATCCTCACCCCCCAACTGATATATTGTGCCAGGGTTTTTGTGCCCCATATGCATTATCTTGCACTTCCTTGCATTGAATTTCAACTGCCAAACCCCTGACCATTCTTCAAGTTTCTGCAGTCTTCTTTAACAAACTGAAGAAAGCCAACAGGATAGTGAGGTGGGCAAAGACAGAAGCCAGGCTTAGAACTGTAGAGGGGATTGTAGACAAGGACCAGGTTTTTTTATTTTTTGCTATGTTAGGGAGAAGTAGAAGACTATGGCTTGGTTTGCCAGGCTGAAAAGGGGGAGGACAATGATAAGGGAAAAGCGAACAAACTGAATGAATATTAATGTTCAGTCTTTATGGTAGAGGAGAAGGCCAGTCTTACAGTATGGGATCAGGCCCAGGCAGGGAGAGGCGTGCATGAATATGAGTGCTATAGAGGAGGAGAGGGCTATGAAAGGGCTCAGGCACTAAAAGCAGATAAACCCCAAGGTCCAGAGGGTCTGCACCCAAGGATGCTAAAACAATGGTGTAAGTGCTTGCAGCACCACAGGCAAACCTCTTCAATTTCTCGCTGCAGACAGAGGTGGTACCAAATGACTGGAGAGTAGTCAGTTGCGATGCAGCTACATAAGAGCAGAGTAAGGATGACCAAGGACTGCTTGTGACTCCCGATGACCTGGGTTCAGAATCAAACTCGGGATGTCAGAGGGTTGGTAGGTCAGAAGAAGATCGAGCATCTGTGGGACTGCTCTCCTCCAGGGGTGGGGAGATATGGAGCTCAGCATATACTTGACCCCTAGTGGAGGATAGGGAAAAGGCAGCCAGGGCTTCCAGAAGTACAGGGAGGTGTGGTGGCCATTAATGTATGTATTGTGGGAGCATGTAACGTGTACCATAATGGCATTTCATACCTGCACCTCCTTGGGGAGAACACTGGAAAAGTCCGGGTCAGCTGGATAACTCCAGTCATCTGCTGGCCCCACACCTGGCAATCTAGGCCATGCCCAGTGAAACCAGATCCTGTTAGATGATGGGAACTGAGGAACCCTATCGATTCCATGGGGGAGGGGACAAACCATGGGGCAGATGTATGCAGGTAAGTCCTGGAGAATGCCAGGGTGTTGGGGCTGGGTAGATAGAGGACGGCTGGACAGGAAGAAAGAAATTAACAAAAAAAAAAAAGGATGACCCAGGTAATTAATTGCCAGGCAGAATGACTTCAGTTGTGGGCAGGTTACTCAAAACAATTATCAAGGAAAGACTAGTAGAGTTACTGGAGGAAAATGGGTTGCAGGACAGTAGACAGCATGGATTCACAGGGGAGAGATCTTGCAGATGAAGGTGATTAATTTGTTCTAATTGGGTGACTAGGGCAGTTGATAGAGGCCAGGCTGTGGATGTACTGTACCTAGATTTCAGTAAGGCATTTGGCTCCATCCCGCATGGAAGATGGCTCAAAAAACTGGTGGACCTAGGCGTAGGGGAGAGTCTAGACCCCTGCATTAGAAATAGGGGTGAGGGAGAACACAAAGGGTGGTGCTGAGTGGGGAATTCTTGGAAGTGAGGGAGGTCACTGTTCTTAATTTGTGACATTTGCAGTTGTAGTCAGGGCAAGATATGCCTTTTTGCTGGTGACACAGATTTGTGGGAAGGTGGATATCAAGATAGGCACAAGGATAATGTATGAGGATTTCGGGAGATCAGAGAGGAGGTCTGGAATATGGCAAGTGAAGTACAATGCAAAGAAATGCAAAGTCATGCACATCAAAGCAAAGAACACAAGGACAGAATGTAGGATGGGAGGGGAAGGGAGGAACAAACAAGGGAGGAAAGGAAGCTGGGGGTTATCATATCTGAGAACCTGACACATTCTGCCCCATGCAATAAGGCAGTGGGCAAGGCCAGCAAAATGTTGGGATGCATCTGCAAGGGTATCAGCAGTAAACATAAGGAGGTGATATAGCCCCTGTACAGATCCCCAGTAAGACCTAATAGAATAAACACAAAGGCCGGGATTTTCAAACTGCACTCAGCTGGGGAGCAAGCCTGGGCACAGCACAACTGGGCTGCGTCAGGGCGTGGACCAGGCGATATTCAACGGTGCTGTGCCATGGCTCAGCACCGTTGAATATGACACCTTTGCCACCTGCAGTGCACATGGTGCAGTGGCACTGCGCCAGTGCAAGTGGCAGGTGAGGAGCAGGGGGATGCGCCAGCACGAGTGCAGTTGCGCTAGGTGCAGGAACCGTGATATTCAGCAGTGGGTATGTAAAAGGGGCCATCAGGTATGCAGGGTGCAAATGGGGCCATTAACATACCATTATGGACCCGTTTGCATTCAGGTGCACCGAACCCCAGTGACTTGTGACTGGCACTCTGCCAGGGTGCAGCCATCGGGGAAGGACACCCCCTGCTCCTTAGCGGCAAGGCACCCCAACGCCCGATCGTGGGCACTGTAAAAGCACACAAATCCCTGGTAGTCCAGTGGACCTATCCCCCAGCCTGATTGTGGGCTTTATAAAATATGTATCATCCCTGGTGGTCCAGTGGACCCTTCCCCCAGCTTGATCGCGGGTTTCATAAAATATGTATCATCTCTGGTGGTCCAGTGGAGCCTTCCCCCAGCCCGATCACGGGCTTCATAAAATATGTATCATCCCTGGTGGTCCAGTGGACCGTGCCCTGACCAATTGCGGTTTATGAAAGAATTATCATCCCTGGTGGCCCAGTGGCCACATCCAGCCTGGTCACAGGCAATACAATGAAAATGGTACCTTGGTGGTCTAGCAGTATCCACTTCCCCACCCGCCCACTCAGTTCTGCCACCCCACTCCCCCATCAGCGGCAGGCAGCAGCTCCCCACCCGCATGGATCATTCACATATTGGGACTGTGTAGTACAGTATGGTCTGCATGCTCATTGTCCCATGCTGTGGACCAATGGGCATACAGCCATACTGTATGCTGTCAGTCGGTGGGCAGCCAGGCGGCATGTGGGTGGGGAGCTGCTGCCCACGGAGGGTGGTGGAGGGACTGAGTGGGCGGGAGGGGAAGGGGGTACCGCTAGACCACCAGGGTACCGTTTTCATCGTATTGCCCATGATTGGGCTGGATGCAGCCACTGGGCCACCAGGGATGATAATTCTTTCATAAAGCCTGTGATCGGGCTGGGGGATGGTCCACTGGATGGGATTACATTTACAAAGCCCACGATCAGGCATGGGAGAGGTGCGGCGCTGACAGGCAGTGGCTCCAGAGCTCAGGTGGCCACCCACAGCTGGCAGCTGCCATGTTGCACCCTGCAATATGGCAGCTCGCCTGTGGGTGGCCAGCACTTGCTCCTTTTTTTTTGGCTTAACAGTGTGCGGTGCAGGTAGGGGTGCACCTGCATATGCTCAGCACATCCCGGGCAGAATATCGGGATGTTCAGAGTATGCATGGGCACGCCCGCCCCCTTACTTGCGCTGCATACATTACTGATGCGCTCCAGCGCATCGGGATTTGTGCAGCACAAAATCCCCTTTTGAATATCGCACCGGGGAGCATCAGTGGGATGTGCATAGTGCAACTCTTTTTTCGCCATGCGCAACCCTTCTGAAAATCCTGGCCAAAGGTTATAAGAATGAACTGTTGGATAAGACGATGGAGTCTGATGAAAAAGATTAAATGCATCAGATCATGGGGACTGTCTGAAAACCAAAGGCACTTGTTCATCCAAGACAGACTGCACCTCAACAGAATAGGTGGAGACCTTCTGGTAAATGTTCTCTAAAACTATCAGTGATGCGTTAAACTAGCAATACGGGGAAATGGGAATCACATGCTAGGGTTACTAAGACAAAACAAGTAAATAAGACAACAACTAAGGAAGAAACAACAGAACAGAGGATTACTTGTAACAAGACCAGAAAAAAGAATGACAATAAAATCAAAATCCTACTAACTAATGCGTGGAGTTTCAGAAATAAAATGGATGAACTTAGATATATGTTTTTGTCAGAGCAGGTGCATGTATGTGTAATTACAGAAATGTGGTTTAAAGATGATGACTGGGATGTGGAAATCCCAGGCTATAATCTCTTTCAGAAAAAACGGGACAAAAGGAGAGGTGGAGGTATAGCTGTATACATAGCAGAGGAATTGAAAGCATAAGAGGCAAAACAACAGGAGAATAAAATGCAAGAAACTGAACTACTATGGGTACAGATTGAAAATGCAGGGAAAAAAAATCACTGTGGGCTTGGGATATGGATCCCCCAGCCTAAATTCTGAGGATAATCATTTTTTATCTGATCTAGAGAACATGGCAATAATAGAAGATTATCTACTTTGGGAGACTGTAATTTCCCAACTACTGTATTAACTGGTCAACTCTAGAGGGAGCTACTACCCATGAAAATAAATTTATCAAAATAATGATACAAAAAGGGCTAGAACAAATAGTGAGAAAACAAGGGAAAATCACATATTGGATCTTATGCTAAGAAACCTTGAGGAGGACAATATTGTCATAAGAGTATCAGACCCGTTAGGTGACAGTGATCACAGTAATAATAATAATTTTTATTTATATTGCGCCTTTTGAATACCAAGGCACATTCCAATAAAATAAGATATAAGCAAAGTATACAAACAGTAATGCAAAAACTGTTAAAAACAAATACAATCATCAATCAGAAACACCATAGGCCCTTTCCCATAAAAAGGATTTGAGAGCCTGTTTAAAACTCCCTACAGTTGTACACTCCCTTGTCCGGTGGGGTAGAGAATTCCAAAGGGATGGGACCACAAACATAAAAGCCCGGGCCCCAGCTGATTTTAATATAACCCTCGGAATCTCTAGCAACCCCTTGTCGGCTGAGTTGAGCAGCCTCACAGGGCGGTAAGGGCTCGAGAGTTCTTTCAGATAGTCACGGCCCAGATCATGCAGAGCTTTAAAAGTCAGCAATCCGACTTTGAAGGTGATCCGCCACTGAACTGGCAGCCAGTGCAGAGCCCGCAGCATCGGAGTAGTATAAGGAGAACTAGGGAGTACCTGTAAGTACTCAGGATGTGGAATTCTGCACCACCTGGAGGCGACAGATATAAACCCCCAGAAGTGCAAGGTAAAGTGAGTTGCAGTAGTCCAGGCGTGAGGTCACAAAGGCATGGATCAGAGTTGGCAGATCGCTGGACAGAACAAGGTGCTTGATTCTGGCGATGTTTCTCAGATGATAAAAAGAAGATTTTACCACTGCTGACACTTGAGATCGCAGACTCAGCCCCGCATCTAAGATCACCCTCAGATCTCGCACCCGTTCAGAGACAGGTAACTCGACATCCCTACAGAACACCTCAGAAGGGGAGACGGTCACAGGTCCCCCATCCGGCAATCCGGATCCAAAACCAACACCTCAGTATTCCCAGAATTCAGCTTAATCCAACTGGACCTCATCCAATCCTGGATTTCATTTAGGCAGCTATTGAATACCGAGATAGCTCCTTCCTGGTCGGGTGCAAAAGACAGGTCCAGTTGGGTGTCATCCGCATAACAGTGAAATCCCAACCCATACCATCTCACAGTGTCTCTGAGGGGAAGCATATACACCGCAAACAACATGGGGGACAATATAGAGCCCTGAGGAACCCCACAAAATAGAGAGATGGGATCAGAAGAAAAAACCCTGACACCACCCTCTGAGTTCTTCCGGTGAAGTATGATGTGAACCATCTGAGTACAACCCCAGAGAGTCCACAAATACATCTCAGGCGCTCCAAGAGAACCCCATGGTCAACGGTGAAAAATGCTGATGACAGATCCAAACAGAACCAAAATGGATAATTTTCTCTGGTTTCTCGCCATCAGGAGATCATTGAACACCCGAACCAGCGCTGTCTCGGTACTATGCCTCTTACGGAAACCTGATTGGAGAGGTTCGTAGATGCTATGGATGGTCAAATGGTTCTCCAACCGGGCTGCTACCACCTTCTTGATCACCTTCCCTGCAAAGGGGAGGTTTGAGATAGGTCTGTAGTTGGCAAGACAGTCTGGGTCCAAGTATGATTTCTTCAACAAGGGTGTCACCACTGCCTCTTTCAAGGAACCAGGATATTCACCCGAGTCAAGGGAAGACCAGACTATCTGTGCTAGAGCCAGTAGAATGGACTCTCCACATCCTAAAATTAGGGGAGTGGGCCCTGGATCTAAACTACAGGAGGTAGGATGCAGCTAACATTCATGATTTCCGGGCAGTCGAAGGTGCTCCAAGAAAATGAAGGGATAGTGACCCGATCCTGGGCACTTGCCACTAGCATAGAACATGTCAAACAGATGTCTGACCTAATGTCAGCCACCTTAGCAGCAAAGAACTGAGCAATCTCATCACACTGTAATTGTGAAAATGCTCTATGGAGCTGTAGACCGGTTGGGTTGCACAATCTGTCCACAGTTCTGAATAGCTGAGCAGGTCGGTTCTGAGCAGCAGAAATTTTCCCGGACAGGAACTCTGCCTTCTTACGGGAGATTTCTGACTGATAGAATTGATAGTGTTCTAACAGTCTAAGGTGGTCGGCATCCAGGCCAGACCTCTGCCAACAACATTCTAATCTGTGTCCAAGTTGCCGCAACTCCCTCAGAACCCCATCAAACTGTGGGGTCTGAGGTCGGAGGGAGAGAGGACGCACATGAACTGGAGCAATAGAATCCAGGGCAGAAGCAATGGTGGTGTTATAAGCCATAACCAGCACCTCTGAATCATTGCAATGCACAGGAAGTACTGATAGGTCAAGAACTGCCACAAGGCCATTAGAAAAAATATTCTACAAGGGGTGGTACTTGACCATCTCCACAGTGGTCGGCCTACAAGGAGGGGCACCAAAATTGAATCTCACAGTGTAGTGATCTGACCAGCTGACTGGTTCCACCCCCACATCAGAGGTCTCGATCCCCAGGAGGAAGACCAAGTCAAGAGAATGGCCACCTTTATGTGTAGCAGTGGTAACCACCTGTGTTAGGCCCAGTGAATCCGTTAACTGGAGGAGGTGTTGTCCAAATTGCGAGAGTTCATCGTCGACCCATGCATTAAAGTCACCCAGGACCATCAGCCTGGGTGATTCAAAGGCCAGGTCAACAATGAAGTCCGCTACTTCCTTAAGGAATTGCTTTTCATTTCCTGGTGGATGGTAGATGAGAGCAATTCGATAGCCCACACCTGCTACAACAGCACATTCGAAGGAAATGGTCTCCTCAACTGGAACACTAGTGAGAGCCAATTTGGTCTTAAAACAGACCACAACCCCCCATGGTCCAACCTCAGGCGATGTATCACCGTATACCCAGCTGGAATTGCAGCCTCCAAAATCGGTCCCACATTATTATCCAGCCAGGTCTCGGTGATGGAAGCCAGGTCTGTCGAGGCAACAAGATCTGAAATTACAGCAGTCTTGTTCTGGACAGATCTGGCATTGCACAACATCGCCCGGGTTGGACAAAACTCCTGGACTGCTCCGACTACCTGCCCATCACTAAAAATGGTGCCCTTGGGTATGGGGACCAAAAAAGATGGCCCACGCTCTAAGCTCCACTTCGCCCCAGGGCATCTCCTGGACTTAATCACCCTAATGGGAGCGGCCTGCTCACTTGCCTCCACTGTTCACCCCCTGCCCCCTCCTATGGGCAATACCTAAAGCCTGACAACTTTGGTAGATGGAGAAAACCAGAGGGGGTATAAAAGGGGTGGAGGAAGTGGAGAGCAGAGGCTGAGTAGTGCACGACCGGGGGCAACAAAGAGAACAAGCAAGAAAATACTTAAAATCAATTCCTTATACAGTTAAAACAGACTAAATAACTACAATAACTAAACTACTAAATAAAATAGTTACATCAATAAATAACTAAACCAAACCCAAATTAACTCCCCCCCCCAAGACTCTCTCACCGTATTGAGGATGGGAGGAAAAAACAATAACTAAAACATAAACAAATAAACGAATTCCCTCTAAAAAAACCCTCACAACAAAGATAAAGGAGAGGCCTACACAATGTTAGCAGGGCAATTCAAATTAATAATAATAATAATAATTGGCACTCTCACTGCCAAACAATGAACTTTTTTTAAATCAGAGTCTTGATGTTAAGTGTGGTTATGCAAAAGTATTTATAAAAAAACAGAGTATGAGGCCATGGGGGTGCCATGGGGCTCTCACCCCCACTCAAAGATAAAATGGCCAATTGCTGTTCTCTCACCACAGCAATAAACAGAAAAGAAAAAATATAAATCCAGAGTCCCTCTCACTGCCTTACCAGTTCAACAGCCTTGATCAAAAATAGTCTCCTTCTACCCCAAAGAAGGGAGCCGGAACGTCCACAGAAGCACTGTAGTCAAAAACCTGGAATACAGGCCAAGGATAAAGATAAGCAACTGCTGAAGACAATCTCTAGGTCGAACAGTAGTTACTTCCAACTCATGCAGGATAATATAATAATTCCTTAATAGATGTTTTTCCAGCAGACAAACAGTCAGGACCAAAGGGTGACAGCCAGTTTGCAGCTAGCCCAAACTAAGACCCCCCCCACCTGGGTCAGAGCCCCGAAACAGAGCAATCCCATAATCACCCCATGCCGAGGACTCCCCGGGATGAACAAAGGAGTAACACCCTCCGGTGAACTCCTGCTCAGCCCCTCAGCCCCAGAGAGCTCAGTTCGAGCCGTCGCTCCCCAGCCAGACACCCTGTCCCAGCCAAATCACACAGCAACAGCCAGTTTAAGGGGTCACAAGTGAAACTCCATGTTTCGAACAAATCCAGCACATAACAGGCTCACCACCTCCGGAGTATAAAAAAGACAGTTCTTGTGCTTAGAGATCCAAACCTCCTCACAGTCCTCTAAATGGCAGGACTTCACGATCTTCCAAGTGGGAGGACTCCTCAACTGGCGTCCACGCTTCCAGAGTAAAAATCTGGTCTTAAACGATACACCCCAAAACAGTATTCACTCTGGTAGAGTCCGTCCGACAGTCTAGCTAGCAAAAATCCATCCTTGATGTTCTGGTGGGCTACTTATGTTCCGCTGTTCCCCACAACAGAAGATCTTCTTTCTAAACACTAAAACGAAGGACCACACCAGCTCTCAAAACTCTGGCACAACCTCAGAAGACACCAGCAGGCAGGACAGACTGCAGTTAAGGGTGACAGGAAGGCTGACAAAACAACTGGCACCACAAATCCACAATGCCAGCAATAAGCAGCGATAAGTAGAACTCCCACCAGCTCCACAAAAACGGCTCCACTCAAAAAATGCACCGGAGGTAAGTTAAGCCGCTAATCTCCCGAGAAAACTTCCAAAAGATGCTGTGACTACTCCAACTAACTCACTTCAGGCCCTGACAAATCTAACAAAAGACAGACTACCAGTGGAAAAAAAATTACAATAAAAATAAAACGAATAAATTTAAAAGACTAAAAAACTACGGTGTTGCACTTGCTGCTACCGATGACAAGCCCAGCGTGGCTGCCATCTTGATCTTGATCTTGACAATACATAAGGAGGTAAAAATGGAAGTGATATAGTTAATGGAATCAGCTAACTGAAAAACTACCATAAACCTAATTATAAATCTATGGCTGTTGCACGGGGAGTGTTGCTCCCTTCCCTTACTTATGGGGTTGCAACATACTGTATACTGCTGTGTCTAAATCAGCCCTTCACAAATGGGACACCACCTACAATAACATCTGCCGTTATGCCTCCTCATCCCCTCGCGAAAACACCACTCTATGCAGATCTTCATTGGCTCTCCCCTTCTGCCCTCAGACTTCTGTCTCTTGGCTCCCCGACGGATGCTGTTATCAGAGAGCAAACACCCTCATCTCTAGCCTCCTTACTGATCCCTCAATCCTTCTCCTATGGCCTTCACTCAGTTGATCAATCCCTCTAACATGTCCCAAGATGTAAAACTTCAAAGGGTACCTGTGCTTTCTTTCATGTTGCCCCCCCTGCAATGGAACCCCTTTTCCCTTGCCATTCGTCACTCACCAACTAATGATATTTTTAAAAAGGAACTGCAAAATTTCGTAACCAAATCAATTCCTTGTACATGCTTTGATCCCACCTAGTCCCCCTTCCTCTAGTCTTATCACCATGGTCCAATCCTTACCCAGATTACCAAACCTCATGCTAATTCTTGCCTCTCTGGGTTACCCTCTTTGCTCGTTCTGTGATGTTTTGACCTTATGTGAATTTAGCCCCCTTTATCTCTATGCTGATTTTTCTCTTTGGTTGCACCTACCTTGTATTACTCCATTGTATGTCTCTGTATTTGATTGGTTTCCCCTTTTGTTTGTTATATTCTGTATTTCTCCCACCCATTTCCTTAATGCTCTTTTGTGCTTGCACTTACCATTATACTGTTGCTTAGCTGGAAATCCTCCCTTTTTGTCCTCACCTGTATTAAAGTGCAATCATATGTCCGTAACCTATAATTAACCACAATATGCTACTCTCTGATGTTTTATGTGATTGTTTTCTTCCCTAGGAACTACACTGCAAAGTCATGTTAATTGTTAGCATCTCCTATTATTGTTTATTTTGTCACTGTCATTATATATAACTGTATATTCTACCTCATTTTGTATTTTTTCTGTATTGTACAATCACTGTTGTAACCTCCTGGGTTGTGCCACAAAACAATCATTTATATGGCTAGTGCACCTTACCCAGTAAATAAAAATGAAATAAATAAATAAATGAATAAAATTAAGAACTATCTATCAACATAGAAATGGGAGGGAGACTTTAAAAATTCTAATCTGAATACTATATAGACAAAACTCAAAAACAGAATAAATTACTGTAGTAAAACATGAGTTCCTGAGGTAAGAAAGTATAGTAAAAAAGGCAGAATACTGGCTTGGTGGGGAACATCAGTAAAGAACAGTATCAACAGAAAAAAAGAGGAAATGTGCTAAATATAAGAAGCATTCAATAGAAGCCGATTGGGAAACATATAAAAAGGAAGCAAATAAAAGCAAGAGATTAATTAGAAGGGCAAAAATGAAAGCGGAAGTGCAAATGGCAACAGCTGTTAAAGATAATAAGAAAATGCTCTATAACTATGTAGGCTCCCATAAGGGAAATAAAAAATGAGTGGGATCCTTACAAACAGGAGTAGGGATGCTCAATGAAGAACAAGATATGGCAAATGAGTTGAACCGATTTTTTTTTAGAAAAAGAGGTTTTGGATAAAATTGAAAGCTGAAACATAATAAATCAGCAGAGCCAGATGGCATAAACCCTAACTTCCTCAAAGAATTAAATACTGACTTGAAGGGACCGATTAAGATGCTTTTCAAAGCATCTATAAAGGAAAGCATAACACTTATAGAATGAAGGGAGGCAAATGTCACACCTATCCACAAGAAAGGAAACAGAAAAGATGTCAAGAATTATAGTCCAATTAGCCTAACATCAATACTGGGTAAATTACTAGAAGGGCTAATACAAGAACATAGTAGACCACATAAGAAAAAAGGGGTATATCGATATAACTCAACACATATTTAGCCCAGGCCATTCATATCTTACAAATCAAATGAAGTTCTTTGAGCCTGTAAGTGCAGCCCTAGATAGGGAAATGTCTGTTAATATTATTTTTCTTGATTATGCCAAGGTGTTTGATTCTGTATCCCATGAAGCACTAATAGAACAGTTAGCGCAAATACAGTTAATTCAAATATAATCTCATGGGTAAGATCATGGCTAATGAACAGATGTCAAAGGGAGGGCATAAGAGGCTTTTACTCTGAATGGGGTGAGGTGACAAGTGATGTGCCCCAAGGCTCGGTCTTGGGACCAACTCTTTTTGCATTCACTTGCGCGCATACGTAAGGAAAGTTTTGGGACAGTACAACTTTTTGGAGGTGTGTGACTCTGCTGTCCAATGCAGTACTCAGTGTAACGGGCACAACTGCACTACACCAATGGATTTGAGAGCTGTCTATGACAGCAGTTTGGCTGCAGTTGTCTACAGTTGAAAGAAAAACACCACTGTCTCACCCCCCCAACCAGAATCGGGGTGCGTGTTGGGGCCATTGGTCCTAACTCTCACCCCATTCTCCTATTCCTCAGCTTCTTTTCACATGTGATGGGGTGAGAGTTAGGGCCGACGACCCAGCACACCCGATTCCGATTGGGGAGGTGGGCTGGAGGGGGCAAAGAGGGTTTCAACCCCACATCGAATTTCCTCACTTTTGTCACTGTGGAACAACCCTAGTTGATGCATTAAATGGAGTTTTTGCCTCTAATATATATATATATATATATATATATATATATATATATATATATATATAAAACAAAACAATCACTGAAAAAAAAACTAAAACTTACACAGGATTAACAGGGGATAGGGAGAAGTACCAGGAGAAACAAAGGGAGGCAGGGAAGTCAGTAAGGGAAGCCAAAGCTCAGACAGAAGAACACATTACAAAAACAGTGGTTAAAGGGGACAAAACCTTTTACAGGTACATAAGTGAAAAAAGAAGGACAAAGGGAGGGATAGTGAGACTGAAGGGGGAGGATGGGAGCGCATGGAGGATGACAACAGTAAGCTGACATATTGAACAGGTATTTCTGCTCAGTCTTTACTGAGGAAGAGGGGTAATGGGTCTGAAGGAGTACAAGGGTGAGAATGGTGCAGAAATGGACACAAGTCCCTTTACACGAGAAAGGGTCCTGAAGGAACTGGAAGTAATAAGAGTTGATAAAGCAATGGGGCCAGATGGGTGCACCCCAGGGCCCTTAAAGAACTAAGAGAGGTGGTGGCTGAACCTCTGGCTATCCTGTTTAGCCAATCACTGGAAACAGGGGAGGTACCCAAAGACTGGAGGACAGCAGATGTAGTCCCCTTATACAAAAGTGGGAACAAAGAGGAAGCAGGGAACTACAGACCAGTCAGCCTCACCTCAGTAGTGGGAAAGATCATGGAAGCACTACTGAAGGAGAGATTGGTGGAACATCTGGTTGTCAATGGACTACAGGACCCAAGGCAGCATGGTTTCACCAGGGGAGGTCATGTCAGACCAACCTCATTGAATTTTTTGACTGGGTGACTAGGAGGTGGATCAGGAGGCAGTGGACATGGCCTATCTGGACTTCAGCAAGGCCTTTGACACTGTGCCACATAGAAGACTATTACACAAACTGGGGAATATGGGTGTGGCAGGACAGTAGTGTGTGGGTAGGTAACTGGCTGGGTGGAAGGACACAGAGGGTGGTGGTAATGGCTGTCACCCACAGAGGAAGAGTGACCAGTGGGGTACCACAGGGATCAGTGCTGGGACCGGTCCTATTCAACATCTTCATCAGTGACATGGCGAGGCCCTAGAAGGCAGAAATTTCACTGTTTGCTGATGACACAAAGCTCTGTAACAGAGTAGACACACCAGAGGGTGTAGACAGAATGAGAAGGGACCTGCAGAAACTTGAAGAATGATCAAGGGTTTGGCAGTTGAAATTCAATGCAAAGAAGTGCAAGATAATGCATATGGGGCACAAAAACCCTGGCACAATATATCAGTTGGGGGATGAGGATATAGCATGCACCAAGTAGGAAAGGGATCTTGAGGTTGTCATCTCTGATGACCTCAAGGTAGGGAAACAGTGTGACAAGGCATCAGGGAAAGCAAATAGGATGCTGGGATGTATAGGCAGGGGCATCACCAGCAGGAAAAGGGAGGTCATAATTCCGCTATACAAGACACTAGTGAGGCCCCACCTGGAGTACAGTGTACAGTTCTGGAGACCATACCTACGTAAGGACACAGACAGGGTAGAGAAGGTTCAGAGGAGGGCAACAAAGATGGTGCATGGATTGCATCACAAGTCCTATGAAGACAGGTTGAAGGAACTGAACATGTACTCCCTGGAGGAGAGGAGGGAGAGAGGGATATGATAGAGACATACAAGTATCTTACAGGGAGGAACAGGGTGCAGGAAAACACTATTTTTAGCGAAAAGATGTTTCAGGACTAGAGGGCATGGGATGAAGTTGGAGGAGGACGATTCAGAGGAAACATGAGAAAGAATTTCTTCACAGAACGGGTGGTGGACAAGTGGAACACCCTGCCAGAGGAAGTGGTGGGGGCTGAAACAATCACGGGATTTAAGAATGCATGGGATAGACATAAAGTAATTCTAGAGGTCAGGGGTAAGGGGAAATAGACTTCTAGGAAAACAAACTGAACTTACAAGCTCAAATGGGCAGACTAGGTGGGCCATAGGCCCTTATCTGCCGACACTGTCTATGTATCTATGTATCTATGTAACAGGAAGGTAGACAGATGTGGGGAGTAGTGCAATGTACTGGCTGTGGGGAAGCAGTCTTCCAGGAGTCTTTCTGGAGGCTGAGATGCTGCCCTATTTGCAGGCAACTCTCTGCCCTGATGGAGGAGGTTGCCCATCTTCAAGCCACACTGGACAGCAGTAAAGGAACCTCCCCCACCCAGGGAGCACCAGGACCACCACCACTACACCAGAGATTGCCAAGAAAGTGCAGCAGTTGGACCACAGTGGGCTCAGAGAGGGTGAGGGTGGTGGAACAGAGGCACACCCAGTCAATTGTACTACTCCATAATTGATACACCATTCTGATGGAGCAAAGTTTCCCTATGGATGCACCTGCAGATGAGACTAAGGAGGACTGGACAACTGTCACAAGGTATCCCCACAGGAAGTAGGCAGAGGACACCACAAGGAAAGGAAGCAGCTCCTGGTGGGGGACTCAATTATTAGGGGGATAGAACTGGGGGGAGCAGGGAAAACTGAAGTAAGGTGCCTGCCTGGTGCCATGGCTTGGAGAGACAGGAAGCGCATCCTCAGAATCATGAGAACAGCTGCACGGGAGACTGAGCTGGATGTCGTTATCCACCTAGGGATGAATGTATTGGCTCAACATGAGATTAGAGCTGTACAGGAGGAGTTTGTGGAGTTGGGGAGGGGCCTAAGGCAAGTAGCACATACAGTATCCTTCTCAGAGGTGCTGCCTGTCTATGGCAAGGGTGAGGCGAGGGTATGTCACACCATGCGATTCAATGAATGGTTGAAAAAATGGTACAGAGCACATGGGTTTGGCTTCATTGGGGACTGGGATTACACCTGGAGGGATACCAGCCTATACTGGCAGGATGGTCTGCATCTGTCCAGGAAAAGAACAAGTCTTCTGGGTGATCAGTTTAAATCCTTTAATTGGAAATCTTTTAAACTTGTCAAGAGGGAGGCACTGATAAGCAGCAGGGAATTCCCAGCCTCCCCTTTCAAAACAGGGTACTAAATGAGATAAAGACCAAGGTAGAAAGGTCAGTAGGGAGCAGGACAGGGGTGAATGGAGAAAGCAAAGTCAGTGAGGACAGGGATGGTGCTATAAGAGGTAAAGCCATCAGAAAAATGGAGAGCAATGAGTACCAATGCCCATAGTCTGGGCAACAAGCTTCCTGAATTAGTGGCCTTGATATAGGAGGAACATATGGATATCGTGGCAGTCACAGAAACATGGTACACACAGAACCATGACTGGGACTTAAACATACCAGGATACACTATCTACAGGAGGGACAGGGAGGGTAAAAGAGGAGGAGGAGTAACTCTCTACATAAGGGAAGGAATCAAAGCAACAGAGCAAAAGAGTAAACAGGGATGAGAGGAAGCACTGTAGGTCAATTTGGAGACAGGCAATGGCACCACAATCTGCATAGGGGGTTGTATACAGACCACCATCTCAGGAGGAGGACATGCTAGAAAGTATCCTTAGAATGGCAGAAAAGGGGAAGATATTGCTGATGGGGGATCTGCATATGCCAGCTGTTAACTGGAGTGCATTTGCAGCAGCCACTTCTAAGAGTGGGGTCATTCTAGATGCCCTTCGAGGGCATGCCTTAGGCAACTAGTATTGGAGCCCACTAGAGAAGGAGCAATCTTAGACCTGGTACTCTCAAATGGAGATGGAGAGAGGATCACAGATGTAGAAATGGGTAGCCATCTGGGAACTAGTGACCATCGAACAGTATGGTTCATGATAAACTCAGCAGTAGAGTCAAGCCATACAAAGGCAAAGGTATTGGACTTCAGGAGGGCTGACTTTGCTAAAATGGGTGAGTGCCTAAGGAATGCACTAGCAAATGGGCAGGAAGGAAGGATGGAAGAACAATGGGGAATAATCAAAACTGCCATCACAGAGGCAACAAGCCTTTGTGTGAAGCAAATAAACAAAACAAAACGATGTAAGAAATCACTATGGTTCTCAAAGGAGGTGGCAGGGAAGGTTAGGGAGAAAAAAGAGAGCATCCAGGAAGTACAAGGAATCACAGAAGAAGCAGGACAGAGAACTGTATCAGTTAAAGCAGAAGGAAGCAGGGAAGGCAGTCAGAACAGCAAAGGCCCAAACCAAGGAAAAGATAGCCAACTCAGTTAAGAAGGAGATAGAACCTTTATAAGTACATCAGGAGTGAAGAAAGACCAAGGAGGGATAGTGAGGCTTAATAAAGGGAGGGGGTGACAGAGGTGACTATGAAAAGGCAGAGATACTAAACAAACATTTTTGCTCAGTATTCACAAATGAAAAGGGGGAGGTACCTAAACCAAACAATAGAAACACTCTTGAAACAGGGGTTGGTACCAGCCCGATCACAGAAGAAAAGGTTCTGAAAGAACTCTTAAAACTGAAGATGGACAAAGCAATGGGGCCTGATGGGATTCATCCCAGAATTCTAAAAGAACTAAGGGTAGAACTAGTGACACCACTGACTACCCTGTTTAACAAATCATGGGAGGATGGGATGGTACCTGAGGACTGGAAGAGGGCAGATGTTATTCATTCCACTTCACAAAAGTGGGAGCAGGGCAGAAGCAGGAAACTACAGACCTGATAGTTTAACCTCAGTGATTGGGAAAATGATGGAATCACTTCTAAAAGAAAGAATTGTTAAGTACCTAGAGGCCAAAGGGGTACAGGACCCAAGGCAGCATGGATTCACAGCGGGAAGGTCATGTCAGATGAATCTAATTTATTTGACTGGGTGACCAAAGTAGTAGATCAGGGAGGGGCTGCGTACGTGGCCTACCTAGACTTTAGCAAGGCATTTGACACAGTCCCACACAAAAGATTAATATACAAGTTGGCCAGCGGGTGGGTTCCAAGACGGTAGCCTGGGTAAAGAACTGGCTAGAGAACAGGACACAGAGGGTAAAAGTAAACAGAGTCCACTCTGAAGAAAGGGGGGTTACTAGTGGGGCACCGCAGGGTTCAGTACTAGGACCAGTCCTCTTTAATGTCTTTAAAAGCAACATTGCAGAAGGACTGGAAGGAAAAGTATATCTCTTTGCAGATGGCACAAAGATCTGCAACACAGTTGATATAAAAGATGGGGTGGAAAGGATGAGCAGGGACTTGGCAAGGTTGGAGGAATGGCCAAATGTATGGTAGCTTAGATTTAATGCTAAGAAGTGCAAGGTAATGCACCTGGGAAACAAAACCCCAAGGGAAGAGTACACAATGGGGGTGAGATACTAACAACAACACAAATGAAAAGAGACCCGGGGGTAGCCATATCAGATGACCTAAAGGTGGGCAAGCAATGTGAGAGGGCAGTAAGGAGGGCTGGGGGATACTGGGATGCATAGGGAGAGGCATCACCAGTAGAAAACAGGAGGTTGTTATCCCTCTGTACAGACAGCTGGTGAGACCCCATCTGGAGTACTGCGTGCAGTTCTGGAGACCCTATTTCCACAAAGACATCGACAGAATGGAGGCAGTCCAGAGGACGGCAACTAATATGGTGCAGAGTCTGCACCGGAAGACATATGAAGAGAGACTTAAGGAGCTTAAGATGTATAGCCTCGAGGAAAGGAGGGAGAGGGGAGATATGATATAAACTTTCAAGTACCTCAAGGAAATCAACAAAGTCCAAGAGGGTAGCATCTTTCAGAAAAAGAGGTGTGCAAGAACAAGGGGGCACAATTTAAAGTTAGAGGGGGGAGAGCACAGAGGTAATGTGAGCAAGTTTTTTTTGTATGGAAAAGGTTGTGGATGCATGGATCCACCTTCCCGAAGAAGCTGTGGAACCAAAAACAGTGGTGGAAATCAAGAATGCATGGGACAGTTATAAGGCAAAGCTAGGGGTGGGGGTAAGAAGAAGTAGGCTGTTGGTTAACTAGGATCTGCAGCTTATCCATTAGGTAGGGAAATGGGTAGACTGGGAGGGCCAAGTGGTCCTTATCTGCCATCAAATTCCATGTTTCTATGTTTAAGATTATGCACCTTGGTCACAACAATCAGAACTATAATTATATATTAAATAACACTGCCATACAGGAAACTAGAAATGAAAGGGATCTGGGCGTCACTATTACTAACAACCTTTCCTTCAGTTCACGTACTGTACAAGAACAAAAGTAAAACAGGCAACAAAATAGAAGGATACATTTTCAAGAATACTAAAAGTAAGGAAGAGTCAGTAACTGTGCCATACACAGCACTGGTCAGGCCCCGTCTGGAGTACTGTGCTCCTTTCTGTGCCCCACAGACTAAAGGAGGAGAAAACTAATTGAAAGAGTACAGAGGAAAGCAACTAAAAGAATTGTTAGTGTACAGGATAAGGGATATGGGGAAAGGCTGAAAGAGCTAAAGATGTAGTCCATGGAGTGTAGAAGGCTGAGAGGTGATTAACGCCTAGTCTAAAATGTATCTAAAAACAACTATACATGGGAAACAATTGGACTGACCAAGGCGGAGAGTAATAAAACACACCTGTACACATGGGCTAACAATAAAGGATGAAGTAAATAAAACAACCAAAAAAAATAAATGGTTCAGCCAGCGGGTGGTAGCCACTTGGAATGCACTCCCTGAAAGTATAGTCATAAGCAAAACAATGGATATGTTTAAGAACTCACAAGATCAATACATGGGAAGCACGAAATATGGTTTTCACCACTGAAAAGTGGCGTGTTAACAAAAGGTCATATGACCTCCTTACACCAATGAAGCTCACATAGAATATTGCATGCAGTTCTGGAGTTCACATCTGAAAAAAGGACAAAGTCTGGGTTGAATCAGCACAGAGAAAGGCCATCAAGATATCAGATGGGCAGAAGGACTTTTTTGCTGTTGGCAATCACAACTACCTAAATGGCTGTCTGGATTCTCAAATGGAAAGCTGGACATGCTACCTGCCCTCCTCATAATTCCAAAAGCTCCCCAGGACCTCACTTGCCCAGACATATGGCTGGAGTGGTCAGGTCAAGGGGTCAAATCACCAACTGGCTCCCCCTCCACACCACTAGAGAGCCTGCCTTTTGTTTTCTTGGATAGCAACTGGAACTGCTAAAACTTACAACTGCCCAGCCAATTTGCTGTCCAGATTCCCATGAGGGAGGCAGGACTTCAGCCGATTAAAGGTCTTCTGCCATCCTCACAGTCACAGGTGTATTGTAGGTCCTGGCCTGCCCATCTTCATGGCTGAAGCCGCCAAGCAGGGGTCAAAGTGTCTAACTGGATCCACCTCCATGATGCTCAAGCGATCACATTTTGTTTTGCTGTCACTTACTGCCCAGCCAGTCCAACTGCCTGAACTCTCTCTGGAACTTTAGTCTATTTCCTGTATCACCAAGTTGTCCTCAGCATAGCAATGCTTAGCATAAGGGCCAAAGAACGCACAACAGTGTCCCACCTTGGGGTATCAACTTGGGGCATCTGCAGTCAGCTGGAAATGCTGCCTCCCAGGTGTGCCTCTTCTGCTGCCCTGTACCGGTGACTGTTTCTGCGGAGTCCTAACAATGGCATGTACAGTATTTACAATGGTTTGGGACCTACATTTCTTAGGTTTTGCTGAGTATGTTTTATGTTTACAGTCAATTAACTTTTGCTTGGAATGCTTGCAGTACATATTGGATATACTGTAGTCTGTGTTAAAATATGCCATTTATTTCCGTGAGTGACAAGACTGGGGGGGGGCCACAACTCACACTCATGAGTTGCGAAATTACTGCCCCCTGAAGAATGGCAATAAATGGCATATTTTAGCACAGACTCTTGTATGCTCTGTATATACAATGATTTGTGTTGCAGTTTAAAAGTTTCAATTTTTTTTTTGTGGTTTGTGTCATGGGTTACAGGCTGTCCCCTTCCCTCACTAAAAGTGCTGTCAGTACCAAAACACTAAAACTCATGCAGCACCCCCCAGGAGAGAGTGCTACTTAAGTTGGATCCCCTCCCACCCCTGCAAAAGTACTGTGCCCAAGAAAACACATATTTTTGAAAGATTCTTCTGTTGTCAGCATGGGGTCCTGAAATGAGCAAGGTGGAATTGCAGTGGTTTCAGCTTAGAGGAGAGAGACCGACAAAGCATGCACAGAGACTAGCTGGCTGGTTTCTCAATCTGTTAAGAGAGCTAGTGGGAACTGTGACCAGCCAGCTGGTCGTATCATGAGTTAAATGATGGCACAGGAGGGGAATGTAAATAAAATGGCAGACTTGCAGGGAAATATATAGTAATAAAATAAAACTGAAAGTGGAGAAATAACTGTGCCAGCGGGTAGTGGGAACCAAAATAGTGGCGGGAACAGGGTTTAGAAATGTAAAACAGCATTCACTATTGGCTATAGTGAGGGGGCAGTTTATCGTTGGATTAGCCGGAATGCTATGTCAATCAAGCTGATTAACATTTTTGTGCAACTGTGTGATGTAGGCAACTGAAAAATAAATGGTGTTGTTCACTCACTGGGTGAATGACATTGTCTGTTTCTCTTGGATCAGACTGTTAGGAAATAATGTATTTATTTAAATACTGAGATCCCTACCTACATTGTATACATTGTCTTACACAAGCCATCATTGACCTACCCTGTATTATTGACTCCCCCTTGTTACACACACAATGGATATATTCTCATCTGTGTTGGGCCAGTCCTCTGTTTGGTTCTTTGTCGCTATATCAGCTGTGCCTGCTTTCTTACACCTCCTGGCTGTTTACCCTCTCTTACTGCCTCTCTTAATTTGCACCCTCAGCTCCTTTGTCTTTCCACCCCACCCTTAGCTTCCCCACCTCATTCATAGTTAATTTTTTTTAGCACCCCTGCCCCTGCTGACGGACTGCCGCCAACCTCACGCCCATACTTGCTAACTCTTAAAATTAATCCTCCTCTCCTTTTGGCCCCATTAGGGATCCCTGTGGAATTTTTGGCGCCACCGCTGAAAGCGGC
The DNA here is from genome assembly GCA_016271365.2 of Neoceratodus forsteri. Lineage (NCBI taxonomy): Eukaryota > Metazoa > Chordata > Ceratodontiformes > Ceratodontidae > Neoceratodus > Neoceratodus forsteri. The sequence continues at coordinate 88,449,625 of CM028136.1, forward strand.
GTTCAACGGCCGCCACGCTGACTCCTGATACAGATCCTGGCTACCTTCCTGGAACTCTGCCCTGGATCCTGCTACCAGGTACGAGTGCCTAAGTCCGTGAAAGCTCCATATCTTGCGACTGCATCCCGATTGGTGTGTGGCACTGCTGCCAGTGTCCTGTGATTGGACAGGACTATCTTTTCACCACAGCCATTAGTGCGCTCATGGACTGCTACCTAAACTGTCTTTCTTCTGCCTCCTGAAGCACTTCAGCTACTCGGGTCTCTTGGGGCACTATTATTTTGTCCCACCCCCACCACCTCCTCCCAGGCCTCCTTTAAATACACTCTTGCCCCTGTTACCTTGGGCTGCTTCATCAATCCATTCCAGCACCCTCAGCCTCAGCCTATAATAGTTGCCTTAGCTGATCTCCTATTCTGCTGTTTTTTTCCCCTTTCTCTCCCCCTCTTAGCCAAACTGTGCCTCCTCCCTATTCCCCACCATGGAGGCTTTAAACCTGCTTCCCACAATGTTGTTAGCAGTTATGATAGTGCTGCTCTGTCCCACTTCACATGAGGTTACCTCCTCTCAATCCACCTGCCAGCTAATGCCAATTAACTCTCTGCATTACACTCTTGGCATGACAACAGGGACTCAACATGATTATCCCATGGCCCACTGCTCCCCACTTTGGCATACTGATTACCTTCTGAAGCCTCAAATGACTAGCCCAACGGGGAACCTACTTGCAGTAGCAGATCTCTGCAATAAGGCAGGACAACCTCTGCACCATTACACCAAGGCAAACAGACGCCTAACAAACAAACAAGCCATCAAAAATCTTAAAACCTCTCTCCTGAGATTTCTTTCAATGCTACTTCTCCTCTCAGGAAACGTTCACCCTAACCCTGGACCTTGTGGACCGACTGCCCACCCCCAGAACAAAGGGTTCACTCACACTGTCATCCATCAATGTTTGTAGCCTCCTCAGGAAACTCAATAACCTCCAAACCTGGATCCAACAACACAATCCTGACATCCTCTCTGTTGTTGAAACATGGCTTACTCCCAAGATCCCTGACACTGCAGTTGCAATTCCCAGATACTCAATCTTCAGGCAGGACAGGATTTCTAAGCTGGGCGGTGGCTGTGCCATCTACCTGAGAGATACCTTTATGGGACACGTTATCCCTTTTCCTAGCCCGGGATCCCCATCTCAGATTTTCACTATCAAAGGTCTCCTAGGGGCCCATAATAAAAATCTTACTATAGTCTCCGTATATATACCTCCAAAGGACCTGGTCAGTCACTTTAATAACGTAATGGAATGCCTCAAGGGACTGCACCATAACACGGAGACCATAATTACGGGTGATTTTAATATTAACTGGCTTGCACCTGAGGCCTGCATCTACAGGATACTGTCATTGCACAGCACCTCACACAGCTTGTCCCCACACCCACTAGATGCAACTATAGGAAGGGGACCAGCACCCTAATCAACTGGATACTGTCAAGCCGCCATGAAAGAATCACTAAGGTGACTGTTCTACCAGACTCCTTAAGTGACCACTCACCCATAATTTGCTCTTGGGCTAACAACTTCACCAAGCCCCCCCTAAAATAATATACACTAGGGTTCTCAAGCAGGGGCACCTACACCTGCTAAAATCTCATTTAAGCAGGCTGGATTGGTCTAAAATTGACACTCTCAAGGACATAAATAAAGCCTTGGAACTGTTCATCCATTACTTCACTGCGGCCTGTGATATCCATGCACCACTTTTAAAGAAGAAGGTCAAAGGCAGGTCTAACCCCTGGATAAACTCTGAGCTCATAGCGTAGCTCAAACAAAGGGACCACCTCTGGCATTGTGTTTGAGCTACAGCAGCGAAAGGGGACATTCAACGATACAAAGCAGCAAGAAATGGCTGTACCCGAGCTATACAGAATGCCAAAAGCAAATACTTTAAGGAGACACTTACCAACTCCTGGGGTAATGGCAAAAAATTACTTCAAGGACCTCACAGGCAAGGATGCTAAGGCACCACCTGCTATACTCAACATAGATGGTATACTTACGCTTGACCTAAGTACCATCTCCAACACATTCAACAACGCAATCTCAAACCAGAGCAGTATCCTTCCACCTGATTTTTCCAATGGCCCCACCTCCAACTCCACCTCTACTGCTGCGTCCCAAACACACTCTGCTCTGCAGTTCTTCTTCAAATAGATCCCAATGCACTTAGTCAGAACCTATATACGCAAGGCCATCAGCAAAACTGGCTACAGTGGTGACTCCCTTGATCTGAAGTTGCTTGCACTAGTTCTAGAAGAGATCCTTGAACCCCTGACAAAGATCTTTAACCTATTCTTAAGACTGGGTCAAGTCCCATCACTCTGGAAACAAGCAACTATCACACCTGTGCACAAAACTGGAGACAAGTCACTGCACCCCAACTACAGGCCCATCCTCCATCCTCCCCCCTTATCAAAAGCTCTAGAATGAATAGTCTCTGACCAGCTTGTAGAGTTCCTGAACAAATATGAAATCCAATGCCCAGAACACCATGGCTTTCGAAAAGGACATAGTACCGCCACAGCACTGTTGGAATTTACCGGTTTCCTCCATGACACCCTCAACTAAGGAACATGTGGAGGGGGCAGTATTCATTGATCTAGCGAAGGCCTTTGACACCGTAACCACCCACTCCTACTCGATCAACTGACTGCCCTCAGGCTCTCCAATGATGCACTGCCCTGGTTTGCTAGTTACCTAGGGGAAATGGTCCAACATGTCAGGATTGCTGGAGTCACCTCTGATGAAAAAACAGTCCTCTCAGGTGTCCCCCAGGGGTCAATACTGGGGCCATTACTCTTTTCTCTCTTTCTTAATGGCCTCCCTAGCGTCTGCCAACAGAGAATATTACTTTATGTGGATGACACAGTACTGTTTACCAGGGACCGAGATTCTAGTCAACTTGAGAGTCAACTACAATGCGATTTCAGGCACATTGAAGATTGGTTTAGCTCACACAAACTTGTACTGAACTATAGCAAAACCAAGGTCATGACATTCTACAGCATAAGGAGCAAATACAAACCTCTGTCCCTAACCATCAAGAACCATGTCACCTGAACATGTTCCTGAGTTTAAATACCTTGGTATCACCCTGGATAGCTCACTTTCTTACTCGCAGCACGTTGGGAATATAGCGAAGGCCACCAACATATGGATTGGCCTGCTCCACAAGCACAAGCATTGTCTGACCCCTGAAGCCCTTAGGCTGGCCATCTATAGCTCTGTCACCTCGATTATTAACTATGGTCTAGTGATCTATGGCTCTGCCTCCCCCTACTGCTCTCTGGAGGATATCTGTGACACTCAACAAAGCCTGTAGGCTCCTAATGGGTGCCGCCCGCCTAACACACAACTGTGACCTACATGCCCAGGCCGGCTGGCTACCACTCCAGAGTAGAATACAATACCAGACCTGCTGGCTCACCAAAACAATCTCCTCGGGCACATGCCATCAGGACTGGCAAAACTCCTTACTGCCTACAACAGCACCGAGCTGACACAAAGAGCTCATCAACAGACCTTCCAGGTCTGTAGATGCTAGACCACCATGGGTCAGAGGTCATTCATGCACAGGGCTCCTCAGTGGTACAATACCCTTAACAAAGAAACACTTGCAGCTGTGACTCTCGGTCCCTTTAAAAGGGAGCTACGACTATCCCTCACCTCCACCACACAATGTGACTGCCTCTCCTAAGCAACAGTCATTTCCTCTACCCTAGTCGTTGGTGATCTGTAACCAGCCATATTGCCTCACTCTTTTCTTCACCAGCCTCCACCCTCTCACCCATTTACGCCCCCAACCACCCACCTCTCCCCTCTCAGCTGGCAGCTTCCTTCATGAGGCCTCCGGCCCATTCACACCACTCTTTTGCCATCCACCTCTACCTTCCAACAATGGCCCTTTAGCCTGTTGATGCCCTCCTGACTCCCTTCTATCCCATATACAGTTCACCCTGAAAACTGCGACAAGCTGGCTTTTGCTGTCTCTCTCCACTATTTACTGTACATATAATATTTTAGTCAACAGTGTGTGTTAAGAATGTAACTGTTGTTTACCTTTGTATGTTTGTTACCCTACATCCTTTGACGTGGAACCTTTGTAAATGAGCAGTTTCTGCTCAAAGGTTTTTGTAATCCTAGAGTTTAATAAATAGAAAATAAATAAAAAATACCCTCAGCACTCCCTGCTTGCTCAACTGAACCCTTCCTTTCTGCTAATAAAAAAAAATAGGTGCTATTTTGCTGAAGCATACATTGTGCCACAGGCTCTCCTACTCCTCCCCCTGACAATAACTAACATAGTCCAGATTGCATCCCATGCTATAAATTCCTTCGTATCTACCAAGATAGCATTCTTAGGTTTCAGCATGATATTAACTTCTCTGCCTCGAACCAAGAGATGAAACTACATTCTTTATTCCACAAGTCCTTGTTTCACCTCCAAATAACAAAAAAACCCAAAACTTTTTCCAACTATCTTGCATCACCTCTAAAACCTTCATCTCTCTACTCAATCCCAGGGGCATAGCTACAAGAGTGCAGGGGGTGCAGTCGCACCCGGGCCCACAACATTTCAAGGTAGGAACTGAATCAGTTAGTGGCACTAGCTGAAAGCCCTGCTGTGGAGAGTTTATTGAGGAGGAGGTCATGGGAGACAGTGTCAAACGTCTTGGCTAGGCCAACAAAAATGACAGGTGTTGTGGCCCTGGTCCATGACAGAGAGGATGGAGTCAGTTTGCCTCAGGATAGAGCTAGTTATCCAGGGTAGGATGGATTTCAGTACAGCAAAGGAGCAGGTGACACAGAACAGTTCATAACAATACGTTTCATTTAACACAGAGTTAGAAATTAGCTCCTGGTACAGGTCACAGTTCTTCTCTAGTACAAGGGGTAGCACAGTGAAAGCAGTTTGATACTGGGTCACAGTTACAGCATAGAAAGAAAACAACTTTTCAGTGTACACATACACTCATTGAGAGCTCAGTCAGTGGCCAGCCATGGAGGTGTGAAGAGGGCTGTGTTGGTCACTGTCTGGAGATCAGGTTTGAGGGGGGAGTGGGAGGTGGGGTCCACTAGACCACCAGGGAACTAGAGATTTTTCTTTTCCAAGGATCAGGACTTTGGAGATGGGGGGACCACTGGACATCAATGCTAATATTTTCGAAGACATTGGATGGGTGATTGGGTAGGAGGAGGGACCATTAGACACCAATGCTTTGAGTGTTTACACATATGGCATCAGTGATCAGATGAATGGAGGGGCTGCTAGCCACCAGGGTTTTGTCATCTTTACTCGGACCGGCAATCAGCGATCTGGGGGGGGCACTAGCCACCAGCAAGACATACCCACTGAGATCTACCGAAAAGTCGGTCCTTAATACACTCAAATGTGCCACTAGGTTGGGTGAGTAGGCATTTGCAGTGTCTGCCAAAAAGCTATGGAACTTCCTGCCTTCTACTGTGAGGCACTACCCTACACACCTGAAGTTTAAAAACGAGCTCTGTGCCTGCCTCCTGGCCTCTGACAGATGCGCTTGCAACTTAACCCCTGGGGAGGATGCCTGGTTAGGCTTCCTTTGCATATCCTTTCAGCGCATATTCAGGCACTTATCACTCTCATCTGCTTTTAAACAGCAGGCAAGGATAGACTGTGAGGTCTCCCACAGTAAGACTGTCTGGAATAGTTTCTCTGTTTACTTACACCGTATGGTCAATCTCCTTGAAACTGTATTGTGTATACCCCTGTATGTGTGGATAGCCTAGTGTAATGTCTAGTGTCTCCTGTACAGTAGGTATCACCGTGCCTGTCTATACTGTAATGTGTCTAACTCAAGTATGCATTATGTAATAGTAACCACTGTGATGTGATGTGCTTTTATCTGCATCAGTAACTCTCCCAGGCTGTGACTTGAAAAGAGGCAATTTCTTTGTCTACGGTCCCTACCCGGTAATCTTTAACAAAATAAATAATAAATAAATATAGAAACATAGAAACATAGAAACATAGACTTTGACAGCAGATAAGGACCGCTTGGCCCATCTAGTCTGCCCATTTCCCTACCTACAGGATATGTTGTAGATCCTAGCTAACCAACAGCCTATTTCTTCCTACCCCCCACAAGAATTGCTTTATGTCTGTCCCATGCATTCTTGAATTCTCCCACAGTTTTAGACCCCACAACCTCCTCAGGAAGGCTGTTCCATGCATCCACTACCCTCTCTGTGAAATAATACTTCCTCACATTGCCCTTGAACCGCTCTCCTTCTATCTTTAAATTATGTCCCCTTGTTCTTGCACGTCTCTTTTTCTGAAAGATGCTACTCTTGGACTTTGTTGATTTCACTGAGGTACTTAAAAGTTTCTATCATGTCCCCTCTCCCTTCTTTCCTCAAGGGCATACATATTAAGCTCCTTTAGTCTCTCCTCATACGGCTTCTCTTGCAGACCCTGCACCATTTTAGTTGCCCTCCTCTGGACTACCTCTATCCAGTCTATGTCCTTGCGGAGATGGGGTCTCCAGAACTGGACACAGTACTCCAGATGAGGTCTCACCAACTGTCTGTACAGAGAGATAACAACTTCCTGTTTTCTGCTGCTGATGCCTCTCCCTATACATCCCAGTATACCCCCAGCCCTCCTTACTGCCTTCTCACATTGCTTGCTAACCTTAAGGTCATCTGATATCATTACCCCCAGGACCCTTTCCTTTTTTGTTGTTGTTACTACCTCTCCCCCAATTGTGTATTCTTCCCCTTGGTTCTTGTTTCCTAGGTGCATTATTTTACACTTCTTTGCATTGAATCCTAGCTGCCATACTTCTGACCATTCCTCCAACCTTGCCAAGTTCCTTTTCATCCTTTCCACGCCTCCTGTGTATCAACCCTGTTGCAGATCTTTGTGTCATCTGCAAAAGGCATACTTCTCCTTCCAGTCCCTCTGCAATGTCACTGATGAAGACATTAAAAGGACTGACCAATACTGAACTCTCATGTACCCTACTAGTAACCCTCTTTCTTCAGAGTGGACTCCATTTACAATTACTTTCTGTCCTGTTGTGCAGCCAGTGTTTTACCCAGGCTACCACCCTGGGACCCACTCCCAGGCTGGTTAATTTGACTATTAATCTTTTGTGTGAGACTGTGTCAAATGCCTTGCTAAAGTCTAGGTAGGTCATGTCCACAGCCCCTCCCTGGTCTACTACTTTGGTCACCCAGTCAAAGAAATCTATTAGATTCGTCTGACATGAACTTCCCGCTGCGAAACCATGCTGCCTTGGGTTCTGTGCTCCACTGGCCTCTAGGTACTCAACAATTCTTCCTTCAGAAGTGACTCCATCACTTTCCTCACCACAGAGGTCAGACTGACAGGTCTGTAGTTTCCTGCCTCAGTCTTGGTCCCACTTTTGTGAAGGGGAATCACATTTGCCTTCCTCCAGTCCTCGGGTACCACACCATCCTCCCATGATTTATTAAAAAGAGTAGCCAGTGATTTAACTAGTTCCTCCCTTAATTCTTTTAGAATTCTGGGGTGAATTCCATCAGGACCCATTGCTTTGTCCACCTTCAGTTTTAGGAGTTTTTGCAGAACCCTTTCTTCTGTGCAAGGACTGGGATTGACCCCCCCATCAAGAGTGCTTCTGTTAATTGGATTAGGCACTTTCCCCTCCTCTTTTGTGAATACTGAGCAGAAATATTCATTCAGTATCCCTGCTTTTTCACTGTCCCTCCATATGTCTTAAATATTCAAGCTGGAGATATGGGGGGGAAGGGGAACTAGTATCACCAAGGAATGATTTATTTTCAGTTCTCAGGTTGGCAATCAGCTGGGGGAGGGACCACTAGACTACCAGGAAATCTCTTTTTTACTACAGGCCAGTGATCAGACATTGTGGGAGAGGGGGAGGGACCACTAGACTACCAGGGACATATGTCATTTACTAATACGGCAATTCTAGGGGGTAGGGGTAGGAAGAAGTAGGCTGCTGGTTAACTAGGATCTGCAGCTTATCCATTAGGTAGGGAAATGGGCAGACTGGGTGGGCCAAATGGTCCTTATCTGCCGTCATATTCTATGTTTCTATGTTTCCAATACGGGGACAGCAATTGGATATCGAGGGAAGGGAAGGGACCACTGGACTACCAGGGAAATATGCCATTTCATAATATGAGACAGCTATCGGAAAACAGGGAAGGGGAGGTAACACTAGACTATAAGGAAAAGATGCCATTTAATGGTACAGCACTGTGATTGGAGAACGGGGGGGGGACCACTGAACTACCAGGGACATGGTGGTGTTTGTCAGGGTGTGCCTTGCACTACCTCTGACAACCACAAGGATTACACAGAGTTAACGGGAGGTTTTCCTTGGCAGTATTTTCTCCACACAAGGGAACCTGTTTGCCCTTGTATGGAGAAAATGCTTAGTGAATGGGACTGTGCTGATATGCAGGTCCCCTCCACCTCATTTGCATTGTGGCCCCCTTAAAACGTTGTCCAGGTGCAAACCCAGTTTGTGGTTGCAAACTGGGTTTTTGTGAATACCACTTTGCCTCAAAACTCAGCTTGCACGGTGCAAACTGGGTTTGCACCCGGGCAACATTTTGTAAATCAGGTTCCAGATCTTTCCAAGCTGGTATTCATATGCCACTTGCCATGGTAGGTTTGAGTGGGTTCTGTGGGTATGAATCATATACCACTCCTAGAACTAGGTTACAGGTGAGTAACCTATTTTTCGAGGGGCATGGATATGGTTCACTAGCCACATTCTCACAGACTCTTAGTAGTTCTCCAGGAGGAGGGGACAAGGTGCATGCTCCTACTTGGCGAACAGAGATTAGAGAGCCGAAGTCCCAAAACTGGCATCCCAGTGTGACCCGAGGTTGATGTGGTAGTGGGAAATGACTATGTATGCTCTGACTTTCAGGGAACACCCCTGCAGATTTTCTGCATAAAGACATCTCTGGAAGCAGCCACCAAGGCAGCAGCATGTCTGGGGAAATGAGTTCTAAGCCTGTATGAGACTGTCTGTCAGCCAGCCTATAGCAGGAGTTGATGCAGGATTTTATCCACCTGCCAATCAACCATTTAGCTGTCAGTCTGCCAGACACGGCTTCATCATATGTTATGAACAACTGTTGAGCCTCAGCATGAACTACAGCCATGAGCTCCTTGTAATAAGAGAGTGCCCCTCCACAGGACAAGAGTATGGAATCTGCAGTCAGCCTCTGAAGTGAGATTAGCAAAGTAGACCAGCAAGTTGATGACCTGGTTAAGGCGAAACTCTGAAACTACCTTTGGGAGGAACTTTGGATTAGGGTGAAGGATTACTTTGTCCCTAAGGAAGACCAGACAGAGAGACTCCACTGAGACCAGATAGGGAGACTCCACTGAGAGCACCAGGAGTTCCCCAATCCTTCTGGCTGATGTAATATCCACCAAGATGGCCATTTTTCATGACAGGTGTGTCATATCACACCTGTGCATCAGTTCGAATGGCTTAACCAACACCAGTAGTAGGTCCCAAGATGGAGGAAGGTCATGCATCAGAGGGGACAGATGGTTGAGGCCCTTGAAAAAGCACCTGACCTCCTCCTCTTGGGCCACTGTTGGCTTACCAACCCACGCCTGGTAGGCAGAGATGGCTACCAGGTGCACCTTAAGGGTCATCACCTGTAGTCCCAACTGAGAAAGGGACAAGAGGTAGTCCAGAGGTAGTCCAGGATTCTAGCCAGTAGGCAGCAAGGGGAACAAACTTTAAAGGTATAGCTTCTGTGAGTTGATTCTTTTTTTGGAAGCCTCCTCAATGTAGAGCACATCATCTGAGACACCTGAGGCTTGGAGCATAGCCACTCAGAACCAGTCCAAGAGGTGGAAGGTACTGCAGGTCCAAGGTACAAGACCATTCCCTGTTGTCTGGCCAGCAGATCCAGGCAGAGAGACAGTCAACACAGATGTCTGCTGCTGCGGCTGAGGACAGCCAAACTGCCTTGGGGAGTTTGGAGTGATCAGAATAATCCATGCCTTGTCCTTCTGGGCCTTGACCACCACCTTGTAAATCAAGGGGAAGGGAGGAAAGGCATACAAGGGGCCTGGGATCCAAGGCTTCACAAAGGCATGCCCCAAGAGCATCTCAGACTGTGGGCAGCAGAAACAAAACAGCCTCAGTTTGGCATTCTCCATGGAAGCAAACAGGTCCACCAGAGGAGAGCCCTACAGGAAGAACAGGTGATCCACCACTGCTTGATTCAGGGCCCATTCATGCAACATCTTTGAAACCCCACCGGAGAGTGTCTGCCAGCTGATTGTTATCTAACACAACATCGATTATCGAGAGTTTTCACCTAGGCTGTGCATGTGAGTCCAGGTCCGGAGGCCTCCTGACACAAGGGGAGGGAGTGTGTTCCACCCTGCCACTTCAGGTAGAACATGTCTGTGGTGTTGTCTGTTTGTACCTGACCCCTGATGAGAGGACCAAATTCCATCACAGCAAGCTGCACTACATGGAACTCCAGCAGGTTTATGTGGTGACAGGACTCCCTGGGTGACCATAGCTTCTGGGCTCTGTGGTCCTACAGGTGTGCTTTCCACCCCAGAAGCATGACCATCATGAGCATGCCAGATGGTTCTGGGTGGACAAATGGGATTCCTCCTTCCAGATATTCAGGTAGCAGCCACCACTGGATGGCATACCACATTGGCTAGGTCATCATGACCAGCTGATTCAGGTGGCCTAGGTACTGGGTACCCTGATGGCCCAACTCCTTCTGCAGGTGGAACATCCACCAGCAGGTCCATCAGCCATGCTATTGCAGGATGCCATGTAACCCAGCAGCCTCAGGAAATCTTGGGCAAGGCATCAGAGTCCAACCTAATATGAGTGGGCAAAGGAGGTAAGATGCAGCGCCCAATCTGCAAAGAGGTAGGACATGGCCAGCAGAAAGTCTAGTTCTGCCCCAATGAACTTGATCACCTGCATGGGTACCAGTTCAGACTTGTCTGTGTTGACCAGAAGGCTGAATCTCAGCAGGTCTGAACAATCAGATCTCTGGACCACTCTATAGCCACTTTGGACAGGCCAGCAAGCAGCCAGTCATCCAGGTAGGGATACACCCTGATGCCTAGGCACCTCAGGTAAGCTGCCACCACAACTATGCACTTGGTGAAGACCCTGGATGCTGAGAAGAGGCTGAAGGGCATGACCAGGAACTGGTACAGGACCCCTTCTGCTCAGAACCAGAGGTACTGGTGGTGAGATGGATGGACTGGACTGTGGAAGAATGCATCCTGGAGGTCCAGGAAGCAGAACCACTGCTCTGCTCCAGAGATGGAATGATCTGATTTGGAGTGACCATCCTGAATTTGCATAAACTGGCTCAGATCATGTAACTCTAGTATGGGGCACCAGATCCTTGTCTGTTTTAGAACCAGGAAGTACCTGGACTCAACTCTGACTGGCCAGGGCATCCAGAATATGGGCTACTGCCACCTTCTCAAGGAGCTGAGCAATGTCCTCCAGAAGGTGGGAGTGATTCAATGTCCAGGGCAAACCTCTGCCCATTACATCCAACAACCACTTGTCTGTTGTGATGGCAGACCAACATGATAAGAAGTGACATAGCAGACCTCCTGCAGACAGTGCAGACAGGGACAGAATTTGTGAAACAAGGACACCCTCCAACTGTCAATGGGCAACTTTTGTGGGGGCACTGGCAGCTGCAACCAGATGGCACCACCGTCCCTGGCCCCCCTTCTTAGGCTCCAGAACTTGGGCTTGGTGCACTGGGCCTGGAATTGCCCCTGCTGGAGCTGCTGCTGATGAGGCAGTGACTGGAAGAACCGGTACTGGAAAGCCTGTTTCTTAGGCTTCTTTTCCAGGTCCTTCTAGGATGGTGCCACAGAATCCAGATCAGCATTGGACTTCGATATGAGAGACATGTCCCGCCACCCCAGGGCCAAATAGGTCAGTGCCTGTGAGTGGAACATTGGCCAGCTTGTGCTGGCTGTCTGCTGTTAAGGTGGACAGACTCAGCCAGGCCTAGTGATGCATGGAGATGGCCACTGCCACTGCCTGTCTATGGCAAGGATGATGCTAGGGTATTCCACACCATGGGATTCAATGAATGGTTGAAAAACTGGTGTGGAGCTCATGGTTTTGGCATCACTGGGGACTGGGGAGCCACCTGGAGGAATGTAGGCTATACTGGTGTGATGGTCTGCATCTGTCTGGGAGTGGATTCAGGATCCTAGGTGACAGGTTTAAATGTTTCATTGCAAGCATTTAAATTAGTCAAGGGGGGAGGCACTGAAAAGGAGCAGGGAAATCTCAGCCCCCCCACAAAGCACAGTAGTTAGAGAGGTAAACACCAAGGCAGAGAAGTCAGTAGGGAGCAGGACAGGGATAAATGTAGAAAAAGGTGTTAAGGACAAGGATGGGGCTAAAAGGGGTAAGGCTATAGAAAATAAATGGAAGGTGATGTGTATTAATGTCCACAGTCTGTGCAACAAGTTCCCTGAACTAGTGGCCTTGATGGAAGAGGGATGCCTGGATATTGTGGCAGTCACTGAAACATGGTACACAGAGAACCATGACTGGGATGTCAACATACCAGGATACACAGTCTACAGGAGGGACAGGGTGGGTAAAAGAGGAGGAGGAGGAGTAGCTTTCCATGTAAGGGATGGGATTAAAGCAGCAGAACTAAAGAGTAAACAGGAAGTTGATGAGTCTCTATGGGTCACACTGGAGACAGGAAATGGCACCGAAATCCACATGGGGGTTGTGTACAGACCCCCATCCCAGGGAGAGGAAATGGACAAGGAGATGATAGAAGGCATCCTTAATATGGCATTAAAAGGGGAGATATTGTTGATGGGGGACCTCAATGTGCCAGATGTCAACTGGAGTACCTTTGCTGCAGGCACATCCAAAAGCAGGGTCATTCTTGATACCCTACAGGGGGCATGCCTCAGACAGCTAGTGTTGGAACCCACTTGGGAGGAAGTAATCTTAGACCTGGTACTCTCAACTTGGGAAAGAGAAAGGATCTCAGATTCAGAAGTGGGTAGCCATCTGGGACAACTGATCACCAAACAGTGTGGTTCACAATAAACACAGCAATAGAGACAAGCCATACAAAAACAAGCATATTGAACTTTAGGAAGACTGACTTTGGGAAAATGAGAGAGCGCCTCAGAAAAGCACTAGCAAGCGGGCAAGAAGGAGGGGTGGAGAAACAATAGGGACTAATCAAAACAGCCATCGCAGAGGCAACAAGTCTTTGTGTGAAGCAAATCAACAAAACAAAACAAAGGAAAAAAACACTATGGTTCTCAAAAGAGGTGGCAGGGATGGTTAAGGAGAAAAGGATAGCACTCATGAACTATAAGGAAACACAGAAGGAGCAGGACAGAGAACTTTATCAGTTAAAGCAGAAGGAGGCAAGGAAGGCAGTCAGAATAGCAAAGGCACAAACTGAGGAAAAGATAGCCAACTCTGTTAAGAATGGGGATAAAACCTTTTATAGGTACATTAGGGAGCGAAGAAAGACCAAGGGAAGGATACAGAGACTTAAAAAAGGGGAGGGAATGTGGGCAGAGGGTGAAAGTGAAAAAGCAGGGATACTGAACAAATATTTCTGCTTAGTATTCACAACAGAAGGGGGGGGAAGGTACCTAAACCAAACAAGAGAGAAACTCTGAATAGGGGAGTCGATACCAGTCCATTCACAGAAGAAAGGGTTTTGAAAGAACTCTTGAAACTGAGGGTGGACAGATCAATGGGGACTGATGGGATTCACCCAAGAATCCTAAAAGAACTAAGGGTAGAACTAGTAACACCACTGACTACTCTCTTTAACAAATCATGGGAGGATGGGGTGGTACCTGAGGACTGGAGGAGGGCAAATGTAATTCCACTTCACAAAAGTGGGAGCAGGGCAGAAGCAGAAAACTACAGACCAGTTAGTTTGACTTCAGTGGTAGGGAAAATGATGGAATCACTTCTACAGGAAAGAATCGTTGAGTACCTAGAGGCCAGTGGGGCACAGGACCCAAGGCGACATGGTTTCACAGCAGGAAGGTTATGTCAGATGAACCTAATAGATTTCTTTGACTGGGTGACCAAAGTAGTAGACCAGGAAGGGGCTGTGGATATGGCCTACCTAGATTTTACCAAGGCATTTGACACAGTGTCACACAAAAGATTAATATACAAGTTAGCCAGTCTTGGAGTGGGTACCAAGGTGGTAGCCTGGATAAAAATTGGTTGGACAACAGGACACAAAGGGTGACAGTAAACGGAGTCCACAGTAAAGAAAGGAGGGTAACTAGCAGGGTACTGCAGGGTTCGGTACTGGGACCGGTCCTCTTTAATATCTTTATAATTGACATTGGAGAGCACCTGGAAGGAAAGGTATGACTCTTTGCAGATGACACAAAGATGTGCAACAGGGTTGATACACAAGGTGGGGTGGAAAGGATGAACAGGGACTTGGCAAGGTTGGAGGAATGGTCAAATATGTGGCAGCTCAGATTCAATGCAAAGAAGTGCAAGGTAATACATCTGGGAAACAAAAACCCAGGAGAAGAGTACACAATAGGGGGAGAGCTAATAACAACAACAAAAATCATAACAGACCTAGGAGTAATTATATCAGATGACATAAAGGTGGGAAAGCAAAGTGAGAAGGCAGTAAGGAGGGCTGGGGAATACTGGGATGCATAGGGAGAGGCATAAACAGTAGAAAACAGGAAGTTGTTATTCCTCTGTACAGACAGCTAATGAGACCCCATCTGGAGTACTGCATGCAATTGTGGAGACCCCATCTCTGCAAAGACATACAGTGGAGGCTGTACAGAGGAGGGCAACCAAAATGGTGCAGGGTCTGCACCAGAAGATGTGCGAGGATAGACTAAAGCAGCTTAATATGTATACCCTTGAGGAAAGGAGGGAGAGGGGTGACATGATAGAAACTTTGAAGTATCTTAAGGGAATTAACAAAGTACAAGAGGATAGCATCTTTCAGAAGAAGAGATGTGCAAGAATAATGGGGCACAATTTGAAGATAGAGGAGGGACAACTCAGAGGAAATGTTAGAAAGTACTGTATTTTTTCACAGACAGGGTTGTGGATGCGTGGAACAGCCTTGCTGAGGAGGTTGTGGAGTCAGGAACAGTGGGAGAATTCAAGAATGCATGGGACAGGGATAAGGCAATTATAGTGGGGGGTAGGAGGAAATAAGCTGTTGATTAACTAGATTCTGCAGCTTATTTATCAAGTAGGGAAACGGGCAGACTAGATGGGCCAAGCGGTCCTTATCTGCCATCAGATTCTATGTTTCTTTGTTTTCTGCCATGGCATGGGCACAAGAATCGCCCATGTCCAAGGCTGTATGGAATGGATTTAGCCAGTGATTGACTCTGGTCTGTGATGATCATCACCAATGACTAATGCTCATCCAGAAGATAAAGGAGGATATTTTCAAACACTCCCATCAGAAAGTGATTGAACTTTGCCATAATCATGACATAACTAGCCTGACAGAGACACAAGGAGCAGCATGGTCAGTCCTATGGAACTCTTTGTTAGGAAGCCTGTCCACATACCCCTGATTACTCAATTTATGGAAAACTGAATTGGTCACCAAACCGCCCACAGAGGGGTAGTCCAGAAACCCTGAAAGTGACCATATGGTGACTGTATACTTGTGAACCACATGGGCAGAAGGTGCTGGCAAGATGCTGAATGATGCCAAATCTCCAGGGCTAGTCCCAAAATGGCTTCAGCCACAGGAAAGGCAATCCCTGGGAATTTGTCCCTGTCCAGAGTGCCAGTAAAAGGGTACTTAGTCCTTTTCTGAACTGGTTCCAATGGGATTGACATGGAGTCTGAAATACATAGGTTAAGCACCCTGAAAGCCACCAGGCAATGCTTGGAGGAGAACTAATCCCCAGTCATGGAGGAGAGTCCCAGCAAAGGCCATGGACTCTTGGTCTAAATCATTTGAGGACTCTTCAAAAATGTCCTTTAACTGTTTCTTACTATGGACTGCCCAGGTATCTTCCACCTTGGGTGATCTGCACTGACAACTGGACTGGCAAGCCTGAGGCTGATGAACGGGCCTCCTGGGTTGGAGCATGCACCTTTGGCTTCAGTGATGGTGGCTCCTCCTCAAAGGGCAGAGAAGCAGCTTCAGGGAGTTCATGCATAGCCTGGTCTGGTGGGGGCATTGCTGACAGCTGCCAGGTGACTGGAAGTCAGGAGTGAAGAGTCCTACCCTGCCCCACAGCCAGAGGAGCTCCTGTAACACCTTCATGGCTTGTGATGGTGCCTCTCCTCACCTATAGATGAGGTTGAGGAGCAAAAATGGTGACGTCTCCTGTTCAGATTGGACTGAGAGTGGGAACACCTCGACCAAGACCTCAACCAAGATCACGACCATTGATCAGATGATCAATGGTGAAGTGAGACTTATGGCTGGTTGTGGTACACCACATGCCAGCCAACATTGACTAATATAGGCATGGAAGACTCAACTGCTGGTGGAGGTCACCCTCACAGCAAGTTGTTGTGAGGGACATCGACCGGTCCATATCCTCCTGGGTGAGGACCAGGAGCACTATATCGGTGAGGTCAACTCTTTGACCTTGCACTATAGTCACTTGACAGGTTCAGGAAAATCTCAATGGCCTACTCAACCAGAGTCAAAGTCAGCTGGCTTGACAGGAGTACAAGAGCCCTCGACCTGCCCAGTCTACCCCTTGACTGAAGGATGCTCAACCATCATCTAGCAGTTGGGTCCATCTTGTAAATGTGTTTCACTCAATGGTGTTTTGCCTGGTAAAATAAATATTGACTGATTGATAGTCAAGGAATGGGAGGATCTCAATGTCTCCTGGTCCCAAGACTGATGCTGATGGCACTTGTGCTTGGAACAATGGTGGGCAGAGTTCTCCCCCAAGGTCTGGAGGGCCAAACACATTTCCTGGAAAATTCTGGTAAATTACCTTCTGACTCTGGCACCAGGAAACAGTGCTAAGAACAAGGAGGTTCCCGCAGCAGCAGCAGCCCCTTCCACCTCACAAGCCATATACTGTTGAGCAGATCCAGCTACATCTCAGGTCTTTTTGTGGCCCTTAGGGAAGTGCTTTGGGTCCCATTCCAAAGGATGACCCAGAAACAGCCAGTGCTTCCTATCCTTGAGGGACTCAGGAAGCATGGAGAGGCAAAACCCACACCCAGTCACATCATGCTAGCTGCCCAGGCAGTACACACACAAGTCATGCGGGACAGTGACTGACAACTTCTGCTGGCACTGAGCACAGATCTTGAACCCTGGCTTCCATTGCTCCATCACCAATCTTGCAGGAGGAGTAGATAGAATCAAGAAATAATATAAGTAGAACATGAAGAACTCTGAAATAAAGTTTGCCTGTGGCATAGAAAATCGAGAGCCAAGAAGGAGATGACCTGTTTTTTTCCAGTGTAGAGAAAGATCTGACATTACGGGTGTGAGTTGGAGGATATACATCTCAGGTAAGGGGAGGAGATTAGTTTAAAGACATCCATCAAATCAACATATTCTAGTTTAACTGTCAGAGTGTGGACAAAGAACCATATCCACGCCCCTAGCATGACCATATAGGAATCCAGCATAACATTTAAAGGTACAATATTGCACAAGTGTAATGTATCTATGATGTACATATTTTGGCATGTGCTAGGCCTCTCTTAAAGGACATTTCTTAAGTATAACAATAAGCAAAATGTGTTTTTGTTTAAAATTCTAGAAGTAAGTCCTCTGAGGAAGCTCCTTAAACTGGGGCGAAACATTAAGCCAGGTAACAATAAATTGAAAACAATTAAGGAGCAACAGTGTGAAGGCCTTTTTTCATGTTTTTATGAAAAAGAGAGGTTGATCTCCCCCAACCCCTGGTTTTCCTTTTATGAGATCTGGTACCTGAGTATGCAGTGCTAGGAATGTAATGCAAAGTGAGGTCTCTTGACAAATGAAGTTTCTAGAATTTTTTTATGTCTGTTTAATGAATATATTGGAACTTGTATTTTATGCTAATATGACATTATCATAAATGAACTTCAGCTTAATAGCTTTTATCCCAAAACTGAAAATTTAATTACAGTAAATTAAATTGAACTGACTTGTATTTAGACTTTCTTTATTCGGGCAGAGCTGATGGCTGCACTGGATGGTCTTTGAAGTTAGTGGCGATGTTGTGATGGCCCAGAGATTGAATGTAATGGAGAAGGAGTTTATTAACCAATTAGACCCACCTTTAGATGTCCCACATCAATGCCCATGAAGAGTACCTGCTGCATTATATGGCTTCCCCTCATGAGTGACTGAAGAAAAGCCCTTATTTAAGCTCCAAGAGTTCATAAACTAAAGTTTGGAGGAAAACATTTTGAGCTGCCATCCACCCATACATGATTTAAATCATTGAGTACTAAAAGGCTTGATGGCTCCAGGACAATGGTGGACATCAGTTTTGAAAACTTCTGTAGAACCTTCACCTCCCAGCTTGAAGGGTACAAAAGGTTAAAAAAGGTTAAACCAGACCCCTCTCAAAGCATCTAGGCTGCTCCATGGGTAAGCCAGCAACAGGGCACCCAAATTCTGACCAAAAATAGACCACCCACCTCCCTTACACTAAACATGCAGGCAGTGTAAAATGGGGACAACTTGATTTTCTAGACTTTCTATAGATACATTAGTGAAAGGAGAAAGTCCAGAGGGGGTATTGCTAAGATCAAAGGAGATAAGGGGGCATGTGAGGAGGACCATGTAAAAGTATCTATCCTAAATAGATGCCTTTGCTCAGTATTTACTGAAGAGAAGGTAGGGCAGGGCCCACAGCTCAGCACCAGGGACACAGGGGGGAGAGAGGTATGCACTAGTCCCTTCACAAAAGAAAGGGTCCCACAAGAGCTCGATAAGCTCAGGGTGGACAAGACAATGGGACCTGATGGCATAGATCCCAGGGTACTAAAAGAGCTAAGGGTGGAACTAGCAGAGCCATTACCAGAACTGTTTAATGAGTCTCTGAGCACAGGAGAGGTCCCAGAAGACTGGAGAAGGACTCATGTGATCCCACCCGACAAGAGTGATAGCAGGGAGGAGGCAGGGATTTACAGACCAGTCAGTCTTACCTCAGTAATGGGCAAGATTATGGAGGCACTCCTTAAGGAAAGAATAGTGCAACACCTGGAATCCATAGGAGCACAGGATCCAAGACAGCATGGGTTTACAAAAGGAAGATCCGGTCAAACTAATCTCATAGATTCTTTGACTGGGTAACCAGAGTGGTGGACCAAGGGGGAGCAGTTGATGTCAGCTACCTTGACTTCAGCAAAGCCTTCGATACTATTCCACATAGAAGATTAATTAATAAGCTGGATAGGCTCAGGGTGGGTCAGACATTGGTCAACTGGGTGGCAAACTGGTTGACAGGCAGAAAACAGAGATTGGTGGTAAATGGTATACAGTTAGAAGAGATGCAAGTCACAAGTGGGATACCTCAGAGATCAGTCCTGGGGCCAGTCCTCTTCAATAGCTTCATCAGTGACATTGCAGATGGACTGGAGGGTAAGGTTTATCTTTTTGCAGATGACACCAAGATCTGCAACAGAGTACATGATCCAGATGAGGTGGGCAGAATGAGAAGAGATCTGGATAAACTAGCAAAATAGTCAGAAGAGTGACAACTGGGATTTAATGCAAAGAAGTGCAAGATCATGCACATAGGGAAGAGAAACCCTTAAGCCACCTATAGGGCTGGGAGGGGAGTTGCTGTCAGTCACAAGGGAAGAAAGAGATTTGGGCATCATCATCACTGATGACCTGAAATCATCCAAACAGACCACTAAAGCAGTAGGTAAAGCTAGGGGGATGTTGGGGAGTATTAGTAGGGGTAGCACAAGTCATAAGAAAGAGGTAATAATCCCTCTTTACAAGACACTGATTAGGCCCCATCTGGAGTACTGCATGCAGTACTGGAGGCCACACCTTCACAAGAACATTAACCAAATTGAGGCAGTCCAGAGAAGGGAAACCAAAATGGTGCAGGGACTGCATCAGGAAACATATGAGAACAGATTAGTGGAGCTCAATATGTGTACCCTAGAGCAAAGAAGGGAGAGAGGTGATATGATTGAAACATTCAAACACCTTAAGGGCATGAACGAGGTGAAAGAGTCTAACATGTTTCATTATAAGAAAAATAGCAGGACAAGAGGACACAGCATGAGATTAGAGGGAGGCCAATTAAGGGGTAATGTGAGGAAGTTCTTTTTCACAGAAACGGTGGCGGATGCATGGAACAGCCTACCTCAGGAAGTGGTGGATATGAATACAGTGCAGGGCTTCAAACAGGCATGGGATAGGCATAAGGGAGCAATACAGATGAGTATGAATAGATAGTCCATTGAAAGAGCAAAGACCAATGGTATATTTATAAGGTAGAAAAAGGAATGGGGCAGACTGGATGGGCCTTGCAGTCCTTATCTGCCGCCAACTTCTATGTTTCTATGAAGGATGATCTTGGCCAGCACAGGACCAGCATCTTCATCCAGCCAGGCCCCCATGATGAATGGATAATGCAAATAAAAACTTAATGGTAACAATCTCAACAGAAGCCATGTAACATTCAACAAGGACAGAAGAATCCAAGAGAAACTGTAACAGTGACCTGCAGAAATGTTGTATAGCAGTAACTTAGGGGTGCTTCAGGATTTAAAAAAAATAGTTAGTAGCCAGCCTAACAGCAGTTGTATGGTTGCCGCTTGTGATGCTGATGGCCTAAGCTTGGGATCTAGCTGTCAGGGGCTGGCGGGGGGGGGGAGGATCAAGTATCCCAGTAGGTGCACTCCTCCTCCTGTTCTGGGGAGGGAGGGAGGGTTACAAGTCTCACTGTGATACCACCACCTTGGTGATCACAGGTGGCATTGCATTCAAAAATACTCAAGGCTGAGGAATGACATCTCCTGCCACTGGTGTGCTGATATGCTCCCATATGTGTCCACCTTGATATCCATTCTGTACATGTTTGGAGGGTGGGGCAACAAAAATGAGAGGTAAATCCCCAGCACAGTGTGGCATGAAAATCCGGTGGCACACTTGGACCCCGCTCCTCCACCTGCTTGCACTCTTGACACAACAACAGTGAACTGTGAAGAAGTTAACTCCCCCTCACCCCTCTTTTCCTCTGCATTAAGGGGTAAATCACAGATTCACGGAGGTGGCTGCAGCAGATAGGGGAGATGATGGGGTTGGGTGGTTGCCTGGGGAGTCTGGACACAGGACCTGACCAGACTCAAGAGCATAAATACAGTAATCTGTGTTAAGAGGAGGATAACTAGTTTCATTGGTGTGAGGTTGAGATTGATCCATCTAGATAGAGAAGATATTGCAATTTAAAATTCTTTCCCATAATGTAAATGGGTAAACACAACCTGTGAAATGAGCCAAGGTACTTTCTTCACTCAAAATGGTGATGCAATCAATAATCCTGATGCAAGAAACTCACCTTTCAGTTTTACAGCATGAAAAATTACATAAATTTTGTTTAAGAAAAATATTTTACTCTTCTTATCAAATGGGGATAAGGTAGAGGGTAGCAACCCTGATACCAAAATAGTCCCCTTTTGAATCAGAAGACTCCTACCTACATGGACCCCGCTGGTCCCATGGTGATTGTGTTGGGACAACTGTTAGATATTTACTATACTATAGTAAATCTTTATTTACCCCTAGAATCAGATTCCTCATCTTTCCATTTACTTTTTAATAAGACTGTAAAATATCAAAGCGGGACATTTCTGATTGGGGGAGACATCAATATGGCTCTAGATATGAGTTTAGATACGACTTCCCCTAGATCCATTAAAACTTTACCCTATCCCCCTGACCTCCTCCTACCATGTTCCTACCTCAGTCATTCACTTTCCCTCCTCCCCAACTCCTGACCTCCCCTGCAGTAAAATCTTCTCCTCATTTCAATTGTCGCTCCTCCCTTTTTTCACTCACGCTGTTTCCTCTACCCACTCGTCCATTCACCTACTTGCCCTAATCTTACCTCGAGCTGCCTTCTCCCCATTACTCTCTCTCTCTCTCTCTCTCTCTCCACCGTTCCTCTCTTATTGACAAGGCTCTCAGTGTCTGGCTGCTCCCTAATACTGCTCCTATTTCCTCCTTACCATGATGGCTCCCATGGAGTTCTACTGTAATTGTTCCTTTGCAATTGTTCTGGTGTATGTAAGTCCAAATTTTAATATCATGTTAGTTTGTGTTGGTAGCCCAACCCCTCCCCCCCTTATATGGAAGGCTCTCTAGAAGCTCAACAGTTACTATGTCTCCTAGGCAACTGCCTGATGTAATTAACTTTGATGAGTATTGTTGTCATTATAAGTTTGTTATACGCTTGTATCTCTGTTTCTTGATGTGGAACCTTCGTAAAAGAGCTCTTACAAAAAGGCTGTTTCCAAATAATTACAAAAATAAACAAAAAAAATTAAAAAACTTCCTTGGCTCAAAAATATTTTAAAAAATTACTCCTTGAACTAGGCCTCACTGATGTTTGTTAACACCACAATGTGCAGCAAAGCAAGTATACCTTCTATTCCGACACCCATAGAATGTATTCTAGACTAGACTATTTTTTTCTAGCCACTGAGCATCTTTCTGTAGTCCTCCACTGTCAGACTGACCCAATATTACTCTTGGATCATGCCACCGTAACATTAATTTTAAATTCACAGCAAGAACAACAACAAAAAACAACAACAATTGGAGATTTAATTTAGCATTGTTAAATGACCCCCAATTTCTTGGGTTAATATAAGAAAAAAAAATCCTACAATACTACAACAGAACTACTGTCTGGACAGAGCGCCTACTATTATGTGGGTAACCCTTAAAGTTGTACTCAGGGGAGAAATTGTCGCTTATGCATCTCAAACTAAAAAAATTAGAGAAGCAAAACTGAAACAGAAAACCTACGCTTTTACAACTAGCACATCAGCAGAGAGATTTATCTGTGCTCCCTCTGATAAAACTAACCCAAAATAAAATTCAAGATATCTTAAATGCAAAAACAGAGGTTATATTGCAGTATTTAAAACAAAAATATTATGACGGTGGCACAAAAGTCACAAAACTGTTAGCATATTGCTTATGAGAGCAAAAGCTGACGCCACCATAATAAAACTAAAAGAGCTACAAACACAAAAAGAAGTATTTTCAATTTCTCAAATTACTCAGGTATTCAGGAATTACTATATACATCCTATCAAATGTTGTGTTCATAATACTGTGATTTGCATGCTTGTCTGTAAAAAAGCAATTTCTGCCTAGTGTACCTACCTGATTGACAAAAACTAAATAAAATAAATAAAGCTTCACAAGCAAGATCTGGAACCAGACCAACAATCAAGATAAATGTTTTAATTCTCTACATCTTCTCAAACTAACAGAGGCCCAAAATCTTAGTCTTAGCACCCCAATCTCTCAAAAAGAGTGAGCAGACACTTTGGCCCATTCCAAATCAGGCAAATGCCCAGGACCAGATGGGTATCCAGCTGAATTTCTCAAGACTTTCAGAAAGGCTACCCAGGTGAATTGGTAAATCATCAGTCCTAATTTTGGAAGGTCAATCATGACTGATTATTGTTAATCATCAAATGTTACCATAAGATCATCAAAGGAGATCATGATCTAAGATTGTCTGCTAGATCATGATTAAATCTTCAGACATGAACTTTCAAATCACCAACTGATGATTATTAATTATTTTTGTAAGCTTAAATCAGCATGATGGTTGTTGATGATCTGTGGATGATCAAGTGATGATCATTAATGATTATATTAGTTCAGTATTATAAGAGTGCAAGTTACAGATGTAATACTTAAAGTTTTATTCATTAATTATGAAAATATGAATGTCACATATCAGCAAAGACAAATTAATTATGAATTCTAATGTAAATCATGTGAAGTCAAGTTTTAATCCCATTAGGAAGGCTACATGCAATGTCTGGTGTAGGAAACTTATTTGCATATTTCAGCAGCACAGTTTATGGAACAAAATAATGGTCATTTCTATTTTTAAATTCATTTTGCATTGACAGCATTAGTTTGCAGACTATTCAGAAAGGTTTTGAGCACAAACCAAGTACTTTTAGGAACTCACCACAACCACAAAGGGAACCACTTAATGGGGATATATAAATCAATATCAGCCTTTCTAACTCTAGTAAAATGTGTGGTATCAGAGGAAGCCTAAATGAAAGCAGTGGGCTTCTAGAGAAAAGGTGTCATAATTGATCATTCCAGTAAAGATGTCTAAATATAAGATAAAGTCCACAAGTACTGTATAGAGGAAAGATAAATGAATGTATTAATTTAATTCTGTAATCTTGACCATGGGCAGTCATGAAAAATATTGATAATATGAGATCACCATTTATTATAATCACCATCTCCATAACTTCATGGTTTTTGATTGGCAGCCATTTAACACTGATAGTTAATTATTGTTAATGATGAACGCAATGATGGTTTTTGAAGGGTTAACATGATCTCGGAATATAACTGAATAATGATCATTCATGATGCATCATTAAAAAATCAACATTTTTCGGCTGAGTCTGTTGCCACCACTGTCACAAGCATACTCGGCAGTACAGCACAGCCATGATCCCCCTCCGTCCTGGCAATTTGTTATGATATCTGCCATTCTGAAACCCAACAAACCACCAACCCTCCCTGAATCATATCAACCAATTTCATTTTAAATCTGGACTACAGACTATACACCTCTATTTTAACAAAATGTCTGGCACACATTCTTCCGTCATTGATCAATAAAGAGCAAACTGGCTTCATTAAGAAAAGACAGACCCAAGACAACATATACAGAACCATTTCCCTGCTTCAGTGTGCATCCAGGACTTTGTAGAGGACCCTGCTGCTGAGCCTGGATGCAGAACAAGCTTTTTAACAGGGTGCTGTGGGAATTGTTTAAATTATACTTTACATATATTTGACCTTTGTACTAAACTCATCACAATCATTGACAATTTGTGTAATTTCTCACAAGCAATGATTTGAGCAAATAAATCCTTCTCTCCTTGATTTACCCCATCTAGAGGAACAAGACAGGGATGCCCTATGCCTCCCCTATGGTTTGCATTATTGATGGAACCTCTGGCTCAAGCTATATGCCAAAATAAAAATGAAATAAAGGGTATCACTCACCTTAATAAACAACACAAATTGACATTCTACTCTGATGATGATATTATTATATGTAATGCAACCCACTACCTCCTTGCCTCCTCTTTGGAGTACTGTGGGAAGCCCTTAGGGCCCTGAAAGCAGATAAGGCACCAGGTCCAGATGGCCTGGATCCTAGGGTGCTAAAAGAAATGGTGTATGTCCTGACTTCACCCCTGGTGGACCTTTTTAACTCCTCCCTTCAGACAGGGTGAGTGCCTCAAGATTGGAAGATGGCTCATGTCATGCCCATCCACAAAGGAGGGCCACATGAGGAGAAAGGCAACTACAGACCAGTCAGCCTGACATCTGTGGTGTGTAAAATGATGGAGGTCATACTGAATGAGAGTCTAGATGTGTTTCTAGAGGCAGGGGGCCACTTGGATGAGTACCAAATGGCTTTGTACATGGCAGATTGTGTCAGACTAACCTTGGGGAATTCTATGATTGGGTGACAAAGATGCTGCACTAGAGCAGGCAGGTGGATGTCCTCTTCCTAGACTTCAGCAAGGCATTTGATTAAGTACCACATCCTGGGCTGCTGGATAAGCTAAGGGAAATAGGGGTGTGGAGAAATTGGTTAGGTGGATAGAAAACTGGCTAACTGGGCAGTTGCAGAGGGTGATGGTGGGGGTTGGTTTCCTCTCCTAGGAAGGTCATCAGTGGGGTACCACACAGGTCAGTGCTGGGTCCACTCCTCTTTAGCTCTTACATCTCAGACATCAGAAGTGGTATCAGAAGTGAGATGAGCCTCTTTACTGATGGCTCAAAGTTGGGGTCAGTGATGGATGGGGAGGAGGCTATAAGAGCCCTTCAGGGGGACTTGGAGACTCTTGAGGGGCAGTCTTGCACCTGGAGACTGAAGTTTAATGCTAAGAAATGTAGGGTTCTCCACTAGGGGTTTAGGAACGCAGCTCAAGTATACTTTATTTTTTGTAGTTCTTTTTATTAAGTATTCATCAAAATAAACATACGTCTTCCAAGTACATAAATACATATGAACTTAAGGAAATGATAAAACAGCATGTGATCACAAACATTTGTAGAATAATTGACATGAAATATTGTACTGTAAGTTCTGGATTAAACATTACAAACCATGAAATTGAGGAAGAACAAGCATTATACAACCCAGGAAGGGAGTATGCAGTATAAATTAAGAGAGAAAATGTATACAGTCAAGATTGTACAGTGTCATGGCATGAACATATTACAATGCTGTAGATCATATATAAGACAGGAAGACTTAGAAGAATAACCAAGTATTACAGAGTTAGAATGACTAGAAAGGGATAAAGAGAAGAAAAGGGAGATAAAGAAGAGAGTGAGGAGTGGAGGAAAGGAAGAAAGAAAGAAAGAAAGAAAGAAAGAAAGTGAGACTGTAATAACAGAGGATTAAGAAGACTGATAATGGAAAGAAGTTGCAAAATGTGTCAATCCATACATTAGTTAACAGAGGGCTTAGATGTATCCAAGTAAATAAAATAGTCCTGCCAACATTTATTGTATACGTTCAGACAATCAGAAGAAATATATATCATACGGTCTAGAGAAGCATATTGACATAATTGTTTGAGGATGCCTGAGAGATTGGGAATTATGCTACATTTCCAGTGCATAAGAATAAGGTGCTTAACTTGAAGGAATAGTATGGTCAGCCATTTATTCTGAGTTTGAGAAATTTTGAGAGAATGGAAATTAAAGATGCCAATTATACATTACTTAGATCTAACGGAAATGACTGACCAATCACTTTCATTGTAAAATGATGAATATTGCACCAAAGATTATACATGGGGGGAATAATTCAATAAAATATGTAGTAAGTATCCATTGGGAGAATTACAGCGCTAACAGTTGTTATTATTCATTAAACTAATTTTTTTGCAGCACAGCCAGAGTTCTGTATCATAAATGAAGAATTTTAGTCTGTATTAGAGAACTACGCTTATCATTAAAAGTTTTGTGACACAAAAGCCGACATCTGTGCCATTGTACATTGGATATATTATAGTTTAAAAGTCTACACCATTTTTTTTTCACATTAATGGATTGATCTGGAAGAGAGTCTCAGATTTCTTTGTAGATAATACTATTCAGATTGGATGTTGTCTTGATCCACTTAGAAATAAGCTGATCATGTAAGGACTGAGTGGACTTGTGTAAAAAATATGAATTACATGCAGTACGGAGCAGTAAATATTTCCAGAAATCATGATGGGGGATGTTCCAAAGGGTACGGAGTTCAGACAAGGATCTGAATTTTAAATCCTGAGTTTCTAATATATCACTCAGAAAGAAAATACCCATGTTTTTCCAGGTCCGGCTAAAAATTGGGTGATTATCAAGAGTGATAAGTTGGTTACCCCAAACAGGGGCATAGGCAAGGGGAGTTGGGTTTGACTTGAGATGCTTGTGTATTGTTTTCTAAAACATGATAAGGATGCAATAGTGGGGTGAGATTTTAAGTTGGAGGGAAGAGGATTATAGATTAAGGAGGTAGAAACATTACCAGGACATAGGAAGGCTTCCATGGTGACCAATAGCGGGATTTATTATTAGGTTTACAAAACCATTTAATAGTTTGAGTTGTGCAGAAAGCTCAGAAACAAGCCTGAAACCAAGAAGCCTGAAACCACCTCTAGACCAATGGGAATGAAGTTTGTTATGACTAAATCTAGGGATTTTGCCCTTCCAAATAAAATTGCTGACTATTTTATCGATTTTGATGAGAAAACTAGAAGGGAGAATTAGAGGAATGTTAGCAAATAGGTATAACATTCTGGGTTCTATTTACATTTTGATAGCAGATATTTTACCATTAAAGGAGAGACTGAGAAGTTTCCATCTATCAAGTGTAGACTTAATATTGCATGGTAAGGGTGAAAGACTAGCATCCCATATTTTGTCTAAATTTGGAGTAATATGGATACCAAGATATGAGAGACCTTGTGGTGCCCAGCGGAAACCCAAAGAGGTATTCATAAAGGGTTTGCAAAGGATATTCAAGGGCAACATTTCAGATTTATTTAAATTTAAAGCTAGGCTGGAGAGGGAGGCAAATTCATTAAACAACTTAATTAGTGGCTGTCCTGATTCCTCTAGATTCTGTAAGAAAATTAGGAGATAATCTGCATAAGAGAGCAAAGTATAGCGAGAGTTACCGATAGGGATGCAATGGATGTTACCAGATTAACGAATGGAAGCTGATAGGGGTTCCATGTCAAGGATAAACAAAGATGGTGATAAAGGGTCTGGTATCTCTTGTCAGTTGAAAGGAGGGTGACAGGACAGAATTAGTAATAATTCATATAGAAGGCAAAGTATACAGTAGTTTGATCCACATGCAAAAATTATTAGTAAAGCCGAAATGAGATAATACTTGATATAAATAATTCCAATTTAGGGAGTCAAAAGTTTTTCTAAATCAATAGCAATAGAGGCTGCTGGCAATTTGAGAGATCTTGCCTTATAAATTAAGTTAAATAAAGAACAAAGATGATCTGAACCAGTTCTGTTTTTAATAAAGACAGCTTGGGAAGTTATACAAGTTTCCAGATTAATGATTCTAAATGAAGGATTAATAATTTTGCAGAAATGTTACCATCTGTGTTTAGAAGTGAAATCAACCTATAACTAGAAGGAAGAGAAGGGTCCTTGGCTTTATTTGGTAAAATAGTAATAATAGCTTCTGTTATTGTGGGTGAGAGTTTGCCCTTTGTGGCTGCTTCTAGGAAAACATTAAAAAGTAAAGGGCAAAGGGTTTCTGAAAGTAATTTGTAGAAGTTTACAGGAAAACCATTGCTCCCTGGGGATTTGACTAATTTTAAAGAAGACAGCGCTGCTTGGATCTCTTGAAGAGTGAAAGGTTCGTCCAGCTTTGCTGCATCATGTTGAGAAAGATCCGGTAGCTACAAATTCTCCAAGAAGCGTTATGTATGTTGAGTTTGCATAGGGTTTTGTTGAGAATATAAATTTTGATAGAAAGAACTCATGATGTGGATAATTGAGGGGTTATCAGTGTGGATTTGACCTGAGAGGTCTTTCAAACCAGCAATATGTCTATCTGTCTGTTGAGATCTAAGTTGGTATGAAGGCACCTTCCCACATTTATCCCCTTGTTCCCAATAATTATGCTTGATCCTTAAGAGGGCAAGTTTGGCCTTCCTAATATTAACTCATTAATTTTAATTCTTAACTAAAGGATTTCAAAGTGAAGTTGTGAGCCGGGGTTAGGTTTATTTGTTTTATAGTAGTGGTTCTCTTTGCCTTTAAGAGATTTTTCTAGATCGGCTAGTTGCTACTCTCTTAACTTCTTCCTATGAGCTGCAAAGCTAATAATTTTACCTCTGATTGTGGCTTTCAGTGCTTCCCAGATAGTACCTTGAGAAACATCAGGGATGTTATTAAAGGAGAGAAAGTCCTGGATCTGGGTTTTAACCCAAGGTTAGAATTCTGGGTCTCTCAATAAGAGTGGGTCCGAATGCCAGAAGGGAGATTCAGTAGTGGGAGGGCCCCATAGAAACATAAAATTTGACGGCAGATAAGGACTGCTTGGCCCACCCAGTTTGCTCATTTCCCTACCTAATGGATAAGCTTCAGATCCTGGCTAACCAACAGCCTACTTCTTCCTACCCCCACCCCCTAGAATTCCCTTATAACTGTCAAATGCATTCTTGAATTCCACCGTTTTTGACTCCACAACCTCCTCTGGAAGGCTGTTCCATGCATCCCCAACCCTCTCTGTGAAAAAAATACTTCCTCACATTACCTCTGAGCTGTCCATCCTCTAGCTTCAAATTGTACCCCCTTGTTCATGCATACCTCTTTTTCTGAAAGATGCTACCCTCTTGGACTTTGTTGATTCCCTTGAGGTACTTGAAAGTTTCTATCATGTCCCCCCTCTCCCTCTCCCTCTTCTCCTCGATGCTATACATATTAAGCTCCTTAAGTCTCTCTCTTGATATGTCTTCCAGTGCAGACCCTGCACCATTTTAGTTGCCCTCCTCTGGACTGTTTCCATCCTGTCTATGTTTCTGTGGAGACTGGGTCTCCAGAACCGCACGCAGTACTCCAGATGGGGTCTCACCAGCTGTCATACAGAGGGATAATAACTTCCTGTTTTCTACTGGTGATGCCTCTCCCTCTCCCGATGCATCCCAGTATCCTCCAGCCCTCCTTACTGCCCTTTCACATTGCTTGCTCACCTTTAGGTCATCTGATATGACTACCCCCAGGTCCCTTTCCATTTTTGTTGTTGTTAGTATCTCACCCCCCATTGTGTACTCTTCCCCTGGGTTTTTGTTTCCCAGATGCATTACTTTGCACTTCTTAGCATTGAATCTAAGCTGCCATACATTTGGCCATTCCTCCAACCTTGCCAAGTCCCTTCCCATTCTTTCCACCCCACCTTGTGTATCAACTCTGTTGCAGATCTTTGTGTCGTCTGCAAAGAGTCATACTTTTCCTTCCATAGTAGGTGTAATTTTATAGGAGAATGATCTGAAATAGTGATCGGAAGAATGGAAGTCTTATGGTTTGATTGGTAATGAGAGAAGAAGATGACCAATAATGAATTCTGCTATACGACTTATGAAGCGAGGAGTAAAAGGTATAGTCACATTTTCTGGGGTGGTATATTCTCCAAATGTCAGAAAGACCCAAATCTTTCATTAGCATTGAAAGCACAGTGATACTTCTTGGGTGAGCATCACTGAAAGAGTTACTTCTGTCTAACTGTGCATGTAATGTAAGATTAAATTCCCCACCCATTAGAATAGGAGAGTTGTTATTGTTATTAGTCATAATTTGTTGAGCTAAATTATGGAAAAATTCAGGGGAATCAGAATTTGGGGCGTAAAAATTGACTAACATAAGAGGACCAGAGGTAGTATTCAGGTGGGCTATGACCAATTTACCATCCAAGTCAGTAATAGTTTTAATTAGGGACCAGTTGAGGCACTTATGTAATAAAATAGCCACCCCACATTTTTTAGAAGAAGAAGAGGCATATATTTGACTGACCCAGTCCCTTTTCAGTCTGTTGACATCCTTAGCTAAAAGTTTGGTTTCCTGTAAGTAAGTAATGCAAGTT
Source organism: Neoceratodus forsteri (assembly GCA_016271365.2). Classification (NCBI taxonomy): domain Eukaryota; kingdom Metazoa; phylum Chordata; order Ceratodontiformes; family Ceratodontidae; genus Neoceratodus; species Neoceratodus forsteri. Next base: position 88,481,070 of record CM028136.1, read on the forward strand.
TTATGTTTCCTAAGGTAGGTGAGAATTTGCTTATGCTTACAAGGAGAGTTGAGTCCCTTAACATTCCAAGAGTGTAAAAGTAGATCACTCATGATGGTAAGAGAAAAGTGTGATATTACTAAAGGGAATGAGGGACTCTGTGATTGAAGCTAAGGATGTTACATGCTCAGAACGGAGATGCTTAAAGTATGCAAATGTATGCAGGACCACTAAGTTGTATGGATTCCTAAAATTTAAGTGTGTGTAGCTATTATGTCTCACAGAAGAACAGTATAGAGTAGACATTTCAAAAGCCATAAACAGTAGTAACTAGCAAACTTATATAGTACAATGCATTATGTACAATGTAGATGGCGGCCACGCTGGGCTAGCCATTCTGTTCTGCTCTGTTCTTTGTATATGTTTCACCTTTCCCATTTTATTTTTCATTTACTTTCTGCTGCTTTTGTAACTTTGTATGGGGTTTTATACTTTTCGTTTTATATACACATTTTAACATCTTGCGCTTTACTTGTATTTAGTGTCTTGTGTTCCGTTCTCTGTTTCGGTTCGGCCTGTTTCTGTTCCACGGGCTGGGATCTAGTGTGTTGTAAGAATACCGTGGAGAACTGTGAAGAGCTGCGGCATTCTAATGGAGAGACTTGGTGAAGTTTCAGTGAAGCTTTGCCTTTTGGAGTTTCCGTTTACTCAATCTGTGTTTGGATTGAGTTCTTGTATTTGGACTGAGTTTTTGCCACTACCACTGCTTTCCACTCATTCTTATTTGTACAAGGAGTGGATTGGTTGGATTTTATGGCTCTTAGTTGAACCTAAGCAAGCCTATGGTCTGGAGTTGTTACCCTGTATGTGGATTCAAACTAGTGGCTGCGTTCTTTGGAGTACCCCTGGATTATATTTCTGTGTGGCCAGTGGATCGTGGGGAGCAGTGATCTGGTGAAGCCATCTGGAAGAGCCTCTAAGATAAGTGGGATAGTAAGTATTAGTGACATTTTTGGTGGATTGAACGCTATTCCTTGAGATTGACAATTCTGGGCTCTAATAGCTGGGCTTGCAGCATTCCTGGGGGACCTCGGAGTCAGTGTCACACACAGAGGTGGGGAGTGGGGTAGGCTGGAGGGCTTGTCCTTTACTCCCCTTCCTCTAGACTCCTGGGGTAGCCAGTTGGGGGGCTGATTTCTCCTGGAGCTGAAGTAGTGGGCCACTAACTTTCTGGGCTGATTGGAACCTGCGGCCTGCTAGTGGCCTTTCTGCGATTCGAATCGGAGTTGGAATTTGAAGTCTGTGATTTTGAAGACAGACTTATATTGTTTGCTGCTTTTACTGACGTTTGGGTGGGTTATCCGATATCTGTATCCTGTTGTTTATGCAGTATTTGGAAATATCTACAGTTTGACAGGACCTCTGCTGACTGCAATTATATTTTTTCTTTTTTTTTTCTTTTGTTTGTTTAGTGGAAATAATATATGCAGTGAGAGTCCCTTATAACATCTTTGATCCTACCTGTTTCCGGCATTGTGAGAGATTTCCAGAGGGTGGCTGCTAAATTATTTCCTTTGTTTATTATTTTTTATTATTACCATGTAATTATTATTATTATTTTTTTTTTTTTTGTGAGAGTGCTTAATTTGTTTTTTAAGTACCAGGTAGTGAGAGGACCTGGGAGTAATTTAAAATTGTTTTTGGTTAATTTTTGGTTGACCCCCCAGGCTGTGAGAGGACTTGTGGGTTAAATCAATAAATTGGGTTTTGTGTTAGGGAGTTGGTTTAGTTTAATTTTAATTTTAGTTGTTTCTTATAATTTGTAGTTTTATAATTTTAGTTGTAGGAAGTTCGAGAGTAGCTTAGGATCGGTGCTTAAATTCAGCGGGTTTTTGTAATTGTATTATATTTATAGATGTGCCTGCTTGCCCCTCCTGTCATGTGCTATTTCGCCTCCCCTCTCCGTGACCTCCGCCCCTGCTCTTCACCCCCCCCGCCTGTTTATGTTTATCATCGTTGTCGGGCGCTGGGGATTGCTCGAAGGGGGGGAGTCGAGGGTGGGTGGGGGGCTGTGGACAGCAGAGTGAGCGGAGCCTTCCCATAGGGGTGGTCAGGCCCAGAAGACACCCTGGGGCGAAATGGTATCTAGAACGTGGTGATTCTGTTCTGGTTCTCATACCCAAGGGCACCTCTAGTTTGGGAGGACAAGTGGTTGGGAAAACTAGCCAGCCTCGTCCAACTCGGGTGTTGTTATGCAATGCCAGATCTGTCTGCAACAAGACTGGTCTTATTGCAGATTTTGTTGCGAGGGCAGATTTGACTTGCATTACTGAGACCTGGTTGGATGGGAATGCAGCCCCTTTTTTAGAGGCCACTGTTCCCACCAGGTACTCGGTTATACATCGCCTGAGATTGGATCGCGGGGTGGCAGTCTGTTTCAAGACTGAACTGGGCCTAACTGGTGTCCCAGTTGAGGAGGCCAGGTCATTTGAATGTACTGTGGTAGCTGGTGTAGGGTGCAGGATTGCCCTCATCTATCGTCCAACAGGTGATGAGAAGATTTTTCTGCAGGAAATAGCAGATTTTGCCACCGACATGGCCTTGGAGTCGCCCAGACTGATGGTTCTGGGCGACTTCAATGCTTGGGTCGATGCCGAATCTTCGCTCTTTGGTCAACATTTCCTCCAGAAGATGACATCTCTGGGCTTTACACAGGTTGTTTCCTCAGCTACACACAAGGGAGGTCACTCTCTTGACCTGGTCTTCCTCCAGGGGATCAAAGCCTCCGATTTGGTGGTGGAACCAGTCGGTTGGTTCGATCACCACTCAGTTGGGTTCAATTTTGAGGCCCCCCTGGGTAGAACGGCCCCTGTGGAGTTGGTCAGGTACCGCCCATTGCGGGACATGGTCCCTGAAGACCTGATGGTGGTTATTGACTTCTCGTCGTTAGACAAGTTTTGCACTGATCCTGAGCAGCTGGTAGTGGCCTATAATAGGGCCATATTGGTAGCACTCAATCAGATTGTATCAGTCTGTGTTCGCCCCCTTCCACGTCGTCCCGGCGCCCCATGGTTTGATGGGGCTCTGAGAGGGTTGCGGAGGACAGGGCATAGGTTGGACCGTCGTTGGAGGAAGATGACCACTGATGCCGACCACCTTATTTTGCTAGAGCATTATAAACTTTACCGAACAGAAATTTCCCATAAGAAGGCAGAATTCCTGTCCAGGGAAATTTCTGTCATACGGAATCGACTGGCTTAGCTCTTCAGAACTGTTGACAGACTGTGCAGCCCAGCCTGTCAGCAGATCCATCGAGTTTTTACTCAAACTGATTGTGAGGAGATCACTTGATTCTTTGCGAATAAGGTTGAAGACATCAGGAAGGAGTGCCTCCAATCTCATTCTAAGGATGTTGCAGTTGATCGGTGCCCTGTCGCAGAGCCTGGAGTTTCCTGGAGTGCCTTTGACCGGCCAGATCCCGTAGACACTATGAGGATTGTCCAGGAGATGCGTTCCATGTGTTGTAGTTTAGACCCCAGCCCTACCTTCCTGATTTTGGGTTGTAGCGAGATCATCGGCCCGGTCTTAGCTCAGATTATCCGGTGTTCTTTAGATATGGGAGTGTTTCCCAGCTTTCTGAAGGAGGGGGTGGTGATCCCCCTTCTGAAGAAAACTTCTTTAGACCCTGATGACCTAGCAAACTACAGGCCAATCTCTAACCTCCCTTTTGTGGGGAAGGTTATTGAGAAAGTTGTGGCTGCTCAATTGGATAACCATTTGACCAACCATAGTTTATACAAACCTCTCCAGTCTGGTTTTCATAAGAGGCATAGTACTGAGACTGCTCTGGTTCGGGTGCTCAGTGATCTCCTGATGGCGAGAGATCGGAGACACCGTTCTATCTTGGTTCTCCTTGATCTATCATCAGCTTTTGATACTGTGGACCATGGGGTTCTGCTCAAATGCCTGAGGTCCATTTGTGGGCTGTCAGGTACAGTCCTCAGATGGTTTTCATCTTTCCTCGCAAGGAGAACGCAGAGAGTGGTCTCGGGTTTGTTTTCATCTGGGGCCTTCTCTCTGCCATGCGGGGTGCCTCAGGGCTTGGTGCTATCCCCCATGTTATTCACAGTATATATGCTACCCCTCAGAGACATTGTAAGATGGTACGAGCTAAGGTTTCACTGCTATGCTGATGATACCCAGCTCTACCTGTCTTTTGCACCTGACCAGGTTAGCGCTATCTCAGTACTGAACAACTGCCTCGCAGACATCCAAGACTGGATGAATTCCAGCGATTTAAAGTTGAACCCAGGAAAGACTGAAGTTATGGTTGTGGACCCAGGTCACAGGGTAGAGGGACTGAGGACTGGTCTTCCCTCCGGATTAATCCTGGGGGTGGACCAGATCCTCACCTCTGAATGGGTGTGTAACCTGGGAGTGGAGCTTGACGTTGGTCTGACTCTTCGACATCAGGTGTCGGCAGTCATCAAGCTGGCCTTTTTCCATCTTAGGAACATTGCCAGGATTAGGCACCTTGTTCCACCCAGTGACCTGCTGGTCTTGGTCCATGCCTTTGTGACATCGCACCTTGATTACTGTAACTCCCTTTACCTAGGGCTTCCTAGGGTTGATATCCATATGCAGCTAGTGCAGAATGTGGCAGCACGTTTATTGACTGGGGCTTCTAGAAGTTCTCATATTACCCCCACGTGCTACTGCGCTTCACTGCACTGGCTGCCAATACAGTGTATGGATCACCTTAAAGTGGGTCTTTTGACCTACAAAGCCCTACACGGTCTGGGTCCTGATTACTTGAAAGAGCTCCTGGTGCCTTACACCCCTCTGCGACAGCTCCGCTCGACTGACAAGGGGTTGCTGGAGATTCCGAGAGTAAATTTGAAGTCCTCTGGTGCCCGTGTGTTTGGATTTGCTGCACCTACCCTCTGGAATTCTCTGCCCATCAGCTCCGGGAGTGCAGGACAGTGGGGAGTTTTAAGCATACACTAAAGACTTTCTTATGGGAAAAGACGTTTCCTACTTTATTCTGATTTTATATTATATGTATTTGAATATGTGTTTGTATTTGATTTTATATTGAATGGATTTGCATATGTTTTTATGATTGTATTTGCTGTGCAGCACCTTGAGATTTTGAAAGGCGCTCAACTAAATAAATGTTATTGTAATTATTATTATTATTTATTAAGTTTAAACACTTATGAGGAGGAGGAGAGAGATAAGTCAGTATGAGAACCAGAGACTCTCTCGCTACACCACTAGGTATGTAGAGAAATAAGTAATCTTGAGAGAAAGTCTATACGGTGTAGTCTTAAGATACAAATTATATACAACAATATACTATAAAATTGTAATTATGACTAGTACTAAGATACTTGTAATAATATCCTGGGAGGGACAATAACCATCGCACCTAGATACAGAAGAAAATTGCAAAAGTAACTGAACCCAGATATATTAATATAGACTGAACTAGAATGTCTAAGTTCAGTATAAAAGAAATAAGTGTGCCAACAAATTATGGCAAAGTTATGAAGTATAGTGTGTGCCAGAGTCAGGCCATATGGCTAAATAATGTCCACATGACCATATTAATAGAGTAACTCAAATTATGTGTATCAAATATGCACAGGGAATGAAAGGGGTTAATGTAGTGTAGATTGATAAGGCAACAGGGTATTATGGAACTAGATTGGAAGTGGAGTAATATATTTGTTAATTGAATAGGGAAATAGGGAGGTATATTGGGAGACCTTGACATTCTGATAGTTTTAATGGGGTTTAAATGTTTCAGGCTTCAAGGCTCCGGGTGCCAGTAATATAAGTGCCAAATTGATTGAGATTAGCACATAACTTGAACATAGTCAGATATAAGCCTGTATTTATAGTGGGGTAACTAGGTCTAAGAAAAAGCCCATTGAACTCCAACTATGAGAGTGTTCCAAAAATTTGGTAACCTTACAAGATAAAAGGCTTCGAGCAATAATGTGCTATAAGTTATCATTGTGGGTACAGGGTATGGTTATAAAGCATAGGAGCCTCGAAAATAGCCTGCTGTGTGATATATTAAAACGTGAAAGTAATCAATTAAACATTGTTAAAGTAATGCAAGGTATCAGAATATCTGGAGAGGTGACAAAAGCAGGGGGAAGGGAATAGCAGAAGAAAGGAATATGGAAGGATATACTCCAGAGAAGCACTTATGGATTTATTATAGTGTTCCAGAGTGAGAGAATGGGAACTGGATAGTAAAAGCAGTATCAAAATACCACTGTAGCCCTCACTACTAATAACAATAATAGTTGATGCTCTGTGCCCGGTATTTAAACAGTATCCACATATAAGGAATAGTGGTACAGTATGTAAATAGATGTGCAGTAACGATAGAAGTAAATGGCCAATGAAGCTTGTCGATTGAGATCGCAGTGTAAAACCAGATATTCTGTTCCTGTAGGTTATATAGTGCTATAGCTTTATTGTGACTGTACATCACGACAACTGAAAGCTCCATTTCTGGTAACACACAGGATAAACAAGAGAGACCCAGCATTATGTTCTAAAATGCATAGAAGTGCCAAAATTACTTAAATAAGCAATGTTGTAAGATGGGCTACAATTAGTCAAACCTGTGAGAACAGCTATCCCTGTTCCAGCAACCACGATGTACAACACATCATATTCCATACTGGTTGGGTGCAATAGTGTTGCACACCATGGGAATTACGCTGCGTGGTTGGGAAGAGAAAAATGTTATGAAAGCAACAGGGCTAATGGGGTAGGATTTCTTTATAGACTACCATGCAGGGGGAGGAGAACCCACAAAGTAATCAATTGGTGTTGTGCTTGTGTGTCCCAGTAGTGGCAGAAGTTGCTCTATTTTTAAGCTTCCCTTTCCTATTCTTTTTGGTGGTTCAGCTGATTTGAATGGTGAGCTGGCTGCCAGGAGTCTGCAGAGATATTGCTAGGCACAGTATTGTAAGAGACGTTGGGAAAAGGGTCTGATTTGTCTCCATGAAGATCTTCTTGGGAGGAATGCAAATCCTCATGTAGCAGAGATAACTTGTTTGATAAGGTAAGAGGGGACGTAATGCTTATATGACCTTCCAATTGCCGGGAAGAAATTGGAGGGGCATCATTAGCACAGCAAGTATGTTTAATTAACAGGGATTTATTTAACTCCAAAAATTGATTAGCATTTTACTCATAAAAGTGGTAAAACATTGTGAAAATGCATAACACTTGCCTCACTGTGTTTAACAAACATAACACTTCTAGAAAACCTATGTAAATACTTTCTGTACAGTTAGCATTGTCCCAAGAAAAAAACTGCTAATCAATTATTTAAAACCTTGTAATAGGATGCAAACTCGAGGCTTTCTTTTCTTGAGTGCGAGCTGAGAGTCGAATAGGTGGTGTTATAATAGTGTGGTTCAGGGACAACTTGCCAGTCTCTGTGTTGCAGACTTCTGCAGGGGGAACATGCACAACAAGTTGAAGATACTCTGAATTGCTGGCTGATTGAATAACATAGTCACCACTAGGCAAGATATGATCAGAGTGCGTCACATTTAGGAACACAGACAGGGCTTCAGGGGAGTTGAAATCTTTTGTCAAGTTTCCTAAAAATAGATGCATGGTAGCAGGATACCGTAATGTAAATTTAATTCCCCATTGGTGCTGAATAGATTTTATGGGATTGAAGGCCCTGCTTTTATTGGAGAGCTCTCTCTCGAGAAATCTCTAAAAATTGAAATTCTTTGCTCCTGCCATATGAGTAGCCTCGGTTGTCCGGCTTGATTTGGGATTAGTTCTGTGTGTGAATAGTTTAGGAATCTGGCAATGATTGGCCTGGGTTTCTGGTCTGGGCCAGGCCTCGGACTTGGAGTGCGATGTGATCTTTCAAAGGTGAGTTCTTGGCCGGGAGAAAGTTTGAGTAGAGTAGGAAGCACATGAGATAGCTGTGTGCTGGTGTTGCCAAGCTTTGTACCATCTGGAAAGCTAAGAAATCTAAGGTTGTTCCTTCTGCTTCTATTTTCGATGTCATCTATTTTATCTTGTAGATCTCTGATGACTCTGTCTTGCTCTCTGATGGTAGCATGAACATTACTGATCAAGCTTTCATTTTGGGCCATTTTTACATCAGTAGCATTAATTCTTTGGTCAAGTATTTGCATATTAGTGATGTTCTGCTGTAAGGTTATTTTTAACTCATTGATCTCAGTGATTGATTACTGGAACATTGTCTCCACTCTGCTAAGGGAGCTAGTAGTCAGAGAATGATCAGCTATAGTTGTAGGCCCCACACAGGATAGATATGCTTGATGTTGAGAAATCTGGTTTGGAGTTCAGATATGTAAAAAAATACTGTACCAGAGCCAATCAAAGATGTTTGATGAATAAAGTCTCAATTTTGGCACACAGTGACTATCTGGGAGAAGAAGGATGTATGATGATAGCGGTAGGTCCCAAGGAGAAACAGATTTAAACAGCCATCTTCAGCACAGCCAGGTCATGCCCAACAATACTTTCTGAGAGGGGAGAAACGGCAGGTTTTGGATGAAGAGAAGGACCTTGGAGTGGTTGTGGATACCAAGATGAATAACAGTGCAGGAGGGCTGTGGTCAAAGCAAATAAAATGCTGAGGTGCACTGCAAGAGGGATAACTTCCAGGAAGTGGGAGGTGATTCTCCCTCTGTATAACTGCCTGGTTAGACCTCACCTTGAATACTGTGTGCAGTTTGGGCGATTGCACTTGGTAAAGGACATTACACTCCTTGAAAGGGTCCATAGGAGGGCAGCCAGGATGATACAGGGATTAGGGGAAAAAGCCCTATGAGGAGAAACTCAAGAAGCTCAGTTTGTACTCCCTGGAGGAGAGGAGGGATAGAGGGGGATATGACGGAAGTTTTTAAATACCTAAAAGGGGTAAATAGGGCACACCCTGATAGGATTTTCCAGCTGGGGAGGCATGAATCACCAGGGGGCATTCCTTGAGGCTGGTAGGCAGGAGGCTCAGGGCAGAGACTAGGAGACACTACTTCACAGAGAGGGTGGTGGAGCCTTGGAATGCGCTGCCTGTGGAACTGGTAGAATTGAATACTGTAGAGGGCTTCAAAAGGGGCTGGGACAGGTATAGGGGGAAGGTAAAACTGAGAAATGCCAGACCTGGAGATGCATCCCCGATGGGAGATGAGGTTGTGGGGATCTATGGGGGAGGGCAGTAATGATGCACCTACTGGGTGCTGATTCTCAAGCAGACTTGATAGACCTTTGGGCCTAATGTGCTGGCATCTTAGTATGTTAGTATATTAAATGAAAATGATAGTTTATCTGGTTATAAACTTAATATCGACAAAACTTCAACTCGACATATTACTTATAATCCTCCACCTTTAATTCCTGCTGCATACAATTTTAAATGGGAGCAGACATCTACAAAGTACTTAGGAGTACATATCCCAAATGATCATACTCAACTATATCAGCTCAGCTACCCTCCATTAATAGAAACGGTATGCCCCCATTACAGCAACACCAACACAGCGAACTATGCGCCTGTCTGCAAAATCAACACTTTGCCAACAGGTTGCTGTGTTGGTGTGCCTGAGATGGGGAATGCTGTTTCCCAGTCCTGCACACCTGCCCCGACTTAACTCTGACTGGAGTTAAGAATCCTTTAGTAGTGGGGTGCGGGTGGTGCATCCCCCTGCATCAAGGGTTTGGGGGGCGAAGTCCCCCAGTGAAAGCAGAACCGGAAGTCTGTCACGGAATCATGCCGACCTTGATTTGTGGTTGACATGATTCCTGTTGCTGTAATGTTGGTCAATATCAGAGATGTAGAACCGGAGCGTTAGAGCCAATACAAACAATATACTCGGACCTGGAAAGGTGTGGTGTTCTACTTTTAACCTTGCATAATAAAATTGAAATCATCCACATGAATGTTTTTCCATAGTTACTGTACCTGTTCCAGACTCTTCCAGTGTGTCCACCACAATTATCTTTTTCAGGAATGGGATAAGCCTATTTCACGGTTTGTATGGGGAGGCACAACTCCTCAGACTGCCTTTAGTAAACTGCAACTACCAAAACAACAGGGAGGTTTGGATTTGCTAAATTTAAAATATTAATTTTTAGCGGCACACATTAGACATGTAGTAGCTTGGCTGGATCAATCCCATGAAGCCCACTGGAAAGTTTTGTAGGTTGATGGTTTTAACTTTGATAATTATAGAACTCTTATTTTGTAATCATCCTATATCGTCAGAACAGTTGATGAACATGACTTTATTAGAAATGTTATATTAATATGGCAGAGTATGCAGACAGATACATGTCTACTTAAACCATTAGCTCCGCTGGACACCATAGCACATGAGTACATTTCAGCTAAACAGTATGGATCACAGATTTGTCCCACGGGGAAGACAAGGCCTCCTTTATTTTATCAATTATTTGATAATAGTCACATTCACTTTTTTACTTTTTTACAACAAAAATACACCTTCATGAAAGTGAACTATTTCTGTTATTCTCAGATCAGACATTTTTTGATGGCAAAGCTGGACCACCTTATAGAATATAAGGAATTTTGACCACTTATTACATTGCTGCAGGCTACACAAACCTGACGACTTCCTCTACAGTTCATATCTTTAGCCTATTAAGATATTAATAAACCACCAAAAATGACATTTAGCACCCTTGAAACAGAATGGGAGCAAGGGTTAACTATACGTATTCACCCAGAACACTAGAGTAAAATATATCAACTGCAGCATGAAGTTTCCTCATCTAATAGTTGGAAAGAGTTTGCATGGAAAACTGTTACATGATATTTCCTAACTCCAACAGTAATAGTAAAATCTAATCGATCCCGAGGTTCAGATTGCAGGAGGCATTGTGGTAGCCAGTCTGCTCATCAAGCACACGTATTTTGGTCATGTCCCAAATTGACACAAATCTGGTCAGATTTAGATATTGAAATACATGCCCTCTGCCCTACCTTCCCTCCTTTAATAGTGACTATAGTCTTGTTTTTGGACTGTTCACCCAAACTCTAAATAAGCACCAGAAATTTATTTTAAGGGCTGCAGTGGGTGTAGCCCTGCAGACCTGTTGCTATTTTGGCACTTGTTCCTATCATTGAGTAGGGCTGTCCCTGAACTTTACTTGAAACTAGTTACCACCGGTACTTACTCCTCTTTGACGTTATATAGTAGGTGAGTTCTGTTGATGCCACTGTTCTACCTTTTCCCTATGTCTTCTGCCACTATGGTGTATTTCAATGATTGTATGTGATTTGTTTGGTATATGTATCGCTGACGTTCACCTGTCATATCCTTCTATTTAATTGCTATTTTATCCATCTGTATGTAACCCCCCCGGGTCGTGCCTGAAAATAGGCAGCTGCAGCTCTGCTGTTTAGTGCACCCACCCAGTCAAGAAAAACAAAATCAAAAATTAAAATGGAGTCCTCATTCCTTGCATTCTTTGCGACTGAACACCATTTTGGAGTGTCATCACAGTTGCCTCTGTATCCATGGAGCTCTCTGGTTGCACTGCACTATTTTTAACCGCAAAAATCAGATCATCCTGATCAGACAATGGGGACTGGGCACCCCAGTGTCGCTGTTATGTTTCTAGGTGGGTGAAGTGATGAGTGCTAAGAGGGAGGGTTGGGTGGGGACATATTCTTAATTCCAGCCTGAGGAACCTGTTGGCCTCAAAACCATATAGGAGAGAGCTCAGGTCCACAGAATGCAAACTACTGGAAATCCCAAGAACCAGATCTTACCGAGGTCAATGATCAGCTAGTATAGCCCTCCCCAAACTCTGGAATAGTCTCCCGAGAGAGAGCTACAGGACAGTATCTCACTTGAGGGTTTCAAAAAAGGGCCAAAATCTCACCCGAGCAGGAGGTCCCAATGCAGCTGCTATAGCTAACGGCAACCTAAGGGTTCCACGAAGGGCGACAATACATGAAAATATAGTCTTAGGACAGAATGGGACAACAAACAAGGAAACTGTGCACTGGATCACACTTATATATGTGGCTAGATATCATAAATGTATGTACCTTACAAACGTGTTTGAACAATAGATTGTCTATGTTGAAATGTACTCTATGTTGAAATGTATATATTCAAACACCATGTACTGGTTTCCTTTTCCCTCTAGGTAAATGTAACTAATTCTGAGTCACCCCTGAAAAAGGGGCCATCATGGTCTCAGCAGGCCTACACAGTCACCAAAATTTTAATTAATTAATTAATTAAATACATAATTCTAAAGAATAAAAATGGTGGTCATGGCGGAACACTCTGCCGTTTCCAAGATGGCCACCGCACTCTACTGCACATGCCCAATCTCCCAGTGTCACAATCCACAATCCTTGGGTTTCTTTTTTAAAAAATAAAACCCTGTAAAAAAAAAAAAAAGTTCAGCAATGTCTTTTGCGGCCATTAGATCCCCCATCTGACCCTCCCACTCAGCACCTATCACCCCCTCACCCCCCAAGTCCTTACTCATCAAGCAGGAGCCCAATGCCGTAATCCTTTCTGGATTGTAGACACGTTTTCACTCTTCAAAGCCAGATCAAGAACTGAAGAAACAGATGTGCAGTTCAATATATTTCAATGGGATTTTGAACTTAGCGGCATCACCTGGGCATTTTTGTATATTTTTGGCCCAAGTTTTCAACATGCCTTCTTTGGGACCCTACCTCCTGAACAATTGAACTGTCATTAGGCAGATCTGTCCTGAAAGATGATTTTGTGGTCCCTGTGTGAAATCACCTTCTGGGCAGGAGTTGAAAATGTTCTCTGTCCTTTTTCAAGAAGAATTTGAAGACTTATCTGTGGCAAACGTCCTTCTTGGATGGTTAAGTTAATTTTAATGTGCTGGTGTCTTATTTTGTATTTTATTAATTGATTTTAATATTTGATGTTATTATGATATGATTTTATTTATATGTATTACTGATTTATATTTGATGTTGTGGTTTTAATGTGTTCAGCGCCTTGGTATGTTGAAAGGCACTTTATAAATAAACTTATTACTATTATTTCATGAGATGGGGTCATAAGAAGGCTATGTTGAAAATTTGGTGTAAAAATAATAAAAAACAACAAAGTTATGAGCCTATATTTAATTTTGCGAACACAGGGCCAGATATTCAAAGCTTTGCGTGGTCTGCAAAAGTTTGCATGGGATTAGCATGGGATTAGCGTGGGTCTGCCATATTCAAAAGGACAACTAGCATGCACAAACAGCAGCAGCGCCGAGCAAAGCATAATGATATGCAAGGGGCATAGTGAACATGAATAAAGGTGCTATGAGATATTCAGCGACTAGCGCAGCGCTAAGGTGTTTAGCGTGACATAGCGCGACCCTTAGCATGGTACAATTTACCACTCAGGAAAAGCTAGTCTTAACCATGGGCAAACATCTTTTCACATCATTAGTGCATTGTGTAGTGTTTGCACGGCATTTGCACGGCTTGCGTGACTCTAACACAGGAGTATGACACTTAGAAAATGCCAGACATGGAGGACACATGCTGCTCACTGATGGTACCGCCATGATGTCAGCAGCTGCCACCAGTCCCAGCCAAGCACAGACAGTAAGGGGTGATCTGACCCACAGGGGACAGCATGGTAGTGTAGTCATATATCACACACCTGCAGACCTTACGTCTGTGGTCCGTAACAGATGCCAGCACACACACATGCAGCACTGTGGCATAGTGGCTAGTGAGGGGAGGGCGTACGGGTGACTAGACACCACCACAGCCCAGGTGTGGCCACAAGGCTGGGACACATCACTTAGTGCACATGGGCCAGTAGTGGGATTACGCCACCACCTGTATGCCTGTCGAATCTTACATGCCCCCCCCAGCCACCTACCACACAACTGTACTGATGCCACAGCACACACTGCTGGACATGTACATGACACTGTGTGCATCCCATGCCACAGGTGCAGCATCTGTGGACCACACAACAGAGTAATAGTACTGTCCACTGTCAGTAATTACCTGCAAGCTGGGCCTGTCACTGTGTACAGTGCAGTGGTCATCACTGCCCTACATAGCATAGGCATTGCTGTGTCCCTCACACTACCAGCCCCCTTGCTACTGTAGTGTCTGCTATGCACTGTAGCATGACCTACAGTGTGATGGTTGCATGCAGCACCACCACCACCTGTGCCTATGCTGCTTTGACCCCTGGGGTACGATATGCTGTGGTATGCTGTACTGTTCACATGCAGCCTGCAGCAATCATTCACTGCCTGACTGACCTACAGGTGGAGCTGCGGTCAGACCTGGCTAGCCTCTGTACTTCCAGACTGACCTACAGGTGGAGCTGTGGGACCTTGCAGTTACACTGGGCAAACTGCATGCAAATCAGGGCATAATGAGATGCTAATGTGGCTGTTTGCCCAGAGACTATCTAAGTAGGCTCATTTGCATGTCACTTTTGAATATGGCAATGTTTAGCACTGGGCTAATGTATTTGCACGGGGCAAGCTGCTTAGCTCCATGCTAAAGCTGCACTAACATGTTAGTGCGGCGTTAATGGTTCAGGGAATATTTTACATCACTGTTCTTTCACATCCGCTGCGGCCTGCAGCTGTACTGGATCCACGCATTTGCTAGCACACACATTGGCCACATAGTTCCTCTCTATTTACCCTCACGTCACTGTGCACTGTGTCGTTGTGGTTGTACTTCCTGGTTGCTGTATTCAGTGCTGTCAAATTCCAGGGCAACGATTGCCCTGCACTCCCAGCCCAGTTTGCATGACCTCTTTCCCATGCTATATTCAGAGGCTGTTTGCCCCGAGCTATTCCTTTTGAATATACCTTGCTTTGTGCTCTGGGCTACGTTTGCCCACCAGGCAGTGTTATCTTAGCCCAGGGGCAAAGTTTTGAATATCTGGCCCACAGGCTCATAACTTTGGTCATTTTCAATATTTTTCCCCCAAATTCACAACATAGCCATATCTTTGCAGCACCTCATGAGCGTGACAGCTGTCATTATTCAAATCCTGGCCAAAATGCTTTTCTTACATTCTAAAAGGTGATTTTGCAGACCCAGCATGAAATCACCTTTCAGGCAACAGTTGAAAATGTTCTCTGTCCTTGTTCATGAGGTGGGGTAATAAGAAAGCTATGTTGAAAATTTGGTGTAAAAAACTAACAAACGATAAAATTATGGGCCTACATTGAATTTTATGAAAATGCAGGCTTGTAACTTTGGTAATTTCCAATATTGTCACCCCAGATTTACAACATAGCCATATCTTTACAGCACCTCATGAATATGACAGCTGTCAATTGTCAAATTCTAGCCAAAATGTTTTTTTTTATATCCTAAAAGGTGATATTGCGGTCCCTGTGCAAAATCATTTTTTGGACAGGAATTGAAAATTCTCTCTTTTATTGCTCATGAGGTGGGGTCATAAGATGGCTATGTTCTCAATTTGGTGTTAAAATATTTAAAAACAAAAAAAAGTTATCAGGCTATGTTGAATTTTGCAATGCAGGCTCATACATTTGGTAATATTCAATATTTTTAACCCAGATGTTCAACATAGCCATCTCTTTACAGTATCTCATTAATGTGACAACTGTCATTTTTCAACTCCAGCCCAAAATGTTTTTTTGCATCCTGAAAGTTGATTTAGCAGTCCCTGCATGAAACAACCTTTCAGGCAGGATTTGAAGATTTGCTCTGCGCTTCTTAATGAGGCAGGGCCATAACAAGGCTATGTTGAAAAGTTGGTGTACATATATTACAGAACAAAAAATTGTGGAGCCTACATTACATTTTGCTAACGAAGGTTCGTAACTTTGGTAATTTTCAATATTTTTACACCAAATTCCTCGCCTGCAGCCCTATCAGCTCTGGCCAGAGTTTGTTTAATATGGCCGTTATCATAGCTAAGAATGCTATTACTGCTCATGGATCATGGCACATACCCCCAGATATAGAGCATTGGAGAGACATCATGCTCAAAGTATATTACTTAAAAAAAATTAACTCATAAGTTGCAACATCAACTTGATTTATTTAATAAGAGGTGGACTGGATGGGTAAAGAACATAGAGCCAGATATTCAAAACTTTGCCCCGGGGCTAAATTAGCACTGCCCAGTGGGCAAACTTATCCCAGAGCAAAAAGCAAGCTATATTCAAAGGAAAATAGCCCGGTGTTAATCCCACTGAATATTGCATGCTATGGAAGCCAGGCAAACTGGTCTGGGAGTGCAGGGCAAAAATAGCCCAGGAATAAGACAGCACTAAATATAGCAATGGGGAAGTGCAAAGTGCAACTGCAGCTCATTAGATACTGTAGCAAGCCAGTGTTGCAGGTGGAAAACATTGTATGTGATTGCACAGAGATGTCTCACATCTACTACAAACAACAATGTAAGCCACACACTGCAGAACTGTGCTATGCTGAAGTGAGGTTTGCCCGAGGCTAAACTGATTGCGCAGTGCTAACACATTAGCCCAGTGCAAACTGGTTAGCCCGGGGCAAACAGGAGCTATATTCAAAGCTCCCATGTAAATGAGCCTACTTAGGTCATTTTTGGGCAAACAGGTACATTTGCATCTCATTAACTGCTGCTTAGCATACAGTACCATGCAGTTTCCCCCGGTGCTACTGCTTGAAGCACACAGCACCACCTATTGGTCAGAATGGAAATACAGGCTGGATGCTGAAGGATATGGGTGCTGGCAGGCACAAACAGTGCATTCACCTGACCCCTGCAGCACTGCAAGCAGCACAGAACAGTAGATAGAGACATGTCCATCAACATATAGACATAGATATGTAGCCATGTATATATGTGTGTGTGTGTGTATATATATATATATATATATATATATATATATATATATATATATATATATACATATTCATGGCAAAAAATCAGTTTAATGCATCAGTTAGGGTTGTTCCACAGTGACAAAAAGCAAGGAATTTGGTGTGGGGTGAAATTCCCCCTTGCACCCTCATAGTCCACCCCAACCAGCATCGGGTGTGCATTAGGTCATTGGCTAACCTCACCCCATCACATGTATAAACAAGCTGAGGTATAGGAGAATGGGGTGAGAGTTAGGACCAATGACCCCATCACACACACCCCGATGCCAGTTGGGGGTGGACTGTGAGGGTGCAAGGGGGTCTTTCAACCCTAACACCAAAATTCCTTGCTTTTGTCACTGTGGAACAACCCTAACTGATGCATTAAATTGAGATTTTTGCCATGAATTTCCCTTTTTTTTGAGAATGAGGACTATAAATAGTGAATGGAATGCGGTGGTGGGAGCACAGGACCCTTCGGGCCCTGCGCTCCCACCATGCGATGTCTTCTGACATAGTGATGGTAAGTGCAATGCAAACACAAGTGCTAATGGTTACACACATGGTGATGAAAAAGTAAATGGTATACCAAACGTTAATAGAGACGCAAGCGCAAAGTGATGCCAAAGCTAACAGTGACACAAATGGAGATGCAAGCACATATGGAAATGCAACTGGTAATGTGCACGGTCACTGTACCGCTATTGTAAATGCAAATGTTAACTGTTACAGCAATAATAGCACCAAAGGGAACAGAAATGGAAATGCAAGCGTGTATGGAAACGCAAAGCGTAACATGCACAGTCACGTTACCACAATTGCAAATGCAAATGGTAACAGTAACAGCAAAAATGACACCAAAGGAAACAGAAACTGAAAGGCAAATACAAGTGCATATGGAACACAAACCATAACTTGCACGGTCACGGTACTGCTATTGTAAACGTAAATGGTAACGGTAACAGCAACAATAATGCCAAAGGAAACAGAAACGCAAATGTAAGTGCATATGGAAATGCAAACCATAATGCACATGGGCATGGGAACACAACTGGAAATGCAAATGGTAATGGTAACAACAACAATGACGCAAAACGAAAGACAAATGCAAACGCAAATGGAAATGGTAATGCGCATGGTGACGCAAAGTGAAACACAAACAGAAACAGTACTGTAGACACAAATGGTAAGAGTAACACAAATGCAAGTGCAAACAGAAACGCAAAGGATAACGCACACGGTGGCATACACGGGATCGTTAGTGCAAACGGGTACAGAAACGCAAGTGGAAATGCTACATGTAACAGTAACTGGAGCACACATGTTGGTTTTCCACAGCAGCTGCATAGAGAAAGACAGTGAGTACAAAGAATGCATGCATAATGATGGGTCTCGGAGCAGAAAATGAGGAGTTGTAATACTAAATTGCTTACATCTCAGGAACCGTACAACGTAGAAAAAACATTAAAATTTCGTATGAATTATGGCTTTTCTGGCTAATTTTGTAGTTAGCCCCCATTTGGAGGGGACTACATATTTTTCCAATGAAAAGTCTGTATCTTGCACTTTTCAGAGATACGGGCCCCGAAAGATGCGGTGGACGCCGCAATGTTAGTCTATGGGAAAAAGCGTCAACTTTGGAGTACCATAACTTTGTATCCCTGCAATATTTTTTCACCAAACCACCAAAAGGCACATATATGAGATGTTGGCTCTCTTCTCTCCAAATTTCAGCCCAAAAGACCAAACTGTTGTTTTGCAGCAGGGTGGCAAACAATTCCTGTCATTTTGGCCATAGTGTTGCAAAGTAGTGTCGTGTTTTGTTACACTCTTTCCAAAAAAGCTACAAAAGTGTTACAGGTGCGACACTACTTTGCGACACCACTTTTCCCAAACATTTCAAAAAAAAAATATTTCTGGGGTATTTAACCCCAAAATAAAGACATGTCTATCATCCTCAGGGCTTGACTAGGTAAACACAAAAAGAATTGTGTCCCTAGAGGGTCCCAATTTTAAATGCCAAGCATTTCTGTGATCAGTAACTGAAAACAAAATGACGGATTTGCGACACTACTGGGGTCATTTGTGACAATAAAAATGGCATTTGTGACCATCAAACTTTTTGTTAACTTTTCCCATTAACTATAATAAGAAATTTGTTTTTTGGATAACTTTTGAACTATTCAATATTTTTTCACAAAATCTTCAAAAGGCACATCGGTGACCCAGGCAGCATGTTCCCTGAAGTTTTTAGACTGGTCACACAAACTGTGCGACCAGTAGATGCAAGCAAAGAATGAGTAAAAAAATGTAAATGTGCCCCGGAATGTTACCTAATAACTCCGCAGCTGTATATATATGACCAGTACGAAAGTTGGCAGATCCCAAGATCTATGGTTGCTCCCTGTGCCTACCGTATTTCAGACAAATCCTTTGAACACTGGCAAACTTATTAAGGTGCAAAATTTCACCATTTAACCTTAAATGGGGTACTCAACCCTAACTATGGTAGCACTACTGTGCTACCATAAAATATATATATATATATATAGATATATATATTAGAGGCAAAAAACTCCATTTAATGCATTAGTTAGAGTAGTTCCACAGTGACAAAAACGTTGTGGGCCCTAACTCTCACCCCATCAGATGTGTGAAGAAGCAGAGGTATAGGAGAATGGGGTGAGAGTTAGACTGACAACCAACTGCATCCCGATGCTGGTTGGGGGTGTGAATGGGGGGTCAAAGGGCTTTCAACCCAACAATCGACCGTCGCCGGTCGCTGTGGAACAACCCTAACTAATGCATTAAACAGAGTTTTTTGCCTCTGATTTCCCATCTTTTTGAGAATGATAATGAGAAATAGTGAATTTAATGCAGTGGCGGGAGCGCAGGGCCCCTCCCGCCACGTGATGTCTTGTCACATAGTAACACGGTGCCTGCAAATGCAAATGGTAATGTGCATGGTGACACAAAGTGAAACAGAAAGATAAACAGTATTGTACACACAAATGGTTAAAATAACGCAAACGCAAGAGCAAATGAAAACGCAAAGGGTAACGCACATAGTGCCGTGAGACGCAAACGGTAAGGGAAACAGGTATGAAACCGCAAGGAAGCAGAAGGTAACAGTAATGTAAGCGCACAGACTGGTTTTCCCCAAAAGCTGCATAGAGAAAGACAGTGAGTACAAAGAATGTATGCATAATAATGGGTCTCGGAGCAGAAAATGAGGAGTTGGAATACTAAATTGCTTATATCTCAGGAACCGTACGACGTAGGAAAAAAATTTAAAAGTCATATGATGTATGACTTTCCTGGCTCGTTTTGTACATAGCCTCCATTAGGGGGCTAAGCATTTTTCTGATGTAAAGTCCGTGTCTCGCACCATTTCCGAGATACAGGCCCTGAAAGGTGCGGCGAATGCTGTAATGTTATCCTGTGGGAAAAAAAGAGAAGTTCGGAGTGTGATAACTTTGGCTCCCTGTAATATTGTTTCACCAAACCACTGAAAGGCACATCTGTGGGATGTTGGCTTTCTTCCCTTCAAATTTCAGTCCAAAAGACCAAACCGTTATTTTGCAACAGGGCGGCAAAGGATTCCTGTAATGTGGGGGACGCCGTAATGTTATCCTATGGGAAAAAGTGCCAATTTTGGAGTGCCGTAACTTTGCCACCCTGTAATATTTTTTCACTGAAACACTGAAAGGCACATCTGTGAGATGTTGGCTGTGTTCTCTCCAAATTTCAGCCCGAAATACCAAACCGTTCTTTTGCAGCAGGGTGGCAAAGAATTACTGTCATTTTGCCATAGCATGGAAAAGTAGTGTTCAATTTGCGAAAGCTTTCACAAAAATTTGTGACACTTTCATGAGTGCGACACTATTTTGTGAAAGTACTTTTTCCAGAAACTTGAAAAACATATTTCTAGGGTGTTTATCCTCAAATAAAGATAAGCGTAGCATCCTCAGGGCCCGACTAGGTAAACACAAAAAGAATTGTGTTGCTAGAGGGCCCCCAATTTAAATGGCAAGCATTTTTCTGATCGCCAACTGAAAACAAAATGGTGGATTTGCGAAAGTAAAAAGGCCATTTGCGAAAGTAAAAACTGCAATTGCGAAAGTGTTGAACTTTTTGTTAACTTTTCCCATTGACTTATAATGGGAAACTGTTTTTTGAATAACTTTTGAACCATTTAATATTTTTTCATGAAATCTTCAAAAGGCAAATCGGGGACTGCGGCCGCACATTCCCTGAAGATTTCGGACTGGTCGCGCAAACCGTGCGACCTGTAGAGATGACCAAAGAATTGCAAAAAAGCGTAAATGCGCGTGCAGATCACACTTAATAACTCCGTAGCCGTATATCTGAACAGTATGAAAGTTGGCAGATCCCAAGAGGTGTGGTTCTTGATCATGTATTCCAACTTTCGGGCAAATCCATTGAACGGTTTCAAAGTTAATAAGGTGCAAAATTTTAGGTTTAACATGTAAATGGCTCCTCAACCCTAACTATGGTAGCACTACCGTGCTACCATAATATATATATATATATATATATATATATATATATACATACATATATATGTACTTCCTGAGTCCAACTGTGCACTGGGAGACAGCTCTACCCCCATATCAACAGTGGCACCCCACAGCAGTTGTGGGTGTAATAACAGTGGGGTGTGTCACGACTGCATGGAACAGGTATGAGGAAAGGGGGGACGTAGGCCGTAGGCATACTAAGATACACAATGGCACAATACTGGTGGGGACTGGAAAGGCTGGATGAGCCAAGCAGTCCATCTGAGCCATCAAGGCTCTGTTCCTGTAGGTGCAAACACCCTGGTAGTCTAGTGCCCCCATCTCGATTCCCGACCCTGTAGCCGCTCGAATGACTGCACACCTCTCAACCTGCCAACATTAAAAATCATAGCACTGGCCTTCAAAAAGCATAGCAAAAGGCCAGAATATGTAGCAATTTCATATTTTAAACAATAATAGGTCTACAGATAGTGGTCCCCATATAGTTAGTGATAAGGAATGTTTTTGTCAACTTAGTTCAGTGATTTAATAGTTTGTGTGTCCAGAAATAGCTCTAACATTAAGAGGAACATCAGTAAACCTATACAGAGCAAGGGTAAATTTGAGTATGAAAATCATAGCACTATGTGAAATTCATAGCAATTGAGAGGTATGAATGACTGTATTCCCTAGCAGTCTAGCGGGTCCCCCACCCCACTGCATGAAACCCGAACCCTATTCCCGATACAATATCATAATTTCCCTGGTAGCCTAGTGGTTCCCCCCAACCCCCAGCAGGTTTCCTGACTCCCGTTCCCTGTAAAATATCTTAATTTCCTGGTAGGCTAGTGGTTCTCTCTCAACCCCAAAGACAGCTTTTCTTGACTCTATTTCCAGTCATATCACCTCTCAGTTAGTCCAGTGAGTCTCCACCCCCAGTATGTATCCCGACCTCGTCTCGTGACTCACCATGTCCCTGTGAATGAGGCTCACTACTCGGCAGTCCACCATTGCCGCCATCAAGTCAGCACCGCTCAGTTCTCCCTCACTATCACACTGCCACCGACTGAGGATCAATCAGCTGTACCTGTACACTACAGGACAGCTGATTTAGTCCCTCAGCTGGCGCCGGCCTAAGTGGTGGAGGAGGGCTGAGCCGTTGCCATCCTGATTCGTGGCAGATGGGTGGGATGTGCGGGTGGCGCTGCCAGGTGGTGGGTACCACTGACTACTAGGACATGGAGGAGTCACGGGAATGGGGACAGGGGTCAGGATATGTGCTGGGGGTTGGGGGAACCACTAGACTACCAGGGAAATTAAGATATTTTATGGGGAACGGGGATCGGGGAGCATGCTGGGGGTGAGGGGACCACTAGAACACCAGCTGTTACCGGACACAGGGGTCGGGTTTCATGATGGGGGGCACCGCTGCCATTAGCGCTGCTTTACCGGCAGCTATTTTTTGGCAGTAACTAGCGCCGCACTGCAGGTCGCACCAATGCCTGTAGCCCAGAGCTATGCTTTTGAATATACCAGTGCATCGGCATTCAGGGCCCCTCTCCTCTGCCCCTCCCCTGCATACAGTATAGATTAGCATTGGCACTAACAGCTAGCACCGGTGTGAACTGTACCTTTCAATATTGCAGTCAGGCACAAAGTTCCCGCTAGTCCAGCGCAGCGGCTTTGTGCCTGGTGCTGAGCTTTGAATATTTGGGCCCTACTGACTAAACCCAATGATTTTGTGCCATAAACACAGTAACATGGGAATTAACAGCCAGAGAGATAGTTTAATGTATACTTAGGCAGGGTTATTTGAAATGCTCTATATGATAGGTCAGTTCTCCTTTTTAATTCAGTGTGCTATGAACAACCGACCCACTGCTAGTCTTGACATATTTGAACTGATTTTATGGTGGAACTAACTGCTGTACCAAACGTATCGTAAACAAGTGTGGATTGCTATGTACTATTTTGTATTACAATAAAACATTTAATTAAAAAAAGAGCATAAATAGAAGTTTAAAAAGAATGTGACAGTAGAAATTATCTGACAGTGAGAACACATGCTCATTAGTAGCCTCGAAACAGGGTTCCTAACACAAAGACTTCCAAAACAGATTAAGATGGGACTCACCCTCCAGTGGTATCCCAGTCTGTGGCCTAATATTATGGCATTGTTCACAATGTTGTGATGTGACAGAGTGGCCCCCTTTGGGCTTCCAGTCGTCCCCTAATATAAAGTAGGAAATGTATGTAAGCTTTGTTGTTGAATTCCTGTTTTTCTACCTGCACATATAATTGCACAGCATGCTTGCACTTTAATTTGCTCCAGGCTTGTACCAAAGATGTATTAATGTGTCTGCAGTTTGTGTTCCAGTTCATCTAATATACTGTACTTTGTTTTTCTGTTTCCTCAAATAATCACTTTCCTAGGTCACACCTGGAAATGAGAAAGAGAGGAAGGAAGGAAGGAAGGAAGGAAGGAATTTACAGAGTCTATACTGCACTGTATTATCAGTCCCTGCTCTCTTCCCTATCATCTTTTGTTCTTCAAGATAGAAGTTTTTTTTCATAGAAATAATATAAGAACTGTTACTTCAGATGGTCCTTTATCCCAAGTTTTATCATTTCTCCTGGTGGTAAACTATTATTTTTCCCTGGCCTTAACCCTCTGCTGCATAAAGCACATTGTGATCAGTCCTGAGTTCATAAAAAGTGCAGTTATTTGCTCCTTTTCTTTGTGCTTTTTAGTTATCATTTCCTGGATTCAGTAGCACCTCTACACGAGGCGCACACATGGCGACAGGTCCTGGTAAATGGGATTCAGTAGCACCTCTACACCTGGGCACAAATGGCGACATGTCCTGGTAAATGGGATTCAGTAGCACCTCTACACCTGGACACACATAGGCACATGTCCTGGTAAATGGGATTCAGTAGCACCTCTACACCAGGGCACACAAGGGCACAAGCCCTGGTAAATGGGATTCAGTAGCACCTCTACACCTGGGCACACATGGGCACATGCCTTGGTAAATGGGATTCAGTAGCACCTCTACACCTGGGCACACATGGGCACATGCCTTGATAAATGGGATTCAGTAGCACCTCTACACCTGGGCACACATGGGCACATGCCCTGGTAAAGGGGACTCAGTAGCACCTCAACACCTGGGCACACATGGGCACATGTCTTGGTAAATGGGATTCAGTAGCACCTCTACACCTGGGCACACATGGGCACATGCCTTGGTAAATGGGATTCAGTAGCACCTCTACACCTGGGCACATGCCCTGGTAAAGGGGACTCAGTAGCACCTCTACAACTGGACACACATGGGCACAAGCCCTGGTAAATGGGATTCAGTAGCACCTCTACAACTGGGCACACATGGGCACAAGCCCTGGTAAATGGGATTCAGTAGCACCTCTACACCTGGGCACACATGGGCACATGCCTTGGTAAATGGGATTCAGTAGCACCTCTACACCTGGGCACACATGGGCACATGCCTTGATAAATGGGATTCAGTAGCACCTCTACACCTGGGCACACATGGGCACATGCCCTGGTAAAGGGGACTCAGTAGCACCTCTACACCTGGGCACACATGGGCACATGTCTTGGTAAATGGGATTCAGTAGCACCTCTACACCTGGGCACACATGGGCACATGCCTTGGTAAATGGGATTCAGTAGCACCTCTACACCTGGGCACATGCCCTGGTAAAGGGGACTCAGTAGCACCTCTACAACTGGACACACATGGGCACAAGCCCTGGTAAATGGGATTCAGTAGCACCTCTACAACTGGGCACACATGGGCACAAGCCCTGGTAAATGGGATTCAGTAGCACCTCTACACCCGGGCACACATGGGCACACACCTTGGTAAATGGGATTAAGTAGCACCTCTACACCTGGGCACATGCCCTGGTAAAGGGGACTCAGTAGCACCTCTACAACTGGACACACATGGGCACATGTCTTGGTAAATAGGATTCAGTAGCACCTCTACAACTGGGCACACATGGGCACAAGCCCTGGTAAATGGGATTCAGTAGCACCTCTACACCCGGGCATACATGGGCACACACCTTGGTAAATGGGATTAAGTAGCACCTCTACACCTGGGCACATGTCTTGGTAAATGGGATTCAGTAGCACCTCTAGACCTGGGCACACATGGGCACATGTCTTGGTAAATGGGATTCAGTAGCACCTCTACACCTGGGCACACATGGGCACATGCCCTGATAAATGGGATTCAGTAGCACCTCTACATGTAGGCACGCATGGGCACATGCCCTGGTAAAGGGGACTCAGTAGCACCTCTACAACCGGGCACACATGGGCACCTGCCCTGGTAAATGGGATTCAGTAGCACCTCTACACCTGGGCACACATGGGTATATGCCCTGGTAAATGGGATTCAGTAGCACCTCTACACCTGGGCACACATGGGCACATGCCCTGGTAAATGGGATTCAGTAGCACCTCTACACCTGGGCACACATGGGCACATGCCTTGGTAAATGGAATTCAGTAGCACCTCTACATGTAGGCACACATGGGCATATGCCCTGGTAAAGGGGACTCAGTAGCACCTCTACAACAAGGCACACATGGGCACATGCCCTGATAAATGGGATTCAATAGCACCTCTACACCCGGTCCACATGGGCACATACCATGGTATATGGGATTCAGCAGCACCACTACAACTGGGCACACATGGGACATGCCCTGATAAATGGGATTCAGTAGCACCTCTACACCCAGGCACACATGGGCACACGCCCTGGTAAATGAGGTTCAGTAGTACCTCTACACCAGCGCACACATGGGCACAAACCCTGGTAAATGGGATTCGGTAGCACCTCTACATGTGGGCACACATGGACACAAGCCCTGGTAAATGGGATTCAGTAGCACCTCTACACCTGGGCACACATGGGCACATGCCCTGGTAAAGGGGACTCAGTAGCACCTCTACACCCAGGCACACATGGGCACATGCTCTGGTAAATGGGATTCAGTAGAACCTCTACACCTGGGCACAAGCCTTGGTAAATGGGATTCAGTAGCAGCACTACACCTGGGCACACATGGACACTTGCCTTGGTAAATGGTATTCAGTAGCACCTCTACACCTGGGAAGACATGGGCACAGGCCTTGGTAAATGGGATTCAGTAGCACCTCTACACCTGGGCACACACCCTCGTAAATGGGATTAAGTAGCACCTCTTACACCTGGGCACACATGGGCACATGCCTTGGTAAATGGGATTCAGTAGTTCCTCAACACAAGGGCAGACCTGGGCATACATCCTGATAATTGGGATTCAGTAGCACCTCTACACCAGGGCCCACATGGGCACACACCCTAATAAATGGGATTCAGTAGCACCTCTACACCCAGGCACACATGGGCAGACACCCTGCTAAATGGGATTCAGTAGCACCTCTACATCCGGGCACATGCCCTGGCAAATGAGATTCAGTAGCACCTCTACACCCAGGCACACATGGGCACATGCCCTGATGAATGGGATTCAGCAGCATCTCTGGACCCGGCACACGCCCTGGTAAATGGGATTCAGTAGCACCTCTACACCCTGGCAGACATGGGGACATGCCCTGATAAAGGGGATTCTGGAGCACCTCTATACCTGGGCACACTTGAGCACACACCCTGGTAAATGGGAGTCAGTTGCACCTCTATACCCGGGCACACATGGGCACATGCCCTGTTAAATGGGATTCAGTAGCACCTGTATACCTGGCCAAACAAGGGCACACATCCAGATAAATGGGATGCAGTAGCACCTGAACACCCGGGCAAACATGGCAGACGTCCTGGTAAATGGGATTCAGTAGTACCTATACATCTGGGCACACACCCTGATAAGTGGGATTTAGTAGCACATCTACACCTGGGCACACATGGGCACATGACCTAATAAGTGGGATTCAGTAGTACCTGTTTACCTGGGCACACATGGGCCCATGCCCTAATAAATGGGATTCAGTAGCACATCTACACCTGGGTACACATTGGCACATGCCCTATTAAGTCGGATTCAGTAGCATCTCTGCGCTGGGCACTCATGGCACATGCCCTGATAAATAGGATTCAGTAGCGCCTCTACACACAGTCACACATGGGGACATGCCCTGATAAAGGGGATTCTGGAGCACCTCTATACCTGGGCACACTTGAGCACACGCCCTGGTAAATGGAATTCAGTAGCACCTCTACACCCAGGCACACATGGTCACACGCCCTGGTAAATGGAATTCAGTAGCACCTCTACACCCAGGCACACATGGTCACACGCCCTCATCAATGGGATTCAGTAGCACCTCTACACCAGGGCACACATGGGCACATGCCCTGATAAATGGGAGTCAGTGGCGCCTCTACACCAGGGCACACATGGGCACATGCCCTGATAAATGGGAGTCCGTAGCACCTCTACACCAGGGCACACATGGGCACATGCCCTGGTAAATGGGAGTCAGTAGCACCTCTACACCTGGGCACACATGGGCACATGCCCTGGTAAATGGGAGTCAGTAGTGCCTCTACACCTGGGCAGACATGGGCACATGCCCTGATAAATGGGAGTCCGTAACACCTCTACACCAGGGCACACATGGGCACATGCCCTGGTAAATGGGAGTCAGTAGCACCTCTACACCCAGGCACACATGGTCACACGCCCTCATCAATGGGATTCAGTAGCACCTCTACTTCTGGATAAACATGGGCATATGCCGTGGTAAATGGGATTCAGTACCACCTCTACTCCTGGGCACACATGAGCACACACCTTGGTAAATGGGATTCAGTAGTGCCTCTACACCTGGGCACACATGGGCACATGCCCTAATAAATGGGACTCAGTAGCACCTCTACACCCAGGCCCACATGGGCATATGTCCTGGAAATGGGATTCAGTGATATCTCTATACTTGGGCACACATGGGCACATACCCTGATAAATGGGAGTTCGTAACACCTCTACACCTGGGCACACATGGGCACATGCACTGATAAATGGGAGTCAGTAGCGCCTCTACACCAGGGCACACATGGGCACATGCCCTGATAAATGGGAGTCCGTAACACCTCTACACCAGGGCACACATGGGCACATGCCCTGGTAAATGGGAGTCAGTAGCACCTCTACACCCAGGCACACATGGTCACACGCCCTCATCAATGGGATTCAGTAGCACCTCTACTCCTGGATAAACATGGGCATATGCCGTGGTAAATGGGATTCAGTACCACCTCTACTCCTGGGCACACATGAGCACACACCTTGGTAAATGGGATTCAGTAGTGCCTCTACACCTGGGCACACATGGGCACATGCCCTAATAAATGGGACTCAGTAGCACCTCTACATCCAGGCCCACATGGGCATATGTCCTGGAAATGGGATTCAGTGATATCTCTATACTTGGGCACACATGGGCACATGCACTGATAAATGGGAGTCAGTAGCGCCTCTACACCTGAGCACACAAGGGCACATGCCCTGATAAATGGGAGTCAGTTGCACCTCTACAACCGGGCACACATGGGCACATGCCCTGTTAAATGGGATTCAGTAGCACCTGTATACCTGGCCAAACATGGGCACACATCCAGATAAATGGGATGCAGTAGCACCTGAACACCCGGGCAAACATGGCAGACGTCCTGGTAAATGGGATTCAGTAGTACCTCTACATCCGGGCACACACCCTGGTAAGTGGGATTTAGTAGCACATCTACACCTGGGCACACATGGGCACATGACCTAATAAGTGGGATTCAGTAGCACCTGTTTACCTGGGCACACATGGGCCCATGCCCTGATAAATGGGATTCAGTAGCACATCTACACCTGGGTACACATTGACACATGCCCTATTAAGTCGGATTCAGTAGCATCTCTACGCCGGGCACTCATGGCACATGCCCTGATAAATAGGATTCAGTAGCGCCTCTACACACAGGCACACATGGGGACATGCCCTGATAAAGGGGATTCTGGAGCACCTCTATACCTGGGCACACTTGAGCACACGCCCTGGTAAATGGAATTCAGTAGCACCTCTACACCCAGGCACACATGGTCACACGCCCTGGTAAATGGAATTCAGTAGCACCTCTACACCCAGGCACACATGGTCACACACCCTCATCAATGGGATTCAGTAGCACCTCTACTCCTGGAGAAACATGGGCATATGCCGTGGTAAATGGGATTCAGTACCACCTCTACTCCTGGGCACACATGAGCGCACACCTTGGTAAATGGGATTCAGTAGTGCCTCTACACCTGGGCACACATGGGCACATGCCCTAATAAATGGGACTCAGTAGCACCTCTACACCCAGACCCACATGGGCATATGTCCTGGAAATGGGATTCAGTGATATCTCTATACCTGGGCACACATGGGCACATGCCCTGATAAATGGGAGTCAGTAGCGCCTCTACACCTGAGCACACAAGGGCACATGCCCTGATAAATGTCAGTCAGTGGTGCCTCTGCATCCGGGCACACATGGGCACATACCCAGATAAATGGGAGTCCATAGCACCTCTACACCTGGGCACACACCTTGGTAAATGGGATTCAGTAGTGCCTCTACACCTAGGCACACATGGGCACATGCCCTGGTAAATGGGATTCAGTGGCACCTCTACACCTGAGCACACAAGGGCATATGCCCTGATAAATGTCAGTCAGTGGTGCCTCTACACCTGGGCACACATGGGCACATACCTTGGTAAATGGGATTCAGTGATATCTCTACACCTGGACACACATGGGCACATGCCCTGATAAATGTCAGTCAGTGGTGCCTCTACACCTGGGCACACATGGGCACATAGCCTGATAAATGGGATTCAGTGATATCTCTACACCTGGACACACATGGGCACATGCCCTAATAAATGGGATTCAGTGGCACCTCTACACCTGAGCACACAAGGGCACATGCCCTGATAAATGTCAGTCAGTGATGCCTCTACACCTGGGCACACATGGGCACATATCCTGATAAATGGGATTCAGTGATATCTCTACACCTGGGCACACATGGGCACATGCCCTGATAAATGGGAGTCCGTAACACCTCTACACCAGGGCACACATGGGCACATGCCCTGGTGAATGTTCCCTGGTTGGTGCTCTTTTTGGTGCTGAGCGAACTCCGTATGAACATTATCTGCACTTTGTCTTGCTGCCCTTGATGCCCTACACTGCCCTACGCTGCGCCTCACTCCCCATGCCCTGCTTAGTAATACGTATAGCTCTGGCACCTTGATTTTTTTTTTCTCCAATATCTTCACCGAAATAATTATTTATTTTTTTTGCAGCACATGATAGGTACAGTGCTGTCTGCAAGTTCTGTTATCACAGTTTTTGCTGTGATACCCTACAGGATAATGCAGAAATACAACTGTGATATCAGCACTTGCAGGCAGCACTGTAAAAATCATTTTGGGCTCCAATGTTGAGTGGCAAAGCAAGCTCTGAATACAGCCTGGAGACACCACTGTCTATATTGAGTCATACAAAACAGATACACAGCTGCATACTAATTAGAGGATCACACAATAGTCAAGTTAACAGAAAGAAACCGACTATTCCAATTTTCTAGGCAGCTGCCTGACAAGTGCAACACATTTAGTAAAAAGGTCCAAGGGTTCCAAAGTAATGCTAATTAGATAAATGGCAGGATGCACTGGCAATGGCAACTGCCTATGTTGTGCATCAGGCTGAATATTTCACTTGCCTGAAAAGACACTATGCCAATATTTAACACTATTACCCCAGACTATACATTAGACCTCTTTTTTTTGTTGTTAATTCATTGTACTTTCTGCATCTCTGCCTGGCTGACTTTGGCCACTCTCTCCAAGCCCAGTCACCGGCTGTCTCCAAGCATATCGTTAAATGATTCAGTACCCTGGAGTTTACCCCCTATGGTGGAGCCTTCTGAGTTCCCTAAGCCTGGAAGGAATTAGAGCTGGGCTGTGGTTGGTGAGCAGTGTGGGACCTGAGGAAAGAGAGGCGACGTCATACTGCTACAAGCAAGGGAGGTGTTTTATTCCTTCCAATTAGTTCCCTTCATATGAGCACCTCGTGGGTCAGACCTAAGTGGATGTCCTGGGCAGGAGACACCCATCCACCCACTGTGGCTCCACTGCACTGCCACCTGTGGTCACCCAGCTGGCAGTGTGACAGCGGAGCTACAGTCCATCCGGAGAAGGAGAGTGTCCTCCGGGACATTTTGATCCTCCTCCCCCAGGTGGCTCCTGATGACCGGAGCTCGCTTCAGAACCCAGGTCGCCGACGTCGCAATTGGTACCGCTACTGCTGTGCTGATAGGACAGCTACATTGGGCCTTTTTAATGATGTGAAAACTTAAAGCAGAAAATGGAAACAGTGCAACCTGCATTGATACAGAATCCCCTTCTAAGAGGAGGCTCACTTCCTAGTGAACTAACCTGGTAAGGCCTGATGTTGTTTACTAGTGTAGTGATCTTGGTGCAATCGGCAGAATAAGCTTCAGCAGGGAAGACTGCCGTGAGACTGTTCTGTGCTAAATCTTGGCTGAAGGTTTTTCCTTATGGTTTTAGTTCCCCTTTCAGTATGTGATTGTGAAAACTGTGTGTGGAAAGGGAATATAGGAGACAGGAGGTATTGTGGTTATTTGTGGGGCAGAGGGAAGGAGCCACCATGTCTAGGAGCAATTGTTGGTGGCTTAAGCATGGTGCCTAGCAGTCACAATCAGATCCTAGCAGTCCCCTATTTAAATCATACTGGACCAACGACTCCAGAGCATGAAGGTCATGGAGCAGGAGGGAGGTGTTTGCAGAGATGTCTGCGGGTAGTCCGCAGCTCTGCGAAGTACTCTGAGTGCACAGCTAATAAGGTAGATCCAGCAGGGTAAGGCAAGGTCAGATACAGACAAAGGTAAGGAATAAACTGAGGCAGAGGAAGAGGAACACTACAGAAGTGTGGGGGTAATAAAGCATCATAGTGCCGCTGTTGCCGTACTCCACTACCAGATGAATACCCCTCTGGGTACAACTCCTTGTTAGGAGTAGTCCTACCTCATAGTTCCAGTACCAGACTAGCAGGCTAACTCCCTCTGATTTCATCTCGCTATCTGGGATAGGAGTAAATACTTACATAGGAGTCAACTTAAGTGTATGCACATTCTAGAAACACCCCTGATATAGTAGGGCTCAATATGTTTGGGCAAGCAGTAGTGTGGAGGGAAGTAGTGAGCTATAGAAGATGTTGCATGGACATCTGCCCAAGGAATTGCTAGAGGTTGGGGCTTCCAGTGGTGGGAGTGAACCATCTCAGGGCTTAGCTCAACACAATGAGGGATACACTCATTCACTAGGGACATTGGCCAGTTCCCTTCTTCCCGAGCTGCCCCAGAGGGCTTTAGGAGCAGGATGGAGTACAATCTGGAAGCAGAGAAGGCAGACTGGGAAGACGCAGGTCCATGGCCCTGGGAGGGGTAACAAGAAGCTGATATCAACCTCTGGAGCCAGAGAGCGTTGCTCTCATGGGATCCAGATTGATAGTGTAGATATTAACCCCAGGCATTAAGGTCCAGTCTGTACAGGAGCTTAATGGTGCGGCCCAGTCTGCATGGGAGATGTCTGCTGGAGAGGGTTGAGGAAGAAGGGGGAGGGGGAGAATACAAGGAGAATCTTAGTGTTTGGGGACTTATAGTAAGTAGTATGTGGTGACTGGTTGAGAGCCCTGAACCAAGTAGAAGGAAGGTGGTTTGCCTCCGAGGTATGCTGGCACAGAAGATCATACCACGGCTCCAGACATTGACCAGTGGGGAGGATGGGAAGCCAGATGTGATTTTTTGTAAATCAGTGATCTGGAGAGATGCAGGATGGAAGTAGTTCAGGAGAGATTCAGGGTACTGGGGGAGAATCTCAGGGAGAGGGTAGGCTCGATTGCCTGCTCAGAAGCGCTAACAGTGCCATGTGTTAGTCAGGCCAGGAAGGGAAGCACTGTAGACCTCAATGTGTGATGTGTGGCGAGTGTGACATGTGGCGAGCAAGGAGACTGGGGAACCCTCTTGGAGGAAAAAGTATCCTGAGAAATCAACAGAACCATGAGCAACCAACACAGTTTCAGTCCTGCAATTGTCGAATGTAAAATTATGTACTGAACAATTGAAAGTCCTAGGTGGATTATGTAAAAAGTGCTAGGCCCAAGTAAATACCTGCAGAGGCCAACTGGCCCTCTATCCCTGGGTTACAAATTGGGGTCCCTTCTCTCTAACAAGTTACAGCTGTTGCTAATCTCAAATTGTAGGGCTGGGCCACAGTTGCAACAGTACTGCTACCACTTGTGGTGCCAGTGACCAGTGTTCAGGAGTGAAACTGAGGCATTGAATGATCAGCCGGTGGATGGGAGAACTGATCATTTGAAGGACTGTTCTCCTTCTCCCATGGGGAAGGGGTATTGAGTCCGGCCAATGCCTTGCCCCTAGCAGTGGCTGGGGGAAAGGCAGTTTGAGATGCTAGAACTTGGGAGGGCAGTTATCAGAGCCATGGCTTCACTGCACACTGTTCCTTCAGAGAAGTAAAAAAAAAGGGGGGAAACTCCCAGTCAGCAGAATGATGCCAAACACCCACAGGCCCCGCACCAGATTAGCCTGGCAGCCACCAAACTGAATCTGTTTGCTGGTGGGTGTTTGGAAATCTCACTGACCCCACCGGGGGCTGGGAGAAGAGGCTATAGTTTTGTCCCAGTGGGTGTTGGGGTGTTAGTGCTGGTATGTCTGGGCAGGAAGAGGAAATAACAGCTAAACAAAATCTCAAGTTGTCTTTGCAAAATCTGTGATCCCAGTTACGCATGCCACGGAATCATCTTCCCTGCTGCCAGCAACTGTTTCTGTTTTGGATACCCACTACAGCTTATAGAGCTCACACCCATGGCCTGGGGTGTGAATTAAAAGTGGGGTGCACTCACTCTTGGGGATTCAAGGGACTTCCTGGGGTGGGGGCAGTTTGTGTGTGAGGACACTGACATTGCATAGAATATAAGAATATTATTGCTACTACACTGCTCCTGTTTTCGATTCTGCTCACTTATTTTTCCCTCGCCTCCCTATGTTACTAAAGTATTTACTGAATCAGACTTCACTGTTTCAGAGATATTATTGTGTACAGTGTCACAGGTGTGGGGAGGGGCTATGTGGGCAACTGCATTTTATTAATTTAAAAGTTGTTCACCAGGAGAGGTACACTGAGCGGAGGCTTGTTTCCAGATGCAACCTGGAGTAGAAGGAAGGAGGGGTACAGAAAAAACATTAAAAAAAAACCCACAAAACATCAGAATGTAGTTATTTAGACAATTGTAGCAGGTGCAGTAGTTGTGTGGTGACTAGATGGGTAAACAGCAGCATGGGTCAATGCAATTGACATGTGGAGAGGGTACAAGAAAACCCTAAAGTGTACACATGCCTGTTGGGAAGGGCGACAGTGCTAAAAGGTACAGAATCAGGGGGGGAAGTAGACATATTAGCCTAAAAATTTAGGCAGGTCCTAAGCAGGAAGGGAATCTGGAGAGATGAAAGTAACAGTTAAGAGGGGGGTTGTTAGAGACAGGGGAAGCAGGATGGTCCTTTTGCTGGAATCTAAGGGCTGAGAGTGAAGGGGAGAGGTGGAGAGCAGAGGGTAGTTCTAATCTGCTGGAAAATTTTGTATGTTCATAATGTTCCTGGGGGTAATGGTAAAATGGGCAAGAGGCAGGTACCCTATCACTACCCTAGGTGGAGGCATCAAATCACTGCAAAACCTGAGTGC
Organism: Neoceratodus forsteri; assembly: GCA_016271365.2. NCBI lineage: Eukaryota > Metazoa > Chordata > Ceratodontiformes > Ceratodontidae > Neoceratodus > Neoceratodus forsteri. The sequence continues at coordinate 88,516,330 of CM028136.1, forward strand.
CCAGTGTAGCACAGTTACTGCAATCCAGGCCGGACTCCTTGGAGAGTTCAGAAGTGTGGGCTCTGGATGGTCACTACATGTGCATACTAAGTACCTAGACAAAAACTTATCAGCAGTGGCACTACAGGCATTAAAAAGGCACTGTTCAAGAACTGCAGTTTATCTGTTTTTGGCCTGACACTTGCACAGGCAGAATCTAGTAACTACTAGCATTATAAATCTACAGGGCCTGTTTTTTTTTACTGAAAAGGTCTGATTTTATACTTCAAACAGCAGAAAAACAGGAACGAGGCGCCGTTTATTTCCTGCAGTGATGGGGAATGGAACAACCAGCACCTATCAAGAGCTCTCCTCCCCTACCCCCTGGGAGAAAGGGAGCTGCAACAATCATCTCTTATCAAGGGATTACCTCCCCCACCTGGGATAAAGGCAGCAGTACTAACCACTCCCATCCAGGGCTGTATCCTCCCACCACTTGGGTAAAGGGAGCTGCAACTACCATCTCTTATCAAGGGCTTACCTCCCACACCCCTTTTGTAAATTGAGCTACAACAACCACACCTTATCAAGGGCTGACCACCCCCAACCCCGAGATAAAGGGAGCTACACGAATACTTCCCCATTATGGGCTCACCTCCTCAGATAAAGGTAGCTATACCCATCATTTCCCATCAAGGGTTTATATCCCCACCTCCTGAAATAAAATGAGCTGCAGTAACCACCCCTTATCAATGACTGATCTCTTCCATACCTGTAGTAATCAGAACTGCAAACACCGTCCCTTATCAAGGACTGATCTTGCCCACCCCTGTGATAAAGGGAGCTGTGCCAACTGTCTCCATCAAGAGATCACCTCCTCACCCTTGGATAAATGGAACTGCAGAAACATTCCCCATCAAGGGCTCAAGTCTCCACCACTGGGTTAAAAGGAGCTGCACCAACCATTCTGTATCAATGGCTCACATCCCCACCAGTGGAATAAAGGGAATTGTAATAATCATTCCCTATCAAAGGGCTACCTCACAGCAATGGGGTAAATGGAGCAGCACCAAGCATTCCTTACTAATGGATGGCCTTCTCCATCCATGCGATAAAAGGAACTGCACCAAACACCACCCATTAAGGGCTCACCTCCTCCACCCCTTGGATAAAGTGTACTGCACCAATGACCCCTAATCAAGGGTTGGACTCCCCCATCTCCATGGTAAAGGGAGCTCCACCAACTATCACCCATCAATGGCTCACCTCCGTTATTCCTATGATGAAGAGAGCTGCACAAACTATTCCCAATGAAGCGCTGACCTCCTCACTAGCAGGATAAAGGGAGTTGCACCAGCCATCCCGCATCAATGGATTACCTCCCCCCACCTTATGATAAACAGAGCTGCACAACCATGCCCCATCAAGGGCTGACCTCCACCAGCCTTGGGATATTTGATGACCTGCATCAAATATCCCTAATCAAGGGCTGACCTCCCCCTTCCCTATGATAAAGGGAGCTGCACCAACCATCCCCAGTCAAGGGCTGACCTCCCCCTTCCCTATGATAAAGGGAGCTGCACCAACCATCCCCAGTCAAGGGCTGACCTCCCCCATCCCTATGATAAAGAGAGCTGCACTAGCCTATCTCTGTCAAAGGCTGATCTCCCCACTGCTAAGATGAAAGGTGCTGCTCTAACCATTCCTCATTGAGGGCATGTCTCCCACTCCCATGGGAGTAATGGAGAAGCACTGACCTCCCCTACCCCAGGATAATAGGAGCTGTACCAACTATCCCCTGTAAAGAGACAGCCTATCCCACAACTGGGATAAATGGAGCTACAAAAAACATCCCCCCAACAATGACTCATCTCCATAGCACAGGGATAAAGGCTACTACATCAACCATTCCGCATCAAGGACTCATGTTCCCTTCCTGGGATAAAGGGAGTTTCATCAATGATCCCCTATCAAGGGCTGACCATCCCACCACTCAGAAATAAGGCCATACTCTAGCCATCCCCATCAGTGACTTCTCTCCACCACTTCTGAGATGAATGGAGCTTTACCAATCATCTGCTATCAAGGGCTTATCTGCTCCACCAAAGTGGCTGAAACTACAGTATTATCTAGTATCTGTACACTACCTGTTCGCCTGTTCTTTTTCTGCTACTTAAAGCATGCCTGAAAACTAATGCTTGTAATATGCTTTTAGTTTGCCTGCAAATGTGCATAATGAGACTGAAAGTGTGCATAATGAGTCTGAAAGTGTGCACAATGAGACTGTAAGTGTCCATATGAGGTAACTTGACAAAAACAAAGCAGTACTGCAGGCACTACAGGCATGAAACACATACTCTTCAAGAACTGCAGTATGCTTGTTTATGGCTTGATGCCTGCCAGGTAGAATCTGGTAGCACACGATATAGGGCCTGTTTTGTGTCTGTTCAGATACAGAAAAGGACTGGTTTCATATTTCAAGCATGAAACAGTAGAAAACAGGTACTAAACAGGCCATTTACATTTAGTAGAGTTGGGATATGGGAGCTGAATGAACCAACCTTCATGAAGGATTCATCTCCCCCACAGGGGATAAAGGAAGCTTCACCAACATTCTGTTAGCAAGGGGTGACCTGTTTCACCCCTGGCATAATGGGATATTGTCTCATCTCCCCACTCCTGCTTAAAGGGAGCTCCACCAATCATCCCCTACCAAGGTCTGTCCTCCGTTATCCTGAGATAAAGGGAGCTGCACCAACCATCTACCATGAAGCTCTGGCCCCCTCACTCCTGGGATAAAGGAAGCTAAAAAACTACCCCCATGGAGAGCTGACCTCTCACAACCCTGAGATAAAGGGAGTTGTATAAACCATCCCATATCAAAGTATTATCTTCTGGTTTATCCACATCGGTGCGACAGGTAGCAGGGCAACTGTTCTTAGGACAACAGCACAATGTCGAAGCTGATCACAGCACCATGCATTGTGCTGCCTGACCCTGGGTGTGCAAAACGCAGTGGGGCACATCAGTGGTCTTTGCAGGGGAGCCGTGCCCACTGCACCCCCCCATGTAGGGGGCTTTGCCACCTGCACACCCCGAAAATTATAATAATCACCGCCACAGCGGAGGTGTATCAAAGAGTGGGTGCAACATCCATGTGGCGCTCTCACTGCAGGGCATATTGACAACCACTTTGACACTGTGACAGGCAAACTGGTTGTGTTACCCTTTTTCCATTGCCTCTTTCTGATGCTCCTTTGATGGGATACCAGACCTCCTCCACCCCTGGGAAAAAGGGACCTGTACCAACCATCCCTTATTAAGGGCTGCCATCCCTCAGCCCTGGGATAAAGTGAGCTAAAAAAACACCCATGAAGAACTGACCTCCCCCAACCCTGGGACGAAGGGAGGTATACCAACCATCCCCCCTCATAAGCCTTTCCTACTATCACTTATTCTGTTTGTAATACTGTATATGGAACTCCCTAAACATTCCCTCTGATAATTGCATTGATCTAAGCAATAAGACAAGGATGAGTGCATTGTGATGGCACAACGCAGGCTCAGGCCGTAGTGAGGCACAACACTACAGGGGGAGGTACCTTTGGCTCCTGGAAGTGCATTGTGCCAGCACAACACTCATTTCAAAATGCCTTATTACGCTTATAAAATAGGGAAACAGAAAACATTTTAAAAACAAACAAAAAATACTTTTAAAATTCAAAACAGCCCACTTCTGTTAAAAGTAACTAGTAACAAGTACTCCCTCCCCTGATCTCAGGCATCTGTTTGTCTACACATTTAATAGAAGGAATGTTTGATTATCACAGAGGGCAAGAATTCAAACTTCTGTTGAATTCTACTGGCTAAATGCTCACCCCTATCTACACAAACACATACAACAGAAGGCATCAGTAAAGCCAGGGATTCAACTGTATTTAGGCAGGGCAAGCAACAAAGATTTCCCAGTAGGCAGGTAAGACCCATTGTCAAAAAAGAAGCTTCAAAATATAGAACTGTGTGTAGTATTTCATTTTTATTTGTGTATGCATGTAAGGGGGAGACACAAAGAAAAAGAGTATTTAATCAGTTTGTTTGTTTGTTCTTTTTATTTTGAGTAAGTTTAATATTTAGGACCTAGAAGATTTTTTAGTAAGTAAAGGTGTCGGCCATGTTTGTAATGAAAATCAGGAATTAAAAAAGGCATTCATGGCCCGGTGGCACTGAGGGTTGAGGCGCTGGATGCCACACCTCGTGCCACACTGGTGACCCGGGTTCGGGAATGGACTTGGGTTGCAAGGGGTAGGCAGGGGGAAGGAGGATTGAGCATCCCAACTGATGCTCTCCTTTGGGATGTGTTACCAGGGGTGCTTTACACACCTGATGTCCCTAAGGGTCGGTGGGAGTACCGGATTTCAGGGCTCTGGTGGCTTCCTTGGGACAGAGTCAGAAAGGGGAGGATGCTGTAAGGCTCTTGGTGGTGACGTGCATCAGCACATCGTCTACCCATGCCGGCATCCTCAGGGGAGGAAGGGGTCCACAGAAAAAGCGGAAAAACACCCTTGTCGGTCCTAGATGATAACCACTCCTACCCGGCTACTGATCTACGGGCAGGCCCTGATGTGCAGACACTCCTCCTCAGGGGCTGAGGAAAGGTAAGGGCAGACCTTCCTCACCCCACCTGGGGGGTTATCTGGGAATCTAGAAATATATAGAGCGAGTAGCCTGGCACTCTAGGGGCAGACTCTAAAATGATGGCTATGGGGATTGAGCAGTCTGAAACAGTGAACGGATGAGGGCAGTCTGGAGTGTTAGATAGAAAATGGAAAAAAAAAAAAGGCATTCATATTATTGGTATGTTGTGTCCTGAGTCTCAGCTCTTTTTCTGCCTGTGCATTGTAATCTCTAAATGCACAGGTTCTAGCCAATTAGGATGTAATATTTTTCCTACCCATTTTATAAATGGTGTTAGTGTAAGCCCCTATGGGAGCTTACTCCAAGTTAGGCCCAAGTTTTGCATGCTTGGTCTCTGGGGCCCTCTGCTGCTCAGTGGGATTGGAAGGCCAGGGGCTATATAAGGATGGGTTTGGGCACCTTTAGGGAGACAGCAGGTGGTAAGGGGAAGGAGTCAGTAGTCTCAGCCAGTTATTGGCTAGAGGACCGAGGTTGGGGGTCAGGGTGTGGCGATCGCTACCCCAGCCCACCGTCTTTGAAGAATAGCACCTGGAGTCATTGATATTGATATGAGAGACCTCCACTCCATGTTTGGAGAGCCAGGGCCCGGCGAGTTAAAGAATCCTGAAACAATGACTTCTGGCACTAGGGCAGGACAGTGTGGAAGGGTCCTTGCTGGGTAGGCCTGGCGATTGCCACAGTGTCTTGGTGCATGGGTTGATGGTTGCAGCTCAGCTCACTGGGAATGCAGCAGTGGCAGCCTGTGTCCCATCACCATTATTGGGTTCGGTGTCTGCCTGTGTGTCTGGTAAGAGGCCACTCGGAGTACTTATGCTGCAGGTTTGCGAGTGCCTGGAGGAAAATCGGCCTTGAGGTGCTTAGTGCATCATGGAGTGTTCTGGAGGTAAATGAGGGAGACACCCTGTTTTCGGCTGAGATATACCCCGTGAGATCATTATGGGAAGCTAGTGCAGGAGGGACTTCAGAAGTCACCTGGGACAGGCTTGTTGGTTGAGAAACAAACCTGCCACCATGATTTGCATAGGAGCCTGATTTGGCTCCATAGACTGCCTGCATCAGAGTTCTGTAAAAGTTACGCTGTACCTTGGTTTTGGCCATGTGAAAGGATGTACTACCCAGATCACCCTAGGCTCCATGGAGTGCCTGCATCAGAGTTCTGTATCAAGTACGCTGTACCTTGGTTTTGGACATGTAAGAGGATGTACTATCCAGATCAGAAATAACAAATCTCCGCACCACACAAGCTGAAGTATCAAAAAAGCAGCCTTTAATATATAACAAAAACGCCAGACAGTACCCGCTCACAATACCTCTACCGGCTTCACAAAAGTTGCATCATCAGAAGGTGACCATTGCATCTAAAGTGGATCCTTAAATATATGCAATTACCACAATACACTGAAAATTTAAAGTGACAGTACCACATTTGTGCAAAAGTACAAACAAAACATACACAAATAAACTGTTAAAATAATAAACACATAGTTAGGTCCTATTTTGTGTTTTTCTCAAAAAGAGGAACAACAAGTAATACTTAGCAAAAATAAATATTTTAGTCCTACTTATTCTGAACATTATAGTGCTATACCATTCTGTCCTTAAATTTCAATAGATGGTGCTTGAGGTACCATGGTATTCCAATGCACCCTAGAAAAAGAACATACCCAGATCACCCTATGCTCCATGGAGTGCCTGCATCAGATTTCTGTATCAAGTACGCTGAACCTTGGTTTTGGCCAATGGAAAGGATATACTTCCCAGATCACCCTATGCTCCATGGAGTGCCTGCATCAGATTTCTGTATCAAGTACGCTGTATCTTGGTTTTGGCCATGTGAAAGAATATACTTCACAGATCACCCTACGCTCCATAAAGTGCCTGCATCAGAGTTCTGTATCAAGTACGCTGTACCTTGGTTTTGGCCATGCAAAAGGATGTACTACCCAGATCACCCTACACTCCATGAAGTGCCTGGATCAAAGTTCTGTATCAAGTACGCTGTATCTTGGTTTTGGCCATGTGAAAGAATATACTTCACAGATCACCCTACGCTCCATAAAGTGCCTGCATCAGAGTTCTGTATCAAGTATGCTGTACCTTGGTTTTGGCCATATGAAAGGATGTACTACCCAGATCACCCTACACTCCATGGAGTGCCTGCACTGTACCTTGGTTTTGGCCATGTGAAAGGATGTACTACCCAGATCACCCTACGCTCCATAGAATGCCTGCATCAGAGTTCTGTATCAAGTATGCTGTACCTTGGTTTTGGCCATGTGAAGGGATGTACTACCCAGATCACCCTATGTTCCATGGAGTGGCTGTTATTAATTATTTTATTCAATTAAATCTGTAGTGAACCTTTTAATCAGTCATGGGCAGTGATTTACTTTCTGTTTTGCTGGAAGAATGTCATAACCAAGTTTGAGCTGCCACAGCATTGTACCCCTGAAGACTCTCTGCACCCCAGACCATCCTCTGTGGACACAGGTAATGACCAAGTTTTTAGATTATGTTTCTGGCTGTACAGAGCCCCCTCTCCATTTCAACATCAGACATATGCCTAGACCTGGGAGGGGGGGCCTTACATTAAAATAATGGTGTGTGTGTGTATATATATATATATATATATATGTATATATATATATATATATATTCTATGCAAAAAACTTCATTAATGCATCAGTTAGGGTTCTTCTACAGTGAAAAAAGCAAGGAAATTTGATTTTCAGGTTCCCACCCCTACACCTCCACCCTCCCAGCCCGCCTCCACCAACAGGCACTGGGGTGTGCGCAATATCGGGCCTAACTCACCCCATCCCATGTATAAACAAGCTGAGGTGGTGCAGTGTAGAAGAATGGGGTGAGAGTTAGGGCAGATGACCCCAAAGCACACCCCGATGCCTGTTGGTGGGGGAAGGCTGGGATGGGGTACAAGGATGGGAACCCTAAAAATGAATTTCCTTGCTTTTTTCACTGTAGAAGAACCCTAACTGATGCATTAATGATGTATTTTGCATAGAATTTCCTTACTTTTTAAGAAAGAATAGAAAAGTAGAAAGTAGCGCAAGTTGGTGGGAGCACAAGGGCCCCATGCTCCCACCAACTTGTAAGTCTCAGGCCACATTAGACACCCAATGACTAAAAAGTACATTGACAACAACAAGGCCAGCCACCAAACAAATGTTAATCTAGTAGAGCAATAGAAAATGTTCTCCACAAAATGTAAACTGCTCCACACAATATCTACACAAAAAATATATTGTGCAACACATAAACACCACAATTAACTTCTACAGGACATGCTGTCAACACCCTCCAAATTTCAAGCAAAAAGACCAAACCATGTCCGAGATATAACATGTCAAAATTTTAAATTTTCATTCATCAGAATGGCATAGTTTCACACCTGTTGACATTTAACACACACACAATAACTGAAAACTACATCCATAACATTAAAGCTAGGCAATATCTGTTCACAGCACGTAAAGTGCGTCACGCAATATCTCTGCAAAAATAATTTTCTCTGACATGTAAATACCATAATTCACATCTACAGGACATGCTGTAAACACCCTCCAAATTTCAAGTAAAAAGACCAAACCGTTTCCGAGATATTCAATCTTAAAGATTGGTAAAACTTCCCTATCTATTCCATTATAAAAAATCTGGCCATCTTGTCCCTTCCTCGCGATCAAAGATGGCAATCAAAGAATCTCATGATCAAAGAATTTGCAGGCTTACGAACAAAGAATTAAAAATGCTATGAATCAAAAAATTGAAATAAATTCCTGTAAACTACCACCATGGTTCATCAGAACAAAGCCCCCTGAGTAAAACCCACCCTCATTTGTTTTCCTAGGACATCCCTGGGCTGAGAAAATTGAATTTTTAATCTGGCCATCTTGTTCCTCCCTCGCAATGCACGATCGCGATCAAATAATTTTCATGCTCGCGATCAAAGAATTTGCAGGGTCACAACCAAAGAATTAAAACTGTTCAAATTAACAAAATAGAAAGAATTCCAGTAAACCACCACCATGGTTCATCAGAACGAAGCACCCTAAATAAAACCCACCATCATTTGTCTTCCTAGGACACCCCTAGGCTGAGAAAATTTATTTTTTAATCTGGTCATTTTGTCCCTCCCTCACGATGTATGATCGCGATCAAAGAATCTCACGTTCAAAGAATTTGCAGGGTCACGACCAAAGAGCGAGGGATGAGATGGCCAGATTTTAAAACACATTTTTCAAGCCCAGGGGTACCCTAGACAGTTAACTGAGGGTTTTTTTTTACTCAGGGGGCTTCGTTCTGCTGCATCTGAATAAAAAAAAATACGTTTTTTATATCCCTGGTGGTCTAGTTCCCCCCAATCATGATAACATACATAATGATCATTGTATCCCTGGTAGTCTTGTGGCCCCCCCAATCTGTATTCTATAAATATTGTTTTTTTTTATCCCTGGTAGTCTAGTGCCCCCCCAATGTGTATTGCCTTAATATTTGTTCTTTATCTCCCTGGTGGTCTAGCACCCTCCAGATCTGTATATAATTATTATTCTTCATACTGTATCCCTGGTAGTCTAGTGGCCCCCCCATCATAATAGAATACATATGCAGTTGCCCTTTCCTGGTAGTCTAGTGGCCCCCACCCCCCACCCAGCTGTGCCAGCCACCCAGCACCCCTCCTCTCTCTAGCTGGCGACTGGCACAGCCACCTCTCACCTCCATGGCCAGCCACCAACTGTGTGTTTTATGACGCTAATGGAAAGAAGCACTCTGAAATTATTTCTGACCCTTCTTTCCATTAGTGCTCATAAACACACAGTTGGCAGCTAGCTGTGGAGGTGAGAGGTGGACTGAGCCAGTCGCTGGTTGGTGAAGGGTGGGGGATGCTGGGTGGGTTGGCATGCCTGGGTGGGGGCCACTAGACCACCAGGAAAGGGCAACGCTTATGTATTTTATTATGATGGGGGGCTGCTAGTCTACCAGGGATATGAAGAATAAAAATTATATACAGAGCGGGGGCGGGGTGCCACTAGACCACCAGGGAGCTAACAAATATTAACACAATACACATGGGAGGCTACTAGACTATCAGGGGAAAAAAAACCAAAATGTATAAAATAACACATTGAGGGGGGCCACTAGACTACCAGGGATACAATGATCGTTATATATGTTATTATGATGGGGGGGGGGCACTAGACTACCAGGGATATAAAAAAGTTAAGTTTTTTAAATCAGATGGGGCAGAATGAAGCCCCCTGAGCAAACCCCACCCTCAGTTAACTGGCTAGGGCACCCCTGGGCTGCAAAATATGTATTTTAAAATCTGTCCATCTCGTCCCTCCCTCGCGATGCACGATTGCGATCAAAGAATCTCGCGATCAAAGAATTTGCAGGCTCGCGATCAAAGATCATTAGCGAGCCGTGATTCAAGATTTTAAACATTCAGAACTCTATTTTTTGACCGATTTGGATGCAACCAAAGGCATGGCTCGATAGATCGGGGTCCCCAGAGTAAAATCCATCCAAGTTTTACTTCAGAAGTGACCCCTGAGCAGAGATATTTGTGTTTTTCCGATCAGAAAATTGAAAACAAGATGGAGGACCTCGCAATCAAAGAATTTTAAAAATCCTCGGGGACAAAGATTATTGAACCGTGAGGCTGCAAATTCTTTGATCGACAGGCGGGACCAGATGGCTAGAACCCCATGCTTTGTTCGCAAAACATACATATAAATGTTCCCATTGACTTATAATGGGAACTTAAAAGTGGCATAGCTTTTGAATGCCTTAATATTTTTTCACCAAATGAAAAGCGGCATATTTGGCCACCAAAGCCCTTTCAAACAAGCCATCTCACAGAGCAGCACACCAAACAATGGCCTTGCAGGGCCACATCCAAAATCCCAAAAGCTGCCTCCAAAATTGGATAATTTTGCATTATTCAGCACTTTCATACGCAAAGACCGTAAGTCTGACTGAAATGCAGTTTGGAAACTCAAGAGATCTACCATGCCCCACCAGGTGTACCAAATTTCAGTCAAATCCGTTGAACGGGTCCAAAGTTATTAATGCCCCAACTTTTGACTTCAGTATGTAAGTGACCGCTGAACCCTAACTATAGTGGCGCGACCGCACCACTATAATATAAATAAATATACATGTATGTGTGTGTGTATGTGTGTGTGTGTGTGTGTGTGTGTATGTAAATTGCGAGAAATTAGTTAGCATAAGTAGAGGATCAAGCAGCACAGGCGAATGCGTGTAAAGTGGAAACTAATGGGTGGAGGCTGAAAAGAGACATGCAAAAGTTTTATTTTATAGAAAGGGGGTTGGGCCATTGAACAATCTGGCATCTGATGTGGTGGGTGCCAAAACTATCAGTGGTTTCAAACACAACTGGGACAGAGTGAAGGGCCTACTGGTTGCCCAGGGTGGTAGTGGTAGGGCGGGGAGCATGGGAGTTGATAATGTAGGTTAGGACACTGTATGGACAATAGATCATGGTTTTGTTCGAGTTTTATGGGTAGACTGGAAGGACCAATGGTCTTTTTCTGCCATCACTGTTTAAGTTTCTGTATTAGTTTCTGATGTTACAGATTCCCGATGGGAAAATGTATTTAACATATATTACAAATCCAACCTTGACTGGGAGCTTAAGATACTTTTTTGTCATGCTGGGTTTGTTTAAAAAAGCACTTGCCACCTTAGTGAGAACTAATAGAAACATAGAATTTGATGACAGATAAGGACTGCTTGGCCCACCTAGTCTGCCCGTTTCCCTACCTAACGGATAAGCTGCAGAGCCTAGTTAACCAGCAGCCTACTTCCTCCTACCCCCCCACTAGAATTGCCTCATGTCTGTCCTATGCATTCTTGAATTCCTCCACTGTTTCTGACTCCACTACCTCCTCAGGAAGGCTGTTCCATGCATACACAATCCTCTTCATGAAAAAATACTTCCTCCCATTACCTCTGAGCCATCCCCCCCCCCCATCTTCAAATTGTGCTCCCTTGTTCTTGCACATCTCTTTTTCTGAAAGATACTGCCCCTTGGGCTCTGTTGATTCCCTTGATGTACTTGAAAGTTTCTATCATGTCCCCCCTCTCCCTCCTCTCTTCGAGTGTATACATATTAAGCTTCTTTAATTTATCTTCGTATGTCTTCTGGTGCAGACCCTGCACCATTTTAGTTGCCCTCCTCTGGAAAGCCTCCCTCCTGTCTATATCTTTGCAGAGATGGGGTCTCCAGAACTGGATGCAGAACTCCAGATGGGGTCTCACCAACTGTCTGTACAGAAGGATAACAACTTCCTGTTTTCTACTGGTGATGCCTCTCCCTATGCATCCCAGTATCCCACCTGCCCTCCTTACTGCCTTCTCACATTGCTTTCCCACCTTAAAGTCATCTGTTACGATTACCCCCAGGTCCCTTTCTATTTCTGTTGTTGTTATTATCTCACCCCCCATTGTGTACTCTTCCCCTGGATTTTTGTTTCCCAGGTGCATTACTTTGCACTTCTTTGCACTGAATCTAAGCTGCCATACATTTGACCATTCTTCCAAAGTTGCCAAGTCCTTTTGCATCCTCTCCATCCCACCTTCTGAATCAACCCTGTTGCAGATCTTTATGTCGTCTGCAAAGAGACATACTTTTCCTTCCAGTCCCTCTGCAATGTCACTTATAAAGACAATAAAGAGGACCAGTCCCAGTACCGAACCCTGCAGTACCCCACTAGTAACCCTCCTTTCTTCAGAGTAAATTCCATTTACTATTACCCTCTGTATCCTGTTGTCCATCCAGTTTTTTACCCATGCTACCACCTTGGGACCCACTCCTAGGCTAGCTAACTTGTATATTAATCTTTTGTGTGGGACTGTGTCAAATGCCTTGCTAAAGCCTAGGTAGGCCATGTCCACAGCCCCTCCCTGGTCTACTACACTGGTCACCTAGTCAAAGAAATCTATTAGATTAGATGCCAAGCAAAATTAGAAAAAAATCCTTTTCATGCACCTTTCACAAAATTGCGACAATTTTGTGTAATTTTACAAACCACAAAAGTGTGTTTAAAATGCAAAATGTTAGGTTTAAACGGCTTTTTTTTTAAACCTCATTTTTAAACATGCACAGTTTGAAAATGTGTTATTTATTGAAGAAACACATTTTTAAGAACTCACACGATCTTTACTTGGAACCTTTGTAAAGAAGCCTTGTGGCTCAAAGGTTGAAATCCGAAACTGAAATAAATAAATAAAAATAAATAAAAAGGCACAACGTGGCAGAAAATGGTGCTCTTTGAGTAAAAAAGCATTGACAAAATTACACCAGATTTTGGCACAATTTCTTGAAAAGTGCGTGAATGCAAAATCAGCAGTTTCGCACAATCTTGAGTGTAAACATTTTCATACAGTACCAGTAAAGACATAGGGCCGGACTCTGAAAGCTCTTGAAAATCCCACAACTGCAGGAAAATCTCAGTGCAAGTGGGTTGCCACTTGTGGAAATGCAGTTTCTTCTACAGCTACAGTATTCTCAAAATTGGAGCCGGTATGATTTACAGCAGTTTGCAGGTGGTGTTGCCATAGAAATCCCTGCAGATGTGGAAAAATGTTACAGCCGGTGGGACCAGCCATAACATCTTCCACAGCCGCTGTGGATGAGAATACCAATCTCTGCAGCTGTGGAGATTTCGGTCTGCAACTGGAGTTGCAGTGCGGGACTTAGTCCCTCGAGCTTTTGAGACTCCAGACCATAATATTTAGAAACAATTCCACATTTGGTTCACATTTACCCTGCCTTTTTCTCTTCCTGTTTATTATTTCTGAGGAAATTTCTCTGAAAATATCATTGTCCCTTTTGGAGATGATCTGCTAAAAGTGTTTGTCCTTTATCAGTCCAGTATCTTGTAAACAAGGCCCCGTGGAATTCTACGGTTCCTTGGCCACAGAATTTTCTGCAGAACTTGCATCATGCCAGAGTACATGTAGTGCCACATAATTCAGTGCTCTTGCTGATTTGTCATTTAAATACACAGTTTTCCCATAGTGCCTAGGTACCTTCCGCTCTTCATTTATTCTGAAACCCTTCCTCTGTGCCCAGCAAGTGATGCCATCGGTGATATCACATAATATTTTAATCAATGGCAGGACTGTATTCTGACACAGAAATAAAATAATTCATGCCACAGTAATGGAAAGATGCTGCTGAAAAAACCTGGGAGCCCTGCCACAGAAATCAGGACTGAAGTGTCATGTAGGAGAGCCCTGGGAATAAATAATCCACTGCTTGTGGCATCACAGCCATTTCCATGACAACATACTGTGATGTCACAAGTGGAGGGTTAGGATTTTAAGTGAGGACTGAGCAGCTAGACTCTGAACTACAAGGGAGAAAGATCCTCTTTCTATGCAAACGTCCTCAGTAACACAGAATGGTGCAAAGAGTACTATAGATAATATACAGCACATACTGTAAGCAGAGTTGTGTCTAAATAACGGTTTTCATTATATTTCCAGGGGTGACAGTTTCTCCCTAGTTTCTGTATATTGCATTTCATAGACTGTATTGTTGACTTTTGGGGGTTACGTACCGAGGTGAACTGAACATTGATTGGGTCATCGAAGGACAGGGTTTTCTTTAGCGCCTGAAGCTGTTGGACGTAACTGGTGCTGCCTGCCTGCATCACCTCCTCCATATGGAATGTGCCCGGAGGTTTACTATCCAGCACTATCACTGTCTTCAGCTCTGGTAACCTGTGGGACAGACACAGAGATTATTAGGAACACTATAAAATCTTTTAGTTACAAAGTATGCAAGGGTCTAAATCTGCTGTCATTCAGAAACTTGGGCCTATAATCTGACCCCTCTTTAAAATTACATACTATCTAAAGCTAGCAAGGCAGGAGGTCCCCTTTAACACTATTGCAAGTGTTGACCAGTTCAAAACATACTTAGCCTTTGCCCTTGCAGTCCATTGCAATTGTAACTGTTAAACTGTTTCATTCGGTTTCTCTCTGTGCATATCCTGTGACTTTTTATACAATGATCAGTATGGATTTTATTTTCAAAACTGTATGTAACTAATCTGTTTTAGGTGCTTGGAGGCTGACTAGACTGCATTTCCTCTGGATTTTTCAATACTTATGACAAAGCTTACTAATAAGCTGCTAAGGACAACATAACTCTGGTATTGTTTGCATCAATCCTACCTGTACCAGCTTGTTTGTATCTGTATCTTAAGTTACTGTTATACTGTTATACTGTGTATTTTCGTTTGTCTTACTGTGACAAGGTACCTTTGTAAATGAGCCTATGGTTCAAAGGTTTTCCAAACTGCTGTCTAAATAAATAAATAAAACTGTTTACTGTACTTGTAATGCTGTTTTGTGACAGTGTATTTGACATGGAATCTTTGTAAATGAGCACCTTTGCTCAAAGCTAGTCTACAAAGTTTTCAATAAAGAAATACATAAATACATAAATCTGACACACAAGGAGCAGGGCACTCAGATCAATACAAGTGTATGGAAACAGTTTCCTGGCAGACTGCTCCATTTCTCTGTAAAATACAAGAATCTTTATAGGTTAGGTAGACCAGAAAGAACACATTTTATTCAGAAATTATGTAAAAACAGCACAGAACAGAAATTCGTCAGTGGCTTAGCAAGAATGTATAAAGGGATTCCAGTCCTGATCTGACTACAGTTTTCATTTCACCTTCAAGGTGAACTGGCCAGATACAGTATATCTTTTTTTTTGCTATTATGTTCTACTCCTGTTGCTGCGGCCCTAGATCTGGAGGGAGGCCCCAACCCCATCCCCCGGCGTCCCCCAGCTGACACTGACCCATACCCCCAGGGATTACCCCCCCAGCGGGGCCAGGAGGTTTCCCCAACCCATGCCAGAGACTGGATCCAGTGTGGCCAGCACGTGGCTAGCTGGGAGCAGGACCTGTGAGGCGCCCTCCATCATGCACCACAATAATGATTTTCCAACTCAATTTTTGTCCCTTAGAGATGGGGCGGGCAAGGATGCTGGTGGAGGGAGTGTGCACGCACCCATATGCGCTCTTCCAGGTGTCTGCCCCACCTCCTCCCACTTCTGCAGCATCGGCACACTGCACCCCAGGCTCCACTAGGGGCCAGTCATATGTCAACCACTGGTACCCCCCCTCCCCGGAGAAGGACAGCAGTCCCTTGGATGCCCGATCCTTCTCCTCCCCTGCCAATCCCCAGCGGCTCATGCTCATTCCTGAACCCGGGGTCACTGGTGTGGCATGACGTAAGGCGTCTAGTGCCTCAGCACTACCGGACCAGCAAATACAGTATATCAATATTTTATTTTTAATTTGTGGTCCTGCATTCTGCAGGGAGGTATTTCAATGCAAATGTACAATTACAGAAGACGTTTGGCACACTACTGGGTTTACACTCAAACTGTTGGTTTCAAAGGCCATGCACAGTACCCTTTAGTAGTACACTGTAACCAAAAATCTAAAATTGCTGTGAGAACAGCTCTTTGTCTTCAAGACTTTGTCTGTCCCTTACCTGCTGTTTGACCTGGCCTGAAGTCATAATCCTTTGTTTGTGACATCAGAATAATTTAAGTGGCGAGGAACTGTGAGTTTATAGTCAGAGGATCTTCATTTCACAACAGGTATGAATAAGCAATGTGGAGACAGAGACAAAGTCTAAGAGCAAATATCCTGTTTAATGAAAATCTTTCCAGAAATAGCAATTGGAAGGTCTAGGGATTTAAAGTTCTTTGAAAGGTTTATGTAACTCTGCTCTGTTGATGTTAACTGCAATGTTTTTGTGGACTCCCTTCCCTCTGATGCAGTGCTCAATTCAGACTCCCCCAACCGCAGTGCTCAGTCTGCTCCCCATTGTGCAATTGGGATTCCTCCTGACACAGTGCTAAATCTGGACTGGACCAGACCCCCATTTCTCACTTGCCTTTCCACAGTTCCTACTGCATCCTAAACCTGATCTAATATGGTCCCATTGCCTTTTTAAGCAGGGGAAAACACTCACCTCATTGCCCCATCATCATTTCTTGGGCCACCTGGCCACGACCAGGGCTACTTCCTTGACAAAAAGAGCAAACAAGCAGCACTGTAGCCCCTTCTCACATACTTGCAGATACAGCACTGTGGTGGAGATGAGATCTCTGCTTCTAATAATCACTGCTCAACACAAAACACAGTCTCTTCTCACTCATTCTCTTTTTTTCAGCTTGCCTTCACCAACTTCTCTCTCACTGTCTTGTCTCTATGGCTGGCTGCTAGCAGGACAGAGTACTGTTAATGTCATTCACTGAAATAAGCAAATATACCTACTCCAACTAGGAGGCCACTTTTCGAAGTGCCACTGTGGAGCTGCCTGAGTAATGTCACAGTGACAAAAAGCAGGCTAACTACTCAATAGGCACACACACACTCACCCAAGCTCCACCCTCCCTCTCATACCAGTGTTAGTCCACCACCCATTGACTGAAATTGTCTGCCGTGTGTGCTGAGGTGATGATGGTACACAATGCAGTACCTACAGTAACTCTGTAATGCAATTTGCTTTGCAACTTGTTTGACCATTTTTTCTTTTGTCTGCGTTCCCCTCACTATATCTGCCGCTCCTCGATGTATGCCGAGACCCACCCAGGCTGAGACTAAAGACAAAGGGGCACAGCCCCCCATGCTGCTGTTTTCCTTTCAAATGCCTCTGCAGTACTGTCCCCCCACCTTCCCCATCTATGCTGCTGTGTGTGCTGCAGTAAGGGAGAGAAAGAGATTGATCAACCTGAATAAGGCAAGACAGAGAACCAGTACTGAAAGCAAAGAAAAAAGCACATCTCTTGTGTTTGTTTTCTCTTTCATGTGGCTGAGGCTCTGTTTGATTGCATCCTCTATAGTAATTATATCAGCAGGGGCTTAGCCTCATGCTTTCTGATGCTGCCCCCGTCATAGGCACTATACACTGAGAGGCACCAGAGGAAACTGCGCCACCAATAGTGGCTGTTCTGGGTTCCCCTCCTACTGAGGGGGACCTGAGGTGCTGGCACTGCCAATCACAGTTACTGTGTCTTCCCCTTCTTCTGAAGGGAGAATTGGAGGAGCTTCTGCCACCAGTTACACCTGTTCTGTGTCCTCCTCCCACCAAGGAGGACCAGAGGAGCTGGCATCGCCGAACGCACCTGTTGTGTATACTCCTTGTATCTGGGGGACTGGAGGAGCTGGCATCGCTGATCGCAGATGTTGTATGTCCTCGTACTACTGATGGGCCGGGAAAAAGCAGAAGACTAATGATCACTCCCTCTTACTATACTAATGGATGGAAACCCACAACAATAGGTGTGGTTACATCCTTTCATATGTGAGAAGTTTCCAGCCATCTGCAAGCTAACTAGCATCATGTCTTTCTACAGTTTGGTTTTGAATGCCAGGCCTCTTGCAGGATGACATCCATTGGATAATGGTGCACACACCTATCAGGCCCCAAAGCTGCACAAATATGTTTGCTTTGCACATGTGCACAAGCAAACATAGCAGATCTAAAGGGTTTATTTGATAGAGGGTGCTGTTTACTGAGCAGTCAGCTCAGAGCAATCGGTCAGGACACACTCATATTATAGATACATAGAATGGTACGAGCAGGATTTTTAAAAGTATCTGTCCAAGACCTGTCAACGGCTGTTTTGAAAAGGATCTGTCAAGATCTGACAGTCTCTATTTTGAAAGGGATCTGTCCGAGATCTAACAGCCTCTGTTTTGAAAAGGATCCGTCCAAGATCTGCAAACCACTGTTTACAAAAGTATCTGGGATCCACCAGCTGTGATTTTCAAAAAGATCTGTCCAAGATCCACCAGCCACTGTTTCAAAAGAATCCATCTGCAAAATGCCAGCTGTTGTTTTAAAAGGATCCGACTGAGATTCCCAAATGAAAATGTAGAAAACTGCTATGCTAAAGCATAAAAGATCAACTGGAAGAGACATTGACCTGAAGCAAAACTTCAAGCTCAAAGTTACAGCAAAATAAAATCACACTATTGAATACTAAAAAAAAGTTTATGATAGGGGTACTTGGATACTCAGGAATCCCTTCTGGTGTGCATGAAAATTGGAATTTCAAAATTCTGATTCTGTTCCAGTTCCGATTCAGGCATTGAAATGGAACTGGAGATGATTCGGAAGATTCCAATTCTGTATTCAACTGTTTTACATGAGTATGCAAAAGTCAACCCCAAAAAATATTACTAAGCCTCCCTGTCCCATCCCTGTTACCTGATGACATCATTCATGGCTGGTTGGGGATACAAGCATTCACCTGCATCACAGTCCAGCAGTGGGTGCTCTGTAAAAAAACATTCGAAACAAGCAAGAACAGCACACAGCGCAGAGCACTCCATTGACATAACTGAAAAATAAACAGTACAATCAGCACAAAAAGCTTTTATTAAGAGTGTGAGCTAAAATCCAGGTGCTTCTGGTCTGGCATGGCTCTTCCTCAGGGGGCATGGCTTCTACACCATGAGCTGTTGTCCTTTTGTAGTACAGTAATTAAAGGGACATTTACATTTTGTGTAGCTGCATACAATGAAAAAAACCCCAAACAACAACATGCGCATGTTACAAACACATTATAAAACACTCCAAAGTGAATATGTTAAAAACAAGGCAGAAGGAAAAATGGACACCTAATAGAAGTACAAAGCAATCTCAAAATCATCATAGGCTATGATAGTAAATAGCAAGAATAATCACCAAGTTATCTCAAACAGTTAAAGGTTTTCATAACAAACACAAAAAATAATCACTCAATACCTGTGGTAAATTATGATTATTATACAATGGTAAGAACATTTCCTAGGCTCTGACTGGTCAGTGTGTGCCTGGAACAGTGATGTTATCTGAGTATGTCACTTTATCAAGTCCAGGCACACACACAATCTGATTACATGAAGACCACATGTAGAGATAACTACTCACATGCATGTCAGCACCCCTTCCTACATCTCTGCTGTCACACTGACACTTTTGTGTTCTTCACTACTGCATCATTCAGTAGCCTCCAAGAATGTTCTCACAGCTCCCTGACTTAATTCACAAGCAAGAAATGACACAAAAAGAAAGTAAACTGAAGCAGCTGCATTTTCAATTGACTTCTCACTGCTCGTTCCATACCCTCCCCCACACTCTAACCATGGTTTTATGCTATCTTAGAAAGGTAGTGACAGGAGTCTGGCCCAGTGGCACTGAGGGTTGAGGTGCTGAATGCCAAACTTTGCGCCACGTTGGCGACCCATGTTGGGGGTCGGCAGGGGAAGGAGAGGATCAAGCATCTGGAGGACAGCTGTCGTTCTCCCAGGGAGGGAGGACTGGTACTCCTGCTGAATAATTACCTCCAGGTGGAGGCTGGAGAGTAGTATGGGTCAGGGGGGCCATACGAAGGGAGGGTGCTGCAGGACTTCTGCAGATGCACACATGCCTCTACATGCGCACATCTGGCATGTGCACCCCAGCAAAGGGGAAGGGAGAAAAAGAGGAAAAACATCTCCAGCTGCTAGATGACGACTGACCTCCAGCAGGCTCTGCGCCCAGTGACCGGGCAGGGGTAAGTCCTGGTGATACCGAGGTGGGGGTGTTGGTCAAAAGGGGACAGCCAGGGACAGAAAGGAGGATAAAGTCTATGTAAAAAAAAAAAAGGAAGCTAGTGACAGAGCGATCATTCCCCCAAAGAAAACCTCTTATTAATTAATTAATTAATTAATTTATATTAATGCTTCAAGAACTGTGTGCTACATATAGCCCCACTTCACTTTTTGGTCCCACTGGGGAAAGTGAGCCCTGCGCTATCTCCAAACTGAGTTTAACTCACAGTTCAGTATGCTCCCTCCAACAGCCGATGCACACTTGGCTGTTTCTCACAAAAGTCACTTGCACTGCTGGTTGGCTAAAACTGCTTCTCAAAACAAAACAGATCCGTAACTTACTGGCATGTTCTGATTGATATCCACATGCCGAAGTGAAACGGTAAACCGGAAGTCACAGACTGCGCTTTCCAATTGGCTCCGTGCCCACACTCCTTGGCTGACAAAACAAACGGATGCACTTTAAAGAAAAATGAATAAAAAAAGAAACTTCCAATACTGCTCAGTTGAACGTAGGACTAACAGTCATGGAGGGACAATGTCAGACACATCACTGAGAAAAATATTAACTATGGGTAACTGTATGCTCAGCACCACTGACATAACGGCTCCACCTACTGGTAGAAAAATAGAGTGGACTTTTTTTTAAAACATATACCTCCACACACCCAAAAAATGGGAAAAAGGACAAAAAATACATTTTCTTTTTTCTTTTTTTATTAAACAATGAGCCATTGTATAATAGCAATTAGACACCCCAGTGTGTGTTTTATTGTGTAATAACATCATTTCTGGGGTGGTAGAAACACTCAGATTTGCCTCGTGCTTCAACCCACCCCAGGAGTGACGTTATTACACGATAACACACACACCCTGTCATGACCTATTGCTTAAGTGTCACATAAACATTTTTTCAGCATTATTCCCTTAACCAAATAATAGAGGGAACATTGCGCTAAAAGTGCACTAAGTCAGGGAAAAAGGGGGAAGAAAGGAAAACAAGAAATAGGAAGGGCAGTGGGCTTCACTTAATTATTTCATTTATTTACTTAAAAGTTTAACCAGGAAATACATACTGAGCTTCTAACAGCTCATTTCCAGATGTGTCCTGGGGGAGAGGGAGAGGAGAAAAATAATCAATGTAATAATAATTTACATAAGTCAAATATACTTGTACAGACAGACTTGATAAATAAAATAAATAAATACACTTATACAGACAGACTTGATAAATAAAATAAATAAATAAATACACTTGTACAGACAGACTTGATAAATAAAATAAATAAATACACTTGTGCAGACAGACTTGAGGAATGGTAAGTATTGGAGGCTATTTAGGACAGAATGCAATTAAAAATACAGCAATATCTTATATGAGGAAGGGAAACGCAGTAAGCAGCATGAAACAGAGGAAAACAAGAGGGAGAAAAGAAGGACAATAGTAAGAAGTAGGGAGGGAATATGAAGGAAAAGGATCATGTACAATTGCAGGAAGGGCAGCAACGGACATAAAGATCTGCAACAGGGTTGACACACAAGGTGACGTGGAAAGGATGAAAAGGGACTTGGCAAGATTGGAGAAATGTTTAGTTTATTGTTCTAGGAATTACTACCTTTGAGCCAGAGGCTCTTTTACAAAGGTTCCATGTCAATTAGGTACAGTACAAAAGGTTACATAGATAACACAACAATTTGTGTTGTGTCAAGAGCGAGAAAACATATACAAATACATATCAAATCACTTGTGCAAAAGGACATGAGATATCAATAATCACATTATTATTATTACAAGAAAGAGGTCATGCCAGATTAGGAGAAACAAACAGGGAAAAAGTCCAGAACAGAGAGGGTAAGTGAAAGGAGTGGGGAGCAGACAATAGCAGGAGAAAAGGTTTCCCAAACATGTCTTTGTCAAATAACGGAACAGGGTGGGTAGTGAGAAAGTAGGAGGTTTAATCAGGGCAGTCACAGGAGCTGGAGGTGGCAAGGTGAGAGAACAGCCTTGATTTGAAAATACCTAGAGAGGTGGAGGTAGTAATATGAGTGCTGAGGGCATTTAGCCAGCTGGGGGAACGATAGGCAAATGATCTTTGTCCCTGAGAAGTCCGGCATCGGGGGACTTGGAGAGCCTGGTGTTCTGATCTTCTGGTAAAACGGGTGCTAATGCTCGGGTATAACAGGTCTTGGATACAGGGTGGAGTGAGGCCCAGAGTGGATTTTTTCGCAATCAGGCAGGTAAGGTACTTTATCCGGTTTGAGAGTTGCAACCAACCTGAGTCAGCATAGAGTTCACATGTGTGGGTACATAGATGTGCACCAGTGAGCAGCCGACAGGCCTTATTTAGGGATGTTGTAATGCGACTAAGTGTTGTAGTAGTGGCAGATCCATATATAACTAAGCCATAGTCAATGACTGCGATGATAGAAGATTGGATGGCAATCCTCAGTGCAGAATGGGTAAGAAGCTGTCGGTTCCGATATGAATCCCACCGCTGATTAATAGTTTTGCTGTACTATCAATGTGAGTTGCAAGGTTGGGCCTTGATCAAAGTTGATTCCAAGAAATTTGAAAATTGGCACTTGTTCAAGGGTATTTCCAGGTGTGTATTAATGGTGAGTGGGACTTGCTGCTTGTTTTGCAGGTTAGAGAAGAGCATGGATTTAGTTTTTTTGTGGTTTAGAACCAGCTTATGTTCAAGGAACCACATCTCAACTTTGGAAAAAGCATGCTGAAGGTTGAGGCGTAAGAGGTTCGGATCTTTATGAGTGGCAAGAATCACGGCATCATCGGCATAGAGGATTAATTGTTCAGGGCAGGATTTGGGGAGGGAGTTTAGGAAAAGGCTGAAAAGGAGGGGGCCCAGGATGGATCCCTGGGGAACTCCTGAGCGAACCGGTTTTGAGTCTGAGAGAACTCCAGCTACTTTTACAGATTGAGAGCGCTGAGCAAGGTAATTTTTTACCTAGTCACCAGGACCCTGCGAGAGCCCTAGGGATAGAAGTTGTTTGATAAGTAGACCATGGTGAACTGTATCAAATGCCTTGGTTAAGTCAATGTAGACTGCTCCAGTTAGGTTTCCTTTGTCCATGGCATTGTGGATTGCTCCTGAGAATTGAAGTAGGGCAGTCGATGTGCTGTGCCCTTTCCTAAATCCATGCTGCTGAGTGCATAGGATATTGTGCTTTTCCAGGTAGTCTGAAAGTTGGTCCGCCACCAAGCGTTCAAGGGCCTTAGAGAGAGGTGGTAGTATTGATATCGGGCGATAGTTACCAGGCAGTGACTTATCACCACTTTTGTGCACCGGAGTGACAACTGCAGCCTTCCATTTCCCAGGGAATTGGCTGTAGCAGAGGGAGAGATTGAACATTTTTGTGAGGGGGAGCAGTACTTCCTCCAGAGTGAGGGACAGAAGTTTAAGGTCAATAGTGTCGCTGCTTGCTCGGGACTTAGAAATGGCCTTCTTTATATATTTATAGACTTCATGTGCTTTACTAGTTTGAAATGGAAGGGTGGTTTGTTGGAGAGGCAGTAGTAGAAGTAGAAATTGGAGGTCAGCATCAGTAAAGAAATCAGATGAGAGGACACCACTAAGGTCCGTGAAGGTATCATTTAGGGTGTTTGCAATGATCTCTGGGTCTAATGTAGTGGTTCCATCCACATTCATTATTGTAGGAGAGGATTTGGACTGCTGACCCATGATATTCTTTTATGTTGTCCCAGAAGGATTTCCTCGCCCAGGAGTTGGAGAGGCATTCTTGAAGTAGGAGCTCTTCATCAAGTGGATCTGTTTAGTACAGTGGTTGCAGCCTGTTTATACTTTTGAATGTCCGACAGAGTGCCAGTAGCTCTTGCAGTGGCCCAGAGGTGATCCCTACTTTGAGTTGTGCCAATAGCTTTGCCGTGAGCCAGGGATTTGTGAGTGCTTTGATTTTGCACTTTTTTACTGGTGCATAGGTGTCACAGGCAGTTTTGAAAGTAGTAATAAAGTAACCAAGGGCTAGGTCAACATCTTGAGTTTTGTAAATCAAGGACCAGTCTATCTGCCTAAGACAAGTCTTGAGATGAGTAAGGTTGCCATAAGGTAGGACTCTGCTATAGATGGTTTTTGGAGGCGGCTTACGAAACTTATTTGTCCAGGTACATATTATTGGAGAGTGATCACTGAGCGAGTCAGGGAGAACACTTACATTGGTTATACGGGTAGGGAGGCTGGTAAGGATCCAATCAATGAGGGTGCTGGTCCCTGATTTGTAGTTTTTCCTGGTAGGGGAGTTTACCACTTGTGTTAAATTTGCTGCTAGGATGGCATCTTTGTTTGACCCTGCATCAGGAGCAAGCCAATTTATATTAAAGTCCCTAAGGAGAAGGAGTTCGACGTCAGAAGGTTGTGTACTTACGTAACTTGAGGGACAGCCTGTAGGCCGGAATCAGGATCTTTTGTGGGATATAGACAGCAGCAATCGTGAGGACTTTGTTTTGGGCACCAAGTAGTATCTTGATAGGGAGGAGTTGCACTGAGGTTTCTGTGATGGGATAAGAACCAGGAGACAGGTGAGGTAGTCCTTTATGTAGATTGCACATCCACCACCCTTTTTGAGGTCCTATCCAGCCTGAATATCTTGTAGCCTTGTATAGAGATGGCATGATCCGAGTATTAGGTGTCAGCCAAGTTTCGATGATGGCAAGGATATCCGGGTTGTGTTGGCTGGCAAAGATTTGAAGGGAGGCCAGTTTTGGGAGGAGACTGCAGATGTTTAAGGTAGCAATTTTGAGCCCCCCCTCCATTTTGGCAGGCTTTGTTGTACTGAAGGAGACAGGGCCAGGATTTGAGTGGACACTTCCTGATATCAAGAGGAGGAAGAGTAGGAGTTTAAGAGACAGTTGCTGTACTTTGTAGTCAACAGAATTACACTTCTGAGGCTTATGCGGCTTGGACCAGTGCAGGCATCTAGGGACCCAGAGCAAGGAGATTGTTAGTAACAGAGGATGATATGCCCATTTTATCCTTGTTGTAGCTTGTCAGTTGCACCCAGTCGCTTGGTCAAATATGTGGCAGCTCAGATTCAATGCAAAGAAGTGCAAGGTAATGCATCTGGGAAACAGAAACCCAGGGGAAGAATACACAATGGGGGGTGAGTTAATAACAACAACAAAAATCGAAAGAGACCTAGGAGTAATTATGTCAGATGACCTACAGGTGGGCAAGCTATGTGAAAAGGCAGTAAGAAGGGGGGGAAGGGGATACTGGGATGCATAGGGAAAGGCATCAACGGTAGAAAACAGGAAGTTGTTATTCCTCTGTACAGACAGTTAGTGAGACCCCATCTGGAGTACTTCGTGCAATTGTGGAGACCCCAACTCTGCAAAGACATAGACAGAGTGGAGGCTGTTCAGAGGAGGGCAACCAAAATGGTGCAGGGTCTGCACCAGAAGATGTACGAGGAAAGACTAAAGCAGCTTAATATGTATACCCTTGAGGAAAGGGGGGGGGGAGCATGATAGAAACTTTTAATTATCTCAAGGGAATTAAAGTACAAGAGGGTAGCATCTTTCAGAAGAAGAGGTGTGTAAGAACAACGGGGCACAATTTAAAGATAGAGGGAGGACGGCTCAGAGGTAACGTTAGAAAGTATTTTTTCACAGAGAGGGTTGTGGATGCATGGAACAGCCTTCCTGAGGAGGTTGTGGAGTCAGGAACAGTGGGAGAATTCAAGGATGCATGTGAGAGGCATGAGGCAATTCTAGTGGGGGGTAGGAGGAAGTAAGCTGTTGATTAACTAGAATCTGCAGCTTATCCATCAGGTAGGGAAATGGGCAGACTAGGTGGGCCAAGCGGTCCTTATCTGTCATCAAATTCTATGTTCCCTGGACTCCTCCCAGAGGAGGCTACCAACACCAGAGGAGGAAGGGAATTGCTTACAGAAAGGGGATTAACCACTGGGAGGAATTTACATCGGACACAGGAGGGTGAGAAACAAAGAAAATTTGTCTTTTTGATGTGACTTTTGTTTTACCTTATAAGTAAGTGGCTTTATGGAGACTATTGGGAGGAATTTATTTTGGGCACAGGAGGGGAGTATAAGGGAAACAAAAAATTTGACTTTTTAAGGTGATTTTTTATATTCTATTGTTTGTCTTATAGCCAAGTAATTTTATAGTTCTACTGTTCCTTTAGCAATTACAAGAT
Organism: Neoceratodus forsteri; assembly: GCA_016271365.2. NCBI lineage: Eukaryota > Metazoa > Chordata > Ceratodontiformes > Ceratodontidae > Neoceratodus > Neoceratodus forsteri. The sequence continues at coordinate 88,542,854 of CM028136.1, forward strand.
AGGCTGTATTGTGTGATCAGAAGGGTGAAGTAGAACTTGGTACATAATAAGAGAGGGGATTGTGTGGGGGCTGGGTGAGGTGACTTTTATGGTCTATTGTTTATCTTATAACCAAGTGATTTTATAGTTCTACTATTCCTTTAGCAATTACAAGATAGGCCGTATTATGTGATCAGAAGGGGAAAGTAGAACCTGGTACATAATAGGGAAGAGTTTGTGTGTGGGCTGTAGAAAAGGATGCTGAAGGAAGCAATACAGGCTGATAGAACAACAATGTGGCATGCCAGTGATGGTGGCAGTAGGGGTTGAATAGGGTTGCAGGGGAGAGATTGGCAGCAGGGGACGGGGGGACTGGTACAGGGGCAGGAGGACCGCAGATGAACCAGGATGGGCAGAATAGTGAGTTGCAGTGGTTATGGGGCTGCTATCTGGATGGGCACATTATGGAAGCTGGGGGGGGGTCCCATTTGTCACAGGCGGAGGGAACTGGAGGCAGAGGTACAGTGGCTAGGAAGGGAGTTAGCAAGGATTGGGGGAGTGGGTGTGATCAATGGAACAGGAGGGCTACCTTCTCGGGGATGTAGGGGTACAGAACCAGTGGAAAGGAAGAGCATAGGGAACAGGGTAAAACATTTTAGAAGCAGTAAGGGGGAACCTCGGGATAACACAAGGGGAGAAGCAAACAGTAAAAGTCCAGGGTCAGGTAATAGGTTTGCAGTACTGGCTTCAATGGTGGATGACAAGGGAGAGGCTCTCTGGGAGGGGGCTGCAGGAGAAGGGTGTAGTGAAAGCACAGGGGGAAAAATCAGGCAGAAGAGGGGGACAGTGGTAGGGAGTAGTAAAGGGAAAAGGGATAGGGGTAAAGGGGAGAGCGAGGGGGGTAAGGCAGCAGAGGCAGGAGGGAAGAATGGACCCAGCAAGGAAGGGAAGGAGGCTGATGATGCTGGGAGAGGATTTGGGGGTGGGGGGAAATTGGGGAAGGGGCAGAACTAGGGTAGAGGCTGAGGGCATAGCAGAAGGGATAGTTCGGCAAGTAGGGGTGGGGCGTAGCATGTGAGAAGTGGGGCAGAGTGCTAGTGCTGGGGGACTCAATCCTGAAAGGAGTCAGATAGGGAAGTAAAGGGGAGTGGCACAGTCGAATATGGGTGGAATCAGTACCTGGATTGACAGTGGGAAGGGCAGGACAGACTATTCTCAAGTAAGCAAGGAGAGGAAGGGAGAAACCGCATGTAATAGTGCACTTGGGTACAAATGACTTGGGAGGGTAATACAGTCGAGTTGGTAAGAGAGAGGATCGAGGAACTGAGGAAGCTGTGTAAGGAGGCAGGGAGATCGGTGGCTTTCTCAAAAGTGCTCCCAGTACGCATGGCAAGCACAGTGAGGAAAGGAAGGATAGAGGAGTTCAACTCTTGACTGGGAGAACGGTGTCGAACCAAAGGATATGGGCTAGCGGGAGGCTGGGGAAACACCTGGAACAACAGTGACCTATTTGCAGAGGACAGATTACATTTGAGTAAGGTGGGACAGGGGGTTCTGAAACAGATGCTGGGGTAATACATAGCAACTAAGGTGGATTTAAACTAGGTGTGGGGGGAGGCGAGTGTACAGCAGGTACACAGGGCCACCGGCCAGATGGGGAGCCGAATGAGCTTACTCCCCCAAGCTAGCAGGGATGGTACCAGGGTAGATTGACAGCGGGGAGTTAAGAATGGGGAGAAATGGGTTAAGGAAGGAAAGGGAACTAGTTGGAGGGTTGTCTCCCTAAATGCAAGAAGCCTGTGGAACAAAACAGCTAAGTTACAGGCTCTCTTGGCAGTGGGGAAGGTGGGCATTGTGGCCATCACGGAGACTTGGGCCACCCAAAACCAAGACTAGGATTTGATGATCCCAGGGTATAGGATATACAGAAAGGATAGGGTCATGGGGAAGGGGGGTGGTGGAAAATTACATAATGGAGGGGATAAGGTGTGCAAGGGAAGGGGGGGAGGAGGGTAAAACAGAGGCATTATGTTTGAAATTCCAGGACTTAAAAAGTAGGACACTGAGGATGGGAGTGGTACAGTCCATGAGCTCAAGCAGAGGACTTGGACAGGGAGTTAGTGGAGCAGATATGGAGGATCTGCAGGAAGGGAAACACAGTGATCGTGGGGGACTTCAGTCTACCAGGGCTAGATTGGAGCACCCCAGCCACCTCAAGTGCAAGGGAGCAAGTGCTCCTGGAAGCATTCCAGGATAGCTTCCTGACACAGATGGTGATTGAGCCAACTTGGTTGGATAAAACTCTGGACCTAGAACTGTCTAAGGAGGAGGAGATTGCATGGGAGCTGGGGGTGGAGGACCCACTGGCTGTGAGTGACCACCACTCGGTGTGGTTCATACTCAGCATGTGCAAGGAGGCTGTAGGTACAGGAACCAGGGCGGTTGACTTCAGACATGCTGACTTTGACATGATGGGGACATTTTGGAAAGATACTTGGGCAGGAATGAATCCACGCTTGGATGCAAGCCAAAAATGGGAAATTATCAAATTAGGGCTGATGGAGGCTACAGGATCATGCACCAGGACACAGATCAAGAAGAGAAGGGCTGATGGAGGCTACGGGGTCATGCACCAGGACACAGAGCAAGAAGGGAAGGGCTGATGGAAGCTACAGGGTCATGCACCAGGACACAGAGCAAGAAGGGAAGGGCTGATGGAAGCTATGAGGTCATGCACCAGGACACAGAGCAAGAAGGGAAGGGCTGATGGAGGCTACGCGATCATGCACCAGGACACAGAGCAAGAAGGGAAGAGCTAATGGAGGTGATGGGGTCATGCACCAGGATGCAGAGCAAGAAGGAAGGGCTGATGGAAGCAACGGGGTCATGCACCAGGACACAGAGCAAGAAAGGAAGGGCAGATGGAGGCAATGGGGTCATGCACCAGGATGCAGAGCAAGAAGGGAAGGGCTGATGGAGGCTACAGGATCATGCACCATGACACAGAGCAAGAAGGGAAAGGCTGATGGAAGCAACGGGGTCATGCACCAGGACACAGAGCAAGGAGGGAAGGGCAGATGGAGGCTATGGGGTCATGCACCAGGACACAGAGCAAGAAGGGCAGGGCAGATGGAGGCTACAGGATCATGCACCAGGACACAGAGCAAGAAGGGAAGGGCTGATGGAGGCTATGGGGTCATGCACCAGGACACAGAGCAAGGAGGGAAGGGTAGATGGAGGCTACGGGGTCATGCACCAGGACACAGAGCAAGAAGGGAAGGGCAGATGGAGGCTACGGAGTCATGCACCAGGACACAGAGCAAGAAGAGAAGGGCTGATGGAGGCTACGGGGTCATGCACCAGGACTCAGAGCAAGAAGGGAAGGGCTGATGGAGGCTACAGGGTCATGCACCAGGACACAGAGCAAGAAGGGTAGGGCAGATGGAGGCCACAGGGTCATGCACCAGGACAAAAAGCAAGAAGGGCAGGGCAGATGGAGGCTACGGGGTCATGCACCAGGACACAGAGCAAGAAGGGAAGGGCTGATGATGGCGACAGGGTCATGCACCAGGACACAGAGCAAGAAGGGAAGGGCTGATGGAGACTATGGGATCATGCACCAGGACACAGAGTAAGAAGGGAAGGGCTGATGGAGGCTACGGGGTCATTCACCAGGACACAGAGCAAGAAGGGAAGGGCTGATGGAGCTACGGGGTCATGCACCAGGACACAGAGCAAGAAGGGAAGGGCTAATAGAGGCTAGGGGGTCAGGCACCAGGACACAGAGCAAGACAGGAAGGGCTGATGGAGGTTATGGGGTCATGTACCAGGACATAGAGCAAGAAGGGAAAGGCTGAGAAGCCAAGCTGGTTAAATTGGGAGGTCTTGGAAGGGGTGAGGGCAAAAATGCAGCATTTAGGAGGTTTAAGAAATCTGGGCTGGAGGAGGGAGGACTGGGAAATGTATCTGTAGAAGTCCATGGAGGTAACCAGACTAGTTAGGGTGACCAAGGCCTCCAGAGGGCTAAGGCTGGTACAGGGCATTAAGGATGGGGAAAAGGACTTCTTCAGGTACATAAGGGAGAGAAGGAGCTGCAAGGACCATATAGTGAGGATTAGGAAGGATTGGGGGAGTGGAAAAAGGGGCGGAGCAGGCAGAAGCACTAAAGGAGTACTTCTGTGTTCACAAGGGAGAAGGGCAGGCAGCTACCTCTGGGGATGGGGAAGGTGGGCAAGGGAGGGGATGGGAAGAGTGACAGATGAGGTAATTACAGAGGGCAGGATGTTGGAGGGTCTGAAGGCACTGAGAATGGATAAGTCACTGGTACCAGATGGCATTCACCCCAAGGTGCTGACAGAGCTGGTGGAGGTCTTGGTGGGGCCACTGGTGGTCCTGTTCAATACTTCCCCGGACACAGGATGCATACCACAAGATTGGAGGATGACTCACATGGTGCCCATCCACAAAAGTGGCCCAAAGGATAAACCAGGCAATTACAGATCAATAAGCCTCTCATCCATCGTAGGAAAACTAATGGAGACAATCCTGAAAGAGAGGCTAGTGACATTTTTGGAAGACAATGGACTCCAGGATGGTCAGTAACATGGGTTCCTCTCAGGAACATCCTGCCAGACAAACCTAATTGAGTATTATGACTGGGTGACGAGGGAACTGAATAAGAGCCAGGCGGTGGATGTCCTGTATTTGGACTTCAGCAAGGCCTTTGATTCTGTACCTCATGGGTGGCTGGGGGGAAAAGTTGGAATATGTGGGGGTGGGGCAAAGATGGTAAACTGGATTGTGAACTGGCTGAAGGGGAGGCAGCAATGGGGTGGTGGTGGGCGGGAACTCTCATCCCCAAGGGTTGTGATGAGCAGGGGTCCACAGGGCTTGGTACTGGGCCCTGTGCTGTTTGGGATATTCATAGCAGATATCTCACATGACATCAGGAGCAAGATCACTCTGTTTGCCGATGATTCCAAGATGGGGACAGTGGTGGACGACATAGTAGGATGGCAGGGGCTACAGGACAACCTGACTAAACTGGTGGAGTGGTCGGAAATGTGGCAGTTGGGTTTCAATGCGAAGAAGTGCAAGGTTCCGCACTTCGGAGCAAGGAACCCAGGGAGGAACTACCAGTTGGCTGGGGTTCAGTTAGGTACCACCAAGCAGGAAATCTAGGGGTAGTTATAATGGGGAATATGAACAACTCAGCTCAGTGCAGGAAGGCAGCAGCTAAAGCCAACAAGATGCTGGGGTGTATTGCAAGAGGAATCTCATCCAGAAGAAGGGAGGTGATCTTGCCTCTGTACCGGAGACATTTTTTCACAGAGAGGGTTGTGGCTAAATGGAACACTCTGCCTGAGAAGGTGATATCCTGTAAGGTGGTGGGCAGTTTTAGAAGGGGATGGGACAGAGTGGGGGGGGTAATTGTGAGGGGGAAGGGGGACAACTGCAGTGTAAGGGTGCTAGCTGCGCATTCGAGCAGACTTGATAGACCATGAGGCCTATTTCTGCTGGCAGGGTTGTATGTTCATAAGAGACCTTAGAGAGGAAGAAGAGAGAGAATGAACAGAAAGGGGAAGAGAGGACCAAAGTTTAGGAAAACAGTAGGAAAGGGCAGACTGACCAACAGTAGATTTTCTAGAGGGAAGAGTGAGAAAGGGAAAAGGAGTTGCGTGGGAGGTAGGAGGAAGAAGGAGTAGATAGGAGGGATGTGAGGGAAGTGGGAAGGGAGCCAAACCAGAATTTGGATAAAAAAAGAGACAATGGGAAAGGCGTCTGGCTTCGAGAGAGGGAGAGAAAGGGCTGGCTAGAGAGAGCAGAGGTGAGCAATCTAAAGCAAAATGACAGAAAGAATGGAAAAGGGGGTCCAGTCTGGCAAAGGTGGATTTGGTGGCACTTAATCTTCTAGTCACAAAACTACAAGGAAATAAACAATACACGTCAACAAATTCCTTAGAGATAAACATGTAAACAGTAGTTAATTATGATTTCAAAAATGTACTATCCATCCACTACGAAAGAGAATACCAGAACATATCTCTTCCATTCAAGTGCAAATCCAGACACCCCTCTTTGTGTGCATTTTCAAATGTATCACAGAGGTGAGCCTAGTGCACTGCAGTTTACTGATGCTGAATATGTCAAAGCCCACCCAAGCAGAGCTGTAGGAAGGTATCTTGGTGCCCTGGGCAAGAGACAAATTTTGCGCCCTCCCCCCGGATAAAAGCCAGGGGTCTGGGGGCCGCAAGGCCCCCAGAAGCTCTGGGGTGTTTACATGCTCTGTGGTGAGCTTTGGGGTTTTCTTGAACAAAAGAAACACACTTTTGTTACATGCTTCCTACCCCTGATTTCAGGAAATACTGTGTGCTTCCCTGTGGAATATGAGATGTAGGAGACTCTGGCTTGCTGGCATCAGAGTGTACAGCTGCAATTGTGGACAAGTGGCTGACCAACAGTGCCATCAACCACCCACCCTATATGCATTTTTGAAACATACTGTGAAATATTGTTGCATAAAGCATGGGGCTCTGGGGGCCGCAAGGCCCCCAGAAGCTCTAAGGGATTTACATGCTCTTTGGTGAGTTTTGGGACTTTTCCTGAATACTTTTGCTACATGTTCCCTACCCCTGATTTCAGGGAATATTGTGCTCCCCCATGGAATATCTCCAGATTAAAATGAGGGGCTGCTTGCACTACAGCAGCAGTTTAGTTTTCAGTTATAAATTTGGTACCTTAAACATCAGGCAGGCAGCAGATTAAATCATTTGCCCTTATGAGGGGGACAGGGAGGTTATCATGCTGGCCAGCCACTAGCCACCTGGACTTTAAGAAAGTAGCGCAGTGGGTTTGGAATTGGTGGCCAGCCCAGCAGCTTGTGATGAGGGTCAAGAAGAGCACGCAAGGCAGGAACTCCGAAAAGCACTACAGAGCACCATCGTGCTGCATGAAGCGCTGGCACAGCTCTCGGTCTGGCACACTCTTCCGTTACTGGTGTGTACGTAAATGTCTGGGCCTGGAAAGGCAGTGCCAAAGTTAAAGTAATGCCAATCCTGTATTGAGCACTAACTCAAACCCACAGGACCACAACATCACAGGCAGGTCTTTTTTATCCTAAGTATACATTTTCCCACATTTTGGGCTTTATACTTTAACTCTAACTAACGCTCCCAACGGCCACCCTGCACTCTAATGCTCATATTTACCTTTTGCAGTGAATTTCCTTTCTTTTTTATGTACTATTTTATTTTGTATTGCTAATATGGCTGACTTTTAATGGCAAGCAGCCCTGGTTTCCAAAGACACTTCTTCTCATCACCCCCCCATGCCAAGTGGTGTGGTCCATGGTAACCAGTAGCACGCCTTCACTCAGCCTGCCCCAGCTCCAAGTTATCCCTGCTGTGCAGTGAGAACCCCTTTACTCTTCTCCAGTTTCAAGGTATCCCAGGTATCCAGTGGCACCTCCTCTCTCTCACCTTACCCCATACCCCAAGGTAGGCTGCCCCTGGCATCCAGTCACACCTCCCTTCCCCATGTCCAATCAATTCATGTAATTCACAGTGACATCCCCCTTGCCTTGCACTGCACAAGTTTCATTCAATCTCTGGTGTCCTGTGAGCGGCACACCCCAATCTTGCCCTTGGTTAAGCACTTCCAGTCTCTGGTGTCCTGTGATACTCACTTACCATGCCCAATTCCAATTCAAGTAGTTCCTGGCATCTAGCAGTACCTCTCCCCCTCACCCTGCCTCAGGTCAAGCAGTTCCTCATGTCTGTGTTACCCCTCCTTCTTTTCTGCCCCAGGTCACGCTGTTCCTGGTGTCCAGATGCACTTTACTCCCCCCCCTCACCTTACCCCAGAAGATACTCCTAACTGGCTTCCTGTGCCCCCCCAAAGACAACAGCTGGTAGAAATGTTTCTATCTTCATCTTGGATGACACTGCTTGCTATCTGGAGAAACTTTCTTATAAATTAAATGTTCTATAGGAATAGGAAATACACACAGTGAGCACGGCCTTCATATTTTAAATTTGCAATGTTCCCAGATGGTGGCAGTTGGCTTATTTGAATGAGGCTCAGTCTGAAGAGAAGACTGGAGAGTGGTATGTTTTGTACTGGCTGCAGTATGGTCTTGTCTTCCACAATCCACCCCCACACCAGCAGCAGCAGTGAGCCCATCTCATATAGCTAGCTCTTTTTGTTTTTATAATATACGAGTGGCTGATATATATGATATTTGAGCCTGTGAGAAGTGCGACTGGGCAAGTGCCCTCACATTGATTCTTGACTCTCTCTGACTGCGTGCTGAAAGTGCTGACCAAGACTGTCCTGGTCAATCAACAGTCAGAGTCAAGAATCATAGTGAGGGTGCTCACCCAGTCCACCTCCTCACAGGCTCAGGCAGCCGCTCACGTATTATAAAAACAAAAAGAAGAACTAGCTAGACAGAGAAGGGCTCATCACTGCTGCCGGCTGTGTAGGGGTGGATTGTGGAGGGGAAAATGGGGATTCTGGAATTGGGAGCCGTGGAGCACTGGAGGTCCCAGCCAGAACGAGTGTGCAACAGGGCCAGGGAGTCACTCAGGGTGGGATGGCAGGCACAGTGTTGATGATGAGGGCATGCATTGCTGCCATGCCAGCCCAGACCCAGAGACTACAGACAGAGTAACTAGTTGGACGGTCATGCGACGAACCTCCAGCAGGTGGCAGCTCCTTGAAAAATGTGATTACTGTCTCTGTGTCTGAGGGCGTCAGGGTGGGCCTGGCTGTCTGGAGGGGACCAGATTAAATAAATTGAATTTATATTATTTATTTATTTTTTTCCAATCAGACAATGAGACGGATGAGTCGGCCCCTTCCCCGGTCACAAAGACGAACTAAGGAGGAAGAGCGTGGAAGTTGGAGAATGTCAGGAATCATCAGAATCGAGCAATCACAATTAAAAAGGAAATACAGGTAAAATTAAAAGCATTGAGTCTAACCCCCTGCCCCCTTCAAGCTACAGCAAGTCATCAGACATCAGTCTACTCTCTCTGAGTGTCATTACTGAGTCATTTTAAATCATTTTTTTCATCATCAGTATGAAGACGAGTGCTTAGTAACGTTCAGTTGCTGCCTTGCAATGCTTCTGTTCTTATTTACTTAAGTTAATGTTTTTATGTTACTTACACAATTCTCTCTCTCCTCCGAGTTCCTCCGATCTCCTCACTCTGCTATCCTTCTCTACTCAGCTGCCTCCAATTGTCCTCTACTCCAGTATTGCTATTTTCTGTAAGTATTAATTTGTTTTAATTTCACCTCAGTTTCTTGCTCTATCATCTGATCTCCACGGCTGCCCTGCACTCTACAACCCACTCACTCCACAAGTCCTTCCATATCTTTTATACTGGGGGGCCTGGGACCCGGACCCACACGTTTTCTTGCAGTCAGAGACAGTCACAGCGTGACCATGTGACCGCCCTCCAACCTGCTGGTCCTTCCGCGGGGATGTGCTCCTGCTGGTCAAGAAGTAGTAATTTCAGTGACATTTTTTTTGAAAGCTACAGCACAGTTGCGCAAATGAATCTGTCAAGGGAGCGTGATTTGAAATTGGGCCCCTCGGAGGCATGTGCCCGGGGCGGGGGCACCACCCGGCCCACCCTTCCTACGGTACTGCACCCAAGAGTGGGGGATTAGAAAAGGATTCTGTTACAGAAAGAAGCAAGATGGAGTTTTAATCACAGTACTTTGTTGCTTTATGGCAATAATGACTGTTTAGACATTAACCCTTTTTTGAAACCATAATTACTACTGTTTACATCCTTATTTCTGAGGTACTTGTTTATTTATTAGCTTTTGATGGCCAGGTAAGTGCACTAGGCAAGAAGCCTGCCTCTTTTCAGGCACGACCCGGAAGAGTACAGGTACAGTAGTGCTATGTATTGTCTATTTCTTTGTAGCTTTGCGAACCTGTTGAAGATTCAGTGGCTCCCATTGCCCTTCCTTTCCCCTTCTTATTTCTTTTTTTCCCTAGTTTAGTGCACTTCTAGCATAAATCATTTCCCCCCTATAATTTGGTTAAAGGAATAATGCTGCAAAAATGTTTACGTGACACTAGCATGCATCTATCTATGAAGATGTGAGCTGCCTGAGCTGCGTTTGTTTTCTCTGAGCTTTAGGACCCAGATATTCAAACTGTGCCAGGCTGTGGCGCAAGCTTGGGCGCAGCTCAACTTGGCTGCACAGGGGTGTGGACTAAGCGATATTCAAAGGAGCTGCACCATGGCTCAGCAGCTTTGAATATCGCACCCTGGCCACCCCCAGTGTGCATGGCGCAGTGGCACTGCTCCAGCACAAGTGTCCAGAGTGGAGTATGGAGATGTGCTAGCGCAAGTTCCATTGCGCCATGCACAGCAACTGCAATATTCAAAACCTGACATGCAAATGGGGCCATAATGTATGCAAGGTGCACATGGGGCCATTTGCATGTCATTATGGCCCCATTTGCATGCAGGTGCACCGATCCCCGACAACTTGCGCCTGGCGCCCTGCCAGGCAGCAGCTGTCGGGGACCACGCTCCCTGCAGCCCAATCGCGGGCATCTGTATCTAAAAATAAATCGTTCCAATATCCCCTGGTGGTCCAGTGGACCTCTATCTGCCCGATCGCAGGCATTTGTAGAAAAAAGAATACTCGTCCTATATCCCTGGTGGTCCAGTGGACCACTATCTGCCTAATAGCAGGCATTTGTTAAAAAAAAAAAAAATAGGTCCTAAATCCCTGGTGGTCCAGTGGACCACTGACTGCCCGATCGAGGGCTTCTGTTAAACAGAAAAGAACTGGTCCAGTATCCCTGGTGGTCCAGTGGACCGCTGACTGTCTGATCGCGGGCATTAGTAAAAACAAATTAAGAATACCAATATCCCTGGTGGTCTAGCGGTAACCCCTCCCACCCGCCCACTGGCCCCACCGCCCGCTCCCCGGTCAGCTGGTGGGCGGCAGCACCCACCTGCCTGCCGTCCACCGACTGACACCGTCCGATGAGGGCTGTCGTCCGTGGTTCTGGCGTGAGCCAATGGGCGTGCAACCGATGCCGACTACACATTCCAGTTCACATCTGGAATGTGTAGTACGGTACAGCCCTACCGACGATGTCAGTCAGCCGGGCAGCGGGTGGCAGGCGGGTGGTGTTGCCACCGCTGCTGACGGCGGGGAGCGGGGTGGGGTTCAGTGGGCAGGTGGGGAAGGGGGTTACCGCTAGACCACCAGGGATATTGGTATTCTTAATTTATTTTTACTAATGCCTGCAATCGGGCAGTCAGCGGTCCACTGGATCACCAGGGATATTGGACCAGTTCTTTTCTGTTTAACAGAAGCCCGTGATCAGGCAGATAGTGGTCCACTGGACCACCAGGGATATTGGATGAGTTATTTTCTTTTGTACTAATGCCCGCGATCGGGCAGACAGAGGTCCACTGGACCACCAGTGATATTGGAAGTCTTTTTTTATTACAAATGCCTGCGATCTGGCATGGGGGGTGCCGCCAGGTGCAGCCGGAACTTAGATGGCCACCCACAGGTGGCAGCTGCCGTGTTGTGCCCTGCAATGCGGCAGCTCACCTATGGGTGGCCATCAGTTGTTCCTTTTGGCGGAACTTTGTGCTGGCGCAGGTAGGGGTTGCGCATGCATGGCTCTGCACATCCCCGGCTGAATATCGGGCTGTGTAGGTTATGCATGGGCACGCCCCCCCTACCTGTGCCTGCATACATTACTGATGCACTCTGGCGCATCGGGATTTATGCCGCGCACTTTTCCCTTTTCAATATCGTGCCAGTACACATCAGTGGGTTGTGCATGGCGCAACACTGTTGCACCATGCGCAACCCTTTTGAATATCTGGGCCTAGGTGTTTTAAATCATTTTCATTTTAGTTTATTTTGAGTTCCGATATTTTATTTTGTTCACTTTGTCCGTTTAATTGTCTGCGTTTTGTGTTGGAGCAAAGATCAATGTCGAGTATTACGGCATCGTGGTCTCGCTAGTGACTGGTATTTACCTTCAGCTTTTCGGCATTTTTTAACATATTCCCCCAAGAAAACCGCGGGTAATGTGGAGCAACCCTAGGATTTTCTGTGGATTATGGAAGGAAGTTTTGCGATTTTGGAGCTCTGTATACTCCCTCAAGAAGATAGTGGCTATTGTGAGGTAGCCCTGAACTCAGTGGACTTTGAAGAGGGTTTGTGCTTTGGAGCCCTGTGATTTTGTCTTTTGGTACCTTTTAGTGCACTCTTTAAGGAAGTTGCGGATGCTGTGGAGTACCTGGATTTCTGTGGAGTACCTGAATTTCCGTGGAGTATCTGGATTTCTGTGGAGTACCTGGATTTCTGTGGAGAGTTCACGACCTCGGAGTCTTGTGATTTCGAGCAACATATGCTTGGGACTGTGGATTTTTGGTCCATGAGTGGAATCCTTCTTTGACTGCTTCTTATTGTGGTGGGAGCACTTGGAAGTGGGCTTTTGCTGCTTGCCTGTAATTATTATCGGGGCAGTGAGAGTGCCTGGAGTCCAGGGGCAGTAAATGGGGAATTTTGATTTTCATCTGGTGGTGTTGTGATTACTTGCTTGGCATACCGAGGATGGAAAGAAGCATCTTCTCCCCCTGAACTTTTAGGCAGATGCTCCTTTCCTCTTGGTGTGGATGATTTACGGGGTTTTAGGCTGTTTAGGGAGGAGCTGCAGGGATTTGAACCGGAGGGCTTTTCCCCCCTGTGGTTATTGGTGGGGGGGACCTCAGCGGCTGGTGGGGGGCTGGGGTTTCAGATTCCCCTCTTGGAGCAGCCTGCTACACTCATGAGTTTTACACTCCTGTAGAGGGGTATTGCATTCTGCCTTTTGGGCCATGGCTTTTGAGTAGGGATCGTGGCTGAATTTTGGGTTGTGCTTTAGAGGGAACTCCTCGGGGCGATATGGTGGTGGGGGTCCCTTTTTGGGAGGTTCGTAAGGCTTCTCTGTGGCGGGAGCAATTGCTTCCTTCCCAGGGTCCTATTTCTGAGCACAGCCCTTCAGTCTAACCCTGACCTTAGTATCTTGGCCTGAGTATTAGAGTGCTTCCCAGAAAGGAGTGAAGAAGAACTGGTCTCTGGAGGAAGTTTTTGAAAACTAGATTAGGAGGGGGTGAGAGCCCCTCTTGCTACTTTTGAGAGGTCCTTCTGATTTGATTTTGAAAATCTTTACTTGTTTTTAGACGCTAACTTACTGAGACTTACATCTCTTGATTTTGCTTTAGAACTGAGGGAGGGTGGGAACCTCCCTTGCTCCAAATACGCAGCACTTTCTGGACATTTCTGGACATTTGTTTATTTATTTTGATATTTTTATTTTGTTTGCTTGATTTAATTTGTTTTTATATTTTATTTGGTTTAATTTGAGCTGTTTATACTTTTGTTTTGTAGGGTTTGTTTGTGTGGGTGTGGGGTTTTTAATATGTGTAGAGGGCCTGCCACCACAGTCGTACACTATTCATCCTCCACCCTTTCTCCCCCGTGCCATTACAGTTGTCAATTTACCAGCACTGTAGATCACTGGGGATTGAGCGGAGGGGGAAGAGGGTTTTTGGGTAGTGAATGATGGAGGATGAACGAGTGGGTACATCGTATTGGGGTAGTGGAAACCAGAAGATGCCCTTGGGTGAAATGGATTCCAGAGAGAGGTCATTCTTGCCTGATTTCCATACCCAAGGGCACCACTACTATTGATGGTACTGGGCAAGTGGTCTGTACCACTCCTGAGACCTGTCCAACTTGGGCGGTGTTGTACAATGCCAGATCCATAAGAAATAAGACTGCAGTTATTGCAGATCTTGTGGCGTCTGTGGATCTGGCTTGCATTACCGAGACCTGACTGGATGAAAATGCTGGTCCAGTTTTGGAGGCAGCAGTTCCAGCTGGGTACTTGGTGTTACACCGGCCGAGGTTGGATCATGGTAGGGGGGAGGTTGTGGTCTGTTTCAAGACTGAACTGAGCCTCACAAGTGTACCAGTTGAGGGGGCTGAGTCCTTCGAGTGTACTGTAGTGGCAGGTGTGGGTTGTAGAATTGCTCTCATTTACCATCCACCAGGTGATGAGAAACATTTACTATAGGAAGTAGCTGATTTTGTCATTGGCATGGCATTTGAGTCACCCAGGCTAATGGTCCTGGGTGACTTCAATGCCTGGGTTGATGATGAACTCTCACAGTTTGGAAAACACTTCCTCCAATTAATGACATCTTTGGGCCTTACACAAGTGGTTACTTCTGCCACTCATAAGCGTGGTCACTCCTTGGACTTGGTTTTCCTCCTGGGGATTGAGGCCTCTGACGTGGGGGTGGAACCCGTCAGTTGGTCTGATCATTACATTGTGGGGTTCAGGTTTTACACCCCCCTTGTAGGCCTACCCCTGTGGAGATTGTTAGCTCTACAGGCCTGGTAGCGGTACTTGATCTATCGAAGTTTTCCGGAGTGAGCAATGATCCAGATGCCTTGGTGTTGGCTTACAATAGGGCCATCTCCTCGGGTCTCGATCAAATTGCTCCTGTCCGTGTTTGTCCTCTCCCACTTCGACCTTAGTCTCTATAGTTTGATGGGACTTTGAGGGAGATGCCGAGACAAGGACAAAGGTTAGAGCGTCATTTGTGGAGAACCGCCCTTGATGACGACCATCTTAGACTGATGGAACATTATCAACTCTATCATTCCGCAATCTCTCATAAGAAGGCAGAGTTCCTGTCTGGGGAGATTGCGGCTGCTCAGAACCAACCAACTCAGCTTTTTCGGACTGTGGACAGACTGTGTAGCCCAGTCTGTCTTCAGATTCGGAAAGCTTTTTCACAAATAGAGTGTGATAAGCTTGCTCACTTCTTTGCAGACAAGGTAGCTGACATCAGGGGGGAGCTCCAGCCTGCTTCCTCTATGGGAGACGCTATTTATCGGTGTTTGGTCACATCCGCTGGTTGCTTCTGGAGTTCCTTTGGCTGACCTGAGTTCATTGATGTCATGAGGATTGTCCATGGTATGCGCAATACTTGCTGTAGTTTGGATCCAGGCCCGACTTCCCTGATAAAGGGTTGTCTTGATACCATTGGCCCTGTCCTAGCACAGATAGTCTGGTACTCCTTGGATACGGGTGAGTTTCCTAACTTCCTGAAGGAGACGGTGGTGACACCCCCCTGAAGAAAGCTTCCTTGGACCTAGGCTGTTTTGCTAACTACAGGCCGATCTCTAATCATCCCTTTGTTGGGAAGATTATTGACAAAGTAGTGGCTGCACAATTGGAAAACCATTTAACCATCTATGACATCTATGAACCACTCCAGTCTGGTTTTTGAAGGAGGCACAGTACCGAGACAGTGCTGGTTCAGGTGCTCAATGATCTCCTGATGGCTAGAGATCAGAAGAATCATTCCATCCTTGTTCTTCTTGATCTCTCATCAGCCTTTGACACTGTGGACCATGGGGTACTTCTCGCGCACCTGGAGTTCATCTGTGGCCTGTCAGGTACAGTTCTCAAATGGTTTAGATCTTTCCTCACTGACAGAACTCAGATAGTGGTGTCGGGGGATAAATTCTTCCCGCCCAGTCTCTCTGTCATGTGGGGTTCCCCAGGGCTCAGTGTTGTCCCCCATGTTGTTCGCAGTGTATATGCTGCCCCTCGGAGACATTGTAAGAAGGTATGGGCTGAGGTTTCACTGCTATGCAGATGATATCCAGCTGTACCTATCTTTTACACCCGACCAGGATAGAGCTCTCTTGGTCTTTAATAACTGTCTCACTGAAATCCAGTGCTGGCTGAGTTCAAGCTGGCTAAAGTTGAACTCGGAGAAGACAGAGGTAATGGTTGTAGACCCGGGTCATAGGGTAGGGGGGTGGGAGCTGATCCTCGCTCAGGTTTATTTCTGGGGGGTGTTCAGCGCCCTACCTCTGAACGGGTGCGGAACCTGGGGGTGATTTTTGACAATGAGCTGACACTTCGTTCGCAGGTGTCGGCAGTTGTCAAACTTTCCTTTTACCATCTTAGGAACATCGGGCAGGATTAAGCACCTTGTTCCGCCAGCGGATTTGCCAGTGTTGGTCCACGCCTTGGTGTCCTCATGCCTTGATTATTGCAACTCCCTTTATCTAGGGCTTCCTGGGGTTGATATTCACCTTTTGCAGCTGGTGCAGAATGCTGCGGCCCGGTTGTTAACAGGTACATCTCGTACCTGTCATATTTCGCTGGTGCTGCGTGATCTGCACTGGCTGCCAATTCAGTGGTGGATCACCTTTAAAGTTGGTCTTTAGACTTACAAAGCCCTACATGGACAGGGTCCGGACTACTTGAAAGAGCTTTTGGTTCCCTACTGCCCTAGGCGATCTCTCCGCTCAGCGGACGAGGGGTTGCTAGAGATTTCAAGGGTTTCTTTAAAATCATCGGGTGCTTGTGCCTTTATGTATGTTGCTCTGACCCTCTGGAATTCTCTACCTCGACTGCTTCATTAGTGTGCAACCGTGGAGGAATTTAAAAAGGCCTTAAAGACTTATTTGTGGTTGAAGATTTATTTTAATTAATACTGTGATTTTAGGAGCTTGGATTATTATGTATTGGTTTTATTTATTATGTTGTTAGATATTGTAAGGCACCTTGAATTTAGAAAGGCACGATATAAAGTTTTATTATTATTTATTATGTATTGAGTGATTTTTTTTGCTGTGTATTGTGATTACCCATGCTATTTATTATCATAAGTCCAATAATACATACACTCCAACAAACAAATATCCATTCACTGGCTCTGGACATTCTTTTGATTTTATTTATTCTTTACAAGGTCTAGTAGCTGCCAGTGAAATGAAAGCCCACTGGATACTCTAGCCCTGGCGTATTGGGTCTCAGCTTACCCGCTGACCCTCCTATTAGGTGTCCATTTTTTCTGTCTGCCTTGTTTTTAACATAATCACTTTGGGGTGTTTTAGAATGTGTTTGTAACATGGGCGTTTTGTTGTTTAGGACTTTTTTCACTGTATGCAACCACACAAAATGTGCAGGTCCCTTTACTTACTTGCACTACAAAGGGACAGCAGGTCATGATGTAGAAGCCATGCCCCCTGAGGAAGAGTCATGCCAGACCTGAGGCTCTGGAGTTTTGGCTCACACTCTTTAGTAATGATTTCTGCACCAATTATACGCTTTCTTTTTTTCCCCAATGAAGTGCTCTGTGCTGTATGCTGTTCTGGCTGGTTGGGGGCCCTGGATGCACAGGTGGCATTTTGAGGGTGGCACTGTCAGGTCCTAGTGGCGTGGCCCAGTGCCCAAGTATGTAGAACATGTCCATTTCACTTCCAGAAGTTCCACTTCTGACTCCTGGTCCCAACTCTCTCACAAAAGTCCCCACTGTAATGCCACCCAAATGAATGATCCCCTTCCACAGCAAGCCTCTGGCCTTCCAGCTTTGAACTGAGCACTTCAAATGCCTCTCCTGGCTGACTCCCAGATGGCTTGACTTCCTTCCAAATTCAGTCTAGTTCCCCACCCCCAAACCAAGTAATCCTTTTAGTTTTGTTTGCCACTCCAGCCTCCTCCCCCACTGGCTCTGTCCTCTGTGTCTCTGTCCACTACTACTCCATGTGCTGTTGTCCATTCAGTGCCCCCTTCTGGGGTGGTGCAACTAGAGTCTAATGGCAGACAGGGTACAGGCACCTACAGAGTGGACTAGTCACCGCCTGGACAGAGCAACGGGACCCTCACCAGTCACTCACTGTGCCACGTTGGATTACTTGGCAATCGGGTCAAGGAACTGGTAGTATGGTATCGGTGGGATTTTGGGGTCTACAGGAGAAGAACTACTAGCAGTAAGCTACCCCGAGTCACAACATCATAAAACATAAAAATAAAAAAAAACTACCGTACCCCAGCAGCCCAGCACAGCATCGCACCACCCAAGGCAAGTGGGGTGGAGGGCGGATTTGGGAAGAAAGTTGGACTGGAACTTGGGGAAGAAGGGGTGTACTAGTTTTTTGCTCTGCTGCCAGATATAGAATCAGATGCTGAGTCCTTGTCCACATCTGACCATGTTCCAGGATTTGTTTATTTGGTCTTAAATATCAAAAATCTGAATACCAAAAAATGGCCAGAATTCAATCCATCTGATTCCATTGACCAGATTCTGAGCAACGCTGGTTTATAAAGCAAATGCTTCCAGAGATATAAACTTAAAAGCAAGTACAGCAGTAGCAGTGGTGGACCACCCCTATCGTTTCCCCGCATCTGTGCAGTTGGTCATGAGGTTGCCATTGTTATTGCTCGAGTCTGTCTGAGAGCCACCTGCAGCTATTTTCCGTAGGACTTGGATGAGAGCTGTCAGATGCCTTTTCCCAAAGGATCTGTCTCAGAGCTACCTGCCACTGTTTTCAAAAGGGGAATCCGTCCAAACTGTTAGAACAGCTATTAGATGGTCAAAGCCAAGTCTAAATTTTGTGTCCAAATGTAGTAAAAAAAGTTACAAAATCACATTTGCGGTAGTTTTCTTACTACAATTCATGACTTTTTGTAGCATACAGAACCATTTCTTAAAAACAGCAGCAGGGCAGGTAAGATGAAGTAGGGGGACACAGATGCCAGGTGCACAGTGTTTCCTTCTGAATCTAACTTCTTTGCTATATCTGTGCAGAAGCCATACAGTCTACTTTGGAACCCTACCTTGAAACACAGAAACATAGAATTTATTAGCAGATAAGGACTGCTTGGCCCTCCAAGTCTGCCCATTTTTTCCTTGCCTATACTTTCAGCGCAGACTCTATCTAATCTCTGGCTACTCCCCCACTTTCCTACCAAGATTCCTTTGTATCTATCCCATGCATGCTGAAGCCCATCACTCTTTTTGCCCCCACTACCTCCATTGGAACACAGGGGTCCACCACTTCTTCAGTGAAGAAGTGCTTCCTCACCTTCCTCTTAAATTTCCCCCTTCCAGCTTCATTGCATGCCTGGGGCACGCCTCTTGGTCTTGTGCACCTTCTCTTCTGAAAAATACCCACCTCCTGTACTTTATTCACTCCGTCAGGTGCTTATACAGTAGATGTCTATCATGTTCCCCCTCTCCCTTCTCCCTTCCAGAGTGTACATTTTAAGATCTCTCAGTGTCTCCTTGTAGGGGTTATGATGGTGCCACTGCACCATTTTAGCTGCCCTCCTCTGGACAGCCTCTACCCTGTCTATGTCCATCCTGAGATGTGATCAAAAGGGTCAACCTGGAAATTATGATGTGGAAAATACACCCATTTTAGTCCCCCATTTCATTCCTTTAATAAACCTTTTATTTTATTCTGTATTAACCAGGCAAAGCCCACTGGGCACAAGACCTGTTTACACGGGCAGCCAGGGAGCACTGGGAAGGTAACTGACTTGCTAATGGTCACACAGTATGCAAGTAGAGGTTGTGGGAATCAAGCCCAGGACTGCTGGATGGACTCCAGACTATCGCTGTTCACTTTAGGGCAGACTGCAGAAGTGAACACAGCATTTGAGGTGCAACCTCACCAGTGACCTAAAATGAAGTAAAATCACTTCCTTCCTATGGCTGGTAACACCCTGCCCTATGAACCCCAGCATTCTATTGTCTTTCCTGTATGCTTTTTTGCCTTGGAAGGTGGTCTTCATGTTGTCACTGATGATTATCCCCAAATTCTTTCTCTCCTTGATTGCTCTAGTTTCACATCATTGATCCAGTACTCCGTTTCTGGATTCCTGTTACCAATGTACACGGCCTTGCACTTATTGGAACTGAATTTCAGTTGTCATGTGCTAAAGTAGTTTTCTAACCTTTCCACATCCTCTTTCTTATTTCTTACAACCTCTGTGCTATCCACCCTACTGCAATATTTAGTGCCATCTGCAAACGGACACACCGTGCCCTGTATCTCTTTACTTACTCACTGAGATGCATGTTGACGATTGATGGGGCACAGCCCCAAAATTAGACGGCTCCAACAGACTGGATGGATGCCTAGACCTTTATCTGCCATCATTTCTGTGTCTGTCCTGTGGGCTGTCGAGTTCCTGGAGAGACAGCCTTGGGAACCAGTTGAAACAGACTATAAGCAGGGTATAAAGGCAGGACTGTGCTGGAGGCAGGCAGATCTGAAGGAGATCTTGTGCAGGAGAGACCTGCTATGCTGGGAGTGGGTGTGAGCTGTGCCTTCACAGGCCAAAGAAGCAGAGAGCAACTGTTATGACAGTTGCGGAGTTCTGGAGAGGAAGAGAACTGCAATTGTGTGAAAGCCAGCACATTGACAGTACTGACTATCCAATTCTCACACAAGCAATTGGGTGTACATATGCACTGCCTAATTCTTTCTATTTGCTTGAACTGTAATTTCCTGGTACCCTGCAATAACTTACCTGATCATTTATTGTCGCCTGAACCTGGAACCCTGCAATAACTTGCCTGATCATTTATTGTCGCCTGAACCTGGAACCCTGCAATAACTTGCCTGATCATTTATTGCCGCCTGAACCTGGAACCCTGCAATAACTTGCCTGATCATTTATTGTCGCCTGAACCTGGAACCCTGCAATAACTTGCCTGATCATTTATTGTCGCCTGAACCTGGAACCCTGCAATAACTTGCCTGATCATTTATTGTCGCCTGAACCTGGAACCCTGCAATAACTTGCCTGATCATTTATTGTCGCCTGAACCTGGAACCCTGCAATAACTTGCCTGATCATTTATTGTCGCTTGAACTGGAACCCTGCAATAACTTGCCTGCTCATTTATTGTCGCCTGAACCTGGAACCCTGCAATAACTTGCCTGCTCATTTATTGTTGCCTGAACCTGGAACCCTGCAATAACTTGCCTGATCATTTATTGTCGCCTGAACCTGGAACCCTGCAATAACTTGCCTGATCATTTATTGTCGCCTGAACCTGGAACCCTGCAATAACTTGCCTGATCATTTATTGTCGCCTGAACCTGGAACCCTGCAATAACTTGCCTGATCATCTGACTGTTTACTGCCTGTATGAATTGTAATTATGTGGCACCATGCAATAACTTGCCCGATTGTTTCTTGCCTGCATGATTGCTAATACCCATACAGACTGCCTAAATGAGTATTCGTTGTGCATGACCACTAAATGCTTTACTAAACTAAGTACTTGATGCTTGGGAATTGTAGTGTCTGTATACCCACCCCAGCCTATCATTAGAGACTGCCTTTACCTTCTGCTACTCAGTTACACCATCAACTGTCTAAAGTGTTTGTAACCACTATAGACCGAGGCACCACAGGCCTACCATCAGCTGTTGAGTGTTACCCGGTATTTGCATCATGACAAAAGAGGGGCAGCATCACTGTAGAGTAAGATTAAGGAAGTCCGGACCAGGTTCCTTCTTATTTGTTCACTGCAAAACCCAACAGTGAGGCTCACAGGGACCATCCTGGTTCACAGCATACATTGTCAATGGTCCATGGGAAAAGGAGAGGATACCCAGCTGCGGCATTCCAGAAGAGGCTGTCCTGCTCTGGTGTTTCAGAAGAGGATCTACAATTCCATTTACCTTGTTCTTTTGCTTCTTTTATTCAAATTCTGTCTGTAAGGCCAGGTTTGACACTTGAGAATATAGTTTCTTCAGTTTGCGTCTTTCTTTTTTTTAGCATTATTTCTTTATGCTCCCACCTGCACCTTAGCCCGATCTCTCCTTCAGGTCCTGCGTGGACCCCACTCAGCAACCCCTGACCCCACCACCCCATATCACAGTCAGTCTAGGTCACCCTGATGTATCCCTTCATTGGGAGAGTCCCTTACCTTCATGGGGAAGAGTCTATATGGCTATACACAATGCTTCTGGGTGCTGCTGAGGTGGCGATGGGGGTCCGGGAGCTCCATAGTGAGGGTCCGGGAGGCCGACATCCAACCCCACCAAGGCACCACTTTTTCTGTTTTCTTTCTGAGGTGTGGTGTGCCACAGACGTCATGGCTTGTGCCGACGTCTGCCACTCCTCCTAGACATCAAAGTCTGACATCACGCTATGCCCCCAGCCTCCACCAGTGGCCAGCAAGTGCCAGGCCATAACACCCCAGAGAAGGTGAGCCTTCACTGGATGCTCCAGCCTTCTCCCCCTGGCCGCACCTGCAGTGACCTAGGTCCACTCCGGACCTCAGGTTGCTGGCTTCGAAGATGGAAATCCAACCACAGCGCTGGCGGGCCTGCCCTAGTTTGCTTCTTTCTTCAAATCTTTTCCAGCAGTCCGGCGGTGACCCCCCGAAGGCCAAAGCAAGAGGATACAGATTCTCAAGTTTGGGTCTTACTTGAGATCCTGTCCAGTGGTGTAGGTGTGATCCAAGGACCAGTGCCAGAGGATCGAATTCTTAGTTGTTCATGTTCAGATCCAACTGGTTGTCCAGGTGTGACTTCTGAACTGGTGCTAGTGATCTCATCCATAGATTTCTCAAGTAGCCCCTTGCTCAAGGCAGTGCTAAGAAGGGACACTAGAAAAACCAAATACAGTCATGTGAAATCTAAATGCACTTTAGATGTGTGCGCAGAATATAGTAGGGCATAGAGCATAAAAATTCTAACACATAGCGTGAGTGTAAGGTACCTTGCTTATATTGTAAACATAGAAACATAGACTTTGACGGCAGATAAGGACCGCTTGGCTCACTTAGTTTGCCCATTTCCCTATCTAGAGGATAAGCTGCAGATCCTATTTAACCAACAGCCTATTTCTTCCTACCCCCCACAAGAATTGCCTTATGTCTGTCCCATGCATTCTTAAATTCTTCCACAGTTTTAGACCCCACAACCTCCTCAGGAAGGCTGTTCCATGCATCCACCACCCTGTCTCTGAAAAAATACTTCCTCACATTGCCCCTGAGCCATCCCCCCTCTATCTTCAAATTGTGTCTCCTTGTTCTTGCACATCTCTTTTTCTGAAAGATGCTACCCTCTTGGACTTTGTTGATTTCATTGAGGTACTTAAATGTTTCTATCATGTCCCCCCTCTCTCTCCTTTCCTCAAGGGTATACATATTAAGCTCCTTTAGTCTCTCCTTGTATGGCTTCTCTTGCAGACCCTGCACCATTTTAGTTTCCCTCTTCTGGACTGCCTCCAACCTCTCTATGTCCTTGCAGAGATGGCTTCTCCAGAACTGGATGCAGTACTCCAGATGGGGTCTCACCAACTGTCTGTACAGAGGGATAACAACTTCTGTTTTCTGTTGATGATGCCCCTCCCTATACATCCCAGTATCCCCCCAGCCCTCCCTACTGCCTTCTTACATTGCTTGCTAACCTTAAGGTCATCTGATATGATTACCCCCAGGTCCCTTTCCATTTTTGTTGTTGTTACTACCCCCCCATTGTGTAATCTTCCAATGGGTTTTTGTTTCCCAGGTGCATTATTTTGCACTTCTTTGCATTGAATCCAAGCTGCCATACTTCTGACCATTCCTCCAGCCTTGCCAAGTCCCTCCTCATCCTTTCCACACCTCCTTGTATATCAACCCTTAGATAGACCGGGTGGTTTCTTTCTGCTGGCACATTCGTATGTTTGTATTTTCTTATGTAACCTTGTTGCAGATCTTTGTCACCTGCAAACAGGCATACATTTCCTTCCAGTCCCTCTGCAATGTCACTTATAAAGACATTAAAAAGGACTGGACCCAGTACTGAACCATGTGGTACCTCACTAGTAGCCCCTCTTTCTTCAGAGTGGACTCCATTTACAATTATCTTCTGTGTCCTGTTATCCAGCCAATGTTTTACCCAGGCTAACACCCTGAGACTCACTTTCAGGCTAGTTAATTTGCCTATTAATCTTTTGTGTGGGACTATATCAAATGCCTTGCTAAAGTCTAGGTAGGCCATGCCCACAGCCCCTCCTTGGTCTACTACTTTGGTCACCCAGTCAAAGAAATCAATTAGATTCGTCTGACATGATCTTCCCACTGTGAATCCATGCTGCCTTGAGTCCTGTGCACCACTGGCCTCTAGGTACTCAATTCTTTCCTTCAGAAGTGATTCCATCACTTTCCCTACCACAGAGGTCAAACTGACAGGTCTGTAGTTTCCTGCCTCTGTCTTGCTCCCACTTTTGTGAAGGGGGAATCACATCTGCCTTCTTCCAGTCCTCGGGTACCACACCATCCTCTCACGATTTGTTAAAAAAGGGTAGTCAGTGGAGTCACTAGTTCTCTCCTTAATTCTTTTAGAATTCTGGGGTGAATCTCATCAGGCCCTATTGCTTTGTCCATCTTCAGTTTTAGGAGTTCTTTCAGAACCCTTTCTTCTGTGAAAGGACTCGGATCGACCCCCCTCTCCAGAGTGCTTCTGTTAGTTGGACTAGACACCTCCCCCTCCTCCTCGTTTGTGAATACTGAGCAGAAGTATTTGTTCAGCATCCCTGCTTTTTCACTGTCCTTTACATTGCTTACATAATTAGTATGAGTATCATAATACTTATAAAGAACCCATGGTCTTGTGTGATTTCTTTGCTGATATAACACCTACAGAACAGTGCTGTGGTTAATAAATATCCCTCAGTTTTGCACCTGGATCTTGTACTTGCCTCGCCTTGTTGTAGCAGGTAGCTCGTCTGTTGTTTGTTATTGGAAAAATCTACCTGGGTAGTTGATGTGGTCCCTGCATTATCATATCCAAGTTCAGTCAGAGGATCCCGTGCGTTGAAACATTTACTATTACACCCCTTCCCACTGTGCAGTGGGAAAAACACCTACCTTGCACCTGAGTGTTGCATAAATGATTTATATTAATGCTGTAATATCAAGACTGATATGAGCTGTATCAAGAGACACCCTTTCTGGCGCAGTTTAAGAAAAAAAAACTCAGGGATGCCTAATCTTTCCTTAAACCTAAAGGAACGTAAAACTATCGGAAACGGTAGGTGGCAAAAGATCAGAGGGTCCTTTGGGACTGCCGCCTGCGATCCAAGCTGTGTAAGTATTCAATATTATGCGAACTAGTTTCAGACATTTTTTATGTGAAGTGGTAGCAGTAACTTTTAAGGACTTTGGCACTGTGGAGAGAAAAACTGGGAATCTAAAGTCACATCATCAATCTGTTCTTCTGAGGTTAATAATTATGATTTGAAGTAAATGTTCCAGTCTTGAGCCTTTCTCTGGAGGTTAGGGCTTACCTTACACTCTGGATCCCTCCTGGAGTGGCTTTCTCCAGCTCTGGGCAGGCTTTCATTAGCAGCTCATAATATTTCTGGGTTTTAAACTGGATGGGAAACACTAAAGCTTTGCAGCCAACCTGGAGAAACAATCATATGAAAATGATGGCCTGAAAAAAGTATGCAATATAAACCATATTCATCTCCTCAAAGCTTGCACATCAGTGCTCCTCCATGTTTTCCACAGTAATTCACAACATTATGATCTGCTTCAGTTCGACCCACGTTATCCAACATTTATGACCCCTGGTGGGAACTTTAGGTGGGATGTAAGGAAGTTCTTTACAGAGTGGGTGGTGAAGTATAATACATTGCCAGAAGAAGTGGACAGTGTGGAGTCCATCACTTACTTCAAACACAAGTGAGGTAGGTAGAGGGAAACAGACCATACCAGAGGAGGAAGGGAGGGTGGGTAGACAAGGGAAGGGCATGAGTGGGATGTAGGAATACAGGCAGGCAGCAGACTAGCATTAGGCCAGGTGCTGATGCAGGCAAGTACCGGACAGACTCAATGGGCCACTGAGCCTTTTGATATCATCAAAATCATTTTTCCATGTCCTACTCTGGCATGAAGAAGTTGTAGTACAGCCCTTTAAAAGAGTCATCAGTAGACTTATACTACTTATAATTATTAGGAGAGCTGCACCTTTGCCACTGAAGTCATGGAAATCGTGCTTTACATGATTTTCACCACTTCTATGAAAACTCAATGATGTCTGGCATTTTGCATGACAGCACCATGATTTTTAGCAATTTTCATGAATACACCTTTGTTTTTGGTGTTTGCAAATGACAGGTTCATAAATTTGTGCCTCAGAACTGCAATATGCTTGCCCCTTCCCCCAATGTGCCCCAGTGTGGGATTCTGGTGTTTGTACACAAGCCCTGGTCTCCGAGATTGCTGCACAATGTGCTACTTATGCTATTAGGCCAGTCTAATAATGAACAGTTTTAAACATCTAAATATTCAGTCATTCATTCCTTTATTTATTTAGTTATGTATTTATTTGTTTTGTAAATTGGTCACTGGGAAAGACACCCTGAGCCAAGGCTCATTTCCAGGTGTGACCCAATGAAAGTGGAACAGGAGAAACAGAAGTGCAATTCACAACAACAAGCCATTTGTACAAACAGTTGGTGTACAAGTTGATATGAAAATAAAGTGCGGTCACAGTACAATATGGAACAGCTGTACAAGTACAGAGTAAAACAGCAGCAATACGCAGCGTACAAATAATACTGAATCAGGCAAGAGATTTGTCAGGTGGGTGTATGCCTTGCCCTGCACTGGAGGGGAGTGCAGAAATGGTGAGGAAATGACATTAGTAGGCAGATAGTGCAGATGCAGCCAGATGCCTGAACATGGATGGTAGGGGCTGCAGTCTGGGAGGCATCAGGAGGATGGATAACAGGAGCAGGTGGGGTGGGGGAGGAGTATCAATCTTTGCTGACGTGCTTGTAAATAAATATGTAAAAACAGAGATGAACTGAGTCACACACAATATACCCATGACCAGGGCCACTGGAAAATTGCGGAAAAGTTTACCCCAAATTGCGGAGCGTTTTGCAAAAATTGCGGGAAATTGCAGGGGTTCTACTATAGACCCCAAGTGCTTCACAATAAATCTTTTAATGTTTTCTGCAGCATATATTAGTTAGTATAAATTGCTAAATGAATACACTGACACCTGAATATGTTTAAAACATAAAGAAAAGTTTATGTTCCTAAAAAGAATACTAAACTGATAAGCTATCATAAGCGTTGCCTATCTTCCAAAATTTAAAAGCATCTGCCTCATACAGTGCTAAATAGATTCTATAAAGTAAGCTACAGCATATCGATAATAAATAAAGCCAGAAGAAATATATCTTTTTTTGGTTCTGGCTGTAGAATAATGAAGCCTAATCAACAGCTGTTTACAGTGCTCTGCCAGCTATTCACCTACTTTGGTACAAAAAAACATAAGCAGATAGAGTGGTGAATAATTGAGTTTTAGTAAAATGTTGTTAAAGTGTTTAATGGGCATAATTTGCATTGTAATTACTGTACACTATTTTTGAAATCATATATTTAAACATTAAATCTGGGGATTATTGGGGCTGGCAGTATAATCTAGAGGTTATAGTAACAAACCGAATGAAATGACAACACCTAGCAGACTGGGTTTGATTCCCACAGCCTCCACTTGCATACTGTGTGATTCTGAACAAGTCACTGCTCCTGGGTTGTACCTGAAAACAGGCACTTCTGCCTAGTGGGCCTGACGCAGTTACCAAAAAATGTACAAAAATACCAATATATTTTTACTGCATCGTACAGTAGTCAGGGTACCCTGTAATTTACTTTTGTTTTACTCTGGCTGCAATGATTTTGTTTAGTTAAAGATAAATGTTCAGACACATTTTGTGTTTTATAAGCTTGTTTTTAGACTTTAGTCAAGTTTTTATTGTAGTCTTTGCATGTGAGCATCTAGGAGGTAGTTGCTAAGAGTGAGATCACTGTTAGCAACTAGCTTATTCAAGTTTAAAATCAACACTCCAAAAATCCTCAGCTGTTTGAATCAAAACTAGTCTGAATGAAAGTATGCTCACAAGGAAAAACTTGCCCTGCCACTTACAAAAAGGCTTCATAGTTAGCACCCCATTGAAGAGAATGGGATAATTTGCACCTTTTCTCCCATCTTTTGTTTCAGTCTGTGTGGCAACAAGAAGTTTTCTGATAGACTGCTTCAACACAAAACAAATGCTAAGTGTTTAAGTGTACTTATGCTTGGCCAGTGGATTTTGAAACCAAACAAGACAAGGACTCAAAAGAAATCAGAGTCACATAAAACCCTTGCCCTACCTTGCACCGCATTGTTTTGGCCAAACCCAAGTCTGCATGCAAAATTGTCAATATACTGGAGAGTATTTTATTAAAAATGTTAATACTTTTTACGCAGTTTAATATAAAAACTCAAAAATTGCAAGAAATTACGGAACATGTATTTTGCAGAGAATGGTGAAAATTGCTGATTCCGCAAAAAAACTACAGGCACAATTTTCCAGTGGCCCTGCCATGACTTGTACTATTATTACCATAATTGCTGTCATTTTGACCATAATAATAGCAGGAGTTTCTCCATAATTTTCCAGTAAAATAATACAGCCCTAGTTATAAGTATTATACAAGGGCATGGCTTCCAGGGACTGTTGCAGCACTGGGATTGTTTTCAAAAACTTTCCTAGCTAGAAATATTTCTTAAATGATTCTGCGGGCATTACTGAATCTGGGCATGAGCAGTTAGCTAAGGCCTGTGAACACCTGTAAATGATGAGGGGCCATACGTGAAATCCTCCTACCTTTCTCAAAACAAACTCCAGTTCCTGAGACTGGTATGCTGGGTTCACTGTGACCTGAAAGAAAAAAATGCATCTTGTTTGGCTTTGATGCAAGATGATGCTCAGAACTGGCAAATCCATTTCAATTGGACAGTTTAGGAATAAAAAACATTAAATACATTTCTGATTGTGAATCTGATTCCTATCTGATTCTAAAACAGGACCTCAGTATTGGATTCCCATCCCTAAACCCTAAATTCCTGCTTAAAAACATGTTTTAGCCTTACATTTTAGAATCAGAAATTTCAGACTGCAATTCCAGAAATCCTCATTCCAAAAATTAGATCAGAATCCAACAAATCCGATTCTGTGACTCGGACTCCATGCAACCCTAATGCCAGACCATTTTTTCAATGGGCTCAAAGATTTTTATGCCTAGATATGTAATTCCATGTGGCGCCCAGGATAAGTTAAACTCTTTTTGCAACCTATTTTCCTCAGAGGGGGACTTAGACAACATTAAGCACCCTGATTTAGTCCAATTAATAAAAAGGCTAGATATGCCAAACTCTTGCATAAGGGGTTTCAGATTTTGTAAGGAGAAGTGTGGCTGTTTTGAAGTTAGCAAAATATCATATATGAATGCAAATACCTTATATGAATACTTTCCCACCTGTACCCCATGAATAGAAACATAGAAACACAGAAGTTGATGGCAGATAAGAACCACAAGGCCCATCCAGTCTGCTCATTTCTTTTTCTACCTTATGAATGTGCCATTGGCCTTTGCTCTGTCAATGGCTTATCTATTCATACTCATCTGTATTGCTCCCTTATGCCTATCGCATGCCTGTTTGAAGCCCTGCACTGTATTCATATCCACCACTATCAGAGGTAGGCCATTCCACGCATCCACCACCCTTTCTGTGAAAAAGAACTTCCTCACATTACCCCTTAATCGGCCTCCCCTCTAATGTCATGCTGTGTCCTCTTGTCCTGCTATTTTTCTTATATTGAAACATGTTAGACTCTTTTATCTTGCTAATGCCCTTAAGATGTTTGAATATTTCAATCATATCACCTGTCTCCCTTCTTTGCTCTAGGGTATACATATTGAGCTCCGTTAATCTGTCTTCATATGTTTTCTGATGCAGTCCCTGCACCATTTTGGTTGCCCTTCTCTGGACTGCCTCCATTTTGTTAGTGCCCTTGTGAAGGTGCAGCCTCCAGTACTGCTTTCAGTACTCCAGATGGGGCCTAACCAGTGTCTTGTAAAGAGGGATTATTACTTCTCTCTTATGACTTGCAATACCCCTACTAATACTCCCCAACATCCCTGTAGCCTTACCTACTGCTTTAGTGGTCTGCTTGGATGATTTCAGGTCATCTGTGATGATGATGCCCAAGTCTCTTACTTTCCTTGTGATTGCCAGCAACTCCCCCTCCTGACCTATAGGTAGCTTCAGGGCTTCTCTTCCCTATATGCATAATCTTGTACTTTTCTGCCTTGTACTGTTCATAGGCTACCTATGACTGATTGTATGTTTGTATTATGTAATCTCCCGGGTTGTGCCTGAAAATGGGCAGGGTTAATGCCCAGTGTACTTACCCGGTCATCAAAAGCTAATAAATAAATAAATATCCCAGTTGCCACCTTTCAGACCATTTTTCAAGTTTTTACAGATCTCTTCTCATTCTGCCCACCCCATCTGGATCATCTACTTTGTTGCCGATCTTGGTGTCATCTGCAAACAGCAAACCTTACCCTCCAGTCCATCTGTAATGTCGCTGATGAAGATATTGAAGAGGACTGGCCTCAGGACTGATCCCTGAGGTACCCCCACTTGTGACTTGCATCTCTTCTGACTGTATACCATTTACCACCACTCTCCGTTTTCTGCCCGCCAACCAGTTTGCCACCCAGTTGACCAACTTCTGACCCACCCTGAGCCTACCCAGCTTATTAATCAATCTTTTATGTGGAACAGTATCAAAAGCTTTGCTGAAATCAAGGTAGATGACATCATCTGCCCCCCCCTTGGCCCACCACGCTGGTTACCCAGTCAAAGAAATCTATAAGACTAGTTTGACAGGACCATCCTGTTGTAAACTCATGCTGTCTTGGATCCTGTGCCCCTATGGATTCCAGTTGCACTATCCTATCCTTAAAGACTGCTTCCATAATCTTGCCCACTACTGAGGTAAGTCAAACTGGTCTGTAGTTCCCTGTCTTCTCCCTGCT
Source organism: Neoceratodus forsteri (assembly GCA_016271365.2). NCBI lineage: Eukaryota > Metazoa > Chordata > Ceratodontiformes > Ceratodontidae > Neoceratodus > Neoceratodus forsteri. The sequence continues at coordinate 88,573,594 of CM028136.1, forward strand.
ACCACTCTTGTGGAGCGGGATCACATGAGCCCTTCTCCAGTCTTCTGTGACCTCTCCTGTACTCAGAGATTCACTAAACAGTTCTGATAATGGCTCTGCTAGTTCCACCCTTAGCTCCTTTAATACCCTGGGATGTATGCCATCAGGTCCTATTACCTTGTCCACCTTGAGCTTAGTGAGCTCTTGTAGGACCCTTTCTTTTGTGAAGGGACTTGTGCTCACCTCCCTCCCCATGTCCATGGTGCTGATCTGTGGGCCCTGCCCTACCTTCTTCTCTGTAAATACTTAGCAGAAGAATCTATTTAGGAAGTGCAAAAGAAGAAGGAAACCACTTTGGTTCTCAAGAACAGTAGCAGAAAAGGTCAGAGCCAAAAGGCTGGCCTTCAGGAAATATAAGGGAAGGCAGCAGGACGAAGATAGGGAGGCATACCAAACATCCCTACGGGAAGCAGGGAAGGCAGTAAGGCAGGCAAAGGCCCAAACTGAGGAAACAGTAGCACGAACAATAAAGGAAGGTGACAAGACTTTCTATAGATACATTAGTGAAAGGAGAAATTCCAGAGGGGGTATTGCTAAAATCAAAGGGGATAAGGGGGCATGTGAGGAGGAGGACCATGTAAAAGCATGTATCCTAAATAGATACTTCTGCTCAGTATTTACTGAAGAGAAGGTAGGGCAGGGCCCACAGCTCTGCACCATGGACACAGGGGGGAGGGAGGTGTGCACTAGTCCCTTCACAAAAGAAAGGGTCCTACAAGAGCTCGCTAAGCTCAGGGTGGACAAGGCAATGGGACCTGATGGCATACATCCCAGGGTACTAAAGGAGTTAAGGGTGGAACTAGCAGAGCCATTATCTAAACTGTTTAGTGAGTCTCTGAGCACAGGAGAGGTCCCAGAAGACTGGAGAAGGGCACATGTGATCCCGCTCCACAAGAGTGGTAGCAGGGAGGAGGCAGGGAACTACAGACCAGTCAGTCTTACCTCAGTAGTGGGCAAGATTATGGAGACACTCCTTAAGGAAAAGATAATGCAACACCTGGAATCCATAGGAGCACAGGATCCAAAATTATAAGCGTTCAGCACTGTAGTCAGATAAATCTCATTCTAACAAATCAAAGGCTTTCCCAATATCTAGAGAGATTGCCAGCATGGGAGCCTTGGGATATAGCATGGACTGAGCAGCCCAAATTACTAAAAATAATCTGCACAGGTTATAAATTACAGTGTCAGTGGCTCAGTAGGTAGCACACTCGCCTCTGAGGCCAGGAGATCAGAGAGCTTTGGGTTCAGTTCCCACATCTAGCACTTGGGTTAATATCCCAATACTGACACTGTGGTGCTGCACTTCTGAGGTGACGTCTTTTGAATGAGATGTTAAACTAAGATTCCATCTGCCTGGATTGGTGGTAGTTCAGGTGGATGTTAAAGGTCCCATGACACTTACTGAAAAGTGTAGGGGAATTTTTTATCATTTGAATTTGAAACATCATTACAAGTCAAAAACAAATCAAAACAACAAAAAAGCACAAAGGTTACAGAAATAGGGAAAAGAACAATGTAGTAACAAATCTTAACACCAAGTTATACAATTAATCCTTAAATATGAAATACGTGATGTTGACTATTTAACCATATCATTTTTCAAGAGCTGTTTCTATGCATTTTTTATATTCAATCCAGTGTTTTGATGTAACCATTTTTGTTGCAGTACTCCTAGACATCTGACTTGCCATAAGTAATATCTAATTGTAACTAAAATTATATAAATTGTATCCGCATGATATTTACCCAGTAACTTTGAGTTATTCCCATACATGAGTTCTGCACAATTTTGACTTAAAAACTGTCTCATTCCATTCCTCTGCCAACAGACCCAATACTGCTTTAGCAAATTGACAATCTTTTTTTTGCAGTTTAATAAACTTTATTAGAAAAACAGATTTAAAATAAATACAATAAACATACAGTTGCATTGAACATGTCAGATGTAATTAAAACTGCCAGCAAATTGACAATCTAAAAAAGGCGCTGCTGAGTTTCTATGATTTGCACAAAAGAGTCTTTTGGACAATACCTTTCATCAATCTGCTTGTGTTTATTATTTCCTTTAACACTAAGCTTCCCATAATTGCCTAACCAAATACAATCCCACATGTAAGCAGGAATACATGAATTACTGAGTTGTTTTATTACTACCTGCTTCGGTTGTACAGTACACAATGGGAATTCTACCTCTTCTTTACCTTCAATGGATAGTATGTGCTGATATCATTTTTTCCTATTCCATGTCATATTTTCCAGAACAATTTCCCATTTTAATGCACTTTTCATGCTTTCCAGATCATAAGTAGGTAATACCCTATTTTTTTCCCAAAACTCTAGGGGCCAGGTATTCAAAACTTTGCACCGGGCAAAAACCGTTTGCGCAGGTTTAGCACGGGATTAGCATGGGTGTGCTATATTCAAAAGGCCAAATAGCGCGGGCAAACTGCATTAGCGCCGGGCAAAATCATAATGTATGCAAGGGGCAAACTGACATGAATATAGGCACAGTGCTATATTCAGTGACTAATGCCATGCAAAGTGGTTTTGTGTGACTTAGCACGACACTTAGCGCAGTGCACATTACCGCCCAGGAAAAGCTGGACTTAACCCTGGGTGATCAGCTTTGTGCAACACTATGGCTTTGCGTGGTGTTTGCATGGGTTTTGTGTGACCCTAACAAATAAATATGACACATAAACAAAGCCAAACATAGAGGAAATATGCTGCTAACTGATGGCATCACAATGATGCCATCATCTGCCACCAGTCCCAGCCATGCCAGGCAGTAAGTGGTGACCCTGCCGCCAGTGGACAGCATGGCAGTGTGGCCATACAGCACACACCTATGGACCACACTTCTGTGGACACCAACAGATGCCAGCACACACATGCAGCACTGTGGGCATGGAGGATGTTGAGGGGGGCATGTATGGGTGGTGAGGCTGTGCTACAGACCAGGTGTGGCCACAAGGCTGGGACACATCATGCAGTGCACATGGGCCAGTATTGCGAATACCCCAACACCAGTGTACCTTTCTGATAATATATGCCCCCCCCAGCCACATACCGCACAGCTGTACAACTGCCACAGCACACAAAACTGGACATGTACATGTCACTGTGAGCATCCCATGCCAGAGGTGCAGCATCTGTGGGTCACACAACAGTGTACCAGTAATGTCCAGTGTCAGTAAACACCTCCAGGTTGGGCCTCTCACTGTGTATAGTGCAGTCATCATCACTGCCCTACACACCATTGGCATTGCTATGTCCACACACTACTGGCCCCCTTGCTACTGTAGTTTCTGCTGTGCACTGTAGCATGACCTACAGTGTGACAGTTGCATGCAGCACCACCACCATCTGTGCCTATGCTGTGTTGTCTCAGTACAGCTGCAGGCAGCAGCACATGTGGAAATAGTGTTCAGAACTGTATAATATTCCCCAAACTGTTTGCGCAGCGCTAACACGTTTGCGCGGGTTTAGTGCAGGGCTAAACAGTTCGCCCAGCGCAAACAGCATGCAAATCAGGGCATAATGAGATGCTAATCTGGATGTTTGCCCACTGACTACCTAAGCAGGCTCATTTGCATGTCACTTTTGAATATGGCAAAGTTAACACCAGGCAAACATGTTTGCACCGGGCTAATGGTTTAGCCCTGTGCTAAACCCATGCAAATTTGTTACTGCTGTACAAACAGTTAGGGGAATATTTTACAGTTTTGCACACTGTACTTTCACATGCGCTGCTGCCTTCAGCTGTACTGGGTCCCCACATTTGTTGGCACACACGTTGGCCACATAGTTCACCTCTACCTACCTTCACATCGCTGTGCACTGTGTTGCTGTTGTGGTTTGCACTTCCTGGTTGCCATATTCAGAGCTGTCTTATTTCTGGGCTAAGTTTGCCCAGCACTCCCAGCCAAGTTTGCCTGGCCTCATTCCCATGCTATATTCAGAAGCTGTTTGCCCCAGGCTATTCCTTTTGAATATGGCTTGCTTTGTGCTCCGGGCTAAGTTTGCCCACCGGGCACTGCTAATTTAGCCCTGGGGCAAAGTTTTGAATATCTGGCCCTCGTTTTTAAGAGCCCATGCCTCGATATTGGAGACCAGCCAATCTTCTATCCAAGGCCTCCAAATAGCATCCCCAGATCTAAAAAGTCTCCCAAAATTATAATCATAAAAAACACTCCAGAAAAAAGCTATAGGGTTAATAGTACTAACACCCCCCTCAACTTTAGATTTATAAGTAAATTTCCTTTTAACAGGATTCAGCCTGAAACCCCATAATCCCTGAAAAAACTATGCTAAACAGTTTAGAATACAATTCATTAGGAGGGGGAAATACATAGCATATATACAAAAACATTGGTAAAAGTAAAAGTTTTTATAAGTCAAACTCTTTTTAATTTATCTATATCATTATTCTTCCAGCTAAAAAGAATTCTTTCTGCATGCAAAATGCCTTTTTCCCAGTTCTGTATATTTGAGTTCTGAGGTTCAAAAATAACACCTAAAATCTTCATAGGGTCTCTTGTAATCCTTATTCTTCCCACAATCCCTTTTGTTGGAATAGGGGTATTGCCAAGCAGAAATCCTCTGCTCTTATCGAGGTTAATTTTCAATCCTGATATTGAAGAATAGATACTAATTATCTTTAATAATGAATTGTCATCAGTTGAAGTGTGTAAAGTTAATACCACATCATCAGCATATGCTAAAGTCTTTACCATTTGATTACTATTTCCAATACTTAGTCCGACTATCCCTAGTTCCCTTATGCATAACCTAATTAAAATATCTGTACAAAATACAAATAATATCGGGCTTAAGGGACATCTCTGCTGTACCTCTCTGTAAACATTTATTTTTTGCCCATTCCACCCATTTATATTAGGAATTATTGTAATATTTGTGTACAATATTTTAATCCAATCCAAAACTTATCTGGAATCCCAAAAGCTACTAATACAGAAAATTAAAACTGATGTGCTACTCTATCAAACGCTTTCTCTGAATCTATTCCCAACACCCACCCTGACAACTCACCTATGTGACTTCTAAAACACATCTCTCTTAACACAATCAGGTTATCCTGTTGTTGTCTGCCTTGTATTGCACATGATTGAACTGCACTGATTAAGTAAGAGGCAACTTTGGACAATCTATTTAGAAGAATCTTAGCTAAGATCTTAATGTCCGTATTAAGAAGACTTAAAGGCCTCCAGTTATTTACATAATTGGATTGTCCTTTCTTATGAATTAACACTAATATTGCCTCTGTCATTGTGGGGGCTAATTTCTTGTCATTCAACAAATAATGATATAAAATAACTAAGGCAGGCCCTAACTCATCTTTAATTTTTTTATACAGACCTGCTCCAATGCCATCTGATCCAGGGGCAGAGTATGTTTTCAGTTTATCTATAGCAAACATAATTTCCTCTTTCGTTATATTTGTAGTCAGGAATTTGGTGTCTGGTGCTGATACCTGAGATGGCTGTAGCCACTGTAAGATTTTCTGTGCGGGAGTAATCTGTGGAGACACCTCACATAAGTTCTGCATCTGTATTTTTACTATTTCTAACAAACCCTGAGGAGATGTAAAAGACTGTTCAGTGGGATGCAGCAATTTTGTAATAACTCTAGTTTCAACCCTTTTCTTACATTCTTTATAGTGTAACCCCCCTGTAACCCGGGGTTACTAGAATCCCAGTAAGACCTAGTGGTAGGCAGGGAAGGCAGCTTGTGAAACTCCAGTTAAATGAATTTCACACTGTCTCACTCTGTTCTCACTCTCAGCTGAGACTGAGGGATGACATCATTTTAGAACTGTCGCAGCTGCATAAGCCACACTGGAATGTTGCAGTTGGAGGTTAGAGTAGAAAGTTGGGGAATTTGAAGCCAGTCTGTGTGCAGTTAGAGAGAGAGAGACTGTAGCACAGCAGAGTGTGTGCAGGATCTCAGAGCTTTAAGCTCTGTTTCAGAGCTACTTTTGTGTAAGGTGTGTGTTTCCACCTGAAGAGGAACACAGGAACTGGTAATTGAAGTGGTGGAGATCGCTTTCAATGGTTCAGTAGCCCCATCCCTGAAGGGATGGGGGAATGTGTTTGTCTGTTTTCCAGGGGCAACCAAAGGGTGAGTACTGTCTGAAAAAGGGCCAAGTGTTTTCACCTGAACAGAAGGAAACTAAAGGGACTGTTACTGTGGGGTCGAGAAAAGACAGCCAAGTACAGTTGGAAGATGTGGGGATTGGACTGCTTAACTCAGTGGGGGGTCTAGAGTAATGGACAATGCCACTTAATTTAAGTATTTTCAAGTCCAGCACAAATGGGAAGCAAGACAAGTAGATGGAATGTGAAATACATTTAGCAAGAATCTACATTGCAAAGCTTTACAGGATGAGGTGTTTACTGTCCAGAGAAATGGCCGGGTATGATTCTGAATTGTGGGAGCGAGAGGTGGGAGACCCCCCATCAGCAGTAACCAAATTCACCTCTACTGATTTGCTCTGAGACACCTTTTGCTTTCTCTCAGGTACTTGGCCAGTGCCTGAGGAAAGTACCCAGACATGGGATTGAAAGGAAGATTCCCTGATGGAGCCGAGGTGCTCTTAGGTGGTTTAGGGAGCCACCAGAAAATGTTTCCATGAAGTATGGAAGGTGTCCAAGTGGCTGGCAAGGGAGCAGAGCCAGGGAAAACCCAGAACAGTGTACACGTTCGGGCTGTGTTACCCAAAGCAGCGAGCAAGTCTGGGCTGTGTGCCCAGTGGGTTCAGAGCCTGAGGGCTAAAGTGTTGTGGATGTGTTCTGGTCTCCTTTAATCTGCATTACCAGGAGTGTAGCTCCATGGGGGTCCATCTATGCTTTGTTTATTCTGTTTGCATGTGAATAAAAGCCACACTTTAGAATCCCACTTCTGGTATTGGACATTACAGTTATTGCTTCCTGTGTTCGGAGTTACTTGGGTGTCCCTGTGCAGAGTAACCAAACCTAGCCTTTGTGCCGAGTGACCTATTCCTCCCTGAACCCAGCTCACCTGGTATTGCTGTCAGATGGCAACGGCAGACTGGGTAGGGGTTACAAAAATGGAGGCACTGCTGAGGATTTGGGTTCGGAATTTAGGGAGGAATGCAAGAAAGGTGCTTGGGCAAAGGGCTAGCGTTTTGGTTATCTGGCAGTGGTAGCCCAAAAATCTGAAGCAATGTTAACTAATGTGCCACTGTGTGATGTTGTCCATGTGCTGCTGTTAAAATGCCAACTGTTTACCAAGGAGCAGTAAAGCCTGGGAGTGTATGCCCTTGTCCTGCATCAAATTACAGCATTTTGCCAGCTTTTAAAACTGTTGTGACAAAGAAAAGTGTGGAAAACTAGGGGTAGCAAAAGGAAAATTGTGCTCTGGACGTTGGAAATGCTTTCTTGTGAACTGAGAGACTTGTTGTGCTTAATGGCCATGAAAAATGGTTGAAATGGGGCTCCCGCCGTGGAGTCAATTGAGAAAAAAAAAGTGTGTTTTTGCAGTTTAAATTTGCCTGCTCGATGATCACCGTGAGGAGAAGAGCACTCAAGAGGAAAGAGGCTCATTTGCATGGCATCGAGTGATTGGTGAGACTGCAATCAGTCCCGCCCCCAAGCCAGCTCTACAGCGACTGCCCAGCATTCGAGAGGGAGCGTGAGTGGAGTGTGCATACTGGCTTACAGGAGGAGCATCGCGGTGACTACAAGCGCTGTAAAAAGGTTAAAAAACTGACTTTTCTGTTTAAATTTGGGCTCAACCCTCATCTAGATCGACTGGACTGTGAGTGTGGTGTTCAGAGGGACAATCGGCAGGACTGCCAACCCACTTCTTACCAGTGGCCTCCAAGACTGGCTGCAGGCCATCTTCCATCGCAGCAAACAGCTACTGATAACAGTGAGTACTAACAGAAATAATTGCTCAAACTAAGTGATTTTGCCAAAAGCCAGCTGAATCTGTGTGTAGCAGTGTAGTCGCTTTGCAAATAAGGACTGTGTTAAGTTTTACCATCAAAAAGCATGCTTTTTAAGCCATTGACTGTGAGCATAATTATAGGTTCAGCGTCAGTATAAGTTTCAAAACCATGAGAGAGACTGTGAGTTGTATCCGATATGCAGCAAGAGTTACAGGCAATCCTGTGCTTGAAATACTGAGGCTTTAAGGGACTGTGAGCTAGAGCAATGTCTTTAGCAAGTGAAAAGTCCATGGTAAATCATATAAATGTGCTAGCAAAAAGAACGGTGCAAGTTTGTGCAGTTTTGAGCAAAGTTATCAGTAGAGCGTGTAAATCGGATGCGCAGTGGCTTGATCCAATTACAGAATGTTGATGCGCAGGAGTGCTGCCGCTGCCATTACAGGGTGGGGTAGTAATGTAAACACAGCAGCAGAGGAGCCATTTTGAAAGAGAAAGAAAGTTTTCAGTGATGTGGGACTTGAAATAACAGTGAGCATTGTTTTTCTTTTCTCTGCAGTCATGGCCTCAGTACCAGCCTGCTACCCGGATCATGCCTGGGCTGTGATAGCAGTAGAAGTTAACAAGTTAAGGGACATTGAGCGATGTTACTACGGAGGACGACTGCCTCCTCATGTGGTGATTCCTGGATATCCAGTGCGAGTATGTTTAATGTGCTTAAATGCTGGAAGGGACGTCTTCATGGTACCTCACGGTTCTGGGTGCTTAGAGAAATATGGTTTATTTAAAGCACCCAAGACTCGTTTGACTCCCACATGGACAAAAGTTCAAGAATCTGCAGTTGGCAGCACACAGCACCAGACAGAGCCTGTTGGAGAAGGCCCCTCAGGGGAGTGTGGCACAAAGCTAGAGGGTGCAGATTTACAGACAGAACAATGTGCTGATATTTCGGATTTTGAGTCACAGGGAGACATATCAGGAAGAGCATCAGTAGACCTGTGGAGAGCGGGGCCTAGCCCAAGTCTCATAGGAGAAGACGAGATGAGGGAGGCCTTTGAATGGGAGGTTTCAACCTCTGCTCCCAGCGAAGAGTAGATAGTCTTAGGAGTGAGGATGACTGCTCACTCCTGGGCACAGATTCTCAGTGAGGAAGAAGAAGAAGGGGAACCTATGTGGCCTTGTGAAAAAAGAACTGGTATACAGCCTCAAGCGCTTGCCTCAGAGGAATGCATGGAAGAGAGTGGTGATGTCACTGCCCTGGCTGTGCAAGAAGAAGCCAGGGATCCATTTTTGTGTCTTTGAGAATGCGTAGCTGGCAGAACCAGGACTGGCCACCCCCAAGCCAGGCCAGAGGTCTCCGGTTGACCAAAACTATTAAAGATGAAAGACTGGTTCATAGAAAGGTGAATGAAATCTGTGGGATGTCCTTTCCTATCTTTCCTCAGAGAGTCTGGGAGGAGATTGAGAACAGCAGGAAATCCTGGATTTGGGCTGAAGCAATGAAATGTGTGCATCCTGGTGCAAACAAGCATGTCAGGAACAGAATGTTTCATGACAAATACAGCCAGTGGAAAAGAGGCAGGACACTGTTAATGGGCACTGTTCAAATTGTGGATGGAGAGGGACGTGAAACCTTTCACAGTGTGAATTATGAGTGCCCAGACGGGGTAATAATTCAAGCACCTGACCCGTTGTGCTATTGGCCACAATGCAAAGACCTCCCTGCGAATGTGCCCATGCCTACCAAATGGAAAGCAGAGCAGTGGTAGTCAATGGCTCAATGCTGCCACTCCAGCCATTGAAGTACCTATGTTGTTCCGCCAGTATGGACATCCAGGACTCAGGTGCCCCACATTCATCCGTTCTACAGTGTACTGGCCTTCCAGAATCCATTGACTGGCCCACCAGATGACTTCAGATCCAGAGAGGACACCAGCCCAGCTGTATTCCTGATTCATCGCCTGGTAATCAGATGACTTCAGACCAGCTGTTTTCCTTTTTGTTCCTGTTCCAAGGTTCCAACTCCAGAGATGACGTCAGCCCAGTAGTTTCCAGATGTGCCCTCCTGTCGTTCCCGGAAGATGTCGGTCCAGCTGTATCGGAAGAATGCTGCCAGGGAGAGTCTTCGGCTGAGGACCAGGTTGGTGCCGTTGTCATTCTACAAGGGACTGGTAAGTCCAAACTTTTCTATTCTTATGACATTGCAGTACACACCCTACACTAGCAGACTCCAGATGTTTGAACTGTCCTCAAAGACTCTTCCCTTCGGGACTTTGGCCTGCTAGAACTGTGCTTCACCGGGCTCCGGCCCAGGACAGACTCTTTTATGGACTTGCCCTCTGGCACTGTGGTCACTAGATGGGACTTTTAGGGCACTTCAACCCCCAAATATGGTGTATTGTAAATAATGTCATTGTTTTCTACTGTTTTCTAATGTTTATACTGTTTTTCTACTTTTCTAAAAAAATATTTTTGGGATTCTCCAGTGTTTTGATGGTAGGGGTTTAGATAGACTGTGTATGCAGGTTAGGAGTGTGTGTTGTCTTTCTTTTTTTCTTGCAGGTGTTCCTGAAGAAGATAGAAGAGAAGAGAAGACAAGAAGAGGAGGAGGAACTCAGCGGAGTTCCTCACTAGTACTTTAGAGTGTAGTGTTTAAAGTACTGTTGTTGCTGTTGTTACTGTGTGTAACCTTTTTTCTTCCACAGATCTGGTTGTGGGGGAGTGTGGGAGTAATGCATAGTTTTGGTATTAGCTCCTGGTGTGTGGTTGCATGGTGTCCAGGGTCGGGAAGGTCCCCTGTTTGTTTTGTTTTGGGATTTCAGTTAGAGGCAGACAGATTTTCCCTAGAGGGCTAGGGGGGGATAGACAGGCTGTGGCCCTGACCTGCAGTAGGAGTTTCAGTACTGATCTATTAGGGCTATGCTCTGGGCAATTCTACTGGAGCCACTAGGTGCCCATAGTCAGCGGGCAGAGTAGAGGCTGATGCATCAGCCAAAGGCCTCTAGGCCCTTAGTGTTGTCTGCCTGTGCTGGCACATGGTAGGGGAGAAGGTAGCGCTACCTCCCCGTAGTCAACACATGGGGTGAGATGGCCTAAGCCAGGTGAATAATGACTGCAGACAGTCATTTTCCTGGCCCAGGGTGAGTGTATCCCCCCTGTTACCCGGGGTTACTAGAATCCCAGTAAGACCTAGTGGTAGGCAGGGAAGGCAGCTTGTGAAACTCCAGTTAAATGGATTTCACACTGTCTCACTCTGTTCTCAGTCTTAGCTGAGAATGAGGGATGACATCATTTTAGAATTGTCGCAGCTGCATAAGCCACACTGGAATGTTGCAGCTGGAGGTTAGAGTAGAAAGTTGGGGAATTTGAAGCCAGTCTGTGTGCAGTCAGAGAGAGAGACTGTAGTGCAGCAGAGTGTGTGCAGGCTCTCAGAGCTTTAAGCTCTGTTACAGAGCTACTTTTGTGTAAGGTGTGTGTTTCCACCTGAAGAGGAACACAGGAACTGGTAATTGAAGTGGTGGAGACCGCTTTCAATGGTTCAGTAGCCCCATCCCTGAGGGGATGGAGGGGAAGGTGTTTGCCTGTTTTCCAGGGGCAACCCCCCTGGGTCCGGCTAAGGGAAATAAGCTGCCTGTTCAAGTTGTGCTGAGGCACCAGAAGCTCTGTAAGAGATTCCTTATAGAGGAAATGCCTGTGGGGCATCTGCAACCAAAGGGTGAGTTCGTTCTGAAAAAGGGCCAAGTGTTTTCACCTGAACAAAAGGAAACTAAAGGGACTGTTACTGTGGGGTCAGGAAAAGACAGCCAAGTACAGTTGGAAGATATGGGGATTGGACTGCTTAACTCAGTGGGGGGTCTAGAGTAATGGACAATGCCACTTATAAGTATGTTCAAGTCCAGCACAAAGAGTTGAAAGAAAATGGGGATTGGACTGCTTAACCTGTTGGGGGGGGGGGTGTCTAGATTAATGGACAATGCCACTTAATTTAAGTATGTTCAAGTCCAGCACAAATGGGAAGCAAGACAAGTAGATGGAATGTGAAATACATTTAGCAAGAATCTACATTGCAAAGCTTTACAGGATGAGGTGTTTACTGTTCAGAGACATGGCCGGGTATGAATTGTGGGAGCGAAAGGTGGGAGACCCCCCATTAGTAGTGACCAAATTCACCTCTACGGATTTGTATCTATACAATGTTTGCTATTGTGAATATCAGATTTTGCTTCCTGATCCGAAGATTGGGTTCTATTATATTGTAGTTTCTGCATCTGAGTTTTAATGAACTGAATTTGTGACCCATAATCCTGTGATGCTGATTCTTTTAAAGAAATCAAATAATGCAACTGATGCCTTAGTTTAAGATAATCCATGTAAGTTTTATTATGTTCTTGGATAGTTTTATTCATAACTAAATCCTGCCAAGATTTTTTTTGTGTCATCTGGTAAATCATCATAGCAGTCAACTACTGATAGATGTGCTGTCCAATTTGTCTGCCAGAATTTCTGGTATTTAACATTTTCCAATAGAGCTTCATTTAACTGCCATCTATTTTTGTTACACCTAGGAGCATCATTCCAAGAAACATGAGTGCATACTGCAACATGGTCAGAAGATTCAAATGCATGTGTAGCACTAGCAGTTACTTTCAACGTTTTTGAAACAAAAAGATAGTCGATCCTGGTTCTAAGGTTCCCCTTAAAAAATGTAAAGCCCCCAGAAGGATGCAGGCTCCTGTAAGAGTCCTTCAAACCAGCATCAGAAATAGTCTGATGTAACGCCACTGAAGCACAAAAAAGCTTATCGGAACAAATCCCTCTATCCTGACATTGCAGAGTACAGCTAAAATCACCAGCCCATAAGACTAACCTTGAGGTATGCAAAAAAGGTTTTATTTCCCTAAAAAGGGCTGCTCTAAGGACCTTAGTTTGAGGGGCATACATTGCTATTAGCCTTAACCTAGCAGTACAATATGACATGTCCAGTAATAATGCTCTTCCCGGACAAATGTCTTTTAATCTAGACACCACAATACTAGGATTTGCCAAAAGAATACCTACCCCATCAGAGAGTTCTATTCCATTGGACCGAAAAGAAGGTCCTAGGGTCCAGGCATGAGAGGCCCATGATAATGCTACATTAGTTTTTAACCTAGTACCTACAACACAGATTGTATCAGTAGCATGCTAATGGAGGGAAAGCTTTGTCCCAGTTAATTTCTTAACAGATTTTATACTATTTATATTTAGCAAGGTGTGTGATAGCTCAGGAATGCCTTATCAGTGTAACAGTATTTCAGGAATTTTTCTGCCTCTGTCTTGTTCTTTTAGCTATAGATTCCAAGCCCCTTCCTTCTTCAGTGTCTGTACAAGATATTATTGATGAAGAATCAGTAAGTTCCCCCTCTAAATCACCATCCTCTGACCCTAAAACAACAGACTTGTTTCCAGATTTCTAAGAGGTTGGTGCAGTATATTTCCTTGGCCCACCCAGTTTCCTAGAAACCACCTTACCACACTGTGACCTTTTGGTTTGTAAAACTGTTTTAAAAGTTTTATTAACTGGAGGGGGGAGGCATAGCAGTCATAACTATACAGCTATCCTCTGATTCTGTTAGTGCCACAGGAAGGAGCAGGGACTCTTGGACAGAACTCTGTGGATGAGCAGAGTCAAGGTTGTCAGTAGGGTCAGGTGTAACCATCACTAGGGCTCCTGTTTCCTGGTTCAGGAACTGTATGTTGTACCTCCGCATCAACTCTAGCCTTTTTGTGTTGCTCTGATATTTTTTTAGCCTGTTGCTGCTGGGCTAAATTAATCAAACCTTCGTGGGAGGGCAATCCTCCCGATTATGAGATGCCAAAGGACAGTGACCATAAGAATGCCCAGTTTGCTAACACAAATCGCAATGAAAAAAGTTCAAACAATTCCCAGAAGAGTGCCCAAATTCCAAGCAATGACTACACTTAATTGTAGTACATGCAGAGCTTAAATGGGTCCGAGCTCCACATTTAAAACAAGAACATGGTTGTTCAGCATAAAAAATAACCCACCTTCCTTGACAAGACAAGCGGTACTAGGTAGGTGGACAGGCCCAGCATTTGTTGTGATAAGTTTTACTCGGACCCTCCACCCCCATCCCAAATCTGCTCACTGTCCAAAGTGGGACTAGGCCTATTCATGACATCATACCTTTGTCTAAGCCAGTATAAGATATCCTCAGTGTTTACTCCCTCATTCCTAAACATAACAGTAATATTTTTAACAGCCATCCTAGACAACAGGGTAGCACTGAAAGGAACCCAAAGTGGAGTGTTTTTAATTTGTCATACTGGGCCCAAAACCTATCAAGGCCAGAAACATTTTTAAAACTAATATCGTAATTATAGTTGCCTAGATGGACCAGGGCAAAGATTTCAGACAAGGAGAATTTAAGAGATCCTTTCAAAAGTTATTTAGCAGTGAAGACTCCATCTGGAGGATCTAACGCACTCTTATAAAGTAATCTAATGGCATTACGATGAGGTGCAGGCTCTCCCCTATTCTGAAATAAATCAGATAACTTAGTGGTAGGGTCCCTAACACCATTCTCCCCACTATCAGGGGCCTGCTCAGTCAGACCCAGCCTAGGTGGGCCTTGAGCATGATCATCTAAACCCTGATCTAAATTCACTTATAGTGTATAGAGGAATGTCATTGTTCACTGAAATCTAATGCTCTCAAAATGTTGTTCTGCTGCACTAGTGATGTCCACAGTGCAGCAGAACCAAAAAGTGACATCTGCAGGACAGCAGAATGACTTTTCGTTCTGCTGCAGTGCAGACATCACACGTTGTGTCCTCAAGCAGCAATCTGACAGTTAAAAGACAAAGAACCTCTGTGCGTAAACACTGAGGGAAGGGTTACCCCAAAGGGCATTTGGCTGGGAAGCCAAGTTTCAAGAAAATACAAAATCACACATGCTCCCACAGTGCAAAGCATCATGGGCTACATATGCAAATTACCACAGAATGTTTTGCTGGTCCAACTTTAAGCAGAATTGCATGGTGCCAAAAGGCCTCTCACACAATTTGCAAAGGGTACTAACAGAAAACATAGACACGTGTTTTGTCCTACCAGGACTCATCAGTATGCCTCGTCTGTTTGACACCCCAGTGGAATGGACCAGCTACCCCTAAGGCAGTGTGCCTGGGATATATTGTGGTGAACCCATTAAAATAAAAAACTATTTAAAAGACAAAGAACCTCTGTGCGTAAACACTGAGGCAAGGGTTACCCCAAAGGGCATTTGGCTGGGAAGCCAAGTTTCAAGAAAATACAAAATCACACATGCCCCCACAGTGCAAAGCATCATGGGCTGCATATGCAAATCACCACAGAATGTTATGCTGGTCCAACTAAAAGAAAGATATGTTTATTTGTTTTTTCATGGGGGACATTCCTCTATACACTATACAGAACAGTGCATGCGTACCATTTAATGGCAAGGCTGTTCTTTCACCTCGTTGGTACTATGACGACAGATTACCTCTTGAGCTGCGCTCTTGAGGTAATTTGTCATCATAGTACCAACAAGGTGAAAGAATAATCCTGTTATTAACTGTTACTCATGCACTATCCTATATGTTCTGATTCTACAAAAGTAGGTATGACAACATTTATAAAATTTGTATCAGTCACAATTAAGTTCTTACCCCGGGGTTTGTTGGGGTGCATATTTTTTTCCATATTTTTTTATGGCGTTGGTGGCCATATTCTCTGTAGAGGAGTTCAGCATTGCAAAATATGTAGGGTCTAATTTGTTAGGAACCCAGTGCCCTTTGGTCGTCTGTTCCCAGCCAGCGTTTTCCAATGCAGAAATAGGAGACTACAGAGGGCCTCCTGCAGACCCAGTGTCATGATCTGAAAATTGTGCAGTAATGTCTGATCTTGAATCAGTGTGAACAGCAGCAGACTCTTTGCACCAACCTGGATTAGATTTATTAGTAGGAAATATGAGCTCCGGTTCCTTTTGCACACCATTATTTCCGATTTGTGACTCTTGTATTGAGCCTTTGCTTGCCCCACGACTAACACCCAGCCTTTTTGAGCATTTTTCGGCCAAATTTCTTTCCAGAGACAGGCTTTTGGCACACAGACTTGTAATTGTTACAACCGCCAGCCTGAGATTCCTTCCTTGATAAATTAGACTCTGATACAGGAACGGAATTAGTTTCTGACAGGACTTGTCATAATTTACTGCTGTATCTTGACCATCGGCTTTAGAAATATCAGCTGTTTCAAGTGTTTTGCGTTGCAGAGTGGAATGCGCCACGTCAGCGCCCTGCTGACTCCAATTTACGCTGACAGGCGACTCGGCCTGTTTGACAGTAGATTCTTTTATTAAACAAGAGTCAAGCGAGTTATCCAGGCTACATACCACTTTCAGGAGGATTTATTTTTTCCTGTTGAAGATCTGAGTACTGTTCCGAGGTAATCGACTGTAACTGTTCAAGTAAAACTGTACCAACTTCATTTCCTGCATCAGCTTCTCCCAAGGCTTTTGCCACAGCAAAATTTGGCAAATGAGCCTCCGCCAGTGCGGCATCTACAGCCTCTTGTGTGTCAGTGCAAGGAAAGTAGGCCTGTTCCCCTGCTCTCTCCACATCCATTCCATTGTGAGGCTCCTCCATACTGACTATTCCAGCATAGATGGCCAAGGGGTTCCCCTGCTGGTCAGTAGAGGAATTTCACCGGTGTCCTGGCCAAATTTCTCTCATTCACTAAACATACCACCAACAGCTTAATCTGGTTTAATTTCAGTTACTTACCATCTGTATCCCCCCCAGGCGCCCCTGGAAAAGGGACTTCTAGGCACAGTGGGTTTACTGGGTCAACAAAATTCAACAAAACATCTGAAGCATGCTTCCCCTGCATAAAGTCCACCTGCTCTTTCCCTGTAAGCTTCTGCAATACTTGAGCTATCCTATTAGCTAGTATCATAGCC
This sequence comes from Neoceratodus forsteri, assembly GCA_016271365.2. Taxonomy (NCBI): domain Eukaryota; kingdom Metazoa; phylum Chordata; order Ceratodontiformes; family Ceratodontidae; genus Neoceratodus; species Neoceratodus forsteri. The sequence goes on from CM028136.1 coordinate 88,590,547, forward strand.
AAAGCCTTATAATCAAAGTTTAACAGAGAGATTGGTCTATAATTAGCACAAACCAAGCTATCTTTACCTTTTTTAGCCAGAAGGCAAATTAAATTCATGGAATCGGTTAAGGCTCCCAAGCGTGCAGATTCCCTGAATGCAGCCAGTAAATTCTTACCAATAACAGGGTTTAAATATTTATAAAACTCACCTGGAAGACCATCTGGGCCAGGCATTTTCCCAGTAAGTGCTTTGTTTATAACTTCTGTATCTTCTTGTAGTGAAATGGGAAGGTCTATCTTTTGTTTTTCATCATCTGACAGATTGAGTAATTCAGTGCACTTTAAGAATTCACTAATTAGTTCTGGCCCCTGAGTACCTTGTGAGTTGTACAATTTTATATAAAAGTCTTTAAAGCATGCATTAATAGTTTTTACATTATAAGAAACAGTGCCCCTGCCATCTCTAATTCCCTTAATATTGTTCTGGTTTTGTTGTTTTTTAAGACGGTATGCAAAAAGCTTGCCCATCTTTTCACCCATTTACCAATATCTCTGTTTTACTTGAAATAGTGTATACTCATGTAAACCCCCCCCCGGGGGCTTACCTGGTTTGCCCCCAGGTTCTTTGCTTTCCTCTTTCCTCCTGCTGCTGCCTGGGGTCCTGTTTACTCCCTTGCCACAGCCCGACTCTCTTGTGTGCCCCAAGGTCCCCAACACAGCCATTTTTATTAATGTAGCCAAGTTAAGGCTCAAACTTTAAAGCACAATCCTCATGCTGTAAAGGTGCACCTCTGTGTGAGTGGGGATCGCACATGCACGAGCGGTGCCTATGATGTGCCGACCGGTGATTTTTCCGTCAGCGAGAGAGAGAGGTTTTGGTCCCGGCACCTTTCCTCTGCTACATGAGGGCTGGTGACCAGAGCAGTGTGGCTTAAAAGCTTTTTGAGGCTAAAAAATTGAAGTATAAGAACAAGGCACACAAACGTGGGGCTAATGAATAAAAATGAACCCCTAATTAATATTCATGAGCTGTTGCTGATGCCCGGGGGTCTGTATAATGGCAGCAGCAACTGGGGTTCTACTGGGCATCAGTGTACATATGTGGGCTTGTTTTAAAAGGCACAGCTGGGGCTATGTATTTGTGGGGGAATTGTAAAATAAAAGTACACTGTCTGACAGCACCAGGACTTTGAACTTGTGGGATTGTGTGTACTGTGGAGGAACTTTATCTGCAGTCACCGTTTTGGGAGTGCATCAGCCAATCACAAGCCTGGATTTCAGCCAGAGACTCATGGGACAATACAAGAGACCTGTGGGAGAGGATCAGGGACAAATCCTTGGCACCAAAGATCCAGTCAATCAAAAGGCTAAAACTGTGATTGATGGCTGAGGCTGCCAATCAAATTGCTGGAACTCTGCCCTTTAAGAGGGACTGTTTGAATTTAGTTCAGTTGTTGTTCAGCTCGAGACCTCAAGGAGAGAGGAGCCTGTGTGATTCTGTACTGCTTTTTCACAGAGTAGACCTGCATTGCCTCCTGTGAGTAATCCACCGGTCCAAAAGGGGATCATAAATTGGAAATGTCGGCCAAGAGACCAGAAAGGGTTGCTCAGCAAGTCGGCTATGATCTCAACTGGCCAAAAACACAAAAAAAAGGAGAAGTCTGATGTTTTGTCAGCCAGATGTGCTGAGGCCTATCACATGTGAGGAGACGCTGAACCAGGAACTCCTGTGCCAAAGTTCAGGAGCCATTCCAACCAGAACAGATTTTTCCTTTCAAAGCCCAGCTGGAGGGTTCACCAGCACGCAGACCATATTTAATCTCAAAAGAGACATTTTCTTCCTTTGGGACTATGCCATCAACAGCCCAACCAGACTGTTCCTGTACCATCTTACTAACATACGAAAATGGCAGCAGAAGCAGGCCTTACTGTCTATAGAGTCTGCTCAATTGTGCGGTTAGCCCCTCAACTTGTAGCTGCCCCACCTCCCCACCCCTCTTCATCACAACCCTCCCTCACCCTGTCCCAACCCCTCTTAAAGCAGCCCACTGTTTTACAGGATATCACCTCCTCAGAAAGAGCATTCCACCTGTCAACCACCCGTTCAGTGAAAAAATGTCTCCTGATTTCCCTCTTGAATCTCCCCCCCTCCAATCTCAGCTGATGCCCTCTCATATCCCTCCCTCTTCTAAGCTGGAAAATCCCTTCTGTATTAGCCTTATTTATCCCCTTTAGGTATTTAAAGGTTTCAATCATATCCCCCCTATCTCTTCTCTCCTCCAGGGAGTACACGTTTAGCTCGCCCAATCTATCCCTGTAGGACTTTCCCTCCACCCTAACCTGAAGTCCCCCACCACCAGTGTGTTCCCCTTCCTACAGACCCTTCTGATTTGCTCAGCTAGCTCTCTATCCAGGTCCTCCCCTTGTGCTGGTGATCTGTATACTACCCCCATTCTCAGCATCCTACCTTTTGAGCCCTGAAACTGCATCCATAGGGCCTCTGTTCTGCCTTCCTTCCCTTCCTCCCTTATACACTTTATCCCTTCCTGAACATAGAATGCCACCCCCCTTTCCCCTTAGTCCTGTCTTTCCTGAAAATTCTATACCCTGGGATCATCATATCCCAGTCCTGGTACTGGGTGGCCCACATTTTTGTGATGGCCGCAATGTCCACCTTCCCCACTGCCAGGAGAGCCTGCAGCTAAGCTGACTTATTACCTAGGCTCCTTGCTTTCAGCATGCCCACCCTCCACCCCATTTTCTTCCTTACCTTTCCCTGGTTTTCTTTCCTCCTCTCCCCCCATGCCTCTACCCAACTCATGTCCTGTTAACATGGGGATAAGCTCATCAGGCTCCCCTCTCTGGGATCCCTGCCTACCAGCTGTCCATTCACCACCCCTCACCTAGTTTAAACCCACCTTTGCTGCTATGTGCCCCTCTATCCCCTGCTTTAATACTCCCTTCCCCTCCTTGCTCAAGTGTAGCTTATCCTCTGCATACAGGTTGTTATTGTCTCAGGTTTTGCCCCAGCCACCCACTAACCCATACCCCTTGGATCAATACCATCCCCTCAGCCATGTGTTGAACTCCCTAATCCTCCCTTTCCTCACTGTACTCGTGAGAATGCCACCGATTCTCCCAGCTCCTCACACAACCTTCCTAGCTCTTCGAACCTCTCACTCACAACCTCAACTGTCTCTCCCACCAGATCATTCATACCCAAATGCACCAGAAGATGCAGTTTCCTCCTACCCCTCCTTGCACACTTCAGAACTGATTGCCCCGCCCTGCCCCCTGTTAACCCAGATATGGACTCTACCCATATACGACTCTGCCTTTCCCCCTTACTGCCCCATCTTATCCCATTTAGTATGGAATCCCCCAGCACTAGTATCCCCCTCTCATTGTTCCTTGTCCCCGCCCTCCACCCTATTACCAAGGTACCTATCTCTAGTGGCTGCAACATTTGTAGCTCTGCCCTCCCCCTACAGCGCCCCCACCCCTAACCTGTTCCCCTTCTCCCTCACTGTTCTTTTTCTATCCTCCACAGCCCTCCCAACCTCCCTGGACCCCCCAGCCCTTCCTGTCCTCCCTACCAGCACTACACCTCTCCCCTTCCACCTCTGCTCCCTTTGATCGCCCCTCCAGCTGTGCTCCTACCCCCTTTACCCATGTCCCCCTCCTCTGACTGACTACTGTTCCCCGTGCATTCCCCTTCCTGTCCCTCTCCTGGAGATCCTACCCCCTCCTCCACCAATGTTGCCAGCACCTTACCTGATAGTGCCTCCCCCCTTTTCAATTGTTCTGTGCCTTCCTTGATGCTTGCCTCTGGTACTTTTTCAGCATCTTGGTGAGAGACCAGATTTGGGGAATCAGCTCCTGCACAGAAATCGATTGCAGGTTGTGGCCACCTACAGGGAAAGGTCATGAAAAGGAGATGAGTCATGTCGGCCAAGGTTCCCACCAGCTTCCAGATGGAACACCAGGTCTACATTTTGTCAGCCTTGTTATCTACTACATTGGGTACAGTGAGTAAAACAAGGGTAGCTCCCTGCAATTAATTATTCAGTGTCTAATGGTACCATCTGATTTTGTTTGTCAGTTTACTGTGCTTAAAAGTGACTGGGCCATCCAGCCTCAGATACAAATGATTTATGGTATGCAAATGTATTACTCTCTATTACATACTAACATACTAAAATGCCAGCAGAATAGGCCTAATGGTCTTTCGTGTCTGCTCGTTTGGTCAGCCCCCACCCTGGGTGCTGACCTTGCTGTCCCCCTTGCCTTCTCTGGCTTCTCCCTTCCCAGTTCCGGATATTCTTGCTGCATTGGATTTTGCTTCCTGAACCCTTCCCCTGTACCTGTCCCACCCCTCTTGAACCCCTCCACTGTCTCTGCCTCCACCAGCCCCTAGGTAGTGCATTCCATGGCTCTACCACCCTCTCAGTGAAGTAGCACCTCCTCCTTTCTCCCCTGAATCTTCCCCCCTCCAGCTTCCACCCATGCCCTCTAGTGGCCCCTTCCTCCTTCCTTCGAAGCACCCTCACTGTTCCTCCCCTATTTACCCTCTTCATGTACCTGAAGACCTCTATCATGTCCCCCCGGTCCCTTCTCTCTTCCAAAGTGTACATATTTAGCTCTTCGAGCCTCTCCTCATAGGTCCTGTCCCCAAGCCCCAAATCATTTGGTTGCCCTCCTCTGGACCCTCTCCAGGAGGTTAATGTCCTCTTTAAGTGTGGCCTCCAAAACTGCACGCAGTACTCCAGGTGCGGCCTCACCAAGCAGTTATACAGAGGAGTATCACTTACCTCCTTCTGGAGTGATCCCCTAGCGATGCATCCCAGCATCCTGTTGGCCTTGGCTGCTGCCCTCCTACAAGTCTCAGAGTTGTTCATCTTGACATCCACCACCACCCCAGGTCCCTCTCAGCCATTGAGACTTGTAGTATTTCCCCAGGGTGTACACTTGGCCTGGGTTTCTGGCCCAGGTGGAGTACCTTGCATTTCCTACATTAAACCTCAGCTTCCACTTTCTAGACCATCTTTCCAGAGCCTCCAGGTCCCCCTGCAGGGCCACCCTTCCCTCCTCCCCATCCACCACTGCCCCCAGTTTCGAGTCATCTGCAAAGAGACTCATCTCACTATCGATTTCTGTCCTTATGTCAGATACGTAGGCATTGAACAGAAGGGGCCCAAGGACTGATCCCTGTGGGACCCCACTAATGACCCTCCTTGGGGAAGAGATTATCCCACCAACTACGACCCTCTGGGTCCGGTCCTGGAGCCAATTTCCTATCCATCAGATCATCTGGTTTCCCAACCCCATTTCTCCTAGTTTATCCAACAGGCCCACGTGAGGAACAGAGTCAAATGCCTTGCTGAAGTCTAGAAAGAGGACATCCACTGGTCTACCCAGGTCCAAGACACTTGTCACCCAGTCATAGAACTCCACCAGGTTTGTCTGACACGATTTCCCCGGGATGAATCCATGCTGTCTATCGTCCAGGCACCCTGACTTATCCAGGGCCCCCCAGCCTCTCCTTGACAATGCCTCCATCACCTTGCCCACCACTGATGTCAGGCTGACAGGCCTGTAGTTCTCCACCTCCCTTGATCCCCCTGTGGATAGGCACTACATGCGCCACCTTCCAGTCTTGGGGCACCCACCCTGTCCTCAGAGAGATGGTGAAAGCTCTGCCAGGGGTTTCGCCAGGACATCTGCAAGTTCCTTCAGCACTCTAGGATGTAATTTATCCGGCCCTGGTGCTTTCTCCGTCTTAAGGGAGCTGAGGGCTTCCTCACTCTCTCTGCTGTGATTTCCACTTCCAGTACCTCTTCTCCTGCTTAGCCCTCCCCCACCTGCCAGTGATGCCCCCCTCCCCAGACCTGCCCGATTGGTAAGGGCCCCTCTTCATTATCTCTGTCTCCTCCCATGTATGATGCAGCATCCCCATTTTCCCTGGTGAAAACTGAGGTGAAGTACTCATTTAGTACCTCAGCCTGCTCCTCTGGGTCTTGTGCCCATCTCTCCCCTGATTTAATCCGCTAATCTGCCCCTTCACCCTTCGTCTTTCCCCAATGTATCTAAAGAACCCCTTTTTCCCTCTCCTAATTTCCCTGGCCAGGTTCTGCTCCTTCCTTGCCTTAGCCGTCCTCACCACTCTAGAGGCCCTTCTAGCCATCAGCTCATACTCCCCTCGATCCCTTTCACGCCTTGAGCACTTGAATTTCTTATAGGCTGCTTTCTTTCCCCACACCACCTCCTGGACCTCCCTGGTCCACCAACAGGGTTTTTGGGCCCTACCGCATTTTCGTCTTACTCTTGCACAGGTGCTGGTAGCATCCTGCACCCTTCTCCTGATGATTTCCCACCTACTATCAGCGTCCATGTCTGACCCAATCCCATCCAAATGCTCCTTAAGGATCCTTCCCATTTCCTTAAAATCCACCCCCCTGAAGTCGGTTACTTCCATCTTTGTGCAGCCTTCTACCCCTCCTAGGTCCAGGCAGAACCAGACTGTGGAATGGTCACTCCCCGCCAATGGGTCCCTTACCTCCAGGCCCCCAATCTGGTCACTGTCTGCCAGGACCACATCCAGTACCCATGCCTCCCTGGTCGGTTCCCTCACCTGCTGAGTTAGGAACGCGTCTTGAAAGACATCCAACAACCTCTGTTCCCTGGTCACAGAGGATGTCATAGTCTCCCAGTCTGTTCCTGGCATGTTTAAGTCCCTAACACCACCACCTTTCCTCTGCCCAGTCTGCAGTGTCTCCTAACATCTGCCACCAGACTGTCCTCCAGCTCCTCCGCCAGGGCAGGGGGTCTATACACCACTCCTATTTTTACTCTCTTGCCCCCCCTTGTTATCAAGGTGACCCAAATCGCCTCCACGGTTCCCTCTGCCTCCTCTACTCCCCCTATGCCAATGCAGTTTTTCACTATCATTGCTACCCCTCCTCCCCTTCCCTCCCCTCTGTCCTTCCTGAACATAGTGTAACCCTCCAGGTTCAGGTCCCAGTCATGTCTTGCAGTGGCCCAAGTCTCAGTGACCGCTGCCACATCCACTGCTCCCTCAGTTAACATCACCTGGAGCTCAGGCATTTTATTGCCCAAGCTCCTGGCATTTAGCAGGACTACCTTCCACCCTTTCCCTATAGTTTCATTTCCCCTGCTCGTGTTCCCGTGGGGATTCTGTTTTCTCCTGGTCTGCACTTTGCCAGTTGGTCTTTTCCTGCAATCCTCCTGGTCCCCAGGGGGGTGGAGACAGAGTCTCACCTTTATTGGCATCCCCTTGACTGCCTTTTCTCCCATCCCACCCCCCTTCCCAAGTTTAAACCCCACTTTTCACCAATGAACTCCTCTATTTTCAACTTAAGGATTCCCCTTCCCTCCAAATTGAGATGGAGTCTATCTCTAGCATACAGCTCCTTATCCTCCCAGGTCTCCCCCCAATCCCCCATCAACCCATACCCTCTGGCCTCACACCACTCCCTGAGCCACTGGTTTATCTCCCTAATTTTTCTTTTGTGTTCCCCACTAGCCCTTGGCACTGGCAGGATTTCTGAGAAGGAAACTGTGCATCCTATGTCATGACAGACCCTGGCAGCTCCTGAATCTTGCCTGTATCTCTAGCTCGCTATTTCCTCAATGTCATTTGTGCCCAGGTGGACCAGTATGTCTGGGGAACCCCCTGATCCTTTGCCAGCTGATATACCTCTGCTTAGCCCTGTGCACCGTTGGTCAGGGATGCATCTTGTTCTAACTGGCCAGGCTTCTCCCTCCCTATCCCATTTGATACCCTGATCATAGAATCCCCCAGCAGGAGCACTCTGACCACTCCTTTTCCTCCATTTCCCCCTTCCATGTCCCTCATCCTTTCTACTGGCCCCCACCCAGCTGGCTCCTTGTTCCTCCCCTATCTGGGTGCCACATGCCACCCCTCCTTATTTACCTGGCCACCCCTCCTCCAATCCTTGCCTCTCCTCCTCCGAGTATCCTTCTGTACCTTGTTAATTCTCCCCTCACTGCTCACAACTGGTCCTTCTCCCCCATCTGCTAAACTAGCCTGGCTCATCCTCCCTTCCTTCCTGTCTCCATTTAGTTCCTCCTTGCTCATCGTGCTCCCCTGGCCTAACCCCTCAGCTCCCTTTACTGAATCCTCCTTGTACTTCTGGTCCTTCTTTACCTTTCCTCCCAACTGGTCCTTCTCCTTGCGCTTTCCTCCCTCTTCCCCCTGCTCCGATTCACTGCTCCCCCATTCTCCTGCATTCCAGGTCCCCCTGTTCTTCCAGCTATCTAGCCCCTGCCTCCTGCCCCCCACTCCCACACCCTTTCTGTCTCTAACCACCTCTGTCGTGGCTACATCCCCCCCCATCCTTGAGCAGAAGAAGAGAATTGAAGCGGTTACTAAGTATAGGGTCTGATCCACCTCCCTGCCTTGCTTCCTTCTGTCCAGCACTGGCTATCCGCCTACTTCCCTGAGAATGTTGTCCCTCTGTCCCCCCTTTGTGAGGGTATTAATCACCCTTCTTTCCATCAAGGGCCCCAACATTAGCTGCAACACTGGCCAGCCCGCAGCACCGCCTCAGGCATGCCTGTTTTCCACTCTGGGTACCCAGTAGTTGCTAGACTGATACATTCAGGGACTAAAGTCATGAAAGATAACCTAGCCTGTTTTAATTACAGTAAAGTAATCATTTACCTAAATTCTCACCCCTCCCTTGTTCATGTGAGGCAGTATAGCGCAGTGGTCTAAGGCTCTGAGCTGCAAATTTGGTGACATCCAGCAGACCAGACCTGGGTTTGAATCCCACAGCTTCCACTTGCATACTGTGTGACCCTGAGCAAGTCACTTAACCTCCTTGTGCTCCCAGGTCGGTCCTGTAAAAAAGCTTTCAGCTTAGTGTGCTATACCTGGTTAAATAAAAAATGTCCCCCTTAATAAATCTGATATACTGTTTTGCTGCTAACCTGGCTTGTGAGCATATTATTACCTGTCTAAAGTTAGTGAAATATTGCAAAGCATATTTAAAGTGCATGCTTGTTTTAATTAAACTGTCTTTAGTGAGGGAGTACAGGGCACAAGCCAGAGATCCACTTGGTAAGTGGGCTAAACGTGTACATATCATTAATGGTTAAATTGTTTGGTATTCTAATTGTTGAGCACTGCAACTTTTCAGGTTTTCATAAAGGGTTATTAGGTGGGATTGTGGGTGGTATTTGCTTCCCAGAGGGGCTATACCTACTGGATAGTTACACACATAATTTCTCTGGGTGGAGGCACCATAATTTTAACACTACTACTGGTAGCCCCCCCCCCCCACAATACTAGGTAGTTATGACCCAGGCCTGTCAACCTGTTATTAGGAATGCAGGCAGGGGTAGTAGCCCTTGACATAACTGCACCAGGGTTACTCTCAGTTTTGGTCAAATGAAGTTTGTTAATCTCATATTTCAAGTTGTCTCACCTGGTTAAATAACTATATATAGCAGATCTAGGTATGGAAAAGGATTCCTTTTAAAGGCTCATAATAATTTACCTGGCTGCAACTCCTTATCTGATAGATCCTTGTATTTTTCACTCTTTTTCCTAGACACAAAACTGATAACCCTCCCCCTAGTATGCACTTTAAAAGCTTCCCATAAGGTTTTTGCTGAAACCTCACCATTATTATTGATCTCAAAATATGAGGTTGCCTCATCAGTTATCCAAGTTAAGAACTTAGAATTCTGCAAAAGTGAAGTGCTAAATTTCCATCTGTAACTCCTATAAGAGCTGTTTTCAAAGAGAATGGAAGCTTTAAGGAGGTTACGATCTGAAATCAGAATATTCTCATATTCAATATTACATAAATGTAGAGGAAAGAAGAAATAATCTAGTCTACTGATGTGGTGGAATTTTTATATCCTAAAGTATAATACCTTTATGTTCTAAAGCTTATTGTACCAGAGCTTATAACTGTTATATGTGATTATAGCCATATAGATATGTTGCTTCTCATATGCTCTAAAACTATCTGTTTTATTATAGCCATATAGCCATGTTGCCTTTCATATGCTTTAAAACTATCTGCTTTGTAAAACAGCCATAATGAATGTGCAGTTCTGTGCTAACTAAAACAAAGGAGGTTGTTTGACAAAGATAAGAAAACCTTGAAAAATTAATGAAGTGAAATACAGCTGGTTGTAACTAAGATAAAGGGGAGACACATAGTAGTATAAAAAAACAACTCCTTATACGGAAAGTGCTGAATCTAAGGTTTTTGCTAAAGATAAGGAGAAGCTGTTGTTAAGCATGAGATCACTGTTAGACTGTGAAACTAAAAAAGGTATATAAGCCTCTGTGAACAATAATCGAAGAGCCTTGCATGATTTTTGGAAGCAGACTCCCATATGCATATGTAATAAACCGTTCTTTTTACTATGCAGTGGTCCTGAGTATGATTTTAAACTAAAGTGTAAGAACATATATTTTTCCCACGACACTGAGTACAGCATGTCTTGCCGATAAAAAGGAGTAGTCCCTTCCCTGAGGATTTGCCAGTCTCCAGGCGGCTAATAGGCGTAAGTCACACAAAATAGCATGCAGAGTTTATCTAGATTTAGTGGGAGTAGTACTGGACCTTGTGTTTGACCTGTCAAACACTGGATCCATGACTTCTTTGCAGTCCCCCCCCACCAAAAAAAATAACTTCATACTCTCCCAATGAGCCCAGTAGCAGACTTAATGTCTGAAAAAATCAACTTGTTTTGAGTTAGCAAAACAAAACGGTTATGCTAAATACTATACGAAATACTAAATTGTTTTGAGTTAAGTGCATAAACGTGTCAGGATTTAATATGTGCCTTCTGTGTCAACCAAATAGTCATGTTTAACAAAACTAACCTCTTTACGTTCGCTTGCGTGCATGCGCATGGAATGTTTTGTAACAGTACGACTTTTTGGAGGTGTGTGACCCTCCTGTGCAGTCCAGTATTCTGTGTAGCAGGTGCGATCCTACCGCGCCAATGGATGCATGAGTTGTCTATGACAGCAGTTCGGCTGCTCTGGTCTTCACTTCTAAGAAAATGTCCACTGCAATCAGCAGCGGTAACGTGTATGTATTTAGCATATTTATGTCACCCTAATACCTCCTGCTTTCATCAAAAGCAACAACTGTTCTTGTGAGTGTAAATCTAAAATAAAGCCCCGTGGGCACTAGACAACAAGCAATGTATGGCAGCAGCATACAAATTGAACCAGGCAAACCAGGGGCTGTGCTGTGCATGCCATGATGAAATCACGGATTGTGGGTGATCTGCTAGCTAAGAAAGAATGTATCCCATCCAATCAAGTTATTTTTAGTATGAAAAGTAAGATCTGAGTGACTTTATCTGCTGCTTACACAAACATGCGCTAATCAGTATAGTGCTAAATTACTTGAAACTGTGATGGCTGGCATTTACCGTCTTCTGAAACGGGACAGTTTTCCCATTCCCAGCACACCTAAGCTGCAGCGTGTTAGCCTAAAGCACCCCCTCCCATCACGTATGCATGGCCGGCACTTTCCTGGGGCTGAGTGGAGGCCATGGAACTGAACCCTTGGCAAGTCTGTTAGTGCTCACTTACCTGGCAATGCCCCAAGACTGCCCTCTTGGACGAGGTCTGTGGTTCCTGGATGTGTGTTGTTTCCTCCTGTCCATAGTGTCAGTCCATGCCCTCTGGCTGGCATCCCCACAGTAGTGTGTCTGGATGGGTAATGAATGGTTTCCCACACTTTGCACCCACAGCAAATAGTACCATGTAGCAGGAGTTGACAGGTGAGCAGAGAGCCAGACATGCTGCACGCTGATGGAGTTTTCTGACCCTGTAAGCAGCTCAATATTTAGCGGCATGTTGTCATTCCTCTCTTCAGCTTCTTTTATCGCCTGTTACTTGTGACAGTTCTGAAATAAATAGCAACTCCTTGCTGTGCACATCCAACAAGCTGGCTATAAACATGCAAAAGTAACAAGTCTAGGGGGAGGAGGCACAAGAAATCTAGATGGCCACCTTTTTTTCCCCCTTCTGCTGCTGTTTCTTTTGATGTGAACAAATATTTTTTAACCTGTGAGAACAGAAAATGGTCCCTAGTGGTCTCTCGTGCCCCTCCTCCAACCCGTGCCCACCCTCTGCGCACCCCAGCTCCCCACACCCTCCTCACCCCATTCTTACCTCTGCAGTCTGGCGCAATGATCTTCAGTGGACTGGAAACACATCTGCACTCTTCAAAGCGGACCACAAACCGACAAAATGCCAGTAAGCTGTATAATGGTATAAATGTTTTTTTTCAACTTTGGTGCATATTCCATTTTTTGCAAATTTTGACACCAAATTTTCAACATGGGGTTCTTGGGACCCCACCTCATGAATTCAGTCACCGTCATGTTGTTATTCAGTCTGAAAGGTGATTTCACAGTCACTGTACAGAATCACCTTTCAGGACTGATTACCGAGATGACAGTATCACTGTTCATGAGGTGAGGTCCCAAAAAGTCTATGTTGCAAATTTGGTGAAAAAATTCCAAAACAATGGCTGTGTTATGAGTGTGCATTGCGCAGTTTCCATGCACACTCGTAACTTCTTGAATTTGTAATATTTTCACTCCAGATGTTCAGCATTGGCATTTTTTCATACCTTCTTATGAACAGTACAGCTGTCATTTTCCACATCCTGGCCAAAATGTGTTTTTGCACATCCGGCACACAATCGCTCGGGCGATGTGGGAAATCAGTGTGCAGGACATATTATGAAAACCACAGTAACACTGTTCATGAGCAGAGGTCAAAAAATGCTGATGTTGAAAATTTGCTGAGAAAATTCCAAAACATGACAGTGTTACGTGCGTGCATTACACAGTTTCCATACACACTTCTAACTATGAGAATTTGTAATATTTTCACTCCAGATTTTTGACATTGGAATTTTGTTACACCTCCCTATGAACACTACAGCTGTCATTTTTCACACACTGTTCTAAATGAGTTTCTGCACATGAGGGGCACAATGACACAGTCACTGTGGGAAATCAATATTTGGGACAGATTAAGAAAATCACAGTGACACTGTTCTTGAGCGGAGGTCCCAAAATGCCTATGTTGAAAATTTGGTGAGAAAATTCCATAAAACGACTGTGTTACCAGTGTGCATTGTGCAGTTTCCACCCAGGCTCGTAACATTGAGAATGACTGGGGTGTTAGGATTCCTAAGACAGACAGACAGACAGTTAAGAAGTATGAGGCTGAAATGTAAATTAGATGCAAGAAAAGTTGCAAAGAGATGCTCTGTTGGGACATGGGTGCCGAAATAACATGGATACAACTGGGGGGGGGGCTGTATAAATTCCAAACACAGGGCCTTGACTGGGGGGGGGTGCAGTAGGGCCCACATTAGCAGGGGGCCTGTGGCTGGCAGAGAGGCCGTCTTGTTTTCTTCAATAAAATCTCCATACCCAATCCTCAAAATATTTATGCACGTGCACTGACTGCACCATCTGACTCCTGCTTGCCATGTGGTCCTCTCTCTGATGTGGTGACTCCCTCTGAGACTCAGTTACTCTGTCACGTTTCTGACCCCCCCATCCCTGCACTGCAACACCAGTGCTGTGAGCATGAGCCTGGCTGACTCCAGTGGAACAAATCACTTGTTGACTTGTGTGTATTTGGGAAATGGGGCTGGGGGGACAGAAAGAGCAAAAGGTCATGTGTCACACACCCACGTCACGTCAGATCTTACAGGTCGGGGTGGGCATCAGACTCAGGTGGCTTAGGCAGAAGGACTACTAGGCTACTTAGCTGACTCCCTCCCAGCTCCCAATCAAATCCCTCTTGTGAGGAGTAAGCACGGGCAGCAGGCAACTGGTAGCGAAAAGTGAAAGTGAGTAGCTGTGGCAGGACCTGGGTGGTGATGGTGACTGGAGGATAAATATTACGGAGTGCCCACCTTAATTGTGCTTTAATTGCACCTCCCGCCTTGTGCCACTGACTGACTGGTCAGGCTGACTGTGCCTGTGCCGCCCTGCTTTCACTTCATTCATACTCAGTCTGGTGTGGTCTAGTCAAATGTTGCAGTGTTGGGTGTTGGCACAGTGAGTAACTTTCACTGCTGGAGGAGTCTAAAAATGAGAACAACTGTGTTGACTAAAGTTCCGTGGTTTGCTTGCTGGCTTATGGCTTCCACGGACCATGGTTCACTTCATCACTAGTCCTCCCTCCTGGCAGCAGTCCACCAGCGTGGTTTCAAGTAAAGTGGTGAGAGTCAAAAAATGAAGATAAGTGAGGACAGTACTTCGAGACGGTAGCTCACAGAAGCTCCTACTAGTACCTGTGGGTGTTTTATGACCAATCTAATCTGCTGCATGATCCATCACAGACAGTTGGCTGCTTCGCTTTTCTTAAAAGGTCTCAAATAAATGCATTGCTTATAAATATACATTGCATGCAAGCATCGAACATGCTGCTGAATGATTGGGACTAGTAGCTGTCTTTGTCTGCCCGCCAGCCCACTTAGTACTTTATCACTCAGACTGTGACTGTGAGATCGCTTACATTACGCTTGCTGAAGCTGCTGTTTAAGTTAGATACCGTAGCTCCAAGTTCATCTGAGAACAGACTCTGAGAGGCTAACTGAGGCCGAACCTGATTACTACTGACTTCAGGACAAGTCAAGATTCAGTGCTAGTACTTGCTGCTGGCACTGAAGTTCAAGCAAGACTGGTCACCTCTGCTGTAAAGTAGTTAAGTGTTTCACCATCATGTACATCCTGCTGTTTCTGGACCTGAAACAGCAGGTATGCAGTATTTTGCTTGCTGATTTTGCCGCTGTACAGTGCACGTAACATGGATGTTTCATTACAATACCACGTTCAGAGGGAGGACTGTGTGAGGCCAAGAGGGGAGAGATGAGGGATGGGATGGGGCTCTGGAGGTAATATGTGCAGAAACATATTATATTGATCTGTACTGGAATTTGATATTTGAATTTTGATCATGAAGTACACCTATGTAGGAAGAGCTAACCTCGTCAGGAAGGCAGGTGGGGTGGGAGCCAGGTGACTTGGGTGACTGGCTGAGATGAGTTTTGGGCACCCCTGACACCCCTGTAAGAATAAGAAAACATGCTAGTCCGAGAAAAATTAAAAGGTTTGAAGTCAGGAATGGTCAAACTGTAGGGGCACCATAATTATAAAATGTATTTTACTGGTCTTGAAGGAAGGTAGCGGAGCGTGGGAAATACTTAACTGCACTCTGATCTGTGAATGCCTCTCTGTGCTGAAAAACACACTTTATAAAATGGTGTAGGTTTGGGAAGGTTAGGTGGTTGGATGGTGGTTGGACCATGCTAGGTGGGACTCCAGGGCTTGTTTAACAAAAAATGAAAAATATGGGTGGGCTGGGTGGCAAGGCTGAGACTTGGCTTGTTTAACACACTCAAAAAATTGTGACAGTTGGGGAAGGTGGGTGGAGGGTGCCAAGGTGTGTGGAGCATGGTGCTGGGGGGGCTTGTTTAACAAAAACAGCAATTGTTGCCTGTTTTGGAAGGTGGGTGTGGAGAGGGGGTAAAGGTTTGCATTTCCTGAGTGGGAGTCTTGTTTAAATTGTGCCCACTGGGGAAGGAGAGTGGAGGGTGGCAAGGTCGGTGATGCAGAGTGTGGAAGGAGAGTGGAGTGGGACTTGTTTAACCAAAAATAAATAAAAACTGAGGCCTGTCTCGAAAGGTGACTGTGGAAGGGGAGTGGAGTAGGGCTTGTTTAACCAAAAAAACACAAAAAACTCTGGCCTGTCTGGAAAGGTGAGCAGCTAGGGTAAGGTATGTGTAATATTAATACATGTTATTTACAATATCAAGCGTTGTGTGACTTGTTTTTTTGCACTAAATTTATGGTCGTTAGGTAGGGCCTCACAGCGTGTGTTGCAGGGGAGCCTTTGAAGTCTTAGGCACAGCCCTAGCCAAACACCACTGCAGATACTTGCAAGCAAAAGTTCTTCATTGTCAAATGCTTGTTATTAATTCAAATAGCTACTCCCCCCCCTTTTTGGAAGAAAAACCACTACACTCTATGTTAGCTACCCATCCCTAGCCAATTTGACTGCTTCTGCAGGTAATAGATGGGTTTGCTGAAGCACAGCAATGTCCGTCTTATGCTTTTTAAATGAATAAGTGTTCTATGTCTCTTGATTTGGGAATCCAGATCGTGAACATTCCAAGAAATTATGTTGATGGAACTCATTCTAAGCCTAAACTGTATGTAGGAGCTGTTCTAGAAAAAAAACTAAAGCTGGCTTCTATGGAAATAACAATAAATAAAATTAACTCATTATCTCCTAGATGGCTATTTTGTGTCCAGTTAAGCAACGGATAGCTCGGACTTCATAAGAAGGCTTTTGGAATTAATAAACCATTTCAGAGGCAAATGTCAATGATATATCTAATAATGACACACCTCTGAGGCAGCTAACAGCAAGTAACTCACCCTAAATATAACAGAAACTAACAATGACTAAACCCAAAATACATGTACTGCAGTTGACTCTAAACTTATGAAGCAAAACTGATTGCTTGTAAAAAGATCATAACAGTGACTAAAATATTTTCCTTCAGTTGTCACATGTTCCTCATGATCGTATTACTAGGATCCCCTTATTCCAAAACTGAAAGAGGGATCATGTCCTAATTGCGTGAAAGATGTCCATGTAAATCCACCCTACCACCCTCCTAGGATGGAACAGGAAAGGAATTCTGGGCAGCAAGTGGAACTGTAAAAAAGACCAATACTGGGATTGTTTTTTTTTTGCTCCTCCAGCTCCGGGCTGGCCTCTCCTTCAGACTTTCCTATGCCCCTCGCTTGTCACACTGCCCCGATGCAGCCACCCATCACCCCACATTGCAGCCCCCCGGGTAACCCGGACATAAATTTAAAAATGTTTTTAGTAGATTTTTAATGAGGCAGTGTATCTGTTTCTGAAAGATAAAAGAGATATAATGTTTGGTGGTGGTTCAAATCAAGGATAGTGATGTTATTGTGTAATAACCTCACTGTCTCAGGCATACACTGACCAATCAGAGTCCAGGATTCTTTCTTGCCATTGTATAATTACTAGTACTCTGTCAAAGCAATGTAAATTTCCCCCAATCATTCATTGGCCAGGGACTTGAATGTTGCCACAGCAGAGATGATCACTATTGATCTTCTCTCATTTTCTTATGTCAAAAATGCTGGTTTCCAGGGAGGCATTGTGGAGCCCGAGCTGAGTGGCAGCAAAAATTGTTCGCTCCACTTCCCAGACAGAGAATCCCATTTAACATTATATTTTTTCCTTAGGCAAATTTTGGAAATTATTATATTACTGGTTTCTTGACATGCTAGGAGATGATTTTGGGGACTCAAAAGAGAGATAAAATGGCAGCTGAAGAAGGGAAAGGCAGAAATGTCTTGGCAGCTTAGCCCTCACAGTCTGATAGTGACACTGTGGCTGGGCCTGGCTCAGAGGAAACCCTGTTTACACTGGGGCTGAAAATGCAGAGACTTATTTCATCGATCACAGACCTAAGTACAAAAATGGATAATTTTATTCTAGGGTCACTGTAGTGGAGACAGCCATTGAGTCTCTTAAGCAAGATATGCAGGAAGTGCAACATCAGTCCACAGCCTCTTCAGTTGCAACTGTCCTTAGCATTAAAGAAAGTGTGCACTTCAGGGCACAGTTTGAGATTCTTGAAAACCAAGCACATTCATCACACATTTGCATTTCGGGCCTTCTGGAGGGGATTGAGGGGGATCATCGCCTTATGTTCCTTAAAGAAAGGCTAGCTGATAAACTCTTGCCAGCAGTGCAGTCTTTTGATTTCAATTGCCAAAAAGCTTACAGAATCACTCCCAAGGGCTGACGTGAGGGCACTACTGAATCCTGTACTTTGCTGTTAATAATGGATGGTGTTGGCAATCGAGTCAGGTTACTGTACCTTGCAAGATGCCAGGGGCCCATTATCCAGGATGACAAAACTATTTATTTCTTGATCTCAGCTATGCAACCCACCAATGGCACAAGAAATCTGATGGAGTCTGCAAGCAATTGTATGATGTTTCAGTCATACACTTGATGATTTATCCCACAAGGCTACAGATTTTTGAAGGTAAGGTTTGGGTTTTTTGTAATCCTAATGAAGCAGGCAAGTCGGTAACTAGGACTTTTTCAGACCAACGCAATACTGCTACCACAGAGGCTGATCCCAATCCATGCTTGGAGGTTACCTGACCTACCTGGGGTACAGTGCTGTCTATTCCTTACTACCTATGCTGGGTAGTTGTCTCTTGCAAGAGTGGACCTGCTCATCAGCAGGGCCACTGGAAAATTTTACCCAAAAATGCGAGGATTTTCTTGCAAAAATTGCGGAAAAATTGCGGGGGATCGCTATACATCCCAACTGCCCCCTAATAAATATTTTATTGTTTGCTGCAGCATGTATTGATCACATAAATTGTTAGATAAATGTATTGCCACTTGTAAATGCTTTTAATATGAAGAAAGATGCGTGTTTTTGAAATGCGCTGTAAACTGATCATTATGTAACATATCTTCTAAAATCAAGACATCTAAGTCATGCAGTAGCTAACTAGATTTTATTCAGTAATTTACAGTTACTCTGTTCTGAATACAACCTGAAACAACATATTTTGCCAGTTTCTAGATGTTAAATAATGAAGCCTGTTTAAACTACTTGCTGTGGTGCAAGAACAAAATAAACAGATAAGCAGGCTGCCTAATAAAGGTCTAGTAAGGAAAATATTTATTTTGTTAAAATAATTACTGTTCTTAATCAGCACTGTAAGTACATTTTAAAATCACATGATAAAAGTATCAAATCATACTAATAGCTTTTCATTACATCATACAATAGTTTTCAACACATTATACTTTTGTTCTACTCGGTTTGCAGTGATTTTACTTGGGTTGCAATTACTTTGTCTATTTGAAGGTAACTGTTTAACTATACTTAACCTGTTCTGCATGTTTTCAGAAATGTTTCCTTTTGTAGGTTTTGTATGCGATGTGCAGTGCGGCAAATGACATGTAAGGAATCACTGTCACCAACCCCCTCAGAAGCACATTCAAGTTTATAATTAGCAAGGCCATCCAAACTCTTGACACATTTGAATCAAAATCCTTTCAGATTGAAAGTATTTATACTAGGAAAATCTACCCTACCATTCAAAAACAAGCATTGTGGTCAAGGCTTCATCTAGGTGAATGGGGAACTTTGCACCTCTTCTCACACATATTGTTTCAGTCTCTGTGTCAGCAAAAAGTTCTCTGATAGTCTGCTTTAACACAGATTTTTACATCTGCATGACCAGAGGATTCCAAAACCAAAGCAGGGAAGTGAATCACATGAAAGCAGAGTCACATTTGACCCCTTTTCACCTCACACTGTACTGTTTTGGTCAAATCCAAGTCTGTGTACTAAACTGTTAGTATACCTGAGTAGATTTCCTTGAGAATTGAAATATTTTTATACAATTTCAGTCAAAAATTCCATAAATGCAAGAAATTGCAAGAAATTACGGATTTTGTGCGGAGAAGGGTGAAAATTGCGGAAATTGCAGAAAAATTGCACCCGCAATTTTCCAGTGGCCCTGCTCATCAGCAATCTCTTTGTGGTCTGAGCATTTTCATAGTGACTTGCATTTTGGATAAATAAAGTTGTATTGAATATGCCTTATCCATTGCTTTACAGTTTGGTGTTACTGTTAAAAGATGTGGGCACTGTTCTAATTAAGTTTCCGAGGTCACACCCGGGTTGTTTCTTGTTTCACCTGCTTCTGGTTGTTGTTCTTGGCTTTTTTCATTATTAGCAGTATCTATTATGACTCTGATTGGTCAGTGTGTGTTTGTTACAGGGAGGTTAACTGAGAACAACCTCACAGAATCAAATACACAAACAACTACATGCCAGACTGAATAACAAGACACAACTTCTCTTGCCAAAACAATATAAAGCTTTGCACTTGTAATACAGATGCATATGAAAAAGCTTATTTACTTATATTGTGGGAGGCAAAACGTTTTGTCATAGCTAAAACATTTCATAGTTAGGAAAAGAACAAGTGTCAGAACATTCCCTTTACAGTGTGGGAACATCTCTTTCATAGTATCAGTTTTAGAGTTTTATTTTTTAATGAGGAAACACACCACATATGAATGCACTGCATCATGGGTATGCAAATAATCAATTGTCTGTTATAACTGTAGTGTGTTATGCAATACTAGGCAATTGGGTATTTGCATACCCATGATGTAGTGCTTTCACAAGGGGAGTGTTTCCTCAAAAAAAAAAAATTAATTAAATTAAAAAATAAAACTGTACAACTAATACTATAAAATAGATGTCTCTTCACATAAAAAGGATGTTCCAACACTTGTTTTCTGCTTAATAACCATCTACATGTACTCACTGTGTCCCCGCAATATTAATAAATTAGAGATATTGTATAATACCCATAACGCACACCTGATTGTTGGTTGTGCTGTGATAACCTCACTTCTGGGGTGTTAGATGTAGTTGGTCTTGTGATCAACCATGTCAGGTGTGAGTTTATTTCAGTACAACCCACAACCTGCCATGCATCACTGTTTAAGTCCTTGTTTTGTACTATGTATATATTTTGTGGTTCTCTGTTTGGGGGTGGGGGATGTTCAGGTTTTTTTTGTGATGGACACTACTTGTTATATTATTGCCATATCACTTGATGTGTTTGAACACTTAAAGCAGCAATACTAGATAACTCATACTTCTGTTTTTATTTGCTCTGTGTTGATAATCTCAGTCCCAGAAGCACTGCCCTGTGTCTTGTTTGTGCCTCACTGTCCATTTTAATAGTTTAAAGTGGTCCAATATTGTTTATTTATCTGTCGTGATTTCCAGCTGCCTGTCTGTGTCACAAACTGCAGAAGCAGCATGCTAGATAGTGCAACACAATGTTTTGTAGTGTGGTCCCCAGAAGCGGCAGCATGCAGCAGAGCATTCTGCCTGTATTCATCATGACATCCTCTAGCACCGCCGCTGACAGAGACATAAGTATGTTAATAAGAATAACAGAGTTTTTTTGTTAGTCAGATGGTGAGAGAGGAACTAACAAGTCATCATTCAGCAGTTTCTCACTGCCACCTAGTAGTAGTGTCTTCTTTGGGGACTCCATTTGTCTTAGTGGGCAAATGGAAGTAAACACTGGACATGCACCAACGTGCGGGGAGAATTCAAATCCAAATACAGCAACTGCCATCTTTCCTATAGCACCACAAGAATGGTAACATTTTCTTTATAACTCATGAAATACAGATGCTGGGATGGTAAAACTAATGGAAACATAAACTGGAATTATGGCTGCAGCAATATAGCTGAAAAGTAGAATTTCGATACCACTTCTGGGTTATCCAGTACTGCTGCCTTAAGGTATGTAATACAACTCCATTGAACCCTCTGGTAGGGTGTGAAAAGTTAGGAATGTTTATTGTTATACCAAACTTTTTAAACTAGTTGTCCTGCTCTTGGGCTTCTTGGTCAACATTATTTTTGGATTCTGCATATTCTGTTTATGTGGTACTCCCGCCAATGTGGTACTGAAATATACGGTTACATAGAGAATAATGGATAGGCAAGTGTGTGTTAAGAAATTTTTTACACCAGGTGTGTGATGACCCATAAACCTCAAGAATGCTCGAGAGATGTATGAGGTCATCACTCAATGAGGGCATGTAAAAAAATCCCTTAACACGCCTATCCATTGTTTTTTATAACTGCTGTGGCTGGGATTTGTACTTTCTGATAGAAGAGTGAGAGAGACACAGGAGTGCATACTGAGACAGACAGACTGACACACACACACACACACACACATATGCACACACCTTCTGTGTCTCTGTCATTTAAACAATTTTTGTTATTTATGTCTTTTTTTTCTTTTATTCCCAGTATGGAAGTGCCCTGACAGCTGCAGTTAGAGAAGCCAGTGTCTGTGGTCTCATGCAGATCAGGGTTGCGGTCTCCTGAGGCAGCAACTGAAGGAAAACAGCAGTAGGATCAACCAGATACATCTGTAACGGCAGAATCGACTAGATAATTTGAAAAAATATATACCTTAGTTTTGAGGAGGGTGAGTGGCTAACTCGAAAGTGGCAATGATGAGTGAGAGTCCTCGGAAGCGTAGCTGACCCTTCTCAATTCTGGAAGTCTATAAAATCCCTTCTCACCCCACTGACCAAACCCCCCACCTCCACTCTCAACCTCGAAGATAAAATCATCAAACCTCCTAGTCTGGTTGCCACCGAGTTTAATTCCTACTTCTCCTCCACTACTTCCTCCCTACTCTCCACCCAACCCCACCCCCTACCCTTCGTGCTCCCCAATGTACCCCCCCGTCCCCACTAAAGCACCCCCTGGCCTCCTTTTCACTCCGCCCAGTCACTCCTGGCCAGGTGCTAAAAATACTACACTCACTAAACCCATCCAAAGGTAAATGTCCATCAGGCCTTGATTCCACAATGCTCCTACTCTCAGCACCGGCCATAGCCCACCCTCTAACCATGCTCTATAATCTGTCCTTTAAATTAGGGGCAGTCCCCACAGCATGGAAACAAGCCACAGTCATTCCTCTTCCCAAGGGAGGCGACCTCTCCTCCCCAGCAAACTATCAGCCTATATCTCTGCTCCCCATCCTAGCCAAAATTCAAGAGCGCCTTGTTCTATCCCAGCTACACTACTATCTAGATACAATCTCCTTTTTCACCCCCTATCAAGCCAGGTTCAGAAAAAATCACTCTACCACCACCTCCCTCCTTCGCCTCACAAACTCCATCCTTACAGGCATGGACAAAGGGGAAATAACCGCAGCCATATTTATAGACCTAGCAAAAGCTTTCAACATGGTCTCTCATCCCCTGTTGCTGTCTAAACTTGCCCAAACTGGTCTGTCTGTGGTAGCAAAAAACTGGTTCCACTCATACCTATCAGGTAGGTCTCAATCAGTCCGTATTGGAATGGCTCAATCCACCCCCTCCCTGTCACCAGTGGTGTACCCCAAGGGTCTGTACTCGGCCCGCTGCTATTCTCAGTCTTCCTCAATGATTTGCCTGCTGTCTGCACACAAACTGCCATCCATATGTACGCGGACGATATGGTGCTGTTTGCCTCTGGTCCATCCGGAACCACCGTGACAGCATGTCTACAGAAGGACTTTGACTCCATCCAACGCTGGTTCCTCTGGAACCAACTATTCTTAAACACAAAAAAAAACAGTCTCCCTCACTTTCGGCTCCCTGGCCAAACTAACCCAGCTTACTGAATCACCCACTTTCTACACTCTGGACAGAACACCACTTGAGGCCTGCTCCACATATCGCTATCTCGGCGTCTGGCTAGATCAGTACCTTGACTTCTCAGCGCACATAGACGCTCTGCACAAAAAACTGCATCCCATGCTGGTTGCTCTCCATCATAACAAGCACTGCATCCCTCTACCAACCAGACTAGCTATTGTCCAAAAAATGATCCTCCCAACTATAGACTACGGCAATGTTGTCTATGGTGCCGCCCCCCAAATGTCCTTAGTCAGGCTCGACCCCCTATAGGTTCATAGAAGTTTACGAGCACAGTAGGCAAATGCAAAAGATGCCCTTTATTGTACTCACCACCCATATACCCTATGGGTGGAATTCAAATTTTTTTCTCCCATAAAATCATCTAATCTCTGCTTAAATGTAATTAGATTAGTACTATTAACAACACTTTCAGGTAAAGTTATTCCACATTCCCACAACTCTTTGTGTATAGAATAGACTCCTTTTGGTGGATATACATTTCTCACCTATGAGTTTATAACTATGACTCCTAGTCAATTTAAGGTTGGAAGCTGTTGTTAATCCTATTGTTGTTTTTAAATAACCATTTTTTAGCGTTTGAAATACCAAACATAAATCTCCCCTTATTTGTCGATATTTGACAGAAAAAAGTTTTAGTTTTTTTAATCTTTCTTCATAACTTTTATTATGTAAGACTGTAACTTTCTTGGTGAATCTACGCTGTACACCCTCTGCTAGTTTTAAACTCCCAATAGAAGTAGGGGCACAAAATTGGGAGCAGTATTCCAGATGAGGACGTACTAAACTGGTGTAAAGTGGCATAATCACTTTAGAGTCTCTACTTTTGATATTTCCCAAAATTGAACCAATAATTTTGTGACATTTTTTAACTTTAATTATATTATTTCTATCAGAAGTTAAATTTTTAGAGATTGTAACTCCCAAATCTTTTTCTTCAGCAATACTCTTTAATAAAATATTGTTTAAAGAATAGTCAAAAGCCATATTATTTTTGCCCAAATGTAAAACTTTGCATTTGTCTAATTGAAAAACATTCCATAAGTATTTGCCCAATTTAATAGATTATTTAGATGTTTTTGCATTAAACACTTATCATACACAGAGCTTATCAAACTACCATACAACTCCTTCTGCTGGTTCGCCTTGGACCGTTCTCTCAATACCCACCACTGCGACCTATACCAGTCCCTTGACCTCCCATCACTCCAAAACCGGTGATTGCTGCACGGTGCTAGAATTGCTGCTAAATTCTGGTCACATACGCTCCCTTCCTACCTACTGTATCAGCATCCCTAACTGCCCTCTCCCCACCTACTTACGATCTCCGGAACATTGACTCCAGACTCCTGCACATTCCACACAGATCCACCCGATCAGGTCAGGTAGCTTTCAGTTTCAGGTTGCCCAAGTTATGGAACTCACTGGCAGCTAACATCAGACACACCACAAGTACTCCCCAATGGAATGCCCTTCTCAAATCACATTTCACTACCAAATGCTCATGCTTTCCCCATCACTGAATTTCCCTGCACAACTCTACCCAATCTATCAGCTACTTGCACAACTCCTACCCATTCTATCAGCTACTTGCTCCAGTCTGGGCCCTGTTTTTCGAAATCATCACATAGTGCTATTTAAATGCTTACTACTGAACCTACTACTGTTGTGAATTTGTACGTACGCCTTACCCATTTTGTATATAACAATTTTCTCACTATGTATTTGTTGTATTTCTACTATACTACTGTACCACTGTCTGTTATAATCTTCACATTATGTATGAACTGTTTTCGTCTTATTACTGCACCCATGTAACCCCTACCCCCAGGGTGCATCTGGAATCGAATAGTACTCCGCTCAGTGTGCCTTTCCTGGTAAATCTCTTAAATAAATAAATAAATAAAAAAATAAATAAGTGAGTGTCCAGGCCCCCCACAGACAGATTGGGAGCCAATTGTGTGGTGCTATAGAAATTAATGACACTGGGAGTGACTGAAAGTTTAGAGAATGTTGTAATTACCCATTTTTGGGTTATGACATTTTACAGAGGCTTGAAATCTGGCTGATAAAGGGAGGTCATCAGTAATTATATTTTATTTCCTGATTAAGGAGCTTTGGTTCTGAGACTCTGAAACTTGTAATGGTCTATTCAGTATATGCTTTACTATTATGTTAATGTAACAGTTGAAATGATAAAAATAAAGTAAAAAAAATGCTGGTTTCCTTCACTTGCTGTCCAAAGCATGCCCCAAGTGGAAAGTGTCATCCAGGACCTACTTTTCACAGTGGGAACTTCCTGAACTATGAGATGTTGAAAATGATGTTTCACATGCCCTGCAGCATTCCTACAGTTCGTACATCCAGCTTACCACCAATGTGTGGAGCAGTGGGCCAACAGCAGGGTGTCCTGAGAATTTTTCCAGCCATGAGAATTCCCTTTTATTTTCTGATGCAGAAACAAATGATTTAATACCTTTTATTGGACCAACATGGATGTTACACAAAAGAACAAAGTGGTCACTTACTTTTATCGTGCTTGATATTTATGCTAGTTATGAATATTTAGGACTTGTACATATGTGAATAAATATATTTATCTTTTATATAATCCAAAGTGTGGCAACAGTGTTTTTCACCATCATTTCTGAATCTGGAGAGCATAGGATAATATCACATGTGAATATTTATTATTTTTGGTAATTTACGAAATAATTTTTGGGTAAGGCCTGAGGTAAATCCAAGTGCATTATTATAAAAAGTAATATTATAAGCCTTTGTTCCAATATATTTGTTCTTTTGTGTAACATCCATGTTGGTCCAATAAAAGGTATAAAATAATTTGTTTTTGGATATGTTCTTAAAAGGACCAATATGGCAACTACACCCTTTTATTTTCTGGGCACTAAAGTGCATCTTGACAGTTCCTGTGGAGAGTTGCACAGTACTAACTAGCAGCGGGATTTCAATAGGTGATAGCATGCTTCCAGTGGAAATTCTAACCTAAGTTCATTTTAATGTATTCTGTTTTTATATTCTTGGTATGTTCTTGTGTTGTTGTTATACTGCTGTTATTATTCTGAATAAAGTAAATATATAAAAAAATATTTCTGGGAGCACATCTCATTTCATGAATGTTTGGGGAGTTTAATACTGTATGGCAGCATGAAACAACCTGTCAAATGTTTGTGGCGCATTCCAGAAAAAGTCTGGCAGAAGAAATTGTGATTTATGCACAGTTCACTGAGTGAGTCACAACAACAGCCTCGGGGGCAGTAAAAACACACAGCAAAGTACCATGTATCATGGCCTGTAACAGACAAGTGGCCAGATATTCAAAACTTTGCCCTGGGGCTAAATTAGCACTGCCCAGTGGGCAAACTTAGCCCAGAGCAAAAAGCAAGCTATATTCAAAAGGAATAGCCCAGGGCAAACAGCTTCTGAATATAGCATGGGAATGAGGCCGGGTAAACTGGGCTGGGAGTGCAGGGCAAACTTAGCCCTGGAATAAGACAGCTGTGAATATAGCAACCAGGAACTGCAAACCACAACAGCGACACAGTGCACAGTGATGTGAAGGTAGGTAGAGGTAAACTATGTGGCCTATGTGTGTGCCAGCAAATGTGTGGACCCAGTACAGCTGCAGGCAGCAGCGCATGTGAAAGTACAGTGTGCAAAACTGTAAAATATTCCCCGAACTGTTTGCGCAGCGCTAACATGTTTGCATGGGTTTAGCACGGAGATAAACCGTTTGCCTGCTGCAAACACATTTGCCCGGTGCTAAACTTTGCCATATTCAGAAGTGACATGCAAATGAGCCTACTTAGGTTGTCTCTGGGCAAACATCCAGATTAGCATCTCATTATGCCCTGATTTGCATGCAGTTTGCGCTGCATTACTGCAGGGTCCCACACCTCCATCAGTAGGTCAGTCTGGAAGTACAGAGGGCTGACCAGGTCTGACCACAGCGCCACCTGTAGGTCAGTCTGGCAGTGCATGATGATAGCTGTAGGCTACATGTAAACAGTACAGCATAGCATAGAATACTGTACCTCAGGGGACAACACAGCATAGGCACAGATGGTGGTGGTGCTGCATGCAACTGTCACGCACTGTAGGTCATGCTACAGTGCACAGCAGACACTACAGTAGCAAGGGGACCAGTAGTGTGTGGACACAGCAATGCCTATGGTGTGTAGGGCAGTGATGATGACTGCACTGTATACAGTGACAGGCCCAACATGCAGGTGTTCACTGACAGTGGACATTACTGTTACACTGTTGTGTGACCCACAGATGCTGCACCTCTGGCATGGGATGTTCACAGTGACATATACATATCTGGCTTTGTGTGCTGTGGCAGTTGTACAGCTGTGTGATATGTGACTGGGAGGGCAAGTATTATCAAAAAGGCACGCTGGTGTTGGGGTATTCCCAATACTGGTCCATGTGCACTGCATGATGTGTCCCAGCCTTGTGGCCACACCTGGTCTGTGGCACAGCCTGGCCACCTGTACACTCTCCCCTCAACATCCTCCATGCCCACAGTGCTGCATGTGTGTGCTGGCATCTGTTGGTGTTCACAGAAGAGTGGTCCACAGGTGTGTGCTGTATGGCCACACTGCCATGCTGTCCACTGGTGACAGAGTCACCACTTACTACCTGGCATGGCTGGGACTGGTGGCAGATGATGGCATCATTGTGATGCCAACAGTTAGCAGCATGTTTCCTCTATGTCTGGCTTTGTCTATGTGTCATACTGTATTTATCTGTTAGGGTCACACAAAGCAGTGCAAAAGCTGTGCAAACACTGTGCAATGCCAAAATGTCACACAAAGCTGATTGCCCAGGGTTAAGACTACTTTTCCTAGGCAGCAATGTACACCACGCTAAGTGTCGCACTAAGTCACGCAAAACCACTTTGCACAGTGCTAGTCACTGAATATTGCATTGTGCCTGTATTCATGTACATGCCCCCTCAGTTTGCCCCTTGCATGCATGATTTTGTACAGAGCTAATGCAGTTTGCGCACGCTATTTGGACTTTTGAAAATAGCAAGACCGTGCTAATCCTGCGCTAAACCTGCACAAACACTTTGTGTTCAGCACAAAGTTTTGAATATCTGGCTCAAGATCTTTATTCAAGTATGTGAGAAGTGCCAACGCTGGCTACCAGCTGCACCTCAGGCCTGCAACTCTACATGTGGGTACCCTGGGACAGAATTTAGGGCATCATTCTGCACAGGACCTGTGGGTCTGGGCAATGGGTACACCTGCAGCATTTAGCTAGTTAGTTAGATCTGGTGGCTACAATGATTGAAATATGGGTTGCAGAAATAAAAAGGGAAATGACCGTGGAGAAATGCCAATTTTTAAAATGAAAAGGAAAGTATCTTGCATAAACTCTATTCCACTTACCCCATCATAATCCTCCCCATGTAAATAAACTGTGAACTGACTCCAGAGCCTAATTTCAGTGAGCAGGTTATTGCTGAAACGTGAAATGCCAAATGTCTGAATGTGGGGAGGTTTGAATCCTGGTAAGTCTATGTCTGTGGTAAGTGCTGGGGAGGTGGATTGGGGGTCGTATTGCAGGTTATCAGAGCCACTAAAATGAACTCTGGGTGGAGGCACTGCCATTTTAATTGTATCTTTGGGAAAGGACCCCCGTGTAACAGCTTTAGGAGCCCAGGCCCCTTAACCTTGTATCGGCTGTCAAAGCAGGGACAGTGGCCCTCTTCAGGATGGTGCTGGAGAGGGGCAACACAAACATAGAATGTGTCAGCAGAAAAGAACCAATCTGCCCATCTAGTCTGCCTTATTTTCCATGCCTATCACTACACCCTGACTCTATTTACATAGATACATAGACAGTGTCAGCAGATAAGGGCCTATGGCCCACCCAGTCTGCCCATTTGAGCTTGTAAGTTCAGTTCATGTTTTCCTAGAAGTCTGTTTCCCCTTACCCCAGACCTCCAGAATTCCTTTATGTCTATCCCATGCATTCTTAAATCCTGTGATTGTTTCAGCCTCCACCACTTCCTCTGGCAGGGTGTTCCACTTGTCCACCACCCATTCTGTGAAGAATTTCTTCCTCATGTTTCCTCTGAATGGTTCTCCCTCCAACTTCATCCCATGCCCTCTAGTCCTGGAACATCTTTTTTGCTTTAAAATAGTGTATTCCTGCACCCTGTTCCTCCCTGTAAGATACTTGTATGTCTCTATCATATCCCCTCTCTCCCTCCTGTCCTCCAGGGAGTACATGTTCAGTTCCTTCAACCTGTCTTCATATGACTTGTGATGCAATCCATGCACCATCTTTGTTGCCCTCCTCTAAACCTTCTCTACCCTGTCTGTCCTTACGTAGGTATGGTCTCCAGAACTGTACACCGTACTCCAGGTAGGGCCTCACTAGTGTCTTGTATAGCAGAATTATGACCTCCCTTTTCCTGCTGGTGATGCCCCTGCCTATACATCCCAGCATCCTACTTGCTTTACCTGCTGCCTTGTCACACTGTTTCCCTATTTGGTCACAGGTGTCCCTTCCTCCCTCCTCCCTTACCTCTTCTTATTGTTCCCATGAGCCTATCCCATGCATGTTTGAAACTCCCAACTGTCTTTGCCCCACCACCTCTTTGGGCAGGCTGTTCCAGACATCCATCACCCTTCTGTGAAGAAGTATTTCTCCACATCCCTCTTAAACAACCCCCTCCATTCATAACATGCTTTTGTGTTCTGTGCTCGTCCTCCTGTGAAAGAGACTCTTCTCCTTCCCTTTGTTCACCCCTGTGAGGTACTTATAGGTCTCAGTCATGTTCCCTCTTGCTCTCCTGTCCTCCAGGGAGTACATTTTATTTATTTATTGAAAAGTTTCATCAGGAAAGGCACACTGAACAATCAAGTTGCTTGTCTCTCAGTGCATTCTGGGGGAGAGGGTAGTGGAAGAAACAAACATACAAGTAAATTTGTGGCAAAAATACATCAATACACAAAAAATGGAATTATACAATGCATAAAAGTCAGAAGAAGTGCTTTTAATGTGAGACAAATAGTGAAAATAATGAATAGTATAAAAGTGCGTTCATCATCATTTAAATAAAACTTTAATAATCAGGTACAGGAGAACATGAACAGGTAGTCTTGCTGAGCCGTTGTATGGCACAATTGTAAACATAAATGTTAAGTAGACACCTGAAGTGCTAAGGTAACAATTGCAACAGCTAGGGGGAGAGTAGGACAAGATGAAGAGGAGAATACAGACAGGCAAGTTATCTTAGCTGAGTAATGTAGCATCCTAGTTATAACACAAGGGAATGGGGTTAGGGTAGCTTAGGAGCAGGTGCACTTTGCGGAGAAGATGTTGTGCAGGGATGAAGATATGGAGGGAGAGGAAGGGAGTGCCTTATTTGATGTGGTAATGAGTTCCATAGTTTGGGAAAACGGTACGAGAATGCAGCCTGTCCTACTGAGATAGTTCAGTGAGGGACTGCTATAGTGCAAGAGTTGCTAGATCTCAGAGAGTGAGAGAGGGGTGGAGGAATGTATAAAGGAGGAGGAGGAGAGGTAGGAGGGGAGAGAACCAAACCAAAATTTAGAGATGAATTTAGCACTATGGGAGAGACGTCTGTTATCAAGTGAGGGAAATGCAAGAGAGTGGTAGAGGTCGCAGTGATGAGTGTGGGGGGGGGTCCAGAGAGAAGTGACAGTAGGCATTGAAGAGGGAGTCCAACCTGGTAAAGAAAGTCTTGGGAGCAGCACTACAGATTACATAACAATAGTCAAAAATGGATAGTATCATTTTCTGGACGTGTTCGCGCCCAGTAGATTGAGGTAAGATGCAACGGTTCCTATATAGGGTGCCAAGCTTGGGGCGCAGCTTTTTCAGGATGGTGTCCACATGGTCAGAAAAGTTGAGGTGTTGGTTGAGCCAAACCCTAAAGTACCTAAAAGAGAGGTGTCCTCAAGGGTAGTCCCATCAAGGGTCTGGAAGGAGGGCAAGGAGGGTAGCCTTGAGAGTCTCTGCCTAGTGCCAAAGGTCATGGAGACAGTCTTCTTGGCATTGAGAAAGAGTTGATGTGAGCAGAGCCAGTGCTGAACCTTATCGAGGTTATGCTGTAGTCTGGCCGCTACATCAGAGGCAGGCTGACCGGAGGTGTACAGGACAGTGTCGTCAGCATACATGTGGCTGGAGGATGAGGTGCATATTGATGGGAGGTTGTCTAGAAAAATGAAGAATAGTAGTGGGCCAAGCACAGATCATTGTTTTTATTTATTTTTATTTAGTTGTTTTTAACCAGGTATAACACACTAAGCTGAAAGCTTTTTTACAGGAGTGACCTGGGAGCACAAGGAGGTTAAGTGACTTGCTCAGGGTCACACAGTATGCAAGTGGAAGCTGTGGGATTCAAATCCAGGTCTGGTCTGCTGGATGTCACCAAATTTGCAGCTCAGAGCCTTAGACCACTGCGCTATACCACCAGTGTTAATTTGTAGTGGAGGGGATATCGAATCGGCAATTCAAACTGATTGGGTCTTACCTACCAGACAGGCTCTGAGCCAATTAGTGGCAGAGTCAGATAGGCCAGCTGAAGTGAGGTTGTTTAGAAGGAAGGTATGTGTGACAGTAGACACCAGCAATAAAGATGGGGACTGAGAAGGGCAGGAATAGACTTATGACTAGTGCCTTGTAGGCTGCAGGGATAGATGTGGATAAGATAGTGGTAGATTGGATTGAGGAGGAGATGTGCATCACAACTCCTCATCCCTTACTTACATGATCTTGTCAGGAGATGGAGTAGCCAGGAACAGAGATAGAAGGGTTGAGTATTTTGTTATTTAGCCATGTTTCTGAGAGGATGAGGATGTCAGGGGCAAGCGATACAACTAGCGGCTGTAACAGGTTGATTTGCAGTAGGAGGCTATTAAGGCTGGGAGAACTGACCTGCTGAATATCAGACCTCCCTGGATCCAATGTGGTCCGGCGGACCCGGATAAATCAGAATCAATGAGCTAAATGTACCGAGTCTGAGTCTGTCAGCTGCAATGTGCTTTAAGAAGCACAATTAGTGCATTTTTACCTACGGCCTGTGATAGATGGCGCTTCACAATCCTCCAGAACCTGGCCAGCTGGCAGTCACCTGATGGCCATATTGCAGGTCATGTGGCTCCTGAATGCTTGCTCTTGTGTGAGCAGGCAAGGCACAGGCAACAGGAGGTGAGTACCCGCTCATGAATGAGTGCAAGAGTGGAGAAACCTGATTGGCCAAGTCCATGAAGATTGACAGGCTAGGCAGCCTATAGCTGTAGGGGACTGCCTGTCAGTCCTGGCAATTGGTTGCTGTTGTAGATGGGTGGATCTGGTAGGGTCTGTAGCTTGGCTAGTGCATTCGTGAAAGGTGCCATTTCGGAACTACCTCACATTGGGAGACAATGTTTGTGTTGTCTCTGTCGGTCTGAGACTGTCTGAGCAGCAAGCAATTTAAGAAATTGAATTGTCACAGTTTGTGATCATCAAAGTAGCTGGAGCATTTCTTTTGGGGGAAATAAAAAAACTAGAAAAAAGTAAAAAGAGGAGGCATGATGGAATCTTAATTGGGAGAGGGGTTTAAAGACAGTGGTTGGTGGGTAGGGTGGGGGTTTGGGGACAAGGCATCTAAAAGGTTCCTGGTTGGGGGGCAGACACTGTCAGACAGCTGCACTACATTGCAGAGAAAGAAAGAAAGAAAGAAAGAAAGAAAGAAAGAAAGAAAGAACAAACTGAATTATTGAGACTGTGCCTGGACTGTGGACTGTGGGAGGCTGGAGGAACTGTAACGTACTGTTATTATATACTACTAGTCATAGTCAGTCAGAAGCAGCAGAACTATTAAAATAGTTTTCTTTAAACTGGAAAATTAAAAACTCAAGCTACTGCACAGGGGTGTGAGTGAGGTGGTGTGTGGCTGTGAGAGCAAGCCTGCTCTAGACCTGGCTGGCACCTGAGTGGACAGTGAAACTTTAAATAAAGCTACATACAGGAAAAAACACCTGCTAGAAGACAGCTCACGACTTCAGAGACAATTGAACGTAAAGCTAAGCACCAGCATAGTCATCTGGAGGCAACTGATATAATGAAACTAATGTCAGAGATGACAGCACTGGACTTACAGCCTTACAGAATTGTGGAGCATGTAGGATTCAAAAGGCTTTTGAATCACCTGTCACCACGATACAATGTTTCATCAAGGAAATATTTCTTGACTGTTGCAGTACTGCAGATGAATGATTTAGTAAGTGCTAAACTGAAAAATGCTTTAAAAGATGCAGTTGCTGGGGTTCTCCATCTGGCTTCTGACATATGGATAAGCTGCCAGCCAGAACCGTTTATGTCACTCACTGTGCATTGGATATCATTTATTCCCTGTAGGGACACTGACAGTTCCCCTCTGAAACTGACTTCCCCTCACATCCGGTATATGCCGCAGGATCACACACCTTCCAACATCCTGGATGAGCGCAATAGAGAGATACAGTACTGGCTGACATCACAAGGGCTTTCTGTAGGTTTTATTGTGGCTGACAATGGTTCAAACATAAAGAAAGCATTGCCTGATGGGGGCTTTGTCCACATTCAATGTTTTGCACGCTGCTTAAATTTGATTGTGCATGCATTTATGGAAGAGGACAGAGATATAAAGGCTCTCACACATGTGGCAAAAAGAATATGCACACATTTCAGCCACTCTTGCAAAGCACGCCAACGCCTTCGGGCCGTACAAAAAGAGCACAGACTGCCTCCTAATACTCATATAGAATGTTGCAACAAGGTGGAACTCTACCTGTTACATTTTTCAAAGACTGCTGGAGCAAAAAAAGGCTGTAACACAGTATACACCAGAGAACAGCATAGGGGATGCTGATGTGTACATTACTCCTCAGCAGTGGGCTGTTTTAGAACTTCTCGTCAAGGTAGTGCAACCCTTTGAGGAAATTACTAGGGAAGTGAGTTCCAACAGTGCCACACTCAGCCAAATAACCCATTAATAAAGATTCTTAGATTTCAGCTGAATACAATCAGGGATGAGCTGGAAGCTATAAAAAGCTAATTTCAGATGGGAGAGTCTAGTGCAACTGAAAGGGGCTTGCCACCCAGAACTAAGGCAAGGCAAGGCAAATTTTATTTTTCTGGCACCCAATCCCTGAGGCTCTGGGCAAAATACAAAACATGAAAATTAAATTTACAAATACATATGTACAAAATACTCCACCATACAAACCCACTCACTATATATAAATAAACCTCTCTTTAATTTAGAAAGGACTGATAACAATGATATCATACAGAATCTGAGAAGGCCTGTCTAAACAAAAAAGACTTTAGGCGGGCCTTAAAAACCTCCACCGATGGGGCCTCCCTCACCAATGGTGGGGGCGAATTCCACAAAGCTAGACAGGTGACACTAAAAGCTCGATCACTGGCTGTTTTCAGTCTTGTCCTGGGAATCGCCAGGAGGCCCCTCGAGGAGGACCGGAGGGGACAAACTGAGGCAGCAGGTGTAAGAAGGTCAGTCAGGTAGCAAGGGCCCAGTCCATGTAGGGCCTTGTAGGTGAGCAAGTCCACCTTAAAAAGCACCCTCCATTGAACCGGCAGCCAGTGCAGTTCCCGCAGCACCGGAGTGACATGACAGTATTTCAACTGACCCGTCAACAACCTGGCAGCTGTATTCTGCACTAGCTGCAGTTGACGGAGGGTGCCTCCAGAGACCCTGAGGTAGCGCGCATTACAGTAGTCAAGCCTAGATGTTACAAATGCATGTACCAAGGTGGGGAGGTGCAGGGGTGGAATCAGGTGCCTAATCCTGGTGATGTTTCTCAGATAAAAAAAAATCACCTTGACCATGGCAGACACCTGATAGTCCATCGTCAAACCGCTGTCAAACATCACGCCAAGATCACATACCTTAGAGGAAGCCATCAATGGGACAGACCCTAAGACAAGTCCAGAATCTGCCCCAGAGGGCAACTCCTCACACCTTCTGTTCGACTCCACCACCAGCACCTCTGTCTTATTGGGGTTTGGTCACAACCAGCTAGAGGCCATCCAGTCATTAATCTCTTCCAGACCGTTGTTTAATACTTTCACCGCATTGGATGTCCCAAGGGCACAGGACAAATACAGCTGGGTATCATCGGCATAACATTGAAACCCCAAGCTGTACTTCCTAATGATCTCACTCAGGGGTAGCATATACACGGCAAACAGCATCGGTGACAAGACTGAACCCTGAGGTACCCCACAAGACAGAAAGCTCAAAGATGAGGAAACATTCCCAATCACTACCCTCTGTCTTCTATTTAGAAGACATAGTACATAGAATGATTAAAAAAAGCTAGAGATGATGAGACACTTGGTGAAACGCTCACGGCAGAACATTACATTATTGCATCAGTACTATACCCACAGTACAAGATGAAACACCTTTCACAGTATGACCCAAATTTGTTCCAAAACTGCAGAGAGAAAATCATTCAAGAAGTAAATTTGCTTTTGAAAAAACCATGACAACAGATGCAGCCCCCTCATCCAGTCCTCCTGCACCTTCATGGCTCCCTCTTCTCAGTCAGGCTACAAAACACAGTCAGCTGCTGCCATTCATTCTACCCCCAGCAGTCATCTTTGGGGTCACTTGGATGCTGTCGTCCTTGAGAAATCAACTTCTCCATTTGTCACTGCTTCTGCCCAGGCCATGGTTGACTGTTATTTAGCAGAAAAAGGTATCGAATGGAATAAAGATCCCATTAAGTACTGGCAAAGCAAGGAGCCTGTATGGCCTGCACTTGTGCAGGTAGCCTTGAAGTACATGGTCTGTCTCCCAACCAGTGTATTTTCTGAGCGACTCTTTAGCTGAGCAGGAAATGTGGTAACAGATACACGATCTAGGCTACTACCAGAAAATGTTGAGAAGTTAACTTTCTTAAAAATAAACTTTCCATAGACTGGTTTCACCTATGACCCAGAGACAGCAAATACATTTCTCAGTGACCTCAAAGATGACTACTTGGAAGCGCAGAAAGATCACAGTTTTTCAGAAAAATGAATCTGTACAAAAGTAAGCCCATATGTGGCCTACACAATTTTTGTACCTGATGGCACAATGTTTGCAGCATGTCCTAACAGACTTTGCTAATTCTTAGACTGCCTGAACCTGGTGGCACACTTTTCGGAGCAGGTCCTCATGGATGTATGTAATTTCTGGACTGCCTGTAGTTGAGACTGATGGCAGAATGCTTTCAGTATGTTCTAATTTCTGGATTGCCTGAACATGATGGCACGCGTTTTCAGTATGTGCTAATGGACTTATCTAACTTTTGCATTTTTGGATTACCTGAATGTAAGTCTCTGTCTGCTCAGTACATTCTCAACCTCACAGCCTGTGCTCCTCTTCCAGCACAGTAGCTAGGTCTCCTGGATTCCCTAAGGACATGTAGTTATATTTTGGTAGGGGTCTCTAAATGTGTCATCAGTTTGGGTGGGTGGGTGGGTGGAAGGGACCCCATGCCATAGAAAATAATTGCATGACTCTCAGTGGAGCAGAGAAGTAACTGGCGTAACATAGAAACACAGAAACATAGAATTTGACGGCAGATAAGGACCGCTTGGCCCACCCAGTCTGCCCATTTCCCTACCTACTGGATAAGCTGCAGATCCTAGTTAACCAGCAGCCTACTTCTTCTTACCCCCACCCATCAGAATTGCCTTATGACTGTCCCGTGCATGCTTGAATTCCACCACTGATTTTGACTCCACAACCTTCCCTCCGGAAGGCCGCTCCATGCATCCACAACCTCTCTGTGAAAAAACTTCCTTAAATTACCTCTGAGCCACCCCCATCTTCAGATTGTGCCCTCTTGTTCTTGCACACCTCTTTTTGAAAGATGCTACCTCTTGGACTTTGTAGATCCCTTGAGGTGCTTGAAAGTTTCTATCATGTCCCCCTCTCCTCCTTTCCTCAAGGCTATACATATTAAGCTCCTTAAGTCTCTCTTCATATGTCTTCCAGTGCAGACCCTGCACCATTTTAGTTGCCTCCTCTGGACAGCTTCCATCCTGTCTATGTCTTTATGGAGATTGGGTCTCCAGAACTGCACACAGTACTCAGATGGGGTCTCACCAGCTATCTGTACAGAGGGATAATAACTTCCTGTTTTCTACTGGTGATGCCTCTCCCTATGCATCCCAGTATCCCCCCAGCCCTCCTTGCTGCCCTCTCACATTGCTTGCCCACCTTTAGGTCGTCTGATATGACTATCCCCAGGTCGCTTTCCATTTTTGTTGTTGTTAGTATCTCACCCCCCATTGTGTACTCTTCCTCTGGGATTTTGTTTCCCAGGTGCATTACCTTGCACTTCTTAGCATTGAATCTAAGCTGCCATACATTTGACCATTCCTCTAACCTTGCAAGTCCTTCTCATCCTTTCCACCCCACCCTGTGCATCAACTCTGTTGCAGATCTTAGTGTCATCTGCAAAGAGACATATTTTTCCTTCCAGTCCTTCTGCAATGTCGCTTATAAAGACATTGAAGAGGACCGTCCTAATACTGAACTCCTGCGGTACCCACTAGTAACCCTCCTTTCTTCTGAATGGACTCCATTTACTATTACTCTCTGTGTCCTATTCTCCAGCCAATTCTTTACCCAGGCTGTCATCTTGGGACCCACTCCCAGGCTGGCTAACTTGTATATTAATCTTTTGTGTGGGACTGTATCAAATGCCTTGCTAAAATCTAGGTAGGCCATGTCCACAGCCCCTCACTGATCTACTACTTTGGTCACCCAGTCAAAGAAATCTATCAGATTTGTCTGGCATGACCTTCCCGCTGTGAATTCATGCTGTCTAGGGTCCTGTGCCCCTCTGGCCGCTAGATACTCGACAATTCTTTCCTTCAGAAGTGATTCCATCATTTTCCCTATCACTGAGGTTAAACTAACAGGTCTGTAGTTTCCTGCTTCTGCCTTGCTCCCACTTTTGTGAAGGGGAATCACATCTGCACTTCTCCAGTCCTCGGGTACCACCCCATCCTCCCATGATTTGTTAAAAAGGGTAGTCAGAGTACCAACAAAAGGGTAGCAACAATTCCAAACTGATATCTGTTAGGAGGAAGTAGGCTGTTGGTTAGCTAAAACTGGCAGCTTATCCAACAGGTAGGGAAATGAGCAGACTGAGTCTTCCAAGCAGCCGTTATCGGCTGTCAAATTCTATGTTTCTGTGTTTCTATGATATGTCCATTGTACAGTGTGTGCTACTAAATGGGAATGGGATTCCTCCTCTGAGGCCAGACAGGTCAGTTTACAGTTGCAGCACTAGTAGTACTGAGTTTGACTCTGAGACAGGAAACAGACAGAGCTCAAATACATGACCGCCATATTCAACTGACCAGCACATCGGTGCTATAAACTCAGTTTTCATATCCTGAAATGCTGAATTACAATTCTATTTGTGTGTCACAGATCTCAGTGTTGTTTTATGCAATTATATAGCAGATCTGCAGTTTTCACCACATTTTTTTTTAATTCTAAGTTTACTGAATTTTCCAAAGAAGCTTTAACATGAAGGGACAAGCATTATAATACAAATATCAATCACAGTACATCAACTCCATGCTAAAGCCCCCCTCCCCCAGCTTGGCACAACCCCGGTTAGAAACCGAGTAACATGGTGAACCAGGAAACATACTGGACATATTACCCAAACAAGGCAGGAATGGAAAGATACCTAAACCTGACATACCCCTAACCTCATTAGTATGGTGAAGCTCCCATCTGAAGAAGGTAGAAGGTATGAAGCCTTCCCATATTTTCTTATATTGGGAGAGGGAGCCACCAAAACAGGCTTTCATTTGTTCAATACGGAGATTAAATAACAAATCACAGAGCCATTCCTTATAGGTAATGGCATGTGCATCTAGCCAGTGACACAAAATTCACTTTTTGAGAGTAAGCGATATCATGGCTATGTGGTACCTATGAATTTTAACTGGGATTGTGGAGAAGTCCCCCCAAAAGACAGACCTCCGGCACTGGCTTCACCAACTAATCACAGACCCAACAAGGGTCATGGCTCCCCCTCGGACTAGTACTCTTATTGACTGGGTCCTTACAAACTGCTCTGACAGTATAATATGTTCAGGTACCCTTGCAGATGCAATAAGTGATCACTCCCCAATCTACTGCATCTGGCTCTCTACCAGCAAACCATCTCCGCCTCCAAAACTCATTACTTTCTGCAGTTTGGCCAATTTCAACTTAACACAGTTTACACATGCTCTCTCACTGATTGATTGGTCTCCCATCTACACCTCAACTAATGCCCAGTCAGCACTAGACTACTTCCTGGCCCATTTTGGTCTGCTCCAAGACACCTATGCTCCCCGTGTTACTCATCGTATTCGTGGAACTCAGACAAAGTGGCTAACCAAAGACCTACTCACTCAAATAAGGACCAGAGACAAATTGTGGAAGCATTTCAAAACCACTGGGTTGCAGACCGACTATAACCACTACCGATCCCTAAGAAACACATGCAAAAGAAACATTCACTTAGCCAAAAGCTCTTTCTGCAGAAACCTGCTAACAAAAGCCTCAGGGGACTTCAAGAAATTCTGGTCAGCCATAAAAACATTCCTTGATGCTAATCACAGGGCCCATACTAGTGACATGCTGATAAATGGCATACACTGCAATAATCCGGTGACTACAGCAAACTCTTTCAATCGCCAGTTCTCAGATCTAACCAATTACCTGGCCTCCTTTCCACCTGTACACACTGCTTCCCCCCTAGTGATACTAAACCTCTACTCACGCACCCTCCTTTTAGGTTCTGGAGCATTACAAGAGCAGATGTGCTAAAACTGCTACTCTCCATTCCTGACAGCACCAGCTCGGGGTCTGATGGTCTGGAACCTAGGCTCCTGAAAGCTGCTGCCCCTCTCTCAGCCTCTCCCCTAACCAAAATCTTTAACCTATCTCTATGCCATGGTATAGTTCCTAATATCTGGAAAATAACTAAAGTTACACCAATTCCTAAAAAGGGTGATCCTAAAGAAATTATGAACTACCATCCCAAAGCAATTCTCTCTGTGCTTAGCAAAATCTTGGAAAAACTAGTGGCCACCCAATCCATAGAATATCTTCTGAAGTATAACCTTCTTTCTTGTTCCCAGCTTGGCTTCAGCAAAGGCCACTGCACTTCCAATGTCCTCCTCAAACTCACAAATGACATCTGTGCCTCTATGGACTCCGGCCTCCTGACAGGTGTGGTTTTCTTCGATTTAACTAAGGCATTTGACTTGATTAACCATACTCTTCTTCTTGCTAAACTACGCTCCCTAGGTTTCTCCACCAATGCAGTGGCCTGGTTCAAAAGCTATCTGTCTGACAGAAAACAGGCTGTAGTTTTCAGCTTAGCCACATTAGTTCTTTCATCTATACATGTTGGAGTGCCCCAAGGTTCTATACTTGGCCCCTTGCTTTTCTCAATCTTTATTAACGACATCCTGTTCCTTGCACCTACCTACTCATCTCTGCTCTACACTGATGATCTAGTTATTTACCATAGTGCAAGAAATATCACAGACATAAACCACCCTCTTGCCTCGGACTTTGCAAGTATTCAATCTTGGCTAACTGATGGCTCATTGGTCTAGAGGTATGATTCTTGCTTCGGGTGCGAGAGGTCCTGGGTTCAAATCCCTGACGAGCCCAAAAGTCATTGGGGAATATGGGTGTGGGCAGGACAGTAGTGTGGTGGGTAGGTAACTGGCTGGGTGGCAGGACACAGAGGGTGGTGGTAAATGGCTGTCACTCCACAGAGGGAAGAGTAACCAGTGGGATACCACAGGGATCAATGCTGGGACCGGTTCTATTCAACATCTTCATCAGTGACATTGCGCAGGACCTAGAGGGCAGAATTTCACTGTTCGCTGATGACACAAAGCTCTGTAACACAGTAGACACACCAGAGGGTGTAGACAGAATGAGAAGGACCTGCAGAAACTTGAAGAATGGTCAGGGTTTGGCAGTTGAAATTCAATGCAAGGAAGTGCAAGATAATGCATATGGGGCACAAAAACTCTGGCACAATATATCAGTTGGGGGGTGAGGATATAGCATGCACCAGGCAGGAAAGGGATCTTGGGGTTATCATCTCTGCTGAACTCAAGGTAGGGAAACAGTGTGACAAGGCAGCAGGTAAAGCAAATAGGATGCTGGGATGTATAGGCAGGGGCATCACCAGCAGGAAAAGGGAGGTCCTCTCCTCCCTGTTTCATTAACCACACATTTGGCACTTATTGTACGGTTTCTGCGTATGCGTTGTACTGCAGTGCCTGTTTTCTCACATTGCATTGCTCTTGTTTTTACCTGTCCGTACTGTATTATAACTGCATTATACCGTACAATATTTCTCTACACCCCAAGTTTGATTGGCATGTTGAATCAATGTCTCTCCATACCCTAGTTTGATTGTATGTGATTCCCTCTTAACTGTGCTGCCTATCTCATGTGCTGTGTCACACGTAGACTTATGTATTTCATGCTGTTTTCTCCCGGGTTGTGCCTGAAAATAGGCATCCTTATCCCTAGTGCACCCACCCAGTTACCAAAAGCAAATAAATAAATAAATAGCTCTCCAAGTCCCAGCAGGGGGTCAGCCCTAGTCCTAATAAATTCCCATAAATTTTTGATTGAGGGGCATTCCCAAAAGATATGAGCGAGATCCCATTTGTCATTTTTACATCTAAAACAGGAGCATCTGGGGATCTGCCTATCCTTTTAAGCTTACTGGGGTCCAATACATGTCATTCAGTATTCTATACTGTGTAAGCTTTAATCTATCCTGAGAGACATACCTGAAGGAGTCAATATGAATAGACTCCCAATTCTCAGGAGAGTTTGGGAAACAAGCGTTTCAGTATTGAGGGACCCCACCGCAGGTATCGACCATATTGACTTGTAAGTAGGAATATATTTGGGATACTGCATGAGGTTTCCCACACACTGAAATCAATGAATCCAACCAGGTACAACTCATCTCTGAGTTCCCCATTCCCGGGAACTGCTTTATCAAGAAATGTCAAAGCTGCCATACCTTAAAAATCTGTTTCTGTTCTAGGGAGTAAGAGGCCATAATAGTACCTAAATCCATACATGTCCCTTCTATAAACATGTGCCCTGCTCGGGTTTTATTAATCCAGGGGAGCCATTGTAATGTAATGCAATGATTTTACCCCCTAATCTGTAAGTTCGGATTTCCAACTATTGGTTGCCTGGGATCTTTGAAATTCTGGTATTTAAGAAAAGCACTTAATTGGCTATGTGCCCAGAGAGATAGCACCATGGGTGAGTTGCATAAACCTGAGGGGAGACTCCTGATGGGGACATACAATAGGTCCTCTTTGGTAATATCCAGAGAGGCAATTATCTCTCTTTCCAGAAGTAACCACTCCGGTACATATTCTGAGGAGGCAATCTCTTCCTGGGGTGTAGACCATTTTAAGTATTAGGTCGCCTAGCTTGCCCAGTAATACATTCCAAAATATGGAAGTTTAAGACCCCCAGTCTGTGGGGAAGTTGCCAATTCTATATAGGCACGTCAAGGATGCCCCCCTCCCATATAAAAGAAGAAATGAGAGCATGCAAAGTTTTAAACTATTTCAAGGGCAACCATATATTTAACATGTTAAGGGGATAGACTATTCTGGACAATATATTCATTTTGATTATGCTAAGCTTTCCCCAGAGAGATACAGGAAGAGACTGCCACCTGTTGAAGTCTTGCTGGATAGTATCCAGGAGGGAATCAAAATTCAACTTTTTCATCACATCTTCATTTCTAGACAACATTAGTCCTAAATACTTTATATATTTGGAGCTCCACTGTACACTCAGAGTGGAGATATTGTGTCGATGAAATCTATGGTTCAGTGGAAAAACGGTAGTCTTAGTTATATTAATTTTATAGTTGGAAACATTCCCGTATTCCTTGATAATAGGCAGAGCAATAGGGAATGATTCAGCCGGATGAATCAGGTGGAGAAGCACATCATCAGCATATGCAAACAATTTAAATATATGATGACCTATGGGGATCCCTTGTACCCCATCATTAGCCCTTAACTTAAACAACAACGGTTCTAAATATGTGTTGAACAACAATGGTGAAAGGGGACACCCTTGTCTAGTTCCAGAGCACAGGGAGACTCTGTCGGACAGGGTGCAATTACAGTATATTCTGGCCTGGAGTTCTGGTACAGGGATGCAATCCAGTCTACAAATTTAGCTGGAAAACCAAACTTATGCATGGCTAAAACCAGAAACTGCCGGTCCACAAGGTCAAACACCTTCTCCGCGTCCAGAGACAACAGATCAGCAGGTATGTCAGAATCTCTGGATGCGGAGAAGACGTGAGCCAGTTTCCCAAAGTGATCCATCGACTGGCGCCCCTGCATGAAACCCACTTGATCCGCATGAATAATATCTGGAAGTATGCCTTTCAATCTGTTTGCAAGAAGTTTCGCCAATATTTTGATACCACAATTCAATAATGATATTGGACGGTAACTACTTGTCAATTCTGGATCTTCATCTGGTTTGTGTAACACAATGATGATAGTCTCTAATAAAGAACTATCTAAGGGGTTTCCACCTAGAATCCACTCAAATAAGCGGTACAACCAGGGGGTCAATTGCTTACTGAAAACTTTTTAAAAATTGGGGAGTGCCCATCTGGCCCAGGGGCTTTGTCAGTTGTCAGCGATGATATGGCTGACTGAATCTCCACCTCTGAGATGCGGAGTACTAGCAAATCTTGCTGGTTTTGGGAGAGAGACGGGAGGGCAAGTGGAGAGAGGTACTGTTCCACTAACCCATGAGTGGGTCTGTTGGGCATAGGTTTA
Source organism: Neoceratodus forsteri (assembly GCA_016271365.2). NCBI lineage: Eukaryota > Metazoa > Chordata > Ceratodontiformes > Ceratodontidae > Neoceratodus > Neoceratodus forsteri. Next base: position 88,634,854 of record CM028136.1, read on the forward strand.
TAAAGATCTTTGTAATATCTTGCAAACTCAGCCATTATTTTCTTAGGGGTGAGGTTAAGCACTTTAGTTTGTTGGGATCTAATGCTCGGGACTATACAGGAAGATTCTACTTTTTTTAATCTTAATGTTAGAAGGTGCCCTGCCTTCTCTCCTTGATCAATATATTTCACTCCAGTTTTTAAAATGGCATATTCTGCCTTCTCTTGAAGGAGTAGGCTGTATTGGTCTTTCAGTCCCACCAATAACTGCCTATCTGCCAAGGAGGTGGCAGGAGACAACAATGCTTCTAAAGTATGTATTCTGGATAGTAATGAGAGGGCCTTTTGATCCCATTCCCTCTTCCTATGAGAGGCTTCCCTAATAAAATCCCCACATAATACACACTTCAGGGCCCCCCATTTCAGATCTGGCCTTGCAGTGGAGTTCAGATTCATCCTATTATACTCTTCTATTTCTTGCACAATAGTATCTACTATTTTAGATTCCTTGAGTAGCTGGTTATTAAGTTTCCACAGTGAGTCATGTGGGGTGTCTGGAGACAACACCAGATCACAAACTACCACAGGATGGTCTGAGATCACTCCCAGAGTGATTCCTACTGATACAACCCCTCGCAAGAGTGAATGACTGATTAGAAAGTAATCTATCTGGGAAGAGGATCCATGAACATTGGACCAAAAGTAAACTCTTTTAAGGTGGGGTATAGCATTCTCCAGGGATCCACTAAATCCAGGTGGTCTGCCACATCTCTAATAGCACATTATGCTGGGGAAAGGCCCTATATTTTGGGGGTCAATTGATCTAAATCGGGTGAGAAGTGTAAATTCTAGTTTCCCCGTAATACATGGCTGAGCTGCGAAGGGCGCCAGGACCTGTAGTAAATCAATAAAGAATAGTGGAGAGTCATTACTGGGTCCATAAATACAGCCCAGGATCACAGATGTTCTCTCCAAAGTTCCTTTTACAAATATATAGCACCACTGTGAGTCCCCGATAATCTGGTCAGCCTTAAAAGATATATTTCTGGCTACTAATATAGCTACCCCTAAGCTTTAGGTACTATCACCCACATTAAATACTTGACCTACATATTGTTTGTGGAGGATGGTCCCCTCTGACTCCAAAAGATGAGGCGCTTGAAGAAATATAATGCTACCTTTAAGTAGGCTAATGTGCTTCAGTGCCTGCAGCCTTTTAATTTAGAGTGGAGCCCTCATACGTTCCAAGACAGAAACCTTTTAACTCCTGCCATAGTTATGCAAGAAACATAGAAGCAATGGAAGTCATGTACCACATTGCATCTTAATCCAAACATACCCTGTGCTAAGCTGTCCTTCCCACCTCCCCCATCCCAAATGTGGAAACCCCACCCCCAACCCCACCTGTAGGTCCTCCCTTGTGCTAAGTCCTTTCCCTTCCAGCGATATATCCCTCCTACATCCCTTTCGCCTAAACCCATAAGTCAGTAGCAGTTCAGAGAAAGTGCCCCTCCCCTTCCCACAATCTTTGTAATGCATGACTTCTACCACTGGGCAGTGTCTCGCCTTTCCCTGTCCCCCAACCTCCCTTAGCAACCTGAAATTGTAAAGGTCCCTGGTATCTCAAACCTCTGAATTAACATCTTCCCTTACATCCAAACTGAACACAATGCCACCTGCTAAAATGACAGTGTAAGGGAGGCCTGCCCTTTTCTATTTAATAATCCCCTTTGAGTTCAACCCCCACCCCCCCTTAGTATATGCAGAGAACCAGGCTTGTGGACACAGTCCTTCATAATATCTGGTGCAGGTTTACAGTGATGAGAGAAAAAGGAAAGAAAAAAAAACTTACTCAGGAGCAATTGAACTAAAACCACTGCGACAGGGCCCGTCCCTGCCACTGAGACTTGAGACCTTTTTCTCTTCTTAAACCTCTGGTTGCAACCACTTTCCTGGTTCTCTTTATGCTGTCCCTATTTTTCTGTATGGAGGCAGGCCACCTGCTTACAAAACACCCCTCTCCCCTTTTTTATCCCTGCTGTTTAAATTTTCTCTTCATTTCCTGGTCCCTTGTCTATTCATGTTACCCTGAGTTCCTAAGTAAAAGAAAGTCTTATTACATTAGCAGCACATTATGGTAAACTGCAGGTACCTGTGATGTAAAGGTAGGCTAAAGGAAAGCCTCTATTGTGTAAATAAATTTCCCTAAAACAGTGTTCCTGCTCAGAAATGCTAAGCTAGCATTTGTATGGAAAACTCCTCTTTTTCTTAGAAAAGTGCCTCTGTTAGAGAGACTAAGCTGTTAGCTCCTAAGTAGACTCTGTGTTTAAAAAAAACACCATTTGGTGCTCCTTTTGGTGAAACAAAAGGAACAGCTAAGTTAGTTTGCTTAGCTTCTGTTGATAAAACGCTGTTTCTGTTTAAGGAAACACAGAGCAGAGCTGCAGCCAGTTGTTTTGCTCCTAAAAATATGTTTGGAGATTTCAAACCAGGATTGAAACCAAACTAAATCCTGTGCTGCAAAACACCTGAAAAATGAAGAAATAGTTACAGGTTTACTGTGTTTTAAACATTTCTGTGTCCTGGTAAACCAAAGAAGGTTTTGTTAGTGCAAACCTAGAAAGAACTGAAACACTTAAACAAACAAGGAAGTTACCAGAATGCTGTTGCTGAGCTGCTCCTTGGAAGCTAAGAGCAGGCCTGCATGCTAGCGGCTCTACAGCAGAATGAGAGCCACTATAGGGAGTGAGCGGCCCCTAGTGGTCTATATTTAAAGAGGGCAAACTGTCAATCAAATGTTAGGTGACTGTTGTTTGTATCAAATCCTTTATACAGAGTTTTTATTGTATAAAAAGTGCAAATGAAAGTTTGTATTGATGTATAAAACAAGGTTATGCTAATGAACACTATTTTGAAAGGTTATTCACTGATTTTACCTTGTTCCAAAAGAATACTGGGTCACCTGACCAAGGAGGCGGGTACATAAACCCTACCTCTCCAGGTGGCAAGTTCGATAGGGTCAGTTCTTCCTAACCTAGTTGGAGGGAAGGTTCAGTCTGTGAGTGAAGAGAAGTCTTTGGAACTACCACTGATTGTTTAGTTTCTTTTGTTTTCTGTATTTTTTTTTTTTTTACTTTTTGGTGCTGTAAATTGTTTATGAAGTAATACACATCCCACCAAACAAGCAGTGGGTTGCACCTAAACTGCTGCTTCTGTGTATGTCGTTTGTCTGCCTATAGACCCACCCTATAACAACCCCCCTCTCAGTATAGCCAGCTGTGCCGCCGTGTCATCTGGAGCACTTCCGGTCGCCCTGCTTCTTGAGCTAGGTGTTGACTTTTCTCATCTTGTAAGCAGCTCGAGCTATGTCAAAATAACTTCTGCGCAACTAAGACAACCCCAAAACCCTGCAATATTATATTCATATTGCTAAACAAGGCCCACCAAGTGAGATTAGCAAGCAAAAAGGGCAACAATAGAAATGAACAAAACATTCTGACTTTCAAAAAGTCCGTAGAGTATCTTCTGTCTGCCTATGTATTAATTGCTGTACACCCGAAGAAACATCCAGGTTGTAAGTCCCCAGGATTAAGTAACATCCCTGAGTTCAAATACTTTCAGAACATCAAAATTTAGTTCGAATTTTCCAAATGGAACCAATATTAACAGTCTATCCAACCACCTCCGGTGTGGAAACAAGATTGTAAGTCGTTTTTCCCTAAAAGATCTGTGTAAGGCTGCTCAAACATACTCGTCCCACCATTTGAACACTTAGAAACATAACATAGAAACATAGAATTTGACGGCAGATAAGGACCGCTTAGCCCACCCAGTCTGCCCATTTCCCTACCTACTGGATAAGCTGCAGATCCTAGTTAACCAGCAGCCTACTTCTTCCTACCCCCACCCCCCAGAACTGCCTTATGACTATCCCATGCATGCTTGAATTCCACCACTGATTTTGACTCCACAACCTCCTCCGGAAGGCCGTTCCATTCATCCACAACCCTCTCTGTGAAAAAAATACTTCCTTAAATTACCTCTGAGCCCCTCCTCTATCTTCAAATTGTGCCCTCTTGTTCTTGCACACCACTTTTTTTGAAAGATGCTACCCTCTTGGACTTTGTTGATTCCCTTGAGGTACTTGAAAGTTTCTATCATGTCCCTCTCCCTCCTTTCCTCAAGGCTATACATATTAAGCTCCTTAAGTCTCTCTTCATATGTCTTCCAGTGCAGACCCTGCACCATTTTAGTTGCCCTCCTCTGGACAGCTTCCATCCTGTCTATGTCTTTGCGGAGAGTGGGTCTCCAGAACTGCACACAGTACTCCAGATGGGGTCTCACCAGCTGTCTGTACAGAGGGATAATAACTTCCTGTTTTCTACTGGTGATGCCTCTCCCTATGCATCCCAGTATCCCCCAGCCCTCCTTGCTGCCCTCTCACATTGCTTGCCCATCTTTAGGTCATCTGATATGACTACCCCAGGTCCCTCTCCATTTTGTTGTTGTTAGTATCTCACCCCCATTGTGTACTCTTCCCTGGGTTTTGTTTCCCAGGTGCATTACCTGCACTTCTTAGCATTGAATCTAAGCTGCCATACATTTGACCATTCCTCTAACCTTGCCAAGTCCCTTCTCATCCTTTCCACCCCACCTTGTGCATCAACTCTGTTGCAGATCTTAGTGTCATCTGCAAAGAGACATACTTTTCCTTCCAGTCCTTCTGCAATGTACGCTATAAAGACATTGAAGAGGACCGGTCCTAATACTGAACCCCTGCGGTACCCACTAGTAACCCTCCTTTCTTCTGAGTGGACTCCATTTACTATTACCTCTGTGTCCTATTCTCCAGCCAATTCTTTACCCAGGCTGTCATCTTGGGACCCACTCCCAGGCTGGCTAACTTGTATATTAATCTTTTGTGTAGGACTGTGTCAAATGCCTTGCTAAAGTCTAGGTAGGCCATGTCCACAGCCCCTCCTGATCTACTACTTTGGTCACCCAGTCAAAGAAATCTATCAGATTCATCTGGCATGACCTTCCCGCTGTGAATCCATGCTGTCTAGGGTCCTGTGCCCCTCTGGCCTCTAGATACTCGACAATTCTTTCCTTCAGAAGTGATTCCATCATTTTCCCTATCACTGAGGTTAAACTAACAGGTCTATAGTTTCCTGCTTCTGCCTTGCTCCCACTTTTGTGAAGGGGAATCACATCTGCCCTCCTCCAGTCCTCGGGTACCACCCCTTCCTCCCATGATTTGTTAAAAGGGCAGTCAGTGGTGTCACTAGTTCCACCCTTAGTTTTTTAGAATTCTGGGATGAATCCTACAGCCCCATTGCTTTGTCCACCTTCAGTTTTAAGAGTTTTTCAGAACCCTTTCTTCTGTAAATGGGCCGGTATCAACTTCTGTATCCAGTGTGTTACTACTGTTTGTTTTATGTACCTCCCCCTCTTCCTTTGTAAATACTGAGCAAAAATATTTGTTTAGTATCTCTGCCTTTTCACAGTCTCCTCTGCCCACCCTCCTCCCTTTATTAAGCCTCACTATCCCTCCCTTGGTCTTCCTTCGGCCCTGATGTACCTTATAAAGGTTTTATCCCCTTCTTAACTGAGTTGGCTATCTTTTCCTCGGTTTGGGCCTTTGCTGTTCTGACTACCTTCCCAGCCTCCTTTTGCTTTAACTGATACAGTTCTCTGTCCTGCTCCTTCTGCGATTCCTTGTACTTCCTGAATGCTTTCTTTTTCTCTTGAACCTTCACTGCCACTTCCTTTGAGAACCATAGTGGTTTCTTACATCTTAGGAAAACTAAAGCCCCACAAGTCCACTCCGGGCTCTCATCCATCTCTGAACAAGTTTGGGAGCAGTTTCTCAAGCTCAAATTCTGCAGATTTTGGATCTTCTAAGGGGATCCATTTCCCCTCTATGGATACTTGCAAGTTAGCAGGATTCATCATCCGAAAATGGATATTTGCAGTTAATAATTTGGTGACCACACTATGAAACTCAGCTCTGTTTTGTCTCTCTGATGGGGGAGGTCCTTGGTGATACGGATAGAGGATCCCTCCCAGAGCACTTCCTTCAATTCCTTGACTTTTGCCAATAAATTCTGATGCTCTCGATAGTTTAGGAATTTAAAAATAAATGTCCTGGGCTGAGTTCCAGGCAGTGGCATAGGCCTTAAGGCTCAATGAGCCCTTGTCATGATGTAGTCAGAGCCAAAGGGTTAAGGGCCCGCTATTTTTTGTACCAGCTTCTGTGCAAATATAACAGCATTTGAGCCTTCTTCTCTCTCTGGTAGCCCAATAATGACCACCACATTTTTGCAACGGCTTCTGACCTCAAGGTCCTCAACCTTAGCTTCTAACTTCACCATCCTCTGCTGTACAAGCAGGGGTGCCAATAGAAATTCCTGGGCCCGGGACACATCTTTAGGACTGGACCTCCCTTAGCCTCACATCCCCTGTTACAGGTCCCCCTATGGGCCCCCCTGAGCCACTGGCCCCAGGCAGTTGTCCCCCCTGCCCCCCCCCGTCTGCTGCCCTGCATACAAGTGCCATAGCTGGATCCACTTTCTCTGCTTCCTTCTCTAGGAAGGTAGTTCGTACCTCACAGTCTCCTGTGCGTTGTGCTAAATCTTCAAGTTTACTGGTGACTGCTTTTACTTCTTCAGTCAGAGAGCGACCTCATTCCTAAAGGGATGAAATTCTTCAAGAAAATGCTCCAGGGATAGAGGAGTGGTCTCCGTGGCTACAGTAATTTTCCGGGTCGCTGAGGTGGATTGGGCCTTCACTTTTTTGTAGCTTTCTCAGGCATGATCAGCAGCGTGTGGATCAGCAGGGAAGCTCGCATTTCTATCTCTGTGACAGGCTGAAATCCCCTGTCAACGCTTTTTCTTTGCTCCTTTAGGTTGCAGCACACCTTTCTCCCTCTGTAATAGTAATTTTTAGTTAGAAAGCAGAGTTTAAAATGGGGGTTAGAAGAGGAAGCAGCAGGAGCGCTCAAGAAAAGCAACTACTTAGCTAGAGGCATCACATGATCTGCCTTTTTCACCACATTTTACAAAAGGTTCTCATTTAAATCAGGACTAGTCACAACTTATCAGGACTTTGGCCTGGATCCTGATCCTGATAATAAGGATCAGGACCTTTTTGGGTCTGCCCAACCCTAGAGGCTATGTATTTTGAGGGTGAGAAGTTTGAGGCCTCAGAGGAGGTTTGGTGAGTTTATGGGGGAGGGTCCAGTGTAAGTGTGTGTTAATTCAGAGGCACTGGAGGGTTGGGACCAGGGTTGGGGTTAATATCACCAGTGGATAGGAGTAAGAGTGTGATGATGGTGAAGTGAAGTTTAGAACTCTTATATCATGACTGGGACATGGACGAACTTAGGGTTGGGGAGGTTATGAGAGGGTGGGGACTGCATTCTTAGAAGCTGCAAAAGCACATAGGAGTTAGGGACTGACATGAGAGATGCACGAGGCAGGAGTGGAAAATGGGACCAAGTAAGATGGAAGGGGGATGGAGTTACAACAAGGAGGAACATGGGAGCCTGTAGGATAGGAGAACAACAAAAGGGAGGTGCAATAGAGGCAGGGGCAGGGTCTGGGAAGTAGGTGAGAGTGAAGAGGGAGATGATGGGGAAGACTGTAAGAAGGAAGCAAGAGGAGACTGTTCACATAGTGAGACTTATAGCAGTAGAATGCTACACATGTGATTTGTTCAGAAAGTGGTTTGGGAGAGAGAAGAAGAGAAAATAGTTGTGGTCAACTTTAATTAATTTTTTTTTTTATTTTTAGTTGTTTAACCAGGAGTAGCACACTAAGCCGGAAGCTTTTTTACAGGAGTGACCTGGGAGCACAGGGAAGTTAAGTGACTTGCTCAGGGTCACACAGTATGCAAGTGGAAGCTGTGGGATTCAAACCCAGGTCTAATCTGCTGGATGCCACCAGATTTGCAGCTCAGAGCCTTAAACCACTGCACTATACTGCCTCCCAAAACTTGATTTGTTGAAGCCCATAAAACAACTAACTGAGGGGACGATTTCAGAGTTGGGGCAGTGCACACAAGATGAGTGCCTCTAGTGGATGAAAAATAGCACGAGCCATGGGGAAAGTTGACACTTAGTTTTTTGCGCCACACTGGGTCATGTGACCTACCTTGGCTATATTAGTAGTTGTCCACAGAGGGTGAGAGGGGAACAGGAACAAAGCACCGGCAGGATTATTCTGGGGCTAGCTGGTGGGTGGGCAGTGGTGCAGGCGGCAGCTGCTGGAGAAGAATCACGCCACAGGTCGAGGAGGGAATACCCAATCAGAGGCCTCCAATCTAGAAAGGAAGTATATGCTGAGCTCCTGCAGAGTCTCCTCATATGGTGTTCCATGGGACCCCTGCACCATTTTAGTAGCCCTCTTCTGGAATGCTTCCACCCTGTCGATGTCCTTGGGAAGGTGAGGTCTCCAGAACTGGACACAGTACTCTACTAGGGGGCTCACAAGTGAGTGATACAGCGGTAACCCCAATTCTATGGAAAGCCATGTGTACAAATGCCTGTAGCCTGGGAAACAAGATCCCAGACCTAATGGCTTTGATGGTGGAAGAAAGCCTAGATATTGCCGGAGTCACTGAGACATGGTACACAAGTAACCATGACTGGAATGTTACCATGCCAGGGTACACAATCTTTAGAAGAGACAGGAAGGAAAAAAGGGGAGCAGCTTTGTACAACAGGGAGGGGATCAAAGTAACTGAGTTAGGAGGAAGACAGGAAGGGAAGAGGCACTATAGGTCACCGTAGAGACAGGGAATGGCACCACCATCTGCACTGGAGTTGTCTACAGACCTCCAAAATAGGGGGAGGAAATAGGCAAGATATTAGTGGATACGTCCACAAAATGGCTGATAAAGAGGAAGTGTTGCTGGTGGAAGACCTAAACATGCCAGACGTTAACTGGAACACCTATATAGCAGCCACAACCAGGAGCAAATACATCTTGGATGCCCTGCAGGGGGCATGCCTCAGGCAGGTAGTGGAGGAGCCCGCACATGAGGGAGCAATATTTGACCTGGTTCTCACCAATGATGACAGAATAACAGATCTGTCAGTGGGCAGACATCTAGGGTGCAGCAATCACCATACAGTGTGGTTTAAGGTGAAGACAGTAGTTGAGTCAAGCCACACAAAAGTAAGGGCCCTGGATTGCAGAAGGGCAGACTTTGTGAAAAATGAGGGAATAACTGAAGAAAATCCTGACAAAGATGGGGGGGGGTATAGAAACAGTGGGAGAGACTTTAAGGAGCCATAACGGTGGTAACAAGCCTCTGTGTAAAGCAAGTCAACAAAGCAAAAAGAAGGAAAACAACACTATGATTTTCTAAAGAAGTGGCAGGGAAGGTTAAGGAAAAGAAACAAGCATTTAGAAAGTACAAAGATACAGAGAGAGGGGAAGACAGACAGCTGTATCAGGCAAAGCAAAAGGAAGTGGGAAAAGTAGCCAGGAGTGCAAAGGCACAGACTGAAGAACGAATAGCACAATCAGTGAAAGAAGGAAACAAAATCTTCCTTCAGGTATGTAACCCCTAGGTGGCACAATCCCAAGGGATACTACCCCTGCCTGCATGACTAGATGTAGGTTGAGGGGCCTGTGCTCACTGAAAGGGTGCCTCCACCCTGAGGATTGGTGTAAGGGTAGCATGGATGCTATAGGTATAGCCCTCTGGGTCACTGATACCCCCCTCTAACCCCTCTAGTGGCTTACACAGGTCAGCAGATGAACAATCACAGTTAGCATAGGAATACAATATTGAACCCACACTTGGTACACTTATCACCAGGGCTGGCTCAGCTGCAATGGCCTTGGAGACCCCATGTAAAACAAGACCTGCAATAGAACAGTGCAATGGCAATACAGTATCCCCTCCACAAAGATAAACACTAGCCAAATTAAATGCAGAAGAATAGAATCTGATTTATTCAGGGGACGTGAAGAAGGGTGGGGCAGCAATCTAGCATTTGAGTCCAGATCTGATTTAGTCAGGTTAAACTTGCATGCACTTTAACCCACAATTTGTAATCTGGAGCCGGATGGAGCAGTTCATGGTGATCAACCCAAACAATGAAATCAGATGACACACAATGATTGGAGCTTTGCTGCAGACAGCTATCCTGTTGGTTACTCACGCTACCCAGACCAGGAGGCAGGACTGACAAACTGAAGACCTCAGGATGAGGTGCTGGTTTGCCAGGGGAAGCAAGGCCCACATGATGCACCTTGGTGGTTGATCCTGTTTGATGGTGTTGAGCAGGGAGCTGAATCCCTGAGCTGGTCTTTTGCTGGATGAATCTCTGTAGCATGAGCAGCAATCTAGGCCAAGATGGTGAGGCCCATACCAGGTGGAAAGTTCAGATTTCAGTCCGTTTAAGTGCTGGAGCAGCTTCCAGCTAGCGTGACACATTCGAAGGTGTGAGGAACCAAATTGCAATCCAAACTGCACACATAGTCAAAACAGTCAGATACCACTGTTCGGATGACAGTCCAGTTGCAATTAAGAAGGGTCTCTGTGCAAACCGTATACTCTGTGGTTCTCTCCAAATTCCTGACAAGCCAATCACTCCAGGAGCAAGTCTTTGGTCCACACCAGGTGAAATTCACTCTCTTTCACTTTCTGTTCAGAATTCAGGTCTCACAAACAGATTCAGATATAGTCAGATTCAATTTGCAGGTTTCTTCACACTGTAAGATGGTAGCAGGCAGGCCAGACACAGCCTTCCCACCGAATCCCCGTGTTACCACGCAGAAGCAGCTGCTCGAATTGTTCGAGCTGTTCACTCTCTCCACTCCAACTCTTGACTGACCTCTGCTGCAGGCAGCTCTGGGATTTCCCAAGGATCCAAAAGGTTCAGTTGGTTGATCCATCTGTCTGGCACAGAAAGGGATCCCCCTCCAGGTCAATTTAGATGCTAAACAATAAAAACTACAATTCCTACAGAAATTGATTCCCACAAGGCCTCTGGGGACAGTCTCCATTTTAAGGTCCCCCAAGGTACCAACTGGTCCAAACTGGCAGTCCAGAATCAAAATGGTGTCTCTAAGCAGACCAGTCCATACTGCAAAGGAAGGCAGGTTAGACAAGCTTCAATATTATTATTAATAAAGCAGATAATCAGCAAACAATCACAGATCCTAAAAGGGCTCCCTCTACGCATATAGCGATGACAGAGTGGAGCAGCTGTACCACAGCCCGGGTGGGACTCGAGTCTGAAACCACTTGGCCCCCACTCAGATTAATTATGTCCTACAAAATAGATATCTCTTAAAGAGACAGGCATGGAGGCTAACAGGGCACTCACATGCAGGCATATTCAAACTGTTTAAACACAGAACACCAGCTTGGCAGTGTGCATTAGGCAAGCCCATAAAGACATTTAAGGAATCCCCATTTGTAGGGAGGTTACATCCTTCCCTGCCTGGAAAGAACTTGGTGTCTGTGTCAAGTGTATAGTTACTATAACATTATGTAAAGACATTACCTATATGAGACATATATGTTTCATTGCTATAGAGAGGCGGTATAGCGCAGTGGTTTAAGGCTCTGAACTGCAAATCTGGTGACCTAGGTTTGAATCCCACAGCCTACACTTGTATACTGTGTGACCCTGAGCAAGTCACTTAACTTACCTGTGCTCCCAGGTCACATCTGTAAACAAGCCTTCAGCTTAGTGTGTCTCTCCTGGTTAAACAATTGGTAAAAAAAAAAATTATATATATACACTAAACAAAATAAAGACTGATGCATCAGTAAATGGAAGCTTATAATATTACTAGACTTATTCATGATATATTTTATACTCTGTAATACAAGCACCTCAGTGCTGGAGCAGCGTGCCTCTGATGAGAGGCGGTATATTCTGTGCAACTTTAATATAAATAAACTTGGATTGAGCCTTCATTGTGATTTTAAATAACTGTATGTGGATTGTGTAGTGACTGCTTCACAGACCTACCTTCCTTGGTGGAAACTGTTGGGTATTGTGGGACACTAGTGGACATGAGTGTCATACCAACACCCCAGTGTTATTTCCAACTAAAATACCTTGAGCAGCACAATCAAATACATCTTTGTGCCCTATTGGCAGCTTCCTAATAGCAAGGAAGTCAATTCTAGTCTATAGTTAGGCATTTTAAAAGCACTTGGGGTAGTGTGAAACCAGAAGTTAGGCACACAGCACACTTCTGGTTTTCGCGCTATTTCTTCACCCTGTTAGTGAGCGGGGCAAGTGTGTACAGGGCCGCGTGTGGAGACGCACGCTGAGACACGCTCATCAGTGTATGTCTACCGCGTCATCCGTGGAAGTCGGGGACAAGAGGCCACAGTATAATCCAGGGGTAAGTGGAAAGTATTTTTAAACAACCACCAATAGTGATAAAACAAACAACCAAGTTAGGGACAATAAGACTAGGTTATAGGTAAAACTAACTACACTAGCATACCAAACAAGTATTATTTGACTTAAAATCATAAAGACTATAACATGATTACCCTGGGAACTGTTGTCAGAGCTGTGGGATGTACAGTCTTGGGGGAGCAAACATGAGGTTATACTTGTAAGAATTGTGTACTCATTACTATTCTTTATGACAAAATAGATAACTTGCAGGCTAGGATGGTAGTGAAATCTGATATAACCCTCCTGGAGAACTATATTGATTCCATGGTAACAAATCTCGAAACCACAACTGCAACCATGACAGACTTAGAAACCAATGTAAACAGTACCATTCAAGTTGAGACAAACTCATTAGAACCTACAGGGACAGATAGTACCTGGGCCCTGGTGCCAATAAACATACATAAAACAAAAAGGAGAGGTGGCCAAGTTTACTCAAGCACCCCACTCTTACCTGTAAACAATAGATGTGAACCATTAAAACCAGACGATGATCCCAAAGTCCAGGATATAGAATCAGACTACTTAGACACCCCTATTACATCATATGTCATTAGTCCCAATAAAACATCAGTCACAACACCTTCTGAACATGCCACACTACAATCTTTATGGATTAACAGGTAGGGTAACACAGAATCTAACAATATTATCCAAGGTCCAAAATCAATCTTTGTCCTGGGTGATTCCATTATCAAACATACAGACAGATTAAAATGTAATCCAGACAAAAACAATCAAACCTGTTCTAGTTTCAGGGGGGCTAGAGTATCCAACATTACCAAAATGGCCAGTACTATACTTAAAAATAAAACAAACATATCATTAGCAGAAATCCATGTAGGTACTAATGACATTAACAGGACATCATTAACTGAATGCAAATAGGATTTTGTAGCCCTGAATAATCTACTAGTAGAGAGGGGACGTGACGTATGTTTTTCAGAAATTCTCCGAGTATCAAGAGCAGCTGCAGCTATTACAAACAAAATCAAAGCCTTAAATGAGTGGCTCCGGAAGTGGTGTTTTAAACAAAACATCCCATGTTTAACTCACTGGGAGGACTTCTATGACAGACCTTCCCTCTTCTGCTGGGACGGTTTACATTTAAGCAGGAGAGGAAGTACCATCCTGGGGAAAAATATTGCCTCATTTATCCTCAAACATGTAAACTAATAAGCAAGGGGGACAATGGACCTACTTCCATATCTCTAAATAACAGGACGAAACACCAGAAATGATGTAATGTACTGTCTATAAATACAAGGCCACTAAACAATTTCAGAATAGCAGAATTAGAAGTTAAAATTAATACTCTAGATATAGGTGTCATCTCAATAACCGAAACCTGGCGGGACACCGATTCTGAGTGGTGAAAAAATATACCAGGTTTCAAACTTTGTCATAAGGAATAGAATAGATAGAAAAGCAGGAGGAGTTTGCATGTAAGTGAGGAGCGATATCCCCTCCTTTGAAAATACAAGGCAAATCACCACTGAGAGCTTATGGGTCACAGTCCAACATAAAGGACAACTGCAAGTACTATGAGGGACATTTTATAGACCACCTAATACAAGATCTGAGTAAACTAATCTACTACTTACAGAAATTAAACAACTTGCAAGCAAGGGAAATGTAATAATACTAGGGGACTTCAATTTTCCAACTATTAACTGGAAAAAATTTAACTGGAAGTTTAGTAGCTGAAAAAAACTTTATTTTGGACATCATAGATCTGGGATTAGAACAGTTAATGTTTGAAAATACCAGAGGAAACAACATACTGGACCTCTTGCTGACCACCACTGACAATAACATATCTAACCCCTCTATGTCTGACCCCCTGGGCAACAGGGACCATAAATCCATACAATTTAGCCTATTATATCACCAACAATACCCCAGAAATCACATATTACTAAAAAATTATGACAAAACTGATTTTAAGCTAATAAATAGTTATCTAAGAAATATGCAATGGGAAGACATATTATTACCCCTTACTCTGGAACAAGCTTGGAACAGCTTTAAAAGAATTATCTCAGACTTAGAAGCTAAATTTGTCCCAACAAAAAAAAAAAATACAATAACAAAGGGCAGATTCCTACATAGATAAGCAATAACATAAAGAAACTAATTAAGCAAAAAAAAAAAAAGCTTTTCTCCAAACTCACAAAATGCCCAAATAATAATAACATTTTACTACTTTAGGGAAAGGGGAAATTGTTTAACCAAGAAAGGTACACTAAGCTGCAACTTGTTTCCAGGTGCGACCTGGGAGCACAAGGAAGTTAAGTGACTTGCTCAGGGTCACACAGTATGCAAGTGGAGGCTGTGGGATTCAAACCCTGGTCTGGTCTGCTGGACGTCATCAGATTTGCAGCTCAGATCCTTAAACCACTGCACTATACTGCCTACTACTTTACAGAACTTCTGTAAAAAAAGTAAAAAAGCAATATTTAAATCAAAGCAAAATTTTGAATTTAGGATAGCACATACGAAAGATGGACACAAATCTATATTTTCCTACTTAAACAAAAAAAGGGAATACTAGGCAAGTAGGACCACTAATAGTAGATGAAAAACCATTAACATCAGATAAAGACACAGCTGATAAACTAAACAACTATTTTGCTCTGTCTTTAAAAAAAAAAAGTATCCTTTCCAAACAGTAAAAATAGCCCAACAAATCCAACTACTGTATAACAATTAATCTAACAAAAGATGTTTTAAAAACACTTAATAAAAAAGGAAGTCCAGGACCAGATGGAATTAGTCCCAGGTTTTTGTCAGAAACAGCTGATACAGTCTGTATCTTCCTAGCTATTATTTTTAATAAATCTCTCAAAGATTCCACAGTACCCACCGATAGGATGTTAGCCCATGTAACACCTATTTTTAAAAAAGGGAGTTGATCAACTCCAGAAAGCCATCGACCAATTAGTTTAACTTCTTGTACCTCGCAAATTACTAGAAAGAATAATAAAAAACATATTAGAAATAGAACTTCAAAACCTAAATTTTAATGACCCATCAGCACGGATTTAAACAAAGCCATTCAACCACTTCCAACCTGATAGCCTTTTATATAATCACATTAACCAGGAGATCGGCTGATACTCCTATGGACATGATTCTCTTAGACTATAGTAAAGCTTTTGACCGAGTAACACATGAGAAACTAATTAACAAACTTTTACATTTAGGGATTTCTATACATTTAGTTAAATGGATAGACCACTGGTTAACAAACAGAACACAGCGGTTGAGAGTTGATTGAACCCTATCAAATATCGGTGAGGTGACAAGTAGGGTCCCACAGGGCTCTGTCCTTGGTCCAACTTTCATTTATTCATTTCAGACATGCAGGTCCGTTCAAACACCTTTGTATCAAAATTCACTAATGATACCAAACTGGGAGGGAAAGTGGACTCACTAGATAGCAGCAAATAACTACTAAAGGACCTATCTGAAATCGAGGCCTGGGCAAGAACAAACTAAATGGATTTTAACATCTAAAAATGTTCTGTACTTCACTTAGGTGAAAATAACCCACTTCAGTCCTATATACTAAACAATATTACATTAAAAGTCACAAGTAGTGAAAACAACCTTGGGATTATAGCTAATAATACACTTTCCTTCACTGACCACTGTAACAAACTGGCCAAGCACTCTAATGGACTTCTTAGGAGATTTGACTGGACCTTCGTAACTAAATCAGAACACTGTTTCATTCCCCGCCATAGAACATACATCAGGCCACGTACAGATTATGGGTCACCCTTCTGGAGCCCCTTCCTCAAAAAGGACATAGAGAGGGTGGAGGGTATTCGGAGGAGGGCAACAAGGATGGTCCCCCATTTGGCACAGCTACACTATGCAGACAGGCTCAAAAAACTAAAATTGCATTCTCTTGAAACAAGACGGTACAGGGGAGATCTCTTGTTCCTCTATAAAACTGTACAAAAACCTGTCTTAATGGAGCAATGTGGGATTTGTCCTGCAGATAGAAAGCTTGTACCAAGACTGCATTCTAGACAAACAGAAATTCAAAAAGCAAAAACCAACAAGAGACTACATTTTTTCACAGTAAGGGCGCCAAGTATTTGGATGAAGTTATCAGATTATCTTGTGAATAGTAAAAACTTGGAAACATTTAAAACAAACTTAGACTTCTGGCTAAATGTTATTTAACTTTCAATGTTCCATAAAATCGTGGGGGCATTCCCCGATGGGTAATCAGCCTTCTTGTGCCCCAAAATACCAAGTAATACCAAGTAATAACAACAGTTATGCATTTGCTATACATACAATGACTTTACTATGATTCAAAGGTAACAGCATTACTTTACTCGTTCAAGTTTGTACTGTTTCCTGTACTCTAAATAACATAGATGGGAGCCCATCCCTATCAACTAACTTGGGACTAGATGGGGCAGGGGCACCATGTTCTGATGAGTGGACTTTTAGCTTAGGTGTAGCAGATAAACTTAATTTGGGATGTGAGCTTCCAGAAATATAGACTCCTTTATGGACAACATGTAAGGGGAGGTCCACGGGCCTCCCAAGGGAGACATAACTGAGACGTATCATGGGTTTAGTAGCTCTTCCAGACTTATGATGAGGAACAGACACAGGCTCTGGGGGGTCAACATTGGCACTGGATTCTTCCCCTGTGGGGAGGGGTACACTGGTTGAAGAGTCCAGATTAGGAACACTGTCTGCTCCTTGCCCCATTAATTGTGTTTCCACAACATTGTACACATCACTGGATTCTGTAGAAGGCCCAGATTTATCATCCAGGGAAAACTCTGAAACATTTTGATCTTGCAACACTTGATTGACACTTTCAACAGCAGAGGGTGCACTATGGTCACCCAGCACAGCAGGGGTTGGATCATTATGTTCACATTATTCATCAGATTCTGGTATGTCACCAGGGAGGTTTACAGTATCAGATTCATCCTCCGGTAATTCAAACGGTTCCACTAAACACAAAGAATCAGCTACTTCAGACGTTATACTTTGCACCTCACTTTCAGGGGCAAAGGCTCTAAGGAAGAAACTGGGGGTTAGGCAGTCCTGAAGGTTTAGCTTCATCTGCATAATTGCACATAGGGTTACCTTGGAACAATTGACTCAGTTCATAGGAAGGATTATAGGAAGCTTCACATTCACTATTGTGAGATTCAGACTGGCAGCCACTGTCATTTTAGGTCTGCCTGGGGCAAGGCCCAGAGTCCTTGGCAGCTGGAGAAGGCTGACTGTCTCCTTTTTGGCAGCTGCTTGAGTCATAGGCCCAGGAGGGGCAGTATCTGAAGGTTCAGAATCAATCATTACTTGGCCAATAGGCAGCAGGTGGTTCCTTTGCATTGTCTTGACAGCTTGAGAGTCATTTTCAGGATGCAGTTTATACACTGGCAGGTCATCCAGCTTGCTGACTATAATACGTGGAAGATGATGCCACCTATCGGCAATTTTATGTTTTCCATGCAGTCCTAAATTGCACAACAACACACGGTTTCCAGTCCTATAACAACTCCTGAGCTTTTACACACTTGTCATACCTCTCTTTGTTTGCAAGATTTCTCTTTGCCGCTATAGTCTGTGCCAGTTGGTATGCATGATTTAGCCATGCCTTTAGTTTCTGAACATATTGCAAGTAGTTTTCAGCTTGAACTCCATCCGGGAACACCCCCAGAACTGATGTCTACAAGCAACCAGGCTTTCCTGCCAAACATTGGATGGTAAGGGGAAAACCCGGTAGCATCACTTTTGGTGCAATTATAAGTGTGTGCCAGAGTACTGATCGGTTGGCTCCACTTGGGTTTGTCTTTAGGGTGAAGTGTACCCAACAGATCAAGGAGGGCCCTGTTGAATCGTTCAGGTTGTGGATCCCCTTGAGGGTGGTAAGGACTAGTTCTGGATTTTCCCACTGTCCACAAAGAGAACATTTCCTTTATCAATCAGCTTTCAAATTCTCTTCCCTGGTGAGAGTGGATTCTCTGAGGAGCACCGTAATGGATGAAGAACTTCTCTACCAGGACCTTGGCCACTGTGAATGCTTTCTGATCTTTGGTGGGGTAGGCTTGAGCATACCTTGTAAAATGATCTGTCACAACTAGCACATTCCCAATATTCTTTTTGTCAGGCTCAAGACACAGAGAGTCGATGCAAACCAGCTCCATGGGGGCACTGGTGGAGATACTGACTAGTGGGGCAGTCTTTTGAGGCAGGACTTTTCTTTGAAGACAACAACTGCATGTTCGAATATGGGCACCAATATCAGCTTCCATCTTTGGCCAGTGGAATCGGGAACAAACCAAGTCAAGGGCCCTAAGTACTTAATGTTTGAAGGCTTTGGACAACACCAACTGCTGTTTATCCAGTTGACCTTGATGATTCACTGTCTCTCAATACAAAAGTTAGTCATATAACTTAAATCTGGGACCTTCTCTTAACAATAATGCAGTCCGTGAGTCAGAAGAATGGAGTTTAGACACATCTTTCCCAGCATGCAGTGCTTCAAGCACAGGTTTAATCATGGGATCTTAGGTTTGAGCCCACTGGATATTTTCATTATTGAACTGAGGTAATGCACTGAGATCTAATGCCGCAAAATGGCAGTAGGCTGCAGGGACACAGGTTTCTGGGGCCTCCAGGCAGTCCATTAGGTAATCGACAGTGTCTGAAGAAGGCTACTCATCTTTATCAAACTTCTGACACAAGGCTTTAATGGACTGTTCAGACAACCTCACCCAGTTTTCAGTGGGGTTTGGCTTTCTGGAGAGGGCATCTGCATCAATGTGGTTCAGTCCAGGTCAGTATTTCATCGCATAGTCATATGCAGAAAGGGCAGACAACCACCAGTTCCTGGTGGCGTCAAGTTTAGCTGAGGTCTGGCTATAGGTAAGAGGGCTATTATCAGTTTTGACTAAAATCTTGGCCCCATATAGATATTCATGAAATTGGTCCACCAGAGCCCATTTGAGAGTGAGAAATCCAAGTTTATGAACTGGGTAATTCCTCTCAGATGGTGTTGAGCTTCAACTAGCAAAAGCCACTAGTTGCAGGCCTTCTTCACACTCTTGATACAAAACAGCCCCCAGTCCCTTCAGGCTAGCATCCATGTGTAGTACATAGGGTTTAGTGGGGTCAGCATAAGCGAGCACTGGTGCATGGGTGAGTCAAATAATTTCGTACAATGCAGCCTCACACTCAGATGTCCACCTGGTCCCGAAAGGTTCATTTGTCCTGAAGTAGACTGTATCTTTCTCCTTGATGGAGCTTTTCATGTACTTTCAGTTAATGGAAGGATTGCTCTGAGTGAGACTGAGCAAAGGGCGGATAACTTTGGAATAGTCTTTGATGAATTGGCGATAATAGCCACAGAATCCCCAAAATTGCTGCAACTCTTTCCAGTTATTAGGCTGAGGTCAGGTGGTCAAAGATTCCACTTTTCTGGGGTTGGTCTGAATTCCATCAGCTGATACTATATGCCCAACAAACTTTATGGATGTTTGAAAGAATTGACATTTATCTATAGACAGTTTCAATCCGAAATCCTCCAAGCGATCAAGGACCTTAAACAATCGAGCCTCATGTTCTTCTAAAGTTCACCCAAATACGACAACATCATCCAAGTACACAAGGCACTCTAACAAGTTCATGTCTCCCAAGACTCATTCCAGTAGTCGCAGGAAAATGGCAGGGGCACCAGAAGTTTCATGAAGCATGCTTAGAAACTCATAGAATCCTGGGGGCAAATGAATGCTGTCTTTTCATGGTCCTCTGGGACCATCGGGATCGATAGTACCCACTCCGTAGGTCAAGCACAGAAAACCACTGGCTCCCATTTAGACAATTAAGGGTGTCCTGGATGCAGGGCATAGTGTACTGATCTGGCACTGTTCCTCAATTTAAAGTTCAGTAATCCACACACATCCTCATCGATCTGTTTTTCTTGCATACCACCACAAGGCTTCTTGACTCCTGGATGATACCTACAGATAACATCTCTTGGAGGTGCCTCTGTATGTCATCTATATCAACCGGGGCAAGGTGGCGGGATCTCTCTCTCTCTTTCTCTCTGAATGGCCTATCGTCATGGAGTCAAATGTGATGTTCAGCCCCGGTGACACATCCCACATCCCATTCCTTCAAAGAAAATACTTGGTTCCACTGGGACAGCTTCTGGCTGATCTTGGTCTTCCATTCAGCAGATAAGGGAGATTCTCCAAAATCAAACAGGTCTGGAGTCACTTCCTCACTCTCGACAGAGCACTTCTTGCTGGGCAGCATGGCAGTGTCTGCACAGTATACAGTGGCTAGAGTACACCCCCCATTCACCCGAATCTCTCGAGCAGACATATTCTGAACTTATATCACCACCCATCAGGCATAGGCACAAGTTCGGGCTGGTAAAATACTGGGTTTGACCAACAATCCCTCAGGCAGCTTTCCTTCCTCTGGGGCATCCAGCATGAGGATTTTGTTCTTCACATCTGTCTTAAGGTGCACTTCACCATGGATAGTATATTGAACGTTGGGAGGTAGCACCAACAAATTAGGATCTTTCTTCCACACTATCCTCACAGGTTCATCTTTGTCCATTTCCTTACTCTGCCTCCTTAACTCATATGCTCATTTTACCAATGCTGGAATGCGCAAGGCCCACTTGGTTCGCTTGGTTTGCTTCTCTTGACACAGTTGTGCCAATCTCCCGAACAAGTGAGCATTTGTACCAGTTAGTAAGGGAACATCATCGTACAGTCCCGTAGGTGGGCACACCAGAGCCAAGGTCTCCACTTGCTCATTTACTGCATTTGCTGTAGCCATAGGAAAAGATAGCCAGAGCGGGACATATCCTAGGTAAGGGTAGGACATTTCACTCAGCCCCCACACACATGTAGGCCTTCAAGGGGCTGCAGTGGTACATTGGATAAGTGTTTGTTATACCAGTTTTGAAATGCAATGGTCACTTGTGACCCACTATCTAACACAGCTTGAGCAGAGATGCCATTCACAGTCACAGTGGTTTCCATAGAAGGGCCCACCACCTTAGATCAATCTGGAGAAGCCAGTTTGGTAGTCTGTCTCACAGCAGTTTTTTAGGGATATGACTTTTTTATTGCTCCCATTTGAGGCCTTATGTTACCTCACCTAACCAGAGTTAACAACTGGGAGGTGACCTTTCTCGAGTTCTCAGGGAGAGTGCAGTTTGGCTGGGTGTGTCCGTCCTCCCCACAACGGTAACAAAACACTGGTTCCTTGACATCTCTAGATGAGGAAGGGTCATCCCTCACTTTGGATTGATTAAGAAGAACTTTAGGGTCCTCTTTGAGCCATGGTTCTTTCTCCCCATTCTCATGGCCTCTCCAGTAATCAGTTCCCTGAGTGGCTCGAATAAGATCTCCCACCAAGGCTCTCAACTCTCTCACATCTTCCATTAACTTCATTTCAACCCATGGTTCAGGGGCAATGGTGTGGACAATTAGAAGTGGACAGGGCTCAAGCATGTGCTCAGTAATCCCTCAATCTCACTTCCAGGTTGGGGTGGCTATAAAACACTGCCCTATTGCCAGTGAGGCGAGCTAGAGTGGGGCGAGCACTAGACAAGTGCGAAGACATGTGCGTCCCCATGTGTGTTTCGTGTGTTTAGTGAGTGGAGTGGGAATTAGTCGGTCTCCTAGAAAAGATCTGTTATGTTTGCCTATCAGGGTAAGATCACTGTTTCAAGTAGAATTAAGCTAAAAGCACCCAGCCAATAGATAAAATGGACGATATGTATAAACAGTGCAATCGCTGTTCTATGTTTGGCCTAGGTATTCTTGATCCAGAATCTATTTGTAATAACTGTTTGCTGATAAAATCTTTGCAAGACCAAATTTCTGGTCTTCTTAGTCGAATAACTGTAAACAGTGATATCACCAGTTTGCAAGCCTTTATTGACCAGGCAGTAGAACACTTTATTTCTGGTAATCCTATTCCTGCTGTTTCCTTGTCTGAACATATAGCCTTGGAATCTGTAAATTCACACACTCAGTCTGTTGTGGATGATTGGGCTACTGTTCCTAGATGTAAAACTAAACATAGGGGTGGGACAAATACACCAGTTTTTTCAAATACCATTACAAAATTGATTTTTACCATTAAATAATATTGTACCTCAGGAAACAATCATTTCCTCAAATAATTTGGCAGTTTATCCTACATTGAACATCAGTACAACTCTAAAACCCATATCTCTGAGAAATAGACCAAGAGAGAAATTTCAAAGCCCCTTTATTTGTCAGATAACGATGCTCAGAAAAGCAAAAATGATTTAGTTCCTATCACATCTTCCACTCAGAATACTTTAACTCCTCATTTATCAGTTATTAAAACCACTCACAATTTAACACCGCCTTCAGTGCCTTTTTCAAATTCAGTTGGGGCTCCCACCCTTGCAGATGTCCCTAAGCAGATATTTATTCTCAGTGATTCCTTCATTAAGCATTTGGATAGGACTATTTGCAACCCAGATAAGCTCAATCGTACCCGTTCTAGCTTTAGGGGGGCAAAAATAAGTGACATCACAACTAGGATCCCCAACATTCTACACAATGCAGGTCCAAATCCTTTTGTTATAATTCATGCAGGCATAAACAACATACAGAATACTACTCTTAATAAACTGAAACAGGATTTTGTAGCTCTTAACAATTTGCTTGTGGACAAAGGATGCACTGTTTGTTTTTCAGAAATTCTGCCAGTTCCTAGGGCAACTCAGGATTTGATTTCAAAAATTAAATCTGTAAACAACTTTCTTAGGAAATGGTGTATTAGTCAGAATATTCCCTGTCTAACTCACTGGGAAAATTTTGCTGAGAAATCTACTCTATGTTGCTGGGATAGTTTGCATCTGAGTAGGAGAGGTAGCACTGTGCTGGGTAAATCCTTTTTAAACATTATAAACAATCATTTAAACTAACAAAAAAGGGGGAGAATGGGAATCAGCCCACATCTCTAACTAAGTCAATGACCCAGTTACCCGGAACATTTAAAATTCTATCCTTAAATGCTTGCTCCTTGAACATGTCTAAACTGTCAAAATTAGAAGGAAAAAGTAAACTACTAAACCTGGCCATAATCGCAATAACAGAAACCTGGAAGGATTCACATTCCCAGTGGAGTCAATAAATAATGGGTTATAAACTTTATCATAAAAACAGAGTTGATAAGAAGGGATAGGGTTGTCTCTACATTAGAGATGACATTTCATCTTTTGAACTTTTAGCCCCAAATAATTCTGAAAGCATCTGGGTGGCAGTTCATCCTAAAGGGCTTCAACAAATAATTATTGGGAATTGCTATAATCCCCCTTCATGTGATTTAAATACTTGGAAAGCTTTGATTAAAGATCTTGCCTACTTTACTAGCCATAAGGATGCAATAATACCGGGTGATTTTAATATGCCTCACATAAACTGGTCCTCCCACTCAGGAAATAGCAATCGCGATTGTGAATTTCTATCAGTACTGACAGATAATGGTTTAGTGCAACTTATTTCCTCTGCTACCAGAGGAACTAATATTCTGGATCTCCTCATTTCTAATATTAGTCACAAAACAACCGATATTCAGATTGTGGATCCCTTAGGCAATAGTGATCTTCATTCAATACTGTTTGATCTGATAGGCGCCCTATGTAGTTTACCTAATAAGTCAACATACAAAAATTATGATAGTGCAGACTATAATAGCATCAACAGAGAAATGAACAATATTCAGTGGGATAAGGTTTTCCAGGGTCTTTCTACAAATGAGGCTTGGGCCTTATTAAAAGATTTAATCTATTCACTTGAAAAGAAATATGTTCCAACTAAAAACAAATACAACAAAAATGGCAGGACACCAAAATGGTTGAATAAATCAATTAGGTTACCAATAAAGAAAAAAAAAATTGTTCGGGAAACTTAAAAGTAGTCAATGTAAAAGTAATAGTGCAATTCTCTTTGAGTATAAAAAAATTACAAAAACTCAAACGTATGATTAAGCAGGCTAAAATTAAAACTGAATTTAAATTGGCACACACCAAAGATGGATATAAAGTGCTGTTTTCATATTTAAACAAAAAAAAGGCAATTTTCATAAGGTAGGGCCATTAACTCAAGATGGTATTCCCATACAGTCAGATACGGACATAGTTAATCTTTTTAACTCTTATTTTTGCTCAGGTTTTGCTAAAAAAATTCTCACTTGTCTAAAACAAATACTGGATCTCATCCTAAATTAATTCACTCATATTGTATTAAGGCTTCTGATATACATCCATTTCTCAAAAATCTAAAGAAAACTACAAGCCCAGGTCCCGATCTGAGTAACGCTAGATTCTTAATTAATACTGCCGAGGCTTTAACCCTTCCTTTTCAAATAATATTTAATAATCTCTTTATAAAGCGGAAATTCCTCTAGACTGGTTAACTGCATTTGTTACTCCAATCTACAAAAAAGGCAGCAGGTTTATAGATCAGAACTATCGTCCAATAAGCCTCACTTCAATTATCTGCAAAACAATGGAAAAACTGATAAAATAATTTCTTGAAAAAGAAATTACTGAATTAAAAATTGTCGATCCTACTCAGTTCGGATTTAGAACCAGTCATTGCTGTACAACTAACTTAATGTCATTCTATAATAATAATAGTCAGAGTCTGGTTAACAAAAGCCAAATGGATGTTATCCTATTGGATTATAGTAAGGCCTTTGACAAGGTTCCTCACAGCATTCTTCTCAACAAAATGTTTCATTTTGGTTTTTCAGACCAATTAATTAATTGGGTTTCTGCATGGCTAACAAACAGAACCCAAAGAGTAGTTAAGCAATAATGCTCGACAGGGTGGGCGGTATTCGGCAATACCGGACCGGCCAGGGGCGTAATGAGGCCCGACGCCGCAGGCGGAGGGCTTATAGCCCTTGGCGCGTCCGGGTATTGCCCATACCGCCCCTGGAGGGCATTATTGTGTTTAGAAAATGGGCATCATTGTAAATTTTATTAAGTGCTAAGAAAAGAAGAAATTCGTTTGTAAATAAAGACAAAGATTACAAAAATATATAGTTTTGATTTAATAGTCCCTGTAATTTTGTGCTGTTCCATCTGCTGTTGCACCCCCCCAGCCATTCCCTTCTACTTGTCGTCTCCCACTTCAGAAGCGACACAGATATATTGTACCATCGTCCCCCAGCTGCCGTGGTAGTGTAGAGGTTGAAAAGTAATGAAACTCTTGCTTCACTCCTCTGTCCCCTACAAAGTCTTTCGTCGCTCTAACTCCTACGGCTTTCACCCTCGGTCGCGCATTTTCTGACTCTGCACTTCCTGGTTATGCGATGCAGGGTCAAGGCTGTCACGTAACCTTGCGTGACCCTGCATCGCATAACCAGGAAGTGCAGAGTCATAAAATGCGCGACCGAGGGTGAAAGCCATAGGAGTTAGAGCGACAAAAAGACTTTATAGGGTACAGCAACGGACAGAGGAGTTAAGTGACAGTTTCGTTTGATTACTTTTTAACGATACAGTTCCACGGCAGGTGGGGGACGGTGTTACAATATTTCTGTGTCGCTAGATTAGGGAAAAATGGCGAAGCTGACAGATGCCAACTCGGGTGCCAAAGATATTTTATGGTAATGGGGCACCTCGAATCGGCACATCTTTCGAAGCGGGCGTCTATTATTAAATAATCAACTCTCTTGTTTGGGTGCAGTTACTAGTGGAGTCCCCCAGGCTTGGTGCTGGGCCCAATTTTGTTCATTATTTATGTAAGTGATATGCAGGTATCAAATAATAGCTGGCTGTCTAAATTTGCTGATGATTCAAAGCTTGAGGACCTAGTGAATAATCTATCAGACTTTAATTCTCTGAACTTCGATCTAAAATTGATTGAAAAATGGGTTATTGATAATTTGATGTAGTTTAATGTTGATAAGTGTGTAGTTCTGCATTTTGGATCCCAAAATCCCAAAAACAAATACTACATTTGTAACTCACTATTGAATTCATCATATGTGGAAAGGGATTTGGGTGTTTTAGTTAATTCTAACCTTTCATCAATTGATCACTTCACTAAAGTGGCTAATTCTACCAATGGACTACTAACAAGGTCAGTTGGCATTCATCTGTATGTATCCCCCTTCCCCGGGTCATGCCTGAAAATAGGCAGGATTTGTCTAGTGCACTTACCCAGTCAACAAAAAAATAAAAAAAAAAAAAACCAAATCCAGTGATCATTTGTAAATAAAACCAAACAGTGTATGATGGCTCTCTATAGATCATGTGTCTGACCCCTTATTGACTATGGATCTCCTTTTTGGAACCCCTACCTAAAGGCAGATATTAATTGCTTAGAAAGAGTGCAAAAATGTGCAAAAAGGATGATTCCTAGGCTAGCTAAATTGCCCTATAAATCCAGACTGTCTACTGTATTACTGGTCTACATTCTCTTCAGAGTAGAAGAGTTAGGGGGGATTTACTCCTAATATATAATCTTCAAAAAAACCCTGACCTGATGAATAAATGTGGACTATCGTATGTCACAAGACGTATTGTTCCAAGATGTCACGCTAAACAACTTATGGTCCCCAAGGCAAAAACCAATCTAAGATTAAACTTTTTCTCACTAAGGGCACCAAAACTGTGGAACAGACTTCCGCAAGAACTGGTTGATTCAGCTAACACTGAATCATTCAAAAAAGGTGTTGATATTTGGTTATCAAGAAATATGTTGTGTGAAATGTTCCCACTTAGTATGGGGAGAAAATCTAGATGGTCCTCGGCCTTCCTTTTTCCCAAACAAACGAAGTAAACCAAGTAACCCCCACACACCCAGGTGAAGCCTCACTTCTGGTTTCTATTGGCGTCTGGCAGGAGTTCGAACCCTATCTGCTTCAACTACAGCTTACTGATTAGCCCAGATCACTTTTACCTCCTTAAGCAGTTCTCTCACTTGTTGAAGTTCAGACTCATCAGTTTGCTCCTCCTGCCAGTCAGCAACTTGGCTGGTATGGGCAACCCCAGCATAGGGTTTTCATCCCTCCTCGTTGTTCTTGGCCTCTCGAATTTCCTTCATAAGCCAGCAATATTCAGGGGGATTAGCTTTATGATCCTGGAATTTCAATTTGAGCATAAGCACACTGAAATATCTAGCAGACTTTAGGATATGTTCCAGTCTGACTCC
Source organism: Neoceratodus forsteri (assembly GCA_016271365.2). Lineage (NCBI taxonomy): Eukaryota > Metazoa > Chordata > Ceratodontiformes > Ceratodontidae > Neoceratodus > Neoceratodus forsteri. The sequence continues at coordinate 88,662,489 of CM028136.1, forward strand.
ATTCAAGTCACTTGCAAGCACCCCTCCTTTTCTATAGGCCCTCTGCTAGGCCTTCTCAATTCGGGTGATGAAAGCAGACATTTTCTCATTCTTCCATTGTTTGGTGGACATAAACCTTCACATTAAATCCTCCCCAGATTCTGTGCTGCCAAACACCCATTCCAGGGCAGATAGATACTCAGTTGCAGTGGCTTCTGGGCTAGTGGATCGAAGAAAGCAGATAGCCTTCGGTGCAGAGCCCTTTAGACTTTCCATAAGTCTCTTTCTCTTTTCTCCTTCTGAACACTACCACTCCTGAACTAGTGGGGTGACATAGTCCATCCAGGTTTCCAAATAATCCTTTCCCACGGGTACTGGGACTGCACCAGAAAAATAGCCTGAGCCTGTGATAAGAGTCCAGCTGCACAGATGGTATCACAATGGGGGATGCTACCACAGGGGATGCTCTAGGGGTATATGGAGATGCTAGGGGAGACTGTAAAGGAGTAGTCGCCTCTGAAATGTCTAACATTTTCACCAGTTCTTTGGTGGTTCACCCTTCAGTAGTCAATAATCTTAACAGTTTTTCCTTAAACCCCTCTACTTTCGGGGATCCCCCAGGAGAAGACAGGTCTCTATGCACATGAATAACTCACCACCCCTTCTGGGACTCCTAGGGCAGGATAATAGGGGGTATTCTTTCAGGATCTATAGGGAGGCTATACAAGAGGAGGGCCACCATAGTTTGATCAAACAGATGTGAGTCTCAGCCCTTCACTTCAGCCTTCCCCAAATGCTTTACCTTCTCTACAGTTTCTACAATAGTAGCATTAGTGGTCCCTAAAGGGATATCCAGGAATAATATGGCATGTTGGGGATCTACCCCCCTCAGCCTCACTCCATCCCTCCGTACGATACATAACCAGCTTATGTGGGACAATTTTAGGCTTGGGCGTAGTAAGCGCTTCCATTTCTGACAAAGTTGATCATTCTGGGTTGTAGTTCCCAATTCTGACCACTAGAAAGTGCAAATTCCAGTGGTGCCTCCAAGATGTAACCCTAGGTGGTGCAATCCCAAGGGACACTATCCCTGCCTTCGTGCCTAGGCGCAATGTTGAGGGGCCTTAGCTCGGTGAATGGGTGCCTCCAACTGGAGGATTGGTGTAAGAGTAGCGTAGCTGCTATAGGTATAACCCTCTGGGACACTGATACCTCCACAACCCCTCTAGTGGCTTACACAGGTCAGCAGACGAACAATCACAGTTAGCATAGGAATACAATATTGAACCCACACTTGGTATACTTACCACCAGGGCTGTCTCGGCTGCACTGGCCCTGGAGACCCCATGTAAAACAAGACCTGCAATAGAACAGTGCAATGGCAATACAGTATCCCCTCCACAAAGATACACACTAGCGAAGTTAAATGCAGAAAGAATAGAATCTGATTTATTCAGGGGATGTGAACAAGGATGGGGCAGCAATCTAGCATTTGATTCCAGATCTGATTTAGTCAGGTTAAACATGTATGCACTTTAACCCACAATTTGTAATCTGGAGCTGGATGGCTCAGTTTGTGATGATCAACCCAAACAATGAAATCAGATGACACACAATGATTTGAGCTTTATTGCAGGGAGCTATCCTGTTGGTTACTCATGCTACCTGGACCAGGAGGCAGGATTGACAAACTGAAGACCTCAGGATGAGGTGCTGGTTTGCCAGGGGAAGCAAGGCCCACATGATGCACCTTGGTGGTTGATCCTGTTTGATGGTGTTGAGCAGGGAGCTGAATCCCTGAGCTGGTCTTTTGCTGGATGAATCTCTGCTGCATGAGCGGCAATCTAGGCTGAGATGGTGAGGCCCAGACCAGGTGGAAAGTTCAGATTTCAGTCCATTTAAGTGCTGGAGCAGCTTCCATGTAGTGTGACACATTCGAAGGTGTGGGGAACCAAACTGCGACCCACACCGCACATTCAGCACACTTATAGTCAAAACAGTCAGATACCACAGTTCGGATGACAGTCCGGTCACAATTAAGAAGGATCTCTGCTCAAACCATACTCTTTGCAGTTCTCTCCAAATTCCTGACAGGCCGATCGCTCCAGGAGCAAGTCTTTGGTCCACACCAGACTAAATTAACTCTCTCTCTCTCTCTCTCTCTATGCAGAATTCAGGTCTCATGAACAGATTCAGATATAGTCAGATTCAATTTGAAGGTTTCTTCACATTGGAAGATGGTAGCAGGCAGATCAGACACAGCCTTCCTGCCGAATCCCCACACTACCATGCAGGAGCAGCTGCTCAAATTGTTCGAGCTGTTCACTCTTTCCACTCCAACTCTTGACTGACCTCTGCTGCAGGTAGCTCTGGGATTTCTTAGGGATCCAAAAGGTTCAGTTGGTTGATCTATCTGTCTGGCACAGAAAGTGACCCCCCTCCAGGTCCATTTAGACGCCAAACAATAAAAACTACAATTCCTGCAGAAATTCACTCCCACAAGGCCTCTGGGGATAGTCTCCATTTTAAGGTCCCCAAGGTTCTGATTGGTCCAAACTGGCAGTCCAGAATCAAAAAGGTGGCTCTAAGCAGACCAGTCCATACTGTAAAGGAAGGCAGGTTAGACAAACTTCAATATTATTATTAATAAAGCAGATAATCAGCAAACAATTACAGATCCTAAAAGGGCTCCTTCTGTACATATAGCGATGACAGAATGGAGCAGCTGTACCACAGCCCAGGTGGGACTCGAGTCTGAAACCACTTGGCCCCCACCCAGATTAATTATGTCCTATGAAATAGATATCTCTTAAAGAAACAGGCACGGAGGTTAACAGGGCACTCTCATGCAGGCATATTCAAACTGTTTAAACACAGAACACCAGCCTGGCAGTGGGCATTAGGCAAGCACAGGAAGATATTTTAGGAATCCCCATTTGTAGGGGGGTTACAGGTATATTAGAGAGAAGAAAAAAACAATGGTGGGATTGTGAGGCTAAATAAAGAGGGGGGGATGTGAAGAGCGGGATGTAGAAAAAGCAGAAATTCTAAACAAATACTTCTGCTGAGTATTTACAAGAGAAGCAGAAGGGAAAGGACCAAAATTAGACAGTAGAAACACACAGGGAGGGGAGATGGACACCAGTCCATTCAATGAGGAGAGACTTCTAAAGGAACTCCAGAAACTAAAAGTGGACAAGGCAATGGGACCAGATGGGATGCATCTTAGAATATTGAAGGAACTCAGAGAAGTAATATGTGCACCATTGACAGCCTTTTCAACAAATCAATGGAAAAAGGAGTGGTGCCAAAGGACTGGAGGCATGTAAATTTGGTACCATTATACAAAAGTGGGAGCAAGATGGAAGCTGGGAATTGCAGGCCGGTCAGTTTGACCTTGGTGGTGGGGAAAATAATGGAATCAATGCTAAAAGAAAGGACTGTAGCATATCTTGAGGACAATTGGGCACAAGACCCAAGGCAACACAGATTTATAGCTGATATATCTTGTCCAATAAATTTCTTTGATTATGTAACCAGGGTGGTTGATCGGTGGGGGGAGGGTGTCAGTGGACATGGCCTACCTAGATTTTAACAAGGCATTCAACACCGTCCCTCACAGGAGACTATTAAATAAGTCTGGCAGTCTGGGAGTGGGTCCCAAGGTAGTGAACTGGGTCAGAAATTGGTTGAGCAGCAGGACACAAAGGGTGGTTGTTAATGGAGTTCAATCCAGGGACAGAAGGGTGACCAGCAGGGTGCCACAAGGCTCAGTGCTGGGGCCAGTCCTCTTCAATGTCATCATTAGTAACATTGCAGAGGGGCTGGAGGGGAAGGTAAGCCTCTTTGCAGACAATGCCAAGATCTGCAATAGGGTGTAAAAAATTAAAAGAGACCTAGACAAGTTGGAGGAGTGGTCAAGAGTGTGGCAGCTTAAATTTAATACAAAAAAAGTACAAAGTCATGCACTTGGGACACAGGAATCCTGGAGAAGAATACAAGATGAGGAGGGGAGATACTAACAATGATAAAACTTGAAAGGGATCTGGGGGTAATTATAACTGATGACCTAAAATTGGCCAAGCAATATGAGAAGGCAGTGGGGAGAGCCAGACGGATGCTGGGGTGCATAGGGCCATTACCACAGGGCTCAAAACAGACCAGATGTGCCGCCTGTCAAGTATTCCATGTACCAAGGTATTGCACTACACTGGCTCAATGGGGTTTCATCTGTCATGCTTCTTTCTGGACAAATGCACTACCTCAAGGCATCTCTGACACTGCAACAATTGGCATTTTCAAGTACAAGCTTTAACACCTACTTGCCACGAATACCTTTGCCAGCCCTCGCTAGCTCCCATCAGTGACTTTACCTACAACTTCTAAAGTCAGTAATTACAACTGGTGAAGGCAGTAATCCCCACTAGCACTTATTCACCCCATCGATTGTTACCCCAGAGTAGCACTGACTCAGCACTTCCCCTACACTCCCTGTCCTTCCTCTATGGCACTACCAGCCCCACCCCCAATCTACTACCCCACCCTCTTACCTCCTCACCTTTCCCCTCCTGCTACCCAAACTCTAGCCCTCTCCACTCTTTTCTTCTCCTGTACTCATTCCGATTGCTGTTGTATCCCCATGATGCAAGCATACATAGTACTATGCCTTAGTAGTGTATCAGGCAGCTAACCCAGTCTTCCTCGGATTCTCATCATACTTGGGTAGTGTTAAGTAATGCCAGGTCTATTAAGAACAAGACCGCTGTAATATCGAATCTTGTTGGGTCATCTGACCTGGCTTGCACCACCGAGACCTGGCTGGATGAGAATGCTAGCCCAGTTTTGGCATCAGCAATTCTAGTTGGGTACTTGGTGATACACTGCCCAAGGATGGATCGTAGGGGCGGAGGTGTTACCATCTACTTTAGATCCGATCTGGGCCTAATGGAGGTACCAGTGGGAACTACCAACTCTTTTGAATGTATCATGGGCGAGGGTGTGGGGTGTAGGATACTTCTCATCTACCGTCCACCAGGAGATGGGAATGTCTTCCTGCCGGAAGTCACGGACTTCATTGTCGATCTGACATTGGGGTCCCCCAGATTGTTGGTTCTGGAGGATTTCAATGCATGGATTGATGATGAAATTTCACAGTTTGGTCAGGACTTCCTCCAGCTAATGATTTAGTTGGGCTTCACACAGGTTATTTCATCTCTGGCCCATATTGGTGGTCATTCATTAGACTTGGTGTTTCGTCTGGGGATGGAGATATCTGATTTGGTGGTGAAACCAGTCAGGTGGTCTGACCATCACACCATTAGGTTCTCTTTCGAGGCCACCCCCAATAGACCAGTCCCTACGGAGATGGTACGGTACTGTCCTTTGAGGGGTGTTTCCCCAGATGGTCTGATGGTGGTGCTGGACCTATCAGGTTTGCTGAGTGAATGCATGGATCCCCTAGACCTGGTACTTGCCTATAATAAGGCAGTGGTAGAGGCCCTGGATTCAATTGCTTCTGTTTGTGTTCATCCCCTCACTCTTTGCTCCAAGTCTCCTTGGTTTGATGAGTCTTTGAGGGAGCTGAGGAGAGTGGGACGAAGGCTAGAGCGGTGCTGGTGGAAGTTCTGCCTGGAGTGCAACAGACTTAGTTTGATGGACAATTATGTGGTCTATCAATCAGCTATCACCAGTAGGAAGGCAATATTCCTCTCCAGGGAGATTGCTGCTGCTCAGAATCGACCAGCTCAGCTTTTCCAGATTGTGGACAGATTGTGCGATCCAATCTGTCTTTAGCCTAGAAATGCCTTTTCTCAGGAATGGTGTGAGGAGTTTGTTCAATTCTTTTCAGATAAGGTTGCTTCAATCAGGTCTGGTATCTGCTTGACCCTCTCTAATGAGAGTTGTGATGGTTGGTAGGAGATGTCAGTCACTCAGTTTATATGGTCTGACTTTAGCCTCCCCACGATCAATGAGATTGTGATGGTCATCCAGTCTCTGTGTCCGACCAATTGTAGTTTGGACCTGGGCCCCACACATCTCCTAGTGGGTTGTGTGGATAAAATCAGTCTGGTCCTTGCTGAGATAATCTTGTTGTCCTTGGATAGGGAGATTTTTCCTGATCCTCTGAAGGAGGGCAGGGTTCGGCCCCTTCTTAAAAAATCCTCCTTAGACCCAGACTGTCTGGTTAACTACAGACCTGTCTCTAACCTACCCTTTGTGGGTAAGGTTATTGAGAAGGTGGTTGTGGCACAGCTGGATGATCATTTGACCAGCCACAAAGTCTATGATTCTTTCCAGTCCAGATTTAGGAAGAGACATAGTACCGAGACAACCCTTGTCCGGGTACTTAATGACCTCCTAATAGCGAGAGATCGAAGGACCCGTTCTATCTTGGTCCTTCTTGACCTCTCTGTGGCATTTGACACTGTAGACCATGGTGTGCTATTGGAGCACTTGCGGTTTATCTACGGACTGTCTGGTATGGTCCTCAGATGGTTTCCATCTTTCCTAGAGGGTAGGACTCAGAGGGTGGTGTCTGGGATTTTCTTCCTTGGCTTCACTCCCCCTATCCTGTGGGGTGCTGCAGGGTTCCATTTTGGCTACCATGCTGTTTGAGGTGTATATACTGCCATTGGGAGTGATTTTTAGGTGGTATGGCTTGAGTTTTCACTGCTTGCAGATGATATTCAGTTATACATGTCCTTTGTTCCTGGCCAGGTTGCTGCTGTTTCGGTCTTTAACAACTGTCTTGCTGAGATCCAGAACTGGATGAATGGGAGTTGACTATGGTTAAACCCAGAAAAAACTGAGGTGTTGGTGGTGGACCCATGTCATTGGGAGGTGGGTTTGTTGGCTGGATCACCTTCATGTTTATGGCTTGGGGGGTGTGCAGCTAACTACCTCAGACCGGGTGCAGAACCTGGGTGTTGTGTTTGATGACTGTCTGACGTTTAAATCACATGTGTCAGCAGTTGTCAAGGCCTCTTTTTATCATCTGAGGAATATTGCCCGGGTGAAGCACCTGGTTCCACTCGACGATCTTCCAACTTCCGTCCACGTCTTTGTTACCTCCCGCCTTGACTATTGCAACTCCCTTTGCCTTGGGTTACTGGGGATTGATATCTGCCGTCTTCAGCTCATGCAGAATGCGGCAGCCAGGCTATTGATTTGTTCTTCTAGGTCCAGTCATATAATGCCTGTGCCTCGTGGACTGCACTGGCTGTCAGTATGATGGCGGATCACATTCAAGGTTGGTTTGCTGACCTATAAGGCTCTACACGATCAGGGACCTGGTTACCTGCAAGATCTCCTTCGTCCCTACTGTCCTTCCTGCTCTCTCTGATCCACTGATGAGGGATTGCTATAGATTCCCTGGGTTCATTTAAAGATATCTGGGGCAAGATCTTTTAGTTTTATGGCCCCAACCCTGTGGAATTCTCTACCTCGTTAGGTGCGAGATTGCCCAACCATCCAAAGTTTTAAGACCGCATTGAAGACCTTTCTTTTTTAATCTGACATATGCCAATTTTTAATATTGCATCCATGAGTTTTAAATTGTTGATATTGGATTATATTGGTTCTAATAACTGTATTTAATTTACTTTACTGGATTATGTACAAGCGCCTTGGTTTTGGAAAGGCGCTTTTTATAAATAAAGTTGATTTGATTTGATACCCTTGTATAATAAGTACAATGTGTACCACCATTTTATATATATATGTGCTTCTGTCCTTGTATTTTGTACCAGTTTGTAATTCAGCTGATGTGGAACCAATTAACGAGCATCTGCTCAATGATGTTATCCAAGAATTCAATAAAATAAATAAAAAAATAAGGAAAGGCTTCACCAGTAGGAGGGAGGAGGTGGTGGTGCCCCTGTACAGACAATTGGTAAAGCCACATCTGGAATACTGTGTTCAGCTCTGGAGATCACATCTCCAGAAGGTCATAGAACAGAGGCAGTACAGGGAAGGGCAACAAAAATGGTGAAAGGAATGCACCAGAAGACATATGAGGAAAGACGAAAAGGCCTCAATATGTATACCCTTGAGGAAAGAAGGGAGAGGGTAGACATGATAGAGACATTCAAGTACCTCATGGGAATAAACAGGGTCCAGGAGGGAAACATCTTTCAGAAGAAGAAAAATACAAGAACAAGAGGTCTCAGTATGAGGCTAGAGGGAGGGAGGGAGACCATGGAAACTATAAGAAGTATTTTTTCACAGAAAGGGTGGTAGATGCATAGAACAACCTCACTGCTGAGGCCATGGGGCAAAAACAATAGGTGAATTCAAGAATGCATGGGATACAGAGAAGGCAACCATAGTGATAGGAAAGAGATGGTACGCTGCAGCTCAGTTAGGATCTGGAGTTTATGTAGGTAGGAAAATGGGCAGACTAGGTGGCCCAGGTGGGCCTTATCTGCCATCAAATTCTATGTTTCTAAGTTTCTGTTTCCCTTCTCCTGCTAGAGATTCCCCTCCCTATGCACTCCAGCATTCAGCTCGCTTTGCCTACTGCCCTGCCACCTTGAGACAATCAAAAATGATCACCCTGGGGTCCTTTTCTTGCTTGGTAACTGTAAGTACAGAACCTCCCCCCCATCTTATATACAGCAACTGGGTTTTCCCTCCCCAGCGGAATGACTTTGCACTTTTTGGCACTGAAACCCAGCTGCCACTCTCTAGTCCACTCCTCTAATTTCCTCAGATCCCTTTGCATTTTCTCCACTGCTTCTTGAGTGTCCACCCTGCTGCAAAGTTTTATGACATCTGCAAAGAGACACATCTTCCCCTCCAATTTCTGAGCAATGTCACTTATGAAGATATTGAAGGGGCCAGGACCCAGTACTGATTCTTGTGGTACTCCACTGGTCACACTCCAGTCCTCCAAGTGACTGCTGTTTACCACCACCCACTGCCTTCTATCTTTCAACATGTTAGATACCCAGCTCACCGCCTTCACCTCCACCCCCAGGCTGCTAAGTTTCTTCAACATCAAATTTAAAAAGTAGCGTGACTCAGGAATGAGGTGGTGTGAGACAGAGCAGCCAGCCAATTACTTGAACAAACAACACTTGCTGACAATGACCATTTGCCGGTTGAAGTGCCAGGGATTAGGATGTCTTCCTACTAGGAATTAAACCCTCTTACCTGCCTAAGAGCATTGATGTATTTTATTTTTGCTAGTAAATGCAGACATCATTGTTCATTTAAGTTTTTTTTATTTATTTAGTTGTTTAACCAGGTATAGCACACTAAGCTGAAAGCTTTTTTACAGGAGCGACCTGGGAGCACAAGGAGGTTAAGTGACTTGCTCAGGGTCACACAGTATGCAAGTGGAAGCTGTGGGATTCAAACCCAGGTCTGGTCTGCTGGATGTCACCAGATTTGCAGCTCATAGCCTTAGACCACTGCGCTATACTGCCCCTTAAACCCCTTAAAGTATAACTGCCTCCTGTACTGTACAGTGTCAAAGGTCTTACTGAAGTCCAGATAGACCACATCCACTGCTGTCCCTTGATCCACCTCCCTTGTTACCCAGTCAAGAAAATTTATGAGATTTGTTTGACATGACCTTTCCCTTGTGAAGCCGTAACTGCCAGTGGCCCTGCATCTCAAATGTCTCCAGGTACTCCATCTGTCTCTCATTCAGCAGGGGCTCCATTAACTTCCCCACCACTGATGTGAGACTGACTGGTCTGTAATTGCTGGCCTCCTCCCTGCTGCCACTGTTCTGCAGAGGGACCACATGGCCCTCCTCAATTCCTCTGGAACCACTTCCATCTCTAATGAATTGCTAAACAGTATTGCCAGAGGGATGGTTAGCACTGTGCCCTGTTCTTTAAATATCCTTGGGTGAATCCCGTCCAGCTCCATCACCTTGTTTTCCTTCAGGGCTTTCAACTCCCAGCAGACTCTCTCTCTTCCATAAATGGACTTAAGTCGACTCCCCCCCCTCCCTGTTAATGCATGTCAGTCCACCCCCCCTCCCCCACTCCACTGTGAAGACCAAGTATTCATTTAAAATTCTAGCTTTTTTTTGGTCTTCCTCTACACAGTGCCCCCTCCTGGTCTCCTGATCTTGGCAGTACTACTCCTTGCCTTTCTTTTTTTACTTATGTGTCTGAAACAAGTCTTATCCCCATTCTTGACCTCCTGTGCAATCCTTTCATCAGTTCCAGCCTTTGCTTTACTTGCCCTCCTTCCTGCCTTCCTCTGTTTCTCTAGATATACCTTGCTGTCTGCCTGTGCCTGGGTCTTGCTGTATTTCCTGAAGGCTGTTTCTTTTCTATCTTACTGCTATAGGCACCTCCTGTGAGAACCACAGTGACCTATGTCTCCTCTTACCCTTATTTATATATTATTAATTAGCTTTTGGTAACCGGGTTAGTGTGTTGGGCAATAGCCTGCCTATTTTCAGGTACGACCCGCGGGAGAGTACAAAATACAATTAAAGAAGCAGTATATGGTAACATTCATATAATTCAGGACAGTATATATCAGATATTCATACAGGGATATACAGGGATAATACATGATAAGCACAAGCCAACCAAGCAGGGTTGGGGTCAGATGACGACAAGGCTGCCCAGGAGAATACAATCAAAGAAGCAGTATAAGGCAACGTACATACAATGCTGGGCAGTTAGCAAAAGATTTCCACACAGGGATATGCAGGGATAAAACATGATAAGCATAAACCCACCACACGGGGATGGTGAAGTCAGAAAAGGAAAAGGCAGTTGAAATATGCAGAAGACGAGCTGCCAGGTGACAAGGCATGTAAAAGAGCAAGAGCAGAAAGTCAAGCGAAGTTAAGCACAGTCAAGTATCAAGTGCATATAGGTGAGAGAAAAGTGCATTTTTGAAGGAAAGATGAGAAGACAGGCTCTTTAAATGTGGAGGAAGGGAATTCCAGAATTTGGAAGCAAAGTGTGAGAATGCTTGCTCACCCATTTTAGTAGAGCAGTGTGGGACTAAGAGCAGTGGAGAGGTTGATGACCTCAATGGATGGCAGTGATGCACAGGGATAAGCATAGCCCCCAGTTAGTCAGGGCAGGGATTTCTGGACATGACATCAATGAAACATCCCAATGAATAAGAGCAAAGGAAATTGGGTGACAGCCAGTGCAAGGCAGAGAAGAGCAGACAATGGTGAGTAAGGCGAGCGGCCGACAGGGCAAATCTACAGATGTTGTTGTAAGTAGTGTTCCACTTGTGAAGTACACCAGCATTGGCCTGGGAAAGGACAGGGAGAGCATACAGGAGTCTGGGGAGCAAGAGTCCCCTAGTTACCGAGATCCTGGCAGCAAGGGTGAGGGAGTGATGTACACGGTAGATGGCACCAATCTTCAAGTTAGCAGATCTACATACATCATTAATGTGGGAGGAGAAGTCAAGTACAGGATCCAGCATCACTCCTAGGTGTTTGAAGGAGTCAGTGATTGATATTGCAGACCCGTCACAACAAAGCACCTGAAGCCTGGGGGACTCTGCATGGACTTTTCTAGAGGACCCAAAGAGCACGGCATGAGTCTTTGATAAACTGAGGATTAGGAGTTGGAGGAGAACCAGGACTGAAGTAGTTGGAGTGCAGATGATAGATGATTATTGAGGTCACTGATGGATCTAGAGGCAGCATAGAGTACCAAGTCATCTGCATACATAATGATATGACAGAGAGGTAAGGTGGTAGGAATATCATTAACAAAGATGGAAAAGAGCAAGGGGCCAAGAATGGAGCCTTGTTGGACCCCTCAGGAGAAAGGGGCAGGGAATGAGAGAACCTTGCAGTAGGAGACAGATTGCAACTGACTGTCCAAGTAGCTGCCAATTGAGGATAAAGTAGATTTGGAGGTGTCAAGTATGTGCAGTTTCTCCAATAGCAGGGGGTGATTAACCAAATCAAATGCTTTGGTGAGGTCTATGAACACAGCACCAGTAAGTAAGCCTTTATCCATGTTGCACTTAACCTCACTAGTCAGCTGGTTGAGAGTCATTGTGGTACTATGTCCAGCCCAAAAGCCATGCTGGATGGGGGACTGAAGTTTGAAATCTAGTAAGTGTGTGGAGATCTGGCAGTGGATTAATTTTTCCAGTAACTTGCTGAGTGTAGGCAGTAACACAATGGGTCGACAGTTAGTTAGGATTTTAGGGTCACCTTTTTTGATGGTCCTAGCAAATGGTCCATGATGGTCCTAGCAGATTTCCAGGCCATTGGGACAGTGGTGGAGATGATAGATAGGTTAAAGAGCTGGGTTATAGGGATAGTTAGAAGGGGGCAGCAAGTTTTTGGATCCTTAGTTCTAGTCCATCTGGTTCAGCACCACCATGAATAGAAATGTTTTTTGGCAGCTTGAGGACCTCCTGATATGAGATGGGAGAAAGCAGCAAGGTGGGAGGTGCATCTGGAGGAACAAGAAGAGGAGTCAGTGAGACATGAGTTGAAAGAAGGGAAATATTTGATACCTTGGTAAAGAGGGAGTTTAAGGCATTGGCAATAGTGTAGGGATTATTGCAATGGATATCATCAATAAGCATGTCATTGGGCGTTTACAGTTTATTATCACCAAGGATCTCATTAATTTGTGTCCAGTACCTCTTTGCATCAGAGGCGGAGGATCTATGGAGTTCATAGTAGTAATTGCTCTTGGCAGTATGAACCTCCTTCTTACAGGTGTAACGCAAGACACAATACTCATCAAAATCAGCTTGTAAAGGGGAGGATCTCCATTTTGACCATTGTTTGTCCCTATGCTTGAGCATTTGCAGGAGAGGCCACTTGGTGGTCTTCCCTCTGACCCTTCACGTTGAGAGGGGAATATGCCTATTCTGCAGGGTGAGTAAGGTCGAGTTGAAGTAACCAGTTGCTTGTTTGATATCATTAGTTATAAATAGGGGAGACCAGTCAACTAATTCTAGGTCATGAAGGAATATAGCTGAGTCAAATTTGGAAATGTTAGCAAAGGACAGTACTTTGGGGGGATAGGATGGAGGGGAGGTGCCCCTCATGCAATAAACTGAGCAGTCTATCTCAATCCATCTCCTACTGCAAGGTTCTCTCATCCCCTGTCCCTATCTTATTACCTTTAAACAGCTTGTTGTTACTTTGGTTATTCTCGCCTTTATTCAATCACATTGTGCCTCTATCCCAGCTATTCCCTCCTCTCCCTTCAAGGTATTTCTTAAGGCAGTCTCCCATTTCTTTAAATTCTGCTCTCCCGAAGTCCAGGACCATTGTCCTAGTGTAGATTTTCTCCTGCCCAATCTGTATGCCAAACCGCACTGTACAAAGATTGCTTGTTTGGTAGACTATATCTCCAAAGTCCTGGATAGGAAGGATATATAGTTTTGCAACTCATTTTTGGATGTGAGAGTTTGGAGACTGATAGATTATTTTACCATAGTCCTGATTAGGAAGGCTGCGTTTCTTCACTGCTGGTTTTCTGGTGTGAGAGTTTGGGTTGTTCAGCAGACTTTATATCTTTATAGTCCTGAACAGGAAAAGGTATATTAGACAAGGCAAATCCATTTTATTTGTTTGGCACAATACCCAAAGGCTTAGAGTGCCTTACAATAATGAAAACTGCACAGAACAGTTACATAAATATATATAATAAATACATAAGCAGTAAACAATTACAGTAAAGTTAGTCTGAGTAGGCCTGAGTAAACAATAAGTCTTCAGTTGATTTTTGAATTCTTCCACCATACAGGCAGATCTTACTATCCCTGGCAGGGAGTTCCAGAGAAGTGGAGCAGCAACCCCAAAGGGCCTGTCCCCAGATTGCTTAAGATGGGAATGAGGGACATAGCACAAGCCCTCATCAGTAAATCGGAGAGGACTGGTAATGATGTAGGACATCAGAAGATCTTTTGGGTAGCTTATACCCACTCTATATAGGGCCTTGAATGTTAACAAGCATGCCTTGAAGGCGATACACCACCAAACTGGCAACCAATATATTGAAGGTGATGTACCGCAGTGTGTGCAGCCAGTGCAGCATGCACAACAGTGGCATGATGTGGCCCCTCCGAGAAGTTCCTGAAACCAGCTAGACTGCAACATTCGGAACCACCTGCAGGTGGTGCATGAAACTTCCAGATACCCCTAAGTAGAGAGTGTTGTAATAATCCATTCTGGAAGTGACAAAGGCATGGACTACAATGTACAAGTTAGCTGGTGCTAGATGTGACTTGGACCGGGTGATATTACAGAGATAGTAAAAACCATTCCTGACTACTGCTGACACCTGCTGTTCTAATGTTAGCTTGCTATCTAGAATAATGTCCAGATCCTTCATCACATCCACAGCTCTAAGTGTATGACCATTCACAGATAGTAAAAGAAGGTAATCTCTTGTTATTCCTGACCCATGCCAGCCTGGTTCAATAACCGTAACTTCTGTCTTGCTAGTGTTGAGACATATTGAGTTGGAGGCCATCCAGTCACTGATTTCTTGCAGGCACCACCAAAGCACCAAAACAACATTCATCCCATCAGGGTACAAGACAGGTAGAGCTGAGTATCAGCTGCATAGCAATAAAAATTAATCCATGTTGTCTAATGATCTCACCCAATGGCAACTTGTACATGACGAGCAAGATAAGTACCAAGATCAAGCCTTGAGGAACCCCAGAGGAAACCGCAACCACTCCAGAGGTGTAATTACCTAGAGTTACCTGCTGTGATCTCCCAGTAATGTAGGACTGTAACTAGCATAAAACTGTGCCGGTGAGTCCCACATAATTTCTAAAGCATACCATGGTTTACCATGTCAAATGTTGACAAGACATCCAAAAGGACCAAGCTGGGAACAAAGTCCCTAGTCTCTCACCATGAGGAGATCACGCATCACTCTGACAAGGGCAGTCTCAGTATTGTGACAAGGCCTTAATCCAGACTGGAATGGCTCATAGATTATATGTAGCTCCAGGTGAGTCTCAGCACAACTACCTTCTCAATCACCTTCCCCAAAAAGGGAACGTTCAAGACAGACTAATAATTACCCAGACTGTCAGGGTTCAAAGGCGGTTTCTTCAGGAGAGACTTCACCACAGCCCTTTTCAGAGCTAATGGAAAAACACCCTCCCACAAGGAACATAAAACAGTCTCGGTATATACTGGTCCTAGGGATTCAAGGCTACCAATTGTCAGCCAAGGAGGCCCTGAATCTAACATACAGTAAGCAGGGCACTGACCCGAGATCACCTGGACCACCTCCTCTTCTACAGCTGGCCATAGCTCAGCCTAGAACAGCAGATCATCATTGTCCCTCTCACTCTGGATATCACCAGGCCATGATAGACTGCTTGATGCAGTAACAGTCTTAATGGAGACCACCTTGTCAAAGAGGAAACCGTTAAACTCTGCACCTCTCTGTAGATAAAGCTTGCTCTGATCACTCATTCAGTCATTTAATCCACTCGTTAGTACTTCACAACCTGTTTTCAGGTGAGAGAGTTTAGAGGCTATTTGGAAGAAACATAGAAACATAGAATTTGTTGGCAGAAAAGGACCGCTCAGACCACCCAGTGTGCCCAGATGTTTTCTGATTAATCTCTCTCTCCACAGATCCTAACTGATCTCCAGCACCTTTCCTCCCCTCTCTATTTTCTAATATATCCCTGTGTCTATCCCACACATCCTTGAAGCTCCCCACTGTTTTCTGCTGTACCACTTCTGCTGGAAGTTTGTTCCAGACATCTCTACTACCCATTCAGTGAAGAAATATTTACTCACGTCTCTCTTGAACTCGGCCCATCAAGCTTTATCGCATGCCCCTGGTCCTGGTGCTTTTTCTCATTTGAAAAAGACTCTCCTCTTGCACCCTATTTACCACTGTGAGGGACTTGTAGGCCTCTATCCTGTCACCTCTTGCCCTCCTTTTTTCCAAGGTGTAAATGCTGAGGTACCTTATTCTCTCATATGGCTTCACATGTAACCCCGTCACCATTTTAGTTGCCCTTTTCTGGACCGTCTCAGCCCTGTCTGTCTCCTTTCTGAGATGTTGCCTCCAAAACTGGATACAGTACTCCAAGTGGGGTCTCGCCAGTGAGTGATAGAGTGGCAACACTTCCTCCCTTCCTCCTGCTGGAGATACCCCTTACTATGTACCCCAGCATCCCACTAGTTCTACCCACTGCTTTGTTACACTGCCTGCCACTTTGAGGTTATCAGCTATGATAATCCCAAGGTCCCTTTCCTGCTTAGTGACTGTCAGTACCTCTCCACATCCTATACTGAGCCCCTGGCATGCTTTTGTACTTTCTGACATTGAATGCCAACTGCCATGCTCTTGACCACTCCTCAGGTTTCCCAAGATCCATGCTCATTCTCTAGACATCTCCTGAGTGTCCATCCTATTGTAGAGTTTGGTATCATCTGCTAAAGGGCATACCTTCCCTTCCATTTCTTCTGCAATGTCACTTACAAAGACACTGAAGAGTCTCAGTCCCAGCACTGAGCCCTGTAACACCCAGTCGGTCACTCTCCCATTGTCAGACAGACTGCTGCTCACCACCACCCTCTGTCATCTATCCATATACTAATCAATTTGTAACCCAGTTCACCACCTTGGATCCCACCCCAGGCTGCTCACTTTCCTTATCAGCCTCCTGTGCAGCATAGTGTCAAAAACCTTGCTAAAGTCGAGATAAGCCACATCCACTTCCCTCCCTGATCTATTTCCCTGGTAACCCAGTCAAAGAAATAAATCAGATCTTCTTTGATGATATCTCCTCCGTTAGGCCACATCTTTGGAATTGTAAGCCATCAGTGTTGGGACCATACAGAAACATTTGCTTGATGGGGGACACTCACAATGATTTGCCATGTCTACCTGTATCTTAACCTGGGTGGCTCCAGCACTCCTTAGTTCTTTTCCCCCTGTTGGTCATCCACGTTGGACCTGCTAAAATGCTGTCAGCCTAGCTGTTGCCATCTACTATTTTAGTAAGGTGATTTTTGGAGGTGCCCTGCTCTCTCTCTCCATTATAATTCTCTCTATATATCCTGCAATAGAGGATGCTGCCCTTGCTACAGTTCCTAGAAAGGCTGATAAGCAGTATCCTGCACCATCTGCTAAGCCTTATTATGCTAACCAGCCAGAAACTGATTTTGTGGTCATCATGGCTGGTTGTGATAGGTCTAGGGCCCCTAGACACATGAATACTTTGCCTCCTAACAAAGAATCTAGGAAGCGGGATGCAATGGTCAAATGTATTTATGCCTCTGCATCATTGGGCCTCAGGATTGCAAACTACCAGGCCAAGATGATAAAATATCAAAACAGCCTGTGGAAAGCTGCTCATGCTGCGACTCAGGCTTTGCCTGATGGCTCTGCCAAGAATTATCTATTTAAAACTTTGTCTACTGGTGCTGACGCCGGCTAATATTTGCTATGCTCAGCTTATGATGTCCCTGATGCTTCTTCTAGGGCTGCTGCTTCTGGCATTTGCATGAGGAGATATCTTAGCTCAGAGTTGCTGTCTTCACCAATGATGTGCAACAGGCAATATTTAGTGCCACTTTTAAAGGGACAAACTGTTTTGCTATGATGTTGAAGAGGACCAAAATGACTTTATCAAACTCTTGCTGGAGTTCATGGGAGGGGCTCCTTTCATCTGCCTGCTGGTTGGAGTAGCTGTGCCTTCTGTTAGCAAGGCTGTGGTGGAGGTAGTGGTCCCCTGCCAGGTCCCTTCCCCCTAGTGGCCATACAAAAGCAACCAAAGGAATTGGTTCCAGAGTCCAAGCCACCACTAGTCCCATCTGACTCTCTTCCATCTCTCACTCCACCCAACTGTTACCTGCAGGGTTGGCTGCGGGAGGCAGTCGCTCGCTGCACCTGAAACATTGGTGGGAAATCACTTAGAACAAGTGGGTTCTGGAGATAATTACGAGGAAGCACGACGTTGAGCTGGTACACCCCCGGGTCATCCTCCATGCCATTTGTCCCTTCTGAAGGAAGAAGTTCGGTCGCTGTTCCAAAAACGTGCTATCAAACCTGCTCCTCCTTAGGACAGAAACAAACGATTCTATTCCACATACTTCCTAGTCCTGAAATGGAGAGATCTGCATCCTGTCTTGATCTCAGGGATCTCAACCTGTACATCTAATGCAAAAAGTTTTGAATGGCATTCCTACAAAGTCTGAGTCCCCTTCTGTAAAAAGGGTACTGGCTTTTTTCTCGGGACACAAAGAATGCATAACTTTATGTCAAGATAATGAAATCACACAGACAGTACCTCCACTTTATGGTGGAAGGAGAAGCTTAGCAGCTGAGTTAATTGCCCTTTGGCTTGTCTTCTGCATCATGGGTCTTTACCAAATGCTTGGCAGTAGTGGCAGCAAGGGCATATACGTTCCCCTATATGAATGAGTGGCCTCTGAAGGCCAGCGCCAGGGAGGCTCTGCTGCATACTCTGTCTTGGACACGTCAGTTGTTCGATGACTTTGAGGTCACAGTGAATGTGCCAAAGTCTATCTTGACTCCCTGCCAGTGATTGCAGTACACAAGGACAGTCTTGGATACTGAGGAGAGATGTGCTGTCCTGCCACAGGCACTGCAGGCGATCTCATTGCACACATACAGTTGGAATACAGGAGCCATTATGTCTCTGTGAGAACAATGTTATGTCTCCTGAGTCTCATGGCTGTGGCTATAGTGACTGTGCCTTTGGCATACCTTCACATGAGAATCCCTCAGTGGACACTCAGGGTCCAGTGGGATCAGTTGATGGACCAAATGGTTCACATCACATCTCTACTTCGAAGAGCATTGGTATGGTGGCAGGATCATGAAAACCTATTGAAGGGTGTTCCATTTCTTTTACCAGCTCCTGTACAGATTTTCACCATGGACACCTCAGGCTCCGGTCGGGATGCTCATCTTGGCCCATACCAGATGCAGTGGTCATAGACCAAGGTGGAGGCTGAGTTACATATAAATGTCCTAGAAATTACAACTTGTCCTGTACAACCTCCAGGCATTTTTGAATCATCTGTGTTCTGGTTCTCTACTAATCCAGATAGACAAAGTCAGTATTATACATTACATCAACAAACATGGGGGCACTCACTCCTATCTCTTATTCAGGGAAGCAATGAGAATATGGGTCTGGGCACTGTCCCAAGTCCTTCAACTACTGGTTGTGTATCTCTCATATCTCCAAAATGTCTTAGCAGACAGATTAAGCTGGTCCAAGTCCATAATTCATGAACTGGATCTGCTGACCTCTATGGTAAGTGACATCTTCACAAGATGAGGTTATCCAGACTTGGCCCTTTTTACATCCCCACACAGTGCTAAACTAACCCATTTCTGTTTGCTCACTCCAGAGTCTGAAGTTTTTTGGTGAGACGCATTGATCTTTTCTTGGAATGGGAAATTCCTATACGCATTTCCCCAATTCCTCTAATACAAAGGGTTCTGCTCAACTGTGGGTGGAGCGTGCCACTCTCATCCTCATTGCTCCATTATGGCCTCACAAGTTATGGTTTCCAATTCTTCAACAGCTGGCAGTAGAGCCTCCTGTCTCTCTATCTCTGTGCCGGGATCTGTTGTTACAAGACAAGAGGTCACTGGTCCGTCCAGACCTGAAGTCCCTACATCTGCATACATGGCTCCTCAAGACATAGCCATTGCATGTTTTGGAGTATCTATTAAGGTTACTGATGCCCTGATTATGACTAGGAAGCCTTCTTCCAGACTTACTTATTCCCTGAAATGGAAGCATTTCACTTTATGAGCTACTTTCCAGAATTTGAACCCATTTACTTGTCCAGTAAACACTGTGTTAGAATACTCTTTCCTTGTCCAACTCTGGCCTACAGTATTCCTCACTAAAGGTGCATACGACTGCCATGTCAGCTTTCCATGCCCCTACTAATGGTTGTACGGTTGCCCATTTGGAAGTGTTCCATAGGTTTCTGAGAGGTATTCTTCATATGAAACCCCCTATCTGAAATCCAGTTCTGCCTTAAGATTTCAATTTTGCCCCAGAGAAATTGTTGTTGGCTCTGTTTAAGTAAACCATGAGCTGTGGCCTAGGTTTTCTGTCATGGAAAACTTTATTTTTAGTTGCAATGACTTCTGCTTGAAGGATTTCTGAGCTTCAGGCTCTAATGTGTGAGGCTCCTTATTTGATTTTTCACAGTCTCTTTACATACGAATCCTGAGTTTCTACAATAGGTGGCATCTGATTTTACACTGAATCAGATAATACACCTTTCTGTGTATTATCCTGAGCATGGCAACCAGGGTGAGGCACTGTTCCATGCTTTGGATGTACATAGAATACTACAATATTATATTTCTTACTCCAAGGACTTCAGAAAGTCCTCTCAGCTATTTGTTACATTCGCCCCTGGGAAAGAGGGCACTGCTATAAACAGCCCCTATCCAAATGACTGGTACATGGTATTACGTTCTGCTGTAGGAAGTACGAAGGAAACTTGCTGGTGTTGTTTGTAGCCACTTCACAAGGGGTATGGCCATTCCTGTTGCCTACTTTAAAAGTGTCCCTGCCGCTGATATATATGCTGCAGTCACATAGAGCAACATTCACACTTTCTCTGAACTTTATAGTCTGGACATTGTCTTTCGTAGACATGCTAGCTTTGGACTTTCTGTACTGAAAGATCTTCTGTCCTGATCATATATCAAACTGTGCCATCCTCCCCATTCACTTTTCACTGCTTGGGAATCATTCCAAAGGGGTGGCCTAATGGAGAGGATACCTCAAAGAAGATAGCACAGTTACATAACAACTTGTCATAACAGTAGATCTTCAAGACAGCTTCCTCCATTAGGCCATGCCATTCCTTCCTCCATCCCCCTTTTGTTTTCAGTGATGGTTACATCGGATGCTGTGCCTAAAATCCTACTCGATGCATCCTGTACCCAGCCCCAGGCTTCTCCTTGTATGCTTGGTGCTGGTCTCATCTCTGGTTCGCCACAGTTAGAGGTCCTCCGAGGCTAAACCCTGGCAGGGAACTGAGGAGTGATGGGGCTGCTGACGTTTTATACATGCAGACATGGCACATCATTGGCGGTAGATCATGACTAATAAAAGTTTCTGTGTGGTCCTAACGCTGATGGCTTACAGTTCCAAAGGTATGGCCTAATAGAGGAGATTTCTCTTTCAGCTGTACTGTGATGGTAAGTTCATATGTAATTGTTCTGTTTGTTTGACTTAACCTTCCCCTCAGGAATCCATGCTGCCTGTGGTATTGCAGGTTACTGGATTCAAAACACTCTGCCAGTCTTTCCTTTAGTAGGGTTTCCATTAATTTCCCCACCACTGCAGTAAGACTGACATGCCTGCAGTTGCTGACCTCCTCCCTGCTGCCGCATTTATGTTGCTGGACCACATCATCCCTTCTCCAGTCCTCTGGAACCATGTCTGTATCTACTGAACTGTTGAATAAGGCTGTTGGTGTTGCCACTAGTACCGCCCTGAGTTATTTAAGAACTCTTGGGTGTATCCATGTCTGATCCCATAGCTTTATTCAGCTTCAGAGCTGTAAATCCCTTCTGGATTCTTTCCTCTGAAACGGACTTGTGTCCGCCTCCTCTCCACCCTCGTTCCTACTACTCCCTGGTGGTACTCTTCCCCCCACTGTGAAGACAAAAGTACGTATTTAGGTTTCATTTTTTCTTGGTTCACTTCTGCATAGTCTCTCCACTCCACCTTTCTAATCCTCACTATTCTACCCCTTGCTTTCTTCTTCTCACTGATGTATCCCCTTATCAACCCCTTTAGCAACCTTTTCTGTCTTTGCACCTTTGCTCCCCTTACCTGCTTCCCTCTGATTTACTAGGTATATCCCCCTATCCTCCTCCATCTGTGTTTCTTTATACTGCCTGAAAGCCACTCATTTTTTTCTTCATTCCCTTTGCCTCTGCAGAGAACCATAATGGCCTCTTATTTTCCTTTATGTTTATTCACTTCCTTCATGCACAGGATGGTTGTTTTAACTATACTGTAAGTTATTTTTCCCCACTGTGCATCTGCCACTCTCTGACAATCCCCCCTCTAGGCAGTTTCTGAGGCAGTCCTCTAATTTTTTTTAGAAATAAGTCCTCCAAAAGTCCAGGACCCTCATCCTTCTGTGGTTAGCTCATTCCTGTCTTCATGTTAAACCACACTGTACAGTGATCACTGGTACCTAGGGGACTGCCTACTGTGATGACTTCAGCGCTGTCCCTGTTTGTAAGCACCAGCTCTAACGCTACCCCATCCCTAGTGGGTTGTTTGACTAGCTGCCTGAGAAAAGCCCCTTGTAAGGAATCAAAGATGGCCCTACTCCTTGCCAAAGCTGCACTAGGAAGGCTCCACTCCATGTCAGGCAGATTGAAGTCACTAGCTAGCAGCAACTCTCCCTTACTTGCCTTTCTGATGATGGCTTTCCCAAGTACTTTGCCCAACTCTTCTCCCTGTGCTGGAGGTCTGTACACTACCCTAGTGCGGACAGCAGCCCCTGAACCTGTCTCCAGGGCAGACTATATTGCCATAATGAAGGAACCACTACTTGGGGGTAAGGCTATAAGATCCTGGGTGGGAGTTCACAAAAGATTTGATGAAGCATTTATTCACAGAGAGGATGGTGGTTAAGTAGAACAGTCTATCTGTGAAGGTGGTGGTGTTGAAAACTGTACAGAACTTCAAGAGGGGTGGGGCAGAATTAATGGACTGATTAAAGCAGAGTGTGTTTAAGCAGAGGCCCTGTCAGTAGGGGTGTTGTGACTCACACACAACACTAGGCTGACATGATAGGTTAGATAGGAACAGAGCAAAACCTCTGTGTTTTTCTGCCTAAAAAAGATTTCTGCAGTCCTGGACAAAAATGATGTTTTGCTCCACAACTTGTTTGGGTGTGAGATATCAGGTTTTGTTGTATTTAACATTTTCTCAGTACTTATTGTGTTCACTATTTTCAGCAACAATATGCATTGAACAATATATCCAAAGTTACGCAATCTTTCCATCAAAGCCAAGCACAGTGACAATCGCTAAGCAACACTGACACCTTTCACAGAAGAGCTTCTACAGACAGTACATCACTTTTCAATTTTTTACAATTCACAGACTGTGTTTATTGTCTCTGCGCATCCCATGAACAACTACCAATGCCAAAATTCAGTCAGACCTCTGCCAATTGAGATTTCCAGCATAATGCACCTTGCATATAACACCCCCTCCCATGCACATTTGGAAACACATCTAGCGATACTGAATTCTAAGAAGCACTAGAATAACATGTTGAGTTCCAGTTAGCAGT
This sequence comes from Neoceratodus forsteri, assembly GCA_016271365.2. NCBI lineage: Eukaryota > Metazoa > Chordata > Ceratodontiformes > Ceratodontidae > Neoceratodus > Neoceratodus forsteri. The sequence continues at coordinate 88,685,755 of CM028136.1, forward strand.
AATTGCTACTGTTATTGCTCCAGTTATTCACTGTGGGCCATATTCACTATTGGGGCCAGCACATGCTCAGAACAAGCATTAACAGCCTGCGGTGGTCCACACTAGGCCACTGCAGTGCAGACCTAGTGCACCAACAGCAGTCACAGAAATTGATTGCACCCACGTGCAGGCATGGATCCCAGCACACTGGGCATGTATGTCAAAGGAGGTGCTTGGCTGGGCACCGGGCTTCCAATTAGATGCTTAGCCTGGCCACCTAGTGGAGCCCCTGCTACATATACACAGTTCACCGTACTCACAATATAGCACGGACTTGTGTGATATTTGGTTGGTTGGTTATTTATTTCTTGATTGACCAATTGATGTCAAAAGTTTCACCAGGAAACAAATACTGAGCTAACAAACTCATTTCCAGATGTGTCCTGTGGGGGGAAGGGATGTGGAGAGTGCAGTAAGTTACATCAGTACAATAATATTACAATTATAAGACAATAATAATAATTATAAAACAAAGAAATGTGCAGTAAACAACTGAAATTAAGCACAAAGTAAGTAGTGCAAAATGTAGCACAGAAACATAGAAACATAGACTTTGATGTCAGATAAGGACCGCTTGACCCACCCAGTCTGCCCATTTCCCTACCTAATGGATAAGCAGCAGATCCTAGTTAACCAACAGCCTATTTCTTCCTACTCCCCACAAAAATTGCCTTATGTCTGTCCCATGCATTCTTGAATTCTCCCATAGTTTTAGACCCACAACCTACTCAGGAAGGCTGTTCCATGTGTCCACCACCCTCTCTGTGAAAAAATGCTTCCTCACATTGCCCCTTAGCCGTTCCCCCTCTATCTTCAAATTGTGTCCCCTTGTTCTTGCACATCTCTTTTTCTGAAATATGCTACCCTCTTGGACATTGTTGATTCCACTGAGGTACTTAAAAGTTTCTATCATGCCCCCCCTCTCCTTTCTTTCCTCAAGGGTATACATATTGAACTCCTTTAATCTCTCCTCATATAGCTTCTCTTGCAGACCCTGCACCATTTTAGTTGCCCTCCTCTGGACTGCCTCCATCCTGTCTATGTCCTTGTGGAGATGGGATCTCCAGAACTGGACACAGTACTCTAGATGGGGGTCTCACCAACTGTCTGTACAGAAGGATAACAACTTCCTGTTTTCGCTGGTGATGCCTCTCCCTATACATTCCAGTATCCCCCTGGCCCTCCCTACTGCCTTCTCACATTGCTTGCTAACCTTAAGGTCATCTGATATGATTACCCCCAGGTCCCTTTCCATTGTTGTTGTTGTTACTACCTCCCGCCCCCACTGTGTAATCCTCCCCTGGGTTTTTGTTTCCCAGGTGCATTATTTTGCACTTCTTTGCACTGAATCCAAGCTGCCATACTTCTGACCATTCCTCCAACCTTGCCAAGTCCCTTATCATCCTTTCCACACCTCCTTGTGTATCAGCCCTGTTGCAGATCTTTGTGTCACCTGCAAAGAGGCATACCTTTCCTTCCAGTCCCTCTGCAAGGTCACTTACAAAGGCATTAAAAAGAACTGGACCCAGTACTGAACCCTGTGGTACCCCCACTAGTAACTCCTCTTTCTTCAGAGTGGACTCCATTTACAATTACCTTCTGTGTCCTGTTGTCCAGCCAATGTTTTTCCCAGGCTACCACCCTGTGACCCACTCCCAGGCTGGTTAACCTGATTATTAATCTTTTGTGTGGGACTGTGCCAAATGCCTTGCTAAAGTCTAGGTAGGCCATGTCCACAGCCCCTCCCTGATCTACTACTTTGGTCACCCAGTCAAAGAAATCTATCAGATTCGTCTGGCATGACCTTCCCACTGTGAACCCATGCTGCCTTGGGTCCTCTGCCCCACTGGCCTCTAGGTACTCAACAATTCTTTCCTTCAGAAGTGATTCCATCACTTTCCCTAACACAGAGGTCAAACTGACAGGTCTGTAGTTTCCTGCCTCTGTCTTGCTCCCACTTTTGTGAACGGGAATCACATCCACCTTCCTCCAGTCCTCAGGTACCATGCCATCCTCCTATTATTTGTTAAAAAGGGTAGTCAGTGGTGTCACTAGTTCTCTCCTTAATTATTTTAGAATTCTGGAGCGAATTTCATTAGGCCCCATTGCTTTGTCCACCTTTAGTTTTAGGAGTTCTTTCAGAACCGCTTTCTTCAGAAAGAACTGGGATCAACCCCCTTATCCAGAGTGCTTCTGTTAATTGGATTAGTCACCTTCCCCCTCCTCCTCTTTTGTGAATACTGAGCAGAAGTATTCATTCAGTATCCCTGCTTTTTCACTGTCCCACTCTGCCCACCCACCGTCTATTGTATTCAGCCTCACTATCCCTCCCTTTGTCTTTCTATGCTCCCTGATGTACCTATGAAAGGTTTTATCCCCCTTCTTAACCAAGTTGGCTATCTTTTGCTCAGTTTGGGCCTTTGCTATCCTGACTTCCCTCCCTGCTTCCTTCTGCCTTAACTGGTACAGTTCTATGTCCTGCTCCTTCTGTGTTTCCTTATACTTCCTAAATGCTATCTTTTTCTCCCTAACCTTCACCGCCACTTCTTTTGAGAATTGTAGTGTTTTTTTTCCTTCATTTTGATTTGTTTATTTGCTTCACACAAAGGCTTGTTGCCTCTCTGATGGCAGTTTTGATGTTTCCCCATTGTTGCTCCACCCCTCCTTCTAGCCTGTTTAATAGTGCTTTTCTAAGGCACTCTCCCATCTTGCCAAAGTCAGCCCTCCTAAAGTCCAGTACCCTCACTTTTGTATGGCTTGACTCTGTAGCTGAATTTATTGTGAACCACACTGTTTAGTGGTCACTTGTTCCCAGATGGCTACCCACTTCTAGAAAGCATATCGATAGCATAACCATAGCAGCAGTTCCACAACGTGAAACTGGCAGCAAAAAGGTGGGTGGGTAGGAGGGAGAATGTGAGTATAATGGGAGACCAATCAAAAGAGAAAAGAGGACCAATAAACCAGGGCAGTAGAGGGAGGGCATGTATGGAGGAAGGAGCAGTGGGACTACCCTAGGATTAGCGACAACTGTAGGAATGAGTAGTGAAGTCAAAAGGAAGGATTTTAGTGATATGGAAGAGAAACATTATGAATAGCAACAGGGAGGGTGCTCCAAAATTTGGGGAAGCAGAAGGAGAAAACAACTTGAACAGCAGAGGATTTAACAGGGGAGGAGAGTAAGAGAGTGAGTGTCAGAGCTTGGAAGGGAGTAGGAAGGGGAGGGAGGGGAGGGGAGGAAAGGAGGGAAGAAAGGTGGAAGGAGGGAGCCCAACCTGAATTTGGAGAAAAAGTGGTACAATGATTGAGGCACCTGGCATCAAAGGAGGACAAGGAGAGGGAGGAACACAGTGAACAGTGATGGGTTCTGGGGAGGCAATCCAGGGCAAAGTGATAGAAGGAGTGAAAAAAGGGATTCAGCATAGCAAGGGTGGACTTGGGGGCAGTGCTATATACAACATCGCCGTAATCGAGATAGGTAAAACCATCCTCATGACAATCTCACTATGAGCAGTGAATTGGATACTTCCTTTGTTCCTGTAAAGTGCCCCAAGTTTAGGGTACTGCTTCTTGCCGATGGCATCCAGATGAGAAATCCAGATGACAATCCAACCATACCCCAAGGTATTTAGAGTAGGAGATGTCCTCAATCACAGTGTCATCAAGGATCTGGAAGGAGGGGGAGAAACATAGAAACATAGAATTTGATGGCAGATAAGGACCGCTTGGCCCACCCAGTCTGGCCATTTTCCTACCTAACAGATAAGCTGCAGATCCTAGTTAACCAACAGCTTACTTCCTCCTACCCCCCACTAGTATTGCCTTATGTCTGTCCCATGCATTCTTGAATTTCCCCACTGTTCTTGACTCCACGATCTCCTCAGGGATGCTGTTCCATGCATCCACAACCCTCTCTGTGAAAAAATACTTTCTCACATTACCTCTGAGCTGTCCCCGCTCTATCTTCAAATTGGGCCCCCTTGCTCTTGCACATATCTTTTTCTGAAAGATGCTACCCTCTTGGACTTTGCTGATTCCCTTGAGGTACTTGAAAGTTTCTATCATGTCCCCTCTCTCCCTTCTTACCTCAAGGGTATACATATTAAGCTCCTTTAGTCTTTCTTCATATGTCTTCTGGTGCAGACCCTGCACCATTTTGGTTGCCCTACTCTGGACAGCCTCCACTCTGTCTCTGTCTTTGAGGAGATGGGGCCTCTAGAATTGCACACAGTACTCCAGATGGGGTGTCACCAACTGTGTGTACAGAGGGATAACAACTTCTTGCTTTCTACTTTTGATGCCTCTCCCTATGCATCCTAGTATCTCCCCAGCCTTCCTTACTGCCTTCTCACTTTGCTTGCCCACCTTTAGGTCATCTGATATAATTACCCCTAGGTCCCGTTCCATTTTTACTGTTGTCAGTATCTCACCACCCCCCCATTGTGTACCCTTCCCCTGGGTTTTTGTTTCCCAGGTGCATTACCTTGCACTTCTTTGCATTGAATCTGAGCTGCTATACATTTGACCATTCCTCCAACCTTACCAAGTCCCTTCTTATCCTTTCCACTCCATCGTGTGTATCAACCCTGTTGCAGATCTTTGTGTCCTCTGCAAAGAGACATACTTTTCCTTCCGGTTCCTCTGCAATGTCACTTACAAAGACATTAAAAAGGACCGGTCCCAGTACTGAACCCTGCGGTACCCCACTAGTAACCCTCCTTTCTTCACTTTGGACTCCATTTACTACTACCTTTTGTGTCCTGTTGTCTAGCCAATTGTTTATCCAGGCTACCACCTTGGTACCCACTCCAAGGCTGGCTAACTGAGTATTAATCTTTTGTGTGGGACTGTATCAAATGCCTTGCTAAAATCAAGGTAGGCCATGTCCACAGCCCTTCCCTGGTCTACTACTTTGGTCACCCAGTCAAAGAGATCTATTAGATTTGTCTGACATGACCTTCCCATCGTGAATCCATGCTGCCTTTGATTCTGTGCCCCACTGGCGTCTAGGTACTCAACAATTCTTTCTTTCAGAAGTGATTCCATCATTTTCCCTACCACTGAGGTCAAACTAACTGGTCTGTAGTTTCCTACCTCTGTCCTGCTCCCACTTTTGTGAAGAGGAATCACATCTGCCCTCCTCCAGTCTTCAGGTACCACCCCATCCTCCCATGATTTGTTAAAGGGAGTAGTCAGCGGTGTCACTAGTTCTACTCTTAGTTATTTTAGAATTCTTGGGTGAATCCCATCAGGCTCATTGCTTTGTCCACCTTCAATTTTATTAGTTCTTTCAGAACCCTTTCTTCTGTAAATGGACTGGTATAGACCCCTGTTTTCAGAGTGTTTTCATTGTTTGGTTTAGGTATCTTCTCTTCCTCTTCTTCCTTTGTAATACTGAGCAGAAATATTCGTTCAGTATCCCTGCTTTTTCACTGTCACCCTCTACCCATATTTCCTCCCCTTTATTAAGCCTCAGTATCCCTATTTTAGTCTTTCTTTGCTCCCTAATGTACCTATAAAAGGTCTTATCCCCCTTCTTAACAGAGTTGGCTATCCTTTCCTTGGTTTGGGCCTTTGCTATTCTGACTGTCCTCCCAGCCTCTTTCTGCTTTAACTGATAAAGTTATCTGTCCTGCTCCTTCAGTGTTTCCTTATATTTCCTTTAATGCTATCCTTTTCTCCTTAACCTTTCCTGCCACCTCTTTTGAGAACCATAGAGTTTTTTTCCTTTGTTGTGTTTTGTTGATTTGCTTTACACAAAGGCTTGTTGCCTCTGTAATGGCTGTTTTGATTACTCCCCATTGTTCCTCCATCCCTCCTTCATGCCTGTTTGCCAGTGCTTTTCTGAAGCACTCTCTCATTTTCCCAAAGTCAGCTCTCCTAAAGTCCAATACTCTTGCTTTTGTATGGCTTGATTGTATGGCTGTGCTTTTCGTGAACCACACTGTTTGGTGGTCACTTGTTCCCAGATGGCTACCCACTTCTAAATCTGAGATGCTTTTTCCATCTCCATTTGAGAGTACCAGGTCTAAGACTACTCCCTCTGAGTGGGTTCCAATACTAGCTGTCTGAGGCATGCCCCCTGTAGGGCATCAAGAATGACCCTGCTCTTGGATGTGCCTGCAGCAAAGGTGCTCCAGTTAACATCTGGCATATTCAGGTCCCCATCAACAATAACTCCCCTTTTTCTGCCATTCTAAGGAAGCCTTCTATCATTTCCTTGTCCATTCCCTCCTCCTGAGATGGGGTCTGTATACAACCCCATGTGGATTGTGGTGCCATTTTTTGTCTCCAGGGTGACCCAGAGTGCCTCATCTGCTCCCTGTTTACTCTTTAGTTCTGTTGCTTTGATCCCTTCCTTTACATAGAGAGCTTCTCCTCCTCCTCCTCTTTTACCCTCCCTGTCCCTCCTATAGATTGTGTATCCTGATATGTTGACATCCCAGTCATGATTCCCTGTGTACCATGTTTCTGTGACTGCCACAATATCCAGACAACCCTCTTCCATCAAGGCCACTAGTTCAGAGAGCTTGTTACACAGACAGTCATTGGTACTCATCACCCTCCACTTTTTTATGGCCTTACCCTTTTTAGCCCCATTCCTGTCCTTACTGCCTTTGCCTTTTTTTACATTAACCTCTGTCTTGCTCCTTAATGACTTATCTACCTTTGTGTTTACCTCACTAATTACTCTGTTTTGTGGGGGGAGACTGGGAATTCCCTGCTCCTTTTCAGTGTCTCCCCCCTTGGCTAGTTTAAATGCTTGCCAATGAAGCATTTAAACCTTTCACCTAGGATCTGTTTCCCCCCCTGGACAGATGCAGACCATTGCACCAGTATAGGTCCGCATCTCTCCAGGTGGCTCCCCAGTCCCCAGTGAAGCCAAAGCCCTGAGCTCCACACCAGTTTTTCAACCATTCATTGAATTCCCTGGTGAGGAGTACCCTAGCATCACCCTTGCCATAGATAGGCAGCACCTCTGAGATGGTTACCGTATGCGCTACTTGTCTAAGGCCCCTCCCCAACTCTACAAACTCTCTGATCTCTTGCACTGCTCTGATCCCATTCCTAGCCAGGTCATTTGTCCCTGGGTGGACAATGACATCCAGCTCCCTCCCTCATGCAGCTGCTCCCATGATCCTGAGGATTCGCTTCCTGTTCCTCCCAGCCATGGCACCAGGCAGGAACCTTACCTCCCTCTCCCCTTCCTCCCCCATTTCTACCCCCTAATGATTGAGTCCCTCACAAGGAATTGTTTCCTTCCCCTGTGGGGTCCCATGTCACCCTCCTGTGAGTCTCCTTTGTGAAGGTTCCCAGCATCCTCTTTGGTCTCCACTGCAGGTGCCTCCATAGAGGAACCACTATCCACCACAAGAGCTAATGAATTGTGGAGAGGTGCAGCTGAAGGGATGCAACTCTGTTCCACCACCCTCTCCCTTCCTAAGCTCACCCTGGCCCAGCCTCTCCTCTTTCTTGGCAACCTCTGAGGTAGTTGCATTGGCCCTGGTGGTCCATGGGTGGGGGAGGAGGTTTCATGAATCCTAGCCAGGTCAGCCTGGAGATGGGCAACCTCCTGCCTCAGACCAGAGAGGTGCCTCCAAACAGGGCAGCATCGCAGCCTTCAGAATGTCTCCCGGAACGCTGCCGCCCCACAGCCATTGCACTGCACCACTCCTATCATGTCTTATTTTGTGTCCCCTCTCCTGTTTCTCTGTATGCTTACTCTCTCCTTTCCTTACAACTCTCACCCTTCCTGTTCTGGGACAGCAACTTTCTATATTCTTCAGTAGCCTCCTCCTTCTTTCTTGCTCAGTGTCAGACTGCCAGCAGTGGGGGGGGGAGGGTGAGCTACTTTTTTCCTTTAGGGTTGACAAAACCAATGTTTCTCTATTATCCTTCCCTTCCTACTGCCAAACAGGAACTTCCTGTTGACAGTCAAATCCAGTGGCTATAAAAGTAGAACTGGCTTACGGTGGAGGGGTGGGATGGAGCATAATTAGTAAGAAAAAAGGCTAGCAACAGGAAGTTGTAATCTGAGTCACCTGCTTTTATAGTGTCTAAGCTACACCCCAATTAAGCTCTCTCTCCTCCTACTGGTTTAGCAAAGTAAGTTGATACAGTACCCTTCCCAGTACAGAACACACACTGACTTTCTTTCTTTTCTTTCTTTTTTAACCCTAAATAAGACACCTTCTACTTCTAATAAAGTATCTGTCTGCTTAATCTAAACAGACACTGACTCCTGCTGAGATATAAGTGTTAAATTAATAAGAAAATGTAGCTTCTTTTAGTTAGCTGCTTTCTGCTCTACAAGCAAGGCTAGCAACAGGGAGGTAACAGTTTGGCTAATTTCTGCCTAGTGCAAAAGTAATTGAGACTTCTTTTGGCATTGAGTGACAGCTGTTTGACTGAAATGACTGTTGAACCTTGTTGAAAGCCAGGTAGAGATAATTCATGAGGTCAGATGCAGAGGAACCAGCAGCATGGATAACTGTATAATCTGTGTATATGTGAATACACACAGAGGGGCAGGTAAGGGGAATTTCACTCAGGAAAACAAAGACTAGGATGGGGCCAAAGATGGGTCCTTGGGAGATGCCAGAACAGCTAGGGAGAAGAGGGTAGACTGTGTCACAATATGGATTGCTTGGGTCCTTTCCTCAAGGCAAGAGTGAAACCACTCAACAGAGGAGGAAGGGGAGTTATAAATCCACACCTGCTTCCACATACATGCTGGCCTATGCCCTGGACCCCATGGTGATTGGAAATGGCTGGTGATAGGCCAGTAACCTCAGATCAGGGCTGTACTGCCTTGGGTTGGTATGTGGTGGGGTGTGTGGAAGCACATAATGGTTCTCCCCAAGCATAAACTGCACATCCTCCTTTTTCTCCCAGCAACATGTAGGTGGCACTGTGCATGCCATTCTTGTGGTCACTCCCCACAGCATGCCCCCACCCCAACTGCATGCATAGCACTGCATGCAGACCAGTCAGGGTGGATGCACATGTAGAGGCACAGAGGGAGTGCTCTTGTCCATGCCTTGGGGGTCCTATGGAACCTATTGAATGTAGTATATGCATATGTAGTGGATGACATCCTGCATATTAATGGTGTGTAGGATTTGTGAGTAGGCCCCAGTTTTTGTAAAATGTATGTAAGTGATAACCATGTCAACCTAGTTGTGATTTATGAGGGAAATATTTGCTCCCACTGTTGTTGTCCTTTTTCCTCAAGACGTAGCTGGAAACAAGACTTTTCTGAGCCTGCTGTCCTGGGTAAGCAACATTTAATAAAAAGTATTGTAATAGAAATATAGAAACATAGACTTTGATGGCAGATAAGGATCGCTTGGCCCACCTAGTCTGCCCATTTTCCTACCTACAGGATAAGCTGCAGATCCTAGTTAGCCAACAGCTTATTTCATCCTACCCCCCACAAAAATTGCCGTATGTCTGTCCCTTGCAGTCTTGAATTCTTCCACAGTTTTAGACCCACATCACCCTTTATGTGAAAAAATACTTCCTTACATTGCCCCTGAACCTCCCCCCACCTTCAAATTGTGTCCCCTTGTCCTTGCACATCTCTTTTTCTGAAAGATGCTACCCTCTTGGACTTTGTTGATTCCACTGAGGTACTTAAAAGTTTCTATCATGTCTCCCCTCTCCCTCCTGTCCTCAAGGGTATACATATTAAGCTTCTTTAGTCTCTTCTCATATGGCTTCTTTTGCAGACCCTGCACCATTTTTGTTGCCCTCCTTTGGACTGCCTCTATGCTGTCTATGTCCTTGCAGAGATGGGGTCTCCAGAACTGGACACAGTACTCCAGATGGGGTCTCACCAACTGTCTGTACCGAGGTATCCCAACTTCCTGTTTTCTGCTGGTGATGCCTCTCCCTATACATCCCAGTATTCCCCCAGCCCTCCCTACTGCCTTGCTAACCTTAAGGTCATCTGATATGATTACCCCCAGGTCCATTTCCATTTTTGTTGTTGTTCCTTGCCCCCCTCCATTGTGTAATCTTCCCTGGGGGTTTTGTTTCCCAGGTGCATTATTTTGCACTTCTATGCATTGAATCCAAGCTGCCATACTTTTGACCATTCCTCCAACCTTGCCAAGTCCCTTCTCATCCTTTCCACACCTCCTTGTGTATCAGCAATGAGTGACAGCAAGCCAACTGTCCATTAGGACCCTCATGAAAACAAGCACTTCCTACCTCATGGTCGCTATAATGAGCACAGTTTACACAAATTAATTAATCTGACTTGCTCAGTTCTGTGATAAGATGCCACTGCACCAATGTGCACTTAAAGGAAGAGGAAGTCATTATAATGAACAAGTCATCATTTCTTTCTGTCCAGTTTTTGCCTGATTTTAGATTCTATCCTGGCCAGAGGCCAGCAGCACTTATTGTACTTACCCACGACATTCAGGGAAGTCTTCACTCTAACTCTCAGAACTGTAGAGTGAGACACCTTAACTTAGATGGTGAGACGCTGTGTGCTGGTCTGCCAGTAATGTAAAACTTAAAACAATTATCTAATAGCCACTTCAAAGGATAATGCTACAATTACATTTTAGCCAAAAAAATTAAACAAATTAAAGAAACTGTTTTGAAGCTTTAACTAAATATGTATTACAAGTTGATGTCTTAAGTTGCCTTCAGTTTCTGACATTTGAGTGCATATCACTGGAATAGTATCATAAATGCTGGAAAAACTAGATTGGCGAATGTTCTGTAATCTTTGTTTAAACCCCAAACCAGTACAGTGATGATAGTAGGGCCAACACTTAACCAACGTCCCTTACAGGCCCCAGCTCAGAGTTCTGGGAGGGTCCCTTACCAAGATAATTCCAGCTTTGGCTGTCGCAAACTGGAACAGGATCCACTCGTAGGAGTTGGGACCCCACATTCCCAGACGGTCCCCCTTCTTCAAGCCAATGGCAAGCAGCCCTGCTGCCAGCTGATCCACCTGCAAGAGAGCAGAAACAGTAACATGAGAGTTGGCAATCCCAAAGCTGAGGATGAGAAATGTACGGGGACTGAGAGAGGAGCAGATTTCTGATCAAGAGTAGAGATGAAATTAAAAATGTCTGCATACCAATAGATCTAAAAGCACATGCTTATCTCCATATTATAACAGTTATAACCATTCAGAAAATGTTACAGCTTTAAATGAATTTTGTCATCAATAGCGCTTTCTCCCTCTTCCCCTTCCCACCTCCTCCTTACAGCCACCTTGTCCTCTCCTAAAACTACTTTCTCCCATAACTCCTCTGCCTCCCTTGCCCTTTGTTCCTTTCTCCATTTCACACAGCTGTCCTACTGCTGCCTTTACTTCTCTACCCTCCTTTGATTCTTCATAAGGTCACAGTCAAGATGGGTTAGACCATAAATTTCTACACCTTTCAGCCTTGCTACTGCTGCTCCTGTCATTAATCTCCTAAACAACTTTTTTAACCCTTTGAGAACTGAATATATGTGAACGTATATAGATTCTGGATGTATATATACATCCACAGTCTTCTAAGGGTTAAACTCAGGGCTGTCCCCTGGGTCTGGAAACAGATCAAATTCCTCCTCTCCATAAAGTGGGAGACTCCTCTTCCCTGGAGCTACCATCTTGTAGTTGTAATGCATAATCTCTTAGTTCTCTTGCTTCCTTGACTCCTCCTCCCTCTTCCTTTGTCAGTCTGGCTTTCACAAATCCCACTCCACCTTCTCCTCCCTCATTGAGGTCGCTGATGCCATTTTGACAAGACTGGACTATGTCTAATTCACTGCAGCAATATTGTTATTAATGACCTAGCCAAGGCCTTTGATACTGTGGCCCATCCTGTCTTCCTGGATAAACGGGGATGAGGCTGGCATTGTTTGACTCTGTGGGAGGCTTGTTTTGCTCCCACCTGTCTGACCATCACCAGTCATTTCAGGTTCATGACGCCCTATCTCCTCTCAGCATCAGATCTGGAGTTGTCCAGAGCCCGGTTCTGGGCTCATCATCTTTCCCATTGTTATAAACTATCTCTTCTCAGCATCAGATCTGGAGTTGTCCAGAGCCCGGTTCTGGGCTCATTGTCTTTCCCATTGTTATAAACTATCTCTTCTCAGCATCAGGTCTGGAGTTGTCCAGAGCCCGGTTCTGGGCTCATCGTCTTTCCCATTGTTATAAACTATCTCTTCTCAGTCTGTGTTTCATTGCTTATCCCGTTGGTGCCGGAGCGGGCTGAAAAGGATGTAAAGGGTAAATTTTCCTGTGGTAATAATGCAAAAAGTGATAGGACCACTTATAAAAGTGGTAGGGCCACAGCCTCTTGCCCCCCCCCATTCCTACACCTATGGCTTATCCATATGCACACAGTCCCTTGGCTGGAAATGTCACTACAGTATGACTTGACGAAGTCTAAAACCGGTTCAGGTCAAACCAGCTGTCAATTAATGCTAAGTCTGTCTCCAAGACCTTTGGCACTAAATAAACTAAAGGCTAACTTGGCTCCCACAAACCCAATCTTTCAGTCTTCTGATAGTGCCTTATTTGAAGAAATCCCTCACTTCAAGAACTTTTTATGTAGTTGGCGCATAACCTTGATTTCAACATCCATATTGATGTCATGCATGAAAAACTCCACCCAACCTTTGCAGTCTGTACCACAACAAACAGTGGTTTCCTTAGTTGGTCCACCATGAGATCATGAAAAACTCCACCCCAAGCCTTCCACGCTGTACTGCAACAAACTGTGTGTCGTCAAGGCACAGATCAGGAAGCATAGGATGATTAAGAGCAGTTGTAAAATTTACATTGAATGTTTTATTATTAATAACAGCAAAATAAAAAAAAATGTTCAAAAGAACTATTTACAAAGGCAGTACAAACAGAGAAAACAAAGTCCATCATCTGAGGGTATCTCTGTGTCCAAGTTTTATTTGTTTGTTTGTTTTTTTCTCTCTCTTTCTCTCCCTCCCCCCGGCAAAAAGCATTGCTGCTCCTTTTATAAGTCTCTGTCTGGGAACTTGTTAAGAAGACATCCTGTTTTTCAGAAAAGGTTCTTGTCAGTTTCCTTCCTTGCAGATGCAACAAAGCAGTGCATGATGTCCCAGAACTGACCTCCTGTTTACAGCTCTGCAGAGTTTGCAAACCAGCATCTCGGGTTAACCCCCAAAGTTTCAAATAATGTTTTGTAATCATTTCAACAATATAGCTATACACATTTTCAAGCCAAGGGGTCCAATTTTCACATAAAGATTCACACATATTTTATAACTTCAGATGCACAAGTGGAAAGAAAAGATAGAAACAGCAAGTGAAGTCAGAGTGATATCGATGGGGGGAATAGCAAGACTGTTGGAGTGGCCAGTTCCTTGGTCACACAAGAAAATTTGACTGTGCAGTCAGACAGACATGAGACAGAACAGAAGAGGATAAAATAGATCCTTGTGTTTGATCTTTCTACATAACAAATCTTTCTACACAACAAATGGGACAGGGTCTTATTCAGTCTTGGCACACTGTGCCTTCCTCAATTGGTCTGCCATGAGAATGTGTGAAACTCCACCCCAAGCTTTCCACGCTGTACTGCAACAAACTGTGCCTTCCTCAAGTGGTCTGCCATGAGAGTGTGTGAAACTCCACCCCAAGCTTTCCATGCTGTACTGCAACAAACTGTGCCTTCCTCAAGTGGTCCGCTATGAATCATGAAAAAACTCCATTGCAACTTTTGCAAGTAGTACCACTACAAACTTTGCTTTCCACAACTGGTCTGCCATGAGATTGTGAGAAACTCCACCCCAAGTGTTGCACATTCTACCATGATAAACTGTGCCTTCCTCAACTGGCCTGCCACAATATTATGAAAAACTCCACCCCAAGCTTTGCATGCTGTACCATGACAAACTATGCCTTCCTCAACTGTTCTGCCATGAGATTATGAGAAACTCCACCTCAAGCTTTGCAAGCTGTACCACAACAAACTACACCTATTTGAACTGATCTGTTACAACACTGTGAGAAACTCCATCTCAAACTTTTAGGCTGTACCATCACAAACTGTGCCTTCCTCAACTGGTCTGCCATGAGATCATGAGAAACCCCAACTCAAGCATTGCATGCTCTACCATGACAAATTGTGGCTTCCTCAAATAGTCTTCTGCGCGCAACCATAATCCAGATGATCTTGTGAATGTCTGAGTATGTAGATGTGGTATACAGTGCAGCAGGTAGCCCTTCATGCTCTCATGCCAGCAGTTGAAGGCAATTGGGGAGGTACTGCTGCGTGGCAGTGCTCCCAACCATGGTGGGATGGCATACAGTTATGCTGTATCAGCTACCTCTGTGCCAGGCAAGGTAACCTGCTTCCTTGGCAGGGGGATGCTACATGCTAGTATCGTGGCCTGCAGAAGTGCTGCTTTGCATAATGTGGGTAGTGAGCAGGGTGAAAACCATAGGCTGAAAATGGCGGCCATCTAAATGATAGCAGCAGCCTGGTAGGACCCCATGCTGGTCACGCCCTCACTGGATTGTGCTCTGATGAGGAATGGTGGGGATACCTGTCCTCTGCTCTGGCCCTGCCATGGGGTGGAGTAATCCATGGGTATTCAGAGAGCCATCCTGTTATGCAGCCATGCAGCTTCAAACCTGACACATGGAAAGGCACAATCAATGATGACTAAGGGAGGATAAACAAAAGATGGAAAAACATTCACTCTTGCCAGACTGGATCCCTTTTCCCACTCCATCCTAAATGCCCTACTTCTTACCCATCACTGATCTCTCCAAGTCACACTCACAAGCCTTGCCCCATGAGTGTATTTTTATTTTAGTTATTTAACCAGGTATAGCACACTAAGCTGAAAGCTTTTTCACAGGAGCGACCTGGGAGCACAAGGAGGCTAAGTGACTTGCTCAGGGTCACACAGTATGCAAGTGGAAGCTGTGGGATTCAAACCCAGGTCTGGTCTGCTGGATGTCACCAAATTGGCAGCTCAGAGCCTTAGACCACTGCGCTATACAGTCTAGTCAGCTGTACAACTGCTCTTCATTTCTTGCAAACTATTACTGACTCTCCACCTTCCCCCTGTGCCTCTCTGACATCTTAAATTTGCTTGAGAGCCAGCCATGCAGTAAAATAAATCTTATCGCATGATCATGTGATGCTGTTCAGTCAATCGTTCTTCTTTTCTCACTGCCATTTTATGATCTTGAGCAAGGGTTGTAGGTGAATAAAAAGGAAGTGCACTCTTTTGCTTTGTTATATAAATGTCTCCAGGTGTCACAGAGTTAAGTATCTTCTAAACCCCCATTTCTCAGCCAACAACCCTAATGTATGTAGTTTCTCCCAGCAGTACGTACCACCCCTGCTGTGCTGTGTCCACTCTTCTTGCCAACTGTCATCAGCAAACTTCAGCTGCCTGCTGCTGTCCCCTTTTATGGGCCACCAATAAATATGTTAAACCACAATGGATACATCACCAGTCCCAGGGTAATCCATACACCACATCCCTCCATGCTGAATGATAACCATTCTGTGCCACTTTCTGCTTCCTACCTGTTGGCCTATTTCATGCCCACCAGAACTCTTTGTAGACTTCATATTGTTTTACTTTCCCCATGAGCTTTCCAGGCAAACCCAATCTCAAAGGTTCAGATGGGTTACATCCACAACTCTGCCCCTTTGCACCTCCCAAGTTACTTCAAAGAAAGTAATCAGGGTGATTTAGCATGCTCTACCTTTTGTGTGTGACAAAACAGCATATTTTCATGCATGTTCTGAACCACCAGATCATTCATGATTGATGCAGGACTATTTGAAAACAAGCATTTGTCAATGCCGAATGTTTGCTTGCTGGCATAGGCAGTGGTAGTGTAGAAGTTACAGAGCTGCGTAATAGTAATGGCAGTGAAGTATTGAACTGAAGCCAACCCCACCACCACCCTGCAGAGAGTGACAGGCATTGGGGTGTGCCTTTGGGTCATCAGGCATAACGGCCATGCCATTTCACCACACCCCACCCTGCAGACACTGACAAGTGTCACGGTGTTTCTTGGGGTCTTTGGTCCTTATGCGCACCCCATTCCATTAGGAAATACAGTGGGATGGGTGCAATATAGGAGAATGGGGTGAACTTTGGTGCCGAAGAGTCCAAGGCATATCTCAATGCTTCTTACTGGCTGCAGGGTGTGGAATGGTATCAGCATTACAGGCAAGAATCCCAAGTCACACCCCTGATGTCTGTCATTCTCTAACGAGTCTACAGGGTTGGGCGTTATGGTTGGAAACCCTAATACCTCAGGCATTCGTTGGTATTTTCACTCCAAATGTTCAACATGGTTTTTTTGTGACCCCACCTCATGAACAGGGGGAATATCAGTTTCTTAGCAGAAAGCTGCTTATGCACAGCGGCTACGGCATTTAGCACCACAGGTGCAAAAACATTCCGAACAGGATGTAAAAAATGACAGCTGTACTGTTCATGGGGAGGTGTAAAAAATGGCAATGTTGTAAATCTGCAGTAAAAATATTTAAAAAAATGGTAAAGTCATGAGCGTACATAGAAACTGTGCAACGCACACTCATAATTAGGTTGGGGATTATTTTTTTTACAGCAGATTGTCAACTCAGGCATTTTGGTGCCTCCGATCATGAACAGTGTCACTGTGATTTTCTTTATCTGTCCTGAACAACAATTTCCCACAGCGACCACGCATCTTTGCGCTAAAAGTGTGAAAACACACTTCGGCCATGTTGTGAAAAATGACAGCTGTACTGTAAATAAGGCAGTGTGGAAAAATGCCACTGGTGAAAATCTGGGCTTAAAATATTTCAAAGTCATGAACTTATGAGGGTGCGTGGAAACTGCACAATGCTCACTCGTAACACAGTCATTTTATGGACTTTTGTCACCAAATTTTCAACATAGCCATTTTAAGACCTCTGCTCATGAACAGTGTAACTGTGATTTTCTTAATCTGTCCCAAACATTGCTTTCACACACCAACAGCACCATTGTGCGCTACATGTGCAAAAACACATTTTGGGCAGCATATGAAAAATGGCAGCTGTACTGTTCATAAGGAAGTGTAATAAAATGGCAATGTTGAAAATCTGGAGTGAAAATATTAAATTTGCAAACTTATGAGCATGCATAGGAACTGCGCAACGCACGCTCGTAAAACAGTCATTTTTAGGAGTGTTTTCACCAAATTTTCAACATAGGCATTTTAAGACCTCTGCTCATGAACAGTGTCACTATGGTTTTCTTAATTTGTTCCGTACATTGATTTAGCACACCGACTGTGCCATTGTGTGCTACGTGGGTGGAAACACGTTTTGGGTGAGATGTGAAAAAATGACAGTTGTACTACTTATAAGAAGGTGTGGTAAAATGTCAATGTTGAAAATCTGGAGTGAAAATATTGAAAATTTGCGAACTTACGAGCGTGCATAGGAACTGCACAGCGCACGCTCATAAAATAGTCGTTTTTAATTTTTCACCAAATTTTCAAAATAGGCTTTTGAGAGCCCACCTTATGAACACTGGCAGTGTCATTTCATTAATGGTCCCGAAGGTGATTTCGCCAGTGACTGTGAAATCACCCTTCGGCCCGACAACGCAGACAGTGACATCATTCACGAAGGGGTCCCAAAACCCAATGTTGAAAATTTGGTGCAAAATTCCAAAAAATGCCTGAGATATGCAACAAAGTTGAAAACCCCTATCTAGCCCATTATACAGCTTACCGGCATTTCCTCAGTTGGCGATGCGCTTTGAAAAGTGCAGACGTGTTCCCAGTCCACCGAAGATCGTTGCGCCGAGGTCCAGAGGTAAGTATGGGGTGAGGGGGGTTGTGGGGAGGCAGGGTGTGCAGTGGGTGGGTGCAGGTTGTGGGAAGGGGGTCAGGGAGACTACATGGGACCGTTTTTTCTTTACAGGTGTTCTTTTTGTTTCCAATGATGATGCAGGACATTTGCCATGCTGGGGTGGGCTCCCAGCATGGCACAAGGATGGTTGGGAGGGCATTCAGCCGATGGGGGATTGGGCACCCCCGTTGCCCAAAGCATCGATTGCCATGCTGGGGTTGGCTCCCAGCATGGCACCCAGTACTCGGGAAGGGTGAGGACAGTGGAGCCGATGGAGGATTGGGCACCCCCCGGCTATATCATGAGTTGCCACGCTGGGGTGAGCACCCAGCATGGCATTTGGAAGGCTTTGGGGGGGTGGGGTGAGCGCAGCACAGCCGACGGGGGATTGGGCACCCCTTGGCTATACAGTGTGTGCGTGCAAGTGGGGGGGGCACACACCTGCGTGTGCATGTGTGTGGGGAGCTGCGCATGAGCAAGCGATATCTTATCGCTGCTCACTGAAGCGTAGCTCCCTCTTTGAACTGTATGCCACTGCATTTTGGAGCTTGTCATAGACAGCTCCATCATGCATTGGCTTACTGGGGCTGCGCCTGCCAACACACTGATTGAATTGGAAGAGCGGGTGACACACCTCCGAAATCTCAGATGATGGCACTATGTTTCTTGCACATGTGTGCAAGCAAACATAACAAACATAATAAATGTATTTTAATTTTTGAAGACCATATTTTTCTTTTTTGTGCATGCATATGTGACGTATGAATGAGGGATCCACTCACTGTAGATCAAGGAAGGATGTGAAATGGTGCAGGTACATGGGGGAGTGAACAAAGTGGTAGACAGTAAGCCCTACCAGAGCTTCAGGCTGATGTAGCACAGCTGGACTAAGGCAAGGGAGGATGTGAAATGGTGCAGGTACATGAGGGGTGAACAAAGTGGTAGACAGTAAGCTCTACCTGAGCTTCAGGCTGATGTTGCACAGCTGGACTAAGGCAGGAGCACCCACGGCATGTTCTTATAGTCCCCATGTATATGTCCATTTATGTTCTTACAGCGCTGATTGCCTAACTGAGCCAAGATGTAAAACAGATACTAAAATGTCAGGTTTATTTCAGGTGACCAGGATCATAGTGGGGAGAGGGGGCAAGTGAAACAATGTCCTGAGAATGTGCTTAAACTTATTAACCGTTGCTGTGCGAAGGAGTGATACACCGGTCCAGAATCCCTATACGTTTAAATTATGTTTGCAGCCTAAAGGTGCTTAGGTGGATTTGCATTTACATTACTCAGCGGCAAATCTTTTTCATACTTTTTGTGATCATCGGTTAAGATATAACCACTAACTGATGAGACACTTGGGGGCATGAAACTGTGCTACCAGCAAAGTTGCATTTGCAAAGCCCTGAATATTTATCTGTTGATAATTAAATGAAAACTGTCAGCTGATAACATTCAGCCACTGTCCATTGCACAGAATAGACATCTCGCCGATAGATCTAGAGCAAAGGGACATGCACTTGCCAATAACACCACTGCAACTCCAGACACGAAAGAAAGAAGTTCATGCACTTTCATCGCTGTTAACTTTTTCAGCATTTTAAAACAGTTACTTAGCATCTGCACTAAGATGTTACCGTCAGCTGAACTGAATTGTGACATCAGAATCCCTGCGATCAACATTTGTCAGCAAAAGTGAATTGAAAAAAATCAATAGATGTATAAAATGGTAAGTGACATGAGTCAATAACAACATATCTGCATGTAATACTTGGCCTAAAATTTGAGCAGCACCATATTCCGCACTAGTGTCAAACAGGGATGCCATTTATAATTCAGCTAATATCAAGCAGTTTTCGAGCCATAAAAAGTATTACTGTATCAGTATGGTGGCAGCAACAGGATCAAGAAATTATGAAATAAAATGCAACAGCACCCCCGTCGGCCATATGTTGTGTGGGTGGAGGGAGTGCATGAGCACCCAGGGGTGGGCTGTTAGGCGGCTTCAGATTCACCGGAGAAAAGGGTGGATTTGATTGTGAGCTACGGTTGCATTTGTGTTTTCTTTTTCTATACCTAGTGTTCGCTATTTTGTTAGGGCACATGTCCAACCCTAAGATGTTTAGGGTCACAAGGTGATGTGACTTCATTGAGCATCTGATTTGAGAAAGCTGTGTGATTCTATCTAAATGCCAGCTCACAGCAATTTAGAGAAAAAAAAATATTTTGAAGCTGCATTACCAGACTGTGTGCAGTTTAGTGAATTACCACACAGGGGTGTGTATATGACAGCACTAAACGGCACATTAAAGTGCTTCAGTCATGAAAACCTCCCCCACTGGCTGCTGCTGAAATGCATAGCAATATTCTTTGTGCATTCTGGCTGTTCTTTGCTTCAGTTGCAGGTAGTACAGTACGCTCAAGTTCATTTGCATAGGTTTTAGCAGCGAGGAGTTCACATTGACAGTCTAGTAAGAGAAAATGCTTGGAATTACACATACAAAGAAGTCTGAGTTTTCACATCAAATGCTGAGGTATTTTTTTTCTGGAAGATTAGAACCCATGGAGTCCATGAAGGTGTGCTTTGGAGAGCCGGTGTGTGTAAGGACTGTTAGGCACCCACACATTTTGGTGGTCCTGCTTTGGCAGGGAACAGTTTATTAAAGTAATGATGTGTGGCTTGTCTCTCTAAGCTAGACAAGACTACACCATTCTATCAGGCAACTGACACAGTTGATCTGTGTGTGTGTGTGTGGGGAGGGAGGAGCTGCTCACTGAAGCGTAGCTCCCTCCCTCTTTCAACTGTATGCCACTGCATTTTCAACTGCTGTCATAGACAGCTTCAGCAGTGATTGGAGAACTGTGACCATGCCTGCAAACACACTGACTGAATTGGAAGATGCTGACACACCTCTGAAAAACTCAGATGATGGCACTATGTTTCTTGCACATGCATGCAAGCAAACATAATGAGGCATTGCATCTCCACTGGATCATCCTGTGAAAATGAATGGTTAATGAAAAGCATCACATGGGCAGTTACCATATGAGGCACGGTTTATCCCCGGTACTGACCTCCTGGTTAAACTGTGCAAATGTCTTTCGGATCCCTTCCCGTACAAACACCACAGCCTCTCGATCTGGGAACTGGCTGGCTGTTTCCTCCAGGCACTGCCCCACAGTTTTTCCTATGAGCGGGATGTTGGATGTTCCATGGACATAGCTGACAGTCAGGGTGGGTCTTGTGGGAGGGCCTTCATCATGGAGTGCGCTGTGAACAAGAATAAAGCATGAAATCAGTCTACCAGGAGCTCATTACATAAAGGAAAATTAATCTAGTGCACAGTACCCAGGAGCAAAAATACATACATATGACACTGGTTTCACAACAGTGAAAAAGTCAGCACTGCTGTCGAGGGAAAAAGATGTAGTAGTAAGTAACAGTACTAAATACCTTTATAGCCAGGATAAAATGCTTAAAATCATTCCTACCTGTTTGGTGCAGTGTGATGCCTAAAATTTTAATAATGTGTCCTTACACCCTGAACAGCACTCTCAGTTCAAAAAAGATAAGCCATAGAAGAGAAATTCATTAGTCATTGATCCAAGGCAGTCTGGCTTCCACTGGGGAAGGAGAACCACAGTGATCAAACTCAAAAGCAGAGAGAATCCCAATGGGAGTGAGACAGTTCACTTTGTGTAACCTAGTGACACATTTCCAAAGGGAGCAATGCTCCTCAAACAAATGTAAGTTGCGTAGAGATAATCACAGATCAGGCAAATTATAGAAATACAAAGCTGCAAAAATAATCAAATAGTTGCACCTGCACATCTGAGCATGCCAGCCAGTGTGTCAGCCACCATGGTCTGCGTACGTTTCTCCACTACCTACACATCTGGGCATGTCAGCCAGTGTGTCAGCCACCATGTTCTGCATACGTTTCTCCACCACCGTGACATCTGAGCATGCCAGCCAGTGTGTCAGCCACCACGTTCTGCGTACGTTTCTCCACTACCTGCACATCTGGGCATGCCAGCCAGTGTGTCAGCCACCATGTTCTGCGTACGTTTCTCCACCACCGTGACATCTCCTTTAGGGTGTGATCATGTCAATAAAGGTAAGTGCCTTAAAGAACTGCAAACTTGAAAGTCTTCAGTCCCATTAGATGCCAGAGTTGACCATCTAGCAAGGTCCAGACCACCATCTTGGACCCAGGACAATTGCTACCATCCAGGTCGCCAGCTTGCCAGACTCACTGAGAGCAGTAGGAGCTGCCCCAACTCAGGCAGCCAATCGGGGGTCTGATCTCTCTCTCTGTCTGGGCTGGTACTTAATGAAAGTAAAAGCCTCTTGTGGTTTCCATGGCTTCACAGCACCATTGGATGCCAAAGTCAACCACCCAGTGAGGTCCAGGCTGCCATCTTGGACCCAGGACAATCACCAACATCCACCTGGGTTCTTTTCCAGGTAGCAACCTTGACAGCCTCACTGAGAGCAGCAGGAGCTGCTCCAACTCAGGCAGCCAATAAGGGGCTGGATTGCTCTCTCTATGGTGGGACTTTTGCCTTTATTAGCTTGTAATCACTAGTGGTCCTGCATGAGTGGTCCCAGCGGGAATGGCTCAACAGGAGTGGGTGTACTCAAGGGGAGCCACCAGAGGGGGAGATGCCAGACAGCTGGAGACTCTGCCCACACTCTCTACTCCTATGAAAGAGGTCTGTAAGTACACTGCCTATTGCTGAACTTTGCAGGATTAGCTGTTATGCATGGGATAGACATAAAAGAATTCTGGAGGTCAGGGGTAAGGGGCAACAGACTTCTAGGAAAACATAAACTGAACTTACAAGCTCAAATGGGCAGACTAGGTGGGCCATAGACCCTTATCTGCTGCCACTGCCTATGTATCTATGTATTCAGGTTTTAGAGAACTGAAGCTGATAGATTTCTACCCTGTTTCACTGCATGTTTTCATGTGTATGGTGTTAAGTACTGCCTATTCCTAACCAGGACACCTTGCAGTTTTGGGGCTATACATCCTTTGCCTTTGCAAACTGCCACCTAGTTTATTTTGCTCATGTCATTACTACCTCACTAGCCACTGATTACTACTTACTGCTCAAATACTATTCTATAGTCCTACCGCCATTGCTAAGTATTGTGCGCCTCCTACCTGTGTCGCCTTGTATTTACATTGTTTATCCTTAGTCGTTACAAACTGCAAACTGCTGCTAAGTTATCTCCCTACTGCTGCAATAGTACTAGTCTTCAGACCAATTGTTACTGCTTAATTATCTGCAGACTCCCTATCCGGGTCACCCTGTATTTATGTTTGTATATCCATAATGTTTACAAGTTACTTCTTAGTTCATTGTGCTCCAGCTCCCTAGTCATTCATTCTGCCTACAGTACTAGTACAAGCCTTCTGATTGTCTGCTTATGTACACAGTTTGCATATAGCCCTGATTAGCAGGGATTAAAGTGCCCATTTGTCACTTTTACTCTCCTTGCTATCGCATCTGACTTCTGTTAGATAAAATCCTTCTCAGCATAATCCATATCCTTCCTTTCTATCTTACCTTTCTCCCACTTCTATCCCTGCCCCCCAGGCCTACTCACATACCTCTCATCCCCTTTCCCTCTCTCTCAGTTCTCCACCCCCTCCTCTGCCTCCAACTCACTATCCTCACCACTCCCTCCTCCACTACTCCTTCCACCTACCCTGGACTTCTACATACCCCCTCCTTCAACCTTAAATTTCTTCATCTAGTATGTCTCTCTTTTCCACTCTCCCACTCTTCTCACTCTCCCCCCAGTCAAGAAGGCAGAGGTCTCACTCCATTTACTGTTTCCTTTTAGTCCTCTTCCTTCTTGTTGGCGATGTTAAACCCAACCCTAGCCCCCCCCTTCCTCTCCCTCTACTTTACCCAAAGGCCTCAGTGTCTTCCACCTCAATGCAAGAAGCCTCCTCCCCAAGTTTGATTCACTCAAAGTATGGATTTCCCAGCACTCTCCTGACCTCTTGTGCATTACTGAAACCTGGCTTTTGTCTAGGATGCCTGGCTCCAGCTTAGCTGTCCCTGACTTCCACCTCTTTCGTTATGACCAAGGCAAGCATGGTGGTGGGGCTGCCTTATTTCCATCAAACTCTGTCCCGCTCCATCTCTTTCAGTGAAGCACTCCCTTCCTCTCAGAGCTCCTGCTAGCAAAGCTATCCCTCCCTTCCACCCTCCTCATCTTTGTTGGTGTTTTCTATGACTCATCTAGGGTCTCTCCCTCCTCCCTGGCCAACTACCTCTCATCTCCCATCTCCCACTCTGCCACCAGTGAGCTCATCCTCCTTGGGGACTTCAACTTAAATTGGATCTCCCCTGCTTCCAGGCCCACCCTGTACAGTACTGAGTCCTTGAACCTTTCACAATTAGTCACAGAATCCACCTGACTCAATCCACACTCCCCTAACTGCTCCCTCCTGGACTGGGTGCTCTTCTCTCACCTCCACCACATCATTGCTGCAGGCATCTTCTGGACACCTTCAGTGACCACTCACTAACCCTACTGTGTCAGAAAAGTATGTCCCGTAAGTCCCCCCTAGATACCTTCAGCATAGGCCTCTCAGGCCCTTCACTAAATGATCTTGCTAATTCTGATTGGTTTCTGTCTACCCAGCCCCAGACACTGATAAAGCCCTATCACTCTTCATTGCCATTTTAACAATACCTAGAATACTCATGACCCCTTAGAAAGTCCAGAGTTTTTCTCATCACTCCTGGATTACACCTAACCATATCAATTTGTGCAAGTCCTGAGACCTTGCTTGGGCATGTTACAAGTCCTCCCAATCCCCATCTGACCTTCTGTGCTACAGGTCACTCAGGAACTCCTGTACAAAGGCTGTCAGCACTGGGAAGGCACGCAACTTCAAGTCCAATCTGCAGTCCAATCTAAACTCCCCATCAAAATTTTCAAAGGTTATCCACTTGCTATTCAATTCCCCTGCCCAATTCACACCCCATCCCCTGGTGGATGGCTTACTAGTCTCAGACCCTCACTCTGAGACTGAACATTTTAGCAAATTCTTTCCAACCTATGCACTACCCTGTCACCCATCTCCTGATCACACTGTCTCTCCTACACCCCACTCTCCAGAAGGCTTCCACTTCCCTGCTGTTTCCCCCCATGAAGTCTTCCTTGCTGTTATGTCACTTAACCCTTCCAAGTGCAGCCCCTATGGTTTGGACCCTAAACTCCTACAAATCTCTGCTCTAGCTATTGCCATCCCACTTTCTCACCTTCTGTACCACTCCTCCTCCCTCAATGCTGTCCCTCAGACCTGGAAACTTGCTAAGGTTCTGCCTCTGCACAAAGCGGGCTATGTCTCCTCTACAGGCAACTACAGGCTGATCTCACTCCTCTCTTCTCTTGCTGAGCTTCAAGAGTCTATGGTGTTCTCTAGGTTTGCTGACTTCTTGACTCCTCAACTTTTCTCTCACTTTACCAGTCTGGTTTTAGGAAGAACCACTCTACCATCTCATCCTTGCTGCATGTAACTGATTCTACCCTTACTGGGATGGATCAGGGACACATCACTGCAGCCATATTCATTGATCTAGCCAAAGTTTTTATTTTGGTATCCCACCTGCGCCTCCTGGACAAGCTGAATTCTGCTGGCCTTCAGCATCCACTGTGGGCTGGTTTTGTGTATACCTTACGAGCTGTAAACAGTCATTTTAGGTAGGTGGTGCCCTGCCCCCCATCCTAGCAGGGATCCCACAGGGCTTCATTCTGGGTCCGATCCTATTCTCAGTTTTCCTAAATGGCCTCCCCTCTGCCTCGGTCTCTTCACATATCCACGTGTATGCAGATGACATGGTCATCTATACTTCTGGGCCTTCAGCTTCAGCTGTGGAGGTCCCTCTCCAGCATGACTTCTACAATGTGCTGCACTGGTTCCATGCTAACCAGCTCAGAGTCAGCACCAAGAAGACTGTCCATGACCTTTGGCACCAGCCTGAAACTGGCAAGGCTCTTGCCTTCCCCTATTTTCTCCACCTTGGATGGCTCCCACCCAGTGGTGCAAGTGGTAGACAAGAAGTACAGGAACTCAGGCACTGGCAAATATGAAATGCAGAATGAAGATCCTCAATCTGAAGGATAGTTGTGTCAAGACACATCTATCTGTTTAGACACAAGTAGATTCAGTTAGAGATATTGAAGTATTTCTAGGAAAATAGCATTGTTATACAAGTCAAATGTTGTTATGGAAACCCTGATTTCTGGTCACAGTCCCTGAAACTGTCATTATGTTGCTGGTTTAAGAATTTCAGTTCCAGTGCCAGTTGGAAGAAGTACAGGAACTCTGTTTCTACTGCGAAAAAGGTACAGGAACTGAGTTCCTGTGTGTTCCTGTTCACTTTCATCACTGATCCCACTTGGAGGTTGTCCCTGTCTTCAAGTACCTTGTTGTGTGGCTGTTTAACAAGCTTGACTGCTCTGCTTACATTAACATTATCCATGCCAACCTTTACTCCAACTTGACACCTTGTACCATAAGAAGGCCTGCCTCTCCCTCCAGGTCTGCAGGAGCTGGCAACCAAAATGGACCTTCTGGTTTTCGACTATGCTGATGTGGTTTATGGCACCACTCCTTCCCCTTCCTTTGCCAGACTGGACACCATCTGTAATGCCTTCTGATGCTTCGCTACCAACTCTCTTCTCTGCACTCACCACTGTACCCTCTGTTCCACTCTGTCTCTCCATCCTCCCACTATCTTTACATCTCCAATTTCACTGTTCCACCTTAATTGTCAAACACTGGTTTGGTTCCTCTCCCCCTCCCTCTCCTCTTCTTACTCTCTGCACTCCAGGAATTACCACACCTTCTCCATTCCCTGTGCTCACACATGTGCTGGCAGGCTGCCTTGTCCACTGTGTCTCCTCTCTCTGGAGTCTATTTCCCTGTTCCCTTCATCTCTCCCCCTCTCTCCATAGCTTTAGATGCCTGCAAAGGAATATTCCTGTTCCTCCAACCTGCCACTCCCCCTCTTGAACCTTGTTACCTTTTTCTCACAGTTTCTCCTGTCCCCACTGCCTACCTGTGACTCTATAAATCTGTGCTAACTGTGCTCCTAGCCTTCTGTCTGCACTTTGTTCAGTGTGGGGCATAATTGACACTGTCTAGCATGCATTGCTCAGTGTATCTATATATGAATCCACACACTGTTCATTTTATTCAATGTATGTTTCATTACTGAGGTTAATTATACTGGCCCAGTAGTGTGGAGGGCTGAAGCATCGTGCCTTACCTCCTGTCATGCCAGTGACCCATATTTGGGTGTAAGCGGGTTGCCAGGGGTCTGCTGGGGAAGGAGAGGATCGAGCATCTGGAGGACAGCTCTCCTCTCCTCTCCCGAGAGGGGTGGGGATGGAGTCCGCTGCTTGACTGGCCCTTAGCGGTGACTGGGGTTAGTGCAATGGTCCCACACAAGGGAGGGGCGGAGCTGAACTAGACGCCCGCTGTACCATGTACAGAAGCATGTGCAACTTGGCCATTGGCATCATTGCACACCTTGGCTCCATGTTCAGGGTGGGGCAAAAACTGGAGGAGAAAAAGCTGACTGGCAGGATGAAGCCAGTCTCCCCACCATACTGGGCCAGCTAGCACCTCAAATCTGCAAGAAGTGATGGCCGGCATGTCTTTCAGTGGTGGTGACTGGGGGGGCCGGTGGAAGGGGACTGATCGGCTGGGGACAAAGAAATAAAAATAAAATAAATATTGAGGTTAATTCATGTGGGGCTTCTCAGGTAACCAGCTCGGCTGGACTGCCTGCGTACTCTTGTACTTTGTATGTTTGCACTTCAGATAATTGTCATGCTTTTATGATGGTACTCCCTTCCCCCAACCCTGGGACGCACCTGGAAACTAGCCTTGGCTCAGTGTGCCTTTCCCTGTTACCAAAATTTTGCATACATAAACAAATACATTTTGCTCAGTAGAAGCTCTTTTTAAGTACTGGTTCGAGTTCTGTTATTGTTCCATCCATATAATTCTTTTAGTGACCTCATTGAGCGTTTCTGCTTTACAGTCTGGTAGTAAGTACCATTTTGGGACTGAATGATGTAGTTTATGTCCCTAACAGCCACAGTGCTCTGTAGTAGAACATGGATATATTGTGCCAACAACAGAAGAGTAGAAGAGATACATTAACTACATCATACAGTTCTAAAATATTTTTTACCAGCAGCATGTAAATCAGAAACACCCACTAAACTAAAAAGCCTGAACAGCTACGGCAATAACATAATTTCATCTAAAAAGCAACTCTTCTACGGGGAAAAATGACTTCTAGATGCAGCACAGCTCTCCTTTAAAAAGCTGTCTCTTAAAAGGACAGCATATAATACAAATAACAGTGTGAGCAAATAAAGGGGAAGTGAAATTTAGTGTACCCTGTGAACATCAAAAGGATTAAATAAAAGAATATACAGCGAAAAATGTCCAGTTTAAAGTTTTTCCAGGTTGCTTACAGAGAAGTAGATCACACAGTATACTAGCCCAGAAAAGCATGAGCTAGTCACAGAATATGGAAGTCATTTTAAACAGGCTGGACATCCCTCTGTTGCCCTATAAATAAAAATTGTGGTGGATTAAAAAAGTGGAGCTGGGGATTCAAGAGATTCCTGCAGAGGGAAACATTTTGGACCTTCACACTCAATACTCTCTCACCAGCTTGATTAAATAAGGGTCTTTCACTACCTGTTTTGCTGGGATAATATGTAGTTTGATCTGCTGCTCTTTAAGCACTGTTATTTGCATTGTACACTGTCCCTTTAAGAGACAGTTTTTTAAAGCGCTCACTTTCACTGGCATGATCATGCTTGGAGGAAGCTCTTGCAGTGACCTTGAAACGTAAGCAGAATTTGACCATCGACACATTGGCCGACATGCATGGGTGTGTGAGGGCAATTGCTGTATTATTTGTGTAGCTTTGTGTTCATACAGGTTCCCTGATTTGTGATTATTTCTAGTAAGCAACTTGCAATCATCTGAGGGGCAGTGCTCCCTTTGGAAATGTGTCCCAAAGTTGCACAAAGCAAACTGTCTCAGTCCCATTGGGATTCATGCTGATTTTGAGTGTGATCACTGTGGCCCTACCTCCCCAACTGAAGTCAGACTGCCCTGGATCAGTGACCAATGAATTTCTCTTCTGTGGCTAAATTTTTGGACTTGAGAGTGCTGTTCAGGATGTAAGAACGTGTTATTAAAATTTATGGCATCACACTGAAGCAAATGGGTAAGAATGTGCTTTTTCACTGCACCGCTGGACTGCCCTGTTTTCACTTTGGTGAAACCAATGTGATATGAACAATAAAGTTTGTCATTCCAGGGATCTTGCACTTGAACTAGTGCAACCCTAAGTGTCATGGGTATAAAATAAATGTTGAAAAAAAAACAGTGCAGTCCACAGTTCCGTGCTGCAGGCATGCATAGGTGCCCAGCTGCCTTGTACTTAAATCAAGGCTTCAGCTAGTTTCTTCCAGTTACCTAATTTCCTAGGACTTGCCTTTACTATCAGACAATCAACCTACCTGTTTATTAACCCAACAGTCACTGAGGGAGCTGAGTCCCCTGCCATTGATTCTCCTATCACATCACCAGCCGCCCAAAGGAGAAAGAGTACCTTTGGAGGAGTTCTCTGCCACCGCTGACCCACCCGACCGCAGCATGAATTGAAGAACCAGCCAGGACTGAATCAACTAGTGTGAGTCATGGTGACGTGCCTGCTACCAGGCAGCAGCAACATTAAGGTGGCTTCAAAAATGTTTGTCTTCCTCTTAAATAATGTAACGCAATAAGGCACCTGAGAAATAGTTAACCAGTTTGGGGGAAATTAGCATATTCTCTCTACAGTATAACACCATCAGTTCTTGAAACAAAATATTGCAACGGACCATTGTTTTTTGAAAATACATTTGACATACTACCGGTGTTTACCTAGAGCTGCCTGCTCCTTTACTACCTTGTGGTACAATAAAACGATGGCACTCTGAATTGCTCTATTGTAAGACAGTGATGGCATAGACCTTAATTAAGGAGATGGTGCGTTTAACACTTTGTATTACACAGTACATGTCAGAACTCCTCATTTAAAGGGACACTGTCAGAGTTTGGCAGTTGTTTTTGACAATTTAGTTGTGTTTGAATATAGTGTAAGGAGCAGAACCGGCTCCCTACCCGTTATCTTTGGCAGGTTTCCTTTTGTGTGTTGTATCCTATTTTCATCTTTTTGCCTGGTTTTACTGTTTTTGTCAGTCCAATGGTAAGCCTCCCATTCTGTGGTTATAGCCCTCATGCAGTTGCGATACACTCACATGCTGTCAAGCCGATAGTCACAGTACTGCATGCATGACTACATGATATCCTATGTATTTTCTTTCCAATTGTTTAACCAGGTGAGACACACTAAGCTGAAAGCTTGTTTACAGGTGCAACCTGGGAGCACAGGCAAGTTAAGTGATTTGCTTAGGGTCACACACTGTGCAAGTGGGGACTATGGGATTCAAAGCCAGGTCTTTAGATTTGCCGCTCCCCCCAGCCCTCCATTCCAAGTGCAAATGAATGGTACAGCAAAACGAATGCTACCAAATTATTATTTGTATTTCAATAGAATGTTCAAAGCATTATGAATTGGGACAAATACTATGGCATGCCATCCAGCGGGTTGGCAGTGTGTGTTGTGCACCTACACCTTCTCTGACACGCTACCCAACTCCAATATCAGCAACGCAGACCGCATTTGCTTCCCAAATGTCAACCAATAATACAAACATGCTACGTGCTCATCTGGAGCATCACGTTAGTCACGCTGGTATGCAGTCATGCATATGTGATGTGCAATAGTCCAATGGATCCATTTGCATTTGTACTTGGTATGCGGGATATTGGGGTGGGGGGGGGTAGGTCTCCCAGAGGAGGGTGTGGAGTGAAACAAAATAAATGTATTTATTGCCACCATATCTGGACTGTGCCTCTGCTGCCAATGACTACTCACTTACTGCATAGCTTGGTATATGGAACACTGTCTCTGATGTTCCAACAAGCTCCACAGACTGGTCTGAACTCTGCAGCCACAGAATCCAATGCAGCCAGTGAAAGTCAGGCAGTTACTGATGCTAGTGGTCACTGCAGGGACTATATAGAAGCTGTTCTGGCAATTCCTTGCTAGTAGACTTCATGCCTTCTTCCCACATCCAGTGGCACCACAACAGATTGTCCTGATGTCCGTGCATACTTGTTTTGCAATCCTTAGCCCCATTGCCATATGTCTTTATACGAATCAGCAGCTGGACTGCTCACTCTGTCTTATTTGTATAATTATGTTCCACCATCTGAATTGTGTTCAGGGCACCATCTTTTTCCAATGCTATCTACCCTCTCTGTCGGTGGCTTGCCTGCAAGTTATCTTTAGTCACAGCTATTGTAAGCAGGGGGCTCAGCTTTATCGAAATTCTGCAGCCAACGAATTCCAGCCAGGATGCTGTAGAATAAAAGGTAAATGTTTTATTTAACCATGGACCCCAGCAACTTGGTGCATTTACCCATTTGCCCAACTGTTGCTAGCATCCATGGTTAAATAAAATGTTTACCTTTTGACCTACTGCATCCAGGCTGGAAATCTTTTGTTAGGGAGTTACGGTGAAGCCAAGCCCCCTTCCTACAGTAGCTGTGAGTACTTTTTGCTTGGCTCCCATTTACTTTAGCTGCCTGGTCTTTTGTCTTTGATAAGTTATCTTTACTGTTCACTCTAGCCACAAATTCAGCCACATGTTTATTTACAAAACATTGCATACTCTTTTGCCATAAGAGATGATTTGTGGTGGCTGATGAGTGCAGACAGAAAACAGTTGCCAGCAGTACTTTTTTCATTGCCTATACCCCAAGTCTGCAAATATAGCTTCTTTGCTTGCCTGCAAAACATTGCTTTTCAAAATTGGTTTGCAGGACAAAGTACAAAACACAGTGTGACATTTCGTGCATGTTTATTACTGTTCATCTATTGTCTCACTCTAGCCACACATTCAGTCACTTGTTCATTTTGCAAAACATTGCAAATTCAAGGGATTAGGCTGCAGGCGTACTCCTTTCCCATAAGGAATGATTTGTGGTGGCTGATGAGTGCAGACAGGAGGTGGTTGCCAGCAGTACTTTTTTTCATTGTCTGTACCCCAAGTCTGCAAATATAACTTCTTTGCCTACCTACAAAATATTACTTTTCAAAATTGGTTCGCAAGACAAAGTGCAAAACACAGAGTGAGATTTTGTGGACATTTGTTATGTGACACTTGACTGCTGCTATTTCCAGTTCATGAAGAATATACAAATGGATGATGGTGACATCTACACATTTGCACACTTACAATTCCCTTAATTTTTTTTCTTGATGCTTTTTCTTCCCTGATGGTCTCAGCCAATGCCATCTGATGTCCCCTCCAACACTGACGTCGGGTATGAGACCCCCTTCCCTTCAGTCCTCAAGACCTACCCCTCATGGCAGTGGGTGGGGAGACCATCAACCCACCAGACCAGATCCAGTTCCAAGGAGGTGTCTTCCTGGGCAGTGCACCGGAGGGGGACAATTATCATCCTGTGGCTGAGGACTCCTGTTTTTTCCCCATTTTCATCCTTCAGCGGGGTGCAGCGTGCAATGACACCAATGGAGAGAGCATGTACATTCCCACATGCACTCCTTCTGGTGTCTGCTGCATCTCCCGCTCACCATCTCAGTGTCGACGATCTTCCCAGCCTCAGGGAGGGGGGCAAACACACGCCAAATGCTGGACCCCCCCCAAGAGACGGAGCGCAGTCCTTGGGATGCTCAATCTTTCTCCGCCACGGCCAACCCCTGGCAGCCCATGCCCATTCCCAAACTTGGGTCGCTGGCATGGCGCGAGGTGTGGCACCCAGCACCTCAACCCTCAGCGCCACTGGGCTGGCTACAATCTCCTTTATATGAAATTGTTTTGTGGATTGGAGTATAGCTGTCCTATTGTGAATATCAGCACAAAGTTTTGTTATCTAGTGCTGATAGAAACATAGAAACATAGATTTGACAGCAGATAAGGACCGCTTGGCCCACCTAGTCTGCCCATTTTCCTACCTAACGGATAAGCTGCAGATCCTAGTTAAC
Organism: Neoceratodus forsteri; assembly: GCA_016271365.2. Lineage (NCBI taxonomy): Eukaryota > Metazoa > Chordata > Ceratodontiformes > Ceratodontidae > Neoceratodus > Neoceratodus forsteri. The sequence goes on from CM028136.1 coordinate 88,718,835, forward strand.
CAACAGCCTACTTCCTCCTACCCCCCACTAGAATTGCCTTATGCCTGTCCCATACATTCTTGAATTCCCCCACTGCTTTTGACTCTACGACCTCCTCAGGAAGGCTGTTCCATGCATCTACAACCCCATCTGTGAAGAAATACTTCCTCACATTACCTTTAAGCCATCCCCCCTCTATCTTCAAATTGTGCCCCCTTGTTCTTGCACATCTCTTTTTCTGAAAAATGCTATCTGTCACAGACCGCTCAGCAGGTCAGGCCCTCTGCTCCCACAGTGCCAACTTCCAAGTGCAGTATTCCTCCTGCCTGCTTGTGGGTCCGAATCACCTTTAGTCTCAAGTTCTGGGGGGATTTAAACTGTGAAAATTATGCTAGTGTACCCAAATGTACAGGCTCAGATAATTTGCTTTTCGAGGGGATGCCAGATATCTTTTGCCTACGAGCACCTAACCAGGTATCCAAAATGAACCCTTAAAACTCTATAAAAGACCTTAGGTATATTCTTACCTTTTCCCAGTTTGGTAACACCATTAAGCTTATGAACAGTTTTGTCAGTCTTAACCCTCCATACATCATGTGCAAAAGAAAGAACTTGGAAGACACACCAGACAGTCTTTTTAAATATAGATTTACTTAAAAATTGATAAAAATATGTAAAATGTAAACACAGAACAATATATCACAAAGCATACAATCACATAAAAAAAGGCAAAGAAAACTACAAACTCCTACTAACACAGAAACATAGAATTTGATGGCAGATAAGGACCGCTTGGCCCACCCAGTCTGCCCATTTCCCTACCTGATGGATAAGCTGCAGGTCCTAGTTAACCAGCAGCCTACTTCTTCCTACCCCCAACCCCTAGAATTGCCTTATGCCTGTCCCATGCGTGCTTGAATTCCACCACTGTTTTTGACTCCACAACCTCCTCTGGAAGGCGTTCCATACATCCACAACCTCTCTGTGAAAAATACTTCCTTAAATTACCTCTGAGCCACCTCCTCTCTATCTTCAAATTGTGCCCCTTGTTCTTGCACACCTCCTTTTTTGAAAGATGCTACCCTCTTGGACGTTGTTGATTACCTTGAGGTACTTGAAAGTTTCTATCATGTCTCCCTCTCCCTCCTTTCCTCGAGGCTATACATATTAAGCTCCTTAAGTCTCTCTTCATATGTCTTCCGGTGCAGACCCTGCACCATTTTAGTTGCCCTCCTCTGGACAGCTTCCATCCTGTCTATGTCTTTGCGGAGATTGGGTCTCCAGAACTGCACGCAGTACTCCAGATGGGGTCTCACTAGCTGTCTGTACAGAGGAATAATAACTTCCTGTTTTCTACTGGTGATGCCTCTTCCTATGCATCCAAGTATCCCCCCAGCCCTCCTTGCTGCCCTCTCACATTGCTTTCCCACCTTTAGATCATCTGATATGACTACCCCCAGGTCCCTTTCCATTTTTGTTGTTGTTAGTATCTCACCCCCCATTGTGTACTCTTCCCCTGGGTTTTTGTTTCCCAGGTGCATTACCTGCACTTCTTAGCATTGAATCTAAGCTGCCATACATTTGACCATTCCTCTAACCTTGCCAAGTCCCTTCTCATCCTTTCCACTCCACCTTGTGCATCAACTCTGTTGCAGATCTTTGTGTCATCTGCAAAGAGACATACTTTTCCTTCAGTCCCTCTGCAATGTCGCTTATAAAGACATTGAAGAGGACCGGATCCTAATACTGAACTCCCCCGGATCATCCCACTACTAACCCCTTTCTTCAGAGTGGACTCCATTTACTATTACTCTGTGTCCTATTCTCCAGCCAATTCTTTACCCAGGCTGTCATCTTGGGACCCACTCCCAGGCTGGCTAACTTGTATATTAATCTTTTGTGTGGGACTGTGTCAAATGCCTTGCTAAAGTCTAGGTAGGCCATGTCCACAGACCCTCCCTGATCAACTACTTTGGTCACCCAGTCAAAGAAATCTATCAGATTTGTCTGGCATGACCTTCCCACTGTGAATCCATGCTGCCTTGGGTCCTGTGCCCCTCTGGCCTCTAGATACTCAACAATTCTTTCCTTCAGAAGTGATTCCATCATTTTCCCTACCACTGAGGTTAAACTAACAGGTCTGTAGTTTTCTGCTTCTGCCTTGCTCCCACTTTTGTGAAGGGAATTACATCTGCCCTCCTCCAGTCCTCGGGTACCACCCCATCCTCCCATGATTTGTTAAAGAGGGTAGTCAGTGGTGTCACTAGTTCTACCCTTAGTTCTTTTTAGAATTCTGGGATGAATCCCATCAGGCCCCATTGCTTTGTCCACCTTCAGTTTTAAGAGTTCTTTCAGAACCCTTTCTTCTGTAAATGGGCTGGTATCAACTTCTGTATCCAGAGTGTTTCTACTGTTTGTTTTAGGTACTTCCCCTCTTCCTTTGTAAATACTGAGCAAAAGTATTTGTTTAGTATCTCTGCCTTTTCACAGTCACCCTCTGCCCACCCTCCTCCCTTTACTAAGCCTCACTATCCCTCCCTTGGTCTTACTTGGCTCCCTGATGTACCTATAAAAGGTTTTATCCCCTTCTTAACTGAGTTGGCTATCTTTTCCTTGGTTTGGGCCTTTGCTGTTCTGACTGCCTTCCCAGCTTCCTTTTGCTTTAACTGATACAGTTCTCTGTCCTGCTCCTTCTGTGATTCCTTGTACTTCCTGAATGCTTTCTTTTCTCTTGAACCTTCACTGCCACTTCCTTTGAGAACCATAGTGGTTTCTACCTCGTTTCATTTTGTTTGTTGCTTTACACAAAGGCTTGTTACTCTGTGATGGCAGTTTTTATTATTCCCCATTGTTCTTCCCCCTCCTTCCTGCCCATTTGCTAGTGCATTCCTTAGGCACTCACCCATTTTGACAAAGTCAGCCCTCCTAAAATCCAGTACCTTTGTCTTTGTATGGCTTGACTCTATTGCTGTGTTTATTGTGAACCATACTGTTCGATGGTCGCTAGTTCCCAGATGGCTACCCACTTCTACATCTGTGATCCTCTCCTCATCTCCATTTGAGAGAACCAGGTCTAAGATTGTTCCCTCTCGAGTGGGCTCCAATACTAGTTGTCTAAGGCATGCCCCCTGTAGGGCATCTAGAATAACCCCACTCTTAGAAGTGGCTGCTGCAACTGCACTCCAGTTAACATCTGGCATATTCAGATCACCCATCAGCAATATCTCCCCTTTTTCTGCCATACTAAGTATACTTTCTATCATTTCCTTGTCCATTTCCTCCCCTGAAGAGGGGGTCTGTATACAACCCCTGTGCGGATTGTGGTGCCATTGCCGGTCTCCAAATTTACCCACAGTGCTTCTTCTCCTCCCTGTTTACCCTTTTGTTCTGTTGCTTTGATTCCTTCCTTTATGTAAAGAGCTACTCCTCCTCCTCTTTTACCCTCCCTGTCCCTCCTGTAGATAGTGTATCCTGGTATGTTTACATCCCAGTCATGGTTTTGTGTGTACCATGTTTCTGTGACTGCCATGATATCCAGATGTTCCTCCTCCATCAAGGCCACTAATTCAGGAAGCTTGTTACTCAGACTACAGGCATTGGTACTCATTGCTCTCCATTTTTTTATTGCTTTACTTTCTGTTGCAGCATCCCCCACTGACCTTTCTACCTCGGTCTTTTTCCCATTTAGTACCCTGTTTTGTAGGGAGAGGCTGGGATTTTTCTGCTGCTTATCAGTGCCTCCCCCCTTGACTAGTTTAAAAGCTTGCCAATGAAGCATTTAAACCGATTGCTCAAAAGACTTGTTCCCTTCCTGGACAGATGCAGACCATCCTGCCAGTATAGGCTGGTGTCCCTCCAGGTGGAACCCCAGTCCCCAATGAAGCCAAACCCCTGTGCTCCACACCATTTTTTCAACACTCATTAAACTGCATGGTGCAAAGTACCTTGCCTCACTCATGCCATTTACAGGCAGCACCTCTGAGAAGGATACTGTGTGTGCTACTTGTCTTAGGCCTCTCCCAGTTCTACAAAGTCCTTCTGCACTGCTGTAAGCTCATGTTGAGCCAAGTCATTTGTCCCTAGGTGGACAATGACATCCAGCTCAGACTCCCGTGCAGCTGTTCTGTGATCCTGAGGATCGCTTCCTGTCCCTAAAGCCATGGCACCAGGCAGGCACTTTACTTCAGTTTTCCTGCTCCTCCCAGTTCTATCCCCTAATAATTGGGTCCCCACCAGGAGCTGCTTCCTTTCCTTGTGGCATCCTCTGCCTCCTTCCTGTTGGGCCTCCTTGTGACAGGTGTCCTCGGCCTCCCTAATCTCCTCCGTGGGTGCATCCATGGGGAGCTGTGCTCCCCAGATGGTGTATGGATTGTGGGTGGAACAACTAACTGGGTGTGCCTCTGTTCCACCCTCCTCACCCTCCCTGAGCCCACAGTGGTCCAACTGCACTTGCTTTGCAACCTCTGAGGTAGTGGTGGTGGCTCTGGTGCTCCCTGGATGAGGGGTTCCTTCCTACCATCCAGTCTGGCCTGGGGGAAGGATTTCTTACTGCTGTCCAGTGTGGCCTGAAGATGGGCAACTTCCTCCCTCAGGGCAGAGAGTTGTCTGCAAATAAGGCAGCATCTCAGCCTCCAGAAAGACTCCCGGAAGACTGCTGCCCCACAGCCATTACATTGCACTACTCCCCACATGACTATGTACTTTTTTTGTGTGTGTGTGTGTGTGTGTGCTTGTGTGAGTGATTGGTTTGTTATATAGAAATATATATATATTATACAATGTGTGTCGTATATTTTCAGTGCTGTGTGCTAGAGGAGGATGACATTGATATGCACCTTGCACTCTTGAGGAAATGATATCAGAACCCCAGGTATAAAGGAACTATTTCCAGGGGTGGGGTCGGGTGAGGGGTGGGAAGGGGTTGGGCCTAAACTGTGCCCTCACAAAACAATCAACTAAGAGCTCTGACCCACCACTGCGATGAGTGCCTTCCTGTCTGCAAGATACTATACACAACAATTTGACAGAGAAAATCCCCTGCTACTCAAACAGAGAAAAATCCAGACATTCAAGTCAGACACAGGTAAACCTCCCCAGCCCCAAAACAGCCTGGTGGTTTGTGCTCTGAAAGCAGTCAGTCCCAAAATAAGTGAGCTGTGCTTTTAACTCTTCCTGCACTGAAAATCTTAAAATTGTAACAAGACTGTCTTTTCCTGATAATTGTAAATACCTTATTTCACCTTTCAGTTGAAGCAGCCTCCACCTACAGTATATCTGCTACAAAGCAAAGACAATTGAAAGGTTCCCTCTCTGTTGTGAGCACAACTCGCTTTCTTGCAAATCCTATGTTCAGTATTGCAGTTCCCAACAAGAGATAGTTTGACTAGGAAAATTAAGTCCAGTGTTGCAGCTTGCAGCCAGAGGTAGCTTCACCTGAAGACTATGAGGTTATCTGATGAGCCTGCTAAAATTAGTACTTTTATCAAGGTCTGTAAGATTCTTCCAGAGCTATTGGCTGTTAAGTAGCTATGATTTAAGCACTTCCTGACACAGTCTGTCTTGGCCTTATAAGGCACTGAGGTAAACAAAGAAAAAACAGTTTTCACCCCCTAGGGACTGTCTGGGTCCAATACACAGCCTGTAACCTGCTCTCAATTCAGGGCTTATGACAAATTCTTAGCCCAGTGAATACTCACAGTATTACAAATATTGCAATGCAAACAGTCAATCACTAACTCCAATCAAGTCAGAAGGGCAGAAACACAGAAAACAGTAAAATCTTAACAATTGTAACAAGTAAAGCAAACTCCACCTCCCTCTGTTGATTGAAAGACTGCCTTTTCTGATAATTCTAAGTTGCTTATTTCACCCTTCAGTTAGAAGTATCCTCCACCTGAAGAATATTAAGTTCCCTAAGGAATCTGCTTCAAACTAAAGACAATTGTAAATTGTAAAGTTCACCTCCCTCTGTTGTGAGCACTACTCACTTTCTTGCAAATCTTAAGTCCAGTGTTGCAGCTTGCAGCCAGAGGTAGCTTCACCTGAAGTCTTCACTTGAAGACTATGAGGTTATGAGTTAGACTTTTTCTATCTAATGTATACCTCTACACAGTGCTTAAAGTTAGATGTTGTTTCTAAGAGCCACAAAGAAATGTGTCTAAAGATCAGACACTGAATAGTTTAAACTTTTTCTCATACACACCTCTTCCATGATGCCACCTAGCTCCTCCTTGTTAAATATAAAAAAATATACAAACAGAATGTCCTATCAGGAGGTATATTAAATAAGGTGACATCATCAAAAACTCATTTCCCAATATGACTCCTTAATTAACATTCCCTCTTTGATCTCGAGCAAATCTTATTCCTAGGACATATCAAAGGATTTTTATTACTTTTATCACCATAGTGATATAACAATGTTTATCTTCCTCTAAGACGTCATAAAAGTTTATGAGCCCTATATGCTGGTACCTGGGTCATCGTTAATTAAATCAGGGAAACAGGAGACCCTTAATTATGTCTCTATAGTCTTTTTGTCTTTTTAATTACCTCCTGGTTTCAGGTTACTATATCCTGTAGCTGAAACCTTGTGTGGGGGGGTGGCACCCATCCCACAGGCTATCTCATGAGAGACACACATACCACATTCTATATACAAATATCATAGAACAATCATAATCAGCTGGCCAAGTGTCACAATCCTCCCCACCTAGACTGAATTTGTGGGCTCTATCCACTGCATGGGATGAGCTTCCCAAATCAGTTCACTCCTCAAAAAGACACGAAAGGCCAATGCTGTTCTGATTGGTCACTCCAGCCCTATGTAAGATTGTCATGTCATACCATTGCAAGGCAAGACTCCATCTTAGCAGTCTTTAGTTTTTCCCATTTGAGTCAGCCAAACCAGGGGGTTGTGGTCTGTTTGTACCTCAGAATGCTGCCCATATAAATATGGCTCAAACTTCTTTAAGGCCCACACTATAGCAAGGCACTCTTTTTCCACAGTAGAGTATGCCTGCTCTCTGGGAAGTAACTTTTTACTCAGGTACACTACAGGGTGAGCTTTCCCTTGGTTGGATGTCTGACTCAGTACTGCCCCAATATCCACATCTGAGGAGTCAGTCTGGACTCTAAAGGGTCTGCTATAGTCAGGACTTGTCAGTACGGAGCATTACACAGTGCCTCCTTCAGTCTGGTAAAGGCTTTTTCACAGGCTGGTCCCCAGGTAATTTTCTTAGGCATCCTTTTCTTTACCAAGTCAGATAAGGGAGCAGCCAGGGCACTGTAATTGGGTACAAATTTCCTATAGTACCCTGCTGTCCCTAGAAAATTCCTGACCTGCTTCTGTGTTTCTGGTCTGGGCCACGCCTTGATCACCTCTATTTTTACTAGGTTAGAACAGAGCTGTCCCTGGCCTACCACATGCCCGAGGTACAGTATGCCACTTTTCCCATGGCCACCTGGCACTTCTCAGCTTTGACAGTGAGCCCGGCCCTCTGTATCCTGCCCAGCACTTCCCTAAGGTGGGACAGGTGTTCCTCCCAACTGGCACTAAAGATGGCAATGTCATCCAGGTATGCCATGGCATACTTCTCAGCACCATTTAACATCTGGTTCACCAACCTTTGGAAAGTGGCCGGGGCGTTCTTCATTCCAAAAGGCATTACCTTAAATTCAAATAAGCCTATCAGAGTGATGAAGGCTGACCTCTTCCTAGCTCTGTCCATTAACTCTACCTGCCAATACCTCTTGGTCAGGTCAATTGTCATAAGGTAGGTCACCCTTCCCAACTTGTCCAGGAGTTCATCCATCCAGGACATCGGATCGGTATCTGACTTTGTGACTGCATTCAGTTTATGATAGTCTGCACAGAAATGAGTAGAGCAATCTGGCTTGGGCACAAGGACTACAGGTGAGGCCTAAGGGCTGTGGGATCTCTGGATTACCCCTAAATCCAACATTTCCTCCACCTCCCTCCTAATGTCCTTTTGGACAGCCTCAAACACCCGATTTGCTGTCCACCGTATGGGCGTCTGTGTCCCTGTCTCTATATCATGTGTCACTAAAGGGGTTAGTCCAGGCTTGGTGCTAAACAGTGGGGCAAAGTCTGCTAAGACCTCCCTTACTTCCTGGATCTTGTCTGGGGCCAGCTGGGGAGACAGTTTAACTGGCTTCACAGAGGACTCCTGCTTGCTTTCTTCCAGCTAGTCCAGAAGGGGGTCTCCTTCATCCATCCCTTCTCCAGGACTACATACTGCAAACACCATGTCAGCCCTATTAGCATATGGTTTCATCATGTTGATATGGTACATTCTTTCTGTCTGTCTTCTGCCAGGTAACTCTATGATATAGTTCACATCATTTACCTCCCTAACTACTTTGTACAGTCCTGCCCACTCAGCCTGCAGCTTACCTTTCCAGACCAGAATAAGGACCATGACTTCTTGACCTACCGTGTACGAGCGAGCCCTGTCTCTGTGGTCATACCACACTTTTTGTTTCTGTTGGGCAGCTTCCAGGCTGCTCTGGGCTGTCCCCATAAGCTCCTTCAGCCTTTCCCTAAACCTAAGCATGTAATCCACTATGGGAGTTCCCTGGATGGCATGCTTGTCTTCCCAGTCTTCCCAGATCAAGTCTAGGGGCCCACATAACCGGTGTCCATATAAGAGTTTGAAGGGGGAAAATCCTGTTGACTCTTGGGGTACATAGATACATAGACAGTGTCGGCAGATAAGGACCTATGGCCCACCCAGTCTGCCCATTTGAGCTTGTAAGTTCAGTTTGTTTTCCTAGAAGTCTGTTTCCCCTTACCCCTGACCTCTAGAATTCCTTTATGTCTATCCCATGCATTCTTAAATCGCGTGATTGTTTCAGCTCCCACCACTTCCTCTGGCAGGGTGTTCCACTTGTCCACCACCCGTTCTGTGAAGAATTCTTTCTCATGTTTCCTCTGAATCGTCCTCCCTCAACTTCATCCTATGCCCTCTAGTCCTGGAACATATTTTTCGCTTAAAAATAGTGTTTTCCTGCACTCTGTTTCTCCCTGTAAGATACTTGTATGTCTATCATATCCTCTCTCCCTCCTCTCCTCCAGGGAGTACATGTTCAGTTCCTTCAACCTGTCTTCATAGGACTTGTGATGCAATCCATGCACCATCTTTGTTGCCTCCTCTGAACCTTCTCTACCCTGTCTATGTCCTTACGTGGTATGGTCTCCAGAACTGTACACCGTACTCAGGTGGAGCCTCACTATTGTCTTGTATAGCGGAATTATGACCTCCTTTTCCTGCTGGTGATGCCCTGCCTATACATCCCAGCATCCTATTTGCTTTACCTGATGCCTTGTCACACTGTTTCCCTACCTTGAGGTCATCAGAGATGACAACCCCAAGATCCCTTTCCTGCTTGGTGCATGCTATATCCTCACCCCCAACTGATATATTGTGCCAGGGTTTTTGTGCCCCATATGCATTATCTTGCACTTCTTTGCATTGAATTTCAACTGCCAAACCCTTGACCATTCTTCAAGTTTCTGCAGGTCCCTTCTCATTCTGTCTACACCCTCTGGTGTGTCTACTCTGTTACAGAGCTTTGTGTCATCAGCGAACAGTGAAATTCTGCCTTCTAGATCCTGCACAATGTCACTGATGAAGATGTTGAATAGGACCGGTCCCAGCACTGATCCCTGTGGTGCCCACTGGTCACTCTTCCCTCTGTGGAGTGACAGCCATTTACCACCACCCTCTGTGTCCTGCCACCCAGCCAGTTACCTACCCACCACACTACTGTCCTGCCCACACCCATATTCCCCAGTTTGTGTAATAGTCTTCTATGTGGCATAGTGTCAAAGGCCTTGCTGAAGTCCAGATAGGCCATGTCCACTGCCCTCCCCTGATCCACCTCCCTAGTCACCCAGTCATGCAAACAACAGGTGGGGAAGGTATTTCTCCCAGTCCCTCTCATGCTGTTCAGCAAACACCTGGAGCATTGGCTTCAGGGTACCATTAAATCTTTCCACAAGCCCATTAGCTTGCTGGTGATACAGTTCCATGCATCTCTGCACCACCCCACACTTCTCCCACAAACATTTCATTGGGTCCAACAAGAAGGAACTCCCTCGATCGGTGATAACCTCCAGTGGAAACCCAGCACAGGAGAAAATCCCAAGTAAGACATCCGCCACTATGTCTGTCCTCAGTGAGGACAGGGTGACTGACTCGGGGTACCGAGTGGTATAATCCACCACAGTCAGGATGAACCTCTTCCTGGAGGAGCTGGGGGTATTTAAAGGCCCCACAATATCCATTCCCACCCTCTGGAATGGCTCCTCCACTATGGGCAATGGAATTAGGGTGGCCTGTGTTTTCGTACCTGCTTTCCCTATTTCTTGGCATCAGTGACAAGACCTGCAATACTTCTTCACCTGCTGGGTGAAGTTGGGGCAATAGAAATTCTGGGCCAACCGCTGCATAGTGTGCATGATTCCAAGATGACCAGACAAGGGAATATCATGTGCAATCTTGAGCAACTGCTCATGATACCACTGGGGAATGACAAGCTGCCTGCCTATCACACCTCCCTCTGTCTGCACAGCCTAAGTATATGTCAATCCATTTTCCCAATAAACCTTATGTTTACCGTCACCTCCCTGTGCTCTGTTAGAGTTTGCACAAGCCCTCAGCTTCTCTAGACTAGGGTCAATTTTCTGAGAAACTGCAAACTCCTGACACATTCCCAACGCATGGGACAGGTCCCCTTCAATCTCTAAACTAGGGTCCCTAGCACTAGCATCAGTGCACTCAGGATCACTGTCATTCCTAACCCTCTGGCAATGGGTGACACCTCTGTCTTTGCAGTAACCCTTCATAGCTGTATGGTTAACTGCTACTGGGGAAATTTCTACCCCCTTTTCATTAGTCTCCATATCAGGAGACACAGGCTAGGGAATCAGCCTCCCAGTGAGTTCCACACTGGCTTCTGTGGGGCCCAGGGAATCACAATTTTCCCTTCCTGCTTGGCCATGGATAACTGCACACACCATCCCCTGTTGGAAAGTGTTGCCAAGGATGATGTCAACTGCTAACATTTTGGCTACAGCCACCTGTTGCAGAGTACCCCCTTTTTCACTCTAGTCTAGGAGAACACTGGGGGGGCAATGTTTTCTCCTCACCAGTAAAGTCTTGTACAGTGACATATTTATTGGGTATAAGCTGACCAGGCTCTACCAGATCCCCTTTTACCAATGTCTGGGATGCCCCTGTGTCCCCTAACCATTGTGTCTGTACACCATTCACCATGACTGGGTGCATGTGTTCCCTCAAGTTCACAGGCATGCTTCCAGGGACACACAAACAACCCACTTCTTTCCTAGTCCCTGTTGCATATTGCTCATGCTTTTGGGACACTGTCTGGCAATATGCCCAGTTTCTATACAAAACCAACATTTGTTTCTTTTTTCAGAGAACACTTTTCTTTGAAACCTGGGGCTAACTGGTTTTGGTGGAGGCAGTGAGGGTTTTAGCTGCCCTGAAGGCGCGCTTTTCCTTTTCTGCGTTGCCACACCCACCCCATTCGCTCTCATAGCAGGTCTGCTCTTGACATAGTGGTGCGAGAGTTCAGTAGCCTCTTGCACTGTTTTGGGATCTCGGTCCCCCAGCCAGGTTTTCAGCTCTGCTGGGCATGCCCAAAAAACTGTTCTAACAAAATAGCATTTTCAATTTTATCTATGGAGTTTGCTTCAATTCCTTGCCACCAACGTTTTAAAAACTGATGTTGTTTTGTGGCAAGATCCTCGTAGCTCATATCAGGGCTTCTCCTGAGCTTACAGAATTTAGAGCTGTATGCTTCAGCAGTTAAATCAAACTTTTTTTAAAACTGCAGCTTCAAGTTGCAGTAGTCATTACTGTCCTCATTGTCAGTTTGACCCAATGTATCCTGAGCTTTCCTGGCAAGTAACAGGCATAGCTGGAAACTCCAGGACTCTCTAGGAATTTTTGCCTGAATACAAACTTTTTCAAAGGAATTTAAAAAGGCATCTATATCTTCCCCCTCTTTAAATTCAGCTATCAATTTGGAATTCAATTTGTAACCCAGTCCTGTAGTTCCAGTTAAACCCAAGCCACTTACCTGCTCTGGTGCGGGTGGTTGGAGTCGTAGCTTCTCCAGTTCATGTTGCCTCTGGTGCTTTCACTCCTCTCGGTCCACCTCTCACTGTTTCCGGTCAGCTTCTCACTATTCTCGCTCCCTCTTCTCCTCTGCATCTCACTTCTCTCACTTTGCTTCTCTCTGTTCTTTCTCCACTTCTCAGTGTTCTCACTCAACCTCCCTCTGGAACTCCAACTCCATTTTGCACAACTCAATCTACAGCCTGAGTGCTTCTGGCTCCAGAATGCTGGTGATCTTCCCCTGCTGCTGTGGCTCTTCACTGGCACTGGCCCTGCTGTCATCCTCACTGGATCTGGACACTGTACTGGCTGCTGGCCCCTCCATGCTCAAGGTTTGGTCTTTTACAGTCACAGTCTATGACTCAGTGCTCTGGTATCTGCTGCCAGCAGGGCACCCCTGAGGTTCTGCTTGGGGGCTCTCACCTTGTACAGGACTCCTCTGTCCTGGCACAACTGCCTTAAGTAGTCTGCAGTGTACCCACTGTAGTTAGAAGCCATCTTCTTCCCTAACTATGACTACTCTAACTTGCACTTTAGAAAAAAAATAAAACAGGTAGTAACTTGACTGTAAGCCAAATTATATAGTTCTGTTTCCTTTTTAAAAATAAATCACTGCCTTATTTTGCAAGTGAGCTGTACAGTATAAAACTGACACACTGAACAGTTTAAAGCTTGTGTTACCAAAATTATCAGCACCACTGCCAACCAATCTATCACCAACCATTCAGCAGGTCAGGCCCTCTGCTCCCACAGTGCCAACCTCTGAGTGCAGTATTGTGAACAGGTAACAGAACAGGGTAACCTTCATGTCTGCTTGTGGATCTGAATCACCTTTACTTTAAAGTTCTGGGGGATTCAAACTGTGAACCTTATGCTAGTGCACCCAAATGTGCAGGCTCAGATAATCTGCTGTTCAGGGGGATGCCAGATATCTTTCACCTAAGGGCACCTAACCAGGTATCCAAAATGAACCCTTAAAACACTGTAAAAGACCTTAGGTACATTCTTACCTTTTCCCAGTTTGTAACACCATTAAGCTTATGAACAGTTTTGTCAATCTTAACCCTCCATACATCACATGCAAAAGAAAGAACTTGGAGGACACACCAGGCAATCTTTTTAAATATAGATTTACTTAAAATTGATAAAAATATGTAAAATGTAAACACAGAACAATATATTACAAAGCATACAATCACTTAAAAGAAAAGCAAAGAAAACTACAAACTCCTACCAACATACAGTTAGACTTTTTCTGTCTAATGTATACCTCTACACAGTGCTTAAAGTTAGATGTTGTTTCTAAGAGCCCACAAATAAATGTTTCTAAAGATCAGACACAGAATAGCTTAAACTGTCTCTCACACACACCCCTTCCATGAAGTCACCTAGCTCGTCCTTGTTAAATATAAAAAAATATACAAACAGAATGTCCTATCAGGAGGTATATTAAATAAGGTGACATCAGCAACAATTCATTTCCCAATATGACTCCTTAATTAACATTCCCTCTTTGATCTCGAGCAAATCTTATTCCCAGGACATATCAAAGGATTTTTATTACTTTTATCATCATAGTGATATAACAATGTTTGTCTTCCTCTAAGACATCATAAAAGTTTATGAGACCTATATGCTGGTACCTGGGTCAGCTCTAATTAAATCAGGGAAACAGGAGACTCTTAATTATGTCTCTCTAGTCTTTTTAATTACCTCCTGGTTTCAGGTTAATATATCCTGTAGCTGAAACTTTGGGGGTGAGGTGGTGCCCATCCCACAGGCTGTCTCATGACAGACACTCACATACCACACTCTATATGCAAATATCATAGAACAATCATAACCAGCTGGCCAAGTGTCACATTACCCTCTTGGATTTTGTTGATTTCCTTGAGATATTTGAAAGTTTCTATCATGTCGCCCCTCCCTCCTTTCCTTGAGGCTATACATCTTAAGCTCCTTTAGTCTTTCTTCATATGTCAAGAAGAAGGTGATAGAAGTTGATGTGCAGTCAGAACACGGTTTCATGGATGCCAGGTTTCCACAGACATTGACTTACCTGCTTGTCTAATTTGCTCTTTCAGAATCAGTTTGATGTGACACTACACTGGTACAGGTGAAAAGTCAATGTTCCAAATTTTAGACTGTCCCATTGTTTCCGTGCAAGTGGCGCAGCGGTATAACATGTCCCTTTCTACTTTTACTGCACCAGACCAACCAACCTACTTTTTGGAATGTGCACCCATTAATTTATATAGATAGATAGATAGATAGATAGATAGACAGACAGATAGATAGATAGATAGATAGATAGATAGATAGATAGATAGATAGATAGACACTGTCTGTTGATAGATAGATAGATAGATAGATAGATAGATAGATAGATAGACACTGTCTGTTGATAGATAGATAGATAGATAGATAGATAGATAGACACTGTCTGTTGATAGATAGATAGATAGATAGATAGATACTGTCTGTAGATAGATAGATAGATAGATAGATAGATAGATAGACACTGTCTGTTGATAGATAGATAGATAGATAGATAGATAGATAGATAGATAGATAGATACATAGATAGATAGATAGACAGATAGATAGATAGATAGATGATATACATAGATAGATAGTATAGATAGATAGATACTGGATAGATAGATAGATACTAGATAGATAGATAGATAGATACTGTCAGATAGATAGATAGATGATAGATAGATAGATAGATACTGTCTGTAGATAGATAGATAGATAGATAGATAGATAGATAGATAGATAGATAGACAGACAGATAGATAGATAGATAGATAGACAGATAGACAGATAGATAGACAGATAGATAGATAGACAGATAGATAGATAGATAGATAGATAGATAGATAGATAGATAGATAGACAGATAGATAGATAGATAGATAGATAGATAGATAGATAGATAGATAGATAGACAGATAGAGATATAAAAAGAGAGGGAGGGATAGGGATAGGGATAGGGGATACATGATGGGGCTGAGTGGAATTTGTAAAATATTGTCACTCCTGCAGAGTGAGGCATGGATATCTCATGAGTGCTGAAGGCACGAGTGAGATATCCATGACTCACGAGGAAGGAGTGACAATATTTTACATATCCCACTCAGCCCCATCATGTGTTCGATTTATACAATAGGGTAGGTTTGGTAGGTGTTGCTGAATTGCATGTTTTAGTGATGAAAATGGGTGTTATTTTATGTATCAGTGATGCTCCATTGTAATGAGGCTGTTTTGGTTCTGGATACTGAAGTTTTTTATGAATGGATGTTGTTTGTGCTGTGTGATTGGCTCTCATAGCATCTGCTGAATTGTCATTGGTTAATGTGTGTCAATTGGAGTAGAAAAGCAGCTTATTGGTTCCTGTTGTTGTGGAATTATTGGTTGCTGCTTGTGAGTGACAGCGGGATTTCTACTTTGATAGGGTTATTTTGTGTGAGTGGGCGTGTATTTAGTCAGAAGAATATTTCCGTGTATTCAGCATGTCGGTATATGGTTACAGTGCTGGAAAGAACTTTATTTAGTTTAAGTTTATGTTTTCGTACTTTATATTTATATGTGGTGCTTGTGAGACTTTATTTTCACTTCGTGAACAGACCCATTTACGCCTTCAGACTTCGGAGATTTTCACTGCCTGCTGCTTGTCAGGTAACAGGTTCTAATCCGATTCGGAGTTTGGGTAGATCTGTTTAGCTTTCTTGTGAGGAGAGCTTTCTTTTGGGTGACCTGTAAAAATAAAGATATTTGTTAAAATATGTATTAATTCAGCTGTTACTGTTCTTTTAAAATATTCGTTTACTAGTTTACTGTGCTATAAACATCTACAGTTTACTGTGATATATATTAAACGTAATGTTTTTAGCAGAAATTGTAGGACTGCTGAAACAAGTCCAGAATGGCTTGTACATCGTTTCTTCTCTGCTTTGCTTTTTTCTGGAGCTGTGGAATGTGTCACAGAAGCCGGCATTTCATTTAGCAGGACAGGTTTATTGTGCTCTTCCAGTGCAGTTTTACATGTGGCAGAGGTAGACGGCTCTGAGTCACTGTGGCTGCTAAGTAGATTAAAGATATTTTTCTGTTTTTCAACATTTATTTTCGAATAATCATTAAGCGACTGCAATTATTTGTGCCCCGAGATCTGGATTACCTCTGTCGGAGGTACATTACTATCAACCAGTTTCTGTACCAGGTGTTTTCTTACGGAATGGTTGGTAAGCCTGCTTGTTGTTTGAACCATGAGTTGTTACTTGCAAGTTTATATTGGTGGTTTACGGCTAAAATAAAAGGGGCCAAATCAAAATTGAATTTGGCAGGTCTTTTCTCCATATAAAACATAAAGTTTGCCACTGGACACTTCTTTCTATTAGCAATGGGATATGCCCATGGTTTTAAGGTTTGAGTGTCTTTCAGGTTACTGCAACTCCTTGTTTTAGTTTGTCTCTCTTGGGAATATTCAATGTATTTGTCTCCTTTGTCATCTGAGCATAATTTTATATCTCCTCACTTCAAATTCCTACATTCCGAGTTTCCCCGGATACCAAAAAACATTGTTATGTTGAGCCACATAGTGTTTAAAAGTGACTGCGGAGTTCTTGGTCCTAGTACATCTTTTTCATAAAGATCTTGAATTAAGATGTCAGTTAGTTCATCAGCCATGAATGGTCTATTGTCTTTACCATCCTCCTTTAATTTTTTTTGTTTAGAGAGCAAAACATCTCTACACTTGATAAATGCGGGGGAAGTCAACAGAGATTCAGGATACTGGCGTATTTTCAAGTGTCTCTCAAAACTTTGCAATTTTGCTCACAGGCTCAATGGTTCATATTGAAAGCCATCTTTTTTTTGGCAGTGAATAAAGTAATGACACAAAAGCTTGTTTAAATCATCTGCAGGCAGACATTCAATGGGTGTTGTAATATATTTAAATTGTCCTTGAGAAACTTCTGCAGATTACTAATATCACATTCCGTTTTTCGGAGTGTATTGTCATTTTTGGCTGAATCAATATATTCATCAATGTAATTTGTATCCATACATAATTTTGAAGCAGTAGTAGGATTTGCTTTTTGAATGGACACATTTGCAATGCATTTTTCAACTGTCAGCTCTAACAGTGGCTCTGTATCCAGCTCGAATTGCGAGCAGCTCAAAGATATTTCGTCTTGCTCATTTACATGGCCTGCTTTTTCTTCTGCTTTTCTTGCCTTCAACGGTTGAGCATCCCATTCTAATGTAGTGGTTTTTACATACTTTTCCATGGTTTTCGATTATTTCCGCTACACTGTACTGTATATAGATTTTGTGCCTCAATGACTATCATGTATTGTTTTAGTTCGGGGCTTTCTGACCTTTTTAATAGTATTGTGTCAATTAATAGCAGCTGTGCAATGCGCAGCATGGAAAACTCATTCTGCTTTTCTAAGCCTTTCATTATTCTGACAGGTGAATCAAATGTGTTTTAGTTGCTAGGAAATAGAGCTACCTGCACTTTTTACTCTTAGTGACATAGCTACTATGAGGATATCAGTTACTGACGTAGGAACTGTGCGTGTAAATGTAAATATCTACTACAGTTCCTACGTCAGCAACATTTATCTCACTCTTGTGAGAATACATGTTTTTATCTACAATGTTTATTAGTCACCCCATTGTGTGTGTATATATTATATATATATATATATATATATATATATATATATAAATAAGTCAATTAGGGTTGCTACACACCAACAAAAGTGTGGAAATTCATCATTCGATGTTACCATGTCTACCAACCAACAGCACCCCCACTCCAACAGGCATCGGGGTGTGCATTGGGGTTGTCAGCCTAACTCTCACCCCATTCCATGTGTAAAAGAAGCTGAGGTGGTGCAGTATAGGAGAATGGGGTGAAGAGATAGCACGATACCAATGCACCCCTGATCTGTTAATGAGAAGTGGAAGGGAAGGGTAGTAACCTAACATTGAATTTCCACGCTTTTGTTGGAGTGGTACCAACCCTAACTGATGCATTAACAAAGTTTTGCAAAGAATTTTCTTTCTTTTTTTAAAAGTGTGATATAAGTAGTAATAGAAATGGGTGGGGGCCCCGCACTCCCACCAAGCCACACAGGTGTCCAAAATGGTATGTGTGTTTGTGGGAGCACGAGCCCTCTGGGCCCTGTCTCCCACTAACAGTTAAGAATGGTGGCATATAGCAGTTGTATGAAGCAAGGAGGTGTAGTTACAGTAATGTTCCCATATCTCATGAACCGTACCCGCCGCGAAGTGAAGTTAAGTGTAATTGTAATTGTGAAAGTCAGTAGTTGTTGCAGCAACGAAGAGACCAAACACATGCCACTCATCATTGCCCTGTTAGGGGCACTGAAAAGTAGTGTGAGTGTCAACTGTGTAGGCATAGCAATTGTCGACACACACAAAAATTTACACGTGGGATGATAATTCACAAATATCTCAGGAACCGTACATGGTAGAAAAAAAAATAAAATTTCAGGGGTTTCATGGCTTTCTAACCTAGTTATGCACTTAGTCCCCCAGTGGCCAGTGGGGGGGACTAAGAATTTTTGTGATGAAAAGTCTGTATCTTGAACTGTTTTCGAGATACAGGTCCCAAAAGGTGTCACGAGTGCCACAATAATATCCTGTGCAAAAAGATCTGCACTTTGGAATGCTGTAACTATGACCCTGTTGAATATTTTTGTACCAAACCACCAAAAGGCACACCTGTGGGAGTAGGACTTTTCACCGTGAACCATTCAGGGCAATAGCGCAATCCACGTTGCCACAACAAGGGGACAAAGAAAAACCTGTGCCGCAATGTTATCCTGTGGGAAAATTTCCAAATTTCACAATGCTGTGAGTATGGCCATGTTCAATGGTTCTGTACCAAACCAGCAAAAGGCACACCTGTAGGGGTAGGGCTTTGCACCCTAAAAATGTCAGGTCAATACCACAATGCACATAGCCACAACGAAGTGGCAAAGAAAACAACTTCCACAATGTTATCCTATAGGAATATTTGTAAATTCGGAACATTATAACTGGGGACGTGGTGAACATTTTTGAAACAAACCACTGAAAGGCACACCTGCAACAATAGGGCTTGCCACCCTGACAATTTCAGGCCAATATCACAATCCAGCTTGCTACAATCAAGTGACAAAGAAAACAGCATTTCAGAAAATGTGGCTCTGCAGTGTTACCATGGTCATTTGAGAAATGATTGCGACACTCCTATCTTTATAACGGGAATACAGCCGCAAATGTAAAATATAGTGTCGTGCTTGTATTTTTTATAGTCGTGCATATTGCAGCTGCACTTTGATATAGTGCCACAATTAAAAAATGGTAAAATGGTGGAAAAAAATCTGAAAACCACATTTCTAGACCAGCTGGTGAAAAACTAATGGCAGATTCCTGTTCCTCAGGCCCCTGATAGGTAAACCCAATGGTTGGTATGTCAAAAGTGCAGTATTTTTTTAGTTGTTTTTTCTCTTTTGCTAACTGAAAACAAGATGGCAGCAGTGTGACACTATTTTTGGCAAGTTCAACACTAAAAAATACTATTACGACAATTTTCGAGCTGCACATATAAATTTACCCATAGGATATAATGGGACACTGGGACACTAAAAATGCTATAACTTTTGAATGGAACAAGATTTTTACACAAAATCTTCAAAAGGCACATCTGCGACTCAGGACCCATGTAACCCACCCAATTTGAACCCACTCAGATGCATTCTTTAGTACAAGGTAGACGTCTAAAGAAAATGGAATGTTGGATTTTTTCTTACATTTTTCAGTGCTCTACGGTTCCACAACCATACACATGATTGACATGAACATTTCCTGGTCTGGAGACCAACCACAAATGTTCCTCCATTCCAAATGTCAGGCAAATTGGAAAGATGGTTGCAAAGTTATTAAAGTGCAAACCTTGAGGTTTATCATAGAAATGGCTATGCAACCCTAACTATAGTGGCATTACTGTGCCACTATAATATATATATATTACATATGCACACACACACACACACACACACACACGCACACACATAAATGAGAGTAGAAATGTCATGAGCAGAATAAATGGATCCCATGGTACCCATCTTCTATCTACTTATGTTCTTTTATTAAAGATTGCTTAATCATTTCCTTTTTGTATCTACCCACCAGCCATTTATGGTTATGCCACCATGCAGTTACATTCTTTCTTATATTATACAATATGTAATATTGTGGATGACACTATGAGCTGCTATAGGATGGACACTCAGGGCAGGTTGGTAAAATTGATGAAAGATCCTCAGAAAACAGGCAGTGTGTTCCAAAGTGTGGCAGCAGAGACTTAATTCCAAACAGTACAACATCATACATTTGTGGCACAATACCCCAGGGCAGGATTACAGGATGGTTGGGAGGAGGGGGGAGAATCTGATGGTCATCAAACAGGAAAGGGCTTTAGGGGTAAACATATCTGATGACCTAATGGTGGCCAATGTGTTAAGGTGGTGTGGAGGCAAGTGGGATGCTGGATTGCATAAGTATAGGCATCACCAGCATAAGGAATGAGGTGGTGATTCCACTGTGCAGGTCACTGGTGAGGCCTCGTTTGGAATACAGTGTCTAGTTCTGGATGCTGCATCTCCTTGAGGATATAGACAGGGTGAACGCAGTTCTAGGAAGGGTAACAGAGATGGTGCATGGCCTGCACCAAAAGTCATATGAGGAGAGACTGGGAGTAAGGGGATATGTGATGGCAAGGGGTGTGATATGTCAGATATCTTAATGAGGAAGATCACGTGATGCAGGCAACCTAGTGGCAACAGAGATTCAGGGCTCCTGTCCTATCCTTGCTTTGCCATCCTTTTTCTCTAGTTTCCTGACCTGAAATGGCTAAAGTAACTATAACAGCGAAGCAAGGTCATCTTCAGCATTCGTTCTACCCATAAATTGCATCACTATAGGAAGTTTTGCTTCCGAGATGGATGCTGATATGACGATGGCCCAGCTCAAGCATACACAACTTCCCTCACCTGAGAAGATGCCCAAGAAGGTTAAGCCTCGAGGGGGAGCTTCTTCTTCCAAGGGTTCAGTGGCTGTAAACTGATTCCACTTACAGAAGAATGGTTTTTACAAGAGCTGCTACCATTTAGAGAGACCCTGCTTGAAATCTCCTTCAAAACTAAGTCCATTCGTAGCAATATAATGGACCTGTCCAAGAGAGTTGGTGACACAGACGCTAGACCCTCCTCCTTGGAATAACGGAGGGATAAAATAGACCCTGAAATAACCCAGCTCAGACAACTCATCTATAAATTACAGCTCAAGACAGAGGACCTTGAAGGCAGGAGCAGACGGAACAATATACTTATTGTGGGACTCTCAGAATTGGAAGAAGGTCCTAACACTTATGCATTTGTGCAGAAATTGCTGGAGAAAATAGTAGGCCCTTCCCCCTTTAATAGCAGTTACCAAATCAAGAGAGCTCACTGGCCACTCCAACCCCGACCTCCACCTGACTTGCCCCCAAGACCTCTGATCCTGAAATTCCTAAGTTTTGTAGCAAGGCAGCACATATTAAACAAAGTCAGAGAGCTGCAAGCTATCATGTGGGAAGGCTCCAAACTTGGAATTACACAAGACTTACCATTAGAAATGCGGCAGAAATGTTCTGCTTTTCATCCCACAGTTAGCAAGCTAATCACTGCTTGTATCCCCTTCAAGAAGTTCTCTCAAATATGGACAGAGGGCAACTAACAGGTGCTGTGTTCATCGACCTTACAAAGGCCTTTGACCTTGTTGATCATCCACTACTGCTTGCTACCCTCAAAAACCTATGCTTCTCACCCCCAGTAATGTCCTGGTTCAGTAGCTACCTCACCAACAGGTCTCAAGCTGTAAAGCTTAACTCAGCCATCTCTGACAGTACCATGATCAATATTGGCGTTCCACAGGGCTCTATCCTTGGTCCACTCCTCTTCTCATTATTTATCAACAACCTGCCCAACGTAATAACGTCAGGCAACTCACTACTCTATGCTGATGATCTTGTTATATATGCTCACTCTGACAACATCTCTCACCTGAATTCCACACTGTCATCAGCCTTTCACCTTACGCAGCACTGGCTTGAAGCTCATCGCCTTTTACTCAATGCTAGCAAAACCAAGGCCATGCTCTTTGGATCAAATCATAAGCTTAGAACCTGCACATCCCCACTGACAATTCCTGATATCAATGGATCCACCCTTGAGACTGTAAGCTCTTTCCGCTATCTTGGGATACAGCTTGACCAAAATCTTGACCTGAAGCAGCATATCCAGGAGTCGTGTAAGAATGTCAACTGTAAGCTGGGTGCTGCCTATAGAATGAACTTTATGCTCACACCCACCGCCAAACTTGTTATTGCCAGGGGTATCCTATTACCCACTCTGTCTTATTGTGCACCTATCCTCACCATGGCAAATAAAACTGTTCTACAGAAATGGGACACCACCTACAACAATGTCTGTAGATATGCAGCTAAAGCACCATGTCTGACCACGTCTGACGCACCATTGCCAACTTTACAAAGGATTAGGCTGGCTATCCCCTTCCTCCATGAGGCTATACTACCTTTGCAGCCTATCCGACTCCATAATTAGAGTGTCGAAACCTGCCACACTGTCTGAACTACTCCAACCTGTAATACCATCGGCCTGAGGTCGTCAGACAAGTCTTTTTATCAGTTCCCACTGCCGTACCTCCAAGGGTGCTGGTGCCTTCAGGTGCGCTGCCCCTCTCGCCTGGAACTTACTGCCTATGGATCTGAGAAGTGCTCCAACACACCTAGCCTTCAAGCGGAGACTTCACTCGTACTTCCACTCTATGGACCCTTGCACTTGTTTTGATCCCACTTAAACTTTGTAAACCTGTCTAAATCAATCCTCCCTTGCCATATACTCACTAGCCAACCTCTCCTTGATTGCTGTCACTTGGTTTGTCTGATTGCACTTTAGTGAACTGTCCACAAGACTGCCTGCACTTTCAATGTAATGCTTACAAACTTCTCATATGGACACTCTATTCCAGTCATGATTGCAGCCTAATTGCCTTAATGTTGTAATATGTATATTATCCTGACCTTTTATACTGCATATCCAACATTGTTTATTCTCTTCTGACTTTGTGTATAATTATGACATAATCCTTCTTTTGTTTTATCCTTCGTCAGTTCTACTGTGTAGTACTAAACCATAAGATGTATCTAATTGTTAATGGGTACTGGTCCTCTTGCTTTCCCTCTCTGCCCCTCACTCCTCTCCCCCTCAGTCCTACCTGGTCTCAGTTCCATAATCCTGGGCCCCTTTTGCGCCTTTCCCGCCAACTCATATCTAGCCGTACTTTGCCGTATGCGTCCCTATGCCCAGCCGAGTTCTAGTTCCATAGCCCCGGGTCCTTTTAGCGCCTTTTCCCGCAAAAGCCGTAACTAGCCGTACCTTGCCACATGAGGCCCTGAGCCCAGCTGAGTTTTAGTTCTGCAGCCCTGGGTCTCCTTAGTGCCTTTTCCCACTAAAGCCATCATGCCGCTCCTTGCCGTACGTGCTTTCAGCCTAGCCCCTCTCCTGATCCTGCTCCATTGCTATTGGATCCCTTTGTGCCTTTCCCACTAAATGCTGCACCTTGAAATTGTCCTTGCCCCTACCCTCTGGTTTCATCCTCTTGCTTTTCTGCAAACTCTTCCCCCCTACCTGCCGCTATCTAGCCATACTTTGCCGTACGCATCTCTGTGCCCAGCTGATTTCTAGCTCCATAGCCCGGTCGCTGGCGCCTTTTCCACAAAAAGCCGTGACTTCGCGGTGCCGCTGCAAGAGTCCCTGAGCCCAGCCAGTTTTAGTTCCACAGCCCCGGCTTCTTAGTGCATTCTCGCCAGCTGTAATCGCGCCGCTCCTTGCTGTACGTGCTTTCAGCCTAGCCACCTCTCCTGATCCAGCTCCATTGCTATTGGATCCCTTTGTGCCTTCCCACTAAATGCTGCACTTTGAAATTGTGTCCCTCAGCTCCTCCTTGCCCCTTACCCTCTGGTTTCATCCTCTTGTTTTCTGCAACACTCTTCTCCCCTACCTGCCGTTCATCCCCCCCCGCTCTGCCGTCCCTTGATTCCATGAGCCCGGTTGTGTATCCCTGCCTAGCACCACAAGGCAGTTAGGTGCTATCTTCCGTCCTTTCGATCATTGCCCTCCACCTCTCATCAGTTTCCCACCCTCCCTTGTCAGTCCTAAAAATTCCCCTTACCTTCCCTTTCCTCACTCTCTCTCTCCCCCTAAATGTGATCTCCCGCCAGTACCCTCTGCCTATTGAAACCGTGTGCCTGCCTTTGAAAATTGTATGTCTGTACTTGTACCTTTGTACCTTTGCCTGTATTATGTTAACTAAACTGACCTATTTTGTACTGTAATTGTGTCTCCCGGGTCGTGCCTGAAAATAGTCACCTGTTGGCTAGTGCACCTACCCGGTTAACAAAAACTAAATAAATAAAATAAATAAATAAATTACAAGTTTCAATTGCTGGTTCCTGGTCCTTCTATGATTCCCCAACCTTAGCTGCGGCTGATCTAAAAATCAAGTTGCCGAATCTCTTTAAAGATGGCTGAGCTCTCCCTTTCCATCTGTTTGGTTTCTGGAAGACGATCGTCCCTCTTGTTTAAATTAAGATCTCCAGGAATTTTGGTGGACTTTAACTTTCTTGTATGGATGTTGGCACCAGATTCGGTTGGCTCTTGTTGGTTGGGCCGGTCTCCGTTAGTCTCCGGGTTTTGGGCCGAACTCCATTTACAGCAGTTCTTCAGTTTCAACATGGAGGGCAGCCACGGGCATGATCTCACATGAATAGGAGGGAACTGATTTGTTTGGGTGTGGAAAGGAGGGGTTACTATTGAATAGGACTGATTGTTGGTCTGGGTGCCTTTTGTTTCCCCCTCCACTTCCTCATTCTAATCAAGAAGCACCTCTGAGTCCTGGACTTTTCCAGGTACTGTTTTTCTCTTTATAATCAGTTTTACATGTTAAGGTGGTTTATATAACTTTTTACATAGTTGTGATTTTGTCATATTCGAGGAGGTCGGCACTGGGTTAATTTTGTTTAGCCGAGGGCCTCCACTTTCAGGATAATCATGATCTGGGTTGCTGATTATTTGGGTAAATGAGCCTCTTCGAAAGTTTCACTGCAGTTCTGGAGATTATGGTTTATTAACTGTTAGCCCTAGTCCATCTCTGGTGCTTATTTTGACTGTTTCCTTTTGTGTTTTTTGACACCAGGCTGCACTTGGAGCTTGTTTTTAAAGTCTTTTTATACTCAGGCCCAGAGTTGTATTCGCCATTTTCAATCCTGGTTGTGGACGGCACTGCGGGATGGGGATGGGCTTGTGCGTGCTCATGGAAGACTTGCACAATGTGCCACTGTATGGGGGTGTTAGGCTCCTGCACAATCCCATTAGATTGGCTCTGGAGGTTCAGATTTTCATTATTACTAGCCCTCCAGTTTGATTATATCCTTCAGTTTCTACCACTTCCTTCAGGCATACTCTTCTGGGATTTGTGTTTGTGTTCTTTGGGGGGAGGTCTCCTTAGGAGGAGTTTTTTCACCTTTTCCCATAACTTCCTTTTATTTGTGGAGACCATTATACAATTGCTTGGGTTTTGTATTTGGGGGGGGGCAACTCCATTTTAAGCTTCAGTTGTTTTTCCTGACTGGGTTTATTTTGGGTTTGATAGGGATGGGTATGTGGAAGAGGGAGGGTTTATGTTTAATGGCTGGGAGAGGGGGAGAGGGTGGGACACCTTAAAGGTTACTATTTTTCATTATAAGGGGGCTGTCTACCTCTTAATAATGGTTTTACTCCAGCTATATTGTCACTTTTGGTCCAGCTTCTCTTTATGGCCTATGAAGTCTCCTTATGAGCAAAGAAGGGATGTTTTGGGGGAGGGAGGGCTCGAGTGTGCCCAGAGGGTTACTGTATATCGATATCCTGGTTTATCTTTAGAAACTCCTTAACTTGGTATTTAAATGTGGCTAATATTCTTAATATTCTTTCATGGAACGTTAGTGGAGTCAGGGATCCAGTTAAGAGATCCCAATTTTTTAAACACTGTGTCTTGCTTAATGCTGGGATTATCATGCTACAGGAGACTCATTTACTGGTGAAAGAAGCCCAATGGTTTTGTTGATGAGACTTTTCCCAGATCTTTGTATCTGGGGATTCATCAGCTGGTCAGGGTGTTTCTATATTGGTTAGAAGCAATGTCCCCTTCCAGACTGATTTAACCTTAGAAGACCTTGGTAGTAGATTCATCCTGGCTAGGGGCACCCTCATGGGAGTGATAGTAACTCTCACTTCTATCTATGGACCAGTGGGTAGTGACCCTCCATTCATAATGGACACAGCTAACAAAATCGCTCTATTATTTCCCACTTCTCTGATACTAGAGGGAGATTTGAATATCTCCCCAATGCAGGATCTTGACAGATCTGGCCAGCACCTGAACCCCTCCATCATCTTCCCAAAGAGCTTTAGCTGATTTTATGGACACTCTCTGCCTTTGTGATCCATGGTGTATTCTTAATCCTTCCCATTGTCTTTTTTCCTATTTTTCAGCCTTTCACCAGTCATGGTCCAGACTTGATTACGTCTTACTTAGTTGCCTGCTTCTGAGCGGTTTATGCCAGGTTGGTATTGAACCCATAATCCTGTCCGGCTACTCCGTGGTCTGGGTAACTCTCACTCTAGACCCACTCCATCAGAAGGACTCAGCATCGAAGCTAAATACACAACTTTTGAAAGATAAATTGGTTACTGTTAAGATATAATCTCTTATTCAGGACTTTTTTGAGATCAATGAAGGATCAGTTCAGAGAGAAGACTTGTTGTGGTGTGCTCTTAGGTGCTTCCTTCAAACTGAGTTCATTAAGATTGCCTCTAGAAGGAAATGTCTTAAGGAAGCAGAGGCCATATCCTTTTTGTCTCAAGTCAGCACTGCTGAATCATCTTAATCCCCAGACACATCTCCTGACTCTATGCAGGCTTTAATTTTTCTTAGAAACAAGTTTGCGGACTTGTTAAGAGAAAAGGTGGAATATGCCCTTATCAAAACTAAAGCTAAACATGTCAATCAAGGGGAAAGGCTAGCTGACTTCTTGCTCTGCGATTGCACAAACTCGAGAGGTCTAGGCAGATCCCCTCCATTACAGCCCCAGATGGCTCCACCAAAACAACCCCCAAGACATTGCCCAAGTTTTCGAAGAATTTTACTGTGCATTCTATGCTCAATGGGCCTTTACCCCATCTCCACAGGAGACTGATATTTACTTAAACTGTCTTGGTCTTCCCTGTCTTCATGAACACCATCAATCTCTGCTAGCTTCCCCAATTTTGCTTTCGGAAGTGGTAGATGCAATCAAAGATTTAACCTTAGATAAGGCTCCTGGACTTGACGGTCTCCCCTCTAATTTTTACTAACTTTTTCCAAAGAAATAGCCCCCTTACTGCTTAGACTATACAAGCATATTTTGTCCTATAACCCCTTAGATCCTTCTTTACTTGAAGCAAAAATAGTTTTACTTTTAAAACCAGGGAAGCCCCAATTACAGCCAGACAGTTGTCTCCCAATTTCACTTATGAATTATGATATCAAAATTCTTGTGAAAATTTTGTCTTGATGTATTAGAGCAGTATGGATGCACCTACTACACCCTGAGCAAATTGAATTTGTCCCGGGCAGGTCATCAGCCGATCACTTTGGGAAATTGTGCCACATTTTCCAGACTGCCCAAACATCACATTCTTCTATGGCATTGATTTCATTAGACGCTGAGAAGGCATTTGACAGGGTAGACTGGGAATTTCTCTGGGCTACCCTGCAGAAAATGGGGTTCCCTACTATTTTTCTTCAGTAGCTCCAAACACTTTACTCTTGTCCAGTTGCCAGGATTCATTGTAATGTATTTTTTTTCTGTCCCCATTTCCCTCTTTTTACAGGCACCAGGCAAGGCTGTCCCTTTTCACCTTTTTTGTTTAATCTTTATTTAGAGCCCCTGCTCCATAGTATAAAGTTATCACCCCTGGTTCATGGCATCCCATTACTTAGTCCGGTCCTAACCCTATCAGTGTATGCTGATGACATTCTCTTACATTGAAACCACCTCATTTCTTCTCTGGAGCATGTCCTCCAGGTAATTAACCAGTTCAGTTGGTTTGCAAATTACAAGCTCAGTTATTCCATAATCCATTTAAACCACTTTACCCACAGTAGAGACTTTACTCAATTTGGTATGTCATGGACTCCCATATTCGATATTTAGGAATTTCTCTGTCTACTGATAGTTCTGTGGTCAAGAAATTAAATTTAGATGATTTGGTAGTTACCCTCGAACAAGATCTCAAAGGCTGGGAATCTCTTCTACTTTCACTTTGGGGTCACATAAATATTGTTAAAATGAATATTCTCCCCAGGTTGTTCTATCCCTTGAATATGCTGAATATCTGGCTCCCTGTTTCCTGTTTTCACCATGTACACTCCATAATTTCTAACTTTATTTGGCTCAATAAAGACCCTTAGCGTTCCTTCCTTAAATTGTCTTTCCCCAAGGAATTGGGAAGACTCCATCTCCCCAGCTTTCTTTTGTATTACTGGACCAGTCATCTTATAAAGATGGGGAGCTGGATCTCCAACCCAGAAAGAGTTCACATTCCAGTTTGGTTGCAGTTGGAAAATAGCCTCCTAGAGATGCATAAGTTAAAGGTCTCCTCCATATTTTACAACTCGTGGAAAGATCTTCCTCCACCTCTACACCATACAGTGATAATCACTTCTATGAAAGTGTTTTTTCCAATGCTGCTCCTTTTTTAAGATCTCTCCAAGGCATGATTTTGCCCAACCTATTACTTTTAATCCCAATATTAAGATAGGTGGTTTATGTATCTCCACCACCTGGCTACCACAATTAAAGGATGCAATTGTGGCTGATTTTTACTCTCAAGACTCATTGATGGCCTCTCCAGATATTCTTACAAAATACAACTTGAGCCAGGTGCACATTTTTAAGATTTTTCAAATGAGACATCTAATCGGTCACCTCTTTGGTGTCTCTCCCCAGATATCCAAGGTGGACCCTCTTTTGACTCAGCTATGAGACATATCCTCCAAACCTTACAGTATCTCATTGCTATATGCCTATCTTTTAACTTTTGGCCACCCAACACCTCTTCCAGGTTCTAAAATCTGGAGTTTGTTAATGCCAGATACTCCCTTTAACTGGTCACAAATATGGAAGGACCTCTATCTTTATATCTCCCAGGACAGACTCAGACTCACCTAATATCATATTCTGAATATGTATTTCATGACTGTTAAGTTGACTAAAATAGGCCATGCCCCAGACTCCACTTGCTCCAGGCTTAGCAAAGCATACGGCAACCTGCTTCATGTATTTTGGTATTGTGAAAAAGTGGTCCCATTGTGGCAACTTATCCAGGCCAGGATGGATCCACCATTGGGCCTTGATGGGCTTTTCACCATTGAAATATGTCTCCTTGGTTTATATACTGATGCTGAGGTTAAAGAGCATAGATTTCATATGGCTTTGATTTCAATGGTGGTTAAGAAGCTTGTGCTCAAGCATTGGATGGACCAGCTGCTTACATCCTACAGTGAATGGCTAAAAGAACTGACTTTCTACATTCACATGGAATGGTTAATAGCTATCTTTAGTAATAAACTTAAGCTTTTTGACAAAAAATGGGTCAAGTTATAGTCCCTAGACTTACATTAATTTCACTTGTCTATACTGACTCTCCTTATGAAATAGTGTATAATTCCTACTCTCTATCTTTTTGACAAGGGCACACTCCTGGGTTTGGAGGTGGGGGTGGTTGGGGGGGGTAGTTTGTTATGTGCTGGTTTGATTCCTGTTTGTATTTCCAGTATTGGTTGATGTTTGTTAAAATCGATAAAGATTTTGAATTTCAGAGATATCTTACTGAGTGGCAAGTGAGCTCAGGGAAATAACATGAGTGGCTCTGCATGAGTGATTAATTTCCCGAGCTCATGTGCCATGAGTTAAGATATCAGACATATCACACCCCTTGCCATCACGTGTGCATTTTATGCAATACATGATGGCAAGGGGTGTGATACCCTACCAAGTTCTGGTCCACAATAAAAGAACTTTCTGGTAATACCACAGGAAACACTCTCCAATCAAAAATTATTTCTGACAATGTAACTATCAATAACAATAAAGAGATACTACAAGCCTTCAACAATCACTTTGCTACTGCAGGGCTAATTTTTGATAACTCACCTGCATGAAACCTACGCTCCCAGCTTACCACACAACCTTCAGAATCTAGTCCCTCAGATGCAGTCTTTTCATTCTCTCCTGCCTCACTGAAAGAGGTCGAAGATCTTCTCCAGTTGGACACCAGAAAAAGTGCTGGCGCTGACACCTTCGATCCATACTACCTAAAGATTGCCTATCATGTCTTGGCCGTACCTATTACACATCTATTTAACATGCCCTTTTCTCAAGGGACCCTCCCCAAACTGTGGAAGACCACACATGTTATTCTGTTATTTAAATCCGGACACCCCTGTGATCTAAACAACTACAGAACCATCTCCCTTCTCCTGGTACTATCAAAACTTCTGGAAAAAATCGTGAATGTCCAGCTGAAATCTTTCATAGCTGATACTAACCTGCTAAACCCAATGCAATCTGGTTTCAGAACTGAACATAGTACAATCACGGCCCTGGCCAAGGTGACAAATGACTGGCAGTGCGAGATAGAGAACAAAACATTTGTCTGCGCCATTTTTCAAGACCTAAGTAAGGCCTTCGCCACTGTTGACCACAGTCTCCTTCTTTCTTCATTAAAAGCAATTGGTCTAGATTCTACCTCCTTGTGTTGGTTCCACAACTACCTTTCTGAAAGGCACCAACAGGTCAAGGCCGAAGGTGAACTCTCCCCCTCAAATCTGTTAAAAAGAGGCATCCTGCAGGGATCCATCCCGGGACCACTCCTATTTGCCATCTACATCAACAGTATAGACTCAGGCATTAATGAGGCAAAAATTCATCTGTTCACAGATGATACAGGGATCTACTTAAGCCGTACAACTCCTGAAACTGCCTGTAGCGACCTGCAAGCTAACCTCAACATACTTCAATACCAGCTCCTTAGTAAAAAATTGCTACTTAATGCCAAAAATACAAAGGCGATGCTATTTTCACCTATTAACCATGAAGCCTACCCTGCTCTACCCCCCCATCACCACCCTCCTAGGAGAAACCCTGGAATTTGTGCCGAAATTCAAATACCTGGGGTCACGGCTAGACTTCAGACTCTCCTTTGCAGACCACCTGGAGGATTTGTTAAAAACTGAGGCAGAGACTAGGTCTCTTCTTCAGGTTAAACCACCTACTAACTACAGAGAGGCCAAGAGACAGCTAGTTCAGTCTACGTTCCTTTCACTAATTGATTACACCGACTTTATATACAGCCAATGTGCTACTTCGTACCTCAGTAAATTTGACCTACTTTACTACAGAGCCTTGCGCTTCATCACTGGTCTCCCCTTCTCCACCCATCACTGCTCTTTATATGTAGCCGTAGGTTGGGCCTCCCTACACTACACAATACAGAGCTATCACTGGCAAACTTCCGCAGTACATTGTTGATTGCCTGACTCTCAATATGCCTGGGACCTATGCCCTAAGAAGCTGTTCACTGATTTCTCTGAAAGTGCCCAAAGCCCTAATGCATTTTGGGAGAGTTGCCATAGGATTAATTCTACCATCATTCTGGAAAGTGCTACAGAAATCACTGAAACTGAGGACTCCTGTTAGTATTACTATGTTTAAGTCCTTACTGTATATTCAAAATACATTACAGAAGCCTGCAACTGCTTCCAACGATCCTAGCTCTGGAATGTGTAACAGAAATCACTGAAACTGAGGACTCCTGTTAGTCTCACTGTGTTTAAGACCTTATACTCAAAATACATTACAGAAGCCTGCAACTGCTTTCAATGATCCTAGCTTACTTACACCCCCTTCCACATCCTCCCTGTTTTTCGGATCCTCCTTCCTTCTTGTATCACTGCATAACTTGTCCCTGAGCCACCTACTTATCTACCACCCTAAATCTCACCCTCTCTCACCCACCTATTCCTTGTATACCCACAGCATCTCATTCCTTCGCTTCTAGTATTATCCCAGTTCCAGACCCCCCCACTGGATGCCCACTTCTCCTGACAGCATACGGTCAATTTGTCGCGATAAATTTTTGCTGCG
This sequence comes from Neoceratodus forsteri, assembly GCA_016271365.2. Classification (NCBI taxonomy): domain Eukaryota; kingdom Metazoa; phylum Chordata; order Ceratodontiformes; family Ceratodontidae; genus Neoceratodus; species Neoceratodus forsteri. The sequence continues at coordinate 88,751,352 of CM028136.1, forward strand.
GACAATATGTTGCGGGCTATTAGGTGAAACTAATTTGGGCATTGTATTAAGCGGTCACGGTCAGAATGTAGCTGAAGCAGTACTTCACTGGCGACATTTTCAATTGTATCTCCCACTCACCCCACGTTCATGCTTTCTCAAGCCTTAGTGCCATTCGTCCCCTACCTCATCAAACACTGTGTCAGTGAAACTAGTACACTAATGATTACCTAAGCATCACTTACTTTTAAATGTAATTTTCTGTTTTTTCTTTTTCTGTTGTGGTAATCCACTTATACAAGGAAGCAGTATCTCACTGTGCTACATGACAAGCCGACTTCCGTGTGCAACATCATCTGAGCTAGGGTGCAGCCTACCTCTTAAAGGGGACAGTAATCTATTTGGCTATCTAGTTTGTGCAAGTAATAAATGTACTGGATATTTAAGTGCTAAGCATTTGGGGGTTGGGATTTCATTCTTGACAGCTCTGCAATGGAGTACATAGTGTCACAGAAGGGCAAATCTAAGTTGTCTCTTGACAACTACCTGTATACACAGGAGAAGTTGGGTAGTGGTAGTAAAATTATTTGGTGCTGTGAGTTGCGAACCTGCAGAGTCAGGTTACACACTCTCGGTGAGACCATAACACAGATGCCAAGTGAACATAATCATGCACCAGTTCATGGATGAGCGGAGATTTTACGAGCAAGGACATCAATGAAGAAGAAAGCTTGTGAATCTGAAGAGTCCACTCACAATGTTGTCCACCAAGCATTGCAAGCAGTTGGAGTGCATCACGCACACCTTCTGCCAACTCATGAAACACTGCACTGAGATGTACATAGACATAGGCAGATTGGTGGTCCTAATGGCACTGACATATTAAAATACTCAAAGACAGTCAGTGATGAGGATTTTCTGCGTGTACACGATGATGACCTGGTGATTTTTGCAAGTGATATAGATCTCGCAGTCCTAAAGGATAGCCCACACTGGTTCTGCGATGGTACATTCAGTGTTGCCCCACATCAAGATGATCAAATGTACACCATACACGCTCTTGTGCAGGGGGTTAACAGACCCAGTGTGTACTCACTGTCACCAGGGCATAGTGAAGAAGTCTACAGAAAGTTGTTTACAGACCTCCAGGTTCTTATTGGTGACAAGATCTGTCCAGCTTCAATAATGACTGATTTTGAAGTCGCGGCTATAAAGGTACTTCGTACAATGGTACCAAATGCTGAACTGTCCGGGTGCAACTTTCACCTTGGGCAGGTCATGTGGTGATGTGTACAGCAGGAAGGGTGTCAAGTACGATATGTACAGGATGCAGACTTTGCACACAGAGTGCGATGTATACTGGGACTGGCATTTGTTAAACCACAGAGGGTAGAAGAATATTTTGAAATAATGCAGGAAGATGAACAGTTTGAAGATCTACAGTGCCTGCTAGACTATTTTGAGGACTGTTACATAGGCAGATTGACAAGAAACAGGAAAAATAGGAGGCAGCCACATTTTGCAATACATTTTTGGAATCAATATGACAGGGTACTGCAAGACCTCCCTCGCAGCAACAATGCCATAGAGGCATGGCATCGTGCCTTTGCCGGAACAGTTAGCATCAGCCACCCAACCCATGCTAAGCTTGCCAGTAAGCTGAGGCAAGAACAACATGCAGTTGCCATTCAAAGGAGGCAGTTGCAGCTTGGTCAGCAAGCATCTCGCAAAAATAGTAAGTACATCAGAGTGAATAAAGTCTTCCACTCCATTTGAGAGGATTTTGAAAACAGACAGCCGAAACAATATCTAAAGGACATCGTGGCTGTCATAGAAATCAATGTCGTATAAGTAACCATTTTAAATAAATAACGGAACAGAGTTTTTAACAGAAATAAAGTTTTTTAATGCAAGCATTCCCAACATTCCCAATACCTGGCTTTTAACAGAGGAAATAAATAAATTTGTGTACATCAAGCACCACAAACTACAATTAGTCTAACGCTTTTACTAGAAACTCCCTGCTACTAAAGCAGTTCCAACATTCCCAATACCTTTTGTACATCAAGCACTACCAATAGCTTTTACAGTAGCAGAAGTATATGCAACATTTAGTCTAGCGCTCATTCATGTGGCGACAATTAGTCTAGTGCTAGTTTGACTGCACTACTTATTATCCGGCTATATTTCTCCATTCTACGTTTTACCTGCTACTAAATGTCCATGACATTTTGACTGGGAACTTTACGCCCATACATGCTCCCGACACATGTTTTAAGGAGGCAGTATAGCGCAGTGGACTAAGGCTCTGAGCTGCAAATCTGGTGACATCCAGCAGACCAAACCTGGGTTTGAAGCCCACAGCTTCCACTTGCATACTGTGTAACCCTGAGCAAGTCACTTAACCTCCTTGTACTCCCAGGTCACTCCTGTAAAAAAGCTTTCAGCTTAGTGTGCTATACCTGGTTAAACAACTAAATAAATAATAAAACATGTCTCCCCCTTGATATGCCTGGGTCTTTTTATACTGACTATGTATGTCTCTTTGCTTGTAGCATCCACTTCAACTAATCTCTTCGCTGGACTATAATGCCTTTACATTACAGGAATACTAAACCATGTATGTTGTTGTATCTGGTATAAATTTTTACTGACTTGCTACCCTATTGTTATGTATACCCTTACCGACTGTCTTTTACCTGAACCCAAATGTATTTTTACTTATCCTGTCTATTGCAGGCCTACCTGTACTGTTGCACTCTTGCATCTACTGTCTATTTGTCTGTATATAAATGCATTGTTACTTGACTTGCGTAATGCAGGTCCACCTTGTAAATGAGCTTGCTCAATGGTGTTCGCCTGGATAAATAAAGAATTTGATTGATTGATTGATTGTATTGTTCTTAATAAATGTGAAGTATTGTTTAAGGTTGTTTTACCTTATGTGTTCAGGTCTTTCTTTTTGTCTATGGGTCCTGCCGCGATGTCCTCTGTCATTTTTTAAATGGGTTTGTAGTGTCAGGTTTGTTATCCAATGAAGAACAAATCACGAAGTGGGGAGTCCAATTTAAATGAAGTAGTAAGAGCTTTGGGAGGAATATCAACCAATCAGAATGGCTACAGGAGATTCAGTTTATTTTCTGAATGGACTGTTAGTGATGAGTTTTTATTGGCTGTGATATTTATCCTCTGTTTTTGATTGGTTCCTGCTTTATTGGTGTGTGTTGATTGGCTGCTTCTTTTTTGGGTGTTCAGATTTCTTTGGTTGAGCTACTTTTTGATAAGCATGTGTTTTAGTTTCAGTTACATTCTCAAAAACTTTGAAAATACTTTTAAAAGATGTGCATTTGTTAGTATATATTGTTATTTTTCTTCTAAAAGACAAGTTGGGATTGGGAACACTGCTTCATATTTATATATTTGTTTTTGTGATCAGAGAATCTGAATTTCAAGTGCCAGTGCAAGGTATTTTGGTTCATTTACAACTGCTGCAATTTATTTTATTTTGAAATGTGATCTTTGTGGACATTTGTGGAATATTTTGCATTAATATTTAACTGCTGTTTTTAAAGGTTTCTTGTATGAGGAACTGTGCTTATTTTGAGACTTTATTTACTGCAAGTGGGCGGCATTAATTTTAGACAGTAATTTGTCTCCTTTTGCAGGTGACATGTAGACTGGGGTGATATTTAAATGTGACGTATACAGAGTAGTGATATTTTTCCATGTTTTGTTCTGTGTGCATGTCATGTTTCAGTTATCAGTACGGGGTGGGGATATGCTTATTTAAGTGACGGCATATCCCTTCACCCCTATTGTATAAAACTCAATATGTATACCCTGGAGGAGAGAAGACACAGGGGAGATATGATAGAAACCTTCAAATAACTAAAAGGCACAAAAAGGGTGCCGGAGGGTAGCATCTTTCAGAAAGTGAGATATCCAGGAATGAGGGGGCATGATATGAGGTTGGAAGGGGTAGACTAATGTGTAGCTTGAGGAAGTTTTTCTGCACAGAAAGGGTGGTGGATGAATGGAATCGACTCCCATTGGACTTGGTGGGAGCAAACACAGTGGGGGGATTCAAGCATGCATGGGACAGGCATAAGGGAACACTAGCAATAGGAACATGTAGGTAAAGATGGAGATCAAGTAGGTGTATATATATATATATATATATATATATATATATATATTATACCTTTATTATAGTAATATATTCATGGCAAAAACTCTGTTTAATGCACCAGTTAAGGTTGTTTCCACAACAACAAAAGTGAGGGTAGGTGTTAGGGTTGCCACCTACCATCTCACCCCACTTAAAGTAGGGGTGTGCATTGGGCTGGCTGACCTAACTCTTACCCCATTCCATGTGTAAAGAAACTGAGGTGGTGCAGTGTAGGAGAATGGGTGAGAGTTAGTACACACCCCAACGCACACCCCTGGATGCCTGTTGGTGGGGTGGTGGGTGGATGGTAGGGTGGCAATCCTAACACCGAATTTCCTCTATTTTGTCACTGTGGAACAACCCTAACTGATGCATTAAATACATTTTTTTGCCATGAATTTCCCTTCCTTTTGAGAATGTGCACTATAAATGGTGAATAGTATGTGGTGGTGGGAGTGCAGGGCCCCCATGCTTCCCATTTGTGTGTAACAACCCTTACAGTAATGGTAAAGCTAACAATTATGGTAACGGCAACAGTAACAGTAATCCTAATGGAAACGTTAACGTTAACAGTAACGCCAACGCTATTGGTAATGGTAACAGTAACAAGAATATTAACGATAACAAAAATGCACATGCAAATGGTAACACAAACGATAACAAAAATGCACATGCAAATGGTAACACAAACAGTAACAAAAATGCAAATGGTAACAGTAATGTTAACGTTAGCAAAAATGGTAATGCCAATAGTGACGGGAAAGATAACAGTAAAGCAAACGGTAATGCAAGTGCAAAAACAAACAAAAATTGTAACGGAAATGCAAGTGCAAACGTGAGCACAAACACAGATGGTAATGCAAATGGCAATGAAAATGGTAACGGTAATGCACATGCAAGAGCAAATACAAATGCAAATGGTAAGCGCACACAGTGATGTAAACGAAAACATTAATGAAAACGGTACCAGAAATGCAAATGGTATCGGTAAAGCAAATGCAAATAATAACACTAACAGTGACACAAAAGGAAACAGCAATGCTAATGGTAACAGAAACATAAGCACAAACAGTTACACACACGATGATGCTAATGATTATGCAAATGGTAATGGAAACGCAAGTGCAAACATAAATGCAGACAGTAATGGTTACGCAAATGATAATGGAAACAAACGGTAACACAAACTGAAACGCAAATGCAAACGGTAATGGCAACAGTGACACACAAGGAAACAGTAATGCAAGGGACAATGGAAATGCAAGCACTATTAGTAATGGAAATGCAAATGGTAACGCAAACGGTAATGAAAACACAAACAGTAACGTTAACACAAAAGAAAATGCAAATGGTAAAGGTAACAGCAGTGGTGACACCAAAGGAAACAGTAATGCAAATGGAAATGCAAATGCAAATGAGAACGCAAAGACAAATGGTAACGCCCACAGTGACACAAACGGAAATGCTAATGCAAACTGTAACAGGAATGCAAGCAGAAATGTGGACACAAATGCTAATAGTAAAAGGAACACAAACGCACACACTTTGTGTCCCAAAAAAGGTGCATTGAGAAGCACAGTGAATACTAAGAATGTGGGCACAATAATGGCCCTCGGACCAGAAAATGAGTACTTGGAATATTAAATTGCTTATATCTCAAGAACTGTACGCTGTAGAAAAAAAAAATTCATATTATTTATGATTTTCCAGGCTAGTTTTGATCGGGGGCTAATAATTTTTGTGACGAAAAGTTCGTATCTCGAACCATTTTCAAGATATGGGACCCGAAAGGCGCGGCAGACACCTTAATATTAGCCTATGGGAAACACAGTTAACTTTGGAGTGCTGTAACTTTGCAGCCCTATTATATTTTGGCACCAAACCACCAAAAGGTACATCTGTGTGATGTTGGCTTTCTTCCCTGCAAGTTTCAGCCCAAAAGACCAAACTGTTGTTTTGCAGCAGGGTGGCAAAGATTTCCTATTGTTTTGGGCAAAGTGCCGCAAAGTACTTTCACAAATCATGACACTTTCACAAAAAAATGACGAAAGTGTTGCATATACGAAAGTACTTTGTGAAACTACTTTTTACCAACACTTAAAGAACATATTTCTGGGATGTTTTACTCCAAAAAAAGACATGGGGCACATCCTCAGGGCTCGACTACGTGAACACAACAAGAATTGTGTCCCTAGAGAGTCCCAAATTTAAACACCAAGCATTTCTCTGACCACCACCTGAAGTAAAATGGCTGAATCACAAAAGTAAAAGGGTCATTTGCGAAAGCAAAAACTGCATTTGCAACACTTTTGCATTGGTTGTTAACTTTTCCCGTAGGCTATTATGGGATTCAGTGTTTTGGAATACTAACATACTAACATACTAACATACTGTTTGCCAGCAGATTAGGCCTTATGGTCTATCAAGTCTGCTCGAACCTAGATCCTTAGTTGGGTGCCGAGACCCTCCCATCCCTTGTGCTCCAGAAACCCCTATCATCCATCCCCACCCCCGGATAGCCATCATCTGATACATCCACTTTCTGTGTCTGTCCCACCTCTCTAAAGCTCTCCACTGTGGATCTCTGAACCAGCTCACCAGGCAGAGCATTCCAAGGGTCCACCACCCTCTCAGTGAAAAACCTCCTCCTCTTTCCCCTCACCCTTCCACCTTCCAACTTCAAACCATGCCCTCTGGTGATGCCTCCTGCTTTAGTCTAAAGATCCTCCATGTTTACTCCTATTTATTCCCCTTGAGGTACTTGAAGACCCTCAATCATGTCCCCCCTGTCTCTCCCTCCTCCACCGAAAACAGGCAGAGCTCCTCAAGTCTGTCCTCGTAAGTCAAATCCCCTAGCCCTCGGATCATCTTTGTTGCCCTCCCTCTGTACCTCTCCAGGAGCTGCATGTCCCTCTTCAAGTGTGGTCTCCAGTACTGCACACAGTACTCAAGGTGTGGTCTAACCAGTCCATTGTACAGTGGCAGAATCACTTCCTTGCTCCTAGAGGTGTCCCCTTGTGATGCATCCCAACATCCTGTTTGCCTTGCTAGCTGCTCTCCTGCACTGCTCAGTGTTATTCATACATGTATCCACCATGACCCCTAGGTCTTTTCCCCTGTTGAGGCTTCCAGCACCTCCCTCCCAGGGTGTACCTGTGTTTAGGGTTTCCCGACCAAGATGCAACACCTTGCACTTGGTGATATTGAAATTTAATTTCCATGTGTGAGCCCAGCTTTCCAGGGTGTCCAGGTCCCCTTGCAGGGCCAACCTCCCCTCTTCTCCCTCAACTACTGCTCCCATCTTGGAGTCATCCGCGAAGAGGCTCATTTCACACCCTATACCATCCCTGATGTCTGATATGTATGCATTAAACAGGATTGGACCCAGGACCGAGCCCTGTGGTACCCCTACTACCAACCTCTGTAGGGTTCGAGAGCTCCCCACAGACCACTACTCTCTGAGTCGCCAGCTATCCAGTTTTCAATCCATCTGACCATCAAAGGGCCTACTCCTAACCCCATCAGTTTCTCCACCAGACCATTGTGGGGGACAGAGTCAAACGCCTTGCTGAAGTCCAAGAATAATACATCCACAGGCTTACCCCTATCCAGTTCTGATGTTACCCATTCATAGAACTCCACAATACCTTTTGAACCGTTTAATATTTTTTCACAAAATCTCTGAAAAGCACTGTTCCCTCAAGTTTTTGGACTGACCACACAAAATGTGTGGACTGTAGGTGCAAGCAAAGAAAAGCGCAAAAAGCTATAATTTATGTTTTTTTGTGCTCTGCAGCTCCAGAACCATACATCTGACCAAATTTTCAACATGGGGTTCTTGGAACCCCACCTCATGAACTCAGTCACTGTCATGTTGTTATTCAGTCCCAAAAGGTGAGTTTGCCATCATCACTGCATGGAATCACCTTCTGGGACTGATTAATGAAATGACAGTCTCACTGTTCATGAGGTAAGCTCCCAAAAAGCCTATGTTGCAAATTTGGTGAAAGAATTCCAAAAAATTATTGTGTTACGAACGTGCATTCCCAGCACGCTCATAACTTCGAGAATTTTTTATATTTTCAATCCAGATTTTCAACATTGCCATTTTCCCACACCTTCTTATGAACAGTACAGCTGTCATTTTTTATGTAAGGCCCAAAATGTGTTTTTGCACATCTGGCACACAATGGCACGGTTGCTGTGCGAAATCAATGTTCAGGACAGATTAAGAAATTCTCAGTGACAGTGTTCATAGGGGGAGGTCCCAAAAAGCCCATATTGCAAATTTGGTGGAAAAAAATCCTAAAAAAGTCTGCATTACCAGCGTGCATTGCACAATTTCTACGCATGCTTGAAACTTTTTTTGCACACCACCTTATAAACAGTACAGCGGTCATTTTTCACATCCTACCTGAAACTTGTTTTCACACCTGTGGCATTCAATGGGCACAGTCGCTGTGCAAAATCAACGTTCGCGACAGATTAAGAAAATCACAGTGCCACTGTTCATGAGTGGATGTCCCAAAATGCCTATGTTGAAAATCTGATGTAAAAATTCCCAAAATAATTGCATTATGGGTGTGTGTTGCGCAGTTTCTATGCTCAAGCATGACTTCACAAATGTTGTTATATTTTCACTTCAGATTTTCAGCATTACCATTTTGTTTTACACCTCATCAACAGTACAGCTATCATTTTTCACATCCTGTTCAAAATGAGTTTTTGCACCTGTGGCGCCAAATGGCACAGTCACTGTGCAAAATTACCTTTTGGCTAACAAACTGATAGTGTCACTGTTCATGCAGTGGGGTCACAAAAAGCCCATGTTGAAAACTTGGAGTGAAAATGCCAAGAAATGCCCAGGGCGTTAGGGTTTCTGACCATAATGCCCTACTCTGTAGGGACTGACAAGCGTCAGGGTGTGACTTGGGATTGCAACAGTAATGCTCACTCCATTCCACCCCACCTGCAGCTCAGTGACAGGCATCAAGGTGTGCCTTGGACTCTTTGGCCCCAAAGTTCACTCCATTCTAGTATACTGCACTCATTTCAGCATATTTCCTTATGGAATGGGGTGAGTGTAAATCTCAAACACCCCAATGCACACCTCAAGACTTGTCGGTGTCTGCAGGGTAGGGTGAGGTGAAATGGCCTGAGCGTTCTGGGCGATGACCCAAAGGCACACCCCAATGCCTGTCCAACTCTGCAGGGTGGGGGTGGGGTTGGCATCACTTCAATACTTCACTGCCATTCCTATTCTGCATCTAAGTCCTGCACTTTCAATGCTAATGCCAGCAAGCAAACATTCGGCATTGACAAATGCTTTTTTTTTGTTAAACTTTACACATTAACCTTGCTGGGTTTTCCCTCCACAGCCACCTGCAACAATCTCTTCCCCCAAGCACCAGCCTACAATTGTATTTTAAGATTATGGATCATTTCCAAAGCACAACAACCATAATCCTTACCAGTAGCTCAGTCTCTCTACATCTTCCTTAGCTCCCCCTTCCCATGTATTGGCTGCTTACTGCTGGTATTCATGAGCAAAAGGGGTGGGACCTTCCTGGCTCCACACAGTCAGAGGGCAGAATGCTTTGTTTGTGAGATGTGAATGCTGCTTTTAGATAATGTGAGTCCCCAAAACATTAATTCATGAACACTGGCATTGGCTGACAGGCATGTGGGAGGAGGGATAGAGGCCTTACAGACACTGAGTTACTCATGAGGATTATGGGATGAAAGAGCTTTAAAATACAATTTCAGATATGTGCTGGAGGTCTGTGATGGAAGATTACTACAAGAGAGAATGAGGCTAGTAAGGACATTTTTAACATGGAAAACAAAAGAATCCTAGTTCAGTCAGATAACCAGTATCTGGAGTGAGCAGAATACGTGCCTCCATATCTACTGCATGATAACAGTGCATGCATTCTGCTCAGGGCTGTTATCCCCCCAACATATGCACAGGCATACACTTATAGTCTTTTAACATTTTAGTTTTGTAGATACCTATTCATTGATGTTCCAGAGGAACCAACCTGTCCAGTCTTCACTCCCTTTTCTGATGGAGTTGGAGAAGCACAAGGCTTTGACTGGTCTGGCATGTCCTGAAGACCTGAGAAGTCTGATCTGCAATGAAGCAGAACATCCTGAGACCAAACAGGCATCATATGGTAACCTGCTTGGCAGGGTAAGACACTGCTGCTGATTGGGTGACTCCATGAAACCCTGAGCAGTATGCAAGGGACAGCTATGGAATGGGAAGCACCTTAGAGAGATCCTGCCCAGTAGAGAAAGGCACAGCTATGGACCTCAGCAGCACTCAAAGCCCGCTTGACAGGGAAAGGCACAGCTACGGACCACAGCAGCACTCAAAGCCCGCTTGACAGGGAAAGGCACAGCCACTGACTGGGTGGCACCATGAAACTCCAGACAGCATGGAAAGAAAAGGTCACTGGTGTGTTTGGTTGCGATACATGCTGGCCTACTTACACTGTGCACATTATAGTATTTACTACGTGAACATTTGTATTGTACACTTTAATATAAAATTAGCAACATTATATTGCTTTTGCTTCTTCTTGTGTCTGTTTTGTTGTTTTCCAGAGGCATACTCATTGAATGCGCAGCACATTGAAATTACACTAGGTAGGGAAAGACACAGCCACTGAATGTGCCACACTCTGAAACAACAATCAGTGGGTGAAGGCAGAACCACTGAATGTGCAGCACTCTGAAATCATGCTCACCAGGAAAAGGCATATGCACTAAATGAGTCTTGAAGCAAACTAAAGTCCTCCTCCTCTTCTTCAACAACATTGGAAACACATCTTCCCTTAGAATGTACTGTCTCACCACACTTCTCCCCACCCTGAGAAAGGCAAAGGAGAAGCTTGCCCTCCCTGCTTCTCCTCCTCTTTTCTTCCCCCTACCAATCTGGCTTCCATAAATCCCAGCCCACTTTCTCTTTCCTCTTTTGGGTCACTGATTCTGTTCTGACAGGAATGGACCATGACCAGATTGCAGCAAACTATTTCATCAACTTAGCCAAGATCTTAAGAACTACGGCCCACCCTATTAAATATCATGAGATGGAAAGGAAGGAGGAGACTGCTCAACCTTATGTCTGGTTGGCTGTGCTCCTTCCTTTTAGACAGGTACTGGTCAGCCTGGGTCAGGTTGTGATGTTATGACCATTTCAGATTAAATCTGAACATGTCGTGACCTTGTTCATGTTGTCACAAATACTCTCAGCAGGTCAGACCCTCTGCTCCCACAGTGCCAACCTCCGAGCACGGTAATGTAAACAGGTGACAGACAGGGTAACCCTCCTGTCTGCTTTTGGGTCTGAATCAACTTTAGTCTCAAGTTCTGGGGGATTCAAACTGTGAACCTTATGCTAGAATGCCCAATGAACAGGCTCAGATACGTACCCTCTCTTTGAGGATTGAGATACAATCTTACACCAGGGGCACCAAGCCAGGCTTCCAAAAATGAACCCTTAAAACTCTATAACAGTTCTTAGGTATATTCTTATCTTTTCCCAGTTTAGTAACACCATAAAGCTCTTGAACAGTTGTCAGCTTTAACCACATGTACATCACATGCAAAAAGAACTTGGAAGACACACCCAAGCAGTATCTTTTAAATAATATATTTTACTAAAAGATGATAAAAAATAGGTAAAATGTAAACACAGAACAATTTATCAAAGAGCATACAATCACTTAAAAGAAAAGCAGAGAAAACTACAAACAAGCTTCTAACAACATACAGTTAGACTTTTCTGTCTAATGTATTGCCGCTATAAGTGCCTTAGTTGGATCAGAGATCTGCCTATCTTGAGTCCCAAAATAATATATCATATTCCCCAGTTAAAAGGATAGATTTCAACTCCATCTCCCCAACCCTTTGTTAAATTATCTAGCTCCCTAGCTCCTCCCTTTTAGAATTAAAAAATACAAACAATGATTTCCTGTCAGGAGATCTATTAAATAGTGTAACATCAACAAAAATTCCACTTCCTAAATATGACTCCTTAATTAAACATTTTTCTCTTTGATCTTGTGTGGGTCCTGTTCCCCAGGCATATCAAAGGGTTTTACAACTTTTACCACCATGGTGGTATCAATGTTCTTCCTATAGGAATCATAAAACTTTACGAGGCCTATATCCTGGCAGCTGGGTCAGTTCTAATTAAGACAGAAAAACAGGAGACCCTTAATTAAGTCTCTCTGGTCTTTTAATTACCTCCTGGTTTCATGTCATTGTCACTGTAGCTTCACTGAAACCTGGAGGGGGGGGCACCCATAAGCACAGGCTGTCTTATGTGAGACAATCACCTACTATTTTTATATAGTGTATGAGTGAGTACTGTTGTGTATAGAAATCGATTACTAGAACATGCTTATTGTGCTTCAGTAGTAACATCAAACATCTGTTGTGCTGCACTAGATACGTCAGTCCTGAAGCACAACAGAATCGGACCTGCCATTGCGCTGAAATCTCCCCTAGCAATGCCAACCGCTGTCAGCGCTGTTATTCATGCCACTCCTGAAAGTCTGTGAGTGTAGTGGCTAATGGGACAAAGGTAAACAGGCATGGATAACACAATAAACTCAGCCATGTCTGTTGAAAGGGGTGAAATTCATCACCAACCATTATTGAGGACAGCTCTGATGAGACCGCCAATGTTTACTGAGGTAAGCCCCTCCCCAAACTGTCAGATTTACTTTTCCTGTTGCCCAATACTGAAATGCTGACTTGTATTTCTTTTCCTGCACTCTCGAGGTCAACAGTTACCAAGGAAACCTCTCAATTCAAGCACACCCTTGTTAACTACTAAATACTATCCATTTTAGCTATCACATACATCTGCATTTTTGATAGCCATTTCATAAGTGCAATAATCCACTCCAAGGTCTGTGTGTTAGACACTTTAACACACGGCTAGGAGGCTGGTGGCCTTGTGCCTCACTACGCCTCTTAGCCATGTGTTAAAGCGTCTAACACACACCCTGTCATGTCTTTTTTTTTTATGCTTCTGTTTATCTCCCCCCAACTCTGGAACTCTCTCAGACCTCTCTGCTGGCTGGTGCTGCTCTACCACTCACTGTGAACCCCACCATCCTCAAGTCATTACTTTCTCCCCAAGCCCCCGGGAGAGACATCGAGCTCGAGGAGATTGAAGGGGTGGGGCTCCAGTGTTGGGTGTGTGGTGGCAAGGCTCTGGGAGGACCATTGCCTAGCCGGGCCAGAGGATTTTTTCAGTGATGTTTACACCACCGACGTGGGATGTGCAATGCTGCCCAGCCCGCAATGTGGATGCTCCCACCCACGTCTGGAAGGCAGCTGCCCAACATTTACCCCATGCTTGTGAGTGCCTATGCATAGCAGTGCCACTGGTCTCCACGGTGGGCCGCTGCCACACCGGGCTACCCCAGGATCCCTCCCCAAGAGAGAGGCAGTCCTGGATGCTCAATCCTATCTCTCCCTGCTGACCCCTGGCAGTCCGGCTTGTTCCCGAACCCAGATTGCTGGTGTGGCACGAGGTGTGGTGTCCAGCTCCTCAACCCTCAGTGCCACCGGGCCGGCACCCTGTCATGTCATATTGCTTACTTATGCACAACCTGTGTGTTCTGTCACCTTGGGGTTCTGATTCCCATGGAGCTCTCGAGCTTTGCTCTCGAGGTCAGAGAGAATCAGAACCCCTCTGTGGCAGAACACACTGGTTGTGCATAGTTGCCCATTCAGTATTCTCTATGTTACAAATAGCATACAGTAATCATAACCAACTGGCCAAGCATCACATATGTTACATCAGAAAATGTTGTGACCCAGTTCATATTACATCCAAACAGGTTGGGAGTAACCTTATCTAGATTCTGTAAGAACAGGTTGCAAGACACTATTCATATTACGTCAGAGCAGGCTGTGACCTTATTCATATCCCATCAGAACAGACTGTGAGACATTGTTCATGTTACATCAGACCAGGTTGTGATCTTTTTCATATTCTATCAGAACAGGGTGTAACCTTGTTCATACTGTATCAGCAGAACAAGTTGTGACCTTGTTCATACTGTATCACCAGAACAGGGTGTAACCTTGTTCATACTGTATCACCAGAACAGGGTGTAATGTTGTTCATACTGTATCACCAGAACAGGTTGTGACCTTGTTCATGCTGTATCAACAGAACAGGTTGTGACCTTGCTCTTTTTACATCAGAATCTTTGCTCATTTTACATCAGAACAGGTTGTGACCTTGTTCATGCTGTATCAGTAGAACAAGCTGTGACCTTGTTCATACTGTATCAGCAGAACAGGTTGTGTCCTTGTTCATACTGTATCAGCAGAACAGGTTGTGTCCTTGTTCATACTGTATCACCAGACAGGGTGTAACCTTGTTCATACTGTATCAGCAGAACAGGTTGTGACCTTGTTCATGCTGTATCAGCAGAACAGGTTGTGTCCTTGTTCATACTGTATCACCAGACAGGGTGTAACATTGTTCATACTGTATCAGCAGAACAGGTTGTGGCCTGGTTTATATTACTGTACATCAGGAAAGGCTGTGACCTTGTTTATATTACTGTACATCAGGAAAGGCTGTGACATACTACGGACTTTTGGAGAGCAGTAGGCTCTTAATGCCCACGGTGACTCACCCCTACTTCTCAGTGGTGAAAACAGCTTATTATCTTTCTCCATAGATAAGGCTAAAGCATTTTTTCCACAAAAGTTTTTTTCTTCTTAAAGAGCCACCGATGCCTCCAGAAGAACTTTGAATAATGTAATATTTGGACACAAAGCAACTTATATATTTCTTATGAGCTCTGTATTTCTTCTTGCCATCATTTACTACTGAAGTTCTATGCATAAAAAACAGGAGATTTGTTCCTTGAGGGTTAATCAGCTCCTATTGCTTATTCCCAACCTGATGAAATAATACTCTGCCTGTGACATCACAGTTATTCCTATGGCAACCGACTGTGATGTCACAGCAAAGCATTATGATGTCAGGTAGGGAGTATGCTGAAGGGGCAGATGAACTCTAAGAGGAAAAAGATCCTATTTTTGTGCGTACTTCCTCAGTAATAAATATGAGGTAAGAGAAATCTATAGAAGGCAAATTACATACAGTACCTGCTTAATTGTTTCTAAGTTTTATGATTTTCAAAGTTTTCCCAGAGATGTCAACAGCTCTTTAAGGCAGGCTTGGGTGGCATATCAGTCCTGCTCCTGTTACCGACCGTTGTCCACTTACCTCCTCCAGGTCTGGCAGCAGGTACTCACACAGATTTCCCCTGTGGTGGAGTAGGAAGGCCATCCCCCCCAGCAGACAATCCAGTGTGGCCTTGGGACCAGATCAGAATGGTTGACTATTGGGACACTGGCAGGGTTTCATGAAGCCCAGGCCTCCATGTTCCTATGTTTTCTCCCTTTGGCCCATGGATGTGCAGTGAGGGCAATGTATGTGCTCTGCCTCTGCAGAGATGCCCCTGGTACTCCGTACGTGGGAACCCTTTCCACTGTGAACCTCACGTGTGTTACCACCCAGATACCTTCATGTGACAGTCAACAGCAAAGCATTTCATCCCCCTCCCCAAGGCAGGAGAGCAGTACTATGGAGTCTCAGTCCTCCCTCTCTTAGCCAGCCCTCAAGTGACACAGCTCTATTTCCAAACTCAGGTTGCTAGCAGGGTAGGAGGTGAGTGCTCAGCGCCTCTGCCCTCCATGCCACTGGGCCCTTCTAAAGCATGTTTAAAGGCCATCTTTGATCAAGGATTTTGTTTTATATCAGAAGTTTCAGAATTGGTCAAGACCTTGATTACATTCAATCTGAACTGGGTGTGACTTTCTCTTTTTGAAATGAGAAAAAGTTTTGAGTGACTTTGTTCATGTACAGGTGGGAACAAATGGAGTCCAGTACGCAGTCAGGATGCAGAAAATTCAAAATAAAATGTATTCTTTAAGCAGGTAAAATAAAACGGACTTAAAGCGGAAAATAAAAGAACTGTAAACAGATAAACATAAATTATAATATATTAGCAGTTAACATCACTGC
The DNA here is from genome assembly GCA_016271365.2 of Neoceratodus forsteri. NCBI lineage: Eukaryota > Metazoa > Chordata > Ceratodontiformes > Ceratodontidae > Neoceratodus > Neoceratodus forsteri. The sequence continues at coordinate 88,767,572 of CM028136.1, forward strand.
AGAAACAGTCCCTAGAATCAGGCTAGGCATCTGGTAGGGTTGCCTTCCTACCACACTCCATCTAATTCACGTCAGAGTCTCCCTTTTATACAGACTTTAGTTCACATGACACATTTGAGCTCCTCCCCGACAAAGGATATACTAGCATACAATGTTTTAAATGTTTAAAATGTGGATTCAAGATTATTTTAGGCATTCTTTAATTGTTTAATCCATAATCAACTTTAAAACAAGCAAAACATACTAATATGTACTTTATTTAACATTTGTCTGAATACCTCAGGCTCCTCCCAACAGCTTTTATTATAACAAGGGTGAAAAGGGTCCCACCGGCTCTATAGAAAGCTAAGAGAAGGGACTGGAGAGCAGCTCTACAGAGATACAGCTGCTGCAGGTTAGCGTTATTCAAAATAAATATGTGAATTGATAATGACTATTCTTAACCATCTTCCTAAGGACACAATATTATATATTTAAGAGGTGTTTCACCTAGGCATAACAACAAATGCTGCATTCCCCTTGTTTAAAAACAGTACTTTCAGAAGGAAGCAGGCTACAAATGTTGCATTTGCTTCAGCGTTTCTTCAAGCTTAAGGAAAGAAGACCTACACTTGAGGTTTTAGGACTGAAACAGCTAGTTTACCCCTTTTTAATTTACAAATATCTGCACACGGACAAATAGACGCTAACTAGAAAAGGGTTGTTTTACGAGTGAAAAGGCGCTATGGTAAAATTACCGAGCGTTCGCACATTCGCACAGCCGCACAGTGCAAACGAGCACACTGTCATGTGGTTTACCACAAAAGCGGCAGCGTTTTTGAATACGGAGGAGTTTGCAAAGCATGGAGCATAAAATACTAGAAAGAAGCATGAAATGAAGACTTAGGGATAGGCATACTACACATAGGTGGCCACACTATGGGTAGGGGAAATAAAAGAGGTTTAAGAATTGTCAGAATGAATTAAGATATAGAGAGAGAATAGGATAGAGAGAATTACTGTTGCAACACATTTAAAAAAAATATTTTCAGCCCAATTGTTTTACAAAACATACCTCAGCATAATCAAAAACAAACAAAGATAAACTCTGATTCAAAAAGAAAGTATCCAGGAGCAACAACAATAATGGGGGCAGCCCCATTACAGTTCATATGCCATCAGAACAGGTTGTAGCATATCTGTATTCAATAGGAACCAGTTGTGACCTTATTAATGTTTGATCATAATAGGTTGTGACATTGACAGTATTCCATCCCAACAGGCTGTGACATTGTTCATAATCCTTTTCAAAGCAGGCTGTGACCTTATCCATTTGAAGTCAGAACAGGCTGGAGGTAATCTTGTTCATTTTCCATCACAGCAAGTTGTGAGTGACTTTCTTCATATTCCACCAGATCAAGCTGTGATGTTCATATTGTAATGGACCCGCGCCCCCCTACTTGGCACCTCTGCAACAGAAAGGACTCCTAGAGCTTTCTAGGGCAAGAAGAGCCGCAGATTCTGGTACCTGTTTCCTGGTTGTGGGCTGTCAAGTTGCTTGAGGGACAGCCCTGGACATCAAAAGGACAGACTATGGGCAGGGCTTACAAAAGGAAGACTGTGCTGGAGGTAGACAGATCTGGTGGAAGTCTCAATGTGAAGAGGCTTGCTATGCTGGGAGTGGGTGTATGCTGCAGCATTCTAGGTATACCAATGCAAAAGTGAGCTGTGAAAAAGTGGCTGTGTCCCACAGTGGAAGAGCATGGCAGCTGCATGTAAGCCATCATGTTCACAATGCTGAAGGCGCAGCACAGGGCAAAAGATAGAGGGCTGCTAATCCTGGTCCTGCAGAAAGCACTTCAGCAAAGTATTGGGCTTCCACTGACACAGGCGTTTGGAAGCAAGTCAGGATGTGCGTGGCTCAGTGTGGAGCCTCAGCGGTCTGGACAGCATGGAAGCAGGATGAAGGATAGAGGAGCCAGTGGCCAGTGCCAAAAGTGGCTAGTTCAACATGAAGCAGAAAAAGGCCTGCATTGTTAATGCCTGGAAGAGCAGAAATCGAGAGGCCTGCTGCGACAAAAGAAGTCATCTGTGTCCAGGAACCACGAGTACACCAAAATGCAACATTGTTTAAGGGACATCTATTGTTGTTCATAATTTTCTGCAAGTTGGCCATCGGGCTGGATTACAAATATTCTAGCTGAAGGTGTTCTCTGCCAAACAATTGTATGGCCTGTTGAAAGGGAGGTAAACTGAGCATATTGCTTCTTATTAAGTGCACCAGCATTGGTCAACCTGAGGCAAACGCCTATGGATCTACAATGGTTCAACCCATGTTGTACTTGGGGACTGCATGGGACTTAGTAAATCCTGGTACCAAACTGGGAGTGGTTAGACTGGCCTGCTTGGAAGGGCACTTAACTGGGTCATAAGTTAAGCTGTGTTGCTTGCTCTGTTTTCTTTCCTAAGTTCAGTTTCCTGTTATAAAAAATGTTATTTCATTATATTTGTTCTGATTATTGACTACAAAAGTGGTAGAGAAATTAGCAGTCTTGTTATGAGTCAAGTCAAGTCAAGTCAACTTTATTTCTATAGCGCCTTTCAAAACCAAGGCGCTTTACATAAAACATATACATACTAATAAGAATTTTAAAAATAAAATATAATAACCATAATTAAAGAAATGCTAAACTAAATAAATATGTTTTCAAACTGGTTTTAAAACTATCGATGGTTGGGAATTCTCTCAACTGACGAGGTAGAGAATTCCACAGGGTTGGTGCTGCAAAAGCAAAAGCATGAGATCCTGATGTCTTCAAATGAACCCTGGGAATCTCTAGCAATCCCTCGTTGGTGGAGCGGAGAGGACGGAGGGGGCAGTAGGGAATCAGGAGATCTTTCAGGTAACTGGGTCCCTGATCATGTAGGGCTTTGAAGGTTAGTAAACCAACCTTAAAGGTGATCCACCACCTAACAGGCAGCCAGTGCAGTTCACGGAGCACAGGTGTAATATGACTGGTTCTATGAGTACCAGTCAAGAGCCTGGCCGCCATGCTCTGCACCAGCTGGAGGCAGCGGATATCAAGCCCAGGTGGCCCTAGGTAAAGGGAGTTGCAGTGATCAAGACGGGCAGTGACAAAGGCATGGACCAATGTTGGAAGATCACCCGGAGGAACCAGGTGTTTTACCCGGGCGATATTCCTCAGATGGTAAAAAGAGGATTTGACAACAGCTGACACCTGAGATTTAAGGGTCAAGCCGCCATCAAACATAATGCCCACCAATGAGGCCCACCAGGACCTGAGACCTATGTGGCTCAGACAGTTGGAGTGTCCGCAGCCTTCCCCCTTAAAACTAATTACACTGAACTGTATCACTGTACCAAAGGTGGAGGCAGCACCACCTGCACAGCCCAAGCACACCTTACTTTGGGTCCATCAGAATATTCTTTTTGAACATGTTGCAGCCTTGTGTAAATTACACCAGAATAGGTTGACAACATGCCTCCGATTGTAGTAGTAAAGAAGTAAAATCTTTATTGTTGTATAGGAGTATTGTTGGAAATTTACACCATTAGGACCAAAGGTCCACTTTACAAGGTGGTTCTGTTTAAACACAGGATCCAAATTACAGCTATCATAATCTATAAAGACAAGCATTCTAGCACAAACTCACTATATACTTACAAACAATATAGTTATGCATGCTCTGTATTAGATTACTACAAAAATATACACAAATACATAAATAATAAGAAATATTTGAACCAGTTTACAACATCTACAAATATCAATTTAGTTTAAAATAAATATACAGTCAAAATTACAATACATTTAAAGACTGGGGCCTGTTACGGTATGTGTTAATGTGTGTTTACCTTTCACACATACATGTAACCTTCAATTCATTTTTATGTTGTCTTGCGTACACACAAGCAACAATTTCTGGCAGTAGGAGATGGTAGTAGGAGAAATGCAGAAGTGTGTCAGTTTTGGCGAATGCAGGGCACGCTTTAGAAGGTGTGTCCCTCATTCTCCAATTAGCGAGCATGCTAGGGGTGACACAGGTTTTATGCAAAGTGCCACAAACTTTAAACGAATTTGCGGCTGCAATCAGAGACAAGTTCATCATGCAGTGACACAGATGACATGCCTCCGCTACGTGCCTTTCTTGGTGAAACATTTCCAATCAACGTGGCAGTGGTGGCAGGACAGCAAACCTTGTAACCTCTCTGCCTCACCACCCACCAGTCCCTGTCTGAACAGTGGGAGGAGGCACTTTCCTTGCCTGACTTCTCCATGTCCCGCCGTCTCCAACTGGAGGGTTTCTCCCAGCCATGCGGAGCAGGCCACAGCCTAAGCTCCGTATGGGCTGGGAGTATTGAGTGCCCAAAGGCACTTGTGCTGTAAGCATGATCCTGATTGTGCTGATGGACCCCCCCACCTGGTGACATTGGGGTGCTTAATCCTCCCCCTGACATCCATTAATGTGGCACTCTGGGAGCCCCCCCCAGTGTGCCAAACCCTGCTGTGGTGTTTCTGACACCAAGATGCTAATTCCTCGTGTCGGCTGCACCACCCACATATCTTCTGACTTCAGGGTGCCCAATTCACGGGTTGGCATTGATCCCCCCCAGTAGTGTGGCACACTGGGAGCCCAATCCAGTGTACTGACATCTATCTTTCCATGTAAAAAAAAAAGGACCCACAACATCTTTTTAGTTTTTTAACCTGAAAAACATGAAAATGGTCCCTCATTGTTGCCACTGGGCACCCTCCCCCAACCCACACCCTTCCTCTGCACACCCCACCTCCCCACATCCCCCTCACCCATACTTACCTGTGGAAGTTGGGAGCAGTGATCTTCGGTGGACTGGGAACATGTCTGCACTCTTCAAACGCTGACTGCAAACTGAAGAAATGATGGTAAGTCCTATAATGACACTGAATGGGGGGGGGGGTTCAATTTAGGTGGATATTGCAACCATTTTTGGGAGTTCTGGTCCCAAATGTTCAACATGGGGTTCTTGGGACCCCACCTCATGAACACAGTCACTGTCATTTTGTTATTCAGTCCTGAAAGGTCATTTTGCGGTCGCTGCATGGAATCACCTCTTGAGACTGAGTAACAAAATGATAGTGCCCACTGTTCATGAGGTGGGCTCCCAAAAAGCCTATGTTGCAAATTTGGTGAAAACAATTCCCAAAAATGACTGTTACGAGCATGCATTGTGTAATTTCCATGCAGCCTCATAACTTTGCCAATTTTTAATATTTTCACTCCAGATTTCCCACATTGCAATTTTATTATATTTCCTTATGAACAGTATAGCTGTCATTTTTCACATCCTGCCCAAAATGTGTTTTCACACTTGTGGCACGCAATGGCATGGTTGCTGTGGGAAATCAATATTTGGGACAAAGTAACAAAATCACAGTGATACTGTTTATGAGCAGATGTTCCAAAAGCCTATGTTGAAAATATGGTTAAAATAATTCCCCAAATAATTACGTTATAGGCGTACATTGCGCCGTTTCTACCCCATGCTTGCGACTTCACCAATTTTTCATATGTATACTCCAGATTTTCAACATTGCCATTTTTTTACACCTACTTATGAACAGTCCAGCTGTCATTTTTCACATCCTGTCCAAAATGTGTTTTCACACCTGTGGCGCTAAATGCAGCAGTCGCTGCGCAAAATCACCTTTCAGCTAATGAACTGATAGTGCCACTGTTCATGAGGTGGGGTCACAAAAGGCACATGTTGAAAATGTGGAGTGCAAATACCAACAAATGACTGGGGAGTTAAGGTTTCCAACTGTAATGCTCCAACCTGTAGAGACTGACAGGTATCAGGGGTGTACTTGGGATTGTTGGCTGTAATGCTCATGCCATTCCACCATTCTCCTATACGGCACCTATTTTAGAGTACTTCCTTATGGAATGGGGTGACCGTAAGGCCCGAAGACCCTAAGGCACACTGTGACACTTGTCGGTGCCTGCAGGGTGGGGTGAGGTGAAATGGCATGAGTGTTATAACCAATGATCCAAAGGCACACCTCAATGCCTGTCAGTCTCTGCAGGGTGGGGGTGGGGTTGGCATCTGTTCCATACTTCACTGCCATTCCTATTATGCATCTCTCTAACTCGTGCACTACCAATGTCAATGCCAGCAAGCAAACATTGGGCATTGACAAATGCTTCTTATTTTAGTTGCTGCTGTGCTGACTGGCTCCTCAACGTGTGTGTCTGCAACTTCTCAAAATGTCTGTAAAGGTTATCAGCTGGAATGTTTTGTTTAAGCCAGTTTATTTTCCTTAATTCTACCTATACCCTGTGATGCTTGCCTAGCTGGTTATGATTATTGAATGCTATTTGAAATATAAAAATATAGTATGTGATTATCTCACATAAGACAGCCTGTGCTCCATGCCCCCCCTCGGGTTTCAGTGAAACTACAGGATATATAACTGACCAGGACATCTCCATAATGTAATTAACTTACTTGAGAAATTGCATTTCATGGCCTTTTTATGACCTGTTGCTGCTTTGAAGTTGGGAAGCTAAATATTCAGTTTATTACAGGACAGGACATCATTTAGCTGATTCCTGTCAGACTATCACACACCTGGGTGATGGAATTGCAGGGTTGTAAACCTCATAGGAACTGGTGGATCAAAGACTCATAATTTGGAAAATTATTTTTTGCTGATGTCACCTTATTTAATATACTTTCTGATCGTACATCATGTTTGTATTTTTTTTATATTCTAAAAGGAGGAGCTAAATGACTCACAGAAGGGGTGTGGAGAGACACAGTTTAAACAAATACTGGTGTCTGATCTGTTTGTCATAGTCCATCTTGGGACTCTAGAAAGACACAGCTCTCTGATATAAGGCACTTAAGGAGGTAACACATTAGATAGAAAGTATATAACTGTATATTGGTAGGAGTTTGTTCTGTAGTTTTCCTTTTTTTCTTTTAAAGTGATAGTATGCTCTTTGATATATTGTTCTGTGTTTACATTTTTCATATTTTTATAATCTGTTGGTAAAGAATCTTTTATTTTAAAGATTACCTGGGTGTCTGCCAGTTCTTTTTGCATGTGACATATAGATGGTTAAGTCTGACAGTTGTTCAAACAGCTTGATGGTGTTACTAAACTGGGAAAATAGGATCTTTAGGATCAAACACTACCTGACCAAAGATTCAAAACAAAGATTAATCCTTGCATCATTCATGTCCCTCATTGAGTATGCTGACTTCCTCTATGGTCATTGCTCCCTCTCCCATCTAAACAAACTAGACACCCTGTATCATAGAGCTATTAGATTCATTACTGACCTTCCCTCTAGCACCCATCATTGCTCTCTCTACAATGCAGTCAGCTGGACATCCCTGCAACATAGAAGAAGAAAAATGTTGCTACCTGGATCTACAAAGCTCTGACAAACAAACTCCTTCCTACATCTCAGACTGCTTCAACCAGATCACATCCAGGCCCTACACCTTGAGGATCAACAAACTGATCCTGCTGAAGATTCCTATCACCTGCACCCGGCATGGAAGAGCTGCAATCAGTTATTCCCTGGCACTTATCTGGAATTCTATCCAAAAGACATTGAAAATGGAAACACTGATTCCCCTTACATCCTTCAAAAAGCTGTACACCAGCCTAATCCCAGATTCGTGCAATTGCTTCCACAAGGCCTAGTCCTCCCACACCCCCCCCTCCCACACCCCCTCTCTCCCCCCCCCCTCTTTTAAAGCTCCTCCCTATTCTTCTATCATTCCTCTGGTCCTTTCCACATCAAACCTCAAACATATATGCCCACCCATGTACCATTATCCAAGCCTTATCCCTACTAGACTGTTTGTTTCTCTCCTTTATTAGGTTTTTGGTTTACTGTCCTTTGCCTTGTATATATGTAAATATTTGTACATCTATCTCACTCATAAATGATTGTATTTGTGCTTATTCAATATCATGTTTTTGTATACACTCTGTAACCTTTTTTGTTATGACCACTCAGGTCCATCTTGTAAATGAGCTATGCTCAATGATGTTCGCCTGAATAAATAAAGATTTTTGATTGATTGATTTGATTTTGAAAATGTAAGAATATACCTAAGGTCTCTTATAGAGTTTTAAGGGTTTATTCTGGAAGCCTGGCTGGGTGTCCCTGGTGTAAGATTGTTCCACAATCCCCAAGGAGGGTACTTCTCTGAGCCTGTACATTGGGTACGCTTGTATAAGGTTCATAGTTTGATCCCCCAGATCTTGAGACTAAAGGTGATTCAGACCCAAAATCAGACAGGAGGGTTACCCTGTCAATTACCTGTTTACATGATTGTGCTCTGTGGTTGGCACTGTGGGAGCAGAGGGCCTGACCTGCTGAGTGTGTTTGTGACATACCCTTTTTTTGTAACTTGTATTTATTTGTAATGCTTTTTATCTGAACAATTACGTTTTTGCTGATTATAGACATGGAGAAAGAGAAGGATGATGACTGTCATATTTTTCTTGTTATTATTTTAAATGATCATTTTTGTAAAATAGATAATAACTTTATGACTCACAAGATTTTTCTCATTCTATCCTTTGTCTTGCAATGAATTAATTATAAAAATAATGATGCCTTTTGTTAATCTCTGTGCTCCATAGCCAGTGGTATTTGTGTTGGCACAAATGACTTGGTTGAGCCATGTCCCTCCTAACCTTCTAGCCATGGTTGCGCCCTTGCTGGTGACCTTTTCTCTTTTAAACCTTTGGGCATGCAGATGGGCACTTGACTGACTTTGGCAAGGCCAAGAAGATGGCAAGACACTAAGTCAGGCATATACTGATAGTACATACAGTACTATCCATCATTGATACCTGCTGTGCAGCAGACACCAATAGAAAAAAAAAACAGTAGTAGAACCTAACCAACCAATAACTTCATTCTTTTCCCCCTTACCTATCTCAGTTCAGCTCAGTTGCAGAACAGGCTTCTGTATAATAATGACTCTGCATTCAGCCTGGTTTTTGCATTAAAGCTGTGCTGGTGGGCCCCAGTAAATGAAAGAAGTCAGAGTACCAGACTCGGTCGGCACTCAGCAGGCTGCAGCAGCATGGGCTGTCACTGGCAATTTGGTGACAATCCTGGCTAGATGAAGGATGAAGCCTCTGGTGCACATGTGAGTGTGACATGCCACGGATGCATGGGTGGGCATGTTCACTGCTAAACTGACCAGTGATGTGGGGTCACCCAACCCATATAGAGAGTGATTAAGTGAGTGCAGCATCAGTCAGGCCACAGAGAGGACCACTAATTCACGATGATCACATGACTGGCTCTGACCACTAACATGAGGCAAGGGATGGCTGGCAAATCAGTACATCAACCATCCCTCCCCCTGCATCCCGACTCAGGCAGGCAGGCGATCAAAAATAAAAGCAAAAGTTTAAAAAAAAGAATGAAGAAAAAAAAATGAAAGGCATGATAACACCAATCTCTCCAGACAAACTTGCAAAAAAAAATGTTCTGACTCTATCAAACCGAATTCTAGAGGTTTCTTGGTGTACTGCTTGCATTAAATATATTAAATATGGTATAGTCATAATTTCTAATGCACTGATCTGCCCCAGGAGGGAGTGTGACACATTCTCCCATGTGTCCAAGTAGTTGTTAATTTCCCAAATCACATATAAAGTATACTTTTTTTACATTTTTCTATAATGTTTGCTAAGAAAATACCAAAATACTTTAATTTTCCTTCAGTTGTCATACCCAGTAAAATGTTTTTGCATCACTGGACAAAGTTGTTCTTGTAAGAATACAAATTTAGATCTATTTAATTAATAACCAGAGAGAGGTAAGGACATGTCAAACTCATCCATGAGGCATGGAGAAGATGTTGCAGGGTCATATATTAAGTACAGTATGTTGTCTGCAAAGGCATTCAATTTTGTTTCCAAATTTCCTGTACAAAATTTATTGAATCTGTTTATCATTTCTCATTGTGTGGTAAAGGTTCCACACATAATATAAGGAATATTGTATGGGTGACCATACAGAATGAGCCTGTGTTTCCATCTGGGAGTTGAGATAACAGCTTATGGACCTTGACAGCAAACATCGAGAGGTCTATTCTGTTATCTTGACCCAGAGAAGGAAACATGGGGCAAGTTGTCTATGGTTACCCAGATTTTATTTTTTTATAGTATATTTTTTTTTCTAAATATAAGAAAAAAGAAAAGACAAGTGCTGAGTTGGAGTATGGGTAGTTTTTTAAATTTAATTGACAGTCTATGCTGCCGAGGATCCCAGGAACTGTGGTCAGCTCAATTCACTGTCATCAGTCCGTGTGACTTTGTAAACAAATTTGGCCAGAAGGGGATCTAGTTCTGCTGCAGGAATCAATGAGATTTGTCTTGTCTCACCTTTGTCAAGTAGAAAGGCAGCCACTAATTGCATGTTAGATACTGTGTTTTGCACTATAGCCAGGATATTCAGAGCAGTTGCGCCATGCACAATAGGGATGCGCCTGTGCAAGAGCGGAAATGCGCCATAATGCGATATTCAGCGGCAACAGATGTGCAGCACAAAAGCCAATGCACCATAGTGCAACGGTAATGAATGCATGTGCAGGTGCAGGGGGCGTAACCAGGAATATGTGGCACAGTGCGATATTCAACAGCAGACGACGTGCGCAATAGCAGAGCAAGCAGTAGTTGCGCGATAGCGGAGTAGAGCCAATATAAAAGGGAGCAAGTGAGGGGAGGATGACTGTGCTACAGAGGAGCCAGAGCAAGGGAGTGTGGTGACAGAGTGACAGGGAGACAGGGCAGGATACAGGAGGCCAGGGGTGGCGAAGAGGTGGACGAGGGCCACTGGAAGCGTGTGTGTGTGTGTGTGTCTCTGCATGCCACACAGGAAGGAGAGCAGTGGGGCAGAGGCAGGGAACACAGCGGTGTAGTGCCAGGGATACACCCAGTACAGGGGAGGGCCAGCAGCACACAGCTGGGGGACTGGATAGTCAGCCGCCTGGGGGGGGACACCAACATGGCCAGTGCCACCTTCCAGATGAAGGCAGTAATGAGGGGTGTGAGGAGGCAGGCATCTTGGAGGTGTGGCGATGGAAAGGCCCATAAATGGTACACCCAGTACTGTACTGTGCCCACGTCAGCTTTGAGCTGTACAGTGACATTGAGATCATGGGCTGTGCAGTGGGGAGATGCAGGCACCCACAAGATGGAGCCATGCTCTGTCCGTGGAGACAAAGATCACAGCTGTCATGTGCCTGCTCACCACAGGCACCTTCCAGAGACCAGTAGGGGACACAACAGGCATAACCCAGTCGGCTGTGTTATGCCTGCTCACACAATTCCTCAGCGCACTGCTGCCACATGCTGCAGAGTACATCCATTTCCCCAGCACACAGGTGGAGCACACAGCAAACATGCATGACTTCCACTGGGTAGCACAGTTACCTGGCACGCTCAGGGTCATTGACTTCACCCATGTTGGCATCTGCACGCCACCTGGCCCAGAGGGGGCAGCATATATAAACTGCAGGGGATACCCGAGTGTCAACTGCCAGGTGGTGTGCGATGCCAGGGGGTGCATAATCAATGTCTGTGCCACGTACCCTGGGGGAGCACACGATGTCTTCATCTGGCACCAGTCTGCACTGTGCCATAGGTTCGAGAGTGGGGAGATCTCCATTGGCCATCTGGTAGGTGAGTATACAGTGCATGCCGGATGCTGGGAGCAGCAGGGGGTGCATGTGGGGTAAGGGCAGGGGTGCCATGGGATACAGCCTGGAAGATTGGGGACACAGTGACACTGACCCCCATTCTAATGATACCTCTCTCCACACAGGTGACAGTGGGTACCTACTCTGGCCCTGGCTGCTCATACCATACCAGTGCCCCATGACCCCAGCACAGCAGCAGTACAATGAGGCACACGCCACCACATGGAACATCATTGAGCGTGTGTTCAGGATGTTGAAGGCTCGTTTCAGTTGCCTGGACAGGTCTGGTGGTGCCCTACAGTACAGCCCCTCAAAGGCCTGTGGGCTATTCCTGGCCTGCTGTTTCCTGCACAACATGGCCACTGACTGTGGGATAGCCATTGAGGTCAAAGAGAGGGACAGTGGTGGGAACGAAGAAGACGTCACCGGCCGGTGCTGGGCAGCCACCCCCTGGGCGAAGGGATCCCCGGCTTGCCCGGATGGCTCAGCAGCACCGGGACACCACTGCAGAGGAGCACTATGGACCACACAGGTAGGTGAACAGGGACATGGGCAAGCACCAGGGGCAACGGCGAAGCTGACATACAGGCAGGGGTGCATACCAAGGCAGATGCTGTGGCAGGGGTGTGGGAATGGGCGGGGGCATGCACACAAAGGCAGAACACAGCAGGGCTGCACACAGCACACACACAGGCACACACATCCCAGCACTCACACACAGGGCCACACACACACACATATATACCCCCATACGCCCCCCCACACCCACACAGGACCCAACAGAACCACACCCAGTGGCAGGCACTGTGCATGTCTCAGACGCTGAGCACTATTGCACAGTGGTGGACAGCAATATACAGGCATCATCATGCACATACCACAGTGGCCAGCAGTCGGGCGGGTGTGCACAGGGCCGGTTTGAGTGCAGGTCAGCGTACTGCACCCATGCATTGCACATGGAACACCACAGTGCACACAGGGGCAGTGGCAGACACTGGTCATGGGGGAAGGGTCAGTCACACTGCACAGTAGCACAGCCACCACAGATGCGTGGGTGGCCCTGCTGAGACCTGCCAGCTGTGACCAGCTGATCAGTGGTCTCATGGGGTGGCACTGATGGTTTCCCAGGAGTGATGCTGTGTGAATGCAACCATGTCTGCGCAGGTGTCCACAGGCCACAAAACATGCCGTACCGGGCATGCTCGGTATGCCCACAGCCGATCCCGGCATCGACATGGCAGGGGTCGCCCGACGTCAGGACCTAGGGGTGAACATTGCACTCCGCATGGTGTGTGGCAGCTGGGCACACAGCCAGTCAGCCAGTGTCACCATGACAGATGCCATCACAGTGGCATGCCTATCACTGACCATGGTCACATCCGCCTGCTGTTGAACCAACTCTGCCAGAAGCAGGGCATGGTCCTTGCTGCACCGCTCCTCAGCCTGGTGCAGCTCTGCATGAAGTGCATCCACCACCACCATGAGCCATATCTGTGAATCCACAGAGGCCTGGAGCAGATGACTGTGGATGTCCAAAGGGTCATCTGCATGTCCATCATGCCGACTCCTGTGTGGTTCCTGACTCTGTGGCACAGCACCCAGTGATGGTGGACGCTGCATGGCAGTGCCTTCCTGAGGTATATTTGTACATGGTGCACTGTTGCTGCCCCTGCCCCATCCCCCCATCAACTCTGTCCAGCTGCTGTGGTCACCCCTCCAGCTGCTGAGCACCAAGCACCACCAGCGTGGCTGCACCATCAACACCAACACCACTGCCACATCTGCACACCAGTGGTGCCCCACTGGACACCGTAGACAAGACAGGAACAATGGCTGGAGGGCAGGCAACCATGCCAGTGCTGCCTGCACTGCTGCCTAGGTGTATACCAGGCATGGGATCCCCCTGTGACCCACCAACATCACTGTCTGGGATGAGTGTCACTTCATCATCGGTACTGGAGTTGGCCTCAATCTGTGTCTCAACACACAGGACACCATGCTCGGCGTCCAGCTGGAACACAGCCAGGGCCTCATCCACACCCGCACCACAGGCATCAGTCCGGACAGATGTGCAGAGCTGCAGGCAGTTGGTCCCCCGGACACCTGTGGAGGTGGATGCACACTCCACCAGTCCCAGGGCTGCCCCCATGGTGGACACACCCACCTCTGTTGCCCCATGCAGACACTCAGGAGCTGTAAAGGGATACAGTACTGTTAGTGGTGCTGCCTGACCCCTGGACCCTGCCCCTCTGCCACCCTCACACTGCCAGTACTGGTCCTACCATGTAGTGATGGGCTGCTGCCCATCTGGAAGCCTCCACCAGGCACAGCCTCAATGGCACAATGCCACATGGTGCCAGCCACCTGCTCCTTCCACAGTGTCAGGCATGGCATGTCTTGCTGGCCCCCACCAGTGGTGGCACGCACTGCCCAGATGGCAGCCACCTTGTCCTTTATCCTCCTCCTGTCCATGCCAGCCTTCTTTTTGCACTCCTGCATGGAACACTGGTGGCTGCCCTGCTGGTTGACCACTCATGCCACCTCACGCCACGCCGCCGCACGGGGCTGTGGTGTGCCCCTCTGTCCACTGAGGAGTGCCTCCTTGTCGAGGTAGGCTTCAAGCAAGGCATCCAATTCTGCTCTGGTGAAGTTGAGCCTCCGCTTCTGCCCCCTTCCCTGCTCCTCATCCTCCTCGCGTGCAGTCATTCTTGTACCTGGGGAGATGGACAGGTGTTACCATGGACTGTTCAGTCCCAGACTCCCCTCCCAGGCCACTGTCCCGATGTCTCCACCAAATGGCACTTACCTTCCCAGGCTGCAATACCAATCCATGGCCTGTGCAATTCTATGGTGCTTTATAGCACATCGCATGCAAATGAAGGGTTGCACAACTGTAATGGAATGCAAATGCAGCGGATGCACTGCAGAATGGCTCATGAGCTGATCTGCATAACCTGGCTGAATATTGCATGGCTGCGCCTTGTGCAATGGAGTTGACCATGCTCAGGTCGTAGTGCAACAGTGTGACTTGTGCAGTCAGAGACACATCACGCATGTGCGCGATGCCACCACATACACTAGTGGTGCAGCAAATGCACATAGTATGGGAGGCATTACAGTGCACAGCCACTACTGTGCCTATGGCACTCGTGTGCTGTATGTCCTACAGGGCACATGCGCCATAGTGCGGCTGGCACAGTGCCATCATGCCCCTTATTGAGCCACTGTGCCATGGGTGCCACGGTGCCTCTGTGCAGTAGGCCACTGCATAGCTTCACACACATGCTCCTGACTGCGCACCATACAGGGGTCTCCCAATAGCACAGTGGTGGCCCGTGTGCGGCCAGACTCTTGACCCCGCAGTTGCCCTCTTCTCTCTATGCACCGCCCACCTATTGTGCAGTCTGGTGACTGCTCGATAGCGATTGGCAGCGCAGCCCCACACTGCCTTAGCACGTGGGACACGTGTGCTACCAGATGCCATTTTGATCCCTAGATGGCTGCGAGTATGCCACGTAGTGGTGAGCAACGGGCCCCTGTGTGGAGTGCCATCGAGCTGGCCAACCTTGTTCTTGTAGAGCCCCACACTGGTGCCCTGTTTGGGCAGGTGCCCCTCCAGAAGCCTCGCACATAGTTGTCAATGGAGATTGCTGATGGCCTGGAGGAGGCCACCGGGTTCAGGCATTCAGGGGAGCAGTGTCACCACTGCTACGGCAACCACTGACAGCGTGAGCCAGACTGCCTGGCCCGATTGCAGGCATGTGTCTGGTAGGGAGCTGTGCCATGGCCAGGTAGGTGCACCTTGACCATTACTAGTCATCACCAACTGTTCTCAGGGCAAATGGGTTGGCAACCCCGGCTACCCAAGGGGGCAGCACCTGTGTCATTGGCTGTGTTGGTGCACCATGTCCACCATACACCACCGCAATCCAGACATGCTGTGCAGGCCATCACACCTGTGGGGGGGCCTATGGTTCAGACATGTACTGATGTGCTTCTCTCCATGTTTCACCCCAGGACCAGAGAACTGCTGTAGGGCCTGGATGGCTGCACAATGAGGCAATGTCCACGCTGGGGGAAAGGGCATGCGGGTGGGCCATGGTGGTGGTGCTGCAGGTCAGCAGCACCCTGCTGACCAGGATGCAGGTGCGTACCATGTTTCTCTATACTCCTGTGCAGGGTGGGTTGCAGGGGAGGTGTTGGGGCATGGCCCCTCTGCACAGGGCCCCTCCACCTGTGCACATCTCATGGTGTCCTCTGCACCGTCCTGTGGGCCTGCACATGTGGGTGGGTGTCACAGGTGGGCTGTGGATGCACTCAGTGCCTGGCTGTGCCACTGCCTTCCCACTGCATAGCCGTGATGCCGGAAGGCCAGGCTGGTGCTGTGCAGTGCATGGGCGGTGATGGTGGGCAGTGGTTTGCATGGCTGTGGTAGCCAGGGTAGGTGGCTCATGTGGGTGCACTCACTGTGGGTGGTGACATGCCATCCCAGGGGTGCTGGTCACTGCTGCATGCCGTGCACATTGGGTGGGCTGCATTAGTCTGGCCAGTCACTCATACTGTTTCTGCTCTCTTGTCCTAGGTGTTCGTCAATGGGAGGTGATTGAGAGGTCCCTCAGGGAGATCCTGCAGGTCACCCGGGTGACCTTACAGCTGCTGGAGCACCTGTACAGGAGGGACCAGAGGAGGCACCACAGGTGCTGTAGGGTGGAAGATGAGGACCGGAGCCACCAGTAGGGCCTATTGCTGTTGGAAATACTCCCTCCTTCCCTGGGCTGTACCCTACACCCCCATGTCCCCCACCTTGGCCTTTCCCATTGTCCCGTGCCTCTTCTCCCTTCCCCCCGTAGTGTCCTCCCCTTCCCCCCTCTGATGTAAATACCTGTATATAGTTATTGTTATTGTTATTGGTTATACCTTTATTACATTCATTTGTATCTACATCTATGTCTGTCTCTGATTTGCAGTGGGTGCATGGTGCCTTGCTGCAGTGGTGTGAATGGCTACTGTGGGGTGGGGCTGGACTGGGCGTGGGTGTACCTGGTGGTGCTTCTCTGCCGGTGTGGGTGGAGGCTGTGGGCTATGTCTGGGGACATGTGTGGTGTGCCCTGTGCACTGTTCACCTGTGTGCAGCTGGCTGTGGTGCATGCGCCATGTCCCGTCCACCCCTGTCAGTGTGGGCTTTGCCTGTGTGGCGGATGCCTTGCTGCTACACTGCCACCATGCATGACTGTAGTATGCACAGTGGTGTGGCCCCTGCTGCTGCATGCTTGTCTGATGGCATGCCTTCAGGGGAAGGCCATACCTGCCACCTTGCAGGCACGGCGCCTTTGTGGCTGGCACCCCGACCCCTTGACTATCACATGTCTGTCCCTGTTGCCACTGTGGGTGGTGCCATTGGCTGACTCCCTCCATGCGGTCCTTGGTGACTAGGGTGATGCTGTGGCATTGGTGGGTCATGGTCTTCATTGTGTCCTGGTCCCTGTTGGCCAGTGGACAGTGCAGGGGCGCTGTGACCAGCGGGTGGGGACTATTGAGTCACTTCTGCTGGTGGTTCAGCACTGGGGTTCAGGGGTCGATGGTCCATCTTGCCCATGTCTGGTTGTGTTGTTCATGGGGGCCTTGCCCTGGTTGGGGGGTTGGTCTGACTGTCCTGGTGCATGCCCCTCGGCACATGGCGCATCCATGGTTGCTGCTCAGCTGATTCCTGGCTTTGTCCCTGCGCTTCCCTAGGGGTGCTTTTGCGCATCGGCCCTGATCCATGGCGCATCCCTCATTGCACTATGAAGCATCAGAAGCGATATTCAGTCACGTTGCGCAGTCGCACCGTGTCCTGCGCATGGTTTGAATATCGCACCCTTTGTGCCTGCTCCCTCTGTTGCACATCTTTATGGCACAGTCTGAATATCCCTGCCTATATGTTCTTTCTCCTGCTCCAAAATGCATTGTTCTCTGTCTGTCATTATTTTTGAGAACATGGCTACTGATTTATTTTATTTATCTCTGCAGGGATTTTACTGAAGTGGAGCCATGGCAATGGGGCAAGAATGACACTGTTGCAGCTGAGACGGTGAGAGTATAAAACAACATCAGAAACTGGTAGGACACAGCCTGAGGCAGAGAACAGCTGAATCCCTAGTGACATAATGTGCATAACAACTTTTAAACCATACATAACAACTTTGCAACTGCGCATAACAACTTTTTGAGAGTCATCGATTTCAATACATAATAAGCCCTAACCATACACTACATACATTTTATTGGGGACAAGGGACACCCTTGCCTAACTCCATTTTTCAATATTAAAGATGATTATTTATTTATTTATCCTGAAATATGACAATGGTGTACTGCGTAGGTGTTTCATAATATTCGTAATTAGGATCAAAAATTCCCATTTCTTTAAAAAAGTAAACATAACTTACAAATCTAATCATTTAAATGCTTTGATTGCCTCTAATGCTACCAATTCCTACACCTAAAATTTTTACTCTTGAGATGGCCAAATATACTTGTTTCAGTACTTCACAGATACTTGTACCTTTTACCAAGCCCTTTTGATCAATTAATAATATCTTGAATTTTTTTTTCTATCATGATAAGTATAATTTTGGCCATCATTTTGTAATCTACATTTAACAGCATATTGTTCTGTAATTCTTCATCTGTCTTATTATTTTTCCTTAGGTCATAAAATAACATTAGTGTTGCAAAAAAGTGTAGTGAAAATCACACCGTTTCAACTGCAAATGAACAAACAGTGATGAATGGAAAATAGCGAGTGCCTCTGACCACGTAGTAATGAAGTGATTTAACTATGTGCTGCCAGAACTGCATCAGAGAAGGTAGCCACAGAATGAGTTAAAAGGGTGTAACAAGTTGTGCAACTTTTCTTTATTGAGCTGCAGCTTGTGAGTTATTTAGTTGTTTTTTGCTCACTTGCAGTCTGTAAGTCGTTTAGCTAATTATCAAAAAGTGATAGGTGTTGTGCTTAATTATGATAGAATTGTGAGGACCTTGTGCATCCAGTTAGTTCTTAATATAGGGCAGCATGGTATGTGAGGTAGTTGGAATATAGGATTCTGAAGCATAGTGTGGCAATGTCTTTGTAGTTCATTACTAGTCAAAAGGGCAAGCAGTTGCTGGTCGACAATGGTTACATTCACAGAAGGGAAAGAGGAAGCTTGGGAAAGACTTAGTTGAAACGTATAGTATTTGTTAAGTCAAAGTGTCCCGCAAGGTGTTACACCTGCAAGGGTTCTGTCATTAAAGTTATGAGGTGTCATAACCATGTTCCTGATGCTGGGCTTATTTCTGCAAGACAGATTTTGACAGGTATTAAGGATCAAGGTATCAGTACACAAGAAACATCGCATCAGATTGTTATCGATGCTACAATGAAGGTATCTTCTTTAGTCGCTGGGAATCTGCCTTCCTTGAAATGTGTGAAGAAAACTGTTCAGAGGGCTTGACAAGCAGAGAGTCGCTCTTCCAGCCAACCAAGTTCTCTTACTGATCTGCACTTCTGGAGGAGTACTTTTTTACAAATTGAGGAGAACCATTTCTTCTGAATGACAGCAGTAGCAGAGGTGACAGGTTACTTATTTTCTCTACTTGGAGAAATCTTGAGTACATGGAGAACTGCAAGCATTGATATGCCTGACTGGACCTTTAAAGCAACACCGCCTCTGTTTTCTCAGGTTTATACAATACATGCTGTGCAATATAGTTCGGTCATCCTGAGTGTGTTTATATTGATGTCCAGCAGGGCATCTAACTGCTGTGTTCAAGTTTTTACTGAGCTTAAGAAGTTGAATCCACAGTTCTTTGTCTGGAGTCCATTACGACTGACTTCGAGCAGGCTGCTCTAAGGGGATTCAGTACTGTTTTTCCTACAGCTAAAACCACAGGTTGCTTTTTTCACTTGTATCAAGCCACTTGGTGGAAGATTCAGGATGTACTTGATACTTTCAAACGGTAAATAGCCAGTGAAGATTTTACACCGCATGTGTTGATTCTTCCATCTCTAGCCTATGTCCCTGCAGCTGAGGTTACTGTAGTCTTTGAGGCTATGCAGACATGGGAGTTCTTTGTTGCCAATGAAGACATTCTTCAGCCACTGATGGACTGCTTTGAAGATACTTGAACTGGATGTTCAGTGGGTCATGGTGCACCCTGTTGGTCCTTATTTCCCATTGACTTTTTGAGCTTTTAAGATGCTGGCAAATCTGGCATTCCTCAAACAATTAATTCTGTCAAGGACTGGCACCAGAGTGTGAATGACTCATCCTATGATCTGGAAATTTCTTGATGGACTTAGGGTAGAACAGAAGCTAAATGAAATCAAGATTGAGCTGTATATTTCTGGACAGGAGACACCTGCTTCAAAGAAGAGGTGCTGAGGTATTGATATGCTGCTAAGAGAATTACAGCACTGGTTGCAGAATATGCCAGCAGGACTCCTTATGATATTCTTCATGGAATAGCATACAATTTCCCACTGCAGGTTTAATGTTTATATGTGGTGTTTGCAATAAAGGTGTGCTTCGTTACTTTGATTTGTGTTATTCTTTTAAATTTGGTACAGAACTAGCAAACTATGTATAATGGCATCCCCCAGGATGAAACCCAGTTCTGCAGCATTTTGCAGCACTCCGCAGAATGCTGCAGCAGACTTACTGAATAAAGTAATGTAATTTCAATGGCAATTAGTCCCTTTTGTCATTCAGGAAAATGTGGCACTGCCATGATGAAGTGAATGCCATTGTTTCCTGCATGACTAAAGGGACTAATTGCCACTGAAATTACATTGCTTTATTCAGTAGGTCTGCTGCAGCATACTGCAGAGTGCTTTAAAAGTGTGTTTCATCCTGGGGGACGCCACTGTAGTTATGTATGGGCAGGTACTGTGCAACATTGTTTCTTTCACATGCTTTGTCATCCCAATTGTTGTGCAAGGAAGCATTTTTTGCTTGCAAGTCATTTGTGATACTGTCACTTACTGTGCTGTCTTTGTTTTAGTGAACTTGATGTAGAACTGAATAGAAGTACTGGTACTCAACTCATTCATTAATATAGCTCGCCATGGTGTAATCAGAAATACATTCTTTTTCTTTTATGTAACTTTTATTGAGAGCCAGGTGATAATCAATTATAACACACATAGAAAGAATAAAAACACATTTTTAAGCTTACATTCCTCCATAAATTAATAGCTTATTCACCACATACAGAGAGACACAAATTTAGGCTTAACTCAAAAGCATTATACATAGACAATGGGCTGGATATTCAAAAGGTTTGCGCCATGCACAATAGGGTTGCACCTGCGCAAGTCCAAAATTGCGCCATTCTGCCATATTCAGCAGGAGGCAGTTGCGCCCCCCAAGTCAAGCTGAGCAACAGCGCAATGCTAATGAAGGCATTCTCAACTGGAGGGGGAGGAACCATGCATAAACTGCACAGTCCGATATTCAGCCGGGCTGTGCAGAGTTGTGCAGGCGTGACCTCCAACCTGCGCCTGCACAACTTTGAGCCAAAAATAAAAGGAGTAAGTAGAGGGCCACCCACAGGTGAGCTGCCGCATTGCAGGGTGCAACACAGCAGCTGCCACCTGTGGGTGGCCCTCCACTTCCTCCCTGCGCCCCCCTGCAGCCCAATCATGGGCATAATAGTAACCCCCTTCCCCCGACTAGCCCGATCGCGGGCATGTAGTAAACCCTCTCCTCCCGACTGGCTCAATCATGGGCAAACCAGCAGTAATCCCCCACCCCACTAGCCCGATCGTGGGCAGAACAGAGTTCAACCCCCAAAACAATATCCCTGGTGGTCCAGTGGACCGACCCAATCGCAGGCATTAGAGTCAACCCCACCCTCCCAGGTCCAAGTACCCTGGTGATCTAGTGGCCCCACCCACCCACCACCCGGGCCCCCCTGCCCCTTCCCCCCATCAGCCAGTGGGCGGCAGCATCCCACCCACCTGCCCGCCTGCCCACCGACTGACTGCTCAGTAGGGCTGCCGCCCATTGGTTCAGAGCAAGAGCCAATGGGCATGCAGCTCATAGCTGAGCAGTCCAGATATGTGAACATTCATTCATTCACATATCTGGACTGCTTATCTGGTATGAGCTGCACGCCCATTGGCTCTTGTTCTGAATAATGGGCATGCAGCCCTACCAAGCAGTCAGTCGGGCGGGTGGCAGGTGGTGGGATGCTGCCGCCCACCGCTGACAGGGGAAGTGGTGTGGTGGGGCCCATGGATGGGTGGGGTGGGGGCCACTAGATCACCAGGGCTACTTGACCTGGGGGTGGGGTTGACTCTAATGTCCATGATCGGGCTTCACAGTCCACTGGACCACCAGGGATATCGCTCTTGGGGGTTGAACTCGTTCTGCCCACAATCGGGCTAGTGGGGGTGGAGGGATTACTACGGGTTTGCCCGCATCGGGCCAGTCAGGGGAGGGGGTTTACTATGGGTTTGCCCGCGATCGGGCCAATGGGGGGAGGGGGACTTTACTACGCCCGTGATCAGCTAAATAGAGGGGGATTTGGTTTACGCCCATGATCGGGCTGTAGGGGCGTTGGTCCCTGACGGCTGCTGCCTGGCAGGGTGCCAGGTGCAAGTCAGCAGGATCGGCGACCTGCATGCATGGCATGCAAATGGGGCTATAAGTAGATGCAATGCCCTCCGCCTTGCATGAATTATGGCCCCATTTGCATGTCACCTTTTGAATACTGGAAATTTGCACATGGCGCAATGGAACTTGTGCCACCGCATCTTGAATGCTCCACTCTGACCACTTGCGGTGGCGCAAGTTCCACTGCACCATGCACAGTGGCTGTGGCCGGGGGGTGATATTCAAAGGAGTTGCTCAATAGCACAACTCCATTGAATATCGCCCCGGCCACACCCCAGCGTAACTATTTTGAGCAGCACAAGGGCTTGCGCCACTGAATAGCGCAGTTTGAATATCCAGCCCAATTACTTTTATGTATTAATGCCTTTCTAAATAGCGTTATGGAATGGGGTCCAGACATTTTCAAAAGTTTCCTATATTGTTATTTTTGGTATACTTTATCATTTCAAGTTTCATAATATCAATCATAAAATTCACCCAAGTTCCAAATGACAGTGGTGTGGTGTCTTTCCATTTAACAAGAACACATTTCTTTGCAGTAATAACTGCTACTGAGCTTAAGGGCATTTCATTTTTATATGATTTAAAAAGGGTTAGCAATTCCTAGCATAGTGAGTACCAGAGAACATGTTAAACAACAGGTTTGGAAAGATATGAATTTTATTAACACGTATTCTGCCAATTGATGTTAAGGATATGTTTAGTTTATCAGCTCCATTTGTATCAAAACAGGTGGATAATTAATACTGTATACGTTTTGCAATGTTGGTGTCAATTTAGTATCCAAGTATTTAATTATTGTGGTCTGTCTGCATGGGCAGTTATCAGGAATTTGTAGATAAATATTTTTGATCTAAAGTCATAATCTTGGCCTTGCTCCTATTAATTTTGCAACCAGATGCTTTTTATATCGATGGGGATAATAGGCATCCCTAGTATATATCCATACTTATAGGAAAGTTCTATGAAATTGCATTATTTGTTTTGATCTGAGCTGTTGGAGAGCTATAGAGTAGTTTGATCCTGTTTCTGACTTGTGCTCTGAGACCTATTAATTTAAATGTTACATAGACTTTGATGGCAGATAAGGACCACTTGGCCCACCCAGTCTGCGCATTTCCCTACCTGTTAGATAAGCTGCAGATTCTAGTTAACCACCAGCCTACTTCCTGCAACCCCCCACTATAATTGCCTTGTGTCTGTCCCATGCATGTTTGAATTCTCCCACTGTTTTAGACCCCACAACCTCTCCAGGAAGGAGGTTCCATGCGTCCACCACTCTCGTCGTGAAAAATAATTTCCTCACATTACCCCTGAGCTGTCCCTCCTCTAACTTTAAATTGTGCCCCCTTGTTCTTACACATCTCTTTTTCTGAAAGATGCTACCCTCCTGGACTTTGCTGATTCCCTTGAGGTACTTAAAAGTTTCTATCATGTCCTCCCTCTCCCTCCTTTCATCAAGGGTATACAAATTAAGCTTTCTCAGTCTCTCTTCATATGGTTTCTGATGTAGACCCTGCACCATTTTAGTTGCTCTCCTCTGGAATGCTTCCATCCTGTCTATGTCCTTGCATAGATGAAGTCTCCAAAACTGCACTCAGTACCCCAGGTGGGGACTCACCAACTGTCTGTACAGAGGGATAACCACTTCCCTTTTTCTACTTGTGATGCTCCTCCCTATGCATCCCAGTATCCCCATGGCGCTCCTAACTGACTTCTCACATTGCTTACCCACCTTTAGGTCATCTGATATGACTACACCCAGATCCCTTTCCATTACTGTTGTCGTTAGTACCTCCCCTGCTATTGTGTACTCTTCTCCTGGATTTTTATTTTCCAGGTGCATTTCTTTGCACTGAATCTAAGTTGCCATATGTCTGACCATTCCTCCAACCTTGCCAAGTCCTTTCTCATCCTTGCTACACCCCCTTGTGTATCAACTCTGTTACAGATCTTTGTGTCATCCGCAAAGAGGCATACCTTTCCTTCAGACCCTCTGCAATGTCACCTATAAAGGCGTTAAAGAGGACTGGACCCAGTATGAGCCCTGCACGTTACTCCACTGGTAACCCCCTTTCTTCAGAATGTGTTCCATTCACTATTACCTTCTGTGTCCTGTTGTGCAGCCAGTTTGCTACCCAGGCTACCACCCTGGGACCCACTCCCAGGCTGGCTAACTTGATTATTAATCTTTTGTGCGGGACTGTGTCAAATGCCTTGTTAAAGTCTAGGTAGGCTATATCCACAGTCCCTCCCTGGTCTATTACTTTGGTCATCCAGTCAAATAAATCGATTAGATTCATCTGACATGACCTTCCTGCTGTGAATCCATGCTGCTTTAGGTGCTGTACCCTGCTGGCCTCTAGGTACTCAACAATTCTTTATTTCAGAAGTGATTCCATCATTTTCCCCACCACTGAGGTCAAACTAACAGGTCTATAGTTTCCTGCTTCTGCCTTGCTCCCACTTTTGTGAAGGGGAATCACATCTGCCCTCCTCCAGTCCTCAGGTACCACCCCATCTTCCCATGATTTGTTAAAAAGTGTGGTTAGTGGTGTCACTAGGTCCTCCCTTAGCTCTTTTATGATTCTAGGGTAAATCCCGTCAGGCCCCATTGCTTTGTCCACCTTGAGTTTTAGGAGTTCTTTCAGGACTCTTTCTTCTGTAAATGGACTGGTGTCAACCCCACTGTCCAGAGTGCTTCTACTGTTTGGTTTAGGTAACTCCTTCTCTTCTTCATTTGTGAATACTGAGCAAAAGTATTCATTCAGTATCTCTGCCTTTTCACTGTCTCCCTCTGCCCACCTCCCCTCTCCTTTATTAATCTTCACTGTCCCTCCTTTAACCTTTCTATGCTCCCTAATGTACCTATAAAAGGTTTTATTCCCCTTCTTAACTGAGTTGGCTATCTTTTCCTTGGTTTGGGCCTTTGCTTTTCTGACTAACTTCCTCACTTCTTTCTGCTTTAATTGATACAGTTCCCTGTCGTGCTCCGTCTGTGATTCCTTATACTTTTGAATGCAGTCTTTTCTCCTAACCTTCCCTGACACCTCTTTGAGAGCCATAGTGTTTTTTATTCTGCTTTTGTTTTCTTTATTTGTTTTACACAAAGGCGTTGCCTCCATGATGACTGTTTTGATTTTTCTCCATTGTTCTTCCACCCCTCCTTTCTGGCCATTTGCTAATGCTTTCCTCAGGTATTCACCCATTATGCCAAAGTCAGCCCTTCTAAAGTCCAGTATCCTTGTCTTTGTATGGCTTGTCTCCATGGTTGTGTTTATTGTAAAGCACACTGTGTAGTGGTCGCTTGTTCCCAGATGTCTACTGACTTCTAAGTTTGTGATCCTCTCTCCAATTGAGAGTACCAGGTCTAATATTGCTCCCTCCCGAGTGGGTTCCACCCCTAACTGTGTAAGGCATGCTCCCTGTAGGGCATCGAGAATGACCCTGCTCTTGGATGTGGCTGCAGTCCATGTCACCCAGTTAACATCTGGCATATTCATGTCCCCATCAACAGTATCTCCCTTTTTCAGCCATTTTGAGACACCCTCTATCATTTTCTTGTCCATTTCCTCCCTTGAGACGGGGTCTGTATACAACCCTGTGCGGTTGTGATGCCATTCCCTGTCTCAAGGTGACCCAGAGTTCCTCTTGTCCTCCCCCTCTACTTTTTAGTTCTGTAGCTTTGATCCCTTCCGTTATGTAGAGAGCTACTCCACCTTCTCTTTTACCCTCCCTGTTCCTTCTGTAGGTTGTGTACTCTGGTATGTTGACATCCCAGTCATGGTTCTCCATGTACCATGTTTCTGTGACTGCCACAATATCCAAGTGTTCCTCTTCCATCAGGGCTACTAGCTCTGGAAGCTTGTTTCCATGACTATGGGCATTGGTACTCATTGCCCTCCATTTAATGTTGGCTTTATCCTTTTTTACCCCATCCCTGCTCTTATTGCCCTTGTCCTTTTTTCCATTTGCCCTGTCCTGCCCTCTGTCAAGTTCTGCACCTCAGTGTTTACCTACTACCTGCCATGTTTTTGTGGGAGGCTTGAACTTTCCTGTTTCCTATCAGCACCTCCCCCCCTTGGCTAGTTTAAAAGCTTGCCAAGGAAGCCTTTAAACCTGTCACCTAGGAGCATGTTTCCCTTCCTGGACAGATGCAGGCCATCATACCAGTATAGACCTTCATCTCTCCAGGTGAACCCCAGTCCCCAATGAAGCCAAAGCCCTGTGCTCTGCACCAGTTTTGCAACCATTCATTAAACTGCATGGTGTGCAGTATCCTAGCCTCACCCCTGCCATAGACTGGCAGCACCTCTGAGAAGGTTACCGTGCTTGCTACCTGTCTGAGGCCCCTCCCCAACTCCACAAATTCATCCTGCACTGCACTGATCTCAAGCCTAGATAGGTCATTTGTCCTGAGGTGGACAATGATATCTAGTTTCCTCTCCTGTGATGCTGCTTCTGCAATCCTGAGGATTTGCTTCCTGTCCCTCCAAGCCATGGCACCAGGCAGGCACCTTACTTCCCTCTCCTCTCCCTTCTCCAGGTCTACACCCCTAACAACTGAGTCCCCTATCAGAAGCTGTTTCTTTCCCCTGTGGTGTCCTTTGCCACTCTTTTTTGGGTCTCCCTTGTGGATGTCCCCAGCATTTTACTTGGTCTCCAATGAGGGTGTCATCGTAGAGGAACCTTGATTTGCCAGGCTGACATATGATTTGTGTAGAGGTGCAGCTCGGGGGCTGTGCCTCTGTTCCACCCCCTCCCCCTTCCCGAACCTACTGTGGTCCATCTGCTCTTCACACATGGCAACCTCTGAGGCAGTGGTTGTGGAACTGGTGCTCTTTGGGTGGGGGAGGCCTCCTTAGTCCTTGCCAGTTCAGCCTGGAGGTGGGCAACCTCCTCCCTCAGAGCTGACAGTTGCCTGCAAATAGGGCAGTAATGCAGGTTTCAGAATGTTTCCCGGAAAATTGTTGCCCCACAGCCAGTGCATTGCACCACTCCCCACATGTCCCTCTTCCTTATAATTTACAATGAGTAATGTATAATTTTTTTTGTGTGTGTGTGCACTTACCCTGTATGCACTGTGCTGGGTAATTAAGAATATAACAGTTCTGCTCCAAGACCTGTTGAGGAAGTGATGTCAGAACCTTAGCTATAAAGGAAATGTCACGCCTGGGGTGGGCGGGGTGAGGGAAGGATGGGTGGGTAGGCCACAACCACTGGTGACTGTTAGAAACAATCAAATACACCACTACTCCACCACCCTGGTGAGTACTGCCATTTATAGTAAGTCAACCAACACCACAATGTACTAGACCACTGCTCCCACACAAACCACTCTACTGAGTCCAGGGATAAAAACGAACTCACTGTTCAGCCAGCAGGACACTTCTAAAATATTGCACAAATATCCTTCCAAATCCTATGTGTCTAGCACAGAAATCAAGCAACTTCAGTTGTATTTTAATCCCTCTGGTTATAAAATTACTACACTTTAATGGAATCCTGCAATTCTTAATGCCAATAAGAAAATAATTAAACTTTCTGTAGAAAGTGTAGCTTACCATCCTAGTCCCCTACAATATTATGTTTTACCAAGTTCCCAGTTCCTCAAATGCGTTCTAGTTTGTTCTCTGCAGTATAGCAAGTTTCTCAGCTTCCAACAGGAGCAGGCAAATATTTTCTGACTGGCTTTTCTCTGTGTAGTTTGATTAAGACAGCAGTGATAAAAGCCCCACCCAGAAATAATTGATTGACTAGTGATACCTGTGATGTAAGCAGGCCTTTCAGTGAAGACAATTTGCTATGTCTGCTTCTAATACACACGCAAACCCTTTATCTGAAACCAGGGACAAACTCACTGCTCAGCCAGCTGGACACTTCTAAAATATTGCACAAATATCCTTCCAAATCCTATGTGTCTAGCACAGAAATCAAGCAACTTCAGTTTTATTTCAACCCCTCTGGTTATAAAATTACTACACTTTAATGGAATCCTGCAATTCTTAACACCAATAAGAAAATAATTAAACTTTCTGTAGAAAGTGTAGCTTACCTTCCTAGTCCCCTATAATACTATGTTTTACCAAGTTCCCAGTTCCTCAAATGCGTTCTAGTTTGTTCTCTGCTGTATAGCAAGTTTCTCAGCTTCCAACAGGTGCAGGCAAGTCTTTTCTGATGTTTGGTGGATAAAGATCCATTCTACCCCATCAAATGCCTTTTCAGCATCAACTGCCAATAAAATAGCAGCAGGGTGTTCATTATTTGCTGTTATACTGATTGCTCTTCTTATATTATCTGTAATAGTATGCCCCTTAATGAATCTGTTTTGGTCTTGTGTGATGAATACTGGCAAGACTGAGTATACCCCCCGTACGGCGACACCAACACAGCAAACTATGCCCCTGTCAGTAAAATTGGCACTTTGCCGACAGGCTGATGTGTTGGTGTGCCCAAGACAGGGGCATGCTGTCTCCCGGTCCTGCACCCCTGCCCCAAGTTAAGTATGACTGGCATTAACAAACCTTTAGCTGGGTGGTGTGAGGCAGAGCCCCCCTCATGGGGGGTTCAGGGGTGATGCCCCCTGTTTGAAAAACAGGACCAGGAGTCTGCAAGGAATCATGCTGACCATGATTTGTGGTCGATATGATTTCTGTTGTTGTAAAACCGGTCGACATTAGAGATGTTGAACCGACGTGGCAGAGCTGCAAGACTGGGTCCAGTCAAAGTGGTAACATTTTGAAAAATATTTTTAGATCTGTATTTAGAAATGAAATAGGTCTATATGAAAAGCATTGATGCTCTTATGCATTGTAGTGGATCTTTATCTTTTTTTAAGGAGCACATTTATTACTGCTTGTATCAGAATTATATTCTTTTGTAAACTGTGGTACAGAAAAAGAGAACAAAGGAAAGAAAGCACATAACACCTGCTTGCATTTACTAGTACCTATTTTGATACCAGCATTGGTTCACCATTTCTTTAGAGTGTATGCTCCTTATCCCTTCCTACCCCATTCTCCATGTACATTTGATTTTATCATGTGCTTCAAGCAAACTGATATATGTACAATCTGTTTCATAAGCCTTATGCTGGTCTAGTAAGCAAGCTTAGTATTTCATGTCAGTATTACTGCATCTTTGTTTTCCCCATACTATTAAACTACAGTAATGTATTCACAGTCCCCATCGTTTGCTACAAAAATCTTACATATCTATAGCCTTTGTTGTATTTTGAAACTGGATAGTATAGCAAATATTTGCACCACAGTAATATTATATGTATCTGTATCTGAGATAAGAAAGGATATATTTATTGAACTATTAATTGAAGTCTAGTTTTTAGGTCTTCTTTGCTGCACTACAAGGTTTGTACAGTATAGGTTGTCCATTAATGAACATCTGCAGCTTTGCTGGGAAATTCATAGCCATTTTGAATTCATGTTGCCAAAGACACTTTGTTAACAGGTCATATTTTTTTCTGTCAGTCACGGTTTCTGAAAGCAAGTCCTGATACATTGCAACTAAAGATCCATTATGGTTAAATATTTTCCTTCTACATGCTTGCTGCATTATTTTCTCTTTGTGTTGGCTTTCCTAAAATGTTTACAGTTATGGCGTGTGGTGCCAGTGCATCCACAGGTCCAGCTCTGTTCCATCTATGTACGTGATACAATTCCACATTTACAGAACAGGACGCAGTCTCCAGTAGTTTCATAAGTGTTTCTGTCATACTTTTCTCAAGACAGTTACATTGGTCTCATTGTATTTCTTTTATTTATTGAAGATTCTTTAACAACCTTTGAGCATAAATGCTCATTTGCAAAGGTTCCAGGTCATATAGAGGACAAATACAGAGAAAAAAACATGTTATTCAACCTGAGTGGAGCTTAGTCACAGGTGTTACAGGTGTTTGGCATAACACAGGGGTGTATCACGTTACAGTATGCTACAGACCATTCACACAATTGTACAGGTTTAGGGAGTTGCATAGAAGAATAGCATGCACAGTATAGGACAGAGTAAACACAAATTGTACGATCAACCACAGCTTAAAGGAATAGTAAAAGGGTAAACATGGCACAGTAGCAGGGGTGTCGGCAGGCATACGCATTGTACTCAGCAGAGTACAGTAGAAAAAATCAGGCAAGCGCAATAAAAGAGGAAAGCAAGGAAGTCACAATGTGCCTGTGTCATGCTGAGCCCTTTTGCCTTTGTTGTTCGCCATGTGGTACTGATGCCATCAGCCAAATACACAAAGAAGAACAACTTACTAAGCAGGCAGAAAGACAAAAGAAGGAAGATTACAGGAAGAAACTGATTACCTGAAGTCAGACATAGCAAACCGGGGCATTGTTGGTGTGGCATGACAGTACATATTTTGGTTTATGTTTACAAAATGGGGGGGGGCAACAGTGCATGAGTTCTGAGTACAACTTTAAAATTCCTGGCTACACCCCTGTACAGTAGATTACAAAAAAGAAAAATAAACACAGATATGCAGGGCCCCAGAGTGGCTGTAGCTGGTTGGCAGCTAGCAGAAGTAAGTTTGTTGGAGGAACCATAGACCATGCAGTCAGACATGAATTTATTTATTTTATTTATTTGTTTATTTATTTATTTAAATTTTGGTAATTGGGTAAGTCCACTGAGACCACAGTTCCCTTTTTCAGAGGCGACCTGGGGTTAAATACATACAGCAACTATTACATACAGTGGATAATAATACAGAGGTTAGAAGTGAGACAGTATCAATTGGAGAGGCAGTAATGACATGTTAAGAATTCAGAATATACATCTGCAACATTGCAAGAATTAACAGGGTCACAATTTGACACTTACATGGGTAGGGCATGAAATACAGAGGTCACAGTTTGAACAGTAGGGAAAATTGGCTAGCGGGTGCAGCCACACAGGTTAAGTTCCAGGAGGTATACTTTGAGGCCAGCCTTGAATCCTTAGAGAGAAGGCTTGTCAACCAGGGTAGCTGGGAGCATGTTCCACAAATGTGGGGCAGCATATGAAAAGGAGTGCTTACCCAGGTTGATGCGTACGCAGGGGATGACAAGGGGCTGGCTGGTTGAGGATCTCATCTCGGCATTGTACTCCGGGGTTGAGCAGTCTGTGCAGATGAGGAGGAGGGCTAGTGGTACTGAATTTATAAGTCAGGCAGATGGTGGTGTAGGCCAGTTTATGACGTATAGTGGGCCAGTGAAGGTCTGCAAGAACCTCGCAGTGGTGTCTCCTGGGAGGGGGAGTTAGTGGCAAAGCATGCCACTCTGTGGTAGAGCACCATGAGTTTTCTTAGTTCCCCTTCTCGTAGAAACTGTAGTTGGGGGGCCCATAGAGGAGGTGGAGGAGAAGGTTGCAGTTAAAGATTGTACGCTGAGCCTCATCAATAAGGGAGTTACCCAGAAGATAGAGGAGTCCTAGTCTCTGGTGGATGGACTTGGTTAAGGAATCAATTTGGGGTTTAAGGAACAGTTCTTGTTCAAGGAGGATCCCAAGGTATCTGATCCTATCTAGGACCTCGACTTGCTTCCCCTGGGCCAGTTTGAGCTGGAGAAGGTCACACCTATCCAAACTGAGGCATCTGGTTCCAAACAGGACAGCCTTCATTTTCTCTTCATTCAGTGCTAGTGAGTTGGCAGAGAACCAGGCTTCTAATGCTGTGAGACTGAATTGTAGTTTAGCAGTGATGACGCTGGGTAGTGGGTCACTGCAGCAGACAACAGTGTCATCTGCATAGAGGATGAGTTTGCTCAGCCCACTAACCCTCTCTATGTCATTAACAAAGAGAGTGAAGAGCAGCGGGCCAAGGATTGAGCCCTGGGGTACCCCCGAGACAACTGGTCAGTGCTGGACTGTGTTCCTTGCCAGAGGACTTTTTGGCTTCGGTTTAGTAGACTGCTCTCGAACCAGGAGTGGAAAAGTCCATCCAATCTGAGGAGGCAGAGTTTGGAGAGAAGAAGACAGTGGTTGACTGAATCAAAAGCCTTGGATAGGTTGACAAATAATGAGCCAGTCAGAGAGCCTTGGCCCATGTCACCCAGGACATCAGATGTGAGCTGGATGAGGGCCATGTCAGTGCCATGGCCTTTCCTGAAGCCATGTTGTATGTCAGCTAGGAGAGAGAGAGTGAAGCTCCAGATAGTTGTGCTGCTGGTTGTGGATCAGTCTCTCCTGTACCTTCCTGAGGGGGCAGAGAATGAAAAAAGGCCTATAGTTCCCCACATTGTCCCTGGGCCCTTATTTATGTACTGGGACTATGGTTTCTATTTTCCATTTGCTTGGGACAGTTCCCTCGAGGAAGGACCTATTGATGAGCCAAGTGACAGGGAGGGCAATAGCAGGAGCAGCAGCCCTCAGCAGCCTTGGTTCGAGCAGGTCGTGTCCTGGAGAGGAATCATGGTCAATTTTGAGCAGGAGAGGCAGTATTTCAGATGGTTTAACAAGTTTCAGGTGAAACTGGGGCCATGCATACTCCCATTTGGTGTCGTTGGTGAGGGGAACATCAGGTGGGATGGGGGGAAGAGAGTCCACTTGGATTGGAAAAGGAGACATTAAATGCCTCTGCTATTGTGGAAGGGTCATTAGTCAGGGTGTTTCCAATAAATATAGCTCTATCCTGGGCATAAGAGGCACCTTTAAGTAGCAAATTAATTTGGCCCCAGAATATCTTGGTGTCCTGGAGGTGACTGGTCTGGAGATCACACAGGTACTTTGACTTGTCATGTTTGGAAGCTTTCTTTCAGTGGTTCCTCAGTTCTCTGTATTTCTCCCAATCAGCATTATGGCCAGAGGATTTATACTGTCCCTGGGACCTGTCACAGAGCAGCATATTTCATTTGAGGCCAGTATCTAGCCATTTGTGACACTTACTCTGTACTCTTAGTTTCTTTTGTGGGGCATGGACATTAGCCATGGACAGAAATGAGCCAGTGAAGTAATCTAAGGCTTCATCCATGGTGGGAAGAGTGACAATGGGATGCCAGTCGACGGCACGAAGGTCTGAGCAGAAGTCAGCAGTAACAAGTCTGGTGTAGTTCCTAGCTTCAATAACCCTGGCATCCAGCTTGGGGGGGCTTGTTAGACCGGGTACAAAAGATAGGTGAGTGGTCACGCAGGGAGTCGGACATGATCCTGGCCATCAGAATATGATTGGGGAAGAAGACAAGGGCCCAATCGAGTAAGGCATGATTGCTAGACTTGACGTTGTGCCTGGTAGGCAGATCTATGATCTGAATCTGGTTGGAGTCAAGGACTGGATTCCTATTACTCAAGATCCCCAGGGCAAGCCAGTTTTGGTTAAAGTCCCCAAGGAGGATGCGTTCCCCCAGGAGATGCTCTGCCAGGGCATGGGTTAGGGATTCTAGGGAAGAGGCAGCAGACTGGGGCAAGAGACGTACAGGGGATTGGTGTCTCCAAGGAGCAGCTTAACAAAGAGGATCTCATTTACCGAGTCACAGAGGGGAGGGAAGTCTAGCTGTGTAGCACTGAGATTCATCTTGGTGTAGATGAGAACCCCACCACCTCTTCTTCCTACACAATCCTTTCTGAAGGTGTTGTAGCCAAGTAGGTCTACTTTGTGAGGGAGGATTTGTGGTTTGAGCCAGGTCTCGGTCACCACTAGTACATCAGGTTTGTACAATGCTGTCCAGGCTTTGAGGTCAGGGACTTTGTGCCTTAGGCTCCCAACATTCATATGGACCAGCTGGAGGCCCCTGGTCACAGCCCAGAGTGGGTTGGTGGAGTCACTGAGAGCAAGGTTTGGGGAGTGGGGGCCGGGATTAGGTTCAACGTCTTCTCCCAGAGCAAGCTTAAGCCTGGCAAGGTACCTGATAATTCTGGAGGGAGAAAAGGAGTATCTCCATCTGTCTCTCATGTGGATGCCGTAAAATAGGTTGTAACAATTTCCATTTTGGGTTACCCCATACATGGAAAGAAGCAGTAAGTTGGTCTCCTCCATGAGGGGCTCAGAGGGGCAGGGGAGCTGACCCGAGTGCCCTCCCTGGTCCGGGGGACTGGGGTCTCGAGAATACAGCAGGTCAACTTCCAGGATAAGGGCTATGTAGGCGAAGACTGCCATAAGTCCAGTACCCCATATGGTTACTCTGGATACAACAGGAAGTGTGTCTGCAGCTCCTGGAGGAGGTAGCATTAGCTATGGGATGAGGGGATGACTGCAGTTTCCTTGAGGGGTAAAGAAGTTAAGGGGGAAGGGGACTGCAGTGGAAGACAGGTCCGTTAAGGGACTTGAGCAACAGGGGTTGGGGCTGACTGAGGAAGTAGTTAAGATAGACAGCAAACCTGAGGTATAGAGAGATGTCACTCTTGAGGGATAAATTTTCCTGGGGTGTAGAAGGGTAACACTGGGTGAGTGCCCAGGCTTGTAGCAAGCAATTCAACAAGTGCCAGTTAACAGCAGAAACAGCTTCATTCAGGATTGCTTTCTTTTGGTAGGGAAAAGATCAGTCAAACTGTACCAGGCAATCAGGCTAGCAGAAAATCAATCTAACAGAAAACAACTTAAGGCAAGGCAGGCATATGGGCCAGGAGTTATACTGAAGCAATCAGGCTAGCACCAAAATTAAGCAGAACAGCTCTAAGGCAATGGTAGCAGTAAGTTAACAGAACCTTGGGGGGTTATGCTGTAGCAGACAGTAAGGCAGAAACAATTAGTCTAGCAAAACAGTATGGGAAGGCAAAGGTACAGTACAAGTCATATTAAACTGTTCCACCAATGAGTTGGTTTAGCATTGTTTTTCACAGTTGGCAATGCACTGGCAACTCATACTGCATTATTTTTCAATTCTTAACTAGCTCAAGAGCAATGTTTATGAAATGTTTTTGCAACTTATTTGGAATGTATCTACAGTCCAGTCACAGTGCAATGCAAATCTAAGTTTTAACTTTTAAGAAACTGTTTTTGCAGAGCTTTGTGCTATATCCAGCAACACTTACACAACTCAATCAGAATTGCTACAGCAACTCATTGAAAGAACAGTTTAATGTGACTTGTACTGTAGGCATTAGGTGTCAGTAGAACAGACAGAGGAAGGTGGACACCAGTCTATCACTTTTCGGTCCAGTGGGCAGCACTCGCGCTGGACTGCAGGGGTAGGTGTGGTGAGATAAGCCTTCCTGAGGAAGGGAGGGGCAATGTTTCATTTAAGGGAGGACGGCACGGGTGAGGATGCCCTCAGAAGGTCATTGCAGGGAGGGACCCATGGCAAAGAGCCACCCTCTCAAATCCCCTGACATGTCTGGAAAATCGAGTATGGCCAGCGGGGCTCAGAGCCGGCTTTTGATACTGGTTGCCTGAGTGTCAGTGAGCTGCAGGATCAATAGGCACACGGTGTTTGTTTTCAAAAGTTTATGTTCTCAGGGAGAATTTGATGAGCGGTGCTCCAGTGGCGAAATCCAGGGTGAGTCTGGGCCAGTCAGTAAGGGCACACAGCTTCAGAATGTGACCCCCTCATCCAACTAGCCACTGGTGTCTGATTTGAAGAAATGTCGCTACATTGTGCTGTCTGAGGCTTCTGGTGAACGTTGCAGGTTTCAGGGGAGGTATGCCAGTGAAAGCGCCTCACCCAGAGGAAAAAAGTCTTGCGGATGTTTCAGGAGATCATTGTAGGGGTAGGGGACCCGTGGCAAACTGCCATCCTCTCAAACCCCTGAGGTGTCTGGAAAATCAAGTATGGCCAGTGGGGCTCAGAGCCGGCTTTTGATACTGGCCGCTTGAGCATTCACTGAGCGGCAGGACCAATAGGAGTTCAGCTTCAGAATGTGACCCCCTCGTCTGACTAGGCGCTGGTGTCTGATTTGAAGAAATGCCACTGGATTGTGTGTCCAAGGCTTCTGGTGAATGTTGCAGACTTTGGGGGAGGTCCGCCAGTGAAAGTGCCTCACCCCAAAGAAAAAAAGTCTTGTGGATGTCTCAGGAGATCGTTGCAGGGGGAAGGGACCTGTGGGAAAGGGCCACCCTCTCAAACCCCTGAAGTGTCTGGAAAATTGAGTATGAATGACTGCAGTAATAGGGTACTACAGAAGAGGGAGTTAGTTTAGGGGCAGAGGAGTGGCCAAAGAGTAGTTGTTGTTCAGGAGGGGTCAAAGCAGCAAGACCTGGAGTTCAGGGTAATATTATGCTTGAGGGCCCATTTAAATTGTGAGATGTTGGGGAGGTTGGCTATGCTGGCAGGGAGTTCATTGAATCACAGAACCACCTGATTAGCAAAGGAGCATTGCCCCTGGCTAGTTCTTTGCAATGGTATGGCTTGCGCTTTTTGGGTCTATTGGTTATAGACAGGCCTGGGGAGGGAGCCAAATGGGGGGGGGGTCTAAGATCCAGAAGTACTTTCTTAGCTAGTAAGATTGTTTGAGGAGTAAATGCAGTACAGACTCAGAGCCTCTTCCAGGAAAATACGGGTACATGGACGAGGGGTCACAGCATGCGCCGTAAGGGAGGTAGATTCAGAAGGAACCTCAGGAAATTCTTCTTCATGGAGAGAGTGGTGGAACCCTGGAACAGCCTGACCGAAGAGGTTGTTGCTGCTGAAACAATAAGGGAGTTCAAGTGAGCTTGGTACAGGCACATTGGAAACTCAAAATGAAGTGACGAGGGGGGTAGGAAGTTGGGCAGACTAGATGGATTGCACGGTCACCTTCTGCTGACACATTCTGATGTTCTTACAAGCAGATAGGTGGAGCCAGTTTGTGAGGGCATATAAATTGTAGGAGTGAGCGCAAGTGTGTGAGCCAGTAACAACAACAGGCTTCATTGATCAATGTCCTAGCACTATCTAGTACTGTACTGGGGGCTGACCCATAAAGTGGGAACCCATGGTGTTCGAGGGAGAGCACTGAACTTTCTCAGGAATGCCTGGATTATATACTAAGGTTAATGCTAAGGCAAAAGGAGCCAAGAAGGGCTGGATGGTCCATTATTTATTCCTATCTATTTACCTATAAAATGTCATTTTATTTCCTTTTAAAATATGCTGATCTAGCCTATATTTAAACTGTGCTTTACTCTCACTACTTATTACCTCCAGTGGAAGCTCATTCCATAGGTTCACTATCCTTTGGGTACAGAATGCCTTTCTTTTACTTCTGTTAAATTGCCTTCCCCTGAGCTGTAATGGATGTCCTCTGGAACTGATTTCTGGGTTTTTAGTGGTTAAATTTGGTTCATTTAGTAAGCAGGGATTTTGCATTATGTCATAGCAACGGACTAAGTCTTGTCTAATTCTTCTGGTCTCCAGAGTCATCAGTTTTAAAGCCTCTAATCTACCCTCATAGGGAACAAATCTTAAGATATGCACCATCTTTGTGGCTCACCTCTGCACCCTCTCCAGGGCACCCACCCCTCCCCTTGATATAGGACCCTATAACTGGCTTCCATAATCCAGCTGTGGTCTAACACACGCCTTGTACAATGGGAGAATCACATCCCCACTTGTGCTCCTAAGGTTTCTTTTTATAGCTCACAGTACATTGTTTGCTTTGGTTATCTTTTTTTTGTAGTGCACCTCAAAGGTCTTTCCTTGGGGGATCTTGAGGGAAAGTAGGGCATTGCTGAACATGCATATCTTTGAAGTAGTCACCCGGGAGTATACGTGAAAGGTCAGTGAGCGCGCTGTTGAACTCATTGGCAGTTTTGATGGGTTCCAGTAGGGATCTGTATCTGTATCTGTATCTGTATCTGTATCTGAGTGGCCAGAGTAGTTGTCCCTTTTTTATTTAGGTGACACCCATCCTTTGAGTAGAGTGCATCATTGTGAAAGAATTCATCCCAGTTGTCTATAAAGGTTATTCCTTCAGCAGTGCATTTGTTTGAGATCCTAATATTTATTCTTTTTATTGTGTGTGTTTTTTTCAGCATCACAATGTAGTCTGGGTAGTATCCCAGATATTATTGGTATTTGTCCAGCCTTAGTTACCACCTCTACACATTCCAGTATATCATCCACTAAGTCCTTTTCATGATCTTTCCCAATATTATTTGCCCCCACGTGAATAACTACAATTTGACTGCTTGGTCTTATGTCTATTAATTTTGGTAATCTAGTCTTTATGTCCTGAACTCTGGCCCCTGG
Source organism: Neoceratodus forsteri (assembly GCA_016271365.2). Lineage (NCBI taxonomy): Eukaryota > Metazoa > Chordata > Ceratodontiformes > Ceratodontidae > Neoceratodus > Neoceratodus forsteri. Next base: position 88,806,034 of record CM028136.1, read on the forward strand.
TAAGTAGTATACAACTGTATTAATTTTCTTTTCATTACATACTATGGTATCAGTTCTTCTCAGTATAGAATCACCTATGACCAGGATGTGTTTGCTATCCTGTGTGGTACAGGGTGGGGTTTGTGTGTTTATGGTGTCTGTTAATGCGTCTCCCTGACCATGATTTTGTTAAGACTGAGTAATTGTTATGTAGGGTTGTCTCCCTACTACCCCATGGCTCTTTCTCCTTTTATTTTTTGGCATTTTAGTCGCTAGAGTCCAACATATATCCTGTTCGGTCATCATCTCTTCTTGTGCCACTTCCCTCTCTAAAGTTATTTTTATTTATTTATTTGTGTCTAGGATTACAAAGTACCTTTGAGCAAAGGCTCTTTTACATAGGTTCCACATCATGCTGGTTACAGGGTAACAGACACTAAAACATAAAACAGTTACAGGTACATGGTTTTAGACAGTTACTTTGCTTGACAAAATCAGACTGAGCGATGAGTAACTAAAGAAACATTAGGAGGAAGAGGGCAAGAAGGGGAGAGGGCTGACGGTAGGGGAAGGCATAGGTGTAGAGGGTCAGGGTGAGGCAGCCAAGGGGCCTTGTCAGGACAGACACAGGGCAAGTGCATTAGAGTTGCATTGGACAGGTAAGTGCAAGAAGAGAGGGCAGAAACTGACACCTATAAGGTCAGAAGCAGCATAGGGAATGAAGATGTTATGGGGTGCAAGCACAGGTGGAGTTGCCAGTTATGAAGTGGTGGAGCTTTCTTTTTAATGTTCCAAGCATTGCTGTGGATGAGGTTTCACTAGAGAGCTCATTCAGCCAACTCAGAGCCCTGCATGCAAATGACCTTTGGCCTTGCAACATGCGGCAGCGGGAGATTTGAAGGATATGGGGCTTATTTCCCCAGATGCAGCACTTGTTGTACATGCTGCTTCTACAGCATATCTGCTGATTCCTATTTGTTGGATATTATTTAAATCTCCCCTCAGTTGTTGAATAAGTATACATTTAACACACATATTATCTCCCTGTGAAATAGTATCTGGATCTAGCGTAAGCATTTGGCATGCGCCACATGGATACAGAATTCCTTTAGCTTTCATTGCTTCTAGCAGGGCCCTGCCTCCTGTCTGGTTTCTATGGTTCAGGTTTTGAATATTTAACTTACCACGCCCGCTTTGCCCCTTAAGTTGTGCACTGGCCTAGTTCCTTTGTTCCCTTGTCCCCGTGTGTCTCCATGCGCAGCTCTGCGTGCTCGAGCTCGCACCACTCGCTGTTGCGGCTGCCTTTTAAAGTCCTGTAGCCTGGAAATGAGTCACTCTGGCCCCCGAGTATGTTTGCCAAAATAAACAAATCCCTTATGCCAAATAACTACATTTCTACAGGGCAGTAGTCTATTGTATAGCTTGCCCACTGCCACAGCCCAGTACGAAATAGTTTGTATTTCAAGTCCTGTAGTCCACTGGGGCACTTGTGGACTACAGACTGCTCCTCACTTTCTGATTCCTGTTCAGCAGGTTTTTCTCACAATATGCTTGCATACTAAAACTATGTAAAATCCCTGAGGTTTGTTGCTTCAGGGATTTTACATAGTTTTGGTGTGCAAAACATATTGTGAGGAACAACCTGCTGAACAGGAATAAGGAAGTGGGGAGCTATTTGTAGTCCACAAGTGCTCCAGTGAACTACAGGACTTGAAATACAGACTTAATTTTGTACTAGGGTGTGGCAGTGATATACACTTTTTTCTCATGAGTGAATTTAAAAATCCAGTATTTTTGTTTGTAGTCTTTTGACATCTGCTCTTGCCTGGTGTATTGTTCTACCACATACAGCGGTACCTTTTCATCTTCCATTCAGTAGTGTAGCAAACTTCCAGAGGGCCTGGGTGCAAGAGTATGTTATAGGGCCCCCCTGGTTTTGAATAGACATCAAAATTATGATTTGGGCCCCTCAAACCTCATGGGCCCGGGTGCAACTGCACCCTCTGCACCCTTGTAGCTACACCCCTGCTTCCATTATAGATACTCTTTTCTCCATTTCAGTTTTTCTGCCTTGCCTGCGACATAAATCTGTCTCCCTGTTAGTTAATGTCACAGGGATTGTTTTGCATCTCATTGGTTATTTCCTCACATTAGCAACAGTCTCTTTAATGGTGCCCATTTCTTTTAATATCTCCACCGACCAGTGAGGCGTGCGTTGAATTAGCTGTGCAGCATTTTGGTGTGCTGCATTTTGTCTCAGCTGACCAGTTTAAAGCATGCTTGTGTGTGTTTGAGGTTATTTTAAGAGTTGTACATTTTAATTTTTCCTGCTTCATAATTCCTTCATTTTACCTTCATTCACTACGTGGGCAGATTTTTTTATTGTTGCTGTACACCAGTAACCTTTGCTATAGCTGGCTCACCCATCTTAATTATGGGAGCAGTATCTTTATTTAGAACATTTCTTTTATGTGTGTGTGTTTCCCCTTTCTTTGGGTTTCTACTTCCATACTCCCACTTTTTTATTTAAAGGCATTTCAGGTGTTCTGTTATGTTAAGGTTCATTAAAAGATTCTTTACTTTTCTAAGTTCAAGAGCAGTTGATGCCTTTAGAAAACATAATATTTAGACACACTTCCGCTTGTATTTCATGTACGTGTATATGTATTTTACAAATTTCTTCCTTCCATTACCTATTACTAAACAAATTTCTACAAAAACAAGTTTATATCCCACAGAGTTTATCTGCCTCTGTAGCTTATTCTCTGCTTAAAATGATAATGCATTGTTGTGACGTCATAGTCTGTTGCCAAAAGAATAACTATGATGTCACAAGCAGAGTATTGTGACATCAGATTGGGAAGATACAAGAGGAGTCGATGAACCCTCAGTGAACAACTATCCTGTTTTCATACACATGACCTCAGTAATAAGTAATGGAGGTAAGAAATACAGAGCTAATGAGAAATATAAGCTGTTCTGTGTCTAAATATTATATTCTTCAAAGTTCTTCTTGAGGTGCCGGTGGCACTTTCAGTAACAGTTTTTACCTTTATGAATTCCACTCTATTTTTGTTGCAGGGTATGCCCGCACTATGGATCTATAATGCTCACCATTAATATTTTTACTAAAGAGGTCTTCAGGGCATAGCTTTATTTTATGTCAGGCCGGTGACTGAAAGGTGGGTGAAGACCTGGGCACCAAGGATTTAATTCACTTATGTCGAGCCAATGATTGTAGGAATGGGGGAACCCCTGGGCACCAAGGATTTAATTCACTTATGTCGAGCCAATGATTGTAGCAATGGGGGAACCCCTGGGCACCAGGGATTTAATTCATTAATGTCAGGCCAGCAATTGGTGGGGGTGAACCACTGGGCACCAGGGATTTAGTTCACTTATGTCGGTCTGGCAATTCGTGGGAGAGGGGAACCGCTGAGCACCAGGAATATAGTTCATTTATGTTGGGCCAGCAATCAGAGCAAGGGGAGACCATTAGGCACCAGGGCTTAACTAAATTAGTACCAGGATGGCAATTTGAAGGGGGGGACCACAGGCCACCAGGGGGCAAGTGTGCTCCACCAGTGGCCAACTTAGTTGTTGGCTGCAGTAACTCCGGCAGCCAGTAGGGCTGCCCAGAGTTAGATGGGGTTTTGTTTGTCAGTATTCGCATTGCACAAAATGACTGCACTAACCTGTTTTGTACAGTGCAAATGTACTGAATACGGGGTTGTGCTGGTATTTCTGTCCTTGCCCCACCCTTTGCCCACCCACATACATTAGTTTTTGCACTGGCGCTGACTCTCTTTGCCCCCACAAAGGCCCCTCTTGAATATCGTGATCCAGTGCAAAACCCGGTTTCACAGACAAACACCCGGTTGTGCCCATGCAAACTTTTAAATAACAGACCCCATACGTTTGACTGAGAGCATATTTTCTATAACATTCAGTCTCAGAGCCCTGCATTATATGTTGTTGATAGTCTCTTGTCTTCTTGGTCTCACTACATTGTATATGGCACTTTACTATAAATATCTCAGCTGTATTCATTTTTTTTTACAAATAGGTTAAGACTAAACTCCTTTGAGAACATCTTTGACAAAGCTGCTGTACGTTGTTTAAGATGGGTTGTGTATTTATCATGTGCAAAAAAAGTTGAACATTAATTTTGCTGTGTATCACATAAAGAACTGAGTCTCAATTTTCAATATTAGAAATTGTGAATGTACAGCAAAAATGGTTGCACATGGTTGCAAATGCAAGTTTTTCTGCCTGCACACAATTAAAAAAAATTTTACCTTTTTGGGACCTTCTCTGCAGTTTATGGCAGTCTACACATCTTTTTATGTGCATCTGCACCAAAATGTTCTGCCTGGTATTGCAACTTTCTGCACCTACACATGAAAAGTAAAGGCACACAAAATGCTGAAAGTAAGCCTTTTTGCCAATACAAGGAGTTTTCCCTGCACCAGCAAGTTGCATACTCTACCATTGCTTGACAAACCAAAGTTTAGACTTACAAATGATTCAGCTTTTTCCTAGAAAATCAAGGTGCCAATTCTTTCATAGCTTTTCCAGGCTTCTCCTTCTGTCTGAGTACAAGGAACATATCAAAACTACTAGAGATGCTAAGTCTTCCAAGTCAAGCTTTCCCTTGATTCTCACTTTAAATTGACATGCACCCCTTCCCTACCAAATGCATTTCAAAATCTCGCCTCCTAGAAGCAATGATAAATAGCTACTCAGGTATTCAATTCCAACCTCACAAACTCCAGCAAGGTAAAAAGAGAATCAAAACATTTATAAAACCAGTCACTGGCCAGTACTAAAGTCCTCATATATGGTCCTCATGTAATCCAGAAAGACAGTGACAATGTTTACGTATGTAAGTTTACATCCCAGAAAACAGCTGAAGCAGTTCCAATAAAGACACTGAAAAGAGGCACCAAGTAACACTCACAGTCCCTACACCCACTGCCATCTGGAATATTTCTGGCACAATTTAATGAAAATGTAGCTTCACTGAAGCCAAAGGCCAGAACAGCATGTATTTATTTAGTTAAAAGTTGGTAACCAAGAAAGGCACACTGAGCCGAAGCTTGTTTCCAGGTGCGACCGGGGGTACAATTGGGTTGAAATTACAACATAGAAAATGCAATATCAGATCAGTACAACATAAATACAAGAACAACAACAACATCAAAGAGTAGCAGGACAATATGAGTTACAATTTGAGAGGCAGTAAGTGCATATGAGACCAGACGATGGAGGCAATATCAATCTGGAATTGAGGCAGGAGATTTAGCTTGGGGGGCAGGAGGCTGGGGGGGGGAGTAGGAGGGGGACAGAGGAGGTGGAGTGGCATGAGAAACTGATGCCAAGGAGGTGACATAGAAGGGTTTTGAAGGAAATGAGTGAAGGGGAATGACAAAGGTCCCAGGGAAGTTTATTCCAGAGAAAAGGGAGGCAAATAGGAAGAAATTGATTGATTTGCCCCAGTATCAGGGTGGGGGAGGGAGAAAACATGAGAGTCTCTGGACTGAAAGAAACAGGTAGAAAGGTTTTCAGGTGATATGTAGGAGGAGTGGAAGAAAGAGAGTGTTCAGAACCAGTATTTAGCAATAAGGGAGAGGCAATGGACCTCACACCTGTGGGATAGTGGCTTGATGGAGAGAGAGGAGTAGAGGAGACAGTGATGAGTGAGGGGAGGAGGTAGCAAAGCGACAGAATGAATTAAGGAGAGTGTTCTGTCTAGACAGGGAAGTCGCAGGGGCAGAGCCATAGACAATGTCAGCGTAATCAATAACAGGTATATCATTTTCGTGGCTAGATCACTCTGGGTAGGTATATGGAGGCAGTATCTGTGGCAATAGATGATGTCAAGTTTTGGGAGAAGTTTAGTGTAGATGGCATCTACATGGGAAGAGAAATCAATATTTACTCCCAAAGTGGCTCATGAGACCCTCTCTCACCAGGTTCAGGTATTCACTCAGGCATAGCAGTCTAGAAGAAAGTTAGTGTGCTCCTACTGCAGTAGTCTGGAGAAAGCTAGGGCACTGCGTTTCTACTGCAGTGCCCACAGGTCAACAATCAGCTGCACTTTTGTCAATCATCACCTGAACAGGTAGAGCCAGACCCTACTCTCTCACTACTGTGCTGTGATTTCATAGTCTCTCTGGTGTAAGATGTGATCCAAGAGCATCCTCCCGAGCCTGCTAACTTCGCCCTGGAATTGACACAGCATGCTGTCAGTAAAACACATAGCTGACAGCCTTCCGAGCCACCTCTAAACCGTATGCCACTGTTGTTCTTCCAAACAGCCCAGAACAGCCAATGCAGTCCACCACAGGTCTGCAGTAAGTTTCAAATCAGTTAACAATGGTGCTTGTTGAAATTGGGAAAGGTACCATATACCCCAGTTGTAGCTGTTAAATGATGCTTCCTACAGAGACTGAGAGCACCTAACTAAAAACAATAAAACTTTAAACCCTAATCTAATTCACTGCAATTCCTGCAAAATTCTAAGTTAAAAATAGTGACTTAGCAATAGAAACAACTGAGGAACAGTGGTGCTTACATCCGTGGTCTCCCCAGCATGGCGTCCCTCTTCCCTCTCTAACACTTCCTCTGTGACACACACACACACACCAAAAAACATTTTAGCCCAGTGCTTCTCCAAAGAGTGCTCAATGGTCCAATGAGCTCATCAGCACAATTTGGGTGGTCACCAGGGTCTTTGGAGACCCAATTTAAAACATAATTGAACTGACAATGTCTTACCTTAATAAGATGAGACATGTGTAAGGCCCCTGTAGGTGGGCATACTCCAGATTACCTTAGGAGTACGGGGTGCCAATATCTCTAAATAACTACCAGGTCACAGTAGAGTTTCAGTGACACCTGGGTCCTTTTTCTCCTTCACTAGAGAGCAGGATTTCACTGTATACAGATGATAGAAATAATGCAGTGCCTCCACCCAGGAAAAGATTTTAGTAGGCCCAGTGTCTGGTCAGTACAACCCCTGGGGATCCTGTATCTGCCCATCTACCCACTGTGGTCACCACAACCATGCAGGTCCCACACAAAACAGTTCTCCAGTTTCCCCAGTTAGCATGACTTTTCCTAAGCAGGCAAGAATGAGAAATGGCTTTCATTCAAACACAACTTTATTTTAGGGAGGCCCCTTAAAAGGAAAGATGGGTTTGTACAATGAAGGAATAATACCGGACAGGGTGGGTATTATGCAGGGATAACATCCCACCTCAGATGGTTGGGCCCAAGGCCACAGGCTGAGGGAGTCCAACACCTGAGAAGGGATGTTATCCCAGCATAACACCCACTCTGGAGGGCATTATTCCTATTATACAATGGCTTTTTGTTTTTAGAAACATAGAAACATAGAAGTTGATGACAGATAAGGACCGCAAGGCCCATCCAGTCTGCCCATTTCTTTTTCTACCTTATGAATGTGCCATAGGCCTTTGCTGTGTCAATGGCCTATCTATTCATACTCATCAGTATTGAAACACAGAAACTTAGAAACATAGAATGTGACAGCAGATAAGGACGGCTTGGCCCACCTAGTCTGTCCATTTTCCTACCTAACAGATAAGCTGCAGATCCTAGTTAACCAACATCTTACTTCCTCCTACCCCCACTAGGACTGCCTTATGCCTGTCCCATGCATTCTTGAATTCCCCCACTGTTCTTGACTCCACGACCTCCTCAGGGAGGCTGTTCCATGCATCCACAACCCTCTCTGTGAAAAAATACTTCCTCACATTACCTCTGAGCCGTCCCCCCTCTATCTTCAAATTGTGCCCCCTTGTTCTTGCACATCTCTTTTTCTGAAAGATGCTACCCTCTTGGACTTTGTTGATTCCCTTGAGGTACTTGAAAGTTTCTATCATGTTCCCTCTCTCCCTTCTTTCCTCAAGGGTATACATATTAAGCTCCTTTAGTCTTTCTTCGTATGTCTTCTGGTGTAGACCCTGCACCATTTTGGTTGCCCTCCTCTGGACAGCCTCCACTCTCTATGTCTTTGCGGAGATGGGGTCTCCAGAACTGCACACAGTACTCCAGATGGGGTCTCACCAACTGTCTGTACAGAGGGATAACAACTTCCTGTTTTCTACTATTGATGCCTCTTCCTATGCATCCTAGTATCCCCCCAGCCTTCCTTATTGCCTTCTCACATTGCTTGCCCACCTTTAGGTCATCTGATATAATTACCCCCAGGTCCCTTTCCATTTTTATTGTTGTCAGTATCTCACCCCCCCCCATTGTGTACTCTTCCCCAGGGTTTTTGTTTCCCAGGTACATTACCTTACACTTCTTTGCATTGAATCTGAGCTGCCATACCTCTGACCATTCCTCCAACCTTGCCAAGTCCCTTCTCATCCTTTCCACTCCATCTTGTGTATCAACCCTGTTGCAGATCTTTGTGTCGTCTGCAAAGATACATTCTTTTCCTTCCAGTTCCTCTGCAATGTAACTTATAAAGACATTAAAAAGGACTGGTCCTAGTACTGAACCCTGCGGTACCCCGCTAGTAACCCTCCTTTCTTTACTGTGGATTCCATTTACTACTACCCTTTGTGTCCTGTTGTCTAGCCAATTTTTTATCTAGGCTACCACCTTGGGACCCACTCCAAGACTGGCTAACTTGTGTATTAATCTTTAGTGTGGGACTGTATCAAATGCCTTGCTAAAATCTAGGTAGGCCATGTCCACAGCCCCTCCCTGGTCTACTACTTTGGTCACCCAGTCAAAGAAATCTATTAGATTTGTCTGACATGACCTTTCCATCGTGAATCCATGCTGCCTTGAGTCCTGTACCCACTGGCCTCTAGGTACTCAACAATTCTTTCCTTCAGAAGTGATTCCATCATTTTCCTTACCACTGAGGTTAAACTAACAGGTCTGTAGTTTCCTGCTTCTGCCTTGCTTCCCACTTTTGTGAAGAGGAATCACATCCACCCTCCTCCAGTCCTCAGGTACCACCCCATCCTCCCATGATTTGTTAAAGAGAGTAGTCAGCGGTGTCATTAGTTCTACCCTTAGTTCTTTTAGAATTCTTGGGTGAATCCCATCAGACCCCATTGCTTTGTCCACCTTCAATTTTATTAGTTCTTTCAGAACCCTTTCATCTGTAAATGGACTGGTATCGAACCCTGTCTTCAGTGTTTCTCTTGTTTGGTTTAGGTACCTCCCCCTCCTCTTCCTTTGTGAATACTGAGCAGAAATATTCATTTAGTATCCCTGCTTTTTCACTGTCACCCTCTAGCCACATTCCCTCCCCTTTATTAAGCCTCAGTATCCCTCCTTTGGTCTTTCTTCGCTCCCTAATGTACCTATAAAAGGTCTTATCCCCCTTCTTAACAGAGTTGGCTATCTTTTCCTCGGTTTGGGCCTTTGCTATTCTGACTGCCTTCCCAGCCTCTTTCTGCTTTAACTGATAAAGTTCTCTGTCCTGCTCCTTCTGTGTTTCCTTATATTTCCTAAATGCTATCCTTTTCTCCCTAACCTTCCCTGCCACCTCTTTTGAGAACCATAGCGTTTTTTTCCTTCTTTGTGTTTTGTTGGTTTGCGTTACACAAAGGCTTGTTGCCTCTGTGATGGCTGGTTTGATTATTCCCCATTGTTCCTCCACCCCTCCTTCTTGCCTGTTTGCTAGTGCTTTTCTGAGGCACTCTCTCATTGTCCCAAAGTCAGCCCTGCTAAAGTCCAATACTCTTGCTTTTGTATGGCTTGATTGTATGGCTGTGTTTATTGTGAACCACACTGTTTGGTGGTCGCTTGTTCCCATATGGCTACCTACTTCTAAATCTGAGATTCTTTCTCCATCCCCATTTGAGAGTACCAGGTCTAAGATTGCTCCCTTCCGAATGAGTTCCAATACTAGCTGTCTGAGGCATGCCCCCCCTGTAGGGCATCAAGAATGACCATGCTCTTGGATGTGCCTGCAGCAAAGGTGCTCCAGTTAACATCTTATTCAGGTCCCCCATCAACAATATCTCCCCTTTTTCTGCCATTCTAAGGAAGCCTTCTATCATTTCTGTGTCCATTCCCTCCCCCTGAGATGGGGTCTGTATGCAACCCCCACGTGAATTGTGGTGCCATTTCCTGTCTCCAGGTTGACCCAGAGTGCCTCAGCTACTTGTTTACTCTTTAGTTCTGTTGCTTTGATTTCTTCCTTTCCATAGAGAGCTACTACTCCTCCTCCTCTTTTACCCTCCCTGTCCCTCCTGTAGATTGTGTGTCCTGGTATGTTGACATCCCAGTCATGGTTCTCTGTGTACCATGTTTCTGTGACTTCCACAATATCCAGGCAACCCTCTTCCATCAAGGCCACTAGTTCAGGAAGCTTGTTACACAGACTACGGGCATTGGTACTCATCACCCTCCACTTTTTGATAGCCTTATCCCTTTTAGCCCCACTCCTGTCCTTACTGCCTTTGCCTTTTTTCTTCACATTTACCTCTGTCCTTCTCCCTAATGACTTCTCTACCTTGGTGTTTACCTCACTAATTACCGTGTTTTGTGGGGGGAGGCTGGGATTTCCCTGCTCCTTTTCAGTGCCTCCCCCCTTGGCTAGTTTAAATGCTTGCCAATGTAGCATTTAAACCTCTCACCTAGGATCCTGGTTCTCCCCTTATGCTTATCCCATGCCTATTTGAAACCCTGCACTGCATTCATATCCACCACTTCCTGAGGTAGGCCGTTCCATGCATCCACCAACCTTTCTGTGAAAAAGAACTTCCTCACATTACCCCTTAATCTGCTTCCCTCTACTCTCATGCTGTGTCCTCTTGTCTTCCTGTTTTTCTTATATTGAGACATGTTAGATTATTTCACCTTGTTAATGCCCTTATGGTGTTTGAATGTTTCAATCATATCACCTCTCTCCCTCCTTTGCTGTAGGGTATACATATTGAGTTCAGTCAATCTGTCCTCATATGTTTTCTGATGCAGTCCCTGCACCATTTTGGTTGCCCTTCTCTGGACTGCCTCAATTTGGTTAATGTCCTTGTGCAGGTACGGCCTCTAGTATGGCACACAGTACTCTAGATGGGGCCTGACCAGTGTCTTGTAAAGAGGGATTATTACCTCCCTCTTACGACTTGTGATACCCCTACTAATACACCCTAAAATCCCTTTATCCTTACCTACTGCTTTAGAGGTCTGCTTAGATGATTTCAGGTCATCGGTGATGATGATGCCCAAGTCTCTTTCTTCCCTTGTGACTGCTAGCAACTCCCCTCCCAGCCTATAGGTGGCTTCAGGGTTTCTCTTCCCTATGTGCATGATCTTGCACTTCTTTGCATTAAATCCCAGTTGTCACTCTTCCGACCATTTTGCTAGTTTATCCAGATCTCTTCTCATTCTGCCCACCCAACCCCATCTGGATAATCTACTCTGTTGCAGATCTTGGTGTCATCTGCAAACACACAAACCTTATCCTCCAGTCCATCTGCAATGTCACTGATGAAGATATTGAAGAGGACTGGCCCAGAACTGGCCACAGGACTGATCTCTGAGGTACCCCACTTGTTACTTGCATCTCTTCTGACTGTATACCGTTTACCACCACTCTCTGTTTTCTACCTGTCAACCAGTTTGACAGGACCTTCCTTTTGTAAACCCATGCTGTCTTGGATCCTGTGCTCCTAAGGATTCCAGGTGTTGCACTATCGTTTTACAGAATAAAAAAATAATAATTTGAAAGAATGTTTTTGTTAGTGTCTAAAAATACTTTTGTTTTTTAGGAGAAGAATGGATAACAAATGCAGACAGACAATCAGCAGGGAGGTTATGACAGGATAACATCCCTGTTGTGATGGCCAACTGACCAATCAGAAGCCAGGATTTTGTCTTGCCATTGTATAATATGAGGCAGATGAATGTGCTCTGATTTGTCTTCTGTTGCCCTATTAGGCCCAACCCAGAAACCGCGACCACTGTTATGTGCCCTTTGAGGGCACGGTCAAAGCAAAGTGTCTCAGGGCTTTTACTGCAAAGCATTTAGCAGGCAAAGCTCTGACACTCTGCCTGCTCCACTCTGTTATTTACAGTACAGTAAATGATGTGACCCTACTACACTGGAGGCTGCTTCCATGGCCTGGTACAAGTATTTCCCTTTTAAACCTGAGGGAGCTCCATTTTAATAGTCCCTGTGTACCAGTGCTGAATCGGTGCAGGCCCGTTGATGTTGCCATAGGTTGACTGGCAATGGTACACTTTAACAGTGAGCAGTTATTGAAGATAAACCCCAGACCCCAAGGCCATGCAGTTGCTTAAACGGCAGTTTGAAATTTCACCACTGAAGTATTTGTACATTTCCTGGTCCATTGGCCAAAGGCAAAGGAAACCCATACATGTTTTGTCAATAACAATTTTTTAAAAATCATACAATCAACTAGCTAATAACATGTATAACATTTACAATCAAGACTTCAATAAATCTAACAAAGTCTTACTAAAGTGATAAACTTAGTCCATTTGAAATAAATAGTACCTCTGTGTTTACTAAAATGACTTAACTGCTTACGGTATCTAAGCAACCATTCATTTTTACTCTATTTACTGAAACATTTTCCCCAATCACAGTGCAGCTGTAGTGCATACTTTGAAACTAACAATGGTACTGGTGTGATGAATGAGCTATTAGCTTCAGTCTATAATCTGTTAATACACATAGTAATTAAATTATTAGATTACAACACATTCCGATAGAATCTGACTGAGGTACCAAAACAAAATAAAATTCTTTAGTAAAAGGGAAACCTTTCTTGAAGCCTTCTTGCTAATTTATGAATGCAGTGCTTGTGGTTAGCCAATCATAAAGAACTCCCACCTCAAAACAACTCAGCCTGCAAACTAATCCATGAGAGAGTTGTTCCAGTTTCAGGGCCTCAATGAGTTCCACTTTTTATTCATTAACAGTTGGTGGCCTTTCTTCTATCCATACTCTCATTATCACATTCTTAGCTGTCATGGCTGCAGAGATCATCCCTTGCAGGGCCCGTTCGAAACACTGGGATATAATAGAGATTATTAAGTATGTTAAATTGTGTTATTCTAAAGTTTACTGCTTTTTTTAAAACTCAGCTTTATTCAGTGTTCAGAAAGCATACCAAACATTGTATCAATAGTAAGAAAACATCTTCACAAACTTTTTTTTTTATTTAATAATTTGGTAACTGGGTAGGGACACTGGAAAATTTCCTTTTTCAGGTCCAACTTGGAAAAAACAACAAGTAACAAATAAAACAATTACACAAATCAACAATTCCAATTAGACTTACTCTACAATAAAGACTTAAACTTATTCTTAAAACAATACAAATATATAAATTGATGAAGATCAGGAGGTAAGGTATTCCAGAGGGATGGGGCTGCAATAGAAAAAGACCTCTATCCAACCCTAGTCTTAAAGCTGGATGATTTAATACAATCCCATTTGCAGACCACAATTTGGGAAGGGATGGATAAACTGTAACCATATCTACCACTGGAAATTTAAGAAATAAAGGAGATTTATAAAGCAAATATCCAGAGAAAAAATTGATTCCATTCCTAGGGGATAACCAACCTAACTGTGAATATAATAAATAATGATGTGTCCTAAATGGAACCAATAAGATAAACGTGCAAATGCTATTATAGGCCACTGACAAAACATTATAATCCCTAACATTCAAATTCCGATATAAATAAACAGAATCAAAATGAGGTAGTAATGAACTGATAGCAATCGATTTTCTAGTTTCAAAAGGAAAAAAATGACAGAAAATTGAATAAAATACCCAATTTCTGATTTATTATTTGACTAACAATTTTAATATGTAATGAAAATGTTAAGCCACAGTCCAGCCACACGCCCAAATATTTAAATTGGGTAACTTGATCTATATCAGCACCATCCCCATTAGATATCAACAAACAAGAATCATCCTTCAACATAGCTGGGGTCCCAAAAATTATTGTTTTAGGTTTTTTTGAGTTTAGAATCATAGAGTTTTGTACAAACAATTTACACACATCGCTAAAACCACCTTCTAAAGCATCTACCAACTCATATTGTGATTTACCACAAATATAGAAAGTCTAGCACTCCAGAGGTGTAATGAATCCTTAATTTAACGTCAGACCACAGCGTTAGACTCAAATAAAAATTGCTTTATTTGCTTACAGATATCCAGGTCAGGTACATACACTGGGAGTCAGTGCCCAGCAACCTCAGCTCTTCGCTCAAATCAGCTTCATCAGGAGGCTGTCTGCTAGGATTACCACAATCAATTTATACTGCTAGCAATTAACAATATATATTAATTACCTTAGTAACAAATACACATCTTTATTTCTTTCCATTTTGGTTTAAAGCTATATGCTGCAGTTTAACAATTGCCCCCTCCCTCTAACCCTCCCCTGATCCACTGTTCCTTCTCTGTGGTGCCCACATAATAGTCTCAGATGTCAGCCATCCTATCGATGCAATCTCTCTTCATCCCTCAACCTCCCCAGCTCCCTGCCAAGCCACTGACCCTCTTCCTTGAGCCTTCTTAGCCTGTGGCATATTGGGCACCCACAACCATTGTACCCTACACTCCTACCCAAGGTCCACACTACTTATACAGAACAGTGAAGTACAGTTTCTCTATATTGATTGAAGTTATTTGCAAACACAATTGCAAACCCACCAATAGCATTCCCAGGTCCCACAAACACATACAGTCCAGAATTAGATGTTTGCCCCAGGTCCTCCTTAGGACCCTCCTGCTGGCTTTAAGTGATGTCACTGTGCTCCCGTTGAGCTTAATTCCAAAAACACAGTCACGGGGACCTTTAAGGTAAATTCAAAAGACACAGTAAAAGAATCTTTAAGCTTAATTCAAAAGACAGCCACAGGACCTTTAAACTTAAAAAAAAAACCACAGCCACAGAAACCTTTACGTTAAATAAAAGAAGAAAAAAAATAGCAAAACTTACAAAAATCTTCTCCGCCCTAACTCTCCCTACAGCAAGTATAATTAACTAATCCTAACCCATCCTCTAACAGAAAGTTTAATCCCAAATGCCCTTGCATGCAGCATAAGACAGCTAACTACAGTACTAATTGGAAACCACAATCCTACTCATAAGAACTATAGACCCTACTCATAAATTGTATATATTTATACATCTTTAAGAATGAGCTCATACGGCTGTTCCTTGTTTCCTCCTTCCTCACCTGCTCTGAGGGCTCAGGTCAGTCTGCAGCTTCCCAAGCTCCTCCCTCACAGCCTTCAATCCCAACCCCCAGTGGCTTTTCAGTATTTAAGAAAGGCTGGTGGAAGGGGTGTGTGGGAAGGCTTTTACCGTCACTCCAGCTACAGAAACCTTTAAGTTAAATCCCACCTTAAGCTAAATTAAAAAAAAAAAATAAAACAATATCAACACAAAAATCCTCTGCACATTAACTCTCTCAACGGCAAGTAGAATTAACTAATCCTTCTCTCCTGTAGTTTAAAAAAAAATAGCAAAACTTAGAAAAATCTTCTCCACAGCAAGCAGACTTAACCAATCCTTCATGCCTTCTCCACAGCAAGCAGACTTAACCAATCCTTTTTATCCAGGCTTGTGACAACACGTCAGATACTGTGTTCTGTGAGGCACTGGTGATTCACAAATTGAAGCTAATTTTTATAGAATAAATCAACAAACTTATTAACCAATCCATGGTCTCCCTTGTAATGTATAAGCAAATACTGGCTCTATCCTGACCATGGTTTAAAAGATAACAATAAAACATTTAACTCTGGGTTTTTTTATTTATTTTTTTGATAACTGGGTAGGTGCACTAGACACGAAAGTGACTATTTTCAGGCACGACCCGGGAAGTCAACAACAAAGGGAGATAACAGATTACAAAGATTACAATGTCATGAGCAGCATAAAACATTTCAGGCAAACCTGGGGAAGAAAAACATAGAGAGAAGACATTTACAGGGTCAGAAGCCATACAATACAAAGCAAGCATAAGGTGAGATAACTTTAGGACATAGTAATGATACAAGGCATAAACGGTTTACAATTAAACAATTGTGGATAAGTGCACACATGAGGATTAACATAGTAATAGCAGGGATATGAGGTACACAAGGAAGAGGTCAAATTGAGCGGTGACATTATGTCAATGTAATGAGAGTTGGAGGGGCAGGAATAAACAGTAAGGATGAGATAGGAGTAGAGGGGCTAGGGGGGAGAGAGGTGTAGTCGAGCACTGTAGGGGGTGTAACCAAGGGGGTTACCAATGCAGTCTCACCCTTCCCACCTTTTGTAAACAGTTGATCCCAATAGTCTCAATATTGCATATCAGTAGCCTGTAATACCTCAAATACCCAGATTGCCCAATGGTACATACTATAATTAGTAACTCTCCAGCACTCCATGCAATCTCTTGCTTAAACAGTTCAGTTCAGTTCTGGACTTCGTCCAGGAACTTGTCCTCTGCCTTGAAAGCTTAGGGTCTCCTATTCCCTATCCTAATGCTTCACTTCACTGTCCACTGTCGCATAGGCCATCCCTTCTTATGACCATTGTGTCCAGCCTTTCCACCTCCCTATGTGTTTCTCCTCAGTAAAACTGAGCCTAGCTATCAGGAGTTCCATGTCGTGGACTTTCGCTATCCCACCTAGCAATTCCTCCTGCATGGGGATATTAGATGTGAGCCAGTGGGTTGTGATACACTTCAGTGCAGTCACCATACATACTAAAATCATTTTTTTTTTTTATCATTGTCTGTCTTCAACTTTACGATCTTGGGGAGTCCTACAATCCACTCTAACTAGTCGAGTGGGATATGTATCCCCGTTATTTGATGGGTGACATCTTGCATAACTTCCCAAAAAGGGGCCAATGTTTGAGTAGTGCCAGAAAATATGCCAATGGCTGCCCACAGGTCTGCCAACACATTCTAAGTTGGTAGTTTGGCAGTGTTTCGTAATAGTCAGCATCCTAAAAAAATATAATAGCACTTTCCAATAAAATTCCCTCCATAATGGAGCACCAGTTACCCTCCATTCTTTTTTTCAATCCAGAATCCCATTCCTTCTTCTGAATTTCTGTAGATGCTTCCCATTCCCAGGCCTCCTTTTTGTAGTAGCTTATAGATGCTTGAGACATATCTTTGGCATCCCGTTAGGGTTACCAGTCAGCCCATTAATGATCTACTTATGTTTTCCTTGTTGCCTGGTATATTTATAAAGTGCCAGATCATCTGCATATACCTCATGAAGTCCGTATTGTCTCAGCCAAACTTCTCTGTAGCTCTACTAAATATGATTCCATACCCTTGTGCTAAAAACTGAGTCAATGAGTAAATCATCTGCATAAACAGATGTGTGTAGTTCCTGATTTCTAATGCTAAGTCCCTTAACTCTATCATCAACATTAAGTTTCCTAATTAATGGATCTATTGTCAGGTTGAATAGTAATGGAAACAGTGGGCACCCCTGCCTTGTACCCCTCATAACCCTGAAATATGGGGAGATCAAACCATTAGTAATTATTGCTGATGTGGGATTATTATATAATAACGTAACTAAATTAATAAATGTACTTGGGAATTAGTACAGTTCTAAAATGTTAAATATATGTGCCCACTCAATGCGATTAAATGCTTTTTTCTATGTCTAAATATAAAAGATCACAAGACTGATCACGCTTATTTGCATGCTCAATTATATGAAAGATTTTTCTTGTATTATCAGAAGGCATCCTCCCTTTCTAAAGCCTGTTTGTTGTTTGGTTATCAAGTAACCAATCAGAGGTTCTCATCTATTGGAGAGAACTTTTGCCAGTATCTTAACATCTGTATTTATTAAGGATATTGTAGATAACTATTGCAGGTCTGAGTATCTTTCCCTGGTTTGGGTAGCAAGGTTATTAGTCATTTAGTTTGATCCCACGATAAGCTGCCTTTTTTCTACCGCTTCATTAAATACTTCTGTCAGAATTGGTGATACTTCTTTGGCAAAAACACAGTAGAAATTAGCAGAGTATCCATCAAGGCCCACCGCTTTGTTTGTCTTCATTGAATGGCAGTGAAGTCTTTGCATTCCATTATCTTGGTGCCCAAATGGTGTTTATCCCCTAAGGCTACTGTTAGCATATCTAAGTTTTCACAGAAGCTAGTCAAACCTTCTGTTACACTCTGAGCATCTGCTTTATATATTTCTTGGTAAAATTATGGACTACTGTATATGGGTCTGTTCATGAAAAGGGGATACCAATGCCCATCATACAGTGCATACCAAATTTGTTAAAAATCAAGAACTGTCAGGCATATGTTTTTGACTAAATCTGAATGTTCGCTATATGTGCATATAAATAACGTAACTATAGAATTCTAGGGTATCCATATTTTTTTGATGGGTTGTCCCACTCCATTGTGCTGCTTTTTTACCTGAAAAAGTGTGACATGCAAAAACACGTCTTACTAATTGTTTTAGCAAGCTATATTTACTGTTTTCCCTTAATAAACTAACTCTGCTTGCTAATCTGGAGTTGTGTTTTTTATTACCTGTTCTCTTTAGCCCATTGTAATGTTCCATTTTTAATTTGTGCAGCTTTGTATTTAGTGTGATAAATGTAACAGTTGGTGTCACAGCATGTTACATTCACCCGTATGGCCCCCAAATCTGTAATTATGCTATTAGCACTTTAAAAGATTTTCTGGCTTCTCTCCTACTGTAGTTTGCCTCCTTGTGATAACTGACTGTGTTACTGCTTGATCTAGCTTTCCCACAAAAGGGGCAGCAACCTCTGACCCTCATTTTACTTGAGTCACATCAAGACCAATGTTTATCTGTCAGTCTGTGACAGTTGCAAAGTCATAACCTGCCCATCAGAACCAAGGAGCGATCATAGAGGGAGGAGCTGAGTTGTTGTTTAAAACCCATTGTTTGCATGAGGCTCCTCTGTTTAGTAGGGCTACATTCCATGAACATAAGCACTGCATGAAACAATAAGGGCTGTGGTTACATTCACCACAGGTAGGCTTTGGTTACTGTCATTCACTGATCTGGGGGCAAATTTTCAGGGAGCATATTTC
Source organism: Neoceratodus forsteri (assembly GCA_016271365.2). Taxonomy (NCBI): domain Eukaryota; kingdom Metazoa; phylum Chordata; order Ceratodontiformes; family Ceratodontidae; genus Neoceratodus; species Neoceratodus forsteri. The sequence goes on from CM028136.1 coordinate 88,825,109, forward strand.
AGTGGCAACTGCATGTCTAGGGAAAGTGCTGGGCATCAGTTGTAATAGGGATTATACTGTGTATATGGGGTGGAGGGTTAAAATGGATTTTCTTTGTGGTGTCACTCATTACATTCACCACAATATGTGGTGTCAACCATCATACCTGCCAGTAGTGTTATTATTGCCAAATTCCTCTAGGTTTTGTAATGCCATATCAGTTATTAGTAGTAGCATGATAGCCATAAGGCATGTTCAGTAAACTTTTTAAAACTGAATCAAATGTGTGGTGTCACTTGTTACATTCACCACATTATGTGATGTTAAGCATCACACTTGCCAGTAATGTAATTGTTGATTTTTTTCATGTTTTATTACAGTATGCTAGTCAGTAGCAGTAGTATGATAGTTGTTAGGCAAGTTTAGTACAGTTTTAGTAAGTGAAACATAAGCTTGGTGTCACTTGTTACTTTCACAAAGGTATACGGAGTCAGACATCACACCCGTCAGTGTCATCAATGTTGTCAAATTTCTCCAGGATTTGTAGCACTATGCCAGTCATTAGAAGTAGCATGTTAGCCATTAGGCATGTTCAATAAACTTTTTTCCTACTGAAACAAATGTGTAGTGTCACTTGTTACATTCACCACGGTACGTGGTGCAAAACATAAAATTTGTAATTAATGTAATGTAATTCTTATAAATATTTATTTCTCATGTTTTAATATAACTCATTACATGTGTTTGCTAAAGTTTTACCATTAAAACAGATGACTTGTGTCAGGTGTTACATTCACCACGGTACAGTTCTTTTATCTCAGGAACCTGTGAGACTTTTATCTCCCAATATGTTTCCTTTTTCATACTTGGGTCATAATATCTTGAAATGCATCACAAATGTTATCTAGAAATAATTACAAAATGTGACCTTCATGTCACACTTTGGTAACCCCTGTTCATGAATAGACCCATATCATTATTTTTTCTCTGATCTGTAATGACCTGACTTTGTCCCTGCATGTTTATTGATGTAATGTTGGTTGAGGAATTATTTTGTTTTAATCTTATTGCTAACAGCTTAGAAGCTCTAGAACCAGAATCAACATAATTAATCTTGGCTTTCCGTACTGCAAATTCTGCCTCACTCCAGATATTCTCATTGTATTCAGTTCTAAGTTTAGACCAAGACCTCCATATCTCATCTGAGTCAGAGATTGCTAGCATCATTTTATAACAGTAGTTGATCTGGAGAGCTCAATTCCCTTAATTTTGGAAGCATTAAAGAAGTTTGGTAAATTCTCAGGATATAAACTGAACCTTGGGAAAACATCCTTTCTACCACTTAATAGGTGTTGTGTTAAGGAAACATCATTAATAATGGACTTGCATGAGCCTCAGATTGCATTGACTACTTAGGAATAAAGTTATACAAAACTGTTAATAAAATGGTGGCTAAGAACTTGTCACTTCTCAAGACAAATGTTTTGGACTATTTAGCCAAATGGAATAAACTGCCTCTGGGGATGTGAGGCAGATTGGATGCTGTCAAAATGAATGCGTTGCTGAAAGTCCTATATATATTTTCAATGCTTCCTTGTCACATAACAAAACAGTGGATTGAGGGGCCTAACTCTAACCTTTCCAAATTCATGTGGGGATATTAAAAAAAAATCAGATTGGCTTATTACAAACATACTAGGAGCAAGAATAGAGGGGGTTTCAAGGCCCCAGACCTATTTCTATATTATCTTGTGGTCAGGATCTCACAAATCTCAAAATGGTTAACATACAACAATGGGGATTCATGCACTCCAGAATGGGTACAAATTGAGGGAGAAACTGCAGAATCAGGAAGCACCAAGTTAGGTTGATGGAAAAAACTGCTAACTTCCCACACAGCGACGGCACAATACTGATGCAGGTATTGCACCACCCAGTCCCCCAGTGTTTTCTGGGGGGGGGGCTGTGCCACCCACACCTCCCCATGTGGGGGGCTCTGTTCCATACCCCCAGGACTTTAGGATTCTCAACTCCAGGTCAGAGTTGGTCTGGGGAGGAGGCAGAAAACTTGGGGAAAGCGAAACACAGAAACGGACCATTACAGTGACTGTCGCTGTAGAGGTCTTTTTCCGTGTTTCGCCATCAGGGTGTTGGTCAAAAGGGGGCCACCCACAGAATCATGAGATCTGGATATACAGGTGTTAATATACGCACACACACACAAAAAAAAAATACAGAAGTCCAAAATTATGTGTGACTCAATCAGAGTGATTAGGTTTATTAAGTCCTTTATCCCTTTGAACTTGCCTAACTGTAAACTACAGCCGATCTTGAAGAACACAAATTTTACTAATGAGAACTCCCCACTAATAAAAAATGATTGGTTCAGAAAAGGGATTTGCAAGGTGCAGGATATAGCCAAATCAAATAGACTCATAGAATTTGATGTACTTGTTAGGAAATTTGGTATTTCAGAAACTGAGGAGATCTATCACAGTTATTTAAGACAAATAATCAGCTTTTCTATGCAAATTAACTCTCTCTCGGATGAAAATACTTTGAGCTTTTTGGGTTGCTTACATCTTTCTCCATCCATTTCATGCCTATATAATCTCCTCTTAGATTGTACCAGAGGAATGGTGCTAAAACCTTCACGATGGTGGACACAGGAGCTTGGGGTGAGTACAGATGAATGGGATTGGTTGCAGATGTGGGCTTTCACTGCTAGAGCATTCAGTGCTGTAAACTTCAAATTACTACATTTTACGACAATGCAGAATTTATTCTATGCACCATATCTCAAGCACAAAATGGGCATTAAAGCAAACCCTACCTGTAACAAATATAACTCTGATATTGGTTCTTTGAGCCATATGTTTTGGAACTGTACATTAGTTCAGGCTTTGTGGACTCCGGTAAAATAATTTGTTAAGGATATGCTAGCTATTTTTGAAAATATAAATATATAAACTTGCATTTTGGGGCATTTTAATGAGAAAAATTGCTGGTCAGAAGACCAAAAATATTATATATTGTTGATCGGAGTTTCAGTCAGAAACACATTATTAAAAATACTGGTTGGAAGATAAGATTCCTGGCTCAAAAGAATGTAAAGCCCAAATAATTGAAAACCTCCAGTTGAAAAAGGTTGCATTATGTATGAAGAATCTCAAATGTAAGTTTAATGATAGATAGGGTATGATGCATGCACTTCTCTCTTCTAATGGAGAGACCCTTATATGTTCCAGTGGAAGGAGTACTGTAGTTCCTGTCCATGCTGGAAGGTTATCTGACTTGAGCTAGAACTTCAAGTATTGCACTGTATGACATATCTACACTATCCTGCTCTGTACTCTTTTGCTTTTGCTTTTTTCATTCTCTAGTTATTCTTTTCCTTCTCTATGTAGATAAACATAGATTGATTTACTATGTACTGCTGTACTAAAGTCTTGGTCAACAGGGGAGACTGGATATGATATAGGTGGATTTATTCCTTCCTTTTTTTTCTGCAGAAATAGTTAATAATATATTTTAAGTGTTATGAATTAATGTAATACTGTATTACAAATATACAAAATAGCCATACAGTGATCTTAAAATAGTATTTATTGTATTAGATTATGCTGATATTTGTTGAGATTATATAAAATACATTGAGTTTTGTTTTTCCTGTAAAATGTATGCTAATTTACAATAAAAAAACTTTTACTGAGAAAAAACAAAGAAAAACAAAATAACTGAGTGAATCTCATCATCCAATCTCTCTCTCCCACCTGCCATACTCTCCATCCAGAATGGGTGTCAAAAGTTCCCCCTTATTCTGGATTAAAGACAGAGGGCTCACCCTGTGAGGTGTGTGTTTAAGTTTTCAAATCTTCTGTGCACCCCCAAACTATGTTTTACCCATGTATAGTTGATGTTGTGCACTAATTCCAGTGTACGTAACTGTCGTGAGGGCTAAGGTGAATAAGGGCTGACCTCCTGCTGCATTACTTTCCATATCGAACCAGCCTGAGTCTTTGCTTTCCTTTGCCCAAGTACATGCAGTGGATATTTGTGCTGCTACATAGTACTTCCTTAAATCTGTGTGTTCTACCCCCCCACCCATCATGGTGCAGGTGTAGAATGTATTTTGATAACCTCAGGCATTTGTTTTCTCATACAAATTTCAGTATCTGGGCTGTAATATTAGTCCAACAAATGTTTGGTATATGTCACAGAAGCATTTGAAATAGAAGCAGGAACCTTGGCAACACATTCATTTTTACCATGTCAATTCTGTTGACCAGACAGAGGGGTAAAAGTCGCAGACTCATCAGATCAGCATTAACTGCCTCCCAAAGTTTCTCACAGTTAAGGGTGAACAGTTTCTTTAAATCAGTTGAAACATGTACAGTCCAACCGTGCTTATCCGAACCCCTGGGAGACACAAAACAAGTTTGGATAAACGGGAGGTCTGTTAAACGAGAGAAAATCAGGTTTGAATAAAGCATGTGACCGAAACACACAGAAAAAGATTCTAGATTTATTTAATTGTTTTTAGAAGTAATTTGAAAAGGTTCAAACTCAGTAGAAAAAAATGAAAATAATGCAAAACACGATAAATTCTCCTGAATAAATACAGTACAGTACTGTTATAAAACGGATCATTTTAAAAAATCAGTCATTGACTGCTGTTTGCAACTGTCTATCTGTTTATGGGCAGCATGCAGCTTCATGTTCCGTAGTAACATGACCTGCACATTGTCACAGTCTGGCTGGCTTTCTAGATATAAAATGCATTTCCCCAGCATGTCTACTACTGCTTCCATGGTTAGGGTAAAATCTCTTAATTTATCTCTTGAGGCTTTAATATCGCTTATTGTAGATTTACCTACACCATACTCCCTCGCTAAAACAGTAGCGTGCTCCCTATTCTCCAGCCGTTCCACAATTCTGACTTTGTCTGCCAGTGAAAGGACTACCCGTTTGCGTTTGAAAGCCATGCCTGCCTGAGATGAGGTGAGATGTGATTACAACTAAAGGTATGGTTTTTCTACATGTGATAATCAGCCACTAATTAAAATCACTTGTTGGGGAACTCAAGCACTCAGTGCTGATAGTATCATTTAACAGACTGACTTGATTGCTGTTGAAACTACCTGACAATTACAACAGCTTATGAGACATTACTGATGGGTGGCAATTTCTAATCAGCGATTATTGATCATGAGGAGACTGCGTTTTCTACATGCTGATTAGAAATTGGTTAATTAGATAGGGAGTTCAGATTAGGGGATGCCGAATAATTGTGGTTGTACTGTATTCCCTGATACCTGATCCTATTCTGTGGAGTCCAACTAAATGGGAAGGAGTCTCTAAATCCCTGTTGGCTAGGCAGTGATTTTTGATCCCTTCCCACTCATAGTGGACTTAATGAATAATTCTGTTTCTTGCCTAAATTACTTTCACCAGCATAAGGCAATGCCATAACAATTCATACAGCAATTTTAAAAACTTTTGGACATTGCCTTTAAGGTGAAACATTAGGGATTTTCTGATCCTGCTCCCTGCTGCTGTGAACTGTTTGTATGCACTTTTTTTCACTGCTGGACAATAAAAGGGAAGTTTCTTATAGTCTGGTGTAGACTCCCCTTTTTTGGATTTCAGATGGTGCGTCCTGTGACTTCTTTTGTTTGCAAGATTCATATGTTTGTCATTGGGCACATAGTCTCCTTCTTGTCCTGGTCTGACCACTAAGGATGTCAAGCAAAACTCTGGCTGCGTTTACCCTGTCAGGGTGGGTTACTAGAACCCAGTCACTTACCAGTACTGTGACTGGTTCTGGTGTATTCTGTGACCATCTGGAATAGAAACAGGCTGGCAAACCTATCCCTGTGTCATGTGCTGTTTTTAGCAACCCAGTTGATATTGAAATCACCAGTGACCATGTATTCCTAGTTTGGGTTGATTGGCAGTATTTCAGTGGCCAGGCATTCACCGTCCCTAGACAATTCTTTGATTTTTAGTTCAGAGCTTTGTATGTTGCATCTGAGATAGATGAGTCAGCCCACACCTCTCTTACCTGCTCTGTCCACTCTAAAGATGCTTAACCCTGGTAGAGAGATGACTGAATCAGATATTTTTGGAGTGAGACAAGTTTCAGTAAGAGATATGATATCCAGTGGTACTGTTTCTCCCCAAGCTTCAAGCTGAGTGAGTTTAGTTAAGAAGCTACCCATGTTTAGCAAGATAATGTTCAGTTCCACTTGAGTACATGGAGAAGGTCTGAGATTACTTGTTAAGCCAGGGTTGGTGTGGATGTTTCCAGATAACAGGAGTAGTATAATTATTATGCCTCTAGAGGCTCTAAGGTAATGTCTCTGTCTCCAAGATTTTAATCTGAGGAGATAGATCTTATGCATGGCCCCTGAAAAAACTTTTATTGTGGGAAATCCTGTAACATTCCCCAAATGCCACTAGACTGAGGTACTCATTGAGTAGTATGTAGTGGTAGGAGACTTGGGTACTGAAAGATTGCTCAAGATGATTGAAGAGCCATGGGATCAGTCTACAGCCAGAGGAGGGTGCTACACCTACATCAGTGGGCTTTGTAGGCTCAAGTATCAGTGCATTGAGAGACCTGGCATTGCCTGATTTTCAGATCTTAGCAGAGAGTAGAATTAAGTGCTTTAACTTGGAACACCACAATAGGGTGCCCCTGGAGAACTGGTCATACAAATAAAAATGTTTAGATTTCCCAGTTAGGGTGTAGATAGGAATACCAGTAGGCTGGTAACTGGCTTCAGCAGGAAACGCAGGGTCTCTCTACAAGCATGGCAGGAAAAATGTACATAAGGTGTTACCCAGGAAGGGTGTAGGCAGGAACCCCTTTTCAATAGAACCAGGGTATATCCCTGCAATGAGTATAGCCAAGGCAGAAAAAAGCCCTATAGAGAGAAAAAAATCCTTCATCCTAGCTGAGGAAGAGTTTCAACCCATCCATGTGACCAATACATTTCATTTTCTTTCCTTTCCTACAGTTGTTAATATTATTCAGGTTAATACTAACCATATTATGGCTAAGCAATGATAAAAAAAATGGCACTGGGAATATCTACAAGCATGACTGGCTGAAACAAGCAGATGCTCAGTCTCACTGCCATTATCCCACCTGACCCAGCTGTTAAATAAAACTGTCAGTGGGGCCAGCCCATTGGTGCAGTGGTTGCATTACTGCTTGCGATGCCAGTGATTGGGGTTTGGTAGTGGGTTCTGGTTGTCAGAGGTCGGCCATGGAGGGAGGCTTGAGTGTCCCTGAGAACACTCTCCTTCCCCTAGGAGGAAGAGTCCCATCAGTCACTGCCACATTGCCCCTGGATGCAAAGGATTGTCAGGCTTGATGAGACGAGGGATGGGTGGAGTCATGTTGGCTGTGTGTGACATCACCTGGTGATGTTCACACCTGTAGCCATAGTCCGTGCGACTCTGGATGGATGGCAAAACCTAACTAGGAAAAAGTACCCCCGGTGCTGACGTGATCTTGACCTGTCATCCAGGTTAGGATCCTGATGAAACTCAGAAACTTTGAGGGCTTGCTCCCTCACCTCATCCCCACCTGAGGGGTAAGCCAAGGCTCAATGGAGTTGGGCTCCTTCTGTACTGGCAGGTCAGGACAGATAGTCGAGTGACCTTGCAGGGGTCCTGAAGGAGTTCCAGCAGAGATGACGGTGACATAAAAACAGAACTTGCAAAAAGAAACTACCAGTAGGTGCTCAATCCCACTGCCAGAATCACCCCCTCCCCCCGACCACCTTTTCTATAAAATCTGCATTGGGTGCTCAAGGCCACCACCATATCCCCACCATCCATCAATCTCTTAAATTCAACACTGGGGTGCCCAAACCCTAGTGCTAGCTAATGCCCCCATGCCCCTCTATGTGACACTGGGGCACCCACCCTTGGTGCCAGCTAACAGTCCCCCGTCCACTGACAATTGGGTGCCTAATCCCCAGTGTCAGAATCTATAAAAAAAATCTCCCATTATTCTTTTTTCTTTAAACACAAAAAGAAGAAAACCATGCATTAATGTCTTCTAGCCCCCTCCAATCCCACCCCTCACATATGTAAGAAGTGTTCCACGAAGTCTGCCTCTCATGACTAGCGAAGCTACTCTCCCTAAGGTGCTTGACCACAAACTGACTGAAAACAAGATAAGTCTGGTTAATGGCTTTTTAATGCATTTTGAACTTTTAGGCATAACTTTGTTATTTTGTAACGTTTTTCAACATTGCCTTATTTTCCCAACCTTATGAACAAGGCAGGTGTCATTTTTCAAATCCTACCCCAAAACATCTTTTCACTCTCATGCCGCAAAATACCATTTTGCCAGGATTTCATCAAATACACTTGCAATGTTCACAACTGTTGTTATAAAAAACTCTTGAAAATGTGGGGTCAAAATCTCAAAAAACAACAAAGTTCTAAAGAAACACTGACATTTTTCAATGTTTACTAATAACTTTACTATTTTTCAAGATTTTGACCCCAGATTTTCAACGTCACCATTTTTTACATAGCCTCATGAATATGACAGGTGTCATTTTTTAAATCCTGCCACAAATATCTTTTTAAGCTCATGATGAAAAATTCAGTTTTGGCCAGGATTTCATAAATGACACCTGCCATATTTATAGGGTGGTGGCATAAGAAGAGTATGTTGAAAATTTGTGGCTAAAATCTAAAATCAAAAATGTCATGAACAAATATTGACATTGTTCAATGTTTACTCATAACATTGCAATGTTTTACTTTTGAGCCCACATTTTCAACATACTCATTTTTTTAACACACCTCATGAATATGGCAGGTGTCATTTTCTAAACCACCTCCAAAACTTCTTTTCATGGTCATTCTGCAAAATCAAGTTTCAGGTGGCATTTGATAAATTACTCTGGTCATGTTCATGTCTTGGGCTAATAAAACTACTGTCTTGAAAATTCGGGCCCACAATCTAAGAAAACAACAACATTATGTGTGAACCTCTTCATTTCCCAATAATGCTAATTTCACTATTATAACTGGTTTTATTAATTTGTTAATTTTAACTGTTGCGCTATCTATGCTCAACAACTACACGGCAAATACAAGCAAGTACACAGTTGGCTTTGGCCAACTCTTGTTTTAGTTTATAGCGTAAACACTAAAAGAGTGGAGGGGCTCACTTCACTGCAAAGGTGAATCAAGTCTGGTGCCTACAGTTACCTGAGTACGACACGCAGAAACATCACCAGGGCAAAAATATCCCAAACAAGCTGCAGCACGGACCTTTGAGCTCATGGCGGTTCATAATAATTGATACAAAGTGCGAAATGGCCACCTTAATGCCAAAGCTTTATTGGGTGCAAATAAATAAGTGTTTCTAAAACTGTAGCTTTCCTCAGAGGAGGCGTGTAGCTGAAAAATCAGCTGATGTTACGTGCATGGTCCGTGCACACATGCTGTCTGTAGCCTGCTGGTTCGAACACTGCTACGGGATACACCTAGAAGGTGCCATCATGTTTCCTTTATGGATTTGAGCATTTAAGTCATACCGCCGCTCACAGCATTCTGCACAAACTATGGTTTTAGAAGCACTTATTTATTTGCATGAAAGAAAGACAGGTGTGGATAATATACATGAAAAAATGAAATTGCTTGAGTGGTCAAAAAATGCACTTCCTAATGCAGGAAATGTCTGAAATTTACAAGCATGAATAACTGTGGACGTGTGGGTATTAATAACAGATAGCAGACCAGTTTTTAAAGTACATAAATAATGCTTAAGTCAGCATTTATTATTTTATTTTTTCAAAAGATAAAAAGTCCAAATATTTACAGAAAAGAAAATAATTTGTGGTGTTAAATCCTTCACACCATTTGAAAACACAAAGTTCAATAATCAGGCAAGTCCTCTTCTTGACTTCCTCTCTTCTCTGTATATAAATTATCCATATGTCTGTAACTCAGAACTTCATAAACCTCCTCTTAAATCTGTTTATTTTACTGCAACAGAATCCTTCAAACTCAGATAATCTGGACACAGTACCCAATTGCTAGCATTGTTTGTTCATACTCTTTAAGCCTTTAGCATTTTAACCTGTCGGCATTTATTTCAGCCGTCGGCATGAATTCATTTTCCTTGCCTGGTAAGGCTATTCAAAAAAAAAAAGCCTCTGTACCCTAAATACAGCTGACAAGTCTCCCCACCAGCCTGCATCTATTATACAAGCAGGGGCATTTGTTAAGGAGAAAAAAAAATGTACTTCTTTTCTTCTGCAAGACCGAGCGGCTGCAGGGGTTGTTTACTGTTTCCCTAACAACATCCCGCTCACTTCTTGCCGTATCTATTTCAGGACCGTGCTTGCTGTTAGCGTTATTTCTAGCAAGCGGTCCCTTTTTCAAGCTCTAGGGCTTTCATAAATTCTCTGAGGCTCCAGAAGATCGCACAGTTCCTACATGTCTGTGTAATTGTGCGCATGTCTCCTTCTCGATTGAGCGATCATGCGCACATTTAATAGCGTGCGATTGCAAATACATCAGTGCTACTTCTACAACATGTAAGGCTGCATATCATTAAAGTGAATAACTCTATAGGACAGTGAATTTGTACTAATGCTACCAGTTTTAATCAACACTCTATTCTGTAGAGGGAATAAAAAAAAATACCTGGGAAAAAAATAAGAGCAGAAGATTTTAGAACTTCCTATGATTGTTGTATTTAAGATTTAAAGGGATAGCACAGTGTAGCAAAATGACAGGATGGCCACCCTGTCATGAAATATCAGGATAGTCAGAAAAGAAAATAGAATGAGCACAGGGTGAAAAAGGAATATAGGAATGTTTTCTGGGTTATTATCTCATTCTACTACACTCCTCCCCATTCAAGAAGGCAACAGATAACATGATGTCGCCTAATCCTACCCCTTTGGTAGAGTTGGAACTTCTGCCCACCCTCACTAAAAGTTCCCCCCAGGGACCCTTAATAACGATTGGAAAGGATTGCATAAACAAAACAATACAATTAATATTTACTACTTCCTAACCAATCAATTTCCCTTGGGTGTGAATATAACTGCTATGCTTATAACAGCTTTAGAAACAATCATTTCTTTTCACATATGGAGTCAGTATTTTCTCCCAAGGTAGTATTACTGTCAGTCCCAAACCTTGACAAGAAGTCTGCATTTTGATGCTGGGTTCCTGCTCTATGTCGGACTGAAAACTTGAAGGGCTATAAGGACAAATACCACCTCATAATCCACATATTTTTATCCTTCTTGAGATTCAACCAGCACAAAGGATTATGGTCAGTGACCACTGTGAATTCAGTACCCCATAGATAGTACTTTAAGGCCTCTATGGCCCACTTCATGGCCAAGCATTCTTTTTTGTCCATAGAATATTTCCTTTCCCTTTCATGTAGTTTCCTACTCAAATAAAGAACTGGATATTCTCCCTTGCTATCATGTTGTGTTAATACTGCACCAATGCCTGTGTCAGAGGCATCCATCTGAACCTCAAATGGCTTGGGAAAATCAGGGCTGTGTAAGACAGGGGCAGAACACAATATTGCTTTTATTTTCCTAAAAGCATGGTCACAATCAGGGTTCCATTTTATTTTTGTAGGGTAACACTTTTTTGTAAAGTCTGTCAGATGGGTAGCAATCATTGAAAAATCTGGAATGAATCTACGATAGTAACTAGCAAGACTTAAAAATGACCGTACATGTTTCTTAGTACTGGAGACTGAACAGTTAGCCACGGCTTCAATCTTATTGATTTCTGGTTTTATGGCACCATTACCAATGATGAACCCTAAATAGTATGTTTCTGTTTTTGCTAAGGCACATTTGGTGGGATTTATGGTCAGACCAGCATCTTTGAGGCTTTGAACAATGGCGCTAAGGTAATTAAATGGGTTGCCCAATCTGGACTATAGATCATGACATCGTCCAAATAGGCCACGCTGTACGCTTTATGGGGTCTTAGAATGTGATCCATATACCTTTGAAAGGTAGCAGGAGCTCCATGTAAGCCAAATGACATTGTAGTAAATTGGTATAATCCTAATGGGGTGAAAAGGCTGTTAATTCTTGTGCCTTAGTTGCCAATGGAATCTGCCAGTACTCCTTTGTCAAATCCAGGGTACTGATGTACTTGGCCAATCCGATATGGTCTAATAGATCGTCAATCCAGGGCATAGGATAGCCATTGAAATCCGAGACTTCATTAATGTGGTGGAAATCTAGGCATAGCCTAATTCCACTATCTTTCCTGTTTACCACCACTAGGGGCTAGGATCAGGGGCTGCGAGATGGAACAATAACCTTTGCTCATTTCATTCTTTTTACCTCTTCTATCACTTCCTGTCTAACTTTTTCTGGTAGCCTATATGGTTTCTGGTGTATAGGTTTAGTTTGAGTAGTACGGAGCTCATGTACCACTCCTCTTGCTTAGCCTGGTGTTTTCATAAAAGTGTCTTGTTAGTAGGTCAAGAGATGATCAATCTCTTGATGATCCGGTGTTAGTTCAGGGTTTATGTGTATTGGTGTTTCTTTATTACGGGGATCCAAATGCTTATAGACTATGTCCAGCTCAGAATGACTTTGTTCTATTTGGATATACCCAACCAATTCATCTTTTAGTTTCTCTAACCATTTTCTCAGTAGGTTAGCATGGTAAACACGTTTCAAGAGCCGATGTCCGGGTATTTCTATTTCAAAATTTACTATGCCAGTCTGGCGAGTCATACAGTATGGGCCTTGCCACCTCATCAGCAATTTGTTTTCTGTTGTAGGTAACAACAACAAAACTTTGTCCCCAGGTTTAAATTGCTTAAGTTTAAAGCCCACATCATATCTTTCTTTCTGATCCAACTGTTTGTTCTTTACATTTTCATGAGCAATCACCACATATTTTATTAACCTTTCTCTTAAGGCTTTCCTATAATCCACAATGTTGGAACATCCTACCTTTTCCCCACTTTCCCAGTGTTCTTTTACCACGTCTAATGACCCTTGGGGATTTTGTCCATATAACAAAGTAAATGGGGAATTCCCAGTAGTTGCTTGTGGTACCTCTCTATAAGCAAACAGAAGATAGGGGAGATATTTGTCCCAGTCTCGACCCTCTTCATGGACATATTTTTGGAGCATTTTTTTAAGTGTTTTATTAAACCGCTCCACCAAACCATCTGTCTGGGGTGGTAAGGTGAGTTCCTAAGTGCGGTAACTCCCAGTAGTCTGTAGAGTTCCTGTAACATTACAGATGTAAAATTACTGTCCCAGTCTGTCAGAATTTCTCTAAGAATCCCCATCTTATTAAACACTTTGGCAAGTTCTTCTGCCATTCGGGGAGCTGTAACCGTTCTCATGGGAATAGCCTCAGGATATTGGGTAGCGTAATCACAAATAAGCAGTATATATTGATTCCCTTTAGAACTCTTCAGAAGGGGCCTCATTACATCCATGGCTACCCGATCAAAAGGGGTTGTGACACAGGGTATAGGCTGTAATGGGACTCTACCACTCTTCCCTCCCTGGGTTACCAACTGACATTTATCACATGATCTGCAGTATGCAGCAACGTCTTGATGTACCCCAGGCCAGCAGAATCTAGATAAAATACGTTGGACTGTTTTATCCCTTCCTTCATGTCCTGCCATGGGTATATCATGTGCTAGGTACATGATTTGCTCTCTGTATTTAGAGGGTACCCTCAATTGTTCAGTTTCTATACCATTTTGTACATCAATAGACATTCTATATACAACATTTTGGTTTTCAAATAGAAATAAGACTGTTCTGGTTGTTGTTTTCGATCCGCCTGTAAAAACAAGGGTTTCAAAGTGTCATCAGCCAACTGTTCTTTATAAATTGTATCACAAGACAGTTCTGGAAGCAAGTTTAAAGTTCCCTCTTATGTTGTTCATGTGTTCTCTTCCATGCCTTTTTCTCAGTTCTCTTGGTTTTCCTGGATTTTTGATTTTCCCTTTAGACTCAAAATAGTCTTCCTCAAATGGGAAAATAGTATCCAGTTTGGTCTTTGCTTGGGACCTAGTCACTACATTTACAGAGTCCACAAAAGTCTGATGTTTTTTCATCAACGTTGTAAATGCAGGAAAGTCTTGCCCAATTATCACAGGAACTGGTAACCTAGAAACTACAGTAATCCTACTAGAATGGTACAACTGGTGTTGTCTACAGTTAACTCAAGATTGGTTGTCTGATATTGATGAATATCATCGTGAATGCATTTTACAGTGGTATCTTGGAGAGTAACTATAACATCAGGAACCAAATCAGATCTCATCAGAGTTTGTCTGCTCCCGGAATCAAGTAATCCTAAGGTTTGGTGATCTTTTATACCCACTGATTCCACATAACCTATGTTTGCTAGGGCAAAATGTGCTGCTTCATGTCTCTTATTAGGGCAATTCCTAACAATATGTCCTTTACCCAGACAACCATGGCATATCAGTTCAGCATAAGGAATTCTACCTTCTCTGTCTCTTTTTGTATTCTGCGTCTGTCTCTGTGTCTGGTTAGTAGAATAAGAAAGGGATCTTACCGGAGTTGCAGGCACTTCAGAATTACCTGGTTGTCCTCTGGATCTTGTAGTTCTAACCACCAGATAATCATTGGTTAGTTTAATAGTCTCCTCAGCAGTTTCTGGCTTATGCTTTTTCACCCAGAGTTGTACATCCATCGACAAAACCTGAATGAATTGTTCAATAGTGATTAATTCCACAATCTGATCAATGGTCTTTGATGCTGGTTGTAGCCATTTCATGCAATGGTCCTTGAGCCTGGCATAAGTTTCTCTGGGTATCATAATGTAACATTCTTTTGTGAATGGAATCTTGCCAATAGGTTTCTTTTATAATATTCTATCTCCTCAAGATTTCTTCCTTCACCCTGGCATAGTTAGTTGCATCAGCTGTACCACTTGACTATAAACTAACTGAGCCTCCCCAGACAAGTAGGAGTACCAATCTAATTACCCATTGATCTGAGTACAGTACATGTCTGGGCAACACTTCTGAATGTGGTGAGATAGGCCCTATATCATCACTCTCTATTAATTTAGTTAATTTTATATCTCTTGGTATTACCCTCTTGGCTTGTCCTTGTGTCATCTCTTGGATTGCTTTTAGGGTCTCACTCCATTTCTGGTCTTGTCTTCAGTGCTCCTCCACTTGGATCCTCCAGTCTTCATCCCTCTGTCTTTGGTCTTCTTCTCATTGATTTTCTATACCCAGCTGTGTCATACAAAGCCATTTCAATAGCTCACTGGGGTCATCCAGTGCTACAGGTACTCCTCTCATGGTAGGCACCACAGCTGTCACTCCCTCTTCGTCCTCAAATTTCTTCGTCTTGGGTTTAGTACCATTCTCCAATCCAGATAATAAAGGTTCTCCGGTTCTTTCTCTCACAGATCTTGTGAGATGAAGTGCACTGTCTTCTGGTAATTTATCTGCCTCCATCTGTTATGGTGTTGTATATGCAACACCCCCTTGGTACGGCCTCCAGGCAACCTCAACATACCAGGTTAGAAGAATCCCACTTCTGACACCAATGTGGACATGTGGGCATTAATAACAGATAGCAGACCAGTTTTTAAAGTGCATAAAAAATGCTGAAGTCAGCATTTATCATTTTATTTCTTCAAATGATATAAAGTCTAGATATTTACAGAAAAGAAAATAATGTGTGGTGTTAAATCCTTCACACCATTTGAAAACACAAAGTTCAATAATCAGGCAAGTCCTCTTCTTGACTTCCTCTCTTCTCTGTATTTACAATATCTTTATGTCTGTAACTCAGATGTGTAAGCTCTCACACCTCCTTCTTTCCTGCTAGTCGGAAGATACTGACCGTCCTCCAACTCTCACTAACTTGAAGCCCTCTAGAGGAAGCATTTTATAATAAAAGTTTGATGAACTCATCAACATATGACCAACTAATTTAGTTGAAATGTTTTAATTTAGGATCTAGAAAGGGTTTCATAATATTATGCGTCCCTCCATAATCTGTCACATTTCACCCACATTTTATATACCAGAAAAGATTTAATGCAACACTGTATTTAATGAGAATAATCCTTAATTAGTTATATAGAAACATAGAAACATAGAATTTGACGGCAGATAAGGACTGCTTGGCCCACTCAGTCTGCCCATTTCTCTACCTAATGGATAAGCTGCAGATTCTAGTTAACCAGCAGCCTACTTCTTCCTACCCCCATCCCCTAGAATTGCCTTATGACTGTCTCATGCATGCTTGAATTCCACCACTGTTTTTGACTCCACAAACTCCTCCAGAAGGCCGCCCATGCATCCACAACCCTCTCTGTGAAAAAAATACTCTTAAATTACCTCTGAGCCACCTCCATCTTCAAATTGTGCCCCCTTGTTCTTGCACACTTCTTTTTTTGAAAGATGCTACCCTCTTGACTTTTTGATTCCCTGAGGTACTTGAAAGTTTCTATCATGTCCCCTCTCCCTCCTTTCCTCTAGAGGCTATACATATTAAGCTCCTAAGTCTCTCTTCACATGTCTTCCAGTGCAGACCTTGCACCATTTTAGTTCGCTCTCTGGATAGCTTCCATCCTGTCTGTGTCTTTGTGGAGATTGTCTCCAGAACTGCATGCAGTACCCAGATGGGGTCTCACCAGCTGTCTGTACAGAGGGATAATAACTTCCTGTTTCTACTGGTGATGCTCTCCCATGCATCCCAGTATCCGCCTCAGCCCTCCTTGCTGCCCTCTACATTGCTTGCCAACCTTTAGATCATCTGATATGACTACCCCAGGTCCCTTTTCCATTATTGTTGTTGTTAGTATCTCACCCCATTGTGTACTCTTCCCGGGTTTGTTTCCCAGGTGCATTATCTTGCACTTCTAGCTTTGAATCTAGGCTGCCACATTTGGCCATTCCTCTAACCTTGCCAAGTCCCTTCTCATCCTTTCCACCCCAACTTGTGCATCAACTCTGTTGCAGATCTTTGTGTCATCTGCAAAGAGACATACTTTTTCTCTTCCAGTCCTCTGCAATGTCAGCTATAAAGACATTGAAGAGACCGTCTTAATACTGAACTCTCTGTACCCCACTAGTAACCCCCTTTCTTCTTAGAGTGGACTCCATTTACTTACCTCTGTGTCCTATTCTCCAGCCAATTCTTTACCCAGGCTGTCATCTGGGACCCACTCCAGGCTGGCTAACTTGTATATTAATCTTTTGTGTGGGACTGTGTCAAATGCCTTGTTAAAGTCTAGGTAGGCCATGTCCACAGCCCCTCCCTGATCTACTACTTGGTCACCCAGTCAATTAAATCTATCAGATTTGTCTGTCATGACCTTCCCGCTGTGAATCCATGCTGCCTTGGGTCCCAGCCCTCTGGCCTCTAGATACTAGACAATTCTTTCCTTCAGAAGTGATTCCATCATTTTCCTACCACTGAGGTTAAAACTAACAGGTCTGTAGTTTCCTGCTTCTGCCTTGCTCCCACTTTTGTGAAGGGGATCACATCTGCCCTCCTCCAGTCCTTGGGTACCACCTCATCCTCCCATGATTTGTTAAAGAGGGTAGTCAGTGATGTCACTAGTTCTACCTTTAATTTTTTAGAATTCTGGGATGAATCCCATCAGGCCCCATTGCTTTGTCCACCTTCAGTTTCAAGAGTTCTTTCAGAACCCTTTCTTCTGTAAATGGGCTGGTATCAAATTCTGTATCCAGAGTGTTTCTACTGTTTGTTTTAGGTACCTCCCTCCTCCTTCATAAATACTGAGCAAAAATATTTGTTTAGTATCTCTGCCTTTTCACAGTCACCCTCTGCCCACCCTCCTCCCCTTTATTACGCTCACCATCCCTCCCCTGATCTTCCTTTGCCCTGATGTACCTATAAAAGGTTTTATCCCCTTCTTAATTGAGTTGGCCATCTTTCCTCAGTTTGGGCCTTTGCTGTTCTGACTGCCTTCCCAGCTCTTTGCTTTAACTGATACAGTTCTCTGTCCTGCTCCTTCTGTGATTCCTTTGTACTTCCTGAATGCTTTCTTTTTCTCTTGAACCTTCACTGCCACTTCCTTTGAGAACCATAGTGGTTTCTTACATTGTTTCATTTTGTTTATTTTCTTCACACAAAGGCTTTTTACCTCTGTGATGGCAGTTTATATTATTCCCCATTGTTCTTCCACCCCTCCTTCCTGATCATTTGCTAGTGCATTCCTTGGGCACTCACCCATTTTGGCAAAGTCAGCCCTCCTAAAGTCCAGTACTTTTGCCTTTGTATGGCTTGACTCTAATACTGTGTTTATTGTGAACCATACTGTTTGATGGTCGCTAGTTCCCAGATGGCTACCACATTTACATCTGTGATCCTCTTCATCTCCATTTGAGAGAACCAGGTCTAAGATTGTCCCTTTCAAGTGGGCTCCAATACTAGTTGTCTAAGGCATGCCCTGCAGGGCATCTAGAATAACCCTACTCTTTGAGTGGCTGCTGCAGCTGCACTCAGTTAACATCTGGCATATTCAGATCACCATCAGCAATATCTCCCCTTTTTCTGCCATTCTAAGTATACTTTCTATCATTTCCTTGTCCATTTCCTTCCCCTGAGAAGGGGGTCTGTATGCAACCCCTGTGCGGATTGTGGTGCCATTGCCAGTCTCCAAATTTACCCACAGTGCTTCTTCTCCTCCCTGTTTTCCCTTTTGTTCTGTTGCTTTGATTCTTTCCCTTATGTAAAGAGCTACTCCTCCTCCTCTTTTACCCTCCCTTTTCCTCCTGTAGATAGTGTATCCTTGTATGTTTATGTCCCAGTCACGGATTTGTGTGTACCATGTTTCTGTGACTGCCATGATATCCAGATGTTCCTCCTCCATCAAGGCCACTAATTCAGGAAGCTTGTTACCCAGACTACAGGCATTGGTACTCATTGCTCTCCATTTCTTGATGGCCTTACCTTCTTTTACAGCATCCCCCACTGACCTTTCTACCTCAGTCTTTTTCTCATTTAGTACCCTGTTTTGTAGGGAGAGGCTGGGATTTTCCTGCTGCTCATCAGTGCCTCCCCCATTGACTAGTTTAAAAGCTTGCCAATGAAGCATTTAAACTGATTGCTCAAAAGACTTGTTCCCTTCCTGGACAGATGCAGACCATCCCACCAGTATAGGCTGGTGTCCCTCCAGGTGGAACCCCAGTCCCCAATGAAGCCAAACCCCTGTGCTCCACACCATTTTTTCAACCATTCATTAAACTGTATGGTGCAAAGTACCCTTGCCTCACTCATGCCATTGACAGGCAGCACCTCAGAGAAGGATACTGTGTGTGCTACTTGTTTTAGGCCCCTCCCCAATTCTACAAAGTCCTTCTGCACTGCTCTGATCTCATGATGAGCCAAGTCATTTGTCCCTAGGTGGACAATGATGTCCAGCTCAGACTCCCGTGCAGCTGTTCTTGTGATCCTGAGGATGTGCTTCCTGTCCCTCCAAGCCATGGCATCAGGCAGACACCTTACTTCAGTTTTCCATGCTCCCCCCCAGGTCTATCCCCCTAATAATTGAGTCCCCCACCAGGAGCTGCTTCCTTTCCTTGTGGTGTCCTCTGCCTCCTTCCTGTGGGCCTCCCTTGTTACAGTTGTCCTCAGCCTCCTTAGTCTCCTCTGCAGGTGCATCCATAGGGGAGCTGTGCTCCCCCAGAATGGTGTATGGATTGTGGAGTGAAACAACTGACTAGGTGTGTCTCTGTTCCACAATCCTCACCCTCCCTGAGCCCACTGTGGTCCAACTGCTGTGCTCTTGCAACCTCTGAGGTAGTGGTGGTGGTTTGGTGCCCCTGGATGGGGAGGTTCCTTCTTACCATCCAGTGTGGCCTGGGGAAGGTTTCTTTACTACTGTCCAGTGTGCCTGAAGATGGGCAACTTCCTCCCTCAGGGCAGAGAGTTGTCTGCAAATAGAGCAGCATCTCAGCCTCCAGAAAGACTCCCGGAAGACTGCTGCCCCACAGCCATTACAGTGCACTACTCCCCACATGTTTATCTACTTTTTTTGTGTGTGTGATTGGTTTGTTATATAGAAATATATATATTATACAATGTGTATGCTTATATTATCAGTGCAGTGTGCTAGAGAGGATATGACAGTGATATGCACCTTGCATTCTTGAGGAAATGATGTCAGAACTTCAGGTATAAAGGAACTATTTCCAGGGGTGGGTGGGGTGAGGGGTGGAGAGAGTTGGGCCTAAACTATGCCCACACAAAACAATCAGCTAAAAGCTCGACCCATCGTGTGATGAGTGCCTTCCTGTCAGCAAGATGCCCTACACAACAATTTGACAGAGAAAATACCCTGCTAATCAAACAGAGAAAAATCCAGACATCCAAGTCAGACACAGGTAAACCTCCCCAGCCCCAAAACAACCTGGTGGTTTGTGCTCTGAAAGCAGTCAGCCCCAAAATAAGTCAGCTGTACTTTAAACTCTTCCTGCACTGAAAATCTTAAGAATTGTAACAAATGTAAAGCTAGATCCACCTCCCTCTGTTGCTTGAAAGACTGTCTTTTCCTGATAATTCTCAGTTCCTTATTTCACCTTTCAGTTAGAAGTAGCCTCCACCTGCAGAATATCTGCTACAAATCAAAGACAATTGTAAGGTTCACCTCCCTCTGTTGTGAGCACAAAGTGCAATATAGAATTTGCAAGTGCAATATAGAATTTCTCACACAGCTCACAGCTGAATAAAGAAGTAGTGTCCTTCTAGGTCAAGAAGATGTGCTTTGTGTCTCTAAATATTGCAGCCACCAGTAATTTATAGTAATCTGATCTAGTCTGGTTATCTCCAGCCAGGGCAATTTGTTGACAGTGGTTGTGATGCAATCTTTCCTGTTCCAATACAACACTTTGTGGTCTGAAAACAATGAGGCGAACAATTTCCTGCACTTGAGGCTGTCTGTGTTTCAATTAACACTGCAGGTTTTGCTATGACAACTCCTTAACCACAGTAACTTATTTAAAAATAGTTTAACTATCACAAACTCCTACGCACCAGTAAATTATTTAAAAATAGTTTCTGTCCCAAAATCCTAGTAGTCAATCCAGCTACCCCCAAGGGACAACCAAAATGTAGCATTCAAACACTTGTGAAGTTACTTCCAAGATAAGCAGAGTTTGCAAGTTCCTTTTTCAACTCCTCAGCCACCTGTAAATTTAAAAATAGTTTAACTGTCAGAAAATGCTAGTAGACAATCTAGCTACCTCCAAGGGTCTACCCAAATGCAGTACTTAAATCCTTCTGAAGTTACTCACAAGATAAACAGAGTTTGCAAGCCCCTTCTTGGTTAAACACTAAATAAATATGTAAATAAAAAGCAATTACCAAGGGTAGTTAGTTTCACCTCCCACAGAATTGAGCAAAAGTGCATGTTGTTGCAGATATCAAGTGCAATATAGAATTTCTCACACAGCTCACAGCTGAATAAAGAAGTAATGTCCTTCCAGGTCAAGAAGACATCATAATGGGACCTTTAAACTCGTCCCCTATTCGTGACGTCACACAGCTCTCCTATAAAGACAGCCATTTTCTGGGCTGCCTTGCCTATAGAAGGACCTTCCCACAATCATTCAGGGCTATTTTCAGGTAAAGACCAAACAATTTACATGTATTCTTTATTTATTCTCATAAAAAATAATAAGAAAATGGTCTCCTATCTTCCCACTAATAAACAGACTAGGGGCGCGCTTCCCCATCTATTTATTATGCCAAGAAGAAGAACTCAATTCCCATTATTCACTATGTTTCTAGAATTTCATTCAAAGCTTCATAAATCTCCTCTTAAATCTGTTTATTTATTTTACTGCAACATAATCCTTCAAACTCAGATAATCTGGACACAGTTCCCAATGGCTAGCATTGTTTGTTCATACTCTTTGTGCCTTTAGCATTTTAACCTGTCGGCATTTATTTCAGCCGTCGGCATGAATTCATTTTCCTTGCCTGGTAAGGCTATTCAAAAAAAAAAAAAGCCTCTGTACCCTAAATACAGCTGACAAGTCTCCCCACCAGCCTGCATCTATTATACAAGCAGGGGCATTTGTTAAGGAGAAAAAAAAATTGTACTTCTTTTCTTCTGCAACAGCGGAGCGGCTGCAGGGTTTGTTTACTGTTTCCCTAACAACAGCCAGCTCACTTCTTGCTGTATCTATTTCAGGACCACACTTGATCTTAGCGTTATTTCTAGCAAGTGGTCCCTTTTTCAAGCTCTAGGGCTTTCATAAAATCTCTGGGGCTCCAGAAGATTGCACAGTTCCTACACGTCTGTGCGATCGTGCGCATGTCTCCTTCTTGATTGTGCGATCATGCGCACATTTAATAGTAAGGAATTGCAAATACATCAGTGCTACTTCAGCAACATATAAGGCTGTATATCATTAAAGTGAATAACTCTATAGGACAGTGAATTTGTACTAATGCTACCAGTTTTAATCAACACTCTATTCTGTAGATGAAATAAAAAAAACGCCTGGGAAAAAAAAATAAGGGCAGAAGATTTTAGAACTTCCTATGATTGTTGTATTTAAGATTTAAAGGGATAGCACAGTGTAGCAAAATGACAGGTTGGCCACCCTGTCATGAAATAGCAGGATAGTCAGGAAAGAAAATAGAATGAGCAAAGGGTGAAAAAGGAATATAGAAATGTGTTCTGGGTTATTATCTCATTCTGCCACAATAACCATAGTAGACTTCAATAATTCTCAAACTATACTGACCATCGTCTGTCCAGGGGCCATTTACAAATTGGTTGTCCATATTTATCCATGGGTATAATCATGGACAAACCAGGAATGACCATGACTGCTGACCATGTTTAACCACTGTTTATCCATAACTCTAAGAGCAGGTTTTGTTTACCTGACAGTACTCGATATAATATGAAACAGTACTCTACCTGGCGGCTGACTTTCTGTTCCTCCTCAGACATCATCAGACCTTTGACCTCAGTGTCTATGACATCACAACTGACCAAGAAGAGACAGGTCAGTCTCTTTGGATGTCACAATAAGTGAGGCCAGAATGCTGATGCGGGACAAAGAGGAATTGAACTAGATTAGTCCCAAGGTAAAGTACAGTTCATTACATCACACCTAATATTATCATGTAGGCAACCTTCTAATAACCAAATGGGAAAGGAAAAATACTTCAGAATTAAAAATAAATAACGGAATACTAAAGATTATAGAAGAGAGGGAATCATTTCTGACTGGCAACTGTTTATGAGGTTCTTATTTGCAGAAATGATTAATTCCTCCACATTAACCATACTTAACTGCACCTAAATAAAAAGTGATATGAAACACTGTTTTTTGCAGTGGTTTACTTTTATGTGCAGCGTTCTGATACAGTTCTCTTCATGGAACCTCCACTCTGAAGTTTTAACTCTGGTCACAGTTTGTGCACGGAACTCTGAGAAAGGTTCTGATTGGACAACAGCTCACAATTGGCATTCTCAACACAAACCATGACAAAGTAAAAACTCCAAACTAACGGGTTCATTCTGGAGATGGCTGTTCCAGCTGGGTTCTCTGTGATACACCAGTCAAGACTGGACTGCAGGGGCAGGGATGTAGCCATTTGTTTTAGATTGGAATTGGGTCTTACTGGTGTGCCAGGTGAGGAGACTAGATCATTTGAGTTTACCGTGATAGCAGATGTGGGCTGCAGGATCGTTCTCATCTACCATCCACCTTGGGGTGAGAAATTATTCCTGCAGGAAGTAGTAGACTTTGTCATTGACATGGAGTTTGAATCTTCCAGGTTGATGGTCCTGGGCGACTTCAATGCCTGGGTAGAGGACAAACTCTCGCCATTTGGGCAAAACGTCCTCCAACTTATGAATTTTTGGGGGTTCACACAGGTTGTTGCTCTGCTACCCATAATCACAGTCACTCACTTGGTCTAGTTTTCCTCCTGGGGAAGGAGACCTTCAACTTGGTGGTGGAACCAGTCATATGGTCAGATTACCACACCATAAGGTTCAATCTCCAAGCTCCCCCTTATAGGCCTGCCTCTGTGGAGATGGTCAGATACTGCTCTTTGAGGGATGTGACCCCAGATGGTCTATCGGCAGTATTGGACCTTTCGGAATTCATAGGGGTAGGCGAGAACCCAGAGAATCTAGTTCAAGCCTATAATAAGGCTGTTACTAAAGCTCCAGATTCTATCCCCCAGGTCTGTATTCATCCTCTCTCTCTCTCTCTCTCTCTCTCTCCATCCCTGGTCCCCCTGGTTCAATGGGACCATAAGGGAGTTGAGACAAGTTAGATGAAGGTTAGAGCGACGCTGGCAGAAATCAGCCCTTGACTCTGATCACCTTAGATTGATGGATCATTATCAAATCTATCAATCAGCAATCACTCATAAGAAGGCAGAGTTCCTGTCCGGGGAGATTGCTGCTGCCCAGAACTGACCAGTTCAGCTCTTCCGAGCTGTGGACAGGCTGTGCAACCCAGCCTGTATGCAGATCTGAAGTGCATTTTCACAAGTTAAGTATGAGGAGTTTGCTCGATTCTTTGCGGATAAGGTGGCCAACATCAGGGCTGAGATCAGTCCAGCGCTCTCTATGGGGGTTAATGGTGGTCAGTGCTTGGTCCCATCCCCTCAGTTCTCTTGGATATCTTTTGACCAACTGGAGATTGTTGATGTCACGCAGATTGTCCAGCATTTTCAACTCACATGCTGTAGTTTGGATACGGGCCCAACATGCCTGTTATTGGGGTGTATGGAATCTACCAGCCCAGTACTTGCAAAATAGTGTGGTGCTCCTTCGAGATGGGTGAGTTTCCTAGCTACCTGAAGGAGGCAGTCGTGACACCACTCCTTAAAAAAGCTGCTGAGGACCCGAACTGCTTTGCTAACTGCAGGCCTCTCTCTAACCTTCCCTTTGTTGGGAAGGTGATTGAGAAAATGGTTGTGCTGCAACTGGAAAACCATCTTACCATCCACAACAGCTACAATCCCCCTCCAGTCTGGTTTCCAGAAGAGACATAGTACCGGGACCGCTCTGGTTTGGATGCTCAATGATCTTCAGATGGCAAGAGACCAGAAGGACCACTCCATCTTGGTGCTTCTTGATCTCTTTTCAACATTTGACACCTTGGACCTTGGGGTGCTGCTCGAGCACCAGAGGGTCATCTGTGGCTTGGCTGATCCAGTCCTCAGTTGATTTAAATCTTTCCTCTCCAGCATATCTCAAAGGGTGGTGTCAACTTTTTCCCCCAGCCCATTCTCTTTGCTGTGTGGGGTTCTTCGGGGCTCAGTGCTGTCCCCTAAGTTGTTCACAGTGTACATGCTGCCCCTCGGAGACTTTGTAAGATGATATGGGCTGAGGTTTCACTACTATGCAGATGATACCCAGCTATATCTGTCTTTTGCACCAGACCAGGATAGTGCGGCCTCGGTCTTTAACAGCTGTCTAGTGGAAATCCATAACTAGATGAAATCCAGTTGGCTGAAATTGAGATCTGAGAAAACTGAGGTGTTGGTGGTGGATCTGGATTACCAGATAGAGAAGTCAGTAGTAGGGTTTCCCTCAGGTCTTTGGCTTGGGGTGCCCAGCTGTCCTCCTCTGAACAGGTGCGTGACCTGGGGGTGGTTCTTGACGATGGGCTGACACTGTATTCACAGGTGTCGGCAGCCACCAAGTCATCCTTTTACCATCTTAGGAACATCACCAGGATCAGGCACCTTGTTCCGTCTGGTGACCTGCCTACATTGATCCACACCTTTGTGACCTCGCTCTTCGACAACTGCAACTCCCTGTAACTGGGGCTGCTGGGGGTTGATATCCATCACTTGCAGCTGGTGCAGAACGCTGTGGCACGGTTGTTGATGGCGACTCCCCATTCGAGTTATATCACTCCTGTGCTGAGTGAGCTGCACTGGCTGCCCATACACTGGTGGATCAGCTTCAAGGTTGGACTTCTGACCTATAAGACCCTGCATGTACTGGGTCCAAGCTATCTGCAAGAACTCCCGACTCCCTATAGCACTAGCCGCCCTCTCCACTCAACTGACGAGGGGTTGTTAGAGGTTCCCAGGGTTCGTCTGAAAATGGCTGGGGCCCAGAATTTTATGCACGGAGCTCCCACCTTATGGAACTCTCAATCTTGTCAGATTTGAGAGTGCAGGATAATGGAGAGCTTCAAAGCAGCTCTAAAAACCCTTTTATTTAAGCAAGCTTTTAATGATTATTTTATTTGATTATTTGCATTCTGTATTATCAGTTTTTTAATTGTTTATTCTTTTATATGTAATTATGTAAGGCGCTTTGGTTTTTGAATTGCGCTACAAAAACAAAGTATTATTATTATTATTCATGAAAAAGCTGTGCAGGATGGTGTCCATAAAAAGAAAATAATAAGAAACGTAGTTTCTCACATCAGTGTTTATTCAGGTACAGTTAAATATGAATCATTTCAAGGTATGAATTTCAGTGCTGTTAACAGAAATATTATTAATAGGCTATAGGCACAAATGTCTTGTCCCTGTTAATACCATTTTCTGGCAGCTATTTTTGCTGCTACTAATCTTCTAAGGTCAGAAGGAACACTAAGTTCATTATGTCCATCCCCCTGTTTCATAAGCAGGGATGCAAAATGCATTCTAAAAAGGCATTCTGTACATGTACTAATTTTACAGCACTATGGAGGCTCCAGGCTCCAGTTATGGGCTGCACGCTTCACTTTACACCATGCACAACAGCAAAGAAAATCTGTTACGCATCCAAATGGTGGCCAACAGCCATAATACAAGCACAACTACGTCCCACCTAAAGTCTTGTGCATCTCCCATCATGCTCAAATGGTGGCCATCAGCCATAATACAATCACAGCTACATCCCATCTAAAGTCTTGTGCATCTCCCATCATGCTCAAATGGTGGCCAACAGCCATAATACATGCACAACTACATCCCACCCAAAGTCTTGTGCATCTCCCATCATGCTCAAATGGTGGCCAACAGCCATAATACAATCACAACTACATCCCACCCAAAGTCTTGTGCATCTCCCATCATGCTCAAATTGTGGCCAACAGCCATAATACAATCACAACTACATCCCACCCAAAGTCTTGTGCATCTCCCATCATGCTCAAATGGTGGCCAACAGTCATAATACAATCACAACTACATCCCACCCAAAGTCTTGTGCATCTCCCATCATGCTCAAATGGTGGCCAACAGCCATAATACAATCACAACTACATCCCACCCAAAGTCTTGTGCATCTGCCATCATGCTCAAATGGTGGCCAACAGTCATAATACAATCACAACTACATCCCACCCAAAGTCCTAAGATGGCCGACGGGCTGGGTGCACCATTAGTTGCTCCGCATTAGCTGTTAGTTGCTCCGTAATATCTTTAAAAGCTTTTAATAGCTTTTTTTTCTGTTGTACTGCTTATTGTACCTCTTGATTCATTAATTAGTTGTCGCTGTTTTGGCGTTTTTTTGGTGGAGTATACAGTCGAGCTCTGTTCTGTACTCGTTTCTTCATGTTTCTGTGTACTGGCTTGGGCTGTGAGCAGAGGGGGTTTGGTGACCTGCAGCCTGGACTCGCGCCTTGGATGCTTTAGTTTTAGTGTCTTTCAATGTTCAATGTTTGGATTGTTGATGTGCTGGACTTATAAGGAGAGCACTTGATCGAAAGAACTGGCAGTGCTGCTTAGGAGTATTGACTGAAGAGCTGGGAATATAGTCGTGGAGCACCGACTGAAAGAACTGTTGGTGTTGGCCCGAAGTGTTGTGAGTGGTGGGACCTGATTCATCGATTGGTGTCCTTCTTCTTTTTGGGATTTTACCCAGATTGTTCTGCCGGTTGTTACAACATCATCACTGGGGAATAATACTGAGTAAGTAGCACTAAATCTGGGGAAGCAGGGCCTGTGTGTTGTGTTGGGTGAGAGAGGCATTTACCCCCCCCCCCGTTGTGCCTGGGTGATCTTGGGTTACACTGCCCGGAACCGAGTGGGAGCTCTTTCATTCACCTCCAGGGAGCTGAAGTTTTTTTTGGGGTGCTCCTAAGTGATCCTAGGGTTGGTATTGTTAGTCAGGCCCTGGGGTATCTGTAGCCATGGGTCTTGGGTGGTGTGTGTAGAGCCTGATTAGACAGGTTGGGGGTGAGGGGGGAGGGAGTCTTCACTCTGTTCCTGGTTCGTGCACACTCCTGGGCTTCATTCAGGGTCTCCTTGCTTCTCTCTACAAACTTGTACCGAGACTGTATGTTCTATTTTTGGATGTACAGTTTTGGAGTAGGTTGGAGCAGTTACAGACTCTTGGGTTGTTGGTGTGTCATTCAGTTTTTCACTGGATCTTTTCCCTTACTCTATGAGGGAGAGTGTGGGCAGTGAGAGTTCCTCATCATCTCTGTGTGCTTGGTTCCTGTGTTACTTTTATTATCGTTGGCAGTAAGAGTGCCAAAAATTGGATGAAGGACCATCTTTATTCCTGCTTTTGAGTACTTTTATAGTCCTGTTGGTAGTGAGAGGATCATCGGGACTTGAATTATTTTCTTTATATGTATTTTCTTGATTGTATATTTATTTTTTTATATTTTGTTTGTTTAGTCTAAATTCTCTTCCTCAGAGCCGTGAGAGGGTCCTGGTGTGGGGAAGTTTTATTTTATTTGTTTTATTTCTTGGGTTAGGTTTTTTAAAGTTTGTGTAAATGAGAAAGGTGTAATTGTGGGTGGGTTTTTAGTCTAATGTTCTATTGAGTATATTGTAATTCAGGATAGTTTACTTATAAGGAAATTAGGATTCTATTGAGGTGTTTGGTTTTAACCGTTGTTTCGCTTGTGATATGTGCCTGTTAGCTCCCCCGGTTGTGTGTTATTTGTCCTCCTCTCTCAGTGCCCTCCACCCATTCTTCCCCCCTGTCATTTTCTAGCTGCCAGCGCTGTAGGGTGCTTGGTATTGCATGTAGGAGGGAGTGGGGTGGGCATGGTGGGGGGCATAGACATTGGAGGCGAAGGAACGGTCCTCTCATATAGGGTTGGTTAGGTTTGGAAGATGCCCTTGGGCGAAATGGAGCCTGGAACATGATGATCCATGTCTAGTCCCCATACCCAAGGGCACCATCTTTTTTGATGGGCAAGTGGCCGGGATGGCACAGGAACCCTGTCCAACCCAGGCAGTGTTGTGCAATGCCAGATCTGTTAATAACAAGTCTGCTGTTATTGCTGACTTTGTTGGAACAGCTGATTTGGCCTGCATCACTGAGACCTGGCTGGATGAAAATGCTGGCCCCATTTGAGAGGCAGCAATTCCAGCCGGGTACTCAGTGATTCACCGTCCGAGATTGGACCGCAGGGGAGGGGGGAGTAGCGGTCTGTTTTAAGACTGGGTTGGGTCTCACGGGTATACCAGTTGAGGAGGCTGATTCCTTTGAGTGTACTGTGGTAGCAGGTGTGGGTTGCCGGATAGCTCTCTACTACCGTCCACCCAGGGACGAGAAGTAATTCCTGCAGGAAATGGCAGACTTCATCGCTGACATGGCATTTGAGTCACCCAGATTGATGGTTTTGGGCAACTTTAATGCCTGGGTTGACGATGAACTCTCGTCTTTTGGTCAACACTTCCTCCAGCTGATGACATCGCTGGACTTTACACAGATTGTTTCTTCAGCTACCCATAATCATGGCCACTCTTTGGATTTGGTTTTCCTCCTGGGGATTGAGACCTCTGATTTGGGGGTGGAACCTGTTAGTTCATCTGATCATTACACTGTGAAGTTCAACTTTTGTGCTCCCCTTCGTAGGTCTGCCCCGGAGATAGTTACCGCCCTTTACGGGATGTGTGCCCTGAAGACCTGATGTCAGTGATTAACCTCTCAGGGTTTCCTGTTGCCAGCTCGAGTCCAGAATCGATGGTTCTGGCTTATAATCAGGTAATTTCTTCATCCCTAAACTTGGCAGCTCCTGTCCGTGTTCATCCTCTCCCTCTCCGCCCTTGGGCCCCTTGGTTTGATGGGTCCTTGAGGGAGTTGCGGCGTGTGGGATGATGGTTAGAGCATCGCTGGTGGAAATCTGCCCTGGAAGTCGACTGCCTTAGTTTGGTGGAGCATTATCAGCTCTACCAATCAGAGGTCTCCCGTAAGAAGGCAGAGTTCCTGTCCAGGGAGATCGCTGTCGCTCAGAATCGGCCGGCTCAGCTCTTCTAAACTGTGGACAGGTTGTGCAACCCAGCCTGTCTACAGCTCCATCAAGCTTTTTCACAAAAGGAGTGTGATGAGATTGCTCAATTCTTTGCAAATAAAGTGGCTGACATCAGATCACTTGAACACTCTATGGGGGACACTGTTGGTCGGCATTCGGTCACAGTACCCCGTGTCTCCTGGAGTACCTTTGACCTGACGGAGTTCGAGGATGTCATGCGGATTGTTCAGGGATGCACCCTATGCGCTGTAGTTTAGATATGGGCCCAACCTCCTTGATTTTGGGTTGTTTTTAGATCATTGGCCCATTTCTGGTTCAAACTATCCGGTGCTCCTTAGAATCGGGTGAGTTCCCAAGCTCCCTGAAGGTGGCAGTGGTGACACTACTTCTGAAGAAAGCTTCATTGGACCCAGATATTTTTGCTAACTACAGACCTATCTCGAACCTTCCCTTTATTGGAAAGGTTATTGAGAAAGTAGTGGCAAACCAGCTAGAGAACCATTTGACCATCCATAATATCTACGAACCTTTCCAGTCTGCTTTTCGTAAGAGGCATAGTACTGAGACTGCTCTGGTTCGGGTGCTCAATGATCTCCTGATGGCGAGAGATTGGAGAACTGTTCTATTCTGGTACTCCTTGATCTCTCTCTTCAACTTTTGATACTGTAGACCATGGGGTTTTGCTCGAATGCCTGGGGTCCATCTGTGGCTTGTCAAGTACAGTACTCAGATGGTTTACATCATTCCTATCTGGGAGAATGCAGAGAGTTGTCAAGGATTTTTTTCTTCCGACCCTTTCTCTCTGCCTTGTGGGGTTCCTCAGGGCTTGGCACTTCCCCCATGTTGTTTGCAGTGTATGCGCTACACCTTGGAGACATTGTAAGACAGTATGGGCTGAGGTTTCACTGCTATGCTGAGGATACCCAGCTCTACCTGTCTTTTGCTCCCGACCAGGCTAGTGCTCTCTTGGTATTCAATAACTGCCTTGCTGAAATCGATGACTGGATGAATTCAAGCTGGTTAAAGTTGAACGCAGGAAAGACCAAGGTTATGGTAGTGGACCAGGGTCGCAGGATAGAGGGGATGAGGACTGAACAGCCATCTGGGTTATTTCTGGAGGGTGATCAGATCCTTACCTCAGTGTGGGTGCGTAACCTGGGAGTGGTACTTGACAATGGGCTGACCCTTCGTTATCAGGCGTCAGCAGTCATAAAGTCAGCATTTTACCATCTGAGGAACATTGCCAGGGTGAAACACCTTGTTCCGTCCAGCGATTTACCTGTGTTGGTCCACACCTTCGTGACCTCTCGCCTTGACTATTGCAACTC
Source organism: Neoceratodus forsteri (assembly GCA_016271365.2). NCBI lineage: Eukaryota > Metazoa > Chordata > Ceratodontiformes > Ceratodontidae > Neoceratodus > Neoceratodus forsteri. Next base: position 88,856,645 of record CM028136.1, read on the forward strand.
CCTGTACTTAGGGCTTCCTGGGGTTGATATCCACCACTTGCAGCTAGTGCAGAACGCTGCTGCTCGGTTGTTGACAGGGGTGTCAAGAAGGTCACACTTTAACCCTGTATTGTGCGATCTGCACTGGCTGCTGATACAGTGGTGGATCACCTTTAAAGTAGGTCTTTTGACCTACAAAGGCCCTACGGACTTGGTCCTGAATACTTGAAAGAGCTTCTGGTTCCTTACAGCCCATGCGGCAAATGATCGGCTGACAGAAGGGTTCTGAGGCTCCAGGTTACTTCTAAATCTTCTGGGGCCCATGCTTTTATGTTTATGGCCCCAACCCTCTGGAATTCTCTGCCCCGTCAGCTTTGCGAATGCACGACTGTGGGGAGCTTCAAGTGGGAACTTAAGACTCCTTTGTGGAGACAAGCACTCATGAGTTGATGTGTGTACTGTTATGATCTTAATCTTTATCTTTAATTTATTTCTTGTGATTTTATTGTTCAATTTGTAAATCGCCTTGGTGCCCGAAAGGTTCTTAATAAATAAAGTTTTATTATTATTATTATTGTGCATCTCCCATCATGCCCAAATGGTGGCCAACAGCCATAATACAATCACAACTACATCCCACCTAAAGTCTTGTGCATCTCCCATCATGATCAAATGGTGGCCAACAGCCATAATACAAACATAACTACATTCCTTCCAAAGTCTTGTGCATCTCCCATCATGCTCAGTCTGCATAAATAATGAAAGCATGGCAGATATGTTCTCTTTTCTTTGCTGCGCACACAGTGGTGGCAGCTTGTGACAGATCATTAATGGTTTAGCGTTTTTCTTTCAATCATGGTTCTGGCTTTCAGCAGCTCAGTACTAACAGTTGTACGGCACATACTGACCCTTTGATCCAGACTTCAGCTGAGGGACCATCCATTTCTGCTGTGCGACTGGTGGTGCTAATCGACTCGGTGATCGACAAGAACTGGCTCAACTGATAGACAGCTGAGGCCACTGCATTGAGAATAAGCAACACCACTTCAGTAACGGTAGAGGATCAGGACCAAGGCTGAAGCAAGGTGAGAGGTACCCAATTTTCGCCTTGAGGAGAGAATCCAACAGTGACTCCCCTCTAAGCCTATTTTCATCAGATAGTGAATTTGCTGATAGGGAACAGCTGAGCAAAAACACAGTTGTTTTGACCGTTCGGAGTGGGAGGTGGCCTAGATGGACACACATTCCCTTGAGGAAAGAGGAATGGCAAACTCCTCCAGGAGAAGGGTAAACAGATTAAATACCCATTTAAGTCCCCAGAGAGGAGGCATGGGTGATATCTCCACCAGCAGGAGATTCAAGGAGGGGCCAAAAATGGCAAAGGTCTAGGAGTGAGAGTGATCCCTCCCATAGGCACAGAGTAGACTTCAAGGATAGGATGTCCCAGGATGTTGTTTTCTGTGAGGCCGAACTAAGCTGGAAATATTATTCTGGACAGAGACAGCTGAAGGGGCAGCTTAGACCCTTGGGCTCCCCTAGGGCAGGGAAAGCCCTCAAAAAGATGAAGTACCTGCTTGATCCTAAGGTACACAGCCCCCCCCCCAATCTAGATCGTTCATCCATTCTGATGTGGAGTTGGACCCCTTACTAGAAGGGGGTCAGACTGTGGTTCAGACTTAAACAGATTCCCCCCCACCATGCTTGGCTCAGCGAGGCAGCCCCTCCCGAACTGTTGCACCATGACATGGACACTGGAGAGGATTTGGACTGGGGTAATAAAAAGCAACTTTTTGACCCCGATTCCCTGGGTGATTCCCCATTTGAGTGGGCCCCTCTACCTGTGGTGTCCTATCTGGTGTCCAGACTCTGGAAAGTGCTGGGCAGAAGGGTCAGGTACAAGCTTCAAAGGGACTATCCTAGGCATTCACTCTGCTATAAGATGGCTGCCACACTTGACTTTGGTAAATCATTTTTGGCTTATCTCGATAAAGTGGGCAAGAACCAATAGAAGGGCCTGGACAAGAGCCTAAGGATGGTTCAGTACATGCTCCTGAACCTGGTTGGTCCACTAGCCCCTTTGAGTGATGTGTGCGTTAGATAACAGCTCACCTGGATCCTGCCTATCTCCATGATATTATGCAGAATGCCATCTGTTTTCTGGGGCATGCCAACGTGGCATTGTCTCAGAGAGGTGCAGGTCATCCCTCCTCCATTTTCATTCAGACTCCACTGAGCTGGTGTACAAGGATGCAGGTATCATAGTTGAAGGATGCCAGTTTGGGGGAACCCCTTCTCAAGGAACTTCACAAGATGGGCAAGAGATATACATCAATAAGGAAGCTGCAGAACTCATTCAAAAAATAACTGACCACTTTATGCCAGGGCTGGAAGGGGACAGTGTCACTATTTCAGTCAGTCCAGACAGATACCTGGCTTTTACCAGACACCCAGATATGGATGTTAAAACACCCACTATGGGTATGATTACTTCAGACCCTGGTCAAGGGGTTTCTGTGACAGATGTTGCTCCATGGGAGACAGTGGGACCCAGCAGACCACTCCCTCCCCCCCCGCAACAGTAGGTAAGTATGTCCCACTTACTTGCCATAATGTACATAGTTCCAGGGTCACTACAGCTAAGTGGCAGACTGTCGCTTTTTGCAGCCAGTTGGGAGATGATTACCCAGGACATAGGAGTACTGTCAGCAGTTCGAGGCTACCCCCTAGAATTTGTAAAGGTCCTTCCTTCCCACAATTTCTTCAACCTCACTGTCCCCAGTTTTGCCATGAGGAACAGGCATTGATGGAAAAGGAACTGATCTCCCTTCACTGAAAAGGAGCAATTTTCAGGTCTTGGAGTTCTGAACTGTGGATAAGTTCCATTTTCCTCATTCCAAAAAAGGACCGAGAATCCTGTCCAGTAATCAACAAACTTGAACTGATGCATCACCAAAAGACACTTCACAATGGAGGGCATTCATCTCCTCAGAGACACATTCTTGCTAGGGGACTGGATGGTCAATCTGGACCCGGTGGATGCCTATCTGGCTGTCCCCATCTATCCCTTAGACAGGGGCTGGCTTGGTTTTCTCAGGAGCAGTCAACCATGGCATTTTGATTGCCTGCTGTTCAGGTCAATTTGAGTACCTGGTGCTTCACTAAAATCCTTTGGCTGATGGTGGCATGGCTGTGGGCAGTAAAGGTCAGACGGATCATCTACCTGGATGATTTAAGCAATAATGCACTGCAGCAGTGTGTTGTTGTGAGAATTACGCACGCTTCGGGTGTGGTGTGACACGAGGCCGAAAACCAAGTGCCATAAACCACCCAAGTTATGTGCAAATCTCACAACCCCTGGAGTGCATGGTTGCAATTATAAAATGGAATAACAAAAACAAAATGTTTTTCATGCAGAACAAATATATATTTTTATTAATTTTAAGATATGTAAGGTTTTGTACTTCCACCAATGATCAAATAGTCCTAACTTGAAACATGGTGATTTGGGAAGGAGCAGGTGGTGTAGTGATTACAGTTTGCCTCATATTTAATAATGCTACTGCATGTGAAAAGGCTGTATCTGTGGGAGAAATTGAACTATCAGTAGAGTTCAACTGCTGGCCAACTGCGTTTCTTTTAAACCAGCAACATTAAGGGATGGCCTCATGTCAATGAAGACTTCTGCTTTTAGACTTTTTTTTCACATTTTCCAATGGCTTTGATCCCTGCTGCTGGCTCAATCCCTCTCCACCACAGACCCCCCCCACAAACATACACACACACTCTGTCCCTTAGGGCTGTGGTGGCTGGAGTCAGAAACTGTAACATCATCTGGCTTTGTCACTGTCACCGGCTTGGTCTCTTTTTCCTTCTCTTTATCTGAATGCCAAAGACTGATCCACCAGGAGGAAGTGAGAGACCAAATACAAGAATGGCTGACTCATGGACAGCAGCTAGCAGGCAACTTTTAATTTTACTGTCAATTGGTTCCCTGTGTCTTTCCTTCACAACCTGTCGTACAGGACTCCTGTTGCCACCATCAGTCTACAGTGCAGTTAAGGCTGTATCTGTGAGAGCAACTGAGCTATCAGTAGCTTTCAACCATTGCTCAACTGTGGTTCTTCTACACCAGCAACAATAATGGATGGTCATATCTCATCAGCAGAGTTGCTACCCGCTAATGACAGCCGCCAATACGGGGCTTATAGGATCAGTCCCAGCTGCAGTATTCCACCGTGTTGTTGGGTTCTGGAGCAGTAACTTCCCAATCTGCCAAGTCACAACAAAAGCTGTTTAACCATTTATTTATTTAAAAGTTTTACCAGAAAAGGCATACTGTGCAGACTACCGCTTGATTCCAGATGCCCTGGGGGGTGTTGGAGATGGGAGGATACATATCAAATATAGAAATACAAAATACAGAAATAAAACAGAATATATACAAAAGATATATACAAGAATACATACAGTATGCACACAGCAAGCAACAGAAAATCTGAGTTGATAAGGCAGCAAATTGGTAGACGATGCAAATGACAACTAACAGGGTCAGAGCTAAACATTTCGAGTAACCACAGTTGGAGCAAGTTGGAGAGCTGGCCCTTGCCTAGTGTGAGTTTAGGCAGCATGAGCAGTTAGCGGAGAAGTGCCCTTTGAGGAGGGAGTTGAGTTGCCAAGAGGAGGAAGCATACCAAATGTCTTCAGGGAGTTCCATAGTTTTGGCAGGTGAGCTCTAAAGGCCGACTGGCTAGCAGAGGTTGCCATGTAAGGGACTTGAAGGAGCTGGGAGTCAAAGTTCCTGAGTCAGTATGTAGGTAGTGTTTGAGCAGTTAGGGTAGAGATGAGGTAGGAGGGCAATAACTGGGTCCAGAATCTGGCTGTGAGTCTATTACAGTGGGACTGGCACCAATCAAAGAGTGAGGGGAGATTAAGTGACCGGTAGAGGTCACAGAGGTGGGTGGAGGGTGTACAATCCAGGGTGAAATGACAGAAGGAGTTGAAAAGAGAATCCTGTCTAGCCAGGGTGGAGTTAGGGGCGGCACTGTAGATTATGTTCCCGTAGTCAAAAATAGGGAGGATCATTTTCTACGCTATTTCCTTGCGGTCTGGCAGAGGAATACAGCTAAGGTTATGGTATAAAGTGCCTAGTCTGGGGTGCAGTTTTTTGTGGGTAGCATTGATATGTGTAGAAAAGTCGAGGTACTGGTCCAGCCAGACCCCTAAATATCGGAAGGAGGTGTAAACTTCTAATGGGGTCCCATCTCAGGTTTTGAAAGTGGGAAAGGCAAGGAGTCGGGAGAGTCTCTGCCTCATGCCGAAGGTTAATGAGACTGTTTTCTTGGCATTGAGATTAAGCTGATTTGAGTGAAACCAGAGCTGAACATCGTTGAAATATTGCTGGAGTCTGGGTGCCACTTCCGGGGGGGAGGAGCCTGAAGTATACAGTACTGTATCGTCTGCATACATGTGAATGGATATGTGTGGGCAGGCTGATGGCAAGTCATTCAGGAAAATGGAGAACAAGGCTGGGCCAAGGACAGAGCCTTGGGGGACGCCGATGGTGACAGGGAGGGAGTCGTAAGTGGATGCACCAATTCTGACTGATTGCGACCTGTCTGCCAGGTAAGATTTGAACCAGCTGATGGCCTCACTGGAGAGTTCTGCGCTGGATAGCTTCGACAGGAGAAGGGCATGAGAGAAACTGTTGAAAGCCTTAGCTAGGGCAACGAAAATGACAGATGTGATGTGACCTTTGTCCATGCCTATCAGGATGGAGTCAGTGAATCTGAGGAAGGATGTGACAGTGGAGTGGGTTCCTAAAGCCCAAACTGGTATGGAGTAAAGAAGGAGGAGTAGTTAAGGAAGGAGGTAGTTGCAAGAGGATTAGATGTTCCTGAATTTTGGCTAAAATGGGGAGGAGGGAGATGGGGCAGAAGTTACCAGGGGAGGATGGGTCATCGCCTTTAAGGAGGGGAATGACTGTGGCATGCTTCCAATCTGAGAGGATAGCAGTGATAGTGAAGGAGAGGTTGAAGAGGAATGCTAGGGGGGATGGTGATGGCTGGGGCTGAAAGGCAGAGCATTTTGGCATCCAAACCCGAGGGGCATTTACCCATAGAGGGATTACGGGCAAGAAGGGCTCTGAATACTTCAGATGGAGTAACCAGGAAGAAGGAGAAAGCCAGGTAGGGGGTTTGGGTGGGTAGGGATGCAGATGTGGGAGGGTGTGTGTAGCAGGTGGTGGGTTTGAGTAGAGTGGGTGTTGAAAACAGTGGTCACTGCGTGATTCTGATATAGTGGAGCTGCCTACAATTAGGGCAGGGGTGGGAGGGCTGGGTGGGAGGAGAGAAGAGTGATTTGATCGACTTCCAAAACTTAGCTGGGTGATTAAGATTGTTTTGGAATGATGGTGTGAAATAGCAGGCTTTAGTCTGAAGGATAAGCCTGGTGCAGGCATTTCTAAACGTTTGATAGTGTAGGTGGTCAGCATGTGTACCTTTTGCTTTGTAGGCTTTCCATGCCTGGTTCCTGGCTCAAAGGCGGTCCTTGAATCTGCAGAGATCCAAGGCAGATGAGCTCCCCTTACTCTGAACTTTTTGAGTGGGGCATAGTGGTCCCAGATGGCAAGAAATCTGGACTTCAAGAAGTCTAGGGTGGAGTCAGTAGAGGTGGCCTTGGGGAAGAAAGACCAGTCTGAGTTTGCTAAGTCATTTAGGAGTCCTTCAAGGTTAAGGGATTACATGACCTGATGAGGAGAGTTCTTGGTGGAGGTGACTTGGCTTTAAATTTTTTACAACTATGTATATCATGTGGTGATCACTCAGAGAGTCTGGTAGGAGGCCAGAGGCAATTATCCTGTGTGGGTGTGAAGTGAGGGCCCAGTCCAGTAGGGTGTGGTTCTGAGTTTTGTGGTTTAGACGCGTGGGCCCAGTGAGCTGTTGAGACAGATTTAATGCTGCCACATGGTTTCGGAGCTTGGTGCTAGCACAGAGAGCCAGTTCAGGTTAAAATCACCAAGGATATGGAGCTCCCCCCGAAGCAATGGTTTTTAGGGTGTCTAGGTGCTCTATGAAGGAGGTTAATTGGGAGTCTGGGGAACAATAGGAGCCTGCTATAAATATGGGGATTGAGTGGGGTAAGGAGATTTTTATTAGCAAGATGTCAATGAATGGCGAGAGTGCGGATAGCGAGACAGGAGAGAACTTTATCAGGGATGATATGTAAATGGCTATGCCGTCACCTCTCTTTGTGCCTGGGTGGTCATGATGAGTGATAGAGTAACCAGGAACAGTTACTTCTGCATCCAGGTTGTGTGGTTTTACCCAGGTCTCAGTGATAATCAGGATGTCGGGACTTAGTGATAGGATGACTGTTTGGAGCAAGGACAGTTTTTGTAAGAGGCTGCATATATTTAGGTGGGCTACTTTTAGGCCTCTGGGTAGTTGGCCAGTGGGAGAGGGGTTGTGACTAGTGTGGGTGGCTGGTCCAGGGTTTAGCTCGATGTCTCCTGCTAGGAGGAGTAATAAAGTTAGCGCCAGTTTTGAATTAGGTAGAAAACATTTCAGCCTGCGGTAGGCAGAGGGAGTCTGGGAGGGCTGTGAGAAATGTCCCGCTGCAGGGGATTTCATCACTGTCAGCCCAACATGAAAAAATGGGGGGAAGGAATGGAAGGACCGGGAATCCAGTAATGGTGTGGCGTGTGGGGATACTGTCCAATTATGGAGGAGGAGCATGGACTTGGGTGTGTGTTTTTGGAAAGTGATTTCTGGAGGACTAGGTTGCTATTCAGGGAGATGTGAGGGTGGGAGGGATGCTATTGTGGCAAGTAAGGTTATCCCTAAGACAGTTTTATGGGCTATGTACAGCATGGTGATGCTGAATGGGAGATTTAGTGCAAATTGGCTGTATTGGCCACTAGAGGTGAGATCAGATAAGCTGCAAAGGGGAAAGTAGGGTGATTGGTTAATTCTGTCATGTGACTCTACCTATATAGTAAATAACGCACCAAGGGTGGTGGTGGGAATGGTGGGGCAGCTGACACGAAGCGTCAGCAGGGTGAACACAGTCCTCAGAGACACAATGAATTAGGCTGCCGTGCCTTAATGACTCTTGTTGTACCTGCAGATTTCAGCTCGGGGAGAAGGCGGCTCCCTGTGCCCTCATGACCACCAACTCGGCTAACAGCGGGGGAGCTGAGGAAAGAGCACAAAGGAAAAGGTATTTATATGTATGGCTTACTAGGGAGGAGGTGGGGTAATGCCATATGCAAGATACAGTCTTAGGCACAGACCCTGGACTGAACAGGATTTGCTCCGATTTACTTTACATTTAAAAAGAGATACTCCAGGGCACAGGATTTGCTCAAATACAAGTTTCTGACACAGGATTTGCTTCAGTTTAACTTTTACATTAAAAAGAGATTCGCTGGAGCGCAGGATTGCACATAATAAGTTTTTGACAAGTAAACTCCTGTATTAACTAAGTCCTGTATTAACTAACAAACTCTGATGTACTTTGCATATTAAAAGCTCTGCTTGCCTAACAAACACAGTCCCTGGAGCTTATCAATTGCTTAAACATTTGGGTATATGAGTACATTCCGTAGCATACAATAGATGCAACATTTATTTTTTTTAATTTTGTAATTTATTTCCAATTTTTTTTCCCCCTTACTCAAATAGTAATTTAGCTCCCTAGCAGCAGAAAATACATTTGTTCTACCCTTCGGTAGAGACTCAGCAGCACTGGCCCGACCAAATTTGAACTTGGCACTAAAACTTAAACACAGTCTTCAGAGACACAATGAATTAGGCTGCCATACCTGAATGACTCATCATACCTGCAGATTTTGGCTCAGGGGGAGGGCGGTTCTGTGTGCCCTCATGACCACCAGCAGGGCTAACAGTGGGAGAGCTACAGATTTTGGCTCGGGAGGGGAAGGCAGCTCCATGTGCCCTTGACCACCAGTGGGGCTAACAGCAGGGGAGCTGCAGAATTTGGCTCAGGGGAAGGCAGCTTCATGTGCCCTCACAACCACCAGTGGGGCTAACAGCAGGGGAGCTGCAGATTTCAGCTTGGGGGGAGGGTTTCTCCATGTGCCCTCATGACCACCAGTGGAGCTAACAGCGGGGGAGCTTCAGATTTTGGCTCGTACCTGAACTGCAGCACTGTGACAGAAATTAAAGTTAGAGTCTGAAATTTCTTCTTGGGTTTTACTGTTATGTGGCGAAGGGGATGATTTTTTATTGTTTCCTTAAGCACAGTTTCACAGCTCTGATGTTAAAAATGGAGGTTGTGATAGATTTTAAAACATGTAACGTTCTCTGATCATTTGATCTACATGCATGTAGATATGTGATCAGGTAAGCTGGGATCTTACCTATGTGTTTGTTGTGAGAGTTACACATGGCTAAGGCCCCAGTCTGACCAATCAGCTTCCAGCTTTTTGTATGTCAGTTTTATAATGGTTGATTATGGATCATTATCAAGCTCAGCTCCAAGCTCACCTGACCATGACCAGGACCATGTCGCTTCTCAAGGAACAGGAATTTGTGATCAGCACAAAAGAATCTGTGTTTACATCCTGTCAGGTAGTTTTCTTCCAGGCTTTGAGATCAATTTGAAGTCTGCCACCCTCAGACATCCACCAAAAAAAGTGAAGGACACAAAGAGGGAGATCAGGAAACTTTGAAAGGAATCTCCACCTCTTAGGGACTTCAGGCCATCTTTCCACACCGCTCCACTACAGGGCTCTGCAGGAGTTCAAAATCAACACCCCTACAACTACGAGGTCCTTTGACACCAGAGTATCACTTCTACCTGCTGTCAGGATGGAACTCATGTGGTGGTTATGCTAGATGGCTTCCTGGAATGGCAGGGCTGTCTTCGGTACCCATCCAGAGATAGCAGTGGACATGGACACCAGTGTACCACGATGCAGGGGCATGGTTCTTGGGGGTCTTCATAGGTGGCAAATGGTCACCACAGGAGACTTCCCTGAACATCAGTGAGCTGAAACAGTTAGCCGCAAGTTTTGAGAGCAGGAGTTTTGCAAAGGATCAGCCAGGAGTGGCCATGTTGCTCCTGATAATGTGGCTGTAGTTCAATACATCAGTTGCCCTCAGGAGACCACATCCCACCACCTGGTGGAGGCAGCAAAGATTTTGTGGGGCTTCTGCCTGCATCAGAACATCTGGATCCAGGCCATCCATATCCCAGGGTTGGTCAATGGGGTGGCGGATTGCAGCTTGAGGCACATGAAGGACTTGAGAAATTTTTGACTCTGCCCAGAGGTCTTCCTCAGGATCTCCCACAAGAGAAGTCCATTTTGATTCTTCAGCTGGCATCCCAATGCAGAAGCCCTATCCATGGAACATTCTTGCAGAACTGGGAGGAGGAGAAAGGTTATGCTTTTTCCTCCTTCTCCATGGTCTGCAGGACCCTGGTGCAGATCAGGGGGAAAAGACCAAATGTAGTTCTGGTGACCCCTGTGTGGCAAGGCAAGGCAAGGCAGATTTTAGTTAAAAGATACCCGATCCCAGAGGCTCTGGGCACCATACATAAATCAAATCGATTGCAAAGATAAAACCAACAGTATAATAAACATTATAATAAATACAACTAAATTAAATCACATAATTATAAAATATTTAAATAAATAAATTGGAAAGATAGCTGGAAATAACTAAACAAGTAGCCAGGGACAGAGTCGAATCACAGAAGTCAGGCCAGGGCAAGATTATAAAACAAAGTCTGGGAAAGCCTGATTGTAGGGGAAGGCCTTAAGGTGGGCTTTGAATACTTTTACTGAAGGGGCCTCTCTTACAGCTGGAGGTAGCAAATTCCACAGGATGGGGCCGGTGACACTAAAAGCTCTGTCGCTGGCTGTTTTTAACCTTATTCTGGGAATCATGAGGAGGTCCCTAGAGGAGGAGTGGGGGGAGGGGACCGAGACAGCCAATGCAAGAAGATCCTTCAGATAACCAGGGCCCAGGCCATGTAAGGCCTTAAAGGTGAGCAAGCCCACTTTAAAGAGAACCCTCCACGTGACCGGCAGCCAGTGCAGTTCACGCAGCACCAGGGTGATGTGGCAGTACTTAGACTGCCCTGTCAACAACCTGGTGGTTGCATTCTGCAGCAGCTGCAGCTGGTGGAGGGTATCTCCAGAGACCCCAAGGCAGAGCACATTACAGTAGTCAAGCCTAGATGTCACAAAGATGTGCACCAAGGTGGGGAGGTCTAGGGGCAGAACTAGGGGCTTTATCCTGGCAATATTCCTCAGATGTTAAAAACTGGTATGGACAATGGCTGATACCTGGGATTCAATTGTCAATCTGCTGTCAAGAATAATACCCAGATCACGCACACTCGAGGAGGCCTTCAATGGTACAGATCCAAGAAAAAAAAAGTCTCGTCAACAGAGGCCATTCTAGCATGCTGTCTGTTCAACTCCACCACCAGTACCTCCATCTTATTGGGGTTCAGTCACAACCGGCTGGAGGCCACCCAGTCATTGATCTCAGCAAGGCAGGTGTTTAGCACATCCACTGAGCTGGATGTCCCAGGGCAAAGGAAAGATACAGCTGGGTATCATCAGCATAGCAATGAAAACCCAGGCTTTACTTCCTAATGAGCTCTCCCAGGGGCAGCATGTACATGGCGAACAACATCAGCAACAAGACCAAACCCTAGGGTACTTCACATGACAGGAGGCTAGGGGAGGAGAAGAAATTCCCCATCACTACCCTTTGCCTCCTGTTGGTGAGAAAAGACTCATACCAGCAGATGACGGTGACCGCAAATCTGCAGAATTCCCTCAGGCGGTCGAGTAACACACGATGGTCCATCATGTCAAATGCTTAGAAGAGATCATGGACAATGAGAACTGTCTCCTCTCCTTGATTTCTCACCCTAAGGAGGTCATTATGCACCCTAACTAACGTAGTTTCTGTGCTTTGCCTTGCATGAAACCCAGACTGGAGAGGCTCGTATAGATCATGGGCCACGAGATGTTCCTCAAGCTGAAGTGCCACAACCTTCTCTACAACTTTACCCAGGAAAGGAAGGTTGGAGATGGGGCAGTAATTTGCCTTGACATCAGGATCTAAAGATGGTTTCTTTAGAAGGGGTCTCACCAATGTCACCTTCAAGGCATTGGGGAAGACCCCGTCTGACAAAGATGGGCCGGTGAATTCTTCTGCACCCCCTCCCATCTCCTCCATTACCAAGGAGATGGTCCTCTAAGAATATTAAACCTAAATCCCCTGCCATCCACCATGGACATCAAATCTGAAAATTCTTATGCTGCCTTGGTCACAAATTGGGGGGACTCAGAACTGGATCGGGGGATTCAGACCCATAGCCACAAGACAGGGACATGCCTTTTAAAAATCAGGAACTTGTGGGTTACAAAGGAAAAAAGAAAAAGAAAAGGAAAAAAACATCCTAAACTGTAACTCTGTCTTTGGTTTCCTTTTGTGTAGGTTCTTTAAATGTGCATAGTATATTAAATGTTTCAAAGGGGCATGCTGTTTTTAACTATGTAGATGAATCCAAAATTGATATTTGTTTTGTGCAAGAAACATGGATATTCTTTATTGATCAAGTTAGTTTTTTTCAGGGTGAATGGCTATGGGGACCATCTTTCTGGTCCTTCGGCCCAGATAGTGCAGACAGCGTGGGCATAATTTTTAACTCTTATTCTTTTACTTCAACAAAACTGATCAGTCTTATCCCAGGCAGGGTTTTAATTGTGGATGGGCTATGGAAGGAGGTAGACTGTAAACTCATAAATGTCTACAGCCCACAGACAAAGACAGACAGAGTAGCTTTACTCACCTCCCTTCAACCATACCTTGTTACCTCCTATACATTTTCTTAAGTGGAGACTTAAAAGCAAGAAATTCTACGTCCCAAGGAAATAAAAAGAAACATTGCAAACATGTATAGAAACAACTGATTTGTTGGACTGCTACAAACATCAAACCCATGGGCCCAGGTATACATATGAAAGAGGAAAATTTACATCAACCATCAGCCACATATTTATATCTAAAAACTTACCAGTTCTTACTATTAAAACTATACCAGTTGAATTCTCAGACCATTTGCTACTTGAAATATTCTTCCAAAATCTCCCTAGGAAATCTCAGATGAGTAACAGATGGGAAATGAATTCCTTTATTTTGTCCAACTCCTTAGTTAGATCTGAGATTTTGAGACTGCTTTGGGCTCAGTCCTCTGTAAGCATATTGCACGATGACCTCAGAGAGTGGTGGACTGACTCCAATGCAGACTTAAGGGCATGGTTCCAAAAGTTTGGTAAACATAAGGAAAATGAAAAATTCTACAACTCAGGCAGTAATTACAATATTTATATTCATTTTCTTACACCTCTAGACACAATGATTCATATCAAATTGACAAATTAAAATTAGACATGAAATCCTTTCAGTATGATAGAGCCAATACTATTAGGGCTATGTTGTAATATGGAACCCAAAAATCCCCTATAGGGGATCTGTTTGAAGCCTGCAAAAAGAGGAAGGAGGCCTCGTCAATGCAAAACCTATTGGACTCTGAAGGGTTTGTTACTTACTTGACCGAAAGAATGTATAAAATAATAAGAGATTTTCTTTAATCCCACAGTTTACCCTCCCCTCCCCCCCAGATATCTGCTATAAAATCTTATCTCCAGGAAATCAATGTCCCCAAATTTCTGGGTGATACTCAAGAAATGTCTAGACCCATCTCAGCCATGGAAATTGAACAGGTAATAAATTCATTGAAATCTGGAATATCACCAGGGCCAGATGGCTTACCATATGAATTTTATAAATATTTTTTCTAGAGAACTATCTGCATGTCTGGAAACAGTATTCAGGTTTTTTTTGACAACAAACTAGTCCCGCTTTCTTCACTGAGGGTTTATTAATCTTTTTGTTTAAATCTGGTGACAGAAAGCTGATTCAAAATTGGAGACCAATCACCATTTTAAATTCAGATTTCAAAACACTATCCCAAATTTTCAATAACAGATTAAAACATTCTGCCAGTTTAGTCATCTCCCCTCAACAGTTTTGCAGTCTTCCAAATAGAAAAATACAGCATGCTCTGATGATAATCAGAGATTTTAATTGACAACCTCTCCCTGCATGGCAAACAGGGCTGTGTAGTATCAGTTAATCAGTGCAAAGCATTAGATAGAGTCTACCATCCCTTTCTAGTCTTAACATTAGAAGCTTATGGAATACCACAGGAATTTATCCAGTGGATAAAACTGCTGTATTTGTCAGCTATAGTTCATCCAGTGATTAATAATCAAGTAACAAGGGGTTTACAAATTGCGACAGGGGTCAGACAAGAATACCCCTTGAGCCCTCCTCTGTACATATTCTCCTTGGACTCTTTCATCAGAAAATTAAGTGATACACCTAAATGGTGAGGGATCTCTGTAAATAGCATGAACAATAGCTTACAACTTCAGGCCTAGGTAAATTATATCTGTTTATTTTTCTCAGCTTATAATCAATTAGGACTATTCTTGCAGAAAATGGAGATCTATGCTACACTCTCTAACTCAAAATTAAATTAAAAAAAATGTAAAGGCCTTTTTGTGGGTACCTGTTACCCCACTCTCATATAGATAGAGGGCATTAATATCTCTTCTGAGCCCCTTAACATTTTAGGGCTATCCTCTGGTCCTCAAAATTGATCCCTCTCAAATTGGGGTTCTACCTTACAAATAGTGGAGCAGAAAGTTTAGAGATGGAAAAACTGGAAAATGTCTAAATGGCACTCCATCGTGCTGGGGGAGGCCTCCATGGTGTTCTCAGGGTCAGGTTGTGGCATTTTGGAGAGATGACATTCTCGGTGGCTGCACCTACCCTGTGGAACTCCTTGCCAGTTTATTTGAGGAAGGCTCCCTTGATAGAAACTTTCAAGAAGGGCCTGAAAACATAGCTGTTTCAGTAAGCATTTATTGACTAATTATGTGGTCTTAAGGGGCTAGATAGACTGAATGCATGCTCCATTTTATATACATATTTTATGTATGATTTTAATAATTGTACTGTTATTGATTTGTGCAGCACCCAGAATCTTTGGAGATGGGTGTTTTAATAAATAAAATATCTATCTATCTAAAAATAATTCACATTATAAAACAATTCATCATTCTCTGCATTTTGATATAGCTATGATCTCCCCATCACATCTTGAAACCAGATTATATAGTGGGGTTTTTTTTTCAGATGTTCTGGGGCAGTAGGCTGAAGCCCATCAAGAGATGTTTTACATGTCTCTCAAAGGATAAAGAGGGCCTAGGGATAGTGGACCCTGTGGTATTTTTTCACACCCTTTGTATCTCTCAAACCATTAGATATGGCCTTGTGCCATCAGACTCACTCCAGCACAAATGGGTGTATAGCAATTTATCTAGATTTTTTAGGGCATGGATGAATATCCCCCCAAAAGTAAATAGACACTTTCATATTCCTGAGTATTTAAAATCTTCAGCTCAGAAAATGTACAAATGAAGCCTGTCAAAACAACAAATCTGTCAAGGGACTGAATCAAAGCTGCACAAAGAAGTATTAGCTAAAATATATCCTGAATAACCAGTTTTTAAAAACTGTCCCTGTACTCAGAATAACAAAGTGTTAGACCAGTTAAAACAAGCATTTGTCAATGCCAAATATGAAATGACAGCTGTACTGTTTATAGAGCAGTTTGCAGAAAATGATAATGGTGAAAATCTGGAGTAAAACTATAAAAAATTGGTGAAGTTACCAGCGTGCATAGAAACTGCTTAACTCATTGACTCCACAGGAGCTCTCTGAAGTTGCACCACTTGTCTCCTGTATGCTGTTAACAGTAAATCCTGGGCCTTTCTAAGCAAAATCAAGCTATAGTCAGCATACCCCAAACAAATCCTAATAGCTCAAGAACTGTAAGTGCTAGACACAAAGTACGAGTGGCCAAGTTATTCAGCATAAAATTACCTTTCCAATGGTGGTATGCAAATAATAAAATGTAATTTAGGTTTTTTTTTTATGCTGGTTGAAACAGCGAAAAAAATATTTTTTTCACTAAAATGGGCAACATAAGCCATACACACCATACCATAAACAAATGCGAATAACTCCTAAAGTATACATGATATACACAAAATAGCAGGGCAAAGTTGTTCAGCACAAAATTACCTTTCCAATGGTGGCATGCAAAT
This sequence comes from Neoceratodus forsteri, assembly GCA_016271365.2. NCBI lineage: Eukaryota > Metazoa > Chordata > Ceratodontiformes > Ceratodontidae > Neoceratodus > Neoceratodus forsteri. Next base: position 88,872,849 of record CM028136.1, read on the forward strand.
AATAATATGTAATTTTGTTTTTTTTTCTATGCTCAGTTGAAACAGCAAAAAAAAAAAATGTTTTCACTTTTTTTGTCCTTTTGTTTTCCTTTTATGTATATATTATGCTTGTATAAAACTGTTGTTTTTGATGTTACTTACAATAAAAATTCCCCTTTGACAAAGAACACTGGACAATCAAGGCAAACACCGGGCCAATGGAGTCAACACATCCCATCAAGAAATGTGTCGGCACCGGGTCCAGTTCACAGGAAGTGCGCCTCAGCTTGGAAGCAACCTCAATGACCTCGGCCACCTCCACCAGTCTAAACTCCCCCCAACCAGGTGGAGTGCTCTCTGGATGTTCATGATGCCACTGTCAGCCACAAAGTGTCTCACTGGTGGAATTCTTTGCTGGACAGCAGACACTCTATCCGAGAAAGAACAATCAAACTCTTCACACAAGGCATCTGAAAAGGCTTTTTTACTCTGTTTACAAATACATGTAATATACATGTGTAATAGATATTAATATAACTATTAACTTAACCGGACAAAAACAAAGGGAAATATTTATGATTTAATGTACCTTTATCTGTAGAACTGGAGTTCATCTTGTTAGTAACCATGGAGATATTTACATTGGAATTATTGTTTTAAAGTGCAGCTTTAACTCAGACATACATTTTTACTTACACATAGGACTCACCTTTCAAGCTTGTATTTATTAAGGGTTTAGATTGGTATTTATACCATCACATGTTGTTTCACTTTTAGGTCAGGGTGAGATTCTACATGTACGAGGAAGTGTGTTCCACAAACTTGGTGCTGCCACACCAAACGCCCTTTCAACTGATGATTTTAAACATGATCGGGGAACAGAGATAAGGCCTGCCTCCACTGCCTGGAGGGCACGTGCAGGAGCATAAAGTATCAGGAGGTCTTTCAGATAGCCTGGACCCAGACCATGTAGGGCCTTGTATGTTAACAAATAAACCTTAAAACTGGAGCACCACCTGACCGGAAGCCAGTGGAGAGTGCACAGAACTGGTGTAATATGACTTCCGGTGACGTCACTGCAATGGTGGCTGCATAGACCTTGCTGCTCCTGACCTGACCCGGCAATCTATTCTAATCTGCATTGGAGCTTCATTCTATAACCCTCAGAGTGGTGGTCCTATTAAATGCGAATGTCTGGAAAACCAATGCATCCAAAAGAAAATAAAAGAATGGCCAAAAAATCAACTTTAAAGCAACTTTCTATAGACGTGGGTATGGAGGAATTTGCGGCCTGTGCTACAGCCCACTCCCCCTCTGAATCTTCATGGGATCCAGACCTGGAGGAAGAAGATCCACCTAACAAAACTAATAGAGCACTGGCAAAAATTTTAAAATCGGTCAATAAGATCGAATCCTCCATAGCCGACCTGAGTATGGACATAAAAATCATAAATGCCAAAGTCCAGACAAATGAGAAAAAAATCTCAGAAGTGGTGGAGTCACAGGATAGCAGCAAGAGAATCCTAACATACCTTCTGCAAAGGGATTGCCTGGTACATGCTAGACTGGAAGATGTGGAGAACAGGGCGAGAAAGAATAACTTTAGGATTCCTGGAGTGCAGGAAGGGGCCGAGGAGGGCTTCACACCCCCGGCAGATTTCATACTTCACTTGTTGAAGACCACTCTGTCACTGTCTTCTGATCTGCCTCTGCATATTGAGTGAGCTCATCGCTCGCTAGGCCCACGCCCATCTGATCCCAAGGCAAAACCATGCTCCAGGATAGTTTGCATGCTGCACTATCAGACCAAGGAACATAACCTGTTGGAAGCCTGGTGACACAAGGACCTAAAACAAGCAGATCAAAACATCTACTACGACCATGACTTCTCAGTGGAGCTTCAAGCAAAATGACTCCAAGTAAGGCAAGTCATAAAAGAGCTTAAAGAGAAGAAAAACATTAGAGCACAGTTAAATTTCCCTGCTAAGTTAAAAGTGTACCTGGAGGAGGGTGCTCGAGTGTTTGGCTCCCTGGCTGAGGCTGCCCCATTTCTGGTGGAACAAAAAATTTCAGTCCCAAATCAGGAACTGGAGATCCTAGAGCACAGGTTGCTGACCGAAGCATGGGGAACACAAATAAGAGGGCACAAGAGATCCTCACCATGGCTGTTCCCACACAGTACTGCCGCAGATGTGACCAAGTTGATCAAAAGAACAGACTTAGGAACCCCCCACCGAGTCTGCAAGAAGAAAACCAAACCCCAAGGTGACTTTTTGACTGAATTTGGATTACTGGCATAAAAATGCAGTGGGGCTTCTATCCTCTCGGGGAAGGATGAGGGCCTTTCGTCTGCACGAATCTCAGGGGGGCGGGTGATATTATTTCCCTGGTACTCTTGAAAGAACAGTCTACTAGATTTGAAAGAATTACTATTGACAAGGAAACTCTCCATAATTTTAAAGCATAATGCATGAGGAGTGCTCTCTAAACAAAGCACTGTGCGGATGACTCCTTACCTATATGTCTAGCGGTTATAGAAATATATGTAGTGGTACAACTATCGATTAACGCTGTTTTCAGGAAATTAACCTACTAGTATGTAAGCACAGAGGTGTTAGGAGAGGGTTACTTGCTTAATGGAGAGCTGGGTTCGGTGAGGGGAGTGGAGGGGGGTTTGTGTTCCAAGTCACCAGAGTTTCATCACGGAAGTGGTGACGGGGCAATTGCGCGTGCAGCTCCTTATCCTCATATTGTTTGGGGGGAAGGGCTATACATGCCACAGCGAGAGGTCTTGTTTATAACCTCTAAACAATCATTGGTGACGTTGTTGGAACCAGAAAACCTTCGCCTAGGAAGTAATTCCACGACTACTGAAATAGAAAGAAGGTGTTGCTTTCTTAAGCAGCAACATACCCGAGTTGCATTAATTTACATCCCATTGTTAATACAGTTTTTTGTATTATTTGTAACCAACATGTTTGACTGGAAGTTTGATGTTGTGTTATTAGATTTTCAAAGATGCAGTCTGTCATTCATGGAGGATAGGTATAGTAGGACCTTCATTAACTTCCCAGACTGCCTAAAATGGTGGTATATATGATAGCCAAGGACAAGGGGAAATGGAACGAGGATACTCTTAACCTTCAAAAAGGTGAATAATATCAAGGTAGTTACTTATAATGTGAAAGGAATCCACTCTTCTGTAAAGTGCTCTAGGCTGTTAAATGAGCTGAATAAACTTGACTGTACAATAGCATTCTTGCAGGAAACACATCTGGGGAAACAGGAACATCTCAAATTGAGAAGGGCATGGGTAGATAAAGTAGAAGCTACCCCCTCACCCATGGGTAGAAAAGCAGGAGTCACCATCCTCTTTAGGAAAGGCTGCCCATTTCAAATCATAAGCATAGAAAAAGGATGGGAAGGGCACTTTCTAAGAATGTCTGGCACTATCCATGGAGAACTTTTCCATTTAGTGAACTTATATGCACCTAATGTTCAGACCCACACATTTCTAAGGGACATACTCCATAAAGTAACCACCTTACCAGAAGGAAGGCTACTAACTGGGGGAGACCTTAGCACAGTAATCTCCCCTGGTTGAGACAGAACCCACCAATCCCCATACCATAGTAGGCAGAGTTCCAGAATCCTGAATGCAACACTAAAAGAACCAGGTCTCACTGATATATGGCGACTGCAACATCAGGGAGAAAAGGACTACACTTTCTTCTCCACGGCCAACCAATCATATTTGAGAATAGATATGTTTTTAATTCCTAAGGTACAGGTGCATAAAGTGATTATGTCTAAAATTCATAACATCACTATATCAGACTGTGCCCCAGTCTTGATCACTTGGTCCTTGTCCAGCGAACAAAAGCAGACTCAGTGGTGATTAAATGTCTCACTATTGAACGATAAAGCATTAACTAAAAGACTCACTAAAACAATAAAGAAATATATGATATCAATATACAACAACAATGCTCCCCTATTAGCACATGGAAAACCTTGAAAGCAGTGGTTAGGGGAGAATTTAGCAGCACAGCATCTGCAAGGAAAAAAATCACTTTGATGTCCTGAAATAGAATTTTAAATTCAATTAACACTCTTGAAAATGAGCATAAGAAATGCCCCTCCAACACCAGAATGCTTAAAAACCTGGTGAAGGAAAGATGCGAATTGCAAAAGCTAGACAACTATAAGGTGGGGGGGTCAGCTAAGATTTATTAATCAAAAGTACCATGGCACTGGCAGTAGAGCTTCCAAGTTGTTAGCAATAAGGCTTTGCAGATCCCAAGCAGATAGGACTGTGCCAAAACTAATTAACAAATTGGAACCTACAGTCCCTTGGATCAAGCCATAACATATACAGTAGCGGAGCAATTTCAATCTGTTTATCAGTTTTATATAAGAAAGAGGACCAAAACCAGAGTATTAAATTAAACACTGAACACTTCTTGCAGGGGTTGCCTCTGCCTAGCCTACCAGAGCAGGCTAGAGAGGAGTTGAACCGTAAGATTACAACACAAGAAATTAAGGATACAATCCATTCTCTTCCATCAGGTAAGGCACTGGGCCCTGATGGCTACAGTCCAGAATTTTATAAACAATTTAAAGACTCAACAGCCCCTATCCTGGCAACAGTGTTTAACACATGTTTAGAAGAGAATCGCATCCCAGACTCATGGAGGAAAGCCACTATTACTGTCATCCATAAGGTTGGCAAACCAAGGGATAGATGTGAAGCCTATAGACCTATCTCTTTGTTAAATCAAGATTTTAAGCTTTTAACTAAGGTCATTTCAACCAGATTACAGAAATACATAGAATTATTGATCCACCTGGATCAGACGGGCTTCATACCAAACAGACAATTAGCAGATAATGTCCGAAGGCTGCTGAATGTCATGGTGTACGGCTCACCCACTTCATCTGTACAGCTAACCCTTTCTCTAGGTGCTGAAAAAGATTTGATCGCCTAAATTGGGAGTACTTACAGGTAATTTTGGGGAGGATGGGGATGGGAAATAATTTCATACAGTGGGTATCATTGTGTTATAGTGACCCCACTGCCAAAGTCAGAGTCAATGGAACTCTGTCATCAAAGATTAAATTATATAGGGGAACCAGGCAAGTCTGCCCCCTTTCCCCCTTGCTATTCGTGTTAAGCTTAGAGCCATTGGCTGTGGCAATTCGGGAGTAGATGGACATTATGGGAATCAAAGTTAGAGAACAATGCTGCAAAATATTAATGTATGCAGATGATACCCATATTTTTCTGGATAATCCATGCTTTACGATCCCCAATCTATTGCATTTGCTGGAAAAATACAGGGCTATATCAGGTTTTAAAATAAACATAGAAAAATCAGAAGCCTTGGTGTTGAGGGGTAAGGTGACACCAGATATTGAAGCTGCAGTACCCTTTAAATGGGTATCTGAGAAGGTTAAATATCTGGGCATCTGGATTCCCAAAAATCTGTCCATTCTGTACAAATTTAATTATGAACCCCTAATCAGCCAGATCTTTACCGATATGGGCAGGTGGAGAACACTGCCTCTGACCTTGTCTAATAGGATAGAAACCAATAAAATGAATGTCTTTCCGAGATTGCTATATTTGTTTTCCACCCTCCCGGTACAAATCCCCAAAGCAAGTCTTCAGAAATTACAGCAAAAAATAACGCACTTCACCTGAGTTGACCGGAAACCTAGAATTAGACTGACTAAAATGCAGGAAATTAAAAGAAAAGGAGGTTGGGGCTTGCCAGACCTAACTCGATATTACTGGGTGGCACAAATAACGCCTTTGGTTAAGCTACTCAACAAGACCTCGAAGATACAGTGGTGTACTTTAGAGCAAAATGCTCACCCAGAGATTCCCCTGTGGATCTTGCCTTGGATCATCCTACTGAATACAATCCATAAGCCGGAAAACAGATGGACAAAGCACACTCTGTCAGTATGGTTGAAGGGTAGGGCAGTATGGGAGAAACCAGGCTACATGTGGCCTTACATTCCCCTACATAACCTTCCAGACCTCTCATGCATGAGAGAAGGTAAAACCATACTCAACTGGGCTAGGCAGGGATTGAACTCATTAGGACAATTCATGATAGGAGACTCGGTGAAAGATTTTAAAACACTGCAACAAGAATATAACATACAGCACACAGATTTTTACAAATACTTACAACTTAGGCAAAATATACAAAACAGGCTGGGTATCAAGGTTTTGTTGGGGCAACCAGAGGCAGGTTTGATCCAGACAAAGTATAATGAAGATTTCAGTAACACAAAACACTTAATAACCCAATTCCATAAACTGATAGATGAGGGGGCTCAGGTCCTGGTAACCCCAAAAATACAGGGAGATTGGGAGAGGGAACTGGGGAAGGAACTTTCTGACCGTCATTGCGATAAAATTTGGACTAATGTACACATTACAATGAATTCTATGATTTGGAGGGAATTCAAGTGGAAAGTGGTGGTGCAATTTTTTATCACGCCCACTATCTCACAGTACTATGCCAGAAACCCAACTGATAGATGTTGGAGAGGGTGCGGACAGACGGGTTCCCAACTTCACACATTCTGGAGCTGCCCAGAAGTGAAGGTATATTGGACCCAAATTAATTTGGAAATAAAGAAAATTATAGAGTTAACACAGGACTTGGATTTATAACTCTTGATTTTGGGCTGTCATCCCTCAGCAATTAGGACAAAGAGCTGGAGGTATTTATTTTTGATTCTGACAATTGCTGCAGCCAAGGTAATAACACAGAATTGGCTGACCCAAAAACAACCCACTATCACAGAATGGCTGATTAACATAGATAAAATTAAACAGGTGGTGGCTATTAAATTCAAGTTGATAGGTTTAATACTTATTGGCAACCATTCTTTAATTATGTGGAAGAGAAAAGGGGAACACCAATTCTCGAGCAACAACTGAAAGTCTGAGGGGGGATAACTTAGTTAACTTATTGAATTTAAACACTACCAAGAGGTCTTTTAACTATATAAATAAGACAGACAGACTGTTGGTTTACTTTTTATATAATTTTTATTTTGTTTTCATGTTGGATTAAAAACATAAGGAATACATGATTTATTGTTTAAGTATACAATGCAGATGGAAGCAAAACTCAGATGTCTGGATCAAATGGCAGAAGATATTTAGGACATTCACTGTTACGTACACACAGACTTTTTGACAAGCATTGCTGGTCAATATCTATAAAGTAAATAGAAAAATGTGTAGGATGTGAGACATATTAATTCGCTGTATAATTGTTTCACGCAGATAGTAGGCAAACAGTTATAGAAGTATGTGCACTTTGAGGCTATATATTCACTGTTAAGGTATTCCTAATAAACTAAATAAGTTCAAAAAAGGAACTGGTGTAATATGCTCAGAACATGATGTCCCAGCAACCAGTTGGGCTGCCACATTCTGAACCAGCTGCAGGCAGCACATCAGTTTTGCAGATAGCCCCAGGTAAAGAGCATTGCAGTAGTTCAGTCTCGATGAGATAAAGGAATGCACCAGTGCTACAAGGTTGGACGTCTCAAGATAGGGTCTGATCTGGGCAACATTATGGAGGTGGTATTAGCCACTGAGGGCAATAGTCAACTTATAGTCCACAATGCCCCCCAGATTCTTAACCCTATCTGCTGCACAGAGGTCACTCCTCCCAATAATGGGAGAACAGTGCTCCCAGATGTCATGGAAGAACTGTGTCAACCTAGCTCCACCAGTAGCACCTCCCTCTTAGATGAATTCAGCCGAGCCAGTTAGCCACTATCCAATCCTGGATCTCATTAAGACACACACCCAGCACCGTGATAGCTACCACATCATCAGTGATACAAGACATATACAGTTGGATGTCATCGGCATAGCAACGAAATGCCAAGGCGTAGCATCTAATGATCTCCCCAAGGTCAGCATATACACAAAGAATAACGTGGGAGCCAGAACCACCCCTTGAGACACCCCTCAGCACAGCACAACACTGCTCTATGTGTAGGGGCTAAGTACCACTTGTTGCATTCTTCCATTTATACAGGACTCAAACCATCGCGGAACGGTGCCCGAGATTCCCACACAGTGCCATAGGTGAGCCAAAAGCACACCCTGATCCACCATGTCAAAAGTTGCTGAAAGGTATAGCAGGATAAGAATAGAACATTGGCCACTATCCCTTGCTGAAAGGAGGTCATGGAATACCCTAGGGAAGTGTTGGGGTGAGGCAGGAAGCCAGACTGGAAGGGCTTATAGATGTCATTCCTCTCCAGGTGTTATTCTTGCTGCAATATCACCACCTTCTCGATCACCTCCCCTAAAAAGGGAAGGTTCGAGACAGGTCCATAAATTACAAGATCACTAGAGTCCAGAGAAGCCTTCTTAAGAAGATGCTTCACCACTGCCTTTTTTAAGGTGGAAGGAAAGACACTCTCAAGAAGGGAACACTTGACAATCTCTGCCACAATTGGACCAAGCAAGTCTCAACATTCTAAAAGAAGTCTAATCAGCCCAGGGTCCAATGTACAGTAGGTGGATCACATTCCAGAAACTATACATGAGGTATCATCTAACAACACACAGGCCACAAAGGAGGAGTGCCTGTAACCCACACAAATTGGACAATATCAGCCGTTGACAGGCTGCTCAGGGAGATCTCAGTTCAGATAGAGGACACCTTGTCTAAAAAGAACCAGTTGAACTCCTCACATTTTTCACAAGAAAAGGGTTTGCAAGACTGTAGACAGACTAGATGTAATAATCTGTCAACAGTATTGAAAACTTGAGCTGGCTGGTTCCTTCCAACAGCAATCTCCTATGATAGGAATGCTGTCTTTTTCAGGGTGATTGCCTGTTGATACTCCCAACAGTGAGTTTGCAACACCAATTTGTCCACTTCCAAATGGGACCTCCACCAGCGATGCTTCAACCTCCACCCCTCAGTTTTTAACCTCCTCAGTTCAGTATCAACCCAAGGCGAACTGAGGTGTGAAGTTAGGGGGCATACACAGACTGGTCCCAGAGAGTTGAAAGCAGAGGACAGGGTGACATAGTAATCCTCCACTGCTGCCTCAGCACCCATTACACAAGCCATCTGCATGCTTGAGATGTCAAGAACTGCCAGGATGCTCAGAGGCTCCAAATGTTTAAAAGAGTACCAGACCATCTCCATGGGGGGCAGCAGAGGGGGGTTGAATGTAGAGCACTGCGGAGGAACTGAACGACTTGATGATTCAATCAAAAGACTCGATCAACCTTGAGATTACTGATTAAGAAGACTAGATCCAAGGCATGACCATGCTGGTGAATCTCATTGGCAACTGCCTGCACAAAGCCCAGGGATGACATCACCTGGAGGAACTACCTAACAAAAGGAGATGTGTCCTCATCAATCCAAACACTGAAGTCACCCAAAATCATCAGCCTGAGTGTCTCCAACACTAGACCAGCCATGAGACTCTCCAGTTTCTGCAGAAATATATGCCCACAACCAGGAGGACAGTATACGGGCACAATCCTACGGCTTGTGCTTGGACCACCTTTCACAGCCACACATTCAAACAAACTAGTCTGTCCCAGTGAGTATGCTGAGAGTTGCAAGGTGGATCTAAACCAAATGGCTACCCCCCCTTCACTCCCCACCTAGGGTAATGCACCACAGAAAACCCCGGCAGAATAAACAACTTGAGTACAGTACCAGAGTTATCCCCCAACCAGGTCTCTGTGATACATACCAGGTCTACAGAAGAATCTAACATAAAGGCCTCAATTATAGCCATTTTATTACTGAGAAACCAAGTATTACAAAGAACTATCCTAAGGGGAGAAGCCGAGTTAGCTGGCATATTGGCCATCTGTGGAGACAAAAACTCAGAAGCCCTAGGAGTGGGGATACAGTGGGGAGAACCCTTTCCAAATACAGTAGAATCTACTTAATTGGGACATGGATAATGGGGACATCTGCGTTATTGGGGCACCCCCCAGCACCAATTAAGTGGCTGTATTATTCTATGGAAGCACACAATGCTTAAAGGAGACATGCCCGCCATCTATTAGGGATGATCTGAGCTGATCTTTTATCCTCTAGTCCTAAGTGCAGTCACAGTAATCCCCACATTAACACCTTCCGAACCCTTTTGTCACACCTAATTAAATGAAATTATATATGAATTGCAGTCCTTCACAGCTGTGCTGAGGTCTGCTGAGGTATGCCCATTTGTTTTGTTTTTTTCATCAATTACACAGCCTAGACCTTTAAAGTAAGTTGGATCCCCAATCACCGCTTCTTACCATGCCGTTTGAGCTGATGCTGGCACCGCGCAACTCTCTCTCAATCCTCAGTGGGCAGATCACTTTTGTACTTGCATCAGGCTCACCAAGCATTCATTTTGTTCAGTCTTCCACCTGCCCAAACTGAGTTTAAAAAATAAGTTGGGTACCTAATCACTTCTTCTTACCATGCCATTTGAGTGGATGCTGGCTGTTGATCAGTTCCATGCCGCAACTCGCAACTCGATATCTTTCTCTCTAACAGATGCTGATCGCAACCTGCTCTCTCTCTTGAAAAAGAGAAGCTGTTCAATGCCACAACTCGCAACCTGCTCTCTCTCTCTCTCTCTTGAAAAAGCGAAGTTGTTCAATGCCACAACTCGCAACCTGCTTTCTCTCTTGGAAAACAGAAGTTGTTCCATGCCACAGCTGTCTCGTAGCATAAATCCTCAGTGGGCAGATAGCGGATTTACTGTACTTGCATCAGTCTCACCAGGCATTCACTTTGTTCAATCATCCGCCTGCTCAAACAAAGTTAAAATTACCCTACGGTCCCTTTCTATGCCACAACTTGCAACTCGCTCTTGCTTCCACTGTTCCATGCCACAACTTGCAAAATCTGTACAAAATAGGTACTTCCTTTTAATGGGACAGCCACTTAATCGGGACAAAACAGCCGTCACCGGGGTGTCCAAATTAAGCAGCTCCTACTGCACTTTCTACTCCCAGGGAACCTCCTGGAAACCACACTCCTGATCCTAAACTCAAAGTCCTCCTGTGGAGCAGATCTACAGGGTGAGCAGTGTCCTCGGAGGATCCCCAACATCCTGCAGCAGAAAATGATATTATTAAAGGAAAACGACACCCTCATACCTTGTAAATTTTATTTGTTTCCATGTCAACAATCAGCTTTTTTTGTGTGTAGCTGTTAGAGATGTATGCATTTGCTTTAGTTTGTTTTTACACTTCATACCAGGCCCTGTAATTGTCCAGGGGGTCTCCATTTGTTGGTTGTTGAAATAGCATTGTCCCTGACAGCTGCCTGAGCATATAAGCACATGATGTATAATCACCCTTTAGACTCCACAGTATGCTTGTTTGCTTAATTAAACTTCAAAGAAACAAGTTGCAGGGAGGTGTGAAATACCACATTTACCTTCAGTTAGCTTTGCAAACTGTCTGAGTTGTAATGCAGGGTTTTTCCCTTTAAACTGTATTCAACTAATGTGTTTTCAGAAAGTTTTTGCAGGGTTTTTGTTCTTTCAGCATAGAGATACATGGTACTATATAAATGGGTGATCTGACATCTTGTTCTCATATGATAATGCAGCTCTCATGGACAATCAGATTTCAACAACAATGAAATGGAGACCCCCCCCAGGGTAGTTACAGGGGGCTACCATGAACAGGGAAAACAAATTAAAGCAAACACGTATAGCCTGAACAGCTACAGGAAACGCACTTGCTGTTAACATGGAAACAAATAACATTTGCATGATGTGAGGATGCAGTTTTCCTTTAACCATTTCCTGAGGATGTTGAAGAGTGTCTCATGGTGGGCTACACCTCTGGTGGGAAACAACTGGTTAACTTTTAGAGGCCTTCTTGTTGCGATTCTACTCTTGGTTTTCTGATGTTCTCCATATTCATGAATGACCTACCTCACAGCGGTATGTTGAAATCTGCCATATAGCAGGCAATGACAGAATGTGTCAAGTCACAGTGTCACACTACTACTGTAGCAAAACATATCTAAACAACAAATTGTTTGGCTGTTGTTTTCACTAATGGATTGCTGCAGCATTAGTGGCAGACATTACAGCTTCCCAAAAATAGCAAAACAAAACAAGCCTCATGTTGGGAGTGGGACCGAAGGTCTGTGGTGGCACCAGTGCCCACCTATATGCGGACAGCATGACTGTGCAAAACTTAAGACAAGGCACAAGGCAAAGCTGTCTTGAGCATTTTCACAAAATTATTTCTGAAAAAATACCCATTTCCAAGTAAAACCCTGTTATTTTCATGCAAAAAGTGTATTTTTACATGATTATTTATCAAAAAAGGGAATTTCACTCGATTTAACCATTTGCATAAAAAAGGCCAAATCCAATTATTTTCCCAGAAACAACATTTACAAAATTTGCCCAGGCCTGTCTCATACAAAATCATCAAAATATTCATATTGAAATTGTCATTAAAAGATGACTAATGGACAGGCTAATCTTGAGTGTATGCAAACAAGATTAATGTTATTTAGGGCAGCCATCTCAGCAGTAAAGGCAGCTCTGACAATTGGCATTCTGGAACTCCCAAAGGTAAATCATTTCCAGTGATTAGGACTATGGACTGATAGTTGGCAGGATTCTGGAAAACATATACTGGAGCAGTAAAAGTCAACAGCAAACCAGGGATGACCTGCAGGCCTGAAGCCTGTGTATCACTTGAGACATGAAAAACAATGGGTGGAGGAAGCGGGTGAGGGGTTACATTGAATTGGACGACCTTGGAAAATATTTACCAAAGCCATATATTTGTGAACTAAGTTTTCATCCTAAGCTCTGTAACTTTTCTGTACATGTTAGAATCTTGCCAAACACACAGTAAAAAAAAAAATAAACAAATAGAAAGTTATGTCTCTTAAAGGTTAGAGCACAGGCATGATAAGCAGGAGACCCAGGTTCAGATCTCCCGGGATATCTAAAGTTTCTCATTTAACCTTTTATATTGGGATATAATGCTGTACTTTAATGAGTCTAATCTGGATAACTGGCCTTCTTGTAATAACTCTGTAGCACTGTCTCTTTAAAATTTAGTTATTAATACTTATGGAATGCATAATAGGGTGCAGTGGAATAACAGATTAGACAGCGAACCTGATTCTCATAGCTGTGGTGAAGCGACGCAAGCTGCGCCAGAGGCAACGTATGCTGATTGCCAGTGTGTCAGGGACCCTGCACCCGTATCACTATTAGGTAGGGTCCCATCGCCTAAGTCTAACACCTTCTGGCACCTGTGGCTGTGCGCCAAAAGGACAGCACACCTGAGGGGTTTGCCGCATGCTGCGGGGTGGTCATGTGGCACTCCTGGAAGGGTGGCAGTATGTAGTAAGGGACTGCAAACATTCCGGACACCAATGTGATTGTATCCTACAGCACATACATATTAATAGCATGTTTCATGACAACACACTCACAGTAGGTAAAGATGATTCAGACACTGCAGAAGTGTACCATATATATCCTATAATAGTGTCTTACACTTCTGCAATGTCCGAACCATCTGTACCTACTGTCAGTGTGTCACTGTGCAGCATGGTTTGGGAACAAGTAGCATCAGACCCCACAGAAAATGAGATGATGCTTCTGAGTCGGGATATACTATGCAGTGGAAACATATGTGGTTCAACACATCACCAGCCAAGGAAAGGCTCTGCAGGTGGTACACCGACCCTTAGACCTGCCCCGGCTGGGCTAGTGGGTGTTTGTTTCTGGCAGCACCTTACACTTTTGTGAATGCCAGAAAAGGGGATGCTGCAGCATTGCCACAGGGCAAGGCTCCCTGCACCATGATGCACCCCTTTTTGTGTCGCAAGGGCAGTGCAAGACCCCATTGACACACACAGCCTGTGGTCAGCATGGGATGCATTTAAGAATTGCTCTGGGTGCAATTCTTGATGCAAGCTGCCCTTGTGTCATTCCATCTGATGCAAGCTCCTTGCATCATGCAGGATGCTTTGAGAATCGGGCCCAGCATCTTTAAAGCTGGAGCAAAGTGCAGGGCAAAGTCCTCAGCTGGAGAGCAATATTCTGACAAGTGCAGAGTGGTATAATGGAATAGATGTAAAGTCAAGTTTCCCCATGCAAAATCTGTTCCAAAATACCCCCTATGGGAGTGCAGGTAGTGAAGGAGCAAAGTGAATCCAAAGCTCCCTGTTGTGTGACTGTTGGTGGAAAGGCACAGGCATTCTACACAGTCACAGGAGCAAACAGGCCATTTGCATAGGGCAAAGGGGCTTGCTCCTAAAGCAGTGCAGAGTGAGGCTTCCACTATGGTCTGTTCAGTGTGCACTTGGGACAGCCTCACTTCATGTGTGCAGTGTGTGCATTGGTGCAAAGGCTTCCATTATGGGCTATTCAGTGTGCACTTGGGTTAGCCTCACTGCGTGTGCGCAGTATGTGCATTGGTGCAAAGGCTTCCACTGTGGGCCATTCAGTGTGCACTTGGGAAAGCCTCACTGCGTGTGCGCAGTATGTGCATTGGTGCAAAGGCTTCCACTATGGGCCGTTCAGTGTGCACTTGGGAAAGTCTCACTGTGTGTGCACAGTGTGTGCATTGGTGCAAAGGCTTCCACTATGGGCCGTTCAGTGTGCACTTGGGAAAGTTTCACTGTGTGTGCACAGTGTGTTCATTGGTGCAAAGGCTTCTACTATGGGTTATTCAGTGTGCACTTGGGAAAGCCTCACTGTGTGTGCGCAGTATGTGCATTGGTGCAAAGGCTTCCATTATGGGTTATTCAGTGTGCACTTGGGAAAGCCTCACTGTGTGTGCGCAGTATGTGCATTGGTGCAAAGGCTTCCATTATGGGCCATTCAGTGTGCACTTGGGAAAGCCTCACTGCGTGTGCGCAGTATGTGCATTGGTGCAAAGGCTTCCACTATGCTGCCCATTGTCTCTCCACTAGTGGGTGATAAGACTCACAATTCATGAATGGTGAAGCTACAAGCTAGTTTTGAAAATCATATCACTCCTGTGTAGCGATAAATGTGTTATTCTATTGTAACCCATTGTGTATTTCATGTATAATACACTATTTGTAATGCTTTTAATTGTTTTAGCTTAAAACTGTCTTTCTTTCTATTGTACGCTTTGTATCTATTCTTTGGAATCTATTTCCAAATGCTACATGGAAATGGACTCTTAGTGAAATATGTGTTTTAAGTGACCTAACATTTGTTGTAAATGGAAATGTATTTATTTGTTTGAAAACTGGTAACATGGAAAGGCACACTGAGCTGAGGCTCGCTCCATGTGTGATCCGCGTGGTGGGGTGGGAGGGATTGAGTCAAGTACTGTTACAAGGTAACACGTGACATAATGGTACAATATAAAGTATAGACAATAGGCAAACATGCAGGTGACAAAATGCAGTAGAGGTGGTACAATAAAGTTCAGGAAAAGCAAACACAAAACGTTACAGTTTGTGCAATAAATAAATATATATATATATATATATATATATATATATATATATAGATAGATAGATATAGTCAAAGTCAAGACACAGGATCAATCAGACCATCCATCGCGAGAGGAGAGAGGGAGGGAGTGAGCCAGAATCAAGTGGAGGTGTGAGAGGATCATGACAGAATAGAAAGAATTTTGAGGACATAAATATTAATCTCAAAATAACATGGTGTGTGTGTGTGTGTATGTATACTGTACATATGTGTATGTTTACATTCTTTGCAAAAAACGTTGTTAATGCACCAGTTAGGATAATGTTAACACCAGAAAAGTAGGCAAATGTGGTGTTAGGGTTTTCAGCTCATACTCCCCACCCCCCCAAGTAGCAAAAGGAAAAAATGTTAGGGTTTTGGGTCTCCCAAGTCTTGAGGAATTAATGGTGAAATCTTCCTTGAGGTTGTTAACCCTAACACTCATCCAGTTCATCCATGCCAGTGCACAAACAAAGAGCACTTAGTGAATGAGAGCACATGCAAAAAGTGACACCAAAGATGAGCGGCACAAACTGGGTCGCCCACCAGCCAGATCGCACACAGTGTCTGCAGTATTTTCTGCAAAGGGCTATGCTCCCCACTTCAAATTAGTATAAACATCACCCGGTCACAAGTTAGGGCAGAGGCAAAGAGTTACGTCCCCAATGCTGACAGTACCTGATGGTCTGAAATCTGGTACGCTGATGATATTAATAATACCTTTATTTATTAAACGCTCTTCACAGAGTATCAGAGTGCTGTACATCCACAAAACAACAATTAAAATCATAACATTCTATAATATATCCATCAATATATAATAATAATAAATTTATTTATAGAGCGCCTTTCAATTGTCTAGGCACTGTACACAATAGAACAACACAAATAATAAAAATCATTAGGAAAACACAATAAAATCACAATATGATCAACAATCTCAAATAGAATCAATGTTCCAGAAAAGCTATTTGAAAAACATGGGTTTTTAAACCCCTCTTAAATTCCTCCACGGAGGTGCACTCCCATAACCGGCGTGGTAGAGAATTCCAAAGAATGGGTGCGGCATAAAAAAAAGCTCTACAACCTGATGATTTAAGATTCAGTCTTGGAATCTCTAGCAACCCCTCGTCAGCCAAGTGAAGTGATTGGCCAGGGCAATAAGAGACCAGAAGTTCTTTCAGATAGGCTGGACCCTGATCATGTAGGGCTTTGAAAGTCAGTAAACTGACTTTAAAGGTGATCAACCACTGTATTGGTAGCCAGTGCAGTTCGTGCAGCACCGGGGTAATATGACATGACCTACTTGTCCCAGTCAAAACCTGGGCTGCAGCATTCTGCACTAGCTGAAGGCGGTGGATTTCAACCCCAGAAAGCCCAAAGTACAGGGAGTTGCAGTAGTCCAAACGGGAGGACACAAAGGCGTGGACCAACCTTGGTAATCCGTCAGACAGAATAAGGTGCCTAACTCTGGCAATATTCCTAAGGTGGTAAAAGGAAGTCTTGATGACTGCTGACACTTGTGATTGTAGTGTGAGCCTGTCATCCAAGATGACCCCCAGGTTATGAACCCATTCAGAAATTGGGAGTGAAACGCTGCCAAGAAAAATTCCTGCGGGTGCACCAACGGATGACCCCTCTATCTGACGACCTGGGTCCACGACCAAAACCTCTGTCTTTTCTGAGTTCAACTTCAGCCAATTAGAGTCCATCCAGTCCTGGATTTCATTTAGACAGTTGTTAAACACACACGGAGAGCTCCATTCTGGTCAGGGGCAAAAGACAGGTATAGATGGGTATCATCTGTATAACAGTGAAACCTCAGGTCATGCCATCTTACAGTGTCTCTGAGGGGCAGCATATACACCGCGAATAACATGGGAGACAGCATTGAACCCTGAGGCACCCCACACAACATATAAAACACAAGTGCAATAGCCCTACATAAATTAAAGAACATCTTCAAAGGCGAGTTTGAATAAATAACTTTTTAAAGCAGTTTTAAAGCTCTCCACTGTCAGGCACTCTCACATCCGATGAGGCAGAGAATTCCCCAGTACGTGGCAAGACACACTTCTCTTACTGTGAAGAGTGCATCACTATGAGGCACTGGCTTGGAGCCGTACCTTGTGCTTTGGACATGAGACTATGACTATGGGCTATGGCGTGGCATGGCTATGATATAGCGCATGCCGTGATGATGGTACTCTGATGATAGAACCCTACTTGCAGCACTCTCACAACAGCATATCCACTCTCCACTATCTGGTAGCCATGGTGCCAGGTCAATATATTGTATGCTTAATAGCATAAGACACAAGCGCTAAACAGAAACAGCGCTGTACATGACAGAGGGAGGGTGCAACACTGCAAATGATTCTGTGCACTGTACTGCACCCTCTCACTGTCCCAGGCAGAGGATAAGACCTCTGTCAGGATGGGCTTCTGCTGAGCAGGTGCCATGGCTTGACAAGATGAGCCACTGGCAGCAAGTGGAGTGTTTGGGACAGGATTCAATTCCTGGTCCCAGATGCATGGCAATTTTATTTTTATGTCACACTTTGTGCGATATTAACTGTAACCCCCTTCCCCACCCAGAGTTAGTAATCTTAGTCGGAGGGGTTCAGGTGGTGTAGACCCCCGTAACTGGGGGTGTGTGGGGGGGTGGAGCCCACCAAAAAAGAGACTTATGCTGCATGCAAGAAATTGCACTGTGTTGGCAGCATGCTTCATGCATGTGGCATAATGTCTTGCAACATTATGACCCCATGCCATGGTCCTTAGTCTCATGTCCAAAGCACAAGGTACAGTTCCAAGCCAGTGCCTCACAGTGATACACTCATCACAGTAAAAGATGTATGTCTCGCCAGATGCTGCCAAAAAAATTTGTTACAGCTTTCTTCGTGCAGGGCCCTGTGGGTTCTGCATGAAGAAAATAAATCAAATTAGATATTCTTCACTCCGGAAACAGAGTGGGCATTAGAGTTGACAACTCCAAGGAAGACCCCACCAATGACTCACCAAGACTTGGAAAAGCAGGGGGAAATACCTAATCCAGTCAATAGAAGCACTCTGGATAGTGGGGTTGATATTAGTCCTTTCACAGAAGAAAGGGTTCTGAAAGAACTCTTAAAACTGAAAGTGAATAAAGCAATAGGGAATGATGGGATTCACCCCCAAATTCTAAAAGTACTAAGGGAAGAACTAGTAACACCCTGACTACCCTTTTTAATAAATTATGGGAAGATGGTGTGGTACCTGAGGATTGGAAGAGGGCAGATGTGACCCCCCTTCACAAAAGTGAGAGCAAGACAGAGGCATGAAACTACAGACCTGTCAGTTTGACCTCAGTGGTAGGAAAAATGATGGAATCACTGCTGAAGGAAAGAATTATTGAGTACCTAGAGGCCAGTGGGGCACAGGACCCAAGATAGCATGGATTCACAGTAGGAAGGTCATGTCAGACAAATCTAATTGATTTATTTGACTGGGTGACCAAAGTAGTAGACCAGGGAGGGGCTGTGGACATGGCCTTCCTAGACTTTAGAAAGGCATTTGACACAGTCCTGCACAAAAGATTAATAAACAAATTAGCCAGCCTGAGAGTGGGTCCCAGCGTGGTAGCCTGGGTAAAACACTGGCTGGACAACAGGACAAAAAGGGTAATAATAAATGGAGTCCACAGTGAAGAAAGGGGGGGTTACTAATGAGGTACCCCAGGGTTCAGTACTAGGGTTGGTCCTTTTTAATGTCTTTATAAGTGACATTGCAGAGAACTAGAAGGAAAAGTATGTCTCTTTGTAGATGACACAAAGATCTGCAACAGGGTTGATATGCAAGGAGGGGTGAAAAGGATGAAAAGGGACTTGGCAATGTTGGAGGAATGGTCAAATGTATGGCAGCTTAGATTCAACACAAAGAAGTGCAAAGCAATGCACCTGGGAAACAAAAACTCAGGGGAAGAGTACACAATGGGGGGTGAGATGCTGAGAATACCAAAAATGGAAAGGGACCTGGGGGGGGGGTAATCATATCAGACAACCGAAATGTGGGCCAGCAATGTGAGAAGGCAGTATGGAGGGCTGGGGGATACTGGGATGCATAGGGAAAGACATCACCAGTAGAAAACAGGAAGTTGTTGGCCCTCTGTACAGACAGTTGGTAAGACCACATCTGGAGTACTGCGTGCAGTTCTGGAGACCCCATCTCCACCAAGACATAGACAGGGTGGAGGCTGTCCAGAGGAGTGCAACCAGAATGGTGCAGGATCTGCACTAGAAGACATTTGAAGAAAGACTAAAGGGGCTTAAGATGTATATGTAAACCCCCTGTTACCCGGGGTTACTAGAATCCCAGTAAGACATAGTGGTAGGCAGGGAAGGCAGCTTGTGAAACTCCAGTTAAATGGATTTCACGCTGTCTCACTCTGTTCTCAGTCTCAGCTGAGACTGAAGGATGACATCACCATAGAACTCTCGCAGCTGCATGAGCCACACTGGAATGCTGCAGCTGGAAGTTAGGAAACAATGTTGGGGATTTTGAACAGTCTGTGTGCAGTCTTGGTGAGAAACAGCAGCACAGCAGTCTGTGTGTGCAGGCTCTCAGAGCTTTAAGCTCTGTTTTAGAGCTACTGTTAAGAAGGTGTGTGTTTCCACCATAAGAGGGACACAGAAACTCATTGCTGAAGTGGTGGAGACCGCTGTCACTGGTCCAAGTGCCCCCTCCCTGAGGGGATGGGGAGAAAAGGTTTGCCTGTCTTCCAGGGGCAACCCTCCTGGTTCTGGCTAAGGGAAGAAGCTGCCTATTTCAAGTTGTGCTGAGGCACCAGAAGCTCTGAGAGAGAAATTCCTGTGGAGGAATCGCCTGTGGAGCACCTGCAACCAAATGGTGAGTTCGCTCTGACAGAGGGCCAGTGTTTTTCAACTGAACTGTTGGAACATGGGGATTGGACTACTTAATCTGCAGGAGGTCTAGTGTAATAGACATTGCCAGTTAACTCAAGTAGGTTCAAGTCCAGCACCAAAGAGTGAAGTAAAGTGGGGATTGGACTGCTTAATCAGTGAGGGGCCTAGAGCAATGGGCTATGCCAATTTAAAGTATGTTCAAGTCAGCACAAAGGGAAAGCAAGACAAGTAGAAGAAATGTGACATACATTTAGCCTTAATCTACATTGCCAAGCTTTACAGTAGGAGGTGTTTACTGTCCAGAGAAATGGCCGGGTATGAATTGTGGAAGTGAAAGGTGGGAGACCCCCCCCCATCAGTAGTAACCAAATTCACCTCTATGGATTTGCTCTGTGGCACCTTTGCTTTCTCTCAGGTACTTGGCCAGTGCCTGAGGAAAGTACCTAGACATGGGATTAATAGGAAAATTCCCTGTTAGAGCTGAGATGCTCTTAGGTGGTTTAGGGAGCCACCAGAAAATGTTTCCATGATATATGGAAGGTGTCTGAGTGACTGGAAAGGGAGCCGAGCCTGGGAATTCCAGATCAGTGTACAAGTTCAGGCTGTGTACCCAAAGCAGCGTGCAAGTCTGGGCTGTGTGTCTGGAGGGTTCAGAGCCTGAGGGCTGAAGTGTTGAAGAAGTGTTCTTGCTTCTTTTAATCTGCATTACCAGGAATGTAGCCCTGTGGGGTCCATCTATGCTTTGTTTGTTCTGCTTGGATGTGAATAAAGCCACACTTTAGAATCCCATTTCTGGTGTTGGACATTACAGTTATTGCTTCCTGTGTTCGGAGTTACTTGGGTGTCCCTGTGCAGAGCAGCCAAACCTAGCCTTTGTGCTGAGTGACCTATTCCACCCCGAACTTAGTCCCCACCTGGTACTGCTGTCAGATTCAAACAGCATACCACCTGTCGCAAAATGATGGGGGTGGGGGTCTTACATATAGCCTTGAGGAAAAGAGAGAGAGAGAGAGGGGAGACATGATAGAAACTTTCAAATACCTCAAGGGAATCAAGAAAGTCCAAGAGGGTAGCATCTTTAAGAAAATTAGGTGTGCAAGAACAAGGGGACAATTTGAAGCTAGAGGGGGGACAGCTCAGAGGTAATGTGAAGAAGTATTTCTTCACCGAGAGGGTTATAGATGCATGGAACAGCCTTCCTGAGGTGGTCATAGAGTCAAAAACAGTGCGGGAATTCAAGAATGCATGGGACAGACATAATGCAATTCTAGTGGGGGTAGGAGGAAGTAGGCTGTTGGTTAACTAGGATCTGTAGCTTATCCATCAGGTAGGGAAATGGGCAGACTAGGTGGGCTAAGCGGTTCTTATCTGCCATCAGATTCTATGTTTCTATGTTTCTCTGCCACCCACTGGTGCAGAGGTGCAGGGTCCTATGCAAAGAGAAGAGCTATCTTCACTATATGGTGCCTGAACCCATGTGGACAACCCTATAGCTTTCATTCTCTGACTGGGTGGGGGGGCTGCATAACAGCAGCATCCCACCACCCTCACCCCATGTAGTTGGATCACTGAACTTGCTCCCGAACTGAGCTCACTGGCACAGGATCATGAAGCATACCTGCTGGGGTCAAGATTAGCACAACACACAAAGTTTCTTACTAATTATAATTTTGTTTTATTCTGAGCCCAAATTTTCAAGATAGTCATTTCATGACTCCCCTTATAAACGTGACATGTGGCATTTACAGTATGTTGTCTGAAAAATAATTTCACGCCACAAGTGAAAAACCATGTCTCATTCAGGGTTTAACAAATGACAGCTGTCACATTTATGAGGTGGTTTGGAAAAATGGCTATTTTGAAAGTTTGGAGTTAAAATATTGAAAATGAATGAAGTTATGAGTGAATGTTGAAATGCTGTAGTGTTCACTTAAAACCTGGGCATATTACCATATCTGTATACCAAATTTTCAGCATAGTCTTCTTATTATCCCACCTCGTAAACCCAGTATGTGAAAATGTTCAAATCCTCACCAAAATATCATTCCACGCCACAGGTGCCAAAGCACATTATGGACAGCATTTGAAAAATGATAGCTGTCACGTTCATGAGGTGGTGTAAAAAAATGGCTATGCTGAAAATTTGTGATCAAAATATCTAAAATTACCAAAGCTATAAGCAAGCATAGAAAATATCCAACATACAGTCATAACATTGTCATTTTTATGTTTGCTTGCACACATGTGCAAGAAACATAGTGCCATCATCCGAGTTTTCGGAGGTGTGGCACCCGTCTTCCAATTCAGTCAGTATGTTTGCAGGTGCGGCCGCAGTTCTCCAATGAATGCTGTAGCTGTCTATGACAGTAGTTGAAAATGCAGTGCTGTACAGTTGAAAGGGAGAGCTACGCTTCAGTGAGCAGCACTCCCCACAGCACACACACGCACGAATACATACTGCGTGCTCATGTGCTCCCCTCGACGCACACACTGTATGGCTGATGAGGGTGCCCAATCCCCCGTTGGCTCCACACACCCCCAAAAGCTTTCAAGGTGCCACGCTGGGAGCCCACCCCAGCATGGCAAAAATTGTTATGGTCGATGGGGTGCCCAATCCCCGCCAGCTCCACGCCCCCCCAAAAGCTTTCAAGGTGCCACGCTGGGAGCCCACCCCGGCATGACAAAAATTGTTATGGCCGATGGGGTGCCCAATCCCCTATTGGCTCCATGCCCCCCCAAGCAGCCTTCTAGCTGCTATGCTGGGAGCCCACCCCAGTGTGGCAAACGTTCCACGTCGTCTTCTTAAAAAAAAAAAAAAACTGTAAAGAAAAAAAGTTCCCGCGGCTGTCAACCTGCCCACCCGCACCCACCCTCTGCTCACTCTGCCTCCACACACCCCCACCTCACCCTATACATAGATACATAGACAGTGCCAGCAGATAAGGGCCTATGGCCCACCCAGTCTGACCATTTGAGTTTGTAAGTTCAGTTTATGTTTCCCTAGAAGTCTGTTGCCCCTTACCCCTGACCTCCAGATTTCCTTTATGTCTATCCCATGCATTCTTAAATCCCGTGATTGTTTCAGCCCCCACCACTTACTCTGGCAGGGTGTTCCACTTGTCCACCACCCGTTCTGTGAAGAAATTCTTCTTCACATTTCCTCTGAATCATCCTCCCTCCAACTTCATCCCATGCCCTCTAGTCCTGGAACATCTTTTTTGCTTAAAAATAGTGTATTCCTGCACCCTGTTCCTCCCTGTAAGATACTTGTATGTCTCTATCATATCCCATCTCTCCCTCCTCTCCTCCAGGGAGTACATGTTCAGTTCCTTCAACCTGTCCTCATAGGATTTGTGATGCAATCCATACACCATCTTTGTTGCCCTCCTCTGAACCTTCTCTACCCTGTCTATGTCCTTACGTAGGTAAGGTCTCCAGAACTGAACACGGTACTCCAGGTGGGGCCTCACTAGTGTCTTGTATAGTGGAATTATGACCTCCCTTTTCCTGCTGGTGATGCCTCTGCCTATGCATCCCAGCATCCTATTTGCTTTACCTGCTGCCTTGTCACACTGTTTCCCTACCTTGAGGTCATCAGAGATGATAACGCCAAGATCCCTTTCCTGCTTGGTACATGCTATATCCTCACCCCCCAACTGATATATTGTGCCAGGGTTTTTGTGCCACATATGCATTATCTTGCACTTCTTTGCATTGAATTTTAACTGCCAAATCCCTGACCATTCTTCAAGTTTCTACAGGTCCCTTCTCATTCTGTCTACACCCTCTGGTGTGTCTACCCTGTTACAGAGCTTTGTGTCATCAGCGAACAGTGAAATTCTGCCTTCTAGGTCCTGCGCAATGTCACTGATGAAGATGTTGAATAGGACCAGTCCCAGCACTGATCCATGTGGTACCCCACTGGGCACTCTTCCCTCTGTGGAGTGACAGCCATTTACCACCACCCTCTGTGTCCTGCCACCCAGCTAGTAACCTACCCACCACACTACTGTCCTGCCCACACCTATATTCCCCAGTTTGTGTAATAGTCTTCTATGTGGCACAGTGTCAAAGGCCTTGCTGAAGTCCAGATAGGCCATGTCCACTGCCCTCCCCTGATCCACCTCCTTAGTCACCCAGTCAAAAAATTCAATGAGGCTGGTCTGAAAATGACTTCCCACTGGTGAAACCATGCTGCCTTGGGTCCTGTAGTCCATTGACAACCAGATGTTCCACCAATCTCTCCTTCAGTAGTGCTTCCATGATCTTCCCCACTACCGAGGTGAGGCTGACTGGTCTGTAGTTCCTCGCTTCCTCTTTGTTCCCACTTTTGTATAAGGGGACTACATCTGCTGTCTTCCAGTCTTTGGGTACCTCCTCTGTTTCCAGTGATCGGCTAAACAGGATAGCCAGAGGTTCAGCCACCGCCTCTCTTAGTTCTTAAGGACTCTGGAGTGCACCCCATCTGGCCCCATTGCTTTATCAACTCTTATTACTTCCAGTTCCTTCAGGACCCTTTCTTATGTAAAGGACTTATGTCCATTTCTGCACTATTCTCACCCCTTGTACTCCCTTCAGACCCATTACCCTCCTCTTCCTCAGTAAAGACTGAGCAGAAATACCCATTCAGTATGTCAGCTTTACTGTTGTCATTCTCCATGCAGCCCCCATCCTCCCCCTTCAGTCTCACTTTCCCCTCCCTTTGCCTTTCTTTTTTCACTTATGTACCTGTAAAAGGTTTTGTCCCCTCTACCCACTGATTTTGCAATGTGTTCTTCTGTCTGAGCTTTGGCTTCCCTTACTGACCTCCCTGCCTCTGGAGTCCGGCGCAACGATCTTCGGTGGACTGGGAACACGTCTGCACTCTTCAAAGCCAATGGAGAACTGAGGAAATGCCGGTATTTGTACAATGGCATAAATAGGGTTTTTTCAACTTTGATGCATATGGGATGGTACGTGAGGACTGGAGGAGGGCAGATGTGATTCCCCTTCACAAAAGTGGGAGCAAGGCAGAAGCAGGAAACTAAAGACCTGTTAGTTTGACCTCAGTGGTGGGGAAAATGATGGAATCACTTCTGAAAGAAAGAATTGTTCAGTACCTAGAGGCCAGCCGGGCACAGGACCCAAAGCAGCATGGATTCACAGCAGGAAGGTCATGTCAGACGAATCTAATGGATTTCTTGGGTGACCAAAGTAATAGATCAGGGAGGGGCTGTGGATATGGCCTATCTAGACTTTAGCAAGACATTTGACACAGTCCTGCACAAAACATTAATAATCAAGTTAGCCAGCCTGAGAGTGGGTCCCAGAGTGGTAGCCTGGGTAGCAAACTGGCTGCACAACAGGACACAGAAGGTAATAGTGAATGGAACACATTCTGAAGAAAGGGGGATTACTAGTGGAGTACCTCAGGGCTCAGTACTGGGTCCAGTCCTCTTTAACATCTTTATAGGTGACATTGCAGAGGGTCTGGAAGGAAAGGTATGCCTCTTTGCAGATGACACAAAGATCTGTAACAGAGTTGATACACGGGGGTAGAAAGGATGAGAAGAGACTTGACAAGGTTGGAGGAATGGTCAGACATATGGCAACTTAGATTCAATGCAAAGAAGTGCAAAGTAATGCACCTGGGAAATAAAAATCCAGGAGAAGAGTACACAATAGCAGGGAGGGAGGTACTAACAACAATAATGGAAAGGGATCTGGGTGTAGTCATATCAGATGACCTAAAGGTGGGTAAGCAATGTGAGAAGTCAGTAAGGAGAGCCAGGGGGATACTGGGATGCATAGGGAGGGGCATCACAAGTAGAAAAAGGGAAGTGGTTATCCCTCTATACAGACAGTTGGTGAGACCCCTTCTGGAGTACTGCATGCAGTTTTGGAGACCTAATCTACGCAAGGACATTGACAGGATGGAAGCAGTCCAGAGGAGGGCAACTAAAATGGTGCAGGGTCTGCAGCAGAAACCATATGAAGAGAGATTGAGAGAGCTTAATATGTATACCCTTGATGAAAGGAGGGACAGGGGGGACATGATAGAAACTTTTAAGTACCTCAAGGGAATCAGCAAAGTCCAGGAGGGTAACATCTTTCAGAAAAAGAGATGTGTAAGAACAAGGGGGTACAATTTAAAGTTAGAGGGGGGACGGCTCAGGGGTAATGTGAGGAAATTATTTTCACGAAGAGAGTGGTGGACACATGGAACCACCTTCCTGGGGAGGCCATGGGGTCTAAAACAGTAGGGGAATTCAAACATGCCTGGGACAGACATAGGGCAATTATAGTGGGGGGTTGCAGGAAGTAGGCTGTTGGTTAACTAGAATCTGCAGCTTATCCAGTATGTAGGGAAATGGGCAGACTGGGTGGGCCAAGTGGTCCTTATCTGCCGTCAAAGTCTATGTTTCTATGTTTCTATCGCAGGCATTTCTTTTGAATTTTATCACCAAATTTTCAGCTTGGGGTTTTTGGGACCCCTCCTCATGAATTCTGGAACTGTCATGGCGTTACTCAGGCTTGAAGGGCGATTTCTTGGTCACTGTGCAAAATAACCTATTGGGACTGATTAACAAAATGACAGTGCCAGTGTTAATAAGGTGGGCTCTCAAAAAACCTATGTTGAAAATTTGGTGAAAAAATTCTTGAAAATGACTGTTTTACGGACGTGCATTGCTCAGTTCCTTCACGCGCTCATAAGTTCGCAAATTTTTAATATTTGCACTCCAGATTTTCAACATTGCAATTTTACCACACCTCCTTAGGAGCACTGCAGCTGTCAATTTTCACATCTTGCCCAAAATGTGTTTCCGCGCATGTAGCGCACAATGGCACAGTTGGTGTGAGAAATCAATGTGTGGGACAAATTATGAAAATCACAGTGACACTGTTCATGAGCAGAAGTCTTAAAATGGCTATGTTGAAAATGTGGTGAAAAAATTCCTAAAAATGATTGTTTTATGAGCGTGCATTGCGCAGTTCCTACGAAAGCTCGTAAGTTCACGAATATTTCATATTTGCACTCCAGATTTTCAACATTGCTATTTGACCACACCTTCTTATGAGCAGTACAGCTGTCATTTTTCACATGTCACCCAAAATGTATTTCCGTGCATGTAGCACAAAATGGCGCAGTCGGTGAGCGCAATCAATGTTTGGGACAGATTAAGAAAATAACAGTGACACTGTTCATGAGCAGAAGTCTTAAAATGGCAATGTTGAAAATTTGGTGAAAAAATTCCCCAAAATGACTGTTTTAGGAGCGCACGTTGCGCAGTTCCGACTCACACTCTCAAGTTTACGAATTTTTAATATTTGCATGTCTGATTTTCAACATTGCCATTTTACCACACTTCCTTATGAGCAGTACAGCTGCCATTTTTCACATCCTGCCCAAAATGTGTTTCCGCATATGTAGCACACAATAGTGCAGTTGGTGTGCGAAAGCAATGTTTGGGACAGATTAAGAAAATTACAGTGACACTGTTCATAAGCAGAGGTCTTAAAATGGCTATGTTGAAAATTTGGTGACAAAAGCTCAGAAAATGATTGTGTTACAAGTGAGCATTGCGCAGTTTCCACGCACCCTCGTAAGTTCATGATTTTTAATATTTTCAGTCCAGATTTTCACCAGTGGCATTTTCCCATACTTCCTTACGAACAGTATAGCTGTCATTTTTCACAACATGGCCGAAATGTGTTTTCACACTTTCAGCGCAAAAATGCGTGGCCGCTGTGGGAAATTATTGTTCGGGACAGATAAAAAAAATCTCAGTGACATAGTTCATGATCGGAGGTCCCAAAATGCCTGTGTTGATAATCTGCTGTAAAAAATCCCCAAACTAATTACATTATGGGTGTGTGTTGCACAGTTTCTACGCACACTCATGACTTCAATAGTATTTTTAATATTTTCACTGTAGATTTTCAACATTGCCATTTTTTTACACCTCCCCATGAACAGTACAGCTGTCATTTTTCACATCCTGTTCGAAATTTATTTTTGCACCTGTGGTGCCAAATGCCAAAGTCGCTGTGCAAAAGAAGCTTTCAGCTAACAAACTGATACTGCCACTGTTCATGAGGTGGGGGTCACAAAAAAAACATGTTGAAAATTTGGAGTGAAAATACCAACAAATGCCTGAGGCATTAGGGTTTCCGACCATAACGTCCCACCCTGTAGAGAATGACAGACATCAGGGGTGTGACTTGGGATTGTCACCTGCACTGCTCATACCATTCTACCCCTACTCACACCCTGCAGCCAGTGAAAGGCATCAAGGTGTGCCTTGAACTCTTCGGCCCCAAAGTTCACCCCATTCTCCTATACCGCACCCATCTCACCATATTTCCTGATGGAATGGGGTGCACATAAGGGCCAAAGACCCCAAAGCACACCATGACACTTGTCAGTGTCTGCACGGTAGGGTGTGGTGAAATGATGTGGCCGTTATGCCTGATGACCCAAAGGCACACCCCAATGCCAGTCACTATCTGCAGGGTGGCGGTGGAGTTGGCTTCAGTTCAATACTTCACTGCCATTCCTATTATGCAGCTCTGTAACTCCTACACTACCACTGCCAATGCCAGCAAGCAAACATTCGGCATTGACAAATGCTTGTTACATATTTTAACACCAAATTTTCAGCATAGCCTTATAACGACCCCAGCCTCATGAACAATGGTGGTTAAAATTTTCAAATTCTGCCCAAACCGTGATTTTGCACAGTGACGTGAAATGATCTATCAGGCTAGATATGAATAATTCTATCACTGCTGGTCATGAGGTGGGATATCAAATTGAACATGTTGAAAATTTTGTATAAAAATATGTAAAAATGATGAAGTTATAAATCAAGGTTCAGACCCCTTTGAAATAGAGTAAACCAGACTTATTCTTCTCATATCATAGTCGCCAGTTGCAGCAGCAAGACATGTCTTCGATCAGGAAGTGGATCTAAGTCATGGGACACGTTCAGGTGAGGGAAGGTGTGTGTGGGGGGTGTGTGGGGGGAGTGGTATTAGCAAGGTGCTGAGTACCAGGTCAGGGGTGGGTGTGTGTGGTGTGTGTGTG
Source organism: Neoceratodus forsteri (assembly GCA_016271365.2). Classification (NCBI taxonomy): domain Eukaryota; kingdom Metazoa; phylum Chordata; order Ceratodontiformes; family Ceratodontidae; genus Neoceratodus; species Neoceratodus forsteri. Next base: position 88,902,318 of record CM028136.1, read on the forward strand.
TGTGGGGGTGGGTTGGCAGGTGCTGAGTACCAGATCAGGGTGGGGTGTGTGTGGTGTGTGGGGGGGAGTGGTATCAGCGAGGTGCTGAGTACCAGGTCACGGTGGGGTGTGTGGTGTGTGTGTGGGGGAGTGGTATCAGCGAGGTGCTGAGTACCAGGTCAGGGTGGGGTGTGTGTGGTGTGTGTGTGGGGGGTGGTATCAGCGAGGTGCTGAGTACCAGGTCAGGAGTGGGGGTGTGTGTGGTGTGTGTGTGGGGGTGGTATCAGTGGGTGCTGAGTACCAGGTCAGGGTGGGGTGTGTGTGGTGTGTGTGTGTGGGGAGTGGTATCAGCGAGGTGCTGAGTACCAGGTCAGGGTGGGGTGTGTGTGGGTGTGTGTGTGGGGGGAGTGGTATCAGCGAGGTGCTGAGTACCAGGTCAGGGTGGGGTGTGTGGTGTGTGTGTGGGGGGTGGTATCAGCGGGTGCTGAGTACCAGGTCAGGGTGGGGTGTGTGTGGGAGTGGTATCAGCGAGTGCTGAGTACCAGGTCATAAAGTGTGTGGTGTGTGTGTGTGTGTGTGTGGGGGTGGTATCAGCGAGGTGCTGAGTACCAGGTCAGGTGGGTGTGTGTGTGTGTGTGTGTGTGGGGGGGAGTGGTATCAGCGAGGTGCTGAGTACCAGGTCAAAGTGGGTGTGTGTGTGTGTGTGGGGTGGGTGGGTATCAGCAGGTGCTGAGTACCAGGTCAGGAGTGGGGTGTGTGTGGTGTGTGTGTGTGGGGAGTGGTATCAGCGAGGTGCTGAGTACCAGGTCAGGGTGGGGTGTGTGTGTGTGGGGAGTGGTATCAGCGAGGTGCTGAGTACCAGGTCAGGAGTGGGGTGTGTGTGGTGTGTGTGTGGGGGTGGTATCAGGGTGCTGAGTACCAGGTCAGGGGGTGTGTGGTGTGTGTGTGGGAGTGGTATCAGCGAGGTGCTGAGTACCAGGTCAGGGTGGGTGTGTGTGTGGTGTGTGTGGGGAGTGGGTATCAGTGAGGTGCTGAGTACCAGGTCAGGGTGGGAGTGTGTGTGGTGTGTGTGTGTGGGAGTGGTATCAGTGAGGTGCTGAGTACCAGGTCAGAGTGAGTGTGTGTGGTGTGTGTGTGTGGGGAGTGGTATCAGCGAGGTGCTGAGTACCAGGTCAAGAGTGGGGTGTGTGTGGTGTGTGTGTGTGGGGAGTGGTATCAGCGAGGTGCTGAGTACCAGGTCAGGGTGGGGTGTGTGTGGTGTGTGTGTGGGGGGGGTGGTATCAGCGAGGTGCTGAGTACCAGGTCAAGGGTGGGGTGTGTGTGGTGTGTGTGTGGGGGTGGTATCAGGAGGTGCTGAGTACCAGGTCAGGTGGGGTGTGTGTGGTGTGTGTGTGGGGGGTGGGTTGGCAGGTGCTGAGTCCAGGTCAGGGTGGGGTGTGTGTGTGGTGTGTGTGTGGGGGAGTGGTATCAGAGGTGCTGAGTACCAGGTCAGGGTGGGGTGTGTGTGTGTGTGTGTGGGGGAGTGGTATCAGCGAGGTGCTGAGTACCAGGTCAGGGTGGGGTGTGTGGTGTGTGTGTGGGGGGGTGGTATCGAGAGGTGCTGAGTACCAGGTCAAGGTGGGTGTGTGTGGTGTGTGTGTGGGGGTGGTATCAGCGAGGTGCTGAGTACCAGGTCAGGGTGGGGTGTGTGGTGTGTGTGTGGGGTGGTATCAGCGGAGTGCTGAGTACCAGGTCAGGATGTGGGTGTGTGTGTGTGTGTGTGTGGGGGAGTGGTATCAGCGAGGTGCTGAGTACCAGGTCAGGGTGGGTGTGTGTGGTGTGTGTGTGTGTGTGGGGGAGTGGTATCAGCGAGGTGCTGAGTACCAGGTCAGGGTGGGGTGTGTGTGGTGTGTGTGTGGGGGAGTGGTATCAGCGGGTGCTGAGTACCAGGTCAGGGTGAGTGTGTGGTGTGTGTGTGGGGGAGTGGTATCCGTGGTGCTGAGTACCAGGTCAAAGTGGGGTGTGTGTGTGTGTGTGGTGGGTGGTATCAGGAGGTGCTGAGTACCAGGTCAGGGTGGGGTGTGTGTGGTGTGTGTGTGTGGGGGTGGTATCAGTGGAGTGCTGAGTACCAGGTCAGGAGTTGAGGGTGTGTGGTGTGTGTGTGGGGGGTGGTATCAGCGAGGTGCTGAGTACCAGGTCAGGTGGGGTGTGTGTGGTGTGTGTGTGTGTGGGGGAGTGGTATCAGCGAGGTGCTGAGTACCAGGTCAGGAGTGGGTGTGTGTGGTGTGTGTGTGGGGGGTGGTATCAGCGGGTGCTGAGTACCAGGTCAGGGTGGGGTGTGTGTGGTGTGTGTGTGGGGGTGGTATCAGCGAGGTGCTGAGTACCAGGTCAGGTGGGGTGTGTGTGGTGTGTGTGTGTGGGGAGTGGTATCAGCGAGGTGCTGAGTACCAGGTCAGGAGTGGGGTGTGTGTGGTGTGTGTGGGGGGGTGGTATCAGGAGGTGCTGAGTACCAGGTCAGGGTGGGGTGTGTGTGTGTGTGGGGGTGGTATCAGCGAGGTGCTGAGTACCAGGTCAGGAGGTGGGGTGTGTGTGGTGTGTGTGTGTGGAAGTGGTATCAGCGAGGTGCTGAGTACCAGGTCAGAGTGGGGTGTGTGGTGTGTGTGTGGGGGTGGGTTAGCAGGTGCTGAGTACCAGGTCAGGGTGGAGGTGTGTGTGGTGTGTGTGTGTGGGGTGGTATCAGTGAGGTGCTGAGTACCAGGTCAGGAGTGGGTGTGTGTGTGGTGTGTGTGGGGGAGTGGTATCAGCGAGGTGCTGAGTACCAGGTCAGGGTGGGGTGTGTGTGGTGTGTGTGTGTGGAGAGTGGTATCAGCGAGGTGCTGAGTACAGGTCAGGGTGGGGTGTGTGTGGTGTGTGTGTGGGGGGGTGGTATCAGCGAGGTGCTGAGTACCAGGTCAGGGTGGGGTGTGTGGTGTGTGTGTGGGGGGTGGTATCAGCGAGGTGCTGAGTACCAGGTCAAGAGTGGGATGTGTGTGGTGTGTGTGTGTGGGGGTGGGTATCGCAGGTGCTGAGTACCAGGTCAGGGTGAGGTGTGTGTGGTGTGTGTGTGTGGGGGAGTGGTATCAGCGAGGTGCTGAGTACCAGGTCAGGAGTGGGGTGTGTGTGGTGTGTGTGTGTGGGGGGGTGGTTGTGAGGTGCTGAGTACCAGGTCAGGATGGGGTGTGTGTGTGTGTGTGTGTGTGGGGGAGTGGTATCAGCGAGGTGCTGAGTACCAGGTCAGGGTGGGTGTGTGTGGTGTGTGTGTGTGTGGGGGGAGTGGTATCAGCGAGGTGCTGAGTACCAGGTCAGGTGTGGTGTGTGTGGTGTGTGTGTGTGGGGGTGGTATCAGGAGTGCTGAGTACCAGGTCAGGGTGGGGTGTGTGGTGTGTGTGTGTGGGGGGTGGTATCAGCGAGGTGCTGAGTACCAGGTCAGGGTGGGGTGTGTGTGGTGTGTGTGTGGGGGAGTGGTATCAGTGGCTGAGTACCAGGTCAGGAGTGGGGTGTGTGTGGTGTGTGTGTGGGGGGAGTGGTATCAGCGAGGTGCTGAGTACCAGGTCAGGAGTGGGGTGTGTGTGGTGTGTGTGTGTGGGGGGAGTGGTATCAGCGAGGTGCTGAGTACCAGGTCAGGGTGGGGTGTGTGTGGTGTGTGTGTGGGGGTGGTATCAGCGAGGTGCTGAGTGCTACCAGGTCAGGAGTGGGGTGTGTGTGGTGTGTGTGTGGGAGTGGTATCAGTGAGGTGCTGAGTACCAGGTCAGGGTGGGGTGTGTGTGTGGTGTGTGTGTGGGGGAGTGGTATCAGCGAGGTGCTGAGTACCAGGTCAGAGGTAGGTGTGTGTGGTGTGTGTGTGTGGGGGGAGTGGTATCAGCGAGGTGCTGAGTACCAGGTCAGGGTGGGGTGTGTGTGGTGTGTGTGTGTGGGAGTGGTATCAGCGAGGTGCTGAGTACCAGGTCAGGGTGGGGTGTGTGTGGTGTGTGTGTGTGTGGGGAGTGGTATCAGCGGGTGCTGAGTACCAGGTCAGGTGGGTGTGTGTGGTGTGTGTGTGTGTGGGAGTGGTATCAGCGAGGTGCTGAGTACCAGGTCAGGGTGGGGTGTGTGTGGTGTGTGTGTGGGGGTGGTATCAGCGAGGTGCTGAGTACCAGGTCAGGTGGGGTGTGTGGTGTGTGTGTGGGGGAGTGGTATCAGCAGGTGCTGAGTACCAGGTCAGGAGTAGGTGTGTGTGGTGTGTGTGTGTGGGGGGTGGTATCAGCGAGGTGCTGAGTACCAGGTCAGGGTGGGGTGTGTGTGGTGTGTGTGTGGGGAGTGGTATCAGCGAGGTGCTGAGTACCAGGTCAGAAGTGGGGGTGTGTGTGGTGTGTGTGTGTGGGGTGGGTGGGTGGTATCAGCGAGGTGCTGAGTACCAGGTCAGGTAGGATGTGTGTGGTGTGTGTGTGTGGGGGGGTGGTTGCGAGGTGCTGAGTACCAGGTCAGGGGGTGGTGTGTGTGTGGTGTGTGTGTGGGGGAGTGGTATCAGCGGGTGCTGAGTACCAGGTCAGGGTGGGTGTGTGTGGTGTGTGTGTGGGGGTGGGTATCAGCGAGGTGCTGAGTACCAGGTCAGGGTGGGGTGTGTGTGGTGTGTGTGTGGGGGGGTGGGTTAGGGGTGCTGAGTACCAGGTCAGGAGTGGGGTGTGTGTGGTGTGTGTGTGGGGGTGGTATCAGCGAGTGCTGAGTACCAGGTCAAGGAGGTGTGTGTGGTGTGTGTGGGGGTGGTATGCGAGGTGCTGAGTACCAGGTCAGGTGAAGTGTGTGTGGTGTGTGTGTGTGGGGGGTGGTATCATGAGGTGCTGAGTACCAGGTCAGGGTGGGGTGTGTGTGGTGTGTGTGTGGGGGTGGTATCAGCGAGGTGCTGAGTACCAGGTCAGGGTGGGGTGTGTGTGTGTGTGTGTGGGGGAGTGGTATCAGCGGGGTGCAAGTACCAGGTCAGAGTGGGGTGTGTGTGGTGTGTGTGTGGGGGTGGTATCAGCGGTGCTGAGTACCAGGTCAGGATGGGGTGTGTGTGGTGTGTGTGTGTGGGGAGTGGTATCAGCGAGGTGCTGAGTACCAGGTCAGGTGGGGTGTGTGTGGTGTGTGTGTGGGGGTGGTATCAGCGAGGTGCTGAGTACCAGGTCAGGTGGGGTGTGTGGGTGTGTGTGTGGGGGAGTGGTATCAGAGGTGCTGAGTACCAGGTCAGGAGTGGGGTGTGTGTGGTGTGTGTGTGGGGGAGTGGTATCAGCGAGGTGCTGAGTACCAGGTCAGGGTGGGGTGTGTGTGGTGTGTGTGTGGGGGGTGGTATCAGCGGTGCTGAGTACCAGGTCAGGTGGGGTGTGTGTGGTGTGTGTGTGGGGGAGTGGTATCAGCGAGGTGCTGAGTACCAGGTCAGGAGTGAGGTGTGTGTGGTGTGTGTGTGTGGGAGGTGGTATCAGCGAGGTGCTGAGTACCAGGTCAGGAGTGGGTGTGTGTGTGGTGTGTGTGTGGGGAGTGGTATCAGCGAGGTGCTGAGTACCAGGTCAGGTGGGGTGTGTGTGTGTGTGTGTGGGGAGTGGTATCAGCGAGGTGCTGAGTACCAGGTCAGGGTGGGAGTGTGTGTGGTGTGTGTGTGGGGGGTGGTATCAGCGGGTGCTGAGTACCAGGTCAGATAGAGTGTGTGTGTGTGTGTGTGTGTGGGGGAGTGGTATCAGCGAGGTGCTGAGTACCAGGTCAAGTGGGGTTGTGTGGTGTGTGTGTGGGGGGGTGGGTTGGCAGGTGCTGAGTACCAGGTCAGGGTGGGGTGTGTGTGGTGTGTGTGTGGGGGAGTGGTATCAGCGAGATGCTGAGTACCAGGTCAGGGTGGGGTGTGTGTGTGTGTGTGTGTGGGGGGAGTGGTATCAGCGAGGTGCTGAGTACCAGGTCAGGGTGGGGTGTGTGTGTGTGTGTGTGTGGGGGAGTGGTATCAGCGAGGTGCTGAGTACCAGGTCAGAGTGGGGTGTGTGTGTGTGTGTGGGTGGGTGTGGTATCAGCAGGTGCTGAGTACCAGGTCAGGTGGGTGTGTGTGTGTGTGTGTGTGGGGGAGTGGTATCAGCGAGGTGCTGAGTACCAGGTCAGGAGTGTGTGTGGTGTGTGGTGTGTGTGTGTGTGGGGAGTGGTATCAGCGAGGTGCTGAGTACCAGGTCAGGGTGGGGTGTGTGTGGTGTGTGTGTGGGGGAGTGGTATCAGAGGTGCTGAGTACCAGGTCAGGTGGGGTGTGTGTGGTGTGTGTGTGTGGGGAGTGGTATCAGCGGGTGCTGAGTACCAGGTCAGGAGTGAGGTGTGTGTGGTGTGTGTGTGGGGAGTGGTATCAGCGAGTGCTGAGTACCAGGTCAGGGGTGGGGTGTGTGGTGTGTGTGTGTGGGGAGTGGTATCAGCGAGATGCTGAGTACCAGGTCAGGGTGGGTGTGTGTGTTGTGTGGGGGGTGGTATCAGCAGGTGCTGAGTACCAGGTCAGTAGAGTGTGTGTGTGTGTGTGTGTGGGGGAGTGGTATCAGCGGTGCTGAGTACCAGGTCAGGAGTGGGGTGTGTGGTGTGTGTGTGTGGGTGGGAGTGGTATCAATGAGGTGCTGAGTACCAGGTGGAGTGGGGTGTGTGTGTGTGTGTGTGTGGGGGAGTGGTATCAGCGAGGTGCTGAGTACCAGGTCAGAGTAGAATTGTGTGTGGTGTGTGTGTGGGGTGGGTGGGTTGTTAGGTGCTGAGTACCAGGTCAGGGTGGGGTGTGTGTGGTGTGTGTGTGGGGGGAGTGGTATCCAGGTGCTGAGTACCAGGTCAGGGTGGGGTGTGTGTGGTGTGTGTGTGGGGGAGTGGTATCAGCGAGGATGCTGAGTACCAGGTCAGGGTGGGAATTGTGTGTGTGTGTGTGTGTGGGGGAGTGGTATCAGCGAGGTGCTGAGTACCAGGTCAGGAGTGGGTGTGTGTGGTGTGTGTGTGTGGGGAGTGGTATCAGCGAGGTGCTGAGTACCAGGTCAGGAGTGAGGTGTGTGTGGGTGTGTGTGTGGGGGAGTGGTATCAGCGGTGCTGAGTACCAGGTCAGAGTGGGGTGTGTGTGGTGTGTGTGTGGGGAGTGGTATCAGCGAGGTGCTGAGTACCAGGTCAGGGTGAGGTGTGTGGGGTGTGTGTGTGGGGGAGTGGTATCAGCGAGGTGCTGAGTACCAGGTCAGAGTGGGGTGTGTGGTGTGTGTGTGTGGGGAGTGGTATCAGCGAGGTGCTGAGTACCAGGTCAGGGTGGGGTGTGTGTGTGTGTGTGTGTGGGGGAGTGGTATCAGCGAGGTGCTGAGTACCAGGTCAGGGTGGGTGTGTGTGGTGTGTGTGTGTGTGGGGGGAGTGGTATCACGGGTGCTGAGTACCAGGTCAGGAGTGGAGTGTGTGTGGTGTGTGTGTGTGGGGAGTGGTATCAGCGAGTGCTGAGTACCAGGTCAGGGTGGGGTGTGTGTGTGTGTGTGTGTGTGGGAGTGGTATCAGCGGTGCTGAGTACCAGGTCAGGGTGGGGTGTGTGTGTGTGTGTGTGTGGGGGGTGGTATCAGCGAGGTGCTGAGTACCAGGTCAGGTGGAGTGTGTGGTGTGTGTGTGGGGGAGTGGTATCAGCGAGGTGCTGAGTACCAGGTGTGTGTGTGTGGGGTGGGTGGGTTGCAGGTGCTGAGTACCAGGTCAGGGTGGGGTGTGTGTGGGTGTGTGTGTGGGAGTGGTATCAGGTGCTGCGAGGTGCTGAGTACCAGGTCAGGTGGGGTGTGTGTGTGTGTGTGTGGGGGGTGGTATCAGCGAGTGCTGAGTACCAGGTCAGGGTGGGGTGTGTGTGGGGAGTGGTATCAGCGAGGTGCTGAGTACCAGGTCAGGGTGGGTGTGTGTGTGTGTGTGGGGGAGTGGTATGCGAGTGCTGAGTACCAGGTCAGGGTGGGGTGTGTGGTGTGTGTGTGGGAGTGGTATCAGCGAGTGCTGAGTACCAGGTCAGAGTGGGGTGTGTGTGGTGTGTGTGTGGGGGGGTGGGTATGCAGGTGCTGAGTACCAGGTCAGGGTGGGTGTGTGTGGTGTGTGTGTGGGGGAGTGGTATCAGCGGGTGCTGAGTACCAGGTCAGGAGTGGTGTGGTGTGTGTGTGTAGTGGTATCAGCGAGGTGCTGAGTACCAGGTCAGGAGTGGGTGTGTGTGTGGTGTGTGTGGGGGGAGTGGTATCAGGAGGTGCTGAGTACCAGGTCAGGGTGGGGTGTGTGTGTGTGTGTGTGGGGGAGTGGTATCAGCAGGTGCTGAGTACCAGGTCAAGGTGAGTGTGTGTGGTGTGTGTGTGGGGGAGTGGTATCAGCGAGGTGCTGAGTACCAGGTCAGGTGGGGTGTGTGGTGTGTGTGTGGGGTGGAGTGGTTCAGCGAGGTGCTGAGTACCAGGTCAGGGTGGAGTGTGTGTGTGTGTGTGTGTGTGGTGGGAGTGGTATCAGCGAGGTGCTGAGTACCAGGTCAGGTGGAGTGTGTGTGTGTGTGTGTGGGAGTGGTATCAGCGAGGTGCTGAGTACCAGGTCAGGAGTGGGGTGTGTGTGGTGTGTGTGTGGGGGAGTGGTATCAGCGAGGTGCTGAGTACCAGGTCAGGGTGGGGGTGTGTGGTGTGTGTGTGTGGGGAGTGGTATCAGCGAGGTGCTGAGTACCAGGTCAGGAGTGGGTGTGTGTGTGTGTGTGTGGGGGAGTGGTATCAGCGAGGTGCTGAGTACCAGGTCAGGTGGGTGTGTGTGGTGTGTGTGTGGGGGAGTGGTATCAGCGAGTGCTGAGTACCAGGTCAGGTGGGTGTGTGTGGTGTGTGTGTGTGTGGGGGAGTGGTATCAGCGAGGTGCTGAGTACCAGGTCAGGAGTGGGGGTGTGTGGTGTGTGTGTGGGGGGGTGGTATCAGCGAGGTGCTGAGTACCAGGTCAGGGTGGGGTGTGTGGTGTGTGTGTGTGGGGGAGTGGTATCAGGGTGCTGAGTACCAGGTCAGGGTGGGGTGTGTGTGTGTGTGTGTGTGTGTGTGGTGGTGTGGGGGAGTGGTATCAGCGAGGTGCTGAGTACCAGGTCAGGAGTGAGTGTGGGTGTGTGTGTGTGTGTGGGGGGGAGTGGTATCAGCGAGGTGCTGAGTACCAGGTCAGGGTGGGGTGTGTGTGGTGTGTGTGTGGGGGGTGGGTTGGCAGGTGCTGAGTACCAGGTCAGGGTGGGGTGTGTGTGGTGTGTGTGTGGGGGGAGTGGTATCAGCGAGATGCTGAGTACCAGGTCAGGGTGGGGTGTGTGTGTGTGTGTGTGGGGGGAGTGGTATCAGCAGGTGCTGCAGGTGCTGAGTACCAGGTCAGGATGGGTGTGTGTGGTGTGTGTGTGGGGAGTGGTATCAGCGAGGTGCTGAGTACCAGGTCAGGGTGGGGTGTGTGTGGTGTGTGTGTGTGGGGGAGTGGTATCAGCGAGGTGCTGAGTACCAGGTCAGGGTGGGTGTGTGTGGTGTGTGTGTGGGGGTGGTATCAGCGAGGTGCTGAGTACCAGGTCAAGGTGGGGTGTGTGTGGTGTGTGTGTGGGGTGGGTGGGTTAGCAGGTGCTGAGTACCAGGTCAGGGTGGGGTGTGTGTGGTGTGTGTGTGTGGGGGGAGTGGTATCAGCGAGGTGCTGAGTACCAGGTCAGGGTGGGGTGTGTGTGGTGTGTGTGTGGGGGAGTGGTATCAGCGAGGTGCTGAGTACCAGGTCAGGGTGGGTGTGTGTGGTGTGTGTGTGGGGGAGTGGTATCAGCGAGGTGCCGAGTACCAGGTCAGAGTGGGGTGTGTGTGGTGTGTGTGTGGGGTGGGTGGGGTGCTGAGTACCAGGTCAGGGTGGGGTGTGTGTGGTGTGTGTGTGTGTGGGGGGAGTGGTATCAGCGAGGTGCTGAGTACCAGGTCAGGGTGGGGTGTGTGTGGTGTGTGTGTGTGGGAGTGGTATCAGCGAGGTGCTGAGTACCAGGTCAAGGTGGGGTGTGTGTGGTGTGTGTGTGTGGGGGGAGTGGTATCAGCGAGGTGCTGAGTACCAGGTCAGAGTAGTGTGTGTGGTGTGTGTGTGGGGGAGTGGTATCAGCGAGTGCTGAGTACCAGGTCAGGAGTGGGGTGTGTGTGGTGTGTGTGTGTGGGGAGTGGTATCAGCGAGGTGCTGAGTACCAGGTCAGGAGTGGGGTGTGGGTGTGTGTGTGTGGTGGGATGGTATCAGCGAGGTGCTGAGTACCAGGTCAGGGTGGGGTGTGTGTGGTGTGTGTGGGGGGTGGTATCAGCGAGTGCTGAGTACCAGGTCAGGAGTGGGGTGTGTGTGGTGTGTGTGTGGGGGAGTGGTATCAGCGAGGTGCTGAGTACCAGGTCAGGGTGGGGTGTGTGTGGTGTGTGTGTGTGGGGGTGGTATCAGCGAGGTGCTGAGTACCAGGTCAGGTGGGGTGTGTGTGTGTGTGTGTGGGGGAGTGGTATCAGCGGTGCTGAGTACCAGGTCAGGATGAGGTGTGTGTGGTGTGTGTGTGGGGGAGTGGTATCAGCGAGATGCTGAGTACACGGTCAGGGTGGGGTGTGTGTGGTGTGTGTGGGGGGAGTGGTATCAGCGAGGTGCTGAGTACCAGGTCAGGGTGGGGTGTGTGTGGTGTGTGTGTGTGGGGAGTGGTATCAGCGAGGTGCTGAGTACCAGGTCAGGGTGGGGTGTGTGTGTGTGTGTGTGTGGGGGGGTGGTATCAGCGAGGTGCTGAGTACCAGGTCAGGGTGGGGTGTGTGTGTGTGTGTGTGTGTGTGGGGGAGTGGTATCAGCGAGATGCTGAGTACCAGGTCAGGGTGGGGTGTGTGTGGTGTGTGTGTGGGGGAGTGGTATCAGCGAGGTGCTGAGTACCAGGTCAGGGTGGGGTGTGTGTGGTGTGTGTGTGTGGGGAGTGGTATCAGCGAGGTGCTGAGTACCAGGTCAGAGTGGGGTGTGTGTGGTGTGTGTGTGGGGGGAGTGGTATCAGCGGTGCTGAGTACCAGGTCAGGGTGGGGTGTGTGTGGTGTGTGTGGGGAGTGGTATCAGCGAGGTGCTGAGTACCAGGTCAAGGTGGGGTGTGTGTGGTGTGTGTGTGTGGGTGGAGTGGTATCAGCGAGGTGCTGAGTACCAGGTCAGGTGGGGTGTGTGGTGTGTGTGTGTGTGGGGGGAGTGGTATCAGCGAGGTGCTGAGTACCAGGTCAGGGTGGGGTGTGTGGTGTGTGTGTGTGGGGGGAGTGGTATCAGCGAGGTGCTGAGTACCAGGTCAGGGTGGGGTGTGTGTGGTGTGTGTGTGGGGGAGTGGTATCAGCGAGGTGCTGAGTACCAGGTCAGGTGAGGTGTGTGTGTGTGTGTGTGGGGGTGGGTGGTCGAGGTGCTGAGTACCAGGTCAGGGTGGGGTGTGTGTGGTGTGTGTGTGGGGAGTGGTATCTGAGGTGCTGAGTACCAGGTCAGGGTGGGGTGTGTGTGGTGTGTGTGTGTGGGAGTGGTATCAGCGAGGTGCTGAGTACCAGGTCAGAGGGGTTGTGTGTGGTGTGTGTGTGGGGAGTGGTATCAGCGAGGTGCTGAGTACCAGGTCAGGAGTGGGTGTGTGTGTGTGTGTGGGGGGGAGTGGTATCAGCGAGATGCTGAGTACCAGGTCAAGGTGGGGTGTGTGTGGTGTGTGTGTGTGGGAGTGGTATCGCGAGGTGCTGAGTACCAGGTCAGGGTGGGGGTGTGTGTGTGTGTGTGTGGGGGGAGTGGTATCAGCGAGGTGCTGAGTACCAGGTCAGGGTGGGGTGTGTGTGGTGTGTGTGTGGGGGAGTGGTATCAGCGAGGTGCTGAGTACCAGGTCAGGTGGGGTGTGTGTGGTGTGTGTGTGTGGGGAGTGGTATCAGCGAGGTGCTGAGTACCAGGTCAAGGTGGGGTGTGTGTGGTGTGTGTGTATGGGGTGGGTGGGTTAGCAGGTGCTGAGTACCAGGTCAGGGTGGGGTGTGTGTGGTGTGTGTGTGGGGGTGGTATCAGCGAGGTGCTGAGTACCAGGTCAAGGTGGGGTGTGTGTGGTGTGTGTGTGTGGGGGGAGTGGTATCAGCGAGGTGCTGAGTACCAGGTCAAGTAGGGTGTGTGTGTGTGTGTGTGTGTGTGTGGGGGAGTGGTATCAGCGAGGTGCTGAGTACCAGGTCAGGGTGAGGTGTGTGGTGTGTGTGTGGGGAGTGGTATCAGCGAGGTGCTGAGTACCAGGTCAGGAGTGAGGTGTGTGTGGTGTGTGTGTGGGGGTGGTATCAGCGAGGTGCTGAGTACCAGGTCAGAGTGGGGTGTGTGTGGTGGCTGAGTACCAGGTCAGGGTGGGGTGTGGTGGTGTGTGTGGGGGGAGTGGTATCAGCGAGTGCTGAGTACCAGGTCAGGGTGGGGTGTGTGTGGTGTGTGTGTGGGGAGTGGTATCAGCGAGGTGCTGAGTACCAGGTCAGGGTGGGGTGTGTGTGGTGTGTGTGTGTGGGGGGAGTGGTATCAGCGGGTGCTGAGTACCAGGTCAGGGGGGGGTGTGTGGTGTGTGTGTGTGGGGGGTGGTATCAGCGAGGTGCTGAGTACCAGGTCAGGGTGGGGTGTGTGTGGTGTGTGTGTGGGGTGGGTGGGTTGTTAGGTGCTGAGTACCAGGTCAGGTGGGGTGTGTGTGGTGTGTGTGTGGGGGGGTGGTATCAGCGGTGCTGAGTACCAGGTCAGGGTGGGGTGTGTGTGTGTGTGTGTGGGGAGTGGTATCAGCGAGGTGCTGAGTACCAGGTCAGGGTGGGTGTGTGTGTGTGTGTGGGGGGGTGGTATCAGCGAGGTGCTGAGTACCAGGTCAGGATGGAGTGTGTGTGGTGTGTGTGTGGGGGTGGTATCAGCGTGCTGCAGTACCAGGTCAGAGTGAGTGTGTGTGTGGTGTGTGTGTGGGGTGGGTGGTGTCAGCGGTGCTGAGTACCAGGTCAGGGTGGGGTGTGTGTGGTGTGTGTGTGGGGGGTGGTATCAGCGAGATGCTGAGTACCAGGTCAGGGTGGGGTGTGTGTGGTGTGTGTGTGGGGGTGGTATGCGAGGTGCTGAGTACCAGGTCAGGGTGGGGTGTGTGGTGTGTGTGTGTGGTGGGGTGGTATCAGCGGAGGTGCTGAGTACCAGGTCAGGATGGGGTGTGTGTGTGTGTGTGTGTGGGGGGTGGTATCAGCGAGGTGCTGAGTACCAGGTCAGGGTGGGGTGTGTGGTGTGTGTGTGTGGGGGAGTGGTATCAGCGAGGTGCTGAGTACCAGGTCAGGAGTGAGGGTGTGTGTGGTGTGTGTGTGGGGGGTGGTATCAGGAGGTGCTGAGTACCAGGTCAGGGTGGGGTGTGTGTGTGTGTGTGTGTGTGTGGGGGAGTGGTATCAGCGAGTGCTGAGTACCAGGTCAGGGTGGGGTGTGTGTGGTGTGTGTGTGTGGGGGAGTGGTATCAGCGGGGTGCTGAGTACCAGGTCAGGGTGGGGTGTGTGTGGTGTGTGTGTGGGGGAGTGGTATCAGAGGTGCTGAGTACCAGGTCAGGGTGGGGTGTGTGGTGTGTGTGTGTGGGGGAGTGGTATCAGGAGGTGCTGAGTACCAGGTCAGGGTGGGTGTGTGTGGTGTGTGTGTGGGGTGGGGTATTGCAGGTGCTGAGTACCAGGTCAGGATTGGTGTGTGTGTGGTGTGTGTGTGGGGGAGTGGTATCAGCGAGGTGCTGAGTACCAGGTCAGGGTGGGGTGTGTGTGGTGTGTGTGGTGGGGTGGTATCAGCGAGGTGCTGAGTACCAGGTCAGGGTGGGGTGTGTGTGGTGTGTGTGTGTGTGTGGGGAGTGGTATCAGAGTGCTGAGTACCAGGTCGAGGTGTGTGTGGTGTGTGTGTGTGGGGAGTGGTATCAGCGAGGTGCTGAGTACCAGGTCAGGGTGGGGTGTTGTGTGGTGTGTGTGTGTGGGGAGTGGTATCAGGCGGTGCTGAGTACCAGGTCAGGGTGGGGTGTGTGGTGTGTGTGTGGGGGTGGTATCAGCGAGGTGCTGAGTACCAGGTCAGGGTGGGGTGTGTGTGGTGTGTGTGTGTGGGAGTGGTATCAGCGAGGTGCTGAGTACCAGGTCAGGTTGGGTGTTGTGGTGTGTGTGGTGGTGTGTGTGTGTGTGGGGAGTGGTATCAGCGAGGTGCTGAGTACCAGGTCAGGTGGGGTGTGTGGGGGTGTGGATCAGGAGGTGCTGAGTACCAGGTCAGGAGTTAGGTGTGTGTGGTGTGTGTGTGGGGGGTGGTATCAGCGAGGTGCTGAGTACCAGGTCAGGGTGGGGTGTGTGGTGTGTGTGTGTGGAGATGGTATCAGCGAGGTGCTGAGTACCAGGTCAGGGGTGGGTGTGTGTGTGGTGTGTGTGTGGGGGAGTGGTATCAGCGAGGTGCTGATACCAGGTCAGGGTGGGGTGTGTGTGGTGTGTGTGTGGGGGAGTGGTATCAGCGAGGTGCTGAGTACCAGGTCAGGTGGGTGTGGTGTGTGTGGTGTGTGTGTGGGGAGTGGTATCAGCGAGGTGCTGAGTACCAGGTCAGGTGGGAGGTGTGGGGTGTGGTGTGGGGGTGCTGGACCAGGTCAGGGTGGGGTGTGTGTGGTGTGTGTGTGGGGGTGGTATCAGCGAGGATGCTGAGTACCAGGTCAGGGTGGGGTGTGTGTGTGTGTGTGGGGAGTGGTATCAGCGAGGTGCTGAGTACCAGGTCAGGGTGGGGTGTGTGTGTGTGTGTGTGGGGATGGTATCAGCGAGGTGCTGAGTACCAGGTCAGGGTGGGGTGTGTGTGTGGTGTGTGTGTGGGGGAGTGGTATCAGCGAGGTGCTGAGTACCAGGTCAGGGTGGGGTGTGTGTGTGTGGGGAGTGGTATCAGCGAGTGCTGAGTACCAGGTCAGTGGGGGTGTGTGGTGTGTGTGTGGGAGGGTATGGGTGAGGTGCTGAGTACCAGGTCAGGGGGGTGTGTGGTGTGTGTGGGGTGTGGTATCGAGGTGCTGAGTACCAGGTCAGGGTGGGTGTGTGTGGTGTGTGTGTGGGGGTGGTATCAGCGAGTGCTGAGTACCAGGTCAGAGTGGGGTGTGTGGTGTGTGTGTGTGGGGGAGTGGTATCAGCGAGGTGCTGAGTACCAGGTCAGGGTGGGGTGTGTGTGGTGTGTGTGTGGGGGTGGTATCAGCGAGGTGCTGAGTACCAGGTCAGGGGTGGGGTGTGTGTGGTGTGTGTGGGGGAATGGTATCAGCGAGGTGCTGAGTACCAGGTCAGGGTGGGGTGTGTGTGGTGTGTGTGTGGGGGAGTGGTATCAGCGAGGTGCTGAGTACCAGGTCAGGGTGGGGTGTGTGTGGTGTGTGTGTGTGGGGAGTGGTATCAGCGAGGTGCTGAGTACCAGGTCAGGGTGGGGTGTGTGTGTGTGTGTGTGTGGGTGGGTATCAGCGAGGTGCTGAGTACCAGGTCAGGTGGGGTGTGTGTGTGTGTGTGTGTGGGGAGTGGTATCAGCGAGGTGCTGAGTACCAGGTCAGGGTGGGTGGTGTGTGTGTGGGGAGGGGTTGGCAGGTGCTGAGTACCAGGTCAGGGGTGGGTGTGTGGGGGGTGGTATCAGCAGGTGCTGAGTACCAGGTCAGGGTGTGGGTGTGGAGGGTATGAGCGGTGCTGAGTAAGGTCAGGTGGGTGTGGGGGGAGTGGTATCAGCGAGGTGCTGAGTACCAGGTCAGGGTGGGTGTGTGTGGTGTGTGTGGGGGAGGTATCAGCGAGGTGCTGAGTACCAGGTCAGGGTGGGTGTGTGTGGTGTGTGTGTGGGGGTGGTATCAGGAGGTGCTGAGTACCAGGTCAGGGTGGGGTGTGTGTGGTGTGTGTGTGGGGAGTGGTATCAGCGAGTGCTGAGTACCAGGTCAGGTGGGTGTGTGTGTGTGTGTGGGGGAGTGGTATCAGCGAGGTGCTGAGTACCAGGTCAGGGGTGGTGTGTGTGTGGTGTGTGTGTGGGGAGTGGTATCAGCGAGATGCTGAGTACCAGGTCAGGTGGGGTGTGTGTGTGTGTGGGAGTGGTATCAGCGAGGTGCTGAGTACCAGGTCAGGAGTGGGTGTGTGTGTGTGTGTGTGTGGGGGTGGTATCAGTGAGTGCTGAGTACCAGGTCAGGTGGGGTGTGTGGTGGTGTGTGGTGGGCTGGCAGGTGCTGAGTACCAGGTCAGGGTGGGGTGGTGTGGTGTGTGTGGGGGAGGTATCAGCGAGGTGCTGAGTACCAGGTCAGGGTGGGTGTGTGGTGTGTGTGTGTGGGGTGGTATCAGCGAGGTGCTGAGTACCAGGTCAGGGTGGGGTGTGTGTGGTGTGTGTGTGGGGGTGGTATCAGCGAGGTGCTGAGTACCAGGTCAGGGTGGGTGTGGTGTGTGTGTGGGGGGAGTGGTATCAGCGAGGTGCTGAGTACCAGGTCAGGGTGGGGTGTGTGTGGTGTGTGTGTGGGGGAGTGGTATCAGCGAGGTGCTGAGTACCAGGTCAGGGTGGGGTGTGTGTGTGTGTGTGTGGGGAGTGGTCAGCGAGGTGCTGAGTACCAGGTCAGTGGGGTGTGGTGTGGGGGGTGGTATCAGAGAGTGCTGAGACCAGGTCAGGTGGGGTGTGTGGTGTGTGTGGGGGAGTGGTATCAGCGAGGTGCTGAGTACCAGGTCAGGGTGGGTGTGTGTGTGTGTGTGTGTGGGGAGTGGTATCAGCGAGGTGCTGAGTACCAGGTCAGGGTGGGGTGTGTGGTGTGTGTGTGTGTGGGGGGTATCAGTGTGCTGAGTACCAGGTCAGTGGGGTGTGTGTGGTGTGTGTGTGGGGGGAGGTATCAGCGAGGTGCTGAGTACCAGGTCAGGGTGGGGTGTGTGGTGTGTGTGGGGAGGTATGGGGAGGTGCTGAGTACCAGGTCAGGGTGTGGGTGTGTGGTGTGTGTGTGTGGTGTGTGTGTGTGGGGAGGGTATCAGCGAGGTGCTGAGTACCAGGTCAGGTGGGGTGTGTGGTGTGTGTGTGTGGGGAGTGGTATCAGCGAGGTGCTGAGTACCAGGTCAGGGTGGGGTGTGTGTGGTGTGTGTGTGGGGAGTGGTATCAGAGGTGCTGAGTACCAGGTCAGGGTGGGGTGTGTGTGTGTGTGTGTGGGGGTGGTATCAGCGGAGATGCTGAGTACCAGGTCAGGGTGGGGTGTGTGTGGTGTGTGTGGGGTGGTGGGTTGGCAGGTGCTGAGTACCAGGTCAGGGTGGGTGTGTGTGGTGTGTGTGTGGGGAGTGGTATCAGCAGGTGCTGAGTACCAGGTCAGGGGGTGGTGTGTGTGTGTGTGGGGAGTGGTATCAGCGAGGTGCTGAGTACCAGGTCAGGGTGGGGTGTGTGTGGTGTGTGTGTGTGGTGTGGGGAGTGGTATCAGCGAGGTGCTGAGTACCAGGTCAGGGTGGGGTGTGTGGTGTGTGTGTGGGGTGGGTTAGCGAGGTGCTGAGTACCAGGTCAGGGTGTGGGTGTGTGGTGTGTGGGGGAGTGGTATCAGCGAGGTGCTGAGTACCAGGTCAGGGTGGGGTGTGTGTGGTGTGTGTGGGGGTGGTATCAGCGAGGTGCTGAGTACCAGGTCAGGGTGGGTGTGTGTGTGTGTGTGTGGGGAGTGGTATCAGCGAGGTGCTGAGTACCAGGTCAGGGTGGGTGGTGTGTGTGTGGAGTGGTATCAGCGAGGTGCTGAGTACCAGGTCAGGGTGGGGTGTGTGTGGTGTGTGTGGTGGGGGTGGTATCAGCGAGGTGCTGAGTACCAGGTCAGGGTGGGTGTGTGTGGTGTGTGTGTGGGGAGTGGTATCAGCGAGGCTGAGTACCAGGTCAGGTGGGGTGTGTGGTGTGTGTGTGTGTGTGTGGGGAGTGGTATCAGGAGATGCTGAGTACCAGGTCAGGGTGGGGTGTGTGTGATGTGTGTGTGGGGGGAGTGGTATCAGTGAGGTGCTGAGTACCAGGTCAGGGTGGGTGTGTGTGGTGTGTGTGTGGTGGAGGGTATCAGCGAGTGCTGAGTACCAGGTCAGGGGGGTGTGGTGTGTGTGTGGGGAGTGGTATCAGCGAGGTGCTGAGTACCAGGTCAGGGTGTGGTGTGTGTGTGGGTGGTATCAGTGAGGTGCTGAGCCAGGTCAGGTGTGTGTGTGTGTGGGTGGTTCGGAGGTGCGAGTACCAGGTCAGGGGTGTGTGTGGTGTGTGTGTGGGGGGGTTTGGCAGGTGCTGAATACCAGGTCAGGGTGGGGTGTGTGTGGTGTGTGTGTGTGGGGAGTGGTATCAGCGAGATGCTGAGTACCAGGTCAGGGTGGGGTGTGTGTGGTGTGGTTGGGGATGGTATCAGCGAGGTGCTGAGTACCAGGTCAGGTGGGTGTGTGTGTGGTGGGGAGTGGTATCAGCGAGGTGCTGAGTACCAGGTCAGGTGGTGTGTGGTGTGTGTGTGGGGAGTGGTATCAGCGAGGTGCTGAGTACCAGGTCAGGGTGGTGTGTGTGGTGTGTGTGGGGGAGTGGTATCAGCGAGGTGCTGAGTACCACCAGGTCAGAGTGGTGGTGTGGTGTGTGTGTGGGTGGTGGTGTCATGGAGGTGCTGAGTACCAGGTCAGGGTGGGGTGTGTGTGGTGTGTGTGTGTGTGTGTGTGGGGGGTGGTATCAGCGAGTGCTGAGTACCAGGTCAGGGTGGGGTGTGTGTGGTGTGTGTGTGGGAGTGGTATCAGCGAGGTGCTGAGTACCAGGTCAGGGTGGGGTGTGTGTGTGTGTGTGGGGGAGTGGTATCAGCGAGGTGCTGAGTACCAGGTCAGGTGGGGTGTGTGGTGTGTGTGTGGGGGTGGTATCAGCGAGGTGCTGAGTACCAGGTCAGGGTGGGGTGTGTGGTGTGTGTGGGGGGTGGTATCAGCGAGGTGCTGAGTACCAGGTCAGGGGTGGGTGTGTGTGGTGTGTGTGTGGGGAGTGGTATCAGCGTGCTGAGTACCAGGTCAGGGTGGTGGTGTGTGTGTGGGGGAGTGGTATCAGCGAGGTGCTGAGTACCAGGTCAGGGTGGGGTGTGTGTGTGTGTGTGGGGGGATGGCATCAGAGGTGCTGAGTACCAGGTCAGGTGGTGTGTGTGTGTGTGTGTGGGAGTGGTATCAGCGAGGTGCTGAGTACCAGGTCAGGTGGGTGTGTGTGGTGTGTGTGTGGGGGTGGTCAGCAGGTGCTGAGTACCAGGTCAGGTGGGGTGTGTGTGGTGTGTGTGTGGGGAGTGGTATCAGCGATGCTGAGTACCAGGTCAGGGTGGGGTGTGTGGTGTGTGTGTGGGTGGAGTGGTATCAGCGGTGCTGAGTACCAGGTGGTGGGGTGTGTGTGTGTGTGTGTGTGGGTGGGAGGATCAGCGAGGTGCTGAGTACCAGGTCAGGGTGGGGTGGGGTGGTAGTGTGAGTGGTCAGGTGGGTGTGTGTGTGGGGTGTGTATCAGCGAGGTGCTGAGTACCAGGTCAGGGTGGGGTGTGTGTGTGTGTGTGTGGGGGGTGGGTATCAGAGGTGCTGAGTACCAGGTCAGGGTGTGTGTGTGTGTGTGGGGAGTGGTATCAGCGAGGTGCTGAGCACCAGGTCAGGGTGGGGTGTGTGGTGTGTGTGGGGGAGTGGTATCAGCGAGGTGCTGAGCACCAGGTCAGGGTGGGGTGTGTGTGTGTGTGTGGGGGAGTGGTATCAGCGGAGTGCTGAGTACCAGGTCAGGTGGGGTGTGTGTGTGGGGAGTGGTATCAGCGAGGTGCTGAGTACCAGGTCAGGGTGGGTGTGTGGTGTGTGTGGGGAGTGGCATCAGCGAGGTGCTGAGCACCAGGTCAGGGTGGGGTGTGTGGTGTGGGTGGTATCAGCGAGGTGCTGAGCACCAGGTCAGGGTGTGTGTGTGGTGTGTGTGTGGGGGTGGTATGGCAGGTGCTGAGCACCAGGTCAGGGTGGGGTGTGTGTGTGTGGGTGGTGGCGGCACGGGAGCTGAGTACCAGGTCAGGGTGGGTGTGTGGTGTGTGTGTGGGGAGTGGTATCAGCGAGGTGCTGAGTACCAGGTCAGGGTGGGTGTGTGTGGTGTGTGTGGGGTAGTGTATCAGAGGTGCTGAGTACCAGGTCAGGTGGGGTGTGTGGTGTGTGTGTGGGGAGTGGTATCAGCGAGTGCTGAGTACCAGGTCAGGGTGGGTGTGTGTGTGGGGTGAGTGGGATCAGAGGTGCTGAGTACCAGGTCAGGGTGGGGTGTGTGGTGTGGTGGGGGTGAGGCATCAGCGAGGTGCTGAGCACCAGGTCAGGTGGGTGTGTGGTGTGTGTGGTGGGGGGTGCTGGTGCCGTCGGGTGGGGAGTGTGTGGGGATCAGCGAGGTGCTGAGTACCAGGTCAGGGTGGGGTGTGTGTGTGTGTGTGTGTGTGGGGGTGGTATCAGCGAGGTGCTGAGTACCAGGTCAGGGTGGGGTGTGTGTGGTGTGTGTGTGGGGGAGTGGCATCAGAGATGCTGAGTACCAGGTCAGGGTGGGGTGTGTGGTGTGTGTGTGGGGAGTGGTATCAGCGAGGTGCTGAGCACCAGGTCAGGGTGGGGTGTGTGTGTGTGGGGGGAGTGGCATCAGCGAGGTGCTGAGTACCAGGTCAGGGTGTGTGTGTGGTGTGTGTGTGTGGGGGAGTGGTATCAGCGAGGTGCTGAGTACCAGGTGGGGTGTGTGTGTGGTGTGTGTGTGGGGGAGTGGTATCAGCGAGGTGCTGAGTACCAGGTCAGGGTGGGGTGTGTGTGGTGTGTGTGTGGGGAGTGGTATCAGCGAGGTGCTGAGTACCAGGTCAGGGTGGGGTGTGTGTGTGTGTGTGGGGAGTGGTATCAGCGAGGTGCTGAGTACCAGGTCAGGGTGGGGTGTGTGTGGTGTGTGTGGGGGGTGGTATCAGCGAGGTGCTGAGTACCAGGTCAGGGTGGGGTGTGTGTGTGTGTGTGTGTGGGGGTGGTATCAGCGAGGTGCTGAGTACTCAGGTGGGGGTGTGGTGTGTGTGTGGGGGGTGGGTTGGCAGGTGCTGAGTACCAGGTCAGGGGTGGGGTGTGTGGTGTGTGTGGGGGTGGTATCAGCGAGGTGCTGAGTACCAGGTCAGGGTGGGGTGTGGTGTGTGTGTGGGGGAGTGGTATCAGCGAGGTGCTGAGTACCAGGTCAGGGGTGGGTGTGTGTGTGGGGTGGTATCGCGAGGTGCTGAGACCAGGTCAGGTGGGTGTGTGGTGTGTGTGGGGAGTGGTATCAGCGAGGTGCTGAGTACCAGGTCAGGGGTGGGGTGTGTGTGTGTGTGTGTGTGTGGGGAGGGGTATCAGCGAGGTGCTGAGTACCAGGTCAGGGTGGGGGTGTGTGGTGTGTGGGGAGTGGTATCAGCGAGGTGCTGAGTACCAGGTCAGGAGTGGGGTGTGTGGTGTGTGTGTGGGTGGGTGGCTGGCAGGTGCTGAGCACCAGGTCAGGGGTGTGTGTGGTGTGTGTGTGGTGTCAGCGAGGTGCTGAGTACCAGGTCAGGGTGGGGTGTGTGGTGTGTGTGTGTGGGGGTGGTATAGCGAGGTGCTGAGTACCAGGTCAGGGTGGGGTGTGTGTGTGTGTGTGTGGGGGGTGGTATCAGGAGGTGCTGAGTACCAGGTCAGGTGGGGTGTGTGTGGTGTGTGTGTGGGGTGGTATCAGCGAGGTGCTGAGTACCAGGTCAGGGTGGGGTGTGTGGTGTGTGTGGGGAGTGGATCAGCGAGGTGCTGAGTACCAGGTCAGAGTGGGTGTGTGGTGTGTGTGTGGGGTGGTATCGCGTGGTGCTGAGTACCAGGTCAGGGTGGGGTGTGTGTGTGTGTGTGTGTGGGGAGTGGTATCAGCGAGGTGCTGAGTACCAGGTCAGGGTGGGGTGTGTGTGGTGTGTGTGTGGGGGTGGTATCAGTGCTGAGTGCTGAGTACCAGGTCAGGGTGGGTGTGTGGTGTGTGTGTGGGGAGGTATCAGCGAGGTGCTGAGTACCAGGTCAGGGTGGTGGGTGTGTGGTGGTGTGTGTGTGGGGGAGTGGTATCAGCGAGGTGCTGAGTACCAGGTCAGGGTGGGGTGTGTGTGTGTGTGGGGAGTGGTATCAGCGAGGTGCTGAGTACCAGGTCAGGGTGTGTGTGTGTGGTGTGTGTGGGGGAGTGGTATCAGCGAGGTGCTGAGTACCAGGTCAGGGTGGGTGTGTGTGGTGTGTGTGTGTGGGAGTGGTATCAGCGAGGTGCTGAGTACCAGGTCAGGGTGTGGTGTGTGGTGTGTGTGTGGGGAGTGGTATCAGCGAGGTGCTGAGTACCAGGTCAGAGTGAGGTGTGTGTGTGTGTGTGTGGGGGAGTGGTATCAGAGGTGCTGAGTACCAGGTCAGGGTGGGGGTGTGTGGTGTGTGTGTGTGGGGGAGTGGTATCAGCGAGGTGCTGAGTACCAGGTCAGGGTGGTGGTGTGTGTGTGTGGGGGGAGTGGTATCAGCGAGGTGCTGAGTACCAGGTCAAGGTGGGGTGTGTGTGGTGTGTGTGTGGGGGGTATCAGCGAGGTGCTGAGTACCAGGTCAGAGTGGGGTGTGTGTGGTGTGTGTGTGGGTGGGTGGGTTGGCAGGTGCTGAGTACCAGGTCAGGGTGGTGTGTGTGTGTGTGTGTGTGTGTGTGTGTGGGGGGAGTGGTATCAGCGAGTGCTGAGTACCAGGTCAGGGTGGGGTGTGTGTGGTGTGTGTGTGTGGGGAGTGGTATCAGCGAGGTGCTGAGTACCAGGTCAGGGTGGGGTGTGTGTGGTGTGTGTGTGTGGGGAGTGGTATCAGCGAGGTGCTGAGTACCAGGTCAGGTGGGGTGTGTGGTGTGTGTGTGTGGGTTGGCAGGTGCTGAGTACCAGGTCAGGGTGGGGTGTGTGTGGTGTGTGTGTGTGGGGGGAGTGGTATCAGCGAGGTGCTGAGTACCAGGTCAGGGTGGGGTGTGTGTGGGTGTGTGTGTGGGGGGAGTGGTATCAGCGAGGTGCTGAGTACCAGGTCAGGAGTGGGGTGTGTGTGGTGTGTGTGTGGGGGGTGTGTGTGTGGTGTGGTGGTGGTAGGGTACACGAGGTGCTGAGTACCAGGTCGTGGTGGTGTGTGGGGGAGTGGTATCAGCGAGGTGCTGAGTACCAGGTCAGGGTGGGTGTGTGTGGTGTGTGTGTGGGGGGTGGTATCAGCGAGGTGCTGAGTACCAGGTCAGGGTGGGGTGTGTGTGGTGTGTGTGTGTGGGGGTGGTATCAGCGAGGTGCTGAGTACCAGGTCAGGTGGGGTGTGTGTGGTGTGTGTGTGTGGTGGCATGGGCGTGCTGAGTACCAGGTCAGGGTGGGGTGTGTGTGGTGTGTGTGTGGGGGTGGTATCAGCGAGGTGCTGAGTACCAGGTCAGGGTGGGGTGTGTGTGTGTGTGTGTGGGGGAGTGGTATCAGCGAGGTGCTGAGTACCAGGTCAGAGTGGGGTGTGTTGTGTGTGTGTGGGTGGTGGTATCAGGCAGGTGCTGAGTACCAGGTCAGGGTGGGGTGTGTGTGGTGTGTGTGTGTGGGGAGAGGTACAGCTGATGCTGAGCACCAGGTCAAGTGTGGTGTGTGTGTGTGTGTGTGGGGAGTGGTCATCAGCAGATGCTGGAGCACCAGGTCAGGGTGGGGTGTGTGGTGTGTGTGGTGGGGGAGTGGTATCAGCGGTGCTGAGTACCAGGTCAGGGGGGTGTGTGGTGTGTGTGTGGGGGAGTGGTATCAGCGAGGTGCTGAGTACCAGGTCAGGGTGGGTGTGTGTGGTGTGTGTGTGGGGGTGGTCTCAGGAGGTGCTGAGTACCAGGTCAGAGTGGGGGTGTGTGGTGTGTGTGGGGGGTGGGCTGGCAGGTGCTGAGTACCAGGTCAGGGTGGGTGTGTGTGGTGTGTGTGTGGGGAGTGGTATCAGCGAGATGCTGAGTACCAGGTCAGGGTGGGTGTGTGTGTGTGTGTGTGGGGGAGTGGTATCAGCGAGGTGCTGAGTACCAGGTCAGGGTGGGGTGTGTGTGTGTGTGGGGAGTGGTATCAGCGAGGTGCTGAGTACCAGGTCAGAGTGGGGTGTGTTGTGTGTGTGTGGTGGTGGTTGGCAGGTGCGAGTACCAGGTCAGAGGTGGGGTGTGTGGTGTGTGTGGGGATGGTATCAGCGAGGTGCTGAGTACCAGGTCAGGGTGGGGTGTGTGGTGTGTGTGTGGGGAGTGGTATCAGTGAGTGCTGAGCACCAGGTCAGGGTGGGTGTGTGTGTGTGTGGGGGGGAGTGGTATCAGCGAGGTGCTGAGTACCAGGTCAAGGTGGGGTGTGTGTGGTGTGTGTGTGTGGTGGAGTGGTATCAGCGAGGTGCTGAGTACCAGGTGGTCAGGGTGGGGTGTGTGTGTGGGGAGTGGTCAGCGAGTGCTGAGTACCAGGTCAGGAGTGGGGTGTGTGTGGTGTGTGTGTGGGGTGGGTGGTAGGTGGCGCTGAGTACCAGGTCAGGGTGGGGTGTGTGTGTGTGTGTGTGTGGGGGAGTGGTATCAGGAGGTGCTGAGTACCAGGTCAGGGTGGTGTGTGTGGTGTGTGTGTGTGGGAGTGGTATCAGCGAGGTGCTGAGTACCAGGTCAAGGTGGGGTGTGTGGTGTGTGTGTGGGGAGTGTCTGTCAGCGAGGTGCTGAGTACCAGGTAGGTGGGTGTGTGGTGTGTGTGTGTGTGTGTGTGGGGGGAGTGGTATCAGCGAGGTGCTGAGTACCAGGTCAGGGGGTGTGTGGTGTGTGTGTGGGGGGATGGGTTGGCAGGTGCTGAGTACCAGGTCAGGGGTGTGTGGTGTGTGGGGGAGTGGTATCAGCGAGGTGCTGAGTACCAGGTCAGGGTGGGGTGTGTGTGGTGTGTGTGGGGGGGAGTGGTATCAGCGAGGTGCTGAGTACCAGGTCAGGGTGGGGTGTGTGTGGTGTGTGTGTGTGGGGGGTGGTATCAGCGAGGTGCTGAGTACCAGGTCAGGGGTGGGTGTGTTGTGTGTGTGTGGGGATGGTATCAGCGAGGTGCAGAGTACCAGGTCAGGGTGGGGTGTGTGTGTGTGTGTGTGTGGGGGAGTGGTATCAGCGAGGTGCTGAGTACCAGGTCAGGGTGGGGTGTGCTGGTGTGTGTGTGGGGGGAGTGGTATCAGCGAGGTGCTGAGTACCAGGTCAGGGTGGGGGTGTGGTGTGTGTGTGGGGTGTGGTATCAGCGAGGTGCTGAGTACCAGGTCAAGGTGGGGTGTGTGTGGTGTGTGTGTTGGGGGAGTGGTATCAGCGAGGTGCTGAGTACCAGGCATAGCGGGGGGTGTGTGGTGTGTGTGTGAGGGGAGTGGTATCAGCGAGGTGCTGAGTACCAGGTTAGGGTGGGGTTTGTGTGGTGTGTGTTTTGGGGGATCAGCTCAGCGAAGGACTATTTTCTTTTCTACAGGTTATAAAAATCAACAATTGGTGGTATTCTTTATTGCAGGCTCTTTCACATATTGAAACTGGGGACTGGACACCCCGGTACATAACAGAAACAGGAGAGGGGCACACCGGTGCTGCCATGTATTTAACAGGAACAGGAGATGGGCGCCCCGGTGCTGCCATGTACATAACAGGAACAGGAGATGGGCACCCCGGTGCTGCCGTGTACATAACAGGAACAGGAGATGGGCAACCTGAAGGGGAGAAGGGTCAAGAGAAGCAGTACTGGGGGATGGCACCTTGGTCATTATACATTACAGCTATAGAAATAGTATTTAAAGAATGTATTTACTGATGAGACATTTTAGAATGTAAGGATTAAGTGTACGAGTGTGTCAGGATGCGATGTACATTGCAAATAATACTTCCATAGCTTCACATTTGCTAGTTGAAGATCGTTCAAAATCTGGACTGTCATGTACGGTATGGGCTGCACGCTCATTGGCTGTAGCTCTGCACCAATGGGCGTGCAGCTCTACCGATAGTCAGGCGGCGGGCGGCAGGCGGGTGGGATGCTGCCGCCCGGTGGCTGCCGGGGAGCGGGTGGAGGGGCTCTGGGGAGGTGGGGGACACTAGACACCAGGGAGATGTTTGGGAGGGTTGTAAATTGACATTCTGCCCGGCGATTGGGCATTACGGTCTCCTGGACCACCAGGGAGATATTCGGTTGGGGGGCTTTTACATTCTGCCCGCGATCGGGCACTGGGGGTTGATACGTTCTGCCCGCGATCGGGCTTCTCGGGAGATGTGGGCAGGGGGTCATGTTACTACGCCCGCGATCGGGCTTCGGGAGATGTGGGCGGGGGTCGTTAATGTATGCCAGCGATCGGGCTTCGGAGATGTGGGGGTATGCCATTGTATGCCCGTGATCGGGCTTTGGGAGCTGTGTGTGTGTGTGTGTGTGGGGGAAATGTATACACTGATACTGCCCGCGATTGGCTGCAGGGCGCGCCGGTCCCTTGAGGGCTGCTGCCTGGCAGGGCGCTAGGCGTAAGTCTCGGGATCTAAGCGCATCTATATGCGATAATGGCATGGGGCTACAAATAGATCGCAAATGGCTCCTCTCTGCGCTTTTGTATAAATTATGGCCCCATTTGCATGTCACCTTTTGAATATCGGAAATTTAAGCACAATGGTACTTGCGCAACCATAGTTTAATGCTCAGCTTGGCAACTTGCAGTGGCGCAAGTTCGCTGGGTTGGGTATTCAAAGGAGTTGCTCAATAGCGCAACTCCTTTGAATATCTCCCGCCACACCCAGCCGCAACTATTTTGAGTAGCGCCGGGCTTGCGGCTCAGAATGGCGAGTTTGAATATCTGGACCCTTGTGTGTATCATGTTCACTTTAGGAGTTATTCATATTTGTTTATGACATTTTGTCCATCTAGAACCACCTAAGCACTTTGAAGAAAAAACACATTCTGGGTATCTCAGCCAGTATAAAATAAAAACTGAATTGAGTACAGTTGATTGCACAGAACCGTTGGAAAGGCAATTTTGTGTGCAACAACTTTGCCACTGATATGTTATGTGTACCATGTATACTTTAGGAGTTATATGCATTTGTTTATGGTATGGTGTGTATATTTTAGATTTGTTCCTCAAACCACACCAACACACCTTGATTCAAATGGGAAACAATTATGTTTAATAACACAGAAATAGCTGTTTGTTTTATAAACAAACTATTAAAATTACATCTAAGGTCCGGATGCTTAATTTGGTGTTGATATATTATATTTCCCAACAAAATAAGGTTTGTGTGCATTTTTAGTGGAAAAAATATTTTGTTTTGCTGTTTTGACCAGCACAGAAATAAAACTAAACTACCTGCTATTCCTTGCATATCACCATTGGAAAGGTAATTTTATGCTGAACAAGTTTGCCACTCATACTTTGTGTCTAGCACTCATGGTTTTTATGCTATTAGCATTTGTTTGCAGCATGCCAATTATGGCTTGATTTTGCTTAGAAAGGCCCAGGATTAACTGTTAACAGTATACTGGAGACAAGTGCTGCAACTTCAGAAAGCTCCTGTGGAGGCAATGAGTTAAAGGCCAGGGCAAGGAACTCATTACCCCCTCATCCACTATGAATGAGTTCTGGCACAGCTCTCTCTCCTCTCTTCGCCCCTCTGCAGCAAGCCCCAACTGTATTTCAAACCATAGCCTGTGGACTAGGCCATATGGGGTTTTGGGGCTCAGCTTTTTGCAGGTGCGATGTTTGCTGGGATCGCTGGGGCTGATGCTAGGGTGGTGGGTGGCTGTGTCTTGGCCACACGCCTGTAGTCCTTTAGGACTACAACAAAAACATTGTTTGCAGACAGAAACTCCTCATCTGTGATAATGTTCAGTACCCTTTTAATGTGGGGATGGTTAGGTAGCACTGCAGTCTGGCACGAGTCCAGCAAAGGAGCTGAGGCTGTATTGCTCTCTCTGCTCCATCCTGACTGAGGCATAGAACTGGTGCAGCATAGCGTCAGCTCAGGTGAGGATGCTGTTTTGAGGTCCACCTGCTGTCCTATGGCTCTGGCCAGTCAGTGAAGACACTGGAGGCCAACGCAGTGTTTGTGGGTGTTTGCCTCCACCCTTCTAGTCTCTAGGCTGTCCAGCTGGTTGTCAGTGACCAGGACATGGCGTGTGGCCTGCGTGCTGCACTCCCCCACAGAGCTGCTGCTTGGTGTGCTGGAATTACTGCAGGTACTGCTGGCTGCGGTGCTTCCCAGGCTTTGTCGGTCTCCAGCTCTCTGTTTGTCTCTGCTGCTGCCTGCCATCTCTGGGAAGATGTCCTGGTCAAACAGGACATGCTGAGCACCTAGCTGCCAGACTCTGTGACCTCCTGTCTGGTGGAGTCATGGTGCGCCGTCCGCGCTGCCCGCAAGTCTCCTCCACAGCTGTGGCTCAGCGTGCAGCATCCTCTGGGGAGGCAACTTCAGCCACTGGAAATACTGCTGCAGGCTCAACGTTCCACGGTGCTGTGGATTTGGAGAGCAGTTCGTCGAGCCAGGTGCACGGCTCCCATGTGGTGCTACCTTCTGCCTTGTGTGTCTCGCTCAGTGGTGGGACAGTTGCCATGCAGCTGCTGCTGCGATCATTACCACTGGGGCTGAACTGCTCATCGACCCATAGCGCTATGCCTCTCACCCTGCACAGACTAAAGGTGGCTAGGCAGCGGTCCATCTTTCAGCGCAACGTACCTTCGGTTTTGCTGTGATCGCTGTGGTGGCCACTTGCACTGAGTGCAAGCTGTAAGTGTCGTGGACTGCTGATGGTCCGCTGTGTGCTCGCTGGTCACCACCTCACTGTGCTTCATGAGCGCCCTGGCTGGCATGAAGAGGTGGTGACCTAGCAGGCTGCTACCCTCTGCTGCCGTGGTGGCCACAGGTGGTACTAACCTAGCGGGCATTACCTGTGGTTTAATCACCTCTCGGCTGTTGTCACCCGATGTGTTTCAGTCAATTGCATCCCTGTATTTCAGACCTGTATCCAGTGCCATGTTATAAGCTAAGTTGGTAATGTGCTGGACAGTTTCTTGAAGAACACAGTCAATCTGATTAGGAGTGCTAACAGTGACACTGTACAAACGAGCAGATTCCTAAAACTATTTGTTGGGGAGGGGGAATTTTGTTATTTCATGCTAACTACTGGCAAAGAAACAGCCTTGAAGGTTGCTGATTTTTCATATTTGTTGGTTAATTAAAGTGAGAAATGATCTTTCTTCTGGTTTACCGATGAACTGCCCTGTGCTTTGCTTGTTGCTGTTTGCCTACTGGATTATCACTGATGCTGTGATGTGGCAATTTTTTTTCAATAGACCTCGATATTATAGAGGGTCCCTGTTAGTTGAGCAGTCCCTTTGATTGATTAAAATCTTAATTCTAAGTGTTAATAAAATGTAGGGAAAAGTTGCCCCCATTGAAATCAAAGAGGCACGCACACGCATCCTTCATTTTATGACATCACAAAACAGGGCTGCATGTGCCTGCATGAGGGCATGCCAGTGGCTTGCGGAACTGGCTCTTTTTTTTACTGCTTTGGTTTGGAATTTAGGAGAGATATAACTTCTTATATGGGCAGAAAACAAAGGAATTCTTTATGACAATCAACTTTGGGGCAGGTGAACTATGGTATATGTTGGGAGGAGCGGCAACCAGGATGGTAAGAAGCTGCTCAGCCCCCCACAATTAATATTTCAATAGCCCACTTCAGAGCTAAGCTTTCTTTCTCTTTGGTAGCATATCTTCTCTCCCTCTCATGTAGCTTCCTGCTGACATATATGATCGGATGTTCTTCCCCATCTGTTTTCTGAGTGAAGACTGTCCCAGTACCATTCTCTAATGCAGGAGTTCTCACACTTTGTCATAGTGAGCCTCCCCCTAATATAGAAATAATTTTGGGCCTCCTCACAGTTAGAACAAGATACATAGACAGTGTCGGCAGATAAGGACCGATGGCCCACCCAGTCTGCTCATTTCAGCTTGTAAATTCAGTTTATGTTTTCCTAGAAGTCTGTTGCCCCTTACCCCTGACCTCAAGAATTCCTTTATGTCTATCCCATGCATTCTTAAATCCCCTGATTATTTTAGTCCCCACCACTTCCTCTAGCAGGGTGTTCCACTTATCCACCACTCGTTCTGTGAAGAAATTATTTCTCATGTTTTCTCTGAATTGTCCTCCCTCCAACTTCATCCCATGCCCTCTAGTCCTGGAACATCTTTTTCACTTAAAAATAGTGTATTCCTGCACCCTGTTCCTCCCTGTAAGATACTTGTATGTCTCTATCATATCCCATCTCTCCCTCCTCTCCTCCAGGGAGTACATATTCAGTTCCTTCAACCTGTCCTCATAGGACTTGTGATGCAATCCATGCACCATCTTTGTTGCCCTCCTCTGAACCTTCTCTACCTTGTAACTATCATACTTTGCACATTACAGGAAGAATACAATGAAGAGCATTTGAGTAGTTGAGTTTATTCTCATTTTATTGAAATTATTATTCTCCCTCTCTATAACCCCAACTTCCCAGGTCAGCTTGCTTGCTCCACACTTCTGACTTTTGGACTCTAGTTACACCTTGTTGCAATACCTCCATGAGTCAGATTGCTTTCTTTGTCAGTTTTACCCTATTCTTAAACACCTTCTCAGGGACCATTTTGCTCCCTCCTGCTCTTGCTCCTAGTATCTGTCTGCTTAGCCTTTGTATTTGTGCTCTTCTGCAGCCAGTATAATGGGTCAGTTGTTACCTTGTTCCTATTCATTTGCATTATTTTGAATTTTGTTTTGCACAGTTTCCAAGAATTGTATTTTCCTCATGTCATACCAGGAAACAAGTGTTTGTTGAGTGTGTCTTTCCTGGTAACCATTTTGTTCATAAATTCACACGCCATTATTTGCTTTCACTTTGCTGCATCCTTTCACATGAAGCATCCAAAACTTGACATTAAAATACAGTACATTTTAAGGCTTGCTTGAGCCTCCCCTGGAACAGGTTGGGGCCTCCCATGGGAGACTGGCCTCACCATTTGAGAAACTCTGCTCTAATGCATTGGTTTGAATGTCAAACACTTGGTTGAAGTCAGGGCTTTCCAATACAGGAGCTATACATAGAATGTCCTTGATATTTCTAAAAGTCTTATCACAAGTAGGGGTCCACTGAACCTTATTCGGGCACCTCTTTTTAGTGAGATCAGTCAAAGGACTGGCAATGGCTGGTAAATTAGGAATACATCTCCAGCAATAACCAGCCAGGCCTAGGGAAGAGCTCACGTGCTTTTTCATGGTAGATATTGGGCTGTTTGCTACTGCTCTGACCTTCTCTACCTTGGGCTTCACTAGTCCATTGCCTAAAATGAACCCTAGGTATCTTGTCTTGGTCTTTGCTAGGGCACACTTAGCAGGTTTAATGGTCACTCCTAACTCCTTTATTGCTTGCCGTACCTGGGACCAGTGTCTAACATGGGATTCCCAGTCAGGGCTGAATATGACTACATCGTCCAAATAAGCCTCACAGTACTCAGTGTGTGGTCTTAGAACGAGGTCCATAAAACACTGAAAAGTGGCTGGGGCCCCATGTAGTCCAAATGGCATTGTGACAAACTAGTATAAACCAACTGGGGTGCTAAATGCGGTTTTATCTTGTGAATCAAGTGACAAGGGGATTTGCCAATATCCCTTAGAAAGCTCAAGGGTGGAGATATACTGTGCATTGCCTAGCTTGTAAATGATGTCATCTATTCAGGGCATTGAATAGCCATCAAATAGTAACATGTTGTTAGGCGTTCTAAAATCTAGACATAGACATATCCCACCCTCTTTCTTGTCCACTGTGGCCATGGATGAAGACCATGCACTCTTTGAGATCACAATTATGCCTAACTGCTCCATTTTTTTAACTTCCTAAATCACCTCATCCCTCACCTTCACAGGCAGTCTGTAGGGTTTTTGGTGTATGAACTTGTCTTGCATGTACAGTTATGGAGTGCACAATTAATTTGGCCCTCCCTAGGATGATTGTAAATATGGGCTCAAATTCTTGTAATACCCTATGTAAATCTTTCTGCTGCTGGTGCTCCAGTTTGGGGTTTATCTTGCTCTCCCCCAACTGTCCCGATGACACTAGCCTTTTATAGGCAACCTCCAGCTCTGACTCCCTGACTTCAGGATAGATATAAAGAGAGAGGTTAGGCTTCTCAAGCCATTTTCTAAGGAGGTTCACATGGTAAATCTTCTTTTGGGGGGCTACTCTTTCCTTAATTAATTCACTGTTCCTTTGCCTCAAAATGGTGAAAGGACCCTGCCATCTCATAAGTAATTTTTTCTCTGTGGAGGCAAGAAGCAACAAAACTTTGTCCCCGACTGAAATGTTTAAGTATTTAAACCTTGGTCATATCTTTCTTTCTGCAAGTTTTGCTTCTGTTCTATGGTCTGATGTGTCATGTTGATATACCTCACCAGGCATTTGCGTAACTGAGTCATGTACTCTGTGACACTAAGATGTCCCACCTCCTTCCCTTCTTCCCAGTGTTCTTTAACCACATCCAGTGACCCCCTCGGGTTCCTCCCATACAATAATGAGAAAGGAGGGAAACCAGTGGATGCCTGACAGATTTCTCTGTAAGTGAAAAGTTAATAGTGGAGGTACCTATCCCAATCTTTACCCTCTTCTTTTACATTTTTCCTCAACATTCTCTTTAATGTCTGGTTAAACCTCTGCACAAAGCCATCAGTCTGTGGGTGGTGTGGGGAAGTATGCACGGATACCATGCCCAGCAGACGGTACAATTCTTTTAGCAGGTGTGCATTAAAATTATTCCCCTGATCAGTCTTTTCTGGGGGATTTCCATGTGACTAAATACCTTTGCTAGCTCTTCTGCTATCCTTGGGATGGTAACAGTTCTCATGGGGATAGCTTTCGAGTTGCGGTTAGTGTAATCACATATGATCAGTACAAATATGTTACCCTTTGAGCTCTTTTCCAGGGGGCCCACTATATCCATAGCTATCCTGTCAAAGGGGTTAGTCACAATGGAGATAGGTTGTAGTGGTACTCTATCCCTTTTTCCTGCCTGAGCTACCTTCTGACACTCAGCACATGCTTTACAATACTCAGCTATGTTCTCATGGATAGAGGGCTAATAAAACCTGGGTAATATCTTAGTCAGGGTGCTGTCTCCACCTGCATGGCTTGCTAAAGGGATATAATGTGCCAGATACATGATTTGGGAGTGGAACTTTTCTGGAACTATTAGTTGGTCTACTATCTCTCCAGTTATAGGGTTAGTGTATTCTCAGCACAGTATTCTCTGTTTTACAACAAACTGAGGGGCATCTTTTTCCACTCCCTTCCCCACCTGTGAAAAAGAAAAATGCTAAGTGAAGGGTCTGATTTTTGCTCGTGCTGCATGTCATATTTAAAATGGTTTCCCTGGTCTGGCTGTACACCAGCATGAGCATCAATCCGGTCCTTCTTTAGCTTCCTCTTCTCTGCCTTAGTTTTACAGTCCTTGCCAGGATTCTCCAAAACATAATCATCAAATGGGAACACTTGAACTCTGTTGCTTATGGTAACTACCGCAGAGTCCTGGGCAGCAAGACAATGTTTAAATGAAGCAAAGTCTGGGTGGTCATGCCTGATAACTGGCACGGGTAGGTGAGGTACCAACCTCATTTCTACCTCATGTCTTTTCTTGAACAGTCATTTGTATGGTGACTGTAGGGTAGCAATGGGTATCACCGTACTCACAGATAACTGCTGTATCTGGCCCTTTTTTTATTCCCAGTCACCAGATCTGCTCACACAAGAATCTTGTGGCTCCCTGAATCAATAAGTCCCACCATCTGCTGTGATCCAATCTGCACAGTAGCCATAAAGTGACCCCAATTCAACAAGGCTATGTCAGTTGTCTCTTTCTTAATATTAGGACAGTTTCTTACATGATGTCCCTTCTTCTGGCACCCATGACATACAATCTCCGCTGCAGGAATTCGCCCCATTCTCTGCTCTCCAGTCTTGTTTCACTGGGGCTGGATTTGACAGTTTATAAGTAAAAGGGTTGCTTACTGGATTGCTGGTGGTCGCAGCTGCTAATGTCCCTTGGAACCTTCTGGGTCTAGATGGTCGGGCTGTAAGTAAGTCCTCCACCAACATGAAGGCTTTATCAGCAGAATCAGGCTTAAGCTTACGAACCCAAAGTTGTACATCCTGGGGTAAAACTTTAATAAACGGTTCAATAATTACTGCCTATAGAAGTTGGTCCTTGCACTTGTCATCTGGCTGCAACCATTTGTACAGTAGTAGAGCACCTTGAGACAGCCATAAATTGCTCAATGGGTATCCAGTGACTGCATTTTAAGGCACCCAAACCTCTGGCGATAGGTGTCAGTGTTTATGTCACAGCATGTGAGGATCTCCTGCTTCACTCGGTCATAGTCCTCTACCTCTTGGGAGTCCATGTGGCAATAAACAAACTAGGCACTCTCTGTCAGGTGTGGTGACAGTTGAAGAACTCACTGTTCCCTTGGCCATGTGCATGCTCGAGCAATCATCTCAAACGTTGTGAGGTAGGCTTCAGTGTCATCACTGTCCAAAAGTTTAGACAGTTTAATGTCTTTTGGGCTACTGGCTCTTCCTGTTCACCCTGCATTGATGGCATGCAAGACCCTAACGGTATCCGACCATTTGGCATCTTCCTTTCCCCGCTCAAAGTCTCTATCTCTTTTCATCCGTACCCATTTTATGCAGAGCCATTTCAACAACTACCCTATGTCCTCAGGTGGAAACAAAGAAACATAGAAGCATAGACTTTGACGGCAGATAAGGACTGCTTGGCCCACCTTAGATTCATATGACATGACCTTCCCATTGTGAACCCATTTCCCTACCTACAGGATAAGCTGCAGATCCTAGTTAACCAACAGCCTATTCTTTCTACCCCCCACAAAATGTGCCTTATGTCTGTTCCATGCATTCTTGAATTCTCCCACAGTTTTAGACCCCACAACCTCCTCAGGAAGGCTGTTCCATGTCCACAACCTCTGGAAAAAATACTCCTCACATTGCCCCTGAACTGCCTCCCCATCTTTAATTGTGTCCTCTTGTCCTGCCCATCTCTTTTCATAAAAGATGCTATCTCTGGACTTTGCTGATTCCACTGACGTACTTAAAAGTTTCTATCATGTCCCCCCCTCTCTTCTTCCCTCAAGGGTATACATATTAAGCTCCTTTAATCTCTCTTCATATGGCTTCTCTTGCACACCCTGCACCATTTTAGTTGCCCTCCTCTGGATTGCCTCTATTCTGTCTATGTCCTTGCAGAGATGGGGTCTCCAGAACTGGATGCAGTACTTCAGATGGGGTCTTACCAACTTTCTGTAAAGAGGGATAACAACTTCCTGTTTTCTGCTGGTAATGCCTCTCCCTGTACACACCAGTATCCCCCCAGCCTTCCCTACTGCCTTCTCACATTGCTTGCTAATCTTAAGGTCATCTGATAGAATCACCCCCAGCTCCCATTCCATTTTTGTTGTTGTTACTACCCTTCCCCCAATTGTATAATCTTCCCCTGGGTTTTTGGTTCCCAGGTGCATTATTTTGCACTTCTTTGCACTGAATCCAAGCTGCCATACTTCTGACCATTCCTCCAACATCACCAAGTTCCTTCTCATTATTTCCATGCCTCCTTGTGTATCAACCCTGTTGCAGATCTTTGTGTCATCTGCAAAGAGGCATACTTTTCCTTCTAGTCTCTCTGCAATGTCACTTATAAAGACATTAAAAAGGACTGGACCCAATACTGGACCCTGCAGTACCCCACTAGTAACCCCTCTTTCTTCAGAATGGACTTCATTTACAGTTACCTTCTGTGTCCTGTTATTCAGCCAGTGTTTTATCTAGGCTACCACCCTGGGACCTACCCCAGGCTGGTTAATTTGACTATTAATCTTTTGCGTGGGACTGTGTCAAATGCCTTGCTAAAGTTTAGCTAGGTGATGTCCACAGCCCCTCCATGGTCTACTACCTTGGTCACCCAGTCAAAGAAATCAATTAGATTCATCCAACATGACCTTCCCGCTGTGAACCCATGCTGCCTTGGGTCCTGTGCACCACTGGCCTCTAGGTACTCAACAATTCTTTCCATCAGAAGTGATTCTATCACCTTTCCTACCACAGAGGTCAAAGTGACAGGTCTGCAGTTTCCTACCTCTGTCTTGGTCCCACTTTTGTGAAGGGAATCACATTGCCTTCCTCCAGTCTCAGGTACCACACCATCCTCCACATGATTTGTTAAAAGGGTAGTCAGTTGTTTCCTGGTCTCCTCTTATTTCTTTTTAGAATTCTTCAGAATTCTGTCAGGGCCTCATTGCTTTGTCCACCTTAGTTTTAGGAGTTCTTTCAGAACTCTTTCTTCTGAGAAAGGACTGGGATTGACCCCCTATCCAGAGTGCTTCCAGTTAATTGATCGGCACCTCCTCCCTCCTCCTCTTTTGTGAATACTGAGCGAAATATTCATTCAATATTCCTGCTTTTTCACTGTCCCCCTCTGCCCACCCACCATCCATTCTACTGAGCCTCACTATCCCTTCCTTTGTCTTTCTACGCTCCCCGATGTACCTATAAAAGGTTTTATCCTCCTTCTTGACTGAGTTGTCTGTCTTTTCCTCAGTTTGGGCCTTTGCTATTCTGACTTCCCTCCCTGCTTCCTTCTGCCTTAACTGGTACAGTTCTCTGTCCTGCTCCTTCTGTGTTTCCTTATACTTCCTGAATGCTATCTTTTTCTCCCTGACCTTCCCCACCACCTCTTTTGGGAACTATAATGGGGTTTTTCTTTCATTTTGATTTATTTGCTTCACACAAAGGCTTGTTGCCTCTGTGATGGCAGTTTTGATGTTTCCCCATTGTTGCTCCACCCTTCCTTCTAGCCTGTTTGCTAGTGTTTGTCTAAGGTGCTCTCCCATCTTGCCAAAGTCTGCCCTCCTGAAGTCCAATACCTTCACTTTTGTATGGCTTGACTCTGTAGCTGAGTTTATCATGTACCACACTGTTTGGTGGTCACTTGTTCCCAGATGGCTACCCACATCTAGATCTGAGATCCTCTCATTGTCCCCATTTGAGAATACAAGGTCTAAGATTGCTCCCTCATGAATGGGTTCAAAAACTAGCTGTCTGAGGCATGCCACATGTAGGGCATTGAGAATGGCCCTGCTCTTGGATGTGGCTATAGCAAATGTGCTCTGGTTAACATCTGGCATATTCATGTCTCCAATCAACAGTATCTCCCCTTTCTCAGCCATCCTAAGAATGCCTTCTATCATATTCTTGTCCATTCTCTCCCCTGAAATTGGGGGTGTGTATACAATCTCTGTGTGGATTGTGGTGTCATTTCCAGTCTCTAGGGTGACCCACAGTGCCTTCTCTCCTCCTGTTTACTCTTTTTGTTCAGTTGCTTTTTATCCTTCCTTTACATGAGGCTTCTCCTCCTCTCTCTCTCCCTTCCTGTCTCTCCGTGAGGTTGTGTACCCTGGTATGTTAACATCCAGTCATGGTTCTCGGTACCATGTTTCTGTGACTGCTACGATGTCAGACATCCCTCTTCCATCAAGGCCACCAGTTCAGGGAGCTTGTTGCCCAGACTACGAGCATTGGTACTCATTACCCTCCATTTCCTGATGGCCTTACCACTTTTTTCCCCTTCCCTGTCCTTATTGCCTTTGTGACTTTCTCCATTTTTCCCTGCCCTTCTCCCTATCGACATCTCTATCTTGGTGTTAACCTCACTTACTACCCTGATGTTTTGGAAGGGCTAGGATTTCCCTGCTCCTTTCCAGTGCCCCCCCCTTTGGCTAGTTTAAATGCTTGCCAAGGAAGCATTTAAACCTATCACCTAGGATCCTGGTTTCTCTCCTGGACAGATGCAGACCATCATGCCAGTATAGGCCTGTGTCACTCCAGGTGAACCTCCAGTCCCCAGTGAAGCCAAATCCCTGAGTTTTGCACCAGTTTTTCAACCATTG
Source organism: Neoceratodus forsteri (assembly GCA_016271365.2). Classification (NCBI taxonomy): domain Eukaryota; kingdom Metazoa; phylum Chordata; order Ceratodontiformes; family Ceratodontidae; genus Neoceratodus; species Neoceratodus forsteri. Next base: position 88,940,170 of record CM028136.1, read on the forward strand.
ATTGAGTCCCATGGTGTGGAGCACCCTAGCCTCACCTATGCCATAGACAGGCAGCACCTCCGAGAAGGCTACCGTGCATGCTAATTGTCTAAGGCCCCTTCCCAACTCCACAAACTCTTCCTGCACTGCTCTGATCCCTTTCTTAGCCAGGTCATTTGTCCCTAGGTGGACAATGACATCCAGCTCTCTCCCCCGTGAAGCAGCTCTGGCAATCCTGGGGATTCACTCAATGTCCCTCCAAGCCATGGTGCCATGCAGGCACCTTACCTCCCTCTCCTCTTCCTCCCCTAGTTCTACCTTCCTAACAATGGAGTCCCCCACCAGGAGTTGTTTCCTTCCTCTGTGGGGTCCCATGCCATCCTCCTGTGGGTCTCCTTTGTGGAGGTTCCCAGCATCCTCCAGGTCTCCACTGTGGGTGCCTCCATAGAGGAACCACACTTTGCCAGAATGACATATGAATTGTGGAGGTGCCATGGAGAGCTGCACCTCCTGTTCCACGCCCCTCACCCTCCTGGGCCACTGTGGTTGAACCGCTCCTCTTTCTTGGCAACCTTCAGGAAAGCGGTGGCCTCATGGTCCCTGGTACAGTGGGAGGCATCCCAAATCCTCGCCAACTCCGCCTGGATATAAGCAACCTCCTCCCTCAGCCCAGAGAGGTACCTGCAGATGGGACAAGACTGCATCCTCCAGAATGTCTCCTGGAAGACTACTGCTTCACAGCCACTGCACTGCACCACTCACATCAAGTCTTCTTTCTGGCCCCTTCACTGTTGTTTGGAATACTTATTCTTTCCTCCCTGCTTACTTACTGCCTCTGTGCCCTTTAAGCTCCTGATCTTCCTATTCTGAGACAAGAAGATCCTATATTTCTCAGTAGTCTCCTTTCTTGCTCAGAGGCAGACCTCCAGCAGCTAGGTGGGATGGAGAGTTACTCTTGTCCTTCTAGGATGGTGAGTCTTTGGTGGCTCTGTGATCACTCACTTTCTGCTCCCAAACAGGAAGTTCCTGTTGTCAATCAAATCCTGTGCCTATAAAAGTAGGACTGGCTTTGAGTGTGTGGGAGGGGAGGAGTGGAGGGGAGGGAAGGAGGGCAATATAGTCCCAGTAGAGAAGTCCAGTCACAACAGCAGCTCCTTCATCCTGGTGTTCTCTGGCAGAAACTATCTAGGGCAGTGTCTAAATCTTGCTTTAACCTGGCTTCCTTCTAGCTAAGCCACCCCCCCACTTAACAAATCTTTATACACTTAGTTAAATTGCACAGATAATATTCCCCTTCAGCCACCTGAGACTAACACCTAGATAACTGCACAGATAACAATTCACTCCAGCCAACTCAGACAAACACACTTTTTCTACCCTAAATTGAAGGTCCCAGTAGTAGAGTTCTACTTCTTTATTCCCAGTAGAGAAGTCCAGTCACAACAGCAGCTCCTTCGTCTTGGTGTTCTCTGCCAGTGGAGGGTCTTCAAGAGGAGGTAGTTCCCTCAATTCATCCTCATCCCCTTACATCTTTTCCATCATCTTCAGGCTTGCTTTCCTATGAGCTTCCAGGCCTAGTCTAGGCAGCAGCTTCTTTCCCAGTCTGTCAGCCATAGTTCTGGTCAGAACTCCATGGATTTTCTTCTCTGGGTTTTCCTCTGGTGACTCCTGTTGCTTCGGTCCACCTGGGATGTCTGGGTAATATCTGCCAGAAAACATCACCCTAGCTCAGTCCAGATGTTTCCAGCAAGTTATCCCACTTCTAACATTAAGTCTGTGGAGGGGTTGTGGGATAAAAGATGGACCAAACACAGAACTTCAGGTTCAACACACAGTCTCTGTGTGATGTTTATTTAAAACACACAGGATAACCTTAAGTAATGGCATATCTCTTCTTTAGTACATCAGTTTGCAGCAACAGGTTATGCATGTCCTTTCTCTGTACTTGGTCAGCACCTACTAATCTACTGATCTATATTTTCTGTGGAAATGAACTATCCCTTTTGTTGGTCTTATGTGTTTGGGTGATGGGGAGACCAAAAAAAAAACTAAAGACAAAGAACCTCAGCACAGAAGCACTAAAGCCAGGCTTATCCACCAAAGGGCACTGGCAATAAAGATAAGCTTCAAAAAAACACGATATCACACATACCCCCATAATGCAAAGCATCATGGGATGTATATGCAAATCACCATGGCATTTTAGGCTGGTTCAGCTTAAAGCAGAACTGCACAGTGCCAAAGGGCCTCTAAAACAATCTGTAATTTGCATACATTTTAAGTAAGACAACAGGGCTTTTCTGATATCTCTACCCTGGTAACTTTATTTTTATAATACAGTCCCCTAGTACCTTTTTACCTTTATCAAAAATACCCAGTGCCATAGTATTTTCAACATTTACAGGTTTCATACACATAAGGCATATACATAAAGGTATTTTATGGCATAATGCTGTTGCATACTAAATCCAACAATGAGGAACACAGCCTATTGTTTTACATCAGCTCAAAGGTCACTACAATAACTTCCTTTTACGGGGACCTGAGGAGGAAAGGGAAAATTAAAGAGGACACTCTAGCATAGTCAAGAAAGGGGAAGGGTGCCCATAGGTGGCCAACCTTATAGACTAGAAATTGTAAAGGATAGATCTGGCTAAGAAACAGAAAAAGTGTTGCAACAGATTTAAGAAAAGTTTAGTCCTCAAGAGTGGCAGGATCTCCTTGTCACAGGTGCGCAACAGCCACACTAATGCCATGCAACTGAACCCATAATGGGCAAGCTAATGGCCACTAGCACCTTGCATGCCCAATGGGCTCATTTGTGTGGTGAATTTTGTGAATAGCACATTAGTTCCTGGGTGATATTGGCTGTGGGACCATTTTCTGGCTGGCTGTGTGGGCAGCACCACTGGGTGTTCCACTGCTTTTCCTGGGTAAGCGCTGCCTTGCTGGCCCCTATTCACAGTCAGATAACACACCACGCTATCCAACTGTGAATAGCATGTTTGCCTTCAATGCAACCAGGAGGTGTGGTTACAGTTCTGCATGACCTTTGAGCTGCTTTTGTGAATCCTGGCCCTGGTGTCCTGCATGACAGCAGATATCTAGCCCCCCCCCCACCAATCTGAATTAGCTAATGAAATTGGCACCTCAATGAATGGTAGCTATAGAGTGTTCATCAGAGATGGGCTTGAGGAAGTGAATTACCCCTTCAGTGCAGTGGTTTATTCATTAAGGTTTATTTATTTACCGATTTTTTTTTAAATTTCCGATTCTGTTCCACCCACCTTCTTCCTCACACATATTCTCCTAACTTAATTGCCAGAGAGAGAGAGCCAGTGCCAAACCACAAGCTTGAATGACTTTGTAAAGCTGTCATTAACACTTTTATTTTATTTATTATTAGATCATCGATTTACAAACCTTTGAGTCATAGATCCAACTGGCTCAACTCTCTTGGCAGTGACATTGCAACCGCTCCAACACTCGGCCTCTCCAAGTCTAAGCTGCACCTCTCACTGCTTGTATCCTGCAATTGCCCATCTTAACATTTCCACTGTTCCAGCTGCAAATGCCTCAGCACCCAGAACTTACAATCAGTCTCTGCACCCCTAGCACCTTACCTGTCATATTCCCTCGACAAGGCCCCCTGGCTGATTGTCTCCCGCCCTTGCCCACCTCCCCCCCCCGTATCTCCACTCCTGCCCCCACCCCAACCACCTCCCATACTCCCCCTTACCCCTGCACCTCCTTCCCACCTCAATCTCCTACCCTCACTTCCCCACCACCCACCCCCTTCCTTGTCTTGCTCATAGCTCAAGTCTTTGTACTGGTTATTACATGTCTGTAAGTCAATGGCTATATGTTTGTAACTAAAAATGATGACTGTTGCACACGCTGACGTGGAACCTTTGTGAAAGAGCCTCGGCTCAAAGATATTGTAATCCTAGATTGAAATAAATAAATAAATAAATGGATTCATTTACAAAGGCACCTCATCAAGAGAGCAATACATCACAGCAAACAAAACAGTACAGTACATAACACTTAGATTAAAAAAGCAACCAGTGTTACAGGCGTTACTGGTGGTACACACTTGGTAAAGGGTAGGTCACAGTAGTCATAATATAGGTACACGAGTACCACGTCAGGCAGCAACCAGAGATATTTTATCACAATAGTCAGCAGATGTTGCCTGAGACCCCAGGTATATACAGCAAAAGCAGACAGGGCAGACCCAGCCTAGGGGTGAAGGTAAGGGGCAGGTGGGGGATTATGTGCATTTGCAGCAGCGAGTAATTGTCAGATGGCTTCTGAGGGAGATGTTGAAAGGACCAAGCTTAATGGAGTCAGCTATGTTGGCTGGGAGGAAGTTGAACCAGGAGGCAGCCCAATAGCAAAAGGATCTCTGGGCCATAGAGGTCCTTACCCTGGGGACAATAAGGGAGGTTTTGATAGTGCTAGAGGTGGAGATTGAGGTAGGAGGCACACTGCAGGCAGGTGGTGACCCCAGGGGGGGATAGCCCTTGCAGGGTCTTTTTTTGCAAGAAGACAGGTTTGGAAGCGGAGTCTTTCTTCAAGGTTGAGCAAGTTGGTGGTGGAGTACAGCAGGTATGTTTGGGTGTGCCTAGGGGCTCCCAGCATTAGCCTGCAGGTCTTGTTTATAGAGAGCTGGATTCTTGCAAGCGCAGTGTTGTCGTCTGCAACTTAGATGGGCAGCCCATAGTTGATTAGTGATAGGACAGAGGAGGTGATTTCCAATCTAAGGGCCTCTTGTGGTAGACAGTCCCTATGGCAGTATAACAGTCCAGTCCTGACATTGGTGGCAGCAGAAAGGGCATTGATATGGGAACGGAAGGAGAGTGCCGAAACAAAGGTAATGCTCAGATACTTGTACGAGGAAACCTGCTCAATGGGGTTTAGTGTGCTAGGCAGTATCACAAGAGGGCACCACTGGCTTTGCTTTGGTGATGCAAGAAGAGCATAGCTTTGATCTTTTTTAGGTTCAGGACTAGCCTTCATGATGTGAACCAATGCTCAGCTTTATTAAAAGTTTGTTGGAGGGTGGCCTAGAGTGTGTTGGGGTTTGGGGGTCAGTGACGTAGAGCACAGCGTCATCCACGTAGAGGAGGATCTTACTTGGTCAGGCCAAGGGGAGGGAGTTGAGGTACAGACTGAAGAGGAGAGGGCCTAAAATGGAGCCCTGAGGAACCCTAGAGTGGACAGGTTGTGTGTCAGATAGGGTGCTATTGATTTTCACACACTGAGTTATGGCAGAGAGGTAGCTGGTGAACTCTGCAAGGGGGCTGGGGGAGAAACCAAGGCATCTGAGTGAGTCAAGCAGGAGAGGATGGCAAACCGTGTCAAAGGCCTTGGAGAGGTCAATGAACACTGCAGAGCAGTCAAGAGCAGAGTGCAGGAAGTTGGAGAATTCAAGTAGTGTGGTTGTGGTGCTGTGATCTGCACAAAAGCCATGCTGTTCAGGGAACAGGATATTGTGCATGGCCAGATATTCACCAAGCTGGTTGGCAACTACTTTTTCAAGGGCCTTAGAGAGTGGAGGGGGAGGATGGAGATAGGTTGATAGTTACCCAGGGTTGCTCGATCGTCGCTCTTTAGGATGGGAATAATGATGGTGGTTTTCCATGTGCTGGGGAACTGCCCCAGGCACAGAGAGCGGTTGAGCAGCTCGGTAAGTGGGACCAAGATAGCATCCAATGTCAGACAAAGTAGTCTAGTGTTCAGTAGGTCGGTGCCGAGGTTGTTACTACTAATGGCTTTTTGCAGAAGGGATCTAGCCTCCAACAGGGAGATGGTACATAGGTAGAAAGGAGGTCTCTGGAGAGTAGGCAGGGGTGCTACTGGGATGGTGTCAAAGAAGTTACTGGGCAGCACTGAACTCAGGTCTGAGAAAGTGTGGTTTAGGCAGTCTGCAATGCCAAGGGGGTCAGAGCAGACAGTTCCATTAAAGGAGAGTTGAGAGGAGGATGGGGAGCGGGATTTCTCATTCAGCTCCTTTACATTATCCCAAAAGTTTCTAGCCGACCCCCAGGAGGAGACAAGAGCAGATTGGTAGTACTGGGCTTTGGCCTGTTGAATGGCCCAAGTATACTTATTGAGCTCAGCGTTGTGCCCTTGCCCATCAGCTGGCTTGTCAGATTCCATGGCAATGTGCCAAAGGTTGTCTCTCATTTTAAGTTTGTGAAGGAGGGAGGGGGTAACTCAGAGCATGTTTTGCTTTTTAATGCGATTTCTAGTGAAGGGGGCATAGGCAGTGTTAAAAGTGTGAGTGAAAAAATCCAATGCCTCATCTATGGATGGTGCAAGCCTGATTGGGGACCAGTCCAGTTGTGAGAGGTACAGTTTAAGGCGACACAGGCTGCCTGGGAGTAGGCGATGTCGCTGGGTGGTTTGTGGTGCAGGTTTGCTGTTGGCAGCGGACCAAGAGAATACGACCAGGGAGTGGTCACTAAGTGAGTTGGGAAGTACATGAATATCGAGCACCCTCTGGGGACGGTTGGTAATGGTAATATCCGGGAGGGTGCTGGAGCCAGTAGAGGGGTTGAATCTAGTTGGGGTGGTGACAAGCTGAGACATGTCAAGGGCGGCAAAGATATCTCTGGTTTAGGAAGCCGTGGCAGAGAGCCAGTTGATGTTCAGGTCACCAACAGTTATCTGGGCCATTTTGGGTGGTAGGCCAGAGAGGTAGTCAGCAAGTGCCTGAATGGCTAGATCTTGCTTTCTGGGGGGAATATATAGGCAATGGTGAGAAAGAGTGGGCCCTTACCAGGGTTGGGAGAGATTTTTTTAGGGTGAGGGCTTGCGCCCCGTTATCAAGCTTGGGTGGTGGAAGTGCATGTCCAAGGAGGGAGTCACGCACATAGACGGCACAACCACCTCACGATTACCCACAAGATCTTCCCGGAAAAGGGTGTAACCAGGGAGAGAGACGAAGGAGTCAGGGGTGGATTTGGATAACCAGGTTTCGGTGAGTGCAACGATGTCTGGTTGGTGCTAAGTAACCCAGCATTGGAATGCAGCAGCCTTCTTAAGGAGGCTGCAAATATTCATAGAAGCTATGTGGAGTCCTTGAGCCTGGGCAGGCATGTTCATAAGACTGGGCACGGGGCCAGGGTTTGGATGAATGTTACCCGATAGAAGCAACAGGAGGGTGATTAGGTGTACCAAAGCGTCGTAGCAATTATGTGGTCTATTATGATCCCCTCCGACTCCTATTTCCCTGATGTGTAATGGCCCATCTCCGATTTCCTGAATAATATTTTGTCGATGCTGCTAACTTACTGACGCTGTCATTGCCTGACTCAACGTTGTTGAAACAATCAGTCAATTAAGCAAATAGCCTTACTTTCCCGTATGTTAATAATCCCATTACCTGTAATTACTTGCATTGTATATGTATACCCAATCTGTATTGTGCTCTGTTTGCATTTCAGTAATGGCGACCACAGCAACTCCAACTGCTACTGCTTCTGCTTCTCAAGCGCTGGATATAGTTCATGTGTGCGATCTTGTGCTGTCGCAGCGTGGGCACAGCAAGCTCAGTGTTGGTGGCTATCTGTACGTTAAGGAGTGAAACAAAGGAGATTTGTATTATTGGTGCTGTCAGCACTGTAAGTCTGAAGGCTGCCACGGTAGAGCATCTACCATTCTTGTTGGTGGACAACATCATCTTCGGAGTACCACAGAGCACCAACATGCACCAAACGCTAGTGATGCCCCTTTAGCGACAGCTATAGTATCACTAAAATACCATGCCCAGATAAACTCATGATACCCCAGCACAATTAATTCAAAATGAGCTGTCAAAGTTTCCTCAAGAAATTAGGCACAACATGCCTGGAAAGCATTCACTATGTCAGATGGTCAAATGTGCCAGGCTTCAAAATCACATACCAGATCCTAAAACACTAGAAACTGTCTGGATACCACCTAAATTCAATACTATTAATGGACAATATTTCTTGACTGAGAATCAACATGTGGATCTGAAAAAAATATTCCTGTTCACTACCAAGACAAATGCTGAAAAGCTCAGTAGTGCCCTGTATTGGATAATGGATGGCACTTTTAGAACTGTGCCACACCTATTTCGCCAATTATATTTAATTCACGTGGCTATGGGTGCACAAGATACCTGTCGGATATTGCTATTAGCATACTGTTTGATGTCCTCAAAATCACAGGACTGTTATTAACGTATGTTCCAAGACCTGCAAGACGTGGCAGACAAGCATAGTCTCACTCTGTCCCCCAAATATGTTATTACTAATTTTGAGCAGGCTGCAATTAATGCCTGCAAGACAGAGTTCCCTGACACAGAAAGCAAAGGTTGTCAATTCCACTTGGGCCAGATTGTGTGGCGAAAGTTACAAGTTTGTGGTCTGGCAAATAAGAAAGGAAGTGAGCCAGAGTTTAGCCTTTTAATGCGCCAGCTGGTGGCACTTGTCTTTCTTCCTCCCAACAAAATCCCAGACATTTTTGAGGAACTAAAAAGTGACATTCCTTCAGGGACAGAGGACATCTTAGACTGGTTTGAGTAGACATATTCTGGGTAGGATAAGGTACAGAATGAGGAATAACACAATGGTTAGAGCACCGCCACTGTCCCCCCTTGAATTCTGGTCTGTCCATAACCAGATGCTTGATGGTGTCCCGCGGACACAGAATAAGGTTGAGACGTGGCACAGACACCTAGGCACATTGGTGGGTGCCTCTTATGTTGGTGTGTACAGGTTTGTAGAGGAGCTGTACAATGAACAACTAGTGACTGAGAGCACTACAGAGAAAATCAACCGTGGTATGCCTAAATCACCAATAAAAAAAAAATACCTGAAAAGAGAGGAGCAGATCAGCAGTATTTTTGCAGACTTTGATCAGTGGTCTGTCATGGACTATGTTCGTGGAATAGCTCACAATTTGGTAATATAATGCTGTTCCTTTAATGCTGCAGGAACTTTATAACCTTTGACCCTTTTCCATGGAGCGTGGATTGACATAGCATAGCGTAGCTTGCCGGTCAACGTTACATGGATTTTAACAATTTTAACAATTCCCTTAATAAAGTTTGTTTTAAAATCATTTGAAGTTTGACTACGTACTCAACTGGAGTTGTGGAACTCTCAGGTAAGCTCTAATAACAATAATGTTAATAACGCTGTGTTATCTTGTGAATGCTGTGAAATTCGTTTTCTCTCATTTTGGTGCTGTCTCTGATTGTTGGAGCTGCTAGCAGTTTGTCAGTCGGTTTGAAAACAGGTAGTAATAAGGCGGGATAGTGTATCTGTCAGGGAAATGCAGTTGGGAAATGATGTGCGGGGCAATGATGTGTTGGGGTATCTACCATATCCCGTGATTGTGGCATCTCCTCTTGCGACTGGACATGGGGCTGGGGGCTGGGGTGCAAGGGGTGGGTAGAGTACGAAGGGTGGGAAAGGCATTGAGGAGAAGAGACCAAGGTATGAGTGGGAAGTAAGAGGTAGCAGGGGTGGAAGTGTAGGGGGGTACCGAAGGGAGGAGGTGATCGAGCCTCTGATGGGGGTCTAGTTGAGGTGTTGCAGAAAAGGGGGGGGCACTATGCATATACTTCCTTCTAGGTAAAACCTTGGGCATTTTATTAAAATATTACTATGACTGTCTTGTCATTTTGCATTTGGCAGTGGAGTTCAGCAAATATGTGTGTTGAAGCTGGGAGGGTAGAATCGACAATTAAAAACACATAAAGCTTAAAGAATAAGACGCTGCACTACTGTACGGGGCTTCTTCACTGCGTAAAGACCAGCTCTGATGAACACTGTATATCTATCATTCCCTGAGCTGGCGACTTCATTAGCTTATTCAGTATTTTTTTGAGGGGGCCAAGACACCAGCTTTCCTGCAAGGCACCAGCTCTTGTGATATAGTTGAGGTAAGCTTGTTTGCATTTCTTTAATATGACTTCTCCCACAGGTTAAATGCAGGGCTGTGTCAGGGGCTACTATCAGACTCCACTTGCGCTCCCGTTTTGACAAGCCAGTGAGTCACGGTGGGGGGGGTTCAGTTAACCTCTGATCGTAATTAAAATGTAGATAAAACAATTTGCAACTGAGTGCCAATGCACTTCTTTATGCCCTGCAATTTATCCGATGGTGCTTGTCCTGACTGGGATGACAGTCCTGCAGCGTTGAATACTGCAATATAAGAAAGAAGGCTCTGCATTTGTGGTTTACAGTCAGTCAGCAGTGCCCAAATAAACTGCACTGCTCTGACTGAGACAATTCAATAAATAAACTGAGAGACACTTTTACAGGTTATGGCATGTTTGTATAGCAAACTCTAGCATGTATCAGGCAATTAAGTAATTAGCTAGACTCCTTTATTGTTTTCCAACAAGGACTATTTGTAATAGCTACAGTACTAATGCGATGACTGGTGTGAGAGCACTCTGTCTGTCAGCAGCTTACTGCAGGCACTCCAGCCGGCATTAGGACTCCAACTGCAGCATCACAAATCAAGCAAGCCCTGCTGTTCTCATACAGAGAATGTGTGTGAATTGCTCTGCTCACTAAGGTGGACTACCAGTATTGTTTTATTTATTTATTTATTTGCTTTTGTTAACCGGGTAAGCACACTAGACAGCCAAGTGCTTATTTTCAGGTGCGACTCAGGAGATTACAAGGTACATATATGAACATCAGGCAAAAACAAGTAAAGGATTATATTTAAGAGAATTAGCACACAGGGACAATACAAGCAACAGTACCAGCAGGGATTTACACTGCAGGCAGTAGGAAGAGGTACAGTGTGGTTTCATCGTTCCAGGCAGCAATGTTGTAAGGCTTGCAGGTAGGCAAAGAGGAGTCACATTGGGATAGAGTGGGCCCAGAGCAAGATAAGGGAGTGCACAGTAATAGTGCTCACCCTGTTGGGCAGGTGGGCCTAAGGGGTCTATTTTTCTAGTAAACTCTGAGCACAGGAGGTGCATAAGCTCAGATGTACTCTACCTAAGTCATATTGTTTAGGTAGCATCTCAGTTTGTTGGGGCGTCACAGGCTGAGAGGGTTTGTCTAGTGCAGAGACAGGTGGAGGCCATTTTGAGAAAGCCCCAGAGGGACGCTTTAAGGCTCTGGTGGGTGGGAGGGAGAGGAGCGAGTGCTTGATGGAAAAGAGTTCCAGACCCTGGGCGCATACGCAGTGAAGGCTCAGTCACCCATTTGTGTGTGTTTTTGGTACCAGGAGGGCATGAGAGTCACTGGATCACAGGTTGTAGGAGGAAGTAGCTAAAACAAGGGACAAGTTTAAGGGGGGGTGGCAGTTCTGACAATACTGTCTATGAAGTTGCCCACAACATAGGAGCGGTGAGTTTCCGGTGGGAGCCACTCAAGCCTGGTGTAGAGCTCACAGCGGTAAGTGAGGCGGGGGGCTGAGAGCGCAAAATGGCGTATGTTGTACGCTGATTCCCACTTTACTAGACTAGTTTTTGCAACGTGAGCAAAGGCGGCTAGTCCATAGCAGAGCATAGGTAGGAGGACTCCCCTGGTTAAGGCGAGACGGGCAGCTGGAGTGAGACAACTTTTTGCTCTGTTTGAGGCCTTACATGAATTGCGTATGTGCATGTTCATATCCAGTTGTGGGTCAAGAGTCACCCCCAGGTACTTGACCGAGTCTGCAGCTAGCAGTGGGGACCCATTGGCCCCAGAAATCTGTAGTGAATCTGGGGCAGCTTTTAACTTGGCTGCTAGCCAAAGAGCATGGCCTGTGTCTTCTGCAGGTTAATCATAAGTTTATGGTCCTGCAACCAAGTTTGGATTTGGTCGAAGTCCGAGTTTAGTTTGGTGTTGATGGTAGAGATGTCCTGGGACCAGGACATGATGACTGTACATGATTGTGGCGTTCCCAGAAAAGCTATTTCTGGCAAAAAAAATACATTTTAAACAAATAGCAGAATCTACCTAAATGGGTCCTGTTTAGCTAGGTTCAGGCATTTTATTTTTATAAATATATCATTCTTATGTATTTTCCATCTTTGTGAGTTATGAAAAAATGGTGGCGGCTATCACAATTGTTTTTTTTCTACACGACAGGTAAATCACGAAAATCAGCACTCAGGACAGGTTTTGTTTGTTGTTGTTTACCATTTGTATTTCTCAGTTATCCCATAAAACCTTATCACGCTGGAACTGTTTAATATTTTTTTTCACAAAACCTTTGAAAGATACACCCCTGGCATAGGCCCCTTCAACCCTAAAATGTCATGAAACAATTCTACACCACCTAATCTGTAGGTATAGCCAGAGTTCTTCTGAGAACCAAACCAGAACAGAGCCATAACTATTCCATTTTTGCCCAATTCGAAGCGAACTAGAACCCTAAAAATAAAAAACAGACAAACCTGAACCCAGACCATGTGAGATGAGGAGAAGCCACATGGAGGCAGTAGTCTATCCATGCTATTCTATACTTCTCCAGCTGCGTGAAGTATCGCCTACAGACTGGGAAATGATTTCTTTATTGAAGTCAGCAATGACTGTCAATATCAAAGCAAAATACAGTGACGATGAACCACCAGCAACAAGGCCAGAAATTGATGTCACGGACATGTTATCCAGTCGAAAAAAGGCCAGTAACTGATGTCACGGGCATGCTATCCAGTCGAAACAAGGCCAGTAACTGATGTCATGGGCATGCTATCCAGTCGAAGCACGGCCAGTAACTGATGTCACGGGCATGCTACCCAGTCAAAACAAGGCCAGTAACTGATGTCACGGGCATGCTATCTAGTCGAAACAAGGCCAGTAACAGATGTCACGGTCATGCTACCCAGTTGAAACAAGGCCAGTAACTGATGTCACGGGCATGCTATCCAGTCGAAACAAGGCCAGTAACTGATGTCACGGGCATGCTATCCAGTTGAAACAAGGCCAGTAACTGATGTCACGGGCATGCTATCCAGTCGAAACACGTTCAGTAACTGATGTCACGGGCATACTATCCATTCGAAACAAGGCCAGTAACTGATGTCACGGGCATGCTATCCATTCGAAACAAGGCCAGTAACTGATGTCACAAGCATGCTATCCATTCGAAGCAAGGCCAGTAACTGATGTCGTGGGCATGGTATCCATTCAAAACAAGGCCAGTAACTGATGTCACGGGCATGCTATCCCGTCGAAACAAGGCCAGTAACTGATGTCACGGGCATGCTATCCCGTCGAAACAAGGCCAGTAACTGATGTCACGGCATGGTATCCATTCGAAACAAGGTCAGTAACTGATGTCATGGGCATGCTATCCCTTCGAAACAAGGCCAGTAACTGATGTCACGGGTATGGTATCCATTCGAAACAAGGCCAGTAACTGATGTCACGGGCATGGTATCCCATCGAAACAAGGCCAGTAACTGATGTCACAGGCATGGTATCTCGTCGGAACAAGGCCAGTAACTGATGTCACGGGCATGGTATCCCGTCGGAATAAGGCCAGTAACTGATGTCACGGGCATGCTCTCCCGTCGAAACAGGGCCAGGAACTGATGTGACGGTCATGCTCTCCTGTCGAAACAGGGCAAGTAACTGATGTGACGGTCATGCTGTCCTATCGAACAAGTGGAGTAACTGATGTCACGGCCATGCTTCCCCTGAAACAAGGCCAGTAACTGATGTACAGGCATGCTCTGCCGTCGAACCAGGGCCAGTAACTGATGTCACGGCGATGCTCTCCGTCGAAACAAGGCCAGTAACTGATATGATGGGCATGCTCTGCCTGTCGAAACAAAGCCAGTAACTGATGTCACGGGCATGCTATCCCATCGAAACAGGCCAGTAACTGATGTCACGGGCATGCGTATCCCGTCGAACAAAGCCAGTAACTGATGTCACGGGCATGCTCTCCCATCGAAACAGGGCCAGTAACTGATGTCACGGTCATGCTCTCCCGTCGAAACAGGGCCAGTAACTGATGTCACGGCCATGCTGTCCTGTCGAAACAAGTTGAGTAACTGATGTGACGGCCTCGCTGTCCCGCTGAAACAAGGCCAGTAACTGATGTCACAGGCATGCTCTCCTGTCGAACCAGGTGCCAGTAACTGATGTCACGGTCATGCTCTCCCATCGAAACAAGGCCAGTAACTGATATGATGGGCATGCTCTGCCGTCGAAACAAGGCCAGTAACTGATGTCACGGGAATGCTCTTCCGTCGAAAACAGGCCAGTAACTGATGTGACGGGCATGCTCTGCTGTCGAAACAAAGCCAGTAACTGATGTCACGGGCATGCTATCCCATCGAAACAAGGCCAGTAACTGATGTCACGGGCATGGTATCCCGTCGGAACAAGGCCAGTAACTGATGTCACGGGCATGCTCTCCCGTCGAAACAGGGCCAGGAACTGATGTGACGGTCATGCTCTCCTGTCGAAACAGGGCAAGTAACTGATGTGACGGTCATGCTGTCCTGTCGAAACAAGTTGAGTAACTGATGTGACGGTCATGCTGTCCCGTTGAAACAAGGCCAGTAACTGATGTCACAGGCATGCTCTCCCATCGAACCAGGGCCAGTAACTGATGTCACGGTCATGCTCTCCCATCGAAACAAGGCCAGTAACTGATATGATGGGCATGCTCTGCCGTCGAAACAAGGCCAGTAACTGATGTCACGGGAATGCTCTTCCGTCGAAAACAGGCCAGTAACTGATGTGACTGGCATGCTCTGCTGTCGAAACAAAGCCAGTAACTGATGTCACGGGCATGCTATCCCATCGAAACAAGGCCAGTAACTGATGTCACGGGCATGTTATCCCATCGAAACAAGGCCAGTAACTGATGTCACGGGCTTGCTATCCCGTCGAAACAAGGCCAGTAACTGATGTCACGGGCTTGCTATCCCGTCGAAACAAGGCCAGTAACTGATGTGACGGGCATGCTATCCCGTCAAAACAAGGTCAGTAACTGATGTCACGGGCATGCTATCCCGTCAAAACAAGGCCAGTAACTGATGTCACGGGCTTGCTATCCCGTCGAAACAAGGCCAGTAACTGATGTCACGGGCATGCTATCCCGTCAAAACAAGGTCAGTAACTGATGTCACGGGCATGCTCTGCCGTCGAAACAAGGCCAGTAACTGATGTCACGGGCATGCTATCCAGTCGAAACAAAGCCAGTAACTGATGTCACGGGCATGCTATCCCGTCGAAACAAGGCCAGTAACTGATGTCGACGGGCATGCTATCCCTCGAAACAAGGCCAGTAACTGATGTGACGGGCATGCTATCCCGTCGAAACAAGGCCAGTAACTGATGTCACGGGCATGCTATCCAGTCGAAACAAGGCCAGTAACTGATGTCACGGGCATGCTATCCCGTCGAAACAAGGCCAGTAACTGATGTCAGGGCATGCTATCCCGTCGAAAAAGGCCAGTAACTGATGTCACGGGTATGCTCTCCCGCTGTCAAACAAGCCAGTAACTGATGTGACGGGCATGCTATCCCATCGAAACAAGGCCAGTAACTGATGTGACGGGCATGTTTCCGTCAAACAAGGCCAGTAACTGATGTCACGGGCATGCTCTGCCGTCGAAACAAGGCCAGTAACTGATGTCACGGGCATGCTATGCCTGTCGAAACAAGGCCAGTAACTGATGTCACGGGCATGCTATCCCGTCGAAACAAGGTCAGTAACTGATGTGATGGTCATGCTGTCCCGTCGAAACAAGTCGAGTAACTGATGTGACGGTCATGCTGTCCCATCGAACCAGGGCCAGTAACTGATGTCACGGGCATGCTCTCCCATCTAAACAAGGCAAGTAACTGATGTCATGGGCATACTCTCCTGTCGAAGCAAGGTGAGTAACTGATGTCACGGGCATGCTCTGCCATCGAAACAAGGCGAGTAAGTCATGTCACGGGCATGCTCTCCCATCGAAACAGGGCCAGTAAATGATGTGACGGTCATGCTATCCCATCGAAACAAGGCCAGTAACTGATGTGACGGTCATGCTATCCCATCGAAACAAGGCC
Organism: Neoceratodus forsteri; assembly: GCA_016271365.2. Classification (NCBI taxonomy): domain Eukaryota; kingdom Metazoa; phylum Chordata; order Ceratodontiformes; family Ceratodontidae; genus Neoceratodus; species Neoceratodus forsteri. The sequence goes on from CM028136.1 coordinate 88,956,156, forward strand.
AGTAACTGATATGATGGGCATGCTCTGACATCGAAACAAGGCCAGTAACTGATGTCACGGGCATGCAATCCCATCGAAACAAGGCCAGTAACTGATGTGATGGGCATGCTCTGCCATCGAAACAAGGCCAGAAACTGATGTCATGGGCATGCTATCCCGTCGAAACAAGGCCAGTAACTGATGTCACGGGCATGCTATCCCATCGAAACAAGGCCAGTAACTGATGTGACGGGCATGCTCTGCCATCGAAACAAGGCCAGAAACTGATGTCATGGGCATGCTATCCCGTCGAAACAAGGCCAGTAACTGATGTCACGGGCTTGCTATCCCGTTGAAACAAGGCCAGTAACTGATGTCACGGGCTTGCTATCCCGTCGAAACAAGGCCGTTAACTGATGTGACGGCATGCTATCCCGTCGAAACAAGGTCAGTAACTGATGTCACGGGCATGCTCTGCCGTCGAAACAAGGCCAGTAACTGATGTCACGGGCATGCTATCCAGTTGAAACAAAGCCAGTAACTGATGTCATGGGCATGCTATCCCGTCGAAACAAGGCCAGTAACTGATGTGAAGGGCATGCTATCCCATCGAAACAAGGCCAGAAACTGATGTGACGGGCATGCTATCCCATCGAAACAAGGCCAGTAACTGATGTCACGGGCATGTTATCCCATCGAAACAAGGCCAGTAACTGATGTCACGGGCATGCTATCCCGTCGAAACAAAGCCAGTAACTCATGTCATGGGCTTGCTATCCCGTCGAAAACAGGCCAGTAACTGATGTGACGGGCATGCTCTGCTGTCGAAACAAGGCCAGTAACTGATGTGACGGGCATGCTCTGCCGTCGAAACAAGGCCAGTAACTGATGTTACGGGCATGCTCTGCCGTCGAAACAAAGTCAGTAACTGATGTCACGGGCATGCTATCCTGTCGAAACAAGGCCAGTAACTGATGTGATGGGCATGCTATCCCGTCGAAACAAGGTCAGAAACTGATGTCACGGGCATGCTATCCCATCGAAACAAGGCCAGTTACTGATGTGACGGGCATGCTATCCCGTCGAAACAAGGCCAGTAACTGATGTGACGGGCATGCTCTGCCGTCGAAACAAAGTCAGTAACTGATGTCACGGGCATGCTATCCTGTCGAAACAAGGCCAGTAACTGATGTGATGGGCATGCTATCCCGTCGAAACAAGGTCAGAAACTGATGTCACGGGCATGCTATCCCATCGAAACAAGGCCAGTAACTGATGTGACGGGCATGCTCTGCTGTCGAAACAAGGCCAGTAATTGATGTGACGGGCATGCTCTGCCGTCGAAACAAGGCCAGTAACTGATGTTACGGGCATGCTCTGCCGTCGAAACAAAGTCAGTAACTGATGTCACGGGCATGCTATCCTGTCGAAACAAGGCCAGTAACTGATGTGATGGGCATGCTATCCCGTCGAAACAAGGTCAGAAACTGATGTCACGGGCATGCTATCCCATCGAAACAAGGCCAGTTACTGATGTGACGGGCATGCTATCCCGTCGAGACAAGGCCAGTAACTGATGTCACGGGCATGCTATCCCATCGAAACAAGGCCAGTAACTGATGTCACGGGCATGCTATCCCATCGAAACAAGGCCAGTAGCTGATGTCACGGGCATGCTATCCGTTCGAAACAAGGCCAGTAACTGATGTCACGGGCATGCTATTCGTTCCAAACAGGGCCAGTAACTGATGTCAAGGACATGCTATCCCGTCGAAACAAGGCCAGTAACTGATGTCACGGGCATGCTATCCCATCGAAATAAGGCCAGTAGCTGATATCACGGACATGCTATCCCGTCGAAACAAGGCCAGTAGCTGATGTCACGGGCATGCTATCCCGTTGAAACAAGGCCAGTAGCTGATGTCACGGGCATGCTATCCAGTCAAAACAAGGCCAGTAGCTGATGTCACGGACATATTATCCAGTCGAAACAAGGCCAGTAGCTGATGTCACGGGCATGCTATCCAGTCGAAACAAGGCCAGTAGCTGATGTCAAGGACATGTTATCCAGTCGAAACAAGGCCAGTAACTGATGTCAAAGACATGCTATCCAGTCGAGGTGGTCTGTCTTCAACAGGAACCGGACCAGTGTCATCCAATAAACTAAAAAAAGATTTAGAGCCGGCCCGGTGGTGCAGAGGCTTGAGGCGCAGGCACCTCACCTTGGCCCACGTCGCAATCTGGGTTCGGGAATGGACTCGTGACATCAGGGGCTGGCAGGGGTGGGAGAGGATCGAGTGTCCATAGGACTGCTCTCCTGGGGTGGGTAGTGGGTTGTTGTCGCACTGCAGCGGCCTCTGGTGGAGACCAGAAGCACTGCAAAATGCACGAAGGAGGGATCAACTTGAAAAGCAGAAATACCGCTCCACTGCAACCGGATAATGGCTGCCCGGCTCTCTGAGGCCATCTAGGTTCTACCGAGCTCTCTGCCTCAGCAGCACCTCCGGGCCAACTGTTGCACTGATCTGCTCCCCCCCCCGGCTGGCGCTTTCCCCTCAGAGGTGGGGGATCCATCCGGTATAGGGTTATGCCGGGTTACCCTGGGGGCTGGCTGCGATTTGAGCGGAGGTGTGGAGGACAGATGGGTCGGAGGTTAGCCTTGGCAAGCCCAAAGGAGTGGCTGGTGGCTGCGGTAGGAGCAGTAGGGGTAAAAGGAGAAATAACACAAAAACATATTTGGAACATGGCAGTTATACTGACACTGCTTTGAGTGCTGGAATAACTCATTACCTCCAACGGTTCCACATGAAGTCTGAACTATCCGTTGTTTACCTGACACAAAATGGCAGCGCGGGAGGTAATGAGATAAGACAGGAAGACACCTGTTCCCACAACTAGCAAAGCTTGCACAGAAGTATCTATGCTTGCCAGCTAGCAGCAGTAGCAGTGAATGAGTGTTCTAATTCTGCAAGCAAGTTCGAGATGACTGAAGATCTCACCTATCAGTTAACACACTTGCTTGTTCTGTATTTTCCTGAACATTTATACTTTACAATTGAACTTGTACTTGCCAGCTTTTTTTAGTTTTTTTCACTCAAAGTAATACTGATTTGAATAAAGTTAATGCAAAATCAGTTGTCCTGTCCCCATGTTATATATGTGCATGTATAATTTGGCAATATGAAGTGAATTTAGTAACACTTAACTTGATCCAGAACCAGAACTGAACCAGAACTAGAAAACAAACCAAAAGCCTAGAACCGAACTGAACCAGAACCCAAACATGTAATCTGTCAGCAGAACTGAACTGATTTAGAACCCTACACTGTAGAGCCGAACCCCCAAAAATCTGGAGAACTCTGGCTCTAGCTGCAGGTGAGAGCAAATAATACGCCATGTTAAGTACAGGGAAACCAAACACGTTTTTTCCCCCATTTTTTTGGCGCTCTGTATCTCAAAAAAACAAACAAGATGCTGTCATAAAACTTTTCATGTCTTGAGACTCTGACAGCCTGACAATGCATGCCAGAATTTGGGGCTATTTTGTCAAATGACGCCAACGTTCTTAAAGTGCAAAAATTAGGGTTTAATATTAAACATCTTACTCAACCTTAAGTGCAAAAATTGGGGTTTAACATTACACCTACTGAACTCTAACTATAGGGGTGCTACTGAGTCCCTATAATATAACAGATAATCCACTACTGAGTGTGCAGTCATGCTCTGATATACGCATGCCTTAGTGTGTGTTGTGAGGCACGAGGCCGCATGCGGAGGGCATTCAAACACCTAAGGTATGCGACTATCACAGCATGACCATACCCCCTGTAGTGGATTATCTGTCTTATAAAATGGCTAGAATTGTTTTTTGGGGAGGATAGAAAAAGCACAAACATGCAATCATTGTGGGATAATGCATGGTCACATCCATTGCATGGGCACAATTGGTAACTTAAGGCCACAATCAAATCAAACCTTACTATCTCGAGCAGACACGACAGACCAATAGGTCTCCTTCTGCTGGCTGTTTTCTTATGGTCATGCAGTGTGTTTCGTCCAGTCAGGAAACAGCATTTTTACTTTTTCTCACCCATTTTTATAAAAATATAGATACTAACATACTGAAAAGCCAGCAGATTAGGCGTCATGGTCTATTGAGTCTGCTCCAGAGTCAATACCCTGAGTGGGTACCTTCACCATATTCCTGGCCCTTTCCCATGATCCCCCCTTCTCCCACCAGATTTCCCCCCAGACAAAGGGTTCTTCAGCTTCTCCACCCACCTGTACCTGTCCTGGCCTCTTTTGAACCCCTCCACCGTAGATACCTCCACCAGCTCCTCAGGCAGTGCATTCCATAGTTCCACCCACCCTCTCAGTGAAATACTGCCTCCTCCTCCTCTTCCCCCTGAGTCTCCCACCCTCTAGTCTCCAACTGTGCCCCCTGGTGGCACCTCCCACCTTCTTCTGAAAGACTCCATTTAGGCTTACCTCATTTACCCCTTTTAGATCCTTGAAGACCTCAGTCATATCTCCCCCGTCCCTCTGCTCCTCCAGCGACAACAGGCTGAGCTCCTCAAGTCACTCCTCATATGTCCTATCCCTCGGAGCCTGGATCATCCTGGTTGCCCTCCTCTGAACCCACTCCAGGAGTGCAGTGTCTTTCTTAAGGTGTGGATGCCAAAACTGCATGCAGTATTTGAGGTGTAGTCTAATCAGACAATTGTACATTGTAATTGTAAATGTTATTGTACTGGTTCATTGATGAAGTTTCTTTGCAAAGGATAGATAGATAGATAGATAGATAGATAGATAGATAGATAGATAGATAGATAGATAGATAGATAGATAGATAGATAGAATTGTCCCCTTAGAAAAAGCCATCATGTATTAGGCCGCCGTCCCGCCCGTGTATACCGTAGTGCACTGCCCCAGAGTGGAACACAGGTGTGGGGGGGTAGCCATCTGTTTTAGATCTGAGCTGGGCTTCACCCTGCACCCAGTGAGAGCACCACATTCATTTGTATGTGTAGCCATCCATAGGGGTCCTGGTGCAGGTTGCTTGATTCTTCTGTTTTACCAGCCTTCTGGCGTGGTGGGAGATTTCTTGTAGGAGGTGGCCGATTTCATCGTCGGGGAAACATTGGAGGCCCCAAAATGTTTAGTGCTGGGGACTTCAGTGTTTGGGCCGAGGATGAAACTTCTCAGCTTGGTTACAACTTCCTCCAGATGATATCATCTCTGGGCTTTGCACAAGGAGTTTCCTCTGCGACCCATCAGGGTGGCCACATGTTGGTTCTGGTGTTCTCACTGGGGCTTGAGATAAATAGTCTCAGCATTGATTGGGTCTTTTGGTCCGATCATTGCACGGTGAAGTTCTGGTTCAGGGCCTCCCTTGATAGCCCTCCTCCTGCAGAGGTGGTCAGCTATCGCCCTTTGGGGGGTTGACCCCTGAGAGTTTTTTGTGGTGGCTGACCTGTCTAGTGTGGACAGTGCATGCATTGGGGTGCGTGCACAGCAGTGGATGCCTATAACAAGGCACTGTCTGGTGCGTTCGACTCCCTTGCACCAGCCCATGCATGACCCAGGTCTTCTCACTTGAGGTCCCCTTGGTATGATGGGGAGTTCAAGGTGATGAAGACTTTGAGTCAGAGATTAGAGTGCTGTTGGTAGAAATCCGGCCTGGAGGTAGACAAACTGGCCCTACGTGTGCACTATGGTGCATACCAGGGGGCAATCAACCATAAGAAGGCAGAATTCTTGTGCAAGGAGATTGCTGCCAGGAGGAACCAACCAGCTGTGCTCTTTTGGACTGTGGAAATGCTTCTTCATCCTTCCAGTCTACAGCCAAAGGTAGCCTTTTCTAACGCTTTGTGCAAGGAGTTTTCTCAGTTTTTCTCAAGCAGGGTGTCTGCCATCAGACGGGGGTTCAGCCAGTGGGCCAGACTTTGGCCAACAGTGGACACCATGGGCTACTGGAGAGCACTCCACCTGGTTGGGGTGAGTTTAGACTGGTGGAGGTGGCTGAGGTCATTGAGATTGCCTCCAAGCTTCGGCACACCTATTGTGAACTGGTCCTGGTGCCAACTCATTTCTTACTGAGATGTGTTGACTCCGTTGGCCTGGTGTTTGCCTTGATTGTTCAGTGTTCCTTGTTGGAGGGGGCTTTCCCCGGTGTCTTGAAGGATGCATTGGTGAGACCCCTACTGAAAAAACATCGCTGGACCCTGACATCAGGGCAAATTATCATCCTATGTCCAATTTCCCATTTTTGGATAAGATTGTGGAGAAGGTGGTGGCTCTTCAGCTTGAGGAGCATCTCGTGGTCCATGATCTGTATGAGCCACTCCAGTCTGGGTTTTGTGGGAGGCATAGTACAGAAACTGCTCTAGTTCAGGTGCATAATGACCTCCTTAGGGCTAGAGATTGAGGGGAAGGGGCAATTCTTGTTCTCCTCGATCTCTCTTCAGCATTTGACACGGTGGACCATCGAGTGTTACTTGACTGCCTAAGGGAATTCTGCGGACTTGCCAGCACTGTCATCTGCTGGTTTGAGTCTTTTCTATCTAACAGAAGGTAGAGGATAGTGATGAGGAATTTCTCCTCTTCCTCCTCCCCGGCCATCTGTCATGTGGAGTTCCCCAGAGTTTGGTCTTGTCATCGATATTGTTTGCTGTGTATATGCTGCCCCTGGGAGAGCTCATTTGGAAGTACAGTCTGGGTTTTCACTGCTATGCTGATGATACCCAGCTGTATCTTTTCTTTGCCCCTGGAACATCTTGTGCAGTGGAAGTGCTTAACAGCTGCCTTGCTGAGATCAATGACTGGATGGCATCCAGCTGGTTGTGACTGAAACCCAGTAAGATGGAGGTACTGGTGGTGGAGGAGTAGAACAGAGGGCATGATAGGTTGGCCTCTGGTGCAGAGACAGGTCTTTGTCTTAGCTCTGTATCATTGATGACCTCCTCTAGGGTGCGTGATCTGGGAGTTATTCTTGACAGAGAATTGACACTTGAGTTTCAGATGGTGTCCGTTGTTCATACCAGTTTTTATCATCTGAGGAATATCGCCAGGATAAAGCCCCTAGTTCCACCACTGGACTTCCCCACTTTGGTGCATGCCTTCATGACATCCAGGCTTGACTACTGTAATGCACTCTATCTTGGGGTCTCTGGTGGTACCCTGTACCGACTGCAGCTGGTGCAGAATGCAGCAGCGAGACTGTTGACAGGACAGCCTAAGTATTGTCACATCACTCCGGTGCTGCATCAACTGCACTGGCTGCCAGTTAGGTGGAGGGTCCTCTTTAAGATGGGTTTGCTCACCTTTAAGGACCTATAGCCTGGTCTCTGGCTACCTGAAGGACCTTCTTGTACCTGCTGTTCTTGGTCCACTCCCTCCGCTCCTCCTCTAGGGGCCTCCTTACGATTCTCAGGATGAGGTTAAAAACTGCTGGCGACAAAGTATTTAGTGTTGCCGCCCCGTCCTGCGTAATTTGTTTTCTTTAGCTGTTAGGGAGGCCCCTTCTGTGGAGGTATTCAAGGCCCGCCTCAAGGCCTTCTTGTATAATCAGGCCTTCCCAGACTGTGTTTTGTAGTCCCTACATGTCTTCTAGAAATGGATGTTTAATTTAGTTTCTACCTATTCTGAATTTAATAGCTGTCAAGGGTAGCAAATTCTGTTTTAACTGCTTAGAATATTGTATATAAATTTTTATTGTGTTGTTTTGTATTTATTCTGATTGTTGTACGGTGCCCAGAGCCTCCGGGATAGGCGCCTCTTAAATAAAACTTGCCTTGCCTATTTCCCCATATATGATGGTAGCTAATTTTATTTATTTAAAATTCTGTTAACTGGGTACATACACTGGCAACACAAGGACACCTTTTCACAGTATTAATGTGTTCTTAACACCTTAATAACACATTACTAGTGTTGTTAACATATTAATACTTAAGCTATCTGTCTATCTATTCTTTGTAAAAAAAAAAACATCATCAATGCATCAGTTAGGGTAACTTAATGACACAAAAATAAGGGAATGTAGAGAGCTCCCCACCCCCCAAGCAGCAAAAGGAACAAACATTAGGGTTTGGGGTCTCCAGAGTCTTGGCGAACTGTGGTGGCGTTCTTCCTTGGGGTTGTCAACCTTAATGCCTACCTCATTCCCTGAGCAAGCAACATCACAGATGAGGTCCTGTGTGAAGAAAGCTACAGAAATTGTGTTGGCAACATGTAGCAAGACATACTTCTCTACCTTTGAAGAGTGCATCACTATGAGGCACTGGCTTGGAACTGTACCTATTGCCTCGGACAGGGGGCTATGGGCTGGGGGGGTGGGTATTAAGGTTGACAACCCCAAGAAAAATCCCACAACTGATTTGCCAAGACTCCAGAGACAAAAAAACCCTAATGCTTATTCCTTTTGCTTCTTGGGGGTGAGGGTAAAGAGTTAGGGCTGGAAACGTAATGCCACATTTTCCTACTTTTGTGGCATTAAGTTGTCCTATCTGGCGCATTAACTAAGTTTTTTTGGAAAGAATTTTCTTTATTTTTAAGATAGTGGAATCATGTCCTCATTCACGCAGGTCCATTTGGGGCATGTGTGAACAGATGCAGTTTCCCTTTGCCAAGGGAAGACTCCATTTGCCTGCAGAAGTGCAACGATGGATGTGAAGAATTCATTGTGCTGACTGATGGGCTATGGAAGCACAGGGCCCTGCGTTTCCTGCACTTCCATGTGACCAGACATACAGATGCACAGGGTAATGAGTGCATCTGTTAGCCAATGCACAGGACCCTCTGCCACCCACAGGGATAACCTTAAGCAATGGCATATCCCTTCTTCACTACATCAGTTTGCAGCAACAGACTGTGCATGTCCTTCCTCTGCACTTGGTCCGCACCTACTTATCTACCTCTTTAGTGAAAATTATTTCATTCCCTATATTGGCCTTGTGTGTTTGGGTGATGGGGAGCTCAAAAAAAACAAACCCAAAACAAGCTAAAGACAAAGAACCTCAGTGCAGAAGCACTGAAGCAAGAATTATCCCAAAAGACATTGACAATAAAGTCAAGTTTCAGAGAAGCACAACATTACACATACCCCCATAATGTAAAGCATAATGGGATGTATATGCAAATCACAATGAAATCTTAGGCTGGTTCAACCTAAAGCAGGAATGCATGGTGCCAAAGTGCCTCTCTAACAATCTGTAATTTACATGCATTTTACATAACACAATGGGTGTTTTCTGATATCTCTACCCTCAACCTAATTTTAAAATATAGTCCCCTAGTAACTTTTTACATATATTAAAATCACCTAGGCAATGGTATTTTCAACTATTACAGGTTTCATACACATAAGGCATATACATCAAGGTATTTTATGACATAGTGCTATTGCCTACTAAATCCAACGAGGCACACAGCCTGTTGTTTAACATCAGCTCGAAGGTTACCACAATGACTTCCCTGTACGAGGACCCGAGAGGGAAAAGGAAAATTAAAGAGGACACTGTAGCATAGTCTATAAAGGGGAAGGGGTTCCCAAAGGTGGCCAACCTTATGGATTAGAAATTGCAAAGATAGATTAGGCTAAGAAACAGAAGAACTGTTGCAACAGATTTAAGAAAAGGTCGGTCCTCAAGAGTGGCAGTATCTCCCCGTCACAATGCCTTTGGGGGTTGCATTTTATGCAAGAGCAGTCTTTCCTCATTTCACTCTTGGAACATCAGAATTTTAATTTCACTCCTGAAACTGAGTTCTCCCTGCTCTCCCACCCCCTCCCCCCATTTCCACCACTTATTAACTCTTAAGTGTTAACTGTTAATTTTAATTTATTTTCTGATTTTTGTGTTGCTTGCACACATGTGCAAGAAACACATTGCATCAAGTTTTCTTTACAAGTGGGTTGTGGGGGCATGGCAGTGTTGTGCCGAATGACAGCAGCCCATTCAGGGGCTTGTCTCTGCCTCTGGCAATAGGGAAGCATGATGTCGATCACCGGCAGTTAATGAGCAGGACACTAGATCAAAGCAACTGAGCCACTGCAATCAGGGAGTGCCCCATCACTACACAATTAGCTGTTTTCACGCAGGGCATCCCTGACTGCAGCAGCCAATTACACAGCTCCACTGTGCTGTGTTCCTATGGCGACGGTTTCTCTGTCAGCCTCTCACAGTCCCCATAAAGCCAACAAAAAACTGCCGCTCACCCTTCAGTGTGCCTTCCTGGTGAAACATTTCACTGAATAAAACAAGAAAGCAGACTGGGGTGCCCAATTCCCCTCAACTCTTACCACCCCCCCAGACTTATATGTGCTGACAGGGTGCCCAATCCCCGCCAGCATGCCCCTTTCCTGATAATTTTGCAGATGGGGAGCCCATCATTGGCATAATGTCTCCTCAATTTCTTGGTGCCAAGTGGGGGTGCCCAATCCCCCTTGGCTCTTGTTCCCCCCAAAGCACTTGGTATGTGCTGACAAGGGTGCCCAATCCCCATTCGGCTACAGCCCCCCCCAAAAAAAAATCACTCAGGTGGCATGCTGGAGCCCAATGTGCCAAAATGTCCCTGTAAGTCAAATCCGTCCCGTGATGTTTTCATATTTTTTCCCCCTGTAAAGTAGAAAATGGTCCCTCGCTGTCTGCAGCTCCTTCCTCCTAACCGCACCTACCCTCTGTGCACCCAGCCTCCCCACACCCCACCCAATTCATACTTACCTCCGGAGACCAGCGCAATGATCTTCAGTGGACTGGGAACACATCTGCACTCTTCATAGCCAACTGTGAACTGTAGAAATGCAGGTAAGCTGTATAATGGCATAAATGTTTTTTTTCAACTTTTGTGCATATCTTGGCCATTTTTGGGAATTTTTTCATCAAATTTTCAACATGGGGTTCTTGGGAACCCACCTCATGAACTCAATCACTGTCATTTTGTTATTCAGTCCCAAAAGGTGAGTTTGCGGTCACTGTGTGGAACAACCTTTTGGGACTGCTTAATGAAATGACAGTATCACAGTTCATGAGGTAGGCCCCCAAAAACTCTATGTTGAACATTTGGTGAAAAAATTACCAAAAATGACTGTTTTACGAGCATGTGTTGTGCAGTTCCTATACATGCTCATAACTTTGAGCATTTTTTATATTTTCACTCCAGATTTCAACATTGCCATTTTACCACACCATCTTATGAACAGCACAGCTGTCATTTTTCACATCTCACCTGAAATGTGTTTTCACACATGTAGTGCACAATAGCATGGTCGGAGTGCAAAATCATTTTCAGGACAGATTATGAATATCACAGTGACACTGTTCATGAGGTAGGTCCGCAAAAACCCTATGTTGAAAATTTGGTGAAAAAATTCTCCTAAATGACTGTTTTATGAGCGTGTGTTGCGTCGTACCTACGCCTGTTAGTACTTTTGAGCATTTTTAATATTTTCACTCCAGATTTTCAGCATTGCTAGTTTACCACACCTCCTTATGAACAGTACAACTGTCATTTTTCACATCTCACCCGAAATGTGTTTTCGTACATGTAGCGCACAGTCGCGTGGTCGGTATGCAAAATCAATGTTCAGGACAGATCAAGAAAATCACAGTGATACTGTTTATGAGCAGAGGTCTTAAACTGGCTATGTTGAAAATTTGGTGACAAAACTCCATAAAATGACTGTGTTATGAGCGTGCATTGTGCAATTTCCACGCACCCTCGCAAGTTCACAAATTCGTAATCTTTTTAGTCCAGATTTTCAGTATTGGCATTTTTCCACACCTCCTTATGAACAGTACAGCTGTCATTTTTCACACCCTGGCTGAAATGTGTTTTTGTACTTTCGGCGCAGAATAGCACAGTTGCTGTGGGAAATCAATGTTTGGGATAGATTAAGAAAATCAGTGACACTGTTCATGAGAGGAGGTCCCAAAATGCCTATGTTGAAAATCTGCTGTAAAAAATCCCCAAACTAATTACATTACGGGTGTGCGTTGCACATTTTCTAAGCAGACTTATGACTTCACCAGTTTTTTTTATATTTTCATTCCAGATTTCAAACATTGCCATTTTTTACACCTCCTCATGAACAGTACAGCTGTCATTTTTCACATCCTGTTCAAAATGTGTTTTCGTACCTGTGGCGCCAAATAGTGCAGTCACTGTGCAAAATCACCTTTTGACTAACAAACTGATAGTGTTACTGTTCATGCAGTGGGATCACAAAAAGCCCATGTTGAAAACTTGGAGTAAAAATACCAAGAAACGCCCAGGGTGTTAGGGTTTTCAACAATAACACCCTACCCTGTAGGGACTGACAGACATCTGGGGTGTGACTTGGGATCGTCGACAGTAATGCTCGTGTCATTCTACCCCCATCCTGCAGCCAGTGGCAGGCATCGAGGTGTGCCTTGGACCCTTTGGCCCCAGAGTTCACCCCATTCTCCTATACTGCACCCATTTCAGTATATTTCCTCATGGAATGAGGTGAGTGTAAAGCCCGAACACTTCAAAGCACACCTCAACACTTGTGTTTGTAGGGTAGGGTGAGGTGAAATGCCATAGCCATTATGGGCGATGGCCCAAAGGCACACCCCAATGCCTGTCCATCTCTGCAGGGTGGGGGTGGAGTTGGCGTCAGTTCAATACTTCACTGCCATTCTTATACTGCATCTAACTCCTGCACTTCCACTGCTAATGACAACAAGCAACACTTGGCATTGACAAATGCTTATTTTATAACAGTGGCTTACAGGCATACCTCTTCGCTCTTATTGTGGCCTGGTCTTTGAGGTCAGTGACTTTGCTACTTTACTTCTGTCTAGCAGAGGTAACTCAGACTTGCAACTGAGCACTTGCCAAACAGTGCTGCTGGCCACTTATCTATAACATATCCCATATAACCTAACACAATGGTCACACTCACCCATCCCATGCCAAATTGCCTTTGCAAGTATATTTTATGCTTTCTGTACTTTTCAAGTACTGTTGCTGCCATTTGAAGAGGGAAAATGGTTACTTCTGTGCAAAATAATTTTCCAAACTCAGTATTTAGGAGTGTAAATGGTCTGGTCAGAGGTGTAGAGATATAGAGAACAAAGTGTACTCTGCCCTTCAGTTTCTGATCAAGGCCAACATTCGCAACTACACAGTAAATACAACCAAGCAAACACCCAGCACTGAGCAATGCTTGTCTTAGCTAGGGGTCAGCCAGTGCATTTTAACCCACACCCCTGCCCAAATTTCAGTCAGTGGAGCAGTATTAAATTAAGAGTCATGAGCAGGAACACTGAAAAATCTCACAAGCATTTTATTGCAAAATCAGCAATTTTCACTATTCTCCAGTTTGCAATATTTCCGTGATTTATTTATTTATTTGTTTGATATATAAAGGTTTACAACCTTTGAGCCAGAGGCTCATTTACAAAGGTACCTCGTCACATGTAAGACAGAAGGTAATACAGAACAGGGTATAACAACAATTACATAAGCTGCTGTAACACATGCTTATCATAAGCATGTGTTACAGACATTTGTCACAGACATTATTTACAATATTTGGATGAAGATATTTTCAGACATTATTTACAATATTTGAATGACCATATTTACGTCATCACAGTAGAAAGACATTATTAGTTTGAGAAAGCATCTAAACAGAGTAGTCAGTCCATGGGTTTGGTATTATTGATGGAGGTTGCAATCCATATTGGACTTTGTCAGAGAATTTGGTTCAGAGTGGGTGAGAGAGTGAAATGTTAGTTGCAGTTACAGGAGTGGATATTGAAGAGGTGGTTGCGAAGAGTGGTTTTGAAGTGGGCGATCTTGGGTGTGCTAGTGATGGTGTTTGGGAGTGCATTAAACCATGTGTGGGCCCTGTAGTGGAAAGATCTCTGGGCAAGGGAGGTTTTTACCCTGGGCACAACCAGTGGTGCTTTCTCTGAGTTGTGGGTGGAGATAATGGGGATATTTCTTGCATCAGTGAAGTTTTCCAAAATTGTGTAAAAAGAATTACAATTTTCAAAGAACAACTCAAATATACTGACAGCTATAGTGATAATGTAACATGCAGACTTAGAATTGGTCAAACAATACAGTATAAAGTGGGGGAGGGGTTTGCTAAGGGGTTCTGCCTGATGCTATTCTCATCAGGTTTGCTGACTGAATGGTTTCAAAATCCTTAAATTAAGCACGTATGCATTAAGCAGCTAAAATCTGTGTTCATTTATTTAGTTAAATGTTTCATCAGGATGGCATACCGAGCAAACTGTGATTGCTCGTTTCCAGATGCATCCTGGAGGGGGGAAGGAATGGAGATAGTTTACAGTAGTAACAGCATTCATAATTACAGAATTGCAGCTAGCACTTTACAACATTTCAGTATTTACAGCCTTAGAAGTACAGCATGCAATAATTTGATAGTTATAACATTAGAGTACAGTGTCTCTAAATAAAGTACATGCAGGTTACCATGACAGAGCAACTTAAAAGGGACAGAAAACATAGCAGTTAACAACAGAAATGTGCAATTGATATGGATATTGTCACAAACGCACCTCTTGGGGTCAGGTCCTCTGCTACCACAGTGCCCAACTTTGAAGTGCAATATGTGAACAGGGGACAAACAGGGACACCCTCCTGTTTGTTTTGGGTCTGAGCAACTACCAGTCTCAAGTCCTGGGGTCAAGTATGAACCCTTTTAGCTAGTACAACTAGTAACCGGTCCAGATATCACACCCTCTTCAGAGAAAGCAGCGCAATATTTGATCCCAGCTCGCATGCAGCCAACCTGGTTCACAATCTCCCTTCTGACTCAATTGAGACCTAGGTATTTCCTTACCTGGCTGGATCTTTACACAGGTCCTTGTTCATGTGGCTGCATATGGTGACACACTAAGCTCTTTAACAGGTATGTCAGAAATATCAATACTGTTCCAGCATTCACACTCAAAATGAGAAAATGCCTCAGACAGGATTAAGGAAACCAACAAGTTTACTGATATTAAAAAATAGTAAATAAATATAAAACACAGAACATACAGTATCTACATTAGTGCTTCAGGCAGAAAGAAATGGAAATTACAAAACAAAATACCTTGTAACTGAATTACTAGTTCTAACTCAGTTTTCAGTTGTATGTTACCTGTCTCGACAGAAGTGCCTCTAAGTGCAGAACACAAATGTGTTAATTCTTTCAAAGGTTGGAACAAGAGTGTCCCACAGTCCCCTCAGACAAATTTGCAAAATTCAAAGTTAAAGTCCCAACCTCCTTGTGATGTCACAGCACAAGGTCACTTTTAGTCTTGTAATTAATTTATAACATGACCAATTATACCCAAAATGGTGTCATTTTAGTGCTTGTTTGAAATCTGCAAAGATAGCCATATCAAATATACAGACAGTCTCTCTTCATCAAAGCATAACTTATGACTGTATTCCTCTTTGATGTTTCAGAACAGCATCCTAAAAACATTTCTCTCAGCTGTGTGACTTTTCACAGGTATCTATAAGAACTGGCTTCCCTCCTAATGTTGTAAAATGCAATATTTTACTACCGGTTTCCTAGGTTCAAAGCAGAGGCTTGTTAACCTGTTTTTTTTGTTTGTTTTTAGCAGCTGCATAGGCTCTGACAGGTAGGCATCAAAAAGGGAAGCTCTTAATTAGCTTACCCTCTCTTTTAAAATCCAAGGTCCCATGAGGCTCTGCTACTTGGCCTGTTTCCTAAGCAAGACTGCCATGTTTTCACAAGCAGAATTCTAATCAAAATTATAGACACATAACTAGTAGATGGCTATTCCATTACATTCCTCCCTCCTAGCCTGAACTTGTGGGAATGTATTCCTAAGCATGAGATGAGTTCCTCAAATTCAGTTCACTGCTCTGTCGGGATAACCCATCTGTGTTCACATTTGCTGTCCCTGCCTTAAGTGATAGTCATGTCGTAACCCTGCAAGGCAAGTCTCCATCTTAAAAGTCTACCATTTATTTTACCCATTTGTGATAGCCAAACCAGGGGATTATGATCCGTCTGTATCTCAAAGTGCTGCCCGTATAGGTATGGCTCTAATTTCTTCAGTGCCCACACCATTGTAAGGCACTCCTCTTCCACTGTAGAATAAGCCTGCTCCCTGGGAAGTCATTTCTTATGGAGGTACACTATTGGGTGATCTTTCCCTTGGTTAGAAGTCTGGCGAAGTACTGCCCCAATACCCACATCTGAGGCATCTGTCTGGATAACAAATGGTGTACTGTAGTCTGGACTGGCTAACACAGGAGCACCACACAGTGCTTCCTTTAGCTATGTAAAGGCTTGTTCATTGGCTGGCTCCCAGTTTACCTTTTTACACATTTTTTTCTTTAGCAGACCCATCAGGGGAGCTGCCAGGGCACTGTCATTTGATACAAACTTTCTATAGTACCCTGCAGTCCCTAGAAAACTCTGAACCTGCATCTGTGTTTCAGGTCTGGGCTGTGCCTCAACTGCCTCAGTCTTTGCTTGATTAGGATGGAGCTGTTCCTGCCCTTCTACATGCCCTAGGTATGCCACCTCAGCCATGGCCACCTGGCACTTTTCAGCTTTCACAGTGAACCCAGTCCTCTGTATCCTTCCTAACACTTCCTTTAAGTGGGAAGGGGGCTCCTTCCAACTGGTACTGAAGATGGCAAAATTGTTCAGGTATGCCACGGCGTACTCATCAGTACCATGTAACAGCCTGGTTCACCAACCTTTGGGAGGAGGCAGGGTCTTTCTTCATTCCAAAAGGCATTATCTTGAATTCAAATAACCCTATCCAAGTGACAGAGGCCAATTTCTCCCTCGCTCTGGCAGTTAACTCCACCTGCCAATACCCTTTCATCAGGTCAGTAGTGGTAAGGTATGCGCCTCTCCCAACTAGTCCAGTAGTTCATCCATCCATGGCATTGGTTGGGTGTCTGACTTCGTGACTGCATTGAGTGCATGATAGAACACATACAAATGAGTAGAGCCATCCGGCTTGAGAACAAGGACTACGGGTAAGGCCCAGGGGCTGTGAGATTTCTGGATTACCCCTAAATCCAGCATTTCCTCCACCTCCCTCCTAATGTCCTTTATGGTGGCTTCAGACACCCGATATGCTGTCTGCTGTATGGGCGCTTGCATACCCGTCTCTACATTGTGTGTCACTAAGGGGGTTAGTCCAGGCTTGGCATTAAACAATGGAGCAAAGTCTTCTAAAACCTCACGTACTTCCTGGAACTGGTCCGGGGTCAACTGGAGCAACATTTTGATCACCTCCACAGAGGAATCATACTTGCTATCTTCCAGCAAGTCCAGAAGGGGATCTTCCTCATCTATCCCCTCCCCAGGACCACACACTACAAAGATCATGTCAGCCGTATTTGCATATGGCTTCATCATGTTGACATGGTATATCCTTTGGGCATGTCTCCCGTCAGGCAGTTCTGCAATGTAATTTATGTCATTCACTTGTCTGACTACTTTGTATGGTCCTGCCTGCTCGGCCTGCAGCTTATCTTTCCAGACTGGGATTAGGACCATAACCTTCTGACCCACAGTGTAGGAGCAAGCTCTTGTTCTGCAGTCATACCTGTTTGTTTCTGCTGGGCGGCTGCCAGGCTGCTCTGGGCTGTTCCCATAAGATCCCTCAGCTTTTCCCTAAACTTAAGGACATAATCCTCTATGGGAGTTCCCTGTGGGGTATTCATGCTTTCCCAATCCTCCTGGATCTAGTCTAGGGGCTAATACGCCCTGTGTCCATATAAGTGGTTGAAGGAAGAAAACCCTGTCGACACTTGGGGTACCTCCCTGTATGCAAACAACGGGTGGGGAAGGTATTTCTCCCAGTGCCTCCTATGCTGTTCAGCAAATGCTTGGAGCATCAAGTTTAGGGTACCATTAAACCTTTCCACAAGCACATTGGCTTGCAGGTGATGTCGTGCATCTCTGCACCACCTCAAACTTCTCCCACAAACACTTCATCAGGTCTGACATGAAGAAACCTTCTCAATCGGTGATAACCTCCTGTGGAAACCCAACATGGGAGAAAATCCCTAGCAAGGCATCTGCCACTTTGTCTGTCCTCAGTGAGGATAGGGCGATTGACTCTGGGTACCGGGTGGCATAATCCACCACGTTTAGGATAAACCTCCTCATGGATGAGCTGGGGGTATTCAAAGGCCGCACAACATCCATTCTTATCATCTGGAATGGCTCCTCCACTATGAATAAAGGAATTAGGGCAACTTGGGTTTTATTACCTGCCTTCCCTATTTCTTAACACCGGTGAAAAGACCTGCAATATTCCTTCACCTTCTGGGTGAAGCTGGGCCAATAGAAATTCTGGGCCGTTCACTGTATAGTGTGTGCAATTTCTAGATGTCCAGACATGGGGATATCAGGAGCAATCTTCAGCAACCACTCATGGTACCCCTGGGGAATGACAAGCTGCCTGCCCATCACCCCTCCCTCTGTCCTTACATCCTGCATATATAGCAGTATATTGTCCCAATACACTCTGTCTCCCATCACCTCCATGTGTCCCATTAGATTCTGCACAAACCCTCAGTCTCTCTAAACTAGGGTCATTTTTCTGAGGAGCTGCAAAATCTTTACACATTCCCAAGGCATGAGAAAGGCCCCCTTCAGTTTCTAAACTAGGGTCACTAGCTCTAGCATCAGGGCTTTCAGGGTCACTGCCATCCCTAGCCCTCTGACCACTGGTTACCCCTCCCTCCTTCCTCAGAGTAACCTTCTGTAGCTGTTCTGTTAACTGCTACCTGGGGAATGTCTACCTCCCTTTCATTACTCTCCATGTCAGGAGACACAAGCTGGGGAACCAGCCTCCCAATGTTTTCCACAGAGGCTTCTATGGTGTCCAGGGAACCACAACTGGCCTTTGCCATCTGGCTGCGGGTAACCACACACACCACCTCCTTTTGGAGATTATTCCCTATAATCACATCCAGGGCAAGATCTTCTACCACTGCAACTTTTTGCACCGTCTCTCCTATCTCACCCCAGTCCAGGAGAACACTAGGAAGTGGCAGAGTTTTATCCTCCCCAGTGAATCCCCATACTGTAACAAACTGGTTAGGTATAAGCTGTTCAGGCTCAACCAAATCCCCTTTTACCAAAGTAAGGGATAACCCTGTGTCCCTCAACCCATGGGTTTGCACCCCATTCACAGTAACTGGGTATACGTGCTCCCTCATGTTTACTGGCATGCTTTCAGGGGTACACAAAAAAAACACCTCTTTCCACACACCGCTTTGTGCACTCTGTGCCTTTTTAGGATACTGTCTTGCAATATGTCTAGGTTGTTTGCTGAACCAACATTCAACATTTCTTTTCTCAGGCAAATACTTTCTTTGTAACCTGGGGCTACCTGCTTTCTGGGAATGCAGTGAAGGTTTTAGCTGCCCTGAAGGTGTGCTTTTCTCTTTCTGCACTGCCACACCCGCCTCACTCCCTTTTAGAGCAGGCCTGCTCCTGGAATAGCAGTCTGAGAGCTCGGCAGTCTTCTGCACTGTTTTTTGGATTTCTGTCCTCTAGTCAGGTTTTCAGCTCTGCTGGGCAAGCCCAAAAGAACTGGTCCAAAAGTGTCACATCCTCAGTTTGCTCCACAGAATCTGCTTTGACCCCCTCCCACCACTGTTTCAGGAACTGATGTTGTTTTGTGGCTAGTTCATTGCAGCTCATGTCAGGACTTCTTCTGAGCTTAAGGAACTTAACTCGGTACGCTTCAGCTGTCAAGTCATACTTTTTTAGCAATGCAGTTTGAATTTGCAATTAACATTACTGTCCTGATTGTCCATTTGACACAATGTGTCGCAAGCTTTCGTGGAATTTTTGCCTGAATGCATACCTTTTCAAATCAATTTAAAAAATGCATCCATATCCGCCCCCTCTTTAAATTCAGCTATCAATTTCAAGTTTAATTTGTAACCCAGTCCTGGAGGTCCAGGATCACCCATGCCACTTACCTGCTCTGTTACTGGTCTTTGGAGTTGTAGCTTCACCAGTTCAAATTTCCTCTGGCACGCTCTCTCTCCTCTCACTTGGCCTCTCACTGCTGTTGCTTCCCCTCTCCCCCTCTCTCTCTCCCTCCATCTCTCACTGTTCTCACTTCTCCTCTCTCTCCCCCTATCTCCAGCTTCCTCTGTTTAAACTCCCTCTGTTGCTGGGCTTCAAACCTTTTCTGCACAATTCCAGCTCCATTCTCCTTAACTCTATCTGTAGCCTAATCCCTTCTGGCTCCAGCATTGTATTGGCCTTCCCCTGCTGCTGTGGCTTGCAGTTCACACTGGTCTTGCTGTCCGCTTTCCTTGGACTAGACACTGCGGTGGCCCCTGGCCCCTCCATGTCAAAGGTCTGGTACCATCCAGTCACCGACTGTGACTCGAGGTCTTGGGCAGTCACTTATGCATTGGCTGCCACAAAAGGCTCCATGAGTTGCTGTTTGTTTCACCCCTCACTCCAGACTCCTCTTTCCTGGCACAACTGGCACAGGTGGGCCGCAGTATATTTGCTGTAGCTGCAAGCCATCTTCTTCCCTAATCTATGGCTACACTAGCTTGCACCTGAAAAAAATAAAACAGGTAGGGAACTTTGACTGCAACAAAAATGATGTAGTTCTTTTTAAAATGTCTGCCTTGTTTGTGCGTGAACTGGTACAGTTTATCAATCTGACACACTGGACTGCTAATGCTTGTGTCACCAAATAATTGCACAGTATGCAAACAAATCTTTTAGATCCCAGCACTACTGCAAACCAAATCTTTCAGATTGCACCACTGCCAACCAACTCTCACAAACCCACTCAAATGAGAGAGTTGGTAGCTTTCATTAGCATAAACTGCTTGGTGGAAGCCCATGTGATCGAGATGGCCACGGGCGACTCTCCAGACATAATAAATGGTGCGAGTCTTTAAAATGAAACAGTGCAGTGCAAAAGATACATAAAAAATAATTTGAATGCTAAAATCCCTAATTGGACACTTCTGTAGCAGCTGCTGCACTTCCCTGGGCCTGTAGGAATTTCCCTTTAAACAACGGTTAGCAGTCCCGGTGGTGGCACTCTCTGAAAAAAGGTGTACCCATGTTCGTCTGCACATTTTTTAAATGACCCCTTTCCTTGTTTTTGCTGGCCAACAAATTGACCCCTTTAATGTAAAAACAAGGAGTTGGCTATAGCCTCCACCCCCCTTTTCACTTGAAGTGAGGAACGTGATTATTGGTTCTTCCCCAGTAGGATGTGTGTATCAGGAAAACAGTGACTCACAGCCCAGGACTCTCTCTCTCTCTTTCTCTCACACTCAAGCAGTAAGGTAATCATTCATACGCATTTAACTCATTGCTTCTCTTATTCATCCTGACATTCCCAAACTACTATTACCATGCCTTTTCTACAAGTCATCTTGTCCTTTTTATTGTGTTTGCTTGCACGCATGTGCAAGAAACACATTGCATCAGCTTTTTTCACAAGGGGGTTGTGGAGGCACGGCAGTGTTGTGGCCAACAGCAGCAGTCCATTTTTGGGCTGGTCTCTGCTGCACCAATAGAGCAGCATGCTGTCAATGATGACAGCTAATCTGGCAGGCCACTAGATCAAAGTACTTGAACCACTGCATACAGGGAGTGCCCCGTCAGTGCGCAATCAGCTGTTCGTACACTCTCTGACTGCAGTGGCCAATTACAAAGCTGGAAAAGCCACGCCCCCCCCTCCTTAGTGTGCCTTCCCGGTGAATGAAAAAAAAATGTAGCCCACTTCCCCCTGCCGACAGGGATGCCCAATCCCCCTGCCAGCATGCCACATCATTCATCATTTGCCGACGAGGGAGCCCACTACCTGTCAGCATGATGTTCACCCCCCCAAACTGTTTTTTGCTGAGGGGGGGTGCCCAATCCCCCTTGGCTCTTGTCTCCCCCTGCCCCGATAGGTGCTGATGAGGGTGCCCAATCCCCTGCCAGCTGCAGCACTCCCAAACAGCAAGGTGGCATGCTGGGAGCCCACCCCAACATGGCAAAACAAAATATCCCTATAAAAAAGAAAACCTTCCCGCGTTGTTTATTTTTTTAAATAAACCTGTAAAGTAGAAAACAGTCCCCTGTAGATTCCTCCCCAATCCCCACCCACCCTCTGCATACCCCACCTCCCCACACATACCCCATACTTACCTCCAAAGTCCGGCGCGATGATCATCGGTGGACTGGGAACACATCTGCACTCTTCAAAGCCGACCGCGAACTGAGGAAATGCCGATAAGCTGTATAATGGGATAGATAGGGTTTTTTCAACTTTGAAGCATATCTCAAGCATTTTGGGGAATTTTTTCATCAAATTTTCAACATAGGGTTTTTTGGGACCCCCGTCTCATGAATTCTGTCACTGTCATTTTGTTAATCGGCCCTGAAAGGTGATTTCACAGTCACTGCACAGAACCACCTTTCCGAACTGATTTATGAAATGACAGTGTCACAGTTCATGAGGTAGGCCCCCAAAAACCCATGTTGAAAATTTGGTGAAAAAATTCCAAAAAATGACTGTTTTACGAACATGTGTTACGCTGTTCCTATGCACACTTGTAAGTTAGCAAATTTTGAATATTTTCACTCCAGATTTTCAACAGTGCCATTTTGCTACCTCTCCTTATGAGCAGTACAGCTGTCATGTTTCACGTCTTGCCCAAAATATGTTTCTGCACATGTAGCGCACAATGGCGCAGCCGGTGTGCGAAATCAGTGTTTGGCACACATTAAGAAAATCATAGTGACACTGTTCATGAGCAGAGGTGTTCAGATGGCTATCTTGAAAATTTGGCAAAAACATTCCCAGAAATTACTGTTTTATGAGCATGCGTTGCGTTGTTCCTATGCATGCTCATAAGTTAGCGAATTTTGAATATTTTCACTCCAGATTTTCAACATTGCCATTTTACCACACCTCCTTATGAGTAGTACAGCTATCATTTTTTACATCTCACTCAAAATGTGTTTCCATGCATGTAGCGCACAATGGCGCAGTCGGTGTGCAAAATCAGTGTTCGGCACACATTAAGAAAATCATAGTGATACTGTTCATGAGCAGAGGTCCTAAAATGCCTATGTTGAAAATTTGGTGACAATACTCTGTAAAATGACTGTGTTATGAGTGTGCATTACACAGTTTGCACGCACGCTTATAAGTTCACACATTTATATTTTCACTTTAGAGTTTCATCATTGTCATTTTTATGTACCTCCTTATGAACAGTACAGCTGTCATTTTTCAGATCCTGCCCGAAAATGTGTTTTTGCAGTTCCAGCGCAGAATAGTGCTGTCACCGTGGGAAATCAGTGTTGCGGACACATTACAAAAATCACAGTGACGCTGTTCATTAGCAGAGGTCCTAAAATGCCTATGCTGAAAATTTGGTGACAAAAGTCCATGAAATGACTGTATTATAAGCATACATTGCGGCACATACCTCTCAACCTCTCAGCATTAAAAATCATAGCACTGGCCTTCAAAAATCATAGTAAAGAGCCAGAATGTGTAGCACTTTCTTATTTTAATCAATAATATGTCTACAGATAGTGGGCTTCATATAACTGGTGATAAGGAACATTTCTGTCAACTTAGTTCAATTATTTGATAGTTTGTGTGTCCAGAAATAGCTCTAACATTATGAGGCACATCAGTAAACCTATACAGAGCAAGGGCAAATTTGAGTGTGAAAATCATAGCGTTATGCGAAATTCATAGCATTTGAGAGGTATGGTTGTGCAGTTTCCATGCACGCTCGTAACGTCACACATTTGCAATATTTTCACTCCAGATTATCAACATTGTAATTTTTTCACACCTTCTTAAGGACAGAACAGCTGTCATTTTTCACATCCTGGCCGAAATGTGTTTTCGTACTTCCGGTGCAGAATAGCACGGTCGCTGTGGGAAATCTGTGTTCAGGACACATTACGAAAATCACAGTGATACTGTTCATTAGCAGAGGTCCTAAAATACCTATGTTGAAAATTTGGTGAGAAAAGTCCATGAAATGACTGTGTTACGAGCATGTGTTGTGCAGTTTCCAAGCACGCTCATAACTTCACACATTTGCAATATTTTCACTCCACATTGTCAGCATTGCCATTTTTCTGCACCTCCTTATGAACAGTACAGCTGCCATTTTTCACATTTCACCCGATATGTGTTTTCAGACATGTAGCATACAACTGTGTGGTCGGTGTGTGAAATCAATGTTCGGGACAGATTAAGAAAATCACAGTGACACTGTTCATGAGCAGCGGTTTTAAACTGGCTATGTTGAAAATTTGGTCACAAAAGTCCATAAAATGACTGTGTTATGAGTGTACATTGTGCAATTTCCACGCACCTTCATATGTTCACAAATTCGTAATTTTTTCAGTCTAGATTTTCAGCACTGGCATTTTTCCACATCTCCTTATGAACAGTACAGCTGTCATTTTTCACACCCTGGCTAAAATGTGTTTTCACACTTCCAGCGCAGAATTGCGCGGTCGCTGTGGGAAATCAATGTTCGGGACACATTAAGAAAATCACAGTGACACTGTTCATGAGCAGAGGTCCCAAAATGCCTGTGTTGAAACTCTGCTGTAAAAAATCCCCAAACTAATTACATTGCGGGTGTGCTTTGCGCAGTTTCTATGCACACTCATGACTTCACTAGTCTTTTTATATTTTCATTCCAGATTTTCAACATTGCCATTTTTTACACCTCTTCATGAACAGTACAGCTGTCATTTTTCACATCCTGTTCGAAATGTCTTTCACACCTGTGGCGTCAAATACTGCAGTTGCTGTGCACAATCACCTTTCAGCTAACAAACCGATAGTTTCTCTGTTCATGCAGTGGGATCACAAAAGGCCCATGTTGAAAACTTGGAGTAAAAATACCAGGAAACGGCCAGGGTGTTATGGTTTTCAACCATAATACCCTACAGCCATCAGGGGTATGACTTGGGATTGTCAACAATAATACTCATGCCATTCCACCCTCCCCCCCACCTGCACCCTGCAGCCAGTGACAGGCTTCGAGGTGCGTCTTGGACTCTTTGGCCCCAGAATCCATCCCATTCTCCTGTACTACATCCATTTCAGCATATTTCCTTATGGAATGAGATGAGTAAAGCTTGAACACCCAAGGCACACCTTGACACTTGTCAGTGTCTGCAGGGATGGGTGAGGGGAAATGTCATGACCATTATGACAATGACCCAAAGGCACACCCCAATGCCTGCCCATCTCTACAAGGTGGGAGTGGGGTTGGAGTCAGTTCAGTACTTCACTGCCATTCCTATACTGCATGGTCCCCGATTCTCATAGCAGCCTGCATCTGGCACACGCTGTGGCAAACAGCAGCTTGCACCAATGCCTGGTACACCAGGGACCCTGCAGCTGATTCAGGTACAGGAGGGGTCCCAGTGGCTAAGCCCCCATGCTAGCACTGACCAGAACCCTGTGGCAAACCCCTGACACACTGCACAAGTCCACCGCAGGCCACCAGAGACTAACACAGGACAACCTGTCCCACTAGGAAATGGGCATGTGAACTCAACCTGATGGTCTGATGTCCCCCCACCATGTTTGGTGCAATTGGCGCCTGGCCACAGAGGTGAGTTGTGGGATGTACTGGGCACTGGGGAGTAGTCTGTACTGGTGTACAGGGGGTTTGGGCACCACCTGCTGGGGCATGGGTGAGCACTGTACCACCATACATTGGTGCTGCAATGGCACTTATAGGGCTGGCATCAAGGATCAGAGAGCTGCATCAGGATGTGGGTACCAGAATGGTACATAGGTGGCATTGGGGAGCTGTGAGGGGTGCCATTGGACCACTAGGACAGGGGCCACGCATACGAGACCACAATCTGGGGTGTATGGTGGATGGAGCATCACCCATGGTATGCCACACACAGGAATGTCACCCAGGGGAGAATGTCTAAGTCCCCTTATGGCTGCTTTGGCTCATTTAAGGGCACTTAGAATTTCTCCCGCCAGGTGATGCCTGTGAATCGCAGGATGCAGCTTGCATTGGCTGCAGTCCCCCTACCGCCATGCCACAGTGCATTGCAGGTGCAAGCCCTGTTTGAGGCAGGTGGACTGCGGTCGGTGTGTGAAATCAATGTCTGGGACACATTACAAAGATCACAGTGACACTGTTCATGAGCAGAGGTGTTAAAATGGCTGTGTTTAAAATCCGATGACAGAAGTCCATAAAATGACTCTGTTACGAGTATCCGTTCTGCAATTTCCACACACCCTTGTAAGTTTATGAACTTGTGAACAGTACAGCAGTCATTTTTAACACCTGGCTGAAATGCATTTCCCCACTTCTGGCACAGAATAGCACATTTGCTGTTGGAAATTAGTGTTCGGGACAAGTTAAGAAAATCACAGTGACACTGTTCGTGAGCAAAGGTCCCAAAGTGCCTATGTTGAAAATCTGCTGTAAAAAATCCCAAACTAATTACATTACAGGTGTACATTGCACAGTTTCTACACATGCTCACAATTTCACCAGTGTTTGTGTATTTTCAGTCCAGATTTTCAACAGTGCCATTTTTACACCTCCTCATGAACAGTACACCTGTCACTTTTCACATCCTGTTCTAAATGTGTCTTCACACCTGTGGTGCCAAATGGCACGGTTGCCGTGCAAAATCACCTTTTGCATAGAGAACTGATAGTGTCACTGTTCATACAAGTGGTCACACAAAGCTTATGTGGAAAACTTGGAGTAAACATACCAAGAAACACCCAGAGCATTAGGGTTTTTGACCAGAACGCCCTACCTTGCAGGTACTAACAGGCATAAGGGGTGTGATTTAGGATTGTCGACAGTAATGCTCATATCATTCCACCCCCACCCCACCATGCAGCCAATGATAGGCATCGAGGGGTGCCTGGGACTCTTTGCTCCCAGAGTTCACCCCATTCTCCTATACTGCACCCATTTCAGTGTATTTCCTTATGGAATGAGATGATTGTAAAGCCCAAACACCCCAAGGCACACCTCAACACTTGTAAGTGTCTGCAGGGTAGGATGAGGTGAAATGTCATGACCGTTATGGGTGATGACCCAAAGGCACACCCCAATGCCTGTCCATCTCTGCAGGGTGGGGGTGGAGTTGACGTCAGTTCAGTACTTCACTGCCATTCCTATACTGCATCTGTCTAACTCCTGCACTTCCACTGCTTATGCCAGCAAGCAGACATTCAGCATTGACAAATGCTTGTTACATGCAGCTCTTATGGGAACATGTGAAAACCAGTGATGCCTCAATGGTGTACAACCAAACACTAGCTCCATCTCCTTTTGCAGTGACCCCTTTGCCATATTCCCCAGGCAAGACAACCATGTTAGGGGCAGTATTAAATTTTATCTTCTTGCAAAGATATTTTATCTACATGCAAATAACACATATCATGGAATGATACCACTGCCCCCGTCCCTCTCTTTACTGCATTTATTGTTCCCTGGATGCAAAGCATCTTAATCCTCCTTTCCCTTCCCATTTGCACCACATCGCCTTCCTGTACCAAAATCCTTTTGCCACCCTACGTCTCCCTATACCAATTTGACACCCCCTATATCCCTCTACCTATCTCCTGATTTGCTAGTCTTATTCTCTGTTTCATTTGCTATCACGTGTGTATTGCTCTCTCATTGGCTATCCTGTGTGTACTGCTCTCTCATTGGCTATCCTGTGCGTATTGCTCTCTCATTGGCTATCCCATGTGTCTCTCCCATTTGACAGTCTGTAGCTGTCATTCTCCCATATTCTGTCCTATATGTATCTATTACCCATTCACAATCCTGTAATTTATTGTTTTCCCTTTATTATCCTGTAAGTATCCATCTCCCATTAGTTAACTTGTATTATTTCTCCCATCTGCTATCCAACATTTAATCAGCTACCATTTGTATCCTGAATGTATTTTCTCCTACTTTATTCTGCGTGGATTCTTCCCTGTGGTCTACTGTCCTGAATCTGGGTTCTAAATTTATTTTTTTTTTTGCACACTCTATCACCTGTTACCCAGTATGTATTTCACCAGGTATTTCATCTGCCTTTTGTTTGCACTCTCTCTTGTTTTTTTTTCCCCATCCTTGGTGCTATCCACAATACCCCCTCCATACCCTTTATTCTGTGCTTCACCCAGGACTTCATCATTTTCTCTCCTCCCCATTCTCTTTTCTTGCTTGCTTCCGGTAGTTCCTAGTGCACTCCACCTGCTTCAGGGCCCACAGTGCAGCCAAGGGACAGATGGACTACACAGTCACAGAGATGGTCTACCCCCACCTTCGTACCACTCAACACAGTGTCCAGGCACAGAGTCCTTACTCAAGCCCCAGGCCCTGGCCCAAGCCAGTCCCTCCAAGTCTGGGCTCCAAGTCCATCTCCCAGTCCACCTCTGCCTGGGCCTCCACCCTGGGTAGTGAGGTTTTTGCATGGGGGCAGAGGTAAATCAAGGGGGTAAATAGGGGTCACACACCAAACCAGATAAAGACCCGAGATGAAGACCTGGGATAAAGACATTTAATCTTGACCCCCCGATTCCGGCATTTAATTTCAAAGCCTGGTTTCTGGGTCAGTTTCAAAGTTTATTTTGCTGTGCAAGCCTGGAGACCGGGCTGGAGACCCAAGAATCATGTTACATTCAGTCAAAGTTTATTGTTGTTCACTTATAAAACCATTACTACATTTATATCTAAAATATATAAAAAAATTGATATATATAAAATCAATGGACATTTAAATCAGAGAACACTACAATAGCACTATTACTTCATCAATTACTAATATAAGCATTTGAATTTGAACCATTCATAAAACTAATGCTTTCATTCAAGTCTAATGCATAATCCCTCTGTGGGCCTTTTATAAACTTTGTTTAACTCTGCTATAAGTACTTATGACGGGACTTATGACCAATCTTAACTCAGCACTTACATGGAGATTATAACCAACTAATCATGCAATAGGAATAAGTAGCTAAATTACTAGAAATACATCACTGTTATTTTTGTTTGATAATATTAACTTCAAACTAATATTATCTTTTAATAAAATTACCCAATTGGCCCCAATGACCACAAAAATCAAAATTCTCATAACGCCCTGACTGACTCCTCAGAGAAAAGCAGTCCCACTGTCAGACCCATATTTCCAGCTTATATATACACAAGGTATAAAAATATACAACAATTAATAGCATTTTCATATTACACAGTTTCAGAGTAACAATCTATATGTAGACATCATGAGATTTTCACTTGCAGAAATAATTTTGGTAATAATGGCAGACCATTGGGCCTTAGCACCAGTGCGCCTTTAAACACTTTAGCCAAAACTTGCTTTTTATTCAGATTTTTGAACACCAGTCCAGAACTGTCGCATCCGGCTCAATCCATTATAAAAGAAAAATGATCAGCAAATGAGTTCATATATGTCTCACAAATAACGTTGGAAGCATCCCAGTGGGCCTTACATGTGCCAAAAGACAAATGTATCGATGAATAATAAACCAAAAAGGGGCATGTTCTCCATGCTTGAGGCATATACGCTGATTTATGCACACCTCACATAGCACCTAAGTTTATTTAATGTCTGAGGGTCAACGTAGTCACACACCTTGCTGTGCCAGAGATGACTGAAAGGGTAGGATAAGGTTTAATGTTATGTTGGTGAATGGCACCTGCCAGTCTGATACATGCCAGGAGCTGGGTATGCAGAACAAGTTCCAACTATCCACTTTACCCCACTCTTCACAGAGTCCAGGGCCACCACTAGCAGTGGCTCAAAATTTTTGTTGAAGTAAGCATTTACATCTTGCCAAGCATTTTCCCTTTAGCTGCAATATAATAACTCAAAACAATGAAGGCAACTTGACTGTAGGCTCCCAAGCAAGGAGTCTCTACAGATTGTTAGCACCACAGGATTTTAAAGATCAGGTCACGAAGAGAGTTACTCAAGCATACCTTTGTTAGCATGATTCCATTACCACTGGTAAAAGTTTTATCTAAGAGGCAACAGAAGTTTGAAACATTGTCTCCTCACCTAGGTCCATCGACCATTTTTCTTATGTTGCTATTAGTGGCTACCAGAAACTAATATATAAGGAATATGAAATATGATCTCAGACAAGATTTATACTTGGCAACATCTGGCCACTTAGCTTGGTCTGAAAAGTTACTGCTCTCATCGTATGTTGCTCTCAGGTGTGAATGCTCATTCATGAGTTCAACAGAGGTAAAAAGCTCATGTATCGTTTGCAGGTACATCACCCAAAAAATGACCACTTCCTACAAATTTTCTTCTGCTTGTGCACACTTCCAGCTCCTGCATTATGAACACCTTATTAAAGGAGGTAGGAAACAAAATTCTGTACTCCCAGTCTGTACTGCTTTTTGCCTGTAATAAATCATTTCAATTTCAACCATTGTCTCTGTGTATTTTTTATACAAAGCATTATAAAATGGGAAAAGGATTTCAAGCAATCTGATTGGTTGTTAGCTGAGCAGTATGTAACATATGTTAACAAGCATTTGTCAATGCCGAATGTTTGCTTGCTGGCATTGGCATTGGTAGTGTAGCAGTTAGAGAGACGCATAATAGGAATGACAGTGAAGCATTGAACTGAAGCCAACTCCAGCACCACCCTGCAGATAGTGACAGGCATTGGGGTGTGCCTTTGGGTCGTCAGGCATAACGGCCACGCCATTTCACCACACCCTACCATGCAGACACCGACAAGTGTCACGGTGTTCCTTGGGGTCTTTGGGCCTTGTGCTCACCCCATTCCATAAGGAAATATCAGTGAGATGGGCACAGTAAAGGAGAACGAGGTGAACTTTGGGTCAGAAGAGTCCAAGGCACACCTCGATGCCTGTCAGTGACTGCAGGGTTTGGGTGGGGGTGGAATGGCATGAGCATTACAGGCGGCAATCCCAAGTCACATCCCTGATGCCTGTAAGTCTCTACGGGGTGGGGCGTTATGGTCGGAAACCCTAATGCCCCAGGCATTTGTTGGTATTTTCACTCCAAATTTTCAACATTTTTTTTGTGACCCCCACCTCATAAACAGTGGCAATATCAGTTTGTTAGCCAAAAGCTGATTTTACACAGCAACTATGCCATTTGGCACCACAGGTGCAAAAACATATTTTGAACAGGATGTGAAAAATGACAGCTGTACTGTTCATGGGGAGGTGTAAAAAATGGCAATGTTTAAAATCTGGAGGGAAAATATAAAAAAAAGCAAAACATGAGCATGCGTAGAAACTGTGCAACGCACACCTGTAATGTAATTAGTTTGGGGATATTTTACAGCAGATTGTCAACACAGGCATTTTGACACTTCTGCTCATGAACAGTATCACTGTCATTTTCTTACACTGTCCCGAACACTGATGTCCCACAGCGACCACGCATTTCTGCACCAGAAGTGCAAAAACACATTTCAGGCAGGGTGTGAAAAATGACAGCTGTAGTGTTCATAAGGTGGTGTGGAAAAATGCCAGTGTTGAAAATCTGGACTGAAAATAGAACAAATTTGTGAACTTACAAGGGTGCGTGGAATCTGCGCAATGCGTGCTTGTAACACAGTCATTTCTAGGAATTTTTCATCAGCTTTTCAACATAACCATTTTAAGACCTCTGCTCATGAACAGTGTCACTGTGATTTCCTTAATCTATCCCAAACATTGATTTCGCACACCAACTGCGCCACTGTGAGCTACATGCGTGGAAACACATTTTGGGCGAGATGTGAAAAATGACATCTGTACTGCTCATAAGGAGGTGTGGTAAAATGGCAGTGTTGCAAATCTGGAGTGCAAAATATTAAAAAATTCGTGGAAACACATTTTGGGCGAGATGTGAAAAATGACAGCTGCACTGCTCAGAAGGAGGTATGGTAAAATGGCAATGTTCAAAATCTGGTGTGCAAATATAAAAAATTTGCAAACTTATAAGCGTGCGTAGGAACTGTGCAACACACACTCATAAAACAGTCATTTTTGGGAATCTTTCCACCAAATTTTCAACATAGCAATTTTAGAACCTCTGCTCATAAGGAGGTGTGGTAAAATGGCAGTGTTGCAAATCTGGAGTGCAAATATTAAAAAATCGTGAACTTATGAGCGTTCGTAGGAACTGCGCAACGCACGCTCGTAAAACAGTCATTTTTAGGACTTTTTTTCTCCAAATTTGCAACATTGGCTTTTTGAGAGCCCACCTCATGAACACTGGCACTGTCATTTCATTAATCGGTCCTAAAAGGTGATTCCATGCAGTGACCACAAAATCACTTTTCGGGGCAGATTAATGCCATGTCAGTGATAGTGTTCATGAGGAGGGGTCTCAAAAACCCCATGTTGAAAATTTGGTGCCAAAATTCCAAAAAATGCCTCAGCGTGGCAGCTGGAAGGCTCTTGTTGGGGGGGGCGTGGAGCTGACAGGGGATTGGGCACCCCCGTCGGCCATAACAGTTTTTATCACGCTCGGGGTGGGCTCCCAGCATGGCACCTGGAAGGCTGTTGGGGAAGAGAGCGATTTGAATGGAGGTCAGATAGTTGAAAGGAGAGAGCACGCCAGTTATCTGATCGTGGTCACTGATGCGGCTCTCTCCCTTTCAACTGTACGGCACTGCATTTCGGATCACAACACTATGTTTCTTGCACATGTGTGCAAGCAAACATAAAAATGTATACACACTTAGCTTTATCTTGCTGTGATTGTAAATGACTTTTCCCCCAATTCTCATTTATGTCTCAAGCTCATTTCTGAATCGTGATGAGACAGACTCCCTACACATGTGTGAGTCTGTCAGTAGTCTGTTGTAGTATATTTGAAGCTGTTCTTGTTATACTTGTGTTTGACTTACGATTTGGTAGTGTACAATTTCAGTAAGTCCGTACATTCAATTAATATTTAATAAAAGAAGGAAAAAAGCCCATAAAAGAGTCAGAAGGCGAGGCAGTATAGCGCAGTGGTCTAAGGCTCTGAGCTGCAAATTTGGTGACATCCAGCAGACCAGACCTGGGTTTGAATCCCACAGCTTCCACTGGCATACTGTGTGACCCTGAGCAAGTCACTTAACCTCCTTATGCTCCCAGGTCGCTCCTGTAAAAAAGCTTTCAGCTTAGTGTGCTATACCTGGTTAAACAACTAAATAAATAAAAGAAGGCACCGTTCAATTTCACTAAACTGTTTGCTACTTTTTTGTTTAGTTGTTTCTCCTCCATCTACTAACATACGGTCACATATTGATGCCTGGACCAGATGCCTGAATCGCACCATCTGCTGATCCTCACATTAACAGATTTGAACTGTACAGAAAAAAATAAGTAAACATAAACCTACACCATTCACATATTGGGGCTGTGTAATACAGTATGGTCTGCACGCTTTCTGGCTCACGCTGTGGACCAATGGGCTTACAGCCGTACTGTACACTTTCAGTCAGCGGCTGGATAGGCGGCTTGCGGGTGGGGAGCTGCTGCCCACCGCTGACTGGGGGGGAGCGGGATGGCGGGACTGAGTGGGTGGATGGGGAGGGGAGTACTGCTGGACCACCAGGGGTGGGTTTAAGTTTACAAAGTCCCCAATCTGGCTGGGGGGGCAGGTCCACTGGACCACCAGGGATAACTATATGCTCACACTGCTTGCGATCAGGCTGGAAGCAGTCCACTGGACCATCAGGGATGCATATTTATTCACAATGCCCACGATCAGGCTGGGGGGGCACCACGCTGACAGACCATGGCTCCAGAGCTCGGGTGGCCACCCACAGCTGGCGGCTGCCATGTTGCACCCTGTAATATGGTAGCTCACCTGTGGGTGGCTAGCACTTGCTCCTTTTTTGGGGGGGCTCAACAGTGTGTGGCACAAGTAGGGGTGCTCCTGCATATGCTCAGCATATCCTGGGCTGAATATTGTGATGTGCCGAGTATGCATGGGCACGCCCTTCTTACTTGCGCTGCATGCGTTACTGATGTGCCCCGGCACATAGAGATTTATGCAGCGCAAAATCCCCTTCTGAATATCATCCTGGGGCACCTCAGTGGGCTTCGCCTGGTGCAACACATTGGGAGAATATGAGTTGCTGGAGGTGTGTGCCTGTCCCTGCCAGTGAAGTGCTCAGTCTGCAGGGTGCTTCCCATATGCACCAATGGAGGTGCAAGATGTGTATAGCAGCAGATTGACAGCAGTGGTGTTGGCTTCAAAGAAAAGGTCTGCTTCAATCACTGCATGAAACGTGTCTCCACGGTACATGCATGCTACCTTTTACTTTGCTTGCCATGCCCTACTGTGACACTGACATCCAGCAGAGTATACACCATTCTCGCAATCAATGCTTGAAACATGTCTGCACTACACATGCAAGTTATGCTATCTATTACATTTTTTTTATTTCATTTAATGCCTGCCTCTCCATCTCACCCGCCACGCTGCTGCCGCCATTACCAACAGACCGCTGAGCAGCATTGCCAAGATGAAGACAGGGAAAACCCTATTTTTTTTTACCTCACTTGGAGGACAACTGTTTCAGCAGTCAACCTTCCCTCTCTACACCCTCCCATTCCCCAGTGCAGAAATCCTCGCCACCGCTCTCCTCCCCGCGTGGTCATTTCTTCACTGCTGGGTTTGGTTTGTCCATATTCAGTTACAAATGTACTTAGTTTTGGTCCAGTGTTCGATCAATGGGATCTGCCACAGTTCTCTGAGTGTAACTTTGTGGAGGGGTGGGCTTTTTGCACTTACGTGCGATCTGCAGTGCTTTTGGATGTAAATGCAACAAGCTAGCAGTCTGCTGAGGAGTAGCAGAGAGAACGTTTGTTTAGATTAGCATATATAAGACACAGGATGCACGTGTTGAGGTCTAATTAAGGCCATTAGTAAAATGATTATACAAAACAATATGCTTCAGCTGGCTGCAGTTACTAAACATGGAGCGGCTGCTAAATGTCCGAGCGACATGTTTGATGTGCAGCTGAATACTGGCAGACACTATTCTGTGTGTTTGTTTTCCTTTTTCTTTGAGAGTTAATGGATTATTATTCATTTAAGAGTTAACTGTTCCATTGTACAGCCTAACCCTTCCTTTACCAAAGGGGAGAGGTGTGACACAGACTTCACACAGCCTAGGAACCTAGGAAAGCCATGTAGTATTATTGACTGTATCATACTAAAGAATGTTTATCAAAATCTACAGTTGATTGTACGTGCTCCTCCTTCTCACGATGTTACACATCTCATGTGCTGCATCACCTGTATACTCGCGTATGTCCTCTTGTATCCTCCCGGGTCGTGCTTGAAAATAGGCATTCCTATGCCTAGTGCACTCACCCGGTTACCAAAAGTAAATAAATTAATATATTTCGTTCCCTCAATTGCCTTGTGTCCTGTCCTCCTGTTCGAGTTTCTTGCCTTCCCAGTCCTGGCATGATACATGCTTTTTATTTTTCTTTTCATCTTGTTATGTTGGATCGCCTTTGCTAAGGTGCCAATTCTAAATGGAACTTTCACGCTTGTGTGCACTTCTGCAGTCCTCAGTTCTCACACTTCAGAGCGCCGGGTCGATGCTGTCTGTCTGGCGTGGAGCAGCAAGGTGGCCGGGTCGCTGCTCCGCTCCCCGCTCTGCGTGTTTACTTGCAGGTTTGCTCAATTTTACTATCAAATCTTTTGTATTCCCTGGCAATTCTAAATTAGCTAAATGAAAGCTTTCCTATTTTAGTATTTTACTTGCAGTAGTAATCTTTTTCAGCACGTTTGAACTTTTTAAATAATTTGCTGTTTGCAAGGAGCTGTTTGTTCAAAAGACACACTGTCGGTAATTTTATATCAAACCAAGAGATTTTACTGCCTGTTGTTCAATAGCAGGGCAACCTTCAGTAGTCTTTGGAAGATGACCTGTCCTTTTATCTGGAACCAGGAGCCCTTTGATGAGAATGCCGGTGCGGTTCTCAGATGCACTATATGTATTGAAATGCCCAATTTATAGTTTAATAAGGTATGATACCATTGGGGGGGTCTCAATAAGCACCGGATTTGCCAAATGTACTACATTAATTTTATTTCTCTTTTTACTTTCTCACTTGACAATATAAATTCGGGCTTGGAGACATAAGGATAATGGAGGTTTGGGGAATCAGATTTTATGTTGCCGAGGTTGAAAGCATTAATTCTGTCATGAAGAGTCAATAAGACTTAAAAATCTGCTGCCTAAACATTAGAGAGATTTGTCCCTGGAAAGATTAAAGAGCTCTCATGTGATTAGATTGCTTGCACTTACTGTTCTAAATCATTTGAACCCCAAATTAGGAAAGGAGTGTTGGGCCAGCACTGATAACTACTGCTTATCCTTTCTAATGACATGGATATAACTTCAGATCTGGGGAAACGCTGGTTTGCTGTATTTTCTCCCCCCATGTACAACTTTATATTCTATACAATTTGGGGCTCTTTTGTTCTTTTCTACATTCTCAGTAATATGAGAGAGATGTGATAGATATTCCCCTTCTGACTAACAGTTGCTGTTTGGCATTCGGTGAGTCCTTTTTGTTTTGAGAGGGAACTCTGTAAGTGGCCTAGGCAGTGGTGGGAAACCTGTGGCCCTGCATCCACCCCCCACAAAGAAACTATCACTTTTATTAAGCTCCGAGGAGATAATGAGGTGTTTGATTGCCATGGAGATAGTGAGCGTGAAGAAATCATGTTGATGGTGGGGGTTGGAGGCTTGTTTTACTTTATTCTGGTTTAAAACAGCTGCTGGTAAAAGTCTGGGGTTGGGTATTGCTCAGGTAGGCTCTCTCCAGATTTCCTAGTTTGCAGTCTGCTGCATTCATCTGTCACACACACACACACGCACGCACACACACACACACACTCCTCTACCTAACTGTCCTGGATTTCTATTTTTGTGAAATGGTGCCAAGTTCTGCAAGGAGCTGGAATACAGAGGATTGGAACAGTTTATAGTGGATGACAGTCCAAATAAAATGTTTTGTTCTTTTAATTATAGTACACCGCGGTCTGAGCAAACACACACACGCTGTCTGGTAAATTTACTGCTTGTGTGTTAATGGTGACCTTTGTTGTGACTGAATGTGCACTGAAGTTTAAATGCTAAAACCTTGTGAATTAATTTTGCAGTTGGACACCTATCTCTTTGTTTACAGCTGCAGTGGATGAAAGTTGGGGGTTGGGTATTGTCGGGTGTAGCTTAACAGCTTGTGGGTGGGGTGTTTTTTAAAAGTCGGGTGTTTGATTTAATTTATTTATTGTTTCAAATGGCTTTGGTGGTGAAGTTGTGGCTGAAAGCAGGTCAGAGAACCAATTTCCAGCAATAAGATTTGTGGGTTTGAAAGTCGGGGAATGGGTGCTTGTTTAACTTTCTCATTTACAGCAGCTGTGTACGACAGTCGGCAGTCGGGTTCAGTGGAGTTACTCTGACCTTTAGAGAAATATGTCACTCAGAAGTCACATTGAAATACAGTATTTCTTTAATATTTTGTACAGTATTTAATACTTTTAATGCAATTTAAAACTTTTAATGAAGTTTCCAATCCTTTTCATAAAGTTTATTACAGTTTATTATAATAAAATCTGTAATTTTTGATTGATTCTAAGGTAAAGGGGGTCTTGTGGGGGTCTCACATGGTCCTGCAGCCCTCAGGGGTGTTTGAGGGCCACACCTGTGGCCCTTTGGGTATCACAGGCTGCCCATCACTGGCCTAGAGAATCATTACGTGTCTCCACACTCGATTGTTAAACCATTTTTCTCAATAAGGATGATTAAGGTTTTCTGTTTGCTTAATAGCACTCCTAGGAAATAAAGTGGAGCGTTATACTGATGATGAATTTATGCAACAGGGGTCAGGATAAAAACTGTAGAATAAAACCATATAATAACTGGTCAGCAATTTCTCTCAATGTACTGACCAGGTTGATATTTTCCATAACAACCGGCTGGTTGTTATGACATTCATGAGCCATGCCAGTCAAACTGTGCTGCTGCCTCATTGGCCAACATTCTGTATGTGGGCGGGGCCAAACAGTCTGACAAACTACTGGAGAAAAATTGCTGGTCTGTTATTATAAAAAATAAAAGATGGGGAGGGTGTTTCATATGAGAATTTAATGCACACTCTCGTTGTGGGATGCTTTGATAAACCCCTTGGGCTTCGCCCTCAGGGTTTATGTAGCATCCCATAACTCAGGTGTGCATTAAATTCTCATATCAAACCCTTCCCCATCCATTATTCTCTATTTATCTTCGCTACTATAGTAATAAATAGAGAATAATGGATGGGGAAGGGTTTGATATGAGAAGTTAATGCACACCCGAGTTGTGGGATGCTACATAAACCCCAAGGGCAAAGCCCGAGGGGTTTATCAAAGCATCCCACAATGAGGGTGTGCATTAAATTCTCATATGAAACACCCTCCCTATCTTTTATTTTTTATAATAACAGGCCAGCAATTTTTCTCCAGCAGTTTGTGAGACTGTTTGGCCCCGCCCACATACAGAATGTTGGCCAATGAGGCAGCAGCATAGTTTGACTGGCATGGCTCATGAATGTCATAACAACCAGCTGGTTGTTATGGAAAATATCAACCTGGTCAGTACATTGAGAGAAATTGCTGACCAGTTATTATATTTATTTATCCACATAGTAACTACATCAGCACCCATTTATTCACACAGTAACTACATCAGTAGCTCATTTATCTACACAGTTCTCTTCAGAATTCATTTAGAATGTTCGGCCTCGAAGCAGTACTAACCATATTTAAATGTCAATAACTTAAAATGAAAAAGATAACATGGTACTGTGAGACGATAAAATTGTTCAGCACAAAATTATCTACAAAATGAATAATGTTTCATTTATATAAACCCTGTATATTGTATATGGTTAGCAAGAAAACAGAAGAAAATGTCATTTTTTGTTCACTTTTTTGACAAACAAATATAAATAACTTTAAAACAAGAAATGATAGCATGGTACTGTGAGCACAAAAAATGTTCAACTCAAAAATATCTACAAAATGAGTGGTGTTTCATTTATTGATACCATTTTGTTTTTTTATAATTAGCAAAAAACAGCATAAAATTCAATATTCTTTTCCCTTTTTTGACAAATTATTTACACCTACCAAAATCAAAATGTTCACACAACATCTAAACCTGTTGCATATAGAATATGTAGTGGTTCAGTGTGTGATAATTCAGCTTCAGTGACCATATCTCCTCACCTGTGCCTTCAGTACTTGAGGTTACTTGAGGTCACTGGAAACTGTACAAGATAAATGCATTATCACACACTGAACCACTGCATATCCCTTATATATTAAGGTGCACTTCTAAAAACTTTTTTGCTGTACTCCTTCATATAGGAATGAGGAGTCCAACTTTGTTTATACATTTACAAATTAATTGGAGCAGCATAATGTCTATTTGTACATGCACTTCGATAAGGGTCTTTAGATATTAACTGAACTTTAATAGAGAACTAGTTTGGTCTAGTTACGGCTGAAGGAGAACATTATTATGTAGGTGCGGTGTCGCTGATGTATATGCGTATGATGGAGTGCTGTGATCTGAGATTACTCCTGTCTGCTCAGATTGCCCTGATCTGTGCCACTCATATAATGAACACCTTTCACAAACAAGAGAAGTGTCTCTGATTAGATGTAATGCATGCTTTTCTTACTAGAAAGTTGTGGTTCTGGCATTGCAATCTGCAGCCTTTATGACAAGAGCATTCACGCAATTATATTAACATGTTTAGCATCCATAGTTTAAACTACCTATTAGTTGTATACTTTAAACAAGGGCACTCATGTGTGTGTGTGTGTGTGTGTGTGTGTGTGTGTGTAAGAGACAGACAGAGAGAGAGAGAGAGAGAGAGAGAGAGAGAGTGATTCTGTCAAAAAAAGACATACTTGGTTCAGTGCAAGGAAAGGAAAAATGGGTCCCAGT
This sequence comes from Neoceratodus forsteri, assembly GCA_016271365.2. Taxonomy (NCBI): domain Eukaryota; kingdom Metazoa; phylum Chordata; order Ceratodontiformes; family Ceratodontidae; genus Neoceratodus; species Neoceratodus forsteri. The sequence goes on from CM028136.1 coordinate 88,996,151, forward strand.
TCCTGGATCCTTCTGATCACTGCACTACAGCATGTACGTTCAAGCAGTGGTGAAGTCTTGCTAGGATAGGAGGAACCAAATGCCCCCCAACCCCACCTGGGGAACACACCAGCACAGGTCCGGAAAACTTGAAATAAATTTTTGTCTTTTTATTAGTACAAGTTACTTTCAATTACACTTTACTTTCTTAAATGTTTAAACTAGTCAACTCTCAGTTAACTAGAAAATTTTTTTAAAAAAATAGCACAAAACACAGGAACTGCATACACCAAAAAAAAAAAAAATCCCTGTAGCACTGATACTGAAATGAATAACACCAATCCTTTAGTGAAGCAAAGTGCTGTGTACTTAAAACATGAATATGAAATAGAAATTATTGCACTGTGATTATCAATCCAATGTGAATGCACAATAAACAATTCTCAAAAAGATCTCAGGAAGTCCAAGAGAAAATAAACACATTTTGCCTGGTAAGCTATAGTGGGACAAATAGCCAGACCTTTGAGATCCTAAAAATGATGGAAGTGGCACAGCCAAATTCGTTTAATTTCAAAGGAGATAAAACACTCAAGTAAAGCTCCTCACTGAGTCGCTGTATATTAGTAGAGCATCAGAACATCCCCATTTGGGTCATCGTACATTGGCTGTGAAGCTTATAAGGCAGAATTTATATATCTGTGCTCAACGACCTGCTTTGCAACAAGATAGGCTGTTCACCTTTGAGCAAGCAATGAGTTGTTAAAGGGTTGATATTTTAGGGCTAGGCATGAAAAGGACAAAAGTCTCCACTCTCTACCCCTACACAGCTGGCAGACCCACAGGTCTGCAGCACATAAAGTCAGCATATTGGAACTCGCATCTCCATCTAGACCAAAATATGCCACACGAAAGTCAAAGTAGCCACTACAGCAAGGTGCAGGGTGAATGAGCTGGTGAATGGAATAGTCACTTATTTCTGGACTATTGCCCAGTATCACCATACTTAGTAGTGTTGTTTCAAAGTAAATGGTGAAGGATAAAGACCTCATTGGTTAAAAATTAATCTCGGTGAGTAGTAATGTCAACCCTTTAACACATCCCTGCTTGCACAAAGGTAAACCGTTTACCATGTTGCAAAGCAGATCGTTGAGCACTGACATATCATTTCTGCCTTTTCAGCTTCACAGCCAATGCAAGATGTCCCGAATGGGGAGGTTCTGATGCTCTGCTTATATACAGTGGCTCAGTGAGGACCTTTACTTGAAGGTTTCATCTCCTTTTAAATTAAACTAATTTGGCTGTGCCACTTATGTTATTTTTAGCAGTCTGAAGGTGTGGCTATTTGTCCCATAATAGTTTGCCAGGCAACATTTGTTTGTTTTCTCTTGGACTTCCTGGGATCTTTTTGAGGCTTGCTTATTGTGCATCACACTGGATTGATAATCACAGTGCAGCAATTTCTATTAATTATTCATTTTCAAGCACACAGCACTTTATTTCTGTTTCTCAAAAGGGTTGGTGTTCTTTCTTTCAGTATCAGTGCTACAGGCATGTTTTTGGTGAATTTAATTCCTCTCTTGTGCCATTTTTCTGTTTGCTTGCACTTTTGCGCAAGAAACACCTTGGGACAGTATCGCATTTCAAAGGTGCGTCAGGAATTAGTCCAGTGCAGAGCACTGCACTGTGGGTGCAACCCTGACACACCAATGCATGGTGAAGCCCAGTGTGACAGCCATTGGAATTTCACAGCGGGTGCTGTCCTTCACTTGACAGAAATGAACCGCACCAATGAGAGCGTGTGCTTCATTCCTCTCATTTGAATAAGCAACACCCCCAGGAAAAAAACAGAGACTGCCACCTCAAAGAAAGCACCAGCTGCTAACACCTACTTCTTCCCCTTCCTACATTGTGTTTTTTTCCCCCACCTTCCATTGCCTACCTCCTTCATCTCTGTCACTCTGGCCTCCACCATTGGTCCCATTTCTATTTCTTTTGCCCTTCCTTTGTTTTGGTTCTGCCTCCTCCTCACCCCCTCAGCATCCCAGAGCGTGATGTAATTTTACCAGTGCTGGCTTCCCCTTGGCCTCCTGTGTTACTATGGTTCTTCTCCCTAGCTCCACCCCCCCATTTCTGTTACAGGCTGTTGGGGCTTGCTACCAACCACAGTGTGGCTCTTTATTTTATCCCCCTTTCTGTCTATTTCAATAAGCCGTACAATTTTCATTTACATGGCATTCATGCTGTCTCCTCACTTTCTCTTAACCCCCACCCCCGTTTTACATTTGTTTTTGCTGCCACATGGCTTCCAGTTTTGGTGGCGCCTCCACCATATACTGTACAAGCCTCTGCCTTGCACTCTACAGCCCCCCCCACAGCTCTCACTAATGCTGTGGCTGCTGCTGCCCTGTGCACTCCTCCTCAGCCCCACTGCCTTGCACTCTACAGCCCTCCTCACAGCTCTCTCTAATGCTGTGGCTGCTGCTGCCCTGCGCACTCCTCCTCAGCCCCTCTGCCTTGCACTCTACAGCCTCCTGCAGCTCTCACTAATGCTGTGGCTGCTGCTGCCCTGCACTCCTCCTCAGCCCCACTGCCTTGCACTCTACAGGCCCCCCGCAGCTCTCACTAATGCTGTGGCTGCTGCTGCCCTGTGCACTCCTCCTCAGCCCCACTGCCTTGCACTCTACAGCCCCCCACAGCTCTCACTAATGCTGTGGCTGCTGCTGCCCTGCGCACTCCTCCTCAGCCCTCTGCCTTGCACTCTACAGCCCCCCGCAGCTCTCACTCAATGCTGTGGCTGCTGCCCTGTGCACTCCTCCTCAGCCCCACTGCCTTGCACTCTACAGCCCCCGCAGCTCTCACTAATGCTGTGGCTGCTGCTGCCCTGTGCACTCCTCCTCAGCCCCACTGCCTTGCACTCTACAGCCCCCCCCAGCTCTCACTAATGCTGTGGCTGCTGCTGCCCTGCGCACTCCTCCTCAGCCCCTCTGCCTTGCACTCTACAGCCCCCTGAGCTCCTCCACTAATGCTGTGGCTACTGCTGCCCTGTGCCTCCTCCTCCAGCCCACTGCCTTGCACTCTACAGCCCCCCAGCTCTCACTAATGCTGTGGCTGCTGCTGCTCCCTCTGCCTCCTCATCAGCCCCACTGCCTTGCACTCTACAGCCCCCGCAGCTCTCACTAATGCTGTGGCTGCTGCTGCCCTCACCACTCCTCCTCAGCCCCACTGCCTTGCACTCTACAGCCCCCCACAGCTCTCACTAATGCTGTGGCTGCTGCCCTGCACTCCTCCTCAGCCCCACTGCCTTGCACTCTACAGCCCCCACATGACTCTCTAATGCTGTGGTGGCTGCTGCCTCACACACTCCTCCTCAGCCCCCCACTGCCATGCACTCTACAGCCCCACAGCTCTCACTAATGCTGTGGCTGCTGCTGCCCTGCGCACTCCTCCTCAGCCCCTCTGCCTTGCACTCTACAGCCCCCCCCAGCTCTCACTAATGCTGTGGCTGCTGCTGCCCTGCACACTCCTTCTCAGCCCCACTGCCTCCTTGTACAGTTCTTCAGGGCTCTCACCAGTGCCACCAGAGTGCCTTTACTTTACAGCAGCCTCTTACTGCTCTCCTGCCTCCTGACTGCTCTTCTTAAGCCTCATAAAGCATAATTTAAACAAACAAAATTGACCCTGGAGTGACGATCAAAAAAGAGGGGAGAAGGCACTTTCTAATATGCCTCCTCCACCTTCCGCTGGCTTTATTTGTGCCCTGTCTGGCAGCAGTTTGTTTTTAGGTCATTTATGCCCTACAGCTATGGGGCATAAGAGAAGGCAGAGTGGCAACCAGGAAGTTGGGGAGGAGGCGCTTTCATTACATGCCTCCTCCACCTCCTGCTGGCTCACACCTTTCTCTGTCTCCTACCCATGCAGAGTAGGCTGCAGCCTAAGCTCCATATGGTCTGGGAGTTCTACAGCATCAGCAGGGACTCTTGCTATAGCGAGGTCATGCTATCGGCAGGCTGCCCAGCATAGAAACATAGAAACATAGAATTTGACGGCAGATAAGGACCGCTTGGCCCACCCAGTCTGCCCATTTCCCTACCTAATGGATAAGCTGCAGATCCTAGTTAACCAGCAGCCTACTTCTTCCTACCCCCATCCCCCAGAATTGCCTTATGACTATCCCATGCATGCTTGAATTCCCCCACTGATTTGACTCCACAGCCTCCCCCTCCGAGGAAAGCCATTCCATGCATCCACAACCCTCTCTGTGAAAAAATGCTTTTAAAATTACCTCCAAACGCCCCCTCTATCTTCAAATTGTGCCTTCTTGTTCTTGCACACTTCTTTTTTGAAAGATGCTACTCTCTTGGACTTTGTTGATTCCCTTGAGTGCTTGAAAGTTTCTATCATGTCCCCCTGTCCCTCCTTTCCTCGGGGCTATTCATTATTAGCTCCTTAATTCTCTCTTCATCGACTTCCGGTGCAGACCCTGCACCATTTTAGTTGCCTTCCTCTAGACAGCTTCCATCCTGTCTATGTTCTTTGCGGAGATTGGGTCTCCAGAACTGCACACAGTACTCAGATGGGGTCTCACCAGCTGTCTGTACAGAGGGATAATAACTTCCTGTTTTCTACTGGTGATGCCTCCCTATGCATCCCAGTATCCCCCAGCCCTCCTTGCTGCCCTCTCACATTGCTTGCCCATCTTTTAGGTCATCTAGATATGACTACCCCAGGTCCCTTTCCATTCTTGTTGTTGTTAGTATCCTCACCCCCATTGTGTACTCTTTCCCTGAGTTTTGTTTCCCAGGTGCATTACCTTGCACTTCTTAGCATTGAATCTAAGCTGCCATACATTTGACCATTCCTCTAACCTTGCCAAGTCCCTTCTCATCCTTTCCACCCCACTTTGTGCATCAACTCTGTTGCAGATCTTAGTGTCATCTGCAAGAGACATACTTTTCCTTCCAGTCCTTCTGCAGTGTCACTTATAAAAACATTGAGAGAGGACCGGGTCCTAATACTGAACCCTGTGGTACCCCACTATAACCCTCCTTTCTTCTGTGTGGACTCCATTTACTATAACTCTCTGTGTCCTATTTTCCAGCCAATTCTTTACCCAAGCTGTCATCTTGGGACCCACTCCCAGGCTGGCTAACTCGTATATTAATCTTTTGTGTGGGACTGTGTCAAATGCCTTGCTAAAGTCTAGGTAGGCCATGTCCACAGCCCCTTCCTGGTCTACTACTTTGTCACCCAGTCAAAGAAATCTATCAGATTCGTCTGGCATGACCTTTTTGCTGTGAATCCATGCTGCCTAGGGTCCTCTGCCCCTCTGGCCTCTAGATACCTGGACAATTCTTTCCTTTTTAGAAGTGATTCCATCATTTTCCCTATCACTGAGGTTAAACTAACAGGTCTATAGTTTCCTGCTTCTGCCTTGCTCCCACTTTTGTGAAGGGAATCACATCTGCCCTCCTCCAGTCCTCCGGTACCACCCCATCCTCCCATGATTTGTTAAAAAGGGTAGTCAGTGGTGTCACCTAGTTCCTACCTCTTAGTTCTTTTAGAATTCTGGGATGAATTCCATCAGGCCCCTTGCTTTGTCCACCAGTTTTAAGAGTTCTTTCAGAACCCTTTCTGTAAATGGGCCGGTATCAACTTCTGTATCCGAGGTTACTACTGTTTGATCTTCCTTGTCAATCTTCACCATTCATTACTGCTTGGGGTTGCTTCGGAGGCGCCGCGACCCGCCACGGGAGTTTTTTTTTTGAGTTGGCTCTAACGGCGTCCCCTGCGGGGCGGCGTTTCTGCGTCATCGTGTGGGATGGCCGTTGGGAGCTGGACTCTCCTCCATCTCAGTTCTGTTTCTCCCCGCCATCGGCTGCACCTGCGGCGTTGGTAGTGTATAGTGTTCGTTCTTCGGATTCGTCCCAACTCCTCATCTCGTGTTCTCAGACATCCACTGACGCCGTGATACTTGGTAAGACCGCCTTTTATTTCTATCTATGGCGCTGCAGTGTTTTCCTACTTTTTCCTCAGTTAGTTCGTGATCATGTCCGGTTCTGGAGCAAGGCATAATGTCGGCGTAGGCCACGCCTTTGCGCTGGTGTCCTGTGGCTGCATTTTTCCGTCTTGGACCAGCATGATGTCTGTCTCCGTTGCCTGGGACCCAACCCACGACATGGGTACGCGTCGGCCTTGTTTCTCCATGGACCGTCATGTCCTCGAGTCCGGCGTGTTCAAGCTGGCAAGGCCCGCCGCCCACTTCGGGGACGGCGGCTGCCCAGGGATTCCCAGGTAAGGTCTCTAGGCCCTTCCCAGGTCCCTCTCCTGGCCTATACGGTCCGGCTGAGGAGGTAGCCTCCTCTCTTGCTGAAGAGGAAGCTTCTTTCAGTGTCGGGGAATGTCGTGGTCCCTCCCAGGGCGTGACGGTGACACCGCCTGCGGCAGTCACCTCTCGGAGGTGCAGGCTGGTCGAGTTGGCGTTTCGGGCGCCGGCTTCTGCCTCGTGCTGCGTCGCGCGCCGTGGGCTGGTCTGTTCTCCCGGGTGCCGGTCAGGTCCAACGCTGGAGCGGGCTTCAGCCTGGCTGGTGCCGCCGGGGAGGTCGGGCGGGGCTCGCGTGGGGCGGTGGTCGTCGCTGCCCTGGCACTGCTCAGGTGCTGCTGTTCTAGGATTCCGAGTTAGCATTGAGTTTCTGCTGGTCTGCCTTTCTTTGGAGGCCGATGACTCAGATGGGACCTGTCTTGCACCCTGACTCTGGAGTCAGGGTCTCTGTGGCACAGGGTGCCAGGCGCGAGCTGGCCCTTCCACTGTCCCCTCTCGCCCTCCTGGGGCTCGGGCTGGGTGGCCCTGGTCCCAGGGGGTTTGATGTGGTGACTGAGGAGGCCCTCCCAGGGGACCTGTGCAGCTGCCTCCGGGTGTTGTTGCCTCCTCTGGGGTAGGATGCTGCAGTCCAGGAGGAGGGCTCTTCGGAGTCTGAGGGGTTAAGGGGCAGGACGGGCCCCGGTCTCTGTCGACGCCTGGTGGCTAGGTCCGTGCGCCGAACCCCGCCTTCCTCCTGGCTCTAGGGTCTGTATTGCTGTGACTGCCCTTCTGAACCATGCAGTCCTGGTTCGTCACAGGGAGGCCTCCTGGCCTTCCAGGCATTGTTTTCTCAGGGTCTCCGCCTCTGGCGGTCTGGTTTGTCCGGGATCCCGCAGCTCGGCCTGCCTCGAATTTCAGAGTCCTGGCAGAGGTCAGTTGCCTCTCTGTAGGTGCCCCTCCAGACCTCTGCATCCACCCTTGCTTCCAGGCCATGCGGTCCTATGGGTCCATTGTCCTGGAGCAGTTCAGGGTTCTGTTGTGCCTTCCCTCACAGTTAGATGTGTGGCTGCGCGGTCTTCGACTCTCCCACCTCACTGCAGGGAATCCTTGACATTCTAGTTTCCATCCTCATCTTCCCCTCTGAGGTAGAACCCTGCTCATCTTTTTCTTCCAACGCTGATTTCACTGAATATCAGCGATTCTCTCGAGATGGTGAGGGACCTTCAATCTCTTTGTAAGGAGAGTAATGTCGGTGGAGACACGTGAATCTTGGAGAATTCAGGTGCCCAGCACCTGGTGGTACCTTCCTGCCTATCCTCCAGGAGTCGCTCATCCTCCTGGCAGTCACCAGCCTTTCTTCTGCCCCCGCTGACTGGTCAGGTATTGCCCTCGGATCCCTGGGTACCTTTCCCGCCCTCGGGCTTGGTGTACCTAGAGACTCCTTTTCATGCTGTCTGGGCGACCGCCACAGATTCGATTCTCTACAGTTTGACCGGTGGGGCTGGAGGTTTCTTCTCTATGTGGCTTGTATTGCATCATGTTAGGGTCACCATTGCTCACAGTCGGCATTGTGGTTGATGTTTCCCAGCTTAGCATCAATGCCTGATACGGATAAACCAGATAAGTATTGCCTCCGCTATAGGCCTGAGCTGGTAAGCTTAGCAAGGGCATCTTCTGGCCTCCAATGAGGTGTTTCAGGCTTGGGACGATCTGTATTGTCTGACTGCAGCTCGTCTATCAGGTTGTCACCCCTGGTCCGGGACGAGGGTGATGCGTCTGCCTGGGACCTGCTTTTTTTCCTCCAGAGCTAGGAGACTTTGCAGCTTCCTCTGTCTCCGGTCCTTGGGAGGCACCTCCAGCTTTTCTCCCACATAGCTTCTGTACTAGCCAGGGTCTTCCCTTCTATTTCTCACCAACAGGAGGTTGGGGTCTGTTCCCTCATGGTTCTACCCTCCCTTTTTTATGAGGGGTTGGCTTTTCCTAATGAATGGTGAAGATTGACAAGGAAGATATGAAAATTACGTACCTACCGTGATTCTGATCTCTTGTATCTCACCATTCACTGATACCCACCCACCTTCCCCAGTGCCTCCTCTGTGCTGCCTCCTCCGCTCTTTTACTCCCTTGGCCTTTTGTCTAAAAAAAAACTCTTTTTTTTTTTTCCCATTCTTGTGAATGGATCCCAGGATTTACTTCACTCTAAGATTGATTGGCTTTTGCTCATAAAAGGGAGTCGTTGGAGAGCGGCTCTTGCTTGTTGTGTTTGGTAGCTGGCACTTTAGACTCTGTGTAAATACTGTCTGTACAGTTACATAGTCCCAAGTAGAAGAAAAATTGCTAATCAATTATTTAAACCCTGACCCCTTTTTTTCTCAAGGTAAAGAGGAACTATACGTTACAAATTTTTAATTTTGAGGGAACTCTTCTGACTGTTTCACGGTGCGATTCCTGCCTCCTCAGGTCATGTTGCACAGCCTGTGGCTATGCCCTTCTCTGCACTTAACTTAGGATCCCCTGGCAGGCATTTTTTTTCAAAAGCTTTACAGCTGCTGGTCGAGCTTGTCAGCTTCAAGCTCTGTCTGCCTTGCCATAGCAGTCTGATTGAGTCCCCTCATTTTCCTACAAACTGCCTTCGAGAAGGCTATTTTTCCATACTATTCTATGGTAGCACCACTGTTAGAACTTAGTCCCCTCCTGAGGGGACTCTTCCGGAACAGGTTCTGCTCAGTCAGTCCCAGCCCTCAACTGGATGAAGAGACTTGCATGTTGAGAGTCCAGAGACTCTGCCCTCTTGGTCTGTTTAGCAGGTTTGGTGAACCTCCTCAGTCCTACCAATGATTCTGTTTTCATACTTTCGAGCCTATAAGCCTCTCAACCAACAATGCTCGACGGCACTGTTCTCCTTCTCAACATGCCACTCTTTCTTTCCTTCTTCTTCTCATTCCCTCCTTCCCCTCTCTCTGTTCCTCCCTAGAGCCTCCTGAAAGGAGGCCCTGTGTCCCTTAGGGTAGAATTCTCTCCTCTGTTCATTCCCATCGGCTTATTCCTTTTTCAGTTTATTTCTTTCCTTTTTCTATCCCTTGGCTCTCTTGCCTCGCTTTTTTCTCATACTTTATTTTGCCTCTGGCTAACAGAACTGAGTCATGGACACAGGGGAGGAGGTGAGCACTACTCCCTTCACAAAAAGAAGGTCCTACAAGAGCTGCTAAGCTCAGGTGGATAAGGCAATGGACCTGATGGCATACATCCCAGGGTACTTAAGGAGCTAAAGGAGGAACTAGCAGAGCCGTTAGCAGAATTGTTTAGTGAGTCTCTGAGCACAGAGAGGTCCCAGAAGACTGGAGAAGGGTTTATGTGATCCCACTCCACAAGAGTGGTAGCAGGGAGGAGGCGGGAACTACAGACCAGTCAGTCTTACCTCAGTAGTGGGCAGATTATGGAGGCACTCTTAAGGAAAGGATAGTGCAACACCTGGAATCCATAGGGGCACAGGATCCAAGACAGCATGGGTTTACAAAGGAAGGTCCTGTCAAACTAATCTCATAGATTTCTTTGACTGGGTAACCAGAGTGGTGGACCAAGGGGAGCAGTTGATGTCGCCTACCTTGACTTCAGCAAAGCTTTTGACACTGTTCCACATAGAAGATTGATAAATAAGCTAGGTAGGCTCGGGTGGTCAAGTTGGTCAACTGGGTGGCAAACTGGTTGACTGGCAGAAAACAGAGAGTGTGGTAAATGGTATACAGTCAGAAGAGATGCAAGTCACAAGTGGGGTACCTCAGGGATCAGTCCTGGGGCGAGTCCTATTCAACATCTTCTTCATAGTGACCCAGATGGACTAGAGGGTAAGGCTTGTCTGTTTGCAGATGACACCAAGATCTGCAACAGAGTAGATGATCCAGATGGGGTGGGCAGAATGAGAAGAGATCTGGATAAACTAGCAGAATGGTCAGAAGAGTGCAACTGGGTTTAATGCAAGAAGTGCAAAATCGCACATAGGGAAGAGAAACCCTGAAGCCACTTATAGGCTGGGAGGGGAGTTGCTAGCAGTCACAAAGGAAGGAGGAGACTTGGGCATCATCATCACTGATGACCTAAAATCATCCAAGCAGACCTCTAAAGCAGTAGGTAAGGCTAGGGGGGTGGGGTGTATTAGTAGGGGTATCACAAGTCGTAAGAGGGAGGTAATAATCCCTCTGTACAAGACATTGGTTAGGCCCCATCTGGAGTACTGCGTGCAGTATTGGAGGCCACACCTTCACAAGGACATTATCCAAATTGAGGCAGTCCAGAGAAGGGCAACTAAAATGGTGCAGGGACTGCATCAGAAGACATATGAGGACAGATTAACGGAGCTCAATATGTATACCCTTGAGCAAAGGAGGAGAGAGGTGATATGATCGAGTACATTTAAACACCTAAGGGCATAAACAAGGTGAAAGAGTCTAACATGTTTAAATATAAGAAAATAGCAGGACAAGAGGACACAGTATTGAGATTAGAGGGAGGCCGATTAAGGGGAAATGTGAGGAAATTCTTTTTCACAGAAAGGGTGGTAGATGCATGGAATGGCTTACCACGAAGTGGTGGCTATGAATACAGTGCAGGGCTTCAAACAGGCATGGGATAGGCATAAGGGAGCAATACAAATGACTATGAATAGATAGGTCACTGACAGAGCAAAGTCAGATGGCACATTTATAAGGTAGAAAAGAAATGGCAGACTGGATGGGCTTTAGTCCTTATCTGCAACAACTTTTGTTTCTATGTTATCCTACACTCTGAATAAACCCAAGGTACCAAGCATAACCCTATCCATCTCCCGCATCTGTTGCAAACTCTTACATCTATCTCACCTAACCTTGATGTTAGCTGGGGATATAGAGAAAAACCCTGGACCTCCATGTAACCTATCCTGTAAAGCTACAAACTGGCATGACACCAAGGGCTTCCGTATTGCCCACCTAAACATTAGGAGTCTGCTTCGCAACAAGGCTGAACTAGAGGCGTGGGTTGCTCAGCACAACCCAGATATCCTCTGTTTGTCTGAAACCTGGCTAAAACCCTCCACCCTGATCATCTCAGCTCATGCCCAACTACAACATCATTCAGCAGGATAGGCCATTAACAAAGCAGGGTGGGGGTTGCCATTTTTCAAACCTCACCTTCTTTATCCCCAGTGCCCAACCTTCCCTATCTTAGTGTGAAGCAATATATGCTACCATAAAGCTTTGGTCTAAGAAACTTCACTTGGTCTGTGTCTATAACCCTCCGCTGGTGGCAGGGCTAATGTGGAACTGCTATCTCAGGTTGATAAGGCTATTAGTCATAATGAAGTCCTCATTCCTGGGGACCTGAACCTAAACTGGACCAGTAAATTAAACCAGTCCTTTCACACTATTGTCCAAGGACATAATCTTCATCAACTTATTGCAGACCCTACCAGGGTCATGCCCCCCTCCCTCGGGCTAGTACTCTTATAGACTGGGTCCTCACAAACCACCCGGATAGCATAGCATGTGCAGGGACCCTAGCTGACTCAATCAGTGATCACTTCCCAGTCTTCTGCACCTGGCGTGCGTCAAGTAAACCTACTCCACCTCTAAACTCATCACCTTCTGAAACCTGGCTAACTTTAACCAAGATATTTCTATGATCTCACTGATCAACTGGTCCCCATTCACACCTGTAATAACGCTCAAATGGCATTAGACCATTTCTCGCTAAATTTAATCTGCTCCAAGGCACCCATGCTCCCTGTGTCACTCGTCGGATCCATGGTTCATAGATGAAATGCCTCCAAAGACCTACTTGCATTGATTAGGTCCAGGGACAAAGCGTGGTGCCGCTTCAAAACCACTGAGCAACTGGCTGAGTATAATAATTACACGAGCCCAGAGAAATATATGCAAAGGCAAATTCGATTAGCTAACAGCTCCTTCTGTAAAATCTGCTAACTAAAACAGCAGGTAACTCGAAAAAATTCTGGCACTACAAAAACCCTCCTTGAAGCAAATCAAACGGCACATACAAATGACATGCTGATTAACCGCATACACCGCAATAATCCTACTAGTATAGCTAACGCTTTTAACCACCATTTCCTGGACCTCACCAGTTACCAGGTTCCATCCCCTACGCATGTCTCTTCACACAACTAGCGTTAAACCTCAATTCACACTCCCCTTCAGGTTCGGAATATTACAAAATCTGAAGTTCTGAGGCTTCTCCTCTCCACCCCAGACCATACCAGTGTAGGGTCTGATGGGCTGGAGCCTAGGCTTCTAAAGACCGCCACCTTGTTTATAGCCTGTCCCCTTACCAAAATCTTCAATCTATCTCTAAGTCACAGCTCAGTCCCCAACATCTGGAAAATAGCCAAAGTCACCCCTATTCCAAAAAAGGGTGATCTCAAATTAATCTCTAACTACCGCCCTATGGCTATCCTCTCCCTCCTCAGTAAAATCCTCGAAAAACTTGTGGCAACCCAAACTCTTGATTACCTGCAGAAGCATAACCTCTTGTCTGCGCTTAACATGGTTTCGCAAGGCAGTACGACTACTACCCTCCTTAAACTCACCAATGATATATTTTCTGCTATGGACTCTGGCCTCCTGACTGGTGCTATCTTCATTGACTTAACGAAGCTTTTGACCTGGTAGACCATTCCCTCCTTCTTTCTAAACTTCACTTCCTCGACTTCTCTAGTGGTGTAGTAGCCTGGTTTGACAGTTACCTGTCCGTAGACAACAGACCGTTGTCTTCAATTCCGCCTCTTCTAATCCCTCATCTATCCAAGTTGGTGTGCCCCAGGGTTCCATACTTGGCCTTTTCTTTTCCATCTTCATTAATGACATCCCGCTGCTTGCTTCAACCTGCTCAACCCTCCTTTATGCAGACCTAGTAATTTATCACAGTGCTAGGAACTCACTTGACGTCAACCAACCTCTTAACTCAGACTTCACGTCCATTCAGTCGTGCCTGATAGAGAATAAACTCATTCTCAGCATTAGTAAGACACATTCCATGCTCTTTGGATCGCTCGCCAAACTCAAAGTAAACCCTGATGCCCTAAAAATCAGCTGTACCGACGGCTCTTCACTTAACAGCACCAAATCTTTCAAATACCTGGACATCACTCTAGATGAATCCCTTAACTTTGACCTTCACATAACCAACACCTGTAAATCTTTAAATGCTAGATTAGGTGGTGCCTACCGCACCAGCTATGCCCTTACCCCTTCGGCTAGACTTGCTGTGGCTCAAGGCTTTTTACTCCCCGCCCTGGCTTATGGATCAGCCATGTATCTATCTGCCTCTAAATCCTCCCTCCAGAAGTGGGACACCACCTATGACAATATCTGTCCGTATGCCTCTGCATCCCCTCGTTTCACACACCATTGCCAACTTTACTCTGACCTTAACTGGCCTTGCCCCTCTGGCCATCGGCTCCAATCCCTTGGGTCTCTTATTGACAATACAGTCCGCACTGGCATTCCATCTTCACTCGCCTGTCTGCTCCACTCACACCCTCTGCCCTACGAGCTCCGATCCGCCGACCTAGGCCCCTATCACATTCCCAGATGTAAAACCAAAATGGGCTTGCACACCTATGCACATATGGCCCCAAAATACTTGAACTCGTTACCTCCAAATATTCGTGGAGCACCTACCCATGCTAGCTTTAAAACTCGGCACCGGGAACATCTACAATCAATCAGCCAATGCACCTGCTTTAATCCACCTTAGACTTCATCATCTCCCCTCTCTCTCACTATATTACTTTACTCTTCTATGTCTCTTTCCCCACCTCCCTGTTTACCAATCTCTCCTCCTCCACTTTCTCCCTCACCCTCACTCTCCACCTTTCCCTCTCTCTTATCATCTCAGCCTCAATTTGGCACTTACTGTACTTTGTTTTGTATAAACCTTTCATTGCTAATGCCTATTTCACTCACTGTGTAACTCTAGTTGTGCATGTTACCTAGATGTATTTCTCCAGTTTAGCCTCCATTGCAACACTCCCTCTTGTGAACTACTCTTTGGCCCAGATATTCAAAAGGGTTGCGCCATGCGCAACAGGGTTGCGCATGCGCAAGTCCTGCATTGCGCCATTCTGCGATATTCAGCAGGAGGCAGTTGCGCCACTGAAAACAGGTTGAGCAACAGCGCAATGCAAATGAATGCATGCTCAACAGGAGGGGGAGGAACCATGCATAAACTGCACAACCCGATATTCAGTCGGGTTGTGCGAAATGTGCTCTGCACAACTTTGAGCCAAAAAGGATCAAGTTGAGGCCACCCACAGGTGAGCTGCTGTATTGCAGAGCACAAACAGCAGCTGCCACCCGTGGCTGGCCCCAACTCAGTCCCTGTGCCCCCCACCAGCCCGATTGTGGGCAGAACGTAAAGAACCCCCTGCCAAACATCTCCCTAATGCCCGATCGCAGGCAGAATGTATACTGACAACCTCCCCAGTACCCGATCGCGGGCAGAATGTATATCTACAACCTTCCAGTGCCCGATCAGGCAGGAATGTATAATGACAACCCCCAAACATCTCCCAATGCCCGATCACGGGCAGTATGTATAATGACAACCCCCGCCCAAACATCTCCCAATGCCCGTCGCGGACAGAACGATACCTGACAACCCCCAATATCTCCCATCGCCCAATCGCGGGCAGAACATGAAACAACCCTCCAGGCTCATCGCGGGAATGTAAAGACCCCCAAACCCGAATATTCCTGGGGTCCAGTGTAATGCCCGACGCGGCAGAATGTCCAGATTCCTCCCAAATTTCACGCCATCGCTGGCAGAACGATTACGACAACCTCGCTCATCCTGGCCTGTCTCATCATGGGCAGCATAATGATACTAACATCTTCCCATGCCGAGTCAAGGCAGAACGAATAATTTCAGCGATCGCTGGCAGAAGTCTCGTTCTACGATCTTTCGGTGGTCCAGTGATTGTGTACGATCGCTGGCAGAATGTCCAGTGACAACCTCTAAACATCTCTCTGGTGTCAGTGTCCCCCACCCCACCCACTCCATGAAGCTCCCACCACCCCGCCTCCCCCGCAGCCGGGCGGCAGCATCCCACTCGCTTTGCGCTTGCAAATATTTCATCGACTGACTGTTCAGAGCAGACGCTTATTGTGAAGAGAGCCACGGCGCAGAGCTCCATACTGTGCATGACAGTCCGATATCAATACAAATCTGACTGTCATACGTATGGCTGCACGCCTTTCGCCTCTAGCTCTGCACCAATGGGCGGCAGCCCTACTGGACAGTCAGCCGCGGGCGTGCAGGTGGCAGGCGGGTGGATGCTGGCCGCCAGCTGCCGGGGAGCGGGCAGGGGCTGAGGTGGATGGGGTGGGGGGGACACTAGACACCAGGAGATGTTTGGGGGTTGTCACTGACATTCTGCCCACGGCATTACGGTCCACTGGACCACCAGGGAGATATTCGGGTGGGGGGTCTTTTTATATTCCGCCCGCGATCGGGCACTGGGGTTGTTTCACGCTCTGCCTGCGATTGGGCATTGGGAGATGTTTGGGGTTGTTCAGAGCACGTCTGCCCAAGCGATCGGCATTGGAGATGTTTTGGGGGTTGTCGTATACGCCGTCCGCGATCGGGCATTGGGAGATGTTTGGGCAGGGGCTGTTATTATACATACTGCCCGTAATCGGGCATTGGGAGATGCTTGGGGTTGTTATACGCTCTGCCCGCTGATTGGGCATTGGGAGATGCTTGGGGGTTAGTATACCGCCTGCCTCATGATCAGGCATTGGGAGATGTTTGGGGGTTTGTTTTACGCTCTGCCCACATTGCTGCAGGTGCATCGTCCCTCGACGGGCTGCCTGGCGGTGGGCAGCCAGGCTATCCTCAGGGATTGGCGCACCTACATGCTAATGGCATGCAAATGGGGCCATAATCAGATGCAAATGGCCCCTCCTGCGCCTTGCATGAATTATGGCCCCATTTGCATGTCACCTTTTGAATATCGGAAATTTGCGCGTGGCGCAATGGTACTAGCGCCACCGCAAGTTTAATGCTCAACTCTGACAACTTGCGGTGTCGCAAGTTCCACTGTGCCATGCACAGTGGTTGTGGTTGGGTGATATTCAAAGGAGTTGCTCAATAGCGCAACTCCTTTGAATATCGCCCCAGCCACACCCCTGTGCAACTATTTTGAGCAGCGCAAGGGCTTGCGCCTCAGAATGGCACAGTTTGAATATCCGGGCCTTTGAATTTATTGTTCCAGTTTTATTTAGCAGCCTACATTCCTCACTGTGTTTCACCAATATCACGTGCTGCGTCACATGTGTGTTTCATTTTGTATGTCTTAAACTGTCTTCTCCTGGGTCGTGCCTGAAAATAGGCATTGCTATGCCTAGTGCACTCACCCGGTTACCAAAAGCAAATAAATAAATTCCTCTGCTTCCGGGTGACTGGGTATTTTCGGCCGGGACGCTGGAAAGTAAAATATTAATAAAATGAAGGAAAATGGTAAGCATTTTCCCTTGTTACACATTTAGGGACATTATGTGAGGCATATTTGATAGATAGGAGCACAAAGGTGCACTGATAGCCTCTGATAGAAAACCGAGGGGGAACACTGACAGTGCCCCTTTAATTGTTATATGTGAATGTATGCTATACTGCCTTTTAACCACTGTGTGGCACCATTGTTGTACACTGGCACTATAAATTGTTACAATTGCTTCTATAATTGCACTTTGCTAGACACTGGTCAATGATGTCATCATATGTACAGTATGGTATAAAAGGCTTCAGACATTTTTTGGTAATAGACCCTTTGATGAAGGAACTTGCTTCTGAAACATGACATGATCTTACACATGGCACCTGAATACAATGAAATGCTCTTTTGAAATGATGGTGAGCAGTCCTTTTATTTTGTTAGCAGAGTGCAAGATTTCCTTGCTTTTGTATCTGTTTATACACCCTGCACCTGCCTCCATGTGCAACCTCTTTATTTGATCTGCATCTTGATATCTACTTGTCTTTAATTTTTTTTAATTCTCTTTCAACCTTGTCCTGCCAGCCAGGACCTCCTTCCACCTCACTCTAATACCCTGGTTCTATTCTCCCTGCAACCTTGGTCCTTGGGTCCACCCACACCTCACTTGCCGAGTTGGTCCCCTTGGCTTATCTCCGAACTGGGATGCGGTGCCACTCCTCTGGTGACTACTACCTGTGTAATCCAGTAAGTCAGATGCAGAAGTGAAGGCAAGGATCTCCAGGGTCAGGAGAACAAAGCCCTGTGTTAGACAAGGCAGGCAAGGAAGGGTTACATCTTCCCAGCTGGTGGTGCCCTTTCGTATTTTTTCTGTGTTTCCCCTGGAGGGAGCAGATATACAGTGATGTCATGAAGTATCAAGCATGCTCAGGGACATGATATGCTGACATCTGCCACATCTCTTCAATCCCTGCCTTAGCAGTGTTCCCGGGCTCACGGCCTCCTGACTGCCACCAGACAGCATCCTACTGCACACCCCTCCAATCTCTACCTTAGCAGTTTTTCCAGGCTCACTGCCTCTCTACTAACAACAAACAGAATCCTATTGCCACAACCCTCCAATCCCTGCCTTAGCACTGTTCCCAGGCTCACTGCCTCCCTACTGACAACAGACAGAATCCTATTGCCACATCCCTCCAATTCCTGCCTTAGCAGTGTTCCTAGGATCACTGCCTCCTGACTGCTATCAGACAGCATCCTACTGCCACACCCCTTCAATCCCTGCCTTAGCAGTATTCCCAGGCTCACTGCCTCCCTACTGACAACAGACAGAATCCTATTGCCACATCCCACCAATCACTGCCTTAGCACTGTTCCCAGGCTCACTGCCTCCCTACTGACAACAGACAGAATCCTATTGCCACATCCCTCCAATCCCTGTCTTAGCAGTGCTCACAGGCTAGCTGCCTCCTGACATCCCCCCGACAGCATCCGACTGCCACATCCCTCCAATCCCTGCTTTAGTAATGTTACCAAGCTAACTGCCTCCTGACTGCCACCAGACAGCATCCTACAGCCACATCCCTCCAATACCTGCCTTAACACTGTTTCCAGGCTAACTGCCTCCTGACTGCCACCAAACAGCATCCTACTGCCACACCCAGCCGATCCCTGCTTTTGGAGTGTTCCCAGGCTCACTGCCTCCCCACTGACAACAGACAGCATCCTATTGCCACATCCCTCCAATCCCTGCCATAGCAGTCTTCACAGGCTCACAGCCTCCTGACTGCCACCAGACAGCATCCTACTGCCACATCCCTCCAATCCCTGCTTTAGCAATGTTCCCAGGCTCACGGCCTCCTGACTGCCACCAGACAGCATCCTACTGCCACTCCCATTCAATCACTGCTTTAGAGGAGGGCAACAAAGATGGTGCATGGATTGCATCACAAGTCCTATGAGGACAGGTTGAAGGCACTGAACATGTACTCCCTGGAGGAGAGGAGGGAGAGAGGGGATATGATAGAGACATACAAGTATCTTACAGGGAGGAACTGGGTGCAGGAATGCACTATTTTTAAGCGAAAAAGATGTTCCAGGACTAGAGGGCATGGGATGAAGTTGGAGGGATGACGATTCAGAGGAAACTTGAGGAAGAATTTCTTCACAGAACGGGTGGTGGACAAGTGGAACACCCTGCCAGAGGAAGTGGTGGGGGCTGAAACAATCACGGGATTTAAGAATGCATGGGATAGACATAAAGGAATTCTGGAGGTCAGGAGTAAGGGGCAACAGACTTCTTGGAAAACATAAACTGAACTTACAGACTTAAATGGGCAGACTGGGTGGGCCATAGGCCCTTATCTGCCGACACTGTCTATGTATCTATGTAATGTTCCCAGGCTAACTGCCTCTTGACTGCCTCAGACAGCATCCTACTGCCACACCCCTCAAATCCCTGCTTTAACAGTTTTCCCAGGTTAACTGCCTCCCGACAGCCACCAGACAGCATCCTATTATGACACCCAGCCAATCCCTGCCTTTGGAGTGTTCCAAGGCTCACTGCCTCCTGACTGCCACCAGACAGCATCCTACTGCCACACCCCTCAAATCCCTGCTTTAACAGTTTTCCCAGGCTAACTGCCTCCCGACAGCCACCAGACAGCATCCTACTATGACACCCAACCAATCCTTGCCTTTGGAGTGTTCCAAGGCTCACTGCCTCCTGACTGCCACCAGACAGAATCCTACTGCCACACCCCTCCAATCCCTGCCTTTGCAGTTTTCCCAGGCTAAATGCCTCCTGACTGTCACCAGACAGCATCCTACTATCACACCCAGCCGATCCCTACCTTTGGAATGTTCCAAGGCTCACTGCCTCCTGACTGCCACCAGACAGCATCCTACTGCCACACCCCTCCAATATCTGCCTTTGGAGTTTTCCCAGGCTCACTGCCTACTGACTGCCACCAACAGCATCCTACTGCTCCACCCCTCCAGTCCCTGCCCTAGCAGTGTTCCCAGACTCACTGCCTCCTGACTGCCACAAGACAGAATCCTACTGCCCCATCCCTCCAATCCCTGCCTTAGCAGTGCTCACAGGCTAGCTGCCTCTTGACTGCCATCAGACAGCTTCATACTGCCACATCCCTCCTATCCCTGCTTTAGCAGTCTTCCCAGGCTAACTGTCCCCTGACTGCCAACAGACAGCATCCTACTGCCACACCCCTCCAATCCCTGCCTTAGCACTGTTCCCAAGCTAACTGCCTCCTGACTGCCACCAGACAGCTTCATACTGCCACATCCCTCCCATCCCTGCCTTAGCAGTCTTCCCAGGCTAACTGCCCCCTGACTGCCAACAGACAGCATCCTACTGCCACACCTAGCTGATCCCTGCCTTTGGAGTGTTCCCAAGCTTACTGCCTCCTGACTGTGGCCAGGCAGCATTCTACTGCCACACCCCTCCAATCCCTGCCTTAGCAGTGTTCTCAGGCTCACTGCCTCCTGACAGCCACCAGACAGCATCCTACTGCCACTCCCATTCAATCACTGCTTTAGCAGTGTTCCCAGGCTAACTGCATCTTGACTGCCTCTAGACAGTATCCTACTGCCACATCCCTCCAATCTCTGCCTTAGCAATGTTCCCAGTCTAACTGCCTCCAAACAGCATCCCACTGCCACATCCCTGCAATCTCTGCCTTAGCAGTGTTCCCAGGCAAACTGCCTCCTGACTGCCACCAGACAGCATCCTACTGCCTCACCCCTCCAATCCCTGTCTTAGCAGCGTTCCCAGGCTAGCTGCCTCGTGACTGCCACCAGACAGCATCCTACTGCACCATCCCTCCAATCCCAGCCTTAGCAATATTCCCAGGCTAGCTGCCTTCTGACTGCCACAGACAGCTTCCTACTGCCACACCCCTCAAATCCCTGCTTTAACAGTTTTCCCAGGCTAGCTGCCTCCCGACAGCCACCAGAGAGCATCCTACTATGACACCCAGCCAAATCCTGCCTTTGGAGTGTTCCAAGGCTCACTGCGTACTGACTGCTGCCAGACAGCATCCAATTGCCACACCAATTCAATCACTGCTTTAGCAGTGTTCCAAGGCTAACTGCCTCCTGACTGCCTCTAGACAGTATCCTACTGCCACATCCTTCCAGTCTCTGCCTTAGCAGTGTTCCCAGACTAACTGCCGCCAGACAGCATCCTATTACCACAACCATTCAATCACTGCTTTAGCAGTGTTCCCAGGCTAACTGCCTCCTGACTGCCTCTAGACAGTATCCTACTGCCACATCCCTCCAATCCCTGCCTTAGCAGTCTTCCCAGGCACACGGCCTTCAGACTGTCACCAGACAGCATCCTACTGCCACGCCCCTCCAATCACTGTCTTAGCAGCGTTCCCAGGCTAGCTGCCCCCCGACTGCCACCAGACAACATCCTACTGCGCCATCCCTCCAATCCCTGCCTTAGCAATGTTCCCAGGCTAACTGCCTCCTGACTGCCTCTAGACAGTATCCTACTGCCACATCCCTCCAATCCCTGCCTTAGCAGTGTTCCCAGGCTCACGGCCTCCTGACTGTCACCAAACGGCATCCTACTGCCACACCCCTCCAATCCCTGTCTTAGCAGCGTTCCCAGGCTAGCTGCCCCCTGACTGCCACCAGACAACATCCTACTGCGCCATCCCTCCAATCCCTGCCTTAGCAATGTTCCCAGGCTAACTGCCTCCTGACTACCACAGACAGCATCCTACTGCCACATCCCTCAAATCCCTGCATTAACAGTTTTCCCAGGCTAACTGCCTCCTGACAGCCATCAGAGAGCATCCTACTACGACACCCAGCCAATCCCTGCCTTAGCAGTGTTCCCAGGCTCACGGCCTCCTGACTGTCACCAGACGGCATCCTACTGCCACACCCCTCCAATCTCTGTCTTAGCAGCGATCCCAGGCAAGCTGCCCCCAACTGCCACCAGACATCCTACTGCACCATCCCTCCAATCCCTGCCTTAGCAATGTTCCCAGGCTAACTGCCTCCTGACTACCACAGACAGCATCCTACTGCCACACCCCTCCAATCCCTGCTTTAACAGTTTTCCCAGGCTAACTGCCTCCCGACAGCCACCAGAGAGAACCCTACTACCACACTCAGCCAATCCCTGCCTTTGGAGTGTTCCCAGGCTCACTGCCTCCTGACTGCCACCAGACAGCATCCTACTGCCACACCCCTCCAATCACTGCCTTTGGAGTTTTCCCAGGCTCACTGCCTCCTGACTGCTACCAAACAGCATCCTACTGCCACACCCAGCCGATCCCTGCCTTTGGAGTGTTCTCAGGCTTACTGCCTCCTGACTGCCACCAGTCAGCATCCTACTGCCCCACCCCTCGAATCCTTGCCTCAGAAGTGTTGCCAAGCTCACTGCCTCCCCACTGACAACAGACAGCATCCTATTGTCACATCCCTCCAAACCCTGCCATAGCAGTGTTCCCAGGCTCACAGCCTCCTGACTGCCACCGGACAGCAGCCTACTGCCACATCCCTCCCATCCCTGCCTTAGCAGTCTTCCCAGGCTAACTGCCCCCTGACTGCCACCAGACAGCATCCTACTGCCACACCCAGCCGATCCCTGCCTTTGGAGTGTTCCCAGGCTTACTGCCTCCTGACTGCCGCCAGACAGCATTCTGCTGCCACACCCCTCCAATCCCTGCCTTTGCAGTGTACCAAGGCTCACTGCCTCCTGACTGCCACCAGACAGCATCCTATTGCCACACTCATTCAATCACTGCTTTAGCAGTGTTCCCAGTCTAACTGCCCCCAGACAGCATCCTATTGCCATGTCCCTCCAATCCCTGCCATAGCGGTGTTCACAGGTAAACTGCCTCCTGACTGTCACCAGACAGCATCCTACTGCAACAACCCTCCAGTCCCTGTCTTAGCAGTGTTCCCAGACTCTCTGCCTCCTGACTGCCACCAGACAGCATCCTACTGGGGGGGGAAGGGACCTGGGGGTGGTGGTGGATGTCAAGATGAACAACTCTGAGACTTGTAGAAGGGCAGCAGCCAAGGCCAACAGGATTCTGGGATGCATCGCTAGGGGGATCACCTCAAGAAGGAGGGAAGTGATACTCCCTCTGTATAACTGCTTGGTGAGGCTGCACCTTGAGTACTGCACGCAGTTTTGGAGGCCACACTTAAAGAGGGACATTAACCTCCTGGAGAGGGTCCAGAGGAGGGCAACCAAAATGATTTGGGGTTTGGGGGACAGGACCTATGAGGAGAGGCTCGAAGAGCTAAATATGTACACATTGGAAGAGAGGAGGGACCGGGGGGACATGATAGAGGTCTTCAGGTACATGAAGAGGGTAAATAGGGAGGAGCAGTCAGGGTGCTTGAAGGAAGGAGAGGAGGGGCCACTAGAGGCATGGGTGAAAGCTGAGGGGGAAGATTCAGGGGAGAAAGGAGGAGATGCTACTTCACTGAGAGGGGGGTGGAGCCATGGAATACACTGCCTAGGGGGCTGGTGGAGGCAGAGACAGTGGAGGGGTTCAAGAGGCGGTGGGACAGGTACAGGGGAAGGGTTCTGGAAGCAAAATCTAATACAGCAAGAATATCCAGAACTGGGAAGGGAGAAGCCAGAGAAGGTGAGGGGGACAGCAAGGGCAGCACCCAGGGTGGGGGCTGACCAAACGAGCAGACACGAAAGACTGTTAGGCCTATTCTGCTGGCATTTTAGTATGTTAGTACTGCACCATCCCTCCAATCCCTGCCTTAGCAATGTTCCCAGGCTCTCTGCCTCCTGACTGCCACAGACAGCATCCTGCTGCCACATCCTCCCAGCACCCAGCCGATCCCTGCCTTTCGAGTGTTCCCAGGCTCACTGCCTCCCCACTGATAACAGACAGCATCCTATTGTCACATCCCTCCAATCCCTGCCTTAGCAGTGTTCCCAGGCTCACAGCCTCCTGACTGCCACCAGACAGCATCCTACTGCCACATCCCTCCCATCCCTGCCTTAGCAGTCTTCCAAGGCTAACTGCCCCCTGACTGCCAACAGACAGGATCCTACTGCCACAGCCCTCCAATCCCTGCCTTAGCAGTATACTCAGGCTGACTGCCTCCTGACTGCCACAGACAGCATCCTACTGCCACATCCCTCTAGTCCCTGCCTTAGCAGTGTTCCCAGGCTGACTGCCTCCTGACTGCCACCAGACAGCATCCTACTGCCACATCCCTCCAGTCCCTGCCTTAGCAATGTTCCCAGGCTGACTGCCTCCTGATTGCCACCAGACAGCATCCTATTACCACATCCCTCCAATCCTTGACTTAGCAGTGTTCCCAGGTTGACTGCCTCCTGACTGCCACCAGACAGCATCCTACTGCCACGTCCCTCCAATCCCTGCCTCAGCAGTGTTCCCAGGCTAACTGGCTCCTGACTGTCACTAGACAGTATCCTACTGCCACATCCCTCCAATCCCTGCCTTAGTAGTGTTTCCTGGCTAACTGCCTCCTGACTGCCACCAGACAGCATCCTACTATCACACCCAGAAGATCCCTACCTTTGGAATGTTCCAAGGCTCACTGCCTCCTGACTGCCACCAGACAGCATCCTACTGCCACACCCCTCAAATCACTGCCTTTGGAGTTTTCCCAGGCTCACTGCCTCCTGACTGCCACCAGACAGCATCCTACTGCCACACCCAGCCGATCCCTGCCTTTGGAGTGTTCCCAGGCTTACTGCCTCCTGACTGCCGCCAGACAGCATTCTGCTGCCACACCCCTCCAATCCCTGCCTTTGCAGTGTACCAAGGTCCACTGCCTCCTGACTGCCACCAGACAGCATCCTATTGCCACACCCATTCAATCACTGCTTTAGCAGTGTTCCCAGTCTAACTGCCCCCAGACAGCATCCTATTGCCACGTCCCTCCAATCCCTGCCATAGCGGTGTTTCCAGGCAAACTGCCTCCTGACTGTCACCAGACAGCAACCTACTGTCACACCCCTCCAATCCCTGTCTTAGCAGTGTTCCCAGGCTCTCTGCCTCCTGACTGCCACCAGACAGCATCCTACTGGGGGGGGGAATGCTACAAGTCTTGATGGCTGAGAGGGACCTGGGGGTGGTGGTGGATGTCTAGATGAACAACTCCGAGACTTGTAGGAGGCAGCAGCCAAGGCCAACAGGATTCTGGGATGCATCGCAGGGGATCACCTCCAGAAGGAGGAAGTGATACTCCTCTGTATAACTGCTTGGTGAGGCCGCACCTGAGTACTGCGTGCAGTTTTGGAGGCCACACTTAAAGAGGGACATTAACCTCCTGAAGAGGGTCCAGAGGAGGGCAACCAAAATGATTTGGGGCTTGGTGGACAGGACCTATGAGGAGAGGCTCGAAGAGCTAAATATGTACACATTGGAAGAGAGGAGGGACGGGGGACATGATAGAGGTCTTCAGGTACATGAAGAGGGTGACTAGGGGAGGAACAGTCAGGGTGCTTCGAAGGAAGGAGGAGGGGGCCACTAGAGGGCATGGGTGAAAGCTGGAGGGGAAGATTCAGGGGAGAAAGGAGGAGATGCTACTTCACTGAGAGGGTGGTGCAGCCATGGAATACACTGCCTAGGGGGCTGGTGGAGGCAGAGACAGTGGAGGGGTTCAAGAGGGGGTGGGACAGGTACAGTGGAAGGGTTCTGGAAGCAAAATCCAATGCAGCAAGAATATCCGGAACTGGGAAGGGAGAAGCCAGAGAAGGCGAGGGGGACAGCAAGGGCAGCACCCAGGGTGGGGGCTGACCAAACGAGCAGACACGAAAGACTGTTAGGC
Source organism: Neoceratodus forsteri (assembly GCA_016271365.2). NCBI lineage: Eukaryota > Metazoa > Chordata > Ceratodontiformes > Ceratodontidae > Neoceratodus > Neoceratodus forsteri. Next base: position 89,021,728 of record CM028136.1, read on the forward strand.
CTATTCTACTGACATTTTAGTATGTTAGTACTGCACCATCCCTCCAGTCCCTGCCTTAGCAATGTTCCCAGGCTCTCTGCCTCCTGACTGCCACAGACAGCATCCTGCTGCCACATCCCTCCCAGCACCCAGCCGATCCCTGCCTTTGGAGTGTTCCCAGGCTCACTGCCTCCCCACTGATAACAGACAGCATCCTATTGTCACATCCCTCCAATCCCTGCCTTAGCAGTGTTCCCAGGGTCACAGCCTCCTGACTGCCACCAGACAGCATCCTACTGCCACATCCCTCCCATCCCTGCCTTAGCAGTCTTCCAAGGCTAACTGCCCCCTGACTGCCAACAGACAGGATCCTACTGCCACAGCCCTCCAATCCCTGCCTTAGCAGTATACTCAGGCTGACTGCCTCCTGACTGCCACAGACAGCATCCTACTGCCACATCCCTCTGATCCCTGCCTCGGTAGTGTTCCCAGGCTGACTGCCTCCTGGCTGCCATCAGATAGCATTCTACTGCCACATCCCTCCAAACCCTGCCTCAGCAGTGTTCCCAGGCTAACTGCCTTCTGATTGCCCCCAGCCAGCATGCTACTGCCATGTCCCTCCAATCCTTGCCTTAGCAGTGTTCTGAGACTGACTGCCTCCTGACTGCCACCAGACAGCATCCTACTGCCACATCCCTCCAGTCCCTGCCTCAGCAGTATTCCCAGGCCTGCTGCCTCCTGACTGCCACCAGACAGCATCCTACTGCCTCATCCCTCTAGTCCCTGCCTCAGCTGAGTTCCCAGGCTGACTGCCTCCTGACTGCCACCAGACAGCATCCTACTGCCACATCCCTCCAATCCCTGCCTTAGCAATGTTCCCAGGTTGACTGCCTCCTGATTGCCACCAGACAGCATCCTACTGCCACATCCCTCCAATCCCTGCCTCAGCAGTGTTCCCAGGCTAACTGGCTCCTGACTGTCACTAGACAGTATCCTACTGCCACATCCCTCCAATCCCTGCCTTTGTAGTGTTTCCTGGCTAACTGCCTCCTGACTGCCAGCAGACAGCATGCTACTGCCACATCCCTCCAATCCCTGCTTTAGCAGTTTTCCCAGGTTAACTGCCTCCTGACTGCCACCAGACAGCATCCTACTATCACACCCAGAAGATCCCTACCTTTGGAATGTTCCAAGGCTCACTGCCTCCTGACTGCCACCAGACAGCATCCTACTGCCACACCCCTCAAATCACTGCCTTTGGAGTTTTCCCAGGCTCACTGCCTCCTGACTGCCACCAGACAGCATCCTACTGCCACACCCAGCCGATCTCTGCCTTTGGAGTGTTCCCAGGGTTACTGCCTCCTGACTGCCGCCAGACAGCATTCTGCTGCCACACCCCTCCAATCCCTGCCTTTGCAGTGTACCAAGGTCCACTGCCTCCTGACTGCCTCCAGACAGCATCCTATTGCCACACCCATTCAATCACTGCTTTAGCAGTGTTCCCAGTCTAACTGCCCCCAGACAGCATCCTATTGCCACGTCCCTCCAATCCCTGCCATAGCGGTGTTTCCAGGCAAACTGCCTCCTGACTGTCACCAGACAGCAACCTACTGTCACACCCCTCCAATCCCTGTCTTAGCAGTGTTCCCAGGCTCTCTGCCTCCTGACTGCCACCAGACAGCATCCTACTGGGGGGGGGAATGCTACAAGTCTTGATGGCTGAGAGGGACCTGGGGGTGGTGGTGGATGTCTAGATGAACAACTCCGAGACTTGTAGGAGGGCAGCAGCCAAGGCCAACAGGATTCTGGGATGCATCGCTAAGGGGATCACCTCCAGAAGGAGGGAAGTGATACTCCTCTGTATAACTGCTTGGTGAGGCCGCACCTTGAGTACTGCGTGCAGTTTTGGAGGCCACACTTAAGAGGACATTAACCTCCTGAAGAGGGTCCAGAGGAGGGCAACCAAAATGATTTGGGGCTTGGGGACAGGACCTATGAGGAGAGGCTCAAGAGCTAAATATGTACACATTGGAAGAGAGGAGGGACCGGGGACATGATAGAGGTCTTCAGGTACATGAAGAGGGTGACTAGGGAGGAACAGTCAGGGTGCTCTGAAGGAAGGAGAGGGGCCACTAGAGGCATGGGTGAAAGCTGGAGGGGAAGATTCAGGGAGAAAGGAGGAGATGCTACTCACTGAGAGGGTGGTGCAGCCATGGAATACACTGCCTAGGGGGCTGGTGGAGGCAGAGACAGTGGAGGGTTCAGAGAGGTGGGACAGGTACAGTGGAAGGGTTCTGGAAGCAAAATCCAATGCAGCAAGAATATCCGGAACTGGGAAGGGAGAAGCCAGAGAAGGCGAGGGGGACAGCAAGGGCAGCACCCAGGGTGGGGGCTGACCAAACGAGCAGACACGAAAGACTGTTAGGCCTATTCTACTGACATTTTAGTATGTTAGTACTGCACCATCCCTCCAGTCCCTGCCTTAGCAATGTTCCCAGGCTCTCTGCCTCCTGACTGCCACAGACAGCATCCTGCTGCCACATCCCTCCCAGCACCCAGCCGATCCCTGCCTTTGGAGTGTTCCCAGGCTCACTGCCTCCCCACTGATAACAGACAGCATCCTATTGTCACATCCCTCCAATCCCTGCCTTAGCAGTGTTCCCAGGCTCACAGCCTCCTGACTGCCACCAGACAGCATCCTACTGCCACATCCCTCCCATCCCTGCCTTAGCAGTCTTCCAAGGCTAACTGCCCCCTGACTGCCAACAGACAGGATCCTACTGCCACAGCCCTCCAATCCCTGCCTTAGCAGTGTACTCAGGCTGACTGCCTCCTGACTGCCACAGACAACATCCTACTGCCACATCCCTCTGATCCCTGCCTCGGTAGTGTTCCCAGGCTGACTGCCTCCTGGCTGCCATCAGATAGCATTCTACTGCCACATCCTCCAAACCCTGCTCCAGCAGTGTTCCCAGGCTAACTGCCTTCTGATTGCCCCAGCCAGCATGCTACTGCCATGTCCCTCCAATCCTTGCCTTAGCAGTGTTCTGAGACTGACTGCCTCCTGACTGCCACCAGACAGCATCCTACTGCCACATCCCTCCAGTCCCTGCCTCAGCAGTATTCCCAGGCCTGCTGCCTCCTGACTGCCACCAGACAGCATCCTACTGCCACATCCCTCTAGTCCCTGCCTCAGCTGAGTTCCCAGGCTGACTGCCTCCTGACTGCCACCAGACAGCATCCTACTGCCACATCCCTCCAATCCCTGCCTTAGCAATGTTCCCAGGTTGACTGCCTCCTGATTGCCACCAGACAGCATCCTACTGCCACGTCCCTCCAATCCCTGCCTCAGCAGTGTTCCCAGGCTAACTGGCTCCTGACTGTCACTAGACAGTATCCTACTGCCACATCCCTCCAATCCCTGCCTTTGTAGTGTTTCCTGGCTAACTGCCTCCTGACTGCCAGCAGACAGCATGCTACTGCCACATCCCTCCAATCCCTGCTTTAGCAGTTTTCCCAGGTTAACTGCCTCCTGACTGCCACCAGACAGCATCCTACTATCACACCCAGAAGATCCCTACCTTTGGAATGTTCCAAGGCTCACTGCCTCCTGACTGCCACCAGACAGCATCCTACTGCCACACCCAGCCGATCCCTGCCTTTGGAGTGTTCCCAGGGTTACTGCCTCCTGACTGCCGCCAGACAGCATTCTGCTGCCACACCCCTCCAATCCCTGCCTTTGCAGTGTCCAAGGTCCACTGCCTCCTGACTGCCACCAGACAGCATCCTATTGCCACACCCATTCAATCTCTGCTTTAGCAGTGTTCCCAGTCTAACTGCCCCCAGACAGCATCCTATTGCCACGTCCCTCCAATCCCTGCCATAGCGGTGTTTCCAGGCAAACTGCCTCCTGACTGTCACCAGACAGCAACCTACTGTCACACCCCTCCAATCCCTGTCTTAGCAGTGTTCCCAGGCTCTCTGCCTCCTGACTGCCACCAGACAGCATCCTACTGGGGGGGGAAATGCTACAAGTCTTGATGTCTGAGAGGGACCTGGGGGTGGTGGTGGATGTCTAGATGAACAACTCCGAGACTTGTAGGAGAGCAGCAGCCAAGGCCAACAGGATTCTGGGATGCATCGCTAGGGGGATCACCTCCAGAAGGCGAGAAGTGATACTCCCTCTGTATAACTGCTTGGTGAGGCCGTACCTTGAGTACTGCATGCAGTTTTGGAGGCCACACTTAAAGAGGGACATTAACCTCCTGGAGAGGGTCCAGAGGAGGGCAACCAAAATGATTTGGGGCTTGGGGACAGGACCTATGAGGAGAGGCTCAAGAGTAAATATGTACAATTGGAAGAGAGGAGGACCGGGGACATGATAGAGGTCTTCAGGTACATGAAGAGGGTAAATAGGGAGGAACAGTCAGGGTGCTTCAAAGGAAGGAGGAGGGGGCCACTAGAGGGCATGGGTGGAAGCTGGAGGGGGGAAGATTCAGGGGAGAAAGGAGGAGGTGCTACTTCACTGAGAGGGTGGTGGAGCCATGGAATGTGGGGCTGGTGGAGGCAGAGACAGTGGAAGGGTTCAAGAGAGGGTGGAACAGGTACAGGAGAAGGGTTCTGGAAGCAAAATCCAATGCAGCAAGAATATCTGGAACTGGGAGGGGAGAAGCCAGAGAAGGCGAGGGGGACAGCAAGGGCAGCACCCAGGGTGGGGGCTGACCAAACGAGCAGACACGAAAGACCATTAGGCCTATTTTGCTGGCATTTTAGCATGTTAAGACTGCACCATCCCTCCAATCCCTGCCTTAGCAATGTTCCCAGGCTCTCTGCCTCCTGACTGCCACCAGACAGCATCCTACTGCACCATCCCTCCAATCCCTGCCTTAGCATTGTTCCCAGGCTAACTGCCTCCTGTGTGCCACAGACAGCATCCTGCTGCCACATCCCTCCCAGCACCCAGCCGATCCCTGCCTTTCGAGTGTTCCCAGGCTCACTGCCTCCCCACTGATAACAGACAGCATCCTATTGTCACATCCCTCCAATCTCTGCCTTAGCAGCGTTCCCAGGCTCACAGCCTCCTGACTGCCACCAGACAGCATCCTACTGCCACATCCCTCCCATCCCTGCCTTAGCAGTCTTCCAAGGCTAACTGCCCCCTGACTGCCAACAGACAGGATCCTACTGCCACAGCCCTCCAATCCCTGCCTTAGCAGTGTACTCAGGCTGACTGCCTCCTGACTGCCACAGACAACATCCTACTGCCACATTCCTCCGATCCCTGCCTCAGCAGTATTCCCAGGTTGACTGCCTGCTGACTGCCACCAGACAGCATCCTATTGCCACATCCCTCCGATCCCTGCCTCAGCAGTGTTCCCAGGCTGACTGCCTCCTGGCTGCCATCAGATAGCATCCTACTGCCACATCCCTCCAGTCCCTGCCTTAGCAATGTTCCCAGGCTGACTGCCTCCTGATTGCCACCAGACAGCATCCTATTACCACATCCCTCCAATCCTTGACTTAGCAGTGTTCCCAGGTTGACTGCCTCCTGACTGCCACCAGACAGCATCCTACTGCCACGTCCCTCCAATCCCTGCCTCAGCAGTGTTCCCAGGCTAACTGGCCTCCTGACTGTCACTAGACAGCATCCTACTGCCACATCCCTCCAATCCCTGCCTTTGTAGTGTTTCCTGGCTAACTGCCTCCTGACTGCCAGCAGACAGCATGCTACTGCCATCCCTCCAATCCCTGCTTTAGCAGTTTTCCCAGGTTAACTGCCCCTGACTGCCACCAGACAGCATCCTACTATCACACCCAGAAGATCCCTACCTTTGGAATGTTCCAAGGCTCACTGCCTCCTGACTGCCACCAGACAGCATCCTACTGCCACACCCCTCAAATCACTGCCTTTGGAGTTTTCCCAGGCTCACTGCCTCCTGACTGCCACCAGACAGCATCCTACTGCCACACCCAGCCGATCCCTGCCTTTGGAGTGTTCCCAGGCTTACTGCCTCCTGACTGCCACCAGACAGCATTCTGCTGCCACACCCCTCCAATCCCTTCCTTTGCAGTGTACCAAGGCTCACTACCTCCTGACTGCCACCAGACAGCATCCTATTGCCACACCCATTCAATCACTGCTTTAGCAGTGTTCCCAGTCTAACTGCCCCCAGACAGCATCCTATTGCCACACCCCTCCAATCCCTGTCTTAGCAGTGTTCCCAGGCTCTCTGTCTCCTGACTGCCACCAGACAGCATCCTACTGCACCATCCCTCCAATCCCTGCCTTAGCAATGTTCCCAGGCTAACTGCCTCCTGACTGCCACAGACAGCATCCCTGCCTCAGAAGTGTTCCCAGGCTCACTGCCTTCCCACTGACAACAGACAGCATCCTATTGTCACATCCCTCCAATCCCTGCCTTAGCAGTGTTCCCAGGCTCACAGCCTCCTGACTGCCACCAGACAGCATCCTACTGCCACATCCCTCCCATCCCTGCATTAGCAGTCTTCCAAGGCTAACTGCCCCCTGACTGCCAACAGACAGGATTCTACTGCCACAGCCCTCAATCCCTGCCTTAGCAGTGTACTCAGGCTTACTGCCTCCTGACTGCCACAGACAGCATCCTACTGCCACATCCCTCCGATCCCTGACTCAGCAGTGTTCCCAGGCTGACTGCCTCCTGACTGCCACCAGAGAGCATCCTACTGCCAAATCACTCCAATCCCTGCCTCAGCAGTGTTCCCAGGCTGACTGCCTCCTGACTGCCACCAGACAGCATTCTACTGCCACATCCCTCCAGTCCCTGCCTTAGCAATGTTCCCAGGCTGACTGCCTCCTGATTGCCACCAGACAGCATCCTATTGCCACATCCCTCCTTCCTCCCTGGAGGAAGTGAGCTGTCCTCTAGGTGCTGTAATGAAATTTACTTTCAGTGCAGATGAATATAAGCAGTGTGATATACAGCTATATTTCTAGTGCCATGGAACCACTGTCATTTTTGTAGTAAGGCAGAGTAAGGCAGGCTGGATTAAGGCATAGGCCAACAAGGATCAGGGCTAGGGCCTGAACCCATGGTGGGCCATCCTGGCAACAGAAATCAGGCTCAGCCAGCAGAACATGTAATCATTCCTGTCCAAGGTACTTCAGCCTAATCTCTGTGAAAATTCACTACTGTTCCAGCATCTATTAATTAAGCAATAATGCATGACAGGGTGTGTGTTGTGCTGGGATAACATCACACCTGGGGTGATTAGGCACAAGGCCACAGGCTGAGTGTGACTAATCACCCCAGAAGTGATGTTATCCCAGCACAACACACACCCTGGAGTGCATAATTGCTATTATACAATGGCTCCCTTGTAAAAAAAAAAAATAGAGATAAAAATGCTGTTTTAAAAGCATTTTTAGCTATGTGTAGGTTTACATATATAAAACAAAATCCCTTGTTACTAGTGCTGACCAGCAGGTGGCAGTGTCTGTATATCCCCATTTCATTCTGTCATGGTTTCAAAGTCCCTGTGCTGTTTTGCGGGTCCCGTTTTGAGCAGCTGCTGCTGAGAACACAGTAACTCTCCCTCTCCAACTATGTCGCTAATTTTTTTGTCTGCTTTGTTAGGTAATTTACTGCAGGCTCTGTGAGGGATGTTCAGAGAAACTGGTTAGCGAGCATTTCAGTTTCACTATCGGGTCGACTGGTGAGCGGTACAGATGGTTTAGATTCATAGATTGATACTGAAGTGTGACCACAGAAAAGGACTGAAAAAGACCCACCAAGTCTGCCCATTTGAACGTAACGATGTGTTCTAGGCAACAAGAGGTTTTAAAAAGATGTTTTTACTGTCCATGGGGAGAAACAAAAAATGCAGTCTCGCGCTGTCTCAGCTCGGCTTACTGATCGCATGTTGAATGAAGCCGATAACTTCGTTGATATTAAGGATTTGAAAAAAAGAAAAGAAACTGCCGATGAGCTTTTTTGTTGTTGTTGAAATGAACAGTGGGAGGGAAGTTTGCAGTTTTAATGGGATGTAAAGGCATGGAACACTGGAGATGGCATTGGAGCAGCGATGTTTTAACTGTGCTGTCCAGCGGGGATCACTTAATCGGGCTGTGTGGAGTGATCCCCATAACGATTGATGCGGTCATCTCAGTGCTGGGACTAGACTTGTGATGTTGTACTGGGATAACATTATGGGTCCTGTCACAGACTGACCAATCAGAGCCCATGATTTTTTTTGCCATTGTATAATACCCAATTAAGCTATTAGTTTAGCTGAGCATGGGCATCCTCAATCCCAGCAACTGATGGGCCCCCTACTCAAAAGGTCAATGATATGACACTGTGTAAGGTATCACTCTGCGACAGCCAGTTTTTAAAAATTATTTAGATGTCTTAGTGTGTCATGTTGAAACAGCACATAAGGTGACTCAGTGAGCTGTGCAAATACGTCCAAATGGCATAATAGTAACACAGGAGTGTTGCCTGCCACAGTAGAAGGGTAGGGCCCCCATAACTGGCAGAGAAAACCAGGAGGAAGGAGCTGATGTTATAATTATTCTACTCTACTGGGACTAAAGAACTAAAACTCTACTTCTGGGACCTTCAATTTAGGGTAAAAACAAAAAAAAAGTTAGTGTGTTTGTCTGAGTTGGCTGAAGTGAATTGTTATCTGTGCAGTTAACTAAGTGTAGAAAGAGCTGTAAAGTAGGAGGAGCGGCTTAGCTAGAAGGAAGCATGGTTAAAGTCAAATTTAAAAACTGCCCTAGATAGCTTCTGCCAGAGAAGAGGCTGAGAACACCAAGAGGAAGGAACTGCTGTTATAACTATACTTCTCTTCTGGGACTATATTACCCTCCAAGCTAAGCCAGTTCTACTTTGATAGGCACAGGATTTGACTGACAAGAATTTCCTGTTTATTTATTTTTATTTATTTATTTATTTTATTTTATTTTAACATCAGTTTAAAAACCTTTGAGCCAGGGGCTCATTTACAAAGGTACCTCATCACATAGAAGACAAAGACAGAAGTACAGTAGACAACAACAGATCAGCAATACAGTTCAACAGTAGGTGTCAGTCAAGGTTACAAGTATTGAGGGACATAACACTATTATCAGCTAGTTAAGGTAAGAGATTAAGTGGATGGATAGTAGAGGATGGAAGGAGGCCCAGCAGGAGGAGAGTGGGTTGAGTTAGGAAGAGTGCAGCTCAGTGAGCATTGTCAGGGGAGAGGGAGAGGTTAAGGGCAGCAACAGTTGTGTGTGGTGAGCAAGTGATTTCTGAGGCTGTATTTAAAACAGGCTAGCGAAGGAGCATCAGTGATGCCAGCAGGGAGGGAGTTGTACCAAGACAGGGCTCTGTAGGGGAAGCAGGGAGCAGGAAGTGAGTGGTCACAGAGCCACAAAAGACTCATCATCCTAGAAGGAAAAAAGTAGCTCTCCACCCCCCAACTGCTGGAGGTCTGACTCTGAGCAAGTAGGGTGACTACTGAGAAATATAGGAACTTTTTGTCTCAGAACAGGAAGATCTGGAGCTTAAAGGGCACAGAGGCAATAAGTAGAGAGAAATAAAAATAAACAGAGGAAAGAGTAAGTATTCCAAATATAACCCCTCTGCAAATGGGGGTTCCCAAAAGACTTCCAGGAGCTTGCTTGAATGCTCCAAGCCTGAATGGTGTTTAAGCCATTTATCAGTGAGTGTTTTTAGAACCTCTGGTACTGTCTCTTTAAGAGCTGTCTGCTTGCGGACATAATTAGTTTGTATGGGGGACTGTGTGTTTCTTTGATTGAGTACCACTTGAGCTGCTGCCAATTCACTCCATTTTTGCAGTCACTAGGAGTGCAAAGGGAACCTATCTGAAAGATGTAACTGTTTGCCAGAAACCATTTAGAGTAATAATGAAATTACAGTTTGTCTAACCTGCTTCTTTCTTTGCAGTCAGAACTGTGTCTGCCTAGTTCCCCATTCTGGTTTTGAACTGCTGAACTGGACCAATCAGTGTGGGGTAACTAGCTCTAAAATGGTGCCTTGGACGAATCAGAACTTGGACTCATAATCTGAGCCAGCCACAAGAGGATTGTATGGGCAGTGACTCTGGGAGATGTAGTTTAGACTTGCGCGCCTTTTGGACCAACAGGAGCAGTCTATTGTGAGTGACAGCCAATCCAGTCAAGAACTGGGAGGAACTCAAAGGAAGTGCCGGTTTTGTCTGTTGGAGTTGCAGTTGAGCTCTGGAGTAAGAAGGAAGGAGCCCTGTGCTTTTTCAGTGTGCAGTTTTAGTCGCGAAACGTGTGTAAGGCCCAGAGTTCCGGTCTGCAGCTTGTGTAACTGCTTGTTAGGACTGAATTCGTCCTGTGAAGAGAATCAAAGGATATCTGAAGAATAGAAACCAGGCTCACCCTGTAGAAGACTGGAGAAATTGTGGAATTGCACTCGGTCTGTCAGGAGCTGAATCTGCTGTGTGTTCTCCCGGGTATTGTGCAGTAATTGCGATCGGGATAGAGAAGCAGCCTGCCTGGTATAGTACTTTCTGTTTTACCATATAAATGTGTGAGGAGTCTCGTGGAGCTCAAGAGTAGCCCTGCTGACATTGAAGGACCCTATCTTGTTTGGAGGCTGTGAGTACTAATTCAGGGTCGCTCCCTGTTGAATTGCCACATTGAATCCAAATGGAATCACTGTACTGCTGACTGTTTAAACTAATTTTTCTTTTCTCTGTGGGAAAGGGCCCCTACCAGCTGCCACGGTTTGGACTAGCCACTAGGGCTTGGGTACCAGGGACAGTAACTGGTAGGATAGGCCTGTGCACAGAGCCATAGGTAGATGAGTAAAATGATAAGCTAATTAACCTGATTTCCCCTGTCCTTGTTATATTCCCCTAAATAAATCCGAGCTGCTTGTTTCAGCAAAAGTTATACTGCCTGAGATTTGTCTATGTTAAAGTATTGTACTGTGATTGTTGCACTGTATCTTATTTTACAGGAGGTCCCAGTGCCTGAACCAGCCCTGGGGGTAAGTGTATACTGTGAAGGTAATTCTGATATATTGTGTGGGCCACTAGTGGGAAGAAAGGGGGGTTGCAGTGTCCCAGAGGGCTGTGACCAAGTAAGTTTAACTATTGCAAACCCTGACCTCTGGGTGGAGGCACCCGCCATTGGATCCAGGCCCCTCAACCTGTTAGTGGGAAATCAGGCAGGGGTAGTAGCCCCTGGGATAGCGCCATCTAGGGGTTACACAAACAACATTTAAAGGGCAATAAATAAGACATGATGGGAGTGGTGCTGTGCAGTGACTATGGAGCAGCAGTCTTCCAGGAGATGTTCTGGAGGATGCAGTGTTGTCCCATCTGCAGGCACCTCTCTGGGCTGAGGGAGGAGGTTGCTTATCTCCAGGCAGAGTTGGTCAGGATTTGGGGGACCTCCTCTCCCACCCAGGGACCACCACAGCCACTGCCGTTGCCTCAGAGGTTGCCAAGAAAGAGGAGTGGTTGGACCACAGTGGGCTCAGGGAGGGTGAGGGTGGTGGAACAGAGGTGCATCCCTCCAGGTGCACCTCTCTATAATTCATATGCTGTTCTGGCAAAGTGTGATTCCTCTATGGAGACACCCGCAGTGGAGACCAAGGAGGATGCTGGGAACCTCCACAGAGGAGACCCACAGGAGGATGGCATGGGACCCTGCAGGGGAAGGAAACAACTCCTGGTGGGGACTCCATTGTTAGAGGGGTAGAACTGGGGGAGGAAGTGTAGAGGGAGATAAAGTGCCTGCCTGGTGCTATGGCTTGAAGGAACAGGGAGCGAATCCTCAGGATCACCGGATCAGCTGGATGGGTAAAGGAGCTGGATGTCATTGTCCACCTAGGAACAAATGACCTGGTTGAAAAAGGGATCAGAGCAGTGCAGGAAGAGTTTGTGGAGTTGGGGAAGGGTCTTAGAAAAGTAGCACACATGGTAACCTTCTTGGAGGTGCATCCTGTCTATGGCATGGGTGAGGCAAGGGTGCTCCACACCATGGGATTCAATCATTGATTGAAAAACTGGTGCAGAGCTCAGGGATTTGGCTTCATTGGGGACTGGGGTCCACCTGGAGGGATGCAGGCCTATACAGGTGCAATGGTCTGCATCTATCCTGGAGGGGAACCAGGATCCTAGGTGACAGTTTTAAATGCTTAATTGGCAAGCATTGAAATTAGCCAAGGGGGGAGGCACTGGGAAGGAACAGGGAAGTCCTAGCCCCCCCCCAAAATCAGGGTAATAAGTGAGGTAAACGCCAAGATAGAGATGTCGATGGGGAGAAGGGCAGGGATAAATGTAGAAAATGACTAACACAATAAGGGCATGGATGGGGCAAAAAAGGGTAAGGCCATCAAGAAATGGAGGGTAATGAGTACCAATGACCATAGTCCAGGCAACAAGCTCCCTGAACTGGTGGCCTTGATGGAAGAGTGATCCTGGATATCGTAGCAGTCACAGAAACATGGTACACAGAGAACCATGACTGGGATGTTAACATACCAGGGTACACAACCTACAGGAGAGACATGGAGGGGAAAGGAGGGGGAGGAATAGCTGTCTATGCAAGGGAAGGGAAAAAGGCAATGGAACGAAAGAGTAAACAGGGAGGAGAGGAAGCACTGTGGGTCACCTTAGATACTGGACATAGCACCACAATCCACACAGGAGTTGTATACAGACCCCCACATCAGGTAGAGGGACTGGACAAGGAAATGATAGAAGGCATCCTTGGGATGGCAGAGAAAGGGGAGATATTGCTGATGGGGGACCTGAATATGCCAGATGTTAACTGGAGCACCTTTGCAGCAACCATATCCAAGAGCAGGGCCATTCTCGATGCCCTACAGGGGGCATGTCTCAGACATCTAGTGTTGGACCCCACTTGGGAGGGAGCAATCTTAGACCTCATACTCTCAAATGGGGACAGTGAGAGGATCTCAGATCTAGATGTGGGTTGCCATTTGGGAACAAGTGACCACCAAACAGTGTGGTTCACGATAAACTCAGCTACAGAGTCAAGCCATACAAAAGTGAGGGTTCTGGACTTCAGGAGGGCAGACTTTGGCAAGATGGGAGAGTGCCTTAGAAAAGCACTAGCAAACAGGCTAGAAGGAGGGGTGGAGCAACAATAGGGAAACATCAAAACTGCCATCATAGAGGCAACAAGCCTTTGTGTGAAGCAAATAAACAAATCAAAATGAAAGAAAAATGTCCTGGTGGTGCTGAGGATTGAGGCGCTGGATGCCACACCTTGCGCCACACTGGCGACCCGGATTCGGAAGTGAGCCCCTGCCATCTGGGGTCTGCAGGGGAGGGAGAAGATTGAGCATCTAGAGGACAGCCCTTCTCTCCTAGGAGGGAGGGGGATCCCTACTCGGTGCCTGACTGGCCTCTAGCGGAAGCCAGGGGCACGGCAAGCTCAGAGTAGACATTGGGGATAGGGAGTAGCAATGCCAGCAGCGATCCCTTGGCATAGGGGAGTGCCACTCCTCTTCAGGGAAAATGCAAAAATGCCTGCGGGCCTCAGGAAGAGGAGTGGAGTCAGGCGTGCCTCCTATATGCCCTCATGCCCGACTACTTCCAGTCCGCGCCACTTGCAGTATCGGGTTGCCTGCCACCCCACCTTAGCCCCACTCGAGGGGGTAAGCCACAGCTGCATGGTGGCTGGGAGGTAAGTATCGGGCAAGGTGAGAGAGGCAGGAGGATGACTCCATGATGCTTCCGAAGGGTCGGGATCCACAAGACGTAGGGGAGTTAAATAGAAATAAAAAAAAATAAATGAAAGAAAAAGCCACTATGGTTCTCAAAAGAGGTGGTGGGGAAGGTTAGGGAGAAAAAGATAGCATTTAGGAAGTATAAGGAAACATAGAAGGAGCAGGACAGAGAACTGCACCAGTTAAAGCAGAAGGGAGCAGGGAGGGAAGTTAGAATAGCAAAGGCCCAAACTGAGGAACAGATAGCCAACTCAGTTAAGAAGGGGATAAAACCTTTTATAGGTACATCAGGGAGTGTAGAAAGACAAAGGGAGGGATAGTGAGGCTGAACAGAATGGACGGTGGGTGGGCAGAGAGGGACAGTGAAAAAAGCAGGGATACTGAACGAATACTTCTGTTCAGTATTCACAAAAGAGGAGGAGGGGAGGTACCTAATCCAATTAACAGAAGCACTCTGGATAGGGGGTCGATCCCAGTCCTTTCACAGAAGAAAGGGTTCTGAAAAGAACTCCTAAAACTGAAGGTGGATAAAACAATGGGCCTGATAGGATTCACCCCAGAATTCTAAAAGAATTAAGGGGAGAACTAGTGGTACCACTGACTGCCCTTTTTAATAAATCATGGGAGGATGGTGTGGTACCTGAGGACTGGAGGAAGGCAGATGTGATTTCCCTTCACAAAAGTGGGACCAAGACAGAGGCAGGAAACTACAGACCTGTCAGTTTTTTACAGACTTGTCAGTTTGACCTCTGTGGTAGGGAAAGTGATGGAATCACTTCTGAAGGAAAGAATTGTTGAGTACCTAGAGGCCAGTGGTGCACAGGACCCAAGGCAGCATGGGTTCACAGTGGGAAGGTCATGTCAAACAAATCTAATTGATTTCTTTGAGTGGGTGACAAAAGTAGTAGTCCAGGAGGGGCTGTGGACATGGCCTACCTAGACTTTAGCAAGGCATTTGACACAGTCCCACACAAAAGATTAATAATCAAATTAACCAGCCTCGGAGTGGGTCCCAGGGTGGTAGCCTGGGTAAAACATTGACTGGACAACAGGACACAGAAAGTAATTGTAAATGGAGTCCACTCTGAAGAAAGAGGGGTTACTAGTGGGGTACCGCAGAGTTCACTTCTGGATCCAGTCCTTTTTAATGTCTTTATAAGTGATTTTGCAGAGGGACTGCAAGGAAAAGTATGCCTCTTTGCAGATGACATAAAGATCTTCAACATGGTTGATGCACAAGGAAGCGTGGAAAGGATGAGAAGGGGATTGGCAAGGTTGGAGGAATGGTCAGAAGTATGGCAGCTAGGATTCAGTGCAAAGAAGTGCAAAATAATGCACCTGGGAAACAAAAACCAGGGGAAGATTATACAATGGGGTAGTAACAACAACAAAAATGGAAAGGGACCTGGGGATAATCATACCATATAACTTGAAGGTTAGCAAGCAATGTGAGAAGGCAGTAGGGAGGGCTGGGGGTATAGTGGGATGCATAGGGAGAGGCATCAGCAGCAGAAAACAGGAAGTTGTTATCCCTCTGTACAGAAAGTTGGTGTGACACAATTTGGAGTACTGCATCCAATTCTGGAGACCCCATCTCCGCTAGGACATAGGCAGGATGGAGGCAGTTCAGAGGAGGGCAACTAAAATGCTGCAGGGTCTGCAATAGAAGCCATTCGAGGAGAGACTAAAGGAGCTTAATATGTATACCCTTGAGGAAAGGGGGGCATGACTGAAACTTTTAAGTACCTCAGTGGAATCAACAAAGTCCATGAGGGCAGCATTCATCAGAAAAAGAGATGTGCAAGAAAAAGGGGCACAATTTGAAGACAGAGGGGGGATGGCTCAGGGCCAATGTGAGGAAGTATTTTTTCACTGAGAGGGTAGTGGATGCATGGAACAGCCTTCCTGAGGAGGTTGTGGGGTCTAAAACTGTGGAAGAATTCAAGAATGCATGGGACAGACATAAGGAAATTCTTGTGGGGGTAGGAAGAAATAGGCTGTTGTTTAATTAGGATCTGCAGCCTATCCTGTAGGTAGGGAAATGGGCAGACTTGGTGGACCAAGCGTTCCTTATCTGCAGTCAAAGTCTATGTTTCTATGTTTCCATGACTAACTTTGCTGAGGGTCCCAGGATTATAAGGTTACTCTGTACCAGTCCTCTTGAATTTAAACTCCACCATCTCAGTTGATCTCAGAAACATAAAAGTGCCACCCTGTTATCTAAATGTTACCCTGAAGGGTCAATAGGTCAGGGTTAAATAGGGAACTCGGGCAGACTGGATGGACCGTAAGTCTTTTTCTGCCTTCATTTTCTATGTTTCTATGTCAGGGATTAACAAATAAAGAGAAATACTTGTCAAAGTTTAAAGTTGATAGATTTTACCACAAAAATACATCACTAAAATGCATGTGTAATCATTAAAACATCTCAGTTCACCGATGATATGTAACTGATGGCTCAAGTCTAAGAGGTGTGGCCTAGTGAAGGGGGGCTCAGATTTTTCTTGGGCCTAGGGGCCCCTGGTAACTTTAATCTGGCCCTGTATTAAGGTACTTGGAAATATGAAGATGAAGTTTATGCAATTCTCTAATAAATTCAGTAGAAACGAAAGTATTAAAAAATAGACTTTAGTGTTAGTACAACTGTCACAATGGTAAAGACTAGAAAATATCACATGGCTTAGTAGTAACAGGTACAGTACTAATGAAACTGCACAGGTGTGCACAGTGGGTGTGTGCATGCATATGCTTTTACTTGTAATCTAGAGTAGAACAACCAAGAGGCACACAGTCAGTGTTTTCCCTGACTGTCCTATATAGGATGAATTACTCCTTAGCCCTGAAACTAAGCATTCCAACCCCCTACCTTGAAATCTGAGCTCCAGACTCCAGGGCAATGTGCTCTGCTCTGTTCTCTGTTACAACCTCTGCGTTGACTGCTCACAGTTGCCTGTCAGGTTTGCTACTCTGACCCTAGTTATGACCCTTTTGTGGGGGCGGAGTTTGGAAGGACTGGTATGCTGTTTCTCACAGAACAAAAGGAAAGAGTGTTCCTATTTTGGCTGGGCCGTCAGATCTACAAGAATTACAGCTTTTCTAGTTTAATACACACACACATATGTATTAGATGCAATTTTATTGACAGCAATGGTTTCAAGGTTGCTTGTGAGTTGGTTTGCCAGTAAAGCTCTTCTAGGGGCTGGGAAGAATCTGCAGCCAGGTTGCTGGTGGAGATGTAGAACTCGGGGGCTTCAGATATCCAGGTAAGGCACAGCATTGCTGGCCAGTTTTATTTTCCAATATTTTATCCTCTGGCTGTTAAATTTATAGTTTACTCCCATATTTACTTTAGAGTGTCTGAAGTTATCATGCATTTGTTGGTACGGAGCAAAACAAGCAGAAGTCTATGGAACTTGCAGACAAATTTTGCTTGGCAATCCACAGAGACTCTGTGGGCATCTTGCAAAGAGGTGTAGTTGATAAGCAAACTCAGACAGTTGCATGTTCAAAGAATGAGTTTCATAGTTTTACAACTAGACCTGATGTGGAGTTTTACTGCTCTGATACTCTGCAGTCTGAAAGACACCACTTGCACAGTTATCGATTTTAGGTAAACTGCCATGGACTGGATTCTGGGGACCCATTCTAGCCACTGGTAGTGGAGCACACTGAAGAATGTGAGATCAGAACTGTTCAGGCTAGGAGATGGAGCGATGCAACACCTTAGCCCAGGGTCCGGTAAAAATGATTGCCTTATTGAATACGCTACAGTCAACTGAGTTGGCTTTTAATAATACTGAATAATTATAATCCACACATTTGCATGAATAATCCATGGTTTAGTCACAAGAAAGTATGGATTATGTAACCAATAAGACACAAAGGGGGTATGCATTGAACAGATCTGACCGCACGCCCTGGGGTATCATGATATACGAGGCCACAGGCCTGTTGAGGGTGCTGCAGTGAAAAAGTGTGCTTTTTTTTAATCTTTTTAATGGAAGCACATCTCTGAGGACACATACACAACCAAGCAGCCCCTTCCCTTCCCATTACCATGTGAGTGCCCTTGTTGAGTGAGCTGAAGTATTTGCTATTCACCTTCACACTGTGTACAAGTGAGTTGCCAACCATGAAAATAGGAAAAAAAAAAATACATAGATTGATTTATGTTTGAAAAATGTGGTGGTGGAAGTGCAGCTGCTACTGGAGACAGCAGGCACAGGCATGCTATGAAACTGGCAGCAGCTTGTAACTTCAGACCACAGGACCAGTTAGTATTTTCTTTTATTCACACTTATGTGTCACATATGGTATGGCTTCCATTTCCATTAAGAAGTGTTTACTGTGTTTTTTTTGGTTCATGGTTTCCTTGCTGAGATAAAAGAAACAGATTGCAGTGTTTAAAATCTCCCTGTTGAAATGGCACATTTTTTTCTTTGGGGGGTAATGCTTTTGAGACCTTGGTTTCCCTGTGCATTGAAAAGAGTCAATGCACAGGAAAGAACCGGTCAGAATACAGAAATTCCCCTGCCCATTTTATAATCATAAATAATAACTTAGTAGCCCCTTTATATTCAGTTGCTGTCAAACGCTATAATAACTGGGTACGGCATCAAGCAGCAGGCATCTGACAGTGTGAGCTGTGACTGGCACTGTCAGATATGAGGTGCTCAGTGGGAAAGGTAGCACCCTATATGGGTGAATATTATTGAGTGACTCAATAATACTGCTGCCATCTAGAGCAAGTGGGGGGGGAAGCTCTGAATAACTATAGCGAGTGTAGCGCTGGGGGGGTTATGCGCTACACTCGTGAAGATAAAACTAATTATCTGGTCAAGGTCTGCTGAGCTGGCTATGTGGTGTGTGTGTGTAGTGGCTTGAGCAACTGCCCCTCAAACCTGTGGTGCTGGGTTTGGATCCCAGTGCAGGTAATTGTGTTGTTTCCAGGGGAAGTTTCTAGTTTTTCTAAGTCCACTCCCCCTGAAGTTGAGAATCTTCATTTTAGAGGGTGCGTGGGGCATAGCCCCACAAAACAAAAAAAGCCATGTATATGTTTAGAGGACCATCACTGTTTGTGTCGATCTCTCTAAGATGAAGTTGCCCCTTTGTTGAGGGTGATTTTTTTCAACGCTCTATCGAGTGGCATGATAAGGGACTCGCCCTTATCACGTAAATCTGTGGGAGACCCTCAACCATGATTTTCACTTGGCTCTCCTGTCAACAAAATAAATGAACTATTTAAAAATAAGTCTCAGTTGTATTAGTTTTGAGTTTGGTCTTCTAACACTCAAGAATTTGGCAGCTAAACTTCAGCATTACAGCTTTCTGTATGCACAACTGTTTACAGCACGTACTGAGATTTCCTCCCATCACGACTCTAAACAGAAGAACTGTTTAAAATTTGGAAACCAAAGTATGGAACAATACAACATTCGTATTATTTTATCTCTAACCTGTTGAATGAACAATGATCGAGTTACATATGTATTTTAAACACAGTTAAAAGTTACCTTAAAAATAATTACTTGACCTTAAACAGATGAAAATTATTTAAGGCCAGTCTTGGGCCAGTTATTATAAAAAATATCACTCAGGCCTTGTGTGTATGTGTGTGTTTATGAGTTTTAATTTTTTTGGGGTACACAGCCTCAGTGTGCAATGAACTAATACATCTCTCAAGCTTCGCTCTCGAGGTTTATGGGCCAGCACTCACTTCACATGTGTAACAAAAACAAGCATTTGTCAATGCCGAATGTTTGCTTGCATGGTGCATGTGTCAGGAGTGTACTAAAGTTATGAGCCTGTGTTAGCAAAATGCAACACAACCTGATAACTTGCCACATGTTCAACATTTTTTTTTTTTTTTTTAGTTGTTTAACTAGGTATAGCACACTAAGCTGAAAGCTTTTTTACAGGAGCGACCTGGGAGCACAAGGAGGTTAAGTGACTTGCTCAGGGTCACACAGTATGCAAGCGGAAGCTGTGGGATTCAAACCCTTGTCTGGTCTGCTGGATGTCACCAAATTTGCAGCTCAGAGCCTTAGACCACTGCACTATACTGCCTCCAACATGGCCTCTTTATGACCCCACCTCATGAGCAACAGTGAAGAAAATGTTCAACTCCTGCCCGAAAGGTGGTTTAGCACAGTGACTGCGAAATCACGTTTCAGGATGCTGTGAGAACACATCTGAAAAATGACAGCTGTCATATTCATGAGGTGCTGTGGAAAAATGGCCATGCAGAAAATTTGGAGTCATAACACATGCAATCTGTGTTTGTTTCATGGACAACAACCGAAAGAACACTTGAATGGGCACGGAATGTGTAAGGCCTGTCACAGCACCCTGTTAACATTGCATGTCTCAAACGATTACAGAAGTATAGTCCAGCAAACTGCACCACTTTGCTGGACTGTGTTTGATGTATGGAGGTTTGCTGCCTCGAGTGTTGTGCTAACAAATGGCCTAGATGCTTGAGACGTGGCGGAGCTTTGGGTTCAGTTACAGAAGTAGAAGGGTTTGGGAACTTACTGCTCGGACAAGCCTTCCTGAAGTCCTCACAAGCCACCAGGACAGAGAAACAGCAACAGAGGTGGTTGTAATGGACACGGACGCCCATTGCAGTCAACCCACGCAAAACAAGATTAAACAAAGGAACTTACCTGCCGCAGGGTGCCTGGGAAGATGTCCAAAGTGGTGACACCAAGGTCCCTGTAAAATAAAACATAAAAAGGGGCACAAATGATCCACAGCTCTTATGGGAACCAGCAGAGCAGAAGGGATGGGATAGAAATAAAACTAATACTTATCTGACTAAGGTAGAAGCCCTCATCTTGTCAGACCTGCAAAAATAGAAGAGAAATAGGTTAATTAGATGAAAAAGCAGTAAGAAGGCAGAAGGAGAGAAGGGAGTGAGGTTAGGGAAAAGGGGGCTCAGATGTGACCCTTGGCCCCTAGTGGTGGCCGAGTGGTCAGTAATTTATTTAGTAGCCCAAGTGGGCTAGTGGAGGTTAGGAGCCCTTCTGTAGAAATAAAAGTAGTATTGGTGGTCAGTGGGGCTTGGAAATGCTCTGTAAAGGGGAAGTACAACATAAAGATAGCCCTGGTGGCCTAGTGGGCTAGCCCCAATGTTCTGATGCCAGCAATTCTTTTAAAATAAATGTTAAACCCTTCCTGGGTCTGAGGGGCTTCCCTGAGCCCTAGTTATGCTGTGGGCAGTGATGGGGGTTTATTTGTGGTGGCAGCAGAGGAACAAGTTGGACTGCTGCAGTTGCAGCTGCCACTTCGAAGAGTGCAGTTATTCTAGATGGCCTACAGGGGGCATGCCTTAGACAACTAGTACTGGAGCCCACTCGAGAGGGAGCAATATTAGACTTGATTCTCTCAAATGGAGATGGAGAGAGGATCACAGATGTAGAAGTGGATAGCCATCTGGGAACTAGCGACCATTGAACAGTATGGTTCACAATAAACACAGCAATAGAGTCAAGCCATACAAAGGCAAAAGTACTGGACTTTAGGAGGGCTGACTTTGTCAGAATGGGTGAGTGCCTAAAGAATGCACTAGCAAATAGGCAGGAAGGAGGGGTGGAAGAACAATGGGGAATAATAAAAACTGCCATCACAGAGGTAACAAGCCTTTGTGTGAAGCAAATAAACAAAACAAGACGATGTAAGAAACCACTATGGTTCTCAAAGGAAGTGGCAGTGAAGGTTCAAGAGAAAAAGAAAGCTTTCAGGAAGTACAAGGAATCGCAGAAGGAGCAGGACAGGGAACTGTATCAGTTAAAGCAAAAGGAGGCTGGGAAGGCAGTCAGAACAGCAAAGGCCCAAACCAAGGAAAAGATAGCCAACTCAGTTAAGAAGGGGGATAAAACCTTTTATAGGTACATCAGGGAGCGAAGGAAGACCAAGGGAGGGAGGGTGAGGCTTAATAAAGGGGGGAGGGTGGGCAGAGGGAGACTGTGAAAAGGCAGAGATACTAAACAAATATTTTGCTCAGTATTCTGAAAGGAAGAGGGGGAGATACATAAAATGAAAATTACGTACCTACTGTAATTCTTGAGCTTCTCTTGTATCTTCACCATTCATTACTGCAGGAGGTTGCCGGAGGCGCATACCGCTATGGAAGTTTTTTGTTTTTTTTGAGCTGGCTGCACGGCGCCTGTCCACGAGGGCGACGCACTGCGTCATGCGTGAGGGACGACCGTTAGGAGCCGCGGACTCCTGCTCCATCTCAGTTCTGTTAGCCAGAGAGGCAAAATAAAGTGTGAGAAAAAAAGAAAGCGAGGCAAGAGAGCCAAGGGATAGAAAAAGGAAAGGAAATAAACTGAAAAAGGAATAAGCCGATGGAGTATAGACAGAGGAGAGAGAATTCCTACCCTAAGGGACAGCAGGGCCTCCTTTCAGGGTGGCTCTAGGGGAGGAACAGAGAGAGAGAGAGAGAGGGGAAGGAGAAAGAGGAATGAAGGAAGAAGAAGGAAAGAAAGTGCATGTTGAGAAGGAGAACAGTGCCCACGAGCATTGTTGGTTGAGAGGCTTATAGGCTCGAAATTAATGAGGGAGCAAGAATCCCATTGGTAGGACTGAGGAGAGGTTCCACCAAACCCTGCTAAACAGACCAAGAGAGGGCAGAGTCTCTGGACTCTCAACATGCAAGTCTCTTCATCCCAGTTGAGGGCTCCTGGACTGACTGAGCAGAACCTGTCCGGAAGAGTGCCCATCCAGGAAGGGACTAAGTTCCTAGCACCTTGATAGGTGCTACCATAGAATAGTATGGGAAAAACTAAGCCTTCTCGAAGGCAGTTTGTAGGAAAAATAGAGAGGGACTCAATCAGACTTGCTATGGCAAGGCAGACAGAGGCTTGAAGCTGACAAGCTCGACCAGCAGCTGTAAAGCTTTTTGAAAAATAATGCCTGCCAAGGATCCTAAGTTGAGGGTGCCGAGACAGGGCATGGCCACCAGGCTGTGGAACAACATGACCTGAGGGAGGCAAGGGAATCCGCATCAGAGAGCAGTCAGAAAGAGTTCCCTCAGAATTAAAGAAATTTGTAACCGTACTGCTCTCTCTCTTTACCTTGAGGAAAAAGGGGTCCAGGGTTTTAAATAATTGATTAGCAGTTTTTTTTCTTCTTGGGACTATGCTAACTGTACAGACAGTATTTACACAGAGTCCCTAGAAGTGCAGCCTACCAAACACAACAGGCAAGAGCCATGCATCTCCAACGACTCAGCACTTTTATGAGCAAACGCCAATCAATCTTAGAGTGAAGTAAATCCCTGGGATCCATTCACCAAGAATGGGAAAAACAGAAGAGTTTTTTTTTTGGGCATAAAGGCCAAGGGAGTAAGAGGAGCAGGCGGAGAGGAGGCAGCTGAGAAGGAGGCACTGGGGAAGGTGGGTGGGTATCAGTAATGAATGGTGAAGATACAAGAAGATCCAGAATCACGGTAGGTATGTAATTTTTTTCATCTTCCTTGTCAATCTTCACCATTCATTATGGAAGAGCTCAACCCCTCATAAAAAAGGGGAGGGTAGAACCATGAGGGAACAAGACCCCAACCTCCTGTTGGTGAGAAATAGAAGGGAAGACCCTGGCTAGTACAGAGAAGCCTATGTGGGAGAAGAGCTGGAGGTGCCTCCCAAGGACGGAGAGACAGAGGAAGCCCCTGCAAAAGTCTCCTAGCTCTGGAGGAAAAAAGGCGGGTCCCCGAGGCGGACGCATCACCCTCGCCAGGCCAGGGGTGACAGCACATGATAGCGAAAGCCATGCCGTCCGCCTAATGCAGATAAGCTGTCCCTCGCAAGCCTGGAAACCACCCCTCATTGGCGGGGCCAGAAGATGCCCTTGTTGGTGTCTTGCCAGCTGCAGGGCCTATAGCGGAGAGGGCAATACTTGTCTGGTTTGCTCCATATCAGGCATTGATGCTAGGAGCTGGGAGAACATCGACCACAGATGCCGACTGTAGGCAGCGTGGTGAGCCTAATGTGATGCAATACAAGCCACTACGAGAAGAAGAACACTCTTCGCCCCACAGTCAAACTGTAGAGAATCCGAATCTGGTGGGCAGTCGATCATCGGGCAGCGGCGTAGAGTCTCTAGGTACACCAAGCCGAGGGTGGGTTGGGAAGAGTCCCAGGGATTCTGAGGGCACAATACCTCTGACGGCAGTCAGCCGGGCTGGAAAGAAGGCGGCTGGTGACTGCAGAGCGGATGAGCGCCTCCTGGAAGGGGATGAAGCCAGGAAGGTACCACCAGGTGCTGGGCACTGAATTCTCAAGGAATTCACGTGTCTCCATTGGTATTGTCTCTCCTTACATAAGAGATTTGAAGGTCCCTCACCATCCTCGAGAGGAATCGCTGATATTCAGTGAAATCAGCGTTGGAAGAAAGATGAGCAAGGGGTTCCTCTTCCTCAGAGGAGGAAGAAGAGGATGATGGAGAGCTCAGAATGTCCAGAGGGATTCCCTACCCTGCGGTGGTGGGGAGAGTGAGAAAGACCCGCTCATGCATACATCTAACGTATGAGGGAAGGCACTTAACAGAACCCTGAACTGCTCCCAGGATAATGGACCCATGGGATTTGCGACATGGCCTGGAAGCAAGGGTGGATGCAGAGAGTACTGGAGAAGGGCACCTAAAGAGAGGCAACTGGCCTCTGCCAGGACTCTGAAATTGGGGCTGCACGCCCATTGGCTCTAGCTCTGCACCAATGGGCGGCAGCCCCACCGACAGTCAGTCGGTGGGTGGCAGGGCATATGGTGGGATGCTGCCGCCCACCGCCGCCGGGGAGCGGGTGGTGGGCTTCATGGGTGGGTGGGTGGGGGACACTAGACACCAGGAGATGTTTGGGGGTTGTCACTGGACATTCTGCCTCGCGATCGGGCCTTATGGTCCACTGGACCACCAGGGAGATATTCGGGTTGGGGGTCTTACATTCTGCCCGCGATCAAGCACTGGGGCTGATTATCGCTCTGCCCGCGATCGGGCATTGGGAGATGTTTGGGGGTTGTCATTATACATGCTGCCCATGATCGGGCATTGGGAGATGTTTGGGCGGTTAGAGACGCTCTGCCCGCGATCAAGTACTGGGAGATGCTGGCGGGGTTGCTCACTGGACATTCTGCCCGCGATCGGGCATTATGGTCCACTGGACCACCAGGGAGATATTCGGTTGGGGGGTCTTTACATTCTGCCGCGATCGGGCACTGGAGGGTTGTTTCATGTTCTGCCCGGCGATTGGGCGATTGGGAGATGTTGGGGGTTGTCAGGTATCGTTCTGTCCTGATCGGGCATTGGGAGATGTTTGGGCGGGGTTGTCATTATACATACTGCCCGTGATCGGGCATTGGGAGATGTTTGGGGGTTGTCATTATACATTCTGCCCGTGATCGGGCACTGGGGGTTGTCAGTATACATTCTGCCCGCGATCGGGTACTGGGGAGGTTGTCAGTATACATTCTGCCTGCGATCGGGCATTAGGAGATGTTTGGTCGGGGGTTCTTTACGTTCTGCCCACAATCGGGCTGGTGGGGGGCACAGGGACTGAGTTGGGGCCAGCACGGGTGGCAGCTGTTTTGTGCTCTGCAATACAGCAGCTCACCTGTGGGTGGCCTCAACTTGATCCTTTTTGGCTCAAAGTTGTGCAGAGCCATCTCGCACAACCCGACTGAATATCGGGTTGTGCAGTTTATGCATGGTTCCTCCCTCCTGTTGAGCATGCATTCATTTGCATTGCGCTGTTGCTCAACCTGTTTTCAGTGGCGCAACTGCCTCCTGCTGAATATCGCAGAATGGCGCAATGCAGGACTTATGATATGCACCCTATTCTGCGTATGGCGCAATCCCTTTGAATATCTGGGCAAAGAGTAGTTCACAAGAGGAGTGTTGCAATGGAGGCTAAACTGAGAAATACATCTAGGTAACATGCACAACTAGAGTTACACAGTGAGTGAAATAGGCATTAGCAATGAAAGGTTTATACAAAAACAAAGTACAGTAAGTGCCAAATTGAGGCTGAGATGATAAGAGAGAGGGAAAGGTGGAGAGAGTGAGGGTGAGGGAGAAAGTGGAGGGAGGAGAGATTGGTAAACAGGGAGGTGGGGAAAGACATAGAAGAGTAAAGTAATATAGTGAGAGAGGGAGATGATGAAGTCTAAGGTGGATTAAAGCAGGTGCATTGGCTGATTGATTGTAGATGATTTCCGGTGCGAGTTTTAAAGCTAGCATGGGTAGGTGCTCCACGAATATTTGGAGAATACTGAGTTCAAGTATTTTGGGGCCATATGTGCATAGGTGTACAAGCCCATTTTGGTTTTACATCTGGGAATGTGATAGGGGCCTAGGTCGGTGGATCGGAGCTCGAGGGCAGAGGGTGTGAGTGGAGCAGACAGGCGGTGAAGATGGAATGCCAGTGCGGACTGTATTGTCAATAAGAGACCCAAGGATTGGAGCCGATGGCCAGAGGGGCAAGGCCAGTTAAGGTCAGAGTAAAGTTGGCAATGGTGTGTGAAACGAGGGATGCAGAGGCATACGGACAGATATTGTCATAGGTGGTGTCCCACTTCTGGAGGGGAGGATTTAGAGGCAGATAGATACATGGCTGATCCATAGCCAGGGTGGGAGTAAAAGCCTTGAGCCACAGCAAGTCTAGCCGAAGGGTGGGGCATAGCTGGTGCGGTGGGCACCACCTAATCTAGCATTTAAAGATTTACAGGTGTTGGTTATGTGTAGGTCAAAGTTAAGGATTCATCTAGAGTGATGTCCAGGTATTTGAAAGATTTGGTGCTGTTAAGAAGAGCCGTCGGTACAGCTGATTTTAGGGCATCAGGGTTTACTTTGAGTTTGGCGAGCGATCCAAAGAGCATGGAATGTGTCTTACTAATGCTGAGAATGAGTTTATTCTCTATCAGGCACGACTGAATGGACGTGAAGTCTGAGTTAAGAGGTTGGTTGACGCCAAGTGAGTTCCTAGCACTGTGATAAATTACTAGGTCTGCATAAAGGAGGGTTGAGCAGGTTGAAGCAAGCAGCGGATGTCATTAATGAAGATGGAAAAGCAAAGGCCAAGTATGGAACCCTGGGGCACACCAACTTGGATAGATGAGGGATTAGAAGAGGCGGAATTGAAGACAACGGTCTGTTGTCTACCGACAGGTAACTGTCAAACCAGGCTACTACACCACTAGAGAAGTCGAGGAAGTGAAGTTTAGAAAGAAGGAGGGAATGGTCTACCAGGTCAAAAGCTTTCGTTAAGTCAATGAAGATAGCACCAGTCAGGAGGCCAGAGTCCATAGCAGAAAATATATCATTGGTGAGTTTAAGGAGGTAGTAGTCGACTGGTACTTTGCGGAAACCATGTTAAGCGCTAGACAAGAGGTTATGCTTCTGCAGGTAATCAAGAGTTTGGGTTGCCACAAGTTTTTCGAGGATTTTACTGAGGAGGGAGAGGATAGCCATAGGGCTGAGTTAGAGATTAATTTGAGATCACCCTTTTTGGAATAGGGGTGACTTTGGCTATTTTCAGATGTTGGGGACTGAGCTGTGTGAGAGATAGATTGAAGATTTTGGTAAGGGACGGCTATAAACAAGGTGGCGGTCTTTAGAAGCCTAGGCTCCAAGCCATCAGACCCTACACTGGTATGGTCTGGGGTGGAGAAGGAGAAGCCTCAGAACTTCAGATTTTGTAATATTCGGAACCTGAAGGGGGATGTGAATTGAGGTTTAACGCTGTAGTTGTGTGAAGAGACATGCGATAGGGGATGGAACCTTGTAACTGGTGAGGTCCAGGAAATGGTGGTTAAAAGCTTAGCTATACTAGTAGGATTATTGCAGTGTATGCCGTTAATCAGCATGTCATTTGTATGTGCCGTTTGATTTGCTTCAAGGAGGGTTTTTTATTGTAGCCAGAATTTTTTCGAGTTACCTGCTGTTTTAGTTAGCAGATTTTTACAGAAGGAGCTGTTAGCTAATCGAATTTGCCTTTGCATATATTTCTCTGGCCGTAATTATTATACCAGCCAGTTGCTCAGTGGTTTTGAAGCGGCACCACGCTTTGTCCCTGGACCTAATCAATGCAAGTAGGTCTTTGAGAGCCATTTCATCTGTGAACCATGGATCCGACGAGTGACACAGGGAGCATGGGTGCCTTGGAGCAGATTAATTTAGCGAGGAAATGGTCTAATGCCATTTGAGCGTTATTACAGGTGTGAATGGGGGACCAGTTGATCAGTGAGATCATGTAAGAAATTATCTTGGTTAAAGTTAGCCAGGTTTCAGAAGGTGATGAGTTTAGAGGTGGAGTAGGTTTACTTGACGTACGCCAGGTGCAGAAGACTGGAAGTGATCACTGATTGAGTCAGCTAGGGTCCCTGCACATGCTATGCTATCCGGTGGTTTGTGAGGACCCAGTCTATAAGAGTACTAGCCCGAGGGAGGGGCATGACCCTGGTAGGGTCTGCAATAAGTTGATGAAGATTATGTCCTTGGACAATAGTGTGAAAGGACTGGTTTAATTTACTGTCCAGTTTAGGTTCAGGTCCCCAGGAATGAGGACTTCATTATGACTAATAGCCTTATCAACCTGAGATAGCAGTTCCACTAGCCCAGCCTTGCCACCAGCCGGAGGGTTATAGACACAGACCAAGTGAAGTTTCTTAGACCAAAGCTTTATGGTAGCATATATTGCTTCACACTAAGATAGGGAAGGTTGGGCACTGGGGATAAAAGAAGGTGAGGTTTGAAAAATGGCAACCCCCACCCTGCTTTGTTAATGGCCTATCCTGCTGAATGATGTTGTAGTGGCAGCGAGCTGAGATGATCAGGGTGGAGGGTTTTAGCCAGGTTTCAGACAAACAGAGGATATCTGGGTTGTGCTGAGCAACCCACTCTAGTTCAGCCTTGTTGCGAGCAGACTCCTAATGTTTAGGTGGGCAATACGGAAGCCCTTGGTGTCATGCCAGTTTGTAGCTTTACAGGATAGGTTACATGGAGGTCCAGGGTTTTTCTATATCCCCAGCTAACATCAAGGTTAGGTGAGATAGATGTAAGAGTTTGCAACAGATGCGGAGATGGATAGGTTATGCTTGGTACCTTGGGTTTATTCAGAGTGTAGGATAACATAGAAACATAGAAGTTGACGGCAGATAAGGACCGCAAGGCCCATCCAGTCTGCCCATTTCTTTTTCTACCTTATAAATGTGCCATCGGCCTTTGCTCTGTCAGTGACCTATCTATTCATAGTCATTTGTATTGCTCCCTTATGCCTATCCCATGCCTGTTTGAAGCCCTGCACTGTATTCATAGCCACCACTCTTGTGGTAAGCCATTCCATGCATCTACCACCCTTTCTGTGAAAAAGAATTTCCTCACATTCCCCTAATCGGCCTCCCTCTAATCTCATGCTGTGTCCTCTTGTCCTGCTATTTTTCTTATATTTAAACATGTTAGACTCTTTCACCTTGTTTATGCCCTTAAGGTGTTTAAATGCTCGATCATATCACCTCTCTCCCTCCTTTGCTCAAGGGTATACATATTGAGCTCCGTTAATCTGTCCTCATATGTCTTCTGATGCAGTCCCTGCACCATTTTGGTTGCCCTTCTGGACTGCCTCAATTTGGTTAATGTCCTTGTGAAGGTGTGGCCTCCAATACTGCACGCAGTACTCCAGATGGGGCCTAACTAATGTCTTGTACAGAGGATTATTACCTCCTCTTACGACTTGTGATACCCCTACTAATACACCCTAACACCCCCTAGCCTTACCTACTGCTTTAGAGGTCTGCTTGATGATTTTAGGTCATCAGTGATGATGATGCCCAAGTCTCTTTCTTCCTTTGTGACTGCTAGCAACTCCTCCCAGCCTATAAGTGGCTTCAGGGTTTCTCTTCCTATGTGCATGATTTTGCACTTCTTTGCATTAAATCCCAGTTGCCACTCTTCTGACCATTCTGCTAGTTTATCCAGATCTCTTCTCATTCTGCCCACCCCATCTGGATCATCTACTCTGTTGCAGATCTTGGTGTCATCTGCAAACAGACAAGCCTTACCTCTAGTCCATCTGCGAGGTCACTAATGAAGATGTTGAATAGGACTGGCCCCAGGACTGATCCCTGAGGTACCCCACTTGTGACTTGCATCTCTTCTGACTGTATACCATTTACCACCACTCTGTTTTCTGCCAGTCAACCAGTTTGCCACCCAGTTGACCAACTCTGACCCACCCCGAGCCTACCTAGCTTATTTATCAATCTTCTATGTGGAACAGTGTCAAAAGCTTTGCTGAAGTCAAGGTAGGCGACATCAACTGCTCCCCTTGGTCCACCACTCTGGTTACCCAGTCAAAGAAATCTATGAGATTAGTTTGACAGGACCTTCCTTTGTAAACCCATGCTGTCTTGGATCCTGTGCCCCTATGGATTCCAGGTGTTGCACTATCCTTTCCTTAAGGAGTGCCTCCATAATCTTGCCCACTACTGAGGTAAGACTGACTGGTCTGTAGTTCCCGCCTCCTCCCTGCTACCACTCTTGTGGAGTGGGATCACATGAGCCCTTCTCCAGTCTTCTGGGACCTCTCCTGTGCTCAGAGACTCACTAAACAATTCTGCTAATGGCTCTGCTAGTTCCTCCTTAGCTCCTTAAGTACCCTGGGATGTATGCCATCAGGTCCCATTGCCTTATCCACCCTGAGCTTAGCAAGCTTGTAGGACCCTTTCTTTGTGAAGGGAGTAGTGCTCACCTCCTCCCCCTGTGTCCATGATGCTGAGCTGTGGGCCCTGCCCTACCTTCTCTTCAGTAAATACTGAGCAAAAGTATCTATTTAGGATAGATGCCTTTACAGGGTCCTCCCCTCACATGCTCCCTTTCTCCATTGCTTAGCAATATCTCTCTGGACTTTCTCTTTCACTAATGTATCTATAGAAAGTCTTGTCACCTTCTTTACTGTTCGTGCTAGTGTTTCCTCAGTTTGGGACTTTGCCTGCCTTACTGCCTTACCTGCTTCCCTTAGGGCAGTTTGGTATGCCTCCCTATCTTCATCCCGCTGTGTTCCCTTATATTTTCTGAAGGCCAGCCTTTTGGCTCTGACCTTTTCTGCTACTGTATTTGAGAACCAAAGTGGTTTTCTTCTTTTGCACTTCCTTTCTGTCTAACACAATGGGATGTTGCTTCAAGTATTGTATCCTTAATGCTTGCCCACTTTGCCTGTACCTCCTCACCTGTGTTTCTTTTGCCAGGGCTAGCTTAACTCTGTTGGCCATCTTATCAAAGTCAGCCCCTCTGAAGTCCCATATTTTGCCTGGAATGGGATGATTTAGATGTAGTAGCCAAATTGAACCATACCATGTGATGGTCACTGGCCCCAGGTGACCTTCTACCTGAGATCTGTGATCCTTCTTGTTAGTCAGTACTAGATCTAGGATAGCCCTGTCTCTTGTGGGTTGCTGTACCAGTTGTTTGAGGCCCTCCTGCAGGGAATCCACTATGAGTCTAGTTCTGGCAGATGTTCCTGCTGGTATTGACCAATCTGTATCTGGCATGTTGAAGTCTCCCATTATCAGAACCTCCCTTTAGCTGTCATGTTTTGTATATCTTCTAACAGTAATGTGTCTATGTCCTCCTCTGGTCTGGGGCCTGTAGACAACCCCAGTTCTTATGGCTGTCCCATTTCCTGTTTCCAGGGTGACCCACAGTTCTTCTGGCTCCTTATGTGTATTCTGAATTTCTGTAGCTTTGATATTTTCATTAACATACAGGGCCACTCCTCCCCTTTGCACCTCGGTCTCTTCTGAACAATACATAGCCAGGTACTGAAGTCTCCTAGTGTGGTTACTGGTAAACCACGTCTCACTAATTGCTACTATGTCCAGTTTAGCCTCTGACATTATTGCCTGCAGGTCTGGGATCTTATTTCCCAGGCTGTGAGCATTTGTGTACATGATTTTCCATTGGCCAGATTTTGGTGTGTTAGTTGTTGGGTGAAGTTTGGCATTACCCTGTGCATCGTATGGGAGACAAACCTTTTTCTTACCTGGTGATGCAAATGAACGGCAAACACGCTGAATTCCTGTTTGACCACTAGCTGAGGGGGGAGGGTGTTCTTCCCATTCGACGATGGGGTGCTGCACCCTCTCCCATTTGCTAGTTTAAATATTCTGCAAAGACGCCAAACTTCTGCCCAATGCACTGACTCCTCTTTAGTCAGATGCAGTCCATCAAATTTAAAGAACTTTCGCTCCCAGAACTGTTGCCAGTTCCCTACAAATCTGTGTCCTTTTCCTGGCACCAGTCCTTGAGCCACGTGTTTAGCTCCCTATCTCCCTTCTCTGACCTTCCGTCCATCTGCTCCCTTCTCCAGACTGGCAGGATCTCAGAGAAGGAGATGCCGGACGAAATAGATGATAGTTTGTCACCCAGCCTAGTCAGGTGTTCCTTGGTCTCCACAACTGACCGGCTGGCGAGATCATTAGTCCCTATGTGTACTAGGACATCAATGTTTTCTCCTGCTTTGTGAACACTTTAGTAATGCGGTCAGTGTCTTCCATGCTGATGTACCTGGGAGACATCTGACCATCACCCCTGGCTGGAGATGGGTATCAACTCCTCGAATCATGGAGTCTCCTATGATCAGAAGTTTTTGATTTCCTTTGTGCTTGTTTAGTTTTGGTTCCTGATTTGGGTGAGTATTGTTGTGCTAGCTCCTGTGCTGCAGTGTCCTGCTCTGCAGTGTCTTCTGCCTCTTTATTTGATTTCAGAGATAGAGGCAGATACCTGTTTGTAGTGTTTATATGGTTTTGGAGGTAATGTGTTGAGAGCAGAGAGTGATGGGGCACCTGATTTGCTCCTCCTAACCACCTGCCAACCTCCTGGACCAACTACCCTCTGCGGTCGAGGTTTTTCTGTTGGATGCTGGGGAAATGGCGGTGGTTCTTATAATGTATTTCCTCTTCAATATGAAATTTGAGGCGTGCAATCTCTGCCCATGCTGCCTGGAGCTGAGACCTAAGATCTCCAAAGGCCCAGCATGTAGGACAGTGTCCTAAATCCTGTAAGACTGTCCTTCTGAAAATTGTTCCACAGTACCTGCAGTTAATGAAATCCATTCCAAATAAGTTGCTGGGTTTGTAACCTAGTCAGAGTAATTAGAAGGAAAAAAATGCAAGTAATGGTTTAATTGTGTTTGTTTAACTTGTTATAACAAGTTAAATTACTAGTGCCCTGTAAATGAGATCACTTTGTGGAGGCCCCACTGATCCGCCCTTCCTGCTCTGCCACAGGAAATGTCACAACTGTGGTACCCTATAAAAGGAGTGTAGGTGGGGTGGTTGGGGATGGGGTGGGTGGCTGGGCCCTTCCCTGCCTAAAAGAAGAACCACGGACGAAAGAACAAGGAGGTAAGAGCAGAAACAATCAGTCAACAACAAATGCAGTAACCCTGAAAGCTTATCCTAATGTTAGATAAAACTGTAAAACCTGTAAGCACCACCTGTAATAATTTCAGAGAAGATATACCCTGTAAGAAACACTTTGCTCCAGAGAAAAATAAAGCAGTAACAGAAGATATACCTTGCAAAAGACAATTTGAATCAGAAGATTACAGCAGTAATCTGTTAGCACACACCTGTAGGCACACTTGTAATAATGCAGAAGAAGGTATACCAGCAACAACAATTTGAATCAGAGAAAAATAAAGCAATGAAATGTTAGCAACAAACAGTAGCAATCCCTGTGAGTAAAAATAAAACACCACCACACAGTAAATCTGCTTAGCCAAACTAAGTCTTAATCCTTCTCCCTTGCTCTGGTAAGTTTCTCTACTGCCTTTCAAGCAGTCTTAGAAGGATAAGTGATAGATGAGTTTGTGATGAATAAGCAGGGGAAGGTGACAGGAGGCAGTTGTGGTGTTTTACGCAGAAGAAATAACCTGCAGTGGTCAGGGTAGGAGTGGTGATAGTTAAAGGATATAGAGTAGTAGGAGCCATGTGAGGCAGAGAGCTATAGAGGCTGTTAAAAGAACGAAACAGGGAGAGATGGCCATTATGGTATAGTTATAAGTGGTGATGGGATTATAGGAATGAGTGGAGGAAATAAAAGAAGGTGCAGTCTAGGCACTAGTAAAGATAAAAGATAAAAGACAAAATCAAGTGCCCACAAGCAGTTTAGAGTGAAGGTACAGTCAGGGCACTAGTAAAATATAAGATCAATCAGCCCTCTAGCAGTCAAAGGTATAGGCTGCTAATGGAAAGAGAGGAGATAGTTAATTTTTCTCAACTGGGCGTGTTTGAGGATGGAGTTATAACCTATAAGAGTAAAGCTGGACAAGGTGGGTGTGGTGGGGGTGGGGAGCAGTGTGCAAGCGACTGCGGGGTTTCAGCGACCTGGTCCCAGCTCAACAGCAGTTATAGCACATGACAGGCAGTTCTGGTGAGCGTGCTAGTGCACTCGCAGATTACAATCACGGCTTCACCGGCTACCTCCCCAGTTCAAACAAGCTGCTTGTTTTTCTTTAGCAGAATTCAGCCACGCTACTCTAGCCCCACTGATTACAGCCTGCACTAGCAAATTACAGGCGCGCCTGCAGCCGAGGGGTTATGGTCGAAAACCAGAGAAATAAAGAGGATTCAAATGCTGAGGCGCTTAGGATGGTCTGCAGCTTCATGGAATTTGCAAAAAGCCGGAGAAAGTATTAGGGTTACAAATGCTGAGGCGCTTAGGACGCCTCTGCAGCTTAGAATGGGGCAGCTATAATTAAATGTAGCTCCACTATGTACAAGCAGTGATCTTTCTTTCCAATAGTTAGAGCTTGTTGCTGTACTTGGTTTAAAACAGTGCAGAATTGGGAACGCCTGTGATCCATCTCAGTTCCTGATCAACGCCAGGCGGACAGTCCCAAGGTAAAAGGCACCAAAATTCAAAGTCTCAACAAAGCAGGGATAAGCAAGGAGGCGCTTGAAAGGTGGACGAAATTACCTTTGTTGCCTCAGGGACAGTGTTCCACAGTGGTCAGGGCAGGATGTCCAGGCAGTTGAGCCCACCAGTAGCCGAGATAATAATTCAGAAGATAAATCAGACACCACAGATACGGGTGTGACCTTGTCCACAGATGTCCCACAATTAAGATTTCAGCTCATGCAGATGATCTGTGTTTATTTCTTTCTCTGTTCTCCTTGCTCAACATTATCCTTCTTCCGCATAAAGGAGAACATAAAAAATAAAAATAAATAAATAAAAGAAACAGAAATCGTGTCTTTTATCCGACCCCATGTTATTGAAACAAGTGTTTCAGATCCGTATTTCCTCGGAGTCGGCGAACATTATCCTAACATCTGGGTGACGGGTCTACAAGATGGATTTCATAGCAATGCTCTAGCAGCGGCGGCGCTCACTCCTGCTGTCAGTTGAGAGACCAACTGAGCGCCACAGGAAAGCCATGCTTATCTCACTCACTTGCCCGCCCGAGGCTGAACTTCACAACTCGTGCACACCGACTGCTGCCCTGAACTCCAGTGTCTTGATGATGCCCGTGCCGCGTTCCGACAGTGTGGCAGAAATCAAGGAAGAGTGTGCATCTGATATGCGGTGATTTAACTGATGATGCCTGGAAGATTGTGGCATGTATTTATCAATTGTGGATCGAGCGCTGTTATTTTTATAAAACCAAACGCGCGAGGAATACATTTAAACACAGGCACTGAAATCCCGTACGCGCAGCAGCAAGAAACACATCCATGCATGCGCAGGGGCAGCCTGCTTTGTGCATGCACGGGATTTCAGTGCTTGTGTTTAAATGTATTTCCTGGCACTTCCAGCGCTCGGTTTGTGTAAAATGGCAAATCTAGTCCACAATTGTAAAATGCATGCCACAATTAGCTTCCAGGGTGGGCATGTAAAAATCGGTTCGTGGTCGCCACACCATGTCAGATGCATGCTCGGCATTCTCTGCTTCCGGTGACTGGGTATTTTCAGCCGATGCTCAAAGTAAAATATTAATAAAACGAAGGAAATGGTAAGTATTTTCCCTTGTTACGTATTTAGGGACATTATGTGGATATTTGATAGACAGGTGCACAAAGGTGCACTGATAGCCTCTGATAGAAAATGAGGGAAACACTGACAGTGCCCCTTTAAATAAAATGTCATAACTATTATCTTATATACAATTAAAAACCTGTTCACTTGGATGGCAGAACTGCCCAGGTAACAGACTCTGATGAAGTGCTAAGACCAGAAGTCCCAGTGTGCTCCATTGTTTACAATGCTGCTGGATAAAATCTAGAAGAATTAGAAAGACATTTCAGTAAACATCTTAAACAATCTTAAACAATGTTGTTAATATATATTAGACCCCTGTTGGCGTATACTGATATCAATTAATTTCACTCTTAATGTCAGAGATTGCTGAATTAGCTATAGGACAAAGGTGAACTAAGTAGAAGAGGTTCCAGATACAACAACCAAGTGATTTGATATGCTGACGCAACTGAATGAGATAATATGAAAATAATGCTTGTGTAACTTGATTTTTCTTTGTGGGTATACTATCCTGTAGGGGTACGATACAAGGAATGCTAGAGGAGGTTTCCCCTACAGGTGTCGGAAATAATTCAGCTTGGCTACAGGTAGGTAGGAAAAGCCCCAAAAGAATACCTAAAGATGTCAAGCATTGAAGAGGCGAGGATGATGAATGAATTCTGTGAAGAGAAGGGCTAACTTTCTAAGGAGAGAAGGGAAAGCCAGGACCACCATCCACCTCCATCCAACAGCGGAACCTAACTAACTAATGAGAAGAGAAGAGAAGAAAACATAACTCTAACTAATATTATGACCATTGGCATGGAGGAGAGGAAAAACCTTTGAGGAGGAAACCTCTAGGATCCAAGGCCTAGGCACCTTCCTCCAGGCTGAAGGCATTTGATTTGAGGACGTAAGTCGGTAAAGAGAATGTTTCATATATGAGGATCTAAATAGTGAGGAGGAGTGAAAGGAACATGAGTAGGGAGGAACATCCGGATGTGCGACAGGTAGATTTCAGATATGCTGATGAATAGATATGCTGATGAATAGATGTATGTTGCACAGGATCTAGAAGGCAGATTTCACTGTTCGCTGATGACACAAAGCTCTGTAAAGAGTAGACACACCAGAGGGTGTAGACAGAATGAGAAGGGACCTGCAGAAACTTGAAGAATGGTCAAGGGTTTGGGTGAAATTCAATGCAAAGAAGCGCAAGATAATGCATATGGGGCACAAAACCCAGGCACAATATATCAGTTGGGGTGAGGATATAGCATGCACCAAGCAGGAAAGGGATCTTGGGGTTGTCATCTCGATGACCTCAAGGTAGGGAAACAGTGTGACAAGGCATCAGGTAAAGCAAATGGATGCTGGGATGTATAGGCAGGGGCATCACCAGCAGGAAAAGGAGGTCATAATCCCGCTTATACAAGACACTAGTGAGGCCCCACCTGAGTACAGTACAGTTCTGGAGACCATACCCACGTAAGGACATAGACAGGGTAGAGAAGGTTCAGAGGAGGGCAACAAAGATGGTGCATGGATTGCATCACAAGTCCTAGGAAGACAGGTTGAAGGAACTGAACATGTACTCCTGGAGGAGAGGAGGGAGAGAGGGATATGATAGAGACATACAAGTATCTTACAGGAGGAACAGGGGCAGGAAAACACTATTTTTAAGCTAAAAAGATGTTTCAGGACTAGAGGCATGGGATGAAGTTGGAGGAGGACGATTCAGAGGAAACATGAGAAAGAATTTCTTCACAGAACGGGTGGTGGACAAGTGAACACCCTGCCAGAGGAAGTGGTGGGGGCTGAAACAACGTGGATTTAAGAATGCATGATAGACATAAAGGAATTCCTAGAGGTCAGGGTAAGGGAAATAGACTTAGGAAAACAAACTGAACTTTCACAGCTCAAATGGGCAGACTAGGTGGGCCATAGGCCTCATCTTCGCCGACACTGTCTATGTATCTATGTATCTATGTATCTATGTATGATAATGCAGACTGGCTTGATTGAGCGATGTGAGTGAGTAGACGTTGAGGATAAAAGCATGCTTGATTATGCGATGTAAACAATTAGACCCTAAATGATTAGACTATGAGGCTGTGGTCGATGAGGTAGTATGGAATTCGATGATCTAAATATTCGAGAAAGCGATGTAAATAGATTAATCTGAGGTAATACTGAATTACTGGATGTATGAATTGATATGACTGGAGTTATGAACTCTATACATGTGGCAGATTGCCGTGGTTGATAGGTGGCATAAGAGGTATGGTAGGTATGCCCCAAAAAAATCGGTAGCAGGCCATGAGTGGATCGTATCCTCAAAGATCCGGTATGGAAGAGGAAGAAGAGGAGACCAAAAGAACCTAAATGAACGTGAATGAAGGTAACATGCTCTATGGAGCGATGGAAAGGTGATGTTCTTGAAAGGAAGCAGACTCAGAGGCCAAGAAAGCCGGTCAAGAACCAGAGGGTAAACTCAGGATGGCCAATAAGGTTGATATGCTTCTAGAGAAATGTGACTAAGTCGACTCCTCAAAAGGAGGTAGATTCAGAATGAATGGAGTGATGTGAATAAGGAGGTTCCTCAAAAGAAGGAAGATTCAGAAGGAACGTAAATGATGGAGAAGAGCCTCAGCCAGGCCTGGAACAAAGGGTGATTGACAGGACGGACATGGCTCTGAGTGAGGTAGATTCAAATCGAGATAGCAGTGATGGATAAGGAATGAGGCTATGTATAGAGTGAATCCCATATGACTGGCACTAGAAAAGGTGTGCTTGGAATTCACTAGGCTGAGGAAGGTAAAATAGAATGGAGGAAGCCTCAACGGCTGATGATGGAATCCAGAACCTGAGACAGGCATGGCAGGAGGCCCATGGAGAAATTAGGCAGGCATAGGAGTAAAGATAAATATGCCCCAAATAATTCAAATGCAGGCCACTATGAAAGGGAATCCCAGATGGCTGCCGAGGGCATAGAAATGCAAAGCATGGACCCCAGGCAAGGAAAAGACCAGGAGAAACCAACACGGATATCAAGAACAAAGTCAGAGAGGGTGCTCTTGAGCATAGGGAAGTGAAAAGGACGAGGGATCAAGAAGAGGGATGGCAGTGGAGGGAAGCCAAGATTAGAATAAAGCTGTGATGGCTGGCATGAATGAGGTAAAATAGGAACAGACAAGGCACGAAGAGCGGGAAGCCCAGAAGGCTGGAACGGGCAAGGAATGTGACACCAGACTAAAAACCAGGTAGTAAATGCCTGAAGCCGATCCGAGATGGACAAATAGTGCCACCTACTGGTCAGGATGAGAACATGCCTGCATGAAAAGGAAAAATCCACCAGATGGAGTCTGATGGCATTGCAACACAGGGGAGAGAGACAACCAGGCAGGGCCTTCAAAGGAGACACATGGTGCACAGAGGAAAACATCCCTTAGGGAAGGCTAGGCCAATATCTGCAAATGTGGCATGTGAACCAAATGATCAAAAGCAGTGGTGAAGTGCTCTGAGCCACTGAAGTGGAAACGCAAATAAAAGTACAGGACTGACTGGCAAATGCAGTGCCAACACCCAGAATTGAATACATGAAATAGGTGAACAGTTCCGAGGAACCAGGGAGCAGCAATGTCCCCACCGCCATGTCCCACAGTCCCAAATGAGGGAAAGATGAGTGAATGATGACCGGAGATAGGAACCTGATACATATTGCAGGATTGCCACGGGTCAATGAGAAGGCAGAGGAGTCATGAAAGGTATGGCTGAAAAGAACATTAAGTGCAGACCTCGAGTGGAGTGACTGCTTGATGGCTGGTATGGAACGTGAAGAGGAGGAGACAGGATTAAACTTGAAAATGAACTTGTATGAAGGTAGCAGGAATAAGTAGGCTCCTCGAAATAAGGTAGACTCTAAGGCCAAGAAGGCATGTCCAGAACCAGCGGGTATACTAACCAGAGGGCACATGTAGGAGGAGCATCAGAGGAGCGATGCAGGTTGAGCAATCGAGGAGCAAAATTGGATGATGTAAGATAAGGAGGGAAGCTAAGAGTGGAGGAAGCCATGATGGCTGTGACTAGAAAAAGGCACTAGGACAGGAAGGCAAACTTAGGACACGAATGAGGTATGAAGAGGAATGGAAGCCAGAGATGCCGGTAGCTGCACAGGAAAGTGAGGTATAAAAGGACAAAGGATGGTAGGGATGTCAATGGGTAGCATAGGACCCACGCTGATAGGATGACTAACTGCAGTAGGCGGTGCTGGATGAGGAGGCATGCTGGCCATATTTGGTGGAAGGCCAGATAGAGTCAGCCATAGATGTCCCAATGCTGGGAATGACAGAGCAAGTAAGAGATAAACTCTGGCATGATAGATATAAAAGCCAGGACTGGATGAAGAAATACTGACAGGAGAACGAGGGCATAAGAGACAATATATGGACACAAATCGAAAGGGATCGGAGATTCAGAATGGAAAGCACAACTGGAAGCAAAAGCCTGAGCAAGCTCGACAGAAAGGCAGGGGCAGGGCATGATCAGGAATGAGTGGGTGGTGCTAAGGCATCATGGAGCTGAAAGGCTAAAATGAACCAGAACTGAGTCAGCTAGAGACAGGTCGAGCGAGATGGTGATGTATCAGATTCTGGTGAGATGCACAATAGAGCAACAGGATGAAGTAGGCTCCTCAAAAGGATGTAGACTGAGGCGATGAAGGCCAGACCAAGGGAGAGGTTGGATGAGCCAAATCGAGGTGAGGTATCAATGCAAGCATAATCGGATGATGGATATGAGAAGTGATGCCAAGCACACAATGAAGGATGGTAAGTCCAAAAGGAATAGCAAATGCAGGCAAGACGGAGACTGCTGAGGTATACTGAGTGGGGAGTCGGGGCATACGAGGATAGAAACTGTAGGTAAACGATAAGAATAGAAGAACCATGAGGGAATGATAAGAATGAGGACCAGACTCAGAAACCAGAAGTGGATAGAAGTCAATGAGCAATAGTAGTGGGAAGGCAGAAACCCCAAAAGAAAACACAACAGGAGCCGGCCGAGGCCAGCAATCCAGGGCAGAGTAAACTGCAAGGAAGGAGGTGGCACCAAAGTCAAACAGGACTCAGAAATGAAATCGGGCAGGAACATAGCGCCCGCCAGACACAATGTATCCCAAAGCACTTTACAAGCAACACTAGACCAGTAGGGAAATGACTGAATGAGTGGCAAGGAATGCATGGAAATGAGCTGCCAAAGTGCCAACTAGCAGAGGCGCGGAGGAGTCCATGCAGGCAGAGATAGCAATAGTCCCACATATGTCAAAACAGGAGGGGTTGCAGTGAGTTCCAAGATGCGGTACACAGAGCGAAGCCCCAGGTGGGGGGTAGGTAGGAAGTAGCCCTGAGAAGAACAGAGCAGGGAGGAGCATGGACACCAGAGGAAGAAGCAGAGGTTAATGGTGCAAGAGGATGATGGCACACACAGAGCTGCATGCCAAGGAGGTCCATCCACTTGTAGAGTGAGCATACCACAGCCAGCCATTCAAGAAGCCATATAATACTGAATAGCTTCTGGTCCTGCACAAGCAGGTCTGCTATAGGACAGCCATGGGCAAAAGTAGAAGGTATCCAACCCAAGTTGAAAACAGAATGGACAGAAGAAAGAAAAAATATCAGTGAAAGGCAGAACAAAATAATAAATAAATAAAATAGGTATTCATCAGCCGCAGCTACACAGGTGTTTCCAGAGGGACAGGTAGCAAAGCTGGGAGAGACGTGGCAGCACA
Organism: Neoceratodus forsteri; assembly: GCA_016271365.2. Classification (NCBI taxonomy): domain Eukaryota; kingdom Metazoa; phylum Chordata; order Ceratodontiformes; family Ceratodontidae; genus Neoceratodus; species Neoceratodus forsteri. The sequence continues at coordinate 89,063,230 of CM028136.1, forward strand.
GGCGGGTGGGAGCGAGCACAGCAGTGAGAGAGCTTCAGAAATGGACAATCAGAGAGGGTGATGGTTAGCAGCTACCTCTAGTACTGGTACATTCCTGGTGGAGTTCCCGGGAGACTCAGACGACTGCTTTGATCGAAAAGGTGTGGAAACAGAAGAAACAGCAACTAATGAAGAGGAAAAAGTTTTAAACTGATGCCAGGTTGTATTAGAAGTAGTTTGATGTTCGAGGCAGAATCAGGAGCACACTACTGCAGGGCAAGAGGGGCACACTGTAATGCAGACAAAGAAAAATATGGAGCAGGTCCAGAGCACACAGCAGTGCACAGGAAGAAGAACAAGGGCAGGGACAATGGGACATGGCAAGAAGCAGGAGAGCATGGCATATGCAGAGCAGCACGCAGGTCCTCTGAACGATCAGGAAGAGGAAGAATTTTTTTAAATTTGCAGACTAGACAGCAACAAACAGGGAATAAGACAGAACACTCCCAGTATGGAAAGGAGCAAAAGGGAGGGGGGTGACAAAGAAGCAGAAAGAAAGGCAGGGCAGGGAAAATGAGAAGGCAAACAGTGGGAAGGACGGCAGACAGGTAATACTGTACTGAACTGCCAAGTAGGCCCCAATGAGTGAAAGCGAGTTACTCCAGAGGCAAGAGAGAGAAAAGGAAAGCAGGTGGAAACCTGGAGCTCCAGAGGAGCAGGAGCAACAAGGGAGAATGGAAGGAGCGAGCAGAAAGGAACACACAGAACGGACAGCAGGAGTGCAAAGAGAGAGAATCAAAGAGGATGCATGGACGACCCAGCAAATGGTATGGGTCCGGGAGGAGAAAGGCAAAACCGAGGCAAAGAAGGAACCCAAGACAAATGGCAGGAGCAGGGGAAAGCAATGATGAGCATCCCTGGAGGTGAGGGCTTACAGAGGAAGCTGCAGGTTCGGCAAAGACGATGGAGCAGGGAAGGAGAAGTGAATGCGGATGGCCAAATAAAAGGCGAGACAATGGTGGAAATTGAAATAGCAGCCGGCAGGAAGCAAGACTGCCTGCTGAATCAAGGTAGTCAGTGGAGATAGAGACAGCAGTCGGTGGCACCTCAGCAGACTAGGAGGAGCGGCGCCTCGGCCACAACGAAAAAAGAAATCCTGGCGAGGCCCAGGATGTTGTGACCTTTAAACTCGATGGAGGAGTGGTTATTGCTCCACCCATCAAACCACAGGTTTAAAGCCTCCCATTATATTTTTCTTCTAAGAAAGGGGTTATCTCAAACTTTCATTCAATTCTGGTGTTTTTGTAGGCATTCAGGTATGTATCCAGAACCCTCTCTTTCTAAAATAAAGTTGTCAAAATTGCCACCTCTTGGGTTTCAGAAACCTTCTCAGTCCCTTGAAATGAAAAGTATGCATTTTCTCATCTCTGCTGTTTATGATGTGTTGTGCTGTGGCATAAGTGGAGTCTTGGCCCGAATGTTCAGAGCCATTGCGCATGGCACAACTGGAGTTGATGCTGGCGCAAGCACAGAATTGCGCCGCAGGAGCGATATTCAGTGGGAGCCATTGGCAAGAGCCGCAAAAACCATTGTGCCAATGTGCAATAATGTATGCAGTGCAAGTGCAGGGGCATTCCATGAATATCCAGCACAATGGAATATTCAACCATCAAACCATGGCGCAAGTGTGGAGCAAATCGTTGCACCGACCAGACGTGTTCAGATAAAAACAGGGAGTAAACACACAGACAGTAGTTGAACCAATAGGGAGAGTGAAAGATATATATGTATATGTATGTATGTATGTATATATACTGTGTATATATATATATATATATATAGAGAGAGAGACAGAGACAGACAGACAGACAGACACAAAACAGACACAGAGGAGAGGGACAGAGAGTGACATGGGCAAGGGAGAGAGGGACAGAAAGAGAGAGAGAGAGAGAGGCACACACACACACATACAGACAAAAAAACAGTGTACCAGTGTGGTACACAGCCAGTAGTGAAGAGCCTGGGGGACAGTGGACAGCAGGAGAGAGGAGAGTGCACCCTTCCTGGTGGAGGCAGTAATGAGGGGTGTGAGGCAGGAGAAACAGTTCGTGGCCCGACTGAAGGGCCTGTCATCGTGCCCTACACAGGTGGTACCATGCCCACATCACCCTTGACAACTATAGCAACACTGAGATCGTGGGCCGGGTACCACCTGAACAGGGCTATTCTGAGGCAGCTCTGTGAGCTGTGCAGTGAACAGATGCAGGCACCCACCAGACAGAGCCACACCATTTCCGTGGAGACTAAGGTGACCACAGTCATGTGCCTACTGCTGCGCACCTTCCAATGACCAACAGGGGACACTACGGGCATCACCCAGTCAGCCACATCCTGCCACCTCACAGTTCCTCAATGCTCTGCTGGCATGTGCTTCGAATTCATCCATTCCTCAGCACACAGGCAGAGAGTACAGCACTATGCAGGAGGTCCACAAGGTAGCACTCATGCCTGGCATGATTGGGCATTGACTGCACCTACGTGGGCATCTGTATGCCACCTGGCTCAGAGGGAATGGCATATATCAACAGGAAGGGAGCCTGAGCATCACCTGCCAGGTGGTGTGCGATGCCACGAGGTGCATCATCAATGTCTGCGCCACACACCCTGGGAGTGAACATGATGCATTCATCTGGCACAGCTCTGTGCTGTGCCACAGGCATGTATGTGGGAACATCCCCACTAGCCACCCAGTGGGTGAGTATGGCATGGGTAAGGTGCGATAGGCAGAGCAGACCTGGGGATGGGGGGTGCAGGTGTGCATGGTGGCGGCTGCAAGGGACAGGCAAGGGGCACAGCACAGCAGAGCATAGGGCTAACCACGCCATTCTCCACAGCCTGGCTGCTCCCCTCTACTGGTACCCACTGTCCCCAGCAGAGAATAGGGCTAACCATGTCATTCTCCACAGCCTGGCTTGCTCACCCCTGCTGGTACCCATTGTCCCCAGCAGAGGAACGGTACAATGAAGTACACACCAGCATGTGCAGCATCATTGAGAGTATCTGTGGTATGCTGAAGGCATGTTTCCATTGCCCAGACAGGTCGGGCGAAGCCCTACAGTACAGTCCCTCAAAAGCCTGGTAGCCTATTACTGGCCTGCTGCATACTGCACAACATGGCCATTGACTGTAGGATAGCTGTCGAGGCTGATGAGGGCAACAGTAGTGGGGACGACAGAAACAGTGGGCTGGTGGGTGGTGGACAGCTACCCCTGGGAGAAGGGACCCCTGACTGCAGTAGCAGGCATGACACCACCGCAACACTGTTGCACAGGAGCACTATGGTGAACACAGGTCGGTGGTGCAGTATATGCATGAGCCACACAGACAAGTACAGCACACATGCAGGGATGTGTATGTGAGGCATAACACACACAGAGGCGTAATGCAGGGGTAGGGGAGACAGCAGTACACAACCACACACACACACATATGCACGCACACACGCATGCACCCGCCCACCCACCCAGGCATTGGAATGTGGTGTGGATCAGAAGCATTGCACTGTAGGCTACAGGTGGAACTGGTGTTAGACTGCCCCTCATCATGCCCATGCCACACAGTCCAGCAGCCAGGCAGGCAGACACACAGGCAGCATGCGCACGCACACAGGCACACCACCAGTGGTATGGCACATACACCGCCCATGTGTGCACAGGGCATCAGCTGCAGACTGCAGTCATGCAGCCCACAGATCAGGGCTGCTGCATGGTACCATGGACACCAGGGTCACAGGGGCGGCGCGCTGGGGCCATTGGCACCCAAGCTGTGCATCATCAGCGGGTATGTAACAGCCCCAGGGGTGGAAGTGTGGGACCAGGCTGTGTCCTCACGGGGGTGTGCACAGGTGCCCAAACAGGCCAGCACAGGGCATGTCTGGGATGCATACATCCAAGCCTAGCATCGCCTGTGTTGGGGTTGCTTCGACCGGGTCCATGTGGTGCTCATCACATTGTGGGGACTCTGTGCATGGCCACACCCTGTGGCCATCAGCAATGCAAACCCATCTGCAATTGCCCATCCTCCAGGATCTGCGCAGTGCCTCTTTCCTGCTGCTCAGCTAGCTGGTGCACCTCTGCATACAGTGCATGCACCCCAGTGATGAGCAGCACCTGTTGCTGAACAGATGTCCACCGCAGCTGGGTGTGCTCAGCCAGATGGTCAACATCCTAGGGCTTCCGGGCAGGACGCTGTTCATCTGGAGGTGACCTACTATGCTGCCCAGCCTCCCAGTGGGGTCTGCAGGGGAATGAGCACTGCAGGCACACCGGTGGTGGACCCTGTGTCAAGCTGCTGGTGGCACCCACAGCCTGCTGCCGCTGCCCATCTGGCCACTGTATGCCATCCTGCACCTGCATGGCTACACCACCACCAATGCAGGGCACATCCGTGATGGTGACAGGCAGCTGTTCCATCACTGGCAGTGCCCTGGGTGTGGTAACTGCAGTGATGCCATCAGGGCAACACACCCACAATGTATCGATGTCTTACATGCACAGTAGCTTATGGAAGGTTATTAGGCTTATATCTAGATTCATAAACTATTTATACATTGTGTATGTAATTCCATAGGATGTGCAGATTTAATTTTATTGTTTTGTCCACTTTCTGTACCACAGGTGTTATGAGATTACGTCGGGTCATCAGAGTTAAATGGACTGTGGGAATTCTAAAATCAGAAAAGATAAATGCTACATTAAACCATCGATGTGGGCCAACAGCCATTTAAATAGCGTACATTTAATATTGTTAAAATAAAATTGATGCAATATTTTTATATTTATACATATGTATGTGTTTTAGGGTTGTAATTTAATCGTGATTATTAAGGTTATATGATTGGACAACACTGTCATGTAAGACTTTAGCTATTATAGTTTTATATGTTTATTCATGTGTTTCAATTATTTATTTATTTGTTTTGTTAACCGGGTGAGACACTAGACAACCAAGTGCCTATTTTCAGGTGCGACCGGGAGATTGCAATGATACATTCACGAACAGGCAACACATGTAACATTACATTTAAAGTGCATCAAACAACAAGGTCAGTACAAGAAGACAGCAGGATTTCAACACTGCAGACAGCAGGTAGGATAACATTAGGTAGTCTCAGGATAGGCAGAGGCCACCCTGACAGGCGGCAACTCATTAAATGTAGCAGGTAGGCAGAGACGAAACAAACTAGGGCGCAGGAGGCCCAGTGCATAGTCCTAGGACACCAACTATGCACACACTGATTGAGCGGTAGGGCCTAAAGTGTATTAATCTATCTAGTTGGTCTCTCACTTGGTAGTGGAGTAAAGGTGCGTGGACCACTGCCATTGCCAGATAAGTTTGGTAGCGACTCAGCCAGTTGGAGCAACAGAGGTCAGGTGGGTTAATCTAGTGCATATGCAGGTGGAGCCCGAATTGAGAAAGCCCCAGAGGGAGGCTTTAAAGCCTTGGTGGGAGGGTAGGAGCGGAGTGCTTAAGGGGAAGGAGTTCCACAACCTGGGTGAGTATGCAGTGAAGGCCCGTTGCCCATTTGGGTGCGAGTTTTGGGCACCAGGAGGGCCTGAAAGTCGCTGGATCTCAGAAGGTAGCTGGGGTTAGCCGGAACGAGAGATTCTGCGAGGGCTAAGGGGTGGCAGACCTAACAACATTATCTATGAAACTGCCCAAGACATAGGTATGGTGCTTTTCAGCGGAGCCACTCAAGTGTGGAGTAGAGCTCACAGCGGTGGGTAAGGTGGGAGCTTGAGAGCACAAAATGACATACGCTGTTATAATGAGTGTCCCATTTTACAGACTAGTTTTAGCAACGAGGCGAAGGTGACTAGCCCACAGTACAGTGGGTAGGAGAACCCCTGACTAAGACGCAGTTGAAAACCAGGGTGAGGCAGTTTGTCGGGTATGCAAGGCCCAACTTGCAGTAGGCCTTGCATACATCACTATGTGCAAATTCAGATTCAATTGAGGGTCAAGCATCACCCCAGGTACTTGACAGAATCTGTAACTTGCAGTGAGGAACCATTGGCACCTAAGATCTTAAGTGGGCCCAGGACAGCTTTTATCTTGGCTGTTGAGCCAAGAGCATGGCCTGCGTCTTCTGCAGGTTAATCATGAGCTTGTGGACCTTTAACCCGGTTTGGATTCAGTCAAAGTTGGAGTTTGACTCAGCACTGATAGTAGAGATGTCCTGGGAGCTAGTCATGGTGACTAGGTTGTCTGCATACAAAGTAGTGTGTCCATGCGCCGGCGCCAAGGGTAGTTTGTTTATGAAGAGGGAGAACAGGAGGCCCCAGGGCAGAGCCCTGGGGACCCCGCAGCTAACTGGAGCTGGATTATAAGGGCCTTGTTGAACATTGTGTACTGCTGCTTGCCCGAGAGGTACTATTGAACCAGGCAAGGGCAGGGGAGAAGCCAAGGGACAGGAGAGGAGCATAGTAGAGCATGGTCAACCCAGTCGAAGGCTTTCGAGAGATCCATGAAGATGGCCCTAGTCAGTTTACCTTGGTCAGCAGCGGTCCTGATAGCGGAGGTAACAGCTGCCAGGGCAGTGGAGGAGCTGTGCCTTTTCTAAACCTGTGCTGAGCAGGATAGAGTAGATTGTGGGTCTGTAGGTAGAGGCTGAGCTGAAAGAGTAGGTTGTGGGTCCGTAGGTAGAGGTTGAGCTGAGAGAGTAGGTTGTGGGTCTGTGAGGTAGAGGTTGAGCTGTGAGGTGACAGTCTTTTTCCAGGAGTTTGCTGATCGCTGACAGGATTGCTATGTGGGTGGTAATTCATTGTGACTTTTGGGTCACCTTGTTTGGGGACCGGAATGACTTTGGCCATCTTCCAGATATCCAGGACTATGCCTGAGGTGAGTGATGCATTGAAGATGTGGGCGATAGGCGGACTACATAGAGCCCCCTAGCCTAAGTAGTTTGGGCTCAAGGCAGTCGTGCTCAGTGCCAGTATGGAGAGGCTGGCAAGGAGCTTCTGCGCTCTTATGACAGAGATGACCCTGAGGAAGAAGGGGTGGGGGCTTTTTTCTGGGGAATGATCATTAGGGTTGTGTGTCTGGTTGGGAGAGCTGGCAGGTTAGAGAACAGGAAGTTAAACTCATTGGCAGTTGTACAGGGGTTGTTGCAGTTTACCCTGCTAATGTGCATATCAGTAACCTGAGCTCTGGCAGATACCCCAACCGTGTTCTTGATGTTCTGCCGGAAACCTCAGGTTTCTGGCCATGGAGAGTAGGGAGACTGACAGAACTCACTTTTTGCAGATCGGATGGCTCTTTTGCATGAGTTTCTCAGCTGCCAGTACTCAAGGAGGTCTGTACTGGAGTTCTTGTATCTCACCCTGCATTTATCCCTTTGTTTCATTAGAGAAAAAGGCCTCCATGGAGCCACTTAGTAACAGTGCCCCTCACCCTCCTTTTTGTGAGAGGAGCATGTTTGTTTTGCAGTGGGTGAAGACAGTCAGGAAGTTGTCAAGGGCCCTCGAGGGGTCATGGGATCTTAAGAGGAGAGATGTCCCATATGCAGTAGGTGGGAGAGTGATCCAATATAGCATCTGGGAGAATGCCAGAGGAGACAATTTTCTCTGGTCTGTTGCTCAGCACCCAGTCAATGAGGGAACCCCGGTCTCCATGTGGGGAGAGACCGTGGATTCTGAGATGAGTAGGCTGAGGGTGAGACCAGCCAGCAGGGGCTCATGTTGCTGGCATCGTGGCCTACCCAACTGAGATTGAAGTCACCTAGACTAGAAGCCTGGTCTGAGCCAATCATTGGGCTAAAGCTGTCAAGGAGGAGGAGAGCCTGGCACACCATCCTTGGGGGTTGTAGCCACAGACCAGGTGAACCATCTTGGTGTTGCCTAGCAGGAGGAGGGCATGTAGGAAATCACAAGAAAGAGATGGGGTGGCACTTGTCTTATGATGGATATGTTTAGGTATGACTTAGAGTATAGGAGTACCTCACCCCTTTCTTGTTCCCTGCCCTGTCTAGCCTGATGAGATTGTAGCCCGGGAGGGCACAGGCAGAGTCTGGAGTACATGGCTTCAGCCAGTTCTCTGTGACCCCATAATGTCAGGGTTATAAAGCGCCACCCAAGCTGTAAGCTCAGCGAGGTTGGGCAGCAGGCTGCGATGTTTAGGTGCACCAGTCTCAAGCCTTTGACAGATCTCCAGTCAAGGGGAGGAGTTTCAGAGATGGTTTGGCAACCAGCGTGCTATGATTTGGGGATGGGGTCCTAGCCAGACCGTGAAGCATGGAGCAGCTACTCAGAGGCGGTATCCTGTCAGACCTTGGGGGAGTAGATGCCGGGGTGAGGTAGTTACCTCAGGGCTGCTGTGACAGGATCTTGCTCCTGGTGGGGAATCCTAGTGGGTGGGAGGAGAGTGTACTCAGGGATAGGGGGCCCTGGAGTATTGATCTATCTCAAGCTATACAGAAGGTATGCTGGTAGTAGCTTCAGTCTAACTGGGATTGCAGCGTAAGCCCATGCAAAGTGACTGTTTCTTTGATTGGGTGACCAAAGAAGTAGATCAGGGAGAGGCTGTGGACATGGCCTACCTAGACTTTAGAAAAGGTCATTTGACACAGTCCCACACAAAAGATTAATATACAAGTTAGCCAGCCTGGGAGTGGGTCCCAAGATGACAGCCTGGTAAAGAATTGGCTGGAGAATAGGACACAGAGTAATAGTAAATGGAGTTCACTCTGAAGAAAGCGGGTTACTAGTGGGGTACCACAGGGTTCAGTACTGGGGTTGCCTCTTCAATGTCTTTATAGCTGACATTGCAGAGGACTGGAACAAAAGTGTGTCTCTTTGCAGATGACACAAAGATCTGCAACAGAGTTGATGCACAGGGTGGGGTGGAAAGGATGAGAAGGGACTTGGCAAGGTTGGAGGAATGTTCAAATATATGGCAGCTTAGATTCAATGCTAAGAAGTGCAGGTAATGCACCTGGGAAACAAAACCCAGGAGAAGAGTACAGAATGGGGGTGAGATACTAACAACAACAAAATGGAAAGGACCTGGGGTAGTCATATCAGATGACCTAAAGGTGGGCAAGCAATGTGAGAGAGCAGCAAGAGGGTTAGGGGATACTGGGATGCATAGGGAGAGGCATCACCAGTAGAAAACAAGAGTTATTATCCTCTGTACAGACAGCTGGTGAGACCCCATCTGGAGTACTGTGTGCAGTTCTGGAGACCCAATCTCCGCAAAGACACAGACAGGATGGAAGCTGCCCAGAGTAGGGCAACTAAATGGTGCAGGGTCTGCACCGAAGACATAAGAAGAGAGACTTCATGATCTTAATATGTACAGCCCTCAAGGAAAGGAGGGAGAGGGAGGAATGATAGAAACTTTCAAGTACCTCAAGAGAATCAACAAAGTCCAAGAAAGTAGCATCTTTCAAAAAAAAAGTGTGCAAGAACAAGGGACACAATTTGAAGATGGGGGTGACTCAGAGATAATTTAAGTAAGTATTTTTCACAGAAAGGTTGTGGATACATGGAGCGGCCTTCCGAGGAAGGTTGTGGAGTCCAAAACAGTGGTGGAATTCAAGCATGCATGGGACAGTCATAAGGCAATTCTAGAGGGTGGGGGTAGGAGGAAGTAGGCTGCTGGTTAACTAGGATCTGCAGCTTATCCATCAGAAATGGGCACACTGCGTGCCAAGCGGTCCTTATCTGCCATCAAATTCTATGTTTCTATGTTTCTAAAGTTCAGGTATCCCAAAGAGAAATGGCTCCTGGTTCCAAAAATTGCGATTTGTGAGTCATGCACTGGTTATATAGAAATTACAGCCACCCACAGTTACGCAGACAGTGACACTGCTGTCATCTATCACCAATGATTATGTGTATGCTAGCATGAAACTTGAGTACCCTAACTTTATTACATAGCTAGCCCAGCAATCACCCAAAGCAACATCCTAGGAGATAGAGACAGGGTATATGCTAGCATGAAACTTGAGTACCCTAACTTTCATATGGCTAGCCCAGCAATCACCCGAAGCAACATCCTAGGGAGACAGACAGTGAGGGTATAGCTAGCATGAAACCTGGAGAACACTAATGCCGCAATCCAGGGTAACTTTCGAGAGCAGACAGGAGTATTGAAAATCAGCTGGTACTGGAAAATGTAAGCAGTCTGAGGATCAAAACCCTGATCAAAGAGAGATATCATAAGCTGGCGAAAAGGACAAAGACAAAACTGTATTCATTTTTTTTTTTATCCACACCCAATCTGCTAATAGGGTCCTAAACCTTAAGGGAGGGCATTCAAGCATTTAAGGGAGGAGGGAAGGGGTGGATGGGTGGGATTAATTTTATCCCCAGAAGCAAAAAGTCCTTGTTCCCAAGTTGGGAAGGAGGGGTCCCAACGAGGACCAGTCCACACCTCCAACTCCGACGCAAAATCCAACTGCTGCAACCAGGGTGAGTCTAGCTATTTAAACTGCACCAGCAGTTTATGATGTAATTGATGAGGTCATTGTTACATAGAAACAGAAACATAGAAGTTGATGGCAGATAAGGACCGCAAGCACATCCAGTCTGCCCATTTCTTTTCTACCTTATGAATGTGCCATAGGCCTTTGCTCTGTCAATGGCCTATCTATTCATACTAATCTGTATTGCTCCCTTATGCCTATCCCATGCCTGTTTGAAGCCCTGCACTGTATTCATACCCACCACTTCCTGAGGTAGGCCGCTCCATGCATCCACTACCCTTTCTGTGATAAAGAACTTTCTCACATTACCCTTAATCTGCCTCAATCTAATCTCATGCTGTGTCCTCTTGTCCTCCTATTTTTCTTATATTGAAACATGTTAGACTCTTTCACCTTGTTAATGCCCTTAGGATGTTTGAATGTTTCAATCATATCACCTCTCTCCCTCCTTTGCTCTAGGGTATACATACTGAGTTCAGTTAATCTCTCCTCATATGTTTTCTGATGCAGTCCCTGCACCATTTTGGTTGCGTTATGTGGACTGTGTTAATTTGTTAATGTCCTTGTGAAGATGTGGCCTCAGTACTGCACACATTCCAGATGGGGCCTAACCAGTGTCTTGTAAAGAGGGATTATTAGCTCCCTCTACGACTTGTGATACCCTATTAATACACCCCAAAATCCCTCTAGCCTTACCTACTGCTTTAGAGGTCTGTTTGGATGATTTCAGGTCATCGATGATGATGACGCCCAAGTCTCTTTCTTCCCTTGTGACTGCCAGCAACCCTTCCAGCCTATAGGTGGCTTCAGGGTTTCTCTTCCTATGTGCATGATCTTGCACTTTTGCATTAAATCCCAGTTGCCACTCTTCTGACCATTCTGCTAGTTTATCCAGATCTCTTCTCATTCTGCCCACCCCATCTGGATCATCTACTCTGTTGCAGATCTTGGTGTCATCTGCAAACAGACAAACCTTACCCTCTAGTCCATCTGCAATGTCACTGATGAAGATATTGAAGATGACTGGCCCAGGACTGATCCCTGTGGTACCCACTTGTGACGTGCATCTCTTCTGATTGTATACCATTTACCACCACTCTGTTTCTGTCCATCAACCAGTTTGCCACCCAGTTGACCAACGATGATCCACCCCGAGCCTACCCAGCTTATTAATCAACTTTTATGTGGAAGAGTATCGAAAGCTTTGCTGAAGTCAAGGTAGGCAATATCAACTGCCCCCTTGGTCCACAAACTCTAGTTACCCAGTCAAAGAAATCTATGAAATTATTTTGACAGGACCTTCCTTTGTAAACCCATGCTGTCTTGGATCCTGTGCTCCTATGGATTCCAGGTGTTGCACTATGCTTTCCTTAAGGAGTTCCTCCATAATCTTGCCCACTACTGAGGTAAGACTGACTGGTCTGTAGTTCCTTCGCTCTCCTGCTACCACTGTTGTGGAGCAGGATCACATGAGCCCTTCTCCAGTCTTCTGGGACCTCTGCTGTGCTCAGAGACTCATTAAACAGTTCTGATAATGGCTCTGCTAGTTCCACCCTTAGCTCCTTTAGTACCCTGGGATGTATGCCATCAGGTCCCATTGCCTTGTCCACCCTGAGCTTATTGAGCTCTTGTAGGATTCTTTCTTTGTGAAGGGACTAGTGCACACCTCCCTCCCTCCTGTGTCCATGGTGCAGAGCTGTGGCCCTGCCCTACCTTCTCTTCAGTATATACTGAGCAGAAGTATCTATTTAGGATAGATGCCTTTACTTGGTCCTCCTCCTCCTCACATGCCCCTTATCCCTTTGATTTTAGCAATACCCTCTGGACTTTCTCCTTTCACTAATGTTACTTGTATAAAAGGTGACTTTTCTGTATGTGATTATGCTTTTAAAAAGGAGGTATTTCTGAACAGTGTCAAAGCGTATATCTTTGTAGCAACACCTGCTGAATAAAATAGGCACTTTTTAAGCTGTGAACAGTGTTCTTGTTCATAATTATGGTGGTGAATGTAACATTATTCAGTGCTTGCTACATAAAGCACTTTACTTGACATTCAATGGCACAATTAATGGTGAGTGGTAATAATATGCTCATGGTGACCACACTTACCAACAGGGTTCTGGCTTCTGGTATACTCCCTATGCACCTACAATAAAGGGCTTCAACAACAACACTGTACCTTACTGTTACTTGTGTTAATCCACCACTCAGTAATAATACGCTCTCAGTGACCACACTTACCAACAGGGTTCGAGCTTCTGGTATACTCCTGTGGCTAAATCTGAGGCACTTATGCAGCAACACCCTGGGTTGCTTTACAGTTCTGGGAAAATGATTATTTTTAATGATTGTGTTTGTTTGTATTCAGTCACTGTGGAGCCCTGTCCTGTGCAACAGGACACAGGAAGAACCTGTAGTTTTTGAGGCAGCGCTAAAACTACAAAGGCTGTATTTAAACTGATATTATACAATGGCAAGAAAAATCCTGGACTCTGATTGGTCAGTCTTGGGCTGGACCGGTGATGTTAATCAGCACAACATCATGGCTCTAGTCTCAGCCTCACTGTGAACCCATTTGGATGATAACCAACATTACCATTTCTCTTTTTGCATCTCCTCTTAAGAAACAAAAATAGTTTTCACACTAATAACAACAGTCTTTAAAATTATTTTTACTTCATATATAACAATGAGCCATTGTATAATAGCAATAATACCCTCCAGGGTGTGTGTCGTTTGGGATAACGTCCGCCTCAGTTGTTGGGCCCCACTCGACATGGCCTTGTGCCCAAACACCTGAGGGCGTGACGTTATCAGCGACACACACCCTGGCCGGGCATTATTGCTTAATTTTAACTGAAAGTTTTGGAAACCCTTGCCTGTGCCACGTAATGAGTGGTAGACGCTGAGTGGATAATTTGTTTAAATTGACTTAAAAAGCGTTGTGAGTGCCCGTGACCTTTGAACACTTCCAGGACACTTACAACACTTAAAACCCACACTGCAGTGAGCAGGGCGAGTACAGGTAGGGTATGGTGAAGCATGAGACGACGTGAGACACGGGGCTCAGCATGTTCGCAGTCCGCTTGGGACAGCAGGACTTGGACTCTAAAACTCATAAGGTACAGGAACTCAGTGTAAATAATGAGGCTGTGTACTACATGTTTAATGTCTACTGAGGATGAGCCCAGTGATGGGTTTATCTGTGACAAATGCAAACTCATTGATATTCTACAAACCGAAATACAGGTGTTAAAACAGAGGTTCAAGTACAGATTGATATTAGTAATCTGGAACAAAACATTGATTCTGCTGTAGATGCAACAATATTGTCATGTGAACTTAGCCACCAGAATGAAACACATGTGATTGAGGAGGACTGAGTCTCGTAACAAACATTACTAATAAAACAGGAAAAGGGTAGAAGAAACATAGGAGGTTCCTCAAATATCTTAACACCTAACAGGTTCTCCATTTTAATCAAACGCAGAACACAATACATCTGCAAAGATGACCCCCCATGCCAGGAGAACCATGTCCATTACAGAATATTCCACCTAACAAGGGAATAAATACTACACAATCTCCCGCTCATCCACAAATATGCAAAATAATAAATCATGATCGCACACACCAATAGAAAAGAGCAAACACACAACTGATAACAACCTAGCAGGAAATGAAGAGACAAATTTAAGAGACATCTTGGTTTGAAGCGACTCCATGCTGAAATACACAGACCACATTATTTGTAAAATCGTGAAACTAACAACCACAGTAAGTGCACTCCTGGAGCAGGCATAAAAGACATTAAAATCTTCTCTCTGGCCTGAGAGAAAGTACCCATCAACCTCTGGTCCTACTACAGTGGGATCAAATGATGCAGGTAAAAGAAGGCTCCTAGTAATTCAGAGAGTTCGAGGAGGTAGGAAGGACCCTTACAGGGATGGATGCGATCTTATTATCTCTGGGATCTTACCAATACCTAGGGCAACACGTGCGGTAAATAATGATATATTGCAGCTAAATGGATGGCTGAAAGATGGTGCATTAGAGAGGGTCATACCTTTCTTGAACACGGACAAAATTCAGGGACCCATGTTATACAAGCAGGATGGACTTCATCTAAACAGAAGGAGAATCGAATTTTGCCCACCATCTTAGACATATTTTAGAAGTAAATTTAAACTTACGTGGGGGTAGGCTATTGCTTCCTTCTAAATAAAGATACACACGATTGTACCCTATATAATTTCCTTTCTATAAACACCAGGAACTTAAATAATAAAATAGACAAATTAAATTAACCTAGAACAATTAAACATCAGATTATGTGCCATAACCAAGACCTGGTGGAACCCAAATGATTCTTAGGATAAACAAATAAATGGTTTTAGTTTGTACCATAAGGATAGGAAAGACCAAAAGGGTGGGGGAGTGGCCTTATATATTTCTGACAAACTAGATTCAAGAAATTGATACATCCAAATGGGACAAAATAGAAGTTCTATGGGTCAAAATATATCCCCGCTACTCACATGCTATTAACATTGAGTAATATATAGAGCCCCATTTGTAACAACAGGTCAAGAGGAACAACTTGATTTTCTGGATACTACGGTAGAACAAAGAATAATGTGGTAGTTGGAGATTTCAATCTACCAGGTATAAACTGGACAACCCTACAGACAAGTAATACCATAGAATCACGATATTTGGAATCATGTTTACTATCAGGGATGAACCAATGGGTTAACTCATATACCAGAAATAACCACATATTAGACCTAGTATTAAGTAATTTAGAGGGTATTATATCATCCTGTAAAGTTATAGCTCTCTCGGATCCAGTGACCATTCCATGGTTTATTTTTCCCTGACATATTATCCGATAATAATAAAAGTAGTACTAGCAAATTTAACTACAATAAAGCTGACTTTATTAGCATGAGATTATTTCTAAAAATTGGAATTGGGTTGAGAACTTCCAGAACAAAACACTTGAGTCTATGTGGATCTTTTGTGGGTAAAATAACCCTTGCCACTCAAACCTTCACCCCTAATAAAGAAAACGGATGTTACCAATAAAAGTAAGCCCAAATGGATGTCCAAATCAATATGACTTTTGATAAAGAAAAATAGAGCTTTTACAAGGCCAAAAATCAGGAAGTAACATATATGGTGGAATACTTACAAAGCCCTACTAAAAAGTCAAAAAATGTATTAAAGAAGCTAAATCAAAATTTGAATTAAAATTAGCAACAAAAGTCCAGGATAATTACAAATCATTTTACATATATTAATAACAAAAGGGAACTTATAGATCTATTGGCCCATTACACACAAATGATGGCAAAACAATTACAGACCAGTCCCATACAGCCCAGTTGTACAATGACTTCTTTATATCAGTATTCAACAACAAATCCTCCCTAAACGTGAACGCCTGCCAACAATATTAGATATAGAATCACTGATAACTAGTGAAGATATACTGAAAAAGCTACTTAAAATCAATCAAAATAAATCCAAGGTCCGGATGGAATTCATCCAAGAATAATTAAAGAACTTGCAGACCTTTTGGGGACCCCTGACAGTAATCTTTCAAACTTCACTGAGAAAAGGGATGGTTTTGGAGGCTTGGAGACAGGCAAGTGTGGTTCCTATACATAAGAAGGGGAATAAACATGATGTATCCAACTACAGACCCATTAGCCTGACATCAGTCCTGGGGAAGATATTTGAAGGTATCCTAAAAGAGCATATTATGGAACACATCAAGGAGACAGACTTGGTAGACCCCATCCAACATGATTTTACCACTGGAAGGTCCTGCCAGATCAACCTCCTGGAGTTCTATGGAAGGGTCAGCAGGGCATTGGGAGAGGGCAGCCTGTGGATGTGGTATATCTTGACTTCTCAAAGGCCTTTGATAAGGTCCCTCATGGTGAGCTCATCGAGCATTAATATTGCATGGCTACCAGGAACAATAACAAAATGGGTGGATGTGGCTTACCTCTAGGAAACAATCAGTCAACATAATGGGGCCAACTCAGCATGGGCTGAAGTGACGGCAGGATTCCCCAGGGATCTGTCTTGGGGCCTTGCTTATTCAATACATACATTACCTCATTGAAGGTCAATAATGGGGTTTGGGTTTCCAAGTTTGCTGATGACACCAGGATTGGATTTCCAATTAATAACCATTAATGATGCTATAGCACTACAAGAAGCATTAGATACACTGGAACTTTGGGCAGTAGAGAAAAACTAAAGTTTAATGTAGACAATTGTTGCGTTATGCATTTTGGGAAGGCAAACAAGCAGATACCCTATATACTTGGTGGTAAAATACTTAGTATCACAAACAACAGAGTGACTTGGGAATTATGATTACGAATGACCTATCATTTAAAACACTGTAATGCAGTTATTAAAAAATCGAGCAGTATTCTACACTGTATCAATAAGCATATTACATCAAGAAGTAGGGATGTTCTCCTGCCCCTCAGATACGCCCTGGTGAGGCCTCACCTGGATTACTGTGCGCAGTTTTGGTCACCCATGGGTAAGACTGAAATAGTGGCACTCGAGAGAGAGTCCAAAGGAGATCCACCAGATACAT
This sequence comes from Neoceratodus forsteri, assembly GCA_016271365.2. Taxonomy (NCBI): domain Eukaryota; kingdom Metazoa; phylum Chordata; order Ceratodontiformes; family Ceratodontidae; genus Neoceratodus; species Neoceratodus forsteri. The sequence continues at coordinate 89,080,320 of CM028136.1, forward strand.
ACAAGAGGTCAAAGGCTTAGAGTATACAAAAGGTTAAACACTTTAGGTCCGTAGACTCTTTGGAATATAGACGCTTAAGGGAGATATATGTTTAATATATAAATCAACTATCGATCCAGATTTATGGGAACTACTTGGCTTGAAATACAGGGAACCTATAATAATACCAGATCTCACCCACTACAACTATTTGTTGAATGTCCAAAACGAAGAAAAGGAAATCCTGGCTCACGCTGAGGGCCACCAATATTTGGAAATAATTACCTTGGAAGTAGTAGCTAGCGATACTGTGAATACCTTTAAAAACAGATTAGATAGCTTTCTATTTAAACATAATATTTGGGGTTATTAACCTAATGGCGAGCAAAAGGACTAACGCCTATATGGCTCTGTATTTACCCCATGAGACCTATGCACCTGCAATAAAAGGATTTCAACAACAACACTGTACCTTTCTGTTACTTGTGTTGACCCATCACCAGTAATAATATGCCTCAGGGACCACACTTACCAACAGGGTTCTAGCTTCTGGTATACACCCTGTGCACCTGCAATAAAAGGGCTTCAACAACAACACTGAACCTTTCTGTTACTTGCTTTAACCCATCACTCAGTAATAATACGCCTCAGTGACCACTCTTACCAACAGGATTCTAGCTTCTGGTATACACCCTGTGCACCTGCAATAAAAGGGCTTCAACAACAACACTGTACCTTTCTGTTACTTGTGTTGACTGATCACTCTGTAATAATATGCTCTCAGTGACCACATTTACCAACAGGGCTCTAGCTTCTGGTATACACCCTGTGCACCTGCAATAAAGGGCTTACAACAACACTGTACCTTTCTGCTACTTGTGTTGACACATCACTCTGTAATAATATGCCTCAGTGACCACACTTACCAACAGGGTTCTGGCTTCTGGTATACTCCCTGTGCGCCTGCAATAAAAGGGCTTCAACAGCAACACTGTACCTTTCTGTTACTTGTGTTAACCCATCATTCAGTAATAATACGCCTCAGTGACCACACTTACCAACTGGGTTCTAGCTTCTGGTATATACCCTGTGTACCTGCAATAAAAGAGCTTCTACAACAACACTGTACGTTTCTGTTACTTGTGTTAACTCAGCACTCAGTAATAATATGCTCTCAGTGACCACACTTACCAACAGGGCTCTAGCTTCTGGTATACACACTGTGCACCTGCAATAAAGGGCTTCAACAACAACACTGTACCTTTCTGTTACTTACACGTTAACCCATCGCTCTCAGTAATAATATGCTTTAAATAATATAACACTCAAACAAATAACTGATTTGTTAGGGATTTGAACGCAGGGAGGGGAAGTGAATCAGGTTTTACTTTAAAGTACTGTATTAGGTTTTGTATAAACACAATAAATACATTTAACCCCTGGACAGTCCAGTCCAATTACAGCTGCTGGGTTCCTAGAGTCTTACTAAGTGCAGGCCTGAAGTGTTGCTGTGCACTGGACAGCATTGCAGCTGGTTGGGGTCCTTATATAAAGAAATGGTTATTGCTCTTTTTCATTTGGCTGTAGCAATATAAAAACGCTTTAAAACCCAAGAAAATTGTAATCCTCAGGCCCAACGGCCTGCAAAAACAGACTAAACCAAAATGAGAACTTGAAAGGCAAATCATGGTAAAGCATTTTATTTTTTGTTGAGGTTGAGCCTTGTAGTACTCACTGAACCATGGACCTCAGGATCTGGGTTGAGTTCCAGTCTGACTCCCTCAAGGCAGGATTTGGCTCTCTGGCATGTGGCTGCATGCTACAGGACTTTGTCCTTCCTGGCAAGGACCAGGATACAGGGACCAGGGCTTTCATGACTCACCCCTATGTCACAGCATATCTCTCAAGGATGACCACAACCCATGATGATCTTTGCTGCAGAAGCTGACTCCCCACACTGGTATTCTAGCAGCTTGGTTCTCACAAGCAGCAAAAGTCCCCAAGCAAATTATTTGGCATCACAGGCTTAACGTTTGATACAGTCCTGGCATAGGCTGCACAGCTTACCTGCCTGCAACCTGCAGTCCTTGGAGTTGTAGGTGGCAAAACAGAAGTTCAGGTCTCTCTTCTTGGCAAACAAGCTGGAGACAATTCTGGTAGCCCCATACTTCAGGTTCAAGCACAATCCCTAAAGCAAACAGATCTCACACCGAGATACAGATCTCACACTGAGATGCAGGATGGGGATCTTTCAGACACTCTGACCCCATTTCAGTCTGGAGTTTCAGCTCTGGGGAAATTGCTTCTTTTCTCCAACTGGAGGCTTTAGATCGGTCTGCAGACTTGGCAGTCCCAATAGTTTAAACAGGAGATCAGGCCTAGAGAGGTTTAGCAGACCTCTCCCAAATTCTCCCAACTGGTGACAGAGCCTCCTCACTGTCTGTAAGCTCTGTGTGGACTGTCTCAGTTCAAACAGTCCCTCTCAACTCAGTCACAGGGTTTCTGATATCCGATTGGCTGCCAGAGCTGTCAAAAACAGTACAAGTCTTTAATTGGTTAACATTTGGGTGCCAATAATTGTTCCTGCTTTTTCTCCCAATCGTCTCTGGCACAGTCCAAGAGTCTCTGTGCTCAGTCCTGGCTCCCAACTGGCTGAATAGTTGCAAACATTGTTGCTGCTGAACAGTCCCCAAGCAGTCCATACAATGTCCTCACAATAAAGTCCTGGTGCAGCTGGGGTAAACATTTTATTGACATTATTTTCCCACAGTTTTAAAGCTACTGTAGTGTCCTTCAAAGCACTTCCATTATTTTGCATTTTATTTGGGAACTTGGGAACCACAAGGCGGGAGGAACAGCGAGGGAGCAGTCGGGAAAGGCACAGCCAATCGCCTGCTTCCTTCAGCCCACAGCAACCAGCTGAGCACCAGGGCTTTGCTCCACCAGCAGGCGGTCGGCGGCACCTAGCGAACTTGGGAACCACAAGGCCGGGAGGAACAGTGAGGGAGTAGTCGGAGACAGCCAATTGCCTGCTTCCTTCAGCCCACAGCAACCAGCTGAGTCGGGTTGCCGCCCGCCAGCGGGCAGTTGGCGGCAATCTAGGGAACCACAAGGCCAGGAGGAACAGCGAGGAGTAGTCAGGAAAGGCGCAGCCAATCGTAGCAAGCCCACCAGGCACAGCAGTTTATTGCTCTCCTGCCCCATTGACTTACACTGGCTCAGTTTGCATTGCTGAAATCTATGTGGGACTTGAAAATGTGTTTTTTGTCTTTACTCTTCCCTGGTGTTTTACTGAAAGTTTCCCAGAAGAGCTGCTTCCACTCTGGTGAGACATCTATAGAGGGCAACTGCTGTTGATTCTGTTGAATTTGCTGGACTCTGTTAGCAGCAGTGGGCCAGACGCTGAGGCGCCACTCTCCTTCTAGTTTTATATGTAAATCATCAAAAAGTGCTGTTATCCACTATTGTATTGTAAGGGAAACTACTGTTTTACTGCTCTTTAAAGTAATTGCAGCTCCTTGTCTGAATATGTAGGTGGGCCAGACGCTGAGGCGCCTACAGGACCCCCCACAGTCCTTTGTAGTGCAGATTTGGTCAGTGACGCCAGAAAAAGGCTTGCTACTGCCTTTATTAATTGCTGCACCTCCTCTGTCTCTCTCAGCCTGCTTCCTTCAGCCCACAGCAACCAGCTGAGTGCCGGGCTTCGCTCCGCCAGCGGGCAGTCGGCGGCACCTAGCCAAACTTGGGAACCACAAGGCCGGAGGAGCAGTCGAAAGGGCGTAATTTTTGCCCACCGGCCTTTCCCCTTTTGTGTGTTAATTTATAGGCATCTTCCCCAAATCTCTTCCCGCCCACAGCACTTTTCTCTAAACCAACAGAGAGCCACAGCAGCTTGCTGACCCAACCAATCAGCAACTTCGCTTACTCCCTATTGCCAACTATCAATATCCCCTCAGAATGGGGAGCTTGCTACTGATGCTCCTGTCACTATCAGCCATAGGGTTCCACAATGAAGATGACCCTATTATACAATCTAAAGTGGGCAACCGCCTAGTTTCTCTGGAACATCCCCGTGGCTGACACCCATACCCTCATATATGTTTTGCCATTGCTGCATCGACTACAGTGGTACAATCACCATAAAGTTACACATATCACCACATATATGTCTCAGCCAAGGCCCCACTACTGGGTATATAGATCCCCACTAAGCCTAGTCGTCAAACTGCTAATTGGTATCCCGACACACTACCTAAATCCACAGGGAGCACCCAAAACAAAGAGTGGCAACGGAATAAAAAGGAGGACCAAAGACAGCCCCCTCCCTATCACTGGCAGCCCTTATGAATTACTGATCTTCCTATTGCTCTGTATTGGTAATGTGGAAATCAACCCTGGACCTCTTGAAAGCATCACCTCTCCATCAGACCTATCCTCAATTAAAGGCCTCAGTTTCCTGCATATTAGTGTATGCAGTCGTTGAAAAATTTACATTGCTACAATCCTGGGTTGCCCATACCTTGCCAGACTTTCTTGTGATAACTGAGACATGGCTCAAGACCACCACAATGGACAGGGAAGTTAACCTACCTAACTATGAGCTATTCAGAGCTGATCGCCAAACAAGGGAGGCGGAGTAGCCATATATGTAAAAGCTGGTTTAATTGTATCCTGCACTGCTGCAACATCTATGCCCAAGGAATTTGAGTGTCTATCTCTAAAAGTCTCTCTCCCAATACAGCAGCTTTCTTTAATTGGATGCTACAGACCCCCTCTGCTGAACACAGGCTCTTATCCCACCTGGGAAACCAGGTCAAGTCCTGTACTGAAGAAGTCATTATTAGGGACCTGAATTTCAACTGGCTCACCCAGGCAGCTACACCTCTGGTATCATTCTGTGACACCTATGGGCTCACACAGTTAATTAATGAACCAACAAGGCTAAATGCAAGGAATAGTAGTAACAGTACTCTACTTGACATCATACTAGTGAGTAAACCACATCTATTCATGCACACTGGAGTGCTCCTATGTGACATAAGTGACCACTGCCCCATCGTAGGGGTAAGATCCAACAGCATTAAAAGAGATCCTGCAAAATTCCTCATGAGGAGATCCAAGAAAAACATCAATATTGAAGGATATCTGCATGATCTAGCCTACTCCACACTGGCAAAAGTTCTATCTTGCACATTCTGTAGAAAAGCTCAGCAGGTGCTAAATAGCATTATATTAAATGCCCTTAACACCCATGCCCCAATCTCTAGTATCCGAATAAAAACAAATCCTGTCGCTGGTTTTCAGCTGACCTCAAAGCTGCACTGCTGGAGAGAGAAACTTTGGAAAGTAGCAAGAAAACTAAAAATATCATGGACTGGATGATCTTTAGGAAAGCCAGGAATAAATGCACTATGAAAGTTAGGATGCAAAGGCTGCCTACTACCTGGCCCAGCTCGACTCCTCCTACCATAATACTGCTAGATTTTGGGGCACCATCAAGGTATGATGGGCCAGGATGTTAACAACCCTTCCAACCCAATTACACAGTAACTATGGCCCCATTACTGGCACAATGGAAATCCTGGATGCATTCAACAACCACTTCACAACAGCTGGCCTTGCCTTTGACTCCTCCTCAGCTAACCTATTAAGGGATCAGTTAAGCTCCCACTATACTGGTGATCAAAGAGTTGACTCCTCCTTTAGCTTCAAACCTATACTGTTGAAACAAGTTGAGGCTCTATTATGGCATCTGGATACCAAAAAGGTGCAGGAGCAGATCTTCTGGACCCATTCTTTCTAAAGATTGCATGTCATGTGCTTGCAGTCCCCTAACTCACCTCTTTAACCTTTCCTAAACTATGGCTCTATTCCCACACTGTGGAAGACAGCTCAGTGGTCCCCTTCTAAAATCAGGGACCTTATGGATCTTAATAACTACAGGCCCATTTCCATCCTACCTGTGTTATCCAAGATGCTGGAGAAATTAGTGAGTATTCAGTTAAGGAATATCTGGACAATGCTAATCTATTAAATCCAGCTCAATCTGGATTCAGGGCCAAACATAGCACTATCACTGCATTAGCCAAGGTCACCAATGATTGGCAAACTGAATTGGATAAAAGAACAATGTCTGTGCAGTATTCCTGGACCTGAGCAAAGCATTCAACACTGTGGACCATGAACTGCTACTCTCATCCCTACACTCCATTGGCCTAGATCCATCCTCCTTAAGTGGTTCAGATGCTACCTCTCCGGTAGATCACAGCAGGTAAAAGCTGAAGGTGACCTATCCCCATTAAGACCACTGTCAAGAGGAGTCCCCAAGGCTCTATTCTGGGTCCTATCCTGTTTGCCATTTATATAAATAAAATTGATTCAACCCTTACCAAGTCCTCAGTACATCTCTTTGCTGATGACACTGTACTGTATGTTAGCAACCCTTCGCCTAAAGTTGCCTCACGAAATCCTATAACAGAATTCTCCTGTTACAACATCAGCTTCTCGAGAAAAAGCTTCTGCTAAATGCAAAGAAAACCAAAGCAATGATGTTCACAACCCAAAACTCCACCAACACATCCTCTTCAATCAATCTCCCCAGCTATGCACTATACTGGAGAAAATCTGGAGTATGTTGAAAATTTCAAATACCTAGGTGTGTGGATTGACAACAGACTTGACTTTACTCAGCATCTAGAACAACTGCTGAAAAAGCTTCACCTAAGGCTTGGCCTCCTCTACAGATTACAATCTTTCCTTAATAGAGATTCAAAGATGAGATTAGTCCAGGCCATCTTTCATCGGTCATTGACTATGCAGACTTCCTCTATAGTCACTGCCCCACTCCCTACCTTCAAAAGTTGGATACCTTATATCATAGAGCAATAAGGTTCATTACAGACCTGCCATATAATACTCACCATTGTTCTCTCTATGACTCAACTGGATGGGTTTCCTTCATGTCAGGAGGAGCAGAAATGCAGCTCTATGGATCTACAGAGCTTTATCAAAAACTCCCAAGCTATATCCTGGACTGCTTCAACCTGACCACTCCTAGCTCCTATGCCCTAAGAAGCAACAATATCATCCTGCTCAATTTGCCCAAAGTCAACACCAAAATAGGAGGCAGCAAACAGCTATTCTCTAGCCATAGCATGGAACACCCTACAAAATCTCTTAAACTCATTCCATTTACATCCTTCAAGCAGCACTGTACAGCCTTCTTCACAGAGAAATGCAGCTGCTATCGCTAGAGATAGAATAGTCATCCCACAAAACCATATTCCAATCACATATGGCATATTCCTTCCAGCCAGACACCGCCAGTATATGGCACCCAATATTCCTTCACCATCCTTGTACTTATTATGTGAGTGACTGTCATGATCCTCATTGAGATATATATGTACTGTACATACTGTAGATGTTAGTTTAACTTTCTTAGCCAAGCTTTTAACATGTGAATTCTCTGTATATTATTCTGTTATAAATAACATTTTCTTTTCTTCTGTATGTATAACTGTCTCATAAGTATGTGATGTAATTGCTGTGCATCAACTCGAACCTTGACCTTATCAGGTCCATCTTGTAAATGAGCCTTGCTCAATGATGATTGCCTGAATAAATAAAGATTTGATTGATTGATTGATTGATTTGAGCCCAGAGCCAGTCTCTGCCACGAAATACAGTCCCCCTAGGCAGCAGGCAGGCTTCCTTATTAGTACTCAATGGGAAGTATGACTAGGTATGAGCTCTGAACCCAAACTCCTGGCCAGAAGGGTGTTTCTCATTCAAAATATAAAGAGGGCACTCCTGGCCCTTGTCCAGGTCTCCATTCCCACTCTGCCCCTTTGCTGGGACTGGGACCATCTGAAAGCCATTTATTTGTCTGCAGGCGGTCAAAAATTAAAGCACTTCTTTGCACATGTGCAAGCTGCCACTTCATGAAAGGAGATGTGGCAGCTCGTGACTTAGCTTCTGAGCCCCACTGGGACAAAATGACACTGGGAATGCCTGAGGCACTTAGACCTGGGCTGTAGTGATGAGGATTCGAGGAACAATGGGGAACACCACCAGGGAGAAGGGGCAGAAATGGAGAAATGAGAGCAATTTATGGTAAGCTCCTATAGGGGATTACATAGCATTACACTCCCATGTACATGGGGACCATTTTTCTTTTCTGTGCTGACTAACAAACAGGGTGTGGCAAAGTCTGAGGAATGTTTACATGAGTTTTTGGTCTAAAATTCTTTAGCTTTGGCAGAATGGTTGAACCCAAAACAAATGAACACTATGGGGTCTATTTATTAACTACACGTGAAATGTACAATGATCTCCAAACTGCTCCACACCCACATACAGGTGTGTGCAAGCCATCATGCACAAACACTGACTGCGGGACTGAACCCCTGTCCCCTGGCATGCAGCAGCACAAGAGAGGAGCACAGGTGGGCATCCAGCTAGATACCTATCCCTGGTCTCAAAGTGCATCTCCTACTGCCTTCATGCAGTGGATCCTGGGATGGCACGTAGACTGATAGGGGTTAAACAGCAGGTGTTTGCCTGAATGGACACCCCCACCCTTCCAGGTGTCACAGTGGGCAGGAGCAGATGTGAGCAGGGAATCCATTGCGCTGTGCCCCACCATTAACCTTTAGGGATGCACACCAAAGTACTTGCAGAGCCCCCTCGTGCAGCATCACCCACTCCGACATGGCACATAAGTGCTGTGAGTATAGACATGTGGCTTGGCACCCCTGACATGCCCCTGGCATGGCGCTGACTGCAGCTGACCAGAGGATCCATCTCGCAAGGCACTAGCCCATCTGTGGTGAATGCCACCAGGTGTGTACAAATCACAGCCACACAGAATTCAGGCATAGGATTGCCCAAGCGCTGCCCTTAGGCGTGCATAGGCATTTGTACATAGAGCCCTGCGTGAACATCCTCTGATAACAAGAAGATGCCATACCTGTGTGCCCAGTCTCCCTACTTACAGCCACCTGACTAAGATGTAGTAGTAGTACTATGTAGTAAAATGTTATTCATTTTCAGGTAATGAATAGGATACTCAGATGAGCCAAGTTAATTTCCAGTGACATCCCTGTTACACAGGGCATCATTTAGGGTCACCAGGGGTTGCATTCGTGACCCCTATGACAGGCTTGTGACCCTGCCTTGCCATGGCTTAATGAATGCTTAAAAAATATTAAAACTTATTTTTTGCCTCCTCGGCATTACGTGCCTGCCCGGGTGCGCCCGCTTCTTGCAAGTTGTTGTGCTGCTGCTGTGTTGAGGAGGTTCCAGCAAGGAGTCTGTCTGGTGTGGTGGTGCCTGACAGCGCTGTGCGTGTTCTGCCAGCCCCCCATCCTCCCACTCACAGCCCGACATCCATCCTGTTACCGCCATCATTGAGAGAGGTCACCTAACAAACTGGAGGATTGCGATGGGAACGGCAGAGCGTAACCTACCCAACCACCACCGCGAAACAACTTCCAAGCTGGAAGATTGTGTGACCTGAGTTGAGAGCGACGGAGCGAGAGACGAGAGGCTAGAGCGCCAGAGAAAGCCAGACTTGAGTGATTTTGAAATTCAACCGTAGTTACTTAAACTGGGGCGGCGGGCGAGGTGAGCGAGTGGAGGAGAAAGAGAAGACATTGTTTATGTGTCAGAGAAGGGCAGAGCAGTCCAGAAGCCATAAGGTAAGGATGCAATCTGAACTCCCCAGCACTACAGGTATACTAAAAAATACTAAAGATATATTGTCAGTAAATATAAACTGTGCTAAGGACCATGGGCAAACCACCGATAGCTTGCCAGGTTTTAAAGCAATAAATCTAACTGTAGCACTTGCTCTCCTCAAGAGGCCTATAATGTTTATTGTTTTAATGATATTCTCCTTCCTTCTAACGGTGGTTTAAATGATGCATGAAGGATGCGTCAGTTTAGTCATTTGAATCAGATTCAAACCCACCAAGATTAATTCAGCCTTCCAGTCTTTCCATAATGTGAACTAACTGCAAGTTTTCATAAATATTTTTTTAAAGGAGGCGAGGCTTACATTTCCAGTAATCAGTATCCTTACTTTTAAAAGCACCAAATGTATAACAGTTAGCAAGACATTGGTTGATGACCTGATTTTGGGGTCGAGACTGGGGTGGTCAGTAGCAGCTGAGGGATGCCGGAGGATCAAGTGATACTGGGGTACTCCAGTTAGTTCTAACCTCATCCACTCTCTTCATCCAGTCAGTTTAGTAACAAAAAAGTCTAGGGAGGGTGGAGAGTGATTAGGTGGTAAAGAAGAAGTGGTTATAGACTAGCCTTGGCCACTTGTGAAGGGCTAGGCATTTTTTTTTATTTTGCCAAAGGCTGAAGTGATCCAAAGTGGCCCAAAAGTTCAGCTTGAACTGAACTGACGGTAAACGAGCCAACTTTCAGCAAGTTCACAGAATACAAATTACGTACTGACTAATTGTCACAATCTCTGGAAACTGGTTCCTAAAAAGGGCTAATAGCATGGGATCGAAGCAAGGACAACATTACTCAAGGCTACTGAAATGTCAGCAGTGCTAGTCTGAAATCCACATCAGGGCTACAAGGGTGTCAGAGGTGCAGGCCCATCAGTCCTTCTCAGGGCTATTAGAATGTCAGCAGTGTTAGCCTAGCAGCCTTTCCCAGGGCTGCAAGATTGTTGTCAGTGGTGGTGTTAGCAGTGTTCATCAGCACTAACAGAATGCAAGAATGTTAGCCAGCATCCTTCCCCAGGGCTGCTACTGTCAGTGATGTTTGCAGGGATACTAGTGTCCATGGTGTTTATGGGAGCAACCACATCCCTACCTAGACTCTCGTGCTGATGCTAATATTCATTGGGCAGTTGGCATGGCTAAAAGTTGGGGGACTGGCCCCCATCCTCCAGTGGTTGTGCCCATGTATTAACCCCAAAGCCTCTCTCTGAGGCTAGCATGTCAGTGGTGTAAGCCCAGTAGCATTCCTCAGAGCTAGCAGTGTCAGGATTTAGCCTAGCAGCCTTCACCAAGGCTGAGTGCCAGCAATACTAGCCTAACAACCATTCCCAGGGCTACCAGGATGTCAGCAGTACTAGCCCAGCAGCCTTACCCAAGGCTACTAGAATTTCAGTGATATTAGGTCAGTAGCTTTCTCCAAGGCTACCACAGTTTTTGTGGTAGTGGCCCAGCTGCCTTACCCAGGTCTGCTAAAGTGTCAGTGATATTAGCCCAGCAGCCATCCACAAAGCTACTAGAAAATGAGTGTCTGTAATGTTACCTCAGGATTCATTTCTAGGGCTTGCATAGTGTCAGCAGTTGTCCCCAGGGGCATCATTTAGGGTAGCCAGGGTTGCAGTTGCAACACCTATGATGTCCACCGCAACCCCGCTTCCCTAGAATTATTTTATGAAAAGCTAAGAGAGCGGGATCTTGCAACCCTATGATTCTAGAGAAATTACAATACTGCAGTCAATTAATGCTTATTAACATGGGAAATACTTTTAGCTAGTCTGACACTTAGAAGGCTAATAACTGACCTGACAGCTTCTACTATCACTTGAACCACATTCTCTGGGTTAAGAAAAATGCCAAAGCAAGGTTTTCTTTGTGGGCAGATCCTGGATTGCTTTCGAACTGGCAGAATGTCAGGCAGTCGGGACAGCCTTGGAGGTTGAATGTGGTACAGACAGGGTCTTGTCGTCTGTGATGTGTAGGGGTCCCTAATGATCTTAAAGGTCTCGTAATGCACTCACGCTGTTTTACCAACAAAAAGGATTTTTCTATTACTTCCACCACAAAGCTGACACAGCTAATCCAGTCACCCTACTGCAAACAGTTGATCCCTGACACAGAGTAGCAAATACAATAAATATTTAAATGATGTGAAGATGTGTTTTCTGTAGCAGGGACCCTCCACACATGTGGACAAACCACCTCCAGTCAGATATCTTGCCACACATTCTATAAAGGGATGTAATTGGAAAATTCCAGGAGGGCAATGGAGGTACTATGGCCTTGCCAGAAGCCATGTTGTTCAGAGGATAGGAGGTCATTTTGGTGAGGTACTTGGTGAGCTAGTCCAAGATGATGCATTCTAGGGCCTTGGAGAGAGGGGGGATGAAATGGGGTGGTAGTTGCCGGGGAGAGGCAGTCACTAGATTTGAGGATGGGGTAATGATGCCCATTTTCCAGGTGATGGGAATTTACCAAGTTGGAGCAAGAGGTTAATGAGGTGGGGGGACTTCATCTTACATCAGGTGCAGCATCCTAAGGTCAAGTGAGCCGCTGTATGGCAGGAGCCACTTAGGGCTTTATGGATGTGGGGTGAGGACCCAGAAGCAATTACAGTGAGTTGGGATGTTGGGTGGGATTGCATGAGGGATTTCATATTTTCCCAGAGTTTGCAACCAGATCCCCAGGATGTGGTCAGTGTGGCCATATAGTATTCAGCCTTAGTCTTCCAGGTGGCTCAGGTGACACTGATTATGGGCAACCTGGCACGCTTACAGTCTGCTGGATTACCAGAATCGAGAGTTTTTCCATAGGTCGGCCATGGTCCTGCCACTGCATAAGGTCCAAGAGGGATGAGGAGATCCAAGGTATCTAACCCTTTCACCATCTTCCTGGTGAGAGGGGCGAATTTGTTACAGGCCTCATTAAAGGTGCGAATGAAGTAGTCAAGGGCTGCATCAAGGTCCAGGGAGCAAAGAGGGAGACCAGTTCCAACAGGAGAGATAGGATTTCAGGTGGCTGAGCGTACCAGGTCAGAGCTGTCTAGTAAGGATGGATTTGGGAGGTTGCTTCTTTACAAGACAGGACCAGATGAATAGAATAGGGAGTAGCTGCTAAGCTCATTGGAGAGGACAATGATACCCATGAATTTGTGGGGCAGTTAGTCAAGACTAGGTCTAAGAGGCTGGCAGTGCAAGTTTTATGGTTGAGGGAGTAGGCAAGTAACCAGTTGGTTAAATCCTGGGCTGCCAGGGCATCGGTAGTGAGAGGCTGAGGGGGAGAGTCAATTTATATTGAGATCACCCAGCACGATAAGCTCAGCTTTGGGAGAAACTGAGAGAGATATTCAGTGAGATTGGAAGGTGGATTTCTGGTCCTGTGAGGGAATGTAGGTTGCTGTGAGAATAAGTGGGGCCTTTGAGGGCCAAGGGAGATATTGAGGGCAAGGGCTTGGGCACCATTGGCAGGTTAGGGAGGACATGCGTTTGAAGTTGTCATGAAGGTAGATGGCGCAGCTGCCCATTGACAAATGCCACCCTCTCTGGCCCTGCCCACACCGCGGCACTGCTCAGATCGTGGCCCCCCACCTTGCTACCCTATGATTTTGCTGAAATGACACCCTGCTGTTACATATCAAAGTTAAAGAATTTCAAAAGTCTCAAAACATTAATTACTAAACATAACAAAACAACCACACATACAAGATAGTTATAGTCTCATACAATATCCAAAATGTCCTGATATCCTACCAATATTATATTACTACACAATCAAAGACAATAATGGTGGAATTCAAGCATGCATGGGACAGTCATAAGGCAATTCTAGGGGGTGGGGGTAGAAAAAGTAGGCTGCTGGTTAACTAGGATCTGCAGCTTATCCATTAGGTAGGGAAATGGGCAGACTGGGTGGCAAGTGGTCCTTATCTGCTGTCAAATTCTATGTTTCTATGTTAATAAGTTTGGTTTAAAACCAGGAGATCCATTATACTAAGCATTATTCGAACAACATAGTAGTTTTTGCTGGGCCCATTGTGTGGCCATATCTTTATGTAACCCCCTACAAATGGGGGTTCCCAAAAAGTATTCCATGAGCTTGCCTAAATGCCTTCTGCCAGGTTGGTGTTCAAGCGCTATAGCTGTTTAGATGTTATTGCAGAGGGTCTGTGTAGCTCTATGTACTGTCACTTTAAGAGCTGCTTAATTGCAGTAATAATTAGCCTGGTGGGAGGCAGAGTGTTGGCATGCTCGAGTCCTGCCCGGCTGCTGGAAAATAGCTCAGTTTCTGCCATCGCTAATTGTGCAGAGGGAGCTGTGTTGAAAGATGTAACTAATTGTTGAGAATCATTTAGAGTGATACCAATATTGTTGTTTGTTCGAACTTGCTTTCTTTGTAGCAAGGACTGTTTTGATTGTCTCCACCATTTTGGTCCCGAACTGCCGAATTGGACCCATCAGTAATGGGAGACTCTAAAATAGAGCCTGCTCATAGGGGCTGTATGGACCCAAAACTGTGGGAATTGTAGTTTTGGACTGTTGGCACCCTTTGCTACTGAAGGGCTGTTCTTGTTGTGATTAACAGCTGTACCCACCGATGAAACCTTGTGGATCTGAAGGAAATCCTTGAGCTGTCTGCTGGCTAGCCAGATCTAAGTGGGGAGTTGAGCGAGAAACAGCTCGTGAGAGTTCGAACAAGTGTCTGCGTAGTTTTCGAGTGGGAGAGAGCTGTGCTAAGGCCTGACTTCTGGCCTGCATGACTGTTTACTGCTCTGAGAAGAAGAGAAAGAAAGAGAGGGTCGTTATCAGACTAAATCTGAGTCTGATGAACCAAGTAAGCTACCAAGGGTGATTAGGCTTTACCTGAGGAGGAGGACTGAAAATTGTGCTGAATGCGATCGCCCACCAGAAATCCCTTTTCCTTCAGTGCTTCTGTGGGTGCAGAGAACTTAGTGATTGTGACCAGGGAGTGCTGTGCCTGGGTCAGTAAGTTCCCCTTATATATAAATGTGCTGTGAACTGGAAGGGGTCAAGATTTGGTTCTCCACGTTGGGAACAGTGTTCTGTTTGCTGGAAGTGGTATCCAGTGCAAATAGACTGGCTGGGCCTTGCTACAAGGGTCCTGCCATCCTATCCTGCGGCACAGAGAAGAGCCATCGACAAGAGACCTGAACAGGAATGACACCACGGTGAATCATGTGGGCCCTGCTTCTCCTGGCAATCCAGAGAATTCATCTACTGTCTCACTCTTCGTCCATCCTGTGTCCAGTCTTGGGTATCGTGAGTAACCATCAGGGTAGTTTTCTGCAACTATCTTTACATGTAAGTGTGTCATTTGGTTGTTGTGTTGTTTCTTTCTTTCACAAAATGAACCATCTGGCTCCACATTACAAAAGTGGGTTGTGAAAGTTGTTTTCAATCACAGGGCCCCGACCAGCTGTAACGCCGACCTACCGGCAACGGTCCTGGCTAGTCCACCTTTCTTCATCTGGGTACCCGGAAGTGTGACTGTGTTAGGGACTCTAGCTGCATGCACAACTGTGTGATTGATAAAGAAATTAAGCTAATTAACCTGAATGACCCCTTCCTTGTTCAAACCCTCTGAATATATCAGATCTACTTTTTTCTGCAATTCAACCAGTCTGTGGATCCTGTTTATGCTCAAAGTATTGTACTGTTGCCATTTGCTCTGTCTAATCTTGTTTTACAGGGGTCCCCAGGGTCAAACTGGAGAAACCAGCCCTGGTGGTAGTGCAAACCGTTTGCATACTGGCAAAGCATATCACGGGTATTGTAAAATAAATTATTGCATATTGTGTTGGTCACTAGCAGGGAAAGGGGGTTACAGTGTCCCGGAGGGTGTACCCATTCTAGTTTGACTACTACCATCCCTAACCTCTGGGTGGAGGCACCGTTTTAGAACTCAGGCCCCTTAACCTGCTACTAGCCAAGCAGGCAGGGTAGTAGCCCGAGGATAGTGCCACCTAGGGGTTACATCTTGGAGATACCACTGGGTTAGCATCCTCTAGTGGCCAAGGGAGGAATTACCCTGATATGTTCAACTGTGGAAAATGAAGTATCTTACTACCCTAAGCTCAAAATTGCCCCAATAAGCTGTTAGTGCACCAATGATGGGGTGGAGTGAGGCTGAGGATAGACCCCGACAGGCCTTCCTGTTACTGGATGTCCCATTAGGGACTACTAATGTTGATACTATAGCAGCTGTGGAACATGTCAAAGGTTTGGGCAAAGTTGATGTTAAGGGAGGATTCAGACCTGTTTGAACAAATTATGATAGTTTTACTCTCCTGCAGTTTCCCTAGATCCCAAGAAAGTACCCCTGTTATTCTGCCAGAGGGCCCAAAGGGTGGAGGCCATTCATCTGCATAGTGATATGGCTACCCCAGGGAGTTCCCCAGTATAGAGGGGTTCAAGGACAAGTTACTCAAGCTATTAGCTCTGAAGGATGAACCGCTCAAGAGCTAGTAAGGATGCTAGACCTTTCTGAGGAACACACACCAGTGCCATCCCTGGCCACATCTCCTGCTTTCCCTAAGAGTTCCCTGTAGTCCCCTCCCCATAGTAATTCCATCTGTACATTTGGACATGTACCGTAAACTCAGACCTTTCTCCATCACAGAACCAGTGCCCATGGGGAGGATGACTTGGAAACCTGAATAGACCATGCTACTCCCTTGGTCCAGGAATGGCAGTGCTCTGAGGGGAAAAGAGAAGACTTATGGAAAGGTTGAGGGGCCCTGCACTGGCGGCAATCTGTTTCTTACCGCCACTAGCCCAGAGGCTACTGCGGCTGAGTACCTCTCTGCATTGGAGGGCATGTTTGGAAGCACTGAGTCGGGGATGATTTATTGTGAAATTCAAGTCTGCCAAGCAATGGAAAAATAAGAAGTAACCTTCCTTGTCCCCAGATGTCAGACTACCATGGCCAGAGGGCCTTTGCCCAAAGAGCACCACAGTGGTACAATACTGTCAACAAAGAAACTCTTACTGTTACTGCTCTTGGCCCTTTTAAAAGACAACTCTGACTTCATCTCATTTTAACTAGTCGTTGTGACTGCTTCGCTTAATCAGGGCCCACCGCTCACTGCCCTCCACTTCAGTCTTGACAGCTACCTCTCCCGCCTTGCCCTTTCTACCTGCCTACCCCTTGCCCCTCTCTCTCTCCCTCGGCATTTCCTGACTTTTATCCCTCCCTTTCTCCCTTTAGCGCTCTTACCCTCACCTCTACCCTCCGACAATGGCCTTCCTGCCTGCATACCCCTTCCCTCTCACCTGCAGTGCTTATTTCTAAGATTGCCCTTGGCTGGTATGTCATGCTACCTAACATTTGGCACATTTTGAATTACTGGAATTTCCTAAGCCTCAGTCTCTTACTTCTTTTATTGTGCAACTATGTATTATTATGTTGACCTTTGTATGTATGTATACCCCTCATTCCTTTGACGTGGAACCTTTGTAAATGAGCAGTTCCTGCTCAAAGGTATTTGTAATCCTAGATTTCAATAAAATAAAAAATAAAAATAAAATAAAGTTGTCTGTGTTTGTTACTAGAATTGAGAGGGCTCTGCAGAGGGCCCAATGAAAAGGAGGGTACTGGCTAAGGAACTGAACCGAGTCAGACTGGACCATATTCTAAAGTCAGCCCGGCATTCCAGTGTGATGATGTTAAACTTAAACTGCAAGACAGGAAGGCTGACCCTCATGAGTATTGTCATCTTATGAGGGAGATTCCTGAAACAGAGAATAATGAAGAGAGCTGGGAGCCCTGTGCTGGGGTTGTTGGTACCTGCCAGACCCTGGAGAGGAGTGACACAGATGAGATGCAGCAACTGAAAGAGTTGATCAGAGAATTGACCGAGGCGCCAGTGAACCTGATCTGTATCAGGCACCCCAGAGACTAAAAGTGGGGTGGGAGTGGATGTTGTTTCTTCAGAACCCTGGACTGAGGGTAACATACTGGAAGAAGTATGAGAGTTCAGAGCCCTGGTGGGAGGACTTGCTGCAAACCACACAAACCCCAAAACCTGGTGGAAGTCCAGAGGGTAAAGAACACAAGTCACAAGTCAAAGATGAGCTGAGTGCCCCTAATGTATCCAACACGGCGACAGCCCGCGACCACCCAGAGACTCTAGAGAACCCACATTTTGCTACCACTGTGGGGAGAATGGGCACACTTGTTTCTTTTGTCACTCACCAGAGAATCTGAGGAGGGTTCATACCAGACTGTTAGCTTTGATTCACCCAAACAACAACCAGCCACCAGGTGGGCTGCTCAAAAGTTACTCTTCTAAAGCCACCACCAAATTGACACCTAAGTCTGTGCCACCTGAGTGGTCCGAGGTGGTGGGTCCATCCATGAAGACAACAGTAAAGGTGAATGGAGTGTCCACCAGGGCTGTGCTTGACAGTGGTTCTCAAATGATAATATTCAAAGATTGGTATCGGAAGCACCTTCCTGATGTGCCTTTACAGCCCTTGGAAGGTCTGCATGTCTGGAGATTGAGTGAGAACAAATATCCTTACTCTGGGTATATTCAGATCTGGCTGTCTTTTCCTACCTCAGTGGCTGGAGTGGTGGAACAAGTAGAGACCTTGGCTTTGTTATGTCCTCCTACTGGACTATATGATGAGGTTCCCTTGCTGATTGGGACCAATGCTCATATGATTGGGAGACTGGCACAACTCTGCTATGAGAAACAGGGACACTGAATTGGGAGGGCACTGAGGATTCCAGCTCTGATCAAGAGGGCCTATGAGTTGCAGCAGAATCCTGAGGAAGTGGACCAGGATGAACCGGTGGGATTGTATGGAACAAAGACCCTGAGTCAATGGTGCTGGCCCCTAACTCTCAGTGTACCCTACAAGGAGGTCCGCTACGGAAAAATGTTAAGAATAGAATACTGATGCTGGATACATCTGGTGATGGAAAATTGCCAGAAAGATTATTGGTCAAGCCCAGCATCTTACCTTCTTGTGCTCATGCTTATGCACGATGGGTGATGTTCCAGCTACACAATGTGTCAGATCGGGAGATTCAGGTGAACAGAGGCTGCACCTTTGTTATGGTGCACTGTGCTGACACTGCAGTACTGCCAGTAGCAAGCACCTGGTGGGACTGACAGAGTGACTCGATTTGTTTGACTTTGGTGACTCCGTTGCCTGCAAAGTGGAAGACTAGAATCAGCAAGAAACTTTCCCAGAGAGATCAAGTGTTTTCATTGAAGGAATGGAACATGGGTGTGTCCAGGGTGCAGAGCATCACATACGCCTGCACAATGAATGACCATTTCACGAGAGGTCTCAGTGCCTGGCTCCTGCAGACATAGATGATGTGAGAAGACACCTGCAGGAAATGCTTGTGGCTGGTGTGATACAAGAATCCAGGAGCCCCTATACTTTGCCCATTGTGACTGTGCTAAAAGAATGGGTCTATGAGAATGTGCATGGGTTATCGAATCCTGAACCATTGGACCATCCTTGATCAATACACCATGCCCGTATACAAGATGCTCTAGACTGTTTAAATGGGAGCAAATGGTTCTCGGTGTTGAATCTTTGCAGTGGGTATTACTAGATTCCCATGGCTCCAGAAGACCGTGAAAAACAGCCTCCATCTGTCCATTGGGGTTCTACAAGTTTTGAGGATGCCACAGGGATATCAGTGCCCAGCCACCTTTCAGTGACTGGTGGAACATGCAGAGGAAGATATAAATTTACTGGAATGCCTGGTGTATCAGTATGATGTAATTGTGTTCGAGCTCCTTAGAGGAACATGAGAGTCGACTATTCAAGGTACTAGATCGACTGGAGGATTTTGGCCTCAAACTGTCTACGACAAGTGCCAGTTTTCCAGACCTCCATGAAGTATGTGGGGCACATAGTATCTACAGAGGGATAGAGACAAATCCTAGTAAAGTTGAGGCTCTGACCTCATGTCCCAGTCCCACAGTCTGAAAGAATTACAATGCTTCCTGTGGTTCTGTTGCTACCACCGCAGGTTCATAAAGGACTATTCCAAGGTGATTCTACCACTCCTGAATCTTACCCAGGGTTATCCTCCCATGAATCGTAAACAGAAGAAAGGGCTACTCCAGGACCAGAAAGAGCGATTTCCACCCAGGTGAACTTTTGGGCCCCACTGGATGCCTGACTGTGAAGCAGCTTTTCATGAAATCATATATCAGCTCACCCATGCCCCCATCCTCACTTATGCTAACCCTACTAAGCCCTGTGCTGCACACTGATGCTAGTCTACAAAGTTTGGGAGCTGTGCTATATCAAAAACATGAGGATGGTTTGAGATCAGTGGTCTTCACTAGTAAGAGTCTGACCCTGTCAGAGTGAAACTACCCTGTGCATAAGTTGAAGTTCCTGGCATTAAAGTGGGCCATCGTCTACCAGTTCCATGAATACCTCTATGGGGCAAAGATACTGGTGAAGACTGACAATAACCCATTGACCTATGTGCAGACTTTAGCTAAGTTGGACACCACAGGGCATCAATGGCTTTCTGAATTGTCTACCTATGATTATGTTGTTGAATACTGGTCAGGCTTGAATCACATCAATGCTGGCACCCTATACCAATGGCTCACTTCCAAGAGTGACTGGGCCAGGCTGTCCGAACCTGACATCTGGGCCTTGTGTGAAAATTTGATAAAGATGAACAGATGTCTGCGGACACAGTGGACTGTTTAGTAGATTGCTTGGGTCCTTCTGAAACCTGCATACCAGCTGCGTATTGTCACGCCTCTGCATTAGATATTAGTGCACTACCTCAATTTGATAATGACAGCATTCAGTGGGCTCAATCCAAGATCCTATGATCCAGTCAGCCCTGACGCCTTCAGACTGGGAAAGATGGATCCAAGTTGTGTTCCTCTGATCTGAGAACTGCTTTGTTGTTTAAAGAAGCTGATTAATCAGTTGCTGTATATAGAGACAGTGGACAGGGTGGCCAAGTAAGACAAGCAACAATTAGTCTTGCCCCAGCTTTCAGAGACTTAGTGCTGCTGAAGTCCCTTCACAATCATATGGGCCAACTCGGTGTCGACCGAACCCTTGACCTGGTCTGATCCCGATTCTACTGGCCCAAGATGGGGCTGATGTTAAACATCATATAAGGACTTGTATTTTCTGCCAGCAGAGATAACCCTGCATCAGAGGGTGCCACCCATGTCAACATTAACACCAGCACTGAATGGAATTAGTTTGCATAGACTTTGAGTTTGGAGCCTGACCATCGAACATTGACAATGTGTTAGTGGTTACGATCATTTCACAAGGTATGCCCAAGCCTTTCGCACAAAAGATCAAAAGGCATCCACTGTGGCCAAGGTGCTAGTGGAAAATTTTTCATCCACTACGGACCCCCAAATAATTCATTCTGATCAAGGTAGAGACTTTGAGAATCGATTAATCCAAGAAATGCTCACTCTCTATGGGAGGTGAGGAAGTCAAGAACCACTCCTTATCACCTGCAGGGGACCCACAACCAGAATGCTTTAACCACACTCTACTAGACATGCTAGGCACCCTTCATCCAAAAGACAAGCATAAATGGAGCCAGCAGATTAGCACCCTCATCCATGCCTACAGTTGCATGAAAATGATGCTACCAGGTTCTTCCATACTGCCTCACATTGAGGAGAGAGGCTTGGCTGCTAGTTGATGTTTGTTTTGGGATCTCTCCAAATGGGGTCTGAGCTGAAAATTATCTACAATATGTGCAAAACTGAAAGCTCAACTGAATCATGCATACCAACTGGCCCAGACAATGACTGCCAAGAGAAACTTAGCCAATAAAAGAGACATGATAAAAGAGTGAAGGCCCAAGATCGTCAAGCTGGAGACCATGTGTTGTTGCAAAATTTGGGACTGCATGGCAAACATAAAATTGTGACCAATGGCACCATCTTCCCATATAGGAGTAGGCAAGTTGGATGATTTACCCATGTACAAAGTGCGGCCTAAAACAACTCAAAAGCTGTCAAGACCATGCACTGTAACCACTTACTACCTATTGGTCAAGTCATGATTGAGGCTGAACCCCTGAGATTGTTCCCCTGGACCAGTGACTGTACTGCTGCAAAACAAAGACAGAGTCAACCTACCCCAATGGTCATAGACTTAGGGTTTTATCCACAGCAAGCCCAGAACTATAATGACTGTCAGTCTACTTCTGATTTACTGCAGCAGTGCAGTACACTGCTCCCCACAGCTCGCCCTAACTGGAAAAGGTATTCTTTCCAGATTTGAATTCTGGTGGTCAGGACTGGTTGTGCCTTTGTGTCTGCATCTCTTCAGTGCACAGCACAATCTTACTCTGTCTGTGCATTTGCATCTCTTTAGAGCCCATTCCATCTGTAACTTAAGTCACATTGTTTCTTTGGCTTCCTTCAGAGTACTGGACAGGTGTGGTGCTTAATTCTGCATGAACATTGTACTCATTAATTTGTGCTTTTAAGTCAGGACCATCATCACGAGTCACTCATGATACAAATCACGTTCTTCATCATCACGGTCACAAATGCAGTCACAAATCACAATTCATGATCATTCACGTTGCAAATCACAACATACATTTTTTTTAGTTACTTAGATGTATTGTAAGCCTGACTTGTAGTATCTCTTCAGGCTTCACCACCCCAGCATTGTACTCATTGATACATGTTTTAAGTCTGGGAGTTTTAAGCTACAGCTCATCAGGGAAGTACAGTCATAGGCATTTGCGTTCCCAGTACAGTTTCATACTGGTTATCTCACACCATCGACATTGAATCATGTTCTTCATTATCATAGTCACAAATGCTGTCATAAATTATGATTCACGATCATTCACGTTACAAATCACAACATTCATTTTTTCTAGTTACTTGGAGGTATTGTAAGCCTGTTTTGTGGTATCTCTCATGCTTCACCACCCCACCATTGTACTCAATAATGTTTGTTTTAAGTTGGGGAGTTTTGTGCCACACCTCATTGGGGCCCAGGAAGTACAGCTGTAGACATTCACGCTTCTTCATCATCTTGGTCACAAATGCAGTCACAAATCACGATTTACTGATCATGTCATGAATCACAACATTAATTTTTAATAGTTACTTGGATATATTGTAAGCCTGTTTTGTAGTATCTCCATGCTTCACCACCCCACCATTGTACTCATTAATGTTTATTTTTAAGTCAGGGAGTTGGACAGTGTCTGCAGTACATACACAGACTGGAAAGAAGACTGGCTGCACACATGCAGTTTAGCACAGTATACTTACACTGCTCAGAATACAAAGTGTCACACATAAGGAAGAAAACAAAGAAGGGCATAATTACATACAAGGGTCGGGGATGGTGGAGGAATACATTTTATAACACAGCATGAACGGTGTGGGGGGCACATGGTGTGAGTAAAAACTAATCTGGGATCCCATGGTGATCCAGCAGCTGTTCCAGCATGGATATAATTTGCAACTGATGTCCTCTATGTGATCCAGCTGCTGCTGCACAGCACTCACCCTCTCATTGTTCTCCTCGACAGCACTCCAGAGAACTACCAAGTCAGCCTGTGTTACACGCAGTTCTCTGGGGTCCACACATTCTACAGGCTGACCTGCTGGTGGTGGTGGTGGTGGGGTGCTGGTGGACAGCAGGTGCTGCTGTGGCCCTCCTCCTCTTAGGGATGCCACAATGCACAGCTGCACCTCTGCCACAGAATGGGCAGAAGGTGCAGGCATGGTCTGTTCTGTGGCAGCCTGCCACTCCAATGGCTGGTGATTGAGCATATGGGAGCGCTGGCCCCAGTCCACAGGTGAGTCCCCAGGGACTACAGAGAACTTCCACCTCACATAGGTGGCATTTGACCATGATGCTGTCCCCTGACACAGTCAAAAACTGCCAAACAGTGGTGTGGGGAGGACCAGGTACAGGCAGGGGATGGCCAGATGAACTGGCAGCCGGCTGGTCATGGTGCTGAACAGGGATGGGATTCACACCTGGGCCCAGGAGAACAGGCACATCCTACTCCAGACCTGGTGTTGGACTTGGTGGTGGTGGTGGTTCAACTGCCTCAGAGTCAGGACAGGAGGCAGTGCTGGTCCTGCTTCTGGGGGAGGACACTCACAAGTTTTGAGCAGTCCAACAGGAATGGGCACCCATGCCCTCCACACATGCACACGGCATGATGCTTACCACTACCACTCTCTCTCCCAGAGCTGCCCCCCACCCAGACACCTCACCCTGGTCCATCTCTCCTACTGAGCTCCCTCAGTCCAAGCAATCACTACTCACACTGTCACACAACACACTCTCACAGTCACACAGACACAGACAAACAACTAACTACTTATAAAGGTAAGAAAAATAAAATTTACAGAAAGAATAAATTAAGTAAAAGAGTACAGAAATGACAAAAAATTTAACTTTTTAAAAAAGCTGTTGGGTCTAAATCAAAGTTTAAATCTCCTCCTCGCTCTGATCTCATAGTATCAGCAGTCACAAACACACTACTCTCTCTCCGTCTGCACAGGAGAAAGTAAAAGTGTCTGCTTGTATGACTCACTTTCTTCCAGCCTAGCTAAAGAGCATGTGACTTACAGTACTGTAAGCCATGTGATGTGTGGGGGCTGTCAAATATGAAACACCAAGTGGATCACTTAGATCATAATGAGGAACGTGAAGTCCATTAAAACAATGACTTCGCCTTACTTTGCATTGCCATTCCCTCTTAATGCTAAGTGGTAATAACAAGGCGGAGTGAGCACTTTGCATTGCCCAATCCATGTAGCAGAGTGGCAACATGAAGTGCCCACTTCACATTCTGTTTGCCAGCTGAATTTAAATTTGCTGCATCTCTAATCCAGACTCCATTTCATGTTGCCATTATGTTGTCTAAACACTCTCGTGTGTAGGGTAAACAATAAAAATAATAATAATAAACTCTCTTGTTATCCCTAGAGCTAGACCTCTCACGCCAAAGAGCCTTCAGCTTTAGGCCCCCTCCTGGTTCAACACACTGCCCCTCCATCTCCGAAGCTCCAACTATATCGCGCTTCAAAACTTCCTTACGTAACCACCTTATTAACACCCGATGCTGTAACTGCCGCTGGTCAAAGCCGTACTCAATACTTATGACAAAGTTTATTACTAAGCTGCTAAGGACAACATAACTCTGGTATTGTTTGCCTCCATCCTACCTGTACCAGCTTGTTTGTATCTATGTCTTAATTTACTGTTATACTTATGTGTTGTACTGCTATACTGTGTATTTTGGTTTGTCTTACTGTGACAAGGTACTTTTGTAAATGAGCCTATGGCTCAAAGGTTTTCCAAACTGCTGTTTAAATAAAATAAAATAAAATAAACCAGTAAGGAGTACTAATAAAGTTTATTATGCTACTTACACCAAGCATGTGACAAAGAAAATCACAAGGAGATGGGTTTCTCACCTCTCCTGAAGAATGTATATAATCTCCAGAATTGTAGATTTTAGGATCTCTAAGATCTTGTTCTATCTCTCCCATGCTCCAGCTCTCTGTCCTTCTAGAGAAGCTACAGTAGTGTCTTGAGAGAGCTACAGTGGAGTTGCAGACAGCTAAATACTACAGATAACAGCATAGCAATAGAGATTATAACATAGTTACAGATATGAGAAACAATATTAGAGTCCTAAGTCATTCTCCTTTGGAGAATGACTTAGAGACAGAGTTATTAATGAGTATCATATGAGACAGAATATGCTTCCATTAGCATTATATCTTAGACAAAAGAAATGCTGACAGTTCAAACTACATGCACATTTCTTACTTACGTACAATGTATAACACAGAGACATAACAAAAGCTGTCTCTCTATGGCAGTTTGCTTAGACAAAGGAACTGCTGACAGGCCTATTACATGGCATATCTGAGTGTAAACACATTATGTATAATTATATGAGAATATAATTATACAATAATCACTGATGACCCCTCTGAGTCATCTTATCAGTGATTAGGTAGATTATATATATGGAATATATGTAAAAAACAAACATAATCTAGATAAATGTATTATAGTGAGGTATAATAAATCATGCATGACAATATTAGCATATCTTAGCAGCAAAGCACATTCCTAGCACTCATATCTATATATAAGTTCAAAATAGCAGTATTACAGTATAAGAGACCAGGAATACAGTGTGAGGTGTGTGTGTGGGACAATAGGGGCATAACCTAAGTGTAACGCCCCTCTTCAGTATGTACCAACCAGGGTTGCCCAATCCCCCATAAGCTATAGCCCCCCAAAACACTCAGGTGGCATGGCAGAAGGCAATACTGGACCTTGTGCTCACAAACGGGGACAGTGTGATGGGGTAAGAGGGGAGCACCTGGGAACAGTGACCGCCAGTCACTGTAGTTTGAAATCACAGAAAGAGCAGAACCAAACCACACAAAAACACGATCCTGGATTTTAGGGGGCAGACTTTGGGAAAATGGGGAGATACTTGAAAGAGGCATTAAGGAGAATGGGGCAGGAATCAGGGGTTGAGGAACAGTGGGCAGTATTTAAAATGGGGATTATAAGAACAACAGAATTATGCATTAAGCAGGTTAGCAAGAGGAAAAGGAAGAGGAGACCATTATGGTTTTCCAAAGAGGTAGCAAAAGAAAGTGAAAGCCAAAAACATTGCATTCAGGCAATACAAAAGACACAGGCAGAAAGGGATAGGGAGAAGTACCAGGAGAAGCAAAGGAGGCAGGGAGGTCAGTAAGGAAGCCAAAGCTCAGACAGAAGAACACATTGCAAAATCAGTGGGTAGAGGGACAAAACCTTTACAGGTACATAAGTGAAAAAAGAAAGGCAAGGGGAGGGATAGTGAGACTGAAGGGGAGGATGGGGCCGCATGGAGGATGACAACACTAAAGCTGACATATTGAACAGGTATTTCTGCTCAGTCTTTACTGAGGAAGAGGAGGGTAATGGGTCTGAATGGAGTAAAGGGGTGAGAATGGTGCAGAAATGGACACAAGTCCCTTTACGAGAGAAAGGGTCCCTGAAGGAACTGGAAGTAATAAGAGTTGATAAAGCAATGGGGCCAGATGGGGTGCACCCAGGGTCCTTAAAGAACTAAAGAGGTGGTGGCTGAACCTCTTGCTATCCTGTTTAGCCAATCACTAGAAACAGGGAGGTACCCAAAGACTGGAGGATAGCAGATGTAGTCCCCTTATACAAAAGTGGGAACAAAGAGGAAGCGGGAACTACAGACCAGTCAGCCTCACCTTGGTAGTGGGGAAGATCATGGAAGCACTACTGAAGGAGAGATTGGTGGAACATCTGGTTGTCAATGGACTACAGGACCCAAGGCAGCATGGTTTCACCAGGGAAGGTCATGTCAGACCAACCTCATTGAATTTTTGACTGGTGACTAGGGAGGTGGATCAGGGAGGGCAGTGGACATGGCCTATCTGGACTTCAGCAAGGCCTTTGACACTGTGCCACATAGAAGACTATTGCACAAACTGGGGAATATGGGTGTGGGCAGGACAGTAGTGTGGTGGGTAGGTAACTGGCTGGGCAGCAGGACACAGGGGTGGTGGTAAATGGCTGTCACTCCACATAGGGAAGAGTGACCAGTGGGGACCACAGGGATCAGTGCTGGGACTGGTACTATTCAATATCTTCATCAGTGACATTGCAGGACCTAGAAGGCAGAATTTCACTGTTCGCTGATGACACAAAGCTCTGTAACAGAGTTGACACACCAGAGGGTGTAGACAGAATGAGAAGAGACCTGCAGAAACTTGAAGAATGGTCAGGGGTTTGGCAGTTGAAATTCAATGCAAGGAAGTGCAAGATAATGCATATGGGGCACAAAACCCTGGCACAATATATCAGTTGGGGGTGAGGATATAGCATGCACCAAGCAGGAAAGGAATCTTGGAGTTATCATCTCTGATGACCTCAAGGCAGGAAACAGTGTGACAAGGCAGCAGGTAAAGCAAATAGGATGCTGGGATGCATAGGCAGGGGCATCACCAGCAGGAAAAGGGAGGTCATAATTCCACTATACAAGACACTAGTGAGGCCACACCTGGAGTACACTGTGCAGTTCTGGAGACCTTACCTCACGTAAGGACATAGACAGGGTAGAGAAGGTTCAGAGGAGGGCAACAAAGATGGTGCATGGATTGCATCACAAGTCCCTATGAGGACAGGTTGAAGGCACTGAACATGTACTCCCTGGAGGAGAGGAGGAGAGAGGGATATGATAGAGACATACAAGTATCTTACAGGGAGGAACAGGGTGCAGGAATGCACTATTTTAAGCGAAAAGATGTTCCAGGACTAGAGAGCATGGGATGAAGTTGGTGGGAGGATGATTTGGAGGAAGCATGAGGAAGAATTTCTTCACAGAAAGGGTGGTGGACAAGTGGAACACCCCGCCAGAGGAAGTGGTGGGGCTGAAACAATCACAGGATTTAAGAATGCATGGGATAGACATAAAGAAATTCTGGAGGTCAGGGGTGAGGGCAACAGACTTCCTGGAAAACATAAACTGAACTTACAAACTTAAATGGGCAGACTGGGTGGGCCATGGGTCCTTATCTGCCGACACTGTCTATGTATCTATGTATGGTGGGGCCCACCCAGCGTGCCAAATGTCCTTGTTTAAAAAAATACTACAATTTTTTTGGTTTTTTAGACCTGTAAAACAGAAAATGTCTCTCACGGTCTCTCCTGCCTCCTCCTCCAACCTGCACCCACCCTCTGCATACCCTGCCTCCCACACACCCTCACCCCATACTTACCTCCGGAGCCAGGTGCCGCGATCTTCAGTGGACCAGGAACACCTCTGCACTCTTCAAAGTCGACCAAAACTGAAGAAATGTTGGTAAGCTGTATAATGGCAAAATAGGGTTTTTCAACTTTGGTGCATATCTCTGGCATTTTTGGAATTGTGGCACCACATTTTCAACATGGGGTTATTGGGACCCTCTCCTTATGGATATCATGTATTACTGGTCCCAAAAGGTGATTTTGTGGTCACTGCACAGAATCACCTTTCAGGACAGATTAATGAAATGACAGTGCCACTGTCCATGAGGTGGGCTCTCAAAAGCCTATGTTGGAAATTTGGTGAAAAAATCCAAAATGACTTTTACAAGCTGCATTGCAGTTTCCATGCACGCCGAACTTCATGAATTTATAATATTTTCCTCCAGATTTTCAACATTGCCATTTTCCACACCTCCTTATATTACTACAGCTGTCATTTACATATTCTGGCTGAAATGTGTTTCGCACTTCCAGCGCAGAATAGCATGGTCGCTGTGGCAAATCACTTTAGGGACAGAGTAACAAAATGACACTGTTCATGAGCAGAGGTCCTAAAATTCCTATGTTGAAAATTTGGTGATGAAAGTTCATAAAATGACTGTGCTACAAGCATGTGTTGCGCAGTTTCCATGCACCCTGTAACTTTACAAATTTGCAATATTCTAATGCCAGATTTTCAACACTGGCGTTTTCTCACCTCCTTATGAACAGTAAAGCTGCTATTTTCACATCCTGCCTGAAATGTGTTTTCGCACATGTGGCGTACAATGGCATGGTCGCTGTGGGAAATCAACTTTGGGACAGATTAACAAAATCACAGTGCCACAGTTCATGAGGAGAGGTCCCAAAATGCCTATGTTGAAAATGTGGTTAAAAAATCCCCAAAATAATTGGGTTATGGATGTGCATTGTGCAGTTTCTATGCATGCTTATTACTTCAATTGTTCATATTTTCACTCCAGATTTTCAATGTTGCCATTTTTACACCTCCTCATGAACAATACAGTTGTAATTTTTACATCCTGCCCAAAATGTGTTTCCGTACCTGTGGTACCAAATGGCACAGTCGCTGTGCAAAAATCACCTTTGGCTAACAAACTGATAGTGCCACTCTTCATGAGATGGGGTCACAAAAAGCTCATGTTGATGATTTGGAGTGAAAATACCAACCGCCTACGGCATTATGGTTTTCAACTATAACACCCACCCTGTAGAGACTGACAGGCATCAGGGGTGTGACTTGGATCATCAGCTGTAATGCTCCTGCCATTCCACCCTCACCCCCACCCTGCAGCCAGTGACAGGCATCGAGGTGTACCTTGGAGTGTTCAGCCCCAAAGTTCACCCCATTCTCCCATACTACGCCCACCTCAGTGTATTTCCTTATGGAATGGGGAAGTATAAAGCCCAAAGACCCAAAGCATGCTACAACACTTGTCAGTGTCTACATGGTAGGGTGAGGTAAATGGCATGAGCATTATAGCCGATGACCCAAAGGCACACCCCAATGCCTGTCAGTCTCTGCAGGGAGGGGTGGGTTAGCTCAGTTCAATATTTCACTATCATTCCTATTATGTGTCTCTAACTCCTGCACTACCAATGCCAAGGTGAGGCAACATTCAGCATTGACAAACGCTTGTTCACATTAGCAGTTTGGTTCTATCATGTAGTTACTATAGCTTGCTCATAGCAGGTTGCTATCTAGTATCTCCAGTGTTTCTTTCATAAAAATTTTATGGAGAATTGGGTCCTATAAGATATCCAAATAGTATTGATATTTAAACGTAGGTGAATTATTTATAAACCATTTAGAATATCTTGTTCGCACAGTTTTTTTCAAGTGGATTTTTTCCATTCAATACATATTTTTAATTAACGGACTTGTACAGTATATTTTAAGCTAATGTTAATACCCTTTAACTGAAGTATGTTTAAATATCCAAGTTTGTATTTGGTTAATAATCCTGTATACCACTCAGCCAATTATTATTATAGTAACAATTATCTTGCCATTACTGGTTTTCAAAATGCATTTTTGGTAGACTTATCTGATCCAATCAAGTTAGATAGATCCAATAATTAATATTTCCTGAAGCAATAACAGCAATGCTATTTGTAAAGCCCTGTCTCTCCTCTTAAATATGCCAAAGGGCAAGATAGAGGAACAACACAAACAATATGAATACTTTGAATATGGGATTAATCAAGTAATCTTTATGCTTTTGTTTCCATATTTCACTAAAATAAAGAATTGTGTATCATAGTTGGCCCTGTTAGCTCTAAACAATGGCCTAGCGAGAAGCCACCATACTTATAACAGAACTTACATAGTCCTGTGCAGTTTTATTTTCATTACTAGTGGTCTTCTTTAAGTGTTTAGACCACATTCCTGTGCTTGTAATAGTTATTCCAAGATATTATAGAGACGCGGCCATGCCCTATAGTTAAGAGCTATGAAGGCACTTTAATGTTAAACTTGAAATTTTGCATATTAATAACTTTGGACCTGTTCAACAGATTTGCATGCAATTTGGTATGTATGGTGGAGCATGGTAGATCTTTTGATCTGCCAAATTGCGTTTGTTGGACTTCTACAATGTTTGTGCAGTGAATTGCTGAAAATGCACTTTTGGCCAGTTTTGAGGTAAATTTTCTGGATTTTGTCTGTGGCGCTGCATGACCACTGTGTGGCTTGCCAGTCTGAAACTTGCACATCGAAAGAGCTTGTGTCAAAGAACATGCCACATTTGTTTGGTGAACAAATATTAATCCATTCAAAAGTTATTCAACTTTTAGCTTCCACTATAAGTCTATGGAAAAATTTATATGGTTGTTTTGCTAAAGAAGAATGGGATTTTGGCCATCTGGTGACTCCTCACGATCAAAGAATTTGTAGGCTCATGATCAAAGATTCTTTGATCACAAGAAATTTATCGATTATGGTGGCCGCCATCTTGTTTTCAGCTTGGCATTGGAAAAACAAATATCTCAGCCCATGGATGACTTCTGAAGTCAAACTTGGATGGTTTTTGCTCAGGAGCTTCCTCTATCAAGCCATGTCTGTAGTTTAATGTAGTTGTGTCAAAAATGGAGTTTTAAACTTTTAAATTTTTGATCGTGGCTCGCTAACGATCTTTGACCACAAGCCTGCAAATTCTTTTGATCGTGAGATTCTTTGATCTTGATCTTCATTCATGAGGGAGGGAGGATGAAATGGCCAGATTTTTAGGTTGGAAAAAACAAATATCTCAGCCCAGGGTGACTTGTGAAGTAAAACTGGATGGTTTTACTCAGGAGGCTTCCTTTATAGAGCCATGCCTGTGTTTTACTGTAGTTGTGTCAAAAATGGAGTTTTAACATTTTTAAATTCTTTTGTTTATGAGCCTGCAAATTTTTGGTCACAAGATTTCTTTGATCACAAGCTTCATTCTGTGAGGGTGGGACGAGGTGGCCAGATTTTGATGGACCAGATGTGAAGTATTGTGTTTAGGTGTCGGAAGACAAATTTGTTGTGGAGATATCGTGTGACGCATTTTACATTTTATGGATAATGTTCTGCATTGTGGTAGTGGTTTGAAATTTTTAGGGTAGCTAGCCTTGCTGCCAAGAGATTCTTTTTCAGTGGTTAGGTGAGTAAAATATGAACAGGTACAGAATGGTGCCACTCAACAATGAAAATCTAAAACTTTAAAATTAAATATCTCGGAAATGGTTTGGTCTTTTAACTTGAAATTTGGAGGGTGCTGAGGGATGTCCTGTAGATGTGAATTATGGTGTTTAGGTGTCAGAAAATTAATTTTCTGTGGCAATATTGCATGACACAGTTTACATTTTATGGATAGCATTCTGCATTGTGGTAGTGGCTTGACATTTTTAGGGTGCCTAGCCTTATTGCCGTGGAGGTAATTTTCAGAGGTTAGGCATGTAAAATTTAAACCAGTGCAAAATTATGCCACTCTGACAAATGAAAATTTGGTTTGTTTCAAGTTGGTGGGAAAGTGGGCCTGAAGGGCCCTGCA
The DNA here is from genome assembly GCA_016271365.2 of Neoceratodus forsteri. Taxonomy (NCBI): domain Eukaryota; kingdom Metazoa; phylum Chordata; order Ceratodontiformes; family Ceratodontidae; genus Neoceratodus; species Neoceratodus forsteri. Next base: position 89,112,885 of record CM028136.1, read on the forward strand.
CTCCCACCAATACACTCTCCCACTAATATATATATGATATTCGTACTTGTACTGCTATGTTAGGAAGAAATGTTCAAGTTGGTAGGATCTGCACTCCCAACTTGCACAATATTGTACTTTACTATACTTTCTCAAAAGGAAGGAAATTGCAAAAAACTGCATTAAAGCAACAGTTAGGGTCTTTACAGTGACAAAAGTGAGGAAATTCAGCATTAGGGTATTCAACCTTAACTCCAACTCCCTCCACAATGCCACACATACACACACACATAGACACACACAGAATATGCAACTATAATGGGGCGGTACAAGGCAAGACAACCAATCACAGACATGCACCATAACGCAACAGAAATAACATACAACTTAAACATACCACAACAGGCATCCATCATCATGTTTCACCAACTGTATCACTTCTGCTGCCATCCTAGTCTCTTGGGTGTGTACACCGACATCCTCTACAAGCATCTAAGATGCTGCTACCAATACATGTGTTTTATTACTTATATTATACTGTTATACAGAAATGGGCAAGTTGGTGGGGTGCAGGACCCAAAGGGCCCGTACTCTCACCAGATCATGTGTTTTATTACTTATATTATACTGTTATACAGAAATGGGCAAGTTGGTGGAACATGGAGCTATGCTATTATGCAGAAATGGTCAAGTTGTTAGTGCAGGACCCAAAGGGCCCTGTACTCACCAGATCATGTGTTTTACTTTATATTATGCTGTTATGCAGAAATGGGTAATTTTGGGAAAGTTAGTGGTAGTGCAGGGGCCAAGGGTCCCGGTTCTCACCAACACATGTGTTTTGCTACTTATATTATGGTGTTATGCAGAACTGGCCAAGTTGGTGGTAGCATGGGGCTATGGTGTTATGCAGAAATGCTCACATTGGTGGGGCCTGGGTTCCACACTCCTACCAATACATGTATTTTACTAGCTATATTATGGTGTTATGCAGAAGCGGGCAAGTTGGTGGGGCATGAGGCTATGCTGTTATACAGAAATGGCCAAATTGGTGGTAGCATGAGGCTATGCTGTTATGCAGAAATGGGCAAGTTGGTGAGACTGCGGCCCAAAGGGCCCAGGACTCCAACCAATACATGTGTTTTACTACTTACAGTATGCTTTTATGTAGAAGAGTGTACACACCAAGAGACTGGGATGGCAGCAGAAATGATACAGTTGGTGAAACATGATGATGGATGCCTGTTGTGGTATGTTTAAGAAGTTGTATGTTATTTCTGTTGTGTAATGGTGTGTGTCTGTGATTGGTTGTCTTGTCTTGTACCGCCCCATAGTTGTGTGTTCTGTGATTATGTGTGTGTGTGTGGCAGTGTGGGATTGGAGTTAGGGTTGAAAACCCTAACGCTGAATTTCCTCACTTTTGTCAGTGTAAAAACCCTAACTGTTGCTTTAATGCAGTTTTTGCAAAGAATATATAATTATCTGTTTCCAGTGGTTGGTTCCCTATTTTCCATGAGGTGTTTTCTTTACCACCTCCAAAGACTAAGCATTTTATTGTTGTGTAGTTAATTTTAGTTTTACATTCATAGTAGCTTTATATAATGATCCTAGTTCCTGTCCCGACTCATCGGGATGGCCACATGTTGGACCTGGTGTTCTTATTGGGACTTGATATTAGTGATCTTAGGATCAAGCTGGTCCTTTGGTCTGATCATAGCACAGTGCAGTTCACGTTTGGGGCTCCCGCCATAAGCCCTTCCCTGTTGAGATGATTAGCTGTTGCCCTTTGTGGGGTTTGACCCCTGAGGGTTTTTGGCGACAGCAAATTGTCTGGTGTGGGTGATGCATGCATGGGAGGTGTTGCTGTTGAAGTTGACACCTATAATCGGGTGTTATCTGACACCATTAACTTCCTCGCATCCGTCCATGTATGACCCAGAACTTGTGCCTGAGGTCACCATGGTTCGATGGTGAGCCCAGGGAGATGAAGAAGATGGGTCAGAGATTGGAGCACTGCTGGAGGAGATCCCGCTTGGAGGTGGATAAACTGGTCCCACGTGCCCATTACGGTGTGTATCAGGAGGCAATCAACCGCAAGAAGACAGTGTTTCTGTCTAGGGAGATTGCCACTGGGAAGAACTGGCTGGCCTCACTCTTCCAGACTGCGGCTAGGCTTTTACATCCTGCCTGTCTACAGCCCAGGAGGGTTTTTCCAACATAGACTGTGAGGAATTCGCCGGTTCTTTTCGGCAGGGTATCCTCGATCCGTGGGTGGCTTCCCAGCCAGAAATGTTATAGCTGGCAGTGATCACCTGATGTGTTCTGAGTGCAATCCTTCTGGTTGGGGAGAGTTTAGACCAGTGGAGGTTAGTGAGGTTATTGAGGTAGCAACCAATATGAAGCATACCTTTGTGAACTGGACCCGGTGCCAACAAGTTTTTAATGAGATGTGTTGACTCTGTTGGCCCGTGTTTGCCTTGATTGTACAGTGTTCCTCTCTGAGGGTGTCTTTCCGGATGCCTTGAAGGAGGCTCTGGTGAGACCCCTCTTAAAGAAGCCATCTTTGGACCCAGAGATCAAGGCAAATTACGTGTCTATCTCCAACCTTCCATTTTTGGGGAAGGTTGTTGAGAAGGTGGTAGTGCTTCAGTTGAAGAGCACCTCGATCTCACGAGTTGTATGAACCTTCCAGTTGGCTTTTGTGCCAGACATAGCACTGAAACAGCACTTGTTCAGGTGCATAATGATTTTTCAGGGCTAGAGATCGGGAGACAAGACAATTCTTGTTCTCCTCGATCTCTCTTCAGCATTGACACTGTGGACCATTGTGTGTTGCTTGTCTGCCTTAGGGACCTATGTGGACTCACCGGAACTGTCATCAAATGGTTTGAGTCCTTTCTTACCAACAGGAGGCAACGGATTATGATGGGGAATTCCTCATCTACACCCAGTCTCCTTTTTGTGGAGTTCCTCAAGGATCAGTTCTGGCCCGATGTTGTTCACAGTGTACATGCTGCCTCTGGTGGATCATTAGGAAGTATGCTCTGAGTTTTCATTGCTATGCTGATGATACTCAGCTATATTTTCCTTTGCCCCAGGAACATCAAATGCTGTGGAGGTGCTTAATATCTGTCTGGCTGAGATAAACGACTGGATGGCCTCCAGCTGGTTGCACTAAACCCCGATAAGATGGAGGTATTGGTAGTGAGTCGAACAGAGCCCATGATAGGATGGTCTCGATGCAGAAACTGAGCTTGTTCTTGGAACTGTGTCATTGAAGGCCTCCTCTTGGGTGAAAAATCTGGGAGTGATTCTGGATTAGGACTTAACCATGGAGGCTCAAATTTCCTCCATGGTTCGTACTCTGTTTTATCATCTCAGAAACATTGCCAGGATTACGCCCTTGTTCCACCTCTGACCTCCTTACCTTGATACATGCTTTAGTCACATCAAGACTTGATTACTGTAATGCGCCTGTCTCGGGGTCACAGGAAGATCTCTCCATAGACTGCAGCTGGTGCAGAACACAGCTGCCCAGTTGTTGACCGGACAGCAGAAGTCTTGTCATATTACACCGGTTTTATGCGAACTGCACTGGCTTCCAGTTAGGTGGAGAGTCCTCTTAAGGTGGGTCTTCTCACCTATAAGGCCCTACACGGACAGGGTCCTGGTTACCTGTCAGACCTTCTGCTACCTACCTCTCCTCATGCCCTCTTCATTCCTCTAGTGGTGGCTTCCTGGCCATTCCCAGAACTAGGTTGATATCCACTGACGATAGAGCGCTTAGTGCTGTGGTCTTGTTCTGTGAAATTCTTTGCCAGTTATGGTCAGGGGAAGCCCCACAGTAGACGCTTTTAAGGCCCAGTTGAAGACTTTTCTTTTTCTAAAGCATTTGAGGTTTAGATTGATATTTACGTAATGTTTCTGATTTTTAGATTTTGTATTTTTACTGTGTATAAACTGTATTTTTATTATCTTTATATGTTGTTTTAAAATTTTGTATGGCTCCCAGAGCCTCTGGGATTAGGCGCCTTTAAATAAATTTTGCCTTGCCTAGTACCTCAGGGAAATCAGATTGTTCCATGTTTAATAATTTTCTTAAAGGATCAATGGAGTTTGCCCTTTAAGGGCAGACCAGGGTGTCCTGCACCCCTTCCTCCTTCATAGGATGGTTTGTACTAGGAGGAGGGGAGGACGGAAGGAGGGGCTAAGGGTCAGAACAATGGGCAGGTAACAGGAAGGGAGGGGCAAAGGAGATACATAAGGACAGCACAAGGGGGTCTCAGCTACTTTTGCTGGAGTTTTTGATCTACATCAACTGCAGCACATCGGATTTGGCAATTTCTTTGAGGTTTGTTCACCAGGAAAGAGAGGTAGGGAAACAAACAATTGATTTGCTGGAGGAGATGTGAAGTTGTTTAAAAAAAAGAGGGAGAAATAATATATGTAACAATAAGGCTAGATATGTCACAGTATATAATAGAGGAAAATGGGGGTCCTGAATAGTGATGGGGATCAGATAAATGAATTTGGCACATGATTGTTAAGTCTGATGGTGGGATTCTATGGGCCTGGGGCGCTGGTAGTAGGACAAGCAATGCTCATGGCTCAAAGAGTAGATGTTTGCCACTGGTAAAAAAGTTGTGGGTGTTTTGATTGGATGGCAGGAGCCTTGCAGGAGGAGGATTGGGGTGAGAGAGCGACCCAGGACCACGTGGCGTAACACCACATGCCATGTGGGTGTGTAAAAAGCCTTTTCTTGGCTTTTGGTGCTTTTGTGGCTCTTTGTGGCTGTTTTTGTTGCCTGGTAAGAATAGTGGGCCTGGAAGAGGCCCTGAGGCAGGGGAGAGAGCTGAATCCGGGACCCGTGGCATGATGCCACACAATCGTGTGGGGGGTATGGAAAGGCCTTCCTGGTTTCTCAGTGCTTTGCAGTGGTTTGTGCCATTTTTGTGTGGCCTGGTAGGAATAGTAGACCTGGAATAGGCTTGGAGGCAGAGGGAGAGGCGTGATCCTAGAACGCATGACTTGACGCCACATGCCGGTAGGGTTGGTAAAAAGCCCTTTCCTTTGTTTTGGGGTTGTTGTGGCTGTTGTGGCCATTTTTTTGCTCCCTGGTAAGGATAGTAGGCCTTGAAGAGGCCCTGAGGCAGGGAGAGAGAGCGATACAGGACCACGTATGTGACATCACACACCGCTGTGAGGTTTGGAGAGAAGCTTTCCTTTGCTTGGTGCTGTTTGTGGCTTTTTGGCTGTTTTAGGTGTAATGGGAAATGTAGGGGCCTGGGAGGCCCTGAGGCAGAGGAAAAGAAAGTGTGACCCAGGACCTCGCGGCATGATGTCACATGCCGCAAGGGCTGCAGTGGAAGCAATGCCCTTAGGTGGGGCTGCTTGCTGTGTTAGCCCTCCCTTGTTGGATGGGGTTGCTATAAAAGAGAAGAGGCTGGCAGAGGCCTGAAGAATGGGAAGAGACCAACATTTTTGTGACCAGTGGTGTGACCATTCCCTCTGGTTTGGGGTGCTGACCTTGGAGACAGCACAAGGTGCCCTGGTGGGATTTAACCCAGCACAGGCTGGTATTCTATATAAAAAAAATTATAATAATAAAAAAAAATGTTTATCATCCACTGGTAGGAAGCTCCTGGGAGGCCAGCATGACTCAGCATTTCTGGGGACAGCAACAGGATGTTTTTGAGGCTTGAGGACAGTTTAAAAAAAAAGGAGACAGTTGAGTGGGTGCAAGGGGGAATGAATTGGTGGTGAGACAGGGACCAGCAGGGGTTCAATAGCAACAGGGAGCAGAAGCACTTTGCGATCACAGGAGATGACATCAGGGCACAAGGGTGGGGGGAGGGGATATGAACAGAAGAGCAGGGGGAGGATAGGAGAGGGCAAGGGAGACTGGTCCAGAAAATGGGAGCACGAGCACACAGAAGGGGAGTACATGCCAGAGGATTTAGAGGGGCTGATGAAGAGGCCAACGGGGGAGGCCCTGTAGCATTGGGTCTCTCCCAATGGACATGGCAGAGAGCATCCAAGGACCCGGCGACTCCATCGGCATGATGGAGGCCTTACAGGGGCCTGACTGGTCAATGGGTGTGTGGGTGTGAGGGACAGAGGGAAGGCATTACAAACAGGTGTATATATACAATTAATCCTGTTTTTCTTTCCTGTAGTTGTCTTCACAGAGCAAAGGAAAAGAAGGACATGGCACCAAAGAAGAGCAAGCCATCAAAGGAAGACACTTACAGGGCAATAAATGAATTGGCAGAAAAGGCCAACAAGAATGGGAACTGGTGGAGGGGAGGAACCAGGAGACCTGGGGAGAAGAGAAAAGTGGGACCGGGAAAAGGTGGCAGAGGGAAATGACCAGCCGAAGGGCCACGTAGTCCTGCTTAGGTGCCACGTAGTAGTGGGACCTACCAAGATTGTTGATCCAGTACCTCTGCAGCCTATAGACCCAGGTGACACCAGTACCCCTCGTTCAAGGTGGGATCTCCTGGCTGAGCCCGCCCGAGTCCCAGAACGTAATGTTCTCCACAACCCCTAGTAGTTCACCCTCCTCCTCAACCACAGGGAGAAACAAGGGACCCTTGGAAGACTCCAGGCAGTACGGCCCAGACAAGGTTACAGGTAACACATCCAGCGCAGTGGGGGACAGTATAAAAGAAATATAGGGCAAATTGTTGCGGCACTGGGGACAGGAGGTTTAGGGCAGATGGAATCAGCTCTGGCAGAGATTAGGATGGAGAAAGAGGTGCCAGGAAAAAAAATGAAAGGGGTGCAGAGAGATGGGAAAGGTATAAGGAGATAGGTGCACCTGGGATGAGGATAGTGAGCATGTGCCACTGGCCAAAGGAAAAATTATGGAAAGGGGAATATGTGGATATCTTCGCTTGGTGAGCCGGGAGGTGGCAGCCAAGTATGAGGAAACTGAGGGCATAGGTAGAGTGAAATGGCAGTGGCTATAGTGCTTTTAGAGAAAAAAGAGGATGACAAGTTCACAAAAGGGAAGACTTGGGATGGTGGTTCTCTAGGTTTTGCCACTTTTTCAGCCATCATTCTGGAAAAAGGTCGGAGCTGGGCATCCCACTCATTACTTACTCTTTGATAATATGGAAAGCAAAAGCAAAGGGCGGGTGAGGTAGTTATACTATGATACATTTTTGGCAGAGAATGGCAACATTTGGGGACGGAGATGGGACACCAAGCAGATAGATTTGTAGACCATTACATAACAGATCAGTCCACACCAAGGTGAGTGAGGAAAAAAGAGGTTTATGCCCCAGAGATGCTGCTGGGCTTACAACAGGGCCTTTTGCTCATGGCCTCAATGTCATTTCTGGCATGCTTGTTCAAAATGCGGGGAAGGGGACCCAGCAAACAAATGTAGAATGGACATGGGCCCAGGGGGCACAAGGCACAGGGGTCAAGGGTCAGGGTCAACAGTTTTTTCGAGAAGGCAAAGGCTTTGAAGGACAAACATGGAACAGGGAGGCGGGGTAGGGAACGAGAGAGGGGGTCAGAATCACTGAGAGAAGAAAGGTCAGGCAAAACAAGAAGGAGGGGCCAGGAGGTGGCGGGGAGCACGACAGGAGCAGTTTGGGATGGCTAGAACCCCATCAACTTGAGGGCATGGACAGCCTGCCTGGACAGATATCTGGACACTAGCATGCGGGATATGATTATAGGGGTTTTAACACAGGGTTTTCACTGCAGTGTGGGGGCCCAGACAAGCAGAGAGGTGAGCAACCTGGAGTCAGTAAAAGGAAAGGAAGAGATGTTAAGACAGTAGATAGAGAAAGAAAAGGCAGCAGGTAGGGTCGAGGGCCCATTTAACACCCCCATTGCTGAACATGCAGATTTCACCATTGGGTTTGGTACCCAAGAAACAAGAAGGGAGTACAGGGTGATCCACCACCCGTCCTATCTGGAAGGGACTCGTGAATGATTCATCAGTGAAGAGCATAGTAAGGTGACATATGACACTAGAGGACTCAGTCCGGGTAATCCGGGCCAGCGAGGATGCATGGATGGCAAAACGGACATTGAATCTGCTTTCAGACTGCTGCCAGTTAGAGAGAAGACAGGGATCTATTGATTTTAAAAGTGGGGGCAGTTTTATTTTGACAAAGCAAAGCCAATGGATGTTCCATAGTATGTGCGACGCTCGAGTATGCTCAGCACCTGCTTGCAGGGGATATTCCAGGAAAATGGGTTATAGGCAAGGTCACTGTTTTTTGGTTTTACCAGAAAATCAGGTAAAATTCCAGAATTAGGGCTGCCTGAAAACTGGTAAAACCAAGATTTCATGGAATCTTGCATTTTCTATCAGATCAGTAAATCTATAAAAAAAGTCTGTTTTTCTTTTAATTCCTTACTGTACTATTTTCAGTTTGCTTTATTTAATGCTCTGTATATTAAGCCTTCTTTAATTCTGATTATTTATGCACATACTAAAAGAATGATAACAGAATCTGGTAAAATCCAGAAATTGGAGTAACAATCACCAGCGAAATTCCAGAATCTTAAGTCTTGAAAACGGAATTTAATTGTTTTAATCATCGTAAATCAGTGGCCTTGGTTATAGGACAGTCATCCATTATCTGGATGATTTCTTCATTGGAAGGGGAAAGAGAGACACAGAGGATGCCGGGTAAGTTTCAGGAGTTGTGCCGGGAGTTGGGGACCCACTGGCACCAGAAAAATGAGGGCCCAACATGGTTATGGAGTTCCTAAGGATTGAAATAGATGCCCTGAATGAAATATTTAGATTACCGGACAAAAAAGTAAGTAAATTGAAGGAACTGATCCAAGTACACACCAGCAGGAGACCAGTACAGCTAAAACTAGTGCAGCAGGTACTGGGGCACCTGAACTGCATGCAAGGCCATCGGACCAGGAAGGGCATTCACAAAGAGGTTTGCTAGGGCTACAGCAGGGGTCACCAGACCACATCACTGTGTGGACCTGACTAAGGTGACAGGGAGGATTTTAAAATCTGGGAAGAATTCTTAGGGAGTATAACGGTGCTCTTTCTGGCAAGAGGAGTGGCTATACAACACAGACCTCGACCTCTACACAGATGCTGCTGGGGGCTAAGCATGGGGGGTACCTGAGGGTAGATGGTTTGCAGAACCGTGGCCTGCCAGCTGAGTGAGGGTCAGGAAAGTGAGAGATATAACATTACTGGAGATCATGCCTATATGGGCATGTACCTTGGTCTGGGGAGGAATTAGGATCAGAAAGTGACATTTTGGTGTGACAGTAGAGCAGTGGTGGATGTTCTGAACAACAGGGAGCTAGGTCAGACACAGTCATGCAGGTATTATGACTTAGTGTTAAGGGCTTTGCAGCTGAACATGTCATTCAGAGCAAAACCTATAGAAGGGTACACAGTACCCTGGCTGACAGCCTTTCTCGCCTGCAGCTGGACCATTTTCGGAGGCTGGCACCGCAGCAGAAGAACAAAACGCCCATACCAACGAACATCTGGGACTTTGGCAAGAAGGAGCAGAACTGTTGTTTCACAGCTCATGGGTGCCTTGGACTCTGAGGGCCTACGATAGGGCCTGGTGAGTGTTTCAAACATTCAGGGCAGAGCACCAGATGGAGGTAAGTAGGCCACCACAGAGGAAGAGTTGGGAATGTTCACTGTGGAGCAGTCTGCAAAAGGTACAGCCCACACCACAATGGGAGTCTGTTTGGCAGGGATTAGTGTCATCTGCAGTCTAAAGGTGGGAAGGACCTGACAAATCATTACTCATCAGAAGAATGATGCAAGGATGGAGCAGGTTGAAACAAGGGATAGTAGATAAAGAAGGCCTATAGGTGAGCAGTGGCTAGTAAAGCTAAATGACATGCTCCTGGCAATATGCAGATCAAAGGCAGAGGCCCAGCTATTTCACACAATTTATGTGGTAATGTTTGCAGGGCCATGAGAGTGAGGAGGTGGTAGGCCATGGGAAAGAAGACAAGGAAGGGGGTTAGAATGGGAGGATATAGTTGGGGGTGAAAGATATGGATCAAGATCAGGAGGTCAAAAATGGATAAAAGATGACAAGGTTGCATAGTGACACTGAAGGGGCAGTAGAGATTGCAATATGCCCAGTACAGGCTCTGTGGGCTTTCACCGCAGAGCATGGGACCAGGACGGGAAATTATTCATACATGGTGACGGAAAAGGTCTTGACTACCAAGTCACAGCACTGCTCAAAAAGGGCATGCAATTCATGGGCGAAGACCCGGCTAATTATTCATCCCATTCCTTGCAGATTGGGGCTGCCTCACAGTGGGCAGCAGTGCTGAGAACAGTGAATGATATTTTGAAAGGGACTCTGGGGTCGGCCAGTTATAAGAGATACATTCGAGCACTGAAGTAAGGAATTGGAAGTTGTGCTCCTGGCTTAACTGCAGATATGGGGTGGCAAGAAATGGTAAAGGTGAGGGAGGGTGAAGGGGATACTATGGTGATGACACTGAGAGCATGTGTGAAATAATTAATTTTGCTTGAACCCCATAGGTAGAGGGAGGATCATGGAAGTCTGGATCTGCGGCCATTCCTATATTTATTGGGCTGGAAAGAGGGCAGAGAAGAAGGCTGGGGAAAGCAGCTGTACCAAGATGTGAAACAGTGTAGGTTGGTCTGGCATGGCATAAGGGGATGAGATGGGCACAGCTGTTCCCTCTTTGAAGGAACTGAAGGACGTACCCCAGACCAGACCTAATTATTATACATCTAGGGGGCAATGACCTTGCAGGCAAGCCAAGGTAGACACATACTTACAGATGAAAGGGATTTAGGAGCAATACAACAGTGGTGGCTCAGGTATGCCTCACCTGGTCAGATATGATACCAAGGAGAGTGTGGAGGCAGGAGCACAGCCATAGAACAGTGGAGAGGGCCAGGAGAAAGATGAATAGAAGGGTAGGGACATTGGTAAGAGAGATGGGAGGACAGGTGATACTGCGGGGGGTAGAAGAATGAGTAGAAGATTTCTACAGGTCAGACGGTGTGCACCTGTCAGACCTGACCATAGACATGTTCAATACAATAACAATGTGCTTTATAGAAGCATGGAGGAAGCTTGCAAAAACGGGAAATAAAAAAAAGGAAAAGAAGGAAAGAGTAAGAAGGATCTTCTCTGAGGTATGGAGAATAATACCCTAGAGTAGGGAAGCCAGCCATCCAACACAAGCTGGAGACTGGCTAGTGAGGAAAAGGGGGAGGAGGGAGGGAGAAGAAAAAAGGAATAACACAAGAAGAAGAAGAAGATGAAGGAGAAAACGGTCTCGGTTTCTCATTACCTAATGGAAAAGGAGAAGAAAGGCACCCAGGTTTTCACCTGGGGGAGAAAAGAGGAAGAAGAAGGGATAATCAGAGATTGATATATGGATGGAAATAAATGAAATTTCTGAAAATATGATAATAAGAAATGAGAACTGGAATATGGAATTATGAATATAAATAAATTAATTGCCAATCTGAGCACAACAACAAACAATGGTCTCTGTCTTTTGTGAGGGAAAAGGGGAATCCTGGACAATATACAGGTTAAGAAAGATTGGGGCTAAAATGCACCCTTGTCTCACTCCATTATTTGTTTTAAAGTGTGTTGTCAGGTAGCCTTCTTGGTTCAGTCTTATTTTAGCCCAAGTATCTTTGTATAGGTTAGATATTATATTAATCAAGGCCTGGCCAATGCCTGTCTTCATCATTCTATTCCATAAGATATTTCTTGATATTGTATTGAACACAGAAGAGAAGTCTATAAAATGGGCATAGTTTTTATGTTTTCTAATCTTATTGTACTTCTCTATCATATGTTGCAACACAAAATAATTGTCAAGTGTTGAGTATCCTCTATGAAAACCTAACTGTGTTTCATCAATCCCTCCAGTTATTTCAATTTGATGAATAAGATAGACAAGAATAATTTCTGTGAAAACGTTTGAGTTATTATCTAGGAGTCTAATTGGCATATACATACAGGGCTCTTGTATGTCTCTTTTCATGTATGAGCTCTACTATCAGTCCTTTCCATGATTCTGGGAGGTAATTATCTTTATGCATTTAGTAAAACATTTGGTCAAGGACTGTGTCCATTGTGTAATAATATTTTATATATTTCTGAGGAAAGCATGTCTGTTCCAGAGCTTTCTAGCTTTAAATGATTTAATTGCAACATAATCCTCTTTAGGTGTGACTGATAAGCAATCAGGATCTAAAAATTCTATATACGTCTTTCCTCTGATGTTTCTACAGTATTATCAAACAAAATGCCCCCAAATGATCCGTCTATTGTTGCTCTATGATGTATGTATCCTGCATAACTAGGCCAGACCTGGGCTGGTCAGTGACTGTGGTGTGCTGCAGGGCTCTGTGCGGGGCTGGTGTTGTTTGGTCTGTTCATATCACATACTGCTCATGGGCTTAGGAGCAAGAGCAGTTTTTCAGTGATGACATCAAGATGGGGGCCTGTTGTGGATTACATGGATGGGTGGCAGAGGCTACAGGGTGACCTAACTAGACTTGTGGAGTGGTCAGCAAGGTGGCAATTGGGTTTAATGCAAAGAAGTGTAAAGTTATGCATTTTGGGCAAAGAACCCGAGGAGGAATATTGGTTGGGTGAGGTGCGGTTGGGTGTCACTGAGGAGGAGAAGGATCTAGGGGTCAAAGTAATGAGGAGCATAAACAACTCTGCTCAGTGCATGAAGACTGTGGCTAAGGCCAGAAGGATGCAGGGCTGCATTGCATGGGGTCCTCATCTAGACACAAGGATCTGATCCTGCCCCTGTACAGATCCTTGGTCAAGCCACATTTGAGTACTGTGTGTGGTACTTGTGTAGGTATCCGATGAAGGAAATCAGGCTACTTGAAGTGGTGCGCACATGGCAAGAAAATTAATGCAGGAATGGAAAGAAGAACCTATGAAGAAAGGCTGAGACACTTGAATTTGTACACCCTGGAGGAAAGAAGGGATCAGGGGAATATGATTGAAACTTCAAATACTTGAGGGGATCAAACAATCTGGTACAGAGTGGTTGTTTAAGCTGAGGAAGAGAAGGGATATGAGGGGCATGGGCTAAGATGGGAGGGTGGCAGATTCAAGAGAAAGATGAGGAGGCATTATTTGACTGAGAGGGTGGTGTTGACATGGAGTGCTCTATCATAGGAAGTGGTGGCATGCAGGGCAGTGGGCAGTTTCAAAAGAGCATGGGACAGGGCAGGGCTGCGTAAACAATGTTGAGCAGTTTCTGAGTTTAAGGGAGGATAGTGTAGGGATGCTACAATATAGGGTGCTAGTTGCACATTTGAGCAGATCTGATAGACTATGAAATCTGTTTTGCTGGCAAGTCTCATATGTTTGTATTTGCAACTTGCACTTATCAGTTCCATTAGCCACCAGTTGTCAAAATTGCTTATCAGTTATAGAGTTAATGGCCTGCCACATTTTCTTCCATAAGGCATGCTCATATTCTCTCTCTTGAAAAAACAGCTTATATGATTCTCTTTCCTGATACAGTTTCTACATTCATCAATTTCTTTGCTTGTTGCTGCTGTTTTAGTAAGTTTTCTTATCTTGGACTTCTGGTGCTGGCATTCCGTGTCAAACCAATCTAATGGTCTAGAATGTTTACAGTTCAGATATTTGTAAAGGTCAACCTTAATAGAGGTAATTATCTCTTCTATTTTATTACACATTTCATGTGGGTCAAGAAATTCAAATCTGTTATGCAATAATGCATCTAAAGAAAGTTTAAGTGTCTGAGTTATAGACTCCTCTAGATTTTACTTTCATATTAATTTATTTCTCAAAGTTCTTTAGAAGAATATGCCTTGTATTTCCAGAATCAACTGATTTCGTCCAACCTTTCAAAACTATAAATAAGAGATCACTTTCAGCTCCTGCTTTTATTTGTAACCATGCCCAACAATTAGGGCTTCTGGACCACAGTGCAAAATCAAGACTAGAGGCACTTTTATCCCTAAAATAAGTGCAATTGCCCTGTTTGTCCAATTTAATCTCCATTCAGGGAATACATAATGTATTTGTTTAATAACTCTATTAGACTGTGGCTGAAGTATTTGTGTTTTATCAAGAGAGGTCCTATTTGGCATAACCAGAAGATCATTCATTTCATATAATATTGAGTTATAGTTGTGACCATTATAGTCACAGGATTCTAGTGTTCATATCTCTAGTATTAACATATTTAACCCAGGATACATATAAACAAGTTCTGTAATAATTTCCTCAAACCGTCTCCATATATTTTGGTCAAAAAGTTGGAACCTTTTGAAAGAATATAGGTGTTAATTATTAAACATTCTTCATTTTTTTTTTTTACAAATGTTCACAAGAAAGTTACTAGATGTACAAAACAGGCGTGTAGAAATGAAGGTACCAGCTTTAAAATATGAGATCAGCCCATCTGAGGCTCTTCACAATTTATTGTATGTTGTTTACTCCAACTGAGTCATAAGCCTGATATTCATGGAACGTAATGTTAGTAGAGTCAGCATGCCAGGACTCTGGTAACAATACGATATATAAATTTTTAATATCATTTTGCCAGTCTGTGTCTGGAAGTTTTGTTGTATACCCACAATGGTCCAAGAAATTATACAGATATCCAAGGTATGTGTAGTTGAATTGAAGGAGGCAGTATAGCGCAGTGGTCTAAGGCTTGGAGCTGCAAATTTGGTGACATCCAGCAGACCAGACCTGGGTTTGAATCCCACAGCTTCCACTTGCATACTGTGTGACCCTGAGCAAGTCACTTAACCTCCTTGTGCTCCCAGGTCGCTCCTGTAAAAAGCTTCCAGCTTAGTGTGCTATACCTGGTTAAACAACTAAATAAATAAAAAATAAATAAAAAGCTGTCCTAATTTGAGACTATACTGGTCACCCTTGTTTCTTCCAAATGGTTACGCCCATCACTAACCATTTCCAGTTAATGTCCATATCCAACTAATGCACAAAATCAGTTTGCCACTTGCACATTACATTCATATGATTGTTTCAGTTTGCATAGTAACTGTCTGTTCCTTGCCATTCAGAGGAACTCAACCAGATATAACCACATACTATGAGTGATGCAGTGAATTTAAATTCCACCGGCAAAGTGCCTGTGAAGTGGGCACTTCACGTTGTCCTCCACTATGCAAAGTGGCCAATGCAAAGGGCTCACTTCACCTTGTAATTATTACTTTGCATTGTCATTCCACCTTAATGTGAAGTAAAGGCGAAGTGGCAACAGTGTTGGCAGCCCTTCACACACAGTCACCAGAATTATTGTGCACCCCAAAATGCTCATGTCTTGTGTCCAGAAACTCCCCAGTGCTGAAGTGAAATGACAGTCTAACAAGAAATGTGAGGTCTCCTAGAATTAATGGCACACTCTGTCATGTGCGCAGTGGTCAAACACAGTCACCAGAATTAATGTGCATCCCAAAATGCTACTGTCTTGTGTCCAGAAAATTACCCAGTGCTGACAAACTGAAATGAGAGCTTAACAAGAAATGCAAAGTTTCCCAGAATTAATGGTGTACTACAAATGCACAGACAGATTAAGGTTAATAGGCGACTCAAGAGATGCAGATGCAAAGGCACAATATCACCTAACCAATGCTCACAAGTCACAAATCCAAATCTGGAGAAGAATACCTTTTGCCAGTTGGAGGTGCACAGCAGTAACAGTCAACTACCAGTAAAGATACTTAAAGCAGTAAAAAAATTCATGCAGGTGTAGTGGATAGCAGGTTCACACTGCTGCGATAACTCTGTAGCACAACAAAGGTGTCTGATTTAATGGTATGCATCTCACACACACACACACACACACACACACACTACAAGTATTGCGAGCAAATTGAAAACCTTTAGTAATATAAGAAAATGTTTTAAACAAACTGAAATTATACACTGCTGCACCACAACAATCAGCAAAAGAATTTCAAAATTACTGAAAATATTACTGTGTACATTAACACAGTTATACAAGAAAAATATAACCAAAACAGAAAGACTGCCTTTTTCTCCCAATTAATCTACCTACACCACAGTTACCCCCTCCCCAAAGCACACTTCACAGTGCGTAGACTGATCGTTCTAAATTAACATTCATAATCCACACACAAACATTAAACACTCAATGATACAAGCACAGGAGGGTTTCCTATAATCGATGTACTAAATTGTAAGCAAAAAATCGTTCAAAAATACTTTAACAACTTTCAGAGGATTTGAATCACAGAGCTGTTAGAGGAAACTGTCTCCATCTTCCACTACACACACTACACAGAACTGAGGCTGTGCAGAACAGTCTAGAGCCCATGTGACCTGCAATCCCACAAAGCACTGCAAAATTCACATTTGGAGCTCAAAAATAAGGCAAAGTGAGGTGCAGTACATTGATTTAAATGTACTTTGCCTTAAAACTGGTGGAGAAGTGGTTTGGGAAAGGCAGAATAATTTTGTTTAATTTTTGTTTAATTAGTATTTCGAAAGACCTTTGAGCGTGAGCTCTTTACAAAGGTTCCAGGTTAGGTGGACAATAAGACAATACACATATTCAGTGGTTACAGAGGCCTGATCATTAGGCATTAAAAAGTGATTACATGACAATTAGACAAATAGAGAAAAAAACTGAGCAGTTGTAATTGAATACTAAACTATTTCTAATCGATTGCCCTAGGTAGCACACCCCTGGAAAATTCCAAATCCAGTGACAGACTATGGCAGAATAACTGCATAGGGTTTAATCCTATCTCAGATGGCGAGAGGCTGGGTGACAGTGAAACAAGGGGATTGGGTTTGAAACCAACCGCAGAGAGCGAGAGGTGGGGACAGTTAAACGGGGAGGGGCTGTGATGGGGAGCAGCTCCAGAGGGCTTTGTCGAATATGGTGTGTGTGTGTGGGTGGTTTGGGAGGGGCAGTACCAAGTGCTTTTAAAGAGGACTGATAGCTTACTTAAGCCCTTGGCTAGGGCTGGAATGGAGGCAGGGTTCTCTAGGTAGCCCTGCTGGCTGTTACCTTGGGATAGGGCCTGTCCATTAAGTGGGGCCTGAGAAGCAGGTGCATTTTGAGTTAGACATTAGGTGCTGTTTGAGGCCTACTTTGAATTAAAACAGGCTGTTGTTTATTTGTTTGTAATTTCATCAGAGTTCATTTATCCAGAGCGGGGCCCGATAGGAGAAAGCACGCTGCCCTAGTGAGGTTCGGCAGAATGGTGTAGACAGTGCTCCATTCTTCCTCCGTCTGGTGATGTGTGTTGAGAGAGAAGCCTCGAGCAGGTTTCTATACAGGGTGGGCTTTTTCCGAGGAGTGCCTTCTTTCCCAGGAGGCAAGTTTGGTATTTGAGCCTGTCTTTTAGGTTAAGCCAATTTGTATGCTCATACAGGGTGCAAGTCTGAGTGTAGTGATCTGAACACAGGGTGAGGTGGCATTCCTTATTGAGTGCAATTTGGACCCTTTGAGCACTGTATCAGTAGCAGCTCCATAGACCACCAGCCCGTAGTCTATCGTGGAGAGTATGGAGCTGGAGACTGACATCTGAGTGCTTCCGGGTGAGGGATTTCTTACGCCTATAGAGGACCCCGATCTTTGCATTTACCACTTTGACAAGGAGTCTACGGTGAAAGGAGGCGAGAGAGTCATCAATGGTGACTCCAAGGTACTTGAACAAGTGCACCTGCTCAATCTGCTCACCAGCTTTGTTGGTGATTACGAGGAGCATGCTTGTGTTTGTTGTAGGGGATGGACTGCAGCATGGCCTTGGTTTCTTGTAAGTTAGTAGCAGCTTTTGCCTACTGAACCAGTCCTCTAGTTTATTGAATGCAAATGTTTCCAATGGACTTTCCCCATTATGTTATGAGGACTTCACTATGTATTATGGAGTACTCCATGGATTCCACATTACTCCGTGAATCACTTCCAGAACAATTCGCCACTTTTCCACCACTACATACTATCCAAAAGTTGTTGTTTTTCCATAATATTGTTAATAATGTTTCTGTTCTTAACAAGTATGTCAATTTGACTTCCTTCCATGCTATGAACTGTTCTTAAAATACCACTTGGGACAAAATGACTATATTCCATTCGCTCCCTCCCTCACTAAGTGTCTCTCTCTCTCTCTCTTGCTTTCTGTCAGTCTGCAATGTGCTATCAGCTGTCACTGGTTTGAAGGTACTACTTCTGTGTGTCTCTGTTTCACTCTTTCCCAGCTGCTATATCCAGGACAACTCAACTCATGAAACCAGCTCCAGTCCCCAAACTATTGGAAAATGCAACACATTGAGCACCACTCACATCACAGAGACACCAGAGTTCAGCAGCACATTCTAGGCTTGATGCGGCTAGCCACCTCAGTGGATGAAAACTTACCTGGACACTTTTTGTTTGAATGGACTTCAAGTACCCTCCACAACTCTACACAGTCCTGTATGTCCCCATCTCACCTCTCACTACTTGGGATCACTGTCTCAATTACCCAAGATGTGCACAGCTACTGTATGCTATGGGAGGAAACACCAATGAATATGCTCTCTCTGCTAGCAGTCTCACTCTCACTGTTTGTCTTTGTAGATGTCCCAGGCTCATGACAGAAACAGCACTTCATTCCGTGACTGTTGCTTTGGGGTGGGAGACTAAGTGACAGCCAGGAAAAGAGTACTTGATGCTTGCATCTGGGACAGAGAGCCACAGGTGAGAACAGTACACCAGGGCCAAGGTTCTGCTTAATATGTTCAAGTTGATGAACACTTGTACACTATTTTGCCAGCTGTGGCTCTCTCACTTCTCCACATTTTTAATGGCTGCCAATCTGGTTTGGGTTTCTAAAGCAGAGCATGAGTGCCGACGGCAATGTTCATGAGTCCCTAAATAGAACCATGCATTGAAAGGGTATTTACTGCATGGCTATGCAGGGCTCTACACCAGTCAGTGTCCTCGTTCCTCACAACCCATGTTATAAATATATACATAGTGTATACAGTAATCTAATAATGATTGACTGTCTGCTACCATCACTGTACTAGGGAAATGGGACTGAGGGAGGGACATGCTTGCACACAGAGGATGGTAGGAGTGGGTGATTTCAATTATGTTTTGGAAGCTTGGAGAAGAAGGGTGTGATGTACAGGGTGGGGAAGATTTAGCTCTGTGAGGTTTGCTTTTTAATTAAAAAATTTAAACTTCACATAATTCTTCAAAAGCAAAATGGCTACTTCACCCAGTAAATACTATGTGAAGTGTCACTTCGCCAGCAAAGCTACACTTTAGATGTATCCCAATCCACCAACCACCTCAACAGCAAGCTTTGCATAATCTTTAGTACAAAGCAAAACTAGATGTCACACAATTGCTTTCTGTTGAGCAACTCCAAATCAAAAACATGCTTTTCATTGGGAAAGCAACTATACCCAATCTATTTCAAATATCTGGGATTACAGTTGGATCCTAATAGCTTCACTGAGTATACATTCATATCAGTAGGAATTGTACACCAAATTCTGGGCTTCTTTTACTAAAACAAAACTGGTGTTTCAAAGTAGAAGTATGCCTTAATATGTGGTATTCACTACAACAGCTGCTGCACATATTTTAAGAGCTGGAAAAAAACATGTAAGACTCACACATGCCTCCTGTGAAGGGAAGGGGTTCAAAGACACAGATCTTTTTTATTAAATCTAAAACATTGGACATGGGTGGGTTGCCAGCTATATACGTGTAACCACCCAATCCCTTGGGTTTATTAGAATCCTATTAGCATTAGTGTTTGCAAGGCAGCAGGCAGGGAGTTCATTAGGGGCTCTGTACATAATGACATCATTGTTTACTCAGCTAGCCTGAGGAAGGAATGTTTAGGTCATTTAGAACCCTTGCAGCAGCATAAGCCACACTCTGTGGACATCTGCTCTGGGGAGCTTAGAATACTCAGTGTTGTTGAGTTAGAGCTGCCGTGAGGAGGTGAGAGTGGCAGAAGGACTGCCAGTGGGCTCTGAGTAGACAGCCCAGGATCTCTCACCCTAATGGAGTGTCATATCCAGCTTCTGTTGAAGTGGTGGAGACAAGGCTACAGCAGGATTTAATGTTTTACTCCCATGGCACAGCAAACCTGTCACTACCAGTTCCATGCCAGGGCATGGGTAGCCCAACAAAAACAAGAACTAGCATATTTTGAGCAATTGTACAACTGCTCAACAGCACCCACTGAGGTGGCTTTGCCAGACTAGCTGGTTAATGTATGCATATTATGCCTAAAGCCAGGAAGAAATGTTCTGCCCATTCCCCATAGCACAGACTGCAGAATGTGATTTGGGATGAGCATGAAGGTGGCACAAGGGTAACCATAGCAAAATGCATCTGTATAGCTCCAGCTTGACCCAGACAGGGATCCTGTAGAATCGGAACCACAGCAACAGGCTGGTTGCAGTACAAGTGACCCTGTAGAGTATGTAAAGAGTTTCTGGACATTGTCTGCAGTGATGCATTGCAAGGCCCAGAGGAAGTGAAGTGTTCCATGCTGCAGAGGGTGGAAATGGATGCTGCCAGTTCAGGGTCAGTAGACCCATGGGTAGAAGGCCCATGTCCAAGCATTGTGGGAGAGTCCAAGGTGGAGGATGCATATCGTTGGGAGGACAGTGCCTCCAATGACAGTGGAGAATGTACAATTCCAGGGGTTGGTGCAATTGCCAGCTCCAGGGCAGAAAGTGTAGAAGAGGAGGCAGCAGCAATGGCTTCAGTGGGACCCCATGAGTTTCCATTGGCCTAGGCTTCCATGGAGCCTCCTGATGTCCATGTAGAGGAAGGCTCAAGAAGTGTGCCTTTGAGTGCTGAGGTGGACTGCTCTTGCTCTGCACTGTGTTTATGACTTTGCTCAGCCAGGATTGGCCACACCCCCAAGCCGTGCTTCTGGACATGAGTTAGTTAAAAGCAGAAAAGAAAGAGAATTGTGTGTAGACAAGCTGAGTCAGGTCTGGACCATTGTACCCTTTCTACCTTGAAAAATATGGGAAGAAATTGAGAAAGATAAGCATGCCTGGTTGTTGAAGGAAGCTTGTGCCAACCTGCACCCTAGAGTAAACAAATGGGTTCAAATTAAGGTGTATAATGAGATACTGCAGTTTTGGAGGCATGGCAGGACTTTGATGATCATCTCTGTTAGAATAATAGAAAAACCTGGCCAAGAGACATTCTACAATGTTTCCATGGTTTGTCCAGATGGGATGACAGTCTATGCCCCAGATCCAGAATGGTACTATCCCACATATTGGTGCCATTGTTGAAAATGTGCCCACTTGCAAAAGGTAAATGCAACCATTACTAGCTCTGCCATCTGCCACCAATGAGGCAGCAACCCAGGATGGATGTGCCTTTCTTCTGGTGATCCAGGTCCATCTGCAGCAGCATCCAGGTTCAGCTCTAGTAGCATCCAGGTCCATCTGTGGCAACATCCATTTTCATCAGCCCAGCAGTTTTGGAAGATTTCCATTCCAGGTCCAGTAGGAGGTCATGAAGCATCTGATCTGAAGATTTTTTCTACCCAGCCAAAGATATAATAATAATAATAATAATAATAACAATTTTTATTTATAAGGAGCCTTTCCAATTCCAAGGCACCTAACACTTTAAAACAATTAAAATAAAATCCAATGACAAAACAATACACCTAGAATCATAAACAATCAAATAAATAAATCTTCAATAGCTAGAAATGTTTTATTCCACAGAAAGGTTTTAAGCCATTCTTAAATTCCTCCACAGATGTGCACTCCTGTAACCAACGGGGTAGAGAATTTCAAAGGGTGGGAGCCAAAAGCTCTAGAACCCAATGATTTCAAATTTACCCTTGGAATCTCTAGCAACCCCTTATCAGACGAGCGCATGATCGACCGGGCAGTAAGGCACCAGAAGCTTTTTCAGATAGTCCGGCCCTGTCCGTAGGGCTTTAAAAGTCAATAAACTGACTTTAAAGGTGATCTGCCACCATATTGGCAGCCAGTGCAGTTCGCGCAGCACCAGGGTAATATAGCAGGATTGCCTAGAGCCTGTCAAAGATGGGCTGCCACATTCTGCACCAGCTGCAGGTGGCAGATTTCAACCCCAGAAAGCCCTGGGTAGAGGCGTTGCAGTAATCCAGCGTGAGGACACAAAGGGTGGATCAGAGTTGGAAGGTCATTAAATGGAACCAGATGCCTAACCTGGTGATATTCCTAAGATGGTAAGGGCGTTTTGATGACAGCCGACACCTGCGAATGCAGGTCAGTCTGTCATCAAAACTATTCCCAGTTTACCATCCATTCGGAGGTCGAGAGAGAGAGACGCCGCCAAGAATAATTCCAGAGGGTGTACCCACACCTGACCCTATTATCTGATGACCCAGGTCCACAACCAATACCTCAGTCTTTTCCAAATTCAACCTCAGTCAGCTAGAATCCATCCACTCCTGGATTTCTTTCAGACAGTTGTTAAAAACAGAGAGAGCTCCATCCTGGTCGGGTGCAAAAGAGAGGTAGAGCTGGGTATCATCTGCATAACAGTGAAACCTCAGCCCATACCTTCTTACAATGTCTCCGAGGGTAGCATATACACATGAACAACATGGGTGATAGCACAGAACTCTGAGGCACCCCACAAGACAAAGCAGTTGGGTCTGAGGAAAAAAACCAGAAACAACTCTTTGTGTTCTCCCAGTGAGAAACGTTGTTAAAAATCTGAAGACTGTCCCCGAAATTACACAGATATGCCTCAGGCATCTATCAACACCATGTGGTCCATGGTGTCAAAAGCTGAAGAAGTATCCAGAAGAACCAAGATGGAGCGACTCTTCGATCTCTCGCCATCAGGAGATCATTGAGTACCTGAACCAGCACTGTCTCGGTACTATGTCTCTTACGAAACCGGACTGGAGGGGTTTGTATATGTCATGGATGGTCAAATGGTCTTCCAGTTGTGCTGCCACTGCTTTCTCAATCACCTTCCCAACAAAGGGAAGGTTAGAGATAGGTCTGTAGTTTGCGAAACAGTTTGGGTCCAAGGTGGCTTTTTTCAAGAGAGATGTCACCACCACCTCTTTCAGGAGGTAGGAAACTCTCCTGATTCCAAGGAGCACCAGACTATCTGCACAAGGACTGGACTGATGATGTCACTACAACCCATAATTAGGAAGGTCGGTCAGGGTCCAAATTACAGCACCGTGGGCACACACTCTGGATAATCCTCATGACATCCATGAACTTCAGTCGACTGAAGGAACTCCAGGAAAACTGAGACACAGTGACCCCAGCCTGATCAACAGCAAGCCCCTAGAGTGTGCTGGCTGCAGTGCAGCCCTAGTATCTGCCACCTTATTTGCAAAGAATTGAGCAAGCTCATCGTACTCTAATTGTGAAAAGGCTTTCCGAACTTGAAGGCAGGCTGGGTTGCACAGTCTGTCCACAGTTCAAAATAGCTGAGCTAGTCGATTCTGAGCAGCCACAATCTCCCCAGACAGGAATTCTGCCTTCTTACGGGTGAGATTGCAGATTGATAGACTAAATAATGGTCCATCAATCTAAGGTGGTCGGTATCAAGGGCAGACCTTCACCAGCAACGCTCTAACCTTCGCCCTTGTCTCCACATCTCCCTCAAAGTCCCATCAAACCAATGGTACTTAGGGTGAAGGAGAGAGGATGAACATGGATTGGAGCAATAGAATCCAGAGCCAGTGTAACAGCTGTATTATAGGCTGGCCTGAGGTCTCTGGATCATCGTTCACCAGCAGGGGCAGAGAGGTCAAGATACCGCTGCAAAGCCTTGGGAATTTATATCCTGTAAGGGTGGTACTTAACCATCTCAAGAGGGGTAGGCCTTCTGGGGGTGTGTGCTAAACTGAACCCTAAGGTGCAGTGCTAGGACCACCCAATGGGTTCCACCCCTACGTCAGATATTTCGATCCCTAGGAAGAAGATTAAATCAAAGAGTGTCCATGTTTATGAGTAGCAGTGGAAACCACCTGTGTGAGGCCCAGAGATGTCATTACCTGGAGGAAGTGTTGACCAAATGTGAGAGTTCATCATCGACCCTAGGCGACTCAAACACCATGTCAAATGATAAGTCTGCCACTTCCTGAAGGAATCACTTCTCATCAACGGGTGGATGGTACATGAGAGTGATTTGATAGCCAACACCTCCTACTACTGTACACTCAAGGAGTCAACCTTCTCAACCCGATACCCCGTGAGGCCCAGTTCAGTCTTGAAACAGACCACAACTCCCCTGTGATCCAATCCCATGCTGTGTATCACGGGTATCCAGCTAGTTATAGCCTCCACAATGCGTCAGAATTCTCATCCAGCCAGGTCTCGGTGATGCATGCCAGGTCCACAGTACTAGTAAGATCTGCAATAATTGCAGTCTTATTCTTAATGGACCTGGCATTGCATAACACCACTCGAGTTGGATGAACCTCATGGGCCATCTGCATACCACACTCCATAGTGCCCTTGGGTATGGGTATCAGACAAGGCAGACCACGATCTGGATTCCATTTCACCCCAGGGCATCTTCTGGAACCCACCACCCCAATTCAGTGACCCCCTCGCACATCCCCACCATTCGTAACCCCAGCCCTCCCTCCTCTCTTACGCTGAATACCCAGCGCCTCTACAGTGCTGGTAGATCTCAGACTGGAGAGGAGGGGTAAAAAAGGGTAGAGAGCATGAAGGGTAGAGGATGAGTAATGCACAACTGCAGAGGGTGGCATCTAACACATTCTGTGGCTACAAATTATAAATACAATAAACAAACCAATCAAGCATATAATATCCAAATTACGAGTAACAAAACAAATAAAAATAAAAGAAAACAAACCCACAATTACTCAAATAACCCACCTATATATAATAAAATATAAATTAAAACACAACCATATCCCCTGTTGGCTAATAAACTCTCTTAAACTTAAATCTGAGCCACTACAATCCCCCACACACATATATAACATACACAAGAATAAAATAATGAGACTTACCCCCAGCCCTCTCACAGTCAAGGGAGGTGCAAATTAGGCACTCTCACTACCAACAAACAATCAAAATAAACAGAACAACATAATAAAATTTACCTCCTCCCCAGTCCTCTCACAACCAGGCAGATGGGATAATTTCGGCACTCACACTGCCAAAATAAAAATAACATTCCACAAAATAAAATCACAAAACTTTTAACATAAATAAAATAAAAATAAATGTATGGGCGTAAGGTCCTCTCACCATCCAGGCATCCAAATCCAAACTCTTAAATCCAAAGAAGGTGTAGTTAGATCCAGCAAGCTTCACCAATAAGAGTCACACAGTCCAAAGGGACTAGATATCCATAAAATACAGGAAAATCCAAATCCAGGTCAAAATCAGCATATAACAAGGCCAGCCAAAGAATTCTAATAGATAGCTAAGGGTCCATGACTCCAATCTGTGTGCAGCCCCGAGGAAATAATGCAGCCCCAACCAGAAACCTGAGTAAAGCCACACTGCAGCCTAAACCTGGTGGAGTTAAGGGGAACATGGTACCCCAGCCAGCTCCCCTGCTAAGTAAATACTCTAACCCTCCCCCCGTGAGGCAACAAATCCCACTAGGCAACACACAATGGAGTTGGGCACCTTCAATCACCATCCACCATCAAAGTATATTCTTGCTCAGTGTTCAACTTTCATTTTACCGACCCAAGTCTGTTCACCGCCAAAGTCCATACAAAATTGCCAAAGTCCAAACAATCCAGGCAGAAACAGCAAGAAAACCCTGTTAAATCTCTCACATTTCCTTCTCCACCAGACTTCAAGAAAATGTAGATTCCTTGCTACAATTTTTCACAGCTCAACCAGCTTCTCTCCACTCCTCTCTCCCTGTATAGTCCCAATACACATTCCTTCCTGGACGAGGGCAGGGAGCACCAGCCACAGCAACAGACAATTCTTGGGTCAGCAGAAACTCAACTCTGTGGCTTAACCTGCATCTCTCCACACCTCCTCGCCCATATAGTCCCACAAAATTTGTTCAGCGGACACTCCAAAACACTTCTGAGGTCTCCCAAATCAAAATATAGCACACATAAATAAAATCAGTAAAACGAATAAAAATAATTAAGTACAGCAAATAAAACAAAATAACACAAAGTAACACAGGAGGAGCAACTACAGCACACCCAGCCTGGCAGCCATCTTGAATTTTTCCTGATCATCAAGCTGCAGCTCCAGGGAGGTGATGTTGACATCTTTTGTTGCCCAAAACTGGTGAGATACCTTTTTCCATTTTTAATTGAACTGTTTCCTGCACGTTTGAGACTCATTGAATTATGGTCTCCAATAGATTTGCCATCTAGACTGCAGATTCTTGCAGGCCTTGTGCCTGTTCCAGAACTCTGCTTCAGCAGGCTCCAGCCTAGTAGAGACTCTTGTAGTGCTTCAGCACTCTGGACTCCTCCTTAGTTTTGGATATTGCAGGATCCCTCCCAAATGTTTTGCAAATGTTTTTATGTTTTCCATGTTTGTATTTTATTGAAAATCCATTTAAAATGCTTTTTGAGCTTGTGCAGTATCCAATAGCAGGGTATTGACCAATTTTTGGCTTTACATGTATAGTGTGTGAAGACATTTGTTTCTGTAGTGTTTTCTTTAGCAATGTTCCAGGAGAAAGACAAGAAAACCTGAAGAGGACTGGCTGGGGCTCATTGAGTCCTCACTTGTGTAGAGTTGTTAGGCTTGTGTAACTATGTGGTACAATGTCTAACCTTTTGCATTTTACAGGTGTAAGGTGTAATATGTTTTTTGGGTTTATGTGCCTAATAGGCAGCATAGGTCAGAAAGTTTCCTCTAGAGGGTTAGGGGAAGGCAGCTTGGTTGTCCTGATTCCATATAGGGGTCACCAATGCTGTCTGATAGGACATGCTTCAAGCAGTTCCTTGGAGCCACTGAGGATCCATAGATAGTACAGTAGTAGGAACTGAAGTTTCTTCAGTGGGCCGCTGGCCTTTGGGGTTCTGCCTGTGCCTGGCATATGGTAGGGAGGACTTGAGCAACACTCCCGTAGAGACATTAGAGGTAGGATGGCCTGGGGCTAGGTGAAGGATTGACTGTAGACAGTCATTAAACTGACAAAAGGTGAATGTAACCACTCAATCCCTTGTGATTATTACAATCTTATCAGTATTAGTTTTAGGAAGGCAGCATGCAGCTGGTAGGGAGCTGAATAGGGTCTCCTTACATAATGACATCATTGTTTACTCAGCTATCCTGAAGGAGGAATGATTAGGTCAATTAAAACTCTTGCAGCAGCATAAGCCACACTTTGTGGACAGCTGCTCTGAGGAGCTTAGAATGCTCACTGTGTGGTTGTGTTAGAGTTGAGTGAGGAGGTGACAGTGGCAGAAGGACTGCCAGTGGGCTCTGAGTAGAGGGCCTAGGATTTCTCACCCTAGTGGAGTGTCAAATATTGCTTCTGGTGAAGTGGTGGAGACAAGGCCACAGCATGATTTCCTGATTTCTACTCCTTGTGAAGTTGAAGGAACTGCTTGTTCTCTGTGGACTCGAGGGCAGTCCCTGAATGTTTGGTGGTGTTTCGGCTGCCTTGGATTGGGCCTACCAGAGACTGTGTTGATCGGCTACCCAGGAGACTGCCTTTCTTTTCATTTGTTATTCAATGCACTGTAGACTGGACAACTTCTGTAAGTACTGTTCTAGGAGACCGATCTCCACATCTCTTAGGGGATTCAATAGTCTAGGGTATGTTTGCCCATAGATAAGGCTGGATTGCACCTGTCAGTGCCCCTAGTTTCACCCAAATGAGTGAAGTACTGTTAAAGAGTCTACCCAACTGAGTGCAGTTTATTCTCGGTCACCCCAGTGGGTTACAAGTTAAGATTGAACCTCTAGCATTTCAGTGGAGAATGGTGGTTTCAGTGGTGTAACCCTGTAGAATGGCAGAGACTGTCGGTCGGGGCCAAGGGTGGGAGGAATGGTATCTAAGTGTTTACAAGGCAGGGCTTCCCAGTTCATAAAGGGCACCAGTATTTTTACCTGGCGAAAGGCTATGCTGCAGGTTAAGGTGTGAGGCTGAGTTTCACTTATTGCACCTGCTGTGTTCCAAGTAGAGTTCTGAATGTGTGGCTTAATTTTACTAAAGACACTCATGGAAGAAAAATGTCTGTGTGTGGCCAGATGTCCACTAATGCAACAGTTGGGAAATGGGAAGAAGATGTATTCTTGTTGTTTGTTCATGAACTGTACTGCATGCAAGGAGAGTTAGTGAATTGTAATTGTCCAGCCTGGACCAACCCTTGTGGGTCCACTTCTGCGTTTACTATCCATCTGTTTAATAACCATACTATAGAATCCCAGTCACTGTTATGGACATTCTGATTATTGCTTCTGGTTATGTAGATTTACTTGTGCCCCTTCTGGTTGTGTGGATTTACTGACCCTGCCAGCAGGTTAGATCATTATATAGCAAAGCTCTGGCCCTGACTTGTGTTATTTACACAGGGTTCAAGTTGTTTTGTTTCTGTACCTCCACTGTTTTCTTCCTCTAGAAAATGAGCCTGGTATACATCCTAATGCCAAGGGTGGTCCCTTCCTTTGTGTAAAGTAAGTTGGCATGCCAGTCCATGGGCACCAGTATTTCCAGATTTTTATGAAGGATATGCACACTGTTAAAAAGTGGTCTGAGGTTTGTAAAAAAATGGGGTCTCATCCATTGATATTTAAATTGGGTGAGTGCCTCAAAGAATTTGGGGCTTATCTGATCAAATTTAATTTGGGTTGAGAGGCATGCTGTGGTATGTCTAGGATCTTCCTGTCTGGCTGCAGTGCACCCAAGCAGAAGATTATTTAGCAGAAAGCAAGTTATGCCAAGTAAAATGCCACCTGAAAGTCTTTTGCTGACTAAGGTCATGTGAAAGCAGGAGGAATAATCTGCTGCTTGTGTGTTTTATTTGAAGCGGTGGATGGATATAATGCCCTTGGCTTGTAGGAAAAGGGCTTAAAATACTGTTTAAAAGTTGCAGATTTCCAGAGGAAAGTATTTGTGGACTTAAAGTGCTCAGAAAGTTTCAATTGTGTACACTGAAATCTGAGGGAGTCATTAAGGAAAATGCACCAAGTACTGAGTGAAAATGCTTTAAAATGCTTCACCCCACTGAAATTTCAAGCTGAAAAAACAGTAGCAGTTTGCAGTTTAAATTTTACCTTCTCAATGATCACCATGCAGGAGTGCAGAGTGAGAGAGAGAGAGAGAGCTCATTTACATGGCATGGGAGATTGGTCCCAATGCGGCTAAGCCCTGCCATTGTCTGAATCTCTGCTTGTATAACATTCATGGAGTAGCAGCCTGCAATGTGCGAGCAGCTTACAGTTCGCACGACAGAAAGGAGGAATCACGTACAGCAAAATCACTTCTGCAGCTTCAGTTTTTGGTCTGTTTTGGAAATAACCAGGGCTCATTCCATATTTCGACCGACTGGAGAGTGACTGAGGTGATTGTAGCAACGATTGGTGGGACTGCCAGTCCATTTCACCCCAGAGGCCTTCTTTTTTTTTTTTGTTGACTATTTTATCCTCCTGTATGGGTCGATCCAGGCCCCACGAGCCTACCAACCTCGGGGTCTTCTGGGTCTTGTAGTGCCATGCGCACCACGTGCAGATCCCTAGAGTTGGACCGGGCATCATCCATGTTGGCCCCCATGGTTTCATCCATTTTCTCCTAACTATCCTGGGACCCCAGAAGCAGTGACACATGTATGTGGAGGTGCACATGCACGCAGCTCCGGACCAGGCCCCTCAACCCACCCTGATGACCTTTGTCTGAGCTCTCTCATGGCACCGTCCCTCCAGCCTCCACCAGAGGGCAGCCAAGCTCTGAGACAGCTGGTTCCTCCTCCTCCTGAGGCAGAGTGCTGCCAACTGGCATCCTCTCACATCCTCCCTCCCTCCTCCCCCTGCCGATTCCAACAACCCAGGCCTGCCCTCGAACCCGGTCGCTGGCATGGCATGAGGTGTGGGTCCAGCGCCTCAACCCTCAGCGCCACTAGACTGGCTGCCCAGAGGCCTTCTTCAAGTTGGCAGGAGGCTGAATTCCATTGATGGTGAAACCCATCCATTGTCTGTAGTACCCTTTGCAAAAGAAATTGACTGTGGTGCTAAGGTCAGAAGACTGTGTAAGAACTTGAGCAAATGCAGCAAAAGTACTGAGAGAGAGAAATAGAGAGAAAGAAGAGTTTGTGAAGTGTAACATCTTGGACTTTGTATGTGAAAGTGCTGTTTAAAACAAAGTGAACTTTAAAATGAATGGTCCCCTGGTCCAAGTGCTTGTAAAGTAATGGATTAAGAAAAGTAAAATGAACTTGTGCTAAAGAAAATCAATCGAGATGCAAAGATCCAGGCAGAATCGTAACAATTTTTAACTGAGTGTGATGCAACGTTACAGTCGCCATGTTGGGATGTAGCCAGCTATGAAAACAGTTTAGCCTAGATGTTAGAGTAATGAGCTGTGAAACGAGCTTGGTACATCCAGCAGACCAGACCTTTGTTTGATTCTCACAACCTCCACTTGTATACTGTGTGACTCTGAACAAGTCACTTAACTGCTCAGTGCTCACAGGTCACCCTGAAAACAGGCACTTGTGCCTAGTGGGCCTTACCTGATTACCAAAGGCTAAAATAAAATTAAATAAATTTTACAAGAGAGTTTCAAAACCAAAGCAAAGTTTCAAATTGTTTCTTGTTATGTTGTGAAATACAATTGCAGCAACCAGGCAGCCTATTTGTGAACTTTTTCCAGTGTGCTAAAACCAAATCTGAGTGCTTGCAGACAATAGTAATTTTGGAACTTGTCGTTTGACTTTCATAACATGGTGCAGCAAACCACTCACTGCTCGCTCCATGTCAGGGCATGGGTAGCCCAACAAGAACAAACGTGCCCATTCTGAACAATTTTACAACTGTTTAACAGCACCCACTGAGGTGTTTTGCCAAACTGTCTAGTTAATGTGTGCATATTATACTAAAACCAAGAAGATACAGTATGTTCTACTCATTCCCATTGCACCAGACTGTAGAAATGCGATTTGGGATGAGCATGCAGGTGGCACAAGGGTAGCTAAAGTGAAATGCATCTGTTTAGCCCTAACTTGAACACAGATAGGGACTTGTAGAATTGGACCCACACTGACAGGCTGGTTGCAGTACAAGTGACCCCATAGATTTTGTAAAGTGTTTCTGGACATTGTCTGCACGATGCATTGCAAGGTCCAAAGGACGTGAAGTCTTCCATGCTGCAGAGGATGCAAATGGATGCTGCCAGTGCAGGGTCACTAGATACTGGGTGGAAGGCCCAAGTCCAAGCATCATGGGAGAGTTAGAGATGGAGGAAGCATATCACTGGGAGTACAGTGCCTCTGGTGACAGTAGAGAATGTACAATTGAGGGTTGACAGAATTGCCAGCTCCAGGGCAGAAAGTGTAGAAGAGTAGGGAGCAGCAATGGATTCAGTGGGGCCCGTGGAGTCAACATTGGCCTAGGCTTCCATGGAGCCTCCGATGTCAGTGTAGATGAAGACTCAAAGTGTGCCTTTGAGTGCAGAGGTGGGCTGCTCTTGCTCTGCACTTAGTGTTCATGACTGTTTCAAACAGCATTGGCCACCCAAGCTGTGCTTCTGGACATGAGTTAGTTAAAAGTAGCAAAGAGGAGAGAACTGTGCTTAGACAAGCTGAAGCCAAGTGTGGACCATCACATCATTTCTATCTTGAAGGACATGGAAGAAATTGAGAAAGAAAAGGCATGCCTGGTTGTTTGAGGAAGCTTGTGCCAACCTGCATCCAAGAGTACACAGTGGGTTCAAATTAGGTGTGTAATGAGAGACTCTAATTCTAGAGGTGTGGTAGGACTTTGTTGATCAACTCTGTGAGAATAG
Organism: Neoceratodus forsteri; assembly: GCA_016271365.2. Classification (NCBI taxonomy): domain Eukaryota; kingdom Metazoa; phylum Chordata; order Ceratodontiformes; family Ceratodontidae; genus Neoceratodus; species Neoceratodus forsteri. Next base: position 89,144,811 of record CM028136.1, read on the forward strand.
TGGACAAAGCTGGTCAAGAGACATTCTACAATGTTTCCATAATTTGTCCAGATGGGCTGACAGTCTATGCCCCAGAACTGAAGGGTACTACCCAGAATTGATGCCATTTTTGAAAATGTGCCTGCTAGCAAAAGGTGAATGCAGCCATTACTAGCTCAGTGATCTGCCATTGAAGAGGCAGCAACACAGGATGGAGGTGCCTTCTTCTGGTAATCCAGGTTCATCTCCAGCAGCATCCAGGTCCATTTGTGGTAACATCCAGGTTCATCAGCTCAGTAGGTTCAGAGAATTTTCAGTCTGGGTTCAATAGGAGGAAGAGGACATGGAAGCATCTGATCTGAAGATTTTGTCTACTCAGCAGCAAAAATCACTAGGCTGCAGCTCCAGAGAAGTGATGCTGATGTCTTTTGTTGCACAGAACTGGCAAGAGACCTGTTTTCACTTTTAATTGAACTGTTTCCTGCAAAATTGAAGACTCATTGGAATTATGGTCTCCAATAGACTTGTTATCTACACTACAGAGCTTGCAGGCCTTCTGCCTGTTCCAGAACTTGCTTCAGCAGGCTCCAGCCTAGTAGAAACTCTTGTTGTAGTGCTTCAGCACTCTGGACGCCCTCCTTACTTTCAGACATTGCAGGAATCCCTCCCCAAATGTTTTGCAAATGTTTTATGTTTTCTATTTTTGTGCTTTTGTAGAAAATCCTTTTTAAAATGCTTTTGGGCTTGTGCAGTGTCTAGTAGAAGGGTTTTGGTCAGTTTTAGCTTTACAGCTGTAGTTTGTGCATAAATCTGTTTTGTAGTGTTTACTTTTGCAGGTGTTCCTGGAAACAGACAAGAAGACCTGAAGAGGATTGGTGGGGCCCATCAGGGTCCTCCTTGTGTAGAGTTGTTATGCTTGTGTAACTGTGCAAAACAATTTCTAACCTTTTTATTTTACAAGTGTTGGGTGTAAAATGTTTTGGGTTTGGATACCTGGAAGGTAACATAGATCAGACAGTTTTCCCCTAGAGGGTTGGGGGAGGCAGGTTGGTAGTCCCAATTCTAGATAGGAGTCACCAATGTTTTCTGATAGGACATGCTTCAGGCAGTTCCTTGGAGCCACTGAGTGGGCCTCTTTCCTTTGGGGTTACCTGCCTGGGCTTGAACCACACTCCCGTAAAGGCATCAGAGGTAGGATGGCCTGGGGCTGGGTGAAGGAATGACTGTGGACAGTCATTTAATTGGCAAGGGTGAGTGTAACCACTCAGTCCCTTGGGGTTATTAGAATCCTATCAGTATTAGTGTTAGGAAGCGCAGGTAGTTGGTAGGAGTTAAATAGTGTCTCCTTACTCAATGACATTATTGTTAACTCAGCTAGCCTTAAGGAGGAATAATTAAGTCATTTAGAACTCTTGCAGCAGCATAAGCCACACTCCATGGACAGCTGCTCTGGGAGCTTAGAATGCTCATAGTGTTGTTGAGTTAGAGCTGAAGTGAGGAGGTGAGAGTGGCCGAAGGACTGCCAGTGGGCTCTGGTGGAAGGCCTAGGTTTCTTATCCTGGTGGATGTCACATCCTGCTTCCATTGAAGTGGTGGAGACAAGAGTAACAACATGATTTCTTGATTTCTACTCCCTGTGAGTTGAAAGAACTGTTTGTTCTTAGCAGACTTGAGGGGCCTTCCCTGAATGTTCTGGGTGTTTTCAGCTGCCTTGGATAGGACCTGAAAGAGACTGTTTTGATCAGCTACCCAGGAGAGTGCCTTTCTTACCTTTGTTGTTGTTCCATGCCACTGTGTAAGGACAACTTCTGTGAATACTGTTCTAGGAGACCAGATCTCCACATTTCTTAGGAATTTGATAGTCTGGGGGGTGCACATTGATAAGGCTGGATCACACCTGTAAAGTGCCCTAGTTTCACCCAAGTGAGTGAATTAATATTAAACCATCAACCCAAGTGAGTGCAGTTTATTCTCTGGTCACCCCAGTGTGTTATAAGTTAAAGGTGGAACCTCTAGCATTTCAGTGGGGAATGGGGGTTTCAATGGTGTAACTTGAAGAATGGCAGTCGTGGCAGAGACTGTTGGTTGAGATCAATGGTGGGAGAATGCTTTCTAAGTGCTAATAAGGCAGGGCTTCCTGGTTTGTAAAGGGCACCATAGGTTTTACCGAGCAAAGCCCAAGCTGCAGGTTGAAGTGTGGCTGAGTTTCACTTATCACACCTGTGTTCCAAGAAGAGTTCTGAGTGTGTGGCTTAATTTTACTAAAAGGCACCATGGGAAGAAAATGTCCGGTGTGTGTGGCCAGATGTCCACTAATGCAACAGTTGGGAAATGGGAAGAAGTTGTATTCTTGTTGTTTGTTCATGAAGTGTACTGCATGCAAGGAGAGTTCGTGAATTATAATTGTCCAGCCTGGACCAACACTTGTGGGTCCACTTCTGCATTTACTATCCATCTGTTTAATAATGCCATACGGCAGAATCCCAGTCACTGTTATGGACATTCTGATTATTGCTTCTGGTTTGTGAGGATTTACTGGGGCCCCTTAGCAGGTTAGGTCTAGCATATGCATACAGCCTCCTCCCAGGACCTGACTTGTGCTATTTACACAGGGTTCGTTGTTTTGATTTTGTACACCCACCCTTTCTTCCTCTAGAAAATGAGCCTGGTATATATCCTAATGCCAATGGTGGTACTTCCTTTGTGTATAATAAATTGGTATGCCAGTCCATTGGCACCAGTGTTTCAAGATTTTAATAGAGGTGTGCACACTTGTTAAAAAGTGACTTTGGGGTTACATAAGCACCCTTGGATGACTTTTTATGGGAGATGGGGCATACAAATGACATGTTTATACATAACGGTGAGGTGGTATGGAAACTGGCAACAAATTTACATTATTTAGAGGATTATACTGTAACATGAAACATAAGCTTGACGGCGAGATAAGGACTGCAAGGCCCATCCAGTCTGCCCATTTCTTTTTACCGTATAAATGTGCCATTGGCCTTTGCACTATCAGTGACCTATCTATTCATAGTCATTTGTATTGCTCCTTTATACCTATCCATGCCTTTTTGAAGCCCTGCAATGTATTCATAGCCACCACTTCTTGTGATAAGCCATTCCATGCATCCACCACCCTTTCCTGGCGAAAAGAATTTTCCTCATTCCCCCTTAATCGGCCCTCCTCTGATCTCATGCTGTGTCCTCGTGTCCTGCTATTTTCTTATATTTAAAACATGTTAGACTCTTTTCACCTTGTTTATGCCCATCAAGGTGTTTAAATGTCTCATCATATCACCTCTCTCCTCCTTGCTCAAGGGTATACATATTGAGCTCCGTTAATCTGTCCTCATATGTCTTCTGATGCAGTCCCTGCACCATTTTGGTGCCCTTCTCTGGACTCCTCAATTTGGTTAATGTCCTCTGAAGGTGTGGCCTCCAATACTCGCAGTACTCCAGATGGGGCCTAACCAATGTCTTGTGCACAGAAGGATTACCTCCCCTTACGACTTCAGGATACCCTCACTAATACACTAACACCCCCCTAGCCTTACCTACTGCTTTGGGGTCTGCTTGGATGATTTTAGGTCATCAGTGATGATGATGCCCAAGTCTCTTTCTTCCTTTGTGACTGCTAGCAACTCCCTCCCAGCCTATAAGTGGCTTCAGGGTTTCTCTTCCCTATGCATGATTTTGCACTTCTTTTGTATTAAACCCCAGTTGCCACTCTTCTGACCATTCTGCTAGTTTATCCAGATCTCTCTCTCATTCTGCCCACCCCATCTGGATCATCTACTCTGTTGCAGATCTTGGTGTCATCTGCAAACAGACAAATATTACCTTCTAGTCCATCTCGCGAGGTCACTAATGAAGATGTTGAATAGGACTGGCCCCAGGACTGATCCTATGAGGTACCCACTTGTGACTTGCATCTCTTCTGACTGTATACCATTTATCACCACTGTTTTCTGCCAGTCAACCAGTTTGCCACCAGTTGACCAACTTCTGACCCACCCGAGCCTACCTAGCTTATTTATCAATCTTCTATGTGAACAGTGTCAAAGCTTTGCTGAAGTCAAGGTAGGCGACATCAACTGCCCCCCTTGGTCCACCACTCGTTACCCAGTCAAAGAAATCTATGAGATTGGTTTGACAGGACCTTCCTTTGTAAACCCATGCTGTCTTGGATCCTGTGCCCTCATGGGTTCCAGGTGTTGCACTATCCTTTCCTAAGGAGTGACTCCATAATCTTGCCCACTACTGAGGTAAGACTGACCGGTCTGTAGTTCCCGCCTCCTCCCTGCTACCACTCTTGTGGGCCGGGATCACATGAACCCTTCTCCAGTCTTCTGGGACCCTCCTGTGCTCAGAGACTCACTAAACAATTCTGCTAATGGCTCTGCTAGTTCCTCCTTTAGCTCCTTAAGTACCCTGGGATGTGCCATCAGGTCCCATTGCCTTATCACCTGAGCTTGTAGCTCTTGTAGGACACTTTCTTTGTGAGAGGAGTGCTCACCTCTCCCCCTGTGTCCCATGATGCTGAGCTGTGGGCCTGCCCTCTCTTCTTTAGTAAATACTGAACAAAAGTATCTATTTAGGATAGATGCCTTTACAGGGTCCTCCTCCTCACATGTCCCTTTTCTCCATTAAGCCAGCAATACCCCCTCTGGACTTTCTCCTACTAATGTATCTATAGAAAGTCTTGTCACCTTCTTTACTGTTCGTGCTAGTGTTTCCTCAGTTTGGGACTTTGCCTGCCTTACTGCCTTACCTGCTTCCCTTAGGGCAGTTTGGTATGCCTCCCTATCTTCATCCCGCTGTGTTCCCTTATATTTCCTGAAGGCCAACCTTTTGGCTCTGACCTTCTGCACTGTGTTTGAGAACCAAATTGGTTTCCTTCTTTTGCACTTCCTTTTCTGTCTAACACAATGGGATGTTGCTTCAAGTATGTATCCTTAATGCTTGCCCACTTGCACTATACCTCCTCACCTGTTCTCTTTTGCCAGGGCTAAACTTAACTCTGTTGGCCATCTTATCAAAGTCAGCTCTCTGAAGTCCCATATTTTTGCCTTGGAAATGGGATTAATTTAGATGTGTCAGAATTGAACCATACTGTGTGATGGTCACTGGCCCCAGGTGACCTTCTACCTGAGATCTGTATCCCTTCTTTGTTAGTCAGTACTTAGATCTAGGATAGCCCTGTCTCTGTGGGTTGCTGTACCAGTTGTTTGAGGCCCTCCCCAGGGAATCCACTATGAGTCTAGTTCTGTGCAGATGTTCCTGCTGGTATTGACCAATCTGTATCTGGCATGTTGAAGTCTCCATTATCAGAACCTCCTTTAGCTGTCATGTTTTGTATATCTTCTAACAATAATGTGTCTATGTCCTCCCTGGTCTGAGGGCCTGTAGACAACCCCAGTTCTTATGGCTGTCCCATTTCCTGTTTCCAGGGTGACCCACAGTTCTTCTGGCTCCTTATATGTATTCTGAGATTTCTGTAGCTTTGATATTTTCATTAACACACAGGCCACTCCTCCCCTTTACACCTCGGTCTCTTCGAACAATACATAGCCAGGTACTGAAGTCTCCCAAGTGTGGTTACTGGTAAACCATGTCTCACTAATTGCTACTATGTCCAGTTTAGCCTCTGACATTGTGCCTGCAGGTCTGGGATCTTATTTCCCAGGCTGTGACATTAATGTACATGTTTTCCATTGGCCAGATTTTGATGTGTTAGTTGTTGGGTGAGTTTGGCATTACCCTGTGCATTGTATGGAGACAAATCTTTTTTCTTACCTGGTGATGCAAATGAGCGGCAAACCAAGCACAATTCCTGTTGACACTAGCTGAGGGAGGGTTGTTCTTCTCATTCGGCCGTATGGGGTGCTGCACCCTCTCCCCATTTGCTAGTTTAAATATTCTGTAAAGATGTCAAACTTCTGCCCCAATGCACTGACTCCTCTTTAGTCAGATGCAGTCCATCAAATTTAAAGAACTTTCGCCCCAGAACTGTTGCCAGTTCCTACAAATCTGTGTCCTTTTTCCTGGCACCGTCCTTGAGCCACGTGTTTAACTCCCCTATCTCCCCTTCTCTGACCTCCGTCCATCTGCTCCCTCTCCCAGACTGGCAGGATCTCAGAGAAGGAGATGCCAGATGAAATAGATGATAGTTTGTCACCCAGACTAGTCAGGTGTTCCTTGGTCTCCACAACTGACCGGCTGGCTAGATCATAGTCCCTATGTACTAGGACATCAATGTTTTCTCCTGCTTTGTGAACAATTTTAGCATGCTCCAGTGTCTCTCCATGCTGATGTGCCTTGGAGACATCTGACCATCACCCTGGCTGGAGATGGTATCAACTCCCCGAATCATGGAGTCTCCTATGATCAGAAGTTTTTGGATTTCCTTTGTGCTTGTTTAGTTTGGTTCCTGATTTGGGTGAGTATTGTAATAACTCCTAGTGCTGCAGTGTCCTGCTCTGCAGTGTCTTCTGCCTCTTTATTTGATTTCAGAGATAGAGGCAGATACCTGTTTGTATGTTTATATGGTTTTGAGGTAATGTGTTGGGGGCAGAGAGTGATGGGGAACTGATTTGCTCCTCCTAACCACCTGCCAAACCTCCTGGACCAACTACCCTCTGCGGTCAAGGTTTTTTCTGTTGAATGCTGGGGAAATGGCGGGTGGTTCTTGTCCTTTCCTCTTCAATATGAAATTTGAGGCGTGCAATCTCTGCCCATGCTGCCCCGGAGCTGAGACCTAAGCTCTCAAAGGCCCAGCATGTGGACAGTGTCCCTAAATCCTGTAGACTGTCCTTCTGAAAATTGTTCCACAGTACCTGCAGTTTAATGAAATCCATTCAAAAAGGTTGTGGAGTTTGTAATCCTAGGTCAGGTAATTAGAAAAAAAAAAGGAAAAAATGCAAGTAATGGTTTAATTGTGCTTTGTTTAACTTGTTATAACAAGTTAAATTACTAGTGCCCATAAATGAGATCACTCTTTGTGGAGGCCCCACTGATCTGCACCTTCCTGCCACAGGAAATGTCACAACTGTGGTACCCTATAAAAAGGTGGCTGAGGGTGGTTGGGGGATGGGGTGGGTGGCTGGGCCCTTCCCCTGCCTAAAAGAAGAACCACGGACGAAAGAACAAGGAGGTAAGAGCAGAAACAATCAGTCAACAACAAATGCAGTAACCCTGAAAGCTTATCCTAATGTTAGATAAAACTGTAAAACCTGTAGTCATACTGCTCAACCTCCTGCTTCTGCAATCAGGAACAATGTTTGATACAAATCTTCAACTAATGTTAACCATCCATATTATTGGCTCAATAATTTGTTTTAGTATATATTTCAATGTGAAAAGCATTTTGTGAAAGAGAATTAGCTGAAACATAAACATGTGGTATTATTTTTTATTAACAAATCTTGTGTGCCAGTGACAGAAATAAAAAATTAGGATAGTCAGACAAAACTGTTCAATCAAATTCAGGAGTATTTCTGAAAATCAGGGATAGTTGAGCAGTATATTTATAGTGGTATGTATCTAAATTTTGTGATATGGCCAGTAATGCCAGCACTAGTTCCTGCTAAACTAAGAAACTGGATCAGACATTGGCCATGGAGGAAAACTGAGAGTATTGTTATGGATTAGGAAGGTCACCAGCAGGGTTACACGTGGCTGGTCTTGGTGTGGTGTGCTTACGTTATCTTTTGTATGAGAGCAGAAGAGGGCATAAGGGCAAGATCTGTCTCTCTCTCTCTACAACTGACAGGGAGATCTGTGGGAGAGTACTTAGTAAAGACAGGTTCAAGGGCAATGAGGGGAAGTTAGAATTTCATGAAATTCAATGCCAAAACATGCAAGGTCATGCACATGGGGTCAAGAACATACAGACAGATTAGTGGATGGGAGAGGTGAGAGTCAAAATCATGAGAAAAGGTTATGACTGAAACTGTTTTATCATAACCTCAGTAATAAATAATAATAAAACAATAATAATAAATAATAATGTGGGTTTCATGAGTTGTGACCAAGAAGACCATCCTGTACTCATGTAATATTTCAAATGCCCTTTATTATGGAAATAATGAAAGGCAAACTTACATCAGCTCACAGCCTTCATAGACAGCTTACATGGTAATGGTCATCATGGAAATCTTATGTAGAATCTGCTGCAGCTCCTCAGACCTTCTAGGGTAGCCATGACAAGAACACACACACAGGTCAGTCTGGGTTGGCTTTTTTTACACTACTTTATTACATGAGGCTTAAATATCATCTCAAAAAACAGTTCTTAGAAATGGCGTCATAATTAGTCTTTCAAAACAACTCCAGGAATTAAAATGATGGGGCATAAAGGGTCATAACCACAGCTTATCTAAAATATACATCTTAGGTCAACAGAGCAGTTGGAAGAAGGAAGAATAATTGTGTGAGAGTAGGCCAATGGATCAGTAGTAGATGGATGGAGGTGATATTGTTACTGTATAGATCGCTGATGTGGCCATATTTGAGTATTGTGCATTTCTTTGGAGTTGACACCTGAGGAAGGACACAGTCCTGGTAGATATAATGCAGATAGTGACAAATATGGCTGGAGCAGCAAGGTAAGTTATCCATGGAAAGACTGCAAGATCTCAATGTGTACACACTGGAGGTCATGAGTGAGACAAGGACATGATAGAAGTGTATGTTTCTTCAGTGTAAGTTAACTTAGAAGCAGACAGCTGGTTACACTGAGTGGCAATACAAGCAAAAGAAGAAACATAATGAAACTGGCAGGGGTAAGGTTATAAGAAGACATCAGAAGGTATTTTTATGGAGAGGGTGGGGCAAGTGGAAAATCTTGTTCATGGAAGTGATATGTGCTGTCAGTGGTATGTTTTAAAACATGGGTGGAATAAGTATGTGGAACTGGTGAGATCCATAAGAGGTGGGGCAATATAGACAGAAGGGTATGAGTGACCAATATGGAGCTCAGCATCATGTCTTTAGTTTATAAGGATATACTATCTAATTATTATTATTATATATTATTACTAAATAAGCAGAAACCCGACACTGGGCACTCCTATAGTGCTGGGCAGATTGGATGCACTGATTAGGCTTTATCTGCCATCAAATGTCTATGTTTCTATAGTATGTTAGTTTTAACTGGGCAAGTGTGGAAATAGATGCACATCTATGGACCAATCTGATTATAAACTTTTGTTACCTGTTTAATAGTAGGTGATAGCTGCACTTCCTGGTGATGAAATAATTTGTTGTTAATGACCCATGCGTCAACACATTTGGCCTCTGGTTATCACATACCGTAGCAACGTACAACCTCATTGTGCCAGTTACTAAGTATATGTCTGTACAGCATGCAGTATGTAGAGTATGAATCCCTTTTCATAAAGTAGTGATGGTGGTGATGATGGATGATCGACCAAGAGTTCTTTTCATCCCTAAATTACTTTGTTTTTGTCAAAGTACTCTGAACATATTATGGAATACATTTCAACAAATAGAGTTAATGTTTAAACAAATTGTATTTCATTATATACTCATACTGTTAGAATTTCTGCATCATGTGATGTCAGTTTTTCTCAATATCTTCTATAAGTTTGATTAAAGAAGAAACCCTCTGACATGTTTCTCAAGTTTCTATTCTGTATTTCTAGTATTTCTGCTTCCTTGCTGTTAAGTTTGCAAAGTTGATTTCCTTTTCTTCATTTAGAAACTGATGCAGTTTGCCAAATTCAGAGATGATTCTCTTTTTCTGAGATTCCACATCACACTGTTTATTAAACAAGCATTTTTCAATGCCGAATGTTCGCTGGAATTAGCAGTGGAGTGGCGTAGCTAGAGACGATAGCCTGTAATTTTGTGAATGAGTCTCAAAAGGTGATTTTGCACAGCGAGCACAATATTGTGCACCACAGCTGCGGAAACATGTTTTGGGCAGTCTGTGAAAATGGAAGCTGGACTGTTGATAAGGAGATGTGCACAAATGCCAGTGGTGAAAATGTGGCATGAAAATATTGCAGATTGACAAAGTTACAAAGTGCGTAGAAACTGTGCAATGCACGCGTGCAACACAGTCATTGTATGGAGGTTCAGCACCAAATGTTCAACATAGGCATTTTAGGACCTCTGCTCATGAATAGTGTCACAATCATTTCCTCAAACTGTCCCAAAACTGATTTTGCACAGCGGCCATGCAATTCTGTGCGGACATGCGAAAAACACATTTCAGGCAGCTGGAGGCGTTCATATGGAGGTATGGGAAAAATGCCAATGATGAACAGCTGGAGTGAAAGTATTACAAATTCAGAAAGTCATGAACGTGCATGCAACTGTACAGCATGCGCTCATAAAAAACTCACCTAACTGTTTTTGGGGGTCAGTAGCTAAGGGGATTGGGCACCCTGCCGCACACACAACACGGAGGGGAGGAGGGATAATGCCGACGATTGGGAACCCCCATCGGCACAGAAAGAAAGTGGCATGAGCCGAGGGATTGGGCACCTCCTCGGCATTCAATAGTTGGGGGTTATGCCGATGGGAGTGGGCTCCCCATCGGCACACAAAATGGAGTGGGTTAACCGACATCAAGTCGGCAGACGCTAGGGCGTTGCTCTCCTCGCCAATTATGCACATAACGCATAGCGAAGCACGGGTAAGAAAAGCGACCACTGCATCTGACGAGCTTTGCTCGGATTGCAGCGGCCTTTTTTAGATGTGCTTGCCCCATTATGTATGCATGGGTGGCGCCGCATACGGCGTTGATTGGGCAATGCGGACGCATCTACCGCTCAACAGCGACTGCCTTCCAACTCCTCACTACTGTCGGAAGATGCTGATTACGACGCTAGGCCAACATAAAAAGAAAGGAACAAGACTGTTAACTGTACAGCTGGCTTTGTGTGATTATTACTAAGGCTGAAATGTAAAACTTACAAGTTCAATAAACTACTCAATAAGTTGTAACAAGTGTCCTGATTATTTTCTGGAATGTCTGTGCTATCTCACTCGAGAGACATAGAAACATAGTGTCAACAGAAAAGGTCTTTTGACCCATCTAGTCTACTCTGTCCTACCTAGTGCTGTATGTGATTATGCTAATAGTTACTCATGACTCCTCCCTCACCTCCCCCACCACCCGTATAAGTCCTGTGTGCTGGTCCCATCTACATTTAAACACCCATAGTTTCTATACATTCTACTTCCTTCACAATTCTGTTTGTCTTTTCCACTATTCATTCCATGAACAGATATTTCCGACATACTTCCCAAATCTCCCCAGTAGCTTCACAGAGTTCCTTCTGGTGACTATATTCCCACTTACTAAAAACTGTTTACTGCAATCTACTTCATTTATCCAATGAAAATGTTTTTACATCTCTATGATATCTCCTCTCTCTCTCTCTCTCTCTCTCCTCCTCATCTGCAGTGTGTACATACTGAGATATTCCACGTTTGCCATGTACTGTACGTCTTTCCCTGCTGAGCCTGGATCATTTTAGTTGCCTTCTTTTGCTCTGCCTTCATCCTATACCTGTTCTTCCTCAGATGTGGGCTCCAAAACTGCACACTCCAAGTAAAGCCAAACCAGGGACCAATACAGGGAAGTATTACCTCTTTCTTCCTACTGCTTGTCCCTCTCCCTGTGTATTCTAGGACATTAGGGTCATAGAGGTCATCTTGGCAGAAGCCAACCAGATATCACAGCCCATTACTAAGTCATGGTGTACAGCCAGCCTTGAGGAGCTGGACATTTTCAAGATGGCAGCAGGTGTGCGCTGCCTGAGATACACATATACTTGTGCTCTGTTTTTATTTGTTTTTATCAGCTTTGTTTTGCTTAAACATTTTTCATTTTTGTGTAGTTAGGTTCAAGAAGCGAAGAAGATTAGTTTTATTCAAGTTTTAAGTTATCTTGGGTCTTGTTTAGCCTGTGATTTAGTCCGAAAACAACTGGATTACTGTTGGGCTACTAGCGGTAAAACTGGATGTCATTTAACTGCTAACTCACACATTGTTATCTCTTTTATGACAATGCAGTGGTCTTTCTGCCTAGGGGTTTTGAACCTCTAGAGCTGCTGTGGGAGGTTTTTTTCTCCCTTTTGGAGCCTGGTGGTGTCCGAAACTCCTCGGTGAGTGAGGTTTGGGCTTCTGGGCTGTAAGAAGGATCCTGTTTGCTCCATTGTTCTGGGTCATGAGAGTGTCTTTCAGTGTTGGTCCGTGCCTTCGTTACCTCCTTCCTGGACTACCACAATGCCCTTTACCTAGGACTACTGGGGGTAGATATCCGTCACTTGCAGCTAGTACAGAATGCGGCAGCTAGGCTTTGACTGGTACTTCTAGGACCAGTCATATAATGCCTGTCCTCCGAGGCTGCACTGGCTGCCAGTATTGTGGTGGATCACCTTCAAGGTCAGTTTGCTGACCTATAAGGCCCTACACAACCAGGGACCTAGTTACCTGCAAAATCTTCTTCATCTCTACTCTCCCCCTGCCCGCTCCGATCCACCATTGAGGGGCTTGATAGAGATTCCCAAGGTCTGTTTGAAGACATCTGGGGCCAGATCATTTAGTTTTATGGCACCGACCCTGTGGAATTCTCACCCTCATCAGGTGCATGATTGCTCAACCATCCAAAGTTTTAAACTGGCATTGAAAACTTACCCATTTAGCCTGGCTTACCCCGATTTTTAAGAATGTTTTAATGATTGATTTTATGGATATTGTTTTAATTTTATGTGTTTGATTTATTTATTGTAAAAGTGCCTTGGCTTTGGAAATGCACTTTTAAAAATAATGTTGGATTGGATTGGATTGGATGAGAGGGATATCGTTGGCCTTATTGCTCCACCTGGGACTGAGATATTGCCGAGTCTCCTCTACTAATTGCCTTTTGACTGTGGTGAGAGCTCAGTCGGGCAGTAATTTGATCCTTGTCTGCAGTGGAGCGCAGTCAGGAAAATAACTTTGGGTCATTTATTTGTGGAATGTGAAGGTGTTTTCAGTGACTGGAAGAACTTTGAATGTGGTTATAAAGTGGAGTCTGCTGCCATTTTCTGCCCGTTTATGGAACAGGCGCTGATGTGGTGAGAGCCAGCCACGTTCAGGAAAGAGTATGTGAGAGCGGTGGTGTCTACTGCTTTGGACTGCAGGTATTTGCTCCTTTTTGTCCCTGGAGGGATGACTAGCAGGTTTTGGGTTGTTTAGTTTCTGGGGAGGCGATAGCAAGGGATTGGACCGGAGGGTTTACTCTAAACTGCTGTTGTTAGGAAAGTGACTCTTGTGGCGGTGGGCAGCTGAGTCCCTAGTTCCCCTTTGATTGGGTCCTTTTCAACCTGTAAGTTATTGTGGTCTGTCCTCAAAGAAAGAGGAAGGTAGCAAGAAGACTGGTAATTATGCCAAATGTTCTGGAAAAGTAGAGATTAACCCTGGTTGTCTTTGAACTGAAAGTGGGTGAGAGCCTCTCTTGCCTGAAATAACTGCTGTGTTTTATACATCTGGTCATTGTGCCCTCTGACTGTTTTTGGACCTTTTCTAATTTTATTTGGGGATTGATTATAAGTTGGAATATAGATTTTGCTTTAGGGGTGGATGGTTATGTTAATTTTGCTTCCTGAGTCTCCTTTTGGTGTGAGCGTGTGGGGAGTTTCAGGGATTGTAAGATTGTAATTTTGTAATCTTGCTTTATAAACTTATTTTAGGGGAGGGTTTGTTAATTTGTTTCTCTGAGTTCTTTCTATCAGAGAAATTATTGGGAAATTATTGGGGTTTATTATTTTAATTGATGATTTATTTTAGGGTTTAGTTAGGGTTTAGTTAGGCTGTTTTAACATAATTGATCTTAATATGTGTAAGAGGCCTGCCCCCCACGATCATCGCTATTAATCCTCCCCTCTTCCGTACTCTCCTCCTTGCCCCCTCCATTGCAGTTTCAACATACCAATGCTGTAGAGCGTTGGGCATTGTGCACAGGAGGGAGTTGGGGTGCAAACAGTGGAGGTTGATTGAGTGGGGCCATCATATTTGGGTAGTGAGGTCTAGAACATGCCCTGGGGTGAAGTGGAATCTAGGCAGGGGTCCTTCCTATCTGGTTTCCATACCCATGGGCACAACCAGTGTTGAGTGGGCAAGCAGTCCACGCTTCTCCAGAGGCCTGTCCTACTCAAGTGGTGTTGTGCAATGCCAGGTCCATGAAGAATAAGACTGCAGTTATTGTAGATCTTGTTGGATTGGTGGACCTGGCATGCGTACTGAGACCTGGCTGGATGAGAATGCAGGCCCTATACTAGAGGCTGCTATTCCAGTCAGGTACTCAGTGGTACACTGCTCAAGGTGGACCGTGGAGGGGTGTTGCGGTCTTTTTTTTGTTTGTTTGTTTAATTCTTCTTTTATTGAGTTTTCAACTTATATACATATAAGTCATCAATGCTCACATATTTAAAAGCATGTAGTACATCTGCCAACAGATCCATCTGCTGATGAATTTCTCCTCCTGTTTTAGGCTATGTGTTATTTTTCCATGTTATAGATCTGCTTCGTGATATCCCACCAGTCCTGTATTGAAGGGATTTTGTTGTTAACCACTGTCTAGTAATTGCTTTCTTCACTGACGTTAGAAGTAGAGAGAACAGATATCTAGTGTTAGGGCCCCTGTGTGACTTAGGAAGGTAAGGAATAAAAACATCTCTAGCGATAAGTTGGAGTTGTGGGTCTATAGATTCTTTTAGGTGGGCCTGGAGTTGCGTGAGGAACGCTTTGAGGACCGGCAAGTCCACATAATGTGAGTAAGGTTCACCTGTGGTTCTCCACACAACCTCCAGCACTCTGCTATATTATTTGGGGAACAGTGGCTTGTGACTACTGGGGATCTAAAGTAGTGGACCAAGATCTTCCATGCGTATTCACACCACTGGTGTGAGCTAGAGACATGAGCTGAGTAGCTGCACGCCCGCCTCCAGTCCTCCAGTCCTCCAGAGAAAGTTGATGCCCTGTTTCCGGAACCACTGTGTGCGGATATCCTTAGTGAGGGCTTCCCTTTGTGAGTTGAGAGTTTGGCAGTACAGTAATATCAAGTGGTCTTGTTTCCAGGAATTGTTTAGTTGAATTTGACACTGGATCAGTGCTGGTAACCCTCTGGGTTCCACAAAGATTGTGAAAGATTTTCCACATAGTGTCGCAGTTGGAGATAGCAGTAGAATCCTTATGTGGTAAGTGGAATTTTTTGGGATCTCCGCACAAGTCCAGATATTTCCTTGTGTCACTATCTGCAGCAGATATCTTAACCCATGCCTCTCCCAGCTCTGGAAACCATTGTCTATATTGTTAGGAGGGAAGTCAGTTAGGCTAGAGATTGGGCAGATGAGTGCTTGATATGGTAACAATAGCTGGATTTCTTAAGGAAAGCCAGTTCTTAAGCTGGTCCATTAACCAAGGATTGGGTATCTGTTGAGTTCTTTCCCTGGTTCCAAGGATACATGGCCGAAAAAAACCTGGTCATTCACTAGTATTTTTCTATTTTTAGCCAGTGTGGGCTGGAGGTTCTAGTCTGCTGAGCCATTATATGAACAAGGGTTATCGCCTGTTGTGGTAAAGCTTTAGGTCGGAAGTGCTAAGCCTCCGTCTTGACGAGGAGAGTAAGTATCTTTAAGCGGACCTGGGGTTTTTGATTAGCCCATATAAATTTCACTATTAGGTGGTTTATTTCTTGGAAAGTTTTTAATGATATGTATAAAGGATATTTTGAAATAGGTATAAAGCCCTCGGGAGGGTAATCATTCTGATTAGGTCTATTTTCTTCGATAGGCTGAGGGCAGGGGGCTCAGGCCTGTAGGTCCAGTTTTAGTTGTGTAATAAATGGCATAGTTATGCTTATAATACTTTGTAGACTCCTGAGGTATGTGTACACCCAAATATTTCAACTTCTGCAGGTTCCATCTACCTGGAAGAGTGTCTCGGCATTCTGTGAGGGAAGTACTGGAAGGTGAGGATTTCGTTTAGTCAAGTTTAGCTTGTATTCTGACACCGAGCTATAGGAGTCCAGGATTTGTCTCACTGCAGGAATCGATTCCTCAGGGTTCTGGAGGTATAAAAGAATGTCATCTGCATATAGGGCAAGATGATGTTCCGATCTCCTAACTTAATCCTCAACCAGCTGGGATTCCCAAATTTGCTGCGCTAAAGGTTTGATAACTACAGCAAACAACAGAGGTGATAGAGGCGCCTGTCGGGTTCCCTTTGGAGTTGGAAGTAGCTAGAGTGATGACCATTCACCTTCACGCATGCCTGGAGGGTGAAGTATATATTCTGAAGGGTTTTGATAAGGGGGGAAACCAAATTTGTTTAAAGTAAAGATAAAAGGGCCAGGCCATTCTATCAAAAGCCTTTTCTGCATCTAGGCTTATTAGAACTGAAGGGCCTCTAGACTTTTGCATTTGGTTCACCATGTGGAGAGAGCATTTGATGTTATCAGTGGTGATGCGGGACCTCCCAAAACCCCGTTTGCTCTTTGTGTATTAATAAGGGAAGAACCTGGTCCAGGCGGTGTGCCAATATACTCATAACAAATTTATAGTTTTGGTTATGCTGATATAGGCCTGTAGGAGGCACAATTTGGGGGTTCTTGCCAGGCTTAGGAATCACAGAGATGGTTGCTTAGGACCAGGATGGGGCAGGGATTCCTCCTCCAGCACCGAGTTAAAGATCTGGAGGAGTGCGGGGTGATCTGGGCTCTAGTGGCCTTGGAGAACTCAGCGCCATAACCATCTGGCCCTGGGCTTTCAGAGATTTAGCATTGGCTATTACCTGCATCATCTCCTGTTCCATAATGGGCATAATCAGGGATTCCTGTGTGTCTCTGTGAGTGATAGAAGGGTGATTGAGTTTAAGTAATCCATCAGCCGTGCTGGAAGGTGGTGTAGTCTCGGGGTGTAGAGGGCCCTATAAATGTAGTAAGACATCTGCGATGTCATGCTTTGAGAGCGGCTATTTCCCTAAGGGTGCTTCTTATGGATGTGGATCATTGTCGTTTTTCTGTTTGCGATTTTGGTACGCAAGCAGACGCTGCGGGCTCGTGATCCGACTTTGTAAAATCGTTGCCTTAAGAAGGTTAGGCAATTTGGTCTGTTGTTGGGCCAGGTTGTCAAGCTTCCATTTGGTTTGTTGCAACTGGGGAAGGATTGATTCATCTCCCTGTTGATGCGCCATTTGAAGGAAGTGGAGTGTGTCTTCTAGTCTGGCCCTATGCTCCTTGCGCTGCCTCCCTAGTTCCAGACAGTATATTTAATTATGTGTCTTCTGAGGACTGCTTTAATCATGTCCCAGCGCACCAATGGGGTCGAATCGGAGGAAGGCTTATCCTCTAGGATTTCGGTGACCTTCTCTGAGAGGAACTCACAAAACTTTTTGAATGCAAATGGTATGGGTTTAACCTCCACTGCATGATTTCTGGGTTGGAGGCCCAGGTCCCAGCACATGAACAGAGGGACGTGGTCTGAGATACAAATATCTCTAATTGGGCTTCACGTATGGTGCCCAGATTTTCTATTTGGGTATATGCGTGATCTATACGGGAGTAGGTATGGTGTACCGAGGAATAATAAGAGTAGTTTCTTGTCTGTGGGTGTAGTCTCCACCATATGTCGACCAACCCACTTCTGAGATGAATATTCTGAAGAACTTTGGGTGGCAGTTTGTTTATGAGGTCTTCTGCTGGAGGAGTCAATCAGAGGATCCATGGTTAGATTAAAGTCACCGCCATTAGAAGAATACCCTTAGTCTTCTGGACTATCTTGTCTAGTAATGGCCTCAAGTGTGGACAGTGATGTCCGGAGGGAGGTAAACATTCACTTAGAGTTACCCTTTGTCATCAAGTTTTCCTTGGGCAATGATTAGCCTACCTTCTGGTCAGACTAGGTGGATTCCATCCAAAATGGAGTGTGTGGGGGTATGATAATTGCCACTCCTCTTCGTCTGCCATCTTTACAGGAGGAGTGATAGACCTGACCTCTGCTTAGCTTGGAAGTTAGCATGCTCAGTGGGATTCATGTGTGTTTCTTGGAGGAAAACTATGTTCGATTTAGATCTTCTAATGTAGGCTAGGGCCTTGGATCTTTTAATGGGAGAGGCAAGGCCATTGACATTCAGGGATAATGACTTCAACCTAGGGGCATGCATCTTAGTAGGTTGTTATAGTGCTGTTACCGGCTCCCGGCCCTCCCATGAGGTGTCTCTTTTTAACCAGTGCAAGAGGCATGCCTGTACATAATACAGAGTGAGCCTGATGACTTTTGACAAACAATACAATACCAGCACATCAACAAACATAGACCAACAGATAGAGTATCAGATACCACATTGTAACTCAACATGATCACATGAACACGAACTGAACAACTGGCACTTCCACTGATCCGGCAAAGCCCCGATCTGGGAGTAGGGATATGATCCTATCATTGTGGCCCTTATTTACTCTGGGCCTTAAGTACCAATGGTACCTGTAGGGAAAAGGTAAATGGGATCGATGGCTATGCAGTGGAGCCACTGACGTCCCTGAGATCTTTGACGGTTTGAGAGGAATGCTTATGATTTAGTGGGTGGTTTGGCCTTCCTCTACCTAGATGGGGGTATCCGATCCGGTCCAGCCGTACTACCTCTCCTCAACCCACCGGAGTCTGAAGAACGAGAGGGGCAAGGGGCCAGGGCTGGCAGGGGCGTGTTTTAACCCTTGCTGCCTACTGGTGGTGCTCTGCATGTACATGGCAAGACATTAAATCTGGTACCCCAAAACATGGATTGTTGCTGCTAGTGACAAGGGATTATCTGTGCTCGTCATTCATGCCACCGCAACTGATCTTGCTATAGCAGTCGGGATTTCTGCTTACCACTAGCATCTGGGGACTCGGGTGAAGGGTCAAGACCTGTTCCCCTCAGATATGCCCCAGATGCCCTGTTTGCCCGAAACCATGGAGTGGGCTACACTGACCCTGCCCGATTGGCAGGTTGGAATAAAGTAATTGCATTGGTCCATCTTGTGCCCAAAGGTACCCCCATCTCCCCTATCCTGACCATTCCATGATAACTTCCTGGTCTAATTTACCCATTATTTACTCCTATAGCGCATTCTCTGCAATTCTTCACCTTGCTTTCCTCCCAGTAGCTCCCTCCTCCCCCCTCCCATAAAGAGCTCACCTTCTCCCACCCTATTGACTCACCCTCCCCATCTTTCTTGTTTTACCCACCCAGAACTCCTCAGGTACGTGCCCTGTAATCAAGGGTGAGTCTTTTATTATTTTGCTGCTCTGAGGCCCTCATGCAGCTGGGTCAGCTGAGACAATGTCCCGGTGTCACCGAGGGCCTCAGAGACTGATGGATTCCTTGCTCTACCGCAGTCATCCAGGCCCAGGAATGAATGAAGGAAAAAGGGGGGAGCTAACGACACAGCATTTGAGCCCCCCACCCATCCACACTGAGGTTGTCTCGGAGGCAGGTGCCTTGTGGTCTGTTTTAAAACCAAACTGGGCCTCATGCATGTACCAGTTGAGGGTGCTGAGTCTTTGAGTGCATTGTAGTAGCAGGTATGGGTTACAGAATCTTTCTCATCTATCGTCCACCAGGTGATGAGAAACGGTTTCTGCAGGAAGTAGCAGACTTCTTGATCAACATGGCATTTGAGTCGCCAGGCTGATGGTCCTGGGTGACTTCAATGCCTGGATCAGAGATGAATTCTCACAGTTTGGACAACACTTCCTCCAAATGATGACCTCTTTTGGCCTTACAAGTTGTTATTTCTGCTACTCATAGAGGTGGTCACTCTTTGGACTTAGTTTTCCTCCTGGGAATCAAGCCTTCTATTTGGGGTGGAATCTGTCAGATGGTCTGATCACTACACTGTGGATTTCAGTTTCTGCACCCCTTTGTAGGCCCACCTCTGTGGAGAAGGTCAGGTACTGCTGTTTGAGAGATGTAAGCTCTGAGGGCCTGGTAGCGGTGTTCGACCTATCAGAGCTTTCTGGAGTGAGCAGTGATCCAGATGTCATGGTTCTGGCCTATAATAGGGCCATTTCCTCAGCTCTGGATTTAATTGCTCCCATCCATGTTCTTCCTCTCCTACGCCCTCGATCACCATGGTTTGATGGGACTTTGAGGAGATCATGGCGATGGACGAAGATTAGGCGCTGTTGGTGGAGATCCACCCTTGATGACGACCATCTCAGATTGATGGAATATTATCAATTCTATCATTCTGCAACCTCCTTAAGAAGGCAGAATTCCTGTCCGGAGATTGCGGCCACTCAGAATCGACCTAGCTCAACTCTTTCAACTGTCGAGCAGACTGTGCAACCCAGGTTGTCTGCAAGTTCAAAGAGCCTTTTCAAGTTGAGTGTGATGAGCTCACTCACTTCTTTGTGGCTAAGGTGGCTGACATCAGGGTGGCTCTCAGCCAGCATCCTCTATGGGGGAAGCCATTGATCAACACTCGGTTGTGGTCCCTAGGCTCTCTTGGCGTTCCTTTGACCGGCTAGAGCTCACTGATGTCATGAGGATTGTTCAGGGTATGCATCCTACATGCTGTAGTTTGGTTCCTGGCTCAACTTCCTGGTAAAGGGTTGTTGTGATACTATTGGTCCAGTCCTAGCATGGATAGTCTGGTGCTCCTTGGAGATGGGTGTGTTTCCTAGCTCCTGAAGGAAGCAGTGGTAATGCCCTCCTGAAGAAAGCTTCTTTGGACCCAGACTGCCATGCTAACTACAGACCAATCTCTAACCTCCCTTTGTGGGGAATGTGATTGAGAAAGTAGTGTCCATACAGCTGGAGAACCATTTGACCATCCATGACATCTATGAAACATTCCAGTCTGGTTTTGAAAGAGGCATAGTACTGAGACAGCACTGGTTCGGGTGCTCAATGATCTCCTGATGGCAAGAGATTGTAAGAGCCGCTCCATTCTGGTTCTTCTCAATCTCTCTTCAGCCTTGACACTGTGGACCATGGGGTACTTCTCGAACATCTGAGGTTCATCTGTGCCTGACTGGTACAGTCCTCAGGTGGTTTAGATCTTCCTCACAGGCAGAACTCAGAGGGTGGTGTCAGGGATTAATTCTTTCTGCCAAGTCTCTCTGTCTTGTGGGGTTCCTCAGGCTCAGTATTGTCCCCCATACTGTTCTCAGTGTATATGCTACCCCTCAAGAGACATTGTAAGAAGGTATGGGTTGAGGTTTCACTGCTATGTTGATGATACCCAGCTCTACCTGTCTTTTGTACCTGACCAGGTTAGAGCTCTCTGTGTTTAACAACTGCCTCACTAAAATCCAGCACTGGATGGATTCTAGCTGGTTAGGTTGAATTCAGAGAAGACTGAGGTGATGGTAGTGGACCCGGTCACCGTATAGAGGGGATGGGTGCTGGTCTACCTCAGGACGTTTCCTGGTGGTGTCCAGTTCCCTACCTCTGAACAGGTGAGGAACCTGGGGTGATATCTGACAATGAGCTGACACTACGATCGCAGGTGTCAGCAGTCATCAAGTCATCCTTTGCCATCTGAGGAACATCTCCAGGATTAAGCACCTTGTTCCATCTGGTGATCTGCCTACATTGATCCATGCCTTTGTGACCTTGCGTCTTGGTTACTGCAACTCCTTTATCTATGGCTTCCTGGGGTTGATATCCGCCACTTGCAGCTCATGCAGAATGCTGCAGCCTGGTATTGGACGGGTACTTCTATACCTGTCATATTTCTCCAGTTCTGTGCGATCAGCACTGGCTGCCAATACAGTGGCGGATCACCTTTAAAGTTGGTCTTTGACCTACAAAGCCCTACCGGACTGGGCCCAGACTACTTGAAACAGCTTTTGGTACTTTACTGCCTAGTCAATTGCTCTGCTAGGTGGATGAGGGGTTGCTAGAGATTCTGAGGTTTTTTTAAGATCTTCCGGGACCGTGCTTTAATGTATACAGCCCTGCCCTCTGGAATTCTCTACTCCATCTGCTTTGGCAGTGTGCATCCGTGGAGGAGTTTAAAAGGCCTTAAAGACCTATTTATGGTCTAAGATATATGCTTGATAATGTTATTTTATTGCACTTCTATGAATTCAGTTGTCTTAGATCTGTTGTTTATTTATTGTTCTATGTGGAATTTTTGTAAGGTGTCTTGGTTATAAGACAGGCGCGATATAAATAAAGATTTATTATTATTATTATTATTGTTATACCTGTGTACACATTGTTGAGAAGGGACAGAGTAGGAAGAAAAGGTGGCAAAGTGATGCTATATCGAGCGATAGCATAAAAGTGACAGAAAGATAGGGGATTGAGGTGAAGGCAAATATGCTGTGGGATACCCTGGAAGGTGGCATGTCAAGTGCTCGAGAGGGCAGCTGGTGGTTGGAAACAGTGCAGACAAAGCAGCAAATGTCAAACCAGAATATAGCCAGAAAAGAAAAACAAGTAAGTTACAAAATGTCACTGGTGGGGATCCATGTGGTGTTGTAACAATAAATCTTAGTTTCCCAACATCCACACCAGTATTCTGATGCACTGTTTTGAGTTTCATGGCTTTATCTACACTGTTTTTGCTGTGCTGGATTTCCTCTCACTGACTTGATGTGGTGCCACCCCGGAGACGGGCAATGTCCATGCTATTCAAATAGGGGTGATCTGCAGGCCTCTATCACAGGTGGAAGACCTAGACAAGGATATCAGTTAGCACGATGGCTATCAAGGAGGAGGTGTTGCTAGGGATGGACTTCCAGTATGTTAGTTTTAGGTTGTAAGCTTCCTACAACACTTCAGTTAGGAGCAGAGACATCTGGAAGCCCTGCAAGGCATTCCACAGGCAGCTGGTCAGTGAACCCACCCCCTGATGGGGCAGTACTGGACCTGGTGCTTACCAATGAGGATATGATTGAGGATATCAAGGCAGGAAGCCATCTTGGGACCAGTGATTACCATACAGTATGCTTCCACATAAGAATTGCTGTGGAATCTAACCACAAATGATGAGAGTCCTCAACATCAGAAAGGCTGATTTCTTGAAGATGAGGTGGGGACCTGGTGGGGTGGAGGAAAAGTGGCCAAACTAAAACAGGAGACAGTGAAGGCAACAAACCTATGCATCAAACAGGTGAGCAAAAGGCGAAAAAAAGAGACCACTGTTGTTTCTCAAAAGAGGTGGCAGAAAGAAATAAGGCTAAAGGGAATAGCATTCAGAAGGTATAAAGGGGCCTCAAGGAAGGATGATGGGAAGTGTATATGGTAAAACAAAGGGAAGAAAGAAATGCTGTATGGGGTACAAAGGCAGAGACTGAGGAAAAAAATTGCTCGGGTGTATGAAAATGAGACAAGACATTTTCAGGTATGTGAGTAAGAAAAGGAGAACAAAGTGAGGGAATTTGTGGTTACAGAGGGAAAGGGGTGATTGTACGGATGTGTATCAAGACAAGGTAGACATCTTGAATAATACTTCTGCTCAGTATTGAAGGAGGAAAGCAACGAAAAGGCTGAAGGACTATGGGGAGTGGACATTAGTCTGCTTTGGAGGTGAAATTCCACAAAGCACTGGTAACCTGAAGGTGGAGACAAGGCCATGGGTCCCGATGGGTACATACAAGTATACTGAGGAAACTCAGGGAGGTACCTCTGACAGATGTATTTTGCAGATCACTGGAAACCGTGTAGTCCCAGGGGCCTGGAGAAGGCAGCAGCAATGCCACTTCACAAAAGTGGTAGCAAGGAGAAGTTGGGCAACTATAGGCATACCAGCCTGACATCAGTGGTGGGTAAGCTGATGGAAACACTACTCAAAGAAAGGATATGGGAATATCATGTATCAAAAGGAGTACAGGATTCAAGGCAGCATGGAGTCATGGGGGAGGTAATGCCAAACAAATCTGATAGACTTCTTTGATCTTTGATTGGGTCACCAAGGAGCTGGATCATGGAAGGGTACTGGACATAGCCTTCCTGGACATCTGCAAGGATTTCAACACCGTTCCACATAGGAGACTGATAAGCAAGTTGGAGGGCTAAGGGATGGGTATACGAGAGTAACCTGGATAAAACTGGTTTGCAGACAGGACACAGAGGTAGTGATAAACAGAGTGTGCTTCAAGGAAGAGAGGTTGCCAGCTGGGTGGTGCAGGGATTAGTGCCTGATCTGGTCTTCTTCAATGTCTTCATAAGCAACATAGCAGAGGAACTGGAAGGAAAGTTCTGTCTCTTTGCTGATGACACAATGATGTGCAACAGAGTGGACATTCCAGGGGTGGCGGAAAGGATGAAGATGGATCTGAAAGACTGGAGGAATGGTCAAGGGTATTGTGGCTAATTTTCAATGCAAAAGTGCAAGATAATACACTTGGGCCATAATAACATGTGGCAAAATACAACATGGATGGAAGAGTACTGATGAAGACAAAACAGGAAAAAGATCTAGGGGTAATCACATTGAATGACCTAAAGTGCCGGGCAGTGTGCAATCAGTAAGGCAAGTGGAATGCTGGACTGCATAGGAAAGGGTATCACCAGTAGAATGAGGGAGTAGGTACTGGCCATATAAATCAGTAGTGAGATCACACCTTGAATAGGCTCTATGATACAGTTTTGACAACAATTTTGTTGACCAGCATCTCAGTGATGGAATTTATGTCAACTGAACTGCAAGTTGTGCTCGATACAAATGCCAAAGGACTCACAGTTCCTTTTTCTATCGGGACTTTGACTTTGAACCCTCATGTGGAGAGCTCTGCCACCACATCCCCATTCTAAATATAATAAACTCCAAGTCTGAGTTGATTCAGGGAGGTTGCAGGACTGGGAGACAGTGTGCCCATGTCCTGGCACACCATTACAAAGAACTGTCAATGTTATCGGCATTGATGTAGTTTGCTGTAATGAGGGTATCTTTTAGGGAGGTGTACCTCTTGAATACTATGTTCAGTTCCAGAGATCACACCTCAGGAAGGACATAAATAGAGTGGAGGCAGTCCAGTAGAGGGCCACCAAAATGGTGCAGGGTCTATACCATGAGCCCTATGAAGAGAGGCAAAGAGAGCTAAACATGTACACCCTGGAAGAGAGGAGGGAAAGGGGGGATATGATACAGAGCTTTAAATACCTAATGGTGGTAAATGGGTTATAGAGGTGAGTATTTTACATGGAAAAGGGTCCTCTAGAACAAGGGCATGCTATGAAGCTGGAAGAAGGTACAGTATTTTTAAGGGGGTGTGAGTAAGTATTTCTTCATGGAAAGGGTGGTGGATCTCTGGAACAGCCTCTCGATGGAGATAGTGGGGCAAACAGTGGAGGGGTTCAAAATGCCTGGGACAAATACAAGATGATTGTAAGGGGAAAGAAGAGAGGGAACTGTGGGGTAGAGGAATGGAAGGAAGGGTAGGGGTAGAGATGGTGCCATAGATCAGGTGATGTCTGCAGCATTTAAAAACATTACAATGCACAGACTGGGTGGGCCCGTTGGCCTTACCTGCCATCACATTCTATGTTTCTATGTTTTTATCCCTGCATCTAGTTAGACATCCCCCTGCCCTCTTGCATTATGCTAGCGCTTTCTGCTTGCCCATTATTAACACTTCAAGTCTGTCTCTTCCATCATTCTCTCACCACTATTCCTCCCATCCTGCATTCTGTTGTTGTGTTCTTTGCCACTGTGTTCACCTCCTCCATTTCAATTGCCATAACTTGGATCACCTATTCATCCTCTCCAGATTCTCCTTTATTGTTCTTATGGCTTTGACTGTCCACCCTCCTACAGATCTTCATATCATCTGGAAAGAAACATATTTTCCACTGGAACCCCCTCCCCCATGTCACACATGGATATATTTATTTTGTTTCTTTTATTTTAGATTTTGGTTGGGAAAGGCACACTGAGCCAAAGCCAATTTCCAGGTGTGTCCTGTGAATGCAGAGAGGTTACATGACTTGCTCAGAGTCACACAGTGTGCATGTGACAGTAGTGGGATTCAAACTCATGTCTTCAGAGTCACTTTTCAGTGCTCATTATCATACTACTGTAATCATACAGGAGAGGTTTGGTCTCAGAACTAACCTTTGGTTATCCATGTGCGGCCATCCTCCTTCTGGGTATTCTCCATGAGAGGACATGTAGTTATTCTGTCACCTACCCCAGATAACTCTATTTCTTGGCTGGTAGCTTATGTGTGGCGAGACACAGACCTTCCTAATGTCTATTTACAGTACCTCTACTGCTTGTCCTTTAATCACAGACTTGGTCACCAGAGAAAATAATTCAATTAGGTTTGTCTGATGTGATCTCACTCTCATAAATCCATGCTGCCTTTTTGTCTTGGAGGCCATTTGCTTCCATGAACCCACCATCCTCTCCTTACTTATTGTATGTGGAGTTGTTCCGATTCTAGATGTCAGACTGACTGTATCCCTGTTCCCATGTTTATACAGAGGAACCACATCTGCTATGGTTCAAATTTTTGAGCTCACCCTAGTTTCCAATAAGCAATTAAAAGATCTGTCAGCGGTTCTGCCAGGACCTTCCTCATCCCCTTCAGTACTCTTGGATGCATCCCATTCGGCCCATTATTTAATCCACTTTTAATGCTTACAACCCCTTTAATATCCTTTCTTCCTTAATTGACTCATGTTGATTTCCCCATCTTCTCAGCCCTACTGATACATTTAAGCATTGGACACCTGTTCTCCACTGTAAACAGGGAACCAGAATCCAAGATGTATTACTCCAGGTGCAGGCCAATTTACACCAAACCCCATGTCGCAAATCACACCTTACACCAGGCATAATGCAAGTTGTTATCCCAGAAGACACCTTGTGCCATGCGTCGGATGCAGGTTGCACCAAAGGTGGCCCTATGCCACCCACTACACCCACAACCCACCGTGGCATGGTGCAAGGCGGGTTATGGCAGCAACTGTGCCCTATTCCAGAAGGGTGGCTAATGTAACCCACTAATGCCATTCCAAGACCCACAGTGGTACTGCAGAACTTAGACCAGCATGGAAGTGGTCTAATGGGCATCTGTCCTTGCCAACTGATGGATGCCCACTCCATAGCACCACGGAAAGCACATATCCCTGCTCCACATCCCCCCAAGCGATGTTATGCCCCCCACCTCTGAATGTCAGAGACCCGGGTCCATTTCCTGCCCTGCAGCCCAATGACTGGCCACCCAGCCAGCCCCCCCCGATGCCCCCCAGGTGGTTGTGGAGTGCGATCCAGGGTGGGGAGGCACTGGGGGCAGTACTTCCTGAGGCCATGACTTGTGGCACCCGGGTCTATTGCACCATTCCTGTGGAGCTAGCCTGCGGTTGCCACAAGTCATGGGACATAGGATCCGGGGACCCTGCCTGTCTTGGAATATTTATTTTATTTTATTTATTTATTTATTGTAGAGATCAGTTTTACAACCTTTGAGTCAAAGACTCGTTTACAAAGCCCTCATCAAAAAAGGGGACAACAATAGTGCGAGATTAGGACATGGAGTGACTAACAGGTTAGATACATAAAAATATACACTTAGAGAGCAGGCAGCGGGCTGCCTGGATTAAAAGCTATGTAAGGTACTACATTGGTGGAACAACAGGAGATGCATATTCAATTTGACAGCAAGTCACAAGCTAATAGGTACTAACATTGGTAAAATAATAAAGATACATTATTCAAATTGAACATGTCACAAGCTGATATGTAGAGTTATAAGTCCAGTAGGCAGGGCTTGAGAAGGTTAGTAGGGACCGGCATAGGGCAGTAGGGACCAGCATAGGGTAGCTACAGGCATTCACAACATCGTCTGTCAATAACATGCTGGCGGAGGGCAATTTTAAGCGGCCAATACCTGGGATCTTGGAGATAGTTTCAGGAAGGGAGTTAAACCAGGATGGGGCTTGGTGATGGAAAGATCTTTGGCAGCGAGGTCCTCGCTCTGGGAACGTTGAAGGTGACGGTGGCGGCGCATCGGTTGGTAGGGACCTAGCAGCCCGCTGCAAAGGTCCAGAGATTCCCCAGGGGCAGAGACCTGACAGGATTTTTGGCCAGTAGGCAGGTTTGATATTTCAGTCTTTCCTCAAGAGTGAGTATTTTGTGGCGAGTATAGCAAACAGGTGTGGGTTCTGCTGTGGGCACCGGTAAGGAGCCTACATGGCTTTATTAATAGAGGTCTGGACTTTGGATAAGGCAGAGGCATCAGCGGCAGCATAAACAGGGAGACTGTAGTCAGCCAGCGATAATACCGATGAAGTGATGGCTAGTTTAAAGGGGTTCAGGGAGACAGTCTTTGTGGCAGTAGAGAAGACCGATCCTGGAGTTCATTGCAGATGACAGAGCTTTAAGGTGGGCGTGGAAAGTAAGGCGGAGTCAAGGTGATGCCCATGTACTTGTAGGATGAAACCTGCTCCAGAGGAAGGGGTGTGCTGGTGGTGATGTGGAGGGAAAGTCCCTGGCATTATTTTGCCGATGAGAATATAGCATGGACTTAGTTTTCTTTAGGTTCAGGACTAGGCGGTGATTGTTGAACCACTTTTGGTTTGGAGGAAGGTGCTTTGCAGTATAATTTGGAGTGGGAGTGGGTCAGGGTGTAATGCAAGGATAACACGTCATCAGCATAGAGTAGTATTTACTGGAACAGGAGCTGGGGAGGTGTTCAGAATAGGCTGAAAAGGGTCGGGCCAAGGATGGAGCCTTGGGGGACACCAGTGTACAGGAAGGTAGGAGGGTCCCATTTAGCTTGACTCTTTGGGACCTGTTGTGTGGGTAGCTTAGAACACTTCAGGGGGCCGGCCAGACCTAGTATACTGAGGGAGTTTAGTAGCAGGATGGCACACCATGTCAAGGCCTTGGACAGGTCAATAAAGACCGCCCCTGCAAGATGACCTTGTCTAGTGCTGAGTGAATGTGGTGGGAGAATTCCAGAAGGGCAGTGGATGTGCTATGGCCAGGCGAAACCTGTTGCTCGGACAAAGAAGGTTGTAGTTGGTGAGATATTCCGAGAGCTGTGTGTTTACTATTTTTTCTAAGGCTTTGGATGAGGGGAAGGATGGAGATGGGCCTGTAGTTATTAGGCAGAGTGCGGTCCCGGACTTATGGATGGGGGGTTACTTCTGCATGCTTCAAGCCTTAGGGAATTGGCCGAGGCATAGGATTTGTTAATGATAAGCTCACGGGGTGAGCATGACATCCAGCATGAGGCTAAGTATCCTGGAGTCGAGAGGGTCATTGGTAGGGTTCTGAGAGGCAAGGGCCTTTATTAAGAAAGGTTTGGCATCGTGGGGTGAGATCATTCGGAAGTGGAATTGCGGCCTGGGAATGGGAGCATTGGTGGGTTTGACAACCGGGTCTGAGAAATGGGCCGGAGGACAGCACTTAAGTCAGTGAAGGTTTTATTAAGGCAGTTAGCAATACAGGTGGGGTCAGTTGAGACAGTCCGTTATGACAATCTGGGATGGAGGGGGAGGGTCTTACCTTTTAAATCTTTAATGTTGTCCCAGAATGCTCTGGACGAGCCCCAGGAGGATATCACGTGGCCTGGTAGAATTTAGCTTTAGCCTGCTTGATTGCCCAGGTGCATTGATTGAGGGCTGCCCTGTGAGGCTTGCCTGTCCAGCAACCTGCCGGTCATTAGCTAAGTGCCAGAGGTTATCTCTCTTTTTAGTTGTTGGATCAGGCGCGGAGTGATCCATGCAGCAGCCGTTTTTTATCCTAAGAGTGTTGAGGGGTGCATACAGATCACAGGCATAGTTGAAGGCCGTGGGAGAGGTAGGTAAGGGCATAGTTAACATCAGGAGCGCTGGCCAATGGGGACCAGTCGATTTGGGTGAGGTGACATTTGAGGTTGGCGAGACCTCCAGGGAGAAACTAGCGGCGAAGGGGTCCTGCTGTACCCTGGGCTGAGGGTGGGGAGGACCAGAAGCAGATGACTGGGGAGTGGTCACTGAGTGAGTCCTAAGGACATCAACGGAGACTACTTTATGAGGTTGGTTAGAGAGGATGAAGTCCAGGCAGGAGCTAGTTCCTGTTACTTTGTTAAGTCTAGTGGGCTGAGTGACCAGTTGGGACAGGTCAAGGGCTGCAAGCTCATTCTTCAGATTATCTGCCGACAGGCTGAGCCAATGGAATTTAAGTCACCCATAATTAACTGTTCAGCTGTCGGGGCAAGGCAGCCAGGTAGTCAAGGAGAGAAGTGGCTGCAGAGTCTTGTCTGACCCTGGGCAGATAAGCCGCAGTTAGATAGAGCGGACTGCCATTCCAGGGTAGGGGGTGATTTTAAGGTAATGGCTTGCTCCCCCATGGTTAAGCCTGGGTTGGGGAGGGCAAGCCGAGGATCAGTTGCGCATGAGTAGATAGCACCCCTCCACGCTGGCCCATCCCATCGGCCCTGAAGATGGTAAAGCCAGGAAGGGTGGCAGAGGTCAGCGTGAGGGAGAGAGCCAGGTTCGGCAAGCTGAAGAATATCCGGGGAGTGTTGGGTGACCCAACATTGGAGGGAGCTGCAGTTTTCTTAGGAGACTGCATATATTACATAGGCGATCTCAAAGCCTTTGCCACTGAGTGGGCAGAGGCGTGGATGAGGGTGACAGGCCCAGGTTTGGGTTCACATTGCCGGAGAGCAGGAGCAGCAGGAGAACTAGGCGCCCCGCGGGTTTGTAGCTGGCGGTGGGGTGCAAATGTGGCCGACGGGACCCCACCAGGGAGGAGCAGGGGATAGGAAGGGAGAGAACAACTAAGGGTGCTAGCGAGGTCCACTTGTGAATGGAACCACAATACTGTGAGTAGCACAGCGGTGGTTGGTGGATGGGGTGCATGGTAGTCCAGGTTCGGAGGATTGGAATTGATTGAGGGATAGGTGTGGGGTGGTCCGATGGGGAGCCTGGGGTTGAGAGTGGGGGCAGTGTGCTTTGGTTGGGGCAGGTTAATGGGGGATAGAGGGCAGAGAGAGCATAGGGTGCTGTAGCAGGAGGAGGGCCAGCATAGCAAGGACCATGCTTGAGTGAGACATTTCCAGTAAAGAGCAAGAAATGAGGGCAGGCTCCTCTAGTGCTGGAACGATATAACCAGCAAATGGGAAAGTAGGCTGATTGGTTTTGAGCCTCATGTGACAAGTAAAATATACCCTATAAAAGGGAGAGCCGAGCAAGGGTGGTGGTGGGGGTGGCGGGGTTTCTCCAGAGCAAGCACCGCACTTGTTTAAACAGACAGATCCTGGAGAAAAGGCACCAAAACCGCATTACAAACGCCAGAGCCGAGCGAGCACAGTGTCCACAGGTAGGCTGGCTCACTGACTGAGTCGCGATTTGCGTTTGCTTTCTCCTTTTTATTTTTCTTTTCCAGGCAGGATTTTACCTTTGGGCCTTCACGACCAATGGCTCCACGGGGGGTGGTGGTGTCCTGGGGGTCGGAAAACAGTCAACAGGGAGGGCAAGTCCACATTCAGCCCTCACGACCCAGCGGCTCCTCAGGGGTGGGGGTGTCCAGGAGGTGGTGTTCAGGCTCGGGAGGGCACTTCCAAAAGCAGCCCTCACGACCTCCAGCTCCACGGGGAGGGGGGATGGAATCTGTTGGAGAAAAGGCAGAGGTTAAGTAGGCAGGCAGGGAGAGTAGCGATTTGGGGGCGGGCAGTGCAGTTGGGGATTTGCTGCAGGAGCGTGTGGCAGAGGCAAATGCTGCAATGGGTGAGTAAAAGAAGAATGTGCAAAGATACAGGGTTTCAAAGGAGGAGAGAGACAGGGCAGGCTGGCAAAATTACAGTGAAATACACAGTTTATATCAGCACTTTGACTACCAATAAAACTCTGAGCATTAGCAGGCAAAAGCAGTATACAGTAGGAAGAACCAAGCAAATTCATCTAGTCCCAAAATAAATACATACAGTGCTCTAATTACTGCTGGTTACCCCAGAGCAAGCACCGACTTGTTTAAACAGACAGAGCCTGGAGAAAAGGTGCCAAAACCAGATACAAACGCCAGAGCCGAGCCGAGCACAGTGTCCACAGGTAGGCTGGCTCACTGACTGAGTCGCGATTTATGCTTGCTTTCTCCTTTTTATTTTTCTTTTCCAGGCAGGATTTTACCTTGGGCCTTCACGCACCAAAGGCTCCACGGGGGTGGTGGTGTCCTGGGGTCGGAAAACAGTCAACAGGGAGGGCAAGTCCACATTCAGCCCCTCACGACCCAGCCGGCTCCTCGGAGGGTGGGGTGTCCAGGAGGTGGTGTTCAGGCCTGGGAGGGCACTTCCAAAAGCAGCCCTCGCGACCTCCAGCTCCATGGGCTCAGGGTGCCTGTAAGTTGCATCATGCATCTTGCAATCTGACCCTTGCATTGAAATACAATACTCATTCACTTAATCAACAATTCTCTTGTCATCCTATACCACCCTTTCCCTTCCTCAGCCTGATGAACCCTCCTTGAGGACTCTAAGCTTCTCTCACATGCAACAAAGAACAGCAGGAAGGTCATGTCAGACAAATCTAATCAATTTCTTTGACTGGGTGACCAAAGTAGTAAACCAGGGAGGGACTGTGGACATGGCCTATCTTGACTTTAGCAAGGCTTTGACACAGTCCCACACAAAAGATTAATAAAAAATTAGCCAGCCTGGGAGTGGGTCCCAGGGTGGTAGCCTAGGTAAACATTGGCTGGACAACAGGACACAGAGGTTAATATTAAATGGAGTCCACAGTGAAGAATGGGGGTTACTAGTGGGGTACCATAGGGTTCAGTACTGGTCCTTTTAATGTCTTTATAAGTAACGTTACAGAGGGACTGGAAGGAAAAGTATGTCTGTTTGCAGATGGCACAAAGATCTGCAACAGGTTTGATATGCAAGATGGGCTGGAAAGGATGAAAAGGGACTTGGGAAGGTTGGAGGAATTGTCAAATGTATCAGCTTATATTCAATGCAAAGAAGTGCAAAGTAATGTACCTGGGAAACAAAAGCCTAGAGGAAGAGTGCACAATGGGGGTGAGATACTGACAACAACAAAATGGAAAGGGACCTGGGGTAGTCATATCAGATGACCTAAAGGTGGGCAAGCAATGTGAGAAGGCAATAAGGAGGCTGGGGGATACTGGGATGCATAGGAGAGACATCACAAGTAGAAAACCGGAAGTTGTTGTCCGCTGTACAGACAGCTAGTAAAGCACATCTGGAGTACTGTGTGCAGTTCTGAGACCTCATCTCCACAAAGACATTGGCAGGGTGGAGGCTGTCCAGAGGAGGGCATCTCAAAATGGTGCAGGGTCTGCAACCAGACAATTGAAGAAAGGCTAAATGAGCTTAAGATGTATAGCCTCGAGGAAAGGAGAGAGAGGCCAGGGAACATGAAAATAATAAACCCCAATGTCAAAGAAATACAAAACATATGTCAGCTAGTAAGGTAATTTTTTAATGCTAGCTGTTTAAACGAAATTGGTATGGCCGAATGGAAACGATAATGAGGAGAGATAAATTAGACACTGTTGGGGTAGTACAAACCTGGTGGTCAATGAAAACCTGTGGCATCAGCAGATCCCTGGATATAGATAAATAAATAAAAATAGAGATGGGAGAAGGGCGGGTGGCCTTATTCATTAGGGATGAATTTAGGGTTATAGATGAAAATTACAATGTGGGGAGTATTGAAATTGTTACTGTTGAGTTGTTGGGTATAAAGGGAGGAAATGTAGTTTCTCCATTTTTGTAGTGCACCAGATACAAAAATGGAGGATACTGAAGCTTTCTTCAATATGTCACTGGCTTGGCAGAAGGCACTGACTTAGTGTTAATAGGAGTTTAAATATGCCAAACATTAGATGGGGTGAATATATGGAAGGAAACAGCTTAGAGTGCAGAGTACAGGAAGACCTAATGGCGGTAGGTATGAAACAATGTATACTGAAGCCACAGAGGAGGAAAATATATTAGATGTTATTTTAACAAACATCCTGATGTAATTAAGCAAATTAGGATTCAGCCACAATTGGGGACAAGTGACCACAATTCAATACTGTTTAAAATGCTTTGAAAGCAATATAGTAAAGGGGAAAACTGAGCAGTTTTTATACAATAGGGGATTATGCAGCTATTAGAGAAAGGAATTGAGTAGTATTGGTTGGGAAGCTGGTGTAACCCCCTGCAAATGGGGGTTCCAAAAGACTTCCAGGAGCTTGCTTGAATGCTCCAAGCCTGAGTGGTGTTTCGTTTAAGCCATTTATCAGTGAGTGTTTTTAGAGCCTCTGGTACTGTTCTTTAAGAGCTGTCTGCTTGCAGACATAATTAGTTTGTATGGGGGGGACTGTGTGCTTCTCTGTTTGAGTATCACTCGAGCTGCTGCCAATTCACTCTATTTTGCAGTCACTAGAGTGCAAAGGGAACCTATCTGAAAGATGTAACTGTTTGCCAGAAATCATGTAGAGTAATAATGAAAATACAGTTTGTCTAACCTGCTTTCTTTGCAGTCAGAACTGTGTCTGCCTAGTTCCCATTCTGGTTTTGAACTGCTGAACTGGACCAATCAGTGTGGGGTAAGCTAGCTCTAAAATGGTGCCTTGGACGAATCAGAACTTGGGCTCATAATCTGAGCCAGCCACAAGAGGATTGTATGGGCAGTGACTCTGGGAGATGAAGCTAGACTTGCGCCTTTTGGACCAACAGCAGCAGTCTATTGTGAGTGACAGCCAATCCAGTCAAGAACTGGGAGGAACTCAAAGGAAGTGCCTGGTTTTGTCTGTTGGAGTTTTCAGTTTTAGATCTGGCAGTGAAGGGAAAGAAACCCTGTGCTCCTTCAGTGCACAGTTTCAGTCAAAACGTGTGTAAGGCCCATAGTTCCGGTCTGCAGCTTGTGTAACTGCTTGTTAGGACTGAATCCGTCCTGTGAAAAGAATCAAAGGATCTCTGAAGAGTAGAAACCAGGCTCACCCTGTAGAAGACTGGAGAAATTGTGAATTGCACTCGGTCTGTCAGGAACTGAATCTGCTGTGTGTTCTCCCGGTATTGTGCAGTAATTGCGATCGGGATAGAGAAGCAGCCTGCCTGGTATAGTACTTTCTTTTTTTTTACCATATAAATGTGTGAGGAGTCTCTTGGAGCTCAAGAGTAGCCCTGCTGACATTGAAGGACCCTATCTTGTTTGGAGGTCGTTAGTACTAATTCGGGGTCACTCCCTGTTGAATTGCCACATTAAATCCAAATGGAATTACTGTACTGCTGACTGTTTAATTTTCCTTTTCTCTGTGTGAAAGGGCCCCTACCAGCTACACAGGTTTGGACTAGCCACTAGGGCTTGGGTACCCAGGGACAGTAACTGGTAGGGATAGGCCTGCTACAGAGCCATAGGAGATAGTAAAGTGATAAGCTAATTAACCTGATTTCCCTGTCCTTGTTATATCCCCTAAATAAATCAGAGCTGCTTGTTTCAGCAAAGTTATACTGCCTGAGGTATTTGTCTATGTAAAAGTACTGTACTGTGATTGTTGCACTGTATCTTATTTCACAGGAGGTCCCAGTGCGGAACTAGTCCTGGGGGTAAGTGTATACGGTGAAGGTAATTCTGATACATTGTGTGGGCCACTAGTGGGAAGAAAGGGTGTTGCAGTGTCCCAGAGGGCTGTGACCAAGTAAGTTTAACTATTGCAAACCCTGACCTCTGGGTGGAGGCACCCCCATTGGATCCAGGCCCCTCAACCTGTTAGTGGCAAATCAGGCAGGGGTAGTAGCCCCTGGGATAGCGCCATCTAGGGGTTACACTTGAATGAAGGATCTCAGCATGGAAGAGTCTTGGGAGTTATTCTCAGGCATAATAAATGAGTTAATAGGGAAATACATACCTAGAGGCGTGTATATAATCATAAAGGCAAAAACACCATGGCTTACAAAACTATAATTAGATTATGCAAGAAAAGAAAGTGTTGTTCCAAAGAATGAAGAAACAAAGTTTGTCAGTATCCCAAACTAAGTATAAGATTATATTGAAACAATTGAAGAATGAAATAAAAATGAAAAGAGAAATTTGGAATTTAGATTGGCATTGGACAAGAATAATAGCAAAAGTGTTTTTGCATATATAAATAGTAAATGGAGGAAATAGTATGGTCATTCCCATTAAATTTAGAGGTGGTTATGACTTCTAGACCTAAGGAGATGTTAGATGAATTTAGTAGATGCTTTGGAGCAGTATATAAAACTGTGATGGAGTTGCAGAGATGGGGCATTTGGGAAAAGTATATTGGATACCAAAATAATAACAGCTGAAGAAAAAGTTAGGGGTAGGATAAGGAGATTAAAGGCTGAAAAGGCAGCAGGACCTGATGGGATACATCCCTACATATTATTAAGGTTAATACGTTTTATTGATTTTACTTATTAAGACGATACAAACATTAAAACAGTTGGCTACATTGCAAGGATCTTACAGAGTGTTACATATGTCTGTAGAAGCAGAGAACAGAACATGCTGGCCAAATAGTAACAAACTGAATATACTAGCCAGGTAAGCAGTAGGATAATACTCTGTGCCTGGATGTACAACACCTATCCAGCTGGAGATTAACTTTGAAAGTATTAGCAGTTGGTGCATTGCATTGTGGCTGACTCACACAAACATGGGCAGACTAGGTGGGCCAAGCGGTCCTTATCTGCCGTCAAATTCTATGTTTCTATGTTTCTATATCTTACCTGGCCCCATCCTGCTAGTTTCTGCAGTATTTGACAAAGTATCAGAAATTATGAGAGGTCCAGAGCCACTGTCCTCTACTTTAAGCCTACAAAATACAAGAGATCACACACACAAAGCAAGCAGGTCTTCATTGTCAGTGAAGGTACTATCCTATACTGATATTATACCATGTCATCCATAGAGCAGGGTCCCCTATAACTCAGTAACAAACTCTCCAGCACTTGTCCCTAAATGCATTATGAGTGGAGACCATTATAGTGGCGTAGCTGTGCCTATTCAGCCGATTCCTCCCTAGGTTTCAAAAACAGAAGAAGGGAGTCCAGAGGGCAATATATTTAAAGAGGGTATTGGTCACAGTATGTGATATTCTGGACCAGTTGGCAACTTGAGCCATGGAGTAAGTACCTTCCTCAGGGAGGGGATTATCTGGGACTTCTCATTTACACAGTAAGAGTCTTTAACCTGCATACGGAGTGCCAGAAGTAGTTTCAACTCAGAGAGACGAAGGTGAGGGCTGGAGTCCGGAGTCCTAATAACAGCAACTCAGGGACTGAGGCACTGGCTTCTAAGTATTTTGGACCCCATCTCACAGGTAGCCTGCCATAGGGGCTGGATCAACCTTCAGGACCAAAGTATATGGAACAGGTCACCAGGGAGTTCCTGACACCTCCAACACAGGTCAGACTGAGCCAGCTTTGCCTTGGTGAGGACTACAGGAGTCCTATACCAGGAGTGAATTATCTTGTTCTGTATTAATTGACTACTGGTGTCAGGATATGCCCCGTGAGCTAGTTTTAGACAAGACTTCCACTCCAGGTTCATAATAGGGCATGCAGTGCTTTCTCCCATTTATGCTTGAATCCTCTGCTTGGGATGGATGGTGTTCAATGGCCGCATATAACCGGCTTAACTGTCCTCTTCTAGGGCTAGCTATGACTCTACTTGGGAGATTTGTTGCTCTTGGTGCTGCTTATGCCTGTACATAAGGATGGCACTTCTTATTTGAAGGAATCACCAGAAGTCTTTGGGAGAGATCCATAAGAGCTCCCACGCCCTCAAAGGAATTAAGGGTATCTATACCAGGAATGAGCATATCTCGAAGCAATGAGATACCACAAGTTCCCATGAGGGCCATGCAATTGGTTGTTTATTGATGGCAATCTCATTATTGCCCCATAGTTGGTAAATCTTAGGGGAGATGGGGAGGCATCCAACTTCTTGATGCGCCTTGGCAATATTCCAGAGAGGGACCTATAGTAGGATGAGTGCGAGTGCCTTTAGGGAGATGGTTAAATAACAACAGTACCAAGTGAGTACACTGACATACTCTCTCTCCATATCCAGCTACTGGGGAGCAGTGTGTTCAGGAAAAGGAACCATTTTAATGTCCGAGCCAGCTGAAAGGCCCATTTAAACCCCTCTAACCACGGAAGACCCCAGCCCTTCCAACCAATGAGCTCTGAGCTTATTTCTGCTGTACTCTAGGTTTCTTACCTCCCACAAAAAGGATCCCAGCAGGGAGTCTAACTTAGTAAACCAATATGAGGTATTTTCAAAGGAATGTGGGAGAGAAGATACATACTTTTGGTGCTGTGACCATTTTAATTGCAGATATTTTACCTCAAGCTGACAGTTGAAGAGATTTCCATCTGTCCAGTTCTGTATGAATGGAGCAAAATGTGGTTTCATATTCAGGTCCCAGATTTTATGTAAAGTAGGAGAGATAGTGATGCTCAAGTAGGTAATCCCTCCGGGGCCCATCGAGACCCATGCTGAGTAACCATTTGAGAGGTACACTTAGAGTTTAAAGGTAGGACCTCTGTCTTTGCCTGGTTAATCTTGAGCCCTGAAAATGTAGAGAAATCTGACAAGGTGGACAATAGAGAGGAGGGAGAGAGGTGACGATATTGGCAATAGGGAGCAACAGGTCATCTGCATACATAAGAGTAGGGTATACCCTTGTTCCCACCTGGACCCTGGAAATTAGAGGATTTTGTCTAATAGTGTCCGCCAGGGGTTCTACCAATACAAAAGCAGTGGAAAAGTGGGCAGCCCTGACGGGTACCCCACCCAGTATGAATGGGGAGACAGCGTCGTATTGGTTAGCATCCATGCAGCTGGGGATGAATATTGCCCAATCCAGGCCTGAAACCCTGCCCCAAGCCCATAGTGCAAAATACTTGTTAGACATAGTCCCACTACAGGGAATCAAAGGCCTTTTTCAAATCTATTGCAATGGCAGCAGCGGGGAAGATAATGTTTGGGCCTTATGGATTAAATTTACTAATGATCTAATATGGTCCATGCTAAAGCGGCCCTTAACAAAGCCTACTTGGGATGGGTGGATCAAACTGGGAAGGAGAGGATTAAGTCTATTAGCTAGTATCTTAACTAGCACCTTGCTATCAACATTCAATAGTGAAATAGGAGTAGCTGGATGCTTAAGAGGGTCATTACCTTTTTGGTAGGATAGTAACAGTCGCAGCCCTAAGGGATGAAAGGAGAGACCCTGTTTGCAATGACACAGTAAATACTTGCTGCAATACGAAGAGATTATGGGATGCAACAGCTGTCACACTTCAATAGAGAAACCGTCCCACCTGGGGTCTTTCCCTTTTAATGGAGGATGGTGTCTGCCACCTCCTGGGTTGAGATTAGAGGCATCTAGGGCATTAGCCTGGGCTTCTGAGATTTTGGGAATATGGGGACTCCAGAAATGGGTAGACCCTCTGGGGTCTGGGGCTCTGGAGGAGTTATATAACAAGGAGTAAAATCCATCATTATTTGATTAATACCTTGTGCTGAGGTCTGAGTCCACCCCTGCATCCTCTAAATCCACTATACGCCTTTTGGCTTGCTGCTTTTGAGATGGTATGCCAGCAGCTTACCCCCTTTTCTCCCCTTTCCCAATATTTATGCTTGAGTCTAATGATCGAAATCTCTGCCTTTCTAAAACCAACTCATTCACTTGCATCTTCAGAGATGTGACCTTATGACCTGCCTCTGACCTAAGGGAAGGACATGAAGGACCTTAAAAGCAAGCTCCACTTCTCGGAGTTGTCATTCAAGCCTCCTCAAATGTTGTTCCTTCTTCTTTTGGCAATGGCTTGCATACCCCATTATCACCCCTCTTAGAGTAGCTTTGAATGCTTCCCATGTGATTCCCATAGAGGTATCTGCTATGAGGTTATGCCAAAATGTCATTGCTTCCTTTGAAGCCAAGGGTGAATGTCTGGGTCATGAAGTAGCAATGGGTCCAGCCTCCAAGCCGGAGACTTAGGAGAGGGGGCCCCATGTGAAGGCAAGATGCACAGGGCATGATCTGAGATAACTAAGAGATGAATAAGGGTATTAACAGTGTTACTAGCAATAGTAGGAGAGATGAGCCAGAAGTCTATTTTACTAAGAGAACTATGTACTGGGAATGAAAGGTGTAGTCCCGCTGGGAGGGAAATATTCTCCAGATGTCCATAAGGCCAACTCTTGTTGTAATTGAGCCACTACCACTACAGCCCTGAGTGGGGCTCATATTGGAAGGATCTGCCCAGGAAAGGGTCCAGAGTAAGATTAAAATCTCCCCTAATAAAATGGGGGTGTCCTCGAGCTATGGATCCCAGCACTTGGGCCAATTTGAGAAAGAAGGAGTGCGAGTCCTCATTCGAGTGTATACGCTACCCAGGATCAGAGGGCCTCCCAGTATCCATGAGTACCACCACCCATCTACCCTCAGGGTGTCTCACTTGTCTCTGCAATTTCAATTGTAGTTGCTTGTGAAGCAGAATCGCTACCCCTCTTTTAGAGGAGGCCGAGGCATGA
This sequence comes from Neoceratodus forsteri, assembly GCA_016271365.2. NCBI lineage: Eukaryota > Metazoa > Chordata > Ceratodontiformes > Ceratodontidae > Neoceratodus > Neoceratodus forsteri. The sequence goes on from CM028136.1 coordinate 89,185,269, forward strand.
ATGACCTGACCCACTCACTCCCCTTCAGTCTCTCAGGATCCCCGTAAGTTTGGTCTCCTGCAGGAAGGCAACCTCGCCCCAGTCTCATAAGGTGGCTCAAAACTTGCTTCCTCTTGTTTGAGTTAAGCCTCTGACATTCCATGTCAGACAAGGATATCACCTGTTAGTAATAGGAACAAGTATTTAATTAAGAGATATATCAAGAACAACAGCAGATAGGGGCGAGGGCAGTCCAACCAGAAGAGGCAAATTTCTATAGATCGCTACCAGATATGGAGAGAGTGGGTAAAGCCCATATACCCTGCCCCTACCAGATGACCTTATACTAACAAATAATGAAACAGTTGTGTGTGTCTCTTGTGAAACAAACATACATAAACACAATAGCAAACTATATACAGTTGCACAGTGTACCATGCAATTTGGGGATATAGAGGCATCTCTTCTGCCACAGAGCCCTGCTGTAGGCCAGCCCCTATTCCCAGGGCATTATCAAGTAGCATCCATCCTTCCTAAGCACTATGGTGAGTGTGCAGGGGAGGTCCCCCGAGAGAATCGAGCAACCCAGTAAGAAGGTTGGACAACGTGGCTCATTGCAACCCCAGAGGGTGGAGACAGCTGCTCCAGCGGTGTAGCTCAGAAGCTGGGGTAGTTAAAGAGGACACACAATGCTTCTAATGAGGTGGGGGTTTGCAGGAAGAAAGTGGAGGAGAACTGCCCACTATTTCAGCGAGCCTAGGGTTATTGCTGATGGGTGCCAACGTGTTCTCACAAAAATTTCTTGGTGAGGTCAGGCTCATCACACCCATGAATAGTGTACTGTAAGCCACCCAGTGCGGGAGCTGGAGACTCTCCTTGATAGAAAACAAAACAAACAAAAAAAAAATACCAGGGTGGCATAGGCCTGTGCCATTCACCACTTAGGACCTCACATAAACACATCCTGGCTACCCATTCAGCATAACAGTTTATGCATGCTGACAAATACTTTCATATTATATGACACAGCTTCCCAGTGGACCTCACCCCCACACACACACAAGTATGCGAGGTAGAACCCACAAAAGTTCTGTTGTTATTCAGATGGTACAAAAAGGCCTTCTTTGCCATCTAGGACGCCTGGACCTTTGATCGGACGTCCACTGTGAGCTTGCTGGTAGGCCTCATTGAATCCCTCCTGGTTTAGAGTGAAGCATCTTCTCTACCATATGGCAGTGCAAGTCGAGGGTCAAGGTTGGGGTGAAGAGGGGTTGAAAGTTCCCTTATATGGGTAACTATGGAGAAAGGGTAGCAGATGGGTCAGCCAATGAAATTGTCCACTGACAATCACTTCAGACACCCAAACTCGCTCCATAACTACAACCCCTGGTGGATTAAAAGAACAGAAATAGAAAGAAAATAGAAGGATGGCTACTTATCTGACCATGCCAGTGGGTTTCTCTGATCGATTGCTCTGGAGATGTAGAGCGTTCAGGACGGTCCACACTGAAGATGAGATCTCCACTGGTAGAAAGGCCTCCCTCGTCACCCTTGGGGATGCTGTCCTCCGCTATCTGTAGTTCCGTTCTGCAGCTGGTGAGGAGTTGCTGGCGAGGACAGGCAGCTGGGCTGCAACATAGGAGTAGACCTGCCTTCCACGGTTGAATCCACAATGTCTGGGTGTTGATCCAAAGAGCTGGGGCATATAGCTTCATATCTATTAGCAGTGTGGTAGGCCTGTAATGGATCTGGAGCTGCAGTGTCCATGTTTGTAGCCTCCTCTGTGTTGTCTTGCCCTCTCTCCAAGGATGCTCCGGTGGCCGTGTTTCTTTGAGGATTGCCTCTTTTGGTGTGCTTTTGGGGAGTTCCCAGTGTTGCTCCCTGAGTTCTTGCCAAACTGCTGGCCTGCTCACTGATGGAGAGGAGCTGCAATCTAACCTGTTTGTAGCAGTTTTTGCGAAGGGCTCCAGGGATAGTGGTGGTGAATTCTTGTGACCAGTTGTGCAGCAAAAATACATGAGTGCATCAGGAGATTCAAAACTGTTCGGGACCCCATTATGCATAACCCACATCGTGGCTGGGTAATGCAAGGAGAAGGACAGTCCAATACTGTGCATTTTATGCCTTGCCTCAGAGTATGCTCGACGCTTGTCTGACAGATCCTTATAGAAGTCCTGAAAAATGTGGATCCTATTCGATCTCTACACTACATGCTGTAACTCACGAGCTCTAGCTAGGACCTTCTCTTTGTCCCTAAAATCAATAAATCAGGTTATGATAGGTCATGGTCTGTCCTGGGCCTGAGACAAGGTGGCTAACGTGATGGTGTGCTGCGTTCCACCTGAAGCGGTATCAATGGGTCCAACTGAAGCATTTCAGGGATGGCTAATTGTAGAAATCCCTCAGTATCTTTGCCTTCTAACACTTGGGGAAGCCCAGGAAGCAAAGATTATTATGGTGATCTCGATTCTCGAGGTCATCCATCTTACTGCACAGCATCTGTATGGTCCGTTGTTGATCTCTTAATTCTGTCCTTAAGTGCTGAACATGTCCCTCCATCCTGAGACCATTGTTCAGTATGCAGCATCCTGGTTTCTAAATTGTGAACCACTTGGGTGTTTGATTAGTTGCCACAGTGACTTGTGCCATCTGGGCCATAAGTTGGCCGAACATCACCTCAACTGACGGTTGCTACCAGGTTTGTGGCAGCGGCCTTCAGCCATATTTTCAGGCCTACCTCATCCAGGAGGCTCTTCAGTTAAATAGCGATGAAGTTAAATTAGTGTAGCTTGAGTATCACCCCACAAGTTACAGTAGAGTGAGGATACAATACCAGCTAATAGAAAAAGGATTTTAAAGGATATTTCCTCTGTGTGGGTTAGCTGATCTTTAAGCTGCCATCCTATTTAGCGCCCTAGTGGCCAGTCCATCCCTACTTTTAAAAGGAGTTGGAGGATATATTAGCCTAGTTATAACTGGATTGGGACAAAATCACTGGCGGAGGGGTGGTGCCAGGGATGTGAAATTGGCATATGTGGTGCCTATTCACAAGAAGGGTAAAAGGAGTGAGGTGGCAAATTATAGACCGGTGAGCCTGACTTCTGTCATAGGGAAGATTATTGAAGGTATCCTGAGTGAAACTATTATTGATTATATGAGAGGTAAAAATTTAATGTATAGAAGTCAGCATGGATTTGTGGTAAATAGATCATATGAAACAAATTTGGTGGCCTTTTATGAATTTATTAGTAACTTATTGATGAAGGAGGAATGTAGATATGGTAATGCTCGACTTTAGCTTTTGACACTGTTCCACATTGTAAAATTATTGAAAACTTATTGTGATGGGGTTAGATTCAGTCAAAGTAAGATGGGCTGACAAATAGAGTTCAGAAGGTGAGACTGCATGGCTATGTGTCTGATCCACTAAAGGTGGTGAGCGGTGTACCCCAAGGTTCAGTGCTTGCACCATTGCTGTTCAGCATTTTATTAGTGATTTGAAGATATTTAATAAAAATAAGCTAATAAAATGTGTTGATGATGTTAAGGTGGGGGGAGTAGTGGATACTTTCAATGTTAGATTGATATTGGGGCAGCACTTGATTTATATAATGGAATGGGCAAAAAAATGGGATGACCTTTAACAGGGAGAAATGTATTATAATGCATTTTGAAAGCATAATGTTCAGCAGACATAATAAGCAGGGTCTAAAACTAAAGGTGTCAGAATGTGAAAAGATCTTGGAGTGTATGTACAAAATGATCTTAAAAGTGGTGTCCAAAGTAAAATAGCATCAAATAAAGCCATGCAGTAGATAAACTGTATGAGATGGGGTTTTCAATCATGGAGTAGGGAGGTTTTGTTGCTCTGTATAGGACAATGGTTAGGCCCATCTTGGATTATTGTTCCACCATTTTTGTCCCTTCCTTATTAAGGATGTCAGGGTAATGAAGAGGCCCCAGAGAACTTTTACTAGAATAATTGCTGGAGGTCAGGGTAAATCATATGAGGAGATATTGGAGAAATTGGGTTTGGAGCCATTGGTGAATAGAAGGTGAGGGAGACTTATTGTTACTATATAAAATTCTGAGGATGAAGATCTTAAACTGGAATTGGGTCTGGAATCAGTACTAAAGCCATAACACCTAAGAGTACATAATAAGCAACTAGGGAGGAAACAGTAAGAACTGAACTGAGAAGAAATGGTTTTAAATGTAGGGCAGTTAGGATGTGGAATAGACTGCCGGAGGATGTGGTGGATGCTGATAGTGTGGGGATTTAAAAAAAAGATAGGATAAGTTCCTTATAGAAGTTGGTGACTTAGGTCATCTCCACTGAATTGTGGGGAAGTCTATATGGCTTGGCCTTCCTCCTTAAACCTCCAGTATGAACTCCAGTATGAACACTCATCTCATGAGTAGAGATAGGCATTCATGAGGCCATGAACTGCTGTAGATCTGATACTGTGATTCAAATTGTGTACTATATGCTAAGCTTGACTTTTGCTTTGAAGTTAGGCATGAAACTGCATAAGAAGTATTTCTTTATTGCTTCCTGAGTGTGCCAGCACTGCTCATTGTCCAGATAAGCCAGTGGAGGCTGACAGGGGAGGAGATAAAGGCAGAGACATCTGCCAGTACTTTTCAACGTACTTGCAGAAGGATTGCATTGGACACAGTGGATTTTCTGCATCCTCGGCATGAACCCTGTTATGTTCCAACCAACCTCTCCAGTTGGGTTTTAGGCCCATCACATACAGAGATTGCCCTTGTCAGGGTAACTCATGATCTCTTCTTAGTGAGAGCCTGAGGACAAGCTTCCATCACGATGCTCTTGATGTGTCATCAGCATTTGACAGTTAACTATGGGGTACTTCTCGATCACCTGAGGGACTATGTGGGTCTCAGCAGCACCACGTTGCACTGGTTTAAGTCCTACATCTCCAGGAGAATGTAAAAGGTAGCCCTGGAGAACTTCAGAGGCTTTGCTTTGTTCTGTAGAGTTCCTAAAGGCTCGATCCTTGTCCCCATTTTGTTTTCTGTGTACATTCAGCCATTAGGAGAGATCATTAGATGGAGCAGAGTTGGGGTTCACTGCTATGCAGATGATACTCAGCTGTACCTGTCTTGTTCTGTGCTGAGTCAGGTTTCTATGTCATGTCAGTGAAAGAAAAACAGAGACTGTGAAAATAGCCATGACTTCATAGTGAATGGAAAGATGGCGACAGTTGTATTTGTGGGGGCGTTGTCCCCACCCTATTACATGGGGCTTTGCCCCACACCCCTTTCTAAATATACTAACTCCAAAGTTGTAGCACCTTGAAGAGGGCTATACAACTGTCACCATCTTTCCATTGTCTATGAAGCCTTGGGTGTTTCTCACAGTTGCTGATTTTGCTTCACTCACATCATAGGCTACCTTGAGTCAATGTTTGGCAGAAAAAATGACTGGATGGCCTCAAACTGGTTATGGCTCAACACAGATAAGACAGAGGTCATGGTGATGGAGGGCACTCGGGGTTTAGCTGTTGATGGTGTGACCGTCAAACAACCATATCGATTCCTGTATAAGCACTCCAAATGAGTGGTGCCAAACTCATAACAGAGACTTCAAATCTTCAAAGCAGTAAAGCACTCTGCAAAGTTGTTTGCCGATGAAAAATATGTTTTCTTTCAATCTGAGTATAAATGCAATGGGAACTCATGATATAACTTGAAATTGAACAGTCTCTTACAAAGTTACTCAGAGGCATTCAATTTGTAGCAAGCTTGTGGCACTGTCCTGTAACTTACCAGATAGGCTTTGTTACTCAGAGCACTGACACAGTGGACTGATCGATGGTGTGGCTCTCCTTCAGTAGGTAGCCACGGTCTCATGGTGGCTGATGGGTATCCAGTGGTAACAGTGACCCCAAATGAGTTACTACAAAATAGCGACTAATTTTGGCTGCTACTATTCTGGGCTGGCCCTGCACATTAGTGACTGTATGGGAAAGTGACTGTAGTGAAGGGCGAACAACAGGGAGAATAGTGAGGGGAGGGACAGAGGAGGGTTTTAGGGGACTGCTGCTGCTGCCAAGCTAGCCGTGTGGCATGGTGGTGTGGGTGGCTAGCTCTGGCACAACAGGTACCGGGTTAGGGACTGAGAGTAAGCAATTTACCTCTGCTGGTGGCTGTGGGACTTACATTTTGCTGAAATCTGGATTTTGCCCCTCCCAACATGCACCCTTCTGCAGTTGAGAATCTTAATTCAAGGGGTGGGGTGCAAGCCCCTGTGAGGGGGTGCAGGGTGCAGCCTCCCACAAAAAACACTTTTTAAATCCAGATGTCAGATCACCTTGAAGTGTATATCGCTGATTTGCTTTTCGGTGATATACATACCAAAATGAGCGATAGCTGTTTGCAATTGTTATTCGACGTAGGAACTCAGCTTATGTGGTAAAGAAAGTGGAGTAATTTTGGACTGCATATTTGACTCATGAATAACAGGTGTAAGATGTAGTCTGATCTGGCTTTTACCACCTTCAGAATATCACCAGGATCAAGTCATATCTAACTCAAAAGACCTCGTGATGATCATCCATGCTTTCATATTGCAACACTCTCTACCAAGGGATATCTGGAGGTTTGATACATAGATACATAGAAAGTGTCGGCAGATAAGGGCCTATGGCCCACCCAGTCTGCCCATTGAACTTGTAAGTTCAGTTTGTTTTCCAAGAAGTCTGTTTCCCTACCCTGACCTCTAGAGTTCCTTTATGTCTATCCCATGCATTCTTAAATCCGTGATTGTTTCAGCCTCCACCACTTCCTCTGGCAGGTGTTCCACTTGTCCACCACCCATTCTGTGAAGAAATTCTTTCTCATGTTTCCTCTGAATCGTCCTCCTCCAACTTCATCCATGCCCTCTAGTCCTGGAACATCTTTTCAGTTAAAAATAGTGTTTTCCTGCACCCTGTTCCTCCCTGTAAGATACTTGTATGTCTCTATCATATCCCTCTCTCCTCCTGTCCTCCAGGGAGTACATGTTCAGTTCCTTCAACCTGTCTTCATAGGACTTGTGATGCAATCCATGCACCATCTTTGTTGCCCTCCTCTGAACCTTCTCTACCCTGTCTATGTCCCTTACGTAGGTATGGTCTCCAGAACTGTACACTGTACTCCAGGTGGGGCCCTCACTAGTGTCTTGTAGCTGAATTATGACCTCCCTTTTCCTGCTGGTGATGCCCCTGCCTATACATCCCAGCATCCTATTTGCTTTACCTGATGCCTTGTCACACTGTTTCCCTACCTTGGAGGTCATCAGAGATGACAACCCCAAGATCCCTTTCCTGCTTGGTGCATGCTATCCTCCACCCCCCAACTGATATATTGTGCCAGGGTTTTGTGCCCCATATGCATTATCTTGCACTTCTTTGCATTGAATTTCAACTGCCAAACCCTGACCATTCTTCAAGTTTCTGCAGGTCCTTCTCATTCTGTCTACACCCTCTGGTGTGTCTACTCTGTTACAGAGCTTTGTGTCATCAGTGAACAGTGAAATTCTGCCTTCTAGATCCTGCGCAATGTCACTGATGAAGATGTTGAATAGGACCGGTCCCAGCACTGATCCCTGTAGCCCCACTGGTCACTCTTCCTCTGTGGGTGACAGCTATTTACCACAACCCTCTGTGTCCTGCCACCCAGCCAGTTACCTACCCACCACACTACTGTCCTGCCCACACCCATATTCCCAGTTTGTGTAATAGTATTCATGTGGCACAGTGTCAAAGGCCTTGCTGAAGTCCAGATAGGCCATGTCCACTGCCCTCCTGATCCACCTCCCTAGTCACCCAGTCAAAAATTCAATGAGGTTGGTCTGACATGACCTTCCCCTGGTGAAACCATGCTGCCTTGGGTCCTGTAGTCCATTGACAACCAGATGTTCCACCAATCTCTCCTTCAGTAGTGCTCCATGATCTTTCCCACTACCGAGGTGAGGCTGACTGGTCTGTAGTTCCTGCTTCCTCTTTGTTCCCACTTTGTATAAGGGGACTACATCTGCTGTCCTCCAGTCTTTGGGTACCTCCCTGTTTCCAGTGATTGGCTAAACAGGATAGCCAGAGGTTCAGCCACCTCTCTTAGTTCTTTAAGGACCCTGGGTGCATCCCATCTGGCCCCATTGCTTTATCAACTCTTATTACTTCCAGTTCCTTCAGGACCCTTTCTTGTGTAAAGGGACTTGTGTCCATTTCTGCACCATTCTCACCTTATGCTCCTTCAGACCCATTACCCCTCTTCCTCAGTAAAGACTGAGCAGAAATACCTGTTCAATATGTCAGCTTTACTGTTGTCATCCTCCACGTGGCTCCCATCCTCCCCTTCAGTCTCACTATCCCTCCTTTGTCTTTCTTTTTCACTATGTACCTGTAAAAGGTTTTGTCCCCTCTACCCACTGATTTTGCAATGTGTTCTTCTGTCTGAGCTTTGGCTTCCCTTACTGACTTCCCTGCCTCCTTTGTTTCTCCTGGTACTTCTCCCTATCCCTTCTGCCTGTGTCTTTTGTATTGCCTGAATGCAATCTTTTTGGCTTTACTTTTCTTTGCTACCTCTTTGGAAAACCATAATGGTCTCCTCTTCCTTTCCTCTTGCTAACCTGCTTGATGCATAATTCTGTTGTTCTTATAATCCCCATTTTAAATACTGCCCACTGTTCCTCAACCCCTGATTCCTGTCCCATTCCCTTAATGCCTCTTTCAAGTATCTCCCCATTTTCCCAAAGTCTGCCCCTAAAATCCAGGATCGTGTTTTGTGTGGTTTGGTTCTGCTCTTTCTGTGATTTCAAACCACAATGACTGGTGGTCACTGTTACCCAGGTGCTCCCCACTGTTACCCCCATCACACTGTCCCTGTTTGTGAGCACAAGGTCCAATATTGCCTTCTGCCGAGTTGGTTCCGTGACCAGTTGCTTGAAGAAGGCACCCTGAAGAGGAGTCCAGGATAAATCTGCTCCTAGTTGATGCTGCTGCTGCTGGGATGCTCCAGTCCACGTCTGGAATATTGAAGTCTCAACCAGTACTACCTCACCCTTGTCTGCCATCCTTTGGATGGCTAGCATCAGCTCCTATCTGTTTCTTCCTCCTGGGCTGGTGGTCTATAGACAGATGCCAGATACAATGCCTTCATCTGGCACAGAATGTTGCAGCCCTACTGATAGTGGGCTTCTCATGGAGTGACCCTATCATGCTGGTTCTGCATTCATTGCACTGGCTGCCTTTGCCGTAGCACATCACCTTCAAGATCTAACTGTTGACATAAAAGACCCTACGTAGTTTGGAACCAGACTATCTGAAAAGCTGTCTGTTCCTTATCACACAGTAAGTAAGTAAGTCAAAATTAATTTCCTAAGTGCCTTTCAATACCATGGTGCTTTACATTAAAATAAACATTCAATATAATAATATCATCAAAATTCTTAAAACCTTGCAAAAGGCCTGATAGAACAAATAAGTTTTAAGCTCCAGTTTACAGTCCATCCTCCCTGCTCCACTGATGTTGCCCTGCTTTTTGTTCTTCCTTTAAGACTGAAACTATTGAGTGACAGAGGTTTTGGAGTGGCTGTTACAGTCTTTTTTTTCTCCCTCCTCTTGGTTGGCCCTCCTTCTGATGAGAACCCCAGCCTCCATCACCACCTGGGACTTACCTGCCAGCCATCTTCCCAAGGGCTCCCCAAAGGCAGGGTCAGTGGGGTTTCCCAAGCCTGACACGCAATGGGTACAATTCTGGTTGGAGTCACCAGCTGGTCAGGTGTGGTGCCAGCAAGCACTTGTCATTATCCCACCACTGGCTTTTTCCTCTGGTTTTCGCCCTCAGGAGATGTGACGTGCAATGACATCATGGTGCATGCCACATGTTCCATGCCTCCCGACCTTTTAGCCTGTGCTGCTCCTCCTGCATCTGCTAGGGCCAGGCAAACTTCAGGCTCTGTCCACCCTGCCCCATCCAAGGAGGAGGGCAGTCCTATGGACACTCCATCCTCCTCCCAGTCCGGCCCTCCAACAGCCTGGATTCAACTCAGAACCCGGGATATTGGCATTGCAAGTGGTTGCTCTACCACTGTGCCAGTGGGCTGGCCTGGCTGCTTGAGTCTTATGGAATTCAGTCCTTTCTTATATATTTATAGACAGCACCATGGAGGCCTTCTAAGCCTCTTTGAAGGCCTTCCTAGTCAGTCATGCATTCTCTCATCACAGAAACAGAATTTGATGGCAGATAAGGACCACTTAATCAATTATGGTTTCCTGCCTTGAATTACTTTATTTTGAGTTTAATCTATACTGTATTTTATAAATCTCTTATCTTTGAACTTTATAGCACTCAGAGCCTTTTGGACTGGGTGCTTTATAAATAATTTGCCTTGCCTTGCCTTGTTCTCTTTGTTCACTTTGAGAGGTTCTTGTGATTCTTGGACTTTGCATTGTATGACAATGTCACATACTGGTGCCAGTGTCATTAATCTTTATCTCAAAAGGGTCTGGCTAGGGTCTCAGATGCCCTCCCAATTGCATCTGGCTATGTACAATTGCAGATTGAACCATAGCTTGTGGATGTGGGCAGGCACAGTATCAAGGTACAAAGCGGTGAAATGTCGGAGCTTTTGTAAATAAGCAGGTGTCATGGGATGGTGGTAGGTAGCCTGATCTTTTTGCTGTTTATGTATTTTGATTTGGTATCATAGAATTATAGAATCATAGAAATGTGATGGCAGAAAAAGGCCCTTTGGCCCATTGAGTCTGCCCTTACCTACCCCTCCCTACTTGTCCTCTCCCCAACGAGATCCCTCGCCTTGCCCCGGTCAACCCCTGTGCCTGTCCATGACCTTTTGAATCCCTCCACTGTTTCAGTCCCCACCACTGCCTTCAGATGACTGTTCCAGGGCTTCACCACTCTCTTTGTGAATAATCATCCCTTCAGATTACCCCTAAATCTTCCTCCCTCTAGCCTTAGCCAGTGACCTCTAGTTTTAGCTCCTTCTGTCCTTGTGAGTAGGCTCTCTGCCTTATTGATCCACTCTGAGTATGTAAACATTTTATCATGTTCCCCTCTCCTTTCTGGTCTCCAGTGGATGCAAATCCAGCTCTGTCAGCCTCTCCTCCTAGTGCTTCTCATTCATCCTGAGCACCATTCTATTGGCCCTATCAGTCCCTTCTATGTCCTTGTGTAGGTGAGGTCTCCAGAACTGGACTCCATACTCAGGTGAGACCTCACCATGGATTTATAAAGTAGCATCAGCGCCTCCTCCTTCTGCTTGTTATACCCCTCCTTATGCATGCCAGCATTCCATTAACTTTGCCCCCACCTTGCTACATTGGTTCCCTGCCTTAAGGTTATCTGAAATTTTAATCCACAGATCCCTCTCTTGCTTAGTTTCCTTGATTACCTCCCCCCCAGTGTGTAATTCACCTGAAGTTTATTCCTCCCGTGTACATTACTGTACACTATATGGCATTAATTTCAGCTGCTAGGCTTCCGACCACCCTTCAGCAATCTTAGGCCTTCCTCATTGCCTCTACCCCATTGGAGGTGTCCACCCTATTACAGATCTTCTTTACTGAAAATAGACAGACCTTTCCTTGCAGTTCCTCCACTATGTCACTGATATAGATGTTAAACAGGATTGGCCCCAGCACTGAACCCTGAGGGACCCTGCTCATCACCCCTTCCTCCCTGCAATGTACCCCATTTATTACCACCCTTTGGCTTCTGCCCATCAACCAGTTCTTCACACACCTTGTTATTTTCTGACCCACCCCAAACTTTCCAGCTTATTTTCCAGCCTTCAGTGGGTACAGTGTTGAAGGCCTTCTCAAAGTCCAGATAGGTCATCCACTGCCCCTCCCTGATCTACCATCCTCGTCACAAAATTGAAAAACTCAATCAGGTTCATCTGGCATGTCCTCTCTTTTGTGATGCCATGCTGATGGGCCTCCTGTAGTCCATTACCCTCCAAATAGCTGAGCAACCTTTCTTTTAATATCACCCCATCACCTTCCCAACCACCAAAGTGAGGCTGACCAGGCAATAATTACGCCTCCTCCTGCTGCCACTCTTGTGAAATGGCACCATGTCTGCTCTCATCCAGTCTTTGGTAGCCACCCTGTATCCAGGGACAAGTTGAACAACCTCAAGAGAGATGCCGCCAGCTCCTCCCTTAGTTACTGGAGTACCCTAGGATATGGGGCATCTGGACCCATAGTCCACCCTCAACCTCCATAATTCCTCCCTTACCCTGTTCTCACTGATTGGGCTAGATCTGCCCTTATGTTATCCTTTCCCCACTCCCTTAACACGGTCCTTCCTTCCTCTTCCACCGTGAAGATTGAACAGCAGTACCTATTCATCACTTCTGCCTTCTAAAGTCCACCTCCACTGGTACTCCCCTGCCACTTCACCCCTACTATCCTTGCCTTGCTTTCCTCTTCTCTCCTAAATATCAAAGAAAGTTTTATCGCACCTTTTTGCCTGCCTAGCAATTTTCAACTCCTTTTCTGCTTTTGCCCTCCTGATCTTCTGCCCCACCGCCTCAGCTTCTCCTGAACATTTCCTATCCTCCTTCCCCTGCAACCTCTTATATGCTCTGAATGCCTTTTCCTTTCCCCGATTGGTCCTTACTTCTCTGGTGAACCACAATGTCTTCTTACTCCTTTCTTCCTCGCCTTCCTTATGCAGATTTCGTGGCATTCTGTAACCCTGCCTTAATTAAATTTCATAATTTCTCCACTTCTCCTGATGCCTCTCAATCCTAAATATCTCCCTTATTTTGGCAAAATCCACCCAACTGAAGTCCAGGACCTCTGTGTTGGTCCTATTTGCTTCATCTTCCATTCTGACCTTGAAGCTCACTGTATTATGGTCGCTTGCTCCAAGGCTGATCCACCCACTCCAACTTCTTCCACACTATCCCCATTGGTGAACACCATGTCTAGTATGCTGCCCCCAAGTGGGTTCCCTAACCAGCTGTTCCAAGCAGCTCCCTGGAGGGACTCGGGGATCTCCTGCTCCTGGCTGACCTAGGATGATGTCAGGAGATTATTAGATGAGCGAAATGCTGATTTGTTAATCAGGCTAGTGTTGCAGCATATCTCATGTGTGTTCAGGTGCCAACTGAGCCCAGCATGGAGAGTACAGTACAGTACCCAAACAACCCAAAGAATACTGCTCTCCAGTGGCTGTTCTGACCTCTGCATAGAATTACCTGAGGAGATTGTTAAAGTCTTCAGATGTATCTGCTAACCATTGAATTATTTTTGTTACAGTCCACTGATTAAACATTAAGTGGCTCATTGGTCTAACATACTAACATACTAAATGCCAGCAGAATAGTCCTAATGGTCTTCCGAGTCTGCTCGATTGGTCAACCCCCACCCTGGGTGCTGACCTTGCTGCCCCTCACCTTCTCTGGCTTCTCCTTCCCAGTTCTGGATATTCTTGCTGCATTGGATTTTGCTTCCAGAACCCTTCCCTGTATCTGTCCCAGCCCTCTTGAACCCCTCCACCGTCTCTGCCTAGGAGTCTGATTCCGCTTAGGGTGTGAGAGATAGTGGTTTCAAATCCTGAACAAGCCTTGAGGTCAGGCAAATAGAATTATCTCAGTTTGATGGTTACTAAGACGGCCAGGCTGGGTGGCCTGTCGGTCGCTCTGTAACAGCTAGTGTTGAAGTGAGCATTTTCAGTTTAATTTTGTTTTGTACTCTTTGTTTAAAGTATTTTTAAGCTATTTTATTTTTATTCTAACTCTATTCATTTTGTAACTAGTTATGGGTTTATTCCTCTACTGCTCCTGGAAGTGGCTGATTTGTAGGGGTTTATGGGCCTATGTGGAATGGGTTCATTTTTCCCCTCCGACTGTTTTCGATCTTGACTTTGGAACCTCTTTTTGGAGTGTAAGATGGGCAATCCACCTGCCGACAGTCTTGGGTGTGTAGCAGTCTGCGATTCCATACTGGAAGGAGGTCTGGATGGTGTGTTCCTCTCTCGCCTGATTTTCCAACTGCCTGAATGCTTTTTGTTTGGTGGCATGAGTACTGCTGTCTGAGGGTCTGTAGTCAATTCTGTTCTTGTGTCGTTTATGAGTTCTATATGATATCATTTTCAGAAGGGACCCTAATTTGATGAAGGCCTGTTTTTATAAACTGGACATTTAACTTTTGACTTCATGGGCCATTTTCATAAATTGTTGTATTTGTTGACTGTAGCATTTAATTCTCAGCTATTTGATTGCCCTACCTAGTTGATCTCCCATTTTTGGGCTGTAACAGCACAGGGTTGGGCTTTCTCTGCTGGGAGTCAGCGGTTGGAGATCTTTCCCCTAGGGATCCCGAGAAACTATTTAGTTGGGTTCTTCTGGGGTTCTTCAGTAGCTGTTGTAGTCTAGTGGCGGACCTTGGTGTGGACCTTTGGGCTCTTAGCTGGGAGCGATCTAGCCCCAAAGAGGCTTCCATGATCTTTTCTCAGATTAACTGGTCAATTTTGTACAAACTTTTATTTGAACAGTGAGATTGTTTTGAGAATCATATTTATCGAGTCATGTGATGAAACTTTTGGTTTGTTTGCTTTGCTCCATTTGCAAATTATATCTGGCATTGAGAGTCTCTACTTCTTGAAGTCTTGGCAGTGAGAGTGCCAGGCCTGGGGATCTTCAGACTTTTATTGGTGACATTTTATGAATTCTGTGTTGAAAAACTCTGGACATTTTGTTTTTAAGTATTCATATATTTTTTTCATCACAATTGTTTATTGTGTGAGAGTACCATTACAGTTTCTTCGGGCATTAATAGTGAGAGTATTTAATTACCTGGGGATATATTTGATTTTCAGATTCACCTTTCTCTTATTATTTAGATAAGTTATTGAAATTATTTTGGATTTAGTCATTTTCTTTTTCTTTTCTGTTAGTTGTTATACTATTTTTTGGCAGTGATGGTGCCAGAATAGCTCTCCAGGACCTCCTTGTGAATGAGCTTGCTCAATGAAGTTTTCCTGCAATAAACTTGAACTTGACCTTTGGGCACCGTGTAGTGAGAGTACCTGGTGCTCGGAACTTTTATTGTTTTGTTTTATTTGCTTTTGTTGGGTAAATGGGATTTTGGGGTATTATGGTTTGTTTTGAATTTTGTTTATGTTTTTGGCTCCTTTGGGAGTTTGTTTAATTTTGAACTGCAACCATTTTAGGATTCTGTTACAAGGAAATTGAATTATTTGGTGTTGTTCTTAGCCACAGCTTAGTGGCCATTTGTGGAATATGCCTGTTTGCTCACCTGGTCCTGTGCTATTGTCCTCCTCTCTCTGTGCCCTCCACCCATTCTCCCCCACTTGCCTCCATTTAACAGTACTGTTGTGTACTGGGGATTGCTCTGCGAGGGGTGGGCCTGGATGTGGGGGGTGCGGACATTGGAGTTGAATGAGCAGTTCTCTCCCATAGAGGTGAGTTAGAGACTAGAAGATGCCCTGGGGCAAAATGGTGTCTGGAACATGGTGGTCACGTCTAGTCCCCATACCCAAAGGCAGCACCTCTTTGGGTGGGCAAGTAGCCAGGGCGGCTCATGAACATCGTCCAACTTGGCGTTATTATGCAATACCAGATCCATTGAAAACAAAATTGCACTTATTGCAGATTTTGTTGGAACAGAGATCTGGTTTGCATCACCGAGACCTGATTGGATGGAAATGCTGCTCCATTTTGGAAGCAGCTATTCCTCCAGGTACTTGGTGATACATCGCCGAATTGGATCGTGGGGGCAGGGGTAGTGGTCTGTTTCAAGGCCAAATTGAGTCTCATGGGTGTACCAGTTGATGAAGCTGAATCCTTTGAGTGCACTGTCGTAGCTGGTGTGGAGTGCAGGATAGCTCTCATCTACCATCCACCCAGGGGATGAAAAGCTATTCCTGCAGGAAGTAGCGAGACTTTGCTGCCAACATGGCTTTGGAGTTGCCCAGACTGATGGTTCTGGATGACTTCAATGCCTGGGTTGATGGACGAATCCCCACTTCTTGGACAACATTTCCTCCAATTGATGATATCACTGGGCTTCACACAGGTTGTTTCCTCAGCTACCCATAATGGTGGTCAGTCCTTGAATTTGTCTTCCTCCTGAGGTTGGAGTCCCCAATTTGGGGTGGAACCTGTTGGTTGGTCCAATCACTACACCGTGAGGTTCAATTTTATACCCCCTGTGTAGGTCTGCTCCTGTGGAGATGGTCAGTTTCTGCCCTTTAGGGATGTGGTCCCTGAAGACCTGGCGGTGGTGATTGACCTCTCAGAGTTTGTAGATGTCTACTCCAGGTCCAGAGCCATTGGTTCTGGCCTATAATAAGGCTATTTCCTCAGCTCTTGACATGATTGCTCCAGTCTGTGTTAAGCCCCTTCCACTTCACCTCGAGCCCCTTGGTTAAGGGTCTCTGAGGAGTTGTGGAGGTTCAGACATAGACATTTAGAATGGCGCTGGCAGAAATCTACCTTGGATGCCGACCAGCTTATTTTGTTGGACCATTATCAGCTCTACCAATCAGTGAGTCCCATAAGAAGGCAGAATTCCTGTCCAGGAAATCACTGTCACTCGGAATTGACTGGCCCAGCTCTTCCGAACTGTGGACAGGCTGTTCAACCCAGTCTGTCTGCAGCTCCATCAAGTTTTTCACAAATGCAGTGTGATAAGATTGCTCGATTCTTTGTGAATAAGGTGGCTGACATCAGGTTAGAGACCTGTTGGACCCAGTCTCTGGGGATGCAGTTGGTCGGTGCTCAGCCACTATGCCTCTTGTTTCCTGGAGTACCTTTGACCTGCTGGAGTTTGTTGATATTATGAGGATTGCCCAGGGGATGCACTCTACCTACTGTAGTTTAGACACAGGCCCTACTTCACTAATTCTGGGTTGTAGTGATATCATCGGCCCTGTCTTGGCTCAGATTGTCTGGTGATCCTTGGAATTGGGTGAGTTTCAAGCTCCCTGAAGGAGGTAGTGGCAACATCCCTTCTGAAGAAACCTTCTTTGGACCGGATACTCTAGCTAACTACAGACCTATCTCGAACCTTTCTTTTGTGGGAAAGCGTTATCACGAAAGTTGTGGCCATTCAACTGCAGAACCGTTTGACCATCCATAGTATATATGAACCTCTCCAATCTGGTTTTCATAAGAGACACAGTACTGAGGCTGTTCTGGTATGGGTGCTCAATGATCTCCTGATGGCGAGAGTGGAGAAACTGCTCCATCTAGGCACTCCTAGATCTGTCTTCAGCCTTTGACACTGTAGACCATGGGGTTCTGCTCGGTGCCTGAGGTCCATCTGTGGACTGACTGACACAGTACTCAGATGGTTCTCATCTTTCCTCACTGGTAGAACTCAAAGAGTCATCTCAGGGATTTTCTCTTCCAAGTCTTTCTCTCTGCCTTGTGGGGTTCCTCAGAGCTTGGTGCTGCCCCTTGTTGTTTGCAGTGTATATGCTGCCCTCAGAGAATTGTAAGACAGTACAGGCTGAGGTTTCACTGCTATGCTGATGATACCCAGCTCTACCTGTCTTTGCCCCGACCAGGTTAGTGCTCTCTCAGTATTTAACAGCTGCCTCGCTGAAATCCAAGATTGGATGAATTCCAATGGGTTTAAGTTGAACGAAGGTAAAACTGAGGTTTTAGTTGTGGACCCAGGATGCAAGACTGAGGGGTTGAGGACTGATTTGCCCTCCAGTTTATTCTTGGGGCTCTCAGATCCTTACCTCCGAATGGGTGCATGACCTCAGAGTAATACTTGATGACGGGCTGACCCTTCATCATCAGGTGCCGCAGTCATTAGTTAGCCTTTTATAATCTTAGGAACATTGCCAGGATCAAGCACCTTGTTCTGTCCAGTGATTTGCCGTTTTGGTCCATGCCTTTGTGACCTCGCACCTTGACTATTGAAACTCCCTTTACTTAGAGCTTCCTGGGGTTGATATCCACCACTTGCAGCTAGTGCAATGCTGCTGCTCATTTACTGACTGGGGTATCCAGGAGATCTCATATTAACCCAGTGCTGTGCGATTTGCACTGGCTGCCGATTCAGTGGTGGATCACCTTTAAGGTAGGTTTGTTAACTTACAAAGCCCTAAATGGACTGGGTCCTGACTACTTGAAGGAGCTTCTGACTCCTTACACCCTGTAGCGACAGCTCCGCTAGGCTGACAAGGGGTTGCTGGAGATTCTAGGTTAGTTTGAATTCATCTGGGGCTCACGCTTTTATGTTTGCTGCCCCAACCTTCTGGAATTCTTTGCCCCATTAGCTTCAGGAGTGCAGGACTGTGGAGAGCTTTAAGCAGGCACTGAAAACATTTTTATGGAATAAGACATTCCCTGATTATTATCTGTTATGATTTTAACTATATTTTAATTGAACTGTCTGTGACTGTGTGAAGTGCCTTTATAATGTCAAAGGCGCTCAATAAATAAAGCTATTATTATTATTATAAGAAGGAATCATTTTCAGAAGAGAGATGCTCAAGGACAAGGGTCATGCTATGAAGCTGGGGGGTAGACTCAGGGAGATGTGAGGAAGTACTTCACAGAGTGGGTGGTAGATGCCTGGAACATCCTCCCAGCGGAGGTGGTGGGGACAGAAACTATAAAGGGTTCAGAAGTATGGGTTAGGCTCACAGGAACCCAGGGATGTGTATTGCGACTCAGGCTTCCTACATGGGGCCCTTGATAGTAGTCAGATAGCAGGGGAGATATATCGACCTCACCAAGGCCTTTAACAGTGCCAATCATAAGACACTACTAAATGAGCTCCACTACTTTGGCATCTCCACTGAAGCAGTTGGATAGTTCCAGAGCTACCTTAGCAACAGGTCCCAACAGGTAAAAGAGATGATACTCTCCAATTGTCAACAAGTTCTCACTGTGGCCTCAAGGGTCAATTCTAGGCCCACTTTTATTTAGCCTGTATATTAACAAACTTCCTCAGTGTGCAAAGAACCAATTCTTCTTTATGCTAGTGACACAGTTATCTTCTCCAAAACCATAATCCAGACTACCTAGTATCCAACCTCCAAAGAGACTTTGCCACTGCTGAAGTCTGGTTTGCTAAATACAAGTTTCATGTGAATTATAAAAAGAATCAAAAGTAATGATATTGCTAACCCCAAAATAGGCACAAGGACCACTGGATAGCGATTCTTGATAACCTCGAACCCCAGAGCAAGTACTGTATATACTTTAAAATACCTTGGCATTATCCTGGACAGCTCCCTATCCTTTGCTCAGCACACTGATCTGACTGTTAAGGTCATTAACTCTGGAATTTACCTCCTTTATAGACTCCATCACAGCCTTACCCATGAGGCATTGTCACTTGCTGTTAATAGCTATATTTTCCATTATAGACAATAGACTGGTGGTATATGGAGCAGCCCTGACTCCACCCTCAAAAGGGTCAATGTTGCCCTTAATAAATCCTGTGGACTGATTCTTGGTGACCATAGATTAACCCACACGTAATCTATATGTGCTTACTTATTGCATTACCCTACAGGGTAGGATATGGTATCAAGTGTGTCTCCTCAGTAAGAAAACTTGCCTTAGACTGATCCCATCTGCCATCTAGAACCTCCTCGTCACTGCACCAACCACCCGCACAAGAAGCACATATAGACAATCACTTCTTGTCCCTTTCCTTTCTTCTGTATTTCTTGAGCACAGAGGTCTTTTGCATATCGTGCCCCACACTGGCTTAATGAACTCCCACTGGACAAAGCAAAGCCTAAACTGGGGCCTTTTAAGAGAAACACTGCCAACACCTTACCAATCAAAGCAGATGTGACTGTTAACTCCATCTCTCTCTATGGCCACCTTCCCATCTGCCCTCTTTCTCGCTTACTTCCACTGCCCAGTCTCCCTGCTCCTTCTATCCCTGCCAAAATCCAGCCAGTTCAATCATTTTCCTATCTTCCATGATGCACTTATTTCTACCCTCACTTCTCCCCTTTAACGTTGACAAAGGAACCATTTTCTGCCTGCTCCTCTATATGACTGTAACAGTGTATCTCCATTGTTTGTAACTATGTATCTACCTGATTATTTTACCACGCCATGTAACATTGTACTCTTACTGTCTCACAATCTGCCAATATAAATTTTAACGTGGCAATTAATACAAGTGAAAATACCAGCAATCCATTGGTACAAACGCAACACATGACTCAAAACCAGCAGGGATTAATTCTCTAGTAAATAAAAATAACATTCTATAGGTTTTGGGGTGCTCTAGTTTAGAAGTCCATTTCAGTATCTGCCCAACCCTAGCTCTGAAGTATATTTTTAGCTGCAAAGGGAGAGCTATGCTGATGTGCGGGGGGTAAAGGGCCCTGGAAGGGTGTGACCATATATTGAATGCATCACAGTATGTCTACTTCATATTCTGCTCCCCCATGGAGTTAAAACACATACAGTATGCATGAATCAGTGCCCTTTCTTTCTTTCTTTCTTTTTCTTTCTTTCTTTCTTTCTTCTCTAACTTCCTCCCCAGTGTAAAACAAACCGTTCTACTCTCTCACTCTGCATTCTCTTCGCCTCTGCACCTCCCTTGCATGCCTGCTGCTGCTCAACATAAGAGATCCCACCCAATGCAAAATATCCTCCACCCCTCTATCACTACCCCATCTCTTCTCAGCATACAAAAGATTCCACCTATTGAAAACATCCCACCTCATTTAGAGCATCCCTGGCCTGGCAGTAGGTAGCAGTGCTCACCACTGGTGCCCAAATATCATGCTGATACTTGGTGCCCAACCTCCATGTTAATAGGTGCCTATAATAAAGGAGACCAGCAATGGATACCATTACTTTCTTTAAACCTGAAATAAAGAAAACAGTCCTCATTGTCATGTGCCACCATCCTGATCCCCAACTCGGCACCTGCCACCCTCAACTCCCTACCCTATGCTTAACTACCAAGATCTAAGTCGCCCACCAAATCATATTTCAGGTAGAATTTTAAACTTTTCACCTACTGTCTATGAGATGGGGTCATAAAGACTATGTTCAAAATCTGGTGTCAAACTATTTAAAAGTAACAAAGTTATGAAGATAAGCTGTAATTTTTCAATGTGTGGTCATAATTTGGTAATTTTCAGTACTTGATGGCCAATTTGAACATAGACATTTTTTCACATCACCTCATTTTTCAAATCCTGACCAAAATGTGTTTTTGCACTAGTGGTGTGAAATGAAAGTTTGGTCCAGTATTTTATAAATGATAACTGTCATGTTACTTAAGGGGTGATGATTATGTTAAAAATGTGTGGTCGAAATGTACTAAAACATTCTGTAGTGATATTGTTTGCAGGGACAACCATTGTCCCAGTGAGGAACATGTTGCTAACCATGTAGTGACATTGTTTGCAGGGGCGGCCATTGTCCCAGTGAGGAACATGTTGCCTTTCCATGTAGTGACATTTTTGCAGGGACGGCCATTGTCCCAGTGAGGAACATGTTGCCTTTCCATGTAGTGACATTGTTTGCAGGGCGGCCATTGTCCCAGTGAGGAACATGTTGCCTTCCCATGTAGTGACATTGTTTTGGGGACGGCCATTGTCCCAGTGAGGAACATGTTGCCTTCCCATGTAGTGACATTGTTTATGGGACGGCCATTGTCCCAGTGAGGAACATGTTGCTTCCCATGTAGTGACATTGTTTGCAGGGATGGCCATTGTCCCAGTGAGGAACATGTTGCCTTCCCATGTAGTGACATTGTTTGCAGGACGGCCATTGTCCCAGTGAGGAACATGTTGCCTTCCCGTGACAATGACCTGAGTTCTAGTTGAGCTCAGTGAGCTGGCTGAATGGGCCAAGGCTGGGGAAGGCGCTGTTGTGTGCAACTCTGGCCTCAGGCTAGAGAAGGCCAGAGCAGTGCTCTGATACACAGATGACACTGCTTGGTGAACTGGGGACCCTTTCTCACAATAAGTTGACATGTGTGTCAAGATCTCATGGTCCCATGCACTGCATTGCATATCCGTTATCAGGATAATGTACTAGTAGCCGCTTTGACTTTGACCAGACTTTGTTTTGCCTGAGGTACAATTTCTATGTAAACAACTCCATATAATGATAAACTGTAATATTTTATAACTAGACATGCAGCAAATTGTATGCCACACTAAAATTATGTATAAATCACTAATTTCACTTAGCAAAACATTTCACGAAATTATGGCCTTTCGGTGAAAAAAAAGTTCACTCATGCATCTGAGGTGAAATTAGGCATTTCATTCCACTGGCGGTCACATGATTGACTCTAAACAGGCACTAAGTGACTGGTTCATTTTCTGTGCCACGTATCTTGAAGAAGCAGGCAGCATTTACACTACTGGTTGTGGAAGGGTTGTGGGATAACAGATGGACCAGACACTAAACTTCAGGTTCTACACACAATCTCTGTGTGATGTTTATTCAATATACAGGAAATAAGCTTCTGCAATGCCATATTCCTTCTTCAGTACATCAGTTTGCAGCAACAGACTATGTATGTCCTTTCTCTACATTTAGGCAGCATCTACAGACACTGATCTCCATCTAACCATTTTCAGTGAAAACCCTTCATCCCTATGTGGGCCCCTTTGCTTTGGTAGTGGGGCTCAAAAAGAAAAAAAAAAACAAGCTAAAAACAAAGAACCTCCATTTAGAAACATGAAAAAGGGTTACCCCAAAGGGCACTGGCAACAAATCAAGTTTCAAAGAAATACAACATCATACATACTTCCATAATGTAAAGCATCATGGGATATATGCATATAACCATAACATTTCAGACTTGTTTAGTTTACAGCAATTTCCATGCATTTTAAATAACATGACTAACTTAATATCTATCATAGTCACCTAGTACTTTTTATCATTATTAAAAACACCTAGTGCCATGGTATTTTCGACATTTACAGGTTTCATAAACATAAGGTATATACATCAAGGTATTTTACGTAATAGTGCTATTACATACTAAATCCAACAATGGTAAACATAACCTCTTTTGCATATGTTTGGAGGTCACCACAATAACCTTCCTGTCTGAGGACCTGAGAGGAAAAAGAAAAATTAAAGAGGACACTATAGCATAGTCAAGAAAGGGGAGAGGGTGCCCAGAGGTGATCAACCTTATGGACTAGAAATTGTAAAGGATAGAATAGACTAAGCAATAGAAGAACTGTTGCCACAGATTTAAGGAAAGGTTTGTCCTCAGAGTGGCAGGAGCTTCTGTCACATATCCCCACCTTAAGAGGGAAGCAGTTATTGCAGACTGCTTGCCACCTTCCTGTCCCAGGAAGGGATGGAGCTTCCACCCATCCAACTTCAGAAGCCTGTCTCAGGGTCCCTATTCAATAAACTTTCTATCATAAACATAGTGGATATCATCATTCTTTACCCTGAGACATTAACACATTTCTCAAGCAGAGATGAACGGTACCCTTCCTGAACTATCTCCTTTAGGAAAAGTATGTCATATTTCTTAACCAAAAGATCTGGATGGCTGTAAAGTCCAGTACCATAGAAGCAATTCTCTGGGGTGAGTAATTACCTGCTCCAACCCCACCAGACATGTCGGTTTTAAGCAGGGGCTGAGTCCTAGGTTCAGCCTCTACATGAACTCACTATGTCTCTTGACTGATTCATTCATTTCACTTGTTAATGAAACAGACACCTGAAGGTATACGCCTAGGTGTTATCCCAAACAGGTTCCTGTCCATTTTCCACCCACCTCCTCCTTTGTAGGTTTTTCATCAAAAAGTAAAACATACATACCACCTCCTTGATCGTAACATATTGTAACATTTTGGCAATATTAGCATATTTAGTCTGCAGTATACCCCAGTCAATACCTAACAGATTAAGCTGCATCAGTACAAGCAAAACATCCTTCAGCCTCATATACTTCTTCTTGCTTGCTTGGAGTCTTCAACCCCAGCACAATATCACTAGGCACAGTCTTACCTGGGGTCTCACATTCAAGTTCTATACTTGCATCTCTGACCTCCAACGGATAACATTCTGGGAACACAGGAAACAAAGGAATATCCTGCTCAGTCAGGAGTCCTCCTCAAACTGAGTCCACAAAAAATCCACCTCCGACTCTTTATCCAAATCTCTGGCAGAAACCTATTGAGCACCTGGCACCAGTGTTCCGCCTCTCTGCGTAGTCAGTTTGCCTCCAGCCATTGCCCACTCATCCAGTGGATCATCCTCATCAGGGTCTCCACCTCCTGGGTGTTGTCTTCGCACCTCCAGTCTGCCTTGACTGACATCTCTTCATCATCTTCAGGCTTCACTTTCCTCTGAGTTCCCAGGTCCAGTCCAGGCAGCAGCTTCTCTCAGTCTGTTGGTGATGGTTCTGGACAGAACCCACATACTTTCTTCTCTGGCAATTCTGGGTGCATCAGTCTACTCTGCGATATCTGGGCAATATCCACCAGAAAATGTCCTCCTTAAGCCAGTCTAGATGCTTCCAGCAAGTTATCCTACTTCTGATGCCAAGTCTGTGGAAGGGTTGTGTGATAACAGATGGGCCAGACACTGAACTTCAGGTTCAACACACAATCTCTGTGTGATGTCTATTCAAAATACAGGAAATAAGCTTCTGCAATGCCATATTCCTTCTTCAGTACATCAGTTCACAGCAACAAACTATGTACATCCTTTCTCTGCACTTAGCCAGCACCTATTGACTCTGATCTCTGATGTAACCAGTTTTCAGTTAAAACCCTTCATCCTATGTGGGCCCCATTTGCTTGGGTAGTGGGGCACAAAAGAAGAAAAAAAGAAAAAAGCTAAAACAAAGAACCTCAGTGCAGAAACATTGAAAAAGGTTGTTCTGTGAAGGCATTGGCAACAAATCAAGTTTCAAAGAAATACCACATCATACATACTTCCATATGGAAAGCATCATGGATATATGCAAATCACCATGACATTTCAGATTTATTCAGATTACAGCAATTTCCATGCATTTTAAATAGCATGACTAACTTAATTTCTATCATTGTCACCTAGTACTTTTATCAGTATCAAAAACACCTACTGCCATGGTATTTTCAACATTTACAGGTTTCATAAACATAAGGGCCCAGATATTCAAAAGGGTTGCATATGGTGCAATGGTGTTGCACTATGCACAACCCACTGATGTGCCCCAGTGTGATATTCATATGGGAAAAGGGCGTGGCACAAATCCCGATCCACCGCAGTGCATCAGTAATGTGTGCAGGCACAGGTGGGCATGCCCATGCACAACCTGCACAGCCCGATATTCAGCCCAGGATGTGCAGAGCCATGCATGTGCAACCTACCTGCACCAGCACAAAGCTTGATCCCCAAAAAGAAACAACAGATGGTCACCCACAGGTCAGCTGCCACATTGCAGGGTGCAACACGACAGCTGCCACCTGTGGGTGGCCATCAGGTTCGCTGCACCTCCATGGTGGCGCCTCATGCCTGATTAAGGGCCAAGTTAATAAATAATATCCCCAAATCCCGGTGGTCCAGTGGACCCCCACCCCACCCACCCACTGAATCCCACCACCATGCTTCCTCCCCATCAGTGGCGGGCAGCAGCACCCCACCCACCTGCCACCCCACCGTCCCGACTGACACCGTCGGTAGGGCTGTACATCCATTGGTCTCAGCATGAGTTATTGGTGCAGAGTTTATTCTTACACATTCCAGATATGTAAATGGGATCCATTCACATATCTGGATAGTGTAGTACGGTATGGACTGCACATCCATTGGTGGGATATTTTACAGTAAATCAGACCTAAATCAGGTGTCAGATATGCTGTAATATGTTGCACTCCTTTCACCTGGACCAAACATGTTGTTTGGCACACTGTTTACCAATGGTTTAAGGCCTAATCATGGTGTTGCCATTGACTAACATGGCTCATAAGTCCAGAAATGTTTCCCAAAACATGTTACAGTACATTCAGGCAGAAATCAGGTGTTAGACATGCAGTTACATGGTTCACATCCACCATCAGGACACAACTCTGCTGTTTTTGCACCATTACTAATGACTGTTGCACATTACTCATTACTATGATTTTCAGCCCTCACCAAGGTGGTGCCACTGCCGAACATGCCCCACAAGTCCAGAAATGTTTCCCAAAATATTTTTACAGTAAATTCAGACCTAAATCAGATCAGACATGCTGTTATATGTTGCACGCCATCCACCTGGACCAGAACATGTTGTTTGGCCCACTGTTTACCGATAGTTTAAGGTCTAATCATGGTGTTGCTACTGCCTAATATGGCCTAGATGTCCAGAAATGTTTCCAAAACATGTTGCAATATATTCAGACAGAAATCAGGTGTCAGACATGGTTCACATCCACCATCAGGACACAAATCTGCTGTTTTCTGCACTGTTTCAAATGTTTTTCAGGCCTAGCTGTGGTGGTGCCACTGCCTAGCATGCCCCATATATATAGGGTCAGGTAGTAAACACCAGTGGTGTATCAGGGAGGAATATACACATGGTAAGCAAATTAAATAGAAAACAGGAACACTGCAATGCAGAGGCTAGATCACAAATATTAATTTCTGTGAGTAATTCAACAATGCAGTGCAGTTGGATATGGACAAGTCGAGTGGTCAATCTCCACGGATACTTCCAATAAAAAAAAAAGCACAAAAGTGATTAAACAAAGGAAACTGGAACAGAACTACTCAGAATGAGTGACTGTTCAGATAAAGTTACCCAAAAAGGGTAATTAAGAAAAATATAATAAATAAGTAGCACACCAACAAAAGATTAAGACTTAAGAAAATTATAGAAACTCACTCACAA
This sequence comes from Neoceratodus forsteri, assembly GCA_016271365.2. Taxonomy (NCBI): domain Eukaryota; kingdom Metazoa; phylum Chordata; order Ceratodontiformes; family Ceratodontidae; genus Neoceratodus; species Neoceratodus forsteri. The sequence goes on from CM028136.1 coordinate 89,212,097, forward strand.
CTTGTGAGAAATCTGTCAAATATTAGGAACTAGCCTGCTCTGCTTTCACACACACACACACACACACACACACACACACACACGGTTGACCTCCTCACTCAACTTCCTCACAGACACAGACACAGAGAACTGAAAACACTACCTACATTTAAATAAGTATTATCCAAAGATACTGAAACAAAAAAGGTTCACTAGCAGCACTAGGAACTAAATTGAGATTTTGGGAGCAATTAACTCTCACAAATCCCCAAAAGCGGTTTTGAAGGGTTTGCTTGCTGTGATACACCACACTAAACTGTTCTCTGACTCAACAGACAATATACTGTGCAGGAAACAACCTTCACATGATATTTCAGCTATCTACCACAATGCATTACAATTTCACTGGTGAAATTGAAAACAATGGTGAAATTAAAGATAATGATGACATTTCACCTTATGCTAAAGTGAAATTGGGTGCAATTATGAAATTGGGTAAAATTTCACATCATGCAAAAGCAAAATCAGAGGCAAAATTATGCTCATTTAGGCATAGAAACATAGAATTTGACAGCAGATAAGGACCGCAAGGCCCATCCAGTCTGCCCATTTCTTCTTCTACCTTATGAACATGTCATCGGCCTTTGCTCTGTCAATGGCCTATCCATTCATACTCATCTGTATTGCTCCCTTATGCCCATCCCATGCCTGTTTGAAGCCTTGCACCGCATTCATATACACCACTTCCTGAGGTAGACCGCTCCATGCATACACCACCCTTTCTATGAAAAAGAACTTCCTCACATTGCCCATTAGTCGCCTCCCCCATCTCATGCTGTGTCCTCTTGTCCTGCTATTTTTCTTCAACTTTCTTCGACCACTACCTCAACAAGTGTGGCCACCTCTCACACTGTACCACCTTGCAGTCTATATGGATACCGCCTGGAACCTTGCAACCTCTACTCCCAGAAACAACGATCAAAACTATCTCTCAAACAGCTGTGACTCCGATCCTTAAACTCCTCCTCCTCCTCCTTCTCATCTCAGGCAGCATCCACCCCAATCCTGGCCCTAGAAGCTCAGGCCACACACAAACCCAGGTGCCCTTATCCTGCAACCACTAATATCTGCAGCCTCATACCAAAGCTGAATGCACTCCAAGCTTCATATGCCAACACAACCCTGACATCCTTGCACTGGTGGAAACTTGGCTGACACCTAAAGTTCCTGACTCAGCAGTAACAATACAGGGCTACAATGTCCACAGGCTGGACCAGATATCCAAAAAGGCGGTGGTTGCGAATCTATATCAAAGACTCCTGTCTTGGCACCCTGTAACTCCATCACTTTCTGCCTCGGCCCAGATTCTGCCAATAAAATCATCCTAGGTCCCAACCATAAAGCCCTATTATCTCTGTATACTTCCCGCCCAGGGACCCTAAACATAGATTCAACAACGCCATAAACTTTATCAACTCTCATACTCCCAAAGCTGAACTTATTCTACTAGGGATTTCAACATAAACTGGTTAGCATCGAAGCCAGTGCCTATAAAGACTCCATCTCAGCTGCTAACCTCACGCAAATGGTAAACTCCCTACTAGGATTAACTACATGACTGTCACCAGTACCCTCTTGGATTGGGTCCTCACCACTCATCCCACAAGGATTTCTCATATGTCCATTCTTTCGACTTCTCAGTGACCACCCCAGTCATGTGTGCATGGTCTAACAAATTTTAAGCCCCTCCCAAAATTATCACTAGCAGAGTCCTTCCACGTGGAAAACTTCCACATCTCAAACAACACCTGCTTCTACAAGACTGACTACCCATCTATAAAGAAACAGATGTTAACTTGGCTCTTGATCACTTCCCATCAATTTTCAACAAAGCTCTGCAACCTCTTTGCCCCTGCTAAAAGGCGAAAACAAAATCTTCTCTAACCTATGGGTCACCGCAGCCCTTCTCTCACAGCTGAAACTAAGGGATCACCTCTGGGCAGTTGCTAGGGCCACTAGCAAACAACTGGACAGCCAAAATTACAAACAAGCACGAAATGCCTGCATTAAAGCCATCCAGCTCATTAAATCCACCTATTACAAAGACGCACTCACCAATACATGGGGAAATGGTCGTGCTTCTGGGACAATATCAAGGGTGTTACAGGAAGCGCCAAAACCTCTCCAGCCATGTTAATGGTTGATGGATCCTCAACCCTCGACTCCAAGGTGATCGTGAAACATCTTTAACACGGCTTTTTCAGATCTTAGTGCTGTTCTACCCTATGACTTTTTCGAAAACTGGGCCTATTCCCCAAATACCTCAGATTTCAGTTTAACCATCCCCTCTTCTACTTCAGGGAGGTAGATTGAATGAAGCTTGCCGCTATATTACTGCAGCTATCTCTAAATCTAGATCTAGTAGCGACACCCCTGGACCTTAAGCATCTGTTGCTCACCGTGTGAGGTAATTCATCCATTAACAAAATCCTAAACCTCTCTCTCAGCTGTGGAAACTTCCCAGACCTATGGAAACAGCCACCGTGACACCCATCCATAAAAGTGGGGCTAAGACTAATCAATCAAATTATCGCCTCTATCTCCATACTTTCCCCACTCTAAGACACTCACGCATCGTGGCTGATCAACTTGCCGCACCACTTGGATAAATACAATATACCTTGTCCACAACAACACAGCTTCCAGAAAGGTCACAGTACCACCACAGCCCTTCTTGAGTTCACTGGAGCTTTGCACAAATCCCTTGACAACGGCCTTCTAACAGGGGCCATTTTACGTCCGACCTCTCCAGGCCTTGATACAGTACACCATGGACTACTAATACATCAACTACTGAATGCTGGGCTATCACCTGACTCTTCTCTTGGTTTAAAAGCTACTTAGAAAACTGGTCACAGAGAGTAAAATTGCAGGCACTCTTTCTGACACCCTGGCTGTTTGCTCTGGTGTCCCACGAGATCCATACTGGGCCCCCTTTTAGCCTTTTCTTAAACTCCTCCTTACCACTGCTCTGAGCAGATCATACTATATGCGATTATACTGTTGTATTCTCCACCACACAGAGATCCTGCCACTCTTCAACAAAACCTTCAACTCGGTTTCAGTTCTGTAGTAGACATGGTTTCTTAATCATAAACTGGTCCTCAATGACAAGAAACCAAATCTATGCTCTTCTGCAGCTCTCATAACCCACACAAGCAACACCACTTCGCTATCTCCACCACCCAGGGGAACATTCTAGATCATGTGGGTCCTTCAAATACTTAGGGATACAGCTTGACCCTAATTTCTCCTATGGACTTCATGTAGATAATGTAGCTAGAGCTGCTAATACATGGCTTGTTCTCCTCTACAAACACAGACCACACCTCATGCCAGAAGCTTTGAAGGTTTAGTCATGAGCTCTGTGATCTCTGTAATAGACTATGGTCTCATCATTTGTGGCTCAGCCACAACCACAACCCTTAGATGCCTCTCAACTGCCTTAATAAGGCATGTCGGCTCATCACTGGTGCTCACTGTCTCACCCACACATGTGACCTGTACTCTCAGACTGGCTGGCTCAACTATCAAACCACATAAAGTTTCTCACCTGCTCCATGGTGGAAAAATCTACCTTGGCCTTGCACCTTCTGGGGTCTCAACTCTGTTACAACACGAATTAACAAATGATGCCTTAGGAGATCCACGCTACAGCTACTAAAAGTCCCCACTGTCACACTTCACAGGGACAACGCTCTTTGCTTATCGAGCCACTTTGGTTCAATGGCCTCAGCCCAACCATCTCCTCTGCCCCAACAATTGGTATGTTTAAAGTAAGCTCGGGACTATCTCACTACAACAGCTCCTGTGACTGCCCAACTAACCTTGTTCTCCCTTCCTTCCTGCTCTAGTGGTCCCTCCTCCTCACTGGATTCTACCTCACATCTTGGTATACCCAATGCTGCACTTTTCACTCTCTCCCATCCTTCCTACATTCCTCTTCCCCCTTCCCTCTCCCTATGATTATGGCACTTCTTATCTGTTGTCTATTTTCTCTGACAAATGCTGCTGTTTGCCTTGTTACAATGCTAACCTTGAATTGTATTAATCTGTACTCTGTTTGCAATGTCCACATTGTTGTAATGTCTGTCTTGATGTTCCCCATAATTTGTATTTCTCTGACGTGGAACCTTTATAAAAGAGCCGAGGCTCAAAGGCAGTTAATCCTAGACTTGATAAATAAAATGATAAATAAAACTGAAACATGTTCGACTCTTTCATCTTGTTAATGCCATTATGGAGTTTCAATGTTTCAATCATCTAATATAGGAGGTAGTATAGTGCAGTAGTCTAAGACTCTAAGCTGCAAATCTTGTGACATCCAGCAGACCAGACCTGGGTTTGAATCCCACAGCTTCCACTTGCATACTGTGTGACCCTGAGTAAGTCACTTAACTTCACAGCTCCCAGGTCACTCCTGTAAAAAGCTTTCAACTTAGTGTGCTACTCCCTGTTAAACAACTGAAAAAAATCACCTCTTTCCTTCCTTTGCTCTAGTGTATACATATTGAGCTCTGTTAATCTGTCCTCATATGTTTTCTGATGCAGTCCCTGCACAGTTTTGGTTGCCCTCCTCTGGACGGCCTCAATTTGGTTAATGTCCTTGTGAAAGTGTGGCCTCCAGTACTGCATGTAGTACTCAGAAGGGCCTAACTAGTGTCTCGAAAAGAGGGATTAGTACCTCCTCTTATGACTTGTGATGCCACTATTATCACCCCAACATCCCCTTAGCCTAACCTACTGCTTTAGTGGTCTGCTTGAATGATTTCAGGTCATCTGTGATGATAATTCCCAAGTCTCTTTCTTCCCTTGTGATTGCCAGCAACTCCCTTCCCAGCCTATAGGTGACTTTGGGTTTCCCTTCCCTATGTGCATGATCTTGCACTCCTTTATGCTAAACCCCAGTTGCCACTCTTCTGACCATTTGCCAGTTTATCCATATCTCTTCTCATTCTGCCCACCCATCTGGATCATCTACTCTGTTGTAAATCTTGTGTCATCTGCAAATAGACAAATCTTACCCTCCAGTCCATCTACAATGTCACTGATGAAGATATTGAAGAGGACTGGCCCCAGGACTGATCCCTGAGGTACCTACTTGTGACTTGCATCTCTTCTGACTGTATACCATTTACCACCACACTCTGTTTTCTGCCCACAACCAGTTTGCTACCCAGTTGACCAATCTTGACCCACCCCGAGCCTACCCAGCTTATTAATCAATCTTCTATGTGGAACAGTATCGAAAGCTTTGCTGAAGTCAAGGTAGGTGATATCAACTGCTCCCCGGTCCACCACTCTGGTTACCCAGTCAAAGAAATCTATGAGATTAGTTTGACAGGACCTTCCTGTTGTAAACCCATGCTGTCTTGGATCCTGTGCCCTATGGATTCCAGATGTTGCACTATCCTCTCCTATGAGTGCCTCCATAATCTTGCCCACTACTGAGGTAAGACTGACTGGTCTGTAGTTCCCTGCTTCCTCCCTGCTACCACATTTGTGGAGCAGGATCACATGAGCCTTCTCAAGTCTTGTGGGACCTCTTCTGTGCTCAGAGACTCATGAAACAGTTCTGATAATGGCTCTGCTAGTCTCACCCTTGGCTCCTTTTTACCCTGGGATGTATGCCATCAGGTCCCATTGCCTTGTCCACCCTGAGCTTATCGGAGCTCTTGTAGGACCTTTCTTTCTTTTGTGAAGGGACTAGTGAACACTCCCTCCCCTGTGTCCATGGTTCTGAGCTAGGGCCCTGCCCTACCTTCACTTCAGTAAATACTGAGCAGAAGTATCTATTTAGGATAGATGCTTTACATGGTCCTCCTCCTCACATGCCCCCTTATCCCTTTGATCTTAGCAATACCCCTCTAGACTTTCTCCTTTCACTAATGTATCTATAGAAATACCTGTCACCTTCTTTTACTGATCGTGCTAGTGTTTCCTGGTTTGGGCCTTTGCCTGCCTTATAGCCTTCCCTGCTTCCCTTAGGAAGTTTGGTACACCTCCTACCTTCATCCTGCTGTGTTCCCTTATATTTCCTGAAGGTCAGCCTTTTGCTCTGACCTTTCTGCTACTGTTTATGAGAACCAAAGTGGTTTCCTTCTTGTTTTGCATTTCCTTTTCTCTCTAGGTGAAAACTTTTTTCATAATGTGAATTACGCTAAATATTTCGCAAAATGAAATTTTACAATTTCAGACTTCTCTAGTCAAGAAGCAGGGAGATACTTGCTGTGCTTCTAGGGTATTCCTTCAACAGCAAGCCAGAGAGCCAGCAAGAGGCAACAACCTCTGGATGTGGTCCTGACAAATGGGAGATAGTGGAGAAGCTTTGACAACAGCCACCACAGCATGGTAATGTTCTGGGTCAGGGCAGGGGGAGACAAGTAAAACCAGTACTACAGTCATGGACTTCAGATGCACAGACTTTGGCAAGATGAGAAGGATAGTAAAGGAAACAATGGAGGGTACAGAGAATATGGGACAGTGGAGGAGTTATGGCACATTATCAAGGGAGGGATACTGAAAGCTATGGAATTGTACATAAAAAGGTTAGGAAGAGCAAAAGGGAAGGTGACTGCTTTGATTCACAAAGGACGCTAGTAGGGCAGTCAGGTAAAGGAGGAGGGCTTTCAGAAAATTCGAGAGAACACTCAGTGAGGAAGATAAGGAAGGTATAGAGAAAAGAGGAATATGGTAGGAAGAAGATCAGAAGGGCAAAAGCAGATACTGAGGGAAAACAGCAAAAAAGCCCAAAAGGGGAGAGCAACCTTTTCAGATAGAAGTGAGACGAGAAGGGCAAGGCAGGGGATTACTAAGCTGAGGGGAGGGAGAAATAAAATTGGAAAGGGACTGTGAAAAAGGAAAGTTAAATAAGTAGTTTAGCCTAGTATTCACAGAGGAGGAGGAGGATGATAGGGGACTTGAGCCAAAGTTGAATGGGAAGAAAGGCAAATGGGTGGATCTGAGCCCATTCACTGAGTGTAGGGTTAGGGCAGGAGCTAGACAGATTGAGGGGACAATACAATGGAGCCTGATGCATTACACCCAGGTTGATCAGAGAATTGAAGAAGGAGGAGTTAGCCGCACCTTTGACAAGGTTATTCAACTTGTCCTTGGACTCAAGAAGAGTGCCAGAGGACTAGAAGAAAGCATATGTATTGCCTTTACACAAGGGAGGTAGTGAGAGGTAAAGGGGAACTATTGACCCATCAGCCTCACATCAGTGATGGAGAAGGTAATGGAGGCATTAATCAAGGAGAGGGTGGTGGATTACGTGGAGGATAGTGGTTTGCAGGACAGTGGACAGCATGGCTTCATGAAGGGAAGTCTTGCCAGACAAACCTAATTCAGTTCTTTGAATGGGTGACTTATGTAATTGGCTGGGGGCAGTAGATGTAGCCTGTTTGGAATTCAGTAAGGCCTTTGATACCATCCCTATTGTAGGCTGGTGATCAAGATGGAAAGCCTGGGGTAGGGTGGGAAAATAACAAGCTGGCGGAGGTCTGGCTGTCAGGAACTCAGACAGTGGTGCTAAACAGGGTGCACTCTGGGACAGCGAGGGTGCAGAGTGGAGTGCCTCAGGGGTCAGTTTTGGGGTGTGCTTTTCAACATCTACATCGGTGATATTGCTGAGGTTTTGGGGGTGCCTATTTGCTGATGATATGAAAATATGCAATAGGGTGAACACCCGGGGCAGAGGACATGAGGGAGTATTTAAAATGCTTGAGAAATGGTCTGGGACATGGCAACTGAAATTTAATGCTAGGGAAGTGCACTGCAATGCATTTGGGGAGTAGGAGTAGAAGAACAGGGTACATCCTAGGAGTGGAGGATAGGAAAGTAACAAAACAGGAGCAGGACCCTGAGATCATAGTCTGCTTGAACCTTAAGGTAGGAATCCTATGTAGCAGGGGGATGAGGAAAGGCCAATGGAATGTTGGCATGCATAGACAGAGGCATTATTAGCAGAAAGAATAAGGTAATAATGCCCTTTACAAAGCCATGGTGAGGCCGCACTGGAGTATGGGGTTCAGTTCTGAGACCACATCTCTGCAAGGATGTAGATGCATTGGAGAGGGTTCAGAGAAGGGTAACCAAGATGGTGCAGGGTATGCAGGGAATGTCATACCAGCAGAGGTGCAAGGAGCTGAATCTGTACACACTGGAGACGATGAGGGAAAGGGGAGACATGATTGAAACTTTAAAATATGTGAAGGGACTCAATAAAGTGGGAGAAGAGGGTTTATTTAAGAGGAAGGAGGGTCAAAACTAGAGGGTACAGGCTCAGACTGAAAGGAAAAAGACACAGGCCATTTTAGAGGGTGTTTCTTCATTGAGAGGGTGGTGCAACCCTGAAATAGTCTACCAGATGGAGTGGTGGGGGTTAAATCAGTGGAAGAATTCAAGATAGAATGGGACAAGCATATGGAGCTGAGTATCGGGAGGGCAGGGTTGGCAGGGAGGGGAGGTAGGAGAAAAAGGGCAGACTAGATGGGCCAGTGTGGTCCTTTTCTGATGTCAAGCTTCTATGATTCTATGATTCCCTGGGGTTCAATATGACTGCTTATAGTAGGAATAAATTAGCTGCTGCCAAATTATGTCATAACTGGTTCCTATGGATCCTTGTGGTTTGAGTTGATGGGGCAGAAGCAGTCATGAAAAAATGCAATACAATGTTACATATAAAAATGTTTTCCTAAATAACATTTTTGTTATAAATGCACTAGCAGTGACAATAGTATAACCTACACATATTCATTAATAAGTTAAGTCACACTGGTCTGCATTTTGTATAGGTACATAATGTGTTTCATAAAAAGTTCTGAAATGCTTCAGAACCAGTAAGGCAGATGGATAGTAACTCCCAATCTGACTATATTAATGTTCTGATGGGTTCCATAATATAGTACCGGCATCAAGAAAGTATAGTTTTGTTAAATGAGATTGTAATGTTGTTTCCCAAATGAGTGATACATGTAGAATGGAGGTGGAGAAGCAAATGTACTCAGTATTTTTACCCAGTCTTCTGTTTTTCAGTTCATCCTTCTAAAGCAACACAGTTATTTACTGGTTTTGCAAGGATTCATTGCTCAGTGAATACTTCTAAGATTTCATTCAAGGCAAGAGCCATACAGCACACTGTAGCTGCCAACTGCATTAATCATAAAATCTCCACTGAAACGCAGTCTGCAACCCTTTCCTCACAGTGGCTGATCAATGATAAAAGGCCAAATGTTTAGCCTCAATAACCTGACTGTGCAAATAGGTGAGATGGCAACTGCGTGCGTCCCTTGATAGCAGAAATGCACGTGTGTTTTTATTTTACTTAGTTTTTGTTGTGCACGAAAGGAGGGCTAGGCAATTTTGACTAATTTCATCAGGGAGGGATTGTAATAGTTGCAAACTGACAAACTACTATTGCAGTGTCAGTGGCTCAACAGGTAGCACATTTGCCTCTGAGGCCAGAAGATTAGAAAGCTGTGGGTTCTATCCCTACAGCAAGCACTTGTTAACATTTCAATACTGACACTGCAGTACTGTCTTTTGAAGAGATGTTAAACCGAGGTTCCATCTGCCTGTTCAGGTGGATGTTTAAGATCCCATGGCACTTCTCAAAGTACAGAGGCATTTCATTTTATTGAAAATCACACAGAAAACAAATATAGTTATTCAATTGCAAACAAAAAGAAACAAAACGTGTTTTAAGCTGTTGAAATTTCATATATGCATTTTCAAAATAAACAAAGAAAAATAATTAATTTATGGGATCCCACTAAAAACAAAATTGACATAAATAAAGGAGACATATCAGACTCTACCTGTATCTTAAGTATTGGGGGTATCTGAATTTATGATCCAGGGAAGAGTCCACCATACCTGGAGTACAAATGTGTGATTTTTTGAATTCACTTCAGTCTGGTAAATAATTTAAATTCCTAAACAATTTTTGTAGTAGTTCAACATAAGAGGTATATTTTTGCTGTAAAGTAAACCAACATCTTGAGTTCCAGATGTACCATTTTATCACTATAAGTATCACCTGTAAAGTGAACCTATCCCATGCCCTTCATGAATTATTGAATATGGACCTATCCCATGCCCTCCATGAATTATTGAATAATCCATATAGCAATATATCAGTAGTGACTACTGAAAAACAGGAGATCTTCCACTGATATGCTAGAAATTTCAGAAAATTTGAGCTGTAACTGCAGGAGAAAAATAAATGTGTCATGGTTTCTTGCTGTTGATGACAGGTAGGTCTAGAGCACATGCATTCTGGCAGCTGTTTGCACTTTGATTTGCTTTCATGCTAAGTTTGTTGTGACAGCAAAGCCAATGGACGTCCTGCATCTTTTCTTGTATTCTGGAACAGTTTAGAAAATCTAAAAGTGATGGAAGGAGGTCTCACGACGATTTGGGAAGGTGATGAGATAAGAAAATGTCACTGTACAATTTGTTTATATGACAATTTTGGCCAAGGTAGAAACCATATGAGCAGATGTTGACCAACCTTTAAGCTTAATAAACACTTCTAATATAAGAGGGACCAATTTGTGAGCATTTAACAATACACAAGTAGTCACTACTCCATTGTACAAACCAGGTGCTACAAGAAATATCATATAGAGGCAGCCAGGTCAATCTGATGTGGGTTAGAAGAGACCGAAGTTGGTAACTATATAAATAAAAGAAGACCAGAGGATTAACCATTCTTAGTCTTCCTTATCTTTACTGGGAGATAGAGAATGTTCCTTTAAAGGGGTTCAGTCTACTCCCCAGACTGGCTGAAAAAATATACTATACAGTGTAGTTTCCACAGATTTTGAGGGGAAAAGGTAACTAATATGTAGAAAAGTGGGCAATGCAAATGTTTTAACTAACTAAATTCATTTATGTTTACACATTTGCCACTTATTCAGTTTTGGACCAATCTGTGACTCTGTTTATGCTTGGGGATGCAGTTAAAAGTATCAGGATCCCCCAAAAAAATGATGCCCAAAACAGTAATAGGCTCTCTTGTAAGGGTGACACCTGATATGGTAACTAAGGGATTAGCAGGGGAGCCTAACAGCCTGCTCATGCACTTTTGTAGATTGAGAGTAGCTCCAGACATTTGACAAAACTGGTGACAAACATTCATATCCTGCTCCAATGAAGGTGTATCTTTCACAAGAATCATAATGTCATCTGTGTATGCCTGTGCAATATGGTGAACTGTATAAGAATCTACTTGAATGTGTGAAAGTAGTGGGGAAGAGTTTACGCCTCAGAAGGGGTCAATGCTAAACACATATAGTAGAGGGCTGAGGGCAGCCTTCCCAGACCCCTCTCTGTACATGAACCATAGGGTCTAGCCTATCCATTGACCTGTCAAGTGACAGTAGCTGCAGTGGTATCATAGAAAGATTTTGAAATACTGAGGTATATCTAGATATACTGAGGCAGAATGAGGCGGGTCACATTGCAGTCGATGCAAATTGCCTCAGTGGTACCTCGAGGTAGGAAACTTTAGATAACTACCACTGTATATTATACAACCTTTGATCCAGGTTATAAATGGCTGGAATGCCACAGCGGCTTAAAACTGTCCACAAATATTGATGATCTACAGCATCAAAGGCCTGTTTTTGGTCTAAAGAAAGGAGAAACCCTTTCAGTCCTGACCAGCTGTCAGTTTCAAAAGTTCTCTTAATAAAACAAGTGATTAAGCATTTGTCTCTCAAGGACTGAACAAGAATGGATTTGGGAAATAAGATGTACTGCAGCTTGTAGAAATCTTGTGTTAAGTATTTTAGTCAGTATTTTAAAATCAGTGCTAAAGAGGCTGATAGGCCTCCAGTTGATCAAGTTATGTTTATCTCTTTTTAAACAGGTAAATCAGTAAGCCCTGAGCCGTGCTCAGTGAGAGAGAATATTTTCTGAGCACATAAGTGAAGACTGATGCTAGTTGTTGTGAAATTACTGTACTAAGGATCTTATATAATTCAGGGTGAGCCTATCTATAACCGATGCTTTATTGTTAGGTAGGGATCTAATATCCATTTCAACTTCTAGGGAAATCTAAATTTAGTAGTTCCATATTGGTCCTTGCAAGAATAGATCCAGAAGCAAATGATTTGATACCTTTAATGGACCAACATAGATGTACCAACAAGAACAAAGTGCTCTAGCTTTCGGACCAACCAGTCCTTCTTCAGAAGCTCATCGAGTTGTTTAGAAAATACAATACTTATAACAGCTAGATAATGCAGAGAAAAACAGAAAAAATCCCCATTGGTTTAAAATACTCATTAAAAAAAAACAGAAAATGATGTCAGAGAAGTTTAACAGTACCATACTGCCTTCAACCAGGAGGAACCCGGGTCAAGGTGCTCAGTGGAACACACATACAAAGAATCCTACTGCATATAAATTTAATTGATATAAGATAACACTGCTGAAACAGATACTGTAACTCCTAAATCAAGCTATGAGTGTCACAGTTTGTATAAGGATGTGATTACTGAAAGGCAACTCCCACCCAGATTAAAGACAAACTAAGATTGTTATAGGGCTCATGAAGTTTCAATGACTGCATTATAGACAAGAATTTGCCAGTAAAGTTATCTTAAAACATCAGTGCACACTGTGTGATGTGTAAAACCTAGCTGGACCTGTCACCCAGCTGTACTCTCAAGCTAGATATAAGGCCCAAGAAATTTCAAAAACCTCAGGACTATATAAATGATAATTTAACTATAAATTGACAATATTAGCATCAAACAAAAACTCTAGTCAAGGAACCTCAAGGAATTAAGACCATGTAGCCTGATATGTACTGATGTCAATATACACTGAGAATGTAATAACTTGATGCACCACAAGTGTCTAAGGAATCTGAAAAAGAGATAACAATGTAATTTCTCTCATCTTCTTCATACAAACAATACACCCTAACCCACCCCATCACCATAATGTGGGTGGGGGGAGTATATAGCTTTAAGGAGATGTTGTCTCTCTCCCCTTTTTTTTCTCTCTCTCTCCCCTCTCTCTCTCCACAGACAGACAGACAGACACACACACACACACACACACACACACACACACACACACACACACTCTCTAGTGAACCTTATTCTCTTCAGTCACTGCAATTGTTCCCCAAAGGAATTCAACTTGTCATGAAATCCTGAGTAAAAGGGCTTATGTCTCCTAATACCTACAAAGCAAAAATGTGACACTATTTAACTGTACTACTATCTGCAGAGTAACATTTCCAAGGATTCTGGCTAGAACTACCATGAAATAAACCTGCCACCCTCCCAGGATAAGGTAACTAGAAGTAAATATAAGTATGTATGTAAGACCAGAGGTCTAACATACCTATATATCCACAAATTACAATATTAGCCTAATGTAAAAAGATCTGTGCAGCACCCCATGCAAATGAGATCACGACCCCTAATATGTACAGAGTTACAAAAATTATATGTGACAGTATATGATAACACTCCTGTATGTACAGTAGCAGGCTAGGTAATTTGAGTATGGTCAATGGAATCAATCCACCCCCAGGCAAAGATAAAATGTAAGGAGGAATTAATATTCATTATAGTGAAGTAAGAATAGCAACCCATTATAACTCCATATATCTAATAGAGACCTAGCTCGATGTGACAGCAAGCCCAACATCTGTTATATCACCTACCTCACAACACATACCCACACACATACATACACACACGCACCCACATCCCACATGCTGAAGTCCTATAATATGTCAGTCTGAAGAAGAAGAGTCTGTGGATGTTAGTTTCTATAGTGTCTCATAAAACCAAGATCAATGTGCATCCCATCTGCTACCATATTGAGATGTAAAATAAGTTTAATCTCAAAAGCTTGTCTCTGTTGTGTGTTTTTGAGATTTCCTTTAAGACCATTACTGACATATCTGAGATTGAGTGGTCAGGTTGGGAGAAGTGGTACCCCACTGATTTTTCAGTCTTCTTTGCTGTAATAGTATGTCTGTGTGAGTTCATCCTAGTGCAGAGCTGTTGGCGTGTCTCTCCAACATAACCTGCTTGTGAACATCTCTTGCACTGAATGAAATAAACATGTCATGACATGCATGTATAACTCCCATGCACTTGAATTGTCTGTTTTGTGATGTAACCACACAGTCTGAAGTAGAAATGAGCCCACAAGTCTTACAGGGCGTTGATTGCAGGGTCGTGTGACATTGTGTGACATGGTATTCTGTTCTGGTGAAAGTTTGTCCTCATAATTAGGCTGGATAAATTTGGTGGTTGTTTAAAAGGTTTGTTCTTGTTGTTACATCTATGTTGGTCCATTAAAAGGTATCAAATCATTTGCTTCTGGATTTATTCTGCAAGGACCAATACGGCAACTACTAAATCTAGATTTCAAATGGAAGATACCGAATTCGCTTTTGAATATGGCAGTTACATAACATCAAGAAGAAACTGGCACAGCTAGGCAGTGACATCTATTTCCTGACCCAGTGCAAGAGGAGAAACATGATCTCTAAAGGTCTTACTATTTGGAATCCATTAAGAAATACAAACAATTTACATATGTGAGAATAACTTTGTCATAGGACCTCTGAAAAACTGAGAAATCACAGGATTACATGTCATATGCCAAAAGTTGTTCTTAACAAAGAGTTTGCTGAAATTGTTACCACTCTGGAAAGGATGTCTGGGGAACCTATTCAGGACATCTTATAGAGATACACATTAACTACCAAAGGACCTTAAGAAAAGCCATGCTTATGAAAAATAGGAAATTGGATGCTCTTCAACATATCATACTTCCTAACAACCATGAAGAACATAATGGAGTCACTGAACAACAACACAATACTGATGGGCACCTTTCAGTTGTTAATTTGTCCAACCACACACTGACTACTGGAGAACTAAATGTACTTTCAAAGGGCCTCACATTCTGCCCAACAAAACCACTGGATAACATACAGTTTTGTGGTGAACTGGAGGAATACTTCTGTAGATTGAGACTTGAAGAATTCTTTCATGGAAGGGAGAAATCACTGGTAGTGAAGACAGTGCAAACAGCAATAATGTAATGGATAGAAAAAGGAATCTGAATTTACCCTCAAGTGGGCGTAATCAAAAACTAGACAATTACATTAATTGTTTCCGCCAACAAGTCAGTGGTCAGATCCTTACTAGGAAAAACAGACCATTATAACCTTTCTCCACCAGAACGGAGAGCTATAGGACACTGAAATCAAACCACAAAATTGTCATCAAAAGCTGATAAAGGCTCTGCAGTGGTGATTTTAAACAGAGAGAATTATATTAATGAAGCTAATAGACAGCCAAGATCTTACATACTACAGAGAACTAGAGAGTGACCCACTACAAGATATAAAGATGAACTACGTGGACTTAATTAGAACTTTTCCAGACCATGTCCGAGAGAAACTAACTCAACTCATCCCTGCTGAACCCAGGCCAGGGACATTCTACATGCTGCCTAAAGCATAAACCTGGCAATCCAGGGAGACCTATAGTCTCTGGTAATGGTACCTTGACTGAGGGAATCTCAGGGTTTGTAGAGACCATTTGAAACCGCTGGTTATGGAAGAGACAGTTATATCCAGGACACTATGTACTTTTATGTGTACTTTCTGGTTATAAGGATTTACCACCTGATATCATTTTAGTGACAATGGATGTAACATCCTCTACACTAATATTCCACACACAGATGACATTGCAGCATGCCTAAATACATACATGAGAAAGGACCGGAACAAAACATCAACCTTGGAGTGGTGGGGAACTTATGGAATTCATTTTGACATATAACAACTTCAACTTCAATGGTAAACATTATGTTCAAACTATGGGGAACAGCAATGAGCACCAAAACGGCTCCGTAGTATGCTAACCTCTTTATGGCTGACTTGAAGGAGGATTTTTTAAGGCAGTATCCCCACAAACCACTAGCTTATTTCCGTTACATTGATGATTTGTTTGTCATCCAGTGGAGGCACAGATGCACTCAAAGATTTTCATCACAAACTTAATAGTCTCCACCCTACCATAAAGCTTACCCTGAGTACTCTACCACCAAGGTTAACTTTCTGACACCACAGTCACCATTAAGAATGGAACCTTACATACATGTTTACAGGAAGCCAACTGACAGACAGAGATACCTGCACAAGAAAAGTAATAACCCAAACATACAAAAGACTGTCATATACGTCAAGCACTCCAATGTCACCATATTTGTTCAAATGAGGATGACAGCGATACATATTTGGCTATGTTGAAAACACCTTTATTGAGCTGGGACACTCTTCCAGGAAATTATTAAGATAACAGAACAGGCAACGCAAGTACCAAGACAACAACTACTTCAATATAAAGAAAAGACAGCTACAGACAGAATACCTTTGGAGTCACATATCATCCAGATCTTAAACATCTGCATAAGATTATTAAAGACCTCCACCCAATATTTAGTGAGGATGAAACCTCTAATTGTAATTTTAATGAACTCCTACTACTATCTTTTATACAACCATCAAATTTATCCAGCCTAATTATTAGGAGCAAACTTTCACCAGAACAGAATACCATGTCACACATTGGCACACAACCCTGCAATCAACGCCTGCAAGACTTGTGGGCTCATTTCTACTCGGACTGTGTGGTTACATCACAAAACAGACAATTCCAGGTGCATGGGAGTTACACATGCATGTCACGACATGTTGTTTATTTCATTCAGTGCAAGAGATGTCCACAAACAGGTTATGTTGGAGAGACACGCCAACAGCTCTGCACTAGGATGAACTCGCACAGACATACTATTACAGCAAAGAAGACTGAAAACCAGTGGGGCACCACTTCTCCCAGCCTGACCACTCAATCTCAGATATGTCAGTAATGGTCTTAAAAGGAAATCTCAAAACACACAACAGAGACGAGCTTTTGAGATTAAACTTATTTTACATCTCAATATGGTAGCAGATGGGATGAATGTTGATCTTGGTTTTATGGGACACATAGAAACTAACATCCACAGACCTTTTTTTCTTCAGACTGACATATTATAGGACTTCAGCATGTGTGGGATGGGTGCATGTGTGTATGTATGTGTGTGGGTATGTGTTGTGAGGTATGTGATATAACAGATGTGGGGCTTGCTGTCACATTGAGCTAGGTCTCTATTTAGATATATGGAGTTATAATGGGTTACTATTCTTACTTTATACACATAATGAATATTAATTCCTCCTTACCTTTTATCTTTGCCTGGGGGTGGGATTGATTCCATTGCACCATATTCAGATTACCAACTTGCTACTGTACATACAGGAATGTTATCATATACTGTCACATATAATTTTGTAACTCTGTACATATTGGGGTGTGTGATCTCATTTGCATGGTGTCCTGCACAGATCTTTTACATTAGGCTAATATTGTAGTAATTTGTGGATATATAGGTATGTTAGACCTCTGGTCTTACATACATACTTTATATTTACTTCTAGTTACCTTACCCTGGGGAGGGTGGCAGGTTTATTTCATGGTAATGCTATCCAGAATCCTTAGAAATGTTACTATGCAGATAGTAGTACGGTTAAATAGTGTCACATTTTTGCTCCGTAGGTATTAGGAGACATAAGCCCTTTTACTCAGGATTTCATGACAAGTTGAATTCCTTTGGGGAACAATTGCAGTGACTGAAGTCAATAAAAGTTCATTAGAGTGTGTTGTGTGTGTGTGTGTGTGTGTGTGTGTGTGTGTGTGTCTGTGGGAGAGAGAGGGGGGAGAGAGAGAGAGAGAGAGAGAGAGAGAGAGAGAGAGGGAAAAAAGGGGGGAGAGAGAGAGAGACAACATCTCCTTGTAGCTATGAGATCTTCCCCACCCACATTATGGTGATGTGGGTGGGTTAGGGGTTGTTTGTATGAAGAAGATGAGAGAAATTACATTTTTATCTCTTTTCAGATTCCTTAGACACTTGTGGTGCATCAAGTTGTTACATTCTCAGTGTATATTGACATCAGTACATATCAGGCTACATGGTCTTAATTCCTTGAGGTTCCTCGACTAGAGTTTTTTGTTTGATGCTAATATTGTCAATTTATAGTTAAATTATCATTTATATAGTCCTGAGGTTTTGAAATTTCTTGGGCCTTATATCTAGCTTGAGAGTACAGCTGGGTGACAGGTCCAGCTAGGTTTTACACATCACACAGTGTGCACTGATGTTTTAAGACAACTTTACTGGTAAATTCTTGTCTATAATGCAGTCATTGAATCTTCATGAGCCCTATAACAATCTTAGTTTGTCTCTAATCTGGGTGGGATTTGCCTTCAGTAATCACATCCTTATACAAACTGTGACACCCATAAGCTTGATTTAGGTGTTACAGTATCTGCTTCAGCAGTGTTATCTTATGAAATTAAATTAAATTTCTATAGGATTCTTTGTATGTGTGTTCCACTGAGCACCTTGACCCAGGGTTCTCCTGGCTGAAGGCAGTAAGGTACTATTAAACTTCTCTGACATAATCTTCTGTTGTTTTTTAATATTTTAAACCAATGGGGATTTTTTTCTGTTTTTCTCTGCATTATCTAGCTGTTGTAGGTATTGTATTTACTAAACAACTGCCATGAACTTTTGAAGAAGGACTGGTTGGTCTGAAAGCTAGAGCACTTTGTTCTTGTTGTTTCAACTTCTAGGAGAAATATCTTGGTAAGGTCCTCCAAAATATAAGGAGGACATGCAGGCACTAAGGGTGCAGATAAAAATTCTGGGAGTGTAGCTGATTGGCAATATTCCTACTGAAGAGATAGTGTACTGAGAAACTATTCTAAGTAAATTGTCTTTATCTGAGTAAAGTGTACCATCTTGGTCAAGGAGATGAGTCTGTGCTTTTTTAAAATTCTGTCTTTACAGTGTTAAGAAGGACAATGTGCTTCTGCTCTGCCCTGTGTGCAGAAATTCTGGTGCTGTTTAAAACTTTCCTGTTGTCTCAGATGAAGTGTTTGCATTCTTACCTCAGAAGTTGTATTTGAGTGGTAAAATTATGGGTGATGGTCCGGGCCAGGATTTGTAGCTTTTATAATTGCTGTCTGTTACAGAGATATTGAAAATAGGCTGCATTTCTACAAGATTTTCTTTCTATTTGTAGCGATGTCTTAACTCAGATTTCACATCTTCCCACCAGAGGGCAGTATTGTCATACCTGTCAATAACAGATTTTTAACAGTCAAAAATACTGGATGCTCTGAAGAACCTCGGGTTTTGACAGTAAAGATAAATTAAATTTCAGGGACTAGGCTTTGTGTAGAAACAGGTGTGGGGCCCATCTGTAGTGCAAGAAGTTTGTGATCAGAAAATTCTACTTCTGTAATTGTTATGGATGAAATACGTAGGGATGAAGAAACAAAGAGAAAATGTATTCTGGTAGCTGGAGAGCCCTTCTGAAACATGGTAGCTGGTGTATCATGCAGAGACATGTATGCATTTTTAAATTAGAGGTTGAAATAATGTTTTCAGTGCAGACATGTCAAAAAAAAGGTTAACGCTTTATGGCATCCCCTAGCCCGGATATTTAACCCATAATTTAAATCATCCTGCATAAAATGGAATGGGAGGATAAAAGGCAAGGTTGTACTGCTTTAATTAAAGAAATTCTGTCAGCTTTCGTTAGTGGGGCTTACACATTAACAAGCCTGTAGTATGTGTTAGAAATTTTAGTGTCAAAGATCAAAACTCTGCCGGTGTTCGATCTACTAATTTAACTACACGCATTTGTACATGGGATTGGAACAGGATCCCCACCCTGAACAGGATCCCCACCCACTGAACAGAATACCCAATACTGTTGTCAGAACTAGTTCAAGAAAGATTCAACTTTCCTCGAACCCTGGTGTTCGAAGTTCTAATTTAGAACTCAAACACTGCAGGGTTGCAAAAGGGTTTGAATCATCCATGACTCTTCTCACTTGTGTGTGCTTTTGCTTTGTGTTCCTCCCATTCCCTTGTTCCTGATTTTGGCACCAGCTGAATAATGCAGCTCAGTTCGCTCCCCCCCATCAGTGTTATTGTTGGGGGGCAGCTGTTGTTGGTTTGTCACGCTAGTGTAACTGTACCACCTGACCATCTGCTATGCAGTCAGGTGGTGGTGGAAGTCGCGACTCGAGTCAGTCTCGCGAGTTGAGGGATCCTGCTGAAGTCATCTGTGTAGCTGTGGCTCCATTGCCATTCAGTCTTGTAGTGGAGAAGGAGGAGCCACAGCGTCTGTGTGTCTCAGTTCAGTTGTGCGTGTGATGACAGAGCGACTGTTTTGTTATTAAACCTGGTCCTGTACGAGTGTGTATGTGCCTGAAAATTAAAAAAAAGCTAATGGGCAGGTGGGAAAAGGAAGGGAGGAGCCGGGAATCTCAAGATCGGGAACTGAGGAAAGAAACTAGGGAGGGAACTGAGAAAGGAGCCAAACGGTTTGGACTCAGTACTGTCGGAGGACTCAGGGTCGGGAATTAGTTAACTTGCAGACTGCTGCCTGAGACTGCCTGTGTGCTAGTGCTCAGTCACACATACCTCAAGTTGCTTGCTGAATTAAACACATTTTCTTTGCAAATCACAATTGTGACTCGTGGGCCTTGGCACTCTTGGGAGAGCTCCTGGCTGGGGGAGGGGTGTTTTATTTTGGGAAAAAAGGTTACATTAAAACACTTTACTGATTGTGTGAAATTGATGTTCTACAGGAATCCCACAAAAGGGAAAATAATTTGGTCCCAGTCCCACCCAAACATTGTCTGGAAGGAAGACACGGTTCTCTCAGCCAGGACTGTACTGGGGTGGGGGCTTCAGTGGGCTTTCTCCTAAAATAATCTCTATTGCATCTTCTGTGAGGTGGCCAGCAAGTCACCCTGCTGCTGTCTGTGCCATTTAAATGCACTTACCTGGTTATTACCCAGTGTGTGTTACTGCGTGAAGCCCAGTGGCCAGTTTTATGGTGGCATCTCTTTCTTCAGTTTGTGTGTATAACTCTGTCTCTTGTGGTCAGCCTTGTTACTGTGCGCCTTGACTGCACTGTACCTTACCCAGTGTGTGTTAACGCGGTGAAGCCCAGTGGCCAGTTGTATGGTGACATTATCCTTAAATACACGATAGAAGCCTACAAATATATTTCCCTGCTTGGAGGAGAGACAGAAAATCTCTTTCTTCAGTTAGTGTATGTAACTCTGTCTATTGTGGTCAGCCCATCACCTTGCTGCTGTGCGCCTTGACTGCTATGTTTATGCCTATGCCCAGCAGTCCAATCATTCTGTAAGCCTTGAACCTGGGATCCTTTAGTTGCAAAACCGTCATATTCTTCAATTACTTTCAGTCTACTGCATCACAGTGTCACACAACCAAAATAACATTTTGGAGTTGTAGCCAGTAATCATAGATCACGTTGCTTTCTTACACAGGAATTGTGTGGGTGTATTCCTGCAGTATACTGGTTCAGGGTATAGCCAGGGATTTCAGATCTGCACACCAAGTGGACCCACTGCTACCACCCTAGCCAGACAATATACAAATATACACCGGGACTGTGTTTGTTGCCTCATTTGGCACAATAAATGCAACTTTAGATCTCATGACAGTGGTTGTTGCCATGCATGGCTAAATACAAATACCATGCATTATTCCCTAAGACACCCACATACCAGCCCAGAGCCTATAAGTTGTATTGGCCTTGGATGCAAAGAGAGTATTAGTGACCAGTCCGCCTAGTTTTGACTCCTATGAATAAAATTACAGAAAGGTGCAGTATTTTCTTTGTTAGTTTTCATGGAAAATGAAAGCAGTTCAGAGCCTATTTGCCACCCCCTTAAATAAAATTGCACACCATGGAGTGCTTGGAGTATGCCTGCCTACACCCATGTACTGGTTCTGTTATGGCTGACACCAACATAGATGAAGCATCTGGTGCTGGTGTTGGAGCAGGTGTTGGTGGAAGTGGTAATCCTGGTGCTAGCAGAAATAACCAAAATGTTTTAATGATAAAATTCAACAAACAGCAAAAGAGCAACAGTGAAGTGTGTAAAGGAGGACCTTTTAAGCAAACCTGTGCAGCTGCTGGGGTCACGCTGGAGAGGCACCATAATGTATGCTGTTCATGCTGTTAAAATCCCTGTGACTAGCAGTAATAATGCAAGAGACAGTGAGTCCTTCTCTGACTCAGACTCAGACAGTAGCTCTTTCTCTCAGTCTGACACTGTTGTGTCTTGCGACATATCATTACTTCCTCAACAAAGTGAAATGAGCAAGTCTGCTGACAATGAATCAGGTAGTGCACTTGCAAATACATCCAGCACTGTTGGCAATGAAAAGGACATATCCATTGAATCCACCACTTCTGTGTGTCGGCCAGCAATGAAAATCCATCAGTCTTTTGCCCACTCTTCTAGCACCAAGGAGCATGTCCCGGTTCTGTTAGGACAGGTGAAAAGATGCAAACAGTCTTTAAATATCTTCCTAGCACTTCGAACAAAATATGTCACATCTGAAGTGTGGAATTATTTCTCTGTCAGTAAACTGATCCATGCACAGCAATTTGTTCCCGCGTAAACAGAGAGTAAGCTGTGGTAAAGTTGTGTCATGCCTTGCCACTACAGCTCATAAATGCCATCTGAAAAAGTATTCAGTTTTGCTTGATTGTCCAAACCATGTCCTCCATCTTCCAGCCCGCATGTGAGAAGGGTCAGGAATCTGAAATGGATACTGAATTGTCTGAACTTGATGCAGACAGAACCACTGCCAGCCCTAGGATCACTGTTACCACCAATGCCAGCACCATTAGTACCAGTTGCACATCCAGTGAAGGCACTGAATGTATAAGTCCTAGTCCACCATCTCTGCGTCCATCTGCCCATCAAGCACGGTGTATAATAAACCAGCAGGGACATGTTGTAAACAGCTAACACTGTCTCGGGCATTTGAAAGGAAGAATACCTTTACTAAAAATCATCCAGACCCTTCATCTTAATCACAGAATTAGTGAACTGTTAGCTGGAGCCCTTCTCCCATACTCTTTGGTAGATCATGAGGATTTTAGGGAGCTCTTGAAACTAGCAGAGCCTCTTTACAATGTTTCTCATCGAAGGTACTTTTCCTATGTTGAAATACCAAACATCTATCAGACTTTAAAAGTAACAGTGATGCTTGCACTTAAAACTGTGGAGGGTGGGTTATTCATGTCACAACAGATATGTGGACCAGCAGTTAAAACATAGATTACATGTCCTTACCGCTCACTGGGTCACGTTTTCTTGTGGTTCTTCAAAACAAAGACACCCCAGAAGATGGTGCTGCTGCATATAAAGAAGTTTGGGCAAAATCAACTGCTGCAAACATCTTGCAGGAACTAAATGACCTCCTTGATGAATGGGTTTATTCTCACGGTCTGAAATGTGGCTTCATAGTAAGTGACAATGGAGCCAACATCTTGAAAGCAATACAGTATGGAGGATTTATGCATGCTTCTTGCTTTGCACATTGCTTACATTTAATTGTCACGGGATTCTCAGCAATGAAACACAAGTGGATGGTACGATTGCTGTTTGCAAAAAATTGTGACTGACTTTTACATTCAACCAAGGCTATACGGACATTGTCCAAACTGCAAAAACAAACACAAGCTGCCCCAGCAAAAGCTGATTCAAAATGTTTCCACTCATTGGAACTCAACGCTTTATATGCTGCAGCACCTCTTGGAGCAAAAGCAAGCTGTACATGAGTATTGCTCCAGTTACATTATTGGAGATGGCATTATGCTGTCTATGCTGCAGTGGAAATTAATGGAGACAGTGTGCTGCATCCTAGCTCCTTTTGAGATAGCCACAAGGGACATGTCTTCTGAAGGTGCATCTGTGAGTCAGGTTATCCCACCATAATGCTGATTTCACATCATCTTAGTGTTCTAAATCTACAAATAGAAAAAGAAAGATCTGAAGCCAGACAACATGCCACCTGTATCATGGGAATCTGTAAAGAGAATGATCGAGTGCTTCAAAATCAATGACAAATTAGTTGCAATGGACTAAATCAAAACACTACATCCTTGCAACTCTCTCAGAACCAGGTTCAAGGCTCATCTTCCAAAAACAGGTGATATAAAGCAGTACAAATGTCTGTTGCTAGATGAGCAGCAGCACTCACAGGAGTCAAACACATTCACGCTGCAGTACCCTCAGGTTGTCATCACCACAACATGCAGGTTCATCTTCATGAAGGGATACAGAACTGGAAAAGTCGCCAAACATTAACAGTAGTTGTTCCACAACAGCCACTTCTTCAACCCTTAGTAGCGCTAGATCTGTGGCAAAATCTTTCCCAAATTGCTGCCATACCAGCTTATGCCGATTCCTCTTCTGAGCGGTCTCTGTCCATCATGGTAGACAGTTACCTGCAAGAACTGCCTATTCCTAATGATGCATGCCCTTTTGAATAATGGAGATAAAAAAGTCAATTTGGACAGAGCTGTATGATGAAGCCTGCAAATATCTTGGTTGTCCTGCAACACGTGTCTCTTCAGAACACAAGTTTAGTACAGCTGACAATATTGTGACAGACACCAGAAATAGGTTGCTGCCAGAAAATGTACACACGTTAACTTTATTAAAGTTAATAAGTCAAGATTTTCATATCTCTACAAGAGTATACAAACTGATTCTGAAGTGATTGATGTTGTGGGTGTTGATGTGTTGACAGCTCAGATGATGGTGGCTGGTAAATACTGTGTGGGACAGAGTCTCTCTGCACCAAAAAGGAAACTTTTACAGACTGTGATGACTTTGGTTGTCTCTCTCCTTTCTTGATCTACTACCTTGACTATATACCCCAAAAAACTTTCACCATTTCATGGCAAACTGCTTTGTAGCTAGGATCTAAAGTCAACAAGTTTTATATATAGGAAGTTTTAACATCAGTGGGAACAGGCCCAAATTTGGCATAAAAGGACACTGTCATGTCAGTCATTTCTGTATCATATTATTTATAGTTAAAGTGCAAACATACATTTTGGATTTACCTTCTGTGACTTTGTGGTGCATCAGTATGGGCTGGGACCTGGGGCGGTCTATTTTTTCAATTTTAAAGAGGACAAAACATTGAGTTCTAATTGGTAGCTGTTTATTATTTTTCAATTACAGAAATGTTATCCATAAACCAAAGTGGTTCATATGTAACTTATCTTACTCAATTAAAATTATGGGAAAACTGTATTTTGTATTGTTATGTTTCTGTGGGCAACATCCTGTTACAATTCTCTTCTGGGAAACAGAGTCATCTGGAGTTTTACCTATGTCATGGTTGAGCACATATTCTGTAAGCATAGGTCTCATACCACAATAGGTCATGTTTAACATTCTGTTGGACACAGACCATGGCATAAGAGCAACAACTCTCAAATTACTGGTTCCATGAAGAGGACTGTACAGAATGTTGTCTGTAAGAAGAAAGCAATTGAAAAGACAATTTTCACATAAGTGTTGTTTATTTTATAGTGTTGTGTAAGAAGTCCATCTTCTTCCAAGTTGTGTACAGGGAGTGCTTGAAACAACTGAGAAGCTGCATGGAATATACTATTTTGATTAAATATCAGTAACTAATCTCTCTCTCTTGCTTACATCTGAGAGAAGTTTCCTCACTTTTAAAGTGATATTGCTTTGTGTTTGTTTTAGTTTTTAATTCAGGAAGGATTTTTTTAAACTGCTTATCTTCTGCATATTTGATTTTCCTTTGTGGCTAACTGGACTGATTAGTAGAATTCTGTGAGAATCTGCATCAATATATTTTGCAACTTTTGGTGGGGTTGTGTGATTCAAAATAGCAAAAGCTGCAATTTGTAATTGGATGCCAAACATAGCCTGAGCTGGGGTAATTGTCTTCACAAGTCAGAGGTCTGCAACCCAACCATTTGTCTAGCTAGACCATTTCAGCATTGTTCAAATTACTATAAACTAGTGGTGTGATCCTGTTTGTGGCAGAAGTCCATCTTCTTCGAGTTGTGTACAGGGAGTGCTTGGAAACAACTGAGAAGCTAATGAGATATACTATTTTGGACTAAATATCAGTAACTAATCTCTCTCTCTCTCTCCACTTACATCTGAGAGAAGTTTTCCTCACTTTTAAAGTGGTATTGCTTTGTGTTTGTTTTAGTTTTAATTCAGGAAGGTTTTTTTTAAACTGCTTATCTTGTCAGCATCATCAGAAGGGCTGAAATAACTGCATATTTGATTTTCCTTTGTGGCTAACAAACCACCTGGCTGTTTTGGAGCTGGAGAGGTTTACCTGTGTCTGACTTGGATGTCTGGATTTTTCTCTGTTTGATTAGCAGGGTACTTTCTCTGTCAAATTGTTGTGTAGGGTATCTTGCTGACGGGAAGGCACTCATTGCAGCAGGGTGAGAGCTTTAGTTGATTGTTTTGTGAGGACACAGTTTAGGCCAACCCCTTCCCACCCCTCACCCCACCCACCCCTGGAAATAGTTCCTTTATACCTGAGGTTCTGACATCATTTCCTCAAGTGCAAGGTGCTCACTGTCATATCCTCTCTAGCACACTGCACTGACAATATAAGTATACACATTGTATAATATATATATTTCTATATAACAAATACACACACACACACACACACACAAACACAAATACAAAATAAAACTAGATAAACATGTGGGGAGTAGAATGTAATGGCTGTGGAGCAGCAGTCTCTGGGAGTCTTTCTGAGGCTGAGATGCTGCCCTATTTGCAGACAACTATCTGCCCTGAGGGAGGAAGGTCCTTCTTCAGGCCGCACTGGACAGTAGTAAGGGAACCTTCCCCCAGGCCACACTGGACAGTAGGAAGGAACCTCCCCATCCAGGGAGCACTAGCGCCACCACCACTACCTCAGAGGTTGTGAGGAAAGCACAGCAGTTGGACCACAGTGGGCTCAGGGAGGGTGAGGAGGGTTGAACAGAGGCACACTCAGTCAATTGTTCCACTCACAATCCATACACCATTCTGGGGAGCATAGCTACCCTATGGATGCACCCGCAGAGAAGACTGATGATAACTGTCACAGGGAGGCCTACAGGAAGGAGGCAGAGGACACCACACGGAAAGGAAAAGCTCCTGGTGGGGACTCAATTATTAGGGGTATAGAACTGGGGAGCTGGGAAAATAAGGGGCCTGCCTGATGCCATGGCTTGGAGGGACAGGAAGCGATACTCAGGATTCTGAGCTGGATGTAATTGTCCACCTAGGGACAAATGACTTGGCTCATCATGAGATTAGAGCAGTGCAGGAGGACATTGCAGAGTTGGGAGGGACCTAAGACAAGTAGCACACACAGTATCCTTCTCAGAGGTGCTGCCTGTCAAAAGCATGGGGAGGCGAGGGTACTTGGCACCATGCAGTTTAATGAATGGTTGAAAGAATGGTGGAGCACAGGGTTTGGCTTCATTGGGGCTGGGGTTCCACCTGGAGGAACACTAGCCTATACTGGCAAGATGGTCTGCATCTGTCCAGGAAGGAACAAGTCTTTGATCAATTGGTTTAAATGTCTATCTGGCAAGCTTTTAAACTAGTCAAGGGAGGCACTGACAAGCAGCAGAAAATCCCAGCCTTTCCCTACAAAACAGGGTACTAAATGAGAAAAAGACCGAGGTAGAATGGTCAGTGGGGATGCTGCAATAGAAGGTAAAGCCATCAAAAATGGAGAGCAATGAGTACCAATGCCTGTAGTCTGGGTAACAAGCTTCCTGAATTAGTGGCCTTGATGGAAGAGGAACATCTGATATCATGGCAGTCACAGAAACATGGTACACACAAAACCATGACTGGGACATAAACATACCAGGATACACTGTCTACAGGAGGGACAGGAGGGTAAAAGAGGAGGAGGAGTAGTTCTTACATAAGAGAAGGAATAAAACAACAGAACAAAAGGGTAAACAGGGAGGAGAAGAAGCACTGTGGGTAAATTTGGAGACAGGCAATGGCACCACAATACGCACAGGGGTTAGATACAGACCCTCTCTCAGGGGAGGAAATGGACAGGAAAATTAAGAAGGGGATAAACCTTTATAGGTACATCAGGAGCAAAGGAAGACCAAGGAGGATAGTGAGGCTTAATAAATGGGAGGGAGGGTGGCAGAGGAAGACTGTGAAAGGCAGAGATACTAAACAAATATTTTGCTCAGTATTTACAAATGAAGAGGGAGGTACATAAAACAAACAGTAGTAAGACTCTGGATACAGAAGTTGATACCAGCCCATTTACAGAAGAAAGGGTTCTGAAAGAACTTTTAAAACTGAAGGTGGACAAAGCAATGGGGCCTGATGGGATTCATCCCAGAATTCTAAAGAGCTAAGGATAGAACTAGTGACACTACTGACTACCCTTTTAACAAATAATGGGATGATGGGGTGGTACCCGAGGACTGGAGGAGGGCAGATGTGATTCCCTTCACAAAAGTGGGAGCAAGGCAGAAGCAGGAAACTACAGACCTGTTAGTTTAACCTCAGTGATAGGGAAAATGGATGGAATCACTCTGAAGGAAAGAATTGTTGAGTATCTAGAGGCCAGAGGGCACAGGACCCTAGGCAGCATGGATTCACAGCAGGAAGGTCAGCCAGACAAATCTGATAGATTTCTTTGACTGGGTGACCAAAGTAGTAGATCAGGGAGAGGCTGTGGACATGGCCTACCTAGACTTTAGGCAAGGCATTTGACACAGTCCCACACGAAAGATTAATATACAAGTTAGCCAGCCTGGGAGTGGGTCCCAAGATGACAGCCTGGGTAAAACATTGGCTGGACAACAGGACACAGAAGGTAATTGTAAATGGAGTCCACTCTGGGTCTGGTAGGTCCAGTCCTTTTAATGTCTTCATCAGTGACATTGCAGAGGGACTGAAGGAAAAGATGCCTTTTGCAGATGACACAAAGATCTGCAACAGGGTGATACACAAGGAGAGTGGAAAGGATGAAAAGGGACTTGGCAAGGTTGGAGGAATGGTCAGACATATGGCAGCTAGGATTCAATGCAAAAAGTGCAATAATGCACCTGGGAAACAAGAACCCAGGGAAGAATACACAATGGGTGGGGAGGTAGTAACAACAACAAAACAGGAAAGGGACCTGGGGGTAATCATATCAGATGACCTATAGAGTAAGCAATGTGAGAAGGCAGTAGGGAGGGCTGGGGGTATACTGGGATGTATAGGAGAGGCATCAGCAGCAGAAAACAGGAAGTTGTTATCCCTCTGTACAGACAGTTGGTGAGACCCATCTGAATACTGTGGCCAGTTCTGAGACCCCATCTCCGCAAGGACATAGACAGGATAGAGGCAGTCCAGAGGAGGGCAACTAAAATGGTGCAGGGTCTGCAAGAGAAGCCTATGAGGAGAGACTAAAGGAGCTTAATATGTATATCCTTGAGGAAAGAAGGAGGGGGACATGATAGAAACTTTCAAGTACCTCAAGGAATCAACAAAGTCCAAGAGGGTAGCATCTTTCAGAAAAAGAGACTTGCAAGAACAAGGGACACAATTTAAAGATAGAAGGAGGGAGGTTCAGGGCAATGTGAGGAAGTATTATTTCACAGAGAGGTAGTGGATGCATGGAACAGCCTTCCTGAGGAGGTTGTGGGGTCTAAAACTGTGGGAGAATTCAAGAATGCATGGGACAGACATAAAGCAATTCTTGTGGGGCAGGAAGAAATAGGCTGTTGGTTAACTAGGATCTGCGGCCTATCCTGTAGGTAGGAAATGGGCAGACTAGATGGGCCTAACGGTCCTTATCTGCCATCAAAGTCTATGTTTCTATGTTTCATGTTTCTATCAACCACTGGCTACTGTCTGGTCCTGGCACATGCCACATTCATGGTCATGGTCATGCTAGTTCGACTACTAGTTCTGCTGATGCTGAGTCACATGAAAATGTCCCTACAGCCCTGAGGCTGTCATCACTAGTGTTGATGATGATGATGATGACAGTGACTATGATGCTCTGGCTGGAGCATGCTCAGGCCTCCTGCTCTGCGTTTTCCTGATGCTGTGCACTGTCTGTCTGCTGCATGATGTTCTCTGCAGACTGTGCTGCTGGCACCATGTGCTAATTCTGTCACAATCCTCTCCATCTGATTCCTGACCAAAAAATAAAAAAAATTCATATTATTCTCCTTATTGTCCATTACAGCACTAAATAACTGATTCTACAACAGATGTGTTAAGATTTTCTGTGTTTTTATACTTTCCATTAAAATATCGCTATTTTATACCTGGACTACCAACTCAAGCACTGGACAACTATTTTTGATTTAGCCACTTGTCTGTGGACAAGTACCTAATTTTAAAATTTGTCAAGCCCTGTGGGAGCTTGTGAGGAAGCCATCAGAAGATTATGCAAATACAGGCAATTGTAATGTCAGAATTTTCGTGTTGGGATTTTGGTATGTCAGGATGTTGTGTTGACAGGATTTTGGTATGTCAGGATTTTGTGTTTGCAGGATTTTGGTATGTCAGGATTTTGTGTTGTCAGGATCTTTCATGTCAGGATTTTGGTATGTCAGGATTTTGTGTTGTCAGGATTTTTCATGTCAGGGTTTGGTATGTCAGGATTTTGTGTTGTCAGTATTTTGTGTCAGGATTTACATGTTGGGATTATGTTTGTCGGGATTTAATATGGATCCCAGAAAACAAAATGGTGTGATACATGTATCTGTCACTGCTTCTTGTCAGACAAATCTAATAGATTTTGACTGCGGGTGACCAAAGTAGTAGACCAGGAGGGGCTGTGGACATGGCCTACCTAGATTTTAGCAAGGCATTTGATACAGTCCCATGCAAAAGATTAATACACAAGATAGCCAGCCTTGGAGTGGGTCCCAAGGTGATAGTCTGGATAAAAATTGGCTAGACAATAAGACGCAAAGGGTAGTAGTAAATGGAGTACACAGTGAAGAAAGGAGGGTTACAAGTGGCAAACTTGAGGGTTCAGTACTGGGACTGGTCCTTTTAATGTCTTTATAAGTGACATTGCAGAGGAACTGGAAGGAAAAGTATGTCTCTTTGCAGATAACACAATGATCTGCAACAGGGTTGATACACAAGATAGAGTGGAAAGGATGAGAAGGACTTGGCAAGGTTGGAGGAATGGTCAAATGTGTGGCAGCTCAGATTCAATGCAAAGAAGTGCAAGGTAATGCACATGGGAACAAAATCCCGTAAGCGTGCATACAATGGGGGTGAGATATTGACAACAGTAAAATAGAAAGGGACCTGGGGGTAATTATATCAGATGACCTAAAGGTGGGCAAGCAATGTGAGAAGGCAGTAAGGAAGGTTGGGGATACTGGGATGCATAGGAAGAGGCATCAATAGTAGAAAACAGGAAGTTGTTATCCCTCTGTACAGACAGTTGGTGAGACCCCATCTGAGTACTGTGCAGTTCTGAGACCCCATCTCCGCAAAGACATAGACAAAGTGGAGGCTGTCCTGAAGAGGGCAACCAAAATGAAGCAGGGTCTGCACCAGAAGACATACAAAGAAAGACTGAAGGAGCTTAATATGTATACCCTTGAGGAAAGAAGGAGAGAGGACATGATAGAAACTTTCAAGTACCTTAAGGAATCAACAAAGTCCAAGAGGGTAGCATCTTCCAGAAAAGAGATGTGCAAGAACAAGGGGCACAATTTGAAGATAGAGGGGGACGGCTCAAAGGTAATGTGAGGAAGTATTTTTCACTGAGAGGATTGTGGATGCATGGAACAGCCTCCTGAGGAGGTTGTGGAGTCAAAACAGTGGGGACTTCAAGAATGCATGGAACAGGCATAAGGCAGTCCTAGTGGGGGTAGGAGGAAGTAAGCTGTTGGTTAACTAGGATCTGCAGCTTATCTGTTAGGTAGGAAAATGGGCAGACTAGGTGGGCTAAGCGTGTCCTTATCTGCCATCAAATTCTATGTTTCTATTAAAGAACAGTTAATTATGGCTCATTTGGAGGCAAGAGTTTCATTTTTCTTGAGTAAGCATGTGGTAGTTTTAGCATTTGAGAGGGGATGAGGTAGAATGGGTGCTGGAGGGTAGAAAGGGCTGGAGGTTGGTTTAACATGAATGCAAGAGGAGAAAGATGGCATGGATGCTAGTGCATGTGTGAGGGTTGGGGCTGTTTTAACATGGATGCAGGCAGGAGAAACATGGCATAGTTGTTAGCAGATGGGTGATGGTTGGGGAGTGGGTTTTAACATGGGTGAGGGACAGAGAAGGGTGACATGAATGGTAGTTCATGACTAAGTGTGGGGGTAGTTTAAACATTTGGGTGAGGTAGGAGGGTGGAATACGTGCTTGAGGGGTGAGGGGTTGTGGTTAGTTTTAACACATGGGTGTAAGGGTGGTATGGTGCTACTGCATAGATGAGGGTGGTAAGAAAAGTGGAATGGGTGCTGGGGTGAAAGGTGGGTGTTGTTTTAGTCCTATAGTTTACAGAATCGTGATTGGCTGGGGATGGTGAGGAAAAGATGATGACAGACCGATGGTATGGGAGAGCTACACCGATTGCCCACTGTGGAACCTCCTATAGATATTTTATATATATATATATATATATATATATATATATATTCTTTTTTCTTATTAAATACATTGCAAACTGCTGCCACCTAGCACAAGTGTCCTGTCCCTTTAAAAAAGAATAAAGGAATCAGAAATAAAAGAAAATCTGCATCAGTAGTTTTCACAGAATGTGACCTATCATAAAGTGTTTTTGCTTTACAAGTAGTGATAATTTGATACATAATGGGGTTGACAGACACTGTCCTTAAACATCACATGCCAACTGCTGCAGCTACATTATATGTTCCTCTAGTTAGTATGTGGTGAGGAACCCACTTTTTTATTTATGTGACTGAAATACAGATTTTATTGATGTATCAGCTGGAAAAATGCATCATCTTAGAAAGTTGTATGTATTACTTCAATTTGCCAACAAGAATATTGGTATATGTATGCATTATCTTAGAAAATTGCATGTATTTTTTGCCAGCAACAATGACTGGCATATTTTTTTATTCAAATATCTTGACTGACTAGGTTATGACATAATGGGCTAGATATTCAAAACTTTGTGCTGGGCAAAATCCATTTGCGCAGGTTTCCTATGGGATTAGCGTGGGTCTGCTATATTCAAAGGCCAAATAGCACGGGCAAACCACATTAGCACCGGCAAAATTATAATGTATGCAAGGGGCAAACTGACATGAATATAGGCGCAATGCTATATTCAGTGACTATGCCGCGCCATGGTGCAAACCACTTAGCATGACACTTAGCAAGGTGCACATTACGCCCGGAAAAGCTTGTCTTAACCCTGGCAATCAGCTTTGCAAACACCATGGCTTTGCGCTGGTGTTTGCGCCGGGTTTAGCGCAACCCTAACAAATAAATATGACACATAGATAAAGCCAAATATAGAGGAAGCATGTTAACTGATGGCATCACAATGATGCCATCATCTTCCACCAGTCCCAGCCATGCCAGGCAGTAAGTGGTGACCCTGCCGCCAGTGGACAGCATGGCAGTGTGGCCATACAGCACACACCTGTGGACCATACTTCTGTGGACTCCAACAGATGCCAGCACACACTTGCAGCACTGTGGGCTTGGAGGATGTTGAGGGAGAGTATATGGGTGGCGAGGCTGTGCCACAGACCTGGTGTGCCACAAGGCTGGGACACATCATGCAGTGCACATGGGCCCAGTATTGAAAATACCCCAACACCAGTGTGCCTTTCGGATAATATACTCCCCCGGCCACATACCACACAGCTGTACAACTGCCACAGCACACAAAGCCAGAAATGTACATGACGCTGTGAGCATCCCATGCCACAGGTGCAGCATCTGTGAGTCACACAATTAACAATAATGTCCACTGTCAGTAAACACCTGCAGGTTGGGCCTCACTGTGTATAGTGCAGTCATCATCACCATCCTGCACACCATAGGCATTGCTGTGTCCACATACTACTGGCCCCTGCTACTGTAGTGTCTGCTGTGCACTGTAGCATGACCTACAGTGTCACAGTTGCATGCAGCACCACCACCATCTGTGCCTAAGCTGTGTTGTCCCAGTACAACTGCAGGCAGCAGCGCATGGAGAAGTAGTGTTCAATAGAGGATAATGTATGGGCAGTGGTGTGTAACAAAGCTATGGTTGCCTTGAGGGTTCTCTTGGCAACTATGTTAAACCTCAAGAGCAAAGCTCGAGAGGTTTACAGGGCTGCCAAGGGAACCATGAGAAGGCAAACAGCGTTAAATAAATACCACTGACCATACATTGTCTTTATAGTGTATGGTCAGCGGAGAAACAAAAAATGATGCCAGTGTTGGGAAAATGATCTACTGCTACCACCACCACCTCTACTTCCGGTGAAGCTTCCGACCGCATGGTAGCATTCTGACAGAGCTCCATGATTCTCGCCAATTACTTGATAAACTTTTAAACACAGGCATGTTCGGCTGTTATGGGGCCATGGCAACAGCACTGCATGGTGGTTCGAATCTGTTACACTATCGATGTGGACGATCGTCGATAGTATAACAAAAGCTTGACGTCACATTGATAGTGTAACAATGCTGTAAAGAGATGATTTTGGGCCATAACTGCATTCTACCATACATTATAAACTGCATAATATTCCCAAGCTGTTTGCACAGTGCTAACACTTATGCTGGGTTTAGCACAGGCTAAACAGTTATCCCGTGCAAACTGCATGAAAATCAGGGCATAATGAGATGCTAATCTGGATGTTTGCCCACAGACTACCTAAGTAGGATCATTTGCATGTCACTTTTGAATATGGCAAAGTTTAGCGCCAGGCAACGTGGTTTGCACCGGCTAACGGTTTAGCCCTGTGCTAAACTCGCACAAACGTGTTAGCGCTGCACTAACAGTTCGGGAATATTTTACAGTTTTGCACACTGTACTTTCATATACACTGCTGCCTGCAGCTGTACCGAGTCCACGAATTTGCTGGCACTCACATTGGCCACATAGTTCATCTCTTCCTACCTTCATATCGCTGTGCACTGTGTTGCTGTTGTGGTTTGCACTTCCTGGTTGCCATATTCAGAGCTATCTTATTCCAGGGCTAAGTTTCCCTGCACTCCCAGCCCAGTTTGCCCGGTCTCATTCCCATGCTATATTCAGAAGCTGTTTGCCCGGCTATTCCTTTTGAATATGGCTTGTTTTGTGTTCCAGGCTAAGTTTGCCTGCTGGGCAGTGCTAATTTAGCCCCGGGCAAAGTTTTGAATAGCTGGCCCAATATGTTTTGCAACAGTTCCATGTACATGCGGCTGCAGTACCTTGGCTTGACTTTCTATTATAAAAGCTTTCTTTTAAACATAGCAACTTTTGATTTACTCATTTAAAACACAAAGGCCCAGATATTCAAACTGCGCTCAAAGTAGAGCAACAGCAGAACAGCACAAACCAGTTGCGCAATGCGCAACAGGTGCGATATTCAAACATGGAGCAGAGCAAATTCGCAAGCAACCAACATCTGAATATCGCACATACCGCGCCATCGCGCAACCAGGAAGGAGAAGCTGAGCCAAAATGTTGCGCTATGGTGCAACCAGGGAAGCTCAGCTGAGCATTCCAGAGCAGCCATAGCGCAAGCAGAGCCCCAGAGCAATGGAACTGCACATCCAGGGAGGCAGGCTGGGGCCCACTGCCAGCCATGCCACACATGGGCACAGGAACACACTGCAGAACCCACCCACACCTGCACACCCCAAGCACAGCCCCCAGAGCAATGGAACTGCACATCCAGGGAGGCAGGCTGGGGCCCACCGCCAGCCATGCCACACATGGGCACAGGAACACACTGCAGAACCCACCCCACACCTGCACACCCCAAGCACAGCCCCCCAGAGCAATGGAACTGCACATCCAGGGAGGCAGGCTGGGGCCCACCACCAGCCATGCCACACATGGGCACAGGAACACACTGCAGAACCCACACCACACCTGAACACCCCAAGCACAGCATCACTGGGGTGGGACGGATGATCCACGTGCCCATGGGGACAAGCCAACAAAGCATAGCAGAGCCCTGACACTCCAGCACAACCACTGGCAGGCAGAGAGTGCCACACACAGGGGTTGACAACCACAGTGCACATCAGCCCCACCGTATGCACAGCACACCCTGCACTGTGACCCCAAGACACCACCCATGTGCAGTGACTGGCACTGCAGGAAACCATGCAGTCCCCCAGCACACGCCAGCCCCTGCAACACAGAAGCCTACAAGCCAGACACACCCTGTGCACCCAGCAGTGGGTGGCAGCAGACGGCAAGACCAACTGAAAGTCACTGCCATGCTGGAGATACCTCCCATGCACACACACGCACACACACACACACACATATACCCAGGACCATACCAGCCCAGATGGCATGTACACCCCTGCAACTGAGCACCCATAGGCAGCTGCAAATCAGAGACCAACACATTATTCATATATCAAAATAGAAATGTATATTAAACATAGTCCAACAAGAACAATAATAACTATTTACAAGGGGGCAGGTACAAGGAAGGGGTGTTCAAGGGAGGATTAAAACTTGGAGAGGAAGGCAGGGTGGTAGGGATGGGAGAAGTGGGAAGGGCGGAGAAATCATGGCCCAGCTGGTTGCCCGTCTTCCTGCTGGTGTCCTGCAGGTCTCGCCACCTCCTGCACACCATGACGGTGAATAAAGTGCAGGATATCGGCGTTCTGCCCCACAAGTTGGCGGATGGCCCTGACATCCCTCTCCATCCTCCGCAGCACCTCGAGGCCTAGGAAAATGGGAACACAGTCAATGGCTGTGACTGACCACAACCCTGAACACCACCCAACCTGCAAGCCATATAGCCCAATGTCCCGCACCTGTAATGGCATGCACCCACCCACAGTGAACATGCACATGGCCATCACAAACAGGAGGCACCAGCTCATGCGCACCACGCCCCACACACACTGCCCACGTCAATCACAGTACAAACTAGGCTGGCAAGTGATGTGGCAACGGATGCGATGCCAGTTACAGCTATGTGCCCAGTGCATGCCTGGACCACCAGTGACGCATACACAGACATGCTGTGATACTGCACAGTGATGCATGTCACCTGTGTCGTGTCTACATACATGGATACATAGACAGTGTCGGCAGATAAGGGCCTATGGGCCACCCAGTCTGGCTATTTGACCTTGTAAGTTCACTCTGTTTTCCTATAAGTCTGTTGCACCTACCCTGACCTCCAGAATTCCTTTATGGCTATCCGTGCATTCTTAAATCCCATGACCAAGTCAGCCCCACCACTTCCTCTGGCAGGGTGTTCCACTTGTCCACCATCCATTCTGTGAAGAAATTCTTTCTCATATTTCCTCTGAATCATCCCCTTCCAACTTCATCCCATGCCCTCTAGTCCTTGAACATCGTTTACGCTTAAAATAGTGTTTTCCTGCACTCTGTTCCCCCTGTAAGATACTTGTATGTCCCCATCATATCCCCTCCTCCTCTCCTCCAGGGAGTACATGTTTAGTTCCGTCAACCTGTCGTCCATAGGACTTGTGATGCAATCCATGCACCATCCGTGTTGCCCTCCTCTGAACCCTCTCTACCCAGTCCATGTCCATATGTAGGTATGGTCTCCAGAACTGTACACTGTACTCCGGGTGGGGCCTCACCAGTGTCTTGTATAGTGGAATTATGACCTCCCCTTTCCTGCATGGTTGTGTTGTGCATGGCTGGTGGTCTTGCCCCCACCCAGCATGCAATAGCATCCATGAAGTAATGATACTAACACTCCTCCAGCAGCTGGCTCTGCCGCTGCTGCTGCTGGGCACAACACCCCCGGCACCGGGGCCCTGGCACGACCCACGTCACCGCCGCCCTGTGTCCTCAGATTCCGGCCTGTGGGAGACATATGTTGAGACAAACATCAGTGTGACTCAAAGCAGAGTGCCCCCTGCCCCAGTGAGACTGCCTGCCCACACAGCCATAACCATCCATCGCACAGCTGCACACACTGACACAGCCAACCGTGTCAAGCCGGCACCTATGCACAGCCACCCAAGCACACACACACCCTACAGAGAATATGGGTGCATAGATGGTACACTCACCTGGCCTAGGCACTCACGCCCAGCCTGGCATGCGACCGCAGCGCGACAAAAGTTCTGGCTCCTCCGCGGAGGTCACTGTACCGTGCCAGCACTGCTCAGCAGACTGGCCCCGCTCCAGTGACCTCCACCAGGTCAGTGGCCACTTGCTGCCACAGCTGAGTCCTGGCACTGGTGATGGGCGCCACCATACAGGCCATCATAGTGTGGCTCAACTAGGGCCACCAGGTTGGCCACTTCAATCTGGCTCCAGGACAACGCCCACCTCCCAGCCATGGCACCAACTTTACAGCAGGCAATATGGCGCCCGCTGCGCCGTAACCCCACGTGAGTTGTTGCAATAGACCACCACAGGCTCTAATCGACTGTTTGAACAGCGCGTCACTTCACATGGTGCTGTCACAAGACAAGCGCAATAGGGACGTACACATGGCATGCCAACAGCCAGGGGTCGGAGGGCATGGCATACACAAGGGCACGGCAATGACGCAGGCTACGCACAGAGCCATCGGACATATAGGCATCCTGCGCGACTGCCAAGCTGCGCACCAGTGCCACAGTGGACTATGTCGCGCAGTAGTGCCACAGTGCCATATAGTGCCCAGTGCTGTAGTGCCACTGGCACAATGGTGGCCATGGCCTGAATCGCTATTGCGCTCAGCAGGTCTGCAGCACAATAGACGCATGCATAAGCTGTCTGGGCATGCGCAATGCAGTGTGCACACAGCCACAAACCCGCGCCATTGGCTCAGCCGGACTTCCGAGACAGCAAAGCACAATACGCGATATTCAGCCAACATATGCAAATCATGCGATCATATTCAAAGCGCGAGTGGCGCGATTAGCATGTCATTAAAGTTGCGCCACACCTCATTTGCATGTGTTGCGCTATAAAAATGCGACAGTGGGTTGTGCTGGCCAGATTTGGTTGCTGCAGGTGAGAGGTAAGTTACATGCTGTGTGATGCTCAGGACAATGCTCATGGGCAGGGTGCGGAGGATGATAAAGGCTGAGGGGCTGAGCATGAAAGGGCACTAGAAAGGGACAAAGGCACCCTTTCTATCAGTATCTGCCATGGCGAGAGGACACATGGGGGCTTCCACTCCCCGGGCTGGCAGCTATGCTCATGGGGAAATGCTGTCGACTGCACAATGACAGGTGTCCACTTCCATCCATACAGATCACCATGACTGACCAGAGCCAAGCTGAGGGTGTGGACGGCGGGTGTAGGAGGAGGCCGAACTTCACCGCGGCAGAGACGGAGCCCTCTTCCAGGCCTACCTGGAGGATGAGCCACTATTGAGTGGACGGAGGGGCACCCTCAGGAACGTGCAGCTGCATGGGAGGAGGTAGCTTGGGCCGTCAACCTGCACGAAGCCACCAGCACTCCATGCAGGAATGCAAGAAGAAGATGGGGACTGACCGCAGGAGAGGCTGAAGGAGAAGGTGGCAGCCTTCAGGGCGCGCGTGCTGGCACTGGTGGGGGCCCACCAGTGGTGTTGCAGCTGACCCCTACAGAGGAGACACTGGTCGCGGCCATGCAGCTGAGTGCCATTGCGGACGTACCAGGCAGAGGATTCCAGACAGGTGGAAGCCCATCACTGCATGGTATGACATGGTGGTATTGTTGGGGGGCTGTTGTTCACATGCACTCACATGTACTCTCTTTCTGTTACAGATCCTGTTCATCTTCAGGAGACGGTGGTGGTGGTGGGTCCAGACAGTGATGCAGACCTGCTGGACTTGGAGGAGGACCATCCACCTCCGCCCACCAGCCTGCAGGCACTGCAGCAGCATGCAGCTGGGCCAACAACTCCGGTGTCAGTGATACGGGTGCAGGGGGTGCACAGCCTGTGTCACAGCAGTCTGGCATGCAGGTATGCCAGCATGCTGTGCCTATGACAGTGGCAGCACCTGCACCATTGATGATAGCAGGCCTGCAATGGGCAGTGATATGTGTGTGTCCCATGACGGACACATGGCAGGCTAGCACGTGCCCCTGGGCCTTCCTGGTTCACACCTGTGTACCAGCATGCTGGCACAGTCCCAGGCTGTGCCTGTCAGCACCGGTGGGGCTGCACCAGTGGCTGTGCAGGTGTCTGGCACTGTTGTCAGCACGGAGGTGGAACAGGTGGACCTGGGGGCTCAGCAGTTGGAGGGGCGGCAGCAGCAGTCACACACCAGGTCTGGGGTACAGTGTCAAGCAGTGGCACATGTCCACCGCCCTTTGATCCGCCCATACCTGGTCCTGTGAACAGCGCCCACCCTCAAGAGGTGCTGTGCACCAGAACCGTCCACACCTGGGGTCACGATGCCATTGGGGCACAGTACCCATTGGACGTGCACACCCGCCTGCTGCAGGACTCCGGCACAGCTGCAGGGGCGGGTTGCAAGGTCCGTGGAGGCACTGTCTGTGTCCGTGGAGTGGCATAGCAGGAGTGTGCTCAGGACCGGCCGAGCTGGTCCTTCTGCGGATGGATGTGACCGCTGCCATTGACAGGCTGACCCAGGCAGTGGTCTCTGTCCCAGATGCATTGGCCACACTGTCAGGTGCCCTGTACCACACCCCACACAGTGCGCCTCCACTCCCCATTCCCAGTGTCGTGCAACACCAGGCCTGTCGACACCGGGTTCTGCTG
Organism: Neoceratodus forsteri; assembly: GCA_016271365.2. Lineage (NCBI taxonomy): Eukaryota > Metazoa > Chordata > Ceratodontiformes > Ceratodontidae > Neoceratodus > Neoceratodus forsteri. The sequence goes on from CM028136.1 coordinate 89,252,979, forward strand.
TGGCATCCCGAGCACCCCTGGTGCAAGTTTGTTTGGCAGGATGCAGACCCCTGTGCGTTCAAGGTGGCGTTCACGCAGTGGGACCCTGGTGGTGCACCAGCGCCACCTGATGTGCCCCTGCTCAGCCTGCCAGTGCTGCTGGGCCATGGCGGGGCTGCCCATGCATCTGTGGTGGCCTTGGGACAGTGCTACCTGACTGAGCTGTCTCCCAGTGCAGGCCCTGTCTGGTGCTGCCCTGTGTGCAATGTGTGTCATGGTGGGCAGTGCACTGCTGGGTGCTCTGCTCACCACGCTGACACACGGACCACCTGCACACTCTCCCAACTGCTGTCCACAGGTGCGTGTGCATGATGATGCCTGCATTGCACTGTACACCAAGGTGCAAGGGTGCCCAGGTCCTGACACATGTACGGGACAGTCCAGGTAGTGGGGTGGTTGGTGGTGCTGTGTGTTGGCAATGTCGTTTCCGCAGTGCTGTGCTGCTGCCCATGTACGCTGCCTGGTGTGAGGTGTGTCCATATGAGTGCTCACCCTCTCTGATGGTGTGTTGGTATGCCTGAACCTCCAACTCCTCTGACCTTCATGCACGGTGTTCCCCTGTGTGCCTGTGGTTTGATGGACAGTGTTGCCTGCACATGTCCTCATGACTTACCTGTGTTGGGTGTGTGCTCTTCTGCAATGGTGTCCCGGTGCAGCTGGGCCTGCCGGGTCAGTCGGGGTCCCTCCGTCCTAGGGAGGCTGATCATCACCAACATCACCGGTGCCACTGGCGTCCCATTGCTGTCTCCCTCTTGGACCTGTAGCTATCCCATGGTCTTTGGCCATGTTGTGCAGGATGCAACAGGCCAGGAATATCCCATAGGCCTTTTGGGGGCTGTACTGTAGGGCTCCCGGAGGTGTCCAGGCATCGGAGCGTGCCTTGAGCATCCCACACACCGCTCTATGATGTTACATGTTGCGGCATGTGCCTCATTGAAGCATAGCTGCACTGGGGTCAGGGGCGCTAGTGCAGTGTGAGCAGTCAGGGATGGAGTGGGTATCAGCAGTCACCTGTGTGGAGATAGTGGAGATCAGTGTCATGTCAGGTCCATATTGCCCATATCCTTGTGTGCCACTACCATGGCACCTGTGTCATTCCACCCTTGCCCAGAGTTTGCTTTCCATACACCCACTAGATGACCCGTGGGGATGTCCCACTCTCGATCAATGGCACAGTGCAGACTGGTGCCATATAAAGGCATCATGTGCTCTGCCAGTGTGGCACAGACATTGATAATGTGCCCAGTGGCATCACACACCACCTGGCAGTTGACACTGGAAAACCCCTTTTCTCGTTCCGATATGCCTGGCCGTCAGGGCCAGGTGGCGGCGAGGCCACATGGGTGCAGTCTATGGCCCCTAGCATGCCAGGTACATTGCTACCCTGTGGAACTCCTGCATGTTTGTTGTACGCCTGCTGTGGTGCTGGGAAATGGATGTACTCCGAAGCATGTGGCAGCAGTGCGCTGAGGAATTGGGGAGGATGCGGATGTGGCTGACTGTGTAATGCCTGTGGTGTCCCCTGTTGGCCTCTGGAAGGTGTCCGTGGCGAGCAGGCACATGCAGGCTGTCATCTTGGTCTCCACGGACAGAGCGTGACTCCGTCGTGAGGGTGCCTGCATCACATCACTGCACAGCTCACAGAGCCATCTCAGTATTGCCCTGTTCAGGTGGTACCGGGCACAATCTCGACATCTGTGTACAGCTCGAGCTGATGCGGGGCACGATACCGCCTGTCGGGGCATACCGGGCCGACAGGGCCCCTCCGCCACGCCCCCTGCAGCATGGTGTCTCACCCCTCATTACAGCTTCCATGTGAGGCTGGCACTGTCCATCTCCTGGCTTGCCCCCAGCTGCTGTTCCTGTGTTACCCCGCTGCCCCACTGCTGCTTCCACTGCACGGGCACCCCCCACTGGCCTCTCTGTCCTCCTGGACCCACTGTCCTCTCTGCCCTTCCAGCTCCTGTTCTCTCTCTCTATCTCTGTCTCTCTCCCCAGTTTGCAGCCTGCTGGGGTTCTTGCACTGCTTCCTTGAGCCTTTTGTTTTGGCTCAATTCCTCCTGCGCAACTTCCGGCTGAGCCACTCTTGACGCATTGCGCAAGTGTTCGATTATCGCATTGCACACTTTATGCATGGACCCACCCCTTTGGTTGCGCATGCCTTCATTTCCATTGCACTGTTGCTCAGCATGTTTTTTGGTGGCGCAACTGGCCCCTTCTGAATATCATGAATAGGCAGCATTTTGGAGTTAGCATCGCAACACTGTCTTTATGGCTAACTCTTGAATATCTGGGCCAAAGCAGCAATAGCTGAAATTAGGTAATATCAGTTATTTTTCTAATAATTCATGACGATGAGTATCTATAACTGAGTACATAAATGGCTAATGTGCCTCTTTCTTTCACTAAAGAACTATGATGCAGCTGCAGCAGGAAAACTTTAACATATGAGTGGGCGGGTGGGCCTGTCATATTAAGTTACTGGCTTTGGGAAACGGAAGAAACCTTAGGGAGGCCGTATAGTGTAGTGGTTTAAGGCTCTGAGTTGCAAATGGGGTAGCATCCAGCAGACCAGACCTGGGTTTGAATTCCACAGCTTCCACTTACATACTGTGTGACCCTGAGCAAGTCACTTAACTTCCCTGTGTTCCCAGGATGCACCTGTAAAAAGCTTTCAGCTTGGTGTGCTACTCCTGGTTAAACAACTAAAAAAAAATAAACCTAGTTGTATTCCTATCAATGTCCCACATGATCATTTCTCTTCCCCTTATATTAAACAGTTTTCCTTTACATGTATTTTATTACTATCTTCATTACTGGCAGCACAATTAAAAATAGGGTTTGAGTTCTAAAAGTTCTAAAAAGATCAGAACCCTAGAACTTTTCAAATGTTCTAGACTAGAACTAGAACCCAAAACTTCAGAGTGTTTTGACAACCCTATTAACCACCGATGAACAGGATCTCCACCCCTGAACAGGATACCCACCCTGAACAGGTATCATCCCCAATGGACCAGTAAGAAGGACCAACCTACCAAGGTGTTTTGGCAGTATTAAGTTCAGAAATAGTATGGAATCCGGTATCTTGCAGGAAGAAAACATCAAGAGGGCTAGAAAGTATGTAAAACATGACTCTGTGTCTCTTTCTAGTGCTTTTCATACTATTGACATTTATGGTTCCTATGTCAAAGGATGGCTGTGCCATTTAGAAGGGAAAACATAGGAGCTTATGTGTGCAAACCTTATTTTTTATTTAACCATCGAGATTTCCTTTGTTGTTTCCAGATTTTTCTGGTTGAGGGTCCGCCTCTTGATCAGAGAGGATCAGCTTGGGAGGACCAAAAGGAAGAGTCTTTAGAGTCAGCATCAGAGACTTCTGAAGTGGCTTGGAAGGCATCAAAACAATTAGATAAAGGAGGTTAGAGGTTTTAGAAATGTTTGAAGCAGATAATCCTTGTGCCTGACCTCACCTAGTACTCCTTTTACTTTTGTGGCAACCTGCTGGGGGTGGCATGACAGTAAGGTCAGTGGATGTGGATTCTGTGTTCTTCATATGTGGTAAGATGAACTTCATAACACTGTCAGGTGGTGGGGGTTCTGTTGGTGGCTAGTGCAGGAGGAAGAGTATCAGCAATTAATGGATCATGTGCAGGTGGTGGGGGTCCTAATTGTCAAGATCTGTTAAGGAAGAGAGGGAAAAGTTGTACTCTGTGCAATAGCAATTGACTCTCTGTTCACAATCATCAGATGGGTCAGCCTGGCTATGAGCAGCCCAGGAGCAACTCTGATGTGTGGCCAAAGGCCATCTGAGAGGTTGCACTTGGATTCATTAAGACAATGGCCACCAATGTGCCCTAGTTCTTGGCACAGGGTGCATTTTACCCTGGTCACTAATGCTGCTGAGGTGTGCTGTTGACCGACACTTGTAGCAGGCCTTAAGCTGGCCTGCAAGAAGAGCGCACCCTGTCTCTCCTACAAAAAGAAAAAAAAACAATTGGGAAGGTGACTAAGCCCAGCATCAGTAGAATTAGCATAACCTTTACCCTCCAACCCCAGTCCAAATGTGCTCGGTATTGAAAATAGCCTTGGGTGATCCTACTACTGTGCACCTCTGTTTCAGCCAGTATGTTAGTCCGTGACACTGACCCCTCATGCAAAACAGAACCATAATGGTTTTCTAAGCATATTTGGTCAATGAGATCGCATCAAAAGGTGCCCACAAGGGGTTTGTTTAACAGCATGAGACTTTGATCAAAACCTTTGAAGACCAGCATTTAACTTAAAACTAATATTGAAAGTTATTTCACTAGATACATGAATTAAAGCATGAACTTCATTGGCAAAAATGTAATTGAGTTATTAAGTAAGGTTTTGCAACAGAGACTCTGTCAGGATGTATGTCCAGTCCTCCCTTGTAAAGGAGTTTAATGGCATTATGTCATTTAGCAGGATATATAGGCTGGTGAAATAATGAGGTATAAGGCAGAGCAGAAGATCTTGTTGGTAGATTAAGTAGTGCTCAGGGCCCCTCTGCTGTAGTTGTATGTCCTGTAGTATTAGGGTGAGATGAAGGTGCAGACTCCACCTCTGGTGTGACCGTGGTAGAAATATTGGGTAGTGGAGCAGTATTATTAAATGGAGGTACAGGGTTATCAATTAGTTGAAGCTCCGTAGTTAATTCTAAGGGAGAATCATCAGTTGTGTCAGATGGTAAAGAAGCAATCATTTGCATTAAAACGGGTTCTGTGACATTGGTATTAACATTTTTGATACAGTACTTGCTTTTGAATGTCTAGTAGGAGAAGTAGTAATGGATGTGAGACCTGAGATCCACTTACCTGAAGTGTTTCACACCCAACCTGCCCTTCCAGAGTGGAGTTCACAGTCCAGAGTCCTTTCTCTTGAGCGATGCTTGAGGAGCATCTTAGGCCAGACAGTCAATCAATCAATCAATCATTCAATCAATCAATCAAATTTTTATTTATCCAGGCGAACACCATTGAGAAAGCTCATTTATAAGGTGGACCTGCATTACACAAGTCAAATAACAATGCATTTATATACAGACAAATAGACAGTAGATGCAAGAGTACAACAGCACAGATAGGCTTGCAATAGATGGGATAAGTAAAAATACATTTAGATTCAGGTAAAGACAGTCAGTAAGGGTATACATAACAATAGGGTAGCAAGTCAGTAAACATTTATACCAGATACACCAACATACATGGTTTAGTATTCCTGTAAGGTAAAGGCATTATAGTCCAGCCAAGAGATTAGTTGAAGTGGATGCTACAAGCCAAGAGACATATGTAGTCAGTTTAAAAAGACCCAGGCGATCAAGGGGAGACATGTCGGAGATGTGGGCAGCCAGTGGGGGCTGGAACAAGGATAATACTAGGAGTGAAGGAATGAGATGCTGTGGGTATACAAGGAATAGGAGGTGAGGGAGGTGATATTTAGGGCGGTAGATAAGTAGGTGGCTCAGGGACAAGTTATGCACTGATACAAGAAGGAAGAGGATGGGAAAAGCAGGAGGATGTGAAGGGGTGTAAGTAAGCTAGGATCATTGGAAGCAGTTGCAGGCTTCTGTAATGTATTTGAGTACAAGGTCTTAAACACAGTGAGGCTAACAGGAGTCCTCAGGTTCAGTGATTTCTGTAGCACATTCCAGAGCTAGGATTGTTGGACCCAGTTGCAGGCTTCTGTAATGTATTTTGAGTATAAGGTATTAAGAACAGTTATACTAACAGGAGTCCTCAGTTTCATTGATTTCTGTAGCACATTCCAGAATGACAGTAGAACGAATCCTATGGCAGCTCTCCCAAAATGCGTTAGGGCTTTGGGCACCTTCAGAGAAATCAGTGAATGGCTTCTAGGGCATAGGTTCCAGGCATATTGAGAGTCAGGCAATCAACAATATACTGTGGAAGTATGCCAGTGATAGCTCTGTATGTCCAGAGAACCACATTTTACTTCATCTGTAATGTGGGAGGTCCAACCTACAGCCGATATAAAGAGCAGTGATGGGTGGAGAAGGGGAGACCAGTGATGAAGCTGAGGGCTCTGTGGTAAAGTATGTCCAATTTACTGAGGTACCAAGTAGCACATTGGCTGTATATAAAGTCGTGAATCAATTAGGTAAAGGAACATAGACTGAACTAGCTGTCTCTTGGCCTCTGTAGTTAGTAGGAGGTTTAACCTGAAGAAGAGACCTAGTTTCTGCCTCAGTTTTTAACAAACCTCCAAGTGGTCTGCAAAGGAGAGTCTGAAGTCTAGCCAGACCCCAGATATTTGAATTTCGGCACAAATTCCAGAGTTTCTACTAGGAGGTGGTGGATGGGGTAGAGCGGGTAGACTGCATGATTAATAGGTGAAAATAGCATCGCTTTTGTCTTTTTAAGTAGCAACTTTTACTAAGGAGCTGGTATTGAAGTATGCCAGTCAGCTTGCAGGTCATTGCAGGCAGTTTCAGTAGTTGTAACGACTCCAGATAGATCACTGTATCATCTACTAACAGATGAATGTTCACCTTATTGATGCCTGAGTCTATATTGTTGATATAGATGGCAAATAGGAGTGGCCCCAGGATGGATCCCTGGGACACCTCTTTTAACAGATTTGAGGGAGAATTCACCTTCGGCCTTGACCTGTTGGTGCCTATCAGAAAGGTAGTTGTGGAACCAACGCAAGGAGGTAGAATCTAGACCAACAGCTTTTAATGAAGAAAGAAGGAGGCTGTGGTCAACGGTGCTGAAGGCCTTACTTAGGTCTAGAAAATGGGCAGACAATTTTTGTTCTCTAGCGATGCTGCCAGTCATTTTTCACCTGGCCAGGGTCATGATTGTACTATGTTCAGTTCTAAAACCAGATTGCATTGGATTTAGCAGGTTAATATCGTCTATGAAAACATTTCAGCTGGGCATTCACGATTTTTCCAGAAGTTTTGATAGTACCGGAGAAGGGAGATGGGCCTGTAGTTGTTTAGATCACAGGGGTCTCTGGATTTAAACAACGGAATAACATCTTGAGCTTCCACAGTTTGAGGAGGGTCCCTTGAGAAAGGGACAAGTTAAATAGATGCATAATAGGTAATGCCAAGACATGATAGGCAATCTTTAGGTAGTATGGATCGAAGGGTCAGCGCCAGTATGTTTTCTGGTGTCCAACTGGAGAAGAGATCTTCAACCTCTTTTAGTGAGGCAGGAGAATGAAAAGACTGCATCTGAGAGACTAGATTCTGAAGGTTGTGTGGTAGCTGGGAGCATAGGTTACATGCAGGTGAGTTATCAAAAGCCAGCCCTGCAGTAGCAAAGCGATTGTTGAAGGCTTGTAGTATCTCTTTATTGCTGTTGATAGTTACATTGTCAGAAATAATTTTTGAGAGGAGTGTGTTTCCTGTGGTATTACCAGAAAGTTCTTTATTGTGGACCAGAACTTGGTAGGGCAGTTGGAGGCAGTGTCGAGTTCAGAGCGATAGAAGTTGGACTTGGTTTCTGAATTAGCTTTGTACAGTGGTTTCTGGCTGTTCTGAAAAGTTGCCAGTCTTTGGCTTTGTGGGATTTGCGTGCTAGCTTCCAGAGTTTGTCTCTTTTAATAGTGCTGCCTTGATGTCTGCTGTAAACCAACGGCACTTTCTAGCCTTTATGTGGGTTTTGACTAAGGGTGCATGGGTGTTAATAGCGCTGGATACAATTTAGTGGAAAATGGCATATGTTGTTTCTACTGATTTGACTAAATAAAAGGTCTGCCAAAGCAGGAGACTTTCAGGTCATTGATATATGCAAGCGGGTCAAAATTCCATTTTGATAATTTGGTAGAGAACTTTGCTGAGGCTGTTGGTTTAGGGACTGCTCTTATGCCAGCAATAAAACAATGGTCACTAACATCAGCAGAAAAGATCCCAGCATGGGAGAAGAAATGGGTTTGCTTACTAGAAGTACATCTAATAGTGTACTTTTCCTAGGGTTTTCTTATTGATATGAGTAGGTTCATTTACAAGTAGAGTGAGCCCATGAGAGTCACAGAAGGATTTCAGTGGAAGAGATGCACTTGACAACCAGTCGAGTTAAGGTCCCTAGTATAATTGTTTCCATTGTGTCGGTACTCATAGTAGATGATAGGTGGGACAGGAGCTGTGACCCCGAGGACGGGGGTCTATAACATCCTATGACATGGAGGGCCATTGATGTAGATATTTCAGTTTTGTAAGGACAGGCATTCAAAGGCATTGGCAATTGATGTAGTGTCGAGGTTAGTGACTGTAAACTTGCTCCTTAACATAGATGGCTACACCACCACCTCTGGTTAGTCTATCAGTTCTGAATAACAGATAGTTGGGATATTGACCTCTTTTCTGGCATGGATGGATGAAGCCAGCATTCAGATATGACAAGTACATCTGGTTCCGTGTGCTAGCCCAAGCTTGTATTCGGTGATTTTCTTTAAGAGGCTACACACATTAACATGCATAAAGCTGATACCTTAATACTTCATGACTTCAGACGGTGAAGGAATTGCTTGTATAGGACTAGGGTTACGCTTAACATTACTTGAGCATAAAGAGGAGGAGTACAGCTTTCCTCAGAACAACAAGTGGTAATTTGGAAGAACTAGCTTCTTTGGCTAGTGGAAGTATTAGCATAGGAATGCAAGGACCTATTCTTGGTACTGTTCAGTCCTAGTGATACACATGCTAAGACCCTAGCTGTATGACACCAGTAGATGCAGGTACTGGGCTGAGTAGGTAACATTCCTTGGGTAGGTAATGAGATGCTGGTGGCTGTCTGAGAGGGAGACTCAGCTGAAAGTGGGTACTACAACTTAGGAGCATAACATGAGTTTATAGGGACTCCATGAATAGACATTCTTGTGGTAGGGCTACGAGTCCTCTTTGGGGTAAATTCCATCTGGCGGTACCTAATAAGGGTAGAGTGCATAAGGTGGTAAATAGGTAGAGCCAGATTGCAAGTTCCATGGTTAAAGTCTGGGGTCAGAAAGAGAAACAGTTGTAAGGGCTTAATCTGGGCAAGGTATCACCAGGTAAGGCTATGCGCCACCGGGTCTGAAAAGGATATAGATGCCGATACCACTTGAAGGGAGCAAGGAGATGTTTCCATGGCACAGTGACTAGAGATAGTTGTAAACCTGATCTAAGAAGTATCACCAGCTAAGGCTACACACCACAGGGTCAGCAAAGGGAAGTAGGCGCTGAAACCACTTGCAGGGAGCAAGGAGAATTTACTATGACACGACAACTAGGGACAGTTATAAGAAGTCACAAATCTGAACTGAGACTAGTGGCAGAGGAGACTGTGGTGGTTTAGCTAGGATGGGACACTTGAACCTGAAGTAGCAGAACAAAATTTGTATGTCTGTGGGCATTCTAGGGAAGTGGGGAGGATAGATTTGTAGAAAAGCCAATGACAGTTGAGGCGCGAGAGGTCTATATAATAATGGTCAGGGAGGGGATAGGTGAGTGATCATAAATTGGTGGCTTTGCCATACATCTCTGGGTCTGGGGTTTGAACAAGTGGTCTAGGGCGGCGGCTTCCAGGAGCGCTGACTGCCCAGTGGCCGCGGGCTCTGCGGCGGATGAGCTGGGGCCCTGAAGGATTCTAGGCTGAAGGGAAGAGAAAGTTAGCCAATTAGTACTGGGTCCAAGACTAATGATCGAAGCTAGCCAATGACAAAACTAATTTACAAATAAAAAGGGTCGATTTCCTTGGTGCCCTGAAGTCTGGGCGGCAGTTGCAGAGTCAAAGGAAAGGGCTGTTTACTTAATCAATCTAGCAAGAGCAGTTTGTAAGTATTACAGCTTTTTAGGCAGTTTATAGGCTGATTCTAACAAAATAGGCATACATTAGCAAGCATAAGTAAAAAAAACAGCTGTTTAGCTCAGGAGACAGAAAAAGGTAAGAAGGGTGAAGGACCAATCGGAGTTAGCCTGGAGAAGGCGCTTGCACTCTGATTGGTTTACATCTTTCATTCCTCTCTGAGTCTGGAGTCCAAGCAAGTGGTCTTGGGAGGCAGCTGGGAGCTCCAACTGCCTGGTGGCCGCAGTACCTCTCTGGGTCTGGAGTTCGAGCAAGTGGTCTCGGCTGGCTGCTTCAGGAGCACTGATTGCCCAGTGGCTGCAGTTCTTGCGGCAGATGAGCTGGGAGCCCGGAGGGTTCTCGGCAGAACTAGTAGGAGAGAATTAGCATGGTCAGCCTTATGAAGGGGAGAGGAAGGAGTGGTGAGGCAAGGGTCTGTTAGAAATGTAGTTCTGTCAGGCTGGACCACACTCTAGGAGGTGTTCTGCAGCTTTAAATTTGTGTGAGGGCAAGATGGCCATGGGAGGAGGTGCACAGAAGGGGAGTGGTTTAGGTGTATTTAAGAACTTGTGGAGGAGGGGTGGGGAGGGTGAAAAAGAGACACACAAAGGAGAGTTTTGGAAGATTAAGGGGTCTAGCTAGGCTAAAACAAAGCAAACAAACAGCATTTTACTCTTTTTTTTTCTACCAGAATGAGCAAATACAGGCTAGTAACAGTCCTTAAACAACAAAAAGCAGTAGTAGGGAATTCCGGTTTTTAGTGTCTGAAGGTGCCATTTCCAGCTCTGCCTCAGCATGTCTGGGTTCTGCAATAACCATTATAGGAGTACTTGGAGTTGCAGCTGGAGTATTGGGTGAAAACGGTGGTGCGTCCTGTTCACTGTTCTGCTGCCACATCAGTAGTAGGTCTTGATGGTGCAGCGGCCTTTGACAGCTGCTGTTGTGTAACAGAACTGACAGTTTCTTCACTTTGTTGTGCCCATATATGTAATGCTCGTGCAAGCTCTTGCCTTCTAGTTTTGTATCAGGATTCCTCAGCATGTAAAGGCTTGAAACTGAGCAGTGGACAGTCCTTCTCGACGAAAATCTTATGTCAATGATACAGATCCAGCACTGTCCTTAAAAGCTTGACCAGTTAAGGGTATCTCATTTTCCATTCTTGAAGAAGTCGAAATTTTCTAGTAGGTACTGAGGTCTTGACATTCAAAGTGGTCTCAGGCAAAGATGAGGCAGGGTAGGAGACCTGCTTCCCAGCCTCTTGAACAACCATGTGCTCCAGCAGCTCCACTGAGGCAGCCATCTTGGTTATAGACCAGGATGACAAAGGTTCCCCTGGAGGAGAGATGGGAATTTCCCTGTGTTCTGGCTAAAATGCCCTTCATTCACTAAAAATATCATCAACAGCTCAATCTGGTTCAAGGTCAGTTGACATTCATCTCTGTCTCCCTTCCTGGGTCATGCCTGAAAATTAGCAAGAATTTGTCTAGTGCACTTACCTGGTCAACGAAAACTAAATAAAATAAATAAATATTGAATCAGGTTGATTTGTTGGTGGTATTTCAGGACACCAAACAAATTTTTCAATTGTTTTTAAAAGTGCCATGGGATCATTAACATCAACCTGAACTACCACCAGAACAGGCAGATGGGACCTCGGTTAAACATTTCATCAAAAGACAGCACCTCAGGAGTGCAGCACCCTCATGCTGCACTACAGTGTTAATATTGGGATTTTAGCCCAAGTTCCTGGTGTAGAGATAGAACCTACAACCTTCCAGGTTTTGCGGCCTCATAGGTGAGTGTGCAACCTGCCAAGCTTACACCACTGCTGCTCATTATATTTCATTTACACCACATTATTTGAAATATTTTAAAACAGACTTTGCACAGTGATTTTAGATCCAGATGCTTAGTTATGAATACAGCAGAATCTGTTCATCGCTAGGCAAGCGCTCTCCAGTTGATATAACATTTCTCAATGAGGGAGCATTTCAGAAATAAATGAAGTTAACAGGCATGCTATGGATAAAACAATTTCTTGCACACTATAGCTTCATCATTAAAGGGACACTGTCAACCTCCTTAAAGTGTCCCTAATTAAAAAATACATTTCCTGATTGCCAACATTCTTTAAAATTGCTGATGTAGCTGGTAGTTTGATTCTGATTATTTTTTCTTAAAAAGGAAAAACTGACTGCCCACCATACTGGTGTTACCACACAAACACAGGTTTGTTTACACTCCTTGATCAACCCCAGCTGCATCTTTTCTGGACATAGGAACATCCCCAACCCAGTCTAGCCCTCATGATGCAGTGGAATTACTGTCTCATGAGTGACTGCGCTGCTTGGGTGTGTTTCTAATGCTCAGGAAGTGTGCAGTAAGAACAGATACGGAATTGTAAACAAAACAAGGTTGTTTCTAAATGTATATTACCATGCATTTCAGTTCTACTAAACAAGGAGACAGACAAAACAAACAACATCAATGAGTTTTAGGCTGTGTTCACGACAGCACGGTAATTTAGAATGTTTTTAATACAGATTAATTACCTTGCTGTAGCATCCATGTTGTTATGTTCGCACTGGCAGTAGTGTGTTGTAAACTGTTATAAAAATGGTTTACAGCGCCCACACTATTGTCTTGGGACTGAATTAACCATCAACCGTTCCCAATCGGGACATCTGGCTTCATGAAAGGGAACCATGCCAGAGTGTTCGCACTGCAGGTTAGTCCGATTTAACTCGAAATGTTTTAAAACTGTGTTTAAGCCAAGGTCTTATCAGGTTTAAACATGGTTTTAAAACAGATTAGCAAGCATGTAGTGCTAACACAAACAGTGCTAGGGCTCTTTAAAATGGTATAAGCTCGTTAAACTGTTCTAAATACCCTAGTGCGAACAAGGCCTTAGCGAACGAAGCAGTCATAAACTGTAGGGTTTGAATTAGAAATAATATGATGAAAAACAGGCTGACAGTGTCCCTTTAAAACACATTGTAAAACATAGTTTGTCAAATGTATCACTGGTAATGTGCAGGTGAGATGGGTGGAGGTCTCTTGTCTTTCTTTCTGTTGTTCTATCTATAGATCTGTTTTGCAAAAGACATGCAAATATTATGACATTTGCAGACACATTTAAATCAAGCTTTCGATCTGACTGCTCACTTGCTCCGTATCAACAGTGTGCTGGGGAGGGGTCAGGATAATGTTGCTTTATAGAGTGTATGGATTATGTTAAACATCAATACTTAATATACATTGATTATGGTACTTTACAGCAATATAATTAGGCAACCTTGTAACGTGGAATATTAAAATTAGCATCTTTGCAATGAACAGTAAGTGTTCTGAATCATCTCAAGACATTTGTACTCCATTTCACATTGATTAAGGTGAGGGATACTTTCACAATGAGGGCTAATTATTCAGACTGAAATTGATAAAGTTCACTCTAGGGTCTCTCTATAAAATCTCAGGCAATATTGCACTCACCCAGGAATTCCCAGTGGATGTGCTATTGGAAGGTGCTCCTCAGATTCAAGGAGGAAACAAAAGTTGTGTTTGCACAGTCACTGCCACTATTCAGGTACGACCAGAAGTTATGTTAATGTTTGAGTTAATCACCCCTGTGGGTGTAATGTGGCATGAGTTGCAGCCAAGTGCCATATTGCGTCCAGGGATGATTGACTTGAACATTAACATAACCCTGGGGCACTTATTTCTATTATTATAATTGGGTTCGTTTTTGCCATTTTCTAATAACACACAATATTTATTTTAATTATGCTTAATCCTTGACATAAAATACTCCCTACGCTGAAGGTTTACCTGGGAAAACAAATATATTCTTTGGCTGTGAGTCAGCAGTGAGCCTGCTGTCTGTCTGTGTGTGTGTGTGGGGAAGGATTTCATTCTACTTAGCTGTGCTATGACTCTTTTATTCAAAACTGAAATTCAGAAATCTGTTTCTTTAGCCCGCTGGTAACAGTACTTCAAAGGAGTGTCCTACAAAAAGTTTAGTTTAGTAAATGCTATATGCCATCATCTAGCACAACTCAGCCATACGAACAGGAAAAGTAACAGTTCAGTGTTTAATCTGATTTTGTTTAAACATGGGTAAATGATGCCGGTACTGTCAGCCTTATTCTTATGGTTGCCATCAGTTCCAGACATAGAACACTGCAAATGTAAGTAGGACCTTGATTCTTTAAATCAATACTCAAGTGATCAGGCTGTACAAGTATGTTAAAAGATATTAACATACTGACTCTTAGAATGCTGACAACCAATCTGATTTCAGCATTCTTGAGTCCTTATAATAATATAGCTTAATTTATTTTTTATCCAGGTGTAACCCCTACAAATTAGGGTTCGAAAAGTCTTCCTAGAACTTGCCTAAATGCTCACTGCCAGGCTGGGGTCCTGAGGTTTAGCAGTTTTCAATGTATTGCCAGTGAGTGCCTGTGTGGCCTCCGGTACTGTCGCTTTAATAGCTGCTTAGTTGCAGTAATGATTAATCCGGGGGCAGAGTGTTGTCATGCTCGAGTCCCACTCAGACTACCGGAAATCACTCCACTTCTGCCATCACTAATTGTGCAGAGGGAGCTCTGTTGAAAGATGTTACTAATTGCTAAGCATCATTAAGAATTTCATAGTTTAATGGTTTAATGTCAAATTCAGAGGACCAAGGTTCATGAATGAATTTGCCACCATGGCGAATGGATCATAAATATTTTTATCACCCATAAAGATGTCTAAGTTTTTTTAAACTGACATACTTCCCTCTCTACCCCAGATCTTGGCAGTACATTCCACATGTTTATTACACTCTGAGTAAACCATTGACTCCTTTTACTGTATTATTCATTTCACCTATAAGCCTAGGATTGTGTGACCTTGTGTTCTTACGATGACATGTATTTTATTTAGACCAATAAGCTCAAATAATTCTGGACTAGTATATGCCCTAAAAATCAAACATAACTCTCCCTTAGATGTCTGTAATCCATTGAATATAGTTGTAAAACTGAAGTCTGTCATGATGTTGTAGTCCATTAACCCCCAGTATTTGTTTAGTTGCTTTCCTTTGTACCCTTTCTATTCTATCTTTTCCTTTCATGGAATAAAAGAGCACTAAAGGAAAACAGTATTCTATATGTGGACGTACAAGGGCTGTATACAGGGAAGAATAACGCTGAATCCCTACATTTTACTGATCTAAAGATACGGGCCCAGATATTCAAAGGATTGCGCCATGCGCAACAGGGTTCACATGCCAAAGTCCTACATTGCGCCATTCTGCGATATTCAGCAGGAGGCAGTTGCGCCACTGAAAACAGGTTGAGCAAAAGCGCAATGCAAATGAATGCATGCTCAACAGGAGGGTGAGGAACCATGCATAAACTCGCAACCCGATATTCAGTCGGGTTGTGCAGAGTTGTACATCGCAACCCCCAACCTGCGCCTGCACAACTTTGAGCCAAAAAAATGCGCCTTGCATGAATTATGGCCCCATTTGCATGTCACCTTTGAATATCGGAGATTTGCACATGGTGAATGGTACTTGCGCCACCACAAGTTTAATGCTCAACTCTGGCAACTTGTGGTGGTGCAAGTTCACTGCGCCTATGCACAGTGGTTGTGGTTGGGGTGATAAAAGGAGTTACCAATAGCGCAACTCCCTTGAATATCGCCTGCCACACCCCCGCACAACTATTTTGAGCAGCGAGGGCTTGCACCTCAGAATGGCACAGTTTGAATATCTGGGCCACAGTGTATAATTTGATTGCATCTCCTGACAATCTTGTCAGCGTGAAAATCAAATTTCAGGTTGTCAGAAATCCAGGCACCCAAATCCTTTTCATCAGTACATACCTCCAGGACTCAATTATTAATACTAACATACTAACATACTAACATGCCAGCAGAATAGGCCTAATGGTCTTCGTGTCTGCTCGCTTTGGTCAGCCCCACCCTGGGTGCTGACCTTGCTGTCCCCTCGCCTTCTCTGGCTTCTCCCTTCCCAGTTCGGATATTCTTGCTGCATTGGATTTTGCTTCCTGAACCCTCCCTGTACCTGTCCCACCCCTCTTGAACCCCTCCACTGTCTCTGCCTCCACCAGCCCCTAGGTAGTGCATTCCATGGCTCTACCACCCTCTCAGTGAAGTAGCACCTCCTCCTTTCTCCCCTGAATCTTCCCCTCCAGCTTCCACCCATGCCCTCTAGTGGTCCCTTCCTCCTTCCTTCAAGCACCCTACTGTTCCTCCCTATTTACCTCTTCATGTACCTGAAGACCTCTATCATGTCCCCCGGTCCCTTCTCTCTTCCAAAGTGTACATATTTAGCTCTTCGAGCCTCTCCTCATAGGTCCTGTCCCCAAGCCCCAAATCATTTTGGTTGCCTCCTCTGGACCCTCTCCAGGAGGTTAATGTCCCTCTTTAAATGTGGCCTCCAAACTGCACGCAGTACTCCAGGTGCGGCCTCACCAAGCAGTTATACAGAGGAGTATCACCCTCCTTCTGAGGTGATCCCCTAGCGATGCATCCCAGCATCCTGTTGGCCTTGGCTGCTGCCTCCTACAAGTCTCAGAGTTGTTCATCTTGACATCCACCACCACCCCAGGTCCCTCTCAGCCATTGAGACTTGTAGTATTTCCCCAGGGTGTACACTTGGCCTGGGTTTCTGCCCCCAGGTGGAGTACCTTGCATTTCCTGCATTAAACCTCAGCTTCCACTTTCTAGACCATCTTTCCAGAGCCTCCAGGTCCTCTGCAGGGCCACCTCCCTCCTCCTTCCACCACTGCCCCCAGTTTCGAGTCATCTGCAAAGAGACTTATCTCACTCCTGATTCCTGTCCTATGTCAGATACGAGGAGTTGAACAGAAGGGGCCCAGGACTGATCCTGTGGGACCCCACTAATGACCCTCCTTGGGAAGAGATTATCCCACCAACTACGACCCTCTGGGTCCGGTCCTGGAGCCAATTTCTATCCATCAGATCATCTGGTTTCCCACCCCATTTCTCCTAGTTTATCCAACAAGCCCACGTGAGGAACAGAGTCAAATGCCTTGCTGAAGTCCAGAAAGAGGACATCCACTGGTCTACCCAGGTCCAAGGCACTTGTCACCCAGTCATAGAACTCCACCAGGTTTGTCTGACACGATTTCCCGGATGAATCCATGCTGTCTATCGTCCAGGCACCCTGACTTATCCAGGGCCCCCAAGCCTCTCCTTGACAATGCCCTCCATCACCTTGCCCACCACTGATGTCAGGCTGACAGGCCTGTAGTTCCCTGCCAGCTCCCTTGATCCCCCTTGTGGATAGGCACTACATGTGCCACCTTCCAGTCTTGGGGCACCCACCCTGTCCTCAGACAGATGGTGAAAAGCTCTGCCAGGGGTTTCGCCAGGGCATCTGCAAGTTCCTTCAGCACTCTAGGATGTAATTTATCCGCCCTGGTGCTTTCTCCGTCTTAAGGGAGCTGAGGGCTCTCACTCTCTCTGCTGAGATTTCCACTTCTAGTACCTCTTCTCCTGCTTAGCCTCCCCACCTGCCAGTGATCCCCTCTCCCCAGACCTGCCGATTGGTAGGGCCCCCTCATTATCTCTGTCTCCTCCCATGTATGATGCAGCATCCCCATTTTCCCTGGTGAAAACTGAGGTGAAGTACTCATTTAGTACCTCAGCCTGCTCCTCTGGGTCTTGTGCCCATTTCTCCCTGATTTAATCCTGCTAATCTGCCCCTTCACCCTTCGCCTTTCCCCAATGTATCTAAAGAACCCCTTTTTCCTCTCCTAATTTCCTGGCCAGGTTCTGCTCCTTTCTTGCCTTAGCCCTCACCACTCTAGTGGCCCTTCTAGCCAACAGCTCATACTCCCTGATCCCTTTCAATCCTTGAGCACTTGAATTTTTATAGGCTGCTTCTCCCCGCACCACCTCCCTGGACCTCCCTGGTCCACCAACAGGGTTTTGGGCCCTACCGCATTTGTCTTACTCTTGCACAGGTGCTGGTAGCATCCTGCACCCCTCTCCTGATGCTTTCCCACCTACTATCAGCGTCCATGTCTGACCCAATCCCATCCAAATGCTCCTAAGGATCCTTCCCATTTCCTTAAAATCCACCCCCGAAGTCGGTTACTTCCGTCTTTGTGCAGCCTTCTACCCTCCTAGGTCCAGGCAGAACCAGACCGTGGCATGGTCACTCCCCGCCAATGAGTCCCTTACCTCCAGGCCCCCAATCTGGTCACTGTCTGCCAGGACCACATCCAGTACCGTGCCTCCCTGGTCGGTTCCCTCACCTGCTGAGTTAGGAACGTGCTTGAAAGACATCCAACAACCTCTGTTCCCTGGTCACAGAGGATGTCATAGTCTCCCAGTCTGTTTCTGGCATGTTTAAGTCCCCAACACCACCACCTTTCCTCTGCCCAGTCTGCAGTGTCTCCTAACATCTGCCACCAGACTGTCCTCCAGCTCCTCTGCCAGGCAGGGGTCTATACACCACTCCTATTTTATCTCTCTTGCCCTTGTTATCAAGGTGACCCAAATTGCCTCCACGGTTCCCTCCACCTCCTCAACTCCCCTATGCCAATGCAGTTTTTACTATCATTGCTACCCCTCCTCCCTTCCCTCCCCTGTCCTTCCTGAACATAGTGTAACCCTCCAGGTTCAGGTCCCAGTCATGTCTTGCAGTGGCCCAAGTCTCAGTGACCGCTGCCACATCCACTGCTCCCTCAGTTAACATCACCTGGAGCTCAGGCATTTTATTGCCCAAGCTCCTGGCATTTAGCAGGACTACCTTCCACCCTTTCCCTATAGTTTCATTTCCTGCTCGTGTTCCTTGGGATTCTGTTTCTCCTGGTCTGCACTTCGCCAGTTGGTCTTTTCCTGCAATCCTCCTGGTCCCCAGGGGTGGAGACAGAGTCCCTCCTGTATCGGCATCCCTTGACTGCCTTTTCTCCCATCCCACCCCCTTCACAAGTTTAAACCCCACTTTTCACCAATTAACTCCTCCATTTTCAACTTAAGGATTCCCTCCTCCAAATTGAGATGTAGTCTATCTCTAGCATACAGCTCCTTATCCTCCCAGGTCTCCCTCAATCCCCCATCAACCCATACCCTCTGACCTCACACCACTCCCTGAGCCACTGGTTTGTCTCCCTAATTTTTCTTTTGTGTTCCCCACTAGCCCTTGGCACTGGCAGGATTTCTGAGAAGGAAACTGTGCATCCTATGTCATGACAGACCCTGGCAGCTCCCTGAATCTTGCCTGTATCTCTAGCTCGCTATTTCCTCAATGTCATTTGTGCCCAGGTGGACCAGTATGTCTGGGGAACCCCACAGTCCTTGCCAGCTGATATACCTCGTGCTAGCCCTGTGCACCGTTAGTCCAGGGAAGCATCTTGTTCTAACTGGCCAGGCTTCTCCTCCCTATTCCATTTGATACCCCTGATCATAGAATCCCAGCAGGAGCACTCTGACCACTCCTTTTCCTCCATTTCCCTTCCATGTCCCTCATCCTTTCTACCAGCCCCTCCACCCAGCTGGCTCCTTTGTTCCTCCCCTATCTGGGTGCCACATGCCATCCGCTCCTTATTTACCATGGCCTCCCTCCCTCCAATCCTATGCCTCCTCCTCCTCCTGAGTATCCTTCTGTACCTTGTTAATTCCCCTCACTGCTCGCAACTGGTCCTTCTCCCCATCTGCTAAACTAGCCTGCTCATCCTCCCTTCCTTCCTGTCTCCATTTAGTTCCTCCTTGCTCATCGTGCTCCCTGGCCTAACCCTCAGCTCTCTTTACTGAATCATCCTTGTACTTTTGGTCCTTCTTTACCTTTCCTCCCAACTGGTCCTTCTCCTTGCGCTTTCCTCCCTCTTCCCCTGCTCTGATTTACTGCTCCCCATTCTCCCACATTCCAGGTCCCCCTGTTCTTCCTGCTATCTGGCCCCTGCCTCCTGCCCCCACTCCCACACCCTTTCCGTCTCTAACCACCTCTGCCGTGGCTATCCCCCCCCATCCTTGAGCAGAAGAAGAGAATTGAAGCGGTTACTAAGTATAGGTCTGATCCACCTCCCTGCCTTGCTTCCTTCTGTCCAGCACTGGCTATCCGCCTACTTCCGTGAGAATGTTGTCCTCCATCCCCTTTGTGAGGGTCCCCAGTTACCTGCCTGCTTCCTTGGTAGTGTCCTTTTGGGCCCTCTGCCAGGGTCCCTATGTGACCCTGAGTATTCTCCTGCACTCCTTTCCCTATACCCCGCCCCCAGTGCATGGTGCAACCTGTGGGAGATTTCAGCCCCTTCCCCAACCATACCACCCCTTCCCCCAGCTTTCTCCTCATCCCGCAACCTCCTCCCTAAGCTGTGCCAGCTGGTAGCACACTGGGCAACCACCAAACTTCCAAGCCCAGTCCAGTATCATGGCTGCTCCACACCCTGTGCACCCCACCACCCTCCCAAAGATACTGTACTTGATACTTTAAATTCTGTATTCGAGATGCCTAACTTTACATTTTGTTCATTAAAACTAATTTATGCTCATGTGCCCAACGAATCAAGTGGTGTAAACTATCTTGGAAAGCTTTTCCTGTTTCATCATTATGGACGATACCACCTACTTTGCAATCATCTGTATACTTGCAGCACCAAGTTTCCTCTGGCACTTGCATAGATGATAATAGTATATTAAACAAACTGGGTCCCAAAACTAAGCCTTGTGGAACTTTGCTGGACACATCCCTGCAAGCGGACATGAAGCCATGTATCGGCACACATTGAGATCTATTACTTAGCCATGAATTAATCCAACTTATAATATTAGGATGGAAATTAAGCCTAATTAGTTCTTGAATTAAGATTTTGTAGAGACTGAATCAAAAGCCTTTGAAAGATCCATAAAGACCACATCCACTGGCATGCCTCTATCCAAGGCAGCACTGACCAGTTCAAAAAGACAACAAATTAGTCAAAAGATCTGCCTGATACAAAGCCAGGTTGTGTTATATCACAGTAACCAATATTAGTTAGATGTTGTATAATACGTTTCTGTAATATTCTTTTCAAAAGTTTTGCCTAGTACCGATGTAACGCTAATAGGCCTGACATTTTTAATGTCTTGCTTTTACCTCCCTTGTGAATAGGGGTCACAATTGCTTTGTTCCATATGTTTAACGATTTCCCTCATTTCAAAGATGTTAAATAAAACAGAAATTGGACCTGCTAGCTCATATATTGTTTCTTTCAGAAATGTTGGCATTAGGCCATCTGGGCCTACAGAACTGTTATTCTTCAATGCTGTAACAGTTTGAATAGTATCATCTGGCCAGATATTTGGACAATCCGTTAGTATAGGTGGAAGACCATTAGAAAAATATCTCTTTCTTTGTGCACACCAAGAAAGTAACTACTAAATGTCAAGCCATTTCACTTTCTGTGCTTATAGTTCCCAAATCTGATGTTATGGTACCTACAGAATTGCCCTTCTTATTTTATAATGACCCAATATAGTTATAAGAGCTCTTCTGGTTATCTGTTATAGTAGCAGCCAGTTTAGTTTCCATTTCTTTTTGCTTTTTAATTTTATTCTTCACATCCTTGACAGCTTTTGTAACGGCAGTCTTATTAGTGCTAGTGGGGTATTTTTGGTCTTATTATATAATTTCTTTTTCTTTCTTATGGCTTTCTGGATTTTTCTATTCCACCATCCTGGGACCCTATATTTATTAATGTATTTCTTTCTTTCTGGTACCCAGGTATTAATGCATATGCCTAACTTGTGACTTGATTTCTCCCAGATTTGTTCAACATCCACATTTTCCAGATCCTTCTCCCAGTTCCACAGATTTGAACAGAACTTAATACTAGAATAGTCTGCTTTAAAAAGTCTCTAAATCTTGTGATACCTTTAATACGTTTAATCCTTGCACAATGTAAATCAAGTTGGATCATATTGTGGACACTACTACCAAGGGGTATCAATACCTTAGGGGTGAGTAGCACAAATCCTGATTAATACATTAAATCAAGAATATTCCTATCCCGTGCTCTCATTCACCAACTGTACCAGGTTACCCTGTGAAATTGTATCAATGAATCTATTTTCTGGACTGCCTGTACTAGTCATATTCAACCAATTAATAGAAGGAAATTAAAATCACCCATAAGTATAACATCGTTTTGGACACCTTAGGCCACATATTCAAAACTTTGCCCTGGGCTAAATTAGCACTGCCCAGCAGGCAAACTTAGCCGGAGCACAAAGCAAGCTATATTCAAAAGGAATAGCAGGGCAAACAGCTTCTGAATATAGTATGGGGAATGAGGCCAGGCAAACTGGGCTGGGAGTGCAGGCAAACATAGCTCTGGAATAAGACAGCTCTGAATATGGCAACCAGGAAGTGCAAACCACAACAGCAACACAGTGCACAGCGATGTGAAGGTAGGTAGAGGTGAACTATGTGGCCAATGTGTGCCAGCAAAAGCGTGGCCCCAGTACAGCTGTGGGCAGCATATGTGAAAGTACAGTGTTCAAAACTGTAAAATATTCCCTGAACTGTTTGTGCAGCCCCAATCATGTTTGCGTGGGTTTAGCACAGGGCTAAACCGTTAGCCGAGTGCAAACACGTTTGCCAGCGCTAAACTTTACCATATTCAAAATTGACATGCAAATGAGCTTATTTACATAGTCTCTGGGCAAACATCCAGATTAGCATCTCATTATGCCCTGATCTGCATGCTGTTTGCGCTGGGTTAGCGGTTTAGCCCTCGCTAAACCCGCAATGATGTTAGCGCCACGCAAAACAGCTTGGGGAATATTATACAGTTTTGAACACTACTTCCACATGTGCTGCTGCCTGCAGCTGTACTGGGACAACACAGCATAGGCACAGATGGTGGTGGTGCTGCATGCAACTGTCACACTGTAGGTCATGCTACAGTGCACAGCAGACACTACAGTAGCAAGGGACCAGTAGTGTGTGGACACAGCAGTGCCTATATTGTGTAGGGCATTGATGATGACTGCACTATACACAGTGAAAGGCCCAACCTGCAGGTGTTTGCTGACAGTGGACATTACTGTTACACTGCTGTGTGACTCACAGATGCTGCACCTGTGGCATGGGATGCTCACAGTGACATATACATGTCTGGCTTTGTGTGCTGTGGCAGTTGTACAGCTGTGCGGTATGTGGCGGTGGGCATATATTATCAGAAAGGCACACTGGTGTTGGGGTATTCCAATACTGGCCCATGTGCACTGCATGATTTGTTCTAGCCTTGTGGCCACTCCTGATCTGTGGCACAGCCTGGCCACACATACACTCTCCCTCAACATTCTCCATGCCCACAGTGCTGCATGTGTGTGCTGGCATCTGTTGGTGTCCACAAAAGTGTGGTCTGCAGGTGTGTGCTGTATGGCCACACTGCCATGCTGTCCACTGGTGGCAGTGTCACCACTTACTGCCTGGCATGGCTGGGACTGGTGGCAGATGATGGTGTCATTGTGATGCCATCAGTTAGCAGCATGCTTCCTCTATATTTGAGTTTGTCGATGTGTCATATTTATTTGTTAGAGTCATGCAAACCTGTAGAAACCCACGCAAACACTGCACAAAACCATAGTGTCGCACAAAGCTGATTGCCCAGGGTTAAGACAAGCTTTTCCTGGTGGTAATGTGCACCAGCCAAGTGTCACGCTAAGTTGCAGAAACCACTTTGTGCAGTGCTAATACTGAGTATAGCATTATGCTCATGTCAGTTTGCCCTTTGCATACATTATTGGACATGCACCCTAAAATTTGCTGGCATCCGAGTGCAGTATTGGGGTGCTGTACTGCTGGGGTGTGTCATCCTTCGGATGAGGCGTTAAACCAAGGTCCCTTCTGCCCATCCTGGTGTTGTCCTGGTGGGTGTCCAGATAAACAAAAGAACCCAGGGCACTCTTCACAAAGAGCAGGGAACATTCCCAGTGTCCTGGCCAACATTCCTTTCCCATAAACCGATTCATGCAATTATCCAGGCTGTGTGTGGGTGACGATGTCGATATGGCCACCACCACACATTCAGTCACTTCACTACCAGTCTAGCATTGCTTGTAAAGTGCTTTGGGATACTGTGTATGAAAGCGCTATATAAATGCTGATTCTTCTTCTTCTTATTCATTATGATATTGCCCAGCGCTAATGCAGTTTGCCCAGCTATTTGACCTTTGAATATAGCAGACCTGCGATAATCCCATGCTAAACCTGTGTAAACGCTTTTTGCCCGGTGCAAAGTTTTGAATATTGGCCCATGTATGCAATCTAATTCAAAATGTGTGTGTTTCTTCAATACTCAGTCTAGGACAGCAATAGCCAATTCCAATGATTAATATACAGTAGGGATGCTGATAATTTAGTCCATAATATTTCATTGCCATCCGTTGAAATTTGCGATGGATGGATCTCTAGGGTTTTAACCCTTCCTCAATATAAAAGCCACTCCATCACCTTTCTTCTGTTTACGTGGTTTACTAAGTAGGGTATAACCTAAAATTGTTGTACCCCAATCGTCTTCTGTAAACCATGTTTCAGTTATTCCACAGATATCAATGTCATGGCTGTGTAGATATAAAGCAAGCTCTTCTAGTTTATTCTTTAAGCTTTGGGCATTAATTAAAGGTAAGTTTAGTGGTTTACTTTTTTCATTATTTTTATGTTGTTTTGTAATCTAATTGGGAGAGCAAATGAGAATTCTCTAATGTGTTATACACTCTATTTGAGAGGGAAAATCATCCATCTCACCCCTCAGGTATTAGTTGAAATTTCTATTAATACAATTCACGAATCTTTTCCCCAAGGTATTAGAACTCTTCTTGTTCAGGTGTAATCAGTTCCAACTGTACAAATCAGTTTTATATTCAAAGTTTTCCCAGTGTGATAAGTAGTGGATGTTCTGCCTTAAACACCGTTGCCTTAATCCAATTGTTTATTTGTTTTATTTTGTTGTTTATCATTGGTGAAAACCTAGGAACTGGGAGAATTTCTGATAGTACTACTGGCTCCTAAACTGATAATCTGGTTAGTTATTGCTACATAGTCCTGTTTAATTGTTAGAATGGGATCATGAAGAACATTGTTGACTCCAGCATGTATTATGACAAGGGCATCTGAATTTCCATTACTGAGAATATCAGGAATCATGGTTGTTATATCTGAAATTCTTGCTCCCTAAAACATGACATGGTTCTATTGGACTTGTCCTGGTTACAGACTGCCCTGTCTAAATGCTTAACCATGGAATCCCCAGGACAATTATTTGCTTTACAGCTCCAGATTATCTGGTACTAAAGAAGGTCTATTAGTAACGCACCAACTTCCTGAGTTAAGGCTGGATCCTTGCTGTTAACAGTCCCCATTAGTGGCGTCTCACATTGGGTTAAGGGGACATTAGTCATGAAATTATTAGAGGTTGATGGTAAAGAATCTTGCTCATCAGGGGGTAAGGTACTTCATGTGTTAAAACTGTTCTCTGTATGTAGAGAATAGTTGCCTGCTCGCTCCTTTTTAGCTATTTTTCTTTTTTAACTGTGAACCATTCCGTATCAAGTAAATCAGTATCTTGTTCATCTCTTACATGCTTTTTATTAGTAGATATTGAATATTTGAGGAAATTGTTAGGTTTGAGAACTGACTTCCTCATTATTGTCTGCTAACAGTTTTGGTGATTCTATAGTGTCTGTGCTTGTGCCACAGTTTCTGTGGTTAAATCGGTCAGTCATCTGTTGCTAAGTTCAAGACTTATTAGTCTCTCACTGAATTGGCTGATTTCCTCTCTAAATCCTTATTTATCAAACACTTTGCACATTTGTATTCTTTAGGTATTTTATTATATTTTATTATGGAATACTTCTTGCAATCATGACATTTTATCCCTACAGCACCTCGATAGTCATAACAGTCTCAACCATGATGACATATAATGGCCTCATATTACTACAAATATTACTATACAAGCTTAAGACAATGGGGATTTTAAGCCTTACTCTACCCAGTTAACCCCGCACACCCTCCCGAGCTCTCCTGCTCGCTACAGTGTCAGTGGCTCAGTAGGTAGCACACTCACCTCTAAGACCAGGAGACTAGAGAGCTGTGGGTTCAGTTCCACATCTGGCACTTGCGTTAATAACCCAGTACTGACACTGTAGTACAGCATGAGAGGGTGCTGCACTACTGAGGTGCCGTCTTTCAGATGAGACGTTAAACTGAGGTCCCATCTGCCTGGATTGGTGGTAGTTTAGGTGGATGTTAAAGATCCCATGGCAGTTCTTGAAAAGAATAGGGTGTTTTATTAGAAGAATAAACATATACATTTCACTTGTTCACAAAGAAAATCAGAATTTAAACAAAGGTCCAAAAAAAGGGGAGGAAAATAATCTTTTACAATCAATAAAACAATACAACATAAAATAGGTCATCCAAATTCGATTATAGTTCATATATTAAGTATCGTTTTCCTTAATCTCCTAAAAAAACTTTTATTACAAATCTTATGATTTACTTATATTAAATCTTACTTATATTTAATAAAAGTGTGAAATCCTTTCCACCATTTCCTTAAAGTCTCCGTCTTAACTCTTTTGACATCCTGAATATAAATATTCTCTAATTCTTTAACTATTAAATTACTTACACAAAATAAGACAATTTCCTTTGGTATAACACCCAATGGATTCTAGCTTGCCATAAATAATATCTTAAGCAACCTAAGAATAGGGTTAAGGTCTCTTTGTGAAACTCTAACAAGATATTTGGGCTATATCCAAAAATCAAAATTTGTATGTCATATAAAACATCCACTTGAAGTTCCATAATTTTGCTAAATAAATCCATAAACCTGAAGCATAAGAACAATTTAATAAAATGCTCCGTAGTCTCTTCTGTATTAATACATTCTAAATAGGGACATAGTCTTTCTTGTAATGCCTTATACTTTGCATTCCCTCTTACATTCAACTTCCCATAAAATCAGCCATTGTGTTTCCCACTGACTGATTTTTGGGCATCCTTAGTTATTAAGTTGTGCCAACACCCTGGAATTTTGGTCCACCGGACAATACTTAAATTCTGGCTCTTGGGGGTATAATGTTGTCATTAAGTGATGATACAATCATCTTGTATTGAATGTCAACACCATCTGTTTCTGTATTTTCCATTTAAATAGTTTTTGAGCTACTGGTTTAAAATGCTCCGAATACATAAATTTCGATTAAGTTTTGGAGCAGTTATAATCCAGCTCCTATAATATTTCCCCATAACCTTGAGGGTTCCAGGAATTTTCTGACTTTAACTCAGCCAAGAGGCCTTTTATTGAAATGGAAATAAAAAAGCATGAGCAAAAACTACTGGATCTATCATCCCCAGGCCCCCTTATTTTCTCTTAAATAAGTGAAGCATCTTTTAACAGGATTTAATCGGCTGCCCCATAACATCTGAAAGAATATACTATAGATTTTAGTTCCAGAACTACGGTAAGGAAAGATCATAGCTACAAACTGCAAGATTGAAGTAGAAATTGTTTAATTATGTGGACCCTTTTTATTTTAGGAAACCTCCACTGTTTCCATCTGCCCACCTTTTCTCTATTTTCCCAATGACCTCTTCCCAATTTTCCCTAAGAATATTTTGAGAACTAAATTTTAATCCTAAAATTCTCAGCGGACAACTTGAAATATGAATTTCCTCATGCCATTCCTCTACAAATCTATTTGCTCTGATAAAAAGCCCTTTTGTTTTGTTATATTAAGTTTAGCATTTGAAACTTTGCATAATCCCCAAAACTGTTATAAAAGGGAATGGTTATACTATTCTCTAGATATACCACCAAATCATCAGCATAGGCCTGTATTATTAAATGCGAATTTCTATCTTTGCCAAAATTAACACCCTTCCATTCTGGAGCAGCTAATACCCTTTTAAAAAGGTTCAATCGCAAAGGTATACAGAAGAGGACTGAGTGGACACCCTTGACGTACCCTGTAGCTAACTGAAATCCTCTGCTCTACAGCCCTTAACAAAGGGAAAAACTATTATTTTTGTAAAGCCTTTCTATTAAATTGGTTAATTGTAATGGCATCCCATAATGCTTTAGTGTAGCAAATAGAAACGCAAATGAACCCTATCAAAGGCTTTGTCTAAATCAGCAGCTACTAGGCAACCTGATAATCCCATTTCTGCATGGTAGTCTATTACATCACGTATCAGCATTAAAGCTGTCTGAAGTTTCCTGTCTGACATGTTGCAATACTGATATTCGGAAATCACAGCCCTGCAAGTTTTTTCAGACGGTTATTTAGAATGCTCGCACAAATTTTATAATCAGTGTTTAATAGCGTAATAGGTCTCCAATTTGCAATGTCTTGCTTATCACCCGACTTAAATAGATAAATCAGTAATCCTTCTGTGAATGAAGGAAAATTGCTTCACCATCTAAAAGGACTGAAATAATGGACCTAAACAATGACTAAATTCTTCTGGGAAACTTTTATATAGATTGTTTGAAAGACCATCTATTCCAGGTGAGATATTTTATTTAAGAGATCCAATAACTTCTAAAATTTCTGTTGAAGAAATTGGATCCCATTCCTAATTTTTACCCATAACTGACTGGGGTGGTATCTGGTTCAGGTAATCATCAATATATTTTAAAAATTGTTTTATGTGAACTCAATGAACTAAAATAGTCCATAATCACTTCCGAATTTCATTCACAGATTTGGCCAGACTACCGTCAGGTTTCTTTAACTCTTCCAATTTCATAGAATCTTTAACAAATTTACACATTTCAAAGGGTCTCCTATAGGTGATTTTTTTTCTCTTTTGCCCTGCCCTTTCCATCGTGGTCTGCTCTGGTCACCGGACCCTGGAGCCCGACCACGGACATTGCTGAATCCCCAGGTCATCCCTAGCTTACCCCCCAGAGAGGGGCCACGGTACCGCACTCCTCTTATCGGCCGAGAACTGTATCTGGTTAGGGGAATGGCCCGTGGCCAATCAGGGCAGTACAGGGCAGAGCGTCATGTAGACGCAAGGCAGGATTTTATCCCTTATGTTTCCCCACCCTCGAGGAGGCGGGGACGTGCAATGATGCCAGCATCTGCCCGCCTACCTCGCCCCTCCTGACCTCAGGCCGGTGGCGTGAGTTCTCCCAGCCTCCACTAGGAGCCCTCATCGCGCCGGATACTGGTGGGACCCTCCCCAGAGAAGGAGAGCTGCCTACGGCGCTCAATCCTTCTCCCCGGCCGACCCTCCAACGACCCGGATCCGGCTCTCGAACCTGGGTCGCCGCCGCAAGTGAAACTAATTGCCAGACCAAGCGGCCTTAGTGATTTTTTAACCCATTAATTAGTATTGCTTGCATGGTTTTGCTTCTGTTGTATTGAAATTCTCTCATTTCCTTTTTAACTCATAGATTTGGTCAGAATAATTTCTCCTAGATGAATCATGAGTTGTCATTAGTCTTTGCAATTGCTGCTAACCTAAATAATGTAAAAATTTTCATTTTTCGTTCTTGACCAATAGTTTTAAACCAATTCCTTATGTCAGTTTTAGTCTCTTGCCACCATTCCCTATATCAGTATATAGAAAGGTTACAGATAGTCTAGCTTTTAATAGGCTTTTAACACCTAATTGGATAAAGGGAGATCCAATAATGTATTATTCAATTTCCATCTCACTTGTCTTTTCTCTTGTTTATCATAAAGGACAAGGGAGCTTAATAAAACTGAATGGTCTGAAAATTCACAAGGAATTATTTTAAAGGAATCAATCTGTATATTTTGAGAAACCAACATATGGTCTATCAATGTGAAAGAATTCCCCTTTTAAAACAAAACTAGCTTCTGATTTTTGTGAGTCATTACATATTATTAGACTAGCATCTTTAATTTTATTTAGGGCATTAGAATCACAATAAACTTTCTTTGTATTGCTTTTTTTTGTGATAGAAGGATTGAGCAATTAAAATCTCCTCCCAAAGTACTCTGGATGTTGTCAATAAAAATGGTTGTATCATTTTTAAGCAAGTAACTCTGCTGGATTTCATCTGTGGGTTATAAATATTAATGAACGGCGCAGACTCAGCCATTTCCATCGACTATAAAGCTCTTCCAGGGATTAGGTCAATTAGGTTGTCTAATTGAAATGCATAAGAATTAAATAATATTCCCAATCCGTCTGCAACTTCTTCTCCAAAGGACCAAAATGATGGGCTCCAAATCCATTCTCTTTTAAAGGCTATTGATTGCTCAACAGAAGACATCCAAGTCTCTTGCACAAAACATACATCGAAGGAAGCGATGAATATAATGAAAAGGGATTGCCTTTTCCTCATGTTCAATAGGCTGTGTCGTTAACGATCCCCAAGTTAGCTTCATTACCATTCCTATAGAGCAAAACTCTTATTTTTCCTCTTTTTCTTTTTTTATCTTTGTAATTGTCTAAAGTCTGGGATCTAGTTGATAGTGTAGATTTTTGAGAGTCTGAGTCCTCTACCTCTAATTCCATATCACCCCAAGAGGAAAACAAGGCTGCATAAAATTACTCGTTTATTAGCGTTACGAAGTGGGGGGTTGAATGTAAATTCCTAGTTGACCTTCTTTGTGGAACAACTGGTAAAGAGTCCTTCAATGCTATTGAGCTGTCTGACATTCTAGTAACCTCTTCTATATGAACTAGTGGGAGGCGTGAAATCATCTGGGGACCCATATTAGTTTCCATTACACTAACCTGTTTAAAAGTTTTCCTTGTTTCTCTGTAGTATGTAGATGTCTCCTTATTCTTAACCTTTTCTGTAACTGCATTGTTTGATGCTGTCTTGAGTTCTGCTGGTTTCCTGACCAGGGCACTTTAGCCTGGGCTACCTCTGGAGGGCCACTGGGGAACTTCTTGTGCAGAAACATCTTGTGCTTTTTATATAAACCTCTGAACTAGGATTGATGCTGTATTATGTGCTGCCCAAGGACAAACCTCAAACACGTGGCCCTTGAGTCGCATAAGTCACAACAAAGCCTGATTGTTACAGAACATTGTTAAATGGCCTACTTCCCCACAATTATCACATCTTCGTTTATCACACACACTTGAAAGATGTGTTCTAGCTCCACATTTATAACAGGCATGTGGCTGACCACTATAAAACATACACCTCTGTCCCTCCCTAACAGGAAAGAATTTGTATGTGTTCTATCCCAGACTCTGTTTGTCTCAGTTTAATTTTGTATTTCCATCCGCCAGTCCAGAATAACTCTGCATCTAGTATAGGTTCTGGTTCACTCAGAACTTCACACCTTTTTTCAGCCAATAAGTTATATCCTCTACCCATACCCCTTCATTACGAAACATAACCATGACAAACTTAATTAAGGGCTTGGACAGAGGGATAACAATAAATGAGGTCCATATCGGGAGAATTTAACCTGATTATACCTCATCCAAAACAAGTCTAATGCTTGCTGAGAACAGAAACTTACATCATAGTTATCCTCTCCGGAAATGTTTATGAAGGCATAAACATCCTGAGGGAAAAATGCAATGAATCTTTCAGCAATGTTTTCCTACATAATACCTGTCGGGCCTAACTTCTAGCCTTATATCTTAAATGCACTGCATTGCGTCTGGGAGCAGCTTCTCTGTGTGAATTTGAGAATAACTCTGACATCAAAGGCCTCTGAGTTGAACCCAGGGAGGAGGGGGTCAATACACTCAGGCAGGAATCTGCTGAGGTTCCTGTAATAAAGGTTTCTGAAAAGATTATTAGACAGGATTTTATCTGTGCCTATAGGACTGCAGGGTTTTTTGAATTGACCTTCTCTGCAGGTCACATCCTTCAGAACCTTTTCCTTTCCTCTGTAGATCTGTCGGGACCCATTCTGGGAGTGTTTTGAAAGGGATAGCTCCGGAGACCAGGTAGGGTCAGGCTTCCACACTCCTGTATCAGCCTGTATCCATCCTGACTCTCGTAAAGCTTTACCTGGTGACCAAGTATTCTGCATATCTACACCTTTTAATGGTGGAAAATCCACCTGAGTATCCTGTAACAGCAAGTCAGTGCCTTTATTTCCCAATATTTTCCTTTTGGGAAAAAAATTCTATTACCCTGTTTGCAAACCATCAGTAGACTGGTAAACAATATTAGAGTTTAAGGAGGACTCGTCCTTATTTGTATGCTTAAGTACAAAACCAGTCACTTTATCCAGGGTAGCACCATCCTGCATATTAAACTCTAAAGCAAGCATACAGGGAGCAGTCTTAGTGTCTTTAAGTTCCTCCATGTTCAATGGCTTTTGCTGTTTAACTGGCTGTTGGCACTCGCTAGAAGCAATGATATTGCTGCCAGCCAGGTCAGTGTGCAAAGAGCTAAATTGAACAGTGTGATGCAGCCTTATGACTATTTTCACTCACTAATCTCTCAAACTTTACCTTCAGCGCCATGCGCCCGCAAAGTCAGAGGTCTGTCTCCACTTCCCGCCTTGGTTTGAAACGGTTCTGAAAGCCGGAGGAATCAGCACCAATTATGCCAGTAAAACGCTCTGTACCGAATATTGCACTCCATTTTCCTATTCAACGCGGAAACCACAGTACCTGAGCATTCTCTGGACTCCATTAACTTCTTGGCTCACGCTGCACCGCAAATGAGTTTCCGGCTTGGAGTCCTGCAGGTGTCTCTTGCAAATGTGCTCTCGGAAACGCCAATGTTCGGCAATCTGTTCCCCGTGTCAGCAGACAAAATAGCCATAGCCCCTGGTTAGAGCCACCACTCTGCTGATTACTGCACTCCTCTGTTAGGACAAATGATTCCACTCTGGCAGACTCCATAGCGACATCAGATGCAACAATTTGTATAGGAGAGACAACGCTTTCTGTAATAATATTTTCCACTACACACTCCTTGTCAGAATGCATAAGCATGTTTGTCACAGTTGTAGCCTCAAAATTACATAGAGCAGGAGTCGAGGCTTCCTCTCCCACTCTGCTGTCTTCCTCCTTCTCCTTCCATGGTCCACCTTGTGCAGCCATCTTGCAATAACCTATCCTCTACTGGCCACCTACAGCAACCGAGTAGGGAATTTCCCAGTGTCCTGGACAAATTTCCCTCATTCACTAAAAAAAAAATTCCATCAACAGCTTAATCTGGTTCAAGGTCAGTTGACATACATCTGTATCCCCTCCCCACGTGCTTGAAAATAGGCAGGATTTGTCTAGTGCAGGGTTTCTCAAATGGTGAGACCAGCCTCCCAGGGAGGCCCAATCTGTTCAGGGAGGCTCAAGCAGGCCTTAAAATGTACTCTATTTAAATGATAAGTTTTGGATGCTTTGTGTGAAAGAATGCAGCAAACTGAAAGTGAATAATGGCATGTGAATGTATGTACAAAATGGTTACCAAGAAAACACACTCAACAAACACTTGCTTCCTGGTATGACATGGGGAAAGCTGAATGGAGGAAATACAATTCGTGGAAACTGTGCAAAACAAAATGCAAAATAATACAAATGAATAGGAACAAGATAACAATTGACCCATTTTACTGTCTGCAGAAAGCACAAATGCAAAGGCTAAGCAGAGAGATACTAGGAGCAAGGCCAGGAGGGAGCAAAATGGTCCAGGTGTTGAAGAGCAGGGTAAACTGACAAAGAAAACAGTCTGAGTCATGGAGGTATTGCAAGGAGGGGTAAACAGGGCCAAAACTCAGAAGCGTGGAGTGAGTAGACAGACCTGGGGAGGGGGTTATAGACAGGAGAATAACAGCATCAATAAAATGAGAATAAACTCAACTACTCACATGCACGTCATTATATTCTTCCTGTAATGTGCAAAGTATGATAGTTGTTTTAACCAAGGGGGCCCAAAATTATTTCTATATTAGGGAGGCTCAAGATCTTTTCCAAGGATTGGGGAGGCTCACTATGACAAAGTGTGAGAACTCCTGGCCTAGTGCACTTACTCGGTCAACAAAAATAAATAAATGGGCAGATTTAAATATACCCAGACCCGGGAAGTGAGGTTGAGAACTCAGGAGCTCCTTGACTAGATTAGCCTAGATTTGGGTCTGAAAATAAAACAGGATTTGCTCCTGTAGATGTTGTAATACACACCACAATAATAAAATTAGAGCTTGTCAGCTCAACACAAACACTGGACTTTCTTAGTCCCTCTGCCCATAGAAACTAGTGGGGCTCA
Organism: Neoceratodus forsteri; assembly: GCA_016271365.2. Classification (NCBI taxonomy): domain Eukaryota; kingdom Metazoa; phylum Chordata; order Ceratodontiformes; family Ceratodontidae; genus Neoceratodus; species Neoceratodus forsteri. The sequence goes on from CM028136.1 coordinate 89,287,039, forward strand.
AACATTCAAATTGCATACAAGTTAAAACTAGTCAGTGGTGCAGCTATGTTGTGTGCAGAGCATTGTCACACACAGTAACAGCTAAGCTAAGTAATAAAGATATTGTTGTTTCCTCTAACCTGCCTTCTTTGCAGCGACGGGTTTCTGCCTATCTCTACCATTTTGGTCCCAAACTGCAGAACTGGACCAATCAGTGCTTAGGGACTCTAAAATGGAGCCTGCTGGAATGAGGCTGTGTGGTTTACAAGCTTGGATTTGTAGTTTTGGACTGTTGACACCTTTTTGTAACTGAAGGGGAGCTCTTGCTGTGACTGACAGCTGAACAGACCAACCGAACCTTTTGGATCTGAGGAAATCCCCGAGCTGTTTGCTAGCTAGACAGATCTAAATTGGAAGCTCAGAGAGCAACAGCTCATGTTAATTAGAGGCAACCCGTCTGCGTAGTAGTCCTAGGAGAACTGTGGGAGACTTGATTTCTGGCCTGCAAGTCTGACTACTCCATGAAGCACAGAAGAGATTTGCTTTTCGGACTGTATCCGAGCTAGTGAGAATGAAGCCACTGAAGTGTGACAAGGCTCAACCTGTAGAAGACCAAAGATTTTTGCTGAATGCGATTGGCCTGTCAGGGAATCCAGCCACCTCTGAGCTCCGGTTTAAGCAGAGACTTTGTGATCATGACCAGAGAGCAGCTTGCCTGGTACAGTAGGACTCTTTACATGTAAATGTGCTGTATATTGACAGTGGGTCACGAGTGGGTCCCCGCTGTGTAAACTGTGTTCTGCATCCTGGAGACTGTACTCAGCCAGATCGGACTGAATCTATACTCACCCCATTTGGCCTGGGCCATGCCACATGTGCCTGGCCAGATCACTCCACCCACTGCACAGAGAAACCCATCGATCAGAGACCTGCTTGGGATCAGCCCCTGCTCAATGCCTGAACAGGAATGATGCCTTGGTGAATTTTGTGGGCCCAGCTTCTCCTGGCAACCCAGATCAACCACCTGCTGTCTCAGTTTTTGTCCAGCCTGTGTCCAGTCTTGGGTATCGTGAGTAATCATCAGGGTAGCTCCCTGCAACATATAGCTAAACCAAAGTGTGTCACCTGATTGTCTTGTTATCTTTTCATCGTGAACTGAACCCTCTGGCTCTGGATTACAATTAGAGTGTTGTGCAGGTTGTTTCTTTTTCCTCGTGGGGTCCCAACCAGCTGCAACACTGGCCTACCCCAGGCAACAGTCCTGGATAGCCCGTCTTTCCTCCATCTGGGTACCCAGAGTGTGACTGTCATAGAGACTCTGAATACATGCACAGTAGTGTGAATGATAGAGTATTTAAATTAATTACCCTGATTACGCTCCTTCCTTGTTATAAACCCTGAATAAATCAGATCTACTTTTTCTGCCTTCAGTTTGACTGTGGGTTCAATTTGTGCTCAATGTGCAGTACTGTTGACATTTGGTCTGTCTAACCTTGTTTTACAGGGGTCCCCAGGTTCAAACCAGAGGAACCAGCCCTGGTGGTAAGGGTGATAAGTGTGGGTATTGGCCAGGTGTATCTGGGGTATTGTGAAAGTAATTACTGTGTATTGTTGGGGCCACTAGCAGGAACCGAGAGGGTTACAGTGCCCAGAGGGCTGGTCCCAGGCTAGTTTGACCACTACCAACCCTGACCTCTGGGTGGAGGCACCCATTTCAGAACTCATGCCCATTAATCTGCTACTAGCTAAGCAGGCAGGGGTAGTAGCTCTTGGGATAGCACCACCTGGGGTTACATCCTGGAGGTACTGCTGGGATTGGCATCCTCTAGAGGCCAGAGGAGAAGTTAGCCCAATATGTTCGCTTTGGTGAGAAAATGGAGGAGCTTGCCATGCCTAGCTTAAACTCCCCCCATAAGCTGTTTGTGCACTGAATGATGGGGTGGAGTGAGGCTGAGGGGTTGAGACCCGACAGACTCTTCTGTTACTGGATGTCTCATTGGGGACTCCAAATGCTGTTATTATAGTAGCTGTGGAACATGTTAAATGTTTGGGAAAAGTTGAAGTGAAGGGAAGGATTCAGACCTGTCTGAACAGACCATGGTGGAGTTACTCTCCTCCAGTAGTCCCATGATCCAGAAGGTACCCCAGTTACTTTGCCGAAGGGACCAGAAGGGAGGAGGGTCATTCACCTGCATAGTGATCTGGCTATCCTGGGCAGGTTCCCCAGTATAGAGGGTTAAAGGACAAGCTGCTCAAGTTATTAGCATCTGAAGGATGAACTGCTCAAGAGCTCATAAAGGTGCTAGACATTTCAGAGGAACACTCGCCATTGCAGTCCCAGGCCACGTCTCCACTTCCCTAAGAGTTCCCTGTAGTCCCTCCCCATAGTAATTCTATCTGTGCACTGGACTCTACCGTAAACTCAGAATTTTCTCAGGCACCATCTCAGTGCCTGTTGGAAGAATGATCTTGAGACATGGATGGACTATGCTACCCCCTTGGTACAGGAATGGCAGTGCTCTGAGGGAGAAAGGAAGAGACTCATGGAAAGCTTAAGAGGCCCTGCACTGGAGGCCAGCCACTTCTTATGAGCCACTGGCCCAGAGGCTACTGCAGCTGAATATCTGATATAGATGAGGCACTGAAGCGAGAGAGCTAATTAAAGAATTGACTGAGGCAGTTATACAAACTGACCTTTTCAGGCACCCCTGAGACAAAAGTTGGGGTAGGGTGCATTTTGTTTCTTCAGAAACCTGGACTTGGGGTAGTCTATTGAAAGAAGTACATGAAATGAAGACCTGGTGGGGACCTACTGTGAATCATACAAACCCCAAACTTGGTGAAAGTCCAGAGGATCAAGGATGCAAATCACCAGTAAAGGAGGAACAGCCAGGATCCCTAGTGTACCAAAACTGAGAGATGGCCTGCAACCCCCAGAGAACCTAGAGAACCCACTTTATGCTACCATTGTGGGAGGATGGACACACTCATTTCCATTGTCACTCACAAGAGAATCAGAGGAAGCTCACTGCTAGACTATTAGCCTTGATTCAATGGAACAACAACCGCCGCCAGGTGGGGCTGCTCAAAAAGTTACTCATCAAAGGCCACTGCCAAATCGACACCTAAGTCTGCACCACCTGAATAGTGCGATGGTGGGCACATCCATGGAAATGACTGTAAGGTCAATGGGGCATCTACTCAGGCCATTACTTGATAGTGGATCTAAAGTGACGATAATGTTTCAAGACTGGTATCAGAAGCACCTGCTTGATGTGTCCCCTACAGCCCTTGGAAGGCCTGCATGTCTGGGGACTGAGTGAGAAGTCGTATCTGTACTCAGGGTATATTCAGATCTGGCTGTCTTTTCCTACCTCAGTGGCTGGCGTGGATGAGCAAGTCGATGCCCTGGCCTTAGTGTGTCCCATACTGGACTGTATGATGGGGTTCCCCTGATAATTGGGTCCAACCCTTATATGTTTGAGAGACTGGCACAGCTCTGCTATGAGAAATGGGGGCATTGAATTGAAGGACTCTAAGAATTTCCCCTGATTAAGAGGGCCTATGAGTTGCAACAGAATCCCAAGGAAGTGGACCAGTATGAACCGGTACGGATAGTGTGGAGAAGGATCCTGATTCAATGGTGTTGGCCTCTAATGCCCAGTGAACCCTTCAAGGGAAGTATGCCTGAAGAAAGATGTCAAGAATAGAATATAGATGTTAGATGCGTCAGGTGATGGAAGATTGCCAGAAGGATTATTGGTCAAGCCCAGTATCTTGCCTGCTCATGCCCACTATCCCCGGTGAGTGATGGTTCAGATGCACGATGTGTCAGATCGGAGATCCAGGTCAACTGAGGCTGCACCCTGGCTATGGTACACTGTGCAGACACTGCTGTGTTTCCCAGCAACAAGCATCATGGTATGACAGATAGAGTGACCCCAGACGTGTTTGACTTTGGTGACTCCCGTTGCCAGCTGAATGGAAGACTAGAATTAGCAAAAACTTACCCAGAGGGACCATTAAGTATTTCCATTGAAGGAATGGGATGTGGGATGTGTCCAGGATGCAGAGCATCACATATGCCTGCATGATGAACAGCCATTTCAAGAGAGGTCCTGACGCCTGGCCCCAGCTGACACAGATGATGTGCAAAGACACTTGCCGGAAATGCTTATGGCTGGTGTGATACAAGAATCCAGAAGCCCATGTCTCACCCATTGTGGTTGTGCAGAAAAAGTGGGGTTGTGAGAATGTGCATTGACTATCAGACCCTGAACTGGTGGACCGTCCCTGATCAATACACCATGCCCCATATACAGATGTTTTGGATTGCCTAAATGGAGCAAGCGGTTCTCGGTGTTAGATCTTCGCAGTGGATACTGCCAAATTCCAAAGGCCGCGGAGGACCATGAGAAGACAGCTTTCATTTGTCCCTTGGGGTTCTATGACCTTTTAAGAATGCCACAGGGGACATCGGTGCCCCAGCCACCTTTCAATGACTAATGGAGCGTGAGGGGAGATATGAATTTACTGGAATGCCTGGTGTACTTGGATGATGTTATTATGTTTGGGAGCACTTTGGAGGAGCATGAGAACTGATTGTTTAAAATCCTAGATTGACTGGAAGATTTTGGCCTTAAGATGTCCATGGACAAATGCCATTTTTCAGACCTCCATGAAGTATGTGGGGCACATAGTATCCACAGAGGATAGAGACTGATCCCAGCAAAGTTGAGACCTTGACTACTTGGCCCCAGCCCCACAACCTGAAAGAACTGCAATATTTCCTGGGGTTTTGTCACTATTGCCACCAGTTTATAAGAGATTATTTCAAGGTGATTCAACCACTCTTGAATCTCACCCAGGGTTACCCCACCAATTGTAAATACAAGAAAGAGGCCATCCCGTACCAGAAAGAGTGTACTTCAGTCCAGGTGAACTATTTGGGCCCCACTGGATACCTGACTGTGAAACAGCCTTCCATTAAATCATATACCTACTCACCCATGCCCCCATCCTCACCTATGTTGATCCTACCAAACCCTATATGCTGCACACTGACGCTAGTCTACAGGGTTTAGAGCTGTGCTGTATCAAAACCATGAAGATGGGTTGAGACCAGTGGATTTCACTAGTAGTAGTCTAACCCCATCTGAGCAAAACTGGACTGTGCATAAGTTGGAGTTTCTGGCACTAAAGTGGGCCATCATTGACCAGATCCATGAATACCTCTATGGGGCAAAATATTGGTGAAGACTGACCTTAACCCATTGACCTATGTGCAGATGTCAGCTAAACTGGACACCACCGGCATCAGTGACTTTCTGCATTATCTACCAATGATTATGCTGTCGAATACAAGGTCAGGCCTGAATCATACTGATGCTGGCGCTCTGTCCCGAAGGCCCCCTTCAAAGAGTGACTGGGTCAGGTTGTCTGACCTGACATCCAAGTGTTGTGCCAAAAGTTTGACAGAGATGGACAGATGTCTGCAGACACAGTGGACTGCTTAGTGATTGTTTGCACCCTTCCGATACCTGCACACCAGATGCGTGCTGTCACTTTCCTGCCCTAGATATTAGTACTCTACCTCAGTTCAACCATTACAGCATCCAGTGGGCTCAGTCCCAAGACCCTATGATTCAGCCAGACCTCGATGCCCTCCATGCAGGGTAAGATGTGTTAAAGTTGGTTCCTCCTGACTTGCGAACTGCTGTATTGTTTAGAAGGCCCTGATTGAAGCTGCTCAATCAGCTGTTTTATAGAGATAGTAGATCACGGTGGCCAGTTAGACAAGCAACAGTTGGTCCTGCTCACAGCCTTCAGAGATTTGGAGCTGAGGTCCCACCACAATCATATGGGTCACCTCGGTATTGACTGAATCCTTGACATGGTATGATCTTGATTCTACTGGCCCAAAATGGGGCTGATGTTGAGCACCATGTAAAGACTTGTGGGCACTGCCTGCAGAGAAAAGCCTTGCCTCAGAGGGCTGCCCCCTTGTCAACATTCCTACCAGCACCCCAATGGAACTAGTCTGCATAGACTTCTTGAGTTTAGAGCCTGACCAGCAAGACATTTGTAATGTGTTAGTGGTTATGGATTATTTCACACGGTATGCACAAGCTTTTCCACCAAAGATCAAAAGACTTCTACTGTGGCCAAGGTGCAAGTGGAAAATTTCTTCGTCCACAATGGTGCCACCCAGGAAATTCATTCTGGTCAAGGCAGAGACTTTGAGAGCCAGTTAATGAAATATGATCTCCAAATGGGGGTGCAAAAGTAAAGAACAGCCCCTTATCATCCATACCAAGGTGCAAGTGGAAAATTTCTTAAGTCCACAATGGTGCCACCAGGAAATTCATTCTGGTCAAGGCAGAGACTTTGAAAGCCAGTTAATGAAATAAATGATCTCCATATGGGGGTGCAAAAGAAAAGAACCACCCTTATTATCCACAGGGGATCCTGAACCAGAAGCTTAACCACACCATGCTTAGACATGCTAGGCACCATCCAACAAAGACAAGCATTAATGGAGCCAGCAGATTGGCACCTTGGTATATGCCTAAATTCTACAAGAAATGATGCCACCGGTTTCTCTTCCTCTCACCTCATGTTCGGGAGAGAGGCTGGGCGCCAGTTGATGTTTGCTTTGGGGTCTTTCCGGATCGGGTCCGAACCAAAAATTATCTGCAATATATACAAAACTGAAAGCTCAATTGAGTCATTCATACCAACTAGCCCAGACAATGGCTACCACAAAAATGTAGTCAACAAAGAGGCATGATAAAAGAGTAGGCCCAAGAGCTTTGACCTGGAAACCATGTGTTGTTACAAAATTTGGGGGTGCATAGTAGCATGAAATTGCTGACCATTGGCACCATCTTCCCCATATAGTAGTACACGAGGTTGGATGATTTCACCGTGTACAAAGTATAGCCTGAAAACAACCCAAAGCTGTTAAGGCCATGCAGCGTAACCTACTGCCTTCATTGGCCAAGTCATGATTGAAGCTGAACTACTGGAGATTGCTCCCCTGGACTAGGGATTTGTGCGGTTGCAAAACAAAGACGGAGTCAACCTACCCCAGTGGTCACAGACTAAAGCTTTTCTCCACAGCAAGCCCAGAATGGTAATGACTGTCAGTCCACTTCTGATGAGTGAGTGCAACTATGGCTATTACCCCTCTTATGAACTGAGTCAGCAGTTTCAAGGTAACCCATGATTAATTGTGGGGATGAAGCTGGGCCTTCTGGACTGCCCTAACCCCCCAGCTTCATCCTTGGAGCCAATGCTTCCCTGAAAGCTAAGTGCAAAGTATCACATCTGAAGCAAAGAAAGTGAAAGCCAAAAGATTGCATTCAGGCAATACAAAAGACACAGGCAGAGGGGATAGGAGAAGTACCAGGAGAAACAAAGGGAGGCAGGGAAGTCAGTAAGGAAGCCAAAGCTCAGACAGAAGAACACATTGCAAAATCAGTGGGTAAAGGGGACAAAACATTTTACAGGTACATAAGGAAAAAGAAAGACAAAGGAGGGATAGTGAGACTGAAGGGGAGGATGGGAGCCATGGAGGATGACAACAGTAAAGCTGACATATTGAACAGGTATTTCTGCTCAGTCTTTACTAAGGAAGAAGGGGGTAATGGGTCTGAAGGAGTACAAGGGGTGAGAATGGTGCAGAAATGGACACAAGTCCCTTTACACGAGAAAGGGTCCTGAAGGAACTGGAAGAATAAGAGCTGATAAAGCAATGGGGCCAGATGGGGTGCACCCCAGGTCCTTAAAGAACTAAGAGAGGTGGTGGCTGAACCTCTGGCTATCCTGTTCAGCCAATCACTGGAAACAGGGAGGTACCCAAAGACTGAGGACAGCAGATGTAGTCCCCTTATACAAAAGTGGGAACAAAGAGGAAGCAGGGAACTACAGACCAGTCAGCCTCACCTCGGTAGTGGGAAAGATCATGGAAGCACTACTGAAGGAGAGATTGGTGGAACATCTGGTTGTCAATGGACTACAGGACCCAAGGCAGCATGGTTTCACCAGGGGAGGTCATGTCAGACCAACCTCATTGAATTTTGACTGGGTGACTAGGGAGGTGGATCAGGGAAGGGCAGTGGACATGCTCCATCTGGACTTCAGCAAGGCTTTGACACTGTGCCACATAGAAGACTATTACACAAACTGGGGAATATGGGTGTGGGCAGGACAGTAGTGTGGTGGGTAGGTAACTGGCTGGGTGGCAGGACACAGAGGGTGGTGGTAAATGGCTGTCACTCCACAGAGGAAGAGTGACCAGTGGGCAATCTCAGGGATCAGTGCTGGGACCGGTCCTATTCAACATCTTCATCAGTGACATTGCACAGGATCTAGAAGGCAGAATTTCACTGTTCACTGATGACACAAAGCTCTGTAACAGAGTAAACACACCAGAGGGTGTAGACAGAATGAGAAGGACCTGCAGAAACTTGAAGAATGGTCAAGGGTTTGGCAGTTGAAATTCAATGCAAAGAAGTGCAAGATAATGCATATGTGGCACAAAAACCCAGGCACAATATATCAGTTGGGGGTGAGGATATAGCATGCACCAAGCAGGAAAGAGATCTTGGGGTTGTCATCTCTGATGACCTCAAGGTTGGGAAACAGTGTGACAAGGCATCAGGTAAAGCAAATAGGATGCTGGGATGTATAGGCAGGGGCATCACCAGCAGGAAAAGGGAGGTCATAATTCTGCTATACAAGACACTAGTGAGGCCCCACCTGGAGTACAATGTACAGTTCTGGAGACCATACCCACGTAAGGACATAGACAGGGTAGAGAAAGTTCAGAGGAGGGCAACAAAGATGGTGCATGGATTGCATCACAAGTCCTATGAAGACAGGTTGAAGAAACTGAACATGTACTCCTGGAGGAGAGGAGGGAGAGAGGGATATGATAGAGACATACAAGTATCTTACAGGGAGGAACAGGGTGCAGGAAAACACTATTTTTAAGCGAAAAGATGTTTCAGGACTAGAGGGCATGGGATGAAGTTGAGGGAGGACGATTCAGAGGAAACATGAGAAAGAATTTCTTCACAGAACGGGTGGTGGATAAGTGGAACACCCTGCCAGAGGAAGTGGTGGGGCTGAAACAATCACGGATTTAAGAATGCATGGGATAGACATAAAGGAATTCTAGAGGTCAGGGTAAGGGAAATAGACTTCTAGGAAAACAAACTGAACTTACAAGCTCAAATGGGCAGACTAGGTGGGCCATAGGGCCTTAGCTGCCGACACTGTCTATGTATCTATGTATGTATCTATGTAAGATGTTGAGTTTCTGTACATGGTGGAACTGCATGATTTGCCTGAGGAGGGGCTGATGATATGAGTCATTCTGTTGACATGCCAAAACCTGAAGAATACTTTGTGTGACGATATTTCCCTTCCAGTGCCAGAGTGCCTTCCAAGTGAGCAAAGTGTCATAGAAACAGAACTTACAGAGCCAGGGGCTGCCAATGCTCCAAGTTTGAACCTTCCTACCCAGGCAGAGGCCCCTCACCAGTGATGAAAGCCCAAAGGCTGTTGCTGAAAGTACAAGGACTGTGGTTGTTCCCCCAGAAAGACTGACTTAGCTGTCAAGCCTGTGATGCATTTTAGTTATGATTCCTGGGAGGCCAGTGGATTTGCCTCTCAATGTGGTCCATAGGGGTTTATGTTTCCCAGAGCTCACTGCCCAAACTGAGTCTAAGTACTAATTCCAGGTCGATTGTCCTGCCCTCTAGATATGGTGACCCTGCCCAGCCTATACCCCAGTTAGCTGATAGGGAAGGACCCCTCTAACATTGTTCAATGCACAGGAAGTTATTACCTGGTTTTGTATAGCAGGATGTGCAAATTTCTTGTGTGGAATTTGCATGATGTGATTCAGAATGGATATAGTATTATGATATAGAGGATATGTATAGTAAGAATTTAATTTAATTGACTGATGTATCAGATGTTACTTGTTTGACATGCCAGTGGTATAGATGTATAGTATAACTTGCAATTGCAATTATTGTGATGGTATAGACTTGACGCGGATGACAAGTTTTCTCCAGGCAGGGAAGGGTGTAACCCCCTACAAATGGGGTTCCCTTAAAGTCTTCCTAGAACTTGCCTAAATGCTCACTGCCAGGCTAGGGCTCTGCGGTTTAGCAGTTTTAAATGTAATGCCAGTGAGTGCCTGTGTGGCCTCCGGTACTGTTGCTTTAAGAGCTGCTTAGTTGCAGTAATGATTAATCCAGAGGGGGCAGAGTAGTGTCATGCTCGAGTCCCACCCGACTACCCGAAATCGCCCGCTCTGCCATTGCTAATTGTGCAGAAGGAACTCTGTTGAAAGATACTACTAATTGTTGAGCATCATTAAGAGTGATAAAGATATTGTTGTTTGCTCTAACCTGCCTTCTTTGCAGCAAGGGATTTCTGCCTATCTCCACCATTTTGTTCCCAAACTGCAGAACTGGACCAATCAGTGCTTAGGGACTCTAAAATGGAGCCTGCTGGAATGGGGCTGTGGATTGCAAGCTTGGGATTTGTAGTTTTGGACTATTGGCGCCTTTTGCACCTAAAGGGGAGCTCTTGCTGTGACTGACAGCTGAACTGACCAACCGAACCTTTGGATCTGAGGAAAATCACCTGGGCTGTCTGCTGCCTAGCCAAATCTAAGTTGGAAGCTCAGAGAGCAACAGCTTGTGTTAATTTGAGCAGCCATCTGTGAGCTCCTGGTTTAAGCAGAGACTTTGCGATTGTGATTGCAGAGCAGTTGTCAGGTACTGTAGGACTCTTTATTTCTAAATGTACTGTATATTGACAGATGCTCATGAGTGGTCCTCACTGTGTAAACTGTGTTCTACGTGCTGGAGATTGTACCAGCCTGATCGGACTCACCCCATTTTGCCTAGGTCATGCCACATGTGCCTGGCCAGACCACTCCACTGCACAGAGAAACCCATCTATGAGAGACCTGCTTAGGATCAGTCCCCTGCTCAATGCCTGAACAGGAATGATGCCTTGGTGAATTGTATGGGCCCGGCTTCTCCTGGTAACCCAGATCAACCACCTGCTGTTTCAGTTTTCGTCCAGCCTGTGTCCAGTCTTGGATATCGTGAGTAATCATCAGGTAGCTCCCTGCAACATATACAGTAGCTAAATCAAAAGTGTGTCACCTGATTGTCTTGTTATCTTTTTCATCATGAACTGAACCCTCTGGCTCTGGATTACAATTAGAGTGTTGTGCAGGTTGTTTCTTTCCTCACAGGGTCCCAACCAGCTGCAACACTGGCCTACCCCAGGCAACGGTCCTGGCTAGCCCATCTTTCCTCCACCTGGGTACCCAGAGAGTGTGACTGCATAGAGACTCTCAATTCATGCACAGTAGTGTGAATGATAGAGTATTTAAGCTAATTTCTGATTATGCCCTTCCTTGTTATAACCCCCTGAATAAATCAGATCTACTTTTTCTGCCTTCAGTTTGACTGTGGGTTCAATTTGTGCTCAATGTGCAGTACTGTTGCCATTTGCTCTGTCTAACCTTGTTTTACAGGGGGTCCCCAGGATTAAACCAGAGGAACCAGCCCTGGTGGTAAGGGCGATAAGTGTTGGTACTGGCCAGGTGATTCTGGGGTATTGTGAAGTAATTACTGTGTATTGTTGGGGCCACTAGCAGGAACTGAGGGGTTACAGTGTCCCAGAGGGCTGGGCCCAGGCTAGTTTGACCACTACCAACCCCTGACCTGTGGGTGGAGGCACCTGCTTCAGAACTCATGCCCTTAATCTGCTACTAGCTACAGGCAGGGTAGTAGCCCTTGGGATAGCACCACCTGGGGTTACATCTTGGAGGCACTGCTGGGATTGGCATCCTCTAGAGACCAGAGGAGGGAATTACCACAATATGTTCCACTTTGGTAAGAAATGGAGGAGCTTGCCATGCCTAAGCTTAAACTCACCACCCATAAGCTGTTTGTGCACTGAATGATGGTGTGGAGGAGGCTGAGGGGTTAGACCCCACAGACTCTTCTGTTACTGGATGACCCTTTAGGGACTCCAAAATGCTGTTATTATAGTAGCTGTGGAACATGTTAAATGTTTGGGAAAAGTTGAAGTGAAGGGAAGGGATTCAGACCTGTCAGAACAGACCATGGAGGTGTTACTCTCCTGTGGTAGTCCCACAGATCCAGAGAAGGTACCCCCAGTTACTTTGCCCGAAGGGACCCAGAAGAGGTGGAGGGTCATTCACCTGCATAGTGATCCGGCTACCCCTGGGTGGGTTCCCCATTATATAGGGGTTTAAGGACAAGCTGCTCAGGTTATTAGCATCTGAAGGATGAACTGTTCATAAAGGTCGCAGAGACATTTCAGAGGAACACTGCGCCATTGCAGTCCCAGGCCGCATCTCCACTTCTAAAAGTTCCTGTAGTCCCCTCCCACAGTAATTCCATCTGTACACTTCGACTCTTACCATAAACTCAACTTATCTCAGGCACTGTCTCAGTGCCTGTGGGGGATGATCTTGAGACATGGATGGATCTATGCTACCCCTTGGTACAGGAATGGCAGTACTCTGAGGGGAGAAAAGAAAAACTCATGGAAAGCTTAAGGGCCCTGCGTGGAGGTCATCCACTTTATGAGCCACTAGCCCAGAGACTACTGCAGCTGAATACCTTTCTGGCTTGGAAGGAGTGTTTGGAAGCACTGAGTTAGGGGATGACCTGTTGAGGAAATTCAAGTCTGCCAAGCAATGGAAGAATGAGAAGTTGTCTGTGTTTGTTACCAGAATTGAGAGAGCTTTGCAGAGGGCCCACAGGAAAGGAGGGGTGCCAGCTAAGGAACTGAATCAGGCCAGATTGGACCACATTCTCAAGTCAGCCAGGTACTCCAGTGTGATGATGTTGAAATGTAAGCTGCAAGACAGGAAGGCTAATCCTCCCGAGTACTGTCACCTTATGAAAGGGATTCGGTGGCAGAGACTGATGAAGAGGTCTGGGAGTCCTATGCTGGGGTTGTTGGTACCTGCCAGACCCCTGAGAGGACTGATACAGATGAGTCACTGCAGCAGAGAGAGCTAATTAAAATTGACTGAGGCAGTTATGGAACCTGACCTTTCTCAGGCACCCCTGAGACAAAAGGTGGGGTGAGGGTGCACGTTGTTTCTTCAGAAACCTGGACTTAGGTAGCCTATTGGAAGAAGTACACAAAATGAGAGCCCTGGTGAGGGACCTACTGTGAATCATACAAACCCCCAAACTTGGTGAAAGTCCAGAGGATCAAGGATGCAAATCACAAGTAAAGGAGGAACAGATAGGATTCCCTAGTGTACCAAAACTGAGAGATGGCCTGTAACCCCTAGACTCTAGAGAACCCACTTTTGCTACCACTGCCGGAGGATGAACACCCATTTCCATTGTCACTTACAAGAGAATCTGAGGAAGGTCACTGCTAGACTATTAGCCTTGATTCGATGGAACAACAACCGCCGCCAGGTGGGCTGCTCAAAACGCTACTCATTAAAGGCCACTGCCAAATCGACACCTAAGTCTGCACCACCTGAATGGTATGAGGTGGGGCCCATCCATGGAAATGACTGTAAAGGTGAATGGGGCATCTACTCGGCCGCATTTGATAGTGGATCTCAAGTAACATAATGTTTCAAGATTAGTATCGAAGCACCTGCCTGATGTGCCCCCTACAACCCTTGGAAGGCCTGCATGTCTGGGGACTGACTGAGAAGTTGTATCTGTACTCAGGGTATATTCAGATCTGGCTGTCATTTCCTACCCAGTGGCTGGCATGGATGAGCAAGTTGAGGCCCTGGCCTTAGTGTGTCCCCATACTAGACTGTATGATGGGGTTCCCCTGAAAATTGGGTCCAACTCTCATATGTTTGGGAACTGGCACAGCTCTGCTATGAGAAATGGGGGATTGGATTGAAGGACTCTAAGAATTTCCCTGATTAAGAGGGCCTATGAGTTGCAACAGAATCCCAAGGAAGTGGACCAGGATGAACCGGTATGGATAGTGTGGAGAAGGATGCTGATTCAATGGTGTTGGCCCCTAATGCCCAGTGAACCCTTCAAGGAAGTCTGCCTAAAGAAAGATGTCAAGAATAGAATATTGATGTTAGATGTGTCAGGTGATGGAAGATTGCCAGAAGGATTATTGGTCAAGCCCAGTATCTTGCCTGCTCATGCCCATGCCTATCCCCGTGAGTGATGGTTCAGATGAACAATGTGTCAGATCGGGAAGTCCGGTCAACTGAGGCTGCACCCTGGCCATGGTACACTGTGCAGACACTGCAGTGTTTCCCAGCAACAAGCATCATGGTATGACAGATAGAGTGGCCCCAGACGCGCTTGACTTTGGTGACCCCCACTGCCAAATGAATGGAAGACTAGAATTAGCAAAAACTTACCCTGAGGGACCACCAAGTATTTTCATTGAAGGAATGGGATGTGGGATGTGTCCAGGATGCAGAGCATCACATACGCCTGCATGATGAACAGCCATTTCCAGAGAGATCCCGATACCTGGCCCCAGCTGACAAAGATGATGTGCAAAGACACTTGCAGGAAATGCTTATGGCTGGTGTGATGCAGGAATCCAGAAGCCCATATGTCTCACCCATTGTGGTTGTGCAGAATAAAAGTGGGGTTGTGAGAATGTGCGTGACTATCGAACCCTGAACTGGTGGACCATCCCTGATCAATACACCATGCCCCATATACAAGATGTTTTGGATTGCCTAAATGGAGCAAGTGGTTCTCGGTGTTAGATCTTCGCAGTGGATACTGCCAAATTCCAAAGGCCCGGAGGACCTTGAGAAGACAGCTTTCATTTGTCCCTTGGGGTTCTATGACTTTTTAAGAATGCCACAGGGGATATCGGTGCCCCAGCCACCTCTTCAGCAGCTAATGGAACGGAGGTGGGAGATGTGAATTTACTGGAATGCCTGGTGTACTTGGATGATGTTACTGTGTTTGGGAGCACTTGGAGGAGCATGAGAACTGACTGTTTAAAGTCCTAGACTGACTGGAAGATTTTGGCCTTAAGATGTCCATAGACAAATGCCATTTTTTCAGACCTCCATGAGTATGTGGGGCACATAGTATCCACAGAGGGATAGAGACTGATCCCAGCAAAGTTGAGGCCTTGACTACCTGGCCCCAGCCCCACAACCTGAAAGAACTGCAATATTTCCTGGGGTTTTGTCACTATTGCCGCCAGTTTATAAGAGATTATTTCAAGGTGATTCAACCACTCTTGAATCTCACCCAGGTTACCCACCGCCCCCCACCAATCGAAATACAAGAAAAGGGCCATCCTCGGACCAGAAAGTGTGCACTTCAGTCCAGGTGAACTTTTGGGCCCCACTGGATACCTAACTGTGAAACAGCCTTCCATTAAATCATATACCAACTCACCCATGCCCCATCCTCACCTATGCTGATCCTACCAAACCCAATGTGCAGCACACGGACGCTAGTCTACAGGGGTTTAGGAGCTGTGCTATATCAAAACCATGAAGATGGGTTGAGACCAGTGGCTTTCACTAGTAGTAGTCTGATCCCATCTGAGTGAAACTGCCTTGTGCATAAGTTGAGTTTTTGGCAATAAATGGGCCATCGTTGACCAGATCCATGAATACCTCTATGGGGCAAGATATTGGTGAAGACTGACAATAAACCATTGACCTATGTGCAGACTTCGCTAAACTAGATACCACCGAGCATCAGTGTCTTTCTGCATTATGTACCTATGATTACGCTGTTGAATATAGGTCAGGCCTGAATCATACTGATGCTGATGCTCTGTCCCAAGGCCCCTTCAAAGAGTGACTGGGTCAGGTTGTCTGAACCTGACATCCAAGCGTTGTACCAAAAGTTTGACAGAGATGGAAAGATGTCTGCACACAGTGGACTGCTTAGTAGATTGTTTGCACCCTTCCGATACCTGCATACCTGATGCGCACTGTCACTTTCTGCCCTAGATATTAGTACTCTACCTCAGTTCGACCATTACAGCATCCAGTGGGCCAGTCCTAAGACCCTATGATTCAGCCAGCCCTTGATGCCCTCCATGCAGGAAAGATGTGTTAAAGTTGGTTCCTCGACTTAGTAACTGCTCTATTGTTTAGAGAAGGCCCCAGAACGAACCTGCTCAATCAGCTGTTTCATGAGAGACAGTAGATCACAGTGGCCAGTTAGACAAGCAACAGTTGGTGTGCTGCTCACAGTCAGAAAAGATTTGGTGCTGAGGTCCATCCACAATCATATGGGTCACTCAGTATCAACCAAACCCTTGACTTGGTATGATCTTGATTCTACTGGCCCAAAATGGGGGGATGTTGAGCACCATGTAAAGACTTGTAGGCACTGCCTGCAGAGAAAGCCTTGCCTCAGAGGGCTGCCCCCTTGTCAACATTACTACCAGCACCCCAATGGAACTGGTCTGCATAGACTTCTTGAGTTTAGAGCCTGACAAGCAAAACATTTGTAATGTGTTAGTGGTTATGGATTATTTCACACGGTATGCACAAGCTTTTCCACCAAAGATCAAAGACATCTACTGTGGCCAAGGTGCTAGTGGAAAATTTCTTCGTCCACTATGGGGCCACCCAGCAGAATTCATTCTGATCAAGGCAGAGACTTTAAGAGCCAGTTAATGAAATAAATTATCTCCATATGGGGGATGCAAAGTAAAGAACTACCCCATATCATCCGTAGGGGACCCTCAACCAGAATGTTTCAACCACATCATACTAGACATACTAGGCACCCTCCAACCAAAAGACAAGCATAAATGGAACCAGCAGATCAGCACCTTGGTACATGCCTACAATTCTACAAGAAATGATGATACCGGGTTCTCTTCCAACACCTCATGTTCGGGAGAGAGGCCAGGCTGCCAGGTGATGTTTGCTTCGAGGTCTTTCAGATGGGGTCCGAGCGAAAATTATCTGCAGTATGTAACAAAACTGAAAGCTCAATTGAGTCATGCATACCAACTAGCCCAGACAATGGCTACCAAGAAAAATGTAGTCAACAAAGAGAGGCATGATAAAGAGTAAAGGCCCAAGAGCTTTGACCTGGAAACTGTGTGTTGTTACAAAATTTGGGAGTGCATGGTAACGTAAAATTGCTGACCATTGGCACCATCTTCCCACATAGCAGTACACGAGTTGGATGATTTCACGTAGGCTAAAGGTATGGCCTGAAAACAACTCCAAAGTTAAGACCATGCAGAGTAACCACTTACTGCCAATTGGCCAAGTCATGATTGAAGCTGAACCACCGAGATTGCTCCCCTGGACCGGGATTTGTGCTGTTGCAAAACAAAGACGGAGTCAACCTCACTCCTGTGGTCACAGACTTAAGCTTTTCTCCAGCAAGCCCAGAATGGTAATGACTGTCAGTCCACTTCTGATGAGAGTGAGTGCAACTATGTCTATTACCCTCTTATGAACTGAGTCAGCAGTTTCAAGGTAACCCCATGATTAATTGTGGGGATGAAGCTGGGCCTTCTGGACTGCCTAACCCCCAGCTTCATCCTTGGAGCCAATGCTTCCTGAAAGTGAAGTGCAAAGTATCACATCCGAAGATATTGAGTTTCTGTGCATGGTGGAACTGTATGATTTGCCTGAGGAGGGGCTGACGATATGAGTCATTCTGTTGACATGCCAAAACCTGAAGAATACTTTGTGTGAAGATATTTCCTTCCAGTGTCAGAGTGCCTTCCAAGTGAGCAAAGTGTCATAGAAACAGAACTTACAGAGCCAGGGCTGCCAATGCTTCAAGTTCGAACCTTCCTACCCAGGCAGAGGCCACCTCACCAGTGATGAAAGCCCTAAGGATGTTGCTGAAAGTACAGGGACTGTGGTTGTTCCCCAGAAAGACTGACTTAGCTGTCAAGCCTGTGATGCATTTTAGTTATGATTTCCTGGGAGGCCAGTGGATTTGACTCTCAATGTGGTCCATAAGGGGTTTATGTTTCCCAGAGCTCACTGCCCAAACTGAGTCTAAGTACCAATTCCAGGTTGATTGTCCTGCCCTCTGGGGATGGCGACCTGCCCAGCCTAGACCCCAGTTTGCTGATAGGGTAGGGCCCTCTAACATTGTTCAATGTACAGGAAGTTATTACCTGGTTTCGATACAGGATGTGCAAATTACTTGTGTGAATATGCATGATGTAATTCAGAATGGATATAGTATTATGATATAGAGGATATGTATAGTAAGAATTTAATTTAATTGACTGATGTATCAGATGTTACTTGTTTGGCATGCCAATGGTATAGATGTATAGTATAACTTGCAATTGCAATTATTGTGATGGTACAGACTTGACACGGATGACAAGTTTTCTCCAGGCAGGGAAGGTTGTAACCCTCTACAAATGGGAGTTCCAAAATCTTCCAGAACTTGCCTAAATGCTCACTGCCAGGCTAGGGTCCTGCAGTTTAGCAGTTTTAAATGTATTGCCAGTGAGTGCCTGTGTGGCATCCAGTACTGTAGCTTTAACAGCTGCTTAGTTGCAGTAATGATTAATCCGGGGAGGGCAGAGTTGTCATGCTCGAGTCCCACCGGACTACCGAAATCGCTCCGCTTCTGCCATTGCTAATTGTGCAGAGGGACTCTGTTGAAAGATGCTGCTAATTGCTGAGAATCATTTAGAGTGATAAAGATATTGTTGTTTGCTCTAACCTGCCTTCTTTGCAGCAAGGGGTTTCTGCCTATCTCCACCATTTTGATCCCAAACTGCTGAACTGGACCAATCAGTGCTTAGGGACTCTAAAATGGAGCCTGCTGGAATGGGGCTGTGTGGATTACAAGCTTGGGATTTGTAGTTTTGGACTATTGGCTCCTTTGCACCTAAAGGAGGAGCTCTTGCTGTGACTGACAGCTGAACTGACCAACCGAACCTTTTGAATCTGAGGAAAATCACCTGGGCTGTCTGCTGGCTAGCCAAATCTAAGTTGGAAGCTCAGAGAGCAACAGTTTGTGTTAATTGAGCAGCCGGCTCGTGAGCTCCTGGCTTAAGCAGAGACTTCGCGATTGTGACAGGAGAGCAATTTGCCTGGTACAGTAGGACTCTTTACTTGTAAATGTACTGTATATTGACAGAGGCTCACGAGTGGGTCCCCACTGTGTAAACTGTGTTCTAACCCTAACCCTAATGTATCTTCAGTATCTGTATTTATGGAACTAAGTTGGCTGCTAAAAATAATGATACTAACATACTAACATACTATTTGCCAGCAGATTAGGCCTTATGGTCTATCAAGTCTGCTCGAACCTAGATCCTTAGTTGGGTGCGAGACCCTCCCATCCCTTGTGCTCCAGAAACCCCTATCATCCATCCCCACCCCCGACAGGCCATCATCTGATACATCCACTTTCTGTGTCTGTCCCACCTCTCTTAAAGCTCTCCACTGTGGATCTCTGAAGCAGCTCACCAGGCAGAGCATTCCAAGGGTCCACGACCCTCTCAGTGAAAAACCTCCTCCTCTTTTCCCCTCACCCTTCCACCTTCCAACTTCAAACCATGCCCTCTGGTGATGCCTCCTGCTTTAGTCTAAAGAGCCTCCATGTTTACCCTATTTATTCCTTGAGGTACTTGAAGACCCCAATCATGTCCCCTGTCTCTCCTCTCCTCCAATGAAAACAGGCAGAGCTCCTCAAGTCTGTCCTCATAAGTCAAATCCCCTAGCCCTCGTATCATCTTTGTTGCCCTCCTCTGTACCCTCTCCAGGAGCTGTATGTCCCTCTTCAAGTGTGGTCTCAGTACTGTACACAGTACTCAAGGTGTGGTCTAACCAGTCCATTGTACAGCGCAGAATCACTTCCTTGCTCCTAGAGGTGATCCTCTTGCGATGCATCCCAACATCCTGTTTGCCTTGCTAGCTGCTCTCCTGCACTGCTCAGTGTTATTCATACATGTATCCACCATGACCCCTAGGTCTTTTTCCCTGTTGAGGCTTCCAGCACCTCCCTCCCAGGGTGTACCTGTGTTTAGGTTTCCCGACCAGGATGCAACACCTTGCACTTGGTGATATTGAAATTTAATTTCCATGTGTGAGCCCAGCTTTCCAGGGTGTCCAGGTCCCTTGCAGGCCAACCTCCCTCTTCTCCCTCAACTACTGCTCCCATCTTGGAGCCATCGCGAAGAGACTCATTTCACACCTATACCATCCCTGATGTCCGATATGTATGCATTAAACAGGATTGGACCCAGGACCGAGCCCTGTGGTACCCTCTACCAACCTCTGTAGGGTTCGAGAGCTCCCCACAAACCACTACTACTCTGAGTGCGTCCAGCTATCCAGTTTTCAAACCATCTGACCATCAAAGGGCCTACTCCTAACCCCATCAGTTTCTCCACCAGACCATTGTGGGGACAGAGTCAAACGCCTTGCTGAAGGCCAAGAATAATACATCCACAGGCTTACCCCTGTCCAGTTCTGATGTTACCCATTCATAGAACTCCACAAGGTTGGTTTGACATCTACCTGGCACAAACCCATGCTGCCACTATCCAGACCTCCCACCTCCTCCAAGTAAACCCCAATCGTTCCTTTAGTATACTCTCATTAATTTTCCCACCACGAGGTTAAACTGATGGGTCTATAGTTTCCTGGTACTTCCTTCACCCCCTTTATGGATTGGTACCACATGTGCCTCGCCAATCCCTAGGTACCCTCCCTGTCTCAAGTGACCTGTTGAAAAGCTCCGCCAGGTGCAGCCAGTATGTCCGCCAATTCCATAGTACTCTGGATGAATGCCATCCAGCCCAGGAGATTTGTCTTTCTTTAGGGCCTTGAGGGCAAACCACACCCTTTGGTGGGGATGGCATCATCCGTCCCCTCCACCTTACTGGTCTTTTATCCTTATCCAGATGTGACACCCTGGGGTACCTTTCCTCCCTTTCTCCATTTCTGTTGCTCCCTGATCCCACTCCTGCGTTCCTATCCCCTTTGTGCCTTGCTTTGTAGATATCCCATCCTCCCTAGTGAACACAGAGGCAAAGTACTGTTAAATACCTCTGCCTGGTCCTCGCCCTTCCACCCACCCTCCTTCTGATCTCAATCTGCTGAGATGGCCTTAGTTTTTCTCCGCTCCCCAATGTACTGGAAGAACCCTTTTCCCTCCATGTATTCCCTGTGCCAGCTGTTGCTCTTTATTGACTTTGCTCCCCTCACCAAAAGGGTGACTTTTCTAGATGCAAGCTGGTACATTTCCTTATCCCTATCCTCTTGTTGTTTTATATTTTTTGAGCCGCCTTCTTTTCTCTGACTGCTACCTGGACCTCACTGGACCACCAGCATGGTTTATGTGACCTTGCTCCCTTACGCTTCAACTTAGCGCAGATCCTGACTGCCTCATGAAGTCCCGTTTATGACCTCCATCTCCTTTCCACACTTGTCGTTGAGGTAATCCCTTCAAGTGATCCTTGAGAATATTTCCATGCCCATAAAGTTTGCCCTCTGAAGTCCACTGCCAGTGTCCTAGATCTCACCCCCACTCCCCAATGCTTATTTGAAACCAGACAGTATTGTGGTCACTCCCAGTCAGGGGTCCTGTACAACCATGTCCCTTACCAGATCCCCATCTGCCAGAACCACATCCAGGACATGCCCTCCCTTGTGGGCTCCATCACATGCTGTGTTAAGAACACATCCTGGAAGCCATCCAGCAGCCTCTGCTCCTTGGCCACCTTAGAGGACATGGTTCCCAGTTTGTACCTGGCATATTAAGGTCCCTATCAACACCACTCCTTCCCTTTTGGACCACACTGGGCAATGATGTTGTCCAGCAAACCATCCTCTAGAACATCACTCATCCCGGGGCCTACATGCTACTCCCAGCTTGACCTTATCTCCTGCTGGGGATCGTGAGGTGACCCATAAGGCCTCCACGTTTCCTCTGCCTCTTCTACCATAGCAATTTCTATGTCATCTCTAATGAACATAGCCACTCCACCCTCTGCCTCCTTTCTATCCTTCCTAAGCATAGTGTACCCCGTGCATTTTAGGTCCCAGTCATGGTTTTTGTTGGCCCACGTTTCCGTGACTGCCGCCACATCCACTCCCTCGAACATGGCCTGGAACCTGGCAACTTGTTTCCCAAGCCCTGGCATTTACTAACACTAACCCCCACCCCTTATCCCTGATCCTTTTTGTGAACCCCACCCAGATTCCTTATACTTCCATCCTCCCTGCTCCTCCTGAAACCTCCACCTCCAGTCTGTTTCCCTCCCTTGGGCTTGAAGGCTACTCCCTCATCTGGAGGGAGGGCTTCTGTCAGCCCTCCCTTATCCCTTCCCTTACAAGTTTAAACCCCATCTTTCTTGTATGTAGTCAGCCATCCCCTGTTTAAGGACTTCCTTCCTAATGGGGCAAGATGAAACCTGTCCTTGGCATATAGTCCCTTATCCTCCCAAACTCCATTCCAGTTCCCAACACCCCAACCCATTCTCTTCACCCCACTTCCTGAGCCAGTCATTAACCTCTGTGAGCTTCATTTTTTCTCCACTGAGGCCTTTGGTACTGGCAATATCTCGAAAAGGAAATGTTGCATCCATTATTCCGACAGACTCTGGCAAGTTCTTGGAACCTTGCTTGGATTTCCATAATGCTATTTCCTCTAGATCATTAGTTCCCAAATACACCAGGAAATCCGGTTTCCTCCACAATCCCTAACCATTTCATACACCATGAACTTTGCTCTGTGCACTGTCAGCCCAGAGATACTCACTACCTTCACCTGGCTATGGCATCCATCCCCTGTTCCTCCCAATGGATACCCTTAATCATCGAGTCTCCCAGTAACAGAACCTTAACACCGCCTCATCCTTATGGTTACCTCACTATGCCCTCTCAGCCCCCCTCCCCACTTTATTCATGATCGCAATTTCATGGAGTCTTCCTGCCTTA
Organism: Neoceratodus forsteri; assembly: GCA_016271365.2. NCBI lineage: Eukaryota > Metazoa > Chordata > Ceratodontiformes > Ceratodontidae > Neoceratodus > Neoceratodus forsteri. Next base: position 89,309,972 of record CM028136.1, read on the forward strand.
TTAGAGACCCCTTGTCACCCTCCCCTTTCTGCCTCCCTTGCTATTTTGCCCACTTAACTCAAACCCCTCTGAATAGGTGTCCCTTTAACCCTCTCTATCTGAACCATTTATCCTGGCCTTGATGGTTTCCCCTTCCCCGCACCTCATCCCCCTTGTAATAGTACCCTGTCTCCAGGAGGCTCTCTCAGGGTCCCTCACGCTAGGGCCCCATCCTGGTACTGACCTTCCTGCTGAAGGGGCCTCTCCCACCTCCTTGTCTCCCAGTTCCTCTCCAATCATGCTGTCCTCCCTCATGTCTGGAATATGTTGCATCTCCCCATTTGCTTACATATATGTTTCCCTTCTCCTCTGGGACTATGTCTATCCTTTCCATAGCTGTTCTGTGATGCCCTATGAGTATCTGACTCCTCCCCGGCCTCTGTATAAGTTTCTCATTTCCACCAACCCCTTCCTCCCCTCTAGGATGCTTAGTATCTCAGATTTATTGTGACACTCTATGTCAGCCTCCACAAGTAACCTGAGTTTCCCCTGACTGCATCTCTAAACTGACCCTCTTCTTCCTCTCTTGCACTGTTCACCTTAGGAGCTCCTTTCCACAGTCTGCTGTTTTAGGCTCTCCAACAGCCCTCCTGACTCTTCCCCTCCAGTCTCCTTGAATTCAGAATTTTCACCCTGTCGCTTCCCTTAGCATCAACTTCCCTATCTAAGGGTCCTCTGTCCCAATATCCCCCCTCTGCTTGCTGTGGCATAATGTCCTGTAATTTCAGAGCGTTGCCCCAGCCTCCTCTCAGCCCCACCCTTCTGCTGCCCATATCCACACCCCTTATCCTTGACACCTTCCAGCTCCCACAGCTTACTCCTTAACTAATATACCCTCACTCCTGATACAAGATAGCTGTCTACAGAGTGGGCAGCCTCTCTCCAGGCCCAATTTAGAATTATTGCATCCCACAGCCTGTGCAGCCTACAACCCTTCTGAAGATGCCTGCTATGGTGGAATATGGCCACCCTGATTATCCCCTCTGTTTATAATAGCACACCCCTTTCTCAGTCCCTTTCCTGGAGCACAGTTTCTCTCTATACTGACTGTAGTTATTTACAAACCCAATTTCAACCCCACCAACAAAGTTCCCAAGTCTCACAAACACATACAGTCCAGTATGTGTTCAGTCCCACTAACAGTGTGTGTAAGCAGACTCCAGGTACCGTATGATGTCACAGGCCCACCAACTCCTGTCGCTCAAATTTCAGTCCCAAACAGAAATACTCAGCCCTTCAATCCCAACCCCAGTGGCTTTTCAGTATTTCAAACACCAGGCAAACAACACATTTAAATTACCTTCTAATTTTCCTGCCAAACATCTATCCCCAAACCTACAATATCACAGCCCAAGTATCAGTTCAAATTCAAGGTAATAATTTTTAACACATAGAACTAATTTCACTTACAAACTATTCAAATATTTCAGTTTAAAACAAAATATAACTCCTGGCCTCTTTTCTACCAACCTGTTGCTTAAGCTCCCAAGTGAACAATGAATCTGAAACCATTTATCTCATTAAATGATACATTTAATTATTTATAGAGAACTAGTTGGGCTAGTCTGGGTGAAGAAATTGTAAAATAAAATATATATTGTTTTTCTAACATGTCAATGTACACTATTAGCTTATTCATGACTTACAGTGTAATTATGCATACAGCAAGCTGACTCTGCACAGTGAACCCTCATGGTAGCTCCAGCAAGCTCTGTCTCTGGAATATATGGCAAATAGTCCATTTTGGAACCACATTGACAAGCTAGTGTCCACCACACAAGTATGAACCTCCACAATATCAACTTTTGTCACAATCGCTATAAACAAATGACCCTATTGTGGCTAAATGCTCATTGGGAATAATGGCTATTTACAAAACCTTTATTCACTTTCTCAAATAAGCATTGCCATTTTCAACTGAAACAACCCTGCACTTAAGGGGTTTAGTTCCAAAAAATAGTTGTAGTGTGTTACTGCTGCTGGTGTTCCTTTAAAAGCACAGACATATAATAAAACATGTCCTACCATCATGTGCTGTTGCAGCTTACCCCATGAATGGCAGCACCAGCACAGCAAAGATCCACACAGCGACGCACCTGAGGTAGCGGCACAGAATTCTGCCTGACAGAGGTACAGTGTGGGTCCATCAGCGTGACACACCCGAATGTTGCCGATCCACACACCTGTACTGTCCATAGGATGGCAGAAGGGACGGCGACTTGAGGGATCTACTGGAAGGCAGTAGACAACCACAGCGACAGCAATGGTGCCCGCTTGCACAAACATCTAGAAGCATGGTCCAACAAAGGCTGGCACATTGATGGAGAAACCACAACAAACCCAGTCCAACCCACACATTGCATCACTGCAGGTGCCCAAGAGCCAGGTGGATGACTGCACCTGTGGAGGCAGGGCTGAGCACAGACGCCCATGGCAGTTCCTACAAATAGGGCAGAGGGCCAGGGCGATAGATACCAGTGCATTGTAGGCATGTATGAAAGTGGAACATTATTTAACCAGGAGTAGCACACTAAGCCAAAAGCTTTTTTCAGATGTGACCTGGAAGCACAAGGAAGTTAAGTGATTTGCTCAGGATCACATAGTATGCATCTAGGCAGCTGTGGGATTCAAACCCAGGTCTCCAGATTTGAAGTTCAGAGTCTTAACCCACTGTGCTATACTGCCTCCTAAGGAAAGGAACATTATGAGCCACAGATGTGCCCTGGCATACATGAGGGCATGCAGAAAGACCAGCTAGTACACTGCGGGTATGTGTACAATGGGAGCTCACCCAAAGTGCACATACTGGAGTGCATTGAATACAATACCAGCCAGTGCCATAGGCATGCAAATTGTCACTGAGGTAGAGAACATGATTCTCATAGGATGGCAGAACCATGTGCCTGATGGTGCCACAGTGAAGGTGAGGTGGGACTGTGCAGCAGTAAAGGGCGGGCACTGGCAACCACGAGTAGCCAGCAGGTGGTGGCTGCAAGCTGCAGTGGCATCACCTATATTATGGGGGGCCAACTACCATCTGTGGTCAGTCTAAAATGGACAGTTCAGAGGGCCGCCGTGGGCTCAGTGCAGCACACCCGTGAGCCAACACACTTCTCCCAGCTGTCCATCCCAGAGGGTACAGGAACACAGATGCTGGTGAAGTCTTCCTCCCTACATGACCTGGGGTGGCAAAGTTCACCTTCTTCAGTACTGCCGCAACCAGGAGTACCTGGAATGATGCCTCATGTGGTTTGCTGAGGGACCTTCCAGTGCTGCCCCTGGTTGTTCCACCAGTTGTACAGCCTACATGGTGTCAAGGTGGAGACTGTATTGCCCACAGAGTATCTGCTGATGGTGAGCAGGAACATGGGGTTTGCACAGCGTTCCTGCACTAGCTGCTGAAACTGTGCCCTGGGCTGAACCCACACAACATGATGATTGACTATGAGCTGGCAGCATACCGGGCACTGCGTGCTGTGTTCCCACAGGCCAGGATCAGAGGGTGTTTCCTGGCAGCATACCAGGTGCTGCGTGCTGTGTTCCCACAGACCTGGATCAGAGGGTGTCTCTTCCACTTCACTCAGTGCCTGTGGTGCAGGCTACAGCAACATGGCACCCTGGCACAACTATACATGACGCGATGGGTTCACCCTGTTTGTGCAGATGCTGCCACCCTGGCCTTTACTAACATACTAAAATGCCAGCAGAAGAGGCCTAATGGCCTCGAGTCTGCTCAATTTTCAGCACCCGCACTGTGGGCCGATTTTGGTGTCCCACTTCCCTTGGGTTATACTGTCCTCAGTTCCAGATGTTCCATCTGTATTGGGCCCTGGTCATATTTATCCTCCCCTGTACCTGTCCCATCCCCATTTAAATATGTCCACAGTCTCCACCTCTACCAGTTCCCTGGGCAGTGCATTCCATGGCTATACCACCCTATCAGTGAAATAACATCTCCTCCTCTCCCCTCTGAGCCTGGCCCTTCCAGCTTACACCAGTGACCTATTGTTGCCCCACCCTCTCTCCTTTGGAGCACCCTTACTGGGCCTCCTTTATCGAACCCTTTCATGTACTGAAAGACCTCTATCATGTCCCCCATCCCTCCTCTCCTCCAGGGTGTACAGGTCGAGCTCCTTGAGCCTCTCCTCATAGGTTCTCTCCCCACAGGCCCCAGATCATTTTGGTTGCCCTCCTTTGGACCCTCTCTAGGAGTGTAATGTCCCTCTTTAAATGTGGTCTCCAAAATTGTACACAATACTCGAGATGTGGCCTAACCAAGCAGTTGTACAGTGGAAGGATCGCTCCGCCTTTCTGGAGGTAGTCCCCTGGTGATGCATCCAAGCATCCTATTTGCCCTTGCTGATGCCCTCCTACAGGTCTCTGAGTTGTTCATTTTGACATCTACCACTACCCCAAGGTCCTTCTCACCCTCTGTGACTTGAATCATGTCTCCTCCCAGGGTATACCCCTGGCCTGGATTTCTGACTCCCAGGTGCAGAACCTTGCACCCCTCCACATTAATTTTAGTTTTCATTTTCCGGCCACCTTTTCAGAGCCTCAGGTCCTCCTGCAAGGCCACCTCCCCTCCTCCCCAGCCACCACTGCACCCAGCTTTGAGTCATCTGCAAAGAGACTCCTCTCACTCCTGATCCCGTCCTGATGTCTGAGACATAGGCATTGAACAGGAGTGGCCCCAGCACTGACCCCTGGGTGCTCCACTAGTAACCCATCTTGGGGATGAGGCTAGTCCCCCAACCACCACCCTCTGAGTATCTAGAGAGGCAATTTCCTATCCATCTTAGCAACTGTCTCCTACTCCTATTTCCTTCAGCTTAGCCAGCAGACCACTGTGGGGTACCGAATCAAACACTTTGCTAAAGTCCAGAAAGAGGACATCCATTGGCCTAGCCTGGTCCAGGGACCTAATCACCCAGTCATAGAACTCAACAAGATTTGTCTGACATGATCTTCCCATGACAAAGCCATGTTGCCTATTGTCCAAGTACCCAGTTTGCTCCAGTAACCCCATAGCCTTTCCTTGACAATACCCTCCATCACTTTGCCGACCACGATGTCAGGCTAACGGGTCTGTAATTTCCTGTCTCCTCTCTTGATCCCCTCGTGAATCAGCATGAAATAGGCCACCCCTCAGTCTTGGGGTATGAACCAGTCTTCAGAGATGTTGAAAAGCTCTGCTAGAAGGGACTGCCAGGGCATCTGCCAGTTCCTCAGCACCCTGGGATGTATCTCATCTGGCCCAGATGCTTTCTCTCCATCTGAAGGGACCTGAGGGTTTCCCTTACTCTCTCTGGGATTTCAGCCTTGTCCTCCCCCTTTCACCATGCACTGCTGGGCCTCCACCTGTCTGTGGTGGTCACTCCCTTTCCCCAGACCCATCAGGGCCCTGGTCTCCTACCAGTCTCATCCCTTGCTCAGTTTGCCCCTGCTCCCCTGGCAGACATAGCTCCTCCATCTCTCTCCTGGTATAAACTGAGGCAAAGTACTCATTTAGGACTTCTGCCTGTTCCCCACCTCCTGTGCCAAACCATCCCTTCTCCTTATCTTTGCTGATCTACCCCTTACTTTACTTTTTCCCCTATGTATCTAAAGAACCCTTGTCCCCTCCAGATCCCACTGGCCAAGTACTGCTCCTTTTTGCCTTAGCTGCTCTCACCACCCTGGTGACTCTCTTGGCTGTCTGCTCATATTCCTCCTGATCCCTTTCACTCCTTGACCGCTGAAGCACCTATTGGCCACCTTCTTTCCCTCACCACCTCCTGTATCCCGGGTCCACCAGCAGGGTTTTCTGGCCTTACCGACTTACGCCTTTCCTCTGCAGGATCTGGTAACCTCCTGTATTCCCCATCTAATGATCCCCCACCTGCTGTCAGCATCCATATCCGGCCATATCCTGTCCAGATGAACTTTAAGGATCCTTCCCTCTCCTGAAGTCTGCACCCCTAAAGTCAGTTACTACTATCCTTGTTTGGCTTTCCTCCCCTTAAGGTCCAGGAAGAACCAGACTTTGGTGTAATCACTCCCAGCCAATGGGTCCCTCACCTCTTTGTGCCACTGGAGGATGTCAACACCACCTATGAGGAGCTGCACACCTGGGAGGTGTTTGTCACACATTAGGAGGAGATGGCACCCTTCATGGACTATTTTTGAAAGATTCCTGGCTGGGGCACACAGTCCGCGGTGGTGTGCAGCGAACCCCCACCCGATCGGGTACTGAAACTGTTATGCCACAGTGTGTGAGGGTCTGCTATACATGAACAACAGTATTGAGGGCTGGCACCGTGGGTTTAATGCAGTGATGGGGCATCCTCCCCACGGTGTGGTGCTTCATCGATGTGCTGTGGTGGCAGCAACAACTGACTGAGCTACAGATGCAGCAGGTGTTGCGGGGTGAGGATGTTGGTACCAGCAGATGTCTGACCAGGGACTGTAGCACCACGGCTGATGGAGTTGTGGAGCAGTATAGCCAGGGCACATTCCAGGAATACCTGCTGGGCATTGTCCTTAACATTCACCTGCAGGTATAATGGAAACTGTGGGTACAGCTGCATGACTCTGCCTTCTGGACAGTTGCCTCCATGGGGGTGTGGGGGGTGTGGGCACTGTGGGGTGGTTGGCACTGTTGTGTGATGCACTGGGCCTGTAGGCCACATGTTACCCTGTTTTGCTTCCTGCACTAGTCATGCACAATAAATCTGGGAGGGACCATGCCTGGGTGTGCCTATGCCACGGGCTTTGCCATGCGGCTGTGTGCGGACTTTCATCCCACCAGGTGGTGGGCCATCCCTTGCACTAGTGCTCCATCCATTGTGGAGGCTGTCTGCACCATGCAGCTCCCACTGGGTGGGGGCTCTGCCCCCATATGTTACTGGCTGGTGGGGGTGCTGGTGCGGTACACCATGACCTCTGTGGAGGGGTGCTGCACTGCCCATGGCCTGCTGTCTCCGTGGTCCATGGGGTGGTGGGTGCACATATGCATGCAGCCAGTTCAGTGTGCTCCTGTGGTGGGGCCTTGGCCACCCATTCACTGGGAATTGTTCACTGTAGGGATGGCACTGTACTACTGTGCACACAGAGTGTCTTGCAGCCGGTTGCTTGTTGCTGACTGGGTGTCACTATGGAAGCCATCCCAGTTCTGGGTGTTACACTGCTATGGTAGAGCCTGCTGTGAGTAGGTCAAATCTGATTTTACAGCTGTGGTAGGAGCCTACAGCTGTTGTACAATCTGTTGCCTTAAAATGGTCGATCAAGGCACCTTCTTTTGGATTTATTGGACTGATCCTTCTGAAAATTCAACGGAGCTTATAGCACTGTCACAATTGGCCACTACAGAGTAAGAGCTGCACTATTTTAGCTGTTACTTCCACATTCTGGGGTAAGAACCAATGCGCATGTGCAGTTCTGCTTGCACCACCATCTTCTGCCATTCACCGCAGCTGCACATGCGAATACTGTGCATCGCAGTTGCATCACTGCCAGTCAGCGGCACTCACTCTTCACTCTTCAGAGCTCTGCAGCTCACCACAGCCATATGGGCTCTGGCTAGGTTTGTTATACCAAAGTGCATACTCGCATTCGATATACAGTATAGTTCAATACTGGAAGTGGTCCTCATACACCGTTTGATTTTGTACACTGGCAGAAAATGTTAAATTGCCATTTAAGGTGCTTTATTGCCTCCTGTGCAACAATTTGAGCAAACCTGTTTGTTCTAGGAGGCAGTATAGTGCTGTGGTTTAGGCTCTGAGCTGCAAACGGGAGACCTGGGTTTGAATCACACAGCCCCACTTGCATATTGTGTAACCCTGACCAAATAACTTAACTTATTTGTGCTTCCAGGTTGCAACTGGAAACAAGCTTTGGTTAAGTGTGATTTTCCTGGTAAAACAAATTCCCCATTCAATTTCCCCTTTATGCATGAATTCAGTAGCTATGAGGAACATGCCATCTGACTTTGAAATTACATCAACCTGAACCAGGACACAGATGTGTGGCTAGATGGAGCTTAACACTGAATTGCACAAAAGAAATCAGAGTGGAAATCTAACTGGCAACTTTATCATCCTATATATTGTCCTAATGATTGTTAGAGCATGTCAAGCCATAAAAATGTGACCACCATATAAAGACTGCAACAGCATTTTTTAAATATTTATGTAAAATCAGCAGGTCTGCACAGCATTTTGCACAGGAGCTCCTGGAGTACTTTCATCTTTAATAAGGAATAGGCCTCTAATGTGCAGCCAAAATGTTTTCTCCCATTTATGTACCAAAGGCTAGGAGAATCATTGAACATATTAAGAGGAACTTCATTTCAAGAAATAAAAAGTCACCTGCTCACTCTTAGGAATCTGATTCGACCACATAACAATTATACATCCCAGTTCTTGTTATCTACACTGAAGAAAGACATTAAAATAATAAATGGCATACAGAGGAAGAATACAAAAATAATTTGGGAATGAAAAACCACACTTACAACGGAGGACCGAGTTTCATGTTTGGGCCTACTGACTCAGGAGACTAGAAAGATTAGAGATTTCTTAATGTTTGGCATTCTTCAAGATCATGAGCGCATGACTTCTATGAGGATTTCACAACAGATTAGAGAACAAGAGACAAGATGCCATTCTAAATAATTGGCACCAAAAACATTCACCCAATAAGAAAAGCAACTTCTATAAACAGAGGGAAACTGGAATTTGGAACATAGTGCCCAAACATGTAATTGATTTCCCAAATAAATTTATATTATTCAGGAATTTGGATGATGGTGACCAGAAGAGGAATGTATAGTCAAGGCTCATTTCCAGGTATGACTCGGGGAAAGGGAAGGAAATAGGTAGAAACAGTGAGACATAATACAGTGATATGGAAATAAAGGCAGGCACAGTACAACATATAGTACATTGAAGGTACAAGCTTTGAAGCAGATTAAAGTAACAGTTTACAGACAAATGTCATGCAAAAAACAGATGCAGTTAAAATTGAAATGAGCCATAGAATTCGTTTAGCAGCATGCCTGAAGTGCACCGGTACTTGTTATGCAATGGAGAGTCACCACTCTGAGCTACTACAGTCACCAGGATTGGTCTCCTAAGGGAAACAGGTGCAGATAGAGGGTGGATGGCATTTCAGCATGTGACTGAAGGAGCCTGGGAGGTGGGGTTGCAGAGGGATGATGGAAGCTGGTTCCAGAGTGTGGAAAGATGGTAGAAGGCTGATTGCCTATCAGAAGAATGGAGGTGGGGTGGAGGAGATGTTCTGGTCACAGGAGCACAGAGAGCATGGAGCAGGAGTTAGTGGGCAGACCCATGATGAAAGGTAAGAGAAGGAACCAAATCAGTATTTAAAATTAAGGAAGTGCAGTATGATTGGCAGCGTGAAGAGGAGAGGGCTGGTGGAGATGGAGGAGTTGAGGAATCAGTGGTGCACGCAAGGAGGCGTAGTCTGTAAGGAAGAGACAAAAGACACAGCAGAGAACATCCATTCTGGTATGTACAGTGACAGGGTGGTACTGTAGACCACATCTGTATAGTCAAAACAGGGAGCACCATTTTGGTTGACAACTTGCAGCAGATGAGCAGGGTTAAACAGTCTGTTGTGTACAGGGCACCAACTTAGCGAAGAGTTTGGCGTGAATGGCATCAATGTAGGCTGAGAGTCAGTTTTCTATCAAGCCACACAGCGTGTACTTAAAGGACTGCACCACTTTAAGAGGGGAGCAAAAGTGTAGAGGAGACAGAAGTATCAAGATCCTGGCCAGTTTCTAACTAGCACCAAATATAAGACACCACTTTTTGTGGTGTTAACCTGAAGATGGTTGGAGTGGAACAAGCACAGGATGTAGAAATCCCGATAGAGCAGGTCTTCCACAGGTGTGATAGAGGAATCGGAGGTGAAGATGACTGTGTCATCTGCATAAATGTTTATATGCGAGTTGGTACAGGCAGAGGGAAGGTCATTCAGCAAATGGACACCAGGATAGGGTCCAGGATGAAGCCCAGTGAAACCCTAGCCCAGATGAGAAGAGGTGGTCATAAGATGCTTCCAACCTGTACCGGCTGTTGATGGCCCTAAGGTGGAATGGAACCAATCAACGGTGGGAGCTGAAAGGTAAAAAGGGCTCATCTTGTTCAGGAAGAAAAGGTGGGACACTAAGCCAAAGGCTTTGGTCAGATGGATGAATATGACTGCTGTGATGTGCAACTCATCCAACCCTGAGAAGATAAAGTCAGTGGCACATAGCATGGAGGAGATGGAGAGTGGTGCTTGTGGAAGCTGGACTGGAAGGGGACAGGAAACTGGAAGAGGTGAGGTAATCTAAAAGTGTAGGGTCTACTAACCTCTCTTGCAGCTTAGCAAGGGAGGGAGGAGGAAACAGTATGAAAGTTGCCAGGAAAGGAGTCACCCTGTATGAAGTGGAAGGACCTTGTTAATCTTACAGGACTGAGGGATGGAGCAGAGGAGAATGAGAGGTTGAAGAGCTGAGTAAGTGAAGCTACAATTTCAGGAGTAGAAAGGTGGAAGAGTTTAGGAGCAAGCCTGATAAGGGCTGGACTTTGACTGTTTGAGGTGTAAGGGCAAACACTATTTTCTGTGTGATAATGAGGGAACATAGAAACCATGATGGATGGGGAGGGGAACAGGAGAGAAGGAAGGGGCCTAGATTGAGGGCTAAGCAGGGCTGGATTAAGGCTTGGGCAACATAGGCACAGGCCTAGGGCCCCCTGCCAGGGGGTCCCCAGCAATCCCAGCATATTTTACTATATATCCTTTTCTTTCTGCCTGAGTTGCACGTTTTGTAAAGGACTCAGCCACTGGGTAGGCCAGGGGGCTGAACTGTGACATGACTCCACCTCCTGGTTAGATCCAGAAGCAAATGGTTTGATACCTTTTATTGGACCAACATAGATGTTACAAAAAACAATGTCTAAGCTTTTGGACCAACCAAGTCCTTCTTTGGAGACTTGGGACTTGGGTTGGTCTGAAAGCTTAGACATTGTTTTCTTTTTTGTAACATCTATGTTGGTCCAATAAAAGGTATCAGACCATTTGCTTCTGGATCTGTTCTTGCAAGGAGCAATACAGCAACTAATCTATTTCTGTTTGCCTCCCTGGTTAGGTGCTAAGTGCAACTGGACAGCCAGAGGCCCCAGCCAGGTTGACCTTTAAGGTGTGAACAAGCCCATTTCCATTGTTTTGTCTCCCACACCCATTTATTCATTTATTAAAGATTTCAGAATTACAATCAGCTTAGAATCTTACTCTTAACTATAAAAGATTAATAGTGCAATTCAATGTGTATGCTTTATATTTAATCTCACTCCAAAATTAAGAAATCTACAATCAGTTTCAATGGCACAATTAAAATCATACTCTTTTTTTATTATTTTTTTTCTCTCATCTCACTCATACTCAAGTTCTGATCTTGTTACAGCTCTGTTTTCAGGGCGAACAAATGAATGTATTCCAGATTTCCATCAGTAAATTTTGCCATTTATGGATCCTGGCTTACTTATCAATAATAGAAATGTTTGATCCTGGGAATGATTTCCAATTTTTCCAATAATCACTCACTTTGCAGTACAATCTCTAAAGTTCCTAACACCCTAGCAAACCACAGACTTAACTCCTATACCACCCAGGACCTAGCCTCTTTTATAGATAGGGTCCCTACCAACAAAACTCCCACATCCTGGGTCATACTATCTGACAAAACAATATGATAGCACCCAGACTGTGAGTACACACATGTGAGGCAGCATAGTGCAGTGGTTTAAGGCTCTGAGCTGCAAATCTAGAGACCGGGGTTTGAATCCCACAGCCCCCACTTGCATATACTATGACCCTAACCAAGTCACTTAACTTCTCTGTACTCCAGGTTGCACCTGTACAAAAGCTTTCAGCTTAGTGTGTCTCACTTGGTTAAACAATTGGGGAATGTGTCTGGGAGGATTTGGAGAAATGCAAATCATGACATTTGCATACAAACAAATATTTTACCAGGTCAATTGGTAATTATTTTCTCTAAATTATTAAAACTCTGGCTATTGTTATTTTCCATATTGATAGTATTAGTTTCATTAATTTTGAAGCATTTTTATGCCACTTTTAGGACAGTAAGAAATTTTTTTCATGTATAAGTAACTGATATGCACTAGCCAAGAGGTGTGGTAATGGTGAGGGCATGGACACAGTGAGAGCAGCCCCAGCTTTCTCTTGGCCCTAGGGCTGAGTTGCTTAATCTGGCCCTGGGGCGAAGGGCATATATGGTGAAAAACTCACTGAAGTGAGCAGCAACAGAGGAGACAGACAAAGATGAACCATTAACCATGAGGAGGGTCAGCAGATTGGGCAGCAGGGTCAAAGGGGTGGATTACGCACAGAATTTGGCTGGGTGTTAGGTTGTTCTTGAAGCTGGTTTTGAAATAACAGGATTTCACAGCCTGGACAGACTTCATGTAATTTATTCTCCGGCCCTGCAATGGAAGAGATTAGGAAGGGAGTGTGATAATTTGCAGCAGGCTCGGGTGATATCACAGCACTTGCATTGACCAAGGATCATTCCCCCAGCCACTCCCTAAGATCATAGGACTTCTGCACCTTGGCTGTGCCATGCCATTCAACTTCAGCTGGCCAGTCTGCATTTTCATACTGATTCCCAAACTCTGGAACCACTGCCTCCTTAAATTCAACACTCCTCCAGTCTTCATTCTCTCTTCCTCCTACACAATTTCCTCTCTCACAATTGTTCCTGCTTCTAGCACTGGTTCACCCCTCCTCAATCTGGCACTCTTCCTCTCTCCCAACTGCTCCTTGCTCTGGCCCCTTCCCCATCCTTGACTAATCTTGTCAGGGTTTCCTTATCTGTTCTAGAACATGTATTGTTCTCTAGCACTTTATACTTGTATTCGCTTGTACATTGTTGTCAGACTGACATTGTAATACTTGTATTAATTTGTCATATAATCGCATATTGTACATATCTGTATTCTCCACTATGCATTGATTTTGCTTATTCACTCTACCCCCTCCCCCAGGATGCACTGGGAGATGAGCAAATGCATTTGCTCAGTGTGCCTTTCTTGGTGAATCAATCAATCAATCAATCAATAAATAAATAAATTTCAGTGGAGATCCAGGGAGATGGGAAGATCCGACCCTCGATTTTCTAAAGGGGGCATACTAGCTTCAGACCAATGTGAATTTGGAATGTAAAAGGAAAGGGATGCATTAATGTTAGAGGCCTGGGGAATAGCTAACCAGTCTGTTGCAGCCTAGTTACCCAGCAAAGCATTTATAATATTAACATAAAGAGAGATTGGATAAACTAATTGTACCTTGGAATAAGAGGTTCAAAACCCCTTAGAATTGAGGACACAGTCTCTGTAGGCTAATGGGCTGCTCCTGCCTGACACATTTTAGTAGACCAACAGCAAATGCATTACTGCTGTTTAGAGGTCCTTTTGCACAAAAGATGCTGTGTTGTTTAGAAACACAGTTATGATGAGAAACATGGCAATAGCAAATGATAAAACAAAACAAAATGACAGTCTCCTGAATGGCAGCATCTAAACGAAATTAAGAAAAATTTACAAAAGCAATAATGGTATTTCTGCATGCACAACAATTAAATCAGTAATAAAGTATAAGCATGGCTTTAATTTTGCTTTCTCTGGAATGCTTCAGTATAGCAAACATCATACTATATTCAACAGATGCAGTGCCTCAGATGGTTTTACAATAGTCCTGAAGAACTGGATCTCTAAACATAAAAGTTGTGCTGAATATAAATAGTTCCATAAAGCTGATTTGTACTTAATGGCCCAATATTCAGAATTGCTCCTGCTGTGCACATTTGGTGGCACAAGCGCAATGTATTGCGCTGTTCAACTCGGGATATAGTTAAAGAGATAAGCAATGGCGCATATCCTCTGACTATATCAGGTAATGTGCACTGTGCAAATGTGTTGCTCTGGTGCATTACCCCCAGACAGGGCTGAATACCAGGAATTGGAACTGTGCCAGTGCAACAGAGTTAGGCTGTCTGCAGATTCTTGATATTCAGCTGAAAGCTTGCAAATGAAGCCAAAGAGCAAAGGTGCAAATGGGACCATTTGCATGTCATTATGGCTCCATTTGCATAAGTTGTCTGGGGCCGACCAGCGAAATGCACATGGTGCCCTGCACAGCATGTGTGCTGCCAGAGGGGTCTAGTGGTATCCTCCCTCCCGTAGCCCGATTGCAGACAAATAGATATTTACAGAGCCCCGGTAGTCTAATGATACCCCCATCCTTCCCATCGCCCTGTTCACTGACAAATAGATGTTTACATAGTCCTGGTGGTGTAGTGACATTTCCACCTCCCATAGCTCCAACTGCCAAAAAGCACTGTTTAGAAATCCCTAGTAGTCTAGTGGAACCCCCACCCTTCCTGTAGCTATAATCCCAGTAAAATAATGTTTTAATTATTCCCTGGTAGTCTAGTGGAACCCCACCTGCCCATATCCCCAAGCACCTGTAAAGTCAATGTAAATAATTCCCTGGTGGTCCAGTGGCATCCACGTACCCCCATCCACACAGGACCCTGTGCCCATCCAGCCCCATCTTAGGTGGGCAGCGGCAAACCCACCCACATACCTCCACAGCTGCCTGCTGAGCGATAGCTTACAATATCAGTTGTAAGCCCATTGATCCATTGTGGACCAATGGGCTTGGTCTGCTCTACAATAGTCATTCACAAATAAGTGAATGAAGTCACGACTGAGCACATACTTGGAATACTGAGTCCATAATCCAACTACAGCCATTTTTGGGGGTCTTTTCACAACATCCAGCCTCCTCTGTGGGTAAAATCTGTCACACAGACACATTATATGAAGCTTCAGAACTAAAATTATTAGAACTTTAATAGAACTAGATACTTAATAGAACTTGAGAAGAGGATCTAGCAAGGTATATTTAAAACATGGCACTGGTTCAGGTAACTTCTATATTTGTACAAAAGTTTCTCTCATCCAACAGTTTGCCTTGTATTTTTATGTTGCTTGCCGCATATGCATGAAACATAGTGCCATCATCGGAGATTTGGTGTGTCACCTCCTTCTCCAATTCAGTCAGTGTGTTGGCAGGTGCGGCTAGTAAGCCAGTGCATTTTGGAACTGTCTGTGACCACGGCTCCAAAATGCAGTGACACTCTGATTGAAAGAGGAGCTACGCTTCAGTGAGCACCGATTAGATATCAACTGCTCAACGTAGCTCCCCCATTTAGGCATGTGCGCACTTCCCACGCACTGTATAGCCCGAGTGCCCAATCCCCATCGGCTGAGCTGTAATCCCCCACAGTACCAAGTGCCACACTGGGGCCCACCCCAGTGTGGCAAGCGATCACTGGCCGACAGGGGTGCCCAGTCCCCGATCAACTGAGCAGCCCCAACATCCTTGTGCCATGCTGGGAGCCCACCCAGCGTGGCAAGCGATCCACGATGTCTTTTTAAAAAAAACAACCTGGAAAACAAAAATGGTCCCTGCGCGTCTCCCAACCCTCCACTCACAACCCGCACCCACTCACTGTGCACCCAGCCTCCCACACCCCCTCACCCCATACTTACCTCCGGACCTTGGCGCGACGATCTTCGGTGGACCAGGAACACGCCTGCACTCTTCAAAGTCGACCGCAAACTGAGGAAATGCTGGTAAGCTGTATAATGGGCTAGATGGGGGTTCAACAGTTGCATATCTCAGGCATTTTGGGAATTTTTGCACAAATTTTCAACATAGGGTTTTGGGACCCTTCTCGCGAATGATGTCACTGTCATGGCGTTATTCAGGCCGAAGGGTGATTACCGCGTCACTGCTCAGAAATCGCCGGGCCTGAGCTCTTTCATGACAGTGACATCATTCATGAAAGGGAATAAAACACAATGAGTGAATATGAATCAAAAATGACTGTTCTGACATGCATTGTGCAGTTCCTCGCAGGCTCGTAAGTTGCGAAATTTCAATATTTTCACTCTAGATTTTCAACATTGCCCATTTTACACACCTTCTTATGAGCAGTACAGCTGTCATTTTCACATCTCACCCAAAATGTGTTTCCACTCATGTAGTGCACAATGGCGCAGTCGGTGATGCTAAATCAATGTACAGGACAAATTAAGAAAATCACAGTGACACTGTTCATGAACAGAGGTCTTAAAATGGCTATGTTGAAAATTTGGTGAAAAATTCCTAAAAATGACTGTTTTCTGGTGTGTTGCGCGGTTTTAACATACTGCCTTTCGTGGGTGTGAATTTCAATATTTTCCTCCAGATTTTCAACATTGCCATTTTACCACACCTTCTTATGTGTAGTACAGATGTCATTTTTCACATCTCACCCAAAAACGTGTTTCCCCATATGGCGCATAATGGCACAGTCGGTAAAGGAAATCAATGCGGGACAATTAAAAATCACAGTAACACTGTTCATGAGCAGAGGTCTTAAATGGCTATGTTGAAAATCTGGTGAAAAATTCCTTCAGATGTTCTGCAATATTACTAGTGAAGACATTGAACAGAACTGGCCCCAGGACCGATCCCTGCTGCGCCCACTGGTCGCCCGTCTCCCTAGACTGCATACCATTTACCACCACTCTCTGCCTCCTGCCTGTTAGCCAGTTTCTAACCCAGTTTACCACCCTTTCCCCATGTCCAGCCTACCCAGCTAGTTTATCAGCCTCCTATATGGGATGGTGTCAAGGCTTTGCTGAAATCAAGGTAAGCGTTGTCCACTGCCCCACCTTGATTCACTTCCTTTGTCACCCAGTCAAATAAATCAACCAGATTTATCTGACATGATGTCCCCACTGTGAATCCATGCTGTCTATAGTCCTGGGTTCCGATGGCATCTAGATGCCCACTATCCTTTCTTTAAGCAATGTCTCCATGATCTTCCCCACTGCTGAGGTGAGGCTGAATGGCCTATTGTTCCCTGCCTCCTCCCTGCTGCCGGACTTGTGTAGAGGACCACATGTGCCCTCCTCCAATTCACTCATGTTGAATGACTCCAGTGAACATGGCTGCCAGAGGTACTGCTATCTCCTTCTCAGTTCTGTTAATATCCTTGGGCGTATGCCATCTGGTTCCATTGCTTTGTCTAACTTCAATTTAGTGAGGTCCTGCAGGACTCTTTTGCCTTTGAATGGACTATTGTCCACCTCTTCACCCCTTGGCAACTGCTGTACTGCTGTGGCCTTGCCCTCCACTCTTCTGTGAATACTGAACGGAAAGACACAGTGGATGTCTTGGGAGGAAGGCATGGAACTATCACTTCCAAATACCTAAACAGCACATACAAGCAAGCAACATTTGGCATTGACAGATGCTTGTTATGAAATGCAGCATGACTCTGTAGAGAAAATCATCCACAGGTCCACATGCTCAGAGCAAGTGCAGAGAAAAATGCATTCTGGTGCATGGTCTATATCAATCTGCTGTGTGCTTCTAGCATCAGTATTTCTGATGGCTTACATTGTTCTTAAAACTGGGTTCTGAGAATGTAGTAACATAGACCCTCCCATTCCTGTAACAAAATATATTGTGCCTTGTTAATCATGTGTTTCAATGTCTCCACTTGACTCTGAGTAGCTGAGCTAGATTAACTAGTTTTGCAGAAGTAAACCCCTCTTTCAACATTCCAGTTATAAATAGCATTATATCTTAGCTCTTCCTGTCTCCTCTATCTCTAAAGTTATCACATGATCCTTGTATCATCCTTTCATCTGCTGAAGTTATAGAGACTAATCCTAACAGCACTAGAGATGCATCTAAAACTGGTGCTGAGCAATACATCTAGCATGTTACATGGAAACGAAGAAAACACAAACTGTCAGCAGATAGAACCGCTAGGCCCACATTCAGTCTGGCCGTAGGCTATGCCTTGTATGTGGTCACTGACCCTATGTGATCAATGGCTTTCTATCTTCAGCACAAAAGGCCTTTAGGTCACAACTCCAGATGAGCAGTCAGGGACGGAGAGGCACAAAGTGAGCAGAGGCTGTCCCAACAAAACATGCTAGCTCTCCTGAAAAGTCGCTTGTCTTAAACCTATTTAAGAAGCTGGATGTACCTCACTGAGTTATGTGCCCATGGGTAATGTGGATAGTGTGTTTACATGACTCTGAGTAATATGTCTCTCTAACAGCAGCACTCATGGAATTGGAGCTGTCTGGCTCCATATAAAGATTTCTTTGTAGTTTGCAACAAAGTGCACAATGTAATAATATTTTGCTATTCAAAGTTTATGCTTTGCAAGCTCCGCATGTGGAAGCTGCTCTTCATGTAGGAATAACTATGCAAAGTGCATTAATTCACTGCTTCACAGCTAGGTTTCACCTTGAAATGGTAAGTCTGGACTTTAACTTCATGCTAATGTGGTGAAGTGTGAATTGACCCCTCATGAAAACTCAGTGAAGGGTGTAGTGGGCCACTTCATAACAACTTTGCCAGTGAAGTTCAAACTTTGCTTGAACCTCACGACAACTAGATTTGCACCATCAGGTTGAATACATGAGCACCTATCACAACAGCAGTACAGAACCCTGTAATGGCCACTTTGAAATGCCATAATCACTACCAGTCCCAAGCTGCATGTTGGTGTGACCAATGCTGTACATAGAACATTGGTTGCTTGGACAGCTGTATAAAGCAAAAAGAGATGAATGGGCTATCAGGGTATACTCAATCAAAATAGTGACTTAAGAGAAAAGAAGTGATCAGTTACTTCCTATGGCTTTTAGCTCTTATTTCTGGGGAGTCCTAGCTGAGATCCCATTGAGACCTACAGTGATGCTAGTCATAATGTAATGTAGAAATGCTGTAGTATATCACAAAATACTTCAGTATGTTGCAGGTAAGAGTATAATGTAATTAAGCTACAGTGCACAACAGGGTATGGATTATAAATTGAAAACAGTTTTTGCACACACAAGCCAAAGGCAGGATGCCAGCTTATTAGTTACAACTCATTTATTTATAAAAAAAACCTACCTACAGCCTGACATGTTTCGAGTAACCTCCTTTTTCAAAGGCTGAAATACAAATGGAACAAACACCCATTAAATAGTAAAATATTATTGCACGTGTCAAATTGAACAATTGAAAACAGCTTTTAATCCAAACCATCACTATTTTCAGCCTTTCACCATTAGTGTCATAAAGCAATGTGCTTCAGTTACTTTATACCACCAGTAAGTTACACCAATATAAAAAATACTAAGCAAAAGCAATTAAAAAAGGCTAACTTGTTATTTAGAGTCTCAGTTGATTCATGTTGCATTGCACTTTTAGTCCATCATACTGAATATAAGCTCTCTTAGCCAAAGGAAAGAAATAAGAAAAAAAAAGACAACATAATAAGTAAAGGGACAGCAACAAAAAAAAGAATACACCCTCCCCAAAAAACAGAATAGAGAACTTACAAGGTGTGTCGGGGGAGTTTTGTAATAAGAGAACTGAAACAAAAAACAGAGAACAGAAAACCAAGTATTCAAATACATTAAATGTTAAACCAGTGGCAAAAAGACTTTCATTTTCTTCTCTTTAAGTATGGATGAATGTCCAATTGTGTATGTAAACCTGGTTTCTGATTAGCTTTCAGAGGCAAAATCCAGAAATTCTCTCTAAGTGACAGTAAATTCTCAAAGTCTCCCTCTTGAATTCCTATTGACTTTGTCAGTGGCAATACATTTGAAACCATGCTGATTTTCTTCTATATTTTCCATAATGTGTAAAAGCTATAGCATATGTTTTGTCTTTTCTAACTTTTGCCTGACATGCTGTCCACCCTTTCTTTAAATTTTCTCTTAGTCTTAACCATCATAAAAGGAAACGCATTTGCAAGTAGTCAGATAAATTATATTCTGTATTTCACGTAATACACTGTTTAATCCCATACTCTTTGTTATGGCATCTCTAGTTAATTTCTGGTTTGAATACTCTAGTTATGTTTTTTTTTTTTAGTTGTTTAACCAGGAGTAACACACTAAGCTGAAAGCTTTTTACAGGAGTGACCTGGGAGCACAGGAAGTTAAGTGACTTGCTCAGGGTCACACAGTATGCAAGTGGAAGCTGTAGGATTCCAACCCAGGTCTGGTTTGCTGGATGTCACCAAATTTGCAGCTCAGAGCCTTAAAGCCACTGCGCTATACTGCCTCCCTTTATTCTAACAGCATGAAGCACTTACTATAGAAAAGCCTTTGTAAAACATATTTACATGTCACCCATCTTTCACATGCTAAACTCCCACTGGGTTTCTATAGCCAAGTCTCCTGGCATTGTTCTGTGTAGAGGCTACATGTCAATAAATCTTTTAAGGCAGGTGCCTTTTTATAGCACATCCTAGGTGGGGTTGGCATATTTCCCTTAATTTAGGTTCTGCCGACACTGTCTGCCCATGTCTTCTTAACATTGTTTCTACCTCTTTGGCCTCGCTGAGCATGTGGTAATATAATGAAATCTATTCACAACATTTTGGCTTGTTGGCATTTTTTCTTCAGTAAATCCTCTCTTTCTGTAACTTGCCTCTTAACCTTACTCGTGCTATTTTTTTTGCATTGTGGCCCTCTCTAGGAGTCATTCTTGCTGTGTGCCATCTTCTCCTTTTCCTTCCTTCTCTCATCATTGAAGTGCTGCCTACACTCCTGGGGTGTTCTATTGTGCTTTCCTTTGGCATTAACATGCCCTGCCACTGCCTTCCAGCCCTCTTCCCTTTACTGGCGGCCTTCCCCCTGCCAGCCAGGATGCTTTTGTCTTTGAGGTAGGCTTCTAGAAGTGCCTCATTATCATCTGCTGATAAATTCAGATGTCTCTGTCCTGCAGCTCCATCCTGTCTGGGCAGTGTGGTTTCTGTAGGTGACAATATTCAGGCATTAACAAAGTGGATGTGTGCCAGTACAGTGGCTGGCTGCTGCGAGACACAGCACCCTGTATTCATACCTCTCAACCACCTGGGTTGCATATCAGGGACAAGGTTTAGAACACTCAGGGACAAGTGGCCAATATCAGGGACACAGTATTAACAATGGTAATAGTTCCTGTATGTCCTGCCATGTTGTTTGGCTTGGTGTGAAATATATTATCTAAGGGGAACTAGACTGTAACACAAAGTTCTGTCATTCTGTTATTCAATGAATCCTTATTTCTCTGCACAGAACTCCCAACTGTAGACAGAACAGTGGATTTTGTGAGGCAAACTCAGGGACAAGCCTGAGGTTTACTTATTTATTTATTTTGTTCATTCATTTATTGGAAAATAACCTTTGAGCACAATACTCTTTTCAAAGGTTCACGTTCCAGCTGCCTGCCTTTCTCACCGTGTGACATTTACGAACAGAGCTAACTGGCTCCAGCTATCCAGCAGGCTAAAGTACCAGACCTGCATCCTAGCTAAGAAGACATCACTGGGCCTTATGCCCTGGGGTCAATCAATATTGACCCATGGCGTGTCCGCCACCTAACTAGAAGATCAGACAGTCTAACCTTTACAATACCTGGCTGTCTAGAGCCTCTCAAACTCAGCGTTCTTACCTCGTCAGAGCCTCCACCTGGTTTAACTTGCTACCTACAGAAATCTTCAATATTGCCACGATTGGTGCTTTTAAGTGTAAATTGCGTCAACACCTTGTGTCTAGTGCCTTCTGTGATTGCTTCTTATAATCCCTCAGGCATGCTACCTCAAGCATCCCTCCTCACTGCCTCAGCTCCTCCTCCTCCTCCTCCCTACCCCATTACTGGGTATAGGATGAATCTGTCTCCTTTTCTTTTCATCCCCTTCCTTCATCCTTGCTGTTTCCTTCTACCACATACCCAAAGCAATGCCCTCCCCATTTCTCACCTCCTCCCTCTCTCTCTCTCTCACATACCACCCCCTCACCACCACTCTTCTTTCTGCTTTCCACTAACCCACTCCTAACAAAGCATCATTGAGCCACCTATGACTTGTACTGTATAATTAACTCACAACACAATTCCTTAACAATGCCTTTGGCTGCTATTATTATAACCTTGTTTGTCTTTTTTTTTGTAAGTTCCATTGTAATGATCATGCTATGTTTTGTACCTTATTGTCCTTATTGCCTTGATGTGGAACCTTTGTAAAGAGCCCTCAGCTCAAAGGTTTCATCCAAATACAAATAAAAAAAAGTATAAGAACATAATTAAAAACAGGAA
Organism: Neoceratodus forsteri; assembly: GCA_016271365.2. Classification (NCBI taxonomy): domain Eukaryota; kingdom Metazoa; phylum Chordata; order Ceratodontiformes; family Ceratodontidae; genus Neoceratodus; species Neoceratodus forsteri. Next base: position 89,332,241 of record CM028136.1, read on the forward strand.
CAGTGACAAAATTAGGAGCAGGAATAATACACAGATGCAATTGTCAGATTACAATGAACAATGCCAGATTACAATGAACAATGAAATTACAGGAAATGGCTTAGCAGGAGGTACAGTGAGGATAGCTCTTGCAGCATCAAGGGTTGTAATACAAAAAATTCAAGTGCTAGAACACTAAGACAGCAAGTACATTTGCAGTGTCAGGGAAGAGACAGCTCGTGCTGCCTTTCACAGTGCCCTAGTCTGTGAGGGGTGTGTGCTGGTTGCTTCTGTTGTACTGGTCCCTGGCTTAACATAGAAACATAGAAACATAGATTTGGTGGCAGATAAGGACCGCTTGGCCCACCTAGTCTGCCCATTTTCCCTACCCTAACAGATAAGCTGCAGATCCTAGTAAATCAACAGTTTACTTCCCTCTTTCCCACCCCTAGGACTGCTTATGCCTGTCCATGCATTCTTGAAGTCCCCCACTGTTCTTGACTCCATGACCTCCTCAGGGAGGCTGTTCCATGCATCCACAACCCTCTCAGTGAAAAAATACTTCCTCACACTACCCTGAGGCCGTCCCCACTCTATCTTCAAATTGTGCCTCCTTGTTCTTGCACATCTCTTTTCTGGAAGATGCTACCCTCTTGGACTTTGTTAATTGCAGTGTCAGTGGCTCAGTAGGTAGCTACAGACTCTGAGGCGGAGATCAGAGGGCTGTGGTTCAGTTCCCACATCTGGCACTTGGGTTAATATCCCAGTACTGACACTGTAATGCAGCATGAGAGGGGTGCTGCATTTCTGAGGGTGCATCTTCAGATGAGACGTTAAACCGAGGTCCCATCTGCCTGGATTGGTGGTAGTTCAGGATGTTAAAGATCCCATGGCATTATCCAAAGAAAGTAGGGGAATTTCCTGGTGTCCTGGCCAAAGTCCCTCATTCACTAAAGTACCATCAACAGCTTAATCTGATTCAAGGTCAGTTGGCATTCATCTGTATCCCCTCCCAGGTCGTGCCTGAAAATAGGCAGGGATTTGTCTAGTGCACTTACCGGTCAACAAAGCTAAAATAAATAAATAATTCCCTTGAGGTACTTGAAAGTTTCTATCATGTCCCTCTCTCCTTCTTTCCTCAAGAGTATACATATTAAGCTCCTTTAGTCTTTCTCCGTATGTCTTCTGGTGCAGACCCTGCACCATTTTGGTTGCTCTCCTCTGGACAACCTCCACTCTGTCTATGTCTTTGCGGAGATGGGGTCTCCAGAACTGCACAAGTACTCAGATGGGGTCTCACCAACTGTCTGTACAGAGGGATAACAACTTCCTGTTTTCTACTATTGATGCCTCTTCCTATGCATCCCAGTATCCCTCCAGCCTTCCTTACTGCCTTCTCATTGCTTGCCCACCTTTAGGTCATCTGATATAATTACCCCAGGTCCCTTTCTATTTTTACTGTTGTCGTATCTCACCCCCATTGTGTACGCTTCTTCCCCTGGGTTTTGTTTCCCATGTGCATTATCTTGCACTTCTTTGCATTAAATCTGAGCTGCCATACATGTGACCATTCCTCCAACCTTGCCAAGTCCCTTCTCATCCTTTCCACTCCATCCTGTGTATTAACCCTGTTGCAGATCTTTGTGTCATCTGCAAAGAGACATACTTTTCCTTCCAGTTCCTCTGCAATGTCACTTATAAAGACATTAAAAGGACGGTCCCAGTACTGAGACCCTGCAGTACCCCACTAGTAACCCTCCTTTCTTCACTGTGTACTCCATTACTACTTCCCTTTGTGTCCTGTTGTCTAGCCAATTTTTATCAGGCTACCACCCTGGGACCCATTCAAGGCTGGCTATCTTGTGTACTAATCTTTTGTGTGGGACTGTATCAAATGCCTTGCTAAAATCTAGGTAGGCCATGTCCACAGCCCCTCCCTGATCTACTACTTTTGTCACCCAGTCAAGAAATCTATTAGATTAGTCTGACATGACCTTCCCATCGTGAATCCATGTTGCCTTGGGTCCTGTGCTAATGGCCTCTAGGTACTCAACAATTCTTTCCTTCCAGAGTAGATTCCATCATTTTCCCTACCACTGAGGTCAAACTAACTGGTCTGTAGTTTCCTGCCTCTGTCCTGCTCCCACTTTGTGAAGAGGAATTACATCTGCCCTCCTCCAGTCCTTGGGTACCACCCCATCTTCCCATGATTTGTTAAAGAGAGATCATGTATGTCACTAGTTCTACCCTTAGTTCTTTAGAATTCTTGGGTGAATCATATCAGGCCCCATTGCTTTGTCCACCTTCGGTTTTATTAGTTCTTTCAGAACCCTTTCTTCTGTAAATGGACTGGTATTGACCTCTGTCTTCAGAGTATTTCTCTTGTTTGGTTTAGGTAACTCTCCTCCTCTTCCTTGCAATACTGAGCAGAAATATTCATTCAGTAACCCTGCTTTTCACTGTCACCCTCTACCCAGATTCCCTCGACTTTATTAAGCTTCAGTATCCCTCCTTTGGTCTTTCTTAGCTCCCTAATGTACCTGTAAAAGGTCTTATCCCCTTCTTAACAGAATTGGCTATCATTTCTTCAGTTTGTGCCTTTGCTATTCTGACTACCTTCCAGCCTCTTCTGCTTTAACTGATAAAGTTCTCTGTCCTGCTCCTTCTGTGTTTCCTTATATTTCCTGAATGCTGCCTTTTTCTCCTCAACCTTCCCTGTCACCTCTTTTGTGAACCATAGTTTTTTTCCTTCATTGTGTTTTATTGATTTTTACGCAGATGTTTGTTGCCTCTGTGATGGCTGTTTTGATCACTCCCCATTGTTCCTCCACCCTCCCTTCTTGCCTGTTTGCTAGTGTTTTCTTGAGGCACTCTCTCATTTTCCCAAAGTCAGCCATCCTAAAGTCTAGTACTCTTGCTTTTGTGTGGCTTGATTGTATGGCTGTGTTTATCATGAACCACACTGTTTGGTGGTCACTTGTTCCCAGATGGCTACCCACTTCTAAATCTGAGTTCTTTCTCCATCCCATTTGAAGTATCAGGTCTAAGATTGCTCCCTCGAGTTGGTTCCAATACTAGCTGTCTGAGGCATGCCCACTGTAGGGCATCAAGAATGACCCTGCTCTTGGATGTGCCTGCAGCAAAGGTGCTCCAGTTAACATCTGGCATATTCAGGTCCCCATCAACAATATCTCCCTTTTTCTGCCATTCTAAGAAAGCCTTCTATCATTTCCTTGTCCATTCCCTCCCCTGAGATGGGGTCTGTATACAACCCCCATGCGGATTGTGGTGCCATTTCCTGTCTCCAGGGTGACCCAAAGTGCCTCATCTGCTCCCTGCTTACTCTTTAGTTCTGCTGCTTGATCTCTTCCCTTTACATGAGAGCTACTCCTCCTCCTCCTCCTCTTTTACCCTCCCTATCCCTCCTGTAGATTGTGTGTCCTGGTATGTTTGACTATCCCAGTCATGGTTCTCCGTGTACCATGTTTCTGTGACTGCCACAATATCCAGGCAACCCTCTTCCATCAAGGCCACTAGTTCAGGAGCTTGTTACACAGACTACAGGCATTGGTACTCATCACCCTCCACTTTTTGATAGCCTTATCCCTTTTATCCCCATTACTGTCCTTACCTTTTGCCTTTTTACATTTAAATCTGTTCTGCTCCCTAATAACTTCTGTACCTTGGTGTTTACCTCACTAAACACCATGTTTTTGTAAGTGTGAAGCTTGGTTCCAGCTCCTTTTCAGTGCCTCCCCTTGCTCTGCTTGTGGTCCTCATTGCCTATGGGCATGTTCCGCCTGTGAAGGACATGGCATTCAGCCTGTCTGCAATTGTGCCTGTCCACCTGTGTCACCTGTGTGACATCTCTCTGTCCACCTAGCTGTGTTTCTGTGCAATGGAACATGCATTGCACCCTCTGCCATGCTGTACAGTGCACCTCTGCTGCTATGGCCTGCCTGCCAGCACCCTGTGCATGGCATCTGTGCTGTTAGGCCCGCTGTGGGGTGGATGCTGCTGCTTCCAGGTGTAACCACATTTGCTCTGTCTATGCACTTCATCTACTTTAGCAGTCAGTGCATTAACATTTTTTTACACTAAATTTCCTTCTTTTTGAAAAAGTGTAATGTAACAGGTAACTGGCATGTGTTTGTGGGAGTGTGTGCCCTCTGGGCCTAAGTCCCTTCATGCTGCCCATTTTGCAGCTGGGCACTATGCTCCCACTTACACATACCTACATAGCCATACAACTAGCCCAATCATGTTGTCCCTCCATGCACTTTAGACCCTCTAATCCCACCTATACCATTCCCACCTCTCCCCTCCTTCTAGTACTCCCTCCTTCTAGTACCCAACCCCATTTACTTTGTGCTTCCTCCTGCCCCTCACCCTGCTTGCCAAACTGCGGTGCTGGGGTTATAACCACTCCACTATGCTTTCTCAACTCCATTATCCTCTCATCATTACTCCCTCTCTTTCCGCCCTCTCTGGTGCCTGTTACCCCTCTCCTCTATCCAGTTACCATTTTGACTTTATCCACTACCATCCAGGCACTCTACACTCTGTGCCTCACTCCCCTGCACCCCCGCTGATTCTGAATGGCTGCTCACAGGAGCCCTGTTCCAGGACTCTGGGCTCCCCACCCATCACCCACTCTTGGTGCACTTGACTACACTCTGGGACCAGCACCAGCAGCTCTCTCTGCCTACCAGCATGAGCTCAGTCTCCTAAACTCATCATCAGGGACCTATGTTTGTGTACCCTGAAGCTACTGCTCCTTCTGCTACTGCTGTCTGGCAACATTCCACTAACTCTCGCCCCATAACAAAAGGCTCATTCAACCAATAAAACACTCTGGGGCACTCTCCTTTGTGACCCTAAACATCTGAGGCCTTCTTATAAAAGCTTAACCCCTACAAGTTTTCGCTAACCAGAACAAATCTGACGTCATTGCGGTTGTTGAAACCTGGCTGACACCTAAAGACCCTGACTGCGAATTGCCCTACCAGCCTGCACCATCTTTAGGCTGGATTGAAAACCAAATAAGAAGGGTATGTGCTACATACCTCAAAAGAAACTCTCCTAGGCCACCCCAAACCACCCCACTCTCTGACTCATCTACACAGATCCTTCCTATCCATATCATTCTAGGAGCCCATGGCAAAGCCCTCACATTTGCAGCAGTGTACATCCCTCCTAAGGAGCAAGTGTTAGGCCTCACGCTGTCCTGGACTTCACCCGAGCGCTACCCCTGGTTCGAGGTTAATCATGCTTGGCGACTTTAACATAAACTGGCTTGCCTCATATACTTGTGGCCTCAAAGATGCCATCTCTTCTGTAAACAACTGGTCACCTCCCTACCAGACACATCTACAGAACTGGTACTAGTATCCTTCTGGATTGGGTTCTAATCAGCCATCCTGCCCATATCTCCATCCTCCCAGATTCACTTAGTGATCATTCTTCTGTCATCTGTGAATGGACTAACAAATTCTGCAAACCTCCACCATCAGTCATCACCAGCAGAATCCTCCCCAGCGGGAAGCTGAATCTCCTCAAATCCTACCTCAGGCAGCAAGTTGGTCTCCTATCTACAATGCGACGGAAGTCAATTCAGGCCGGATTGCTTCATTTCCAACTTCAGTGCAGCCTGTGACTTCTGCCCCCTCAAAAGCATAAAGTCAAAGCACTTTGCAACCCCTGGCTCACGCGCACCTAATAATGCAGCTAAAATCTAGGGACCACCGATGGTTTCTGGCCCAAGCCTCTGGCTCGCAAACTGACATTCAGAACTATAAATGTGCATGGAATGACTGCACTAAAGTTATCAGACCACACAAAAGCACCTATTACAGGAAGCTCTCACCAATTCATGGGACAATGGAAGAGCATTCTGGAACAATATCAAAAGTAACCAGAAAGCTGCCAAAAACCTCACCAACTATGCTGAGACATTGATGGTACTATTACCCTGGACCCCCGACTATTGCTAACACTTTTAATCTGCTTTTACAGACCTCGGTTCTGTCCTCCCCAACTTCTTCAATGATGTTGTCCCTCTGCTCACCCTACCAGCATCCCCTCCTCTACCCACCCTCCTTTCTACTTTAAAGCAGTCAAGATGTACGAGGCACACAAATACATCAGTAAAGCAATTGCCAAATCAAGAAATAGTGGGGACTCACTGGACCTAAAACTGGTGTCTCTCACCCTTGATGAAGTAATCCGACCGTTAACCAAGATTTTCAACCTCTCCCATAGCCTCAGCCAATTTCCTGACAGATGGAAATCTGCTACCATCACTCCGCTCCATAAAAATGGAGACAAGACCAGTCATGGAAACTACCACCCAATCTCCATATTGCCTCTCCTCTCCAAGGCTCTCGAACACCTTGTTGCTGACCAACTCACTGACTACCTGGACAAATACAATATCCTCTGCACACAAGACATGGCTTCAGAAAAGGACACAGCACCTCTTCTTCACTCTTGGAATTTACTGGAGCCATCCACAGTTCCCTGGACAATGGTCACCTAGCTGGGTTGGTCTTCATTGATCTAAGTAAGGCTTTCAATACCTTCCATCACTGACTGCTACTGGAACAGCTCTTAACTGCTGGGCTCTTCCCAGACTCCATGGACTGGCTTAATAGCTACGGGAAAATAGATCACAAAGGGTAAAAATTGCTGGTGTCCTCTCGATGCTAGGCCAGTCCACTCTGGAGTCCCCAGGGTTCAATTTGGGCCCACTTCTATTAAGTCTTTTCCTGAATAGACTCCTCAATCTTGCCCAGAACAAATTATACTCTATGCTGATGATGCGTAATTCATACCTTCCATAAGGACCCACAATCTCTGCAAAATAATCTCCAGCTTGGTTTGACCTCTGTTGAGAACTGGCTCAGCAAACAAAGGCTCATTCTCAACTATAAAAAACAAAGTCCATCTTTTTAGTAACTCCCACAGCAAGCACAGGCTGCTTCATTTGACCATCACAAACCACCAAGGAACAACCCTAGAACAGGTGCAATCCTAAGTATCTGGGATCAGTCTTGACAGTAACCTGTCTATTGGGCCCACATTAACAACGCCGCCAAGGCTGCCAATACGTGACTTGATCTCCTCACAGGCACAGGTCATGCTTAACCCCATCATCCTTAAGTGTCACTGTTCAAATCTTGGTTGTCTCTATTATCGACTATGGCCTCATCATATAGCTCAGTCACTTCAACAGCCCAGACACATTTCTACATCTCTCAATAAAGCTTGTTGACTTATCACTGGATCTCATCAACTTACCCATACATGCAACCTCTATGCCCAAACTGACTGGTTACAACTATCCAACCGCCTAAAATACCAAACCTGCATTATGGCAAAAGATAACCATGGGACTCCCCACCGAGATCCAAACCTCCTCTGTCCAAGTAATAACTCCTGCCATACTAGAGGCTCTGAAACTCCACTCCTGATGGTCCCACACTGCAGAACCTCTCTGGGACAACGGTCATTTGCCTACAGGGCCCCTAGCTGGTTGAATAGTCTCAGCGTTGAGATCACCTCCATTCCCAAGCTAGGCCCATTCAAAAGCGAGGCTCCGACTCAATCTCTCTTCCATCAGCACTTGTGACTGCCGACTGCCTCACCTAACCAGCTCTCCTTACAATTCCAGAGTTCCTGCCTAAGGTCTCACATCCCCTTTCTTTCCCTTATCCTTTTCCTCCGTCCTCCTCTCCTCATCCCCGCCTCACTTAGCCCCACTACATGCACTTCTCTGGGTGTTCCGACAATTGCTCCTGGCATGCTATTACCAGTGTCTTACCCATCCTTGTAACCCTATTGTATTCCCTCTGCTGTCCTTCCTGTCTTATCCAAAATGTATGCATTTATGTATATGTAACCGAGTGTTAATCTGTATAGCATGCCTAAAACTCATCTGCTGTGTTGTACTGTCCTGGAATTGACGTGGAACCTTTGTAAAGAGCCTCGACTCAAAGGTACTTGTAATCCTAGAATCAAATAAATAAATTAGTACTGAAAGAGCCATTATAACACTAATTTGGCAATATTACCATACCCGTAGCAACTATGAAAAAATTCCACTGCAGTTGTAATATGTCTTGGAAGCCTCCATGTAGATTAGCTTTCAGAACAATAAATCCATATCTTAAATGATTTTCAAGATATGGATGTCAGAAGAAGCCATGGGCACTGGAATGCTGATGTGATAGTTCTCAACTTTGGAATGCTATAACCTGGGGCCATTATATATTTTTGTACCAAGCCACCAAAAGGTACATCTGCAGGCCTAGGGCTTGCCACCCTATAAATTACAGCCCAAAGACCCAACCATTATAGTGCAGTGGGGTGGCAAAGGATTGTATTTTTGCCTGAAATAGTGTTACAAATTGCAACTTTCACAAAATTTGTGAAAGAATGGGTACGACACTTTCAAGATGCCCGAAGTGTCAGATCCATTCTGTCACAATTTGCAACACTATAGGGTCCCTGGCCACAGAAAAGACATTTCTGGTTTTTCCCACAAATTGGCTGTAGTGTGTTCCTCAGGTCCCGATTAAACACAACTGTCAGTGTTTATCTGGGGCACCCACATTTAAACAGAAGCTGTTTTTGTGCATCACTAACTGAAAACAGGATGGCCACTGCATGATGCTACAGAGGCCATTTACGACAGTAAAATGTAGAGGGCAGCTTCCATTAGACACATATATATATTTTCCCATTGACTATAATGGGAAATTAACATTTGACTAACTTTTGAATAGATTAATATTTTTTACCAAATCTTCAAAAGTCACATCAGTAACACAGACTTCTTCTTCCCTGATGACTTCATATCAGATAGACAAATCATGTGATCTGTAGCCCTGACCAAAGAAACACACAAAACATAATTTTTGCATGTTTTTGGTGCTCCAACCTCTTACTGGACTATAACACAACTTGCCAAATCCAGAGACCTACGGTCCCACACCACTCATGCAAACTTCCAGGTAAATCCGTCATATGGTTGCAAAGTTATTAAAGTGCAAAATGTTCAGTTTAACATAGATATAACCAGACAAACCTAACTATAGCTGCAGTATCATGAAGCTATTATATTATAGTGGCATGGTAGTGCCACTATAGTTAGGTTGTGTAGCCATTTCTATGTTGCTATAAACCTCAAATTTTGCACTTTAAAAACATCTGCCTGTTTCCTTGCTCATCTGCTGAACTGAGCCTGTGTTCCATCCACTTGCAACATAGTGACTGTGCTATTGCCCTACCATATGTGCTGTCTGCAAGTCTAAGCCCTGGTACACTGGAGAAATAAATGCCTGAAGGGGAGTGAACTGAGGGTGCGTCGTCACTGGAGGAGGAGCTGCACAGGATAAAAGGCTTGTGCTGCTACAGTGAAAGCCCTGTGATGTGAGCGTGAGTGGTACATGCACACAGTAGACGAACAACAACTTTGAAAAAGGACTGCTTGGCAATTCATTGTGGTCTTATTACGAATATGAATTTTTTTTATTTAAACAGGTAGCTATAATACAAATAAGGAATCTAACAAATTAGTGAATGGTTTGTAGAGTTGAAAAGAAAGTACTTATTGGTAAAAATTAAAAGTATTTTAAAGATTTTTGCACTGGTGTATGATTCAACTTGAAAGTCACTATCTACCAACTGATTATACACTTGCTAGATTCTGACCACCAGTATTGAAACTAATGGTTGATAGATTTTCATTTTTGATTTTAAAGTGGTAGTCCACAGAATAAAACATGGCTTTTAAAGGGGTTTGCATAGGTAACGATAAATCAATATTTAGTTATGTCTTGGGGGTAGTGTGGTTTTAATATGCATTTTTCAGATTTGCTGTATATGATCAGAAGGACCCTTACCCCTGAAGTGCCAGATTCACCAGTGTTTTCTCTCTCAAACGAACTGTAGTAAGAATGGATCTGGCCTGGTTAGGAGAAGAAATCCTTTTGCATTAGTGAAATTCCATTTGAGAGATTATCAAACAAGGCCTGACATGTCTCCAAACATGCTTATTGGTGAAACAAATGGATGGGTTCTTTTGGTGACCCTGGCACATTGACTCAAATCCTGGACCAGAATCTAGGCAAGTAAAAATCATGCATGACAATGCACACAGCCTGATAAATAATATGGATTTGTTTCATGTGTGGGCTAAAGTGGAAAAAACAGATATTATTGCCCTTTCTGAAACCTGTTTGTGAAAGAAAGATGAAAATGAGGAAATAAACTTAAATTAATACTATTTTCAGAAGGACAGAGGGGCCTGGAAGTGGGGTACTATTGAACTTAAATCATACCCTGGAGCATTGAGAAATCATTCACTCTGATAAAATTGAAGGGATGAATTGTAATTTGATACATATTTTGCCGTTGATCTTGTTGGTGTAGTTTGCTCCCTCCCAAGACCAAGACCAGTTATTTTGAGAAGCTGGTTGATGTTATAGGGATGTATGTTCAAGATAAAAAGATAGTCCTGATGGGGATTTTAACGCAGCCTGGGGAAAAAAGAAGTCAGAAATTCTACCTGGAGGACACCAGCCTATACTGGCAGGATGGTCTGCATCTGTCCAGGAAGGGAACAAGTCTTTGGGCAATCGGTTTAAATGCTTTATTGGTAAGCTTTTAAACTAGTCAAGGGGAGGCACTGATAGAGCAGGAAAATCCCAGCCTCCCCTACAAAACAGGGTACTAAATGAGAAAAGACCAAGGCAGAAAGGTCAGTGGGGATGCTGCTACAGAAGGTAAAGCCATCAAAATGGAGAGCAATGAGTACCAATGCCCATAGTCTGGGTAACAAGCTTCCTGAATTAGTGGTCTTGATGGAGGAGGAAGACCTGGATATCGTGGCAGTCACAGAAACATGGTATACAAACCATGACTGGGACGTAAACATACCAGGATGCACTATCTACAGGAGGGACAGGGAGGTAAAAGAGGAGGAGGAAGCTCTTTACATAAGGGAAGGAATAAAAGCAAACAGAACAAAAAGGGTAAACAGGGAGGAGAAGAAGCACGGTGGGTCAATTTGGAGGCAGGCAATGGCACCACAATCCACACAGGGTTTATACAGACCCCTCTCAGGGGAGGAAATGGACAAGGAAATGATAGAAAGCATACTTAGAATGGCAGATAGAGGGGAGATATTGCTGATGGGTGATCTGAATATGCCAGATGTTAACTGGAGTGCAGTTGCAGCAGCCACTTCTAAGAGTGGGGTTATTCTAGATGCCCCAGGGGGCATCTTTAGACAACTAATATTGGAGCCCACCTGACAGGGAGCAATCTTATACCTGATCCTCTTAAATGGAGATGGAGAGAGGATCACAGATGTAGAAGTGGGTAGCCATCTGGGAACTAACGACCATCGAACAGTATGGTTCACAATAAACACAGCAATAGAGTCAAGTCATACAAAGGCAAAAGTACTGGAATTCAGGAGGGCTGACTTTGCTAAAATGGGTGAGTGCCTAAGGAATGTACTAGCAAATGGGCAAGAAGAAGGGTGGAAGAACAGTGGGGAATAATAAAACTGCCATCACAGAGGTAACAAGCCTTGTGTGAAGCTAATAAAGAAAACAAAACGATGTAAGAAACCACTATGGTTCTCAAAGGAGGTGGCAGTGAAGGTTCAAGAGAAAAATAAAGCATTCAGAAAGTACAAGGACTCACAGAAGGAGGAGGACAGAGAATTGTACTCAGTTAAAGCAAAAGGAAGCTGGGAAGGCAGTCAGAACAGCAAAGGCCCGAACTGGAGGAAAAGATAGCCAACTCGTTAAGGTGGGGGAATAAAACCCTTTTAGGTACATCAGGAGCCAAGGAAGACTAACGGAGGGATAGTGAGGCTTAATAAAGGGAGAGGGGGGCAGAGGGTGATGGTGAAAAGGCAGAGATACTAAACAAATATTTTGCTCAGTATTTACAAATGAAGAGGGAGGTACCTAAAACAAACAATAGAAACACTCTGGATACAGAAGTTGGTACTAGTCCATTTACAGAAGAAAGGGTTCTGAATGAACTCTTAAAACTGAAGGTGGACAAAGCAGTGGGGCCTGATGGGATTCATCCCAGAATTCTAAAAGAACTAAGGGTATAACTAGTGACACCACTGACTACCCTTTTTATCAAATCATGGGAGGATGGGGTGGTACCTGGAGAACTGGAGGAGGGTAGATGTGATTCCCTTCACAAAAGTGGGAGCTGGGCAGAAGCAGGAAACTACAGACCTTTAGTTTAACCTCAGTGATAGGGAAAATGATGGAATCACTCTGAAGGAAAGAATTGTTGAGTACCTAGAGGCCAGAGGCGGCGCAGACCCAAGGCAGCATGGATTCACAGTGGGAAGGTCATGCCAGACAAATCTGATAGATTCCTTTGACTGGGTGACCAAAGTAGTAGATCAGGAGAGGCTGTGGACATGGCCTACCTAGACTTTAGCAAGGCATTTGACTCAGTCACACACAAAAGATTAATATACAAGTTAGCCAGCCTGGGAGTGGGTCCCAAGATGATAGCCTGGGTAAAGAATTGGCTGGGGAATAGGACACAGAGGGTAATAGTAAATGGAGTCCTAGTGAAGAAAGGGGGTTACTAGTGGGTGCCGAGGTTCAGATTATGACCAGTCTCTTCCATGTCTTTATAAGTGACATTGCAGAAGGACTGAAGGAAAGTATGTCTCTTTGCAGATGACACAAAGATCTGCAACAGAGTTAATGCACAAGGTGGATGGAAAGGAGGAGAAGGGACTTGCAAGGTTAGAGGAATGGTCAAATGTATGGTAGCTTAGATTTAATGCTAAGAAGTGCAAGGTAATGCACCTGGGAAACTAAAACCCAGAAGAAGAGTACACAATGGGGGGTGAGATACTAATAACAACAAAATGGAAAGGGACCTGGGGTAGTCGTATCAGATAACTTAAAGGTGGGCAAGCAATGTGAGAGGGCAATAAGGAGGGCTGGAGATACTGGGATGCATAGGGAGGCATCACCAGTAGAAAACAGGAAGTTGTTGTCCCTCCATACAGACAGCTGGTGACACCCCATCTAAGTACTGTGTGTAGTTCTGGAGACCCAGTCTCTGCAAGGACATAGACAAGATGGAAGCTGTCCAGAGGAGGGCAACTAAAATGGTGTAGGGTCTGCACCAGAAGACATGTGGAGAGAGACTAAAGGAGCTTAATATGTATAGCCTCGAGGAAAGGAAGGAGAGGAGGGATATGATAGAAACTTTCAAGTACTTCAAGAGAATCAACAAAGTCCAAGATTTTAGCATCTTTCAAGAAAAGAGGTGTGCAAGAACAAGGGCACAATTTGAAGATGGGGGCAGCCAGAGGTAATGTAAGGAAGTATTTGTTCAGACAGGGTTGTGGATGTATGGAACGGCCTTCCAGAGGAGACTGTGGAGTCAAAAACAGTGGTGGAATTCAAGCATGCATGGGACAGCCATAAGGCAATGCTAGGAGGTGGGGTAGAAAGAAGAGGCTGCTGGTTAACTAGGATCTGCAGCTTATCCATTAGGTAGGGGAAACAAGCAGATGGGTGGGCCAAGGGTCCTTATCTGCCATCAAATTCTATGTTTCTATGTATATTAGAAGAATCATATCAGAATCTAAATCTGACGCAAGAAGTTTGCAACTCAACTGGGAAAGGGAAGGGAATATAGATAGTCCTGGAAATATTTTAGACCTTATTTTCATGTTCCATGGTATTACAGTTCTGGAAACAAATGTTTGTTCCCCAAACAGTGAGACCATAATATTGTATCTTATAATATTAGTGTTAAACAAGCTAAATGTCACCTACAAAGAGCTGAAATCATTGTAAAAAGGTGTTTAGAAAATACAATAAACAATCCTTTCAACTTCAGATGTCACAACAAAAGTGGTACCAGATTCCACTCATACCTGATTTAAGTATAGCAGTAGAGGAATTTACAAGAATGTTCTTAGAAGTGTGCAATAAATGTGTTCCTATAAAAAGGAAGTGAGGAAAGCACATCACCTACCCTGGATGAATGACAGATTAAAAAGTGATTTTCAAAAAAAAGGTACTATGGAAGAAAGCAAAGAACATTTTAAACCAAACAATATGGGATCAATTTAAAAAGATTCAAAACCGAATTATTCAGGAGGCTAGGAAAGTAAAAGCACAATATCATAAAAACAAAATCAAGCACAATATCATAAAACAAAATCAATGAAACAAAAGACCTACAGAAATACTGGGGATTATTGAAAACCCTTACAAATTCATCAGTAAGCTTAAAGGGCATAAGGTTATTGAAAACGGAGTCCTGCAAAATTATGTAAGTGCTGCTGATACTTTGACTAGATTTTTACTGAGCTTCCAGATTTGGATATTCCCTAGTTGGAAAAACAATACAGGAAGCTCTGATTGGAAATAGAAGTTACTCAAATTGAGCAAAAAAATGTTCCACATTTAAATTCAAAATCATAGCAAAAAGAAGTTATAAGAGAAGTGAACAAATTAAGCGAGTAAAGGCTAAGGGTCCTGATGACATTAAAATAAGATTTTTGAAACACTACTTTCAATTCAATTCAAATTTATGACCCCAATGACCCATTGGCAGTGCTGGACCTATTGAGCTTGTCGGTGAATGCATGAGTCCAGATGATCTTGTACTAGCTTATAATAAGGCTGGGGGAGATGCTCTGGACAAAATTGCACCTGTTCATGTTCGGCCTCTCACCATCCATCCAAGGAGCCTGTGGTTTGATGGCTTCTTAAAGGAATTAAAGTAGGCGAAGGCTGGAGACAGCCTGGTGGAAATCAGGCCTTGATGCTGACAGGCTTAGATTGATGGCTCATTATGATAGTTGTCAATCAGAAATCACTGTAAGAAGGCAGAATTCCTGTCCAGAGAGATTTCTGGTGCACAAAATAGATTGGCTCAGCTTTTTGGACTGTGGACAGACTGTGCAATCCAGTCTGTCTTCAGCCTAGAGAAGCTTTTCTCAGCTAAGATGCAAGAGTTCGCTCACTTTTTGCAGATAAGGTTGTCAACATCAGGTCCGCATCGGTCCGACCTCTCCTATGGGGATTGTGGTGGTCGATTGGTGGTGTCTTGTCCTCGGTCTTTCTGGTTAGATTTTCACCAATCGGAATTTGTGGACATTGTGAAGATCATCCAAACAATGTGACCAGCTAGTTGTAGTTTGGATCCGGGTCCTGCACAACTGCTAGTAGGTTGTTTAGAAGCTATCTACCCAATCCTTGCAGACATCATCTGAAGTCCTTGGCAAGGGGGTTTCGACCCCCCTTAAGGAGGCAGTAGTTTGACCACTCCTTAAAAATCCTCCTGGACCCAGACTGTCTAGCTGACTACTGGCCTATCTCTAACCTGCCATTTGTTGGTAAAGTTATTGAAAAGGCAGTTGAGTTGCAATTGGATGATCATCTTACATCTCATAATGTCTATGATACTCTCAGTCTGGTTTCAGGAAAAGGCATAGTACAGAAACTGCCCTTGTTCGGGTATTGAGCGACCTCCTAATGGCCAGAGATCAAAAGGTGTACCATTCTGGTCCTTCTTGATCTATCTGCTGCATTTGGACACTGTAGCCCATGGAGTGCTACTGGAGTGACTCATGGTCTTTGTGGGCTGTCTGGTACAGTCCTCAACTGGTTTTGTGCTTACCTCACTGGCAGGTTTCAGAGAGTTGTCACCAGAATTTATTCTTCAGATGCTTACTCCTGCCTTGTGGGGTACCACAGGGCTCCATGTTAGCTCCCATGTTGTTTGCAGTGTATATGCTGCCATTGGGAGAAATCATCAGGTGATACAGTCTGAGCTTTCACTGCTATGCAGATGATACTTAGCTGTATTTGTCCTTTCTCCCCGATCAGGGTGATGCACTCTCTGTACTTAATAATTGCCTTGATGAGATCAGACTTTGGATGAGTTTGAGCTGGTTGAGACTCAATCCGGATAAGACTGAGGTATTGGTTGTGGATCCAGGTCATCCGAGGGAGGGTTTGGAAGCTGGACAGCCATCAGGTTTATCACTTGGTGGTGTACCGCTCTCTACCTCTGAACAGGTGCAAAATCTGGGCGTTATTTTTGATGATGGTCTGACCCTGAAATCTCAGGTATCAGCTGTTGTCAAATCCTCTTTTACCACCTGAGGAATTTCGCTCGGGTGAAACATCTGATTCCCCAGAGGACCTTCCAACTTTGGTCCAGGCTTTTGTCACTACTCGTTTGGACTGCTGCAATTCCTCTACCTAGGGCTACCAGGGCTGATATCCATCACCTTCAGCTGGTGCAGAATGCTGCAGTCAAGCTTCTGACTGGGACTCTTAGAGAACCAGTCATGTTACGCCTGTGCTCGCGAATCGCACTGGCTGCCTGTTGCAGGCGGATCACCTTAAGGTTGGTTTACTAACCTTAAAGCTCTACACGACTCAGGGACCCAGGTACCTGAAAGATCTTCTGATTCCCTATCACCCACTCCGTCCTCTCCATTCCACCAGCGAGGGATTGCTGGAGATTCCCAGGGTTCGACTGAAGTTATCGGGATCTCGTGCCTTTGCTTTTTGCACCAACCCTTGGAATTTCTACCTCATTGGTTGAGAGAATGTCCAAATGCTGATAATTTAAAATTGCTCTAAAGACATATCTTTTTACTTTGGCTTATTCTTCTTAGTTATGGCTGTTTTTCAAATGTCTGGATTTTATTAATTTTAATTATCATTGTACAGTGCCTTGGTTCTGAAAGCTTTATAAATAAATTTGAATTGAATTGAATACTTGAGGTGACTCAACCTCTAACTGATCTTTTAAATAGGAGTCTGTTGGAAGGCAATTTTCCAGAGTCCTGAAATGGGCCAAATTGTGCCCATACATAAAGGAGGCTCAGATTTTGTGTCAACAAATTATAGGTCAATTGCCTTATGATCCATTCTTTCCAAATTGTTGAAGAGACTGATTCACAGTCAACTCATGAACTACCTTGAAAAATACAAGAAGTTAAATAAATTCCAGTCAAGTTATAGAAAGGGTACTTCAACGACCACCACACTCACAGATTTTATAGATTTTGTATCAACAGCCTGTTGGGAGTCGAGATCTGTGGGTGCGGTGTTCGTTGACTTATCAAAAGCCTTTGATTTGGTCAACCATTCATTATTAATAAGCAGGCTGAAACAAATAGGCTTAGCAAAACAGCCATTAATTTGGTTTCAATCTTACTTACAGAAATGATCCCAGATGGTAATGGTGGACGATACATGCTCTAAACGTCCTCCTGTGACATATTGGGACTCTTGTTATTGATTATCTATGCAAACAATCTTTCTAGTCGAATAAAATTTACTGACATTAGGCTTTATGCTGATGGCACTGTCCTGGTTTCTGTGGGTTTGGATATTGGTGAGGTCAAAATGAAGTTACAGACTGATTTTAATACATTCCAAGACTGGTTTATCTCTTCCAACCTTATTCTGAACACAAAAAGACTCCAATAATGTTATTTGGAAATGACACCTTAAGAAAAATTCTAAAGATAGTAAACAGCAAATATATACTGCAAATGGTAGTCAGTTAGTCCTGGTTTCCAACATATAAATATCTGTGAGTGCATATTGATCAAAGCCTCTTTGAACAACATATAAATGTATTAGCCAAGAAAGTTCATTCACGATAGGATGCGCTTAGAGAGTAGTAAATTGTCAGAGTGTTAAAGATAGGATGGGTATAGCCAACCAACTAATAATTCCCTTGATTGACTATGGGAGTCAAATTTATTCTAGCACTAATAAAAAAACTACTTCATAAGTTGGATATATGCTACAATGTACTAACCAGGTTTGTCTTGAGATGTAAGTATGATACTCACCACTGTTCTATGAATACAAAGTTAAATTGGATTCCATTAGAACACAGAAGACATAGTTGGACCAAACTAATTTATAAAATCCATAACTCAGCTTCTCCACCTGGCCTGTGAGATAGGCTTATATTTTCTACACCAGTTTAATTTACAAAAAGGGGCAAGAGACTTGGTAGTCCCAAAGAACAGAAATAGGTTTGTAGAAATGACCTTCCAGCACAAGGTAGCCACAACCTGGAACAAACTTTCACCTGAATTTAAAACCAAATACATGACCATAGCCAAATGTAATACTGCTATGAAATAGGAGATGTGTTTTCATTGCTTATGAAATAGATGAATTACTCATAATAATAAAGATGTTTACTAAATGGTATCATTTATGTATCTTTGTCTGTGAATTTTGTAGTTATGTGTTTTTGTCTTGATAATGGTAACTATTGTTTTAAATAATGATATCTAAACAGGTACACCTTGTAAAGAGAGCTCATGTGACCCTAATGATGTTTAAAGTTGGTCTTCTTTCCTGTATAAATAAACATTTATTACTGCTACTACTTTGAACCATGTGTCCAATTTGCCTGAAATTCAGAATATAGAAAGATTTATCTGATTTCTGGTGACGTCACGGCCTGGGCAACAGCATAAGGAGAAAGCTCTTCTTCCTTGGTATTCAGTTTTAATATAAACAATTTCAAAGCAGCTAAATTCCTGACAAAATGTCTAGCAGAAAGAAGGAGAGGCTAAAATAGCCAAAGTGAGGGTCAAAACACCAACAAAATGTTGGATGGTTCCAGATATCGACCTTTGGTTCTAGAGCAGAGCTGAAGTGCTTCCCTGATGAGCATGCAAGGCCACGATTGGACACAGACCAGGAAGAAGAAAAACTTAATGCACACATAGTGAATCTAGGTAAGTGGGTGCAAGGGTGGAGGAGAAAGTGGTGGAGATACAAGATCAGAGAGGTAATCCTGACCACATCGCCGCACGCTGTAGCTCAAACTGAAACACAAAATAATAAATCTGTTGACTTGGAGGCTAGGTCAAGAAGAGACAATATCAGGCTGTCGGGGCTACTGGAGAATGTGGAGCCAGCAGATATGGCATCATATCTACAAGAGCTGTTGAAGGAGGTACTAGAAATACCAGCAGACATTGATATCAAATTGAAAAGGCGCATAGAGCGCTATTTGCAAAACCGAAAGATCCAAACAGCAAACCCAGTCAAATTTTCATAAGGTTTACGAGCTATCGGACAAAAGAAATGGTACTAAGAATGGCCTGGAAGAAAGGAGTGGTGTTTTACAAAGGTTCCTGCCTTTAATTTGATCATGATTTCCTACAGGAGATGCACCAGCAATGACTGAGATTTCTGCCTTACATTAGAGCCTTAAAGGAGCAGAAAAAGTTTCAGACACTGTACCGGCTTTGCTGAGAGTGTTCTGGGCTGGGGCTCTGCCGACATATGGAGAGTCTGAGGATGCCAAAGCAGCACTCGGTAAAGCACACCAATAAAACCAGGAGCAAGGACTAGGGAACCAGGAGACAGGCGACCAGACCCAGAACCTCAGAGGCACGAGCAGTTCCCAGACAAGGACAAAACAGGAACACTAGAGTGCAGGCAGATGACCAGACAATGCAGGACATTTCGCAAATACTCGCACACTAGCGCGATAGATCTGGGTTGAAGCAACTGCACCAAATCCAGAAGTGCAGAGTCTGAGAGATGGAATTTGAGGACTTTGTGACTGGAGTGTGAGGCAACCTGATTACTTCTGGAATGAAGAATAAGGGACTTGTTCTTGACTCAGAAGACTAGGTTTGCTGGCCAAGGCACATAGCTTTACCTGAGCTCTTTTCTTCTAGGTTGCTTGAAAGGACAGAGCAAAGAACCTTACCAGAGCAAGGATAAGGATTAAGGCTTCTTTTGGCTAGTCAGATTTACTGTGTGTTGTTATTTTTGTTTTGTACTCACAGGGATTGTTACTGTTTGTTGCAAACATTTTATTGCTTTATTTTTCTCTGATTCAAATTGTAGCTGGGTATACTTTCTGCTGCATTATTACAGGTGTACCACAGGTGTGTGCTTACAGATTACTGCTGTAATCTTCTGATTCAAATTGGCTCTTGCAAGGTATGTCTTCTGTTACTGCTTTATTTTCTCTGTAGCAAAGCGTTTCTTACAGGGTATATCTTCTGTGAAATTATTACAGGTGGTGCTACAGATTTTACAGTTTTATCTATCATTAGTATAAGCTTTTCAGGGCTACTGCATTTGTTGCTTGCTTATTGTTTCTGCTCTTTCCTCCTTGTTTCTTTCATCTGTGTTTTTTTGGCAGGGAAGGCCTAGCCACCCACTCCCCATCTCCAACCACCCCACACTACACTCCTTTTATAGGGTAGCACAATTGTGACATGTTCTGTAGCAAAGCAGGAAGGGGCAGATCAGAGAGGCATCCACAAAGTGACCTCATTTACAGGGGCATTAGTAATTTAACTTGCCATAACAAGTTATACAAAAACAAACAAACAAAACACAGAATCACATTTTTGTTTTTTATTTTCCTCCTTCTAATCACTCTGACCAGATTAGAAACCCAGCAACTTATCTGGAATGGATATCGTTAACTGCAGGTACCGCAAAACACTTTCAGAAGGGCAGTTTTACAGGATTTAGGACACTCTCCTACATGCTGAGTCATTGAGATCTAAGAGCCCAGCTCCAGGCAGCATGGGCAAAGATTGTGTGCCCAAATTGCATATTCAGGAGGAAATATATTATAAGAACTGCCCACCATTTCCCCAACTTCCAACAGAAGTACTCACTCAGAGGGTAGTTGGTCCGGGAGGTTGGCAGATGGTTAGAAGGGCAAATTACGTCCCCATCACTCGTGCTCTCCAACATATCACCTCCACAAACCATATAAAACTACAAACAGGTATCTGCCTCTATCTCTGAAATCAAACAAAGGGCAGAGGACACTGCAGAACAGGACACTGCAGCACAGGAGCTAACAAAACAAAACTCACCCAAAACAGGAACCAAAACAAGAAAACAAACAGGAAATCCCCAAAACTTCTGATCATAGGAGACTCCATGATTCAGGGAGTTGATAGGTATCTCCAGCTAGGGTAATGGTCAGATGTCTCCCAGATACATCAGCATGAAGAGACACTGAGTAAATTGCTAAAATTGTTCAGGAAGCAGGAGAAAACACTGACGTCCTGGTACACATAGGGACTAACGATCTCGCCAACCAGTCAGTTGTGGAGACCAAGGAACACCTGAACAGTCTGGGTGACAAACTGTCATCCATTTTGTCTGCCATCTCCTTGTCTGAGATCCTGTCAGTCTGGGGGATAGATAGACTGAAGGTCAGAGAAGGGAAATAGGGGAGCTAAACATGTGGCTCAAGGGCTGGTGCCAGGAAAGGACACAAATTTGTAAGGAACTGGCAACAGTTTTGGGAGTGAAAGTTCTTTAAATTTGATGGACTGCTTCGACTAAGGAGGAGTCGGTGCATTGGGGCAGAAGTTTGATGTCTTTGCAGAATATTTAAACTAGAATATGGGAGAGGTGCAGCACCCCATCGTCAATGGGAGAAACACCCCTCCCCTCAGCTGGTGGTCAAACAGGCATGTCTGTAGTTCATTTGCATCACCAGGTAGGGAAAGGTCTGATTCCCCATACGATGCACAGGAAAATGCTGGACCTCGCTAACAACTAACACACTGAAATTGGCCAATGGAAAATCATGTACACAATGCTCACAGTCTGGGAAACAAGATCCCAGACCTGCAGGCAACAATGGCAGAGGCTAAACTGGACATAGTAGCCATTAGCAAGACATGGTTTACCAGTAACCACACCTTCGACACTTCAGTACCTGGCTATGTACTGTTCAGAAGAGACCGTACAAGGGGGCAGTGAGTGGCCCTTATGCCAACGAAAATACAGTATCAAAGCTACAGAAATTCAGAACACTCATAAGGAGCCAGAAGAACTGTGGGTCACCCTGGAAACAGGAAATGGGACAGCCATATGAACTGGGGATGTGTACAGGCCTCCAGACCAGAGGAGGACATAGACACATTACTGTTATATGATATACAAAACACGACAGCTAAAGGGGAGGTTCTGATAATGGGAGACTTCAACATGCCAGATACAGATTGGTCAATACCAGCAGCAACATCTGCCAGAACTAGACACACATGGTGGATTCCTGCAGGGAGGGCCTCAAAGAACTGGTGCAACAACCCACAACAGACAGGGCTATCCTAGATCTAGTACTGACTACCAGGAAAGGATCACAGATCTCCAGGTAGAAGGTCATCTGAGGGCCAGTGACCATAACATGGTCTGGTTCAATTTGGCCATTAGAACTAAATCATACCATAGCAGTGTCCAGTGGCTCAGTAGGTAGCAACTTGCCTCTGAGGCCGGGAGATCAGAGGCTGTGGGTTCAGTTCCCACACTGGCACTTAGAGTTAATATCCCAGTACTGACACTGTAGTGCAGCATGAGAGGGTGCTGCACTTCTGAGGTGCCATCTTTCGGATGAGACGTTAAACCGAGGTCCCATCTGCCTGGATTGGTGGTAGTTCAGGTGGATGTTAAAGATCCCTGGCACTTATCGAAAAGAGTAGGAATTTCCCGGTGTCTCGGGCCAAATTTCCCTCATTCACTATAAATACCACCAACAGCTTAATCTGGTTCAAGGTCAGTTAGCATTCATCTGTATCCCCTCCCGGGTGGTGCCTGAAAATAGGCAGGATTTGTCTAGTGCACTTACCAGGTCAACAAAGCTAAATAAATAAATAAATAAATAAAATACCATTCCAAGGCAAAATATGCGACTTCAGGGAGCTGACCTTGATAAGATAGCCAACAGAGTTAAGCTAGCCCTGGCCAAAAGAAATACAGATGAGGGGTACAGGCAAAGTGGGCAAGCATTAAAGATGCAATACTTGAATCAACATACTATTGTGTTAGTGAGAAAAGGAAGTGCAAAGAAGAAGGAAACCACTTAGGTTCTCAAAACAGTAGCAGAAAAGGTCAGAGCCAAAAGGCTGGCCTTCAGAAATATACGAAAACACTAGGATGAAGATAGGAAGGTATATCAAAGTGCTCTAAGGGAAGCAGGAAGGCAGTAAGGCAGGCAGAGTCCCAAACTGAGGAAACACTAGCAGGAACAGTAAAAGAAGGTGACAAGACTTTCTATAGATACATTAGTGAAAGAAGAAAGTGCAGAAGGGTATTACTAAGATCAAAGGGATAAGGGGTGTTTGAGGAGGAGGACCATGTAAAAGCATCTATCCTAAATAGATACTTCGTTTAGTATTTACTGAAGAGATGGTAGGGCAGGGCCCACAGATCTGCACCAAGGACACAGGGGGAGGAGGTGAGCACTAGTCCCTTCACAAAGAAAGGGTCCTACAAGAGCTCGATAAGCTCAGCATGGACAAGGCAATAGGACCTGATGGCATATATCCCAGGATACTAAAGAGCTAAGGGCAGAACAATAAGAACCATTATCAGAACTGTTTACTAAGTTTGTCAGCAAAGGAGAGGTCCCAGAAGACTGGAGAAGGGCTCTTGTGATCCAGCCCCACAAGAGTGGTAGCAGGAGGAGGCAAGAACTACAGACCAGTCAGTCATACCTCAGTAGTGGGCAAGATTATGGAGGCAATCCTTAAGGAAAGGATAGCGAAACACCTGGAACCCATAGGAGCACAGGCTCCAAGACAGCATGGGCAGGGCTCCTGGTGTTCTAATGGCAGAATTTTCTGATTTCTGCGGGGCTCTTTGACTTCTGCGGCAAACATTTTCTGATTACTGTGGCATGATTTATTCATTTCTGGCAGAATGCAGTCCTGTCATTGGCTAAATATGATGTGATATCATTGATGACATCATATGCTGAGCATAGAAGGAGCTTCAGGATAAACGAGGTGGAAAAGAAAGCCTGACACCATAGAAAACAGTATATTTATATGAAAATTCACCAAAACAATGAATTCTGCATCACTATATATATTCTGTGGCATGATGCAAATTCTCAGGCAAATTCCAACCGTGGAACCACAGAATTCCAGGGCCTTGAGCATAGGTTTACAAAGGAAGGTCCTGTCAAATTAATCTCATAGATTTCTTTGACCGGATAACCAAGTGGTGGACCAAGGAGGAGCAGTTGATGTCACCTACCTTTACTTCAGCAAAAGCTTTCAATACTATTCCACACAGAAGATTGATAAATAAGCTGGGTAGGCTCAGAGTGGGTCAGACATTGGTCAACTGGGTGTCAAACTGGTTGATGGGCAGAAAACAGAGAGTGGTGGTAAATGGTAATCATAGATACATAGACACATAGACAGTGTCGGCAGATAAGGGCCTATGGCCCACCTAGTCTGTCCATTTGAGCTTGTAAGTTCAGTTTGTTTTCCTAGAAGTCTGTTACCCTACCTCTGACCTCCAGAATTCCTTTATGTCTATCCCATGCATTCTTAAATCCCATGATTGTTTCAGCCCTCACCACATCTTCTGGCAGGGTGTTCCACTTGTCCACCACCGTTCTGTGAAGAAATTCTTTCTCATGTTTCCTCTGAATCGTCCTCCCTCCAACTTCATCCCATGCCCTCTAGTCCTGGAACATCTTTTGCTTAAAAATAGTGTTTTCCTGCCCTGTTCCTCCCTGTAAGATACTTGTATGTCTCTATCATATCCCCTCTCTCCTCCTCTCCTCCAGGGAGTACATGTTCAGTTCCTTCAACCTGTGTTCATAGGACTTGTGATGCAATCCATGCACCATCTTTGTTGCCCTCCTCTGAACCTTCTCTACCCTGTCTATCTAGATTTAGTAGTTGCCGTATTGGTCCTTGCAAGAATAGATCCAGAAGCAAATGATTTGGTACCTTTTAATGGACCAACATAGATGTAACAAAAAGAACAAAGTGCTCTAGCTTTCAAAACCAACAGTCCGTCTTCTTCTGAACTTCTGAACTAGAGTTTCTAAAGAAGGACTGGTTGGTCCAAAGCTAGAGCACTTTGTTCTTGTTGTTACATCTATGTTGGTCCATTAAAAGGTATCAAATCATTTGCTTCTGGATTTATCCTATGTCCTTACGTAGGTATGGTCTCAGAACTGTACACTGTACTCCAGGTGGGGCCTCACTAGTGTCTTGTATAGCGGAATTATGACCTCCCTTTTCCTGCTGGTGATGCCCCTGCCTATACATCTCAGCATCCTATTTGCTTTACCTGCTGCCTTGTCACACTTGTATTCCTACCTTGAGGTCATCAGAGATGATAACCTCAAGATCCCTTTCCTGCTTGGTGCATGCTATATCCTCACCCCAACTGATATATTGTGCTAGGGTTTTTGTGCCCCATGTGCATTATCTTGCACTTCTTTGCATTGAATTTCAACTGCCAAATCCTGACCATTCTTCAAGTTTCTGCAGGTCACTTCTCATTCTGTCTACACCTCTGGTGTGTCTAGTCTGTTACAGAGTTTTGTGTCATCAGCGAACAGTGAAATTCTGCCTTCTAGGTCCTGTGCAATGTCACTGATGAAGATGTTGAATAGGACCGGTCCCAGCACTGATCCCTGTGGTACCCCACTGGTCACTCTTCTCTCTGTGGAGTGACAGCCATTTACCACCACCCTCTGTGTCCGGCCACCCAGCCAGTTACCTACCCACCACACTACTGTCCTGTCCACACCCATATTCCCAGTTTGTGTAATAGTCTTCTATGTGGCACAGTGTCAAAGGCCTTGCTGAAGTCCAGATAGGCCATGTCCACTGCCCTCCTGATCCACCTCCCTAGTCACCCAGTCAAAAATTCAATGAGGTTGGTCTGACACGCCTCCCCTGGTGAAACCATGCTGCCTTGGGTCCTGTAGTCCATTGACAACCAGATGTTCCACCAGTCTCTCCTTCAGTAGTGCTTCCATGATCTTCCCCACTACCGAGGTGAGGCTGACTGGTCTGTAGTTCCCTGCTTCCTCTTTGTTCCCACTTTTTGTATAAGGGGACTACTTCTGCTGTCCTCAGTCTTTGGGTACCTCTCCTGTTTCCAGTGAGAAAGATGCAAGTCACAAGTGAGGTACCCCAGGGATCAGTCCGAGGGCCAGTACTCTTCAATATCTTCATCAGTGACATTGCAGATGGACTGGAGGTTCTGAGTTTGTCTGTTTGCAGATGACACCAAGATCTGCAACAGAGTAGATGATCCAGATGGGGTGGGCAGAATGAGAAAGATCTGGTATAAACTAGCAAAATGGTCGTAAGAGTGGCAACTGGGGTTTAATGCAAAGAAGTGTAAGATCAGGCACATAGGAAGAGATACCTGAAGCCACCTACAGGCTGGAAGGGAGTTGCTGGCAGTCACAAGGGGAGAAAGAGACTTGGTGTCATCATCACCAATGACCTGAAATCATCCAAGCAGACCACTGAAGCAGTAGGTGAGCTACAGGGATGTTGGGGTGTATTAGTAGGGGTATCAAGTCAGAAGAGGAAATAATAATCCCTCTTTACAAGACACTGGTTAAGCCCTTTCTGGAGTACTGTGTGCAGTACTGGAGGCCACACCTTCACAAGGACATTAACCAAATTGAGGCAGTTCAGAGAAGGACAACCAAAATGGTGCAGGGACTGCATCAGAAAGCATATGGAGGACAGATTAGAGCTCAATATGTATACCCTAGACCAAAGAGGAAAGAGGTGATATGATTGAAACATTCAAACACCTTAAGGGCATTAACAAGGTGAAAGATTCTAACATGTTTCAATATAAGAAAAATAGCAGGACAATACGTCACAGCATAAGATTAGAGGAGGCTGATTAAGGGTAATGTGAGGAAGTTCTTCTTCACAGAAAAGGTGGTGGATGCATGGAATGGTCTACCTCAGGAAGTGGTGGATATGAATACAGAGCAGAGCTTCAAACAGGCATGGGATAGGCATAAGGGAGCAATACAGATGAGTATGAATAGATAGGCCACTGACAGAGCAAAGGTTGATGACACATTCATAAGGTAGAAAAAGAAATAGGCAACTGGATGGGCCTTGCCTTCCTTATCTGCCATCAACTTCTATGTTTCTATGTTTTTATATAGAACCAAGAGACAATCCAGGGACTATCACCAAGTGAATGCCGCTTCCCATCGACTCCACTTCACGAAGTGCAAACTAGCTATAAATAGAAACATGAATGCTGAAGAGGATAGAGAATTAAAGGACAGGCTAAAAGACAATTTTCTTTTGTTTAAAAAAAAAAGGAGACGATTTTGTTTAAAGAAAAATGTTTTAATTTGAGATTAATAAAAAGAGACTGGGGCAAGGACAGGGGGTGGGAAGTGGAAATCGGGACTGTGTAGTATAGTATGGTCTGCATGCCTTTGATCTATGCAGTGGACCAATAGGCATACAGCCCTACTGAGCGTGTCAGTCAGTGGGTGCTAGGTGGCTTGCAGACGGGGAGCTGCCGCCACCGCTGACCGGGGGTGCAGGATGGCGGGGAATAAGTGGGCAGATGTGGATGGGGCTACCACTGGACCACCAAGGTGTTTATCAAACGCCCATGAGTAGCTAAAGGAGACTGGTCCACTGGACCACTAGGGACCATTTATTACATGCCCACGAGCAGGCAGGGAAAAGTGGTCCACTGGACCACCAGGATTAATTTAATTCATGCCCACGATCGGGCGAAGTGGTATGGACCACCAGGATGTCTATGGACATATGCCAGCAAATGTGCATTGGTGCGGGAGCCTGCTATGGGGCAGCGGTCCCCGATGGCTGCAGCCTGGCAGGGGCGCCAGGCACAAGTTGTCGAGGGATTGGTGCACCACATGCAAATGGGGCCATAATTGACATGCAAATGGCCCCATTTGTGCCTTGCATACATTATGGCCTAATTTGCATGCCCGGCTGAATATCACTCTTGCTGCACCCTAGCGCAACCACACTTGCAGGTGCAGCCCCTTCCCTGCTGCCACATGCATTGGTGCAGTGCCACTATGCCACGCGAGTGCAGCAATCCCTGAGTGCTCATATTCAATGGTGCTGAGCCATGGCACAGCACCATTGAATATTGCCTGGACTATGCCCTGGCTCAACCCAGTTGCACTGTGACCAGGCTTGTGCCCTACCTGGCACAGTCTAAATATTTAGCCCTATATGTGTGGGTAACATCCACATATCTGTGTACCACAAACGACTATGAAGGCTGCACAGTCATACACTTTGTGAACCGTTATGCCTGTGACTACTGGAACATTTACAGACTTGTCTGTCACTTCTGTTACATGATCTGGCTTGTCCCTGCTTCCTTGTCTTGCCCTTTGACTTGCTTCCATATGTGTGTGTGTGTGGGGGGTTGGGGAATGTGCAGTTAGGGTTTTGAGGAGGGCGTAGGGGGCTTTAACCTAACATGGAATTTCCACACTTTTGTTGGTGTGAAACAACCCTAACTGATGCATTAACAATTTTTTACAAAGAATATATATATTATAGGGCATGGTGCACCTATAGTTGGTTGAGTAGGCACTTCAATGTTAAACTCAAAATGTTGCATAATAACTTTGCAACCATTGAAAGGATTTGCCCAAAATGTGGTATGATCTGTCCTCGGAACAGTCCTCTTTATCTTGCAAGTTTTGTTCCAGTCGATGTGTGGGCTCTGAGTTACAGAGAGGTGAATAAACATGATTTTACCTGTCGACTTTGCTGGGAGTTTCTTTGAACTTGCCTACAGCCCAGAGGGTTTGTTTGTTTGGTATGAAATTTTCAGGACAGAAAGGGACCACCCACAGATGTGCCTTTTGCTAGTCCTGTGATAAAACAATAAGCTGTTTTAAGTTATTGCACTTTATAAATTTTACAAAATCATTTCTGAGCATGCTTAGTAGGCACTTCAATCTAGCTAGTTGATATGAAAGAAATCCTGCATTGTGTGAGAAAGTTCCTCTTTCATATGGCTGCCATCTTGTTTCCAGTTTGCCTGAAATTCAAAATTTGGAAACCTCCCAAAATGATATTCTGGGAAGGAAACAACACATGTAGCGTGCTTATTGTGATCCCAGGTGCATCCTGCACTTTACTGTTTGGAAATCCCTTATAATACATGTTATTTAAAATTGTAATTCTTTGTTCATATCAGTGTCATACAACGTAGGATCTTAGTTAGGCATGACAATATGAACTAGGATCATGTTTGTATGACTCTGACACAACAAAGAATTTAAATGTGGATATCTCAGCTATGTTTTAGTATTTTCATACCAAATTTTCAACACAGGCATTTTGGGACCCGGCTCATGAACAATGTCACTGCCATCTCATTACTCAGTCCAGAAAAGTGATTTTGTGGTCACTGCATGGAATCACCTTTTGGGATGAAAACCACATTTCAGGACTGATTAATGAAATGACAGCCCCAGTGTTCATGAGGGAGGTCCCAAAGCCCATGTTGAAAGTTTGGTGTGACAAATCAAAATAATTTCCATGTTACAAATTGTCGTTGTGCAGTTTCTATGCACACTCATAACTTTGCCAATTTTTATATTTTCATTCCAGATTTTCAGCATTGCTATTTATTTACACTTCCTCAGGAACAGTACAGCTGCCATTTCTCACATCCTGCCTAAAATTTGTTTTGGCTCTTCTTCCACAGAATGGTGAGTCACTGTGTGAAATCAACTTTCAGGATGGATTAACAAAATCACAGTTTAAGTGTTCATGAAGGATTTCCCAAAAGCTCATGTTGAAAAGTTGGTTAAAATGTTCGCAAAAATGGTCATGTTACAAGTGTGCACTGTGCAGTTTCTCGCCGCGTACTCATAATCTCACCAGATTTCCATATTTTCCTCCAGGTTATCAGCATTACCTTTTCTGCACCTCCTCATGAACAGTATACAGCTGTCATTTTCACATCATGCCCAAAACTTGATTTTGCACCTGTTGCACAGAATGGCACATTTGTTGTGTAAACTCAGCTTTTGGACAGATTAATGAAATGACAGTGATGTTGTTCATTAGGTGGCTCTCTGAAATGCCATGTTGAAAACTGGGTGGAGAAAATCCTAAAAATGCCAGAGTTAAGTGCAACTGTTTAATTGTGGCCCCTATGGTGCCTTCCGGGCCTGTATATCAAAAATTATGCGAGATGCAGATTTTGTTGGCTCATCTCATGTAGAGGTCTTGCTGTCATGATTACAATGACACTGGAATTTTGTCATAGCAGCCACGGTTGCTGAGATATTGGCACCCACCTGCCACCTCCAACAAGCATCGAGATGTACATTAGGGTCATAGGCTTAACTCTCTCACTCCATTCTCTTATACTGTGCCACCTCAGCTTGCTTACATATGGAATGGGAAGAGAGTTAGGCTGACAACCCCAGTGTACACCCCATGCTTGTTGGTGTGTCAAGGTGGGAGTAGGGTGTAACCCTAACATCACTTCTACAAACTTTGTTGCAGTGCTATAAACTCTAGCTGATGCATTAATGGAGTTTTTGCAATGAAGATATATTATATCTATATGTTTCTCTCTGTCTCTCTCTCTATATATATATATATACAAAAATATATATATATATATATATATATACTAGTATATATATCATAGCACAGCGACAAAGTTTGGAAATGTGCTGGTAGGGTTTAATCCTCTAACTCTGCATTCCCCCTACACTCACACATGCAAGGGCCAAAACACTATCAATCAGAGACAACCAGCATTAAGTAAAACACACAGGGTCAGATATTCAGAACTTTGCCCGGGCCTAAATTAGCACTGCCCAGTGTGCTAAATTAGCCTGGACCTAATACCCTGCTATATTCAAAGGAATAGCCCTGTGCTAATCCTCCTGAATATAGTATGCTAAGGAAGCTGAGCGATCTGGGCTGGGAGTGCAGTGCAAACATAGCCCAGGAATAAGACAGCCCTGAATATAACAACCAGGAAATGCACACCACAACAGCAGCCAAGTACACACCCAGAGGAAGTGAAGTGTTCAAACAGTCACTATATGGGGTTATTTCAGTGTTACAGTAGCAATGTACACTTATTGCTGCGTCATCACATAGATGTAGTCCATCAGTGTTTAATTAGTGCACCTGCAGGTCTCTGTTGGTGTGCATGCAGTGTTGACACAGTGTGTGTAATTATGTTAATTAGCACTGCAATCACACTGCAAAAGTACTGCAGTTAGTGTTTGTCATCAACACTACCTGAAGCAGTGTTGGTACAGCAATACTGGCTAAAAGCAGTGTTGTCAGCAACACTGCCTGAAGCAGTGTTCATTGCTTTTCAGTGTGTGCAAATGATGTTAATCAGCACTACAACACCTGTCGTGCACTTCAGTGTGCAGTGTGATTTTGGTAGCACTCCTGTCAGCAGTGTTTCAGTTCTATTTCAGTGTATTAGACTGCATTAAAGATGGTTTTGCATAAAATTCAACAAAAACACAAGTATTTGTCATAATAAGAATCAACAATTCAAATTAATCGAAATATCAAGTTTTACCATTTCTTGGTGTCAGTTACGGAAGACATTTGTTGTGCGTCTGTCAGCTTGCCTGTGCTGATTTGATAGCTATAGAATTATTCAGACACATAAATAAGCTTAAAAATGTGCACAGTACACAATGCTGTTGTATGATTACCATTGGTCCAAATCACAGGAAAGTCCATATCTGTGTAGCTATATCCTGCATGAAAAATACTACATGTCTATAATAGAAAAAACATTTACTGAATGTTTCAAAAAAAAACCTTTAAACACCATAAACTGTACCATGGCCTGCAGTGTGTGCAGTATTGTAAGCAACACTCCCTTTGGCCATCTATTCTGCCCTTGTCTATCCACAATATCTGCTTTTGCTCTCTTTACACAGAATGTTAGTAGTAGGAAGGCAGTATAGAACAGTGGTTTAAGGCTTTGAGCTGCAAACCTAACGACTTGGGTTTGAATCACAGCCCACCTTACATACTGTGAGACCCTTACATACTCTTAGCCACCCAATCTGCCCATTTCCTACAGATAAGCTGCAGATCCTAGTTAACCAGCAGCCTACTTCTTCCTACCCCACCCCTAGAATTGCCTTATGACTGTCCCACATGCTTGAATTCCACCACTGTTTTTGACTCCACAACCTCCTCTGGAAGGCCATTCCATACATCCACAACCCTCTCCATGAAAAAATACTTCCTAAATTGCCTCTGAGCCGCCCTTCTATCTTCAAATTGTGCCCCTTGTTCTTGCACAACTCTATTTTTTGAAAGATGCTACCCTCTTGGACTTAGTTGATTCCCTTGAGGTACTTGAAAGTTTCTATAATGTCCCCCTCTCCCTCCTTTCCTCGAGGCTATACATATTAAGCTCCTTAAGTCTCTCTTCATGCCTTCCGGTGCAGACCTGCACCATTTTGAATGCCCTCCTCTGGACAGCTTCCATCCTGTCTATGTCTTTGTGGAGACAGGGTCTCCAGAACTGCACGCAGTACTCCAGATGGGGTCTCACCAGCTGTCTGTACAGAGGATAATAACTTCTTGTTTTCTACAGTTGATGCCTCTCCTATGCATCCCAGTGTCCCCCAGGAACTGTTTACCAGTGCTGCTGAACCGCTTGTAAGTGCATGCTCAGATGAACAGGACTGTTCCAGCTGATCATCGACATGTATACATGTGGTTAGGAGTTACTAGCTAATTCTGCTGTTGAGCGGTAACTACTTACCTGGTAGCATATCGTGCATGTAAACTTAGTGAATGTGTCCAAATAAGCAGTATCACCCAGTTGAGAGGAGCCCTCAGTTCAACATAACATTACCTTTTGCTTTGAAATACACTGTAAGGTGTCCTCACACCTGTGGGGTGTTTACTGCTTATAACAAAATAATTCATATGACTCCAGTTCAAGTCTCCCAAAGGTGAGACCCCAAAATTACAGATACACTACTTCAAAATGTGGGCTCCATAAGTAGCTGAAACTTTAATTAAAATGATACATATAGCTACCTTTTTGGGTCTACCCCCACAGTGACTCCTCCGTCACTGTATTAGTGTCCTTAATGAAGCTTAGAGATAGAGACTAACACACAATTAAACTTGCAAAACACTTGTAACCTGTCAAGAAATGGGAATCTAGGAGTCTAAATCTCTCCTAATTTCTCACAGTCCGCACATTCTCCTTACTTCAGTTTGGTTTAAAGGTTTTCTTTAACCTGGGACTTTGTCTTTATGACTCCTTTCCAGCTCAAAAAGTGACTGCAGCTACTTTATACAGTACCTTTTCTCAGGCAAAAGCACCAAAAGTGGTATAATTGGCCCAGGTATCCTATTTTCCTCTCCCAGGCTTTCAATTACAATAAATCTTCTTTATGTGCGACAACTCTCCAACACTTAATATGGATCCCACCTAAACAGTGGCTTATCTTTCAGCACGCTGACTAGCACTGCAACCAAAAACACACACAGCTGAGCCGAGAAGCACTGCGGCCTTTTAAACACAACTTCACACTGGCAGGAAACTTTTAAACAAATATATGGTGCGGAACAAATCAAAAGCTCCACTCAAGTGGCTCATAACCCAAGTGAAGAAAAATCTGTTGCTGGTTAAATATTAACAAAATCTCCCAGCAGCGTGCTACATGCACTTAGAACTGCATAGTGTCCATAAGCGTAGCAGCACTTAACTTCAATATAAGCAGAGTATAATTTAAACATTTGTGCCATTCACCAGTGTAAAATAAATAAATAATGTGGCTTTTTAGCAAAAGAAAAACTACGAGCAGCTCTGACCAACCAGGTTCAGGACGGATCCAGGTGTTGAAGGATGCCGGGAGGCGGGATTGAGCATCCATAGGACTGCTCTCCTGGTCTTAGGGGCAGGGAGTTGATTGTCCAGTGCAACATGGACCCCAGTGGAGACTAGGGTACCACAAGTGATCTGGTGCCTGAATGTGGGTGGCTGTCACTGCACATCCCCACCCTGGAAAAACCTAGGAAATGCGGTTCCCACTAATGAGCGGCTCGGTGCGATGCCTTTGGCCACCTAACTCCGCTGTCGGTGGCCCCATTTGGGGGTAGCCCTGAGCATGTGAGGGTCAGATGCCGGAGTAGGGAGAAAGCCGTTCATGGGGTTAGGGAAAGCCAACAAAAAAAAATAAAAAATTAAAAAACAATTTACAAGCACGCTTCTAGGGCGAGTAGTTTTACAGCCATCTTGCTGCTCCACCCCTGAAAACAATAAATAGCAGCTTACTGATTTTAATGCGTGCAAGCTGTCACACCCTAAATAAAGGGACTGTCATGGGTCATTTTGGGGCCATGTTCAATTGAGGATCCCAGTTTTTTATTGTATCAGATTGCTTGCTCTCCTGATTCCGATTTACTGTACATTTGAAAAGCACTTAGACATAGAAACATAGACTTTGATGGCAGATAAGGACCACTTGGCCCATCTAGTCTGTCCATTTCCTATACAGGATAGGCTGTGAGATCCTAGTTAACCAACAGCCTATTTCTTCCACCCCACAAGAATTGCCTTATGTCTGTCCCATGCATTCTTGAATTCTCACAGTTTTAGACCCATGACCTCCTCAGGAAGGCTGTTCCATGCATCCACTACTCTCTGTGAAAAATACTTCCTCACATTGCCCCTGAACGCTCCCCTCTATCTTTAAATTCTGCCCTTGTTCTTGCACATCTCTTTTCTGAAGATGCTACCCTCTTGGACTTTGTTGATTCCACTGAGGTGCTTAAAGTTTCTATCATGTCCCCCTCTCCTTCTTTCCTCAAGGGTATACATATTAAGCTCTGTTAGTCTCTCTCTCATGGCTTCTCTTGCAGACCCTGCACCATTTAGTTAGCCCTCCTCTGGACTGCCTCTATCCTGTCTATGTCCTTGCGGAGATGGGGTCTCCAGAACTGGATGCAGTATTCCAGATGGGGTCTCACCAATTGTCTGTACAGAGGGATAACAACTTCCTGTTTTCTGCTGGTGATGCCTCTCTATGCATCCAGTATACACCCAGCCCTCCCTACTGCCTTCTCACATTGCTTGCTAACCTTAAGGTCATCTGATATGATTACCCTCAGGTCCCTTTCCTTTTTGTTATTGTTACTACCTCCCCATTGTGTATTCTTCCTGGGTTCTTGTTTCCCGGTGCATTATTTTGCACTTCTTTGCATTGAATCCTAGCTGCCATACTTCTGACCATTCCTCTAATCTTGCCAAGTCCCTTCTCATCCTTTCCACGCCTCCTTGTGTATCAACCCTGTTGTAGATCTTTGTGTCATCTGCAAGAGGCATACTTTTCCTTCCAGTCCCTCTGCAATGTCACTAATAAAGACATTAAAAAGCACTGGACCCAGTACTGAGCAGCTGCGGTACCCACTAGTAACCCTCTTTCTTCAGAGTGGACTCCATTTACAATTACCTTCTGTGTCCTGTTGTCCAGCCAATGTTTTACCCAGGCTACCACCCTGGGACCCTCCCAGCTAGTTATTTGACTATTAATCTTTTTGCGGGACTGTCAAATGCTTTGCTAAAAGTTTAGGTAGGCCATGTCCACGGCCCTCTCTGGTCTACTATTTTGGTCACTCAGTCAAAGAAATCTATTAGATTAGATTCGTCTGACATGACCTTCCTGCTGTGAACCCATGCTGCCTTGGGTCCTGTGCCCACTGGCCTTTAGGTACTCAACAATTCTTTCTTTCAGAAGCGACTCCATCACTTTCCCTATCACAGAGGTCAGACTGACAGGTCTGTAGTTTTCTGCCTGTCTTGGTCCCACTTTTGTGAAGGGGAATCACATCCACCTGCCTCCAGTCCTCGGGGACCACACCATCCTCCATGATTTATTAAAAGAGTAGCCAGTGGTTTCACTAGTTTCCCCTTAATTCTTTTAGAATTCTGGGGAATTCAATAAGCCCCATTGCTTTGTCTACCTTCAGTTTTAGGAGTTCTTGCAGAGCCCTTTGTTCTGTGAAAGGACTGGGATCGAACTCCCTATCAAAGTGCTTCTGTTAATTGGATTTGGCACTTCCCCTCCTCTTTGTGAATACTGAGCAGAAATATTCGTTCAGTATCCCTGCTTTTCACTGTCCCCTCTGCACCCACCGTTCATTCGATTCAGCCTCACTATCTCTCTCTTTGTCTTTCTCGCTGCTGATGTACCTATAAAAGCTTTTATCCCCTTCTTAAATGGGTTGGCTACCTTTTCCTCAGTTTGGGCCTTTGCTATTCTGACTTCCTTCCCTGCTTCCTTCTGCCTTAACTGGTACAGCTCTCTGTCCTGCTCCTTCTGTGTTTTCTTATACTTCCGGAATGCTCTTTTTCTCCCTGACTTTCTCAGCCACCTCTTTTGAGAACCATAGAGGCTTTTTCTTTCATTTTGATTTGTTTATTTGCTTCACACAAAGCTTGTTCCTCTGTGATGGCAGTTTGATGATTCCCCATTGTTGCTGCACCCTACTTCTAGCCTGTTTGCTAGTGCTTTTCTGAGGCACTCTCCCATCTTGCCAAAGTCAGCCCTCCCGAAGTCCAGTACCCTCACTTTTGTATGGCTTGACTCTGTAGCTGAGTTTAACGTGAACTGCACTGTTTGATGGTCACTTGTTCCCAGATGGCAACCCACATCTAGATCTGAGATCCTCTCAGTGCCCCCATTTGAGAGACGAGGTCTAGAGTTGCTCCCTCATGAGTTGGTTCCAAAACTAGCTTTCTGAGGCCTGCCACCTGTAGGGCATCAAGAATAGCCCTGCTCTTTGATGTGACTGCAGCAAATGTGCTCCAGTTAACATCTGGCATATTCAGGTCTCCCATCAACAGTATCTCCCCTTTCTCTGCCATTCTAAGAATGCCTTCTATCATATCCTTGTCCATTCCCTCCCCTGACATGGGGTTCTGTATACAACCCTGTGCGTTGTGGTGCCCTTTCCAGTCTCCAAGGTGACCCACAGTGCCTCCTCTCCTCCCTGTTTACTCTTTTGTTCAGTTGCTTTTATTCCTTCCTTTACATGAGAGCTACTTCTCCCTTCTTCTCCCCAGAGATCTTCGACCTAAACTTCATTATTTGTCATATAGGCACAGTTTAATTTTTCCCCCTCTATGTATCAAGACTGACTTGCTCATGCCTCAGACTGCCACCCAACATAATTAAGCTCTTTAATGGTGCTGGACTTTTTACAAATATGGATTAGAGATTTAAAATAAATCACCCTGGCACATTTTCTTTTACCTGATGCTACAGAGTTCTACTGTGATGTTTGGCACTGTTTGATAATTGCTTGTTCCAGACAGTGCAATGTACAAATGTCAGCTCAAGCTCGGTACATTCGAAGAGATGCTCAAGAAATGCTCTCCTTTTTAAATCTAACCTCTGCCTCTTTTTTTTGTTTACACTTTTATTTATCTGCCTCACACATGATCCTGGACTCTCTCAGATGAGGGATCTCAGATTACCTCAATCACCCCGTCGTAGACTCAGTCCTGACTCTCAGTCAGCCATACTCCTCCACCATCAGGCATCTGCACCCCTGAGACTGCCATTCCCTGCTGTCACGGACATCTCATGACTCAGGAATCTTGGCAGGTCAGCAGGCGCACTTGACTGTTGGGCATGGGGGTAGCTTCTGGTCCCTAGCGTCGCCTAACAGGATCGGGTACATTTTTTTCCTTGTTCTAGTTTCCCCTGGGGCCTTGGATGTGCAATGGACTCCTGCATGCTGGTCGTGCTCCCTGCGCACCCCGTTGGACGTCCTACCAAGGCTCACCCAACAACACTACAGGTTATTCTGGTGCTATCATCCAAGCCTCCGCTAGGGAGCCACCAAAGGTGGCCAGTCAAGATCCTCCTAGGGAAAGGAGAACAGTCCTGTGGATGCTTAATCCTTTCCCACCCCTGCCAATCCCCAATGACCCAGGCTCGCCTCCTAAACCCAGGTCACTGCAGCATGCACGAGTGTGACATCCAGCGCCTCAACTCTCAGCCCCACGCTGGGCTGATGTGAACCTCTGCCTTGTGATGCTGCAATGGAGTTGGCTTGTTTCTAGAGCCCTAGCCAGTCCCAGATAAAAATCAATCCAACTAGCTGGCAAAATGTGACACATGCTGCAGAACAGCTCACTATCACTACTGCTCCCTCGATCAGCAAAACACAGTGCTGAGCTATGCACTTACTGGTTTCCACAAATGGAATTAAAGCTGGGACCACTACACTGCAACTTTTTGGGTGGTGGTGGGTGGATGGGAGCACAAGATCCTGCAGGTATCTAAAACCTCCTCAATCACTCACAAAATGTCCGATCGCTTCAGAATGCTCGAGTAGGCAGGATCATGCATGCATGCAGCTCTTAAAGGAACACACTGTCTACTATCCCATGTGGGTGTAGTGCAAGCAATGAGCGTGGCAAGCAGTACATTTATATCAGGAGCAGTACGTTTCAAAAACTTTATGAAATTTCAGGTTTTTCACATAGTGAGTGCTCCAATCTACCCATAATAAGTTTTTAGTACTGCAGTATGTTTCACTGAAATGAAAAGCAATGGGTTAAGGAATTGTTGCATGAATGCTGCAGTCACGTTTTAATATGAAATGTGGGGAGGGCAGGTGGGAGGATAGGGCTTAAGAGGTGGTGTGGGGATAGGGCTTAATTTTGTGCAAATTCATCACTGCATGTTACAACAATTTTTGACATCAGGATGTTGTTCAAACTCCACAGATAGCTGAGCTTGTGAACTACTGAACTGTTAAAATCTATAGGCATGACATCATTATGCATGCTGGTGGGGTAGGAGGAGTGGCTTGCAGGTGGGTAAGGGAGTGGCAGCTTGTAGAGATGTACAGCTGGTTGTAGGATGACGTGCTGGTTCATGTGGAGTGGTGATGTGTTGGTCCGCTGGGGAGGTGGTGTGTTGTGCGCAGTGGCCATGCAGGTCTGGGGGTGAGTGGGCCTGCAGGTGCGTGTTGGTGGGTCTGGCTGTGTCAGGGTGGGTGTTGGTCCATCTGGCTGGGGATAGTGGTTGTGCTGGTCCGGGGTGGGAGTGGGCGTGCAGGTCAGTGTTGCCTGGGCAACTGGCCATGCTGGTTCAGGAGGTGGGAGTGGGCATGCAGGTACATGGGGGTCGGTCAGCTGCATCAGGGTGGGTGGGTGTGCTGGTCCATCAGGCTGGGGATAGTGACCGTGCTGGTCTGGGGTGAAAGTGGGTGTGAAGATATGTTGGAGTTGGTCTAGCTGCATCAGGGTGGGTGGGTGTGCTGGTCCATGCAGACATATGAAAACCAGCAGAAGAA
This sequence comes from Neoceratodus forsteri, assembly GCA_016271365.2. Taxonomy (NCBI): domain Eukaryota; kingdom Metazoa; phylum Chordata; order Ceratodontiformes; family Ceratodontidae; genus Neoceratodus; species Neoceratodus forsteri. Next base: position 89,371,422 of record CM028136.1, read on the forward strand.
GGCCATTTGGGCTATTAAGTCTCTCATGATTGCAGGGTCCACAGCTTGAGCTAATGCCCCTGCCCTCCCCCCTACTCCTCCTATCCTCCCTACCCATGATCCTGACTTTCACCGTATGCCTATCCACCCCTCTCTTAAAAGCTGCTCACTGTCTTCAATGAGATGACCTCTTCCGGCAGTGCATTCCAGGTGCCCCTACCCTCTTGTGAAGAAGTGCTTCCTGACATGCCTCCTAAACCTCCCATCCTCCAACTTAAGACTCTGACCCTCATGATATGATTGCCACTCAGCTTAAAGAGACTCTCCTTATCTTATTTATCCCTTTCAAGTACTTGAAGATCCCAATCATGTCCCTCTCTCTCTCTCTCTCTCCTGTCTTCCAGGAGTACATTTCATGCCCTCAACCTCTCCTCATATGCCTTGCCGTGACTGACCTGCTATTATCTTTGTAGCCCTCCTCTGGATCTTTGACAGCAGGTTGTCCTTTTTGAGGTGTGGACACCAGTACTGAACTCCATACTCTGGATGCGGCCTTACAGTGACTTGTGACAAGAGCAGTATAACCTCTCTCCTACTATAGATCCCCACACTGTCATCCCAGCATCTTGTTTGCCTTTGCTGCTGCTTTCTTACACTGCATGGAGTGCTTCAGGTCACTAGTGATCATCACTCCAAGGTCCTTCTCCTCCTCTGATGCAGATCGGACTCCACCCAGGTAATAGTCTTTCCTGGGATTCTTGGCTACAATATGCATAACTTTGCATTTCTTGGCATTTAAGCCAAGTTGCCAGATCCTGGACCCAGCTTTTCCAGACCTTCCTGTAGGTTCTGTATCCCTTCAGCTGTGTCCACTCTCCCTAAGAGCTTTGTGTCATCTGCGAATAGGCACATTTTGCCTTTGATGCCATCCACAATGTCACTGAGGAAGTCATCTGGCTGGGGACAGTGGCCGTGCTGGTCTGTCGGGATGGAGACTTGCTGTACTGTATTGCCCTGCCATCTTGCTGCTCACCTAGCCAACTGGTTTCCTTGTGCTGCTGATCTGCCTTTCTGCTTTCTTGTCCTGCACCTCGACTACGGGGGAGGGATAGGAGATAAAGCCAATCTGTACGGAGTTTTCTAAAAAATTCTGTGGGAAAGTGCATCCTTACAAAAATGTCTTTGGAATACCACTGTAATACCTGTTGTTTACCATTGTACTATCACTACGATTTCCAATGTACTACCATTGTGAGTTCCATAAATGGTATCACAGTGGATCTGTTCCAGTTCCACTGTGATACCATTGCCTAACTCACTGATACCATGCAGACAGTGGTAGTTCACTGGTAATGCCACCTCTTCTGGTACCACAGTGGTAACAAATGTGCACCATTGTGAATACCACTGGTTGTTGGTATCACAGTGGTTTTGGTCCAATTCAGTGTGATACCACTGTGTCCACTGTATTACCATCAACCCACAGTGGTAGCACAGTGTCAAACATTTCTGCAATGGTAGCACAATAACAAATACCAGTGTGATACCACTGAAATTGGTATCACAATGGATTTGTTTCAATTCCATTGCACTACTATTGTGACAACTGTGGTACCATGTGTCAGTGGTAGCACAATGAGTGCACCTGCAATGGAAATACAGTGGTCTCCTTCCATGCCTTATGCTGATGGTACCACAATGGTCATGCAGCATGGTATCACAATGGCCTGCGTCGGTCACTGGTAGCAAAATTACCACATTGTGGGAAACCTGCGGTGGAATGATCCAAAAAATAATGGCACATCAACATACGAACATATGAAATTTGCCAGCAGATAAAGGCCTGAGGTCTATCAAGTCTGCTCGAATGTGCAGCTAGCACCTTATTCTGCAGCTGCCCTCCTTCCACCCTTCCTTCATTAACCCTCCCCTTGTTCTGTCCCATCTTCGTTTGAAGCAGTCCACTGTTCTACTGCATACCACTTCTGCAGGTAATGCATTCCACCCAGCCACCACCCTCTCTGTAAAAAGTGTCTCCTCATCTCCTCCTGAACCCTTCCTCACTTCAGTCTCATATCATGGCCCTGGTATTGCCTCCCTCCTTACTTTGTTTAACAGCCCCTCTGTACCAGTCTTGTTTATTCCTTTCATGTATTTAAAGGTTTCAATCATGTCACCCTGTCTCTCTCTCCTCCAGTGAGTACATGTTCAACTCCTTCAACCTCCTCTCATATGATAAGACCCCAGCCCCTTTATCATCTTTGTCACCCTCGCTGCACCCCTCCAGTAACTTAATGTCCCTCTTCAGATATCGGATGCCAGTACTGCATGCAGTACTCAGGTGTGGTCTAACTAATGACCTATACAGTGGCAGAATCACCTCCTCCCTCCTCGAGGATATACCCCTTGCAATATAACCCAGCATTTTGTTGGCCTTTGCAGCTGCCTTCCTACATTGTGCTGAGTTGTTCATTGACCCTGTAATGAGCACACCCAGATCCTTCTCTCCTCTGTCCGGGCTAGCTGCACTCCCCTAGCTGGTAACTCCTCCTTGGGTTCTTCATCCCAAAATGCAGCACCTTGCACTTTTGGCATTAAAGTCCAGTTGCCAGGTGTCTGACCAGGTTTCAAGCTTTGCAGATCATCCTGCAACCCCTGCGATCCCCTAGGACCCTAGGTCATCCACCACCATGCCAACCTTGGTATCATCAGCAAACAGACTGATCTTGCTCTGGATGTCCCATGATATGTCTGCAATGAATATCCCAAACAACACTGGTCCCAACACGAGCCCTGTGGGACACCGCTCGTCACTGCCCTTGGTGTGAGCTCCCCACCCACCACCCTCTGTTGCCTTCCCTGCAGCCAGTTTCCTACCCATCTCACCAGCTTTGCACCCACCCCTGTGCCTACTAACTTCCTTTCCAGCCTTCCATGGCCACTGAGTCGAATGCCTCGCAGTCCAGATACAGGACATCTACTGCATGGCCCCTGTCCAGTTGCCTAGTTACCCAGTCATAGAACTCCACCAGGTTGGTTTGGCAGGATCTGCCAAGTATGAAGCCATGCTGTCTGCTGTCCTGTAGTCCTTTGGCCTCTAGGAGGGCCACCAGCCTCTCCTTCAGGATAGTCTCCATTAGCTTACCCACGATGGATGTGAGGCTCACTGGTCTGTAGTTTCCGGTTCATCCTTGGGGCCACTTTTGTGGAGGGGCACCACATGAGCCATTCTCCAGTCCTGAGGTACACACTCAAATGTAGTGAGGCATTAAATAGGTCTGCCAAAGGTCCTGCAAGGACCTCTGCCAACTCCTTCAGTACCCTGGGGTGGATGCCATCTGGGCCTGGTGCCTTGTCCACCCTCAGTGCCTTCAAACCCTCTTGAACTCTGCCCTCCATGATTTCCCCATCTGTCACCACTTCCCCTGCTTCTGCCATTTCTCCCACCTTGGGTGTCACCCAAGATCAGACACCCACATCTTATTGTAGGTGCCATCCAACATCAGCTAATCACCAGCTGTACATTGAAATCCCACCAAAGTTATTTATATACCAGTCATGCCCCTGATCTATGCTACACAGAGTCTTCCTAGCCTCACAGCATGGTGCCGCATGGTGTGGCCTCAGTGCAGGAACCTTCCTAGTTCACATGGAAAGCACAAAGTGACCTTGTGGGACACTCCTCCTTCCTGCAAAAATGAAACTAAAGTAAATAACCCAATACTACCTGTTCCTAAAAATAGGAAAGGACCTTCATGGGAGTGCAGACAGTTTCAGCCCATCCCAGTGTTACCATGATGGGTTGCTCCAATGACATCTCCTGCAACAGAATTAATATAGCAGCTCAGCTGAGTAACTTCCTTTCATCATGGTATTCTGATTTGTTGCAGGGGGCAAGTGAAACAAATCTTGAATGGATTATTTATGGATCACATTTGGCTGCATCTGTATTGTGTAAATGAGTAGACTTTGCATATGGATTTACGTGAAAACATAGAAGGTGTCGAGATAAAGACCTCGCTGGCCCAGCCAGTCTGCCCATTTCTCTGCCTACTGTGCCATTGCAGCCCCTACAAAATGTCTGCCTGATTCATTTTTATGAAGATTCTTTTTACATTGTAAATGCACTCACCCCAATACATCCTGATATGTCTTACTTCATATTTCTCTTGTCATTTCTCTCAGAATTCTTTTTAACTTTTCTTACAAGAAAACATGATGCCATGATGCTCTCCTTCCACCTTGGAACTGCTGTCTCTCCTCTCCACTCCATGTAGTTTGATGTGCTACATGACCATAATAGGAGGCTCTTTCTTTGACAGACTCTTGAGTGATCTCTGACATCCCACTACTAGAAAACAGGACAAATAAGAAAAGGTTTAAAAACAAATTGTAAAACAGAGAATACTGGATGGACAACTATGCACAATCAGTGGGTTCTGCCACAGAAGGGTTCTGATTCCTCAGACCTCAAAGCAAAGCTTGAGAGGACTGTGAATCAGAATCAGTGGCAAGAACACGTGGTGATCATAAAGTTGTTCATCATGTATTGTTATAGTATTAAATGTGTGTGCATTGTGTTTTTCTCTTTCACAATGAGATTGACTCGTACAGTCTTCAGACATTCTAGAATGCTGTTCTACCACAGAAGTGTACAATCACATTCCATAACCTTTGAACTGTGGTACAACAGCATTTTTGAAAAGGGTGGATTTCTATGCAGAACAATGCTGTACTACACGCTATAAACTATTAAGGTACAGTTAACAAGACAAGGCGGCAACAATTTAATTCACAGATTACAATTATCATATAGGTAGCACCCTAATGACACCTGGCAGCAGTATAACTATTTAATAAACAAAATAACATTACTTTGATATACTGCATTTATTCTTTTTATGTAACTAGATTTAGACAAGCCCAATTTTATTTAAGCATTAAGGCACAACAGGGCATTGGTTGAATGAGGTTTACCCCATGTTCGAGGCATTGTAAGGCAAGAGCTGGCGCCCGACTATAGGGTAAACCTAGATATAACTCAATGTCCGAAGTGCCATGCTACTCTTTATAATGGGCCAAGAGGCAACTTTTAAAAACAAGCATTCTAAAAGTGTTCAAACCCACAAAATTATAATAAAATGCTGCTAAATAATGTAAAATAGTCCATCTACAGTTTACTCCTGTCTGTCATTTGTCTTTCTTCATATTAAGTACACTGTGTGATTGTTTACCATAGAATAAAAAATTCAAAGCTCTGCATTATCGAATAGAAAGTACTTTTACCCCCCCACGCACATGGAATGGCCTCATGGAATGCATAATTCAAAATTCTTCAGAGTTCCACTAGCATACACACACATGCCTCAAGTGAGCCAGAATCTCAATTTTATCTGTTGCCAGGTAAGGAGCAGGAGTTCTCTAGCAAACTGGTGGGGCTAAGAGGATTTTTCATGGTCAACAAAGAAACACCAGCAATGCAAAATCTGAATAGCGATTAATTTTCTATATTTGTGTATGTGTGTAAGGAGGGCGTGGTAAAAACAACATTAAATTATTTACTTTCTTTAGTTAATTTAATGGACTTTCATTCTGAAGCCTAGTTGGAGGTTTCTATATATGAGTAAAGGTTCCAGCCATGTTTGTGAAGGAGATTAGGAAGCTTATGACTTATGGATTCTGTGAGTTGTCCCAGTTGGCAGGTACTTATTTCTAGCCATTGGTACTGTAGTGCTCTCTCAAGGCAATGATTAGAACCAAGACTCAGCCAATTAGGACACAGAAATTTCCTTCCCATTTTGTATAAGTGCAATATAACACTCTAGGGTGTGTGCTATTGTCTGATAAACACAGTTCTATAGGCATGTGGACTCATGCCTCAGAGAAACCTAGCATGCATTTATCAGAGTATAACCCATACCTTGGAATGTGTTACTGCTTTATAAAAACTGGGGATATTTTCTCCCATTGGAAACCAGGTTATAATTCGCCGTTATAACTTACGGGTTATAACAGTGAACATGCAACAAGTTTCCAATGCTCCACATGCACCTGCCTCACGCTGTCTGCTAACCATGGCACCAGATAATTGTAGCAACTTCAAGCACTCGTTGTGCCCTGGACTCTACACGCCATGAGTCGATGGCATTTTTTTTTTATACTTTGTTTATTTGTTTAACATTTCAGTTTCATGTCACACAAATCAATTTGCATTGCATTGGTTACATGTGAAATGTCTTACTTCTTCAGCACATTATCACGTTTCTTTCTTATTCAATTTAATTCTTTTCATAGGCTTCTAAGAAAAACAGATATAGCCTTCTCTTTTCTTTTCCTTTTTACAACTTTATAGCGTTTCATTAAATCTATTCTTGGGGATAAATTAACCATTTATTTCAGCTAACATGCAGTTGGGGAAGAGAAAAAGTAGGTGAGAGACTACTCCACTTCATCTCTATATATCTAGCGTGTCCATCTATTGGTGTATGACTCTATGTTATGATTAACAGCAAAGGTAATTCTTTCCATTACTTGAATTTGAGAGATTATTTGCAACCAGTCCCATAACTCTGGAAGAGATCACTGCATCACTTTTTGTAATTGCTTTTAATGCAGCAATGTTCTTGCAGCCATAGATATCTCCTTCTTTCCTTTAATTCCGTGTGACACAATCCTAGCAGAGTATTCTCTGGGCCTATGCCACAGCTAAACAAAAAGCTTACTGATAGGGATATGACCGCTTCCCAATAGGCCTGAAGCAATGGGCATGTCCAAAAACACATGTCATATCCGCCTCTAAATTGCCACACCTCTCCAACCTCTCGGCCTTGGCATTCCCATCCGCACCTGTCTACCTGAGTCAAGAAAATATCTTACTTTAATTTTCCATGCAAATTCTTGCCATATAGGTGAAGATGAGTCGTCAACTACTCCTAAATACCTGACCCATTGTGTTTGGTTAAATCTTAACCTCAGCTCTTGTTCCACTTCTTTTGAAGAGAATATGTACCGTGTGCTCTGTCTGCAATGGGTTCCAGTATAGCATTGTTATAGCTCCCTTACCGTGCTCTGAACTCCGTCGTTTCAAAGGCTCTGGGATAAGGTCTCCGGTCCTCATAATGGAACTCTTTTGCAATCTATCATTTATATATTTTCTCAATTGATAATAATAAAGAAGGTCTTTACTTGTCCAATTATATAGGGCCTAGGCTCTTTCAAAAGATAAAATTGTTGTTCCTTGCAGTAACTACCACACCATACATGCCCCCCTCCTCCTGTCTCTTGTACCAGTTTAGAAAACTTCGCAGGGGTAAGTTTTTGTCTGCAGTCCACCAAACATATCTCCATATATCTCTAACTGTATACCCTCACCTTATTCATGTAACCACCCAGAAAAATCACCCCAACCGCAGTCATAGTCTCCTTAATCTCATGTATTCTGAAACCTGGGTCAAAATCTTGGAGCATAATTGTGATCTCCTGCCTGGTCCAGTTCTAATTGTTGCCAGTGGGCCCTGTAATTCTTATGTGTCCATAGTAATGCTGTTTTCATTTGAACTGCAATCCAGTAATCCACCAGTGATGGACAGCTCTACCCCCCTTCTGTTTGGCAAGAACAAAGTTTTCTGGGCTATTCTTGGGAAAGTATTACCCCATAGGTATGCCATAATCCACCTCTGCCAGTTTTTATTTCTTTCAGTGGTATTATACATGGCACCATTTGAAATAAGTATAAAAATCTCAGTAATATGTTTGTTTTAATTATTTGCAATCTTGAATAAAATGGAAGGTATACACCTCCATTTCTGGAGATCTTCTCTCACCTGCCTGCATAGTGTGGGAAATTGTCCTAAAAAGTGTAGCTGGAGATTTGCCCAACATAACTCCCAGGTATCTTATGGTCTCACAGTCCCATTTCATAGGATATTTAGATTTGGTCTCCTCTGCTACAGCTGCAGACAATAATAATACCTCGGTCTTAGACCAGTTAAGGGTGTAACCTGATATGTCATTGAACCGCTCAATTTGTTTAAAGACCTGTGGTAGAGATACAGAGGATTAGTCGAAGGTATGGCAGAGCGTCATCTGCATATAAAGCTATCTTGTGCGTAACATTTCCTATTTCTACCCCTCTATCTCGTTGTCCATCCTGATAGTCTGGGCTAAGGGCTCTATATAAGGAGAAAAGTAATGGTGAGAGGGGCACCTGATGAATCCCGTTTCTAACTGAAAGCTCCAGAGATATATGATTCGCCTAATATATGCTGAAGGTTGAGCATATAATTTGAAATAAAAATTCAAAAGGTGCAGGGAATCCAAACCGACCAGGCACCCACAAAGGACCAAGAGACCTGATGAAGCCTTCTCCGCATCTAAGCTCATCACACAGGCCAGGTTCTTTAACTTATAGCAAATGCTCAATTATATCTACAGATCTCCTTATATTTATCTGAGGGTTTGCCTCCTTCACAAAACCTGTTTGATCTAAGTTAATTAGTTCTGGCAAAAGATTTCCAGTCTTCTGGCCATTATCCCAGCTATTATCTTATAGTCTGTGTTTAATATGGAGATTGGCCTGTCTGAAGAGCACAGTGTGGGGTCCCTGCCGGCCAGACACCAAAATTATGGCCTGAGCCCGAGGGGCACTCCCCTCCCCCTCCCTCCATAGTGAGTCATAAGCCTCTTTGTAAACACAATGCCTCTCGGAGATATTCTATAGAACTTCGTTTGGAAGACCGTCTGTTCGGGACATTTGCCTGCCTTCAATCAGATATTTCTGCTTGATTTTCACCACCAAAAAAGAAAATCAGGTTTTTGTTGTTGAACCCGTTATTTTAGGCAGCGAAGAGGACAAATATTTCTCTATGACCTCAGGGGCGGGTTTGCTTTTAGCATATAATGTTTGATAAAAAGACTTGAAGGCATCAGCTATGCCTTCCACATGCATATGTTCCAAATCTTATCCCTTGAATCCGTATTTTTGGTATGCCGCTTTGGCTTTCCACTTTGAAGCCTACTTGACAAAATTTTAGTGCCCTCAGGCCTCCTCATAAAACCTTTGCTTTAAATATATATTTTTTGTTCACCTGATAGTCAAGCATTCTATAGCTCCCTCTTCAGCTTCCCCAATAACTTCCCCCTCTCTGTGTTTAATTGTTGCTGTTGTTGGAGTTCCAGTGAAGCTATTTGATGTTGCAGATTGACCTTCTTCGCCTCTCTCAACTTTTTGTTTCTGGAGATCTCTATAAGTTTGCCCCTAACTAGAGCCTTTACCGTGTCCCACAATATACCTGGTGATATGCCTGGGCCTTTATTTTCTTTAACCGTTTGTTCTGTACCTTCTCTATCGTCCTTGACCTCCTGACTATGCAGCAGAGAGGGTTCAGTCTCAGAATGTATTATGTTTAAAGGCCAAGTCTAGTTTCATATATATTGGGGCATGATCTGATTGTGTTATATCTCAATCAAGATTCAGTACACAAGATATTGAGTCTTTAAACATTAAAAAGTAGTCCAACCTAGAAATCGTTTGGTGTGCTGCAGAAAAGAAGGTATTGTTTTAGTTTATGCATCTGCCTCCATACATCAATTAGTCTAACTCACTCATTAACTTCATACCTTATTTGCTATCCTTTCTCTGTTTAATCACCCACCAGATGTATCTTTATGGACATTAAGATGAAGATTTGGGTCCCTCTTATAACTAGATGACCTTCGATCCTCTGATACTTTCAAAAGAACTCTCTATAAAAAGGAAGTCTGATCGGAGGAACATACACTGAAACCAGAAATTACATTTCCATTATATTTACCCTTACAACCACAAAACAACCCTCTTTATCTTTGAAAGTATCCTGCACTTCAAAGGTATTTATTAGGTACCAAAATAGCAGTGCCTCTGCCTTTCTTGTCTGATGTATATTGGACTAGCTGAAAGCCAAATTGCTAAGCTTCTCATGCTCTACCTGGTTTAATGTATCTCTCTTATAAATGAAGCATGTGACTTGCGTTAAAGAGCCATCACTCTGCTTCTCTTAATCGGATCACGTTAGTCCATTTACATTAACAGACAGTACTATTGATTCAGAATTATCCATTCTCCCAAGTTATTAGCTTATAGTTTACATATATCCCCGTAATACCTCTTCCCCTGTTCATCCCCCACCCCCCAGCCCAACCATGGAAATCCCAACAGCTGAACTACAAATTGCAACCAACAAAACCACATCACTAGATGTGAAATAACTATAACAAGTTTAAATTTGTTTCAAATTTGTACTTCCACAGGTGAAAACCCATAACACCACCGAGGGTCTCTAATACCAGTAACCTCCACCACTGAGTACGAGAATCACGTCTTACCACACAAGTGTGGTGTTCCTCCACGAGCCTGGTGATTGAATTACCGAGCTCCAATATATTTTAAGTTGTGACATCACTCAGCCGTTAATACGCCTTAAAGCGTTATATGAGCCAATTAACCCCCTCAGAAGACTAAATGATTTGCTTCTTTAACCCTGACATATTCAAACCCACTATATAGTCACCCTTTCTGTATTAATTTGTTGATTTGTTAAACAGGACCCATAGCAAACACAGTCAATTCGACTTGAATCGTTTTCAAATATTTACTCAGGCATTCTAAAGCTGGGTAGGTAAAGCCAGGATGAAGTCAATTAGTCAATGAGCACCATGCTTAACTGCATCACTCAGCCAGTCAGATTCACCTCCGGTGTGCTTTCCCCTTTGTTATAAGCTGCCATGTATAACGCTGACAACATGCGCATAGTGCTTTTGTTTTCTGGAATACTTGCATTCCATCTTCGATTTTCGCCACTTCCTCAGTCCTCGAGTCTTTTGTAAGCCATCATGACTTTCCTGAAGCTTCTGGAGTAGTTTCTTCATCACGAGGGTGGCGCAAGTGATGTCATCTCTTTGCTGCTGCCTCTCTTTCTCTTACCCAATGAAGTTTGTCCATTAAGGGACCCTTCTGAGGCATGCTGGGAGGATAAGTTTTTATTCCCCAGCGCGTTGCGATTCCATTAGGCCCTTCTCTATAAGTGCAGCTCCTGGCTTCTTGGGTGAGTTATAAATTTTAACACCTTCCAGCCAAAATACCCTCAACCTTGCAGGAAAAAGAGTAAGCGATATCCCTTAGTTTTAAAAGTTTAATTATTTCTGCGTATTATGGCGTTGTCTCTGAATTTCTTGTGGGTAGTCATGATCAAAGTAAAGTCTCTGGTTTAAGTATGATGACCTCCTTCAGTCTCAGGCCCTTGTTAAGATGTCTTCCTTTATTTTGTAACTGTTAAACTTAATTATTACCGGCGTGGTCTAGCGTTTTCCTCAGTTGGTTTTGGCTGGAAGCTCTGTAGCCCTCGATATTTAACTGATACCCAGCAGGCAGTTGTAGAACATCCATCAGAGGTCAGAGATAAATTCATGCATGAGCCCCATTTCCAAGCCTTCAGGCAAGCCGTACAATCTAATATTTTCTCTAGGCGGCGACTTTCAAGATCTATGCATTTCTCTTGTAATTTTCTGTTTGAATGATTAGGGCCTGCAAAATCTTTCCATTCTGAAATATACCATCTTCAGTCTGTGCAATCCATTTTCCGCTCCCTCCACACGCTGCTCGAGACCTGTGAGTTTTGATTCAGGTTTCTAAATTCCAGCTTCGTTTCCGCCCTCATGTCTCTTTATTCCCTGAAAAGTTGCTCAAGCGAGGCGAGATGGTTGCTCTGTCTCCTCTTCAGTGTCGACCATGCTGGATATGGAAGGGCTACGTACGATCTTCTGGAGGCCGTGCGATCCTTTCTCATCCTGTGAGTTTGGCTTCAATTTCACCCTATCTTTGTTTGGCTTGTCCTTAGCAGTTTGTATTCGCCATTTCTCCGTTTTGTATTTATTTTAGTGGGTATTTTGTCTTTCTGAGTATATGGGGGTGAGGCTCGCTTCACTTGCTCCTGCTAGGCTCCGATGCCACGGAGTCGATGGCATTTTTTAAAAAGAAACTTCTACTTGCCTCCTGTGCTAACTTTTTTAAAAAGGTTTCAGGACCTGCTCGCTGGAGCGCTGACCACGCTTCCTCCACTCTGGACTTGCTTTTCACACCAACCACCATATTTTATTTTATATAATTGCTGTGGCAAGAAAACACTCCCAGCAATTATATAAATTAAACATAATTGTGTGTTTAACAGTTTTACGCATCCTTTGATGTTGGATGCTTAAATAAACCCTTGAGCTTTGCTCTTGGGGTTTATGTAGCATCAACACCTCAGTGTGTGTAAAATCATTAAACACACAACCTTGCGATTATTCTATATATTATAGGGAATAATATGGGTTGCGATGCTGTTTAATCTTTTCACAAGAAGTGATGCTGGGGTATTCAAAACTGGCTGAGAACATTAATAATATCTTCTTTTACTTTTGTTTTATTTTCACTTATGCAGAGATTACATCCTCATACAGACATATAAATCATATTCAGTATACATTCTACTGAGCAGTGTTGCCAGTCCACCATGAGCGTCAGAATGCTTGTTTGGTGGTGCACCGACTGGTGTCAATGCGTCCTGACATCCCAGTACAGAGTCGCTTCTCATGCACACTACCAATCAGGTATATGGAGATCACGGTCATCTGACATCACTCCATGCCTCCCCACCCATCAACCATACTGACATTCGGTACAATTCGACCACTCACGCACACCTCAATTAGCCATACAGACAACTGGCAACACTCACCCCACCCTATTTGCTTTGACGTCCGGTACAGTCACCATTCCGCACACCAAAAATCAGGCATCCTGAGATCGTGGTGGATGGGCACTACTTTTATGCCCCCACCCATAAATCAGGCACCCAGACATCAGTCAACTGGCACCACTTATGCCTCCTCCACTGAAGACATCGGAACACTGTCAACATGCACAATCCATCATCCTGACATCAAGTTCGAACAGGATATCAAGGATGCCTTACTGGTGTGCTTCTGTGGTGCCAGCATTCAGCATGCGAATGGGCGTGGTAGTGCCGAGTTGACATTATGTCAGGATGCCTGTTTGGTGGTGTGCGTGACTGCTGTCAATGCATCGCCCATCCTGGTACACAGTGCTGCCATCATGCTCACCTCCAATCAAGCATCCAGACACCATGATTGTCTGGCACCACCATCCCCCTTCCCCAACAGGCATCCACATATCCAGCTCACAACTCGCGCATGTCACCAGTTAGGCATCCTGACAAAACAGTTGATCAGAAACACTCCTGACCTCCTCTTCTGGTGCATGCCATTAATCACAGTGGCAGAACACAATCTGCAGTCTTCCACACTCACCATGCTTTGTGTGTGGGACGGTGTATACACAAAGCAGGTTTACCCCAGTTTGTCAGGGACTGAGCGAAGGACATGGCATTGTGTGATCCCATTCTCTTGTGGAGTTTCCACTGGGCACACGGCAGTTCTCCTCCCATGACAGCATGGGAGGACTGGGAGGGGCAGGATCAGTAGCGTAAGCTGTGGTTCCTGCAATACAAGCAGACTAGATAGATCAAATGGCCTTCTTCTGGCTTCTTTGTATTTGTGTTCCTATCTGATGACTGAAACAGGCAAAAATCTGATCCCAGCACTTGATTCCTGGATTCTCTCCTACCATCTCGTAGCTGCTTACAGACTCTCGTCTCTCCTCACCGCTGTGTTCTGGTGAACATGACAGTGAGGGTCTGTATTCACTACCATCCTCTTCCATGGCACTACCAGGCCTTTGGCTAGATCTCCTCTGTTCACTCAACATCATCTTGACATCAATACCCCTGCCAACTTGACCCTGCCAGACCCATTGCTGTGCCAAAATATGAAGGTAATGGCTGGCATGGTACATGTAATTGCACTGCTTACACCTTATATTCTAGCAGAAATATTGCTAAAGAGCACTTACTTGAGTCCTTGGGATTCCTGTATGGTGTTGAGTGACTTCGAAGAGAACATCCAGTTATACTGTACCTGTAATAAAAATAGCAACAAGGTCTCAAACAGTCTGCAGCTCTTTAGTAGCTAAAAACAAAGGCAATATAATGATAAAACAATACTTATCTGATACATGTGGTAAATGTCCTCCCACACTGTAGTCATTGTTCAATGGGATCTGTAGACAAAGTGGAAAATAGGTTAATATTAGTAATAAAATTGTGATTAGCTAAGTCTGTTGGGCATAAAGGACTTTTGTTTGTTTACATGGGTTGGTCGGGAGGGTAGATACAAAACCAAGGTAACACCCAAGTTGGTGAAAGACTCCAGTCATAGACACTCAGCTCCCCACCCACCCACCCAGCTCCTCTAAACCCATGCAAAGCACTTCCACAAACAGTCATCTCACCCCGCATCCCAAGCTCCTCTCCACCCATGCAAAGCCCTTCCACACAGTCAACTCCCACCACCCATATCACCCAGCTCCTCTCCACCCGTGCAAAGACCTCCAACACACACTCAACTCCCCTACATCACCCAGCTAGCTCCTCAAAACCTGTGCAAGCCCTTTTACATACACTCAGTTCCCCCCATATGACCCAGCTCTTCTCCGCCCATACAAAGGCCTTCCACACACACTCAAACCCCCCACATAACCCAGCTCCTCTCCACCAGTGCAAAGCACTTCCACACACTCAACTCCCATCCTCATCACTCAGCTTCTCTCCACCCATGCAAAGCCCATCCACACACACACTCAAATCCTCCCCACATCACCCAGCTCCTCTCCACCATGCAAAGCCAATCCACAAGCTCAACCCCCCACATCACTCAGCTCCTCTCCAGCCAAGGCCCCTAGAATTCTGCAGCTGCAGAATTTGTGCAAAACTTGCAATCTACTACAGAACTTCTGCAGTGCCACAAATTCACTCTTCTTGGTGATTTTTTATTAATATTTCTGTTTATCCATAAATTTGCTTCCCTTCCTCTCTTTTATATCCAAAACACCCTTAAATACTCAGAATGTGATGTTATCATTGCTATAACATCATACATTAATATGAAATGGCTGCATACATGCAACAGAAATTAACTGTCACTTATCTGCCTCAGCTCCACTGCCACACACACACACACACACAGACACACAGTATATATCTCTAACTACACACACATATCTATGTATGTTACAGATTACATATAAATAGATAAGTGATACACAGTGGAAACTCATGAGTGGTGTAGAAAGCACATACAATATAAAAGTGATACAGGTGGAGACTAATTAGTGGGATAGAGGCATGCATATAGAAATACCTTATTTATCACATAAGGTCCCATCTGCATATTTCATTTATGCAATAGGCCTGGACCTTAAGGAGTACATTTGTTTTGCTTTTTATGCAAAAATTATTTCTATGACTGTTATTTTTTGAACTAGTGTTACCGTGCTTTCCACCATTCTGATTGCTATAACCACTGTCATGAAAGTGAAGTCAGGATGACAAACTGACACTGTGATGTGGTAATTTAATAGTGCTGCAGAACTTTCACAGAAATTACAATTCACTGTCGAAGATGTTCTGCGGCAATGGTAGTCTTGCTACTGTGCTGCAGAAAAGTAGGGGCCTCGTGTCCAGCAATGCAAAGTCCTTAATCATGCACTCAACTCCCCCACATCACCCAGCTCCTCTCCAGCCATGCAAAGCCCTTCCACAAGCACTCAACCCCCCATCACCCAGTTCCTCTCCAGCCATGCAAAGCCCTTCCACACACACTCAATTCCCACCCATCACCAGCCCTCCACTCCTATTCAGCCCTTCCACACACACTCAACTTCCCACCACATTACTCAGCTCCTCTCTGCCATGCAAAGCCCTTCCACAGACACTCCAACTCCGTCACTTCACCCAGCTCCAATCCAGCTATGCAAAGCCCTTCCAAAGACAGTCAACTCACCCCAACATCACCCAGCTCCTCTTCACCAATGCAAAGTTTTCCAACACACCTCAACTCCCCACACCACCCAGCTCCTCCTGCCCCATGCAAGTCCTTCCACACACACTCAAAACGCCCCATAACCCAGCTACTCTCCACCAAAGCAAATCACTCACACACACTCAACTCCCACTTCACCACCCAACTCCACTCCATCCATGCAAAGCCCTTCCTCACATAGTCAACTCCAACCACATCATCCAGCTCTTCTCCACCCATGCAAGACCTTCCACACATACATAACTTCTCCCATCACCCAGCTCCACTTCACCCATACAAAGCCCATCCACATAGGGTCAACTCCGCCACCCATATCACCAAGCTCCTCTTCATCTGTGCAAAGCCCTTCCCACAGTCAAATCCCCCAACATTACCCAGCTCCTCTCCACCCGTGCAAGGGCCTCCAACACACACTCCCTCCCAAAACATCACCCTAGCTCCTCTCCACCCATACAAAAGCCCTTCCACCTACACTTAATTCCTCCCATATCACCCAGCTCCTCTCCACCTGAGCAAGCTCTTCCACACACCTCAACTCCCAAGCACATCACGCAACTCCACTATGCCCATGCAAAGCCCTTACACAGACACCTAACTGCCCCCTACATATCCCAGATCCTCTGCAGCCATAAAAGCCCATCCACACACAGTCAACTCCCCAACATCACCCAGCTCCTCTGCAGCCATGCTAAGCCCTTCCACACACCTCAACTCCTCCCACAACACCCAGCATCTCTCCACCATGCAAAGCTCTCCAACACACACTCCAACTCTCTCCTACATCACCAAGCTCCTCTTCAGCCATGCAAAGCCCTTCCCACACCTCAACTCCCTCACATCACCCAGCTCCTCTCCAGCCATGCAAAGCCCTTCCACACACTGAACTTCCCCACATCACCCAGCTCTTCTCCAGGCATGAAAAGTCCCTCCACACTCCAACTCCCCATCACCCAGCTCCTCTCCAGCCATGCAAAGCCCTTCCACACACAGTCAACTCCGTCCCAAATCACCCATCTCCTCTCCAGTTATGCAAAGCTCCTCCACATACACTCAACTCCCCAACATCATTCAGCTCAACTCCACCCATGCAAACCACTTCTACACACACTCAACTCCCCCACATCACCCAGCCCTCTCCACCTATTAAAGCCCTTCCACACACTCAACTCCCCACATCACCCAGCTCCTCTCCGCCCATGCAAAGCCCATCCACAGACACTCAACTCCCACCACATCACCCAGCTCCTCTCCACCCATGCAAATCCCTTCACAGACACTCAGCTCCCCCCATCACCCAGCTCCTCTCTGCCAGTGCATAGCCCTTCCACACACCTCCAACCCCCCACAAAACCCAACTCCTCTCCACCTGTGCAAAACACCTCCACACTGAACTCCCACCCATCACCACAGCTCCTCTCCAGCCATGCAAAGCCCTCCACACACACTGAACTCCTCACATCACCCAGCTCTTCTCCAGGCATGAAAAGTCCTCCACACACTCCAACTCTCCCCACATCAGCCAGCTCCTCCAGCGATGCAAAGCCCTTCCACACACAGTCAACTCTGTCCCAAATCACCCATCTCCTCTCCAGTTATGCAAAGCTCCTCCACAAACACTCAACTCCCCAACATCATTCAGCTCATCTCCACCCATGCAAACCACTTCTACACACACCAACTCCACACATCACCCAGCCCTCTCCACCTATTAAAGCCCTTCCACACACTCAACTCCCCCATCACCCAGCTCATCTCCGCCCATGCAAAGCCCTTCCACAGACACTCAACTCCCACCACATCACCCAGCTCCTCTCCACCAATGCAAATCCCTTCCACAGACACTCAGCTCCCCCATCACCCAGCTCCTCTGCCAGTGCATAGCTCTTCCACACACACTCAACCCCCACAACGCCCAACTCCTCTCCACCTGTGCAAAACACCTCCACACACTGAACTCCCACCCACATCACCCAGCTCCTCTCCCATTTATGCCAGGCCCTTCCACACACAGTTAACACCCCCACATCACCCAGCTCCACTCCACCCATTCAAAGCCCATTCACAGATAGTCAACTCCCCCACCCATATCCCCAGGCTCCTCTCCACCTGTGCAAATTCCTTCCACACAGTCAACTCCTCCCACATCATCCAGCTCGTCTCCACCATTGCAAAGCCCTTCCACACACACTCAACACCACCCACATCATTCATCTCCTCTCAACCCATGCAAAGCCCTTCCAGACACACTCAACTTCCCCATGTCACCCAGCTCCTCTCCACCAATGCAAAGCCCTTCCACACACACTCAGCTCCCCTGCATCAACCAGCTCCTCTCCAGTCATGAAAAGCCCTTCCACAGACAGTCAACTCCCCATCACCCAGTCCTCTCCAGCCATACAATGCTCTTCCACACACTCAACTCCCCATCACCCAGCATCTCTCCACCCATGCAAGCCCTCCAACACACACCACAACTCCATCCCACATCACCCTGCTCCTCTTCATCCATGCAAAGCCCTTCCACAGACACTCAACTTCCCCCACATCACCCAGCTCTCCAGTCATGCAAAGCCCTTCCAAAGACATTCAACTCTCCCGTGACATCACACAGCTCCTCTCTAGAGATGAAAAGCCCATCCACACAAACTCTAAACCACCTTACATAACCCAGCTCCTCTCCAGCAATGCAAATCACTTCCACACATACTCAACTCCCACTTCATCACCCAGCTCCCTCCACCCATAGCAATGCCCTTCCACACAGTCAACTCCCCCAACATCACCCAGCTCCTCCACCCTGCAAAGCCCATCCACACACACTCCAATCCCTCTGCATCAACTAGCTCCTCTACAGTCATGCAAAGCCCTTCCACATACACTGAATGGCCCCATCACCCAGCATCTCTTCATCCATGCAAAGATCTCCAACACCGTCAACTCCCCTACATCACCCAGCTCCTCTTCACCTGTGCAAGCCTTCCACACACATTCAACTCCCCACACTCTCAGCTCCTCTCTGGCCATGCAAAGCCCTTCAACACACACTCAACTCACCCCCATCACCCAGCTCCTTTCCAGCAATGCAAAGCCCTTCCACACACAGTCAGCTCCCCACATCACCCAACTCCTCTCCAGCCATGCAAACCCCTTCCACACACACCTCAACTCCCTCCACATCACCCAGCTCCTGTCCAGCAATCCAAAGCCCTTCCCACACCCTCAACTCCCACATCACCCAGCTCCTCTCCAGCCATGCAAAGCCCTTATACACACATTCAACTCCCTCCCAAATCACCCAACTCCTCTCCAGTTATGTAAAGCTCCTCCACATACACTCAACTCCTCCACATCACAGAGCTCCTCACACCCATGCACAGCCCTTCTACACACACTAACTCCCCACATCTCCCAGACCCTCTCCACCCATTAAAAGCCTTTCCACACACTAAACCCCCCACACACCTGCTCCTCTCTGCCATTGCAAAGCCCTTCCACAGATACTCAACTCCCACCACATCACCCAGCTCCTCTCCACCTTTGCAAATCCCTTGCACACACACTCAACTCCAGCCCCACATCAACCAGCTGCTCTCTAACCATGCAAAGCCCTTTCAAAGACAGTCAACACACGCACCTCATCACACAACTCTTCTCCAGCCATGCAAAGCTCTTACACACACTCAACTCCCCCACATCAACCAACTCCTCTCCACCCATGCTAAGTTCCTTCCAAAGACAGTCAACTAACCTACACATCACACAGCTCCTTCCAGAGATGCAAAGCCCACCAACACACACTCAGCTCCTCCACATCATCCAGCTCCTCTCCAGCCATGCAAAGCCCTTCCAAAGACAGTCAACTCATCCCCACATCACCTAGCTCCTCTCCGCCCAAGCATAGCCATTCTAGACACACTCAAAACCTCCCACATAACCCAACTCCTCTCCACCCGAGCAAAGCACTTCCAGACACTGACCTCCACCCACATCACCCAGCTCCTCCAGTCATGCAAAGCCCTTCCAAGACAGTCAACTCACCCTCGCATCACACAGCTCCTCTCCAGAGATGCAAAGCCCATCCACACACTCAACTCCCCCCCATCAGCCAGCTCCTCTCCACCGATGCAAAGGCCTCCAACACACACTCAACTCAGCAAACATCACCCAGCTCCTCTTCACCCATGCAAAGCCCATCCACAGACAGTCAAGTCAACCACCCATATCACCCAGCTCCTCTCCACCCGTGAAAATTCCTTCCACACAGTCAACTCCTTCCACATCACCCAGCTCATCTCCACCATTACAAAGCCTTTCCACACACAATCAACACCCCACATCACTCATCTCCTCTCCACCCATGCAAAGCCTTTCAACACACCTCAACTCCTCCCATCTCCCAGCTCCTCTCAACCCATCCAAAGCCCTTCTAGACAAACTCAACTTCCCCCACGTCACCCAGCTCCTCTCCACCAATGCAAAGCCCCTCCACACATTCTCAGCTCCTCTGCATCAACCAGCTCCTCTCCAGCCATGAAAAGCCCTTCCACAGACAGTCAACTCCCCCACATCACCCAGCTTCTCTCCAGCCATGCAAATCCCTTCCACACACACTCTACTCCCCACATTACCTAGCATCTCTCCACCCTTGCAAAGCCCTCCAACACACACACACTCCCCACATCCAGCCAGCTCATCTCCACCATGCAAGGCCTCCAACACACACACTGAACTCCAGCAAACATCACCTAGCTCCTCTCCACCCATGCAAAGCCCTTCCACCTGCACTGAATTCCTCCCATATCACCCAGTTCCTCTCCGCCTGTGCAAGCACTTCCACACACTCTCAACTCCCAATCACATCACTCAACTCCTCTACTTCCATGCAAAGCCCTTCCACAGACACTCACCTGCTCCCATCACCCAGCTCCTCTCCAGTCTTGCAAAGCCCTTCTAAAGACAGTCAACTCTCCCACATATCACACAGCTCCTCTGCAGAGATGCAAAGCCCATCCACACACACTCAACTCCCCCACATCAGCCAGCTCCTCTCCAGCCATGCAAAGCCCTTCCCACACACAGTCAACTCCGTCCCAAATCACCCATCTCCTCTCCAGTTATGCAAAGCTCCTCCACATACACTCAACTCCCCAACATCATTCAGCTCATCTCCACCCATGCAAACCACTTCTACACACTCAACTCCCCACATCACCCAGCCCTCTCCACCTATTAAAAAGCTTCCACACACTCAACTCCCCACATCACCCAGCTCCTCTCCGCCCATGCAAAGCCCTTCCACAGACACTCAACTCCCACCACATCACCCAGCTCCTCTCCACCAATGCAAATCCTTCCACAGACACTCAGCTCCCCCATCACCCAGCTCCTCTCTGACAGTGCATAGCCCTTCCACACACACTCAACCCCCCACAAAACCCAACTCCTCTCCACCTGTGCAAAATCACCTCCACACACTGAAATCCCACCCACATCACCCAGCTCCTCTCCATTTATGCCAGGCCTTCCACACAGTCAACACCCTCCCACATCACCCAGCTCCACTCCACCCATTCAAAGCCCATTCACAGATAGTCAACTCCCCACCCATATCACCAGGCTCCTCTCCACCTGTGCAAATTCCTTCCACACAGTCAACTCCTCCCAATCACCCAGCTCGTCTCCACCATTGCAAAGCCCTTCCACACACCCAACACCACCCACATCACTCATCTCCTCTCAACCCATGCAAAGCCCTTCAGACACACTCAACTTCCCCATGTCACCCAGCTCCTCTCCACCAATGCAAAGCCCTTCCACACACACTCAGCTCCCCTGCATCAACCAGCTCCTCTCCAGTCATGAAAAGCCCTTCCACAGACAGTCAACTCCCCATCACCCAGCTCCTCTCCAGCCATACAATGCCCTTCCACACACTCAACTCCCCACATCCCCAGCATCTCTCCACCCATGCAAAGCCCTCCAACACACACAGAACTCCATCCCACATCACGCAGCTCTTCTGCACCCATGCAAACCCTTCCACAGATCCTCCAACTTCCCCAATCACCCTGCTCCTCTGCATACATGCAAAGCCCTTCCACAGACACTCAACTTCCCCACATCACCCAGCTCCTCTCCAGTCATGCAAAGCCCTTCCAAAGACATTCAACTCTCCCGCACTCACACAGCTCCTCTCTAGAGATGCAAAGCCCATCCACACAAACTCAAAACCACCTCACATAACCCAGCTCCTCTTCAGCAATGCAAATCACTTCCACACATACTCAACTCCCACTTCATCACCCAGCTCCACTCCACCCATGCAATGCCCTTCCACACAGTCAACTCCCCCAACATCACCCAGCTCCCTCCACCCATGCAAAGCCCATCCACACACTCAAATCCTCTGCATCAACTAGCTCCTCTACAGTCATGCAAAGCCCTTCCACATACACTCAATTGCCCCATCACCCAGCATCTCTTCACCCATGCAAAGATCTCCAACACATCGTCAACTCCCCTACATCACCCAGCTCCTCTTCACCTGTGCAAAGCCCTTCCACACACATTCAACTCCCCACACATCTTCCAGCTCCTCTCTGGCAATGCAAAGCCCTTCAACACACACTCAACTCACCCCACATCACCCAGCTTCTCCAGCTATGCAAAGCCCTTCCACACACCCAGCCCCCACATCACCCAGCTCCTGTCCAGCAATGCAAAGCCCTTCCACACACCCTCAACCCCCACATCACCCAGCTCCTCCAGCCATGCAAAGCCCTTATACACACATTCAGCTCCCTCCCAAATCACCCAACTCCTCTCCAGTTATGTAAAGCTCCTCCACACACACTCAACTCCTCCACATCACAGAGCTCCTCCACACCCATGCACAGCCCTTCTACACACACTCAACTCCCCACATCACCCAGACCCTCTCCATCCATTAAAAGACTTTCCACACACACTAAACTCCCCACATCATGCTGCTCCTCTCCGCCATGCAAAGCCCTTCCACAGATACTCAACTCCCACCACATCACCCAGCTCCTCTCCACCTTTGCAAATCCCTTGCACACACTCAACTCCAGCCCCACATCAACCAGCTGCTCTCTAGCCATGCAAAGCCCTTTCAAAGACAGTCAACACACGCACTACATCACACAACTCTTCTCCAGCCATGCAAAGCTCTTCCACACACACCAACTCCCCCACATCAACCAACCCTCCACCCATGCTAAGCCCTTCCAAAGACAGTCAACTAACCCACACATCACACAGCTCCTCTCCAGAGATGCAAAGCCCACACACACTCAGCTCCCTCCACATCATCCAGCTCCTCTCCAGCCATGCAAACCCTTCCAAAGACAATCAACTCATCCCCACATCACCAGCTCCTTCCGCCCAAGCATAGCCATTCTAGACACACTCAAACCTCCCACATAACCCAACTCTCTCCACCCGAGCAAAGCACTTCCAGACACTGACCTCCACCCACATCACCCAGCTCCTCTCCAGTCATGCAAAGCCCTTCCAAAGACAGTCAACTCACCTCGCATCACACAGCTCCTCTCCAGAGATGCAAAGCCCATCCACACACACCAACTCCCCCACATCAGCCAGCTCCTTCCACCCATGCAAAGGCCTCCAACACACACTCAACTCAGCAAACATCACCCAGCTCCTCTTCACCCATGCAAAGCCCATCCACAGACAGTCAAGTCAACCACCCATATCACCCAGCTCCTCTCCACCGTGAAAATTCCTTCCACACAGTCAACTCCTTCCACATCACCCAGCTCATCTCCACCATTACAAAGCCTTTCCACACACAATCAACACCCCACATCACTCATCTCCTCTCCACCCATGCAAAGCCTTTCAACACACACTCAACTCCCTCCCATCTCCCAGCTCCTCTCAACCCATCCAAAGCCCTTCAGACACACCCAACTTCCCCATGTCACCCAACCTTCCACCAATGCAAAGCTCCTCCACACATATACTCAGCTCCCTCTGCATCAACCAGCTCCTCTCCAGACATGAAAAGCCCTTCCACAGACAGTCAACTCCCCACATCACCCAGCTTCTCTCCAGCCATGCAAATCCTTCCACACACACTCTCCCCCACATTACCTAGCATCTCCACCCTTGCAAAGCCCTCCAACACACACACAACTCCCCACATCAGCCAGCTCATCTCCACCCATGCAAAGGCCTCCAACACACACTCAACTCCAGCAAACATCACCTAGCTCCTCCACCCATGCAAAGCCCTTCCACCTGCACTGAATTCCTCCCATATCACCCAGTTCCTCTCCGCCTGTGCAAAGCACTCCACACACTCAACTCCCAATCACATCACTAACTCCTCTACTCCCATGCAAAGCCCTTCCACAGACACTCACCTGCTCCCACATCACCCAGCTCCTCTCCAGTCTTGCAAAGCCCTTCTAAAGACAGTCAACTCTCCCACATATCACACAGCTCCTCTGCAGAGATGCAAAGCCCATCCACACACACCAACTCCCCCATCAGCCAGCTCCTCTCCAGCCATGCAAAGCCCTTCCACACACAGTCAACTCCGTACCAAATCACCCATCTCCTCTCCAGTTATGCAAAGCTCCTCCACATACACTCAACTCCCCAACATCATTCAGCTCATCTCCACCCATGCAAACCACTTCTACACACACTCAACTCCCCATCACCCAGCCCCTCTCCACCTATTAAAAGCCCTTCCACACACTCCAACTCCCCACATCACCCAGCTCCTCTCGCCCATGCAAAGCCCTTCCACAGACACTCAACTCCCACCACATCACCCAGCTCCTCTCCACCAATGCAAATCCTTCCACAGACACTCAGCTCCCCCACATCTCCCAGCTCCTCTCTGCCAGTGCATAGCCCTTCCACACACACTCAACCCCCCACAAAGCCCAACCCCTCTCCACCTGTGCAAAACACCTCCACACACTGAACTCCCACCCACATCACCCAGCTCCTCCATTTATGCCAGGCCCTTCCACACACAGTCAACACCCCCACATCACCCAGCTCCACTCCACCCATTCAAAGCCCATTCACAGATAGTCAACTCCCCACCCATATCACCAGGCTCCTCTCCACCTGTGCAAATTCCTTCCACACCGTCAACTCCTCCCACATCACCCAGCTCCTCTCCACCATTGCAAAGCCCTTCCACACACACTCAACACCACCCACATCACTCATCTCCTCTCAACCCATGCAAAGCCCTTCCAGACACACTCAACTTCCCCCATGTCACCCAGCTCCTCTCCACCAATGCAAAGCCCTTCCACACACACTCAGCTCCCCTGCATCAACCAGCTCCTCTCCAGTCATGAAAGCCCTTCCACAGACAGTCAACTCCCCCATCACCCAGCTCCTCTCCAGCCATACAATGCCCTTCCACACACACTCAACTCCCCATCACCCAGCATCTCTCCACCCATGCAAAGCCCTCCAACACACACACAACTCCATCCCACATCACCCAGCTCTTCTGCAACCCATGCAGCTCCTTCCACAGACACCCAACTTCCCCACATCACCCTGCTCCTCTGCATCCATGCAAAGCCCTTCCACAGACACTCAACTTCCCCACATCACCCAGCTCTCTCCAGTCATGCAAAGCCCTTCCAAAGACATTCAACTCTCCCACATCACACAGCTCCTCTCTAGAGATGCAAAGCCCATCCACACAAACTCAAACCACCTTACATAACCCAGCTCCTCTCCAGCAATGCAAATCACTTCCACACATACTCAACTCCCACTTCATCACCCAGCTCCACTCCACCCATGCAATGCCCATCCCACACAGTCAAATCCCTCTGCATCAACTAGCTCCTCTACAGCCATGCAAAGCCCTTCCACATACACTCAATTGCCCCCACATCACCCAGCATCTCTTCACCCATGCAAAGATCTCCAACACATCGTCAACTCCCCTACATCACCCAGCTCCTCTTCACCTGTGCAAAGCCCTTCCACACATTCAACTCCCCACACATCTCCCAGCTCCTCTGGCCATGCAAAGCCCTTCAACACACACTCAACTCACCCCCACATCACCCAGCTCCTTTCCAGCAATGCAAAGCCTTCCACACACAGTCAGCTCCCCCACATCACCCAACTCCTCTCCAGCCATGCAAACCCCTTCCACACACTCAACTCCTCCACATCTCCCAGCTCCTCTCCAGCTATGCAAAGCCCTTCCACACACACTCAGCCCCCACATCACCCAGCTCCTGTCCAGCAATGCAAAGCCCTTCCACACCTCAACCCCACATCACCCAGCTCTCTCCAGCCATGCAAAGCCCTTATACACACATTCAACTCCTCCCAAATCACCCAACTCTCTCCAGTTATGTAAAGCTCCCTCCATACACTCAACTCCTCCACATCACAGAGCTCCTCACACCCATGCACAGCCCTTCTAGACACACTCAACTCCCCCACATCTCCCAGACCTCTCCACCCTTTAAAAGCCTTTCCACACACAGTAAACTCCCCACATCACCCTCTCCTCTCCACACTATGCAAAGCCCTTCCACAGATACTCAACTCCCACCACATCACCCAGCTCCTCTCCACCTTTGCAAATCCCTTGCACACACACTCAACTCCAGCCCCACATCAACCAGCTGCTCTCTAGCCATGCAAAGCCCTTTCAAAGACAGTCAACACACGCACTACATCACACAACTCTTCTCCAGCCATGCAAAGCTCTTCCACACACACTCAACTCCCCCACATCAACCAACTCCTCTCCACCCATGCTAAGCCCTTCCAAAGACAGTCAACTAACCCACACATCACACAGCTCCTCTCCAGAGATGCAAAGCCCACCCACACACACTCAGCTCCCTCCACATCATCCAGCTCCTCTCCAGCCATGCAAAGCCCTTCCAAAGACAGTCAACTCATCCCCACATCACCTAGCTCTCTCCGCCCAAGCATAGCCATTCTAGACACACTCAAAACCTCCCACATAACCCAACTCCTCTCCACCCGAGCAAAGCACTTCCAGACACTGACCTCCCACCCACATCACCCAGCTCCTCTCCAGTCATGCAAAGCCCTTCCAAAGACAGTCAACTCACCCTCGCATCACACAGCTCCTCTCCAGAGATGCAAAGCCCATCCACACACACTCAACTCCCCCACATCAGCCAGCTCCTCTCCACCCATGCAAAGGCCTCCAACACACTCAACTCAGCAAACATCACCCAGCTCCTCTTCACCCATGCAAAGCCCATCCACAGACAGTCAAGTCAACCACCACATCACCCAGCTCCTCTCCACCCGTGAAAATTCCTTCCACACAGTCAACTCCTTCCACATCACCCAGCTCGTCTCCACCATTACAAAGCCTTTCCACACACAATCAACACCCCACATCACTCATCTCCTCTCCACCCATGCAAAGCCTTTCAACACACACTCAACTCCCTCCATCTCCCAGCTCCTCTCAACCCATCAAAGCCCTTCTAGACAAACTCAACTTCCCCACGTCACCCAGCTCCTCTCCACCAATGAAAAGCCCCTCCACACATACTCAGCTCCCTCTGCATCAACCAGCTCCTCTCCAGCCATGAAAAGCCCTTCCACAGACAGTCAACTCCCCACATCACCCAGCTTCTCTCCAGCCATGCAAATCCTTCCACACACACTCTACTCCCCACATTACCTAGCATCTCTCCACCCTTGCAAAGCCCTCCAACACACACACAACTCCCCCACATCAGCCAGCTCATCTCCACCCATGCAAAGGCCTCCAACACACACTCAACTCAGCAAACATCACCTAGCTCCTCTCCACCCATGCAAAGCCCTTCCACCTGCACTGAATTCCTCCATATCACCCAGTTCCTCTCTGCCTGTGCAAAGCACTTCCACACCTCTCAACTCCCAATCACATCACTCAACTTCTCTACTCCCATGCAAAGGCCTTCCACAGACACTCACCTGCTCCACATCACCCAGCTCCTCTCCAGTCTTGCAAAGCCCTTCTAAAGACAGTCAACTCTCCCACACATCACACAGCTCCTCTGCAGAGATGCAAGCCCATCCACACACACTCAACTCCCCAACATCATTCAGCTCATCTCCACCTTTTCAAACCACTTCTACACGCACTCAACTCCCCCACATCAGCCCCTCTCCACCTATTAAAAGCCCTTCCACACACTCAACTCCCCACATCACCCAGCTCCTCTCCGCCCATGCAAAGCCCTTCCACAGACACTCAACTCCCACCACATCACCCAGCTCCTCTCCACCAATGCAAATCCCTTCCACAGACACTCAGCTCCCCACATCACCCAGCTCCTCTGCCAGTGCATAGCCCTTCACACACACTCAACCCCCCACAAACCCAACTCCTCTCCACCTGTGCAAAACACCTCCACACACTGAACTCCCACCCACATCACCCAGCTCCTCCATTTTATGCCAGGCCCTTCCACACACAGTCAACACCCTCCCACATCACCCAGCTCCACTCCACCCATTCAAAGCCCATTCACAGATAGTCAACTCCCCACCCATATCACCAGGCTCCTCTCCACCTGTGCAAATTCCTTCCACACAGTCAACTCCTCCCACATCACCCAGCTCTCTCCACCATTGCAAAGCCCTTCCACACCTCAACACCACCCATCACTCATCTCCTCTCAACCCATGCAAAGCCCTTCCAGACACACTCAACTTCCCCATGTCACCCTGCTCCTCTCCACCAATGCAAAGCCCTTCCACACACACTAGCTCCCTGCATCAACCAACTCTTCTCCAGTCATGAAAAGCCCTTCCACAGACAGTCAACTCCCCATCACCCAGCTCCTCTCCAGCCATACAATGCCCTTCCACACTCAAACTCCCCACATCACCCAGCATCTCTCCACCCATGCAAAGCCCCACCACACACACAACTCCATCCCACATCACCCAGCTCTTCTGCACCCATGCAAAGCCCTTCCACAGACACCAACTTCCCCCACATCACCCTGCTCCTCTGCATCCATGCAAAGCCCTTCCACAGACACTCAACTTCCCCATCACCCAGCTCCTCTCCAGTCATGCAAAGCCCTTCCAAAGACATTCAACTCTCCGCACATCACACAGCTCCTCTCTAGAGATGCAAAGCCCATCCACACAAACTCAAAACCACCTCACATAACCCAGCTCCTCTCCAGCAATGCAAATCACTTCCACACACACTCAACTCCCACTTCATCACCCAGCTCCACTCCACCCATGCAATGCCCTTCCACACAGTCAACTCCCCAACATCACCCAGCTCCCCTCCACCCATGCAAAGCCCATCCACACACTCAAATCCTCTGCATCAACGCTCCTCTACAGTCATGCACTCTCCACATACCCTCAATTGCCCCACATCCCAGCATCTCTTCACCCATGCAAGATCTCCAACACATCAACTCCCCTACATCACCCAGCTCCTCTTCACCTGTGCAAAGCCCTTCCACTCACATTCAACTCCCACACATCTCTCAGCTCTCTCTCTGGCCAGTGCATAGCCCTTCCACACACACTCAACCCCTACAAACCCAACTCCTCTCCACCAGTGCAAACACCTCCACACACTGAACTCCCACCCACATCACCCAGCTCCTCCATTTATGCCATGCCCTTCCACACACAGTCAACACCTCCCAAATCACCCAGCTCCATCCACCCATTCAAAGCCCATTCACAGACAGTCAACTCCCACCCATATCACCAGGCTCCTCTCCACCTGTGCAAATTCCTTCCACACACATCAACTCCTCCCATCACCCAGCTCGTCTCCACCCATGCAAAGCCCTTCCACACACACTCAACACCACCACACATCACCCAGCTCCTCTCAACCCATCAAAGCCCTTCCAGACACTCAACTTCCCCCATGTCACCCAGCTCCTTCCACCAATGCAAAGCCCTTCCACACACACTCAGCTCCCTCTGCATCAACCAGCTCCTCTCCAGCCATGAAAAGCCCTTCCACAGACAGTCAACTCCCCACATCACCCAGCTTCTCTCCAGCCATGCAAATCCCTTCCACACACTCTACTCCCCACATTACCTAGCATCTCTCCACCCTTGCAAAGCCCTCCAACACACACACAACTCCCCCACATCAGCCAGCCCATCTCCACCCATGCAAAGGCCTCCAACACACACCTCAACTCCAGCAAACATCACCTAGCTCCTCTCCACCCATGCAAAGCCCTTCCACCTGCACTGAATTCCTCCCATATCACCCAGTTCCTCTCCGCCTGTGCAAAGCACTTCCACACTCTCAACTCCCAATCACATCACTCAACTCCTCTACTCCCATGCAAAGCCCTTCCACAGACACTCACCTGCTCCACATCACCCAGCTCCTCTCCAGTCTTGCAAAGCCTTCCAAAGACAGTCAACTCCCACACATCACACAGCTCCTCTGCAGAGATGCAAGCCCATCCACACACACTCAACTCCCCCACATCAGCCAGCTCCTCCAGCCATGCAACCCTTCCACACACAGTCAACTCCGTCCCAAATCACCCATCTCCTCCCAGTTATGCAAAGCTCCTCCACATACACTCAACTCCCAACATCATCCAGCTCATCTCCACCCATGCAAACCACTTCACACGCACTCAACACTCCCCACATCACCCAGCCCCTCCACCTATTAAAAGCCCTTCCACACACACTCAACTCCCCCACATCACCCAGCTCCTCTCTGCCCATGCAAAGCCCTTCCACAGACACTCAACTCCCACCACATCACCCAGCTCCTCTCCACCAATGCAAATCCCTTCCACAGACACTCAGCTCCCCCACATCACCCAGCTCCTCTCTGCCAGTGCATAGCCCTTCCACACACACTCAACCCCCACAAAACCCAACTCCTCTCCACCTGTGCAAAACACCTCCACACTGAACTCCACCCACATCACCCAGCTCCTCTCCATTTATGCCAGGCCCTTCCACACAGTCAACACCCTCACATCACCCAGCTCCACTCCACCCATTCAAAGCCCATTCACAGATAGTCAACTCCCCACCCATATCACCAGGCTCCTCTCACCTGTGCAAATTCCTTCCACACAGTCAACTCCTCCCACATCACCCAGCCTGCCTCCACCATTGCAAAGCCCTTCCACACACACCCAACACCACCCACATCACTCATCTCCTCTCAACCCATGCAAAGCCCTTCCAGACACACTCAACTTCCCCCATGTCACCCATCCTCTCCACCAATGCAAAGCCCTTCCACACACTCAGCTCCCCTGCATCAACCAGCTCCTCTCCAGTCATCATGAAAGCCCTTCCACAGACAGTCAACTCCCCATCACCCAGCTCCTCCAGCCATACAATGCCCTTCCACACACTCAACTCCCACATCACCCAGCATCTCTCACCATGCAAAGCCCTCCAACACGCACACACCTCCATCCCACATCACCCAGCTCTTCTGCACCCATGCAAAGCCCTTCCACAGACAACCCAACTTCCCCACATCACCCTGCTCCTCTGCGTACATGCAAAGCCCTTCCACAGATACTCAACTTCCCCACATCACCCAGCTCCTCTCCAGTCATGCAAAGCCCTTCCAAAGACATTCAACTCTCCGCACATCACACAGCTCCTCTCTAGAGATGCAAAGCCCATCCACACAAACTCAAAACCACCTCACATAACCCAGCTCCTCTCCAGCAATGCAAATCACTTCCACACACACTCAACTCCCACTTCATCACCCAGCTCCACTCCACCCATGCAATGCCCTTCCACACAGTCAACTCCCCAACATCACCCAGCTCCCTCCACCCATGCAAAGCCCATCCACACACACTCAAATCCCTCTGCATCAACTAGCTCCTCTACAGTCATGCAAAGCCCTTCCACATACACTCAATTGCCCCCACATCACCCAGCATCTCTTCACCCATGCAAAGATCTCCAACACATAGTCAACTTCCCCACATCACCAGCTCCTCTTCACCTGTGCAAAGCCCTTCCACACATTCAACTCCCCACACATCTCCCAGCTCCTCTGGCCATGCAAAGCCCTTCCAACACACACTCAACTCACCCCACATCACCCAGCTCCTTTCCAGCAATGCAAAGCCCTTCCACACAGTCAGTCCCCCACATCACCCAACTCCTCTCCAGCCATGCAAACCCCTTCCACACACTCAACTCCCTCCACATCTCCCAGCTCCTCTCCAGCTATGCAAAGCCCTTCCACACACACTCAGCCCCCACATCACCCAGCTCCTGTCCAGCAATGCAAAGCCCTTCCACACACCCTCAACCCCACATCACCCAGCTCCTCCAGCCATGCAAAGCCCTTATACACACATTCAACTCCCTCCCAAATCACCAACTCCTCTCCAGTTATGTAAAGCTCCTCCACAGACATTCAACTCCTCCTCATCACAGAGCTCCTCTACTACCATGCACAGCCCTTCTACACACACTCAACTCCCCCATCACCCAGACCCTCTCCACACATTAAAAGCCTTTCCACACACTAAACTCCCCCATCACCCTGCTCTCCTCTCCACCATCTACAGCCCTTCCACAGATACTCAACTCCCACCACATCACCCAGCTCCTCTCCACCTTTGCAAACCCCTTGCACACACTCAACTCCAGCCCCACATCAACCAGCTGCTCTCTAGCCATGCAAAGCCCTATCAAAGACAGTCAACACGCACTACATCACACAACTCTTCTCCAGCCATGAAAGCTCTTCCACACACTCAACTCCCCCAGATCAACCAACTCCTCTCCACCCATGCTAAGCCCTTCCAAAGACAGTCAACTAACCCACACATCACACAGCTCCTCCAGGATGCAAAGCCCACCCACATCACTCAGCTCCTCCACATCATCCAGCTCCTCTCCAGCCATGCAAAGCCCTTCCAAAGACAGTCAACTCATCCCCACATCACCTAGCTCCTTCCGCCCAAGCATAGCCATTCTAGACACACTCAAACCTCCCACATAACCCAACTCCTCTCCACCCGAGCAAAGCACTTCCAGACACTGACCTCCCACCCACATCACCCAGCTCCTCTCAGTCATGCAAAGCCCTTCCAAAGACAGTCAACTCACCCCTCAGCATCACCAGCCCCTCCAGAGATGCAAAGCCCATCCACACACACCAACTCCCCCACATCAGCCAGCTCCTCTCCACCCATGCAAAGGCCTCCAACACACTCAACTCAGCAAACATCACCCAGCTCCTCTTCACCCATGCAAAGCCCATCCACAGACAGTCAAGTCAACCACCCATATCACCCAGCTCCTTCCACCCGTGAAAATTCCTTCCACACAGTCAACTCCTTCCACATCACCCAGCTCGTCTCCACCATTACAAAGCCTTTCCACACACAATCAACACCCCCACATCACTCATCTCCTCTCCACCCATGCAAAGCCTTTCAACACACTCAACTCCTCACATCTCCCAGCTCCTCTCAACCCATCAAAAGCCCTTCTAGACACACTCAACTTCCCCACGTCACCCAGCTCCTCTCCACCAATGCAAAGCCCCTCCCACATACTCAGCTCCCTCTGCATCAACCAGCTCCTCTCCAGCCATGAAAAGCCCTTCCACAGACAGTCAACTCCCCCACATCACCCAGCTTCTCTTCAGCCATGCAAATCCTTCCACACACTCTACTCCCCACATTACCTAGCATCTCCACCCCCTTGCAAAGCCCTCAACACACACACACAACTCCCCCCATCAGCCAGCTCATCTCCACCCATTCAAAGGCCTCCAACACACACTCCACTCAGCAAACATCACCTAGCTCCTCTCCACCCATGCAAAGCCCTTCCACCTGCACTGAATTCCCTCCATATCACCCAGTTCCTCTCAGCCTGTGCAAACACTTCCACCTCTCAACTCCCAATCATCACTCAGCTCCTCTACTCCATGCAAAGCCCTTCCACAGACACTCACCTGCTCCCACATCATCCAGCTCCTCTCAAGTCTTGCAAAGCCCTTCCAAAGACAGTCAATTTCCCACACATCACACAGCTCCTCTGCAGAGATGCAAAGCCCATCCACACACACTCAACTCTCCCCCATCAGCCAGCTCCTCTCCAGCCATGCAAAGCCCTTCCACACAGTCAACTCCATCCCAAATCACCCATCTCCTCTCCAGTTATGCAAGCTCCTCCACATACTCTCAACTCCCCAACATCATTCAGCTCATCTCCACCCATGCAAACCACTTCTACACACACTCAACTCCCCCATCACCCAGCCCCTCTCCACCTATTAGAAGCCCTTCCACACAAACTCCAACTCCCACATCCACCCAGCTCCTCTCCGCCTATGCAAAGCCCTTCCACAGACACTCAAATCCCACCACATCACCCAGCTCCTCTCTGCCAGTCATAGCCCTTCCACACACACTCAACCCACCTCAAAACCCAACCTCTCCACCTGTGCAAAACACCTCCACACCTGAAATCCACCCACATCACCCAGCTCCTCTCCATTTATGCCAGGCCCTTCCACACACAGTCACACCCTCCCATCACCCAGCTCCACTCCACCCATTCAAAGCCCATTCACAGATAGTCAACTCCCCCACCCATATCACCAGGCTCCTCTCCACCTGTGCAAATTCCTTCCACACAGTCAACTCCTCCCACATCACCCAGCTTGTCTCCACCATTGCAAAGCCTTCCACACACTCAACACCACCCACATCACTCATCTGCTCTCAACATGCAAAGCCTTACAGACACACTTAATCCCCCCATGTCACCCAGCTCCTCTCCACCAATGCAAAGCCCTTCCACAAACACTCAACACCCCCCATCACCAGCATCTCTCCACCCATGCAAAGCCCTCCAACACACACAACTCCATCCCACATCACCCAGCTCTTCTGCACCCATGCAATGCCCTTCCACACAGTCAACTCCCCAACATCACCCAGCTCCCTCCACCCATGCAAAGCCCATCCACACACACTCAAATCCCTCTGCATCAACAAGCTCCTCTACAGCCATGCAAAGCCCTTCCACATTCACTCAATTGCCCCCACATCACCAGCATCTCTTCCACCCATGCAAAGATCTCAACACATCGTCAACTCCCCTACATCACCCAGCTCCTCTTCACCTGTGCAAAGCCCTTCCACACATTCAACTCCCCACACATCTCCCAGCTCCTCTCTGGCCATGCAAAGCCCTTCAACACACACTCAACTCACCCCACATCACCCAGCTCCTTTCCAGCAATGCAAAGCCCTTCCACACACGTCAGCTCCCACATCACCCAACTCCTCTCCAGCCATGCAAACCCCTTCCACACACTCAACTCCTCCACATCTCCCAGCTCCTCTCCAGCTATGCAAAGCGCTTCCACACACCCTCAGCCCCCACATTACCCAGCTCCTGTCCAGCAATGCAAGAGCTCTTCCACACACCCTCAACCCCCCACATCACCCAGCTCCTCCCAGCCATGCAAAGCCCTTATACACACATTCAACTCCGTCCCAAATCACCCAACTCCTCTCCAGTTATGTAAAGCTCCTCCACATACACTCAACTCCTCCACATCACAGACTCCTCCACACCCATGCAGAGCCCTTCTACACACAGTCAACTCCCCCATCACCCAGACCCTCTCCACCCATTATAAGCCTTTCTACACACACTAAACTCCCCACATCATCCTGCTCCTCACCCATATGAAACGCCCTTCTCAGATACTCAACTGCCACCACATCACCCAGCTCCTCTCCACCTTTGCAAATCCGCACACACTCAACTCCAGCCCCATCAACCAGCTGCTCTCTAGCCATGCAAAGCCCTTTCAAAGACAGTCCACACACCACTACATTACACAACTCTTCTCCAGCCATGCAAGGCTCTTCCACACACTCAACTCCCCCATCAACCAACTCCTCTCCACCCATGCTAAGCCCTTCAAAGAGACAGTCAACTAACCCACACATCACAGCTCCTCTCAGAGATGCAAAGCCCACCCACACACCTCAGCTCCCTCCACATCATCCAGCTCCTCTCCAGCCATGCAAAGCCCTTCAAGACAGTCAACTCATCCCCATCACCCTAGCTCCTCCCGCCCAAGCATAGCCATTCTAGCACACTCAAAACCTCCCACATAACCCAACTCCTCTCCACCTGAACAAAGCACTTCCAGACACTGACCCTCCTCCCACATCACCCAGCTCCTCTCCAGTCATGTAGCCCTTCCAAAGACAGTCAACTCCCCCACATCAGCCAGCTCCTCCACCCACCCATGCAAAGGCCTCCAACACACACTCAACTCAGCAAACATCACCCAGCTCCTCTTCACCCTGCAAAGCCCATCCACAGACAGTCAAGTCAACCACCCATATCACCCAGCTACTCTCCACCCGTGAAAATTCCTTTCACACAGTCAACTCCTTCCACATCATGGCTCGTCTCCACCAATACAAGCCTTTCCACACACAATCAACACCCCACATCACTCATCTCCTCTGCACCCATGCAAAGCCTTTCAACACACACTCAACTCCCTCACATCTTCCAGCTCCTCTCAACCCATCAAAGCCCTTCTAGACACACTCAACTTCCCACATCACCCAGCTCCTCTCCACCAATGCAAAGCCCTGTCCACACATACTCAGCTCCTCTGCATCAACCAGCTCCTCTCCAGCCATGAAAGCTCCTTCCACAGACAGTCAACTCCACCCACATCACCCAGCTTCTCCAGCCATGCAAATCCCTTCCACACACACCCCACTCCCCCACATTACCTAGCATCTCTCCACCCTTGCAAGCCCTCCAACACACACACAACTCCCCACATCAGCCAGCTCATCTCAACCATGCAAGGCCTCCATCACACACTCAACTCAGCAAACATCACCTAGCTCCTCTCCACCCATGCAAAGCCCTTCCACCTGCACTGAATTCCTCCCATATCACCCAGTTCCTCTCCGCCTGTGCAAAGCACTTCCACACACTCTCAACTCCCAATCACATCACTCAACTCCTCTACTCCCATGCAAAGCCCTTCCACAGACACTCACCTGCTCCCATCACCCAGCTCCTCCCCAGTCTTGCAAACCCTTCTAAAGACAGTCAACTCTCCCACATTTCACACAGCTCCTCTGCAGAGATGCAAAGCCCATCCACACACACTCAACTCCCCCACATCAACAGCTCCCTCTCCAGCCATGCAAAGCCCTTCCACACACAGTCAACTCCGTCCCAAATCACTCCATCTCCTCCAGTTGTAGAAAGCTCTCCACATACACTCAACTCCCCAACATCATTCAGCTCATCTCCACCCATGCAAACCACTTCTACACACTCAACTCCCCCACATCACCAGCCCCTCTCCACCTATTAAAGCCCTTCCACACACTCAACTCCCCACATCACCCAGCTCCTCTCCGCCCATGCAAAGCCCTTCCACAGACACTCAACTCCCACCACATCACCCAGCTCCTCTCCACCAATGCAAATCCTTCCACAGACACTCAGCTCCCCCACATCACCCAGCTCCTCTCTGCCAGTGCATAGCCCTTCCACACACACTCAACCCCCACAAACCCAACTCCTCTCCACCTGTGCAAATCACCTCCAGACACTGAACTCCACCCACATCACCCAGCTCTTCTCCATTTATGCCAGGCCCTTCACACACAGTCAACACCCCCACATCACCCAGCTCCACTCCACCCTTCAAGCCCATTCAAAGATAGTCAACTCCCCACCCATATCACCAGGCTCCTCTCCACCTGTGCAAATTCCTTCCACACAGTCAACTCCTCCCACATCACCCAGCTCCGTCTCCACCATTGCAAAGCCCTTCCACACACACTCAACACCACCCACATCACTCATCTCCTCTCAACCCATGCAAAGCCCTTCCAGACACCTCAACGTCCCCCATGTCACCCAGATCCTCTCCACCAATGCAAAGCCCTTCCACACACACTCAGCTCCCCTGCATCAACCAGCTCCTCTCCAGTCATGAAAAGCCCTTCCACAGACAGTCAACTCCCCCATCACCCAGCTCCTCCCAGCCATACAATGCCCTTCCACACACTCAACTCCCCACATCACCCAGCATCTCTCCACCCATGCAAAGCCTCCAACACACACAAGCTCCATCCCAATCACCCAGCTCTTCTGCACCCATGCAAAGCCCTTCCACAGACAACCTAACTTCCCCACATCACCCTGCTCCTCTGCATCCATGAAAGCCCTTCCACAGACACTCAACTTCCCCACATCACCCAGCTCTCTCCAGTCATGCAAAGCCCTTCCAAAGACATTCAACTCTCCGCACATCACACAGCTCCTCTCTAGAGATGCAAAGCCATCCACACAAACTCAAAACCACCTTACATAACCCATCTCCTCTCCAGCAATGCAAATCACTTCCACACACTCAACTCCCACTTCATCACCCAGCTCCACTCCACCCCATGCAATGCCCTTCCACACAGTCAACTCCCCAACATCACCCAGCTCCTCCACCCATGCAAAGCCCATCCACACACTCAAATCCTCTGCATCAATCCAGCTCCTCTACAGTCATGCAAAGCCCTTCCACATACACTCAATTGCCCCACATCACCCAGCATCTCTTCACCCATGCAAAGATCTCCAACACATCATCAACTCCCCCTACATCACCCAGCTCCTCTTCACCTGTGCAAAGCCCTAACACACATTCAACTCCCCACACATCTCCCAGCTCCTCTCTGGCCATGCAAAGCCCTTCAACACACACTCAACTCACCCCACATCACCCAGCTCCTTTCCAGCAATGCAAAGCCCTTCCACACAGTCAGCTCCCCCATCACCCAACTCCTCTCCAGCCATGCAAACCCCTTCCACACTCCAACTCCCTCCACATCTCCCAGCTCCTCTCCAGCTATGCAAAGCCCTTCCACACACACCAGCCCCCACATCACCCAGCTCCTGTCCAGCAATGCAAAGCCCTTCCACACACCCTCAACCCCCACATCACCCAGCTCCTCCAGCCATGCAAAGCCCTTATACACACATTCAACTCCCTCCCAAATCACCCAACTCCTCTCCAGTTATGTAAAGCTCCTCCACATACACTCAACTCCTCACATCACAGAGCTCCTCCACACCCATGCACAGCCCTTCTACACACACTCAACTCCCCCATCACCCAGACCCTCTCCACCCATTATAAAGCCTTTCCACACACACTAAACTCCCCACATCATCCTGCTCCTCTCCACCCATGCAAAGCCCTTCCACAGATACTCAACTCCCACCACATCACCCAGCTCCTCTCCACCTTTGCAAATCCCTTGCACACACTCAACTCCAGCCCCACATCAACCAGCTGCTCTCTAGCCATGCAAAGCCCTTTCAAAGACAGTCAACACACGCACTACATCACACAACTCTTCTCCAGCCATGCAAAGCTCTTCCACACACACTCAACTCCCCCCATCAACCAACTCCTCTCCACCCATGCTAAGCCCTTCAAAGACAGTCAACTAACCCACACATCACACAGCTCCTCCAGAGATGCAAAGCCCACCCACACTCAGCTCCCCTCCACATCATCCAGCCCTCTCCAGCCATGCAAAGCCCTTCCAAAGACAGTCAACTCATCCCCACAACACCTAGCTCCTCTCCGCCCAAGCATAGCCATTCTAGACACACTCAAAACCTCCCCACATAACCCAACTCCTCTCCACCTGAGCAAGCACTTCCAGACACTGACCTCCCACCCACATCACCCAGCTCCTCTCCAGTCATGCAAAGCCCTTCCAAAGACAGTCAACTCACCCTCGCATCACACAGCTCCTCTCCAGAGATGCAAAGCCCATCCACACACACCAACTCCCCCACATCAGCCAGCTCCTCTCCACCCATGCAAAGGCCTCCAACACACACTCAACTCAGCAAACATCACCCAGCTCCTCTTCACCCATGCAAAGCCCATCCACAGACAGTCAAGTCAACCACCCATATCACCCAGCTCCTCTCCACCCGTGAAAATTCCTTCCACAAGTCAACTCCTTCCACATCACCCAGCTCGTCTCCACCATTACAAAGCCTTTCCACACAATCAACACCCCACATCACTCATCTCCTCTCCACCCATGCAAAGCCTTTCATCACACACTCAACTCCTCACATCTTCCAGCTCCTCTCAACCCATCCAAAGCCCTTCTAGACACACTCAACTTCCCCACGTCACCCAGCTCCTCTCCACCAATGCAAAGCCCGTCCACAATACTCAGCTCCCTCTGCATCAACCAGCTCCTCTCCAGCCATGAAAAGCCCTTCCACAGACAGTCAACTCTCCCACATCACCCAGCTTCTCTCCAGCCATGCAAATCCCTTCCACACACACTCTACTCCCCACATTACCTAGCATCTCTCCACCCTTGCAAAGCCCTCAACACACACACAACTCCCCCACATCAGCCAGCTCATCTCCACCCATGCAAGGCCTCCATCACACACTCAACTCAGCAAACATCACCTAGCTCCTCTCCACCCATCCAAAGCCCTTCTAGACACACTCAACTTCCCCCGTTGCCCAGCTCCTCCACCAATGCAAAGCCCGTCCACACATTCTCAGCTCCCTCTGCATCAACCAGCTCCTCTCCAGCGATGAAAAGCCCTTCCACAGACAGTCAACTCTCCCCACATCACCCAGCTTCTCCAGCCATGCAAATCCCTTCCACACACTCTACTCCACCACATTACCTAGCATCTCTCCACCCTTGCAAAGCCCTCCAACACACACACAACTCCCCCATCAGCCAGCTCATCTCCACCCATGCAAAGGCCTCCATCACACACTCAACTCAGCAAACATCACCTAGCTCCTCTCCACCCATGCAAAGCCCTTCCACCTGCACTGAATTCCTCCCATATCACCCAGTTCCTCTCCGCCTGTGCAAAGCACTTCCACACACTCTCAACTCCCAATCACATCACTCAACTCCTCTACTCCCATGCAAAGCCCTTCCACAGACACTCACCTGCTCCCACATCACCCAGCTCCTCTCCAGTCTTGCAAAGCCCTTCTAAGACAGTCAACTCTCCCACATTTCACACAGCTCCTCTGCAGAGATGCAAAGCCCATCCACACACACTCAACTCCCCCACATCAGCCAGCTCCTCTCCAGCCATGCAAAGCCCTTCCACACAGTCAACTCCGTCCCAAATCACCCATCTCCTCTCCAGTTTGCAAAGCTCCTCCACATACACTCAACTCCCCCAACATCATTCAGCTCATCTCCACCCATGCAAACCACTTCTACACACACTCAACTCCCCCACATCACCCAGCCCTCTCCACCTATTAAAAGCCCTTCCACACACACAACTCCCCACATCACCCAGCTCCTCTCCGCCCATGCAAAGCCCTTCCACAGACACTCAACTCCCACCACATCACCCAGCTCCTTCCACCAATGCAAATCCCTTCCACAGACACTCAGCTCCTCCACATCACCCAGCTCCTCTCTGCCAGTGCATAGCCCTTCCACACACACTCCTACCCCCACAAACCCAACTCCTCTCCACCTGTGCAAAACACCTCCACACTGAACTCCACCCACATCACCCAGCTCCTCTCCATTTATGCCAGGCCCTTCCACACAGTCAACACCCTCCCACATCACCCAGCTCCACTCCACCCATTCAAAGCCCATTCACAGATAGTCAACTCCCCACCCATATCACCAGGCTCCTCTCCACCTGTGCAAATTCCTTCCACACAGTCAACTCCTCCCACATCACCCAGCTCGTCTCCACCATTGCAAAGCCCTTCCACACACACTCAACACCACCCACATCACTCATCTCCTCTCAACCCATGCAAAGCCCTTCCAGACACACTCAACTTCCCCATGTCACCCAGCTCCTCTCCACCAATGCAAAGCCCTTCCACACACACTCAGCT
This sequence comes from Neoceratodus forsteri, assembly GCA_016271365.2. NCBI lineage: Eukaryota > Metazoa > Chordata > Ceratodontiformes > Ceratodontidae > Neoceratodus > Neoceratodus forsteri. The sequence continues at coordinate 89,413,363 of CM028136.1, forward strand.
CCCCTGCATCAACCAGCTCCTCTCCAGTCATCATGAAAGCCTTCCATAGACAGTCAACTCCCCATCACCCAGCTCTTCTCCAGCCATACAATGCCCTTCCACACACACTCAACTCCCCACATCACCCAGCATCTCTCCACCCATGCAAAGCCCTCCAACACGCACACAACTCCATCCCACATCACCCAGCTCTTCTGCACCCATGCAAAGCCCTTCCACAGACACCCAACTTCCCCACATCACCCCGTTCCTTGCATACATGCAGCCCTTCCACAGACACTCAACTTCCCCACATCACCCAGCTCCTCCTCCAGTCATGCAAAGCCCTTCCAAAGACATTCAACTCTCCCGCACATCACAAGCTCCTCTCTAGAGATGCAAAGCCCATCCACACAAACTCAAAACCACCTCACATAACCCAGCTCCTCTCCAGCAATGCAAATCACTTCCACACACACTCAACTCCCACTTCATCACCCAGCTCCACTCCACCCATGCAATGCCCTTCCACACAGTCAACTCCCCACATCACCCAGCTCCCTCCACCCATGCAAAGCCCATCCACACACTCAAATCCCTCTGCATCAACCAGCTCCTCTACAGTCATGCAAAGCCCTTCCACATACACTCAATTGCACCCACATCACCCAGCATCTCTTCACCCATGCAGATCTCCAACACATAGTCAACTCCCCTACATCACCCAGCTCCTCTTCACCTGTCCAAGCCCTTCACACATTCAACTCCCCACACATCTCCCAGCTCCTCTCTGGCCATGCAAAGCCCTTCAACACACACTCAACTCACCCCACATCACCCAGCTCCTTTCCAGCAATGCAAAGCCTTCCACACACAGTCAGCTCCCCACATCACCCAACTCCTCTCCAGCCATGCAAACCCCTACACACACTCCAACTCCCTCCACATCTCCCAGCTCCTCTCCAGTGATGCAAAGCCCTTCCACACACTCAGCCCCCACATCACCCAGCTCCTGTCCAGCAATGCAAAGCCCTTCCACACACCCTCAACCCCCACATCACCCAGCTCCTCTCCAGCCATGCAAAGCCCTTATACACACATTCAACTCCCTCCCAAATCACCCAACTCCTCTCCGGTTATATAAGCTCCTCCACAGACATTCAACTCCTCCTCATCACAGAGCTCCTCTACTCCCATGCACAGCCCTTCTACACACTCAACTCCTCCACATCACCCAGACCCTCTCCACCCATTAAAAGCCTTTTCCACACACTAATCTCCCCACATCACCCTGCTCCTCTCCGCCCATGCAAAGCCCTTCCACAGATACTCAACTCCCACCACATCACCCAGCTCCTCTCCACCTTTGCAAATCCCTTGCACACACTCAACTCCAGCCCCACATCAACCAGCTGCTCTCTAGCCATGCAAAGCCCTTTCAAAGACAGTCAACACATGCACTACATCACACAACTCTTCTCCAGCCATGCAAAGCTCTTCCACACACACCAACTCCCCCACATCAACCAACCCTCCACCCATGCTAAGCCCTTCCAAAGACAGTCAACTAACCCACACATCACACAGCTCCTCCAGAGATGCAAAGCCCACCCACAACACAGCTCCCCTCCCATCATCCAGCTCCTCTCCAGCCATGCAAAGCCCTTCCAAAGACAATCAACTCATCCCCACATCACCTAGCTCTCTCCGCCCAAGCATAGCCATTCTAGACACACTCAAAACCTCCCACATAACCCAACTCCTCTCCACCCGAGCAAAGCACTTCCAGACACTGACCTCCCACCCACATCACCCAGCTCCTCTCCAGTCATGCAAAGCCCTTCCAAAGACAGTCAACTCACCTCGCATCACACAGCTCCTCCAGAGATGCAAAGCCCATCCACACACACCAACTCCCCCACATCAGCCAGCTCCTTCCACCCATGCAAAGGCCTCCAACACACACTCAACTCAGCAAACATCACCCAGCTCCTCTTCACCCATCAAAGCCCATCCACAGACAGTCAAGTCAACCACCCATATCACCCAGCTCCTCTCCACCCGTGAAAATTCCTTCCACACAGTCAACTCCTTCCACATCACCCAGCTCATCTCCACCATTACAAAGCCTTTCCACACACAATCAACACCCCACATCACTCATCTCCTCTCCACCCATGCAAAGCCTTCAACACACACTCAACTCCCCTCACATCTACCAGCTCCTCTCAACCCATCCAAAGCCCTTCTAGACACACTCAACTTCCTCCACGTCACCCAGCCTCTCCACCAATTTAAAGCCCCGTCCACATATTCAGCTCCCCTGCATCAACCAGCTCCTCTCCAGCCATGAGAAAGCCCTTCCACAGACAGTCAACTCCCCACATCACCCAGCTTCTCTCCAGCCATGCAAATCCCTTCCACACCACTCTACTCCCCACATTACCTAGCATCTCTCCACCCTTGCAAAGCCCTCACACACACACACAACTCCCCCCACATCAGAGCTCATCTCCACCATGCAAAGGCCTCCAACACACACTCAACTCCAGCAAACATCACCTAGCTCCTCCACCCATGCAAAGCCCTTCCACCTGCACTGAATTCCTCATATCACCCAGTTCCTCTCCGCCTGTGCAAAGCACTTCACACACCTCAACTCCCAATCACATCACCAACCTCTACTCCCATGCAAAGCCCTTCCACAGACACTCACCTGCTCCCAATCACCCAGCTCCTCTCCAGTCTTGCAAAGCCCTTCCAAAGACAGTCAACTCTCCCACATCACACAGCTCCTCTGCAGAGATGCAAAGCCCATCCACACACTCAACTCCCCACATCAGCCAGCTCCTCTCCAGCCATGCAAAGCCCTTCCACACACAGTCAACTCCATCCCAAATCACCCATCTCCTCTCCAGTTATGCAAGCTCCTCCACATACACTCAACTCCCAACATCATTCAGCTCATCTCCACCCATGCAAACCACTTCTACACACACTCAACTCCCCACATCACCCAGCCCTCTCCACCTATTAAAAGCCCTTCCACACTCTCAACTCCCCACATCCACCCAGCTCCTCTCCGCCTATGCAAAGCCCTTCCACAGACACTCAAATCCCACCACATCACCCAGCTCCTCTCTGCCAGTACATAGCCCTTCCACCACACTGAACCCCACCACAAAACCCAACTCCTCCCCACCTGTGCAAAACACCTCCACACACTGAACTCCCACACATCACCCAGCTCCTCTCCATTTATGCCAGGCCCTTCCACACACAGTCCACCCTCCACATCACCCAGCTCCACTCCACCCATTCAAAGCCCATTCACAGATAGTCAACTCCCCCACCCATATCACCAGGCTCCTCTCCACCTGTGCAAATTCCTTCCACACAGTCAACTCCTCCCACCTGTACCCAGCTTGTCTCCACCATTTCCCAAAGCACTTCACACACTCAACACCACCCATCACTCATCTCCTCTCAGCATTCAAGCCCTTCCAGACACTTAACTCCCCCCATTTCACCCAGCTCCTCTCCACCAATGCAAACCCTTCCACAAACACTCAACACCCCCACATCACCCAGCATCTCTCCACCCATGCAAAGCCCTCAACACACACACAACTCCATCCCACATCACCCAGCTCTTCTGCACCCATGCAATGCCCTTCCACGATCAGCTACCCCAGCATCACCCAGCTCCCTCCACCCCCACAAAGCCCTTCCACACACTCAATTGCCCACATCACCCAGTATCTCTTCACCCATGCAAAGTTCTCCAACACATCGTCACTCCCCTCACATCACCCAGCTCCTCTTCACCTGTGCAAAGCCCTTCCACACATTCAACTCCCCACACATCTTCCAGCTCCTCTCTGGCCATGCAAAGCCCTTCAACACACACTCAACTCACCCCACATCACCCAGCTCCTTTCCAGCAATGCAAGCCCTTCCACACACAGTCAGCTCCCCCCATCACCCAACTCCTCCAGCCATGCATACCACTTCCACACACACACAACTCCTCCACATCTCCCAGCTCCTCCAGCTATGCAAAGCACTCCACACACACTCAGCCCCCACATCACCCAGCTCCTGTCCAGCAATGCCAAGCCCTTCCACACCCTCAACCCCCCACATCACCCAGCTCCTCTCCAGCCATGCAAAGCCCTTATACACACATTCAACTCCCTCCCAAATCACCCACCTCCTCCAGTTATGTAAAGCTCCTCACATACACTCAACTCCTCCATCACAGAGCTCCTCCACACCCATGCACAGCCCTTCTACACACACAACTCCCCACATCACCCAGACCCTCTCCACCCATTAAAAGCCTTTCCACACACACTAAACTCCCCCACATCATCCTGCTCCTCTCCGCCCATGCAAAGCCCTTCCACAGATACTCAACTCCCACCACATCACCCAGCTCCTCTCCACCTTTGCAAATCCCTTGCACACACACTCAACTCCAGCCCCACATCAACCAGCTGCTCTCTAGCCATGCAAAGCCCTTTCAAAGACAGTCAACACGCACTACATCACACAACTCTTCTCCAGCCATGCAAAGCTCTTCCACACACACTCAACTCCCCACATCAACCAACTCCTCTCCACCCATGCTAAGCCCTTCCAAAGACAGTCAACTAACACACATATCACACAGCTCCTCTCCAGAGATGCAAAGCCCACCCACACACACTCAGCTCCCCTCCACATCATCCAGCTCTTCTCCAGCAAAGCAAAGCCCTTCCAAAGACAGTCAACTTATCCCCACATCACCTAGCTCCTCTCCGCCCAAGCATAGCCATTCTAGACACTCAAAACCTCCCACATAACCCAACTCCTCTCCACCCGAGCAAAGCACTTCCAGACACTGACCTCCCACCCACATCATCCAGCTCCTCCAGTCATGCAAAGCCCTTCCAAAGACAGTCAACTCACCCGTCATCACACAGCTCTCTCCAGAGATGCAAAGCCCATCCACACACACCAACTCCCCACATCAGCCAGCTCCTTCCACCCATGCAAAGGCCTCCAACACACACTCAACTCAGCAAACATCACCCAGCTCCTCTTCACCCATGCAAAGCCCATCCACAGACAGTCAAGTCAACCACCCATATCACCCAGCTCCTCTCCACCCGTGAAAAATTCCTTCCACACAGTCAACTCCTTCCACATCACCCAGCTCGTCTCCACCATTACAAAGCCTTTCCACACACAATCAACACCCCACATCACTCATCTCCTCTCCACCCATGCAAAGCCTTTCAACACACACTCAACTCCCTCACATCTCCCAGCTCCTCTCAACCCATCCAAAGCCCTTCTAGACATACTCCAATTTCCCCACGTCACCCAGCTCCTCTCCACAGATGCAAAGCCCCTCCACACACTCAGCTCCTCTGCATCAACCAGCTCCTCTCCAGCCTTGAAAGCCCTTCCACAGACAGTCAACTCCCCCATCACCCAGCTTCTGTCCAGCCATGCAAATCCCTTCCACACGCACTCTACTCCCCCACATTACCTAGTCTCCACCCTTGCAAAGCCCTCCAACACACACAACTCCCCCACATCAGCCAGCTCATCTCCACCATGCAAGGCCTCCAACACACACTCAACTCAGCAAACATCACCTAGCTCCTCTCCACCCATGCAAAGCCCTTCCACCTGCACTGAATTCCTCCCATCACCCAGTTCCTCTCCGCCATGTCAAAGCACTTCCACACACCTCAACTCCCAATCACATCACCAACTCCTCTACTCCCATGCAAAGCCCTTCCACAGACACTCACCTGCTCCCACATCACCCAGCTCCTCTCCAGTCTTGCAAAGCCCTTCTAAAGACAGTCAACTCTCCCACATACTCACACAGCTCCTCTGCAGAGATGCAAAGCCCATCCACACACACTCAACTCCCCCACATCAGCCAGCTCCTCTCCAGCCATGCAAAGCTCCTTCCACACACAGTCAACTCCGTCCCAAATCACCCATCTCCTCCCAGTTATGCAAGCTCCTCCACATACACACCAACTCCCCAACATCATTCAGCTCATCTCCACCCATGCAAACCACTTCTACACACTCAACTCCCCACATCACCCAGCCCCCTCCACCTATTAAAAGCCCTTCCACACACACTCAACTCCCCACATCACCCAGCTCCTCCGCCCATGCAAAGCCCTTCCACAGACACTCAACTCCCACCACATCACCCAGCTCCTTCCACCAATGCAAATCCCTTCCACAGACACTCAGCTCCCCCATCACCCAGCTCCTCTCTGCCAGTGCATAGCCCTTCCACACACACCTCAACCCCCCACAAAGCCCAACCCCTCTCCACCTGTGCAAAACACCTCCACACACTCGAAGTCCCACCCACATCACCCAGCTCCTCTCCATTTATGCCAGGCCCTTCCACACACAGTCAACACCCCACATCACCCAGCTCCACTCCACCCATTCAAAGCCCATTCAAGATAGTCAACTCCCCCACCCATATCACCAGGCTCTCTCCACCTGTGCAAATTCCTTCCACACAGTCAACTCCTCCCACATCACCAGCCTGTCTCCACCATTGCAAAGCCCTTCCTCACACACCCAACACCACCCACATCACTCATCTCCTCTCAACCCATGCAAAGCCCTTCCAGACACACTCAACTTCCCCCATGTCACCCAGCTCCTCCACCAATGCAAAGCCCTTCCACACACACTCAGCTCCCCGCATCAACCAGCTCCTCCAGTCATGAAAGCCCTTCCACAGACAGTCAACTCCCCATCACCCAGCTCCTCCAGCCATACAATGCCCTTCCACACACAGTCAACTCCCCCATCACCCAGCATCTCCACCCATGCAAAGCCCTCCAACACACACAACTCCATCCCACATCACCCAGCTCTTCTGCACCCATGCAAAGCCCTTCCACAGACAACTAACTTCCCCACATCACCCTGCTCCTCTGCATCCATGCAAAGCCCTTCCTCAGACACTCAACTCCCCACATCACCCAGCTCTCCTCCAGTCATGCAAAGCCCTTCCAAAGACATTCAACTCTCCCACATCACACAGCTCCTCTCTAGAGATGCAAAGCCCATCCACACAAACTCTAAACCACCTCACATAACTCCAGCTCCCTCTTCAGCAATGCAAATCACTCTCCACACACACCAACTCCCACTTCATCACCCAGCTCCACTCCACCCATGCAATGCCCTTCCACACAGTCAACTCCCCAACATCACCCAGCTCCCTCCACCCATGCAAAGCCCATCCACACACTCAAACCTCTGCATCAACTAGCTCCTCTACAGCTCATGCAAAGCCCTTCCACATACACTCAATTGCCCCACATCACCCAGCATCTCTTCACCCATGCAAAGATCTCCAACACCGTCAACCCCCTACATCAGCCAGCTCCTCTTCACCTGTGCAAAGCCCTTCCACACTTCAACTCCCCCACACATCTCCCAGCTCCTCTCTGGCCATGCAAAGCCCTTCAACACATACTCAACTCACCCCCACATCACCCAGCTCCTTTCCAGCAATGCAAAGCCCTTCCACACAGTCAGCTCCCCCACATCACCCAACTCCTCTCCAGCCATGCAAACCCCTTCCACACACACCCAACTCCCTCCACATCTCCCAGCTCCTCTCCAGCTATGCAAAGCCCTTCCACACACTCAGCCCCCACATCACCCAGCTCCTGTCCAGCAATGCAAAGCCCTTCCACACACCCTCAACCCCCACATCACCCAGCTCCTCTACAGCCATGCAAAGCCCTTATACACATTCAACTCCCTCCCAAATCACCCAACTCCTCTCCAGTTATGTAAAGCTCCTCCACATACACTCAACTCCTCCACATCACAGAGCCTCCTCTACACCCATGCACAGCCCTTCTACACACTCCAACTCCCCCACATCTCCCAGACCCTCTCCACCCATTAAAAGCCTTTCCACACACACTAAACTCCCCACATCACCCTGCCCTCTCCGCCCATGCAAAGCCCTTCCACAGATACTCAACTCCCACCACATCACCCAGCTCCTCTCCACCTTTGCAAACCTTGCACACACACTCAACTCCAGCCCCACATCAACCAGCTGCTCTCGCTATGCAAAGCCCTTTCAAAGACAGTCAACACAGCACTACATCACACAACTCTTCTCCAGCCATGCAAAGCTCTTCCACACACACTCAACTCCCCCACATCAACCAACTCCTCTCCACCCATGCTAAGCCCTTCCAAAGACAGTCAACTAACCCACACATCACACAGCTCCTCTCCAGGATGCAAAGCCCACCACACACTCAGCTCCCTCCACATCATCCAGCTCCTCTCCAGCCATGCAAAGCCCTTCCAAGAGACAGTCAACTCATCCCCATCACCTAGCTCCTCTCCGCCCAAGCATAGCCATTCTAGACACACTCAAAACCTCCCCACATAACCCAACTCCTCTCCACCTGAGCAAAGCACTTCCAGACACTGACCTCCCACCCACATCACCCAGCTCCTCTCCAGTCATGCAAAGCCCTTCCAAAGACAGTTAACTCACCCTCGCATCACACAGCTCCTCTCCAGAGATGCAAAGCCCATCCACACACACTCAACTCCCACATCAGCCAGCTCCTTCCACCCATGCAAAGGCCTCCAACACACACTCAACTCAGCAAACATCACCAGCTCCTCTTCACCCATGCAAAGCCCATCCACAGACAGTCAAGTCAACCACCACCATATCACCCAGCTCCTCTCCACCCGTGAAAATTCCTTCCACAGTCAACCCTTCCACATCACCCAGCTCATTCCACCATTACAAAGCCTTTCCACACACAATCAACACCCCCACATCACTCATCTCCTATTCACCCATGCAAAGCCTTTCCACACACACCCACTCCCCCACATCAACTAACTCCCTCTCCCCATGCTAAGCCCCTTCCAAAGACAGTCAACTAACTCCACATCACACAGCTCCTCTACAGAGATGCAAAGCCACCACACACACACTCAGCTCCCTCCACATCATCCAGCTCCTATCCACTGTGCAAAGCCTTTCAACACTGCTCAACTCCCTCACATCTCCCAGCTCCTCTCAACCCATACAAAGCCCTTCTAGACAAACTCAACTTCCCACATCACCCAGCTACTCTCCACCAATGCAAAGCCCCTCCACACACTCAGCTCACTCTGCATCAACCAGCTCTCTCCAGCCATGAAAAGCCCTTCCACAGACAGTCAACTCCCCACATCACCCAGCTTCTTCCAGCTGCAAATCCTTCCACACACTTACCCCCCACATTACCTAGCATCTCCACCCTTGCAAAGCCCTCCAACACACACAACTCCCCCACATCAGCCAGCTCATCTCCACCCATGCAAAGGCCTCCAACACACTCAACTCAGCAAACATCACCTAGCTCCTCTCCACCCATGCAAAGCCCTTCCACCTGCACTGAATTCCTCCATATCACCCAGTTCCTCTCCGCCTGTACAGCACTTCACACACTCTCTCAACTCCCAATCACATCACTCCAACCTCTACTCCCATGCAAAGCCCTTCCACAGACACTCCACCTGCTCCCACATCACCCAGCTCCTCTCCAGTCTTGCAAAGCCCTTCCAAAGACAGCCAACTCTCCCACATCACACAGCTCCTCTGCAGAGATGCAAAGCCCATCCACACACACACACCAACTCCCCAAATCACCCATCTCCTCTCCAGTTATGCAAAGCTCCTCCACATACACTCAACTCCCCAACATCATTCAGCTCATCTCCACCCATGCAAACCACCTCCTACACTCACTCAACTCCCCACATCACCCAGCCCCTCTCCACCCATTAAAAGCTCTTCCACACACCAACTCCCACATCACTCCAGCTCCTCTCCGCCCATGCAAAGCTCTTCCACAGACACTCAACTCCCACCACATCACCCAGCTCTTCTCCACCAATGCAAATCCTTCAACAGACACCAGCCCCCACATCACCCAGCTCCTCTCTGCCAGTGCATTGCCCTTCCACACACACCTCAACCCCCCACAAAACCCAACCCTCTCCACCCATGTAAAACACCTCCCACACACTGAACTCCCACCCACATCACCCAGCTCCTCTCCATTTATGCCAGGCCCTTCCACACACGTCAAACCCCCTCCCACATCACCCAGCTCCACTCCACCTATTCAAAGCCCATTCACTGATAGTCAACTCCCCCACCTATCACCAGGCTCTTCCACCTGTGCAAATTCCTTCCCACACAGTCAACTCCTCCCACATCACCCAGCTCTGCTCCACCATTGCAAAGATCTTTCACACACACTCAACACCACCCACATCACTCATCTCCTCCTTAACCCATGCAAAGCCCTTCCAGACACACTCAATCCTCCCATGTCACCCAGCTCCTTCCACCAATGCAAAGCCCTTCCACACACACTCAGCCTCCCCTGCATCAACCAGCTCCTCCAGTCATGAAAAGCCCTTCCATAGACAGTCAACTCCCCATCACCCAGCCCTCTCCAGCCATACAATGCCTTCCACACGCACTCAACTCCCCATCACCAGCATCTCTCCACCCATGCAAAGCCCTCCAACACACACCCAACTTCCCCACATCACCCTGCTCCTCTGCATCCATGCAAGCCCTTCCAAAGACATTCAACTCTCCAAGACATCATGTAGAGCCCTCCTAGAGATGCAAAGCCCATCCACACAAACTCTAAAACCACCTTACATAACCCAGCTCCTCCAGCAATGCAAATCACTTCCACACATACTCAACTCCCACTCCATCACCCAGCTCCACTCCACCCATGCAATGCCCTTCCACACAGTCAACTCCCCAACATCACCCAGCTCCTCCACCCATGCAGCCCATCCACACACTCAACCTCTGCATCAATCCAGCTCCTCCACAGTCATGCAAAGCCTTCCACATACACTCAATTGCCCCCACATCACCCAGCATCTCTTCACCCATGCAAAGATCTCCAAACATCATCAACTCCCCCACATCACCAGCTCCTCTTCACCTGTGCAAAGCCCTTCCACCACATCCAACTCCCCACACATCTCAGCTCCTCTGGCCATGCAAAGCCCTTCAACACACACTCAACTCACCCCACATCACCCAGCTCCTTTCCAGCAATGCAAAGCCCTTCCACACAGTCAGTCCCCCACATCACCCAACTCCTCTCAGCCATGCAAACCCCTTCCACACACACTCAACTCCCTCCACATCTCCCAGCTCCTCTCCAGCTATGCAAAGCCCTTCCACACACACTCAGCCCCCACATCACCCAGCTCCTGTCCAGCAATGCAAAGCCCTTCCACACACCCTCAACCCCACACATCACCCAGCTCCTCCAGCCATGCAAAGCCCTTATACACACATTCAACTCCCTCCCAAATCACCCAACTCCTCTCCAGTTATGTAAAGCTCCTCCACATACACTCAACCTCCACATCACAGAGCTCCTCTACACCCATGCACAGCCCTTCTACACACACTCCAACTCCCCCACATCTCCCAGACCCTCTCCACCCATTAAAGCCTTTCCACACACTAAACTCCCCCACATCACCCTGCTCCTCTCCGCCCATCAAAGCCCTTCCACAGATACTCAACTCCCACCACATCACCCAGCTCTCTCCACCTTTGCAAATCCTTGACACACACTCAACTCCAGCCCCACATCAACCAGCTGCTCTCTAGCCATGCAAAGCCCTTTCAAAGACAGTCAACACACGCACTACATCACACAACTCTTCTCCAGCCATGCAAAGCTCTTCCACACACACTCAACTCCCCCACATCAACCAACCCTCTCCACTCATGCTAAGCCCTCCAAAGACAGTCAACTAACCCACATCACACAGCTCCTCTCCAGAGATGCAAAGCCCACCCACACACTCAGCTCCCTCCACATCATCCAGCTCCTCCAGCCATGCAAAGACCCTTCCAAAGACAGTCAACTCATCCCCACATCACCTAGCTCCTCTCCGCCCAAGAATAGCCATTCTAGACACACTCAAACCTCCCACGTAACCCAACTCCTCTCCACCTGAGCAAAGCACTTCCAGACACTGACCTCCCACCCACATCACCCAGCTCCTCCAGTCATGCAAAGCCCTTCCAAAGACAGTCAACTCACCCTCGCATCACACAGCTCTCTCCAGAGATGCAAAGCCCATCCACACACACTCAACTCCCCACATCAGCCAGCTCCTCTCCACCCATGCAAAGGCCTCCAACACACACTCAACTCAGCAAACATCACCCAGCTCCTCTTCACCCATCGCAAGCCCATCCACAGACAGTCAAGTCAACCACCCATATCACCCAGCTCCTCTCCACCCGTGAAAATTCCTTCCACAGTCAACTCCTTCCACATCACCCAGCTGGTCTCCACCATTACAAAGCCTTTCCACACACAATCAACACCCCACATCACTCATCTCCTTCCACCCATGCAAAGCCTTCAACACACACTCAACCCCTCATCTCCCAGCTCCTCTCAACCCATCCAAAGCCCTTCTAGACACACTCAACTTCCCCACGTCACCCAGCTCCTCTCCACCAATGCAAAGCCCTCCACACACACCTACTCCCCCACATTACCTAGCATCTTCTCCACCCTTGCAAAGCCTCCACACACACACAACTCCCCCCACGTCAGCCAGCCCATCTCCACCCATGCAAAGGCCTCCAACACACACTCAACTCCAGCAAACATCACCTAGCTCCTCTTCCACCCATGCAAAGCCCTTCCACCTGCACTGAATTCCTCCCATATCACCCAGTTCCTCTCCGCATGTGCAAAGCACTCTCACACACTCTCAACTCCCAATCACATCACCAACCTCTACTCCCATGCAAGCCCTTCCACAGACACTCACCTGTCCCACATCACCCAGCTCCTCCAGTCTTGCAAAGCCCTTCTAAAGACAGTCAACTCTCCCACATATCACACAGCTCTCCTGCAGAGATGCAAAGCCCATCCACACACACTCAACTCCCCCCACATCAGCCAGCTCTCTCCAGCCATGCAAGCCCTTCCACACAAAGGTCAACTCTGTCCCAAATCACCCATCTCCTCTCAGTTATGCAAAGCTCCTCCACATACACTCAACTCCCCAACATCATTCAGCTCATCTCCACCCATGCAAACCACTTCTACACACACTCAACTCCCCCATCACCCAGCCCCTCCACCTATTAAAAGCCCTTCCCACACACTCAACTCCCCATCACCCAGCTCCTCTCGCCCATGCAAAGCCCTTCCACAGACACTCAACTACCACCACATCACCCAGCTCCTCTCCACCAATGCAAATCCCTTCCACAGACACTCAGCCCCCCATCACCCAGCTCCTCTCTGCCAGTGCATAGCTCTTCCACACACACTCAACCCCCCACAAGCCCAACCCTCTCCAACTGTGCAAAACACCTCCACACACCGAAGTCCCAACCACATCACCCAGCTCCTCCCCATTTATGCCAGGCCCTCCACACAGTCAACACCCCCACATCACCCAGCTCCACTCCACCCATTCAAAGCCCATTCACAGATAGTCAACTCCCCACCCATATCACCAGGCTCCTCTCACCTGTGCAAATTCCTTCCACACAGTCAACTCCTCCCACATCATCCAGCTTCGTCTCCACCATTGCAAAGATCTTCCACACACACTCAACACCACCCACATCACTCATCTCCTCTTAACCCATGCAAAGCCCTTCCAGACACACCCAACTTACCCCATGTCACCCAGCTCCTCTCCACCAATGCAAAGCCCTTCCACACACCAGCTCCCCTGCATCAACCAGCTCCTCTCCAGTCATGAAAAGCCCATCCAAGACAGTCAACTCCCCATCACCCAGCCCCTCCAGCCATACAATGCCCTTCCACACGTGACTCAACTCCCCATCACCCAGCATCTCTCCACCCATGCAAAGCCCTCCAACACACACCCAACTTCCCCACATCACCCTGCTCCTCTTCATCCATGCAAAGCCCTTCCACAGACTCTCAACTTCCCCACATCACCCAGCTCCTCCAGTCATGCAAAGCCCTTCCAAAGACATTCAACTCTCCCGTGACATCACACAGCTCCTCTCTAGAGATGAAAAGCCCATCCACACAAACTCTAAACCACCTTACATAACCCAGCTCCTCTCCAGCAATGCAAATCACTTCCACACATACTCAACTCCCACTTCATCACCCAGCTCCACTCCACCCATGCAATGCCCTCCACACAGTCAACTCCTCCAACATCACCCAGCTTCCCTCCACCCATGCAAAGCACCATCCACACATCAAATCCATCTGCATCAACTAGCTCCTCTACAGCCATGCAAAGCCCTTCCACATACAGTCAATTGCCCCACATCACCCAGCATCTCTTCACCCATGCAAAGATCTCCAACACATCCAACTCCCTACATCACCCAGCTCCTCTTCACCTGTGCAAAGCCCTTCCACTCACATTCAACTCCCCACACATCTCTCAGCTCCTCTCTGGCCATGCAAAGCCCTTCAACACCCACTCAACTCACCCCCACATCACCCAGCTCCTTTCCAGCAATGCAAAGCCCTTCCACACAAGTCCAGCCCCCACATCACCCAACTCCCTCCAGCCATGCAAACCCCTTCCACACACTCAACTCCTCCACATCTCCCAGCTCCTCTCCAGCTATGCAAAGCCCTTCCACACACACTCAGCCCCCACATCACCCAGCTCCTGTCCAGCAATGCAAAGCCCTTCCACACACCCTCAACCCCCACATCACCCAGCTCCTCCAGCCATGCAAAGCCCTTATACACACATTCAACTCCTCCCAAATCACCCAACTCCTCTCCAGTTATGTAAAGCTCCTCCACATACACTCAACTCCTCCACATCACAGAGCTCCTCTACACCCATGCACAGCCCTTCTACACACACTCAACTCCCCACATCTCCCAGACCCTCTCCACCATTAAAGCCTTTCCACACACACTAACTCCCCACATCATCCTGCTCCTCTCCGCCCATGCAAAGCCCTTCCACAGATACTCAACTCCCACCACATCACCCAGCTCCTCTCCACCTTTGCAATCCCTTGCACACACACTCAACTCCAGCCCCACATCAACCAGCTGCTCTCTAGCCATGCAAAGCCCTTTCAAAGACAGTCAACACATGCACACATCACACAACTCTTCTCCAGCCATGCAAAGCTCTTCCACACACACTCAACTCCCACATCAACCAACCTCCACCCATGCTAAGCTCCTTCCAAAGACAGTCAACTAACCCACACATCACACAGCTCCTCCAGAGATGCAAAGCCCACCCACACACACTCAGCTCCCTCCACATCATCCAGCTCCTCTCCAGCCATGCAAAGCCCTTCCAAAGACAGTCAACTCATCCCCACATCACCTAGCTCCTCTCCGCCCAAGCATAGCCATTCTAGACACACTCAAACCTCCCCACATAACCCAACTCTCTCCACCCGAGCAAAGCACTTCCAGACACTGACCTCCCACCCACATCACCCAGCTCCTCTCCAGTCATGCAAAGCCCTTCCAAAGACAGTCAACTCACCCTCGCATCACACAGCTCCTCTCCAGAGATGCAAAGCCCATCCACACACACTCAACTCCCCCAATCAGCCAGCTCCTCTCCACCCATGCAAAGGCCTCCAACACACACTCAACTCAGCAAACATCACCCAGCTCCTCTTCACCCATGCAAAGCCCATCCACAGACAGTCAAGTCAACCACCCATCATCACCCAGCTCCTCCCCACCCGTGAAAATTCCTTCCACACAGTCAACTCCTTCCACATCACCCAGCTCGTCTCCCACCATTACAAAGCCTTTCCACACACAATCAACACCCCACATCACTCATCTCCTCTCCACCCATGCAAAGCCTTTCAGCACACACTCAACTCCCTCACATCTCCCAGCTCCTCTCAACCCATACAAAGCCCTTCTAGATACACTCAACTTCCCCACGTCACCCAGCTCCTCTCACCAATGCAAAGCCCCTCCACACATACTCAGCTCCCTCTGCATCAACCAGCTCCTCTCAGCCATGAAAAGCCCTTCCACAGACAGTCAACTCCCCCACATCACCCAGCTTCTCTCCAGCCATGCAAATCCCTTCCACACACACTCCACTCCCCACATTACCTAGCATCTCTCCACCCTTGCAACGCCTCCAACACACACACAACTCCCCACATCAGCCAGCTCATCTCCACCCATGCAAAGGCCTCCAACACACACTCAACTCAGCAAACATCACCTAGCTCCTCTCCACCCATGCAAAGCCCTTCCACCTGCACTGAATTCCTCCATATCACCCAGTTCCTCTCCGCCTCAGCCAGCACTCTCACACACCTCAACTCCCAATCACATCACCTAACTCTCTACTCCCATGCAAAGCTCCTTCCACAGACACTCACCTGCTCCCACATCACCCAGCTCCTCTCCAGTCTTGCAAAGCCCTTCTAAAGACAGTCAACTCTCCCACATATCACACAGCTCCTCTGCAGAGATGCAAAGCCCATCCACACACACCAACTCCCCCACATCAGCCAGCTCTCCTCCAGCCATGCAAAGCTCCTTCCACACACAGTCAACTCCGTCCCAAATCACCCATCTCCTCTCCAGTTATGCAAGCTCCTCCACACACTCAACTCCCAACATCATTCAGCTCATCTCCACCCATGCAAACCACTTCTACACACACTCAACTCCCCACATCACCCAGCCCCTCTCCACCTATTAAAAGCCCTTCCACACACACCCAGCTCCCACATCACCCAGCTCCTCCGCCCATGCAAAGCCCTTCCACAGACACCTCAACTCCCACCACATCACCCAGCTCCTCCACCAATGCAAATCCCTTCCACAGACACCAGCTCCCCACATCACCCAGCTCTCTCTGCCAGTGCATAGCTCTTCCACACACACTCAACCCCCACAAAGCCCAACTCCTCTCACCTGTGCAAAACACCTCCACACACTGAATCCCACCCACATCACCCAGCTCCTCTCCATTTATGCCAGGCCCTTCCACACACAGTCAACACCCCACATCACCCAGCTCCACTCCACCCATTCCAAAGCCCATTCACAGATAGTCAACTCCCCCACCCATATCACCAGGTCTCTCCACCTGTGCAAATTCCTTCCACACAGTCAACTCCTCCCACATCATCCAGCCTGCCTCCACCATTGCAAAGCCCTTCCCACACACCCAACACCACCCACATCACTCATCTCCTCTCAACCCATGCAAAGCCCTTCCAGACACACTCAACTTCCCCATGTCACCCAGCTCTCTCCACCAATGCAAAGCCCTTCCACACAAACTCAGCTCCCCTGCATCAACCAGCTCCTCTCCAGTCATACAATGCCCTTCCACACAGTCAACTCCCCATCACCCAGCATCTCTCCACCCATGCAAAGCCCTCCAACACACACACAACTCCATCCCACATCACCCAGCTCTTCTGCACCCATGCAAACCCCTTCCACAGACACCCACCTTCCCCACATCACCCTGCTCCTCTGCATCCATTCAAAGCCCTTCCTCAGACACTCAACTTCCCCCACATCACCCAGCTCCTCCAGTCATGCAAAGCCCTTCCAAAGACATTCAACTCTCCCGACATCACACAGCTCCTCTCTAGAGATGCAAAGCCCATCCACACAAACTCTAAACCACCTACATAACCCAGCTCCTCTCCAGCAATGCAAATCACTTCCACACATACTCAACTCCCACTTCATCACCCAGCTCCACTCCACCCATGCAATGCCCTTCCACACAGTCAACTCCCCAACATCACCCAGCTCCCTCCACCCATGCAAAGCCCATCCACAACACACTCAAATCCCTCTGCATCAACTAGCTCCTCTACAGCCATGCAAAGCCCTTCCACATACACTCAATTGCCCCCATCATCCACCCAGCATCTCTTCACCATGCAAAGATCTCCAACACATCAACTCCCTACATCAGCCAGTTCTTCACCTGTGCAAAGCTCCTTCCACATTCAACTCCCCCACACATCTCCCAGCTCCTCTCTGGCCATGCAAAGCCCTTCAACACACACCTCAACCTCACCCCACATCACCCAGCTCCTTTCCAGCAATGCAAAGCCCTTCCACACAAGTCAGCTCCCCACATCACCCAACTCCTCTCCAGCCATGCAAACCCTTCCACACACACTCAACTCCTCCACATCTCCCAGCTCCTCTCCAGCTATGCAAAGCCCTTCCACCACACTCAGCCCCCACATCACCCAGCTCCTGTCCAGCAATGCAAAGCCCTTCCACACACCCTCAACCCCCCACATCACCCAGCTCCTCCAGCCATGCAAAGCCCTTATACACACATTCAACTCCTCCCAAATCACCCAACTCCTCTCCAGTTATGTAAAGCTCCTCCACATACACTCAACTCCTCCACATCACAGAGCTCCTCTCACCCATGCACAGCCCTTCTACACACACTCAACTCCCCACATCTCCCAGACCCTCTCCACCCATTAAAAGCCTTTCCACATACACTAAACTCCCCACATCACCCTTCTCCTCCTCCACCCATCTACAGCCCTTCCACAGATACTCAACTCCCACCACATCACCCAGCTCCTCTCCACCTTTGCAAACCCCTTGCACACACCTCAACTCCAGCCCCACATCAACCAGCTGCTCTCTAGCCATGCAAAGCCCTTCAAAGACAGTCAACACACGCACTACATCACACAACTCTTCTCCAGCCATGCAAAGCTCTTCCACACACACTCAACTCCCCCACATCAACCAACCCTCTCCACCCATGCTAAGCCCTTCCAAAGACAGTCAACTAACCCACA
The DNA here is from genome assembly GCA_016271365.2 of Neoceratodus forsteri. Taxonomy (NCBI): domain Eukaryota; kingdom Metazoa; phylum Chordata; order Ceratodontiformes; family Ceratodontidae; genus Neoceratodus; species Neoceratodus forsteri. The sequence continues at coordinate 89,432,252 of CM028136.1, forward strand.
CATCACACAGCTCCTCTCAGAGATGCAAAGCCCACCCACACACTCCAGCTCCCTTCACATCATCCAGCTCCTCTCCAGCCATGCAAAGCCCTTCCAAAGACAGTCAACTCATCCCCACAACACCTAGCTCCTCTCCGCCCAAGCATAGCCATTCTAGACACACTCAAAACCTCCCCACATAACCCAACTCCTCTCCACCTGAGCAAAGCACTTCCAGACACTGACCTCCCACCCACATCACCCAGCTCCTCTCAGTCATTCAAAGCCCTTCCAAAGACAGTTAACTCACTGTGATCACACAGCTCCTCCAGAGATGCAAAGCCCATCCACACACACTCAACTCCCCACATCAGCCAGCTCCTTCCACCCATGCAAAGGCCTCCAACACACACTCAAATCAGCAAACATCACCCAGCTCCTCTTCACCCATGCAATCCCATCCACAGACAGTCATGTCAACCACCCATATCACCCAGCTCCTCTCCACCCGTGAAAATTCCTTCCACACAGTCAACCCTTCCATCATCACCCAGCTCATCTCCACCATTACAAAAGCCTTTCCACACACAATCAACACCCCCACATCACTCATCTCCTAATCACCCATGCAAAGCCTTTCCACACACACTCAACTCCCCCACATCAACCAACTCCTCTCCACCCATGCTAAGCTCCTTCCAAAGACAGTCAACTAACTCCACATCACACAGCTCCTCTCCAGAGATGCAAAGCCCACCCACACACTCAGCTCCCTCCACATCATCCAGCTCCTATCCACGTGTGCAAAGCCTTTCAACACACACTCAACTCCCTCACATCTCCCAGCTCCTCTCAACCCATACAAAGCCCTTCTAGACAAACTCAACTTCCCACATCACCCAGCTCCTCTCCACCAATGCAAAGCCCTCCACATACTCAGCTCACTCTGCATCAACCAGCTTCTCTCCAGCCATGAAAAGCCCTTCCACAGACAGTCAACTCCCCCATCACCCAGCTTCTCTCCAGCCATGCAAATCCTTCCACACACACTCTACTCCCCACATTACCTAGCATCTCCACCCTTGCAACGCCCTCCAACACACACACAACTCCCCCACATCAGCCAGCTCATCTCCACACATGCAAAGGCCTCCAACACACACTCAACTCAGCAAACATCACCCAGCTCCTCTCCACCCATGCAAAGCCCTTCCACCTGCACTGAATTCCTCCCATATCACCCAGTTCCTCTCCGCCTGTAGCAAAGCACTTACACACTCTCAACTCCCAATCACATCACTCAACTCCTCTACTCCCATGCAAAGCCCTTCCACAGACACTCACCTGCTCCCACATCACCCAGCTCCTCTCCAGTCTTGCAAAGCCTCCAAAGACAGCCAACTCTCCCACACATCACACAGCTCCTCTGCAGAGATGCAAAGCCCATCCACACACACACCAACTCCCCACATCAGCCAGCTCCTCTCAGCCATGCAAAGCCCTTCCACACACAGTCAACTCCGTCCCAAATCACCCATCTCCTCTCCAGTTATGTAAAGCTCCTCCACATACACTCAACTCCCCAACATCATTCAGCTCATCTCCACCCATGCAAACCACTTCTACACACACTCAACTCCCCCACATCACCCAGCCCATCTCCACCTATTAAAAGCCCTTCCACACAACTCAACTCCCCACATCACCCAGCTCCTCTCCGCCCATGCAAAGCCCTTCCACAGACTCTCAACTCCCACCATATCACCCAGCTCCTCTCCACCAATGCAAATCCCTTCAACAGACACTCAAGCTCCCCACATCACCCAGCTCCTCTCTGCCAGTGCATTGCCCTTCCACACACACTCAACCCCCACAAACCCAACTCCTCTCCACCTGTGCAAAACACCTCCACACAGAACTCCACCCACATTACTCAAGCTCCTCTCCATTTATGCCAGGCCCTTACACACACAGTCAACTCCCTCCCACATCACCCAGCTCCACTCCACCCATTCAAAGCCCATTCACAGATAGTCAACTCCCCCACCCATATCACCAGGCTCCTCTCCACCTGTGCAAATTCCTTCCACACAGTCAACTCCTCCCACATCACCCAGCTCGTCTCCACCATTGCAAAGCCCTTCCTCACACACCCAACACCACCCACATCACTCATCTCCTCTTAACCCATGCAAAAGCCCTTCCAGACACACTCAACTTCCCCATGTCACCCAGCTCCTCTCCACCAATGCAAAGCCCTTCCACACAAACTCAGCTCCCCTGCATTAACCAGCTCCCTCTCCAGTCATCATGAAAGTCTCTTCCATAGACAGTCAACTCCCCATCACCCAGCTCCTCTCCAGCCATACAATGCCCTTCCACATGCACTCAACTCCCCACATCACCCAGCATCTCTCCACCCATGCAAAGCCCTCCATCACACACACAACTCCATCCCAAATCACCCAGCTCTTCTGCACCCATGCAAAGCCCTTCCACAGACAATCCAACTTCCCCCACATCACCCTGCTCCTCTGCATCCATGCAAAGCCCTTCCTCAGACACTCAACTTCCCCCACATCACCCAGCTCCTCTCCAGTCATGCAAAGCCCTTCCAAAGACATTCAACTCTCCCGACATCACACAGCTCCTCTCTAGAGATGCAAAGCCCATCCACACAAACTCAAACCACCTCACATAACCCAGCTCCCTCTTCAGCAATGCAAATCACTTCACACACACTCAACTCCCACTTCATCACCCAGCTCCACTACACCCATGCAATGCCCTTCCACACAGTCAACTCCCCAGCATCACCCAGCTCCTCCACCCATGCAGCCCATCCACACACTCAACCTCTGCATCAACCAGCTCCTCCATAGTCATGCAAAGTCCCTTCCACATACACTCAATTGCCCCCACATCACCCAGCATCTCTTCACCCATGCAAAGATCTCCAACACATCAACTCCCTACATCAGCCAGCTCCTCTTCACCTGTGCAAAGCCCCTTCCACATTCAACTCCCCCACACATCTCCCAGCTCCTCTCTGGCCATGCAAAGCCCTTCAACACACACCTCAACTCACCACCACATCACCCAGCTCCTTTCCAGCAATGCAAGCCCTTCCACACACAGTCAGCTCCCACATCACCCAACTCCTCTCCAGCCATGCAAACCCCTTCCACACACTCAACTCCTCCACATCTCCCAGCTCCTCTCCAGCTATGCAAAGCCCTTCCACACACTCCAGCCCCCACATCACCCAGCTCCTGTCCAGCAATGCAAAGCCCTTCCACACACCCTCAACCCCCACATCACCCAGCTCCTCCAGCCATGCAAAGCCCTTATACACACATTCAATTCCCTCCCAAATCACTCAACTCCTCTCCAGTTATGTAAAGCTCCTCACATACACTCAACTCCTCCTCATCAGAGCTCCTCTACTCCATGCACAGCCCTTCTACACACTCAACTCCCCCACATCACCCAGACCCTCTTCACCCATTAAAAGCCTTTCTTCCATACACTCAAACTCCCCACATCACCCTTCTTCTCCTCTCCACCCATCTACAGCCCTTCCACAGATACTCAACTCCCACCACATCACCCAGCTCCTCTCCACCTTTGCAAACCCTTGCACACACCTCAACTCCAGCCCCACATCAACCAGCTGCTCTCTAGCCATGCAAAGCCCTTTCAAAGACAGTCAACACACGCACTACATCACACAACTCTTTCTCCAGCCATGCAAAGCTCTTCCACACACACTCAACTCCCCCACATCAACCAACTCCTCCACCCATGCTAAGCCCTTCCAAAGACAGTCAACTAACCCACATCACACAGCTCCTCTCCAGAGATGCAAAGCCCACCCACACACATTCAGCTCCCTCCACATCATCCAGCTCCTCTCCAGCCATGCAAAGCCCTTCCAAAGACAGTCAACTCATCCCCACAACACCTAGCTCCTTCCGCCCAAGCATAGCCATTCTAGACACACTCAAAACCTCCCCACATAACCCAACTCCTCTCCACCTGAGCAAAGCACTTCCAGACACTGACCTCCCACCCACATCACCCAGCTCCTCCAGCTCATAAAGCCCTTCCAAAGACAGTTAACTCACTGTGATCACAAGCTCCTCCAGAGATGCAAAGCCTCCACACACACTCAACTCCCCCATCAGCCAGCTCCTCTCCACCCATGCAAAGGCCTCCAACACACACTCAAATCAGCAAACATCACCCAGCTCCTCTTCACCCATGCAAACCCATCCACAGACAGTCATGTCAACCACCCATATCACCCAGCTCCTCTCCACCCGTGAAAATTCCTTCCACACAGTCAACCCTTCCACATCACCCAGCTCATCTCCACCATTACAAAGCCTTTCCACACACAATCAACACCCCCACATCACTCATCTCCTAATCACCCATGCAAAGCCTTTCCACACACACCAACTCCCCCACATCAACCAACCCTCTCCACCCATGCTAAGCCCTTCCAAAGACAGTCAACCAACCCCACATCACACAGCTCCTCCAGAGATGCAAAGCCCACCCACACACTCAGCTCCCTCCACATCATCCAGCTCCTATCCACGATGCAAAGCCTTTCAACACACACTCAACTCCCTCACATCTCCCAGCTCCTCTCAACCCATACAAGCCCTTCTAGACAAACTCAACCTTCCACATCACCCAGCTACTCTCCACCAATGCAAACCCCTCCACACACTCAGCTCACTCTGCATCAACCAGCTTCTCTCCAGCCATGAAAAGCCCTTCCACAGACAGTCAACTCCCCCATCACCCAGCTTCTCTCCAGCCATAGCAAATCCCTTCCACACACTCTACTCCCCAACATTACCTAGCATCTCTCCACCCTTGCAACGCCCTCCAACACACACACACTCCCCCACATCAGCCAGCTCATCTCCACACATGCAAGGCCTCCAACACACACTCAACTCAGCAAACATCACCCTAGCTCCTCTCCACCCATGCAAACCCTTCCACCTGCACTGAATTCCTCCCATATCACCCAGTTCCTCTCCGCCTGTGCAAAGCACTTCCACACCCCTCAACTCCCAATCACATCACTCCAACTCCTCTACTCCCATGCAAAGCCCTTCCACAGACACTCCACCTGCTCCCACATCACCCAGCTCCTCTCCAGTCTTGCAAAGCCCTTCCAAAGACAGCCAACTCTCCCACACATCACAGCTCCTCTGCAGAGATGCAAAGCCCATCCACACACACACTCAACTCCCCCATCAGCCAGCTCCTCTCCAGCCATGCAAAGCCCTTCCACACACAGTCAACTCCGTCCCAAATCACCCATCTCCTCTCCAGTTATGTAAAGCTCCTCCACATACACTCAACTCCCCAACATCATTCAGCTCATCTCCACCCATGCAAACCACTTCCCATACACTCAACTCCCCCACATCACCCAGCCCATCTCCACCTATTAAAAGCCCTTCCACACAAACTCAACTCCCCACATCACCCAGCTCATCACGCATGATGTACCACACTGCTCCAGACAGTAACGTGTACCACACTGCTCAGCACATGGCATGATGCTTGAACACCACTCAACCCATGTACATAAATGTGCACCACACTGATCCCACTTGACATGATGTACCATACTACTCATCACATGACAAGCTAGAAACATAGACTTTGATGGCAGATAAGAACCACTTGGCCCACCTAGTCTGCCCATTTCCCAACCTATTGATAAGCTGCAGATTCTCAGTTAACCAACAGCCTACTTCCTGCAACCCCACTATAATTGCCTTATGTCTGTCCCATGCATGTTTGAATTCCCCACTGTTTTAGACCCCACAACCTCTCCAGGAGGCGGTTCCATGTGTCACACTGTGCCATACACAGTGACATGTACTACATTGTTCAGTATGTGACATAATGTATGCGACACTGCTGAGCACATTGCACTGATGTACCACAGCTTGCACATGATGATGTACCACAGGGCTCAGCACATGACACCAATGTATCACTGCATCACAAATAGTGACATACCAGTACCTCACTACTCAATTCAACATTATGTACCACACTGCTCAGCACATAATGTGCTGTACCACACTCCTCAGTATATGACGTGACGCGACACACTGTTCAGGACATGATGTGAGGTACCACACTACTCTACTACACGGTGAGCATGCACCACACTTCTTATGCGTGATGTGATGAACAACACTGCTCAACACATGACAGGGTTACCAAACTGTGGAGCCGCATGCTGTGTTGTAACATTATTCCTCATACAGTAACGGGTACCAGTCTGTAGCGCGAGCATATCCCATTGCCGTGTACATAACATGATGTAGCACACTGCTCAGCACATGTCATGATGCCACACTGCTCAGCGCTGGCATGATGTAACTGCGCTGCTCACACACGGTAACATGTACCACTCTGCCTTCGCCGCAGCGATGTACCACACTGCTCAGCATATGCCATGTGTACTCTGGTAATCAGCACGCGGCATTATGTATCATGCTGTTGGTGCGCCAGTATGATGTAGCACACTGCTCCAGCATATGATGTGATGTACCACACTGCTTTACACAGTGACGCATGTACCACATTGCTCAACACATGACATGATGTACCACAGTGCATGATGTACCACACTGCTTTGCAAACGGTGACATGTACCACATTGCTCAACACCCACGACATGATATCACACCTGCTCAGCACACGGTGACATGTACCACTGCTGTACGTGACGCGAGTTATCACTGCTAGTCAGCACAATGTTAATATACCACACTGCTCAGCACACAATGGCATGTACCACACTGCGGTACACTGACGCGATGTCACCACAGCTCCAGCACATGACGTGATGTGCCACATTGCTCTGCACATGACAAGATGTTGCACACTGCTCAACCGAATGGCGTGATGTACCGCACTGCTCAGCACATGGCACATGGCGTGATGTACCGCACTGCTCCGCACACAGTGACATTTACCACTCTGCTCAGTACGCGACGCGATGTACCACACTGTTTAGCACGTGATGTGATGAATCACACTGCTGTAGTGCGCGACATGATGTACCACACTGCTCACACATGACGTGATGCTGTACGACTGTTTAGCATATGGCGTGATGTACCATACTGCTCTGCACACAGTGATATTTTCCATGTTTTTCCAATTATTTAACCAGGTGAAGACCACTAAGCTGAAAGCTTGTTTACAAGTGCAACCTGAGAACCAGAAGTTATGTGACTGCAGGGTCACTGGTAGCAAGTGGGTGCTGTGGGGTTCAAACCAGGTCACCAGGTTTTGCAGCTCAGAGCCTTATACTGATCGCTATCCTACTTTCCTAATGTAATGTACCACACTGCTCAGCACATGACATGATGTACAACACTGTTCTGCACATGACATAATATACCACTGTGCTCAGCACATGACATGATGTACCACACTGCTCAGCACATATCGTGATGTACCACACTGCTACATGTTGTGATGTTTCACACTGCTCAGGACATGACGCGGATGTGCCGCCAGAACTCAGGGCCGCGACATGATGTACCACCCTGCTCCGACACAGTGACATGTACCACACTGTTCAGCTCATGACGCATGATGTATCCAATTACTTGCCATATGACTTAATGTGCAACCCTGCTCGGCACGCGGCTTGATTTACCACACTGCTCTGCACAGTTTATTTGATTTTATTTGCTTTTGTTTACCAGGTAAGTACACAGACAAAACGCAATTTTCAGGTACAACCTGGGAGAGTACAGGAGAATAAAAGAACGTTCAGTACACATTGAAGCTATGTAAGGCAGATACACTGATGTCCGGGAGAAACATAACATGCATAGTAGAATAGCTCAGATTCTGGCAGTGGATGCCATTAAATGTAAACATGTAACAGGCCAGAGTTTCTAAAGCAATATTCCTGACATGCCACACTGCTTGCAGTACGTGACGACGATATGCCACACAGCTAAGCAAATGATGTGATGTACCACCTGCTTCACACATGGTGACGATGCCACATTGCTCAACACATGACATGATGTAACACACTGTATGATGTACCACACTGCTTGCACACATTGACATGTATCACCTGCTCATTACATGACCTTGATATAACACACTGTTCAGCACATGCCATGATGTACGCGCACTGCTCCAGCACATGACGCCTGTTTACCTTTAGTCAGCCGCGATGTAATGTACCGCTGCTGAGCATATGATGTGATGCATCACACTGCTCAGCACACAGTGACATGTACTACACTGCTTGGTACGCGACATGATGCTTCCACACTGCTCCACACACAATAACATATACCTCTCTATTCAGCACATGACATGATACCACACTGCTCAGCACATGTCATGATGTACCACACTGCTCTGCACACAGTGATATTGCCACACTGCTCAGCACATGACATGATGTGCTACCTGCTCGAACACAGTGACATGTACCACACTGCTCCAGCACATGACATGATGTACCACACTGATCCACACACAATGACATGTACCACGCTGTTCTTCTCATGACATGATGTATCACATTACTTGCCATATGATGTAATGTACAGCCCTGCTTCGACACATAACATGATTTACCACACTGCTCCGCGATAGTTTATTTGATTTTATTTAGCTTTTGTTTACCAGGTAAGTACACTAGACAGAACATATGCTTATTTTCAGGTACAACCCGGGAGAGTACAGGAGAATAAAAGAACGTTCAGAGTACACATTGAAACAAGTAAGGCAGATACACTGATGTCAGGAGAAACATAACATGCATAGTGAGATAGCTCAGATTCTGGCAGTGGATGCAATTAAATGTAAACATGTAACAGGCCAGAGTTTCATAACAATATTCCTAGCAGAATATACATAATTTATACAGGGCCACACCCAGGCGGGCAGGAAACAACAGCAGGGCCGGAGACAAGTACAGGAGATGATACAGAATATACACAGTTTACACAGTGCCACACCCAGGCGGGCAGGCAACAAAAGCAGGGCGAAGCCAAGTAGAGGAGATGGTACAGAATATACACAATTTACAAAGTGCCACACCCAGGTGGGCAGGTAACCACTGCAGGGCCAGAGCCAAGTACAGGAGATGATATAGAATATACACAATTTACACAGGGGCCACGCAGGCAGGCAGGCAGGCATCAACAGCAGGGCCAGAGCCAAGTACTGGAGATGATGTGCTCGAGTACAGTGCAGGGACCAGGGTACTCATGGATGTCTGAGACAGTCACATACTGAGAAGAGCTTCGTGCTTCTACAGGGAGGTTCAGAGCACGCCTGGGAAACACCTGCTTAGGAAACAACATGATGTACAAATCTGCTTAGCGCATGACACGATGCTCCACACTGTTCAACAGATCACATGATGTATCACACTGTTTAGAACATTACATGATGTACCTCACTGTTCAACACATGACATAATGTAGTACGTAATGTACCACACTGCTCAGCAAATGACATGATGTACCATAGTACTCAGCATGTGACATGATATAGTACACTGCTCCGCACACAGCTACATGTACTACATTCCTCTGCACGACATGATGTACCACACTGCTCAGCATATGACACGATGTACCATACTGCTCAGCACATGACGTGATGTACCACACTGCTCAGCACATAACAATGTACCAGAATGCTCAGCACATGACGCATAATGTACTACACTGCTTGGCACAGGACATGATGTACCACACTGCTCAGCACATAACAATGTACCAGAATGCTCAGCACATAACATGATGTGTCACACTGCTCAGTGCATGACTTGATGTACCACACTCCTTCACACACAATGACATGATGTACCATAGTAACACGACATAATGCACCATAATTCTCAGTACATGGCGTGATGTACCACACTGCTCGGCAGATAATATGATGTACTCAAGTGCTCAGCACATGACATTATGTATCACACTGTTCGTTGCATGATATGATGCCACACAGCTAAGCAAATGACGTGATGTACCACACTGCTTCACACATAGTGACATGTACCACATTGCTCAACACATGACATGATGTACCGCACTGCTCAGCACATGACATGATTTACCTTTAGCCAGCACGATGTAATGTACCACACTGATGAGCATATGATGTGATGCATCACACTGCTCAGCACACAGTGACATGTACTACACTGCTTGGTACATGACATGATGTACACACTGCTCCACACAATAACATATAACTCTCTATTCAGCACATGACGCGGTTTACCACACTGCATCGCACAGAGTGACATGTACCACACTGCTTGGTACATGACATGATGTACCACACAGCTCAGCACATGACATGATGTACCACACTGCTCAGCACATGACATTATGTACCACACTGCTCCACACACAGTGACATTTACCACACTGCTCAGCACATGACATGATGTGCCACACTGCTCGAGACACAGTGACATGTATCACACTGCTCCAGACACAGAGACATGTACCACACTGCTCAGCACATGACATGATGTACCACACTGATCCACACACAGTGACATGTACCACGCTGTTCAGCTCATGACATGATGTATCACATTACTTGCCATATGATATAATGTGCAACCCTGCTCGGCACATGACATGATTTACCACACTGCTCCGCACAGTTTATTTGATTTTATTTAGCTTTTGTTTACCAGGTAAGTACATTAGACAAAACATATGCTTATTTTCAGGTACAACCCGGAGAGTACAGGAGAATAAAAGAATGTTCAGAGTACACATTGAAGCTAGTAAGGCAGATACACTGATGTCAGGAGAAACATAACATGCGTAGTGAGATAGCTCAGATTCTGGCAGTGGATGCCATTAAATGTAAACATGTAATAGGCCAGAGTTTCTAAAGCAATATTCCTAGCAAAATATACAGAATATACATAATTTATACAGGGCCACACCCAGGCGGGCAGGCAACAACAGCAGGGCCGGAGACAAGTACAGGAGATGATACAGAATATACACAGTTTACACAGTGCCACACCCAGGTGGGCAGGCAACAAAAGCAGGGCGAGCCAAGTAGAGGATATGGTACAGAATATACACAATTTACAAAGCGCCACACCCAGGTGGGCAGGTAACCACTGCAGGGCCAGAGCCAAGTACAGGAGATGATGTGCTCGGTACAGTGCTCAGCACATGACATGATGTATCACACTGCTCAGCACATGACAGGATGTACCACACTGCTCAGCACATAACATGATGTACCACACTACTCCGCACACAGTGACCTGTAAAATGCTGCTCATGGCACAACATGATGTACCGCTCTGCTCATCACACGACATGATGTATGACACTGCTCAGCACATGACATGATGTAACACACTGCTCAGCACATGACATGATGTACCACACTGCTCAGCACATGACATGATGTGTCACACTGCACAGCACATAATGTGAAGTATCACACTGCTCAGCACATGACATGATGCAGCACAGTGTACAGCCCATGGCGTAATGTACTACAATGCTCAGTACATGATATGATGTAGCACACTGCTCCACACACAGTGACATGTACTACATTGCTCAGTACATGACATGATGTAGCACACTGTTCCACACACAGTAACCGTGCTACATTGCTCAGTACATGACATGATGTAGCACACTGCTCCACACACAGTGACACATACTACATTGCTCAGCACATGGCGTGATGCAGCACAATGTACAGCCCATAACGTAATGTACTACACTGCTCAGTACATGACATGATGTAGCACACTGCTCCACACACAGTGACATGTACTACATTGCTCAGTACATGACATGATGTAGCACACTGCTCCACACACAGTGACATGTACTACAATGCTCAGTACATGACATGATGTAGCACACTGCTCCACACACAGTGACACGTACTACATTGCTCAGTACATGACATGATGTAGCACACTGCTCCACACACAGTGACATGTATCTACATTGCTCAGTACATGACATGATGTAGCACACTGCTCCACACACAGTGACATGTACTACAATGCTCAGTACATGACATGATGTAGCACAATGCTCCACACAGTGACAATGTACTACACTGCTCAGTACATGACATGATGTAGCACACTGCTCCACACACAGTGACATGTACTACATTGCTCAGTACATGACATGATGTAGCACACTGCTCCACACACAGTGACATGTACTACATTGCTCAGCACATGACATGATGCAGCACAATGTCAGCCCACATCGAATGTACTACACTGCTCAGTACATGACATGATGTAGCACACTGCTCCACACACAGTGACATGTACTACATTGCTCAGTACATGACATGATGTAGCACACTGCTCCACACAGTGACATGTACTACAATGCTCAGTACATGACATGATGTAGCACACTGCTCCACACACAGTGACACGTACTACATTGCTCAGCACATGACATGATGTAGCACACTGCTCCACACACAGTGACACGCACTACATTGCTCAGAATATGACATGATGTAGCACACTGCTCCACACACAGTGACACGTACTACATTGCTCAGCACATGACGTTATGCAGCACAATGTACAGCCCATGACGAATGTACTACACTGCTCAGTACATGACATGATGTAGCACACTGCTCCACACACAGTGACATGTACTACATTGCTCAGTACATGACATGATGTAGCACACTGCTCCACACACAGTGACATGTACTACATTGCTCAGAATATGACATGATGTAGCACACTGCTCCACATAGTGACATGTACTACACTGCTCAGCACATGACATGATGTGCCAGAATGTTCAGCACATGACATGATGTACCACACTGCTCCAGACACAGTGACATGTACCACACTGCTCAGACACAGTGACATGTACCACACTGCTCAGCACATGACATGATGTACCACACTGATCCACACACAGACATGTACCACGCTGTTCTTCTCATGACATGATGTATCACATTACTTGCCATAGTGATGTAATGTGCAACCTGCTCGGACACATGACATGATTTACCACACTGCTCAGCACAGTTTATTTGATTTTATTTAGCTTTTGTTTACCAGGTAAGTACACTAGACAAAACATATGCTTATTTTCAGGTACAACCGGAGAGTACAGGAGAATAAAAGAATGTTCAGAGTACACATTGAAGCTAGTAAGGCAGATACACTGATGTCAGGAGAAACATAACATGCGTGGTGAGATAGCTCAGATTCTGGCAGTGGATGCCATTAAATGTAAACATGTAACAGGCCAGAGTTTCTAAAGCAATATTCCTAGCAAAATATACAGAATATACATAATTTATACAGGGCCACACCCAGGCGGGCAGGCAACAACAGCAGGGCCGAGACAAGTACAGGAGATGATACAGAATATACACAGTTTACACAGTGCCACACCCAGGTGGGCAGGCAACAAAAGCAGGGCCGAGCCAAGTAGAGGATATGGTACAGAATATACAATTTACAAAGTGCCACACCCAGGTGGGCAGGTAACCACTGCAGGGCCAGAGCCAAGTACAGGAGATGATGTGCTCGAGTACAGTGCTCAGCATAACGACATGATGTATCACACTGCTCAGCACATGACAGGATGTACCACACACTGCTCAGCATACAACATGATGTACCACACTACTCCGCACAAGTGACCTGTAAAATGCTGCTCATGGCACAACATGATGTACCGCCTGCTCATCACACGACATGATGTATGACACTGCTCAGCACATGACATGATGTACCACACTGCTCAGCACATGACATGATGTGTCACACTGCACAGCACATAATGTGAAGTATCACACTGCTCAGCATACATGACATGATGCAGCACAGTGTACAGCCCATGACGTAATGTACTACATTGCTCAGTACATGACATGATGTAGCACACCGTTCCACACACAGTAACATGTACTACATTGCTCAGTACATGACATGATGTAGCTTACTTCACACACAGTGACATGTACTACATTGCTGCAGCACATGACATGATGTAGCACACTGCTCCACACACAGTGACACGATCACATTGCTCAGAATATGACATGATGTAGCACACTGCTCCACACACAGTGACATGTACTACATTGCTCAGTACATGACATGATGTAGCACACTGCTCCACACACAGTGACATGTACTACAATGCTCAGTACATGACATGATGTAGCACACTGCTCCACACACAGTGACATGTACTACATTGCTCAGTACATGACATGATGTAGCACACTGCCCACACACAGTGACACGTACTACATTGCTCAGAATATGACATGATGTAGCACACTGCTCCACACACACAGTGACACGTACTACATTGCTCAGCACATGACGTTATGCAGCAAATGTACAGCCCATGATCGCAATGTACTACACTGCTCAGTACATGACATGATGTAGCACACTGCTCCACACACAGTGACATGTACTACATTGCTCAGTACACATGATGTAGCACACTGCTCCACACACAGTGACACATACTACATTGCTCAGAGTATGACATGATGTAGCACACTGCTCCACACATAGTGACATGTACTACACTGCTCAGCACATGACATGATGTGCCAGAATGTTCAGCACATGACATGATGTACCACACTGCTCAGCACATGACATGATGTACCAGAATGTTCAGCTCATGACAGGTGTGTCACACTGCTCAGTGCATGACCTGATGTACCACACTCCTTCACACACATTGACTTGTACCACACTGCTTAACATGACACGATGTACCATAGTGCTCAGCACATGATGTGATGTACCTCACTGCTAAGCACTAGACATGATGTACAGTACTGCACAGCACAAGAGATGATGTACCACACTGATCAACACATGATGTAATGTATCACTTTGCTCAGCTCATGATGACATACACCACACCACACCGCTCAGCACATGACATGATATACCACAATGCTGAGCACATGACATAATATGTCGCACTGCTCCATGAATGATGTGATGTGCCGCATTGCTCAGCACATGTTGTGATGTACCACAACGCCGACACACTGTGACATGTACCACACCTCAGTGCATTACATGATGCACCACACTGCTCAGTACATAACGTGACGTACCACAATGCTCAGCAAGTGATGTGATTTACTCCACTGTTCAGTACATGACATTATGTACCACACTGCTCCGCAGAGATTAACATGTACCACACTGCTCAGCACATAACGTGATGTACCACAATGCTCAGCAAGTGATGTGATTTACTCCACTGTTCAGTACATGACATGTACCACACTGCTCCACAGAGATTAACATGTACCACACTGCTCAGTACATAACGCGGACGCACCACAATGCTCAGCAAGTGATGTGATTTACTCCACTGTTCAGTACATGACATTATGTACCACACTGCTCCGCAGAGATTAACATGTACCACACTGCTCAGCACATGACATGATGTACAGTATTACACTGCTCTGCACATGACATGATGTTGAACACTACTCAACCTATGACATGATGTACCACACTGATCCCACGGACATGATGTACAATACTACTCATCACATGACATGCAAGATCACACTGTACCACACACAATGACATGTACTACATTGTTCAGCACATGACATGATGTACAACACTGCTGAGCACATTGCATGAGGTACCACACTGCCTTGCACATGACATGATGTACTCACAGGCCTCGCACATAACATAATGTACCAAACTAGTCAGCATATCATATTGTGTACCACAAAGCAAAATCCATAGTAAATGATGCAAAAAATATTATTCAATTAATAACAGACTTTCTGAACATAAATGCAACATGTTAACAGTGTTTGAGCTTCTTAGGTAAAGATTTGATTAAATGTTTCACATTTTGCCCATTTGTTCCACATTTTGACAGGCAATGTTCCACATTTGGGGACAAAAGGTTGAGAGGTATGACATGACATGATGTACCACACTGCTCAGCACAAGATGGGATGTACTGCACTGCTCCACACACAATAACATATACCTCTCTATTCAGCACATGACATGATGTACCACACTGCTCAGCAGATGACATGATGTACCGCACTGCTCAGCACATGACATGATGTACCGCACTGCTCAGCACATAACATGATGTACCACACTGCTCAGCACATTACATGATGTACTACACTGCTCAGCACATTACGTGATGTTCCACACTGCTCAGCATTTAACGTGGTGTACCGCGACTGGTTCATACAAAGTGACATGTACCACACTGCTCAGCACATGGTGTGATGTACCACACTCTTCAGCACATGACATGATGTATCACAATTCTCCACACACAGTAACATGTACCACAATGCTCAGAACATGACATGATGTACCAAACTGCTCAGCACATGATATGATGTTCTCTAATGCTCAGCATGTGACACTATGTATCACGCTGTTCAGTGCTTGATATGATGTAGCACACTGCTCAGCAGGCGACATGATGTACCGCACTGCTCAGTGCATGACATGATGTACCACACTGCTCAGTGCATGACATGTACCATACTGCTCCACACATGACGTGATGTACGCACTGCTCTGCACACAGTGATATGTTTTTTTCCTATTGTTTAACAAGGTGAGACACACTAAGCTGAAAGCTAGTTTACAGGTGCAACCTGGGCCCAGGAAGTTAAGTGACTTGCTCAAGGTCACACAGTATGCAAGTGGGGATGTGGGATTCAAACCCAGCTTGCCAGATTCGCAGTTCAGAGCCTTAAACCACTGCACTATACTGCCTCTCTAATGTAATGTACCACACTGCTAGGCACATGATGTGATGTACAACACTGTTCTGCACATGTCATAATGTACCATTGTGCTCAGCACATGACATGATGTACCACACAGTTCAGAACATTACATGATGTAGCACACTGCTCATCACATGATGTGATGTTACCACACTGCTCAGCACATGTCATGATGTACCACACTGCTCTGCACACAGTGATATTGCCACACTGCTCAGCACATGACATGATGTGCTACACTGCTCGAACACAGTGACATGTACCACACTGCTCAGCACATGACATGATGTACCACACTGATCCACACACAATGACATGTACCACGCTGTTCTTCTCATGACATGATGTATCACATTACTTGCCATATGATGTAATGTGCAGCCCTGCTCGACACATAACATGATTTACCACACTGCTCCGCAAGTTTATTTGATTTTATTTGCTTTTGTTTACCAGGTAAGTACACTAGACAGAACATATGCTTATTTTCAGGTACAACCCGGAGAGTACAGGAGAATAAAAAGAACGTTCAGAGTACACATTGAAGCAAGTAAGGCAGATACACTGATGTCAGGAGAAACATAACATGCATAGTGAGATAGCTCAGATTCTGGCAGTGGATGCAATTAAATGTAAAC
Source organism: Neoceratodus forsteri (assembly GCA_016271365.2). Classification (NCBI taxonomy): domain Eukaryota; kingdom Metazoa; phylum Chordata; order Ceratodontiformes; family Ceratodontidae; genus Neoceratodus; species Neoceratodus forsteri. Next base: position 89,449,753 of record CM028136.1, read on the forward strand.
ATGTAACAGGCCAGAGTTTCTAAAGCAATATTCCTAGCAGAATATACATAATTTATACAGGGCCACACCCAGGCGGGCGAGAAACAACAGCAGGGCCGGAGACAAGTACAGGAGATGATACAGAATATACACAGTTTACACAGTGCCACACCCAGGCGGGCAGGCAACAAAAGCAGGGCCGAGCCAAGTAGAGGAGATGGTACAGAATATACACAATTTACAAAGTGCCACACCCAGGTGGGCAGGTAACCACTGCAGGGCCAGAGCCAAGTACAGGAGATGATATAGAATATACACAATTTACACAGGGCCACACCCAGGCAGGCAGGCAGGCATCAACAGCAGGGCCAGAGCCAAGTACTGGAGATGATGTGCTCCAGTACAGTGCAGGGACCAGGGTACTCATGGAGGTCTGAGACAGTCACATACTGAGAAGAGCTTCTAGTGCTTCTACAGGGAGGTTCGTGACACGCCTGGGAAACACTGCTTAGGAAACAACATGATGTACAAATCTGCTTAGCGCGCATGACACGATGCTCCACACTGTTCAACAGATCACATGATGTATCACACTGTTTAGAACATTACATGATGTACCTCACTGTTCAACATGACGACAATGTAGTACACGTAATGTACCACACTGCTCAGCAAATGACATGATAGAATCATAGTACTCAGCATGTGACATGATATAGTACACTGCTCCGCACACAGCTACATGTACTACATTCCTCTGCACGACATGATGTACCACACTGCTCAGCATATGACACGATGTACCATACTGCTCAGCACATGGCGTGATGTACCACACTGCTCAGCACATAACAATGTACCAGAATGCTCAGCACATGACATAATGTACTACACTGCTTGGCACAGGACATGATGTACCACACTGCTCAGCACATAACAATGTACCAGAATGCTCAGCAATAACATGATGTGTCACACTGCTCAGTGCATGACTTGATGTACCACACTCCTTCACACACAATGACATGATGTACCATAGTAACACGACATAATGCACCATAATTCTCAGTACATGACGTGATGTACCACACTGCTCGGCAGATAATATGATGTACCAAGTGCTCAGCACATGACATTATGTATCACACTGTTCGGTGCATGATATGATGTACCACACAGCTAAGCAAATGACGTGATGTACCACACTGCTCACACATAGTGACACAAAACCACATTGCTCAACACATGACATGATGTACCGCACTGCTCAGCACATGACATGATTTACCTTTAGCCAGCACGATGTAATGTACCACACTGATGAGCATATGATGTGATGCATCACACTGCTCAGCACACAGTGACATGTACTACACTGCTTGGTACATGACATGATGTACACACTGCTCCACACAATAACATATAACTCTCTATTCAGCACATGACATGATTTACCACACTGCATCGCACAGAGTGACATGTACCACACTGCTTGGTACATGACATGATGTACCACACAGCTCAGCACATGACATGATGTACCACACTGCTCAGCACATGACATTATGTACCACACTGCTCCACACACAGTGACATTTACCACACTGCTCAGCACATGACATGATGTGCCACACTGCTCGAGACACAGTGACATGTATCACACTGCTCCAGACACAGAGACATGTACCACACTGCTCAGCACATGACATGATGTACCACACTGATCCACACACAGTGACATGTACCACGCTGTTCAGCTCATGACATGATGTATCACATTACTTGCCATATGATATAATGTGCAACCCTGCTCGGCACATGACATGATTTACCACACTGCTCCGCACAGTTTATTTGATTTTATTTAGCTTTTGTTTACCAGGTAAGTACGTTAGACAAAACATATGCTTATTTTCAGGTACAACCCGAGAGTACAGGAGAATAAAAGAATGTTCAGAGTACACATTGAAGCTAGTAAAGGCAGATACACTGATGTCAGGAGAAACATAACATCGTGAGTGAGATAGCTCAGATTCTGGCAGTGGATGCCATTAAATGTAAACATGTAATAGGCCAGAGTTTCTAAAGCAATATTCTAGCAAAATATACAGAATATACATAATTTATACAGGGCCACACCCAGGCGGCAGGCAACAACAGCAGGCGCGGAGACAAGTACAGGAGATGATACAGAATATACACAGTTTACACAGTGCCACACCCAGGTGGGCAGGCAACAAAAGCAGGGCCGAGCCAAGTAGAGGATATGGTACAGAATATACACAATTTACAAAGCGCCACACCCAGGTGGGCAGGTAACCACTGCAGGGCCAGAGCCAAGTACAGGAGATGATGTGCTCGGTACAGTGCTCAGCACATGACATGATGTATCACACTGCTCAGCACATGACAGGATGTACCACACTGCTCAGCACATAACATGATGTACCACACTACTCCGCACACAGTGACCTGTAAAATGCTGCTCATGGCACAACGCGATGTGCCGCTCTGCTCATCACACGACCATGATGTATGACACTGCTCAGCACATGACATGATGTAACACACTGCTCAGCACATGACATGATGTACCACACTGCTCAGCACATGACATGATGTGTCACACTGCACAGCACATAATGTGAAGTATCACACTGCTCAGCACATGACATGATGCAGCACAGTGTACAGCCCATGACGTAATGTACTACAATGCTCAGTACATGATATGATGTAGCACACTGCTCCACACACAGTGAGATGTACTACATTACTCAGTACATGACATGATGTAACACACTGTTCCACACACAGTAACACGTGCTACATTGCTCAGTACATGACATGATGTAGCACACTGCTCCACACACAGTGACACGTACTACATTGCTCAGCACATGACGTGATGCAGCACAATGTACAGCCCATAACGTAATGTACTACACTGCTCAGTACATGACATGATGTAGCACACTGCTCCACACACAGTGACATGTACTACATTGCTCAGTACATGACATGATGTAGCACACTGCTCCACACACAGTGACATGTACTACAATGCTCAGTACATGACATGATGTAGCACACTGCTCCACACACAGTGACACGTACTACATTGCTCAGTACATGACATGATGTAGCACACTGCTCCACACACAGTGACACGTACTACATTGCTCAGAATATGACATGATGTACACTGCTCCACACAGTGACACGTACTACATTGCTCAGCACATGACGTTATGCAGCACAATGTACAGCCCATGACGAATGTACTACACTGCTCAGTACATGACATGATGTAGCACACTGCTCCACACAGTGACATGTACTACATTGCTCAGTACATGACATGATGTAGCACACTGCTCCACACACAGTGACATGTACTACATTGCTCAGAATATGACATGATGTAGCACACTGCTCCACACATAGTGACATGTACTACACTGCTCAGCACATGACATGATGTGCCAGAATGTTCAGCACATGACATGATGTACCACACTGCTCCAGACACAGTGACATGTACCACACTGCTCCAGACACAGTGACATGTACCACACTGCTCAGCACATGACATGATGTACCACACTGATCCACACACAATGACATGTACCACGCTGTTCTTCTCATGACATGATGTATCATTACTTGCCATATGATGTAATGTGCAACCCTGCTCGGCACATGACATGATTTACCACACTGCTCCGCACAGTTTATTTGATTTTATTTAGCATTTGTTTACCGGGTAAGTACACTAGACAAAACAAATGCTTATTTTCAAGTACAACCGGGGAGAGTACAGGAGAATAAAAGAATGTTCAGAGTACACATTGAAGCTAGTAAGACAGATACACTGATGTCAGGAGAAACATAACATGCGTGGTGAGATAGCTCAGATTCTGGCAGTGGATGCCATTAAATGTAAACATGTAACAGGCCAGAGTTTCTAAAGCAATATTCCTAGCAAAATATACAGAATATACATAATTTACAGGGCCACACCCAGGCAGGCAGGCAACAACAGCAGGGCCGAGACAAGTACAGGAGATGATACAGAATATACACAGTTTACACAGTGCCACACCCAGGTGGGCAGGCAACAAAAAGCAGGGCCGAGCCAAGTAGAGGATATGGTACAGAATATACACAATTTACAAAGCGCCACACCAGGTGGGCAGGTAACCACTGCAGGGCCAGAGCCAAGTACAGGAGATGATGTGCTCGAGTACAGTGCTCAGCACATGACATGATGTATCACACTGCTCAGCACATGACAGGATGTACCACACTGCTCAGCACATAACATGATGTACCACACTACTCCGCACACAGTGACCTGTAAATGCTGCTCATGGCACAACATGATGTACCGCTCTGCTCATCACACGACATGATGTATGACACTGCTCAGCACACGACATGATGTAACACACTGCTCAGCACATGACATGATGTACCACACTGCTCAGCACATGACATGATGTGTCACACTGCACAGCACATAATGTGAAGTATCACACTGCTCAGCACATGACATGATGCAGCACAGTGTACAGCCCATGACGTAATGTACTACATTGCTCAGTACATGACATGATGTTAGCACACCGTTCCACACACAGTAACATGTACTACATTGCTCCAGTACTTGACATGATGTGCTTACTATCACACACAGTGACATGTACTACATTGCTCAGCACATGACATGATGTAGCACTGCTCCACACACAGTGACACGTACTACATTGCTCAGAATATGACATGATGTAGCACCACTGCTCCACACACAGTGACATGTACTACATTGCTCAGTACATGACATGATGTAGCACACTGCTCCACACACAGTGACATGTACTACAATGCTCAGTACATGACATGATGTAGCACACTGCTCCACACACAGTGACATGTACTACACTGCTCAGTACATGACATGATGTAGCACACTGCCCACACACAGTGACACGTACTACATTGCTCAGAATATGACATGATGTAGCACACTGCTCCCACACACAGTGACACGTACTACATTGCTCAGCACATGACGTTATGCAGCACAATGTACAGCCCATGACGAATGTACTACACTGCTCAGTACATGACATGATGTAGCACACTGCTCCACACACAGTGACATGTACTACATTGCTCAGTACATGACATGATGTAGCACACTGCTCCACACACAGTGACACATACTACATTGCTCAGAGTATGACATGATGTAGCACACTGCTCCACACATAGTGACATGTACTACACTGCTCAGCACATGACATGATGTGCCAGAATGTTCAGCACATGACATGATGTACCACACTGCTCAGCACATGACATGATGTACCAGAATGTTCAGCTCATGACAAGGTGTGTCACACTGCTCAGTGCATGACCTGATGTACCACACTCCTTCACACACATTGACTTGTACCACACTGCTTAACATGACACGATGTACCATAGTGCTCAGCACATGATGTGATGTACCTCACTGCTAAGCACTAGACATGATGTACAGTACTGCACAGCACAAGAGATGATGTACCACACTGATCAACACATGATGTAATGTATCACTTTGCTCAGCTCATGATGACATACACCACACCACACCGCCAGCACATGACATGATATACCACAATGCTGAGCACATGACATAATATGTCGCACTGCTCCATGAATGATGTGATGTACCGCATTGCTCAGCACATGTTGTGATGTACCACAACGCACGACACACTGTGACATGTACCACACTCTCAGTGCATTACATGATGCACCACACTGCTCAGTACATAACGTGACATACCACAATGCTCAGCAAGTGATGTGATTTACTCCACTGTTCAGTACATGACATTATGTACCACACTGCTCCGCGAGAGATTAACATGTACCACACTGCTCAGCACATAACGTGATGTACCACAATGCTCAGCAAGTGATGTGATTTACTCCACTGTTCAGTACATGACATTATGTACCACACTGCTCCACAGAGATTAACATGTACCACACTGCTCAGTACATAACGTGACGCACTACAATGCTCAGCAAGTGATGTGATTTACTCCACTGTTCAGTACATGACATTATAAATTACACTGCTCCGCAGAGATTAACATGTACCACACTGCTCAGCACATGACATGATGTACAGTATTACACTGCTCTGCACATGACATGATGTTGAACACTACTCAACCTATGACATGATGTACCACACTGATCCCACGTGACATGATGCACAATACTACTCATCACATGACATGCAAGATCACACTGTACCACACACAATGACATGTACTACATTGTTCAGCACATGACATGATGTACAACACTGCTGAGCACATTGCATGAGGTACCACACTGCCTTGCACATGACATGATGTACTACAGGCCTCGCACATAACATAATGTACCAAACTAGTCAGCATATCATATTGTGTACCACAAAGCAAAATCCATAGTAAATGATGCAAAAATATATTATTCAATTAATAACAGACTTTCTGAACATAAATGCAACATGTTAACAGTGTTTTGAGCTTCTTAGGTAAAGATTTGATTAAATGTTCACATTTTGCCCATTTGTTCCACATTTTGACAGGCAATGTTCCACATTTGGGGACAAAAGGTTGAGAGGTATGACATGACATGATGTACCACACTGCTCAGCACAAGATGGGATGTACTGCACTGCTCCACACACAATAACATATACCTCTCTATTCAGCACATGACCTGATGTACCACACTGCTCAGCAGATGACATGATGTACCGCACTGCTCAGCACATGACGCATGATGTACCGCACTGCTCAGCACATAACATGATGTACCACACTGCTCAGCACATTACATGATGTACTACACTGCTCAGCACATTACGTGATGTTCCACACTGCTCAGCATTTAACGTGGTGACCGCACTGGTTCGCATACAAGTGACATGTACCACACTGCTCAGCACATGGTGTGATGTACCACACTCTTCAGCACATGACATGATGTATCACAATTCTCCACACAGTAACATGTACCACAATGCTCAGAACATGACATGATGTACCAAACTGCTCAGCACATGATATGATGTTCTCTAATGCTCAGCATGTGACACTATGTATCACGCTGTTCAGTGCTTGATATGATGTAGCACACTGCTCAGCAGACGACATGATGTGCCGCACTGCTCAGTGCATGACATGATGTACCACACTGCTCAGTGCATGACATGTACCATACTGCTCCACACATGACGTGATGTGCACCGCTGCTCTGCACACAGTGATATGTTTTTTCCTATTGTTTAACAAGGTGAGACACACTAAGCTGAAAGCTAGTTTACAGGTGCAACCTGGGAGCCCAGGAAGTTAAGTGACTTGCTCAAGGTCACACAGTATGCAAGTGGGGATGTGGGATTCAAACCCAGCTTGCCAGATTCGCAGTTCAGAGCCTTAAACCACTGCACTATACTGCCTCTCTAATGTAATGTACCACACTGCTAGGCACATGATGTGATGTACAACACTGTTCTGCACATGTCATAATGTACCATTGTGCTCAGCACATGACATGATGTACCACACAGTTCAGAACATTACATGATGTAGCACACTGCTCATCACATGATGTGATGTTACCACACTGCTCAGCACATGTCATGATGTACCACACTGCTCTGCACACAGTGATATTGCCACACTGCTCAGCACATGACATGATGTGCTACACTGCTCCAGACACAGTGACATGTACCACACTGCTCAGCACATGACATGATGTACCACACTGATCCACACACAATGACATGTACCACGCTGTTCTTCTCATGACATGATGTATCACATTACTTGCCATATGATGTAATGTGCAGCCCTGCTCGGCACATAACACGATTTACCACACTGCTCCGCACAGTTTATTTGATTTTATTTAGCTTTTGTTTACCAGGTAAGTACACTAGACAGAACATATGCTTATTTTCAGGTACAACCCGGAGAGTACAGGAGAATAAAAGAACGCTCAGAGTACACATTGAAGCAAGTAAGGCAGATACACTGATGTCAGGAGAAACATAACATGCATAGTGAGATAGCTCAGATTCTGGCAGTGGATGCAATTAAATGTAAACATGTAACAGGCCAGAGTTTCTAAAGCAATATTCCTAGCAGAATATACATAATTTATACAGGGCCACACCAGGCGGCAGGAAACAACAGCAGGGGCCGGAGACAAGTACAGGAGATGATACAGAATATACATAGTTTACACAGTGCCACACCCAGGCGGGCAGGCAACAAAAGCAGGGCGAAGCCAAGTAGAGGAGATGGTACAGAATATACACAATTTACAAAGTGCCACACCCAGGTGGGCAGGTAACCACTGCAGGGCCAGAGCCAAGTACAGGAGATGATATAGAATATACACAATTTACACAGGGCCACACCCAGGCAGGCAGGCAGGCATCAACAGCAGGGCCAGAGCCAAGTACTGGAGATGATGTGCTCGAGTACAGTGCAGGGACCAGGGTACTCATGGATGTCTGAGACAGTCACATACTGAGAAGAGCTTCTAGTGCTTCTACAGGGAGGTTCATGACACGCCTGGGAAACACTGCTTAGGAAACAACATGATGTACAAATCTGCTTAGCGCGATGACACGATGCTCCACACTGTTCAACAGATCACATGATGTATCACACTGTTTAGAACATTACATGATGTACCTCACTGTTCAACACATGACGCAATGTAGTACACGTAATGTACCACACTGCTCAGCAAATGACATGATGTACCATAGTACTCAGCATGTGACATGATATAGTACACTGCTCCGCACACAGCTACATGTACTACATTCCTCTGCACGACATGATGTACCACACTGCTCAGCATATGACACGATGTACCATACTGCTCAGCACATGGCCGTGATGTACCACACTGCTCAGCACATAACAATGTACCAGAATGCTCAGCACATGACGCAATGTACTACACTGCTTGGCACAGGACATGATGTACCACACTGCTCAGCACATAACAATGTACCAGAATGCTCAGCACATAACATGATGTGTCACACTGCTCAGTGCATGACTTGATGTACCACACTCCTTCACACAATGACATGATGTACCATAGTAACACGACATAATGCACCATAATTCTCAGTACATGACGTGATGTACCACACTGCTCGGCAGATAATATGATGTACTCAAGTGCTCAGCAGCATGACATTATGTATCACACTGTTCGAGTGCATGATATGATGTACCACACAGCTAAGCAAATGACGTGATGTACCACACTGCTTCACACATAGTGACATGTACCACATTGCTCAGCACATGACATGATTTACCTTTAGCCAGCACGATGTAATGTACCACACTGATGAGCATATGATGTGATGCATCACACTGCTCAGCACACAGTGACATGTACTACACTGCTTGGTACATGACATGATGTACACACTGCTCCACACACAATAACATATACCTCTATTCAGCACATGACATGATTTACCACACTGCATCGCACAGAGTGACATGTACCACACTGCTTGGTACATGACATGATGTACCACACAGCTCAGCACATGACATGATGTACCACACTGCTCAGCACATGACATTATGTACCACACTGCTCCACACACGGTGACATTTACCACACTGCTCAGCACATGACATGATGTGCCACACTGCTCGAGACACAGTGACATGTATCACACTGCTCCAGACACAGAGACATGTACCACACTGCTCAGCACATGACATGATGTACCACACTGATCCACACACAGTGACATGTACCACGCTGTTCAGCTCATGACATGATGTATCACATTACTTGCCATATGATATAATGTGCAACCCTGCTCGGCACATGACATGATTTACCACACTGCTCCGCACAGTTTATTTGATTTTATTTAGCTTTTGTTTACCAGGTAAGTACATTAGACAAAACATATGCTTATTTTCAGGTACAACCCGGAGAGTACAGGAGAATAAAAGAATGTTCAGAGTACACATTGAAGCTAGTAAGGCAGATACACTGATGTCAGGAGAAACATAACATGTGTAGTGAGATAGCTCAGATTCTGGCAGTGGATGCCATTAAATGTAAACATGTAAAGGCCAGAGTTTCTAAAGCAATATTCCTAGCAAAATATACAGAATATACATAATTTATACAGGGCCACACCCAGGCAGGCGGGCAACAACAGCAGGGCCGGAGACAAGTACAGGAGATGATACAGAATATGCACAGTTTACACAGTGCCACACCCAGGTGGGCAGGCAACAAAAAGCAGGGCGGAGCCAAGTAGAGGATATGGTACAGAATATACACAATTTACAAAGCGCCACACCCAGGTGGGCAGGTAACCACTGCGGGGCCAGAGCCAAGTACAGGAGATGATGTGCTCGGTACAGTGCTCAGCACATGACATGATGTATCACACTGCTCAGCACATGACAGGATGTACCACACTGCTCAGCACATAACATGATGTACCACACTACTCCGCACACAGAGACCTGTAAAATGCTGCTCATGGCACAACATGATGTACCGCTCTGCTCATCACACGACATGATGTATGACACTGCTCAGCACATGACATGATGTAACACACTGCTCAGCACATGACATGATGTACCACACTTCTCAGCACATGACATGATGTGTCACACTGCACAGCACATAATGTGAAGTATCACTGCTCAGCACATGACATGATGCAGCACAGTGTACAGCCCATGACGAATGTACTACAATGCTCAGTACATGATATGATGTAGCACACTGCTCCACACACAGTGACATGTACTACATTGCTCAGTACATGACATGATGTAGCACACTGTTCCACACACAGTAACACGTGCTACATTGCTCAGTACATGACATGATGTAGCACACTGCTCCACACACAGTGACACGTACTACATTGCTCAGCACATGACGTGATGCAGCACAATGTACAGCCCATAACGTAATGTACTACACTGCTCAGTACATGACATGATGTAGCACACTGCTCCACACACAGTGACATGTACTACATTGCTCAGTACATGACATGATGTAGCACACTGCTCCACACACAGTGACATGTACTACAATGCTCAGTACATGACATGATGTAGCACACTGCTCCACACACAGTGACACGTACTACATTGCTCAGTACATGACATGATGTAGCACTGCTCCACACACAGTGACATGTATTACATTGCTCAGTACATGACATGATGTAGCACACTGCTCCACACACAGTGACACGTACTACATTGCTCAGCACATGGCGTGATGCAGCACAATGTACAGCCCATGACGTAATGTACTACACTGCTCAGTACATGACATGATGTAGCACACTGCTCCACACACAGTGACATGTACTACATTGCTCAGCACATGACATGATGTAGCACAACGTATTAGCCCAGTGACGAATGTACTACAATGCTCAGTACATGACATGATGTAGCACACTGCTCCACACACAGTGACACGTACTACATTGCTCAGTACATGACATGATGTAGCACACTGCTCCACACACAGTGACACGTACTACATTGCTCAGAATATGACATGATGTAGCACACTGCTCCACACATAGTGACATGTACTACACTGCTCAGCACATGACATGATGTGCCAGAATGTTCAGCACATGACATGATGTACCACACTGCTCCAGACACAGTGACATGTACCACACTGCTCCAGACACAGTGACATGTACCACACTGCTCAGCACATGACATGATGTACCACACTGATCCACACACAATGACATGTACCACGCTGTTCTTCTCATGACATGATGTATCACATTACTTGCCATATGATGTAATGTGCAACCCTGCTCGGCACATGACGCGATTTACCACACTGCTCCGACAGTTTATTTGATTTTATTTAGCTTTTGTTTACCAGGTAAGTACACTAGACAAAACATATGCTTATTTTCAGGTACAACCGGGAGAGTACAGGAGAATAAAAGAATGTTCAGAGTACACATTGAAGCTAGTAAGGCAGATACACTGATGTCAGGAGAAACATAACATGCGTAGGTGAGATAGCTCAGATTCTGGCAGTGGATGCCATTAAATGTAAAACAAGTAACAGGCCAGAGTTTCTAAAGCAATATTCCTAGCAAAATATACAGAATATACATAATTTATACAGGGCCACACCCAGGCGGGCAGGCAACAACAGCAGGCGGAGACAAGTACAGGAGATGATACAGAATATACACAGTTTACACAGTGCCACACCCAGGTGGGCAGGCAACAAAAGCAGGGCGAGCCAAGTAGAGGATATGGTACAGAATATACACAATTTACAAAGCGCCACACCCAGGTGGGCAGGTAACCACTGCAGGGCCAGAGCCAAGTACAGGAGATGATGTGCTCGAGTACAGTGCTCAGCACATGACATGATGTATCACACTGCTCAGCACATGACAGGATGTACCACACTGCTCAGCACATAACATGATGTACCACACTACTCCGCACACAGTGACCTGTAAAATGCTGCTCATGGCACAACATGCTGTACCGCTCTGCTCATCACACGACATGATGTATGACACTGCTCAGCACATGACATGATGTAACACACTGCTCAGCACATGACATGATGTACCACACTGCTCAGCACATGACATGATGTGTCACACTGCACAGCACATAATGTGAAGTATCACACTGCTCAGCACATGACATGATGCAGCACAGTGTACAGCCCATGACGTAATGTACTACATTGCTGAGTACATGACATGATGTAGCACACTGTTCCACACACAGTAACATGTACTACATTGCTCAGTACATGACATGATGTAGCACACTGCTCCACACACAGTGACATGTACTACATTGCTCAGTACCTGACATGATGTAGCACACTGCTCCACACACGTGACACGTACTACATTGCTCAGAATATGACATGATGTAGCACACTGCTCCACACACAGTGACATGTACTACATTGCTCAGTACATGACATGATGTACACACTGCTCCACACACAGTGACATGTACTACAATGCTCAGTACATGACATGATGTAGCACACTGCTCCACACACAGTGACATGTACTACATTGCTCAGTACATGACATGATGTAGCACACTGCTCCACACACAGTGACACGTACTACATTGCTCAGAATATGACATGATGTAGCACACTGCTCCACACATAGTGACATGTACTACACTGCTCAGCACATGACTTGATGTGCCAGAATGTTCAGCACATGACATGATGTACCCACTGCTCAGCACATGACATGATGTACCAGAATGTTCAGCTCGCGACAGGTGTGTCACACTGCTCAGTGCATGACCTGATGTACCACACTCCTTCACACATTGACTTGTACCACACTGCTTAACATGACACGATGTACCATAGTGCTCAGCACATGATGTGATGTACCTCACTGCTAGACTGGAACATGATGTACAGTACTGCACAGCACAAGAGATGATGTACCACACTGATCAACACATGATGTAATGTATCACTTTGCTCAGCTCATGATGACATACACCACACCACACCGCTCAGCACATGACATGATATACCACAATGCTGAGCACATGACATAATATGTCGCACTGCTCCATGAATGATGTGATGTACCGCATTGCTCAGCACATGTTGTGATGTACCACAACGCCGACACACTGTGACATGTACCACGCTCTCAGTGCATTACATGATGCACCACACTGCTCAGTACATAACGTGACGTACCACAATGCTCAGCAAGTGATGTGATTTACTCCACTGTTCAGTACATGACATTATGCCACACTGCTCCAAGAGATTAACATGTACCACACTGCTCAGCACATAACGTGATGTACCACAATGCTCAGCAAGTGATGTGATTTACTCCACTGTTCAGTACAAGACATTATGTACCACACTGCTCCACAGAGATTAACATGTACCACACTGCTCAGTACATAACGTGACGTACCACAATGCTCAGCAAGTGATGTGATTTACTCCACTGTTCAGTACATGACATTATGTACCACACTGCTCCGCAGAGATTAACATGTACCACACTGCTCAGCACATGACATGATGTACAGTATTACACTGCTCTGCACATGACATGATGTTGAACACTACTCAACCTATGACATGATGTACCACACTGATCCCACGGACATGATGTACAATACTACTCATCACATGACATGCAAGATCACACTGTACCACACACAATGACATGTACTACATTGTTCAGCACATGACATGATGTACAACACTGCTGAGCACATTGCATGAGGTACCACACTGCCTTGCACATGACATGATGTACCACAGGCCTCGCACATAACATAATGTACCAAACTAGTCAGCATATCATATTGTGTACCACAAAGCAAAATCCATAGTAAATGATGCAAAAATATATTATTCAATTAATAACAGACTTTCTGAACATAAATGCAACATGTTAACAGTGTTTTGAGCTTCTTAGGTAAAGATTTGATTAAATGTTCCACATTTTGCCCATTTGTTCCACATTTTGACAGGCAATGTTCCACATTTGGGGACAAAAGGTTGAAAGGTATGACATGACATGATGTACCACACTGCTCAGCACAAGATGGGATGTACTGCACTGCTCCACACACAATAACATATACCTCTCTATTCAGCACATGACATGATGTACCACACTGCTCAGCAGATGACATGATGTACCGCACTGCTCAGCACATGACATGATGTACCGCACTGCTCAGCACATAACATGATGTACCACACTGCTCAGCACATTACATGATGTACTACACTGCTCAGCACATTACGTGATGTTCCACACTGCTCAGCATTTAACGTGGTGTACCGCACTGGTTCGGCAAAAGTGACATGTACCACACTGCTCAGCACATGGTGTGATGTACCACACTCTTCAGCACATGACATGATGTATCACAATTCTCCACACACAGTAACATGTACCACAATGCTCAGAACATGACATGATGTACCAAACTGCTCAGCACATGATATGATGTTCTCTAATGCTCAGCATGTGACACTATGTATCACGCTGTTCAGTGCTTGATATGATGTAGCACACTGCTCAGCAGACAACATGATGTACCGCACTGCTCAGTGCATGACATGATGTACCACACTGCTCAGTGCATGACATGTACCATACTGCTCCACACATGACGTGATGTACCGCACTGCTCTGCACACAGTGATATGTTTTTTTCCTATTGTTTAACAAGGTGAGACACACTAAGCTGAAAGCTAGTTTACAGGTGCAACCTGGGAGCCCAGGAAGTTAAGTGACTTGCTCAAGGTCACACAGTATGCAAGTGGGGATGTGGGATTCAAACCCAGCTTGCCAGATTCGCAGTTCAGAGCCTTAAACCACTGCACTATACTGCCTCTCTAATGTAATGTACCACACTGCTAGGCACATGATGTGATGTACAACACTGTTCTGCACATGTCATAATGTACCATTGTGCTCAGCACATGACATGATGTACCACACAGTTCAGAACATTACATGATGTAGCACACTGCTCATCACATGATGTGATGTTACCACACTGCTCAGCACATGTCATGATGTACCACACTGCTCTGCACATGTTGTGATGTTTCACACTGCTCAGGACACAACATGATGTACCACACTGCTCTGCACACAGTGATATGTACACACTACTTAGCACATGACATGATGTACCACACTGCTCAGCAGATGACATGATGAACTATAGTGCTCTGCACGACATGATGGATCACAGTGCACCACACACTGTGAAATGTACCACACTGCTCTGCACACAGTGACATGTGCCACACTGCTTAGCACATAACATAATGTACCACACTGCTCAGCGCGATGTTGTGATGTACCACACTGCACCCGCGATGCGTGATGCACCACACTGCTCAGCACATGCCATAATGTACCACACTGCTCAGCACATGTTGTGATGTACCACACTGTTCAGCACATGACATAATGTACCACACTGCTCAGCACATGTTGTGATGTACCACACTGTTCAGCACATGACATAATGTACCACACTGCTCAGCACATGTTGTGATGTACCACACTGCACCACGCATGACGTGATGTACCACACTGTTCAGCACATGCCATAATGTACCACACTGCTCAGCACATGTTGTGATGTACCACACTGTTCAACACGACGACATAATGTACCACACTGCTCAGCACATGTTGTGATGTACCACGCTGCTCTGCACATGACATGATGTACCACACTGCTCAGCATATGATGTGATGTGATGTACCACACTGCTCAGCACATGTTGTGATGTACCACTCTGCTTATACACATGACATGATGTACCACACTGCTCAACATATGACATGATGTACCACACTGCTCGGTACTTGTTTTGATGTACTTCTCTGCTGTGCACGTGACATGATGTACCACACTGCTCAGCATATAACATGATGTACCACACTGCTCAGCACACATTGTGATGTACCACTCTGCTGTGCACATGTCATGATGTACCACACTGCTCAGCATATGACATGATGTACCACACTGCTCAGTACATGTTGTGATGTACTTCTCTGCTGTGCACGTGACATGATGTACCACAATGCTCAGCATATAACATGATGTACCACACTGCTCAGCACAAGTTGTGATGTACCACTCTGCTCTGCAAATGATATGATGTACCACTCTGCTCAGCACATGTTGTGAGGTATCACACTGCTCAGCATATGATGTGATGTACCACACTGCTCAGCACACGTTGTGATGTACCCATCTGCTGTGAACATGACATGATATAACACACTGCTCAGCACATGTTGTGATGTGTCACACTGCTCAGCACAGGACCTGATGCACCACACTGCTCAGCACATGCTGTGATGTATCACACTGCTCAGCACATAACATAATGTACCAGAATGTTCAGCACATGACAAGGTGTGTCACACTGCTCAGTGCATGACATGATGTACCACACTCCTTCACACACAGTGACTTGTACCACACTGCTTAATACGACATGATGTACCTCACTGCTCAGCACATGACATGAGGTACCACACTGGTCAGTGCATGATGTAATGTACCACACTGCTCAGCACAAGAGATGATGTACTACACTGCTCAGCCCGTGATGCAATGTATCACTTTGCTCAGTTCATGCCATGATACACCACACTGCTCAGCACATGACGCGATGTACCACAGTGCCGAGCATATGACATAATATATCACACTGCTCCACGAATGACATGATGTACCACATGCTCAGCACATGTTGTGATGTACCACAATGTCCGACACACAGTGACATGTACCACACCTCAGCACATTACATGATGTACCACACTGCTCAGTACATAACGTGATGTACCACAATGCTCAGCAAGTGATGTGATGTACCCACTGCTCAGCACATGACTTGATATACAGTATTACACTGCTCAGCACGTGACATGATGTCGAACACTACTCAACCCATGACATACCACACTGATCCCACATGACATGATGTACCATACTACTCATCACATGACATGCAAGATCACACTGCTCCACACACAACGACATGTACTACATTGTTCAGCACATTACAAGATGTACGACACTGCTGAGCACATTGCATGATGTACCACACTGCTTTGCACATGAAATGATGTACCACAGGCCTCAGCAGATGACATAATGTACCAAACTAGTCAGCACATCACATTGTGTACCACACTACTCAGTGCATGACATGATGTACCACGCAAGTCAGCACATGACATGATGTATCACTCTGCATCAAAACAGTGACATATACCACACTGCTCAACACAACATTATGTACCACACTGCTCAGCACATAACATGCAGTACCACACCCTCAGCACATGACGTGATATGACACATTGTTTAGGACATGATGTGTGGTACCACACTGCTCTACACACAGTGATATGTACCACACTTCTGGCACATGATGTGATGTACAACACTGCTCAACACATGACAAGTAACAAACTGCTGAGCACATGCCATGTTGTAACACTACTCCTCATATAGTAACATGTACCAGTCTGCTCAGCACATGACATATCCCATTGCCGTGTACATAACATGATGTAGCACACTGCTCAGCACATGTCATGATGTACCACACTGCTCAGTACATGCCATGATGTAACATGCTGCTCCACACACAGTAACATGTACCACTCTGCTCTGCACATAACATGATGTTCCATACTGCTCAGCACATGATGTGATGTACTCTAGTGCTCAGCACATGACATTATGTATCACACTGGTGCATGATATGATGTAGCACACTGCTCAGCAGATGACATGATGTACCACACTGCTCTGCACATGTTGTGATGTTTCACCTGCTCAGGACACAACATGATGTACCACACTGCTCTGCACACAGTGATATGTACACACCACTTAGCACATGACATGATGTACCACACTGCTCAGCAGATGACATGATGAACTATAGTGCTCTGCACGACATGATGGATCACAGTGCACCACACACTGTGAAATGTACCACACTGCTCTGCACACAGTGACATGTACCACACTGCTTAGCACATAACATGATGTACCACACTGCTCAGCGCATGTTGTGATGTACCACACTGTTCAGCACATGCCACAATGTACCACACTGCTCAGCACATGTTGTGATGTACCACATTGTTCAACACATGACATAATGTACCACACTGTTCAGCACATGTTGTGATGTACCACGCTGCTCTGCACATGACATGATGTACCACACTGCTCAGCATATGATGTGATGTGATGTACCACACTGCTCAGCACATGTTGTGATGTACCACTCTGCTGTACACATGACATGATGTACCACACTGCTCAACATATGACATGATGTACCACACTGCTCAATACTTGTTTTGATGTACTCTCTGCTGTGCACGTGACATGATGTACCACACTGCTCAGCACATAACATGATGTACCACACTGCTCAGCACATTACATGATGTACTACACTGCTCAGCACATTACGTGATGTTCCACACTGCTCAGCATTTAACGTGGTGTACCGCACTGGTTCGTGCAAAGTGACATGTACCACACTGCTCAGCACATGGTGTGATGTACCACACTCTTCAGCACATGACATGATGTATCACAATTCTCCACACACAGTAACATGTACCACAATGCTCAGAACATGACATGATGTACCAAACTGCTCAGCACATGATATGATGTTCTCTAATGCTCAGCATGTGACACTATGTATCACGCTGTTCAGTGCTTGATATGATGTAGCACACTGCTCAGCAGACGACATGATGTACCGCACTGCTCAGTGCATGACATGATGTACCACACTGCTCAGTGCATGACATGTACCATACTGCTCCACACATGGCGTGATGTACCGCACTGCTCTGCACACAGTGATATGTTTTTTTCCTATTGTTTAACAAGGTGAGACACACTAAGCTGAAAGCTAGTTTACAGGTGCAACCTGGGAGCCCAGGAAGTTAAGTGACTTGCTCAAGGTCACACAGTATGCAAGTGGGGGATGTGGGATTCAAACCCAGCTTGCCAGATTCACAGTTCAGAGCCTTAAACCACTGCACTATACTGCCTCTCTAATGTAATGTACCACACTGCTAGGCACATGATGTGATGTACAACACTGTTCTGCACATGTCATAATGTACCATTGTGCTCAGCACATGACATGATGTACCACACAGTTCAGAACATTACATGATGTAGCACACTGCTCATCACATGATGTGATGTTACCACACTGCTCAGCACATGTCATGATGTACCACACTGCTCTGCACATGTTGTGATGTTTCACACTGCTCAGGACACAACATGATGTACCACACTGCTCTGCACACAGTGATATGTACACACTACTTAGCACATGACATGATGTACCACACTGCTCAGCAGATGACATGATGAACTATAGTGCTCTGCACGACATGATGGATCACAGTGCACCACACACTGTGAAATGTACCACACTGCTCTGCACACAGTGACATGTGCCACACTGCTTAGCACATAACATAATGTACCACACTGCTCAGCGCGATGTTGTGATGTACCACACTGCACCACGCGCACGGCGTGATGCACCACACTGCTCAGCACATGCCATAATGTACCACACTGCTCAGCACATGTTGTGATGTACCACACTGTTCAGCACATGACATAATGTACCACACTGCTCAGCACATGTTGTGATGTACCACACTGTTCAGCACATGACATAATGTACCACACTGCTCAGCACATGTTGTGATGTACCACACTGCACCACGCATGACGTGATGTACCACACTGTTCAGCACATGCCATAATGTACCACACTGCTCAGCACATGTTGTGATGTACCACACTGTTCAACACATGACATAATGTACCACACTGCTCAGCACATGTTGTGATGTACCACGCTGCTCTGCACATGACATGATGTACCACACTGCTCAGCATATGATGTGATGTGATGTACCACACTGCTCAGCACATGTTGTGATGTACCACTCTGCTATACACATGACATGATGTACCACACTGCTCAACATATGACATGATGTACCACACTGCTCGGTACTTGTTTTGATGTACTTCTCTGCTGTGCACGTGACATGATGTACCACACTGCTCAGCATATAACATGATGTACCACACTGCTCAGCACACGTTGTGATGTACCACTCTGCTGTGCACATGTCATGATGTACCACACTGCTCAGCATATGACATGATGTACCACACTGCTCAGTACATGTTGTGATGTACTTCTCTGCTGTGCACGTGACATGATGTACCACAATGCTCAGCATATAACATGATGTACCACACTGCTCAGCACAAGTTGTGATGTACCATCTGCTCTGCAAATGATATGATGTACCACTCTGCTCAGCACATGTTGTGAGGTATCACACTGCTCAGCATATGATGTGATGTACCACACTGCTCAGCACACGTTGTGATGTACCCATCTGCTGTGAACATGACATGATATAACACACTGCTCAGCACATGTTGTGATGTGTCACACTGCTCAGCACAGGACCTGATGCACCACACTGCTCAGCACATGCTGTGATGTATCACACTGCTCAGCACATAACATAATGTACCAGAATGTTCAGCACATGACAAGGTGTGTCACACTGCTCAGTGCATGACATGATGTACCACACTCCTTCACACACAGTGACTTGTACCACACTGCTTATACGACATGATGTACCTCACTGCTCAGCACATGACGCGGGGTACCACACTGGTCAGTGCATGATGTAATGTACCACACTGCTCAGCACAAGAGATGATGTACTACACTGCTCAGCCCGTGATGCAATGTATCACTTTGCTCAGTTCATGCCATGATACACCACACTGCTCAGCACATGACGCTGATGTACCACAGTGCCGAGCATATGACATAATATATCACACTGCTCCACGAATGACCATGATGTACCACACTGCTCAGCACATGTTGTGATGTACCACAATGTACGACACACAGTGACATGTACCACACCTCAGCACATTACATGATGTACCACACTGCTCAGTACATAACGTGATGTACCACAATGCTCAGCAAGTGATGTGATGTACTCCACTGCTCAGCACATGACTTGATATACAGTATTACACTGCTCAGCACGTGACATGATGTCGAACACTACTCAACCCATGACGTACCACACTGATCCCACATGACATGATGTACCATACTACTCATCACATGACATGCAAGATCACACTGCTCCACACAACGACATGTACTACATTGTTCAGCACATTACAAGATGTACGACACTGCTGAGCACATTGCATGATGTACCACACTGCTTTGCACATGAAATGATGTACCACAGGCCTCAGCAGATGACATAATGTACCAAACTAGTCAGCACATCACATTGTGTACCACACTACTCAGTGCATGACATGATGTACCACGCAAGTCAGCACATGACATGATGTATCACTCTGCATCAAAAACAGTGACATATACCACACTGCATGATGTGTCACACTGCTCAGTGCATGACTTGATGTACCACACTCCTTCACACAATGACATGATGTACCATAGTAACACGACATAATGCACCATAATTCTCAGTACATGACGTGATGTACCACACTGCTCGGCAGATAATATGATGTACTCAAGTGCTCAGCACATGACATTATGTATCACACTGTTCGGTGCATGATATGATGTACCACAGCTAAGCAAATGACGTGATGTACCACACTGCTTCACACATAGTGACATGTACCACATTGCTCAACACATGACATGATGTACCGCACTGCTCAGCACATGACATGATTTACCTTTAGCCAGCACGATGTAATGTACCACACTGATGAGCATATGATGTGATGCATCACACTGCTCAGCACACAGTGACATGTACTACACTGCTTGGTACATGACATGATGTACACACTGCTCCACACACAATAACATATAACTCTCTATTCAGCACATGACATGATTTACCACACTGCATCGCACAGAGTGACATGTACCACACTGCTTGGTACATGACATGATGTACCACACAGCTCAGCACATGACATGATGTACCACACTGCTCAGCACATGACATTATGTACCACACTGCTCCACACACAGTGACATTTACCACACTGCTCAGCACATGACATGATGTGCCACACTGCTCCAACACAGTGACATGTATCACACTGCTCCAGACACAGAGACATGTACCACACTGCTCAGCACATGACATGATGTACCACACTGATCCACACACAGTGACATGTACCACGCTGTTCAGCTCATGACATGATGTATCACATTACTTGCCATATGATATAATGTGCAACCCTGCTCGGCACATGACATGATTTACCACACTGCTTCGCATAAGTTTATTTGATTTTATTTAGCTTTTGTTCAGGTAAGTACGTTAGACAAAACATATGCTTATTTTCAGGTACAACCCGAGAGTACAGGAGAATAAAAGAATGTTCAGAGTACACATTGAAGCTAGTAAGGCAGATACACTGATGTCAGGAGAAACATAACATGTGAGGAGATAGCTCAGATTCTGGCAGTGGATGCCATTAAATGTAAACATGTAATAGGCCAGAGTTTCTAAAGCAATATTCCTAGCAAAATATACAGAATATACATAATTTATACAGGGCCACACCCAGGGGCAGGCAACAACAGCAGGGTCGGGAGACAAGTACAGGAGATGATACAGAATATACACAGTTTACACAGTGCCACACCCAGGTGGGCAGGCAACAAAAGCAGGGCCGGAGCCAAGTAGAGGATATGGTACAGAATATACACAATTTACAAAGCGCCACACCCAGGTGGGCAGGTAACCACTGCAGGGCCAGAGCCAAGTACAGGAGATGATGTGCTCGAGTACAGTGCTCAGCACATGACATGATGTATCACACTGCTCAGCACATGACAGGATGTACCACACTGCTCAGCACATAACATGATGTACCACACTACTCCGCACACAGTGACCTGTAAAATGCTGCTCATGGCACAACATGATGTACCGCTCTGCTCATCACACGACATGATGTATGACACTGCTCAGCACATGACATGATGTAACACACTGCTCAGCACATGACATGATGTACCACACTGCTCAGCACATGACATGATGTGTCACACTGCACAGCACATAATGTGAAGTATCACACTGCTCAGCACATGACATGATGCAGCACAGTGTACAGCCCATGACGTAATGTACTACAATGCTCAGTACATGATATGATGTAGCACACTGCTCCACACACAGTGAGATGTACTACATTGCTCAGTACATGACATGATGTAGCACACTGTTCCACACACAGTAACACGTACTACATTGCTCAGTACATGACATGATGTAGCACACTGCTCCACACACAGTGACACGTACTACATTGCTCAGCACATGACGTGATGCAGCACAATGTACAGCCCATAACGTAATGTACTACACTGCTCAGTACATGACATGATGTAGCACACTGCTCCACACACAGTGACATGTACTACATTGCTCAGTACATGACATGATGTAGCACACTGCTCACACACAGTGACATGTACTACAATGCTCAGTACATGACATGATGTAGCACACTGCTCCACACACAGTGACACGCATACATTGCTCAGTACATGACATGATGTAGCACACTGCTCCACACACAGTGACACGTACTACATTGCTCAGAATATGACATGATGTAGCACACTGCTCCACACACAGTGACACGTACTACATTGCTCAGCACATGACGTTATGCAGCACAATGTACAGCCCATGACGTAATGTACTACACTGCTCAGTACATGACATGATGTAGCACACTGCTCCACACACAGTGACATGTACTACATTGCTCAGTACATGACATGATGTAGCACACTGCTCCACACACAGTGACATGTACTACATTGCTCAGAATATGACATGATGTAGCACACTGCTCCACACATAGTGACATGTACTACACTGCTCAGCACATGACATGATGTGCCAGAATGTTCAGCACATGACATGATGTACCACACTGCTCCAGACACAGTGACATGTACCACACTGCTCCAGACACAGTGACATGTACCACACTGCTCAGCACATGACATGATGTACCACACTGATCCACACACAATGACATGTACCACGCTGTTCTTCTCATGACATGATGTATCACATTACTTCCATATGATGTAATGTGCAACCCTGCTCGGCACATGACATGATTTACCACACTGCTCAAGACAGTTTATTTGATTTTATTTAGCATTTGTTTACCGGGTAAGTACACTAGACAAAACATATGCTTATTTTCAGGTACAACCCGGGAGAGTACAGGAGAATAAAAGAATGTTCAGAGTACACATTGAAGCTAGTAAGACAGATACACTGATGTCAGGAGAAACATAACATGCGTAGTGAGATAGCTCAGATTCTGGCAGTGGATGCCATTAAATGTAAACATGTAACAGGCCAGAGTTTCTAAAGCAATATTCCTAGCAAAATATACAGAATATACATAATTTATACAGGGCCACACCCAGGCAGGCAGGCAACAACAGCAGGGCCGGAGACAAGTACAGGAGATGATACAGAATATACACAGTTTACACAGTGCCACACCCAGGTGGGCAGGCAACAAAAAGCAGGGCCGGAGCCAAGTAGAGGATATGGTACAGAATATACACAATTTACAAAGCGCACACCCAGGTGGGCAGGTAACCACTGCAGGGCCAGAGCCAGTACAGGAGATGATGTGCTCGAGTACAGTGCTCAGCACATGACATGATGTATCACACTGCTCAGCACATGACAGGATGTACCACACTGCTCAGCACATAACATGATGTACCACACTACCCGCACACAGTGACCTGTAAATGCTGCTCATGGCACAACATGATGTACCGCTCTGCTCATCACACGACATGATGTATGACACCGCTCAGCACATGACATGATGTAACACACTGCTCAGCACATGACATGATGTACCACACTGCTCAGCACATGACATGATGTGTCACACTGCACAGCACATAATGTGAAGTATCACACTGCTCAGCACATGACATGATGCAGCACAGTGTACAGCCCATGACGTAATGTACTACATTGCTCAGTACATGACATGATGTAGCACACTGTTCCACACACAGTAACATGTACTACATTGCTCAGTACATGACATGATGTAGCACACTGCTCCACACACAGTGACATGTACTACATTGCTCAGCACATGACATGATGTAGCACACTGCTCCACACACAGTGACACGTACTACATTGCTCAGAATATGACATGATGTAGCACACTGCTCCACACACAGTGACATGTACTACATTGCTCAGTACATGACATGATGTAGCACACTGCTCCACACACAGTGACATGTACTACAATGCTCAGTACATGACATGATGTAGCACACTGCTCCACACACAGTGACATGTACTACATTGCTCAGTACATGACATGATGTAGCACACTGCTCCACACACAGTGACACGTACTACATTGCTCAGAATATGACATGATGTAGCACACTGCTCCACACACAGTGACACGTATTACATTGTCAGTACATGACGTTATGCAGCACAATGTACAGCCCATGACGAATGTACTACACTGCTCAGTACATGACATGATGTAGCACACTGCTCCACACACAGTGACATGTACTACATTGCTCAGTACATGACATGATGTAGCACACTGCTCCACACACAGTGACACATACTACATTGCTCAGAGTATGACATGATGTAGCACACTGCTCCACACATAGTGACATGTACTACACTGCTCAGCACATGACATGATGTGCCAGAATGTTCAGCACATGACATGATGTACCACACTGCTCAGCACATGACATGATGTACCAGAATGTTCAGCTCATGACAAGGTGTGTCACACTGCTCAGTGCATGACCTGATGTACCACACCTCTTCACACACATTGACTTGTACCACACTGCTTAACATGACACGATGTACCATAGTGCTCAGCACATGATGTGATGTACCTCACTGCTAAGCACTAGACATGATGTACAGTACTGCACAGCACAAGAGATGATGTACCACACTGATCAACACATGATGTAATGTATCACTTTGCTCAGCTCATGATGACATACACCACACCACACCGCTCAGCACATGACATGATATACCACAATGCTGAGCACATGACATAATATGTCGCACTGCTCCATGAATGATGTGATGTACCGCATTGCTCAGCACATGTTGTGATGTACCACAACGCACGACACACTGTGACATGTACCACACTCTCAGTGCATTACATGATGCACCACACTGCTCAGTACATAACGTGACGTACCACAATGCTCAGCAAGTGATGTGATTTACTCCACTGTTCAGTACATGACATTATGTACCACACTGCTCCGCAGAGATTAACATGTACCACACTGCTCAGCACATAACGTGATGTATCACAATGCTCAGCAAGTGATGTGATTTACTCCACTGTTCAGTACATGACATTATGTACCACACTGCTCCACAGAGATTAACATGTACCACACTGCTCAGTACATAACGTGACGTACCACAATGCTCAGCAAGTGATGTGATTTACTCCACTGTTCAGTACATGACATTATGTACCACACTGCTCCGCAGAGATTAACATGTACCACACTGCTCAGCACATGACATGATGTACAGTATTACACTGCTCTGCACATGACATGATGTTGAACACTACTCAACCTATGACATGATGTACCACACTGATCCCACGGACATGATGCACAATACTACTCATCACATGACATGCAAGATCACACTGTACCACACACAATGACATGTACTACATTGTTCAGCACATGACATGATGTACAACACTGCTGAGCACATTGCATGAGGTACCACACTGCCTTGCACATGACATGATGTACCACAGGCCTCGGCACATAACATAATGTACCAAACTAGTCAGCATATCATATTGTGTACCACAAAGCAAAAATCCATAGTAAATGATGCAAAAAATATATTATTCAATTAATAACAGACTTTCTGAACATAAATGCAACATGTTAACAGTGTTTTGAGCTTCTTAGGTAAAGATTTGATTAAATGTTCCACATTTTGCCCATTTGTTCCACATTTTGACAGGCAATGTTCCACATTTGGGGGACAAAAGGTTGAGAGGTATGACATGACATGATGTACCACACTGCTCAGCACAAGATGGGATGTACTGCACTGCTCCACACACAATAACATATACCTCTCTATTCAGCACATGACATGATGTACCACACTGCTCAGCAGATGACATGATGTACCGCACTGCTCAGCACATGACATGATGTACCGCACTGCTCAGCACATAACATGATGTACCACACTGCTCAGCACATTACATGATGTACTACACTGCTCAGCACATTACGTGATGTTCCACACTGCTCAGCATTTAACGTGGTGTACCGCACTGGTTCATACAAAGTGACATGTACCACACTGCTCAGCACATGGTGTGATGTACCACACTCTTCAGCACATGACATGATGTATCACAATTCTCCACACACAGTAACATGTACCACAATGCTCAGAACATGACATGATGTACCAAACTGCTCAGCACATGATATGATGTTCTCTAATGCTCAGCATGTGACACTATGTATCACGCTGTTCAGTGCTTGATATGATGTAGCACACTGCTCAGCAGACGACATGATGTGCCGCACTGCTCAGTGCATGACATGATGTACCACACTGCTCAGTGCATGACATGTACCATACTGCTCCACACATGACGTGATGTACCGCACTGCTCTGCACACAGTGATATGTTTTTTTTTCCTATTGTTTAACAAGGTGAGACACACTAAGCTGAAAGCTAGTTTACAGGTGCAACCTGGGAGCCCAGGGAAGTTAAGTGACTTGCTCAAGGTCACACAGTATGCAAGTGGGGGATGTGGGATTCAAACCCAGCTTGCCAGATTCGCAGTTCAGAGCCTTAAACCACTGCACTATACTGCCTCTCTAATGTAATGTACCACACTGCTAGGCACATGATGTGATGTACAACACTGTTCTGCACATGTCATAATGTACCATTGTGCTCAGCACATGACATGATGTACCACACAGTTCAGAACATTACATGATGTAGCACACTGCTCATCACATGATGTGATGTTACCACACTGCTCAGCACATGTCATGATGTACCACACTGCTCTGCACACAGTGATATTGCCACACTGCTCAGCACATGACATGATGTGCTACACTGCTCCAGACACAGTGACATGTACCACACTGCTCAGCACATGACATGATGTACCACACTGATCCACACACAATGACATGTACCACGCTGTTCTTCTCATGACATGATGTATCACATTACTTGCCATATGATGTAATGTGCAACCCTGCTCGGCACATAACATGATTTACCACACTGCTCCGCACAGTTTATTTGATTTTATTTAGCTTTTGTTTACCAGGTAAGTACACTAGACAGAACATATGCTTATTTTCAGGTACAACCCCGGGAGAGTACAGGAGAATAAAAGAACGTTCAGAGTACACATTGAAGCAAGTAAGGCAGATACACTGATGTCAGGAGAAACATAACATGCATAGTGAGATAGCTCAGATTCTGGCAGTGGATGCAATTAAATGTAAACATGTAACAGGCCAGAGTTTCTAAAGCAATATTCCTAGCAGAATATACATAATTTATACAGGGCCACACCCGGCGGGCAGGAAACAACAGCAGGGCCGGAGACAAGTACAGGAGATGATACAGAATATACATAGTTTACACAGTGCCACACCCAGGCGGGCAGGCAACAAAAGCAGGGCCGAAGCCAAGTAGAGGAGATGGTACAGAATATACACAATTTACAAAGTGCCACACCCAGGTGGGCAGGTAACCACTGCAGGGCCAGAGCCAAGTACAGGAGATGATATAGAATATACACAATTTACACAGGGCCACACCCAGGCAGGCAGGCAGGCATCAACAGCAGGGCCAGAGCCAAGTACTGGAGATGATGTGCTCGAGTACAGTGCAGGGACCAGGGTACTCATGGATGTCTGAGACAGTCACATACTGAGAAGAGCTTCTAGTGCTTCTACAGGGAGGTTCGTAGACACGCCTGGGAAACACTGCTTAGGAAACAACATGATGTACAAATCTGCTTAGCGCATGACACGATGCTCCACACTGTTCAACAGATCACATGATGTATCACACTGTTTAGAACATTACATGATGTACCTCACTGTTCAACACATGACATAATGTAGTACACGTAATGTACCACACTGCTCAGCAAATGACATGATGTACCATAGTACTCAGCATGTGACATGATATAGTACACTGCTCCGCACACAGCTACATGTACTACATTCCTCTGCACGACATGATGTACCACACTGCTCAGCATATGACACGATGTACCATACTGCTCAGCACATGACGTGATGTACCACACTGCTCAGCACATAACAATGTACCAGAATGCTCAGCACATGACATAATGTACTACACTGCTTGGCACAGGACATGATGTACCACACTGCTCAGCACATAACAATGTACCAGAATGCTCAGCACATAACATGATGTGTCACACTGCTCAGTGCATGACTTGATGTACCACACTCCTTCACACACAATGACATGATGTACCATAGTAACACGACATAATGCACCATAATTCTCAGTACATGACGTGATGTACCACACTGCTCGGCAGATAATATGATGTACTCAAGTGCTCAGCACATGACATTATGTATCACACTGTTCGGTGCATGATATGATGTACCACACAGCTAAGCAAATGACGTGATGTACCACACTGCTTCACACATAGTGACATGTACCACATTGCTCAACACATGACATGATTTACCTTTAGCCAGCACGATGTAATGTACCACACTGATGAGCATATGATGTGATGCATCACACTGCTCAGCACACAGTGACATGTACTACACTGCTTGGTACATGACATGATGTACACACTGCTCCACACACAATAACATATACCTCTCTATTCAGCACATGACATGATTTACCACACTGCATCGCACAGAGTGACATGTACCACACTGCTTGGTACATGACATGATGTACCACACAGCTCAGCACATGACATGATGTACCACACTGCTCAGCACATGACATTATGTACCACACTGCTCCACACACAGTGACATTTACCACACTGCTCAGCACATGACATGATGTGCCACACTGCTCCAGACACAGTGACATGTATCACACTGCTCCAGACACAGAGACATGTACCACACTGCTCAGCACATGACATGATGTACCACACTGATCCACACACAGTGACATGTACCACGCTGTTCAGCTCATGACATGATGTATCACATTACTTGCTATGATATAATGTGCAACCCTGCTTGGCACATGACATGATTTACCACACTGCTCGCACAGTTTATTTGATTTTATTTAGCTTTTGTTTACCAGGTAAGTACATTAGACAAAACATATGCTTATTTTCAGGTACAACCGGAGAGTACAGGAGAATAAAGAATGTTCAGAGTACACATTGAAGCTAGTAAAGGCAGATACACTGATGTCAGGAGAAACATAACATGTGTAGTGAGATAGCTCAGATTCTGGCAGTGGATGCCATTAAATGTAAACATGTAATAGGCCAGAGTTTCTAAAGCAATATTCCTAGCAAAATATACAGAATATACATAATTTATACAGGGCCACACCCAGGCGGCAGGCAACAACAGCAGGGCCGGAGACAAGTACAGGAGATGATACAGAATATACACCGGTTTACACAGTGCCACACCCAGGTGGGCAGGCAACAAAAGCAGGGCGGAGCCAAGTGGGGATATGGTACAGAATATACACAATTTACAAAGCGCCACACCAGGTGGGCAGGTAACCACTGCGGGGCCAGAGCCAAGTACAGGAGATGATGTGCTCGGTACAGTGCTCAGCACATGACATGATGTATCACACTGCTCAGCACATGACAGGATGTACCACACTGCTCAGCACATAACATGATGTACCACACTACTCCGCACACAGAGACCTGTAAAATGCTGCTCATGGCACAACATGATGTACCGCTCTGCTCATCACACGACATGATGTATGACACTGCTCAGCACATGACATGATGTAACACACTGCTCAGCACATGACATGATGTACCACACTTCAGCACATGACATGATGTGTCACACTGCACAGCACATAATGTGAAGTATCACACTGCTCAGCACATGACATGATGCAGCACAGTGTACAGCCCATGACGTAATGTACTACAATGCTCAGTACATGATATGATGTAGCACACTGCTCCACACACAGTGACATGTACTACATTGCTCAGTACATGACATGATGTAGCACACTGTTCCACACACAGTAACACGTACTACATTGCTCAGTACATGACATGATGTAGCACACTGCTCCACACACAGTGACACGTACTACATTGCTCAGCACATGACGTGATGCAGCACAATGTACAGCCCATAACGTAATGTACTACACTGCTCAGTACATGACATGATGTAGCACACTGCTCCACACACAGTGACATGTACTACATTGCTCAGTACATGACATGATGTAGCACACTGCTCCACACACAGTGACATGTACTACAATGCTCAGTACATGACATGATGTAGCACACTGCTCCACACACAGTGACACGTACTACATTGCTCAGTACATGACATGATGTAGCACACTGCTCCACACACAGTGACATGTACTACATTGCTCAGTACATGACATGATGTAGCACACTGCTCCACACACAGTGACACGTACTACATTGCTCAGCACATGACGTGATGCAGCACAATGTACAGCCCATGACGTAATGTACTACACTGCTCAGTTACGCAGCATGTGTAGCACACTGCTCCACACACAGTGACATGTACTACATTGCTCAGTACATGACATGATGTAGCACACTGCTCCACACACAGTGACATGTACTACAATGCTCAGTACATGACATGATGTAGCACACTGCTCCACACACAGTGACACGTACTACATTGCTCAGTACATGACATGATGTAGCACACTGCTCCACACACAGTGACACGTACTACATTGCTCAGAATATGACATGATGTAGCACACTGCTCCACACATAGTGACATGTACTACACTGCTCAGCACATGACATGATGTGCCAGAATGTTCAGCACATGACATGATGTACCACACTGCTCCAGACACAGTGACATGTACCACACTGCTCCAGACACAGTGACATGTACCACACTGCTCAGCACATGACATGATGTACCACACTGATCCACACACAATGACATGTACCACGCTGTTCTTCTCATGACATGATGTATCACATTACTTGCCATATGATGTAATGTGCAACCCTGCTCGGCACATGACATGATTTACCACACTGCTCCGCACAGTTTATTTGATTTTATTTAGCTTTTGTTTACCAGGTAAGTACACTAGACAAAACATATGCTTATTTTCAGGTACAACCCGGGAGAGTACAGGAGAATAAAAGAATGTTCAGAGTACACATTGAAGCTAGTAAGGCAGATACACTGATGTCAGGAGAAACATAACATGCGTAGTGAGATAGCTCAGATTCTGGCAGTGGATGCCATTAAATGTAAACAAGTAACAGGCCAGAGTTTCTAAAGCAATATTCCTAGCAAAATATACAGAATATACATAATTTATACAGGGCCACACCCAGGCGGGCAGGCAACAACAGCAGGGCCGGAGACAAGTACAGGAGATGATACAGAATATACACAGTTTACACAGTGCCACACCCAGGTGGGCAGGCAACAAAAGCAGGGCCGGAGCCAAGTAGAGGATATGGTACAGAATATACACAATTTACAAAGCGCCACACCCAGGTGGGCAGGTAACCACTGCAGGGCCAGAGCCAAGTACAGGAGATGATGTGCTCGAGTACAGTGCTCAGCACATGACATGATGTATCACACTGCTCAGCACATGACAGGATGTACCACACTGCTCAGCACATAACATGATGTACCACACTACTCCGCACACAGTGACCTGTAAAATGCTGCTCATGGCACAACATGCTGTACCGCTCTGCTCATCACACGACATGATGTATGACACTGCTCAGCACATGACATGATGTAACACACTGCTCAGCACATGACATGATGTACCACACTGCTCAGCACATGACATGATGTGTCACACGCACAGCACATAATGTGAAGTATCACACTGCTCAGCACATGACATGATGCAGCACAGTGTACAGCCCATGACGTAATGTACTACATTGCTGAGTACATGACATGATGTAGCACACTGTTCCACACACAGTAACATGTACTACATTGCTCAGTACATGACATGATGTAGCACACTGCTCCACACACAGTGACATGTACTACATTGCTCAGTACATGACATGATGTAGCACACTGCTCCACACACAGTGACACGTACTACATTGCTCAGAATATGACATGATGTAGCACACTGCTCCACACACAGTGACACGTACTACATTGCTCAGCACATGACGTTATGCAGCACAATGTACAGCCCATGACGTAATGTACTACACTGCTCAGTACATGACATGATGTAGCACACTGCTCCACACACAGTGACATGTACTACATTGCTCAGTACATGACATGATGTAGCACACTGCTCCACACACAGTGACACATACTACATTGCTCAGAATATGACATGATGTAGCACACTGCTCCACACATAGTGACATGTACTACACTGCTCAGCACATGACATGATGTGCCAGAATGTTCAGCACATGACATGATGTACCACACTGCTCAGCACATGACATGATGTACCAGAATGTTCAGCTCATGACAAGGTGTGTCACACTGCTCAGTGCATGACCTGATGTACCACACTCCTTCACACACATTGACTTGTACCACACTGCTTAACATGACACGATGTACCATAGTGCTCAGCACATGATGTGATGTGCCTCACTGCTGGCTGGACATGATGTGCAGTACTACAGGCACAAGAGATGATGTACCACACTGATCAACACATGATGTAATGTATCACTTTGCTCAGCTCATGATGACATACACCACACCACACCGCCAGCACATGACATGATATACCACAATGCTGAGCACATGACATAATATGTCGCACTGCTCCATGAATGATGTGATGTACCGCATTGCTCAGCACATGTTGTGATGTACCACAACGCACGACACACTGTGACATGTACCACGCTCTCAGTGCATTACATGATGCACCACACTGCTCAGTACATAACGTGACGTACCACAATGCTCAGCAAGTGATGTGATTTACTCCACTGTTCAGTACATGACATTATGTACCACACTGCTCCACAGAGATTAACATGTACCACACTGCTCAGCACATAACGTGATGTACCACAATGCTCAGCAAGTGATGTGATTTACTCCACTGTTCAGTACAAGACATTATGTACCACACTGCTCCACAGAGATTAACATGTACCACACTGCTCAGTACATAACGTGACGCACTCACAATGCTCAGCAAGTGATGTGATTTACTCCACTGTTCAGTACATGACATTATGTACCACACTGCTCCGCAGAGATTAACATGTACCACACTGCTCAGCACATGACATGATGTACAGTATTACACTGCTCTGCACATGACATGATGTTGAACACTACTCAACCTATGACATGATGTACCACACTGATCCCACGTGACATGATGTACAATACTACTCATCACATGACATGCAAGATCACACTGTACCACACACAATGACATGTACTACATTGTTCAGCACATGACATGATGTACAACACTGCTGAGCACATTGCATGAGGTACCACACTGCCTTGCACATGACATGATGTACCACAGGCCTCGGCACATAACATAATGTACCAAACTAGTCAGCATATCATATTGTGTACCACAAAGCAAAAATCCATAGTAAATGATGCAAAAAATATATTATTCAATTAATAACAGACTTTCTGAACATAAATGCAACATGTTAACAGTGTTTTGAGCTTCTTAGGTAAAGATTTGATTAAATGTTCCACATTTTGCCCATTTGTTCCACATTTTGACAGGCAATGTTCCACATTTGGGGGACAAAAGGTTGAAAGGTATGACATGACATGATGTACCACACTGCTCAGCACAAGATGGGATGTACTGCACTGCTCCACACACAATAACATATACCTCTCTATTCAGCACATGACATGATGTACCACACTGCTCAGCAGATGACATGATGTACCGCACTGCTCAGCACATGACATGATGTACCGCACTGCTCAGCACATAACATGATGTACCACACTGCTCAGCACATTACATGATGTACTACACTGCTCAGCACATTACGTGATGTTCCACACTGCTCAGCATTTAACGTGGTGTACCGCACTGGTTCGGCATAGTGACATGTACCACACTGCTCAGCACATGGTGTGATGTACCACACCTTCAGCACATGACATGATGTATCACAATTCTCCACACACAGTAACATGTACCACAATGCTCAGAACATGACATGATGTACCAAACTGCTCAGCACATGATATGATGTTCTCTAATGCTCAGCATGTGACACTATGTATCACGCTGTTCAGTGCTTGATATGATGTAGCACACTGCTCAGCAGACAACATGATGTACCGCACTGCTCAGTGCATGACATGATGTACCACACTGCTCAGTGCATGACATGTACCATACTGCTCCACACATGACGTGATGTACCGCACTGCTCTGCACACAGTGATATGTTTTTTTTTCCTATTGTTTAACAAGGTGAGACACACTAAGCTGAAAGCTAGTTTACAGGTGCAACCTGGGAGCCCAGGGAAGTTAAGTGACTTGATCAAGGTCACACAGTATGCAAGTGGGGGATGTGGGATTCAAACCCAGCTTGCCAGATTCGCAGTTCAGAGCCTTAAACCACTGCACTATACTGCCTCTCTAATGTAATGTACCACACTGCTAGGCACATGATGTGATGTACAACACTGTTCTGCACATGTCATAATGTACCATTGTGCTCAGCACATGACATGATGTACCACACAGTTCAGAACATTACATGATGTAGCACACTGCTCATCACATGATGTGATGTTACCACACTGCTCAGCACATGTCATGATGTACCACACTGCTCTGCACATGTTGTGATGTTTCACACTGCTCAGGACACAACATGATGTACCACACTGCTCTGCACACAGTGATATGTACACACTACTTAGCACATGACATGATGTACCACACTGCTCAGCAGATGACATGATGAACCATAGTGCTCTGCACGACATGATGGATCACAGTGCACCACACACTGTGAAATGTACCACACTCTCTGCACACAGTGACATGTGCCACACTGCTTAGCACATAACATAATGTACCACACTGCTCAGCGCATGTTGTGATGTACCACACTGCACCACGCATGACGTGATGCACCACACTGCTCAGCACATGCCATAATGTACCACACTGCTCAGCACATGTTGTGATGTACCACACTGTTCAGCACATGACATAATGTACCACACTGCTCAGCACATGTTGTGATGTACCACACTGTTCAGCACATGACATAATGTACCACACTGCTCAGCACATGTTGTGATGTACCACACTGCACCACGCATGACGTGATGTACCACACTGTTCAGCACATGCCATAATGTACCACACTGCTCAGCACATGTTGTGATGTACCACACTGTTCAACACATGACATAATGTACCACACTGCTCAGCACATGTTGTGATGTACCACGCTGCTCTGCACATGACATGATGTACCACACTGCTCAGCATATGATGTGATGTGATGTACCACACTGCTCAGCACATGTTGTGATGTACCACTCTGCTATACACATGACATGATGTACCACACTGCTCAACATATGACATGATGTACCACACTGCTCGGTACTTGTTTTGATGTACTTCTCTGCTGTGCACGTGACATGATGTACCACACTGCTCAGCATATAACATGATGTACCACACTGCTCAGCACACGTTGTGATGTACCACTCTGCTGTGCACATGTCATGATGTACCACACTGCTCAGCATATGACATGATGTACCACACTGCTCAGTACATGTTGTGATGTACTTCTCTGCTGTGCACGTGACATGATGTACCACAATGCTCAGCATATAACATGATGTACCACACTGCTCAGCACAAGTTGTGATGTACCACTCTGCTCTGCAAATGATATGATGTACCACTCTGCTCAGCACATGTTGTGAGGTATCACACTGCTCAGCATATGATGTGATGTACCACACTGCTCAGCACACGTTGTGATGTACCCATCTGCTGTGAACATGACATGATATAACACACTGCTCAGCACATGTTGTGATGTGTCACACTGCTCAGCACAGGACCTGATGCACCACACTGCTCAGCACATGCTGTGATGTATCACACTGCTCAGCACATAACATAATGTACCAGAATGTTCAGCACATGACAAGGTGTGTCACACTGCTCAGTGCATGACATGATGTACCACACTCCTTCACACACAGTGACTTGTACCACACTGCTTAATACGACATGATGTACCTCACTGCTCAGCACATGACATGAGGTACCACACTGGTCAGTGCATGATGTAATGTACCACACTGCTCAGCACAAGAGATGATGTACTACACTGCTCAGCCCGTGATGCAATGTATCACTTTGCTCAGTTCATGCCATGATACACCACACTGCTCAGCACATGACATGATGTACCACAGTGCCGAAGTATGACATAATATATCACACTGCTCCAATGTAATGACATGATGTACCACACTGCTCAGCACATGTTGTGATGTACCACAATGCGAGCACACAGTGACATGTACCACACCTCAGCACATTACATGATGTACCACACTGCTCAGTACATAACGTGATGTACCACAATGCTCAGCAAGTGACGTGATGTACTCCACTGCTCAGCACATGACTTGATATACAGTATTACACTGCTCAGCACGTGACATGATGTCGAACACTACTCAACCCATGACATACCACACTGATCCCACATGACATGATGTACCATACTACTCATCACATGACATGCAAGATCACACTGCTCCACACACAACGACATGTACTACATTGTTCAGCACATTACAAGATGTACGACACTGCTGAGCACATTGCATGATGTACCACACTGCTTTGCACATGAAATGATGTACCACAGGCCTCAGCAGATGACATAATGTACCAAACTAGTCAGCACATCACATTGTGTACCACACTACTCAGTGCATGACATGATGTACCACGCAAGTCAGCACATGACATGATGTATCACTCTGCATCAAAAACAGTGACATATACCACACTGCTCAACACAACATTATGTACCACACTGCTCAGCACATAACATGCAGTACCACACCTCAGCACATGACGTGATATGACACATTGTTTAGGACATGATGTGGTACCACACTGCTCTACACACAGTGATATGTACCACACTTCTGGCACATGATGTGATGTACAACACTGCTCAACACATGACAAGAGTAACAAACTGCTGAGCACATGCCATGTTGTAACACACTACTCCTCATATAGTAACATGTACCAGTCTGCTCAGCATGACATATCCCATTGCCGTGTACATAACATGATGTAGCACACTGCTCAGCACATGTCATGATGTACCACACTGCTCAGTACATGCCATGATGTAACATGCTGCTCCACACAGTAACATGTACCACTCTGCTCTGCACATAACATGATGTTCCATACTGCTCAGCACATGATGTGATGTACCTAGTGCTCAGCACATGACATTATGTATCACACTGGTGCATGATATGATGTAGCACACTGCTCAGCAGATGACATGATGTACCACACTGCTCTGCACATGTTGTGATGTTTCACTGCTCAGGACACAACATGATGTACCACACTGCTCTGCACACAGTGATATGTACACACCACTTTAGCACATGACATGATGTACCACACTGCTCAGCAGATGACATGATGAACTATAGTGCTCTGCACGACATGATGGATCACAGTGCACCACACACTGTGAAATGTACCACACTGCTCTGCACACAGTGACATGTACCACACTGCTTAGCACATAACATGATGTACCACACTGCTCAGCGCATGTTGTGATGTACACACTGTTCAGCACATGCCATAATGTACCACACTGCTCAGCACATGTTGTGATGTACCACATTGTTCAACACATGACATAATGTACCACACTGTTCAGCACATGTTGTGATGTACCACGCTTGCTCTGCACATGACATGATGTACCACACTGCTCAGCATATGATGTG
The DNA here is from genome assembly GCA_016271365.2 of Neoceratodus forsteri. Classification (NCBI taxonomy): domain Eukaryota; kingdom Metazoa; phylum Chordata; order Ceratodontiformes; family Ceratodontidae; genus Neoceratodus; species Neoceratodus forsteri. Next base: position 89,489,903 of record CM028136.1, read on the forward strand.
ATGTGATGTACCACACTGCTCAGCACATGTTGTGATGTACCACTCTGCTGTACACATGACATGATGTACCAACTGCTCAACATATGACATGATGTACCACACTGCTCAATACTTGTTTTGATGTACTTCTGCTGTGCACGTGACATGATGTACCACACTGCTCAGCACATAACATGATGTACCACACTGCTCAGCACATTACATGATGTACTACACTGCTCAGCACATTACGTGATGTTCCACACTGCTCAGCATTTAACGTGGTGTACCGCACTGGTTCGCAAAGTGACATGTACCACACTGCTCAGCACATGGTGTGATGTACCACACTCTTCAGCACATGACATGATGTATCACAATTCTCCACACACAGTAACATGTACCACAATGCTCAGAACATGACATGATGTACCAAACTGCTCAGCACATGATATGATGTTCTCTAATGCTCAGCATGTGACACTATGTATCACGCTGTTCAGTGCTTGATATGATGTAGCACACTGCTCAGCAGACAACATGATGTACCGCACTGCTCAGTGCATGACATGATGTACCACACTGCTCAGTGCATGACATGTACCATACTGCTCCACACATGACGTGATGTACCGCACTGCTCTGCACACAGTGATATGTTTTTTTTTCCTATTGTTTAACAAGGTGAGACACACTAAGCTGAAAGCTAGTTTACAGGTGCAACCTGGGAGCCCAGGGAAGTTAAGTGACTTGCTCAAGGTCACACAGTATGCAAGTGGGGGATGTGGGATTCAAACCAGCTTCCAGATTCCAGTTCAGAGCCTTAAACCACTGCACTATACTGCCTCTCTAATGTAATGTACCACACTGCTAGGCACATGATGTGATGTACAACACTGTTCTGCACATGTCATAATGTACCATTGTGCTCAGCACATGACATGATGTACCACACAGTTCAGAACATTACATGATGTAGCACACTGCTCATCACATGATGTGATGTTACCACACTGCTCAGCACATGTCATGATGTACCACACTGCTCTGCACATGTTGTGATGTTTCACACTGCTCAGGACACAACATGATGTACCACACTGCTCTGCACACAGTGATATGTACACACTACTTAGCACATGACATGATGTACCACACTGCTCAGCAGATGACATGATGAACTATAGTGCTCTGCACGACATGATGGATCACAGTGCACCACACACTGTGAAATGTACCACACTGCTCTGCACACAGTGACATGTGCCACACTGCTTAGCACATAACATAATGTACCACACTGCTCAGCGCATGTTGTGATGTACCACACTGCACCACGCATGACGTGATGCACCACACTGCTCAGCACATGCCATAATGTACCACACTGCTCAGCACATGTTGTGATGTACCACACTGTTCAGCACATGACATAATGTACCACACTGCTCAGCACATGTTGTGATGTACCACACTGTTCAGCACATGACATAATGTACCACACTGCTCAGCACATGTTGTGATGTACCACACTGCACCACGCATGACGTGATGTACCACACTGTTCAGCACATGCCATAATGTACCACACTGCTCAGCACATGTTGTGATGTACCACACTGTTCAACACATGACATAATGTACCACACTGCTCAGCACATGTTGTGATGTACCACGCTGCTCTGCACATGACATGATGTACCACACTGCTCAGCATATGATGTGATGTGATGTACCACACTGTCAGCACATGTTGTGATGTACCACTCTGCTATACACATGACATGATGTACCACACTGCTCAACATATGACATGATGTACCACACTGCTCGGTACTTGTTTTGATGTACTTCTCTGCTGTGCACGTGACATGATGTACCACACTGCTCAGCATATAACATGATGTACCACACTGCTCAGCACACGTTGTGATGTACCACTCTGCTGTGCACATGTCATGATGTACCACACTGCTCAGCATATGACATGATGTACCACACTGCTCAGTACATGTTGTGATGTACTTCTGCTGTGCACGTGACATGATGTACCACAATGCTCAGCATATAACATGATGTACCACACTGCTCAGCACAAGTTGTGATGTACCACTCTGCTCTGCAAATGATATGATGTACCACCTGCTCAGCACATGTTGTGAGGTATCACACTGCTCAGCATATGATGTGATGTACCACACTGCTCAGCACACGTTGTGATGTACCCATCTGCTGTGAACATGACATGATATAACACACTGCTCAGCACATGTTGTGATGTGTCACACTGCTCAGCACAGGACCTGATGCACCACACTGCTCAGCACATGCTGTGATGTATCACACTGCTCAGCACATAACATAATGTACCAGAATGTTCAGCACATGACAAGGTGTGTCACACTGCTCAGTGCATGACATGATGTACCACACCCTTCACACACAGTGACTTGTACCACACTGCTTAATACGACATGATGTACTCACTGCTCAGCACATGACATGAGGTACCACACTGGTCAGTGCATGATGTAATGTACACACTGCTCAGCACAAGAGATGATGTACTACACTGCTCAGCCCGTGATGCAATGTATCACTTTGCTCAGTTCATGCCATGATACACCACACTGCTCAGCACATGACATGATGTACCACAGTGCCGAGCATATGACATAATATATCACACTGCTCCACCTAATGACATGATGTACCACACTGCTCAGCACATGTTGTGATGTACCACAATGTACGACACACAGTGACATGTACCACACTCTCAGCACATTACATGATGTACCACACTGCTCAGTACATAACGTGATGTACCACAATGCTCAGCAAGTGATGTGATGTACTCCACTGCTCAGCACATGACTTGATATACAGTATTACACTGCTCAGCACGTGACATGATGTCGAACACTACTCAACCCATGACGTACCACACTGATCCCACATGACATGATGTACCATACTACTCATCACATGACATGCAAGATCACACTGCTCCACACACAACGACATGTACTACATTGTTCAGCACATTACAAGATGTACGACACTGCTTGAGCACATTGCATGATGTACCACACTGCTTTGCACATGAAATGATGTACCACAGGCCTCAGCAGATGACATAATGTACCAAACTAGTCAGCACATCACATTGTGTACCACACTACTCAGTGCATGACATGATGTACCACGCAAGTCAGCACATGACATGATGTATCACTCTGCATCAAAAACAGTGACATATACCACACTGCTCAACACAACATTATGTACCACACTGCTCAGCACATAACATGCAGTACCACACTCCTCAGCACATGACGTGATATGACACATTGTTTAGGACATGATGTGTGGTACCACACTGCTCTACACACAGTGATATGTACCACACTTCTTGGCACATGATGTGATGTACAACACTGCTCAACACATGACAAGAAGTAACAAACTGCTGAGCACATGCCATGTTGTAACACACTACTCCTCATATAGTAACATGTACCAGTCTGCTCAGCACATGACATATCCCATTGCCGTGTACATAACATGATGTAGCACACTGCTCAGCACATGTCATGATGTACCACACTGCTCAGTACATGCCATGATGTAACATGCTGCTCCACACACAGTAACATGTACCACTCTGCTCTGCACATAACATGATGTTCCATACTGCTCAGCACATGATGTGATGTACTCTAGTGCTCAGCACATGACATTATGTATCACACTGGTGCATGATATGATGTAGCACACTGCTCAGCAGATGACATGATGTACCACACTGCTCTGCACATGTTGTGATGTTTCACACTGCTCAGGACACAACATGATGTACCACACTGCTCTGCACACAGTGATATGTACACACTACTTAGCACATGACATGATGTACCACACTGCTCAGCAGATGACATGATGAACTATAGTGCTCTGCACGACATGATGGATCACAGTGCACCACACACTGTGAAATGTACCACACTGCTCTGCACACAGTGACATGTACCACACTGCTTAGCACATAACATGATGTACCACACTGCTCAGCGCATGTTGTGATGTACCACACTGTTCAGCACATGCCATAATGTACCACACTGCTCAGCACATGTTGTGATGTACCACATTGTTCAACACATGACATAATGTACCACACTGTTCAGCACATGTTGTGATGTACCACGCTGCTCTGCACATGACATGATGTACCACACTGCTCAGCATATGATGTGATGTGATGTACCACACTGCTCAGCACATGTTGTGATGTACCACTCTGCTGTACACATGACATGATGTACCACACTGCTCAACATATGACATGATGTACCACACTGCTCAATACTTGTTTTGATGTACTTCTGCTGTGCACGTGACATGATGTACCACACTGCTCAGCACATAACATGATGTACCACACTGCTCAGCACATTACATGATGTACTACACTGCTCAGCACATTACGTGATGTTCCACACTGCTCAGCATTTAACGTGGTGTACCGCACTGGTTCGTGCAAAGTGACATGTACCACACTGCTCAGCACATGGTGTGATGTACCACACTCTTCAGCACATGACATGATGTATCACAATTCTCCACACACAGTAACATGTACCACAATGCTCAGAACATGACATGATGTACCAAACTGCTCAGCACATGATATGATGTTCTCTAATGCTCAGCATGTGACACTATGTATCACGCTGTTCAGTGCTTGATATGATGTAGCACACTGCTCAGCAGACGACATGATGTACCGCACTGCTCAGTGCATGACATGATGTACCACACTGCTCAGTGCATGACATGTACCATACTGCTCCACACATGACGTGATGTACCGCACTGCTCTGCACACAGTGATATGTTTTTTTTTCCTATTGTTTAACAAGGTGAGACACACTAAGCTGAAAGCTAGTTTACAGGTGCAACCTGGGAGCCCAGGGAAGTTAAGTGACTTGCTCAAGGTCACACAGTATGCAAGTGGGGATGGGATTCAAACCCAGCTTGCCAGATTCGCAGTTCAGAGCCTTAAACCACTGCACTATACTGCCTCTCTAATGTAATGTACCACACTGCTAGGCACATGATGTGATGTACAACACTTGTCTGCACATGTCATAATGTACCATTGTGCTCAGCACATGACATGATGTACCACACAGTTCAGAACATTACATGATGTAGCACACTGCTCATCACATGATGTGATGTTACCACACCTTCTCAGCACATGTCATGATGTACCACACTGCTCTGCACATGTTGTGATGTTTCACACTGCTCAGGACACAACATGATGTACCACACTGCTCTGCACACAGTGATATGTACACACTACTTAGCACATGACATGATGTACCACACTGCTCAGCAGATGACATGATGAACTATAGTGCTCTGCACGACATGATGGATCACAGTGCACCACACACTGTGAAATGTACCACACTGCTTTGCACACAGTGACATGTGCCACACTGCTTAGCACATAACATAATGTACCACACTGCTCAGCGATGTTGTGATGTACCACACTGCACCACGATGACGGATGCACCACACTGCTCAGCACATGCCATAATGTACCACACTGCTCAGCACATGTTGTGATGTACCACACTGTTCAGCACATGACATAATGTACCACACTGCTCAGCACATGTTGTGATGTACCACACTGTTCAGCACATGACATAATGTACCACACTGCTCAGCACATGTTGTGATGTACCACACTGCACCACGCATGACGTGATGTACCACACTGTTCAGCACATGCCATAATGTACCACACTGCTCAGCACATGTTGTGATGTACCACACTGTTCAACACATGACATAATGTACCACACTGCTCAGCACATGTTGTGATGTACCACGCTGCTCTGCACATGACATGATGTACCACACTGCTCAGCATATGATGTGATGTGATGTACCACACTGCTCAGCACATGTTGTGATGTACCACTCTGCTATACACATGACATGATGTACCACACTGCTCAACATATGACATGATGTACCACACTGCTCGGTACTTGTTTTGATGTACTTCCTCTGCTGTGCACGTGACATGATGTACCACACTGCTCAGCATATAACATGATGTACCACACTGCTCAGCACACGTTGTGATGTACCACTCTGCTGTGCACATGTCATGATGTACCACACTGCTCAGCATATGACATGATGTACCACACTGCTCAGTACATGCTGTGATGTACTTCTCTGCTGTGCACGTGACATGATGTACCACAATGCTCAGCATATAACATGATGTACCACACTGCTCAGCACAAGTTGTGATGTACCACTCTGCTCTGCAAATGATATGATGTACCACCTGCTCAGCACATGTTGTGAGGTATCACACTGCTCAGCATATGATGTGATGTACCACACTGCTCAGCACACGTTGTGATGTACCCATCTGCTGTGAACATGACATGATATAACACACTGCTCAGCACATGTTGTGATGTGTCACACTGCTCAGCACAGGACCTGATGCACCACACTGCTCAGCACATGCTGTGATGTATCACACTGCTCAGCACATAACATAATGTACCAGAATGTTCAGCACATGACAAGGTGTGTCACACTGCTCAGTGCATGACATGATGTACCACACCTTCACACACAGTGACTTGTACCACACTGCTTAATACGACATGATGTACCTCACTGCTCAGCACATGACATGAGGTACCACACTGGTCAGTGCATGATGTAATGTACCACACTGCTCAGCACAAGAGATGATGTACTACACTGCTCAGCCCGTGATGCAATGTATCACTTTGCTCAGTTCATGCCATGATACACCACACTGCTCAGCACATGACATGATGTACCACAGTGCCGAGCATATGACATAATATATCACACTGCTCCACGAATGACATGATGTACCACACTGCTCAGCACATGTTGTGATGTACCACAATGTACGACACACAGTGACATGTACCACACTCTCAGCACATTACATGATGTACCACACTGCTCAGTACATAACGTGATGTACCACAATGCTCAGCAAGTGATGTGATGTACTCCACTGCTCAGCACATGACTTGATATACAGTATTACACTGCTCAGCACGTGACATGATGTCAACACTACTCAACCCATGACGTACCACACTGATCCCACATGACATGATGTACCATACTACTCATCACATGACATGCAAGATCACACTGCTCCACACACAACGACATGTACTACATTGTTCAGCACATTACAAGATGTACGACACTGCTGAGCACATTGCATGATGTACCACACTGCTTTGCACATGAAATGATGTACCACAGGCCTCAGCAGATGACATAATGTACCAAACTAGTCAGCACATCACATTGTGTACCACACTACTCAGTGCATGACATGATGTACCACGCAAGTCAGCACATGACATGATGTATCACTCTGCATCAAAAACAGTGACATATACCACACTGCTCAACACAACATTATGTACCACACTGCTCAGCACATAACATGCAGTACCACACCTCAGCACATGACGGATATGACACATTGTTTAGACATGATGTGTGGTACCACACTGCTCTACACACAGTGATATGTACCACACTTCTTGGCACATGATGTGATGTACAACACTGCTCAACACATGACAAGAAGTAACAAACTGCTGAGCACATGCCATGTTGTAACACACTACTCCTCATATAGTAACATGTACCAGTCTGCTCAGCACATGACATATCCCATTGCCGTGTACATAACATGATGTAGCACACTGCTCAGCACATGTCATGATGTACCACACTGCTCAGTACATGCCATGATGTAACATGCTGCTCCACACACAGTAACATGTACCACTCTGCTCTGCACATAACATGATGTTCCATACTGCTCAGCACATGATGTGATGTACTCTAGTGCTCAGCACATGACATTATGTATCACACTGGTGCATGATATGATGTAGCACACTGATCAGCAGATGACATGATGTACCACACTGCTCTGCACATGTTGTGATGTTTCACACTGCTCAGGACACAACATGATGTACCACACTGCTCTGCACACAGTGATATGTACACACTACTTAGCACATGACATGATGTACCACACTGCTCAGCAGATGACATGATGAACTATAGTGCTCTGCACGACATGATGGATCACAGTGCACCACACACTGTGAAATGTACCACACTGCTCTGCACACAGTGACATGTACCACACTGCTTAGCACATAACATGATGTACCACACTGCTCAGCGCATGTTGTGATGTACCACACTGTTCAGCACATGCCATAATGTACCACACTGCTCAGCACATGTTGTGATGTACCACATTGTTCAACACATGACATAATGTACCACACTGTTCAGCACATGTTGTGATGTACCACGCTGCTCTGCACATGACATGATGTACCACACTGCTCAGCATATGATGTGATGTGATGTACCACACTGCTCAGCACATGTTGTGATGTACCACTCTGCTGTACACATGACATGATGTACCACACTGCTCAACATATGACATGATGTACCACACTGCTCAATACTTGTTTTGATGTACTTCTCTGCTGTGCACGTGACATGATGTACCACACTGCTCAGCATATAACATGATGTACCACACTGCTCAGCACATGTTGTGATGTACCACTCTGCTGTGCACATGTCATGATGTACCACACTGCTCAGCATATGACATGATGTACCACACTGCTCAGTACATGTTGTGATGTACTTCTGCTGTGCACGTGACATGATGTACCACAATGCTCAGCATATAACATGATGTACCACACTGCTCAGCACAAGTTGTGATGTACCACTCTGCTCTGCAAATGATATGATGTACCACTCTGCTCGACACATGTTGTGAGGTATCACACTGCTCAGCATATGATGATGTACCACACCGTCAGTACACATGTTGTGATGTACCCATCTGCTGTGCACATGACATGATATAACACACTGCTCAGCATGTTGTGATGTGTCACACTGCTCAGCACAGGACGTGATGCACCACACTGCTCAGCACATGCTGTGATGTATCACACTGCTCAGCACATAACATAATGTACCAGAATGTTCAGCACATGACAAGGTGTGTCACACTGCTCAGTGCATGACATGATGTACCACACTCCTTCACACACATGACAAGTGTGTCACACTGCTCAGTGCATGACATGATGTACCACACTCTTCACACACAGTGACTTGTACCACACTGCTTAATACGACGTGATGTACCTCACTGCTCAGCACATGACATGAGGTACCACACTGGTCAGTGCATGATGTAATATACCACACTGCTCAGCACAAGAGATGATGTACTACACTGCTCAGCCCATGATGCAATGTATCACTTTGCTCAGTTCATGCCGTGATACACCACACTGCTCAGCACATGACATGATGTACCACAGTGCCGAGCATATGACATAATATATCACACTGCTCCACGAATGACATGATGTACCACACTGCTCAGCACATGTTGTGATGTACCACAATGTACGACACACAGTGACATGTACCACACTCTCAGCACATTACATGATGTACCACACTGCTCAGTACATAACGTGATGTACCACAATGCTCAGCAAGTGATGTGATGTACTCCACTGCTCAGCACATGACTTGATATACAGTATTACACTGCTCAGCATGTGACATGATGTCGAACACTACTCAACCCATGACGTACCACACTGATCCCACATGACATGCTGTACCATACTACTCATCACATGACATGCAAGATCACACTGCTCCACACACAACGACATGTACTACATTGTTCAGCACATTACAAGATGTACGACACTGCTGAGCACATTGCATGATGTACCACACTGCTTTGCACATGAAATGATGTACCACAGGCCTCAGCAGATGACATAATGTACCAAACTAGTCAGCACATCACATTGTGTACTACACTACTCAGGTGCATGACATGATGTACCACGCAAGTCAGCACATGACATGATGTATCACTCTGCATCAAAACAGTGACATATACCACACTGCTCAACACAACATTATGTACCACACTGCTCAGCACATAACATGCAGTACCACACCCTCAGCACATGACGGATATGACACATTGTTTAGGACATGATGTGTGGTACCCACTGCTCTCACACACAGTGATATGTACCACACTTCTTGGCACATGATGTGATGTACAACACTGCTCAACACATGACAAGAAGTAACAAACTGCTGAGCACATGCCATGTTGTAACACACTACTCCTCATATAGTAACATGTACCAGTCTGCTCAGCACATGACATATCCCATTGCCGTGTACATAACATGATGTAGCACACTGCTCAGCACATGTCATGATGTACCACACTGCTCAGTACATGCCATGATGTAACATGCTGCTCCACACACAGTAACATGTACCACTCTGCTCTGCACATAACATGATGTTCCATACTGCTCAGCACATTATAATGATGTACTCTAGTGCTCAGCACATGACATTATGTATCACACTGGTGCATGATATGATGTAGCACACTGCTCAGCAGATGACATGATGTACCACACTGTTCAGTACATGGCATGATGTAGCACATTGCTCAGCATATGACGTGATGTACCACACTGCTTCACACACAGTGACATGTACCACACTGCTCAACACATGACATGATATACCACACTTCATGATGTACCACACTGCTTTGCACACATTGACATGTATCACGCTGCTCAATACATGACATAATGTACCACACTGCTCAGCACATGACATGATGTACCGCACTGCTGAGCACATGACATGATTTACCGCACTAGTCAGCACTATGTAATGTACCACACTGCTGAGCATATGATGTGATGCATCACACTGCTCAGCACCCAGTGACATGTACCACAATGCTTGGTACATGACATGATGCACCACACAGCTCAGCACATGACAGGAGGACCACATTGCTCAGCACATGACAAGATGTTGCACACTGCTCGGCAGATGACGTGATGTACTGCACTGCTAAGCACGTGATGTGATGTACCACACTGCTCATCACATGACATGATGTAACACACTGCTCCACACACTGTAACATGTACCACACTGCTCCACAGAAGACATGATGTATCACACTGTTCAGCACATGGCATGATGTACTACACTGGTCAGTGCATGATGTAATGTACCACACTGCTCAGCACATGACATGACGTACCTCACGGCTCAGCACACGATGTGCTGTACCACACTGCTCCACACACTGTGACATGTACCACACTGCTCCACAGAAGACATGATGTATCACACTACTCATTACATGGCATGATGTAGCACAATGCTTTGCACATGACATGATGTACATCACTGCCCAGCATATGACGTGATGTACTATATTGCTCTGCACACCGCGACATGTTTCACATTGTTCAGCACGTGACGCAATGTACCACAATGCTCGGCAAATGACATGATGCACCACACTGCTCAGCACACGACATGATGTAGCACACTGCTTCACACATGACGTGATGTACCACACTGTTCCGCACACAGTGATATGTTTTTTTTTTTCCTAGTGCTTAACCAGGTGAGACACACTAAGCTGAAAGCTTGTTTACAGGTGCAACCTGGGAGCCCAGGAAAGTTAAGTGACTTGCTCAAGGTCACACAGTATGCAAGTGGGGGCTGTGGGATTCCAACCCAGATCACCAGATTTGCAGCTCAGAGCCTTAAACCACTGTGTCATACTGCCTCCCTAATGTAATGTACCACACTGCTCATCACATGACATGATGTACCACACTGCTCAGTACATATCATGATGTACCACACTGCTCAGCACAAGTTGTGATGTTTCACACTGCTCAAGACATGACATGATGTACCGCACTGCTCAGCACATGACATGATGTACCACACTGCTCTGCACACAGTGACATGTACCACACTGCTCAGCACATGAAATGATGTACAGCACTGCTCAGCACATGTTGTGATGTACCACACTACTCTGCACCTGTTGTGATGTACCACACTACTCAGCACATAACGTGATGTACCACACTGCTCGGCACACAAAATAATGTACCACTCTGCTCAGCACATGTTGTGATGTACCACACTACTCAGCACATGACGTAATGTACTACACTGCTCGGCACATGTTGTGATGTACCACACTGCTCAGCACATACTGACAGATTAATAACTTATGTAATCACCTCAGGCAGTTACCAGGATAAACAAGTAAATCTCAAAAGTACATCTTAAGAGTTTTACAGTTGTCGCTGCAACTGCAGGATGTGATCACGTCAGTGGTTGGCCACCATTACTCGGGCGTTATATTTTACAGTGTATGGATAAAGTAGCCACTCTATAGAAAAAAGTGTTTTTTTTTCAATATGAGTTTGTTCTCCTGCTCAGCTATAAATTCCTCCTGGTTTGAATGTTGAGCGATTGAAGTGCTGAAATTAGCTGTTGTGATCAATACTGTGGCAGGTCTGTAACTGTCTGAATGGAATGTATGTGTTTTGAATGAATGTCCAATCAGCAGATTACCTTTCCAAAAATTTGATTGGTGGTGACATTGTATCCTATAATCCATCATTATGACAAAGTTAAGGAAGGTTTATAGCGTACTGATGTCATAACGATGGGAGTATCTGGTTATAAACTGATTGAAAACAAGGGTTAATAGACATTATCCATACATTATAGGAAAATCTTAGTAGTCCAATACAAAATCTACCAGCATTTGGCTTGTGGGCCAGTGCCAATTTAGACCCCAGTAAACAATATGTTTTGAGTCAGAAAGCTACCTGATGGCTAATGAGTTCTGTAATTTTTTTCCACCGGTTTTATTTAATGGCTTAAAAAGGCCTTGAGTTGGGAGTGGGAGATTGAACCCACCCATGAGCATAAACAGTTTTCATTTTTAGTTTGTGTTTAATGAGCCGTACCTGTTCAGGATTAATTATTTTGGGAGGGGGGGATTAGGACAATTGGTACACAGTTTTTTAATTTGACACACCTTTTCTTGTACCTTGGGACAACCTTGTCAGTACACATTTTTAATTGTGACCTACCTTTTCTTTTACCTTGGGGACAATCTTGTCATTGCTATAGAAGTTTTAGAAAGCTGTTTTATGAATTTGTGCTCGACTGAGTTGACAATATGACCCACCTCCAGTGTTTGTTTTTATCATTTGACACTTTTTATACCCAGTGTGTCAGTGTCCCACATATTTAATTGTCCAGAATGAACCCTTGTTGTAACTTGTACAGCATGCATGTATGTAGCATAGCATTGTAGCTACCTGTGTTAACCAGAGATGACCACGCTTTTAAACAATTTATTATTAGGCACTGTGTGCCTCACCATCACCATAGCAGTGGATGTAATTTATTTCTTGCCTTACTTTGTTATGTGAGTAAAGTAACTGGTTTACACATGTTCTGTTCTATGTTTTGGAGATTGTGAAATGCTGGTTACAGTTATTTGGTGCACGTGTGGGGTGGGTAGGGCAGTTAAACTAAGTCGGGACACCTTGATCATGGGTCAACATTAAGTTTTACAGCCTCTAGTCAGCAGGCCTAGTGACTGGGAAAATCCACTGGCCCCATAGACATTTGCACTGGCGCAGCTGGTGTACTTACTGAAGTGACTGTGTTGTCTTCTCCAGTACAAGCCCGCAGGGCTAATTAAATGAAAATCTTACTAGCCTGATAGAAAAATCTACCAGTATTTGTCTAGCGGGCTGATGTCCTTTTCAACCCCTGCTGCATTATATGGGGTGGAAAGTTAAGGTGGCTTTTTGGCTGTACCTATCATGGCTTCACCTCTCCAATCAACCCTGTAGGCACCACATACAATTAATACTTTCATAACCTCAGAACTCATTTAAAAAATAAGTAAATCATAAACATCCAAGGAGACTGGTATTTTAATTATGATGCTTCTCAATTACCACCCCTTCCCCCATCAGATCTTGCTGGTAATACCATGAGAAAATGATGTAGTACTGTCTGTCTCTTATTACTGTCCTTAAGCACTGATTTTCCAATATCTCTATCAGTGATGTTATAGAATTTGCCTAAATCCCAAATCCCAGGGGTACCATGGGATTTAGGCAACCCAAATGCTATAAGAACAGTGTTGGGCATTGGATACACTATGAAGTCATTGTAAACTTTCTGTACATATGTGCACTATTACTTTATGGCCAGTGCAGCATCATTTTTTTACAGTATTACCAGTGAGATATGGGGGAGGTATACATAAAAACCAGAATCCCCCCGTAAAAAAAAAACTACACCCCTGCCTGGGGTGATTTTGGGCTGCTTTGGTGTAAGCTGACATAGCCCATATCTCAGACATCTGTTGCTGCCAGCCTTGGCAGCTGTCCCACAGCATGCACACTCCCCTATCTGCCTTCATAGAGGGGCTTAACATTGGTGACTAGACCCCCATCACCACCATACCTGACATAAGCCAAGCACTAGAGTATTTTGTTACTTCCTTCTCCTCCATTCTTAACTCCCATGCCACCTTTAAGATAAGGAGAACCAAATTAAACTGCTCTCCCTGGCTGTTGTATGATCTAGAAACATAGAACATAGAAACATAGAATTTGATGGCAGATAAGAACCACTTGGCCTGCCTAGTCTGCCCATTTCCCTACCTAATGGATTAGCTGCAGATCCTAGTTATTCAACAGCCTATTTCTTCCTAGCCCCCACTAGAATTGCTTTATGTCTGACCCATACATTCTTGAATTCCTTCACTGTTTCTGACTCCATGACCTCCTCAGAAAGGCTGTTCCACACATCTAAAATCCTTTCAGTGAAGAAATACTTCCTCATATTACCTCTGAGCCATCCCCCCTCTGTCTTAAAATTGTACCCCCTTGTTCTTGCCAATCTCTTTTTCTGAAAGATGCTACCCTCTTGGACTTTGTTGATTCCCTTGAGGTATTTGAAAGTTTCTATCATACTAACATACTAAAATGCCAGCAGAATAGGCCTAATGGTCTTTCGTGTCTGCTCATTTGGTCAGCCCCCACCCTGGGTGCTGACCTTGCTGTCCCCCTCACCTTCTCTGGCTTCTCCCTTCCCAGTTCCAGATATTCTTGCTGCATTGGATTTTGCTTCCTGAACCCTTCCCTGTACCTGTCCCACCCCTCTGAACCCCTCCACTGTCTCTGCCTCCACCAGCCCCCTAGGTAGTGCATTCCATGGCTCTACCACCCTCTCAGTGAAGTAGCACCTCCTCCTTTCTCCCCTGAATCTTCCCCCCTCCAGCTTCCACCCATGCCCTCTAGTGGCCCCTTCCTCCTTCCTTCGAAGCACCCTCACTGTTCCTCCCCTATTTACCCTCTTCATGTACCTGAAGACCTCTATCATGTCCCCCCGGTCCCTTCTCTCTTCCAAAGTGTATATATTTAGCTCTTCGAGCCTCTCCTCATAGGTCCTGTCCCCCAAGCCCCAAATCATTTTGGTTGCCCTCCTCTGGACCCTCTCCAGGAGGTTAATGTCCCTCTTTAAGTGTGGCCTCAAAAACTGCATGCAGTACTCCAGGTGCGGCCTCACCAAGCAGTTATACAGAGGGAGTATCACTTCCCTCCTTCTGGAGGTGATCCCCCTAGCGATGCATCCCAGCATCCTGTTGGCCTTGGCTGCTGCCCTCCTACAAGTCTCAGAGTTGTTCATCTTGACATCCACCACCACCCCCGGTCCCTCTCAGCCATTGAGACTTGTAGTATTTCCCCAGGGTGTACACTTGGCCTGGGTTTCTGGCCCCTGGTGGAGTACCTTGCATTTCCCTATTAAACCTCAGCTTCCACTTTCTAGACCATCTTTCCAGAGCCTCCAGGTCCCCTGCAGGGCCACCCTCCTCCTCCCCATCCACCACTGCCCCCAGTTTCGAGTCATCTGCAAAGAGACTCATCTCACTCCTGATTCCTGTCCTTATGTCAGATACGTAGGCGTTGAACAGAAGGGGCCCAAGGACTGATCCCTGTGGGACCCCACTAATGACCCTCCTTGGGGAAGAGATTATCCCACCAACTACGACCCTCTGGGTCCGGTCCTGGAGCCAATTGCCTATCCATCTGATCATCTGTTTCCACCCCCATTTCTCCTAGTTTATCCAACAGGCCCACGTGAGGAACAGAGTCAAATGCCTTGCTGAAGTCCAGAAAGAGACATCCACTGGTCTACCCAGGTCCAAGGCACTTGTCACCCAGTCATAGAACTCCACCAGGTTTGTCTGACATGATTTCCCTGGGATGAATCCATGCTGTCTATCATCCAGGCACCCTGACTTATCCAGGGCCCCCCCTAGCCTCTCCTTGACAATGCCCTCCATCACCTTGCCCACCACTGATGTCAGGCTGACAGGCCTGTAGTTCCCTGCCAGCTCACTTGATCCCCCCTTGTGGATAGGCATGACGTGCGCCACCTTCCAGCCTTGGGGCACCCACCCTGTCCTCAGAGAGATGGTGAAAAGCTCTGCCAGGGGTTTCGCCAGGACATCTGCAAGTTCCTTCAGCACTCTAGGATGTAATTTATCCGGCCCTGGTGCTTTCTCCGTCTTAAGGGAGCTGAGGGCTTCCCTCACTCTCTCTGCTGTGATTTCCACTTCCAGCACCTCTTCTCCCTGCTTAGCCCTCCCCCACCTGCCAGTGATGCCCCCTCCCCAGACCTGCTGATTGTGGGGGCCCCTCCTCATTATCTCTGTCTCCTCCCATGTATGATGCAGCATCCCCATTTTCCCTGGTGAAAACTGAGGTGAAGTACTCATTTAGTACCTCAGCCTGCTCCTCTGGGTCTTGTGCCCATCTCCCCTGATTTAATCCTGCTAATCTGCCCTTCACCCTTCATCTTTCCCCAATGTATCTAAAGAACCCTTTTCCTCTCCTAATTTCCCTGGCCAGGTTCTGCTCCTTCCTTACCTTAGCCGCCTCACCACTCTAGTGGCCCTTCTAGCCAACAGCTCATACTCCCCTCGATCCCTTTCACCTCTTGAGCACTTGAATTTCTTATAGGCTGCTTTCTTTCCCGCGACCACCTCCTGGACCTCCCTGGTCCACCAGCAGGGTTTTGGCCCTCACCGCATTTTCATCTTACTCTTGCACAGGTGCTGGTAGCATCCTGCACCCCCTCCTGATGCTTTCCCACCTACTATCAGCATCCATATCTGACCCAATCCCATCCAAATGCTCCTTAAGATCCTTCCCATTTCCTTAAAATCCACCCCTGAAGTTGGTTACTTTGTCTTTGTGCAGCCTTCTACCCCTCCTAGGTCCAGGCAGAACCAGACCATGGCATGGTCACTCCCGCCAATGGGTCCCTTACCCAGGCCCCAATCTGGTCACTGTCTGCCAGGACCACATCCAGTACCCGTGCCTCCTGGTCGGTTCCCTCACCTGCTGAGTTAGGAACGCGTCTTGAAAGACATCCAACAACCTCTGTTCCCTGGTCACAGAGGATGTCATAGTGTCCCAGTCTGTTCCTGGCATGTTTAAGTCCCCTAACACCACCACCTTTCCTCTGCCCAGTCTGCAGTGTCTCCTAGCATCTGCCACCAGACTGTCCTCCAGCTCCTCCGCCAGGGCAGGGGTCTATACACCACTCCTATTTTTACCTCTCACCCCTGTTATCAAGGTGACCAAATTGCCTCCACGGTTCCCTCCGCCTCCTCAACTCCCCTATGCCAATGCAGTTTTACTATCATTGCTACCCCTCCTCCCCTTCCCTCCCCCCTGTCCTTCCTGAACATAGTGTAACCCTCCAGGTTCAGGTCCCAGTCATGTCTTGCAGTGGCCCAAGTCTCAGTGACCACTGCCACATCCACTGCTCCATCAGTTAACATCACCTGGAGCTCAGGCATTTTATTGCCCAAGCTCTTGGCATTTAGCAGGACTACCTTCCACCCTTTCCCTATAGTTTCATTTCTCCTGCTTGTGTTCCCTTGGGGATTCTGTTTTCTCCTGGTCTGCACTTTGCCAGTTGGTCTTTTCCTGCAATCCTCCTGGTCCCCAGGGGTGGAGACGAGTCCTCCTTTATCGGCATCCCCTTGACTGCCTTTTTCTCCCATCCCACCCCGTTCACAAGTTTAAACCCCACTTTTCACCAATGAACTCCTCCGTTTTCAACTTAAGGATTCCTCCCTCCAAATTGAGATGTAGTCTATCTCACATACAGCTCCTTATCCTCCCAGGTCTCCCCAATCCCCATCAACCATACCCTCTGGCCTCACACCACTCCCTGAGCCACTGGTTTATCTCCCTAATTTTTCTTTTGTGTTCCCCACCAGCCCTTGGCACTGGCAGGATTTCTGAGAAGGAAACTGTGCATCCCATGTCATGACAGACCCTGGCGAGCTCCTGAATCTTGCCTGTATCTCTAGCTTGCTATTTCCCTCAATGTCATTTGTGCCCAGGTGGACCAGTATGTCTGGGGAACCCCACAGTCCTTTGCCAGCTGATATACCTCGTGCTTAGCCCTGTGCACCGTTAGTCCAGGGAAGCATCTTGTTCTAACTGGCCAGGCTTCTCCCTCCCTATCCCATTTGATACCCCTGATCATAGAATCCCCCAGCAGGAGCACTCTGACCACTCCTTTTCCTCCATTTCCCCCCCTTCCATGTCCCTCATCCTTTCTACCGGCCCCTCCACCCAGCTGGCTCCTTGTTCCTCCCCCTATCTGGGTGCCACATGCCACCCGTTCCTTATTTACTATGGCCACTCCTTCCCCTCCAATCCTATGCCTCTCCTCCTCCTCCTGAGTATCCTTCTGTACCTTGTTAATTCCCCCCTCACTGCTCGCAGAATGGTCCTTCTCCCCCATCTGCTAAACTAGCCTGGCTCATCCTCCCTTCCTTCCTGTCTCCATTTAGTTCCTCCTTGCTCATCGTGCTCCCCTGGCCAAACCCCTCAGCTCTCTTTACTGAATCATTCTTGTACTTCTGGTCCTTCTTTACCTTTCCTCCCAACTGGTCCTTCTCCTTGCGCTTTCCTCCCTCTTCCCCCTGCTCCGATTTACTGCTCCCCCCATTCTCCTGCATTCCAGGTCCCCCCCTGTTCTTCCTGCTATCTGGCCCCGCCTCCTGCACCCCACTCCCACACCCTTTCCGTCTCTAACCACCTCTATCATGTCCCCCCTTTTCTCAAAGATATACATATTAGGCTCCTTTAATCTTGCTTCATATGTCTTCTGGTGCAGACCCTGCACCATTTTGGTTGCTCTCCTCTGGACAGCCTCCACCCTGTCTATGTCTTTGCAGAGATGAGGTCTCCAGAACTGCATGCAGTACTCCAAACATGGTCTGACTAACTGTCTCTAGAGAGGGATAAAAACTTCCAGTTTTCTACTGGCAATGCCTCTCCCTATGCATCCCAGTATACCTCCAGATCTCCTTACTGTCTTCTTACATTGCTTGCCAATGTTTAGGTCATCTGATATAACTACCCAAGGTCCCTTTCCATTTTTGTTGTGGTCAGTATCTCATCCCCTCATTGTGTTTTCTTCCTCTGGTATTTGTTTCCCAGGTGCATTACTTTGCACTTCTTTGTGTTGAATCTAAGCTGCCATACATTTGACCATTCCTACAACCATGCTAAGTCCCTTCTCATCCTTTCCACCTCACCTTGTGTATCAACCCGTTTGCAGATCTTTGTGTCATCTGCTAAGAGACATACTTTTCCTTCCAGTCCCTCTGCAATGTCACTTATAAAGATGTTAAAATAGGACAGCCCCAGTACTGAACCCTGTGGCACCCCACTAGTAACTCCCCTTTCTTCACTGTGGACTCTGTTTACTATTACCCTACGTGTCCTGTTGTCCAGCCAATGTTTTACCCAGGCTACCACCCTCTGACCCACTCCCAGGCTGGCTAATTTGTTTATTAATCTTTTCTGTGGGACTGTGTCAAATGCCTTGCTAAGTCTAGATAGGTAATGTTCAGAGCCCCTCCCTGGTCTACTACTTTGGTCAGCCAGCCAAATAAATTGATTAAATTAGTATGACATGACCTTCCTGCTGTGAATCCATGATGCTTTGTGGCTTGTGTCCCACTTGCCTCTAGGTACTCAGCAGTTCTTTCCTTCAGAAGTGATTATATCATCTTCCCTACCACTAAAGTCAAATTAACAGGTTGGTCGTTTCTTGCCTCTGTGTTGCTTACACTTTTGTGAAGGGGAATCACATCTGCCCTCTTCCAGTCCTCAGGTATCACACCATCCTCCAATGATTTGTCACAAAGGGTAGTCAGTGGTGTTACTAGTTCTCCCCTTAGTTCTTTTAGAATTCTGGGGTGTATCTCATCAGGCCTCATTGCTTTATCCACCTTCAGTTTCAGGAGTACTTTCAGAACCCTTTCATCTGTGAAAGGACTCTTATAACCCCCCATTTCCAGAGTGCTTCTATTGATTGGATTAGGTACCTCTCCCTACTCTTCCTTTGTGAATACTGAGCAGAAGCATTCATTCAGTATCCCTGCTTTTTTACTGCCCCTCTCTGCCCAATCACCATCCTCTTTATTTAGCCTCAGTATCCCCTGCCTTAGTCTTTCTTTGCTCCCTAATGTACCTATAAAAGGTTTTATCCCCATTCTTAACTGAGTTGGCTATCTTTTCCTTCGTTTGGGCCTTTGCTTTTCTGACTGCCTTCCCCTCTTTCTCTTGCTTTAACTGGTACAGTTCTCTGTCCTGCTCCATCTGTGTTTCCTTATACCTCCTGAATGCTATCTTTTTCTCCCTACCCTTCCCTGCTACTTCTTGTGAGAACCATAGTGTTTTTTTCTTTCATTTTTATTTATTTGCTCCACACAAAGGCTAGTTGCCTCTGTGATGGCAGTTTTGATGATTCCCCATTGTAGCTCCACCCCTCCTTCTTGCCTGTTTGCTAGTGCTTTTCTGAGGCACTCTCCCATTTTGACAAAATCAGGCCTCCTGAAGTCCAGTACCTTCACTTTTGTATGGCTTGACTCTACAGCTAAGTTTATCGTGAAGCACACTGGTGGCCACTTGTTCCTAGATGGCTACCCACTTCTAGATCTGAGATCCTCCCTCTGTCCCCATTTGAGAGTACCAGGTCAAAGATTGCTCCCTCTGGAGTGGGTTCCAAAACTAGCTGTCTGAGGCATGCCCCATGCAGGGCATTGAGAATGGCCCTGCTCTTGGATGTGGCAGCAGCAAAGGTGCTCCAGTTAATATCTGGCATATTCAGGTCCCCATCAGCATTATCTCACTTTCTCTGCCATCTTTAGGATGCCTTCTATTATTTCCTTGTCCCTTTCCTTCCCCTGAGGCCTGGGTCTGTATACAACCACTGTGTGGATTGTGGTGTCATTTCCAGTCTCTAAGGTGACCCACAGTGCCTCCTCTCCTCCCTGCTTACCCTTTTGTTCCATTGCTTTGATCCTTTTCCTTACATAGTGGGCTACTCCTCCTCCTCTTCTACCCTCCCTGTCCTTCCTGTAGATTGTGTACCCTGGTATGCTGACATCCCAGTCATGGTTCTGTGTGTACCATGTCTCTGTGACTGCCACAATATCCAGGCATCCCTCTTCCATCAAGGCCACCAGTTCAGGGAGCTTGTTACCTAGACTACGGTCATTGGTACTCATTACCCTCCATTTTTTGATGACCTTATTCCTTTTTGCCCTGTCCTATCCTTACTGCCTTTATCGTTTTCTCCATTTATCCCTGCCTTTCTCCGTATCAACTGCTCTATCTTGGTATTTATCTCACTAACTACCCTGATTTGTTTTGGGGGTCTAGGATTTCCCTTCTCCTTTTCAGTGCCCTCCCCTTGACTAGTTTAAATGCTTGCCAGGGAAGGATTTAAACTTATCACCTAGGATCCTGGTTGCCCTCCTGGACAGATACATACCATCACTCCACTATAGGCCTGTATCCCTCCAGGTGGAGCCCCAGTCCTCAATGAAGCCAATACTCTGAGCTCTGCACCAGTTTTCAACTACTGATTGAATCCCATGGTATGGAGCACCCTAGCCTCACCCATGCCATAGGCAGACAACACCTCCGAGAAGGTTACCTTGCATGCTACTTGTCTAAGGCTCCTCCACAACTCCATAAACTCCCCCTGCACCTCTCTGATCACTTTCCCACCCAGGTCATTTGTCCCTAGGTGGACAATGACATCCAGTTCCCTCACCCATTGAGCTGCTCCTGAAATCCTGAGGATTCACTCCCTGTTCCTTCCAAGCTGCTACAGAGCCTGGAAGATTTCAATAAAACTGGACTTGCATCTGATCAGTTAGCCTATCAACTACTGCAGAATGCCTGCAAAACACTAGGCAGCAAAGCTAAGCATAACTATCTCCGCTCCTTGCAGGTAAAGAATCTTACGAACCCAAAATGTTTCTGGTCACAAATCAACTCTCTACTTAAAGGAAAGGAACAAAGCCTCCCTCAGTCCATGAGCACTAAGGATGCAACCATATCAAAAAATATAGCCTCTGGTATAAATCTCTTCTTCATAGACTGGGTCAAATACAAAAAGGACCTGCTGCCTAGCCCTAGTGACCTGACAGACAATGAACCTGACAACTCTCTCTTCCCTTTCCACCTAAAGCTTGCCATGAAACTAGAGGCCATTATGCTGTTAAATGGTCTCAACCCAGAATGTTCTCTAAGGATCCACAATGGGTCATCAACAAAATATTTGTCAAATGACCCAACAATGAAACTGGCAGGTTGACTGCATTTTGCAGTCAGCTGCCAGTTTGCAGAAGCAACAAGTGTTTTCTTCAGGGGGCTTTGCCCCCCAAACCCCCAATGTGAGGGAAAACCCCCTGCAGCCTCCCCACTTATGATTTTCAACTCCAAGTCAGAGCTGAGACGGGGCAGGACCCCCAACAGACAGTGGTGGGTGCCAGCAGTTTTCCTACAGTGACGTGATGCCGTTGTCACTGTAGGGGACTCCGCTGTCGACATGTTGGCATTGGGGATGTATACCATTCTCTAACATTTGATTCTCTTCAGCCAAAATTCCTTAGGATCGGAGCACCTGCCATTGCTTACTCAGTAATGCTATTACACAACAAATCATTCCTCACTCAGACAATTCCAGAAAAATGGAAGAGTGCAATAGTAGTCATGTAGATAAAAGTAGCCCAACAAACCTAGTCAAAAACTATAGACCTATCTCTGTACTATGTCCACTAGCAAAAATCCAGGAAAGAATCCTCTGTAACAGACTCTACTTATACCTAGAGCTTAAAAATGCCATAACCACCCATCAACACGGCTACCGAAAACTACCCGGCACAGAATCAGCTCTTTTGTGGGTAATCATATACGTTTTCAGCCAATGGATCAAGGTGTGGCAACAGGTGTGACTTTCGTTGACCTAATGAAAGCCTTTGACCTTGTGAGTCACCAAATTCTTCTAACAAAACTCCACAAATTAGGGCTCAATCACCTCTCCCACTCTTGGTTACCGATTACTTAACCAACAGGCTACAGTGTGAAAAATGATTTGGTGCCATGTCAGCCATTGTCAGTGTCAGTGGCTCAGTAGGTAGCACACTCACCTCTGAGGCTGGGAGATCAGAGGGCTGTGGGTTCAGTTCCCACATCTGGCACTTGGGTTAATATCCCAGTACTGACACTGTAGTGCAGCATGAGAGGGGTGCTGCGCTTCTGAGGTGCCGTCTTTTGGATGAGACATTAAACTGAGATCCCATCTGCCTGGATTGGTGGTAGTTCTGGTGGATATTAAAGATCCCATGGAACTTATCGAAAAGAGTAGGGGAAAGCTTTATTGCAACAAAAATCGTACAGCGGTATACAAAAACAAGTTCCAGAACAAAATCAAAGGGGAAAAAAAGGAAAAAAGGAAAACACTGGGTAACAAAGATATATACATTCATGTCACAGCAGAATCAGAGTCTGTTACCCAAGGAAGGGCCTTCCAGAGTTCCAAAAGTTGTGACTCAGATAAAGAAGTACTTTCTTGCAAATAAATATTCTTCAAATCCTGTACAATTTTTCTTTCCAACTCAATATACGTACATTCTTTTTGTTGCAATGTAAATAAATACCTAGCCATCCATATATTCCATTTAATAACAATAAACACCAGATTCAAAGTATCAATGTGCCATAAGGACCATTGAGGGGGAAAAAACTCCATAAACAATATTCAAATATGAGACCGTCTGAAACAAGGGAAGTTGCCAGGTATGTGCTAAAAAGGACCACCAAGTCTGAATAAAAGAACAGTCAAAAAATAAGTGAGATATGGTTTCTGGCTGTGTTACACATAGCTGTCTTGAGCACATTCTGTCTTGGAATTGCTTATGTTTATGGTTTGCCTTCACATTAATCCTTTCATGGCAGGATAGCCAATGAAAGTCCCACATATGGGCAGGTACTCTTTTGCAATGTAATAAAAACAAAAGGGAGGGGATATGTTGGCTAGGGCATGTTTCAAAAGGTACGTGGACAGCACAGACAGTTGAAAGTAAAGTTTTATATAATACTTTATGAGAGGAAGGTAATAACATCTGGGGCGTTATCTTCCATTGTTTCAGATGTAAAAAAACATGCTTGACATATACAGGTATACCAACATTATGTTGTAATACAGACAGGGAATTATTTTCCCATTGGCGAAACCATAATAGACAAGAATCATAAAACCAAGATTCCTACCCTCTTTGGGTATTGATCAATAAAGGCCTAAGGTTAGCTGTAAGGAAAATACAGAAAAAAAATAACAGGGGATTAATCATAAGGAGACCGCCCTCTGAAATGGGTAAGTATGTCACATTCCTTTTGATCGGGTTCAATCTACTCCCCCAAAAAGCTTGAAAAAACAAGCTAAGGACTGTAGTTTCTAGTTGTTTGGGTATAGGGAAGATATAACTCAAATAAAGAAAAGTTGGTATCAAATAAGATTTAATCAGAAAAACACGTTTCTTTTTCCCAAGTTGTCCCCTATTCCAATGGGCTACCTTAAGTTTGCCCTGCTGTAACTTAACATCCCAATTATAGAAATCAGAATCTACTGTCCCAAAATAAACCCCTAAAATACGAATAGGGCCTTCCACCAGATGTAAAGGACCAATGTGATCTAGAGGTGATAAAGCAGAGCCCACCCGTACTCCCACACTTTTATCATAATTCAGAACAGCACTGGAACACATACCAAAAGTAGAACAGACCTGAAGAGAGACATCCACAGAGGGAGCATCAGTTACAAGAAAGCAGACATTGTCAGCATATGCAATGGCTTTGTAGGGCGAGCATAAGACAGGGCTGGAAATGGCATGGATCTGTGAGTGGGTATTCAATCGATGAAGCAAAACGTCCCAAAAAAAACATATAATATAGGGCTCAACGGGCACCCCTGGTGAACCCCTCTCTTAATAGGGATCATAGGTCCTACCCAACCATTAACTACTGGTACCACAGTGGCAGTTCTATAAAAACAACGGATCCAATGAATTAATACCGCCGGCACATGCGATAGACGAAGTGCGTCCCATAAGAAATCATGGTTGACAGAGTCAAATGCCACTTTCTGGTCTACAGAAACCATGAAACCCAAAATCTCATTGGCAAAACCATGAGAGAACAATTCCCGAAGAAGAATTAAATGATCAGAGATCCTCCTAGTAGGTACCGAACAGGACTGTGCAGGATGCAAAACCACTTCTGTTATTCTCACAAGACGCTTGGCAATTATTTTCGTCAATATCTTAAAATCAGTATTCAACATACTTAGAGGACGCCAATTGTCAAGGGAGTATAAATCCCCTTTGTGTTTATGTATATAAATCAAAATACCTTTCATAAATTCCAAAGGAAGAATTTCACATGTTACTAAGGAGTTAAACACTATAACCAATTCCAAAACCAAGTGGGCACCCAACAACTTGTATAAGGCAGCCGGGAGACCATCCAGACCAGGAGTCCTCTGTAAAGGCAGAGAAGAAATAGCCAAGGTCACATCCAGCTCTGAAATAGGTAAGCTAACCTGGTCCAAAAGAGACTGTGAGGGGAATGGGATGTCAAGGTCAGCATATAAACTTGCAGAATCAACTGCAACCACTGGGGGGGAGAAAATAAAGCCAATGTGTGGTCCATCACAATACGACAAATATCAGATTGAGAAGTGCATAAGTTACCTCCAGAATCAACTAAATATGTCATGTTTTTTTTGATAAATTTGATGGGAATTTGCCTCAAAAGGGCAGACAACAGCATCTGTGCCAGCCGTACTAAATTTTTGTTGATAATAAAGTTGTTGTGATTTCTGTGTTTGGAAATGTAACATATCATCCTGTACCAATTTAATTTGGTGAGAGAGGTCATGCCCCGTCGTATATGCAATAGTTAATAAGGACTGAAGGTGAGCCCTCTTCTGCAAATAATCTAAGTACTCCTGTCTACACTTCCTATGACTGTAAGTTTTCAAGAAAACAATTAAATCATGCTTAGTATCCAACCACCACCTAATAGGGTCCTCATAACAAATAAAAACAGATTTATGTGCCCGAATAAATGACAACAAGGACTGAATGAAGACTGGGACTTGCAATAGGGAGGTGTTAAATTTCCAAAATCCGGGGCCTTTATGAAAGGGGGTAACAGGTCCCAAGCCAATCGATAACTTATGATCTGAAAATGCAACAGCTTGTACCTGAGCCGCAGCAATATTCAAAGACTGAGACAAAAACACAAAATCAATTCGCGTTGCCAACCTACCCTTCTGGAATGTGGGGGTATGTTGTTTAGTAAAGGACAGATAAGCATCAGTTAAATGGGCAGTACGGACCAATTTTCCCAATTCTTGTGAGTCACAAAACAACTTTCGAGTAGTCGCAAAAGAACTCTTATCATGTAGACTCAAGCCACAATTAAAATCACCAGAAAAAATAATTTGTAAGAAAGTATGTAAAAAAGGGCGGAGCAGGGAAAATAATGCTATACGCGCTGTTTTGGTCTGAGGGGCATAAAGATTAATCACCTGATATGGACAAGGCCCAAGTACAAAATCTAGAATGAGTGCTCTACCTGGGGCTATATCATATAATTTTATTAATCGGAACCCCGGGACATTAATAAGAATCCCCAGACCTGAACAGGAATCCTGGCTGATGGACCAGTAAGAAGGTCCCTGCAACCAGTCTTGCTGTGCATGTCGGATTTCCTGTGTAGTATGTAATCGGGTATCTTGCAATAAAAAAATTCCCATTGGCAACAGTCGTAACAAAGAAAAAAACAGTTGTCTCTTCGACAGTCGCATCATATTGTTTACATTAATAGTATGACAAGTAAAACAAGACATAGATGTTAAATAAGACCAAAAGACTCATCACAATTTCCTTCTCCCAACTACTTTTTGCTCTTTAAGTTTCACCCTTGCTTTCCGTTTTTGATAAAGACCAGAACCTAGGTGGAGTTCAGAATCAGCAGGTCCATCAGGGAGAGAGGAAGCTACTGAGGAAGAGTCTGACTCACCTGCAGCATCATCTGAAACAGATTGGAGTAGCTCAAAAGGGTTAGATAACGGTACAGGAGAGGAGTCTAGGCCCACCAGAAGGGAAGGCAGTACCCGGGACGTATTCCTCAAGGACCTGCAACAGCCTGCCGAGGCTGATACCTGAGGGGGGAGGAGGCATAGTGCTAGGACCTGGAATAGGGTCAGAAATTGACAAAACAGGCTGGGCTAATTAAGCTGAGGTCTGAACCAGAGTACACTCAGGAAGGGAGACCATCGGCCCCTCTGTACCTGGAACTGTAACAGACACAGGGACTGGTTCAGAAGACTGAAAAACCGCCAAGGGTGGGGCTGCTGGAGTGGCGCGCATACAAGCCTTCTGTGCTTGTGTGATAATAAAACATTGATCAACCCCACCATCATGAGATTCCTGATTGTGGGCTGCCCAGTGACAATTCTGGAATGTATGACCCAGTTCATCGCATAGGTTGCATTTACACTCATTTACACAATGTGCTCCCACATGACCTAATTCACCACATGTATTACACTTCAATTTGTCACACACATTACTGAGATGTGTGGGATCACCACACCAGTAACAAGCTTTAGGCTGACCCAGGTAAAATAAGACCCCTTTATCCTGGCCAATAAAGAAAGAATTAGGTAGGTGTACTGGACCTGACTCATTAGTGTGCAATAAAACCTTAATTTTCCAGCCCCCTGTCCAAATATTTTCTGTGTCCAGGATGGCCTCCGCCTGACCTTGAACAGTACATTGTTGCCTCAACCAATAGAGAACATCAGCCACATCAACACCCTCATTCCGAAACAACACAGTAATAGTTTTAAAGGTGGGGTTTGAAAGAGGGATTGCCTGGAATGGAGTCCAAAGAGCAGTGTTCTTTAAAGTAGAATATTTTGTCCAGAAACGTTCCAAACCATGGGCTGTTTGAAAACTAACATCAAAAGATGATTCACCAGAAATGTGAATCATCGCATAAATTTAGTGAGAAAACAACTTTAAGGAGTCTTTTAGAAGTGTCCGAGCAACATATACATGATCAGGGAGCTCGGGTAACCCTCCCTTATAGACCAGACATACTGCATTGTATCTCTTAGTTGCCTGAATTGGGAACTTGAATAATGAGGAGAACGAGCGACAAGGTTCTGCCTTATGAGATATAGTGTTATTCGAGATTGATTGATTCAGTACAGTACCTGCAGCCCCATGAGACGTAGCAAGGGAAGAAGCCTGGAATTCAGGTCTCACTAGATTCGCCATGGTGGGGTGTTGAGTCAAGACCAATTCATCCGGTAAGCTCAAGGGGTCGGGAGAGACTATAGACTTGTCAGCTGAACCCTGCAGCATAGGGAAATCTGCAGGACTGGGGGACCGCATTGGTGACGGACCGGAAATCCATCGTCCCGCAACCGGTTTCTGCACCCAGCCAGCCCCTCGCAGAGCCGAGTCCACCGACCAGGGGAGCCTTGTAGGAGAGACTAAGACTTGAGGTGTCAGCAGCAAAGGAGATGAGGTGGCAGTCTCCATACCATGACCACCTTCCACCTCCAACGAACGGGAGTCCAAGTGAGCAGCCTCCAGAATAAGCAAATCCAGGGTCTCTGAACACTCAACAACAACAGCCGATGGGTGAGTCTCCTTAACCTGGCCATCTAACATCGCAGGCACAATATTGGGGGGAGTAACAGGTCATTGAAAGTCAGCAGAAGAAGGAGGATCCTTAAGAGAAAGAAGTTCCTGGCAGATTTGTTTCTTGGTAAGCAGAAAACTACGTTCTGCATCAGCCAGGCATTCACGAACGCCCGCTTTACATTACTAGTCACGTCAGGAGAAGATGTGGAGAAATCCTCTGATACAGCATCGGTAGATAGAGTACAAAGTTCCATTACTTCATCAAACAACTTAGGGTCGAGCACTGTTGGCAGGACAGGCACAGTAGCATCACAATTCCATTGTGCATCCATTAAAATAGCACTGTCAGTCTCCACAAGAGCCAAGGTGGGAGCCGAGACCAAAACTCCCACCTCCATAGCTTCCTCCACAGCAGCCACAGGGACATCCGCCATCTTGAATGGAGATTCCCCCTCTGACGAGTAGGGGAATTTCCCCGGTGTCCTGGCCAAATTTCCCTCATTCACTAAAAATGCCACAAACAGCTTAATCTGGTTCAAGGTCAGTTGGCATTCATCTGTATCCCTCTCCCCCAGGTCATGCCTGAAAATAGGCAGGATTTGACTAGTGCACTTACCCGGTCAACAAAAATTTAATAAATAATAAATAAACCCCTATCTTCCATTACTGATGGTGTCCCTCGGGGATCCATAATAGGTCCTCTTTTATTCTTCATATTCATAAACAAGTTCCCCCTTATCTGCGGAGCTATATGCAGATGATACTGTTCTATACAGTTCATCTAAGGATATCTCCTCCCTCAACTCCAACCTGGAGAGTGACTTTCAGACACTGAAGGCCTGGTTCAAAGCCAACTTACTAGTGCTTAATAAAAAGAAAACAAAAGCCATACTATTACACCACACTTCCTTTAACCTAGGAGGCAGCATAGTGCAGTGGTTTAAGGTACTGAGCTGCAAATCTGGAGACCTGGGTTTGAATCCCACAGCTCCCACTTGCATGCTGTATGACCCTGAGCAAGTCACTTAACTTCCCTGTGCTTCCAGGTCACACCTGTAAACAAGCTTTCAGCTTAGTGTGTCTCTCCTGGTTAAACAACTGAAAAACAAAACATCAACAGGTAAGGCACTTGAAGAGGTAAACTGTTTCAAATACCTTGGCATTACTCACAGTGAGAACTTATCCTTCAAAACTCATGTAAATAAAGTCATAAAATCTACTCATTAAAAGCTAAGCCTGTTATACCGTACAGCCCCCTATTTCACATCGCACTCCAGAAGGCCCATCACCATGACAACTCTAGTCCTGGGCCTCCTTTATGGAGCTCAACATATCATCTCTGCAAAACCCACAATCATAATCAGACTTCGGCAAACATATCACAGGATAACTAAGTTCGCTGCTTCTGCCCCAGACCGAACCCAGCACTGTGTTGTGATCAACTTCTGAGACTGGCCTTCCTTAGAGGCAAATCTGGATTTCCCTTTGCTGTGCATCATGTACAAATTCATCTCCCCCCCCAAAATATCCAATCTGTCAGATCTGAAACCTGTTACAAGGCCCCTTCGATCCTCATGCTATTCACTGCTAAGTTTCCTTAAAACTTATTCAGCCATTGGTAAAAGATCCTTCTCTTTCACAGTAGCCCAAAAATGGAATAACTTCCCTCCAGGCTTACTCTCCTGCATGTCCCTTCATCAGTTTGAAAAACACTTCAATGATTTATTCTTTCCCCTTCTTCCTGCAATTGTAAATAACCTCTACATATGCAGCTAGTTCTCTATCCTTACCAGACTTTTCTCATCCTCCTGAACCAATATCTACCTATCCTTAACTTTCCCTTATATTTCACCTTTCACAACTTTTTTCCTATAGGTGTGTGTGTGTGTATGTTTGTGCCTGTGTATGTTGTTCGGAGGTCTAAACCTCCCTCATGTTCTTGGCAATATTGGGAATGCAAGAATTCAAAGACAAGTTGCGTAAGAGTAATAAACGTATTTATTACTATCAAAAGGATAAATCACAGTTGCCCTAAGCAGTTCTTACCAATATGAACTGGGAGCCAATGCTAAGCGTTCCCTATACCTCAAGGTTTCTCTGTGTCTCATGGGGTCTCCGAGGTATAAGACTCAGTGTTTCACATTATATACCTATGATAATTACAGTGGTTACTGTAAGATAGAAACATTTCTAGTTACAGAGATGAGCCCTATTGGCTAAATTAAAGGAGGCTCCTCAGTCCAAGATAACATTGTACAATTTTGTTGTAGTCATCAGTTTGTGAAACAAAAGAGTACTTATACAGAGTCTTACATAACTCAGTGTAGTAGTACAAATCACCAAAAGGTGGTAATGCTGACTTACATATTATAATTAGTACAAGAATACAAGGACACAGAAGTCCTTGCATCTTGCAAGTAAGAAATACACAGAAAATACATTAAGAGAAAATATATGTATTAGCAAGCAAAGTGTATTACAATACTATACAGATATATCCTGACATCTACTCTTGTATGGCAGATTCCCTTAGCCCTATGTGTTAGTATAACATATCTCTAATCACTAGCTGTCTATGGTGTACCTCTGGGGATACCAATAAGGGTGTAGGGACCTCGTGTAACATCCCCCCCTTGTTGCCTCCAAGGGCAACACAGGCAAATCTGGGGATAGGTCACAGAGCAGGGAGCGTTTACAAACCCAATGCGAGAGCTTTGTAAAGGAATTCCAGCTGCTCACGGTGTTGGCGTAGTGTGCGCAGTAGGCAGCATAGCATTATAACCAAGAAAAATATCAAAAATGCTTGTATAATGACAAAACCTTTAAAAGTAATCTCCAACCAAGTGTTAGTTAATGCATCATTCATGTCACCATCATTGATTAATGAAAGGACCAAACAGAAGTTTGGGTAATCAATAACAGATGTTTGACTGCCGAACATATATGACCTATAGTTAGTAACCACACAGTACTCCCCATCAGAATTGTACTGCATTTTAACAGTGGGGAGGCACCATTTTTGCAACTGTACTGGGTAGGTGTAGGTTGTGTTGGAAATCCATGTTGACAGGCGATGAACCTCCTCTCAATAGGATTGGTAGAGTTTATCTGGAGCCAATGTTGAGTCTGAGAAGTCTGTGCCATTAGTGCTGATGTCATCGTCCATGGAAAAAGACCAATCAATACCGTCTGGGGAAAAAACACATACAGGTTTAATAACGCCAAATATGTCACATCGACACAAGTAGATATATTGTTTCTTCACACAGCAGTCTGTGTGCGGAGCGACCCAGGCATCCAGGAAAGAATGGAAGACCAGTAGAGGAGGCAAGTCCAAACGTTCTCTGTAGATGTCATCATCAAGGTGCCCAATGCTGTGGACAGTTGCTAATTTGTCGAACAAAGCTGTAATGGGATCAAAGTGTGGTAAAGAAACAGTAAAATAAACAAACATTGTATCTTTGATAGAACATTTCTTAGCAGTAAAACAGAGACCAGTATTCAGATGTCTGGTCACAAAACCCAAATTTCTAACTGTAGAAAGAGGAATAGTGAGAGTCTGTTGCATGCACATAGCGATACAACCAGGGGTTTTGCATCATGGGCAGTACCACTTACAAATACGTCTGTCATGTGTGATGTCAGGGATTCTTCCAGATTCTAGATCATGGAAGAGGTTTTTGATGGTAGTAATGATGTAAACCATAAGCTGAGCATAAAACCTCATGAGCAATATATTGCTTATCTGCTTCTTTGTTGTTTTGTGCAATACATGCATTAATCTTTTCTTTGGAGTCTGTGAAATATCCTTAGCAATGTCATGCA
The DNA here is from genome assembly GCA_016271365.2 of Neoceratodus forsteri. Lineage (NCBI taxonomy): Eukaryota > Metazoa > Chordata > Ceratodontiformes > Ceratodontidae > Neoceratodus > Neoceratodus forsteri. The sequence goes on from CM028136.1 coordinate 89,522,910, forward strand.
TATTGTATACAGTGTATCTTTCTTCCTGACTAAGGCCATCCACATCATGCAGTAATGGGGGTATTATGTCATTTATCAAACCAGTCTGAAATTTGGCAGAATAAGATCTGATAGCAGCAATTTCTGCTTTGTTCCAGATAGACATAGCCATACCAAATAGACCTGTGACAGTGACTGTTGCACCAGTGACATCAGAACTGTCGACTTCACATTTATTATGTTTCTGACTTTGGTCACCAGGAATGGGCTTTCTCCTGAAGTTGCCACTATGTTCAGTAGTATGAACCCCAGCAACAGGATATTGAGTACGAACTTGAAAAGCTGCTAAACTATGAAGCAATAATGCACTATAAAATGCTGACGTGTTAGTATTGTGGCACATACCAAATTCTTCCATATTCCAGTAAGTTAAATTGAACAAAACAGGTATATGCATACATTGTAAATTATTAATCAGTGTACTAGGTAGGGCAGTGGCTGTTAGACCACTACGGGGACCAGGGGAACGCTTTGGACATTACAAAAGCTGTTTGTCAGTAGGTGGTAACACAGAAAGGAAAACGGTGGCAGAAGCCATATTGTGTATAGCACAAAATTTTCTAGCAGAGTCTTTAGACAAAGAATTACAATATGATGGATCCATTAAGGCAGTAATATTGTATAAGTCAGAATGTCTAAGAGCAGTCTGCAGCAAAGACAGAGAACAACTTGGGGATAATTTAGCATTGGGCCAACCTGGAAAGTACCTTTGGACAGTTTGGCCACAGGGAGAATTTGTCCTTGCGATGTAGTTTGCCACTCAATTTGTAGGGTAGATTTGTCAGGAGCGACAACCGAGGCAGTGAGGTAAGCATCAGAACCTTCCTGGGCAGTAATCAAACTATTGGGTATTTTGATGGATACTCCCTCTGGAGCAGACGTTGGAGGATCAAGGTGTGGTAGGAGGTTCGGTACCATGCCTTAGATGCAGGGGATAACTTCTGAGATGAGGAGGTAATGAAACAATATAGCCATCTTGTCAAAGTATCTGAAAAGCAAAATTAAACATTAGTAGGTTAGTACTATTCTGCCCAATGTGGTTAGGAAAAGTAATTATACTCCTTTGTACAGTTTGAGTTGGTTTGCATGTAACCATTTGTCAGTCAATTTGTTGTTTTGCATGAGTCTAACTTGACAGGCTGCTGGACTGAGCTAATTGACAAAGGGGTAGGGTTCTTCCCACTTGTTGGAGAAGGAATGGGTGGGATGTTCAAATCTGAGGACCATTACCTGATCTCTGACTTGCCAATCCACTTCTTGTGCATGTTTGTCGAACTGTATTATGGACTGTTGCTGGGCTTTACCCGTGCAATTAGCAGCATACAAGTGTGTGTGTATGAGGTCTTGTCTGAGTTTTTCCACATATTGTTCCACAGACACACAGTCTGCAGTGGGGGTGTGCAGGTCAAACAACAGGTGTTCAGGTAATCTCATCTGTCTGCCAGTCATTACCTCAAAGGGTATCAACTGGGTGGTGGCTGAGGGTGTTCCCCTGATTGCCATAAGGAGTAATGGTAACAGGGAATTCCAGGTTTTGGGATTGTCCTCAATGAATTTGGAAAGCATTTGCTTGATCCATCTGTTGGCTCTTTCTACTTGATCTGAAGATTGGGGGTGATAGGGTATGTGGAACTTCTGCTGAACTCCCAGGAGTTCAAGTGATTCTTTCATCAACTCACCTGTATTACTTGGCATTACTTGGCATGAAAGAACAGAAGAAGGCCAGAGCCCTTCGAGACTGTTCCCCACACTATCTGGGACATTATTTATCTATTATCCCTCAACCAAATATCTAATTTGTTTTTAAAGACAGTGGCACTAGTTGCCTCTACCAATTCTTGTGGCAAGGTGTTCCATACAATGGATACGCTTATTGGAAAAAAGTTTCCCCTTTTGCAGGTTTTATAACTTTTTACTTCAAGCTGTTTATTATGCAGTCTCAGAACATGTCTCCTTTTGGAGAGTGTTAGACCACATTTTTCCATTAGATTTGGTGAATTTCTTAAATTAAAAACCATAAGCATATCACCTCTTAATCTTCTAGTTTGAAGGGAGAAGAGACCAGTAGCTTTTAATCTGTTCTGATAATCCAAGTTTGTTAATCTTGGAATCATTCTAGTTACTGTCCTTTGAACCTGTTCAAGAATTGATATGTCTTTTTTTTGGTTTGGATTCCAGAAAGGGGAGCCATAGTCTAGATATGGTCTAATGTATGCCCTGTACAATGAAATAAGGCATTGTTCAGTGTGATTAACAAAAGTGAGTTTTATCTGCCTCAAAAGTCTGTTGGTCATGCAAGCAGTTCTAACACAGTGATCATTTGATGTAAGTTTATTATTAACATATATCCCTAAATCTTTTTCACAATCTGATGAGTGAAGTGGTAGTCCTTATATATAATATATAGTTTTTGGATTATTTACACCGAAATGCACTACTAAACATTTGTCTTGATTAAACTGCATATGATTTTCATTTGCCCAAAGTGTTAATTTTTCCAAATCCTTCTTTAATGCAGAAATATTTTCTTGATTATTAATCTTGCCTCCCAATTTAGTATCATCGGCAAATTTAACCATGAAGTTATTTGGCCCTGTTTGTAAATCACTGATAAAGAGATTAAGCAATGTTGGTCCCAAGACCGACCCCTGTGGTACACCACTTGTCACACTAAACTGAATCAGACAAGATATCATTAATTGTGACTCTCTGAGAATGATTTGTCAACCAGTTTAAAGTCCAGTTGACGATATCAGGTGACAAACCTAGACTGTGCATTTTAGTAATGAGTTTTTCATGTGAGACTTTATCGAAAGCTCTACTAAAGTCCAAAAGAATTACATCAGTAGGGATACCCACATCTAGTAGAGTACTTATATTATTGTAAAAAAATATCAGATTGGTGGTGCAGGAATGCTTGGGAGTAAACCCATGCTGATTTGAATCATAAATTCCTATTTTTTTACAATCTTGATCTATTAGAGACTTCATTACTCGTTCCATTAATTTACCAGCCACTGAGGTCAGGCTAATTGGACGATAATTTTGCACAGAACCCCTATTGTCTTTTTTAAATATGGGAGTAACTATTGCTGAATGCCAATCATTTGGTACAATGCTTTCTTGTAAGGATTTTTTGAAGATAATTGACAAAGGTATAGAAATATTTATAGAGGTTTCGATCAGAAACCATGGATGAATACCGTCTGGGCCCGGACTAGTATTTTATTTTAGTTTTTTGATAGCCTGTATAATGTCAGTTGAATAGAACCTATGATAATCTATGTGGTGAACTTTAGATGTACTAATAGGTGATTTTTGAGAGAAGACAGAACAAAAGTACTTATTAAAGAGATTCGAGGTTTCTATATCAGATAGAGAAGAGTCAGTGGTTATAATGGGACCAATGGTCCTTGATACACCTTTTTTACTATTTACGTAGGAGAAAAGAGATTTGTGACAGTCTTCTGTGTGAGCTAGTTTAAATTCTAGCTTATTTTTTGCCAATTTAATAGAGTTTTTTTAAGTTTTTCACAGATAGTCTGTATTTATGTAATAGAGTAGTTTTAAATGGAACAGAACTATTCTTAAGTTTCCTAAAAAGTTTAATTTTTATTTTAATCTGATTTTTAATTGTCTTGTTTAACCATGGGGGAATTTTTCCTTTATTATTACATTTCCTCTTAGATGGAGTAATGGTATTTTCCAAATAATGTATACTGCTTTAAAAAAGTCCCAAGCTTGTTGTGTTGTACAATTAAGAAGATTAGATTCCCAGTTTATGTTTTGTAAGTATTCATTGATTTTAGAAAAATGTGCTTTATTATAATTTTTTGTACAGTATAACTTCCTTTGTGTAGTTTTAAACTGCTGAATTTCAAAAAGAATACAAAAATGATCACTGGTCCCAAGTGGATCCCAAATTTGTAAATTGCTAATTTGTTGCTCTATGTTAGTAAATAATAGATCCAAAATATTAGGACCTTGAATGGGTTCAGTAACAAGTTATTGTAATCCAGTACTGACTACCACATCTATTAATCCTCTCTTGGCATAGGACTATCCTGAGAATGAGTCCCAATTAATATGAGGGAGGTTAAAGTCACCAAATATTACAGTATCTTGAGATTCTGAAAAAATGTGTAATTTCTTTAAACATATCAGTTGTGTAATCTGAATTTGCAGATGGAGGTCGATAGATGATATCAATAGTTATATAGGACTGCTCCTTCAATAAGATTTTAGCCCATATACTTTCCAAAGGAAAAGGAGAACACACATCAAAAGAAGGAATATCATTTTGTATGTACATGCAAACTCCACCGCCTTGCTTATCTAATCTGTTTTTATGATATAACTTATAACCTGGAATTTCTCTGGACCAAACTGAGGATACGTCCCACCAAGTTTCAGTTACTCCCACCACACCTATATTTAAAGTTTTACATTTGGCTTCAAGTTCTGCTAATTTGAGTTGGTTTAAAGATCTTGCATTCAAAGCTAGGAATTTACATTTAGTTGTAATAATATTTTGGTAAGTATTCAGAGACTTGGGAATAGACCCATCCTCCTCCATTGTTTTTAGTTTAAACAATGATTTATGATTTTAGTGATACTTTTCACCATAAGTGTACTACCCCTATGACTGAGATGTAAACCGCCCCAGCAAAACAAGAAAGAACAATCTGAAAATGATTCCCAGTGGGTAATACAAGGTATATCCTGCTTAAAACACCACTTTCTCAGTCATTCATTTAGGGCTTTGATTTTCTGCGTCATGATAGATGTTGCTGTCGGGACAGGTAGAATTTCAAATATACATACACAGCATCCCCTATCAAGTAACAGATTACATAATGCCACATAGTCCTGTTGTAACTGATTAAATGGAGTGTTGTTTATATCATTAACACCAGCATGTATGATAACCAGTGGATTTTCCCCCACATTTTGTAAAATTTTGGGCATCATGGAGGTAATGTCAGATATCCTAGCCCCACAGAAGCTAGAACAAGTGCGGTTGCTCTTGTCGCTATTGCATACTGCCCTGTCAATGTGCTTAATGATTGAATCTCTGAGGACTAACACTTGTTTTGAGACAGTAGGGGTACAAGAATCAGAAACAGGTTATTGTTTAACACACTCTGGTGCGATTAACTTAATAGGTATTGATTTGGTAGCTTGAGACTTACTAGGACAAATATTCATGGTCATTAACTCCTGATTGAAAAGTGTTTTTAAACCATTATTTTCAACAGAGGGTGATGTACAGGATAAATCATGTAGCACTTCATTATTTGATACAGTCAATTGCTGAAACTTATTACGAGTTTCAATAGGGGCACTATTGTGTATTTGACCACCCCTCCTTTTTTTAAGAGGCTTTGTGACAATGGTCCAGTCATCATTATCATGAGAAGAGGGCAGATAATCATCCACCTTATAAGAGGGGGACAGGCAACAGGTATACTAGTACTAGTCATTACAATTGTCTCCTCATCAGGAGGCATAGAAATGCTACCTAAATGTGAAGGAAATTGTTCATTAGAATGAAGTTGTTCATCCATAAGATCAATGTAACTTTTCAATTCCCCAATAAAACTGGTTTTCTTTGTCAGAGCCTACCTTAAGAGGTAGGCCCCAACTAGAGAAAATTTGTTCCACTAGGATTTTGGCAGTGGTTTTAGCAGTGCACGTCTTAATGGGGAATGCCTCTACCCACTTAGGGAAAAGATTAGTTACAAAAAGAGCATATTTGTTGTTTCTGCTAGTGTTGGTTAAAGAACCAATAAAATCAATTTGTATAGCATGCCATGGGCAAGAATGTCTTTGTTTTAGGAGTTTAGCATTTTGCTTAGTAGGGATGTGGTTGTTTTGAGCACAAACTAGACAGTTGTCTATGTACTGTTTGACATCTTTGGTGATACCGGACCACCAGGCGGTGGTCTTAAGCCGTTGAAGGGTGTTTTCCACTCCCTGGTGTCCACCAGTGGGGGTATCATACACTTGGTATAAGAATTTGGACCTAAGGTGTCTGGGGACCACCCACAGTTTGGTGGTGGAGTCATCTGGTTGATATCAGATGAGCTTGTCATCAGGTGACAAGTGTAACTTACCTTCATGATGCCTGAAAGGGTTGTGCATTGGTAGTTTTTCCTCGGTACCCTTATCAAGGAATCTGAAGACTTCTTTGAGCTCAGTGTCAGCATGTTGGGCTGCTGAGAGGTCCAAGGGAGAAAAAGGTTCAGGTATTTTCCTGACTGCGGCAATATGTACTGCTGCATTGGCCTCTGGGTGGTCCATTAGCCATGTTTCCCCCCTTGGGCCCCTTCCTTAGCAAGGGTGTCTACTGTGTCATTGAAGGCATGGTAGGGGTCATTTAGGGAATGAGCTGTGGCTTTGTGTACATAGAGTTTGTGTGCGAATTTTTGTGCCAGTGAATGTATGTATATTACCAGATCTTTATACTTCACTGGGCTGCCATCAGAAGACAGGAAGGAGTTCTTCTGCCAAAATGCAAGAAATTCTGTAAGAGAGCAACAAACTGAATTAGAGTCTGAAAAGATGATGGTATCCTCAGTTCCATGTTGGATGAACTCGAGGGCACAGGCCACCACTGCTAACTCAGCATATTGTGACAATGCTATGCTGCAATGCTTAGAAATGTTAACAGTGTTACCATAGGGGCAGATGACTAAAATGCCCAGCCCTGCAATTTGTTCTCCCTGATACTAGGAAGCTGAGCCATCAGTGAAGATGTGGCGCAAAGAGGTGTTCTCGAGAATTTCTGGTGTAGCAGGGAGGAAAGGATCTGGAACTGGAAGATCAGGTGGCTGCAGTGTACAATTATGTGGTTCTCCTTGAAAAAGGAGTCCTTGTGCTAACATGGAGGGAATCTTGTTTGGGTGTACCTGTATGTCTCTGTTTTGGAGAGGAAGGTACCAGTGAGTCAATCTGGTGTTAGAGACTGACCCGTCTTTCACCCTATCTGAAAGCAGAAAGGTGGTTGGGGTATGGTTGGTGTTAATGATCAGTAGAGAGTACCCAATGATATACAGAAAGTGCTTGACCACCCAGTAGGTGGTCAGAAGGTTCCTTTCACAAAAGCTGTACTTCTGTTCCACTGAGGTCAAGAGCTGTGATGCATATGCAATGGGTCTAAGGGTGCCGTGAATCTTCTGGGCCAACACTGCTGACATGGCAATGTCTGAGGTGGCACATTCCAGATGGAATGACAGAGCTGGATTGGGGTTGACCAGAGCAGGAGCCAAGGCCAAGGCTTGTTTCAGTGATGTCACAGCTTGGGTATGTATGGGACTCCAAGTCCAGAGTAAGTCCTTTTTAGTAGTTCATACAGAGGAGCGGCCTTCTGAGCAAAATCACAAATAAAATCTCTAGAATAGTTTACCATACCTAGAAACCTTCAAAGAGTTGCCACACTGGTGGGTAATGGCAAGTCTTGCAAACCTTGTATTTTCTTTTACGTGGGACTTCGACCTTGGTCTGTTATTTTCAGACCAAGAAAGAGTGCCTCTTTCTGACACAGTTGTGCTTTTGCTGAGTTACATTTGAGACCTGCTCTCTGGATGAGAGTCAGTAGTTCATCCAAGAGATATAGGTGTTGTTCTTGTCATCAACATATTGCAAGAGACACTGGGGAGTAGAGAAACCCTCTAGGGTGTCCATCATATGAAGATGGAACAGGGACGGGCTGTTATGGAATCCCTGTGGTAAGCAGGTCCATGTGTACTGTCTGACTTCAAAGGTGAAGGCAAACTTATATTGACTCTGGGGGGCCAATGGTAGTGACCAGAAAACATTGGAAATGTCCAGGGCACTGAACCATTTAAGGTCAGAGGTCAGGAGTCGTAGCACATTAGGTGCTGAGGCCACAGTTGGAGCACAGCTGAGTGTGACCTGGTTCAGTTTCCTGTAGTCAATAGTAAGTCTCCAGGCACCTGTTGGCTTTTTCACAGGCCATACTGGGGAATTTGCAGTGGAAACACATGTTCTGATTACCCCTTGGTAGAGGAGTGATGTTATGGTTTCCTTCAGGGAAGGCAAGGCCTCAGATGGAAAAGGATATTGTCTTTGTTGTTTATGTGCTGGGCCTGGCACTTCAATGACAGTGTGCATTCTACCACAGTCATGCTTATTGATAGCAAATGCCTCCAAATGCTTTTGCAAAATGGGAAGGAGTTTTGGAAAAAGCTCATGATTCTTGAACAAATCTATGACGTCATACTCCTTGTTGTTGACAGATATGGATGCCATAACGTGTGAATCAGGGACCAGAATTATGTGGTATTGACCCTGAATTTGTATCAGTAGCATGATGGCTAGATTCACCACACAGCTATGTGGTGCAAGGAAGTAAATCCTGATGATACTAGGATGATCATGCAGTACCATAAGTTGGAAGGTGTGTGAGGCCTTCAGGTGCCCCAACTCCACAGGCAGTGGTAGAGAATGGTATGCAGGAAATCTAGTACCATCTACTCCTGACATATTGGTCCTCCATCTGGTGGACCAAGGAGATGTATTCGGATGGTCATCATGTAATTGTATCCAATAGTACTGTAAGTAGGCGGCCCCCAACCTCGGCCTCAGTGCAGGGCCTTCCATTTATATCCAAGACCAGCTTGTTTACAATCCAGACTGGGGCCTGTAATTGTCAATCTGTACTGGTGGAGGCATGGAGGGGTTGGGTCTGGCTCCATTGATTCATGTTTCCATGCTGCACTGATGCTATATAGGGAGGTGCCTCTGGGTTCAGGCCTGTATGGGCCTGAGGGCCTGTACTTCCAGTATTGGCATGGCCTGTCTGGGCCTGGTTTGCCAGTTGCACAGCTACAAGGTACTGAGCAGGAACAGTGTCTGCTACAGGTCGCACTTGCCCCAGTAACTCTCTGAACTTCCGAGTTTCTTCTGTTATCTCCCTATAAGAAGGGCCTGGCCTTTGCCCTAATGATTCTTATGCTTTTAATTTTTGGATAATTCCAGTTCCAACCACCCTGTTGTTGCTGTTGAGGTTGTTGTTGTTGGCCCTGCTGAGGGTTTTGGTTATTCATTGGAGGGGCATGCTTGTGTTGGGCCTATCCCTCCACTGTGTAGTGCGTCACGGCCTCTGGGGTAGGCTCTATAGCGGCTACTTTCTTGGAACCAGAGCCCAGATCACAAATGTAGAATTGATAAACTCTCCATTTTCTGAAGAATATCAGCAAACCTCTCCATGGTGGGGTAAGTGGTTGGCTCTACCTTTTCTCGTACTGCAGGAATCATGTTCCTAAGGAACAGGGTCTTGTATTCAATAAGATCTACATCTGCAACTTTCTGTGCAAGGTGCTTTCCTGCTCAGTAGGCCATCCAGAGCCTCTGGTGGTAAGTCGCTGGACTTTCCTTTGCATTCTGTTTCACAGGGTATGCCAGCATCACTCCTACTACACCTGGGCTGTGTGCAGAAATGAGTTCAGCTGCAACCTCATCAAAGGTAGCGTTCTCATCCTGGCATACCACATCGGGGAGTTTGGCCCACAGTCCAGGATTGATGGTCTGGCATAGTTTTTGGACTTGATAATCTGTGGTGAGATGGAGCATCTCGCATTTGGAGCGTACCTTTTCTAGGTGGCAACTGAGGTTGTCAGACAGGCTCATCCAATCAATACTGTCAGCTATTTACTGAACAGAGTAGGCCATCTGCAGGGGATTATTGGGTCGATCAGGTGGAGGTAGGTTAACTTGGGCACCATCCAGGGCCACCTGAGCTGCAGCTTCAGCCGCAGTATGAACCATACCCTCCTGAGTACCAGCCTCATGCAAAAGCTGTCTGATCTGGTTTATGAAAACCTGCTTGTTCCTCCCAGAGATAGGCACATTACCAATTGCATTTTCAATCATCATTTCTATCGCCTGCCTGTCTTCCACATTAATAACAGACACCAGTAGTGCTGTCAGGACCAGGCCTGGGCCTGCTCTCCCCCATTATGGGGGCCACCATGTTGGCATCTCCCATGATGTGCGTCATGATGTCGATGACGTATGACATGGTGTGGGTGGGGTTGGGATCCACCATGTTGTGGATGGCTGGGTGGGGTTTCCGGGCCATAGTAGGGGTGTGACTGGGTGTTGTATTGTGAAATGTCATCATCTGATACCTCCCCTTCAGATGACGTGTGTAAGGCGGGGGGCCACACCTCCCATCGTCTTAACATGTCCAGCCAGAACCTCCCGTTGATGGCGCAGTTTTGCCATCTTGGATTCACATTCTTCGTGACTCACACTTGCAACATTCGCATCCACTCCATCCTGCATTTGTTCTGCAACACTCTATATGCAGCAGTCAATTCGTGATTGTCCCTAGTAGGCACTTCTAGTTTACTATGTACCCGGTTGATCTCATCCTGTATCTCTCCCATTTCCTCATTCAACTGTTCATTCACTCTACTTAACAAATCATTCATATTGAAAGCCTGCCCCTTGTCCTGTCTCAAACTTTCACATTCCTGCTTCAACATACAGATTTCCTGCTCACCAGCATAGGCAGAATGTTGCAATAATGAATCCTATTCATTTCGCAGTGTTTGGAGTTCAGACTCTAAATTCTGCTGCAGTCTAATACATTCCATTTCCTGCAGACCCATCTGTTGCTTAAGAGATGAAATCTGCAGATCAAAGGTTTGAAACCTCACTTCGGAGGCTTCCAGAGCAGCATAGAGAGCCATGATCAATAGCCCTTTAGCATGATGCTTATTGGATGTCTGTCTCATCTCACAGTACTGGGTTGAAATCCCCAGTATAGGGTTGTCAGATTGACTTGCATCCCGCGTGAAGTCAGCCCATCCTCCATGGGAGGCAAGGAAGTCAGAGACATCGAGTCTCAGTTCTGCACAGATATTTGATGCTGTGACCATTGTGTGGAAGGGAACAAAAAATCAAACTGTGAAAAAGGCATTGTGCTATGTATCGATCCACAGCAGGTGCACTTTACACACAGTTGTGCTACAGAAAACTTTGTAGGCTTGCAGTTCAAAGCTGTTGTGGGGAGGGTCGAGTCGGCAACAACCACACCCAACAGAAAAGCAGCCAGACTTTGCAAGTGACTACAAAATGGCAGAAAAATGGGAGAAGTGTTGCGGGAATGCGCACTTAATGTTCCCGTTGGGAAGGGAAAAGTTTTAAGCAACAAGTGAAAACTCACAAACACCGAATATTGCCTGCACGCGGTCACCAATCTGTTAGGAGGTCTAAACCTCACTTTCAGGTTCTTGGCAATATTGAGAATGCAAGAATTCACAGACAAGTTGCATAAGAGTAATAAACATATATATTACTATCAAAAGGATAAATCACAGTTGCCCTAAGCAGTTCTTACCAATACAAACCGAGAGCCAATGCCAAGTGTTCCCTATACCTCAAGGTCTCTCCGTGTCTCATGGGGTCTCCGAGGTATAAGACTCACTGTTTCACATTATATACCTATGCTAATTACTATGGTTACTGTAAGATAGAAACATTTCTAGTTACAGAGATGAGCCCTATTGGCTAAATTAAAGGAGGCTTCTCGGTCCAAGATAACATTTTACAATTTTGTAGTAGTCATCAGTTTGTGAAACAAAAGAGTACTTATACAGAGTCTTATATAACTCAGTGTAGTAGTACAAATCACCAAAAGGTGGCAATGCCAACTTACATATTATAATTAGTACAAGGACACAGACGTCCTTGCATCTTGCAAGTAAGAAATACACAGAAAATACATTAAGAGAAAATATATGTATTAGCAAGCAAAGTGTATTACAATACTATGCAGATGTATCCTGACATCTACTCTTATATGGTAGATGCCCTTAGCCCTATATGTTAGTATAGCATATCTCTAATCACTAGCTTCTACGGTGTACCTCTGGGGATACCAATAAGGGTGCAGGGACTTCAAGTAACAATGTGTATATATATATATATATATATATACACACACTGTATTGTGTTTGTACATGTGTATGTACTGTATTCATATGGTATGACGAACACAAGGAATGTTACTTTAATTTTTCTGCCTGCCTAGTTTGTATATTGCTTACTTGTGTGGGATACAATAACAGCCACCACACCATGATGGCCACTTTATAAATGACTCAGTAAACCACAAGGCACTATTGCTGAACATCATGAATATGTAAGATATGTGTGATGATCCATTGTCTCATAATATTTGGCTTCTTCCTATGTTTTATTGGTTTGAATGGGTATACTTTCTGCACAGCAACACTTCTACAGTGACATGCATCAATGCCAACAACATTGACATGTTGCTGTAGAAGTCCGCCAAGGACTGGCAACACTTTCTCCCATCCTGCACCACCTCCCCGAACCAACTCTTACTCAGAGTTGGAATCTAATAGTATGGGGGGGGTGGGGGACAGAGTTTCCCCACATGGGGGATTTGGGGGCGAAGCCCCCCAAAGAAAAAACACTGTCCAAAGTGCACAGCTCCCTGCCAACTGCAAATCACCATCGACATGGAACCTGTCACTGTGATACCATTTAATCCAATAGTTGTCAGACTGGCATCATAGATCCATGTGAATGCTGCCCTTATTTTGTTGACACAGGCAGAATAGTTTTGGTAGAAGGATATGCTGTGGCAATGCTATTTCTGGGGAGCCTTTTCCCAGGCAAACATCATTAGTTTCTCCTACTAGTTCCAGGTTAGGTTGTGGTTTATCACTGGGCAGGGGCCAAAGAGCCAGGGTGTGATGGGCTTTTGTATGTTTAGGTTCCAGCCTGGGATACCCTGCAGTTCAGTGAGCAGATGCTGAATAAACTCAGAGATGTTTTTTCTCTTCAGCTTCTTCAGGGACTGCATTATTGTATAATTATTTTGCTTAGTTCTGCACTCAGGCATCTAGTTTTCCTCATAAATAAGCAATACCTGTTTTAATAGCCAGGATGTCAGTGTCCTGATCTTTAGATCTCCTGGTCAGGTGTCTCATGGTAGTCTTGCTGTCACAGGCTCTGATGGACAACTGGTCCATTTTTATTTGAAGGGAGTCAATACTAGCTTTTACTCCTGTTACCTCAGTCAGGATTTGTGAAAACATTTGTTGGCTTACAGTGTCATCCAGACCTGTTGCAGACATCAGAGTGACTGTCGTGTTAAAACATGATAAGGTTCAAACAACATTTTTAAGTGAAAAGTTTGCAATTTTTGTCTGTTTTCAACAACTGTTTGTGTTATACTAATGGAAATGAAAAATAACAAAGAAACTGATTTTTTTATGTTTGGAAAAAACTGCATTTTGTAAAGTTTGTGCCTGAGGATTGGATCTTTCAACTTACACTGCTATCCTGCTCACAGTTCAATCGGAAGTCCGTTGTGAGAAAATTCCGATGAAAAACCCTAGAAGAAAAAAGTTGGTATCTGTCCTATTGCAGCAACTCACACTCTAACCAGTCTCAAGATATTTTCTTTAACTGAACACCTTGACATTTAAGGAGAATGGACTGGGACAATGCTCTAGGTTTACATCTGAGGGAATATGAGCGGTTTGGCCACTCAGTCTCCAAGGGGGAACAGTTTAGTATGCTGAGTGCAGCAGGGATTAGCCACTGCAAGAAAGGGACCATCTCATTACCTTTGACTCCCTCAGACAGTCCACCAGACAGAGTTTATTGTGACTGGCCTGATTTTCAATGTCATCATCTTTTGAGTGCAGAGAATTGATGCTTCTCTCTTGCTCTTGAAATTGGATACACAGCATATCCTCTTGCTCTTCCAGCTGTTGGATGTTCTGCCCCATTCCATCGATCTGCTGTCCCAGGGCTGCCAAGTCCATTTTAGGTTGGGCAGCACAGAGTTTAATATCTGCAGTGACCTATAAAATCTTTTGCAGGAGCATCATAATATTGGCACATTTTGAGGGTGCCTCTTTGAGGAGCAGTCATTGTCAGGCAGAATTTTCCATCACCACTGTACACATAGCTGGAGTAGGTATAAAGCCAGTCTGTCTAGGACTTTCCTTTTTATCACCAAACATGAAAACAGCTACAGTTAGAGTGCAGGAGAAAGTTCAGATGCTGAGTACACTGGAACCGGTCATGTGAACCAGCAGAAAAGGTATTTCCAGATGCATCATGTTAAGGGCATTCAGGCATAACAATTTCTTAATACTTTATGCCTGCTGAGATGATCAGATGATTGGTGCTTAAAGTTTATGTCATTTGCAAGCTATTGTATTGTTTTCCCATTCCATTATGGCTATAGGACTGAGTTTATAACCCAGCCTAGGCATGAGGCTGCACGTCTATAGCAGTTCTTTAGAAGTAACTCTTTAGTTCTGAAATATTGCATGTATCCATAGCAATAATTCACTTTTCTTTCATTTCAGATCGTCATTGATTATGTAATTGATGAGTTTCTAAATTTCAACACTTCAATATTTGCAGATATTTTCCAGAATTGGACTAGTGACTTAGCAAGAGATCTTTCTGAAATGGTTACATCTATTATGAATGCTTCTAAATTGTATTCCCTTCAGGCAGCTTACAACAATAAGCAATTATATAGTAGTCTATGGGGAAGTATCAAGAACTCTATGTCCATTTGTACTGAGCTTGAGCAAAGATTTTGCGATGAGGAGTACGATATTTCCTTTCTACTTCCACAACTCGATAAAATACACGTAGATGCTTCATTAATTGTTGGCAATGCAAGTACCTTAGATTTCATTGCACATACCACTAAAGGGAACCAAAAATACATATTTTGCTGCCTATTCACATTAGCAGAACTTGGAAAAATTAAAAACTGTACATCAATAAATGGCAGTACTATAATAGTGATTGAGGCCCCGGAGCAGGCTCAGTTTCTAGATTACCTGCAGAACTCAACGAAAGATCCTACGTACTCTCAGTATCAAAACTGTGTGCTATCGAGAAATGAAAATGAATACCTCAGAGACTACCGGCTCTACAATGCCTCCATTAAATGTCCAAATCAGACAAGTAATGCAAAACAAGACAATAATTACAGCGCTTCATTCCAAGCATGTTTCAGTAATGAGCTGCATTCCAGCAAATCGTCTATGATATTAGATTTTGTTGGACCATATGTATATTATCAATTACAAATGATATGGCAAAATGAATACACTGATGGACCTTTCTGTAACTGGACAGACACCATCCAGGTAAGATTAAATTAATAATATTGATTGTTCATGTACGCGTTAAGGAATCAAGATTCATGTAAATGAAGAATTTTGAAATGCTTATTAGGCAATGATCCAGTAACACAGAAACATAGAAAATAGAAGGTGATGGCAGATATGGACCATGTGGCCATCTTAGTCTGCCTGTTTTCAGTACTTTATGCTGTACCGCAGAACCCTTTTTGGTCTGTGGCTTATCCTCTCTTCCCTATTGCAAAAGTAGTCTTATATCTATCCTATGCATTCTTGAATTCCTCTATGGTTTTGGCCCCACCACATCTGCAAGGAGGTTGTTTCGAACATCTACTATTCTCTCTGCAAAAAAGTACTTCCTAATGTTACTCCTGAGACTACTCCCCTCTAGCTTCATGTCATTAGGCTATGGCAAATGTGTGCCTTCATCTAGGATCAAACCTCTGACCCTCTGCTTGTAAAGTTAGAACACACCCAGTGTGCATCTGAGGAGCTTAAAGGATAGTAGAGAATGGTTTTGATTCATCAGCTTCTGGGTTATGTGCCCAGCATGCTTCCACTGTTACACTCTGCTGCCACAAACAGGTTCACCCAACATGGAGCTCAGATGCATGACCCTGAGATTAAGAGTCTCCTACTCTACCAACTGAGCTAGCCAGGTTGCTACAACTCTGTTTCCAAAAGGACAAGCCACACGAGGTTCATGATCATTGCAAATGTATTGTCCTTAAACTTCCCACTGGATCTAATAGTTTAAATATATGGTTGATCCTGAAATCTCAGGAAGAAAGTATCCTCTCCACTAACAGAAATCAGCATGTGCACTCAGCAACTCTTTTCACCACTGTTCCATATATGTACAGTATTTCTGGTTAATCCTTTTCCTCATTAGTACATAAATAAACTGCTGGTGTGATGACCTGAAACTGTAAGAGAAACAGGTGATGATGTTCACTGAGGGAAGTGGTGATCAGCAATTGCGTGATCTGATACCAAACAGCCTCTGCATTACTCGGGTCACTGATAATTTAGGGAAAGGATAGAACAGGTGGGAACAAAAGGGAATTTATGTATGCCAGCTTAATACCCATGTTTGGAGTTCATGGGGGGAAAAAGACACAGTCCACAATTCCCTACTAGCTTTCTCAGTAGATGAGTTGGTGTGCACTTATAGCAATCCATGTATCGCTGATCCCTTCCATGGCTGTGTCCACGTATGACCACTTGATGAAGTGAAGTGGAGGCTCTATCAGAAAGTTAAAGATAGTGTTAGTGTATCATCAGTTCAGATCTGAGCCATGAATGACACCCTCCCAACCCCACATCTCATCTGTCCAGCATTTGTCAAGTGAGTTCCACAGGTTATATGTTGCAGTCACAGAGTTTATGCACGGGATATGATAGCCCATCTCAGATGAGACATCAATTCTGTTTTCCTGATCATCAATGTTAGTTGCAAGATTGTGCAGTCTCCACTAGCTGTTGCCATTCTATCTGCCAGTCAGTAACAAGGTTCTCCATTGTGTCGACTGTCTCCCTCAGCTCATTGAACTGGTTGCCATGAGTTGTGGCAGTCTCTGTCAGCACTTTGAGGACCCTCACAGGTGAGTTATTTGAGAGAATATTTTAGAGAATTGACTTTTATTTTAGCCAGTCAATTGTGATGAAGGGCAAAAGAGCATTTTCTTGTTGAATCGGTGCAGTTGAGGGGGTCATCGGGGCTCAGCTGTGGTACACTTAGGGTTTGTCTAATGGAGGTAACTAAAAGAGGAAGAGGCAGATTATGCCATTCTCTACAATCATGTCAAAATAGGGAACAAAATGTCCATCAAGTGTGTCAGTGGTGTGTGTGTGTGTGTGTGTGTGTGTGTGTGTCTGTGCGTGCATGTGAGCATTCAGCATCTACCTCAACGCCCTGCCTAAATCCTGCCCTGGCAACCTTCTCCTCTACATGGATGATGCTGTTCTTTATGTTGCACATCCTGATCCTCTCTCTCTCTCTCTCTCTCTCCAGCGTACCTTACATAACTCCTTCTCTCAGATTGAACACTGGTTTGCTGAACACAGATTGGGGGTCAACATTAAAAAACTAAGATGATGTTCTATGCCCACCGCCAAAACAGATCAAAGGATTTCCCCCATGAAATACTGTCTACCTATCTCATCCCATCCCACTGGAACAGGTCCAAAAGTATAAGTATATAGGTATTACATTTGACTCTTCCCTCTTATTCCACAAACATATAAAAATCCTCACCTCCACCACCAACATCCACATAGGTCTCCTTTACAAGGAAAAGACTGCCTGCCACCTGAAGCACTTTGCCTAGCTATTACCTCTTCAGTCTTATCGCTGGTGGACTATGGCCTCACAGTCTATGCTGCCTCCGACCATACGGCCCTTCATCAAATACAAGTAGTCATCAATAAGGCCTGCTGGCTCCTCTCGGGTGCTGACAGAAATACACATACCTGCACCCTATACGTGCTCACCAAAATCCTCTCCCTTGAGATAAAACTATTATACCAGACCTGTCTCTTCACCAAAGAAATCCACCTGGGTTTAACCCCAATAGGTGTCTTGGTTTCTCTTTAGGAAGCCAACTTCTCAGTGTCCACATGGGCTGCCCCAAAAACTATCTGGAAGGTGCCTAGGGTCAGGGCAACCTTGGCCAGGTGATCCTTCCTCCTTAGAGGTCCATTCTGGTACAATGCCCTCCCACCGGTTGTCACATCAATCACCAATCTAGGTCCTTTTAAAGCTGCCTTAAGGACCCATATCCTCTCCTCACATCAATGCCAGTGTAATCAGTAACCTGTGGATCCTGCACCAGAGCACTAGACCATGCAGCCACCCTTAGCTGGGCAATGGAGAGCCCTCACTATTTCTAGTCTACAGGCTCCTAACCTACCTTGGTTACCATATAGTTGCACTGGACTATGAATGCATTGTATTATGTATAAGACAAGGCCTCCCTGAGGCGGCTTAATACCATCTCATGTCATGCATTGCTTTAGCTACCAATTGTATAGGTCTTAGCTGCTCATTAGATAAATATCTTTATAGCTCTGCCCTGCTTTAGCTATCAAATGTATAGCCATTAACCTGTGCTCATTATATTCATACTGTGTATGATTGCTCACCCACATTTATTCTATGTATGTACTGTATGAATGTCTTTGTTTTATTCTGACATGGAGCCTTTGGAAATGAGTCTATGACCCAAAGGGTTGTAATTTCGATTTCCTAAATAAATAAATAAAACTTGCATTCCCAAAGGATGCTACAAGACTTGCAATTGTCATCAAAACAGAAGGCGAGTGGTGCTTCTTACATAAATAGGGTTTCTTTCTGTAATCTTAGTGTTACAGCCATGGTTATGGAACTTACTAAAGCATTTGTTTATGTTAAAAGATTTGAATCTTCAATGCTTTTTAATTTCTATAGCCTGGAATAGTTATGTTACAACTGCATAAAAATCAGGCTATCTAGAAGCAGGGGTGGGGGAGGAGGGCAAAAAATCAGCATAACTAGAAGCAGATCAGCCAGCCAAACTGAGCTTTGCTGCTCCTGGAGTAGACAATTGGCTTCTTCCTTCAGTGGCTAATCACTTCCATGGAATCGGATCCGAGCAAGAATACAATACCTGGGGTGAAGTCGGTGGGAAAAGCTTTCCATAGTGCAATAGTTTGCAAAGTGTCCAACAGCTTCCTCCAGCCAGTCACTTAGTCGAGGATAGCCTGATGGGGCAACACCTGAGGAGAGGAAGGGATGGAGGTTAGATATAGTATCAAGCACAATGGCACAGCAGGACACTTAAGGACGGGGTGGGGATTAGTGAGGTAGGAGACACAGTATCACACAAAGGGTGGGGAAGGAGAGTGGGGGGGTGGAGGACTCCACAACCCAGTAGACGCAATTAAAACATATAATCTATTCTGGACTATTGGACTGTTTTAGTCTCTTTGGTTAATCAAGTTAATCCATGCTGTAATATTGAACTGTCTTAGTCTCTGCGACCTGTAGCCAATCCACTGCTAGGCTATCCTATGGTTTTTACAATAACAAACAACAATCACCAGATAACAGGCATTCTCTCTGCTCTCTCTTCCAAGCAATTAGCCTATACATGGACCCTAAAATGCTACAACGTACAATATACTCTCCATAGCACACTGCTCCTGACCTGTATGCTCAGCTTGCAGTGACCTCAATCATGGGAAGTCTAAATTGATTAGTCTTCCTTGCTAGTCTTCTTGTTCTCAGCTACTATGTGGACTGGGTCATAGCTGTGGCCCTCTGTCACCCCATGAGTGACAGTTCATCTCCCCTTCCAGTTCACAGTAGACCAGAATCCCCAGTGGTGCTTCTCTTCATCCCCGTCTACCTAAACTAAATACAGCTTTGCTTGGGCTCTGGCTGCATAAATGACTACATGCTCCCAGTGCAACTACTACCCTTGGAATGCTCTCTTCCTGTACCTTGTCCTGGGTAAATGTCTCTGCTCTCCTCCTGCTGCTCCAGGCTAGGGACAGTGAAACCAAACCTGGACCCACACTCCATTCTCCCCCACCCCATTCTGCATCATCTATACCTCTCACAAAAGGTCTAAAAATTGCCCATATGAACATTCAGCCTACGCCCAAAAATAGATGAATTAGAAGCCTGGACCATGCAGATGTCTCCTAACATCATATGCATTTCAGAATCCTGGCTAAAACCAGCCATCAAACAGCACGAGGTGTTCCTTCCTGGCTATGGCATGTTTAGAAATGATAGGATAGGCAAGTGGGGTGGAAGTGTATTAATCTACTATAAGTCAAGCCTAGACATCACCATTCTCCCTGCTCCTGTCTCTTCATCTCCCCTTGCTGAGTCCCTGTACATCACCCTTACACTTGCAAATGTTAAGAAACTCATCATAGGGAGTATTTATTGGCCCCCCCGCCTAGTCACCACTGGCCTGTCTCCTCTCCTTGTCTCCTTTGGCAACCTTCCAAAGCATGACCTTATACTATGTGGGGACTTTAACATTGACTGGCTCCACCCCAATGTTGATAATGTCTGTGCTTCACTTGCTGACTGTAGCCTTACCCAATTAATCCATGATCATACATGAGTCAACCCTAAATCTGGCAACCATACCCTGCTTGATTGGATGGTTACCAACCTCCCGCTGAAAATCAAATCTTCAGGCACACTCTCTGATTGTACAAGTGACCACTCTCCCACCTTTTGTATATGGAGAAATAACTATCCCAACCCTCCTCCTAAGATCTTCCTGGTTCAGGATATGATTAGGTTTGACGTTGACAGTTTTATGTCCACCATTAACACTACAGATTGGAGCCCCATTAATTCACTGCCTGACATAAATCTAGCCCTGGACTTCCTGATCTCCATCCCCACCCAAGTAGTTAACCAGTACACCCTTCAGAAATCATGCCAGACCAAGGGTGTTAAGGCTCTGTGGCTCTCCAGGGAAATTAGATCCCAGATGGCCCTCTGTGACAAAGCAGGACGAATGTATAAAAAGGGTGGACATCCCACTGACTGACATAATTACCGGCAGCTCAGGAATAAATTAAAAGTTTCCTGCAAAAAGCAAAGTGATACCATCTCAAATCTCTCCAAACTGAACACCTTAGCAACCTCAAGGAATTCTGGAGGAAAGTTGACTCTCTAGTATAAGGCAAGGTTGTGGAAAACCCAAGCTCAATTTCTGTTATTGGCTCCACCCTTGACGACCCACTCTCCATAGCCATCGGATTTAACAATTTCTTCCCTGACCTCCAAAAATACACCTTGATCTTCTACAACTCTCCATCTCCTCACACGGGTTAGCCACCCAACCTAGGGGATCATCCTGCATTCCACTTGAAACTTGTCACACTGAAAGAGGAACAGCAGCTTCTCTCTAACTGGAAACCCAAAAGCTCTCCCGGATACGACTCTCTGGAACCAAAATTTCTTAAGCTGGGTGCCCCTGCCCTAGCTCTCCCCAACTGTGACTTGTTTAACTGGTCTTTCCTCTCTAGCCTCATACCTGATAAATGGAAGGTGGCTGTAGTAGTCTCGGTCCACAAAGAGGGACCAAACTCCATCATAGACAACTATTGCCCTATATCACTACTCTCTCCCCCGGCCAAACTCCAAGAGCACTTTGTCTATAATCATCTCCAAGACTACCTAGACTCTCACAATCTACTATCACCCTGTCAACAAGGCTTTAAAAAGAATCACAGTACTCTAACTGCACTCATAAAACAACAGCCGACATATTCCACACAGTGGATAAAGGCCTGGCCACTGGAGTCATCTTTGTGGACCTGACAAAAGCATTTGATCTTGTGAACCATGGGCTTCTGCTTCACCAGGTTCATCCCTTTGGTTTGGACCACAGTGCTCTGAGCTGGATCAAGAGTTATCTGTCTGGTCACTCCCAGAGAGTTAAGTGGGATGGCTGTCTCTCGGAGCAATGTCCAATTACCCATGGTGTCCTGCAAGGTTCCATTCTGGGCCCTATGTTATTCTCACTCTTTATCAATGAACTCCCCAGCTTCTGCGGGGGAGCCTCAGTTCATCTATGCACAGATGATGCCATCATGTATCACTCCTCTCCCCTTATAGATCAAATCAATTGGGAACTTGCCTCAGATTTTGCTTCCCTTGAAGCCTGGTTCAATTGTAATCATCTTATTCTCCAATAAAAGAAAATTAAATGTTTGGTTTTCATTCATCGTCCTGCACAAAAGCCCAATCTCCCAACCCTTATCATTTCTACACTTAAGGGCAATTCCCTAAAGGTCATCCATTCCTTTAAATACCTGGGTTTTACATTGGACTCCACACTCTTGTTGAACTCCCATGTCTCTAACACTGTCAAATCTCTCAACCAGAAACTAAGGACGCCTCTATCGAATTTGTCCATACTTCACACTTGCCTCTTGCCTTAAAATTGCTTCTGCATCTCTCCTTCCTCGTGTTTCCTATGCTGCTCCCCTCCTTCTTTATTCTAATTCCTCCTCCCTGTCCCTCCTCTCTCGGGCATATCATAGGGTCAGTTGGTTTGCCTTAAGGGCTCCTTCCCGCTCTCATCATTGTGATGTTCTCACCTATCTGGGGTGGTTTTCCTATGAAGCAAAACTGAGGTATCCCTCCTTGTGTCTCATATTCAAGCTTGTCCACAAATTTACCCCTCCCTGCCTCAGTGAACCTATATGCCTCAGACAAGCACCATGCACACTTTGCTCTGCCTCTGTCCCCCTTCTCATCGTCCCCAACCTATGTTCTTGCTGTCTCCCAATGCTCCTTTTCATATGCTGCACTTGCTGATTGGAACTTCTTTCCTCCCTCCATTCTGTCCTGCTCCTCCCTCTCAAAATTTCAGTGTCACCTATCTGTGTACCGCTGCTACCTGCTCTTGCTTTCACTGAAGGTGCCTACCTAGAAACTCCTGTACCCTCCCTACTGCTGTCTCCTCTGTCCACCTTTTCTTGCACCACTATTGCTCCACTTTTCATAAAACAAGAATGACTGCTTGTTAATGTTTTTATCTTAGCCGTTCCTTCATATATTGGTTGAATGCATACTATGATGTGTTGTCCTCTAACTGTCCTGTTACTATCTCTCTGCACTGTTATGCTTGCATCAGGCATAAAACTTTGTTTGTTGCTCTCTAAGATAAATTTTTAAATCAACTAATTGTAAATTTGAAATGTCCGGTGAAAAGTATTTTTTCTATTGCCTACTTTGTTACTTGAGAACTGCACTGTTGTTGTGCTGTATCTGCATGGTTGACACTCGACCCCAGGATGTCCCTGGACAAGGGACTGTAATTGTCTCAGTGGACTTACCCAGTTACGAAAACTCAAATGAATGCATAAATCAATTTGTAAAATATCTGTACTGTTCCACTCACCTGCCTTACCTGCCCACTAATGCCTTTCCCTAAGTGATGTCAAGGCAATATATGAATGGGTGCACCGTGGCTTGCAGTCACATGAAAGTGCAGTTATCTGAACAGGAATAAAAATGACTTAAAATGTGGTTTCAGCTTTGTGAGTTTTGTTTCTGACACCAGAACAGCATTAGGAGGGGAACCATTGAACTAATGAACACTTGCGGGTACATTCCTGACAGTTGTTCTTTAAGACCTTAGAAACCTAGACTCTGATGGCAGATAAGGACTGATTGGCCTATCCAGTCTGCCCATTTCCCTACCTACTGGATAAGCTGCAGATCCTAGTTAACCACAGTCAAAACAAAAGGAGCGCACTCCATACCAAAGGGAAGTTCAGAGTTTCGTAGTTATAATCCCAAATTAGAATTTATTCAGCTTGTGAGCTCACATAATACACAGCTTATGCCTGCTATCACCCAGTGATTTGACTCATCGCGAGTCTTCCTCAGGGGTCCTATGCATTCTTAAATTCCACCTCTGTTTTGGACCACACAACCTGCTCAGGAAGACTGTTCCATGCATCCGCCACCCTCTTCTTGAAAAAATAGTTTCTCATGATGCCCCTGGGTCATCCCCTCTATCTTCAAATTCTGCCCCCTTGTTCTTGCACATCTCTTTTTCTGAAAGATGCTACCTTCTTGGACTTTATTGACTCCCTTGAGGTACTTGAAAGTTTCTATCATGTGTCCCTTCTCTCTCCTTTCCTTGAGGGAATATATGTTAAGATCTTTTAGTCGCTTGTCATATGGTTTCTGGTGCAAACCGTGCACCAGTTTAGTTGCCCTCCTCTGGCCTGGCTCCGTCCTGTCTATGTCCTTGTGGAGATGGGGTCTCCAGAACTGCATACAGTACTCCAGATGGGGTCTCACCAACTGTCTGTACAGAGGGATAACAACTTCCTGCTTTCTACTGGTAATGACATTCCCTATGCATCCCAGTATCATATGAACATATGAACATACGAATGTTGCCAGCAGCAAAAGGCCATCCTGTTCTATCTAGGCAGCTCGAGATTGCAGCTAGCTCCCTATTCAGTAGCTGCCCCCTTCCTCCCTTTACCCTCCCCTTTGCCTTGTACCACCCCATTTTGAAGCATTCCACTGTGTTACATGCCACCACCTCAGCTGGTAGTATGTTCCACCTTTTCATTACCTTCTCCAAAAAGAAATGCTTCCTCATCTCCCTCCTGAATCTACCCCCCTCCAATCTCATGTCATGGTCCCTTGTGTCTCTCCTCACCCTCCTCCTGAATAGACCCTCTGTGTCTGTTTTGATTATCCACTTCATGTATTTGAAGATCTCAATCATGTCCCCCCGTCCCTCCTCTCCTCCAGTGTGTACATGTTTAACTCTCTTAGTCTGACCTCATATAGCAATTCCCCCAGGCCCTGAATCATCTTTAATGGACTACACTGCACCCCCTCCAGTAGCCTAATGTATTTTTGTAGATACAGGTGCTAGTACTGTGCGCAGTATTTGAGGTGGGGTCTAATCAATGATCTATATAATGGTAGAATAATCTCCCTTCTTCTTAAAGTAATTCCCCTTGCACTGCACTTCAGCATTTTGTTGGCCATTGCTGCTGCCTTTCTGCATTGCACAGAACTGTACATTGCTCCTGTGATGAGCACTCACAGATCCTTCACCCATTCTGTAACCTCCAGCCACCCCACCCTCCAGATGATAGCTTCTCCTCGGATTTTTGTTCCAAAGTGCACTACATTGCATTTTTTGAATTGTACCCCAGCTGCCATCTGTCAGACCATGCCTCTAGCATTGCCAGATTCTCCTGTATCCCTCATCACCCAGCCTGGTCATCCACTACCACTCCCATCTTGGTGTCATCCACAAATAGGGTGATTCTGCTGATGCCCTATGAGATGTCTCCAATAAATATGCCAAACAGTACTGGGCCCAACACTGAATCCTGTGGAACATCACTTGTCACAGGCTTAGGGGATGAGTATTCCCCACCTACTAATGCCCTCTGCTGCCTATCATATATCCAGTTCTCCACCCACCCCACCAGTTTTGCTCCTGCCCCATGCCCTGTAGCTTGCTTTCAAGTCTCCCATGCAGTACAGAATCGAAGGCCTTACTGAAGTCAAGGCACAGAACATCCACCTCATAGCCCCTGTCAATTTGTCTAGTCACCCAGTCATAGTATTTTACCAGGCTGGTCTGGCATGACCAGCCCTTGACAAATCCATGCTGCCTCCCATCCTGCACCCCATTCACCTCCAGTAATGCCACTAGCCTCTCCTTTAGATGGTCTCCATGAGCTTCCCCACTATGGATGTTAGACTTACTGGCCTATAGTTCTGTGGTTCGTCTTTGGTCCAGTCTTGTGGAGGAGAACTACGTGAGCCAGTCTCCAGTCATGGGGTACACATCCTGTATCTTGAGATGAATTAAATAATTCTGCCAAGGGTCCTGATAGGACCTCTGCCAGATCCTTCAGCACTCTTGGTTGTACTCCATCTGGTCCTGGTGCCTTGTCCACCCTCCATGCCCTTAATCCCCCCAGCCCTTCTTACTGCCTTCTCATATTGCTTTCTACCTTTAGGTCATTTGAGAGGACTACCCCTGGTCCCTTTTATGATTACCTCAACTGATGGGGCCACCCTCAGAGACTTCAGTAATAAGTTCTACACTACTGGACCTGACACCCTGAAGACTCTGTCCGCAGATGTTTTCAGCCTAATCTTGGGGACAAAAGGGAAGCCCTAATCAGAATGGTGGGGGTGAGCAAGACAATTCAAATGTAGTAGATTCACAACCTACCAGGTCATAACATCACATGCTTAATAGCGTACAACATTTTGGCTAACCCGGGATAGCGCCATAGGCAAGAGCGAATGGTGCAATATCGCGTATACTGCTGTATGTGGTATTGCACCATTCACACTTTCCCAGGCAGAGGATAAGACCTCTACTGGGACTGGGTTCTGTGGAGCAGCTGTCATGGCTCACTGGACTGAGCCACAGCAGCAGGAACCTAGGCACTGCGTCTGGTACTGGGTTTGATTCCCGGTCTCAGAAACGTTAATTGTTTTGAACTTTGTGCACTCCCTGAGTTAACCCCTCCCAGAGTTGAGAATCTTTAGTGGGAGGGGGTTGGGACCACCATAATGGGGGGTGTGGGGTGGAGCCCCCCACAAAAAAAGACATGCCTCATAGCAGCACGATTTTTGCCATGCGGCATAATGTCTTGCGACATTATGACCCCGTGCCGAGTCACAATATTTATCTCTTACTCTTTATCACTTTTATTTTATTAATTGTTGAAAGAACATAAAAAAACACACATGCTGTCAGTAGTATGGATTAAATTATTTGTGATATATTTGATAAAAATAGGCAGAAAATTACTGCCTGGATAGCAAACTTTTTATTAATATGTATGTCCACCATTAGACTGCTTATGAATATCTGGAATCTCTTGTGCAAAGGAATTAAGATTTTACACTGACAAAAGTGTAAACACCAGTTTTTGTCCACACTGTGGGATATTGATTGACATTCCATGTCTGTGTATATATAGTAAGAACCTATGAAATACATCACGCACATTCTAATGATATACAGAGTGCGCTTAGCTATGCATGTACTAAAACTGTGACTGTCTTTTACAACAAAAGGTTGGCCATCTTTGTCCCAGATGATGCCCTATATAAAGGGCAAAACATTAGCTATTTGCCATAATGTGGACAGAGCTGAAGTAAAACGTTGAAATAAATCTTGAAGAATTTTGGAAACAGTCTTTTTTTGAGTTCTGACTAATTTTTATGTTTGCTTGCACTCATGTGCAAGAAACATAGTGCCACCATATGAGTTTTTGTAGGTGTGGCACCCCTGCTTCCAATGCCTTGATTCTTTTTGCAGGCATGGCCACACCACACCAACAAATGTCTGAGCTGTCTATGTCAGCAGTTCAGATGCAGTGGTGTACAGTTGAAAGAAAATGACCGCTACAATCAGCAGTGGTAACGTATAGGCATATTGCTGTTGGCAGTATGCAAACTGCCTACACATGATCACCACTGATTGTAGCAACCGTCAATGCATATTAGACAAACCTCTTGTGTCCTCCATAATGTGGTTCAATCATATAGGAAAGACCTGCAGTTATGCAATGGCTTCTCCTTTGCTGAGCGGACACTTCGTACTGTATCACAGCAATTTCTGCCAAGGTAGTGAAAACATATTTGATTCCCTGATGCAGCAGCAGCAGTAACCCAGGCAAAATTACATTGAAGCACAACCCATTCTGTTCATTGTGGTATCCCAGGCTCTTAGTACAAGTTACTGGTTGGGGAAGGGAACTTACCCTGAGGTCCTCAAAGAACCGGAGAGATTGCAACACTGAGAAAATCGATACCAGGATCATCATATTTGCACATCCCTCTTCTTTTGGCTGCAGGCCCCCCCCAACAAGTACCCAGGTAGCACACTGGGGGTCCACCCCAGCGTGCTCATGCAGCTTCCCTGCACACTGTATGGCAGACAGGGGTGACCAATCCCTGTCGGCTCCACTCCCCCCCAAACAAACTTCCAGGTGCCAAGTTGGGAGCCTATCCCAGTGTGGCAAAAGTCCCGCATAGTCATTTTTTTAAAACACCCCGTAACAAAAGAAAACAGTCCCTTGTTGACTCTCTTGCCCCTCCCCAACCTGCGCCCACCCCCTGCGTAACCCACCTCCCCACCTCACCTCATACTTACCTCCAGAACCTGGCAAAATGAACTTCAGTGAGTGGGAACATGTCTACACTCTTCAAACCCGACCATGAACTGAAGAAATGCTGGTAAGCTGTATAATGGCATAAACTGTTTTTTTTTTTCAACTTATGTGGCTATCTTGGCCATTTTTTAGAATTTTGGCATCAAATTCTCAACATGGGGTTCTTGGGACCCCTCCTCATGAATTCAGTCACTGTCATGGTGTTATTTGGCCCCAAAAGGTGATTTCGCTGTCACTGCACAGAATCACCTTTTGGGACTAACTAATGAAACAACAGTGTCACTGTTCATGAGGTGGGCTCTCAAAAAGCCTATATTGCAAATTTGGTGAAAATATTTCCAAAAAATGACTCTGTTATGAGCGTGTGTTGCACAGTTTCCATGCACACTTGTAACCTCATGAATTTGTAATATTTTAACTCCAGATTTTCAGCACTGGCATTTTTTCACATCTCCTTATGAACAGTACAGCTGTCATTTTTCACATCCTGGCCAAAATGTTTTTTTCACATGTCTGGTGCAGAGAAGTGCATTTGCTGTGTGAAATTAGTGTTCAGGCCAGATTAAAAAATCACAGTGACACTGTTCATGAGCAGAGGTCCTAAAATGCCTATGTTGAAAATTTTGTGAAAAAATTCCAAAAAATGACCACGTTAAGGGCAGGCATTACGCAATTTTTATGCATGCTCGTAACTTTGCCACTTTTTCATATTTTCATTCCAGATTTTCAACATTGCCATTTTTAACACCTCCTTATGAACAGTACAGCTGTCATTTTTCACATCCTGCCCGAAATGTGTTTTTGCACCTGTGGAGCAGAATGGTGCAGTTGCTGTGCAAAATCAACATTTGGGATGGATTAAAAAAATCACAGTGCCACTCTTCATGAGGGGAGGGCCCATAAAACTCATGTTAAACATTTGGTGCAAAAAGTTCCAAAAAATGACCATGTTACTTGCATACGTTGTACAGTTTCAACACAGTATCATAACTTCATGGATTTTTCATATTTTTACTCCAGATTTTCAACATTGCCATTTTTCTACACCTCCTCAAGAATAGTACTGATGTCGTTTTTCACATCCTGCCCAAAATGTGTTTCCGCAAATGTGGCACCAAATGGTGTAGCTGCTGTGCAAAATCACATTTTAGGATTGAGTAATGAAATGATAATGCCACTGTTCATGAGGTGGAGTCCCAAAAAAGCCCATTCTGAAAATTTGCAGTGGAAATACCAACAAATGCCTGAGCCATTAAGGTTTTCAACCATAATGCCCACCCTGTAGAGACTGACTGGTGTCAGGGGTGTGACTTTGGTTCGTCGGCCGTAATGCTCACGGCATTCTACCTCCACCCTACAGCCACTGAAAGGCATCAAGGTGTGCCTTGGGGTCTTCCACCCTGAAGTTCACCAATTCTCTTATACTGCACCCATCTCAGCTTATTTCCTTATGAAATGGGTTGTGTATAAGAGACAAAGACCCCAAAGCACATCGCAACACCTGTCGGTGTCTGCAGGGTGGGTTGAGGTGGAATGGCATAAGCGTTATGGCCGACGACCCAAAGGCACACCCCCAATGCCTTTCAGTCACTGCATGCTGGGGGTGAGGGTTGGCATTAGTTCAATACTGCCATTCCTATTCTGCATCTCTCTAACTCCTGCACTACCAGTGCCAATGCCAGCAAGCAAACATTCGGCATTGGCAAATGCTTGTTGAAGTTTGTATTGGATTTGATTGTGCCTAAATCAGCCCCAAGTTACACGTTTGGGATATTTACACTAATTGGGGTACCCAGAGGCTTTCTGTGATTGTGCTTTGGAACTTCTGTGGGAATAGTCACCTGCTTCACTCTGGATGACCTCAGACCTTTGAACTCAGGAAGGATTGAGGTGTCTTAAGATAGCCTTAGGACTCAGACACAGTGTCTGCCATTTGCATAGGATGGATCCTGGTGCATTACTTTCAACAAGAACCATCAAAGGGTGGTCTATTAAAAATATTTCACTGGATTTATTTAAAATAATAACATATAATATACAATACACTGCTATTTATATTTTTCTAGAGTTTTTTGCAGTGTGGTTATACACAACTCCAGGGTGGGCATGGCCACATTTGATGAAACAGGTACCAGCTTTGAAACTAGACTCAGAATTCATTTGTAACTTTATGGAAAATGATCACAAAAACTAGATGAAGTGATGAGAGGCTGAAATAAAGCTCTGGAAGTGGAAAGTACTGAAAAAGACCTCACTCACAAATTTGAAATCTTTTTTTGTACATTCTCTTTATTCATCACGGCTCTGTGGAACTCTCTCCAGCAACCACCCATGTTGATCTCTACCTCCCAGTCTGAAACTTACCTTTGGCCTCTCCAGTCAAGGGGATACCTCAGCTCCAAGCTCCCTGAGGTAGGGTCACCCATCCCAGTGCTCTATCTATAATCCAATGCCCCAGAGTTAAGAGAGGGACAGGTCCCAGAGGCACATTTGATGGCGGGAGTGTGGGCCTGACATGGGTGGTGTCATCGCCTATTCACAGTCGGGGGGGTTCTCCTTGGGTGTTGCTGCCCCAGAGCTTGGATGTGCAGTGATGTCCTGTTCAGCATGCATGTGTTCTTGAATGCACCCAAAGGATGTCCACCACAGCTCAATCCCCTATGTCTGCCTGCTGGGCATTGCAGTCCCCAAGTCACCACCAGGGGCTGCTGCACTGGCTAGGATGAACCCATCCAAGGAAGGAGAGCAGTCCATAGGATGCTTGACCCTTCCACATCCCCACTGACCCCCGATGACCCATGCTTGTTCCCAAACATGGGTCATCGACGTGGCATGAGTTGTGATGTCCAGGGCCTCAACCCTCAGCACCACCAGGCTGGCATTACAAATTGGAAAATTAAAAAGAAAAGACTGTAAATTTGAGTGGCATAGTTTCATTCTCAGTACTTAAGTACCTCCATTATAAGAGAATTTCAAGTTCTCATAGACCCAAATTTAGGCATTAAATCTAAAAAGCTAATGGACCTCTGCAAGCAGATCAAAAATAAATACAGTAATGAATTTATGTAAGCATTAATAGATGCAATTCCAGAAGAAAGAATAAACTTATAGAAGAAATTAAATAATACAGAGCAGCATAAACAAAGGCAGAAGAGAATTTAAATTTACGCTTGAGGAGATAAATTTATTTATTTGAATTTTGGTGACCAGGTAAGTCCACTGAGACAATTATAGTCCCCTTTTCAGCACTGACCCAGGGTTATAACAAGCAATACAACACAGTGTAAATAAAGCAGTGAAGCCCACCAGCAGCCATGCCTGAGACACAGTCAGGGCCCAGCTCTTGACCTGGGGGCTGAAATTGCCATGGCCTCGGCTCCTCTGGCCGACAGCTGCCACCGCTAAAGCCTACCCACCAGCTGCTATGCCTGGCACAGTCACAGCTCAGCTCTTGAGCTGGGGGTTGTAATTTCCATAGCCTCAGCTACTCCGACTGATGACAGCCACTGTTAAAGCCTGCCCACCAGCTGCTGTGCCTGGGACACAGCCAAGTCCCAGGTCTTGACCTGGGGACTGAAATTGCCATGGCCTCAGCTCCTCCAGCCAACAACTGCCACCCCTAAAGCCTGTCCAACAGCTGCCATGCCTGGGACACAGTCAGGTCCCAGCTCCTGACCAGGGGACTATAATTGCCATGGCCTTGGCTCCTCCAGCAGATGGCTGCCATCACTGAAGCCTGCCTACCAACTGTCGTGCCTAGGATACAGTCAGGTACATCTCCAAGGGGACACTCCAGTTCTCAAAGCAATCCTCTGATTGGTCCATGACATGCAGGAAAAATGGTAATTGGACACTGTCACATCCCTGCTGTACAACCATTGGCTAACTCTGAAACTCTTCCTAATCTTGAATTTTGGCTGGAACTGTAGCTTCTTGAGCAACTCTCTGCTACAAATTTAAACTGTAATATTTTCTCCCACCCTCCCACCCCAAACCTGGCTGCCATTAAACACATCTAAGCACCACCCCACTGCTCCCATCCTAATTGGCTGCCTCTCCCCTAACTTTTGCATGGGAAAATAGTGGGTTACTATTTGATGGCCACACAGGGACCCAGTGAGACCTGTTATCCTGCCAGCATTCACTTGCAGTGCTCTCGCCTCTTTGCGCTGTCTGATCCTCCTCCCCCTTGCTGAGCTGGTGCCTGCTACTTATTTGCCGATCAACTCCTTACTGGCTACAATGTGTAAGTGTACCTATAAGTGTACCTTGGCTGCCTTACCCCACTTTTCATCCTTTCCTTCCTTCTCTATCACCCTAAAAACTGTAACTCCTGCAGTACTCAACCACCTGATAGCATACCTGGATATAAACTCCACTACAACAAAGGCTGGACATCTGGGGCTTTTTTCAGCATAAACATTGGGCCATGATCCTCCCTCTTTATCCATCCTCACCTTAACAACTGTGCTTATTATTATCCACCTGCCCAAGTCAATACCCCTTCAGAACCTATCATCTTAATCATCCTGAGCAAGAAAATGAAAAGGCACCACGTCACCAGAAGGTTTGTGAATCTGGCATCAAGACTGCTTAGAGAACACCTCTTAAGGACAGCCCTCCTGTTACTTCTGCTATTGAGCAACATCCACCCTAACCCAGGACCAACAAGCCCAGCAATGAATGATACTCACCACAACCACAAGGATATTCACTACAAGCAAGGATCCCTAACCTTGGCTACTCTCAACATCTGTAGCCTCTTATTCAAAATTGACACCCTTAAAGCCTGGGTCTCACTACACAGCCCTGACATACTCTGTAATGGAAACGTAGCTGTCTCTCAAAATATCTGACACTGCTGTTGCCCTACCTGGTTATATAATATTCAGATTGGATAGGTCCTCCAAGCTTGGCTGTGGCTGTGACATCTATCTAAAAACCTCACTTAAGGGTCCGGCCTTACCAATGGCAGACCTTGATTGCCCAACACAGGTGCTAGCAATTAAAGTGCTCCTGGGGGCACACCACAAGACATTCACAATACTGTCTGTTTACATACACCCCAAGGACTCAACTCCTGGTCTCCACAAAGTCCTGGGCTACCTACAAACCCAATTTCACATTGCTGAGACCATAATTCTAGGGGATTTCTACATAAACTGACTGTCAGTTGCCACCTGTCCTGTAAAGGATGCACTGTTGGCTCTGCATCTTACTCAACTAGTTAATTCCCCTACTAGAATTAACTCTAAAACCAGGTCAAGCACCACCCTTGATTGGATAATCTCAAATCACCCAGAATGCATCTCCAATGTAACTGTACACCCTGACTCACTCAGTGACCACTCCCCTGTCACCTGCAGCTGGTCTAACATATTTAATTCCCCCCCCACTTCAAACTATTTTCAACAGAGTACTAAGATGAGGCCATCTGGAACTTCTAAAACAACAACTGCGCTCCCAGGACTGGTCTCTACTGGGTTCCGCTGCTGATATTAATGTAGCACTCCAACATTTTATCAAGACGTTCAATGCTGCCTGTGACATACATGCTCCTCTCAAGAAAATGAAGGTTTGTGACACTGTGCATCTGTGAATTACCCCTGAGCTAATAGGTAACATAAAACAGACGGAACCATCTCTGGCACTGTACCAGATCATCTGGTAATCTACAGGATCTACAAGTCTATACCGCTGCAAGAAATGCCTGCACTTGGGCTATTCATCAGATGAAAAGTAAACACCATAAGGAATGACTGACCAATGCTTGGGGTAACAGCAGAAAATTTGGTCAAACAACAAAGATATAATTGGAAATGGCCAAAAGATGCCATCTACTATGCTAAATATGGATGGAACCCTCATCCTTGACCCAATCAATATTGCAAATATCTTTAATGATGCTTTCACTGACCTAAGCAGTGTCCTTCTGAGAGATTTCTTTGATGTTATCTCTGAGGAGTCAGAGTATTATCCTGAGAACAGGGCCAATGAGCAGCCCCCATTCTACTTTAAGAAGGTCTCGATGGCCCAGGTAAGAAAGCTACTGAATTAGGTGCTGGGAAAGTCTCGGTATAGTAGGGATTCTCTTGATCTCAAGACAATTGCACTCACGCCTGAGAAAGTACTCCCACCCATTAGTAAGATACTTAACCTCTCTCTTACCCTATCACAGTTCCCACAGTTATGGAAAACAACCCTTGTTACACCGGGTCATAAGTCTGGTGACCGTGGCCTATACAGCAACTATAGGCCAATATCAATCCTCCCTCACCTTTCCAAAGTACTTGAGCAAATTGTCACAAACCAATTTGTGGATTACTTTGATAAATACTCCTTCCCCTGTCAACAGCAACATGGCTTTAGGAAAGGACACAGTATGACCACAGGACTTCTTGAATTTATCACCTTCATCCAGCATTCAACTGACCAAGACAATCTAGCAGGTGCAGCCTTTATAAATTTAACAAAGGCATTCAACACCGTTAACCACCCACTCTCTTCCTCAAACAACTCACTAAAACTGGTCTGTCCCCTGTCATGCTGCCCTGGTTCAAAATCTATCTTGGTGACAGATCTCAGCATGTTAAGATATCCAATGTTGTCTTGGAACAGAGACCAGTATGATCTGGTGTACCACATGGATAAGTTCTAGGTCCACTCCTGTTCAGCATCTTCCTTAACAACCTACCATCTGCATCCCACTTATGAACCCTGCTCTATGTAGATGATGCTGTCATCTTTGCAAGCCACTCAGACCCAAACCTGCTTGAAACCAATGTACAATATGGTTTTATGGAAGTCGCGTACTGGTTTAGCAAACATAAATTGGTACTGAACTATAAGAAGACAAAAGTTATGCTGTTTTCATCTGCTAGCAGTAAACGCAACATGCACCCACTTACTATTAGAAATAAATAAGGAACCCGCCTCAAACAAATACAGTACTTCAAGTACCTTGGGGTTACACTTGATAGTCATCTTACATATGCTGCACGCTTAGAAAATATTGCTAGGGACATCAACACTAGACTTGGCCTACTCTGTAGACACAGAAGGAGTCTAACACCTGATGCTCTCAAACTAGCAAGTCACAGTTCTGTGCTATCAATCATCGATTATGGCTTAGTCATATATGGAGCAGCTTCTGCTACCTTATTCAAAAGGCTCACTGTTGCCTCTAACAAGGTCTGTTGACTTCTAGCAGGTGCCTTCCATCTCACCCACACTTGTGAGCTCTATGCTCAAGCTGAGTGGTTTCACCTAACTGGGAGAAGTAAGTACCAAACATGCTTTCTTACCAAAAAGGTGCTCCTAGGACTCATGCTGCTGGGGGTGGAATGCCTCCTTAACAAATCTCCCAAGACCCAACACACATGCACCTCTTCTAGTGAATTGCTTCTTGTCCCAAGATGCTGGACTACTCAATGTCAATGCTCCTTTCTCTTTAGAGTACCTTCCTGGTTTAATGGTCTGCACAGTGAACTGTCTAACCTACCTAAACTTTACCAGTTCAAACATCAGCTCTGAAAACACCTCCTAATTGAAAACTCCTGTGAATGCATCACCTAACTTTCAGACCTCCAATTTTCTCATGTTTTCCTCTGCTGTACTCCCTGCTAGCCCCTATTACCCCTTACCTACCCCAATTAGCATCTGAGACAAAGCTTTTTGGCTGCTACATTCTCCTCCTTGAACTGCTAAATCATCTCTCTCTCCTAGTATAATTTCTTCTCTACTTCTCCAATTTAATGACATTGCTGTTTTTGAAATGTATTTAAGGGTTGTTAACATCTGTGTTTTAAGTATTTTTTATAACTTGTCTGTCACCCTATATCTGTTTGTTACCCTTCCCTGATGACCTGGAACCTTTGTAAATAAACTGCCTGGCACTTAAAGGTAATATGTAATCCTAGATTAGATAGATAGATAGATAGATAAATAAATAAATAAATAAATGAATGAATGAATAAAACAAATCAAGATAGCATAACAAAATTAACATACAATATACAGTAGAAGGTAAAAGCTATAAACATATAGGTGAGGCAAAGCATGATTAAGGATATATACTTCAATAAAATCAAAAAACACCAGGCATTAGACATTTCAAATTACAAACTGAAGAATCAAAAGCTAAAATGACTGAGGGTTGAAAAAAGGGGCAAGGTTAAAAGGGATAGGGGTGGGGAGGGGTCAGGTGATAAGCAGGTAGTTCAAGTAGAATAAGGACAGCAAGCAAGGAATGGGGCAAGGATCAAGGGATAGGTAGGAGGAGGAGGAGAAAAGAACAGGGAAACATGAGGAAAAGATGAAATATCACAGGAAGCAGGGGCAGGATACAGAGAATGAAGAATGAGACATGCAGATTAGGTTGGAACTAGTGAAGAGAGGAGTAAGACAGGAAAGGAACAGATGAGGTATCACCAGAAGCAGGAACAGAAAAAAATTGATGAATTCAAGGATTTTATTAAAAATCTAAACTTAAAAAATATAAATGGAATACCAAGGACTACAAAAAAAACATGGAACAATTGATGCTAAATATCCACATTGTAACATTCAAGAATAATACACAGACTCGGATAGTGGGGCAGCTGTACTCTGCCATGCCAAATGGGTCTGTTAGAACAGAAACCTGAGCAGAGCAACAGCCCCCCCCCTTGGAAGAGAGGCAGGAGAGTCACATGAATATAGATTTCTGACTGCCCATGATTAAGAGCAAATCTAAAAAATTCTCATATGTCAAAACAATGTTTTTGAACTGAAGTACCTAGAGTAAGTTGCAAAATAAAAGAAACAATGATATCTGTTTATCTGTATAAAATAACACATCCCCTAAACCAAACCCTTGGGGAAATATTTTCTACTTTTTTTAATAACAGTAAGGGTACTAAGGCTGTCTTGTACATCAAAGATTTGACTAATGTATAAATACTGCAGTAAGGGAGTGAATGTTATTGAACACAGGGCCTTGTTGAAATTGGGAGTCCATTCTGCCTTGTTTATCTCTGTTTCACTGTTGCATTTTCTCACAGACCGGACCAGCTAGGGTTCATCCACCACATTGCAAACTGTACTAGAAAACATTTCATTAGGATTTAATGCAAAAAATGTAATCCTTCATGCATGTAAGAGGGTGAGTACTGAGCCCACACTGACATTGTGGGTATAAGTATCCTAGATACCACCAATGCCGGGTATCATGTGCAGTTGTAAACCAATGGCTCACTCTGAACAGTGGTGCAGGTAGGGATCTACTCATCACCATGGCGGTCCACCCCAACCTGCAATACCCTGCCTTCTTTAGCACAGCTATAAAAGCAACAGGTATAAGGTGCACAGAGCGTTAGTAATGCCACTTGTGCCAGCAGGACACACTGATCTTGGTGAGTAAACACTGCTTCTTTACACATAAAACCATACTGCTAAGAAAATGATGCAGAAAAGAAGTAATCAGAAGTAAATATAAATGACTGCTTATATATCCTAGTTCCACAGCAAAAGTATCCATAGGCCCAGATATTCAGACTGTGTCAGGCAATGGCAACTGGGCTGTGCAAGGGCCAGAACCAGGCGATATTCAATGGTGATGTGCCATGGTGGAGCAGCATTGAATATGGCAAGGTTGGCACACAAACTGCGCATGGCGCAGATGCACTGCACTGGTGCAAGCCACTGATAAGGAGCACGGGGATGTACCAGTGCAAGTGCAGTTGCGCTAGGCACATCACCAGTGGTATTCAGCAGGGGGTATGCAAATGAGGCCATAAGATATGCAAGGTGTAAATGGGTCCATTTGCATGTCATTATGGCCCCATTTGCATGCCTTGTGCAGGGCAGTCTGGTGACTTGCACCTGGCACCCGGCACAGCATGACGTATGTAGGGGGGATCTCGGGGCATCCCCCACCCATAGCCATGATTGCTGCACTGTATACCATACAAGCCCTAGAAATCTAGTGCCCCCCAGCCCCTGAATCCCTAAATATTGTAATGAAAGACCATCCCTGGTGGTCAAGTGGTCCTCCCTCCCTCCTGGGTCTACGAGTAATTTAAAATGACCATCCCTGCTTGTCTAGTGGAATCCTTCCTGCTCCTAGCCACAATCATGGTAATCCTTCATAAGGAAAAACCCTGGTAATCCAGTGGCACCCCACTCCTCCCATTCACACCGAACCCCTTGTCCACCCGGCCCCCCCTCCTGTCATCAGCAGATGGCTGCAGCCCACCTGCATACTGTCCATCCACCTGCCGAATTACAGGTACAGTATGGGCTATAAGCCCATTGGTCACCAGTGTGGACCAATAGGCTTGCAGGACATACTGTACTAGACAGTCCCAAATATGTGAATGAAGTCATTCACATAATCTGGGTCCTCCTTGCTCTCTGTCTCTACCACTAACTAAGCCAGTTCTCCTTAACTGTTACAGCTACCCCCATCATCCCCATCCCTTGCTCCTACACCCTATTAGCCTCCCTTCTGTTCCCATAACCATTTTCGCTTAACACACCCCCTCTCTTCTAATGTTCTCCCTACCCCTAAACTTAACTATTCTTACTTATTGGGTACATGCCTCAAAACTTTGGTGTACAACACTGGGCTCCTTATTAGGAGGGCAATGTCTGTCTGTCTGTTGTTTAATGGGGACCTTATTCCTTGTTTGTTAATGAGTTTACTATTGCTATCTAGGAATGTGGAGCTTAATCCAGAACCCCCTGTGACCAATCTTGAAAGACATACAGGTTGTTTTGTACCTGTGGGGGGAGGAGGGCTTAACATAATCCACTTTAATGCTAGAAGTGTTGTTTAAAAAATGTATGAAATTGAGGTCTGGGCAAATTTTTGTAACCCTGACATTTTAGCAATTTCAGAAACATGGCTCTGGCCCTCAATTCCTGGCACCAATGCACAGCTCTTAGGTTACTGTATTTATAGCAGAGACAGGACTAGGGTAAAAGGGGAAGGGATATGTTTTATATTAAAAATGCAATTACAGTTGATGTTATTCCTCAGAGTGGGCAGAACCAGTATTCTTTAGAGTTTCTTAGTTTAAGAATCAGTATAGGATCTTTAAAAAAACTTAAAATTTACTGCATTTGTAATCCACTAAAACAGTAAACAAAGACTTAATGAACTCACCTAGGGACAAATGACCTGGCTGGGAAAGGGATCAGAGCAGTGCAGAAGGAGTTCGTGGAGTTGGGAAGGGGCCTTAGACAAGTAGCATGCACAGTAACCTTCTTGGAGGTGATGCCTGTCTATGGTATGGGTGAGGCTAGGGTGCTCCACACCATGGGATTCAATCAATGGTTGAAAAACTGGTGCAGAAATCAGGGTTTCAGCTTCATTGGGGACTGGGGCTCCACCTAGAGGGATACAGGCCTATACTGGTGCAGTGGTCTGCATCTGTACAGGAGGAGAACTAGGATCCTAGGTGATAGGTTTAAATGCTTCATTGGCAAGCATTTAAACTAGCCAAGGGAGAGGCACTGGAAAGGAGCAGGGAAATCCTAGCCCCCCAAAAAATCAGGGTAGTTAGTGAGGTAAACACTAAGATAGAGCAGTCGATGGGGGGAAGGGCAGAGGATAAATGGAGAAAAAGACAGAAGCAAGAAGGACAGGGATGTGGCCAAAAGGGATAAGGCCATCAAAAATTGGAGGGTAATGAGTACCAATTCCCATAGTCTAGTTAACAAGCACCAGGAACTGGTGGCCTTGATGGAAGAGGGATGCCTGCATATTGTGGCAGTCACAGAAACATGGTACACAGAGAACCATGACTGGTATGTCAACATAACAGGGTACACAATCTACAGGAGGGACAGGGAGGGTAGATGAGGGGGAGGAGTAACTCTTTATGTAAGAGAAGGGATCAAAACAACAGAACTAAAGGGTAAACAGAGAGGAGAGGAGAGGAAAGGAGACACTGTGGATCACTCTGGAGACTGGAAATGGTACCAGAATCCCCACAAGGGTTGTATACAGACCCCTGTCTCAGGGGGAGGAAATGAACAAGGAAATGATAGAATGCATCCTTAGGATGGCAGAGAAAGAGGAGATATTGCTGATGGGGGACCTGGATATGCCAGATGTTAATTGAAGCACCTTTGCTGCAGCCACATCAAAGAGCAGGGCCATTCTCAATGCCCTACAGGGGTCATGCCTCAGACAGCTAGTGTTGGAACCCACTCAGGAGGGAGTAATATTAGACCTAGTACTCTCAACTGTGGATGAAAAGAGGATCTCAGATCTAAAAGTGGGTAGCTATCTGGGAACAAGAGACCACCAAACAGTGTGGTTCATGATAAACTTAGCTGTAGAGTAAAGCTATACAAAAGTGAAGGTACTGGACTTCAGGAAGGCTGATTTTGTCAAAACAGGAGATTGCCACAGAAAAGCACTAGCAGACAGGCAAGAAGGTGGGGTGGAGCAACAATGGGGAAACATCAAAACTGCCTTCACAGAGGCAACAAGTCTTTGTGTGAAGCAAATAAACAAATCAAAATGAAAGAAAAAAAACACTATGGTTCTCGAAAGAAGTGGCGGGGAAGGTTAGGGAGAAAAAGGTAGCATTCAGGAAGTATAAAGAAACACAGAAGGAACAGGACAGAGAACTGTACCAGTTAACGCAGAAGGAAGTGGGGAAGGCAGTCAAAATAGCAAAGGCCCAAACTGAGAAAAGATAGCCAACTCAGTTAAGAAGGGGGATAAAATATTTAATAGGTACATTAGGGAGTGAAGAAAGACTAAAGCAGGGATACTGAGGCTGCATAAAGAGGAGGGTGGTTGGGCAGAGGGGGCAGTGATAAAGCAGAGATACTGAAAGAATACATCTGCTCAGTATTCACAAAGGAAGAAGAGGGGAAGATACCTAATCCAGTCAATAGAAGCACTCTGGAAAGGGGGGTTGATATCAGTCCTTTCACAGGAGAAAGGGTTCTGAAAGGACTCCTAAAACTGAAGGTGGATAAAGCAATAGGGCCTGATGGGATTCACCCCAGAATTCTAAAAGAACTAAGCTGAGAACTAGTAACACCACTGACTACCCTTTTTGACAAATCGTGGGAGGATGGTGTGGTACCTGAGGACTGGAGGAGAGCAGATGTGATTCCCCTTCACAAAAGTGGGAACAAGACAGAGGCAGGAAACTACAGACCCGTCAGTTTGACCTCAGTGGTATGGAAAATGATGGAATCACTTCTAAAGGAAAGAATTGTTGAGTACCTAGAGGTCAGTGGGGCACAGGACCCAAGACTGCATAGATTCACAGCAGGAAGGTCATGACAGATGAATCTAATCGATTTCTTTGACTGGGTGACCAAAGTAGTAGACCAAGGAGGGGCTGTGGACATGTCCCATCTAGACTTTAGAAGGCATTTGACACAGTCTAGCACAAAAGATTAATAAACAAATTAGCCAGCCGGGGAGTGGGTCCCAGGGTGGTAGCTTGGGTAAAACATTGGCTAGAAAACAGGACAGAGAGGGTAATAGTAAACTGAGTCCACAGTGAAGAAAGGGGGGTTACTAGTGGAGTACCACAGGGTTCAGTACTGAATCTGATCCTTTTTATGTCTTTGTAAGTGACATTACAGAGGGACTGGAAAGAAAAGTATGTCTCTTTGCAGATGACACAATGATCTGCA
Source organism: Neoceratodus forsteri (assembly GCA_016271365.2). Taxonomy (NCBI): domain Eukaryota; kingdom Metazoa; phylum Chordata; order Ceratodontiformes; family Ceratodontidae; genus Neoceratodus; species Neoceratodus forsteri. Next base: position 89,564,486 of record CM028136.1, read on the forward strand.
ACAGGGTTGATACACAAGGTGGGGTGGAAAGGATAAGAAGAAACTTGACAAGGTTGGACGAATGGTCAAATGTATGGCAGCTTAAATTCAATGCAAAGAAGTACAAAGTAATGCACCTGGAAAACAAAGATCCAGGGGAAGAGTACATAATGGGGGGGGGGTGAGATACTGACAACAACAAAAATGGAAAGGGACCTGGGGTAGTTATATCAGATGGCCTGAAGGCGGGCAAGCAATGCAAAAAGTCAATAAGGAAGGCTGGGATGCATAGAGAGAGGCATCACCAGGAGACAACAGGAAGTTGCTGTCCCTCTGTACAGACAGTTGGTGAGACCCCATCTGGAGTACTGCATGCAGTTCTGGAGACCCCATCTCTGCAAAGACATAGACAGGGTAGAGTCTATCCAGAGAAGTGCAACCAAAATGGTGCAGGGTCTGCATCAGAAAACATGAAAAAAGACTAAAGGAGCTTAATATGTATAGCCTCAAAGAAAGGAGGGAGAGGAGGGGCTTGAAAGAAACTTTTAAGTACCTCAAGGGAATCAACAAAGTCCAAGAGGGTAGCATCTTTCAGAAAAAGGGAAGTGCAAGAACAAGGGAGAACAATTTGAAGATAGGTGGGGGAAGGCTCAGTGATAATGTGAGGAAGTACTTTTTCACAGAGAAGGTCATAAATGCATGGAACAGCCTTCCTGAGGAAGTTGTGGAGTCAAGAACAGTGGAGGAATTCAAGAATGCATGGGACAGACATAAGCCAATTCTAGTGGGGGTAGGAGGAAGTAGGCTGTTGGTTAACTAGGATCTGCAGCTTATCCATTAGGTAGGGAAATGGGTAGACTAGGTGGGCCAAGTGGTCCTTATCTGCCATCAAATTATATGTTCTATGTTTCAAGGAAATAAGTATTAACCCACAACCGATCGTGGGCCTACTTGAGAAATAATCCACAGCTGGGAGTGGGGGGATTACACCACAAGGTTGCAAGCCACGTAGTTCCAACCAACCAGCTGTGAATTTATTCCCAAGTAGACCCACTCTCTTGAGTAGGTTAATTCACTTGAAACACCGGGAAGAGAAAGGGTTTGGTGCTCTATATGTTTGTCTTCCTCATGTTACAATTGCATAAAAGTAATTTTAAAGTGCAAAATTATGAAGGTTCCTACCAAGAGGAAGAGAAAGGGGATTGGACCTTACTGGAGAAACTACATGCTGAACAGGGTGTTTTTTTTTTTAATATTGTGGTGAACAAGAGATTTGTGGTCCAGTAGTTGTTCTTGTAATTCCCTTGGCAGACCAAAAGATGGCTGTGAAACTTCAGATAGTTTTTTATACACAGATCAATGCTCTACTATGTACTACGTAAGCAATAGTACCCAACACGGTGGGTGGTATTTGGCAATACTGGACCACCCAAGGGTGTAGTGATGCCCGACACCCACCCTGGAGGGTATTATTATGTTTAGAAAATGGACATCTATGTCATGTTTAATTACATAATAAAATAAGAGAGGAAATTAGTTTAAAATGAATAAAATGTCTAGAAAAAACTGATGCTGGTAAAGTAGTACTGTACCTCCTTTTTTATGTTGCTCCGTCTTGTGTTGCTTCTTCCCAGAGAGTCATTCTGTTGCAGTTACCCACCGAAGACAACTTCCAGATAAAACCGCAACCAACACTGGACCCCCCAGTCTGTCTTATTTGTTGCAAACTACAATAGTAGGCACATTAAAAAAAAAGACAGAAAATAAAAGAAGACTCTGTGCCGACTTCTCTCCTGACCTGTAATTGTCCATACCTGACTCTCACAGATCATACTGCGCTCTCGCTCTCCCTCCTTCAGCTGTTCACCAATGCTGTTTAGATTTAAAATTAAAAAAAAGAAAGACTGCAGCATTTACTTTTGCAGTCCTGGAGAGAAAGAATTTATCCTTTTTCCCAGCCGCAGTTATATTCTATGGCAGCACTCTCCCGTTCAAACTCTCACACTGTGTGACAACCACTGCACTTCTAAATTAATGCAGAAAATGCTGAAATTAAAGAGAAGTTATGGCTAAATGTTTGTTTTTTTACCTATTGGCTTCAATTTGAAAGCATGGCGCCCCCACAATCCCATCTTGAATGTATGTGTTAGCCTCCAGTTGGGTCTCTGGTGCAGAAACAGGTTATCAGCACTAATGGTTTTGAAAATTGTGTTTGCCAGAGGTAGTTTATTAAACAGTGTCTGTTATTTTCTTTGCCCTTTCCTGATTCAGTTACTGACCTTGTGCTCGTGAGTGTTGGGGGGGCAGGGAATGACAGCTTTTTTTCTCAAACCCAGATATATAACAACATGCCAGGATTTATTTTACATATTTAAATGTTCAGTGGGCATTTTTGTTTTCATAAATGGTAGCATGGCATTGTTTTTTAAACAGCTATAGCAAGATTGATGAGTTACTTGTGGTGGAAGGCTTGCACTCAATTTGTAGGAATAACACCCCCCCCCATAAACCTTTGTATTTTGCAAATTGTGTTGATTTTTAATTTAAATTGTATTTCTTTTTAACTTTTGTTTGACATGCTACTTTTGGTTTCTGTGGTGCTGCAGGTAATGTGTTCAGTTGTAAAGACAAAGGGTTAGCCAGCTGTGTTGGGGACGATCAAGGTAAAAAATTGTGTGAACGCTTTTTCGTAATGCAGTCCTCATAGTGTGTGTTAAAAAACAGAAAAGCAGCCTGAATAATTTTATGTTTTTATCTGCCACACTGTTATCTGGCGACTCTGTCACTGGAAGTCGGGCTGGGGGGGTTTGCTTACTTAGCGTGCAGAAAAAACATAGTGGTGTTAGCCTTTTAAACATTCCACTGACCCATTACTTTTCAGAATGATATGCAACAACAGAGACTGGGACTAGTTATTTGCTAGTATCTGTTGTCTCAAACCTGATTGGCACATTGATGCTTCCAACCAATCAGCATCAAATATAGACTTTGTCCATTTTATACTATTTTGAAAATCCAAATTCTACTGATAAAATTCTGCCAATTCTTTTCTGACAGAATTCCAAGTACTGAACTGCAATTTTTAGAAATTCCACAGAAGACTGTCACAATGGGATTTGAAAATTGAAACCACACAGAAAAAGTTGGAGAATAATAATACAACAATTCTTGCAGCAGAAAGAGTTTCTGAATTACTACCTCTCACTTTCAGTCAGTTGTGTTATTTATTTATTTTATTTATTTATTGAAATATTTCACCAGGAAAGCACACTTAGCAACAAGTCGCTCATCTCCCATTGTAACCTGGGGAGAGGTGGTACAATAGGGATGAGATAGTTGAACATTAACTTACAAGATTAATCTTAACATACAGTTGTAAGGCAGGTGATACAAACAGTAATACAACAGTGTAGCACATCAATCAAGTTTTTATTGTTGGACTTTAAAATAAGTCATTACAAGGACGTACTGTACATATATCATCTCAGGTAATTTAATAAAAATAAATAAGATCTTGTCCAAATACACACATATATATATAATCCAATAACACATGATCACATCACATTGCATATACAGTAGAGACTAATCATCATACTTCTAAAGTTCATGAGTAAGAGTTAAAGTGCAAATATTATCATGGTCACTTCATGCAACATTAATCCTCTTGTGACTTCATGTGCAGTTTTCTTTCTTCAATTATTTTTATAAGGGAAGCCACAGGGATCAACACACCCAAATCCCAAATCCCTTCATTTTAAGAGGTGGGTCAACAAATGTCGTGGTTCATGTTCTAATCTTCCACAGATTTTGCCTAGTAATTGTTTTCTGCATTTGATAGACACAAGATCACAAGATGTACACAATTATCTTCTCTTAAATTACACTTACAAGGAATGTTTTTTTAATATTTTTTATCTTTACTATATTGAGAAAATTTCCAATTACTGGTGAAACATTTAAATCTCAACCTAGTTATCATTTTCCTTTGGGTGGGGTTCTGTAATAGTTGAAGATATTATTGTACTTTAAGAATTATTTTATTTCTTGCCAACCATGGGCATGTTTAAGATTGCTTAGATGCTTCCATTTCCTTTTGTGTGTATATATCTCTTACTCTAGTTCTTATTATTTCCCCTGATATAAGGGAAAGGTAAATTTAAATTATCTGCTATAACCTGCTTGAATCCTAATCACTTTATATTTTTTCCATAACCTGGGTACTTAGAAATGTAATATGTCATTTTAAATAATCTATAGCTTCAGCTATACATTACCTAGGGAGTCTGTTTTCCTCCATGTTAAATGCTTTTATCCAATATGTTATTCATCTTTGTTATGTACATACTGGGATTGTTTCAAGTGCTTGGCAATGTCCATAGGTCTCCTGTTTGCATGAGTCCCATGAGTATTCTCTTTGGTCATTGCAATAACAAGTGCAGTATGAGTTTTACACACAGTTATACCACAAATGGGTGCTTCACCTTCAGTCTTTGTCCTGAGGTCCATAAAGTTACATTCTTCTGTTGTATGAACCATCGCATCTCTGATCACAGCACACCTAATACCACCAATTGTCACACCATTGGCAAATAAATGATGCCGGTTGTGACTTATCAATGCATCAGTTTCTCAAGCCGTAATCTGTCCTAGTGTTCCACCAGGAAAGAAAGCCCAATGGTGCTTGTCTTTGTGACCCATGATGGCCAGGTCCTTCACTTCACTGCCTGCCATCAGATTATTAATATAGCCATCCCAGGACATGGTGCTTCTAAAGTTGGGGCCACAATAAATATAGAGCGGAAAAAAAATAAAGAAACAAATAAACAATAAAAATATTGTTGAATCTGGCATTCAACTGGCAGTTGACCAATTTCAGCCCTTACTATAGCTGATGGTACACTTTTTTGGGAGGTCTAGCAATGTTTTGTAAAACTTAAAGAAGGTTCCAGATTTAATTTTGTTTGTATACCTTATATTTCTGCCCCATATAAAAGCTGGCTGCATAGTTTGACATTAGCTACACTAATATTATCCTTGATGAATTTTCCTCCATATTTATATGAAAAAGAGGTTAAAATCAGGAGAAATGTTTTGGCTTTATTTTCTATTTCCCTCACATGACTGTGTCAAGTTCCTCTCTGATTGACTGTTAGACCCAGATAACAAAACTCCAATACAATCTCCAGGTTATATTTACCCAGAGAGAATTTATATGATTCTTTTTAATTTTCACCAAATACTAATGTTTTCATTTTACTATAATTAATCTGCAAGTCAACTTTGTTATATTCGGCCTGCAATTTCCCAATCATCCTTTTCATGCCCAGATAACTGGTGGAGAATAGCGCCACATCATCTGCATATGCTAAGTACGGTAATGTTCTAGATCAAATTCTAGACATATGGAATTCCTTATTGTACATTGTTTGTAATATTGTACCTGAGTATAGATTGAATAACAGTGGTGAAAGTGTACATCCCTGTTTGATGCCTACATTTGACTGAATCAATTACTCATGTCCCCCTTTGCATTATATCTTACGCTTGTAAGATTGTCCTTGTACAGCAATCTTATCATCTCTAATACTAATTTTTCCATACCTAGATCTTCTCTTCTATCCCATATCAAAATTCTGTTCACTTTGTCAAAAGTTGCCTTCAGATCAATAGAAGTGCAATATAATTTGTGTTTTTTCACTGCCTTATACTTATGTATCAAATGTGCAAGTGAGAAACATTGATCTATAGTATGTTGTTTATTCTTAAATCCTGCCTGTGCTTCATCTAGAACATTGTGTTTTTCTACCCATATGGTCAATCTACTCTTTAGGATTCTGGTAAACAAATTCCCAATACAGTCTATCAGGCTGATAGGCCTATAGCATTTGGGGTCATTTCTTTTCCCTTTTTTTTAAAATGGTAATAATAATACTTAGCCTCCATCTTTTAGACATATCTTCAATTTTCCAAATGTAATTCAATAAATTGCAAAAAAATGGTAACAATGTAGCACATAAAATGTAGAAAGTTAGGAACAATAAGTGCTATGCTAAAAGTAAACAAGCACTACAGTGTAGTATAGCAGTTGCCCTCAGGGGGTAGGAAAAAAATAAAAAAAGGAGGATATTAGTACATTCGAGTTGTTCCATACTACTGGAATCACAGGTAGCAGTGTGTGTCACTAAGATCGTAATCCATTTCTGTTCAGCTGCTCTGCAACAGAAACCAGTTAGATTAAAAATAAACCACAGGCAAGTATAGCCAATGTCTCATAACTATTCAATAGGTTGCCACCTTATAGTTTACAGACTGGTAAAAGGTGGAATTTTGTTCAGCCTAACCACATATTCTTTGACCTAGTAAAAGTCCATTGCCATACTGTGGCTTTTGTTCCAGAAGCCAAATAATAATAATAATAAAACTTTATTTATACCGCGCCTTTCTTAAAATCAAGGCGTTTTACAATATTAACAAATATAATAAATAATACATAGTACAACAGTAGTCAGAGCTCCAAAAACAATAATTAGTTACAATAAATCCTTGACCATAAAATGATGTACAGCACATCAGCATGCCTAGTGTACATAAATGGCGGCTACTTCTGGTATTGCTACATTGTGTTAATAAGGTGGAGGACATCATGAGGGGGCAAGACAATCACTGAGGACTCAGTCATACATTAATTCTCAGGCAACCATGGATTACTTGAAAATTAATGTATGGTCACCTGATGCTCTTGAACCAATCTGATGCAACCCTTTATTTTCCCCATGTTGCAATTAAGAATAGTGCTAGAGGTAAGCTCATAACTATAGGAGATTTTAATTTGAATTGGGATAACAATAACAACTTTTACTATAAAAGTACATTAATGAATTTAGGATTACAACAGTTAATAACATCCCCTTCTCATCTTAATTGCAAAACCAATAGGTATTCCTGTTTTGACTAGTTCTTAGCAAACTGAGCTGACCATATTATTTCTTGTGGATTGATTTCTGACTGTTAGTCACCATCATCCAATCTTTGGGATCTGGAAAGGAGGAAGAACATCTAACCCCCCCCACATGGATATTCACAGTTTTCTGAATGCTGTTTCTGAAATTGATTTGTCATTTTTAAAAGTCATACCTGATGTACACTGTGCACTGGATTTTTTTTTTATTAACTCCTTCATGGAAGAAGTAGACAAATTTGCCCCTTTGATTAAAAGAAGGGTTAATGGCAGGAAGACTATGTGGCTTAACAAAAACTTCATTAAACTCATGAGGAAAAGAGATGCTGCCTGGAAAATCTAGGGAAAATGAACCATTGGCTGATTTAAATATCTACTGACATAAAAGGAATCTCTGTAAAAAAGAGATACAATTGGCTAAAATGCATTATTTCCAAAGACAACAACAGCTTAATGTGTTGGATTCAAAAAGATTTTGGTAATAAAATCTGTATTTTCTACACTTAGCTGCAGTGTCCTATGCATGATCAAAGATGGATAAGCAATCCGGTTCTTTTTGCTGAAGAATTCAATACAGAATATTCTAACCTAGATCCTTACCATACAGGTTCACCATTTAACATTCAGAGAACTCAGGGTGCAAACTTAATAGACAGAATTTTTATTTAAATGCTGTTAAGAGCACTGAGGTATTTAAATTGTTAGTTAGTATGAAGACAGATGAGGCCCCTGGTTGTGATGAGCTATTGCCTAAACTGACATCTCTTGCTGCCCCTCATTTATCTGACACAATTAGTTTGATTTTTAATTTGTCCTTTCAATCAGGACAGATACCTTCACCATAGAAATTGTCATATATTGTGCCATTTCACAAAACTGGACCTCAAACTGAGTTTTGTAATTATTGGTCAATCTCAATTTGATCTGCTTTTTCCAAATTACTTGAAAAAATTGTGTTTAGATAGCTTAACTACTATATTAAGGCTCATACTCGAATCTTCCCCCACCAGCATGGGTTTAGGTGGGGATGTAACACTAAGATTGCCTTGGTTAAGTTCATGGACACTGTCCAAAGGGCTATAGAGAATGGTAGTTTAACTAGGGCAGTGTTCATCGACCTAACCAAGGCATTGGACCTTGTTGATCATACTTTATTGTTGTACCAAATAGAGGGCCTGGGAGTAGAGATGCAGCAAATTTAAAATCCACCTGTGAAGTGAATGCGAAGTGACTACTTTGCATTGGCGCTTCGCTACTCGGAGTGCCCTCATAGGAAAGGCTCACTTTGCCTCCTTGTTATTTTACTTTGCGTTGTCATTCCGCTTTAAACACAAAGTAAGGTGCAGTGACCACAATATTGGCAGCATCCCACCCACACAGTCACCAGAATTAATGTGCATCCCCAAAGTGCTACTGTCTTGTGTCCAGAAAACTCCCCAGTGCTGACTAAGAGAAATGAGAGTGTAACAAGAAATTTGTCTCTTAGAATTAATGGTGCACTGCAAACACACAGACAGATTAAGACTGCACTGCGCACTCAAGGGATGCATACAAAAAGGCACAACACCACCCAACTAGTGCACACAAGTCACAAATCCAAATCTGGAAAGGAATACATTTTGCCAGTTGGGAGATTAGTGCACGGCAGTAACAATCCACTACCAGTAAAGATACCACAAAGCAGTATAAAATATTCATGCAGATGCAGTGAATAGCAGGTTCAACACTGCTGCAATTACTCTGTGGCATAATAAAAGGTGTCTGATTTAATGGCACGCATAGCACACACACACTACAACTCTACAAGTAATGCGTAGCAAATTGAAAACCTTTAGTAATATAACCAAATGTTTTAAACAGACAAATTATACACTGCTGCATCACAACAATCAGCAAAAGAATTTCAGGAATTACTGAAAATATTACTGTGCGTACACTAACACAGTTTTACAAGGAAAATATAACCAAAACAGACAGACTGCCTTTTTCTCCCAGTACACCACAAATACACCCCTCCCCAAATCACACCTCACACTGACTGTTCTAAATTAACATTCAAAATCCACACACAACAATAATCACTCGATGATATGAGTACAGAAGGGGTTTCCTACAATCGATGTAGTAAATTTTGAGCAAACAAAATGACTCAAAAAGGCATTTTAAATAGCTTTTAGAGGTTTTGAATCGTAGAACTCTGAGAGCAACCTGTCTTCAGCTACCACTACACGCACACGACCCAGGCCGGCAATGAGGCTGTGCAGAACAATCTAGAGCCCATGTGACCTGCAATCCCATGAATCATTGCAGAATTTCATTTGGAGCTCAATTACAAGGCAAAGTAAGGCAAATTACATTGATTTCAATGTACTTCACCTTAAAATTGGTGAAGTGGTTTGGGGAAGGTGGAATAATGCAAAGTCATTAGTTTCAATGGACTTCCCATTCCTCATTATGAAGTGAAGCACTCTGCTTCTTATGGAGTACTCAGCGGGTTCCGTGTCTCTCCATGAATCACTTCGTGGAGTGAATTGGGTCCACTTTGCCCACCACTACTTATAGTACTGTAACTCACATGTTGTACAGGATGGAACACAGATGCCTATGGCTATACTTCCCCGATGAGCTGCAGCACAAAACTCCCTGACTTAAAAACATGTATTAATGAGTACAATGGTGGGGGTAGTGAAACCTGGAGAGATACTACAAAACAGGCTTACAATACATTCAAGTAACTAGAAAAAAAATTAATGTTGTGATTCGTGATGTGATTGTGAATCATGATTTGTGACTGCACTTGTGACTGTGATAATGAAGAACGTGATTCGGTGTCGATGGTGTGAGATACTATGAAACTGTATTGGGAATGCAAATACCTATGGCTGTACTTCCCCCATGAGCTGTAACTTAAAACTCCCCGACTTAAAAACATGTATCAATGAGTACAATGGTGGGGTGGTGAAGCCTGGAGAGATACTACAAAACAGGCTTACAATACATTCAAGTAACTGGAAAAAAAATAATGTTGTGATTCGTGACGTGATTGTGAATCGTGATTTGTGACTGCATTTGTGACCCTGATGATGAAGAATGTGATTTGTATCACGAGTGACTCGTGATGATAGTCCTGACTTTAAACCGCATATTAATGAGTACAATGTTCATGCAGAGTTATGCACCACACCTGTCCAGTACTCTGAAGGGAAGCCAAAGAAACAACTGTGACTTAAGTTACAGGTGGAGATTGGGCCCTAAAGAGATGCAAATGCACAGACAGATTAAGATTGCGATGTGCACTGAAGAGATGCAGACACAAAGATGCAACACCTAACCAATGCTCACCATCAGAAATTCAAATCTGGAAAAGAATACCTTTGCCGGTCGGGTGGGCCGTGGGGGGCAGCGTACTGCACTGCTGCAGTAACAGTCACTAGTACTAGTACTAGTAAAGATACCACAAAGAAGTACAAAAATCACACAGCTGCAGTGTATAGCAGCTTCACATTGCTGAAATTATTATGTGGCACAATAAAAGGTGTCTGATTTGATGACATGTGTCACACACATACTCACACACACACTAAGTAATGCATAGCAAATTGTAAACTTCAGTAATCTAATCACATGTTTTAAACAAACTGAAATTATGTCAATGTCAATGTCAATTTTATTTAAAAAGATGCCCAATCCCAAAGGCTCTGGACGCCACACAAAACTATACAGTGTGTCATACCATATACATTCCTTAAAATAACATACATAAAATTCAATTTCCAAAAGCCTGCTAAATAAAAAGGTCTTCAGACGGCTCTTGAAAGCCTCTATAGTAGGGGCCTCTTTCACTTCCACCGGCAGCGAGTTCCAGAGAACTGGAGCAGCAACTCCAAACGATCGGTCCCCAGCTGATTTCAATCTCGCTCTCGGGACTTTGAGGAGGCCACTATTAGAGGAGCGGAGATCACGGACAGAGGTGGACGGTACCAGGAGATCAGAAAGGTAACCAGGGCCCTGTCCATGTAGGGTCTTATAGGTGAGAAAACCCACCTTGAACAATACTCTCCACCTGACAGGCAGCCAGTGCAATTTGCGCAATTCCGGAGTAATATGACTGAACTTACTTTGTCCAGTCAAAAACCGGGCAGCAGCATTTTGCACTAGCTGCAGTCTGTGAAGAGAAGTTCCAGAGACCCCAAGATAGAGGGCATTACAGAAGTCAAGCCAAGAAGTGACTAAGGCATGTACCAAAGTAGGGAGGTCCAGAGCCAGAACAAGGGGCTTAATCCTGGCAATATTTCTCAGATGAAAAAAACAGGAACGAACCACAGAGGATATTTGAGCATTCCATGGACAAATTCCTGTCAAATATCACACCAAGATTACGCACCCATGGGGAGGCCATCAATGACACAGCTCCTAGCACAATGCCAGTCACAGAGTCAGAGGCCATCCCATCATGAACTCTGTTCGACTCCACTATTAATACCTCAGTCTTGTTAGGGTTCAGTCGCAGCCAGCTGGAAGACATCCAGTCATTTATCTCAGCCAGACAGATATTTAACACATCCACTGCATTTGATGTTCCTGGGGCAAAGGAAAGGTATAGTTGAGTATCATCAGCAAAGCAATGAAAACTCAAACCATACTTCCTAATGATCTCCCCCAGGGGCAGCATGTACACTGCGAACAGCATAGGAGCCAATACCGAACCCTGCGGGACTCCACACGGAAGGAGGTAGGGTGCAGATGAGAAATTACCCATCACAATCTGCTGCCTCCTGTTAGTAAGAAATGACTCAAACCATTTGATGACAACACCGGTGAGTCTGCATAACTCCCTCGAGCAGAAAAGCAATACACTATGGTCCACAGTATCAAATGCTGAAGAGAGATCGAGGAGAACAAGAATTGTCTTGTCCCCCCGATCTCTAGCCCTGAGGAGGTCATTTTGCACCCGAACTAATGCAGTTTCAGTGCTATGTCTAGCCCGATAAGCTGAATGGAAGGGATCATACAACTCGTGGGTCCTGAGTTGTTCCCCCAACTGAAGTGATACCACCTTCTCAACAATCTTTCCCAGAAATGGAAGATTGGAGATAGGATGGTAATTTGCCCTAATCTCCGGGTCCAGAGAAGCTTTCTTTAAAAGTGGTTTCACCACAGCCTCCTTCAAGGCATCCAGAAAGACACCCTGACTTAGGGAGCACTGGACAATCAGGGCAAACACTGGGCCAACAGTGTCAATGCACCTCATCAGGAAGCGCGTTGGCACGGGATCCAGTTCACAAAAGGTATACCTCAAGTTGGCCACTATCTCAGTGACCTCACAAACCTCCACTGGCCTAAACTCCCCCCACCCAGAGAGAGTGCTCTTAGAATATGACTGGTGACCACTGACAGCAATGATATTACTGGCTAAGGAGACCTTCCGCCGGATCGCAGACACACTGTCCGAGAAAAACAGAGCAAATTCCTCACAATCCTCATTCGAGGAAACTCTTCTGGGCTGAAGACAAAGTGGATGGAGAAGTCTATCAACAGTCTGGAAGAGTGAGACTGGTCGGCTTCTCCCAGCAGCAATCTCCCGAGACAAAAATATTGTCTTCTTTCGGTTGATTGCCTCCTGATATGCACAATAATGCGTACACAGGACCAATTTGTCAGCCCCCAGACGGGATTTCCTCCAGCGACGCTCTAATCTCCGGGCAGACTCCAGCCTCTTCATTTCCCTGAGATCGCTATCATGCCAAGGCGATCTCAGGTAAGAAGTTCTGGGTCATACACGGACAGGTGCGAGGGAGTCAATGGCGTCAGATAGTACCTCATTATAGGCATCTACCCCTGCGTCAACTGCTCTGACGCATGCATCACACACCCTTGATAAATCAACTGCCACCAAATAACCCTCAGGGGTAAGATCTTTTAACGGTGGCAGCGAAATATCTCAGGAGGGGAAGAATTCACGATGGGAGCACTAAACATGAACCTCACCGTGCAATGATCAGACCAAGCCACTCGACCAACGTCGAGATTAGCGATCTCAAGTCCCAGTGAGAACACCAGGTCCAAAGTGTGGCCATCCTGATGAGTAGGCATGCTGACAGACTGCACCAGCCCCAAAAGGGACATACTCTGCAGTAACTCATCGGCACACCTTTGACCTCTATCCTCAGCCCAAACATTGAAGTCCCCAAGAAAAATACATCTTGGGGAATTCAATGTTTCACCGGCAACAAACTCTGTGAATTCCTGCAGGAACCCCCCCATCGGTCCAGGAGGGCGATAGATGAGGAGGATCCTGCAGCTAACACCGAGTCCTCCATGAACGGCCACACATTCAAATGAACATGGGGTTCCCACCAGGTGCACGGTGAATTCCAGGCTCGATTTAAAACAAATAGCTACACCGCCTCCCCTATGGTTTTCTCTGGGGCAGTGCACCACAGTATAACCTGGGAGGACTGCAGCCTCAAAAACAGGGCCAGCATCATCCCCCACCCAGGTCTCTGTAATGCATGCCAGGTCGACTGATGAAACAAGAGTGGCAATAATAGCCATCTTTTTTCTGATTGACCTGGAGTTGCATAGCACTGCCATCAGAGATATTAAGGGTGATGCAGCTCTAAAGGTCACCTGGCCACATGGCCTGGTGGCACCCCTGGAAATAGGCACCAACCACGTCTGACTTCTTCTAGGTGCTCTATTTATTCCAGGGCATTTCCTGGACTTAACCACCTCGATCATCTGAACAACCTGCTCCTGGTCATCACACAGCACATCATAAAGCAATCCCCACAATCCCCACTTCCCTACAATGTCTGATAATAATATCAGATACAGGGAGGGGGATAAAAGGATGCAGCGCATGCAACTGTGAGTTCCCATAAACAATTCTAGGCTCCAAGAGCCATCTGTCAGAAAACCTACACATGACATGTCTAACTAAATAAACCAAATAGCACATACAAAACATGCAGGCAATAACATAAAACTCTATTTTATAATAAAACTGGTAGACATACAGAGCTATTAAAACAAAATTCCCACCTCACACCCATCCCTCATCAGAACAGACAAATTTCGGCTTCAAGTGGCACTCGCGCCACTCACAACGCTCACGCCACGCTCTCTCTGGTGAGCAGCGTCCACGTTTTATCCAGTGCCTCCCACTCCCAGAGCCAATCGGCTAGTAGCCCCCCTCTCACAGCTCCAGCTCCAGCTGGCAGCTCATTTGTGTGAATTAACACAGCCTCTCACGCTGTGTTCAGCACAAGTAGAGTGGACAGTTGATCCAATAGTCGCACAAACAATAGTCCTGACAGATAATTTCGCAGCTCGTGCAACAGCTGCAATGAGAGAGCACCTTGTCAATGCAGTGGAGAAACAAACACGCAGGAATGCCGCTGGCAAGCGGTGTCCGCGTTTTATCCAGTGCCTCCCACTCCCAGAGCCAATCGGCTGGTAGCCCCCTCTCACAGCTCCAGCTCCAGCTGGCAGCTCGTTAATGTGAATTAACGCAGCCTCTCACGCTGTGTTCAGCACAAGTAGAGTGGGCAGTTGATCCAATAGTCATACAAACAATAGTCCTGACAGATAATTTTGCAGCTCGTGCAACAGCTGCAACGAGAGAGCACCTTGTCAACGCAGTGGAGAAACGAACATACAGAAATTATGCACTGCTGCACCATAACAATCAGCAAACAAATGGCAAGAATTAATGAAAATATTACTGTGTGTACATTAACACAGTTATGCAAGAAAAATATCACCAAAACAGAAAGCACTGTCTTTTTCTCCAAGTTAATCTAACTATACCACAGATACACCCCTCCCCAAAGCACACTTCCACTGTCTCTCAGTACATAGACTGAATGTTGTACATTAACAGTCAAAATCCATACACAAACAATAAACGCTCGATGATATGAGCACAGGAGGGTTTTCTATAATCAATGAACTAAAGTTTCAGCAAAAGAAATGACTCAAAAAGGCTTTTTTAACACCTTTTAGAAGGTTTGAATCACAGAGAGCTCTCAGAGCAGATTGTCTCCTACAGCTTCCTACACACACTACCCCAAACTGAGGTTGTGCAGAACAATCTAGAGCCCATGTGACCTGAAATCCCATGACTCACTGCAAAATTCACCTTTGAAGCTTAAAAACAAGGTGAAGTGAGGCGAACTACATTGTTTTCAATGTACGTCACCTTAAGAATTGGTGGAGTAATAGTTTGGGAAGGCAGAGTAATGCAAAGTCATTGTTTTCAATGGAGTTCGTGTTACCCATTATAACGTGAAGTACTCCACTTCTCGTTGCAGAGCACTCCGTGGATTCGTCTTCACTCCATATGAATCACTTTGCAGAGCAAATTGGGGCCACTTCGCCCATCCTTACCTGGGAGTAGGAAACTCTGCTTTATCTTAGTTTAGAGAGTATCTTACAAAGAGAGCGGGCGCCTACGCACAATGAGGATGCCAGCCTGAAATGGAAGCGATGATGCCAACCTAAAATCCTTTCAAAATGAATTGTTAAAATCCTTCTTTCGTTCACTTGTCAGTCAAAAAATATTTTACATATGCAATGCGGTTCTAACGGTGTATAAAAAGTATATGTACATCTATTTTTTAATACTTCTATTTATTCTTTAAAGTCGGTGGCTCACGGTCTGAAGGATGCCCGGCAACAGCAAGCATTCGGTGGCTCATACCAACTGCCACAATGGTGTGAGCGCTAGCTTCTCTTCTGTGCTCCCAGCAGAAAAACTATCCTCTTCAGGTAAATGTGTTAACCCTAACAAAGGAGACAAAAATGACAGAAGTGACATGAATTTTATAAAAGGCATGTTAGTTTCAATTAAAGCAGATATTGCAGATTTAACCTTAAAAGATAACATTACTTCTGCAAAAATAGCTGGCATCACTACACGACTAGATTCCTTTAAGAAACAAATATCTTTTATGGAGAAATCTATCATGAAACTTGAGGATTTTGTTGAAGGGGGAAGCAAGACAAATGGGGAGAATTTGGGAGGAAATAGATGACCTGGAAATTGCATGTCAGAGAAATAATTTAAGAATAATGTGTATCCTAGAAGGTTTGGAAGGGTCTGACATGATTCGCTTTTTACAGAAATTTCTCCTGACTCTTTTAAACTATCACTGGAACTGGTCTATTGAAATAGAGAGAACTCATAGGTCATTATCTGCTAAACCTAAGCCAGGCCAAAGACCCAGACCCATTATTGTTAATTTCTTGAGATTCACAGTCAAATAAGAAATTATTAAGTTGGCCAGGGAAAGTAAAGGTCTATCATGGAAAGGAGAAAGGGTTTACCTATTCCAGGACTTTTCAGCAGAATTGGTAGAAAAAAGGAAATTGTTCACTCCTGTCAGGAATATTTTGCAGAAGATAAACACTAAATACTTTGTCAAATACCCTGGAACTCTGGTCATTTTAAAAGGGGGAGAAATGTTTTCCTTAAATAAAGTTGAAGATGCCTGGTCCTTCATTCATAAAAATCGGTCTGTCTTTTCCACTCAGATTGGCTCTCCAAAGAGAAGAGATTGTCAACGCTCACCCACGAGCTTACCAGCGTTGAAGCAGACCCATGAGTCCACAGATCATCTCGATACTGTGCATGATTGTGCTGTTAGGAAACCCCATAAGGATTCATCTAATGAGCCTCCAGCACCTAAACCCAATGCCATTGTTTCAGTTAACACCAAACCCGTACCGAAATCTCTAGCATGGTCAGCAAAGTCCTTTTGGAAGATTATACCTATTTCTAAACACAGCTTTAGATTGATTGAGGCATCTGCAAAGTCTAATGAACTACAAAAGAACTCGATTTTAAACACATAAATCTCAAACATGCAGTTGGGATCCCAGTTAAAAAAAAACAAAAAAAACAAAAAAAAACAGTTAACTTCTTATTTGTCACAGACTGATTTAACAGCAGATTTTGGAACTGGCATCTCCTTTGGTTCGCAGGAAGGCTGATTTAGGGACTCTAAGGGCTTTGGTTTTGTTATGTCTTGGTTTCCTCAGTCTGTTTTATACAGTTGTTCACCAGATGTGATGATATCAATACTTTAATTTACAGCTATCTGTCTGATATATTCTGTTTATGTCCTTTTATAGAAAACCCTTACAAAAAAAATGCACGCTAATAATCAGAAGGTTTGCTAGTCACTAAAATCGTTTTCACACCTTAAGGTCTGCCCTTTATTTCAATCATACAGTTCACCCAATCCTATAGTCATAGGCAGCCTTAAGGTTATATGCTTTGTCAGATCCCTCTGACTTGTGACAGTATAGAGAAATAGCACCACTTACTGGTATATGCTAATAATACACCTTTTTTTATTTTTATTTTATTTTTTTTACGTTAGTATTTCCTCCTCATTTATTTTTCTTTGCAGAGGACCCATCAAAGGCAACTTTATTATCTCCTACTGAATAACCCCTTTTGTAGTAGGTTTATCCTTGCTGCTGGCTGTTACCTTCGAGTGGTGATATTTAGGTGGGATGAAGATCTGAGCACTAGGAGTTATTGTTCTAAAGATGTGATTCCTCATGTTACATAACCTGGAGAAGAGCCTACATCTCCCAGCTTGGTTTTCTCTAAAATGTTTTCAGAATTTAACTTATTCTAGGCTCCCATTATAATATTAAGATGCAGCTGTTGTGTGTTGTAAATGCCTATTACTGGAAAATCACATGTGGATTCTAATAATGCCACATTTGTCATTCTCCCATCCCCAAATCTATATGATTTACAGGAAATAGGAGTATTTATAGTCTCTTATTTACTACAGCTGGGATTATAGGGAGATTTCATTCCTTTTCACTTGACATCCAAGTATTTGATACTCTGTGGCCTTGGGCTATATATTTATAACACATGCTGTTCTTAAAGTGGGATGCTATTGGCAAAAGGATTGTATTAGTTGCCAACTGGGACCTGGGGATATCAAAGAAAGACTTTTATAATCTACCAGTCTAAGATAGTTGAGTTTATCTGAGGAGACTAATACTTTTACTTAATTTTTTATTATTTTTTTAAATGTTCTTTTTTTAATCTAAATAGTTCTTCTTTCAAGTCAGACTTAAATCTTTATCTTCAGCGGAGATATGCCTTACCCCTGTTCCACATTAGATGTCCTAAATGGAATTGTTTATGCAGTGGGGTTAGACTTAATTATTTAAATTGTAAGAAGATTCATAGTTGTGTCTAACTGCAGTTGCCTACTGATGTCTCCATGGAGAAAGAATTACATATGATGAAATACTATAAGAAGATTAAATGCAAATATGCCTTTTATGTTCATACGACTAGCTTTTTCTTTCCTTTTTTTGGTTGTAACATGTAAGACATATCCTTGACTGCTTGTATTCACAAATATGTAATTTTTTTTTGGGGGGGGCATTGAGCTAAAGGTTCAGTTTTCTGGCTTGAACCAGTGGAAGTACCCTGAGGTAGTGACTCAGTACATTTGTTTTTGGTTCTTCCCTTAATGCTCTTTTTGTTGTTTTCATTCACACACATATATATATATATATATATATATATACATGTATCTATTGTAAGTGTTTTATACAGATTAGTTATTAAGTTTTCAAGATTAGCTATACTTACTATTAGTATATTTAACTTGATTAAGAGTAGATTTTCTTGCAATAAATGTATTGTTTTTGCAAAGTGTTTATAGTTAATTTATAAATAGGGTTGATTTTCTTGTTGATACGTATCTACTTATTTGTAATTAACACACATTGAGTGCCATTGTTTTAAATAATATGCCAGCTTTGAACTTTATTACATGGAATGTACATGGTGTTCGCTCCTCCATTAAGAGAAAGAAAATCCTGATTCACATACAGAAATTTGAGGATGATATTGTTTTCCTACAGGAAACACATTTAATACCAGATGAAGCAGATACACTTCATAGATAATGGGTTGGGCAAGTGGCTTATCATTTTTTTTTCATCCAAGAAAAGATGTTTAGCTATCCTGATTCAGAAAAATATCCCTTTTATTAAAAAAGAGCAAGTAGTTGACTTAGAAGGTAGAATACTAATTCTAGCTGGATCCTTACATGGTAGAGAAATAACTTTTTGTAATGTTTATGCCCCAAATGGAAATCAAGCAGCTTTCCTTCAAAAACTATTAGGTCACCTGCTGCCATTTAAAGATTCAGAAATAATTTTGGGAGGGGATTTCAGTAATGTTATGGATCCTTTGCTAGATAAATCAGGATCCCTGACACAAACCAAACAACTTACCTCAAATAACTATCTACAGGTTTTAATCAAGGACCTCAGTCTTTGGATGTGTGGTGTCTGGTTAATCCTAATGCTAGGGAATTATTCTTTGTTCTCTGCTTACCGCAACACATACAGCAGAATAAACTATTTTGTTATGCCCCTCACAATATGCAATGAAGTTTTAGGCGCTAATTATGACTCTATAATTATTTCAGACCACGGTCTTCTTAAAATATCCTGTATGTTTGAGTGAGCTCCTAAGAAACAGTCTAGATTGTGTTTTAATGCAGCATTACTTCAGGACCCTGAGTTTAAATCTTGGCTAACTAAGGAAACACAGTTGTAGTTTGATCTAAATGACAATAAAGAAACCTCATATCTGATTCTGTGGGATGCATATAAAGTGGACATTAGGGGTAGCATTATTAGATAAGCTTCTATTAGGAAAAAGAAGAAACAAAAGGAATTAGAGCAAAAAGAAAATCTAATTAAACAACTTGAGGACAAGCTTAAACAAAAGCCCAAAACAAATCAAGATTTAGTATATCAATTGGTTGCTTTGAAATATGAAGTCAATAAATTATATTCCTCTAAAGCAGAATTTGCTCTTTTTCATACAAAACAATTATTTTGGGAGAGTGGGGAAAAACCAGAGAAACTTTTAGCATATAGATTGAAAAAACAACAACATCAAAATATGATTCCTAGGATATGTACAAAAACCAACTCTGTAACTCAGAATCTTCAAAAAATGTATGATTGTTTTTGGAGTATTATGAAAATCTTTATAAACCTATTGCTACAAAATCTACAGCAGATGTAAACATTTTTTAGAAGCAGCTAAGCTTCCCTGTCTATCTGAATTAGAAAAGGAAATGTTAGACAAACCTCTCTCAACATTAGAATTCACTCAGGTTATATTAGTCTCTAGTTTCTAGTTCTCAGAAAACTCCAGGCCCAGATGGTTTTTCTAGTGACTAAACAGAATAATCCAATTATCTTTGAATACCTAGGAGAATTATTTCAAGAAATCTTAAAGACAGGGCAAGTATCTGGTACCCTAAATGATGCGTACATATGCTTGATTGCAAAGAAAAATAAAGATCCCTTAGAGCCTTCAAATTATCATCCTATATCCTGTTTAAATTTTGATTATAACATTTTAACTAAGGTTCTGGCTAATAGACTTGTTAATATCATTCAGCACTTAATTAGTACAGAACAGGTGGGATCTGTCAATAGACATCAGGCTTCTGATAATCTTAGAAGACTTTTATCAATTAGTTGGGCTGCTAAGAAAAATGACTCATCTGCAATTGCCCTATCCTTAGACATAGGGAAAGCATTTGATTTGTTAGATTAGACATACTTACAAAGAGTCCTAGAGAAGTTTAATTTTGGTTCTACCTTTATTCGCTGGATTACAACAATATATTCATCTCCTAGATCTGCTATCATTATGAAAGGGCTTATTTCTAAACAATTTCAACTATATAGGGGTACCTGTCAAGGTTTCCCACTCTCCCCTTACCTCTTTATCTTAGCATTTTAACCATTGTTAAGACATATTAATCCCTCCACTCAAATTCATGGTATTCACACAGGGAAAATGGATAATAAAGCTTTAGCTTTTGCAGATGATTTGTTAGTAACTCTTTCATACCCAACTAAATCATTAGATGCTTTAAATATTATATTGAATGACTTTGCTGCATTCTCTGGTTTGACTGTGAATTGGGAAAAATCTCCTGAAAAGACCCCTTAAATTTAAACCAGAGTCTTCAATTTTTGGAAGGGAATAAAGAAATTCACTATCTGGGGATGCAAGTCTTTAATTCTATTTCCAAAATGGTGCAAACCAATTTAGCAACACTTATAGGAACTATTCAAACTGAGATTGGTAAATGGTCCTAGCTTAACCTTTCCCTATGGGGTAAAATAAACTCAATCAAAATGATTCTTGCACCTAAGATTTTTTATGTTCTTAATAACCTACCAGCTAAAATACAAAGGGATTGTTTTCATAAGCTAGATAAGAGTTTCACACAATTTCTGTGGGTTCATAAACCACCTAGATTAAACATCACAAACATGAGGGCTCCATAGAAAGTAGAGGATTTTAATTATCCTTGGTGGCAAGGATATCACTGGGCATTTTTTTCAGTCAGCACTTTGGTTTGCTAAAGATAACCCAGGATTTATGCCACTATGGCTACTAACAGGAGGCAGTATAGCACAGTGGTCTAAGGCTCTAAGCTGCAAATCTGGTGACATCCAGCAGACCAGACCTGGGTTTGAATCCCACAGCTTCCACTTGTATACTGTGTGACCCTGAGCAAGTCACTTAACTTCCTTGTGCTTTCAGGTCGCACCTGGAAACAAGCTCCAGCTTAGTGTGCCTTTCCTGGTTAAACAATTTCCTCTTCCCCTTCCCTAACAGAACTAGAACTAACTAGGCCTTACAAGCTGACAGACTTTATTTTTCAACCGATCCCTTCCCTCCTTAATTCTCATCCTACTATTCTGGCCACTTGTTGGTTATTTAAATATTTTGGAAACATATTGAGTGACTTCCTCTCTAAGTTAGAGGTATAACCAAAAATCTAGTCTCAATATATGGAATTTCTTCCTAGTTTCACTATAGGAGAGGAAAAACTTTGATTCTGGATCCCGTAAATTCCCCACTTGAGTTAGACCAGCTTTTATCCATCTGTCACTCTTAAAATGAGACCCATTACACTTAATACCCAAATTTTCCCTAATAGGAGCTAATTCTAGAGGTAGAGTGCCTAAATGCAGTTTTTTCTCTATTTTTAGATCCTGTGGTAGAGTTGGTGGAACAAGGTGACCTATTATTATATGCAGATGATGCAGTATTATTTGCTCATAAAACATCTGTTACAGATATCAGTTTAACTCTAAGCATAGAATGTAATGCCTTGGAATGTTGATTCTCTTGTAATAGGTTGGTGCTCAAAAAAATAAAATGAAGTCTATGTCATTTGGATCTGAGCCTAAACTAAAAAAAAAAAATTGGAAAACTTTACTGTGAACATATCGGGGAGGAACTATTTACATTGTTAATTCATTTATATATTTCAGGGTGTATTTGGACCCCACTTTGAAATACAACATTTATATGGATAAGGTTACTGCTAAATTACATTCTAACATCAGCACTCTCTATTGGTTTTCTAAATTCCTAACAAAGGATTGATGAAAACTTATAGTGCAGCAAGGTTTGCTTCCTGTGCTGAATTGCATGTCATTTGCAATTAATGTTTCATCTCTTACTACAGTATGCGGGAAGGAAGCCTCATTGCATACAATTTTAAAATTTGTATTGATGGTACCACATAGGACACACCACTGTAATATACATACTAGTCTTGACTGGTTTACTATACTAAATCGTTATATATTGTCATTGTCTCAGTTCTCATTTGTGGTACTGCACAATGGCACACCTTCATTGTTACATGCCCTATTAGATATTTATACTTCCTCTTACAACTCAAAGACATCTTAAAAATTTCCATTGGTCCTCCCACTGTTATGTACAAACTCAGGAAAGAGATCTTGTGCCTATTGTGCTGCCACTGTGTTGAATTCATTATCCAATGTTATCAAGTCTTCTTCAATCAGTACCTTTTCTACTGCTGTATATAACCATTTTAAAACATTGAATGGGTATAATTGTGTAATTTGATGAGACAGTATTTTTTCTATAATCTACAGTATGTCTGAGTGTACAATTTTGTAGCCTTTGTATGCTATAACCTACTGACTTCAGGTCATACCAGAAAATGGGATTTTGGTATGCCAGTGCACTTACCTGAAATAAATGAATAAAATGAAAATGAAATGAAATGTACAAGATCCCTAATCTGTTGTTGACTTATTTATCCACATGGTCTATGTGATGTATGTAAGAAATGATGTCATTGATTAAGACCACCAGATATTTGAGCACACATACTAATTCAAGGGGCACTGCCATATTGTTAGTGATGGTAAGTTGAGGGCTCTTTTTTCTGAGTTGGTGACTGGTGAACAGCATAGTCTTGTATTTCCTGTAATTGAGCTTCTGCTTGCTGATCCAGACCTCTAACTGGTTGAAGGTTGCCTGAAGATCCTTCATGAGTTGTTCAAGCTGTTAGTTGCTGTTTAGTGTAACTGTGTTGTCCGTGTATAATATGATTTTACTGGGGCAGGCTGTTGGTTGGCCATTTAGGAAAAGGCTAAACAGAATGGTCCCAGAATAGATCCTTGGGGCCTCCCAATGAGATCTCTCTTGTTGCAGATATCACTGTCCTGATTTTTACAGATTATGATCTGCTGGCTAGGTAGTCCTTGAACCATTCAACTGAGGTAGGGGAGAGGCCTAACTGCAGCAATTGCTGTAGCAGTAGGTGGTAGCTGACAGTGTCTAAGGCCTTTGTGAGATCAATAAAAATTGATCCCACCAACTTGCCTCCATCTTGGTTCTGGTGGATTTAATCAGAGAATACAACTAAGGCTATTGAAGAACTGTGGCTCTTTTGAAAGCCATGTTACTGTGGGCATTGACTGTTTTACTTTTTCAGGTAGTCTGTGAGCTGGTCCGACATTATCCTCTCCAAGTCCATGGAGAGGGGGTAGAGGATGAAAATTGGCCAGTAGTTTGCTGTACTGGAACAACCTCCACTTTTGTAGACTGGGGTGACTAATGCCTGCTTCCAGAGTTTGAGGAATTTGACTAGGGTGAGGGATTTATTACATTTTTTGTGATAGGTACTATTCCCTCATCCAAGGTTAGGACCACTATTTTCATATTTAAGTTATCATGACCTTTCCTGGTTTTCCCTAGTATCTTCTTTGCATATTTCTTTGCCTCTTGGACTGAGATTCA
Organism: Neoceratodus forsteri; assembly: GCA_016271365.2. Lineage (NCBI taxonomy): Eukaryota > Metazoa > Chordata > Ceratodontiformes > Ceratodontidae > Neoceratodus > Neoceratodus forsteri. The sequence continues at coordinate 89,588,584 of CM028136.1, forward strand.
CTTGTAAAAAAGTGAATATTTGTTGTTTCTGCTGGTGGTTCCCAGTGGTTGACTGGGTGCTAAGAGGTAGTCTCGGGGGAGGACAGAGAGGAGTCCACAATCAGTTGTGGATCCTGAGCAATGTTGTCTTTGCTGTCAAACAGGGTGGATTGTTTTTTTGTAATCATTCCTACTACAGTAGGTCTTTCATTGACAGACTGGATACTTTGATGTTTAAAGTGAAGAATTGCCTTTTTTCACCTGCAGCTTCTGCTTTATTCCCTAGGCCTTTTAACCCTTGAGGTACTAGGTCTCAATCTAAGTTTAATTTTAAACTTCCTTTGTTTGAAAAAGTTATTGGACAGAGATCAATATTATATAGGGCACCTTTGTTTTTAACACCCTGCCTAATGACATCACTGACTGTAATACAATGTGGTCTTTTAAATCAAGGTTAAAGCATTGGTTGATGGATAATGATCTTTGTACATGTTTAACATCCTGTGTCTTTATTGTATTTGGTATTTTATTGTATTCATTGTTTTTATGATGGTCTGTCTTACTGCTATCTCTGTTATTTGTTAATTGTGCAAACTTGTGACCAGTGAAAAAGGGCAGTTTTGCTCATTCAGCTCACAAGTATAAAAAATAAAAAGGAAATGAAACTGAAAATATTACCATGTTTCCCCTGATGAAGCCTTAAAAACAGGGAAAGATGTTGGGTATGTGCCATAACATGGCTAGAGCTTGAAGTAAAAATTTAAATAAAGTGCGGAAGACTTTTGAAAGCAAACCTTTTGGAGTCTGAGCAGAAATGAGAAGTTTTTGTAGGATATGACTGTGCCTCGAGGGAGTAGAAGCACACACTCCATGCATTCCATGGTGTGCAGTTCTATTTGGGGCAACAGAAAGGGCTGCATGGGTGGCATTGCTTCACCCAGTACATCACAGGTATGGCTGATCCTTTCAGAAATATCATACCTGGTAATGCACAGCAGAAGGGTTTGCCAATGAAACTGTCTTTCTGTCCCTGAGACAATAAACCATTACAGTCTAGTGTCATGTACAATAGGTGTTTGATTGAGAATAAACCATTACAGTCTAGTGTCATGTACAATAGGTGTTTGAGAGAGAATAAACTATTACAGTTTAGTTTCATGCACTATAGGTGTTTGATTGAGAATAAACCATTACAGTCTAGTGTCATGTACAATAGGTGTTTGAGAGAGAATAAACTATTACAGTTTAGTTTCATGCACAATAGGTGTTTGAGAGAGAATAAACTATTACAGTTTAGTTTCATGCACAATAGGTGTTTGATTGAGAATAAACCATTACAGTCTAGTGTCATGTACAATAGGTGGGTGAGGGAAAATAAACCATTACAGTCATACAATAGGTGTCTGAGAGAGAATAAACTAAATGGGTTGCCATTAAGGGCAACCCCCATTGTTCCAGGCAGCTGACCCTGAGAAGAGACAGCAGGGGCGTGGGGGAAGGGAGAATGAGGTCATAAAAAGGGAGGTCTCTCTCATGATGTCACGAGAATGTCAGGGGGGCAGGTGATAAGGACCAATGGAAAATAAAGGTAGGCAAGGAAAGGTGGAGCAAAAGGGGTTTAAAATGGGCAACACAGAGAGGCTCAGCCACTTTCTGCTAAGTTATTTTGGTACGTAAAATTTCAAGAAAAAGAACCTAGCACATCAGTCTATGAGTTTCCTCAAAAAAGGTAAGAAAAAAATATATATAAGGGATGCTTAAATTGGTGCTTTAGTTGATTGAGTGCTAGATCAGTTTTTTGATGGTGTTTGGATAGGAAGTTTGTTTGAAAAATGAGGCAAAATTTGGCTTACTGAAAATTAATACATGCAGTTTCTGGTAGCAAAATTGGCTTATGGGTTGCCTTCTACTGGTATGCTGAGTAAAATTGGCAGATTTACAGCTGAAATTTGAGAGCTATGCAGCGCTGAATGGTATAGATAGAAGGATATAGTATGACAGCTCTGAGTACGAAAAACAAATACTAGTGAGCATGTAGTTGGAACGCATGGTGTGGGCCTAGTAGGCTGTAACAAGATGTGGTAGCGTACTCATTAACCATCAGGCTGGCCAAGAAAGATGAGGTTGATCGGTTAGAGGCTTGAGGTTTTTCTACAAAATAGAGAATACTGAATTAATTCTAATCGCTCGGAGCACAGTGAAGCAAATACTGGTGACCGTGTTAGTTTGGAATGTGTGGTGTAGGCCTAGTAGGCAGTAACAAGAGATTGTAGCATGTGCTTTAATCATGCTGGCCAGCCGAGAAAGGAGAGTTTGGTCTTTAGAGGTGTAGAGGCCCCCTGTGGTTCAGAAAGTGAAAAATACGTGAGTATTCCACAGCAAGTCTTCTCCCTCACAAAAAGGGATAATTATACCCAGTGGTAGCAGTGCTGGTAGGTGCATCAGGCTTGGGACGTGAGGAGGAGAAGAGAAGGGATGGTTGTGAAGGGAAAATAGCTGATAAGAGGAATCTGGGCAAAAGGAGGGCCAATGGTGGAGAAATCAGAGAGATGAATGGGAATAGGTGGTTGCAAAAAAAAAAAAAGCAGGCCTGAGGTTTTTCAGGAAAGCTGCATGAGGGTGGGCAAAAACAGGGCAAGGAACGAGAGAAACATGGCATGCTCTGGGAACCACATGGTTGGTGGCCTTGTTTCCCCTAGTGTTTCCTGGCAAAAGAACTGTACATGGGGAAAAGGGTTTGAGGGGTGAGGTGGAATCCTTGAAGTAGCCAGCATGGGGTCGAGAGGACAAGTGCACGGGCGAGCAGCCGTATGGTGGAGCGGGGTCACATAGGGGAAGCAGAGTGTTTGGTTGGGAGGAAATGGGAACGGGCAAAGGGGGATGGGTTGGGAGGGGGCCCAGGAACGGACAAAGGGAGCAGCAGGAGGTGGAGTCAAAAAGGTAGAGGGCCCCGACAAGTGGAAGGGGGCCTACCATGCACGAGGTGAACCAATGCCGTTTGTTAAAGCAAGGAGGTGGCTCAGCAAGTTGGGGAGGAGCCGGCCATGTGAGGAATGCCTAGGAATGGTGGCATGGATGTGTCAGTTAGGGCAAGATGGCATAAAAAGGGAGCAACAAAAAAAAAGAAAAAGAGAAACACTCGGCCAAGGGCCATTGACCGGGAAGGTGGCGATTGGGTAGTTGCTACAGGATGGAGCAGAGTGGGTGGTGGAAAGACAAAAGAGACCACCAAGAAGAGGGAAATCAGGGCAAAAAATAATGGGGTAGGCCTCCATTGTTGAGGAGGCTAGTGCTACGCAACAACTGGTGGGGCTGCAGGAGGGCCACAGAAAATTGAGGGGTGTTCTCAAATGTCAGGGTCATGAAAAAAGGACCTTTTAGCAAATTTAATTAGGCTGACAGGGTCATGGTCCTCGAAGAATGGGGCTCACAAAAAAAAACCGGGAATGTTCCTAACCAGGAGAATATGCTAGAGCATTGAGGGCCAAGATCAGGGCCTCATAACAAGAGGTACAAAAAAAAAAAAGGGGGACACAAAATTATTGTATAGCAGCAAGATAATGCAGAAAGATGGGAGGCGACACCTTGCCACTTGAACAATGTTGATACCACATGCATTTTCAATTACATGTCTTTCTAAAAAGGGTTGCGCCACCCTGAGCAATGCTATATAAAAAAAAATATATATAGATAGGTTGAGGCAGTAGCGTTCTGTCCAAAAAAAAAAAAAAAAATTGAAGGGAAATGCCAGGGAATGAACTAACAAAAAATATTCTGTGTTGTAAGCAGGAAAAGACAAGATGAACACCCGTGGAAGCAGTTCGATGAAAGCGGATGCCATGAAAATGATCATGGACCTCATGGACAAGGACCACAAGGTCCTGGATATGGTGGAGGACATGGAAAAAGGGTATGGACCAGCTCCGAAGGACAGGGTCAGGAAGAAGGGACAGAGCAGGGCAGGAGGAAAAGGGAAGGGAGCAGGGGCACCGATGCAAAAACGCCCAAGGACAGCTTCGCCTGTGCGGGAACCAGCAACCCTTACAATAATGGACCTGATCCCTTCACCCAGTCAGGTGAGGCTGATGATGAATCCAGAACCCAGCCCAATGGAGGAGGATAGGCCTCTCCTGGGACTGGTACCCAGCATCCCTGCACCCGAAGCGAGCCATCCAGAGGCAGACAGGGATCGGCAAGCCAAGAATAATGGACCACGAGGAGAGCAGAACCGGGACCCAAGGCAATGACTGAACCATCAAATGAACCCCAGGGAGAAGCAGGTACAGTGTTGATGCTGGAAAGTACCATGAAAGAATATATGGAACAAATTTTATTAGGTATGGGGGGGATGGGGTTAAGAAGTTGCAGAAGGTGCTAGGTGAATTACAGGAGAAGGGGAAAAAAGCAAGGAGAAGGAGGGAAAGGAAATGATAGAACAGAAAGGAGGAATGGGTAAGAATAGGGGACCATGTACCACTAGCAACAAAGGAAAAAATCTGGAAGGGAGAATTTGTCGATATCTTTGTGTTAGTAGATAAGAGCACAGCAGAGTTCTATGAAGAAAAGGAAAGCTTCAGTAAGAAAGAGTTGGCGGCCACTGTAGTTTTGGTCAAAAAAGGGGAAGAACAGAAGGGGCCCACATTTAAAGGAAAATCATGGGAGGCTTGGACCCTGGGTTTCACTTATTATAGTGCAATAGCCCAGGAGAAAAAGGCGGAGTTGGGCAACCCCTTGCTAGCATACTCTTTGATCATAACAAATGCATATAAAATGATGGGAGGTACTAACTGGTTACAGTATGATGAGAAGTTTGGGACCTGAATGGCCAACTATGAGGAGGACTGCAGATGGAACTCCAGACATAATGACCTATGGTAGGAAACCATGACAGTAGCCGGGGGAGGGGAAAGCGAGTGGCAGAGGTGAGGGCCACGGTATCAGATGTGCTGTTGGGGATACAACAGAGCACACTGTTCCTTTCCAGGTTGCAAGTTCTGGCAATCTGTTTTGAAACGCATGGGCAGACAACACCCTAAAAGCTTATGAAAGCTTGTGGAGGGTTTTCCAAGCTTTTAGATCTCACCACAACATGGAGGTAAGTGAGAAGGTCATAGAAGACCAAATGGAGAGATTTGTGGTGGAGAACTAGGAGGAAGGAACGGCCTACGCACAGTAAAGGTACATCTAGCGGCCAAAGGATGGGTCTGCAGGATGAAAGGGTGGGAGGAGCTGGGCAATAGTATTCTGGTAAGAAGAATGATGGTGGGGTGGCAAAGGATAAAAGGGAAAGAGAGGATAAGAGGGAACCAATCACGGAATACTTACTGATGCAGATACTTAGAAAATTTTCGAAGGTTTGCTACAACCCGCATGAAGTAACCCTATTTGGGGCGCTGTTTATGGTGTTATACAAGGGAGCATTCAGGGTGTCCGAAATAGTCAGACCCACTATACCCGCCCTGGGGGAAGCCTGCAATGGGAGGATATAGAATGGAGAGGGATGGGGTTCACCCTCATAATTGCAAGGTCAAAGATGGATCAGACAGGCAAGGGATACAGGATGAATATCGAGGCAAGAGAGAACATGGATATGTGCCCATGCTGGTTGATGCTGGATTTCCACAGAGTAGGCCAAGGCAAGGGGGCCTCTATTTTGTACATGAAAACGGGAATGAGGTAAAAGGGAGTCAAGTATCTGGGATGTTGAAACGGAGCATGAAGGAGCTGGGAAAAAAACCCAGACAGGTTCTCATCTCATTCCTTCTGGATTGGGGCAGGCTCTGAAGCTGCTGCCCAGGGAAAAAGGGGGGAGGACATAAAAGACATGGGAAGGTGGGCATCAGACTGCTACAAGAAATATATCAGAGATACAACACACTAACTTTATCAGTTTTTTGTCTCCCTACAGGAAAGAATGATATTAAAAAAAAGGTTTTGTTGCAAATGGTTGCCTGCCTCACTGTTTCTTTTAATTGTTATAGATATATGGAAAAGGAAGGACATATGGATGGTGGAACACTCAAACATTTATTGGGCGGAGATGGAGGCTGCACTGAAAAAAGGCAGAAGGCAGCTGGGTTATGACCACAAAGGAATAAGGATCCTGTGGAAAGGAATACTGGGGATGAGATGGGGCAGCTCCTCCCCTTGCTGGTAGAGATGAAGAAGAGCAACAAGGACCCGGACCTCCTGACAATACACCTGGGCGGGAATGACCTGGGACATGGCCCCAGCTAGAAATTTTTTACAGCATACAAAGGAACGTCAAGGTCATGAGGACATGGTGGCCAGAGATAACAATCATGTGGTCTGAAATTATTCCACGTGGAGTGTGGAGACAAGCCAGGCAGCACAAGGCCATAGAAAAAGTAAAGAGGAGAATGAATAGCAGAGTGGGGAGGTTTATGAGGGAGAACGGAGGAGCTGCCATTAGACATGATGAGATAGAGGAGAGCATTCATGGGTTGTACAAGATGGACGGGGTACACCTATCCCAGATGGGGAACCACATATTCTTCATGGAACTAGGTATGGGCATAGATCAGTGGTTGAAGGGGTTTTGCCAAAAGGGGAGAAGCTTACCATCCAACACAAGCTGGAGGCAAGCTAATGGAAGCTAGGAAGTAAGGATCTGAGAAGGTAAAAAGAGGGGAAGGGTGGGGAGTTAGGGAAAACAAAATGGAGGAATTAAGATCTGGAAGAAGGAAAAGGGTATGGACACCCTGATAAGTGGACAAGAAAAAGAGGGGCAGGAATTGGACCTGCTCAGAGAGAAAGTATAAGACCAGCTCAGGTTTACACCTGGGCAATAAATGGAATGAGACCCCTTGGGTTTCGATGCCCTGGGGAGAAAAAAAGGAAAGCAAAGTAAAATAAAGAGGACTGGAATAAAATGTGACAGAGAAAATAAGAGGAACTCAGTATTGTAAAAATGTATATTATTTATGAGTGTGTGGTCAATAAAAGGTTTTGCTGACTGAGCAGCCAGATCTACAATATTGAGTAGGATGTCTCCTTTTTGGAGGAAGGGGATCTAGAACAATTACAGCCTAGTGTCATGTACAATAGGTGTCTAAGAGACAATAAACTATTACAGTCTAGTGTCATGTACAACAGGTGTCTGAGGAAGAATAAACCATTACAGTCTAGTGTCATGTACAGTAGGTGTTTGAGGGAGAATAAATCATTACAGTCTAATGTCATGTACAGTAGGTGAATGAGGGAGAATAAACCATTACAGTCTTACAATAGGTGTCTGAAGGAGAATAAACCATTACAGTCTAGTGTAATGCACAATAGGTGTCTGAGGGAGAATAAACCATTATAGTATAGTGTCATGTACAAAAGGTGTCTGAAGGAGAATATAGAGAATAATGGATGGGGAAGGGTTTGATATGAGAATTTAATGCACACCCGAGTTGTGGCATGCTACATAAACCCCGAGGACGAAGGCCGAGGGGTTTATCAAAGCATCCCACAATGAGGCTGTGCTTTAAATTCTCATAAGAAACACCCTCCCCATCTTTTATTTTTTATAATAACAGATCAGCAATTTTTCTCCAGCAGTTTGTGAGACTGGCCCCACCCCCATACAGAATGTTGGCCAATGAGGCAGCAGCATAGTTTGACTGGCATGGCTCATGAATGTCATAACAACCAGCCGGTTGTTATGGAAAATATCAACCTGGTCAGTACATTGAGATAAATTGCTGACCAGTTATTATAAACCATTACAGTCTAGTGTCATGCTCAATCGGTGTCTGAGGGAGAATAAACCATTACAGTCTAATGTCATGTACAATTGGTGTCTGAAGGAGAATAAACCATTACACTCTAGGGTAATGAACAATAGGTGTCTGAAGGAGAATAAACCATTACAGTCATACAATAGGTGTCCAAGGGAGAATAAACCATTACAGTCTAGTGTCGTGTACAATAGGTGTCTGAGGGAGAATAAACCATTACAGTCATACAATAGATGTCTGAAGGAGAATAAACCATTACAGTCTGGTGTCATGCACAATAGGTGTCTGAGGGAGAATAAACCATTACAGTCTAGTGTCATAAACAATAGGTTCCTAAAGGAGAATAAATCATTACAGTCTAATGCCATGTGCAATAGGTGTCTGAGGGAGAATAAACCATTACAGTCTAGTTTCATGTACAATATGTGTCTGAGGGAGAATAAACCATTACAGTCTAATGTCATGTACAATAGGTGTCTGAAGGAGAATAAACCATTGTAGTCTAGGGTCATGAACAATAGGTGTCTGAGGGAAAATAAACCATTACAGTTTAGTGTCATCTACAAAAGGTGTCTGAAGGAGAATAAACCATTACAGTCGTGCAATAGGTGTCTAAGGGAGAATAAACCATTGCAGTCTAGTGTCATGTACAAAAGGTGTCTGAGGGAGAATAAACCATTACAGTTTAGTGTCATGTACAAAAGGTGTCTGAAGGAGAATAAACCATTACAGTCGAACAATAGGTGTCTAAGGAAGAATAAACCATTGCAGTCTAGTGTCATGTACAGCAGGTGTCTGGGGGAGAATAAACCATTGCAGTCTACTGTCAAGTACAGTAGGCGTCTGAGGGATAATAAACCATTAAAGTCTAGTGTCATGTACAATAGGTGTCTGAGGAAGAATAAACCATTACAGTTTAGTGTCATGTAGAAAAGGTGTCTGAAGGAGAATAAACCATTACAGTCATACAATAGGTGTCTAAGGGCAAATAAACCATTTAAGTCTAGTGCCACGTGCAATAGGTGTCTGAGGGAGAATACACCATTACAGTCTAATGTCATGTACAATAGATGTCTAAAGAGAGAATAAACCATTACAGTCTAGTGTCATGTACAATTGGTGTCTGAGGGAGAATTGTGTGGCAGCTGTTTTTATCAGTGCCAGGGAGGGGCAACAAAGAATGGCATGGAATACAAATTTTTACTGTCTTGACTACACTTCTGCTGTGCTTAAATCAGACACGCGCTACATACAGTAATTGGGACTTTTACACCAACAAGGGTAATCAGACACCTTCAGTGATTGAGCTTCAAATTTTTTAATTTGTCATAAATACTGTGTATCACAGGATTCAGTAGCCTGTAACATGGGTGTCGGCAACTGAGTGCTTGCAATAATGGTAACTCATCCCAGTGCATGTTAATGGGGCTACTGCTGATGAAGGGTGACTGGATGGGGAGGTTGGTGAATATAGTGACAGGATGTTGCTATACGTATACATGCACTGGGGGAAGCATGATGGAAGGGAAGGAGTGCTGGTCTGGCATGGTTGGCTTGGGGGCTGCTGAACTGGACCAATAGTGTGGTGGGTGGGTGGCAGCCTAAATATGCGAGGGTTCCAGGTTCAGGTCCGGTCACACCTACATATTTGTGCATCCTGCCCAAATCCTTTTTTTGTCCAGATTTTGCACACCCCAACATGCACCCCCTTGGAGTTATGAATCCTTTAATAGGGGGGTGAAGCCTGCCGTGGGGGGGTGCCCCCCCACATGAACATTTAAAATCTAAGTTCCTGCCACTGTTTTCTTGTGCACCAGTGGTGTACATCACCAAAATTAATTTTTGGTGGTGTACACGTGCTTTGCTGCCAATTGCGATTGCACTTTCGCCCTAATTACATAAATCCCAGGATTCTCATTTCCAGGTCATTCTTGAAGATTGCTAATAACTGTACTACTAGTTGTTTGTTCTGTAGTATAGTTTACATCCATCCATACCATTATGTGGATATGTTTATATTGCCTCCTCAGTACTCCCTGGGGAGGGAAGAATTCCTGCTGTACCCGGGCAGCCATTCTCACCACCTTTCCAACTTCCAGCCTCTGAGGAAACCACCAGCACCCCCTACCAAAGAACAGGGGGCATTTTATTTTATCAAAACACAGACGATAATAACCAAATACACAAATTCTTAAATGTCATGAAAACGGCATCCCATTAATGTCAAAATTAAGATTAAAAATGTAAAATGACAAAACAAAAATATATAATGGGACAATACATGAACACTGTCTTATCCAAGTTTGGATAATGCCCTGAACGATCACCTTAAAATCTTTCCGCAGCTGATCAAACCTTTTTGATTCTACCTCATATCTTCCATAACTGTATTTCATATTCAGTGTTATATAATAATTTGTCTAGCCGTGTGTGCTTTTGTTGCAAAATGACATGGCACCAAGCAAGCCAAACACAGCACCTGAGTCAAGCAAATATGTTTCACTGCTTCCAGCCTGGTGAAAATAAAACTTTTACCGGGGACTCATAATTTATTGATAGGAACGATAGGTTATGCTAAGCAGTAGCAATTTTCTTCTGAAACCCTTGTAAGAAGGAACAAGAAAAAATATGAAAAATAAGTACTCCATTTTCCCTACTTGTCGCACACAAGCTTCCCTGAGACAGATTAGAGGCCCCATATTCTAAAGTCCCAGGTCACATCCACAAGTGGTTGAACCATGCAGCTGAGATGCACTGGCACAAAGAAATGACATATTTAGAAGATGCGCAGTGAGATGCCATTGTGAATGTATGGCCAAATATCCAGAACTTGTGTAATTGCACGGTGGGAGATGCATGGCAGGTGACCTGAGACCGATGCAGAGTTAAGGGAAATGCTCATTAGATGGCCACATGTGTGGTGCACAGATTAGCTTTGTATGTGTTGGGGTAGACTGCATTGGGTTGGGTACAGTGCTATTGCCAGGTATCCAGTGATATTGGCACCTTCACTTTTAGTGACTCAATTTGAGTTACTGTATGTACAGCGATTGTGGAAGGAGAGTGACTATAGGAATAGCAATGGTAGGAGGGCTAGAAAGGTGACTGCAGGATATAGTGCTGGTAGGAGGGACATCACGGAAAACAGGATATGGGAAGTGATTCAGGGAAGCAGTGCTGAACTGGCCATGTGGGCTTGTGGAGGCAGTGTGTGTCTCTAGCATGAAAGCACCTGGGTTTGGTCCTGGGTTGGCGTGCTATGGGTTTTTGGTGTGGAATGGTTTGGAAGTTGTTTTTTTCCAGTCAGAGTTGACTTTTTACCCCTCTGGCAGATCCCTCTCAGAGTTGATTATTTTTAGATGGCAAGTGCAGGAGGCACGGGGGCACAGCCCCCTGTATAGAACATAGGACAATGTGTGTTGGTATGGGTGCCAATGTTGTATTCAGCATAGTGCATGGTTGCATTTATGTTTTCAGTGTTGTGCACTCACCCATAGGTGCAGCATTGTTATGCATTCACCATTATGACACTGAACTTATTACCCATAGCCATGTACAGTGTCAAACTGTGGTACAGGGGCCCACCTGGACTTTGGCCACAGGGTCCGCATGGACAAGCAGCAGGGGAGGATACAGGGTGACACAGTCCAAATGGTATATCACATGCATGAGATACACCAGCATCATATGCTGTGTACAGTCACCTGCATTGCCCCATACACTCAAATATCAGGAGAACATGATGAGAACTGCAAGGGATGGCAGTGTATAAAAGGTGACCAGGAACCCAGGTTGGTGGGTCCCCCTGTGTGCACCTATGGTGTTTCACCATGGGTGTGTGCCCCAGGTGAGTCCTTGGCATATGCCATGTGCTAACAAGCACTACCAGGCTATCACAGATGTCACCCTGGGTGGCAGCCTGCAGACTGCATGGGAGCAGACCATGGCCCTTGGTACACATGCTGCAGTGTCGCAATCTGCTCCCCTGGTGTGTCTGGGGTCACCCAACATCACTGACATGTGGCAGCTGGGGATCTATGTCTAGGGTGCAGTGTTGGGGGTTGCTCCTTGGATGGTGCCAGTGGTGACATGACAGCTGTGGCCCTGGGTACTTCCATCCTGGCATGACAGCTGTGTGTGGGTGCCTGTTGTATGGCCTGGTACTCCTCTGAAGGTTGTTTCCAGATGACCAGCCTGCAGGTCTGTGACCTGCCTGTGGGTGGCTGGCTGGTTTAGGCCATTGTTTTGTTTTCCTGATTTTGGGCAGCTCTTTTTTGGAATGCACAGCAGATGCACTGCATATTTTGGCTGAATATAGCAATGTGCAGCATTCTCATAAAACTGCTCACTTTATTTGTGCTGCATACATTATTTCTGCATGATGGAGCATTTTAAATGTGTGACGCATCTCTCCATTTTGAATGTTTTGCTTCTGCACATTTTCTGAGATGCACCACAAATCTCTATTTTGGGCCTCACATCTCCTTTGAAAATGTGGGCCTCTGTCTTTCATGGTTTGATGTTTTTAAGCACTTTTTACATTAAATTTGTCCTGGCAACACAATCATAGTGTTTCCCACATGTTTTCTTGGGGGGATTCTAGGATTTACCAACAACTTAATGACATTAGCATCAGAATTTTCAAAACCTTCCTCAAAAATCTGCTTTTGTCACAGTCCTCTTGTGGCTGCCCTTAATCCCTTCTCCACTCCCCCCTCTCTGCTTTCACTCCCCTTCCCCAAGTCCCTATTTCCCCATTTTCTCCTCCCTCCCCCTCCCTCCTCTCTCTCTACATTGAAGTGCTTGTATCTTGCCAATTGCATGTCTCTGTTCCACTCTGAAGTGTCTGGTGCCAGAAAATTACCCAATGCTGGTTTAGGTAATGACCACTGTATCTGTATTCTGTCTTGTTAATTTTGGACAATAGGTTTGTTTCTGCCCTATTGACTTCTTTTGCTTAAATAGCACTGTACTGAATGTCACAATCCCATTGTATTCTAATCTAAATTCTAATGTAACTTCTATTGTATATATGATGTGGAACCTTTGCAAAGGAGTCTCTGATTCAAAGGTGTAGTTCCAAAAACCAAAATAAATAAAATATATAAATTATTTGGTGCTACTCAAAAAAAATGTGAGGACCTCAAAATAACCATATAGAATGGCAGAGTAGCATGTTTTTCTGCTTGGAGACAAGGTACGGGCCACATTGCAGTCCCAAAGTTTAATTTTCTAGCAACTTCCCACTAAACATTCAGGAACAGTACATGGACATCTACATTTTCATTGATCAGAGCTCCTCTTTCATACCTGTAGAAAGCCAGTTAAACTAGATTCAAAAAGTGATAACCAAATTTTGGAATGACTGTTCAGCAGGTGGCAAAAAGTGCTATAAAATACAGCAAAAGGAAAAAACATTTGATTGTCTATTCCCAGGACACCAGATTTCACAAGTTCATATATGTGTGGATTATATATATATATATATATATATATATATATATAATACATGATGAGCAGGAGTGGAAGAGTGGAATATGGAAAAATATCTTCACTCCTGCAGAGTGAAATTTACAGTGCTCACAATGCAGGAGTGAAAATATTTTCCATATTCCATGATCTGCCCATCATGTGTGCTACTTATACCATAGGGTGAGACCAATTTCAGTGAGAAATGTATGTTTGTTGTTATGAGGTCCATGTCACTGTAAATGATGCTGGTGCTGTGGTAGTGTGTGTGTGAATTTTTATGAATGGGTCATTGTAGTGAGCTGTTGTTGGTGGGTGTGTGTTTTGATTGGGTGTGCTGTGTTTTGGTAATTGGTTGCCTAAGGGAGGGTGGTTCTGTTCTGTGGCAGTGAGGACAATGGTAATGATTTCTTTTGGCAGGTTTGTGTCTTCATGTTTGGCTGTTTAAGATGTATTTAAACATTTCAGGAGTCACCTGTTTGTATGCTTGGTGCACATTTGAGATTTGTTCTGCTGCTCACTCTGTTATTTTGATAGAAATGTTTAGTATACTAGTTTCGGCATTCTGTGAGAGTTATACGTTTATTTTTGAGTGATGGAACAAATGTGTGAAATTAAAGGAAGTGCTTATTGTGTAGTTAAAGTATTTTAATGTAAAAGTAATGGTAAACATGATGTTGTAAGTCTGGAGATATCACTGACATGATTGTTCATGTTTACCACCATCGTGTGCATGAATGTGAGTGAGAATCTGTTTATATTACTGTTTGTTTTCATTTCTGATGTTCAATGTCTTGTTCCATGGTGTCATTATAGTAGTGTGTTGATAATGTGGCAGATGGATGTTTGTAATAAGCTGGTTATGTGTTGTTCATTTTGTAGGTCAATATGTGACAATACAGGATTCAGTGATGTACTAAACTCTGGTTTTGAAATGCAGCACGAGAGATTTGGAGATTGTTACATTTAGAAGGAGTGCTGCAGCTGATTGTAATTATCCATGTTAATTGTCTTCATTTCAGTGTAGGGACTGATTTAGAACTCAACAAATTACAGGGTTCCCCTATTCTACTGCCTTAAAACATCTTTTTGTGCCTTGTAAGGTACATGTTATCACTTGTAGCCCTTCAGACAAGCAGGGTAAGTATTTTTAAAGGCTTTATAATGCTTTTTAGCATTAAAATTGCAGCACGAAACTGGAAGTAGCGCGATTAGCACTTCTGGTTTTGCCCTATACTTAAGAGCTGCTCTAGAGAGCGGGCAGCAGATAGTAAACCTTGTTACATGCAAAAATCGCACCTTTGGTGAGAGGTTTCCTTTGAATATACTTTTATTATACCAAAACTGCTTTGTGTACTGCTGTGCTAGTTGTGGACATAAGGTACCCTCCCTATGGCTCAATATTGTTTAACTTGCAAGGGATTGTGGGGTACTGGAGGCTTAAGATCATAGCCACCAGTGCTCCCCCATTCTACTGCATTAAAACATCTTTTGTGCCTTGTAAGGTACATTTTATCACCTGTAGCCCTTCAGACAAGCAGGGTAAGCCTTTTTCAAGGCTTTATAATGCTTTTTAGCATTAAAATTGCAGTGCAAAACCGGAAGCCAGCGATTGAATAGCTCCGGTTTTGCCTTCCCCTAAAACGCTGCTCTTGAGAGCATGCACAGAACTGTGCGCTGGAGACATGCACAGAGACATCGCGCATCTCAGTGCGTGTCTATGCGTCCATCGGAGATGAGGGATGAGAAGGTAAAAGCTGGTTTTGCATTGTCATAGAACAGAATAGGCAGTTAAACATCTTGTGTCTTTTAAGTATCTCTTCATTAACCTCACTCAAAATGAAAAAAGCCAATAAATATTGTACTACATGTAAGATGTATGCCTCTGGCAAACAAACACCTAACTATACCTGTGAAAAGTGTATTCTGGTTGGTGATTTACAGGAGGAAATTACTCGATTACAGCCTAAGATGTCTTTAAAATCAGATATTAAAGCATTGGAAGATTACATTGATCAGATGTCTATTTTAGTAGAAACTAACACCTGTTTTACAAAAATTGTGGATGATGTTAACCACCAGGAGTCCCACTTAGATGTGTCACATGTTCCTGTATTAAACCATCCAATCATTACTTCCACTCCTTCAGTTGCGGCCGCAAGGTGTCAACAGTTAAACACAAGTAAGGCTGATTCTTGGACTACAGTACCTCAAACAAGGCTAAAGAGATATAGCAAATAAAACTTCTTCTCCCCACTTCATAACAGATCCCTATACACAATTCTTTTGAACACCTTTCACAAATGATTGATGACACTGTGTCAATGAGCCCAGAATTTGGTATAGGTGCTGAAAACAAATCAAAACTTAACCAAATAACTAGTGAGCAACTATTTGCTGCTCAGACTCATCTCCAAATTTCCCCCCCTTTAACTACCCATGAGAAAATGCCTATTAAAAAGGAAGTATTTGTCCTGAGAGATTCCATCATAAAATACATAGATCGTGTGGTTTGTAACCCCGACAAAGAACATCACACTTGCTCCAGTTATCAGGGGGCAAGGATCTCAGATATCACCTCAATGGTTAACTCAATTCTACAACCAGCTGGAGAAAATCTACTAGTGGCTGTACATGTAGGAACAAATTACATCTCCAAACTACCTTTGCAGCAAATAAAACAAGATTACATTTCCTTGTGTAATTTACTAGTTGAACGGGGTTGTAACATATGTCTATCTATCTGAAATTCTGCCAGTTCCATGAGCTACAGAATATATCACAGCTAAAATAAAAGCCTTAAATGAATGGCTTTGAAAATGATGTCTTAGACAAAATATTCACTGTCTGACACACTGGAAGAGTTTCATCATAATGCATCCCTCTTTTGTTAGGACAGCTTACACCTTAGCAGATGGGGAAGTACATTACTGGGACGTAAAATTGCTACCTTCATACATACCCCTTTAAACTGATGGCAAAGGGGGAGATTGGGCTAACTACCAATACTCTTATTACTAGGACCTACCTTTCTAATCAAAATCATCTAAACATTTTATCTCTTAATGCTCGATCTTTAAATATTGCAAAGCTTGCAGAGTTGGAACTTATGGCCCAGGCCCTTGATTTGTCATTAATAGCTAGAACAGAAACTTGGGGCAATGCTGATAAAATCTGGACAACTGAAATTCCGGGATTCAAATACTATTTTAAAAATAGACCAGATACTAAAATAGGCGGTGGGGTCAGCCTTTACATCAGAGACGACATCACTTCTTACAAATCCTTAGTGAATGTTCAGTCTGAAAGTGTATGGGTATATATATGTGACAAGGTACCTTTGTAAATGAGCCTATGGCTCAAAGGTTTTCCAAACTGCTGTTTAAATAAAATAAATAAATATATTCAACCCAAGGGCTTTTCCCAGATATTGGTTGGACTTGCTATCGTCCACCTTCAGCAGACTTTAACCAAAGTTCACAGTTAGCCAATGAAATCTCCCAGTTAGCGAAAAATGGCTCAGTTCTAATTTTGGGTGATTTCAATCTTCCAACCATAAATTGGGAAACTTTAATGGGTTCAAACCATTATGACCAAAAATTTCTTACAGCCATTAATGATTTGGGACTTTATCAATTGGTCAAGGAACCAACCCGGGGAAGTAACATCTTGGATCTTGTCATAACTAACATAGACATCCCTGTGAATAAGTTATTAATATCAGAACCTCTTGGTAATAATGATCATATGTCCATATTTCTTACTATCCCACTCTGTCAACGTCCTGTAAAAAACAAGCACAAAATTAAGCAATATGATCGGGCAGATTTTCATAAAATAAATCATCACCTAGGAACACTTAATTGGGACAATATTTTTTCCTCACTTAACACTGATGAAGCATCGGATTTCCTAAAAACACAAATTCAAGAACTTGAACAGCAGTATATTCCAGAAAAATATAAGTACAATAATAAAGACAAAATTCACCTCTGGTTAAATAGATCTATAAAAAAACAAATCTCTCAAAAACAAAAGTTATTCTCACTATTAAAAAATATTCCATTACTCAAAATAACAAAATATTAATTAAATATAGGGAATCGGTTACAATCTTAAAAAAATTGATTCTGCTAGCAAAACGTAATTTAAAATCTCATATTGCACATACCAAAGACTCACATAAAGCTTTGTATGCCTACCTAAGCAGTGAAAAAGGAAATAGCAGGACAATTGGTCCATTAAATATAAATAACACAATAATTACTTCGGACTCAGAAATCGCTTCGGCTTTAAATAATTATTTTTCATCAGTTTTTGTTCAGGCCTCATTCCAAATTCTCTCTGATAGATATTCCTCAAGTCATACAAAATATAAGGTTTTACAGAATGATGTCTATGAACTATTATTAACATTAAAGAAATCAACAAGTCCTGGTCCAGATGACATATATCCCAATTTTTTTGGGCAGTTAAAGATACTATTGCCCTACCACTCTCTATTATTTTTAATAAATCTCTCCATGAATCAAGGGTTCCCTCTGATTGGTTAACTGTGATAGTAACTCCTATTTTCAAACAGGGTTCCCACTCAAAAGTAGAAAACTACTGCCCGATTAGCTTAACCTCAATTCCTTGCAAATTAATGGAAAAAATAATCAAAACTTTTCTTAAAACAGAAATGGAATCCTTGAACATAATTGATACAACTCAACATGGATTTAAAACTAGTTTTTCTTGCACCACTAATCTACTCTCATTCTATAATTATATTAGCATGAACCTTGATTCAAATATTCCAACTGATGTTATCTTATTGGATTACAGTAAAGCATTTGATAAAGGTCACATGACATTCTGAATAAAAAACTCATTCATTTAGGATTCTCATCGACATTAGTTTCATGGATAAACAGCTGGCTGAGTAATCATACTCAGAATGTTAGGGTAAATGGCACCTTGTCAGATCTGGGTAGGGCGACGAGCGGAGTTCCCCAGGGCTCTGTTTTGGGGCCCACCCTTTTTAATGTTTTCATCAGTGATAAGAAAATGTGTTCTTCCAATATCCTTATGAAATTTGCTGATGACACTAAATTAGGGGGTACTGTAAACAATGCAGTCAACATAAAAACCTTATTAACTGACCTCGCATCAATCGAACATTGGGCTTATACAAACAAAATGTACTTTAATGTACCAAAATGTGCAGTTCACACATCGGTTAAAACAACCCCAAATAAGTATACACTTTGAACAATATAATTATTAGGGCTTCTTGCTTAGGAAAAAGATCTTGGAATCCAAGTAAATAATAAACTTTCCTCATCTTCTCACTGTAATAAAATTGTCAATCAAGCTAATGATCTTCTTCGCAGGATAAATAGCATATTTGTCTCTAAGTCTGAACAGGGTATCATGACCCTGTATAGATCTCATGTCAGACCTTACATGGACTATGGTTCCTCTTTTTGGAGTCCTTATCTAGTATCAGATATAAATAGAATTGAACAAATTCAACGTAGGGCTACAAAAATGATTCCATATTTTGCTCATTTGAATTATGACTCTAGACTACAGAAGACAGGCTTGTATTCACTTCAACAGAGAAGAACTAGAGGAGATCTTTTACAACTATTCAAAATTATGAAATCACCTGTTCTGATGGAACAATGTGGTATAACATTATCCAGCATAAAAATTGTAGCTAGGTTACATAATAAACAACTGGATATTAAAAATATAATACAAATAAAAGACAAAACTTCTTCACTATTAGAACTCCTATGTTATGGAACACACTACCACAAGATATTGTTGATTCACCTACTGTTATGATTTTCAAAAATAAACTAGATAAATGGTTATTAAAATAATATAATAAATCATGATCCACTCATGTGGAGAACAATCTCAATGGGCTATGGCCTTCTTTTGTCCATCAAACCAAGTAACAAAGGGGTGTTTCTTAGTGTTTTCAGATTCAGGTGGCTGACATCAGCAGAGTAGGTATAAACGATATTTATTTTAACTCTTCTGATGTCAGGAGGATTTATTTCACTCAAGTGAAAATAACATCATTTCTCTGACTGGAATTGGTCTCCCCCTCCCGTGGTGTGTATATATCTATATCTATATCTATATCTATATCTATATCTATATCTATATCTATATCTATATCTATATCTATATCTACAGTATATCTATATCTATATCTATATCTATATCTATATCTATATCTATATCTATATCTATATCTATATCTATATCTATATATTTATATATACCTGGACTTAACATTTATCTTTACCTGTGTACTGTTGTGAGCAGGGAGGCTCGGGGAGAGTCATCTGTCTGGAATCATCATCAAAGGCAGTGACTGAGATCTTTAAATTGTTACATCGCTCACAAGCGCGAGCATTGTGAGTGGCACAAGCACCACTCATAGCAAGGAAAATCTGAAAAGCAGTTTGAAGGGTTAGTAGTGCTTCATATATGAAATAAGTGAAAAAGTAAGGGGTGGGTAGATTATTTTGCTTAAATTTGGACAGCAAAATATTATAACTTGGAAATAGGCTGTATTTTTAATGGTGTACTAAAAGGGAGAGTTTTTATGGTATTTAAGTGTTGGTATGGTAAATATTATCTTGAAACATAGTCCCAACAGGTTTCAGGTACTTTAATGTATGTAGGCAGAATGATGTGTTTGTTGCTATTTGTATGTTCAATTAATTATTCCTGTATAATTATTATTATTGGCCAATTAATTTAGAAATAGGATCAAAAGGGGGAATTTCTGTAGTTTAAAATTGCACAGAAATGAGTTCACAAGAACTTGGATGACTTATTACTTTGCAAGTCAATTTAAACCTCTGGAGGCTTATAAAATACATAGAAGTATGTGTTCTTATAATGCTATGTTTACCTTGCTTTTAATATTGGGGGGCATAGAACTGAACCCAGGGCTGACTCAGAAGTCGAATATTAATTTAAAAATAATGCATGACAATACAAGGAACTTGGCCCCAAAAATGGACTTGGTGGAAATGTTATTTGAAGACCAAAAACTGGATATAGCAGGCTTCTCTGAAACCTAGCTTACAAATAAGGTAGAGGATGATGAAATAGGTTTGGTAGGCTATCAAATATATCATTCAGATAGGAAGAAGAGAAAGGGGGGTTATTCTTTATATAAAAAATACACTGGGATCAGTTAAAGTTGTAACAAAAGGTAATAAAGGAAATGTGGACTTTATAGTACTTTATTAATGTGACTTAAAAGTTACTGTAGGGATTTTGTATTCTCCCCCTAATGCAAAGATGGTGGATTTGGAATCGACCATTGGTATAATTCAGGATGAAGTAAAAAATAAATTGTTGATTTTAATGGGAGATCTAAACTTAGATTGGCATAATTAGAGAGGCAATAGATTAAAAGAAATGTTGACACCCCTTGATTTAATCCAGCTGATAGAAGAACCTACTAAATACACTAACTTTATGACTAAGGGTACACTATTAGATTTGTTGTTAGTTTCACCTCAGTTAAAAGTCCATTCAAAGGGTGCTGAGCCCTCATTATTGGGAGATCATCATTTAATTTGGGCAATTATAGGTAGTATGGTACAACCAAGGATACAATTGAGGGAGGGATGGGTTAGGAACATGACACATTTTTCAATTGACAGTTTTAATTTGGACATGCAGAAAGAAAATTGGGAGACATGCAAATTAATTCCGGATTTAGAACAAACTGTACAGTATTTTGTGGCTAGATTTTTGGAGATATGTGATAAGCATGCAGCAAAAACAAAAGTAAGCAAGGGAAAAGTTTGGGAGCCCTGGATAAATGATAATTTATTAGAAAGTATTACGATAAAGAATAGATTGTGGACATTGGCTAAATAGACAAAAACAAGTAGTGATTGGGATATTTATAAAAATAAAAGGAATAATTGTAAACAACAGATAAAGAAGGCTAGATTGAACTATTTTTGAATGAAAATAGGTAGCAATAATGATAAAAAAAATTCTGGCAAACAGTTAACAACATTATTAGCCCAGGCAATAAAAATAAACAAAACATTAATCACTTGATTCATGAAGGGAAGGCAATGAAAGAACCCAAGGCAATAGCAAACTTGTTAAATTATTTTTTTATTGATCTCCCAGGTCTAGAGGTAAGAGCCCCATTAAATAAGACCCAGGGTGTACCAGAATTTAAAGGGTTATAGCCACCTTTTCAATTTAGAGTATTGAATATAAAGGAGGTAAAAATATGTTTAAAACAAATTAAAATTTATAAATCTCCTGGCATAGATGGGTTGGAAGGAAGGTTCTTACAAATGGCTGCTGATTATATAGCACCAATAATAGTATGTATGTTTAATTGGAGTTTAAGTACAGTTTTCTTTTCCTACTATATGGCAACAAAGTAAAAATATTCCAATATATAAAGGGGGCAACTAAAGTGATCCAGGCAACTATCGACCAATAGCACTGCTTTCAGTACTATCTAAATGCCTGGATAACTTAGTACATATACAAATAATGGACTATTTAGAAACAAATAACATAGTTACACCATATCAGGCAGGTTTTAGAAAAGGACTTTCAACAAATTCAGCTTTGATTGAATTTAATGATCTTGTGGCAACTTCTTTGGATGAAGGAAAGGAGGCTGCAATTTTATTCACAGATTCATCGAAAGCTTTTGATCTGGTGGACCACTCCCTGCTATTGAGAAAACTCTGGGTTATGGGCATTACTGAGGGACCATGGGCATTGATTAAATCATATTTAACAGAAAGCTCTCAAAGGGTATGTGTGTCCCAGACTTTTTCAACAGTTAAATTAGTAGAAAGAGGATTCTCTCAAGGATCTATACTAGGGGCCCTTTTTATTCCTAGTATTCTGCAATGATCTTCCCAAGACAGTTCAAACATCAAACATCTGGCTGTATGCCAATGATATGGCTCGTGTTGCAGCTGGGTCAGACTTTGCAGACCTGAGAATTAACCTGCAGAGGTACTTCAGCAGCATAGGGGAGTGGTTCATCAGGTCAGGGCAGGCAATGAATATAAAGAAGACTGAAGTCCTGTACTTTGGGAATAGAAACAAACCAAACTTGGGTATAACATCTTTGTCAAATGTTCTAACAGATCAGGTAACTTAATATCAATATCTGGGTGTAATATTTGATGTGGAGTTAAATTTTCAAGAACATATCAAGGAGTTACTGAATCAAGTTAGTAGGAAACTAGGGGCTCTTAGATGAACATCAAGACATTTGGATTTAAAGACTAGAAAAACCATAGTGTAACAGATGATAATAACAACCATTGATTATGGAAGTGTTATACATAGGGTTGCACCTAAGTTAACACAGGTTAAGTTAGATAACATTTATTATAAACTTGTGAGGTTTATTTTGGGATGTCATTATAGAACACACCACTGTACATTATTAATTACTCTGGGATGGACTACCCTAGAACAGAGACATGGTGAGATATGGTTGAAATTATTGCATCACTTTTTTATAAAGCAACTGGCTTATTACATATCAGTTAATGCATTGACAAAAAAGATTGAACCTACTCAGACCTTGACTAGATCTGTATATGTTAATAAAATAAAAGGTAATTATAATAAAACAACATTTGGGGTAAAAACATTAAAACATCAAGCGGCAATATGGTGCAATATACTTCCATACTCAATGAGAGTGGCATCCACAAATGTATTTAAAACAGGATTGAAATCAATCTTCCAGGGTGTGTAATTGTTAATTGTTTGGTTTATTACTGTGTTTAGTAATTTTGATAAGTGATGTAACTGTGTTTTACCTTTGTTTGCTAGTCAATAGAAATTTTTATAATGTAATGGATGTAGACTGGGTTTGAACTCAATCTAGATTGTATGTAATTGTTAACTGCTTGGTTTACTATTGGGATTTGTAAATCTAGACCATATACCATGATGCACTTTGTCCTAGTTTTTCTTTCTCATTGAAAATGTTGTAGTTTAATGTAATTAGGCCTATTGGTACTTTTGTGCATTTTGTACTTGTTGTTTGTTGTATTTGATAGACTGTTATTGTGCGTTTTACATAGTGTATAGTGAATGTCATTGTATTTAACACACCTTGTAAAAATCTTAGTATTTATAATACATGATTTACTACTTTTATGTAACCAAACAGGACTTATCTTGTAAACAGGGATTTCATCCCTAATGACATGTGATATCCTGTATAAAAATAAAAAATTTACCTACCTACTATGTATTATGGTAGCTCGATAGTGCTACCATAGTTAGGGTTGAGGAGCAATTTACATGTTAAACCCAAAATTTTGCACCTTAATAACTTTGCAACTGTTTGACAGATTTGCCTGACATTTGGAATACTTGATTATGACTTATACACCTTGGGATCTGCCAAGTCTCATACTGGTCAGATACATGGCTGATGAGTTATTAAGCATGATCTGTGCATGCGTTTACACTTTTTCTGGAATTGTACAGTCGCACCTACAGGTCGCACGGTTTGCGTGACTGGCCTGAAATCTTCAGGGAATGTGGCGGCCAGGGTCCCTGATGTGCCTTTCAAAGATTTCGTGAAAAAATATTAAACAGTTCAAAAGTTATTCAAAAAACAATTTCCCATTATAAGTCAATGGGAAAAGTTAACAAAAAGTTCAACACTTTCGCAAATGCATTTTTACTTTCGCAAACGGCCCTCTTACTTTCGCAAATCCACCATCTTGTTTTCAGTTAGCGATCAGAAAAATGCTTGGCATTTAAATTTGGAACCTTTTAGCAACCTAATTATTTTTGTATTCACCTAGTCGGACCCTAAGGATGCTAGCCATGTCTTTATTTTGGGGTAAAACATCCCAGAATTATGTTTTTTCAAATTTCTGGAAAAAGTACTTTCACAAAGTACTTTCATGCTCATGAAAGTGTAGCAAATTTTTGTGAAAGCTTTCGCAAATTGAGTCAGTACTTTTCTAGTCTGTGGGAAAATGACAGCAATTATTTGGCACTCCGCTACAAAAAAACGGTTTGGAGTTTTGGGCTGAAATTTGAAGGGAACGCAGCCAACATCTCACAGATGTGCCTTTCAGTATTTTGTTGAAACAATATTACACAGCGCCAAAGTTACAGTACTCCAAAGTTGACACTTTTTCCCATAGGATAACATTATGGCATACGATGCATTGCAGCAATCATTTGGCGCCCTGCTGCAAAATAACAGTTTGGTCTTTTGGGCTGAAATTTGCAGGGAACACAGGAAACATCCCACAGATGTGCCTTTCAGTGGTTTGGTGAAAAAATATTACAGGGAGGCAAAGTTATGGCAGTCCAAACTTCTGTTTTTTTCCCATAGGATAACATTATGGCATTCGCTGCGCCTTTCAGGGCCTGTATCTCAAAAACCGTGTGAGATTCGGACTTTTTGTCAAAACACTTCTTAGCCCCCTCACAGGGGCTAAGTACAAAACTAGTCAGGAAAGTGATAATTCATGTGACTTTTAAATTTTTTTTCTGTGTCTTACGGTTACTGAGAAATAAGCAATTTACTATTCCAAGTCCTCGTTTTTGTGTTCCGAGAGTCATTATTTTGCATACATTCTTTGTACTCACTGTCTTTCTCTATACAGCTTTTGGGGAAAACCAGCCTGTGCACTTACATTACTGTTACCATTTCTGTTTCTGCTTGTGGTTCCGTACCCATTTCACTTACCGTTCACGTTCACGTTTACGCCACCATGTGCGTTACCCTTTACGTTTTCATCTGCGGTTGCATTTGCATTGTTTTTAGCATTTCTGTCTACAGTACTGTTTCTCTTTCTGTTTAGCTTTGTGTCACCATGCGCATTACGATTTGCGTTTGTGGGCACAATGTTACTATGTGACAAGACATCATGTGGTGAGAGTGTGGGGCCCGCAGGGGTCAGGTACTCTAAGCTGCACATTACATTCACTATTTCTCATTATCATTCTCAAAAAGAAGGGAAATTAGAGGCAAAAAACTCCATTTAATGCATCAGTTAGGGTTGTTCCACAGTGACAAAAGCGAGGAAATTCGATGTTAGGGTTGAAACCCCCTTTGCACCCCTCCAGCCCCCCCCCCAAATGGAATTGGGGTGTGCATTGGGGTCATCGGTCCTAACTGTCACCCCATTCTCCTATTCCTCAGCTTCTTTCCACATGTAATGGGGTGACACTTAGGGCCGATGACCCCAATATGCACCCTGATTCCATTTGGGGGGGTGGGCTGGAGGGTTGCAAAGGGGGTTTCAACCCTAACATCAAATTTCCTCACTTTTGTTGCTGTGGAACAACCATAACTGATGCATTAAACAGAGTTTTTTTCCTCTAATATATATATATATATCTTACAAGCTCAAATGGGCAGACTGGGTGGGCCATAGGCCCTTATCTGCCGACACTGTCTATGTATCTATGTATCTATGTATATCTATATATATATATATATATTATGGTAGCACAATAGTGCTACCATAGTTAGGTTTGAGGAGCCATTTTCAGTTCAAAGGGTTAAGAAATGCACCTTAATAACTTTGTCAGTGTTCAACAGATTTGCATGAAATTTGGTAAGCATGATTGAGTAAGGTAGATCTTAGGATCTGCCAAATTTTGTACCAGTCGGATATGCAGCTGTGGAGTTATTAAGCACCAATGAAATGTGCTTTTACGCTTTTTTGTGAATTCTTTGCTCTAGCCTACAGGTCGCATGGTTTGTGCGACCAGTCCAAAAACTTCAGGGAACATGTGGCCAGGGTCCCCAATGTGTCTTTTGAGGATTTTGTGAAAAAATATTAAACGGTTCAAAAGTTATTCAAAAAACAAGTTCCCATTATAAGTCAATGGGAAAAGTTAATAAAAAGTTCAACAGTGTCACAAATGCACTTTTTAGTGTCACAAATGGCCCTGGTAGTGTCACAAATCCACTATTTTGTTTTCAGTTGGTGATCAGAAAAATGCTTGGCATTTAAATTTGGGACCCCCAAGGGACATAATTATTTTTGTGTTCACCTAGTCGGACCCTGAGGATGCTAGCCATGTCTTTATTTTGTGGTAAAACACCCCACAAATATATTTTTGACATTTCTGGAACCAGTAGTGTGGCAAAGTAATATCGAAGGCATGACATTTTTGCAAAATTTTGTAAAAATTGCCACAAATCGCAACACTACTTTTTCAGACTTGGCCAAAATGACAGGAAATATTTGCCACCCTGCTGTGAAAGAACGATTTGGTCTTTTGTGCTGAAATTTGGAGGGAAGGCAGCCTTTTGTTGGTTTGGTGAAAAAATATTGCACAGCTGCCAAGTTACGGTACTCTAAATTAGGCATTTGTTCCCATAGACTAACATGGTGGCTAACGCTGCGTCCTTTCGGGGCTTGTATCTCAAAAACGGTGCAAGATACTGATTTTTTGTCATGAGTTCCATAGCCCAATGGGCTATGCAATATAAAATGGTAGCCAAGAAAATAATGATGTCTGTGAAATTGTAATTTTTTTTCTATGTCGTGCGGTTGCTGAGATATTACCAATTAAGTACTTCCAATGCTTGTTTTAAGCGTTGATCCTCATTACAATGCATGCATTCTTTGTACACACTGTTTTTCTGTATGCAACCATTTGGAAAACACAGGGTATGCACTTCCGTTACTGTTACAGTTAATGTTTCCACTTGCATTTATATCCCCCCTTGGCGTTACCGTTACTGTCTACGCCACCATGTGCGTTACCCTTTGTGTTCTCATTCGCGCGTGTGTTACCATGTGCATCACTGTTAGTGCTTCTGTTTGTGTTGCTGTTCCTGTTACTATGTCACAAGATATCATGTGGCAGGAGCGTGAGGCCCCCACCGCCGCATTACATTCACTATTTCTCATCATCATTCTCAAACAAAAGGGAAATTAGAGGCAAAAAACTTCATTTAATGCATTAGTTAGGGTTGTTCCACAACAACAAAAGTGAGGAAATTCAGTGTTAGGGTTGAAAGCTCCCCTTGAACCCCCCGCCCACACCCCCAACCGGCATCGGGGTGCACACTGGTGTTGTCAGTCCTAACTCTCACTCCATTCTCCTATACCTCTGCTTCTTCACACATCTGATGGGGTGAGAGTTAGGGCCAGCAACCCCAATGCGCACCCCGATGCTGGTTGGGGGTGTGGGCAGGAGGGTCCAAGGGGGGCTTCCAACCCTAACACCAAATTTGCTCACTTTTGTCGCTGTGGAACAACCCTAACTAATGCATTAAATGGAGCTTTTTGCTCTAATATATATATATATATATATATATATATATATATTATAGTGGCTGTCACGCCACTATAGTTAGGGTTGAGCAGCCAGTTACATACAAAAGTCAAAAGTTTGGTCATTAATAACTTTGGACCCGTTTAATGGATTTGCCTGAAATTGTACATGCATTGGTGAACACTAGATCTCTTGATTTGCCAAATTGCATTTTGGTCAGAATGCTGGTCTTCATGTACAAAAGCACTGAAAAATGCAAAATTATCCATTTTTGGAGGCACATTTTGGCATTCTTAATGTGGTCCTGCACGGCTGTCATGTGGCATGCTGCTCTGCAAGATGGCTCATTTGAAAGAGCTTTGCTGGCTGAACATGCCACTTTTTGTTTGGTGAAAAAATATTAAGGCATTCAAAAGTTATGCCACTTTTAAGTTCTCATTATAAGTCAATGGGAAAATTTATATGTATATCTTGCGATCAAAGAATGGGGGTTCTGGCCATCTGGTCTTGCCTGGCAATCAAAGAATTTGTAGCCTCACAGTTTAAGAATCTTTGTTCCTGAGGAATTTTCAAAATTCTTAGACCATGAGGTCACCATCTTGTTTTCAGTTTTCCAATCACACAAACACAAATATCTCAGCTCAAGGGTCACTTCTGAAGTAACACTTCAATGGGTTTTACTCAGGGGACCCTGATCTATCAAGCCATGGCTTTGGTTCTATCCAAATCGGTCAAAAAATAGAGGTATAAGCTTTTAAAATCTTAATTTGTGGCTCGCTAACGATCTTTGATCGCGAGCCTGCAAATTCTTTGATTGTGAAATTCTTTGATCGCGATCTTACATTGTGAACTAAAACACTAATATCTCAGCTCATGGGTGGGCTAGGGACACAAATGAGGGCTTGTTTTGCTCAGGAGAGTCCGTTCTGTTGAACCATGCCATTGCTTTGGTTCAAATGGGTGAATAAATCATGTTTCACCCTTTTTTTATTCTTTGATCGTGAGTCTGCAAATTCTTTGATCATGAGGCTGCAAATTCTTTTTTTTTTTTTTGTGCCCCAGAGTTACCTCGCCTTTGGGCCACCATGGACCCGGACATTCCCCTACTAGCTCCCCTCAGCCACCTACCTCATATCTGCAGCCTTCCTCGGGCTAGTCCGGTGTAACCCTGCACCGGATGGGTCCCCCTCCTCCGAGGGGAAAGGCACCAGCGGGGGCGGAACCAGCACACTACTACTTTCTCGGACCCTCGGAGCTGCTGAGGCAATTGTGGCTCTCAGGGAGTCTTCAGGGATGTCCGGGGCCGGCGTCCGTCATCCGGTTAACTTCCGGAGCAGATTTTCTCGTTTTTCTTGTTCCCCTCCTTGTTGCGTCACTACCTGCAGTGCCTCCAGTCTCCACTGGGGGCCGCTGAATGAGTTAAGATGCTCCCTAACCCACCCAGGACAGGAGAGCAGTCCATCGGATGCTCGATCCTGCCCTTCCCCTGCCGACCCCTCGAGACCCGAGTCCGTTCCCGAACCCGGGTCACCGGTGTGGGTCGAGGTAAGGCACCAGTGCCTCAACCCTCTACGCCACCGGGCCGGCCCCTGAGGCTGCAAATTCTTTGATCATGAGATTCTCTGATCGTGATCTTGCATCGTGACTGAGGGACAAGAGGGCCAAATTTAAAAATCATTTTTCTCAGCCCATGGGTGCCCTAGGAAGTCAAATGAGGGTGAGTTTTACTCAGGGTACTTTGCTCTGTCAAACCATGGTAGTGGTTTACTGCAATTCCTCAAATTTTTTGATTGATTACATTTTTTATTCTTTGTTCATGAGCCTGCAAATTCTTTGATCGTGAGGCTGCAAATTCTTTGATCGTGAGATTCTTTTACCGTGATCTTGCATCGTGAGCGAGGGACAAGATGGCCCAATTTAAAATTAAATTTTCTTAGTCCAAGGGTGTCCTAGGAAGTCAAATGAGGGTGGGTTTTACTCAGGGGGCTTCGTTCTGTTGAACCATGGCAGTAGCTTACTGTAATTGCTTCTATTTTTTGAATTATTGAATTTTTTATTCTTTGTTTGTGAGCCTGCAAATTCTTTGATTGTAAGGCTTAAAATTCTTTGATCATGAGATTCTCTGATCGTGATCTTTGATCGCAAAATAGGGACAAGATGGGCAGATTTTTAATAATAGAATACATAGGGAAATGTTGCTAATCTTTGACATTGAATATCTCAGAAATGGTTTGGTCTTTTTACTTGAAATACAGAGGGAAGAAAGGCAACATCCCACAGATGTACCTTTTAGTGGATTGGTCAAAAAATATTACATGTTGGCAAAGTTATGGCACTACAAATTTGGCACTTTTTCCCTTAGGATAACATTACGGCGTCTGCCATATTACAGGAATTCTTTACCGCTCTGCTGGAAAATAATGGTTTGGTCTTTTGGGCTGAAATTTGGAGGGAAGAAAGCCAACATCCTACAAATGTGCCTTTTGGTGGTTTTGTGAAAAAATATTACAGGGTAGCAAAGTGACAGCACTCCAAAGTTGACAATTTGTCCCATAGGATAACATTATGGCATCCATCGCATCTTTCAGGGCCCGTATCTCAGAAACAGTGCGAGATATGGACTTTTTGTCAAAAAAATACTTAGCCACCCCAGTTGGGAGATAAGCACAAAACTAGCCAGGAAAATAATAATTCATACAAAATTTTAATTTTTTTTCCTATGTCACACGGTTTCTGAGATATAAGCAATTTAGTATTCTAAGTCGTTCTTTTCTGCTCCAATTATAATGCATACATTCTTTGTTTTCAATTAGTTTTTTCAATACAGTTTTTGGGGTAAAGAAGGGTGTGCCCTTTTGTTACTGTGACAGTTAGCATTTCCAGTTGCGCTTTTGTTACCATTCAAATCACTGTTCCTGTCTATGCCACCGTGTGCGTAACGGTTTGCATTTTCATATGTTCTTGCATTTCTGTTTCTGTTGTCTTTACTGTTGCTGTTACTGTTACCATTTACATTTACTGTTGCAGTACCATGACCTTGTGTAACAGTTTGTGTTTTTGTATGTGCTTGCATTTCTGTTTTTATTGACTTTATTGTTGCTGTTACCATAAACATTTGCATTTACAACTGTGGTTCTGTGACTGTGTGCATTACGGTTTGTGTTTTAGTACGTGCTTGCATTTCTGTTTACTTTGGTGTTATTGTTGGTGTTACTGTTACCATTTGTGTTAACAATTGTGGTACTGTGAATGTGTGTGATACCAGTTGCGTTCTGTATGCACTTCTGTTTCATGTCTCTGTTTATGTAACTGTTTGCTTCGGCATCACTTTACGCTTGTGTTTCTATTAACGTTTGAATCCCACAGCTTCCACTTGTATACTGTGTGACCCTGAGCAAGTCACTTAACCTCCTTGTGCTCCCAGGTCACTCCTGTAAAAAAGCTTTCAGCTTAGTGTGCTATACCTGGTTAAATAACTAACTAAAAAAAAAAAGTTTGCTTCGCCATTTACGTTTGGTTTGCCATGTTCATTTCTGTTGCCGCTTGCGTTTGCTTTGCGGTTCCTGTTACTGTGTAACAAGACATCATGTGCCGAGAGCACGGGGCCCAAAGGGCTCCGTGCTGCCGCCACTGCATTCCTTTCATTATTTATTATCCTCATTCTCAAAAAGAAGGGAAATTAGAGGCAGAAAACTCCGTTTAATGCATCAGTTAGGGTTGTTCCACAGCAAAAAATAGCTAGGAAATTCGAGGTTAGGGTTGAAATCCCCCCTTGAACCCTCCCATCCAACCCTCCAACTGGCATCGGGGTGTGCTTTGGGGTTGTCGGTCCTAACTCTCACCCCATTCTCCTATACCTCAATTCTTCACACATGTTATGGGGTGAGATTTAAGGCCAATGACCCCAATGCACACCCCGATGCTGGTTGGAGGGTGGGCTAGGGGATCCAAGGGGAGGGGCTTTCAACCCTAACCCCAAATTTCCTAGCTTTTTTTTTTGCTGTGGAACAACCCTAACTGATGCATTAAACTGAGTTTTTTGCCATATATATATAATGTTACATTTATTGGGGTTCATTGGCTCTCATAAAGTCCTTGAAACAAATGCTAAGGACTGAGACTTCCACTAATATAGATAGTTGATGAGTTTGGCAGGTGTATAAAAAATGAAACAATAAAAAGGTTTAAATCATAAAAGAAATTTTTTTCCTCTACCTATAACATAACTTCAATTTAGCCACAGTACTTTAGTTTACTTCATCTTCTCTGTCTAGTTGTTCTAGACAATGTTGCAATGGCCATAAAGGCAACCAGTATTTTTAGTGGGCAAGGTGCTATGGAAATTCCTGAAATGTTCACTGTCTGTGCAGAGGCTGCAGATCTGATAGCTAACTCTACTATATCAGTAAGATTAACAGTGGAACCAAAGATGGAACAAAATTAATTGCTATTGAATTTGTTCCAGAATTCTCATTTTGAACTAATAGCAGAATGTCATCGGAAAGGCAATAGCTCTGACAGGGACTTGTATAGAAACAGGAGACTTAACCACAACATTAATTATAATACATACAGTATAGTTCTACAGTTCAAAACACACAACAGAGGAGCAATATAAAAAGCATTTACAACTGAACTTAGGGGCCACCTCTGATGCACTTCTCTGGGTTTACAAAGACTATCTCCAAGACATCTATTAATAAAAAGACCAACATAAGAAGAATCATACAAGACCTAGATCCAAGAAGAGAGGAAAATGATAGGTACAGAATAGATATAATTGTGATACTCAACCAAAGCCCTTCTTTTTTTTCCAATTGTTTAACCAGGAGAGTCATGCTAAGCTGAGAACTTGTTTACAGGTGCAACCTGGGAGCACAACGAAGTTAAGTGACTTGCTCAGGGTCACACTATATGCAAGTGGAGGTTGTGAGAATCAAACCCAGGTCTCCAGATTTGCAGGTCTGAGCCTTAAACCATTGCACTATACTGCCTCCTTCCAAGACTATTATGTTTTTTTATTTTAGTTTTTGGTAACCGGGTAAGGCCCACTAGACACAAGTCCCTGTTTTCATGGGTGACCTGGGAGCACTGGGTGGTTAAGTGACTTGCTCACAGTTATACAGTATGCAAGTGAAGGCTGTGAGAATCAAACCCAGGTCAGGTCTGTTGGATGTACCAAGCTTGTTCACAACTCATTACTCTAACCTCTAGGCTATACTGCCAGCCCACCTCCTGATGTAGAGTGTGGAATTACCCTTATAAAACACCATCATTCCTCATCTCAGCTATCTTTTGAATTAAACACAGACTGTATTTAATAATCATAATTAGCACTGTACAAACTGGGCCAGTGAAAGGACATGCTCAGCCACTTATGAGAGTCTGGCACTAATAATTTTTGCCAACATTTTTATGTCAATGTTAATGAGGCAAGTAGGACCCCAGTTTTTCAGGGAAGTTTTATCCCCTTTCTGTAATATCAGAACTAAGAGAATATTATTTAAGGAGTGTGGAGGTTTTATCTGATATGGGAGAGTCTTTTATCTCACTCTGCAACAACAATGAATGAAAAACCACCGGATGTCAAAAGGATGATCAGTATATAAAAGCAACCCTCAGAAACAGCAATGATCACTTACATACTGAAGTAAAACAATAGAATTAACATTTTTACATGGGAGCTATGACCCCTGCACCCTGCTTTGCAGGGGACAAGCTCCCCACATCTCCCAATTTATTTATTATCAACTCCAGGAGGAGCGGACTTAGCAGAATAAAACAAAAAACAAGAAAAAATTCCCCCAAAAGTCAGACCTGAAGCTGGGTCCACTAGTTCCACAGGCAATAGCCTACACCACTATGCCAAACAGCCAGCTTGACAAGGCTGGGCCAAACTAGTCCTCATATCCTTTACTGGCAAGTGTGGCTCACTGCTATGCTTGCTACAGAGGAATCATCAATCTGTTTCAGCACTCACTCATACTGCTGAACAATTTTATTGAGTCACTTAAGTTCAGCCACACAATAAACTCGCTCACATCATTAGACACCATTTGGGACTGTAGCAGAAGTGAGCATGTAATTACATACACGCACTAGCTCCTTAGTCAATATTCTAATGTGAATTTTTAAAACTCTTCAGGCACACCGTCCTCTCCTGGGGCATTTTGAGGTAAGTGAAGAAATTACATGGACAACCTCTTTATTAAGACACCTAACCTTCAAGAATTGATCACTGCTTCTTTTCTACCTTGGGAAAACTATTCAGCAGGCAGAAAGCCATGAAGATTTCTAGGATGACAGAAAGGGATCTCCAGGAATTTTGTAAATTATCTGTTGCAGCATGGTGAGGCTATCACTATAAGATGTTCACAAATCATCTGATATTGTGGTAATAACCCACTTAGAAATCAAATCTGAGTAGCTTTCAAAGGGATTGAACTGGCAGCTTTCCTCTGTGTTCCAAATGTCTGTTCCTTATACAGGGAAGCCATTACATCATATTGTATGGCTTGCATTTGTCATTTTATATTTCTGACATACTCTAACTTTCCATACTTTGTACTGTTGATAATACTGACATATAACTGGGACTATAAGTGTAAGTATTCTAGATATGATTCTTGTCCTACTTTCCTTCCCTTTTAAAAAAAAAATTCTCTTAGTTCCTTTTTTGTGTCACTGCACCACAGAAGGGGAGTTACCTTATAACACAAGGATAGATTTCCTAGCTGATATAAGCAAAAGAATTCCATCTGAACAGAGTGGTTGCCTAAAGGGGAAGTGTTTACGCACCAAATTCTGGGACCATGTTTGAAGATGAGAGTTCTATAAATCTTAATCCTGAAAGGTTTATGATCAGAGATCTCCACAATATGGGTCTCAAAAGAGGTTACTGGTAAAGAAACAGAGATGGAAAAGAAATCCGATCTTTTTAAAACAGATGCTCTGTATTATGAAGGCATTGCCTTGGCCCCTGGCAAAGTGGTCTGAGCATTAACCAATCCCACCTTTGCATACATCTGATTCAAAAATATTGAATTGCAGAATAATTAAGTGCCCCCCTTCTGTAGTTGGCAATCCAGAAATACAATCACCATTTTGGTAGTATACATGTAGGGTAGAAAAACATGAATTAGTCAATACACGCTACCATTGTTTTAGGGGCATATACAGTATATAAATCAAGTGAAATGCATGGTCTTCGAAGTACAGATCCAAAAGCAGAGCTTTGCACTGTACCAGCTGACATATTCTAGTAAAAGCTGCCCCAGGAAACTTAAAGGTATACCTAATCCAGTACATGGCACTTCACTAACAGAGAAAAGCAAACGCTGGTCAGAGCCAACATGACTGCCATGTTACTTTAAAGATGAAGTCCAGACAGAATTTCTGGCATCAATAAATTCAGAATTTGGATCTGCATACCCCAATCAGCCTAATGCCACAAAACATGATGTCCAAATTACTTGTTTAAAAGTCACTAGTCATCTTGTAACTCTAAATTCACTGCTTGTTTAAAGAAGCCAGTTTCAGTAAAGGCTTACTGATGATGCCATAACCAGAACTCAGAGTCTAGTCCTTCTTGCCAATTAACTTGTAAGATTTATTTCTCCCATGTTGCATTAAAGTGCAACTGTAGAAAACATCTGAAAAGAAAAGCTGACACTGGGTGGGGCAGATTTTCTATTTCCATAATGAATGGATGCAAGGTACAGTACCTAATAATGTAACCGGAGGTGCGGAGGTGAAATACAGTAACAAATGTGACTTTAGAATGACATAAATTTGTGCAATTTTTAGAATACTTCAGGGATGAGACTGAAAGGTCACCAGATTGCAACTGTGTAATGCAGCAATGACACAATCTCAGAAAGCAGCTAGAACACACAATTTTGGAAAGTGGCAGCAGTGCTAAAATTCATAATATGGCAGTGTCATATAGTTTTAGAATGTGGCAGAGATACACAACTTTGAAATATGGGAGACACATATTTGTGGAATGGGTTAGGGCAATGTAATTTCATAATGTGTCTTGAATGCATTATTTTGGCATGTGAGGGTGATGCATAATTTTAGCTTGGGATTCTTGATTTCAGGTTGTGGTGGCAACATTTAGTTTCAGAATGTGGCATGGAGACAATCTCAAAATGTGATGCTGATGCAGTTTCAGAATGTAGTAGTCTGTAGGAATGTCATAATGTGAAAGGAATGTATAATTTTAGAATGTGACAACAGCCATGCAAGTTTGGAATGTTGCAGTAATGCTAATTTTCAGAATGTGCTGGGGATGTGCAATTTTGGATTATGGTGGGGATGCACATTTTCAGAATGTGACAATGACATGTAACATTGGAATCTGGGAGTTTACACACAATTTCAGAATGAGGCATTTTTAGAATGTGACAGACATGCAATTTCAGAATGTGGCAGTGATGCACAATTTCAGAACGTGGTGGTGATGCACAACTCTGGCATGTGGTGCTGATGTACAACTTTGGAATGTGGCACTGATGCATAACTTTATAATGTGTTGCTAATGCACAGCTTTGGAATGTGGCACTGATGTACTGTTTCTGAATTTGGTGCTGACTTACAGTTTCAGAATGTGGCTGTGATACACAATTTCAGAATGTAGCGGTGATGCACAATTTCAGAATGTGGCAGTGATGCACAATTTTGAAATGTGGCAGTGATGCATCATTTTGGAATGTGGTGGTGATGCACACATTTAAAATGTGACAGTGATGCCCAGCTTTGGAATGTGGTGCTGACACACAGTTTCAGAATGTGGCAGTGATGCAGTTTCAGACAGTTGCGGTGACCCACAATTTTGGAATGTGGTAGTGATGCACAGTTTCAGAATGTGGCTGTGATGCACAAATTAAAAATGTGGCATGACAAATTTGGAATGTGGTGATGACACTCAGTTTTGAAATGTGGTGGCGATGCACAATTTTGGAATGTGGCAGTGACACAAATTCACAATGTGGCATTGATGCTCAGTTTCAGAATCTGGCAGTAACACACACATTTGAAATGCATCTGTGATGCACTTGGAATGTTGTGGTGATACACAATTTCAGAATGTGGTGATGGCACACAATTTCAGAATATGGCAGTGATGCATAGTTTTGGAATGTGGTGGTGACACACTTTGTAATGTGACCATGTGGGGGTGACGTACAATTTTAGAATGTGGCAGTGATGCACAGTTTTGGAATGTGGCACTTAAAATGTGTTGGTGAGGCACAATTTCAGAATGTGGCAGTGATACACAGTTTCAAAATGTGATGGTGATGCAAAGTTTCAGAATTTGGTGGTGACACACAGTTGTGAAATGTGGCAGTGATGCACAATTTCAAAATGGGGCAGTGGCGAACAATTTCAGAATGTGGTGGTTACACACAATTTTGGAATTTGGCAATGGCATAACATTTTGGAATGTGATGTGCACAATTTCAGAATATGGCATTGAAATACAACTTTGTAATGTTGCATGACTATGCAATTTTGGAATGTGGCACTTATGTGCAGTTTTAGAATATGGCTGAGATGCATAATGTTAGATTGTGGTGGGGATGTGATACACAATTTTGAAATTTGGTGGGTGAGTACAGTTCTGGAATGTGTCAGGAACAAGCAGTTTCAAAATAAAATGGTGTGTCCTGTGACATTCTGATGGATCAATGAGATAATGGCAAAAGCCTAAAGGCAATCTCCATTATCGTGAAGTCAGAGTGCTGAACATTTATTTTTGGCATTCTGACATCCCGGCACACAGCAAAATGGCACTGGGGCCTTACATTTTTAATGTTCTATGGGGAGGCTGTGCCCCCACACCTCCCTGCAGGGGGCATTGACCCCTGCATCCCTCTACTTAAGGATTCTCAGCTCCGGGGGGGGTGCATGTCAGGGAGGAGAAAAACATAAACAAAAGGTTCAGGCTGGGCGCAACAAAAGTGCACCAGTGCCCGGTCCTGAGCACAGTACCCTGCCCACCAATGCCACCAACCCATCCACCATGTCATGGGTTCGACTCGGCAACCCACTATGGCACCACCTCTCAGATCCCCTCCCACCCCTTGCTGTGCGTGCTTGTCCCCCACCTGCGCATGTACATATAGCGACATCCTGTCACTATGTTCATCAACCACTGCATCTGGTAGCCCGACCTTACAGGTAGCCATGATGACATGGGCCAGAGATTGGGTCACCATTATTGCAGACACCCAATTACCAAATCCCATATCACGGGTACCCCATTCTAATAGTGTGCATCACAACTATATATTGAAATTGCCAGTCTCCGCTAAATTTCTTAATGTGTGTCCCTGTTGCAATTGGAGATTGCCCATCACACTGCGAGATGGTGCATCCCTGCCACATGCTGAGATTGCATGTCTGCCTCCAACATTCTAAAATTGTGCACAAGGTTGTTATTCTATACCTTGGTTCAGCATTGCATTCCAAAACCACTTCCTGATGCATTCTAAAGTACAGAAGAAGAAGAAGATTCAGCATTTATATAGCGCTTTCATACACAGTACCCCAAAGCGCTTTGCAAGCAATGCTAGATTGGTAATGAAGTGACTGAATGTGTGGTGGTGGTGGCCATATCGCACATTATCACCCACACACAGCCTGTATAATTGCATGAACCAGTTTTATGGGAAGGGGAATGTTGGCCAGGTCACCAGGAATGTTCCCTGCTAATTTACGAAGAGTGCCCTGGATTCTTTTACTTTCACCCAGACACCCACCAGCACAACACCAGGATGGGCTGAAGGGACCTCGGTTTAACATCTCATCCGAAGGATGGCACACCCCAGCAGTACAGCACCCCTCCTCACTACTGCACTCGGATGCCAGCAATTTTTAGGTGTAAGTCCAATCCCGATGTGGGACAAGAACCCACGACATCCTGATCCAGAGGTGGATGTGCTACCAACTGAGCCACACTGACACCTACAGTACTATGCATCTGAACATTCTGGAAATGCAAGTACTGCAGCCAACACTGAGTCAAGTATTTTTTTAATGACTACTATAGCTACAGTTTCTTAAACTTTGGAGAAATACTGTATGTCATATATGGCTGCTGACAGAGAGGATTAGGTTGTGATTTCTGGTTGTGACATCATCAGTGGCTCTTCACTGAAGCTGACTTTTTTGAACAGGGAGTGAAGGCAGGATTGCAAAATAGCTCATAAGTTTAAAACAAAGTAATATAGATCGCTAATTTTTGGTATGAGATTTATTGTAGGTAGACTTGTTCTAATTTTGCAATGTAGTCCTTTTGACTGGACTTGTTCTTTAAAGGTACGTTATCCATGTAAAATGATCAAAATTAGTGTGCATTGGACAATTGTAATGTGCGCTCATAACTTTGTTGTTTTGTACTATGTTTACCTCACATTTTCAACATAGCCTTCTTATGACACCACCGCATGGACAAGGATGTTGAACATTTTCAAAAACTGACCAAATAGTGATTTTGTGCAGTAACAGAATCATTCCTCACCTTAGGTGTGAAAACACATTTTGATCAGTGTGTAAAAAAAAAGACAGTTGTCAGGTTTATGAGGTGATGTGTAAAAATGGGTATGCTGAACATTTGGAGTCAACATAGTGAAATACACCAAAGTTGTGAATGTGTGTTGCAGTGTTTCATTGTATGCTCATAACTGCCATTTTTAAATATTTTCATCCCAAATTCTCAACATAACCATCTTATGGCTCCACCAAATGAAGAAGGTCAGTGAAAAATTTCAAATCACACCCAAAAGGTGATTTTGCCAAGTGACTGTGAAAATGCTGTTTTGGCCAATTTGCATAATTCAACCACTATGTGTCATAAGGGGGAGTCCCACAAAGACCATGTGGAACACGTGAAGTGAAAATGTGCAAAAGTGTCCAAAATTATGCAGCTAAGTTCAAAACACCATTGAAATACATAGAACCACATTTACCTTGGTTTTCAGATTGCTACTATTGGTTCTAGGAGCAAGACATGTCTTCGACTGAGTGGAGCTTCATTATGTGAATTGTTCAGGTGAGTGAGGCTGTGTGGGGAATGTACTGGGGGAGTGTTGCAGTGTGGTGACTGCTCAGTGGGAAGTTGGGGTAGGGGGTCAGATCAGCAAGGGACTGCTTTTTTTACAGGTGAAAAAGACATTGTCAGATGGTTTTATTTATTATAGTTTCCATATTTGTTTATTTATTTATTTGAATTTTGGTAAACAGGTAAGTCCACTGAGACAGTTACAGTCCCATATGGGTATGTGAATTGGAGGATGTGGGAGTATCACTAGATATCAAGGTAACATTATTGGGGATGGGGATCAGAGGGTGGGGGTGCCATTAGACACCAAGGAAACATGAATTGGAATGAGGATCGGAGGATAAAGAGGTGCAACTGGACACCAGAAAACATAAATTGGAGTAGGGATTGGAGGGTGGAGGCTGTCACTAGACATCAGGT
The DNA here is from genome assembly GCA_016271365.2 of Neoceratodus forsteri. Taxonomy (NCBI): domain Eukaryota; kingdom Metazoa; phylum Chordata; order Ceratodontiformes; family Ceratodontidae; genus Neoceratodus; species Neoceratodus forsteri. The sequence continues at coordinate 89,628,559 of CM028136.1, forward strand.
AAACATGAATGGAAATGGGGATCGGAGGGAGGGTGCCATTAGACACCAGGGAAACATAAAAGGGAATGTGGATCAGAGGGTGGGGTGTATCACTAAATGGGCTTGGTACATTTGCCCGACTCCCTAAATTGCAATGCTCATTATCCTGCTTCCATATTCCTGACAGTGTCAAAATACTTATGGGCATGTACCCAACTATCTAAATCCCATTGCTCACATTACCAAATATTTAGCTTTTAGGCTATTTGGCTCTTGCGTTTAGCTTTCCTGTTTCTCCAATTACCAATTGTATTATTAAAACTGCAAACTTAGTAAACAGTTAATTTTCTCCAAGAAAAGTTCATAACTAAGGCCTGGATATTCAGACTGTGCCTGGCAGTGGTGCAAACATGGGTGCAGCACAACTGGGATGCACCAGGGCCAGGACTAGGTGATATTCAATGGAGATGCTCAATGGAAAATTTATATGTCCGATCTGCGAACAAAGAATGGGGTTCTGGCCATCTTGTCCCACCTGGCAATCAAAGAATTTGCAGCCTCATGGTTCAAGAATCTTTGTCCCTGAGGATTTTTTAAATTCTTTGATTACGAGGTCTGCCATCTTGTTTTCAATTTTCCAATCAGAAAAACACAAATATCTCGGCTCAGGGGTGACTTCTGAAGTAAAACTTGGATGACTTTTACTCAGGGGACTCCGATCTATTGAGCCATGGCTTTGGTTTGATCCAAATCTATCAAAAAAATAGAGTTCTGAGGTTTTAAAATCTTAATTCGGAGCTCGTAAGATTCTTTGATCGCGATCGTGCATTGCGAGCCAGGGACGGGATGGCCAGATTTAAAAATTATTTTCTGAGCCCAGGGGTGCCCTACAGAGTTAAATGAGGGTGCATTTTGCTCAGGGGGCTACGTTCTGCCCCATCTGAATACAAAAAATAGTGTTTTCTATATCCCTGGTATTCTAGTGCCCCCATCATGATTAAATACATAATTATCAGCAAATCCATGGTAGTCTAGTGGCCCCCCAATATATATTTCATAAATAGTGTTTTTTTTATAGCCCTGGTAGTCTACTGACCCCCCGATCTGTATTTAATTGTTATGCTTGTTCATATCCCGGGTAGTCTAGCGGCCCACCCCCATCATAATAAGATACATAATGATCTTGAATTTCCTGCCCTGGTAGTCTAGTGGCCTGCCCAATATGCATTTGATAGAGATTGATTTGTTATATCCCTGGTAGTCTAGTGACCCCCCCAATCTGTAGCAAATGATCATACTTCTTCATATCCCTAGTAGTCTAGGGGCCCCCCCATCATAATTAGATACATAACGATGTGGAATTTCCTGGTAGTCTTGTGACCCCCCACACTGCTGTGCCAGCCCACCCAGCCCCTCCACCCTTCCCCAGCCAGCGACTGGCACAGCCTACCTCTCACCTCCACAGTCAGCTGCTGACTGTGTGCATTACAATCAGTAATGCAAAGAGGCTCTCAGAAATAATTTCAGAGCTCTTCTTTCCATTAGCACTCATTATACAGACAGTTGGCACTGGCCATGGAGGTGAGAGGGGACTGTGCCAGTCACCAGCTGAGGAAGGGTGGGGAGTGCTGGGTGGGCTGGCACAGCTGGGTGGGGTGGGGCCACTAGACTCTATAGGAAATTCTATTAAGTATCTAATTATGATGGGGAAAATACCAGACTACCAGGGATATGAACAAGTATGATCATTTAATACAGATCGGGGGGCACTAGACTACCAGGGATATAACAAATCGGTCTCTTTCAAATATACATTTGGTGAGCCACTAGACTACCAGGGCAGGAAATTCAAGATCGTTATGTATCTTATTATGATGGGGAGGTAAGGTGCCTGCCCTCCAGCTGCTGAGACACAGAAAGTGAGAAAGCAGCCACAGCTTCCTTGAATTAAAGAGGTTATTTTCTAAACTACACAGAACTGAATTTTTACTTTTTGGACCTGTGTAAGTAACTAGTATTGATTTTGTTTTTGTGGTTGACTTTGCTTAGTTTTAAATTTAATTTGTCAGGGAGGAACTGTAGCTGGGAGATATCTGCAGTCATTTGTGACTAGACCTGGTACTAAACCTCTGTGAAATAGGTGTCTGAAAGGAAGGAAGGCATTCCCTGGGGTGGAGGGTAAGCGTTGTAGTTGACTGTTTCTGGATGGCATAGGTTTACTCCCTCCAACCCTTCCCCTCACCCCACCCACCTCAGGCACATAACGTCCTTTATAGCAGGGGTTCTGACATCACTTCCCCAAAACTAACAACATACATCTGTTCATATCCTTAAAGGCACAACACACTGTATAGGGGTAGAGACAATCACAAGCTTACACACACTAAAACAAGAACAAAACACAACAAGAGAAAAGCATCTGTAACAGGAATGGACACAGACATGTGGGGAGTGGTGCAATGCACTGGCTGTGGAGCAGCAGTCTTCAGGGAGACATTCTAGAGACTGTGTTGCTGCCCTATTTGCAGGCACCTCTCTGGTCTGAAGGAGGAGGTTGTTCGTCTCCATGCTGACCTTGCAAGGATTCAGGAAACCTGCTCCCCTACCCAGGGACCACCTAGGCCACTGCCACTCCCTCAAAGGTTGCCAAGAAAGAGGAGTGGTTGGGCCACAGTGGGCTCAGAGAGGGTGAGGGTGGTGGAACAGAGGCACATCCCTCCAGTTGTGCCTCTCCACAATTCATTCACCATTCTGGCAGAGCATGGTTCCTCTATGGAGGTACCTGCAGTGGAGACCAAGGATGATGCTGGGAACCTCTACAATGGAGACCCACAGGAGGGTGGCACAGGACTCCACAGGGAAGGAAGCAACTCCTGATGGGGGACTCCAGTTGTTAGGGGGTAGAACTGGGGAGGGAGGGAGGGAAAGGAGGTAAGGTACCTTCCTGGCACCATGGCTTGAGGGACAGGAAACGAATCCTCAGGATCATGACAGCAGCTGCAAGGGGAAGGGAGCTGGATGTCATTCTCCACCCAGGGTCAAATGACCTGGCTAAGAATGGGATCAGAGCAGTGCAACAGGAGTTTGTGGAGTTGGGAAGGGGCCTTAGACAAGTAGCACACATGGTAACTTTCTCAGAAGTGCTGCCTGTCTATGGCATGGATGAGGCTAGGGTACTACGCACCATAGGATTCAATGACTGATTGAAAAACTGGTGCAGAGCTCAGGGATTTGGCTTCATTGGGGACTGGGGCTCCACCTGGAGGGATGCAGGCCTAAACAGGTGCAATGGTCTGCATCTATCCAGGAGGGGAGACAGGATCCTAGATGATAGGTTTAAATGCTTCATTGGCAAGCATTTAAACTAGCCAAGGGGGAAGACACTGAAAAGGAGAAGGGAACTCCTAGTCCCCCAAATAATTAGGGTAGTTAGTGAGGTAAACACCAAGATAGAGCAGTCAACAGGGAGAAGGGTAGGGGTAAATGGAGAAAAAGATAAAGGCAGTAAGGACAGGGATGGGGTAAGAAGAAATAAAGCCATAAAAAAATGGAGGGTAATGAGGACCAATGCCCATAGTCTAGGTAAAAAGCTCCCTGAAATGGTGGCCTTGATGGAAGAGGGATGCCAGGATATCATGGCAGTCACAGAAACATGGTACACAGAGAACCATGACTGGGATGTTAACATAACAGGGTACACAATCTACAGGAGGGACAGGGAGGGAAGAAGAGGAGGAGGAGAGGCTCTCTATGCAAGGGAAGGGAAGGGATCAAAGTAACAGAACTAAAGGGTAAACAGGGAGAGAGGAGGCACTGTGGGTCACCCTGGAGACTGGAAATGACTCCACAATCCGCACAGGGGTTGTATACAGACCCCCATCTCAGGGGATGAAATAGACAAGGATATGATATAAGGCATCCTTGGGATGGCAGAGAAAGGGGGAGGTATTGCTGATGAGGGACCTGAATATGCCAGATGTTAACTGGAGCACCTTTGCTGCAGCCACATCCAAGAGCAGGGCCATTCTTGATGCCCTACAGGAGGCATGCCCCAGACAGCTAGTTATGGAACCCACTCAGGAGGGAGCAATCTTAGACCTGGTACTCTCAAATGGGGACAGAGAAGGGGTCTTTGATCCTGAAGTGGGTAATCATCAGGGAACAAGTGACCACCAAACAGTGTGGTTCATGATAAACTTAGCTGTAGAGTCAAGCCACATAAAAGTGAAGGTACTGGACTTCAGGAGGACTGATTTTGTCAAAATGGGAGAGTGCCTCAGAAAAGCACTAGCAAACACAGAAGAAGGTGGGATGGAGCAACAATGGGGAAACATTAAAACTGCCATCACAGAGGAAACAAGCCTTTGTGTGAAGCAAATAAACAAATCAAAATGAAAGAAAAAACCTCTATGGTTCTCAAAAGAAGTAGCAGGGAAGATAAGGGAGAAAGAGATAGCATTCAGGAAGTATAAGGAAACACAGAAGGAGCAGGACAGAGAACTGTACCAGTTAAAGCAGAAGGAAGCGGGGAAAGCAGTCAGAATAGCAAAGGCCCAAACCGAGGAAAAGATAGCCAACTCGGTTAAGAAGAGGGATAAAACCTTTTATTGGTACATCAGGGAGCAAAGAAAGACTAAGGCAGGAATATTGAGGCTGAATAAAAAGGAAGGTGGTTGGGCAGATAGTGACAGTGAAAAAGCAGGGATACCAAACGAATACTTCTGCTCAGTATTCACAATGGAAAAGAATGGGGAGATACCTAATCCAGTCAATAGAAGCACTCTGGATAGGGGGGATGATATTAGGCCTTTCACAGAAGAAAGGGTTCTGAAAGAACTCTTAAAACTGAAGGTGGATAAAGCAATGGGGCCTGATGGGATTCACCTTAGAATTCTAAAAGAACTAAGGGAAGAACTAGTAACACCACTGACTACCCTTTTTAATAAATTATGGGAGGATGATGTGGTACCTGAGGACTGGAGGAGGGCAGATGTGATTTCCCTTCACAAAAGTGGGAGCATGACAGAGGCAGAAAACTACAAACTTGTCAGTTTGACCTCAGTGGTAGGGAAAATAATGGAATCACTGCTGAAGGAAAGAATTATTGAGTTCCTAGAGGCCAGTGGAGCACAGGACCCAAGGCAGCATGGATTCACAGTGGGAAGGTCATGTCAGACAAATCTAATCATTTTCTTTGACTGGGTGACCAAAGTAGTAGACCAGGGAGGGGCTGTGGACATGGCCTATCTAGACTTTAGCAAGGCATTTGACACAGTCCCACACAAAAGATTAATATGCAAATTAGCCAGCCTTGGAGTGGGTCCTAGAGTGGTAGCCTGGGTAAAACACTGGCTGGACAACAGGACACAGTGGGTAATAGTAAATGGAGTCCACAGTGAAGAAAGGAGGGTTACTAGTGGGGTACTGCAGGGTTCAGTACTGGGGCCGGTCATTTTTAATGTCTTTATAAGTGACATTACAGAGGGACTAGAAGGGAAAGTATGTCTCTTTGCAGATGACACAAAGATCTGCAATAGGGTTGATATGCAAGGTGGGGTGGAAAGGATCAAAAGGGACTTGGTAAGGTTGGAGGAATGGTCTAATGTATGGCAGCTCAGATTCAATGCAAAGAAGTGCAAAGTTATGCAACTGGGAAACAAAAACCCAGGGGAAGAGTACACAATGGGGGGTGAGATACTGACAACAACAAAAATGAAAAGGGACTTGGGGGGGTAGTCATATCAGATGACCTAAAGGTGGGTCAGCAATATGAGAAGGCAGTAAGGAGGACTAGGGGGATACTGGGATGCATAGGGAGAGGCATCACCAGTAGAAAACAGGAAGTTGTTATCCCTTTGTACAGACAGTTGGTGAGACCCCATCTGGAGTACTGTGCACAGTTCTGGAGACTGCATCTCCACAAAGACATAGACAGGATGCAGGCTGTCCAGAGGAGAGCAACCAAAATGGTGCAGGGTCTGCACCAGAAGACATATGAAGAAAGACTAAAGGAACTTAAGATGTATAGCCTTGAGGAAAGGAGGAAGAGGGGGGACATGATAGAAACTTTCAAATACCTCAAGGGAATCAACAAAGTCCAAGAGGGTAGCATATTTCAGAAAAAGAGATGTGCAAGAACAAGGGTCACAATTTGAAGATAGAGGGGGGACGGCTCAGAGGTAATGTGAGAAAGCAATTCTTCACAGATAGGGTTGTAGATGCATGGAACAGCCTTCCTGAGGAGGTTGTAGAGTCAAAAACAGTGGGAGAATTCAAGAATGCATGGGACAGACATAAGGAAATTTTAGTGGGGGGTAGGAGGAAGTAGGCTGTTGGTTAACTAGGATCTGCAGCTTATCCTTTAGGTAAGGAAATGGGCAGACTAGGTGGGCCATGCGGTCCTTATCTGACGTCAAAGTCTATGTTTCTATGGGTGCTAGACTACCAGGGATATGAACAAGCATAATAATTTAATACATATTGGGGGGGCCACTAGACTACCAGAGATATTGAAAACACTATTTTTGGATTCAGATGAGGCAGAACGAAGCCCGCTGAGCAAAACTCACCCTCATTTAACTTTGTAGGTCACCCCTGGGCTGAGAAAATAAATGTTTAAATCTGGCCATCTCGTCCCTCGCTCTTTATTCACGAGTGAGCAATTTCTTTGATTGCGAACCTACAAATTCTTTGATCGTAAGATTCTTTGATTGCGATCATGCATCATGAGCAAGGGATGAGATGGCCAGATTTAAAAAATCAAATTTCTCCACCCAGGGGTTTCCTAGGAAGACAAATGAGGGTGGGTTTTACTCAGGGGGATTCGTTCTGATGAACCGTGGTAGTGGTGTACCACAAATCTATGACATTTTTTAATTACATTTTTTTTATTTCACTGTGACCCTGCAAATTCTTTGATCATGAGCCTGCAAATTCTTTTATCATGAGATTCTTTGATCGCAATCATGCATCGTGAGCGAGGGACAATATGACCAGATAAAAAAATCTATTTTCTCAGCCCAGGGGTGTCCTAGGAAGACAAATGAGGGTGGCTTTTACTCAGGGGGCTTCACTCTGATGAACTATGGCAGTGGTTTACCACAATTTTGTGAAATGTTTAAATCATTATTGTTTTTATTCTTTGGTCATGACCCTGCAAATTCTTTGATCGTGAGATTCTTTGATTGCCATCTTTGACCATAAGGGAGGGACAAGATGGCCAGATTTCTTATAATGGAATAGATAGGGAAATTTTACCAATCTTTAAGGTTGAATGTCTCGGACACGGTTTGGTCTTTTTTCTGGAAATTTTGAGGGTGTGTATGGCATGTCCTATTGATGTGAATCATGGTGTTTATGTGCTGGAGATACATTTTTTATGGAGATATTGAGTGATGCACTTTACGTGTTGCGGACAGTGTTTTGCATTGCGTTGGTGGCTTGAAATTGATAGGTTGCCTAGCCTTAGTGTCATGGTTGTAGTTTTCAGTTGTGTGTGTTAAATGTCAACAGGTTCGGAATTTTGCCACTCTGGCTAATGAAAAGTTCAAATTTTGACATGCTATATCTTGGACATGGTTTCATAGTTTCACTTGAAATTTGGACGGTGTTGACAGCATGTCCTGTAGATGTCAATAGCGGTGTTTATGTGTCAGACAATATATTGTTTGTGGGAGATATTGTGTGGTGCAGTTCACATTTTGTGGACAGTGTTTTCTATTGCTCTTCTAGATTAATATTTGTACGGTGGCTGGCCTTACTGTTGTCAATGTATTTTTTAGTCATTGGGTGTGTAATGTGGCCTAACACTTACAAGTTGGTGGAAGCGCGGGGCCCTTTGGGCCCCATGTTCCCACCAACTTGCGCAACTTTGCACTTTTCTATTCTTCCTTAAAAAGTAATGAAATTATTTGCAAAAAACTTCATTAATACATCAGTAAGGGTTCTTCTATAGTGAAAAAAGTGAGGAAATTTGATTTTAGGGTTTCCACCCCTTGCACCCCACCCCAGCCGCCCCACCAACAGGCATCTGGGTGTGCATTGGGTCACGGTCCTAACTCTCACTCCATTCTCCTATGCTGCACCACCTCAGCTTGTTTACACATGGGATGGGGTGAGAGTTAGCCAATGACCCCAACACACACCCTGATGCCTGTTGGTGGGGGCAGGCTGGGGTTGGGGTGCAAGGGGTTGGAACCCTAAAATCAAATTTCCTCACTTTTTCCACTGTAGAAGAACCCTAATTGATGCATTAACAAAGTTTTTTGCATAGAATATATATATGTGTGTGTGGGGGGGGAGAAAAGGGGAGGCTCAGGGAGAAGAAGTGATAAATGGCAGGTTTAAGACAGAATCTGTGAAACAAAAAGGTGATGATGGGAAAGACAAAGCATAATAGGAGTGAAAGAGCTAGAGAAGTCCCCAGGTGGGGACTAATTAACAGGGCCTAGTAAGAAGGCTGAAAGGTGACACATGTGGGAGTAAGGAAACATAGATAGAGACTTGTGGTGAAAATGAAAAAGAAATGAAATGTGTAGTGTACAGATACAAAAAGACTTTAGGGAAAATAAGGGGTGGCTGAAAGATGTTAGTAGAAAATAAGTCTATCATTTAAATCAATGTGTTGCTGGGAGCCAAGGCAGATGATCAGCTTGGTTTCCATGTTTTTTCTATGGTCAGAATCCCAGAAGTCCTGCAGAAAGGCACAAACAGAAAAGTCATTGACACTGTGGTCCCTGGAGATAAAGTGAAATACAATGGGTTTAGCAGTGTCTCCATTCCTAACTGCTCTGTAATGTTCCCTGAAATTGTGATGATGGTGTCTACTAGTTTCTCCGATGTAAATAGCTGTACACTTCCTGCATAGAATACAATACACCGCATTAGTGGAGGTGCATGAGAACTCCTTGGTGATGTGAAAAACACCTGTAGGCCCCAAATTTCAGTCACACTAAGTTTTGTATCTTTCTATTATATTTTTTCCCATGAGTTCTGCCTGTTCTGTTTTTTTTTACCTATACCTCACATCTTCCCTACCTCTCCTGTTAACTCCTGAGCTCAGTACCACCTACTCACTCTTGTTTTCACACCTCTGTTTATCTAGGCCTTTGTTCTTTTGTTTCTACAAATTTCTTGATTTTCTTGCATCTATTAGGCATCCCCTGTCCATTCTACCCTTTCAGCCAGCCTCTGATCTCAGATCCTATCTGCATGCTTTTGTCTTCCCTTTAGCTTCCTTTGATCTCCTACTGACCTGCTCCTACTATGCCCCTCCCCATTTCTTCTCATGTTTTAATTTTTTGCATCTTAAACTTTCATCTCTTGTCCCCTTTATCACCTGCCTACTTCATTTCCTGATTTTTAATTGCTCCACAGTGGATATAAATACTGCTTGTTGCTGTTCACCTGAAGAAAGAACCTGTGTGGCCACAAAAGCTTGTGTATAATTCCATCTTTGTACAAGACACTTGTTGGTCCAATAAAAGGTATCAAACCTTTCATCTTCTCCAGTCACATTAGAAACAAATTTGCAGGTGTAGCAGCGAGTCCTGTTGCAAGGTTTGGTACCTGGTAGGGAGGTACTGTTAGGAGTAGGTAGGCTGCTTTCAACCAGGAGATTCTGTAGGTTGGGTGGCCGGCGGTAGTAAGCAATTGGTGGCTCTGTAAAGGAAGCACCAATGTTGGAGTCAGTTTGCAAAATGGGAAAGTTACTGGTGATGATCCTGTGAAGAGAAAGTATACCCTGATGGAAAGGAAGCACTAGTGGAATTCACCGTTGCTTTTGCATGACAGTATCCTTCCTGTGGGGGTCAAGGTTACTGACCCGGGAGAGTGCTCTGTCCACTGTGCTTTTAGGGTATCCTGTGTTGATCAAAAAACTATACATTATTTGGGTCTGCTCAGCAAAATCACTGTATAACCTGCGAAGTCTAAGAAACTGTGAATATGGCAGGCCATTCTTGACATGTCTAGGCTGGAAGGAGCCATGGAAGAGGAAGCTGTGGGAGTCAGAGAGTTTTTAATAAATGGATGTCTTCAGACCAGTGTTCTGTACTGACAGTTGGATATCCAGAAAAGGCAGTGTAGAGGAGGATACTTCAACAGTGTATTGAAGGGAAGGATGGGCCGTGATAAAGTTTGTCGAGGAAGTCTTGGAGGGTCTCCCTGGAGCAGGAGGTGGCCCCAAAACAGTCATCTATGTAGTATTTGTAGAGTTCAGGCACAGTCCCTGTGAATGAGAGAAAAAATTGTTCCTTTACCCAACCCACAAACAGATTAGCAAAGCTGAGACCCATCTTGGTACCCATGGTAACTCCACTGACCTGCTGAAAAAATTCTGTTATTAAAAGAAAAAGCATTGAGTGTAAGAATAAGTTCTACCAGATGAGTTAGTGTGTGTGTGGGTGGCTACTGGACTTCCTGCTTATTCAGGAAATGCTACAAAGCTGTCAGATCATCATCGTGGGTGATCACTGTGTAAAGAGATTTGATGTCCATGGTGAAGAAAAGCTGATGAGAGCCATTGAATCTGAACCTGTCAAATAACTAGATAGTATGGTTAGTGTCTTCGACACTAATGCCTTCCTCTTTGACCTGCAACATGTGTATTGGCAGAACTTCAGCCTGGTTCCTTCTATTGATGAAGCTTATAAAGTCTTCCAAAATATTATTCTTGGATGTATCAATAAACATGCAACTCATAAAATCCTGTACTAATAAGAAAACATGCCCTTGGTTCTCGGCTAGTCTAAAAACTGAACTGCTACACAGAGACTCACTCTGGAAGAGGGCTAGAAAAACCAAGCAGCCTAGTGATTAGACAGCCCTCAGAGCTGCCAGAAACTATTGCACCAGATCAGTCAGGGAAGATAAAGCTAGCTACTCTCGATCTGAACTTAACTCTTCCACTAGCAGCACAATTAAATTCTGAAAACTTTAAAGGAAATCCAAGGCCACAGCTCTGCTAGTCAATTCCCACCAAAAATCTCATCTGGCAACTCCATGATTACAGACAAGCAAGAAATTCTCAAACTCTTTAATAACCACTTTGCCACAGAGGGCCTGCATTCAATGTCTCCCCCACCAATAACCTTTGTGCACAACATTATACCTCATGCTCCTCTTGCCCGGGCCCAAACGCAGCCTCTTCTGCCACAAGTAAGGCATTCTCCTTCTCCCACATCTCAGTGAAGGAAGCTGAGGACCTTCTGCTCCTTCTGGATTGCAGGAAATGTGCAGGTGCAGACCTGATAGAGCCCTTCTTCCTTAAATTTGGCTTCCATGTCCTGTCATCCCCAATTACCCATCTCTTTAATATCTCCCTAGCCCAGTGCTCACTGCCGACCATCTGGAAAACTGCTCACATCATTCCACTCTTTAAATCTGGCATTACTAGTGACCTAAATAATTACTGGCCTATTTTCCTACTCCCCACCATCTCTATGCTTCTTGAAAAGGTTATCAACACCCAGCTTAAACAATACATCGATACTGCACACCTACTAAACCCAGCTCAGTCTGGCTTTTGGCCCCACCATATAACCATCTCAGCACTTGCTAAGGTCATGAATGTCTGGTTCTGTGCCCTAGATTCAAGACATTATGTGTGCACACTATTACTTGACCTTAACAAAGCCTTCCACATGGTGGGCCTTTTCTTACTTTTGACCACCTTAAGGAATATTGGCGTTCATATCTTGGCCCTCAAGTGGTTCTCCAATTACCTTTAAGAGTGTCATCAACAAGTCAAGGCTGGGGGACTTTCTTTCCCCTCAAAACTCTCCCTAGGGGGTACCCCAAGTATCCATCTTGGGCTCACTCTTATTTACCATCTACATAACTGAACTAAATAGTCTGCAGACATCCACCTCTTCGCTGATGACACTGTGTTGTATGTAGCCAGACCTACCCTGGAACAAGCATGTAGTGTCCTTCAAACAGAATATAACCTCCTCCAGAAAAATCTTCTTTACTCTAAGCTTCTGCTAAACACTAAGAAAATGAAGGCCATGATCTTCTCTCCATCATTGAACTGCCTCAGTCCCTACATCATGGTGACAGCTCCACAAATCCTCACCCTACTCGGCGAACCACTAGACTATGTCGATTCCTTCAAATACCTGGGGGTGTGGATTGACCTCAAACTTTCATTGAAAGATCATCTTGAAGAAATATCTAAAAAACTTAAACAGAGGCTTGGGATCTTCTTCAGAATTAGGCATCTATTAATGTTTATGGGGAAATTAAGGTTGTTACAAACAATGTTCCTGCCCCTCCTTGAATATGTAGATCTGTTATATGGTCATAGCTCTAGCATGGACCTCACAAAACTTTACACCCTGTATCACTGGGCACTTAGGTTCATCACTGAAGGCCCCTATTCAACCCACCACCATACCCCTATACAAATGGATAGGTTGGGACTCACTAAACCTCAGGTGACATAAGAATGCTGTGCTCTGGATCTTTAGGGCCATCTCTAATAAGCTGTCTCAACACATCAAGGATTGTCTACCCATCTGCAATCCTACCTGTTAAGAAGCTAGTCTCACATCTCCCTTCCCATCCCTAAAGTCAGTTTGGTTGTGTGGCGATAAGCCATACTCTACCTGCCCTCTGGAACACTGCTCAAAAAACTCTCCAACTTGTTGGGCTGGAGCCATTGGCTGCCTTCAAAAGCCTGGTCTAATGGTTCTTTCTGGAGACCTGCAACTGTTTCCACCATTGACACCCCTAACTCTGAGTCTACCTACTCCCTTGTTTGTCCATCTCCCCCTACCTGTATGTTTCTATACCCTCTTTCCACACCCCTTACCCCTGATTGGCATAATCCATGTTGCACTTTTAAGTTCCATAACCCTATCCTGAGTATCACTTCCTATACAATCTTTTGCCTACATTCTCTATCCGTTGCTTACTCTGTGCCTTCACTGTCCCTGCTGTGCATTCTCCACAGGGCTATGCAATGCTTTACCTGGTTGTGTTATTTTGTAAATATTATACACTGTTTGCCAATGTAATATGCCTATTCCAAACTGTTCTTTTTCTTCTTGATGATATGTATTCACTCCAGGCCCATCCTGTAAATGAGCATTGCTCAATGGTGTTCTGCCTGGCTAAATAAAGATATTGATTGATTAATTGATTGATTGATTGAATAGCATGAAGGTCTTGAAATACTTTCAAATAACATTCTTGTGAATTTTGAGGACATCAGGGGGTAAACAAGAGAAACAATTCTGCTGGTTTCTACTCTGGCCACTGGTGCATGCATAGAATACAGTTGCCTAAAAAGTGTGGGCACAGTCTTAAAAATGCTATCCATTAGCCGGCAATCAGCAATAGATAATATCTGTATGTTCTTCTTGGTGGTAAATATGAGAATGCTGTCCTCACCACACACTGACTTCTTGGCTAAAAATACTGCACCATTGAGGTACTTAAAGAATTTAGGTATGGTTTCCTCATCCAGAGTGCTTGGATCTGGCAGTGTATTTTCATGCCTGGCTCACATTATAACTTGCTACAATGCATGGCATGTAGGCATATTGGGCCCTATGCATGAACCTGCAGAGTAACTACACGCCACGTATGTTGGGTGCATAGCCACTCCACACCCACTATGTCCTGCACATGGAATGCACAAATGCGGGTATGCTGACCCAATACCCCTGATCCCCATGGCTCCTGGACCACAATGCACAGGGTCATGCCAGCACTACACACCATGCACTAAGGCACTTAGTGCTGGCTGCAGTGGTGCAGAGGGGGGTGCAGGGTAATCTAGGGAGAACCCTGCCATAAGCCCTCTTCATGCCCCTTGCACACATCAGGTTTCCACTTAGAATGGGTGAATAGCCCACACAACTACTGGGACCACAGTGGTCATACACCCTTATGACTGCCTGGCACTACATGCCCCAGCACACATCAGTGCATGGCCCCTACCATATGCCCCCCTACACACCCATCCACTGAACATACAGACCACACAGGGGCTCCAACCCAATGATGCTGCCATCTGAACTGCACCACTAACACACCCCCACCACTGGCCCTCCAAGGCATATGGTGTGGTACAGTGCACCCCTGCACTGCCAACAGACCCCTCACCCCATCCCTGTGTACCACTCTGGTGCTGCATCAGAGGGCTAGTGACTTTGCCCTCCTCTGACTTTCCCAGCCACTGGCTATTGGTCATCTGTGGAGTAGGCTGCCAACACGTGCCCCACGGCATAGGGGATCCACTGAGGTATCCGGTTCAGGCATCCAGTTGGATGTCAGACTGGTTCTGCGACTCCCCCCTAGCTGCCCTGCAGAGTTCTGAATGCTGGGTGTGGGGCCATGGGCAGGTGGCAGCTGGTGTTGAATACTAGCGGTGTGCATCTGTCCACAGGTGAGGAGCTCTGCAGGCAGGATATGCACCTCTGGCACATAATTCCCACCCAAACATGCATAGGCAATATTGTGCCATATTTCATTTGCGCACTCTGTCTTTATCAGTTGCGCCAGAAAAATCATTGGTTGACAGGGCACGTCCTTTCAAAGATGTTACTGCTGCAATGGTTAGGCCGTCACTGGCATTGGGTGAATGAATGTGTTCTGTATTACTTCTAAGATTTTCAAGCTACTGAACCACGTAGAGTTTTTCCCATCAATTTCACCCCAGGTGCTGCCCCACCGGGCCATCCTCAACTAAGTGACCAGCTGGAGGAAGCTGCCGGATGCTTTTCAAGCTACTGCTCCACAGACAGATTTCCCCATGGACTTCACCCAAGGTGCTGCCCCACTGGGCCATCCTCAGCTTAGCGACTGGCTGGAGGAAGCCACTGGATGCTTTTCAAGTTACTGCATCTCAGAGAGCTTTCCCCACTGACTTCACCCCAGTACTGCATTCTTGCTCAGATATGAATCCAGGGAAGTGATTAGCTGCTGACGGAAGAAGCCAATTGGCTACTCCAGGAGCAGCAAAGCTCTGTTTGGCTGGCTGATCTGCTTCTAGCTAGGCCAATTTTTTACCTACCCCAGGCCTCCTTTAAATACTCTCAGACCACTCCCACTGTCCTGGACGACCATTGTGATTGGCTACACCTTTTTCTGATCATTGTGTAAGACAATTCTCTTGTTTGGGCAACAAACATAGAAACATAGAAGTTGACAGCAGATAAGGACTGCAAGGCCCATCCAGTCTGCCCATTTATTTTTCTACCTTATGAATGTGCCATAGGCCTTTGCTCAGTCAATGGCCTATCTATTCATACTCATCTGTATTGCTCACTTATGCCTATTCCATACCTGTCTGAAGCCCTGCACTATATTCATATCCACCACTTCCTGAGGTAGGTCGTTCCATGCATCCACCACCCTTTCTGTGAAAATTAACTTCCTCACATTACCCCTTAATTGGCCTCCCGCTATTCTAATGCTGTGTCCTCTTGTCCTGCTATTTTTCTTATATTGAAACATGTTAGACTCTTTCACCTTGTTATTGCCCTTCAGGTGTTTGAATGTTTCAATCATATCACCTCTCTCCCTCCTTTGCTCTAGGGTATACATATTGAGTTCAGTTAATCTGTCCTCATATGTTTTCTGATGCAGTCCCTGCACCATTTTGGTTGCCCTTCTCTGGACTGCCTCAATTTGGTTAATGTCCTTGTGAAGATGTGGCCTCCAGTACTGCACACAGTACTCCAGATGGGGCTTAACCAGTGTCTTGTAAAGAGGGATTATTAGCTCCCTCATCCTACTTGTGATACCCTACTAATACACCCCAACATCCCTCTAGCCTTACCTACTGCTTTAGAGGTCTGCTTGGATGATTTCAGGTCATCAGTGATGATGACGCCCAAGTCTCTTTCTTCCCTTGTGACTGTCAGCAGCTCCCCTCCCAGCCTATAGGTGGCTTAAGGGTTTCTCTTCCCTATGTGCATGATCTTGCACTTCTTTGCGTTAAACCCCAGTTGCCACTCTTCTGACCATTTAGCTAGTTTATCCAGGTCTCTTCTCATTCTGCTCACTCCATTACTGGATCATCTACTCTGTTGCAGATCTTGGTGTCATCTGCAAACAGACAAATCTTACCCTCCAGTCCATCTGCAATGTCACTGATGAAGATACTGAAGAGGACTGGCCCCAGCACTGATCCCTAAGGTACCCCACTTGTGACTTGCATCTCTTCTGACTGTATACCATTTACCACCACTCTCTGTTTTCTGCCTGTCAACCAGTTTGCCACCCAGTTGACTAATGTCTGACCCACCCAGAGCCTACCCAGCTTATTAATCAATCTTCTATGTGGAACAGTATTGAAAGCTTTGCCGAAGTCAAGGTAGGCAACATCAACTCTTCCCCCTTGGTCCACCACTCTGGTTACCCAGTCAAAGAAATTTATGAGGTTAGTTTGACAGGACCTTCCTTTTATAAACCCATGCTGTCTTGGATCCTGTGCGCCTATGTATTCCAGGTGTTGTACTGTAGTATACTTACCTTAAGAAGTGTCTCCATAATAATAATAATAAAATTTATTTAATTGAGCGCCTTTCAAAATTTCAAGGTGCTGTACAGCAAGATCAAACATAAAACATATTCAATACAATCAATAAAATCAAATATAAGCATATATTTCAATACAACAGTATAAAATCAAAACAAAGAGGGAAACGCCTTTTCCCATAAAAAGGTCTTTAGTGCCTGCTTAAAACTCCCCACCATCCTACACTCCCAGAGCTGATGGAGCAGAGAATTCCAGAGGGTAGGTGCAGCAAATCCAAATGCACAGGCACCAGATGACTTCAAATTTACCCTCAGAATCTCCAGCAACCCCTCGTCAGCTGAGCGGAGCTGTTGCAGAGGGGTGTAAGGCACCAGGAGTTCTTTCAAGTAGTCAGAACCCAGACCATGTAGGGCTTTGTAGGTCAAAAGACCCACTTTAAAGGTGATCCACCACTGTATTGGCAGCCAGTGCAGAATGCGCAGCACAGGGGTAATGTGAGAACTTCTAGAGGCCCCAGTCAACAAATGTGCTGCCGCATTCTGCACTAGCTGCAAGCAGTGGTTATCAACACCAGGAAGTCCTAGGTAAAGGGAGTTACAGTAATCAAAGTGTGATGTCACAAAGGCATGGACCAAGACCTGCAGGTCACTGGGTGGAACAAGATGCCTAATCCTGGCAATGTTCCTAAGATGGAAAAAAGTCAGCTTGACAACTGCAGACACCTGATGATGGAGGGTCAAACCAGCGTCAAGCTCCACTCCCAGGTTACGCACCCATTCATAATCTTTCCCAGTACTGAGGTAAGACTGACAGGTCTGTAGTTCCCTGCCTCCTCTCTTGTTGACTCGGTGGAAAATACTTATACTGCCATTTTCTGGTCTTCATTGCAAGATCATCTTGATCAGTTCTGCTCTAGATCTGATCTGAGCTCCCTTGTTGCTGCCACTCACTTCCTGCATGCAGGAAGCTTGCAAAACAGTAGTCAATTTTAGGTGCATCCAGCATAACAGGGGCTTTTTACTTCCTTTCTTGCTGCTATCTCATACTATTCTGCACCCTGGATTCCTGTGTTAGTCTGCACTGGTCTCCCTGCAGCATAAACAGTTACAGTTCTACTTTTGATTGTCTGGTTTCCTTTGGCACTACAGATTCTCACATACTGGCTTTTATGTTACCTAATTTAGATCCTCCTTTCCACCCACCCATGGCAAATTGGTACTTCCTCCATGAGGGTAACAGATTGCAGGATCCCACTTACCTCTGCATTGTTCACCCAGCATGCCTTGCTTTTTACAGCCAGGGTTTTTCTTTTTATGTTACTTGGCCCCTAGGCATACAGCTCAGACCCCCCCAAAGCTATGTAATAGCAACCCTAAGCGAGTTTCACCTACAGCTCACAGTCTTCTTCTTGAAACTACAGTATCAAGAAAATCTTGCTGTTTATTATAATGTAAGCCTTACTTATGTACTACACATGATACACATGTATCTGTAATTTTCAAGGACTGATTTTTTGTCTAATGTATTTACTCATCTGTTTTGATGGTTGTTGTTGTTGTAAAAACTTTAAACCAATAAAGTTTACTAAAGGAAAAAGGAAATTTTGCTGCTTTTATTGTTATGTACTGGTAATGTCGAACTCAACCCTGGTCCTCCTGCAGCAGTCTATTCACCTGCCAACCTAGCTAGTATCAAAGGATTGAACTTTATGCATATTAATGTGTGCAGCCTACTAAAAATGTTTGCCTCTATTCAAGCATTGACTTCCCATACAATGCCTGCTATACTCATGGTCACTGAGACCTGGCTAAGACTGGGTACCCCAGATAATGAGGTGAATATCCCATCTTATACTCTGTTCAGAAATGATAGGCTCACCAGAGGAGGAGGAGGAGGAGGAGGAGTTGCCATCTATGTCAAGGAGAATTTGTCTGCATCAGTTATAGACTCGTCCTCACTCCCAAAGAAATCTGAGAGCCTGACTCGCAATGTCAAGCTATCTTCCTCTGTCTCAGTATGTGTCTTAGGATGCTATAGACCTCCATCCATGGGGCTACAATTTCTGGACCATATAAATAATATGATGGGATCCCTTCAGTTGGAAATTATTTATACTAGGGGATCTCAATATGGACTGGTACTCCAATAGTTATTTACCCCTAAAGACTGGTTGCAACTCCTTTGGTCTTTCCCAACTCATTTTTGAAGCAACACATCCAAACAGAAAGTGCCCTAAAAATAGCACACTTCTAGATCTCATTTAAGTAAGCAAACCTCATCTGTTTTCACATTCAGGAGTGTTCTTCTCAGATTTCTGTGACAACTGCATTGTAGCAGGTGTAAGATCTACCCACAAACTACCATCCCTTTCCAGATTCTCACTCAAGAGGAAATGGCATAATTTTGACATCTCTGCATTCCTCTCCAACTTGTGAGATTTCTTGAGATGGCAGGATTTTCACTTGGCCAACTCAGTGACTGCGGCCTATGATATCTGCCAGTAAATCATGTTAGAGACTCTGGATAAACATGCACCATTGGTCAAGATACATTCTTAAAAAAAGTAATGTCCTTGGTATATGGCCCAATTAAATAAAACCCCATGTAAAAGACCATGAAGTAGGTTTATACGGATATCAGTCCTTTAGAAATGATAGGCCAAAAAAGAAAGGTGGAGGAGTCTTGATCTATGTTAAGTCTATCCTTAATGCCACCCTCACTCCAATAATAATCCCAAAGCTCTCGGACTGTAAAGCCATATTTATAAAACTACTACTGGGCGGGATCAAACCACTACTAATTGGAGCTGTTTACAATCCTCCAAAATCGGCAAATGAATCCCTGAAAACTCTATTAAACATCATTACCACCCCACCCTACCTAGGGTTGAAAAAGTAATTCTGGGAGACTTCAGTATTCACTGGGGGACCCACACCAGTGACTTAATAAAAAACTCACTGCAAGATGTGCAACTAACACAATTAATACAGGATCCAACTAGACTCAATACAAAAACTAATAAACATACCACTATTGATTGGATCCTGGCCACACAAACCCAGACAGATTCAAAATGGTTGGCACCTGCGCTGACTCCCTGAATGATCACTCCCCCCTGTTCGGAATTTGGAAGAATAGCTTTCCTGTCCCCCCACCCCGGATCTTCCTGACCAGAAATTTTTCCAAGTTTGATGCTAGTTCCTTTCTCAAAACACTCACTGATGTTAATTGGCAGCAGATAAAATCAGCCCCCAACCTGGAGAGTGCTGTAGATTTCTTCAATAGTCAATTTTTGTCTGCAGCTAACAAACATGCCCCCCCCAAAAAAGATAAGAGTTAAAGGTCTGGAAGTCAGGTGGCTCACTCGGGATCTCAGAAAACTCATGGGTTACAGAGATAGGGCATGGAGTACCTATAAAACCACTGACCAACTCACTGACTGGCACAAATATAGGGAACTCAGAAATAAATGTAAAGTTCAGTTGAAGAAAGCTAAAATGACTCACCTAAGACGTATCCAAGAAACAAACCTATCAAATCCCACAAAATTCTGGTCCCAGATAAATGCCCTTATCAAGGGAAATAACAAGTCTGAAGGGGGTGACATCACAGCTAATGGTACTCACTACTCAACTTCACTCGCGGCAGCACAGGCATTTAATAAATTCTTTACTGGGCTAAATACCCCCAATTCCCCCAGTCCTGGTCATACCTCACAACAGGTTCCCCAAAAAAGTGGCCACAACATTCCTGACATTCATTTCAAATTAGTCTCCAGTCTAGAAATCCAGAGAATTCTACAGGGTATTAAAACTTATGGTTCAGCTGGGTACAACGGGCTGGAACCCAAACTAATCAATATTGCAGCCCCTGTTATTGCAACCCCAATCTTGTGGCTGATCAACCTCTCGCTCGTGGAGGGAAAGGTTTCCTCTCTTTGGAAAGTGGCCCTAGTTACCCCTATACACAAAGGGGGCACCAGAGAATCTGTTGAAAACTATCATCCAATATCCCTACTTTTGACACTAAGTAAAGTGTTGGAGAGAGTGGTGTACTCCCAGGTCATGGATTATGTGCAGAGGCACAATATTTTCTCCAAGGCCCAACATGGCTTCAGAAAGTATCATGGTACTGACACTGCCCTGCTTAACCTTACCACTGATATATTCTCTGCCCTTGACAAAGGACAGCATACTGGTGCAGTCTTTATTGATCTCACCAAAGCATTTGATCTGGTAAGTCACAAAGTGCTCCTGGCAAAACTGGAACAAATCAGTCTCGACTCTTTAGTAATACTATTGTTTAGGAATTATCTCCAGGACAGGTCCAAATTAGTTAAATGGCAGGGTGCCAAATCTGACAATATTGATATTAATAAGGGAGTCCCCAAGGGATCTATTCTAGGACCACTCCTATTCTCTCTATTTATTAATAACCTGCCTACTTTTTGCAAAGGCCCTGAAATCATTCTTTATGCAGATGACATTGTTATCTATAGATCAGTGGATGATCCGAGAGAACTCAGCCGATTGCTATCCAAAGATCTAACATCACTGGAAGTCTGGCTATCTGCAAATCAACTTCTATTGAACAGTAAAAAAAGCAAAGGGATGCTGTTCGGCCCAAACATCCACCATCCAATAGATCAGATACACTTAACCTCACCCTCTTGTCTGGGGAAAAGGCGGTGGTAGTAGACTCACTAACATACCTAGGGATCACCATTGACCAGGATCTCAACTTCAAAGCTCACATAGATCACATATCCAAAACACTGAACCAAAGGATAGGTCTCTTGTATCGACTCAACCCTTCTCTCACCCTGGAGTCATGATCCAAGATTGCCCATGGTACCTTGCTACCTAAATTACTGTGTGGCTCCTCTATACTTCTCTCCATCAGAAGTACTGAGATAAAAAAACTTATGACACTTTACCATAGGATCGGAAAATTTGCTATAGGGGCGCCCCATAGAGAACACCATTGCCAAATCCTGCAAGCTCTTAAATGGCCCACCTTGGAAGGCAGACTACACTACTCCTTTCTATGTCTAGCCTATAAACTTAGATTAGCATCTGCCCCACCTAGCCTGGTGGAATTACAACAACCTAAAACTAATAATAGGTCTCTAAGGTCATCCAACAGACAGCTTCTCAAGGTTCCCTGGACAATGTCCTCCCAAGGGTCTAGGGCCTTCTCATCCCTCATCCCTCCCATATGTAACTCACTTTCATCCAAACTTCAGGAATGTGAATCCCTTGGGGGGTTTAAAAAGGGGCTTAAAACATATCTGCAGGGATTAAACCAATGTGCTTGTCATCGTTGATCTTTACGCTCCATTGCTGTTTCCTGTCTGATATATGATTATGTTTGTTAATCTCACCTGACATGTATGACAATGGACTGATAACAGTCCCCTGTATTACTCTGTATGTCTAATGACTGCTCCTTGCATGGAGCATAATCTATTGTATGTTATTGCACTTAATGTAACATTACTGTTCTGTTGTACCATTGCTGTAATTAACCTCGGGTCACCCCTGAAATAGGGCCTATTATCGGTCTCAGCGGGCCTACCCGGTTACCAAAATTTAAATAAATAAATAAAGGCCTCCCTGTTGCACAGAGACTGGCTTTGGAAAAAAGCTTGGAAATCAAAACTTCCAGATGACTGGACATCATTCAGGAAGGCTAGAAACCACTGCACCAATCTGGTTAGGGGAGGCTAAGGCTAGCTATTTCCACAAAGAACTGGGCACTTCCACAAAGTGCTTGGCAAACTTTTTGAATACCAGCAAGAATATTCAAGAGCACATGGCTAGGAGCAACTTACTCACAAAGATCGTCATTGGAACAACTTCGGTGTCAGATAACTCAACTATTCTCAACACTTTTAATAACCATTTTTCTACTGCAGGTCTCACTTTTGATGCCTCCTCTGTCAATAAAATCCACTCTAATCTTGGAGCACTGGACTTACCAAATCCAATCACAAGCACGGCCTTCTCCCTCAAGCCCACCACCCTGAGAGAAGTTGAGGATCTCCTCCTACAATTGAATACCAGGAAGTGTGCAGGGGCAGACCAATTGGACCCATTCTTCCTGAAGCCTAGTCTTCACATCCTGGCTGTGCCCATAATGCACCTTTTTAACCTCTCCCTTTTGCAGGGTGATATTCCTCCCATATGGAAAATGGCTCACGTAGTCCCCCTTTTTAAATCTGGAGACACCAGTGGCCTAAATAACAGTAAATCAATCTCTCTACTTCCCACCCTTTCCAAACTGTTGGAGAAAATAGTGAGTGTGCAGCTCAGGAAATACCTCAAAAGTGGGAACCTGCTTAGTCCTTATCAGCCAGGATTTAGGCCTCATCACAGGACTATATCAACCCTTGCAAAGGTCACCAATGACTGGCAGTGTGCATTGGAGTCAAAGAATGCAGTATTTCTAGACTTAAGCAAGACATTCAATATGGTTGACCACGAGCTGCTCCTTGTTTCCCTCAGAAACATCGGCTGTGACTTCCCCATCACTGAGGTGGTTCTCAAACTATCTAACAGGGCAGCAGCAGCAGGTCAAGGCTGAAAGGGAATTCTCTTCCCTGAAACCTCTACTGAGGGGCATACCACAAGTCTCTATACTGGGTCCATTGCTTTTTGCAATTTACGTGAACAATATTGACGCTGGCATCAAATCTGCTAATATCTACCTATTTGCCAATAACACGGTACTTTATATAGGAAGACTCTCTCCAGAAGCAGCTTGTAGGGATCTGCAATGGGAATTTGATCTTCTGCAACTACCTACACCAGAAACTGCTCCTGAATGCCAAAAAAACAAAGGTGATGGTTTTTTCTCCCTTTTCATAAGTTAAAACCCCCACAACTCAAGGTAATATTCCCCAGATCCACACTCGTCTTGGCAAATTGCTAGAATATGTAACTAAATTCAGATAGGTGGGTGGAAAGACCAACAGCTTTCCTTTTGTGATCAAATTGAGGATCTTTTAAAGAAACTTCAGCAGAGGCTTGGCCTCCTCTATAGGATCACAGATTTTCTAACACTGGATGCCAGGAAGAGACTGGTTCAAACTACATTTATTGCCTTATTGGATTATGCAATTTCCTTTACAGCCAAGGCCCTGTGTCTGCCCTGGCTAAATTAGACACACTCTACCATTGGGCCTTGAAGTTCATAACTGGTCTTCCATACTCCACACATCACTGCTCCTTTTATGTTGCAGTAGGTTGGTCATCCCTTAACCACAGAAGAAAGTGAAATGCAGCTCCCCGGTCATTTAGGACCATTAAGAAGATGTTGCCTCAGTACATCTCAGATTGTCATCCTCTTGGTGTGGTGGGTAAATATGCCTTAAGGAGTTCCTCCATTACCACCCTTGCAGTACTGAAGTTCAAGTCACTCTTTGGAAGGTCTGATATATCTCACACTTTACCCTCTGTGAAGTTGGCTTACCCATTCAAACTATCAGCATTCAAAGCATTTCATTCTTGCTCTATCAAGGAATCCTGTAACTGCTTCCCCTGAAGTCACCTTCCTCTAGCCTCAGCTCCATCTGCTGAAGTGCATCCCTTTACTGATACTTCTTTTGCACCCCTCTTGGGCAATGTTAGAGTCTGTAAGCACTTACCTGACTGCTCCTTCTATCCTGACCCTGTGTGTTTTTCCTTATCGTTAGCTCCTTTCCCATGTCCCCTTGGCTCCCACCTACTCTCCTTGCTTATCCCCCTTGACACCATTGTGGTGTTTTGTTTTTTACTCCCTAACTAACACCACCCACCCCCTTTCAATCACTAGGTGCCTTTGCATGCACACCATTTACCATGTCCCTCTCCTTACACACCCTCTTGCATCCCCCTTCCCACCCCTCTCATGCCCCACCAAGCTCCTTCAATTAATAATTGTGTTCAAGGATGCTTCAAATACACACTGTAATCATAGTTGCTCAGGTTTAACCTGTATTTACTGTACTACAGTTGCTATGCTTTTTAGCTGCATACTCTTCATGGTCTTAGCTTAATGGCTCTTTTTAATACTCTATTTCATGTGTATTATAAACATCCTGTGTATAATTACTGCTCTATCTAAATACTATGTAAGTGTGAATTCATTTTGTATATATTGTTCACCCAATTATGATGTAAGTCAGTATTCCTTTGTATGTATTGTTAGCCTCTCCTTTCCAGGTCCATCTCGAAAATGAGCTTGCATGACAAAGGTCACCTGGTTGAATAAAGTCTTTGATTGATTGATTGATTGAGTGGTTGATTGATTGATTGATTGAAGGTGATGCTGGCCACCTGTTTTCATGGTGGTTGCACACCCATGACATCCAGATTTTCTTTTTGGCAGCACCAGTTAAAAAGGTCTCCCCTTTGCCTCACCTTAATGTATAAATAACCATCAACACACAATCTGTCATGTCCTTTTTGAGACTGTGCCATCTTGCAAGGCTCAACCATCGCAGCAGCCATTTGAATTTCCAAATGTCAGAAGTCTGTATCCAGTTGACCATTCCAAAGTACAGCTAAATTAGCAAACACAGCAAACACCTTTTAAACCTGAAGATTAGAATACAAAATTGCAATTACTGTTGCCAGTGAACTGTCACTCAGCATCTATAATCACAATTTGGAGTCTAAATGACAGCCGTCAGTGAATTGTAATCAGCTGCTCGAATCACTGACAGCAGGCAGAGGTAATTGCAATGGAGTATGTGCACATTTTTCAGTTTCCTCTGTTTGCCACCTGAGTTACACTACATACTGTAGCAGCTGTTAGTGCACTGTAATGTAAATGTTTTGCAGTTTTCTCTGTTTGCTGTCTGAGTTACACTACATAGCAGCTGTCGGTGCACTGTAATGTAAATGTTTTGCAGTTTTCTCTGTTTGCTGCTTGTATCTGTTTGGAGGCTAGATTTTAGTCTGAATACCAAATACAGCATGAGTGGAGTTCTTTGCATGTTATTGCGCTTGAACTGTAATTGGTTGTAGTCATCAATACAGGGAAACTAGCAGCAGCTAAGAGCATGAATACAAGTAGTGTAGTCAGTACTACTGAATAGTCAGTAATCTGAGCAATGGGATTTAGATTGTTGGGAATGAGAGAGTCAGTATTTTGATACTGTATAGAATACAGAGGCAGGCAAATGGGTGTCAGGATTGTACTAGTGGGAAAATGTATAGATCCCCACTAGACACCAGGGAAACATTAATGGGAATGAAGACCCGAGGGTGGTGGTACCTTCATCAGTATGGAGGAAAGATAGCAACATATTTAAACAAGAAATATGTTAGACCCTTTGTGGGGGAAAAAACTTTTTTGTTGTATTTTGATGCTGTATATGGAAACAGCAATCATAACTGATCACTGGCATTATACTGCTTAAGTGAAGTGAACTGGAATAGTGAATGTGAGTGCTACTAGACAGCAGGAAAACATTAATGGGAACACACATCAGAAGGTGCCACTAGACATGAGGGGAAACATGAATGGGAAGTGGGATCAGAGGTCGGGGCTTCTGCTAGACACCAAGGAAACATGAATGGGAAGGGGGTCAGAGGGAGGGGCTGCCACTAGACACCAGTGAAACATTAATGGAAAATGTGATTGGAGAGTGGGGAGTGCCCTTCCACAGTATGGAGTAAGGATAGTGACACATTTAAACTAGATAGACAGAACACCCTTCACAGAGAAAAACTGTTTTTGTTTCTTGAAACTTTACATGGAGACAGCCATCATTATCAAATCACTGGCATTGTACTGCTGAAGTGGAAATGAACCGGAAATGATCACACAAATGAATAGAGTGAGATGTGAAACAGTACTGTGATGAATGAAGTAGAGGTTAAGAGATGTGGGTCAACTCAACTCAAAGCACTCAGTAGAAGGACTCAGTCTAGGTATCCAGCCATGTGTTTCCAGAGTCCCTTCTCTCTCTCCTCATAGCAAGACATCAGCATGGCTCTGCCCATGTAGCCATAAAAT
This sequence comes from Neoceratodus forsteri, assembly GCA_016271365.2. NCBI lineage: Eukaryota > Metazoa > Chordata > Ceratodontiformes > Ceratodontidae > Neoceratodus > Neoceratodus forsteri. The sequence continues at coordinate 89,655,035 of CM028136.1, forward strand.
GGCCCTTGTTAAGAGGTCTTTTAAGTCCCTACAATGACTGCTTTAACCTGCTGTTGGGTATCTTACAGAAAAATGATGGAGTAATTAAGCTGCTGTAAAATGGAAAAGGTGCTCCATCTACATATAGGCTGTTTAAATTGTTCATGCTCAATGAAGCAATGCTTAGACTGGAAAAGGACTCTGTCATGAGAAATCAACCACAAATTAGGAGGAGGCAAAACCCACTAAGCGTAAACATTTTATATTAGCACTTTGTGCACTGAACCAAAAGTTACGTTCTTCTTGGTTTCCTGGGAGCCAGTTTAGTTGAGCCTTTCCTCTTTCTCTGAATAGGAGGGTGAGGCAGTTACTACAACTTGGAGGACACATCCTTCTTGGAAGACAAAACAGAAGAAGAGTCAGATTCCTTCCTTGGGTCTGTAGCTCCCCATTGTTCATTCATGGACAAATGATTTTTTTTTCTTTTTTTTTTTTTTTTACAAAGAAATAGAGTCTGTCCAGTGCAACTTTGGTTTGTGCTGACCCCTGAAGATACCACACTTTGTGGTCCTATGGCTAATTTCATAATCTGGAGCAGGGGGGAGTTGCATAACTTCCAAACTAATTTCTTCATCCTTTGAGATTTTGTCAGAAGAAGCATCAGACACAATCATTTGCTCAGAAAGTTCAGGGAGTCCAGAGCCTTCCTGCAGTACCACAGTAACAACTGTGTGTTCCTCTAAAATAGAAGTAGTGGTGGTCACTGAATGAGTGACTACTTCAGGAGTCAAAAGAAGAGTTGAAGAAGTGAAGATGATAAAGGGTTTGCAGGCTTAGTTCCTTTTGTATGTGTCTGGGGCTCATCTGCTAGATCACTGAAACCAGTAGGGGGCACTGTTTAAAAGATTTGTCTCAAAACACGTGTAGGTTGGAAGGACTGGTCAAGAAACATGGTTCAAGAAGGTCATAGGCCTGATTTAGAAACTAGTCTCTGAGCAGTATTGACATAATAGTCTTGATCCATTTAATTGAGACTATTATCTATATTGTTGGAGGCCCAGTTGCTTGTGCTGAAGAAATAAATGTGTTTATTTATTTATTCATTTCAGACATTTACCAAGAAAGTAATAATAAGCTGGTATCTACACATTTCTAGATGTTTCCTCCGAGTAATAAATGAGAACAGATCAGATGCGAAGTACAATGTACAAAAACATTACAATAATATGAAAAAAAGAATAACAAAATATACAAATACAAGAATGATTAAGATTAAAATTGCAGTACAGTAAACTATCAAACAGTAAATTGCAGAACAGGTAAAAGAACAAAAAACAGGGATCAACAATAATATGAGGAACAGGTGATGGTTACTGATGATAATAAATGGGAAGTGAAAATCCAAATTTCTGATTGGTTATTATCAGTGCATGAAATCTGGTCCTTGCACAGGTATTAACAACTACCTTAAAGCAGAACCAAATTAAAAAGAAAGAAATCAATGTGTGGTTAGAACTTCTGATTTTTAAATGCCACCATTTTTTCCACTAATGTGGCTTATCCAAGATCAAGGAAACTCTGGTGATGCTAGATTATCAAAGCCCCTAGAATGGCGCAAGGTGCTTGCATCAAACATGTTAGATGCAACAAGTACCTTGCACCAAGGGCTGTGCCCCAACCTACTGTATTTTGCAAAACAGCCTGTGCCAATCAGCAGACTGCTTACACTAAAGTGTGTTTTGTCAGCCTTGCATCACAAAAGTGGCTGCAGTACAATGCTAGGGGGCTTGCAGCAGATGAAGGCTGCCATAAATCCTACAGTCTTTTTTCAACTCCCTCCCCAAGGACAGAGGCCTAAGTACCATTAGACCAGTCAATGGTACTTAAACAGAACCTGGGGGGTTGTCACATGTGTTGTGCCACTGTGTCACACCCCCAGCTCCAGTACATCAGTAAATATCAGGTTAAATATATACTGCAATCCCATTCACCAGCTCTGATGTGCCTGTAAAAGTATTTTACAATTAATCCCTAGTGATCCAGTGGCCCCCTCCCCCACCACTACCAAGCCCCAGTATGCCTGCACACTAAATTGTAACACACAATTACCCTTGGTGATCTAGTGCTCTCCCCATCCCAATCCTCAATAAAATCACATGCACACCCCATTGTGTCTTATTACTTACATGAAGGGCAGCACAAGTGTCAGTGTGTGGTGGAAAGCAGGTGACAGGGGTCTACCCCAGTCAGAAGCAACTACAGGAGTGAATAGAGAAGTTTCAGAGCATTAAAGAAAGGAAAAGACTGAATAGAAGGTAACAGAGAGAGCTGTAGTTTAGTGAAGTGGAATGCAATGGATGCTTGGCCAGCATTAGATTTCATTGGTGGGAGAGCAAACCTTGTAAAGGGAATAAGTGGTAGAAAGGAGGAAAGACAGAAATGAAGTAAAATACTGTATGAGGGGAGGGAGCAAAAACAACATTTTGGGATAAAGGAGACATAGTGTGAAAGGTGCCCAGCATCAAGAGAGGTGAGGGAGAGGGAGGTATTCAAGTGATGAGTATGGCCATGGAAAAATCAACAGAAGAAGTGAAAGCAGGGGCGTCCAGCCCAGGTAATGTGGACTTAGGACCAGCACTGTAAACAATGTTGCCATGGTTAAAAATTGGCAGCCTTGTCTTTATGAGGATTTCTCTTAGTTCATCACACAGGTTGCATTTCAGATGGGTTACTACACTAGGCATTAAGATGATCCATGTCAACTGAAAGGGAACACTTAACCTGATCACAGACATTAGATGGAATTTCAATTGACACAGATAGCAAGCCTTTGGCTACCTTTGATAAAAAAAAAAACTATGCCACAGCCCTTCCCCAGATAGAAACTATTATGCAGAAGTTCATTTTAATTTTCATCCTGCTTCAATTTGACTCTGTTTCTATGTTCCAAGTCCAGATATTTTCAGAGTCCAGTCTGAACATGCAACATCTTTGTCATACCAAATATGGGTAGATATGGGGGTGGACCAATGGTGGTCCATCATTAAGGAAGGAATATTGGTTCCCACAGATGAATGTGTTAGGTTCAGGGGGAAGAACACAAGGGCCAAAGTGCCTGGCTGGTTCAGTTCTGGGATTGCCAATGCAGTAAAGGAAAAGAGGTTGGCCTGTAGAAAATTCAGGAAGACCAAGAGAGAGGTGGATAGGGAAAATTACTTAAGGTTGGCTAGTGAGGCAAATAAGGAAGTCCGGTGATCAAAGACACAGAAGGAGCTGCAGATAGCTAAAGGAATTAAGAAGGAGGAGAAGGCTTTCTTTCACTATACAAGTGAGAAAAGGGACAAGAAGGAAGGGATCATTAGGCTTAAGAATGGGGTGGAGTGGGTGGAGGATAATGGAGGAAAAGCAGAGATACTGAATGAATACATCTGTTCTGTCTTCACCAGGGAGAAGGACGGATCAGTGCCTTCAGGAGGGAAAAGATGAGCAGAGGGGGAAGGGAACACAGATGTAGTGATAGAGGAGGGTAGAGTGAGGGCTTCTGGCATTAAAAGTGGACAAAGCACCATTCCCTTACAGAGTACATCCAAGAGTACTGAAGGAACTAGCTAAGGAGCTGGTAGGGCTACTGGTAGACCTATTTAATAGTTCACTAGAGTCAGGCATGGTACCGCAGAAGTGGAGAACAGCACATGTAGTGCCCCTTCACAAAAGTGGTCTCAAGGATGATCCAGGGAATTACAGACCAGTCAGTCTGACCTCCACTGGGGACAAGCTCATGGAGACCACACTAAACAAAAGGTTGGTGGAATATCTAGAGTAGCATGGTCTCCAGGATGAGAGGCAGCATGGGTTCATGTGGGGGAGATCGTGTTAAACAAATCTGATTGACTTTTTTGACGTGTCACTAAGACAGTAGACAAGGGTCAAGTGGTAGACGTCCTCTTTCTTGATTTCAGGAAGGCCTTTGACTCTGTGCCCCACAAAAGATTGATCAGGAAGTTGGTGGATCCTGAAGTTGGGGAAAAGATGGCCAGATAGGTGGAAAACTGGCTGAGGGACAGAACCCAGAGGGTGGTGTGGGGGAGAGTTATCTGGCACCAGAGAGGTAACCAATGGGGTTCCATCCTGGGGCCAGTGTTGTTCAATGTCTTCATTAATGACACTGGGATGGCATTAAAGGCAAAATGTGCCCACATTATTTGCAGATGACACCAAGCTCAGTGGGAGTGTGGACACAGCTGAAGGGATACAGGACCTACAGGAAGATCTGGAAAAGCTGAGGAGGTGATCCAGGATCTGGAAGCTTGGCTTCAATGCCAAGAAATGTGAAGTTATGCATATTGGAGCCAAGAATCCCAGGACAGAATATTACCTTGGTGGAGTCTGAGTATCTGCGTCAGAGGATGAGAAGGACCGGGGAGTGATGATCACTAGTGACCTGAAGCACTCCACACTGTGCAAGAAAGCAGCGGCAAAGACAAACAAGATACAGTAATGCATAGCTAGGGGGATCAGTAGTAGGAAAGAGGAGGTTATACTGCCCTTGTACAGGTCACTGGTAAGGCCGCATCTACAGTATGGAGTTCAGTACTGGTGCCCACACCTCAAAAAGGACATTAACTTGCTGGAGAAGGTCCAGAGGTATGAACATACAAACATACGAATGTGCCAGCAGAAACAGACCACCTGGTCTATCTAAGTCTGCTCAAGCATGCAGCTAACACCCCGAGTTTGCAGCTCCTCCACCCCCCACCAATTTTTATCCCAATGCCACCCCACCCCCACCCTCACGCTCCCCTGTTCCCTGTCCCATGCCCTTTTGAAACTGCTTCACAGATTTACATGATACCACTCATTCTGGTAGGGCAATTCATTTAGCTACCACCCTCTCTGTGAAATAGTGTCTCCTCATTTCCTTCCTAAATCTTCCCCCCTCTATTCTTAGTGCATGCCCCCTGGTGACCCTCCCCCTCCTTAACCTAAAGACCCCATCTGCCCCATCTTTATTGATTCCCCTCAGATACTTGAATGTCTCTATCATGTCAGCCCTGTCCCTTCTATTCTCCAAGGTGTACATATTCAGGTCTCTCAGCCTGCTGTCATAGTCTGTCCCTTCCATTCCATATATCATCTTTGTTGCCCTCCTCTGCACCCCATGCAGTAGCCTGATATCACACTTTAGGTATGGCCTCCCAAACTGCACGCAGTACTCTAAGTGTGGCCTTACCAGTGACCTGTAGAGGGATAAGATCACCTCTCTTCACCTGGATAAAAAAACACTATGCACCCCAGCATTTTGTTTGCTTTTGCAGCCACTCTCCTGCACTGGGCAGTATTGTTCATGGTCCCTGTTATCATTACCCCTAGGTCTTTCTCCTCCTAAGTGATCCCCAGCTGAACCCCTCCCAGCCAGTATTCTCTCCTTGGGTTCTTCACCCCAAAGTGCATAACCTTAGACTTCTTTGCATTGAACCCCAGCTGCCACCTCTCTGACCACTCCTCTAGCTTGCTTAGACCCCTCTGCAGCTTCTTCCATCCCTCCTCTCTATTCACCACTGCTCCGATTTTGTTGTCATCAGCGAACAGACTTATCTTGCTCACCACTCCATGTGCAATGTCTGATATGAAGAGCCTGAACAATACTGGCCCCAACACAGAGTCCTGTGGCACCCCACTCATCACCAGCCTTGAAGTTGAGAGCTCCCCTCTCACCACCACCTGTTGCAGCCTCTCACTCAGCCAGTTTGTAATCCAGTTCATCATTTTTGCCCCTACCCCTACTCCAGTTAGCTTCCCCCAAGCCACTCATGAGGCACAGAATTGAAGTCCTTGCTGAAGTCCAAGTAAAGAACATCCACCGCATGACCCTTATCCAGCTCACCTGTCACCCAGTCATAATATTGTATCAGGTTGGTTTGACAAGACTTCCCTGAAACAAACACATGCTGCCTCACATCCTGGAGGGCATTGTCCTCCAGGTATGACACCATTCTTTCCTTTAGTATTGTCTCATGAGTTTGCACTTTATGGAAGTGAGACTTACAGGGTGATAAATACCATGTTCATCCCTTGATCCGCTCTTGTGTAATGGTACTACATGTGCCATCCTCCAGTCCAGTGGCACACATCCTGACTCCAGTGAGGTGCTGTACAGATCCACCAGTGGCTCTGCCAACATCTCTGCCATCTCCCTCAGCACCCTGGGGTGGATACCATCCAGCCCTGGTGCCTTGTCTACCTTCAGTGCCCTAGTCCCTCTAGGCACTTCTTACCTCAATTCTTCCATCTGTTGCCTCCTCTCACCCTGTCCCCACCTTCCCAGCCCATGATGGTAGTGGTCCCTCCTTTTCTTCCATGAATACTAAGCAAAAGTATTCATTCAGTGCTTCTGCCTACTTCTCACCCTTTTCTGTCCACTCCCGGCCCCTTTTTATCCTCACTATTGTCTCCTTGCTCTTCCTTTTCTTCCTGATGTATCTGAAAAAGTCTCCCCTCTCCGTTAATTCCCTACGCTAATCTCAGCTCTCTCTGGGCCTTGGCTTCTCTCACTTTTTTGGTCACTTTCCTGGACCGTCTTGCATACTCCCCCCTGTCCACTTCCTTCCCTGTCCTTCTATACCTCTGGTGTGCCTCTCGTTTTGCTCTCACCATCTCCACTACCTCGCTGTTCAACCAGCATGGTTTTCTTGCTCTACTCCTCTTACACTGTGTCTTGGTGCAAGCTTCTGTTGCCTCTGTAATCTCCCTTTTCATAATATCCCATTTCTGCCCTGCATCCATCTCCTGCCTTATGCCCTCTAGTTTCCCTTTCAGTACTTCCTGCATACTTCCAAAGTTTGTCCTCCTGAAGTTTACTACATGATTAATGGATTTCCCTGGCTCCCCGCACATCATGATATTAAACCACACTGTTTGGTGATCACTGTCAGCTAGTGGGTCCTCCACCTTTATTTTCCTTACTGCCTCCCCATTGGACAACACCAGATCTAAAGTGTTCTTTAGCCTAGTAGGCACAATAACCAACTGTGTCAGGAGACCCTCCTGGATTGCATCCAGGAGCACTTGCTCCCTAGCACTGGAGGTGACTGGAATGATCCAGTCAACCCCCGGCAAGTTGAAATCTCCCACAATGACCACCTCCCCTTTTCTACATACCCTTCTGATTTGTCCTGCTAATTCACTGTCAAGCTCCTCAGACTGGGACGGTGGCCTGTATACCAAACCAAACCTCAGTTTCCTACCCCTTAAGTCTAGAAGCTGCAGCCAGATTGCCTCTGTTCTCCTTTCTTCCCCCTCGTCCCTTGTGCATTTGATCCTGTCCCTCACATAGACTGCCACCCCACCACCCCTCCCTTCCTTACGGTCCTTCCTATATACTTTGTATCCTGGGATTGCCAGATCCCAGTGCCAGTGCTCAGTTGCCCAAGTTTCTGTGACAGCTGCAATATCCACCCTCCACACTGCTAAGAGTGCCTGTAGCTCAGCAGATTTGTTGCCTAAGCTTCTTGCATTCAGTGAGACCACCCTCCATCCTGCCCCCTTCCCTTCATTAGCCTCCATTTGCTTCCTTTTACTCCTTCCATTTTCACCCACCCTGAGTCCTTCCCTGCTAGCCTGGGGGGTAGGCTCCACTCTATCAGATCCCTGCCTACCTGCTGTCCACTTGCTACCCCCCATTTAGTTTAAATCCACCTTTGTCACAATATATCTCCCCAGTTTTTGCTTTAATACCTCCTTCCTCTCCCCACTCAGGTGCAGCCTATCCCTTGCAAACAGATTGTTATTATCCTAGGTACTGGCCCAGCCACCCACAACACCATATCCCCTAGTTTGACACCATTCTACCAACCATGCGTTCAACTTCCTAATCCTCTCCTTTCTCACTGTGCTGGTGCAGGGTACTGGGAGCACCTTCAAGAAGGCCATAGACTTCCCAGTCTCCTCACACAACCTTCCCACTTCCTCAATCCTCTGCTTTGTTACCTCCACCATTCCCCCCACTAGGTCATTTGTCCCCACATGTACTACAATGTGTGGTTTCCTCCTACCCCTCCTTATACACCTTAGGATTGCCTGTCCTGCCTTGTCTGCATTTAGTCCTGATATGGACTCCACCCATATCTGACTATGCCTCTCCCCCTTGCTGCCCCATCTGATTCCCTTGAGTATGGAGTCCCCCAACACTAATACACCTCCCTTCTCTTTCCTTGTGCCCATCACCACCCCCACCCAGGTTCTCATTTCTGGGGCCACTCAAGACTGTGCTTTTACAGTGTGGCCCAGTGTCTTCCCCCCTGCCCTTCTCAACTGAGACTCCTCCCCTTCTTCCTGTATGACTGCCAACCTTCCACTCCCTCCTCACCTCTCCAAGTATTACCCTTCCCCTGCCATACTCAATCTCTCCACTAGTAATGCCCCTCTCCCTTGTCTTTGTGAGTGCTATCCCTTGTGCAATCTCCTTCTGCATCCTCTTTCCCATGTGTTGCTAGTACAGCAAATATGTTCTCTCCTCCCTTTGCCTTATTGTGTGTTTACTCCTCCCACCTGCCTACTGCTGCTCCTCTTTTTCAAGGTCCTACTACAGTCCATCCTTCATCAACTGGCTTCCTATCTACTGTGCCTTATCCCCCGACCTCTCCCTTGCCCCACTGTTCCTTCTCTGTGGTGCCCCCACAATACTCCCAGGTGTCAGCCCTCCTACAGATGCAATCATCCATTCCTTCCTCAACCTCCCCAGCTCCCTGCCAAGCCAATGAACCTCTTCCTTAAGCCTCCTTAGCCTGTGGCATATTGGACACCCTCCCAGCCTCCACAGTATGTTCACCTGCATTGCTGCCCCACAACCATTGCACCCTACAATCCTACTCATCATCCACACTACCTATACAGCCTCTCCACACCACTCTCCCTACAGCAAGTAGAATTAATTAATCCTAGCCCAGCCTCTAACAGAAATTGTTATCCTAAATGCCCTTGCATGCAGCATAAGACAGCCAACTACAGTATTAACTGGCAACAACAATCCTACTCATAATGACTATAGATCTACTCACATATTTTGGCTACAAAGATGATAGCTGGTCAGCAGGGCAAGGCATATGAGGAGAGGTTGAGGGCATTGAACACAAACTCCCTGGAAGACAGGAGAGAGAGGGGATATGATTGGGACCTTCAAGTACTTGAAAGGGATAAATAAGGTTGATAAGGAGAGTATCTTTAAGCTGAGTGGCAGCCATATCATGAGGGGGCACAGTCTTAAGCTGGAGGGTGGGAGGTTTAGGAGGGAGATCAGGAAGCACTTCTTCACAGAGAGGGTGGTAGACACTTAGAATGCACTGCTGGAAGAGGTCATGTCATTGAAGACCATGGGCAGCTTTAAGAGAGGCTGGGATAGGCATAGGGGAAGGAAAGGATCATGGTTAGGAAGGATAGGAGGAGTGGGGAGGGAGGGCAGAGACGCTAGCTCAAGCTGTGGACCCTGCAATATGAGCAGACTTGATAGACCAAATGGCCTTATTCTGCTGGCCTCTTTGTATGTTTATATACCCAATAAATAATGCCTGCAATATTAACCTACTCATTTCTGAACAGAATACTAATGGTTTTATGGGAGGGCTTAATATGGGAGAGAGCATAGAAGGGAATCCATAATGGAGTAGCTCTCAATGAGTGATACTTCGTTCAGAGTCCCTTAAGCCGCACAGCTGTTTAAAAGCTAATATAGATAATGGGGTCCCCTTTGCGTAAGATAATAGCCTAAATCTCCTTAGTTATAAGATGCAAGGAATCTTTATTCAGTGTACAACCCACTAGATCCTATCAGAAAATTTTGAAAGACACTCTTTGTATCTAAGCTTGACAACATTCCTCCTTTGGGTTGCCAATATAGAAGGCTGAAAGAGATCTGAAAATATTTTTTGAGTAGCTTTCTTGTGAGGTGGTAATGCAAGAAGATGCTGAGGTAGTAGTTTCCAAATGTGAGAAGAGTTTGTGTCAAAAAACTGCACTGGACTGCTGGACTGGCTGCTGCAGGGCAGGTTGCAGTTCAGGCTCCCACATCAAGGCAGCATAATACCACTTTGTATTTGGATCACAACCTCTGGTTGCAGGGCAGAGAAAAGTGAGGCTTAATAAAGAGGAGGGAGTTGGCAGTGGCTAACAGTAAGAGATAGTGAATGAATACTTTTGCTCAATAGTCACAAAAGAAGAGGAGGTGGGTACCTAAACCAAACAATAGAAGAACTCTGAATAGGCGTGTCAATATCAATCCATTCACAGAAGAAAGGGTCCTGAAAGAACCCTTAAAAATGAAGGTGGAAAAATCAATGGAGCCTGACAGGATTCACCCCCAGAATATTAAAAGAACTAAGGGGAGAACTAGTGACACCACTGACTACCATTTTTAACAATTCATAGGAGGATTGTGTAGTACCTGAGGACTGGAGGGGGGTGGATGTGATTCCTCTTCTCAAAAGTGGAGTAAGGCAGAGACAGAAAACTACAGACCTATCAGTTTGACCTCAGTGGTAGGGAAAATGATAGAATCACTTCTGAAAGAAAGAAAGAATTGTTGAGTACCTAGAGGCTAGCAGGGCACAGGACCAAAGACAGCATGGATTTATATTAGGAAGGTCATGTCAGATGATTCTAATAGATTTTTTTGACTGGGTGACCAAAGTAATAGACCAGGAAGGGGCTGTGAACATGGCCTACCTAGACTTCAGCAAGGCATTTGACACAGTCCCACTCAAAAGATTAATAAACAAGTTTAGCCAGCCTGGGAGTTGGTCCCAAAGTGGTAGCCTGGGTAAAAAACTGGCTAGACAACAGGATGCAGAGGGTAATAGTAAATGGAGTACATTGAGAAGAAAGGGGGGTTATTAACAGAACACTGCAGGATTCAGTACTGGGACCGGTACTCTTTAATGTCTCTATAGGTGACATTGCAGAGGGGCTGGAAGGTAAAGTATGCATCTTTGAAGATGATACAAAAATCTGCAACAGGGTTGATATACAAGCAGAGATGAGAAGGGACTTGGCATGGTTGGAGGAATGGTCAAACGTATGGCAGCCTAGACTCAGTGCAAAGAAGTGCAAAGAAATGCACCTGGCAAGCAAAAACCCAGAGAAAGAGCACACAGTGGGGGGGGGTACTCACAACAACAGAGTGGAAAGGGACCTGGAGTAAGTCATAGCAGGTGACTTAAAGCAATGTAAGAAAAAACTGGATGGGCCTTGTGGTCCTTATCTGCTGTCAACTTCAATGTTTCCATGTTTCTAAGAAGACAGTAAGGAGGGCTGGGGGGATACTGGGATGCATAGGGAGAGACATCACCAGTAGAACACAGGAAGTTGTTATCCCTCTGTACAGACAGTTGGTGAGACCCCATCTGGAGTACTTTGTGCAGTTCTAGAGACCCCATCTCCTCAATGACATAGACAGAGTGGAGGCTGTCCAGAGAAGGGCAACTAAAATGGTGCCGGGTGTGACAGAAATGGGAAGGAAGGAGTTAATGGTTGATTCTGTAGTTGGTTTATTTTTTAGCATTATAAAAAAAAACACAAGCTGAAATTCCACAAGCTGGAATTTTCACTGTCCTCCCTATCTGCTAGATAAGAGCTAGGTCATACATTTCAGAGTGGACATGTCCACACACAGTCTCACAGTTTAAATGAATTGGATCATTCAAATATTAACCTAAGGTTAAGGATGAATATTACTGGACACCAATGGGGGTGCAATCTGACTGGGGAACTTAAATAAATACATGGTAGATGGTTGGTGCATTCAGAGAGTAAAAAGGAATCATCTATTCTCAACAGAGTATTTAAGATGCTGAAAGACAGTGGGAGTTGTTGGTTACTCTCTGGGAGTTGAAGGAAGAACTAAGCCTGGGACCTACCCTTCTAGCAATGTCCATGGCAGCTGGCAATTAACATAGGGTCAAGTGTTCTCTAGAAAGGATAGGAGAAGCATAAGGTTAATACTAGCATATTGCAGTAATAGCCTTTTCCTTTTGCCATCTGCTATTTAAAAACATTTGTTTACTTTTCCTGTAAAAGTGTTATTCTCTTGTGTTAAATATAGATATCCTGTAATGCTTCTTTTCACTTTCTGTTAAGTAAAAAACTATTTATTTACTCAACAGTTGTGACTGCGATGTCATTTTTCTAAGGTAATACATGGTTTCCACTGGCTGGGGTAAACTCTGTTTAGCATTCGCCACCCAAAAGAGACACACTACCAGACTTTGATTTGTGCAATTACACATTTGATTGCCCAGTTTTGTAAATTTGGAGGTGGGTGCTGGAGTGAACTCCAGCTGGTGGCAACAAATACCTGAGGACAGACACCACTCTAAAAGCTGTTCCAGTCCAGAGAGAGAGGTGGGTTGTCACAATTGGTTGACAGTGGTAGGGTGATGATAGCGGACTGTTTAGCAGACTGAGGCACAGAGTTTGCCAGTGGAACATTTACCTTAGCAATTGCAAAACAGGATATATGAGAACACATTTGTACAACTGTTTTTTTCTTTTCAAGTTAGCGCAGTATAGTGTTGGGTTAGAGAATGAGCTCTGCGTAGTATGACTCACTTACTGTGCAACAGGTTTGCAAGAACTGCCAGGAAAAGGGGGTTCAGCTTAAAGGTCTAAAACACAAGAAAAAGGCAGACCTCATAGCTGCCCTTGTGGCAAATGACTCGAAGCAGACAGTCTCTGGGGGTGAGTCAGGAACTGGTGTAGCAGACCCCCCAAACCAGCTTGATGCACTGTGACTGCTGTTGCTGCAAGACAAGGCACTGGAGGTGAAAAGACTGGATACTGAAGTAAAAACAAGAAGGTTGGATGCAGAAACAAAAAGATTGAAAGCAGAGAAAGAACTGGAAGAAAAGAGACTGGCAGACAGAGGGAAAGAACGAGAAGAAAGAGAAAGAGAAAGAAAAAGAAACAAGAAAGAGAAAAAGAACATCAAGACAGAGAAAAAGAACATCAGGAAAAAGAAAGAGAACACCAAGACAGAGAGAAGGAATGACAGCACGAACTCGAGACAACAGCATGAGAAGGAGCCAGCAAACCCTGAGTAATGGTGGAGTGAATTCTCCTCATGAAGCCAAAATTAATTCCAAATTGTTTCCTCAATTTAGAGAGGGAGATGACCTTGATCTATTTTTAAGGTCATTTGAGAGAGTATGTGAACAATTCTAATTGACTAAGGCTTAGTGGTCAACTTATCTCATGCCCTTACTTATGGGGAGGGCTTTGCATTCATTTTCTAAAATGAGTAATGAAGACTACGCTGATTATGATAAAGTTAAAACAGTGTTGTTGAAACATTTTGAATTAACTCCTGAGGCTTATAGAAGGAAATTTAGTGAGTTAAAGAAAAGCTCAAAAGACAGTTATGTAGAACTGCAGGTTCATCTGTGTACTTACCTTGATAGGTGGGCAGAGGGGGCTAAAGCAGACACTGTGGAATTAATCAAAGATTTGTTTGTGAGGGAACAATTTCTTAAAATTTTACCTGAGGATATGCGTGTATGGCTCCTAGACAGGGCATGCACCTCCTCAAGGGAGGTGGAAGCAAGCGTTGACATGTACATGTCTAGCCGGCCATACACACAGCGTAAGTCTCATGGTGAGGGGCATCACAGGGTTATAAGGGGTCCCTTGCAGGCAGCCCAAAGAAAACCAGTCTGCTCCTTAGCCCAAAGCAGAACCCTCTGCTTCTTACAGGACTCAAGAGACAGGACCCAAGAAATGTCATTTTTGCAATCAAGTGGGGCACTTGACGTATAACTGTCCTCAGAAAATGGTTAAAGGGAAGAGGCATGGGGAAGGGGTAATTAAAATAGCACTGGTGTGCTTGTGGGGTGCGCTTAGCCTGAAGAACCACTGTCCTCTGATGAGAATATGCACCCCATTGTAGTTAATGGAACAGTAACAAAGGGACTGAGGGACACAGGAACTTACATCTCCCTGGTGAGGCCAGATCCCATCTGGGCAGAACAGATTTTGCCTGAGAAATACTCCAGGGTCTGGAGATTTACAGGGTCAGCAGTCCAAATACCAATGGCTAGAGTCTTCTTGAGCTGGGAGGGGGGGCATGGAGAAAAGGAGGTGGAGGTCGAAGAGGATCTCCCTGTAAATGTGATTGTGGGAATGATTTTGACCACAGGAAAAAACTGGTGTGTTTTGCAACTCATAGTTAAGCAAAAGGGCAAGCTTCTGAGGGGGAAGAGGGGGAGACTCAAGGTGGTCCAGCTCCTCCCTCAGCAGTTGAGGAAGTGGCTAGCACTAGGGAGGGGCTGGCTAGAAGCAGCAGTCCTGAACCCCAGTCACAAATACAGGAGCCCACAGGACATCCTTCTGAAGGGGCACTGGGAAGGGTCAGATGAGGGCAGCTGAGCACTGCACAGCAAACTGACCCTACCTTGCAAAAACTGAGGGAACTAGCTAGTAGGGCTGAGGGTCCTCAGGGTGGTAAAGAGTACATTTACTGGGAGAATGGGCTGCTGTACAGAGAATGTACAACAGAGGAAGGGTTAGATGGTGAGCTGCTCCAGCAGCTGGTAGTCCCTAAGGTTCACTGTCAGCAGCTTTTGACCCTTGCCCATGATATCCCTTTTTCAGGCAACTTGGGGGTGAGGTGCATGAAAAAGCGGCTGACCAATAATTTCTTCGGGCCTGGTATTGGTAAGGATGTGACAAATTATTGAAGGACTTGTCCACAGTGCCAGCTGGTGGCAGCAAATACCTGAGGACAAACATCTCTCTAAAAACTGTTTCAGCCCAGAGAGAGAGAGAGGTGGGTTGTCATGCAGGGTCTGCACCAGAAGCCATATGAAGAGAGACTAAAAGAACTTCATATGTATACTCTCTAGGAAAGGAGGGAGAGGGGGACATGCTAGAAACTTTTAAGTACCTCAAGGGAATCAACAAAGTCCAAGAGGGTAGCAGCTTTCAGAAAAAGAGATGTGCAAGAACAAGGGGGCACAATTTGAAGACAGAGCGGGGATGGCTCAGGCGGCAATGTAAGAAAGTATTTTTTCATGGAGAGAGTGGTGGATGCATTGAATGACCTTCCTGAAGAAGTAGTGAGGTCAAAAACCAGTAGGGAAATTCAAGAATGCATGGGACAGACATAAGGCAATTCTAGTGAGGGATAGGAGGAAATAGGCTGTTATGCAACTTATCCAATAGGTAGGGAAATGAGCAGACTAGGTGGTCCAAGTGGTCCTTATTTGCCATCAAAGTCTATGTTTCTATGAAAGGACTTTATCAGCCTGAGCAGCAGCCTCCTGTATATGAGAAACATCAGAGCGTTTGTAACTAATGGGAGCTTGGTGCTGTGACACAGAAGGCTCAGGGTCCACAGAGTGTGCATCAGAAATGGTATGAACAACAGTACCAGAGTTCTGAGTCAATAGTATTTATTTTTTATTTTTTTTTATTTAATGATACTTTAGAGAACACCTGTGAGTGGATGCTCATTTGTAGGTTCCATGTCAGTTACAAGAAGAAGAAAGTGAACAGGTGCATAGCATTACATGCAAGGCATTACATTACAAGCAAGTACAAAATTGCATTGGTACAAAACAATACATTGCAAGCTAGGTAGACAATAAATTGGTGTGGATTATAAGACTGGGATAGCATTTAGCTTAAGGTATAACATTTAGACATTGCTTTGGCATTGGTGAGAAGGTGCCTGCATCAGAGAGTTAAGCCTACTTGTGGGGGGAGAAACAGAGTGGAGAATAGGCACCGCTGTGGCACAGTGAAGAGTATGCCTGTGTATGGGGTTAAAAATAGATTTAAGGAAGGTTGGAGAGAGTGGGGCTAGGAGAGCAGCAGATGGGAGGGGCATGAGGCGGGGACAAAGAGGGGAATGTGTGCCCATTGGGGAAGGGAGGGGGGGTAGACAGGGGTGGGTAGGACAATGGAGTGCTGTAGAGGTAGGTGCCCTTAGGATTAGATGGAACATTAAGTGCTACTGCTTTATGGTGGTCCAGATGTAGGAGAGTTGTTTCGGTCATCATGAATGACCAACAGAGTCATAATTTTCGTCTGCGGCAAGGTGCTGCCTGAGCTTTCACTTGAAAGCATCAATGGTTGTGGTATCAGAGATGTCTGAAAGAAGGGCATCGGTCCAGTGTGGTGCATGGTTGTAGAATGCACAATAACACTGTGCAGTGTGGCATTTAGGTTCACTGAAAATTTGGCTGTGGGTGCTTCTGTTTAGGCTGGCACTTACATGGTGCTTGAGCAGATTCTAGATTCCTGGTCACATCAGATTTAGTGAGATTGTTTTGGCCAGTATACAGGTATGGTACTTAACTCTGTTCTTTAGTTGGAGCCACCCTGCCTGTGAATAGAGCTCACAGGCATGAGTAAGCCTTGCAGCACCTGTGAGGAGTCGGCAGGCCTTATTAAGGGCCACAGAGATGTGATGGAGGGCTGAGTCTGGTGCAGAACCATTAACTGCTAGGCCATATTCAATGAGGGTAACAACTGAGCTGGTGACGGCTGTGTTAAGTGCTTCCCGTGTAAGGCTGTGCTTGTGTCGGTGGAGTATCCTGATTCTAGAATTGATAGCCTTGGCTGTGTTGTCTATGTGCTGTGCATAGGACAGGGTGGAGTCAAGGGTGATACACAGGTACTTAAAGTACTGCACAAGGTCCAGCACATCACCATTGTTGTTCAGGATGGGTAGTGGGAAGGTCTCTGCCTGGACTTTGGGTATGATTGGGGGTCGAACATATCACACTGTTAGGTGCACAAGAAAATGGGAGCAACAGCTATCTGAGGAGTAGTAGGTTCAGAAGAGTGTCTTACCAGAGAAGCTTAGTTCACCAACCAAGCAGGCTTCAGCAAAGCAGCCACTGTAGTAGCAGTCAGATTACCTGCTGCAAACAAAACAGAGTAAATTTCACTTCCAGAGGGGCTGTGACAGGGAGAGTGTTCTCAGATCAACTGGCAGACTAGGGAGCAATCTAGGCAGAAATCTGGCCTCATCAAAACTTTGGGATGTAGCTCAGTGTAAGATCACCTGAGATGTCCAAGGGGTCGGTCACATCTGCTGGCTCAGGACAGGCATTCGAGTGTGGAGCTTTAAAGCCTTTCATGGAGTCTGGGAGCTGCAGTGGATCAGCTTGCTAGGCATTATCCATTTTAATCAACCCTGCTTTTTTCAATGCCTCCTCTGGGCTCCAAGTACTTGGATTGGGATAATCCATTTTCTAACGTGGCCTCTGGACAGGTAGCTAAAGCTTGGACTTACCTTGAGCCTCAAACAGCTAATCTGCACAACTGACTGTCAGAGATTCAACCAGTATGTTAATTAATCATGCAACCTGAGAATGAGTTTGGAAGTGTCCCACTCTGAACTTCAACTTTTGAGCATGGTGCTTAACCTCTTCCTACTCAGTTTGGGCCAGAGGGTGCTCCTTCTTGGCCTTTACAGCCTCACCCCAAATCCATTCCTTTCCTTCAACAGTCACTCTAATGCATACTGTGGAGCCTGCACACTCCATATTACTGGCTGGTGTATGGGACACAAGTATAATCTCAGACCCAGTGTTTGGTTCATTAAAGATTTCTACAGCATCACCAATCTCCATCTCCAAAGCATCGGGCAACAAATTATGTTTCTTTAGGTTTTGGGAAAAGGTATAGTTTCCACAGTACTGCTGGTTGGTAGGGAAGCAAAGTCTACTACTTGGGATGCTACTGTACCCTCCTCTCCAGGGCCCACCATCTTCCAATAAAAAGCAAGCAGTACCTCCTACTGGAAGAGTAGGGAATTTTTTTATTTAAAGAAAACAAAACCAACAATAAAATTCAAAACAAATCAACATATACAAATCTTGTAATTTTCCTGAAGTTATACTGGGGATCTTACTAGACGATTTGCTTCTAAACCACTGTGTAAACGAAAGTTATGGATTTCCATAAAGACTGGCATTTACAATAGAGCATAGTATTTTCTTCCTGAAAACAAATACAATACAGATGAAGAAATTATTCTAATTTGGGGGCTGGACTGCTGGCGCAGTGGTTGAATTTCCACTTGCAACATCAGTGACCGGGGTTCAGGAATGGACCTGAGAGTCAGCGGTCTGGGTGGGAAAGAAGGATCAAGCATCCCAGGGATTGCTCTCCTCCGGTTGGAAGAGTGTCTGGTGCATCATGGACCCCTAGCAGAAGCTGGGGGTACTGCCGTGACCTGCACTAGTATGTTCAGGGGTGGGGTGGATGTTGGATGTCATTGCACATCCCTACCCCCCAAGGGTCAAAGCACTTGGAAATGCCGGCACCCCGGCATGATGACCCACCCCATTCCGCTGTCCTCTGCCTCCAACATCCACCGGGGTGAGGTCCCACTCCTGTGTCTCTGACCCTGGGGGGGGAAGCTGGGGCTTTGACCATGGTGTCCCTCCAGCCTGGGGGACAAGCCTAGGCTTGTGGGTGGCAGGCAGGAGAATCTGAACCCAAGGAGGAGCCAGAACAAAAATTTGAAAAAAAAAAATATATATACAGTATATTCTAATTTCAAGGGAGATATTTGCTTGTGTTGTAAAACAAAGTGGCATCTTACTTGCCAGATGATTTTTTTTTACAGGCAAACCATACAGATAAAGAATTGAAATTATAATTTCACCAACTCTAACATGATCATATATTAACTCATCATGTTGTATTTGGAGAAACAATGGTTCATCCCACACAACTGTAACATGAGCCAAAATTCCTGTAAAACATAACCAAAAAATGAATTAGCATTAGGACTGTGCTCCCTGGAATTTCACTGACTGAGGGGAGACGTGTCTGATCTACAAAGCCCTGACACACAGTTATGGGAACATTTGGGTCTTTTATTAAGGGATCAGGTGTACTGCACTAGAGGACACCCATTACAGCTAGGCAGGAAAAATACAATACAAACAAAAGAAAACAATGGTTTAGTGTAAGAGTAGTCAAGGTATGGAATGAGCTTCCAGTTGAAGTAGTTGCCAACAGGAACATGAATGAGTTCAAGATCCGTCTCAACACTCAACTGGTTGCTAACAAAATAGCAAGGTGTTTTTAATTCTAATTGCAAGCTATAATGGACCTTTGGTCTTCCAAGAGCTCTGTAAAAACCCATGTAACCTATATAACCTACGAATGATTCTTGGCTTCCAAATCCTCTTCATACCCCACTCTTGGGCAATACCTCTTTTCTGCCTACAACTGCCAACACCACTGCACTGTGCTCGCATCTCTGGGATGGCTACAATTTGAACACAAATTTCAGTACTCCATGCTTTGCCTCACCTATAAGCTTACACATCTCTTCACTCCTCCAAGCCTATCTGATATTATTGTTAGAAAGTAGTCCGGTCAACCGCTCCACTCCTTCCTCTTCTACTATTGGCCTTACCTTTGACTCATCAATCCATAGGCAGAAAAATCCTTTGCCTTTGCAGCCCCCTTGGTGTGGAACTCCCTCCCTCCATCAATCCACTCCTGCATAGTGATGGGCGAAGTGGCCAATTTGCTCCACAAGTGATTAAGTGGAGTGAAAGCGGAGTACAGAGTGCTCCGCAACGCGAAGTGGAGTACCTCATGTTAGTGATGGGTAACGTGAAGTCCATGGAAAACACTGACTTCGCAGTACTCCTCCATCCCAAACCACTACTCTACCAATTCTTATGGCGAAGTACATTGTAAACAATGTATTTCACCTCACTTCACCTTGTTTTTAAGCTCCAAAGGTGAATTTTGCAGTGTTTCATGGGATTTCAGGTCACATGGGCTCTAGATTGTTCTGCACAGTCTCAGTTTAGGGTAGTTTGTGCAGGAAGCTGTAGGAGACAATCTGCTCTGAGAGCTCTCTGTGATTCAAACCTTCAAAAAGCTGTTAAAAAAGCCTTTTTGAGTCATTTTTTTTGCTGAAACTTTAGTTAATCGATTATAGGAAACCCTCCTGTGCTCATATCATTGAGCATTTATTGTTTATGTATGGATTTTGAATGTTAATGTACAACATTCAGTCTGTGTACTGAGAGACAGTGGAAGTGTACTTTGGGGAAGGGGCGTATCTGTTGTGTAGGTACATCAACTTGGAGAAAAAGACAGTGCTTTCTGTTTGGGTGATATTTTTCTTGTATAACTGTGTTAATGTACACACAGTAATATTTTCAATATTTCTTGCCATTTTTTTGCTGATTGTTGTGGTGCCACAGTGCATAATTTTAGTTTGTTTAAAAAACGTGGTTATATTACTGAAGTTTTCAATTTGCTATGCATTACTTAGTGTGTGTGTATGTGTGTGACACATGTCATCAAATCAGACACCTTCTATTGTGCCACATAATAATTTATCCACTGCAGTTGTGTGATTTTTATACTTCTTTGTGGTATCTTTACTGGTACTAGTACTAGTGACTGTTACTGCAGCAGTGCAGTACACTGCCGCCTCCCGCGGCCCACCCCAACCAGCAAAGGTATTCTTTTCCAGATTTGAATTTCTGATGGTGAGCACTGGTTAGGTGTTGTGCCTTTGTGTCTGCATCTCTTCAGTGCACAGCACAATTTTAATCTGTCTGTGTATTTGCATCTCTTTAGGGCCCAATCTGCATCTGTAACTTAAGTCACAGTTGTTTCTTTTGGCTTCCCTTCAGAGTACTGGGCAGGTGTGGTGCTTCATTATGCATGAACATTGTACTCATTAATATGTGTTTTTAAGTCAGGACCATCATCACAAGTCACTCCTGATACAAATCACATTCTTCACCATCAAGGTCACAAATGCAGTCACAAATCACGATTCATGATCATTCACATTATGAATCACAACATTAATTTTTTTTCTAGTTACTTGGTTGTATTGTAAGCCTGTTTTGTAGTATCTCTCCAGGCTTCACCACCCCAACATTGTACTCATTAATGTTTGTTTTTAAGTCAGGGAGTTGGACAGTGTTTGCAGTACATACACAGACTGGAAAGAAGACTGATTGCACACATGCAGTTTAGTACAATATACTTGCACTGCTCAGAATACAAAGTGTCACGAACATGGAAGACAACAAAAAAAGGGCATAATTACATACAAGGGTCGGGGATGGCGGAGGAATATGTTTTATAACACAGCAAGGAAGGTGTGGAGGGGCACATGGTGTGAGGGAAAAAAAATGTGAGATCCCATGGTAATCCAGCAGCAGTTTCAGCATGGACATAATTTGCAACTGATATCCCTCTATGTGATCCAGCCGCTGCTCCACAGCACTCACCCTCTCGTTATCCTCGACGGCACTCCAGAGAACTGCCAAGTCAGCCTGTGTTACATGCAGTTCTCTGGGGTCCACATGTTCTACAGGCTGACCTGCTGGAGGTGGTGGTGGTGGTGGTGGGGGTGCTGGTGGAGCAGTAGGTGCTGCTGTGGCCTTCCTCTTCTTAGGGATGCCGCAATGCACAGCTGCACCCTCTATCACAGAATGGCCAGCTGGTTCAGGCATGTTCCATTCTGTGGCAGCCTGCCACTCTAACTGCTGGTGATTGAGCATATGGGTGTGCTGGCCCCCAGTCCCCAGGTGAGTCCCTTGGGGGTCACGGCACACCTCCACCTCACATAGGTGGTACTTGACCACACTGCTGTCCCCCCGACATGTCAAAAACTGCCAAACAATGGAGGTGCGGGGAGGACCAGGCACAGGAAGGAGATGGCCAGATGAACTGGCAGCCAGCTGGTCATGGTGCTGAACAGGTATGGGATCCACACCTGGGCCAAGGAGAACAGGCACATCCTGCTCCAGAAGACCTGGTGCTGGACTTGGTGGTGGTGGTGGTTCAACTGTCTCAGAGTCAGAACAGGAGGTGGTGCTGGTCCTGCTTCTGGGGGGGGGGACACTCACAAGTTTTGAGCGGTCCAACAGGAATGGGTGCCCATGCCCTCCACACATGTGCATGGTATGATGCTTACCACTACCACGCTCTCCCAGATCTGCCCCCGCCCCAGCCATTCCCTCACCCTGGTCCATCTCTCCTACTGAGCTCCCTCAGTCTGAACAATCACTACTCACACTGTCACACAACACACACACACAGTCACACAGACACAGACAAACAACTAACTACTTGTAAATCTCCTCCTCGCTCTGATCTCAAAGTATCAGCAGTCACAAAACACACAACTCTCTCTCTGTCTGCACAGGAGAAAGTAAAAGTGTCTGCTTGTATGACTCACTTTCTTCCTGCCTAGCTAAAGAACATGTGACTTACAGTACTGTAAGCCATGTGATGTGTGTGTGGGGGGTTGCCAAATCATCACTTAGAATCACAATCAGGAACGCAAAGTCCATTAAAAACAATGACTTCGCCTTACTTCGCATTGCCATTCCACCTTAACGCGAAGTGGTAATGACAAGGCAGAGTGAGCACTTTGCATTGCCCACTTCACGTTCACTTCACCAGTGGAATTTTAATTTGCTGCATCTCTACTCCTGCACTACCGCTTAACAGTTCAGGCGTGCTCTGCATAACTACTTGTCTATCTCAGAAACTTGTTCCTGCCTTGCCTGACTTACATGTGTCTGATACCATCACTGTTTTGTTTTTTTTCTAACTCTAAAGCACTTTTGTCTATCACATTGAAGTTCTGGGAGAACACATGTACTATACATCAGTGCTCTATAACTGCAAACTTATAAAAACCTATTTAGCCATCATTAAGACCTTACCCAATCATAATCCTGTCTAAACCTTTTCTTGCTTTTTGAACACTGCCTTAACTTCACTTTGCCATGTGGCTAGTTAGATATACTATAATCAGTGGTGACTCTCCGGTTAGTGTATCTCCTTGATTCATTATTTTATTGTTATGTTCAATGTTTGTATACCTCTGTATAATATTGTTGTAAGCTCATTGTCCTGTACACCCTACCCTGGGTCATCCCTGAAAAAAAAGGACTGCATGGTCTCAGTGGACTTACCCGGTTATCAAAATTTAAATAAATATATAAATGTCTCTTTATGTTTTTTTATTACATATGCAATAATGCATGGGGGGAGTGCATAATGAGAATTTGATGTACACCCGAGGTGTGGGATGTTACAGAAACCCTGAGGGCAAGGCCCAAGGGGTTTATCAAAGCATCCTACACTAAGAGTGTGCATCAAATTCAAGTTGTGCACTCCCTCCATGTGTTGTTTTATGTACTTGCCTCGGGGTATTTTTCTCCAACCAGATTTAGTAAAATAAATGTTGTTTTTTTTTTTTTTGTAAAACTCTTGTGTTTACATTTTTTTGTACTAAAATAGTGTACAGGACAGTAGAAAATACTTGTTATTGTGGGGGGGTAAAGTATTGTTGGCAAGTATTTTTACTTCATAGCAGGTGTCACGGTGATATGCAAATGAGGTGCCAAGTTCCTCTAACTCTGAAGCTCATTTGCATTTCGCTGGGACAACTAGGAATTGAACCTGAAAAAAAATGTATAGTAAACAGAGTAGAGGCTTTTTTGCCTGTTTCTGCTGAGTGGATTCAGTGGTCTGAGTCTAGGAAATGTGTGGAAGTGAAGGAGACTAGTGTAGGGCAAGTGACTTGAGTGGTACCACGGCAGAGAAGAAGCAAGGCCTGAGATAATGAAAAAAAATCTTAACGTTTTCTCATTCTGGTCCAAAAGGTTAGAGACTTTTTCTTTTAGTGGCTTGTATTTCTAGTTGTGTTTGAAATGGTGGCATTTTGGTTTTCAGCAGCCTGTTTAAAACTCTGAGAGCTAAGCAGTCAGTGTGTGAGCACGAGCAGGGCTGAAGAGATGTGGGCACGTGTTCACCATTATAACCTGCTGGTTATAACAGTGAATTATAATCTGCTTCTCCTAGGAGACAAAAATGTCCCCCAGTAATTACATATACAATAATGGATGGGGAAGTGTGCGTAATGAGAAATTAATGGTTGCCCAAGGTGTGGGATGCTACATAAACCCCGAGGGTGAAGCCCAAGGGGTTTATTAAGGCATCCCACACTGAGGGCAACCATTAATTTCAAATTTAGGACACTTGCCCATCTCTTATTATTTATAATTGCTGGTCAGCAATTTTCTCCTGTTTTCTGTACTGTGCCCCTGTTTCACCGACACTGGGAAAACACACACACACATACACACACACAGACTCTCTTTTACTGTCCTCCAGATTTTTCTTCTTTTTTTGCAGAGGTGTTTTTATTTAATTCAGCTTGTGTTTTCTAGCTAAAAAGTTGAAAATGTTGATAGAGATTGTGATCAGGGCTTACCTTAGTCAGCTGAATCGGACTCAAAGCCCCTTCCCCTCTGTCAGTGGCTGTTCTTGTCTCCTGCAGCTGCTGAATGGCAGACTCAAGTTGATACCTTTTTGATTTTAAAATGTTTAAGTTCTGGACTGTGGAACTTATAAGAAGAAAAAGAAAAGCTATGTAAAGTCTCTGTCTGGTGGCTCCTCACTACTCGGGTTAAGGAGCGCCATGTTCGAAAAAGTGATTAGCCTGCCCAGGAGGAGATAAACAGCCAGTGAAGGAATGGGTGTTCCTGACTGACTGGGCATGTGCTCGCTGTTATAACTCATGGGTTATAATGCAAATTTTAACTGGTTCAGACCATAGAGAAAATCGCTGACCAATTATTATAGACATTTAATTTCCTGTGACAACACAATCATACTAAATCCCACATGCAATATGATATTCTATTATCATTTAATTGTTTCATAGCTGCTTGCTGTTTCAGTATTGACCCAGTAAAAAAATTCAGGTAACTTTCTAAACTTTGTTCCCATAATTATCTCATATAAAGTGTTCTGTGCTGATGACCTCTTCAAAGGACAAGTTCCACCTTTGTTACATTGTGGTACTACAGTGGCCCAGATATTCAAAAGGGTTGCGCCATGCGCAACAGGGTTGCGCGTGCTCAACTCCAAAAATGCGCCATTCTGCGATATTCAGAAGGGGCCAGTTGCGCCACCGAAAACATGCTGAGCAACAGCGCAATGGAAATGAAGGCATGCGCAACCGAAGGGGGCGGGTCCATGCATAAAGTGCGCAATGCGATATCCGAACACTTGCGCAATGCGCAAGAGTGGCTCAGCCGGAAGTTGTGCAGTACCGGATTTGAGCCAAAATAAAAAGGCTCAAGGAAGCGGCGCAAGAACCCTAGCAGGCCGCAAACTGGGGGAGAGAGACAGAGAGAGAGAGAGAGACAGGAGCTGGAAGGGCAGAGAGGGACAGTGGGTCCAGGAGGACAGAGAGGCCAGTGGGGGGTGCCCGGTGCAGTGGAAGCAGCAGTGGGGGCAGCGGGGGTAACACAGGAACAGCAGCCGGGGCGAAGCCAGGGAGATGGACAGTGTCAGCTTCCACATGGAAGCTGTAATGAGGGTGAGACACCATGCGCAGGGGCGTGGCAGCGGAGGGGCCGTCGGCGGTATGCCCCCGACAGGCGGTATCGTGCCCGCATCAGCTTCGAGCTGTACACAGACGTCGAGATTGTGGCCCGGTACCGCCTGAACAGGGCAATACTGAGACGGCTCTGCGAGCTGTGCAGTGATGTGATGCAGGCACCCTCACGGCGGAGTCATGCTCTGTCCGTGGAGACCAAGGTGACAGCCTGCATGTGCCTGCTCACCACGGGCACCTTCCAGAGGCCGACAGGGGACACCACAGGCATTACACAGTCGGCCATGTCACGCATCCTCACCCAATTCCTCAAGCGCACTGCTGACTCATGCTGCAAGTACATCCATTTCCCCAGCACCGTGTGGGCGTGCAACAAACATGGGAGTTCCACAGGGTAACGTATGCCGGTGTGCTAGGGGCCATAGACTGCACCCATGTGGCCATTCGCGATGCCACCTGGCCCCAACGGCCAGGCTTATCGGAACCAAAAGGGCTTTTCCAGTGTCAACTGCCAGGTGGTGTGTGATGCCACTGGGCGATTATCAATGTCTGTGCCACACACCTGGCGGAGCACATGATGCTTCATATGGCACCAGTCTGCACTGTGCCAATGATTCGAGAGTGGGAACATCCCCATGGGTCATCTAGTGGGTGAGTACACATGTATGGAATGCAAACTCTGTGCAAGGGTGGGAATGACACGGGTGCCATGGTAGTGGCACACAAGGATATGGGCAATATGGACCTGACATGACACTGATCTCCACTATCTCCACACAGGTAACTGCGGATACCCACTCCATCCCTGGCTGCTCACACCATACCGGTGCCCCACGACCCCAGCGCAGCTATGTTTCAATGAGGCACATGCCGCAACACGTAACATCATAGAGCGGGTGTTTGGGATGCTCAAGGCACGCTTCCGATGCCTGGACACCTCCGGCGGAGCCCTACAGTACAGCCCCCAAAAGGCCTGTGGGATATTCCTGGCCTGTTGCATCCTGCACAACATGGCCAAAGACCATGGGTTAGCCGTACAGGTCCAAGAGGGGGACAGCGATGGGGACGCCAGTGGCGCTGGTGATGTGGGTGATGAGCAGCCCCAGGACAGAGGGACCCCGACTGACCCAGCAGGCCCAGCTGCACTGGGACACCATTGCAGAAGAGCACTACACCCAACACAGGTAAGTCAAGGGGACATGTGCAGGCAACACTGTCCATGCCAAACCACAGGCACACAGGGAACACACCGTGCATGAAGGTCAGGGAGTTGAAGGTTCCAGGCATACCAACACACCATCAGAGAGGGGTGAGCACTCATATGGACACACACACACCAGGCAGCATACATGGGCAGCAGCACAGTACTGCGGAATGACATTGCCAACACACAGCACCACCAACCACCCCACCACCTGGACTGTCCACGTCGTGTTCAGGACCTGGGCACCCTGCACCTTGGTGTACAGTGCAATGCAGGCATCATCATGCACACACCTGTGGACAGCAGTTGGGAGAGTGTGCAGGTGGTCCGTGTGTCAGCTTGGTGAGCAGAGCACCAGCAGTGCACTGCCCACCATGACACACATTGCACACAGGGCAGCACCAGACAGGGCCTGCACTGGGAGACAGCTCAGTCAGGTAGCACTGTCCCACAGCCACCACGGATGCGTGGGCAGCCCCGCCGTGGCCCAGCAGCACTGGCAGGCTGAGCAGGGGCCACATCGGGTGGTGCTAGTGCACCACCAGGGGTCCCACTGCGCAACGCGACCTTGCCCGCACAGGGGTCTGCATCCTGCCAAACAAACTTTCACCAGGGGTGCTCGGGATGCCCACAGCAGAACCCGGCATCGACAGGCCTGGTGTCGCACGACACCGGGAACGGGGAGTGGAGAGTGCACTGTGTGGGGTGTGTGGTACAGGGGCACCTGACAGTGTGGCCAATGTGTCTGTGACAGAGACCACTGCCTGGGTCAGCCTGTCAATGGCAGTGGTCACATCCGTCCGCATAAGGACCAGCTCGGCTCGGTCCCGAGCACACTCCCTGCTATGCCACTCCACGGACACAGAGAGTGCCTCCACGGACCTTGCAACCCACCCCTGCAGCTGTACTGAGTCCTGCAGCAGGCAGGTGTGCGCATCCAATGGGTACTGTGCCCCAATGGCATCGTGACCCCCAGGGTGTGGATGGTCCTGGTGCACAGCACCCCTTGAGGGTGGGCGCTGTTTGCCAGGACCAGGTATGGGCGGATCAAAGGGCAGTGGACATGTGCCACTGCTTGACACTGTACCCCCAGACCTGGTGTGTGACTGCTGCTGCCACCCCTCCAACTGCTGAGCCCTCAGGTCCACCTGTTCCACCTCCATGCTGACAACAGTGCCAGACACCTGCACAGCCACTGGTGCTGCCCCACCGGTGCTGACAGGCACAGCCTGGGACTGTGCCAGCATGCTGGTACACAGGTGTGAACCAGGAAGGCCCAGGGGCACGTGCTGGCCTGCCATGTGTCCGTCATGGGACACACACCTATCACTGCCCATTGCAGGCCTGCTATCATCAATGGTGCAGGTGCGTGCCACTGCCATAGGCACAGCATGCTGGCATACCTGCATGCCAGACTGCTGTGACACAGGCTGTGCACCCCCTGCACCCATATCACTGACACCGTAGTTGTTGGCCCAGAGTGCATGCTGCTGCAGTGCCTGCAGGCTGGTGGCGGAGGTGGATGGTCCCTCCTCCACGTCCAGCAGGTCTGCCTCACTGTCTGGACCCACCACCACCACCATCTCCTGCAGATGAACAGGATCTGTAACAGAAAGAGAGTACATGTGAGTGCATGTGAACAACAGCCCCCCCCCAACAACACCACCATGTCATGCCCGTGCAGTGATGGGCTTCCCACCTGTCTGGAATCCTCCGCCTGATAGCGCCCGCAATGGCACTCAGCTGCATGGCCGTGACCAGTGTCTCCTCCTGTGGGGTCAGCTGCAACACCACTGGTGGGCCCCCACCAGTGCCAGCACATGCCACCCTGAAGGCTGCCACCTTCTCCTTCAGCCTCCTGTGGTCAGTCCCCATCTTCTTCATGCATTCCTGCAGGGCTGGTGGCTTCCGTGCAGGTTGACCCGAGCTACCCCTCCCATGCAGCTGCACGCTCCTGAGGGTGCCCTCCGTCCACTCAATAGTGGCTCATCCTCCAGGTAGGCCTGAAGAAGGCCTCTGTCTCTGCCACGGTGAGTTCGGCCTCCTCCTACACCCGCCGTCCACACCTCAGCTTGGCTCTGGTCAGTCATGGTGATCTGTATGGGTGGAAGTGGACACCTGTCACTGTGCAGTGAGCCAGTTTCCCCATGAGCATAGCTGCCGCCCGGGGTGCGAAGCCCCGCTTCCTCTCCGCATGGCAGATACTGATAGAAAGGGTGCCCTTTGTCCCTTTCTAAGTGCCCTTTTCATGCTCAGCCCCCTCAGCCTTTATCATCCTCCGGCACCCCTGCCCATGAGCATTGTCCTGAGCATCACACAGCATGTAACTCACCTCTCACCTGCAGTAACCAAATCTGGCCAGCACAACCCACTGTCGCATTTTTATAGCGCAACACATGCAAATGAGGTGTGGTGCTACTTTAATGACATGCTAATCATGCCACTGCGCCTTTGAATGGCTAATCGAATGATTTGCATATGTCGGCTGAATATCGCGTATTTGTGCTTTGCGCAATATGGAAGGTCCGGCTGAGCCAATGGCGCATGTTTGTGGCTGCATGCTACACTGCATTGCACATGCCCAGACAGCTTACACATGCGTCTATCGTGCTGCAGATCTGCTGAACGCGATAGGCGATTCAGGCCATGGCCACCATTGTGCCAGTGGCGCTACAGCACTGGGCACTATATGGCACTGTGGCACTACTGCGCCGAGATAGTCCACTGTGGCACTGGTGCTCAGCTTGGCAGTCGTGCAGGATGCCTATACGGCCCTATGGCACTGTGCGTAGCCTTGCGTCATTGCCGTGACCTTGTGTATGCCCTCTGCCCTCTGGCGCTGTTCGCATGCCATGTGTACGTCCCTATTGCGCTGTCTGGTGACAGCGCCATGTAAAGTGATGGCACTGTTCGAACAGCGCGATTGGAGCCTGTGGTGGTCTATTGCGCAACAACTCCACGTGGGGTCATGGCGCAGCAGGTGCCATATTGCCTGCTGTAAAGTTGGTGCCATGGCTAGGAGGAGGGCGGTGTCCTGGAGCCAGCTTGAAGTGGCCAACCTGGTGGCCCTGGTGGAGCCCCACTGTGAGGCACTGTATGGTGAGGCCCCCCTCACCATGCCTAGGACCCATGTGTGGCAGCAAGTGGCCACTGGCCTGGTGGAGGTCACTGGCCGGGGCCGGTCTGCTGAGCAGTGCCGGCACCGCTACGGTGACCTCCGCCGGAGGAAGCCGGAACTCTTGACGCGGCTGCATTCACGTGCCAGTTGGGGCGTGGTGCCTAGGCCAGGTGAGTGTACCATCTATGCACCTATATTCTCTGTAGGGGTGTGTGTGTGCTTGGGTGGCTGTGCATAGGTGCCGGTTCGGACACAGTTGGCTGTGTCAGTGTGTGCAGCTGTGCGATGGATGGTTATGGCTGTGTGGGCAGGCACTCTCACTGGGGCAGGGGGCACTCTGCTTTTGAGTCACACTGATGTTTGTCTCAACATATGTCTCCCACAGGCCAGGATCTGAGGATGCAGGGCCGGGATGAGGAGGGCCGTGCCAGGGCCCCGGTGGCAGCAGGAGTCGCCCCCCGGATGCAGCAGCTGCAGCAACAGCAGCAGGGTCAACAGCGGCAGACAGAGCTGCTTGAGCAATGTGAGTATCATGACTTCATGGATGCTATTGCATGCTGCGGGGGGGAAGTCCACTAGCCCTGCACAATACAACCATGCAGGAAAGGGGATGTCATAATTCCACTATACAAGACACTAGTGAGGCCCCACCTGGAGTACAGTGTACATTTCCGGAGACCATACCTATGTAAGGACGTGGAGTGGCCAGGGAAGGTTCAGAGGAGGGCAACAAAGATGGTGCATGGCTTGCATCACGGGTCCTATGATGACAGGTTGAAGGAACTGAACATGTACTCCCTGGAGGAGGGGAGAGGTGATATGATGGAGACATACAGGTATCTTACAGGGGGGATCAGGGTGCAGGACACACTTTTGAAGTGAAAAGATGTTCCAGGACTAGAGTGCATGGGATGAAGTTGGAGGGAGGACGATTCAGAGGACACATGGTGATGGACTGTCTTCACAGAGCAGGTGGTGGACAAGGGAACACCCTGCCAGAGAAAGTGGTGGGGCTGACACAATCATGGGATTTCAGACTGCAGGGACAGACATGAAGGAATTCTGGAGATCAGGGGTAAGGGGCAACAGACTTCTAGGGAAACAACGTGAACTTACAAGCTCATATGGACAGACTGGGTTTGCCATAGGCCCTTATCTGACGACACTGTCTATGTATCTATGTATGTAGGCATGACACAGGTGACATGCATCATTGTGCAGTATCACAGCACGTCTGTGTATGCGTCACTGGTGGTCCAGGCATGCACTGGGCACATAGCTGTGTAACTGGCATTGCACCATGTTGCCATGTCACTTGCCAGCCTTGTTTGTACTGTGATGGACGTGGGCAGTGTGTGTGTGGGCAGTGGTGCACATAGCTGGTACTGCCTGTTTGTGATGGCCATGTGCATGTTCACTGTGGGTGGGTGTACGCCATCACAGGTGTGGGACATTGGGCTATATGGCTTGCAGGTTGGGTGGTGTTCAGGGTTGTGGTCAGTCACAGCCATTGACTGTGTTCCCATTTTCCTAGGCCTCGAGGTTCTCCGGCGCATTGGGAGGGGTGTCCGGAGCATGAGACAGCTGCTGGAGGACAACCAAGCCATCCTGCAGTCTATCCACAGGCATGGCCTTCGGAGGAGGCGGCATGGGACGGGCCAACACCAGCCAGGAGACGGGCGGTCAAGTGGACCATAAATTGCTTTTTACCCTTCCCACTTCTCCCATCCCTACCACCCTGCCTTCCTCTCCAAGTTTGTAATCCCTACCCTTGACCAACCCGACCTTGTACCCATCCCCCTTGTAAATAGTTCTGGTTGATTGTTTTGTACACTCTTTGATAATACATTTATATTTTGATATGAATGCTGTGTTGGTCTCTGATTTGCAGCTGGCTATGGTTGCTCAGTTGCAGTGGTGTACAAGCCATCTGGGGTGGTATGGTCCTGGGTACATGTGTGTGTGTGTGTGTGTGTGTGTGCGTATGCTGTGTGTGCATGGGAGGTATCACCAGCATGGCATTGACTTTCTGTTGGTCTTGCCGTCTGCCACCCACTGCTGGGTGCACAGGGTGGGTCTGGCTTGTATGCTTCTCTGCAGCAGGGGTTGGCGTGTGCCAGGGGGGATGCATGGTGTTTCCTGCAGTGCCAGTCACTGCACATGGGTGGTGTCTTGGGGTCACGGTGCAGGGTGTGCTGTGCGTACGGGGGGCTGATGTGCACTGTGGTTGTCAACCCCCTGTGTGTGGCACTCTCCGCCTGACAGTGGTTGTGCTGGGGTGTCATGGCTCTGCTATGCTTGTTGGCTTATCCCCATGGGCACGTGGATCATCCATCCCACCCCCAGTGATGCTGTGCTTGGGGTGTGCAGGTGTGATGTGGGTTCTGCAGTGTGTTCCTGTGCCCATGTGTGGCATGGCTGGTGGTGGGCCCCAGCCTGCCTCCCTGGATGTGCAGTTCCATTGCTCTGGGGGGGCTGTGCTTGCGCTATGGCAGCTCTGGAATGCTCAGCTGAGCTTCCCTGGTTGCTCCATAGTGCAACATTTTGGCTCAGCTTCTCCTTCCTGGTTGCGCGATGGCGCAGTATGTGTGATATTCAGACGTTGGTTGCTTGCGCAATTTGCTCTGCTCCATGTTTGAATATCGCACCTGTTGCGCATTTGCGCAACTGGTTTGTGCTTGCTCCTGCTGTTGCGCTAGTTTTGAGTGCAGTTTGAATATCTGGGCCCGTATCTTTTATATTTTATCTTTCACATGCCTTTGACCACCTAAAGATACCCTTCTTTCAAGACGACAGTAAAGGGGTGCAACCACAATAAAACCACAGAACCCAGATCTCATGATTATCTATTCCTAAATTTCCTTAATTACATTTAATGAAACTACAGTAAAAGAAAACTAGAAGGTTAATAATTCCAAGCCTCCCTCCTTTCAGAACAGATCTGTTATATTACATTTAAGTGATGTAAGCTGACTCTCCCAAAGTAACTGAAAAAAATACCCTGTATAGTTTTGCTTCAGGAGAAAAAGGCGGCAGAAATATATAACAAAGAAATACAAAAAAATGAAATTTAGATGTAAACCATGCTTTCCATGTTTTCCCCTTTTCTGTTCTTTCTCACAGTTTACATGCTAATTTAATAGTTGCATCGTTGCTGACACCAAAGGTTATATCTAAATTTTTCATTTTCATGTCGTATTATTTCATTTATTTTATACTAAAAGGTCTGTGGGTTAAAACCCATTTTCACAGACTTCCAGTTTAAAATGTTTAAAGGCTTGGATGACGCACAAATATGTTCTATATTTTGGCCATCATTCTGATTTGTTATGTTTTTAATAGATGACAATACTTTCAGATTGATTAATTCAAGACCCTGAAGCTTGGCAGAAATTTTATAATACTGACAATACCACCTGACAGGACCTCTCATATTTAACAAAAAAACATAAATCATCAGCATGTGCCAATACTACTGGAACAGAAGATGACATGGGGATTTTATTTGTTGAATACGCTCATATGGTTTTATTGCTCTTAGTAAGGGGTCAATGGCTATCATGGGGAGGGATAAGAGGACAATCCTGACACACCTCATGAGATATAGAAATCTTTTACCCCAACCAGCTATACACAGGTGTGTCAGGATTGTCCCCTTATCCCTTCCCGTGATAGCCATTGACCTCTTACTATATATGTTTCTATCTATCTATCTATCTATCTATCTATCTATCTATCTATCTATCTACCTACCTACAGACAGTATCTATCTATCTATCTATCTATCTATCTATCTATCTATCTATCTTTCTTTCTACAGTTTCTATCTATCTATCTTTCTACAGTTTCTATCTATCTACCTATCTGTCTACAGACAATATCTATCTATCTACAGACAGTTTATATCTATCTATCTATCTATCTATCTATCTATCTATCTATCTATCTATCTACAGACAATATCCTCTATCTATCAATCTATCTATCTATCTAAAGACTGTATCTATCTATCTGTCTATCTATCTATCTATCTATCTATCTATCTATCTATCTACACAGTATCTATCTATGTATCTATCTATCTAGCTATATATCTATCTACAGACAGTATCTATCTTTCTATCTATCTACAGACAGTGTCTATCTATCTATCTATCTATCTATCTATCTATCTATCTATCTATCTATCTATCTACCTACAGACAGTTTCTATCTATCTATCTATCTATCTATCTATCTATCTATCTATCTATCTACAGACAGTATCTATCTATCTATCTATCTATATATCTATCTATCTACAGACAGTGTATATCTATCTATCTATCTATATATCTATCTACAGTCTTTATTTTATTTTATTTAAACAGCAGTTTGGAAAACCTTTGAACCAGTCAGTGTATATCTATCTGTCTGTCTATCTATCTATCTATCTACAGACAATATCCTCTATCTATCAATCTATCTAGCTATCTAAAGACAGTATCTATCTATCTATCTATCTATCTATCTATCTATCTATCTATCTATCTACAGACAGTGTCTATCTATCCATCTGTCTGTCTGTCTGTCTATCTATCTATCTATCTATCTATCTATCTACAGACAGTGTCTATCTATCTATCTATCTATCTATCTATCTATCTATCTATCTACAGACAGTATATATCTATCTATCTGTCTGTCTATCTATCTATCTATCTATCTACAGTTTCTATCTATCTATCTATCTATCTAACTATCTATCTACAGACAGTTTCTATCTATCTATCTATCTATCTATCTATCTATCTATCTATCTGCAGACAGTATATATCTATCTATCTGTCTATCTATCTACAGTTTCTATCTATCTATCTATCTAACTATCTATCTACAGACAGTTTCTATCTATCTATCTACAGACAGTTTATATCTATCTATCTATCTATCTATCTATCTATCTATCTATCTATCTACAGTTTCTATCTATCTATCTAACTATCTATCTACAGACAGTTTCTAACTATCTATCTATCTATCTATCTATCTATCTATCTACAGACAGTTTATATCTATCTATCTATCTATCTACAGACAGTTTCTATCTATCTATCTATCTATCTATCTATCTATCTATCTATCTACAGACAGTTTCTATCTCTCTATCTATCTATCTATCTATCTATCTATCTATCCATCTATCTATCTATCTATCTACAGACAGTATCTATTTATCTACAGACAGTGTCTATCTATCTCTCTCTATCTATCTATCTATCTATCTATCTATCTATCTATCTATCTATCTATCTACAGACAGTGTATATCTATCTATCTATCTATCTATCTATCTATCTATCTATCTATCTACAGACAGTGTATATCTATCTATCTATCTATCTATCTATCTATCTGTCTAGTAATGGGTCAATGGCTATCATGGGAAGGGATAAGAGGACAATCCTGACACACCTCATGAGATATAGAAATGTATTACCCCAACCAGCTATACACAGGTGTGTTAGGATTGTCCCCTTATCCCTTCCCATGATAGCCATTTACCTCTTACTAGATATCTATCTATCTATCTATCTATCTATCTATCTATCTATCTATCTATCTACAGATAGTATATATCTATCTGTCTGTCTGTCTATCTATCTATCTATCTATCTATCTATCTATCTATCTATCTATCTGTCTAGTAATGGGTCAATGGCTGTCGTGGGGAGGGATACGAGGACAATCTTGACACACCTCATGAGATATAGAAACCTTTTACTCCAGTCAGCTATAAACATTAGGTGTGACTACTGCCTCTGAACAACAAGTAGGATTCCAATCCCTAAAAAATGGATCCACATCATTTGAGGGAACATGGAAACTGTGTGTTGGGGAACAGAGAGTAAAGAGCATGACCACTACAGGAGCTTAGAGCACAGGTTAGCACTGACAACCTGCCATAGACAAAGGAAGCAAGAAGCAGGTATAGTGCAGGGATGCATTCAGAGTGGGCCTTGGGGGGCAGAGTGGAATGCAAACAGTTGAAGTAGGACCCA
The DNA here is from genome assembly GCA_016271365.2 of Neoceratodus forsteri. Classification (NCBI taxonomy): domain Eukaryota; kingdom Metazoa; phylum Chordata; order Ceratodontiformes; family Ceratodontidae; genus Neoceratodus; species Neoceratodus forsteri. Next base: position 89,690,788 of record CM028136.1, read on the forward strand.
GACCTAGGGGTGTGTGGATCATGGCAGGGTTTTGAGTGGAGCTGTGTGTCCCTAATGGGGGTTGGGGGGTTAGCCTGGCTAGGCAGAATCAGTGAAGTGTGCCCAGAAAGGAGGGGAGTAAACAGCACGTGTGGACACAGAGGTGTGCAACCAACAGAATGAGGGGCTGATGATGCTATGTAGTGTGTGCTGCTCCATATGTTAGTTCTGTGCACTGCATTTGCCATTCAGCAGCAATGTGTTCATTGTTCCTGCTGTGTTTCTCTCTCTGCTAGGTGCTGCACTATTTTGGCATCCACTGGGATGACGTGGATCCCTAAAAAAGGGAATAAAAACTGTATTTTGTTAGAGCTGTCTGCATATCAATCAATCAATCAATCAAAATATTTATTTAGTCAGGCAGACATCATTGAGCAAAGCTCATTTACAAGTTGGACCTGATAGGTCAAGGATCAAATTGAAGGTACAGTAGCAGACATATACAGAACACTTGTAATTAAACAGATACAGTAATATAAACATATATACAAATGAAGGATAAAGGTTGATAAAACCTAACAGGACAAGGTAGGATACAGTAAAAGTACACTGGAAGAATCCAGAATGTCAAGTCCCAATAGAGGAGCCAAAGCAAGAATGCAACACAGGGTAACCGGTATTACAGGCTCCAGGGCAAACTAATGCAGACAAATAGATATAATGATTGATGACTGCAAAAATGATGATAAACAGCCTCTGACGAATGACATGGAGGGGCTGGCGGGAGATTCAGATAGGAGCTAAGGCTACTAGTAGTAGGAGGTATGGAGGAGTGGTTCGGGTAGAAGTAAGTGCTATGAGTTGATGTGGAGGTCTTGGTCAGGGGAAGCAAAGCTGTAAAAAAGGTATGATAGGGAGCTGAGATACAAAATAAGGGGGCTGCGAGGGAGGGAAAAACTAAGGGGATGATTTATGGAAGAGCTGTCAATAATAATTGCTGACTGAAAGGGGGAGGGTTGTGAATGTGACTGGACTAGGCCTTGTGGTAACGGTTGCATTTCTCTGGGAAGAGACGTACGTAGAGCTTTTTAAAGGATGTTAGAGGTATAAAGTTGATCAACTTTAGGGTCTTCTGTAGAGAATTCCATGCCATTGCTACAGAGTAGCTGATTGCAGACCTCCCATGCCAGGTGTAGGCTTTGGGTAACTTAAGCGTGATGAAGTTGTTGCTTCTTAGGGCATACGACCTAGCTGAGACCAGTGTAAAGCAGTCTAAAATATAGGATGGAAGTTTATTAGACAAAGCTTTGTATATCTATAGTGCAGCATTTCTGTTCCTTCTGAGATGTAGGGATGTCCAACCAACTGCAGCATAGAGAGAGCAATGATGAGTGTTGAATGGAAGCTCCGTAATAAACCTTAGTGCTCTGTGATACAAAGTATCCAATTTGCTTAAATAGGAAATAGGACAATGACCATAAAAGAAGTCTGCATAGTCGATAAGTCAAAGAAATGATGCCTGGATTAGTCTCAGCCTTGAGTCTCTGGTTAGAAAATGTTTAATTCTGAAGAATAGACCGAGCCTCTGGCGAAGTTTTTTCAGAAGTTCTTCAATATGATGAGTGTAGTCAAGCCTACTATCAATCCACACCCCTAAATATTTGAATTTATCTACATAGTCCAGGCTTTCTCCAAGGATGGTGGATAATTGGGGAAGATTGCTTGGTGAGGAGGTGTTAGTATAGTTATTAGTGGAGAAGAACATAGCTTTTGTCTTCTTTGCATTTAAGAGGAGTTTTTTCTCAAGTAGTTGGTGTTGCAAAAGGGAGAATTCTGTTTGTAAAATTTCACAGGCCATTGCAGGTGATGGGTTACTGACATATAAAACAGTGTCATCTGCAAAGAGGTGAACATTGGCTTTGGTGAGATTAGAGTCAATGTTGTTAATGTAAATGGCAAAAAGGATAGGGCCCAGGATAGATCCTTGAGGAACTCCTCTTAGAAGTGGATTTAATGAGGATAAGTCACCTTCAGCTTTCACCTGCTGTGTTCTATCAGTGAGGTAACATCTGAACCACTTAAGAGAGGGTGGGTCTAAGCCTATGGAGTGCAGTGAAGAGAATAGCAGCTCATGATCCACGGTGTCGAATGCTTTGCTTAGATCAAGGAACACAACCAGACACTGCTTTTTTTGTCTAGCTCAGTTTGCTAGTCATTTGTGACTTTGGCCAGTGCAGAGATGGTGCTGTGCTGGCCTAAATCCAGATTGAGCAGGATTTAAAGTTATTAACTCAAGGTAATCTTAATTGGATGCTCACTAATTTCTCTAGCATCTTGGAAAGCACTGGAAGAATGGATATGGGCCTGTAGTTGTTGAGGTCCATGGGGTCTCCTGATTTTATGAGGGGAAACACTTGGGCTGTTTTCCACATTAAAGGAATAGAGCCAGAGGTTAATGATAGATTAAAAAGATGTGTTAAGGGAACTGCAAGCACATGAATTGCAATTTTTAGAAAATAGGGGTCAAGAGAGTCTGCACCTGCACTTTTTTTAGTGTCCATTTGCAGCATTAGGTCCTCTACTTGCTTCAGTAAAACTGGTTTGAAGGAGAAGGGAGGATCAGCCCTCTGAACCTCAGTAGACTGGGAGTTTGGTTGTGCCCACAATAGATTAGCTGGAGAGGTGTCAAAAGCAAGGCCAGCCGTTGTGAAATGATTATTGAACACATCCAGTACTTCCCGTTTATCAGAGATAGCAACCTTATCAAGGTGCATTTGAGATGGCAGAGAGGTGCTAGAGTCCTGCCCTAAGATTCTCTTGATGGTGCCCCAGAATCTAGCAGGATTGTGGTAAGAGGTGTCAAGTTCTGCCATATAGAAAGCAGCCTTAGCATCCCTTACTTTTTTGGTGCAGCTATTTCTGGCTTTCCTGAACAGCATCCAGTCATTTGGTTCCTTAGTCTTCCTTGCCAGTTTCCATAGCTTATCTCTCTCCAACAGTGCAGATTTAAGGTTGGCTGAAAACCAGCGGCAAGATTTGTTTTTTGTTCTAACACTAGTGATTGGTGCATGAGTGTTAAGAGCACCTATGATTATGCTATTTAACACCTGATGTGCTTTTTCCACAGAATGAGTACGATAGAACTCCTACCAGCATGTAGAGTGGCTTAGGCCATGGAGATATCCCTCAATATTAAGGTTTTTCTTAGATCTTCTCAGAAGGAATTTTGCTGGGTTAGCTGGTTTGCCGGATGATCTTATTCCTGCAATGAGACAGTGGCCACTTATGTCACTGAATAGCACTCCAGCGTGAGAGAATAGGTGGGTTTTTTTTACCAGCATGATGTCAAGTAGGGTGCTACTACTTCTATTCTTTAAATTGATTCTTGTTGGTTCATTTATCAGTTGTGTAAGCCCATGTGTATCACAGAATGATACTAGAGGTGCAGCTGTCTTGGAGAGCCAGTTTAGGTTTAGATCACCTAGGATTATGATTTTCAGGGCCCGGTTTGATTAGGTTCCCCAGGTGGGTTAAGAGCTTGTGGTCAGCAGAGGGGGGTCTATAGCAGCCAACTAGCTGAAAAGTTGCCCTTTTTGGGAGAGTTATTTTAAGGGATATACATTTGAACTCTTTGGGCAATGATGTTGCACTAAGGCAGGATGCAAATATATTTGACTTTACATAAATAGCTACTCCACCACCCCATGTCAGGCAATCTGCTCTGAATATTTGGTAGTTGGGTAGATTTACCTCCCTGTCTGTTGTTGCAGGTTTGAGCCATGTCTCAGATATTACAAGAAAGTCTGGCAAAGTATGGGTGACCCAGGCTTGTATTAATGAAAGCTTTTTCAGGAGGCTGCATGCATTGATATGAAGGAAGCTTAGTCCTATGATGGAGGCTAGATCTGCTGGGGAGGTGATGCCCTTTGGAGAGCCTGGATTGATTTCAACATTACCAATACAGATCAGCAGAAAGAATAAGAGTTTCATAAGGGCTTTGAAAGACAGGAAGATAGGACTGTCTTTGGGCCTTCTCTTCTTGCTCGGTGGCCACTGCTTTGAGGGGATCCACTTGGGGTTGCGACTTGGTATCCTGTCACAGAGTGCTAATTTGGTGGGCAGGTGTAAGGGGGAACTGTAGACCCAATAATGGAGCATTGAGTGTAAAAAGTACATGACAGGTTGCTTCCCTTTTTAGGGGTTACCCCACTGATTATGATGCAACATCGGTAGGGCATATGTGAGGAACTGGTCAACATCCACTGGAGGTGTAACAGTGAGGCTAGGCTGATGGGCCACATTATTCAGTCTGGTATGGATCAGGATGACTTCATCCTCAATGAACACCACCATTAAGAGAGAGAGAAACAGTAAGAGGAGTCTCCCCATTTTGAATGCTTCAATTAGTGGTTATCTACAATGAGAACAGGGGAAGGACTGCTGAGCAGGTGGCACCGCAGGGCCACTGACAGATTATTGGTTAGAAAATTGCTGTGGGCGGGAGGTAAGAAATTTGGCGGGAAGATGCCTATAAAGGTAACACATGGGGGAGGCTGGTGGGCAAAAACTTTGCAGCTTTCTCGTACCTTCCTGGCTGTCTCTCCTGGCCTCCTGGTCCCCTAGGTCACCTTGTGGTCACCGACTGCCCGCTTGCAGAGCGTAGCCCCGGCACTCACTGGGTGCTTGAGGGCAGGGAAGGCTTGACTGGAGGAAGACACAGGAAAGCACAGTCAAATAAAGAAAATAGCAGAAATCAAGTGATTCTGCAAGCAGTGTGAATTAATTTACACAACAAAAGGTTGGGGGGGTTCAGCGCCTTAGTGTCTGGCCCACTAGAAATCCCACCAAAAGGCTGTAAATCACATTTCACTTTAAAAGCTAACAGAATCCTTAGTTATTTTAACAAAACAGGAGAACAGCTCTTTTTAGACAGTTTAGACCAGAAAAAAACACACAATCCCCGACCAGCTTCAGCAGTGTAAAGTTAATACAGAAGTCTATGGAGCAGGAGGACCAATTGGCTGCAAGACTCAGTCAGTGCTCGCCTCCCGATTGGCCACGGCTTTCCCGCACCTTTCTGGCTGTCTCTCCTGGCCTCCTGGTCCCCTAGGTCAGCCTTGCGGTCGCCGACCGCCCGCTGGTGGAGCGTAGCCCCAACACTCACTGGGTGCTTGAGGGCAGGGAAGGCTTGACATATAAGCATGATAACATCTATGGGTCTGTTCACAAGAAAGGGGCATCAAAGTGTGACATAGAGGTCATTTTTTCAAACCCACAATAGAATAATTTTGATAAGCTTTTCTGAACACTCTTACCCAAAGTTGAAAAATTAACCATGTATAGAGATAACTGCCTAACAGAAACGTGAGATAAAAGCCACTCAGTGTGGCACGTGCAACAGGGGACACCAAACAGTGTTGCGTGTGCAACATTGGAAACCAAACAATGTAGCGCGTGCAACATTGGACACCAAACAATGTGGCACGTGCAACACTGGACACCAAAACAGTGTTTTTCTCAGCTTCTAATCATTATAATACTAAAACCATTTAACAAGAAACATAGCATAACTAGCATATTTATGTTTATGACCTTTTTGAAGTGTTCCAAGGTGCAATTCCACCAACCCCCAAAAATCTTCTATTCCAATATTGCTATTTTGTCATCTTATGCTGTATTGCCCTGTTTCCCCTGTTCCACCCAAACAAACGGAGACACACACCAAGCACTACAGATAAATGGCTGCTGCCATGTATTTATTTGATAAAAAAACAAAACATTAACAAGTCTGCGTGATGTGGGGAGCCAGGTAATCTTGATTGGTATTCTGCTTCATAACTCTGAGCTTCCACATGAGGTAACTGGTCTTCAGCCATGCTCTCAGTTGGATTTTTCATTAGGGGCTCCGCTACTTTCTTTTAAAAAAGTTGGGGTGCCATGTCCCAAAAGTGGAAGTCCCTGTTAAACTTCTGGGGATTCTTATTTAAATACATGCAAGCCATGGCCCTGTACCTGCATGGCTTGTGATGTAAGATTCTTTAGAGCACAGGGGTGTGCTCCATTGTCCTCTATGGGGCTATGTTTAAATCTGCCGTTTCTAATGTTAACGTGCAAGTTAAAAAAATTTACAGCTATCACAATACTAACAGCGGTACTGTAGTTGAGCAGTGGTCATAATTTGTTTGCAGTCACCATCGGTAAAACAGCCCTAGAGTAAACCAATGGTGTGTGTCCTCAAGCTCTACAGATTATTTCATTACAAGCCATGTGGCCACAGGGGCACAGCTCACTCTCCCTGGGCATTGCAAAGGAGAGTCTCTGTGAACTTTCACCCAAAAAACACGAGTGCCAGATGCACAAAATGGGCATAAAGGATGCTGGTACCTTCCCCTCTTCTGCATCAACCAAGACTTCCATGCCACCCAAGACATAACAGTAAGTAAATTAACTGGTCCTGCCTACTGTCTAATCCGATCTCACTGGAGAAGGCAAACAACCTGGAAAAAACCCTATGGGAAAACCAGGAAAACTCCTTCATGACCCCAAAGGTGATCTCCCCTACAGGGACAGTGAGACCATACTGACCCATACCTGCTTTTACAATGGTGGGGCATAGTGGGTGCACTATGCACTGGATGTAATCTAAAAACCTATTTAAACTTGTGCTGCACAAATGCTCAGTGCACAACAATGTACCTTCCTTTCTTACCACAACCACCCACTCAATAGTGTCCAAAATGTTCTCATTGATGCATTCTTAAGCCAGTGGTCATTCTTAGTTTTATAGAATAGTTCATAGCTCATCAGAGTGCCACTGCACAAGAAATTAGTTTTCTCCTCCCTGGAGTCACCTGGAATTCAAACTTCATGGATAGCCGCACACCCAAAGTAGTTTCTTCTTTGAACCGACAACTGCCAAAACAAAAACACAGATTGAAATCAGTTCCCGCGTCACATAATATTCAAAATCCAGTGATTGTCAGTGCCCAAGAGTCTGCATCCACTGATACCTGCTAAAACAAAAATAGGCTTATCAACTGCCACCATACAACCAAAATCAAGCTCTGTCAATGCCAGAGGGCCAACATCCACTCATCCATGAGTCCTTCCACCCTGGCATTCTTCACTTCCTTCACACCTTTCCCTTTTCTCCTCTTCCTGCATACCATATTCCACACCTTACACCTTACACCTTCCCCAACTAATCATCCCATCTTCCTTCTATCAGCACCCCGTTCCACTTAATTCCACCATATGACAACCTCCACTTGGTCACCCCATCTTTGTCTACCTTTAGCAGCCCTTGTGCCCACCAACATTCTTTAAATTCTTCCCAGAGACCTGTCCACCTTCAGCAGTCTCTGACCAACCAAATGGCTGTCCACTGTCAGCATGCCCTGTGTCCCTATGCCTACATCCATCTACTCACCTACTGCTGTCCACCATATCTAGCTACATGCCTTCCCCTACCTGCCCACCCTTCCCCTAACTACCCACCCTCTTACAGGACCATGCAGAAATGCTAAAAAGACAATACTTCCTTCAAATTCTGTTAGTTCCAACGTTGTTGCAGTTTTTCAAGTTTGCTGATTATGGTTTTCAGGTCATCTGGTGATGTGTTGAATTTTCCTTGTCCTTGCACTGTTACTGGTCCATAAAAAAGTCATCTTCCCTTTTTGACATCGATGTCTGGATGCCGTGGCCAATAGAATTTGCCATTCCTGCTCTATTGCAAAATTGAAATTCAAATTCTTGTTTCATTTCATCAAATTATGTTACTTGTCCAATGTAAAATGTGTTAGAGTAATAGACGGCATAAAATTGGCTTGTCTGTATGTGGTCATAGTTCTTTTGTCTTCTGGTAGATGTGCTGGCAACAGATGTATTGGTTGTTGTGCTGGCTGCAGAATCTGTCAACATGGCAGCATGTTCACTAATCTGGTTTGCAATAGTAGATATACTGATCAACACTGGAGGTGTAATATCAGAACTAGGGGTGGATGTGCTGGTGATTGCATTGGAGACAGGAATCAGCAATGTACAGGGCTCATGAGTCTCAATATCCGAAGTGGGAGTGGTTGTGCTAGTGATTGCACTGGAGACTGGGATTGGCAATGTAGGGGCCCTGAAGCTTCTTTTTCCTTCACTGAAGACACATAGCCAGGTGCAGTCTGAATAATCCTCTTCTTCCATCCATCGACGTATCTTGCATTTTCACAGTGACCATTCTTCTTTCTGCATGGCCCACAGAAACAGCTGTAGTCTTGGACTTCAACACCATCTGCCACCAGTTGGACACTCTGAACCTTTCATGTGGCAGCTATTGTTTTTAGTTCTGGTCCTGCATTTCTTCTAATTTGTCCATCACCAACCCAGAAGAATGTTCTGCGGTAATGAATGCAACCTTCGATGGCAAGTTCCTTTGTTAAATTCCTCTTGCAGTACTGAAAGAGGTGTGCAGCATTTGAAATGATAGCCTGCCGGGACTGCACAGCTAGGCTTGCACGTGACTTCACCACCTCACTCTCACCATCTGAGGGTCCTTTTCAAAGCCTGGATCCAAAAAATGCATGCTCTCTTTGGAATCCATGTAGTGATGGAGACAATGATATATTCTGGAAAGTCCATTTTGATTTGTACTGACTCCCACACCTATCAGTAAAGTTTACCTGTTTCTCAATATTGATGCCACAGATGTTTCTGAGGTACTGTAGGAGTTGGACAGGTTGATGAAATGCAGAACTGCATGGTGGTCATGTCTGAGATCACTAGATATGAAGACAAGTGACTCTGTAACTAAGTCTGAACATCTTTCACACCTGTAGTATGTCACTACAAGGTGAACAGTGGCTTGCTCATGGTGCCAATGGCATGACTGAATTTCATCTTGGTACTTGCATGTGTAGTTCTCTGCAAAGTCTAGTACCATCAATACCCAGCTGTCTGGAAGTTTATCTTTGAGTGATTTGAATTAGTGGTGTTGCCAGGATGCCACGTGTAGATGTCGACCCAAAAACAGGAGGTCCTCCTTCAAGACTTCAACTAGACATTGAAATATGGCAACTTTTCGTTTCATGACTTTTCTTGTTTGTTTACTTTCTGATCCATTTATGACCCTGGAAATAGTCATGCTGTCCCACTGTTGCCACTTCACCTCCTCAATACTGTGTGTCTGTAAAAGTTCTTCCAGTGATTTGTCAATAGCAGAAGTGCTACACGTTTTGCAATTTTTTTTCAATACAGGACTTTTTAAAGAATTTCTCACCGTCCTTCCTTCTTTGGGCACATTGTCAGCTCTACTGCTTCATAAATATTGGAAATTTTGCACTCCAGTCTCTTCTGCTCAGCAAATTGCTTTATTGCTAACAGCATTAGTTTACCATTGGTGCAATACTCGCATAGACATTGGGTCAGTTTTTGATCCTGTGTGAGTTTGATAATATCGGGGTGGAAACTGATGAATTTAGTTAGTCCAATTTTCTCATTTGGGTTTTGTTCACAGAATTCTTGATTCAGCCTTTTCAGAGTTTTGTCTAGGAATGATCTGACTTTTCTGGTTCGTTTAGAAAATGCCTTCTCGTGTGGAAGCGGTGTTGCTGATATATTAAGAAAATTGTCTACTTTCTTCTGCAGCTCCTCAGATATTCCCAACTTGTGCCTGGTGCTCCTCTTAACTTGTGCACTCTTCGATACCCTCATCATTCTTCTCCAGCTGATCCCCAGGTACATGCTTCCTCTTCATAGTTTGCGGTACCTTTCTAGAACAAGAAACATACTGATGAATTATTTTTTCAGTTCTTTGTCTGCCTTCCTGTTGCGCTGTTTAAACAAATGTAATTTTTGTTGAAGGACTTCCACTAATTTATTGTTCAGTTTGGTGTGACATCCAAACCTTGAGAGGGCAGCCTGTTTTTTGGGAGTGGCCAAGGAGATAACTTTTGAAATTGTCGCAGCAAACCTGGTCTTGGACCTGAGCAGTCCTTCATGTGCTCTCTGCACAGCCTTTTTAATTGCAATTTCTGACCTTGGGTCCATCACTGGTGTTGTGCTTTCATCCAAGGCAACCGATGTCATGGTTGTACTGGTAATGGAGGGTGTTCTCATTTGTGTTTCTGTTGTGCTGGACAATGTGCTCACTTGCATTTCCATATAGTTTGTGGTGTTAGTGGCTGTGGTCATGGAATTGGTGGTCCACATCTTCTTTATTTCATGGTATCCTTGTCATCATTTTTCATTGATTATTCTGCTTTTTTGGGAGGTCATCATTATGCATTGTTCTGCTTTTTCTCTCTCTCCAATATTCTCTTTTCAGTTCTGCTGTTTGTTTAGTTGTTTTAGTTACAGAAGGGTTTACAGATGGGTTTACAGTACCTGGCGTCATGTCCGTCTTCTTTTTCCTTGCTTCCTGCATTCACAATCGACTTCTCTCTCTGGCAAGTATGTGTTGTTCTTCGGTCATGTTCTCTCTGTGCTTCCGTGCTTGTCTTTTTGCTTTTTCTTTATACTCCTGGATGCATTGTGGATCTTTTCTTAAGTTATTCTGGTACCGCTGACTTCTTTATTTTACCATAAGTCAGCAGCAGTGTTTGACATCTTCTTGTTTCACGTTGATCCATCTTTCCAAAACTATAATAACACAAGATGAAAAAAAAATCTTTGATGCCATAATAAACAGTGCAGGATATATTAATAAATTCACTTCATGGAAAACAATGAGGAAGGGAACAGGACAAAATAGGCAGAGCAGAGTAGCACACATGGTGATGCTGCACGAGGTACAGTAGAGCAGCACAAATGGTGATGCCGCATGAGGTAGAGTAGAGCAGCACACATGGTGATGCTGCACTAGGTATGGTAGAGTAGCTTACATGGTCACGCCTCATGAGACAGAGTAAAGCAGCATGAGATATGGTAATGCAGCACACATGGTGATACCGCATGGGGTCTGGTAGAGAAGCTCACATGGTGATGCCGCATGAGGTAGAGTAGAGGAACACACATGGTGACGCCGCACAAAGTACAGTAGAGCAGCACTAGATATGGTAGAGCAGCACACATTGTGACGCCGCATGAATTAGAGTAGAGCAGCAAACATGGTGATGCCAAATGAGATACGGTAGAGAAGCTCACATGGTGACGCCATACGAGACAGTAAAGCAGCATGAGATATGGCAGAGAAGCACACACAACGATGCCACATGAGGTAGATTAGAGCAGCACGTGGTACTCCTGCACTTGCCTGCAAACAAAAATGGAGGTACACCCACACTTTCCTTACAAACAAAATGGAGGTACACCCACACTTTCCATGCAAACAAACTGGAGGCATGCTCACACTTTGCCTGCAAACAAAATGGAAGCATTCCCATACTTTCCTTGCAGACAAAATGGAAGCACGCCCGCACTTTCCTTGCAAACAAAATGGAGGCATTCCCGCACTTTCTTTACAAACAAAATGGTGGCACATTTGCGCTGTCCTTGCAAACAAATTGAAGCATGCTCACACTTTGCCTGCAAACAAAATGGAGGCACACCCGCACTTTGCCTGCAAACACAATGGAAGCATTCCTGCACTTTCCTTGCAGACAAAATGGAGGCACGTCCGCACTTTCCTTGCAAACAAAATGGAGGCATGCCTGCACTGTCCTGCAAACCAAATGGAGGCATGCTCGCACTTTGCCTGCAAACAAAATGGAAGCATTCCCGCACTTTCCTTGCAGACAAAATGGAAGCATGTCCACACTGTCCTTGCAAACAAAATGGAGGCATGCTCGCACTTTGCCTGCAAACAAAATGGAAGCATTCCCGCACTTTCCTTGCAAACAAAATGAAGGCATGCTCACACTGTCCTTGCAAACAAAATGGAGGCATACTCGCATTTTACCTGCAAACAAAATTGAGGCATGCCTGCACTTTCCTTGCAAACAAATTGGAGGCATTCCTGCACTTTCCTTGCAAACAAAATGGAGGCGCATGCTCGCACTTTGCCTGCAAACAAAATGGAAGCATTCCCGCACTTTCCTTGCAGACAAAATGGAAGCACGTCCACACTGTCCTTGCAAACAAAATGGAGGCATGCTCGCACTTTGCCTGCAAACAAAATGGAAGCATTCCTGCACTTTCTTTGCAGACAAAGTGGAGGCATTCCTGCACTTTCCTTGCAAACAAAATGGAGGCACGCTCACACTTTGCCTGCAAACAAAATGAAGGCATGCCCACACCTTCCTTGCAAACAAAATGGAGGCATGCTCGCACTTTGCATGCAAACAAAATGGAAGCATTCCCACACTTTCCTTGCAGACAAAATGGAGGCATGCCTGCACTTTCCTTACAAACAAAATGGAGGCATGCTCGCACTTTGCGTGCAAACAAAATGGAGGCATTTCCTCACTTTCCTTGCAGACAAAATGGATGTGAGGAAAATGAAGGGTCTTGGAGTGCTGGCGGAGGGGAGGAGGAATGGTGTGTGCATAAGATGAAGAGATATGTCTAGTTACTCAGGGGTGCAGCAATGTAGGGTCGCTGGTTAGTGGTGGGAGGAAGCCGGTGGGGTGCCCTAGGGACATAAAGGTCTCACTTTAAACAAGAAGGTCTTGCTTTCAACAAAAAAACCATAACAAAATAATTAAGCATGAATAATTCAGACAAAGCATCATTTCAACACACCAACCCCAGTTGATGCATCTTTCCAGGTGGGCTTCTCAGCCTACACCCTTCCACCAGCCCAAACCCCCACCCCAATCCAAGAACACACATGGAACTCATAAGATGGCAGAGCTTTAAGCAGGCCTGGAAAAATGCATCTCCTGGCCCCCCTCCCCCCAACCACAGGCTGCGATTCAAACAAAACACCAGCAATCACAGTTCAGCACAGTAAAGTGTCTTTCCAGGTGTGCTTATCCACCACCCACCAAGCCATGGTGTTCAAGATGGCCGAGAGGGCATCTGTGAACAAGCACACCTGGAAAGAAGCATTGCTTGTGCACTTTAAACCCTCAGCGTCTCGCTTTAAATTAACAGAAAAGGTCCACATTTCAACACAAGGCTGCAATCACAAAATGCGGCATTAAATGTTCACACACCAGCCCCAGATGAAACATGAAATATGGGGCACAAAAACCCTGGCACAATATATCAGTTGGGGGGGTGAGGATATAGCATGCACCAAGCAGGAAAGGGATCTTGGGGTTGTCATCTCTGATGACCTCAAGGTAGGGAAACAGTGTGACAAGGCAGCAGGTAAAGCAAATAGGACACTGGGATGTATAGGCAGGGGCATCACTAGCAGGAAAAGGGAGGTCATAATTCCGCTGTACAAGACACTAGTGAGGCCCCAACTGAGTACAGTGTACAGTTCTGGGAGACCATACCCACGTAAGGACATAGACAGGGTAGAGAAGGTTCAGAGGAGGGCAACAAAATGGTGCATGGATTGCATCACAAGTCCTATGAAGACAGGTTGAAGGAACTGAACATGTACTCCTGGAGGAGAGGAGGGAGAGGGATAGGATAGAGACATACAAGTATCTTACAGGGAGGAACAGGGTGCAGGAAAACACTATTTTTGCTGAAAAAGATGTTCCAGGACTAGAGGGCATGGGATGAAGTTGGAGGGAGGACAATTCAGAGGAAACATGAGAAAGAATTTCTTCACAGAACGGGTGGTGGACAAGTGGAACACCCTGCCAGAGGAAGTGGTGGGGGCTGAAACAATCACGGGATTTAAGAATGCATGGGATAGACATAAAGGAATTCTAGAGGTCAGGGGTAAGGGGAAACAGACTTCTAGGAAAACAAACTGAACTTACAAGCTCAAATGGGCAGACTGAGTGGGCCATAGGCCTTTATCTGCCGACACTGTCTATGTATCTATGTATCTTTCCAGGCATGCTTCTCAGCCTACACCCTTCCACCAACCCCCCACCCCAATCCAAGAAAGCACATGGCACTCCTAATATAGCCGAGCCTTAAGCAGGCCTGGAAAAATGCATTTCCTAGTCCCCCCTAAAAAAAAAACAGGTAATGCTTTGAACAACAAGGCAGCAGTCACAAAATTCAACACAATAATCATGGGAAATCGTCTTCCCAGGTGTACTTATACACCACCACACCAAGCAAAGAAAGCATGGTGCTAAAGATGACCGAGCCTCTGTGAATAAGCACACCTGGAAGGAAACATTGCCTGTATGAAACACCTCAGCATCTCACTTGCTTTTAAAAATAACACCACTCAGTGTCTCGCTTTAAAAAAAAAACAAAAAAAAAACCCACACAGGTCCACATTTCAACACACCATCTCCAGATGACACATCTTTTCCAGGCATGCTTCTCGGCCTACACCATTCCACCAACCCAACCCTCTCCTCTCCAAACCAAGAAAGCACATGGCACTCAAGATGGCCGAGCCATAATCAGGCCTGGAAAAATGCATCACCCCCAAAGAAAACAAATAAGTAATGCTTTAAACAACAAGGCAGCAGTCACAAAATTCAACACAGTAATCATGGCAAATCATCTTTCCATGTGTGCTTATCCACCACCACACTGAGCAAAGAAAGCATGGTGCTAAAGATGGCCGAGCCTCTGTGAATAAGCACACTTGGAAGGAAACATTGCCTGTATGAAACCCCTCAGTGTCTCGCTTGCTTTTAAAAATAACACTCCTCAGTGTTTCGCTTTAAAAAAAAAAAACACACAGGTCCACATTTCAACACACCATCTCCAGATGACGCATCTTTTCCAGGCATGCTTCTCAGCCTACACCCTTCCACCAACCCCCCACCCCAATCCAAGAAAGCACATGGCACTCCTAATACAGCTGAACTTTAAGCAGGCCTGGAAAAATGCATCTCCTGGCTCCCCCTCCCAAAAAAAAACAGGTAATGCTTTAAACAGCAAGGCAGCAGTCACAAAATTCAACACAGTAATCATGACAAATCGTCTTCCCGGGTGTGCTTATCCACCACCACACCGAGCAAAGAAAGCATGGTGCTAAAGATGGCCAAGCCTCTCTGAATAAGCACACTTGGAAGGAACCATTGCCTGTATGAAACCCCTCAGTGTCTCACTTGCTTTTAAAATAACACCCCTCAGTGTCTCGCTTTAAAAAAAAAAAAACACAGGTCCACATTTCAACACACCATCTCCAGATGATGCATGCTTTTCCGGGCATACTTCTCAGACTACACCATTCCACCAACCCAACCCCCTCCCAAACTGAGAAAGCACATGGCACTAAGATGGCGAGCATAAGCAGACCTGGAAATGCATCATCTGCTCCCCCCAAAAAATCAGGTAATGCTTTAAACAACAAGGCAGCAGTTTTTCCAGGTGTGCTTATGTCAATGTCAATGTCAATGTCAATTTTATTTAAAAAGACGCCCAATCCCAAAGGCTCTGGGCGCCGCACAAACTGTACAGTATGTCATACCGTATACATTTCATTAAAATAACATACATATAAAATTCAATCTCCAAAAGCCTGCATAAATAAAAAGGTCTTCAGACGGCTCTTAAAGGCCTCTATAGTGGGGGCCTCTCTCACTTCCAATGGCAGCGAGTTCCAGAGAGCTGGAGCGGCAACTCCAAATGATCGATCCCCAGCTGATTTCAGCCTCGCTCTTGGAACTTTGAGGAGGCCACCATTAGAGGAGTGGAGATCCCGGACAGAGGTGGATGGTACCAGGAGATCAGAAAGGTAACCAGGGCCCTGTCCATGTAGGGTCTTATAGGTGAGAAACCCACCTTGAACAATACTCTCCACCTGACAGGCAGCCAGTGCAATTTCATAATACGGAGATATGACAGAACTTACTTTGTCCAGTCAAAACCGGCAGCAGCATTTTGCACTAGCTGCAGTCTGCTAAGAGAAGTTCCAGAGACCCCGAGATAGAGGACATTACAGTAGTCAAGCCTAGAAGTGATTAAGGCATGTACCAAAGTAGGGAGGTCCAGAGCCGAACAAGGGGCTTAATCCTGGATATTTCTCAGATGAAAAAACAGGAACGAACCACAGAGGATATATGAGCCTCCATGGACAGATTCCTGTCAAAGATCACACCATGTTTCAGACCCATGGGAGGTTATCAATGACACAGCTCCTAGCACAATGCCAGTCGCAGTGTCAGAGGCCATCCCATCACGAGCTCTGTTCGACTCCACTACTAGTACCTCAGTCTTGTTAGGGTTCAGTCGCAGCCAGCTGGAAGACATCCAGTCATTTATCTCAGCCAGACAGATATTTATCACATCCACTGCATTTGATGTTCCTGGGGCAAAGGAAAGGTATAGTTGAGTATCATCAGCATAGCAATGAAAACTCAAACCATACCTCCTAATGATCTTCCCCAGGGGCAGCATGTATACTGCGAACAACATTGGGGCCAATACCGAACCCTGAGGGACTCCACACGAAAGGAGGTAGGGTGCGGAAGAGAAATTACCCATCACAACCCGCTGCCTCCTGTTAGTAAGAAATGACTCAAACCATTTGATAACAATACCAGTGAGTCCGCATAACTCCCTCAGGCAGAAAAGCAACACACAATGGTCCACAGTATCAAATGCTGAGGAGAGATCGAGGAGAACAAGAATTGTCTTGTCCCCCCGATCTCTAGTACTGAGGAGGTCATTTTGCACCCGAACTAATGCAGTTTCAGTGCTATGTCTGGCCCGAAAAGCTGACTGGAAGGGATCATACAACTCGTGGGTCCTGAGATGTTCCCCCAACTGAAGTGATACCACCTTCTCAACAATCTTTCCCAGAAATGGAAGATTGGAGATAGGACGGTAATTTGCCCTAATCTCCGGGTCCAGAGAAGCTTTCTTTAAAAGGGGTCTCACCAGAGCCTCCTTCAAGGCATCTGGAAAGACACCCTGACTCAGGGAGCACCGGACAATCAGGGAAAACACCGGGCCAACAGTGTCAATGCACCTCATCAAGAAGCGCGTTGGCACGGGATCCAGTTCACAAAAGGTATGCCTCAAGTTGGCCACTATCTCAATGACCTCACGAACCTCCACTGGCCTAAACTCCCCCCACCTAGAGAGAGTGCTCTTAGAACACAACTGACGACTACTGACAGCAATGATATTACTGGCTGAGGAAACTTCCCGCCGGATCGCAGACACCCTGTCCGAGAAAAACCAAGCAAATTCCTCACAATCCTCATTCGAGGAAACTCTTCCGGGCTGAAGACAGAGTGGATGAAGAAGTCTATCAACAGTCCGGAAGAGTGAGGCTGGTCGGCTTCTCCCAGCAGCAATCTCCTGAGACAAAAATATTGCCTTCTTTTGGTTGATTGCCTCCTGATATGCGCAATAATGCGCACACAGGACCAGTTTGTCAGCCCCCAGACTGGATTTCCTCCAGCGATGCTCTAATCTCCGACCCATCTTCTTCATGTCCCTGAGATCGCTATCATACCAAGGCGACCTCAGGTAAGAAGTTCTGGGTCGTACATGGACAGGTGCGAGGGAGTCAATGGCGCCAGATAGCACCTCATTATAGGCGTCTACCCTGGCGTCAACTGCTCCGACGCATGCATCACCCACCCTTGATAGATCAACTGCTGCCAAATAACCCTCAAGGGTAAGATCTTTTAACGGGCGGCAGCGAAATATCTCAGAAGGGGAAGAATTCATGATGGGAGCACTAAACATGAACTTCACCGTGCAGTGATCAGACCAAGCTACTCGATTAACATCCAGATTAGCGATCTCAAGTCCCAGTGAGAACACCAGGTCCAATGTGTGACCGTCCTGGTGAGTAGGCACGCCGACAGACTGTACCAGCCCCAAAAGGACATACTCTGCAGTAACTCTGTTCAGCACCTTTGCCTCTATCTCGGCCCAACATTGAAGTCCCCAAGAAAATACATTTTGGGAATCCAATGTTTTGTCGACAACAACTTGAGTGAATTCCTGCAGGAACCCCCCCCATCGGACCAGAAGGGCGATAGATGAGGAGGATCCTGCAGCCAACGCCAAGTCCTCCATGAATGGCCACACACTCAAATGAACCTGGGGTTCCCACCGGGTGCACGGTGAAGTCCAAGTTTGATTTAAAACAAATAGCTACACCGCCTCCCCTACGATTTTCTCTGGGGCAGTGCACCACAGTGTAACCTGGGGGGACTGCAGCCTCAAAAACAGGGCCAGCATCATCTCCCACCCAGGTCTCTGTAATGCATGCCAGGTCGACCGATGAAACCAGAGCGGCAATAATAGCCGTCTTATTTCTGATCGACCTGGCGTTGCATAGCACTGCCATCAGAGATATTGAGGGTGATGCAGCCCTAAAGGTCACCTGGCCACTTGGCCTGGTGGCCCCCCTGAAAACAGGCACCAACCACGTCTGGCTTCTTCTAGGTGCTCTATTTATTCCAGGGCATCTCCTGGACTTAACCACCTCAATCGTTTGATCAGTCCGCTCCTGGTCATCACACAGCGCATGCGCAAAGCAATCCCCCCCAATCCCCACTTCCCTACAACATCTGATAATAATATCAGATACAGGGAGGGGGACAAAAGGATGCAGCGCATGCAACTGTGAATTCCCATAAACAATTCTGGGCTCAAGAGCTTATCCACCCCCCATCGAGCAAAGAAAGCATGGCAGAGTGAGCCTCAGTGGACAAGCACACCCAGAAAGAAATCCCACACCACAAACAGTCCCCCAACAACCACAGATGTGCAATCCATCAGCGTCTAGCTTTAAAAAGAAATAAATGACCACAATAATATCACCATGAAAAGAAACTCCCATCACCTCATGTTTTCTATTTTTCTTTTCTTTACAATGCACTTGATCAGGGACCATTAACCCCAAAACCTTTAGTGGGCCATATAGTTATTACTTCACAATACATCACCAAGGCATCCCAAACCAGTAATGTTGCTTTGGCTAGAAAGTTCTGTAGCAGTAAAAAAAAATCTCCAGTGGATACAGACCTTCCCACTGTTCTGCTCTATTGAAATCCCACCAGAAAGGCACATTAAGAACTCATCACACAATACAAGACATCCAAATGGCTAGAAAGTAGTTATTCCCCTTTTAAGTTCAGGAAAAAAAATATCCAGTGTACAGACCACCCCTACTGGAATTCACAGGGCAAAATGTGTGGCACAACAAACAAGTCAGTGAGCAGACCCTCAAAAGAATAAAAAAATCACCAAAATCCACATTGCATGCCACTGAAAATTTAATATTCCCCACCTTCCTCTCTACCATTGACTGGGCTTCCCAGAGCATAAAAGGCTTATCTTTTTTATTTGTTTATTTGTACATCAGTTTACAACCTTTGAGCCAGAGGCTCATTTCCAAAGGTACCTCATCACATAGAGGACAAATACATTACAATATTTTGTTACATCATTGAGGTTACAGATTTGGCAATCACATGCTGTTACTTTTTTGTTACATCTTTGAGGTTACAGGTTTGGCAATCACATGTTGTTACAGTTATTAGGATAGGGAGAAACAGGTTAACATACATTGGCATATACTTACACATGGTAGCATGCAGAGACAGTAGGTGGTAATAGTTCAGTGGGTTAAGGGACGTGGTTGGTGAGTGGTGGGGTGATGAGCCACTCAGAGAGCTTTATCAGTGCATAGTGAGCTAAGTCACCTTAGAGACAAGTGCAGCTACGCGTGTTAAATAGCTGGCTCCAAAGTGCAGTTTTGAAGCAGGAGATCATGGGGGTATCAGAGATGGAGGTAGGGAGTGTGTTATACCAGGAGGGAGCTCTGTAGCAGAAGGACCTCTGTCCTTGGGTGGTCCTGGACCTAGGGACCAGTAGAGTGGCCTTGCAGGAGGTTCGAGTTTGAACTAAGGGTTGTGCTAGGTGGATGGAGGCTGTCAGCCTGGGCGGGGATAGCCCGAGAAGAGTTTTTTTTGTTATGAGGCAGGTTTGGTATCTGAGTCATTTGTCCAGGTTAAGAAGCATTGCCATGTCATATAGCTGGCAAGTATGTGTTAGCCTGGGGGCCCCCGTAATTAGCCTACAAGCCTTATTCATGGTGAGGCGAATTTTATTGAGGGCAGTCGAGTCCACAGTACCATATACTGGCAGGCCATAGTCTACAAGGGATATTATTGAGGATGTGACCGCTAATTGGAGGGCGCCGGGGGGAGGCAATTCTTGTAGCAGTATAGGATACCTAGCCGCACATTGGTAGCTGAGGCAAGAGCATCAATGTGGGTGTGGTATGTGAGGGCTGGGTCGAAGGAAACCCTAAGGTACTTGTACGAGCGGACTTGTTCGAGAGGATGTTTGGAACTAGGGATGATGTGAAGTGGGAAGTTGCTGGCTTTGTTTTGGGGGATGGGCAAAGAACATAGTTTTTGTTTTTTTGAGATTGATAACAAGTCTATGCTCTTTAAACCAGGTTTCAGCATCATTAAATGATAGTTACAAGGTGTCCTGTAGGGAGATGGGGTTTTGGTGGGTGGCAAAGATGATGGCATCATCTGCATACAGCAGAATTTTACCAGTGCACGCATTGGGCAGGGTGTTGAGGTAGAGTGAGAAGAGTAGAGGCCCCAGGATGGAACCCTGTGGAACACCTGAGCGGATGGGACATGTTTTAGAAAAGGCCCCATTGATTTTAACACGCTGGGAGCAGACAGATAGGTAACTGGAGCACCAGGAAACTGGCCCAGTGACTAAGCTGGTGTGGCTGAGGGCATCCAGCAGGAGGGGTTGGGAGACAGTGTCGAAGGCCTTTGAGAGATCAATGAACACCACCCCGGCTAGTGAGCCAGAGTCCTGGAAGGAGTGTAGAAAATTTGAAAACTATGAGGGCAGTGCTGGTACTGTGACCTGCAAGGAAACCGTGCTGTTCTGGGCAGAGGATGTTGTGTTTGGTCAGGTAATCAGTGATTTGAGTGGCCACCAGTTTTTCTAGGGCTTTGGAGAGGGGGTGGGAGGATGGAGATAGGCCAGTAGTTCCCAGCCATGGACCTGTCATCTCCTTTGTGTATGGGCGTAACTGTGGCAGTTTTCCAGGCCGAAGGGAATTGCCTCAGGCAGAGGGATTTATTGAGAAGGCTAGTGTGTGGAGCAAGGACCTGATCCGGCACCCGACGGAGGATGCTGGGGTCCAGGGAGTCGCTGCCAGTACTATTGCTCTTTAGTGCTTTAATCAGGTGGGGTCTGACTTCCTGGGCAGTTACCCTGCATAAGTGGAAACTACGGTGTTGGATGACTGGGGCAGGTAGAGAGGGAGGTGGGTCAAAGAAATTGCTAGGGAGGACCGAACTAAGGTCCGTGAAGGATGAGTTTAGGAAGTTAGCAATGCAGGCTGGGTTGGTAGAGACAGAGCCATCTATGGTGATCTGGGGGGGAGCGCACGCTCCCATTTAATTGTTTAATGTTGTCCCAGAATGTTCTTGCACACCCCCAGGAGGAGGTGAGCGTGGCCTGGTAGTGATCGGCCTTTGCTTTTCTGATGGCCCAGGTGCATTTGTTTCACGCAGCATTGTATGCCTGTCTGTCCGCCATCTGGCCTGTTTCTGAGGCCAGGTGCCATAGGTTATCCCTGTGCTTGAGCAGTTGAAGCAGGGTATGGGTAACCCAGGGTGCATTACGTATTTTGGTTCGGACTTCTGTTAGGGGTGCAAAAATGTCACAGGCTTTGTTGAAGGTTTGGGAAAAAAAGGTTAGGGCAGTATCTATATCAGGGGCATAGTGTATGGGTGACCAGTTTATTTGGGCAAGAAGTTGCTTAAGGCTTTTTAGTCCACCTGGTCTGAGGAGCCGACGTAGTGTGGATTGGGCTGTGGGTTTGGGTGTGGAGGTCACCCAATGGAATAGGATAGAGGAGTGGTCACTAACTGAGTCAGGAAGGACCTGGGTATCATGGACTTGTTTGGGGTGGTTGGTGATGATCACATCTAGAAGGGTACTGGTACCTCTCTTTGTGTTTACTCTGGTGGGTTGGGAAATGAGTTGAGTCAGATCTATAGCTGCGAAGGAGTCCCGGGTGGTGGAGGAGGATGTGCTGAGCCATTACACGTTCAGGTCACCCACAAGGATTTGGTCAGCTTTGTGATGTAGGGTTGTAAGATAATCTGTTAACGAAACCAGTGCCAGGGTTTGATTTTTTGGGGGAATGTAGGCAGTGGTGAGATATAGGGGGCCCCTGGAGGGGTCTGGAGTCAGTTTGAGGGTTAGGGCCTGCGCCCCGTATACGAGAGCTGGGGCAGGGAGTGCTTGTCCAGTGAGAGATTCCCTGGTATAGACTGCACAACCACCCCCCCATTTACCTACACGATCATCCCGGTAAAGGGTGTATCCTGGGAGGGAGGGAGACAAAGGAGTCAGGGGTGGATTTTGATAGCCAAGTTTCCACCAGTGTTATGACATCTGGTGTATGCAGTGTGACCCAGCACTGGAGGGAATCAAATTTTTTCAGAAGGCTGCATATATTTATGGATGCTATGCAGAGCCCAGGTGACCCAGCTAGTGGACTAGTATGGGCTGGGCCTGGGTTGGGATGTATAGGTGTCAGTGTGGATCAGTTGGTAGCACATCCGCCTCTGGACCAGAAGGTTGTGGGTTCTCGTCCCACACCGGGATTAGACTTGCACCTAAAAAAAAAATCGCTGGCATCTGAGTGCAGTATTGGGGGGTGCTGTACTCCTGGGATGTGAAGTCCTTCGGATGAGACGTTAAACCAAGGTCCCTTCTACCCATCCTGGTGTTGTCCTGGTGGGTGTCCAGGTGGAAGTAAAAGAACCCAGGGCACTCTTCAAAAAGAGTAGGGAACATTCCCGGTGTCCTGGCCAACATTCCCCTTCCCATAAACTGGTTCATGCAATTATCCAGGCTGTGTGTGGGTGATGATGTGCGATATGGCCGCCACCACACATTCAGTCACTTCACTACCAGTCTAGCATTGCTTGTAAAGCGCTTTGGATGTATGAAAAGTGCTATATAAATACTGATTCTTCTTCTTCTTCTTCTATATTGTCTGTTAGGAGTAATAGTATGACCACCGCTCTGGCCAGGGGGCGGTGAAGGGTGAGCTTTTGATAGGTATGTGGTGAGGAGGAGGAGGAGGAGAGCTTCTGGGAACAAGGGATGGGCAGGATTATCCAGGCTGGGAAGGCGAGAATGATAAGCCTCCAATGGGAGCCTGGGGAAGCAACGGGGAGGTGACCAGGGGGAAGGTGTTGTGGGCTAGGGCACATGGTGAGTGTAGGGTGGGATCGTACTATGTCCAAAACAAATGAGGGAGCTAGTGCCAGTGTGCCTGGGGGGGTATCTGGTAGGTGGGACAAGGGTATCAGAGTAAGGATGAGGGGGAGGCATTTTAGTAAGAGGTGGACTAGCATAGTGCTAATGGTAGCAGCAGGGAAGATAGGTAGAAATATTTTAGTTGCCCTCCAACAAGTGTAGATGCCACTTTGGATCAGTGATAGTGACATGGACTCTGGTGGGCAGGGTACCAGGTTCAAGACTCTCCCAGAGCAGTTGGAAAAGGGACCTGGGTGAGAGTCATGCTCCACGTACTGGGGGCTAGAAGCAGGCTAGGTTTGGGCCCAACATAGGGTGAGAAATAACGACTCCTAGTGGTTACTAGGTGTAGGCTTGGAGGTGATGGTAAGGGGTCAGGGAGTGGGCTAGCTAGAGGGCAGGGTGCGGGAGTAGATATGGGTAGGGTAGCTGTAAGAGGAGGAGAGAAGTGGAATAGGTTGTTAGAAGGGATCCAGGAAGTAGGGGAGGAGGAGATCTGAATAGAGGTGCTTGAGGTGGGGTCTTAGGGTCCCTCTAGTGGCTGGAAGGTATAACCTGCAAATGGGAAAATAGGGACTTCGTATTTCAGCTGGCAGGAAGTGATGTCATGAGGGAGAGCTAATAAACTAAGAGACGTCCCTGGGTGGGTGGGTGGCTGGGTCAGGTGGGGCAGACGACACGCAGCGTCATCAGGCTAACACCCCACACAAGAAAGCTGGCAGCTTTAGGAGGTATCCTTTACCTCTAGGCATCTTGCTATACTGCTCCAGCTACAGGAGGGAGCTTTTGATCATCGGACAACTGCGGCAGGTAGCAGTGTACTGGGGAGGGGGGTCTGAGGCCTATAAGAGGAGAAGCAGAACAAAGGGAACATTAGTATGCAGTGGGAGAAGTAGTAGCTCAATCCCTCACTGCGCATGCATGAGCTGTTGGGCTATGCCCCGACTACAGCCCCTGCTGCACATGCACGGATTTCCAACATGGCGACATCCAGGAGTCTCAGGTAAGCACTAACTAACCAAAATCCCCGAGAACAGTGAGATTAGAGTGATTCACAGAGCCCAGTAGTTTGAGTAACATACAGGCGCTAACAAGTCCCAGGCTATACAGGTATAGAAGGCAGAGAAACAGTGCAAACAAGTAAAAACATATAGCCACTAGGCCGCTGGTAGCCTAGCACCTTAAAGTACCCCACACTTCCATCAAACAACAGGGTATGAACACAGAATGCAGACAGAAAAATAATCAATCAGTCACCTTGTGGGGACACAAAATAGTCTTAAAGTCCCTCAAGAACACTCCACACAAGAAAGCTGGCAGCTTTAGGAGGTATCCTTTTACCTCTAGGCATCTTGCTATGCTACTCCAGCTCCAGGAGGGAGCTTTCGATCATCGGACAACTGCCGCAGGTAGCAGTGTACTGGGGAGAGGGGGTTCTGAGGCCTCTAGGTGTCTTGCTATGCTGCTCCAACTCCAGGAGGGAGCTTTCGATCATCAGACAACTGCCACGGGTAGCAGTGAAGTGGCACACCAAACAACTGTGGTGCAGCAAGCGATTGTGGTGCAGAAAATGGCCTGAACTTCAAAGCTGGCATGGCGCAGGCAGAGTGAAAACCGTGGACATGTCACACAATGATAAAAAAAGGAGCAGCTCAGGAGAGGGACAGAAGTAACCCCAATACAGGGTTATATACCTCACTGGAGCCTGCCCACCAGTGATGCCGCACTCAATCCCAGAGTCACCCTGGGAGCACTTAAGTCAGGATTTGTGTGGCGCAGCTACATCTGGGTCAGTGAGACACCAAACTGACCCAGAGCAAAAGGTCACACTTTTTGAAGGTGGAGACCGCGGGACAGGTCTGAACACTACTCCAACCAATATATAGGAGTATTGAGAAAACAGGAGAGAGAGAGTTAGGGGAGTATTTATTAAGAAACAGAAATGTGAAGGACATATTAACTGTGGTCTCTGAATGGGACACTGGGTGCTGCCTGCACCACAGGGATTTTGCCAGATAATAAAGCATAACAGGCACTTTGTAAAAATGGGGGAAACAAATGTATTTAATAAATATCACACAAGGACCATTTTAAATGCAATTTTATTGACAGCAACACAAATAAATAATGAATAGCACATAAACAAAATGCAGTGATCTGGCATGCCACCCTTACTAACAATAATATACAGTTTTTCTGCAGACAGAAGCCCCTCCCCCCAAAAAAAATTACTGCAGTCAGAAATCTGAACTTGTCTTACCTATCTGTGGATATGCCCGTCTATTAAAAAAACAGTTTATAATCAAGGTAGTTAGTTGCATTTTTTTTGGGGGGGGGGGATTCTATCCTGTGGTACCTTGGTAACCCTTTCTCGTGAACAGACCCTCATTATATGCTTTCTTCTGATCCAATGAGATTACTAAACCTGAGCGTTTATTACTTTATTTTTGGAAAAAACATTTCCCTTAGTAATATTAAATGATTATGAATTTTCCAAACCTGAGTCACACATGCTGGTGATAGAGCAGTACTCCGTGATAACACTGCACTAAACCACAAACACTGAATTTTCATTAACATTAAAATCCAGTTACGGGGCTCATTTGTCTCAGATTATTTAAATCGGAAATTCCAATTTTTACATCCAAAAAATCATTACAGCTTCCTGCACAGTTTGAGGGATTTTATGTAATACTAAAGAACCACCAATGTCCCCAGAAGAACTTTGAATTGCATACTACAGTATTTGGACACAATGCAAACTTATATTTCTCATGAGCTCTGTATTTCTTCTTGCTATTATTTATTATCAAGGTTTTATACATAAAAACAGGACCTTTGCTCCTTGAGGGTTCCTCAGCTCCTCTTGCCTATTACTAACAATGGCATACTACTCTACTCGTGACAGCACAGTTATTCACATGGCAACCAATTGTGATGTCATAACTAAGCATTGTGATTTCAGGTAGGGAATATGCTGACGAGGCAGATGACCTCTAAGGGATTAAGATCATGTTTCTGTGGGTACTTTCTCAGCAATAAATATGAGGGAGAAGAAATCCATAGAAGGTAAATGACATACAAGCTTAATTGTTTTGAAGTATTATGATTTTTAAAGTTTTCTCAGAAGCGTCAGCAGTTCTGTAAGCATTGATTAAATAACTTTGCCCAATCTAGAACCATATGGTTCTTCATTAATTTATCATTTTATACAGTGATCCCATCAGAACCAAGACTGGTTTCTGATTATAAAGATTTAAAAGCTGTCAGTGTCTCCCCCATTGTAAAAGAGGCAGATAAAGAAATAGCTTA
Organism: Neoceratodus forsteri; assembly: GCA_016271365.2. Taxonomy (NCBI): domain Eukaryota; kingdom Metazoa; phylum Chordata; order Ceratodontiformes; family Ceratodontidae; genus Neoceratodus; species Neoceratodus forsteri. The sequence goes on from CM028136.1 coordinate 89,717,323, forward strand.
CCTCGTGCTCACAACTAAGCAAGCCATTTTACTCATAAAATCTGGAGTTACTGGATCTACCCTGTATCCTCCTTTAAGGCATCTTTGACAAATTTGTTTACTTCAGACATAATATCATCTTTTTTGTTAGAATAATTTCTGTAGGTGTTTATGCTGCTGTTTTACCTGCAGTTCTATGCAGAATCCATCCTGTGCCTTTATCAAATGGCGAATTTGAGAGTAGGTTCCGTTGTGCCCTATATCTATGTTTTGCTAACAAAGTTAAAGCTCAGTCATATTGTAATTTCTTCATAGCAGCATTTGCTGCAGACATTTGATCTGATACATTCTGTCCAGTTTCAATGGAGTGGGTTATGAGTTTTTAGAAAATGGGCTTAAAAATAAAGCATCCTGATTGACTGAATACTGTGATCAGGCATGCCCCATTGCTTAATGTATTCTTGGGTACTCTGAATTTTCAAACTATCCAGACACCATGTTTTTTTTATCTTGCTTAGCAAGATGCACCTTGGCAGCTCTGCTCTGTATCCCTGCTCATAACTGTACATGGAAACCTCACACTGCAATATTCCTTTGATGTAAAGTTAAAAAAACAATACTTCCTTTTCTGCCTTCCCTTCTGCTGTTTCATTCAACCCAGCTGCATTGTCTATAGTCAGGTCTCACTGCTACTCACTATGAAACCAACTCTCTTCCTTGTTAGCCACAGACAATAACAAAAAAACAAATAAAAAACAAACTTTTTTCAGACTTACATTTTTTTGCTCATGGCTCTCACAACCTCCCACCATAAGTAACTGCTGACTCCTAACATTTCAGACTATGCCCACTGATGGAAAATCTACCAATTGTCATTAAAAGTAAATGAAAATAAATTACAACACAGTAAAAAACACACACACATGCAACCCTTACCCTGGTCAAGAGTGGCATCTTGCAACCAGGACCCCCTAACTTGTACACAGACAAGGCAACAAACCACAAGCTGGCAAAAAATATGTATCACACCTGGCATTAGAGTAAATACTTGGCTTGGCATCTAAGAAGTCGGTGGGGTTAGGGAATAAAATAACATTTTGCACTTTGACAAGGCCCCTGGCTACCCCCACGTCCACCTCACCCCCCTGCCTCTACCCCTTCCACACCAGCTTTACATAGAAACATAGACTTTGACAGCAGATAAGGACTGCTTGGCCCATCCAGTCTGCCCATTTCTCTACCTATTGGATAAGCTGCAGATTCTAGTTAACCAACAGCCTACTTCCTCCCACTCCCCCACTATAATTGCCTTATGTCTATCCCATGCATGTTTAAATTCCCCCACTGTTTTAGACCCCACAACCTCCCCAGGAAGGCAGTTCCATGTGTCCACCACTCTCTCCATGAAAAAAAAATTCCTCACATTGTCCCTGGGCCATCCCACCTCTATCTTTAAATTGTACCTCCTTATTCTTGCACATCTCTTTTTCTGAAAGATGCTACACTCCTGGACTTTGTTGATTCCCTTGAGGTACTTGAAAGTTTCTATCATGTCCCCCCTGTCCCTCCTTTCATCAAGGGTATAGATATTAAGCTCTCTCAGTCTGTCTTCATATGGTTTCTGACAGTGCTGTAGGAAGGCATTTTGGTGCCCTGGCAAGAGACAAATTTTGCACCCCCCCCCAGAAAATAGCCGGGGTCTGGGGGCTGCAAGGCCCCCATAATCTCTGAGGTGTTTACATGCTCTGTGGTGAGTTTTGGGCCTTTTCTTGAAGAAAAAAAACATCCTATTGTTACATGTTCCCTACCCCTGATTTCAGGGAATATTTTGCTACCGTGGGATATGAGATGTGGGAGACACTGGTTGGTTGGCATCAGAGTATGCAGCCACATTGTTGTGGACAAGTGGCTGACCAACAAGGATCATGTTAGTCAAGCGGTGCCTTTCATTAGTCTGTTACTGGCCATTCTTGATGTTAAAAATGAATTAAAACTCTAGCCCCATTCATTTCAATTGGGCGCACCCCCATGCTCTCCTTGGCCACACGTCATTACTTGCTTGAGCATGGGGGAGGGAGGGGCAGGAGGATGGGGCTCTAAAAATGCATCAGGCAGCGAATGCTAAAACTAATTTATGAGTAAAATATTTGGATTATGAGCTGCACACAGTATTTCTAACCTGGCTAGAATGACTGCCTCATAGGGCAGCTACCACACCATGTGAGTGGTAGCTGCCATAGGGTAAGCTGGAAATTCACTTTAAGGGATAAAGATCTAGTGTTCTTGTAGATTTCTGCAGATACATGTAATACACATACTGAAATTATGCCTAAAATCTAAATATCATGTTATGTTTTTGAAAGTTTTCTCTGAGGTATCAGTAGATCTATAGACACAAAAAAAACAAACACACACACACATTATAGCTGACCCCTTGGCACAACTGTAGTGCTACCTGTTGTGATGTTGGTGACCTGAGTTTGGGAGATAACCTGGGTTGCTGTGGGAGGGAGGAGGAGGAGGAGGATGATTGAGTGTCCATGGGGAAACCCTCCTCCTCCTCCTCCTCCTCTTCCGGGGAGTGTAAGGCTGTCAGTCCTGGTGCAATACTGCCGCATGTCACATGTGAGACAACAGGTAGCAATGCACAAGTAGGGGTAAGGGGTATATGGGGAGGGGAACACCAACAGTGTTGCAATCTGTATGCTTTTGTGCATCACAGCTTGCACACATTACTGCTGGCATCCAACCCAGGGGTGCACAAGGTAAATCATTGATCACCCAGGCAAGATAATGAACTGAGTCCAGGCAACCCCTCACAGTCAGAGAGTGGGAGCAGAGCAAAATGCAGACAAGTCAGGTGGGCTGGCCACCTGGCTGCAGGCAGGTCAACTTCCACTTCCAGCATAGTACTAACAGCCAACTAACTTCAACTAAACTTGACTTCCCTTGGCTGCAGCTGCTTCCCCACAAGAAAACAAGCAGTACATACAGTACTTTTATATAAATGTAATGTAAGGGCAAATGCCATCACATTCTATTTATTTATATACAAAACACAAAGTACTGTAGGTACTGTTTGTTTTCTTGTGGGGAAGCAGCTACAACCAAGGCCACATTCTATTATTTAAATAAGACTAAGGAGGAGTGGTGGACAGACTGCCCTGGATGGGCCAAGTGGTCCTTATCTGCTCTCAAATCTAAGTTTCTATGTTTCAGAGGAGACACTGGCATAAAAGGAAGGAGACAATGCTGTAACTGAAATACTGAGGGGTATAACTGGGAAGAGACACTTGTATAACAGGAAGCTGATACTGGCATAACTAACTGGAGTAGGAAGAGAAACTGCTGCAATAAACAAGACACTGTTTAACTGTAACTTGGAGGAACTTCAGTCTTTGACTGGGTAACCAATGTAATAGACCAGGGAGGGGCAGTGGATATGGCCTACCTAGACTTTAGCAAGGCATTTGACCCAATCCCACACAAAAGATTAACAAACAAGTTAGCCAGCCTGAGAGTGGGCCCCAAGGTAGTAGCCTGGGTGACAAGCTGGCTGGACAACAGGTCCCAGAGGGTAATAGTAAACCAAATGGAGTAATTTCTGAAGAAAGGGAGGTTACTAGTGGGGTACTATAGGGTTCAATGTTGGGACCAGTCTTCTAATGTCTTTATAGGTGACATTGCAGAGGGGCTGGAAGGAAAAGTATGCCTCTTTGCAGATGACACAAATACCTGCAATAGGGTTGATGCACAAGAAAGGGTGCCAAGGATGAGAAGGGACTTGGCAAGATTGGAGGAATGGTCAAAAATATGTCAGCTTAGATTCAGTGCAAAAAAGTGCAAAGTAATGCACCTGGAAACCAAAAACCCAGGGGAAGAATACACAATGGGGGGTATAAACTACAACACAAATGGAAAGGGACCTGGGGGTAGTCATATCAGATGGCAGTCAACATAAGGTAGGTAAGCAATGTGGGAAGGCAGTAAGAAGGGCTGTGGGGATACTGGGATGTATAGGGAGAGGCATCACCAGTAGAAAACAGGAAGTTGTTATCCCTCTGTACGAACAGTTGCAGAGACTCCATCTGGAGTTCTGCATCCAGTTCTGGAGACCCCATCTCCACAAGGACATAGACAGGATGGAGGCAGTCCAGAGGAAGGAAATTAAAATGGTGCAGGGTCTGCAAGGGAAGCCACACAAGGAGAAAGACTAAAGGAGCTTAATATGTGTACCCTTGAGTAGAGAAGGGAGAGGGGGGACATGACAGAAACTTTTAAGTACATCAAGGGAATCAGCAAAGTCCAAGAGGGTAGCATCTTTCAGAAAAAGAGATGTGCAAGAACAAGGAGACACAATTTGAAGATGGGGGGGATGGCTCAGGGGTAATGTGAGGAAGTATTTTTTCACAGAGAGGGTGGTGGATGCATGGACCGTCCTTCCTGAGGAGGTTGTGGGATCAAAACCAGTGGGGGAATTCAAGAATGCATGGGACAGACAGAAGGTAATTCTTGTGGGATGGGGGTAGGAAGAAATAGGCTGTTGGTTAACTAGGATCTGCAGCTTATCCAGTAGTTAGGGAAATGGGCAGACCAGGTGGGCCAAGCGGTCATTATCTGCCATCAAAGTCTATGTTTCTATGTGTAATGGGATACTGCCACACTGGCATAAATGTGAGCAAAGACTGATATAACAGAGCAGACATTGCTGTAACTGATATACTGACTTACTGTATCTGTTAGGCTAACAGATACAGTAAGTCAGTATACCAGTTACAGCAATAGTTTGGTGACTAGTACACCTGGTAGGGTACACACTGGCATTGCTGGCAGATGTCTAGTAGCTACAGACTAGTAAGCAGTTAATTTAAATAGGGCAAACATTAAACACAGAACTTTCAATAAAGTAAGAACATCTATAAAAAAAATTACAAATAATAACACAAAACAGCAACAGTATGCTTGTTTGCAATTAAATTTGAATTCCTGGCTAGAAACATTTGGTTCATACTCTCACTTTCTCAGTGCTGGACCAGCGCACTCACACAGAGAAAGAGTATGAACCAGAAGAGCCTTCTAGCCAGGAAGTTGGCATTTTTTTTGTAATGATGACTGCTACTCTTGTCTCTTCTGCAGCCTTCCCCTTCCCCCAGAGTACAGTCAGACAGCAATTCAAACACTGTACACACCAGAAATTCATTCATTTTATTTTATTTTTTCAATCGGATGCCCCCCCCCTGTCAAAGATCCGAAGAAAAGATCGAACTAAGGCAGCAGCGATGATCAGTTCACCAAAAAAATCCAGGCACTCGGGCAGGCACGCACGGGGGGGCACACACACACAAGGAAATAAAAGTTTTAATTTTTATTTTACTCATCAGGCTCAGCAAGATTACAGCTGAAAAACTTGAAAGCAAGTCTAGTCATCACAGACTGATTCAGTCTCAATAGTAGTGTCCTTCCACAATTTGCACAATGTATTTATTCACTCACACTTCACTTGGGACTCAGGAAAATGGATTTTAGACCTGTCCTTGCCTCCAGCATTGACAGTACCCAAAGAAAGGATGGAACGAAATTTTGAAAGCAGCGAGTGGGGGGCAGGCCTCCTGATCTCAGGAGTCAGCAAGACGGGGGACCGGGATCAAGAATCAGTAGGACGGAGTCTGGTGCGGGGGAGAATGCAGCTGCACCAGGCAGCCCAAGGTCCAAACAATTGAAACAAACACACTGTAGTCAAATAATCCTATTCCTATCCTAATCTATTTGCCTTCTTAAACAGATCGGTAGTTTTTTTTACTATTTTTTCCAACCTACTCCACAGCACAGATCACTAATATAATTTATTAAACAGACATGCTCATTGAAAATCCTGCAGCACAATACTGTCTCTACTCTGATCTCTCTCTACTATCTCTCATCTCAAACAGTTCTAGATTGCAGCAGCACACACATTACTCTCACCTCATGTACTAGCCACCGGCCGGACCACATGGCTGTCTGAAACTGTACACACGATTCTTCTTGCTGAGGCTGCAATGCACCATGTGAACCCCACCCCCCGATTTGCTGGTCCTCGGATGCGCCCACTACTGGCAGCAAGTAGTAATTACTGTTAAACTAATTAAACATTTTTTTAATTTAAAGCGGCACTACTCACTTTTGAACTTATAGTACTGTGAGTTTTGAATGAAACTCTAGCACCTAGGAGATTTGCATCTGGGGTGGCTGCCCACCGCCCACCCTTCCTACAGTACTGGTTTCTGATGCAGACCATGCACCATTTTAGTTGCCCTCCTCTGGACTGCCTTCATCCTGTCTATGTCCTTGTAGAGATAGGGTCTCCAAAACGGCACACAGTACTCCAAATGGGGTCTCACCAACTGTCTGTATAGAGGGATAACCACTTCCCTTTTTCTACTTGTGATGCTCCTCCCTATGCATCCCAGTATCCCACTTGCTATCCTTACTGACCTGTCATATTGCTTGCCCACCTTTAGGTCATCTGATATGACTACCCCCAGATCCCTTTCCATTATTGTTGCTGTTAATATCTCCCCTGCCATTGTGTACTCTTCTCCTGGATTTTTGTTTCCCAGGTGCATTACTTTGCACTTATTTGCATTGACTCTAAGTTGCTATACATCTGACCATTCCTCCAACCCTAGCCAAGCCACTTCTTCTCCTTTCTAACCCCCCTCTTGTGTATCAGTTATGTTACAGATCTTTGTGTCATCTGCAAAGAGGCACACTTTTCTTTCTAGACCCTCTGCAATGTCACCTATAAAGACATTAAAGAGGACTTGACCCAGTACTGAACCCTGAGGTACTCTACTAGTAACCCCCCTTTCTTTGGAGTGAGTTCCATTCACTATTTCCTGCTGTGTCCTGTTGTACAGCCAGTTGCTACCCAGGCTACCACCCTTGGACCCACTCCCAGGCTGGCTAACTTGATTATTAATCTTTTGTGTGGGACTGTGTCAAATGCCTTGCTAAAATCAAGGTAGGCCATATCCACAGCCTCTCCCTGGTCTACTACTTTGGTCACCCAGTCAAAGAAATTGATTAGATTCGTCTGACATGATCTTCCCACTGTGAATCCATGCTGCCTTGGGTCCTGTGCCCTGCTGGCCTCTAGGTACTCGACAATTCTTTCCTTCAGAAGTGATTCCATCATTTTCTCAATCACTGAAGTCAAACTGACAGGTCTGTAGTTTCTTGCTTCTGCCTTGCTCCCACTTTTGCACTTTTACAAAGCCTATGGCTGCCACTTCCTACCTTTCTTACCCCAAATTTGGATTGCATCTTATGGGCCTCATGACCCTATGGCACACCCCGGCATCAATCGGCCTGTGGAGGATGGGGGTGGTGGGGTTAGGGGCTCAACCATAATGTCTCATTTCTCCACTTTTTTTACTTTAACCATAACTGATGCATTAAACTATGTTATTTGCAATGAATATATATATATGTATATGTATATGTATATATATATATATATATATATATATATTCTATGCAAAAAACTTCATTAATGCATCAGTTAGGGTTCTTCTTCAGTGAAAAAGTAGAAAATTCAGGGTTAGGGTTAGGCCCCTTTGGACCCCTCAGCTCACCCCCAACTGGCATCAAGAGTGCAGCGTTGGGGTCATTGGTCTAACTCTCACCCCATCACATGTGTAAAGAAGCAGAGGTATAGGAGAATGGGTGTGAGTTAGATCGATGACCAACGCTGCACCCGATGCTGGTTGGGGTGGGCTGGGGGTCCAAGGGGCTTTCAACCCAACCCCGAATTTCTCACTTTCACTGTAGAAGAACCCTAACTGATGTATTAATGAAGTTTTTTGCATAGAATTTCCTTACTTTTTAAGAAAGAATAGAAAAGTAGAAAGTTGCTCAAGTTGGTGGGAGCACAGGCCAGATTGCACACCTAATGACTAAAAAGTACATTCACAACAGCAAGGCCAGCCACCAAACAAATGTTAATCTAGTAGATTAATAGAAAACGCAGCCCACAAAATGTAAACTGTGTCACACAATATGTCTGTAAAAAATATATTGTCTGACACGTAAACACCTCTATTAACATCTACAGGACATGCCATCAACACCCTCCAAATTTCAAGTAAAAACACTAAACCATGTCCAAGATATGACATTTCAAAATTTGAAATTTTCATTCGTCAGAGTGGCACAGTTCCACACCTGTTGACATTTAACACACACAATGACTGAAAACTACATCCATGACACTAAGGCTAGGTACCCTATCAATTTCAAGCCACAGCCACAAGCAAAACACTGTCTGCAACACGTAAAGTGCTTCACGCAATATCTCCACAAAATTTTTTTCTCTGACATGTAAACACCATAATTCACATCTACAGGACATGCCATAAACACCCTCCACATTTCAAGTAAAATGACCAAACTGTTGCTGAGATATTCAATATGAAAGATTACTAAAATTCCCCTATCTATTCCATTATAAAAAAATCTGGCCATCTTGTGCCTCCCTTGCGATCAAATTTGGCGATCAAAGAATCTCACGATCAAAGAATTTGCAGGCTCATGATCAAAGAATTTACAGGATCACAAACAAAGAATTAAAAATATTATAAATCAAAAAATTTAAGAAATTGCAGTATACCACCATCACAGAACGAAGCCCCCTGAGTAAAACCCACCCTCATTTGACTTCCTGGGACACCCCTGGGCTGAGAAAATAGATTTTTAAACTGGGCCATCTCGTCCCTCACTCATGATGCACAATCACGATGAAAGAATCTCACGATCAAAGAATTTGCAGGCTCACAATCAAAGAATTTGCAGGCTCACGAACAAAGAATTAAAAATATTATAAATCAAAAAATTGAAGGAATGGTGGTAAACCATTGCCATGGTTCAACACAATGAAGTTCCCTTAGTAAAACCCACCCTCATTTGACTTTCTAGGACACCCCTGGGCTGAGAACATTGATTTTTAAATTGGGCCATCTCGTCCCTCTCTCACGATGCACAATCTCGATCAAAGAATCTCACAATCAAAGAATTTGAAGGCTTGCAATCAAAGAATTTGCAGGCTCAAGAACAAAGAATTAAAAATGGTGAAACATGAATTTTTCACTGATTTGAACCAAACCAACTACATGCCTCGATAGAACGGACCCTCCTGAATAAAACCCACCCTCATTTGTGTCCTTATCCCACCCCTGAGCTGAGATATTAGTGTTTTTAGGTCATGATGCAAGATCACGATCAAAGAATTTGAAGGCTCATGAACAAAGATCGTTAGAGAGAAGCAAATTAAGATTTTAAAAGCTTATAACTCTATTTTATCACCAATTGGGATGAAACTAAAGGCATGGCTCAATAAATCAGAGTCCCCTGAGTAAAACCCATCTAAGTTTTAATTCAGAAGTGACTCCTGAGCTGAGATACTTGTGTTTTTCCAATCGGAAAATAAAAAACAAAATGGCGGACCTCACAATCAAAGAATTTTGAAAATCCTCGGGGACAAAGATTCTTAACCATGAGGTGGCAAATTCTTTGATTGCCAGGTGGGATGAGATGGCCAGAACCCCCATTCTTTAATCACAAGATATATATCTAAATTTTCCCATTGACTTATAATGGGAACTTAAAAGGGGCATAACCTTGTTTTTTTTCTCTTTTAGATATTTCCTGAAGAAGACCTAAGGTCGAAACGTAGATTTTTAACTCTATTTTCTATTTTCAGCGTGCATTTAATATAACTATTTTGTTTTGCTTTATAACCTTTGAATGCCTTAATATTTTTTCACCACACAAAAAGTGGCATGTTTGGCCACCAAAGCTCTTTCAAATGAGCCATCTCACAGAGTGGCATGCCACACTATGGCTGTGCAGGACCACATTAAGTATGCCAAAAGGTGCCTCCAAAAATGGATAATTTTGCATTTTTCAGTGCTTTTGTACATTAAGACCGGAATTCTGACAGAAATGCAATTTGGCAACTCAAGAGATCTAGTCCACCCCAATGTGTATACCAAATTTCAGGCAAATCCACTGAACGGGTCCAAGGTTATTAATGTCCAAACTTTTGACTTTAGTATGTAACTTGCCGCTCAACCCTAACTATAGTGGCATGCCCGCACCTCTATAATATATGTGTATATATATATATATATATATATTTTTTTTTTACAAGAAACTTCATTAATGCATCATTTAGGGTTAAAATACAAAAAGTAAGGAAATGAAACTTTGAGGGTTGACCCCTCCCCCCTTCAACCTGCCCATCATCCCGAGATTGACAGCTGGTGGGGTGTGTCCTTGGGGTAGTGAGGCCTAAATCTCACCCTATTCCATGTGTAATCATATTCACTAGCCACAGAAAAGAAGAATGGGGTGAGATTTAGGCCTGACAACCCAACGACACACCCCATCAGCTGTCAATCTCAGGATGATGGGCAGGTCCGGGGGGGGGAGGGTTAATCCTAAAAGTTTCATTTCCTTACTTTTTGTGTTTTAACCCAAAATGATGCATTACCAAAGTTTTTTGCATAGAATTTCCTTACTTTTTGAGAAAGAATATAAAAGTAAAAAGTCGCAGAAGTTGGTGGGAGCGCGGGGCCCAAAATTTCTGGATAAGGTAAGACTACAAGTACTGAATATCATACGTATTGCTGGGAGCGCATATGGGTGGGAGCATGGGCCCCAAAAGCTCCCACCACATTGAAAGAAAGCAAAGTGTCAGTCATCACAGTGGCATAATTCAACACCTGTTTACATGTCAGACATGTAACCACTGGAAATTACCTCCATGTCAGTAACGCCAAGCACCTAATAAATGTGAACCCAGTACCACAATACAAAATGGCATACTCAAAACATACAGTGTGTCACGCAATATGTCCACAGCAATTTAATTTTTCAACACGTAAACACCATAATTCACATGAACAGGACATCCCCAGAAGACCCTCCAAATTTCAATATAAAAGACAAAACTTTTTCTGAGATATAAAATGTGAAAGTTTGAGATTTTCATTTGTTGGAATGGCAGACTTTCACACCTGTTAAGATTTTAGATACCTAATGACTGAAAAGTAGATCCATGACAGTAAGGCTAGCTACTGTATAAATTTCAAGCCAGCACGAGAATGGAAAATGCTGTCCGACAAACGTAAATTGCGCCATGTAATATCTCTGCAGAAAATGTGTTGCTCGACATGTAAACACCATAATTCACATCTACAGGACATGCCATCAACACCCTCCAAATTTCAAGTAGAAAGACCAAACCATTTCTGAGATATTTAAAGTTAAAGATTGTTAAAATTGGCCTATCTGTTGCATTCAAATCTGGCCATCTAGTCCCTCCCTTGCTATCAAAGATCACGATCAAAGAACCTCATTATCAAAGAATTTGCAGGCTCGTGATCAAAGAATAAAAAGTGGTGAAATTCAAATTTTAGACATAAATACATGAAACCACCAGCATGGTTCGATAAAATAAGCCCCCTGAGAAAAACCCACCCTTATTTGTGTTCATAACCCACCCCTGAGTTGAGAAATTAGATTTTTTCAACTGGCCATCTTGTCCCTCCCTCACAATCAAAGATCATGATCAAAGAATCTCGTGATCAAATAATTTGCAGGCTCACGATCAAAGATTGTTAGTAGGTCATGATCAAAGAATAAAAATGTGTAAAACTCTATGTTTTGACCATTTTGAACAAAACCAAAGGCATGGCTTGATAGAGTGAAGCCCCCTGAGCAAAACCCATCCAAGTTTTACTTCAGGAGTTACTCCTGAGCAGAGATATTTGAATTTCTTTGACCAGAATCTTAAAACAAAATGGTGGCTGTCATGATCAAAGAATTCTCAGAGTCAAAGATTCTTTGACTAGGAGGCTGCAAATTCTTTGATTGTGAGGAGGGACCTGATGTCCAAAACCCCATTCTTTGTTAGCAAAACAACCATATAAATTTTCCCATTGACTTATGATGGGAATTTAAAACTGCAATAACTTTTGAATGGATTAATATTTTTTCACAAAATGAAAAGCGGCATGTTCATTGACTGAAGTTGTTTCAGATGAGCCAACTCACAGAGCAGCACACCGCATGATGGCCATACAGCACCACAGACAAAATTCCCCAAACTGTCCACATAACTGGCAAAAAGTGCATTTTTCAGTGTTTTGGTGTGCAAAGACCATAAGTCCAACTGAAACAACATTTGGCGGATCAAGAGAACTACCATTCCCCACCACACATATCAAATTTCATGCAAATCCATTGAACAGGTCCAAGGTTATTAACATGCAAAATATTGAGTTTAACAGAGAAGTGGCTTCACACCCTAAATATTGAGCGCAACCGCATTCCTATAACTAATATATATATATATATATATATATATATATATGTATATATATATATATATTCCATTTTATTTTGCTCATTTATTTTACTGTTTTTGGAAGCATTATATTTTGCCTCCTTTGTATGTTTTATATCCCATCCTCGTTGGGGTGGAACCTTTGTAAATTAGCTGTCTGTGCTCAAAGGTGTTGTATGAACATATGAATGTGCCAGCAGAAACAGACCACTCAGTCTATCTAAGTCTGCTTGAGTGTGCAGCTAGCACCCCTAGTTTACAGCTGCCCCATCCTCCCTTTGCCTTGTCATCCCACTGCCACCCCACTAATCCAAAAATGAATAAATAAATAAAATATTTACACCGAATTCTGGGAGAGAGGTTCCAGGGCTTTACTATGTCTCCTGTCTGAGTGGGCCCATGAACAATTTACACTTGGACTCACAGATGGACTGTCCTAAACCAAAAAATGGGATTGCATCTTATGGCTTTATTTCTACAGATAGTAGGCAGAAAAATTGGGTGGTCCCCGAAGTTTGGAAACTGTCATTACAGAAACATAGAACTTCCAGACCAGAACTTTGCTTTCTCCAGAACAGGCAGTATTGGCAATTCACACATCTAAATTTCTACAGAACCCATTCCCCATTCCTCTTGTTAGGGCTCTCTGGACTTCTCCACTTAGTGTCTGTTACATGGGGGTTGCCACACACTTTACATGAAAAAACATTCTGCTGACAAGATGGGATTAATTAACACCTGCAGGACAAACTGTGTGTATCAGGTAACCAGTTAGCCCTGACTAAAGATCAGAGTAAGGGTTTGCTCACTTTGGCCCCAGCCAGTCTCTGCCATTAATTCCGGGGCACACAGGATCCTTCAGTCTTAGAGGGATTGCAAAGGCCTCCAGATATTTGAAACTTTTCCTTCAACACATATTTGTGGTGAAAATGGGGTCCTGAGTGATGTAATCTAGCCTTGTTGTGGGCACATACATCACCAGCCAACTCCCCAAAACCTGCCAATGCTACTGTACTCATGGTTTGTTTGTACCTTGTTACAGGCATCAGGCTTTACTGAAGAAATCCTTTCTTCTATTGAACCCGTAGCTTTACAGATAGAAACTCTCTCAATCTCTGTTCTGGACTTCTGGGACAATGATTTGTCCCTCAGGGGGTTGTCCCTTAGACCCTCTGATTTCTCAGCCCCTTTGTACTTTTCACAGAAATGAACCCATTGGGGTCCTGTTGAGACAGCTTTCTCCCACTTCTTGTAGCAATACTGTTGTCCCACTCTCTAGGGTAAGAAAAAAATGACCAGAGGTCCTTCACACAGCCTTAGGGGGGCTGGCAGACACCTCTCCAACTCATAGTTCCATTCTCCACTGTTCCAACTTGCAACTGAACTCTAGGTTCTAAACTGCCCCCTGCAGCTGAGCAAAGGGTTATGCTGCTGCGAGAGTTCTAAATGACATCACTCCTCATCTACCTAGCCTAGCTAATTAAACAGTGAGGAGTCTGTAGAAAGCATCTAATGCACTCCCTACCAGCTGCCCAACTACCTTCCTATTCTAACACTGATGGGGTTCTACTAACCCCAGGGGACTAGGTGGTTACACTCACCACAAAGGGACAAACCTTGCTGCCCTAAGCAAGGCTTTGGACTTCAAACAGTTTTACTGTGTTTTGTCCTCTGCCTGGTTCAGGCCTATTTTTAAAAGGATCTGCCATGGTAGGTTGAGGTCCTGGGTTTGGCTCCTTATCAGAGAGGGTCTGAGACACCTCTCTGTTTTGCCCAATTTTAGAATGATCTTCCTCTGAAGTGCTGGGTAAAGGGTTTTGTTTGGAGGGGGTGATCTTTAGGCTCCTGTTGATCATCTGCATGTTTGTTCTTTCTCCTAGAGTCAAATTGCTTTTTTCCCCACCTCTTGCCCCTTTAGTCCCAGCATATCCTTATCTGGAACTTCTTGGTTTTCAGTATTATTTTGTTTGATTTCCATCTGGGGGTATTCTAGATATCTGGCATTGTTCTGAGAAAGGCAGACTTGGCTGCAGAAACTGTCTGCTTTATATTATTTAATTGAAGGATTTTGCTTTCATGAGGAGTCAGTGTTTTGTTCAGAAATGTTTGCTCAGCTGATTACCTACCAACCATGTTTGAATTCAGTTGCAGATAAGACAGAGTCATTGCATTCCAATTTATTGGACCATTTGAGGAAGCGACAAAAATATTTGTGCATTTATTTGAGGTATTTTGTACATACATACATTGGATGGGTTCAGATATAACAAAGTTAAATACGGTCTTGTCTCAGTCTGGTTTACAACAAATTATTACTTTGCCCACTCGACACAATAATAGATCAGGAAATCACACATTGCTGGACTGGATATTAACAAATAGACCTATTAATATGATAAAATGTGGTTTGACCTCTGATTCGTTAAGTCATCATCATCCAGTCTTCTGTATTTGGAAACATGGGGACTGAAGAAGTCTAAGCCAATTATAAGGATTTCGAGATCTTTTCTAAATTTGATGTACATTCTTTTTGTACAGAGTTGGGTAAAATAGATTGGTCTTTTTATATTCTATCCCTGATGTGGATTCTGCATTGCATTTTTCATTACTGAGTTTACGATGTTTTGGACAGTGTAGCTCCTTGTTAAAAGAAGGGTCAGAGGGAAAATTTATGGGTGGTTAACACCTCCTTTGATTAAACTTATGAGACAATGAGACAAGGCCTGGAAAACATATAAAATGAACCATTCTGCTTCTGGTTATCATGCGTATAGGACTTTAAGGAACCAATGTAAGGCTAAGATAAGGAAGGCTAAAACAGACTATATTCATCATAAACAATGTGAAGGGTTATCTAATGCTACTACTTTTTGGAAAACAATTAACAATTTTATAAGGCCTAATGTTTGTCAACCAGGTTTAATGAGGTTGAACGGTGACTTGTTGTCTTGTCCACTGAAGATAGCTAACTAGTTTAATTTGAAATTTACTGCATTGCCTGATTCCTTTAGTGACCAGTCCAAGGTGAACTATTTGGGATTGACTGAAGATTTTACAGTTAATCCTAAACTGTACTTAAGGACTACTACTCTGAAGGAGGTAGAGAAGTTGTTGCGTTGTATTAAAAGGGACAGCTCAGCTGGTTCTGATGGCTTATGTCCTAGTTTATTGGTGGATGCTGCGTCAGTTACAGCACTTCCAGTTAGTATTATTTTCAACTTGTCTTTTGTTACAGGTACTATACCTAATATATGGAAACATACTTTGGTCACTCCTATATTTAAATCTGGTTCACAACATGAGTTTTGTAACTACAGACCTATTTCTATCTTGTCTGCTTTAGCTAAAGTTCAGGAAAGAATAGTTTATAATCAGTTGATTGAGTATGTGGATCGCTTTGGATTATTGTCTCAGAACCAACATGGTTTTAGAAAGGGAAGGAGTACTGAGACTGCCTTGGTCGAGTTCACGAACGCGGTACTTAATGGCATGGATAAAGGGTGTCTGACGGGTGCCATGTTTGTGGACTTGACCAAGGCATTCGACTCAGTTGATCACCAATTGTTGATTTCTAGACTTGAGTCATTGGGAGTTGGTGAGTCTTTCTTGGACTGGATGAGGGATTATTTAACAAATAGGTTTCAAAGGGTTAAATATAGGGGTGCTGTATCAGACTCTGTAATGGTTAAGTGTGGGGTTCCACAAGGTTCTATTTTGGGGCCACTTTTGTTTTCTTTGATTTTTGATCAACTAGTAAGTGTGATTAATAATGCTTCTCTAACACTTTACGCGACGATGCAGTAATTTATACTAGGGTTTGTCAGTTGGAGATCTAGGTGTTTCTTTAATAGAGGAAATGTGTATTTTCAGTCTTCACTTATGGCCTGTAAATTACTCTTAAACAAATCTAAGACAAAGGTGATGGTTTTGGTACCCCACCTAGACTGAGATCTGAGGTTGGTACTTTGGAAGTTAAATCTCTTGATGGACTACTGTTTGACTATGTTGATACATTTCAATATCTTGGGGTATTACTAGATTCTCATCTAAGTTATGAATCTCATTTTTGAGGGTTACCTCAAGAATACATTGTAGATTAGGTTATTTGTACAGAATCCGTTCATTTCTTATTCCTGAGTCTAGGCTGGTTATTTCAAATTGCTGCACTTCCTATTGTGAACTATGCAGCTATGATTACTGACACTGCTTCTATGACAGTGATTTCAAAGAAATCCACTTTACTTCACTTGATAGCTAAGTTTGCTTTAAATTGTTCTAAGTCATCTCATCATTGTGTGATTTTGAAAGAAATGGGCTGGTTACCGGTTTCATTAAATTTCCAATACTGTGTGGCAAGTTCATATATAAAGTTATGGACTCTGGAATTCCACATAGTATTTCAAAGTTTTGAGACCAAATATTGATGGTCATTATTCTAGACATAGGTCAGACAGTAGGTTTCTCGAGATTCCTTTTATGAAATCTAAAAGTGGACAAAGATCCTTTGCTTATATTGCTCCATTTATTTGGAATGAAATTCCTCAAGATATTAGGTGGTTGTGTTCTGTCAAAAGTTTGCTATGCATTAAGGATGTATTTTAATCTCAATTTAATTGTAACTGTTTTTTATGAATTTTTTTATGAATTTTATACGTAACAAAGACATTTTTGTCTGCAATTTGCTGTATTGTATATGTATGTTTGATTATGTATTGTCTGTATGCAATATATGTGGGTCGCACCTGTAAAAGGAACTTGTTTCCAGTGTGCTTACCCGTTATGCGAAAAAACAAACAAACAAACATACTGTGAAGTTTAGATTCACAAAAAGATGTAGAGGCTTTCAAGAAACTTGAAAAAACTTGTGACGACTTATCAGATGCCATAATAACTACAGCTTTCAGAACATCGCCTACAAACCACTTCCCTTTGTGTGATTTCTTCCACCCTGCTTCCTGTAACACTTTGTCTAACAACTGTTTTATGGATGTTTTTTGAGAGGGCACATAGCTACCTTTCCTTAAACCCAACAGCACAGCAGCTTCTGTGTGTTTAAAGCTGCAATGTAACGAAAATGGGCTAAAATTGGATCCCAACTTTTTTCTTCCTAATCGATGCCAGATTTCTTCCAGTTTATTTTGGTGGTGAAATGTGCAGTTTCCATTATCATTTAAAAAGTTTGTGAACATTTTAAAATAATTATTTCTCAGGAAAAAAGGATGCCTGCCGCATTTTTGCATTAAAATAACTCTGAGGACCTGAGGAGAATAAGAATCCAGACAAAAATGCAAATGTACCATACAGGGCACAGGAAGCATCCAGAAGACCCAAATCAACAGTTCTGCAAATATTTTTCATAACTATAGCAGAAAATTAGCTTTTTGGAAAAACATTTTTCATTGCACTGCTGCGTTAATGTTATTAGACTGCTTGACATTTTCAGAGTTGCTGTCCATCATTATTGTGGGTACATATGCAATTTTAGTCTAGTTGTAGCTGATTCTAAACTATCAGCAGCTATAGGGATTTACAGACCGACAGTAGTGATGGGTAAAATTAGTGAATTCCAAATAGTGTTGTGTGAAATTGAGAAATTTCATTACATAAAATATTTTGTGAAATGCATGCACATTTCACCCCAAACTTGTAACATTTCACCCAACAATTGTGAAATTCATCCTGAAAATAAATGATGAGATTTTGCCACAAAATGTGACATTTCACATTTGCTCAGGTGAAATTTAGAAGTTTTCATGCAAAATTTCGCATTTTGCACCCATTAAATATTTTGCGAAATTCACAAAATATTTTACGTGATGAAATCGACGATTTTGTGGCAATATTTTGCTGGTGAAATGTTATTTCACAACATCTCTAATTCCAAATCAATAGAATGTTCATGAAATTCCTTTGAAAGTTTATGATATTTCTTGGAATTTTCTTAAATTCTTAAATTGCCTGTAACTCAGTCAGTGTTATGAGTAGAGGTCTAATATTTGGCATTGCTAGTGCCCATTATAAGTCATAAACACATGCCACATTTCATAATATGTGGATGAATGGTGGAGAAGTTATAGAGGATCAAAGTCTGGCAATGCAATATTCATGTAAAAATTTCTGAGACTATTTCAATGGTTACAATGTAGCAACCTTTGGAGCTAGATAACTTGAAAACATAGATGCATATATTCTTGGCAGTCATAGAAACTGCTAAATAGATGAGTACTGGTTATGTAATTGTATGTTTTAGACATGACCTGTCTCTAGACATGACTACCAGGACTCCATTCCAAACCTGGGTTGTCAGCATGGCAGCATGAGGCTCTGATGCTGGGCACCCTAAAATCTAATACTTAGAGTCAATGAACCTGACAACATTAGTGATATTCCATTCTCTAGCTTTAATGTTATAGGGGTCAAAATTCAAGACTAAGCAGCAGCAAGCAAAGACAGAGTTTATGGAGGGTATTTAGGTATTAACAGAAATAGAGAGAATTTCTATAGCCTCTCATTTCTCAACAGGTGATGCATTGCTTATACTAACCATTACCAATGGCACAGCATGTAATACAACATGTTCAAGCTTATAAGATTGTTGCAGCCATCCTTCTAGTCAGGGCACTTTAACTGTATACCTTGATATAATCTAAGTATTTTACAGTGCATGCAAGTCATATCTTGTGTAAAAATGTAATCGGTGGATTTTTGATTGTCATGGATTTTTGGATTGGGAAGGTTTTGGAAGAGCAGCCTGTAGTGAAGACCACTGCACAAGGTGGCATTTTTATTATTTTTATCAAGAATTCCTTAGTTTTGTTGCGAGTCCTGAGATAGATGAACTGGAATTGGGTAATTAGCACATCCTGTTTGGCAGCTCAAGAGAGAGTCCTCGTACAAGTGGCTCAGTGATTGGGAGCATTTTGGAAGTGCAAGTGAGCAAGTGCACATTGCTGAGCAGCATAACACAGTCAGTGGCTGTTCTAATCTCTTTTATTAAGCAAGCGTATCTCTGGGGAGAGGTGTTGGGCAGGGTTGCTGTGGAAACCAGGGAATAGCTGTCCCTGCTGTGTGTTGTCTGCCCTAGCCCAGAGCAGTGTGGGATGGTGGAGGCTGCCACCTGTGTTCACCAGGACCACACGCAAAACAAAAACTAGCTGTTCATAGTGACTGGGTTGCAAGGGAACTGCACCTTGTAGTGAAGACCACCACATGAGGTGGCATTTTTATTATTTTTATCAAGACTTCCTTAGTTTTGTTGTGAGTGCTGAGATACACTGGAAGTGGGTAATTAGCACATACAGTTTGGTGGCTCAAGAGAGCATCCTTACATGAGCAGGTGGGAGCATGAGTGGGGCAAGCATGCGGACATGAGTGCAGAGTTGCCCGCAGAGACATGCATGTCTGCACATGTCTGCTGTGTCTACTGAGGATGCTAGGATCTTGGGCACAGCAAGCTATAATAAGTAAACAGTACCTGGTAACTGCAGAAGTAAGTGAGTGCATATTGTGTGTAGCTGGAGGCTTATAAGTTGTACCACGTCACAGGGAAAAGGTAGGTGGGTTAAAAACAAGAAGGTACGCATACAATGTAAAATGTACATAGATGGGGTACCAAGCCAAGACTTTGTATGTGATAAATGCATCCTGGTAGGAACTCTGCAAGGAGAAATTCAGCAATTACTGAACAGGATAGAAACTCAAAAAGAAACTGAAATCTTAGGACATTATATTGATGCAGTGGCACACTATGTTACTATTGAAGAAAGTTTACCCTTAAACAGTCCCTTATCTTCAGGTGGGCCTAAAGTTCCAACCCTGGTAGTCGATGAGAAAGTTGGGACATGGGAGAAGGTTACAGCAGAGACCACTACAAACAGGCACAGTAAACATTATAGCAAACCTCTAGAGATACACAATAAATTCAAGACCTTAAGCATAGATCCTGACCCTTCATAGGAAGAGATTGCTAAGGGAGCGACAGGTGGGGATTGCAAAATCAAGAGAAATGAGGAGGAGGGTAAAATGAGTGAGCAACATGTAGATCTGGGTATGGAAGACAGGGATAGTGTTATAATTGGTGATTCTGTTATGAGGGGTATTGATACCTTGGTATGTAAAGGATGAAAAGCTAGTACCACTGTGAGTACACTACCTGGAGTTCAGTTAAGAGGCATCATGAGACTTCTGGATGGGCTGCTAGAAAACACCTCCAAACCACTTGTTGTGCTACATGTAGGGATACATGATATAAATAGTAGGAAACTGGAGGAGCTACAAAATGATGTTATAGAAATTACTAAAGAGATTTGGACAAGAGAAGGTGAACTTACTATTTTAGTTATCCTTCCTACATTTGGGGGTAATGAGTACAAAGCTACAGCCATTAACAAATTAAACAGCTGGCTACGTTTCTTTGGTAAATCACAACATATTGGGTATATGGACAATTCAGTGATGTTTAGAAACATATCACTTTTCAAAGCAGATGGGTTACATCTAAATAAGGCAGGTATAAGAATCCTGGCCAAATGAATAAATGAGGTATTAAGTTTTCATTTAAACTGGAAAAGGGGGGAGGGGGAGTTTGTCAATAAATTCAAAGACCAAACATCAACCAAAAGAAGTAAAAATTGATTATCTGGCATGGAAAGGGATTTTAATTATTGCTGGGAGCCTGGTAAACAAGTTTGAAGAGCTTAAACAATTACTTGACTCTCAGGACATCCAGGTAGCCCTGATTACAGAAATCTAGTGGGAATGCAATGATACATGGGACAAAAACATCACAGGGTATAATGTATTCTCTAAATCTAGGGAACACAGAAAAGGAGGGGGCATTGCAGTTTATGTACATGATTCTGTTAAATGTGAAGAGATACAAGTGGATATGCAGGACCTAGAATTGATTTGGTTACATGTTTTACCTCATGCGGAAGCCAACATAACTTTAGGACTAGTGTACAGACCCCCGCTCCATGCCACCAGAATATGATACCCTATTATTAAAACACATAAGCAGCATTGACCCCACAGGGAGGATAATACTGATGGGAGATTTCAATCTGCCAGAGATTGATTGGCATGAAATAATAGGATTCACTAAGGTAGCTAAAGAATATGTGAGGGGTTTCGACCAAATTGGTCTACAACAAAAAGTGCTGTAGCATACAAGAGGAGAGGACATTTTAGATATTATTGTAACCAACATGGGGGACACAGTAACTAATATAGAAGTAAACAGTCCATTAGGCAATAGTGACAATAGTATGGTGTCCTTTAAAATTGTAGGGGTAAAAAAGAAAACTAGAATAGGTACAACACATAAATTAAATTTCAATTGGGCTAACTTTGACATTATAAAAAAAACATGTCACAGTGGGATTAGGAGTATGATTTTAAGGACAAGAATGTGGATAAAATGTGGCTCATGTTGTTACAGAAAATAAAGAAAGACGTACAAAATCACATCCCTATAACACAGAAATATTCCAACAAGAAATAAACTCCTGGATGGTTAAACTATGAGCTAAAGAAGTTAATTAAGAAAAAGAATGAGTTATGCAAACAGAATAAATACAATAAAAGCCACTTAGGGGACATTGCTTATAGAGACGATGCTAGAATAGTGAAAAAGGAAATAAAAAAAAAAACACAAGCTTAACATGAGATTCAGTTGGCAGCAAAGGTAAAGGACAATTACAAAGCCTTCTATACACAGATAAATAGCAGGAAAGGGAGATCTAATGCAATTAGCCCCTTAAGAGACTTAAGGAGCTTAATATGTATAGCCTCGAGGAAAGGAGGGGGGGACATGATAGAAACTTTCAAGTACCTCAAGGGAATCAACAAAGTCCAAGAGGGTAGCATCTTTCAAAAAAAGAGTGTGCAAGAACAAGGGGGCACAATTTGAAGATAGAAGGGGGTGGCTCAGAGGTAATTTAAGGAAGTATTTTTTCACAGAGAGGGTTGTGGATGCATGGAACAGGCTTCCAGAGGAGGTTGTGGAGTCAAAAACAGTGGTGGAATTCAAGCATGCATGGGACAGTCATAAGGCAATTCTAGGGGTTGGGGGTAGGAAGAAGTAGGCTGCTGGTTAACTAGGATCTGCAGCTGCTCCATCAGGTAGGGAAATGGGCAGACTGGGTGGGCCAAGAGGTCCTCATCTGCCGTCAAATTCTATGTTTCTATGTTTCTATGGCAAGAATGGCCTCAAAGCTGATAATGAGATAGCTGATATACAGAATTAGTATTTCTGCTGGATTTTTAATAATTCTAGCATGGGGGTATTAAATAGAAGTATGATATCCACTCCAGTACAGATTAAAGTAGAGCCCATGGAAGTATTAGATAGATTGCATACGGTGAAGGTAAATAAATCACCAGGTTCAGATGACATACACCCCAGAGTACTTCAAGAACTATCAACAATGTTAGCACATCCACTTGCTTATATATTTCAAGTGTCACTAGATGGGGGAAGTGCCTCAGGGATGGAGGGAACTATAGTGGTCCCCATCCTGAAAAAAGGCGCAAAACCCAACCCAGAAAACTTCAGACCTGTACGTTTGACTTCCCAAATGGGGGAAATATTGCAGGGTATCTTAAGAGACCATATATAAATCATTTGGAGGTAAATGACCTGGAGGACCCATTATAACATGGGTTTAAAAAACCTAGTTCATGCCAGACCAATATGCCTGTTTTTTTATGAATAAGCTAGCAGAAACTTAGATCAGGGTCATCCAGTTGATGTTGTTTTCCTGGATATTTTGAAGGCCTTTGATAAGATCCTGCATATCGAATTAGTTAACTCCATAAATAAAATCAAACTAGAAACTAACATTATAAATTGGATAAGGGAATGATTGGAGGAAGAAAACAAGGTACTGTGGTAAATGGTGTACTCTCGATTTGGGCACAAGTGATAAGTGGGGTCCCCAAGGGATCGGTTCTGGGACCCTGGCTCTTCAATATCTATGTTTCTTCCTTAAAGTTAGGGCAACATAATATGTGGTTATCCAAGTTTGCCGACAACTGCAGAATAGGGGCAATGGTACAAAATTCTGCTGATGCTATGGAACTACAGCATGTCCTGGATTATGTTTATAGTTGGACCATCAATAATAAGTTAGAACTAAACCTTAATAAGTGTATGGGGATGCATACAGGGAGGCACAATGGACAACATAAATATAAAATTGGTAGCTGAAGAAAGAGAATCGGGCATAAAAATCAGGAATGAAGTACAGTTTGGGCCACACTGTGGTGATATAGTTATAAGGGCTAACCAAAACCTAACTCATATCTTAAGGCACATATCTAGTCTGGACATTAGAGTGATAATGCCATTTTATGGGTCCCTGGTCAGACCTCATCTGGAGTACTGTGTTCAGGTCTGGTCACCCTATAAAAAAGATGAAATTAAAAGGATAGAGGGTATTCAGCGGAGAGCTATTAAATCAATCAAGGGACTAAAAAGCTCACCTTATGAGGAAAGGCTCACAAGTTTAAATCTTTTTTCCTTGAGCTATAGGAGGATTTGGGGGGGGGGCATGTGTATGCTGTTTATGGCATTGAAGGATCTTAAGTTAAGGGAGAATTTGGGACTGAGTTTCAAAGAATGCTTGTATGAAAGTAGAAGACATCCCCTGCAGCTTCATATGGGTAAATGGAATCTGCAAAAAAGAAAATATTGGTTTAGTCAGAGGGATGTATCTTACTGGAATAGTCTACCATTGGAGGTAGTGGAGAGTAAGACTATGAAAATGTTTAAAATAAGTCTGGATACTTTCTGGAAAGAAATAAACACACAATTTTAGACAAACAAGACACCAAAGACAAAAGTCTAATTAAGCTTGTGAAAATCTATGAAATCTATAAAATGTATATATCTCATGTTTTGAAAATACAATAACATTTTGAACTTAAAAAAATAATTATATCAGATGCATTACAGAGAAAAAATTATGAAACATTGTTGAAAATACATTGCTAACAAATTACAATAAGATAAAAATCATTTGTATATATCGCTGAATGAATATGGTGCCTAACATGCATTATGAAAAATCTATCATTTTCAGAAACAATTTTATCTTAAACAGAGAGAAAAAAGTCTAAAGTGTAATATTTGATCAACCATTTTTATATGATGAACAAAATACTTAAATTGTATAAAATACTGTAAAGAAGAGTACAACTCTGAAAGGTAAGCAGACATGTACAGTAAATACATTTCTATAAAATCATAAACTCACCTAACCATGTTTATGTTCAAAGCCATACAATGGCAGAAATAGAGCAGAAAGAGAAAAAAGAAAGCAGAAGGCAGGCACACGGTCTTCAAATAATTAACTGTAACAGAACTAGTGGAAGCAACCAGGACCACTGTGCTTCAACACTATGGTTCCCCTCAGGAAGACCACAGTGTTAAAGTGCAGTGGTTCTGGTTGCTCCCACTAGTTCTTTATTTGCACTGGATTTATCTGCTATTGTTGCAATAAAATCCTTTTATTTGAATGAATTCTGGACCCTGGTTCTTCATTGGGGTGTGCAGTTCCCCTTGTTTGTTGTTCATGCTTGGACTGGCCATCTGATCTGCAACCCCCTGCTGTTTCCAGCGTGGCACTAAACACTTTGTTCCTGTTCCCTATCTTCCAATGCAGCCTGTGTCAAACAGCTCGCTGCATTCACCTAAGGGGCCATGCACCAGCCTTGCACCACAAAAGTAGCTGTGGCATGGTGCTAAGGAGCTTTCAACAGATGTTGGCTGCCATATCCCCTAATCTTGTAATTTCAAACTCCATCCCAAAGACAAAGGTTGTACAGTACTTAGAGATACCCTGGGAAGGCTGGCAACCCAAATGTTTGCCACTGTGTGCCCCCACCAGCCTCGATCTGCCAGTTCTCGACACCTACAGGACCCATTACACTGGTGATCCAGTGCTTCTCCCCCCATATACCATGATGATAATATATACACATCAATATGTCCCTGGTAGATTAATGGCTCCCCAGCTTCGTGCTCTGGTATTCACTGACCTTAAAATGGAATAATAATAATAATAAACTTTATTTTAAAGCACCTTTACAGTAATACAGCATATAAAATCCGATAAAACACAGAAGATCCATACAGCTAAATAAGAGGCAGTATAGCACAGTGGTTTAAGGTTCTGAGCTGCCAACATGGAGACCTGGATTTGAATTCCACAGCCCCCCACTTGCATACTGTGTGACCCTGAGCAAGTCATTTAACTTTCCTGTGCTCCCAGGGGGCACCTGTACACAAGCTTTCAGCTTAATGTGTCTCTCCTGGTAAAACAAAGGTAAAAAAAAAAGATAACCGAATAAATAAATATCTAAAATATTCATTCTGGGTAGACACTATGTAACAGATGGGTCTTCAA
Organism: Neoceratodus forsteri; assembly: GCA_016271365.2. Lineage (NCBI taxonomy): Eukaryota > Metazoa > Chordata > Ceratodontiformes > Ceratodontidae > Neoceratodus > Neoceratodus forsteri. The sequence goes on from CM028136.1 coordinate 89,743,099, forward strand.
GCCATAAGTCATTACTGTACTCCCTGGTATCCCTCCCTCATACCCATAATGCAATGTATACCCCCAAAAGTATCCCCACACCCCCACCCATTAGTCCCAACTACCAACCAGCAGATAACATCCCCACCTGGTAGTCTAGTGACCCCCAACCACCCCTACCCTGTCTCAATCATATCCCCCGGTCCCTTCTCCATCCAAGTAGTACATGTTCAGCTCTCTCAGCCTCTCCTCATATGGTCTGTCCTCCAGTCTCTGGATCATCCTTGTTGCCCTGCATCATACCTTTCCAGTAATTTCACATCCTTCTTCAGATATTGGCACCAGAATTACACACAGTACTCCATGTGCAGCCTGACCAATGCCTTGTAGAGAGGCAAGATCACCATCCTGATCGTGGAGGAGATTCCTCTCACGATACAACCCAGCATCCTGTTGGCTTTCACTGCTGTGCTTCTACACTGCCCTGTCTTGTTCATCTTCCCCGTTACTACCACCCCTAGATCCTTCTCCTCCATGGTGGAACCTAGCTGCACTCCTCCTCCAGCTGGTAATCCCTCCCTGGGTTCTCTGCTCCAAAGTGCAGGACTTAGCAGTTTTTTGTATTGAACCCCAACTGACACACTTCTGACCACTCCACCAGTCTGGACAGTTTATTCTGCAGTCCCTGCCAACCTGCTATATCATCCACCACTGCCACCAATTTGGTATCATCAGCAAATATACTAATCTGATTTCTGACACCATATGAGATGTCTGCTAAGAATATTCCAAATAGCACTGTCCCCAGTACTGATTCCTGTGGCACCCTACTCATCATAGCCCTTGGAGATGAGAGTTCCCCCCATCCCTATCCTCTGCTGTTTCCCCTGCAGCCAATTCTCAGTTCAGTTAACCATCTTAGTCCCCACCCCATGTATCTCAACTATCCTCTCAACCTCCCACATAGCACCGAATCGAAGGCCTTACTGAAGTCCAAGTATATGATATCCACTGCATGACTCTTGTCCAATTCCCTTTTGACCCAGCTGTAATACTCAGCTAGGTTCATTGGGGCAGGATCTTCTGAAGACAAAGCCATGCTGGTGACTGTCCTGGTACCCATTGTCTTCCATAAAGGTCACCAGTCTTTCCTTAAGTATTGTCTCCATCAGTTTCCCCACAATAGAAATTAGGCTTACTGGCCTGTAATTACCTGAGTCATCCTTCGGTCACTTTTTTAGATGTGTATCACATGGGCCATCCTCTGGTTATGTGGTACGCACCCTGTGTCCATGGCAGTATTAAATAGTTCAGCCAGTGGTCCAGTCATGATCACAGCCATTTCCCTCAACATCCTGGAGTGTATGCCATCCAGTACTGGTGCCTTATCCACCCTCAGAGCCCTTAACCCTTCTAATACTCTACCCTCAGTGATCACCCCATCTGTTACCCCCTCTCTCACCCTGCCCACCTTGCCCACCCCCTGTGGTAGCGGCCCTCCTTTCTCCCTCATGAATACAGAACAGAAGTACTCATTTAGTGCTTCTGTTGATCCATCCTTTTCTCTGCCTACCCCCTTCCTGATCCTCACTATCTGATTCTTGTAGCTCCTTTTCTACTATATGTATCTGAAGAAGTCCTTTTCCCCATCCCTGATGCCCTGCACCAGCTTCAATCCCTGGAGGCCTTAGCTGCTCTGATTCCCTTGATAACTCCCTTGGACCTCTTCACGTACTCCTCCCTATCCTCCCCCTTCCCAGATTTCTTGTATTTCTTGAATGCTGCTTTTTTAGCCCTCACCATTTCTAATACCCCTCTTCTTAACCAGCTCAGTTTTTTAGCCCTTCCTTTTTTGCTTTGCAATCTGGTTCATGTCTCAGTCACTTCCAATATCCCCAATTTTATTTTTTCCCATTTCTGATTCACATCCCAGTGTGGCTGTATCCCTTTCATATGCCCTTTAAGATTTCACCCACCGCACCAAAGTCAGCCTGTCTGAAGCCCACCACCTTGGTCCATGTACCCACTGTTTTCTGCTCATATTAAGTATGAACCATACTGAGTTATGATCATTCAGATCCAGCAGGTCCTCCACCCCACCTCCCTTACAGTCTCCCTGTTGGCCAGAACTAGATCCAGTGTATTACCCAACCTAGTTGGCTCAGTGATCATCTGTTCCAGGAAGCAGTCCTGGAAGGCTTCCAGGAGAATTTGCTCCCTGAAATGGCATATACCATATTTTCTTTCAGTCCCAATCATTCGCACCTGCCCCTAGTGTTTGAGATCACCATGGGATTGATTCAGATGCTGTGCCCCTGTCAAATTCCACCAATAGTCTATAGAATGAGGAAAAATAATACAATGAAAGTATACAACCCATCAAAGATTTGGAATTGTCATTAACCTGAAAAGAGAGGTCTATTTTATTTTGGATTTCATTTTTGAGACAATCATAGATTTCCTTATCCAGAGCAGAAATATGAACATACGAACATATGAAATTTGCCAGCAGATAAAGGCCTAGAGGTCTATCAAGTCTGCTCGAATGTGCAGCTAGCACCCCTTATTCTGCAGCTGCCCCTCCCTTCCACCCTTCCCCTTTATTAACCCTCCCCCATGTCCTGTCCCATCCTGGTTTGAAGCAGTCCACTGTTCTATTACATACCACTTCAGCAGGTAATGCATTCCACCCAGCCACCACCCTCTCTGTAAAAAAGTGTCTCCTCATCTCCCTCCTGAATCTTCCTTGCTCCGGTCTCATATCATGGCCCCTGGTGTCCCTCCCCTCCCTTTCTTTGAACAGCCCCTCTGTACCTGGCTTGTTTATCCCTTTCATGTATTTAAAGGTTTCAATCATGTCACCCCGTCTCTCCTCTCCTCCAGTGAGTACATGTTCAACTCCTTCAATCTCCTCTCGTATGATAAGTCCCCCAGCCCCTTGATCATCTTTGTCACTCTGTGCTGCACCCCCTCCAGTAACTTAAATGTTTAATTTAGCTATTAAATCATTAAAAGAAAGAAGTGAACCATTTTCTAGGATATCTTTAAACATGCAAATACCCTTGTTCTTCCATGAAATGGTGTTAAGTAGCCTACTATTATGTGAAAAGTTACGGTTATTCCAAATTGGTTGGTCTCCAACTGGTTCATATTATGTTTTAGAAGAAGACAAATCTGTTTTATTTGTCTGATGGTGTCTGACAAGATTTTGTTATTTATTGGATTAAGAGGTTTAGCATATAATAAAGATTAAAGCTCTATTCCCTGATAACCCACAATCTCTTCTTCATACATACGAACATACGAAGAAGCCATCAGAAGATAGCAATTTGGTCTATTATGTCTGCTCATATTGCAGGGTCCAGTTCTTGAGCTACTGCCCCTGCCCCTCTCCCAACTCCTCCCATCCTCCCTACCCATGACCCTTACACCCTTCTCCTATACCTGTCCCATCCTTTCTTAAAGCTGCCCACTGTCTTCAATGAGATTACCTCTTCCAGCAGTGCATTCCAAGTGTCCACCACCATCCCTGTGAAGAAGTGCTTCCTGATCTCCATTCTAAACCTCCCACCCTCCAGTTTAAGACTATGCCCCCTCATGTTATGGTTGCCACTCAGCTTAAAGAGACTCTCCTTATCAACCTATTTATTCCTTTCAAGTACTTGAAGGTCCCAATCGTGTTCCTCTCTCTCTCTCCTGTGTTCCAGGAAGTACATGATCAGTGTCCTCAACCTCTCCTCATATGCCTTGCCCTGCTGACTGGCTATCATCTCTTTAACCATCCTTTGGAGCTTCTCCAGCAGGTTAATGTCCTTTATGAGGTGTGAGCACCAGTACTGAACTTCATACTCTAGATGTGGCCTTACCAGTGACCTGTACAAGGGCAGTATAACCTCCTCTCTCCTACTACTGATCCCCTAGATATGCATCCCAGCATCTTGTTTGCATTTGCTGCTGGTTTATTGCACTGCATGGAGTTCTTCAGGTCACTAGTGATCATCATTCCCAGGTTCTTCTCTTCCTCTGATGCAGATACTGGGACTCCACCCAGGTAGCACTCTGTCCTGGGATTCTTGGCTCCAATATACATAACTTTGCATTTCTTGGCATTGAAGCCAAGCTGCCAGATCCTGGACCACCTCCCCAGCTTTTCCAGATCATCCTGTAGGTCTTGCATCCCTTAAGCTGTGTCTACTCTCCCACACAGCTTCAATGTATACCAAATCAGGAATGTAATTTTTCACTGTCCCTTCTTGAAACCACTTTGCTGTTTGTGCTGCCCTGGGTACTAAGAAGTATAGGCAAAAATCTGGAACTTTAAGACCGCCTTTATTTTTGGATCTACACATCTTTTATATCCCCAAATGTATTTGGCTACCTGTGAATATATGCCATGTATCCACCTTTTAGTAAAACAACAGGGCATCATCATGAAGAGGTAAAGCATTTTGAGAAGATTCATCTTAATGGATTCTACCTGCCCCAAAAACGTAGGGGTAACTTGTTCCATTTAATGAGGTCCTCACACACCCTGCATTTATTCTCTGCTGCATTTTTGGTTATTGTCTTATGTAATGTATTAAAGATACTGATTCCTAAGAAGTCTACAGTATATGTTCTTTGGCCAAAGTGAGCACAAGAGCATTACTGCCTTCCATAATGCAGAATTTATTAAGCAAGCAATAACACATGATGAGGTGTGGTTTATCGCCTGATAAGAGCACGCACAGGGGTGTACTAAGGCATGACGGCGCCGAAAGTGCTTTACCACTGGGCGGCTCTTATCAGGGCTTATAAACCACACCTCGGAGTGTGTTATTAGCTATAAATGGGCTCCCGTGTAAAGAAGTTGTCTTAAAAAAATTACTATAAAAAGTGTACACAGAAAGAGTGAAAGATTTTACATTAGTTGAAAATAAGAAAAACATAGAAACATAGAAACATAGAATTTGACGGCAGATATTGGTCCACCCAGTCTGCCCATTTCCCTACCTGATGGATAAGCTGCAGATCCTAGTTAACCAGCAGCCTACTTCTTCCTACCCCCACCCCCTAGAATTGCCTTATGACTGTCCCACGCATGCTTGAATTCCACCACTGTTTTTGACTCCACAACCTCCTCTGGAAGGCTGTTCCATACATCCACAACCCTCTCTGTGAAAAAATACTTCCTTAAATTACCTCTGAGCCACCCCCCTTCTATCTTCAAATTGTGCCCCCTTGTTCTTGCACACCTCTTTTTTTGAAAGATGCTACCCTCTTGGATTTTGTTGATTCCCTTGAGGTACTTTAAAGTTTCTATCATGTCCCCCCTTTCTTTCCTTTCCTTTCCTCGAGGCTATACATATTAAGTTCCTTAAGTCTCTCTTCATATGTCTTCCGGTGCAGACCCTGCACCATTTTAGTTGCCCTCCTCTGGACAGCTTCCATCCTGTCTATGTCTTTGCGGAGATTGGGTCTCCAGAACTGCACACAGTACACCAGATGTGGTCTCACCAGCTGTCTGTACAGAGGGATAATAACTTCCTGTTTTCTACTGGTGATGCCTCTCCCTATGCATCCCAGTATCCCCCCAGCCCTCCTTGCTGCCCTCTCACATTGCTTGCCCACCTTTAGGTCATCTGATATGACTACCCCCAGGTCCCTTTCCATTTTTGTTGTTGTTAGTATCTCACCCCCATTGTGTACTCTTCCCTGGGTTTTTTTTTCCAGGTGCATTACCTTGCACTTCTTAGCATTGAATCTAAGCTGCCATACATTTGACCATTCCTCTAACCTTGTCAAGTCCTTCTCATCCTTTCCACCCCACCTTGTGCATCAACTCAGTTGCAGATCTTTGTGTCATCTGCAAGAGACATACTTTTCCTTCCAGTCCCTCTGCAATGTAAGCTATAAAGACATTGAAGAGGACCGATCTAATACTGAACCTGCAGTACCCTGCTAACCCCCTTTTTCAGAGTGGACTCCATTTACTATTACTCTCTGTGTCCTATTCTCCTGCCAATTCTTTACCCAGGCTGTCATCTTGGGACCCACTCCCAGGCTGGCTAACTTGTATATTAATCTTTTGTGGGACTGTGTCAAATGCCTTGCTAAAGTCTAGGTAGGCCATGTCCACAGCCCTCCCTGATCAACTACTTTGGTCACCCAGTCAAAGAAATCTATCAGATTTGTCTGGCATGACCTTCCACTGTGAATCCATGCTGCTTGGGTCCTGTGCCCTCTGGCCTCTAGATACGAATAATTCTTTCCTTCAGAAGTGATTCCATCATTTTCCTACCACTGAGGTTAAACTAACAGGTCTGTAGTTTCCTGCTTCTGCCTTGCTCCCACTTTTGTGAAGGGAATCACATCTGCCATCCTCCAGTCCTCAGGTACCACCCCATCTTCCCATGATTTGTTAAAGAGGGTAGTCAATGGTGTCACTAGTTCTACCCTTAGTTCTTTTTAGAATTCTGGGATGAATCCCATCAGGCCCCATTGCTTTGTCCACCTTCAGTTTAAGAGCTCTTTCAGAACCCTTTCTTCTGTAAATGGGCTGGTATCAACTTCTGTATCCAGAGTGTTTCTACTGTTTGTTTTAGGTACCTCCCCTCTTCCTTTGTAAATACTGAGCAAAAATATTTGTTTAGTATCTCTGCCTTTCACAGTCACCTCTGCCCACCCTCCCTCCCTTTTATAGCCTCACTATCCCTCCCTTGGTCTTTCTTCGCTCCCTGATGTACCTATAAAAGGTTTTATCCCCCTTCTTAACTGAGTTGGCTATCTTTTCCTCGGTTTGGGCCTTTGCTGTTCTGACTGCCTTCCCAGCTTCCTTTTACTTTAACTGATACAGTTCTCTGTCCTGTTCCTTCTGTGATTCCTTGTACTTTCTGAATACTTTCTTTTTCTCTTGAACCTTCACTGCCACTTCCTTTGAGGACCATAGTGGTTTCTTACATCGTTTCGTTTTGTTAATTCCTTCACACAAAGGCTTGTTATCTCTGTGATGGCAGTTTTTATTATTACCCATTGTTCTTCCCCTCCTTCCTGCCCATTTGCTGGTGCATTCCTTGGCACTCTCCCATTTTAGCAAAGTCAGCCCTCCTAAAATCCAGTACCTTTGTTTTGTATGGCTAGCACTCTATTGCTGTGTTTATTGTGAACCATACTGTTTGATGGTCGCTAGTTCCCAGATGGCTACCCACTTCTACATCGTGATCCTCTCTTCATCTCCATTTGAGAGAACCAGATCTAAGATTGCTCCTCTCGAGTGGGCTCCAATACTAGTTGTCTAAGGCATGCCCCTGTGGGGCATCTAGAATAACCCCACTCTTAGAAGTGGCTGCTGCAACTGCACTCCAGTTAACATCTGGCATATTCAGATCACCCATCAGCAATATCTCCCCTTTATCTGCCATTCTAAGTATACTTTCTATCATTTCCTTGTCCATTTCCTCCCCCTGAGAGGGGGGTCTGTATACAACCCCTGTGCGGATTGTGGTGCCATTGCCTGCCTCAAAATTGACCCACAGTGCTTCTTCTCCTCCCTGTTTACCCTTTTGTTCTGTTGCTTTGATTCCTTCCCTTATGTGAGAGCTTCTCCTCCTCTTCTTTACCCTCCCTATCCCTCCTGTAGATAGTGTATCCTGGTATGTTTACGCCCCAGTCATGGTTCTGTGTGTACCATGTTTCTGTGACTGCCATCGATATCCAGATCTTCCTCCTCCATCAAGCCCACTAATTCAGGAAGCTTGTTACCCAGACTACGGGCATTGGTACTCATTGCTCTCCATTTTTTGATGGCTTTACCTTCTGTAGCAGCAACCCCCACTGACCTTTCTACTTTGGTCTTTTTCTCATTCAGTACCCTGTTTTGTAGGGGGAGGCTGGGATTTTCCTGCTGCTTATCAGTGCCTCCCCCCTTGACTAGTTTAAAGGCTTGCCAATGAAGCATTTAAACCGATTGCCCAAAAGACTTGTTCCCTTCCTGGACAGATGCAGACCATCCTGTCAGTATAGGCTGGTGTCCCTCCAGGTGGAACCCCAGTCCCCAATGAAGCCAAACCTCTGTGCTCCACACCATTTTTTCAACCATTTGTTAAACTGCTTGGTGCAAAGTACCCTCACCTCACTCATGCCACTGACAGGCAGCACCTCTGAGAAGGATACTGTGTTCCTGTTTTTGTATTGCAAATGCCCCGACCAAGTTCACAGTATACTGATCCACAACAAAAAATTAACAGAACAAACTGCATGTATTCTAACCTCTCCTCCCCGATGGTAGAAAAATATCTGGCTTGAAATCTTCACTATCCCAATAACTGCCCGTGATCCACCGAGCATCCCGCGTGCTGATAAGAAACGGCTTTCAGTTCAGTCTGTGACACAGTCTCACATTCAGTCTCCATTGTAATCTAGCAACTGTGCCTCCTGCAGCTTTCAAACCCACTTCAATAGCACAGTCCTCATGCTCAGCCCATATTTCTCTCCATTTCTCACTTAAAGGAACCCGGAATCTACAAGCTGAAATTCAGCGTGTCTGTTTGTGGCCGCCATAGATAGTTATTTCCTGGTTCGCGAATTTCAACTTGTAGATTCTGGGTTCGTTTAAGTGAGAAATGGAGAGAAATATGGGCTGAGCATGAGGACTAGTTATTGAAGTGGTTTTGACCGCGGGAGGCACTTGCTAGACTACAACCGTAGACTGAATGTGAGGCGGTGTCACAGACTGAACTGAAAGTCGCTTTATCAGCACGCGGGATGCTCAGTGGATCACGGGCAGCTATTGGGATAGTGAAGATTTCAAGTGAGATATTTTTTTACCATCGGAGAGGAGGGGTTAGAATACATGCAGTTTGTTCTGTTAATTTTTTGTTGGGGATCAGTATACTGTGAGCTTGGTCGGGACAGTAGAGCAGCATTACAGGAGATTTATTTTTTTCACAGAGGCTGCCGTTTCCATGTTGTGAGCTGTGCCAGCCATTGTGCTGGATTGCTGCCACTTCAGTGAGCTCTGCGAGTTAGTGTTTCTGTTTAGGCTTGGCAGAGCTCACTGATTCCTTCCTGTCATGTGGCATCTTGGTGGGCAGTAGTCCCGGTTGGCTACTATATCATCTGATAAGGACACAGCTCAGATGGTGTAATAGCCAATCAGAGACTTGGATTTCTTAAGCCCATTTTATAAGAGCCAGTAATCTGGTCTTATTCATGTTAAGGATAACCAGGGGGTAGTGTGGGGGGGTTCAGGGTAAGGGGCAAGTAGGAAGGGGGTCAATGGCAGACTTAGTGGGACAAGAGGGTCCTTTTCTACCATCACATTTCTATGATTATATGATGCCATGTTTAACTTGTAGCCTGAGAACACTCCAAGTTCCTATATGATTTGTATAGTTTTTGGTAAAGAGACAGAGAGCTGTCAGAGACCATAAGTAGTATGTCATGAGCGTATGCAGCTAGCAGATGTTAACTCTGGCCTACCCCAATCCCCTTGATATCTTTTTCGTGGATAAGTTTTCATATTAGTGGATCTATTGTGAGATTAAATAAGAGGGGATAACAAGCATCCCTTCCTGATACCTCTACCAATCTGGAAAAAAGGAGAAATCACACCATTGGTCACAAACGCAGAGCTAGAATGTTTATATAGAATATTGAGCCAACTAATAAAGGTGTCTGGAAACCCATACAGCTTAAGTGTGTCAAAAATATGTGACAAAAAAGACACGTGCAAAGACACATGCATCACATCTGTGCATGTCAGCAGTTTCTGCAGGGGAAGTGGAGAAGAGGTCTCAAAACCCTAGGAAGTGCAGTCTACTGTATTTTGCTCCAAATAACATATTGGTGCCTGTTAATTTTAGATCCTGTCTAAATCTGTTGTTGTTGAACTACAAATATTGACACAAAAATAATTAATTTAGAGGCTGCCAATTGGACTTAAGATGTATTATTTGTAGGAAAAGCTGTATGGAAGTGGCCAATGAAGTATTGATTTAAATAAAGAGGGGATAACAAGCACCCCCATGTGACCCGACGTGTGCGTGTGAGACCCACAAAGTGGTTGCACAAAGATCTTCTGGCTGCATTACATGTGAGAGATGAGAGCTGGAAGCATTTCAGAAAATCAGGACTCTTAGCTGACTACCACACCAACAGGACTCAGAGAAGTGACTGTAAAAAGCGAATCAGGCTAGCAAAGAGCACATACTGTAAGGGTCTTCTGCTGGAAGCATCAGGTAACACCAGGAAATTCTGGGCACATGTTAAATCATTCCTAGGCACAAAGAAAACTCTACTGGCTGATGAAATAAACATTAAAGGTGTCAACTGCAACAACCCCGATACCATTGCAGAAGCATTCAATAAGCAATTCTCTGACCTGTCCAGTTTTACATCTGTCTTCCTCCAGGGGCAGTATATTTCTCCACCCTCTCAACCCAACCCTACACCATTTCACCCTCCTTTCTACTTAGAGGCAATATCCTAATCAGATGTTCTGGGCCTGCTAAATACCATCTCCGACAACACCAGCATATGCTCAGATGGTATTGAACCCAAACTTCTTAAACTGGCCGCATCATTTATTGCCCAGTCTTTAGCAAGGATCGTCACCCTCTCTCTTTGCAATGGAGTTGTCCCAGATATCTGGAAGATGGCTAGAATCACACCTGTATATAAGAAAGGTGATAATAGGGAAATAACTAATTATCAACCGATAGCCATACTATCAGTACTGTGCAAAATAATGGAAAAGCTAGTTTCAATCCAGGTCACTGAATACATGAGTAAGTATAACCTTTCTTGTTTATTCACTATGGCTTTCACAAAGTTCATAGTACCTCCACAGCATTGCTCCACCTTGTAAATGACACTCTAACAGCTATTGACTATGGCCACCTCACGGGGCCAGTTTTAATTGACCTCACAAAGGCATTTGACCTTGTTGATCATTCTCTTCTTCTAGATAGTCTCCTAGCCCTTGGTTTCTCCCTAACCGTGGTGGACTGGTTCTGTAGCTATCTGTATAATAGAACTCAGTTTGCTAGATTCAACTCTTCTGTGTACAGCCTGACAACTGTTAACCTAGGTGTTCCCCTGGGATCAATACTAGGACCTCTTCTCTTCTCTTCTCTTCTCTTCTCTTCTCTTCTCTTCTCTTCTCTTCTCTTCTCTTCTCTTCTCTTCTCTTCTCTTCTCTATCTTTATTAATCACATTGTGTCAAACATCCCTGAATGCTCAGCTATCCTGTATGTGGATGACCTGTCCTTATACTCTAGTGACAAAAATATACATCATATCAACCTGACCTTCACTACTGCTTTTAAATCTATTCAATTATGGCTTTTCCAACACAAATTGAACCTTAATGCTGATAAAATGCTTATGATGCTGTTTGGCTCTACATTTAAATAAATAGCAACCGGGACCTTTTTAAAGTCTCAGGTCAGGGTGGGATGATTCTTGAACCAGTTTGATCTTTTAAGTATCTAGGAGTACTCCTTGATGAGAATCTTAGTTTTGATAAGCATATATCGATTACCTGTAAATCAGTCAATGCAAAAATTGCTTTAGCCTACAAAACAAGCTACATCCTTACACAGTCAGCCAAACTAGTCATAGCCCATAGGATCTTACTCCCGTCCTTCTCTGATGAGGTAGTCACCTATCTCAATGCATCCTCAACTCTCCTAAGGAAGTGGGATGCAACTTATAAAAGCATATGTAGGTATGCCTCAGCCTCTTCCAGGTCAAAACACCATTGTAGGCTCTATACGGATCTGAACTGACTGCCCCATCAGATGCTCGTACTCTTGCTCTTGGCTCACTGACTGATAATGTCATTAGAACCAGAAACCCAGTCTTGCTGGCCTCCCTACTAACTCTGCTGCTCTCCTCTCATGGTCTCCGCTCATCTGATAAAGCGCTGCTGACAATATCAAGATGTAAATCTAAGAAAGGCACCCAGGCCTTTTCTCACTGGGCAGCCAAACTCTGGAACTCCCTGCCTCTTGAAGTTCACCTAGCCCCACATCATGCCCAGTTTAAAACAAAATATTGTTCCTTCCTCTTTAGCCAGGTCTCCTGTACCTGCTTCAAAGCCCCCTGAACCTGTTTATTGGACTCCCTCTCTCTCATCTCCCAAAAATGACTCTCTGGTTAGCCCACTTGTACAGCTTCATATGGACTTATATTGTCTTCTTGTATCTGTTTTCAAAATGCTCCTCATCCTCAGCTGTCTGCTGAAAGAGTGAGTACTAGTCACGAGGTGTCTGCTGCCATTATGCCTATTCTGTCATGTATGTCTACAATCTGTGAAATCTCTGTGTCATTGTCAATTCCTTGAATTCAAAAGTATGTATTCTGCTATCCTTACCTATTACCAATCATGCCTGCAAACGTGTAATCTTGATTTTGCCATTGTATTCATGTTGATTTTTCCCTCAATTACAAAATGTATGTATTTGCAAAATGTTTGTATTCTTGATTTTCTCTGAATTGCAAAATGTTTGTATTTGCTAAATGTATGTATTCCTCAACTATTCCTACCCACTGTTATCTCCTGGGTCATGCCTGAAAATAGTCATGTCTTGGCTATGGTGCTTACTCAGTTAACAAAAATGAACTAAATAAATAATAAATACATTTTTACCTGTAATGAATGCCAGCAAATCAAAGAACTAATGTATAAACTGCTTCAAGCAGAAGTGATAATAGTTTCTATTTAACAGAATAAAGTGTTACAGGATAATAATAATAATAAATTTTATTTTTAAAGCGCCTTTCAAATTTTCAAGGTGCTGTACAAAACACATAATAAAAATCAAACTTTATAATTCACTATAAAATACAGGTAAAAACTACAGTTTCATCAACAACTTATGTAGAATACTATAGGAAAGCACTTTGATAGAGATGAGTTTTTAAACCCCTCTTAAATTCCTCCATAGAGGTGCACTGCCGTAACCGATGGGGTAGAGAATTCCAAAGAGTGGGAGCAGCGTAGGATGTAGCAGTTGGTCATGGCAACAAAGCATATACCACTGAGTAAGATGGAAGGGATGCTAGAAAAAAAGCAAGGGATCAAGCAGGAGAGGGTGACTGGGAAAAAGAACAAAGAAAATATAAAAAGATTGGAAGGAGTGCTATGTGATCTACTGTGGAGTTGCATAACAGCTTTGAGCCACTACTTTTATTGGATAAGGTTGATGATAACAGTTCTGGCTGATTACATTGCCCTCAAAATAACGTGGGACACAACATCACAGGCATAACATCGCGGTCAGAAAGACCACCTATCTACAACATCATGGTGCAGAATACCACGGGCCACCACAGCCCCTTACATTGCCAAAGTCCCACAGTGCCAGCAGGACATGTATGGACAACAGGGCACAAAGACCAATGGCCAAATCCTGGTGCCTGCTCCGCCACTGCAAGTGCAGCAACTGCTGTTCTGGAAAGCCTCAGCCAGTGTGTGACTTTTCTAAGACATGTTCACTGATTCAGACTTCTCCATCCCCCACTGGTGGGATGGGCACAGGGAATCAGCCATCAGTCATTGTGCTCTGTTGTCTGTACATGTGCTGTTGGCACCGTGGGACTCAGGCAATGTAAGGCAGTGTGGTGGCCCGCAGTATTCTGCACTGTGATGTTGTGGCCAGGTGGTCTTTCCTATCATGATGTTATGTCTGCGATGTTGTGTCCCGTGGCATTTTGTGGGAAATGTAATCAGTCGGAACTGGTGATAACAGCAGAAATGAAATATCAAGAGTTGCAGCAAATGAAAAGAGAGAGCTTTAAACTAGCAAACAAGGGGAGAGGGGTTAGGACACAGAAGGGAAAAGAAAGTAGGATAATTGAGAACACTCATACTGGAATCAATACAAGGAAAAAAGTTGCAGACTTGTAGATATGGGCCCCGAATCTAGAAAAGTTATGCCTGGCGTAACAGCACTTGCACCAAGTAGAATGGCACAAGTAGCAACTTACACCAGCAGTTGCAACATGTGCCATTCTACAATGTGGCCTGTGACATGTCACAGGCCACTTGCGCTGAAGAGCTGTTACACCAGCAGTTGCACCATAAACCGTCTGCAACATGGTGATCGGGGGTTTACAGCAGCAGTTGCACCCCATTCCAGAAGGGCAGCAACAAAGTCCCAATGTTGAATTCACAAGACTCCCAGAGGAGAATGCGTAAAAGTTACACCACTTAGCTGGTGTAACATATGGGCGCCTCCCCTGGGGATCCTGTAGTTAAGCCGACTACCCAGCAGGCAATCCACAGGTGCCCTCCCTTCATGCCCAGCAGGTGCCCCGCAGAGCTTCCCACACTCCCTGCACCAAATACCCATATGGTGTAAGCTCCACAGGGCTGCCAACATCCCCGCCCCCAAAGCTCCCATTGCTGAATGCCCCACAGGGCAGTGCTGTCAACCCCCCACCCGTGCCTCTACCCAGAGTCACTGCTGCAAATTCTGGCATTGCCCATACCATCCTTAGTAGTCTAGTGGCCCCTCCCCCACCCAGCCATGCCAGTACACCCAGCATCCCCCACACATCCCCAGCCAGCAACTGGCACAGCCCACCTCTCACCTCCATGGCCAGCTGCCGACTGAGTTCAGTAGGTGCACTTTTTGTAAAGATGCGATCAGAAATTAATTTCTGAGCATGTCTATTCAGTAAGCATTCCTACTGAATGCAGTCAGTGGCTGGCCATGAAGGTGAGAAGTGGACTGTGCCAGTCACTGGCTGGGGATGGGTGGGGGGTGCTGGGTGAACTGGCACGGGGGTGGTGGGACATTTGACCATCAGGTGTACATATGGGACAAGGGATGTATGCCTGTACTGTACATACTATACAGTACACAGGCAATGGTGCAATTTGGGGACACCACAACAGTGGGTAGGGGGGTCTCTAGCCCTGTGTGGCACCGCCAATGTGTGGGCAATTGGGAGGGAGGGAGCACTTGCGATATACAGTTGTGGTTTGTGACTTCCTTGCTAGGTATGCCCTCTGTTCAGTGTACCTGGCCGCATGTCGCAAGTTGCAGGACTTAGATGCAGAGACCCTGCCCCTTCTAGTATAGGGTGCATGGTCCATGTCAGATTGGCGCAAGTTGCATTTGGCAGCGACTTCCGCTGACATTCTAGAATCGGGGCCATGGTCCCTAAACACAAGAAGTTTAAATATTAAAATAATCTGTGTTGGAAATAATGCTGGCAGTAGAGAACATTAATATTTGCAAGATCACGGAAACTTGGTGGGAACCAGGTGTAGAATGGAACAGAAATTTAGAAGGTTACAGACTATTCATCAAGGACAGGCAACATAAGCAAATTCTGGTCAGATCCACCATGACTGCATAATGAAGTTAATGAAGTTATGTGGAATTGTTAAGGAGGTATGGAGAAACAACACAATGATTTGTAAGTAGTAAGATTTGTTTTAGTTTCTGTTCTAAGGAAGGCATACACATTATTAGGAAAATGCATGGAGGTGTACATTTTAATGGAAGGAATAGGAAGCAATATAGGTTTACAAAAGAACCCCAGAGCAAATGCCACTGAGGTACGGTATGTGTTATCCCAGATGATATTTGTCAGACAGCCACATTTTAAAGAACATGTAGTTACACATACCACAATAATGCAAAGCATCATGGGAAACATATGCAAATCCACATGATGGTACCAAAGGTGGCAGTACATGAAAAAGTAATGGCTGACATATGTTCAGCCTAGGGATTATTTACACAGTTTTTTTTTTTAGAGAAACAGGGTTTGTGTCCATGAGGCGATGTAAGTTATATTTAAGCAATGTGTTGATGTCGGGAAGTCATGTGTAATGATGGACTGTTAGCAAAGAAAATGTGATAGTAACTTTCAGAGGGGATTACTTTTGATAAGGGTAAGGTAGTTATGTGTGTGATAATGGAAATATTAGGAAAGTATGAGGTCTATGCAGAAGTGGAGTACAAATATTCATAGTTTCATAAGTATGTATTCAGAGTGCAGGCAAATGTGATATGCATGTTTGTTTTAGAAATAGGTAAAAATAGTGATATGTGCAGTTGATAGAAAGATACATAATTACATATATATTATGGTAGAGTAGCACTTTTAAGGTTAAAGGGTCAAACATTACACCTTAATAACTTTGCTACCATTCTACAGATTTGCCTGACATTTGGCAGGCATGGGGCATAGCCATCGATCTTGGGATATGCCAACTTATGTACCACTCGGATATACAGCTGAAGAGTTATTAAGCGACATCCGTGTGTGTATTTACGTTTTTTTGTGAATTCTTTGCTCGCACCTACAGGCCAAATGGTTTGTGCGACCAGTCCAAAAAATTCAGGGAAAGTGCGGCCGGGGCCCTGATATGCGCTTTGAAGATTTCGTGAAAATATATTAAATGGTTCAAAAGTTATTAAAAAAACAATTTCCCATTATACATCAATGGGAAAAGTTAATAAAAAGTTTGAAAGTGTCACAATGCATTTTTTAGTGTCTCAAATGGCCCTGTAGTGTCATGAGTAAGCCATTTGTTTTTTCAGTTACTGATCACAGAAGTGCTTGGCATTTAAAATTGGGACCATCTAGGGACATAATTCTTTTTGTGTTTACCTATTTGAGCCCCGAGGATGCTAGCCATGTCTTTAGTTTGGGGTTAAACACCCCAGAAATATGTTTTCAAATTTCTGGAAAAAGTAGTGTTGCAAAGTACTGTTGCACCTGTGACACTTTAGCAAATTTTTGTGAAAGCTTTTGCAAATCACGGCACTACTTTTCCAGACTATGGCCAAAATGATGGAATTTATTGTCACCCTGCTGCAAAAGAATGGTTAGGTCTTTTGGGCTGAAATGTGGAGGGAAGGCAGCCAACGTCTCACAGATGTGCCTTTTGGTGGTTTGGTGAAAAAAGATTGCACGGCTGCAAAGTTACGAACTCCGAATTTGCCACTTTTTTCCCATAGACTAACATGGTGGCATCCACCACGCCTTTCGGAGCTCGTATCTCGAAAACAGTGGGCAATACAGATTTTTCATCTGCAAAAACTAGTCAGGAAACTAATGATTCATATGAAATTTAATTTTTTTTTCCACATGATACGGTTACTGAGATATTGCATTTTACTATTACAACTGCTCGTTTTCTGCTCCTAGGCTAATTATTATGCATACATTCTTTGTACACACTGTCTTTCTCTATGCAGCTGTTGGGCAAAAACAGGGTGTGTGCTTCCATTACTGTTGCACTTAACATTACTGTTGCACTTAACATTTACACTTGCATTTACGTGACCGTTTCTGTGTTCACCACCGTGTGCATTACCGTTTGCATTCCCGTTTGCAAAAGGGCTTCCATTCACATTTCCATTTTTGTTTCTTTTGCTGTTATTTCTGCTGTTAACGTTACCATTTGTGTTTCCAATTGTGGTACCATCACCGTGCATGTCACAGTTTGCGTTTCCTTTTGTATCACTGTTCGCTTTGCGCTTACATTTCTGCTAATGTTTCCTTTTCCAATTATGTTTCAATCACCGTGTGTGCAACTGTTAGCAGTTGCTTTACCCTTCCACTTACCGTTACTATGTCACAAAACATCACAAGGTGTTCGGGCCTCACGCTCCCACCACCACATTCCATTCACTATTTATACTGCACATTCTCAAAAAGAAGGGAAATTAGAGGCAAAAAAACTGCATTTAAGGCATCAGTTCAGGTTGTTCCACAGCAAAGTGAACGCGTTAGGTTGAAAGCCCCTTGCATTCGCCCGCAACCCCAACCAGCATCAGGGTGCATGTTGGGATCATTGGTCCTAACTCTCACCCTGTTCTCCTATACCTCTGCTTTACACATGTGATGGGGTGAGAATTAGGGTCGATGACCCCAGTGCACACCCTGTTGGTAGTTGGGGTTGCGGGCTGGGGGTTGCAAGGGGGGTTTCAACCCTAACACTGAATTTCCTCACTTTTGTTGCTGTGGAGCAACACTAACTGATGCATTAAATGGAGTTTTTTGCCTCTAATACACACACACACACACACATATATATTAGAGGCAAAAAAATCCATTTAACGCATCAGTTAGGGTTGTTCCACAGTGACAAAAGTGAGGAAATTCAGTGTTAGGGTTGAAAGAACCCCTTGCACCCCTCCAGCCTGCACCCCCAACTAGCAATGGGGTGTACGTTGGGGTCCCCGGCCCTAACTCTTACCCCATCACATGTGTAAAGAAGCAGAGGTATAGGAGAATGGGATGAGAGTTAGGACTGATGACCCCAATGCGCACCCCATTGCTGATTGGGAGCAGGCTGGGGGAGTGCAAGGGGTTCTTTCAACTGTAACACTGAATTTCCTTGTTTTTGTCACTGTGGAACAACCCTATGCATTAAATGGATTTTTTCCCTCCAATATCCCATCTTTTTGAGAACGAGGACTATAAATAGTAAACAGAATGTGGTGGTGGTGGCCCCATGCTCCCTCCACATGATTTTTAGTGACATAGTAATGGTAACTACAATGGAAATGCAACTGCTAACAGTAACATACCTGGTGACGCAAAAGTAAATGGTAAAGCAAATGTTACTAGAAACACAAGCGCAAAGTGGCGCCAAAGCAAACAGTCACACAAATGGAGATGCAAGCATGTACAGAAATGCAATCCATAATGCACACGGTCAAGGTACGGCAATTGGAAATGCAAATGGTAACATTAACAGGGAAAATAATGCCAAAGGAAACAGAAACAGAAATGGAAACGCAAATGCAAGCTCATATGGAAACGCAAACCGCTATGTGCACGGTCACAGTAGCACAATTGTAAATGCAAATTGTAAATGTAACATGAACAATAATGCCAAAGGAAACAGAAACAGAAATGTGAATGCAAGCGCATACGGAAACGCAAACCGTAACACACACACGGTCACGGTACCGCAATTGGAAACACAAATGGTAACATTAACAGCAAAAATAATGCCAAAAGAAACAGAAATGTAAACGCAAATGCAAGCACGTACAGAAACGCAAACTATAACGTGCACAGTCACAGTACCAGAATTGTAAACTCAAACGGTAAAGTTAACATGAACAATAACGCCAAAGGAATCAGAAATGGAAATGCGAATGCAAGCGCATACAGAAACGCAAACCGTAACACACAGTCATGTTACTGCAATTGTAAACACAAATGGATATGGTAACAGCAACAATAATACCAAAGGAAACAGAAACACAAAAGCAAACTCATGCGCATTTGGAAATGCAAACCGTAATGTGCACAGGCACAGTAATGCAATTGTAAATGTAAATGGTAACAGCGACAGCAACAAAGACACAAAATGAAAGAGAAATGCAAATGAAAGGGCTGCTGGAAACGCAAATGGCAATACACATGGTGACGCAAACTGAAACACAAAGACAAACAGTAGTGGAAACACAAATGGTAACAGTAAGGCAAACGCAAGTGCAAACGAGAACTCAAAGGGTAACGCACATGGAGGCGTACACGGGAACGGTAATGCAAACAGGTACGGAATCGCAAGTAGAAACACTAATTGTAAAAGTAACAGAAGCGCACACACAGTTTTTGCCCAACAGCTGCATAAAGAAACACAGTGGGTGGGATATTCAGAAATGCACCAGAGGCAGGCACAAGATGGGCGCAGCACAGAAACAGTGCATCATGGTGCATCAGGCATGATATTCAAAGGTTGCACATGACAGGATGTGACAGCACAATGCTGCTGAGTATCACACGGATGCACCATAGCGCAACCAGGGATGCACCAGGGATCATGTCCTGAAGCACCATAGCACAACCAGGGATGCGCCAGGGATCATGTCCTGAAGTGCCATAGTGCAACCAGGGATGCACAAAGGGAGCAAGCCAAGCAGCACAAAAGCAGCAGCCACTGATGTGCAAGTTGCAGAGGAGCATGCACCAGGACACACATGGAAAGTCAACAGGCACAGCAGGCAGCATGACACAGGGGCAAGAGTACCCACAACCAGGGTGCAGAGTGCACCAAGGGAGAGACACAGTAGGTACACATGGCCACACTTCCCAGTGAGCATGAGGGGGTGGTAGACCCCTGTCCATGTGCACCTCAGTGGGGCACAGTGGCAGAGTGGCAACAACGGCCCCTGATGCACAGTCCCCAGCAACCCCTACAGGGAGGCTGGGGACCTGCCACCTGAACAACAGCCAGCAACATACAGGCAAACAGCACACAAGGCACACACCACATGACCTGAAAGGACAGGCCACAGCCACCCCACCCAACCCATGGTGGTACACCACCAGGTACAACCCCCTCGTACACCGCAGATGCACCACACAGCGGCCACACACACCACTGCAGCATGGCTCCACACGCCAGCTGCAAAGCAGACACAGACACAGATGGGTTACCAAAAATAATATATTGCAACAGGCATAACAAGACTATATACATATATACAAGGTACAGGGAAAGGAGGGGCCACCCACACACAGGGAGGTCAGGGAAGGGAGGCAGGGGCAAGGGCAAAAGAAGAAGACAAGGGAGGGCAAGGGAGGTAGCTCAGGGAAGGGGATGTTGCTCTGGCAAACATGCCCTATGGCTGTCCATGCCCCAATGTAGGCTGAAGCTGGCGTTGGCACCGTCTGTGCTGTGACAGCACCAGCTGCTGTACCACCCATAGCATGGCAGTCAAAACCCGCAGGATCTGCCGGAATAGCTGTGCATGGACATCAATGGGCCTGACACCTAGGACAAAGGAGTGAACACTGTATGAGTGCATATCTGGAATTCTGCAATCCTCCCCCCGTGTGCAGTGGGCATCAGTGACATGCACCCCTTGGCTGGCTATCTACCACCTGCAGTGAGTGTGCCCACATGAGCTGCCTACCTGGACACCCACAGTCATGCAGAACACTGCACACCAACACTGCCCATGTGCAGCACACCACCACCATGGCAGGCAGATGACATGGCCATGCAGGCAGTTGGAAGTGTCATAGCCAGGACCTGGGTGCACACACACAGCCCACCTGCAGCAGCCACCCACATGTGCAATAGCCAAATTGCATTGCAATGGACACCACAGGCAGTGCACAGCTTGAGGGGGCCATGTGCACAGAGGGCCTTGTCCCACCCCACCCCTCCTGCCCACCCTGCACAACATAGAAGCAAGGAAATGTGCCTACCTGCATGTTGAGGTGCACCCTGTGGGTTGTCCAGCCACCACACCCATGTGGCCTGCAACTGGTGCACTGTCCACTGCGGTGGCCCGACCTGGCCTGGCCGTGGTGCCATCAAAGTGAGCCCACCTCCGATCTTCAGGGCATAGGAGGAAAGCATGGAGATGGACACATAAATAAAATGGGCAACATCACAGGGCCACCCTTGGCACAGTGAGACACCCTGCGCAGTGCACCAGTGGTGCAGTGGCACAAGGCAGCCACGGTTTACCACCACTCCTGATACAGTGCACAGCCCCAGCCCTCCCCCAGAATGGCTTGCCAATGGCACCGCCCCATGGACCAATGGATGGGAATGGGCAGCAGCACTGTGCACTTACTTGGCCATGGCACGGCACCCTTCTGGACATGTGCCTGTAGTGCCCACAGCCGCTCTGGGTCTCTCCACTGCAAGTCCTCATAGCATTGCTTGCACTGCTCCCCAGTGCACCGTGCATCTATGGCCTCCACCAGGCCATCAGTCACCTCCTACCACACCTCTGTCCGAGGCCTGTTGAGGGGCACCTGCTCATACAGGGTGCCAGCATGTGGCCCCACTAGGGCCACAAGGTTGACTAACTCAACCTGCATCCAGTTAGAGGCATGGGGTGCTGCTTTGTGTGGCATTTCTGCTGCTCTCTCAGCAAGATAAAATAGCGCCCAGCAGCACATGTGCCACATGTACTGGGGATGCATGCCATGCACTGCTAAGTGCTGTCACTGCCTACAGCACAGGCATGAAGATGGGCGGCTCGGTCAATGCAGCACTGCCACATGCTGCAGGGCATCTACAGGGGTAAATGTCACCTATGGGTCAAGGGTCAGGCCGCGCACCCTGTGCCACACCTCCATTGGGCATGGTTGGCATGCTGAACAATATGGCCATGTGGGAGCCACAGTACACAGCCCCATTGTGCATGGGCTCCATGGTACCCATCATGCAGAGGCACCATCAACATAATGGTGCCAGAGCACTATTGGCATCATGGTGCCAGGGCACCATGGGCCATACAGTGCATGAATGCCATGCATGCAATGGCGAACAGGCACTGTACTGTCTATTGTGCACATTGTGTATGCCACGCCACTGGCATACATGATGGTGGCATGTGCATGTGCATGGCATGGGCTGTTGCGCACGTCACAATGTTGCGCCTTTACTTGTGCATGCCCAGCCCCATTGCGCAATGGGTGACCACATGGTATTCAACTGCTATATGCAAAGCTGCTGATCAGCATATCCACGGTGCATCAGCTGCATTTGCATTTCATTACTGTTGCACAATGCCTCATTTGCATGCGATGCACTATAAAGGCACAAGGGGAATGCACAGGTTGAGTAATGGTACTCCAACCCTGAAAGGTAAGATGCATGCTGCAGGGCTGGCTGGACAGTGGAATGGGAGGCTGGGGGGGACATACCAGGCCAGACTAACACATGTCCAACCCCACAGGAAGAAGCATGTCTGAAAGAGAGGAGACTGAGGAGCGTGGGTCAGCAAGCAAGCACAGGTCCAACTTCACCAGGCCAGAGTCTGACACCCCATTCCAGGCGTACCTGGACCAGAATCCACTCCTGAACAGCTGCACAGGCACCCCACAGGCCCAGGCAATGGCATAGGAGGGTGTGGCCTGTGCTGTGAACCAGTTGGCTGCCACCAACGGTCTGTGCAGGAGTGCAAAAAGAAAGTCGGCACAGACCAGAGGTGGATCAAGGAGAAGGTGGCAGCCATCTGGACAGCACGTGCTGCCACAGGTGGGGGTCAGCCTGACATGCCCGCTCTCATGCCGCAGAAGGAGTTGGTGGTGGCCACCATGCAGTGCAGTACAGTTGAGGGTGTGCCCGGCGAGGGATTCCAGACAGGTGGCAGTCCATCACTGCATGGTAGGCATGGCTGTGACAGAGGCAGGGGGTAGGGGTGGATGACAGCAACACTAATGCAACTGTGTTCCCTTTCAGCTCCTGAGCACCTGCATGCAGAGGCAGGGGAAGGGATGTCCACTGTGGGGGCAGTCCTGGACCCAGAGGACTGTCCATCTACCTCCACTGGACACTGTGGCCTGGATTGACTGTGTGGCAGCACCGCTGTACATCCAGATGCCAGCGGCATGGTTCAGATGAGGCCCTGGCTGCATTTCAGCATGAAACCAGGCATGGTGTCCTGTGTGCTGAGACACAGATTGGGGTGAGGTATGGTTCTGATGATGACAAAATCTACATCATGAACAGCAATGTTGTGGCTGCAGGGGAGACACCCATACCATACTCCCACCATGGCAGCACAGTCAGTGGCCCAGTGGTGGTTGTCTGCACACTGGCCACTGTGGTCAGTGTAGCCATGGCTTGCAGTGGAGGTGGTGGTGCTGGTGGTGGTGCAGCCATGCTGGTGTTACCCTGTGCACAGTGGATGGAGGGGCAGTAGCAACGGCTGGGCAGCATTGAGGGGGGGCCTGGGGCAGTGCCTGCCGTTGGTGCGCTGCATAACACCCAGCCCCAAGAGGGACCTGCTGTGCAGCACCCACCTACATGGGGCACTGGGCCACAGGGTTGGGATACACCTGTGGGTTGCACAGTGCCTCAGCACCCCAGGGCACCAACCCCTTGAAAGAGCACACCCGTCTGCTCTGGGCCTCCGTTGAGCAGCAGGAGCTGGTCATGGCAGGGGTGCATGTGCTCCACGTGGAGCTGCACCAGGCAGCTGAATGGTGGGACTGGAACTTCACCCTGCTCTGGCTGAGAACACACGTATGCGAGTCGACATGTCCGTAGCCATGGATCAGCTGACCACTGCAGTCACAGCCGATGTGGCACTACTGGCCTCCCTGGTGCATGGCCATCCGCTGCTTACACCACTGAGTGAATTCTCCTCCCCTCAGGCCCAGCATCATGTGACCCCCATGGCGTCAACACCAGGGTCTGCTGTGGACATTAACAGCATGCCTGGAGAGGGCATATTTGGAGGCCTGCAGACACCTGCGAGGATCCGTTCACAGTCCCACAGTGTCATCCCTGGGGGACCATCTGTGACTCCCCCTGTGGCTGACACTCAGCCTTCATCCAATTTGTGTTCTTGGCGGGGCTATCCACATGTCCATGGCAGCTGTGCTACTGTGCAGCATTCCTGAACTCCCCACCTCTGAGTCCGCCATATGCTGCTGCCGTGTGTGCATCTGTAGTCAATGCTGCACGTGAACCATGTACCACCCATCTGCTGGCCACTGTGGCATGTGCATTATGATGCCAGCATAGTGCTGACTGCCACTGTGCAGCATCACTCAGCATCTGACACATGCCTGGTGCCCACCTATGGATGGTGGCATGATGGGTCCTGTATGTATGTGTGTGTGTGTGAGTTTGTGTATGTGTGTGTGTGTGTGGTGTGTGGGCCTGTGCTGTGTGCTGCATTGGTGTCAGTTCCCCAAGCTTGACCAATCCCCCCTCCCACTGTCCCTGGCAAGGGGCACGCCCATGCCTGCCTGTCCACTGTGCCCTGGGCCCTAGCCCTTGCATGTGGCCATGTCCACCTACCTGCATGCTCCATAATGTTCCTCTGTGAGTGTGCCCCTGTGCTGCTGGGCCAGCCTGGTCAGCCAGGGTTTTCTTCTCCCAGGGGAGGCTGCCCACCACCAGGTCTGGCAGCCACCTCATCCCCACTGCTGTCCCCCTCTTCGACCTCAACAGCTATCCCATAGTCGGTGGCCATGTTGTGTAGTATACAACAGGCCAGGAGTAGGATGCAGGCCTTAGGGGGGCTGTACTGTTGGGCACCGTCAGACCTGTGCAGGCAACAGAACCGAGCCTTCAACAGCCCAAACACCCACTTGTTGATGTTCAGAGTGCTGGTGTGTGCCTCATTGTATTGATCCTGTGCTGGGGTTGATGGGCACCAGTATGGGGTGAGCAGTCATAGCCGGAGTGGGTAGCCACTGTCACCTGTGTGTACAGATGTCTGGTTAGCATGGTGGACTTTGTCATTGCACCCCCCCGCCATGCCGGCCACACTCCCCTGGCACCTATTCCCTGGCATCCTCCACGTCCTGCCCTGCTTACTCTGGCATACCATATCCACAGCATACTCACCAACTATGTGGCCAGTGGGGATGTCCCCACTCTTGAACCTCTGGCACAGCACTGACTGGTGCCAGGTGAAGGCATCATGTGCTCCTCCAGGATGTGTGGCACAGACATTAATAATGTGCCCCCTGGCATCGCACACCACCTGGCAGTTGACACCGTGGTAGCACTTCCTGTTTATGTAGGCTACTCCCTCTGGGCCAGGCAGTGTGCGGATGCCAACATGGGTGCAGTCGATGGCTCCTAGCATGCCAAGCAACCGTGCCACCCTGTAGAACTCCTGCATGTTTGCTGTACACTCTGCTTGTGTGCTGGGGAAATGGATGTACTCCACAGCATGTGACAGCAGTGCGCTGAGGAACTATATGAGGAGCCGTGATGTGGCTGATTGGGTTATGCCTGTGGTGTCCCCTGTTGGTCTCTGGAAGATACCCATGGTGAACAGGCACATGATGGTTGTGACCTTCATCTCCACTGACAGGGCGTGGCTCTGTCTTGTGGGTGCCTGCACCTCCTCCCTGCACAGCTCACAGAGCCATCTCAGAATTGCCCAGTTCAGGCAGTACCAGCTCATGATCTCTGTATCACTATACTGTTCGAAGGTGATGCGGGCACAGTACCACCTGTTCTAGGCATACAGCCAACGGGCCATTCCATGGCCGTACTGGTCTGCGAGCTGCCTCCTCACATCCCTCATTACTGCCTCCATCTGGAATGTGGCACTGGCCATGTCCAGGGTTGTACGTCCTCTCCCCTGGGCAGCTCCTTCCCCTGGCTGTCCCAGCTGTGGGCTGCTGTCTGTTCCCCTGCAGTAGTGCACCCCTTTTTTTGCTACCTGGCCTGCAGTCTGTGGCCTCCACCTCATACCTCTCTGTGCCCCTGTGCAGCCCCTCCTGTGCTGGGTGCCACTGGCTCCTGCTGCATGCTGCCTTGCACCCTGTCACACGGTCACACACACACACACACACACACACACACACACACACTCACCCACATACACACACACACGCTCACACCCCCCTGGCTGTTTCAGGCACCTTGGCTCACACTCCCAGCCTGCCTCTTACTCTGTGACTCCCTTTCAGCTGTTCTGCCTGCCCCCTCACTCTCCCTCTTTCAGGCTCCCCTGTGGCTCAAGCCTCCTTCCCTTGCTTGCTCCTTCTTTTTATGTGCTCAAGTCTGCTCCGCGCAAGTACTGTTTTCTCCACACTTGCACCATTCACCTGCCATTGAATGTCACACTGTGCTGCTTATTCATGGCTATGCCCCCTGTACTTACATATGCATTCATTACCATTGTGCATTGGAACTTGCACTGCGCATTTGCTGCCACTGAATATTGCTCTCCAGTGCATTTTCATAGTTGCACAGGTGCAACCCTGTTGTGCATTGTGCAACTGCTTTGAATATCCCATCCAATGTGTACAAAGAATGTATGCATAATAATGGGCCTCGGAGCAGAAAATGAGCTGTTGGAATACTAAATTACTTATATCTCAGGAACCTCATGACATAGAAATAAAATTAAAATTTCACATGATTCATGAGTTTCCTGGTTAGGTTGTCACTAAATTTTCATGACAAAAATTCCATATCTCACGCTGTTTCCGAGATACGAGTCCTGAAAGGTGCAGCAGATGCCACCATGTTAGTCTATGGGAAACAAAGTCAAATTCAGAGTACCATAACTTGGCAACTGTGCAATATTTTGTCACCAAACCACCAACAGGCACATCTGGAAGATGTTGGCTGCTCTCCCTCCAAATTTTAGCCCAAACAACAAAACCGTTTTTTTGCAGCTGGGTGACAAAGAATTCCTGTCATTTTGGCCCTAGTCTGGAAAAGTAGTGTTATGATTTTCGAAAGCTTTCGCAAAAATTTGTGAAAGCATCTCAAGTGCGACACTGCTTTATGAGACTACTTTTTCCAAGAATTTGGAAAACAGATTTCTCGGGTATTTAACCCCAAAATAAAGACATGGCTTGTGTAACCCTTCTTCACATAGGTATCTACAGGTTCGGGGAAGGATGAGGTTACCTGGCACAAGAGACCTAGGTTTGGCTACTCTGCACAGGGGCACCCAAGTAAATCCAACTACAGGAAGCAATAACTGTAATGTCCAGAACCAGAAATTGGGATTTTTCAATGTGGCTTTATTTATTAACTCACTGAACATAAACAAAGCACTGCATGGTCCCCCAAAGGGCTACGTTACTGTAATGCAGATTAGAGGTTAAACACAGTGGTCCATTTGAGGAATGAACACATTACTACAGATGTCTGGCTTTGGACCCACCAGGCACTCAGCCCGGACTTTGCATGTGCATTGGATACATAGCCCGACTGGCCCGGCTCCCCTGCTGGCCACTCGACTGACGGTCCACTTGGTGAATGAACCCAAACTTTACTTGGAAAGACATCCCATCAAACAAAGAGGCTCCCAGACTGTGGCTCCCCACACCACTTGAAGTCTGCGACTCCTAAAGAGATTTTGTTTTCGTACTTCTTCCAATTGAAACTCCCATCAAACAAGGAGACTCCCATCCAACAAGGAGTAATTTTCCCATCCTGTGGCTCCCCACACCACTTAGAGTATGTGACTCCTAAAGGGATTTTCAAGTTGCGACTCACATCTGGGTACCCACCCCATCACTGGCAAAGTGCATGAGGCAAGTAGCAAAAACACAGAAGAAATCCGTAGAGGTGGACCTGGTTACTAAAGATGGGGGGTTTTCCCACCTCCAGCTCCCACAGCCCATACCCGGCCATTTCTCTGGACACACAGAAAACTTTAGAACTGTAAAATGTAGATTGAATGGGGGATGACCTGAAGCACCCCCTCTACAGTGAACTTTAAATCCATTTAAACTTTAAACTGATAGACTGCTCCATTTGTTCATCCTAGTAGACATAGTCCTCCCAAATAACAGTCCACATTACTTCTCAACTGAAGAAAAGAAGTTGTTTGCCCCTTCAAATGGAGCCAAACACTCACCCATTTGTTTCAGGTGCCCCACAGGCGAAGTAACACTTTCTTTGCTGTTATACAAGAACAGACTTAAAACAAAACTAGGCAGCTTCCTTCCATAGTGGGCAAAGGGGATTGCCCCTGGAGCCCACAGAGAACTTTTCCTCCTCCCCCCCAGAGGGATTGGGTAAACAGGCAACTACTGAATTCCTTCTTGTTTGCTTAAGGACAAACTGAAGACTGACTTTGAATTTCCCAAAAATTCTAAAACTTCACTCTCTGAGCTGAAGATTCCAAATGTGGCTCATGCAGCTGCAACCATTCTATTATGATGTCATCTCTCAAGTCTCAGCTGTGACTGAGGACAGAGTGAGACAGTGTGAAACCCATTTAACTGGAATTTCACAAGCTGCCTTCCCTGCCTAACACTAGGTCTTACTGGGATTCTAGTAACCCTGGATAACAAAGGGGTTACACTCGCCCTTGACCAGGAAAATGACTGTCCCCAGTCATTATGCACCCGACCTTAGGCCATCCCACTCTATGTGCTACCTGTGGAGGGGGGTGATCAGGCCCCCTCCTACCATGTGTGAGCACAGGTAGGCAACACTAAGGGCCTAGAGGCCTATAGCTGACATATCAGCCTCTACTCTATCCACTTACTATGGACACCTAGTGGCTCTGGTAGAACCATCCTGAGCATAGCCCTGATAGATCAGCACTGTGGCCCCTACTGCAGGTCAGGGCCACAGCCTGTCCATCCCCCCTAACCCTCTAGGGAAAACCTATCTGCCTCTAACATAACATCCCAAACAAAAACAAAACCTGGGGACCTCCCCGACCTTGGTCAGCCTGCAACTACAACCTTTAGCAATAATAACACAGTACATTTAAATTCTACACCATAAGCACTGACGAGGGACTCTGATGAGCCCCTCCTCCTCTTCTTGTCTTCTCTTCTGTCTTCCAGGAACACCTGTAAGAAAAGACAAAAACACAAAAAAAAAAAAAACACATCCTAATCTGCATGTACAGTCTATCTAAACAACAACAATGACAACAACAACCCTTACCATACAGAAAAAACAAAACATTGAACAATCCCCCCCCCAAATTTTTTTTTTTTTTAGAAAAGAGTAGAAAACACAGTATTTACATTGAAGTACATTAATGACATTGGTAACAACACACATTTGGGGGGGATGGAATGCCCTAAATGTCCCACTAGTGACTACAAGGCCTGAAGGCCAGTCCATTAAAGAGTCTATCCTGGGCCGGAGCCCCATGAACATAGTCCTTTAAGGCCATAATCCTGAAGGGGAGAGTCTTTGAGGACAGTTCACACACTTTTGAAGTCTGTAGTTTAGGGTGTGCATTGCAATGTCATAAAGATAGAATAAAAAGGGTTTTGCGGACTTACCAGCCTCCTGAAGTATTCGGACATCACAAACCTGGTCCCTGCCGAAGACTCCCTGGCAGCATTTCTTCTGATACAGCTGGGCGGACATCTTCTGGGAACCCACAGGAGTGCACATCTGGAAACAGCTGGGCTGATGTCATAACTGGAGAAGGAACCTTAGAACAGGAACAAAAAGAGAAACAGCTGGTCCGGCGTCATCCGATTACCAGGCGATGAACAGGAAAACATCTGGGCTGGTGTCCTCTCTGGATCTGAAGTCATCTGGTGGTACCAGTAGATGGTTGCTGAATAGGGCAGCACATTGTGGACTGATGAATGTGGAGCACCTGAGTCTTTGTTTATTCATATTAGCAGTTCAATAAGGGCACTTCACAGTCTTAATGTGGCAGTATTGACTATCACTGCTCGGCTCTCCATTTTGTAGGCATGGGCTTAATTACTGGGAGGTCCTTGCACTGAGGCCAATAGTAGAGGGGGTCAGGGGCTTGAATTTTTACTCCATCTGGATGCACATAATTCACACAGTGGGAGACTTCATGTCCCTCTCCGTCCACTATTCTCACTCTGTCCATAAACAGTGTCCTGCCTCTCTTCCACTGTGTATACTTTTCGTGGAACAGTCTATTCTTTACATGCTGATTAGCCCCAGGATGCACATATTTCATTGCTTCATCCCAGATCCAGGATTTCCTGCAGTTCTCAATCTCCTCCCATACTCTCTGAGGAAAGGTAGGAAAGGTCATACGAAAGATTTCATTGGCCTTTCTACGAACCAGTTTCTCCTCTTTACTTGCTTTGGTCAATCTGAGACTGCTGGCCTGGCTTGGGGGTGGCCAGTCCTGGTTCTGCCAGCTTCACATCCTCAATGAAATTAAAAACGGATCCCTGGCTTCTTCTTCTTCTGGTGAAGCCAGGGCAGTGGCATCACCACCTTCTTGAACACATTCCTCCGAGGCAAGATCTTGAGGCTGTGTACCCGTTCCTTTCTCACAAGGGCACATAGGTTCCCCCTCATCTTCCTCTTCACTGAGGATCTGAGCACAGGAGTGAGCAGTAGTTCTCACCCCTGAGACTTTCCATTCATCACTAGGAGCAGAGGTCGACACCTCACATTCAAAGGCCTCCCGCATCTCATCTTCACCTTCAAGACTTGGACTAGGCCCCCCCACCCAGGAGTCTATTGATGCTTTATTTGAACTTGCCTTCTGAGATCCAGTATCCAAAACTTCAACTTCAGATTTAGTCTCTAATTCTGCACTCTCTAACTTTGTGCCACACTCCCCTGAGGGACCTTCCTCCACAGGTTCCGCCTGATGCTGTGTGCTGCCAACTGCAGATTCTTGAAGTTGTGTCCATGTGGGAGCCAAATGAATTTGAGGCGCTATATACAAGCCATATATTTGTAGACAACCAGCACAGTGAGGAATCATGAAGACATCCCTTCCAGTACTCAGGCACATCTGGCATACATGCACTGGATAATTAGGAATTGCTACATCAGGAGGGGATTGCCCTCTATAGCACCAATTTTCAATATCTCTCAATCTATTTACTGCTGCTGTTACTGCAACCTGGGCATGATCTGGGTAACGAGCTTGGTCCTGAGGCCATAACTGCAGAAAAACAAACAAAAGTTCACTGTAACTGAAAGTCGCACTTTAAATGAACATACTCTGTAGCTTTAAAATGGCTCCTCTGCTGCTGTGTTTACTTTACTACCCCACCCTGTAATGGCGGCGGCAGCACTCCTGTGCATCAACATTCAGACTCTGGGTCAAGCCACTGCGCACCTGATTTACATCAGCTACTAATAACTTTTATTTCAAACTGCACAACTTGCTCTATCCTGGCTGTTCACACATTTACAGGATTTTCCTTGGACTTTTCACATGCTGGCAACATTCATTTAATTACAGTTGCTTTTAAAACTTCAGGTTTCAGCACAGGATTGCCTGCTTTTACTAGTGTTGCACTTATTTTACAACCCACAGTTTCTCTTTGGCTGCAAACTTTATACTGAGGCTACTTTTCATTGCTATGTACACATTTAATGGCTTTACAGACTTGCACTTGCTAGCAGGACATCACACAATCGCTACTTGCAAAGCGACTACACAGCTGCACACACATTTTATATGGCATTCTCTGAAAATCACTGATTTAAGCAGTTTTAAATTGTTTACTCACTGTTATTGAAGCAGATTGCTGCGATGGGGTAAAACGGCCTGCAGCTAGATTTTTAAGGCCTCAGATTGCAAATGGGCGGGAAGTCTCCGCGATCGTAGTATTAACCACACAATTCACTGATCCCACGATTGATAAGCGGGTTGAGCCCGATTTTTAACTGGAAAGTCACTTTTTTACTGTTTACAGTGCTTTGAACACTTCACGACTGCTCCTCCACTGCCAGTACATGCACTACTCTCTGTCTCCCTCTCGAATGCTGAAGCAGACTCTGAAGAGCTGACCGAGGGGTGGGACTAATGGCAAACTGACCAACCACACGACACCATGCAAATGAGCCTCTTCTTCCTCATGAGGGCCCCTCTCCTCACGGCGATCATCAAGCAGGCAAATTTAAACTGAAAAGATGCACCTTTTTTTTCAACTGACTCCACGGCGGGAGCCCATTTCAACCATGTAACACTTCCATTAACTCTGCAGTCTCTAGCACTGCACAGAAAGCATTTCCAACATCTGAGGCATAATTTCTCTGTTGCTACCCCTAGTTTTCCATACTTTCCTTCACAGAACTTTATTTTAAAACTGACAAATGCTGTAAACTATGTTGATGCAGGACAAGGACACACTTTGGCTTTACAGCTCCTTGGTAAACAGTTGGCATTTTTTAAACAGCAGCACAAGATTCACAGCACACACTAGGGAAATTGCTTCAACTTTTTTGGGCTACCGACTGCCAGATAGCCAAAATGCTAGCCCACTTGCCCAAGCACCTTCTTTCCCAAACAAATCCAAAGCAGTGCCTCCATTTTTGTAACCCTTCTTCACATAGGTATCTACGGGTTCGGGGGAAGGATGAGGTTACCTGGCACAAGAGACCTAGGTTTGGCTACTCTGCACAGGGGCACCCAAGTAAATCTAACTACAGGAAGCAATAACTGTAACGTCCAGAACCAGAAATTGGGATTTTTCAGTGTAGCTTTATTTATTAACTCACTGAACATAAACAAAGCACTGAATGGTCCCCCAAAGGGCTACGTTACTGTAATGCAGATTAGAGGTTAAATACAGTGGTCCATTTGGTGAATGAACCCAAACTTTACTTGGAAAGACATCCCATCAAACAAGGAGGCTCCCAAACTGTGGCTCCCCACACCACTTGAAGTCTGCGACTCCTAGAGAGATTTTGTTTTCGTACTTCCAATCGAAATTCCCATCAAACAAGGAGACTCCCATCCAACAAGAAGTAATTTTCCCATCCTGTGGCTCCCCACACCACTTAGAGTCTGTGACTCCTACAGAGATTTTCAAGTTGCAACCTACATCTGGGTACCCACCCCATCACTGGCCAAGTGCATGAGGCAAGTAGCAAAAACACAGAAGAAATCTATAGAGGTGGACCTGGTTACTAAAGATGGGGGGTTTTCCCACCTCCAGCTCCCACAGCCCATGCCTGGCCATTTCTCTGGACACACAGAAAACTTTAGAACTGTAAAATGTAGATTGAATGGTGGATGACCTGAAGCACCCCCTCTACAGAGAACTTTAAATCCATTTAAACTTTAAACTGATAGACTGCTCCATTTGTTCGTCCTAGTAGACATAGTCCTCCCAAATAGCAGTCCACATTACTTCTCAACTGAAGAAAAGAAGTTGTTTGCCCCTTCAAATGGAGCCAAACACTCACCCATTTGTTGCAGGTGCCCCACAGGTGAAGTAACACTTTCTTTGCTGTTATACAAGAACAGACTTAAAACAAAACTAGGCAGCTTCCTTCCATAGTGGGCAAAGGGGATTGTCCCTGGAGCCCACAGAGAACTTTCCCTCCTCCCCCAGAGGGAGGGGGTAAACAGACAACTACTGAATTCCTTCTTGTTTGCTTAAGGACAAACTGAAGACTGACTTTAAATTTCCCCAAAATTCTAAAACTTCACTCTCTGAGCTGAAGATTCCAAATGTGGCTCATGCAGCTGCAACCGTTCTATTATGATGTCATCTCTCAAGTCTCAGCTGTGACTGAGGACAGAGTGAGACAGTGTGAAACCCATTTAACTGAAGTTTCACAAGCTGTCTTCCCTGCCTACCACTAGGTCTTACTAGGATTCTAGTAACCCCGGATAACAAAGGGGATACACTTGCATCCCGAGGGTCCGACTAGGTGAACACAAGAAGAATTGTGTTCCTAGAGGGTCCCAATTTTAAATGCCAAGCATTTTTCTGACCACCTGCTGGAAACAAAATAGCAGGTTTGTGACACTACTAGGGTCATTTGCAACACTAAAAAGTGCATTTGTGAAAGTGTCGAACTTTTTGTTAACTTTTCCCATTGACTTATAATGGGAATTTGTTTTTTGAATACCTTTTGAACCATTCAATATTTTTTCATGAAATTTCCAAAAGGCACATCGGGGACCCCAGCTGCATGTTCCCTGAATTTTTCAGACCAGTCACACAAACTCTATGACCTGTAGGTGCCAGCAAATATGTGCAAAAAAGCGTAATTATGCACACAGATGTCGCTTAATAACTACACAGCTGTATATCTGACCGGTACAAAAGTTGGTAGATCCCAAGACCTATGGCTATCCCCCATGTCTGCCAAATTTCAGGCAACTTTGTTGAACGGTGGCAAAGTTATTAACATGCAAAGTTTCATCCTTTAAAGTTAAAAGTGGTACTCAACCCTAACTATGCTAGCACCACTGTGCTACCATAATATATATATATATACATATCTATATTCTATATATATATATATATATATATATATATCTATAGATATATATATATATATATATATATATATATATTGCTACCATAGTTAGGGTTCAGTAGCACTTTTAAGGTTAAAGGGTCAAAATTTGGACCGTAATAACTTTGCCACCATTTAATGGATTTGCCTGTAATTTGGCAGGCACGGGGGGGACCATAGATCTTGGGATCTGCCAACTTTCTTACCAGTCAGTTATATGGCTGCGGAGTTATTAAGTGACATCCATGTGCACTTTTTTGCAAATACTATGCTCCTGCCTACAGGTCACGTGGTTTGTGCGATCTGTCCAAAAACTTCAGAGTAGGTGCGGCCACAGTCCCAGATGTGCCTTTTGAAGATTTTGTGAAAACATATTAAATGGTTCAAATGTTATTCAAAAAACAAGTTCCCATTATAAGTCAATGGGAAAAGTTAACAAGTTCAACACTTTTGCAAATGTACTTTTTAGTGTTGCAAATGGCCCTAGTAGTGTCACAAATCCACCATTTATTTTCAGTTACGGATCAGAAAAATGCTTGGCATTTAAAATGCCTCTAGGAACACAGTTCTTTTTGTGTTCACCTAGTCAAACCCTCAGAATGCTAGCCATGTCTTTATTTTGGGGTAAAACACCCCAGAAATGTTTTCTACATTTTGGGGAAAAGTAGTGCCGCACTTGTGACACTTTCGCAAATTTTTGTGAAAGGTTTCGCAAATTACAAAAGTACTTTTCCAGACTATGTCCAAAATTACTGGAATTCTTTGCCACTCTGCTGCAAAAGAATAGTTTGGTCTTTTGGGCTGCAATTTGGAGGGAAGGCAACTAACATCTCACAGGTGTGCCTTTTGGTAGTTTTGTGAAAAAATATTACATGGCTGCAAAGTTATGGTAGTCCAAAGTTGCCACTTTTTTCCCATAGACTAACATGGTGGCATCCGCTACGCCTTTCGGGGTTCATATCTTGAAAACGGTGCGAGATTCGGAATTTTCATCACGACAATGCTTAGCCCTATGGGCTACAGATTAGGTGAAAAGCTTGTCAAGAAACTCATGAATGATGTGAAATTTTAATTTTGTTTCCACGTCGTATGGTTACTGAGATATTCGCATTTTAGTATTACAACTGCTCGTTTTCTGCTCCCAGGCCCATTATTATGCATACATTCTTTGTTTTCACTGTCTTTCTCAGTGGAGCTTTTGGTGAAAAATAGGGTGTGTGCTCCTCTTACTCTTACATGTACCCTTTACACGTGTGTTTCCGTGCCACTTTGTGCTACCGTTCCCATGTATGCCATCGTGTTCATTACCCTTTGCATTTCTGTTACTGTTTGCAATACTTTTACCATTTCTGTGTCCACTACTGTTTCTGTTTATGTTTCAGTTTGTGCCACTCTGTGCATTGCCATTTGCATTTGCGGCCACCATTACATTTCTCTTTGGGTTTTTCTTTCATTTTCCATCATTGTTGTTGTTACCATTACCATTTGTGTTTCCAATTGCATTCCCATGCCCGTGCACAATACAGTTTGCATTTCTATACACTCTTGCATTTCTGTTTACATTTCTGTTTCATTTGGCATTATTGTTGCTGTTTACTTTACCATTTGTGTATCAAATTGCGGTACCGTGAATGTGCACGTTATACTTTGTGTTTCCATACGGGCTTGCATTTACATTTCTCTTGCCTTTGCCATTATTGTTACTGTTACAGTTACCATTTGCATTTACAATAGCAGTACTGTGACTGTGTGCATTATCAGATGCATTTACATGCATGCTTGTGTCTCTGTTTATATCACTTTTTGCTGTGGTGTCACTTTCCACCTGTGTTTCTATTAATGCTTGCTTTACAATTTATGTTTCTCTCACCATGACCATTGCTGCTTTCGTTTGTGTTGCTGTTACCATTACTAACTCCCACCACCACATTCAATTCACTATTTATAGTCCTCATTCTCAAAAAGAAGGGAAATTAGAGGCAAACAAATCTATTTAATGCATCAGTTAGGGTTGTCTCACAGTGACAAAACCAAGGACATTCACTGCTAGGGTTGAAAACCCCCCTTGAATCCCCCCAGCCCGCTCCCCCAACTGGCATCTCAGTGTGTGTTGGGGTTGTTGGTTCAAACTCTCACCCCATTCTCCTATACCTCACCTTGTTTACATAGTGATGGGGTGAGAGTTAGGCATGATGACCCAACACACCCAATGCGGTTGGAGGATGAGACTGAGGGATCAAGGATTTTTTAACTCTAACAGTGAATTTCCTTGCTTTGTCGCTGAAATGTTCTCTAACTGATGCATTAAACTGCTATTTTTTGCCTCTAATATATATATATATATATATTAGAGGTGAAAAACTCAGTTTAATGCATCAGTTAGGGTTGATCCACAGTGACAAAAGTGAGGAAATTCAGTGTTAGGGTTCAAAACCCTAACTCCACATTTACCCCCCACCCCACCAGCACCACACACTCACACACACACACACACACACACACACACACACACACACACATATGCAAGTAGGGGGGAGGACCAAGGCAACACGACTAATCACAGACAACTAGCAGTAGGTGACAGAAATAAAATACAACTGTGCAAATGTAGTACAAGACATATCCATGATGATGAGCCAACAACTGTAGCATTTGAACAGTTGATGTGTATGGATGTAGTTTTGCTTTGGCTCTCCAGTCAGGATGGAGTACCTGGTGTGCGGGTGTGGGGGGGCTATTGCCTGGTCAAGGGGGTGCAACTGATAACGGTGAAACATTGTGTGCACCTTCAGTGATGGAGGTGTACCATTGATGTGTATGGAGTTAGTTTTGCTGTAGCTGGACACTCAGGATGCAGTACCTGGTGTGTGTGTGGGGGGCATTGTCTGGCTGAGGCCATGCAACTCCTAACTGTGGTAAGTGAAGTGTACCTGCAAGTAGGGAGGTGTTCCATTGATGTCCATATCCTCAGTTTTGCTGTGCCTCACCACTCAGGATGCAGTACCTTGTAATGGGGAGGCATTGCCTGTCTCAGGCCAAGCTTGCAATCAATGAGGTGTACCACTGATGTCCATACCCACAGTTTTGCAGTGGCTCTCCAGTCACGATGCAGTAAGTGGTCTGAGGGTGCACTGCCTGGTTGACACTGTGCAACTCCTAAATGTAGTAACTTCTGTGCAGCTGCAATCATGGAGGTGCACTGTTGATGTGTATGGCCTTATTGTTGATGTGCCTCTCCACTCAGTATGCTGTACCTGTTCTGGGGGTGTGTGGCATTGCCTGGCGGGGTCCTCCAATTCATAACCATGTTAACTTGTGTGTGCCTACAGTCAGGGAGATATAGTATACCATAGATGTGCATGGCCTTAGTGTAGCTGTGGCTCTCCACTCACGGTGCAGTACCTGGTGTGTCTGGGCATGGGGCATTGGTAGGTAATGCATGCAACTCCTAAGTGTGGTAACTTGTGTGCACCTGTAATCAGGGATGTATACCATGGTGTACATGACCTCAGTTTTGCTGTGGATCTACAGTGAGTATGCAGTACATGGTCTGGGGTGGTGAGGATGTGTTGCAGTACATTTTGACAGTTTCATTTTATTTCTGTCACCTGCTGTTGGTTGTCTGTGATTGGTTGTGTTGCCTTGATCCTCCCCCCTACTTGCATATGTGTGTGTGTGGTGCTGGGGGTTGGGGGGGTGAATGCAGAGTTAGGGTTTTCAACCCTAACATCAAATTTCCTCGCTTTTGTCACTGTGGAACAACCCTAACTGATGCATTAATCAGAGTTTTTTGCCTCCAATTTCCCTTCTTTTTGAGAATGAGGGTGAGAAATAGTGAATGCAATGTGGTGGCAGGAGCGCAGGGTCCAACCCACCATGTTATGTCTTGTCACATAGTAACAGGAACAGCAATGCAAACGCAAGCACCAACAGTCATGCACATGGTACACAAATGTAAAAGGTAAAGCAAATGTTAATAGAAAAGCAAGCACAAAGTGACGCCGAAGTGAACAGTGATGCAAGCGGATACACAAGTGCATATGAAAACGCAGCTGGTAACACGTACAGTGATGGCAGTAGTATTTTAGACACAAATGTTAAGTGTCACAGCAAAATAATGCCAAAGGGAACAGAAATGGAAATGCAAATGCAAGCGCACACATAAATACAAACCGTAATGCGCATGGGCACGGTACCACAATTGTAAATGCAAATGGTAAAGGTAACATGAAGAATAATGCCAAAGTAAACAGAAACAAAATTGGAGCAGAAGCTAGTATGGAAACACAAACTGTAATGCAAACGGGCACAGTACCACAATTGTAAACGCAAATGGAAATGGTAAAAACAAGAATAACAGCAAAGGAAACAGAAAAACAAAAGAAAACACAAGCACATATGGAAACGCAAACTATAATGCGCACGGGCACAGTAATGCAATTGCAAAGGCAAATGGTAACAGTAACAGCAACGAAGACACAAAACAAAACAGAAACACAAACGAAAGGGCTGCCGGAAATGCAAAGGGCAATGCACACGGTGATTCAAACAAAAACACAAACACGAACAGTAGTGGAAATGCAAATGGTAACAGTAATGCAAACACAAGCGCATACAAGAATGCAAAGGGTTACGCACACAGTGGCGTACACGGAACTGTAATGCAAATGGGTACAGAAACACAAGTGGAAACA
Organism: Neoceratodus forsteri; assembly: GCA_016271365.2. NCBI lineage: Eukaryota > Metazoa > Chordata > Ceratodontiformes > Ceratodontidae > Neoceratodus > Neoceratodus forsteri. Next base: position 89,782,385 of record CM028136.1, read on the forward strand.
ATAACTGTAACAGTAATGGAAGTGTATACCCTGTTTTTGCCCAACAGGTGCATAGGGAAACACAGTGTGTACAAAGAATGTACGCATTGTAATGGGCTTTGAAGCTTAAAACGAGCATTTGAAGTACTTAATTGCTAATATCTCAGCAACCGCAAGAGGTAGAGAAAAATAAAAATTTCGCCAAAATCATAATTTTCCATAGCTCATGAAGAAAAATCCGTATCTCGCACCGTTTTCAAGATATGAGCCCCGAAAGGCGCAACGTACGCCACCATGTTAGTCTATGGGAAAAATGTCAACTTCAGAGCACTGTAACTTGGCAGCCATGCAATATTGTTTCGCCAAAAGGCACATCTGTGAGATGTTGGCTGTCTTCCCTCCAAATTTCAGCCCAAAAGACCAGACGGTTCTTTTGCAGCAGGGTGGCAAAGAACTCTTGTCATTTTGACCATAGTGTTGCAAAGTAGTGTCATGATTTGCGAAAGCTTTCACAAAATTTGTGAAAGTGTCGTGAGCACAACACTAATTTGCGACACTACTTTTTTCCAGAAATTTGAAAAACATAATTCTGGGATGTTTAACCCCAAAATAAAGACATAGCTAACATCCTCAGGGTCCGACTAGGTGTACACAGAAATAATTATGTCCCTAGATGGACCCAATTTTAAATGCCAAGCATTTTTCTGATCACCAACTGAAAACAAAATGGCAGATTTGCGACACTACTAGGGCCATTTGCCATACTAAAAAGTGCATTTGCAACACTGTCGAACATTTTGTTAACTTTTCCCATTGACTTATAATGGGAACTTGTTTTTTGAATAACTTTTGAACCGTCCAATATATTTTCATGAAATCTTCAAAAGACACATTGGGGACTCTTGCTGCATGTTCTCTGAAGTTTTTGGACTGGTCGCACACACCATGCGACCTGTAGGCGAGAGCAAAGAATTAGCAAAAAAGCGTAAATGTGCTTTTTGTTGTCGCTTAATAACTCTGCAGTTGTATATCCGACCAGTACGAAACTTGGCAGATCCCAAGATCTACCATGTCCAATCAGGTAAATCTGTTGAATGGTGGCAAAGTTATTAAGTTGCAAAATTTTACCCTTTAACCTTAAAAGTGCTACTCAACCCTAACTATGGTAGCACTACCATGCTACCATTATATATATATATATATATATATATATATATATATATATATATTCTTTGTCTTTGTCTTTTAAATAGTTTTTTATTTTAATGGGTTCACCACAATATATCCCAGGCACACTGCCTTAGGGGTAGCTTGTCCATTCCACTGGGGTGTCAAACAGACGAGGCATACTGATGAGTCCTGGTAGGACGAAACACGTGTCTATGTCTTCTGTTAGCACCCTTTGCAAACTGTGTGAGAGGCCTTCCGGCACCATGCAATTCTGCTTAAAGTTGGACCAGCATAATATTCTCTGGTGATTTGCATCTGCAGCCCATGATGCTTTGCATTGTGGGGGCATGTGTGATTTTGTATTTTCTTGAAACTTGGCTTCCCAGACAAATGCCCTTTGGGGTAACCCTTGCCTCAGTGTTTACGCACAGAGGTTCTTTGTCATATATATATATATATATAAATATATATTTTCATGGCAAAAAACTATGTTTAATGCATCAGTTAGGGTTGTTCCACAGAGACAAAAGTGAGGAAATTCAATGTTAGGGTTGCCACCTTGCATCCCCACACCCATCGCATCCCTACCAGCAGGCATTGGGGTGTGCGTTGGGGTCATCGGCCCTAACTCCCACTCCACCCCATGTGTAAACAAGCTGAGGTGGTGCAGTATAGGAGAATGGGGTGAGAGTTATGACCAATGACCCCAACGCACACCCCAATGCCTGTTGTGGGGAGGGGGTGGGTGTGGGGTGTAAGGGGTGGCTCGTAATATACACAGTCGGCAGCTGGCCATGGAGGTGAGAGGTGGGCTATGTCAGTCACTGGCTGGGGAAGGGTGGGGGGTGCTGGGTGAGCTGGCACAGCTGGATGGGGGTTAGGGGCCACTAGACTACCAGGAAGTAGCAAATGCTTATTTTTTCAATTATGATGAGGGGTCGCTAGACTACCAAGGATATGAATAATAATAATAATAAAATACAGATGGGGGCACTAGACTACCAGGGATATAAACAACAAATAAACATAAATAGACATGGGAGGGTACTAGACTACCAGGGATAAAATAATGAGATATTTATAAAATACACATGGGGGGGACACGAGACTACCAGGGAAGCAAAGATCTTTATATATAGTATCATGATTGGTGGGAGGGGGCTGCTAGACTACCAGAGATAATGAAAAATTATGTGTTTTTACTCACATGGGGCAGAACGAAGCCCCCTGACCAAAACCCAGCCTCATATAACTGTGTAGGGCACCCCAGAGCTACAGAAATCTATTTAACAATCTAGCCATCTCATTCCTCACTCTTTGTTCATGACCAAGCAATTTCTTTGATCGTAAGCCTGCAAATTCTTTGTCTGCGAGATTCTTTGATCGCGATCGTGCATCGCAAGCAAGGGACAAGATGGCCAGAGTAAAACATAAATTTTCTCAGTCTAGGTGTGTGCTAGGAAGACAAATGAGGGTGGGTTTTACTCAGGGGGCTTAGTTCTGATAAACCATGGTGATGTTTTACCACAATTCTGTTAATTTATTTCATTTCATTTGAACACTTTTTATTCTTTGATCGTGACCCTGCAAATACTTTGATCGCAAGCCTGCAAATTCTTTGATCGTGAGATTCTTTGAGCATGATCATGCACTAAAAAATCAATTGTCTCAGCCCAGGGGTGTCCTAGGAAGACAAATGAAGGTGTGTTTTACTCAGAGGGCTTCGTTTTGGTGAACCATTGTGGTGGTACACTCCAATTCCATCAATTTTTGGATTTATAACATTTTTAATTCTTTGTTTGTGAGCCTGCAAATTCTTTGATCATGAGCCTGCAAATTCTTTGATCATGAGATTCTTTGATCGCCATCTTTGATCGGGAGATAGGGACAAGATGGCTAGATTTTTTATAATGGAATAGATAGGGAATTTTTAGCAATCTTTAACATTGAATATCTTGGAAACTGTTTGGTCTTTTTACTTGAAATTTGGAGGGTGTTGATGGCATGTCCTGAGATGTTGATAGAGATGTTTACTTGTCAGACAAAGTATTTTTTGTGGACACATTGTGTGGTGCAATTTACGTTTTATGGACAGCGTTTTCTTTGTTCTACTGGATTATCATTTGTTTAGTGGCTGCTCTTGCTGTTGTGAATGTACTTTTTAGTCATTGGGTGTGTAATGTGGCTTGGCACTTACAAGTTGGTGGGACTGCAGGGCTCAAAGTGCCCCACACTCCCACCAACTTGCACAACTTTCTATTTTTCTATTCTCTCTTAAAAAGTAAGGAAATTCTATGAAAAACCTTCATTAATTCATCAGTTAGGGTTCTTCTACAGTGAAAAAAGTGAGAAAATTCAATTTTAGGGTTCACACCCCATGCACCCTACCACCACCAACAAGCATTAGGGTGTGCGTTACAGTCATCAGCCCTAACTCTCACTCTATTCTTCTACACTGCACCACCTCAGCTTGTTTACACATGGGATTGGGTGAGACTTAGGGCCGATGACCCCAATGCACACCCCAATGCCTGTTGGTGGAGGTGGGTGGGTGGGACCCTAAAATTAAATTTCCTCACTTTTTCACTGTAGAAGAACCATAACTGATGCATTAATGTAGTTTTTTGCATACTGTGTGTATATATATATATATATATATATATATATAGTGAGAGAGAGAGAGATAGATAGGTATGGCAGTGAAGTACTGAAATGATGTCAATCCCAGCCCCACCCTGCAGAGATGGACAAGCATTGGGGTGTGCCTTTGGTTCATTGCCCATAACTCTCACACCATTAGGCCTTGCAGTCCTTATGTGCCATCAATGTCTGTGTTTCTATGTTTCACCTCTTCCTACCTTGCAGACACAGACAAGTGTTGAAGTGTGCCTTGGGGTGTTCAAGCATTACACTCACCACATGCCATAAGGAAATACACTGAAATGGGTACAGTATAACAGAATGGAGTGAATTTAGGGCTAAAGAGTCAAAGGCAAAGTTCAATACCTGACACTGGCTGCAGGGTGGGGATGAGGGTGGAATTTTATTTTATTTACTTATTGAAAAGTTTCACCTGGATAGATACACTGAGCAACAGGATGGGATGCTTGATTCATGGTATGTCCTGGGGTTCAGGTACAGGGATACATAGCAAATCATTCATACAACATTCAGGAAGGAGTAAACATTTCTGGGGGAAGGTGCTGGAAATACAGATCATTGTTGCATACATTTTACAAATAAACATTTTTCATATATTTTACAAGTGATGAGGTGGAACAAGGAATATAACAGTACAGAGAATACATGTGGTACAGTGGATTTATACCGGATACAGAATACTATAATATGCAGTCTTAGAACTTGTAATAGGGGAGGGAAGGGGAGGGTGGGTTAAGCTAGGCAAGAAACTATAAGGGGTTTGGAGGGGAAGGGGCAGAAGGTGGAAATAAGAACAAAGAAGTGCCTTAGGAGGGAGGAGTATGTTGAACTCATAAGGGGGCATATAATTACTGAGCTCAATACACGCTGGGAAATTAGCAACAGACACAGTTTGTGACTAGGAAATGTGAGAGTGAGGAGGAGAGGGAACCAGCAGAGGAGGAGGAGGAGTGCCTAATCTGGGTGGGGAGCTGGTTCCAGACTTTGGAGCAGCTATAGGACATTGCCAGTTGTCCAGAGGTAGAGCTTCTGTGAGGGAGGTGCAGAGACCACATTGAATGGCATGAGCACTACTGTTGACAAGCCCAAGTGACACCCCTGATTCCTGTCAGTCCCTACAGGGCAGGGTATTATGGCCAGAAACCCTAATGCCCTGGGCATTTCTTGGTATTTTCACTCCAGGTTTTCAAATTGGGCTTTTTGTGACCCCACCGCATGAACAGTGACACTATCAGTTCATTAGCCGAAAGGTGATTTTTCACAGCAACTGTGCCATTTGGCGCCACTGGTGCAAAAACACATTTTGAACAGGATGTAAAAAATGACAGCTGTACTGTTCATGAGGAGGCATCAAAAAATGGAATGTTGAAAATCTGGAGTGAAAATATAAAAAAACTGGTGTAGTCATAACACTGCTTCTGCTAATGTATACTTTTCAAATTCCTATTCATCCCATTGTTTCCATCTCTATTGCTGTTATGTGACATCTTATACTAGCAACAGCATTTAATGCATTACGTTATAAGGACAAGTAAATGTTTTTAATACATTTACAGACAGTTACATAAACTTAAATTTCCTTCATAGAATAATTTAAATTTAGTAACAGTGGTAGTACAAAGCAATTACTCAGACAACTTGAAAACTATAACTATTTTATATTGTACATTGACAGACCGTAAGGACCTCCTTGAAATTGAGATGCAAATGTCACACATTTATCAGTGTTTTAACAGTAATATGTTAATATCCTAAATACATTTCTTGCTTCAGTAACTGCTCAGCACATCTATTGCATGACCTATTTAATGACATTTTTCACCTGCTATGCAATGTACTGCTGCTTACTACACCAGCATCATGAGCCATGAAACAGATGACTGCCATAAATAGGGAGACAGTATAGCAAAGTGGTTTAAGGTTCTGAGCTACAAATCTGAAGATCTGGGTTTGAATCCCACAGCCCCCACTTGCATACTTGGTGACCCTGAGCAAGTCACTTACCTTCCATGTGCTCCCAGGTTGCCCCTGTAAATAAGCTTTCAGTTTAGTGTGTCACTCCTGGTTAAACAAGTGAAAGAAAAAAATCAGTGTAACCCCCTTGTTACCCAGGGTTACAAGAATCCCACTTAGGTCTAGTGGCAGGAAAAGAAAGGCAGCTTGTGAGACACCAGTTAAATGGACCTCACACTGTCTCACTCTGTTCTCAGTCTCAGCTGAGCTGGAGGGATGATGTCATATAGAATTCTCACAGCAGCATAAGCCACAATGGAATGCTGCAGCAGGGAGTTAGGTTACAACATTGGGGTTTTCAAAGCAGTCTAGTGGGAGACTCAGTGAAGGGAGGAGGTGCACTGCAGTAAGCAGTCCCTCAAGGCCCTCAGCTCTGTTCAGAGCTACCAGTTGTAGTGGGTGTGTGTTCTTGCCCTAGAGAAGGATACAGAAGAGTACTTGTGAAGTGGTTCCCACCCCCCAGTTGTTTCAGGGTCCCATCCCTGAAGGGGATGGGAGAACCAGACCAGCTCTCCGGGGGCAATCCTCTGGCTCTGCTGGAAGAAGAAGAAAAGCTGCCTAAGAAGATTTGTGCTGAGGCACTGAGAAGTATGTTTTGCTTTTCCTGTGAGAGAAGCCTGTGGGCACCCACAAAACAGGGTGAGTCTGCTCTGCCAGACAGTCTATGTTTCACTAAGACTATCGTGTTAAATATCTGCTACTGTGGGTCAGGAAAGGATAGCCAAGCACAGTACTTAAGTTGTGTATGGCTTGAAATGCCTCTAATCAGTGGGGGTCTACAGGGATCGACATAGCCACTTATATTCCAGAGACGGTAGATTAAGTGTGATATACATTTCAAGATATCAATCTACAACCAGAGAGGTTCAAATGGAAAGGTGTTCATTCCAAATGAATGTACAGGTATGGATTTGGGAGTGAGAGATGGGAGACCCCCATCGGGACTAACCGGATTTACCTCTACAGGTTCAGTTTGGGCACCTATAGCTTTCTCTTGGGCACTCACTGGTGAGACTGTGTCTTCTAATTACATCTGCTAGTAGGAGGCTGGGGAGCTGATTGCCATCAGCTGTGGCTGAATGTGCTTATTTCTGCTGGCACTGTTTTGCCCTATTTCTGCTAGTGCTTGGATGCCCCTGAACTGATTTTCCTGCAGAGTTTGGATTTGCAGTGTGAGAGACTGTGTCTTCTAATTACATCTGCTGGTAGGAGGCTCGGGGGGAGCTTATTGCCATCGGCTGAAGAGGTGGGGATTGTGGGGCTATATACTGTAGTGCCACTCAGTGAAGGAAAAGCAGTGGAGGGTAAGTTACTGTTTACAACAGAATAAGTATTAAAAGAGGCTCCACGGTCTCATCTGTTTCATTGTTTAATATTTGAATTTGCATTCTGATTTGGGGGAAGGTTTAGCTGTCCTAATATTACTGTAAGTAGTTTTATCTATCAGGATAGCTTATTTAATTGTATTTTAAATGAGTTTTTACTTATTGTGTAAAAATTGTCACATCCAGCTGTTGAGTGTAGTGTTGGATGTGGTTAGTTATGTTTTATTTGTTTATATGATTTGGCTAGGTAGGTTTTTGATGTATTTAATTGTTTATGAGTAGTGTTGTAAACTATTTTACTTTATTCAAGTTTTGTTCAATGTGGGATTGTTTAGGGATAATTGTTTGATTTAGTTAATTATCATCTTAGTTTTAGGGTTTTAATATTTAGTGATGTGTCAGGGTTATTTGGGAGGGCCTAGGGTGGCCAGGATAATGTATGAGGGTTCCCAGCTGTGTGATTTGCATCCCTTTATCCCCCTCCCAGTTTCAGACACCACAGCGTGATGCTGTTGGGAAATAGGGATTAGAAGGGATCGAGTTGATCATGGGCAGTAGGGATCCCATGCATAGCAGAGAGTGGTAAGATTGGGGTTGTCAGTTCTAGAAGGCACCCTGCGTTACGACGGGCACTTGGGAGAGGCCAGACATGGTTGGTGCCTGTCTCCAGGGAATCCACCAGATCGAGTGGTCAGGTAACCCGAGGGGCTGCATCACCCACCAGTCCCCTAAGAGTGGTGCTATGCAATGCCAGATCAATTAGAAATAAGACTGCAATTATTGCAGACTTGATTTCTTCAGTCAATCTGGCTTGCATTATGGAGACTTGTGGGCCCAGTTTTTGAGGCCACAATCCCACCTGGGTATACCGTAGTGCACTGCCCCAGAGTGGAACGTAGAGGCAGCAGTGTAGCCATTTGTTTTAGATCCAACCTGGCCTTCACCATGCACCCAGTGGAAACTCCAAGTTCATTTGAATGTGTGGCTATCTGTGGGGGTCCAGGTGCAGGCTGCAGGATTTTTCTTATCTATCACCCTTCTGGGCTGATGGGGAACTTCCTGCAGGAGGCCACTGAATTCGCTGCCAGCAAAACATTGGAAGCCCCCAGATGTATCTTTCTGGGGGATTTCAATGTTTAAGTTGGTGATGAATCTAGGTGTAGTTATAACGTCCTCCAGATTATGTCTTCTCTGGGCCTGACGCAAGTTGTTACTGCTGCGACACATCAAGATGGACACATGTTGGACCTGGTGTTCTCACTGGGGCTTGAGAGTGATAATCTCAGGACTGATTGAATACCTTGGTCCAATCATTGCACGGTGCAGTTCATGTTTGGTGCTCCCACTGGATGCCCTCTCCCTATTGAGATGGTGAGCTGTCATCCATTACAGGGATTGACCCATGAGGGTTTTTTGGTGGCAGCTCAATTTTCTAGTGTGCGTGATGCATGCATCATAGGCATTGGTGCTGGGGTTGATATCTGTAATAGGGTGTTATCTGACACCACTGACTCCCTTGCACCTGTCCGTGTATGACCCAGATCTTCTTGTCTGAGGTCCCCATGGTTTGATGGGGCTCTCAGGGAAATGAGGAGGAAGGGTTGGAGGTTAGAGCACTGCTGGAGGAGATCCGGCCTGGAGGGGGACAAACTGGCCCTGCGTATGCATTATAATGCATAACAGGGGGCGATCAACCATAAGAAGTCAGCATTCCTGTCCAGGGAGATTGCCACTGGGAAGAACTGACCAGTGATACTTTTTCGATCTGTGCACAGGCTACTCCATCCTGCCTGTCTACAGCCATGGAAGGTTTTTTCTAATGTAGAGTGTGAAGAGTTTGATTGGTTCTTCTCGGACAGAGTATCCAGTATCCAGCAGGTGGCTTCTTCAGCCAGCAATGTCGTTGCTGGCAGTGGTCGCATAAAGTGTTCTGAATGCACTCTGCCTGGTTGGAGGAAGTTTAGACTGGTGGAGGTAAGTGAGGTCATTGAGGTGGCAACCAATCTGAGGCACACCTTTTGTGAGCTGGACTCAGTGCTGATGCGTATCTTAATGAGATGTATTGGCACCATCGGCCTGGTGTTTGCTCTGATTGTCCAGTGCTCCTTATTCGAGGGGGTCTTTCCTGATGCCTTGAAGGAGGCACTAGTGAGACCCCTCCTAAAGAAACCATCTTTGGACTCGGAGGTCGGGGCAAATTACCTACCTATATCCAACCTTCCCTTTTTGGCAAAGGTAGTGGAGACAGTGGTGGTGCTTCAGTTAGAAGAGCACCTCATGACCCATGAGTTGTACAAACCATTTCAGTCAGGATTTTGGGCTAGGCATAGCACAGGAACTGCACTTGTTTGGGTGCAGAATGATCCCCTCAGGGTGAGAGATTATGGGGATAAGACAATTCTTGTTTTCCTTGATCTAGAAAGGGTAGCCATCTGGGAACAAGTGACCACCAAACAGTGCGGTTCATGATAAACTTAGCTGTAGAGTCAAGCCACACAAAAGTAAAGGTACTGGACTTCAGGAGGGCTGATTTTGTCAAAATGGGAGAGTGCCTCAGAAAAGCACTAGCAAACAGGCAAGAAGGTGGGGTGGAGCAACAATGGGGAAACATTAAAACTGCCATCACAGAGGCAGCAAGCCTTTGTGTGAAGCAAATAAACAAATCAAAATGAAAGAAAAAACCTTTATGGTTCTCAAAAGATGTAGCGGGGAAGGTAAGGGAGAAAGAGATAGCATTCAGGAAGTATAAGGAAACACAGGAGGAGCAGGACAGAGATCTGTACCAGTTAAAGCAGAAGGAAGCAGGGAAGGCAGTCAGAATAGCAAAGGCCCAAACCAAGGAAAAGATAGCCAACTTGGTTAAGAAGGGGGATAAAACCTTTTATAGGTACATTAGGGAGCAAAGAAAGACTAAGGCAGGGATACTGAGGCTGACTAAAGAGGAAGGTGGTTGGGCAGAGAGCGACAGTGAAAAAGCAGGGATACTGAAAGAATACTTCTGCTTAGTATTCACAATGGAAAAGCAGAGGGAGATACCTAATCCAGTCAATAGAAGCACTCTGGATAGGAGGGTTGATATTAGTCCTTTCACAGAAGAAAGGGTTCTGAAAGAACTCTTAAAACTGAAGGTGGATAAAGCAATGGGGACTGATGGGATTCACCCCAGAATTTTAAAAGATCTAAGGGAAGAACTAGTAACACCACTGACTACCCTTTTTAATAAATCATGGGAGGATGTGTGGTACCTGAGGACTGGAGGAGAGTGGATGTGATTCTGCTTCACAGAAGTGGGAGCAAGATGGAGCCAGGAAACTACAGCCCTGTCAGTTTCACCTCAGTTTTAGGGAAAATGATGGAATCACTGCTGAAGGAAATCATTTTTCAGTACCTAGAGGCCAGAGGGGCACAGGACCCAAGGCAGCATGGATTCACAGCAGGAAGGTCATGTCAGACCAATCTAATTGATTTCTTTGACTGGGTGACCAAAGTAGTAGACCAGGGAGGGGCTGTGGACATGGCCTACCTAGACTTTACCAAGGCATTAGACACAGTACAGCACAAAAGATTAATAAACAAATTAGCCAGCCTGGGAGTGGGTCCCAGGGTGGTAGCCTGGTTAAAACACTGGTTGGACAACAGGACACAGCGGATAATAGTAAATGGAGTCCACAGTGAAGAAAGGAGGGTTACTAATGGGGTACCGCAGGGTTCAGTACTGGGGCCGGTCCTTTTTAATATCTATATAAGTGACATTACAGAGGAACTAGAAGGGAAAGTATGTCTCTTTGCAGATGACACAAAGATCTGCAACAAGGTTGATACACAAGGTGGGGTGGCAAGGATGACAAGGGACTTGGCAAGGTTGGAGGAATGGTCAAATGTATGGCAGCTTAGATTCAACGCAAAGAAGTGCAAAATAATGCACATGGGAAACAAAAACCCAGAGGAAGAGTACACAATGTGGGGTGAGATACTGACAACAACAAAAATGGAAAGGGACCTGGGAGTAGTCATATCAGATGACCTAAAAGTGGTCCAGCAATGTGAGAAGGCAGTAAGGAGGGCTGGGGGGATACTGGGATACATAGGGAGAGGCATCACCAGTAGAAAACAGGAAGTTGTTGGCCCTCTGTACAGACAGTTCTGGAGACCCCATCTCTGCAAAGACATAGACAGGGTGGAGGCTGTCTAGAGGAGGGCAACCAAAATGGTGCAAGGACTACACCAGAAGACATATGAAGAATGACTAAAGGAGCTTAAGATGTATAGCCTCGAGAAAAGGAGGGAGAGGGGGGACATGATAGAAACTTTCAAATACCTCAAGGATATCAACAAAGTCCAAGAGGGTAGCATCTTTCAGAAAAAGAGATGTGCAAGAACAAGGGGGCACAATTTGAAGATAGTGGGGGGACGGTTAAGAGGTAATGTGATAAAGTATTTCTTCACAAAGAGGGTTGTAGATGCATGGAACAGCCTTTCTGAGGAGGTCATATAGTCAAAAACAGTGGGGGAATTGAAGAATGCATGGGACAGACATAAAGCAATTTTAGTGGGGGCTAGGAGGAAGTAGGCTGTTGGTTAACTAGGATCTGCAGCTTATCTGTTAGGTAGGAAAATAGGCAGACTAGGTGGGCCATGCGGTCCTTATCTGCCGTCAAAGTCTATGCTTCTGTGTTTCTGTTTCTCCTCAGCATTTAACACTGTGGACCATTGTGTGCTGCTTGACCACCTTAGGGTGTTCTGCTGACTCACCGGTACTGTCATCCACTGGTTTGAGTCCTTTTTTACCAACAGGAGGCAACAGGTTGTGATGGGGAATTTTTCCTCCACTCCTAGCCTCCTATCTTGTGGAGTTCCTCAAAGGTTGGTTTTGGCCCCAGTGTTGTTTGCAGTGTACATGCTACCCCTGGGAGGGATCATTATGGAAGTATGGCTTGGGTTTTCATTGTTATGCTGATGACATCCAGCTATACTTGTCCTTTGCCCCAGGAACATCCAACGAGGTGGACGTGCTAAATATTTGCCTGGCTGAGATCAACGACTGGATGGCCTCCAGCTTGTTGTGACTGAACCCCAATAAGACTGAGGTATTGGTGGTGGAGTCGAACAGAGCACCTGATAGGATGGCCTCTGACTCAGCAACTAGACTTGTTTTGGGAGCTTTCTCATTGAAGGCCTCCTCTTGGGTGCTAAACCTTGGGGTTATTTTGGACAGGAATTTAATTATGGAGGTGCAAATATCCTCCACAGTTCATTTCTGTTTTTTTCATCTTAGAAATATTGCCAGGATAAAGCCCCTTGTTCCACCTCCGGACCTCCCTACCTTGATACATGCCTTAGTTACATCAAGGCTTGACTACTGCAATGCGCTCTACCTCAGGGTCACAGGGGGATCTCTCCGGAGGCTGCAGCTGGTGCAAAACACAGCTGCCAGGTTACTTACTGGGCAGCAGAAATGTTGCCATATCTCCAGTATTGCGTGAGCTGCACTGGCTGCCGGTCAGGTGGAGGGTCCTCTTTAAGGTGAGTCTTCTCACTTATAAGGCCCTACACGGGCAGGGCCCTGGTTATCTGTCAGACCTTCTTGCACCTGCTCTTTCTGTCCGCCCCTCCGCTCTTTCAATGGGGCCCCCTGGCAATTCCTTAAATGAGGTTAACATCTGCTGGCAACAGAGCTTTCAGTGTCGCAGCTCCCGTTCTTTGGAATTCTTTGTCATCTGGGGTCAGGGGAGCCTCCACTGTAGATATCTTTAAAGTACGCCTGAAGGCCCTCCTATTTTCACAAGCTTTCTTGGGATAGAATTATGAATTTTAGCAGAATATGAGAATTATTTGTTGGGTTATAATTGTTATTTTATGTATTTAAATTTGTGATGTATTATGCTTCTTTTGGTGTTGTATTCATTTATTTTGTACAGTGCCCAGAGCCTCCGAGATTGGGCATTTTTTAAATAAACTTTGCCTTGCCTTGCCACTTGGCCAGTGTTTGCAGAAGTTACCCTGACATGGGATTAGGATGAAGAATTTTCCCTTTATGGAGCCATTATGTGCACATGGGTGGCAAAGGGAGCCACCGAATAATGTTCATGGAAAGTATGGAAAGTAGACCAAGTGCTGGCCAGATGTGCCATGCCAAGGAATCCAGAGAAGAGTACAAGTTCAGGCTGAGAGACCAGTGTGTTTCAGAACCTGAGGGTTACAGTGTCTAAGAAGATGTGTTCTGGGCTCTGTATATCTGCATTACCAGGGAGTGTAACCTCTTGGGGGTCCATCTATGCTTTATTATTCTGTTGTTGTGAATAAAAGCCACACTCTAGAATCCCACTCCTGGTTTGGACATTTCAGTTATTGCTTCCTGTGTCTAGATTACTTGGGTGCCCATGACTAGAAGTCAAACCTAGCCAAAATGCCGAGCAACAGTTTTCTCCCCAAACCCAGGCAACCAGGTAGTGGGTTACAAAATGAAGGCACCGCACAGTGCTTAATAAAACAAAAAATATCATAAACCTGAGCCCTGACTGGTTACATCAATAAACTTTTTTCTTGCTTTATTTTGCTACTACAAGCTTTGATTCATACATCCATCCTTAAATGTACTTTTTATAGCTTATGTGTCTGTGACCTAGGCAGAAGACCTCTTAAAATCATACAGATAAATAAATAAATCATCAGAATAACATTTATTTCAGTAGTATCCCCTTCCTTTTCTGGTTCCCATGACTCTAGGGCCCAGATATTCAAACTGCGCCAGTTTGTGGCGCAAGCCTGTGCGCCACTCAAAATAGTTGTGCAGGGGTGTGGCCAGGGCGATATTCAACTCAAATGCACAAAAGACAAGACTTTATTCTCTTCACACATTGCTGCTAAACATCAGGTCCCACATTGGCCAAGAAACAAATGTTAGACTTTTTGTCTCGGGCACAATGATTTAACTACCCTAACCAGAAATACAGAGTACTTCACTCTTGCATGCCACTGTCATGTCCAATTCTCATGCAAACAACAATTAGGCAAACCCTTTCATTTCTGTGCTATGTACTCTTACATCAGAGAGACATAAATCTTACAGAACTGCTAAAAAAACTAATTTATCAAGACTGTATTTCTGAATTACAACCTGTTTTTTACAGTACCTACTTAAATAATAGTTTATTTGCTACAAACTATACTACATACATGACAATAACACAATTTCTGTTTTACATGGAAAGCATTCATATAATGGACTCTTCATACAGGATTTGTGACCTCCTGTCTGCATGTATCTGACAAAGGAATAGGCACCTGCTTGATCCTTTTTTTTTCTTTTATTTTTATGCCCCATTTGCCCATACTGTTAGAACCAAGTATGGACAGTCTTAGAGTAAAAAAAAAAATCCTGACATATATGTGTATGTGTATTGGGAAGGGGGTGCCTAGAGTGTGGATGCACCAGAAATTTCAAGCTGGAGGGCTACAACCTGTAAGCCAAAAAGGACACATAACGGATGAGAAATATAAAATGCAACATGTGGCAATGCTGATAACTAATATGCTAGGGTTAAGGTAGTGAAAACAGTTTATGAAAGGCAGTAAATGTTCTTTTTTTTCAAATTGTTTAACAAGGAGTAACACAGCTGAAAGCTTATTTATAGGGGCAAACCGGAAGCACAGGGAAGTTAAATGACTTACTCAAACCCAGGTCTCCAAATTTGCAGCTCAGAGCCTTAAACCACTGCACTATACTGCCTCCCTATTGGCTTCAGTACTGCAGAACAGAATTAATTATTGCAACAATGAAATTGCACAACTAACCAAAAAAGACAAACCGGTGCACTAATTCTTGTTAAAATTTGTACTTGGAGAGATTGTTACCCCATTTATATTTCATAATGTTCTATTATAATTCATGCTAAATGTACAAAAAATAGGTCACCACTGCAAATACCTGCAAGCGAATGTTCGGCATTCACAAATGCTTGTTATGAATCTTGAGAATACAAAAATATGTGCTGTATTTTACTGCAGCCTGCTGTCCAGTGTGGCTTTTTTTAATACTTCCTGCTACTATTGTTTTTTTTAACAATATTTTATTGATAAACAATAAAAACAGTAGAACAGTTATACCAAGGTCACAGTATTATACAAGTATATAAATAGGCCTGGAGTGCTATTTTATATAGTAAATACAATAAATAATTCTATTCAAGGTCATTTCTGTTACAGTATCAAGGGAGACTACTTAATTATATAAGGAATCAGTGCCTTATTTACTTTTATTGATCATTTGGTTCTTGATATTAATTTAGTTTCTGAAAATCTACTATTTCACATCTCTCTATTTCTCCGTTGTATAAATTCCATACTGGGAGGAGCTCTTTAAAATAATCATAGTTATAAAGTGCTGCTAGAAACAGCTGTCTCCATTCATATTTCGAGAAGTTACCCCCTAATGCTTCTTGTTTCCAATACTTTAGAATAAGTCTCTTAACAGACATAATATTAGTTTGAAAAATTATTCTTTGGTTCTTTTCTAGGCTCCTTATATTTACATTTCAAGTATTATGATCTTTGGATCATCCCAGCATGGAACATCCACACCAGTTTGTTGCAAAATCTCAAATGATCTAATCCACCAGATCCTTATATCTGGGCAATTCCAAAATACATGTAGAATATCAGCTGAGTGTCTCTTACAGTGCCAACAAAGGTCATCTGGTGATAACTTCATTTTATTCAGCCTATGTGGGGTATAATATGCTCTATTTAGCATCTTGTGCTGTATCACTTTATCTCTAAATAATTTGTGGTGGGATGTTATGTTAAAAGACAAACCCCAATGTATATCAACGTAAGAGGCCTTTAAATCCTATTCCCATTTTTGAATGGTCAATTTATATGTTTGAATATGGGATTTCTGTAGATTTCTATTTAACCAAGCAAAAATAGACAAAAAATTTTTAGCTCATATAAGAGATAATTTGGTCTCCAAAATCTTATTTTTAGGAGCTCTTTCCCACTTTGAATAGTCTTTCTCATAGAAACGTATAAGTTGATTAACTCATTGCCTCCACAGGAGCTCTCTGAAGGTGCACCACGTGTCTCCTGTATACTATTAATAGTAAATCCTGGGCCTTTCTAAGTAAAATCAAGCTATAGTCAGCATGCCACAAACAAATCCTAATAGCTCAAGAACCATAAATGCTAGACACAAAGGGACAGATATTCAAAATTTGCGCCAGGCAAAAACTGTTTGTGCAAGTTTAGAGTGGAATTAGCGTGGGTATGCTATATTTAAAAGGCTGCATAGTGCAGGCAAACTGTCTTACTGCCGGGCAAAATCATAATCTATGCAAGGGGCAAACTGAGGGTGTGTGTACATGAATACAGACGCAATGCTATATTCAGCGACTAGCACCGTGCAAAGTAGTTTTGCATGACTTAGCATGACACTTAACACAGTGCACATTACCGACCAGGAAAAGCTTGTCTTAACCCTGGGCAATTACCTTTGCATGACACGTTGGCTTTGCATGGTGTCTGTATGACTTTTACGCAGCTTTGTGCGACCCTAACAAATGAATATGAGACATAGACAAAGCCAAACATGGAGGAAACATGCTGCTAACTGATGGCATCACAATGATGCCATCATCTGCCACCAGTCCCAGCCATGCCAGGCAGTAAGTGGTGACCCTGCCACCAGTGGACAGCATGGCAGTGTGGCCATGCAGCACACACCTGTGGATCACTGTTCTGTGGACACCAACAGATGCCAGCACACACATGCAGCACTGTGGGCATGGAGGATGTTGAGGGGAGAGTGTATGGGTGGCCAGACTGTGCCACAGACCAGGTGTGGTCACAAGGCTGGGACACATCATGCAGTGCACATGGGCCAGTATTGGGAATACCCCAACCCCAGTGTACCTTTCTGATAATATATGCCCCCCGCCACATACCACACAGCTGTACAACTGCCACAGCACACAAAGCCGGACATGTACATGTCACTGTGAGCATCCCATGCCAGAGGTGCAGCATCTGTGGGTCACACAACAGAGTAACAGTAATGTCCACTGTCAGTAAACACCTGCAGGTTGGGCCTCTCCCTGTGTATAATGCAGTCATCATCACTGGTCCTACACACCATAGGCACTGCTGTGTCCACACACTACTGTCCCCCTTGATACTGTAGTGTCTGCTGTGCACTGTAGCATGACCTACAGTGTGACAGTTGCATGCAGTACCACAACCATCTGTGCCTATGCTGTGTTGTCCCAGTACAGCTGCAGGCAGCAGCGCATGTGAAAGTACAGTGTTCATAACTGTATAATATTGCCCAAACTGTTTGCGCAGTGCTAACACATTTGCATGGGTTTAGTGCAGGGCTAAACCATTAGCCCAATGCAAACTGCATGCAAATCAGGGGCATAATGAGATGCTAATCTGGATGTTTGCCCAGAGACTACCTAAGTGGGCTTATTTGCATGTCACTTTTGAATATGGCAAAGTTTAGCGCTGGGCAAACTTGTTTGCCTCAGGTTAATGGTTTAGCCCTGCGCTAAACCCGCACAAACGTGTTAATGCTGCACAAACAGTTTTGGGAATATTTTACAGTTTTGCACACTGTACTTTCACATTAACTGCTGCCTGCAGCTGTACTAGGTCCTCACATTTGCTAGCACACACATTGGCAACATAGTTCACCTACTACTGTTGACCAGACATGGTGTTTGATTGGAATCATGGGACACTGCTGCTGATCTTGGCATAGTCACCAGAATATTACTTTCTTAAACAGCTAAGCCCATGGAAATGATAATATTTATTTTAAACTTGCAAACATTTATCACTGATAAAATGTAGATCTTCTCCTAGCTATTTGGGTGGATGCTATAGCTGTGTGTGTATGTGTCTGCGTGTGTCTGGCTTATAAAAAGCTTTTAAGAAACAGACACTCTAGTATCCAATATGGGATAGTCCTCTTCAGGTGACATATTTTACTCCTTTGTAGGCTAATACCTCAATGGTCATTCTTGTGTTGCAAGTGCAGTATATTGCTTGATATCCTAACTAGGTTAGTTTTGGGGATGCGTGTGTTACCTGGGGCCTCAAAGAGGACAAGTTATTACAAACTTCTAAGACCCGACAGTAGTGCAAAATCTAATAAAGAACAGCAGTGCACATAAAAAATAATTACATAACTACGGGAGGTTAATGTAGTTAACAGTTCCTTGGTTTACTTGTGTAAATTTCTGCTGTGATGATAGCTTATGACACTGCTCCTGCTAATGTATACTTCTTTTCAAATTCCTGTGCATCCCATTATTTTCATCTCTTTTGCTGTTATGTGACTTCTTAGCCTAGTAAAAGCATTTAATAAATTATATTACACTATAAGGACAAGTAAATGTTTTTAATAAATTTATAGACAGCTACATAAACTTGATTTCCATCACAGAATAATTTTAATTTAGTAACAGTGGTAGACCAAATCAATTACTCTGACAACTTGAAAACTATAACTACTTTATATTGTACATTGACACCCCATAAGGACCTCCTTGAAATTGAGATGCAAATGTCACACATTTATCAGTTTTCTAACAGTAATATTTTACCATCCTAAATACATTTCTTGCTTCAGTAACTGTTCAGCACATCTATTGCATGATCTACTCATTTACATTTTACACCTGCTATTTAATATACTGCTGCTTACTACACCAACATCATAAACCATAGAACAGATGACTGCCATATCTAGGGAGGCAGTATGGCACAGTGGTTTAAGGCTCTGAGCTGTAAATCTAATATATATCCTTTGCAAAAAATTGAGTTAATGAAATAGTTAGGATTTTTCACAGCGACTAAAGCAAGGCAATTCTGCATTAGGGTTTTCAACCCTAACACCAACTTTTGCCCCCCCCCACACTGCCACACATACACACAAACAAAGACACACACAGACACACACATAGACACACACACAGACACATGCACAGAGAACACACAACTGGGAGGGCAGTACAAGGCAAGACAACCAATCACAGACACACCATAACACAACAGAAATAACACAACTTCTTAAACATACCACAACAGGCATCCATCATCATGTTTCACCAACTGTACCACTTCTGCTGCCATCCCAGTCTCTTGGGTGTGTACACTCACATTTTCCACAAGCATGTGAGATGCTTACTGCATGAACAGATTAACATCAAACATGGTATGTGGTTATAATTGAATAACATGTGACAGCATTCAAACCACCCTTTAGTGTGTGTAAATGCCTCCTCATACTACACCCAACAGAAGGAAGAGTTTTTGCTGATGCTGGGCTAACATAAGAAGACATGCACACACATAAAAGGGAGGTGTGGACAGTTCCATATTATACATTCATAATGTTGGCAATGAGTGCAAAGACTTGTCTGGTCATTTTCATCACTGTCGACAGCAAACATACATATGCAGTACTCAATTCCTTCTCTTGTCACTGCAGACCTTTCATGATAAAATAAAATCTAAACAATATTTGGTTATGGTGCAGTACTACTTAAACAGACAGTAAGCGGTGCAGAAAATTTGTCTGATGTCATCCACCCATAAGTACATGAGTGGCATAATGGCATGTATTTTGTTATATCTGGGTAATATCAGAACACATAAAGACACACTAAAGACTGGTGTTAATGCTGTGTTAAGGTGTTTGCAATTTACCACATACTCATCTTGCTTCTTCATATCAGAAATCAGTTTTGCATTCATATTTAACAGTCATCACAACACCTTAAGCATATGCAGTAGTCAACTGTTTACCATTTCACAGCAAACATCTCCTAATAATAGTAAACTAAAAAGTATTTGGTTATATCAGGGGAACATGAGGATGCATTGACACACTGTAAAGGGTGGTATAAATTGAGTCTTATGTTATCTGGTCATAACCACATAGACATCTTGGATGTTATTTTTTTAAAGCACATGCCCATGTCAGTCACTGCCCGGACCAATATACAGATTTCATATAGTGACCATCTCACATGCTTGTACAGGGTGTGGGTGCATGCACCCAAGAGACTGGGATGGCAGCAGAAGTGACACAGTTGGTGAAACATGATGATGGATGCCTGTTGTGGTATGTTTAAGAAGATGTATGTTATTTCTGTTGCATGACGTTGTGTCTGTGTCTTGCCTTGTATCACCCCCTCAGCTGTGTGTGTTCTATGTGTGTCTATGTGTGTGTGTCTGTGTGTATCTTTGTGTGTGTATGTGTTGCAGTGAAGGGGCAAAAGTCAGAGTAAAGATTGAAAACCCTCGCTTTTGTCACTGTGAAAAACCCTAACTGTTGCATTAACACAGTTTTCTGCAAAGAATTTCCTTACTTTTTGAAAAAGTATAATTAAGTAAAGAAAAGGGACCTGCACTCCCACCAATTGCCCATTTCTGCATAATAGAAGTAGTAAAACACATATATTGGTGGGAGTGCTGAGCCAACTTGCACATTTCTGCATAGCATCATAAAATACAATGTTGTCGCAATCATATCAAATGTTTTCACGGCAAAAAAAATTTTGGTTACAATAAAACCATTGGAAACACCACCAAAACACACATCTCTGGCACCAGTACTTGGCACCCTGCAAATATGGGCCCAGGAGCACTATAGAATGTCACAATGGATGGATAAAGAAAGAGACACCAGGGACAATGTTGTGCAGAAATGTTGCCGCAGGAACAATAATTTTGCCACAGCAAAAAAATGTGTTCGAACACATTGACTGTCTCTGCAGCTCATTTATTTCTGAATCCCTAAACAGCATGGTTCACATCTTTTGGCCATCCCCTCAACACCCTGCAAATCTCAAGTAAAAAGACCAAACCATGCCTGAGATTATGGGGATGTGATCACGATCACAAAATGCTATAACTATCAAATGTTTTCACAGCAAGAAAATGTCATGATAAAACCATTGGAAACAGCACCAAAACATGCATCTGTAGCACTAGGACTTCACACCCTACAAATATGGGCCCAGGACTACATTACACTGGCACAATGGAGTGATAGAGAAAGAAACACCAGGGACAATGTTGTGGAGAACATTTGCTATGGGAACAAATAATGTTTCCATGTTAAAAAAATATGTACGAATGCATACAATAGCTCTGCAAACAATTAATTTCCCAACACCTAAACAGCATAATTCACACCTCTAGGACATCCACTCAAAACCTGGCCAATCTCAAGTAAAAAGACCAAACTGTTCCTAAGATACTAGGGATGTGCATGCAATCGAAAAATGTTATCGCGATCATATTAAATGTTTTCGTGGCAAAAAAATATTGTCACGATAAAAGCATTGGAAACACCACCAAAACACACATCTCTGGCACCAGGACTTGGCACCCTGCAAATATGGGCACAGGAGTGCAATAGAGTGGCACAATGGCGTGTCAGAAAAAGAAACACCCTGAACAAAGTTGTGCAGTAATGTTGCCGCAGGAACAAATCTTTTCACAGTGCACAGATTTTCCCATTGACTATAATGGCAGACAGAAAATTTCATAACTTTTGAAGAGAGCAAGATTTTTTCACAAAATCTTCAAAGGACACCAGCATAGCCCAGGACCCATGCATACAACCCAATCTGAAGCCACTGAAATGCATTCTTGTTGCACACCAAAAAATGAGATCACCATTGTTTTCACAAAGCACATATATAGTTTCCCATTGACTATAATAGGAGACAAAAAAAGGCATAACTTTTAAATGGAGCAATAATTTTCCCAAACTCTTCAAAGGGCAACAGTGCAGCCCAGGACCCATGTATACAACCCAATCTGAAGCCACTCAAATCCATTCTTCACTGCTGGTGTAAGCGTGGGGTCTTTCAGGCCCCCATGCTCCCACCACTTTGCACATTTCTGCATAACATCATAAGATAAGTAGTAAACCACATGTATTGCTGGGAGTGCAGGGTCCCACCATGTAGCCCATTACTGCATAACAATATACATCTTACGTACCTTTTGATCTTTCCTATACCTTATTATGGGATGTTGCTGTGCACCAAAAAAATGTGATCACCATTATTTTCACAATGCACACATATATTTTCCCATTTACTATAACTGGAGACAAAAAAGGCATAACTTTAGGAAAGAGGAAACATTTTTTTGCAAAATCTTTAAAGGGCAACAGCACAGCCCAGTACCCATGCATACAATCCAATTTTACACCACTGAAATCCATTCTGCAGTGCACCAATGGTGGGGAAAGAAATTGCAACTTAGAGGATTTTCCACTTTTTTTGAGTGTGTGCTACGATTCCATGACTGTATATCACACTGTTACAAAAATTTTCACAAAGATCTATGATGAATCTTTCTACATTCCACATTTCAGGCAAATCGAACAAATGGTTCAAAAGTTATTAAAGTGCACAAAACTACATTTTCAAATTTTGCAGTGGTGAAACTATGGGCCCCTTTAATTTTTACACACCAAACCACTGAAAGGCACATCCATGCCACTAGAGCTTCTAACCCTAAAGATTTCAGGCCAATAACACCATCCATAATCCTATGGAAAATATGTCAACTACATCATTGAATATCTCTGCAACCAATTAATTTTTCAACACCTAAATAGCATAAATCACATCTCTTGGACATCCCCTCAAAACCCTGAAAATGTCAAGTAAAAAGACCAAGCAGTTTAAGAGTTATTTCATTTTAAAGTTTTTACACCTTTAAAATTATTAGACCTCGAGACTGCAAAATAATCAACTGCAACCACGGCCTAAGATGATCTTTGGCTGCAAGAGGACATCTGTTTATCCAAAATTCTATCCATCTGGTTGTTCCAAGTCAGCCATATGGTCATACAGTGGAGGACAACGATCGCGGCTGAAAACAATCTTGTGGCCGATAAATTTGCAGGTTCACGGCCAAAGACTGTTAGCAAACCACGGATGAAGATTTTAAAAGTTTAAAACTCTATTTTTTGACACAAGTAAATGAAACCAGAGGCATGGGTCAATAGAGTGAAGTCCCCTGATCTAAACTCATGCTGCATTTACTTCAGGAGTCACCCATGTGGTGAAGTATTTACTTTTTCTGACTGCAAACTGAAAACAAAATGGCGCTCCTTGTGGCCAATAAATTTCTGGTGCCCGAAGATTTATTGGCTGTGAGCCTGCAAATTCTTTGACCATGAGGGGAGACCAGATGGCCAGAACCCCATTCTTCTTTTGCAAATCATACATATAAATTTTCCATTAACTTATAATGGGACCTTCAAACTGTAATAATTTTGAATGGATTAAAAGTTTTTCACCAAACAAAAAGCAGTATGTTCCTTGACCCAAGGTCTTTCTGTATGCCAAGTATCTGACCAGCAGACCACACAGCGGCCACACAGCACCACAGACAAAATAAAAAAAACACAGAATTGGCAAAAAGTGCATTTTTGTGGCACTTTGCTACACAATCACGTTACATCCAACTTAAATGCAACTTGGTAAATCAAGAGACCTACCTTGTCAGATGGAACATTCTAAACTTTGTGCAAATCCATTGAACTGTTTCAAAGTTATTAATACACAAAGTTTGAGGTCTTACATTAAAGTGCCTTCTCAACCCTAACTATGGGGGCGCAACCGTGCCCCTATAATATGGAATATGGTAAACAAATATTGTTAATCCCAAAAGTTGAACTTTAAGCTTTAGGCTTTATGCTTTTAGTATTATTTAAATGTTTTAAAAAAAAAAACTGAGGCTCTTTCATCTTGAATCACAAAGCTGTGTCTGTTGTTTCCTCAGGTGCTATAATTTCAGGACACAGTTTCAGGCACTCCTTAGTAACTCTTTCCTTCTGAGGCCCCAGGTGGCTCTGATGATCAGTTGTTCCAAGGGTATTTAAGGACATTAGAAGGCGTTAAGTATGTTCTGCTCTCGAGTGCTTAATAAAATGTAGGGGCTCCACAACTCGATCACTCCACAGACTTGTTCTGTTGCTTGGTCCATGTCCCAAACTCATGTGTCTGGTGCTTCAGTCCATCCAAAGGGCTTGGCTTTATTCTTTTAGTATAATTAAAATGTTTAAGAAACACCTGTGACTGTTTCAACTTGAGTCAGAGCACTGTGTCAGTTGCTTTCCTCAAATGCTGTCATTTCAGGATGCAGTTTCACAAGTGCTGTATATGGATATAGTTTCATGCACTCCTTAATTAAACATAGAAACATGGACTTTGATGTCAAATAAGGACTGTTTGGCCCACCTACTCTGCCTATTTCCCTACCTACAGGATAAGCCGTAGATCCGAGTTAACCAACAGCCTAGTTCTTCCTACCCCCCACAAGAATTGCCTTATGTCTCTCCCATGTATTCTTGAATTCTCCCAGAAGTTTAAGACCCCACAACCTCCTCTGGAAGGTTGTTCCATGAGTCCACCACCCTCTCTGTGAAAAAATACTTCCTCACATTCCCCTGAACCTCCCCCCATCTTTAAATTGGGTCCCCTTGTTCTTGCACATCTATTTTTCTGAAAGATGCTACCCTCTTGGACTTTGTTGATTCCACTGAAGTACTTAAAAGTTTCT
The DNA here is from genome assembly GCA_016271365.2 of Neoceratodus forsteri. Lineage (NCBI taxonomy): Eukaryota > Metazoa > Chordata > Ceratodontiformes > Ceratodontidae > Neoceratodus > Neoceratodus forsteri. The sequence goes on from CM028136.1 coordinate 89,807,128, forward strand.
GTCATGTCCCCCCCCTTCCTTTCCTCAAGAGTATACATATTAAGCTCCTTTAGTCTCTCCTCGTATGGCTTCTCTTGCAGACCCTGCACCATTTTAGTTGCCCTCCTCTGGACTGCCTCTGTTCTGTCTATGTCCTTGTGGAGATGGGGTCTCCAGAACTGGACACAGTACTCCAGATGGGGTCTCACCAACTGTCTGTATTGAGGGAAAACAACTTCCTGTTTTCTGCTGGTGATGCCTCTCCCTATGCATCCCAGTATACCCCCAGCCCTCCCTACTGCCTTCTCACATTGCTTGCTAACCTTAAGGTCATCTGATATGATTATCCCTTTCCTTTTTTGTTGTTGTTACTACCTCCCCCATTGTGTAATCTTTCCCTGGGTTTTTGTTTCCCAGGTGCATTATTTTGCACTTCTTTGCATTGAATCCAAGCTGCCATACTTCTGACCATTCCTCCAACCTTGCCAAATCCCTTATCATCCTTTCCATGCCTGCTTGTGTATCAGCCCTGTTGCAGATCTTTGTGTCATCTGCAAAGAGGCATACTTTTCCTTCCAATCCCTCTGCAATGTCACTTATAAAGACATTAAAAAGGACTGGACCCAGTACTATACCCTGCGGTATCCCACTAGTAACCCCTCTTACTTCAGAGTGGACTCCATTTACAATTACTTTCTGGGTTCTGTTGTCCAGCCAATGTTTTTCCCAGGCTATAACCCTGGGACCCACTCCCAGGCTAGTTAATTTGACTATTAATCTTTTGTGTGGGACTGTGTCAAATGCCTTGCTAAAGTCTAGGTAGGCCATATGCACAACCCCTCCCTGGTCTACTACTTTGGTCACCCAGTCAAAGAAATCAATTAGATTCATCTGACATGACCTTCCCACTGTGAACCCATGCTGCCTTGGGTCCTGTGCCCCACTAGCCTCTAGGTACTCAACAATTCTTTCCTTCAGAAGTGATTCCATCCCTTTCCCTACCACCGAGGTCAAACTGACAGGTCTGTAGTTTCCTTCCTCTGTCTTGGTCCCACTTTTGTGAAGGGGAATCACATCCCCCTGCCTCCAGTCCTCAGGTACCACACCATCCTCTCATAACATTACTTTTTCTTTCCTTCTGATCCTTAAAGGATACCTAACAACATTCTGACAACAAACTATTCAAAAATCTGACCTCAAACAGGACTAAAGGAAAGGCTACTGAATTCGTTAATGCTAAAACTACATTTATATGTGTTACCTAAATGTGGTTCCAAAGCATTTGAAAAATGTAAAATCAGCCTTCCAATTTCAAAACACTGCCTTACCTACTTCTTAAAATGGCCGCCAAATATGTTAAGTGATGACATCATCGGAGCCAATCAGAGAGCTATATGGCTCTCTATAGTGATAACTAGTTCTTTTTTTCCCTTTGTATAGAATTGTTTCATGAAAATTGTCAAAACCATGTGCATTGTTAAGATCAATACGCATGTTAGGCTATGGTTCTGTTCATTTTGTTTACTTTAACATGCTGAAATTGTGTTTTAATCCAACCAGCTTTCTCTTTTGCAAACCACAGTACAGTACACATCTTGAATAACCTGGTGGTCTAATGGTTATGGCAGATCCAGGATGCTACAGTGGGAGGGGGTGTGTGTTGGGAGTGTGTGCATACTTGATATGCACTTTTGAACATGTTTATGAAGCCTTTCTATGTTCTGCTATTATGCTTTTCTAGTATGTTTTTGACTGAAACTACAAATGTAACCCATATTTTTAACTGTAAGCATGTGTACAATCAACAAATCAGACTTCTTCAACAAAGTGAAATGCAGCAGCAGCAAGTGAGTACTTTACAATGGGGGAGAGTTACAACCGCACCCTTCACCACCCCTAGATCCACCATTTGTTTGTAGCAAAGTTCTTCTGTAGTCCAATGCCAGAGTTCATACTTTCTTGGAAATCAAAAATTTGTATGTCTTGTCTTCTCTTCTTTACCCATGGGAAATAATAATAATAAGAATCAGTATTTATATAGTGCTTTCATACACAGTGTATCCCAAAGTGCTTTAAAAGCAATGCTAGACTGGTATTGAAGTCACTGAATGTGTAGTGGCAACCTAGTCACACATTAATACCCACACACAGCCTTGGAAAATTGTAGGAACTAGTTTTATTGGAAGGGGAATGTTGGCCAGAACAATAGGGTCCGGTTGTGATCATGGTGCTGGCAGCCCCACATCTTATATCTCACAGTGATCTGCTCATATTTCTCCCCTTCTGTCTTCCCCCTTTCCTGAATATAGCAGTACCTTGCAGGAGTGGCCTTCTCACTCCTCCTCTAATATTCATCCTCACTACTTCTTCCTGCATCAAAAACTGGTGAGCTCATCACACTTGTGCATCATGAATGTTGGTAGTACAGTCCCCAGGTTTTTTGACATATTAAAAATAAACACATCTTTCTAGTAAGTCAGACTGATAGCAGTAGGGTAATAAGGGGAATTATAGGCTTTCCTAGCCTTAAAAGATCTAGACTGCCTTTGATTAGGCACTATTAAATGATGGGTGTGCACATTATTATGCATGCCATTTAGTAGTGCCTAATCATAGATGGATTAGATCTTATATGTGTAAGAATGCCTATGTTTCCCCTTGTGCCCTGCTGCTATCAGCCTGGCTTACCAGAAGATAATGTCTATTATTAACATGTAAAAATGACATGGGTGACTATATTAACCACATTCATTATGCAGAAGGGTAGTGAGCTCACCAGTTTTTGGTGTTGGGAGCAGAGGAGGAGAAGAATGAATGCTGGAGAGGGACTGAAGAGGCCATTCCAGCAGGGTACAGCTATATTCAGATTAGGGGAAGATAGGAAGGGAGATGTTTAGCAGATCATTGTGTGATCTGAAATGTAGGGTTGCCAACACCATGATCACTACCTGACTGTGAATAACAGCAGCCCACAATAACAAATATTCAGAGTGGTAGGGCTGCACCTAAACTGTTACTTGAATTCAGTGTAGGAAGATTACCCTCAGGTGGGGGGTTGATGTTTGTTAAGACAGTATTGAGGGTGCTGTGTTTAGATCATTCAAGATTTAGAAGGGTGGTAGCCAACCAGCTCGCATTGTGGAGTAGGGCACTAAAAGGTACTGGAGAAGATTTGCTGGGAACTGGCCTGTGGGGTTCTGCAGATCACAGGTAAAGGAGCAGACTGACACTGAAAGTCTGATGGATTCACTCAAAGCATTAGTATGCCTCTCCTGTTAATAATATTGTTATCCATAGAAAGTATAGCCCTTATGAGGGCATGAACAGAGGTTTTTCTGGTGAGTCCTGAGGCTTATTGCTTGGTCCTCCATGAAGACCCAATTGTTGGTTAATGAGGCAGGACAAAAAACACAACAGGGGAATTCTACATACTGCCTTCACTGTGCTGAAGGGTAGTGATCCACTCAATGTTTACTGTGGGAGCAGAAGTCAAACATTGAAAAAGTGGACTTAAGTGTGATTTGGGAGATATTTCTTTACAGTTCCAGTTGATGATCCGTATCGGTGTAGGTATGCACAACTCTCTAAGGTATACGATTATAGTCCGAGGTGCGATAATTCTCTTCATGAGATGGCAAGCTCATATGCAGCCCCAGGCAGTACTAAGGACATGGTATGGATGGTGGAGTGTTCAACAGAAGCCAGGTTAGGTGCAGGGGGTTCACTTGGAAAAAGAATACAAGAGAAGCTTTTTTTTGTGGATTAACAAGAATGCATGAGCTTTGGAATTGAACCAGACTGGTACTTTGCTGTGTGACCCTGAGCAAGTCACTTAACGTCCTTGTACTGCCAGGCAACATCTGTAAACAAGGTTTCAGCATAGTGTGTCTCACCTGGTTAACAAAAAATAATTCGGGGCATCACATAACCACTAGATCATCAGATATTTGAAGTGTTGTACTGTTCTGCTGTTTACCAAAGAGAAAGTCAGCTAGACTGCAAAACATTTTCAGCAGGTTAAAGTAAATAAAAAGAACAAAATTATAGCCTAACATGTGTACTGATCAACATAATCCACATGTTAACACATGGTGTTCATCATTCTGGTAAAAAATTCAAAACACAGAGGGGAAGAAGAACTAGTTAGCCTATAGGAATCTATACTGGTCTCTGGCTTTGGCTCCAATGATGTCATCATGACTCATCACTTAACACTGTTGACAGACATCTTAGGGAGAAAGCAGGGCTGTTTTTGTACATGAAAGGCTGATGTTTACATTTTTCAAAAGCTATGAAACTGCATTTGTGTTATTTACAGAAATGCAATTTTAGCATAAATGTAAACAGTAGCCTTTAGTTTGCCTTGCAATGAAGCCAGATTTTGAAGTTTTCAGTTTTAAAAAACTGCTTGTTTAGGTTTACTTAAGCTCTGATAGTCAGTTGTTCCAACGTGATAGATCCACCTCACACCCCTCCCACATGAACCAAAAAAAGGTGGGGGTGGATCTTTAGGAGTTTCTTGGATGGAGGTGGGGGTGGATTTGACCCCCCCAAAAAAACTAATGCAGCCTCCCACTGCTCAGGTTCCAGTTCTTGTATCTCCTAATGAAAAAAGAAAATAGTGCCCTGCAACCATTGACTAACATGAGGGAGGAAAGCATTTCTTGGAGGAGGGTAAGGTGAAGGAGACAATTTACACCTTCAGACACTTCCACGGACAGAAAACATAACATCAGCCCTTTTGTTCATGCAAAACATCAGCAGGGCTCTGCCCACTGCAGCCATAAAAAGGAGGTGGTGTGGCAATTTATATGAAAAATGATATAAACTGTAATATTTTTAATGGCCTTACAGAGTCATATTCTGAATCATTATGGTTAGTCTGAGAAGGCATAAATAGGAAAAAACTATGCTCAGGGCTTTACTATAGGGCCCACACACAAACAGAGAAATGGACACATGCATTGAGAATGAAATTGAGTATATGGCTCAGAAGGGTGACATAGTTGTCCGTGAGGATTTTAACCACCTAGAATTTTAATGGGAGAATCCAGCTGATTCAGATTTACTTACTGCCCATTTCATTGATATTCTTAAAGGGGCACTGTCAGCTTTGCCCCTTTATTTTTTGTCAAAAGCGAGCATTGTGCCTCTTGGCCACACAGCACTCAGAGATACACTCAGAACACCCCTACAGAGATAAAAGATTAGGCTTTTTACTTGTTTTCTCATTTTTTGCCATAAATATCTTTTTGATTGGTCTGATGCTAAAGCCCTGCAAACCGAAAGCACATCCAGGTCTGAACTGTGCATCTGCCATGAGCGTTGGTCCCAAAGTATGAATTTTTTTCATAAACTGCCAGTGGATTCATATGGCCCCTGTCCTTTATGTTATTCTAACAAGTTCCAGCAATCTGCCATCGCAAACTGAACACTGGAAGTAGCATAATTTATATGTTTAAGCTGAGGGCAAAATCCCATGCTTGTGTATCAACAGCTCACTCTTGTGCATGCGTGGGATCTTTTGGTCATGAATCTTGTGTGCATGTGAGGGATTTTTGCCATGGCTTAAAAATACAAATTATGCTATTTTCAGTGTTCAGTTTGTGATGGCAAATTGCTGGAACTTTTGAAAATAACTTAAGGAAAGGGAGCAATATGAATCTACTGGCAGTTTATGAAAAAAATTGTACTTCAGGACTGCACTCACGGCAGATGTGCAGTCCCAACCTAGATGTCCTTCTGGTTTGTGGGAGTTTAGCATCAGAATGACTGAACAGATATTTTTCCAGAAATGAACAAAAAAGGTAAAAAGCCTAATCTTTTATATCTATAGGGGTGTTCTTGGTATAGCTCTGATTGCTGTGTGACCAAATGGCACACTGCTCTCCTTTGCTAGAAAATGAAGGGGCAAAGCTGACAGTGCCCCTTTAATATGGCTGGACTGTCTCAACTAGTACATAAACCTACAAAGGACAACAACATGTTGGACCTAATTATTACTAACATGGAGGATATGTTATAGAAAATTAGGATGAGAGACAATTTGAATAACAGTGGCCATAATATCATTCAGTTCTGCATCAAGAAACATCAAGTTTATAAAGCTAGAGGAGTTACTATTGTTAGAAATTAGAAGAAAGTACATTTTAATAAAATCAAATATGAACTATCACAATAGGCATGGGACAAAGATTTTGAAGGTGGAAATGTTAATGAAATGTGGTTACTTTTCAAAAACAAACTGTTACAACTGGAGTAGACCTGTATTCCAGCTAAAAAAAAATTACAATAAAAAAGGAAAAAGACCTGCATGGTGCACTAATAAGATGCTGAAGTTAAGCAAGCTAAAGAAAAGAGCCTTTGAAAGGATGAGATCAGGCGGACCCCCAATTGAAGGGAATAGTACAAAAAACTTTTAAAACAATGTAAAAAGACTATTAGGACAAAAAGGAACAAGGTTGAATTCAGTTTAGGTCATTCTAAGGACGTTAGTTAAAGCTTTCACATTTATATAAGCAATTAAAATAGAGCTTATAATCAGACTGGCCCATTAATAGAGGTATAGCGAATTTAAATTCCACTGATGAAGTGCCCGTGAAGTGGGCACTTCGTGTTGTCACTCCACTATGCGAAGTGGCCAATGCAAAAGGTTCACTTCACCTTGTAATTATTACTTTGCATTGTCAGTCTGCGTTAACGCAAAGTAAGGTGAAGTGACAACAATACTGGCAGCCCTTCACACACACAGTCACCAAAATTAATGTGCATCCCCAAAATGTTACTGTCTTGTGTTCAGAAAATTCCCCAGTGCTGGCGAAGTGAAATGAGAGCATAACAAGAAATGCAAAGTCTCCCAGAATTAATGGCACACTCAGTCATGTGCACAGTGGTCACACACAGTCACCAGAATTAATGTCCATCCCCAAAATGCTACTGTCTTGTGTCCAGAAAATTCCCAAGTGCTGATGAAGTGAAATGAGAGGGTAACAAAAAGTGCAAAGTCTCCCAGAATTAATGGTATACTACAAATGCACAGACAGATTAAGATTGCACTGTGCACTCAAGAGATGCACACAGAAAGGCACAACACCTAATTAGTGCTTACAAGTCACAAATCCAAATCTGGAAAAGAATACATTTTGCCGGTTGGGGGGGGTAGTGCATGGCAGTATCAGCCCACTACCAGTAAAGATACCACAAAGCAGTATAAAAAATGTATGCAGTTGTGGTAGATAGCAGATTCACACTGCTGCATTTACTCTGTGGCACAATAAAAGGTGTCTGATTTAATAGCACGCATCGCACACACACTCACCCACACTACAAGTAATGCGAAGCAAATTGAAAATCTTTAGTAATATATCCAAATGTTTTAAACAAACTGAAGTTATACACTGCTGCACCACAACAATCAGCAAAAACAGGTCAAGTATTACTGAAAATATTACTGCGTGTACATTAACACAGTTATACAAGAAAAATATAACCAAAACAGAAAGACTGCCTTTTTCTCCCAATTAATCTACCTACACCACAGATACACCCCCCAAAGCACATGTCACAGTACACAGACTGACTGTTCTAAATTAACATTCAAAATCCACACACAAACAATCAACACGTGATGATACGAGGGTTTCCTATTATCAATGTCATAAATTGTGAGCAAAAAAATAGCTCAAAAAGACTTTAACAGCTTTTAGAGGATTTGAATCGCAGAGCTCTGAGAGGAAATGGTCTCCATCTTCCACCACACACACACTACACAGAACTGAGGCTGTGAAGAACAATCTAGAGCCCATGTGACCTGCAATCCCATAAATCACTGCAAAATTTGCCTTTGGAGCTCAAAAACAAGATGAAATGAGATGAAGTACATTGATTTCAATGTACTTCACCTTATAACTGGTGGAGAAGTGGTTTGGGGAAGGCAGAATAATGCAAAGTCATTGCTTCCCATGCACTTTGCATTCCCTATTATAATGTGAAGTACTCTGCTTTGCATTGCGGAGTACTTCGCGGATTCTGCGTTACTCCATGAATCACTTCACGGAGCAAATTTTGGCCATTTTGCCCACCACTACCCATTAATAAAATATGGAAATGTGATAAACGCCCCCAAAGATATGGTTGAGACATTTATTAAATAGTTGGGGACTGTATTTGAAAGAGGAGATATGATATACAAGAGAACATACTGTGGGCCCTATTTTCAAAACTTTGCGCTGGGCGCAAAACAATTTTGCAGGTTTAGCACCGGGTTAGCATGAGTCTGCACTATTCAAAAGGTCTAATAGTGCACACAAACACACATTAGCACCAGTCAAAATTATATCGTAAGCAAGGAGCAGTCTGAGGGGTTTGATAGTGCAATGCTATATTCATTGAATAGCGCCATGCAAAGTGGTATTGCGCAACTTAGCGCAACACTTTGCATGTTCCAAATTACTGCCCAGGAAAAGGTAGTCATAACTCTGGGCAAACTAGATTTGTGCGACTTTGTGGCTCTGCATGGCTTTGTGCTATTTTTACACTGCTTTGCGTGACCCTAACCAATTAGTATGACACATAAAAATAATCTGGACATAGAAGAAACATGCTGCTCACTGATGGCATCACTATGATGCCATCATCTGCCACCTGTCTCAGCCATGCCAGGCAGTAAGTGGTGGCCTGGCCCCCTGTGGACACCATTGCAGTGTGGCCATATAGCACACTCCTGCAGACCTCTCTTCTCTCAACACCAACAGATGCCAGCACATGCATGCAGCCCTGAGGGCATGGGATGTACAGGAGACCAGTCTACACCACATACTGGGTGCAGCCACATGATTGGAACAAGCCACATAGTGCCATTGGCCCAGAGTAAGGAATACCCCAACACCTATGTACTTGTCTGATGGTAAGGGCCCCCCAGACACATGCTGCATAGCTGTACAGACACCATGCACACACATCCAGCAACAGGGGTGTAGAATATACCTAGGTACAATTTGATAAGCAGGAATAGAAAGGGAAGGGGGAGGAGGAGTTGCTCTGTTTGTTAGGGAAGATTTAGAAATTCAAAGTATAGCAGAATCAGTGGAATTGGCAAAAGTAGAAATTATAAGAGTGGAATTGTTGGGAATAGTGGGCAAGAAATGTAAGGTATCAGTCTTTTACAGCGCGCCAGATACAGATGTATTGTAGACAGAAGCTTTACCTGAATATTTCTATGAGTAATTTAGCAGAGGACACTGACGCTGTTATGATGGGGGATTTTAAATAATGCCAAAAATCACATGGGGTGAAAATCAGATGGAAAATAACATCTCAAATAGGTTTCAAAAAGGATTGGAGGCAGGAGGAATACAGCAATGTATACAAGAAGGGACTAGGGGTAAGAATATATTGGATGTCATTCTTACAAATAGAAATGATATTGTTAAACAAGTAATTGTTCAGGAACAAGTGGGACTGAGTGATCATAACTCTATACTATTTGAATTAGATTGGGAGATGAAGTTGGTAAGAGGAAATACGATCCGATATATATATACAAGAAGGGGGAATATGGAGCAATGAGGGAGATTTTAAGGAAAGTAGACTGGGAATATACATTAAGGAACTGTGATCTTGAGAAGTCATGGGAACTATTCCTAAGGAAGGTCAATGAAATCCAGGAAATTTATATTCCACAAAAGAAAGTCTATAATAATAAAGGAAAGAAGCCATCATGGCTAACAAAAGGCATAGTGAGGCTATGTAAAAGAAGAAGGTTTGTTATCAGAGAATAAAAAAGGACGGGACAGCTGTAAATAAAGATCAGTATAAAAAGTATTGCAAACACTTAAATATGAAATAAAAAATCTAAAAAACAGCTTGAATTAAAGGAACACTGTCAACCTGTTTTTTGTCATATTATTTCTAGTCGAAACCCTACATTTTATGATTGTTTACCCTCTCTAAAATTCACTGATGTTGCTGTTTGTTTTGTCTGTCTTCTTGTCTAGTATAACTGAAATGCATGGCAATGTGTATTTATAATCAACCTTGTTTTTGTTTACAATCTTGGTTCTGTTCTTACTGCAGACATCCTGAGCATGAGAAACACACTTAAACAGTGCAGTCACTCATAAGGCAGTAGCCTCCTGAACTTCCACTCCATCATGATGGGCTAGACTGTTTCGTGGGTGTTCCCAAGTCCAGGAAAGATGCATTTGGAGTTGATCAAGGAATGCAAACAAATCTGTTTTGTTGTGATAACACCAGTATGTTGGGCAGTCTGTTTTTACTTTTTTAAAGAAAATAAGAGTCAGAATCAAACTACCAGCTACTTCAACAATCTTTACAGAATTTTGGCAATCATAAAATATGTTTTATAAACTAGGGACACTTGGAGACCTAAGGGGGTTGACAGTGTTCCTTTAAGATTGGCAATGAACAAGAATAATAAAAGTTTTTATGCTTGTGTGAATAGGCAGAGAGGGGGAAGTTATATGGTGGGTCCATTAACAGTTAAAGGGGAATTAATGTCAGATATGAGGGATGTGGCAAATTCATTTGTCAAATGTTTCAGTTCAGTATATAAGGATAAAAGTACTGGGTTGCAAATTCAGGTAAAACGAAGAGGGAATCTGGATCCGAAGGTAATCATAACAGAAGAAAGGGTGATAAAAAGAATTATGGGATTAAAAGGGGATAAAGCGGCAAGATCGGATGATATACACCCCTATATGTTAAAGGAGTTGAGGAATGAACTGGTAGCTGTTATTACCTGGATGGGTCAAGGACCACTTAGCGAAGGAGTGGTGCCAGAGGCATGGAGAAGGGCATATGTGGTGCCAATATATAAGAAGGGGAAGAGAGATCAGTCGGAAAATTATAGACTTGTGAGCCTGACGTCAGTGGTGGGAAAGATAATTGAAGGCATCATTAGTGATGAAATAAAGGATATTATAGTACAAAATGGAGGATTAGATCAGTTTCAGCATGGATTTGAGGTGGGGAGGTCATGTGAGACTAATCTTATTACCTCTTATGAACATATAAATAAATGGGTAGACAAGGAAAAAAGTGTTGATGTGGTGCTATTGGATTTTAGTCGAGTTTTGATACTGTACCACATAATAAGATAGTAGAAAAAATTATTAAATTGAATGTAGACTCCAGTATTGTAGAATGGGTGAAACAATGGTTGGCTGATAGAGTGCAACAGGTGAGGATTACAGGAGTGTTATCAGAACCACAGAGGGTGGGGAGTGGTGTTCCCCAGGGGTCTGTGCTGAGACCGTTACTGTTTGGAATATTTATCAGTGATTTAGAAATAGGTAGTGGAAATAAGTTGATGAAGTTTGCGGATGATGTGAAAATGTGAGGGGTGGTTGACTCATTTGATGAAAGGTTAATTTTTGGAAAATATTTATTACTTATTATGAAATGGGCAGAGGAAAATTAGATGAATTTTGATAAAGACAAATGTATCATAATTCACATAGGAAAGAAAAATATTCACCAAGATTACTGTATAAAGGGTATAAAATTAAAGGAATCTAAGTGTGAGCGAAACATAGAAATCTATATTCAGGGTGATCTATAAAATGATGTGGAATGCAGGAATATATCAAATAAGGCAATGTATTTAGTAAATAACATCAGAAGAGGCTTCCACTCTAGGGGGGAAGGATATTTTGATGCCATTTTATAAGACAGTGGTGAGGCCAGTGTTGGACTACTGTTCAACAGTACGGAGTCCATATTTGGTGAAGGATGTTAAATGGGAGGAAAGGCCCCAAATGACTTATACAAAAATGATATCTGGATGTGAGGGCCTGGCTTATGAGGAAAGGTTGGAGAGGCTGGGTTTGTGGAGCTTGGAGGAGAAGAGAAAGGGGGGGGGGCATGTTGCTCCTATTTAAAATTCTAGGTGATGAAAATATAAGTAGGGAAATGGAAATTGAATATAAAAGTCCAAAATATCAACTGAGAGGACACAATAGGCAGTTGAAGGGAAGGATGTGCAGGACAGATATACGTAAAAATGGGTTTATAAATAGAGCAATACGTATGTGGAATAGACTGCCCGCAGGAAATAGTTAATGCAGAGAATGTTGAGGTTTTGAAGATCAGAATAGATAAATATATAAAAGAAGTTGGTAATCTTGGTTACTGCCATGGAATTGTGGGGAAAGCTACTATGGGCTCTTGCCTTCTTGACTTTCCTATCATACAGAATGAAATCCAGTATGAATCCAGTAGTCAGGAATATTAAACATGTCTGCAAAACACCTGTACTGTTGTCCCCAGTTATTAGCCTACCTCAGGAAGTGGTGGATATGAATACAGTGCAAGGATTCGAACAGGTATGGGAAAGGCATAAGGAACAATAGAGATGAATATGAATAGATGTGCCATTGACAGAGCAAAGGCTGATGGCACATTCATAAGGTAGAAGAAGAAATGGGTGGACTGGATGGACCTTGCGGTCCTTATCTGCCATCATCTTCTATGTTTCTATGTTCTATGTTTCCATGGCCAAGCATGTACTATAGCTACATATCATTTCAAGCTGAGAAATTCAAAAATGGAGCAGGACGTGCAGGCAGGTACTATAGTTACACATCATTTCCAGCTGAGAATTTTACCGCAAGGAGTAGGATATGCCGGAAGGTACTATAGCTACATATCATTTCAAGCTGAGAATTTCCAGCGTAGAGCACAAAGAGCAGGCAGGTATAATAACTACATATCATTTCTAGCAGAGAAATTCCTGCATGGAGCACGAAGTGCAGGCAGGTACAGTACTAGAGCTACATATCTTTTCAAGCTGAGAAATTCCCCTGTAACATAGAAACATAGAAACATAGACTTTGACGGCAGATAAGGACCGCTTGGCCCATCTAGTCTGCCCATTTCTCTACCTACAGGATAGGCCGCGGATCCTAGTTAACCAACAGCCTATTTCTTCCTACCCCTCACAAGAATAGCCTTATGTCTGTCCCATGCATTCTTGAATTCTCCCACAGTTTTAGACCCACAAACTCCTCAGGAAGGCTGTTACATGCATCCACTACCCTCTCTGTGAAATAATACTTCCTCACATTGCCCCTGAACTACCCTCCTTCTATCTTTAAATTGTGTCCCCTTGTTCTTGCAAGTCTCTTTTTCTGAAAGATGCTACCCTCTTGGACTTTGTTGATTCCACTGAGGTACTTAAAAGTTTCTATCATGTCTCCCTCTCCCTTCTTTCCTCAAGGGTATACATATTAAGCTTCTTTAGTCTCTCCTCATATGGCTTCTCTTTGCAGACCCTGCACCATTTTAGTTGCCCTCCTCTGGACTACCTCTATCCTGTCTATGTCCTTGCAGAGATGGGGTCTCCAGAACTGGACACAGTACTCCAGATGGGGTCTCACCAACTGTCTGTACAGAGGGATAACAACTTCCTGTTTTCTGCTGCTGATGCCTCTCCTATAAATCCTAGTATACCCCAGCCCTCCCTACTGCCTTCTCACATTGCTTTCTAACCTTAAGGTCATCTGATATGATTACCCCAGGTCCCTTTCCTTTTTTGTTGTTGTTACTACCTCCCCACCCATTGTGTATTCTTCCCCTGGGTTCTTGTTTCCCAGGTGCATTGTTTTGCACTTCTTTGCATTGAATCCTAGCTGCCATACTTCTGACCATTCCTCCAACCTTGCCAAGTCCCTTTTCATCCTTTTCATGCCTCCTTGTGTATCAACCCTGTTGCAGATCTTAGTGTCATCTGCAAAAAGGCATACTTTTCCTTCCAGTCCCTCTGCAATGTCACTGATGAAGACATTAAAAAGGACTGGACCCAATACTGAGCCCTGCAGTACCCCACTAGTAACCCTTCTTTCTTCAGAATGGACTCCATTTACAATCACCTTCTGTGTCCTGTTGTGCAGCCAATGTTTTACCCAGGCTACCACCCTGGGACCCACTCCCAGGCTGGTTAATTTGACTTTTAATCTTTTGTGTGGAACTGTGTCAAATGACTTGCTAAAGTCTAAGTAGGCCATGTCCACAGCCCCTCCCTGGTCTACTACTTTGGTCAACCAGTCAAAGAAATCTATTAGATTCGTCTGACATGACCTTCCTGCTGTGAACCCATGCTGCCTTGGGACCTGTGCTCCACTGGCCTCTAGGTACTCAACTATTCTTTCCTTCAGAAGTGACTCCATCACTTTCCCTACCACAGAGGTCAGACTGACAGGTCTGTAGTTTCCTGCCTCTGTCTTGGTCCCACTTTTGTGAAGGGGAATCACATCCACCTTCCTCCAGTCCTCGGGTACCACACCATCCTCCCATGATTTATTAAAAAGAGTAGCCAGTGGTTTCACTAGTTCCTCCCTTAATTCTTTTAGAATTCTGGGGTGAATACCATCAGGACCCATTGCTTTGTCCACCTTCAGTTTTAGGAGTTCTTGCAGAACCCTTTCTTCTGTGAAAGGACTGGGATCGACCCCCCTATCAAGAGTGCTTCTGTTAATTGGATTAGGCACTTCCCCCTCCTCTTTTGTGAATACTGAGCAGAAATATTCATTCAGTATCCCTGCTTTTTCACTGTCCCCCTCTGCCCACCCACCGTTCATTCTATTCGGCCTCACTATCCCTCCCTTTGTCTTTCTACACTCGCTGATGTACCTATAAAATGTTTTATCCCTCTTCTTAACTGAGTTGGCTATCTTTTCCTCAGTTTGGGCCTTTGCTATTCTGACTTCTCTCCCTGCTTCCTTCTGCCTTAACTGGTACAGCTCTCTGTCCTGCTCCTTATGTGTTTCTTATACTTCCGGAATGCTATCTTTTTCTTCCTGACTTTCACAGCCACCTTTTTTGAGAACCATAGTGGCTTTTTCTTCCGTTTTGATTTGTTTATTTGCTTCACACAAAGGCTTGTTGCCTCTGTGATGGCAGTTTTGATGATTTCCCCATTGTTGCTCCACACCTCCTTCTAGCCTGTTTGCTAGTGCTTTTCTGAGGCACTCTCCCATCTTGCCAAAGTCAGCCCTCCTAAAGTCCAGTACCTTCACTTTTGTATGGCTTGACTCTGTAGCTGAGTTTAACGTGAACCACACTGTTTGATGGTCACTTGTCCCCAGATGGCAACCCACTTCTAGATCTGAGATCCTCTCACTGCCCCCATTTGAGAGTACAAGGTCTAAGATTGCTCCCTCATAAGTGGGTTCTGAAACTAGCTATCTAATGCCTGCCACCTGTAGGGCATCAAGAATGGCCCTGCTCTTGGATGTGGCTGCAGCAAATGTGCTCCAGTTAACATCTGGCATATTCAGGTCTCCCATCAACAGTATCTCCCCTTTCTCTGCCATTCTAAGAATGCCTTCTATCATATCCTTGTCCATTTCCTCCCCCTGACATGGGAGTCTGTACACAACCCCTGTGCAGATTGTGGTGCCCTTTCCAGTCTCCAAGGTGACCCACAGTGCCTCCTCTCCTCCCTGTTTACTCTTTTGTTCAGTTGCTTGTATCCTTTCCTTTACATAGAGAGCTACTCCTCCCCCTCTTCTCCCCTGCCTGTCTCTCCTGTAGGTTATGTACCCTGGTATGTTAACATCCCAGTCATGGTTCTCTGTGTACCATGTTTCTGTGACTGCTATGATATCCAGGCATCCCTCTTCCATTAAGGCCACCAGCTCAGGGAGCTTATTACCTAGACTATAGGCATTGGTACTCATTATCCTCCATTTTTTGATGGCCTTACCCCTTTTTGCCCCATCCCTGTCCTTCTTGCCTTTGTCACTTTCTCCATTTACCCCTGCTCTTCTCCCTATTGACACCTCTATGTTGGTGTTTGCCGCACTTACTACCGTGATTATTTGGAGGGGCTAGGATTTCCTTGCTCCTCAGTGCCTCCCTTGGCTGGCTTAAAAGCTTGCCAATGAAGCATTTTAAACCTATCACCTAGGATCCTGGTTCCCCTCCCGGACAGATGCAGCCCATCATGCCAGTACAGGCTTGCATCACTCCAGGTGGACCCCCCGTCCCCAATGAAGCCAAATCCCTGAGCTCCACACCAGTTTTTCAACCACTGATTAAATCCCATGGTGCGGAACACCCTAGCCTCTCCTATGCCATAGATGGGCAGCACCTTTGAGAAGGTTACCGTGCATGCTACTTGACTAAGGCCCCTCCCCAATTCCACAAACTCTTCCTGCACTTCTCTAATCCCTTTCTTAGCCAGGTCATTTGTCCCTAGGTGGACAATGACATCTAGCTCCCTCCCCTGTGCAGCTGCTCCAGCAATCCTGAGGATTCGCTCCCTGTCCCTCCAAGCCATGGCACCAGGCAGGCACCTTACCTCCCTCTCCCCTTCCTCCCCCAGTTCTACCTTCCTAACAATGGAGTCCCCCACCAGGAGTTGTTTCCTTCCCCTGCAGGGTCCCCTGCCACCCTCCTGTGGGTCTCCTTTGTGGAGGTTCCCAGCATCCTCCTTGGTCATTTCAAGCTGAGAAATTCAAACATGGAGCAGGACGTGCAGGCAGGTACTATAGCTACATATCATTTCTAGCAGAGAAATTCCTGCATGGAGCAGGAAGTGCATGCAGGTACAGTAATGGGCTACGTATCATTTCAAGCTGAGTAATTCCCTTGTGGAGTAGGAGGTGTAGGCAGGTACTATAGCTACATATAATTTCAAGTTGAAAAAATTCCACATGGAGTAGGAAATGCAGTCAGGTACTATAGCTACATTTCATTTCAAGCTGAGAAATTCTGGTGTGTAGCAGGAAGTACAGACAGGTACTAAAGCTACATCTCATTTCAAGCTGAGAAATTTCCACATGGAGCAGAAAGTGTAGACAGGTACTAGAGTTACATATCATTTCCAGCTGAGAAATTCCCGTGTGGAGTAGGAAGTGCAGGCAGGTACTATAGCTATATCTCATTTCAAGCTGAGAAATTCCCTTGAGGAACAGGAAGTGCAGGCAGCTACTATAGCTACATATCATTCCAAGCTGAGAAATTCCTTTGCTAGGCAGGAAGTCAGGCAGGTACTATAGCTACATATAATTTCAAGCTGAGAAATTCCCACGTGAAGCAGAAAGTGCAGGCAGGGACTATAGCTACATTTTATTTCAAGCTGAGAATTTCCTATATGAGGAACATGAAGTGCAGACAGGTACTATAGCTACATATCATTTCAAGCTGAGAAATTCCTGTGTGGAGCAGGAAGTGCAGACAGGTACTATAGCTACATATCATTTCAAGATGAGAATTTCACATGTGGGGGAGGAAGTGCAGGCAGGTACTATAGCTACACATCATTTCAAGCTGAGAATTTCCCATTTGGAGCAGGAAGTGCAGGCAGGTAATATTATTATGTATCATTTCTAGCAGAGAAATTCCTGCTTCCAGCAGGAAGTGCAGGCAGGTACAGGACTATAGTTACATATCATGTCAAGCTGAGAAATTCCCATGTGGAGCAGGAAGTGCAGGCAAGTAATATAGCTACATATCATTTCAAGATGAGAATTTCTAATGTGGAGTAGGAAGTGCAGGCAGGTAGTATAACTACATATAATTTCAAGCTGAGAAATTTCCCTGAGGAGCAGGAAGTACAGACAGGTACAATAGCTACATTTCATTTCTAGCAGAGAAATGCCCATGTGGAGAGGGAAGTGCAGGCAGGTACTACAGCAACAAATCATTTCAAGCTAAGAAATTCCTGTGTGGAGCAGGAAGTACAGACAGGTACTATAGCTACCTAGAATTTCAATCTCAGAAAGTCCATCTTGGAGTAGGAAGTGCAGGAAGGTACTATTGCTTCATATTATTTCAAGCTGAGAAATTACTGTGTGGAGCAGGATGTGCAGACAGGTACTATAGTTACAGTCTATTTCAAGCTCAGAAATTAGAGCTTGGAGTTGGAAGTACAGACAAGTACTGTCATTACAAATCATTTCAAGCTGAGAAATTCCGGTGTGGGGAAGGAAGTGCAGGCAGGTACTGTAGCTACATATCATTTCTTGCTGAGAAATTCCCTTGAGGAGCAGGAAGTGCAGACAGGTACTATAGCTACATATCATTTCAAGATGAGAAATTCCTATGTGGAGTAGGAAGTGCAGGCAGGTTCTATAGCTACATATCATTTCAAGCTGAGAAATGCCGGTGTGGAGTAAGAAGTACAGGCAGGTACTATAGCTACATATCATTTCAAGATGAGAAATTCCCATGAGGCGAAGGAAGTGCAGGCAGGTACTGTAGCTACTTTTCATTTCAAGATGAGAAATTCCCATGTGGGGTAGGAAGGGTAGGCAGGTACTATAGCTACATATCATTTCAAGATGAGAAATTCCCACATGGAGCAGGAAGTGCAGGCAGATTCTATAATTGCCTATAATTTCTAGCATAGAAATTCCTACGTGGAGCAGGAAGTGCAGGCAGGTACAGTACTATGGTTTTGTATCATTTCAAGCTGAGAAATGCCCATGTGAAGTAGGAAGGGCTGGCAGGTACTATAGCTACATATCATTTCAAGATGAGAATTTCCCATGTGGAATAGGAAGTGCAGGCAGCTCCTATATCTACATATCATTTCATGATGACAATTTCTCATGTGGGGTAGGAAGTGCAGGCAGGTACTATAGCTACATATCATTTCAAACTGAGAAATTCCCATGTGGAATAGGAAGTGCAGGCAGGTAATATAGCTATATATCATTTCAAGATGAGAATTTCTCATGTGGAGTAGAAAGTGCAACCAGTTACTATAGCTACATTTCATTTCAAGCTGAGAAATTCCTGTTTGGAATAGGAACTGCAGGCAGTTACTGTTGCGACATATCATTTCAAGATTAGAATTTCCCATGTTGAGAAGGAAATGCAGACAGATATTTTAGCAACATATCATTTCAAGATAAGAATTTCCCATGTGGCATAGGAAGTGCTTGCAGGTACTATAGCTACGCATCATTTCAAGCTTAGAAATTCCTGTGTGGAGCAGGAAGTGCAGACAGGTACTATAACTACATATCATTTCAAGATGAGAATTTCCCATGTGAAGGAGGAAGTGCAGGCAGGTACTATAGCTACATATCATTTCAAGATGAGAATTTCCCATGTGAAGGAGGAAGTGTAGGCAGGTACTATAGCTACACATCATTTCAAGATGAGAAATTCCCATGTGGAGTAGGAAGTGCAGGCAGGTACTATAGCTACATATCATTTCAAACTGAGAAATTCCCACGTGGAGCAGGAAGTGCAGGCAGGGACTATAGCTACATATCATTTCAGGTTGAAAAATTCCTGTGTGGGGTAGGAAGTGCAGGTGAGTACTATAGTCACATTTCATTTCAAGCTGAGAAATTCCCACATGGAGCAGGAAGTGCAGGCATGTACTATTAGTTACATATCATTGCAAGCTGAGAATTTCTCATGTTGAGTAGGAAGTGCTGGAAGATACTATATCTACATATGATTTCAAGCCAAGAAATCCCATGTAGACTATGAAGTGCGGTCAGGTACTGTAGCAACATATCATTTCAAGATGAGAAATTCCTGCATGGAGCAGGAAGTGCAGGCAGGTACTACAGCTACATAACATTTCAGAGTGAGAAATTCCCATGTGTAGCAGGAAGTGCAGGCATGTACTGTAGTTACATAGTATTACAAGCTGAGAAACTCCCCATGGATTAGGAATTGCAGGAAGGTACTATAGTTGCACATCATTTCAAGCTGAGAAATTCCTGAGTGGAGCAGAAAGTGCAGACAGGTACGATAGCTACATATCATTTTAAGATGAGAATTTCCCATGTGAAGTAGCAAATGCTGGCAGGTACTATAGCTACACATCATTGCAAGCTGAGAAATTCCCACGTGGAGCAGGAAGTGCAGGCAGGTACTATAATTACATATCATTTCTAGCAGAGAAATTCCTGCATGGAGCAGGAAGTGCAGGCAGGTACTATAATTACATATCATTTCTAGCAGAGAAATTCCTGCATGGAGCAGGAAGTGCAGGCAGGTACTATAATTACATATCATTTCTAGCAGAGAAATTATTGCATGGAGCAGGAAGTGCAGGCAGGTACGGTACTATAGCTACATTTAATTTTATGCAGAGAAATTCCCACGTGGAGTAGGATGGGCCGGGAGGTACTGTAGGTACATATAATTTCAAGCTGAGAAATTTCCATATGGTGCAGGAAATGCAGGCAGGTGCTATAGCTACATGTCATTTCAAGATAAGAAATTCCTATGTGGAGCAGGAAGTGTAGGTAGGTACTGTACTATAGTTACATATCCCTTCAAGCTGAGAAATTCCCAAGTGGAATAGGAAGTGCAGGCAAGTACTAGAGTTACATATCATTTCAAGATGAGAATTTCCAAAGTGGGGTAAGAAGTGCTGGCACGTACTATAGCCACATATCATTTCAAGATGAGAATTTCCACGTGGAGCAGGAAGGGCAGGCAGGCAGTATAACTACATATAATTTCATGCTGAGAAATTGCCATGAGGAGCAGGAAATGCTGGGATACTATTGCTACATTTTCATTTCAAACTGAGAACTTCAGCATGGAGCAGGAAGTGCAGACAGCTACTATAGCTACATACCATTTCAAGCTTAGAAATTCCAGCTTGGAGTTGTAAGTAGAGGCTAGAATTATTGCTACATATCATTTCAAGATGAGAAATTCCCATCTGGAGTTGGAAGTGCAGGCAGGTACTATAGCAACATATCATTTCAAGATGAGAAATTCCCATCTGGAGTAGGAAGTGCAGGCAGGTACTATAGTAACATATCATTGCATGTTGAGAATTTCCCATCTGGAGCAGGAAGTGCAAGAAGATACTATAACTACCTATCATTTCTAGCAAAGAAATTCCTGCGTGGACCACTGTGGCAGCTCTACATCAAGGCCTGCCAGGGCACGTGCCCTCCCAAAAAAATGCTGTGCCCCAGTTGGTGCCCCATATGGTGCAGAGATTCCCCCATAGTAGCAATGTGTAAGTGCCCTGGCTACCATCTGTTGTGCCTCGACTGTGCCCTGGTAACCATTTGTGGCTAGAGCCACTGCTAGTGGACCAGGAAGTGCACGCAGGTACAGTACTATGGTTACATATCATATCAAGCTGAGAAATGCCCACCTGGAGTAGGAAGGGCTAGGAAGTACTATAGCTTCATATTTCAAGATGAGAATTTCCCATGTGGAGTAGGAAATGCAGGCAGGTACTATAACTACATATCATTTCATGATGACAATTTCCCATGTGGAGTAGGAACTGCAGGCAGGTACTATAGCTACATATCATTTCAAGATGAGAATTTACCATGTGTAGCAGGAAGTGGAGGCAGGTAGTATAACTACATATCATATAAAGTTGAGAAATTCCCCGTGAGGAGCAGGAAGTGCAGACAGGTACTATAGCTACATATCATTTAAAGCTGAGAAATGCTGGTGTAGAGTGGGAAGTGCAGGAAAGTACTACAGCAACAAATCATTTCAAGCTGAGAAATTTCAATGTGGAACAGGAAGTGCAGATGGGTACTATAGGTACGTACCATTTCAAGCTCAGAAATTCCAAGTTGGAGTAGGAAGTGCAGGCAGGTACTATTTGCTACATATCATTTCAAACTGAGAAATTCCCATGTGGAATAGGAAGTGCAGGCAGGTAATATAGCTATATATCATTTCAAGATGAGAATTTCTCATGTGGAGTAGAAAGTGCAACCAGTTACTATAGCTACATTTCATTTCAAGCTGAGAAATTCCTGTTTGGAATAGGAACTGCAGGCAGTTACTGTTGCTACATATCTTTTCAAGATTAGAATTTCCCATGTTGAGAAGGAAATGCAGACAGATATTTTAGCAACATATCATTTCAAGATAAGAATTTCCCATGTGGCATAGGAAGTGCTTGCAGGTACTATAGCTACGCATAATTTCAAGCTTAGAAATTCCTGTGTGGAGCAGGAAGTGCAGACAGGTACTATAACTACGTATCATTTCAAGATGAGAATTTCCCATGTGAAGGAGGAAGTGCAGGCAGGTACTATAGCTACATATCATTTCAAGACAAGAAATTTCCCATGTGAAGGAGGAAGTGTAGGCAGGTACTATAGCTACACATCATTTCAAGATGAGAAATTCCCATGTGGAGTAGGAAGTGCAGGCAGGTACTATAGCTACATATCATTTCAAACTGAGAAATTCCACATGGAGCAGGAAGTGCAGGCAGGGACTATAGCTACATATCATTTCAGGTTGAAAAATTCCTGTGTGGGGTAGGAAGTGCAGCAGGTACTATAGCCACATTTCATTTCAAGCTGAGAAATTCCCACATGGAGCAGGAAGTGCAGGCATGTACTATTAGTTACATATCATTGCAAGCTGAGAATTTCTCATGTTGAGTAGGAAGTGCTGGAAGATACTATATCTACATATGATTTCAAGCCAAGAAATCCCATATGAACTATGAAGTCGCGAGCCAGGTACTGTAGCAACATATCATTTCAAGATGAGAAATTCTGCATGGAGCAGGAAGTGGGCAGGTACTATAGCTACATAACATTTCAGAGTGAGAAATTCCCATGTGTAGCAGGAAGTGCAGGCATGTACTGTAGTTACATATTATTACAAGCTGAGAAACTCCCCATGGATTAGGAATTGCAGGAAGGTACTATAGTTGCATATCATTTCAAGCTGAGAAATTCCTGAGTGGAGCAGAGTGCAGACAGGTAACGATAGCTACATATCATTTTAAGATGAGAATTTCCCATGTGAAGTAGCAAATGCTGGCAGGTACTATAGCTACACATCATTGCAAGCTGAGAAATTCCTGCATGGAGCAGGAAGTGCAGGCAGGTACTATAATTACATATCATTTCTAGCAGAGAAATTCCTGCATGGAGCAGGAAGTGCAGGCAGGTACTATAATTACATATCATTTCTAGCAGAGAAATTCCTGCATGGAGCAGGAAGTGCAGGCAGGTACTATAATTACATATCATTTCTAGCAGAGAAATTATTGCATGGAGCAGGAAGTGCAGGCAGGTACGGTACTATAGCTACATTTAATTTTATGCAGAGAAATTCCCACGTGGAGTAGGATGTGCCGGGAGGTACTGTAGGTACATATCATTTCAAGCTGAGAAATTTCCATGTGGTGCAGGAAGTGCAGGCAGGTACTAGAGCTACATGTCATTTCAAGATAAGAAATTCCTATGTGGAGCAGGAAGTGTAGGTAGGTACTGTACTATAGTTACATATCCCTTCAAGCTGAGAAATTCCCAAGTGGAGTAGGAAGTGCAGGCAAGTACTAGAGTTACATATCATTTCAAGATGAGAATTTCCAAAGTGGGGTAAGAAGTGCTGGCAGGTACTATAGCCACATATCATTTCAAGATGAGAATTTCCCACGTGGAGCAGGAAGGGCAGGCAGGCAGTATAACTACATATAATTTCATGCTGAGAAATTGCCATGAGGAGCAGGAAATGCTGGCAGATACTATTGCTACATTTCATTTCAAGCTGAGAACTTCAGCATGGAGCAGGAAGTGCAGACAGCTACTATAGCTACATACCATTTCAAGCTCAGAAATTCCAGCTTGGAGTTGTAAGTAGAGGCTAGAATTATTGCTACATATCATTTCAAGATGAGAAATTCCCATCTGGAGTTTCAAAGTGCAGGCAGGTACTATAGCAACATATCATTTCAAGATGAGAAATTCCCATCTGGAGTAGGAAGTGCAGACAGGTACTATAGTTACATATCATTTCAGGTTGAGAATTTCCCATCTGGAGCAGGAAGTGCAAGCAGATACTATAACTACCTATCATTTCTAGCAAAGAAATTCCTGCGTGGACCACTGTGGCAGCTCTACATCAGGGCCTGCCAGGGCACTTGCCCTCACAAAAAAATGCTGTGCCCCAGTTGGTGCCCCATATGGTGCAGAGATTCCCCCATAGTAGCAATGTATAAGTGCCCTGGCTACCATCTGTTGTGCCTCGACTGTGCCCTGGTAACCATTTGTGGCTAGAGCCACTGCTAGTGGACCAAGAAGTGCACACAGGTACAGTATTATGGTTACATATCATATCAAGCTGAGAAATGTCCATCTGGAGTAGGAAGGGCTAGGAAGTACTATAGCTTCATATTTCAAGATGAGAATTTCCCATGTAGAGTAGGAAATGCAGGCAGGTACTATAACTACATATCATTTCATGATGACAATTTCCCATGTGGAGTAGGAACTGCAGGCAGGTACTATAGCTACATATCATTTCAAGATGAGAATTTACCATGTGTAGCAGGAAGTGCAGGCAGGTAGTATAACTACATATCATTTAAAGCTGAAAAATTCCCGTGAGGAGCAGGAAGTGCAGACAGGTACTATAGCTACATATCATTTAAAGCTGAGAAATGCTGGTGTGGAGTGGGAAGTGCAGGAAAGTACTACAGCAACAAATTATTTCAAGCTGAGAAATTTCAATGTGGAACAGGAAGTGCAGATGGGTACTATAGGTACATACCATTTCAAGCTCAGAAATTCCACCTTGGAGTAGGAAGTGCAGGCAGATACTGTTGCTACACATCATTTCAAGCTGAGAAATTCCTGTTTGGAGTAGGAAGTGCATGCAGGCACTATAGCTATATAAAATTTCAAGCTGAGAAATTCCCGTGTGGAATAGGAATTGCAGGCAGATACTATTGCTATATATCATCTCCAGCTGAGAAATTCCCAGAGTGGAGTAGAAAGAGCAGGCAAGTACTATAGCTACATATCATTTCAAGCTGAGAAATTCCCGTGTGGAATAGGAAGTGCAGGCAGGCACTATTGCTACACATCATTTCAAGCTGAGAAATTCCTGTTTGGAATAGAAACTGCAGGCAGGTACTGTTGCGACATATCTTTTCAAGATAAGAATTTCCCATGTCGAGTAGTAAATGCAGACAGATATTATAGCTACATATCATTTTAAGATTAGAATTTCCCATGTGGCATAGGAAGTGCTTGCAGGTACTATAGCTACGCATCATTTCAAGATGAGAATTTCCCATGTGGAACAGGAAGGTCATGCAGGTACTATAATTACATATCATTTCTAGCAGAGAAATTCCTGCATGGAGCAGGAAGTACAGGCAGGTGCAGTACTATAGCTTCACATAATTTTACACAGAGAAATTCCCACATAGAGTAGGAAGTGCAGGGAGGTACTATAGCTACATACATTTCAAGCTGAGATATTCCCACATGGAGCAGAAAGTGCAGGCATGTACAACAGTTACATATCATTGCAAGCTGAGAAACTCCCCCATGGAGTAGGAAGTGCTGGCAGGTACTATAGCTACACATCATTTCAAGATGAGAATTTCCCATTGTGAAGTAGGAAGTGCAAGCAGGTACTATAGATATACATCATTTCAAGGTGAGAAATTCCCATGTGGAACAGGAAGGTCATGCAGGTACTATAATTACATATCATTTCTAGCAGAGAAATTCCTCCATGGAGCAGGAAGTACAGGCAGGTGCAGTACTATAGCTTCATATAATTTTACACTGAGAAATTCCCACATAGAGTAGGAAGTGCAGGGAGGTACTATAGCTACATACATTTCAAGCTGAGATATTCCCACATGGAGCAGAAAGTGCAGGCATGTATAACAGTTACATATCATTGCAAGCTGAGAAACTCCCCCATGGAGTAGGAAGTGCTGGCAGGTACTATAGCTACACATCATTTCAAGATGAGAATTTCCCATTGTGAAGTAAGAAGTGCAAGCAGGTACTACAGATATACATCATTTCAAGGTGAGAAATTCCCATGTGGAACAGGAAGGTCATGCAGGTACTATAATTACATATCATTTCTAGCAGAGAAATTCCTCCATGGAGCAGGAAGTACAGGCAGATGCAGTACTATAGCTTCACATAATTTTACACTGAGAAATTCCCACATAGAGTAGGAAGTGCAGGGAGGTACTATAGCTACATACATTTCAAGTTGAGATATTCCCACATGGAGCAGAAAGTGCAGGCATGTACAACAGTTACATATTATTGCAAGCTGAGAAACTCCCCCATGGAGTTTGAAGTGCTGGCAGGTACTATAGCTGCATATAATTTCAATCTGAGAAATTCCCATGTGGAGTAGGAAGTGCAGGCAGGAACAATAGCTACATATTTCAAGCTGAGAAATTCCCAGGATTAGCAGGTAGTGAATACAGGTACTATAGCTACATATCACTTCAAGCTTTGAAATTCCTACTTGGGGTAGGAAGTGCAGGCAGGTTCTATAGCTACATATCATTTCAAGCTTTGAAATTCCCACTTGAGGTACGAAGTGCAGGCAGGTTCTATACCCACATATCATTTCAAGGTGAGAAATTCCATTGTGGAGTAGAAAGTGCAGGCAGAAACTATAGCTACACATTATTTAGAGCCGAGAAATTCCCACATGGAGCAGGAAGTGCAGGCAGGTAGTATAACTACATATCTTTTCAAGCTGAGAAATTCCCATGAGGAGCAGAAAGTGCAGACAGGTACTGTAGCTACATATCATTTCCAGCTGAGAAAGGCCCATGCAGATTGGGAAGTGCAGGCAGGTACTACAGCAAGAAATCATTTCAAGCTGAGAAATTACTGTGCGGAGCAAGAAGTGCAGACAGGTGCTATAGCTGCATACCATTTCAAGCTCAGAAATTCCAGCTTGGAGTAGGAAGTGCAGGCAGGCAGAATAAATACATATCATTTCAAGCTGTGGAATTCCTGTTTGGAGCAGGAAGTGCTGACAGATTCTATAGCTACACATCATTTCAAGCTGAGAAATTCCCACAAGGAGCAGGAAGTGCAGGCAAGCAGTATAACTACATATCATTTCATGTTGAGAAATTCCCCTGAGGAGCAGGAAGTGCAGGCTGGAACTATAGCTACATATCATTTCAAGATGAGGATTTCCCATGTGGAATAGGAAGTGCAGGCAGGTACAATAGCTACATAACATTTCAAGAAGAGAATTTCAGATGTTGGGTAGGAAGTGCAGGGAGGTACTATAGCTACATATCATTTCAAGATGAGAAATTCCCATGTGGAGCAGGAAGTGCAGGCAGGTACTATAGCTAAATATCATTTCAAGATGAGAATTTCCAATGTGTAGCTGGAAGTGCAGGCAGGTTTTATAACTACATATCATTTTAAGCTGAGAAATTCCAGTGAGAAGCAGGAAGTGCACACAGGTATTATAACTACATATAATTTCAAGCTGAGAATGCCGATGTGGAGTGGGAAGTGAAGGAAGGTACTACAGCAACAAATCATTTCAAGCTGAGAAAATTCAATGTGGAACAGGAAGTGCAGATGGGTACTACAGGTACATACCATTTCAGGCTCAGAAATTCCAGCTAGGAGTAGGTAGTGCAGGCAGGTACTATTGCTGCATATCATTTCAAGCTGAGAAATTCCGATGTGGAGTAGGAAGTGCAAGCAGGTACTATAGCTACATATCATTTCATGCTGAGAAATTCCTGTTTGGAATAAGAACTGCAGGCAGGTACTGTTGTAATGTATCATTTCAAGATTAGAATGTCCTGTGTGGCATAGGAAGTGCTTGCAGGCACTATTGCTACACATCATTTCAAGCTGAGAAATTCCTGTGTGGAGCAGGGAGTGCAGACAGGTACTATAGCTACATATCATTTCAAGCTGAGAAATTCCCATGTGAAGTAGGAAGTGCAAGCAGGTGCTATAGCTATACATCATTTCAAGGTGAGATATTCCCATGTGGAACAGGAAGTGCATGTAGGTACTATAATTACGTATCATTTCTAGCAGAGAAATTCCTGTATGGAGCAGGAAGTACAGGCAGGTACAGTACTATAGTTTCATATAATTTTACGCTGAGAAATTCCCACATAGAGTAGGAAGTGCAGGGAGGTACTGTAGCTACCTATTATTTCAAGCTGAGAGATTCCCCTGTGGAGTAAGAAGTGCAGGCAGGTACTATAGCTAGGTATCATTTCAGGCACAGAAATTCCTGTGTGGGGTAGGAAGTGCAGGGAGGTACTATAGCTACATTTCATTTCAACCTGAGATATTCCCACGTGGAGCAGGAAGTGCAGGCATGTACTATAGTTACATACCATTGCAAGCTGAGAAACTCCCCCCTGTAGTAGGAAGTGCTGGCAGGTATTATAGCTGCATATCATTTCAATCTGAGAAATTCCCATGTGGAGTAGGAAGTGCAGGCAGGAACAATAGCTACATATTTCAAGCTGAGAAATTCCCAGGATTAGCAGGTAGTGAATACAGGTACTATAGCTACATATCACTTCAAGCTTTGAAATTCCCACTTGGGGTAGGAAGTGCAGGCAGGTTCTATAGCTATATATCATTTCAAGGTGAGAAATTCCCCCTTGGGGTTGAAAGTGCAGGCAGGTTCTATAGCTACATATCATTTCAAGGTGAGAAATTCCCTTGCCGAGTAGAAAGTGCAGGCAGGCAGAAAGTACAGCTACACATTATTTAGAGCTGAGAAACTCCCATGTGGAACAGGAAGTGCAGGCAGGTAGTATAACTACATATCATTTCAAGCTGAGAAATTCTCATGAAGAGTAGGAAATGCAGACAGGTACTGTAGCTACATATCATTTCCAGCTGAGAAAGGCCCATGTGGAGTGGTAAGTGCAGGCAAGAACTACAGCAACAAATCATTTCAAGCTGAGAAATTACTGTGCGGAGCAGGAAGCACAGACAGGTACTATAGCTGTATACCATTTCAAGCTCAGAAATTCCAGCTTGGAAAAGGAAGTGCAGGCAGGCAGTATAAGTACATATCATTTCAAGCTGTGGAATTCCTGTTTGGAGCAGAAAGTGCTGACAGGTTCTATAGCTACACATCATTTCAAGCTGAGAAATTCCCACATGGAGCAGGAAGTGCAGGCAAGCAGTATAACTACATATCATTTCATGCTGAGAAATTCCCATGTGGGAAAGAAAGTGCAGGCAGGTACTATAGATACATATCATTTCAAGATGAGAATTTCCCATGTGGGAAAGAAAGTGCAGGCATGTACTATAGATACATATCATTTCAAGATGAGAATTTCCCATGCAGAGCAGGAAGTGCTGGCAGGCAGTATAACTACATATCATTTCAAGCTGAGAAATTCCTGTGAGGAGCAGGAAGTGCTGGCAGGTACTATAGCTACATATCATTTCAAGATGAGAAATTCCCATGTAGAGCAAGAAGTGCAGGCAGGTACTATAGCTAAACATCATTTCAAGATGAGAATTTCCAACGTGTAGCTAGAAGTGCAGGCAGGTATTATAACTACATATCATTTTAAGCTGAGAAATTCCAGTGAGGAGCAGGAAGTGCACACAGGTAATATAGCTACATATCATTTCAAGCTGAGAAATGCCTGTGTGGACTGGGAAGTGAAGGAAGGTACTACAGCAACAAATCATTTCAAGCTGAAAAAATTCAACGTGGAACAGGAAGTGCAGATGGGTACTATAGGTACATACCATTTCAAGCTCAGAAATTCCAGCTAGGAGTAGGTAGTGCAGGCAGGTACTATTGCTTCATATCATTTCAAGCTGAGAAATTCCGGTGTGGAGTAGGAAGTGCAGGCAGGTACTATAGCTACATATCATTTCATGCTGAGAAATTAATGTTTGGAAGAGGAACTGCAGGCAGGTACTGTTGTGACATATCATTTCAAGATTAGAATGTCCTGTGTGGCATAGGAAGTGCTTGCAGGCACTATTGCTACACATCATTTCAAGCTGAGAAATTCCTGTGTGGAGCAGGAAGTGCAGACAGGTGCTACCCATCTATGGCATAGGAGAGGCTAGGGTGTTCCATACCATGGGATTCAATCAGTGGTTGAAAAACTGGTGTGGAGCTCAGGGATTTGGCTTCATTGGGGACTGGGGGTCTACCTGGAGTGATGCAAGCCTATACTGGCATGATGGGCTGCATCTGTCCGGGAGGGGAACCAGGATCCTAGGTGATAGGTTTAAATGCTTCATTGGCAAGCTTTTAAACTAGCCAAGGGAGAGCACTGGAAAGGACAGGAAAATCTAGCCCCCAAACAATCACAGTAGTAAGTGTGGCAAACACCAACATGGAGGTGTCGATAGGGAGAAAGGCTGGGGTAAATGGAGAAAGTGACAAAGGCAAGAAGGACAGGGATGGGGCAAAGGGGTAAGGCCATCGGAAATGGAGGTAATGAGTACCAATGCCTGTAGTCTGGGCAACAAGCTCCCTGAGCTGGTGGCCTTGATGGAAGAGGGATGCCTGGATATCGTAGCAGTCACAGAAACATGGTACACAGAGAACCATGACTGGGATGTTAACATACCAGGGTACATAAACTACAGGAGAGACAGGCAGGGGAGAAGAGGGGGAGGAGTAGCTCTCTATGTAAAGGAAGGGATAAAAGCAACTGAACAAAAGAGTAAACAGGGAGGAGAGGAGGCACTGTGGGTCACCTTGGAGACTGGAAAGGGCACCACAATCCGCACAGGGTTTGTACAGACCCCATGTCAGGGGAAGGAAATGGACAAGGATATGATAGAAGGTATTCTAGAATGGCAGAGAAAGGGGAGATACTGTTGATGGGAGACCTGAATATGCCAGATGTTAACTGAGCACATTTGCTGCAGCCACATCCAAGAGCAGGGCTATTCTTGACACCCTACAGGTGGCAGACATTAGACAGCTAGTTTCGAACCCACTCGTGAGGGAGCAATCTTAGACCTCGTACTCTCAAACGGGGCAGGAGAGGATCTCAGATCTAGAAGTAGTTGCCATCTGGGGACAAGTGACCATCAAACAGTGTGGTTCACGTTAAACTCAGCTACAGAGTCAAGCCATACAAAAGTGAGGGTACTGGACTAAGGAGGGCTGACTTTGGCAAGATGGAGAGTGCCTCAGAAAAGCACTAGCAAACAGGCTAGAAGGAGGTGTGGAGCAACAATGGGGAATTATCAAACTGCATCACAGAGGCAACAAGCCTTTGTGTGAAGCAAATAAACAAATCAAAATGGAAGAAAAGCCACTATGGTTCTCAAGAAGGGTGGCTGTGAAAGTCAGGAAAGAAAAAGATAGCATTCGGAAGTATAAGGAAACACAGAAGGAGCAGGACAGAGAGCTGTACCAGTTAAGACAGAAAGAAGCAGGAGGAAGTCAGAATAGCAAAGGCCCAAACTGAGGAAAAGATAGCCAACTCAGTTAAGAAGGGGATAAAACCTTTATAGGTACATCAGTGAGCATAGAAAGACAAAGGAGGGATAGTGAGGCTGAATAGAATGAACGGTGGGTGGGCAGAGGGACAGTGAAAAGCAGGATTACTGAACGAATATTTCTGCTCAGTATTCACAAAGAGGAGGTGGAAGTGCCTAATCCAATTAAGAAGCACTCTTGATAGGGGTCGATCCCAGTCCTTTCACAGAAGAAAGGGTTCTGCAAGAACTCCTAAAACTGAAGGTGGACAAAGCAATGGGTCCTGATGGAATTCACCCCAGAATTCTAAAAGAATTAAGGAAGGAACTAGTGAAACCACTGGCTACTCTTTTAATAAATCATGGGAGGATGGTGTGGTACCCGAGGACTGGAGGAAGGTGGATGTGATTCCCTTCACAAAAGTGGGACCAAGACAGAGGCAGGAAACTACAGACCTGTCAGTCTGACCTCTGTGGTAGGGAAAGTGATGGAGTCACTTCTGAAGGAAAGAATAGTTGAGTACCTAGAGGTCAGTGGAGCACAGGATCCAAGGCAGCATGGGTTCACAGTGGGAAGGTCATGTCAGATGAATCTAATAGATTTCTTTGACTGGGTGACCAAAGTAGTAGACCAGGGAGGGCTGTGGACATGGCCTACCTAGACTTTAGCAAGGCATTTGACACAGTCCCAGCAAAAGATTAATAGTCAAATTAACCAGCCTGGGAGTGGGTCCCAGGGTGGTAGCCTGGGTAAAACATTGGCTGGACAACAGGACACAGAAGGTAATTGTAAATGGAGTCCACTGAAGAAAATGGTGGTTACTAGTGGGTACCGCAGGAGTTCAGTATTGGGTCCAGTCCTTTTAATGTCTTCATCAGTGACATTGCAGAGGGACTGGAAGGAAAAGATGCCTTTTGCAGATGACGCAAAGATCTGAAACAGGGTTGATACACAAGGAGGCGTGGAAAGGATGAAAAGGGACTTGGCAAGGTTGGAGGAATGGTCGGACGTATGGCAGCTAGGATTCAATGCAAAAAGTGCAAAATAATGCACCTGGGAAACAAGAACCCAGGGAAGAATACACAATGGGTGGGGAGGTAGTAACAACAACAAAACAGGAAGGGACCTGGGGTAATCATATCAGATGACCTTAAGGTTAGCAAGCAATGTGAGAAGGCAGTAAGGAGGGCCGGGGTATACTGGGATGTATAGGGAGAGGATCAGCAACAGAAAACAGGAAGTTGTTATCCTCTGTACAGACAGTTGGTGAGACCCCATCTGGAATACTGTGTCCAGTTCTGGAGACCCCATCTCCCAAGGACATAGACAGGATAGAGGCAGTCCAGAGGAGGCAACTAAAATGGTGCAGGGTCTGCAAGAGAAGCAGATAAGGAGAGACTAAAGGAGCTTAATATGTATACCCTTGAGGAAAGAAGGAGGGGGGACATGATAGAAACTTTCAAGTACCTCAAGGGAATCATCAAAGTCCAAGAGGGTAGCATCTTTCAGAAAAAGAGACTTGCAAGAACAAGGGACACAATTTAAAGATAGAAGGAGGGCGGTTCAGGGGCAATGTGAGAAGTATTATTTCACAGAGAGGTAGTGGATGCATGGAACAGCCTTCCTGAGGAAGTTGTGGGGTCTAAAACTGTGGGAGAATTCAAGAATGCATGGGACAGACACAAGGCAATTCTTTTGGGGGGCAGGAAGATAAAGGCTGTTGGTTAACTAGGATCTGCGGCCTATCCTGTAGGTAGGGAAATGGGCAGACTAGATGGGCCTAGCGGTCTTTATCTGCCATCAAAGTCTATGTTTCTATATTTCTATAGCTACATATCATTTCAAGATGAGAATGTCCCATGTGAAGTAGGAAGTGCAAGCAGGTGCTATAGCTATACATCATTTCAAGGTGAGATATTCCCATGTGGAACAGGAAGTGCATTTAGGTACTATAATTATGTATCATTTCTAGAAGAGAAATTCTTGCATGGAGCAGGAAGTACAGGCAGGTACAGTGCTATAGTTTCATATAATTTCATACTGAGAAATTCCCACATAGAGTAGGAAGTGCAGGCAGGTACTATAGCTACATATCATTTGAAATAGAGAAATTCCCAAGTGGAGTAGAAAGTGCAGGCAGGAACTATAGCTATGTTTCATTTCAGGCTGAGAAATTCCTGTGTGGAGTAGGAAGTGCAGATGGGTACTATAGGTACATTTCATTTCAAGCTGAAACATTCCCACATGGAGCAGGAAGTGCAGGCAGGTACTATAGTTACATATCATTGCAAGCTGAGAAATTCCCCCATGGAGCAGGAAGTGCAGGCAGGTACTATAGCTGCATATTATTTCAATCTGAGAAAGTCCCATGTGGAGTAGGAAGTGCAGGCAGGTACAATAGCTACATATTTCATGCTGAGAAATTCCCAGGAGTAGCAGGTAGTGCATACAGGTACTATAGCTACATATCACTTCAAGCTTTGAAATTCCCACTTGGGGTAGGAAGTGCAGGCAGGTTCTCTAGCTACATATCATTTCAAACTGAGAAATTCCCATGTGGAGTAGGAAGTGCAGACAGGTACTGTAGCAACATATCATTTCAAGTTGAGAAATGCCCGTGTGGAGTGGGAAGTGCAGGCAGGTACTACAGCAACAAATCATTTCAAGATGTGAAATTACTGTGCGGAGCAGGAAGCACAGACAGGTGCTATAGCTGCATACCATTTCAAGCTCAGAAATTCCAGATTGGAGTAGGAAGTGCAGGCAGGCAGTATAACTACATATCATTTCAAGCTGAGGAATTCCTGTGTGGAGCAGGAAGTGCAGAGAGGTTCTATAGCTACACATCATTTCAAGCTGAGAAATTCCCACGTGGAGCAGGAAGTGCAGGCAGGCAGTTTAACTACATATCATTTCATGCTGAGAAATTCCTCTGAGGAGCAGGAAGTGCAGGCTGGAACTATAGCTACATATCATTTCAAGATGAGGATTTCCCATGTGGAATAGGAAGTGCAGGCAGGTACTATAGCTACATAACATTTCTAGATGAGAAATTCCCATGTGGTGCAGGAAGTGCAGGCAAGTTCAGTACTATAGTTACATATAATTTCAAGCTGAGAAATTTCCAAGTGGAGTAGGAAGTGCAGGCAAGTACTATAGCTACAAATCATTTCCAGATGAGCATTTCTCATATGGGGAAAAAAGTGAAGGCATGTACTATAGCTACATGTCATTTCAGGATGAGAATTTTCAATGTGGGGTAAGAAGTGCAGGCAGGTACTATAGCCACATATCATTTCAAGATGAGAATTTCCCATGTGGAGCAGGAAGTGCAGGCAGACAGTATAACTACATATCATTTCATGCAGAGAAATTCCCATGAGTAGCAGGAAGTGCAGGCAGGCACTATAGCTGTATATCATTTCAGGATGAGAATTTCCCACATCTAGCAGGAAGTGCAGGCAGGTAGTATAACTACATATCATTTTAAGCTGAGAAATTCCCATGAGGAACAGGAAGTGCAGACAGGTACTGTAGCTACATATCATTTCAAGCTGAGAAATGCTGGTGTGGAGTGGGAAGTGCAGGCAGGTACTACAGCAACAAATCATTTTAATCTGAGAAATTTCAATGTGGAACAGGAAGTGCAGATGGTTGCTTTAGGTACATACCATTTAAAGCTCCGAAATTCCACCTTGGAGTAGGAAGTGTAGGCAGGTCCTATTGCTACATATCATTTCAAGCTGAGAAATTCCTGTGTGGAGTAGGAAGTGCAGGCAGGTACTATAGCTACATATCATTTCAAGATGAGAAATTCCCATGTGGAGCAGGAAGTGCAAGCAGGTAGTATAACTACATATCATTTCAAGCTGAGAAATTCCTGTGTGGAGTAGGAAGTGCTGGCAGGTACTATAGCTACACATCATTTCAAACAGAAAAATTCCCACGTGAAGCAGGAAGCGCACTCAGGAACTATAATTACGTATAATTTCTAGCAGAGAAATTCCTGCGTGGAGCAGGAAGTGTAGGCAGGTACAGTACTATAATTACATATCATTTCAAGCTGAGAAATTCCCCTGTCGAGTAGGAAGTTCAGGCAGGTATTGTAGTGACATTTCTTTTAATGATGAGAATTTCCCATGTGGAGTAGGAAGTGCAGGCAGGTATTATAGCTATACATCATTTCCAGTTGAGAAACTCCCAGTTGGAACAGCAAGTGCAGGCAGGTAGTATAACTACATATCATTTTAAGCTGAGAAATTCCTATGAGGAGCAGGAAGTGCAGACAGGTACTATAGCTACATATCATTTCAAGCTGAGAAATGCCGGTGTGGAGTTGGAAGTGCAGACAGGTACTACAGCAGCAAATCATTTCGTACTGAGAAATTCCTGTGTGGAGCAGGAAGTGCAGACAGGTACTGTAGCTACCTACCATTTTAACCTCAGAAATTCCAGCTTGGGAATAGGAAGTGCATGCAGGTACTATTGTTACATATCATTTCAAGCTGAGAAATTCCTTTTTTTTTATTAAACATACTTTATTAATTGTAACACATAGCACAAAATAACAGAACAAGACATAAACAAGAGACAATATGTGACATGTTCTGAAAGGAAAATGGTTAAACAAGGGAATAAAACATTCGGAGAGATATCATAACTAATAATTGTTCTAAATAACAAGCTGAGAATTTCCCATTTGGTGTGGAAGTGCAGGCATGTACTCTATAGTTGCATATCATTACAAGCTGAGAAACTCCCCCCATGGAGTAGGAACTGTAGACAGGTATTATAACTACATATGATTTCAAGCCGAGAAATTCCTGTGTAGAGTACGAAGTGCAGGCAGAAATTGTAGCAACATATCATTTCAAGCTGAGAAATTCCTGCGTGGAGCAGGAAGTGCAGGCATGTACCATAGTTACATATCATTACAAGCAGAGAAACTCCCCCGTGGAGTAGGAAGTGCAGACAGGTACTATAGCTGCATCTCATTTCAAATTGAGAAATTCCCATGTGGAGTAAGAAGTGCAGGCAGGTACAATAGCTACATATTTGAAGCTGAGAAATGCCCACGTGTAGCAGGTAGTGCAGACAGGTACTATAGCTACATATAATTTCAAGCTTTGAAATTCCCACTTGGAGTAGAAAATGCTGGCAGGTACTGTAGCTACACATTATCTACAGTTGAGAAATTCCCACATGGAGCAGGACGTACAGGCAGATAGTATAAACATATCATTTAAAGCGGAGAAATTCCCATGAGGAGCAGGAAGTGCAGACAGGTACTATAGCTGCATACCATTTCAAGCTCAGAAATTCCCTCTTGAAGAAGAGAGTGCTGGCAGGAACTATAGATTCATGTCTTTCTAGCTGAGAAATTCCCGTGTGGAGTAGAAAGTGCAGGTAGGTACTTTAGCTACTTATCATTTCAAGCTAAGAAATTCCTGCATAGAGCAGGAAGTGCAGGCAGGTATTTACATATCGTTTCAAGCTGAGAAATTTCCACGTAGAGCATAATGTTCAGACTGGTACTATAGCTGCATATCATTTCACGGAGAGAAATTCCTGCATGGAGCAGGAAGTGCAGGCAGATACTATAGTTACATATTATTTCAAGCTGAGAAATTCCCACGATTAGTAGGAGGTGCGGGCAGGTACTATAGCTATATATAATTTCAAGCTGAGAAATTCCTGTGTGGAGCAAGAAGTGCAGGCAGGTACTATAGCTACATATCATTTCAAGCGGGCAAACTCCCTCTAGAGAAGGAAGGTGCAGGCAGGTACTATAGCTACATATCCTTTTAAGCTGAGAAATTCCTGTAAGTAGCTGGAAGTGCAGACTGGTACAATAGGTACATATTATTTCAAGCTGAGAAATTTCCGCATGAAGCAGGAACTGCAGGCAGGAACTGTAGCTACAA
Source organism: Neoceratodus forsteri (assembly GCA_016271365.2). Classification (NCBI taxonomy): domain Eukaryota; kingdom Metazoa; phylum Chordata; order Ceratodontiformes; family Ceratodontidae; genus Neoceratodus; species Neoceratodus forsteri. The sequence goes on from CM028136.1 coordinate 89,844,222, forward strand.
ATCTTTTCTAGTTAAGAAATTCCCGCATGGAGTAGGAAGTACAGGCAGGTACTATAGCAACAATTCATTTCAAGCTGAGAAATTCCTACATGGAGTAGAAAGTGCAGACAGGTACTATAGCTACAAATCTTTTCTAGCTAAGAAATTCCCGCATGGAGTAGGAAGTACAGGCAGGTACTATAGCTACAAATCTTTTCTAGCTAAGAAATTCCTGCATGGAGTAGGAAGTGCAGGCAGGTACTATAGCTACAAATCTTTTCTAGCTAAGAAATTCCCACATGGAGTAGGAAGTGCAGGCAGGTACTATAGCTGCAAATCATTACAAGTTAAGAAATTCCCGCGTGGAGCAGGAAGTTTCTGGCAGTCACAAGAGAAGAAAGTGACTTAGGCATCATCATCACAGATTACCTGAAATCATCCAAGTGGACCACTAAAGCTGTGGATAAGGCTAGGGGATGTTGTGGTGGTACATTAGTAGGGGCCTCCAAGTCATAAGAGGAAGGAAATAATCCCTCTTTACAAGACACTGGTTAGGCCCCATCTGGAGTATTGCATGCAGTACTGGAGGCCACACCTTCACAAGGACATCAATCAAATTGAGGCAGTCCAGAGAAGGGCAACCATAATGGTGCAGGGACTGCATCAGAAAATGTATGAGGACAGATTAACAGAGCTCAATATGTATACCCTAGAGTAAAGGAGGGAGAGAGGTGATATGATCAAAACATTCAAACACTTTTAGGGCAATAACAATGCAAGAGGACACAGCATGAGATTAGAGGGAGGCCAATTAAGGGGTAATGTGAGGAAGTTCTTTTTCACAGAACGGGTGGTTGATGAATGAAATGGCCTACCTCAGGAAGTGGTGGATATGAATGGAGTGTAGGGCTTCAGACATGTATGGGATAGGCATAAGGGAGCAATAGACATGATTATGAATAGATAGGTCACTGACAGGGCCAAGGTCGATGGCATAAGGTAGAAAAAGAAATGTGCAGACTAGATGGGCCTTGTGGTCCTTCTCTGCTGTCAACTTCTATGTTTCTATGTTTCTATGTCCAGGCAGGTACTATAGCTACATATCATTTCAAGCAGAGAAATTACTGCATCGAGCAGGAAGTACAGGCAGGTACTATAGCTTCATATAATTTCAAGCTGAGAAATTCCTGTGAGGAGCAGAAAGTGCAGACAGGTACAATAGCGACATATCATTTTATGCTGATAAATTTCTGCATGGAGCTGTAAGTGCAGGCACGTACTGTAGCTTCATATCATTTCAAGTGGAGAAACTCCGCCGTGGACTAGGAAGTGCAGGCAGGTACTATAGATACATATCATTTCAAGCTGAGAAATTCCCCTGTGGAGTAGGAAGTGCAGGCTGGTACTATAGCTACATATCATTTCAAGCTGAGAAATTCCCGCGAGGAGTAGGAAGTGCAGGCAGGTACCATATCTGCATATCATTTCAAGCTGAGAAATTCCCATGAGGAGCAGGAAGTACAGACAGGTACTATAGCTACATATCATTTCAAGAGAAATGCCCATGTGGAGTGACAAGTGCAGGCAGGTACTATAGCTGCACATCATTTCAACCTCAGAAATTCCTGTGTGGAGCAGGAAGTGCAGACAGGTACTATAGTTGCATTCCATTTCAAGCTCAGAAATTAGAGCTTGGAGTTGGAAGTACAGGCAAGTACTATCGCTACATATCCTTTTAAGCTGAGAAATTCCTGCTTGGAGTAGGAAGTGCAGGCAGTTACTACAGCTGCATATCAATTCAGAGAACTTCCCGTGTGAATTAAGAAGTGCAGGCAAGTACTGTAGCTACATATCATTTCAAACTGAGAAATTCCTGTGAGGAGGATGCAGTGGAGGCAGGTACTTTTGCTACTTATCATTTCAAGCTGAGAAATTCCTGCATAGAGCAGGAAGTGCAGGCAGGTACTATAGTTACATATTGTTTCAAGCTGATAAATTTCCATGTAGAGCATGATGTGCAGACTGGTTCTATAGCTGCATATCATTTCAAGCAGATAAATTCCTGCATGGAGCAGGTAGTGCAGGCATGTACTATAGTTACACATCATTTCAAGTGGAGAAATTCATGCGAGGAGTAGGAAGTGCAGGCGGGTATTGTAGCTACATATCATTTCAAGCAGAGAAATTCCTGCGAGGAGCAGGAATTGCAGGCTGGTACTATAGCTACATATAATTTCAAGCTGAGAAATTCCTGTGTTGAGCAGGAAGTGCAGGCAGGTACTATAGCTATAGCTACATATCATTTCAAGCTGAGAAATTCCCTTGTGGAGCATGATGTGCAGGCAGGTACTACAGCTACATTTAAATTCAAGCTGCTCTAGTCTTAAAGCAGGATTCTTCATGGAAGAGTTTCAGCCACTCTAATATACTAAGAGACTTCACACATATTTCTCTTACAAATCTGCTGATATTAAGGGTTTCTTTACATGGACACAACAAGAGCTGCCACTTATATCCTCACTGCTACCATTGCCATCTTCCATTTCAGAGTGTTTTTTCCCCTCTTCTCTGATCCTTCTTGTGCCACTCAGACAATAATTAAAGTCAGTGCTGTGTGCTCTTAACTGTCTCCCCAACCCATGGTTCTCAGGCAGTAATTAGAATTGGGGCTGTGTGCACTTCACTGATCCCTCCTGTCTTATTCAGACAATAATTAGGGCTAGAGATACATGTCTTTTGGAACCTCTCCTATTGTAGTCAAACAGTAAATAGACCTAGGACTGTGTGCCTTCTCTGACCCCTTATGTGGTACTCTGACAGTAATTAGACTCAGGGCTCTGCACTATTCCCTGATCACTCCTATGTTACTCAAACAGTAATTAGACCCATGACTGTACATCATTCCTTAATCTGTCCAGCATTCACTGGTAGCTAGATGTAGGGCTGTGTGTCCTTTCCTTTACCCCTGCTGTGTTACTCAGGCAGTAGCTTCAGCTGGACTGTATGCCATTCCCTGACCTCTCCTGTGGTACTCAGACAATAAATAGACTTGGGGCTCTTGTTCTATCACTGATCCTTCTGTGTTGCTCAAACAGTAATTAGACCTGGGGTTGTCTGCCTCTTTCTCATCTCTCCTGTTGAATTCAGGCTGTCATTCTACCTTATGATGTGTGCCCTTCCCTGATCCTTCCAAGATTCTCAGACAGTAATTATACCTGGGCTGTGTGTCCTTCCCTGATCATATCTGTAGTACTCAGACAGTAATTTGACCTGGGAATATGTACCCTCCCCTACCCCTTCTAAGTTGCTCAGACAGTAAATAGAACCATGCATGTGTGCCTTTGCTAGTCCTCTCCTGTGGTACTCAGACAGACTTTTGACCCAGGACTGTGTACCATTCCCTGATCCATCCCTTGGTCATTAGACAGTAATAAGATCTGTTGATGAGTACATTTCTCTGATCTCTACAGTTTTATTCAGTCACAGGAAGCCGGTACAAGAAAGCAGCTTACCCAAAGAAAATCTTACAGTGGACTTCCGGTGATGTCACAATTCCAGAGGGAGCTCTAGATTATTTGCTCTGCACATCCACATGCTGTTTTTCCTCCCTGTAACTTTTGTTTTTTGACTTTGAGGAATTGTTTTAATCTCTGGAGGGATTGCTGATTTGATGGGCAAGCCTAAATAAAGTAAAGAGGAGGACTTACCCATGAAGCATTTCAAATCTCCACTTGATCCCCAGGATCCTGGGATGGCATCTGCCGTCGAAACAGCTCCTTCAACAGTTGCGGCAGCATCATCAAATAAGGCCCTTGTAGAAGAGTTTTTGGCCTTTTGTGCAGAAACTAAAGGGATGCTTGAAGAGCTGAATATTAATTTAAGGTCCCTCAATACTAAACTTAAAACTTAAAGAACTGGAAATTCACCAGTCGGCTGCTTATACTCGAGTAGACAGAGTGGAGTGTGTACTGATTAAAGTGATCCAGGAGACCAATCAATTAGCTGAGAAATGTGATGAGTATGAGAATTGCACTTGCTGAAATAGTATTAGAATATATGGCCTTCTAGAGGGTGCAGAAGGAAATGGGGACATGGTGATTTTTTTACAGAGCTGGTTCCTGGATCTCATGGGCAAAACAATATCTGAAATCATTGATCAAGGTTTAAACTAAGTTATGGGGGAAGGGAGGTTGTCACATGTTATGCCTTCTACCTGCAAACCTATAAAAGATTGTCAAAAACTGTTAGCCCACTTAAATGTGTTGTATTTAAATGCAAGAACTTTAAACAATAAAATGAACAAATGTATAACTAGAATGGCATTAGTAGATTCAAATATAGTTTCTATCACAGAAACATGGTGGGAAATATATCTGAATGGGACCCTGTCCTTCAGGGTTTTGATGAATAGTCCCTTAAATGGGAGGGAAAAAAGGGAGGTGGTGTGGCTGTTTTTATTAACAAACATTTAGATTGCTTAGATATATTAGATCTAATTTAAAAAAATGATATCGTAACTGAATCCATCTGGGTTAAAATTATCAGTTAGAAATATGCCACCAATAATGCTGGGAACCTGTTACAGGCCACTGAATTCTTCAGTGGACTATTTGGAAACTAAATTGGATGAAATGGAAACAGCGTGTGAAATTGTTAACATCTTGTTAATGGGAGATCTAAATTTGGCTGATATTAATTGGCGGGATAGGCTAGCTTATACACCAAATAGTAAAAAACTTTTAGCAAGGTGTGTTCAACTTCAATTGATGCAGGGTGTCCTTCACCCAACCAGAGGTGAACAATGTATTAGATATAGTGCTGTACGGGGATAACCTTGATGTTTATGATGTCTTTGTTGAAGCTCCACTTGGAAACAATGACCCTAATGTAATTTCCTTTAAGTTGAAATGTATGTGTGAAATTGATTCAGAACCAGTGTCCATTTATGTGTATGAAAAAGAAAATATTTTTGAAATGAAAGAATATTGGGAATTTCTGTACAATACCTTAATTTATCTCAAAGAAGAGTTTATACCATGTGAAACTAAATATATAAAAGACAAATTACAGCCTAAATGGCTGACTAAATCAATTAAGAAATTGATAAAACAAACCAAAAAAATCCTGGCTATCTTAAATCAAAAACTGCCCATAACTGGTCTAGTTATATTAAAGCACAGCAACATTACAAATATGCTATTAGGAAGACTAAGAGAAAATGGGAATTGGAGTTCGCTAAAAATGCAAAGAAATCTAATAGTAAACAGTCTTTTCTCCTACATCAATTCTTAAAAAAAAACCTAAATGTAAGGTGGGTCCCATTCAAGTGGAAAACCAAATAATTCAAAACTCGAAGGGAATGGCTGATTTGTTTAATAGTGTTTTTTGTAAGAGTTATACAATCTCTGATATTCCTGTGTATCAACAAATAAGTATTAGTTAAGATCCCATTGTCTTGACAATTACAGACATTGCTAATAAGTTAAAGTTACAAAAAGGGAAAACATGTATGGGATCTGATCATATTTCTGGGTAACTGCTTTATATACTTATGGATTATTTGGTGATTCCCTTGAAATTACTATTCGATTCATGTCTGTTACAGGGTTTTGTCCCAGAGCAGTCGAAAACTGCTACCGTTGTGCCTATATATAAGAAGGGTTTAAAATCAGACTGTTCAAATTACCGCCCAATCAGCCTTACTTTTCCAATCTGTAAAATTTTTGAAAGCTTAATTAGAGATGTATTAAGTCCCATTCTAAATAACTCAAATATGGAACAGCATGGATTTAAAAAAAGGCAGAGGTTGCCTGCCAAACCTGATGATCTTTTATGAAAACATAAGTTCTTTAGTAGATAACAGAACACTGTGTGATATCATACTGTTGGATTTTAGAAAGGCGTTTGATGCTATGCTACACTGCGCTTTAGAAATTAAGTTACAAAACTTAAAAATATATATATATTATTACTTGGATAAAAAATTGGTTATCAAACTGTACACAGAAAGTCTGTATAAATAGATGTTTATCAGACATCGGTTATGTGACCAGTGGCGTCCCTCAGGGCTCAGTGCTCGGGCCTTGCTTATTTCAGGCCTTTATTTAAGATTTAACATCAAACTGCCAATCAATGTCTATTATACGCAGATGATATAAAGATTGGTGGTCCATGTGTAAGTGAACATAACTTTGACATAATCCAGCAGGATTTAGATAAAATCTGTGAATGGGTTGCCTTGTGGGGCATGAAATTAAACAGCTCTAAATGTAAGGTAATGCATCTGGGTCATTCTAATTGATTTAAGACATACATGTTAGGACAATATCAACTAAATGAAACTACAGATGAAAGAGATTTGGATATAACAATTTCAAATAATATGGATTTTTCCAATTATATAAATCAGTAAATAAGGCTAATAGAGTTGTGTGGTCTATCAAACGTAATGTTTCTACTAAGGACCCCGAAGTCTTGATGCCACTATTTAGAGCATACGTTAGGCCTCATCTGGAATATGTGTCTTAGTTATGGTATCCTTGTAAGAAAACTAATATAATTCAAATAGAAAGAGTACAGCGTAAGTTTACCAAACATTTAAGAAGGCTGTACCATCTTCCTTATGAAGACAGATTTTATAAATGTAATCTGTTTTCACTAGAAACTCGTAGACTGCATGGAGATATATTGTTTCTTTATGATGTTGTCCAGGATCCCGAGTTACAGGTTAATTTAGGACTACAGTTTAAGGATTCTGTCTATAATACTAGAGTGCACCCCTTCAACTGATAGAAAATTCCTTTAATTATATTAAGAGGAAGTATTTCTTCACTTTAATCAATCAATCAATCAATCAAAATCTTTATTTAATCAGGCGAACATCATTGAGCATAGCTCATTTACAAGATGGACCTGAGTGGTCAAGAAGTGCAAGTGTTCTTACATTGACAAGGGTAGCATAAACAGTAATACAATGACAGGGGTAACATAAACAGTAATACAATGACATAAGTGCTAATATATAACAATATACATATGTACAAGGCACATTAAAACTTTTAATCTGTGAGACAGAAGGTAATGGGCACATCAGAGTAATATGTAGATTATAGGACCTAGCAGGCATTTTGAGGTGAATCTTGGGACTGGAAATGGAGTTTTATCAGCATATAGGAACACGGGGGTAGGTAGGGCCAGGGTTTAGGCCTTGTGGAAGCAGTTGCAGAGTTCTGGGAATAGGGGTGGTGAATAATCTTTTGAAGGATATTAAGGGTAGGAGGTTATTTAGCTTCATGGTTTTTTGGAGTGAATTCCAAACAATTGCTAGTGAGTAGCTGATAGCAGCCCTCCCAAACTGGGTGCAGACATTGGGGACCTTAAGAATGATAATTTTGCTGATCCTTAGGTTGTATGGCCTAGAAGTAATTTGAGTAAAACAGTCTGAGATATAGGTAGGTAGCTTGCCTGATAAGGCTTTGAATATCCAAATTGCAGCATTCCTATTTCTTCTGTGTTGTAATGATGTCCAATTAACTGCCTTATAAAGGGAGCAATGATGGGTGCTGAAGGGAAGGTCAGTAATGAATCTGATGGACCTGTGGTATAGGGTGTCCAGTTTATTTAAGAGGGGGAGTGAACAATGTCCGTACAGAAAGTCAGCATAGTCAATGAGGGATAGGAATGAAGCCTGGATTAATCTTTTTTTGGAGTCTCTGTTGAGGTAGTGCTTTATTCTAAAAAATAAACCAAGCATTTGTCTCAGTTTCTTTAGTAGCTCCTCAATATGGGCAGAATAGTCAAGCTTGTTATCAATCCAGACTCCAAGGTATTTGAAGTTATCAACGAATTCCAGCTTCTCTCCAAGTAAGGTGGTTAGTTGTAGGGTGGTGGATGGTGGGGTAGTGGCAGAGCACCTCTTTGAGGTAAAGAACATAGCTTTTGTTTTTTTGGCATTTAGAAGTAATTTTTTATCCAGTAGGTTGTGTTGTAGGATGGAAAATTCAGATTGTAGCAGTTCACAGGCTTTAGATAATGAAGAATTGCTAACATATAATACAGTATCATCAGCAAACAGATGGATGTTGGATTGAGTGAGGTTAGCATCAATATTATTAATATAGATGGCAAAGAGGATAGGGCCAAGAATAGAGCCTTGTGGTACACCTCTTAACAGTGGTTTTAAGGTGGATAGGTAGGTTCCATTTTTTTACCAGTTGTGATCTATCTGATAGATAGCACTTGAACCAATTGAGTGAAGGGGAATCCAACCCTAGTGAGCCAAGGGGAGGTGATTAATGATTCATGATCCACTGTGTCAAATGCTTTGCTCAAATCCAGGAACACAGCACAGGTACTGTTTTTCTTATCCATAGCAATCTGCCAGTCATTGGTTACTTTGGCTAGGGCCGAAATGGTGCTATGCCTTGATCTAAATCCTGATTGTGCTGTATTTAGGAGGTTATTGTTATCCAGGTAGTCCCTTAATTGTGAGTTTACTAACTTTTCGAGCATCTTGGATAGAACTGATAGGATGGAAATGGGCCTGTAATTATTGAGGTCCATGGGATCACCAGATTTGAGTAAAGGAACTACTTGAGCTGTTTTCCAAGTGGAGGAATGGATCCAGTGGTGGGGAAAGATAGAAGAAGAGTGAGGGGGCAGATAAGACTTGGGATGCAATCTTGAGGAAGTAGGGGTCCAGGGAGTCTGTACCTGCACTTCTTGAAGTATCTAAATTGGAGAGGAGATCTTCCACATCTTTCAAGGATATTGGGTTGAAGGAGAAGGTTGATGTAGCCTTTTGACCCACGGTGGATTGAAGGTTCAAGGAAGATCTTAGGAGATTTGCAGGTGAAGAGTCAAATGCTAGTCCAGCTGTGGTGAAGTGGTCATTGAAGGTATTTAGTATTTCTTGTTTGTCCGTAATTTCTGTGTTATTTAGTAGCAGTTTGCAGGTTAAGGCAGGAGTAGAGTTTTGGCCAGATACCTCTTATAGTTCCCAGAGCCTGGTTGGGTTATTATGGAGGCATCCAATTCAGCTCTATAATAGGCAGCTTTGGCAGATCTTATTTGTTGTTGTACATGAGTTTCTTGCTTTTCTGAAATTTAGCCAGTCTCTGGAATCTTTAGTTTTTCTTGCCTTTTTCCACAGTTTGTCTCTGGCTAGCAAGGCTGTTTTAAGATCAGTGGTGAACCAGGGGCAGGACCTTGCTTTAGTTCTGATTTTGGTGAATGGTGCATGAATATTGAGAGCATTAGTGATAAGGGTGATTAAATCTTGGAACAGTCTACCCTTACAAGTTATTATTAGTAAGGCTAAAGAACAATTTAAAGCCAGATTGGATAAACATTTACCATCCATTAAATCTTTGACATATTATTGCTTCAGTTAGCTTGTGAGCATCTATGGGCCAATAGGCTCTCTTGCTTTCTATATACCTTAGTATGAACCGTAGTATGAACCGTAGTATGACCAGTAGTATGAACCATGGTATGAACCTTGGTATGAAACTTAGTATGAACCTGAGTATGAACCATAGTATGAATCTTACTATGAACCTTACCATGAACCACAGTATGAACCTTAGTATGAACCTTAGTATGAGCCTTAGTATGAACCTTAGTATGAACCATACTATGAACTGTAGTATGAACCTTACTATGAACCGTAATATGAACCTTACTATGAACCATAGTATGAACCTTACTATGAACCTTAGTATGAACCATAGTATGAACCGTACTATGAACCTTAGTATGAACCTTAGTATGAGCCATAGTATGAATCTTACTATGAACCATACTATGAACCGTAGTATCTGCTTGACATTCAAGACCTGTGCCTCTCCCTGTAGAGACAGCTCATCAGGCTCTGACTCCTGCTCCGACTTGATCAAATCAGTGACCCCATTCTGTAGTCTGCTGGATCTTGAACTACGTAGCTAAACAAGCTCTTTTATCAAGGGCCTGGAGGAATGGTGAGCTACTTTATAAGGGACACAAGATCAGACTGGATAATGACTACACTCCAGACTTGACAGCCAAGAGGAGGATTTACTCTCTGATTCTTCTCCTCGCCCCCACCCCTCAAGCAACAACAGATAAAATTTTTCACTCCATATCCTGCTCATCTCTACGGTGTTGTTTCAGAATGGAAGTTGGAAGTAAGCAATAATACCCAACAGGGTGGGCATTATTTGGAAATACCGGGGAAATACCGGACTGCCCTGGGGCGTAATGAGGTCCGACACTGCAGGTAAAGGCCTTACAGCTAGCTGGAAGGTTCAGTATTTACCTATAATGCCCACTCTGGAGGGTATTATTGTGCTTAGAAAATGGCTTTCTTAGTAAGTTTTAATCAAGTGGTGAAAGGAGAGAGAAAATTAGTATAAAAAATTAATAGAATTAGTAGAAAAAAAACTTATTGAAAAAGTAGTCCATATTTTTTATGGCTGTTCCAGCTCCTGTTGCTCCTTCCCACAAAGCCACCCCCACACACACACACATATCCATCTGGCATCAGTGACAGCCCCGGAGTAAATGATTTCTTTATTTTAAATCAGTAGATTAATTAACTGTGGGTGCATTGTGCTGTGAGGGAGTTGTGGTGTCTGTGGAGGCACAGTGGTAGTGTTTTCAAAATCGTGCTTCTCACTAAGAAGCTGTCTGGAGTGACTGCTTTGTTTTACTTTCTGTTAAGTGCAGTACTGGGAGAGCACAGTTGGGAGAGTGAGGCTGTGAAAAAAAGCTCATTTTGTCACTCTTCCCGACCACAGGATAAGTGGAGTGTGTGTTTTAATTTTTCATTAAGAGAGAGCTGATAGGGATGTAATGAGTGTTGGGGGGACCAGTAGCTCTCGCTAGGTGAGAAAAACATGGCTGGGATTTCAAATTTAATCAAGTGCTTTGAGCCAATGACAAACCAGGCTGGGCACTCCTGTGCAAGGGTATGTGATGAGGTTGCACTTGGGCTGGTATTTACTTTTAGCTGGGAGTCTATTGAGAAATACACGCCCAGATTGGAGGCTGTGTCAGCCAGTCAGGATTAAGAATTCATTCTTGCCATTTTCTAATTACAGAAGGATGCATGGTCCAACATCTCTTCATTGGGCAAAAGACATAATTCAGAGCAAGCCCTAGAAGAGGTAAAGGCACTACTGCAATCTTTTAGGCGAGAGGAGAGAGGCGGGAGGAGCCTGCATAATGATTGTGTGCTGGAACTGTGGTGAATGGTGACTCTCTCCTCCTCCCCTTTTATTTTTTGTGTATTTTATTTATGTTCCTCCCTCTACATCCCAACTGGTCACTCCTTCAAAGTTCCAGCGCATTCCCTACCACCCTTCAACCCTTGCCACCACTACCAGCCCCAATTGCAGCTTTACCTGGAAAACCTGGCATATCTCTTTACTGAGATGGTCCCTCTCTTCCAAGGAGAAAGGGCCTGGTGGCCAGTACCACATTCTCCTGGAGCTGTGGGGTTGGTTCCAGGCTGACTCCAGGGTTTCAGGTAGCAGGAGCTAAGCGCTCTTCATCTGGTCGGTCAGGGCTCACTTTTCACACTTTCTATGCCCCTCCCAAATAGTTCTTGACCTTGCACAAGTGCAGGGCAAACTGGGGTGGGGTGTATGGGGGATGTGTTGAGGCATCACTCCCCTAAGTACATTGCCAATCTGCTCACAGGGTCCCCATCAAAACTCACCCCCCCCCAGGAGGGAAGCGTCTAATGATACCCCTCCATGCCGGCCTCCACTCCTGGGACCTGAGCTTGGGGTGTGAACCCAGGTCTCCAGCATGTCAAGTGAACCTCTTCACTCAACACCATGGAGCCATTCCTCCTTTGTTCGAGGGGCTCGGCTCATTGTGATGGACTGTGCTACGATATCTGCCACAGAGTACAACTGTTTTTTGGGGACTCTGATAGAATTTCTTTCCTGTGCTTTTCCTTTCTCTGTTATTGATCTGCCTACTTGTCCCCCTATGTTTTATGGATGCTTTCTGGCAGCAGACTTTGGGTTTAGATGGCTTTCGCCTCCATGGACATGTTCAGTCTTTATTTTAATTTTGTAAAGACTGCTACGGTGAGCAGAGACTGTTCTTCTGAGGAGATTTATTTACTTGTTCTACAGCTGACTGGTCACATGATGTCAGTGTCTGCCAATATATTTTATTTGCATCTCCCTGGGTGCAGCCAGTGAAGTTTTTTTACCTTTAGAGCTGCCACATTCATTGCCTGTACTGCATGTTAACATTAACGTGAAATATATGCTGAGACAACTTTATTTTACTATTATACAATTTTATATTTATTTAATTTTAACATTAGGAGGAAAATTAAGTTCATGATGGGGGTATTGGGACCCTTCAGATGTCCTATTTAGCAAGCATTTCTGTCTGGTGGCTTTAGCTCACTATGGGGCAGTTCATACTGCATACTGGACTAGCACTATTGTTTTGGATTCAGGAGGTTTAGGGGATCGCTTCAGAACTGCAATTTCAAGCTTCTGTTAAGGAGCATGATTGCAGTTTGGCTCCGATTCATTGGACCCTCCTGGCATATTTATTTTATTTCAAGGTTTATTGTTCTCCCTCTTTCTTTTTTATGATAATACCCAACATTAAGAAAGTTCTTTTGGGGGATCTATTTGGAATACATTTATTCTTTGCACTGCTGGACTTGTGGCTCTTTCTTGTTTAATGTTACTATGTATTAGACTGCCCATGAGATGGCAGTGTTCATCATCAAACCTTTCCCATGGATATTATTTGAGGGTCGAATTTGTCTTATTTTGAGCAGAGCAGCAAAAGATTTTTGTTGGGGGTAGCTGAAAGGCTGCATCGGTGGTGGGAAGGTTAGCACTGGTGGCCCTACCAGGTCCATCTTGTAAATGAGCCCTGCTCAATGGTGTTCACCTGGATAAATAAAGATTTTAATTGATTGATTGAAAGTTGGAGGGGACAGGCGGGCAATATGAGGATCAGAGAGGTCACAACAGTAGCCACAAGGGACAATTGGGCTGCATCTATGGCCAAAGGCATTGGAGGGGCTGCTTCAAGTGGCTGAGCACCAGTTGGGGCACACCCACTCAGGGTGCTCAGCCAGGAGCTAAGTCAGGACTTGCACCCATGGCCAATCAGGGGGAAAGCCCAAGGCCCAATCAGGGAAGCAGGGAATAGTGCTAATTGAGCCCCTGCATGGGTGGAGTAGTGGTGAGCTGTGGGGCTACAAAAGACAGAGGCCCAGAGCCAGCAGCAACAGAATTTTTTTGGCCACCCCTCCCCGCACTGCCACCAATTTAAATGGCAGGTTGTCACACCCACCAAGGGGACAAAGTAGCAGATGAGCAAGAAGTGGCAACACATGAGGTACTATAACAAGTCAAACCTTACTGAGGGGGGATTGAAGTGTGGGCACAAGGATGTTCAAGTATCTGGTAAAAGACTACAGTGGGACTATGGAGAAGCTAAAAGACTGCAGTAGGACTAAGGGGAAGCTTAAAAGACTGCAGTGGGACTAAGAAGAAGCTCAAAGACTGCAGTGGGACTAAAGAGAAGCTGAAAGACTACAGTGAGACTAAGAAGAAGTGGAGGAACTGTTTGAAGTAGCTGCTAAATGGAATGTATGATGTTCATTTGATAGTTTTCCAAACAACTGGAGGGCACTGCTGGGGGGGCTGAGTTCTTTATCTCTGTTGCGTTGGATGTGCTGAAACTCTATCCTGACTGGATAGCACAGGAACCAGGAATTATAGCTAATAAACTGAATGGATGATGCTACCCTGTGTGTGATCAATGCAGGGGGGGCATTACTTGAGGGGGCTGTGTTCTCAAGCTGTATCATCAATGTGTAGTGTACAGTGTGATTGATCTATGTCAAGCTTTGGATACTACTTGGGGGGCTGTGTCTTAATCTCTATCATCAATGTGTAGTGTACTGTGTGATTGATCTATGTCATGCTTTGGATACTACTTGAGGGGGCTGTGTCTTAATCTCTACCATTAATGTGTAGGATACTGTGAACTATATCCTGGCTGTCTATCTCAGAACCAGGGAATTTAATTGGGGTAAAGTACGCTGGAGGCCCTGGGTAATGTCAGATCATGGGGATGCCTAGGCAGGTCAGGGAACAGAATAGAACACTGGGTAAAAAAAGGGGGGAAAGTGGTGGCACACTAGTACCAGGTCAAGTTAAAGGTTTGCATTAGCCTTGAGAAGGCTTGGGTAAGGATAAGCATGAGGAGAATAGTGGGGTGCAATGGATGTGGAGCAGCAGTATGGATGGACCTGTTGTGGAGACTATGAGGTTGCCCAATATGTCACAAACTGGGGGTGCTGAATGTGGAGGTTAAGAGGCTTGGAGAGGAACTGGAGAGGAGAGAGGGAAGGCAGCATGGACCAGGGACAAGTAGGCAATCACACAAAAGCAGAATAGGGCCAATGCAAGTGGGGAACCCTGGATCAGAGCTAGGAGTGGGAGGGGCTTTCTGGATGGGAGGAATAGTATGTAAGCATGGACTAGAGTTGGGCCAATCAAAAACAGGAAGGCCCATGACAAGAGGGAAGATGCAGTAGTGATTAGATTAGTAGGAGTAGAAAACAGGTTTGAAGCACTGAGAACACTGGTAGAGAGGAGAGAGGAGATGCAGGAGGAGGTGGAGGAAGGGAGAGTGGTGGGAGTGCAGAGGATGGCAATGGGGTCTGGGGTTGAGGGAGGACAGGAGAAACAAATGAGGGAAGGAGAGTGCTGAGATAAAGGGGATGGATCAAGGGGTGGATGGGGAGGGGGAGGGTAGGAAGCAGAAGAGAAATGATGGAGGCAAACACAGATCCTGCAGCAGGAGGAACTCTAGGAAAGAGTATGCAAATGGATGGAGGGGGATAAGAGGGAAGAAGGTGGAGGAGGGAGTTATGGCATTGGGGACTCCATACTTAAAGGGATAAGATGGGGAAGTATAGAAGAAAGGCATTATTGTATTTGGGTGGAAGTCATTCTGGGGCTCAGGACAGAAGGTATAGAGTAGTTCAGAGATGTAGGATCAAGGGAAGTAGGAAACCACACATAGTGGTGCATGTGGGAACAAATGCCTGGCAGGACAGATGATGGAGGTTGTAAAGGAGAGTCTGAGAGAATGGGTAAGGTGTGCGAGGAAGTAGGGAAGTCAGTAGCCTTCTCCAAAATGCCTCCACTACCCTGCACTATTACAGCAAGGAAAGGGAAAATTGGTGAGTTCAATACTTGGCTGGGAGAGTAGTGCAGGTCCAAAGGGTATGGGGTAGTGGGTGGATGGGGCAGTACCTGGGACAACAAAGACCTGTACACAAAAAAGAGGCTACACTTGAGTGAGGAAGGGAAAGTGATCCTAAAAAGGAAATTGGTGGACTATATAAAGACCAAGGTGACTTTAAACTAGGTAGGGGGGAGGTGAGTGGACAGATGGTAGGCAGGGAAGGTGTAGGGTGGGGATAGATGAATCTACCTCCCCAGGTTGGCAAGGATATGTTCAGGGAAGGGACACAAAAGGGACAATGGGAGAAGAAGCTGCAGAACCAGGAGGGAAATGAGGCAGCATGGAGGGTGGTGTCATTAAGCGAGGAGCTGGGGCAACAAAGGGCTGGAGCTACAGATGCTCTTGGCAGTCAAAAGGGCTGACATTGTAGCCATCACAGAAACATGGGTCATCGAGTACAAGGACTGGGATCTGATGATCCCTGGTTACAAGTTGTACAGAAAGGATTGAAGGAAGGGGGTGGCAGTATATGTGAGGGATGGCATCACATGTACAATGGGAAATGAAGAGGAAAGGGAGACAAAGTCAATATGAATGAGGCTCCTGAACTCAATGGGGAGGAAGTTATGGTTTGGGGTGGTATACAGGCCACCATCCCAAACAGTGGAAGTGGACAGGGAGCCAGCTGATCAATTCAGGAGGATTTTCAGGAAGTGGAACAATGTCATAGAGGGGGACTTCAGTCTGCCAGGGGTGGACCGGAGCATTTCAGCTATGTCTAGTGCCAGACAGCAGGTGCTGCTGGATGCAATCCAGGATGGGTTTCTGACTCAGCTGGTTGCGGGCCCCATTAGGCTAGGGAACATGCAGGACCCGATACTGTCCAATAGTAGGACAGTGAGGGGAATAAGGGTGGAGATCCCATTAGTGGCTAGCGATCACCAAACAGTGTGGTTCAATGTCACAATGAGCAGGTAACCAGGAGGATCAGCAGCTAAAGTAGTGGATTTCAGGAGGGAAGACTTCAGGAGGATGAAGCAGGTGCTGAAAGGGGGACTAGTGGCATTAGACTCAGGAATGGAAGCAGAATCAAAATGGAAGACTATCAAAAGGGGAATCATAGAAGCAACAGAAATGTGTACCAGACTACAGAGCAAGAAAGGGAGGGCTAAAAAAACATGCTGGCTAACAGAAAAGGTGATGGAGGAGGTAAGGACAAAGAGAGCGGTGTACCTGAAGTTTAAAAGGACAGGGAGGGAGGAGGATTGGGAAGAATATGCAAGATGGTCTAAGGCGGTAGCTAAGAGGGTGAGAAATGTGAAAGCTGCAAAGGAACATAGGTTAGCACAGAGAATCAAGGAAGTAAAGAATTGCTTTTTTAGATATGTTAGGAAGAAATGGAAGTTCAAGGACAGCATAGTGAGGATCAAGAGTGGGGAGGAAATGGAGTGGAACAGGTGGAGACACTGAATGAATACTTTCTGGTGGAAGGGGAGGAGGGAAAGGGGGATGACGGACGGCAAGATTGAGGCTAGTAGAGTACTGGAGGGGCTGAGATCACTTGAGATGGACAAGGCTCATGGACCGGATGGTATCCATCCCAGGGTGCTGTGGGAGATGGCAGCAGTCCTGGCGGAACCACTGGCGGGCTTCTTCAGCACCTCTGTGACAATGGGATGTGCACCTCAGGATTGAAGGTTGGCCCACATGGTGCCAATCCATAAGAGTGGGCCAAGGGATGAGCCAGGGAACTATAGACCAGTCAGTCCCACGTCAGTGTTGGAAAAACTCATGGAGACAATTTTGAAAGAAAGGTTGACACATTTCTGGAGGACAATGACCTCCAGCATGGCGGGCAGCATGAGGTCGTATCAAGGAGGTCATGCCAAATGAATCTTATTCATTATTATTACTGGGTAACAAGAGGGCTGAACGGGGACCATGTGGTGGACGTCCTCTGTTTGGACTTCAGCAAGGTCCTCGATTCAGTGCCTCATGGGCACTGGGAGAAAATTAGCTATGGCAGGAGTGGGGATGAAGATGGCATGCTGGATATTAAACTAGCTAAGTGGAAGGCTACAAAGAGTGGTAGAGGAAGGGGGAACTCTCAGGGCCTAGACCAGTAAAAAGCAGGGTACTGCAGGGCTCCATTCCATGCCCAGTGCTTTTTGGACTATGCATCTCGGATATCATGGATGAGCTGAAGTATAAGGTGAGCCTTTTTACCAATAACACCAAGATGGGTGCAGTGGTGGATGAGGAGGAAGAGTGGAATCAGTTGCAGAGGGACCTAACCAAGCTGGAAGAGTGGTCAGAGAGGTGGCAGCTGGGGTTCAATGCGAAGGAGTGCAAAGTCATATACTTCAGGGCAAACAACCCAAGAAGGGAGTACTGGCTAGGGTGGGTAAAACTGGGTGTCACTGAAGAGGAAAAGAACCTGGGTGTACTGGTAACGGGGAGTATGAACAACATGGCCCAATATAGGAAGGCAACTGTGAAGGCAAACAAGATGCTGCAGTAAATTGTGAGGGGCTTCACATCAAGGAGCAGGGAGGTCATCTTGTCCCTCCATAGGGCACTGGTCAGGCTGCACTTGTAATACTGTGTAAAGTTCTGGAGGCCTTGCCAGAAGTGAATGTCAAACTGCTGGAGGGGGTACAGTGAAGGGTGACTAGGATGATACAAGGGATGGAGGGGAAGGGCTACAAGAACAGGCTGGGAGAACTGAATATGAATGGTGGACAGGAGAGGAGTGGAGAGGAGAAGAGAGGTCAGGACAGGGCAGGAGATGAGAGGAGAGATGGGGGACATGGATAGAGACCTTCAAGTACTTGAAGGAGATCAACAAGAGAGGTGCAGATGGGGTGTTTAAACTACGGAGTGAAAGAGACACCAGGGGCCAAGAGCTGAGAATAGAGGGAGGAAGATCTAAGAGAGAGATGCGGAGGCATTACTTCACAGAGAGAGTGGTGACAAGGTGGAATGCCCTTCCGGAGAGAGTGATGTCAAGCAGGAATGTGAATAGCTTTGAGCAGGCATGGGATAGAGAGTAGGGAGGGTGAGTGGGAGGCAGAAGGTTACCTTGGACTATGGAGAGACAGGGGAGAAGCAATTGCAACCTAGGGAGCAAGCTGCACAACCAAACAGATGTTGATAGGCCAGCTGGTCTGTTTCTGTTGGCACCTTTATACTGTATGTATGTTTGTATGTATTTACCTAAGGGTTGTGTTATTGGGGCACAGGTCAGGGAGCACAGGAGGACCAGGAGCAGTTGTAAAATACGCAATGAGTGTTTTATTATTATTAATAACTGCAAAATAAAAATAAAAGTTGTTCAGAATAACTGTTTACAAAGGCAGTACAAACAAAACAAAATCCTTCATCTGAGTGTTTCTTCTCAATTTCAAATCTCGGTCTCAGTCCCTCTAGCAAACATTATTGCTGCTCCTTTTATAACAAATCTTTTCCTCATTGACATTCTGCTTCTCACAGAATGTTCTTGTCAGTTTACAGAATGTTCTTGTCAGTTTACAGTATGTACTTGCCATTTCCATCCCTTGCAGGTGCAGCAAAACAAGCACATGGCGTTCCAAAATTGACCTCTTGTTTCCAGCTCTGCAAACCAGCATCTCAGGTTAACCCCTTGAGTTTCAAATAGCTTTTTCCAATCATTTCAACAGTATAACTATTCAATTTCAAACAAAAGGATCCCAGTAAAACTTACCATTTCACACAAAGATTCACATTTTTGTAACTGCAGATATGCAAGGGGAAAGGAAATACGGAAACAACAAGTGAAGGTAGATTGCGAGAGGTGGAGAATCATGAGACCATCAGAATGTTCAGTTCCTAGGTCTCACAAGAACATTTTGCAGCACAATCAGATAGGCAAGAGACAGAGAAGGAGAGGATAGAACAGACCCTTGCATTTAACTCTTTCTGCTAACACAAGGGACAGGTTTGTATCCAACCCTGTCACAGGTTGCAAGGCATGTTGAGCCAGACTTCTTGATTTTTAACTGTTATCATGCTTTTAACTGTTCTTACACTGGTAGAGTAATTTGTTACAAGGGAAGAAAAGGTTCTTTATTCACCTAGGTTAATAATCATTTTCTTGCAGGCTTTTGTCCATTAGACAGTTTCATTTGGGTGTTGGACAAATTAACCTAGCTTAGAAGCTAGAAGTTCTTTGTTCATAGTGCAATGTTTCTGTGGGAGACCATGCAAGTTTGTGTACCTCCTCTACTGTACTTATTGTTGTCCTTCCTAGGAGCGGTATGTTCCCACTGTGGAGAACCTATATGGTTCTTGTAGGTCTCTTTTTATGGCTGTGGGATGAGCATATAGCCATTTTTCTATCTGTAGCTTGAAAATGGAGTTTCATGGAACACATTTCTTTTTACTTTTCAATGTATCCTTCCACATCTACAAATCACTAAGACAACTAAAATAAAATAATCCCTTCTTTCTGTTTAGAATGTTGGAGACATAACTCCAAGCTGCTTATGTGATACCATTTGGAAACTGAAACAGCTTGTTCACTATTGGTTGCCTATTAAACTGGAGATTTGTTTACACTCTATTTTTGACAGAAATGGCTATGGCCTGCTTCCCGAACATGACTTATAAGAGCTAGTGAGATCTCTTACAGTAAGAGAGTGTGTGTGTGTGTATATGTTCGCGCGCGAGAGAGTGTGTGTGTGTGTGTGTTTGTGTGCTTGAGGGAGGGGTGGAGAAACAAACAAAATCCTGGCAAGGAATACCTCACCTAATTAATTAACTGCTGACAAACCATGAGTGACACAGAAGCAAATGATGTGATACCTATCATTGGACCAACACAGATGTAACAAAAAGAACTTGTGCCATTTATAAAATTCCTGATGAAACAACTAAACAGAAGACTGTTTTTTCTCATTATGTTTGCTTGCACATATGTACAAGAAACTTAGTGCCATCATATGAGTTTTTGTAGGTGTGGCACCCCCGCTTCCAATGCCCTCAGCGTTTTTGCAGACGTGGCCGCACCACACCAAAGAATGTCTCAGCTGTCTATGACAACAGTTTAGATTGTAGTGGAGTACAGTTGAAAGCAAATGACCTGATCACTACAATCAGTGGTGGTAACATGTAGGCAATTTGCATACTGCTCTGCCATCAGCAGAATGCAAATTGCCTCCATGTCACCACCGCTGATTGTAGCAGTGGTTGTATGTGCATGCCCCCCTTTGATGTGTGCAAAGGGGGTGCCCAATCCCCCTTCAGCTCATGCACACTCCTCCCTCCAAGAACACTGTATGTCCAATGGGGGTGCCATTCCCCATTGGTTCCAGAGCCCCCTCCCAAAAAAAACAACTTCCAGGTGCCATGTTGGGAGCCCACCCCAGCGTGGCAGAAGTCCAGCATCCTCATGTGTCCCCCACCACACTCTATGGCCAATGAGGGCGCCCAGTCTCCCATTGGCTCCACTGCCCCCCCAAAACTTCCAGGTGCCATGCTGGGAGCCCACCCCAGCATGGCAAAAGTCCCATATCATCCATGTAAAATAAAAAGAATAAAAAACTGTAACAAAAGAAAATGGTCCGTCATTGACTCTATTGACCCCCTCCCACAACCCGCACCCACCCTCTGTGTCCCCACCTCCCTACACCCCCCTCATCCCATACGTACCTTCAGAGGCCAGCACAACGATCTTCGGTGGAGCGAGGACATGTCTGCAATCTTCAAAGCCAACCGCAAACTGAAGAAATGCCGGTAAGCTGTATAATTGCATAAATAGAGTGTTTTCAACTCTGGTGCATATCTTGGTCATTTTTTGAATTTGTGCACAGAATTTTCAACATGTGGTTCTTGGGATCCCATCTCATGAATTCAGTTACTGTCATTTGGTTATTCAGTCCCGAAATGTGATTTTGCAGTCACTGTGCAGTATCAAGCTTCCTGGACCGATTAACGAAATGAGAGTGTCACTGTTCATGAGGTGGGTTCTCAAAAAGCCTATGTTGCAAATTTGGTGAAAACATTCCAAAAATGACTGTGTTATGAGCATGCATTGTGCAGTTCCACACACACTTGCATATTTGTGAATTTGTAATATTTTCACTCCAGATTTTCAACATTGCCATTTTTTCACACCTCCTTATGAACAGTACAGCTGTCATTTTTCACATCCTGGCCAAAACGTGTTTTCATACTTCCGGCATAGAATAGAGTGGTCACTGTGGGAAATTAGTGTTCAGGACAGATTAAGAAAATCACAGTGACCCTGTTCATGAGCAGAGGTCCTAAAATGTCTATTTTGAAAATTTGGTCAGAAAAGTCCATAAAATAATTGTGTTATGAGCGTGCATTGCGCTGTTTCTACGAACCCTTGTAACTTCACAAATTTGTAATATTTTCACTCCAGATTTTCAACATTCGTATTTTTCCATACATTCTTATGAACAGTACAGCTGTCATTTTTCCCATCCTGGCCAAAATGTGTTTTCACACTTCTGGTGCAGAATAGCTCAGTTGCTGTGGGAAATCAGTGTTTGGGTCAGAGTAAGAAAATCACAGTAACACTGTTTATGAGTGGCAGTCCCAAAATGCCTATATTGAAAATCTGGTGAAAAAATCCCCCAAATAATTGCATTGGGGTGTGCATTAAGCAGTTTCTGCGCACGCTCGTGACTTCACCAGTTTTTTCATATTTTTGTTCCAGATTTCGAACATTACCATTTTTTTACACCTCCTCATGAACAGTACAGTTGTCATTTTTCACATCGTGTTGGAAATGTGTTTTCGCACCTGTGGAGTTAATGGCACAGTCACTGTGCAAAATCACCTTTCGGTTAACAAACTGATAGTGTCACTGTTCATGCAGTGGGGTCACAAAAAGCCCATGTTGAAAACCTAGAGTAAAAATAGCAAGACACACACACACACACACAAAAAAAACTAATTTAAATAGGATAAACAAGAAGGTAGACAGACATGTGGGGAGTAGTGCAACGTAATGGCTGTGGGGCAGCAGTCTTCCAGGAGTCTTTCTGAAGGCTGAAATGCTGCCCTATTTGCAGACAACTCTCTGCCCTGAGAGAGGAAGTTGCCTGTCTTCAGGCTACAGTGGACAGTAGTAAGGGACCCTCCCCCATCCAGGGAGCACCAGAGCTACCACCACGACTACCTCAGAGGTTGTGAAAAAAGCACAGCAGTTGGACCACAGTGGGCTCAGGGAGGGTGAGGGTGGTGGAACAGAGGCACACCCAGACAACTGTACCACTCCACAATCCATACACAATTCTAGGGGAGCATAGTTCCCCTATGGATGCACCCACAGAGGAGACTAAGGAGGTTGTGGGCAACTGTCACAAGGGAGGCTCACAGGAAGGAGGCAGAGGACACCACAGGGAAAAGAAGCAGCTCCTGGTGGGGGACTCAATTATTAGGGTGATAGAACCGGGGAGAGCAGAGAAAACTAAAGTAAGGTGCCTGCCTGATGCCAAGGCTTGGAGGGACAGGAAGCTCATCCTCAGGATCACGAGAACAGCTGCACAGGAGACTGAGCTGGACAACATTGTCCACCTAGGGACAAATGACTTGGCTCATCATGAGATTAGAGCAGTGCAGGAGGACTTTGTAGAGTTTGGGAGGGGCCTAAGACAAGTAGCACACACAGTATCCTATTCAGAGGTGCTGCCTGTCTATGGCATGGGTGAGGTGAGGGTACTTTGCACCATGCAATTTAATGAATGGTTGAAAAAATGGAGCAGAGCACAAGGGTTTGGCTTCATTGGGGACTGGGGTTCCACCTGTAGGGACACCAGCCTATACTGGCAGGATGGTCTGCATCTGTCCAGGAAAGGAACAAGTCTTTTGGGCAATCAGTTTAAACACTTCATTGACAAGCTTTTAAACTAGTCAAGGGGGGAGGCATTGATAAACAGCAAGAAATTCACAGCCTCCCCCTACAAAACAGGGTACTAAATGAGGAAAAGACCAAGGTAGAAAGGTCAGTGGGGGATGCTGCTACAAAAGGTAAAGCCATCAAAAAATGGAGAGCAATGAGTACCAATGCCTGTAGTCTGGGTAACAAGCTTCCTGAATTAGTGGCCTTGATGGAGGAGGAACATCTGGATATCATGGCAGTAGTGGTGGGCGAAGTGGGCTCAATCTGCTCCATGAAGTGATTCGTGGAGCAAAGGCGGATTCACAGAGTGCTCCGCAATGCGAATTGGAGTACTTTTCGTTATAATGAGGAACGTGAAGTGCATTGAAAACAGTGACTTCGTGTTACTCCGCCTCCACTGGTCACTTCTGTTTCAATTTTTAAGGCGAAGTACATTGGTAGAAGTTCACTTCGCCTTACTTCGTCTTGTTTTTGAGCTCCGAAGGAGGATTTTGCAGTGATTCATGGGAGTTCAGGTCACATGGGCTCTATAATGATCTGCACAGCCTCAGTTCGAGGTAGTATGAGTAGGAAGGTGTAGGAGACAGTGTGCTCTGATAGCTGTCTGTAGGACTATTTTAAAAGCTGTTCCAAAAACATTTTTGCTTTTTTTGGGGGGGGTCCAACTGTAGTTCATCGATTGTAGGAAATCCTCCTGTGCTCTCATCATCGAGCATTTTTGTTTGTGTGTGGATTTTGAATGTAAATTTACAACACTGAGTGTGTTTAGTGAAAGACAGTGAAGTGTGCTGTGTGGGGGTGGGGCGTATCTGTGTGTAGGTAGATTTAAGTTGGAGAACTAGTGATTTCTTTGTGTTTTGGTTATATTATTGTTATATAACTGACTGTGTTGCTGTACACATAGTAAAATTGTCAGTGATAGTACAAATTTTCTTGCTGCTTGTTGTGTTAATGTGGTTCAGCATTTCATAAGGTCAGGTTGTTTAAATTACAAATTTACATTACGTGGCACTGAGTACACTGAACTTTTGCATTTGCATCGCATTCCTCATTCAGCACTGTACATAAAGTGTTTTGTGTTGTGTGTGCAGTGTTGCGTGCATCAAATATAATACACCTTTTAACATTTGTGACACAGATCAGTGTAAGTGCAACTAAGCGCAGCAGTGTGAACCTGCTATCCACTGCAGCTGCCTGATTTTGTACTGTAATCGGGTTTTTCTGTTCTTAGTGTTGATGCTTGTAGTGCTGTAAAAATCAGCACTGTCTGTATTCAGTGCCCCCCCACCCCAACGTTGAAAAGGTATTTTTTACCAGACTGGATTGTTTTTCTGACCCCATCAGCACCACTGGTTACTGAAGTTGTTTTAATTCTGTGACAGTGTTACAACACAGTGGTCTCTTATCTGTTGCTGAAGCCACAGTTGTTTACTTTGCTTCACGTCCAGCTAGCGAGTAGTGACCCTCCAGTCAGAAAATGAACGTATCAAAATCTGAATTTGGTAATAGTATTTGTGGTTGATCCCCCAAAATGCCTGCAAAGAAATGTGCAAGTAAAGCTGTTTCTGGCCATGGCAATGTTGGCAGTAAGAGGGTCTGTGGGCGTGGTAGTAGTACGCAGACAAAGAATTGCATTGCTGATGTGAGGAAAGGTATTTCTCCTGCAATGTTTTTTACAGCCCAATCAGTAACTTCACTAATAGTTGGAGGAGATGATGTTTTCCCAGCCGGTGGTGTTAGTGTTACTAGTGTTAGTGGTGGTGGTGGAGGTAGCATTAGCATTGTTGCGTCAAGTTCTAATTCCGACCAGTGTACCATATCCAAACATATTGAGTGTGAAGCAGTGCAAGTGAGTGACAGCGTAGATGTCATACTTCCCATTAACTGAACCTGATTCTGATAATCATGTCAACGATAGCATACAATGTGATATTCCATCCACCGTGGCACTTAACATCACTCATTTTCCATGCAAAAAGTGATTCACAGTGTGATGAAAAAATATCAGGTGATGGTGGTGTAGATGCTGATGATGAATGTGATGATGCTGATGATGATGATGTTGCTGTTGTTGCAACATGCAGTCCACATGTTAGCATCCAAGCAGAAGATGTGGATGTGTGTGACAGTGACGTTGATTAATATGTGGCTGTGTGTGACAGTGACATTGATTAATATGACGATGATTTAATTGACCTCAGTTGGGAACCAGAGAAAAAGAAATTAAAAGTGGCTGTGCCTGAATCTGTTTGCAGGAATCCCCCCCCCCCATAAAAACTTGTGATTTACCGGTTTTAGTGGATGATGATGATGATGACCCAGTACTCAATATGATAGGTAGTCGTGGTGGTCAGTTGCAGTCCAGGTGTGCAGTGCCAGAAACATCACGTGCCCCCCCTACTTCAGTGCTTAAAATAACAGACTTAAATAAGCCACATCATCATGGACATGTTAAAAGCAGAGTATCACAATCCCTTGTTTGGGATTTTTTTGTTCAAGATGCAAATGATGATTCAGTTGCAATCTGCCAGGTTTGCCATGTGCGTGTGAGTCGAGGTAAAAAGGGGAGCCATCTGGGCACAGGAGGACAGCATACGCATCTTAAGAATAGGCACTTGGCTCTGTGGACCCAGCACAAGCTGGCAGCTAATACCAGACTTGGGCAATCACCCGTATCACCGGCGGAAACCATAGCCAGCTTGTTATCCCCTTCCATGACTGTTAAGCCCAGTAGGAAATTAAACGTGTGCAGTAGTGCGGTAATAAGAGCAGAGGATTACTACAGTCATGATGATGATGAGGTGGAGGACCATAATGACTTTGAAATGTTGTCCAGTGTTGGCGAGAGTAGCAGTTTTTGTGGTGGTGGTTGTGGTGAATGCAGTATGTCTAGTGCAAGTGGTACATCAACCCTGGTTTGCAAATCCGGAAAAATAACATCATTTCTGGGTTTGCCATCATCACCTGTGCAACCGTCTTCATCAAATGTCCACACTCCACCCCCTGCCAATGCCATTCATCACAGAGCACAACAATTTGTGACCAACAACACACCCGTGTAAAAGCGTTTAGTCAGCCCAGTTACAGAGTGTTTTTGCACATAAGCTGAATACCCCCAATCATACAGTGTCACGTGACCCAAATGCTGTAGCTGAAATGCTGGCAATCATCTTTTGCCCTTCTCCTTTGTGGAGAATTCTGTGTTCTGACGGTTTGCTGCCTGTGCCTGTCCCAAATGGAAAGTCCCATCCAGGACATACTTTTCTACCCATGCTGTTCCTGAGTTGTTCCGCATTGTCTCAGACTCAGTAAGACATGCCCTTCAACATTCCTCCTCTCCATTCATCCATTTAAGTATGGATATGTGGACAAGTGGCAAAACAGCAGGGAGTTCATATCTGTGTATAACTGCACACTGGGTGCAGGTGCCAGGGGTTGTTTGTGATGCTGGTAGTGTGAATAATCAGTGCAGGAAGGTGGATTGTCATGGTAGCAATCTTCCTGGAAATCGACAGCATGCAACAATTGCTATGCACAGTGTGACCTGTTCACACACTGGTGAAAACATGTTGGACATGGTACTGACTGAAATTGGCAGATGGCTAAACCCTCTGACCCTGAGAGCTAGGTTCATAGCAAGTGACAATGGGTCAAATGGGGTGAAATGCAACACCAATGGTGTTTTTTTTCATGTTCCATGCATGGCCCACTGTTTAAATCTTATGGTTCAGGAGTTTCTGCAGTACCCTGACATAAAGAAAATGATGATCATTGCACAACACATATCTGCTCTCACTTTTCAAGAACTGGAAAGGCCCGTAAACAACTGCGGCAGTTACAGATACAAAACAGCCTGCCTCAGCACCGCTTGAAGCTGGAAGTTGTCACCCGATGGAACTCCATGTTATACATGACAGAGAGGTTGCATGAACAATACAAAGCCATCACAGAATATCTTGTTATGCACAGTAGCCGTGACAGCTCTGAAGCCTCCATGTCTGTCACGACTGAACAGTGAAAGCCTCGCGGTGGACTCTGTAATAACAATTTTGAGGCCTTTTGAATATGCCACAGGCAGTGAGTGGCAGTCTGCTCCCA
Source organism: Neoceratodus forsteri (assembly GCA_016271365.2). Taxonomy (NCBI): domain Eukaryota; kingdom Metazoa; phylum Chordata; order Ceratodontiformes; family Ceratodontidae; genus Neoceratodus; species Neoceratodus forsteri. Next base: position 89,871,415 of record CM028136.1, read on the forward strand.
TTAGCCAATAAATTCCACCCTGTGGGTGCTGAGGCAGACATTGGTGAATATACAACATAGCCTTGATGTTGCTGGAGACGGTGGTAACGGTATGTTGCTGCAACACATGCTGACAGTATTCCGACAGAATCATCACATTGTGAGCATTCAGCGTGGTGACAACTTTGCCATGGCAACAATGCTGGACCCATGATACAAATGTGGAATTGCATCAGTACTGGAGGAAGGGCCTGAACAGGTAAAAAATATCAGTGGTCAACTGGTTCGCTTGGTTCATGGGGCACAGAAGTCATGTGCCAAGGTTTGCAAACCTCAGCCGCATAATCCAGCTGAAGGTGTAGCTGGAGGAGCAGCAAGCATATCATGCAAGGGTCAGGGGACTGCAGTTCTGGGTGGTCTGTCATCTAAAGTGGTTGGCATCAACCCACTTTGGGAGGCTTTGTCCCAAGTGGGTATTTGTGACATCAATGATTCCGGGGAACAGGCTGATGCATCAACAATCGGACTTAGTGCAGCACAGAGAATGTCTGAGTCATATTTGTCTGAAAACAAGCATCTGACAATAAGTGAAGATCCTCTTTTGTACTGGAGTGGAAAGATCAGTGAATGGCCAGAGCTGACTGCAGTGGCACTGAAGTACCTCACATGCCCACCCTCCAGTGTAAGTTTTGAGAAGATATTCAGCTCAACAGGTGTAATAGTCAGAGATCGTCGGACAAACCTATCTCCTGCAAATGTTAGATTGCTAACATTTATTAAAATGAATGAGAGGCACATACCAGCACAGACTGCAACCTCGGTATTTGTACCTCGGCCTAGTCATAGTGGTTTTGGTGATGTGGAAATGGACCATCCTTGTGGCACTGGCAGTGGCTGCCTGAAACAGCCCACCACTGACGTACGGTAGATGATGATGCAATGGAGAAAGAATTTCCCAGTGGTCAGACTTCAGACATCGATGACTGTGAGGGCAGTTTTCTATATGAGGATGATGATGTGGTTAATGTTGGCAGGTTTTAACTGCAGTATTTAAAAGGCGGTGTGCCCCCCCTCCCCAGACCACCACCACCGGAACTGATGTTATCCAAGTTTGCTGCCACCATGAGTCTGTCTGCCCACCCCAGATCACCACCACCACCGGGACTGATGTTATCCAAGTCTGCTGCCACCATGAGTCTGTCTGCCAACCCCGGACTACCACCACCACCACCACCAGGACTGATGTTATCCAGCTCTGCTGCCACCATGAGTCTGTCTGCCCCTCATGGACCACCACCACCACCGGGATTGATGTTATCCAACTCTGCTGCCACCATGAGTCTGTCTGCCCCACACGGACCACCACCACCACCGGGACTGATGTTATCCAAGTCTGCTGCCACCATGAGTCTGTCTGCCCACCCCAGACCACCACCACCACCGGGACTGATGTTATCCAAGTCTGCTGCCACCATGAGTCTGTCTGCCCACCCATGGACCACCACCTCCACTGGGACTGATGTTATCCAAGTCTGCTGCCACCATGAGTCTGTCTGCCAACCCCGGATCACCAACTCTGGGACTGATGTTATCCAAGTCTGCTGCCACCATGAGTCTGTCTGCCCCTCATGGACCACCACCACCACCGGGATTGATGTTATCCAACTCTGCTGCCACCATGAGTCTGTCTGCCCCACACGGACCACCACCACCACCACCGGGACTGATGTTATCCAAGTCTGCTGCCACCATGAGTCTGTCTGCCCACCCATGGACCACCACCTCCACTGGGACTGATGTTATCCAAGTCTGCTGCCACCATGAGTCTGTCTGCCAACCCTGGACCACCACCACTGGGACTGATGTTATCCAACTCTGCTGCCACCATGAGTCTGTCTGCCAACCCCAGACCACCAACACCACTGGGACTGATGTTATCCAAGTCTGCTGCCACCATGAGTCTGTCTGCCAACCCCGGATCACCAACTCTGGGACTGATGTTATCCAAGTCTGCTGCCACCATGAGTCTGTCTGCCCACCCATGGACCACCACCACTGGGACTGATGTTATCCAAGTCTGCTGCCACCATGAGTCTGTCTACCCCTCATGGACCACCACCACTGGGACTGGTGTTATCCAAGTCTGCTGCCACCATGAGTCTGTCTGCCCCCCATGGACCACCACCACCACTGGGACTGATGTTATCCAACTCTGCTGCCACCATGAGTCTGTCTGCCCCCCCAGACCACCACCACCACCAGGAGTGATGTTATCCAAGTCTGCTGCCACCATGAGTCTGTCTCCCCCCCTGGACCACCACCACTGGGACTGATGTTATCCAAGTCTGCTGTCACCATGAGTCTGTCTGCCCTCATGGACCACCACCACTGGGACTGATGTTATCCAAGTCTGCTGCCACCATGAGTCTGTCTGCCCCCATGGACCACCACCACCACTGGGACTGATGTTATCCAACTCTGCTGCCACCATGAGTCTGTCTGCCCACCATGGACCACCACCACTGGGACTGATGTTATCCAAGTCTGCTGCCACCATGAGTCTGTCTGCCCCTCATGGACCACCACCACTGGGACTGATGTTATCCAAGTCTGCTGCCACCATGAGTCTGTCTGCCCCCCATGGACCACCACCACCACTGGGACTGATGTTATCCAACTCTGCTGCCACCATGAGTCTGTCTGCCCCCCAGACCACCACCACCACCGGGAGTGATGTTATCCAAGTCTGCTGCCACCATGAGTCTGTTTGCCCACCCTGGACCACCACCACTGGGACTGATGTTATCCAAGTCTGCTGCCACCATGAGTCTGTCTGCCCCTCATGGACCACCACCACTGGGACTGATGTTATCCAAGTCTGCTGCCACCATGAGTCTGTCTGCCCCCCATGGACCACCACCACCACTGGGACTGATGTTATCCAACTCTGCTGCCACCATGAGTCTGTCTGCCCCCCCAGACCACCACCACCACTGGGACTGATGTTATCCAAGTCTGCTGCCACCATGAGTCTGTCTGCCCACCCTGGACCACCTTCACTGGGACTGATGTTATCCAACTCTGCTGCCACCATGAGTCTGTCTGCCCACCACGGACCACCACCACCACTGGGACTGATGTTATCCAACTCTGCTTTCACCATGAGTCTGTCTGCCCACCATGGACCACCACCACCACTGGGACTGATGTTATCCAACTCTGCTGCCACCATGAGTCTGTCTGCCCCCCCATGGACCACCACCACCAGGACTGATGTTATCCAAGTCTGCTGCCACCATGAGTCTCTCTGCCCCCCATGGACCACCACCACCGGGACTGATGTTATCCAAGTCTGCTGCCACCATGCGACTGTCTACCCACCCCGGACCACCACCACCACTGGGAATGATGTTATCCAAGTTTGCTGCCACCATGAGTCTGTCTGTCAACCCCGGACCACCACCACTGGGACTGATGTTATCCAACTCTGCTGCCACCATGAGTCTGTCTGCCCACCACGGACCACCACCACTACCTGGACTGATGTTATCCAAGTCTGCTGCCACCATGAGTCTGTCTGCCCCCCCCATGGACCACCACCACCACCACTGGGACTGATGATATCCAACTCTGCTGCCACCATGAGGCTGTCTGCCAACCCTGGACCACCACCACCACCACCGGGACTGATGTTATCCAAGTCTGCTGCCACCATGAGTCTGTCTGCCCACCACGAACCACCAGTCCACCAGTGCAACCACCACCACCAGCTTCTTAATATTTAAACCATAAGTGAGTATGTGCACTCATGTTTGTTATGCTGCCTCACTTCCTTAAGTTGTCTGTTTTATTTTCTGTAGCTTTTCAGAGCCACAGTGGCAAAACACATACAGTACACTTCTTTGGTTTCTTTGACAGGAGAACAAAAACAGGCTCCATTGCTATTACTCGTTGGGAAAGATGCTGTAGCTATACCATACAGAGAGGAACCGATGTAATGTCCATGTTAAACCCATTCTGGTAAGTATGAATATTTCATTTCATCCATTTCATTGCTTTGTAAGACTGCTGCAAATATTGCACACAACAGGTTGTCTTAGTAGTTGACAAGATGTGTCTCTGAAATGTAACTTAATTGACAATAGGGACTGAGATTTGAGAACCGGGGGGGACACATAAAAATGAAGCTGTAACTTTTAAGAAGTCATTCATTTCTTTTTTTAGGAAATCTCGTGGTACTTTATTGTTCTGTCAAAGTGACCTTATCCAAAAAAGTTTGTCAACATAATCAGGCACACCCTTCCCCTACCAGAGCTTGGGCACACATGCAACACGTAGAAGTCGTTTCATTCGATGACCATGATCATCATTAAGAACTGGACTCCAGAAGGATGCAGATGAAATCTGTGAAGAAATAAAAAAATAAGAAACCATTACAGACAAAAATGAATATATGATCCCCCCAAAAAAGAAATACTTACCTTCATGTGCTTGTGAGTTATCCGTTTCCATTTAAGTGCAAAAAATTCTCATTGAGCACTGGAAGGTGCACAGCAGCAGTTCGGAGACAGAGTCATCTGTGTGTGATGCAGAACAATAGCATGAGTACATTAGGTGTCAGCGTGGCTCAGTTGGTAGCACGTCCGCCTCTGGACCAGAAGGTCGTGGGTTCTCGTTCCACACCAGGACTGGACTTGCACCTAAAAATTGCTGGCATCTGAGTGCAGTATTGGGGGGTGCTGTACTGCTGGGGTGTAGCGTCCAACAGATGAGATGTTAAACCGAGGTCCCTTCTGCCCATCCTGGTGTTGTCCTGGTGGGTGTCCAGGTGGAAGTAAAAGAACCCAGGGCACTCTTCACAAAGAGTAAAGAACATTCCCAGAGTCCTGGCCAAAATTCCCCTTCCCATAAACTGGTTCATGCAATTATCCAGGCTGTGTGTGGGTGATGATGTGCGATATGGCAGCCACCACCACACATTCAGTCACTTCACTACCAGTCTAGCACTGCTTGTGAAGTGCTGTGGATGTTTGAAAAGCTCTATATAAATGCTGATTCTTCTTCTTCTTCTACATGTCCATGTCAAGTTCAACCCCCCCATCATCGCCTACAAAATACACAACCATATATCTATAATATATATATATATATATATATATATATCTACTCACCAAGGCTACTATTACTGTACATCCGAAAGGCAGCTTTCAATCCAGTTGAAATTATCACATTTCACTTCTCTGCACACAAGGAAGAAACATTGTGGGCCTGCAGAAAAAATCTGGGGACTCTGTGCCACTTTTGTTTGCATGACTGAGTGCGCCATTAATTCTGGGGGACTTTGTATGTGCTGAAACACTCTTGTTTCACTGTGTTACCACTTTCAATTTTCTGGACACATGGAGGATGCATTCTGGGCCTGCAGAAAAAATCTGGGGACTCTGTGCCACTTTTGTTTGCATGACTGAGTGCGCCATTAATTCTGGGAGACTTTGTATGTGCTGAAACACTCTCATTTCACTGTGTTACCACTTGTCAATTTTCTGGACACATGGAGAATGCATTCTGGGCCTGCAGAAAAAATCTGGGGACTCTGTGCCACTTTTGTTTGCATGACTGAGTGCCATTAATTCTGGGGACTTTGTATGTGCTAGACACTCTCGTTTCACTGTGTTACCACTTTCAATTTTCTGGACACATGGAGGATGCATTCTGGGCCTGCAGAAAAAATCTGGGGACTCTGTGCCACTTTTGTTTGCATGACTGAGTGCGCCATTAATTCTGGGGGACTTTGTATGTGCTGAAACACTCTCATTTCACTGTGTTACCACTTGTCAATTTTCTGGACACATGGAGGATGCATTCTGGGCCTGCAGAAAAAATCTGGGGACTCTGTGCCACTTTTGTTTGCATGACTGAGTGCGCCATTAATTCTGGGGGACTTTGTATGTGCTGAAACACTCTCGTTTCACTGTGTTATCACTTTCAATTTTCTGGACACATGGAGAATACATTCTGGGCCTGCAGAAAAAAATCTGGGGACTCTGTGCCACTTTTATGCGCATGACTGAGTGTGCCATTAATTCTGGGGGACTTTGTATGTGCTGAAACGCTCTCACTTCACTGTGTTACCACTCGTCAATTTTCTGGACACAAGACAGATGCCTTTTGTGGATGCAGAAAAATGAGGCACCAAAACAGCGCACACACACAAAACACACAGACACTTAACAGAAGGAAGGGGCCCCAGAATACAAAGTGTAACTCATACTGAAGACAACAAAAAATGGGCATAATTACGTACAAGGGTCAGGGATGGTGGAGGAATACATTTTATGATACAGCAAGGAAGGTGTAGGGGGCACATGGTGTAAGGAAACAAAACTAATGTGGGATCCTATGGTGATCCAGCAGTAGTTCCAGCATGGACATAATTTGAAGCTGATGTCCCTCTATGTCATCCAGCCACTGTTCCACAGCACTCATCCTCTTGCTATTCTCCTCAAAAGCACTCCAGAGAACTGTCAAGTCAGACAGTGTTACATGCACTTCTCTGGTGTCCACTCCTTTGACAGGCTGACCTGTTGGTGGTGGTGGTGGGGGGGTGCTGGTGGAGCAACAGGTGCTGCTGTGGCCCCACTCTTCTTAGGGATGCCGCAATGCAAAGCGGCACCCTCTGCCATGGAATGTCCAGCAGGTGCAGACATGGTCCATTCTGTGGCAGCCTGCCACTCCAACTGGTGGTGATTAAGCATATGGGTGCACTGGCCCCCAGTCCCCAGGTTACTCGCCCGGGGGTCAAGGCGGACCTCCACCACACATAGATGACACTTCACCACACTGCTGTCCCCCCGACACAGTCAAAAAACTGCCAAACAATGGAGATGTAGGGAGGACCAGGCACAGGCAGGAGAGGGCCAGATGAACTGGCAGTAGGCTGCTCACACTGCTCAACAGTACTGATGGGATTCACACCTGGGCCTGGAGGAACAGGCACATCCTGCTCCAAAGGACCTTGTGCTGAACTTTGTGGTGGTGGTGGTGGTGGTTGAACTGCCTCAGAGTCATGAGGTGATGCTGGTCCTGCTTCTAGGGGTTGGACACTCACAAGTTTAGAGTGGTCTAACTCAAATAGGTGCCCATACCCCCCCACGCATGCACACGGTATGATGACGCATACTACCACGTTCTCCCAGAGCTGCCCCCACCCCAGATATTCCCTCACCCTGCTCCATCTCAAGACACAAGCACAACACACACACACAGTCTCACACACACAGACAAACAACTAAGTAAGTAGGTAAAAAAAATTTAATTTACAGAAAGAGCAAATTAAGTAAAAAACAGCATAGAAAAGACAAATAAATGTAGCTTTTAAAAAAGTTGTTGGATTAACTATCAATTTTTAACCCTCCTCCTCTGCAATCAAAACACTCCTCTCTCTAGTACACTCTTCTCTCTCTCAGTCTGCACAGGAGAAAGTTAAACTGTCTGTGTGACTCACTTCCTTCCTGCCTGGCTACAGAGCATGTGACTTACAGTACTGTAAGCCATGTGATGTGTGGTGGGGCTGCCAAGTCTGAAACACCAAGTGGATCACTTAGAATCATAATGAGGAATGCGAAGTCCATTGAAATCAATGACTTCGCCTTACTTCGTGTTGTCATTCAGCCCAACATGAAGTGGTAATGACAAGGCAAAGTGAGCACTTTGCATTGCCTACTCCACATAACGGAGTGGCAACGCAAAGTGCCCACTTCACGTGCATTTCGCCAGCAGATTTTAAATTCGCTGCATCACTACGTGGCAGTCACTGAAACATGGTACATACAGAACCATGACTGGGATGTAAACATACCAGGATACACTATGTACAGGAGGGACAGGGATGGTAAAAGAAGAGGAGGAGTAGCTCTTTACATAAGGGAAGGAATCAAAGCAACAGAACAAAAGGGTAAACAGGGAGGAGAAGAAGCACTGTGAGTCAATTTGGAACAGGCAGTGGCACCACAATCTGCACAGGGGTTGTATACAGATCTCCTTCTCAGGGGGAGGAAATTAACAAGCAAATGATAGAAAGTATACATAGAATGGCAGAAAAAGGGGAGATAATGCTGAGGGGATCTGAATATGCCAGATGTTAACTGGAGTGCAGTTGCAGCAGCCACTTCTAAGAGTGGGGTTATTGTAGATGCCCTACATGGGGGCATACCTTAGACAACTAGTATTGGAACCCACTCAAGAGGGAGCAATCTTAGACCTGGTTCTCTCAAATGGAGATGGAGAGAGGATCACAGATGTAGAAGTGGGTAGCCATCTAGGAACTAGCGACCATAAAACAGTATGGTTCACAATAAACACAGCAGTAGAGTCAAGCCATACAAAGGCAAAAGTACTGGACTTCAGGAGGGCTGACTTTGCTAAAATGGGTGAGTGCCTAAGGAACGCACTAGCAAATGGGCAGGAAGGAGGGGTGGAAGTACAATGGGGAATAATCAAAACTGCCATCACAGAGGCAACACGCCTTTGTATAAAGCAAATAAACAAAACAAAATGATGAAAGAAACCACTATGGTTCTCAAAGGAGGTGGCAGTGAAGGTTCAAGAGACAAAGAAAGCATTCAGGAAGTACAAGAAGTCACAGAAGGAGCAGGACAGAGAATTGTATCAGTTAAAGCAAAAGGAAGCAGGGAAGGCAGAACAGCAAAGGCCCAAACTGAAGAAAAGATAGCAAACTCAGTTAAGAAGGGGATAAAACCTTTTATAGGTACATCAGGGAGTGAAGGAAGACCAAGGGAGGGATAGTGAGGCTTAATAAAGGGAAGGGAGCTGGGCAGAGGGTGACTGTGAAATACCAGAGATACTAAACCAATATTTTTGCTCAGTATTTACACATGAAGAGGGGGAGGTACCTAAACCAAACAATAGAAACACTCGATACAGAAGCTGATACCAGCCCGTTTATAGAAGAAAGGGTTCTGTAAGAACTCTTAAAACTATAGGTAGACAAAGCAATGGGGCCTAATGGGATTCATCCCAGAATTCTAAAAGAACTAAGGGCAGAACTAGTGATGCCACTGACTACCCTATTTAACAAATCATAGGAGGATAGGGTGGTACCTGAGGACTGGAGGAGGGCAGATGTGATTCCACTTCACAAAAGTGGGAGCAAGGCAGAAGCAGGAAACTACAGACCTGTTAGTTTAACCTCAGTGATAGCGAAAATGATGGAATCACTTCTGAAGGAAAGAATTGTCGAGTACCTGGAGGCCAGAGGGGCACAGCACCCAAGGCAGCATGGATTCAGAGTGGGAAGGTCATGTCACATGAATAGATTTCTTTGACTGGGTGACCAAAGTAGTAGATCAGGGAGGGGCTGTGGACAAGGCCTGCCTAGACTTTAGTAAGGCATTTTACACAGTCCCACACAAAAGATTAATATACAAGTTAGCCAGCCTGAGTGTGGGTCCCTAGATGACAGCCTGCTAAAAGAATTGGCTGGAGAATAGGACACAGAGGGTAATAGTAAATGGAGTCCACTCTGAAGAAAGGGGGGTTACCAGTGGGGTACCGCAGGGCTCAGTATTAGGACTGGTCTTCTTCAATGTCTTTATAAGTGACATTGCAGAGGGACTGGAAGGAAAAGTATGTCTCTTTGCAGATGACACAAAGATCTACAACAGAGTTGATGCACAAGGTGAGGTGGAAAGGATGAGAAGGGACTTGGCAGGTTAGAGGAATGGTCAAATGTGTGGCAGCTTAGATTCAATGCTAAAAGTGCAAGGTAATGCACCTAGGAAACAAAAGCCCAGGATGAGTACACAATGGGGGTGAGATACTAACAACAACAAAAATGGAAAGGGCCTGGGGTAGTCATATCAGATGACCTAAAGTTGGCAAGCAATGTGAGAGGGCAGTAGGAGGGCTGGGGAGATACTGGGATGCATAGGAGAGGCATCACCAGTAAAACCAGAGGTTGTTATCCCTCTGTACAGACAGCTGGTGAGACCCCATCTGGAGTACTGTGTGCAGTTCTGGAGACCAAATCTCCATAAAGACATAGACAGGATGGAGGCTGTCCAGAGGAGGGCAACTAAAATGATGTAGGGTCTGCACCGAAAGACATATGAAGAGAGACTTAAGGAGCTTAATATGTATAGCCTCGAGGAAAGGGGAGGGCATGATAGAAGCTTTCAAGTACCTCAAGGGAATCAACAAAGTCCAAGAGGGTAGCATCTTTCAGAAAAAGAGGTGTACAAGAACAAGGGGGCACAATCTGAAGATGGGGGGGTGGCTCAGAGGTAATGTAAACAAGTATTTTTTCACAGAGAGGGTGGTGGATGCATGGAACAGCCTTCCGGGGGAGGTTGTGGAGTCAAAAACAGTGGTGGAATTCAAACATGCATGGGACAGTCATAAGGCAATTCTAAGGGGTGGGAGTAGGAAGATGTAGGCTATAAGTTAACTAGGATCTGCAGCTTATCCAATAGGTAGGGAAATGGGCAGAGTGGGTGGGACAAGCGGTCCTTGTCTGCCGTGAAATTCTATGTTTCTACATGCCCAGGGCCTTAGGGTTTCTGACCATAGCACCCTACCCTGTATTGTCTGACAAGCATCCGCCCTACCCCATAGGGACTGACAGGCATCGGGGTGTAACTTGGGATTGTCAACAGTAATGCTCATGCCATTCCACCCCACCCCCACCTCCCCTGCAGCCAGTGACAGGCACCGAGGTGCACATTGGACTCTTTGGCCCCAGAGTACACACCATTCTCCTATACTGCACCCATTTCAGTGTATTTCATACGGAATGAGGTAAGTATAAAGCCCAAACACCCCAAGGCACACCTCAACACTTGTCAGTGTCTGCAGGATAGGGTGAGGTGAAATGCCGTGACCGTTGATGGGTGATGACCCAAAGGCACACCCCAATGCCTGTCCATCTCTGCAGGGTGGGGGTGGAGTTGGTGTCAGTTCAATACATCACTGCCATTCCTATATTGCATCTGTCTAACTCCTGCACTTCCACTGATAATGCCAGCAAGCAAGCATTCGGCATTGACAAATGCTTGTTTTATAAGATATACTGAGTGTGTATTTACAGATTTGCTGGATCAGGGTCTTAATAAAATAATATTTACTTAACTCATACATGATTCCATCAGGTCAACAGAAAACAAGTCTCTGAGAATTTGTCTGAAAACTAACAACTATAAGATTCAAAAATAGCATATGTGTATGTGTGTGTGTGTGTGTGTGTGTGTGTGTGTGTAGAAATGTCTCTATTTGCAATGCATTTGTTTACAGGAATTGCTAGTATCTTTTGAAAGATTGTCTGACTTGTGATTACCAATTTTCAGTACAGTTCATGAAATAATGAGCTTAATATTTGTTATTTCATATAGTCTCCCATTTTGCGGTATGCATAGCATATAAATCCAAATCATTTCAAGACCATCGTGACATATAATATTAATACTGAGCAGTAAATCAGAACTCTTTTCCTAATAAAAGGCTGCTGATATAATAAATAAAGAACAAAGTCATAAATAAGGAACCAGTGGTTTATGGAAAAATGTACAGGGATTTATACAGGGATTTGATTCTGTCTTTCTGGGGAAAACACAGGGAAAATGATGGCTTCTTACAGAGTAATGGTTATTTGGATCTGGGAGCACTGAATATTTCTTATCCTATATTTTGTATCCGGATAGAGTAGGGGAGATGATACATCTCATTGTCACAGGGATCTTCATTTACACATATTTTTGCACTGTATTTACTCAGGCTGTCCCAGATTAGATGCAATTTCTTGTTTTCAGTGTGGTCATGATTTTACTACTTTTATAATGTTTTTATTCAGGCTACATAATCCAGGGCCCCCCGTATTCAAAGGAGATACACAGTGTATCCCAGTGGAAAAGTGAGATGTGCCACACAACTCCAACAATGCACAGCACTGCGATATTCAAACATGTGGGATGTGCCATCCACATGGGAATGGGCCTGGGCACACACAAATGATATGCCGTTCAAGTCGAGGGGGCAATCCCATTCATATGCCATGCCACAGAATATTAAGTGGGTATGTGCCCCTCACAGTCCCGAGCACTGCAGCCCACAGTTAGGCCACAAAATAGCTGGCCTAACCCAGCCAGCCACCCACAGGCAGGCTAAAGATGTACACCCAGGTGCACAGCAGCCTGACAGCCCTGGTGGACTAGAGGTACCCCTTCCCATCCCCAGTCTAGCCAGCTCCATCCCTGAACAGCTCCATAGTATAGGACCCCCCCAACTCAATTGCACCACAGGAAATTATGGCCCATATTCTTAGTCTAGAGGACTCCAATCCACTGCCCCTGTACACAGACACCCTCACTCCCCCCCCATACCCAACCTGCTTCAAAGACTGGCACTGCCACCCACACTCTGCCATGGCCAGCCATTGACTGCACTGAACCCGGGCTGGGAACCTGCACTCTGGAATGACCTAACTGACTATATCATGCATTGGGGCATCATGTCAGCTGCAGATCCACCAGTGTAAGCAGCCGTGTGTATGTCCCTGGCAAATTGAAGAGAAAATTTAGAACCTCCAATGCATACTTTGCCGATGCTGTATCTTCTTGATGTTATGCACTGCTGCAAGTCCACACTCTCCTCTATTCCCCTGTGTAACATGCCACCCTCTGAACTGCTGAAATATCTTGGGTGCCATGTGGTGCTGTATCTTGTAATGCCATTTACAGTGTATGCTTCAAGCTATAGATAGTTCATCCGCAGTTCCCCTATTGTACAAACGAATGGGAGGTAGGCTGTAACATGCCTGTTTTGGGACCTGTGTGAGTGGGTGCAGCACTGGCCATCACCCACACTGAGCAATGTAATGGCACCGGGATGATGGATCTGCATGCGAGTGCCTGAGGAGTATGGCCACTGGGCGTTATCACCCACACACAGCTTGTTCCTACGTATAACACATTCCAGCATTGTACTGCGAGTGCTCTGCCACCTGTCGATAGAGTAGTATGATCCCATTACAGAGCCAGTCATCACAATGGGATGGGCTGAGGGGCAGGGAGAGGGGTGTCTGTGCACTGTTGAGGGGGAGCGGGTTCCACTATACTATGGACATGTACAGTAGGTAAATGCTGGAGAAAGTTTAAAGCATCTGTTCTCCCAGCCAATTATAATAACTATAGAGAACAGCGGTCAAAATGTAAATCACAATTAGACTTGCAAAAAGCCAGTACTTCAAAGGCCTTCTGCTGGATGCTGCAGGGGACCCCAAGAAATTTTGGTCTCATGTCAAGACTTTCCTCGACTCTAACAAAAGGCCACTAAATAACGACATGATATTGAAAGGCGTCCATTGCAATGACCCAGGCACCATTGCCAATGCTTTTAACTCTTATTTCTCCGACCTCTCGAGCTACACAAATACTCTCTCCTCCACTAACTTAATACCTGGAGCCCCCCACCCAAAAGTAACCTCACAGATGCCCACCTTCTCCTTTAAAGCTATATTCAAAAATGATGTCCTCACACATTTAAATTCTATCTCAGACAGTACTGCTGTTGGGTCGGACTGCCTTGAGCCTAGACTCCTCAAACTGGTGGCATCTTTCATCTCAGGACCTCTGGCCTGCATATTCAACCTGTCCCTGCGTGAAGGCATGGTGCCTGAGGTATGGAAACTTGCTAGAATCATGCCAGTATTCAAAAAAGGCGACAAAAAAGTCATAGCCAACTACAGACCAATAGCAATATTGTCAACACTAGATAAAGTCCTTGAGAAGCTCATCTCAGCTCAGATCTCAGAACACCTCACAAAACATAACCTCCTGAACCCAAACCAGCATGGTTTCCGAAAAGGTCATAGTACTCAACTGCTCTTCTGCAGCTGACAAATTATATTCTTCAAACTATGGACAAGGATCACCTAACTGGTGCAGTTTTTATCGATTTGACAAAAGCTTTCGATCTAGTCAACCACCGTCTTTTGCTTACCAATCTCCACTCCCTGGGTTTCTCGCCCAATGTTGTAACTTGGTTCCATAGCTACCTATCAAACAGGCACCAAACCGCGAAATTCAATTCGGCCACCTCAGAAAAAGCTCTCATCAATATTGGTGTACCTCAGGGTTCTATCCTCGGACCCCTGCTTTTCTCGATGTTTGTTAACAACATTCTTTAAGTGGTATCCTCCTGTTCATCGTTGCTTTATGCCGATGACCTTGTCCTTTATACAAACTCAGATAATGTCCACTCTATTAATCATAAGCTCCCCATGGACCTACAAAATATTCAATCCTGGATCACCAATAATAAACTTGTTCTAAATGTTGCAAAGGGGGAAATTGTTTAACCAGGAAAGACCAAGGCCATGCTCTTCGATTCCTCTATTAAATTAAAACAGCACCGTAAATCTTTCCAGGTCACCTGGGTGGACAGCTCCCCACTGGAGATGGTAACTTCTTTTAATTATCTGGGGGTCTTGCTAGATGAATTCCTCACCTATGATGCCCATATAACCTCCACCTGTAAGGCTGTGAATGCCAAACTGGGCTTAGCCTACAAAACAAGCTATATTCTTACCCCCACTGCTAGGACTGCCATTGCTAGAGGAATCCTTCTTTCATCACTTTCTTACGGATCCGTAATCTATACAAATACGTCTAAAGCTAATCTTCATGGGTGGGACAATACTTACAACAATATATGCTGCTATGCCTCTGCTTCCTCCAGACTAAAACATCACTGCTTGCTGTACTCTGATCTCAATTGGCCTTCTCCTACTGCACAATGTCTCCTCTCTTGGGAACCTGATGGACAGTGTACTGATCTAGTATGCCCACCTACCTAGCCTCCTGCTAATCCCTCAGCCCATCTCTTATGGTCCCGATCTACTGCCCTTTCCTTGATTTGCATTCCCAGATGTAGAACTACAAAGGAAATCAGGTTTCTGCATGTAGGCCCCTCCTACTGGAACTTCGCTGCCCTAGATGTCTGCCTTGCACCTAATCATGCCATGTTTAAGAAATTGCACCGCTCCCTCCTTACTACTTGTGCTCAATGTCCTGCTTCCAACCTCCATAGGTCCAGACTTACCCTGCCCTGCGCATGGTTACACCTTCTACAGTGTGAGATTACACCTTGCTCCCTCAGCCCCATTACTCCCATCCCAACTTTACCTCTGTCCCTGCCCCTTCCAAACCAATACCCTCTCACTCTCAGTACCTTGTTATAATGCCGCCGTTCAATAGATTTCTTCTCTCTGTACCTCATATTTTTTTGTGTTATTACTATGATAATCCACACTTGGGCACTTATCTCCAATTGTATAATATTAAACCAGTTATGCCTTGTATCGTTGTTTGTCCTAACTTTGTCTCACCTTATGCTTGCGATGTATTGCACGGCTCCTGACACTGTATTCCATGTAACTGTTATCTCCCTATGTTGTTGACCTCCTGGGTCGTGCCTGAAAATAGTCACTTTCATGTCTAGCGCACCTACCCGGTTATCAAAAAAATAAATAAATAAATATTCAGGTGCAATTAGGGATGGCAATGGGGTCCCTACAATATGGAACAATAGGGCCTGGACTCCGGTATGACTGAGGCTGGTGGAATGGTGGGGCTGCCACTGTATCACCAGAGACTTCAGGGTCTGTCCCACATGACAGCGATCAGGGTCGGGGTTTGGGGGTGACAGCTGCTCTGGTGCATTCATCCCCATGTAAACAAATGGACTTGTAATGAGCAGGCATATGGCCCCTTTGCACCCTGCATGATCATTTAGTTCATCTGCATTCCTGGGCTGAATATTCCCCATTGAGGCTGCTGCACATACCGGTATGAGTCATGCATTCCCCCTGGAAGATATTCAGTCAGGGTCACCCAGGATGCAGCTGACTTGGTGGCCACCTGCACTGCAACTCCCATCCAGGGTCACATTTCCAACAGGAACGATGAAGCCCACCAGGATGAAGTGCAGTGTCTCAGGTTTACTGCACAACAAAAGGGATTAACTCCCTTTGAAACTGCATTGTTTGCTGCAGTAGCTCTACTGCAGAATTCTGCAGTGCTGCACTTCATCCTAGTGGGCTTCACTGTATGCACACCCTGTACCGGTGGCTCATTCTCTTTGAATATTGTATCAATGCTGACTGGTGCGTCCACTTTGTACAATACGTCTTTCTGCTCTTGCATCAATCCATAACTTAATATATCCCCCAGATGTAAAAAATGTTTTTTAGTGCATTCTGATTTTCCACAATGCAGCATAATATTGTGTAGATGTAGAGCCCCACTGAAAATAAGATGCCATTTCTTCTGTGAATTATCCAGGCTAAACATATAGCAAACAGCAGGCATATTCTAGTAAAACACATTGTCAAAATGTGTACAAGGAAGCCTACATTGAAACTGCCTCTCAAGAGATCTGCATTGTGCAAATTCATTAGAAATAATGGGTAAAAGCATCCTAAAAGCTCTCCACAGCCATATTGGCTCCCACCAAAGTTTGCTTCCATTTATGACCTACCATATACCTGACTGGTACTAGCCACTATGAGGCCTTGGGGGGTGTTGTTTAAGGGGGGTTTGCTGTTCATTGGGATTAGTTCTTATGGGATAGGGGGCTAGCATATTGTGATGTTTGGGTTTACGTTTTATTGTTGCACTAGGTGGGTACTAGCCCCTAAGTGGCTGTGGGAAATCAAAGCCTTTTGTTCTGTCTTGTTTGTGGTAAATTCTGGGGAAAAGGAGCATTCAGATTGATTGGATATTTTACCGTTGATTTGTTAGGGGTAATGGGGTAAAGTATTATTTATTATCCTGGACAAGTATTTTTTTCTTGCTCAGTTATTCTCCTATAGATATCATGGGAAGTTTAACTATATATATTTTTTAAATACAAAAGGGATTCATAACATTACAAAGTGAGTCCAGATCTCAGAAGAACTTAGCCATCATAAGTGTGATGTGAGTGTCTGCAGGAAACTTGACTATCTGAGGAGGAGTATAATAAGCTTCAGAGGTCATGGGTAGGAAAGATATTTTTAGCCACACATCCTTCAAAGTGAGGATGGCAATACTGCTAAGGAAGGGACATCCATTTCATTTGATGCAGTTACCGACCAATTCAGGAGGAAGATATGTAGTGCAACAGGTACTTTACAAGGCACTTCTGTTCATTTGGTTTCAGTTTACACCACAATGCCTCCCACTAAAGATTTTATGACAGTGATTTACCTTCTTAGCTAAACTCCTAGAAGGCAGGTTAATTTGTGCTGGGGACTGGAATTATATCATGTTTCCTTAATTAGATCAAGCTCTGGCTGCCCACAGGGGGGAAGGGGTTCACTTTAGACTGCTTTGAACTTTGATTTCTGAAAGTGGACTACTAGATCCCTGGCATCAGCAATTTTTAACCTCCAAGGATTATGCTTTTACTCTCCAGCTTCAAACTCATATGCCCGTATAGACTGATGTTATGTACAACAGAAATGGGGTCTATATTTGTCGACTTATATTCATCTGATCTCTGTTTCAAACCAGGCCTTGTTAGTTGATAAATTAACACTGGGTCCCATACACAAAGTTGTATTTTTGTGTCTTAATGCAGAGCTGTTTCATGATATGACTTATACTTCTCAAATTAGGGAGGTGATTCAAAATTTTCTGGATGATAATGTGGGGAAGGCTGTTCCCTTAAAGAAATGTCTGGAATGGTCTCGAGGTGTTGGTCCATGGGCATATGATTTTATATGCTTCCTTTAAAAATAAGGAGCACTGGAAGTTGACCAGTAATTTGGAAACTCAAATATCTAACTT
Source organism: Neoceratodus forsteri (assembly GCA_016271365.2). Classification (NCBI taxonomy): domain Eukaryota; kingdom Metazoa; phylum Chordata; order Ceratodontiformes; family Ceratodontidae; genus Neoceratodus; species Neoceratodus forsteri. The sequence goes on from CM028136.1 coordinate 89,889,234, forward strand.
GGAGAAAGAACATCAGCAGACACAAGATCCCCAACTAATACCAAGGTTGCAGGTGACTAGGGAAGAGCTTAATATACTGGTTCTTCATAGGGTAGAAAATTCCCTTTGTTTCACAAATCAGAAATATTACTGGGGGGGACAAAGTGTGTAGGTTATTTTTGATGTGGTTGAGAAAACAAGAGGTGGACAGATATGTTCCTCACATTATTTCTGATAACCCCCCCTCATGACATTCATACTGATCTGCAATTAATCATCAGAGATTTCCAGGATTATTATACTCACATATACTGTATGTTCAAGAACGGGACCCAATTCATGAAGCTCATATATCCATTTTTTTGAGTGGAATCTCCCTTACCCAGTCTCATTCTCAATGGGAGAGTTTGGAGATTCCTTTTTCATAAGCTGGATTGCAGGCAGTTATTCATTCTTTGACATCTGGTAAGTCCCTGGGCCCAGATGGTTTTATTCCAGAATTTTATGAAGTTTTTGCTTGAGCAGTAACCCCTTTGATAACTCCACTCTGTAACTTAGCACATGAATCTGGAGCCTTGCATGACACTTGACATGAAGCAGTTATTTCTGTTGTACCAAAACCCAGAAAGTACTCAATACATAGTGCTAACTTTTGCCTGATTTCTTTGTTGAAATATGATTTAAAGATTTTTACTAAAGCTATCGGGTTATGTTCACATACAATAATACAGTACCTTCATTGGTTCATTCAGATTAAACAGGGCTTATTCCTGGTAGACACTTGCAGTATAACATTATGAAGTTGTTGAATGTTCTCAATGTATCTCAGGCATGGCCTCAAGATCATGCTGGAGTGGTAGTGTCAATTGATGCTTAGACAGCATTCAACCATCTAGACAGGCATTTTTTAATGGCTACATTGTCCAAATTTCATTTTGTTAAGGAATGTTGTAATTGGCTCAAGAAATTATACACAAGACTGTAAGCATAAGTCCAGGTAAACGGTTTACTACCTTTTGGGTTTCAAATAGAATGTGGTATGAGGCAGCGATGCCCACTATCTCCTCTTTTTTTTTTGCATTGAGTTTGGAGCTGCTGGTGGGGCAGATTAGGCAGTCAGAGGAATATCAGTGTATCCCATTAGTGGGTGAGGAGTTGTGAATTTCTTTGTTTGCTGACAATACTTTATTATACCCTCCGAGTAATAAAGACCATGCTGGTTCAATATGGTCAGGTCTTGGGGATTAAAGTGAATGAAACTAAAACTGAAATTATGTTTTTGAGGTCCTCTATGGTTGGTACTCCCTATAATACTTATAGGTTCAAACAGACATCCCAGGGGTTTAGATATTTGGGTATTTGGTTACCTCAAGAGCTTTCCACTCTCTTTGCCACTAACTACAGTAAGCGGTTGAAAGATGTTCAAGCAGATTGTCTTAATTGGAAGGAACTTCCATTGTCTGTGGAAGGCAGAGTTGCAACTGTTCAAATGAATATTCTTTTCCAGTTTTTGCCTCTTTTTTTGACTCTTCCCAGTTGCTTTTTGGCATTCATTAATACGAACATTTTACAAATTTGTATGGAAGGGGAAATGCCAAGGATCAGGCAGTCGGTCTTAACAATGCCGAAGTTTAAGGGAGGTCTTTCAGTTTCCAATTTTAGGGTACATTAGTGGTCTGCAAAACTTTAGCACTTTGTGACTGACATATCCAATCGGGCCCCTCCCCCAATGGAGGGCTTTAGAATTGGTTTCCTTAATTCCTTTAAACTTCTCTGATATTCTGTTTATGGTTATGGTTAATTTAAATTCTTTGATGGTTACAAACCCTTGGATGGCTCTCATGATTAAGACCTAGCTGGTAGTCTGTAAGGCCTTCAGTTACACTTGTGCATTTGTAGCGAGACCACACTTTGTTTCTGTCTGGACATTTCCCCATTTCATTCTGATATCGGTTTTCAAAATTGTGCTAGCCTAGATCTCAACTGCATGTCACAGTTTTTTGATAGGGAAGTTTTTAAATCTTTTGCTCAGCTTAAGGATGAATTAATCTTACCCTTATCAGATTTTTTTCACTGCTTACAAATTCAACATTATCTAGTGGTACCTTCCAGAATTAAAACTTTGCAGTCTGAGGTTAACCCTGTGCCTAGCACCTAACAGGGTCAGTGGCTCAGCAGGTAGCACACTCACCTCTGAGCCTGGGAGATCAGAAGGCTGTTGGTTCTATCCCCACACCAGGCACTTGGGTTAATATCCCAATACTGACACTGCAGTGAGGCATGGGGGGGTGCTGCACTCCTGAGGTTCCATCTTTCAGATGAGACATTAAACCGAGGTCCCATCTGCCTGTTCTAGTGGTAGTTCAGGTGGACATTAAAGATCCCATGGCACTTCTCGAAAACAGTAGGGAATTTTTTTTATTAAGAAATCAAAACCAAATATACAGAAAAAAAAGTTTCAAACATCAGAGAAGCAATATAGTTCAAATGTAAACAAAACATTCTCATAATAATATACATATTTCACCCTATTTAGGTGCTTATAAATACAAAAAAATGTGGAAAGAAAACTTGTATCAGCATTGGTCTAATAACAAAGGAAGGTCAAAACAATATAACATGTTCATCTATATGTAGTACTATTTGTATAATATATCTTTTTCATTCAATTTTATCTTTCGTAAAAGGTATTGTGTTCTATCTAGTCTCCCACACTGACCTTGTATAGTGTGATTTATCATACATACTTTGTGCCACTAATATATTTTCTATATACTGGATTACTTGCAAAAGTGTAAGGACTAACTGTTGAAAAAACAGTTTACATCTGGTTTGCCATAGACAAAATTTAATGCAAGTAAAAATTGATCTTACAGTACTAAGATCCAGTTCCAGGAATTGCAAAGTAAATCCCCCTACTAATTCATTATAATGGTAAACCACCATCTAGAATATTTCCATGTTTGTGATAACAAGTGCCAAAACTCTATTACAAATGGATAAGTAATAAAAAATGTTCCATTCTCTCCTCCACAGAACAACATGAATTCCTGGGACATGTTTTTTCTGTAATACGTCTGTGTTTCACATTCCTTTTAACACTAAACCTTCCATGACAGCTTAGCCATACAATATCCCACATTCTAGGGGGAGTTCTGGAATCTATCACAGTTTGCAATATCTTAGAGTGGTATAACTCTGGTACACCTCCGTAAGTTGGAGTAATGGAAAAATTGTTCTTGAATAGTTTGGTAAACTATTTTACGTGGCAACATAGAAACATAGACTTTGATGGCAGATAAGGACTGCTTGGCCCACCTAGTCTGCCCATTTCCCTACCTACAGGATAAGCTGCAGATCTTAGTTAACTAACAGCCTATTTCTTCCTAACCCCCACAAAAATTGCCTTATGTCTGTCCCATGTGTTTTTGAATTCTCCCACAGTTTTAGACCCCACAACCTCCTCAGGAAGGCTGTTCCATGCATTCACCACCCTCTCTGTGAAATAATACTTCTTCACATTGACCCTGAGCTGTCCCCTCTCTATCTTCAAATTGTGTCCCCTTGTTCTTGCACAACTCTTTTTCTGAAAGATGCTACCCTCTTGGACTTTGTTGATTCCACTGAGATACTTAAAAGTTTCTATCAAGTCCCCCTTCTCCATCCTTTCCTCCAGGGTATACGTATTAAGCTCCTTTAGTCTCTCCTAGTATGACTTCTCTTGCAGACCCTGCACCATGGAAACACCGACTATGTGTTGTGCACATAATATCCATTGTCTTAATTTATTAGTCACAGGTCTGAAAAATAGTAGAGTTTTATGGTATATGACAGGGAGGACCAAAGGTGTCCTCCAGGTTTTTTTTTAAATGTGCCATACCATGAAATGGCAAAAACTGTCCAGATCCCAGGGAAGGTAACATCTAGGTGCCAAATATTAGTGTTAAAAAGATACTATAAAAATGTACCATAGGATTTAATAAAGCTAACCCTCCTTTTTTGTACTGGCAAATATAGAATTTCAAGTTTAATGAGATTCAGGTGACTGCCCCAAATAGTTTGAAAAACTAATCCCAATAATGTGAAATTGGATATAACATACTCAAATACAGAAAAAGCGAAAAAATGTTTTCACTAATGCTACTTTTTCCTTTTTAGTCTGTTGCCAAATTTTCCAAAGTGCAATTTTCCATTTCCCAAGATCCAGCTTCTCAGTCCAATTTAATAATGAATGATCCCTCCTACCAAATTTAATCCCCAAAATAGTGAGATCATCACTATATATATAGGAATACCCTAAAGATCCTTTATTATTGCTGTTGAAGGACTTGAAACACATGCTCTGCTCTTCCCCTTATTAATGGAAGCTCCAGCTGTTTCTGAATAAGCCTGAATCAAACCCCAGGCATGATCCCCTGAAGTCTTATCTGACTCAAAAAGGCAGACATCGTCTGCATATGCAGCAACCTTAACTTTCAATGAAGCTGCCCTAGGACAAATTCCTCTAACAATGTCTGATTGTTGCAAACATCTCAGTAATGGGTCTAAACAATAAATATATATAAAATAGGGCTTATTGAACATCCCTGCCAGACCCCTCTTCGGATAGGTACATAGGATCCTAAATGTCCATTAATCAAGGGAAGGGCACAAGCTGTACCATATAAGGTAATTAACCAGGAGCAAAACTTTCTTAGGAAACCGTAATGTTCCAGTACTCGAAATACAAAAGCATGAGAAACTTTGTTGAATGTTTTTTCTTGATCAAGGGAGAGAAGATAACCATGTAATAGATCCTCCTTCCCTTGCTCGACCAATTATCTAATAAGTAACACGTTGTCAGATATAGATCGACTAGATACTGAGCAAGTTTGTGCAGCTGTAATAACATATGGAGTTATCTGAGCTAATCGTGAAGTTAGTATTTTCACCATAATTTTCAGGTCTGAATTAAGAAGACTCAGTGGTCTCCAATTATTAATATTGGTCTTATCACCCTTTTTATATAAAATAATTTGTATGCAATGCAGAAATGAAAGTCAATAGTAGAAGAATTTAATATCCAATTAAATACAATGAAAAAAAAATTCTACTAACTCCTCTCTAAATGTTTTATAAGATTCAGTAGTGAGCCCATCAAGGCCTGGTGCAGTATTATTCTTTAAGGTTTTAATGGCTAAGTCAATTTCCTGTTCAGAGTTTGGTGGCACTAATGCATCTAGCTTCTCTATGGGAATGGGAGAGGGGGGATGGAAGCCAGATAATCCATCATATCAGATTCCTGGAGGCTAGGTGGTGTATACATAGTGGTTAAATGTCTCTGCACTTCCTTCATATTCTCAGAAGTCTTAGTAATGAGATTACCAGTGGAAGTAGTTAAAGCTGTCACAGCCTTACAGTTTGCTCTGGAACGGCAGTTAGAAAATACATCCCCAAAGCTTGTTTTCCCAGGGGTACATATTCTGTGTTCAAACAATAAGGAGGAAGCGCTAGAATATTGTAAGAACTCCATCTCTTTCTTTATGGTAGTAATTTCAGAAGAAATAACTTGCCTGCCTGCATTTATGTGAGAATATAATGTAGCTAAATGGTTCCGAAGTGTTAAGTATTGGTGATATTGTGTGGTGTGTTTGGCGAAAGCCTGTGTTTTAAACAGGGGTTGTAAACTTACTTTGGTTTCTACCCACCAAAACCATAAATCCTCAAACAAACAGGCTAATGACATATGAACCCTAAGTAACTCTTTAACTTCATTACATAAAGGAGTAGAATCTACTAGTTTATTTAATTTCCAGTACCCTTGTCCTATCGGTACTGCTTCATCTAAACCTATTTCAATAGCTATAATCAAATGATTGATGTTTCCAAAGGCAAAAGCTTTGCACTATGCACTTTAATATATTGTGAAATAAAGACAAAACCAATTGAGATGGAAAGTTTTCCTTTATGAAAAGTATGCCCTCCCCCCCCTTGTGGATGTAATGCTCTATATGTGTCAGTGAGTCCTGAGGTGTGGAGAATGGATTTAAGGCAGTTGGTATCACAGAATACTTTTTGAGTTGTGACTCCTCTATCCTGATTTGATAATTCACAGTTAAAATCACCTGCCCATACAACATGTTTAGTAGTAAACAATAGGGCTGTATAGAGATAAACAGTTGAATCCTATCCTGTTTTGTGGGGCACAAATAACCCTCCATGCTATTTTGCTTACAGTGACATCCATCAGCAGCACATGTCTGAGAACAATATCCAGGACACTGGTTACACAAAATCTGTCTCCCAAAAATACAACTCCAGTACCATCACAAGCATCAATACCATAAGCGAAATAAGAAGGACCCCAACAGCACAATCTTCAAGCTGCATTTGTTAAGGAAGAAGTATTTAATCATGTATCCTGTAGGAAATATATATAAAAACCTAGATTATATAGTACTGAAAATGTAACAAGTCTACGTCATGTATTTCTGATACTATTTACATTTAATGTAGCAACCCATAATGGTGGGGAGGTAAGTTTTTAAGAGAGAGAGAGAGAGTAAACTAGATACAGAATCATGGGACCATCCCACGTCTTGTACTCTTTTGCGTTGTTTTCCCTCAGGTAGTTCTCTAACCCCTATTAATGAAAGAGAGGCCAGTATCTCCCTCAGAATCTGAGGACAGAATTTGTTGTGACGATACGGTAGAAGAGGATTCAGATTCATTTCCCAGGTCAGAGTCTCTCTGAAGAGTTGTGAGGATTTCATATTTATTAGACATTTGAATCCCTTGCAGAGTAGAAGCAGGTTTAGCAATTTTTGGTTTTGGTCTAGATTGTCACAAGGTTCTTTTCCGTGTGACTATAACCAAGTTGGGAGAGGGGACATGATTCCTTTAGTATCCTCCTGTGAAGGAATGGACCTAGGTTCCATTAATACAGGTACGTGATTAGTAGGAACATAGTTTGAGTCAGCAGGTACTGGAAGGTCATCCTGCACAGGAGGTGGGAGGTTTCCTTGTATTTCAATAACAGTGGATTCATCCACAGTAGGGGAAACAGTTACCTCTGGTGTAACTGTAGGGACAAGATTCAAGGAAACTTCTAAACCAGACTCAGCAGTTGCTGGGGTTTCAATTCAGGCTTGTTGGTCTGCTATGCTCTTTTTCTACAATGAGGGAATCCTGGTTTGATTGATCAGACCTGTTAAGAGAAGCCCATGGACATGACCTATATGTGTGTGACCTCCATCCTCACAAAGATTACAGGTAATGTCATTTGTGTAAATGGTGCGTGTGTGACCATAATTGAGACATAAATTACATTTAATGTGATCACATGTAGAGCTTAACTGTAGCAGTTAGCCACATTTAAAACAGGTCTTGGGCTGGCCTGGATAAAAGCAGTGTCCCCATTCCTTTCCTAAAAAGAAACTACTGGGGAGGTGCAGGGGGCCTGAGTTAGAACTTTGGAGTTTGACTTTATATCGCCACCCCCAGTCCAAATATGTTCTTCATCCATTATGGACTGTGGAGGGCCTAGGAGGTCACATCTTTGTTGTAACCAGTGGGAGATGTCATGCACAGTCACACTCTAATTTCTAAATAGAATCGTGATTACTTTTATAGCAGACTTTGGAAGGGGTATTGTTAAAAATGGCAGCCAAACAGTTGAATATTTTACCTTCTCATATTTTACCACAAATCTATCCAACCCCTGAGGAGTTTTAAAACTTATATCAAATAGGTCGCCCCCCAAAGCATGCATTAAGGCATACAATTCATTAAAGAAAAAAAACTAATGATTCCTTATTAACTTTCTGCCAACATATATTCTATCAGGCTATTCTATACTAGCTTCTAATCCTTCCAGACACTGCAGTCGTGCTACATTTTGACGTTGTGCAGGGAGTGACTGTTGAGAAAACTGGTCCTTTTTTCGAAAGGCTGCCCAGGGATATTTCACTAATTCAGCTGCTGAAGTAGAGGGAGGGGCAGGGAGCTCACTGTCTAGTTGGTCTCCCCAAGTTTGTGGGCAGTTGCTTGGCCCCACATCCCCCAAGTCTGTAGCCCTACCAGGTCATAATGTCATATGTTATAGCTAACCTGGAATAGTGCTGTACTAGAGAGGGAATGGTGCAATACCGCGTACACTGCTGTACGTGGTATTGCACCACTTGCACTATCACAGGCAGAGGGTAAGACCTCTGCTGGGATCAGGTTCTACTGAGAAGCTGCCTTGGCTCAATGGACTGAGCTACTGCAGCAAGGAACCCAGGTGCTGCTTCTGGGACCGGGCTTGATATCCAGTCCCAGAAACTTCTTTAATTTTTTTAACTTTGGTGCAGTGTCATGTTGAACCCCTCCCCCCAAGAGTTGAGAATCCTTATTGGGGGGATTCTGGGGTGCAAAATAAAGACTTATGCCACATGGAAGAAATTGCACTGTATTGGCAGGGCAATTTTTCCATGTGGCATAATGTCTTGTGACATCATGACCCTGTGCCTCAATAGCAGAAACCTGAACAGGTGCATTTAAAGGAGCTGAGTCATTTTCAGAATGCACCGCATCTTCAGAGTGTAAGTCGAGATCAGAGTCTGTAACAAAATTAGGCATATCATTGATAGTCCCAGACTTAGCTTTTTGCTGTTCTCATTGGGCTTCTCTGGCTAGAGACCCTGGTATAGGACTGTGCATCAGGTCAGAAAGCCTCTGTCCTTTAGTTTTTTTCCACCCTGCCTTCAGCAAAGAATTCTCAAGGGCCCCCAGTAACTTATTAAAAGGAGCACCAGCCACCTATTTTGGCTGCAAGCCTTACGCCCGCATCACAACCCCAATGCTTTTACTGCATCAGAAACATTTAAATGAGGTGTACTCACAGTTGCAGCTAATAAAGGTGAGTCAGAAACTTCTGTGGACTGTTCAGAGTTTTGGAATTGCTGTGTTGTTACAGCTGCAGGCACATTTTCCCTCGGTGAGTCAGACGGCCAGGGACGCCATTCTGCAAGCTTGCCACATCAGCCTCAGCTGAAGGCAAATTGACAGGGCCTCCTGCACTGTCAGGTTGAGTAGATGGATGTCTCGGGGAAGCTTCCAATGCAGTTTGCAAACCAGCATTATCTCTTTAAAAATGTATTTTACCTGTGTCCTTATTCGGTGAAAAATCCTCCATTTCTTGTCCTTGAGTTACTGAGGTATTTCCAGTAACAATTGTATCTTTATGCAATAAAGACAAAGCACTTGGCATTTCTCTAATCACAGTTTTCTGAGCCATTCTTCTTCTTTCTTTACAGAGTTCTGTGGAAATATAGTGCCAGCATCTACATCCATAGATAACTCATTTTCTGTAGTCAAAACACTATCCACAGGTAGAACTCCATCTGAAAGTATGATCTCCTGAGCTTGACCTGCAGGGAGGGAGATCTGCTCTCCTGCAGGTACACCAGCAGACTGACCACCGTCTGGAACAGAGGCCATGGGTGCAGCAGCTCCCCCTACCAACAAGTAGGGGAATTTTTATTCAAAAATCATAACAAAATATAAAAAAGTTATTACTTCATACCAAATCATAAAGAAAGAAAATCAAAAACATATACTAGTATTACATCATACATTAACTATAAGCCTAAATAATTTATACTTATACAAATTCCCTTCCCCTTCCCCAGTAAAACAGTAGGGGACGTTTTATTTAAGATACAACATAACAAGAAAAAAAAAACAATTCTTCAAACAAATAACACCACTACCTTCACAGTAAATTCCCTACAAAACCTAATTGTGGGCATACCTTAACAGGAGGGGGGAAAAACAAAAGGCAGAAAAATAGGAACAAGAAGAAAACAAAACTTACAAAACCCGAAAGGGATAAACAGTTATCATGTCTTTTTTTTGAAGTCCTGCAACTCTTCCTTACTGGACCTAGTTTTGTACCCAAAACTGAAAACCCACACTTATCCTAAAAACCCCATCCCTATCACCTTCCACTCAGAAATTTACATATCCATGAAGTTATTCTCCAAAGAGCATCTGCTTGGACTTTAGGCAACCTCCTATAGTCCAAGGCTTTAGCAAGTTTTGGTGTAGATTCAATCACTGATGCCAATGAAATCATAGAAGTATTAAGTTGTTGTGTCAACAGTTGACACGTTGTTTGCCATAAGTAAAATTTAATGCATGCAAATATCACATTATGATTACTGGGATGATAAAGTTGTAAACAACAAGTATAATCTACCAATGAGGGCCTCATATGTTACCCATTTAATGATTGACCAGTTCCATCTGGAAGCCAAGCCCTGTATTAAAATTTGTATATCAGGACACTGAATAAAAAAATGACTTTGCATTTCCTCAACCTGTAGGCATCCCTCTCTGGGGCAAAACCATTCCTCCAGAGCCTTATGTTTTAAATTCCCCTTGAGACCTAGCCTGCTGTGGCAGCTAAGCCATAATAAATCCCAAGTTTTCACTGGAATTCTTTTATCTTTTAGCAACAGCAGGACTTTTGGATGCTTAGAGGGTAAACACTTAGGAAATTCTACCCTTATTACCTGATGAGTTGTCATAACTTGATAATAAAGTTGCTTCCTATTAGAAATCTGAATAACAGATTTACTCAACTTCCATTGTCGAAGCTTTCTTAAAGAAGCTTCTGCATATTCAGGAAACTGAGTCATTGTAAAAAGCTTCAGGGTCAAATCCTGCCATGAATGGCAATTTGACTGAAAAAGAGCTTGGGTCCTTTCCTTCCATAAGGTAACGTCCTCATCCCATAAAAGTTTAATCATGGAGGTCTGAAAAAGGAATGAAAAACACAAAAAGCAAAGGGTTAATCATGCCCAATCCTTCTAATTCAACTGGTAAAAAGGTACAGTCACATTTAACAGGGTTACACTGACTTCCCCATAGCATTTGTAAAAAACAAATAAACAATCTTGTATCAAAACATACTGGTGGTGGATAGATAAAGCTCAAATATGTAAACATAGGGAGTACATTTTTTATGATCTGTATTCACTTTAGTTTGGAGAATTTCCAAGTCTTTCACACCTGGACCTTTCTTTCACAGGTTTATTTTTTCTGCCCCCAGTTAATCATCTGAAGATTACCTTCCCCAAAGTGTAATCCCAAAATAACCACTGTCTGTTGTGCTATTGGAATGCCTAAAGACTCCAAAACTTGACCCTCTTCTATAGGTGAACCTATTTTCTAAACCCGACTCTTAGCATTGTTGATTTGAGCCCCTAACCAATCTGAATACGGATCCAACAATCAAAAGATCTCTCTTCTGTCTTCCACAGACTGTATAAAAAACAAACATCATCAGCATAAGCTGCCACCTTTTGTGCCCTCAATCCACATCCTGGGCTGAGGCCTTTAATTTTAGCATTTATTAAAATGAGTCATATCGGGGATTGAAAGCATATGTATATAGCAGGGGGTTTACTGGACACTCTTGTTGAACCCCTACTTTCATATCTATAGGATCTTCCAATAACCTGTTCACATATGGGATGATTCTAGCCTTGAAATATAGAGATTGAAGCCAAGATAACATATTACCCCTTATTCTGTAGTGTTGCAGAACTCTAAATAAATAATCATGTGAGACTTTATGAAATGCTTTCACCTGGTCCAAAGCCAACAGGTATCCATTCACACTACGCATGCTACCATATTCAAAAACATCCCTTATAAAGGTTAAATTGGAAGTAATGTTTCTATCCAGCAAGGAACATGACTATACCGGATGTATCAAAAGTTTGTTATTTTTTTGTAATCTCAAACATAATATTTTTGAAAGAATCTTGTAATCTGTATTCCAGAGACTAATCAGTCTCCAGTTAGTTAGCAATTGCCTCTGACCTTTTTTAAAAAGAAAAATCATGATGGCATCCCTGAAACCAGCATCGGCAGGGATCCTGATAACATTTCATTATATAAAATGCTTAAAGATTCTGCCACAACATCCAAAAACATGTAATAAAAAGCACTGGGTAGTCCGTCTGGGTCCAGTGAAGAGCAATCTTTCAGAGAATTAACGGCTCTTTCCACCTCCTGAATAGTGATGCCTGCATTTAATTCAGCCAATTTTCCCTTTTCTATAATGGGCAAAGGGACATGTCCTAAATCCCTGGCTGGAATTGTGTCTGGCATGGGAATCCAAACAAGTCCTTAATGTGTCGCTGTACTACTTGTAGGAGGTCAAAATCTCTTGTACGTAAACTTCCAGTGCAGTCTTGTAAACCAGTCATTAACATCAAATCCAATCATTGTTTACAAGCTAAATATTGATCAGAGCTAAGTTGGCTAACTGTGCCATACTGTGACTCTGCTTCTAACAACTGGGTCCTGTCATACTGAAACTGAAACATTTTAGCCTTTTAGTCTTTAATATGTTTCAATGCCTGTACCCTGTTACTTTGGGGAGAGGACATGCACCTGTACAATCTGTTTCTGCACTCTAAATACTTAATATAATCAGTATTGGATTTTATTCTCCCCTAATGGGTGATTAATTTCTTAATATCCAGTTTTGTGTCTGTCCACCACTGCCACCAGTTGTCATGTACCTCCACCACTGTGTTTCTAAGATAAAATAAATACAACAGCTCTTGTACAATATGGTCTTGAGTCAGTACAGAAATATGTAACCTCCATCTATGAGGTGAAGAAAACAACCATGGAGGAATGTCTGCCAAACTAAAGGTACAGTCCAGAACCATGCGATCCGAAAATTAATAGGGGCAAATGATAAAATGCTGAGGTATCAAAACTCTAGAGCAAAACCAAAAGTCTATTCTGCAGGCACCTTTCTGGGCTGAGGGAGGAGGTTGCTCATCTCCAGGATGAGTTGACCAGGATTTGGAGGACCTCCTCTCCCACCCAGGGACCACCAGGGCCACTGCTGTTGCTTCAGAGGTTGCCAAGAAAGAGGGGCAGCTGGACCACAGTGGGCTCAGGGAGGGTGAGGGTGGTGGAACAGAGGTACAACCCTCCAGTTGTACCCCTCCACAATTCATATGCCATTCTGGCAAAGTGTGGTTCCTCTATGGAATCTAGATTTAGTAGTTGCCGTATTGATCCTTGCAAGAACAGATCCAGAAACAAATGATTTGTTACCTTTTAATGGCCCAAAATAGATGTAACAACAAGAACAAAGTGCTCTAGCTTTTGGACCAACCAGTCCTTCGTCAGATGCCTAATGGCAGTTGTTTAGAAAAAACAATACTTCCGACAGCTAGATCATGCAGAAAAAACAGAAAAAATCCCCACTGGTTTAAAATACTCATTTAAAAAATACAGAAAATGATGTCAGAGAAGTTTAACAGCACCATACTACCTTCAGCCAGGAGGGTCCCAGGGTCAAATGTGCTTGGTGGAACACACATACAAAGAATCCTACTGCATATAAATTTAATTGACATAAGATAACACTGCTGGAGCAGGTGACTCCTAAATCAAGCTATGGGTGTCACAAAAACTGCACCATTCTGAGGCGCAAGCCCCTGCGCTGCTCAAAATAGTTGCGCAGGGGTGTGGCCGGGGTGATATTCAAAGGAGTTGTGCTATTGAGCAACTCCTTTGAATATCACCCCAGCCACAGCACTTGCGCATGGTGCAGTGGAACTTGCGCCACCGCAAGTTGCCAGAGTTGAGCATTAAACTTGCGGTGGTGCAAGTACCATTGTGCCATGCTCAAATTTCCGATATTCAAAAGGTGACATGCAAATGGGGCCATAATTTATGCAAGGTCTGGGGTGCCATTTGCATCTATTTATGGCCCCATTTGCATGCCATTAGCATGTAGGTGCGCCGATCCTGAGGATTCTGCGTCTGGTCACTTGCCAGGCAGCAGCCGCCGGGGACCGACGCACCCTGCAGCCCAATCATGGACATACAGTTACATGAACAACCCCCACACATCTCTCCCAAGCCCGATCGCGGGCATTACAGTTACATGAACCCCCGCCACACATCTCCCACAGCCCGATCGCGGGCAGAAAGTGTATGAACCCCCAGTGCCCAATCGAGGGCAGAATGTAACCCCAACCCAAATATCTCCCTGGTGGTCCAGTGGACCGTAAAGCCCGATTGCAGGCAGAATGTTACGTTACAAACCCCCAAACATCTCCCTGGTGTCTAGTGTCCCCCACCCACCCACGAAGCCCCTCCACCGCTCCCCCGCGGCAGTGGGCGGCAGCATCCACCCGCCTGCCGCCCCACAGCCGCCGACTGACTGTCTGGTAGGGCTGCCGCCCAGTGGTGCAGAGCTACAGCCAATGAGCATGCAGCCCATACCGTACATGACAGTCAGATTTGTGAATGACATCATCATCACAAATCTGGACCATCATGCTCTGACATGGCTACTGCGGCTCGTTGGCTGTAGCTCTGCACCAATGGGCGCAGCCCTATCAGACAGTCAGTTGGAGGGCAGCGGGGTGGCAGGCGGGTGGGATGCTCGCTGCAGGCTGCGGGGGAAGTGGGGTGGAGGGGCTCGTGGGTGGGTGGGGGACACTAGACACCAGGGAGATGTTTGGGGGTTGTAACGTGACATTCTGCCCACGATTGGGCTTTACGGTCCACTGACCACCAGGGAGATATTCGGGTTGGGGAGTTACATTCTGCCCGCGATCAGACACTGGGGGGGGTTCATACACGTTCTGCCCGCGATTGGGCTGTAGGAGATGTGTGGGCGGGAGGGTTCATGTAACTGTAATGCCCACGATCGGGCTGGTGGGGGGGCACAGGGACCGAGTTGGGGGCCAGCCAGGGGTGGCAGCTGCTGTGTTGCACCCTGCAATACAGCAGCTCACCTGTGGGTGGCCCTCAACTTGATCCTTTTTTTTTTGGCTCAAGGTTGTGCAGGCACAGGTTGGGGGTTGCGCATGCACAACTCTGCCCAACCCGACTGAATATCGGGTTGCACAGGTTATGCATGGTTCCTCCCCCTCCTGTTGAGCATGCATTCATTTGCATTGCTCTTTTGTGCAACCTGTTGTCAGTGGAGCAACTGCCTCCTGCTGAATATCACAGAATAGCGCAATGTAGGACTTGCGCATGCGCAACCCTGTTGCGCATGGAGCAACCCTTTTGAATATCTGGGCCCGTGTGTATAAGGATGTGATTACTGAAAAGCAACCCCCACCCAGATTAAAGACATACTAAGATTGTCTTAGGACTCCAAGAAGTTTCAATGCATGCATTATAGACAAGAAATTACCAGTAAAATTGTCTTAAAAACATCAGTGCACACTCTATGATGTGTAAAACTTAGCTGGACCTGTCACCCTGCTGTACTCTCCAGCTAGATATCATGCCCCATAAATTTCAAAAAACCTCTAGTGAAGTGACAGGACTTTATAAATGATAATTTAAATATAAATTGACAGTATTAGTGTCAAACAAAAAACTTTAGCAGTGGGCCACCAAGAAATTAAGTCCATGCAGCCTGATATGTACTGATGTCAATATGCACTGAGAATGTAACAACTTGATGTACCAGAAGTGTCTGAGGAATCTGAAAAAGTGATAAAATGTAATTTCTCTCCTCCTCCTCTTCACACAAACATTACACCCTATCACACCCCACATCCCCATAATGTGTGTGTGGGGAGGATAACTAGCTTTTATTTATTTATTTGTACATCAGTTTACAACCTTTGAGCCAGAGGCTCATTTCCAAAGGTACCTCGTCACGTTGAGGACAAATACATAGCAGACTTTTAGTTACAGCATATGAGTTACATAGTTAGCAAACACATGTGATTACAAACATTTAAACAGATAAGCCAGTTTAGTTACAATGGCACATTCTTGCATGAAGGTAAGAGCAAAAACAGCAGGATAATAGCAGTTTAATCGGCAATGGGCGAGGATTGAAAGAAGTGAGGTGTGGATGCCGCCCAGCAAGCAGTGTCAGTGCACAGTGAGCTATGCCTCATTTAGACAGGTGCAGCTACACGTATTAAATAGTTGGCTCTGAAGTGCGGTTTTGAAGTTGGAGATCGTGGGGACATCAGTGATGGGGGCAGTGAGCGAGTTATACCAGGATGAAGCTCTATAGCAGAAGGACCTCTGTCCATGGGAGGTCCTGTATCTTGGGATCAGTAGAGTGGCCTTGCAGGAAGTTCATGTACAGACCAAGGGTTGGGCTTGGCAGATGGAGGCTGTCAGACCGGGTGGGGATAGCCCGATAAGAGTTTTTTTTCATTACTAGGCAGGTTTGGTATCATAAACATTCATCTAGATTCAGCAGTATTGCCTTGTCATAGAGCTGGCATGAATGAGTGTGCCTGGGGGGCCCAGTGATTAGCCTGCATGCCTTATTTAGGATGAGATGAATTTTATTGAGGTTGGTCATGTCAGCAGCACCGTATACCAGTAGGCCTTAGTCAACAAGGGATAGTATAGAGGAAGTAACTGCTATACGGAGGGCAGCGGGGGGAGACAGTTTTTATAGCAGTATAAGATACTTAGCCACACATTAGTAGCTGAAGCAAGTGCATCAATGTGGGTGTGGTAGGTGAGGGCTGAGTCAAAGGAAACCCCAAGATACTTGTAGGAGTGGACTTGTTCTAGTGGTTGTTTGGAGCTGGGGAGGATTTGGAGTGGGAAGTTGCTGGTTTTGTTTTGGGGGTGGGCAAAGAGCATTGTTTTTGTTTTTTTGAGATTAATGACAAGCCTGTGTTCTTTAAACCAGGTTTCAGCATCATTATAGGATAGTTGTAGGGTGTTCTGGAGGGAGATGGGGTTATGATGGGTGGCATAGATGATGGTGTCATCTGCATGCATCAGAATTTTACCAGTGCATGCACTGGGCAGGGTGTTTAGGTAGAGTGAGAAGAGTAGGGGTCCCAGGATGGAGCTCTGAGGAACCCCTGAGTGGATGGGACAAGTTTTGGAAAGTGTCCCATTAATTCTGACACATTGGGAGCGGGCAGATAGGTAGCTGGTGCACCAGGTGAGAGGCCCAGTAGAGAAGCCAGTGTGGCAGAGGGCATCCAGCAGGAGGGGGTGGTAGACAGTGTAGAAAGCCTTTGAGAGGTCAATGAATACTGCCCCGGCTAGGGAGCCAGAGTCCAGAGAGGAGTGTAGGAAATTTGAAAACTCAATTAGAGCAGTGCCGGTACTGTGTCCTGTGTGGAAACTATGCTGTTCAGGGCAGAGGATGTTGTGTTTGGTCAGGTGTCATAGGCTGTGGGTGTAAAGCCCAAAATATGAAAAAGCTCAACACATTGTAACAAGGGATAAAGAAATGTTTCCCAATATTACAGGCAAACTTTATTTTGGTCTAAAACATAAGGTGTTTGTGTAACAAATAATGATCTATGAAGCTGAATCATATAACTTGTGAAGCTACAAGTTTAATTAACTGAGCCACAACTTGTAATATTCAAGTGTCTTTTGATATCTGTACTGACCATGAGAGTAATGGCAGACAGGTGTCTTAAGTGTCTGAAAGACAGAAATACAGGGATAGAGTTCAAGTTACTCTTCTGACTACAGACTAAAAAGCTTGTATGCACATTCCTAAGTGCAAATCTATTTCTTCTTCTTAAGGCCTTAGTAACTGGTAATGACCATTATTACTATCCTTATATAGTAGTATAATTTACACTATTAGTACATTTGTGCTAAGTAAGGATTAGCTTATGCATGTACTAAAAGGAGAATTGCCTTGTCATACATGAACTAAAAGAAGAAAATTGCCTTTTAAGTGAATGTTTATATTTGTCTTGGACCAATCATAGACAACCATAGTACTGTCTTCCACTATATAAGCAAGCCAATATACACTGTTAGTTTGAAGAATAAAGAATTAAGAAAGAAAAATTAAGAATGAAGAATGAAAAATGCACCACCTGTAACCTCTTGCTATGATTATTATTATTTAATTCATGAAATTCTTCCGCCATCAGCATCATCTCCGTTCATCTCCTTTCTAAGCATTTGCAATGGATAATTTACAAATGTTTTTTTTTTTGCACACCTCTACACACATTTAAAGGGATTCTTTCTCAAGACCCATTTCTGATAATATAGCACTAAATGTAGCTACTTCAAAACTTTTAGCTACGGGTTAAATACCAGTCTGATTTTTAAATTACCACACTTGTTAACACAGTGAGGTGGCTTCTAACATTCAGATATTTAACTGCCAGCTGATTATACATTGCCAGGCCCTTTTCTATCACCAAGTTTTGACTGCACCTAGCCTTATTTTTGGACCACAGGAAAATTGAAAAACAGCGGAGACAGAAAAGCTTTTAGATGGGGGGCTCAGTGGTGGCCAACCATCTGAACTAATAGCATAATGGACAGTATAAAGACAGGACAGAACTGTTGCAACAGTAGTTTTTAAAGAATGAGAAGGTACAACTCAAAGAGCAGACTTACTTTAACCAGTAGAAATCTACTAACTCCTTTTGAGAGGTTTTGTAACACACAGTACCATTCTATATTTCCCCTGTAAGGGCTCTGTGCTTAGCCTCTGCATTACTAAGTGTTTCACTTAATTTAGGCACTTTAAACACTTTAATTCCTCTGCACTCATGAAGTTCATAGCTGCCCATTTATGCGAACAACAAATATTAACCAGAACTTCTCTCTTGGGGGGGGAACAGAAGAATTCAGCCTCCTACCCAGGGGCCACCCTCTTACACATCTCCCCACCCAAGAGGGCAACCATCCTACTGTTGTCCGATACTGTCATACCTACCCATTAAGGGTGCAGTGGCAAGAAGTATCCCCTTCACTTTCCCAGGAAGGGGATGGAGCTATGGCCCACCCTCTCCATAAGCTCCATCTCAGGATCCCTATACATTCAGAATTAATTGTCTGGAGACCTACATTTGCACAGAACTATTACTAGAACCCTGAGACACTTTGAACAAGTAGACCTTAGAGAAAATAGTTCCTATTTTCATTTTCCAAAACCCTGCTTCAATCCAGCTTTACCATGGGAATTCTCAATATTATATGTACACCCTCTAATACGAGAAGAGTTGTACTATAACCATCTGCATGTAAGGATAACGCAGTTTAGCGTAGACTACCACCTAGTACCATATGACCTTTGAGTGCGAGTCCCCCTTTTCAGTGGGTGCCATTTCCTATGGCCCACCCACCTTTGGGTCCTCCCTTCCACCTATCTGTCAGATACTCTGTGATATACTGTATTGGCTTCTATATAGGCAGCCACCTGTTTATACAGCCCAGGCCAGTAATACCTAGAAGTGATGTCTCATAGTATTTCCCCATTATCTGAGGACCAGGTGTGTTCGGAACAAACAAAGTCCAACACCTTCCTCCTATGAGACCTGGGTACTACCACCCTTACATCTTTTTTGCCAGTACGGGGATTAGGTCTGATGTGTTAAAGTATACCCTGTCTCATTTTGTACCACATTAGCCTATCTCTGATACCACCATTAACTGGTCTACCTTTCTTAACCTTAATGTGATTCCCTAAATGGGTAATTTCGGGGTCCCTCGATTGCAACAGTCTCCAATCTGGTTCTGAAAAACATTCACATTTTACAATAGGGGTTTCACAACAAGTCCCTTCAGCCTTGTCAGCCTTTTCCATGTTGCTTGGTATCTTCACCCCCAGCAGGCACATGTCCAGAGTCAGTCTTACTTGGGGACTTCTCCTCTTGCGTCTCACTTTCTGCCAAATAGCAACCAGGAAAAATCGGTAATGTAGGCAACAATGATGCACTTGGAATGTCCTCTCCCTCTGGGTTCCTTGATTCGTAGTTATCTGCAGCCTCCACCAATTCCACTGACCTGGAACTCTCCAACAGCACCTGGTATCGGTGCTCAGCCTCCTTCCGGTGCTGGTCCGTTTTAAGCCATTGTCCACTGAGCCAATTTACCAATCATATCAGGTCAGCCACACGATCTGCATACTCCATCCCAGATACTTCATTCAGGCCACCGACTCCTTCCATGGTCCTTGGAACTTGTCAACCTGGGATACTTTTGCCAGTATCTGCTGAAACTACGTACACCTTCCCTGGCCAAATGCAGTTGGCAGTTATCCCACCACTGCCACCAGTGTCATAGGCTGTGGGTGTAAAGCCCAAAATATAAAAAAGCTCAATACATTTAAAGGGATTCTTTCTCAAGACCCATTTCTGATAATATAGCACTAAATGTAGCTACTTCAAAACTTTTAGCTACGGGTTAAATACCAGTCTGATTTTTAAATTACCACACTTGTTAACACAGTGAGGTGGCTTCAAACATTCAGATATTTAACTGCCAGCTGATTATACAATGCCAGGCCCTTTTCTATCACCAAGTTTTGACTGCACCTAGCCTTATTTTTGGACCACAGGAAAATTGAAAAACAGCGGAGACAGAAACGCTTTTAGATGGGGGGGTACTCAGTGGTGGCCAACCATCTGAACTAATAGCATAATGGACAGTATAAAGACAGGACAGAACTGTTGCAACAGTAGTTTTTAAAGAATGAGAAGGTACAACTCAAAGAGCAGACTTACTTTAACCAGTAGAAATCTACTAACTCCTTTTGAGAGGTTTTGTAACACACAGTACCATTCTATATTTCCCCTGTAAGGGCTCTGTGCTTAGCCTCTGCATTTCTAAGTGTTTCACTTAATTTAGGCACTTTAAACACTTTAATTCCTCTGCACTCATGAAGTTCATAGCTGCCCATTTATGCGAACAACAAATATTAACCAGAACTTCTCTCTTGGGGGGGGGGGACAGAACAGAAGAATTCAGCCTCCTACCCAGGAGCCACCCTCTTACATCAGGTATTCGGTGATTTGCATGACAACCAGTTTTTCTAGGGCTTTGGAGAGGGTTGGGAGGATGGAGATAGGTCAGTAGTTCCCGGCAGAGAACCTGTCACCACCTTTGTGTATGGGAGTAACAATGGCAGTTTTCCATGCAGATGGGAATTGCCCCAGGCAGAGGGATTTGTTGAGAAGGCTGGTGAGTGGGGCAAGGACCTGATCCAGTACCAGTCAGAGAATGCTGGGGTCCAGGGAGTCGCCGCTGGGACTATTGCTCTTTAACGCTTTGACCAGGTGAGGTCTGGCTTCCTGGGCAGTTACCCTACATAGGTGGATGCTAGGGCATTGGAGGACTGGGACACAAAGGAAGGGTGGTGAGTCAAAGAAATTTCTGGGGAGGACAGAGCTAAGGTCCATAAAGGATGTGTTAAGGTAGTTTGCAATGTATGCAGGGTCGGTAAAGGTAGAGCCATCAATGGTGATCTGTAATGAGGGGGGGCTTTAAAGAGATTCGCTCACACACACACACAAAGACACACACACACACATACACACACACACACTTCCAAGGATTCTGGCTATAACAACAATGAGATAAACCTGCCACCCTCCCCAGGATAAGGTAACTAGAAGTAAATATGAGTCCGTCTGCTGGTGCAGTGGTTGGATTTCAGCTTGTGATGCCAGCGACCCAGGTTTGGGAATGGACCTGGGTCACTGGAGGGCTGGCTGGGGGGGTGAAGGAATGAACATCCTTCAGACAGCTCTCCTTCTCCAGGGAGGAGGGTGGGGAAGTGTCCAGTGTGTGATGGATCCCTAAAGGAGACCAGGGGTCGCACAACACAAGCGCTCACACTCAGTGGAGGTGGGGCAGATGCTGGATGTCATTGCACATCCCCGCCTTGGAGGAAAAATTAAGAAAAATGAAGGGGAGAGCCTCTGTCAACATGAAGTGCTCCTTGGGCTTCAATTAGCCACTGCCGCCGCACTCCCAATTAGATATTATTTCCACGGCACCAGAATTAGGGGAACCAGTGCCGTGGCCCTGCCCTCCAGGGAGGCAAGCTGGGGGTAACCGGGAGTTGTGGCAATTGGCAGTTGGTGGGAGCTTGGGGAGCCATGACTAGGGCAGAGATAAGATGGAGGCCCTCCCAGGAAAAATGATAAATAAAAAAAAGAAGTAAATATAAAGTATGTGTGTAAGACCAGAGGTCTAACATACCTACATTTCCACAAATCACTGCAATATTAGCCTAATGTAAAAAGATCTGTCCAGGACCCCCATGCAAATGAGATCTGGCACCCGAATATGTACAGAGTTAAAAAAATGTATGTGACAGTCTATGATAACACTCCTGTATGTATAGTAACAGGCTAGGTAATCTGAATAGGGTGTAACGGAATGAACCCCACTGCCGGACAAAGATAAAAACTAAGGAGGAATTAATATTCATTATGTGTGTGAAGTAAGAGTAGTAACACACTGTAACTCCATCTATCTAAATAGAGGCCTACCTCAATGTGACAGCAAGCCCCACACCTGTTATATCACCTACCTCAGAACACATACCCACACACATACATACACATAAGCACCCACATCCCACACATGCTGAAGTCCTATAATATTTATTTATTTATTTAGCTTTTGTTATATATGCCAGTTTGAAGAAGAAGAGGTTTGTGGATGTCAGTTTCTGTAATGTCCCATGAAACCCAGATCAATGTTCATCCCAGCTGCTACCATATTGAGATGTAAAATAAGTTTAATCTCAAAAGTTCGTCTCTGTTGTGTGTTTTTGAGATTTCCTTTTAAGACCATTACTGACATATCTGAGACTGAGTGGTCAGGCTGGGAGAAGTGGTGCCCCACTGATTTTTCAGTTATCTCTCCTCTAATAGTATGTCTGTGCGAGTTCATCCTAGTGTGGAGCTGCTGGCATGTCTCTCCAACATTTCCTGTTTGTGGACATCTCTTGCACTGAATGAAATAAACAACATGTCGTGATGTGCATGTATAACTCCCATGCACCTTGAATTGTCTGTTTTGTGATGTAACCACACAGTCTGAGGTGAAAATTAGCTCACAAGTCTTACAGGTGCATTGATTGCAGGGCCGTGTGCCATTGTGTGACATGGTATTCTGTTCTGGTGAAAGTTTGCTCCTAATAATTAGGCTGGCTAAATTTGGTGGTTGTTTAAAAGATAGTAGTGGGAGTTCCTTAAAAATACATTCAATGTGCTTATGCAAGTGGATATGTGATAATGCTTGAGTAACTTGAATACATTTGTGGCTTTCCGGCTCTCTGTCCATGGGATATAACACCCTGTAGGGGTATGATGCAAGGAACCCTGGAGGAGGGTTCCCCCCCCACAGGTGCAGGAAATGAATGCATTGGCTTAAGGTAGGTTTGGAAGAAGCCCACGGGTAAGAGAGACAAGCTGCTGGAGGAGGAGTGGTGGATGGTGGGCAATGAAAAAGAATCCTTGGAGAGTCCAGGATGAGTGACATTTTGAGGTCAATGGGGGAGTGACGTTGTTGCTCCGCCCATTGAACCATGGGCTTAAAGCCCTCCCATTCAATGTGCTTATGCAACTGGATATGTGATAATGCTTGAGTAACTTGATTACAATTGTGGCTTTTCAGCTCTCTGTCCATGGGATATACCACCCTGTAGGGGTACAACACAAGGAACCCTAGAGGAGGGTTCCCCCCTACAGGTGCCAGAAATGAATGTGTTGGCTAAAGGTAGGTTAGGAAGAAGCCCAAAAAGAATACCCAAAGATATTGAGTGTTGAACAGGTGAGGATGATGGATAAATTATATGGAGAGAAAGGCAAACTTCCTAATGAGAGAGGGGAAAGCTGAGCCACCATCTGCCTCCGTCCAATAGTGGAACCTAACTAACTAACAAGAAACATAGAAACATAGAAACATAGATTTTGATGGCAGATAAGGAATGCTTGGCCACCCAGTCTGTTCATTTCCCTACTTATTGGATAAGCTGCAGATCCTAGTTAACCAGCAGCCTACTTCTTCCTAACCCCACCCCCTAGAATTGCCTTATGACTGTTTCATGCATGCTTGAATTCCACCACTGTTTTTGACTCCACAACCTCCTCCGGAAGGCCGTTCCATGCATCCACAACCCTCTCTGTGAAAAAATACTTCCTTAAATTACCTCTGAGCCACCCCCTTCTATCTTCAAATTGTGCCCCCTTATCCTTGCACACCTTTGTTGATTCCCTTGAGATACTTGAAAGTTTCAATCATGTGCCCCCCTCCCTCCTTTCCTCGAGGCTATACATATTCAGCTCCTTAAGTCTCTCTTCATATGTCTTCCAGTGTAGACCCTGCACCATTTTAGTTGTCCTCCTCTGGACAGCCTCCATCCTGTCTATGTCCTTGCAGAGACTGGGTCTGCAGAACTGCACACAGTACTCCAGATGGGGTCTCACCAACTGTCTGTACAGAGGGATAATAACTTCCTGTTTTCTACTGGTGATGCCTCTCCCTGTGCATCCCAGTATCCCCCCAGCCCTCCTTGCTGCCTTCTCACATTGCTTGCCCACCTTTAGGTCATCTGATATGACTACCCTCAGGTCCCTTTCCATTTTTGTTGTTATTAGTATCTCACCCCCATTGTGTACTCTTCCCCTGGATTTTTGTTTCCCAGGTGCATTACCTTGCACTTCTTAGCACTGAATCTAAGCTGCCATACATTTGACCATTCCTCTAACCTTGCCAAGTCCCTTCTCATCCTTTCCACCCCACCTTGTGCATCAACTCTATTGCAGATCTTTGTGTCATCTGCAAAGAGACATACTTTTCCTTCCAGTCCCTCTGCAATGTCACTTATAAAGACATTGAAGAGGACCGGTCCTAATACTGAACCCTGCGGTACCCCACTAGTAACCCCCCTTTCTTCAGAGTGGACTCCATTTACTATTACTCTCTGTGTCCTATTCTACAGCTAATTCTTTACCCAGGCTGTCATCTTGGGACCCACTTCCAGGCTGGTTAACTTGTATATTAATCTTTGTGTGGGACTGTGTCAAATACCTTGCTAAAGTCTAGGTAGGCCATGTCCACTGCCCTCCCTGATGTACTACTTTGGTCACCCAGTCAAAGAAATCTATCAGATTTGTCTGGCATGACCTTTCCACTGTGAATCCATGCTGCCTTGGGTCCTGAGCCTCTGGCCTCTAGATACTCAACAATTATTTCCTTCAGAAGTGATTCCATCATTTTCCCTACCACTGAGGTTAAACTAACAGGTCTGTAGTTTTCTGCTTCTGCCTTGCTCCCACTTTTGTGAAGGGAAATCACATCTGCCCTTCTCCAGTCCTCGGGTACCACCCCATCCTCCCATGATTTGTTAAAGAGGGCAGTCAGTGGTGTCACTAGTTCTACCCTTAGTTCTTTTAGAATTCTGGGATGAATCCCATCAGGCTCCATTGCTTTGTCCACCTTCAGTTTTAAGAGTTCTTTCAGAACTCTTTCTTCTGTAAATGGGCTGGTATCAACTTCTGTATCCAGAGTGTTTCTGTTTGTTTTAAGTACCTCCCCCACTTCCTTTGTAAATACTAAGCAAAAATATTGGTTTAGTATCTCTGGTATTTCACAGTCACCCGCTGCCCACCTGCCCTCCTCTTTATTAAGCCTCACTAGCCCTCCCTTGGTCTTCCTTCACTCCCTGATGTACCTATAAAAGGTTTTATCCCCCTTCTTAACTGAGTTGGCTATCTTTTCCTCAGTTTGGGCCTTTGCTGTTCTGACTACCTTCCCAGCTTCCTTTTGCTTTAACTGATACAGTTCCCTGTCCTGCTCCTTCTGTGATTCCTTGTACTTCCTGAATGCTTTCTTTTCTCTTGAACCTTCACTGCCACTTCCTTTGAGAATCATAGTGGTTTCTTACATCATTTCATTTTGTTAATTTGCTTCACACAAAGGCTTGTTGCCTCTGTGATGGCAGTTTTTATTATTCCCCATTGTTCTTCCACCCCTCCTTCCTGCCCATTTGCTAGTGCATTCCTTAGGCGCTCATCCAATTTGGCAAAGTCAGTCCTCCTAAAGTCCAGTACTTTTGCCTTTCTATGGCTTGACTCTATTACTGTGTTTTTTGTGAACCATACTGTTTGATGGTCACTAGTTCCCAGATGGCTACCCACTTCTACATCAGTGATCCTCTCTTCATCTCCATTTGAGAGAACCAGGTCTAAGATTGCTCCCTCTCTAGTGGGCTCCAATACTAGTTGTCTAAGGCATGCCCCTTGTAGGGCATCTAGAATAACCCCACCCATTGAAGTGGCTGCTGCAACTGCACTCCAGTTAACATCTGGCATATTCAGATCACACATCAGCAATATCTCCCCTTTTTCTGCCATTCTAAGTATTCTTTCTATCATTTCCTTGTCCATTTCCTCCCCCTGAGAAGGGGATCTGTATACAACCCCTGTGCAGATTGTGGTGCCATTGCCAGTCTCCAAATTTACCCACAGTGCTTCTTCTCCTCCCTGTTTTCCATTTTGTTCTGTTGCTTTGATTTCTTCCTTATGTAAACAGCTACTCCTCCTCCTCTTTACCCTCCCTGTCCCTCCTGTAGATAGTGTATCCTGGTATGTTTATGTCCCAGTCATGGTTTTGTGTGTACCATGTTTCTGTGACTGCCACGATATCCAGATGTTCCTCCTCCATCAAGGCCACTAATTCCGGAAGCTTGTTACTCAGACTACGGGCATTGGTACTCATTGCTCTCCATATTTTGATGGCTTTACCTTCTTTTGCAGCATCCCCCACTGACCTGTCTACCTCAGTCTTTTTCTCATTTAGTACCCTGTTTTGTAGGGAGAGGCTGGGATTTTCCTGCTGCTTATCAGTGCCTCAGAAAATCACTAACTCTAACTAATATTGTGACCATTGGCATGGAGGAGAGAAAAAAAACCCTCTGAGGAGGAAACCTCTGGGGTTCCAAGGACTAGGTTGCCTTCCCTCCAGGCTGATGATGTTTGAATTGAGGACATGTGTCGGTAAAGAGAGTATAGTTCCTAAATGAGGGATATGAATAAGTAGAAATATGATAGGATGGGGAGAACTTATAATAAGCATGGATGAAATGAGGAACATACAGTAGCAGGGACCCAAGGAGAACACACTAGAGTAGTCGATAAGAGATGGTCAATCAGAGGAGAAAGGTTGGGACTGAGTAAATTGATGTATGAGATAGAGAAGCAAGGGGTATCTGGATGTGCTGATGAGGAGACAATTGATAATGTGGACAGGCTTGATTGAGCGATGCAAATAAGTGTACACTGAGATCAAAGACACATGTATGATTAAGTGATTAGACGCTGAATGATTAGACCTTGAGGTTGTAGTGAATGAGGAAGTATGAAATTCGATGATGGGAATGTTCGAGTAAATGAAGTAAAGATAGAAACTGTGAGATAATGCTGAATGAATAAGAACTGGATTCATGAACTCAGTATGACAGAAGGTGTGGACTCAATACATTAGGCAGGATGACCGTAGCTGATAGGTGGCATAAGAAGTATGAGAGGTATGCCCAGAAGAATAACCAGAGCAGGCAATGAGTGGAGAGAATCCTAGATGTCCGATATGGAACTGGAAGAGGAAATGGAATGAACTTGAAATGAACCTGTACAGAGGAAGAGAATGAGGTAGGCTCCATGACAGAAGGTAGACTCCGATGCCAAGAAGGGATATCGGGAACCATAAGGTATGCGAACCAGAGGGTATGCTCAGGATGGCGATCAAGAGGAGCCGAACTGGATGATGCACGATAAGGAGGGAAGCCATGAACAGAAAGAATCCATGATTGCCAGGACGAGAATAGGTGCAAGACTAAGGAAGGTAAGAAGTGGTGGCTATGAATACAGTGCAGGGCTTCAAACAGGCATGGGATAGGCATAAGGGAGCAATACAAATGACTATGAATAGATAGGCCACTGACAGAGCAAAGGCCGATGGCACATTTATAAGGTAGAAAAAGAAATGGGCAGACTGGATGGGCCTTGCGGTCCTTATCTGCCGTCAACTTCTATGTTTCTATGTTAACTGATGAGGTACGGAGATGGATTGACCCCATGGATGCTGGAACTGGAAAGCAAGGTATGAAAAATGAGGGACAGTAGGGAGGTCAATAGGGTAGCATAGAGCCCAGTTGGTGCATGATGAGAACTGCGGTAGTGCGAGTTGGATTAGGTGGCATATGATCCATGATAGGTGAGCCCAAAAGAAATATCGAATGCAGGCCAGACAGAGCAAATGAATAGTGCAGACCTGGCAGTGAACCATGCCAAGGCATACTGAGGGAGTGATGGAAAGAGATGAGCAGGTTGAGGTGAGGTATCATGGGAAAGGGTCAGAGAACAATGAATCTGGGGCCAGAATAGAGCAGAGATGGGTGGTGGTAGGGAAACGGACCCTAAGGCCAGACTAAATCGAAAGCTAGGAGGCAAGAAAGGCAGGACATAGGTATGAAAGAGGCAGATATGCAAAATGAGCACCCGAACAACTGAGACCAATACCTGGGCAGCATGTGAGCAAGGCAGTAAAACAGCAGATGGCAGACTTCCCAATGCACGCCTGGATGTCGGGCACAGGAGCATGTAGGAGAGGGAAACTGAAGTAGTGTATAGCAGTGAAGGTTATATCTGATGAAGGTTCTGGGCAATAAATAACCTTACCTTCAAACTGAAAACATGATTATATGTAATTAAGTTTTTGAGGTTTCCAACCACAGGAAGGCCGCTCAGTGAGGAATGTGGGCCACCAGACTCACTGGAATCCCATAAGATTTAGTCTGGATCAAATTGAGTCACTCAGAACACGTAGATAGATGAAATGCATGCCAGAACTGCATAATCGAGCAGCCAGGAGATGAGGGGGGAGAAAGTGAGAACCCACTGACCCAGAAAAGTGAGACGAGCAGGGGAGAGGAGCACCAAAAGGTGCTGGCGGGGAAGCGAGTGGTGGTCCAGACACAGGCAAAGCAGATGACATGGTAATAAAGCAGAGGCAGATACCGGAGCAGAGCCAAGCAGGAGCCAATGAGCAGATCTGTGGGCAAACCCACCAGAGCATGGGAGAGATGGCCACCAAAGCGGCATACAGGAGGGAAGGAAGGGCAAGTCGTCCGAAGCCCAGCCACAAGCTTCCAAGGAGGTGAGTGAGAGAGAACTCAGGAGGAGATGCAACACAGAGGTACTCCTTTTCACTAACCCTCTGTCACGCGGTGAGCGTTTGCAGCCGATGGACAGCCCAGGGAGTGTGAGCCAGAAGAAGGAGCGGGGCAGCAGCGGGTGGAGAATGAGATTGGGGGAGCGCTGGCTAGAGAACTGCAGACAGCCAGTTGGACCCTACCTCTACGCCGATAGAGCAGAAGCGAGGTCAAGAAAGCCACGAGGATGGGCAGCAGACTGAGAGAAGTGCTCAAAAGTGCCAATGAGAAGGGAACGAGATGGTGGCCAGAGGCAGCAGCAGAGGTAGGAGAGAATCCAGCTGTAGGTGAGAGAGAGATGAAAGAGAGCAGCACCTCTGGCTGCAATGAAAACGAATCCTTGGAGAGTCCAGGATGAGTGACCTTTTGAGGTCGAAGGGGGAGTGACGTTGTTGCTCCGCCCATTGAACCTCGGGCTTAAAGCCCTCCAATTAAGGGTTTCATCCTCACTAAATATTGGGCGGAGGTCTTTAATAATCTTGCGCAGAAGTTCAAGGTCTGGCTGATATGTGACTACTAAGGGTATTCTGTCTATAGCTGTCTTTTCTTTATATTGAGGTAGTTGTTGTCTGGGTACTTGCGTTGCACGTTCTGTTATCTTGTCAATTCCTCTGGAAGAGTGTCCCTGCTCAATAAAGATGTTTTTCAACATAGTCAAATGTGTAGTTCTGTCGTCTTCATTTGAACAAATACGAGTACAGCAGGGTGACAGGTCCAGCTAAGTTTTACACATCATAGAGTGTGCACTGATGTTTTTAAGACAACTTTACTGGTAATTTTTTGGCTATAATGCATGAATTGAAACTTCTTGGAGTCCTAAGACAATCTTAGTATGTCTTTAATCTGGGTGAGGGTTGCTTTTCAGTAATCACATCCTTATATACACTGTGACACTCATAGCTTGATTTAGGAGTCATCTGCTCCAGCAGTGTTATGTCAATGAAATTTATATGCAGTAGGATTCTTTGTATGTGTGTTCCACCAAGCACCTTTGACCCTGGGTCCCTCCTGGCTGAAGGTAGTATGGTGCTGTTAAACTTCTCTGACATCATTTTCTGTATTTTTTAAATGAGTATTTTAAACCAGTGGGGATTTTTTCTGTTTTTTTCAGTATGATCTAGCTGTTAAAAGTATTATTTTTTTCTAAAGAACTGTCATTAGGCTTCTGACGAAGGACTGGTTGGTCCGAAAGCTAGAGCACTTTGTTCTTCTTGTTACATCTGTATTGGTCCATTAAAGGGTATCAAATCATTTGCTTCTGGATCTGTTCTTCTATGAAGGCACCCACAATGGAGACCAATGAGGATGCTGGGAACCTTCACAAAGGAGACCCACAGTAGGGTGGCATGGGACCCCACTGGGGAAGGAAACAACTCCTGGTGGGGAACTCCATTGTTAGGGAGGTAGAACTGGGGAGGAAGGGGAGAGGGAGGTAAGGCGCCTGCCTGGCACCATGGCTTGAAGGGACAGGGAGCGTATCCTCAGGATCACCAGAGCAGCTGCATGGGGGAGGGAGCTGGATGTCATTGTCCACCTAGAGATAAATGAACTGGCTGAGAAAGGGATCAGAGAAGTGCAGGAAGCATTTGTGGAGTTGGGGAGGGGTCTTAGACAAGTAACATGCATGGTAACCTTCTTGGAGGTGCTGCTTGTCTATGGCATGGGTGAGGCTAGGGTGCTCGACACCATGAGATTCAATCAGTGGTTTAAAAACTGGTGCAGAGCTCAGGAATTTGGCTTCATTGGGGACTGGGGATCCACCTGGAGTGATGCAGGCCTATACTGGAGTGATGGTCTGCATCTGTCCAGGAGGGGAACTAGGATCCTAGGTGATAGGTTTAAATGCTTCATTGGCAAGCATTTAAACTAGCTAAGAGGGGAGGCACTGGAAAGGAGCAGGGAAATCCTAGCCGCCCCCCCAAAATCAGGGTAGTAAGTGAGGTAAACACCAAGATAGAGATGTCGATAGGGAGAAGGGCTAGGGCAAATGGAGAAAATGACAAAGGCAGTAAGGACAGGAATGGGGTAAAAAGAGGTAAGGCCATCAAGAAATAGAGGGTAATGAGTACCAATGCCCATAGTTTGGGCAACAAATTCCCTGAACTAGTGGCCTTGATGGAAGACTGATACTTGGACTTCGTAGCAGTCACAGAAACATGGTACACAGAGAACCATGACTGGGATGTTAACATACTAGGGTACACAACCTACAGGAGAGATGGGGGAGGAGTAGCTCTCTATGTAAGGGAAGGGATAAAAGCAACTGAACAAAAGAGTAAACAGGGATGAGAGGAGGCACTGTGGGTCACCTTAGAGACTAGAAATGGCAACACAGTCCTCACAGGGGTTGTATACAGACCCCCATGTCAGGGGGAAGGAATGGACAAGGATATGATAGAAGGCATCCTTAGGAATGCAGAGAAAGGGGAGATACTGTTGATGGGGGACCTGAATGTGCCAGCTGTTAACTGGAGCACCTTTGCTGCAGCCACATCCAAGAGCAGGGCCATTCTCGATGCCCTACAGGTGGCATGCCTCAGACAGTTAGTTTTGAAACCCACTCATGAAGGAGCAATCTTAGACCTCATACTCTCAAATGGGGACAGTGAGAGGATCTCAGATCTAGAAGTGGGTAGCCATCTGGGAACAAGTGACCACCAAACACTGTGGTGCATGATAAACTCAGCTCTAGAGTCAAGCCATACAAAAGTGAGGGTACTGGACTTCAAGAGGGCTGACTTTAGCAAGATGAGATAGTGCCTTCAAAAAGCACTAGCAAACAGACTAGAAGGATTGGTGGAGCAACAATGAGTAAACATCAGAACTTCCATAACAGAGACAAGACTTTGTGTGAAGCAAATAAACAAATCAAAATGAAAGAAACAGCCACTATGGTTCTCAAAAGAGGTGACAGGAAAGATTAGGGAGAAAAGGAAGTAAGCTGTTGGTTAACTAGGATCTGCAACTCATCTGTTAGGTAGGAAAATAGGCAGACTAGGTGGGCTAAGCGGTCCTTATCTGTCATCAAATTCTATGTTTCTATGTTTCTAAAAGATAGCATTTAGGAAGTATAAGGAAACACAAGAGGAGCAGGACAGAGAACTGTACCAGTTAAGGCAAAAGGAAGCAGGAAGGGAAGTCAGAATAGCAAAGGCCTAAACTGAGGAAAAGATAGCCAACTCGGTTAAGAAGGGGGATAAAACTTTTTATAGGTAAATCAGGGAACATAGAAAGACAAAAGGAGGAATAGTGAGGCTGAATAGAATGGACAGTGGGTGGGCAGAGAAGGACAGTGAAAAAGCAGGGATATTAAACAAATACTTCTGCTCAGTATTCACAAAAGAGGAGAAGGGGGAGGTGCCTAATCCAATTAACAGAAGCACCCTAGATGGGGGGGTCGATCACAGTCCTTTCACAGAAGAAAGGGCTCTGAAAGAACTCCTAAAACTGAAGGTGTACATAGCAATGGGGCCTGATGGAATTCATCCCAGAATTCTAAAAGAATTAAGGGGAGAACTAGTGACACCACTAACTACCCTTTTTAGCAAATCGTTGGAGGAAGGTGTGGTACTTGAGGACTGGACGAAGGTGGATGTGATTCCTCTTCACAAAAGTGGAAGTAAGACAGAGGCAGGAAACTATAGACCTGTCAGTTTGACCTCTGTGGTAGGGAAAGTGATGGAATCACTTTTGAAGGAAAGAATTGTTGAGTACCTAGAGGCCAGTGGGGCACTGGACCCAAGGCAGCATGGGTTCACAGTGGGAATGTCATGTCAGATGGATCTAATTAATTTCTTTTACTGGGTGACCAAAGTAGTAGACCAGGGAAGGGCTGTGGACATGGCCTACCTAGACTTTAGCAAAGCATTTGACACAGTCCCACACAAAAGATTAATAATCAAATTAGCCAGCCTGGGAGTAGGTCCCAGGGTGGTAGCCTGGGTAAAACATTGACTTGACAACAGGACACGCAAGGTAATTGTAAATGGAGTCCACTCTGAAGAAAGAGGGATTACTAGAGGGGTACCACAGGGTTCAGTACTGGGTCCAGTCCTTTTTAATGTCTTTATAAGTGACATTGCAGAGGGACTGGAATGAAAAGTATGCCTCTTTGCAGATGACACAATGATCTGCAACAGGGTTGATACACAAGGAGGTGTGAAAAGGATGAAAAGGGACTTGGCAAGGTTGGATGAATGGTCAGAAGTATGGCAGCTTGGAATCAATGCAAAGAAGTGTGAAATAATGCACCTGGCAAACAAAAACCCAGAGGAAGAGTACACAATGAGGGGGAGGGTAGTAACAACAAAAAAATGGAAAGGGACCTGGGAGTAATCATATCAGATGACCTTAAGGTTAGCAAGTAATGTGAGAAGGCAGTAGGGAGGGCTGGGGGGATTCTGGGATGAATATCAACCTATACGTGTACTTCTACAGCACTGGGTAAACCTTTAGCAGGAACATGGCTGGCCGGTGTAGGTGTACCCAACACATGGGAGGGAACCGAGGGAGAGATTGTAGGACTGGGTCAGTAAAGGAAGAGGCAGATTGCCTACCAGATGGCTGTGCACGGGGTGCTCTAGGAACACTATGAAGATTAGAATGGTTATGCACTGCATTATTAACATAAAAATCATGTTCCACAAAATCACCATCAGGGGTATTTTAGGATGCCCATGGACACTTTGTAAACATATGGCCTTCTGTATCACACATGCTACATCTTGGGGGAAAAGTACAATGCACACCTAGGTGGCTCAACATCCTACACATATTACTTCTATTTTTTTCACAGCTGCTACTAATGTGCCATGGGGATTCACACATAAAACAAGTGCGGGGCATCCTTGGGTAAAATAAAATACCCCAGTCACTGTCTAAAAAAACTGCTAGGCAAATGTTGTATTCCCACATCAGAGGATCTAAGCTGAATTTTAAATTTCCACCCACCCATCCAAAAACCTTCATCAATTATCGGATCTGGCAGCCCTTGAATTTCACATTTTTGCTCTAACAAATACATAAGTGTCTCAGTAGGTAGCACACTCCCCTCTGAGGCTGGGAGACCAGAAGTCTGTGGGTTCAGTTCCCACATCTGGCACTTGGGTTAATATCCCAGTACTGACACTGTAGTGCAGCATGACAGGGGTGCTGCATTTCTGAGGTGCTGTCTTTTGGATGAGACATTAAACTAAGGTCCCATCTGCCTGCACTGGTGGTAGTTCAGGTGGATGTTAAAAGATCCCATGGCACTTATCGAAAAGAGTAAGGGAAGTTTTTATTAAAAGAAAAACACACTTTTTTTCAAAACAAAAACAAATCACACAGTCATTATGATATATATATATATTATCTATCCAATTCCAGTAACATTTTTCCACAGCTCTTTTGCTTTCTCTTCTCCCCATAATTTACATTCATCTTGAAAAATTGTATCTACTTCATCTTGAAACTTAAAAAAAAATCCTGTACAGTCAAATCCTTATTCTTCAAAAATCTTGAGCATCTGTTTTGCCATATAGACCGTTTCAAAACTGCCAAAATAACATAGACTGTCTTTTTATTAACTTTTCCCATTCTTTTGTTAACTGACCATAAATCAAAATCTCGTATGTCATATTTTTAAAAGCTTGCATCCCCCAATAACTGGCTACCATACCCCAAAAAGGTTTAATAAAATCACAATCAAAACATAAATGCTGCATGCTTTCCTCTTTTGTCCCACAATCTCTTTCTCTACATATTCTTTCCTCCATTCTTTTATGTTTATAGTTACCTCTGACATTTAACTTCCCATGACTACACAACCATACTACATCTTTCATTTTCCCCAGAATTCTTTTTTCTAATGTAGCAGCTAAAATTTCCTGCTCTTTTATTCCTTTTTCTACCTTAAAAACTTGTTTTTCCCAGAAATTCCTTTCCATAATTTCTTTATACATCTGTTTTCTGTTACCCCTAATTAGAGCATCCACTGTTACCCCCACTGGGTTAAATACTTCCTTCCAATTTCCATATATATTAGCCACACTTTACCTCCTACTATATTCCCTTTCTTCCCAATACATTTAATGAAAGGTACATTCCATTGCTGTGTTAACCAAGACCAAGCTTTGTTCTCACCTTTTACTAATGGTACAGTATTTGAAAACACAAAAATATTAATATAAAAAACAATTGGATTTATCATGTTTAAACCACCATTATTTTATGGTTCTATGTGTTATCCCCCTTTTAATAGGATTTAACTTGCTACCCCACAATAACTGAAAAAAAATACTTTGAATTTTGGATTACATTTCAAATGGTACTGGAAAAATGTATGTTAAAAATAAAAAGATTGGAACAATAAATGTTTTTAATAAGTAAATTATTTTCTCTCGTGTCATATTCCATTGTTTCCATTTATGTACTTTTATTTGGGCTATTTGATACTTTCCTTCCCAGTTTTGTTGTATTGCATCATCCCTTCCAAATCTTATTCCCAGCACCTTAATGCTTCCTTCTGCTATCTCCAAATCCCCTCTTTTCTTTTTCTCCACTGCCCCCAATGGATAAATTCTACTTTTCCCTTTATTTATCTTAATCCCTGTATATTGGCTATACTTCTCTACTGACTCTATTAACTTATCCCCTGAACTCTGATCTTTTACTAAAACTAAGCAATCATCTGGATAAGCACTTGTTTTATTCAGTTCCCTATTTTGCCATACAATACTTTTAATCTCTTTTGCCACCTCTGTTCTCCTCAGAAGTGGGTCTAGACAAAATACATATAGTAGGGGACTTAATGGGCACCCTTGCTGAACCCCATTCCTTATACACATTGTAGTCCCTTGTTGCCCATTAACCACATGACAAATTTGCGCTTTCTTATATATTGCTTTTATTAAACTAATTAATTCTGTTGGAATTTTAAACTTTTTTAAGGTATCCCATACATACTGATGCTTTACAACATCAAGGCCCGGATATTCAAACTGCGCCATTCTGAGGCACAAGCCCTTGCGCTGCTCAAAATAGTTGCGCAGGGGTGTGGCTGGGGTGATATTCAAAGGAGTTGCGCTATTGAGCAACTCGCTGAATATCACCCAACTCCCAACCACTGTGCGTAGCGCCGAGTGGAACTTGCGCCACCGCAAGTTGTCAGAGTTGAGCATTAAACTTGGCGGTGCGCCAAGTACCATTCGCCATGTGCAAATTTCCGATATTCAAAGGTGACATGCAAATGGGGCCATAATTCATGCAAAGGTGCAGGGGCCATTTGCATCTGATTATGCCCCATTTGCATGCCATTAGCATGTCGGTCGCGCCGATCTCCGAGGACTTGCACCTGGCCGCCTCCCAGGGAAGCAGCCGTCGGGACCGAACGCAGCTCGCAGTCGACGCAAGAATGTATACTGACAACCACCACTCAACATTCATCACCATCACGGGCAGTGGAGGGATCATGACAACCCCCAAATTGGTCACCTGACCCGCTGGCAGAACATGAA
Source organism: Neoceratodus forsteri (assembly GCA_016271365.2). NCBI lineage: Eukaryota > Metazoa > Chordata > Ceratodontiformes > Ceratodontidae > Neoceratodus > Neoceratodus forsteri. The sequence continues at coordinate 89,925,708 of CM028136.1, forward strand.
CACCTCTCAGCCCGATCGTGGCCGAACAAAGACTTTCAACCCAACATCTCCTGGCGGTCCAGCACAAGGCCGATCGCTGGCAGACGCCAGGACACCCCCAACAGTCTTCCCCGGTGTCTAGTGTCTCTCACTCTACCTTATACTATTTAAAGCCTCATTTTCGCTCGCAGCCATGGTGGTATCCCCCACCCACCTGCCGCCTGCCGCCGCCGAGCCTTGATCTGTTCGCATTGCGCGCTCATTGGTAGCTAGAGCCACTGGCGCAGTTGATATCATACATGACAGTCCAGATTTGAATGAAATCATTCACAAATCTGACTGTCATATGGTATGGCTGCACGCCTATTGGCTCTAGCTCTGCACCAATGGGCATGCAGCCCTACCGACAGTCAGGCCTGTGGGGCAGGGCGGGCAGGCTGGTGGGATGCTGCCGCCCGCTGGCTGCCAGGGGGAGGTGGAGGGCTTTGGGTTGGGGTGGGTGAGCACTTAGACACCAGGGAGATGTTTGAGGGGTTGTCACTGGACATTCTGCCCGCGATCGGGCATTACGGTCCACTGACCACCAGGGAGATATTCGGGTTGGGGGTCTTTTACATTCTGCCCGTGATCGGCACTGGGGTTGTTTCACGTTCTGCCCACCATCGGGCATTGGGAGATGTTTGGGGGTTGTCATGATACATACTGCCCGCGATCGGGCATTGGGAGATGTTTGGGGGTTGTCATGATACATACTGCCCGCGATCGGGCATTAGGGAGATGTTTGGGCATGGGGGTTCTTTTCAAGTTCTGCCTGCAATCGGGCTGGTGGAGGGGGCACAGGGACTGAGTTGGGGGCCAGCCATGGGTGGCAGCGGCTGTGTTGTGCCCTGCAATACAGCAGCTCACCTGTGGGTGGCTCTCAACTTGATCCTCTTTTTTGGCTCAAAGTTGTGCAGGCGCAGGTTGGGGTTGCGCCCAGAGTTATCCCTGCACAACCCGACTGAATATCGGGTTGTGTGCTTATGCATGGTTCCTCCCCTCATGTTGAGTATGCATTCATTTGCATTGCGCTGTTGCTCAACCTGTTTTCAGTGGCTACAACTGCCTCCTGCTGAATATTGCAGAATGGCGCAATGTAGGACTTGCATATGCTAACCCTGTTGTGCATGGTGAACCCTTTGAATATCTGGGGCCAAATGCTGTTTCTGATCCAAGGCATACAAATACCCTTGCAAAGAATCCTCCTGTCCTTTATTTATGACTTCTAATATAAATTAAATTTTGTTGTATGCTCTGCCAGGAATAGCACACGCTTGAGACTGCATTATCAATTTCTCTGAAAAGTCCTTAACCTATTATTTATTACCTTGGCTAAAAGTTTGTAATCTGAAGTCAATAAACTAATGGGCCTCCAATTTTTAAGTTGTGTTTTTTCTCCTTTTTTATGCAAAAAAAATCTTTATTCCTTTTTTCATGTTTTCTGCCAAATTGTCTCCATTCATTATAATATTGTATACTCTTGTTAAAATGGGAGCTATTTGTTTTTCCAAAATGTTATAGAACATATTCGGAATCCCATCCACCCCAGGTGCTGTGTTATTTGACAAAGGTTTTATTGCCTCTTTCACTTCTTCTTTAATTTCCCCCTTTATCGCCTGTGCCTCATCATCCTCCAACTCTGGCATCTCAATTGTCAGAAAAAAATCCTCACTTTTCCTACTTCTTTGTTGCTGGTATTTCTCCTTCAAAAACTCTTGTACTGTACATTTAGTATTTTCTATATCTGTATGTATCCTCCCTTTTCCAACCTGTAATTTGTACATAACTCGATTTTCTGTTCTTTCTTTACTACTGTCATAAGGATTTGTATGATATTTTGTTCCCTGGGTACCACTTTTTTGTTCCATAATTAAAGACGTGACCCTATTATATTGGTATTCCTTCATTTTAACCTTAATTTCTTCAATTTGTTTAGATTCATCCACTTTATCTTTAACCTGTCTTGTCATAAGTTTATATAATCTAGCCTTTAATTTTAAATACTTCCCATATTTTGTTGCCTCTACTTTCTGTTCTTCCTCGAACATATATTGTTTGATTTCATTTTTAGTATCTTCCCACCATTCTGTCCACTATCATATAATTCCATAACTGTTAACTCATCTTCCAGTATTATTTTAATCTTTTCTATATAAGTATCTTCTTGTAGCTTAGCTGTATTCATCCTCCAATAGCTTTTTCCTATTCTCATCCTATTCCCCAAGTTAATTTCAACTTCTACTGCCATATAATCTGATATCTCAATCGGTATACTCCTAATATCAACTACCTCCACTTTTTTTTGTACCATCCAGAAATCTATACAAGTAGAATGTGAACCCTTGAAATATGTGTATTCTCTTTTTTTCCCTTTTGACTTATATCCATCCTCCATCCCAGCTTTATCTAACATTCTTTTCAAGTGAGTCATGTCACAAAAATTTTTTGATGTTGCCTTCCCCAATCTGCGCTAGATAACCCACAGTTAAAGTCTCCCCCCACACCACAAGTTTTGAAGTGTGCAAATAAGCCTCTATTTGATCTATTAGCATATTCCTTTCTTTTTTCCTTTGTGGATTAAAAATTACAATAATTCTCACAGAATTCTTTTTAAGATAACATCAATAATCATAACTCTTCCAGGTACCAAATCTATTACTTTTAAAATTTGAACATCATGAGAAGAGAAAGCTACCCCCACCCCTGTATACCTATCTATCCCAAAGGACCATAAGGATGGTCTCCATGTCTAGTCTTTCCGAGTTTGTTGAATTTCATCTATAGTGTGTAACCTTGTGTCTTGAAACACACATAAGTCACTTTTCAAGTCATGTAGTATTTTAAAAGTTACCAGACTCTTCCTTCTATTTTAAATACTATTTGTATTATGAGTGAGGCATTTTAAACTTCCCATTTTGTTTTCCCCTCACTGTTACCCTGCCTTTGTAGATTCTTTTTCTTTTCTTTGACACCAGTATGTCTGCTGTGTCTCCATCTTCCTCTCCTGCACCTTCAGAAAGATCCGTGTTGGACCAATCAGAGCCCTCCTCCATAGTGGACCATTCCTTGTCTTGTAATAAGGTGGATTTATTTGTTAATTCTACACCTTCACAATCTTTTTCCAATGAAATTATCTGTTTTGCTGTACTCTTCTTTTTGTTTTTAGATCGTGTAACCATAGTAAATCCAGTTTCTTTTTCTGTCTTCCTTTCCATTTTAAAAGTCCATGTTTTTACTTTTAATTCTTTTTGCTCTGGTATTACCAACCCTTTAGCCCGCGGTTGTATCTTTATTCCTTTTTCCATGTCCTCTCTGATAATGGCTTCCCTTATTACCTTATCTTGCTTCTTTCTCTTTCTGTGCCACAGCCAGGTAGACATCTTGCTCTGCTCTTTCTCCAGTTTCTGGGCTTTTATGGGAAGCCCAGGGACATTTTGCAAAGGTGTGCCCTTCCTCTTCACACATACTACATTTAACTTGGTTTGTGCATTCTGCCCCAAAATGCCCAACAACCCCACATAGGCCACACTTAACTTTACCACAGACATTACTTAAGTGACCTCGCTCTCCACATTTGTAGCAGGCCCGCACTAGGCCTGCATAAAAAACAATACCTCTATCTTGGCCTAGAAAAAAACAGTTCAGCAAATGTTGAATTTCCCCATCTACTTGTTTAAGTGTTAGTTTATATTTCCATCCACCTGTCCACAGACCATTTTCATCCAATATCGGTTCTGGTGGCCCATGCATTACACCCCTCTGCTTGAACCAGAAATTAATGTCGACAACATCGATGCCTTCATTTTGAAATAACACAGTCACTATCTTAAAAGCAGGTTTTGATAAGGGAATAACTAAGAAATCCTTCCATAAGTCTGTATATTTCATTTGCTGATATAATTTCCAAAAGGGGCCCAACCCTCCTCCATGTTTGAAACTTATGTCAAATTCTGTACTTCCTGGTACATGAATAAGGGCATATATTTCATATGGATAAAACTTCATTTTATTCATTAAGAGTTCTTTCCCAATAAAAATTCTGTTGGGTACATCCTCAGAGGGCCCACTAAATCTCAGGTGTACCGTGTTTCTCCTTTTAGCTTGCTGTGGTTTTATATCTTTAGGAAATAACCTTTCTTTAGTATTCCCACCCCAGAGTTTCTCCTTCTGGCCTTCCCCTTCCTCCTGCATTTCTTTGTCTGTTAATATTGTTTTCTACTCAAGCTCCATAGATGACTCTTCATTATTGATATCAAGTCCATCAAAAATGATCTTTTTTGTTTTATCTGCCTCTGATGTTACATCCTTCTGTTTTTCGGCTTCATCCACTTCTTCCCCAAATTTACTTTCTACATCCTTGGGGTCTACTTTTTTTTTACTAATTCCTGATGTACTGGGCCTGTTTGGATCATCATCCTTTCTTTTCCAACCTGCTTGTATTAAGGCTTCTATTACCCATCCAGGTGTGTCTGCAAAGTCTCTAAAAGTTCTCTCTTCTGAATCTGAAACCTCCTTTTTTTTCCTTTACTGTTTCCTAATGGGCCCTTTTTTTCTGCAACTTCCTCAAGATCTTCAAAATCTGTGTTTTCTTTATTTGTTTCAGCTCTTTCTTTACTTTCTGTCTTGCTTTCTACAATTCTTTTCAGGTCAAGCTGTTTCTGACTTACTTTTGCCTTACCTTTCTGTGCTGACACTTTCAATTGTTTTTTCCCTGTCTCAGCATGTGCAGCGTGCTTTGATACTGCCACATCATTGCTTCTCAATTTAGCCTGATAGGAGTCCGGCCTATTTTCTTTGCTTTCCACAACAGAAATATCTGGCTCTATGAGACCTCCTGTTTCTTTACTCTTTTGCTGATTATTTTCCAAAGCATTTTTTTTACTCATGCTTGCAACATCTCCTCCCTCCATCTCCACAGAAAACGTTTTTTCTCTTAATTCTTTCTTTTTCCTTTCCAGCTCCTCACTTCGATCTTCTCGATCCATAAAAATGTCCGAACTCATTTTCAGGCCTCTAGTGGTATACAGGGCAGGGAGGAGGCCCTCTACCCTGCCACATCAGCACTTCCTCCTCCTCCTCTGCTGTCTGGCTCCAAACTGTTCTCCTCCACTCTGCTCTCAGGAAGTCAAGCCCCCTGCTGGCAGAGTGAAAAGAGTAGGGGAATTTCCCCGGTGTCCTGGTCAAATTTCCCTCATTCACCAAAAATACCACCAACAGCTTAATCTGGTTCAAGGTCAATTGGCATTCATCTGTATCCCCCTCCCCTGGGTCGTGCCTGAAAATAGGCAGGATTTGTCTAGTGCACTTACCCGGTCAACAAAAATTAAATAAATAATATCCTTAACATTAACTCCCTCATTGCAAAATAATACAGTAACAGTTTTTAATGTGGTCTTGGAAAAAAGTACAGCAAAGAAATAAGTCCAAAGCTCAGAGTCCTTAACCAAATTATATTGTTGCCAAAATTTGTCCAGCAGGGCTTCAGAACAAAAACTGACACTGAAACTTTATTCTCCTGGGGCATGCATAAATGCAAAAACTTCAGAAGAAGTAAACTGGAGAGAATGTTTAATAAGAAATTTACTCACAAAGCTCCAATCTGGCACTTCATCCAAGCCACTTTTATATCGGATTCGAACAGCATGTCTGCACTTAGCATTAGTCAGGGGGTCATGAAAAAGACTAGCAAAGCTAGATTTCTGTCCCAACTGTCCCAGCACTGGGTTGGGGTGCATAGCATTGACTGTGACTGTTCTTCAGAAGCCCCAAGCAAAATTTGGCTATCAGGTATGTCAGGCTGAGATGGTGCCTTAGATGGTGGAGCGCGAGTATCACAGAGAGGAGTTGCTGCACCCTCAATTGGTATCCCCAGTGGAATTGAATCCGGGGCTTCCAACTGGGTGCCATTTTGAAATGTTGAAGCCACTGTAGTGGAAACTTGCAAGTTAGGAACACAATCAGCCGCAGCCAGCAAGGGAATCTCTGGATCCAGTAGCCAAGTCCCATCAGAGGAAGGTATCCAACCTGCATTCTGTAGCTCTGAGTCTGTTGACCAGGCCATATTCAGTTGCTCGTCCATATGGTCCACATCCGTAGGGAGATCATGAATCTGGGTGTCGGCCTGAAGGCTAGCAAGCATAAGTTTCTTCCCTGTTTGTACATCAGGGCTAGTACTTCAATGTTTCTGTTTCTTTTTTTTCCTTCTTCCAACAGTAAACTCTGCTGCTTATATTGTAATTCTGCCTGAGGCAAAAAAGCAGCAAAACATAATTTCTCAGCACACAGGTTAGCTTGCATATGTTTTTCAGCCATATCTGTTTCCAAACCTATAACTTCTGTCTGCTGGAGCTGAGCTGAATTAGACTTGACAATCTCTTACACTGGACCCGCAGGAGTATAGATCTGCTCTCCTGCAGGTTCACCAGCTGACTGACCATCATCTGAAATAGCAGAAATTGATTCCTTAGGTAAATCTCCAGCAATTCCACCACCAAACACCCTGTTGTCCACCACCTTGATACCGCAGACAAAAGGTTCCCCTCTGCTCACAGGAAGCAAGGCCCTCTGCAGGCAGAGTAGGGGAATTCTTTTTATTGAAAATAGAATACATAACATCAGGTAAACAAAACATTAAAATAAAAAGTGAGGAAATTCAACAAAATCACACTGAAATTCAGCCATAAACTCAAAGAATGTCCTACATACACAATGGAATAGAAATAATACAAAGTAACAAAGAAACACAAGCAATCCCAGGAACATATGCCTTAAAGCATGGGAAAATAGCTACCCCCAACTAATGCACATGCCACCAGAGATCATTAAACTTCCCTCTGTTGAAAACCATATGTTCCCTTTGTTTAAGCTGAATCAGGGATGCCTCAACACTGGCCAACAATACTGATGATAAAGTAGTAACATGCTGTAACGAAAACTTACACCGGGCCTGCCATAAATGATATTTGAGGCAGGCAGTATAACATTTAAAGTACTCGGATGATGTTTTCTATAAAACCCTGTATATTCTCCTAAAACTAAACATTCATATTGGAGATGTTGCACAGGGCTCCAATTCCATCTGATAGAGCAATCTCTCAATTGCTTTGCATAAGTGCACTGTATAAAGAAATGTTCCATCATTTCCTCCTGCCCCTTCCAATCTGGCCTCAAACACTGTCTTTCAGACAATGACTTATGTTTCTAATTGCCCTTCACCCTTGATCTATCATGACAGCTCAGCCACTGCACATCCCACATATGTTGCGGAATCCTCTTATCCCACAAAAGTTTCAAAGCAAAATTCAATTTAGTTGGAAGATATCTAGGAAAGTCAACCCTAGGTGTATGAGCTTTTGCCATTATTTTGACATATAATGCCTTCCTTTGTGTAGTAACATAATCAGATTTACCAAATTCCCATAATTTAAATTTATTTATTTCAGCTCTTTCTTTACTTTCTGTCTTGCTTTATACAATCCTTTTCAGGCCAAGCCATTTCTGACTTACTTTTACCTTACCTTTCAGTGTTGACGCTTTCACTTGTTTTTTCCCTGTCTCAGCAGGTGCAGCTTGCTTTGATACTGCCACATCATTGCTTCTCAATTTAGCCTGATAGGAGTCTGGCCTATTTTCTTTGCTTTCCACAACAGAAATATCTGGCTCTATAAGACATCCTGTTTCTTTACTCTTTTGCTGATTATTTTCCAAAACATTTTTTTACTCACGCTAGCAACATCTCCTCCCTCCATCTCCATGGAAGAAGTATTCTCTCGTAATTCCTTCTTTTTCCTTTCCAGATCCTCACTTCAATCTTCTTGATCCATAAAAGTGTCGGAACTCATTTTCAAGCCTCTAGTGGTATACAGGGCAGGGAGGAGGCCCTTTCCCCTGCCACATAAGCACTTCCTCCTCCTCCTCTGCTGTCTGGCTCCAAACTGTTCTCCTCCACTCTGCTCTCAGGAAGTCAAGCCCCCTGCTGGCAGAGTGAAAAGAGTAGGGGAATTTCCCCAGTGTCCTGGTCAAATTTCCCTCATTCATTAAAAATACCACCAACAGCTTAATCTGGTTCAAGGTCAATTGGCATTCATCTGTATCCCCCTCCCCTGGGTCATGCCTGAAAATAGGCAGGATTTGTCTAGTGCACTTACCTGATCAACGAAAACAAAATAAATAATGTCCTTAACATTAACCCCCTCATTACGAAATAATACAGTGACAGTTTTTAATGTGGGCTTGGAAAAAGGTACAGCAAAGAAATGAGTCCAAATCTCAGAGTCCTTAACCAAATTATATTGTTGCCAAAATTTGTCCAGCAGGGCTTCAGAATGAAAACTGACATTAAAACTTTGTTCTCCTGGGGCATGGATAAATGCAAAAACTTCACAAGAAATAAACTGGAGAGAATGTTTAACAAGAAATTTACCTACAAAGCTCCAATCTGGCACTTCATCCAAGCCGCTTTTATATCGGATTCGAACAGCATGTCTGTGCTTAGCATTAGTCAGGGGGTCATGAAAAAGACTAGCAAAGCTGGATTTCTGTCCCATCTGTCCCAGCACTGGGTTGGGATGCATAGCATTATCCTGTGATTGTTCTTCAGAAGCCCCAAGCAAAATTTGGCTATCAGGAATGTCAGGCTGAGATGGTGCCTTAGACGGTGGAGTGCGAGTATCACAGAGAGGAGTTGCTGCATCCTCAATTGGTATCACCAGTAGAATTGAATCCAGGGCTTCCAACTGGGTGCCATTTTGAAATGTTGAAGCCACTGTAGTGGAAACTTGCAAGTTAGGAACACAATCAGCCGCAGCCAGCAAGGGAATCTCTGGATCCAGTAGCCAAGTCCCATCAGAGGAAGGTATCCAACCTGCATTCTGTAGCTCTGAGTCTGTTGACCAGGCCATATTCAACTGCTCAGCCATATGGTCCACATCCGTAGGGACATCATGAATCTGGGTGTCGGCCTGGAGGCTAGCAAGCATAAGTTTCTTCCCTGTTTGTACATCAGGGCTAGTACTTAAATGTTTCTGTTTCTTTTTTTTCTCTTCCAACAGTAAACTCTGCTGCTTATATTGTAATTCTGCCTGAGGCAAAAAAGCAGTCAAACGTAATTTCTCAGCACACAGGTTAGCTTGCATATGTTTTTCAGCCATATCTGTTTCCAAACCTGTAACTTCTGTCTGCTGGAGCTGAGCTGAATTAGACTTGACAATCTCCTACACTGGACCCGCAGGAGTACAGATCTGCTCTCCTGCAGGTTCACCAGCTGATTGACCATCATCTGAAATAGTAGAAATTGATTCCTTAGGTAAATCTCCAGCAATTCCACCACCAAACACCCTGTTGTTCACCACCTTGGTACCGCAGACAAAAGGGTCTCCTCTGCTCACAAGAAGCAAGGCCCCCTGCAGGCAGAGCAGGAGAATTATTTTTATTGAAAATAGAATACATAACATCAGGTAAATAAAACATTAAAACAAAAAGTGAGGAAATTCAACAAAAATCACACTGAAATTCAGTCATGAACTCAAAGAATGTCCTACATACACAATGGAATAGAAATAATACAAAGTAACAAAGAAACACAAGCAATCCCAGAAACATACCCCTTAAAGCATGGGAAAATAGCTACCCCAACCAATGCACACGCACCAGAGATCATTAAACTTCCCTCTGTCGAAAACCATATGTTTCCTTTGTTTAAGCTGATTCAGGAATGCCTCAACACTGGCCAACAATACTGATGATAAAGTAGTAACATGCTATAACGAAAACTTACACCGAGCCTGCCATAAATGATATTTGAGGCAGGCAGTATAACATTTAAAGTACTCGGATGATGTTTTCTATAAAACCCTGTATATTCTCCTAAAACTAAACATTCATATTGGAGATGTTGCACAGGGCTCCAATTCCATCTGAAAGAGCAATCTCTCCAAAATTGCTTTGCATAAGTGCACTAAATAAAGAAATGCTCCATCATTTCCTCCTGCCCTTTACAATCAGGTCTCAAACACTGTCTTTCAGACAATGACTTATGTTTCTAATTGCCCTTCACCCTTGATCTATCATGACAGCTCAGCCACTGCACATCCCACATATGTTGCAGAATCCTCTTATTCCACAAAAGTTTCAAAGCAAAATTCAATTTAGTTGGAAGATATCTAGGAAGGTCTACCCTAGGTGTATGAGCTTTTGTCATTATTTTGACATATAATGCCTTCCTTTGTGTAGTAAAATAATCAGATTTACTAAATCCCCATAATTTAAATTTCATAATAGCAGTAGTTGCAAATCCTGGAACTGAAACTGCAGCAAGTTTAGGAACCTCTCTAATCCAAGCTTCCTCAAATGCCTGAAAAAGACTCCTAGTCCAAGGTTCCCACAATAAGTTATCATCCCTCATCAGAGGACTAAAATGTCAAGAATAGAAAAAAGGAATGAAAAAAAACACTGGGTTCATCATACCCAAGCCACCCTGGTGAACTGGGAGGTACGTAAAAACTCTTTTGATCAGATTTAACCAACAACCCCAAAACATCTAAAAAAAAAACACACTAAAAAGCATTGTTTCCAATATACTGGGAACAGGAAAAACAGAAGCCAAATACAAAAAAAGTGGAAGCAAAAACTGTTTAATGGTCTGAACTCTTCTTAATTTCCCAAACACCCAGGACTTCCAGCATGACACCGTTTGCTTACCTCAAAGCAGTTTAGTATTCCAATTATGGAATGCCATGTCCCCAGCTCAAAAAAAAAATCTTCAGATGCTCCTTCTGTGCCTTAATACTGGCAATAGTGTCAATTTGATCATCAGTGCCAATCTGCAATGCATTACTTTTATTATAATTCAAACCAGTCCTGGACAACCGTGCAAAACCATCAAAGTATTGTAAGGCTCGAATACAAGATTGCACATCAGAAACAGACAGGCAAACATCATCCGCATAAGCAGAATGTTTCAGAGTAGGAGTATTGATAGAAGACAATCCCACAATATCATTGGCACTCAAAATAACTCAAACCAGTGGGTCAAGACAAAAAATATACAACAGGAAGCTGAGGGGATACCACTGTTAGACCCCTCTCCGTAACAAGACCGGAGTACCCAAAACATTTTTAACTGATGGAAACATATAAGCTTGGGTATATAATAGTTTAATCCAAGTAACCAAATTAGGTGGCATACCATATCTAAATAGCACTTCCAACAAATAATCATGCAAACTATTGTCAGGGGCCTTAGCCTGATCAAGTGCTAACACAAAACCTTTCAATTTACTCTGTGTCCCATATTCAAAAGCATCTCTTAATAGTCTTAAATTTAATTGTATATTCCTACCAGGGACCAAGCAAGTTTGTACTGAGTGAATAAGTTCCGCAGCTGCCTTCTGCAATCGCTTAAATAGAACATATGACAAAATTTTGTAGTCAGTGTGTAAAAGACTGATCGGCCTCCAATCAGTAAGGTGTTGTTTATCACCTCCTTTGAACAAATAAATCAAAACAGCATCAGTAAATCCATGGGGCATGATTCCAGAGATCACTATGTCATTCTAAGAAGCCACCAGTATTTCAACCAGCACATCCGTAAATACTTTAATTACTTTGTTAGTTAAACCATCTTCCCAAGGGGAAACCTCATCCCTCAAACTAGAGATGGCCCCTAGAACTTCAGGAAGTGTAATAGGCCCATTGATGGCTGAAACAATCTGTTCCAAGAGCTGAGGAGTAGGACAGGTCATCACCTGATCCCAAACTAACTCTGAACAAAAACCATTCCCCAAAGAATCAGGTAAAGCCTCCTTAACAATATCCAAAAGCTCAACCTCTGAATGTTTTAGAACCCCAGCTGTATTAAATAGACCCTCCATTACTTTACACCCATTTTGACCACTTAAATGCCTCAAAAGGGTCAGAGAAAGGCTGACGTGACCGCCCAGATTTAAATTCAGTGTTTAGATATGCAGCCCTAGAAAAATGATATGCCCTCATTTTCTCTTTAATATTATCAATTTATGACCAAATCCTGCAGTCACTAACATTCAGGAGGGATGTCAATTTATATAATTGGTCCCTATAGTACAAATACTGTATGTATTCTGCAGTTCCAGTTTTTTTTCCCAATTTTAAAAAGAGGGCTTTAAGGTTGGCTTTGTGTCCAGCCACCAACTACCCCAATCCTCATACATTTCTGCAACTGTTTTACAAAAAAGAAGGCACCTATTAACCTGTAATTGAATAACATTTTCCAGCATTGCTGAGGAGTTCAGTTTCCAAAGCCGAGGGATGGCAGGGAAACCTGGTGGAACATTCCCCATACCAAGTGTACAGTGCAAAAGACTGTGATCAGTAAATTCACTCAAAGACACATTCATTTTTAAAACATGCAGAAATCTAGAAATAAAGAAATGATCAAGTCTAGTGAAATATGCACTTCTTTGATAGGTAGCACCACCCTGCTTATGCAAGGAATGATAAGCATCCTTTAACATGACCATTTCTAATATACCCCTTAAAGTATGAGAATCACAGTAGTTTTTTTCCACATTATCCTTAAGTTTAACTTCCAAATTGCAATTCATACCCCTTCCCCAAATAACAGATCTAGTAGTAAATAAAAAAGGTTTAATTTGACTAAACAAATCAATCCTAGAACTCTTACTCTGAGGTACATACGTATTGATGAGGCGTAGAAGAAAACCTTGGAAAATGCAGTCTAGAATCATAGCTCTTCCTGGTACCAGATCTATAAAACTGTGTACCCAGATGTCATAAGTACGAAAAAGAATGCCCAGACCATCTGCCATATCAGCCCCAAAAGACCCAAAAAGAAGGTCCCCAGGGTGAAGAACGGTTAGATTGTACAATATAAGTGATGGAATTAAACCTAGTTTCTGGTTTAACCTGTTTAGGAGGCAGTATAGTGCAATGGTCTAAGGCTCTGAGCTGCAAATCTGGTGACATCCAGCAGACCAGACATGGGTTTGAATCCCACAGCTTCCACTTGCATACTGTGTGACCATGAGCAAGTCATTTCATAGAAACATAGACTTTGACGGCAGATAAGGACCGCTAGGCCCATCTAGTCTGCCCATTTCCCTACCTACAGGATAGGCCGCAGATCCTAGTTAACCAACAGCCTATTTCTTCCTACCCCTCACAAGAATTGCCTTATGTCTGTCCCATGCAGTCTTGAATTCTCCCACAGTTTTAGACCCACAACCTCCTCAGGAAGACTGTTCCATGCATCCACTACCCTCTCTGTGAAATAATACTTCCTCAAATTGCCCTGAACTGCCCTCCTTCTATCTTTAAATTGTGTCCCTTGTTCTTGCAAGTCTCTTTTCTGAAAGATGCTACCCTTTTGGACTTTGTTGATTCCACTAGGTGCCTTAAAGTTTCTATCATGTCCCTCCTCTCCCTTCTTTCCTCAAGGGTATACATATTAAGCTCCTTTAGTCTCTCCTCATCGGCTTCTCTTGCAGACCCTGCACCATTTTAGTTGCCCTCCTCTGGACTGCCTCTATCCTGTCTATGTCCTTGCAGAGATGGGGTCTCCTGAACTGGACACAGTACTCCAGATGGGGTCTCACCAACTGTCTGTACAGAGGGATAACAACTTCCTGTTTTCTGCTGATGATGCGTCTCCCTATACATCCCAGTATACCCCCAGCCCTCCCTACTGCCTTCTCACATTGCTTGCTAACCTTAAGGTCATCTGATAGGATTATCCCCAGGTCCCTTTCCTTTTCTGTTGTTGTTACTACCTCCCCACCCATTGTGTATTCTTCCCTTGGGTTCTTGTTTCCCAAGTGCATTATTTTGCACTTCTTTGAATTGAATCCTAGCTGCCATACTTCTGACCATTCCTCCAACCTTGCCAAGTCCCTTTTCATCCTTTCCACGCCTCCTTGTGTATCAATCCTGTTGCAGATCTTTGTGTCATCTGCAAAAAGGCATACTTTTCCTTCCAGTCCCTCTGCAATGTCACTGATGAAGACATTAAAAAGGACTGGACCCAATACTGAACCCTCGGTGCCCACTAGTAACCCCTCTTTCTTCAGAATGGACTCCATTTACAATTACCTTCTGTGTCCTGTTGTCCAGCCAATGTTTTACCCAGGCTACCACCTGGGTCCCACTCTAGGCTGGTTAATTTGACAATTAATCTTTTGTGTGGGACTGTGTCAAATGCCTTGCTAAAGTCTAGGTAGGCCATGTCCAGAGCCCCTCCCTGGTCTACTACTTTGGTCACCCAGTCAAAGAAATCTATTAGATTCTTCCAACATGACCTTCCCACTGTGAACCCATGCTGCCTTGGGTCCTGTGCTCCACTGGCCTCTAGGTACTCAACAATTCTTTCCTTCAGAAGTGACTCCACCACTTTCCCTACCACAGAGGTCAGACTGACAGGTCTGTAGTTTCCTGCCTCTGTCTTGGTCCCACTTTTGTGAAGGGGAATCACATCTGCCTTCCTCCAGTCCTCAGGTACCACACCATCCTCCCATGATTTATTAAAAAGAGTAGCCAGTGGTTTCACTAGGTCCTCCCTTAATTCTTTTAGAATTCTGGGGTGAATTCCATCAGGATCCATTGCTTTGTCAACCTCCAGTTTTAGGAGTTCTTGCAGAACCCTTTCTTCTGTGAAAGGACTGGGAATGACCCCCCTATCAAGAGTGCTTCTGTTAATTGGATTAGGCACTTCCCCCTCCTCTTTTGTGAATACTGAGCAGAAATATTCATTCAGTATTCCTGCTTTTTCACTGTCCCCCTCTGCCCACCCACCATTCATTCTATTCAGCCTCACTATCCCTCCCTTTGTCTTTCTACGCTCGCTGATGTACCTATAAAAGGTTTTATCCCCCTTCTTAACTGAGTTGGCTATCTTTTCCTCAGTTTGGGCCTTTGCTATTCTGACTTCCCTCCCTGCTTCCTTCTGCCTTAACTGGTACAGCTCTCTGTCCTGCTCCTTCTGTGTTTCCTTATACTTCAGGAATGCTATCTTTTTCTTCCTGACTTTCACAGCCACCTCTTTTGAGAAACGATAGTGGCTTTTCTTTTGTTTTGATTTGTTTATTTGCTTCACACAAAGGCTTGTTGCCTCTGTGATGGCAGTTTGATAATTCCCCATTGTTGCTCCACACCTCCTTCTAGCCTGTTTGCTAATGCTTTTCTGAGGCACTCTCCCATCTTGCCAAAGTCAGCCCTCCTAAAGTCCAGTACCCTCACTTTTGTTGGCTTGACTCTGTAGCTGAGTTAACGTGAACCACACTGTTTGATGGTCACTTGTCCCAGATGGCAACCCACTTCTAGATCTGAGATCCTCTCACTGCCCGTTTGAGAATACGAGGTCTAAGACTGCTCCCTCACAGTGGGTTCTGAAACTAGCTGTCTAATGCCTGCCACCTGTAGGGCATCAAGAATGGCCCTGCTCTTGGATGTGGCTGCAGCAAATGTGCTCCAGTTAACATCTGGCATATTCAGGTCTCTCATCAACAGTATCTCCCTTTTCTCTGCCATTCTAAGAATGCCTTCTATCATATCCTTGTCCATTCCTTCCCCCTGACATGGGGGTCTGTATACAACCCCTGTATGGATTGTGGTGCCCTTTCCAGTCTCCAATGTGACCATAGTGCCTCCTCTCCTCCCTGTTTACTCTTTTGTTCAGTTGCTTTTATCCCTTCCTTTACATAGAGAGCTACTCCTCCCTCTCTTCTCCCTGCCTGTCTCTCCTGTAGGTTATGTACCTGGTATGTTAACATCCCAGTCATGGTTCTCTGTGTACCATGTTTCTGTGACTGCTACGATATCCAGGCATCCCTCTTCCATTAAGGCCATCAGCTCAGGAACTTGTTGCCCAGACTATGGGCATTGGTACTCATTACCTTCCATTTCCTGATGGCCTTACTCCCTTTGCCCCATCCCTGTCCTTCTTGCTTTTGTCACTTTCTCCATTTACCCTCCCTTCTCCTATCGACACCTCTATGTTGGTGTTTGCCGCACTTACTACCATGATTATTTGGGGTGCTAGGATTTTCCTGCTCCTTTCCAGTGCCTCTCCCTTAGCTAGTTTTAAAGCTTGCCAATGAAGCATTAAACCTATCACCTAGGATCCTGATTCCCCTCCCGGACAGATGCAGCCCATCATGCCAGTATAGGCTTGCATCACTCCAGGTGGACCCCCAGTCCCCAGTGAAGCCAAATTCCTGAGCTCCACAGCAGTTTTTCAACCACTGATTGAATCCCATGGTGCGGAACACCCTAGCCTTTCCTATGCCATAGATGGGTAGCACCTCCGAGAAGGTTACCGTGCATGCTACTTGACTAAGGCCCCTCCCCAATTCCACAAACTCTTCCTGCACTTCTCTAATCCCTTTCTTAGCCAGATCATTTGTCCCTAGGTGGACAATGACATCCAGCTCCTTCCCCAGTGTAGCTGCTCTGCAATCCTGAGGATTCATTCCCTGTCCCTCCAAGCCATGGTGCCAGGCAAGCACCTTACCTCCCTTTCCCCTTCCTTCCCCAGTTCTACCTTCCTAACAATGGAGTCCCCCACCAGGAGTTGTTTCCTTCCCCTGCAGGGTCCCCTGCCACCCTCCTGTGGGTCTCCTTTGTGGAGGTTCCCAGCATCCTCCTTGGTCTCCACTGTGACTGCCTCCATAGAGGAACCAAACTTTGCCAGAATGGCATAGGAATTGTGGAGAGGTACAACTGGAGGGATGTGCCTCTGTTCCACCACCCTCACCCTCCCTGAGCCCAGTATGATCCAACCGCTCCTCTTTCTTGGCAACTTCTGAGGCAACGGTAGTGGCACTGGTGGTCCCTGGATGGAAGAGAAGGTCCCACAAATCCTGGCCAACTCAGCCTGGAGATGAGCAACCTCCTCCCTTAGCCCAGAGAGGCACCTGCAGATGGAACAACACCGCACCCTCCAGAACATCTCCGGGAAGACTGCTGCTCCACAGCCACTGCACTGCACCACTCCAATCATGTCTTATTTCTGGCCCCTTAACTGTTTGCAATCCTTACTCTTTCCTCTGTTTTTTCTCTCTCCTTACTTTCTGCCTGTGTGCCCTTTAAGCTCCTGATTGTCCTGTTCTGAGACAAGAATATCCTATATTTCTCAGTAGACCACTTACTTACTCAGAGGCAGACCTCCAGCAGCTAGAGGGGGCCGGAGAGCTACTCTTGCCCTTCTAGGATGGTGGGTCCTTGGTGGTTCTGTGATCACTCACTTCCTGCCCCTAAACAGGAAGTTCCTGTTGTCAGTCAAATCCTGTGCTCCCAGGTCGCACCTGGAAACAAACTTTGGCTTAGTGTGCCTTTCCTGGTTAAACAATTTCCCCTTTCCCTTTCTTGGAAAAATACTGTATCTGCCCTCAAGGTGACAAGACAAGTAAACCATGCCAGACATTGTTTAGCATTTTAATTGCTACAAGTATTGTAAGAGACCAGATATAATGATACTAGTTGAAAAGAAAGACAAGTTTATCCAATCTCTGTTACTTTTTCCTTTTCTTCACTTTTTTTTCCTTCACCTCCTGAGGCCCAACCACTTCCTCTTCACAGTACATTTCAGACACAGCCCCTGAAATGGATGAAGCATTGGACTTCAACCCACCATCTACCTCTTGTAAAACATCAAAAGAATTTTTAGTAGGCACAGGCATTGGAGAAGCAGAAATTTTACTAGAAGATCTAGTAATGCCTGCTGCTAGTAGCTCTGAATCCAAGATGGCGACCACACTGGGTCAGCCATTAACTTAGCTCTGCAGCGTGTTGTTTTTCAATGTTTTAATGTTTTAATATGTTTGCTTTTTTGTTCGTTAATATGCATTAGTCCCTCAAAAATATTTTTTAGTTTGTCCATTTACTCGCTTTACTTGCTATAATATTGTAGTGAGGATAACATAAGTTGCAGTCAGCTCTGTTCTCTGACTTGATTGCTGGCTTCAGTAAAAACTTTGATTTACCCAGCATTTCCATCTGCACTTTATTTGCTGGGATTGTCTATGCTCTTCGGTTGCTGGTGACTACTCAGCCGGTGACTGTTCAGCGTGGTGTACAGGACTGTTTTACTGGGAGTGTCTGCATGGCACTAGGGAGGTCTGCCCCAGACTGATATGAGAACCAGCATTTATTGGTGATCTGGCTGCTGGAAGAGTGGTTTGAGAGGACTGCAATCGAGTTTGGGAGCCTTGGAGTCTGGCTTTCTTTTAGAGTCTGTTCTTTATGGATAGAAACATAGAAACATAGAATTTGATGGCAGATAAGGACCGCTTGGCCCACCCAGTCTGCCCATTTCCCTACCTACCGGATAAGCTGCAGATCCTAGTTAACCAGCAGCCTACTTCTTCCTACCCCCACCCCCCAGAACTGCCTTATGACTATCCCATGCATGCTTGAATTCCACCACTGATTTTGACTCCACAACCTCCTCGGAAGGCCGTTCCATGCATCACAACCCTCTCTATGAAAAAATACTTCCTTAAATTACCTCTGAGCTACCCCCCCTCTATCTTCAAATTGTGCCCTCTTGTTCTTGCACACCTCTTTTTTTGAAAGATGCTACCCTCTCGGACTTTGTTGATTCCCTTGAGGTACTTGAAAGTTTCTATCATGTCCCCCCTCTCCCTCCTTTCCTTGAGGCTATACATATTAAGCTCCTTAAGTCTCTTTTCACATGTCTTCCGGTGCAGACCCTGCACCATTTTAGTTGCCCTCCTCTGGACAGCTTCCATCCTGTCTATGTCTTTGCGGAGATTGGGTCTCCAGAACTGCACGCAGTACTCCAGATGGGGTCTCACCAGCTGTCTGTACAGAGGGATAATAACTTCCTGTTTTCTACTGGTGATGCCTCTCCCTATGCATCCCAGTATCCCCCAGCCCTCCTTGCTGCCCTCTCACATTGCTTGCCCATCTTTAGGTCATCTGATATGACTACCCCCAAGTCTCTCTCCATTTTTGTTGTTGTTAGTATCTCACCCCCATTATGTACTCTTCCCCTGGGTTTTTTTCCCAAGTGCATTACCTTGCACTTCTTAGCATTGAATCTAAGCTGCCATACATTTAGGCATTACTCTAACCTTGCCAAGTCCCTTCTCATCCTTTCCACCCCACCCTGTGCATCAACTCTGTTGCAGATCTTAGTGTCATCTGCAAAGAGACATACTTTTCCTTCCAGTCCTTCTGCAATGTCACTTATAAAGACATTGAAGAGGACCCGATCTAATACTGAACCCTCACGGTACCCCACTAGTAACCCTCCTTTCTTCTGGTGGACTCCATTTACTATTACTCTCTGTGTCTATTCTACAGCCAATTCTTTACCCAGGCTGTCATCTTGGGACCCACACCCAGGCTGGCTAACTTGTATATTAATCTTTTGTGTGGGACTGTGTCAAATGCCTTGCTAAAGTCTAGGTAGGCCATGTCCACAGCCCTCCTGATCTACTACTTTGGTCACCCAGTCAAAGAAATCTATCAGATTCATCTGGCATGACCTTCCACTGTGAATCCATGCTGCCTAGGGTCCTGTGCCCTCTGGCCTCTAGATACTCGACAATTCTTTCCTTTAGAAGTGATTCCATCATTTTCCCTATCACTGAGGTTAAACTAACAGGTCTATAGTTTCCTGCTTCTGCCTTGCTCCCACTTTTGTGAAGGGGAATCACATCTGCCCTCCTCCAGTCCTTGGGTACCACCCCATCCTCCCATGATTTGTTAAAAAGGGTAGCCAGTGGTGTCACTAGTTCTACCCTTAGTTCTTTAAAGAGATTTAAATCTCATTCTCCAAGCAAGCGATATCTGGAGTTGGAAGCTTTTCTGTGTACCATCACCGATTATTACATATGCATGGTTGTGAGTAACAGTTGCGAACTGTTGCTAAGATTTTTCTGGGCTGGTGCTGGGGGTTGGCTGAGGGGTTTCCTCCATGGACCTGGAGTTCTCTGGACCCTGCTACCTGAACTTCTGTTGGAGGATTGGGGTTGGGGGTGAGGGGCATAGATTACCTCACGGTTGGTGGACGGTGAGGCCATCTCTGTTGTCTGGGGTCTCTGGGGGCTGTGGGGTTCCCCCCTGCTTTCCCCAACCCTGAAGATGTCTGGATTCATATAATGCATCAGCTACCACTGCGCTGTGTCAGTCTAACTCCTGCTTCCCTGCCTGGAACTCAGGTTTCGGCTAGTGAATTTCTGCCTTGGGAACTGTAAATCTTGGTTTGGCCTTCTGTCTGAGTTCCTTTGTCCTATGGGATCAGGATTATTATTGACTTTATTTTTTGAGGGAGGTTGTGAGAGAACCTCTCAATTATTGACTTTATTTGATTTTATTCATTTGTTCATTTTTGGATATTTTACTACTCCTTACCAGAGAGTGCACTGATATTTCTGGGTACATTTTTTTTGAGCGTTGCAGTGAGAAGGAGGTGGTGAGAGCCCTCCGTTCTCTGTTTGAAGGCTGCAATTAACAACTTTGTCTAGTCGTAGTGAGAGTACCACAGATATTGGACAGTAAGGGGGGGTGAGAGCCCCATCCCAATGGACAACTGTTTTAGTTTGTTTTCTTGTGATTAAATTATCTTCCTTGCTATGTGAGAGGTGGGAAGGAGGGGTTTGTTGGTTTAATTTAGTTTTAAGAAAGATTAATTATTGTTTTTTGTTTCAATATCTATTAATTTAAATTAGTTTATGGTTGACATAGTAGAAATTGTTAAATTTATGTTAGCATGTGCTTGGACCGAGTTTCTGTGGGCAGGCACTATTCCCCCTGTAGGCTGAGGGACCTGCACCCCTTCGACTGCCCTCCATTGCAACTCCAGGTTTATGGGCACTGTTGTGCCTTGGGGATTGTACGGAGGAGGCGGGAGGGTGGGGTTCTTCATCCGGGGGGGAGCGGAGTGAACGGATCGGGGCGGTGAGGTCAGGGAGATGCCCTGCAGTGAAATGGGTCCAGGATAGAGGTATGCAATGCCTGGTTCCCAAACCAAAGGGCTTAACTGATAGTGGGCAAGTGGCCTACTACTCCAAAGCCTCTCATCCAACCCAGGCGGTGTTATGCAATGCCAGGTCTATAAAGAACAAGACAGTAATTATTGCTGATCTTGTTGAGTCATCTGACCTGGCTTGCATCACTGAGGCCTGGCTGGATGAAAATGCTGGTCCCATATTGGAGTCAGCTATTCCAGCCAGGTACTCAGTGAAACATCGCCCAAGGTTGGATCAAAGGGGGTGTCGCTATTTGCTTTAAATCAGAATTGGGCCTTGTGGAGGTCCCAGTGGTGATCCCCAGATCCTTTGAGGGTATCATAGGAGCAGGTGTGGACAGCAGAATTCTACTCATTTATCATCCACCCAGTGATGGGAAAGTTTTTCTGCAGGAAGTTGCAGACTTCATTGTCGATCTGGTGTTGGAGCCTTCCAGGTGGCTGATCCTGGGTGACTTCAATGCCTGGGTCAATGATGAACTCTCTCATTTTGGTCAAAACTTCCTCCAACTAATGACTTTGTTGGGCTTTACACTGGTTATCACCACTGCTACCCATACTCAGGTCACTCCTTGGATCTGGTGTTCACCCTGGGGATGGAGATCACGGAGCTGGTGGTGAAACCAGTTGGGTGGTCTGACCATCACTCCATAAGGTTTAGTTTCACAGCCCCCCATGAGACCAACCCCTTTGGAGATGGTCCAGTACCGCTCTTTGAGGGGGAGTTACCCCTGAGGGTCTGATGGTGGTGCTGGACCTATCAAGTCAGTGGAGTGCATGGAACCAGATGCCTTAGTGGTGCACTATAATAGTGTGGTACTGAGGGTTCTGGATTCCATAGCACCTGTCTGTGTTCACCCCCTCTCCCTCCACCCTCAGTCCCCATGGTTTGATGGGACATTGAGGGAGTTGAGGAGAGTGGGGTGAAGGTTCGAATGCTGCTGGTGGAAATCTGGCCTGGAAGATGACAGACTTAGATTGATGGCCCATTATATGGACTATCAATCAGAAATCTCCCATAAGAAGGCAGAGTTCCTGTCCAGGGAGATAGCTGCATCAAGAAATTGACTGGTTCAGCTCTTTTGGACCATGGACAGACTGTGCAATCCAGCCTGCCTGCGGGGTCAGAGAGCCTTTTCACAAATAAAGTGTGATGAGTTTGCTTAGTTTTTTGATGATAAGGTGTTGTCGATCTGGTCCGGAGATCTGCAGTATGCGTTCAGCTGAGCATGGCAGTGATCGATGTGAGGTTACAGGCCCTCAGTTTATCTGGACAGACTTTGACCATCCAGCAATCTTGGATATCATGAAGATTGTCCAGGGCTTGCCACCGACTTGCTGTAATTTGGATCCTGGTCCTACATGCCTCCTTGTGGGGTATATGGATGCGATCAGACCAGTCTTTGCTGAGATAGTCTGGTGCTCTTTGGACCAAGGGGTGTTTCTGGAGTCTCTGAAAGAGGCTATCATAATGCCCCTTTTGAAGAAATCTTCCTTTGACCCTAACTGTCTCACCAATGACAGACCGATCTCTAACCTACCCTTTTTTGGGCAAGGTTATCGAGAAAGTAGTCACATTGCAGCTCGAGGACTTTCTTACCACCCATGAAGTCTATGATCCTCTCCAGTCCGGTTTCAGGAAGAGGCATAGTACCGAGATGGTGTTGGTTCGGGTACTAAATGATCTCCTAATAGCGACAGATTGGAGGAGTCATTCGATCTTGGTCCTCCTTGATCTCTCTGCAGCATTTGACACCATGGACCATGGGATGTTGCTAGATCACCTGCGGTTACTCTGTGGACTGTCAGGAACAGTCCTCAGATGGTTCCATTCTTTCCTTACGGGCAGAACTCAGAGGGTAGTATCTGGAATTATTTCCTCTGCTCCCTTTGCTCTGCCCTGTGGGGTACCACAGTGTGCTGTGCTTTCTCCCATGTTGTTCACGGTGTATATGCTGCCATTGGGAGACATTATAAGGCATTATGGGCTGAGTTTTCACTGCTATACAGATGATACTCAGCTCTATATGTCCTTTGTACCAGAACAGAATGACACATTATCGGTCTTCAACAACTGCCTTGCTGAGATTCAGGACTAGATGAGTACTAACTGGTTAAGACTGAATCCAGACAAGTCTGAGGTGTTGGTAGTGGACCTGGGTCACCGTGTAGAGAAGTTGACTCTTGGGTTTTCCTCTGGCCTTGTGCTAGGGGGCAACCAGTTGAGACCTTCTGAACAGGTGCAGAATCTGGGAGTAATCCTTGACAGCGAGCTGATGCTGAAGGCACAGGTGTCAGCCATTGTCAGGTCTTCCTTTTACCATCTGAGGAATATAGCCCAGATAAAACACCCAGTTCCGCACGATGACCTTCCGATATTGGTTCACGCCATTGTTTCTTCTCATCTTGATTACTGTAATGCTGGGGGTGGATCTCCACTGCCTGCAGCTGGTGCAGAACGCTGCAGCCAGGTTGTTGACTGGATTGGGAAGAATGTGCCACATCACACCTGTGCTTTGTGTACTGCACTGGCTGCCGGTGTGATGGAGAATCACCTTCAAGGTTGCATTGCTGACCTATAAGACCCTACAAGGTCAGCAACTGGGTTACTTGCAAGATCTCCTTTGACCCAACTGCCCTCTCCGCTCACTCTGCTTCACTGACAAGGGATTGCTAGAGATTCCCAGGGACCATCTTCAGTCATTGGGGGCCAGAGCTTTTTCCTTTGTGGCCCCGACCCTGTGGAATTCTCTACCTCGTCAGATTTGAGAGTGCCTGTCCACAGAGTCATTCAAGCAGCTTTGAAAACCAATTTATTTGAACAAGCTTTTGTTGGATAGGTTACCCCGCTGTTTTTAACCAATTTTAGAATTTATGTTTATATTTGTGCTGCTGCTTGTTCTTGTTATGTATCTGCGCTTTGATTTTTGAAAAGCACAATATAAATAAACTGGACTTGACTTGACTTGACTAATGTGTTTAGAAGGGACTTCAAAACCAGCTGAGGGAGGAGGCATATTAGACCCATCACTCTCTTCTCCTGATTTGTCAGGGGGTTCAGTAGGAACAACCCCAGGAGGGGGTCAACAATATTGTCCTGGCCTGGATCATGATTCCTCTTCCCTGCAGTTGAAGATGCTGGGGATGGGAAAGGGGAGTGAGCTGGGGGGGTAAGGCCTCTATTTGTATTGTGCATCAGAGACCAAATCATCCTTGTTTAGGCCACCCTGCCTGTTCTGACCTGCCCAGGGACACTGATGGTATGCATGGCCATGTTCCTCACAAAGATTACATTTGTGGACATTCCTACAGACAGTACTGGTGTGATCATAATCCCCACACAATGCACAAATCACTCTGCTGCAAGTACTACTCAAGTGCCTATGACTCCCACACTTGTAACATGTCTTGGGTTGTCCTGGGTAAAACACCACCCCTCTATCTTTCCCTAGAAAAAAAACTATTGGGAATGTGCTGGATGTCATCCCCTGGCATCAGCAATTTTACTGTAAAATGCCAGCTACCTATCTAAATACTTTCTGAATCAATGATAGCAGAAGGAGGACCCCAAACCTGATATTTTTTCTCTAACCAGAAACAGATATCTCCCACATTTACCCCTTCATTCCGAAACATAACATTTACAGTTTTGTAGAGGGGTTTAGTCAAGGGAATGGCCTAAAAGGGGCCCATAAAGGTAAATGTTTTAAAGTATTATATTTTCTCCTGAAATAGTCTAAACCAGAAAAAGTCTTAAAACTGATATCAAAAGTGTCCTCACCTCTGATGTTGATGACAGCATAAATGTCAGAGGCAATGAAACTCATCGAGTCCTTCAACAATTGTTTGGCAACATCTTGTCTATCTGGATGATCCTGTAGCCCACCCCTATAGCAGAGATGGACAGCATTTCTCCTAGGTGCCTGATCCACTTTATTTTGTCTGAAAAGATCAGAGAAGGTAGGGCCCTTCTGTTGATTTTTCCATCTAGGAGAGGGAGGGGGATCCTCAGCCAGAGCAAAGTCAGGTAAAGAAGTCTCAGACTCCCTTGGTGCACTATCAGTATTAACTGGGGGAGAAGCTTCCTGTACAGGTGCAGTAGGCAAGCAGTCAAGGCCTACCGATGGTAGTTTGGAAGGGCCGGGAGTACAATGCTCACCTGAAAAAGACATCCAGTCTGGGTCAGGCACCCTTCTCCTATCCTCTGTTCTCATCCAGCCTGAATGGAGCAAAGAATCCTCAGTAGACCAATTTATGGCTTCAAATGGAGCATCCATAGCAGCAAGCCGAAAAGACTTATGCATTCTTTCCACTGTGGTAGCACCGATGTCAGCCTGAAACAGCTGAGGCACTACCCATGGACTGACAGAGTCAATAGCTGGGTTTGACAGGGGAGATCCCACTGCGGGTTCTTGAACAACAGAGACATCTGCACACTCCTGGTTGGTGCCTCGTGCCTGAAACTCAACTGACTGCTCAGAAATTGGCTCCATGGGTGTAGGTAAATTCACTGGTGCAGAAACACCAGAAAACAAAAGACCACTTTCAGAAGTATCATGATGCTCTATTCCGGCATCTCCTGCAGCTTCCTCAGTCACCACACACAAATTTTTCATAAGCTCAAATGGAGCCTCAGACTGTGGCTCCAACTCTAAATGATGACAATTTCCTTCAGTTGCCAGCCTGAGACTGACTGTAGCCTGTCCAGGCAACAGCAAGTCCCCCTGCAGGATAGTAGGGGAAAGTTTTATTGAAATACAAAATTGTGCATCAGTAAACAACAAAAAAAATACAAAAAATACAAAATAAACCAGAAAAAGAAAGCATATACAAGTAAACAATCCTGAAACAAATCAAGTAACTGCAGCATCTGAATTTGTAATCCAAGGAAGAGCCGTCCAAAGTTCCAGAAGCACAGCTTCAGTCAAAAAAGTACATTCAAAATCATAAATGTGTCATAAGTCCCGTACAATTTTACGCTCTAGCTCCAAAAAGGAACAATCTTTAGAATGCAAAGTAAACAGACGGTGTGCCATCCAGATATTCCATTTTATAACTACAAAGACAAGGATCCTAGGTGAGAGGTTTAAATGCTTCATTAGCAAGCATTTAAACTAGCCAAGGGGGGAGGCACTGAAAAGGAGCAGGGAAATCTCAGCCTCCCCCCACAAAATATGGTAATTAGTGAGGTAAACACCAAGGTAGAGAAGTTATTATGGAGCAGAACAGAGGTAATTGTAAAAAAAGGCAAAAGCAGTAAGGACAGGAATGGGGCTAAAAGGGGTAAGGCTATCAAAAAGTAGAGGGTGATGAGTACCAATGACCGTAGTCTGTGTAACAAGCTCCCTGAACTAGTGGCCTTGATGGAAGAGGGTTGCCTAGATATTGTGGCAGCCACAGAAATATGGTACACAGAGAACCATGACTGGGATGTCAACATACCAGGATACACAATCTACAGGAGGGACAGGGAGGGTAAAAGAGGAGGAGGAGTAGCTCTCTATGTAAAGGAAGGGATCAAAGCAACAGAACTAAAGAGTAAGCAGGGAGCAGATGAGGCACTCTGGGTCATCCTGGAGACAGGAAATGGCACCACAATCCACATGGGGGGTGTATATAGACCCCCATCTCAGGGGTAGGGAATGGACAAGGAAATGATAGAAGGCTTCCTTAGAATGGCAGAAAAAGGGGAGATATTGTTGATGGGGGACCTGAATATGCCAGATGTTAACTGGAGCACCTTTGCTGCAGGCACATCCAAAGCAGGGTCATTCTTGATGCCCTACAGGGGCATGCCTCAGACAGCTAGTATTGGAACCCACTCAGGAGGGAGCAATCTTAGACCTGGTACTCTCAAATGGGGACGGAGAAAGAATCTTAGATTTAGAAGTGGGTAGACATCTGGAAACAAGCAACCACCAAACAGTGTGGTTCACGATAAACACAGTCATACAATCAAGCCATACAAAAGCAAGAGTATTGGACTTTAGGAGAGCTGACTTTGGGAAAATGAGAGAGTGCCTCAGAAAATCACTAGCAAAAAGGCAAGAAGGAGGAGTGGAGGAACAATGGGGAGTAATCAAAACAGCCATCACAGAGGCTACAAGCCTTTGTGTAAAGCAAATCAATAAAACACAATGAAGGAAAAAACCACTATGGTTCTGAAAAGAGGTGGCAGGGAAGGTTAAGGAGAAAAGGATGGCATTCTGGAAATATAAGGAAACACAGAAGAAGCAGGACAGAGAACGTTATCAGTTAAAGCAGAAAGAGGCTGGGAAGGCAGTCAGAATAGCAAAGGCCCAAACCGAGGAATGGATAGCCAATTCTGTTAAGAAGGGGGATAAGACCCTTTATAGGTACATTAGGGAGTGAAGAAAGACCTAAGGAGGGATACTGAGGCTTAATAAAGGGGAGGGAATGTGCGTAGAGGTTGACAGTAAAAAAACAGGGATACTGAATGAATATTTCTGCTCAGTATTCACAAAGGAAGAGGAGGGGGAGGTACCTAAACCAAACAAGAGAAACACTCTGAAGACAGGGGTCGATACCAGTCCATTTACAGAAGAAATGGTTCTAAAAGAAATAAAAAAATTGAATGTGGACAAAGCAATGGGGCCTGTTGGAATTCACCCAAGAATTCTAAAAGAACTAAGGGTAGAACTAGTGACACCGCTGACTACTTTCTTTAACAAATCATGGGAGGATGGGGTGGTACCTGAGGACAGCAGGAGGGCAGATGTGATTCCTCTTCACAAAAGTGGGAGCAGGATAGAGGCAGGAAACTGCAGACCAGTTAGTTTGACCTCAGTGGTAGGGAAAATGATGGAATCACTTCTGAAGGAAAGAATTGTTGAGTACCTAGAGGGCAGTGGGGCACAGGACCCAAGACAGCATAGATTCACGATGGGAAGGTCATGTCAGATGAATCTAATAGATTTCTTTGACTGGGTGACCAAAGTAGTAGACCAGGGAGGGGCAGTGGACATGGCCTACCTAGACTTTAGCAAGGTATTTGATACTGTCCCACACAAAAGATTAATACACAAGTTAGCCAGCCTTGGAGTGGGTCCCAAGGTGGTAGCCTGGATAAAAAATTGGCTAGACAACAGGACGCAAAGGGTAGTAGTAAATGGAGTACACAGTGAAGAAGGAAGGGTTACTAGCGGGGTACCACAGGGTTCAGTACTGGTACCGGTCCTTTTTAATGTCTTTATAAGGGACATTGCCAAGGAACTGGAAGAAAAGTATGTCTCTTTGCAGACGATACAAAGATCTGCAACAGGGTGGATACACAAGATAGAGTGGAAAGGATGAGAAGGGACTTGGCAAGGTTGGAGGAATGGTCAAATGTATGGCAGCTCAGATTCAATGCAAAGAAGTGCAAGGTAATGCACATGGGAAACAAAAACCCAGGGGAAGTGTACACAATGAGGGGTGAGATACTGACAACCGTAAAAATGGAAAGGGACCTCAGGTAATTATATCAGATGACCTAAAGGTGGGCAAGCAATGTGAGAAGGCAGTAAGAAAGGCTGGAGGGATACTGGGATGCATAGGAAGAGGCATCAATAATAGAAAACAGGATGTTGTTATCCCTCTGTACAGACAGCTGGTGAGACCCCTTCTAGAGTACTGTGTGCAGTTCTGGAGACCCCATCACTGCAAAGACATAGACAGAGTGGAGGCTGTCCAGAGGAGGGCAACCAAAATGGTGCAGGGTCTGCACCAGAAGACATATGAAGAAAGACTAAAGGAGCTTAATAGGTATACCCTTGAGGAAAGAATGGAGAGAGGGGACATGATAGAAACATTCAAGTACCTCAAGGGAATCAACAAAGTCCAAGATGATAGCATCTTTCAGAAAAGAGATGTACAAGAACAAGGGGCACAATTTGAAGATAGAGAGGACGGCTCCAGAGGTAATGTGAGAGTATTTTTTCACAGAGAGGGTTGTGGATGCATGGAACAGCCTCCCTGAGGAGGTCATGGAGTCAAGAACAGTGGAAGAATTCAAGAATGCATGGGACAGACATAAGGCAGTCCTAGTGGGGGGTAGGAGGAAGTAAGCTGTTGGTTAACTAGGATCAGCAGCTTATCTGTTAGGTAGGAAAATGGGCAGACTAGGTGGGCCAAGCGGTCCTTATCTGCCATCAAATTCTATGTTTCTATGTTTAGGGTATCCTTATGCCAAACAGTCCACTAAGGGGAAAAAGCACCAAACGTAATGTTTGAATAATTTACCGTCTGAAACAAGGGAACAGCCCAAGCCTGAGACAAAAAACCCCACCAATCTCGAATAAAAAAACAATCAAAAAATAAGTGGAAAATAGTTTCTTGCTCAGCAATACATAATGGTCGGGAACAAAAACGTTCCTGTGACTGTTTATGTTTTTGATTCACTTTTACATTAATACTTTCATGACACGACAGCCAGTGGAAATCCCACATGTGTGCAGGCACTCTCATACATCTCAAAAGAAGAAAAAGGGAAGGAAGATCCTGGCTAGGGCATTTATCAAAAGGCAACTGTACAGCACAAATGGTCGAAAGCTGACCTCTATATAAAAGTTTATGAGAGGAATTCAGTACTATCTGTGTTGTCACCTTCCATTGTTTCAGACATAACGTGTTTAATATAAATCGGTATGCCATCAGAGTGTTGAAGCACTGTTAAAGAACTGCTTTCCCACTGATGAAATCATACACAACAGGAGTCATAGAGCCATGGTTCCCAGCCCCTCTGAGTATTAATCAATAATAGTCTTAGATTTGCAGTAAAAAAAATGTATGTAAAAAACAACAGAGGGTTAATCATATGTACACCACCATCAGTGATAGGCAAATAAGCCACATTCCTCTTAATGGGGTTTAACCTACTTCCTCAAAAGGCCTGAAAAAACAGGCTGAAAGCAGCAGTTTCTAATCGTTTAGGAATAGGAAAAACATAACTCAAATAACGAAAAGTCTGAAGAAAATAGGATTTAATTAAAAAAACACGTTTCTTTTAACCAATCTGCTCTCTATTCCAATGGGTGACTTTAGTTTTGCCTAGTTGCAATTTAGCATCCCAGTTTAAATAATCAGAATCAGGAGTCCCAAATAAAACACCCAAAACATGAATAGAACCTGTAACAAAACGCAAAGGACCAATGGAGCCTAAAGGAACCGATGAGGAATCCAACCTAACACTCAGACTCTTATCAAAATTTAAAACTGCCCCCAAAAAGTCTTTTCATTTTGAACGTACCTCAAGAGAAACAATAACAGAACTCTTGTCCGCCACTAAAAAACATACATCATCAGCATATGCGCTAGCCGAGTAAGGTGACAGCATTGCTGGACTAAAAATAGCTTGAATCTGAGGATGAACATTTAAATGGTGTAGCAAAACATCAAGAAAAAACACATACAATAGAGGGCTCAGAGGACATCCCTGACAGACCCCTCTTTTAATCGGTATCATCAGATCCACCCAACCATTTACTACCAGTACAACAGTAGCCATCCTATAAAAGGCACGAAACCATCGAATTATTACAACAGGTATGTGCAAAAATTGAAGTGTCTCCCACAAGAAATCATGACTAACAGAATCAAAAGCCACCTGCTGATCTACTAAAACAACATACCCTGTAACCAGATTGGCATAACCATGAGAAAACAACTCTCGAAGGAGAATCAAATGGTCGGATACTCTTCTGTTGGGCATTGAACAAGATTGTGCTGGATGAATAACCACCTCAGCAATCACCAACAAACGTTTTAATATTATTTTCATAAACAACTTAAAATCAGTATTTAACATACATAAAGGACACCAATTCTTGAGAAAGTGAGCATCTCCTTTTTGTTTGTATATATAAAATGTGTGAAAGGGACAAAGGAAAAGGCAAGGGGAAGGAAAAATGTCCACAGGCAATGAGCAATGTTTATGAAGAATTTTTGTTCTTGTCCAAAGCAGCCTTTACCAATATATTCATAGATAAAGTTGGTTGCTCTGTATCAGAGCAAAAGAGATGGTAAGGCGCCGTAGAAATATGAATGCAGACAGGATTATTCCATTTTCATGACTTCTTTCTTTATTGTATAAAAATGGAAGTGAACTCAACATTTCACCTACAGTGTAGGCTTTATCAAGAGTTGCCTTTCTAGAAAATACATAAATAAAAATAATTAAAAAATACTGTCTGCATCAAATTTCAAACATTAATCAACCATAATTATGTATAATTCAAACGTATTGACTCCCAGTGGTGCTACTTAAAGGGAATGATTCAAATAGTATCTCTCATCAATAAACAAATCCCCTAAGGATAGATTTTTTTTCAAAATTGACCTAAAAATATATAAGATCAAATGCATGTTTCATTCCAAACTTCTTAAATATTAATTTGCATGTCTCATGAACCCTAACATTCATAACAGTATGCATAACAAGTCACAAGAATATTCAATTACCCCCACACATCCTTTGTTTCAGAGAATGAACTTGTTTCAAAATCATAGTAGTCTTCCAAATTTATTTGTATATTTCATAAATATGTTGTCCCTTAGGTTCCTTTTTCCTAAAAAATAGAGACCCAAAAATTAATGATCTCTCATTTCTAACAGTGCAAAATATTGTTTCAAATTAATACTTATATGCTCATATGCTGTTTTGACATATTTTTTAGATAGTTCGTTTATAAACATGACATCCTACTTATTTCCAACATGATCATAAGTGCCCGTTAACTATGGCCTACCTCCTTATCCATTATCCACATTTAATGTTTATTTACATTAGTCTAAATGACTATCTATCTTTAATACAAAGCACTGATCTCACCTTATTTCCAGCATTTCTGAATTCCTATAGACAACAACTCAGCTAAATGAAGACATTATCCATTCATAAATAATCAGCAAAAATGCCACTGTCCTTATGAAATAAGGATTCATACAATTTAGTACATAGAAAACAGTTTGTATATATGTCCAGCTTTTAAACAATATGGAAGACTCTCATATTTCATTTATGTTCAACATAGATTACATTCCTTTTTTGATTACTTGCACATAATGCCTAATACCTCGATATATTTCTTGGAATAAAATAGATCTTTTCGACTCATCTGTACTACTAACCAGCTTAACATTTAAGTGACAATGAAAACCAAAGACCCACCATTTATATAAATCTACAAATTTACCCTGCTTTGAATTTTATATGCACAACTCATCAATTAAACGGTGTACTTATACTTTTAAATCTCTATGATAAATGAAGCATCAGCACTTTCCCCTTGTGTATAAACAGGTCGCCTTTACATAACAAACACTCTATAAATTACATCACTGTTTCTTTAAATCAAATTCATAAGTGTTTCCATTCCTGTTTCAGATACTACAAATAACATTTCAGTCAATTTGACCAGTAAGGGGAATCCTCTAAAAAAACAATTTTTTAAGTCATATTCTTCAAGACCAGTTATACTTGGTAATTTATAACCATGTATACCAAACTCCCCCATGTATTATATGTTCACTGAATACCTCGCAGATGGTTACATGCTGCATTTCTTCCTCAGTTCTATCCTCGTGCTATCTTGTACCTTGATATGTTATTCTTTTATGGATAACTCAATCTTCTTAACTCATTTAAGATACTTTACCGCTGTACCTCCAAACAGTGAGATTTAAAAGACTCTGTTTAATATACAATTCAGCAGATTCACCTTATTTTGAAGTTATTTCAATTCGGTTAACAAACATTTATCAGTAAAATACTGTGCTTACCATGCTTTTGTATTTTAATAGTATGTTAGACGTCAACTAGTCAATTGTGGTCACTTTTTCAAATCTAAAGATACTCTATCAATTACTTCACTCATTTTTTTAAACTTTAAACTATACAAGCCATTATTCCCCTCTCAGAAATTGTGTCATTTCAAATATAAAGACATTCAGCCATTAACGTCACTCATTTTTTAGCTTAAAGCTGTAAAAACCTCTGTACTCATTTCATTCACCAAAAATACTATTTCGACCACTTTAGACAAAAAATTAAGTTATTCAAAGGGCACATTATGCAGTACCTCTCATATTATTTGAAACCATACGCTTCACAACTAATCATATTTGTTAATTTGCAAATACTTTTCACTTTCAAACAGTTCACCACACTCCCCTGCTTTCAAAATACATCAGATGTTAACTGTATATCTCGCATGCATCTATATGCTGTATTTCATCCTTGACCCATCCTATCTTGTACCTTAATGTGTTTCAATCACCCTTTTCAAATCATTCTCACTGCTTTATAGCTATATATCTAAGCATACCTATTATAGATAGGCACAGCTGAGGATCTTAATGTCTTTAAACAATACATCAATGTCTGTGATTCGAATTTGAAGTTTACGATGGAATATAGTACAGTATCTGTACCATATTTAGATGTCACAATGAGTATTGAAAATGGAAAACTTATGACTAGTCTATATAGGAAAGAAACAGCTCGGAATACTCTACTACATGCTGACAGCTTGCATGCTGAATGCTTAATAGAAAGTATTCCTTACTCTCAGTTCCAGCGTATACATAGGAACTGTGGACATGATAAGGATTTTGACAAAGAAATGAATGCAGCTACATGTAGGTTCAAAGAGAGGGGATATAATAAAAAAACTTTATATCAGGCTATGGCCCGTGTACAGGAAACTACTCAGAGGGATGCCCTTATGGGACATCAAAATAGACAATAAGAGAGATCAGTGGTCTTAAGTGTTAGACATAACCATAAAATGAAGGAGATTAGGAATATTATATATAAACATTGGTCAATATTAAGAGATTTCCTGATGGAAAATAATGTTTTTGGTACAGTACCATTGATAGCAGAAAGGAAAGTCATAACTCTGAGGCAAAAATTGGTCCATACAGACCATAGACAAGGACACCAGGAGGATAACAAGCAGTTACTGCTAGGACCCCTACATCCTGGTATGGTGCCTTGTGGTAAATGTTCTGTTTGTGGTCACACTGGTAAAAAACTAAAATACAGACATCCATATACCAACAAGGAATATGAATTACGACAGTCTATAACTTGTGATACAGCAGGGGTTATCTACATTTTACAGTGTCCTTGTGACAAGATCTATATTGGTAAAACTATTAGACCATTGAAACAGCAGATCCAGGAACATAAATCAAGTATTCGAAATAAAAAATCTTCACCAGTATCAGATCATTTTTTAGAATTAGGACATACAGGAGCATCATTTAGATTCTGGGAGTTAGAAGCTGTGAAGCCCTCTTTAGGGGGGGAGATTTTAATAAAACAGTTGAACAAATTGAAAACCATTGGATTTTTGAAATGAATGCATTAAAACCACAAATAGGTTTGAATAAAGAAATAAATTGGAATTGTTGTAGGAAATAATAGCACACATTGAAACAATTATTTTCTGATGAGAATCAGTTAATTCTGATGTGTTTAAATGGATGGTAAAGGACAACATAGGAATTAAGATACTGGAGTGTTTAGGACATCCTAGTAATGAAGATACATAACCTGCATCTTAAAATAAGAAATGGGGTATAGTCTGCTAAATTGTAAGATGGTCCTATGGGTTGGAGTGTTTTGGACATCCTAGTAATTAAGATAAATAACCTGCATTTTAAAATAAGGTAAGGGGTATAGTCTGCTAAATCGTAAGATGGTCCTATGGGTTGGGCAAACAGTTGGACTGATAAGTACATTCCAGCAATTAAGATGTGGAATTTCATTTATAATGTTAATTTTAGAGTATGGGTTGTGAAACTAAAAGATGGTCTTTAATTTAGTATTCGATACAGTTGGAACAGCATCTCCTTGGTCCCCACATGTTTTCCTGTTCAGGTTTGTGGTAAAATGAGAGAGGATGATTTCAGGGAATCAAGTTTGGTTATTCAATCTGTCTTAAACCGTAATGACTAATACGTCAGGCAGTATGGTGCATTCTGCCCTTTTAGCAACTCATTTTTCTGACTAGATTGGTCAAAATGGCATTTTTAATTAATGAAACAGCAATAGAGACATTTGTAGATTTAAGTTAAAAAATGATCTGTAAATGGCAGAGCCTTTTGAGATCTGAAATGGCATGATTGTTTTAAATGGGTATAAAGGCCTATATAGCTTTAAGTAAAAAATAAGTGACGTAATTGGCAGAGCTTCTCTGGATTTGAAAAAGCGACCACAACTAGCATGCACACACAAGGGGAACTAGTTGGCGTCCTACGTATCATGAAAGTTTAAAGGTATGGTAAGCACAGTACTCTATTTGATAGAAGTTGATGAACCAAATTGAATTAACATTAAAATAAGGTGAATCCGCTGAAGTATACATTTAGTGAAGCATTTTAGTTTCACTGTTGCCTAGATGTATAGATGCAAAGCAGTGAGAATGATTTAAAAAGGGTGACTGAAACACATTAAGGTACAAGATAGAATGGGTTAAAGATGAAATGCAGCCTATAACCGCATGTGAGGTATGCTTAGATATATAGCTATAAAGCAGCGAGAATGATTTGAAAAGGGTGATTGAAACACATTAAGGTACAAGATAGAATGGGTCAAGGATGAAATACAGCACATAGATACATGCGAGATATACAGTTAACATCTGACGTATTTTGAAAGCAGGGGGAGTGTGGTGAACTGTTTGAAAGAAAAAAGTGTTTGCAAATCAACAAACATGATTAGTTTTGAAGCGTATGGTTTCAAAAAGTATGAGAGGTACTATATACTCTGCCCTTTGAATAACTTAATTTTTTGTCTAAAATGGTTGAAATAGTATTTTTGGTGAATGAAATGAGTACAGAGGTTTTTGCAGCTTTAAGCTAAAAAATGAGTGACGTTAATGGCTAAATGTCTTTATATTTGAAATGACATAATTTTTTGAGAGGGGAATAATGGCTTGTATAGTTTAAAGTTTAAAAAAATGAGCATCATAATTGGTAGAGCATCTTTAGATTTGAAAAAGTGACTGCAATTGACTAGCTGGCATCTAACGCACTATTAAAATACAAAAGCATGGTAAGCACAGTATTTTACTGATAGAAGTTTGTTAACCGAATTGAAATAACTTCAAAATAAGGTGAATCTGCTGAATTGTATATTAGACAGAGTTTTTTAAATCTCACTGTTTGGAGGTACAGCTGTACAGTATCTTAAATGAGTTAAGAAGATTGAGTTATCCATAAAAGAATCACATATCAAGGTATAAGATAGCATTAGTATAGAACTGAGGAAGAAATGCAGCATGTAACCATCTGCGAGGTATTCAGTGAGCATATAATAGATGGGGGAGTTTGGTATACATGGAATATGACTTAAAAAATATGAGATTTCTTACATTGTTTTTTTAAAGGATTCCCTTTACGGGTCAAATTGACTGAAATGTTATTTGTAGTATCTGAAACAGGAATAGAAACATTTATGAATTCGATTTAAAGAAACAGTGATGTAATTTATAAAGCATTTGTTATGTAAAGGCGACCTGTTTATACACGAGGGGAAAGTGCTGATGTTTCATTTATCATAGAGATTTAAAAGTATGATAAGTATACCATTTAATTGATGAGTTGTGCATATAAAATTCAAAACAGGGTAAATTTGTAGATTTGTATAAACGGTGGGTCTTTGCTTTTCATTGTCGCTTAAATATTAAGCTGGTTAGTAGAACAGATAAGTCGAAAAGACCTATTTTATTACAAGAAATATATTGAGGTATTAGGTATTATGTGCAAGTAATCAAAAAAGTAATGTAATCTAATATATGTCAAACATAAATGGAATATGAGAGTCTTCTGTATTGTTTAAAAGCTGGACATATATACGGGGACTTCATGAGGCAGTCAGGATCTGCACTAAGTTGAAACGTAAGGGAGCAAGGTCACATAAACCATGCTGGTGGTCCAGTGAGGTACAGGTAGCAGTCAGAGAAAAGAAGGCGGCCTACAAAAAATATAAAACAACAAGAGGGGATAGGGATAAGGAAATGTACCAGCTTGCATCTAGAAAAGTCACCGTATGGTGAGGGAGCAAAGTCCAGTAAAGAGCAGCGGCTGGCACAGGGATACATGGAGGGAAAAGGGTTCTTCCGGTACATTGGGGGAGCAAAAGAAAACTAAGGGCCATCTCAGCAGATTGAGATCAGAAGGAGGTGGGTGGAAGAGGCGAGGGACCAGGCAGAGGTATTTAACAGTACTTTGCCTCTGTGTTCACTAGGGAGGGTATGGGATATCTACAAAGCAAGGCACGAAGGGGATAGAAAACACATCAGTAAGTGGGATCAGGGCAACAAAAATGGAGCAAGAGGGGAGAGGGGTACCCCAGGGTGTCCATCTGGGTAAAGATAAAAAGGCCAGTAAGGTGGAGGGACGGATGATGCTATCTCTGCCAAAAGGTGTGGTTAGCCCTCAAGGCCCTAAAGAAGACAAATCTCCTGGGCTGGATGGCATTCATCTGAGAGTACTATGGGATTGGCGGACATACTGGCTGCACCCTGGCGGAGCTTTCAGCAGGTCACTTGAGACAGGGGAGGGTACCTAGGGATTGGCAAGAGGCACATGTGGTGCCAATCCATAAAAGGGGTCGAGGGAAGTACCAGGTAACTATAGACCCATCAGTTTGACCTCGGTGGTGGGAAAATTAATGGAGAGTATACTAAAGGAACGATTGGGGGTGTACTTGGAGGAGGTGGGAGGTCTGGATAGTCGGCAACATGGTTTTGTGACAGGTAGATCATGTCAAACCAACCTTGTGGAGTTCTATGAATGGGTAACATCAGAACTGGACAGGGGTAAGCCTGTGTATGTATTATTCTTGGACTTCACCAAAGCGTTTGACTCTGTCCCCCACAATGGTCTGGTGGAGAAACTGATGGGGTTAGGAGTAGGCCCTTTGATGGTCAGATGGATTGAAAACTGGCTAGCTGGACACACTCAGAGAGTAGTGGTCTGTGGGGAGCTCTCTCGAACCCTAGAGAGAGGTTGGTAGTGGGGTACATGGGAACTCCAGTCCTAGGTCGATCCTGTTTAATGCATACATATCGGACATCAGGGAGGGTATAGGGTGTGAAATGAGTCTCTTCACGGATGACTCCAAGATGGGAGCAGTAGTTGAGGGAGAAGAGGGGAGGTTGGCCCTGCAAGGGGACCTGGACATCCTGGAAAGCTGGGCTCACACATGGAAATTAAATTTCAATATCACCAAGTGCAAGGTGTTGCATCTTGGTCGGGGAAACCCTAAACACAGGTACACCCTGGGAGGGGAGGCGCTGGAGGCCTCAATAGGGGAAAAGACCTTGGGTCATGGTGGATGCATGTATGAATAACTCTGAGCAGTGCAGAAGAGCTAGCAAGACAAACAGGATGTTGGGATGCATCAAGAGGGATCACCTCTAGGAGCAAGGAAGTGATTCTGCCGCTGTACAATGGACTGGTTAGACCACACCTTGAGTACTGTGTACAGTACTGGAGACCACACTTAAAGAGGGACATACAGCTCCTAGAGAGGGTACAGAGGAGGGCAACAAAGATGATATATGAGGGCTAGGGGATTTGACATATGAGGACAGACTTAAGGAGCTCTGCCTGTTTTCACTGGAGGAGAGGAGAGACAGGGGACATGATTGAGGCTTCAAGTACCTCAAGGGAATAAATAGGGTAAACATGGAGGGATCTTTAGACTAAAGCAGGGAGGTATCACCAGAGGCATGGTTTGAAGTTGGAAGGTGGAAGGGTAGGGGGAAGAGGAGGTTTTTCACTGAGAGGGTGGTGGACCCTTGGAATGCACTGCCTGGTGAGCTAGTTCAGAGATCCACAGTGAAGGGCTTCAAGAGGATGGGACAGACACAGAAAGTGGATGTATCAGATGATGTCCTGTCCCAGGGGGGTGGGGATGGATGATACGGGTTTCTGGAGCACAAGGGATGGGAGGGTCTCGGCACCCAACTAAGGATCTAAAGTTCGAGCAGACTCGATAGACCGTAAGGCCTAATCTGCTGGCAAATAGTATGTTAGTATATGCAAACTGTTTTCTACGTACTAAACTGTATGAATCCTTATTTCATAAGGATAGTGGTGTTTTTGCTGATTATTTATGAATGGATAATGTCTCTATTTAGCTGAGTTGTTGTCTATAGGAATTCAGAAATGCTGGAAATAAGGTGAGATCAGTGCTTTGTATTAAAGCCAGATAGTCATTTAGACTAATGTAAATAAACATTAAATGTGGATAATGGATAAGGAGGTAGGCCATAGTTAACGGGCACTTATTATCATGTTGGAAATAAGTAAGATGTCATGTTTATAAATGAACTATCTAAAAAATATGTCAAAACAGCATATGTGAATATAAGTATTAATTTGAAACAATATTTTGCACTGTTAGAAATGAGATATCATTAATTTTTGGGTCTCCATTTTTTAAGAAAAACGAACCTAAGGGACAACATATTTATGAAATATACAAATAAGTTTGGAAGACTACTATGATTTTGAAACAAGTTAATTCTCTGAAACAAAGGATGTGTGGGGGTAATTGAATATTCGTGTGAATTGTTATACATACTGTTATGAATGTTAGGGTTCATGAGACATGCAAATTAATATTTAAGAAGTTTGGAATGAAACATAAATATGATCTTAAATATTTTTCTGGTCAATTTTGCAAAGATCTATCCTTAGAAGATTTGTTTATTGATGAGAGATACTATTTGAATCATTCCCTGTAAGTAGCACCGTTGGGAGTCAATACATTTGAATTATACTTAATTATGGTTGATTAATGTTTGAAATTTGATGTGGACAGTATTTTTTAATTATTTTTATTTATGTATTTTCTAGAAAGGCAACTCTTGATAAAGCCTACACTGTAGGTGAAACGTTGAGTTCACTTCCATTTTTATACAATAAAGAAAGAAGTCATGAAAATGGAATAATCCTGTCTGCATTCATATTTCTACGGTGCATTACCATATCTTTTGCTCTGATACAGAGAAACCATCTTTGTATATATAAATCAGGGTACCCTTTGCAAAATCCAAGGGAATTAATTCAGTAGTCAAAAGAGAATCAAACACTGACATAAGTTCTGGGACCAAATGGTCTCCCAACACCCTATATAAGGCAGCTGGAAGACCATCCGGACCTGGGGTCCTATTAAAAGGCAAAGAACTGATAACCAGTTTAAGTTCCAGTTCTGAAATAGGAGAACTTGCCGCTGCCAGGCTTGTCTGTGAAGGGGCAGAGATATCAAGGTCATTATAAAGGGAAGCTGGGTCACCAGCTGCAGCAGGGAGAGGAGAAAAAAGGGTAGACATGTAATCCGTCACAATCCTGCAAATATCAGACTGGGAGGTACATAAAGCACCTGTAGAGTTCGCTAGGCAGGACATAGTTTTCTGTGCAATTAAGCGAGAATTAGATTCAAAAGGGCAAACAATATTATGCTTTCCCATGATGCCAG
This sequence comes from Neoceratodus forsteri, assembly GCA_016271365.2. NCBI lineage: Eukaryota > Metazoa > Chordata > Ceratodontiformes > Ceratodontidae > Neoceratodus > Neoceratodus forsteri. Next base: position 89,966,210 of record CM028136.1, read on the forward strand.
ATTTAGGCTGATGATAACGTTGACGGGATTATCGAGATTGATATCTCAACATATCAGCCTGTACAAAATGCAATTGTCAGGAAAGGCCTTGCCCTGTTGTATGTACTATCGTTAACAGTGACTGCAAGTGTACCCTTTTCTGTAAATAGTCTAAGTATTCCTTTCTGCATTTCTGACGGCTATAATTTTTCAGAAAAATAATCAAATCATGTTTCGTATCTGTCCATCACAGAATGGGGTCCTCATAAACAATAAAAACAGACTTCCGAGTCTGAATAAAGGACAACAAAGACTGCATAAACATTGATTTTTGTAATAAGGAAGTATTGAATTTCCAAAGACCCGGACCTTTACATAAAGATACAATTGGCCCAACCCCAACAGAAAGCAATCTAAGGTCTGAAACTGCCACAGGTTGTACCAAGGCAGAAAAAACAGATGACGTGCGAGAGAGAAAACCAAAATCAATCCGGGTAGCCAATCTACCTTTTTGGAACGTAGGAGTGTGCTGTTTGGCAAAAGATAAATAGGCATCACTTAAATGAGCAGTTTGAACCATTTTCACCAATTCATGAGAATCGCAGAGCAGTTTCTTAGTGGCAGTAAAAGAACTCTTATCACTAAGACTCATACCACAATTAAAATCTCCAGAAAATAAAACTTGGAAAGAAGTATGCAAGTAAGGGCAGACCAAGGAAAATAATTCTATACGAGATGCCTTGGTCTGAGGTTCATAAATGTTAATCACCCGATTGGGACAAGACCCAAGTACAAAGTCTAAAATAAGCACTTTACCTGGGACTACATCAAACAATTTAAGCAAGCGAAATCCAGGAACATTTATCAAAATTTCCAGTCCAGAACATGGGTCTTGGCCAATAGACCAAAAGGATGGGCCTAATAACCAGTCTTTCTGTGCTTGACCGATCTCATGAGTTGTGTGAAACCTGGTGTCCAGTAACAAAATAATCCCCAAAGGCAGAAGCCATAAAAAAGAAAAACCTAATTGTCTTTTCGTCATGCGTTTTACACTATTTACATTGATAGTGTGACAAACAAAGTGAGACATTCAAAAAAAAGAATACAGCAGAAAAGCACATCAAGATTTTTTTTTCTCAACTACCTTTTAACCCTTTAGTTTCACCCTGGCTTTCCATTTCTGAGAGAGGCCAGTACCAAGTTATAATTCAGAGTCAGTAGTACCATTGGGGTGAGAAGAAGCAATGGAGGAAGAGTCAGACACCCCTCCAGCATCATCAGAGATAGGTTGTAAGATTTCATACTTATTAGACAGTGGTACAGGGGAGAGCTCCAGAGATGTAGGAGAGGAGGACATCACCCGAGGATTACTCCTCGTCGACCTCCGATGAGCAAGAATGGCAGGTCCCTTGGGGGTGGCATATTACTAGGACCTAAAGTGGCATCAGGAAAAGGCAGTAAGGATGTATCTGATTCAGGTGTAGACAAAGTTGTGGCAGGGGGGATCTCAGGAAGAGAAAGCACTGGAGGTACTACACCCGGCACAGTATCAGAAGCAGAAACTGGTGGCATGGACTGGGGAACTACAGGAGGTAGTACAGCAGGACTAGTACATAGATGGGCCTTCTGCACCTGGGTAATAACAAAGCACTGATCCTCCTCACTATCATGAAACTCCTGATTATGGGCAGTCCACTGGCAATTCTGAAACGTGTGCCCCAACTCTTCACAGAGGTTGCATTTACATTCATTCAGACAGTAGCCCCTACATGACCCAGGTCTCCACAGATGTTACACTTTACCTTATCACACACACTACTGAGATGAGAGGGGTCACCGCACTGGTAGCAAGCCTTCGGCTGGCCTGGGTAAAACAGGACCCCTCTATCACGACCTATAAAAAAAGAGTTAGGTAAATGTACAGAGCCAGAGTCAGTAGTATGCAGCACAACTTTGACCTTCCACCCCCCAGTCCAAATATTCTCAGTGTCTAAGATAGCCTCAGGTTGTCCTAGAACAGTACAGCATTGTTTCAGCCAATAAAGATCATCAGATATATCAACACCCTCATTCCTAAACAAAATAGTTACAGTTTTGTAGGCTGGTTTAGTTGAAGGGATGGCCATAAATGGGGTCCATAAGGCAGTCATTTTCAAAACATGATATTTGGACCAGAAACGCTCCAGTCCCTGAGACATTTGAAAACTAATGTCGAAAGTGGATTCACTCGAGATGTAAATCATAGCATATATCTCATGGGAAAAATTTTTTAAAGAATCCTTGAGGAGTGTAAGTGCTACAGTACATAAACACGGTCTGGAGGCTCAGGTAAACCACCTACATATGAGAGACGTACAGCATTATGTCTTTTTGCAGCCAAAACTGGGAATTTAAATAAGGAAGAAATGGAATGACCTGTTCTGTCCTGTTTCGAGGGATGCAACAGTGATCCAGGGGCCAAAGTTCTCAGGGACACAGCAGGTGAGGATACCATAGAAGAACCCTTCAGAAATCCTAGAACAGGGTTTGTGTAAGCTCCAGTTCTGTTGGTAGACACAAGGGGTCAGAAGAAGCCGCAGCTTTGCAAGGCGTGTGTCGCAGCTCAGTAAAGTCTTCAGGGTGTGGAGACTGAATGGGAGAAGGGCCAGAGATCCACTGCCCAGCAACGTGCTCCTGCACCCAGCCAGCACCTCGTAAAGCGGTCTCCACAGACCAGGTAGGTGCAACTAGTGGCTCTGCAACCGGGGGGGGGCAGTTGAAAAGGGAGACAGTAATTCACCGACATTATCTACAAGTGTACTCACAGCAGTCGGTATGAAAGCAGACAGCATTAAAGCAGGAGGTGACAAAACAGGCTGCTCCCGACTGCCTAGGTCAGTAGAAGGCGAGTGCTGCTCCATGATCTGTCCCAAAGCACAACCAGGCATGGTAGTAGAAGGACTAAAACTAGAACCAGAATTGTCAGCACGGATCCGTCATAGTTCAAGATGTAATTTCATCTTAGTAATCACAAAACAGCGTTCAGCCAGAGCCAAACACTCTTGGATTTCTTTTTCCTCAGGGACAGCAGTATCAGAGTCAGAGTAGGGAAGATCCTCCTCAACGCCAGCAACAGACAGAATAGGTACAGACTCCATATCACAGGGTGTCTTCATGGGTTCAAGCACAGCTTCCTGCTGGTGTAAGTCCAAAACAAGATTGTCAGTAGTATCCTTAACAATAGTCTGGATTTCACTCAAGGCCTCCAGCAGTGCAGAGGTGGGAGCCGAGGCCATGTCACCCACCTCCATAGCTTCCTCCACAGCAGTCAAGGTTGTGGCCGCCACCTTGGACAGAGTTTCCCCCACTGGAGAGTAGAGGATTTTTTTATTAGAATAACAAATCAAATCAATACAAAACAGTGTTTCCTTATACAAAAGAAAAGTACAAATCATAACAAAAGCAAATACGTATTACAGTCATACATATCCAAACAGGCTGTCTAATAGAAAAGTAGAACTCCATTCTAAACCCAAGAGAAAAAGGCCCAAAAAAAAAAAAGTAGGGAAATATTTGATTGGAAAACAACATAATACAAAAATGAAAATCAACAGAAATTTTACAAATGATACAGGCAAGCAGAATACAGGTCTAACAAAACACAGGATCAGTCAACAGAGAATAATAACAACAACAAAAAAGATCTACATGAAATGATAGCTAAACAGAGCAACAACCCCTCCACCCCCATATTGACATGACTCAAGTAACCCCTTCAAACAATATCAATGGCAAGGCCCTCCACCAAAACCTTACTAAAGCATCAGGCAAAAATTTTCTCTCAGAGACATAAATAAGGGCTATTTCTTTCTTAATTTGACATTTCAATTCAGACAATGTATTATGTTTTTGCTGCAATACAAACAAACATCTATTGTGCCATATTCACCATTTAAACATGGCAAAAAGAACTCTAAGTTTACCAGGGAAAAAGGCTGCTAATGCAGGCCCAAAATTCTCATAAATTAAATCTGAGTATGTTATGCCAGGCAGCATTGGCAAAGACCAGTCGTGTGCCAGCTGAGGTCATAATGAAGTAATATAGGGGCAATCAAAAAACAGGTGAGACATAGATTCCAGTTGGCATAAACAAGTCTCCCCAACACAATATCTCTCTTGTAACTGTTTATGGGCTTGGTTTCCCTTAACATTTATTTTACCATGGCAACATAACCATAAGGTGTACCACATTTTGTCTGGGATCCTGCTATCTGTCAATTGTTTAGTCAGACATGCACTGTCACAAGGTAAAGAGAAACAAGGTGAACACAAAACATCATGTTCTAAATGGCAGAATATAACAGTTTTCTATTCTGTAAATCCCCTACCCTACAGGGCACCTGCCATTGTTCTATTTTCTTAAAGAACTCAATCAGATACCCGGAGGTCCCTGGGGGAATTTTAATAAAAGGCCTCCACTTAGGTGCTTGCCACTTGTCTATAAAATATTGAGACCAGGTCATAAAACTTTGCACCCAGACATCCCGCTGACCAGCTATGCAAGGGAATATATTGGAATGAACAAAGATAGTGAAAAAAAACAACACTGGATTAATCATATTAAGGCCTCCTTGCTTTATCGGCCAATAGGCAATAGATCGCTTCACCGGGTTAAGCCTACTACCCCATAACAGCTGAAAAAAAAAATGATAAAGCTGGGTTTCCAAATGCCTAGGGAAGGGAAAATATAACTCACCAATAAAAAAATAGGGAGGATAAAAGTTTTTAACATAAAGATGTGTTTCTTGCGTGACATTGGAAAAAATTTCCATCTGCCAATTTTGGTTTCCACTATAGCATAGCTGAAAGCCAGTTATGGTCTGCTGCAGCAGGTAGGCCAAAATACAAGCCTAAAATATATATTTTATCCGACTGGATAAGTACCCCTCCGATTTCGGGGGAAACATCCTGCAAAGGAATACCAAGAGAAAAAAATGACACTTTTTTGTGTATTCGAAGTGGAGCCAGAGATTAAAGAAAAGGCCTGTACAATCTCAATGGCCTGCTCACCAGAATTCCAATCTGCTACTAGAATATAGATATCATCTGCATATGCTAATGTACTGGGAAAAACCACTTCTGATGTCTCTGAAATATGTCTAATTCTAGCAGCCTCATTCAAAGTTCTCAAAAGATGATCTATAGAAAAAACATACAACAGGGGGCTCAAGGGGCACCCCTGATGTACCCCTCTTTTAACTAGGATATGAGAGCCTTGTAACCCATTGACCAATGGGGTCATATAGGCATGCCGGTACAGATTCCTAACCCAAGAGACAAACTCTGGTGGAACCCCATACCATTCTAATACTGAAAATAAATAATTATGAGGGACCCTATCAAAGGCCTTAGACTGGTCCAGGCTAAGGACATATCCTTGAGTACTATTTCCATCACAAACTTCACAGAGAATTTCAGATTCATAAGCATAGATCTATCAGGGACAGCACATGTTTGGGTGTAAAAAAATAACCTTCTTGGCAATCCGCAAAAGTCTAACTGATACAATTTTGCATAATATTTTCCAATCTGAGTTTAATAAACTAATGGGAGGCCAGTTCTCCAAACAAACAGTCTTTGTTATTTTTCTGTTTGAATAAAAAAATTAGATTGCTGTCCGCTGGGGCAGCAGGAATAGGAACAAGGCCCTGTATAATAACATTATACACCTTTGTCAGATAGGGTAATAGGAAAGATTTAGTTTTTTTATAAAACTCATTAGGAATACCATCCGGCCCAGGAGTCACCGTATTTTTTAAATGACTAATGACAAAATCGACCTCAGCACTGGTAATGGGCTGGTATACCTCCTGTGCCTCCTCAAGGGGTAAAAAAGGGATATGTAAGGAGTCAAGAAAACTGTTCCAATTCTGAGGTTCATATTCCTGGCCATACAAAGCCTGAGTATGAAAGGACACTTCTTTCAAAATGTTTTGATTATCCGAGATCCGAATACCAGTATGGGGCATTAAAGAGGGCATGTATTTGGACTCTACCTGTTGGTGGTTACTATCAAATGGGTTAACTACCTTAGCCACCCCTTTCCTTCCATATTTTTGTTCTAAGAACAAAGAAGTGGTCCTATCATATTGATATGTTCGCATTTCAGATTTTAATTGCCAGATCTGTGCAGAGTAATCTAATCGGAATTCCGTTTGCCAAGATAAAAATTTTTGTAACTGACGGCGACATTTGAAATACTGAAAATACTTATTTGAGGAATACTGTTTGGAAACCTTTTAGCAAAATTTTCAAATTTTGTATTTTGCCACCAGAAGGCTGAGTTATCATATAAAGAAAACACCAAAGGTTTGTCCTGGAGAAGGCTATATAGGCCATGCCACCCATTTTCTTCCCCTAAGATAGAGATATTCATTTTCCAAAAGGTATGAGAAATTGGTTTGTTACAGGGGCACCCAGTAGACAAAGTTATCAGGCAGTGATCTGATTATTCACACGGGAGGACTGCAAACTGTCCATTGGATAACCAGCTGGAAATAAAAAAAATAGTCAATCCTCGTGGAAAATCTACCACCATGAAAAGTGTGTGCCAGAGGTTGTGGGCCAAAAGAAGCCCCATCTTGAAGATTGGCAGTCCTGTATAATGTTTTGAGAAAATTGGAATCAGAATACAATTTTTGAGTTATCCCAGTTTTATCTGCCAAAGCCAAAATACAGTTAAAATCCCCCCAAAAATTATAGATTTTGATGAATGAAGATACAGTTGGATAGATTTGAGAGTATTAATTCTATGAGATTTAAGTTGAGGGTTGTAAACATTAATCAGTCTCCATTCCTGACCATGAATAATGACATCCAGAATGAGGACCCTACCCTGAATCAGGTCAACCAGCCTAGTAACTTGCACTCCCAACTCCTTTATAAGAATCTCCACTCTGGCACACACTTCTTCAGATAAGGACCAGAATGAGAGGCCACCCTTCCAGTCTCGAGATGCCTGACCAGTTTCTTGAAGGGAATGAAGCCTGGTATCCTGTACAAAAATAATGTGTGATGGTAAAGTGAGAAGAAAAGAAAAAATGGCCCGTCGCCTCTTAGGGTTTTTGAGGCTATTGGCATTCAAGCTGCCAAATGAGACAACCTCCCCCATATTGGCTAGTTAAGCTTTAGGACTTTTTCTTCCCTCTCCCTTTCCCCGGAGATTTCATTTTACACCTCTTTTTCCTACCCGTCTGAGTATGACCACACAATTGATCAGTGTCCATCAACATTTCAACCTGAGAAGATGCAACTGACGAAGCATCAGACTCATCCTCTGTTTCCGTAGTCTGCTTACGTTTATGCAGTACTGAAAACCTGTTTTTGACTATCAAATCAGAGAACTGCTGGTCAGAAGATGAGAGAGCACCCTTCGACAGAGAGCTTCTCATCTGTCTCCTGGTCCCTACCACCACCCAGTCAGGATCCTCTGGGGGGGGGTCGCTTCTTTGGGATCACAAATATCAGGCAACCCACCATTCATCTCAGAGTCTGCCTCTGTCACAACTGCAGAGGAGGCCTCAGAGGAGAGTACCAAACTCTCCCCACTGGCTACCTTACTTGATAAAGTTACGGGAGCACAGGAAGGTTGCATAGCCAGGACGGGGTACCCTGTTGTATAGTGGAACCTGAAGGGTGAGGAGAGGGCTCAGGAGTAAAAGGCCAAAATGCAGGCCTGGCCTGAGCTGACTGTTGGGCCTTAGCAACTGTCTCATCCTGGCTTTCCGTAGGTGTGGCAGGATTATTGTGGGCAGCCCAAGGACACTCCTTGAAAGAATGGGAGGCTGCTTCATATAAACTACAATAAGTGGGATGTGGACAATTAATACTTACATGTCCAGTACCCAGACAAGAAGAGCATTTCAGTCGGTCACAGGCATAACTGAGGTGTGTGTGGGCCCCACACCTAAAACAGGATTTGGGTTGTCCTGGATAGACAACAAAACCCCTGTCCCTGCCAAAATAAAAACAGCTGGGTAAGTGTTGAATTAAACCATTCACAACAGGCAATTTTACCTGTGCTTTCCAACCCCCTGTCCAAAAGAGTTCTGAATCAATTTTTGGGTCTGGTAGGTCCAACACAGTACATTTAGAAGATAACCATCTGACAATATCATCAATTGCCACACTCTTATTCTTGAATAAGACCGTAATCATTTTTATAGGGGGTTTAGTGAGGGCTATAGCAAAAAAAGGTGACGAGAGAGGGGGGTATGTTTAACTGTCTGGTATCTGTGCCAGAATGTATCCAAGCCCATAGAAGTTTTGAAACTGATGTCAAAATAGTTGTCCCCGGAAGTATGTATTAGGGCATATATTTCAGAGGGAGAAAACTGCAAACTAGTTTTAATCAAATTTTTCCCAACATATAAACGATCTGGAAAAATGTCCAGTCCACCCCTGTAGCGTAATCGAACTGCATTACGCCTTTTAGCCTGCTCAGGGGGAGGATGAAACAATCCAGCAAAGGAGCGAGGCTTCTTCGGGCCAGTAGTAAGTCCAGGAGCTGGGGTAGACTGAGACTCCAATGATGAAGGTCTTGGAGCTTGCGAGCAGGAGCCCCTAGACGAAGTCAAAGGAGCTTCACTGACTGTAGTGTCCCGAGCCAGACCAGCCCCTGCCCCCAAGGGAATCACTACAGGCTCAGCTAACTGAACCAACTCTGAAGATAACTCAGGTAATGGAGAGGCAGGAGGCCTGTCAGGGAAAGAATCCCCCATCATAGCAGTAGGCTGGGGTTGCTGAGGTCACCCCTCAGGTTCCAGTATTCGAGACCCACCTACCCTCCATTCTGGATGTTGTGTGAGAAGAAGGCCCGAGGGTAGTTCTAATGGGTTGGTTAAATTCAATAAGTCCCCCTGTGGTGCATGGCTATGATGGTCAGGAGAAGTCCATAAATCATCCAACGGTGATTTTCCCAACCTGTCCCTGTTAAAGCGTCTGCAATTGTCACCCCCGAAGCAGACAAGTTCTTATCAAAACAAGACTGCACATATGCAGAAACAGCTTGCCCCCTCAAGTCCTTCTGCTGAAACATAGTCATTATGTTCTCAGAAGACCCAGAACCAGATAAAACCTCCACAATACCTTTACAAGCTGCCACTGATGAGTCTGTGTGTGAAATAGAAACTGACCGCCGAACCTGGAGGCTGGAGTCCGTCACCAGGAGAGCAGTCAGTAAGCCGGTTTCTCCGGTAAAATCAACAGGATGCAAAACTTTCATGGAACATCCAGGGGAGCTGTATCGAGACTCTAGGCACTTGCTCTGAAGCAACACACAGCTGCCAGTCTCGACAGCTCCTGACAATGCCTTACAGGAAGATTGCAAGCCGTCTCCAGCTGACACTGGCGGCATATGTTGTGCTCGCAGCTGAGCCCTGTCACAAGACTGTACTCCTGTGCTGACAGGATTTCCAGCTGCCGGAACCCATAGAAAACCAGTTGAAAGAGCCTCAGCTCGCTCTGCACCTGCTACAGAAACCACAGGCTCACTCTCCACATTAAATCCAGTTGAAATCGGTACTTCTTCAGACTGCTGCATATTCCGGTCGGCAACAGAACCAGGAATCATGCTCCCAATGCTCTGCTCCACAGTGGTCTCTTGTTGAGGAGAGATAGGGAAGCAGACCAGCTTCTCTATCTCCAGCACATCCTCACCCTCCAATGTCAGACTCCGAGTGGCCATCTCAGCGAAATGGCCAAACCCTCTACTGACAGAGTAGAGGAATTTCCCTAGTGTCCTGGCCGAATTTCCCTAGTGTCCTGGCCAAATTTCCTTCATTCACTAAAAATATAGCCAACAGCTTAATCTGGTTCAAGGTTAGTTGGCATTCATCTCTAACCCACCCCCTCCCCGTCATGCCTGAAAATAGGCAGAATTTGTCTAGTGCACTTACCGGTCAAAAAAAAAAAAACTAAACCCCTTACAAACCCTTCTACTGACACAGAGCACATAGTTGAGAAAAAGATGCTTCATATCTAAGCTGTATCGGGATCCACAGCCAGACTTTTTTTGTTTCAGCTAAACATAAATGGGAAGAGGACGCTAGAGTTTCTCTAATGGAAACAGATTGGGTTCAGATCTGGCAACGAGTTCACAGCACCACATCCTCACCCTCCTGCAGAGAGTTTCATTGGCAGGTTGTTGTTAGGTTTTTCCATACACTGGTTATAGTTAAGCACTAAGGGCATTTTCCCTCTGATTTATGCTGGAGGGGATGTGGGATGGTTGGAAATCATACACACGTATTTGGGGAATGCCTTCACAGCCAGACATATTGGAGGACGGTTGCTGCAGTTGTAAACTGGCTGTTGGGGGTTGGATATCCCTTTTCATTTTCAGGTTTGGGTTTTGGGATTGCCCCCACCAGTTCTGAAGGGGGAAAGGGATTTAAAATCTTATTTTACATTCTTGTACTTGCAGCTTTAAAGACCCTTAAACAATTATGGCTTGCTTAAGTAATACCTTCGGAGGATCTGTGATTACACAAGTGTCACAGAACTGTAATTATGGAATGGGTGATGGCACTACTCGGGCTGCAGAGACAGCATTTGTTTTGCGGATGGCTGCCTTTTTGTAGTTCCTCAAAAAAAGAAGGACTTGACATGATAGAGAACCTGGCTCACTATGAATAAATGATTAATTAATTAAGAATTGCTGTAACTGTAAAAATTGAAATAACTGACATTCTTTATGTATTGTCATTCTAAGAATGTCTGTAGAAGTTTTCTAATCCCTGCCCCTGTGCTTACCTTATGGTTGTGGAAGTGTAAGGCTTGTTACTGTCCATATCTTAAATTTCTAATGAAGTTTACTTAAAAAAAAAGACAATCTTACAATGAGGCACTGACAGTCTGTGGAAGAAAGAATCAAGTTTCTGCAGCAGAAGTGAACAGGTTCTGCAGCAGGATTTCACAAATCCTGTACTGTATATCACATTTTTAACCAACTTTTTTACAAATATAATAATTTAAGATACCAATCATGAGTATGGCACACATTTTATAGTCTTTGGCTTTGCAGTCTTTAGATGTAATTAAGACGTTTTGTCTAAAACTTAAAAGTGCAACCAGTAGAAAGATATAAAAATTATTGTAATAAAATTCTTTGTCCTTAGATTCCTGATAAACTTATAAAGCTCTGTAAAGAACTGCACTCAAAGAAATCTCCATTGAAACCTAAGGCGTACACACTGTTAACTGAAGATGGTCGTAACTTGAAGTTGACCCCAATTGATCCTCACACAATCATTCCTCAGGTAAGTACATTAGCTCTACTAAGCACCAAGTATATGTTCTAAAATATCTTTACAAAACACAAGGTAGTACAGAAGGCATTAAGGGGGTGTGGGGGGACCTACCAATGGTGGTTCAATGGAAAACATTGCCATGGTCTTTGCTGACACATGTAACTTAACACAGTAGTGTGGCTACCTCTTGATGACTGACAAGAGCAGAACCAAACTTCCTGTATGTCAGCAACACAATGGTTTTACTAAATAAGAGCAAAGTCAGTTAAATTAGTAGCATCCTGGTTAATCATGAGGAAATATAAATCATAGATACATACACCATCAGCAGATAAGGGCCTACAGCCCACACATTCTGCCCATTTGAGCTTCTAAGTTCACTTTATATTTTCCTAGAAGTCCGTTGCCTCTTACTAGTGACCTCCAGAATTCCCTTATGCGTATCCCATGCATTCTTAAATCCCATGATTGTTTCAGCCCCCACTACTTCTTCTGCCAGGGTGTTCCACTTGTCCACCACCTGTTCTGTGAAGAAATTCTTTCTCACGTTTCCACACTGAATCGCCCTCCCTCCAACTTCATCCCATGCCCTCTAGTCCTGGAATATATATATATATTTTTTTGCTGACAAATAGTGTATTCCTGCACCCTCTTCCTCTCGGTAAGATATTTGTATGTCTCTATCATATCCCATCTCTTCCTCCTCCAGGACCTACATATTCAGGTCCTTCAACCTGTCCTCATTGGACTTGTGATGCAGTTCATGTACCACTATAATGATGTTTCTTCCGGAGGTTGTATTGGTGAGCCATACATATTGCAGAATCTCAGCCCTGAGTAACTGGCCTTGTAATAGAACTTCAGAAGTTTAAAGATCAGATTTAGTAGTGAGGTCCTGCTTCACCTAGTGTTCAAACTTTAGGCTTACAGCAAATCAGAAAAGAACAATGACTGCTAAACTACCATATGCTATGCATATTTTTATAAAATGCAAAACAGTAAAATAGTTACTGTCACTATATAATAAATTATCCAAACTGCAAAGTTTTAGAATTTTGAAAAACAAATGTGCAAACAAGAAACCAATGTATGCTCAGTATAGTAACAAATTAACATACTAACATACTAAAATGCCTGCAGAATAGGTCTAATGATCTTTCGTGTCTGCTCGTTTGGTCAGCCCCATGCTGGGAGCTGATCTTGCTGCCCCCCCCCCCCTCACCCTCTCTGGCTTCTCCCTTCCCAGTCCTGGATATTCTTGCTGTACAGGACTTTACTTCCAGAACCCTTCCCCTGTACCTGTCCCACCCCCTTTTGAACCCCTCTACCATCTCTGCCTCTACCAGCCCCCTGGGCAGCACATTCCATGGCTCCACCACCCTCTCAGTGAAGTAGCACCTCCTCTTTTCTCCCCTGAATCTCCCCCCCTCCAGATTCCACCCATGCCTTCTAGTTTCCGCTCCTCTTTCGTTCGGAGCACCCTGACTGCTCCTCCCCTATTTACCCCTTTCACGTACCTGAAGACCTCTATCATGTCCCCCCGGTCCCTTCTCTCTTCCAATGTGTACATATTTAGCTCTTCAAGCCTCTCCTCATAGGTCCTGTCCCCCAAGCCCCAAATCATTTTGGTTGCCCTCCTCTGGACCCTCTCCAGGAGTTCAATGTCCCTCTTTAAGTGTGGCCTCCAAAACTGCACACAGTACTCGAGGTGCGGCCTCACCAAGCAGTTATACAGAGGGAGTATCACTTCCCTCCTTCTGGAGGTGATCCCCCCTAGTGATGCATCCCAGCATCCTGTTGATCTTGGCCATTGCCCTCCTACAAGTCTCCGAGTTGTTCATCTTGACATCTACCACCACCCCCAGGTTCCTCTCAGCCATCGAGACTTGTAGCATTCCCCCCCCAGGGTGTACACTTGGCATGGATTTCTGGCTCCCAGGTACAGTACCTTGCATGCCCCTGCATTGAACCTCAACTTCCACTTTCTAAACCACCTTTCCAGAGCATCCAGGTCCCCCTGCAGGGCCACGCTCCTCTCCTTCCCATCCACCACTGCCCCCAGTTTTGAGTCATCCGCAAAGTGACTCATCTCACTCCTGATACCCTTCCTTATGTCAGAGACATAGGTGTTGAACAGGAGGGGCCCAAGGACCAATCTCTGAGGGACCCCACTAATGACCCTCCTCGGGGATGAGACTATCCCACCAACCACGACCCTCTGGGTCTGGTCCAGGAGCCAATTGCTTATCCATCTGATCATCTGGTTCCCCACCCCCATTTCTCCCAGCTTATTCAACAAGCTCTCATGAGGAACAGAGTCAAACATCTTGCTGAAGTCTAGAAAGAGGATGTCCACCAGTCTACCCAGGTCCAAGGCACTCATCACCCAGTCATAGAACTCCACAAGGTTTGTCTGACACGATTTCCCCAGGATGAATCCATGCTGTATAAAGCAAGCAGAGTGAGTGACTCAGCGGCTCCAGAAGACTCAACACAAGTGTTAGCACACTCGCTAACGCTTGCATTGAGCCATCTGAATCTGCCAAGTCACTCGCTCTGATCACTCTACACTTGGTGGCTTCTTCTGATCAAAATAGAGAAAAACGGTAGAATAAAAAAAACTGTACATGTTTCTTTTTCAAAATACTACTGTTTTATGGAAAATTACTACAATTTTGTTTATAACATTGAACTGCTCAGTCATGCTGCAGTCTGTGGTGAAAGTGAAAGTGGTTTGAAATGCCATAACAACTGTATTTTGGGTTATTATGGCTTTTGGGCTGGTAACAACCCAAAATCCAGTTATTATGGCATTTGAAGAGATTGATAATCTGGTTATTGTTTGGGGTCACCAGTTATTATATCTTTTTAATAAGCAATCATACAAATATGTATGCATTAAACCATGACAATGCATTGTTCTACTGTTGAGTTAATCCATGGATGTGTGAGAGATTGGGGTATGAGGTCACAGGGCAAGTGCCTCCAACCACCACCATAGTCATGGATTTATTCAGCAGTAGAACCATGCTCTGTCTTGGTTTAATGCTCTGGTAACATGGTAAGCATGTTATCTGTACTTTCCTAATGCTGGATTAAATATGGTCTCTGTACTGTACCTGTTTTTTAACTAACAATGGGGCCTGTGCTCCACTGGCTGGGGTTTATGCATGGGAGGCATGCATCCCACCCACAGAGCTCCACACCTGCAGACAGGCTTGCACCACTGGTATTCCTCAGTGGGTGCGATCCGTCCATGGGCATGCCACCCCCAAAGCACAGCATTCCATGAGGCAGCCGGGGAAGAGTTACAGACATGGGCAGGCATCCAATCAGATGCCCATCCTGGGATCCCTTGTGTGGAGGGGGGCACAGCAGCAGCTCTCCCCCATGGATGTCCACATGGCCAGTGGCCATGGAGGTGAGAGGTGGGTTGTGCCACCAGCTGTGCCTTGCCCTCAACCACATGGGGTTGAACTGGGGTCAAGGATGATGGCACAAGGGTGTGGGTTGGGGGAAGAAGGATCACAACACTCACTACATCAGCAGGGTAAGGGGACATGAGGCAACAGGTGGTGTGTTGTGGGGGGGAAGCTGCAGTCCATGGGCCAGTGCCCCCATGTGTGTGTGTGTGTGTGTGTGAGGCATGAATGGGAAGGTGTGGGACATGGCTAGGGAAGGGATGGGTGTCTCTGGGTGGCCAAACACATTTTTGTGTAGTTCCCCCTTGATAAGGGACTGAGGCATGGGGCACATAGGGGACTTAAGGCAGAGGTTCTCTGGTGTACAGGCTGCTCCCCCACACACACCCCAGTGTGCAGCACTACATGGCTTTGTGCATGTTGTGTAATGTTGGCATGCCCCCACCTACCACCTGTGTGTTCTGATCCACATGGGTGGGAGATTGTCTGCTTTAGGGCCGCATGCTCCTTTTAGTGCATGCTGTGTGGGGCACAATGGGTGCGGGGTATCTCTGCACCTCACATATGTGGCATGGAGGCACTCCACTCCTTTGAGCATAGGCCCCAATATTTGTCTTAAGCTCCACAATTGAAAAACTGTATCAAAATCCCCACAATGGAAGACTAAGGGAACTCAATATATACACCCTGGAACAGAGGATAGAGACCTCTGAATACCTCATGTGGGTAAATTGAGCAGGATGGTAATACAATATTTTTAAGAAGAAAAGGTGCTCAAGAACAAGGGGACATACTACAAAGCTGCAGGAAGGTTTATTCCATGGCAGTATGAGGAAGTACTTCTTTACAGCAAGAGAGGTGGATTCCTGGAATAGCCTTCTAGTGGAGGAGTTGGGGTGGAGACAGTGGTGTGGTTCAAGAATGCCTAGGAGAAGCACAAGAGAACCATAATGGACAGACAAAGGAGGGAGAAATAACTGTAGATCAAGCGTGTTCTTCATTAATAGTGTAGGTATGGAGAAATGGGCAATGTGGATGGGCCAAGCACTGCTTATCTGCCATCACATTCTATGTTTCAGTGATAAGTGAAGTTATCATTCATTTAATAAAGTTTCTCACCTCAAGAATGAAAGCAATATATTCCCCTCTTAAAGTATTAAAGAAGCATTTTTTCACAGAGAGGGTGGTGGACGCGAGGAGGTCCTTGGGTCAAAAACAGTGGGGGAATTTAAAAGTGCACGGGACGGACATAAGGCAATTCTAGTGGGGATTAGAAGGAAGTAGGCTTTTGGTTAACTGGTATCTGTTACTTATCTGAAAGGTAGTGAAATGGGCAGACTGGGTGGGCCAAGTGGTCCTTATCTACCGTCAAAGTCTATGTTTCTGTGTTTCTGAATCTGCTCTGATTTCTGCAAGGCATCTGAGCTACTCCCTATTGTACAAGTCAACGAGTCCTCGGAGACATCATGTTGGTGGTATAAATTTGTTTTAGAACAGTCAATCCACCGCTAAGAAGTACTACCATCAATACAGTCTTCACTGATTGTCACCAAGTTTGTCCTAAGAAATCAGTTGTTCTTGCTGCTCAACTACTAGTTGATGCCAGTCAGTAACTGGGGAGGTTTACCTGTGTTTGACTCAGCTGTTTGATTTTTCTCTGTTTGTTTAGCAGGGTAATTTCTCTGATAAATTGTTGTGTAGGTTGTCTTGCTGACAGGAAGGTCAACACTCACCGTAGTGGTGAGTCAGAGCTTTCAGCTGTTTGTTTCGAGAGGGCACAGTTTGAGCCCATATCCATCCTTCCCCTCATCCCAGGTACCATTTCCTTTATACCAGGGGTTCTGACATCATTTCCTCAAATGGGGAAGGTGCATACCACTGTCATATTCTTTCCTGAACACTCCACTGACAATATAAGTGTACACATTATATAATACATGTATATTTATATATAACAAAACAATAACTGGAAGGAGAGAGAAAAAGACAAGATAAAAAAAATCCTTGCTCGGGATAAACAGGAAGATAGACAGACATGTGGGGAGTAGTACAATGTTCTGGCTGTGGGGCAGCAGTCTTCCAGGAGTCTTTCTGGATGCTGAGATGCTGCCCTATTTGCAGGCAACTCTCTGTCCTGAGGGAGGAGATTGCCCATCTTCAGGCCACACTGGACAGTAGTAAGGGAACCTCTCCCACCCAGGGAGCACTAGGGCCACCACCACCACTGCCTCAGAGAGTGCTAAGAAAGCACAGCAGTTGGACCACAGTGGGCTCAGGGAGGGTGAGGATGGTGGAACTGAGGCACATCCAGTCAGTTGTGCCACTCCACAATCCATACACCATTCTGGGGGACCGTAGTTCCCCTATGATGTACGCACAAAGGAGACTAAGGAGGTTGTGGAGAACTGTCACAAGGGAGACCCACAGGAAGGAGGCAGAGGACACCACATGGAAAGGAAGCAGCTCCTGGTGGGGGATTCAATTATTAGGGGGATAGAACTGAGAGGAGCAGGGACAATTGAAGTAAGGTGCATGTCTGGTGCCATGGCTTGGAGGGACAGGAAGTGCATCCTTGAGATCATGAGAACACCTGCATGGGAGACTGAGCTGGACATCATTGTCCACCTAGGGATGAATGACTTGGCTCAACATGAGATTAGAGCAGTGCAGAAGGACTTTGTGGAGTTGGGGAGGGGCCTAAGACAAGTAGCACACACAGTATCCTTCTCAGAGGTGCTGCCTGTCTATGGCATGGGTGAGGCGAGGGTACTTCACACCATGCGATTCAATGAATGGTTGAGAAAATGGAGCACAGGGGTTTGGCTTCCTTGGGGACTGGGGTTCCACCTGGAGGGATACCAGCCTATACTGGCAGGATGTGTGCATCTGTCCAGGAAAGGAACAAGTCTTCTGGGCAATCGGTTTAAATGCTTCATTGGCAAGCTTTTAAACTAGTCAAGAAGGGAGGCACTGATAAGCAGCAAGGAATTCCCAGCCTCCCCCTACAAAACAGGGTACTAAATGAGGAAAAGACCAAGGTAGAAAGGTCAGTGGGGGATGTTGGTACAAGAGGTAAAGCCATCAAAAAATGAAGAACAATGAGTACCAATGCCAGTAGTCTGGGTAATAATCTTCCTGAATTAGTGGTCTTGATGGAGGAGGAACATCTGGATATTGTGGCAGTCACATAAACATGGTACACACAGAACCATGACTGGGATGTAAACATACCAGGATACACTATCTACAGGAGGGACAGGGCAGGTAAAAGAGGAGGAGGAGGAGAAGCTCTCTACATAAGGGAAGGAATCAAAGCAACAGAACAAAAGGGTAAACAGGGAGGAGAGGAAGCACTGTGGTTCAGTTTGGAGACAGGCAATAGCAACACAATACACACAGGGGTTGTATACAGACCCCCATCTCAGAAGGAGGAAATGTACAAGGAAATGATAGAAAGTATGCTGAGAATGGCAGAAAAAGGGGAGATATTGCTGATGGGGGATCTGAATATACCAGATGTTAACTGGAGTGCAATTGCAACAACCACTTCTAAGAGTGGGGTTATTCTAGATGCTCTTCAGGAGGCATGCTTTAGATAACTAGTATTGGAACCCACTAGAGAGGGAGCAATCTTAGACCTGGTACTCTCAAATAGAGATGGAAAGAGGATCACAGATGTAGAAGTGGGTAGCCATCTGGGACCAGGCAACCATCAAACAGTATGGCTCACGATAAACACAGCAGTAAAGTCAAGTCATACAAAGGCAACAGTACTGGACCTTAGGAGGGCTGACTTTGCCAAAATGGGTGAGTGCCTAAGGAATGCACTTGCAAATGGACAGGAAGGAGGGATAGATGAACAATGGGGAATAATCAAAACTGCAATCACAGAGGCAACAAGCCTTTGTGTGAAGCAAATAAACCAAACAAAATGATTAAAGAAACCACTATGGTTCTCTAAGAAGGCAGCAGGGAAGGTTTGAGAGAAAAAGAAAGCATTCAGGAAGTACAAGGAATCACAGAAGGAACAGGAGAGATAATTGTATCAGTTAAAGCAAAAGGAAGGTGGGAAGACAGTTAGAACATCAAATGCCCAAACCGAGGAAAAGATAGCCAACTCAGTTAAGAAGGGGGATAAAACCTTTTACAGGTACATCAGGGAGCAAAGGAAGCCCAAGTGAGGGATAGTGAGGCTTAATAAAGGGAAGGGGGGTGGGCAGAGGGTGACTGTGAAAAGGCAGAGATACTAAACAAATATTTTTGCTTAGTATTCACAAATGAAGAGTAGGAGGTACCTAAACCAAACAATAGAAACACTCTGGAAAAGGAGTTAATACCAGCCCATTTACAGAAGATAGGGTTCTGAAAGAACTCTTAAAACTGAAGGTGGACAAAGCAATGGGACCTGATGGGATTCATCCCAGAATTCTAAAAGAACTAAGGGTAGAACTAGTGACACCACTGACTACCCTCTTTAACAAAACTTGGGAGGATGGGGTGGTACCTGAGGACTGGATGAGGACAGATGTGATTCCACTTCACAAAAGTGGGAGCAGGGCAGAAGCAGGAAACTACAGACCTGTTAGTTTAACCTCAGTGAAAGGGAAAATGATAGAATAATTTCTGAAGGAAAGAATTGTTGAGTACATAGAGGCCAGAAGGGCACAGGACCCAAGGCAGCATGGATTCACAGCAGAAGGTCATGTCAGACTAATCTAATACATTTCTTTGACTGGGTGACCAAAGTAGTAGGTCAGGAAGGGGCTGTGGACATGTCCTACCTAAACTTTAGCAAGGTATTTGACACAGTCCCACACAAAAGATTAATATACAAGTTAACCAGCCTGGGAGTGGGTCCTAAGATAGTAGCCTGGATAAAGAATTGGCTGGAGAACAGGACACAGAGGGTAATAGTAAACAGAGTCAACTCTGAAGAAAGGGGGGTTACTAGTGGGGTACCACAGGGTTCAGTACTAGGACCAGTCCTCTTCAATGTCATTCTAAGCGACATTGCAGAGGGACTGGAAGGTAAAGTATGTCTCTTTGCAGATGACACAAAGATCTGCAACAAAGTTGATGCACACGGTGGGGTGGAAAGGATGAGAAGGGACTTGGCAAGGTTGGAGGAATGGTCAAATGTATGGCAGCTTAGAGTCAATGCTTAGAAGTGCAAGGTAATGCACCTGGGAAACAAAAACCCAGGGGAAGAGTACACAATGGGAGGTGAGATACTAACAACAACAAAAATGGAAAGGGACCTGGGGATAGTCATATTAGATGACCTAAAGGTGGGCAAGCAATATGAGAGGACAGTAAGGAGGGCTGGGGGATACAGGGATGCATAGGGAGAGGCATCACCAGTAGAAAACAGGAAGTTATTATCCCTCTGTACAGGCAGCTGGTGAGACCCTATCTGGAGTACTGCATGCAGTTCTGGAGACCCAATCTCTGCAAAGACATAAACAGGATGGAGGCAGTCCAGAGGAGGGCAACTAAAATGGTTCAGGGTCTGCACCGGAAGACATATGAAAAGAGACTTAAGGAGCTTAACATGCATAGCCTCGAGGAAAGGAGGGAGAGGGGGACATGATAGAAACTTTCAAGTACCTCAAGGGAATCAACAAAGTCCAAGAGGGTAGCATCTTTCAGAAAAAGAGGAGTGCAAGAACAAGGGGGCACAATTTGAAGATGGGGGGTGGCTCAGAGGTAATGTAAGGAAGTATTTTTTCCCAGAGAGGGTTGTGGATGCATGGAACAGCCTTTTGGAGGAGGTTGTGGAGTCAAAAACAGTAGTGGAATTCAAGAATGCATGGGATAGTCATAAGGCAATTCTAGGGGGTGGGGGTAGGAAGAAGTAGGCTGCTGGTTAACTAGGATCCGCAGCTTATCCATTAGGTAGGGCAATGGGCAGACTGGGTGGGCCAAGCTGTCCTTATCTGCTGTCAAGTTCTATGTTTCTATGTTTCACAAAGTGCTTCAATTCATTACTAAAAAGATCAGTGTCAGTGAGCCTTGACAAAGTGACCCACATTCAAATCTTCATGGTCAACCTACTGCCAGTGTTTGAGTCTGACAACCTCAAGAAAGCAACAAACAAGAACCTTTGCTATCTATGAACTATGTACAAAAACCATGGACACTGGTTTACCAGGATTGAGAAAGGGCATATTCCGTTTTGCACATTGTAAAAAACGGTATTGTCTCCGGTGTCTGCTAAGCCAAAATCCGGTTTTACCGGTGTTTGGTTTTGTGTACTTTATTTAACAATTTTTAACTCTGCTAACATGCATTGTAGCAGTTTTGACCTCCACTATTGCACATCCTTCCATCCTTGTACCAATTTTAATTTATTTTAAGTACAAGAAGTGATGGCAGCAGCAACACTACAGCCCCCATCCCTAAGGTGTGATGGAAGCAGCGCTACGGCCCCCATCCCTCTGGTGTGACAGAAGCAGCAGCACTATGGCCCCCATACCTTAGGTGTGATAGCAGCAGTACTACGGTCATCATTCCTCAGGTGTGATGGCAGTATCAGCACCATGGCCCCCATCCCTCAGGTGGGACAGCAGGCCTACATTCCCCATCCACCAGTAGTGATGGCAGAAACACTACCGCCCCCACCCCTTTGGTGTGATGGCAGTAGCAAAAATGCAGTACACATCCCTCTGTGGTGATGGCAGTAGTGACAGCACTATGGTCCCCTTTCAACACTCACACCCCACATGCACAAGTTACAAATGACTTGATCTCTTTGCTTGTTAGAACTCAGATGTGAATTAATCTGAACATCACCGCTAAGGTGGACTACCTTTGTTTTTTCCTATCTGTAATATAACTGCCTGAACTGGATATCTGCCTGTGATACAGCTGACCAGGGTTAGAGAAGAGACTTGGGTGTTGGAGGGCCAGCTGGTGGGTGAAGGCTTGAGTGTCCAACAACCACTCCCCTTCTCCTGAGAGGGAGGGTGGGTTCATGGATCAGCATTTGCTGGCTAATGGTGGAGGCCAGAGGCATGACAACACGTTAGTCCTCACTGCGGGAGGAGTGTGACAGATGTCGGCTTGTACCTTGACATCATGTAGCCTGTCACGCTCCCAAGAAAATGGGAAAGCACCAGCTGGCCAACTGAAGGATGGCTGCTAGTTCCTGCCGTACACCAAGCCCCGAGTATTGTCGTTCTGAAGCCCCCGACATGCCCAGGATACACAAGGCTCTTTGGGGCAATTCTCATCCCCTGGTAGCCTCCCACAGGGGTTGGGGCCCACTCAATGAAGGGTTACTTTGGGTTACCTGGTAGCATAGCAGTAAGGGTCAGTGGATAGTGGTTGGGACTCAGCAGCGGTGGTAGGGGCCTTGGCAGGCCTGAAGGAGTGGATGACCAGGGGGTAGGAGGAGCAAAAAAAACCTGCTTGAATTTGCTTCTTTGAAATAAAGTGTTTTCACCTAAAAAATCCACAAGTGATTAGTGGAGGACCTTCAAATGGATTCATGCATCTCTCAAACATGTGGATGCTTTTTTGTTCTACTTGGTGTCCATTAAAAGGGTGTCTCACAGTTTTCATGTCTTTGCTCAGATGTGAATTGAGCACTACTCTGCCCACCAGCATTATACAGCCCCTGGGTCTTACCTTCTGTATGTCATTGAATGTGTTTTCAAAATCCACTGGCCAAACATAAGTACTCTTAAATACTTAAAATTTGCTTTTTGTTGAAGCAGTCTATCAGAAAACATTTTGTTGTCACAGTGACAGAACCAGCAGGTGGAAGAAAAGGTGCAAATGATCCAATTCACCTAAATGGGGTGCTAACTGTGAAGTCTTTTCATAAGTAGTAAGGCAGTTTCTTGTTTGTGAACATATTTTCATTCAGGCTGGTTTTCATTCAAACAACTGAGGATTTTGGATGGCCCTGCTGATTATAAACTTGAATAAGTTAGTTGGTAACAGTGATCCTGCTTTTAGCAATCTACAACCTAGATGCTTATATGCAAAGAATACAATAAAAACCTGACTAAAATCTAAAAACAAACTTATAAAACGTAGCTGAATATTTATCTTTACCTATACAAATTTATTGCAGCCCAAGTAAAACTCAAGTAAATTACATGGTATCCTGACTACTATTCTATGATGTAGTAAACATATATTGGTATTTTTTTTATATATACTTTGTAAAGCAGGTAAGGCCCACTAGGCAGAACTGTCTGTTTTAAGTAGTGACCTAGAAGTCCTTGGGAGGTTAAGTGACTTGCTTGGATGCAAGTGGATGTTGTGGTACTCAAACCCAAGTCTGCTGGATGTACCCAGTTCAATCATCATTTGTTACTCTAACCACTAAACATGAGTGGTTAAACTGAATGGCTGATTACACAAAGCAGTGCAGGTGATTTTCTTACTGTTTCTATATGCAGCAAAGCAGAGAGAATGCAAAGCACAGCAGCATTCATTTTAAGATACTGAAATCTGTGTCGGCCCGCTGGCACTGCAGTAGTACTATTGCCTGCAATGCCAGTGACCCAGGGTCAGAAGCAAACTTGGGTTGCTGGAGGGCTGGCCAGGGGAGTAGGATCGAGCACCTGGGGGACTGCTCTCCTCCTCTGGGGAGGGTGGGCTGCAGGTCCTGCTTCTTTACCACCACCGATGTGACCAGGGTGGTGGTGCAATGGTGCTGCAGAGTGATCAGGAGGGGAGGACACTAGCCAGGATCTGAACCTGTAGCATGTCTCTATGTGACCTACCTCCTTGGATCTCTAGTGCCGGTGCCCTCAGGGACAGAGACCAGGAAACTAGAAACAATCACCCCACATTGGCCACTGGCAGAAGGGACCCAGGTGCCCCAGACTTCATAACTAGGCTCCATGAGAGACCCACTGGGCTGCCCAAACACACTAAGAGAGTGTGTAGGGGTGACCTAGGGTCCCCTCCCTTCCCACCTGGAGGGGTACAACCCAGGCAGGATGGGGCAGGCCCACAGGAGCTCCTGAGCATGACCTGGGGGTGAAGCTAGGGGATACCAATGCTGTGAGAAGGGGACATAAAAAGAGAAAATAAAACAAATTTAAAAAGATAATGAAATCTTAGAGATTCTGTGCAGTGACATGCAATTTCCGTGATGCACTGGTACAAGAATTCAAAATCCGCAAACTAAGCAGGATTCCATGATTGTTACCGGTGTTACCGGTAAAAATGGAAAACCAGGGTCCCTGGCAAAAACCAAAAACAACATCAAGGTTTAAGTATAGTTTATAATCTTTAAAGTCAAGAACAAATAAGAGAAATAGGAAGCATTTCCATTCTTGTAATCTGAACAACAGAAAGAAAAATGCAACCATGTCAGTCACTGTGGTGTGGCTTTAGGAGTAGCTTGAATCATGTCAGCCCTCTTTACACTACCTGCTGCATCAACCTGTTTTAGCCTCACTGTCACATCACAGATTTAAAAGGACCTTTTCTGTTGGTGAAAAGTGTTATGACTTTATTTGAAATTATGGTTTATCTCAGTGATACACCATGGCCCGTGAGCCTCAAGTGGCTCTTTACACTTCTTGTGTGGCTCCTTTAATTCTTCAGTACTACCTGATATATGAAACATAGAAACAGAAATGTAGATTTTGATGGCAGATAAGGACTGCTTGGCCCACCCAGCCTGCCCATTTTCCTACCTAATGGGTAAGCTGCAGATCCTAGTTAACCAGCAGCCTACTTCTTCCTACCCCCACCCCCTAGAATTGCCTTATGACTGTCCCATGCATGCTTGAATTCCACCACTGTTTTTGACTCCACAACCTCCTCCGGAAAGCTGTTCCATGCATCCACAACCCTCTCTGTGAAAAAATACTTCCTTAAATTACCTCTGAGCCACCTCATCTTCAAATTGTGCCCTTGTTCTTGCACACCTCTTTTTTGAAAGATGCTACCCTCTTGGACTTTGTTGATTCCTTGAGGTACTTGAAAGTTTCTATCATGTCCCCCTCTCCCTCCTTTCCTCGAGGCTATACATATTAAGCTCCTTAAGTCTCTCTTCATATGTCTTCAGTGCAGACCTGCACCATTTTAGTGCCCTCCTCTGGACAGCTTCCATCCTGTCTATGTCTTTGCAGAGATTGGGTCTCCAGAACTGCACGCAGTACCCAGATGGGGTCTCACCAGCTGTCTGTACAGAGGGATAATAACTTCCTGTTTTCTACTGGTGATGCCTCCCTATGCATCCCAGTATCCCCAGCCCTCCTTGTTGCTCTCTCACATTGCTTGCTCCACCTTAGGTCATCTGATATGACTACCCCAGGTCCCTTTCCATTTTGTTGTTGTTAGTATCTCACCCCCCATTGTGTGTACACTTCCCGGGTTTTGTTTCCAGGTGCATTACCTTGCACTTCTTAGCATTGAATCTAAGCTGCCATACATTTGTCCATTCCTCTAACCTTGCAGAGTCCTTCTCATCCTTTCCACCCACCTTGTGCATCAACTCTGTTGCAGATCTTTTGTCATCTGCAAAGAGACATCTTTTCCTTCAGTCCTCTGCAATGTAACATAAAGACATTGAGAGGATCATCTAATACTGAACCCTGCGGTACCCACTAAGTAACCCCCTTTCTTCAGAGTGGACTCCATTTACTATTACTCTCTGTGTCCTATTCTCCAGCCAATTCTTTACCAGGCTGTCATCTTGGGACCCACTCCCAGGCTGGCTAACTTGTATATTAATCTTTTGTGTGGGATTGTGTCAAATGCCTTGCTAAAGTCTAGGTAGGCCATGTTCACAACCCCTCCCTGATCTACTACTTCAGTCACCCAGTCAAAGAAATCTATCAGATTTGCCTGGCATGATCTTCCCACTGTGAATCCATGCTGCCTTGGGTCCTGTGTCCCTCTGGCCTCTAGCTACTCAACAATTCTTTCCTTCAGAAGTGATTTCATCATTTTCCCTACCACTGAGGTTAAACTAACAGGTCTGTAGTTTCCTGCTTCTGCCTTGCTCCCACTTTTGTGAAGGGGAATCACATCTGCCCTCCTCCAGTCCTCGGATACCACCCCCATCCTCCCATGATTTGTTAAAGAGGGTAGTCGGTGGTGTCACTAGTTCTACCCTTAGTTCTTTTAGAATTCTGGGATGAATCCCATCAGGCCCCATTGCTTTGTCCACCTTCAGTTTTAAGAGTTCTTTCAGAACCCGTTCTTCTGTAAATGGGCTGGTATCAACTTCTGTATCCAGAGTGTTTCTACTGTTTGTCTTAGGTACCACCCTCTTCCTTTGTAAATACTGAGAAAAATATTTTGTTTAGTATCTCTGCCTTTTCACAGTCACAGTCTGCCCCTCCCTCCCTTTATTAAGCCTCACTAACCCTCCCTTGGTCTTCCTTCTCCCTGATATACCTATAAAAGGTTTTAGCCCCCTTCTTAACTGAGTTGGCTATCTTTTCCTCAGTTTGGGCCTTTGCTGTTCTGACTGCCTTCCCAGCTTCCTTTTGCTTTAACTGACACAGTTCTCTGTCCTGCTCCTTCTGTAATTCCTTGTACTTCCTGAATGCTTTCTTTTTCTCTTGAACCTTCACTGCCACTTCCTATGAATACCATAGTGGTTTCTTACATCGCAACTCTTTAAATGCTGCCCAATTAATCGCACACACTGACTATTAAAAAAGACTGTTGAATGCTTTCTTCATGGGTCATTTTACCATGGAGTTCCACTCATTGTGTCTGTTCAATGAAATTAACAGCAAACCGCTTAGCGCTAAATCGGTGCTGTTAATTTCATTGTATCTGGACAGCCTAGCAACAGAACCAAGTAGTGGTCACATCAGAGACTGAGTTGTACTGTAGCCCTCAGATGCAAGTGCAATGCACTCCTCCCTTCCCGTCGTGGCCAGATCCCTAGCACTGCTCATGTGGTGCGGAACTCCACTGGAAAGCAGATAGAACATCTCAATCAGAGATGGAAAGGACAGAGAGAGTGCATAAAATGTGATTTTTAAATCATGCACTGCCCTCTCTGTGTCTGTCTCTCTCTGTGTGGCATTGCAGTTAAACAGAAGCGATGTGTGAGTCACAGGGAGGTGTGCACTGGAGAGGTAGCATATTTGTAGGAGCAGAATTTCCCCAGACAGCAGATGTTACAATGGCAAGTCAGAAGGTAGAAATGAAGGTAAATGCTCCATTCTCTGCCAGTGATGTTTACTTTAAAGCACCTGGTCAGCATTTCTCTGACCGCTGTTTTGCTTTCAGGGATTTTGTAATTTCACCTTGTCAGTCTACGTTTATCCCTACTATCTTCCTCTGCTAAAATGGTTAGTTGAGAGAGGATATCCAACTGCAGGTGAGAGCTATCTGCTTTGTAAGAGTCTTAGAACTGCAGCGACCACCATAGAGCCTGACTTCACAACACTTGTTGCCAAAAAGGAGTGCCATCTATCTAATTAACTGCAGTAGTATTATAACTGTTATATCAGAGTAACAGTTTTATTAAGGTTTTTCTGTGTATTTATTTGCAAACATTTGCAATATATTGCAATTAAATGTTTTTAAAATTTTACGTTCTGTGTGCATGTATCATTTCATCTCACATGTACAATGTATATACTGTGTATGGTTGTTGTGGCTCTTGACTGAAGTGTAAAAATGAATGCGGCTCCCGACTCTGACCAGACTGAGTACCACTGGTTTATTTTGACTTTTTGGGTTGCCTTTAAACTGTTAATGTTATTAATGATCAACAGTTGCTGAAGGAACAGAAGCTGATTTGGCCTCAAGTAAAGACATACAGCAGGCCAAGGTGAATAGCAGTTCAACTGTGTCTAGTAAGCACACTTTTTTTAGTAAGTTTTATTCCCTGTCAGACAGAGCTTATAATAGCAATAAGGCACTCCAAGATGTGTGTTATTGTGTATTAACATCACTCCTGGGGTGGTTAAGCACTTGGCTTTGCCTCATACTTCAACCCACCCCAGGAGTGACATTATTACATGATAACACACATCTTGTTGTGCCTTATTGCTTAAGTAATAACCCTTGATAGGGTGTGCTTTTATTGGGGAGTAACGCACACCTGAGTGTGCGTTAATTCCCAGTAGCAGCATACTGCCTTGTGGGTTATTATTATACTATACTAAGGTTCAGACTAAGGTCTTAAGGAGCAAAGGGGTGGTGGCCCATGAGAGGCTGCTATCCACCATCCATAGGACACTACACTATTTCCCTCAAGAATATGGTTTTCTGACCTATTTTTAAATTGGGTCTTATTTCATTTCTGGGGCAGTTTATTCCATGGCATGATCAATCTTTGTGTGAAAGAAAGCACTTCCTTTTATTTGTTTTAAACATTTTAGCTTGGAATTCCAGTGAGTGGCCTCTGGTTCCCATATTATTACTTTTAAATTCAAGATTTAGTTCCGATAGAAAATAGGGATCCTGCATTGTATCATAACTCATTAACAGGTCTCCCCAAATCCTCCTAGTCTCCAGAGTCATCAAATTTGAACTATCCAAACATTCCTAATATGGTTTATATTTGAGCTCATAAATTATTTTCATAGCCCATCTCTATACCCTTTCAAGACTTGCAATTCTACTGATAGATATAGGGCTCCACACCGGGCTGCCATAGTCCAGCAGTGGTGTAACATGTGCTCTATACAGAGGCATAACCATCTCCCTACCTCTACTCCTAAAATGTCTTTCTATTGCCCATAAAACTCTGTTTGCTGTGGCAATTTGATTATTAAAATGAGACTCATATTTCAATTTATCATTAATATTATGCCCAGATCTTTTTCTTCCTGTGATATCCTTATTTTATGTCCTTTAGGTAATATTCCTTCATTGTATTATGTTTTCCCAAATGAATAACACAACATTTTTTTGTATTGAAGCTCATTTCTCTAAGAGTGGCCCACACTTGGATTTTGTCTATGTCCTATTGTAGGCAGCCAGGATTGTTGGTTCCAGGTATTGTTTGTTTGTTGGTTTGAGACACTATCCCTGTTAGTTTGGTGTCATTTGCATACTTGCTAAGACAGTTTTCAGCCACCCCCACCCCCATATTGGACATGAAATTATTGCACTTATAGCATGGGTTATGTTTAAATAGTAACAAAAAAATATTTAAAAAGTATGTTTTTGCTGTGTAAACAGCAAAAAAGGAAATATATCCTGCCACTGGGCAAAATAGTCCCTAACTAATAATGCATCCTGCATTGCTGTTACGCACATATAAACAGCACAGATACACCACTGATATGATCTGTGACATCTCTTGTGCATAACATGCACTCCAGCACCTCCTACTACATGCAGAGAGCCCCCCCCCACACAGACAGGCACATATAATAACATCTTTCCAGGGCACCGAGCTGTATGTATCTAACTCTCTACCCGAGGTCCTGCAAAACACCACTCCAACCCCACACAGACTATGTGCAGCATTTTTATCAGTGTGTCTCTTTGCTGGGAGAGGGGTCCACACCTCAATGGAAAGAGCTCATAGAGAGATTCATGCAGTACCGGTACCCACTGTATCATCTCTCTCTCTTTCTTTCTCTCAGGAGCACTCTCTTCCCCAGTGAGTGTGTGGTTCCCTGTGGTCCGCGGAGTGAGTTGGTGGGAAGGACACCAAAACACAGTGGAATGAGTGTTTAAAATTGTCAATGGAGGGACTATTTGGACAATAATTAGCAATATTTTAGTGTATGCAATATATGTAGGGATTGTACTACTTCAATAAACAAATTATTTTCCACAGCTCTGCCCCAAGTGGAAGATAAATGATGTTATTCACCCAATGGGTAAATAACACAAAAACCTACTGGATTGACAGTTAATTCTGCCAGTTCCACACTGAATCGGACCTTGTCAGTCACACAGAAATTCTAGAACACAGACATAGTATACACAGAACATCTAATGGACTGTGTTCAAATATGCCATTGATTTCCTTGTGGGAGGTGCTGGAACTTTTATAACTCACTCGTGGCTTTGCCAGAAATGAGTTATGGAATATATGAAGGGAGTGAACAAGGTGAGGGAAGAAAGCATGTTCATGGTGTGTGAAAACTGAACAACTAGGGGTGATGCATTCAAGTTGGAAAGGGGACAGTTTAGAGGAAATACGAGGTAGCATTTCTTCACTGACAAGAGTTTTTCCCCCAATTGTTTCACCAGGAGAGACACACTAAGCTGAAAGCTTGTTTACAGGTGCGACCTGGGAGGACAGGGAAATTAAGTGGCTTGCCCAGAGTCACACAGTATGATTGTTTGACCAGGAGAGACACACTAAGCTAAAAGCTTGTTTACAGGTGCAACATGGGAGCACAGGGAAGTTAAGTGACTTGCTCATGGTCACACAGTATGCAAGTGGTGGCTGTGGGATTCAAACCTAGGTCTCCAGATTTGGAGCTCAGTGCCTTGAATCACTGTGCTGTACTGTCTCCTAAATGATGTGATGGGTGCTTGGACTTGGCTTCCATTGCCAGAATGTGTGGTGGTGGTAGATTCATTGAACAAATTCCAGAGGGCATGGGACAACTAAATAGGGCTTAATAAAAGCAACGATGGCAGGGATTACAGGGAAAATGTCTATGTTCCTGCCCCCTAACTCATGTAAATAAATGTGCCATATTCAACACAGGCCATTGTATAGCCTCTGTATATTTCTTGTGTGGTTCAAGAATAGTATAATTAATGTTCTTTTAAAAAAAAATTGTCTATGGGCCAGTGTTTTATTAGATTACGTTAAAGGGGACAGGAACAGATTACTTATGTGCAGCTGCTTGTAATATCTCTATTTTCATAAAAATTATGCATGTGTTTATTTATTTTAATCATGTCTTTAGTAACTGGTCAGGTACACTGATCCAAAGGACCATTTTCAGGCATGACCTGGGCCACAAAGTGGCAACAACACAGACTTTTTATTTACTTATTTATTGAAATGTTTCACCAGGAATGCACACGGAACAACTAGTTGCTCATCTCCCAGTGTGACCTGGGGGGTGTAAGTGGATGTAAGCCAGAGATTATACATACAATTTCAGTTTACATACATGAGATATTAGGTACAGAGCTTTGACCAACAACATCTCCAACCACTGTTGGAATGGTGTTATAATTAATAGCTGGAGTCTTTTGATGTCAGGCATCTGGGCACATTTAGAAGTGTCTTATCAGCTGAACATAACCCATGGGTGGAGGACTGAGGTGTGAGCAGTGCCACCAGTGAGAACAGCATTGTATTTCTGATTTCTGAGTTAATAAGGGAGCCTAGGTAGTATTGCAAGTATTGATTGGTAGATAGTGGGTGGGGGGCAGTTGTAAAACAGAAGACAGGGTTGGGAAGATAGGTAGAATAGGGGGAGAAGGGAAGGAAGAGGTGTTCTCAGAACTAACCCTTCCAGGATGCTGAGAACTCTGAAAGGGGGGCAGAACTAGGCAAGGACTTTGGTTGGAGAAGATAGAGGGAGAGCAAGTGTAGGACAGAGTTGTAGGCAAGGAAGGGCTTAGTGGATGGGAGACAGGGTGATGTGCTGGGGAGCAGGTGCAAAGGAAGTAGTTAAGGACAATCAAGACAGGAGCAACTAAAAGAAAGACAGTCATGTAAGGCAAAGGCAAGGAAGTAAATATAGGAGGAATAGTACCATATTGGAGGGGCGAGACTTCCAGAGTTTCAGGACGTAATGCGAAACCATACTGTCCAGTAAGTGTTGATCAGTGGGGAACCAGCAAGGTGCAAGTGTTCACAGATCTAATGGAGTGGGAAGGAGGGGAAGGGAAAGAAAGGGAGCAGGAGAGATTGGGGGAGTTCACCAAGTCAACATTTAGAAGTGAGTTTTTCACAGTGAGCAAGGCACCTGTTTGCAAGCGAGGGAAAGGACAGGGCATGATTGAGGTCACAATGATGAGTTCAGGATGGAGCATCGAGAGCAAAGTGACAGAAGGAGTTAAAGAGAAAGTCCAGTCTGGTTAGGGAGGATTTGGGAGTGGCACCATAGACTATGTCACAGTAGTCAAAGATGATGGACAACTTCATTCCGTACCTTAGGAGGGATGCAACTACAATTTCTGTATAAGGCATCAATCCTGGGGCACAGTTCCATCAAGATTTTTTTTTATTTATTTATTGATACAATTGGATTATAGACCTTTGAGTCAGGGACTCATTTCCAAAGGCTCCTCATCAACCAACAGATTAAACAAACATAGACAATGGAATGAATCAGCATAGCACGTTTCATCCATACGACTACTACTGTAGAGCGAGACACCGAGATGAGCAATAGACAAGCCATTTGCATGGTGTGTCTGATGACACCGGGTGTCCTATACAATTTGGAGGTTAAGCACTAAACACTGCTACAGGTGCAGAGAGTGGGATGACCTAAACAAGGTGGTATCTAATACTGTGCACAAGTTATACAGGGAGGTAGCTAATACAGCGCATAAATTATACAAGGTGGTAGCTAAGAGATTGCAGGTTCTATACAGGGAGGTAGCTAATACAGTGCATAAATTATACAAGGAGGTAGCTAATGACATTGCAGGTTCTATACAGAGTGATGGCTGCGAACAGTATAGGTACAAAAATATTGGAAACTACCATAGTTGTGAGACATATTAGTCAGGACAGTGAGAGCAGTAGAAAATAGGGCTTACAGAGTATGAAGGGTAAGCCAATCGGGAAGGAATGGGTGGCTAGTGGACAGTGGGTTGCAGAGCCATCTGAGGAGACCATGTCAAAGAGGGTGGTCCTGGCTGAAGTGTACAGCCAGGAGTCAGTATGGATTTCATGGGGCCACCAAGGACAAGTGCTGTGTGCCTATATTGGGCAGGTGCAGGTGTGGGCAGCAAGGAGGTGTGCTTTTAGGGCCATCTTGAAGGATCCAAGCATAGCATGTCCAGTTATACCAGGGGGAAGGGAGTTATACCAGGTGGGGGCCTTGACAATAAATGACCTCTGCGTCAAGGTGGTCCTGACTCTGGGAATAGCCAGGACAGCCTAAGCCAAGCCGCACGTGCTCACAGAATAGGCAGCTAGGGTTAGTGAGGCAGTTAGTCCTGGCGGGGTCAGACTAGGAAGTCATTTTTTGGCTATGAGGCAGGCCTGGTACTGGACCCTCTCATCAAGGTTAAGTATCTGGGCAAGGAAGTTGAACGTGCATGTGTGAGTTGTGTGGTCGGCAGCAGTTAAGAGCCTGCAGGCTTTGTTAATGATCATTTTTATTTTACCGATGACTGTGGCATCAGCTGCTGCATAGACAAGTAGCTCATAGCCAATAAGGGGCATGACTGAGGAGGTGAGGGCTAGTCTGAGGGCTTCTGGTGGAAGACAATCCTGGTGGTGATACAGAAGGCCAATACGTGTATTGGCAGCAGTGGCGAGGGTATTGATGTGTCAGTGAAATGTGTGGGCAGTGTCAAAGGTAACTCCTAGGTATTTGTAGGATGTGACCTGCTCCAGGGTGTATAGTGACTACGACGGGATCTGCAGCTGGGTATCTCTAAGCTTACTCTGGTGATGGGCAAATAGGAGAGTCTTTGTTTTTTTAGGTTCAAGATTAGCCTATGTTCCATGAACCAGTGTTCTACTTGGGTGAAAGCATTCTGCAGGGCGGCCTGCAGTTCAGTGGGGCTGGTGTGGGAGGCACAGATGGCAGCATCATCTGTGTATTGGAAAAGTTTCTCGGTGCACTCGGTGAGGACTCTGCTTATGGATAGGCTAAATAGCAGTAACTCTAAAATGGAACCCTGAGGAACCCCGGAGCAGATAGGGCACAAGCAAGAGACTGTGTTGTTTATTTGTGCACACTGGGCCCTGTCTGCCAGGTAGTTGGCGAACCAATTCAGGGGTCCTTGGGAGAAACCAATGTGGTGGAGGGATTTGAGCAGGAGAGGGTGACTGACTGTATCAAGGGCCTTGGATAAGTCTATGAACATGGTCCCAGCAGCATGGCCATTGTCGAGAGCAGAGAGTAAGTGGTTTGAAAACTCAAGAAGAGCTGTGGTGGTGCTGTGCCCAGCACAGAACCCATGCTGCTCTTTATAGAGAAGGTTGTGGATTCATAGAAACATAGAAACATAGAATTTGATGGCAGATAAGGACCGCTTGGCCAACCCAGTCTGCCCATTTCCTTACCTAGTGGATAAGCTGCAGATCCTAGTTAACCAGCAGCCTACTTCTTCCTACCCCCACCCCTAGAATTGCCTTATGTCTGTCCCATGCATGCTTGAATTCCACCACTGTTTTTGACTCCACAACCTCCTCTGGAAGGCCGCTCCATGCATCCACAACCCTCTCTGTGAAAAAAATACTCTCAAATTACCTCTGAGTACCTCTACTTTCAAATTGTGCCCCTTGTTCTGCACACCTCTTTTTGAAAGATGCTACCTCTTGGACTTTGTTGATTCCCTTGAGGTACTTGAAAGTTTCTATCATGTCCCCCTCTCCTCCATTCCTTGAGGCTATACATATTAAGCTCTTAAGTCTCTCTTCATATGTCTTCCGGTGCAGACCCTGCACCATTTGAATTGCCTCCTCTGGACAGCTTCCATCTCTGTCTATGTCTTTAGGAGATTGGATCTCCAGAACTGCACACAGTACTCAGATGGGGTCTCACCAGCTGCCTGTACAGAGGGATAATAACTTCCTGTTTTCTACTGGTGATGCCTCTCCTGTGCATCCCAGTATCCCCCAACCCTCCTTGTTGCCCTCTCACATTGCTTGCCCACCTTAGGTCATCTGATATGACTACCCCCGGTCCTTTTCCATTTTGTTGTTGTTAGTATCTCACCCCCCCATTGTGTACTCTTCCCTTGGGTTTTTGTTTCCCAGGTGCATTACCTTGCACTTCTTAGCATTGAATCTAAGCTGCCATACATTTGACCATTCCTCTAACCTTGCTGAGTCCCTTCTCATCCTTTCCACCCCATCATGCGCATCAACTCTGTTGCAGATCTTTGTGTCATCTGCAAAGAGACATACTTTTCCTTCCAGTCCCTCTGCAATGTCGCTTATAAAGACACTGAAGAAGACCGGTCCTAATACTGAACCCTGCGGTACCCCACTAGTAACTCCCCTTTCTTCAGAGTGGACTCCATTTACTGTTACTCTCTGTGTCCTATTCTCCATTCAATTCTTTACCCAGGCTGTCATCTTGGGACCCACTCCCAGGCTGGCTAACTTGTATATTAATCTATTATGTGGGACTGTGTCAAATGCCTTGCTAAAGTCTAGGTAGGCCATGTCCACAGCCCCTCCCTGATCTACTACTTTGGTCACCCAGTCAAAGAAATCTATCAGATTTGTCTGGCATGACCTTCCTGCTGTGAATGCATGCTGCCTTGGGTCCTGTGCCCTCTGGCCTCTAGATATTCGACAATTCTTTCCTTCAGAAGTGATTCCATCATTTCCCTACCACTGAGGTTAAACTAAGGTCTGTAGTTTCCTGCTTCTGCCTTGCTCCCACTTTTGTGAAGGGGAATCACATCTGCCTCCTCCAGTCCTCAGGTACCACCCCATCCTCCCATGATTTGTTAAAGAGGGTAGTCAGTGGTGTCACTAGTTCTACACTTAGTTCTTTTAGAATTCTGGGATGAATCCTTCAGGCCCCATTGCTTTGTCCACCTTCAGTTTTAAGAGTTCTTTCAGAACCCTTTCTTCTGCAAATGGGCTGGTATCAACTTCTGCATCCAGAGTGTTTCTACTGTTTGTTTTAGGTACCTCCCTCTTCCTTTGTAAATACTGAGCAAAAATATTTGTTTAGTATCTCTGCCTTTTCACAGTCACCCGCTGCCCACCTCCTCCCCTTTATTAAGCCTCACTATCCCTCCCTTGGTCTTCCTTGCTCCCTGATGTACCTATAAAGGTTTTATCCCTTCTTAACTGAGTTGGCTATCTTTCTTCGGTTTGGGCCTTTGCTGTTCTGACTGCCTTCCCAGCTTCCTTTTGCTTTAACTGATACAGTTCTCTGTCCTGCTCCTTCTGTGATTCCTTGTACTTCCTGAATGCTTTCTTTTTCTCTTGAACCTTCACTGCCACTTCCTTTGAGAACCATATTGGTTTCTTACATCGTTTCATTTTGTTTATTTGCTTCACACAAAGGCTTGTTACCTCTGTGATGGCAGTTTTTATTATTCCCTATTGTTCTTCCACCCCTCCTTCCTGCCTATTTGCTAGTACATTCCTTAGGCACTCACTCATTTTGGCAAAGTCAGCCCCCCTAAAGTCCAGTACTTTTGCCTTTGTATGGCTTGACTCTATTGCTGTGTTTATTGAGAACCATACTGTTCGATGGTCGCTAGTTCCCAGATGGCTACCCACTTCTACATCTGTGATCCTCTTTTCATCTCCATTTGAGAGAACCAGGTCTAAGATTGCTCCCTCTTGAGTGGGCTCCAATACTAGTTGTCTATGGCATGCCCTCTGTAGGGCATCTAGAATAACCCCACTCTTCGAAGTGGCTGCTGCAACTGCACTACAGTTAACATCTGGCATATTCAAATCACCCATCAGTAATATCTCCCCTTTTTCTGCCATTCTAAGTATACTTTCTATCATTTCCTTGTCCATTTCTTCCCCCTGAGAAGGGGGTCTGTATACAACCCCTGTGCAGATTGTGGTGCCATTGCCGGTCTCCAAATTTACCCACAGTGCTTCTTCTCTTCCCTGTTTTCCCTTTTGTTCTGTTGTTTTGATTCTTTCCCTTACATAAAGAGCTGCTACTCCTCCTCTTTTACCCTCCCTGTCCCTCCTGTAGATAATGTATCCTGGTATGTTTACATCCCAGTCATGGTTTTGTGTGTACCATGTTTCTGTGACTGCCACGATATCCAGATGTTCCTCTTCCATCAAGCCCACTAATTCAGGAAGCTTGTTACTCAGACTACGGGCATTGGTACTCATTGCTCTCCATTTTTTTATGGCTTTACCTTCTTTTGCAGCATCCCCCACTGACCTTTCTACCTCTGTCTTTTTTCTCATTTAGTACCCTGTTTTGTAGGGAGAGGCTGGGATTTTCCTGCAGCTTATCAGTGCCTCCCCCTTGACTAGTTTAAAAGCTTGCTAATGAAACATTTAAATTGATTGCTCAAAAGACTTGTTCCCTTCCTGGACAGATGCAGACCATCCTGCCAGTATAGGCTGGTGTCCCTCCAGGTGGAACCCCAGTCCCCAATGAAGCCAAACCCCTGTGCTCCACCCAATTTTTTCAACCATTCATTAAACTGCATGGTGCAAAGTACCCTTGCCTCACTCATGCCATTGTCAGGCAGCACCTCAGAGAAGGATACTATGTGTGCTACTTGTCTTAGACCCCTCCCCAATTCTACAAAGTCCTTCTGCACTGCTCTAATCTCATGATGAGCCAAGTCATTTGTCCCTAGGTGTACAATGATGTCCAGCTCAGACTCCCGTGCAGCTGTTCTCATGATCCTGAGGATGCGCTTCCTGACCCTCCAAGTCATGGCACCAGGCAGGCACCTTACTTCAGTTTTCCCTGCTCCCCCCAGTTCTGTCCCCCTAATAAATGAGTCCCCCACCAGGAGCTGCTTCCTTTCCTTGTGGTGTCCTCTGCCTCCTTCCTGTGGGCCTCCCTTGTGACAGTTGTCCTCAGCCTCCTTAGTCTCCTCTGCGGGTGCATCCATAGGGGAGCTATGCTCCCCCAGAATGGTGTATGGATTGTGGAGTGGAACAACTGACTGGTGTGCCTCTGTTCCACCATCCTCACCCTCCCTGAGCCCACTGTGGTCCAACTGCTGTGCTTTCTTTGCAACCTCTGAGGTAGTGGTGGTGGCTCTGGATGGGGGAGGTTCCCTTCCTACTGTCCAGTGTGGCCTGGGGGAAGGTTCCCTTACTACTGTTCCCAGGTATTCTGTCAGCTGATCAGTCATGATTCTTTCTAGTGCTTTAGACAGCTGGGGGAAGGATGGAGATTGGTCTGTATTTTCCAGGCGTTAAGGGGTCACCTCCTTTGTGGATTGGTGTCATGACTGCATTATTACAGGCCATTGGGAACTGGCCTAGGCAGAGGGAGCAGTTCAGGAGACCAGTGAGTGGGGCAAGCAGGGCATCCAGAGCCATGCAGAGGAGTTTGACATCAATTGGACCATTCAGGGGGCTGAATCCATTCAGAGCCTTGGAGAGATAGGGCCTGGCTTCACTAATGGTGATAGTTCAGAGATAAAAAGGAGGCTGTGGCAGTTGAGGGGGGTTGGCGGTGGGTAAGGGGTCAAAGAAGTTGGGAGGGAGAACCGAGCTAAGGTTGGTAAAACTATTATTGAGTATATGGGCAATTTCCTTTGGGTCTATGGTGACCGATCCCTCAGTAGCTATCTGGGAGGGGGGTGGCATATGAGATTTACCACTTAAGGTTTTTATATTGTCCCAAAACTTCCGTGATGAGCCCCAGGTGGTGGTTAGGCTGGCTCTGTAGTGCTCGGCTTTCACCTTGCGAATAGCCCATGTGCAACTATTACGAGCAGCTCTGTATGCCTGCCTGTCGGCAGGTTTACCTGAGTCAATAGTCTTGTGCTATAGGTTGTCATAGCTTTTGAGCTGCTGGAGGAGGGATGGATTGATCCAGGGGCATTTTGTTTCCTAATTGATGCCCTTCTTAGGGGGGCAAAGCTGTCACAGGCCCAGGTGAAGGAGTCATGAAAGTATGTGAGTGCGGTGTCTACACTTTTAGTATGGTATATTTGGGACCAGTTCCACTGGGCCAGGTGCTGCAGGAAGTTGGGGAGTTTTCCTGGACATAGGCGACACCAGAGAATACCGATAGGGGTTGAAGATGGTATCAGACCTGACCATGAGTAGATCACTGGGGAGTGATCTCTGAGGGAGTTTGGAAAAACTTCAATATCTGTTATTTTATGGGGCCTGTTTGTGAGAATAATGTCCAGGAGGGTATGTTTGCCGGTGGCTAGGTTGTGCCTGGTTGGCTTTATTACCAACTGATGCAGGTCAAGGGTTGCAAGTGCATCAAAGGAAGAGATGGCTGTGGTGCCCAGCCAGTTTAGGTTGAGGTCACCAAGGAGTATCTGTTCAGACTTGTGGGGGAGGCTGGCAAGGTACTCTGTTAGTAAGTTGAGGGCTTGTGTCTGTTTGCGGGGTGGGATGTAGGCCACCATGATTATAAGGGGGACCTTGGATGGGTCTGGGGTGATTTTCAGTGACAGTGCTTGAGCACCGTGAACTAAGGTTGGTGGGGAGAGCTTGGTCCCACAGGGGTGTTTAATGTAAAAGGCACAGCTGCCACCCTGCTTCCCCACTCTATCCATCCTAAAAAGTGAGTATTCAGGGAGGGAGATGGCGGAGTCAGCAGTGGACTTGGACAACCATGTTTTGACCAGAGCTAGCATGTCTGGTTGGTGCATGGTGATCCAGCATTGGAGGGCAGCAGTCTTTTTCAGGATGCTGCAAATGTTCATGGACCCTAAGTGAAGGCCAGTGGTTGGTGGCTGCTGCTGTGAGCAGGAGGTCCTAGGGCCCGGGTTGGGATGGATGTTTCCAGACAGGAGTAGGAGCAGGGTTATAATTCTGATGAGGGGCCTCTGCCTGCTTACTGGACTGAAGTTGATGTACGAGGGTCTGTGGTTATGCACTGTACATGGAATTGCAAGGGACCTCAGGGCTGGGATAGCAGGCCTGATCATAGACAACGCTGAATTAGCATTAATCATCAGA
Organism: Neoceratodus forsteri; assembly: GCA_016271365.2. Classification (NCBI taxonomy): domain Eukaryota; kingdom Metazoa; phylum Chordata; order Ceratodontiformes; family Ceratodontidae; genus Neoceratodus; species Neoceratodus forsteri. The sequence goes on from CM028136.1 coordinate 90,005,566, forward strand.
GGTGGTAGGTGCATGGGGGGAAGTTGGGGGGCCTTAAGTGGGGATGTTAGTGTGTGGGATTTGCAGTAGAATGGGGTGGCTTGACTTGGAGGTGGGTTAGGCAGCAGTGAGAGCAGGGGGGTGCTGGTCATGGAGCGGGACAGGACCAGTAGTAGAAGTGCATTCACAACCATGAGGTGCACTGCGTTGGTCATGGTGAGTGTGGGGACTACTTGTCAGAGAATTATATGAGGGGTCTGAGGCATACACTAATTGTGGTCAGCAGTGTGGCACAGTGGTAGGGCTGTGGACCCTGGTGTGGAAGGTACAGGGTTCAAGTACGGCGGGGAGAGACTCCAAAAAATACCAGTTGGCAGACAATAATCCACAGGGATAGGTGCCATGGAGAAGTGGGTGGCAGATTGAAAACAGGGTGCATGGTAGCAACTCCTAGTGGTGGCTGGGAGAGAGTGCAGAGAGAGTGGGGGGAAAATAGTGTCCTGGAAGGGGGGAGTCAAAAGGGAGGGGCAGAAGATAAAGTGGGTTTGGATAGGAAGCAGTGGAGTGTGGGGTGAGCTAGACTGCTGACAAGATATAGAGTAGAGAGGATGTGTATAGGCCAGAGGAGAGACCTTTAACAGGAGGAGGAAGAGAAGCCCTCTGGTGGCAGGTCTATATAACCTGTAGGTGGGAAAGTGGGGACTTAGTTTCTAGTCAGCAGGAAGTCACACGTTCAGAAGTACCTCTAAATGTAGAGCCAAGCTTGGGTGAGGCAGTCGACATGCAGCATCACTGGGCTAACACCCCCAGCAAAGATGTGTGTGTGTGTGTGGAGGGGGGCTGAGTGTTACTTCTTGAGCCCTCTAATGCTGTCTTGGGCCACTTGTAATGCTGCAGGAGGTAGTTGCTGTGTGTACTGGGGTGGGGGGATCACAGGGAGGCCTATGGTGTCAATGTGGCCAGAGAAGTTGAGCTGCTGGTCTAGCCAGACCCCATGGCATCTGAATGAGGAGGTGTCCTCAAGGATTGTCCCATTCAGGGTGTGAAAAGAGGGTAAGGGAAGTAACCTAGAAAGTCTCTGCCTAGTGCCAAAGGCCATGAAGGCAGGTTTCTTGGCATTCAGAAATAACTGATGTAAGGCAAACCAGAGCTGAATCTGGTGGATGTCATACTGTAAGGTTGTTGCTATATTGGCAGGGCATTTCCCAGAGGTAAAAAAGACAGTATCGTCAGCATACATGTGGATAGAGGAGGAATCAGACTCCTGCGGTGATGGGGAGGTGGGGAGAGATCACATCCTAGATCTTGACTGATTGTGTTCTGCCTGTGAGATAAGCTCTAAACCGGTTAGTGGCAGGTGCAGGCAGTCCAGCTGTCTTAAGGGAGTCAATAAACAGGGCATGTGAGACTGTGTCTAAAGCCTTAGGTAGGTCGACAAAGATGGCAGAAGTGATGAGACCATTATCCATCCCAGTGAGGATGGAATCAGTGAGCCTGAGTAGGGAGGTGGTGGTGGACCATTATCCATCCCAGTGAGGATAGAATCAGTGAGCCTGAGTAGGGAGGTGGTGGTGGTGTTCTGAAAGTCAGACTGGAACTGGGTCAAAAAGGAGGAGTCAGAGAGGAAGGAGTTAAGTTGGGAGAGGACCAGGTGTTCTTGGAGCTTGGCGGGTGGGGGGAAAGATTGGGTGATAGTTGCCAGGGGAAAAGGAGTCACCACTCTTTGGGACAGTGAGGACCATTGCATGTTTCCAGGATGAAAGGACTGATGAGGATGAAAATACATACGTATATAGTGTTTAGGAACAGAACGTACAGGGCACAGAGAACCCCCAAACATGGGGTGGAGAGAAAAAAAAGAATGTACAATAGATAATTGGATTTTACAATAACAGTAGTAAAAAGCTAAGGAAAATGTAATTACAACAAAAGCAATAGTGCAAATTTCAGTCAGTATCAACATCTGAATACATGATCCATTTCCATGTACACATTAGATGTCAAACAACCACAAGCTGTGCCTCTGGGGCCAGCAATCAAAACTGTGCAGGTTCAGACAATCACATTTTTGTGGTTTTCTTAGGGATCAAAGAGGATAAGAGGCAGGTGTGAAGGTTGTTATAGTGTAGGGGGGCTAGGGCAATAAGAAGACAGAGGTGAGAAAGGGGCACAAAGAGAGGCAAGCAGTTATGCCTGCACATCAGTCAATCAATCAATCAATCAAAACTTTAGCCAAGCATATCACCATTATGCAAGCTCATTTTCAAAGTGGTCCTGCATAGAGCAAGTACATGATAGATAAAAAGTAATACACAACAGAAAATCAACATAATAACTGTATAACAACTAGACTGTCAGAGATAACACAGAGATAATACAGCTTAGTACATTACAACCAGATTGAGTAATTTCACACATCCTCTGGTGTGTCCCCCAGCAAAAAACATACAACAGCCACAATCCACAATAATCAGATACCCGCTACAGAAGTAACTGAAGGAAGGAAGTAGGAGAAGGAGTATAGCAGAGAGTTCCCATAGCCCAAAGATGAAAAGGTAAAGGGAGGACTAAAACAGAAAGGAGTTATAGTTAGAGGGAGGTGCTGTGAAGTCATAGTCAAGGCTGAAAGTTTTGGAGCCTAAAGCAATCAATCAATCAATCAATACTTTATTTTTAAAAGGCGCTTTTCTTCAACCAAAGCGCCTGTACAATTTCATAAAACAATAAATAAACAAGATTTAAATTTATTATAAATCATTAAAAGCTATATTAAAAAGGTGAGTCTTCAAAGCTCCTTTAAAACTTAGGACAGTCGGGCAATTTCGCACCTGATGAGGTAGAGGAATTCCACAGGGTCGAGGCCATAAAACTAAATGATCTAGCCCTGAAGTTTTCAAACAAACCCGCAAATCTCCAGCAATCCCTCGTCCAGTGGATCGGAGGGTGGGAGGGACAGTAGGGCAAAGGAGCTCTTTCAGGTAAGTAGGTCCCTGATCGTGTAGGGTTTATAGGTCAGCAAACCGACCTTGAAGGTGATTCGCAAAACACTGGCAGCCAGTGCAGTCCGCGGAGCACGGGCATTATATGGCTGGATCTAGAAGATCCAGTCAATAACCTGGCCGCCGCATTCTGCACAAGCTGCAGACAGCGAAGTTCAACCCCCGATAGCCCTAGGTACAGGGAGTTGCAATAGTCAAGGCGGGAGGTACCGAAGGCGTGGATCAATGTTGGAAGATCCTATGGAGGAACCAGGTGCTTCACCCTGGTGATATTCCTCAGGTGGAAAAAGGAAGTTTTGACCACCGCTGACACCTGGGATTTAAGTGTCAAGTGGTGCGTCAATTATTACGCCAAGATTCCGCACCTGATCTGAGGTTGTCAGCTGAGGCAGCCCCAAGCCATAAGCCTGAGAGGCGATCCATCCGCAAACCCACCTCACAGCGACCTTGATCCACAACTAACACCTCAGTTTTCTCCGGGTTTAACCTCAGCCAACTCCCACTCATCCAGTCCTGGATTTCGGCAAGGCAGTTATTAAATACCGATAAGGCAGCATCCTGATCGGGTACAAAAGACATATACAGCTGGGTATCATCTGCATAGCAATGAAAACCCAAACCATATCATCTAATAATCACTCCAGTGGCAGCATATACACCGCAAACAACATAGGTGCTAAAATAGAACCCTGCGGTACCTCGCAGGATAGGGAGACTGATGTCGAGGAAAAGATTCCCGACACCACCCTCTGAGTCCTACCCTCGAGGTAAGATTGGAACCACCTGAGGACCACACCAGATAATCCACAGATGGACCGCAGATGCTCCAGCAGCACACCATGGTCAATAGTGTCAAATGCTGCAGAGAGAGATCAAGGAGTACCAAGATAGAACAAGTCCTATGATCTCTCGCTATTAGGAGGTCATTTAGTACCCGAACAAGTGCTGTCTCGGTACTATGCCTTTTCCTAAATCCTGACTGGAGAGAATCATAAATATTGTTGTTGGTCAGATGATCATCCAACTGTACTCGACCACCTTCTCAATAACTTTACCCACAAAGCGTAAGTTAGAACTGGTCTGTAATTTGCTAGACAGTCTGGGTCTAGGAGGATTTCTTTAAAAGAGGCTAACTATAGCCTCTTTAAGGATCAGGAAGATCCCTTCTAAAGACTTCAGACTATCGTAGCCAGGACTAGGCCGATTTTATCCACAATCCACTAAGAGATGTGTGGGGCCAGGGTCCAAATCACAGTTGGTTGGTCGCAGCATTCGGATGACCATCACAATATTATCAATTGTGGGGAGGCTGAAGTCAGACCATACAAACTGAGTGTTCGACATCTCCAGCCGACCATCACCGCTCCCATTGGAAAGGGAAGGACGGACGTCTGACCTGATTTTGGCAACCTTATCTGCAAAGAAGAGAGCAGACTCCTCACACCGTTCTAAAGAAAAGGCTCTTCTGGGCTGAAGACAGGCCGGATTGCACAGTCTGTCCACAGTCTGAAAGAGCTGAGCTGGTCTATTCTGTGCAGCCGCAATCTCTCTGGACAGGAATTCTGCCTTCTTACGAGAGATTGCAGATTGATAGGCCGTATAATGGTCCATCAAACTAAGTTTGTCATCATCCAGACTGGACTTTCTCCATCGCCTCTCCAGCCTTCGTCCCACCCTTCTCAACTCCCTCACGGTCTCATCAAACCATGGAGACCTGGGGTGAAGAGTGAGAGGATGAACACGAACAGGTGCAATAGAATCCAGGGCCCCTGTCACCGCCTTATTATAGGCATGTACCAGGTCACCTGGATCCAAGCAATCTATCCGTAGGCCTGATAGGTCCAGCACCGCCATCAGGTCATCCGGGGACACACCCCTTAAAGGGCAGTACCGTACCATCTCCGAAGGGGCTGACCTAATAGGGGTGGCCTCAAAACTGAACCTAATGGAGTGATGGTCAGACCATCCAAGTGGTTCCACCACCAAATCAGATATCCCCATCCCCAGAAGGAATACCAGGTCCAATGAGTGTCCACCAATATGAGTCGAGGTGGAAACAACCTGTGTGAAGCCCAGTGATACCATCAACTGGAGGAAGTCTTGACCAAAGCGTGAGAGTTCATCGTCGACCCAAGCATTGAAGTCCCCCAGAACCAACCATCTGGGGGACCCCAATGTCAGGTCAACAATGAAGTCTGCGACCTCCTGCAGGAAAACATTCTCGTCACCTGGTGGACGGTATACGAGAAGTATCCTGCACCCCACACCCTCGCCTAAGACACATTCAAAGGATCTGGTACATCCCACCGGTACCTCCACCAGGCCCAGTTCTGACTTAAAACATATGGCAACACCCCCGCCCCTACGATCCTGCCTCGAGCAGTGTATCACCGAGTACCCGGCTGGAACTGCTGCTGCTAAAACTGGCCCAGCATTTCCATCCAGCCAGGTCTCAGTGATGCATGCCAAGTCAGATGACCCAACAAAATTGGCTATAATGGCCGTCTTGTTTTTAATAGACCTGGCATTACACAACACCGCCCGAGTAGGATGAGCCTCCAAGGATGACCGCCTTGCCTGCTGATCATAATCAGAACCCTTGGGTATGGGCACCAAGCAGGGAGAACCCCTTTCCTGTGCCCATTTCACCCCAGGGCGTCTCCTTGACCTCACTAACCCTATCCGCCCACTCCTTTCCATTCCCCCCCAGACCTGGCACCAGCCCTCCTCCTCCCCCTCACAATCCCCAAAGCCCTACATCTTCTATAAACTCTGGGTGACAGGGGAGGGCAGGAAAAAGGACGAAGGTCCCTGAGCCTAGAGGGGGAGTAATACCCGACCGTCCTATTTTCATTCCGACACCATAGTTAATACCTCAATCCACAATAATAAACTCCACAAACTTATATAAAAAATAAAACTAAAGCACAGCACTCAAATACAAAAATATAAATATAACAATAAACAAAATTATACCTTATCAATGTGTCAATATTTGTGCTTTAAATTTATCAAAATATTTTATCCATCTACCCCCCCCAGTGCTCTCGCCACTGTGAGGGGAAGGAGCTTTGCACCTATATAAAACCCCCTAACATAAAATGAACACAAACCGGGAGTCCAAAGTCTTTTTATGTCCACACTTATGTGCTCTCACCACTCCAGCATGGGCCAAACTTTAATCAGTCTCCTCTCACAAAACTGAAAAAGTTATAAATGAACTCAGTATTAAGTTCTTCCAATAGTTCTCACCCGCTGGTTACAACAGAAAGAAAAAACAAATTCAAGTATACTTCACCAGTTCGAGCAGTCCCAAAGTTCCAAATTCCGTCCAAATTTCCCAGTGACCAGGAGCCAGAATCCTAAAAACTAGGTAAAATCAAAGAAATATGTGGACGCCCAGGTCTTCTCACCACCAGGCAGTCTACCAAAAAGAAATAACGACTTTAGGTCCCGAGCAGAATGCAGTTAATTCCAGATATCGTCATCCATAAAGTGCAGGAGTCACAAAATCCAGAAGAGGGGATAAGCCAAGATATTATACATCTATAATATAAAAGAAAATCCAGGTCCAAGCCAATCACAGCCGGCCGAAAATGAAAAGTTAAGAGAGGAAGGGAAAATCAAACCAAATCCAAACCGATTGGAGCCAGCCAGAAGATTCTGATCAGCAGCTAGTAACTAATTCAGGGCCCCATCAACTCCAACTTCATACAAAACCCTGCAGGAAATAGTACAGCCCCACCAAGACACCTGGGTAAGGCCACACCGCAGCCAGACCCATGAGTCAAAGGGAACCATGGTATCCCAGCCAGCTCCCTGGCTGAGTAAACACCCTGACCCCCCCCGTGAGGCGGCAAATCTCACCGGCAAATACTTAATGGAGTCGGGCCCACTCCTGTCACCAGCCACTCATCAAGCACATTTCCAGGCCCAGTACTCGGCTCCGACTTTAATAGAAAAACAGCTCACATCCAAGGTCCGAGCAGAAATCCAGCAGTAAATCCATCAATAAATCTCCTTTTCACTTTGCACTTTCCATCCCAGCTAGCTTTGAAACCGTCCCACTCCATCTCTTGAGCTCTCCACATTCCACAATATTCCTTTTTCACTGATAGTCTATCCAGTTCCGCTTTAATGCCCCTCGTCCCGTTAAGTTTCCTTCTTTTAACTCCTCACTCCTCGTCCTGCTAAAATTACTTTCAGCTTATCATTTCCCACTCCTCGCCCCTACAACTCCTCTCCAGTCCAACTATCACAAATTGGGTGAGGAGTATTATGTGTAAGGAGTATTATGAATGAATAATGATAAGAACTCTTCAAGCTCTACAAACGCTCAAGTGGCAATGGGACAATAAGATCGTATAGTTCAAGCCGTGATTCAACCCGCACGCAATACGAAACTCTCCAAAGAAAGAGCAAAATTAAAAAAACTGATAAAACAAATAAAGTTAAATACAACAAATTAAGGGAAAATAGAACAAAAAACAGCAAGAATACAATGAAGTGCGGAGCAGAATTCAGGAGCAGTTACAGCACGCCCAGCCTGACGGCCATTTTACAGACCTTGCCCCTACTTCTGTCTACTTCCCAGCACTAGTTAACAACATGAAGTCACCCAGTTGCAATATTCCCTCAGGTAACCTGTGGTCAGAGCTTTAAAGATGAAGGATCCTGGAACAGAGGGTATCCTTACTGTTCTTTGCATAGCACTCCAGAGGGAGGGGAGAGAGTTGTTAATTGCAGCTGATCCATGTCACGTCTTTATCCTAGGTACAGTAAAGCTGATTAATGTGAAGCATCTAAGACTGTAAAACTCCTTTGCATGCTAGAATAGACTAGAAATGTAGCTGGTAATTTATCAGTTAGTGCCCTGTAGAACCAGAAAAAAGTATTTTTTGCTTCCATTAAGTAAGGGAAGACAAGCCCAGTGCCTCATAGAGAAGGCAGTGGTGGATGCGAATAGGTGAGTTCAGGATAAATCTGAAAGCGCGATGATATAGGGTGTCAGGTTTACTTAGAGCTGCAGCAGGACAGTATCTGTAGAGAATGTCATCATAGTCAAGCAGTGGTAAAAAGGTTGTTTGGACTAATCTTTTCTTGGCTTCAAAGGTAAGGAGATGCCTAATGTGGAAGAAAACCCCTAGGCGTTTTCTTAATATTTTGGCCAGTTTGTTCAAATGAGCCATGAAGTTGAGCCTGTTGTCTAACCAGAACCACAGGTATTTGAATTTATCCACAATTTCCAGAGACTCACTGAGCAAACATAACTGGATACTACTAGGCAATAATTGGGAAGGGGAGGTATGTGATAAAACATTTTTTTTGGCATTAAGGAGACATTTAAGAAGATGTTTAAGTTTTACTAGATTATGCTGGAGGATGTCAAAGTCATGCTGTAGGTCCTCGTGTGCTAATTCTAGCAAAGGATTAGAAATGTAAAGGACAATATCATCTGTGAATAAGTGTACGTTAGCTGTGCATATGTGTATGTCAATGTTGTTAATGTATACTGCAAAGAGTATAGGGCCCAGAATGGAGCCTTGCAGAACACCATGAGCTAAGACTTTTAGTGGGGACAGGTCTCCTAGGGCTTTAATTTGCTGCATTTTATTGGTAAGATTGCATTTGAACCACCCAATGGCATTGCTATCCAAGCCAAGGCTATGCAAGGCATCCAGTAAAAGGCTAAGGTCCACAGTATCAAAGGGCTTGCTAAGGTCTAGGATGAGTGTATACATATGTTGTTTAGCATCCAGGGAGTTTTGCCTCTCTGTAGACACTTTAGCTAGGGCAGATACTGTGCTATGCTTGGGTCTGAACCCTGATTGAACTGGATTTAAAAGGTTTTCTGATTCAAGGTACTCTCTCTAACCTGGGAGTTCACAATTTTTTCCAGAAGTTTTGAAAGAGAAGGAAGCAAGGAAATTGACCTATAATTATTCAGATCGCTGGGATCACCTAGCTTGAAAAGGGGAATAATATGCACAATTTTCCAGAGTTGCTGTATCTCACTTTGTTCCAGGAAGGAGTTGAATAAATGGCTGATAGGGCAGTCAGATGATACCAGCCTGTCATCAGGAAGCAAATATACTTAGAATGGCAGAAAAAGGGGAGATATTGCTGATGGGTGATCTGAATATGCCAGATGTTGACTGGAGTACAGTTGCAGCTGCCACTTCGAAGAGTGGAATTATTCTAGATGCCCTACAGGGGGCATGCCTTAGACAACTAGTATTGGAGCCCACTAGAGAGGGAGCAATATTAGACTCGATTCTCTCAAACGGAGATGGAGAGAGGATCACAGATGTAGAAGTGGGAATCCATCTGGGAACTAGCGACCATCGAACAGTATGGTTCACAATAAACACAGCAATAGAGCCAAGCCATACAAAGACAAAAGTATTGGACTTTAGGAGGGCTGACTTTGCCAAAATGGGTGAGTGCCTAAGGAATGCACTAGCAAATGGGCAGGAAGGAGGGGTGGAAGAACAATGGGGAATAATAAAAACTGCCATCACAGAGGTAACAAGCCTTTGTGTGAAGCAAATAAACAAAACAAAACGATATAAGAAACCACTATGGTTCTCAAAAGAAGTGGCAGTGAAGGTTCAAGAGAAAAAGAAAGCATTCAGAAAGTACAAGGAATCGCTGAAGGAGCAGGACAGGGAACTGTATCAGTTAAAGCAAAAGGAGGCTGGGAAGGCAGTTAGAACAGCAAAGGCCCAAACCAAGGAAAAGATAGCCAACTCAGTTAAGAAGGGGGATAAAACCTTTTATAGGTACATCAGGGAGCAAAGGAAGACCAAGGAAGGGATAGTGAGGCTTAATAAAGGGGAGGGAGGGTGGGCAGAGGGAGACTGTGAAAAGGCAGAGATACTAAACAAATATTTTTGCTCAGTATTTACAAATGAAGAGGGGGAGGTACCTAAAACAAACAGTAGAAACACTCTGGATACTGAAGTTGATACCAGCCCATTTACAGAAGAAAGGGTTCTGAAAGAACTCTTAAAACTAAAGGTGGACAAAGCAATGGGGCCTGATGGAATTCATCCCAGAATTCTAAAAGAACTAAGGGTAGAACTAGTGACACCACTGACTACCCTTTTTAACAAATCATGGGAGGATGGAGTGGTACCCGAGGACTGGAGGAGGACATATGTGATTCCCCTTCACAAAAGTGGGAGCAAGGCAGAAGCAGGAAACTACAGACCTGTTAGTTTAACCTCAGTGATAGGGAAAATGATGGAATCACTTCTGAAGGAAAGAATTGTCGAGTATCTAGAGGCCAGAGGGCACAGGACCCTAGGCAGCATGGATTCACAGTGGGAAGGTCATGCCAGACGAATCTGATAGATTTCTTTGACTGAGTGACCAAAGTAGTAGATCAGGGAGGGGCTGTGGACATGGCCTACCTAGACTTTAGCAAGGCATTTGACACAGTCCCACATAAAAGATTAATATACAAGTTAGCCAGCCTGGGAGTGGGTCCCGAGATGACAGCCTGGGTAAAGAATTGGCTGGAGAATAGAACACAGAGACTAAATGGAGTCCACTCAGAAGAAAGGAGGGTTACTAGTGGGGTACTGCAGGGTTCAGTATTAGGACCGGTCCTCTTCAATGTCTTTATAAGTGGCATTGCAGAAGGACTGGAAGGAAAGTATGTCTCTTTGCAGATGACACAAAGATCTGCAACAGAGTTGATGCACAGGGTGGGGTGGAAAGGATGAGAAGGGACTTGGCAAGGTTAGAGGAATGGTCAAATGTGTGGCAGTTTAGATTCAATGCTAAGAAGTGCAAGGTAATGCATCTGGGAAACAAAAACCCAGGGGAAGAGTATGCAATGGGGGGTGAGATACTAACAACAACAAAAATGGAAAGGGACCTGGGGGTAGTCATATCAGATGACCTAAAGGTGGGCAAGCAATGTGAGAGGGCAGCAACGAGGGCTGGGGGATACTGGGATGCATAGGGAGAGGCATCACCAGTAGAAAACAGGAAGTTATTATCCCTCTGTACAGACAGCTGATGAGACCCCATCTGGAGTACTGTGTGCAGTTCTGGAGACCCAATCTCCGCAAAGACATAGACAGGATGGAAGCTGTCCAGAGGAGGGCAACTAAAATGGTGCAGGGTCTGCACCGGAAGACATATGAAAGAGAGACTAAAGGAGCTTAATATGTATAGCCTCGAGGAAAGGAAGGAGAGGGGACATGATAGAAATGTTCAAGTACCTCAGGAATCAACAAAGTCCAAGGGTAGCATCTTTCAAAAAGAGATGTGCAAGAACAAGAGGGCACAATTTGAAGATGGGGGGTGGCTCAGAGGTAATTTAAGGAAGTATTTTTTCACAGAGAGGTTGTGGATGCATGGAACAGCCTTCCAGAGGAGGTTGTGGAGTCAAAATCCATGGTGGAATTCAAGCATGCATGGGACAGTCATAAGGCAATTCTAGGGGGTGGGGGTAGGAAGAAGTAGGCTGCTGGTTAACTAGGATCTGCAGCTTATCCAGTAGGTAAGGAAATGGGCAGACTGGGTGGGCCAAGCGGTCCTTATCTGCCATCAAATTCTATGTTTCTATGTTTAAGAATGGCTCCAGAAGGTCAGCGCTTCACCTTTTTTAGTATCCAGAGACAATGGGAGGTTCTCAGCTTGCTTAAAAGTAACAGGGTGAAACCTAAATGATGGGAATCACAAATTGCATTCATTGCTGACACCTGTACAGTCGCTCACATCACCAAGTAGGCTTAGCTTACTGACAGGAGAGGCATCTAATGTAAGGCCAGCTGTAGCAAAATGATTGTTCAGTTGCTCCAGAATGCCTGCCCTATTTGTATATGCACTGTCGCCAATTACTATCTTTTCAGGCAGGGAAGAAGTGGTCTGATGTCCTTCCACCTCTCTGAGGATGTTCCAAAACCAGGCAAAATTATTTTTGTTTTTTTTCAAGGGCTGATTGGAAATAGCATGCTTTTTCTGTCCTATCTAGCTTGGTTTACGCATTCCTTGCTCCCCTGAAAGCATGCCAGTCAGATTCAAGTTTTGTCTTCCTTGCCCTCTTCCATAATATGTCTCTATCCCTAAGGGCTTTCTTTACTATGGGAACCAGCCTGGTGACCTTCTGCTAGTCTGGATTTTCCTCAATGGGGCATGTTAATTTATTAGACCTAATAGAAGGCACTGGAAAATGGTGAAAGCCTCCAACACAGAAGAGGCAAGATGGAAATCCTGCCATATAAGATTGCTAAGATCTTCCAAAAAAGCAGTCTGGGGACATTTTTTTAAACATCCTTTTAGCATGAAGGTAGAGGACGAAGTAAGGTGAGGAGAGTGCCCAATGCACAATGGTTACTTAGGTCATTGTGAAAGATCCCCGCATGGGTGATTTTATGTGGCTTGTTAACAGGTATAAGATCAAGGAGACAGAGCTACAATCTAGATTTTTCTTGTTGGGATGAGTGATATCAAGAGTAATCTGTGTTAACCCATGCATGGCAAAGAAATCCTTATGTCTTGGGAACATATCCTTCCAGTTAAGACCGAAGTCACCCATTATTACGCATTCAGAACTTGCCATTTCTAGTAGTTAATAAGTTAGGGTAAAATGCCAAACCCAGCTGAGGACAGCCTCAGTTCAGTTCAGTTCAGTTTTTATTGACAGGAAAATCTCCATTGAGCAATCTCATTTACAAGGAGGTCCTGGTGAGGACAATAGTACATAATGTGTACTGATGGAAACAACAATGTAACTGAGTATGTACAATTATTTACAGTTTACATAATTTTTTTTTTATTTATTGTGTCTTGGATTACAACACCTTTGAGCAATACAACTCATTTACAAAGGTTTCACTACAGTAGTACAAAAACAGAACAAGGTAAGCAATAGATAAGTAAATAGCAGATATCAAGAATATACTTTAAAAAAATGAATACATCAAAAGCAATCAAAATATCACTGAATGTTGCTTAATCTAACAGTAGAGTGGGCTAGAAGAGAAGGCAGCCAGGGATGCCTTGTCAAAATCTTGGAGAGAAAGTAATGGGGCGTACGGTGGGGGATGGGAGAAACAAGAGGGAGAAGGAGATGATTTGCACAGGAGGTAATGGGGATAGAGAGATGAGAGGATGGGGAGGTGGAAGGAGGGAAATGGGGTGAGTGCAGAGAGAAGTGGAGTACTGGTGAAGTGAGGGGGAGGAAGGCAAATTAATAGTATAAGGAGAAGAGGTAGTGTTTAGTCAGGAGAGGGGGCAGACTCTAGCAGGCCTTGTCGAAAACCAGAGACAGAGAGAGAGAGAGAGAGAGAGTAACATGGGTGGGAGAGAGGTAAGAGAGAGAAACATAGGGAGAAGTAGGGAAAGAAGTTGCAAAAGAGACTTCCGGTGATGCAACGTGCCTGAAGACAGCTCCTCCATCCCTCTCCAGCCACCTGCTCCAGTAAACTTCATTTTTCATAACAGACAATGCAGTAAATACCTTCAAAACTGTTCAAGGGACTTCAGAAGCTCTCGGGTTCATCTCAAAGGACAAAAATAAATAGAAAGGCTGTCGGAGATGGACGTGGATATAAAGAAGCCTCCACTGCGGCATATTCCCCAGTTATGCCAGAGAAGGCCCCCAAAAAGTCATGAGCTGCCAACTCTGCCATCTCTCAGACTCAGGTGCTAGCAAAGATGCATTGGGAACCACTCACACTGGTCGACTTTCTGGCAGAATTCAGTCCTTTTCAAGATGAGCTGAGAGGTATGGTCACAGAATTTAAAAACCTTTCCCAGGCACTTGAAGACATTTCGACTTATATGTCACACAACGAGGCCTGTATTTTTTCATTGGAAAAAAGGACTGACAAGGCAGACCCAGAAATGGTCACCATGAAGCAAAGGCTCTCAAAAATGGAACTCAAAATTGAAGACCTGGAAGGTCGTAGCCGCAGCAACAACGCAGTTATAATTGAGCTACCAGAACGAGAGGAAGAGCAGGATATCATTCTGTTTGTTCAGAAATTCATTGAAAAAATAGCTGGGCATTCTCCCTATGGGTCTCCTTATGTTATAGAAAGGGCTCACAGGGCTCTCAGATGCATTCCTCCACCAGGGGCACCTCCTCGTCCCCTCATATTTCATTTCCTAAATTATTTGGAATGGCAACATTTCTTGACAAAGATAAAAGAAGTACAGGAAATAATATGGAAGGGGAAAAAGTTTGTATTGCCCAGGATCTGACCTTATGTGTCAGATAGCGGCGATCTGCTTTTCATCCCTTGGTGACCAAACTCATAGCAGCTGGCCTAAAATTCAAAATGCTCTACCCAGCGAAAGTCCAGGTTCTAATCTCAGGTTCCTGGCAGTCCTATGAAGATTCAGCTTCTGCTCCCCTCGGCCTAAACTCCACCTTACCTGACCTCTTTCAGGACACCCGAAATAAAGACTTGCCTTTTGCTTTATTCACACTCAGGGAGGATTCTCTGAAGTTCAGTGATACTCGGATGGTGTCTGAGCAAAGAATCCAGCATTCTGGATCCCTGGGGCCTGTTCAGGGGTCTGTATGCAATCCCTGACATTCCCATGGCCAGGTGCCATTGTCTAACACCCCCTGATACTTCTGATTAAATTTTTCTCATTGATGGGTGTCGTGCATTCAGGAAAGAGTGACTGTATGATCTCTGACAGAGGAATGAACTTCTGTAACTTACTCATCGCTTGAATATAATCCTTATTAAATACATGCATGGAGGGTTCAGGGCTGTTATGGTGGAGGTAATGTAGCCCTCCTCCCTATTATTTTTTTCTGTATCATCTGCCAAGAAAAGGCTTTATCAGGGGAATTTATAATATTATAATTTTATAATTTAAAAATGCGACCTGGACAGGCTATAAAAGTCCAAGGTAGACATGTGACACCTTCTACTGTAAAAAAAATGTTACTAGAGCTCCTAAGATCAGGCAACTAGATAATTTCATGGAGTAATTGTATCTTTAGTTATTTATCTGGCAAGAAGTAGTTTCTGCAATCATCCACAAGGTGGTAGTGTAGTACAAGTTATAATAATAAACCTACTGTTCTAGGTATAACACAGTTACAGCATTGACTACTGTCGCAATTTAATGGATACAAGGGTGATTTGCTTAAGTTTTATTGTATGACTGTGTTTAAATGGTTCCACACTGCAATTAAGGGTGGTTGGAGGGGAGGAGCAAGAGTATGGAGCTCTGCAAAATGAAGCATGTAGCAGTCGGGGGGATGGAAGGTCTGGGGGGTGTATTGTAAAGAGTGTTGTGTTGGATAGCGTTGGGGAATTGTGGGGGGAGGGAGGGAAAAGTTCAGAACACAGTCCACGGGTCTCATGGGATGTTGAGAAGGTTTGTTTTTATAGCAGTCCACGTTCTTAATATTATAACATGGCTAATGATTTAACATTTTCTTCATGGAATGTGAAAGGGGTAAGGAGGAAATTAAAACAACATAAAGTCCTAAAACATTTAAATGTTTTGCAATTACAAATTACTTTTATTCAGGAATCCCACATACTAGACTCTGATGCTTTGCAAATGAGACGCCAACAAGTGGGGCAGGTCTTTGCAGCCCAGGGAGCAACTAATAGTTGTGGTGTCATGATTCTAATAAATAGGAATGTCCTGTTTACAGCCATACAAACTCTCAAAGATCCACATGGCAGGTTTATTATAGTTCAGGGTACTATATATACCACAGAACTCCTACTGGGCAGTGTATATGGCCCAAACGTAGATGAACCTAAATACTTTATGCGGCTCATTAGAATCATTTTGACCCTTTTACCAATCCCTATAATCTTAGGGGGCGACCTGAACCTGGTGTTTGATTCATCCATAGACCGTTCTGGTTTATAAAGAGGGGTCTTTCCCCAGCTCAACGTGCATCTCTAGACATTATAGACCAACTGGGACTGTGTGACGTCTGGAGAGTTCTGAACCCCAAAGAAAGGGAGTACATGTTTGCCTTACCAGCCCATGGTTCATCATCCCGTATTGATTATATTTTACTATCCCAAACACTTCTCCTTGGGGTATTGTCCTCTTCAATCCATCCGGGACCCCCATCTGGCCACTCCCTAGTACTATGCCGGATTTCTCTCGCATCCTTGCCCAAACGGAATTCACGCTGGAAAATAAATGATCAATTCTTCCAACACCCAAAGACCGTTGATAATATTAAAGAACATATAGAGCTGTTCTTTACTACTAACCTTAATACCACTACCAAACCTGATATCATCTGGTGTGCCTTTAAATCATATCTTAGAGGCATACTAATAGAATTAGCCTCTAGGAGGAAAATATACTAACATACTAACATACTATTTGCCAGCAGATTAGGCCTTATGGTCTATCAAGTCTGCTCGAACCTAGATCCTTAGTTGGGTGCCGAGACCCTCCCATCCCTTGTGCTCCAGAAACCCCTATCATCCATCCCCACCCCCCCGGGACAGGCCATCATCTGATACATCCACTTTCTGTGTCTGTCCCACCCTTTCTTAAAGCTCTCCACTGTGGATCTCTGAACCAGCTCACCAGGCAGAGCATTCCAAGGGTCCACCACCCTCTCAGTGAAAAACCTCCTCCTTTTCCCCTCACCCTTCCACCTTCCAACTTCAAACCATGCCCTCTGGTGATGCCTCCTGCTTTAGTCTAAAGATCCCTCCATGTTTACCCTATTTATTCCCTTGAGGTACTTGAAGACCCCAATCATGTCCCCCTGTCTCTCCTCTCCTCCAATGAAAACAGGCAGAGCTCCTCAAGTCTGTCCTCGTAAGTCAAATCCCCAGCCTCGTATCATCTTTGTTGCCCCTCCTCTGTACCTCCAGGAGCTGTATGTCCCTTTCAAGTGTGGTCTCCAGTACTGCACACAGTACTTACAGGTGTGGTCTAACCAGTCCATTGTACAGTGGCAGAATCACTTCCTTGCTCCTAGAGGTGATCCCCTCATGATGCATCCCAACATCCTGTTTGCCTTGCTAGCTGCTCTCCTGCACTGCTCAGTGTTATTCATACATGTATCCACCATGACCCCTAGGTCTTTTTCCCTGTTGAGGCTTCCAGCACCTCCTCCCAGGGTGTACCTGTGTTTAGGTTTCCGACCAAGATGCAACACCTTGCACTGGTGATATTGAAATTTAATTTCCATGTGTGAGCCCAGCTTCCAGGGTGTCCAGGTCCTTTAGGCCAACCTCCCTCTTCTCCCTCAACTACTGCTCCCATCTTGGAGTCATCCGCGAAGAGACTCATTTCACACCCTATACCATCCCTGATGTCTGATATGTATGCATTAAACAGGATTGGACCCAGGACCGAGCCCTGTGGTACCCACTACCAACCTCTGTAGGGTTCGAGAGCTCCCACAGACCACTACTCTCTGAGTGCGTCCAGCTATCCAGTTTTCAATCCATCTGACCATCAAAGGGCCTACTCCTAACCCCATCAGTTTCTCCACCAGACCATTGTGGGGACAGAGTCAAACGCCTTGCTGAAGTCCAAGAATAATACATCCACAGGCTTACCCCTATCCAGTTCTGATGTTGCCCATTCATAGAACTCTACAGGTTGGTTTGACATGATCTACCTGGCACAAACCCATGCTGCCGACTCATCCAGACCTCCCACCTCCTCCAAGTAAACCCCAATCGCCTTTAGTATACTCTCCATTAATTTTCCCACCACCGAGGTTAAACTGATGGGTCTATAGTTTCCTGGTACTTCCTTGACCCCCTTTATGGATTGGTACCACATGTGCCTCTCGCCAATCCCTAGGTACCTCCCTGTCTCAAGTGACCTGTTGAAAAGCTCCGCCAGGGTGCAGCCAGTATGTCCGCCAATTCCCATAGTACTCTCGGATGAATGCCATCCGCCCAGAGATTTGTCTTTCTTTAGGGCCTTGAGGGCAAACCACACCCTTGGTGGGATGGCATCATCCGTCCCTCCACCTTACTGGTCTTTTTATCCTTATCCAGATGTGACACCCTGGGGTACTTTTTCTCCCTTTTGCTCCATTTCTGCTGCTCCTCTGATCCCACTCCTGCCGCTTCTATCCCCTTTGTGCCTTGCTTTGTAGATATCCCATCCCTTCCCTAGTGAACACAGAGGCAAAGTACTGGTTAAATACCTCTGCCTGGTCCTGCCTCTTCCACCCACCCTCCTTCTGATCTCAATCTGCTGAGATGGCCCTTAGTTTTTCTCCGCTCCCAATGTACCGAAGAACCCTTTTCCCTCCATGTATCCCCTGTGCCAGCCGATGCTCTTTACTGGACTTTGCTCCCTCACCATACGGGTGACTTTTCTAGATGCAAGCTGGTACATTTCTTATCCTATCCCCTCTTGTTGTTTTATATTTTTGTAAGCCGCCTTCTTTTCTCTGACTGCTACCTGGACCTCACTGGACCACCAGCATGGTTTATGTGACCTTGCTCCCTTACGCTTCAACTTAGCGCAGATCCTGACTGCCTCATGAAGTCCCCGTTTATGACCTCCCATCTCCTTTCTACACTTGTTGTTGAGGTAATCCCTTCAAGTGATCCTTGAGAATATTTCCATGCCCATAAAGTCTGCCCCCTGAAGTCCACTGCCAGTGTCCTAGATCTCACCCCACTCCCCAATGCTTATTTGAAACCAGACAGTATTGTGGTCACTCCCAGTCAGGGGTCCTGTACAACCATGTCCCTTACCAGATCCCCATCTGCCAGAACCACATCCAGGACATGCCCCTCCCTTGTGGGCTCCATCACATGCTGTGTTAAGAACACATCCTGGAAGCCATCCAGCAGCCTCTGCTTCTTGGCCACCTTAGAGGACATGGTTCCCCAGTTAGTACCTGGCATATTAAGGTCCCCCATCAACACCACTCCTTCCCTTTTGGACCACACTGGGCAATGATGTTGTCCAGCAAACCATCCTCTAGAACATCACTCATCCTGGGGCCTATATGCTACACCCAGCTTGACCTTATCTCCTGCTGGGGATCGTAAGGTGACCCATAAGGCCTCCAATGCTTCCTCTGCCTCTTCTACCATAGCAATTTCTATGTCATCTCTAATGAACATAGCCACTCCACCCCCTCTGCCCTCCTTTCTATCCTTCCTAAGCATAGTGTACCCCGGTACATTTAGGTCCCAGTCATGATTTTTGTTGGCCCACGTTTCCGTGACTGCCGCCACATCCACCCCTCCCTCGAACAGCATGGCCTGGAACTCTGGCAACAAGATTCAAAATAAAAAATTCTATTATCCCAAATCTGGATTATAGAAAAGAATCTAACTCAGCATTCCTCTGAGGATATTAAACAGAATTTAGCTAAATTAAAAAAACTCTTACTTGGATTTACTCAGGCAGAAGGCCAAATTTGCAATTCTTCGCACCAAAGCCTCCTACACAGATCAAGGAGAAAAAGCAGGAAAGTTGTTAGCCCTACGTATTAAACAACAGGAATCATCCTGATTTATTCCTCCTATTAGAGCTCAGAGTGATGGCTCCTTGAAAACTACATCAGTAGAAATAGCACAGGAGTTCACTACTTACTATAAACAATTGTTAGTGAAGGAGGATGGCACCTGGCTCTCAGGTGAGGAAATTGTCAATAAGTTCAATGTTCCAAAACCCTGTTACTTCAAGATCTTCCAGCTGAAGCATCTTATTATCAAAGTGATGGGAAAGGTTCCCCCACCAGTGCTTGAATCTTTTTTGCAGGAGGAACTGATCCTGTTGACAAACTCGACCAAGGCAGTGTCTAAAATATACACAGCTTTATACGCCTGGTGCTTTAAGAACTGCTTTGGTCCCACTGAATACTGGTCACATCTTTTTTCCCAGCATACCATAGACTGGCCCAACTGCTGGAATAATTGCCACAGGTATGTGACACAAGATACATTACGCCTCATGCAATTTCACATTTTGCACAATTTATATTACTCCCCCCAAAAATTAGCAAAATGGGGCTTAATTTCCTCTAATCTTTGTTCATGCTGCTCCCTAGAGGAAGATAACCTTCTTCATATCATTTGGAAGTGTCCCAAGGTAGCCCCTTTATGGACCACTATTCAAACCAAAGTAGATCCATTGCTGGGGCGTTCTGATTATTTTACACCTGTAATCTGTTTACTGGGGGATTACTCCCAAATAGAAGTACAAAATCATAAATACTATATGTCAATGATCTCATTGGCTGTAAAGAAACTTGTCCTTAAGCATTGGAGAGATAACCAACTTATTTCCTACACATTGAATGGCTCAATGAGTTATTATCAAATCTCAGAACAGAAAAAACGATATCAAGCCTGTATAATAGGATGCCCAAGTACCTAAAATTATGGGCCCCCTTCTGTACCCTGTATTCACTCTAATGCTAACTTCTTGATGTCAACATTAACAACACGATTATGAATATACAGTATGGACTGTGGGGAGAGTGAGGGAGTGAGGGAAGGGGGCAGGAGGTGGGGACAATTCCATTGTAACAGGATTTACTAACTGTTGTAAAGTCTCATTTTGAATGGCTCTGTCCCAATATGTATAAAATCTGCAATAAACTTTAAATTAAAAAAAAGAAGTTGCAAAAGAGGTGGCATGAGCAAGCCCCCTAGAATTCTGCAGCCACAGAATTTTGTGCAGAACTTCTGCAGTGCCGCAGAATTCACTCTTCTTGGTGTTTTTTTTATTAATATTTCTGTTTATACATAGCATCTGGTTCCCTTCCCCACTTTTTATATCCAAAACCCCCCTGTATGTTCAAAATGTGATGTTATCATTGCTATAACATCATACATTAGCTAATGAAATGGCTACATTCTGCAACAGAAATGAACAGTCACTTATCTACCACAGCTCCCACTGCCAGAGATGGTGGCACAGCACATCATGCATGGTGATATTTGCTCAACCTGCACTACAGCCTAATACAATTTTCAGTCTTACATTGTTGCACTAGGGACAACTTAAATAAAACCTTGTCAGTAGCACAGACCTGTTAAGTCCATACCTCACTTTGTACAAACCTATTTGTGCCTTTAAGGTATAGAGATGCTATCTGAAATGAATAACTGGTAAAATAAACTTAACTGTCTACATTTTTAAGAAAAATAAAGTAATTATGCCCAGAAAAGTGAAATATAATAATGTGTAGACCTGTTGAAAGACTAGACATGTTAAATAAATAATTGCACTGTACACATTTTTGCCAGGGTTATTGGTTACATATTGTCAATGGTTGATAGAATCACCTAAAAGTTATTGAGAAATGTTGTGTGCAGGGACAGCTGTTTGGCCAGAGGGTAGCATGCTGTGTTTCCATGCCGGCAACTCAGGTTCAGAGATTAGCTCTGGGAGCTGGCTGGGCAGCACAAGGATTGGTGGAACACATCACTGCTCGGAACCTGGGAAGGTATGGTGCAGTGTTCTGCCACATGGTGGACACATTGTAATGGGCCAGAGGGCTGTATCTCACAATTGGTTCACATGCATGTCATGGCTTGATGGTGTTACGCAGTGTGTCAGGGAAAGCAGGTTGACATGAAAAATTAGTTTTGCAATAACTCCTCTATTCCATTTCCAATGGGACCTGTATGAATGAGGATGCAAGCTCATGAAAATTAAAAAAAAAATACATATACACACACACACACACACACACACACACACATACAGTATCTCTGTTTCTCTCACCACACACACACACACACACTCACACACGCATATTTGTATGTATGTTACAGATTGCATAGAAATATGTAAGTGATACACAGTGGGAACCTCATGAGTGGTGTAGAAAGCACATACAAATATATAAGTGATAGACAGTGAAAACCTCATTAGTGGGATAGATAGCATGTATATAGAAATACCTTATTTATCACATAAGATCCCCTCTGCATATGTCATTTATGCAACAGGCTAGGACCTTAAGGGAGAGACATTTGTTTTGCTTTTTTAGGCATAAAATTATTTTTATAAGTCTGTTATTTTTTGAACTAGTGTTACTGTGTTTCCACCATCCTGACTGCTATAACCACTGCCATGAAAGTGAAGTCAGGATGACAGAAGCTATTTCTGTGTGGTAGTTTATTGGTGCCAGAACTTCATGAAATTACAAACCACAGCCGCAGAAGTTCTGCGGCAAATGGTAGTCTTGCCGCAGAACTTGGTCCCACTGTGCCGCAGAAAAGTAGGGACCCTGGGCATGAGATAAGAGAATGGGTGGAGGATGGAAGAGGGAAGGTGAGGAGGAGCAAGGGAAGAACTTAAAGATGTGTGAGCAGAGAAGAAGCAAGTGTAAGGGGTGGAGGGGAAAAGGCTCGAGGGTAGGATCAAAATGAAGTGCCAAGAGTTAAAAGTGCCAAAAGGTATAAGTACAATGATAAAATAAGCAGAAGGCTGCTAAGGGTGGCAGTCACATATACTGTTTGCTAATAGATGTTGTCAGAGTTTTCATTTGAAAGGGCTGTGTTTTGACTCAGCAGAGATGTCCCTACCCAGGGAGTTAAGCCAGAGGGGGGCTCTGTAAGCAAAATACCTCTGACCTAAGGTGGTACGGCATCTGGGAACAGTAAAGACCTGAGATGCCAAGCGATGAGTATGTTGGGTACTGTGACAAGGGCTAAAGAGCTGTTGGACCCCAGAGGGTAACAAACCAAGGTGCGCCTTCTTGGCAAGTAAGCAGGTTTGATATCAGATGTGGCTGAATAATTGAAGCCACCCAGTCTGAGCATATAGGTCACATGTGTGTGAGGCAGGCAGCCCCAGTAAGGAGTCTGCATGCTTTGTTAAGAGCAACAGTGATCCTGTGAAGGGGATGTAGCAGAGGCAGAGCCATAAACAACCAGCCCATAATCGATGATGGTAATAACAGAGCTGAAAATCGCTATTCTTAGTACCTCGGGAGTGAGGCTATGCTTGTGCCTGTGGAGTAGGCCAGTCCTTACGTTGACAGCTCAAGCTACATTATCAATATGTTACGAGTAGGTGAGAGAGCTAGCAACAGTGACCCCAAGATATTTGAGGGAGTGGATCTATTCAAGTGGGGTGCCAATGCAGTTTGTGATGTACAAGGGTTTGGACTTGTGTTTCTTATGGGCGTTGTTGAAAAGCATCACTTTGGTCTTTTTATAGTTTAGCGCGCCAGTTTTTGAGTGCTGATTTTGCTGAACCACTTTTCCACTTCTGAGAAACTGTATTGAATGTTATCCTGCAGACTTTTAGGGTCAATGTAAGGATGAGTACAGGTCTGTAATACACAGCTAATAATAAGGCACATTCTGTTGATATAGTCAACTTTATGGAAAGGCATTCAAATTCTTTGGGGATGGAAGTGCAATCAATAACCATAAGTACAAATCTGCTCAATGTAGATTGCTGCCCCACCCCCACTCCTAGCAGATCTGTCATACCTAAAGACACTATATCCAGGAATATAAATTGCTTTGTCTGGTGTCAAGTTATTAAGATAGGTCTCCAAAATCATCAGTGTAATCCCCTGCAAATGGAGGTTCCTAAAAAGCCTGCCTGGGCTTACCTGCAACCCTGCCCCTCTATTCTTTCTGCCCTTCCTGAGCATTCCCATTCAAAGCACTAATTTGTTTGCTGTTCCCCCAGGTTGTGTCCTGCCCTTTTGATGCCCCAGTCTGTAGCTCGAAATAAAATCCATTCCCTTGGGGCTCAAAGAATTCCAACCGCTATCTTCTGCTTGTTGTGCAGCCCCCAGGGCAGCAGGAATCGCTAGGTGAGACCAGCTCCTTTGATTCTGAACCACTTCATTTTACAGTCACTTCAGGGAGTGTTTCATTGGTCCTGGGATCCCTCTCACCTAACTGGAACCCGGTAACCATTGACAGGCCACTGAGGGGCCATTTTCATCAAAAATTTGAAGAGTTGTGACAGGTATTGGATCTGGGGCTCATTTGAATATTTATGAGCTGAGCCCCGGTCCTTTTATATATCCATTGTGTGCCTGTCTGCCCCCATCGCAGCTGTTCTCGGCTATGGCAGAGAAAAAGAGAAGAAAAGTGTTTGTTGTTAAATAATAGTTGTTGCTGCATGTGCGAAAGTTAATGTACAAGGGGGGAGAGTATTTAAATAAAATAGGTGCTTCTTCCTGGTTGCAGCCAGACATTTGGGACTCAAATTGTCAAGCTGTCTGCTGCTGCAGGGAAGCTTAAACATCTGCAGCAGCAACAGGAAAAGGAGCTGAGCCATTCAGTTTCTCTGTGCAGTGACAGCAAGTACACCATCTGGGCAACAGAACTGTGGGGCATTGGGGCAAATATTGATTTATCTCTGGCTGCACCAAAACTTATTCAGAACTGTATCTAATCTGCTACGAGACTGTAGCATTGAGTAGCCATTGCAAGCAGTCACAGCCAGATGGAAAGCCAGGAAAACAAAGCCAGGACTAGTGGGACATCCACAACAGCTCATGGGTAAATGCCAAGTGCTCATGGGGACTTACAGAGACCTGTTGCTAGGTGCCAAAACACCAGACCAACAGTGCCTTGAGTTATGTGAGTGACAGGTCCTCCAGCCAATCAGAGGCCAATCACCCCATGATCATAGCCAATCAGAAGCCTTGGGAAAGCCCTATAAGTGACAGTGTCTGCCAGCATTTTGCTAGACTGAGACAGATCGAGATCAGATTCCAGCCTGCTGGGAGCCCCCAACAGGGTTGGGGGCTCTGGCCCCTGCCATGCTTCCAGGCCTGGGCATTCTAGTTAAGCCCCTCCATCCTTAAGGGGGTGTTTGTTATTTTATTTAAAGTAAAGTACTTTAGTTTTGTTTAGCCTGCTAGCTTGAAGGTTGCCAAATTGTCCTCCAGGTGCTAGCCCTCCAACCCACATTGGGAAAAGATGTGGACCAAAGACCAGATAACATCAAGCAGCAGTGAGAGCACTGACTCAAACCTCACTTGTGAGAGGACTGAAGACACCAGGATGCCTTCTATAGCAGATGACCACCCTTGGAAGACCTGTGTGAGTACCTCTGTACACCCCAGTGCAAGGGAGAAGTTCTGCTAGTAAACTATGGACCTACTAACTTTATAATCATTCTGCTAACTACTGCATGCTAACTAAATAACCTTGGGGGTGACATGCCCTTTTATCTGCCGAACTTGAGTGAGAGTCATTGGAAGTAATCAATCTGGGCTGCCTTGCCCTCAAGAGTCTGTGTCATCTGAAAATAATTCTGATGTACCTCGCCCACTGCCCAAATGGCCCAGTGCAGGTGTATTAAGTGCTATGTAGTTAATCATATAAATGTGGTGATATTCATTTGGGCCCTTTATGGGTCAATTACTGCCCTGTTGGAGTTGTCACCCAAAGTCGCATTTTTGCTTCATTGGACAGGAGGCCCTAGGGCTTGCTATGTCTAAATTATACCTGTGAATGACCTATTTCCACCTTGCTTGTCTACATCTAATAAGAAATACTTGATAAAAGTGTTGGTATTTAAATGTACTGGATGTGACTCCACCTGACGGTAAAGATGCTTTATCGGTATTTAAATGTACTGGATGTGACTTTGTGTGATAGACAAAATGCTTGATACAAGTATTGGTATCTAAATGTACTGGATGTGACTCCAATTTGCATTGTGCTGAATGTTCAGGATGTGAAATCCAAGATCTTGCCAAGTTGGCTGTTCTGAAAGGTTACCCATTAAAACGGCACTATATAATCGTGACTTCATTTTAGCGACTGTAATATGAGCGACTAGCTCATTTCATCGATCACCCATAAATGGCGACTAACGCTTGTAAAACACTTGTAAAAAAACAGCAACCGATACAAAGCCAAAACAGAGGACTGATCAGCCTAAGGAGGGTGCTCCGTCATCTAGTTCCCTGGTGTTGCTAGTCAATCAGTCTCCCTCTGACAATTTTTCAAGGGACCTAGCCAACATAAAAGAGAACTGACGTTGGCACTCATTCTCCCTTTGAGAGAAGTGCTGTTTGAATTAGTCGCCGTGGAAAATGCCACCAGCTGGCAGTCCCATGGAGCGAGTCAAATGAACTGACGGCACTCATTCTCCCTTTGTGAGAGGGACAGTGGAAGGCAGCTATGTAAACATTGGGAAACTGAAAGGTAGACAGGGAAAGGCTGTCCATCCTCCGCTCACATCTCCACCAGCAGCCTGTACTCAGTGGAGCGGAGAAGTTGCTCTGAATGAATGAGATCCCCCCAGCACCCGCTGACACCTTACTTGGCAAATTTACAAAAACAATTTAAAAATAAAATGAAGACACAGGCTATATTGCATTGAGTGCATATTTTACACTGATTAAAAAACAAATTACATCACATCAGGCATTTACTGATGCAGAGCTGATACCATTCCTGTTGTGAGCTGTCCAACAATAACATCAGGCTGAGCAGAGATGACAAATAACACTACGTAACACAACAGTAAAAAAAGTTAAAGAAATCGTGTCAGTCTCATAGCCATAACAACCTGTGAAAAACTTCACACTAAATTGTAAAGCCTATTTTTTATACACCACTTTTTCCATCTGGAAAAAAAACAACTTTGTCAGCACTCTGTGACAGCACTCTGACAAAAAATGTAGAAGCTCACTAATGTAGCGTGAGCCTGCTGTCAGCGCTGTGTGTTAGGTGTGGATTCATGTTACAGAAATAACAAATGCCGTCATTTGCGGACTATCAGGACAGGCATACTATAGCAACAAGGAAGAGGGTGCAGAAACAGAAGAAACAAAATGTGACAGGAGATGTAAACTTGAATAAATGACATGTTTTTACTTTCAATACTCAGTCACATCCTTGAAATTAACAACTGGTAAAGACTATATAATTCCATACGTTCATCAAAACATACTGTATAAACATTCACCATTGCTCTTTAATGTAAACCAACAGCACATCTTTAAATACTCAAAAAAAGGCTTCTGTTAACTTAGGTTTTCTTGGCAGAAATCCCTCGACATAACCCTTGTCCTCCTATGAGTTCCCTTATGGGAGGGAGCAATGTACACATATACAGTACAGTACTTGTCTGGAGAGGTTAATTATTCATTAATGTATTTAATGTATTTGTTATTTTGTGTCAGTACACACTCTTCACTGTTTATCTGTAGTCTGCAAATGCATCCAATGCAGAATGTATGTGGCATACAGCAATTGCTGTGACAGCCAGTGGGATCTGAGCAAAACAACAAGCTTACAGAGATATCAAGCACTATTTTTACAGTACATGGTAGCTAAATATGTGTAGCACTATAGTTGATGTGCGCTATTATTGCAGTCGCCTAAAAAAAGACGCTAATATTGCAGTCGCGATTTTATTTCCGCTATTTTAACATGGAACTGTTCTGAAATGTTCAGTTTCTGTGATACGCAGGGCAATTTCTGCCTTTCTGTGACCAGCAGGACCGACCCTGCTACATCTGCCAAATGCAGGGCAATCCCTGCCTTCTTAGACAGTCAATATTGAAATGTAGCTTTCCAAGTTTGCCCTTCCCTTCTAATCGAAGTCAGCCAACTCGACCAGCTGCACCATCCACCAGACCTGCAACAGCCAGCACTTTGGTATCTGGGTACCCAGTGTGTATTGTGAGATTGTGGGGCTTCATACTTATCTGGGACTAGTGCCAGTAGTGAGATAATTGTTGTGTGACATCTGATTTAGTCAGCTTAGATAGCCAGGGCATTGCATATCATGTTGGTCAACTAACTTATGATTGCCTTTTTTTTTTTCTATTAATGTAGTAGCCACCCAGCTGGAGGGTTCACCAGCAAAACCAATCAGACCTTTGTACATTAGTAAAGCAATCAACCTTATTTCTATTCCTCCTGTTTCCCCATCCTAACTCCCATGTTCCCCAAAATAAATCTATTGTTACTGTTTTTGAAAATCATCATTGTGTGTGAGCATATCATTGAAGAAAGTTGATAATTGCCAAATGTTGAAAGGTGGGGAAATAACTATTGGGTCATGTCTGGGGGTGGTAAGCGGTATTTGTGGCGGTATAACATCTCAGGGGGTTATACCTGGTAACAGCTACGCCCACATAAAGGGCACTCTGAGTGGAGGCTCTACACAGTTGTGTTTTGAACTTGTTATAAGTTAAAGAACCCAAGCCCCTCAGCCTAACTAGTAAGTAGTAGGCAGGGGTGTAACACAAGGGATAGTGCCATGTAGGGTTTTCACAAGAATGTCTGGTGGCATGTGTAGTGTCCATGTTTGAATCAAGTCTAGTTTCTTAAGTAAGCTGCAAACATTCAGGTGCACAAAGCTGATGCCCTTAATATGAGACAGGTCAGAAGGGGTGTCTAGAGCAGTGGGTGGTCCCGGGTTGAGCTCAACATTCCGTGAGTAAAGTAGAAGAATGATTAGCAGTTTTCTAATGCAACTCAAAATCATTTTGAGAATGTATGTATTACACGGCTTAGTAAGTACTCCTTTTGAAAAGATGTATTAGGGACAGCGAGATGATTGGATAAAAGCAGAGAATGTAATATCTCTTTTACTGACAGGACAAGAGGGATTTTTATGTAGCCAGTGGTATGGGCTGATGTAATGCATGCTAAACATGTAGGGGGCAGTGCCCTTAGAATAAGTCAATGTCATATTTTGGATAAGCACCAGCTGGAATATTTGGTGTGAAGGAACAGTTGGTGCTCTGTTAGTAGCATTAAATAATAATACTAAAAAGCTGAAGAAGAGGGTGACTTCCACGGATACCATTATACTGCACTCAGCTTGAATTTACTTAGAAAGGGCCAAAACATGAATATGTGAGCGAGTAACTAGAGGAGCTAGCTATGCCAGGGCTGATAGAACAGAGGTCTCCTTTGAGCGAATGTCAGTCTGTGCTGTAACCAATGAAATGGGTGGTAGAATAGAGGTCTCCTGTGAGTGAATGTCAGTCTGTGCTGTAACCAATGAAATGGGCTGGTAGAATAGAGGTCTCCTATGAGTGAATGTCAGTCTGTGCTGTAACCAATGAAATGGGCTGGTAGAATAGAGAGGTTCTTTAAATGAATGATAGCCCAAGTTGTAACCAATGAACAACAGGGAGTGGAGTAAGCTCCACACCGAGAGCATTCAATGGAGGCCGGGGTCAGGGAGGGCGTGCAGGACAAATAATATAGCAGCAAATAGATAGTATATCAGCAGAGCGAGGGAAAAAGCTGGGCTAGAAGCTGGGGAAAGGTAAGTCAATCCTAGCAAAAGCTGTAAAGGGTAGCTGCCAATCAGACTGCAATTTGGCACACATCAGCAAATCAGAGCCCTCAAAAGAGTGTCCTGATGAAAGTAGAGTGTCTTACTCCGGCAAGGGAGCTTGCAGGCGGGCAGAGGAAGGAGCACCACTGGCTGGCTTTTCCAGCCACTGCCGCTCATTGTCAGAGGCTATCCGCCTGGTCAAGGATACCTGAAGTGACAGAACAGAGCAGGGAAATAGTTTAAACATGCATTTGTCAATGCCTAATGTTGTCTTGCTGGCATTGGCATTGGTAGTTCAGGAGTTAGAGAGTTGCATAATAAATGGTGATGAAATATGGAATCAACGTCAACCCCACTCCACCCTGCAGAGAGTGACAGGCATTGAAGTGTGCCTTGGGGTCATCAGCCATAATGCTCATGCCGTTTCACCACACCCTACTCTGCAGACTCTGATAAGTGTCACGTTGTGCCTTGGGGTTGTCGGGCCTTACGCTCACCCCATTCCATAAAGAAGTAAGTTGAGATGGGTGCAGTATAGGAGAAAGGAGAGAACTTTGGGGCCGAAGAGTCCAAGCCACACCTTGATGCCTGTCAGTGGCTGCAGGGTGGAGGTGCAATGGCATGAGCATTACAACTGACAGTCAAAAAGCACACCCCTGATGCCTGTTAGTCTGTACAGGGTAGGACATTATGGTTAGAAACCCTAATGACCCAGGCATTTGTTGGTATTTGCACTCCAAAGTTTGAACATGCCCTTTTTGTAAAGCTAGGGAGGAACAGGGTGCAGGAAAACACTATTTTTAAGAGAAAAAGATGTTCCAGGACTAGAGGGCATGGGATGAAGTTGGAGGGAGGACGATTCAGAGGAAACATGAGAAAGAATTTCTTCACAGAACGGGTGGTGGACAAGTGGAACACCCTGCCAGAGGAAGTGGTGGGGGCTGAAACAATCATGGGATTTAAGAATGCATGGGATAGACATAAAGGAATTCTAGAGGTCAGGGGTAAGGGGAAACAGACTTCTAGGAAAACAAGCTGAACTTACAAGCTCAAATGGGCAGACTGGGTGGGCCATAGGCCCTTATCTGCTGACACTGTCTATGTATCTGTGTACCTCAGGAAAGCATTTGGGACCTCTGTTCATGAACAGTGGTGCTGTCATGTTTTTTCTTTTGTAAATCATCTTTATTCATTTTCAATTAACAGACAAACAGACACATACCTGGCATAGCCAGGGTACACAACCCCAAACTGGCTGTGCGAACTATATACATCCCCCTATGTACAAGCAGAGCAGAAAACCACCCCACACTGTGATCAGGCTCCAAAGATCGATAATGCCTTAATGCAATAAGCTAACCGGTATAAATATACTCCCCTCCCTTCAACAATCCAGATCCCCCTATAGTTACCGGCTTATGAGCATATTCTAATCTGTGGCCCCCAAAAGGAGCCTTTCTCTTACCAGGTGGTTTCCTGATGTGTCCCCTGGAAAGAGAGAGAGAGAGAGAGTCCACCAACTCCTTAAGACCATGCAGACCAATACTATCCCACCGGTATCCTTGTAAGGGCCAAATACAACCCCACTACCACTATCTGAAAAATAATTTGAACCAAACTAATACCAGAAACAACAGGAGAAAGAGAAAGCATGAAAGAAAATAAAATTAAACATTCCAGCATATTTTCCTTTTGCTATTCACAATCTGACAGACAGGACTGTATTCAGATGCTCGTAACCTACTGGGAGTAGATCGTGTCTAGTGCTGCCCATCTTTTAACATATACCTCTTTTCTCCCCTCAGAGTATAGGTGCCTCTTTATCCTGCCCAAAACCCCTATTAGTTCTCTCACCCACTGATCATAGGCATAGGCCTGGTCATCCTTCCAATGTTTTACTAGAAAAGCCTTAACTACCGCTGCCATTAAAGAGAGGTGGTATTTGGGTGCAGCCCCTACAATTTGGGAGAATTCACCTAAAACATATACTTCTGGTGTTATAAATTCTGAGTAATCCAGCATTGGGTCCATGCCCCATTTAATTTCTCTCCATAAGGGTAACATTTTACTACATCCCCACATTACATGCAAGAGGTCACCCACTCCCTTCTCACATCTAAAACACAGGTCTTTCTGTCTCAAGCCGCTATCATATAGTTTCACAGGGTTAAAATAAATATTAGAAACAACAAAAAATTGCATATTTCTATACTTGGGTATCACATTATATTTACTGCTTTTCCAAATATTTTCCCAAGTAAGGTTTCTGGGGGTCATCACTTTATCCCAATATGGAATTCTTATAGGAGAACTCAGGCTAAGAAAGTCCAAGAGAATGTTATATATTTGTGAGAGGGGGTTAGCTCTCTGGTTAACTTCCCTTAATCTCTCCCACGAGAAGGAGTTGTCCATAGAATCCCCCAACCCCTTCGCAAACCCTGCCAACATTTGTTTGAGTTGTAGCCTTTGAAAAAAAGACATTCCGCCACATTGTGGTGGAAGGGCTATGCTATCACCCTGCATAACATCCCTAAGCCTTAGGCCCCGTAACTGATTAGCCCACCAGTATCTAATTACCCGACCCCCAATTACCAAGTTAGGGTTACCCAATATAGACTGATCTCTGGCCTTCATTTGATTCTGTTTTTGTACCGGAGCAAGAAATGACCACCAGGCTTCTGCAGTTTTCAAAATTGGGTTCCCATACCCTGTTGTAAAAAACCTTTTTCTCAGTCTAGTATACAACAATGATTCTGGAGTGAGGCCAGAGCTTGTTAGCATTTGTTTCTCTATTTGCAACCAGGTTGGTAAATAACTTTCTCCCTCAACATTCTCCGCCCATCGGACCATAAGGTCCAGTTGACCTGCGACATAGTAAATATGGAGATCAGGCAACCTGATGCCACCCTCTGTATATGGCAAACACAACACATTATGTTTTATCCTAGGTGGTTTCTCATTCCATAGGAATCCAGAAATTAGCCTCCTGCTTATACTGAACCATTTATTAGGGATACTATATGGGGCTAAATAAACCGGATATAGCAGTCTAGGTAATATATTCATCTTAATAAGGCCCAGTCGTGCCGTATAATTCAAAGGTAGCTTGTTCCACCTTAATATATCCCCCTTGACTGCTGATATGACACCCCCAAATTTACTTCTGCCCCATCTCTAAATTTGCTGTAATCCATATGCCTAGATACTTAATTTTATCTGTTCTCCATTGCACTCCAAGTGATGCAAAATCTGCCCTATAAACATAAGGTGTCAAAGGGAGAATTTGTGTCTTTGTCAGATTCAACTTATAATTAGAAACCTTGGAGAAGCATCCTATTAGTTCTCTTATTCTCTCAAAACTGGATGCTGGGTCCTGTAAATGGAGAAGTATGTCATCTGCGAAAACTGAGAATTTTAACTCTAGTCCCCCTATCCTAATCACCTTAACATTTACATCCCTATTGATAACTCTAAGGAGGGGTTCTAAATAAATATTAAATAATATCGGTGAGAGAGGGCATCCTTGACGGGTCCCGTTATCTAGCTGGAATTCCCATGAGATATAACCGTTGCATAGTATTCTGGCCGTTGGCACAGCGTATAAATTCTTGATGCCCCTAAGGAGACCCTTCTGGAATCCCATTTTCTCCATTGTAGCAAAAAGAAAGGAATGGGAAAACCGATCAAAGGCTTTTTCAGCATCTAAGGAAATCAAGGCTAAAGGTATTTGAGAATCGGGGACAGAGTTTAGAATATGGTGCAATTTCCTAAGAGCATCTTGTGCCCCCTTCCCCGGCATAAATCCTACTTGTTCCTGACTAAGTAGACCGGGGGCAATACTCAAAATTCTATTTGCCAAGATTCTTGTAAGAATCTTAATGTCTTGGTTCATTAAGGCTATAGGCCTGTAACTGCCTTGTGCATCCCTAGGCTTTTCAGGCTTAGGGATTAGAGTAATATATGCCTGATACAATGGAGGATGATGAACCCCCTCCTGCATTATATTAAGAAAAAATTCTTGAAGTATAGGAAGTATAGTCTGAATATGGGCCTGGTAGAATTTGGCAGTAAGGCCATCGGGCCCTGGCGATTTACCTGCAGGAAGAGATTGCACCACCTCAATAATTTCAGATGCTCTTATTGGAGCTTCTAATTCCTTAGCTTGAACAGAGTCCAGAACTGGTAAAGGGATTCCCTTTAAAAAACCCTTGGATTCCTCCTCCCCTGCCATATCTTTAGCCTGGTAAACTTCTTTGAAAATGACGCAAACGCCTCCGCCATCTCTTGGGGATCTGTTAGAAGCTTCCCTTCAAACTGGATAGATGTGATTGTTCTACTTGCTTCCCACTCCTTGATTCTTGCTGCCAAGAGACGCCCCGGGACATCACCCTGCAGCAAGAATTTGGCGTTGGTCTTATTCAACCAAAACTCTACTTTCCCATAAACAATATCCGCCAGCTCCCTTCTCAAGCTTTTGAGTTCCGCATCTATTTCCCCTGAGGACCCTTCCAACTGTGTCAGGGAATTAATTGCCCCTAACAGAAATTCCTCTTTAGCCCTTATCAGCCTATTACCCTTCGCTGCCAGACCCTGGGCTGCCTCCGCATATAGAACCTTACAGGTAGGCCAAGCCAATCTTTTATTTGCAGCATGGGTACTTGCAGTCTAATGATCTCCTGTAAAGCCTCCTCCAACTTGTCCCTTAACGTGGGTTCTGTTAAGAGAGAGTCAGGCAACCTCCATCAGTATGGTCGAGGAGGTGTGGATCTTGGTTCCCACAGCAACTGGATAAGAGAGTGATCCGAGAAGGTTCTACCCTCTGTTAAGACTTCCCTGACCTCCCTAAGTGCCTCTCAGTTCACCAAAAAAAATCAATTCAAGAATGGCTCTTATGGGCTGCCAAATAGAATGTCATATTACTACCCCTTCTCGAATAGGTCCTAATTGGGTTGACCAGTGCTGTAACCTCCAAAAACCTATTCAGGGCTAGCTGAGCCTAAGTCAGTGGCCCGCTGGATGGTGGTAGCCTGTCCTCCTCGATATTGAGATAAGTGTTCCAGTTGCCTGCCAAAATAAGAGAGTGTGATGAGAGAGTGGCTATATCCCTCTCTATTGAAGCAAAAAATTCAGGATCAGAGGGAGTTGGCCCGTATATAGAGGCAACCGAGATTGCTTTACCAAACAAAATACCCGACAGATAAATCCCCCTGCTGTCTTCCCTTACTAACACCTGCGCCACCTCATATGGGCAGGCTTTCTTTATTAGAATCACCACACCCCTGGAGGCTCTATCCTTTCCTACCCCGTAGACTTGTCCCATCCATCTCCTCCTGAGACCACTCAGCTCTTCTGTCAAGAGATGTGTCTCTTGTAATGCAGCAATATGCACCCCCCATTGCTCAATGTATCGCAAAATGACCATTCTTTTGCGTCTACCCCTGAGTCCTTTAACATTCCAGGAGATTATTTTAACACATGACATTAATAAACATCAAGATTGTTTTGCATAGACCCAGACATTGTGCCCTTTCAGGGTCTGCATCCTCGCTATTCCCAAACTTGGACTCTCTCTCTCTTCCAACTCCCAACAACCTCCCCTCCTCAACCCCAATCCTTAGATTGTCCACCTACCAGATATTGAGTCATGGATGAACCCATTCCTGTGCCACCCCCAGCCCCACCCCATGACAATACAACTCTGAGACCTGGCCCATAGCCCCCATAGAGACCAAAGCGTAGAAGCCCTGCATCCCCTTCTATCATTCACCCTCCTTTCCCAGGGCTCCCCTCCTTTTATTTCCCAGAAAATGTTGCAGGTAACCCTTCTCGAAACTCTCACTTATAAAGCGAAAATCAGGCCTAAATAGCCCCTCTTTGTATTCTCTTGCATCCCAGGGAGATGCCCCCTCAGTTTCCAGTGCTGCCTAGACCTTGATCCCTTTAGTTACTCCCCCTCCATTTTTGCCCCAGTACTGGCAGGGAGATATCTAATACCTCGCCTCACAAAGATTCACACTATCCATCAACATAAATGGGAAACAGTGCCCTCTAACAGCTATAATACGAACTGTTTACTCCCTTGAGATAATATTCCTTCGACCATCCCCATCTTACAGCTCTCTCGTTAATGCTCCAGTCTCTACGAGACTGTTCTTTAGGCCTGATATCTCAAATAAAAGAACTCCTAGGCTCTGTGCCCACCGGGCGAGTACTAGATTTACTATATCCCTGTAACCTGCCACCTCACAGCCCTTCTGTCATCTTACATCCCCCGATTCCTCCCCCCCGACAACTATGTTATCTAACTACTCTCCCTTGCCCCTTAAGTTCCTATCTAGCCTCTACAAGGAGGATCATCTTAAAAACCTTAACAATGTTGTTCCTCCTAAATCCCCTCCTTTTCCAATGCACAGTAACTATGCCCCTTCTTCCTGGATGACAGTTTACCACTTGCCCTATTCATCCCTAATTGCAGTGGATAGAGATCCTGGTTTCCCCTTCCTAAAGATGGCCCTCCATACCCCCTAACCTAGGCATATCCTTTGAAAAAAAACATGTTTAACAATAAACAGTTAAACCAAGAAGCAAAAAAGAGCTTTTAAGTCCTTTAATTCTCTTCCATCGCAGCCCTTCAGGTTAACACAACCTTCTTCTTCTCAGAACACAGTCAGGTTAAGGGCTTAAATAGTTCTGGGAGCTCAGCCCGTAACCCCTCTAAAGCGTCTTTTGCTGTAAGGATCCTCTTCTCTCCGGCCTGAAGATGTACCACCAGAGTTGTGGGGAACTGTAGTCAAAACTTGATTCCTGCAAGATATAGCTTTTTCTTAATTTCTGCATATGCCTTCTGCTTTTCTCTAACGGCGGGCGTTTGGGCCTGAAACAACCAAAGAGAAGCACCATTCCATTGAAGAGACTTCTTTTGTCTGGCGGTAAATAGCACATGGGACTTTTCTTTATAGTTCAAAAAGCGCATAATTATCACCCGGGGTCTTGCCCCCGGCGGAGGCATCTCCCTTAGTGCCCTATGAGCTCTTTCCAGATTGTACGCTTCTCCGAACGGTGTAGGGCCCAGCAACTTCAATAATAGATCCTGCATGAAAGAGACACAGTCCGTCCCTTCAGCGCTCTCTGGTAGCACTGCTAGTATCAAATTATTTCTCTGATTTCTCGATTCTTGGTCCTCCATCCTCTCCTCTAATTTCTTAACCTGTTTTCTAACAGACACCATCTCCTGATCCATCACAGACATCTTCCTCTCCTGTGAGGAGATCCGGGCCTCTGCATCCCCCATTCTTTGTGCCAGTGAATGTAACGGCGGCTTTACCGCTGCGAAGTCGATCACCAGCCCTTGCAACATTGACTTAATTTCCAAGATGTCCTCTGTAGTCGAACTTGAGCCCCCCTCCTTCCTTGGCTCCTCATCTTGTTCAGTCAAGGTAGGCGAGTGAGGTCTCGGCCTCTTGGTAGCTGGAGCTCACCCCACCAGGGGCTCCACAGATTCCGCTTCCATCTCGGTGCTTGGCACGGCCTAAACTCGCAACTGTACACTCACTGTTTCTGCAGTCACCTTGCTTCTCTTCCTCTCAAGCTTTTAGCGATCCCCTTGAGACACGCACCTGCACCAATTCATGGGCTTTTCTTGGCTGCTTTTAAACAATTTACGCCAGTCTTGGAGGATTAGATATATTATTTTTGACTGCGGGGCCTCGGAGCAGCACAGGAGATGTCTGTTCCGATTCAGCTCATCACGTGAGGTCAGTGGTGCTGTCATGTTGTTAACCTGTCTAGCATGTTGATTTCCCAGAGCAACTGCGCCACCCTGTGCCACGTGTGAAAACACAGTTCGGGCAGGTTGTGAAAAATGACAGCTGCACCATTAATAAGGAGGTGTGAAGAGATGGCAATTTTGAAAATCTGGAGTGTAAATATTAAAAATTCTTGAAGTTATGAGTGCGTGTGAAAGCTGCGCAATGCACAATCATAACACAGTCAGTTTTTGGAATTCTTTCACCAAATTTTTAACTTAGGCATTTTAAGACCTCTGCTCATGAACAGTGGCACTATGATTTTCTTAATCTGTCCCGAACATTGATTTCCCACTGTGACTGTGCCATTGTGTGCCAGATGTGCAAAACCATATTTTGGACAGGATGTGAAAAATGACAGCTGTACTGTTCATAAGGAGGCGTGCAAAAATGGTGAAGCTGAAAATCGAGAGTAAAAATATTAAAATTCTCAAAGTTGCTACTGTGCATGGAAACTGCACAACGCCCGCTCCTAACAGTAATTTTGTGGAATTTTGTCACCGAATTTTCGACATAAGCATTTTGGGACCTCTGCTCATGAACAGAGTTACTGTGATTTTCTTACTCTGTCCCGAACATTGTTTTCCTACAGCAACTACGCCATTGTGTGCCGGATGCACGAAAATACATTTTGGGCAGGATGTGGAAAATGACAGCTGTACTATTCATAAGGAGGTGTGAAAAAATGGCAATGTAGAAAATCTGGAGTAAAAATATTAAAAATTCTCGAAGTTACGAGTGTGCCTGAAAACTAACATAGAATTCGACATAGAATTTGACGGCAGATAAGGACCGCTTGGCCCACCCAGTCTGCCCATTTCCCTACCTACTGGATAAGCTGCAGATCCTAGTTAACCAGCAGCCTACTTCTTCCTACCCCAACCCCCCAGAATTGCCTTATGACTATCCCATGCATGCTTGAATTCCACCACTGATTTTGTGCTACACACACTCGTAACACAGTCATTTTTGGGAATTTTTTCACCACATTTGCAACATAGGCATTTTGGGAACCCACCTCAGGAACAGTGACACTGTCATTTTGTTAATCAGTCCCGAAAGGTGATTCTGTGCAGTGACCGCTAAATTACCCTTCAGGACTGAATAATGAGATGGCAGTGACTGAATTCATGAGGAGGGGGTCCCAAGAACCCCATGTTGAAAATTTGGTGCCAAAATTCACAAATATGGCTGAGATATGCACCAAAGTTAAAAAAACAAAAACATTTATGCCATTATACAGCTTACCGGCATTTCTTCAGTTCTCGGTCAGCTTTGAAGAGTGCAGACGTGTTCCTGGTCCACCGAAGATCATTGCACCAGGCTCCGGAGGTAAGTATGGGGTGAGGGTGTGTGTGTGGAGGTGGACTGCACAAAGGGTGGGTGGGTGTGGGTTGGGGAGGGGCAGCCAACAGCAGGGACCATTTTCTACTTTACAGGCTTTTTTTTTTAATTAAAACATCGTGGGAAGGTTTTTCTCTTTTTACAGGTACATTTGGCATGCTGGGATGGGCTTCCAGCATACCACCTGTGTGTTTTGGGGTAGGGGGACTGGATCTGATGGGGAATGGGAACCCCATCAGCAAATAAAAAAGGGTCAGTGTTTTGGGGGGGCATGATGCTGAAGGAGATTGGGCACCCCTCTTGAGGACATTATGTCAAGGGGGGTTGGGAACCCCCATGGGCAAATATACGGGGAAGGGGGGCATGTTGATGCTGATAGGTGGATTGGGCATCCCCGACATTGGCTTTTCAGGGAACTGTGAAATGCAGATGGTGATAGCCAGCATGTTTATTGAAATGTGACACCAGGGAAGGCATGCCCTGAGGAGTTACTTTCCCCAATACAAAGGCCAAACACCATCGCCCTGTCTCATTTACTAAACCACAACAGAAGGAAGGAGAGCATCATGTCACGGCATTCCTCCAGTGTTACGTTAGTGCTCCGGTAGGGCCCAAATTATGATCACCATGGTATTTAGGGAGTTTAATATTGAGTTTTAAAGCTACTGCTCATTGGTATTGGAGTACTAACTGTGCACTGTTTCCAAATGTCCCTACTGTATAAAACTTTGATGCAAGGCAATATTTTAGGGTTAAAGTGTTTATATTTTTGTGTTTGTGACACCAGGCACTTTGATTTACAAGTTCACCCAACGCAGGGTGTGTCTGGTGTCACAGTTACTTCAGCCACTCCAATGGGGGAAAATGCTTTTTGGGATAAATTGTGAGCAAATTGGTGGTGTGTGGGGGGGGGGTCAAATCACTGAAACATACGATGCACGTTGATGGGTTTTTGATGTATTTGGGGTGTATTTCTGCTTAGTATGGTTTTGCTGTGGGAAAAGGTTTGAGAATGTGTGGGGTTTGTTAGTTGTGGTGGGAGGAACAAACTGTAAGGAGTTAGTTTGCTGTGAATGTGTGGACAAATGTACAGTAGGTGAGAAATACACCTGGATGTGAGCATTGCAGTCATCTTGCATTGTTTTCAATTCCCATTATGCCTTTGTCCATGTGTGTTTGTTCACCTACGTAAAGCCATTTTAAACACCATATGGCCTCCATTGTTCATTTGGGGGGGGCTTGAGTTCTTTAATGCTGCTGTTTTGGTTTCAGGTTCTGTGTTGGTACTGTCTGACTGAAGGTAGGTGAGCACAGACACAGCTGGAGGGGCATTGACCTGGTTTGGTGGCTTAAATGCAGGTTACATTTTTTTTGTTGTTGTAAATGTGCCTGTACTCCTGCCTTTGTTCCAGCTGTGTGTGTTTGTTCACCTATGTTCAGCCATATTAAGAACCATGCGGCCTCCTTTGTTTGGTGGGTGGGGGGTGGGATTGAAATCCAGCCTGCTGTTTTGTTTTGCTACTGTGAAGGGGCTGTCTGACCAAACATAGATGAACACAGACACAGATGGAGGGGCATCAGCCTGGTTTGGTGGCTTTAAAGCAGGTTATTTTATTGTTGTTGTAAATGTGCCTACACTCCTGCCTTTGTTCCAGTCGTGTGTGTTTGTTCACCTGTGTTCGGCCATATTGAGAACCATGCAGGCTCCTTTGTTTGCTGGGTGGGGGTGGGATTGAGATCCATGTTGCTGTTTGTTGTTACCTTCTAACTGACTGTGTAAATTGCCTTTTTTGGTGTCTTGTTCAGTGACTAACAACTGTTTACATATAATTTTGAGTGCGTCTCCTTTGCTCTCCTGATTCTTGTGACATGTTTAGCGCATCTCCATAGGTAGTGTTTAGTGCATCTACTGCAGTCAATCTGCCTGCCTGAGAATGTGGGTCATGTCTCCTATAGTTGGTCTGCCTGCCTGAGAATGTGGGGCATGTCTCCTATAGTCGGTCTGTCTGCATGAGAATGTGAAGCGCATCTCCCGTGGTTGGTCTGTCTGCATGAGAATGTGGAAAGCATCATGCCATTTTGTTAGATGTGCATTTACCGCTTGTGTCAGTCCATCTATTTTCCATGCAGCCTCTCTGTTTGCTGCTTTTTATTTGAGAGGAATGCCTAGCTAATATCAGACTTTTATCTCAGTTTGTTTTTGAAGCAAAGGAGATGAGAAGAAGACCTTGTGTATCCGCTGCAGACTTGGTCAGAGATGCAATGAATATTTCCCCTGTGCACTGTCGGTAAAGAAGAGAAGTCAGTAGTACAGAGACAATGTGAAGAAGGATCCAGAATGTTATGGCAGCTATTTGGAGAAATGCAAAGCACGGTCACAATCTTATCGAGATACAATGAATGAAGAAAACAAGAAAAATTATAATGAGAAGGCCAGATTAAGAATGCAGTGATACAGAAGATGAAAGGCCCAAGCTGCGATGGCTGCAGACTGCCCTGCCACTTCTTCAAAGGCAACCACCAGAAAAGATTCACAAAAGAAGAATGAAGAGAGAGCACATTGGAGGGAGAGAAACCAAAAAGAACACAGAAACATGTCTAGTCAGAACCGCAGATGATTGAATGAAAAAAGGCGAGAACGGTACACAAAAAATTAAGAGAATGAGATGCCAGTTTGTAGCCCCCCACCCCCCACCACCTGTGCCATTTGCAATGAGTCTCTCACAGAAAACACTTATGTGACCCAGGAAACATCTTGTCACACCCCAATGGCCACCTTGCCCCAGGATACATACTGTGACACTCCAATGGCCGACCAGCACTCACAGAGTGCTATCAGGATAGCAGTTCAGAGAGCACGACAAGGACTGCCACAGTCACCCATATGGTTTGCTTGCACAGTTGCAAAGGTAATTTCATCATGCTCACCAGCAAAACAGAATGCCCTGGCAAAGCAAAACATGAGCTTGACCTGCCGCACTAACCTTCAGGACAAGATGGTTGAGGTCATAAAGGACAAAATGTTACAGCTGAAGGAATGCAATACCAAACAGCAGCAGGAATTCAAAAAGAGCTTTATCAGTTCTTTTCTGGTGCTGAAAAATTACTGAATGCTCCGTGGTGCAAGCACAGCACTCGGAATCAGTCGGAGGAGAATGATAAGGGCCTCAAGGGGGGAAAGAGAGCCAAGGAGAATGCAGCACAAGGCCGCACAGTCTGCAGAAAGAGTGAATAATGTTCAGAACTTCTTTGAGGCCTCTTCTACACCATTGCCTCACAAGAAGGCAGTTTCCAAAAGGACTGGGACAACAAAGGCTTTCTTGGACAAGACCCTTAATAGCCTCCACCAGGAGTTTCACCAGCAACACCCTGAAACAAAAATAGAGTTCATTAAATTCTGCAGCCTGAGACCAACAAATATCAAACTCACCAGGCAACAAAAACTGGATCAGTGCCAGTGTGAGTAATGTGCCAATGCAGAGTTAAAGCTGCAATCCTTGAATCGGTTTGCCGATGTTAAACATTTGCCACAATGCAAAATTAAAAACATTTTTAGTGCTGTTGAGTTCATCATGTGCCCATGTATGCCTGGTGACAAATGTTTTGCAAACAATTGAATCAGCAAAACTTGTGAGAACTACAGTGCCAATGCAATATTTAAAAAAACAGAGTAACTTGTGCAGAAACATGGAAATGATCTAGTCAAATGATTTCAATGGGAGACCATCAGTGTGACCAGTGACATGAATGATACTGTGGTTAAACAGTCTAGAAAAGTGCTCCGACACAAACAAACCACTGTGACTCAACTTATGGAAATGGTAACAGAAGATGTCAATTTTTTTGTGCCAACATCTGCATATTGCATCATGGCAACATAATCAATTCATAACTCTGAAAGACCAAATGCCAACAGGTTGTGTCATAATGGTGCTGTCATCAAATCTGCTGCAAGTCTGTCGATGCAGAATCGATGGGCGGTGATTTGTAATGCAGAACTATTCCAATTTTTTGAAAGTAATCTAACAAAAAAGCCCAACAGTGAAGGATGCAGCCATGTGCTAAGAATTTTCTTTTGGTGGGAGATGCGCAAATAAAACGGCGAGTAGGACCTGAAGTGCACACCATACCTGTAACAAGGAGGATCCATAGAGTTAAATCTGTGGCAGATGGCGTGGTTGCAACAAGAGGACTGAGCTGTTTCTGTAGACCATATCAAAGGAAAGTTTATCCATTTGAGAATTTGTTTTATGTGGAATCATGGCAGTTACTTGCACCTGGGAAATCATCTGGATATTCAAACCATTACATGCCAGTCACACATGCAACCTCAGCATCTCCTATCACAGTGCCAGATACTACCCAACCAACTAATTCTGACAAAGACATGGTTCCTGAGACTCTGGCTGTTCCCTCAAGCAGCAGCACTGCCAACCAGAGCTCTGACACAGCCACTCCTTCATCTGCCATGGTTCCTGAGACTCCAGCTATTCCATCAAGCAGCTGCAACACCACCAACCAGAGTTCTGATGCAGCCACTCCTTCTGCCTATTCAAAGAAAGTGAAGTCAAAAGAACATATACAGGTGAACAAATTTTATGCCATGTATTATTCAAATACCTTCTACATTGGTCAACTAACCACCATGGATGAGAGTGGCAAATACCATTTCAACGTTATGCAGCAGAGTGAGGCTAGCAACTTTACATGGCCATGACACCAGGACACAGATTCATTACAGAAGACAATGTGCATATTTTATGGGCCCATAAACTTTGAAGGGAAGGACACTCTCAATCTTCTACCTGAGGAACTGCAGACCATCAATAGCAAATATGAAATTCTTAGAAGGCGCTGGAATTAACTGGTGTCCATACTGCAATACAATAGTGTCACTCATTAACAGGATTGAAAATAGACATCCCTACACTTTGCTTTTCAATCTTCAAAAACAGGAGCTGGCAGCAGAACTCAAGTCGCTCTGCTGGCCCATGACTTACTGCTACCTTAATATACAACCTCACAAAGACTCGACCAGTCAGGTTGCCCATTCCTGTTAACCCTTGTTTTATAAGTCAGTAGCATGTTAGCTGTTATTAATGTTCAGTAACTAGCACTTGTCATTGCCATGGCTCATGACCCCCCCTACTTGCTTCTAGCCTCCTAATATCCAGATCCTCAACGCACCTTATCAGGTTCCACGGTGCTTCCCTCTAGGCATGTTACCACAGCTAACTTTCCACTGAACCATGCCAGTAGTAAGCAATGAGCTTACCATGTAAAATAACTTTTCTTCTGCACCTTTTGTTAATTCTACTGTCAACATATTTGTAATGACTGATGCATGATGATAATCATGGCTGTAACCTGCTCACACACCTGAAACTACTCTGTAACCCAAGTAGTAGTAGTAAGTAGTAAAAGACTTTTATTCATACAAAAATGAATATGGATATCTCCACTGAACCAAAGCTCCTTTACAGTGAGGTCCAGGGTATCAGTTCCAGTTACTTTTATAATATTACAATATATAACAAAACAATAAATACAACACATTTATACATCAATAAATATGACACATTTCCAAAAAAATCCACAATTAGGTAAACCAGAGACATACCACATAGAAACAAAATAAACCACAGTGGACACAAGTCTTTTTCTGTATGGAAATATGTATTATTATCCCAAGTTGCCCCTGAAAAAGGGACCTTCAGGGCTCAGTGGGTCTATCCGGTCACCAAATTTTAAATAAAGTTTTTAAGAAGTGAAACAAATTTGATGGGTAACTAGTTACATTCACCACAGTATGTTAGGTCAAACATCACACCTGACAGTAATGTTGTTGTTGTAAAATTTCTCTGGGTTTTGTAGCACTATGTCAGTCAT
This sequence comes from Neoceratodus forsteri, assembly GCA_016271365.2. Classification (NCBI taxonomy): domain Eukaryota; kingdom Metazoa; phylum Chordata; order Ceratodontiformes; family Ceratodontidae; genus Neoceratodus; species Neoceratodus forsteri. Next base: position 90,049,781 of record CM028136.1, read on the forward strand.
TAGTAGCAACATGTTAGCTGTTAGGCATGTTCAGTAAAGTTTTTACAACTAAAATAATTGTGTGGTGTCACTCATTACATTCACCATGATATGTGGTGTCAAACATCACACTTGCCAGTGATCTAATTGTCCATATTTTGCATGTTTTGTAGCATTATATCAGCCAGTAGTAGTAGTAGTATGTTAGTTGTTAGGCATGTTTACTACAGTTTTAGTGAGTAAAACATATGTGTGGTGTCACTTGTTACATTCACCACGGTATGTTGTGCCAAACATTAAATATGCCATTAATGCAATCAAATTCCTATAAATATTTGTTTTTCATGTTTAATATAACTTGTACCATATGTTAGTAAACATTTTACAACTAAAACAAGTGTCTTGTGTCACATGTTACATTCACCACAATGTGTGGTGTCACTTGTTACACTCACCACATTAAAGTTATTTTATCTCAGGAACATGTGAAGCTTTTATCTCCCAATATGTTTCTTTTTTCATGCTTGGGTCATAGTATCTTGAAATGAATCACAAAGCTAATCTAGACGTAATCTGAAAATTTGACCCTCATGTCACACTTTGGTAACCCCTTTTCATGAATAGACCCAGCAGCAAATAAATAGTACAGCAGCAGAGTGGGGGAAACAAAAATGGGTTAGAAGTTGAGGAAAGGGTAAAGCAATCCTAGCAAAAGCCATAAAGGGCAGCAGCCAATCAGACTGTGGTTCAGCACTCAGCAGCCAACTGGAGCACCAAGAGAGTGCACATTATAGACCATGGGTAGTTTGTAGGCCCTAGTCTTGTTGTGGGGTGCAGTGACAAATGGTTGCAGTCAGGAGACTGGCTTCTAGATTCTGTTTGAAAGACAGGTGGGTGGTGGATGAGTGGATGGATGATAGGAGTGTGTTCCATAGGGAGGGTGCAGAGATAGAAATATAGAAACATAGAAGTTGATGGCAGATAAGGACCGCAAGGCCCATCCAGTCTGCCCATTTCTTTTTCTACCTTAGGAATGTGACATAGGCCATTATTTTGTCAATGTAATGGAGAATGGTGATGGAGAAAGCTTGGTTTACAATGGCAATGGAGACGCATGGTACTTCTAGCGGAGGGAATGAGGATACTCTAAGAGTCCTTGAAACCACTCTGCCTGTCAGGAGGGATGAGTAGTGGGACAGGTGTTGGTTTCTGAGTGACCTGTCCACCAGGTAGCCCATTGCATAATTAAAATGACCTTGTAGAGGGAGCCACCCTAGGGACTGTTGGAGTGTGCAGTGAGGGGTGCAGTGGGGAGCTTGAAGGATGAATTGACAGACAGAGTTGTACATTGTATTTAGCTGTAAGTGAAAGGTACAGAACATGAGGGAGTTAACGGGGAGCAATAGTCATGGAGGGGAAGTAGGTTACCATCTGCAATGGCAAGGTGCACTTTGGCAGATGGAAGATAACTGAGTAGGTATGCAGTACCTAACTTCTTGTGGATTTTCCAAAGAGTGCTGTTGCTATGTTCAGAGAAATAAAAGAAGGGGTCAAGGGTAATACCTAAATATTTGAAGAAGAGGACATTTTTGAGGGGGGATCTACTGAAGTGAGTACAAGGAGGGAGGAGTTTTTTGGGCAGCTTTGGTGATGAATGCTTTGGAGCCAAAAAGCACAATTTTTTTCTCATTGACTGGAAGCTTGTTGGAGAGGAACCATTGATGGGCAGAGCCATGTTTTGTGTGAGGGTGGAGGAGATTAATTTAATTGACTTGCCGCTATGGTACAGGACTAGATCATTCACATAGAGGAGAGTCTTAGAATCAAGGCTGTCCTTGGGGAGTGCATTAATGAACATGAAAGAGTAAAGGGTCAATTATGGATCCCTGTGGGACTCCAGTGTGTACAGGAAGGGTAGTAGAGGATGCTTTACCTATGATAACAGATTGAGACCAGTAAAGAGGTAGCTGTGGAACCAAACATCTGTTTCAGCAGAGCAGCCAAAACGAAGCAGGGTGGAGTGGGGAAGATAGTGGTCAACAAGGTCAAAAGCCTTTGATAAATCCATGAAGACAGCACCCGTAGCTTTGCCCAGGTCTGTATTTCTTAGAACATGGTAGAGAAAAAGGGCCAAAGCAGAGGAGCTACTGTGGTACTTGTGGAAACCATGCTGTAGGGGACATAGGAAGTTATATTTTTCTAGGTGCTCAGATAGCTGGAGGTGTACAGTTTTTTAAGCAGTTAACTTAGGTGGAGGAGGAGGGAGATGAGCCTATAGTTTTGAGGGGAGAGGGGATCACCCACTTTGAATATTGGTACCACATTATATTCATACCTCAAAACAGGATCCCTGTTTAACTGTGTCTGAATAAAAGCTGAAGCTTTCACTTTTGTTTAGTACTGTTTTCTTTTTATGGGCAACATCCTGTGCAGTTCCCATCATGGACCCAATCATTTGGAGTTTTGACTATGTCACATCTTAGTTTCAGAACCATCGGCACAATACTGATTAGGTCATGCTCACATTTCTGAAACCATGAAGTGACAAACTCATAACTCAAAATTCTTGATTCCATGAAAGGAACTGCACAGACTATTGTCCACACAACATAAACAATACAAAACACAGCTGACAGCTTCAGCTTTTATTCACGTAAAGTTAACTTGAGATCCATTAGTGGTATGAATAAATATAATTTATTATAACAAAACAGAGAAAGTTCAAAGAACTGCACATAAGTAATCCATTCCTGTCCCCTGTAACTGTTATTGCTATGGTAGTTATTTTCTTGCTTATTAATAATATGTTCCTTATCCCTGTTGTTGCTCGTTGAAGTATGAAAGTGTTTTAACTTTGGGTTTGTCTATTTTTGGACCAAAACCTCCTGCAGTTACTGTTATCCAGTAATAATTACTCTGGGTTATGTATTAATATATCCTTTGCAATGCTGCAAAGAAATAATAAGGAAATACATGTTATTTCTGTACAGAGACTATTGAGATTCAAATAACATCAGACACAGCATCATCAAAATCAAAGACCGAGCAAGCACAGACCCGGATGGCATGCCTACAAAAGGTGATGCTACAGCTTGCCTGTGCTGTACCAAACAAGACACAGGAAGTAGAAAATAGTTCTACCAGCAGTGAAACTGCTACAATCACCTCAGAAAATCTGCAACAGAATCCAAAATGGTTGCAAAACCAATTGAAAAGGCCATTTCAACATCCACCGGTCACAAAGACAGTGGTACAACAATGGCAGACTTTAGGGAGTTAATGGCCGAAATCAAGTCCCTGAAGGAAGGTCAGTCCCACATGGAGGAGGAAATGCTGAGATGAAAAAGTCTGTCAAGAACCTGGCGTTACTGATAAAAAAGGAATGGTGCATAAGATGCATCTGCAACAGGGTGCTGCAGTAGGTACTGCAAAGAGGGCTGGGAAGATGCAAGCTACTCACCCAGCAACACAGTGACTGATATTTCCATTCTTTTTTTATCAGAGATGGGCAAAATTGACTTATTTTGCACTGCAAAAAACATTGCGAAATTCATACATTTCTCAAATATTTTTGTGGGAGCAAAATGCAAACATTCTGCCTGAACACAGTAAAGTTTCACCCACAAACAGTGAAATTTCAGCACTTGTGGGTGAAATTCTGCCATTTCAGGTGAAATAATAATACAACTACTGAAAGAGTAATTGTCATAGTTCATAAAGTGAAAGAATGGTAGATGTTGTATGTCATTTTAAGTGATCCCATTACCTTGGTTATTCCTGTTATGTGACATTAAAAATGCACTTATTTACTCTTGCAAGGAAATTTGCACTTCAGTCAGCCAGTAATTTATGGCTAATAACTTTTTTCATTTGTGCTTTGAGCCATTTGGGCTTGTAGAAACTGCAGGAACTAAGCACACAGTGCATGCTCATTTGAACATCGATTCGGGACTCTCTCCAAGTATTTCACTAATGCAGTTTCACATGAGCATGCATGGTGGAACAGTGAGCAGGTCCCACCAAATGAACTGTGCTTTCTACCCTTCGCAGATATGCAGTCAGATCAATGATTTGCATGGCTAGCATGGTAAGAAAGCTAGATTTTCCAGCTTTGCTTAGAGCATAAGAAAATCAATCACCAGCTACATTTAAGGACTCATAGGTTATGTCATCTGAGTATTCTCTAAAAAATAATATAAGTCCTTCCCTTTCAGTTTGTTTGTATCAGAAGAGATACTAGTTAGTGTCACTGCTGGTAGAAACTCTACACTCCAGCATGACAGACTGCATTTCCCATGTAGTTTTAATAACATCATCATCTTTGCTTAGTCTTGTTGCAGAAAATAAATACATTAACCATACTCATGTTGAAAATGAGAACAATAAAAATCTTTCTATGACACAGAACAACATTCACATGTGTACCTTTTTAAATTTCAGTGTTTGAAATAATGTAAGGGTAGCAAGCACAGTACAGTACAGTGGATAGAAATATAAGGAGACCTGTACAAACACTGTAGCTTGAAAAAGTGCAGCAGGCCCAGGGAACTGTTACTAATCCCTCAGACCTTTCCAGCAACAACACTGGAAAGGCATGACAAGGATATTTTCTGTAAGACAGGTCAGTAAGGATATAGAGAGGAAACTAGCACCTGTCTAAGGACAAACCACTAATACTAGGCTCCGGGGATGGTTCTGCTGAACCAGACAGCTATCAAGGTAAACCTCTGGTAGGGCAAAAGTGATCCTCCTGGGAGAAATCATGCAAAGCATTAGACTTACATACCCTTTGCTTGGGGAGTTGGAAGCATGACTCAGGCTGTATGGCTTTCTGCTGCTTCTGAATTATTGTTCACAAAAAAATGCAGGGATGAGAGAAACAAATTCTTTGTTTGCCCCAAAATTGTCTGCAAAAAAAGAGTGATTTTACCTGCAGTTTTGACACCTGCAACCTTTTTGCTTTTGCACCTGAAGTTGCAGATATGCCTAACAGCACAGATAAACTTGTTAGAAATTAAAAGAGTGGAATGTGTTACTCTTAAATGGAAAGATAGAAAATGATTATAAGGAAACTATACATACATCAGAAATAGTGGAGCTTCTATAAGAGACTTGGTATGGGTTTCACATAATTTAATAGAGGGGTGTAAATATATTAATATTGAAGCAAAAGCAAAGAGTGCTCGTGCCTCAGTGGAGTTAAAAATTGAAATAAATAATAAGGAGAAACAGAAAGTAGAAGAGATGATTAATAATTTAAATTATGCCAAAACAATAATTTGTATACAGTGGCAACTTATAAATAAATATTTCTGTGAAATATTATATAATTATGGCATTATAGAGAAAGTAGAGAAAATGATAGAGGATAATACATCAAATGAATGCCTAAAAAAAATGGAAAGTATATTTCAAAGAATTGCAGAAATTATAAATGAAGAGAAGATGTCTTTTGATAGAAAAGGTGCAAGCTGGTTTGATAATCAATGCAAAGTAGCTAAGAAAAAATTGAATGGGCATTTAAGAGGACAAGACAAAACCTGAATAAAAAAAAATAGAAAAAGACTAGGAGAAGGAAGAAAGAAAGGTATACACTAATACAATAAAAAGGAAAAGAGATGCATATAAGGAAAACGTCTGGAGAGATTTTGAACAGACTGCGCAGGAAAAAAATGATACATTTTGAAGGATGATCGCTAAGGGAGTAGATAACTGTACTGAAGAAATAGAACATTATATAGAATGTGCTGTATGGGTAAATTAATATAAAACCCTGCTAAATGAAAACAAAAACAAGGTAGAAAACTGTACCAAAATAAATAGCTGGACACCACTTGAATATAAAATAACTCTAGCAGAAATAGAAACATCAGTGAAGACATTTCATAATAGAAAGGCACCAGGTTCCAATGGGATACTGATCGAAGTTTTCAAGATTAGAATAGAGATTTGGACATTGCCTGTGGAGAATGTATAAACAAAAAACAGAGACAGGAGAAATCCCTAAATCATGGCTGATTAATATAATAATCCCTATATATAAGAAAGGATAAAAAAAAACCCAGTGTTCTAGACCAATCAGTCTGTTAGATAATACTCAGAAAGTTTTCACAAGAATTATAAATCATAATTTTTAAAATGGGGCAAGGAAAACAAAATACTGGATTAGCACTGGCAGGGTTTATACCATCTCACTCTACAACTGAGCAGTGTTTTACATTGGTTCATATAATGCATAAATATAATAAGATAAAGAAATAACATTTGTTTTGCATCTTTATAGACCTTAAATCCACTTTTGATAGGATAAATTGGGAAAAACTATGTATAGTACTTAAGGGCACAACCAACTGATGCGCCCCGGAGTGATATTCAAAAGGGAAAAGTGCACGGCACAAATCCCGATGCGCCAGAGCGCATCAGTAATGTATGCAGGTGCAGGTAGGTGGGGCGTGCCCATGCATGCCCTGCACAGCCCGATATTCAGCCCAGAATGTGCAGAGCCATGCATGTGCAACCCCTACCTGTGCCAGCACAAAGTTGATCCCAAAAAAAAGGAACAACTGATGACCACCCACAGGTGAGTTGCCGCAGCTGCCAGCTGTGGGTGGCCACCCAAGTTCTGGCTGCGCCTGGTGGCACCCCCCATGCCCTATCATGGGCATTTGTAAAAAAAAGATTAATGTCCAATATCCCTGGTGGTCCAGTGGACCGCTGTCCGCTCGATAACGGGCATTTGCAATTAAAAACAGAAATAATACCAATATCCCTGGTGATCCAGTGGACCGCTGTCTGCTTGATCGCGGGCATCTGTATAAAAATTAGAATTCGTCCAATATCCCTGGTGGTCCAGTGGACCGCTGTCTGCCCAATCATGGGCATCTGTATAAAAAATAAGAATTCATCCAGTATCCCTGGTGGTCCAGTGGATCGCTATCTGCCCGATTACGGGCATTTGTAAAAAAAAATGTCCAATATCCTGGTGGTCTGGTGGTACCCCCACCCATTGAGCTCCACCACCCCTCTCCTCCCGGTCCAATGATGGGTGGCACCCATCGCCTGCTACCCGCAGCCCGCCGACTGACACCATCGATGGGCTGTATGCCCATTGGTCCACAGCATGAGCCAATGGGCGAGCAGCATGTACCGTACTACACATTCTAGATATGTGAATGGGAAAGTACTTTTTCAGAAATTTGAAAAACATATTTCTGGGGTGTTTTTTCCCCAAAATAAAGACATGCCTAGCATCCTTAGGGTCTGACTAGGTGAATACAAAAATAATTAGGTTGCTAGAGGGTCCCAAATTTAAATGCCAAGCATTTTTCTGATGACCAACTGAAAACAAAATGGTGGATTTGCGACAGTAAAAGGGCCATTTGCGAAGGTAAAAACTGCATTTGCGACACTGTCTAACTTTTTGTTAACTTTTCCCACTGACTTGTAATGGGAAATTGTTTTTTGAATAACTTTTGAACCGTTTAATATTTTTTCACGAAATCTTCAAAAAGCACATCGGGGACCCAGGCCGCACATTCCCTGAAGATTTCAGACTGGCCGCGCAAACTGTGAAACCTGTAAAAATGAGCAAAGAATTCCAAAAAAGCATAAATGCGTGCACAGATCATGCTTAATACCTCCGCAGCTGTATATCCGAACAGTACGAAAGTTGGCAGATTCCAAGATGTACGGTTCTTGATCGTGTATTCCAAATTTTAGGCAAATTCATTGAACAAGTTGCAAAGTTATTGAGGTGCAAAATTTTAGGTTTAATGTGTAAATGGCTCCTCAACCCTAACTACAGTGGCACTACCGTGCCACTATAATTAATATATATATATATACTGTATATATATATATATATATATATATATATTATGGTTGAGTAGCACTTTTAAGGTTAAAGGGTAAAATTTTGCACCTTAATAACTTTGCCACCATTCAACAGATTTGCCTGAAATTTGGTATGCCAAGTTTCGTACCAGTTGGATATACAGCTATGGAGTTATTAAGCGACAACCGAATGTGCATTTAAGCTTTTTTGTGAATTCTTTACTGGTGCCTACAGGTCACACAGTTTGTGTGACTGGTCCAAAACCTTCAGGGGATGTGCAGACAAGGTCCCCGATGTGCTTTTTGAAGATTTCATGAAAAAATATTGAACGGTTCAAAAGTTATTCAAAAAACAAGTTCCCAATATAAGTCAATGGGAAAAGTTAGCAAAAAGTTCAACACTTTTGCAAATGCACTTTTTTGTGTCACAAATCAGCCATTTTTTTTCAGTTGGTGATCAGAAAAATGCTTGTCATTTAAAATTGGGACCCTCTAGGAACACAATTTTTTCTGTGTTCACCTAGTCGGACCCTGAGGATGCTAGCCATGTCTTTATTTTGGGGTTAAACATCCCAGAAATATGTTTTTCAAGTTTCTGGAAAAAGTAGTGTCGCAAAGTAGTGTCGCACTCATGACACTTTCACAAAATTTTGTGTAAGCTTTCACAAATTGCGACACTACTTTTCCAGGCTATGGCCAAAATAACAGGTATTCTTTGCCACCTTGCTGCAAAAGAATGGTTTGGTCTTTTCGGCTGAAATTTGGAGGGAATGTAGCCAACATCTCACAAATGTGTCTTTTGGTGGTTTTGGTCAAAAAATATTGCATGGCTGCAAAGTTGCGGTACTCCAAAGCTGGCATTTTTTCCCATAGTATAGACTAACATGGTCTATGAGAAATTCATATTCACATTCACATATTCACACAATTAAGTACTTCCAATGCTTGTTTTAAGCTTCGGTCCCCATTACAATGCATACATTCTTTGTACACACTGTGCTTCTGTATGCACCTGTTTGTCAAAAACAGGGTATGCATTTCCGTTACTGTTACAGTTACTGTTTCCACTTGCGTTTATGTTCCTGTTACCATTGCGTTACCATTCCTATGTACGCCACTGTGTGTGTTACCCTTTGCATTGTCATTCGCGCTTGCATTTTCGTTACTGTTACCATTTGCGTTTCCATTACTGTTTCTGTTTGCATCACCGTACACATTGACATTTGCATTTCCGGCAGCCCTTTCATTTGCATTTCCGTTTCTCTTTTGTTTTGCGTCTTCCTAGCTGTTACCATTTGTGTTTGCAATTGCATTACTGTGCCCATGCGCATTACGGTTTGTGTTTCCATATCCACTGGCATTTCCTTTTGCGCTTCTGTTTACTTTGTTGTTATTGTTGCTGTTACTGTTACCATTTGCATTTACAGTTGTGGTACTGTGCCCGTGCGCGTTTCGGTTTGCGCTTCAGGATGCGCTTCTGTTCCCGTTTCTGTTTCTCTTTCCTTTGGCATTATTCTTCATGTTAACTTTAAAATTTGCATTTACAATTGTGGTACTTCTGCCTGTGAGTAGTTGCGTTTGCATTTACGCAAAGCGCTAAGGCCAAGGCTTTCCGTTTCTGTTCCCTTTCATGTTCTTTTTGCTGTGACACTTAACATTTACATTTAAAATACCACTGCCATCACTGTTTGTGTTACTTGCTGCATTTTCATACATGCTTCAATGTCCATTTGCTTCACTGTTTGCTTCAGCGTCACTTTGCGCTTGTGTTTCTATTAATGTTTCCTTTATCATTTATGTTTGCATTTCCGTGTGCACCACTGTTCGTGCTTCTGTTTGTGTTGCTGTTCCTGTTACTATGTCACCAGACATCACGTGGCGGGAGCGTGGGGCCCTTCCTGCCGTCGTATTACATTCACTATTTCTTGTCATCATTCTCAAAAAGAAGGGAAACTAGAGGCAAAAATCTCCATTTAATGCATTAGTTAGGGTAGTTCCACAGCGACAAAAGTGAGGAAATTTGGTGTTAGGGTTGAAAGACCCCATTGGACCCCAACCCACCCCAACCGACATCGGGGTGTGCATTGGGGTTGTCGGTCCTAACTCTCACCCCATTCTCCTCTACCTCTGCTTTACACATATGATGGGGTGAGAGTTAGCACCGATAACCCCAGTGTGCACCCCAATGCCAGTTGGGGGTGGGCTGGAGGGTCCAAGGGGGCTTTCAACCCTAACACCTAATTTCCTCACTTTTGTTGCTGTGGAACAACCCTAACTAATGTATTAAATTTATTTTTTGCCTCATATATATATATATATATAGATACAGTATATATATATATATATATATATGTACAGTATATATACACATATTAGCATATATACAAACATATGAAGGTGCCAGCAGAACAGATCTAGCGGTCTATCAAAGTTTTCTTGGTTGTGCCGCTAGCTCTCTGCTGCCCCTCCCCAAACCCCCTTAACCTCCCATTGTTGTCCTAATCTCTCACCCTTGCCCACCCCGTACCCTGTCCCAAGCATTCTTAAAGCCAGCCACATTTTTGCATAATATCACCCCTTCTTGTAGTGTGTTCCACCTTGAAACTACTCTCTGTGTGAAGTAATGACTCCTCATCTCCCTTCTGAATCTCCCTCCTTCTATTCTTGGTGCATGACCCCTAGTCTGCCTCCCTCTCCTTACTTTCAACACCCACTCCACCCCCCCCTTTGTTGACACCCTTCAGGTAGTTGAATGTCTCGATCTTTTCCCTCCTCCTGCCTCTCTTCCAGTGAGAACATATTCAGTTCCTTTAGCCTCATCTCATAATCCATCCCCTCCATCCCTTGAATCTTCCTCATTGCCCTTCGCTGCACTCCTTCAAGCATCTTGTTGTCCCAGCTCAGGTACGGCCTCCGGAGCTGCAAACAGAACTCCAAGTGAGGCCTAGCCAGCACCCTGTAGAGGGGTGAAATTACCTCCCTATGCCTGGATGTGAGTCAACATGCTCTGCACCCTAGCATCCTCTTTGCTTTTGCTGCCACCCTCCTGCATTGGGCAGTATTGTTCATGCTTGCGGTTATCAATTCCCCCAGGTTCATTTCCTCCTCCATGTTCCCCAGATAGAACCCCCTAGCCAGTATTCTCTCCTTGGGTTCCTTGCCCCAAAATGCAACATCTTGCTTTTTTCGCATTGAAGCCCAGCTGCCACATCCCTGACTATTCCTCCAACTCTGTCAAGTCCATTTGAGGTTAAACCCATCACTCTTCATCTTGTATTACAGCACCCATTTTGGTGTCATTGGCAAACAGGCTAATCCTGCTGACCACCCACTTCACAATGTCTGAAATGAATTACCCAAACAGCACTGCACACAGCACTGAGCCCTGTGGCAACTTGCTCATCACAGATCTAGGCTCTGAAACTGGCATCCCATCACCACCCTCTGCAGTCTACCTCTTAGCCAGTTTTCATATCCAGCATGCCATCTTTGTCCCCACTCTGACCCCACATAACTTCACCACAAGTCTCCCATAGGGCACTGAATTGAAGGCCTTGCTGAAATCTAGGTATAGCACAGCCACAGCATTGGTCCCCATCCAACTCCCTTGTCACCCAGTCATAGTACGGTATAAGGACAGTACAGCACATCTACAGCATGGTCCCCATCCAACTCCATCATCACCAAATCATGGTACTGTATAAGGACACTAGGGCACATCCACAGCAAGGTCTCCATCCGACTCCCTCATCACCCAGTCATAGTACTGCATAAGGACAGTACAGCACATCCACAGCATGGCCCTCATCCAACTCCCTCATCACCCAGACACAGTACTGTATAAGGACAGTATAGCATATCCACGGCATGACCCCATCCAACTCCATCATCACCAAATCATGGTACTGTATAAGGACACTAGGGCACATCCACAGCATGGCCCAATCCAACTCCCTCCTCACCCAGTCATAGTACTGTATAAGGACAGTACAGGACATCCACAGCATGGCCCCCATCCAACTCCCTCATCATCCACTCATAGTGCTGTAAAAGGATAGTATAGCACATCTACAGCATGGCCCTCATCCAACTCCCTCATCACCCAGACACAGTACTGTATAAGGACAGTATAGCATATCCATGGCATGACCCCATCCAACTCTCTCGTCACCCATTTATGGTGCTGTATAAGGACAGTACAGCACATCCACAACATGGCCCCCATCTAACTCCCTCATCACCCAGTCACAGTACTGTATAAGGACAGTATGGCACCGCCATAGCACGGCCCTACCAATTCCCTCATCACTGAGTCACAGAACCATGTTAAGACAGTACAGCACATCCACAGCATGGAACCCATCCAACTCCCTTGTCAGACAGTCATAGTACCGAATAAGGTCAGTACAGCACATTTACAGCATTGCCCCAATCTAACTCCCGCATCACCCAGTCATAGTACTGTATATGGACAGTACAGCACATCGACAGCATTGTCCCAATCCAACTCCCTCATCACACAGTCAGTACTGTATAAGGACAGTACAGTACATCCACAGCATGACCCCTATCCAACTCCCTTGTCACCCAGTCACAATACTGTATAAGAACAGTAAAGCACAACCACGGCATGATCCCATAAAAGTCCCTCGTCACCCATTTATGGTGCTCTATAAGGGCAGTTTAGCACCTCCATAGCATGGCCCCATTAAACACCCTCATCACACAGTCATAGTACCGTATAAGGACGGTACAGCAACCTCCAGAGAATGGCTCCCATTTAAATCACTCATCACCCAGTCATAGTACTGTACAAGGACAGTATAGTAGATCCTTAGCATGAACCCTATCCAACTCCCTCGTCACCCAGTCATAGAACTGCATAAGGACAGTATAGCACAGCCACAGCATGGCCTCATCCAACTCCCTCATCACCCAGTCATAGTACTGTATAAGGACAGTATAGCACATCCATGGCATGACCCCTCTCCAACTCCTTCATTACTCATTTATGGTGCTGTATAAGGACAGTATAGCCCATCCACATCATGCCCCCATCCAACTTCCTCGTCACCCAGTCACAGTACTGTATAAGAACAGTACAGCACTTCCACAGCCTGGCCCCCATCCAACTCCCTCATCACCCAGTCATAGTACCGCATAAGGACAGTACAGCACATTTACAGCATCACCCCAATCTAACTACCTCATTAACCAGTCATAGTAGCATATAGGGACCATACAGCACATCAACAGCATGTCACATATCCAACTCCCTCGTCACCCAGTCATAGTACTGTATAAGGACAGTATGCACATGCACAGCATGGCCCCCATCAAACTCCCTCGTCCCTCAGACATAGTACTGCTTAAGACAGCATAGCAAATCCACAGCATGGCCCCCAACTCCCTCCTCACCCAGTCATAGTACTGCATAAGGACAGTATACCACATCCACTGCATGGCCCCCATTCAACTCCTTCATCACCTAGTCATAGTACTGCATAAGACAGGATAGCAAATCCACAGAATGGTCCCCATCCAACTCCCTCATCATCCAGTGATAGTACTGCATAAGGACAGCATAGCAAATACACAGCATGGCCCCCATCCAACTCCCTCATCACCCAGTCATAGTGCTATATAAGGACAGTATAGCACATCCACGGCATGGTTCTGATCCAACTCCCTCATCACTCTTTCACAGTACTGTATAAGGACAGTATAGCACATCCAAAGCATGGTCCCCATCAAACTCCCTCATCACCCAGTCACAGGACTGTATAAGCACAGTACAGCACATCCACAGCATGACCCCACCCTACTCCCTCATCACCCATTTATGGTGCTGTATAAGGACAGTACAGCACCTCAGTAGCATGGCTCCATCCAACTCTCACGTCACACAGTCAAAGTACCGTATAAGGACAGTATAGCACCTCCACAGCATGGCTCCCATTTAAATAACTCATCACCGAGCCATAGTACTGTACAAAGACAGAATAGCAGATCCACAGCATGGCCGACATCCAGCTCCCTCATCATCCAGTCATAGTACTGTTTAAGGACAGTATAGCACATCCACAGCATGGCCCCATCCAACTCCCTAATCACCCAGTCATAGTACTGTATAAGGACAGTATAGCACATCCACAGTTTGGCCCCCATCCAACTCCCTTCTCACCCACTCATAGTATGGTATAAGGACAGTACAGCATGCCCACATCATTGTCCCCAACCTACTCCATCATCACCAAATCATGGAACTATATAAGGACAGTAGGGCATATCCACAGCATAGTCCCCATCCAACTCCCACATCACCCAGTCAAAGTACTATATAAGGACAGTATAGCATATCCACAGCATCGTCCCTATCCAACTCCCTCATCAGCAGGTCATAGTACTGTATAAGGACAGTATAGTACATCGACAGCCGGGTCCCGATCCAGCTCCCTCATCACCCTGTCATAGTGCTGTATAAGGATAGTATAGCACTTCCACAGTATGGCCCTCATCCAACTCCCTCATCACCAAGTTACAGTACTGTAAAAGGACGTATAGCACATCCACAGCATTACCCCATTCAACTCCCTCATCACTCATTTATGGTACTGTATAAGGACAGTATAGCACATCCAAGCCTAGCACCCATCCAACTCCCTCAACACCCAGTCACAGTGCTGAGCAAGTACAGTACAGCACTTCCACAGCAAGGCCCAAATCCAACTCCCTCGTCACTGAGTCACAGTACCATATAAAGACAGCACAGCACATCCAGAGCATGGCACCCATCCAACTCCCTCATCACCCAGTCATAGCAGCATAAAGGAACTGTACAGCACATCAACAGCATGTCAAATATCCAACTCCCATATCACCCAATCATAGTACTGTATACAGACAGTACCGCACATCCACAGCATAGCCCTCATCCAACTCCCTCATACCCCAGTCATAGTACTACATTAGGCAGTACAGCACATTCACAGGATGGCCCCCATCCAACCCCCCTCACCCAGTCAGAGTACTGTATATGGACAGGACCGCACATCCACAGCATGGCCCTCATCCAACTCCCTCGTCACCCAGCCATAGTACTCTATAAGGACAGTATTGCACATCCACAGCATGGCCCCCATCCAACTAACTCGTCACTCAGTCATAGTACTATATAAGGACAGTATGGCACATCCACAGCATGGTCTCCACCCAAGTCCCTCATCACCCAGTCACAGTACTGTATAAGGACAGTACAGTACATCCAGGGCATGACCCCATCCAACTCCCTCATCACCCATTTATGGTGCAGTATAAGGACAATATAGCACCTCCACAGCATGGCTCCCATTTAAATCACTCATCATCCAGCCATAGTACTGTACAAGGACAGTACAGCAGATCCACAGAATGGGCACCATCTAACTCCCTCGTAACCAGTCATAGTACTGTATAAGGCCAGAATAGCACATACACAGTATGGCCTCATCCAACTCCCTCATCACCTAGCCACAGTACTCTATAAGGACAGTACTGCACATCCACAGCATGGCCCCCATCCAACTAACTAGCCACTCAGTCATAGTACTGTATAAGGACAGTACAGCACATCCACAGCATGGCCGTCATCCAACTCCCTTCTCACTCAGTCATTGTACTGTATAAAGACAGCTTAGTTTAGTTTATTGTTCTAGGAATTACTACCTTTGAGCCAGAGGCTCTTTTACAAAGGTTCCATGTCAATTAGGTACAGTACAAAAGGTTACATAGATAACACAACAATTTGTGTTGTGTCAAGAGCAAGAAAACATATACAAATACATATCAAATGCAGTACAGCACATATACTGCATGGCCCCATCCAACTCCTTCATCACCCAGACAAAGTACTGTATAAGGACAGAACAGCACATACAGAGCAGGGCCCTCATCCAACTCCCCCGTCACCCTGTCAGAGTACTGTATAAAAACAGTACAGTACATCCACAGCATGGCCCCAATCCAACCCCCACATCAACCAGTCATTGTACTATATAAAGACAGTACAGCACATGAACAGCATGGCTCACATCCAGCTCCCTTGTCACCCAGTCACAGTGCTGTATAAGGACAGGATAGCACCTCCACAGAATGGCTGTCATTTAAATCCCTCATCACCTAGTCATAGCTCTGTAAAAGGACAGTATAGCACATACACAGCATTGCCCTCCTCCAACTCCCTCATCACTCATTCATAGTACTGCATAAACAGTATAGCACTAGCACAACATGGCCTCCATCCAACTCCCTCATGCACTAGTCATAGTACTGCCTAGTGACAGCATAGCAAATCCACAGCATGGCCCCCATCCAACTCCCTCGTCACCCAGTCATAGTACTGTATAAGGACAGTACAGCACATCCACAGCATGGTCCCCATCCAACTCCCTCGTCACCCAGTCATAGTACTGTATAAGGACAGTATAGCACATCCACAGCATGGCCCCCATCCAACTCCCTCGTCACCCAGTCATAGTACTGTATAAGGACAGTATAGCACATCCACAGCATGGCCCCAATCCAACACCCTCATCAACCAGTCGTTGTACTGTATAAGGGCAGTATAGCACATGAACAGCATGGCTCACACCCAGCTCCCTCGTCACCCTGTCACAGTGCTGTATTAGGACAGTATAGCAGCTCCACAGCGTGGCACTCATTTTTTTTTTTTCTATTCAGTTTTTATTACATTTTTAGTTACAGGGATTCAATCCAGCAACATCAGATACAGACATGTAGGAGTACATACGTACTTATATCAATACATAAAATAATGCATTCCCTGTAACATACCCCTAAAAATCCCCCCACCCAATCCCTATCCTTCCCACCCAATAAGCCTCCCAGCACAAGTCTAATAAGATAGCATACCATCAGACAGGAGATAGTCTACACTCTTCTATAGAGAATAAATAGCATAAAAGGGACCCCAGATCCTATGGAACCTAGGAAGCTTATTCTGGAGGATAGCTATCATTCTCTCAACCCTCAAACTGGCTAGTAATTCCTCCAGCCATTCAGTGTAACTGAGCACGACAGAGTCCTTCCAGTGTCTGAGAACAATTTTCTTTAACGTGGCAGCAATCAGAACTATGTGGAACCTCCTACTCTTGACAGGGATGTGAGAAACATCTCCCAGCAAGCATATTTCAGAAGTGAAGAGGTCCCCTAGTCCCAATAATGGGTTCATTCTATTTTTAATTTCTGCCCAGAATGGGGTTACCTTTGGTCAATTCCAAAAAATATGCATCAAGTCCCCTACCCCAGCTTGACACCTGTAACATGTAGAATTTGTGACAATTTTTAATCTAGCCAACTTTTGTGGGGAATAGTAAATATTATGAAGAATTTTGAACTGCATCAATCTTAATCGATCTTGTAAAAAAAATCTGTGACAGTTCATCCATAAGGCCTTCCAACTGAATACAGTATTGGGAAACAGTGGGGCCCAGTATGAACCTTGAACCGGATTTTGAGAATATGCCCATTCAAATAACACTAAATATATTTTGGAGATTGCATGCGATAGGCCTGCCAACGGCCCTAATGCATCATAAAAATCCACCCTAGGGCTCCGTGATGTCCCCCTACCCACCTTACTAATCAAAGGTGTCTAAGCTGATATACCTTAAAAACTGCCGTGGTGGGCATCTCAAATTTATTCAGGATCTCAGAAGAGAAGAATATTTCTCCATCGGGCGTAAGAAAATCTTTCAAACCACATGCACCAGGTAGGGGCAACCACGCCGGGTTGAGAATTTTATTATCTATTAGGAAACACGGATTACCCCAAATTGGCTGCACTCAGTCACTGAGGTGATCATATTTGAGGAAGCTACAAAGCTGGGTATGGGCTCTCACGGAAATCCCAATTGGGGAACTACGCAGCTGGGGAGGTAATAGTTTCGGAGTGAGATGAAGCAGAGCCTCAGGCTTCAACCCATGTTTCCGAATTAGGGCCAGCTCGATTTGTAACCAAAGAGGCGTATAAGAATGCCGCGTTGAAACTTCTGCACCCTTCACCCATCTCAGGTATTTGCAGGCATGAGCTGCCCAGAAGTACAGGGCAAATGCGGAGCCTTAACCCCCAATGATTTGGGAGCGCCAACCCATGGTAGGCCATACGAGATTTCTTGTAACCCCACACAAAGTTAGCTATAGTATTATGTAATTTTCTAAACCATGTAAGTGATATCCAGATATTCAACATACTAAGAGGATAAAACAATCTGGGAAAGACATTCATTTTAACTAAATTAATCCTCCCCCATAATGAGATTGGAAGCCTCGCCCATCTTTCTAGGTCTAGCTTGATGGTACGGACCAAATGGTCTAAGTTTAACTGAAGTATTTTAGTCCTATTCCTTGTTAAGTTCAGACCGAGGTATTTTATAGTCTGATTTCCAGGACAAACCCAGTTCAGTAATTTCCTGCTTAAAGATATTTTTATTCAGGGAAAATACGACTGATTTATCTAAATTTAACTTATAGTTGGCCAATTTACTGAATACCCGAATAACATCCAGAAGAGCTGGAATAGACACCCTCGGGTTAGAAACGTAGATCAAAAGGTCATCTGCATATGCCGTTATTTTCACAGTATAGTCAAGAATTCTAGTACCAGTAATTTCTTGTTTATGCACTATTGTCCTGATGAGGGGTTCGAGGTATAAATTAAAGAGGAGAGGGGACAAAGGACATCCTTGTCTAGTACCTACATAAAGATTAAAGGGCTCGTATGTGGCTCCATTACAGCTAACTCTTGCTGTAGGGTTTGAGTAAAGGGAGCTTATCCATTTTAAAAAATGATCAGGAAACCCAAACTTCCCCATTGTAGTTAAAAGAAACCCCCAATGGACCCTATCGAAAGCCTTTTCGACGTCTAAAGACAGCAGGGCCATAGCAGTACCACTACCTTCAGACACTGAAAGGGCATGAGCCAAGGTTCTCAGGTGATCAGTGGAAGACCTGTCCCTCATAAAACCGACCTGTTCTGGACCAATAAGTCTGGGCAACACCCGACTTACACGTTCCGCCAACAATTTAGCCAAAATTTTAATATCGTAATTAAGCAGGGATATAGGTCTATAACTTGATGGTTGTTCAGGAGGTTTATCTTGCTTGGGAATTAAAACAATGAGTGCTTCAAACAAGGATTGATCCTGTACTTGATGACATAAGATATGTCTAAATAACCTGAGAAGTAAAGGGGATAATAATTTAGAAAACTTTTTGTAGAAATTAGACGAGAACCCATCTGGCCCTGGAGTTTTATCCAGTGGGAGACTCTGAATGATCGTCTCAATCTCACTCTGGGTGATATCAGACATTAACTGTGTCCATTGGGACTCAGACAACAAGGGGAGATCCAATCCTTCTAAAAAGGTAAGAATCTCTTTCTCAGTGGGAGAGTTATCCATTTTACTGTACAGGGATTTAAAGTAGCATCTGAATTCCTGCACTATCTCCCCAGGCAAGGTTTTTACTTGGCCATCTATCTTGGATTGAATCCCTGGAATTATACGAGATGATTCCAGCTGTTTGATTCTCCTAGCAAGGAGCGTACCCACCTTTTCACCCTGATCAAGGTAACTAGCCTTGGTCTTAATTAATGCTAACTCCGCTTGTTCCCCAAGCAATTTTAAATAGAGATCTCTCAGCCTAACAAGCTCCAGCTTCTCGTCCTCAGTAGACTGTGAAGTCAATGTAGATTCTCTACTCCTTATTCGGTTCAGCAACTCGGACAGAATTTGTACCCTCTCCCTCTTCCTTTTGGATGCCTGTCTAATTAATATACTCTTATGAAGGCTTTAAACGCTCCCCAAACAATGTCGGGGCTAATGTTATCTTCTAGATTGTTAGCTATAAATTCTTCTATTTGTGTTGAAATAATCTCCACTATTTTGGGGCTATGCAGTATCTGATTATTAATCCTCCACCTACTGCCCCTCTTAGGAAGAGAGGAAAAAGAGATTAACACCACTACAGCTGCATGATCGGAAGGGGGTCCCGGCATAATTTCAAATTCCAGCACACCAGGAAGGAGAGTATGAGAGAGTAATAGGTAATCTATGCGGGATGCCGAACCGTGAACTGAAGAAGTAAACGTATATTCCCTAGCCTTTGGGTGAACAACTCTTCATACGTCCACTAGACCAATCTGGTCCAGCAATTCTCCTAGGGCCCGCTGAGCTGGAGAAAAGGCAGCAATATTTCTCCTGGTTCTGTCCATCAAAGGATCTAACACAAGGTTTAGATCTCCTCCTAGAATCATGGGGATCTGTACCAATGGGGTTAGAGTTTCCAGAAGTTTAACAAAAAACCCTTGGGATTCAGAATTGGGGCCATAAATAGACCCAAGGAGTATTTCTGTATTTTGTAACCTACCCCTAACAAGAACATATCTACCCTCATCATCCTGAATAATCTGAAGAAGGGTAAAGGGGACAGACCTATGCATGAGCACCATAACACCTCTGCTTTGCGTGCTGCCTTGCGAGGAAAAAACTGACCCCATTTGTAGACGCCTCATGGAAGTGCATTTGGTTTGAAGCAAGTGCTTCTCCTGTAAAAATGCAATGTCTGCTTTTAATACCTCCAAGTGCTTTAATATGCTATACTGTTTAACTTTCTGGCGTGCTCCCTTTATGTTCCAAGTTACAACTTTAAACGTCCCGCACAATGCCATTGTGCTGCATCTCTAGTTCAATCCATGGTATGCTCCCATTTAATCGGTACTCCATGTCATCAGTATTAAAGACTTGTGCTCCACCCCGCAATTTATCCCACCCTGATAGCCCCCATAAGTAACATATTTACCACTTAACCTTAACCCCCATTATCTTCCTTCCCCCTCCCACATCCACACAGTCCTTGATGACAGCCTGCATCACTGTATCCTCTCCCTCCCTGCCCCCGTCCATACCCTCAGTAAAAGTAATGCCCAACTTAATTTCCCCCTGCATAGAAAAACACCCAGCAGTAATACATTTCCTATCCAGATATCCCAAGCCATCAAAATTAAACATTTGTTGACACATCTCAAAAAACAGAGAAGGAGGGAATGATTAGCCCCAACATCCCTTCACCAGAGCAAAGTTAAACCAAACTGACCCTCGGGGGTGGCCAAGTACCCTTCTTCCTAACTTACGATATAGTGCACTAAGTTCTGATGAATATCCTTTTTACTGGCTAGCACAAATTTCTTATGTTCCCCTGGATACAGTGTAAGAATGAGGCAAGGTTCTAGTGACCGGACCAAAAGCAGTATCGGTCCCCCCTTACCAACATCACTCATGAGTCCCTGCCATCAAAAACCATAGTCCCAGTAATGAACAACAGTCAGTTATGGTGCCAGTTGACTCCACGATCCACCTTCTGTGTATGTTGGTAGGTGCCATTACATCGCATTTACAGATCTTCCCTAGGATCACCCAGAGTCCACAAAACTATTCGCTGGCAACCACACATCTGCCCGAGTGGAAATTGGGAGTGCACATTCCAAATCCCTGGACCGCTGTATATGAGATTCATATGCAATAAACAGCCCCAAGAAACTAATATTCTGTTGCAATGTGAAGCAGAATCAGGCAACTTAGGTAGATGTGGTAAGTCGACTTTACACCAGGAACTGGCACTTTGGAAGAATCGCCATTGTCCGAGGGGATCACCGGAGATTAAGCCGCATCCTTTATCCCAGATTAGGGCACTACCTGCAGAACCTATAATCGCCAGAACATACAAACGAATTCCTGGGAGAAACTTTAATGGCCTTTCCACTTATCACAGAAACAAATATACCAAGGAAGTTAAACGCCTATTTGATTTTAAAAGGTAGTAGGTAGTGCGAGCTGAAGTGCAGCTAAGGCCTTGTCCGGGTCATCAAACTTTTTCCACGACTCCGAGATGTATACATGTAGCACAGCAGGAAATACCATTTTAAATTTAATACCCTCCGCGATAATCTTCGACATGAGGGGGTGAAAGGCTGCTCTTCTTTGCTGAACCGAGAGCGGCAAGTCCTGGGTGATCTTTATGTCAACCCCCTCCCATTGCAGGGCTTTAGTTTCCCTGACCTTCTGCAAAAAAATTTGTTTCTCCTGAAAATTTAGGAACTTGGCCATAAAAATGCGAGGAGGTGCCCCTTGCTGTGGTATAGGACGGAGAGCTCGGTGCACCCTTTCAATGTTGTAGCAATGACCATAGGGCGAGGGGCCTGCAATCTTCTCAACAAATTTTTGAAAAAATTTAACTGGGTCATTTCCTTCTTCCTTTTCAGGCAGGCCGATCACCACCACATTATTCCTCCAACTTCTGCCCTCGAGATCTTCCACTTTTGATTCAAGACTGGCAGAGCGCTGCCTTAATTTGACCATCTCAGGATTGAACCTATCCATGTGGTTTTCCAGCGATCTGATCCGTGCCTCATTATCTGATACTTTTCTGTTCAGGTCTTCTAGGGTGGAAGTGATGTTTTTAATTTCAGTAGCCATTTCCACCATTTCAGCCTTAAAAGGCCTAAATTCTTCGAGAAACTTAGCCACCGTTAACAGATCTTCCCTCACTGCCGGGTAATTGAGCTGGGCTGGCTACATCATGCAGGCCCGAGGCTTCGCTGTCGGGTTTCGGAGTTGCCGAAGGGTATGTTTGCTGCTGCTTTTGGCATTTCTTCTTCCATCTGAACACCCACCACCTTCCTCGAAGTTTTCAGTCAGTAGATAGTACCTTTAAAAATGCCAAAATACCACCAGTGGTCCCAAGAGAAAGGTATATGGACAGGGTTTATGCAGAGCAGACAGAGAGCGCAGCTAGCAAGAGCACTGCATCACGTGACTCCCAGCATGGCACTCATTTAAATCCCTCATCACCTAGTCATAGTTCAGTACAAGGACAGTATAGCAGATCCACAGCATGGACCCCATCCAACTCCCTCGTCACTCAGTCATAGTATAGTATAAGGACAGTATAGCACACCCACAGCATGGCCTCCATCCAACTCCCTCATCCTCTTGTCACAGTACTGCCTAGTGACAGTAAAACACATCCACAGCATTGCTCCCATTAAACTCCATCGTCACCCAGTCATGGTTCAGTGCATGAATGGTGCAGCACATCTACAACATGGCCCCCATTCAACTCCTGCATCACCCAGTCACAGTACTGTATAAGGACAGTACAGCACTTCCACAGCATGGTCCCCATCCAACTCCCTCGTCACTGAGTCACAGTACCGCATAAGGACAGTACAGCACATTTACTGCATCGACCCAATTTAACTCACTCATCACCCAGTCATAGTAGCATATAGGGATCATACAGCACATCAACAGCATGTCACATATCCAGCTTCCCTCATCACCCAGTCATAGTACCGTATAAGGACAGTACGCACATCCACAGCATGTCCCCCATCCAGCTCCCTCATCCCCCCAGTCATAGTACTGCATAAGACAGTATAGCACATCCACAGCATGGCCCCATCCAACTCCCTCATCACCCAGTCATAGTGCTGAATAAGGACAGTATAGCACATCCACAGCATAACCCCATCCAACTCACTCATCACCCAGTCAAAGTACTGTATAAGGACAGTACAGCACATCCACGGCATGACCACACCGAACTCCCTCGTCACCAATTTATGGTGCTGTATAAGGACAGTATAGCACCTCCATAGCATGGCCCCATCCAACTCCCTCATCACACAGTCATAGTACCGAATAAGGCTAGTATAACACCTCCACAGCATGGCTCCCATTTAAATCCCTCATCACCCAGTCATAGTACTGTACAAGGACAGAATAGCAGATCCACAGCATGGGCCCCATCCAACTCCCTTATCACCCAGTCATAGTACAGTTTAAGGACAGTATAGTACATCCAGAGCATGGCCTCATCCAACTCTATCCTCACCCAGTCATACTACTGTAAAAGGACAATACAGCACATCTACAGCATAGTTCCCATCCAACTCCCTCATCACCCAGTCACAGGACTGTATAAGGACAGAACAGCACATCCATGGCATGACCCCACCAAACTCCCTCGTCACCCATTTATGGTGCTGTATAAGGACAGTATAGCACATCCACAGCATGGCGACCATCCAACTCCCTCCTCACCCAGTCATAGTACTGTAAAAGGACAGTACAGCACATCCACAGCATGGCCCCCATCCAACTCCTTCCTCACCCAGTCATAGTACGGTATAAGGACAGTACAGCACATCCACAGCATTGTCCAAATCCAACTCCCTCATCACCAAATCATGGAACTGTATAAGGACAGTAGGGCACATCCACAGCATGGTCCCCTTCCAACTCCCTCATCAGCACTTGATAGTACTGTATAAGGACAGTATAGTACATTGACAACAGAGTCCCAATCCAACTCCCTAGTCACCCAGTCATAGAGCTGTATCAGCATTGTATAGCACTTCCAGAGCATGGCCCTCATCCAACTCCCTCATCACCCAGTCACAGTACTGTATAAGGACAGTACAGCACATGCTGATCAAGGCCCTCATCCAACTACCCTGTCACCCAGTCAGAGTACTGTATAAAAACTGAGCAGTACTTCCAAAGCATGGCCCCAATCCAACTCCCTCATCAACCAATCATTGTACTGTATAAGGACAGTACAGCACAAGAACAGCATGGCTCACATCCAGCTAGCTCGTCACCCAGTCACAGTGCTGTACAGGGACAGTATAGCAGCTCCACAGCATCGCTCTCATTGAAATCCCTCATCGCCTAGTCATAGTTCAGTACAAGGTCAGTATAGCAGATGCACAGCATGGCCCCCATCCAACTCCCTCATCACTCAGTCTTAGTACTGTATAAGGACAGTATAGCACATCCACAGCACGGACCCCAATCCAACTCCCGCGTCATTCAGTCATAGTACAGTATAAGGACAGTATAGCACATCCACAGAATGGCCTCCCTCCAACTCCCTCGTCCACCAGCCATAGAACTGCCTAGTGACAGTATAGCACATCCACAGCATGGCCCTCATCCAACTCCATCGTCACCCAGTCATGGTTCTGTGCATGGACAGTGCAGCACATCCACAACATTGCCCCCATCCAACTCCCTCGTCACCCACTCACAGAACTGTATAAGGACAGTACAGCACTTCCACAGCATGGCCCTCATCCAACTCCCTTGTCACTGTGCCACAGTACCATATAAAGACAGAACAGCACATCCATAGCATGGCCCCCATCCAACTGACTCATCACACAGTCATAGTACCGTATAAGAACAGTGCAGCACATTTACAGCATCGTGCCAATCTAAATCCCTCGTCACCCAGTCATAGTAGCATACAGGGACCGTACAACACATTGACAGCATGTCACAAATCCAACTCCCTCGTCACCCAGTCATAGTACCATATAAGGACAGTACAGCACATCCACAGCATGGTCCTGATCCAACTCCCTCGTCACCCAGTCAAAGAACTATATAAGGGCAGTATAGCACATTCACAGCATGGACGCCATCCAACTCCATCCTCACCCAGTCATAGTACTGTAAAAGAACAGTACAGCATGTCCACAGCATGGCCCAATCCAACTCCCTCCTCACCCATTCATATTTCTGTATAAGGGCAGTGTAGCAAATCCACAGCATTGTCCCCATCCAACTCCATCCTCACCCAGTCATGGAACTGTATAAGGACAGTAGGGCACATCCACTGCACAGTCCCGATCCAACTCCCTCATCACCCATTTATGGTGCAGTATAAGGACAGTATAGCACCTCCACAGCATGGCTCCCATTTAAATCACTCATCACCCAGCCACAGTACTGTACAAGGACAGTACAGAAGATCCACAGAATGGGCCCCATTTAATTCCCTCGTAACCAGTCATAGTACTGTATAAGAACAGTGCAGCACATCCACAGCATGGCCCCCATCCAACTCCAACATCACCTTGCCATAGTGCTGTATAAGGACAGTGTAGCACATCCACAACATGGCCCACACCCACCTCCCCATCACCTATTCATAGTACAGTATAAGGACAGTATAGCACATCCACAGCATAGTCCCCATCCAACTCCCTCATCACCCAGTCATTGTACTGTATAAGGTCATTATAGCACATCCACAGCATGGCCCCCATCCAACTCCCTTGTCACCCAGTCATTGTACTGTATAAGGACAGTATACCACATCCAAGGCATGGCCCCCATCCAACTCCCTCGTCACCCTGTCATAATACTGTCTAAGGACAGTATATCACATCCAGGGCATGGCCCCCATCCAACTCCCTCATCACCCTGTCATAGTACAGTATAAGGACAGTACAGCACATCCACAGCATGACCCTATTCAACTCCCCCTTCATCCAATTACAGTACTGTATAAGGACAATATAACACCTGCACTGCATAGCCCGCTCCAACTCCCTCATCACCCAGTCATAGTACTGTACAAAGACAGTATAGTATGTCCACAGCATTGGTCCCATACAACTCCCTCGTGACCCAGTCATTGTACTGCACAGGACAGCATAGCTCCTCAACAGCAAGGCTTCCACCCAACTTCCTCGTCAACCAGTCATAGTACCGTATAAGAACAGCATAGCACATCCATAACATTGCCCCTTCCAACCCCCTCATCACCATTCATAGTACTGCATAAGGACAATACAGCACATCCACAGCATGGCCCAAATCCAACTCCCTTGTCACCCAGTCATAGTACCGCATAAGGACAGTACAGCACATCCACAGCAAGGCTCCATCTATCTCAGTCATCACCCAGTCATAGTACTGTATAAGGGCAGTACAGCACAACCACAGCATCATCCTCATCTAACTCCCTTATCTCCCTGTCATAGTACCGTATAAGAACAACACAGCCCATCCACTGCATGTCCCTATCCAGCTCCCTTGTCACCCAGTCACAGTAGCATTTATGAACAGTGCAGCCCATCCACAGAATGGCCCCCATCCAGCTCCCTCATTACACAGCCATAGTACTGTAAAAGGACAGTATAGCACCTTCACAGCACGGTCCCAATCCAACTCCCTCATCATCAAGTCATAGTACCGTATAAGGACAGTACAGCACATCCACGGCAAGGCCCCCATCCAACTCCCTCCTCACCCAGTCATAGTACTGTATAAGAACAGTACAGCACATCCACAGCATAACCCCATCCTACTCCCTCCTTACCCAGTCATAGTACTGTATAAGGACAGTATAGTACATCCACAGCATGGCCCCCTTCCAACTCCCTCCTCTCCCAGTCATAGTACTGTATCAGGACAGTACAGCACATCAACAGCATGGCTCCCATCCAACGCCCTCCTCGCCCAGTCATAGTACTACATAAGGACAGTATAGCACATCAACAGCATGGTGCCCATCCAACTCCCTCGTCACCCAGTCATAGTACTGAATAAGGACAGTATAGCACATCCACTGCATGGCCCCCATCCGACTCCATTGTCACCCAGTCATAGGACTGTATAAGGACAGAATAGCACATCCACAGCATGTTCCCCATCCAACAAACTCCTCACCCTCTCATAGTACTGTATAAGGACAGTACAGCACATCCACAGCATGGCCCCCATCCAACTCCATCAAACAGTCATAGTACAGTATAAGGACAGTACAGCACATCTACAGCATGGCCCTCATTCAACTCCCTCGTCAACCAGTCATAGTACTGTATAAGGACAGTACAACACATCCTCAGCAAGGCCCCCATCCTACTCCCTCATCACCCAGTCACAGTACTGTATAAGGATAGTAAAGCTCATCCACAGCATGTCCCCATCCAACTTCCTCATCCCCAAATCATGGTACTGTAAAAGGACAGTATAGCACATTGTCAGCAGGGTCCTAATCCAACTCCCTCGTCACCCAGTCATAGTGCTGCATAAGAACAGTAGAGCACATCCACAACATGGCCACCATCCAACTCCCTCATCACCCAGTCACAGTACTGTATAAGGACAGTACAGCACTTCCAGAGCAAGGCCCCCATTCAACTCCCTCGTCACCCTGTCAAAGTAACGTATAAGGACAGTAGAGCACATTTACAGCATTGCCCCAATTAAACTACCTCATCACCCAGTCATAGTAGCATATAGGGACCGTACAACACATCAACAGCAGGCCCCAAATCCAACTCCCTCATCACCCACTCATAGTACTGTATAAGGACAGTACAACACATCCACAGCAATTTCTGTATCTAACTACCTCATCACCCATCATAGTACCTTATAAGGACAGCACAGCACATCCACAGCATGTCTCCCATCCAGCTCCCCCATCACCCTGTCACAGGGCCGTATATGACAGTGCAGCACATCCACAGCATGCCCCCAGCTAGCTCCCTTGTCACCCAGTCATAGTACAGTGTAAGAACAGTATACCGCTGTTCAAGGTATGGCTCAGTCCAAATCTCCTCGACACCCAGTCATAATACTGTCTAAGGACAGTACAGTACATCCAGAGCAAGGCCCCCATTCAACTCCCTCGTCACCCAGTCATAGTACTGTTTAAGGACAGTACAGCACATCTACAGCATGGCCCCCGTTCAACTCTCTCATCACCCAGTCATAGTACTGTATAAATACAGTAAAGCACATGCACAGCAAGACCCCCATCCAACTCCCTCGTCACTCAGTCATAGTACTGTATATGGACAGTATAGCTCATCCACAGCATGTCCCCAATCCAGCTTCCTTGTCAACCAGTCACAGTACTGTATAAGGACGGTACAGCACATCCACAGCATGGCCTCCATCCAGCTCCCTCGTTACACAGTCAATTTACTGTAAAAGGACAGTATAGCAGCTCCACAGAGTGGCCCCAATATAACTCCCTCATCATCAAGTCATAGTACGGTATAAGGACAGTACTGCACATCCACAGCAAGGCCCCTATCCAACTCCCTCCTCACCCAGTCATAGAACTGTATAAGCACAGTTCAGCACATCCACAGCATGGCTCCATCCTACTCCCTTCTCACCCAGCCATAGTACTGTATTAGGACAGTATAGTACATCCACGGCATGGCCCCCTTCCAACTCCCTCCTCTCCCAGTCATAGTACTGTATAAAGACAGTAAAGCACATCCACAGCAAGGCCCACATCAAACTCCCTCGTCAACCAGTCATAGTACTGTATATGCAGTATAGCTCATCCACAGCATGGCCCCCATCCAGCTCCCTCATTACACAGTCTATGTGCTGCAAAAGGACAGTATAGCACCTCCACAGCGTGGCCCCAATCCAACTCCCTCATCATCAAATCATAGTACTGTATAAGGACAGTACAACACATCCACAGCATGGCCCATCCAACTCCCTCATCACCCAGTTACAGTACTGTAAAAGGACAGTAAAGCAAAACCACAGCAAGGCCCCCATTGAACTCCCTCATCACCCAGTCATAGTACTGTTTGTGGACAGTATAGCTCATCCACAGCATGTCCCCAATCCAACTTCCTTTTCCATCAGTCACAGTACTGTATAAGGATGGTAAAGCACATCCACAGCATGCCCGGATCCAACTCCCTCATAACCCAGTCATTATACTGTATAAGGACGGTATACCACATTCAAGACATGGCCCACATCCAACTCTCCGTCACCCTAATCATAATACCGATTAAGGACAGTATGCTCACATCCGGGCATGGCCCCCATCCAACTCCCTCATCACCCTGTCATAGTACAGTATAAGGACAGTACAGCACATCCACAGCATGACCCCATTCAGCTCCCTCTTCATCCAGTTACAGTACTGTATAAGGACACGATAACACCTCCACTGCATAGCCCCTCCAACTCCCTCGTCACCCAGTCATAGTACTGTATAAAGACAGTATAGCATGTCCACAGCATTGTTCCCATCCAACTCCCTCGTGACCCAGTCACTGTACTGCATAAGGACAGCACAGCACCTCAATAGCAAGGCTTCCACCCAACTTCCTCATCATCCAGTCTTAGTACTGTATAAGGACAGCATAGCACATCCACAGCATTGCCCCTTCCAAACCCCTCATCACCCATTCATAGTACTGCATAAGGACAATACAGCACATCCACAGCATGGCCCAAACCAACTCCCTTGTCACCCAGTCAAAGTACTGTATAAGGACAGTACAGCACATCCACAGCAAGGCCCCCATCTATCTCAATCATCACCCAGTCATAGTACTGTATAAGTACAGCACAGCACAACCACAGCATCATCGTCATCTAACTCCCTCATCACCCCGTCATAGTACTGTATAAGAACAACACAGCCCATCCACTGCATGTCCCCCATCCAGCTCCCTCATCACCCAGGCTCAGTACCGATGATAAACAGTGCAGACCATCCACAGCATGGCCCCCATCCAGCTCCCTCGTTACACAGTCATAGTACTGTAAAAGGACAGTATAGCACCTCCACAGCGTGGCCCCAATCCAACTCCCTCATCTTCAAGTCATAGTACCGTGGCAGGACAGTACCGCGACATTCACAGTAAGGCCCTATCCAACCTCCTCTCTCACCTAGTCATAATTACTGTATAAGAACAGTACAACACATCCACAGCATGACCCCATCCCATTCCCTCCTCACCCAGTCTTAGTACTGTACAAGGACAGTATAGTACATCCACAGCATGGCCCCCTTCCAACTCCCTCCTCTCCCAGTCATAGTACTGTATAAGGACAGTACAGCACATCAACAGCATGGCTCCCATCCAACACCCTCCTCACCCGGTCATAGTACTGTATAAGGACAGTATAGCACATCCACAGCATGGCCCCCATCCAACTCCCTAATCACCCAGTCATAATACTGTACAAGGGCAGTACGGAACATCCACAGCATGGCCGCCAACCAACTCCCTCCTCACCCAGTCATAGTACTGTATAAGGACTGTATAGCACATCCACAGCATGGTCCCCATCCAACTCCCTCGTCTCCCAGTCATAGTACAGTATAAGGACAGTACAGCACATCCACAGCATGGCCCCCATCCAGCTCCCTCATCACCCAGTCATTGTACAGTTGAAGGACAATACGGCACTTCCACACAATGGCCCACATTCAACTCCCTCCTCACCTCCACAGCGTGACCAAATTCCAACTCCCCAGACTCTGAGTCACAGCACCGCGTAAGGACAGTATAGCCCATCCACAGCATGTCCCCCATCCAACTCCCTCATCACCAAGTCATAGTAAAGTATAAGGATAGTACAGCACATCTAGAGAATGGCCCTCATCCAACTCCCCATCATCCCGTCAGGGTGCTGCATAGGGACAGTGCAGCACATGAACAGCATGGCCTACATCCAACTCTCTCATCATGCAGTCCTAGTACTGTATTGGGAAAGTATAGCACATCCACAGCATGGTCCCAATCCAACTCCTTCCTCACCCCGTCATAGTGCTGTATGGGGACAGTGCAGCACATCCACAGCATGGCTCCCATCCAACTCCCTCATCACCCAGTCATAGTACAGCATAAGGAAAACATAGCACATCCACAGCATGGCCCCATTAAACTCCCTCATCACCAAGTCAGTACTGTATGAGGACAGAGGGGCAGATCCACAGCATGGTCCCATCCATCTCCCTCGTCATCCATTTATGGTGCTGTATAAGGACAGTACAGCACATCCACAGCATGGCCCCCATCCAACTCCCTCGTCTCCCAGTCATGGTACTGTATAAGGACAGTAGGGCACATCCACAGCAAGGTCTCCATCCGACTCCCTCATCACTCAGTCATATTACTGTATAAGGACAGTATAGCACATCCACAGCATGGTCCCCCTCCAACTCCCTCATCTCCCAGACACAGTACTGTATAAGGACAGCATAGCACATCGACAGCAGGGTCCTGATCCAACTCCCTCGTCACCCAGTCATAGTAAAGTATAAGGATAGTATAGCAGATCCACAGCAGGGACCTCATCCAACTTCCTTATCACTCAGTCACAGCATTGTATAAGGACAGTATAGCACATCCACAATGTGGGCCCCATCCAACTCCCTTGTCACCCAGTCACACTACTGTAAAAGTACAGTACTGCACTTCTACAGCATGGCCCCCATCCAACTCCCTCATCACTGAGTCGCAGTACCATATAAATACAGTACAGCATCCACAGCATGGCTGATAGCTCCTCGTCACACAGTCATGAGTACCATGTACAAGGACAGTACAGCACATTTACAGCATTGGCCCCAATCTAACTTCCTAGTCACCCAGCCATAGTAGCACATAGGGACCGTACAGCACATCAACAGCATGTCACATATCCAATTCCCTCGTCACCTAGCGATAGTACCGTACAAGGACAGTACAGCACATCCACAGCATGGCCCTCAACCAGCTCCCACATCACCCAGTCATAGTACTGTATAAGGACAGTATAGAACAATGATAGCATGGTCCCGATCGAACTCTCATCACCCAATCATAGTACTATAAAAGGACAATACAGCACATCCACAGCATGGCCCTCATCCAAGTACTGTGTCCCCTAGTCATAGTACTGCATAAGACAGTACAGCACATTCTCATCACGGTCCCCATCCAACACCCTCATCACCCAGTCATAGTGCTGTATAATGACAGTACAGCACATCCACAGCATGGTTCCGAACCAACTCCCTCATCACCCTTTCACAGTACTGTATAAGGACAGTACAGCACATCCACGGCATGACCCCATCCAACTCCCTCATCACCCATTTATGGTGCTGTATAAGGACAGTATAACACCTTCATAACATGGCCCCATCCACCTCCCTCGTCACACATAGTACCGTATAAGGACAGTATAGCACATCCATGGCATGGCTCACATTTAAATAACTCATCACCCAGTCATAGTACTGTACTAGGACAGAATAGCAGATCCACAGCATGGGCCCCATCCAACTCCCTCACCGCCCTGTCATTGTACTGTATAAGGAAAGTATTGCACATCCCCAGCATGGTCCCCATCCAACTACCTTGTCACTCAGTCATAATACTGTATAAGGACAGTACAGCACATCCACAGCATGGCCGCCATCCAACTCCCTTTTCACTCAGTCATAGTACTGTATAGGTACAGTACAGCACATCCGTAGCAGGGCCCCTGTCCAACTCCCTCCTCACCAGGTCAATGTACTGTATAAGGACAGTACAACACATCCACAGCATGGCTCCCATCCTGCTCCCTCGTAACCCAGTCATAGTACGGTATAAGGACAGAACAGCACATGTACAGTATCGCCCCAATCAAACTCCCTCATCACATAGTCATAGTAGCATATAGGGACCATACAGTACATCATCAGCATGTCAGATATCCAACTCCCTGGTCACCCAGTCATAGTACTGTATAAGGACAGTATAGCACATTGACAGCAATGTCCTGAACCAACTCCTTCATCACCTAATCATAATATTGTATAAGGACAGTACCGCACATCCATAGCATGGCCCTCATCCAACCTCTCGTCACCCAGTCAGAGTACTGCATAAGGACAGTATAGCACATCCACAGTATGGTCCCCATCCAACTCCCTCATCACACTGTCACTGTACTGTGTTAGGACAGTACACCACATCCACGGCATGACCCCATCCAACTCCCTCATCACCCATTTATGGTGCTGTATAAGGACAGTATAGCACCTCCATAGCATGGCCCCATCCAACTCCCTCATCACACAGTCATAGTACAGTATAAGGACAGTATAGTAACTCCACAGCATCGCTCCCATTTGTATCACTCATCACCCAGCCATTGTAGTGTACAAGGACATTATAGCAGATCCACAGCATGGCACCCATTCAACTCCCTCCTCACCCAATCAAAGTACTGTATAAGGGCAGTATAGCACATCCACAACATGGCCCACATCCAACTCCCTCCTCACCCAGTCATGGTACTGTATGGGACAGTGTACATCACAGCATGGCCTCATCCAACTCCCTCGTCACCCAGTCATAGTACTGCATAAGGACAGTACAGCATACACAGCATGGCCCCATCCAACTCCCTCCTCACCCAGTCATAGTACTGTATAAGGACAGTATAGCACATATTGACAGCATGGCCCCATCCAACTCCCTCCTCACCCAGTCATAGTACTGTATAAGGACAGTATTGCACATCCACAGCATGGCCTCATCCAACTCCCTCGTCACCCAGTCAAAGTACTGTATAAGGACAGTATAGCACATGAACAGCATGGCTCACATCCAGCTCCCTCATCACCCAGTCACAGTGCTGTATGAGAACAGTATAGCACCGCCACAGCGTGGCTCTCTTTAAATCCCACATCACCTAGTCATGGTTCTGTACAAGAACAGTATAGCAGTTCCACAGCAAGGCCCCCATCCAACTCCCTCGTCAACCAGTCAGAGTACTGAATAAGGACATTATAGCAAACCCACAGCAAGGCCCTCATCCAGCTCCCTCATCATCTAGTCATAGTACTGCATAAGGACAGTACAGCACATCCACAGCATGGACCCCATCCAACTCCCTCATCACCCAGTCATAGTACTGTATAAGGACAGTAGAGAACATCCACAGCATGGTCTCCATCTGACTCCCTCGTAACCCAGTCATAGAACTGTATAATGACAGTTTACCACATCCAAGGCATGGCCTCCATCCAGCTCCCTCATCACCCAGTCATAATGCTGTCTAAGGACAGTACATCATATCCATGGCATGGCCCATATCCAGCTCCCTCATCATCCAGTCATAGTACTGTAAAGGGACAGTACAGCTCATCCATGGCATGATCCCATTCAACTCCCTCTTCATCCAGCGAAAGTACTGTATAAGACCAGTATAGCACATCCACAGCATGGCTTCCATCCAACTCCTATGTCAACATGTCATAGTACTGTATAGGACAGTGTAGCACACCCACAGCATGGTCTCCATCCAACTCCCTCATCACTGAGTCATAATACTGTATAAGGACAGTATAGCACATTCACAGCATGGTCCCCATCCAACTCCCTTATCACCCAGACATAGTACTGTATAATGACAGTATAGCATATTGACAGCATGGCCCCATCCAACTCCCTTGTCACCCAGTCACAGTACTGTATAAGGACAGTACAGCACATCCACAGCATGGCCCCCATCCAACTCCCTCATCACCCAGCCATAGTACTGTATAAGGACAGTATAGCATCTCCACAGCATGGCCCCCATCCAACTCTCTCATCACCCAGTCATAGTATTGTAAAAGGGCAGTATAGCACATCCACGGCATGACCCATTCAACTCCCTCATCACCCAGTTATATTACTGTATAAGGACAGTATAGCACCTCCACAGCATGGACCCCATCCAACTCCCTCATCACCCAGTCGTAGTACAGTATAAGTGCAGTAGAGCTCATCCACAGCATGTTCTCCATTCGACTCCCTCGTAACCCAGTCATAGCACTGTATAATGACAGTTTGCCACATCCAAGGCATGGCCCCCATCCAACTGCCTCCTCACCCATTCATATTATTGTCTAAGGACAGTACATCATATCCACTGCTTGGCCCATATCCAGCTCCCTCATCACCCTGTCATAGTACTGTATAGGGACAGTACAGCACATCCACAGCATGACCCCATTCAACTCCCTCTTCATCCAGCTAAAGTACTGTATAAGGGCAGTTTAACACCTACACAGTGTAGCCCCCTCCAACTCCCTTGTCACCCAGTCACAGTACCGTATATGGACAGTACAGCACATTCACATTATGGCCCCCATCCCGCTCCCTCGTCACCCAGTCATAGTACTGTATAAGGATAGTAGAGCACACCCACAGCATGGTCTCCATCCAACTCCCTTGTCACCCACTCATAGTACTGTAAAAGGACAGCATTGAACATCCACTGCATGGCCTCCATCCAACTTCCTCATCACCCAGACAAAGTACTGTATAAAGACAGTACAGCATATTGACAGCATGGCCCCATCCAACTCCCTCATCACCCAGTCATAGTACTGTATAAGGACAGTACAGCACATCCACAGCATGGCCCCCATCCAACTCCCTCATCACCCAGTCACAGTACTGTATAAGGACAGTACAGCACATCCACAGCATGGCCCCCATCCAACTCCCTCATCACTCAGTCATATTACTGTATAAGGACAGTACAGCACATCCTCAGCATGGCCCAAATCCAACTCCCTGATCACCCGGTCATAGTACTCTTTAAGGACAGTACAGCACATCCACAGCATCGCCTGTATCCAACTCCCTCATCACCCTGACACAGTACCGTATAAGGACAGCACAGCACATCCACATCATGTCCCCCATTCAGCTCCCTCGTCACCCTGTCACAGTGCCGTATACGGACAGTACAGCAGATCCACAGCATGGCCCCCACCCAACTCCTCATCACCCAGTAAGAGAACTGCATAAGGACAGTTTAGTACATCCACAGCTTGGTCCCCATCAAACTCCCTCATCACCTAGTCATAGTGCTGTATAAGGACAGTATAGTACATCCACAGCATGGACCCCTTCCAAATCCCTCATTATCCAGTCACAGTACTGTTTTAGGACAGTACAGCTCATCCATGGCATGACCCCATCCAACTCCTTCGTCACCCATTTATGGTGCTGTATAAGGACAGTACAACACATCCGCAGCATGCCCCCATCCAACTCCCAAGTCACCCAGTCAATGTACTGTACTCACAGGACAGTACAGCATCCACTAGCAGCCCCCATCCAACTCCCTCATTACCCAGACACAGTACTGTATAAGGACAGTACAGCACATTCAGAGCATGGCCCTCATCCTACTCCCCCATCACCCAGTCAGAGTACTGCGTAAAAACAGGAAAGCAGATCCACAGCATAGCCCCAATCCAACTCCCTCATCAACCAATCGTTGTACTGTAGAAGGACAGTACAGCTCATGAACAGCATCGGTAACATCCAGCTCCCTTGTCACCCAGTCACAGTGCTGTATAAGTACAGAATAGCACCTCCACAGCATGACTCTCATGTAAATCCCTCATCACCCAGTCATAGTTCTGTACAAGGACAGTATAACAGATCAACGGCATGGCCTCCATCCAACTCCCTCATCACTCAGTCACAGTACTGTATAGGACAGTATAGCACATACACATCACGGCCCCCATCCAACTCCCTCATCACTCAGTCATAGTACTGTATAGGGACAGTATAGCACATCCAGAGCATGGCCCCCATCCAACTCCCTCCTCACCCAATCACAGTACTGTATAAGGGCAGTATAGCACATCCACAGCATGGCCCACATCAAATTGCCTTGTCACCCAGTCATTGTACTGTATAAGGACAGTGCAGCACATCCAGGGCATGGGTCTCATCCAACTCCCCGTCACCCAGTCAGAGTACTGTATAAAAACAGTACAGCACATCCACAGCATGGCCCCAATCCAACACCCTCATAAACCAGTCATTGTACTGTATAAGGACAGCACAGCACATGAACAGCATGGCTCACATCCAGCTCCCTCGTCACCCAGTCACAGTGCTGTATAAGGACAGTATAGCACCTCCACAGCATGGCTCTCATTTAAATCCCTCATCACCTAGTCATAGCTCTGTACAACAACAGTATAGCAGATCCACAGCATGGCCCCCATCCAACTCCCTTGTCACTCAATCATAGTACTGTATTAGGACAGTATAGCACATCCACAGCATGGCCCCCATCCAACTCCCTCATCACTCAATCATAGTACTGTATAAGGACAGTATAGCACATCCACAGCATAGAACCCCATACAACTCCGTTGTTACTCAGTCATAGTATGATATAAGGACAGTATAGCACATCCTCAGCATGGGTCCCATCCAACTCCCTCGTCACTCAGTCATAGTACTGTATAAGGACAGTACAGCACATCCACGGCATGGCCTCCATCCAACTTCCTCCTCACCCTGTCATAGTACTGGATAAGGACAGTGTAGCACATCAATAGCAGGGTTTTGATCCAACTCCCTCATCACCCAGTCATTGTACTGTAGCAGGACAGTACTGCACATCCAGAGCATGGCCCTCATCCAACTCCCCCGTCACCCAGCCAGAGTACCGTATAAAAACAGTACAGCACTTACACAGCATGGCCCCAATCCAGCTCCCTCATCACCCAGTCACAGTGCTGTATAAGGACAGTATAGCACCTCCACCACATGGCTCTCGTTTAAATCCCTCATCACCTAGTTATAGTTCTGTACAAGGACAGTTTAGCAGATCCACAGCATGGGCCCCCTCCAACTCCCTCGTCACTCAGTCATAGTACTGTATAAGGACAGTATAGCACATCCACAGCATGGCCCCGATCCAACTTCTCGTCACTCAGTCATAGTACTTTATAAGGACAGTACAGCACATCCACGGCATGGCCCTCATCCAACTCCCTCATCACCCTGTCGCAGTACTGTATAAGGACAGTGTAGGACATCGACAGCAGGGTCCTGATTCAACTCCCTCATCACCCAGTCATTGTACTGTATAAGGGCAGTATAGCACATCCACAGCATGGCCACCATCCAACTCCCTCCTCACCCAGTCATAGTACTGTATATAAGGACAATACAGCACTTCCACAGCATGGCCCCCATCCAACTCCCAAGTCTCCCAGACACAGTACTGTTTGAGGACAGTACAGCACATCCAGAGCATGGCCCTCATCCAACTCCCTTCTCACCCAGTCATAGTACTGTATAAGGACAGAACAGCACATGAACAGCATGGCTCACATAAAGCTCCATTGTCACCACAGTCACAGTGCAGCACAAGGACAGTATAGCACATCCACAGCATGGTCCCAATTCAACTCCCTCCTCACCCAGTCATAGTACTGTATAAGGTCAGTATAGCACATCCACAGCATGTCCCCCATCCAACTTCATCATCACCCAGTCATAGTACTGTGCAAGGACAGTATAGCACATCCACTGCATGGCCTCCATGCATCTCCCTCATCCACTATTCATAGTACTGCCTAGTGACAGTATAGCACTTCCACAATATGGCCCCCATCCAACTCCATCGTCACCCAGTCATGGTACTATACATGGACACTGTAGCAGATCCACAGCATGGCCAACATCCAACTCCCTCATCCCCCAGTCTCAGTGCTGCATATGTACTGTACAGTACAACCACAGCATGGCCCCCATTCAACTCCCTCGTCACCCATTCAGAGTACTGCACAAGGTCAGTATAGCAAATCCAGAGCTTGGCTCCCATCCAACTCCCTCGTCACCCAGTCATACCACTGTATAAGTATAGTGCAGAACATCCACAGCATGGCCTCCATCCAACTCCCTCTTCACCCAGTCATTGTACTGTATAAGGACAGTATAGCACATCGACAGCCGGGTCCCAATCCAACTCCCTCGT
Organism: Neoceratodus forsteri; assembly: GCA_016271365.2. Classification (NCBI taxonomy): domain Eukaryota; kingdom Metazoa; phylum Chordata; order Ceratodontiformes; family Ceratodontidae; genus Neoceratodus; species Neoceratodus forsteri. The sequence continues at coordinate 90,089,050 of CM028136.1, forward strand.
CACCCAGTCATAGAGCTGTATAAGGGTAGTATAGCATATCCACAGCATGGCCCTCATCCAACTCCCTCATCAACCCAGTCATAGTACTGTATAAGGACGGTATAGCACATCATCAGCAGGGTCCTGATCCAACTCCCTCATCACCCAGTCATAGTGCTGTATAAGGACAGTATACCATCTCCAAGTTATGGCCCCCATCCAACTCCCTCATCACCCAGTCATAGTACTGCATAAGGACAGTATGGCACATCCACAGTATGGCCACATCCAACTCCTTCATCACCCAGTCATAGTACTGTATGGGGACAGTCCAGCACATCCACAGCATGGCCCCATTCAACTCCCTCAGCACCAAATCATAGTACTGTATAAGGACAGTACAGCACATTCACAGCATGGTCCCCATCCAGCTCCTTCATCACCCAGTCATAGTACTGTCAAAGGACAGTATGGCACATCCACAGTATGGCCCCTATCCAACTCCCTCATCACCCAGTCATAGTACTGCATAAGGACAATATAGCACAACCTCAGCATGGTCCCCATACAACTCCCTGATCACCCTGTCATAGTACTGTATAAGGACAGTATAGCACATTGACAGCATGTTCCCAATCCAACTCCCTCGTCACCCAGTCATAGTACTGCATAAGCACAGTATAGCACATCCACAGCATGGCCCCCATCCAAGTCCCTCATCACCCAGTCATAGTACTGTATCAGAACAGTGCAGCACATCCACAGCACAGCCCCATCCAACTTACTCATCACCCAGTCATAGTACCGTATAAGGACAGTATAGCACATCCGCAGCATGGCCCCCTTCCAACTCCCTTGTCACCCAGTCATAGTACTGTATAAGGACAGTATAGCACATCCACAGCATGGCCCCCATCCTGCTCCCTCATCACCCAGTCATAGTACTGTATGGGGACAGTCCAGCATCCACAGCATGGCCCCCATTCAACTCCCTCAGCACCAAATCATGGTACTGTATAAAGACAGTACAGCACATCCAGAGCATAGTCCCCTTTAAACTCCCTCCTCACCCAGTCATAGTACTGTATAAGGACAGTTCAGCACATGAATAGCATGGCCCCCATCCAACTCCCTCCTCACCCAGTCATAGTACTGCATATGGACAATATTGCACAACCTCAGCATAGTCCCCATCCAACTCCCTCAGCACCCAGTCATAATACTGTATAAGGACAGTATAGCACATTGACAGCACGTTCCCGATCCAACTCCCTCGTCACCCAGTCAAAATTTTGTATGACAGTATAGCACACCCATGGCATGGCTCCATCCAACTCCCTCATCACCCAGTCACAGTAATGTATATGGACAGTATAGCACATCCACAGCATGGCTCCATCCAACTCCATCGTCACCCAGTTACAGTACTGTATAAGGACAGAACAGCACATCCACAGCATGGCTCCCATTCAACTCCCTCATCACCAAGTCATAGTACTGTATAAGCACAGTACAGCACATCCACAGCATGGCCCCTATCCAACTCCCTCGTCACCCAGTCATAGTATTGTATAAGGACAGTAGAGCACATTCATAGCATGGCCCACACCCAACTCCCTCATCACCCAGTCATTGTACTGTGTAAGGACAGTTTAGCACATCCAAAGCACAGCTCCATCCAACTCACTCATCACCTAGTCATTGTACTGTATAAGGACAGTATAGCACATTCACAGCATGGCCCCCATCCTGCTCCCTCATCACCCACTCATAGTACTGTATGGGGGCAGTCCAGCACATCCAAAGCATGGCCCCCATTCAACTCAATCAGCACCAAATCATGGTACTGTATAAATACGGTACAACACATCCAGAGCATAGTCCCCATCCAACTCCCTCCTCACCCAGTCATAGTACTGTCAAAGGACAGTATGGCACATCCACAGTATGGCCCCTATCCAACTCCCTCATCACTAAGTCATAGTACTGCATAAGGACAATATAGCACAACCTCAGCATGGTCCCCATACAACTCCCTGATCACCCTGTCATAGTACTGTATAAGGACTGTATAGCACATTGACAGCTTGTTCCCGATCTAACTCCCTCGTCACCCAGTTATAGTACTGCATAAGCACCGTATAGCACATCCACAGCATGGTCCCCATCCAAGTCCCTCATCACCCAGTCATAGTACTGTATAAGGACAGTTCAGCACATCCATGGCATGACCCCATGCAACTCACTCATCACCTATTTATGTTGCTGTATAAGGACAGTATAGCACCTCCACAGCATGGCTCTCATTCAATTCCCTCATCACCAAGTCATAGTACTGTATAAGCACAGTGCAGCTCATCCACAGCATGGCCCGTATCCAACTCCCTTGTCACCCAGTCATAGTACTGTATAAGCACAGTACAGCACATCAACAGCATGGCCCCCATCCAACTCCCCTCATCACCCAGTCATAGTACAGTGTAAGGACAGTACAGCACATTCACAGCATGGCCCCCATCCTACTCCCTCATCACCCAGTCATAGTACTGTATAAGGACAGTACAGCACAATCACAGCATAGCCCCCATCCAACTTACTCATCACCCAGTCATTGTACTGTATAAGGACAGTTTAGCACATCCGCAGCATGGCCCCTATCCAACTCTCTCATCACCCAGTCATAGTACCGTATAAGGACATTATAGCACATCCACAGCATGGCCCCCATCCTGCTCCCTCGTCACCCAGTCTTAGTAGTGTATGGGGACAGTCTAGCACATCCACAGCATGGCCCCCAATTCAACTCCCTCAGCACCAAATCATGGTACTGTATAAAGACAGTACAGCACATCCAGAGCATAGTCCCCATCCATCTCCCTCCTCACCCAGTCATAATACTGTATAAGGACAGTACAGCACATGAATAGCATGGCCCCATCCAACTCCCTCCTCACCCAGTCATAGTACTGCATAAGGACAATATTGCACAACCTCAGCATGGTCCTCATGCAACTCCCTCATCACCCAGTCATAATACTGTATAGGGACAGTATAGCACATTGACAGCACATTCCCGATCCAACTTCCCTCGTCACCCAGTCAAAGTTCTGTATGACAGTATAGCACACCCATGGCATGGCCCCATCCAACTCCCTCGTCACCCAGTCACAGTAATGTATAAGGACAGTATAGCACATTCACAGCATGGCCCCCATCCAACTCCCTTGTTACCCAGTCACAGTAATGTACAAGGACAGTATAGCACATCCACAGCATGGCCCCCATCCAGCTCTCTCGTCACCCAGTCATAGTACCGTATAAAGACAGTACAGCACATCCACAGCATGGCCCCCATCCTGTTCCCTCAGCACCCCAGTCATGGTAGTGTATGGGGACAGTACAGCACATCCACAGAATGGTCCCCATCCACTCACTCATCACCTATTCATAGCACTGTGTAAGGACAGTACAGCACATCTACAGCATGGCACCCATTCAGCTCCCTCAACACCCAGTCACAGTACTATATAAGGACAGTATAGCACATACACAGCATGGCCCCATCCAACTGACTCATCACCCAGTCACAGTAATGTATAAGGACAGTATATCACATCCACAACATGGCCCCCATCCAACTCCCTCGTCACCCAGTCACAGTAATGTACAAGGACTGTATAGCACATCTGCAGCATGACCCCCATCCAACTCCCTCATCACCCAGTCATAGTACTGTATTAGGACAGTACAGCACATCCACAGCATGGCCCCCTTCCTGCTCCTTCATCACCCAGTCTTAGTACTGTATAAGGACAGTATAGCACATCCACAGAATGGCCCCCTTCCTGCTCCTTCATCACCCAGTCATAGTTCTGTATGGAGACAGTCCAGCACATCCACAGAATGACCCCCATCAACTCCCTCATCACCCAGTCATAGTACTATATAAGGAGAATACAGCACATCCACAGCATGGCCCCCATTCAACTCTCTCATCACCCAGTCATAGCACTGTATAAGGACAGTACAGCTCATCCACAGCATGGCCCCATCCAGCTCCCTGATCACCCAGTCTTAGTACTGCATAGGGACAGTACAGCACATCCACAGCATGGCTCCCATCCAGCTCCCTCGTCACCCATTTCTAGAGATTTATAAGTCCATATTTGTAGGGTTTTATGTGGGGATTTAGGGCTGTGAACTTTTCTGACCAGTAAAACTGAGTTGTGGTTGCTAAGAGCATCTGGAATGATGCCAGAGGCAATTATTCCATGGGGGTGGGAAGTTAGGGCCCAATCAGGTAGGGAGAGGTTTTGGGTCTTGTGATTAGTGCTGGTGGGTTCTGTAATTAGTTGTGTGAGGTCGAGGGCACTGATAGCATTTCTTGTAGTAGACGTTGTTGGGATCAACCAATTTAAATTGAGGTTGCCAAGGATGTAAAGCTCACCAGACTGAAAGAGGGAAGTAATAGAAGTTAGGAGGACAAGGGAGACAGTGGGCTGGATAGCAACAGATATCAGCTACAAAGATATGGAGTGCGAAAGGGAGGGATTCATTGATGGTGGCTAAGTCATCATGGGCTGCTGGGTTGGAGGAGGAAAAGATAGGAAGTATTGGAGGGAGGCGCAGATATACATGGCCAATCCACCACCCCTGCCTGCTCTGTCTAGCCTTAAGATGGAGAAACTAGGGATGGAGACCAAGTGGTCAGAAATTGTGCTTTTTAGCCATGTTTTTGTTATAATTAGAATGTCTGGTTTCAGGGCAGCAACCATGGCTTGCAGGAAGTCTAATTTTTGAACTAGGCTACAAATGTTTAAGTGTAATATCTTGAAACCTTTATGAGGTCTGTTGGGGTAGGGGTATGGGCAGCGGCAGTGAAGGAGTTGGCAGGGGTGAAGAAAGTAGCAGGACCAGAGTTGGAGTGGATGTCCCCTGAGGCGAGTAATAGTAGACCTAGGATGAGGAAGTGTAGCTTCATAGATTTGGAGTGATGGGGCTTGGAGGCCAAGTGAGTGAGGTAGAAGGGAGCTTTATAGTGAAGAAACAGGAGGTGGAGAACAACATAGAAATTTGGTATAGTTAGTAAGGATGCATCTGGAATGATGAGGGAAAGAGATCAGAAACCAATGAGATCAGAATATGTTAGGGAGCAGGTGTAATAGCATAAATATAAGTTGGGGCCTGTGGGGGGGGTTGGAAGGATTTGGAGTTATCTGGCCTTGAGCTGGCAAAGGCCGGAGGGTTGGGTAGTCAGAGCATAAGAAATAAGGCTGGGGGGGAGGTAGAAGGGAGAATGATTTGAGTGGAGAGGAAACATCTTTAGAGTCAAAGGGCAACAGAGGGGCAGACCTTGGTAGATAGTAGACTACAACAAGAGGGTGTAGCTGAACAGAGTTGCTTTACTACCGAGGGGAAGGGGTGCAATGCTTAAAATAAATCTCCTTCTGGTATCCAGCTGAATAACCTGCAGTAGGGAAATAGAAAGTGAGGAGTGCTTATTTAAGTATTCACCCTCTAGTGGAGGAGCTGTATAACCTGCAAATGGGGAAGGAGATACTTAGTATTGTGTCTGAAGGGATGAACTAATAATGGAATTTACTGTATAGCAATTTATATTCACAGTCTTTATAATTAGTGCTCCAAACACACTCCCACATGTTCACTTCCTTTTATTTTCACTGGTGGAACACTGGTGCTGCCATATGTAGTGATCTACCTAATATTCACAATATTTTTATTTTCACTCTGATATGGAACCAGAGAATATAGCAAAAAATAAGATGACAGTGAAAATTTCCTGTTATGCAGTATTCTAATAGAGAGGCAAAGAAATCTTGGAACTGTGGATCTAGGTATTACCCCTTTAAGTGCATTGCTGTAGATCTTAGGTGCTTCCCCTTTAAAAAGGAAAGTGAAGTGTAACCAAGTAGGAAATGGGTGGGTCTCTGAGCTCTGGTAGTGCATTTAATAAAGGAAGGAGGAGGTTGGGGGGGCAGAAAAACCAATAAGAAGCCAGTTCAGGTTAGACAAATGTTGAAAATGGTGCAGTGAAGGATTGATCAGTACAGCAAAAGATACAAGTCAGGCTGAGATTCAAGTCAGTCTGTGCAGCCCTGAGGACTGAGCAACTGACCAGAAAAATAAGCAAGTTGCAGTTTACCTACCACTGAGGTCAGGCTTACAGGTCTGTAATTTTTCTGCCTTCTCCCTACTTCTGGTCTTGTGCATGAGGACCACTTTTGCCATCCTCCAGTCAACAGGTACCTCCCCCATCTCTAGTAAATTGGTTGAAGAGGGTTGTCAGCAGACTTGCTAGGACTTTGTTGAGTTCCTTCAACACTCTAGGGTGAATTCTGTCTGGCCACTTTGTCTGTCTTTACTTTTCCTAATTCCTCCAAGATTCTATTCATCATAAATGGGCCAGTGTCCACCTCTCCCCCCTGTACATCTTTCCTTGTGAGTCTTGGCCTCTCCCCTGCCTCTTCCTTGGTAGATACTGAGTAAAAATACTTGTTCAGTATCTCATTTTCAAGGCCATCCTCCACCCACCCACCCTCTCCTTTCTTTATCCGAATAATATTATTTCTGGTCTTCTTCCTCTAACAAATATAATGGAAGAAAGTCTTATCCCCCTTCTTAATAGCATGCTCTATTCCTTCCTCTATTCTTGCCTTAGCACCCCCCTCCACATTACATACAGACACACTCGATCTGTGTAGAGGTATGGAGTACAATTTACACCTCTACATGTATGATATAATAATAATGTTAAGAAAGAAAAAATGGCAAACTAGTCACTATTAAAACATTATAGTTACCAGTAATACTGTAAGGATGTTGTTTCAAATAGTTGAGCAGATATAGTTGCAGGACAGGATATAACATGAGACAGAATTGAGTATTCCTGTGGAAATAAATCAAAATAAATCAAATAAAACACATATTAGCAAAGCCAAATCTTACATGAACAGCAACAATGATGGAACAGCTAAAGCAGCAGCCTAAATAATATTTTGTCAAAGCAATGCTAGCATCTAACAATATTTACAGAATAAATAACAATAACATGGACACCATAAAAAACTAATGTCATTATTACATTTCTTTAATTCATTGCTATAAAATGGCAACACTTTTGTTTCGTTGGAAAACATGCAATAAGCAAAAAATAGTTATAAATTCTTACTAACCTGATAGATTGACACATAAAGTCTGTTCTCATCTGGACTACAACTCAACCATCAGTCTGGAATTGTCATCATGATCCTTTTACTCTGTGGCATACCTGTGTATTACTGGCTCTTCATGAGATTCCATACAGTGGACATCAAATAAATAGTGGAACATGCAGGTGTGAACAGCATGCTTATCAGCAGCACCAGCATGGGGTCTAGTAGTTCATCTTTATGTTGTTCATTCTTGTGGACATTTAATGTTACTTTTCTAAGACTAGGTTTGCTGGCAAAGGCACCTAGCTTCACCTGAGCTCTTTTCTTCTAGGTTTGCTTGTAAGGACAGAGCAAGGAACATTATCAGAGCAAAGAAAAAGATTTTGGGCAGGATTCACAGAAGAGATGCACCCAGCACATCCGAGATGCACTGGAGCATCCCCAAAATGCACCCAAGGACAATTCAGACAGGGTGCTGATGCACCGGCACAACCCTGATGCGCCGATGCAGCATACCACCGGTAATGCTATGCAGCGCATCCGGAGGGGCTGTGAGGGGGTGTGCCCATGCATACCGGACGCAGCCCCATTCTCAGCCCAATTTTATGGTGCAACCCCAGGACAAGTCCGGGGATGCACCACAGAAAGATAAATCTGCAAAGATAGACTTATGTTGGGGGCCACCTACAGGCAGGTTGCTGCACTGCAGCACAGGTGCCTTGAGACCACCCTGTCTTCAGGCCAATGCTGCTCTGGCAGCAGTTATGGAAATGTCCCATGCCCTGTCTGATGTCACCCTGGTGGCAGTGGCAGGAAGGGTCCCTCCCAGCACCCATCCGATGCTGCACCCGCGTGCAGTTGCAGTGGTGAAGACCTCCCCAGCACCTGTACGTTACCACTCCGGTGGTGGTGAATGCCAGGCCAAATCCCCCTCCCAGCCCCATGCCCCTGATAATGCTGCCTCCCACGGCAGCGCGCAGTCAGCCCCATGTACCCCCACCCACCCATCTCCTCCCACCCTGGCAGGGTCCCACTGTCGGCTGGCAGCTCAACCTACCCGCATACCACCATGGTAGCACCATGTAGAGCTCTGATTATTGAGAACTGCACTTTTGAGTGACTCAATAATAGCACTCTACAAGACAACGAGTGGTACGATATGGCACTATATCCTGTATAGCTAGTATAGCAAGTAGCTGTACTCACTATTGCAGGATATAGTATACTTTGTAGCCAATTCCACCAAGCTGCTTGCATAGCATAGTGGTGTACACCACCGCCTACAATGCAAGCCGACCCGGGTTTGGGTCCATCTAGAGTCAGAATAATTTTTTTTTTAATCCAATAACTTGCCCCATGATCCACACCCCCCTTCAGAGTTGATTATTTAAGTTTGGGGGTTCGGGGAGCTTGCCCCCCCCACAAGGAGGGTGTGGGGAGGTTCAGTCCCCCACATAAAATAAAGATTTCTGTGTGTATTTGTTAAGTATTGTACCAACCATTGCTATTTGCGATGGTCTGTGCAATATCTGCTGCCCTTTTGACCATGGGCTCAAGTGTGTTCGCTCTATGTGATAGGAGATCTTTCAGACTCGCCTTTATCACATAGAACCATCACCATGGCTACCCGCCGATAGAGCTGTCTGAGAATGACAGCATTCACACAACTGTTTCTGCTCTTACCTCCTTGTTTCTTTCATCCATGGTTCCTCTTTTTCAGCAGGGGAAGGGCGCAGCCAGACACCCCCATGTAATACATTTCTTTATTGTATGTGTTTGCAGGGAACACTTGTTAAGCTGCTAATGCATTGCCTAACTGCTGTCTAGCTGCAGCTTTTGTTTGAGGGTAGAAACATATGGCAGAGTTCTTAGTTTTAAAAAATCATGATCTTGAGCAAGCATGGAAAGCAATGGTCACAGACATCTGCTTTTACCAACCCAAGCTACCATGATTTTCAGGCTGAGATCCTATGTGCCTGCTTCTTTTTAGTCCTCTCCATCATACCTTTGTACTTTACATTTGATTTCAGCAGACTCTGGCACCTGGGACTCAGTTTTGTTTGGACTGACATTCTGGAAGCTAGGAGCAGTTGAAAGTGAGTGTAGCTGGACTAGCCACTGCCCAGGAACTCCTTAGCTGATTGTTTTTAGACACAGCCTGGGGGGTTACTCCCACATGCCCACCCCACAACCACCCACCCCAGGGCTTGGCCTTCATTTCTAGGATAGTTCCCATAGTGCCTTGCAACAACCTACAATCTTCTACATCATACTGAAGAATACAGGAACTTCCAGTCCCATAACAGGAAATGCAGGAGTTGTTGGTCAGAACTGTGTAGGTATAGTTGGTAATACAAATTTTAAGTATTTGTAGGTATCTTTAGGAATACTGTCTTGTGCTTTCTGCAGGTATAGTGGGTACAAGGCAAGACTGGCACGATTAGTATAGATAGTCCTGTATCATCTTTTGTTTCATTAATAGGTAGCACTAGGCATGGGTAGGATTGTGGGATGCAATGGTTGTGGGGTAGCAGTAAGAATGAACATATTGTGGAGGCTGGAAGGGTGTACGATGTGCCACAGGCTGAGGAGGCTCCAGGATGAGGTACAGTGGCTTGGTAAAGAACTGGAGAGGATGAGGGAAGGGGGGATTGTAGGACATGTGAGGATTCACCAGGAACAAACATGAGAATACAACATGGAAGGAATAATGAGTCAAGGGAAGGGTTCAGGTAGCTGCAGGAGCAAACTGCACAGAATGCCTAACGATGGAAGATGGACAGGGACACTGGTTTACCGGGATTGAGAAAAGGCATATTCCATTTTGCACATTGTAAAAACTGGTACTGTCACCGGTGTCTGCTAAGCCAAAATCCGCTTTTACTGGTGTTTGGTTTTGTGTACTTTATTTAACAATTTTTAACTCTGCTAACATGCATTTTAGCAATTTTGATTTCCACTATTACACATCCTTCCATCCTTGTACCAATTTAAAGTTATTTTAGGTACAAGATGTGATGGCAGCAGCAACACTACAGCCCCCATCCCTAAGGTGTGATGAAGCAGTACTACTGCCCCATCCTTCAGGTATGATGGCAGCACCAACAGCGCTTACAGGCCCCCATCTCTGGTGAGATGGCAGCAGCAAAAGCACTACAACCTCCCTCCTCCTCTCTCTCAGGTGTGACAGAAGCAGCAGCTGTGGCCCCATCCCTTAGGTGTGATGGCAGCAGTACTACATTCACCATTCCTCCAGTGTGATGGCAGTATCAGCCAATGTGGCCCCATTCTTCCAGTGGGACAGCAGCAGTACTACATTCTCCATCCACCAGTGGTGATGGCAGAAGTACTACAGTCCCCACCCCTTTGGTGTGATGCCAGTAGCAATATGCAGTCCACATCCCTCTGGGATGATGGCAGTAGTGACAGCACTATGATCCCCTTTCTTCAGCACCCACACTCCACATGCACAAGTTACAAATGACTGGTCGCTTTGCTTGTTAGAACTTCGGATGTGAATTAATCTGAACCATCACCACTAAGGTGGACTACCTTTGTTTTGTCCTATCTATAATTTACCTGCCTAAATTGGATTTTGCCTGTGACACTGCTGACCAGGGTTAGGAAGCAGACTTGGGTGTTGGAGAGCCAGCTGGTGGGTGAAGGCTTGAGTGTCCAATGACCACTCACCTTCTCCTGGGAGGGAGGGTGGGTTCCTTGGCTCAGCATTTGCTGGCCCGTGGTGGAGAGCCAGAGGGCATGACAACATGTCAGCCCTCACTGCAGGAGGGCGTGGCGGACATCAGCTTGTGCCTTGACATTGTGTGGCCTGTCACGCTTCCAGAAAATGGGAAACACCTGCTGACCAACTGAAGGGCAGCTGTTGGTCCCTCCATAAGCCAGAATCCCCAGATATGTGTCCGTTCTGACCCCTGCCATGCCCAGGATACACTGGAAGCTCTTTAGGGCAATTCTCCTCCCCATGTAGCCTCCCACAGGGGTAGGGGCTCACTCAATGAAGGGTTACTTTGGGTTACCTGGTAGCACAGCAGTAAGAGGCAGTGGATGGTGGTTGGCACTCAGCAGGGATGGTAGGGGGCCTTGGCAGGCCTGAGGAGTGAATGGCCAGGGGTTAAAAAAATACTTGAATTTACTTCTTTGAAATAAAATGTCTTCACCTAAAAATCAACACCTGACTAAAATCAAAAACAAGTTTATAAAATACATAAAATGTATCTGAACATTTATCTTTACCTATACAAAATAATTTCTGCCCAAGTAAAACTCAGGTAAATTACATGGTACCCGACTACTATTCTATAATGTAGTAAACATATATTGGTATTTTATTTTTATATTTTCGAAAGCTACCCTGACTACTATTCTATAATGTAGTAAACATATATTGGTATTTTATTTTTTATATTCTTTGGAAAGCAGGTAAGGCCCACTAGGCAGGACTGTCTGTTTTCAGGAGTGACCTTGAAGTACTGGGGAGGTTAAGTGACTTGCTTGGAGTCACACAGTATGCAAGTGGAGGTTTTGGGAATTAAACCCAAGTCTGCTGGATGTACCCAGTTCATTCACTGCTTGTTACTCTAACCACTAGGCATGGGTGGTTAAACTGAATGGCTGATTACAACAAAACAGAGTGGGTGATTTCCTTACTGACTTTATATGCAGCAAAGCAGAAAGAATGCAAAGCACAGCAGCATTCATTTTAAGATACTGAAATCTGGGTCGGCCTGCTGGCAGTGCAGTAGCTCTATTACTTGCAATGCCAGCAACCCATGGTCAGAAGTGAACTTGAGTTGCTGAAGGTTTGGCCATGGGAGTAGGATCGAGCACCTGGGGGACTGCTCTCCTCCTCCTCCAGGGAGGTTGGGCTGCAGGTCCTGCTGCTTTACCATGGGTGGTGGTACAATGGTGCTGCAGAGTGATCAGGAGGGGAGGACCCTAGCCAGGATGTGGAGCAGTGGCATGTCTCTATGTACCCTCCTCCCTGGATCTCCTCTGGTGGCAGTGCCCTCAGGGACAGAGACCAGAAAACCAGGAACGATCACCCCACATTGGCCACTGGCAAAAGGACCCAGGTGCCTCAGACTTCATAACCAGGCTCCATGAGGTACCCACTGAGCTGCCCGATACACACCAAGAGAGTATGAAAGGGTCCTGGGTTCCCTCTTTTCCATCTGGCAGGGTACAACCCAGGCCAGATAGGGGCAGACCACAGGAGCTCCTGAGCATTATCTGGGTGAAGCATGAATACCAGCCTGAAAAGTGGAGACTGATGCTGTAAGAAGGAGACAAAGAAAGAGATAAAAAAAAATACTGAAATCTTAGAGATTCTGTGCAGTGACATGCAATTTCCGTGAGGCACGGTACGGAATTCAAAATCCGCAAACCAAGCAGGATTCCGTGATTGTTACCGGTGTTACCGGTAAAAATGGAAAACCAGGGTCCCTGAAGATGGACTTGAGTTGGGCCTAGCAACAGAAGGGGAACAAAACTAAGAAGGGAGAAGACAATGCATAGCAGGACCGAGGGGGTAGGAAATATGTTTGCTGTACTATCAGCACTGGAGGGTGAGAAGAGAAGGAGGGTGGGCTCCAGGAGGGGGCAGGAAAGGGAACAGGTGGAGACTGCACAAAGGACGATACTCAGAAAGAGGAGTGGAAGAGGGGCAATACTAGTGGAGGTGATGAGAGGGTCACTGCAGAGGTGGGATAGAATCCAAGGGTAGATGAGGGGAGGTGGAGGATAGTGAGTGAGCAGTGATGGGAAAAGGGAATAGGTCAGGGGTGGAAAGTGGAAGAAATTGCTAGAGTGAATGGTAGAGCTTCTAATATGGGGACTCTAGAAATGGAAATCTTAGTAGAAGGATGGGGATGAGAGTGAGGGAGGAGGAAGAAGGGGGTGTATTGGTATTGGGGACTCCATACTTAAGGGGATCAGATAGGGCAGCAAGGGGGACTGGCATAGTTGCATATGGGTGGAGTCCATACTGGGTTAACAGCAGACAGGGTAGGACAGTCAATTCTAAAGTGTGCAAGGAGGGGTAAAAGGAAACCTCATATAGTGATGCATGTGGAGATGAACGACCTGACGGGGAGACAGTGGAGGTAGTGAGGGGGAGGTTTAAGAGTGTGAGAAGGTTGATCGAGGTGATAGGGAAGTCAGTGGCCTTCTCAGAGGTGCTCCCAGTACCCTGTACAAGTAGGGCAAGGAAAGGGAGGATTGGGGAGTTCTGCACATGGTTGGGGGAGTGGTGTCAATCCAAGGGCTATGGAGTAGTAGGTAGATGGGGCAGAACCTGGGACAATAATGATCTATATGCTGGGAATATGTTGCACTTGAGTGGGAAGGGGATGGGGGTATTAGAGCACAAGTTAGAGGGGTATTTAGTGACAAAAGTGGATTTAAACTAGGTGGGAGGATGGCGAGTGGACAGCCGGTAGGCCAGGATCCCAAAGACAGGAGCCAAATGAGCTTGCCCCCATGCTAATAGGAAAGGATTTGGGGAAATTAATCAGGGGGGAATAGCTGGGAGGAGAAGCATGGAAAGAAAGGGGAGAGGACAGGATGGAGGGTGGTCTTGTTGAATGTGAGAAGCCTAGGTAACAAATCAGCTGAGTTATAGGCACTCGGCAGTGAGAAGGGTGGATATTGTGGCCATCATGTAAAAGTGGCCCGCTGAGTACTGGGACTGAAATATGGCAATCCCAGGGTATAAATTGTACAGGAAGGACCACAGAGTAGGGGGGTGGCAATCTATGTGAGAGACAGGATCAAATGTACAAGGAAAGAGGGGGAGGAAAAGAGAACAGAAGTAATTTGGATACAGCTCCTGGATTCCAAGGGTAGGAAGCTGAGGTTTGGAGCAGTGTTTAGGCCACCATTCCATGCAGAGGTGCTTGACAGGGAGATAGCAGAACAAATCAGGAGGGTATGCAGGAAGGGGAATGTTGTCATCATGGGGGACTTCAATCTGCCGGGTGTTGACTGGAGCACTCTGGTCACCTCTAGTTCCAGGGAGCAGGTGCTGCTCAATGCAATCCAGGAGAGACTTCTGACACACCTGGTCACTGGAACTACTGGGCTAAGCAACATGCTAGATCTGATACTTTTGAATAGTGAGGCAGTGAGGGAAGTAAGGGTGGAGGACCCACTAGCTGGTAGCGATCACCAAATGGTGTTGCTTACTATCATGAGCAGGGAGTCAGGGGGCTCACTAACGAAGGTGGTGGACTTCAGGAGGGCAGACTTCGGGAGCACACAGGAGATACTGAAAGGGAAACATAAGAGCATAGGGCAAGGGATGGCAGTGGAGCAGAAATGGGACATTAATAAATGGGGGATAACAGAAGCAACAGAAGCTTGCACCGAGTTACAGAGTAAGAGGAGCAGAGCAAGGAAACCATACTGGTTAAACAGTGAGGTGAGGGAGGGTGTAAGGGCAAATAGAGCTGCGTACCAGAAATTCAGAAGGACTTGGAAGGATGAGGACTGGGAGAAGTATGCAAGATGGTCCAAGGAAGTGACCAAGACAGTGAGGGATGCTAAGGCCTCAAGGGAGCTAAGGTTAGCACAGGGAATTAAAGGGAGGAGAAATGATTTTTCAGGTTCATCAGAGAGAAAAGAAAGTACAGGGATCACATTTTGAGGATAAAGAGGGTTGGGGAGTGGGTGGAAAAGGGAGAGGGACAAGTGGAAGCACTAAATGAATACTTTTACTCTTTTTTCATGCAGGAGATGGGGGACTACTACCATCTTGGACTGGGAGGGTGGGGGGAGAGGTGATGGATGGAATGATTGAGGGAAGTAGAATATTAAAGGGACTAAAGGCACTAAAAATGGACAAGGCACCAGGGCCGGATGGCATCCACCCCTGGGTGTGGAGGGAGACCTTGGAGGTGCTGGCAGAACCACTGGTGGATCTGTTCAGCACCTCCCTGGATACAGGATGTGTGCCTCAGGACTGGAAGATGGCCAGTGTGGTGCCAATACACAAGAGTGGCCCAAGGAACGAACTGGGCCATTATCGGCCAGTCAGTCTAAATTCCGTAGTGGGCAAGCTTATGGAGACAATACTAAGGGAGAGGCTGGTGTCATTTCTAGAGGATAAGCTCCTCCAGGATGTGAGGAAGCATGACTTCATATCAGGGAAGTCCTGTCACACTAGCCTAATACAATATTACAACTGGGTAACAAGAGAGCTGGATAGGGGCCATCTAGTGGATGTCCTCTACTTGGATTTCAGCAAGGCCTTCAACTCAATACCTCATGAGAGGCTTGGGGGGTGCTAACTGGTGTGGGAGTCAGGGCAAAGATGGAAACTGGATTACAAACTGGCTGCATGGGAGACTACAATGGGTGGTGGTGGTGGTGGGAGAATTCTCAACACCTAGGGCAGTGTCAAGCAGGGTTCCACAGTCCTTGGTGCTGGACCCAGTCCTATTTGGACTCTTCATTTCTGACATAATGCACAGAGTGGTGAGCAGGGTGAATATGTTTGCAGATGATACCAAAATGGGTGCAGTAGTGGACGATGAGAAGGAATGGAGGCAACTGCAGGGGGACCTAACCAAACTGAAGGAGTGGTCAGAGAGGTGGCAGCTATGGTTCAATGCAAAGAAGTGTAAGGTTATGCAATTCGGGGCAAAGAACCCAAGGAGCAAATATTGGTTTGGGGGGGGTGAAGCTGGGGATCACTGAGGAGGAGAAAGATGTAGCGGTGATGGTAACAGGGAGCATGAACAGTTTTGCCCAATGCAAGAAAGCGGCATCGAAGGCAAACAAGATGCTGGGGTGTATTGTGCAGGGATTCTCATCCAGATGGAGGGTGGTGCTCATGCCCCCTCGGGTCTCTGGTCAGGCCACACTTGGAGTACTATGTGCATTTCTGGAGGCCATACCTGAGGCAGGATATCTGGAGGGAGTGCAGCAGAGGACAACAAGGATGATACAGGGAATGGAGGGGAGAGACTAAGAGAACAGGCTGGGGGAACCGAATATGTACACCCTGGATGAGAGGAAGAAAATGGAGGACATGATCGCAATTTTCAAGTGTGTTGGTAATCAACAAGGATGGAACCAACAGGGTTTTTAAACTGAGGGAGGGAAGAAACACTAGAGGGCATGGGCTAAGATTAGAGGGGGGAAGATTTAGGAGGGAAACGAAGAGGCATTACTTCACAGTGAGAGTGGTGTCAAAGAGGAATGCCCTACCAGAGAGGGTGATATCATTCAAAACTGTGGGTAGCTTTAAAAGGGCATGGGACAGAGAACAGGGGAGAGTATCGTTGGGGGAAGCTGAGAATGGCCAAGGGCAGTCAAAAGGGGAGGAGGTGGGGCAGCTGCAATGTAGGGGAGCTAGCTGCACACTCAAGCAGATGTTGATAGACAAGGAGGTCTGTTTCTGCTGGCACGTTCGTATGCTCATATACAAGATTAGCAGAAAAGCATGCCATTTTTTAAAAGTGGTTGCCCACCACAAAAAGAATGCAATTGTTATAATAATAATGCCAATTAAAAAAAAAAAAAAAGCACTTTAAGCTTTTACACTGTATATCAGAAACCCAGTCTGGTAACAATGCTAATGGCTTTCCCAGTTCCAGGAACTGGTAGGGCCAGTGGAATGCTGGGATGTACTGGGACAGGAATCTCAGGCAGGAGGAGGGAGGAGGTGTTGGCACTGTATCATTCACTGGTGAGACCCCATCTGGAGTATTGTGTCCAGTTCTGGAGACTGTACCTCATAAAGAGATACACAAGGTGGAGGCAGTCCATAGAAGGGCAACTAAAATAGCGTAGGGGTTGCATCAAAATCCCTATGAGTTGAGACTGAGGGATTTCAACATGTACACTCTGAAAGAGAGCAGAGTGAGAGGGGGCATGATAGAGCCCCTGAAGTACCTCTCAGTGGTGAATACCTGAGCAGTAGGGGATTCTCTTTAAGTGAGAAAGAGCACCAGGGTCAGAGTACATGCAATGAAGCTGGGAGACGGAGTTTTAGAGAGAAGAGAGGAAGTAATACTTCACTGAAAGAGTGCTGGATGCATGAAACAAACTGCTAGTGGATGTGATGAAAGCAAACACAGTTGGGAGTTTCAAGAATGCAATGACTAGACTTGGGGAAATATTAGTAAATATGTACAGAGGAGGGAGAATCACTGGTGACAAGTTAGGGTCTGCTGTGACAGACTAACAGGTACTACTGTATATGGGCAGTCTGGGTTAATCAGATGATCAATTTCTGCCAAAAATGCACCGTTTCTATGGACCAGAACCAAGAAAAATGCATACATTTCATATTTATTTATTTTAGTCTTTGGTAACCAGGTAAGGCCCACTAGGCACAAGTGCCTGTTTCTAGGGTAACTTGGGAGCACTGGGCAGTCATGAGACTTACTCAGAGTCACACAGTATGCAAGTGCAGGTTGTGAGCATCAAACCAAGATCTAATCTGCTGGATGTACCAAGCGTGTTCACAGCTTGTTACTCTAACCTCTAGGCCATACTGCCAGCCCTTTCAATCTCATACAGATAGATAGATAGATAGATAGATAGATAAATAGATAGATAGATAGATAGATAGATAGATAGATAG
Source organism: Neoceratodus forsteri (assembly GCA_016271365.2). NCBI lineage: Eukaryota > Metazoa > Chordata > Ceratodontiformes > Ceratodontidae > Neoceratodus > Neoceratodus forsteri. The sequence continues at coordinate 90,106,810 of CM028136.1, forward strand.
ATAGATAGATAGATAGATAGACAGATAGACAGATAGACAGGTAGATAGATAGATAGATAGATAGATAGATAGATAGATAGATAGATAGATAGATAGATAGATAGAAACAGAAACATAGAAACATAGGCCCTGATTCTAGAAGCATGGCGCAAGTCACCGCCGTCGACTTAGCGCGAGCATGGCTGTGACATTGACCCTGCACCCTATTCTAGAAGGGGCAGGGTCCCAATGGCTAAGTCCTGTGACTTGCGACATGCAGCCAGTTAAGCCAAGGGTATTATAGAGGGTACAGTGGTGGGTGGAGAACGGGGCCAATAAAGCAAAGCGACAGGCACTGTTGCAGGCAGCAGAGAGTTTAGCCATGGCAGTAGTTGAGGTCCTGGCATAAATAGGGGAGCATGAGTCAAGAGTAGGGAGATTACCCTGGACAATGGCTAGTCTGGCTTCAGGAGTAAGGTATTGCCTGAATCTATAGGCGGCACCTAACTTTTGATGGAACCTTCTGACAAGGGAATTTACTTGCTCAGTGAAGGTGAGGGAGGGGTCGAGCAGTACTCCTAAGTATTTGTAGGTGTTGACATCCTCCAGGGCTGGACCGTATGGGGTAAGAATGCGTAAGAGTGCATGGTTTTTAGTTTTGGCCAAGAAGGGCTTAGATTTGAACAGCATGGATTTAGTTTTTTTGGCATTTACTAAGAGGAGGTTTTTTGAGAACCAGCTGTGGGCCACAGCATAATTGTGTGAGAGAACTGAGGAGATTGTAGCCCTGGATTTGTCACTGTGGAAGAGGACAAGGTCATCTGCATACAGGACAGAGTGACAGTTGAGGCAGTTGAATGGATGAGTACATTCATATCTGAGCACATCTGTACAGTAAGCGCTCAGACAGAGCTCAGTCGGTGGCTCGCCGTGGTGGTGAGAGGAGGGTTGTGCCAGTTGCCAGCTGGGAACAGGTGAGGGGTGCTGGGTGGAGTGGCAAAGCTGGGTGGGCAGCTACTAGACTACCAGGCATATTGCATGTGTCCATTTGTGGCACTGTCTCAGGGTCTGGGCATGGGTGGAGGGGTAGACAGTGCCACCTGATGGGGCCTCTAATGGTGGGAGGTTTGGGGGCATGGGGTGTGTTGTCAGCCATGTGGGGCTTTTACTGTTTGGGGGTATGGAGGGCATATACAGTATGGGGGATGGGGCGGGGGGGTGAGCTGCCCATTGGGGCAACAAAGACGGTGTTCTAGGCATGGGGGGAGGGCACATGGACTGGGTGCTGGGCTGCTGGTGGTTCTACAGGACCCTCAGAGGACGTATGTACAGTTACACCAGCCAAATGCTAGTGTAACTTACATTGCCGGTTCTCCTCATGGGGTTCTTGTAGAATCCTGATACTGGGGACTTTGTTGCTGCCCTTCTGGAATAGGGCACAACTGCTGCTGTAAAACCCCTAGCGCCATGTCGCAGGGGGTTTATGGCGTAACTGCAGGTGTAACTGCTCTTCGCACAAGTGCAGAATCGCACATGTCACAACTGCTGCCAAGTTGCTACTTGCACCATTCTACTTGGAGCAAGTAAGCAGCCACAGGCTTAACTTTTCTAGTAATCAGGCCCATAGAATTTGATGGCAGATAAGGAACCGCTTTGGTTCTTACCTAGTCTGCCCATTTCCATACCTACTGGATAAGCTGCAGATCCTAGTTAATTAACAGATAGATAAACAGATACTGTCTATAGACAGATAGCAGAAGGTAATAGTAAATGGACTCCACAGTGAAGTAAGGGGGGTTACTAGTGGGCTACGAAGGGTTCAGTACTGGGTCTGGTCCTTATTAATGTATTTACCAGTGACATTGCAGAGGGACTGGAAGGAAAAGTATGTCTCTTTGCAGATGACACAAAGATCTGCAACAGGGTAGATACACAAGGTGGGGTGGAAAGGATGAGAAGGGACTTGGCAAGATTAGAGGAATGGTCAAATGCATGGTAGCTTAGATTCAATGCAAAGAAGTGTGAAGTAATGCACTTGGGAAACAAAAACCCAGGGAAAGAGTACACACAATGGGGGTGAGATACTGACAACAACAAAATGTAAAGGGACCTGGGGTGTCATATCAGATGACCTAAAGGTGGACAAGCAATGTGAAAAGGCAGTACAGAGGGCTGGGGGAGAGTGGGATGCATAGGGAGAGGTAGTAGAAACCAAAAAGTTATTATCCCTCTTTACAGACAGTTGGTGAGACCCCATCTGGAGTACTGCATGCAGTTCTGGAGACCCCCTCTCTGCAAAGACATAGACAAGATGGAGGCTGTCTAGAGGAAGACAACCAAAATGGTGCAGGGTCTGCATCAGAAGACATACGAAGAGGGACTAAAGGAGTTCTATATGTATATCCTTGAGGAAAGGAAAGGAAGGAGAGAGTGGACATGATGGAAACTTTCAAGTACCTCAAGGGAATCAACAAAGTCAAAGAGGGTAGCATCTTTCAGAAAAAGAGATATGTAAGAACAAGGTGACACAATTTGAAGATAGAGGAAAGATGGCTCAGGGGCAATGTGAGGAGTATTTTTTCACAGAGAGGGTTGTGGATGCATAGAACAGCCTTCCTGAGGAGGTTGTGGAGTCAAAAACAGTGGGGGAATTCAAGAATGCATGGGACAGACATGAGGCAATTCTAGTGGGGGTAGGAGGAAGTAGGCTGTTGGTTAACTAGGATTTGCAGCTTATCCATTAGGTAGGGAAATGGGCAGACTAGGTGGGCCAAGTGGTCGTTATCTGCCATCTGATTATATGTTTCTATGTTTCTAGATAGATAGATAATGTCTATAGATAGATAGACAGATAGATAAATAAATAGATGCTGTCGATAAATGACAGATAGATAGATAGATAGATACTGTCTGTAGATAGATAGCTAGATAGATACAGTCTGTAGATATATAGACAGATAGATACTGTCTGTAAATAGATACATAAATATATATTGTCTGTAGATAGAGAGATAGATAAAGAGATAGATAGATAGATAGATATTGTCTGTAGATAAATAGATACTGTCTGCAGATAGTTAGATAGATGGATAGATACTGTCTGTAGTTGGATAGATAGGTAGATAGATAGATACATAGATATATACTGTCTCTAGATAGATAGAAAGATAGATATATAGATATATAGATAGAAGACAGACAGAAAGATTGGCAGATAGACAGATAGACATATACTGTCTGTAGCTAGATAGATACTGTCTGTAGATACATAGATATATACTGTCTGTAAATAGATACATAGATAGATATATATTGTCTGTGGATAAATAGAGATAGATAGATAGATAGATAGATAGATAGATAGATATTGTCTGTAGATAAATAGATACTGTCTGTAGATAGATGGATAAATACTGTCTGTAGATGGATAGATAGATAGATAGATAGATAGATAGATAGATAGATAGATAGATAGATACTGTCTCTAGATAGATAGAAAGACAGATATATAGATAGACAGACAGACAGAAAGATTGGCAGATAGATAGACAGATAGACATATACTGTCTGTAGCTAGATAGATAGATAGATAGATACTGTCTGAAGATAGATAGATAGATACTGTCCATAGATAGATGACAGACAGACATACATACAGACAGATAGATAGATAAATTGATACTGTCAGATAGATAGATAGATAGATAGATAGATAGATAGATACTGTCAATAGATGATAGATAGACAGATAGATAGATACTGTCTGTAGATAGATAGATAGATAGATAGATAGATAGATAGATAGATAGATAGATAGATAATGTCTGTAGATAGATGATAGAAAGACTGGCAGATAGATAGACAGATAGATATATACTGTATGTAGATAGATAGAAATATAGATACTGTCTGTAGATAGATAGACAGACAGACAGACAGATAGATAGACACTGTCTGTTGATAGATAGATAGATAGATAGATAGATAGATAGATAGATAGATAGATAGATAGATAGATAGATGTAGTTATAAAGTGCCCTTTTCAAGGGACTTGGAACATTGTACATTCAAGGTAATCCAAATATTGAAACAACAATCTTATAATAATATATTAGTTGGGAGTCAGCAATAAATTAAAATGAGCTATCTATCCTATTTAAAACAATGATAAAATGAATTTAGTAATTAAAAGCTTGCTGGAACAGATATGTCTCTAGACCCTTTTTAAAGGCTTCTGTTGAGGGATCCTCCCTAAGATGACTAGGCAATGAGTTCCACAAGGTAGGTATGGCTATCAAAAACACACAGTCTCCTGAGCGTTGCAACCTAGCCCTGGGACTCTAATGCAGAAAGTCAAATAACTTCATGATGTTACAAAATAGCAAAACTCAGATATGTAACTAATAGGACAGGAACAAGACTCTGAGGTGACTGATCTCCTCAGCAGAGATCAATTTCCCCTCTCAGAGAGAGGTTCTAGATGTGACTGATCTCTTCTGCAAAGCAATAAATCAGATGTTTGTAAACCAGAGAGAGAGAAACCACATTGCAGAGTCTGAACTTGAACATTTAAGCAATATACCACAGGATGGTGGAGGTGATGCCAGGATTTACCCACACCTGGTGTGTTGTTTGGTCATGAGGTGCAGCCTAGTTTCCAATAATACACCAGAAGTGGGCAAATCCTGGCATCACCTACACCCTCGAGTGGTACATTGCAATTGTGCAATGTGTCCATTTGTTTACATGGGAATAAATAATAACATAGTCTGGTGGTATTTTGATTTATTTTTATTGCATTGTTTTCAGTCCAGTAGAAAAATGGTCCTAGGTTGGTAGGGGTGCTGGTACGGGTGAAGTGTCTGTGTGTATATATAAAATACAGCCCCAGATATATATTGCCATGTCTTTTTGTGTTAAAGAGATGGTCTTCAAGAGTTGTTAGCTATTTATTTTATGTTTTTTTTTTTTACAGAGACAGTCTGTGTGTGCTACGTGTGGTGTGAGGGGTAACCAGGAGATGGCACAAATAATGTGGTTCTGGGTATTGGTTTTCAGCTAGGTCGCGTGGTAGTACCAGTGAAAGGAATTTCTTTTATGCAGTTTTTGTTCTTTACTTTGCATTTTTTTTTATTATTATTATGAGTGACAGTGAAGGGAGAGAGAGAGATAGTGTGGCAGCTGCAAAGATTCAGTGGGGACACAGCGGAAACATGGAGTAAGCAGGCCCAGACTGTAGAGACAGCGAGCGGAGAGACAGAAAGTGGGGCTGGGCCAGAGAGAGAGACAGCATGAGAAGTGAGGAAAATCATCTTTCTGAATGTATTTGCAAAGTAGTAGTATGTTGGTAGTCGAGTATTTAGTGAGGATTGGATGAGTGTTTAGTTAATGGAAGCTGAGAGTGACTTCAGAGACTGATTGTATTGAAGGAGTGTGTGAGCATGTAGGAGCGAGGGGTGAAGATTGAAGGGGCATTTCTATTTCTGGAGGACTTGGAGTGATTCCAGTGAGGGTTCCTGATGAAGCTGGCTGGTACCTCTTCCAGCTGATTTACACATTGTAATTCATAGCAGGCAGCCAATCAGGAGCCAGAATTTTTAAAGCCATTGTATAATTAAGCAATAATGCATGACAGGGTGTGGTATATCATGGGATATCATTGCGCCTCAGGTGGTTGGGCACAAGGCCGCAGGCTGAGTGCATTCAATGTCCAGAGAAGTGACAATATCCCATGATAGACCACACCCTGGAGTGAATTTTGTTTTTATGAACTGGGTGAAAAGTTTTCTTAGTTAAAAAAAAAATGTTAAAGCCTCTTGAAAATTCATGTTTTTGCGTGTTGGAGGAAGTATCTTTTAACAAAATAGTTCCTTGAGGGTTCTTGGCAGCTGGTGGCACTGTTGTAAATGGCCTGCATAACATGTGTCAGGCTGCCAGCACTACTGTCTTTGACACAGTTCCACTGCTGACTTCCTTTTAATTTTTGGTACTCGGCACATTTAGGTGCCGTGAATGTTTCTTTTTTTAACATTTAGTGCCGTTGCTGGTGTTTCAGTGGGGTCTGTGTTTTTTTTTTGGGGGGGGTCATTCGAGTGGTGCGACTGATGTGTGGCACGAAGAGGCAGAACAACATCTCAGTGTGTGAGAGAAGCAATGATGAAGGCCTGCAATATATATCCTCTTATGGGTGGCAGAACTGAGAGACTGACACAGCGAGAGGGAGGTAATGAATCTGTTGACTGCCTCAATATAAAATGTATTTTTTTTAGCATTGGTGGTTACATGGCTCACTGCCTGACTCACTCCTGACTGTGAGATCTGGGGAATGTTGTCATCGGAGGAGTTCCAAATGAGGAGGCTGGTGACTGGAGGCTTTTTGAAGCCGTAATGATATAGCCCAATATCATCACAGCTTCAAAAACCTCTCAGTCATTCATCTTCCTCGATTATCGGCAGCAAGTTCATAATTGAAGTTTTATCACTAGGGCAACAACTCAGGGCAGAGATGGTAGTGAAAATGTATAGTATGGTATCACTCATAAAGGTTTATTTCTAGAACAATCATGGTTCAATCACCACAGTGGGCATAACATTTCTCCAGGTAGGAGTTCTAGATGTTTTAGCTCCAAGGCCACATTTTAAGTTCTGGTACATCCTCATAAATGATGGCATACAGTAACTAGATTTATTGACCGTGACCATGGCAATTATGCTGCATACAGAATTATGTGCTATTCATCTGAATAAAATTCTCTTGCCGTAATAAAGGAAGAGAACAGCAATAAATTTAAGCATGCAATGCAGAGAAAAGTAGCATGAAAGTCATCTTACAAGGCAGAGCAGTACTACTTAGAATGAAGTTAGGAATAGAGACAAATTCTGTAAATTTGGATAAAATGGCACACAAAAGATTATGCAAGACATAGCCAGAAATGCAAGACACAAGTTGACATAGGACCATACACAAGACCCAGCAAACTCCATTAAAACAGAACAAGGCAGAGCAAAGCAAAGCAAGACATAATAAGATACAGCAAAGCAAAGCAAGACATAAGATAATTGCAGACTTAGCCCATACAATGCAAAAAGGATACAAAATCTGCATACCTCCTTGATGGTGCAGCAGAAGTGCTTCATACCACAATGCATGTGACTGAGGTTACTTCTTGTCTGGTGGCACAATGCTTGAATATGTTGCTGAGAACAGCATTTTCTTTAACAGTGACTCTGGTGGAATGGAAGAACTACTTTTAGTCTATGCATCCTTATGTCCTTCACTGGGTTACTGTAAAACAAATGGCTAGCCATGGTACATCTTGGAGAAGGTGGGGTACATGACTAAAAAGGGAAAAGTCTGCAGCAGGATGCTTTGTGCTTTGAAACGAAAGTAACCCACCTACTGCACTGCATTTTTTGACTCTAGAGGGGTCCATGGGGACATTTCTGTATAATTGAAAGGCTATGCCTATAGTTTGATGGGGTGAACAAGCAGCCACCCCCCTTCCTGAGCTGTGTAAGCAATTCCTCCCAGTCCCCTCTGAAGCACTTTTTCTTTACTAGCCAGAGGCTCTCTCAGTCTATCTTCTCCCTTGGGGCCTGCTGGGGCTTTGTCCCCCATGCATTGCTCTGCCTTGGGCTCTTCTTGGTTTATGCTAGACTTTAGTTTTTGTGTTCTCCTGCTTTTGGTTTGTATTGCTTGCCTCTGACTGCTGCATGCTTTCTTGTATGCTTGTTTCCTTCCTGCTCTTGCACTTGTATTTGCTTTGTTTGTTTCTTTTGGGATTTCTAGTTTTCTAGCACACTGTGTAGGCATTGTTCATTTGTGCTTCAGGTTACATATTGGTGTTTTCCTACCTTAGGCTGCCCTGCGCATGTACTCTTAGGCTCCATTAACTCACCAGATTTTGCAAGCACTTGGTTCACTGCATTACCTGCATGCTATAGCTCATGCTGATACTTTCCTGCCTAACAATCCTGTTTTCCTGCAATTATTATTGTGTGCTTCAGCTCCATTGCTGTTTGTCTGTTGTCTCCTGTGCATCCCGATTGTTTGCACCTGGTCCTGGTTCACTCTGCAAGGCTAGCTGCCTCCCCCTGTTTTGTATCTCTGCTGCAGTTTACTGTTGTTCTACTGCCTCAGTGGCTTGCTATCATTTGGCAGCACCCTTAACTAGGACCTTGCCAGTAAAAGCACCTGTAATTTGGAAGTTCCTACCCTTTCAACATTACAGTGCTTTTTGATCTTATGCTGCTTAGCTGTGGCTTCCTGTTTTTCCCATGGTATGGGACTCTTATGTTGGGGTGGGCATTGTGTCTCTGAGTAGCAGGAGCATGCTTTATGTAAGTTGTATGATTTTAACCTTTTTGTTGCCTACATGGCTTTCAGTTATTCATGTATAAATCATTAATCTGTCAGCCCTCATGGCCTTCAGCTATTCATTCCATTCCATTACTGAGCTGCATTATCCTTACTTGAATAACTTATCTCTGCCCTATTGGCATTTATGGTATTCATGCCAATCATACTGATTTACTATTCATGCAATCATATCAATTCACTATTCTTATTGAAACCATGGCATCAAATGCCTTCATGTAAACTATTATTTGCTCATTTATGGAACTGGTTTTCCAAGCATATATGTAATTCAGCTTACCAAATATGCAATGCATCATGCATGATGCATCCATCAAGGGAAGCAGTATAGCACAGTGGTTTAAGGCTCTGAGCTGCAAATCTAGTGACATCCAGCAGACCAGACCTGGGTTTGAATCCCACAGCTTCCACTTGCATACTGTGTGACCCTGAGCAAGTCACTTAACTTCCCTATGCTCCCAGGTCACTCCTGTAAAAAAGCTTTCAGCTTAGTGTGCTACTCCTGGTTAAACAACTAAAATAAAAATGCTTACTTATGCTGCTGTCCATTTTATTGTTGTTCAAAATGATGTTGCAAATCCTGCTACATATATACTATCTGCTGAACCTCATTGAATTGTTTATGCTAAACCTCATTGAATCACTCACAGGCATCATAGCCTCTTACTGCCTAAACACTTACCCTCTATGTCACCATCAATTCAACTTCCATAATGGAATTGGTTTGCTTGTTTTCTGCTGGTTGCTGCTACTATCAAACCACCAAATGCTGGCTCACACTGCAGCCTCCTACTTCATCCAGGTCCCACCTTGGTAGGTGTCATGGTTGAAGAATTTGCTTACAACATTTCAATCTTGTGGTTGCAGAGTTTTCTTACAACCTTTCAAGGCCTGACTCCTCACCAATATATACAACTGCTGGCTTTATCCAGTCTCCTCATCAATAATCTGGTAACTAATCTATGACTGCTGACTTCGCCAGCTCCTCCTCCTATCTAGCACTCAGAGTTGATTCATGCTCTCATTATTAAATTGGAGGCATGCCAACCATGTCGATTACCTTTTCTGACTCAGGATTTGCCCTGTAAGATGACAGTCTTGCTCTGCACTCACAAAGTCTACATCTCGAGCATGGAAACTTCAGGGTGGGGTCCTTTTCATCTGGCCCATAGTGGGAATGTCCTCTCTCTCTGGGCAGAGCTTTAGCATGCAGTCATATGGCACACCCCTTGATGCAGAATTTAAGACTTCAGCTGCTGAGGGGTGGAGCCCCTTCAGCCCAAGAGCACTTCTTTTTTTTACATCATTGCCATTGCACCTTCAAAAGCAAATCATCTATGGCTGCCTCTGGTTCATCCAGTTAGTTTTAGTTGGTAGGCCAGCTGAGTGCCTCAGTGGTCATCACTCTCCTCCTCCTGCCTTGGGGGGTCTGCTCTTACTTCACAGTACCCATTGTTGCAGATGCTTCTTCCTACCTTTTATGGCATTCCTGTTTCAGGGACAGTGAGAGCTTTCTACTAAATTGGGATATTTCTTCCCCTTTGATTGGGTTACTAAATTACAGCAGCATAGCTGTCACTGCATAAACTACCCCTAGCCTGAAGTTAAGGTGACCAATGCAAAGTTGCTTGTTGCAAAGTTGGTGACCAAAGAGGAAGCAGGGAACTACAGACCAGTCAGCCTCACCTCGGTAGTGGGGAAGATCATGGAAGCACTACTGAAGGAGAGATTGGTGGAACATCTGGTTGTCAATGGACTACAGGACCCAAAGCAGCATGGTTTCACCAGGGGAGGTCATGTCAGACTAACCTCATTTAATTTTTTGACTGGGTGACTAGGCAGGTGGATCAGGGGAGGGCAGTGGACATGGCCTATCTGGACTCAGCAAGGCCTTTGACACTGTGCCACATAGAAGACTATTACACAAACTGGGGAATATGGAGTGCTGGGCAGGACAGTAGTGTGTTGGTGGTAACTGGCTGGGTGGCAGGACACAGAGGTGGTGGTAAATGGCTGTCACTCCACAGAGGAAAAGTGACCAGTGGGTACCACAGGGATCAGTGCTGGGACCGGTCCTATTCAACAGCTTCATCAGTGACATTGCGCAGGACCTAGAAGGCAGAATTTCACTGTTCACTGATGACACAAAGCTCTGTAACAGAGTAGACACACCAGAGGGTGTAGACGGAATGAGAAGGGACCTGCAGAAACTTGAAGAATGGTAAGGGGTTTGGCAGTTGAAATTCAATGCAAAGAAGTGCAAGATAATGCATATGGGGCACAAAACCCTGGCACAATATATCAGTTAGGGGGTGAGGATACCATAGCCACCAAGCAGGAAAGGGATCTTGGGGTTGTCATCTCTGATGACCTCAAGGTAGGGACACAGTGTGACAAGGCAGCAGGTAAAGCAAATAGGATGCTGGGATGTAGTAGGCAGGGCATCACCAGCAGGAAAAGGGAGCTCATAATTCCGCTATACAAGACACTAGTGAGGCCCCACCTGGAGTACAGTGTACAGTTCTGGAGACCATACCACTGTAAGGACATAGACAGGGTAGAGAAGGTTCAGAGGAGGGCAACAAAGATGGTGCATGGATTGCATCACAAGTCCTATGAAGACAGGTTGAAGGAACTGAACATGTACTCCCTGGAGGAGAGGAGGGAGAGAGGAGATATGATAGAGACATACAAGTATCTTTCAGGGAGGAACAGGGTGCAGGAAAACACTATTTTTAAGCGAAAAAGATGTTCCAGGACAAGAGGGCATGGGATGAAGTTGAGGGAGGACGATTCAGAGGAAACATGAGAAAGAATTTCTTCACAGAATGGGTGGTGGACAAGTGGAACACCCTGCCAGAGGAAGTGGTGGGGGCTGAAACAATCACGGATTTAAGAATGCATGGGATAGACATAAAGGAATTCTGGAGGTCAGGGGTAAGGGCAACAGACTTCTAGGAAAACAAACTGAACTTACAAGCTCAAATGGGCAGACTGGGTGGGTCATAGGCCCTTATCTGCTGACACTGTCTATGTATCTATGTATCTATGCCTTGGATCCCCAAAGGTTTCCTCAATTTAAAAGTTTTTTTATTCTTCTCCATGCCAAAGGTTATCATATGTAGTTAGTTGTTTACAGTATATTCCCTAGTTTCATTAGGTAGGTTTCTAATGTTGGATGGAAATGGATGGTGTCCCTACTAGCCATTCCCTCTCTCCTTAGGAAGCCTCCTGATGTCATCAGTAAAATCCATTGTATCAGAGCAGTCCTGACAACCTGTGTATCTCATTTGTGTTTTATCAAGCTGGCTTGCTGCTGTCAATTCGCTGATCTACCTCATAGTCAATGTTTACTGCTCAATGTTCTTTTTAGATCTCCTTCATAATGCACCTTTAGCCAAGGGAATGTTTCCCACAGCACCTCTTGGGTTGTAATCTTCTAAGGGTTCCTTGCCTTTGATATTCCAACCGGGTGGTAATTCCCAGTGGAATTGAGAGTGTGAATGGCCAAAAACATTATCCCAGCTGCACAAGCATAACGCTACTCAGGTTGTATTGACTCATTGAATTGAAAGACTAACCTGTATTTCAATGGGGTGAGCAACCAGCCATCCCTCCCCCTCTTTCTGTGCTATATAAACAGTTCCTTTCTGCCTCCTTCTGAAGCACTTTTTCTTTGCCCCACAATTCATCCCTCCTCCTCCTCTCCTTCAGTGGCATGCCTCTCTCCTTGAGGGGGGGCTCCTTCCTAAGGTACCTTTAGCCAAGGGAATCTTTCTAATGGGACCTTTAGGGGTGGAACCCTTTTTGAGGGTTCCTTGTCTTCAGTACCCCTACATGGTGGCAATTCCCCGTGGAACAGAGAATACAAATTGCCAAACAGTTATCACAGTTGCACAAGCTTAGCACTACTCTGGTTGAGTTGGCATACTGAAGTGTCTGTAATGGCAGGGATGTCACAGATACAACATATGATAGCAGTGGTGATCTAATTTGGGGATAAAATAATACAGTACTGAATAGGAAGTTACTGTACTGTAGCAGATTTCTCACTTGGCAAGATACTGAGTCACAGATTGTGCTGCAACAATCTCTAGCTGATGTCCACATTCCTAAACATAACGCCAATGTCACCAGATCTGCATCACAAAATTGCACTGACACAGGTACATGTACCTCCAAGATTACTCTCATATAACACTGAACTAAGACTTTTTTTATATGATGACATCCAGATAAAGCTCCTCAGTGCCAATGACAGATACAGCTGTAGAGCGACTACTGTCATACACAACAGTGTGGTCTGTGTGTCATCACATCTGGCTTTCAAGGTATATGTGTGGTCAGCCATGAAATGGAGCAAATTATAAGCAGAATTCTATTTGTTTCAAGAGATCAGTTTGTTTCCTTCTAGGGGAGTGCAGGGATTGAATAGTATTTCCTGAATGCTACTTACAGGGGGATATTCATATTCAGGAACTGCTATTCATTCTAAATCAAATAATTAAAAAACAAAGACTGCACAAACACCCTTCCCTCACCCTTGCTTATTATACTTTCCTTCCTAGTATATTAAACATTCACCTCTGTTACACCATCCGTTGTCTGCACCCAGATCACGCTTTTCTCCCCTCAGCACCTACACAATCATTTTTTAATAATTCTTCCTACTATGGCATCCCCCCTCCACCCCTGACATCACCCTTTCCCACCCTCCCCGCCACCCAAGTAGCAATGTGCTCCAAAGGTGACTATCTCAACTCACCCTCCTCTGCAGATGGGCACCTTCTAATGAATGAATACACTTGTTCTCTCTCTCTCTCGCTATAGAAAGCCAGCTGATCAAATGATCTTATAGGTGAATGGGCTGTGCTGGTCATCCTAATAGCACTTTACTACTCGGGTGCTGGAAGGAGTGTTCTGTTCAATAAGGATGCTGTCATAGTGGGGAGACAGTGGTTAACCCTGGGCATATTTCTGCATAGTGCAAACAAACACTTACATTTTAGCAACACGGTGACTGCCCATGGAAGTGGATTAGTTGTGTTGCCTGTCATCCACCCTGGCAGGAAAAATTTTATTCAACAACGTTACGTGGTGTTAGGGGCAGAATGGTGGAATCATGGTGGAGACAAGGGGTGGTGAAATGTGAGGAAAATATGTAATGTTCTGGGTGAGAAAGTAAGATAAGAAAGGGTAGGAGATGGGTACTTGCTGTTTTTTAAGAAACAGTTCTGAATAGCCGAATACCCGAATATTGTGCTATGAAATAAATTCCGAATATTTGGATTAAGATTCAGGAAAAGTTATTTTCAGAGCCCTAGTTCTCTTAAAGTGCAGACTTATTCCATGCTTATCTGTTGTTAAGTGCCTCCTGGACTGTCATAAATACATACGATACATACATTCTGTTGATATAGTGAGCAGAAAAAGGCTCTTGTCCCATCCAGACTGCCACCCAACCTAAATCTTCAGTACTGCCCTAGTGGCAATTCTCCTCTTTGTTACTGTGCCCCTTAATTAAACTAAACCCACGTACATATCCCATCCCTGCTGGAAGGTGTTGATTGATTTGATCTGTACCACTTCCACTGGCAACTTATTTCACTTGTCCACCCCCACACAGAGATCAAACATTTACAGGTGTTTGTTCTGAATCCCTCCCTCTTGCCAGCTTTAGTGAATTCTCTCCTATCCTTATATCTTAAAGAAGAGTTTCTTGAGATTCACCTCATTTATTGTTGTGTAGGTACTTGCATATCTTTTTTTATCATTGAATATTTTCTGTGCCTTTCGGACAGCTTCCATCTGATCGACACCCCCCCAGCCCCAATACCTGGAATCACCAGGGCTTACTTTATGCTCTGCCTGGAAGCAGCACCTGCGGGGAGTCAGTCATCATCTTGTCGCCTGTAATTTTCTCCTATGGTTTTCTCCAAGGTGTCTCAGGAGTAGGACTGTACATGGGTGGAGGCATGCATGTGCCTTACGACTCCAGTAATGATCCCTTTCTGCCGACCTCATTGACCTAATGCCTGGCACCATCTAAGCCTGTGCTGTCCTCAGCCTCCACCAGGAGGCAGCCATTACCTGAGTTATGCCATTACACCTCCCCGGAGTGGAGAGCTACCTTCTAGATTCCAGACGTATTGGTCCTTGGAAAACAGGAGATAATGGAAGGTTTGATACCTTTTATTGGACCAACAAGTGCCTTGTACAAAGATGGAATTCTACATAAACTTTTGGGCCCTTAACAGGTCCTTTCTTCAGGTGAAACCTGAAGAAGGGACCTGTGAGGCCCTGGAAGCTTGTGTAAAATTCCATCTTTGTACAAGACATTTGTTGGTCCAGTAAAAGGTATCCAACCTTCCATCATCTCCTGTTTTCAGAATTGCTGTGGAATTTCAAAAATTCCATGAAATTTCATTGAGCCTGAATTTGAAAATTCCTCATAACGCTAATTACATGATCTGCCTTACCCATGACTGGTAGTTTGGAAGATCACCTTCTAGTGCCTATCACCCTTCCTATCCATCATGTCACTATGCAAACTGTCGTGTTTCAGTGAACAGTCATTTGTAGGGTCTCCAGTATCATGACCTCAAATCACTTTCTTCTGCAGCGCTATCCAGGAATACTTCACTGTCCCATTAGTATTGTCCTCTTGGGTTCCTTTTTTGTATGTGCATTACATTACATTTGTTAGCATTAAAACCCAAATACTGGATTTTTTTAAACCTTTTATTTATATTTTTCCATAAGCAACAGGAGTTTAAACCTCAATAAATGGTATTTCCAAAATGTCAATTTTCAATGACATTTCAACTTATAGTTTCTGAGAGGTCCTACTTCAAGGTAATTTGTACAGCTTATACTGTGTTCCAGTTAAGCTAGTGTTATTTAGGGAGGCTACATGTGAAGTACTGAGGTCTGTTACTGTATAAAATCCTACCCTTTTTGAGACATGAGCATTTCGTTCCCAGTATACAAGTAAGCCTATATCTGGGGGGGGGGTGATCAATGTCAGATTGACCGGATCCCATCAAGGATTATGGCAAGGTCAATAATGGCTCAAAACGGGAGTTACGTGCGTGCGCTTAACATGGTAGTTAGGTGAAATGACAGCTCCTGCCCACCTGTTTATTTCTTTGTTTATATCTGAGTATTTTATCGTAGTTTTGAGTTAAAAACATTAGGGTTCATCTTTTAAAGACATCGCCACCTGGCCAGTTACTAATTTTTGGAGTGACAACAGATTTTAATTGTATTGTCCTGTCAGTTCTCTTTGCATCCTTATCAGCTGTGAAGATGTCACTGCTGACCGCTAGAGCCACTATGGACAACAGGAAGCTGTCTTTACATAACCCGGGCTCCTCAATCAATCATGAAAGCAAATCGGATATACAGTATATAAAAGAGGTACTTTATAACATGCAACTGGACAATTTTGACACTAAAAATGTGGTTGGGTCCACCCATAATGATACAAATAATAACACCCAGAAGTTAGAGACATTTGAAAATAAACTAGCTGGCTTAACATATGATGTTAATTTTCTTGAAGATAAAGTTGAGCAACAAAATGAACACATTCAGTATTTGCTTAAAAAAGTGGATGATTTAGAGAACAGAGGGAGAAGGAATAACCTTTGCATTGTGGGTTTACCAGAAGGTGCAGAAGGTAATGAATTAATACCTTCTCTACATCACCTAATACCAGATCTACTGTGCATACAATGACCCTAGCCCCTCGAAATAGAAAAGGCTCACAGATCTCTTGGAGACAAACCTCCCCCTGATAGCAGACCATGGTCCATTATTGTGAACTTTCTTAGATATACTATAAAGGAGGAACTATTAAAGAGAGAGCAAGGGATCATAGGCAATTAATCTGGCAGGGGGAAAGAATTTACTTTCTTCAAAACTTTTCACCAAAGGTTATTGAACAAAGATATTTTATGAGGGCAAGAAACAACCTCAAAAACTGGGCTGGCCCAATTATTTTAAATATCCAGCCATGCTTGTTGTCTCATTACCAGGGAACAAACCCTTTCACTGTGATTATGTGGATTAACTGTGGAATCTTATAGAGAGACACGGGAACATCTCAAATGCTTTAACTGTTATCCCTCATTCAAAAAATTCAGAAAGTACAGTAAATGCATACGAGTTTCATCAAGACTGTTATCAACTCCCCTCAAGCCCCAACTACTTATACCACCTACTGACTCTTGGTTACTGGATCCAAATCTTAAAGTTTTTGTTAGAGTAATTTGGTGTATTTTCAACCCATTCAGACATTGTGTGGCTAAGATCTATATATCTTAATTTTTCTTTTCCATATATATATATATATATATATATATATATATATATATATATATATATATATACATATATATATATATATATATATATATGTATATAAGATAGTTGTCTTTAGTGTATAAATATAGGACGTTTTACTTAATCTTTGCCTAAAACTTACATCACATACCCTTATTTTATATTTCAGTTTTCCTGTTTCATTTTAAAGGATCTGTTATTATTATATAGTTTAAGTTGATTGCAGAGGTCTTTCCTTAGAGTTGATATTAGCTTTAATGTTTACGTAGTATATAGGTGGACAGACTTTTTTTGTTTTTGTTTTATAAATGGCTGCAACTAATCACTAACTTAGAATAGTTTCCTGGAACATAAAAAGTTATAATACCCCTTTAAAAGATCTAAAGTGTTAACTTATTTAAAAACAATGAAAGCTGATATTGCCTTCTTACAGAAAACACACTTATCATCAGAGGGAACTGCAAAACTTAAAATATATTGGGTTGGATCAGTGCATGGCAGTTCATTTAATTCAAAAAGTAAGGGTGTTCGTATCTTATTCCACAAAAAACTAAATGCTGTGATACAGGCCACTGTTTTGGATCCA
Organism: Neoceratodus forsteri; assembly: GCA_016271365.2. Classification (NCBI taxonomy): domain Eukaryota; kingdom Metazoa; phylum Chordata; order Ceratodontiformes; family Ceratodontidae; genus Neoceratodus; species Neoceratodus forsteri. The sequence goes on from CM028136.1 coordinate 90,124,098, forward strand.
GATGGTAGATTCATTATTGCTAATGTTAAGATAGAAGATAAAATACTGACCTAGGTAAATATATAGGCCCCTAATTCTAATCAAGTTGTGTTCTTTATAAGCGTAGCTGATAAGATTTATAATAATGCAACTGGAGACATAGTTCTTGCTGGGGATATGAACACTGCTATGGATGTATTTATTGATTGTACATATTTATCTCCACTTGATCATATCATCTCCTCAAAGGCCTTAAATGGGCTATGCAAGGAATTTGGTCTGATTGACACGTGGAGAATTATGAATCCTAAAAGGAGAGACTATACCTTTTTATCTAATTGACATGTCTCTCACAGCAGACTAGATTATATTTTTATTGCTAAATCGTTACTTCAGGATCTCTCTGCAAGTCATATGGGTAATATTGTCATATCAGATCATGCCCATGTATTAATTAATTTGCCTATTGATTTTACTATTCTCTCAGAAAGAAACTGGAAATTTAATAGCAGTTTGTTTAATTCTCTTGACTTTTCTGGTTGGCTGCATGAAGAAATTAAACTGTTCTTCCAACTTAATGACAAGGGGGAAGTTTCAACTTCAGCTTTATGGGATTCCTTCAAGGATTACATTAGAGGTAGTATAATCTCATATTCATCTTCTAAAATAAAGGTAAGGAGGAAAAACTAAATAAGCTAGAAACAGATTTAAAAAGAAGGAAAGGGCTTTCATCTCCTCAGGTTCCAAAGACATTAAATTATATAAAAAGGTCATTGATACTAAACATGAAATTAATACAATGGCCCAGATATTCAAACTGTGCCACAAAGTAGTGCAATAGCAGGAGCAGGTGCAAGTCCAGTGCACCTATATGCAACATGCGCGTCATTCAAACACTGCACAGGCCAAGATGCGCTTGTGCCACACAACTGAATATAGCACCAACTGTGCCATGGCGCAACCAGGGATGTGCAATGGTACAGGTCTGATGCACAATAGCACAACCAGGGATGCGCAGTTGAGCAGGGTAGCAGTGCATCAGCACAACCAGGGATCCGCAGGGACAGGATTCAGGGGTTCACTGACCATGGAAGATATGGGCAGAGGAGCACACAGCAGAACAGACATTGCCCCCCCACACCCCATGCACCACACAGCTGAGGGAGAGCTGGAAGAACCACCGGCCCATGGACACCAGCAACAATCCCACAGCTGGGGCTCGGTGCCCCAGCACACCCCCTGGCAAGCTGTGGCCGGCACACAAGGAGGTTGGGCCACCCCGTGCTACACCATCCCACCAATGCAGAGCACACTCTGCACAGTGATCCACAGATACCCTGCCCAGGACCAGTGCCCAACAGTGCAGGACAACCCATGCATGCCACCACCCCCACTGTGACAATGCAACCCTGTGCACCATGGAGCCATGAACGGCAGCCCCACCATGAGCACCCTGCAGTGGGTGGCAGCAGACACCAATGCAACAACTGCAGACACAGTGCCACCCTGCACGGCCCCCCAAGGTACAGCTGAGAGACTGACCATGTGTCAGCACATGAGGTACCCCACATGTGACAGAGCCTGCCCCGGACCCCAGCACCAGCAGTACAGCACCCTGCACACCCTCACTAGGACACACCCCATCCCAGCACTGGCCACAACAGGCAGCACAGATTCCCACAGTGGTGCATGGTAGCATGCACTACACAGAAAGCAAAACAGGGCATGGACAAACACTCACCCATACCCAAGGGCACACCAACACAGGGACACAGTAGTGGATCAACAAACCTGCTGGCATGTGGCTACGGCAGCCGTGTACCCACAATTAGCACCCCTCTATGGCACAGGTGTACCAGCGACCCTGCACATGCACCATGAAGCTGTATGCCACCAGCATGTGGCTGGAGCACAAGTGACAGACAGTGGAGCACATCCCCTGCAACAGACACAAGCAAAAGCATGGAGGGGGCACAACAACAGTGGAGGCCACAGTGCCACCTGAGGCAGACGTGCACCATACCAGTGACAGAAGGCAACCTGGCATTGTGCCGGGTACAGTGGTTGTCCAGCATGGACAGCCACCACTGACATGCCAGTAGACCATGCATATCACAGACATGCAAGGATGTCAGCTGCACAGGCCTTGGACAGTCTGGCAGGGGCGCCATGGACACAGCGCATGCACCGTGGACCACTGCACACAGGCATCCAGTGCACAGGGAACAACACACAAACCACAGACAGTGACCAATTCCCCCACCCACACCATAGGTGGTTCCCTTCCGGACACACACACATGCCCATGCCTGCACCACCCCTGACGCCATGCACACCACTGCAGCTGAGCACCTGTAGCCCACTGCAAATCATAGACCACCACAGTTGTCATAATAAAACAAATGTATTGAACAGAGTTGAGAAACAAAACTATTTACAAATATTTACAATGGGGGGAAGGGCCACACAGTAGGTGGGGGCAGGTAAGGGGCAGGGGTAAACAAATGGGAGAGGGAAGAAGGGTGTGAGGGTGGGTCCAGGGGGGTAGGGTGATTCCAGGGGCATGGAGGGCCTATCGTCCACCCTGCTCTCCACTTCTGTGGCACCTACTCATCCTCTGCCTCCTGACCCCGTGCCGCTCCATGTGCTGGAGGATCTCCATTGATGTCCTGGCCAGCTGCAAAAACTCCTGCATGGCACTTTTGATTGCCATCATTCGCCGTCCACCTAAGACAAGGGAGCAGAATCAATATGTGTGAATGTCCATCCCCCTGCAGCCCGCCCATTGTGCATGCATACAGCCGTGGGCCACACCCCTGTGATGGTGTGCGACCACCCACAGTGATTGTGTCCACAAGACCTGCCTACCCAGATGCACATAGCCATGTGGACCACTGCACACACCCACGGCCCAAGTCCCGCACAGCACCACTGTGGCTGTACAGTGACATGGCTATGCGGTGCAAAGGCAGTGGCACAGCCATGTACCCAGTGCACGCATGGACCACCAGCAATGCACACCCACACATGCAGTGCCACAGGACAGTGCTGAGTGTACCGTGTGGTGTGCACATCAGTGGTTTCAATGGATGGTAGCCATGCCCCGTCACCTACCCCACAACACAGTATGCACAGAATATCCTGGAAGAAAGGCACTCACCTGCATCCGCAACATCTGGGCACTGATGCAGTATGGGCCAGCCAGCTTGTGCCTGCTGCTGGGCAGCATCCTCCTCACAGCGTGCCTGTGCCTCTTGGGCTCGGTGCCTCTCCTCAGGGCCTAGGGTGCAAACATGGAGAGGGGAACATCAGTACAAACCAGTAGCAAATGAACCCCCAGTGTGTGTGATCCCGTACAGCCCAGCCATGCCGCAATCCCACCACCACCATCACCACCACCGCCCACACTAGATGGCCCCCCCATGTGGTGGACACATGCTCACCGCGATACCGGATGGAAGCTACCAATGTATGGATGGAGCACCTACCTGGACATGCACTGTGCCCCACCTGGCACATGCCCATAGATGGGCAAGCCTGTCTGGGTCCCTGCACCGGAGGTCCCCATAGTGGTGGCAACACTGCTCAGAACTTCGGGCGATCCCGGTGGCCTCCTCCTGTGCCACTGCCACCTCTTCCCACATAGCACTCCTTGCCCTATCCAAGGGGTCATCCCCAAACAGGGCCCCAGCATGGGGGCTCTACAATGGCCACCAAATTGGTGAGCTCCAGAGGGCTCCACAAAGCTGTTCTCCTCCATGCCATGTCTACTGCAGCTAGGATCACAAAATGGTGCTCTGTAGCACACACCCATCACGTGCAGATGCTGCCCGTTACAGTGCTGCCATTCCCCATTATGCTGTCACCGAATACCGCGATAGGGGTGTACCCATGCAGACGCATGGCACCTAGGGTGCAAAGGTCGACTGCAGGTTCAAGGGTCTGTCATGCACAGACCACCACAGTGTGATTGGGACTCCCTGTGTGTAGTGTGGTAGGGTGCCTGTGTGTGACCCCCTGCAGTGGCCTACTGTGCTGTGGCACCATGGCACCTACGGCACTCCAGGGCACAAGCACCATACATGTGAACAGTGCACTAGCACCACTGGCACAGTGGTGCCCATGCCCTATACTGCCTCCCATGCTTAGCACATCAGCAGCATGGCAGGTGTCAGCGTCAGCACCCTGGGCATGCACCGTGTAGTGCCTACTCTACACGTCACAGAGCTGCACCTTTGCCTGAGCACACTCAACACAATTGTGCGAGGTGCAACAGTGTGATATTCAGCCAGCATATGCAAATCAGCCCATCAGCAATTCCATGGCGCAGCTACTGCATTAGCATCCACTTAAAGTTGCGCCTCACCTCATTTGCATGCCTTGCACTATATAAATGTGACATGGGGCTGCAGAGGCCATATTTTGGTGTTGCAGTCTATTGTGGCGAGTTGCATGCTGTTTGGAAGTGCGGACTGTGGTGTGTGTGGGAGATGCATGGGGCTGCACAATCAAAGGTAACACCTGTCATTCCCACAGGCTCTATAATGACTGAACATGAGGAAGAGAAGGAACAGGGATGTTGGAGAAAGAGGAGGCCCAACTTCACCAGGGCGGAATCAGATGCCCTGTTTGAGGCCTACTTCAACAGGGAATCGCTGCTCAGTGGACAGCGGGGAACACCACAGGCCCGAGCTGTGGCATGGGGTGAGGTTGCGTGTGCCATCAACCAGCATGACAGCCACCAGTGGTCTGTGCAGGAATGCAAAAAAAAGGTCGGCACGGACAAGAGGAGAATTAAGGACAAGGTGGCTGCCATCAGGGCAGCATGTGCTGTAACCGGTGGTGGACAGCCAGATTTGCCACGCCTGACACCACAGGAGGAGCGGATGGCCAGCAGCATGTGGCATTGTGCCATAGAGGGTGTTCCGGGTGGTGGCTTCCAGATGGGTGGCAGCCCATCAGCTGCATGGTAGGTCCTGTGCTGTCACTGAGTGGGAGGTGGGGGGAATGCCGCAGGGTAGGGTGGAGACATTAAAGCTACTGTGTTCCCTTACAGCTTCTAAGCATCTACATGGGACAGCGATGGTGGGTGTGTCCACCATGGGCAAAGCCCTGGACACAGAGGAGCACCCATCCACCTCCACAGGTGTCTGAGGGTCAGGACCACTGCATACCTGCCTATCTTTCCGGACTGAAGATGGTGGTGCCATTGCGGATGAGGCCCTGCCTGGGTCCCATCATGACAGCGGCCACAGACTCCAGCATGCTGGGACATGGACTGGTGCTGGATCAGGCACCGATGATGATGCATCACACATCCTGGACAGTGATACATGTGGGACACAGGATGGTCCCACAGCCGGGAACAGCATGGGCATAGCCAAGAGTGGTGCCGCTGTGGAGGCCTGCATGACATCACAGTCCCAGCCTGTGCCTGTATGCCCCAGTGGGGCAGCACTGGTGTGCATCCAGGCTGGTGGGGCTGTTGCGGCTGCTGTGGTGGCACTGGTGAGCCCTGGTGACTGGCAGCCAGAGGGGCAGTGCCAGCAGTTGGCCAATGGTGATGGGGGGACAGTGTCAGGTGGCAGCGTCAGTGCACCGCATGTGGACATGCCTCGGTATGGCTCTGGTGTGCAGCATCCATCATCAAGGGGTGCTGCCTGGCATGGCCAGGAACACCATGAGGGACAGCATGCCAATCAGGCGAATGACCTCTTTGATGAGCACAGCCGCCTACTCCAGGCATCAGTGGATCAGCAGTTGCAGCTTGTGACGGTGGTGGATGCACTTAGTGTGGTTCTGCACCAGGCAGAGGAGCGGCGCAGCAGGGACCACGGTCTGCTCCTGGCAGAGATGGTCCGGCAGTGGGAGGATGTGACTGCTGCCATTGACAGGCAGACATGTGCAATCACTGCTGTCATGGCCACTTCAGGCACCCAGTTTGTTGCCCATGCACCAGACACTGCACAGTGTCACATCCACACCCCAATCCTGGCATTGTGCAACACCTTCCATATTGACACCGGGTTCATCTGTGGGCATACCGAGCACACCTGGCACAGGCATGTTTGGTGAGCTGCAGACCCCTGCATGACCACGGTCATGTTCCCACAGCATCACCTCAGGGGGGCCGTTGGCAGGTCTCGGCGGGGCCGCCTACGCATCCATGGCTGCCGTAGCACTGTGCTGTGTGACTGACCTGTCTCCCACCATGGCCACTGTCAGCCGCTGCCCTGTGTGCAGTGTGTTGTGCACCGTGCAATGCATGGGTGGGGTACCCTGCCCTGCACACACACGGTCCATGTGCACAACCTCCTGGCTGCTGGCCACTGTACCGTGTGCATGATGATGCTAGTGTTGTGCTGTCTGTCAGTGTGCAATGGTGCTCAGAGTCTGAGACACACACAGTGATGGCCACTGGGCATGGTCGTGTATGAACCTGTGTGTAGCTAGGGGTTGCAGTCGGGGTTGGCGTGCCTTCTACCCCTTGTGCACGTCTTGTGCTGTGTGTGTGTGAGCACGTGTCATGTTTGGCCTTGCCCATCCCTGATGGTGTGTGCAGTTCCATGCTCAGTCCCATTACCTTGCCGCCATCCACCCCTGGGGTTCATCCATGCCTGTCTGTGGGTTGTGCTCTTGCCATTGGTGGTTGCACGCAGCCCCATGACCTACCTGTGTTGGCCGAAGTGCTCCTCTGTGATGGTGTCCCGGTGCAGTTGTGCCATCCAGATCAGGCGGGGGTCCCTTCACCCAGGGGGTGGCTGCTCATCACCGTCTGGACCGGCATCCTCATCGACCCCATCACTGTCCCCCTCTTCGACCTCTACAGCTATCCCACAGTAGTTGGCCATGTTGTGCAGGATACAACAGGCCAGGAATAGCCTGCAGGGCTTCAAGGGGCTGTACTGTAGGGCACCACCAGATGTGTCCAGACACCGGAAACATGACTTCAGCATCCCAAACACCCACTCGATGGCATTACGTGTGGTGGCATGTGCCTCATTGTACCGTTGCTGCGATGGGGTCGCGGGGTGCCGGTATGGTGTGAGCAGCCAGGAACGGAGTGGGTAGCCACTGTCACCTGTGTGTAGAGGGTGGACATTAGTATGGTGGTCTGCATTGCTCTGACATGGGCTGTCAAGGCCGGTAACCATGGCACCTCTGACTATGCACCCCCCACGTCTGCTCATGTCATCCTGCGTGATATGCATACTCACCCACTAGGTGGCCAGTGGGGATGTCCCCACTCCCGAATATGTGGCACAGTGCATACTGGTACCAGATGAAGGCATCACGTACTCCCCCAGGGTGCATGGAACAGACATTGGTTATGCACCCCCTGGCATCGCACACCACCTGACAGTTGGTGCTGGCAGAACCCTTCCAGTTGATGTATGCAACACCATCCGGGCCAGGTGGTGTGTGGATGGCCACATGGGTGCAGTCAATGGCCCCGAGCATGCCAGGCATATGTGCTACCCTGTGGAACTCTTGTATGTGTGCTGTGCGCTCCACCTGTGTGCTGGGGAAATGGATGTACCTCGCAGCATGAGGCAGCAGTGTGCTGATGAAGTGTGTGAGTAGGCGTGATGCAGCCGACTGGGTTATGCCTGTTGTGTCCCCTGTTGGTCTCTGGAAGGTGCCCATGGTAAGCAGGCATATGTCAGCTGTCACCTTTTTCTCCACGGACAGAGCATGGCTCCGTCGTGTGGGTGCTTGCATCTCATCACTGCACAGCTCACAGAGCCACCTCAGGATTGCCCGGTTCAGGCGGTACCAGCCCACAATCTCTGTGTCGGTGTAGTGCTCGAAGGTGGTGTGGGCTCGGTACTGCCTGTTGGGGGCATACCACTGATGGGCCCTTCCACAGCCACATCCTCCTGCTGCCTGCCTTCTCACACTCCTCATTACTGCCTCCATCTGGAAGGTGGCACTGGCCATGTTTCTGGCTGGTGTTCCCCCCCGGCAGCTGTTATCCTGTTGCCCCCGCTGTCCTCTGTGATGCTCCCCCTGCACCAGGGACACATCTGGCCTTTGGCTGTCCTGCCTACTGCCACTGCCCTCAGTACACTGTGGCACTACCCTGTCTGTCCTGCACAGGTTGCACAGGCTCCCCCCTCCTGTCCTGTTCTTGTGTGTTCCCAGGTGTGCCCTGTCCTGCTCCTTCACAGTCCCACTCACTGCTACCCTGTTTGTGGTTGCTGTCACCTCGCTCCCACCTCTGGCTTCTCTGTAGCATTCTTGCACCTCTCTCTTGTTCCTTTTTATTTTGGATCATTTCCGCTATCGCACAACTTCCGCTGGCTCCCCTATTGTGCATGGCGCATGCTGTTGAATATCTCACTGCACCATTTATTAATGGTTCCTCCCTCTACGGTTGTGCATGCATTCATTACCATTGCACTCTTGCGCATTGCAACTTGCACAGTGCAGCTGCCTTCCGCTGAATATCACACAATGGCACATTTTTGTACTTGCCCTGGCGCATCTCTGTTGTGCGTGGTGCATCCCTTTTGAATATCTGGCCCAATATATATAATCTTAAAGTGGAATATGTTTTATTTAACTCAAACAAGCCTACTGGGAAGCTGGAGAAGTGCAAGGAAAATTGTTAGCTCACAAACTCAAAAGATTGTCAGAAGCAAATCATCATCATCATCAAATCTTTATTTATTCAGGCGAACATCATTGAGCAAGGTTCATTTACAAGATGGACCTGATAAGGTCAAGGTTCAATAGTTGATACACAACAGATACATCATACACTTATATAAGACAGTTATACATACAGGGGAAAATAATGTTTATAAACACAGTGATGTACAGTAAATTCACATGTTAAAAAACGGTTACAGGAAAGTTAAGCTAATATTTACAGTAGGTACAGCATATACATATCCCAGTGGGGGGGCATGGCAGACACTCAACATAATGTAATACTAGGATGGTGAAGGTATTACTGGGTGCCATAAGATGGAGTGTCTGTCTGGAAGGAATATGCCATATATGGTTTGGAAGGGAGATTTGTGAGATGACAATGCTAGCTCTAGTGGTAGCAATTGCATTTATCTTTGAAGAAGACTGTACAATGCTGTTTAAAGGATGCAAATGGAATGATATTGGACAGTTTTAGGGATTTTTGTAGGGTGCTCCATGCTATAGCTAGAGAATAGCTAATTGCTGCCCTCCCTAGCCTGGTGTTGAATTTGGGCAATTTGAGCAGGATGATGTTGTTGCTTCTTAGGGCATAGGAGCTAGAAGAGGTCTGGGTGAAGCAGTCCAGGATATAGTTTGGAAGTTTTTTTTATAACGCTTTGTAAATCCATAGTGCTGCATTTCTGTCCCTTCTGAGGTGAAGGGAAACCCACCCAACTGCAGCATAAAGAGAGCAATGATGAGTATTAGATGGCAGATCTGTAATGAACCTATTGCTCTATGATATAAGGTATCCAACTTGTGATGGTAGGAGATGGGGCAGTGACTATAAAGGAAGTCTGCATAGTCAACAACTGATAGAAAAATGGCTGGACTAACCTCATCTTTGAGTATCTGTTTAGGAAGGGTTTTAATCTATAGAGAAGGCCAAGCCTTTGGCGAAGCTTTTTTAACAGTTCTTCTAAATGATGAGTGAAGTCAAGACTGTTGTCAATCCACACGCCTAGGTATTTGAAGTTTTCTACACACTCCAGATTTTCTCCAAGTATAGTGCATAGCTGGGGGAGAATGATTGGAGAGGATGTGCAAATATAGTTGCCTCAATTAAAAAAAAATGGTGGCAAACAGATGCACAAATCTGAGCATATCTTGGAAGCCTTTAAAAACTTTTATTCTAATCTGCATAAATCTGAAGGACAGTTTAATCAGGTAGATTTAGAGCAATTTCTGAAAAATATCAATATACCTGTTATATCAGACCAAGATAAATTCAAGTTAGAGAAACATATTACTTTGGGAGAAATACTGAAAGCAATACAGTCTCTCCTAGAGGCTAAAGCCTGGCCCAGATGGCCTCACAAGTGAATTTTACAGAGCCACAATACAACTGACTGTTCTGGCTTTACATAGAGTCTTTTGTAATACTAATGTAACAGGATCATTGCCACCCTCCATGAGAGAAGCTACTATTGATGTCATCCCTAAAAAGGACAGGAACCCTACTGTCTGGTAATTATAGGCCAATATCTCTCATTAATGTTAACAGTAAACGTCTCACTAAAATAATGTCCAATAGACTAACTCAATTACTCAGAATTTGATCCATCCTGACCAAGTACTACTTGTATTCGCAGCTCAGACCTATTCCACAAAATTCTACACATTGTTCGAGAGGCAAGACACAATCCCTACTCTCCTACACTGCTATCCTTACATGCTAATAAAGCATTCAACAGGATAGAATGGAATTATTTAATGAATATCTTGGAAAAATACAACTTGGGGAGCCATTTTTGCAATTGGGTACAGATTCTTTATTCTGAAATATATGCTTCAGTCAAAATTAATGGCATGTCCTCCAAAAATTTTCAAATATATAGAGGAACACGTCAGGGGTGTCCTCTTTCACCACTTTTATTTTTACTAGCCTTAAAACCTCTTCTTATAAATTTCACTCTTCCACTCCAATATCTGGTGTTAAAATAGGAAAAGAACAGAAAATCTCAGTCTATGCAGATGATATTCTTCTCTCAATAATGAATCCACAGTCTACTATTCCTCAAATTTTAGACATTGTCTAGAAATGTGCCACCTTTTGGGGTTTTAAAATAAACTTTGAGAAATCTGAGGCTCTACCACTGACCAAGGTAATTGATAAGTCAATATTTAACTTACATAAAATTAAGATTTCATCCCAGACCATAACATTTCTAGGCATATTTATTACTCCCAATGTGTTTCAAATCATCTTGTAAAAATTTAAGTCAATTTTAGAAAGGATATCAGCAAATTTCTCAGGTGGGTTAAGATATGTTTGTCCCTATGGGGAAAAATACAAGCTTTCAATATGATGTTGGCTCCAATTGGATACTTCCTCCTTCAACATTCAGATCCCTAGAATTTACTTTAGTAAAATGTATACACTGATTAGGAATTTTTTATGGGAGAACAAACACTGAAGGATATATTTAATCAAATGCCAACAGCAGAAAATAAAGAGTGGCTTCAGCCTACCAAATTTCAAATTGAGACACAATGCCTTTATTACTGACCAATGCATCAAATCTCTCTGGCTAAATAAAAAGCAAGATAGTCCAGGTTGGGTACATGTAGAACAGTTTCTTTTGAAGGGCAACCATCCAAGAATAGTTCTGTTTATTGATACAACAAAAATATTTGCTTCTAACCCTGTTCTCAATCAAGTACATAGCTCCTGGAATTCTATTGCCTCCACCTTGAGCTGGTCTCCAAAAACATCCCCACACTGTCCTCTATGGGAAAATCCTTTAATTAAAGTTGAAGGAAAGAGCATAGTATAGTCTAACTGGAAAACTGCAGGAATTTTCATTTATAGAAGCTATCCTAGATCCCAGTAAGTCAATGCTAATGTCTTTTGACCAAATGTCTTCAAAATGTAAACTCTCCAGAACAGAATTTCACGAATATGTATAGCTAAGAGAAGTTCTAAGCATGAATGATACATTTGGTCCCCAGATCCACTACCTGATCAAAATTTGTTTGATTAATAATGGTCATAAAAAATATACTCTTCTTTGCTTGATTCTCATATTGACTCACATTTGTCACTCCTAGACAGATGGCAACAGGAATTAAAGATACAAATTTCACTGGAGGAATGGCAGACAATGTGGAGCATGACCTTGAAGGCTTGCAGAGAAGCAAAGGGCAGACTTATGCATTAAAAATTATTCATAGATGGTATTACATGCCCATTAAGATGTTTAAACTTGGCCTTGCTAATGCAGATATATGTTGGAGATGCCGGAAAGAACAGAGTACCCTTTCACATATATTATGGTTCTGTCCCTACGTTAGACCATTCTGGGCAAATGTATTATCAATATGTAATAGTGTCCTGGGTAGCTCAGTTCATTGTTCAGCTAAATTTGCTATCCTTGGAATTTGCTCTGAGCTCTTTAATTTATCAGAATGTAAGAAACTATGGTTGACTGCAGCCTTTATGACAGCAAATGTTATCCTCAGGCATTGAAATAGTCAGGACATCCCTATGATTAAAGAATGGTTACAAGATGTGAGTATAAGTGCTAGCTATGAAAGAACTGCCTATGTGAATTTACAATATTTAGATACATTTTTGGATATTTGAGAAACATTTGTAACCTGTCCCCTAACTAAAATCTAATAGCTGATGTATGTCAATATAGATAGTAAAGGAAACACCCCATTTTGGTATATAGAATAGTTTTATTTATAAGGTTTACATATTTTTACAGGTATTAGTCAACTTTAAAAAAAAATACTTGCATGCTATAGCACAGTTTATATATATATACTGTGTGTATATATATATATATATATATATATATATAATGTATATATAGTGCTTTATCAGCATTATTTGCTATTGTACTCAATGGCCTGGATAGTCAGACTGCACCAGGCAGGGGCACAAGCCTGGGTGCAGTGCAACTGGGATGCATCAGGGCATGTTCTGGGTGATATTAAATGGTGCAGCACTATGGCTCAGCACCGTTGAATATGGCCCTGTGGCCACTTGCATTGCACATGATGCAGTGGCACTGCATCAGCACAAGTGGCAAGAGAGGAGTGGGGGGATGCGCCAGCGCGAGTGTGGTTGTGATAAGTGCAGGAACCATGATATTCAGTGGTGTCTATGCAAATGGGGCCATAATGCATGCAATGCATGTCATTATGGCCCCATTTGCATGCAGGTGCACTGCTCCCCAGTGACTTGCACCTGCCACCCTGCCAGGCTGCAGCCATCGAGGACCGATGCCCCCTGCACCTAGGCAGCAAAGTGCCCAAATGCCTGATCATGGGCTTATGTATAGTAAATGTATCCCTGGTGGTTCAGTGGACCACTCCCAGCCCGATCGTGAGCTTATGTATAATAAATAAAGAAAAATACAGTGTATCCCTGGTGGTTCAGTGGACCTGCTGCAAAGCCCAATCACAGACATTGTAGAAGAGAACTACCTGGTGGTCCAGCTGCACTCCTCCTCACCTGCCCACTCAGATCTGCCACCCTGCTCCTTCCAGGTCAGCGGTGGGCAGCCAGGCAGCTTGTGGGTGGGGAGCTGTCACCCACTGTTGACTGGGGTGGAGTGGTGGGTCCGAGGGTGGGTGGGTGGGAGGGGTACCACTGGACTGCCAGGGAGTTCTCTTATACAATGCCTGTGATCAGGCTTGGCAATGGGTCCACTGGACCGTGGCTCCAGAAGTCAGGTGGCCACCAACAGCTGGTGGCTGCTGTGTTGCATGCTGCAATACAGCAGTTCACCTGTGGGTGGTCAAGCCTTACTCCTTTTTTGGGGGGCTCAACTTTGAGCACCAGTGTGCGGTGCATTTAGAGGTTGTGTCAGCATATGTGTCTCACATCCTGGGCTGAATATCAGGATGTGCCTCATATGCATGGGCACGCCCCCCGCACTTGTGCTGCATACATTACTGGCACACCCCAGCACATTGGGATTTGCTCAGTGCAACATCCCCTTTTGAATATCATGCCAGGGCACATCAGTGGGTTGCCCATGGTGCAACACTGTTGTGCCATGAGCAACCCCTTTGAATATCTGGGTCAACATGTTTTATTTGTAATTGTAATTTCAAATATTTGAAAATCTAATAAACTTTGAATTATATAAAAAAAATATTGACTCTAGGCAAAAGAAGATAGGGGAGAAACCCTGTGCTCTCCATGTCCTCAGGGCACCACATTTGGGTACCTCTCAGATATCAGAAGAAACAATGGGGTCCATCGTTTCATTAGACTAGGGACCTGAATCTGTAGTCTAGTTGTAAGGTGTTCCATTTTGTACATATCATAGACTATAGATTCCCAATGAGTAATTTCAGGAAGTGTAGGCTTAAACCACATTCTGGATATAACTTTCTTAGCAGCTGCTAGAAGAATATAGAGTAAATAAATGCGGTGTGCACTCTATGTTTGTCTCAGGAAGCGTAATAGCAGTGCCAGTTCTGCAGTTATAGTCTCCAGACCTGAGCATAATTGCCTCAAACTCTCCTCCACCCCTTTCCAAAACTGGGAGAGCACTGGGCAGAACAAGGAAATATGCAGATGTGTCACCACTTGACATCTGCATCCCCGCCAAGCCTGAGACTGACTATTTAGTCGTTATTTGGGACATACAGAAGAACAGTGTTACTATCTTCTAGGTGAATTCTCATCAAGTATAAGAAGATATTGTTCTGTGCTGGTGGTGTCAAATAATAGTCCAGTCTTTTGGTGTCAGATTTATAATCAGTCCTGACTCCCAGTTAAGTTGTACATTGTCCACGTCTTAAGCAGGATTACATATGATGGCTTTAGAAAATTTAGATATCAGATGACAGGAAGCAAGGTCACACCGGGAAATGAGCAACTAGTTGTTCAGTGTGCCTTCAAGGTGAAACATTTCAATAAATAAATAAAGTATAAACAGGGGAGGGGGAAGAGGTCAGGGACATCTGACCCCGTCTCTTCACTCAGGAAATGGCAAACCTGGAGGCACTGGAAGAGGTCCTGGCCTGGAATGGAGAACTCCTCCCAGATTTGTTCAAATGACTTAAACACTACTTTTTCATAGCATTGGAAAGTGTGGATTAAACCCAGTTCTGCCATTCCCCAAATGTATTATCCAGAACAAAGGGCAGGAAGTCCAGGTTACTTCCTAGGATGCCAATCCATTTTGCTCTAAACCTGTTTTCAGCTTGAGCTAGGAACTTTGTCTAGCTCCTAAATTATGCTTTAGTGAATATAGAACATTCCCATTGAGAAAGAGAGAGAAGACCTTGGTAGGAAGTCTTAAGCATTATTTAGGGAGAAACTTGTTAGTGAGTGCTCAACTGTAAGCCAGCTTTGAGAGTTTGTCTGAGGTGAAAGCCATGTCACCAGATATGACAGCGTTGCCGCCAATTAATATTTGTATAAATTCAAGAGGGCGAGGCTGCCTCTCTCCTTGGGGAGGTGTAATGTTTTAAGGGACAGATGTGCTCGATCTCCAGTCCACAGGTAATCAGTGGTCAATTTATTCCATCTCCAACTACCTTTATGTAGTATCAGTTGTGGAATGTTCTGCATTAAATATTGCACTTGGGGAAGTACGTTCATTTGTACTGCTTGCACTTCATTCAAAAGTGAGATAGGGAGCTGTGTCCAATGTTTTAGATCTTACTGTATCTGAGAAAACATGGGTTCATAGTTAATGTTATATAAATTGTAAGTTCTGGGGTAAGTTAATTCCAAGATAGGTGATGTAAGGTCAGTCCCATTTAAATCTATATTTATCTTGGAGCATCCGAGAGGTAGAATATTGTATTGACATTGCCTCCGACTTATCCTGATTCATTTTGTAGCCTCTTATCATCTCTATCTGAGTTAAGCATTTCTGTAGGGCTGGTAGTGAGGAATCGGGATGTGTAATATAAAATAGCAAATAATCAGCATTAAAAGCCAAT
Source organism: Neoceratodus forsteri (assembly GCA_016271365.2). NCBI lineage: Eukaryota > Metazoa > Chordata > Ceratodontiformes > Ceratodontidae > Neoceratodus > Neoceratodus forsteri. The sequence continues at coordinate 90,139,692 of CM028136.1, forward strand.
TTTTCCTGAGTTCCATTAATTGTGTATCCTGTTAGACCCTCAGTCTGGTGTAAACACTGTACTACAGTCTCTGCACACAGAGCAAGTAAATAAGGTGACAGTGGACAACACTGTCTGGTGCCCCAACAAACAGGGAATTGACTAGAATGTGTCCCATTGACCTTTACCACTGCATCAGGGTTAGGGTACAGGCTTTTAACATTATCTCAGAATTGAAGTGGGAAATCAAATTATGTAAGGGCAGACTACAGAAAGTTCCAATGAACACAGTCAAACGCCTTTTGCACATCTGAACTGAGAATCAAGAGTGGAGAAGAAAAGGTCTGTTCATGTTCAACTATAAATATAGTTTGCTTAATGTTACCAGTGGTTTGTTGAGTTTTTATGAAGCCAGATTGCTCTGGATGTTTTAGAGATGAGAGAATATAATCCATTCTATGTGCCAGAGTACTTATGTATATCTTATAGTCCTGATTAAGTATGGAAATTGGCCTATAGGATTGTCAAAGATATGAGGGTCTCTGTGGTTTTAATGTGGCCGACATAACAGCTTGGTTCCATGAGATAGGATACTCAATTGAATCATAATTCACCGGCATCTCTACCAGTAGAAGTGTATGTATTGAATCTAGAGTTCTCTTATAAAACTCAGCTCCAGACCCATCCAGGCTGGGACATTTTCCCTTTTTCAAGTTCTGTATCATGTGAACTAATTCTTGAGAAGAAATTGGGGCTATCAATTTATCTTTCTGAGCAGTGGTTAAGGTGACTAAGTTAAGGTCAGAGAAAAGAGAGGGTAACTGATGTGGATCAAGAGGCGAGGAATCCTGGTAAAACAATTGGAAAATATAAGTCTTGGTATAAATGCTGAAAAATCTCTAGAATTTGTTCAGTCAGTAGAATGCTTAATTTGTCTGGACCATGGGTCTCATCTTTGGAACTGCTACTAGTTGTATCTGATGACAAAGCCTGTAGACACAAGATCGCAAGGTTCTAGCACCACCCTTGCAGTATTTCTGGCATAACCAAACCAGTGCCTGTTCAGTTCAGGCCATTAAGATGTGTTGATTTCTTTTCGTATTTGCTGTAAGCAATCAGATACACTTCGATTCTATTGTATATGTGAATTTTGAACTAAGCAGAGTTCCTCTTGGAGTTTTTTCAATCAGGCTTCACTGTGTTTCTTCTTTATATTGTCATATGAGAAAAAGTATCCACAAAGTACAACTTTGAGCATATCCAGCAAGAGTTGCAGAGAAGTTTGAGGGGTGTATTGTCTGCAAGTATCTCAGGGATCTTTGTTTTCAATAACTATTGGAAGTCCTGATCCTGGTGTAGGGAGGGATTAAATTTCCAAATAGTGTTTTTCCTGGGATTGCCTATGCTCAAGTCTAGTGTCACAGGGGCATGATCTGACAAATGTATGTTCATTATTTCAATCTTTTATATCAATTCCCCATTTCCCTTGTGATACATAGATAATCTAGTCTAGAGTAGTGGCTGTGGGCATGAGAATAGAAAGCACATTTTCTCAGAATTGGGTGTGTATATTGCCATGTGTTGATTACACCTATATCCTTTAACAGTCGACATAGGTACTTTTGCCCCGAGGTTTGTGGGGAGGGCCTGATGGCTGATGTATCCATTGAGGGATTTAAGGGACAATTCATGTTGCCTCAAATCACGAACAGGCCCTTCTCATGTGAAAGAATAAAAATTATAATTTGCTGGATAGAAGAGGTGACACTATTTGGTTGTATATAGGTACTGCACATGATCAGTATGCGATCTTGAAATGTGCCTATTGCCAAAGCCACCCATCCCTCCTTATCTACATATTGCTTGGTGATCTGGAATGAAGATGTTTTAGGAACCAGAATCACCACCCCTCGGCATCTGCTGTGTCTGTACGTGGATTCCACTATTTGCAAAAACCCAAACCCAAGGAGATTTGGTGTTCATCTGAACACAGGTGGGTCTCCTATAACACGAGTATGTCAAGCTTATGCTTCTTCAGTGCCTGGAGCATCCTGTATCTCTTAATAGGACTGGTCAGCATGTTAACGTTATGTGAAACTATGCAAAAAGGTGTACCCATTGTAATCTTACACTATTTATGTTGCAGAACTCCCTTATTACCCAGTAGATCAAAGGACCAAAGGAACCTATTTGTGATGGGACCCTTATAGTACTCAATCTTATGTACATGTCATTTCTATAGTATCTGAGAACTCCTGTGTCTAAAAAGAAAAAAAATGTATATAATGGTAGCAACTAGTTCAAGGGTTAAAAAAACCCTACAGTGCTAAAACAGTATACCATAAAATGCCAACTGGGCCAACATATAATAGTTAGAAAACAATGTGAACTATCTACATTAAATAAAATAGTGACTTTCAAGGCCAGAGGCTCAGATTGTGTCTCTGGCCAGGGCAGGGTATTCAACTGCCTGTAGGGGGACCACATGCCAGTGTTATTGGGATGTCCCCCGGGGGTTAAAAAAAACATAATATGGTACACAGAAGAGTGTAGGGTTCTGGGTGATAATAAAAAAAAAACAATAATGTAATATGGGGAGGGATGTTAGGACAGAAAAAAAGGTGCAAAGCTCCATGGTCTCCTCAGTTATACTCCTCCTCCCCCACTCTGCTTTCTATAACCAAAAGAGGCGTTTCACATCCCTGACATAGTACAAAGAAGGGGAAAGAAGAAAGTGGAGGGCCTATTCAGAGAAGGAAAAACCCAAAACATTTAAAAGAAGCAAATAGTCACTACAGTCTTTTGCTTGATTCAGCTATTGCTCATCTCATGCCATGGGAATTAAATAAATATTTTATACATAAGTCATATTAATGGCCTTTGTTGAGTAATCCCCCTCTGTCAAGAGATATGATCCTTTCTACAAGTTCTGCTATTTATTCAGAGTTCCATGGCAGCTACATTTGTTTATCAGTTTCCCTAGTCCTTTAGCAGTGTCATCTGGGACCAGTGAGTTTAACTAGGTTGTGTTCCTGGAGCACTGGGGAGCCACAGCCACCCGGTTCAGCTCTACCCCCAGAGTCCAGACAGGGGCCATGAGGTGAATCAGACCCTGAGACATTATACCATCTGTAGGCTTGAAGTCTCCCACACACAGCCAATCCCATTTCAGCTGCCCTCTCACATAGGGGGCTGGAGTACCCCCCATGACAGATTCCCTCTCCTGGCCACCAGAATAAGTCTCCATATCCCAGTCGTTGATGCCCCCATCTAAGGCAGAGAAATTAGGGAGTCCATCTCTTCAGTGCCCAACCAAATTATTTATGTATGCCAGTGTATTTCCCAAAGTGGCTGGGTGGGCTCCAAAATCAATATCCAGCCTCCCTAGCTAACAGGAAGGTACAGTACTGTGCCTCACTAGAATTATGTTTTCATAAGCCCTATTTATTGGGCTTTATCATTTCCAGCTGTCAAGCACCAATAGTTGTATTCCAATCATTGGAGCATCTCTGGCTGGCTAAATGAAATGGGGGTTAAAGAATACTACATTGTTCCAGTCAGGCAACTCTAGAGCATTTCAATACCAGGCCTAATCACCTGTTGTCACCCTGGGGAGCCCTGGCTGTTTGCAATAGAAATATGCTAGAGCATCTCCATCTCTCTCTGCTCAAATCAGGACCAGTAACCAAAACTATGACTTAGAAAGAAAGGGAAGAGAACCTTTCAACTGTTCAACAAGCAGATCTGGCAATACCCGTAGCAGCCAGTTAGGAGAGCCATCATGGGGTTCTTGTCCCCCAGACAGTCAAAAGGCAGGCACCAGGCTAATCCCAGGTCTTTGGGAGTTCCCCCATGCCCCAATGTCTCCCCAGAGGCCCGGGTGTCATCTAACCAGGCTCTTCTCCCCCACAGTGTACTCACTGCATTGAAATCCTTATTGCAGCTTTAAAGTTCAAGACGACTGTCTGGAGAACTGGACAAGAAGATGAAGAAGATGGAGGTGATCATCACTTGATGATTTCTCTGGCTTTGGGTGGAACATTTGAAGTTCTATTTGTGGTTGGGTCTCTCTGTGTCAGGCTGCTCAGTGTGGGTGGAGTATAATGATCCAAAGAGAGCATGCACAAGGATTTGGTGCTAGGAAATATGCTACACAGACTTCTGTATTAGATTTCCTGCACACATAACCCAAAAATAGTCATGTTATAAATACAGCACTTTTGATAACAATGAAACATAAACAAAGATCCAAAAATGCCTAACATGCTCCGGACAACTGTTCTTTCTCAAATGCTTAAGATATCCTTCTCCTCAACAGCATTTTTATAGAACCAAGCCAGACAGGTGAGACACATAAACCCAGTACACAATTCAAGCTGTGATAGGCTTACAAAATTTAAAAATCATTCAGGTCATTTAGACTTTAATTAGATACTCAAATCAAATATTGTTTATTGATTGGTCATAGATCTTTACAAAATGTTACAAAAATAACCATTCATACAATATCATAATAAGAATTTTTAAAAATACCACTTATACACACTTTTAAATTTGTTGACACACAATATAACAATTATTGGTTACTAAAAAGAGAGCAATAATATAATAGGATAATAATATAATAGCATACTTTATAGAATCAGCATTGTATTAGAGAAAGAACTCCATAAACTTTCACTTAATCATGTTGGATAATTTACCAATCAATTATGCTTTGTATTTTATCCGAATTTTCTGTATAGTGGTCTGATAAGCAGCTACATTCTTAATAATTAGTTCATCATTAGAGGTGAATAGAATAGTCAATAATAACTCTTTGTTAGTAGATTGAATTGTCTTAATTATAGGGAAAATCCATTTGAATTTAGGGAAGTTATACCATTTACAATCTAAAATAATATGTACTAAATTTTCCAGTTGTGATTTATTACAATTACAACATCTGGTCACTAAATCATTTTCCCCATTGTATGTTGCCAATAAAACAGTACTATGAAATAGTTTCATCCTGTATTTTGTATATAATATTCTTTGCTTGCTATCTGTTAATATATCCAAGTAATATCTATAATGGTGAGATACATCATTGTGCACTAACCAATCAGTAATGTTAAACTTCTTCATATCACATAAATCTTTTTCCTTATGGTTTTCCAGAATCTGTTGAGTAACATATTTTTAGTACTTAATACTAATAGTTATCCCATGCTCATTGAGCCTTTCCAAGTATCCCAGCACATTTTCTTTTAAAATATTAAATACTTTTTTTCAATCAACCAATTGGATTTAAACCTTTATGTATCCATGTTTATTTTTCTTTTAAACACAGATATAGCAAATAATGTTTTTCTAGTTGTAAAAGTTTAATCCAGTAGTTGATTTTCCTAGAAGAGGCTAGAGCAGCAGTACACGAAAGATCAAGTTCAGCTCTGATCATTTGGGCTGGAACAGATTGATCAAGTCCTAGACTTGACCTGAATAACTTTATTAAAGGAACTTCCAAAGATTCGGTTATTTTAGATTCCCAAATCTTAGAACCATATAAGAATTGTGCATTATATTTTGCATTGGCGGATACAATGAGTGGTTTTATTGTACCCTCCCCCCACACACATTTTTTATTAAAAAGATTTTAAAAAGTTGCAGTCTGCTTCAATTTTAATTTTAGGGAATCTAAATGCTTTGACCAACCACCCAACTGAGACAAAGTAACATCCAAATAATTGTAAAATGTAATGTTTTTTTAGCCTTAATGTCCCTACCTGCCATAGTTTTGCTGATCATTTGTGAAAACCCATCACCAATACCTGGCTTTCACTTTCATTAATTTTTAAATCAAAGTTATTAACATATTCTTATAAAATTTCCAGCTTTTTGAGAAGCCAAGGCTGAGTCTGGGATAGTAAGATGAAATCATTGGCATACACAAGAGCTGGACAGCTTTCCTTTAATATTTTTGAAGGGTCTGTTTCAGATTCCTTAAGTTGAACTAATAGCCTATTGATATAAATTCAAAATAATGTAGGGGCTAATACAGAACCTTGACGAATGCTGTGATTGGTGGAAAATCTATTAGTGGATTGAGCTTCAGAAGATAGTTTCAATTGGGCCCAAGTATTAGTATATAATTCTATGATAATATTTATTAAATAAGGGGGTAAAGCCCCACTCTTTCATTACTTCCCAGAGTTTCTGTCATGAGATCCTATCAAAGGCGTCACTAAGATCAATAAAGGCTAAATAGATATTTTGCCTCCCAAGTTTCACATATTTCTCATACAGATGGTTAAGAGTGTAGCAATTATCAATAGTACTATAGCCACTCCTAAATCCCATTTTATATTCCAACAGTCCTCCAGAAGCCTTTAATTGATCTCTTAGCTTTACAAGAATAATTTTTGCAAAACTTTTTCCTATAATATCCAAAAGGGATATGGGTCTATACATTGCCGGATTTTTTCTATTTCCTTTTTTAAAAATTTATATAATCGTTGCCCCCTTTCCAAGATTCTGGAAATTTCAGATTTTTACAACATGCATTAAAGTTTTTAATAAGTATGCATGGCTATGCAGAGAGAGCTGCCAAATATACCTCTGCAGGTAGCTATGGCAAAATAAGTTTCAACATGTTTTATTACATCAAAAGATGACATGTCAGTCCCTTCCATATACATAACTTCTCCTAGATTAAAGTAGCTGAAAATATCAGAGTAATATTTGATCCATACATCAATTGGAATATATGAATCTGTTTCATTTTTATAGTTGTCAGTGCCTTTGACCCCTCACCTCCAATAGGCTTGAGCACCTTTTGATTCTATTACTGACAACATATTTTCCCATTGTTTAATATAATAATCTCTGTTTCATTTGCAATAAGATCTTATATTTTTCTCTTTCTGAATTCAAATATTTATTGTTTGTTTTCAACTCTGAGCTTTTCATTGATCTAATCAATCTATTTAAGCCATTTTTTGCCAAATGACAGTCTTTATCATACCAAGTATCAATTCTCCTTTTCTTTCCTAAAGTACTGTCAGAGGCCTTTAATAGCTCTTTAATTTCATGAAGTCCTTTTAATACACTGTCCTTATATTCTTTGTCCACCTTAATGTTATCGGTTTCATTTTTGAGCTTATGAATTTTTTCCACTATTAGTCTTTCATCTATTTTGTTCCATCTTATATTATTTTTATTCCTAATTTCCATCCATGGCTCAGTCTGTGTAACTCTTTCCTCTTTTATATGATTCTTTAGCTTCAGAACTACTGGAAAATGATCATTTTCCATGCGCTTAACTATTTCACAATGTTTCCATACATCCATATCGCCATTCCAAAAGACATAATCAATGACTGTAGGGTCATAGGAAGAAAGATGTGTAATATTTCCTGAACAATCACCATTTATTCTGCCTTTAAGTGGTACTAAAAATGAGTTTCTAATATATTTATTAGTTTTAAACCCATGTTGTTTGTTTTCCTATCAGCAGAAGTCCTGGGAGAATAGTAAGTATTCCCATGACACCAGCTGTGAAAACTACTATCAGAATACCCATCATAACTGCCTATTCATGCATTCAAATTACCACAGACTAATAATGTTTCACACACAGTGGTGGCACAAAGCATGTGTATAGTGTCTTCTATAGACTTCCACAGGCCATCCTTGTAATATTTAGATGCAAAAAGTGGTACATATATGTCTAAAATATTAAATTCTTCCTGAAGATATTGTACTCTGAATGCTTGGATATTGTTATTAGTGGTGATCATGTCTACTTTGAGGTCTTTATCAATTTTAAACCAAGCAACCAAACCACCAGCATGCCTTCCCGAAGTTGCAACCCTAACAGCTGGAACATTAAACGTCTGGTATCCATTCATGGTTACATTATTGTCCTTTGTATGCCAATTTTCTTGGAGGCATATAATCTCAAAGCTTTTCATATACCTTATCCAGTCAGTATTAGAAATTGTTTTTTGCAGACCAGAAACATTCAATGATACAACATCATACGCTACCTTCTCTGAGTCAGAATTTCCCTCTTTAGAATGATTCTCTATTAGTCACATTTCTGTATAAAGTGGATCAAACCTGTTTTTTACTGCACAATTAAATAGGAGTTCCTGATTTTTAACTGGGCCATTAGATCTTGCTGAACTGCATTTTTTTCCCTGTCTCAACTTAAACATTTATTTTTATTTATTTATTTAGTTTTTGTTAACCAGGTAGATGCACTAGCCAGAAAGACTATTTTCAGGCATGACCTGGGAGACTACAGGCACAGACTTCAAAAGAACATCATGATATATAGTGCAAAGTGCAGGAACATTATGATACAGAGTACTAATTACATAACAGTGGCAATTGTGACAAAAGAAATTTAGGTAGTTTGACCAAAATAAGCTTTTAAATTAACTGAAGACAAAATACAGTCAGGTCCAAATTGGAGATTGAGGTAGTAAGACCAAAATACAGTAATTAATATTTACACAGGAACAATACAATAAGGTCAAAATAAAATAGATGGTGTGGCCAGAGGCTGTGCACGTGAGGTAAGGTGAAGTAAAAGCAATAACCACCAATCAAAGATAGATAAGGGAGGAGCTTGGGAGAAAGGTGGAGAAGAATGATAGGATAACCTGGAGGGGAGAGTGGGAAGAGGGGAAGAGTGAAGGAAATGAGGGAGTGTAAGGGGAGAGGAGGGGTTTTACAGGCAGGGGTGGACCCGTAGGGTCACAGAGTAAGTACTAAGGTGTTTGAAATGGGAGCATATGTAGGAGGAGAGGAGATACTGTCGGAGTTCTTTCTTAAAGAAGTAGTGGGATACAGATTGGTGCAGAGTTGTAGGAAAAGAGTTCCAGTAGTGGGGTGAATGACAGGCAAAAGCACGACCACCTTTATTTGTGCAATGTCTCGGAAGAGACAGGGATATTAACCACAGAGTGCAATGCACAGTGGGTTTTCTGGTAGGGAAGGAGACAGGCCAGTGATTTCAGGATGCAGGACCTGATTATTGTATCAGTAATGGACCCGAGTGCATAGGACCTTAGTTCAAGTGGTGGAAGTCATCCTAAATCAGAGTAGAGGAGACAATGATGTTTGAGCTGAGGGGGAGCTGGATGCAAAGCGACAGATGTTATTGTAGGTAACGTCCCATTTATGAAGACTCAAATTGCTGGTGGAGACATATGTAGCAACCCCGTAAGTGAGAGAGGGAAGTAATCTTCCATGGGCTATAGCGAGTCTAGCTGAAGGAGTGAGCACATAGCTTGCTCAGTAGGTGATCCCGAGTTTGGAGTTAACCTGCCTTCAGACAGTGTGAATGTGGAGGTCAAAACTAAGGGATGGGTCAAGAGTGACCCCAAGATACTCAAATGAATTTACCACTCCAACAGATGTGCCATCAGCAGAGGAGATGCTGAAGTGTGATTGGGAGTGTTTGAGCTTGGGACTGGATCAAATAACATTGCTTGTGTGTTTGCTGAGTTTAAGACGAGTTTGTGATTTTCAAGCTACTGTTGTAACAGCTGGTAATCTCTGAAGAGTTTTGAGTTTATGTCTGCAATGTTATTAGAGCTGTAGTAAGTGACAATGTCATCTGCATATAGTAGGGAGAAAGTATTGATGAGATTTGAGGTAATACTGTTAATGAAAATGGTGAAAAGCTGAGGACCTAAGATAGAGCCTTGAGGTACACCAATGTTAATTGTAGCCTTATCGGAGAGGGTGAGGTTGAATTCACATATTGAGACCTGTCAGACAGATAGCTCTCAAACCAGTTAACAACAGTGTGTGCAAAGCCAAGAGATTTTAGAGTAGCGACGAGGAGGGAGTGGTCAACAAGCTCAAAAGCCTTGGTCATATCAAAAAAAATGGCTCCAGTGAGCCTTCAAGAGTCCATGGCCACTAAGGTGTCAGATGTGAATTTGAGCAGGGCAGTGGTGGTACTGTGACTCTTGCAGAAACCATGTTGAGAGTCAGTTAGGAGGTCGTGTTTCAGTAAGAAGTCGGTAGTCTGGGTAGCAACTATCTTCTCAAGAATTTTACTGAGAACAGATAGGATGGTAATAGGATGATAATTCAATGGGTCAAGTGGGTTGCCTTTTTTGAAAACGGGGGTAATTCTGGCCGTTTTCCAAATATCCGGGATAGTACTTTGACACAGAGAAAGGGTAAAAATTTTAGCAAGGGGAGCAGCTATGTGGGGAGCAGCTAATTTTAGGAGCTTAGGTTCCTGGTTATCAGACCCAACAGCTGTGCATTCTGAGATGTTTATTAGGACTTGGAGAACCACACTGGTTGGGAAGCACTTGAAATGGAAGGAGTGTTTAGAGGCGTTTGCAGATGAGATAGAGTTTGATGAGATAGGGAAAGTGGAAGTATACAGGGTGAGGTCTGCAAATTGCCTGTTTAAGAAATGTGCAATAGTGAGGGAGTTGTTGCAATGTACACCATTTAGAGTCATATCATTTGCAGTGGATGACTGGTTCAAGCTCAGGAAGAACTTAATATGGGACCAGAATTTTTTGGGATCCCCTGGGAGCCTGTTAGAAGGTTATTTCAGTATGAGCTTTTAGCTTGCCTGATTTCTTTCTTACAGGCATTTCTTAATACTTTGTATGTATTGAGTTTAGCTGGATGTCCTGTTTTCTTATAGTGAAGCCAGATTTTGTCCCTCTGTTTTAATTTAGATAATAGGCCCACATTTTAGCCAGCAAGTCTGACTATTTTTAACCCACCTTTTAAAAAGTTGACAGTGGATTTCTTGTAATTCTAAGAATTTTGTCATGAAGATAATTAGGGCTATCAGGACATCTACTGAGCTGTAGAGGTGACCAGTCAATGCAAGCTACATCAGACAGGAAGGCCTGTGAGTCAAAGTTCGCAAAATTACGGAAGGTAATAAAGCGGAGCTTAATAGGTTCAGGCCTTCCTTTGCCCCAGACACAGAAAGTGGGGGAGTGGTCTGTGATGGCATCAGAGAGGATTCCAACATCTACAATATTCTCAGGGCAGTTTATCATGACCCAGTCCAGCAAGGTGCTAGTGTTAGAATGAGGGACAGTTCTGGTGGGCAAAGTGATAAGTTGATGTGGGTTAAAAACTCTGTAGTTTGGTGAGTGCTGTTGTGTGTGTGTTACCCAACCAATTCAAATTGATGTCACCTAGTATAAGGACTTCATAGTTTCCAGAGTAAATGGTAGTTTGGTCTAGGAGCTCATCTAGTTCTTTTTGCCCATGAGCTAGGGGATTGTAGGCAGAGACAATATGCAGTTTCTTTGTGCCAAGAGTGAGGAAGGCATGAAGTGCCTCACAGTGATTCATGGGGGCTGAGTTGATTTTAGAGAGCTGGAGGTGTGATTTATAATAGATGGCTGTCTATCTCCCTTTTAGAGGCTGAGCTATCATTTCTCAGCAAATTACAGGATGGTAGATCACACTGTGAGTTAGGGGTGGATGGCTTCAGCCAAGTTTTGGCAAGGCAAAGTATATCAGGCTTATAAAGTGCAGTCCAGGATTCGAGTTCCACAAAATTCCACTCGAGGCTCCTGATATTGTGGTGTGATATACATAGGCCCGAAACATTTGAGATAGGAGCAGTTGATGAGTTTAGGATCCAGGGTTAGGCTGAATATCATCAGATAGTAAGATGGCCAATAAGAGGAGGTACCATAGGTTATGATGCAGGAAAGGTGAAAGGGTACTGATATGCAGGGACCTGGAGTTAAGGGCAAGGGCAACCAGACAAAACCATATCTTGCTTAGAAGTAATGGTGTGGGATCGTAGCATGCTACAGGGGTTACTAGCAGATTTGAGAAAGTAAAGTCATGGGATTGCTAGTGTGGGAGATCGGTATTAGCAAGTGAGACCCCAAAAATAGAGAGGTGCAACAGAAGTGACGTGGATATAAGTAGAATTAGAAGTACCAGATTAATCATTTTCAGCCCTGACATTAGGAGAGGGATTTGGAGGAAGATGAGGAGAGATTATTAAGCGGCTGGTCTTGAAAGTCTAAGGGGCAAATTAGAGTAACATGGAGTGAGGGAGGACAGAGGTTGAGAGTGAGAAAAAATAGGGCTGATCGAAGGAAGGAACGCAGGAACGATAAAAGCATCTTGCTCATTCGGCCATATGTAGACGCTAATGAATCCAGAAGTCCCATATTGTCCATAATTTTGTCATACAGACTCTGAAAGTGGATGGCAAGTGTAATTTGACCAATGTATTGGTTCACACCACCCCTTGAGAGAGAAATGACATCCCAATTACTGATTTCAATGTTCAGGAATTGTTCCAATAAGTCTATAACCACCCTTTTCAATTTGGTGTTATTTTCATTCTTGGTTGTACTTATATCTAATATTGTTAACTTGTTAATTATTTTACCTTTAGATTTATTATTGGTAGTACAGTAGTACTTGGTTCTGTCAGAATATTGCTACCTATTATGTGTATACCAATCTTATCCAAAAGAATTACTTTCTCTAATAATGATTCAGTAATTTTAACATCTTGAATTAACACATTGATGTGACCATTCCTTTGATCATTATTCCACCTAAATACATCTAAAATTATCAAGTCCTTTGCATCCATCTTCAGGGTCTGTACAAACAGATTATGAAGTACATTCTTAATTTTCCCCCTGGTTTCATTCCGCAATGGTTTCAAACCAAATACCAATTTGTTTAGAGGTATGTTTACCCATGACAGAATTTCTGTTAATTTTCTCCCTGTTAAAAAAATCTACCTCATAGCCCATATTTCTAAGAAACCCATTGTTAAGCCATATAAAGTCAGCAGATCTTGGTGAGGTACAAAATACAAAGATACAGTCCCTGCCCATTTCATCTTTATCCTTCCACATTTGCACAATATCTGCCATGCATAAATCAGCTCCACAAATTGTCCTAAACAGATTTACAGTCCTTAATCTGTCTTCCTGATTGATATAAGACTCCTGGCTTTCAATACTTACCCATCAAGTGTAAGTATTGCACAGGTTTTAATGTTGATAAGTTTAGTACCTGGCTCCTCGGCTTTCATTGTCAGCAGATCATTGTTCAAATCAATCTTGCAGTTTCTAGGTACAAATTCTTCCCTAATATCTATAATCACTTCTTCTACTTGACTTAACTGTTTATTAATATTTTCTAGCATTTCCTGCTGTTGTTGAACTATCTCTGAAAAGTGGGGTTGGACCAGTAAACTATCAGAAAGTTGGGGGGACAACAGTCACGCTGTCCATCTATCACAATGAGACTACCACCCACTCCATAATTGGGAGCTTCTTTAGAAACCTTTAATTTAACTTCCCACTTCTGTTTCTTATTCTCAGATTTCTTTTTTCTTTTCACTCCTGCAACTTTTGTATTCGGTTCAGTGGTTCCTCTGATATTACCACTCTTCCTTTTTCTATACTTTTTCCTTTGTCACATCCCCTTTGAATTAATTTGAACAGGGATTTCAGAAATACTAGTAACATTAGTAGCAGATAGGTCAGGAGCTTCAGGGACAGAACTGTCATTTACTATATAGGGGGAGCCTATCTGGGGAACTAATTTGTCTAGAGTCTGAACAATAAGTTCAAATCTACTTCCATTTACAGCAATGTTTTCTTTCAAGGAATCAAATTCAAGTCTAAAATTATACAACAATTCAAGGATCAAGAGGTGGGTTGCATAAGGATTTAAGGCAAAGGACTTTAAATCTTCACTAATTCCAAATGGATATTTCTGAACAGATTCAGTTAAATGCTGATTAGCCTAAAACATACAGTATGTGGCTGATTTTTCTCAACAGCAGATTTTTCCCTGGGATTGCTTAATTGTTTAAGACAATTGATAGTTACCTGTAATTTAATAGCAATATTTTTTAAGTCATTATGCCAATCAAGTTCCTGGTTATTATCTTGAAAATATTTTGGGGAAAAACTCAAGGTTTGAGATGAGAAGCAGTCAGAAAATCTGTGGAACTTGTCTCCATGGCTATTTCAGGATCTGCAGATCTCAGTAACTGCTCTGAGCTTCCTGATGCATTGATTTTATCAAGTAAGTCTCCAGATATGTCCCCAGAAATACTTATATCTAATTTGGGAGACATTGAAATACTTGTATGATTTTGACTACAATCATCCCCCAATAAAACTACCTCTGATGGCATACTTCTGTCGTGGATCAAGGCTATTTCTTTATTATTTTGTGCCCCTTCATGCTTTAAAAACCCTGAGTTACTACAACATAATGTCTCACAGGATTCCTTCACTAGCTCATGGCTAACTAGCTTACCACGGGGCTCATGTTCCTTTTTATTAAAAAAAGATCCACAATTTTAGATTGTTTGGACTGCTTAAACTATTTGTTTGACTCTCTTTTCATTTGCTTTTGTGCAGCACTCCCCTTTTTCTCCTTGACTGATTTATCATTATTAGGCCCACCCAGATTATTACTCTGCTGGAGTGTCAGTTTCTTCTTATTGCTTGACCATTTTTCTGTCCTAACTGTAGTACTAGTAGCAGCAGTAATTGGGGTAGAGTGAAGCCCCCGAGAACTCAGTCTGGGATTTACTCCCCCAGTACCACATGATGCAGAATTTGAACAGAATCAGGTAATTGCACCAGCTGTTTGCTATCGGTGTCAGTATATTAAGTTCAGCTGCCATAGTTTGCTTCCTTGTTTTAACCATGTTCTAAATGAAATAAACTACAGTTCAGCTACAAAGAAAGCTTATTTCATAAAAAAAGGCATCTTTTTTTGCCAATATGTGTAAGTGTTCACACTAAATGACACAAAAGTCCTGGAAAAAGACAAACTTGCTTCAAACTTCCAGATTCCCGTGAAGTATTGTACGATTCACTGATGGTACAAATTGGCACAAATTGCAGAGATATATAGCTTGCTTAACAGTTTTACCCAGTCAGTGACCCTCCCATGGGTAGCTTTTCAGAAATTCTCAGTTCTTTTAGGGAGCTTGAATTCTGCTACAGTCTCCACAAACAATCAATTGCAAGGAAGGTTTCTAGGGTAAACAATTGGATCCCTTCCACAAATTCTCCATATAAACACGAACACCAGGAACTCCATTAAAAAGAAGGAAATGATTATAAATTCCTGTACGTTAAAAAAAACTAAAAACCTTATGGCACACAGCAGAAAAACAAAACAACTATGCCCATAAATACCCTTTAATGACCTCTCCTTGCTTTGTTTAATCAAATAACTCTCAAACTAAACTAAAAAAAAAACTTTTTGTTCACAATATCAGAAGCAATCACTTATCCCCCTCTTTGACTTACTTCTGATCCTTTCAGAATTCACACTAAAAGGGCTCAGAATGCCAAAAAGATCCCTTCTGCCCTCAGCATTCAGCATTTCAGCATTTAAGGCTTTCAGATCCCGGCTGATTTTCACAGAGCAGTTTAACTTCATTTAGTTTTGAATCCCAAAGCTCTGTGTCAGCTCCATGACAGCTCATCACGTAAATTGTTTTCAGAAGCCTCTGCTACCCACTGATCAGTAAGACTGCATTTGGAAAATCTAAGAGCAGAGTTTCTCACCACAGGCACATCCAGCTCTTTCCTCAGGCCTGCTAACCTGCAACCTGATCAATCTGATCAGTCAAAATGTCAACAGGTGAGTTAAATAGGGAGCACTCACATGACCTATCCATTTTTTACATGAGCAGATATAATTCCTGCTTGCAAATTAAAAGCTAACTTCAAATGATACCTTTTATTTTCTAAATACCCTCTTTGTCACAGTCGCTCCTCAGTATAATAAAATATAATAAGACTGAGGTATCCCTCACTTAAAATTCTAAGAAGCCAGCAGAGTTCACAGCATCCAATAAAATGATATAAAATACAATTTTAAAATGATATAAAAACAAGGGTAATAGTGATAAACAACAAACAGGGTTACATCCATTTTGGAACTGAATACACTTTCTCTCAGACAGCGTTCCAAAACCTTTGGAAATATTCAGCCATCTCAACCAGCCCTCCTCCACCACGGCAGTCCCACACCAAGCCATCTTACTGCTTTCCTCCTACAATGGGGGGGGGGAGAAAAAAAAAACACCAAATGGGGAACACAGCAGAGGCATGGCTCAAAGATGTCCTGAAAAGGAAACACACTTTCAAGACATAGATGGCATACCTTACTTAATCTTAAAAATCGCGGAGTCTCCCTACTTCTCAATACTCCTCCACAGTATAGAGAGTGTGTAGCTATGCATCCACTCCTCACCAGCTCCAGTCCACAAATGAATCAGGATTGCCTGTTGATTTCCTCTAATTAGATACTTATTAATAATACTCAGTGCAATAAAGTGCCATGAGACATGACAAACAGGGGAGAAGGGAAGGGTTGGGAGGGAGAAGGAGAAACATTGTACATAAAAAACATACAGATAAGTGAATACATAATTCTGTTTCAGTGTAACATTTGAAAACATTTTAGGCCCAGACAGTGCATTATTCCTATATATGTGCAAATTGCTATGCTGAAAAGGAACACTTGAAAGAACACTTGAAGGGGGAAAGGGGAAAGGGAAAAAGGGAGAGGGTGAAGGGGCAGAAGTGGGAGCCAAACATAAGACTCTACTAAATAATCGCAACAGGGTAACAAATGATCCCAATCAAAAATTCTAGTTAATTAAACATTGAGAAAACTACTATTACTAGCAGTGGGCTAATTTTAGAAACACAGTTAGGGATTAATGCTTCTTCTTATTTTGGTTTTATGTATATCACCTGTCTGGTTTTGTCCTATATAAATGCTGTTGAGGAGAAGGAAATATTTAGCCTTTGAGAAAGGACAGTTGATGTCCAAAACGTGTTAGGCGTTTTTGTGTCTGTGTTTGATTTATTTCTGTTAAAAGTGTTATGTTTATAATATGGCTGTGGAGTCCCTTTTTGCATTATATGTGCAGGAAACCTAATGCAGAAGAATAGTTGGAGTATAGCCACATTTCCTCAGGACCAGCATGGCCTCTTCTACCATTTCATACGCCTGCTACATGGTGGTGTACTGGATTACCAATTTATTCGGGTAAGGGGTCCTGAGTTTTAGTTGCTACTACCTCATGAAAGAGAATAAGAGTATGTATGCCCTCCTGTGTTCCATCATTGTGGGCACATAATCGTTGTCAATGAAAACACACGTACTACCATAGAAAATGTTGTCTTATGCCCAATCCTTCCTCAGCAGTAATCATTTGGTTTGGTAGCAAAAGAATCTAACTATGACAGACCTCAGGTGTGCATTCAGATGGGTGGGCTTGATCCCAGTGCATGGTGGAGTCTCCCTATCTCTAGTTCAAATTCCATCTCTATTTTAAGAGCAGTATGTAGCAGAGTGTCTATAAAATCTTGTATGTTGGACCCCTCACTATCTTTGAGGAGCCCATAAAGGCATAAGTTTTGGCACCGATGCCTGTTTTCAGCATCCTGTTATCAATGTTGCCAATGTAATATAGCATAGCTGGACAGCTTGACCCATCCTGGCCTGCAGGTTGGCTGTAGTCATAGATTGCACCTGAGACTGTTGCTCCACCACCGTTACTTTGGACTGAAGTTTGGTAAGGCCATCTCTAAAAGTCTCCTGTGTTTGTTTGAAGGTCTGGAAATGTCCTTTTATCTTTTGGAGTTCCGATAAGATTTTATCCAGCTTTTGATTCATTTTGATAGTCTTTTTGGTTGTTTTGTTCTTTGATGTTTTGGCAGGCATAGAGTGAACCATTTGCTAAGATTGGTTGGAAGCCCCAGAGTCTGAAAACTCAGCATTTGAAAGGTTGGGTTCCTGGGTTAAAATTCAAAATCTACTACCTCCTCCTTTGTTTTTATTAGTAGCCACCAACTGCATTTTAGTTTTGGATTGGAAAAATGAAGGTTTATCAAGCTAATTTTTCAAGTATTAAGTGGGAGGGAATGGAGCTTTCAGTCTAGGCTGCCATTCAGTCAGAAGCTGCATTGTAAGTCAGCAGCTACTGAACGTTTGATCAGCTCTCCAACCTGCCCAGATTCTCCCTTACTGAAGCTGCCTTCTCCCATCCTCTGGGTCTACCATTGCATCATCTATGAAGAGGCAGATTTTACCCATGATACCCTTGCCTATGTCACAGATTAATATATTGATGAGGACTGTTCCTAGTACTGACCAATGCAGTACACCACATGTTATTTCCCTTATCTCTGAAACCTCCGAGTTATTGACCAACCCTTGTGTTCGACCTGTCAAGCAGATCTTCACCACTATCTCAGTGGTGCTGAGGGTTAAGGCGCTGGACACCACACTTCATGCTACACTGGCAACCTGGGTTCGGAAGCAGACTTGGGTCTTCAGGGGTCAGTGGAAAGGGGAAAGGGTATCACAACAGGAGCCTAACATCCACTAGCCCAAGACTAAGATCCCGACTGTGAAAATCTTGATAGTGGGATTCTGCCCAGGGCAAAGTTTGCAATCATATTAAGGGGGTGGGGTGCAGGGAGGGGGGAGAAGCCACACAAAACATGAAAAGAACTCTGCCGTGGGTAAAATCCCACTGTCAGGATTACTTCAGGGTTTTAGTCTTGGGTTAGTGGGTGTCAGGCTAGTGGATATTGGGATCCAGCAGTAAAAAAGGGAAAAGAATTGAGCATCCAGGGGACTGCTCTCTTTACCTGTGAAGGAGGAGGGTCATAGATCCAAGTTCTCGATGACTTCCAATGAAGACTGGTGGTGCAGCAGCATCGGGATCTCTGGCAATGGGATTGACTGCAGTAGTACTCCTGTGAGCATGTGTAGGAGTGTGCATGCCTTGCACTGGTGAACATTGCACAGCTGAGCCTGGGGAAAGACAGAAAAGTTGAAAAAAGTCAGGTTGCTTGGTAGGCAAACATGGGTCCAGGGGACAGCCCCCATGGCCATAGTCAGGTCCTTATTGGCAGCATTTGGTTTTTCCTCCACTCTGGTTATTCAGTTAGATTCTAGATAGAGTGCTAGTGGAGTTGGCAGTTCCACCCCGGGGTTCTCTGAGGCAGGGGGTCAAGCGACCAGTGGAGTTGAAGTGGAGACACGCCCAAACCAGAGGTATGGCAGGGGACTTCAGGTGGGACAGGATTAGGCCGAACCATGAGACCATGCTGGAGATAGTCTAGATAACCAGAGCAGTGGGGACATAAAATCAAGTCAAAGAAGAAAAAAAAGTAGCTCTTCACTCAATTTGCTACTTTTTCTTTCTTTCTTTTTTAAATTTACTGTTTAACCCCCTTCTCTCCAATGCAGTGGGACTTCACCCATGAGCCCTAGACTGGGAGTCCCCATGTCCCTCCCCAGGTACCTCCTGATGTGCCACTTGGACCTACCTCCATCATGCTTTGCCCTACCCCCCTGGGTGGGGAGAAGAGGGTCCTGTGATCCCCCCTCCAGTCCATTAGTGAGCATCAGTAGGTCCTCTGTGGCATCCACTGAGAACCCGGTTATGGGTTATCTAGAGCAGCCGGATCCCATCTACATCATCCACAATTGGTTGTTTTTTCTTGTTTCTGGTCCACCACTCTGGATGTTGGCAAGTTAGGAGAGCCAAGGGGTGGGGAATGTCACAATGTGCGAATGATCTGGCTTCCATCCGACATCCTCCCTCCCTTCCTCCGGCTGTCCCACTGTACCGTCATCCTTGGTCATTCAGGTCACAGTAGAGCAGAAGGACAAGCAACCCACCCTCTCTGGAGGAAGAGAGTGACCTATGAGCTTTCAGTCCTCCTTCTCCTGGCCAACCCTCCAGCCGCCAGAGTTCGTTCCTGAACCTGGGTCACTGGCATTGTGAGTGGTAACCCTAGCACTGCGCTGGTGGGCTGGCTGCTATTTTTTCTTTCATCCCATGGTCCCTAATCTTTTTCAAAATCCTTCTTTGGGGGACTGAGTCAAAAACCTAGCTGAAGTCTAGTTATACAGTATCAACTTTCTTCATCTTGTCTGCTGCTGTCATTACCCAGCTGAAGAACTCAAATTCATATGACAAGACTCTTTCCCTTCTGACTTCATGCTGTTTGGTGTCCTGCAGCTTATACTTTATAATGCAGCACACCAGATCATCCCACAGTAAAGAGTCCATATGTTTTCCCACTGTAGATGTCAAGCAGACTGGCCAGTAGTTTCCTGTCTCTTCTCTCTTACCACTGTTGTGCAATGAAACCACATCTGCTGTCCTCCAGTCACTAGTGACCACTGCTGTGGCTAGTGAACAACTGAAATTGTCTGTGAGTAGCCCTGCTATAACCCACAGCATCTCTAATAGCACCCTTGGGTGTTAGCCATCAGGGTCCATAGACTCACCTACTTTAATCTTGTTAGTGTTACCTGCACTATTTCTCCATTTTCTGATCTGCTCCCCCAGGCTCCTTGCTCTTTCCTTTCCTGACCACTCATTCTAGCATTGGCTAATCCATCTTGGTAATTACACAACACAAATAATTGTTCAGCATCTCTACCTTCTCTTAGTCCCCTGTTCGCACCCATCATTGCTCTTAAGTCTCACTTTACCACTTAGACTTTACGCTCCTCCCTGAAGTACCAGAAGAATGTATTTTCCTCCCTCTTCACCACACAGCCAACCAAAGCTCACTATCTGCTTTGACCTTTCTCACCTTCCTGGTGGTTTCTCTTGTTGCTTCCAGATACTTCACCCTGTCTTCCTCCCTTTGATCTTACTTATACTAAGAAAATGGCCTTTTGTTTACTCTTACTGCTGCCTTTACATCAGCTGTACTCCACATAGGCACCTTAGTCCCTTTTCTTTTAGATACCTCTGCAATTGAGTAGTCTGTCACTTCAGTCACTGTCTTTTTTAAATGCTACCCATGTTCCTTCTGTGCCCCCTACTTTCACTATAACTCTCATTGTCATCACTAATGTTTCTCATTTTCCTGATGTCCACTTTTTGCAGCCCCGTACCATGATTGCTTTGCCCTTTTAGCTGTTCCCACCTGAACCTCCAATGCTACTGTCATGCAGTCACTGGGATCAAGTGGTTCCAGGACTGCTATGTTCTAAATCCTCTCATTGTTGATTGCCATCTGATCTAGAAGGGCCTTCTCCCTTGCTGGTCACTGAACTAATTGCTCCAGAAATCCTCTCAGAATGCATCCACCAAAATCTGAGTTCTACTACTAGAAGAAAGTGAAACCTTTCAGACCACATCTGGCATAATGAAATCCCAAGCTAACTCACACCCCCCAGACTGGGGCACGGGGTCATAATGTAGCAAGACGTTATACCGCATAGCAAAATCATGCTGCCAATACAGCGTGATATTGCCATGCAGCATAAGTCTTTTTTCTGTGGGTAGCTCCACCCCCATACCAACTGTTATGGGGGGCTGCACCCCCGAACCCCCCACTAAGGATTCTCATCTCCAGGTGGGGGTTACCTCAGGGAGCACGCAATTCATGGAAAAAAATCAAATGTCTGTGACTGGGTTCCTGCTGCTGTGGCTCAGTACAGTTAGCCATGGCAGCTGCTCAGCAGAACCTACTCCCAGCAGAGGTCTTATCCTCTGCCTGGGATTGTGTGAATGATGCAAAACAGCATATAGTAGTATACATGGTATTGCACCATTCGATGTCATGAACAGCACTGTTTCAGGTTAGTTATAATGTCATACTCTATTAAGCATAAGACATTATGACCCGGTAGGCCCAGACTGTTCACCCTCTTCACCCTCTTAGGTTTCTCTTCCAGTTCCCTATCTGTTCCTTGCTCCTGACCTGTCGGTCTGTATACCACCCCTGTTCAGATTTGTTTAATCTTTTCTGTTGCTGCCAGTATCCACTGGGCTTTCAAGTCACACAAACCTTACATAATCTATATCTGTTGCTTCCATCCCCTTCATTATCATACATTGCTACCCCACTTCTCTTGCCCTGTGTCCTGTCCTTTCTGAATAGTGTACATCCTGCTCTGGTCATGTTCCACAAATGGTTCAGGGTTGCTCACATCTCTTTGACTGCCACTAGATTATACGCCCTCTCCATGACCAGTGTCTGAAGGTCCCGCATTTTGCTGGAAAGACTCCTTGCAGTGGTACATATCATTCTTCAGTATTTCTCTCTTATCCCCCTTTTCCCCACATTTGCTGATACTAACAAGTTAATCAGTGGTGATGGGCCAGCAAGCCCCCTTCCCATTTTTCACATTTTGTGTGTGCATTGTTACTCTGACTCTCCCTCTTACTAGTTTTAATAAGCTATGTGCTGTGCCTACCTTCTTCAAGCACCTGTCTGTCCTTCTCACTGGGGTGCAAGTGGTTCCTTTTAAATAACCTCCAGTCTGTCCAGGTTGGGTCCCAATTCCCAGTGAACTGAAATCCCTCTTTCTGCAGCAACCCTTTAGCCATGTTTAGAACTGGAACATGGAACTGCTCCCTTTGATTTGGGTTGGAGAAGGTTACCACTCCTATTATTTGCTTCATTACCTTTCACTGATAACAAAAATCTGTCTTCATCTTTCTCACACACCCAACAATGCTGCTCAGGACTGACCTGTCACAGCATCTCAGTAGTGCAGTTACTGTATTTGCCTCACTACTACCTATCATAATTCACTGTAAGAAAATAAGGTATATAGTGGAAAATGCTGAAAAAAAGAAATTGGATAAGTAAGTTTCAAGTTCAAGTTCAAGTTCAAGTTTATTGCAGGAAAACTCCATTGAGCAAGCTCATTCACAAGGAGGTCCTGTGACATAAACACTTAAAGTACAAACACAGATAGGTAATAACAGTATATACATGAAATGCACATTACATGATACAGGCTGGATATACATACAAGGGTACCACATAGGGTGACGGCAGGTGGTAAACATTGATATGAGACAGGGAAGCGACTTACAGGTTGCATACTGATAAATGAAACATGATGACTGGTGTGTGCAATACATATACAGTATTTTGGCAGTTAGAACAAACAACAGTCTACAACTGATATGGGGGGGAAAGAGTGATTTGATAGAGTAGCAGTGGAGCATAAGCAAAGATAAAGCCAGGAGTAGAAGGGGAAGGAAAAGCAGTTAATATGACAAATCAATTATACCTTACCAGTGGATAAATATGGCATACATGGGGAAGGAAGAGACTTAATGACAGTTACAGGTGTCTTTTATTTTGGCTGAACTTAGCGATTTGTAGAAGTTTATTGAAACTGTGCTAGTTTGTTTCAGTACGGTTTGTAATTGGTTCCAAATGGAGGGAAGGGCATATGCAATAGCACGTTTACCAAAGGAAGTCCACGTCCTTGGTATGTCAAGCATAATAAAGTCAGATTTTCTTAACGAGTATGCACTATGTGAGATACTAATAAGGGAAGAGAGAGATAGCTTGGCAATTTCTGCAGGAGCAGTTTAAGAGTCCATAGCCCAGCATGGAGCAGGGGTCTAGTAGTAAGGGATGTCCCACCAACAGATGCATATAAGTGCATATAAGTAAGTATGTCATTCAGTTAATAGCCTATGTGACCGACTGCATTAATGTGTTTTACTCCTGTTCTAGAACAGAATTGTGCTGTACCACATTTAATATGTTCAAGTGGATACCAAATTGACACTACATTGTAAAGATCCTTATACTTTCTAGACAACCAATAAACATAAAGCACCCCTAAAACAAAGAATGGTTACTTACCAATAGCACTAGGTTTTTCACAAAAATCTTCTCCATAGATTTATTTATTTTTATTTATTAGAATTTTCATAACTGGGTAAGCCTGTTGAGGCCATTCCATCCCTTTTTCAGGGGTGACCCAGAGGATAAATACAATTTAATAAAAAATAGTGAATACAGAAAATACAACACTGTGTAAAGGAAATCCATAGATTATAAAGTCAAATATTGACATGAAGCCTTCGTAAATGAGTCCCTGACCCAAAGGTTTTTAATACCAAAACTTAAAATAAATAAAAATAAAATATACAGTGGGATGTATGAATATACACAATTCTTATTACTTGCATATATATATATATATATATATATATATATATATATATATATTACAGAGGTTCAATTGTAGCAGTTTTAGAAATAAGATACAGTAACTTCAGAAGAGTAGGATATAGTGAAGGCAGGTGTTAGTAAAAACATATGCAGGGTGGATGTTTAAGTAGGTGAGTGATAAGTGCTCTTTATTGCTGTGGGCAGAGGCTACAACCATATCACTCCAACTTGAAAAGAGGTTCCTGAGAAACACAGTTTTTAGCAGTTTTCAGTGTATCCTTCTATAACACTGAAAATACCTATGACAGTAAAAAAAAAGACTTCCTTCTTTGGGCACAGAATTCCAAGTTTCTTCTCTCTGAACGCAAGTGTGAACACCTTCCAAACAAATCTAAATATGTTCAAAGCAAGATTCACAAAAAACAACCAGTTCAGGTCAAAAAGACCTTTCATATGAGGGTAGTCACTAATTTGAAGTCTTTTTGTTTTGTAAAATATGGTCTTCCAATCTAATTTTTTTTCTTTCCATGTGAACACAATAGGAGTCATGCCAAACAATTGTAAATGTCTCAGAAAGTATACAAATTTCCAATATGCAAACAACATGAAAGTTGTTGAGGACAAATTTATCTTTCAAATGAGGGTAATCACTAATCTGAATGAATGACATTTTTTTTAAATATAGCCATCCAAAATGTGAAAATTGTGAACAAAGATGAAAATCCAGGTGATCAGATGGTCATAGTTTAACAAATATAATTAGTGCAAATTAATGAATAGACTCATTCGAAAGCTATTTTTGTCCTGAACAGCTTCCATATTGCTGAGTTATGAGTACCTCCTATACATTTAGAGATATTTAAATTTGTATGAGATAACTGCTATTGAATTTCTGACAGCCTGGTTTCTGAAACCATTAGGCTAGAACCAGAACATGTGGTTTATATCTTGTCATGGTGGAGACAGCGGCTGCACATGTCCTGACATGGCGTCTGAGTGAACAGAATAGCAAAGGCCCAAACCGAGGAAAAGATAGCCAACTCAGTTAAGAAGGGGGATAAAACCTTTTATAGGAACATTAGGGAGCAAAGAAAGACTAAGGCAGGGATACTGAGGCTGAACAAAGAGAAAGGTGGTTGGGCAGAGAGTGACAGTGAAAAAGCAGGGATACTGAACAAATACTTCTGCTCAGTATTCACAGTGGAAAAGCAGGGGAAAATACCTAATGCAGTCAATAGAAGAACTCTGGATAGAGGGGTTGATATTAGTCCTTTCACAGAAGAAAGGGTTCTGAAAGAACTCTTAAAACTGAACGTGGATAAAGCAATGGGGCCTGATGGGATTCACCCCAGAATTCTAAAAGAACTAAGGGAAGAACTAGTAACACCATTGACTACCCTTTTTAATAAATCATGGGGGATGATGTGGTACCTGAGGACTGGAGGAGGGCGGATGTGATTCCCCTTCACAAAAGTGGAGCATGACAGAGGCAGGAAACTACAGACCTGTCAGTTTGACCTCAGTGGTAGGGAAAATTATGGAATCACTTCTGAAGGAAAGAATTGTTGAGTACCTAGAGGCCAGTGGGGCTCAGGACCCAAGGCAGCATGGATTCACAGCAGGAAGGTCATGTCAGACAAATCTAATTGATTTCTTTGACTGAGTGACCAAAGCAGTAGACCAGGGAGGGGCTGTGGACATGGCCTACCTAGACTTTAGCAATGCAATTGACAAAGTCCCACACAAAAGATTAATAAACAAATTAGCCAGCCTGGGAGTGGGTCCTAGGGTGGCAGCCTGGGTAAAACACTGGTTGGACAACAGGACACAGAGGGTAATAGTAAATGGAGTCCACAATGAAGAAAGGAGGGTTACTAGTGGGGTACCGCAGGGTTCAGTACTGGGGCCGGTCCTTTTTAATGTCTTTATAAGTGACATTGCAGAGGGACTGGAAGGGAAAGTATGTCTCTTTGCAGATGACACAAGATCTGCAACAGGGTTGATACACAGGTAGGATGAAAAGGGACTTGGCAAGGTTGGAGGAATGGTCAAATGTATGGCAGCTTAAATTCAGTGCAAATAAGTGCAAAATAATGCACCTGGGAAACAAACACCCAGGGGAAGAGTACACTATGGGGGGTGAGATACTGACAACAACAAAAATAGAAAGGGACCTGGAGTAGTCATATCAGATGACGTAAAGGTGGGCAAGCAATGTGAGAAGGCAGTAAGGAGGGCTGGGGGGATACTGGGATGCATAGGGAGAGGCATCACAAGTAGAAAATAGGACGTTGTTGGCTCTCTGTACAGACAGTTGGTAAGACCACATCTGGAGTACTGTGTACTGATCTGGAGACCCCATCTCCACAAAGACATAGACAGGGTGGAGGCTGTCCAGAGGAGGGCAACCAAAATGATGCATGGTCTGCATCAGAAGACATATTATTTATTTATTTAAGAGATTTACCAGATAAGCATACTGAGCGGGGACCACTCGTTTCCAGATGCGACATAGGGGTTACATAGGTCCATATAGGTACAGAAGACAAAACACTACAGTGGTTTGAATACGGGTTCAGTATACAACACAATACAGTGGTATGTCAACAGAATGAGAGTAGGTACATGCAGGGAGAGATTACAACAGGTACAGAATAGGTGCAGGCTGGGTGGACCAATATTTTTCAATTACAAAGGTCCTCCTATCACAGTGCATAGTTTGCTGTGACATGGTTAGGCCTAGACTTCTGGGTGAAACAGTAAAGCAGTAGAAAATAGTGACACAGTAGAATTCTAGGCTTGTTACTTTAATTACACTTTAAGACCCGTTTAGATGCCCCTGGTGGCAGGTCTAGGCTGTAGATTGCAGTTGCATACATCTGAGAAGTGGGCATGTAGGAGCGGTTTGAGAAGTCTAGGGGAGGTGGAGAGCCTAATTTTTGCCGGTAAGTCATTCCAGAGTTTGGGCAGCCGATGTTTGAAGGCCAATTAGCCCTTCAAAGTGCACATGAAAGGGACTTGGAGTTGTTTTGAGTCCGAGCCTCTGAGGGAGTATGTGGGTGGGGGTTGAGTTGACAGTACACAGCTGAGATGGGGGGGAGGGCATTGGTCCAGTATTTGGCTATGAGATTAGTGCAATGTAGTTGACACCGAGACTGCAGCGACGGGAGGGCAAGGGCGCTGTTGAGCTCATGCAGAGTAAGAACAACTTCCGGCTACTTACAGATGGGCTGCAGTACTGCAGGGCGCAACATAGCAGCCCAGTCATGGGTGGCCACCAGCCCACCCAGAACACTGTCTGCAAGCACACACTGAACCCTGGTGGTCAAATGGATCCCCATGCCCATAGCTGTGATCACACGGTATATGTTGAATGATAACTCCCTGGTAGTCTAGTGGCCCCCCCAGTCCCCAATCAATATAATACATGACCGTACCTGGTGATCTAGTGGTCCCCCCACTCATTGCCATGATCACGGTGAACTGCCATAATTAAATGCCCTGGTGATCCAATGGTTCCCCCTCCCCTCCACCACAGAACCCCTTGCCCACCCCTCCACCATCATCGGTGGGTGGCTGCATCCCTGCATACTGCCCGACTGCCCGCTGAATGACAGGTACAGTATGGGCTTGCAGGGCATACTGTACTAGACAATCCAAAATATGTGCTAACTTCATGTATATGGGACTGTCTAGTACGGTATACCCTACAAACCGATACACACTGGGGACCAATGGGCTTACAACCCATACTGTTCCTGTCATTTGAGAGATAACCAGAGAAGAGCATGGGAGGATACAGCTGCCCACCAATGACGAGGTCAGTGGGTGGGCAAGAGGTTCTGTGTGGGTGGGAGGGGTGAGAGGTGACATTAGATTACCAGGGCATTTAATTGTGGAAGTTTACTACCATCATGGCAATGAGTGGGGGGGGGTTCCATTAGACTACCAGGGATGGTCATATTGATATATTTTGGGGACTCAGGGACTTGGATTGGGGGGACCACTAGACCACCAGGGATGGTCATGTATTATATTTATCGGGGAATCTGGGACTGGGGGGAGCACTAGACTACCAGGGATTTATCTTTAAACATATACCACGCAATCCTGGCTACGGGGTGGGGGATGCCATGGGATCCCCACTGCACACATCATGCTGTGCAGGGCACCAGACACAAGTCACTGGCCTGCCCTGTGCACAGCATGCAAATGAGACAATAATGACATGCAGCTGCTGAATATCATGGGTGATGTGCCTAGTGCAACTGTACTTGCGCTGGCACATCCTCATGCTCCCTATCTGTGGCTTGCACTGGCACTGTGCCATTTTACCATGTGCAGTATATATGCTGACCATGCCACATTCAATGGTGCTGCACCATGGTGCATCACCGTTGAACATCACCTGGCCCTAGCACCACTGCATCCTAGTTGCTCTGTGCCCAGGCTTGCACCACTGCATGGTGCAGTCTGAATATCCTGGCCTTAGACAATAAAGAATTTATGTTTCATTCTAAAAGATGAGGTCCCAGGATTAATGCTTCATATACCAACACAGCAAGGGGCATAGCCATATTTTTTTTAAATCACTTGATGTTGAAATTGTTAGGTGCGTGACTGACTCAAATGGTCACTATATTATTGTGCAACTTACCCTAGCAACTAATAAATATATAACTTGCAGTATATATGGACCTAATGAGAAATATCTCCATTTCTTTAATCATGTTTTTTTAGAATTGGAGAATTTCTCAGTTCCATATATTTTGGGTGGGGATTTTAATCTAGTGCTTAATCATGCATTAGATAAATCTAAGGTCTACAGTGATCCAGTTACTTCAGCTGCTACAAGAATTTTACAATTCTTTAATGACTACAACTTAGTAGAACCATGGCGAGCCAAGAATAAAGCGAAACATCAATACTCATTCTTCTCAACCCCACATCAAACATATTCATGTATTGATTTTTATCTGATATCTACATCTATAGCCTTACTTAATTCAATGAATTAGATTTTATAACATTGTGATTTTGGATCATGCCCTGGCTTAAATTGAACTTTCAGTTCCAAACTACAGTAGGAAGGTATTATTTAGATTACATCATTTACTGCTCAAAGATCTAGACTTTATTTCATTGATGAGCAAGGAGATAGACTTATTTTTTTCAATAAATATGAATCAAATGGATAATCTCTCTCTATAGTATGGGATACCTTCTAAACATATATTTGGGATGTTATTACTACTTATCAAATTACCAGCAATAAAAAGAAAATGCTCAAATGAAAGAGTTGGAAAATAAAATAGCTAATTTGGAATATTTATATATGTTTACCAATAACACCACATTTTTAAACAATTTTTTTCTTCAAAAAGCAATTTAATAGGATAACTTCATCATTTATAGAAAAACAGGAACTATTTACCAAATGCAATTATTACTCTACTGGGGAAAAGGCCCAAACATTATGGCATTGCAGCTAAAAATGTCTCAACAAAAGAATATTATCATAAAGATTGGTGATGTACAAGGACAAACACAATCGACACTCAAGGATATAAATACAGTATTCTATCACTGTTGCCGAGACTTATATACTTTAGATAACTCAGAAACTTTTAATTCACATTCTGACTATCAATCAAGGTTTAAATTTCCTACAGTCCCATCCGAACCAATGGACTGTCTCGAAGAGGATATTTCTGAGGAACAAATCACTTCAGCAGTTTCTAACCTCTATCTGGGTAAAGCTACTGGCCCAGAAGGGCTTCCTGTTGATTTTTATAGGTTATTTTTTGTCTGAAGTGGTACCTTATATCAAAAAACTGTGTGACCATATATGTAATTTCAGTTTGATGACCCCATCTTTCACAGAAGCATCTATCCTACTTTTCTCATAAGAAAAATAAACTCCTCAGTAACCCTGTGTCATATCGTCTAATCTCTCTAATTAACACAGATGCAAAAATCTTGGTCAAAACCCTGGCTGTCAGACTTGAGAAGGCGTTACAGGTATTAATCTACCTAGATCAAACAGGTTTCACAAAAGGGAGGTCTTTAAGAATCAACATGCGATGCACTTTGAACATTATTGATCTTTGTTGTAATACAGATTTATCATTGGTTCTTACTGACGCAGAAAAGGCCTTTGATCACCTCTAGTGGGCTTATATAAATCATATAATCAATAGGTATGGATTTGGTCCTTATTTGTGCAGATGGGTGTGCATACTACATTCGAGTCTCACAGCCAGGGTTAGAGGTAATAGTGATATCTCTGCTATTGTTTATCTTCAGCAAGGCACCCATCAAGGGTGCCCGGTATCTCCATTAATTTTTGCATTGGCAATCAAACCAATGGCCATGGCAGTAAGATCTTCCACCAGTATTAGAGGTCCCATCATTGAGGATCAAGAACAATGTATAAGTTTATATGCAGATGACACGATTTTTGTAGGAAATCTCAACAAATCATTCCAATGCATTCCGGAATTACTGACTCAAGTTCGGCAAGATTTCAGATTATAGGGTTAACTGGTCTAAGAGTAAAGTATTAGAATCCCCATCACAATCCTGTCCATTCGTCTCCCCGCCAATTCAATAAAATTAAAGTTGTCTCAGATTTCTAACCTTGGGGTCAAAATTGATAATAAATTACAGGCTCTGTGAAACCTAAATTTTGACCTCACTATGGAAAAAGTAACAAGACTACTATTACATTGGGAATCACTCCCTTATACCCTGATGGGTAGAACTAACATTATCAAAATGGCTATATTACACAAATGGATGTTTTTATTTCAAACTATTCCAATAATATTATCAGACAACTTTTTTTAAGGGACTGGACTGCTTAATCAAAAAATTCCTTAGGAAAGGTAAGCATCTGAGACTAAAAATGGATAAATTGATGCTTCTGCACTGTGAGGCTGGACTTTCACTTCGGAATTTCAAACTCTATTATTTTGCAGCTAACCTTGCTGTGATTTCAGAATGATCCTTCTTTTTTAATTGCGACATCTCGAACTCCATTCTTTAATGTAAACACCTACAGTATTGTATATAGCTCCAAAGAAAGCAAAGGTAAATCATACATTCACCACTGAAACTTTTGCATTTTGTTTGTGTTTTTCTTACTATTTGCATGTTTCTTACTGTTTGCATTTCCATTGGCATTAGCGTTTGCATTACTGTTTTTGTTCACGTTTGCATTTCTGTTGCCATTAGTGTTTGTGTTACCATTTGTGTCACCATTTCTGCTTTCTTTAAAGTTTGTGCTTGTATTTCTCTTACTGTTTGCATTAACATTTACGTTTGCATCACCATGTGCGTTACTGTTTGTGCTTGCGTTTACATTACCATTGCATCAGTATCTGGCAACAAATCACATGTAAGGAGGGCCCCACACTTCCACCACCACATTCCATTAACTATTTATAGTGCTGTTTCTCAAAAAGAAGTGAAATTCATGGCAAAAAACTCTGTTTAATGCATCAGTTAGGGTTGTTCCACAGCGACAAAAGCAAGGAAATTCAGTGTTAGGGTTGATACCCCTTGTTCCCCACACCTACCCTGTCCTCACCAACAGGCATCGGGGTATGTATTGGGGTCATTGGTCATAACTCTCACCCCATTCTCCTACACTGCACCACCTCAGTTTGTTTACACCTAGGATGGGGTGAGAGTTAGGGATGATGACCCTAACGCACACCCCGATGCCTGTTGGTGGGGACGGGGTGAGCATGGGGTGTCAACCCTAACACTAAATTTCCTCACTTTTGTCTCTGTGGAACAACCCTAACTGATGCATTAAACAGAGTTGTTTTGCCATTATATATATATGTGTATATATATAAATATATATATATATCTGGAATAAAATTTGTAAGACTGAACAATACCAAGGTCTTTTGTCTAAACATGCTTCTCTGTTTTACAATACCCTTTTTTCTACATCACTTGATTCCTAGATGTCAAGTTCTGGTATGAAAAGGAGTTGAGAGAGATTGGTCAATGTTTTGGATCAGACTCATTATTGGATTTCCAAGTCATATGTAGAACCTTTGAAATCCACAACTCCCAGTCCTTCTGTTTTTGTTTTTAATTGTGCAAGTTTATCAACAAAAACATAACAAAACCAATTAATACTAAGTTAAATCTCCTTGAAAATCTTTTTCAGCAACCATTTCAATTTAAGATTATCTCTCAGATTTATAAAATGTTATCTCCATTTGCATTTTCTTTTACCCATCGATTAAAAGCTAAGAGGGAAACTAAGCGTAATGCCACAATTACAGTACAAGCATGGAAGGATGCGATCAATATTTAAAAGTGGGGCATAAAATCTATATGATCACAGCAGATTATATTGAATATCTTGCATTGTATAGATCATACTCCAGCTTTTCTCCATACAATAAACTCGGACATCCCAGCTTTGTGCCCCAGATGTCAATTTGAATCTGCTTCACTGGAACACCTGCTTATCAGCTGTCTGAAATTGGACCATTGATGATATTATATACTAACCTTTCTATCAGAAGCAATTGAAATCTCATAAGTTAAAAGTCCTCTATGGTTATTATTAAGAATTGGGTCTCCATACAGCAAGCTTTCTTTATGTCAGCACTATCTAGTGAAAATACGTTTGGTTCAGGATTTTAAAATAATTCTTGTTAAATGGAAAGATTTTGACTCTCCTCATTTTAGTAATTAAGCAATAAGTCATGACCAGGGGTTATGTTAATGGTCTGTTAATCACCTTCTAGGGGTGTACTGTGGCACGAGGTGTAGCCAAGTGTGAAATGCTCCTAGAAGGTGATTAACTGACCATTAACATAATCCCTGGCAGTGCCTTATTGCTATTATAATAAAAATATTTTCAAACAGTGTTAAACTTTGTCAGCATATGGTTAGGTTCTACATGTATGTTAATAAAAGATTAACATAAGACTGTTAGAATGTTTACAGCCAATCAGAAAGCTCCATTTCTCAGACCCTTTTTATAATTGGCTGAATGTCATTATTGACATTCATGTTATTGAATGTATACACTACACCTCAGTGAAACCAATCTGGAAATATGAAATAATCTGGCTTCCTTTGAAACAAAGAATTGAAGCCACAAGCAAGCCTTCATAATTGACAAACCTCTGGTTAAAGTCTGTGTCTTATATTTTTTGTTGTTTTTATTGTTTTTATTTTTTTGGCTATTTCCTTTTGTGCCCTTTTGTTGCCATGTATTTTTTGTAGGCCTACTCTTAGGCAAATTATGGATTTATGAAATGTTACAGAAGCAATATGTATTAACGTAGTGCAATAAATAATATACATATATACATAATAGTGGTGGGGTTGTGCCACTATATTTAGGGTTAAGAAGGCACTTCTATGTTAAAGTCAAAATTTTGCACGTTAATAACTTTGGACCTGTTCAACAGATTTGCCTGAAATTTGGAATGTATGGTGGGGCATGGTAGCATTCTTGATTTGCCAAATTTAGTTTTGGTTGGACTTATGGTCTTTGAGTACGAAAATGCTGAAAAATGCAAAATTATCCATTTTTGGAGGTAGCTTTTGGGTTTTTATCTGTGGCCTGTGCAGCCATTATGCAGTATGCCATTCTGCAATATGGCTCATTTGAAAGAGCTTTGGTGGCTGAAGATGCCACTTTTTGTTTGGTGAAGAAATAGTAAGGCATTCCAAAGTTATGTCACTTTTAAGCTCCCATTATAAGTCAATGGGAAAATTTATATGGACTGTATGTTTGTGAACAAAGAATGGGGTTCTGGCCATCTTGTCCCACTTGGCAGTCAAAGAATTTGCAGCCTCATGGTTTAAGAATCTTTGTCCCTGAGAATTCTTTGATTGCGAGGTCCGCCATCTTGTTTTTAGATTTCCGATCATAAAAACACAAATATCTCAGCTCAGGGGTCACTCCTGAAGTAAAACTTGAATGGGGTTTACTCAGGGGGCTCAGATTTATGAAGCCATGCCTTAGGTTTCATTCAAAATGGTAAAACAAATAGAGTTATAAGGTTTTAAAATCTTTGATCACGGCTCGCTAAAAATATTTGATAGCGAGCCTGCAAATTCTTTGATCGAGAGAGTCTTTGATTGCGATCTTGCATCGCAACCTAAAAACACTATTATCTTGGCAAAGGGGTGGGCTAGGGACATCTGTCTAGAAATAGCATGTCACCATTTTTTATTACTTGATTGTGAGTGTGCAATTTCTTTGACCGTGAGCCTGCAAATTCTTTGATCATGAGATTCTTTGATCGTGATCTTGCATCGTGAGCTAAAAACACAATTATCTCGGCTCAGGGGTGGGCTAGGGACACAAATGAGGGTGGGTTTTGCTCATGGGGCTTTGTTCAATCGAGGCATGGCATTGGTTTCTTTAAATTGGGCACAAAATTGCATTTCACCATTTTTTATTCTTTGGTCATGAGCGTGCAATTTCTTTGATCATGAGATTCTTTGATTGCGATCATGCATCGCGAGGAGGGACGAGATGGCTGAATTAAAAAATCTATTCTCTCAGCCCAGGGGTGCCCTAGGAAGTCAAATGAGTGTGGGTTTTGCTCAGGGGGCTTCATTCTGTTGCACCACGGTGGTGGTTTACCACAAATCCTTCTAATTTTGAATTACAGTTTTTTTATTCTTTGATCATGAGCCTGCAAATTCTTTGTTTGTGAGCCTGCAAATTCTTTGATCGTGAGATTCTTTGATCGCGATCATGCATCACGAGGAGAGACGAGATGTCCAATTTAAAAAATCAAATTTCTCAGCCCAGGGGTGCCCTAGGAAGACAAATGAGGGTGGGTTTTGCTCAGGGGGCTTCGTTCTGTTGAACCATGGTGGTGGCTTACTGAAATTCCTTCAAATTTTTGATTCACAGCATTTTTTATTCTTTGATCATGAGCCTGCAAATTCTTTGATTGTGAGCCTGAAAATTCTTTGATCACGAGGTTCTTTGATCGCAAAATAGGGACAAGATGGTCAGATTTTTTTATAATAGAATAGTTAGGGCAATTTACAAATCTTTAACATTAAATATCTTGGAAACTGTTTGGTCTTTTTACTTGAAATTTGGAGGGTGTTTACGTCATGTCCTGTAGATGTAAATTCTGGTGTTTATATGTAGGAAAATATTTTTTTCGGAGATATTGCGTGGCACAGTTTACGTTCTTCGGACAGTGTTTTGCATTGTGGTGGTGGCTTCAAATTTATAGGATACCTAGCCTTAGTGTCATGGATGTAGTTTTCAGTCATTGTGTCTGTAAAATGTCAACATGTGTGGAACTTTGCCACTCTGATGAATGAAAATCTCAAACTTTAAAATGTTATATCTCGGACACAGTTTGGTCTTTTCACTTGAAATTTGGAGGGTGTTGATGGCATGTCCTGTAGATGTGAATTGTGGTGTTTAAGTGTCAGACAATATATTTTTTTGTGGAGATATTGCGTGGCATAGTTTACATTTTGCAGACAGCATTTTCTATTGTACTAGCTTGATGTTTGTTTGGTAGCTGGCCTTGCTGTTGTCAATGTACTTTTTAGTCATTAGGTGTGTAATGTAGCTCAGCACTTGCAAGCTGATGGGAGTGCAGGGCCCTTCCACCAACTTACGCAACCTCGTACTCTTCTATTCTTTCTTAAAATGTAAGGAAATTTGATGCAAAAAACTGTGTTAATGCATTATTTAGGGTTACACCCCAAAAAGTCAGGAAATGAAAAATCTTTAGAGTTGCCCTTCCCCCCAGACCCACCAATCATCCCAACATTGACAGATGATGGGATATGTCATTGGGGTTGTGAGGCCTAAATGTCACCCCATTCTTTTTTGCTATCCCTTCTGAATATGAGTACACATGGAGTGGGGTGACATTTATGGCTCATGACCCCAGTGGCACACCCCGTCACCTGTCAATCTTGGGATGATTGGTGGGTCCAGGGGGAAGGGGCAACCCTATAGATTTTTCGTTTCCTGACTTTTTGTGGTGTAGCCCTAAATGATGCATTAACACAGTTTTTTGCATAGAATATATATATATAACCCACTCTGAGGAGTGCAGTCGCACTCTGGTATATGCAAGCCTTGGTGTGCATTGTTACGCATGAGACCGCAGGCCGAGTGCATCAACCACCTAAGGTGTGCGTATATCAGAGTGCAACTGCACACCCCAGAGTAGGTTATCTATCTTACAAAATGGCAAAATTGTTTTGGGGGGGTAAAGATGCAGGTGTGTGGTCGTACTCTGATATATGCATGGTCATGTGCTGCTTTTCATCCAATAAAAGCACAGCATTCTCCCTAACTAGTTTATAAATATATCTATATACGTTGTCATGGCTAATTTAACTGCAGAGCCTGAAGTTATTCTAGGAATGTAGAACATGGTAATGGAATTCTTTCATTCTTAATATGAAAAAGACACCTTAAAAAAATGATCTGCTTATTGGGAGCACATTAGATCTTTTCAGGATGGGATCATGTTCATAACAGATTAGGTTTAGCAATTATTAGCCAGTAATACCTATATGTGAAGTTGACACAAACCAGATAAGGAAGACACAGAAGAAAACAATGACACACACACAAAAGAAGACTTGGCTATCTGTGAAACTTTTAGAAACAAATGGTTTGTGATTTATTTCCCTTTATTATACCCTTTTTGGCAACTTCTACTATTAAAATATAATAAATGTATAGTTTACTAAATTTTGACCTTGGGATAACTCTTAAATGACTTCTCAGTAGGTTTTTCAGCCATTCTCTTTACCGGAGGTCAAGACCTGTGCAAGAGGTCAAGTGTTATTTTTTCATATTTCTTTACAAATTTCCAAAGTAAAAGTCTGGGGGAATAGAAATGTATGTGCAGCTAATCTCCTATGAATTTTCAACTCAGAGAGAAGTTACTATTTGTGAAAAATCAGACACAATGGTTATACAGTCTAGTTCTAACACTATTTTATTCTAAATCTTTTTTGATGATTGAGTGTTACTTCTATTCATTTTTTTGCAGTTAGATTCTTTTATTTTGTTACAGAGACAGGGTATATATCACAGTGCATATATAAGCATTACATTTCAAACAGATTTT
Organism: Neoceratodus forsteri; assembly: GCA_016271365.2. Classification (NCBI taxonomy): domain Eukaryota; kingdom Metazoa; phylum Chordata; order Ceratodontiformes; family Ceratodontidae; genus Neoceratodus; species Neoceratodus forsteri. The sequence continues at coordinate 90,176,767 of CM028136.1, forward strand.
ACATACTGTATCATAGTAAAGTATTCACAGTGCATTGACAATACATCAGAAGAAAGTGGACGAAATCATGGTCATGACATGGGACTGGGTTGTTACTCACAAGGTGGGGTACTGGGGGGGAGGGGGCTCATTCACCATACCAATTATCTCCAGAGGTCGGGAAGAGGTAAGACTGGGATCACTCATGGTGGCTTTAACATATCTTTACCCAAAGGGTTTACAAAATGTGGGGGTACATTCTGAAGGTACTTCATAAATGGATCCCGTTTGTCCAAGAAGGCATGCAGAGTTGCTGCAGCCAAGTGAGTCAGCTTGGAGAAACTGGCCAAATTAACCATGGCTACTAACCAAGCTGTGAAAGAAGGTACATCTCTAGTCCTCCATCTACAGAGAAGCAGCTGTTTAGCTTCCACTGAGGCTTGTATAAGCCAGAACAAGTGGGGGCTAGATGGTCTGAATTCAGTGGGCAGGAGCCCCAAGATCCGAAAACTAGGAGAGGTAGGAACCTTTTTCCCAATACATTGGAACAACACGTATGTATTTCCGACCAGAAAGGACAGATGGGATCACATTGCCACAATATATGGAGTAAGTCTGCTCCAGTCGCATTACATCTCCAGCAACTATCGTTTGTAAGTAAATTAATTTTCTTTAGTACTATTGGAGTACAGTACCAGAGGTGTCTTATCCTATTTTGGATAAAGAAGCTTCTGGGGTCCCCACAGGCTGCTTTGCTATTAACCAGCCCCTTTGTCAGGCATCCTCAGTAACGGGAAGGTTTAACTTATGCTGCCACCTAGTTTTGTCGAATAGGGATGGGTCTGTAAAGGTACCCCTCATATACCTATAAATATGGCCTGCTAGCCTTTCTGCGATTATAGTCAGCTGTCTAAAGGCAGTTTTTGTTTGGCTTTTCCATTGCCTTGGCACATCGTGCACACGCACTTTCTTTTCAATCAGGTTGAATAAACATGTCTCAATTGAAGATATCTCCAAAAATCACTAGAACCCAAATTAAACTTCTTTTTCAGACAGGTAAAACTGTCTATGGTATAGCCATCCTCCATTAGTATATCTTGTAGAGTGTTGATCTGCTTCCCCTTCCAGGGTTGTTCCATAGGGGGAGGTGATTCCCCAGATTCAAACAGGAGTTACTTATGGTCCCCACTTGATACCAGGCCTTGTGAGCTGCTTTTATTGTGAGCCAAAAATAAAAATTAGAAGAGAGGGGATTACCCATATATCCAACCAGATGGGTCCCTTGCAGGGCCATCCTCTCTATTGCTTCCCAAGTTGGTAGATCAGAGTTATTCCTCTGAAGCAGTCTGCATGTGGCTGCGGCTGAAAACGCATATGCGTAGTGTTGAAAGAGCACGGAGTTTGGCTCTACTATACCGCGGGGTTTTATTTTCCCAAATGAATGCCAATATTATACTGTACTATCCAGTAACTGAAACCATTTCTTGGGGATCTCAATTGGAAGGTGGGATAGTATGTAAAACACCCTCAGCACAATCATCATCTTAATTGCTGACACTTTCCCCGGGAGAGAGAGAGGTTTAACTGTTTTCACCTTTGAGTTTCTACCATGAAGCTATCAATTAGCGGAGAGAGGTTAGTCTCCGGAAGGGAAGATACATTGGCATTTACCCTAATACTTAGATACTTAATACCCACCTTGGCCCTAACCAAACCCATCGCTGAGATATCTTCAGATGAAAGCTGCTTATTCGGGGGAGGACTTCTGTTTACCCTGATTAATCCTAAGGCCTGAGATGCTAGCAAAGGATTGCAGTAACTTCATAATATATTCAGCACTGAATTGAAAATCGTTAGTTAGAATGAGACAGTCATCAGCATATAACAGCACCTGATATGACTTAGAGCCTACCCATTTACCTTTAATATTTGGATGTTCCTCAAAGCACTAGCCAGGGCTTCTTTGACCAGCACAAACAACATCAGGGAGAGGGGACATCCCTACCTGGTGCCCCTATGTAATTCGAATGGTTCAAAGAGTGTGTTATTAGTAAGCAGTCTGGCCATAGGAGACGTGTACAGTGATTTGACCCAGCCCCTAAACACATCCCCAAAGTTGTAGTGCTGCAGCATCCTGTGGAGAAACTCCCACTCTACTGAATCGAAGGCCTTCTCAAAATCTACTGAAATAGTGGCTGCTGGAGTGGGGACCATCCTTGCCTTCTATACAAGGGAGATTAAGGATCTGATGTGATCTGAACTGGCACAACCCTTCACAAAGCCCACTTGGGAGGTGTGGATCAAACAGGGAAGGATTTTCTCCAATCTAGCTGCTAGTACCTTAGCTAGTATTTTGTATCCGTGTTAATCAATGAAATGGGCCTATAGCTTGTAGGTAGGGTGTGTTCTTTACCTTCTTTAGGAAAGACTGTGATAATCACCTCCTTGAGGGTGGGGGGGGCAGAATCTCCTGATCCCAAGCTTCTTGTAACATATCCCTCAGTGGATGAGATACTATCTCTGGTTTTGCCTTATAAAAATCAATAGAGAACCCATCTCCCCCAGGGGCTTTTTTAAGGGGCCATCTTATTAATTGCCTCCCCTATTTCTTGTATCTCCATGGGCCTCTCTAGATGGTCTCTCTGGGTGTCTGTGAGTCTAGGAAGTCATGCACCTGCCATGAACTCCTCAAATTTGGACCCGTCCCTGGTAGTATGGGAGCTGTACAAGGTTTTGTAAAAAGATAGCATGATTTGGTTAATGACCTCTGGCTTACTATGTTTTACCCTCTTATTGTCCCTAAGTTGGGGTATGTGCCTCTCAGCTTGTTGTTTTTTTAGCCGGAAGGCTAGGAGTTTCAGCCCCCCCCCCACCCAGTATTTGTGTTTTAATCTTAGAATTTGTAATTCCGCTTTTATAGAGGCAAGCATATTTAATTTCATTCATAGGGCCAGGAGGTCGTGCAGTAGATCAGGGTTCTGGAGTTTAGTAGGGTCCTTCTTGTATAGAAACGAAATCTAAAAATGTATAAAGTTTCCCAAGGTTCCTTTTATTTCTTTGTATAGAAGGGGAAATAGATATGGGAGAATCAACAAACTTTTATAAGAGAATCTATCTCAACCTATCTCAGTCTATCTCAATGAGATAGATTCTCTCATAAAAGTTTGTTCATTCTTGTATAGGCCTTCTTTCTCTCCCAATACCCTCTCTAGTTCCTTAGCCTCATTTTCTCTCTGCTTCCTACGGTAGGCAGCATAACTAATAATGCAACCTCTAATCGTGGCTTTAAAAGCCTCCCAGATGGCTGCTGTAGTTGCAGACCCACGTGGATTGTCAGAGAAAAAGGTATTAACCTCCCCTTTAAGCCACTCTTTGAAATCTGTCTCCTGCAACAATAAAGGGTCTAACCTCCAACTGGCTGACCTAGTGTGGGGAGCAAAAGGACCCAAGGCTAATGTTAAAGGGGCATGGTCTGAAATGTACAAAGGGGCAATTGTAACGTCAAGTACCGTATTTATAATGTTCAGAGACATAAACCAATAGTCTAATCTACTAGCAACTTGTTTAGCCTCAGAGAAATAGGTATAGTCCCTCTTGACCGGGTGGGCTACTCTCCATATGTCTTGCACCTTGTGCAGGGATAACATATCCTTTAAAGCCCTAATAGAAAGACAATACATGGTATGAGATACAAAAAGTAAGGACACATAATATAATTTAAAATAAACCAATTTTCTTTACATTAGTATACAGAATAGATAGAAATGACAAATAGATACTGATTTATAAAAGCTTGCATTCTCTGGGACTTGGCACTGTACAATACAAAGAGCAAACAGCAATATAAAACCATACGCCAAAAAAGTATGTAAAATTCAACTCGGAGGAGATTTAATATGCCTCTATTCCACTAACATGGCAGTCCCCACAATACAAATTTTGAGTGCTGCACTTCAGGTGTGATTTAAATTTCAAATGTGCACCCTCCCATTATTGATAAACAATCAGTCTAAGACAAAACATAGTGCCCCAGATGCATATTCTAATGCCATGTCATGATACAGAACAGTGCCCTCTTATCCTAGGCACATTCTGTGAACTGAACAGCCAAGGACCGTGCTTTTTCTTCAAAAAAGACCTCTTTTAATTCGATTCTTGGTTCCAATAAAATCTTGACAGTTTAAAAAGAACAATGTGCAGTAAAGTACAGAAAATGTAAACATACTGAGACCTTACTTGTTAGAACAGCACAGCACAGCATAGCTGAAGAACCTCTGCTTCCAGCTACTAGAACCTTACACTTTACCGTGTCTGTGCAGAGTTTCATCAGAGGTTTATGCACATTGTTCTTTGAAACTGTCATGATTTTATTGGAACCAAAAATCTAATTAGGGTCTGCATTTGGAGTACTTTGTTTTGTCTCAGACTGGTGGTCTATCCCACTAACATCAAACAATTAATCAGTAAAAGCTTGTTGGAACAGATACGTTTTAGGCCCTTCTTATAGGCTTCTAACAAGGGATCCACCTTTAAATACATGGGAAAGAAGTTCATTAGGGTAGGAGCAGCCACCGAGAATACTCTGTCCCCCGAATGTCGCAACCTAACCCTGGGAGCTCTGGCATCATGTGGTAGTAGCACTAGCATATGGACGACCGTCAAAACCGTAACTGATATGAGAGCGCTATTATCATAGCTGAATATAGAGGTGGGTGAGTACTGTACTCGCGAGTGATGCTATAGGGCAAATGGAAGGTAGGAATAGTGGGGGAAAGAGGAGGGATGGGAAAGAGAGTTATTACCCTCTGGCAAGCATCCTTGAGCCAGCCATGTGGTGTGGTGGGTAGGGAGACTGGCTCCAATTGAAAAGGTCAAGGGCTGGGGGCTGAAACATTTTATCATTCCCATAGCTGTGGGACTTGACATTTTTTTTAGTCTGGGCTGTGCACCCCATCCCTGACATGCACACCCCTGGAGTTTACAATATATAGTCAGGGGCACAGGTGCATCTTTATCATAGCTCCCCACAAGGGGATCGTGGAGGGTGCAGCCCTCCACAAACACACTTTAAGCTTAGTGTGTTCCCAGTCACCTGCAAGTGCATAGCGCTGAATTGCTGTTCGGAGATAACGCACTTGTCCTTATTGCGATCACTATAATCACATGGAACCAGAACTCTGAGGAGGTCTTGCCCGAAAGAATATGTACTGTGCTGAATTCAGCAAGAATTGAGACCAAATATGATTGCATAAAATACTATGTCCATCATGTGGAAGAGGGCTGAAGAAGAATTGCTCCTCATAGGCAAAGACGGCATGGAGGGGGAGGAGTGCTGTCTATGTGCAAATGTGTAATGGAGGGTGGAGGGTGCTCCCCATCTCTTCAGGTTGGATGAAATTGGGAAGCAGTCACTTAGGGGCCGCCATCCTAGACCCTACTGTAGCCTGTGTGTGAAACTGTTTCAAACGTGGACAGTTTATGATGGTGCAGATGTGCAACCCACATCTCTTCTCTGGCGGCTGTAAAGTACTGTGTTAATAGATGGGGGTGCAAAAGGGGGCACCAGTTATGTAGGAGCACTCACAGTATCCTGCCCCCCCAGCAGAGTGGAACAGTTGTGATGGGGCAGATACAGGATCCATGTTTTTATATCTCAGTACCTTAGAGTGCTCTTCGTGAGCAGAGCACGTTAGGTGGGAGTGGCTTTGACTGAAGCAGAGTGTTCTGCAAATGTAGAGGTGTGGTATAGGGTGAGGAAGTGCCAGTCACCCAAAGCTCACATCAACCTTCATGTTAGCCATGGTGGAGCAGAGACAGATATGAAGGGGCAGATGTGCGACTTGCATCTCTATCCAAGGCTGCTGCAAGGTGCTACCCTTGTACGGAGGTTGGATGGGGGGATGGGGCATCATTCTCCCAGAGTCACCTGCCTGGAGCTCACCCAATGCCAGTTTCAGCTTTCATGGAACTCAGATGGGTGAAGATGGACAGATGTGTGAACCACGTCTGTCACTGGCTCCTGAAGAGGGCTCCTCATGCACAGGAGCTGGAATGGAAGGAGAAAATGCCTCACATGTGCAGAGATGCGGAATGGTGTGTTGAGTGTCAATGGCCTCGGGCTACCCAGTGGACCTGGACTGCAGCCCCATTTCCACCCATCTGGCACTCACCAGGCTAGATAGAAACAGGTGTGGTGTGGCAAATGTACAACTCACATTTCTGTCTCTTTCTGGGGCAGCCAATGTGCAGTGGTGGGACGGTTGTGGAGGGGGCACCAATCAACTTCTGCCAGGCCACAGTCCACCATTTGCCTTCGGCTGTCCACTTGGAGGTCACCTCATTGCTGTGCCAACCTGTGTGGAGTGGGATGGGTGTGGAGAAGATGAGTGACCTACCTCAGTCCATGGCTACTGCAGATTGTTCCACACGTGTTGATATGAGCTGGACATGTAGAGGGCAGCAACTGCCCAGGTGTGCCCATCCAGTGCCCATACTGCAATGTGAAGGGGTGTATATGTGACCAACATATCTGGCTCTGGCTCCATTTCAGTGCTCTTCTTGTGCAGTGGTGGAATAGATGCACCAAGTTTGTTTTACACTGTGTCTTTCCTGGCCTCTCGGTCTCTGTCTCCCCCATGGTGAAAGAAAACCTCCACTGCACTGCCCTGGTCATTTTTTTTTCCAATTTTTTAACCAGGTGAGACACATTAAGCTGAAAGCTTGTTTGGAGGTGTGACCTGGGAACACAGGGAAGTTAAGTGACTTGCTCAGGGTCACACAGTTTGCAAGTGGAGGCTGTGGGATTCAAACCCAGGTCTCCAGATTTGCAGCTCAGAACCTTAAACCACTGCACTATACTGCTTCCTCATGGCACTCTTTTTTTGTTTTTCTAATTACAATTTCTGCTTTTTTCCCATTTTAGCCCTTCCCTCATGCATCCAGGGTACAGGACATATGTGTGTGTGGAGACATGCGCACTCTAGGCACTGTGGAGCGTCCCACCCTACTGGCTGCTCCTCTCCGCCTGTATCACCACCAGACCACCACCCAATGGTGACAGGACTGTGATACTGACAGAATACACCCCAGGAGAGGTTGATCCTGTTCCTGCCATCCCCCACCAGCGAGCTCCCCAGTGACCCGATGTCATTTCCGAACCTAGGTCACCGGCGACATGCAAGGTAAGGCTAGATGCCTCAACCCTTGGCACCACCTGGCTGGCCCTGGTCATGGCACTCTTGCTGCCACTTTCTCAGCCTCTCTGTATGTGCTGTCCACTTCTACTGGGCTTTAGAATGACAGAGAGTCAGACTTCTGATGATGTCATCACCCTAATGGCTGACTCTCTCTAGAGCTCCACTAGCTCCATATGTCAACCCTCTGCTTTTCAGCACTAAAGATCAATGGATTTGCATTAAAATGGCTTCAGGAGTGAAGGAAGGGCACCGACCTAGCAGATCCCTAGCTAAATCTGGGTTTAAACAATGTGATGGAGACAGATTGCCAGACCATGAGCATCCTAGCCGAAGCTCCCCTCCATCGAAATTCAAAACACTCTTGTGAGAACTGTGAGAATTTCATGCTGAAATCAAACAGGAGTTCACAGCACTAAATTACCAATTAACAGAGGTGGAATCTAGGGCTGATACCTCTGAGAAAAGGATTTCAGACATAGAAGGTGACTCCTACCAGTTACAAGCAATGGTCGATTTCCTAGCAACACATCAGGAGACCATGCACAATAAGTTAATAGATATGGAGGCCCGGTCGAGGAGAGATAATATACGCATATACGATCTCCCAGAGACTGGGCAAATAGAGGACTTTCTGGAGGACCTGTTCAAAGATGTCCACAAGCTACCTTTGGATACCAGCTTTAAAACTGAGTGAGCACATTGAGCCCTAGCTCCTAAGCCATCAGATCCTAAAGCCCAAGCCAGATCGATCGTTCTTAAGCTGTCCAGTTAAAAAAGATAAAGAGAGACTACTGAGGGTGGCATTAGGCTAAAAAAAAGTGTGAAATACAACACTGCCTGCCTCTTTTTTGGGGGAGGCAGTATAGCGCAGTGGGTTATGGATCTGAGCTACAGATTTGGATACCTGGGTTTGAATCCCACAGCCGCCTAGCTGCATACTGTGTCATCCTGAGCAAGTCACTTAACTTCCTTGTGCTCCCAGGCCATATCTGGAAACAAGCTTTGGCTTAATGTGCTACTCCTGGTCAAACAATGTTCCATTCCCTTCCCTTTTTTGATAATAATTACCCAGTGGAGATTGCAAGACAGAGAGCCACCTACTCACCCATCCTTAAAGTTCTTCAGGACCATAAAGTTCAGTTTCAAACCCCTATCCTGCAAAACTTAAGATGTTTTGGGACTCAGGCATGGTAGTCTATGAATCCCCACAAGACATACATCAGGAACTATATAAAAGGGGCTGAAATGAGGAGTCAGAGTGTCCAAGGGAGCAGCGAACACATCCTCCAAGATCCGAATGGCGCACTGCAGGAAAGCATCCACATAAGAACACTGTTCGAGCAGTGGCCCTCAGAACAATAGAAGGAAGATATTAAGGAGTTTTGGGACAAAATGAGAGCACAGTCACACAGAAGCAGTGGGTATAAGGACACTGCAAGCATCACAGGTTGAGCACAGTGGGTTTCTATACATTTACTACCAGCAGGGCCTTTTCTCTGTGCTGGTACTGCCTTCATCCCTGCCCTTTTTAGAGCCTCCCCTTCTGATATGTATGTTAAATGGAGAGAGGGGGTGCCCTGCTTATAGAGATCACATTCTGATCTGATGTCCATTTACCTTTCAACTTCTTACTTAAATTCAAGACATTATTAAGGACTAAGGCCTCAGAATATCCTCCACCTTATTTTGTTGGTTTTGCAAGAGTCAGACTTGGTTCCTTCCTTTTCCCCTGGTTTACTGTATATGATTTCACTTATGGGACGCTCTCCTGAATATTTAAAGTGGACTCTTGGAAATCATTCAGGGGGACACTCGGGTGTGGTAAAGTTTAACCCTGCCTGGAGACAATTAGAGTTTTAGGAAGGGAGAAAGGAAAAGAGGGAAGGGAGAACAGGAGGAAAGAATGCAAAAGAAAGGTATTTTAAAATCATAAATAATCTGTTTAATTTAATGGGGGCTCCATACCTGTCTGTATGGAATACTAGGAGGCACAGCAGCCCAACCCACCCTGGTTTTATGTTGGGGAGGCCCTAGTTTTTGTACTATTAAACAAATTAACTTAAAGGATCTCACTTAATTTTTTAGATCAAGGTTATGGAGGTGAAGAACTCACCCTGTACTAATTGTGATGGCCAGAATAATGGGTCAGATCACGATGGGGCTGATAGTCCTGATTCTTCACATCATTATAGAACCTGATGTAAATTTGGTTTGGGGGCCCTGGCACTCTTTGAGGCCAGTTCTTCTCCCACTCAAATGGGGTCCCTGCCTGCTTGAGATAATAGGGAACACAAAGTAATGTTCCCCTACCTTGGGAGTCTTTCTGTAAATAGTTATAGTCCCGGGGAGAGGAAGAATACTATCAACACCCCACGTGTGGACAGTACGAAAAGAGTTTACTATTTGATATGTTATGTTAATATTATTATACTTGATAAGTTGAAGCATACAGATTATACAGATAGGGGAAGCTAGAATCCTACAGTAACAGCAGGAAGGAAAGCCAGAGGACAATCGTCACATATAATAGAAACACTTTCACAGCAACGGTTACAAGTAGACTGCCTTGTGAGACAGAATCAGAAGTCAGCAGTACAGGAGAGATGCCAAAAATTGTAAGACATAAATGGATACTAAATCACAATTAGTGATTGTCTCTCAAATGTCAATGATTTAAACAACCTCATTAAGAGATACAGGGTATTATCCACTATCAGAAAGCAAAATTCTACTTTTATACTCCTCCAAGAGACCTACTTGAACAAAGAAGAACAATCAAAGCTGGCCAAGTTTGGCTTTGCTCAGGTGGTAGCCTCATCATATAGGAGAGGGAAATGAAGGGAAGTGGCAGTCCTTATCCCACAACGCACTCATCTTCCAACTGGCGGCTTCCTACTCTGATCCAGAAGGGCAACTGGCTGTAGTGGGGGGATCCTGGAGGGCAGCCCCATCACTGTAGCCTCTTTGTATTTACCCCCAGGCTCAAAGGTGACAGTTGTACGAGCATTATGCTGAAAGATTATGGAATACCATGAAGGTACCCTGATTGTGGGAGGAGACCACAACCAAATTTACTGCCCAGAAGATGCTACTAATCCTAGGCACACAAAGAAAACACCTGCCTAGAAAGCAACTTCAAATTATTTTAGTGAGGTACAGTGGGTGAATGCTTGTAGATCTTTATACCCACTTCTCTGCCCTCATGGCACCTATGCAAGAATAGATGACTTTAATTTCTGAGGAACACCAACATCTACTAGTCTGTCAGCATATTCCCTCTGTTCTTTTGGACCATTCTCAATTGATTCTTAGGATAAAATGGTCCTCACCCAATTCACCTCTTTTCTGTCTGACACCTCTTTTTTCACCCTTTTCCAGTCTGGTTTCAGGAAAAAACACTCAACAACCACCTCTCTCCTACAGCTCACAGACTCCATCCTAACTGAGCTGGACAGTGACCAGATTACCTCAACCATTTTTGTCAACCTTGCCAAGGCTTTTTTCGACACCGTCTCTCACTCCTTTCTTCTTGACACATTTCTGGCAACTGGCCTATCTCCCTCCATCACATACTGGTTAAAGGCCTACCTTATTAGCAGAACTCAGTTAGTTAAGATCTTGGATGCCACTTCATCTCCCCTTCCAATTAGCACTGGCGTCCCCCAGGGCTCTGTATTAGGGCCCCTCCTTTTCTCCATCTTCTTAAACAACCTTCCCTCTGTTTACTCCCCCATCACTGCTATACATATGTATGTCGATGATACAGTCCTGTATGCTTCTGGCTCCTGTCCTGCTGAGGTTACAACCAGTTTACAACAAGACTTTGATGAGGTTCAACTCTGGTTTGCTAACCATCAACTTTTCCTCAATGCCAGGAAGACTATATCCTTGATTTTTGTCACAAGGCAGAGACTCTCTAGGCTTCCTTCCCTACCAACTTTTCACACCCTTGATGGGACTTTACTTGAAGACACATCCTCCTTCAGGTACTTAGGTGTTTGGTTGAACCAACACCTAAACTCCTCTGGACATATTGATGCCATGCAGAAAAAATTGCACCCCAGGCTTGGTGTCCTGTTCAGGAGCCGTAGTTGCATCCCTCCTACGTCTAGGAGGAACTTGTTCAGAAGATGATAATGCCCATTTCTGACTACCGTGACATAGTCTTTGGTGCTGCTTCTAAGTCCTCCCAGGCCAGACTGAACACCCTCTTCAATTCCTTCTGCCACTTTGCACTGGAAGGCCCCCTCCAACCCACCACTGCAATCTTTATCATGCCCTATCCTTCCCTTCTCTTACAAATAGGTGACTCTCCAACTGTGCTAAATTCACCTCAAAGCACTGGTTGGGTGAGTTCCCTTAATACCTAACCTCCTCCTTTATAACATCCCTTCCACCCTCCCATTCCCTTAGATCAACTGACTCCCACACCCTAGTAGTCCAATGCAGATCCACTCTAATCGGCCAATCTGCTTACTTTCACCGCCTCCCAAAAAGTTGGAATTCACTCCACTCTCAAATCTGGCACTCATCCTCTGCCTACTCCATCAACTCTGCCCTCAAAAATTACCTTGCAAGGGCTGTTCCTGCCATGTCCCTCCCTAATTCCCTGCTATTTGCCCTGGATAAGCCCTATCCCTCTACTGTCACATTCAGTTTACCGTATGCACCCTTACCCCCTCCCCAAAAATTTCTAGCTCTCCTCCCTTCCCCAAATTGGTCCCCCTTACTGGCTGCCCTTGATCTCCCACAGAATGTAATGAATGCCAAATACGCTCCATGGGTCCCTCTCCTACCCCCTCAGGGTCTTGTATCCCTCATCTACTCCCCTCCCCCAACACCCCTATCCTTTCCCCATTCCTTTCAAGTAAACACTTGTTTACTTACTAACCTGGCACTTATTATTGTTCACTTTTCCTGCATATTATGTACAACTCTGTTTTAACACTGTTTCTAACACTTAACATACAACTGTATATTAATGTTGATCTTGTAACTTGAATGTTTAATGTTTCACATCTATTGTACCCTTCCCCCCCAGGTCACACCAGGAAATGAGTGACTTGTTGCTCAGTGTGCTTTCGTGGTGAAACATTTCAATAATAAATAAAATGGTTTTCTGAGAGAGGTCAGACGATCTGGAGATTTCATCATTTTCTTTTGAATCTAAAAGAGTTTAAAGAGATGATTAAGACTAGGATACCTCATAATTCAAAAAAAGCTCTTCCCAGAGATAAGCAAAGCAACCTTATGGGATACAATTAAGGTAATCCAGATGGACAATATTATTACACTTGGGGCTAACTACAAAAGACAACGACCCAAAGTCTGGAGAAATTGCAGCAACAGCTAAAATATCTTCAAGCCCAGCATGTTGCAGGAGATAAGGCAGTATACCCATTGCTGCAGGCCACCAGACTGCAGACACAACAACTAATAGACATCCATACAGAGCAGGCACTACAATACTTACATCAAAAGTATTACGAAAGTGGACCAAGGGCCACATGATTGCTGGCCGACAGACTTCTGCAGAAAACTGCCCAAACTACCATTACAAAAATTAAGGACCCAGAATGCAGTCAACTTGTTAGATCTGCACACCAGACTGCATTGGCCTTTGAGAAATTCTATCAGAATCTATATACCCCAGAACGTGCCACTGGTGCAGATGGGACTGAGACTTTTCTAGCTGACTTAAAACTTAACTAACCTCCCCCAGCAGCTGCAGCAAGTCCTACATATCACTAAGGTGGAGCTAGATCAAACCATTTCTAATCTTAAATCTAATAAAACCCAGGCCCAGATGGCTTTACAACAGAGTTTTTTAAGATATTTAAACCAGCCCAGAGTAATGCCTTGCTAGATGTTTGTAAAGAAGTACAGGAAGGGGAAAGAATTCCAGTTACCTTGAACTATGCTACCATAACCAATATCCCAAAACCAGGGAAGGATTCAACACAGTCCGCACTCTTGGTTTATTCTGCAACTAATTACCTCCTGACCTGCCGCTCATAGTCATTCACACCCACTACCAAGACGGTGTTCAACAGCATTATGGTGCTTACAAATGAGCACACGCTACCTTACTATTGGTCTCCTACTCCTTGCAGCAGTTGACGTACACCCGAACCCAAGCCCCCCAAACAAATCCACTTTATCAACTACAGCGGGACCCTCCCCAAATATAGTCACAACCACAAGCCTCACAGGAGCCCACCTCCCATTTGGCCTGCATCTTCTGCATCTAGATATAAGAAGTCTACCCCTCAAACTTGACTCCCTCTAGTTACTCACAGTTCATTATGCCCCAGATGTCATCACCCTCTCTGAAACATGGCTAAACAAACATATCTCTGATCCCTCACTTGCTATTCCAGGTTATGTGATGGCCTGCCAGGACAGGTCGGCTAGAGGCGGTGGCGTAGCTATCTACTTAAACTCAGATTTGCATTTCTCAGTAGTCCTAGCCAAGACCAAACCCCACACCTATGAACTTCTATTGCTACAACTGACTCCCCTTCTCTCTCCCAATCTTCATAGCCGGAGTTTACTGCCGGCCAGGCACATCAGCTTCATCTGTTACCAACCTCCTCACACAAATCTCCTCCCTAACCCCTACTGGAGAACTATATATCATGGGAGAGAGACTTAAACCACAGTTGGCTGGCTCCATCCTTCAACAAAAACTAGTCAGACATTTCTATGCTAAACCTATCACAAACCATCACCGAACCAACATGTCTAAACCTCAAAACGGATAACCACTTGTTAATAGACTGGGCTCTCACAAGCCACCCCCACCAGGTCATCATTTCTCGATTACTACCCAATTTTCTAAGTGATCACCATATTATATACTTAGTCTGGAAAATTCACTTACCCAAATCCGCCCCAAAGTACCTGGTCCAACGCTCCCACAAATCATTAAACCTTGCCCCTGTGCATGAAGACCAAGCACTCACAAGCTGGGAATCCCCTGCTATATTCTGCCCCGTAGACGATGCATTCCTACACTTCAAAAGCACATTCCTCAATGTCTGGGACACTCATACCCCACTGTGTCGTACTAGGGTACGTGGCAACCACCTGCCTTGGATCACCCAAGAACTTATAGAGTGCCAAAATGCAAGGACAAAGCATGGAGTACTCATAAATCTTCACGCCTCCCACACGATTTCGCCATCTATTGGACTCTATGTAACAAATGTACCAGAGCAACCCCTCTAGCTAAAGCAGAATACTTCAGCTCCTCCCTCCATTCCAACTTAAATAGTCCATCCAAATTCTGGAAGGTCATCCATTCCCTGTTCTCACCTCCAGCCACTCATCCCACCCCACTCCTAATCATGAATAACACCCTCCTCTCGGACCCACATGCTGTTGCCACCAAATTCAACACATATTTCTCCTCCTATGCCTCCGCTCTCCTCTCCTCCTTGCCACTTCTGAGCCATACAGTCCTTCTGCTGGAAGTAAGAATTGTCACGGGCCGCCTGCCTTTTCTTTCAAGGATATCTCACCAGCTGACATCCTTGATGCCCTACAGGCTCTCAATCCATCAAAGGGAAATCCCCTGATGGTTCTAATGGCAAACTCCTCCACCTCTCTGCCCCTGCCATAGCAACCCCCCTTGCCAACCTCATAAATCTCTTCTTTTCCACTGCTGCTGTCCCCCAGATATGGAAGCATGCTGTTGTCATCCCCCTCCCTAAAGGGGGGTGCCACCACCTCCCTCTCTCTAATTACCACCCCATCTCCCTCCTCCCAGCTCTTGCAAAACTACAAGAACACCAAGTGCTCAACCAACTCACCACCTTTCTCTCCAAATCCAATTTCTTCACGCCGTTCCAGTCCGGATTCAGGAAGGGTCATTCCACTGCATCCTCCCTGATTAAGCTCACTGACACCATCCTCACTGGAATGGGCAGAGGGCTGATCACCTCGGCCATTTTCATTGACCTTGCCAAAGCATTCAACACTGTGTCCCACCCCCTGCTGTTAAAATGTCTCTCAGAAGCTGGCCTCGCTGACTCAGTTACCCACTGGTTCAATGCCTACCTCTCAGTCAGAACACAATCAGTTAGAATTGCAGACGTCACTTCCTCCCCCCTCCCCATGAACACTGGAGTCCCCTAAGGGTCAGTACTTGGACCCATCCTGTTCTCCATCTATCTAAATAACCTCTCTCTAGTGTGCTCGACTGCTTCTATTCATACGTACACAGATGATACTGTCCTTTTTGCCTCTGGCTCCTCCCCGGATGAGGTAACAGCCAACCCACAGGCTGACTTCAGCAAAGTTCAGCTATGGTTCAGCTCTCACCAGCTCACCCTCAATGTTAAAAAAACTGTCACCATGACCTTCAGCACTCAGCAACATCTAACCAGGCTCCCCTCCCTCCCTTCCCCTCCTTCCACACCCTTGATGGGACAGTATTGGAGGACGTCACTTCCTTCCGGTACCTAAGGGTATGGCTCGACCGTAACCTGTCCTTCTCTGACCACATCGACGCCATCATGAAAAAACTGAGCCCCAAGCTCAGTGCCCTCTACAGGAACCGCCATAGCCTCCCTCTTACTGTTAGGCGTGAGCTAGTGCAAAAGATGATTATTCCCTCTTTTGACTACTGCAACATAGTCTACAGTGCTACTCCCAAATCCACCTTATCCAGATTGGGGCCCCTTTTCCATGACTTCTGTTGCTTCGCTCTCGATGTCACCCCCTGCACCCATCACTGCAACCGCTACCATTCCCTTGCATTCCCATCCCTTGAAAATCGCCACCTGCAGCACTGTGCTAAATTTGTATCAAAATACTGGCTTGATGCCCTCCCGTCCTACCTCTCCTCATTACTTTCCCCAGCTCCCTCCTCTACTCATGCCCTCAGATCCCTCGACCACCGGAAGCTACTATTCCCAAGGCGGAAGACCACTATCGGACAAGCAGACTTCTCTGATCCCTTCCCCAAACTCTGGAATGAGCTCCCTCCTCAAATTCGCCACTCTTCCTCTACCCACTCCCTATCTACAGCACTGGCAATTTACTTCATGATAAATTGCTCCTGCACTTAATACTTACAAGTGCCCCCCTGCGGCCCTACCCCCCCTGACTGCCTGACCAGTGGCACCTAGCTTACGCTATGGAAGCTGACTTATCTAAACCAGCTACAGCACTTCTTGGTCTATGTTTTTTGTCCTGTCCTGAATAACATTTGATACTATGACTTTTCGCCTCAGCGTTCTCTCAATCCATGTGCCACACTACCATTACCAATGCATTCCATATGCTACTAGTTTAACAGCAATCCAATATTGCTGTCTATTACTAAACTGTAAACCATGCCTTCCTTGTGCTGCTAGTTGAACTGTATCGAACGTCATATTCCTGTTTAACTCTGTAACTTGTATAACTATAACTCTAACTCTTTAACTTGTACGACTGTAACTTCAGTCTACTGTATACTTTGTTAAATGTAACTCCTTGATAACCAGCGAGTTATCTCCCACTGTACCCCCTCCCCCCAGGTTGCACTAGGAGATGAGCATCTTCTTGCTCAGTGTGCCTTTCCTGGTGAAACAATTTCAATAAATAAATAAGTAAAATAATGCTTAGCATATTGACCTATTTTGGTGCTTAATATTGATTACAAGTTATTTGCCACCACACCAGTGAAGAGGTTGGAATCCACCCTACCATTACTGGTTAACCAGAGCCAAACAGAGTTTGTCCCTGGCAGACAAACTCAAGACAACATTATAAGGTCGCTGCACCTCCTGCACTGTGCTGCCCGGTCAGGGGCCCCTTTTGTACTATTAAGTCTGGACACAGAGAAGGCCTTCAACTGGGTGGCATGGACATTCCTCAAAGCAGTACTGCAAAAACTAAGTTTTTTGGAACCATTTGTGAAAATTATAAATGCAATATACAGACGCCCAATGGCATACATAAAAGTGCATGGAAGGATTTCTGCTCAGATATCTCTGATGAAGGACAAGAGACAGGGGTGCTCTCTGTCACCCCTCCTGTTCACCCTATATTTCAAGCTGCTAGCGCAGGCTGTTTTGGAAAATATCAAGGTGAAAGGCCTGGAAATGGGAGGTGAGTGTCACAGTTTAGCACTATACACAGATGACTTGCTCATTTATTTAACAAGCCCAGAACAACCCTTAAGACCACTTTGGAAGGTACTAAGGAAGTTCAGAAACTCAGCAGGTTACAAGATAAACCCTACCAAGACAGAAGTTTTACAGATAAATTATAACCCATCAGAGGAAATTAAAGCAGAATTTTTTTTTAAATGGAATCTCCAAAGCCTAAAATACCTAGGTATTCAGTTAGGCCAAAATAACACACAGTTATTCACAATTATACAATGGCAAGAACATTTCTTGAACTCTGACTGGTCAGTGTGTGCATGGCACATTGAGGTTATTCCAGTGCAACCTCACGGGTCTAGTCTCAGCCTCACTGTGAACCACTTGATGATTCTTTGCCAATAGATTGTTTGCATCTTCTTTTAAGAAACAAAAATATTTTTCCACACTAACAAAAACATCTCTAAAACTGTTTTTTATTCTGTATAACAACAAGCCATTGTATAATAGTAATAATGCCCTGCAGGGTGTGTGTCGTGCTGGGATAACCTCACTTCTGTGGTCATTGGATGCACTCAGTCATGCATTATTGCTTAATTAATTACCCCCCCTTGAGTAAACAGGGAGCTGACCTACAAAGATGTCCCTCTCCCCCTTATACAAAAGGTAGAAGCGGTCAGAACAGTCCTTTTACCAAGGTTCCTGTACCTCACCCAAACCTTACCCATTATTATACCGAGGGACCTTTTTAGAGATTTCAACCATAGGATCTCTAAGCTTCTGTGGGGGTCACAGAGGACTGGGATAAGATATACCCTTCTTCAATTACCTAAAAAACTAGGAGGTCTTGCGTTCCACAACCTAAAATTATACTATTACGCTGCCCATAGAATGGCAGTCTACTGGCTACATACACAATATGTGGCAAAGTGGAAGACCCTGCAACTACAGGAAGAGGATACTTTGCAATTAAATAGGATCCTACTAACACAAGGTAATACATATGAGAGACAAGGTGGATACAACCTATATATGTGTGCTAAATTAAAATGCTGGTATGACACCCTGAATAATAGGATGTTGAGCCTTTGGAAATAAGTCCATGACTCAAAGGGTTGTAATTCTGATGTAAAAATAAATAAATAAATAATAAGAGTCTGAACCAATGGAGGCCACTTTTTTTTTCAATCCCATTTGTGGAGTCCTTTCTATCAGTCGCCATGGATTTGGGATTCCAGGTATGGGAAAGGACAGGACTACATTTGGTGTCACACTTTGTTAGGAAGGGACGTTTCCTTAATCTGATGGAGTTAATAACCCAATATGGAGTTTCACCACGAGACAGGTTCAGATACTGTCAGGTATGTGACTATGTCAGGTCTCTCTCCCGGGATCAATGGAAAAATGACCCATCACCCCAAATTATACACATATTGACAGCAGTTGTAGAGGGCAAAGCCTCCCTGGAGAATATAATGTCTTATTTATATGCATCTCTGTTATCATTAGATAGTGACTCTTTGGAATATACCAAAGCAACTTGGAGCTCTGGTTTAGGGACACAAATCCCAGAGGATTTCTGAGGGAGACACTTGAATAGAATACACTGGGAACAGCAGCAATACATTGGAAAGAGTTCTCCTGGAAAGTTACTGTCAGGTACTTCAGAGCCCCCAAAACACAGGCAAAATATCAAGCCAGGAGAAACCCCAGTTGCTGAAAGGGATGTGGGCACACACCAGTAACACCGACACGTATTATGTGGGAATGCCCTAGATTAGGTCCTTTTCTACAAGCTCTACAGGAATCTCTAAGAAATAGTTTTACATCAAATTTAGTTCTCACCCCTGCATCATATTTGTTCTCTGACTTCCCCAAAGAATGCAGGGACCCAGATACAAGTAGACTGCTCAGGATCTCTATGCTAGCCAGGGTCGTGGTAGCTTCAGAGAGGCGCTAATAGGCCTCCTGGATCCCCCCTTCCCCATTCAGAACATCACTGCCTGAAGCAGCACATTCCTGGTTCATAATGGCTTCAGAGAGGTGTTAATAGGTAATGGAGCCTCCCTCCTGCACAACTTTTGTTAGGGGTGTTTCAACAGACACTGGCTGCATTTTCTATCCTCCGACTGCAACAGACTGTTTATTCTCTGGAAATTCTGCCTGTAGTTGCAAGGATTATGGGCTGTGTGCTGGCATTACTTTAAGGGGGTATTCTGTGCATTGTGAAGGGGCTTTGGTGGGTCTTGCTAGCTAGCCTATACTCTATGATGTAATGGGCTATTTACCTGCATTGTGCTGTCTGTTATGCCTTCCTGAGTCCTGCTAGACCACCCTGATCATGGCTGCATCTCTCCCAGGCTCTTTTCAGGCACCATTTTGTCTTCTCCTGCTTGCAGTCGTGATAGAGGTATCCTGACTTTGTTTGTGGTTAATGCATGCACAGTAGAGAGCTTGTTAGGGACTGTAGGACAACCAGGCTGCACATGCGCAGTGTGTTCCAGGCCTTCCTGCTGCATCCTAGTGTGGTTCCTTTGTTCTCTTTCCTGATATAGGCCTCCTGGATCCCTTCCCCATTCAGAACATCGCTGCCTAAAACAGCTCATTCATGGGTCATGGTGGCTTCAGAGAGGCATTAATAGGTAATAGATCCTCCTTCCTGCACAGCATTTGTTAGGGATGTTAGCCCATACCAGCCTCCTAGCCACCCTCCCACCCAAGCCTGACCCTCAATTTATTGTCCTTTGCTGTCACATGACTTCCTGCTACCATTTGGAGTTAAGTCCCTACTTCTCCAGTTGCAGCATATATTCGTCATCCACCAGAGGGAGTTTCCCTTTCAGTGTGCCAAACAGCTCCAAACCCCTCTACTCTCTACTACTCTCACACACTCTTGCTTACTCTGTTACTAATTTGCTCAGCCCCCCCACCTAGAAAACCTCACTGCACTGCACATCACTCCTGCTACTCTACTCTGTCCTGTACACCACCTCCTAGCTCCCATCTCCTGACACTAAACCCCCTTATCCATTAACCCCTAGCCCCCACCCACTCCCATTGCAACACTAGGAGTCACTATTTCACCCCTCTTTCCATGCTCCTAAGCCAGTCTTTTCCAGTCCCCCAGCAACCTCTGATAACCTCTTTGCAAGGCTCTAAGACCCCCCGGGGGTATTCGAACCTGGTACCTTCTGCACTGAAGTCGGTAGCACTACCACTACTCCACGGTGTCAGTCATCCTCACTGAAGATCAGCTATAGCCCTTATTATTTACTATAACTCAACCAACAAAAGTACAATGAGCACCAGCACACCACTACTATATCTGCTCACTTTTGCCCTCCTGGCTCAGACCTCTCCCTGACTAGAGCACCCGCCCACCACACCAGTTACTTCACCCCTAAGCAACCCCACAGAGGCTGGCCCCCCACCTTGGATGCACCCCCAACACCCCAGCACCCACCCCCTGCAAACACCCCTGCTCCCTCTGCCCTCTCAGGCCTGCTCTGGACCCACTTCTTCTTCTTTGCCATACCCATCCTTTGTGCTTTACTTATCCCCTGCACCCTTACAGTTAGGTCCTCACCCTGGTCCCGAACCAAGGGTCACTGTTGCCACTGCCCCTAATTAGAATAATTACATTGCTACTACTACTATCTGGGAATGTCCACCCAAACCCTGGACCCATGACTGCCAACCCTCCCAAACCCCACCTCGCAGCCGGTCTCTGCTTTGCCTCACTGAACATATGCAGCCTTCTAAAGAAATCCGCTGCTCACCTGTGTTGGATCATACAACGTCAGCTGGACATCATTGCACTAGTAGAAACTTGGCTTTCCAAATCCACCCCTGACTCCATTATCTCCCTCCTGGGGTACACCCTCTTCAGGGATGACTGGGTTGAAAACGCGGCGTTGGGTGTGCAATCTTCAGGCAGGACACCTTTAAAGGTCATGCATTCCCTGCACACAAGCTTGACTATGGAGTCCAAGCCCTAACACTTAAAATTATTCCAGACCCTGCCAGGGGCCCACTCTTCCTCATGGTCTCTTACATACTCCCGAGGAACCAGAACCCAGCGGTCCTGTCTCTCATTGAGTACCTTGCATCCCTTCCACACAAAGCTGAGCAAGTCATCCTAGGTGATCTCAACGTTAATTGGCTTGCTACGACTGCCTCCCAAACCAGGGACTCCTTTGCTGCCCTGGACATGACCCAGTTAGTCTCCCAGCCCACCAGATTCAACCGTTCAAGTGGTACCAGAACTCTCCTAGACGTTATAATATCAAACCACCCCCATAAAATCCGGGATATCAATATCCTCCCCAGCTCACTTAGTGATCACTCCCCAGTCCTCTGTCTCTGGTCATCCTCCGCACCGAAACTAGTGTCCCAGGCCACCTTGCACCAGTGCCTACACCCTAGTTACCTCAGAAAACTAAAACAATATCTAGACCAGTTGGACTGATCCCCTATCTGACATGCCCCTAACAAAGACATTGCTCTAGACCTCTTCACAGGTGTCTTCAGCAAGGCCTGTGATCTCTTCACTCCCCTCACCAGGATCCACTCCAAAAAACAAAATGCCCCTTGGGTCACCCTATTCCTTATCCAGAAACTTAAGAACAGGGATAATCTCTGACATATCGCTGTAGAATCAGGCAAGTAGGCTGATAGACAAGCCTACAATGCATAGCACAATAAGTGCACCTGGGCCATTATAAGGGCCAAGGCAGAGCACTATCAGGCCACCCTCGCATCATCCTGGGGTTTGGCCCGGACGTTCTGGCATAGCATGAAAGAGCTAAATGGGAAGACCCACTCCCCACCCCCACCATCCCAGCTCTCCATCGATGGCACTGTTACCACAGCTCCACTTCACTTAGCTGACTGTCTCAATGCCACCTTCTCTGACCTAAGCTCTGTCCTCCCCAGCTGTTTTTTTGATCCAGGCCCTGCCTTTCTCCCTCCTGTCCTTCATTGCCCTCCTTTCTACCTGTGCACTATATCCCCACTCAAAGCCAGGCCACACCTGCTAAAACCCCTCTGTAGCAATAGCCCCAGCAATGACCCCCTCGACTCCAGGATCCTCCACCTGGTCTTGGATGTTGTCCTAGTCCCCCTGACAGACCTATGTAGCCAGTTCTTATGCCTAGGTCAGTTTCCCAGTGTTTGGAAAACAGCCGTAATCACCCCTACACACAAGAGTGGAGAGCGATCCTCCCCCAGCAACTACTGGCCGATCTCCATCCTCCCACCACTCTCCAAAGCCCTTGAAAAAGTGTTGTCTATCCAACTCTCTGAGTACTGCACCTGGCCAAGTATAACATTATGTGCCAAGAGCCGCATGGCTTCCACCCAGGACACAGCACCAGTACTGCTGTCCTGGAGTTCTCTCACTACCTGCACTCTGCTCTTGTCTCTGGTAACCTTGCTGGAACAGTGTTCATTGACCTCGCCAATGCTTTTGACACTGTGAATATGTATGGGATATTTGTTTATGTTTTGTATTTTCTTTTTCTTTTGCATTTGTGTTTTAATGTATTGTTGGATATTTGAAATGTTGTGTATCATTTATATGTTGTCTTTATTTGAGTATTGTTATATATCATATGTTTAGATGTAACTAAGTGAAATATAAACAGGACTATCTTGTGAACAGGATTGTATAATCCTAATGATTAGAATTTCCTGTATAAAAATAAAGTTTTCATCATCATCATCATCTGTCTGCCACCCCCTCCTGCCTGACTCTCTCCACCAACTTGGCTTCTCTGCTGGACCCCTTGCCTGGTTTTCTAGCTACCTCTCAGCTAGATTCCAACATGTACAGATTAACGACTCCCTGTCCAACACCCAACCTGTTCGCTCCAGGGTCCCCCAGGGCTCCATCCTGGGTCCCGTACTTTTCAGTGTCTAGCTCAACACACTCCCCAGTTCCTGTACTGGCAAAATGCTCCTCTATGCAGATGATGCAGTTCTCTTTGCCTCACATCCCAATCCCTCCTCTCTCCAGTCAGTAGTGTCGGAACAGTTTGAAAAGTGGTAGGGCCAAGGACGTAAGGGGTAAATTTTCCCCGATTAAATATATTACCATGATAGCAAAAAGTGATAAGGCCACTTATGAAAGTGGTAAGGCCATGGCCCTAGTGGCCCACCCTGTTCTGGCACCTATGTCTCCAGTTATCCCTCCAGATCAGTTATAACCGAGTTGAAAGGTGGTTCCTAGATCACAGACTAGTCATTAATCTAAAGAAGACCAAGTCAATGCTCTTCTCCCACCACCAAAACAAGGCCACAAATGCCCCCCTCTTGATTCTTCTCAGCACACTGCACCCACTAGAGCGAGTGACCACCTACAAATACCTAGACATCACCTTCGATACTGCCCTCACGTTCCACACCCACATCAGTGCTCTTTCTTCCACCATAAACTCTCGGATAGGCCTACTGTACTGTCACAAGGATTGCCTTCCCCAAGTTGCCTTATGGCTGGCCATCACCTCCTCTGTCTTGTCCCTAGTGGACTACTATGGCTTGCCATCTACACTGCAGCGAACAACACTGCCCTCACCAAAATCCAGCTCTCCATCAATAAGGCCTCTAGGCTTCTGACCGGAGCCTCCAGCCATACCCACACATGCCTGTTCTACTCCACCGCCAACCTGCTCAACTTCGAGGAGCACCTGCGTTATCAGACCTGGCTACTAGCTAAAAAATTGCTTCTCAGGCTCCCTTCCACCAGGTATCTGCCTCCCTATGGCAAGCGTCCTTGTCTGTTGCCACCCATAGCTCTTTTAAGGCCACCTTCATGGTGTCCAGAACCAAGACCTCCCTAGCCCAGAGGTCCTTCTGCTACCGAGCCCCTGCCCGGTTCAACTCCCTTCCAATCAGCATCTCCGACATCACCAAAATTGATCCCTTCAAAACTGCCATTCTGAACCATCTCTTAGATGTCCATTGCTCTAGCTGCACCTAACCCTGCCTCCCCGTCCCCACTTCAGGGCCCTCCTGTCATGCCTTCCCTGACTTGGCAATGTCCTCTGGACAGCCTATCTCTCTCCCCCTAGTCCTTCCAACACCTTTCTCCCTCTATCCTTACTAGGTATATACTGGGTTGTACCCCCACTGTAACATCTGTGGATTTGTATGTCTATTGACTGTAACCTGTGCTATGTAACAGTATGCAACTTTAAGTGTACTTTTGTTCAACGTTTCTGCACCTGTACTCTTATCACTGTTGTTACCTGCACTGTGCAACATTGTCTGCTCTCCTGCGATGAGGTACCTTTGTAAATGAATCTCTGACTCAAAGGTTGTAAATCCGACTTGTACAAAATAAAATAAAATAAAACAAGAAAAGCCACTACCAAAAAATGGTTCCTGCAGGATCCTATAACTATATTGCAATGGCAAGATATTATGCTGTCAATTTACTGGATGGAATCCCTAACAGCACTTATAAATAAAAAAACAGCAAAGTTTGAAACAATATGAAGGAGATGGCATTATATATTTCTCCACTGAGGCCAAATTTTGTCCCGTAAGAGAATATCTTTACCAAACATCTTTCTGATTTGTTTTCAACACTGCCAATTCTAAATTTTTTTTTTTTTTTTTTACTTCATCCCTGACTGAAACTGTAATGAAATGTATGAAATCAAAAGTATGTAAACATATTTTTGTCAGAAGAAGGGTATCATCTTAATAGTCAAGTAATGTAAATAGTTTGTTTTAGATGTACTTGTTTTCATGTATGTATGTCTGTAATGTATGTCAATGGTTTAAATGACAGAAACTTGAAGTAAAGAAAGTTAAAAACAAAAAGAAAAGCAGTCAGACTGGCAGCAAAGTGCCTTAAGAGTGAATGGTAATAAAATGGAAGGCAACTGAGCTTGGGTGCATGCTGTACTCCACTTCTCTGTTGCTGCGTTTACATGTACTCCCTGATCGAAGAACAGCGATCAGTGATTTGTGACCCGACTGCAGCTCGCTTCTGTTTACATGCTAGCTGAGTCGGGTTCATGAGTGTTGCTTCAGTTTACATGAGTTGTCTGGCTGTGATTTGGAAGCTGGTGTCTGTTTTATTTGCACATGCGTTAGCAACTGAGCTATCAACAGTCATGCACAAATCAGTTAAACAATTATCATGCTTGTGCAATGAACCAATCGCATAGGGGATTGGTGTTTACATGCAGCTTGTAACCTGACTAGTGAGCATCAAGGAAAATGAACTGCTTGCCACCAATTGGAGTGGCAGTCCAATCGGGTCCTAACACCCCTCAGGTTTACAAGGTATGCATAACCGAGGAACTGGGAATCGATAAGCTCTGTCGAGGATTGCCAACCACATTACATGCTCCATGTAAACGAGGTATGTTTTAAGGGGGGCTGACACCATCTCTGGCTGGAATGGATTGGACCTGAACATATATGCCACACTAGATGCGGCTCTCACTGTTCCTGTGTCTGGCTCGGGGGGGGGGAGTAGATACTGCTAGGGGAAGGAACACCCATTGAAATCAACATTTGTTCAGTTGCAATTCTGGGAGTCACCGGTCAATATAGTTATGGTCACTACATTGCAGTGCTCCCTGTTTCACATCACCAAGGTGGTGCTGCAATAGTGACTGCCTGTCACCTGGTGATCACTCTCATTCCACTTACTTGCCACATTGCAGCATGTTGCTGTCTCTGTTTGGGGGTTCTCTCTACACTGCGTCCCTGACACTGGGGCCACTCACCACCTCTTTTGATCCTGTGCTCTCTTTCTGGGGAAGGGGCACGCTGCTGTCTCTCCTCCTCAATGTTTGTTCTTGGAGCCCATTTCACACAGTCCAGGGTTAAGCTAGAGCTCTGCAGGAAATGCTCTCTCACTTCTCAGCACTCTCACTCCAATCTACTGGGTGGGTCAGTGGGTACCATCACAGACAGCAATGCTCAGGCTGGGCAGTGTGGCACCGATGAAGCACCAGAAAGAGAGGAGCTCAGGGACAAGAACACACACTCTCATTCACACAGAGACACAACCAAGTTCAATGGACACTTCTGCTGGGGGAAGGATAAATGGTATTTATTTGTTCTTTACTGCTTGTGGCACAGAGAGTGGGGGATGCAGTGTATGGCTGGGTACCCAGGCATCCGTATGGTGGGTGGGAAGATAAACAGTGAGATCAGTTAGGGGATGAATGAAAGGAATAAAGCACTCTCATTGGCGCACTGCATTTCCTTCAACCAGAGAATGGCTTCCAGCTGTGAAACTGTGACTAGAGTCATAGTCTGGTATCATGCTCATTGGTCTGTCAGGGAAAAGCCCTGTGTAGATTGCTCTGCGTTGGACTCCTCCCTGACGTTCCTCTGAAATTTATTCTACTACAAGACGTTTCTTGTGCACACACAAAGAAACATACAAAACTATAAAGAATTTAGATTAGTAACTACCCTCATTTGAAAGGCCTTTTTGGCCTAAATGCAAAAATGTAAAATAATGCACTTGGAACACAGAAATCTAGGAGCAGGGTACAAATGGGTGAAGTGGTACTGACAAGATAAGAAAGGACACATTATAAAAAAGAGCTTTTACATACAGTTGGTAACTGTTTAACAACATTATGCATCTATGGCTGCCACTGTACATCTGCTGCAAACCCATAATGACATTCCTCACTTGAAGTGAAAAGGGGGCAGGAGAAGGCCATAATTGATTCCTTTTTTTTGTGTTAAAGGGGTCCATTTCTTTACAACAAAAACAAGGAAAAGTATAATTTCCAAAATGTGCAGATGAGCACAGGGACCACTGTTTTCCAGATCATGCCACCACCGGCAACTACCACTTCAAGGCTGCCACTATCCCTGTCTAATACAATCAAGGGGAAACCAGAAGTAGTCCACCAGCCCTGAGATCAATATGGTTAAGGCACATTTGACATAAATGACTGCTTAGAAAAGAATACGAGAGTAACTGTGATGATGAGCAAGTCCCATACTAGATCTGTAGTTTGTTGATAGACTCCTCCTGAGTCTGATTTGTACAGCTGCATGGACCAAACTCCATGGATGTTATGCCATCATGAGATTTGCATAAGAGCACTGTGGAAGCACATAACCAGACCCCTGTCTGATGGGCCGCTACAGTGCTCTGACATAGTTACTAGTGATTCTGTTCATGCAATGCTTCCCTTCCATGGCCTGCATAAACATACCCACTTCCTGGCACACAACATTTTTGTTCTGTAACTGCAGCAGTGATGGCCACCGTGTGTGATGTTGACTTAAACTGCTCATACATGACTATCGTGCATGCATAGTTATGTCAGCATCGTCATGTTGAGCAGAGCTGACTACAGGGCAAACTGCACATGTCCGAGTATCACACATGCACAGCACTGTAATTGCTGCAGTATTACTTAGGGCTGCAGCAAAAATACTGCATATTCTTTTCCAGGCTCTTGCCACTCCTAAAAGCTCTCCACAGCCATACTGGCTCTGACCAAATCTTGTTTGAATAGTGACAGGGAAGAACTGGAGAGTAATAAAGGCAGTAGGGAAATTCAGGCTGTGACGGCAGAGTAGGCAAAAGATTGCCTTCCTACAGGGCAGAGTGGCTTTGGGGTAGCACAAATAGATAAGGATGCAGACCTGAGTGAGAAAGCAACTTCTTTACAGTAGGCAATTCCCCTTAGACAAGGGGGACTGAAGACATTCAAAAGTTTGAATACAAAGTGCAACCTCCCCACTGGCCCCCCTTGTTTAACTAGCAGAGCTTCTCCTCTCACCACCACATCTAGGGGGGTAAAGAGAGGGGTGGGGGTTTATATTTTATAAAAAAGTTTTTTTTAAAAATCACCTCCAAAGCCACCACATACAAGGTGGACTAGCCTGTTATACAAAACAGACAACCAAGTGTGGCAATTACCTGAAACACACCTGGTAGGGACCAATGGCCATGGCCAACAACCTGGGTCCCTAGGAGAAAACATTTGCTTAGGGCTATGCTAGGTTTGCACTTCTGGTCAGGGGCACCCAAGTAACTCCAGAAACAATGAAGCAATTATATTACTGTCCAAACTAGGTTGGGATTCTAGATTGTGGCTTTTATTCATGTAACAATGTAGGAATAAGCACAAAGCAAAGATGGACCCCCAAGCCAGCCCGGTGGCACTGAGGGTTGAGGTGCTGGATGTTACACCTTGCGCCATGCTGGTGACCCGGGTTTGGGAATGAGCCAGGGCCATCGGGGGTCAGTGGGGAAGGAGAAGATCGAGCATCCGGAGGACTGCTCTCTTCTTCTGGGGTGGGATCCAGGGATTACTGAGCTCAGTGGCGGCACCCAGCGGAGACAGGGGCACACCACTCAGTAGTGAGGCCTGTAGAAGGGTTGGCATCAGCAGGACATCTGTGGGAGGACCCATGCTGGCATCCATTGCATGCTGCACCAAGGGGGAAAGTATCCAGAAAAGTCTCCTACACCGTCGGTGAGATGACAGTGGCCCCGGGGGATTTCGCCCACATCAACTGCGGCCAATGCACCGGATCCTCCTCCATGCCCACCAGCGACAACAAGTAGGCACTTCACACTTAAGGAGCTAGCCACTGAGGGAGGGTGAAATCAGCCCCAGAGATGGTACAGGGGTCGAGCCTGCCTGGGGGTTGTTTGGAGAAGTCAAGGGAGAAGTAAGGGTTCAGGCTGGGAGTAGGGCGGACTCTGAGTGGGCACTCCTGAAGGATGCCTGGGGGGTGTAGGTGAAGAAACAAAGTTACAAAACGATGGACCCCCATAGGGCCAGACATACTGGTTATGCAGATTACTGAGGTACAGACATTCCTGAATTCCCATTTAGCCTAGGATGAAGAAAATACACACTGGTGAACACTCTGGTTCCTACTGGAAAATTGGCACATCCGGCCAGGTACTGGTACAGTTCCCATATCTCACAGGAGTGAAAGTGGTATACGTGGCCACCGGAGCACATACAGGCTCAGAATTTTAGAACTCACTATACTGGGGTAAACTGAATTAAAACAACCCATATACTAGGGTAAATACTTTTCTCAGGCATTGACCAATTGCATTAAACAAAAAGAGATAGGTGCCTTTCAGAACCTGTAGAGGTAAACTGGTTACTCCAGATCGGCAGTCTCCTACCTTTTGTTTCCAAGCTTATATTCAGCCATTCATCTGGTTAATAACACCACATAACTAGAAACACTGCAGATGTTATCTTAAATGTACGTCACACTTAACATACTACTAAAACAACTCAGGGGTGCCAGAATTAAAAGTTCCGTACATGGACAGTCACATGCTGGATTCCAAATGTAGGCAGACACCTTTAGAGAGAAACATCTCAGGTGACAGGGTCCCTATGTCAGAAAAATTCCCCCTTTAGAAATTGCAGGTACTTCAAGGTTTACACAAAAAGACACAAAGTACTCACAGAGCAGTTGTCGCAAGGCAGCTTTCAAAATAGTCCAGACTGGACCAGGGGATTGCCCCTGAATCCTGAAGTTCACCCCATCCCTCCTGGGATGGGACACAGGGAAAATCATGAGACAAGGTCTCCACCACTTCTACAGCTAGAACAGTTGTCATCCACTAGGGTGAGAACTTAAAATAAAAAAAAAACAGGTGACTCTCTGACAGAGCTGTAATGAGGAGCTGCCTAACTACTGCCTCCTCCTGGAACTCCAACTACAAACCACTGACTAACATTCTAAAGCTAGCTCCCTTGCAGCTGGCCAGTGTGGCTCATGCTGCTACGACAGTTCTAAAATGACATTATTCCTCCAGAGTTCAGCTGAGACTGAAAACAGAGAGAGAGAGAGAGAGAGAGAGAGACAGAGTGAAACCCATTTAACTGGCATTTCACTTGCTGCCTTCCCTGCCTACCACTGATTCTAACCGGGATTCTCAAAACCCCTGGGAACAAGGGAGTTACAAAAGCATAATGTGAGGTACTATAACCTTGAATCATAATCCAGCCATTGTAGCAAAGCCATTATGACACAGGGGTGTTTTCTAGAATGTGCCCCTAGTGCAGATTATCCAATCCTAAAATAGAGTTGATGAAGCCTGGCAAGGAATGAAGGTTAAGCAGAACACAGTAGTGGTGTGCTATAAAAAAGTATAGGTAGTAGAGATGTGAAAGCAATTTCTTGATAGGAGAAGGTGGATAAAAGGGGCCGGGGATGGTATAGCTTTATTTTTGGTTGAAAAGATTTTGTTAGCAGGGTTACGTGTGACTCAAGAGAGAACGATGCATCAAGGTGCATCCCTATGTATTTAAAGGCTTGGACTACTGTGGTATTTCCAGATAGTGAGTAGATTTTGAGAGGGTATAGAGAGAGGCTGTTCTGGAGAATTTGGAGGCGGGGTTGATGAAAACCATAAATTTTTATGGGGTATTAAGAATTAGATAGTTACAGACCCAGTGCTGCTGAGGGTTGAGGCACTGAACGCCACGCCTCACGCCACACTGGTGACCTGGGTTCGAGAACGGGCTCATGCGGCCGGAGGTTGGCAGGGAAAGAAAGGATTGAGCATCTGGAGGACCAATCTCCTTTCGTGGGAGTGAGGGGGGATGTTGGCCTTGCAGTCTGGAGACCCCTAGTGGTAGCATGGGGCAAATTCAGCAGTCAGGTCCTGGCACGTGAGGACAGCTACATCAGCTCTCCTGTGGGTGTGAGTGGGAGTGCTAATGCGCTGTGCTGGAGCACACTGCACTTCTGGGCCAATGAAGGGAAGTAAAGACAAAATATCACCTTCTCACTGGTAGGTGAAGGTAGGTCTAAGGGTAGGCACCACGTCCATTCCAGGTCCAAGTCATACTTCAGGTCTTCCTTTCATCCTCTCCCACAAGACACTATAGATTGAGCACCGGTTAGGAGTTGGCAGTCCTTGCTCTAAGGAGGGGGCATAGATCCGGGGGAGGGGGTCGGAAGAAGTGGTGAGAAGAGAGGATCATGGCCCCAGACAGGCATCTGGACTTCAAGAGGACAGAATTACCCAGCTGGAGAGCATCCAGCGAGGTAGGATGAGGAAATAGAATTGACAAAAAATAAAAATGAGATGGTTATCTAAGAACCATGATTTCAGCATATTGAAGTTGGAATTAAGATTTTGATTAAGCCAATACATGTTATTGGATGAATGGACTAGGACTGCATTTTCAGCATAGAGTTGTACTGATGCATCACCATAGTAGTTGGGAAGCTCATTAATGAAGAGACAAAACAGTAATGAACCAAGAATTGATCCCTGATGTACACCATGTGTTATAGTTCCTGAGGGAGGACAGTGATCTGGACCACTTCACTCTTTGTGATCTACCAGTGAGATAGGGAAGGGCTGGCAGTATAGCCTAGAGGTTATTGCAGCAAGCTGTGAATGAGCTTGGTGCATCCAGCAGACAGATCTGGGTTTGATTCCGGCAGCCTCCACTTGCATACTGTGTGTACTGTGTGACTCTGAGTAAGTCACTTAACCACCCTAGTGCTTCCAGGTCACCCCTGAAACAGGCACCTGTGTCTATTGGGTCTTACCAGGTTACCAAAGAATGAATAAATAAATATCTGCAGTCATGTTAGCTCTAAGGAGTTGAGACCCAGTAGGTTCAGTTTGTTAAGTAGAAGGTGATGATTGACAAGGTCAAAGGCCTTTTTACGTTAACAAACCCTGCATTGTTAACATGGTCTGAATCGCTTGCCTTGAGAATATACTGTCAAAAAGCCTAACCAGGGCCATAGTCATACTATGAATCTGTCTGAAGCAATGCTAGCAGTCCTTAAGTAGATGGTGTAGTTGGTTATACAAAATCATCTCTTTGGTTTTAGTCGGGGGACAGAGATTTGAGATAGGTCTACAGTTTTCAATGGCATGTGTGCCACCTTTATGGAGGGGACTACCACAGCCACTTTCCATTTACTTAGTACAGTTCCTGTTAGGAATGACCTGTTTAAAAGACTACAGATAGGTGCAGCAAGTGCTGGTGCCCCTAATTTGAGGCACTTTGGCTCAATTGTATCATGACCAGAGTAGCTCCCTTCCTTTAATTTTAATAACTTAAGAACCCTTCGTTTTTGGATGTTGTTTTTAAGTGGAAGGCAGGGCACATACCAAGATCAGCATGGTGTTCTGTAGGAATAGAGAAATTAGGGGTTGGTGAACGATGCAACATGTACCTGTCCAGGTCAGTAAAAAACTGAGTTATTCTTTCCCTGATTGAAGATGGATCTCGTAGTATGCCACTTCCTGATATTATGGAACTACAGAAGGACACTGTGTTTATTTACCTTTCATTATAAAGTTAATTTGTTTCCAAAATTCCTAAAGCTTGCTTCTATTTTCTGTTAGAAGTGAGCAGTAGTATGTTTGCTTTGCTCCGCAGAGCCTTGTTTTGCAATGTTTTTTCAACTGTCAATACAATAACCAATTAGTGAAGATGGTTAATTTTGAATGATTTCCAGGCAGCATCCCGTCACTTCATGAGGGACCTTATCTAGTTGAAAAGCCAGGGAGCTTTGATACCTTTGGACCTGCGCTTGGTGAGGGGTAGGTGCTTATTGATAATGTCAGTAAATGTTGCGATGAAATAGCCTGGGGCCTGATCAATAGTGGGAAACTGTGTGAATGGTCCCCAGTCTGTATTATATAGTTTTTTTAAAATGTCTTTTTTTAGCATTTATCATAGACATGACATCTAATCAAATAACATAGAGCAAACAGACTGATATCTTGATCCACAGCTGGGTAATATTTCACTTAATCAAAGGATTATTATGCATTTGCTATATAGTGGTACATCACTTAGGGGTAACTATAATAACATTTTCTAGATTTAGATCAACTATTGCTATGTAAGAGAGTCCATGAGCTACATGGCTGTAGCAGATGAGAAAGGATTGTCCAGGAATTCCAGTCCAAACAATTTTATCCCAGAAAGGGATTAATGTTACCATGTATCAACCTAAATGAAATTTAACATCACACCATAATATTTATACAGCACACAACTTTCCAATTTTAAATACTGAAGCAATCTTCTCCCCTCCTCCCCCTAATTCCATATCTTTACTTATGCCCCAATAAGAAAAAAAAAACTGACCATATGAAAAACAACAGGTAATTAATAAACCCCTATTTCACCCATGCAGAGAAAATTCTCCCACCTTATAATAAAACCTTACAGAGAAAATTAAACCAGAAGCTAGTTTAGCATTTAACCTATGAACATATATATGAACATATGAAATTTGACAGCAGATAAAGGCCTAGAGGTCTATCAAGTCTGCTCGAATGTGCAGCTAGCACCCCTTATTCTGCAGCTGCCCCTCCCTTCCACCCTTCCCTTCATTGACCCTCCCCCTTGTCCAGTCCCATCCTCTTTTGAAGCAGTCCACTGTTCTACTGGAAACCTCTTCCATGAGTAATACTTTCCACCCAGCCACCACCCTCTCTGTAGAAAAGTGTCTCCTCATCTCCTCCTGAACCTTCCTCCTTCAGTCTCATATCCGCACCTGCTGTCCTCTCCTCCCTTACTTTGAACAGCCCTCTGTACCTGTCTTGTTTATTTCTTTCATGTACCTAAAGGTTTCAATCATGTCCCCCCTGTACCTCCTGTCCTCCAGTGAGCACATGTTCAACTCCCTCAGCCTCCTCTTATATGATAAGTCCCCCAGCCCCTTGATCATCTTTGTCGCTCTGCACTGCACCCCCTCCAGTAACTTAATGTCCCTCTTCAGATACGGGCATCAGTACTGCACGCAGTACTCCAGGTGTGGTCTAACTAATGACCTATACAGTGGCAGAATCACCTCCTCCCTCCTCAAGGATATACCCCTTGTAATACAACCCAGCATTTTGCTGGCCTTTGCAGCTGCCTTCTTACATTGTGCAGAGTTGTTTATTGACCCTGTAATGAGCACCCCCAGATCCTTCTCCTCCTCTGTCTGGGCTAGCTGCACTCCCCCCAGCTGGTAACTCCTCCTTGGGTTCTTCATCCCAAAATGCAGCACCTTGCACTTTTTGGCATTAAACCCCAGTTGCCAGGTGTCTGACCAGGTTTCAAGCTTTGACAGATCATCCTGCAACCCTGCCATCCCCCTAGGTCATCCACCACTGCTACTACCTTGGTATCATCAGCAAATAGACTGATCTTGCTCTTGATGTCCAATGATATGTCTGCAATGAATATCCCAAACAACACCAGTCCCAACACCGAGCCCTGTGGAACACCACTCGTCACTACCCTTGGGTGTGAGAGCTCCCCACCAGTGGCATCACCAGGCTGATTTTGGGGAGGCTACAGCCCCCACAATGTAAGCTGAAGCCCCCCCAATCATTTCCCCATTGAGAGAAATAATCACATCTGGACAACCAATTTAGTGCTGGCTGCCTGGCTTTTTTTTAATTTATTTTCTGTGCCATGCGTGATTTTGGCCACTAGATGTCCTCGTTCTATGCCTTAGTGAGGTGCGCCACTGCTGGTCGCATGATCGCAAGTCCGGAACAGAACCCTTACCCCACGTGGTGAATGTTGTGCGCGACTGTGCGACGGAGCACTGTGTCCACAGAGGACCACTTCCCGCCCAACTGGATTTATCTGTACCAGTGCCAAACTGCCAACCACAGGACTGAGGTGAGCCAAAGAATGGGTTGTTGAGTAGCTGCCTGTCAGTCCAGGGGGGGGGGCACTGATGGAAAAGGAGAACATTCAATGACAGTTATGCAATGTGCCATTTTCACTGCAGCTACAGACATAGATGCATCACAGTGCAATCGGAAAAGCACTGAAATAAATGGGGTTGGGTGGTTCTAGCAAGCTTGTTGTGGGTGTTGGACTGGTGGAAGTTGGAAACTGTAAAGAGATTGCTAAAAGGAAAAGGAAAAACATTTCAGTTTGGGTTTGGGGTGCCTTATTTAAAAAAATACAAACAAAAAAACACAAGAGGGTGAAAGTAGGGGTTGGGGAAGGTAAGACAGTTTAGTAGGTGAGTGGGGTCTGGGCCTGACCGACTCTGTGTTGGTCTTGTGGACTTTAGTGTACTGTAGTAGTAGTAGTACAAAACTCAGTACAGAGCAACAGAGGTCATCACAAAAAAGAAAGGGGGATTTTTTCTTCTGATATGTGTGAGGCAGTTGCTTTGATGTTGTAGGGGAGAGAGGAGTGCTGTACATTAAAGTATGCTACTACTAGTTCATTTTACATTTGTGAAGCTTCCTCCCTAAACCTTCAGTTTGGGCAGCTCAAAATTAGTCTTAAAGGCTGACAGTGACAGTGTCCCTTTATTGTTCTCAGCTTCTTGACAGAAATAACTAGAGATCAGAGAAAACTAACAGCCTTTTTCTCAGTTGCCTACCTAATGGATTTGTGTTGAGTGTTTGTGCTTGTGGCAAACAAGGGTAGCAAGCTCAGACAAGGCAGCCAGTGATACAAAGCACTGCCTAAGCTAAAACCTTTTTTTTGTCTGACTTCTCATATTTGCTCAGGGTACTGTATGTAACTTTCCCAGCAGATCTGCTAGGATAATGCAGTCTGTCTGTTTTCCTCTGGGGTCTCCAGTAAGCTTCCAACTTTATTTGGGATCCTTAACATTCCCAGCAGATCTGCTGGGATAATAGTGTCTCTCTTGTTGTCGTCCTCGGTGGTCCGGTAACTGTTTCCACATGTACCAAAAAATAGAGGTCATGATAGCCAGCCTTTTTAAACATATTTTCCCCCCATTAAAATGCAGGAAAAACCACCATTTGAAGGTAAAAATGTCAAAATTCTACGGGGGGGCATGCCCCCGGACCCCCCTAGTTGGGTTAATATTTTGACTGGGGGCATTAGCCCCCACAACTTTCTCCCTCTGGTGACGCCCCTGCTCCCCACCCACCACCACCCTCTGTTGCCTTCCCTGAAGCCAGTTCCCTACCCATCTCACCAGCTTTGCACCTGCCCCTGTGCCTACTAACTTCCTTCCCAGCCTTCCATGTGGCACTGAGTCGAATGCCTTACTGAAGTCCAGATACAGAACATCCACTGCATGGCCTCTGTCCAGTTGCCTAGTTACCCAGTCATAGAATTCCACCAGGTTGGTTTGGCAGGATCTGCCCTGTATGAAACCATGTTGTCTGCTGTCCTATAGTCCTTTGGCCTCTAGGAGGGCCACCAGCCTTTCCTTCAGGATAGTCGCCATTAGCTTACCCATGATGGATGTGAGGCTCACTGGTCTGTAGTTTCCCGGTTCATCCTTGGGGTCACTCTTGTGGTGCGGCACCACATGATCCATCCTCCAGTCCTGAGGTACACACCTTGAATGTAGTGAGGCACTAAATAGGTCTGCCAAAGGTCCTGCAAGGACCTCTGCCAGATCCTTCAGCACCCTGGGGTGGATGCCATCTGGGCCTGGTGCCTTATCCACCCTCAGTGCCTTCAAACCCTCCCGAACTCTGCCCTTCATGATTTCCCCATCTGTCACCCCCTTCCCCCCTGTTTCTGCCATTTCTCCCCCCTTGGGTGTCACCCCCCTCTTCTCTTTAGTAAATACTGAGCAGAAGTACTCATTTAGTGCTTCTACCTTATCGCACCCTGCTTCCACCAACCCCTCTTCCTAGCCCTTACTGCTATGGTCCTTACAGCTCCTTTTCTCCCTGATATACCTAAAGAAGCTCTTCTCCACCTTCTTAATGCCTTGTGCCAGCCTGAGTTCCGTAGATGCCTTGGCTCTCCTTACTGCCTTTGTCACCTCCTTTGGTTCCGTCAAGTACTCTTTCCTGTCCTCCCCTCTCCCTGTTTTCTTGTACTTCCTATAGGCAGCTCTTTTCCTCCTTACCTTTTCCATGACCTCAACCAGCTCAGTTTCTTAGCCCTAGCCTTCTTGCTCTGGGCCTTGCAGCAGGTTCCAGTTGTCTCCACTATCCCCAGCTTTATGAGCTCCCACTCTGGTTAGTGTCCATACTAGATTGAATTCTGGCCAGGTACCCTTTTACCACTTCTCCGATCCTCCCAAAGTCAGCCCTCCTGAAGTCCAGCACTCTTGTGCCAGATTCTACTC
This sequence comes from Neoceratodus forsteri, assembly GCA_016271365.2. Classification (NCBI taxonomy): domain Eukaryota; kingdom Metazoa; phylum Chordata; order Ceratodontiformes; family Ceratodontidae; genus Neoceratodus; species Neoceratodus forsteri. The sequence goes on from CM028136.1 coordinate 90,214,076, forward strand.
CTTCCTTGCCCATATCTAATGTAAGCCATACTGAGTGGTGGTCACTCCCTGACAGCGGTTCCTCCACTGTAAGTCCTCTCACGAAGTCCCCATTTGCCAGCACAAGGTCAAGGGTATTCCCTATCCTGGTTGGTTCACTGACCATTTGCAGCAGGGAGCTGTCCTGGAAGGCATCCAGCAGTACCTGCTCCCTTCTGTTCCTGGTTGTTGGGGTACTCCAGTCCACTCCTGGCATGTTGAAGTCCCCCACAATCACCACACTACCATTCTCGAAGGTCCTCCTGATCTGTCCCACTAGTTCCCTGTCTAACTCCTCCATCTGAGATGGTGGTCAGTACACCACTCCCATTCTAAGAATACTATTCTTGGAATCCTGGATTTGCATCCAAATGGACTCCGTACTACCCTCCTCCCCTTCCTCCCTTACACACTTCAGTCCTTTCTTCACATATAGTGCCACACCCCCTCCTTTCCCAATCACCCTGTCCCTATGAAATATTCTGTACCCTGGTACAGACAGGTCCCAGTCATTGTATTGGGTGGCCCATGTTTCTGTGATGGCTGCAATGTCCACCTCTCCCTCTGCCATAAACACCTATAGCTCTGCAGTTTTCCTCTCAAGGCTCCTAGCATTAAGGGTAACCACTTTCCACCCTTCCCCACCCATCCTGCCCTCCTTTACTAGCATTACCAATAGTACTTGACATTTGCCCTTTTGTCACTGTTACCGGGGTAAGCTCATATGGTTTCCCAACCTGTGGTCTCTGCAAGTCTCTTGTCCAATTGTCACCCCCCCCACTTCTAGTTTAAATTCCCTACTTCCTCTATGTACTCCTTCATCCTCTGTTTCAACACTTTCTTTCCCTCCTCACTCAAGTGTAGTTTGTCCTTGGGATAGAGACTGCTGTCCTCCCAGGTCCCTCCCAACCCCCCAACAGCCCATACCCTTTAGCACAACACCAGGTTCTTAGCCATCCGTTAAAAATTCCTCTATTACCAGCTTTCTTGTTGTGCTTGCCTTGGGCACTGGAAGTATCTCCGAAAAAGTTATTGATCTTCCTGCCCCCTGACATAATTGTCCTAGTTCCTCAAACCTCCTCTGGACTATATCTACTGTCTTGTCAGCCAGGTCGTTCATCCTAAGATGTATAATTAAATGAGGCTTGTCCCTACCCCTTCTAGCATATTTCAGAACAGATTGTCCCACCCTTTCCACTTTCATTCCTGGCATGGCCTCCACCCAAATGCGACTATGCCTCTCCCCCTTGCTACCCCACCAGACTTCTCTTAGTATTGAGTCCCCCAGCACTAAGATTCCACCACTCTTACTCCCTGCTTGCTTCCATTTATCTCCCTCTCTCATTTCCGACTCCTCTTCTTCCTCCTGCACATTATTTCCCCCTTTTGCCCCTGTTGCAATTCTCCCAGCAGAACTTCCCCCTGCTCTGGTTTGGTCCAGGCATTTATCAATTACTCCTCTAATTTCATCATTTCCCTCCTCCACCTTCTTCCTCTCTAGCAGTGCAAAACTATTTTCTGAAGACCGTTCACAAATGCCCTCTACCTCTCTCTTCATAGTAACCTCTTCTCTTCATTCCACTCCATGACTTTTGCCACTCCTTCGCCTCCCCTCACAAGCCCCTATCTTCTCCTTCCATTTGTCTTTTGTCTCCTGACCTGGTTTCCCCAGCAATCGTTCTTCCTGGACTGGGCCCCCTTTCCCTGCTTCCCTTCTTCTGACCTTCTCCTCACCACTGTTGGCTTAAATCACCCTCCCTCATCTCCCGATCTTCCTCCCTCCAGTATTAGGCTAAACCCACCCCCAAGTCTGCCTTGCCTGTCTTAATTCCTCCTGCAGACCCTCAATCTCCTTTCTGAGTTTCTCTATGTGAATGCACACTAAACATCCTCCTACACTCCAGGCAATTTTTAGAAAGATTGGTGCACCTCAGTTGTTGCAGCCTACCACCCTACCCATTGCTGTCATTGCCCCGCGACCCCCACCTTCCAGATGCAGGATACAAACACTCCCCCAAGTCTCCCCTCTCCCTCCTCTATCAGTGTAAATCATTCTTTTCTTTATTTTTATTACCCCCTTTGTTGTACATGTTTAGATTGAGCAACTGCTTTTTATATTCCTAACCTTCCTATCCAAACTCAAAAAGAGACTTTAAGTAGCTATTGCACAACCTTCTTCAAACTCAAACTCCTCCTTTTCACAATGCAATAGCAATGCAAAGAAGTAACAAAGAAAGCTCCTAGATTTGCAGTTACTTCCCTTCCACTGAGATAGCAGTCACCTCTTCACTTGCTGCTGTTCCTTTCCTGGATGTCTGCTTCTGCTATGACAGGTGCATATCCTTTGCCCATTTGAGGGAGTGATGTCAGAAACCCTGGTATAAAGGAAATCATGGATCAGGGGTGGGTGGGGTGAGGTGGTGGGTCCAACCCAAGTCTTCCAGAAACAATCAGGTAGCTGAGGCCCCTGGTCAGACCATTAGCACCTTTCCCCCACTATGCACTAATCTTTGCAGCAAGTGAAGCCAGCAAAAATGAATCACAATTCTACTCAAAGCCCCAAAAATAAGTTTGCTACCAAAAGAAACAGGACTCCAATTCAAACAGCTTCACCAACAACACATCAAAATAGGCTTGAAATTAAAAGATATAGGTCTCTGATTCAAAGAAACAGCCTCAGTTAAATCACACCACATAGGTTTTAAATCAGAAGAAATAGGCCTCTACAAATGCAGCCTGCTACACAGCAAAACATCAAGCAAATGAGCCCACTTATAGCCACCAAAACAGGTTTCAAATTCCAACAGCCCCAAAACAATACCCTGTTAGCCCCTTAGAAGAAATAAGAAAGAAAAGAAATAACCTTCTACCAAGTAAAATCCACAAGAAACAATGTAAAAGCAACAAGAAGATACTGTACTGTAACAAACCTGATCCTTTCCCTTCCTTCTGAGAAGCCAAAGCAACTGACACCATCCTGCTAAAGAAAGAATACCAGTTAGGTTAGGAGTCCAGTTTGTGTAATGAAGTATGTTCCATATCCTATCATGCGAGACGGGTAGGGCTCTATGTCTCCTCGTCATCAGAATCTCCTGCTCAGGTATGCCATTCTGCTGCTTTGTGATATGCCCATTTGCTTGCCTCAATAGGATCCATGAAGATATATATTTTACTTTGGCAAATGATCTGAAGCCAGGCAGGGAAAATCACTGTATGTGGTATGGCAAGTTATCTCAGTGCTCATCTGACTCCATTTACCTTTTTTCTGTAATGTCGTGTGGCATAACTAATATTGGGGAATATTTGAACCTGGGATTCATCCTGGGGCAGAGCAGCCGCTCATCTAGCATACCGAAGAATTCTGTCTCTGGCCTCAACACCCAAAGTAATCAACATTAGGGTACGTGGCTCCTCAGAGTTCAATGAGTGGCCACGAGGGGTGACCCGATATATCTTCTGGATCTCCCATGTTTCTTTCACACCTTCTGGTAACAGTTTGCCAGAGGATCATTCCTTAATAAACATTAACGGGTTATCTCCTTCACTGCCTTCGGGTAAACCCACTATGCAGACATTTGTGGCTCTGGTTTGGTTCTCAAGCAACTCAGGTCTTGCCCACAAGTGTTGATGTTCCTTTGCCATTAAGGCAGTAACACCCATTGAGGCATCAGCCTGTTTCTGTACCTCTTTCATGTTCCCTTTCAAACCATCGACTGCATTCTCTAGGTGCACAACTCTGCTGTTAAAATCATCCACCTTTTGGTAGTGAGCAGACATTGAGTGAATCAGTATTTGCAGCTTAAGTCGCAGAGTAACAGTTGACTTCCCAGAGCCTGATGCTTCTTCAGCCTGGAAAGGTTCCTCCGGTCTGAAGGCCCCTCCAGCCCCTTTGCTTTTACTGGCTGCTTCTGCCATTTTTTCTCTCTTAGGGTTACCCATTTTAGATCATTCAAGGCTGCTCTTTTCACTGATGTGGTCAGCATTTCAATTTAAAACTTTCAAAATGAGGATCAGGGCAGATTTCAATCAATATTTCAAAAGTTGCTGTTTGCTGCTCAGGCTCCGCAGTGCTCCCCCCCATCTGTATTATTAATTGATCTAGTTTAAGCTCCCATAAATATTTAACTGTAAGCCAATGGTATCATGATCACTCGGAAGCCGTTTCACAGCTCTGGCCCCCACAGTTAATGCATCTGCATGGTATGTCAGCAGTTAAGTGCATTGCCGATAAAACACGGATGGCCCCGATCTGCTGCTCAGTCCTACTCAGGCTTCCCTCACTGCAGCACTGCTCCCTTTGCAGCTGCTGCTGCCCACTGCTCCATTTCAGATGACCAAGGTAATTCACATTCGGATCCTTGTGCCTTCATGCTGATTTACCCCTGATTGAATGCTCAGCAGTGCCCAAGCTCCCAACTCTTTCTGCTTTGCCCTACTCTGTCTTCTAGCTTGCAACACTCTATACTAGCTTGTTATTTTTGTAAATTGTTAAACTGAGCAGGATTTACTGCCTGTATATATTGGGGACTAGACACTGTTAGCAGAGAAAATTCCCTAGTACTTGCTATTTTTTCAACTGTGTATTTTATGTGACCTAAATTCTCTTTTTTCCTGTTGTTCACATTGTTCTACCTCCTGCTAATGATTCTGATCTAAATCTTCTTTTTTTCTCTGCTGTTCACACTGTTCACTGAGACCCCTGCATCCAAACCCCCCTGCATCCATTCTCATTCTCTCTCTCTCATTCTCACTCTCTCACTCTCTCTCATGTCAGCATGGCTCAGTTGGTAGCACATCCGCCTCTGGACCAGATGGTCATGGGTTCTCATCCCACACCGGGATTGAACTTGCACCTAAAATGCTGGCATCTGAATGTAGTATTGGGGGGTACTGTACTGCTGGGGTGTGCCATCCTTCAGATGAGACATTAAACCGAGGTCCCTTCTACCCATCCTGATGGGTGTCCCGGTGGAAGTAAAAGAACTCAGATCACTATTCGCAAAGAGTAGAGGACATTCCCAGTGTCCTGGCCAACATTCTCCTTCCCATAAACTGGTTCACGCAATTGTCCAGGCTGTGTGTGGGTGTTGATGTGTGATATGGCTGCCACTACACATTCAGTCTCTTCACTACCAGTCTAGCATTGCCTGTAAAGTGCTTTGGGATACACTGTGTATGAAAAGCGCTATATAAATACTGATTCTTCTTCGTCTCTCTCTCTCTCTCTCACTTTCTAACTCTCTGTCTGTGCCTCTCTGGCTTACCATTTCCCAGTGAATATCCAGATTCCTTTGTTCACTTCACCAGCCATTCTCTCTCTCTGGTGCCTACTGTCTCACTTCTGTGGAGAAACCCATCCCCCTGATTTTATTTCTTGCTAATAAATTAACAGTTTAGCCATTTCTCCTCCAGATCTGCTGCACAGACCTGATCAGGCTCCCTTCCCTGCAGTGCTGCTCCTTTTGTGGCTGGCACGGCATGCTTCTCCAGTTCAGCCAGCCCTGGTAATTCACGTTCAAATCCTATTGCCCTCATGCTGATTTTACCCTGATTGGATGCTCAGTGGAGCCCAAGCTCCCAACTCTTTCTGTTCTGCTCTATTCTGTCTTCTAGCTTGCAACAATCTATACTTGTTTGAATTTTCTCCCTCCCATGAACCCCCACCCTGGCACTCTTTAAATGGTTATACCATCAATGAGGCACCACCCCTCCTATCCACTTATCCAATTAACTAAGCTGGTAGCAGATGACTCTGTTTCTTTGACTTAATTTCCATAGTGAAGTATATTTTTGACTACTAAGTGCATAATATGTGCTACCCACCCACCCATTTAAGAATTATTTCTCTGCTACCTCTTCTCTGTACTTAATCTACTAATGTATATAAAACATTGCCTCTAACAATACAAATATTGAGCCATATCTTCAGTGCCCCTTCTTGTAATAGCTCCTAGCCTCTCATATTAACGTGTATCCCTGTACAACTTGGATTCTTCTTACATTTGATGCCCTACAGGTGGCAGGCCTCAGACAGCTAGTTTCAGAACCCACTCATGAGGGAACAATCTTAGACCTCATACTCTCAATTGGGGGCAGTGAGAGGATCTCAGATCTAGAAGTGGGTTGCCATCTGGGAACAAGTGACCATCAAACAGTGTGGTTCACATTAAACTCAGCTACAAAATCAAGACATACAAAAGTGAGGGTACTGGACTTCAGGAGGGCTGACTTTGGCAAGATGGGAGAGTGCCTCAGAAAAGTACTAGCAAACAGGCTAGAAGGAGGGGTGGCGCAACAATGGGGAATCATCAAAACTGCCATCACAGAGGCAACAAGCCTTTGTGTGAAGCAAATAAACAAATCAAAATGAAAGAAAAAGCCACTATGGTTCTCAAAAGAGGTGGCTGGGCAAGTCAGGGAGAAAAAGATAGCATTCAGGAAGTATAAGGAAACACAGAAGGAGCAGGACAGAGAGCTGTACCAGTTAAGGCAGAAGGAAGCAGGGACAGAAGTCAGAATAGCAAAGGCCCAAACTGAGGAAAAGATAGCCAACTCGGTTGAGAAGGGGGATAAAAGCCTTTTATAGTGTAGGGGAGTGTAGAAAGACAAAGGAGGGATAGTGAGGCTGAAGAGAATGAATGGTGGGTGGGCAGGGGGGACAGTGAAAAAGCAGGGATACTGAATGAATATTTCTGCTCAGTATTTACAAAAGAGGAGGGGGAAGTGCCTAACAGAAGCCCTCTTGATAGGTGGGTCGATCCTAGCCCTTTCACAGAAGAAAGGGTTCTGCAAGAACTCCTAAAACTGAATGTGGACAAAGCAATGAGGCCTGATGGAATTCACCCCAGAATTCTAAAAGAATTAAGGGGGGAACTAGTGAAACCACTGACTACTCTTTTTAATAAATCATGGGAGGATGGTGTGGTACCCAGAACTGGAGGAAGTGCGGATGTGATTCCCCTTCACAAGTGGGACCAAGACAGAGGCAGGAAACTACAGACCTGTCAGTTTGACCTCTGTGGTAGGGAAAGTGATGGAGTCACTTCTGAAGGAAAGTTGTTAGTACCTGAGGCCAGTAGGGCACAGGACCCAAGGCAGCATGAGTTCACAGCGGGAAGGTCATGTCAGATGAATCTAATAGATTTCTTTGACTGGGTGACCAAAGTAGTAGATCGGGGAGGGGCTGTGGGCATGGCCTACCTAGACTTTAGCAAGGCATTTGACACAGTCCCACACAAAAGATTAATAGTCAAATTAACCAGCCTGGGAGTGGGTCCCAGGGTGGTAGCCTGGGTAAAACATTGGCTGGACAATAGGACACAGAAGGTAATTGTAAATGGAGTCCACTCTGAAGAAAGAGGGGTTACTAGTGGGGTACCACAGGGTTCAGTACTGGGTCCAGTCCTTTTTAATGTCTTTATAAGTGACATTGCAGAGGGACTGGAAGGAAAAGTATGCCTCTTTGCAGATGACACAAAGATCTGCAACAAGGTTGATACACAAAGAGGTGTGGAAAGGATGAGAAGGGACTTGGCAAGGTTGGAGGAATGGTCAGAAGTATGGCAGCTAGGATTCAATGCAAAGAAGTGCAAAATAATGTACCTGGGAAACAAGAACCCAGGGAAAGATTACACAATGGGGGGAGTAGTAACAACAACAAAAAAGGAAAAGGACCTGGGATAATCATATCAGATGACCTTAAGGTTAGCAAGAAATGTGAGAAGGAATTAGGGAGGGCTAGGGGTATACTGGGATGCATAGGGAGAGGCATCAGCAGCAGAAAACAGGAAGTTGTTATCCATCTGTACAGACAGTTGGTGAGACCCCATCTGGAGTACTGCATCCAGTTCTGGAGACCCCATCTCCACAAGGACATAGACAGGATAGAGGCAGTCCAGAGGAGGGCAACTAAAATGATGCAGGGTCTGCAAGAGAAGCCGTCTGAGGAGAGACTAAAGAAGTTTAATATGTATACCCTTGAGGAAAGAAGGGAGAGGGTGGACATGATAGAAACTTTTAAATATCTCAGTGGAATCAACAAAGTCCAAGAGGGTAGCATCTTTCAGAAAAAGAGACAGGCAAGAACAAGGGGACACAATTTAAAGATGGGGGGGTGGTTCCGGGGCAATGTGCGGAAGTATTTTTTCACAGAGAGGGTAGTGGATGCACGGAACAACCTTGCTGAGGAGGTTGTGGGGTCTAAAACTGTGGAAGAATTCAAGAACGCATGGGACAGACATAAGGAAATTCTTGTGGGGGGTAGGAAGAAATAGGCTGTTGGTTAACTAGGATCTGTGGCCTATCCTGTAGGTAGGGAAATGGGCAGACTAGGTGGGCCAAGCGGTCCTTATCTGCCGTCAAAGTCTATGTTTCTATGTTTTTATTCCTACCTATCTTATGCCCTTCTACGATGCATGGCTAAACCTCATACCTACTCTCCCATCCTTGTGTTGGATACTACCCTCCCTGCAGCCACGCCCATCATTCAAATCCCCTATCCTACTAGCCTTACATATGCCCTACCTACTTGGTACCACTTCTCATCGCTGCCTGTTGCTTCCATCATTTTCCTCTCAAACTTGTATTCATTAATATCACTGCTAAAGCTACAAACTCCTCCAGTCCAAACCCATTCCTATATCCCACACTGGCGCTTATCGAAACCTTGGCTTAAGAAAGATAAACTACACTACCTCATAGTAACCTACCTACTTCTACTTCAAAGCCATAACTTAATACCAATCCACATCATTTTTAAATATATTCATTTGATTACTGGAAAGTTTCTCATAATATCTAACATCCCCCAATTGTCAATATATTTCTTGTTCATAATAATTACGATCCATAATAATCACTGCACCCCCTTATCAGCTGATCTAATCACAATATCAGTATTTCCTCTAAGGCAATCCAGTGCTAACCCCTCTTGCATAGCACAATTCAAAGGATCAAAAGCTTTTACATTTTTCAAATTTTCAAGACCCATCTCACATTTTTTTACAAACAGAGGAACCGTAGGGTTATATACAGGACATTAATATCAATTAATATCAACCGATGGTACAAAAGACAACCTTTTACTAAAGACAGACTGTTCTAATTCTGACAATTCATATTTAGAGATATTAATAATGGAGGTAAATTAATATCTCTAAATATGAATTGTCAGAATCAGAACAGTCTGTCCTTAGTAAAGGGTTGTCTTTTGTACCACCGTTTGATATTACTTTTTCCAGACTGTAGTAGGTATGCATACATTTGCCAGGAATTTAACATTTAAAACTCTGTATAGTACTGATATGTCTATGGAACAGGGAGTATTGGATAATGCTGAATCTCTTAAAGTGAAATCTATCTATTGTCCTGTGTATAACCCTACGGTCTCTATGTTTGTAAAAAAATGTGAGATGGATCTTGAAAAATTTGAAAAATGTAAAAGCTTTTGTTCCTTTGAATTGTACTATGCAAGAGAGGTTAGCACTGGATGGCCTTAGAGGAAATACTGATATTGTAATTAGATCAGCTGATGGGGGGGCAGTGGTTATCATGGATCGTAGTAATTATGAACAAGAAATATACAGTATCAACAATTGGCGGATGTTAGCTATTATGAGAAACTTTCCAGTAATCAAATGAATATATTTAAAAAGGATGTGGATCTGGTACTAAGTTATGGCTTTGTAAAAAGATTTATAACAGAGAAAATATTTAAAGCTTTAATGGTAGCATATCCAGTTGTACGTGTAACAAACGTTTTGCCCAAAAGTCATAAAAATCTAGAGTATCCACCTGGATGCCCCATTATATCGGGTAATAGATGGCTTACAGAGCCCATATAGATATTTTTGGATTTTTTTGCAACCTTTTGTAACAGAGGTAAGAGCATAAGTAAGGGACTCGATGCAGGTTATTAATTTGGTCGAGGATTTGGATATGCAGCAGGAGTGTTTTTTTGCTACTTTGGATATTGACTCATTATATACGGTGATCCCACATGTGGATGGATTGCAAGCATTAAAATTCTTTTTGGATCAAATAAATGAAACAGAACAAGTAAATATGCCTACACAGTATTTGTTGCAGCTTGCTAATTTGATATTAACAAAAAATATGTTTTTATATCAGGGCACGTATTATAGGCAAGTTAGAGGAACTGTGATGGGAGCAACAGTAGCGCCTAGTTATGTGAGTTTATATGTAGCTTGGTGGGAACAGATTATTTACTGTTCCAGCGATAATCCTTTTTTTCAGTATTTGGATCTCTGGAAACATTACTTGAACGATATATTGATTATTTGGAAAGGGACTCGGAGGCAATTTTTGGAGTTTGTTTTTGGTTAGAAGGTACTAACACTAATCTAAAATTTAAATATATTTTAGATCAGCATCAGATTACATTTTTAGATCTACTGAGTTATAAAAATATTAAAAATGATGTATGTACCACATTCTATCAAAAGAACATAGAAATAGTTTATTGATTTATAATAGTTGCCATCCTGCACATATTAAACAGGATATTCCTAAGGGGCAGCTTATTAGAACTAAGCATAGCTGTACGGAGGAAAGTGAATATGTAAGAAAATGTGGACAACAGGTTATAAGATTTGTACAATGGGGATATAGTAATCTAGTAATAGCTAAGGCCATTCATAATGTAGAAAGAATAGATTGAGGGGATACTTTAACTCCTATGCCGAAGAAAAAAAATGAAGATGTGTTGTGTCCATTTGTAACTACTTTTTCAACGAGATCAGCTGACTTTAGTAATATTATTTATAAGAAGTGGGATTTATTGAAACTAGAGCCTGCACTGAGAAACATTACAAACCAAGTACCCAAATAGTTTTTAAGAAAGCAAGAACTGTCAAGGAATTTGTTTCACCTAGTATGCTGCTGCCCAAAGTTAATATACAATCCAATTGGTTACCCCCCCAAAAGGATGCTTCAGATGTGGGAAATGCTATTTTTGCAAATATGTCAAGCAGAGTGGGAAATTTGTCAATTCTGTAACAGGTAAAGAAATAGAAATTTGTAGCTTTATCACTTGTAGTAGTGTGGGAATTATTTATATTTTTTACTGTAGTTGTGGGCATTTTTATGTGGGTAGGACAATACAGCAATTCAGGAAATGAATGGAGAGCATATAAGAGCTATTCCCCATTCAAATATTGCACATGCCATTGTTAAGCACATTTTGCATTATACTGAGGGAATACATGAAGTTAGTTTTATGGGTATTGAAAAGGTGGATGCCAGCCCTCGAGGTGGAGATTTTGAGAAAAAAAGTGGGGCAGCGTGAGAGCTTCTGAATATATTTTCTTGGAGCTAGAAGTGACGAGTGGCTAAATGAAAATATAGACCTCTCAGCTTTTCTAAGTAAATTATGAGGGCATTTTGATTAAAGAGATATTTTCCAAACAAGTGCTTTAAGCTTTGTGTCCATGAAATAAAAGATAGCACATGGATGTGATGAAGCATTATTAGAATATGTATATTTGTTGGTCACTGTGGATCTAGAAGAGTACATAAAGTGACAATTGATTGTTTGTATAATGAGATCCTATACCAGTCATATAATGGGTGTTTACTCACCTGGTAAAGGTGATTGTGTTGGTTGACATCCATGGCACTCCAGGCATTACATTAAGGGTTTTAGCCTACCTGATAGGCTAGTTGATGCACATGACTCTAGGATCAAATTTCTAGTATATCCAGGTCCCAGAAACCCCTGCTTTTCAGTTCGAATCTTCCCAAGCTGAAAGTAAAGGTTAGTAAACACAGCTACTACTAGTAACAAACAGTAACTATCCGTATAAATAATGCAGAGTGAGGCAACATGTAGCAGTGGACCTGTGGCCCTCCTCTTATTTTCCTATTATGTACAATCTAAACTTGACCCGTAAGTGGTCAACGGTCGACATCCTGGATGTCCATTTGTAACGCTGATTCTGTTATTTTCAGATAATCCCTTTTCTCTATAACCTGATCACTACTAGAGCACTATGTCGGGAGGGTCTTGGAGTGCCATGGATGTCAACCAACACAATCACCTTTACCAGGAGAGTAAACACCCACTGTGATTGGTTGACCATCCATGGCACTCCAGACATTACATCATGGGTAGAAAAGAAGCAGTAGTGTACCCACGGGAGGGAGACAGGGTGTTCTAGTAGTGAGAGGAGGAGCTAGCGGCTGAGAGAACCTGTGTGGCAAAGGAAGGCTGTAGCATGTACAGGTGCTCTAGTCTGTAATGCCTGGCAAACGTGTGGATGGATGTCTAAGTTGCCACTCTGCAGATGTCCTCTGTGGAAACGTTAGCCCTTTCTGCCCAGGAAGTAGCTACTGACCAAGTGGAATGGGCCTTTATGCCTGGGGTGGCATCATCTGTTTTGCCTTGTAAGCCTCCTGAATGGTTCTCTTGAGCCAATCAGCAATGGTTGTCTTTGAGGCAGCCTTCCCCTGTCTTTGACCCCTAGTGACAATGAACAACCTCTCGGTCTTGCATAGAGGTTGAGTTCTGGATATGTAGGTGGATAGGGTGTTTCCTAAGTCTAGGTGGTGTGGGACAGGGTTGTCTCCCAGATGAGTGTTATCTGTAAAAGTTGGCAACTCAATGGGTTGTTCCCTGTGAAAGTTGGAGAAGACCTTTGGTTGGAAGGAGGGAACAGTACGAAGGTGGACCCCTCATGGGGTGAACACTGTGTAGGGTTCTTTGCAGGACAGCATCCCCAGTTCCCCGATCCTTCTGGCGGAGCATATTGTGACTAGGAAGCAGGTCTTCAGGCTGGCCCAGAATAGGTCTACCTCCCGTAGTGGTTTGAAGGGGGTGGTGCTGAGAGAACCTAGCGCCAGGGGGAGATCCAATGGTGCGATGGATGGTCTGACTCTGTGTCTCAGTATCTCGACTGCCCTTAGAAAGTGCAGCGCATCTGGGTGAGCTCCTGGGTAGTGTCCCCCTATGGGGACAATGGCTGCCCCGATGGGTGCGAGTTGTACTCTAAGGGTCAAGTGGGCTAGCCCTTTCTCTACCCCTTGTTGGAGGAACAGGAGAATTGTGGCCATGTCTGCTAGCTCAGGATCCCTGTCCTGAGCTTGGCATCACCTGGAGTAGACTGACCATTGCCTATCATAGGTAGACATGGTGGAGGATCATCTGGATTGTAGTATCGTAGAGACCACTGAGTCGTGATACCCTGCATTCATCAGTCTCTTCCTCTCAGGAGCCAGGCTGTGAGTTTTAGCATCCGTGGGGCTGGGTGCAGTACCGGTCCCTGGGTCAACATGTCGGGTCGGTATGGTAACCAGAGATTGGCTAATGTCATCGACAGCACTGTTGCAAACCATGCTGTCCGTGGCCAGTAGGGTGCCACTAGAATGATGGTCCACCATGAGGATCTGATCTTGGCCAGTACTTGGGGTGACATGGGAATGGGTGGGAAGACGTATGCCCGATCTTGTGACCATGGTTGTGAGAGGGAATCAGTCCCCTGTGACCGATGTTCCCTGTGCCTTGAGAAGTATTTCTTGACCTGTGCATTTTCTGCTGTGGCCATGAGGTCTATGGATATCGGCCCCCAAGTATCCCGGATCAGACGGAAGAGATGTTGGTGTAGGTGCCACTCCCCCGGGTGGATCTGCTGTCAACTGAGCCAGTCTGCGTGAATGTTGAGCTTGCCGGTGAGATGAACTGCACCGAGATGTAAGAGGTGGGACTGTGCCCAGCTGAGGACCGTTGACACCTCTCTTAGCATAGCCTTGCTTCTGGTTCCTCCTTGCTTGGCGATGTACGCCACCGTGACCTGGTTGTCAGAGCGTATCAGGACCGACTGACCGGCAATGGAGGTCTGGAAGGCTCTCAGAGCATGGTATACCACCCGCATTTCTAGGACATTGATCGACAACTGGGCCACTGAGGCTGTCCATTGGCCCTGTGCTGTCCTGTCTCCTAGGCAGGCACCCCATCCCAGGAGGCTCACATCCATCTCTATGGAGGCTTGGTAGGATGCCTCCAGCAGAACTCCCCAGTTCAGATTGGAGCGCACCATCTACCAGGTCAGTGACTGTCTCACTGGTATTGGCAATGGAACCCTGACCTGTATATTGTATTCATTTGGTGAGCCCCATGACAGGACGTAGGTCTGCAAGGGTCTCATGTGCCACCTGGCCCAAGGGACCAGGTCGATGCAAGATGCCATGTAGCCTAGTAGCTGGGCTAGGCATCCCATGGTGGAGTGATGGCATTGTCGCAGTTGATGTGACAACCTGATGAGGTTGTTCACCCTTGTTTGGGATGGTTTTGCCCAGCCCTGCAGTGTGTTGATCTGTGCCCCCAAGTGTTCTATCTGTTGCGTGGGGACCAGATGACTCTTGGATTGGTTTACCACCCATCTGTGTTTCTCAAGAGCCCTCAGGGCGAGTTCGGTGTGGTGGAGGGATCACTCTCTGGAGCGTGCCTGGATCAGTCAATCATCTAGGTAGGGGGCGATGTCGAGACCTTGTTCTCAGAGTCTGGCCACTAGCACAACTGATACCTTGGTGAATACTCTTGGTGCCGAGGTGAGGCCAAAGGGAAGGGCCTGGTACTGGAAGTGCTGGCCTAGGATGTGGAATCATAGGTATTGCCTGTGTTTTTCTCTGATGGGGATATGGAGGTATTTGTCCTTTAGGTCTATGGATGTCAGGAAATCTCCTACATGGATACTGCATAGTGTGGATTTTAAGGTGTCCATTTTGAACCTCTGGGAGATGACATGTTTGTTGAGGTGATTGAGGTCCAAGATTGGATGGAGTTTGCCTGATTTTTTGGGAACTAGGAAGAAGATGGAGTATACTCCTAGCTTTTGCTCATGCGGGGGAATGGGCTGTATGGCTCTGTTCTCCATCAGGTCCCACAGGATTTGTTGCACCTGGTGGGCCGTAGCCTTCCTTGTGGCAATCGGGGAGGAGATGAACCTGTGTGTGAGGGGTGAATTGGATAACTCTATCGAATATCCTCTGGAGACCACCTCTTGAACTCATTTGTCTGTGGTGGTATGGAACCACTGGAGGCTGAAGAGCGATAGCCAATGTCCCATGGGTGTACATCAATCCTGCCCCCAAGGAGATCTGACTGAGTAGTCATTGTCTTCCTCATTGTCCTCTACCTCTCCCTCCGAATCGTGGTCCATGGGGTCGGAAGGAGGAGGGCTGATAGGAGTGGGTGAAGGGGGTGTGGTGTGGGGTGTGGGTACCTCTTCCTCAAAAGGTAGTGGGTGGGTATGAGGTGTCCCTTCACGAGTGGTAAGATTTGTTTCCCCCCTGAAACCTCCGCCTAGTGGAAGTTAGGTAGGAGTGTCTACTCTTGTTTTTGAGGAGTTCCTTGCCTTCCTCTTTCTGTTTCAGGTACTCCTGCAATCCTTCCCCAAACACATGTTTCCCTTTCATGGGCAAGTTTTGTAATAGCATCTTGGATTCATTGTTGGCCTCCCATAGCTTAAGCCACAATGCCCGTCGAGCTCGGTTGGTGATGGTTGTAGCCCTTGCGTTAAGTCTTAGTACACTGCCATGTCGGCTAGGTACTTTGCAGTGTCAAGAGTGCACTCCAACAGTTCCGCCTCTCTTGACTTTGGGTTGGATTGCTCAAGGAGTTCTTGTAAATGATGGTAGTGGATGCTCATGCTGCCATTCCTTCAGTTTTGAAAGCCTTCTTCAGCATGTCCTTCACCTTATTGTCTGTGGGGTCTTTTAGTGATATGGTCCCACATGGCAGGATGGTTCACCTACTGAGTGTCGCCACCTGAGGGTCAATGGTCGGGGCGGTGCACCAGTTACTTGCCTTGTCCTCTTGAACTGAGTACATGCAGTCTAAATTCCTTTTGTCGGACATCCTGCTAGGCTCTGTGGAATGCCACTCCTTATTGATGATGTCCTCGATGGTGGAGCATACTGGGAAAGTATCCCTAATGGTTGGCTTCTGTTGGATCATGGGGTCCAGTTTTGACTCCGGTTTGCTTTCATCAACATCAAACCCCATAGTGGCCTTGACTATTTTCATGAGGCCTGGAACCTTATCGAAAGAGCATAGCTTGGATGTGAGGGATGGCGTGGATTGCAGCTCCATGTCCTCATCATCGCTGTCGGGCCCCTCCTCCTCATCTGACATGTCCTTGTCCTCTGCTGAGTCCAGTTTGTGGTTGTCTGGGACCAGCTCCATATCACCCGGATGGTTCTCATAGGGGCCCCCATGATGTCGGGCTCTGGAGGTGGCGCAGCTGGTGTTCTGTGTTGGGTGATGGATTCCAGCTTCTCCATCACTTTCAACATGAAATTCTATTGGCTCTCCATCATAGCCACAGTGGCCTGTTGGTTCTGGAGTAGGAATGCGCCGGGGTCCATCCAAGTGGAACCACTGGAGCCTGGCATATTGGGACCTATGCCAGTAGAGTGTTCCAGTGATATATTGTCATCGTCATGTAGACAGGCGGTGCATAGGGGGCCCGGTGCATGGGGCAGGAGGGTAGCACTGCAGGCAGTGCATTTCTTGGCCTTGACCATCTAGTGAGAGGGGAGACAAAAGAGAGAGAGAGGGATTTGTCTTGTTAGGCTTGCATAGCAAAAAGTCTCCAATATATGGGAGCCCATATCTGTTACCTAGTCTTTCTGTGCATTGATATGGGCCGGCTGCACATGTGGGTCGCTGTGGAGAGGGACCCACATGGTGCTGAACAAGTGGAGGTCGCTATGGGGAGGGACCACCAGCATATCAGAATGTGACATATGGGTTGCTATAGGGAGGAACCCATATGGACCTCGGTAGTCTGACCTCCATGTATAGGGTCACTGTGGGAGGGACACTATAAAGAGGTAATGATGGACTGCGCTTGATAATGAGGCCCCCTAGAAGCAACCCAGTTGTGGAGCCTGTAAGCAGTAAAATGACTTAGGGCTGATTTCCAGGGCCCTACAAAGAATCCTGCAGATTGAGATAAAAAAACAACATTAATCTGAAATGTTTTAAGTGTTAAGGACCCCGATCACAGTTCTTGGTGTGCGCGAGCATGCGCGGTCACCTGGTGGTCTCCCCCCAACCCCCTCTGTACTGGTTGCGAGTTAGGCCTGGGCCAGGTGGCCAGAGGCCTGCAAGGTGAGGAGGGGGAGAAGAGGGAAGGCTGGATGCATGGGTGATGTGCCTGCGATAGCTTGTGGGGGCTTTCAAGGGTTCCCCCCCAAAGTGCTTATTTGTCCCCCAAAGGAGTGGTTGACTAGGAGGGAGGGGGATGTGGCTTGCGGGTGCTGGTGAGGCCGGCTATACTGTTGGGGAAGGGGAGGCCTCCCAATTATCCTGTAGCATGGCCGAATTTCTTAAATTAGCACTCAGCTGAGGCGCCACGAAGAAAAAGAAAGGCTGTGCCCTGTCAGCAACTGAGCTCTGTAAACACGATGCTCCTGGTGCACTGTATTGGGGAGGAGCGTTTCTGATGCTTGACCATGAGCGAGCATGGGTGGGGCACTACGTATTGGTAGGCCCTAGGCCTAGTGCTGGCGTGGTACTCCACATGTCTTGGAATGGCAAGAGGCCGTAGGAGCTGGGGCTCACCATAGAGGTGAGAGAGGTAGGAGGGTGCTTCTCCATGCCAGTGCTCAGAGACCGAGGCGCCTGAGTGAGCACAATCTCCGTTTTCACCCTCAGGAGGGCAAGGAAGCTAGAGGGCCTTCTAATGGCTGCTTTAGACACCAGAAGGGGCTCCAATACTGTGACACATTCATGCCACTGACTGGATCAGTGGTGTTGGGTGAAAAGCAATGAGCGTGAGATT
This sequence comes from Neoceratodus forsteri, assembly GCA_016271365.2. Classification (NCBI taxonomy): domain Eukaryota; kingdom Metazoa; phylum Chordata; order Ceratodontiformes; family Ceratodontidae; genus Neoceratodus; species Neoceratodus forsteri. The sequence goes on from CM028136.1 coordinate 90,231,895, forward strand.
CTACATTAAGGGCAAACAATAATAAGAAAGGCTGGACAGGCATAACAGTAGCACTGAGTAATAAAATATTCTCTATTTACATGAGATACAAAAACAACGCTACTCTCTCTCAAAGTAGGAGGGGGACAGAGGGATGTCCCTTACTCCAAGCTAATCCCTTTTGTACCCTATGTTGTCCTGAGCTCAGGGTTAGCTTAGGAAACAGTAGCAAACATGCTCTCTGGTTAACTAAATGCAGCAGCAAAATCAAGAGGGGAGCTTTAACTACAGTAGAAATTTTTTATAAAGGCAGCAGCATAATCAAGAGTCTGCAGACCAAATTAAGGCAAAAAAAAAAACAGGTCTGCATTCACACTTTTATAATATCACTTTCCTAACAAAAAAACGACTGCATGTAGTGGTAGGATGTATTCCCCTAAAAACATTAGATCAATTAGCTGAATATGAAGAGGCCTACCTTCTTAAACAGAGAAGCAGCAGGGAATCCTGGTGTGCTAGTAGCCTGATCAGATGCACGATTTGAACTGAAGATCAGGGGTTTCTGGGACCTGGATATACTAGAAATTTGATCCTAGAGTCATGTGCATCAACTAGCCTATCAGGTGGGCTAAAACCCATGATGTAATGTCTGGAGTGCCATGGATGGTCAACCAATCACAATTAAATTTAATGATGGTATGAAATGATGTTGCACATTTAAGATATAAGGAAAGTACATGCTAATATGTATTGGAAGCTTATAGTTAATGCAGTCTGCCATTTGAAAGGAGGATATATACATAATTGCAATTAAGGACCGTGTGTTTACCAAATGTTTAGTTTATAATAATAATTGAACATTTTATGCCATTTAAATAGATAACACAGTATGCACTTTATATTATATATGTATTGTGAGAGTTTAATAATACATTTTGTGATTAATGTAGGCTTATATATAGAATTGAGTTATAAAACATAATGTGGGTTTTACCATTTTGTAAATGAAGTAAATCCCTGGCTTAATTAGTTTAGGCCATGTGACTGTAGTAAGTTAAAATGCACGTGCTACATTTTAATTGTATGTACTGAGTTTTGAATAAAAATATGGTGTATGGGGAAGGAACTTAACTCTGATGAAGCAGGACACTGCCACTCCTTAAAATAAATAATTCTTTATTCTCTGACCACCTTGCTTTCACCATGGATTTCAACTCCTATTTCACCTCCTGTTCATCCACCCTTTTACCCACCCCCACCCACCATCCCACCTTCCCCTCCATTTGATTACCCAAGTACCAAAAAATGTGACCTTATGCAGTGGTGCTTTCTCTTTCTCTGCAGTCTCCCACACCTGCACACTAGCAGCCATTCTTGCACTAAACCCTGCCAAGGGTAGGTTACCTGACAGTTTGAACCCTAAGCTCCTTTATCTCGTCATCCCAGCAATAGCTACACTTCTGACTAACATCCTAAATCTTTCTTTTACCATAGCCACAATACCTAAAATCTGGATACAAGCTGTAATCCTACTTCTAACTAATGGGGGTGATCCTTCCTGCCTTGGGAACTACCGCTCAATTTCACTTCTCCCTATCCTAACCAAACTCCAGAAACACTTGGTTCTGTCTTGGCTCTCCACCTATTTCTCTAGCTGTTTCACTCCTTTCCAGTCTGGATTTAGGAAACATCACTCCACCACCACCTCCTCCCTACTTAGGCTAACAGAGTCCATCTTCACAGGGATGGACAGTGGACTAATCACCTTTGACCTTGCAAAGGCTTTCAACACAGTCTCCCACTCCGTTCTCTGCAACAGCTTCTCCTCAGCTGGTCTGTTTGACTCTGCCAAAAACTGGTTAAGAGTCTTTCTTACAGGTAGGACACAATCAGTCAGGCTTTCTAACTTATCATCCCCTCCTCTCAACTCACACTGGTTGTCCCTCAAGGGTCAATACTTGGCTCTACAGTTCTCTCAAAATTCCTAAATGACCTCCCATCAGCATGTACCACAACTTCAACCAATCAGTTCTTTATTTAGCCAGGTGAGACACCATTGAGCAAAAGCTCATTTTCAAGATGGACCTGGACATAAACATTATAAACTTCCATCCACATGTACATGGATGAGAGTCTTATTCACCTCCAGCTGTACCATCTCCAATGTAAAAAAACAGACTCCAACTGGATTTTGATGAGTACCAATACCTGCTTAGCATTAATCAACTTTCCCTAAACACCAAAAAGACTGTCTCCATGACCATTGGCACAAGGCACAGACTCTCTAGTCTTACCTTTCTACCCTACTTCTACATCCCTAGATGGGACTTCTATAGAGGACACCTCCTCTTTCAGATACTTTGGGATCTGGCTAGACCAGTACCTCAACTTTTCTTGACTTGTGGATGCTATTCTGAAAAAAAACTATGCCCCAAGCTTGCTGCTTTTTTCAGGAACTGTAACTGTCTACCTCTACCGGCAAGGAATGAACTAGTCCAAAGATTATTCTCCCTATCTATGACAATTGTGATGTAGTTTTCAGTGCCACCCCAAAATATACCTTAACCGGATAGGAATCCCTCTTCAGCTCCTTCTGCTGCTTCACAATAGACGTGCTTTCATGCACTCAGCACTGCAGTCTTTACCACTCTCTTGCTTTCCCTTCACTTACCAACCATCGCCTGACCCATATTGCAAAATTAATCTCTAAATTTTGGTTCAACTCCCTCCTCTCCTATCTCTTATCTGCACTGGTTATCCCCCATCCCCTGACTATTCATTTAGATCCACTGATGCCAGGACACTGACTGTCTATTTCAGACTCACCACTACTGGCCAGTCTGCTTTCTCCCATTACCTCCCTAAACTCTGAAACTCCTTACCACCTCAAATCAGACACACATTCTCCTCACTCTGTCTCCTTAGCTCTCTTTAATTACTACTCCTCAAACTGTTCATGTCCCTAGTTGTGCTCAGCTAATTCTCTGCACTGCTTAATGTTGACATGACTTCTACTGTGTGTCATGCAATAGTTGCCCTCTAGCATTTACTAATCGAGATTGCAGTCCTGGACTTGTATCAGGAAATTTTTGCTGCACCATAATCTGTATCTTAGGTACTATGCTAGCCTTTATTATGTATGTTATTGTCATAGTATGCAGTGTCTGAACTAGTCCACATTATTGTAAATGTAATGTGTTAACCAGTTTGTATTTGACTGTCATTCTCATGAATACTGTCATTCTGCGTCTATGTCTTCCAATGCCCTTTCCCCCTGGTCATACCATGAGATGAGCAACTTGTTGTTCAATGTTCCTTTCTGGTGAAACATTTTAATAAATAAATAAAATAAACACCTCTACAATTTTTACAGGAGACAAATATAGACAATCCAGTTCTTCAGGAGAGGTCAGCACACCAATCAGGTCAGTAGGAGAGGCATAGCAAAGTAACTTAAAGACCAACTGTGCAGCAAAGTCAAGTCTTCACAAATCCACCTAAACAAAGGGGGATGGAGAGTTATGGGTCTGTTGAGGAGATTCTCTAAAATACCTAGTGTAACTGGTAGCACATTATCCTATCTTCTTCAAGGAAATCCCCCCCTCCCATCATGCCACCACATTGAACCATTCTGAAGTAGCAAAAATCAAACTGGAGGAAGGCCAACAGAGGGAGTATAAAGGATTTTTTTTTTTTTTTTTAGACTTTGACGGCAGATAAGGACTACTAGGCCCATCTAGTCTGCCCATTTCCCTATCTACAGGAAAGGCTGCAGATCCTAGTTAACCAACAGCCTATATCTTCCTGCCCCCCCACAAGAATTGCCTTATGTCTGTCCCATGCATTCTTGAATTCTCCCACAGTTTTAGACCCCACAACTTCCTCAGGAAGGCTGTTCCATGCATCTACTGCCCTCTCTGTGAAATAACATTCCTCACATTGCCCCTGAACCGCCTCCTTCTATCTTTAAATTGTGTCCCTTGTTCTTGCAAGTCTCTTTTCTGAAAGATGCTACCCTCTTGGACTTTTGTTGATTCCCTTGAGGTACTTGAAAGTTTCTATCATGTCCCCTCTCCCTTCTCTTTTCCCTGGCGGCATACATATTAAGCTCCTTTAGTCTCTCCTCATACGGCTTCTCTTGCAGACCCTGCACCATTTTAGTTGCCCTCCTCTGACTGCCTCTATCCTGTCTATGTCCTTGCGGAGATGGGGTCTCCAAAACTGGACACAGTATTCCAGATGGGGTCTCACCAACTGTCTGTACAGAGGGATAACAACTTCCTGTTTTCTGCTGCTGATGCCCTCCCTATACATCCCAGTATACTCCCGGCCCTCCCTACTGCCTTCTCACATTGCTTGCTAACCTAAGGTCATCTGATATGATTACCCCCAGGTCCCTTTCCTGTTTTGTTGTTGTTACTACCTCCCACCCATTGTGTATTCTACCCTGGGTTCTTCTTTTCCCAGGTGCATTATTTTGCACTTTTTGCATTGAATCCTAGCTGCCATACGTCTGACCATTCCTCCAACCTTGCTAAGTCCCTTTCATCCTTTCCACGCCTCCTTTCGTATCAACCCTGTTGCAGATCTTTAGTCATCTGCAAAAGGCATACTTTTCCTTCCAGTCCCTCTGCAATGTCACTGGTGAACATTTAAAGGATGGACCCAATCTGAACCCTCTCACTGGTGCCTGCTTGTATCAGAATGGACTCCATTTACAATTACCTTCTGTGTCCTGTTGTCCAGCCAATGTTTTACCCAGGCTACCACCCTGGGACCCACTACCAGCTGGTTAATTTGACTAATAATCTTTTGTGAGGACTGTGTCAAATGCCTGCATAAAGTCTAGGTAGGCCATGTCCACAGCCCTCCCTGGTCTACTACTTTGGTCACCCAGTCAAAGAAATCTATTAGATTCGTCTGACATGACCTTCCCACTGTGAACCCATGCTGCCTTGGATCCTGTGCTCCACTGACCTCCTAGGTACTCAATTATTCTTTCCTTCAGAAGTGACTCCATAACTTTCCCTACCACAGAGGTCAGACTGACAGGTCTCAGTAGCCTGCCTCTGTCTTGGTCCCACTTTTGTGAAGGGGAATCACATCTGCCTTCCTCCAGTCCTCGGGTACCACACCATCCTCCCATGATTTATTAAAAAGAGTAGTCAGTGGTTTCACTAGTTCCTTCCTTAATTCTTTTAGAATTCTGGGGTGAATTCCATCAGGACCCATTGCTTTATCCACCTTCAGTTTTAGGAGTTCTTGCAGAACCCTTTCTTCTGTGAAAGGACTGGGATCGATGCCCTATCAAGAGTGCTTCTGTTAATTGGATTAGGCACTTCTCCTCCTCTTTTTGAATACTGAGCAGAAATATTCATTCAGTATTCCTGCTTTTTCACTGTCCCCTCTGCCCACCCACCGTTCATTCTATTCAGCCTCACTATCCCTCCTTTTGTCTTTCTACGCTCGCTGATGTACCTATAAAAGGTTTTATCCCCTTCTTAACTGAGTTGGCTATCTTTTCCTCAGTTTGGGCCTTTGCTATTCAGACTTCCCTCCTGCTTCTTTCTGCCTTAACTGGTACAGCTCTCTGTCCTGCTCCTTCTGGTGTTTTCTTATACCTCCGAATGCTATCTTTTCTTCCTGACTTTCACAGCCACCTCTCTTGAGAACCATAGTGGCTTTTTCTTTTGTTTTGATTTGTTTATTTGCTTCACACAAAGGCTTGTTGCCTCTGTGATGGCAGTTTTGATAATTCCCCATTGTTGCTCCACACCTCCTTCTAGCCTGTTTGCTAGTGCTTTTCTGAGGCACTGTGTCATCTTGCCAAAGTCAGCCCTCCTAAAGTCCAGTACCCTCACTTTTGTATGGGTTGACTCTGTAGCTGAGATTAACGTGAACCACACTGTTTGATGGTCACTTGTCCCCAGATGGCAACCCACTTCTAGATCTGAGATCCTCTCAATGCCCCCGTTTGAGAGTACAAGGTCTAAGATTGCCCCCTCTCGAGTGGGTTCCGAAACTAGCTGTCTAATACCTGCCACCTGTAGGGCATCAAGAATGGCCCTGCTCTTGGATGTGGCTGCAGCAAATGTGCTCTGGTTAACATCTGGCATATTCAGATCTCCCATCAACAGTATCTCCCCTTTCTCTGCCATTCTAAGAATGCCTTCCATCATATCCTTGTCCATTCCTTCCCCCTGACATGGGGGTCTGTACACAACCCCTGTGCAGATTGTGGTGCCCTTTCCAGTCTCCAAGGTGACCCACAGTGCCTCCTCTCCTCCCTGTTTACTCTTTTGTTCAGTTGCTTTTATCCCTTCCTTTACATAGAGAGCTACTCCTCCCCTCTCTCCCCTGCCTGTCTCTCCTGTAAGTTATACCTGGTATGTTAACATCCCAGTCATGGTTCTCTGTGTACCATGTTTCTGTGACTGCTACAATATCCAGGCATCCCTCTTTCATTAAGGCCACCAGCTCAGGGAGCTTGTTGCCCAGACTATGGGCATTGGTACTCACACCCTCCATTTCCTGATGGCCTTACCCCTTTTGCCCCATCCCTGTCCTTCTTGCCTTTGTCGCTTTCTCCATTTACCCTGCCCTACTCCTATTGACACTCCATGTTGGTGTTTGCCACACTTACTACCGTGATTGTTTGGGGGGGCTAGGATTTTCCTGCTCCTTTCCAGTGCCTCCCCCCTTGGCTAGTTTAAAAGCTTGCCAATGAAGCATTTAAACCTATCACCTAGGATCCTGGTTCCCCTCCCGGACAGATGCAGCCCATCATGCCAGTATAGGCTTGCATCACTCCAGGTGGACCCCCAGTCCCCAATGAAGCCAAATCCCTGAGCTCCACACCAGTTTTTCAACCACTGATTGAATCCCATGGTACGGAGCACCCTAGCCTCTCCTATGCCATAGATGGGTAGCACCTCCGAAAAGGTTACCGTGCGTGCTACTTGACTAAGGCCCCTCCCCAATTCCACAAACTCTTCCTGCACTTCTCTAATCCCTTTCTTAGCCAGGTCATTTGTCCCTAGGTGGACAATGACATCCAGCTCCCTCCCCTGTGCAGCTGCTCCGGCAATCCTGAGGATTCTCTCCCTGTCCCTCCAAGCCATGGCGCCAGGCAGGCACCTTACCTCCCTCTCCCCTTCCTTGCCCAGTTCTACCTTCCTAACAATGGAGTCCCCCACCAGGAGTTGTTTCTTCCCATGCAGGGTCCCCTGCCACCCTCCTGTGGGTCTCCTTTGTGGAGGTTCCCAGCATCCTCCTTGGTCTCCATTGTAGGTGCCTCCATAGAGGAACCACACTTTGCCAGAATGGCATAGGAATTGTGGAGAGGTACAACTGGAGGGATGTGCCTCTGTTCCACCACCCTCACCCTCCCTGAGCCCACTGTGGTCCAACCACTCCTCTTTCTTGGCAACCTCTGAGGCAACGGCAGTGGCACTGGTGGTCCCTGGATGGAAGAGGAGGTCCCACAAATCCTGGCCAACTCAGCCTGGAGATGAGCAACCTCCTCCCTCAGCCCAGAGAGGTGCCTGCAGATGGGACAACACTGCATCCTCCAGAACATCTCCCGGAAGACTGCTGCTCCACAGCCACTGCACTGCACCACTCCAATCATGTCTTATTTCTGGCCCCTTAACTGTTTGCGATCCTTACTCTATCCTCTGTTTTTTTTTCTATCTCCTTACTTTCTGCCTGTGTGCCCTTTAAGCTCCTGATTGTCCTGCTGTGAGACAAGAATATCCTATATTTCTCAGTAGACCACTTACTTGTTCAGAGGCAGACCTCTAGCAGCTAGAGGGGGCCAGAGAGCTACTCTTGCCCTTCTAGGATGGTGGGTCCTTGTTGGTTCTGTGCTCACTCACTTCCTGCCCCTAAACAGGAAGTTCCTGTTGTCAGTCAAATCCTGTGTCTATAAAAATAGAACTAGCTTTGGGTGGGGAGTGAAGGAGGGCAATAGAGTCCCAGTAGAGAAGTTCAGTCACACAGCAGTCCTTTCTCCTGTTGTCTTCTGCCAAGCTATTAGCAGAATCTTTCTAAGGCAATCTTTAAATGTAGCTTCCTTCTAGCTAAGCCACTCCCCCTACTTACCAGATCTTTGTACAAGTAATTTAAACCTCACAGCAGTTAAGTCCTTTCAGTCACCTGAGATTTACACCTAGATGACTTTTCAGTTACCCATTCAGTTCAGTTAACCCAAACACACACTTTTTTTTGTTTTTGTATGTTAGTTTTTTTACCCTAAATTAAAGGTCCAAATACAAAAGTTTTTCTACTTTAGTCCCAGTAGAGAAGTTCAGTCACACAGCAGTCCTTTCTCCTGTTGTCTTCTGCCAAGCTAAGTAGTCCCAGTACAATAGCAAGGCCAAAGACAGCCCACCTAAAGAAGCCCAAATCCAAGATTATAATGTTTAGTGAAGCTATGGAGATCACCCCATGTGGTAATTTACAAATTTATGTCTGCTGCTAGCACAGATTGAAAACAAGTTATACAGGTTGCCATACCATTGGTGACCTGGTCACAGGTGTGACCAGAAAGGTATTTTCCTGGCTTTCAGGTAACAAAAAGAAATCTAGGAAGATATTGATTTGAAACAGCATTTCATATATAGTACATAGATGTTCTCATCACATGGTGTATAAAGGACATGTATTATTATTATTATTATAATTATGTTTATGTTTACTTACTTTGAACTCAGAATCAACTGCTAGCCCAGGAGGACTGAAAGACCCAAATGTCCCTTCTTCAGGATGGAAAGGTGCCTCTAAAATAAATTAAGACAGGGCTCATCCCTTTATTGTTCTACCCATAAATACTATTGTATATACAACAGTTCTCACATGAGAGAATATCTGTTGGTGAAACACCTTGTAACTTCTATTCTGTAAGTGTAATATTGGTATTAAACTCACAAACATTGTTTTAGCTCTGTCTGCAGTGACTCATATAAATGATCACCTGTTCCCTGTAAATGAGGAACCACTGTAAATCACCCTTTTACCTTCAATATTGCTCTCTGTAAATGAGGAACCACTGTAAATCAGCCTTGTACCTTTAATATTGCTCTCTGTAAATGAGGAACTGCTGTAAATCACCCTCGTACCATTAACATTGCTCTCTGTAAATGAGGAATCACTGTAAATCACTCTTGCACCTTTAATATTGCTCTCTGTAAATGAGGAACCACTGTAAATCAGCCTTGTACTTTTAATATTACTCTCTGTAAAAAATGTTAAAATCCCTAGTCTGATAACCAGCCAATCACACGTGACTACTTTGATACAGTATGTATGTATGTATGTGTGTGTGTGTGTGTGTGTGTATATATATACACACACACATATATATTTTCATGGCAATAAACTCCATTTAATGCATCAGATAGGGTTGTTCCACAGCGACAAAAGTGCAGAAATGTGATGTTAGGGTTGCCACCACTCATACTGCACCCACCCCACCCCACCCCACCAACAGGCATCAGGGTGTGCGTTGGGGTCATTAGCCCTAACTCTCACCCCATCCCATGTGTAAACAAGCAGAGGTGGTGCAGTATAGGAGAATGGAGTGAGAGTTAGGACCGATGACCCCAATGCAAACCCCGATGCCTGTTGGTGGGGGTGGGATGGAGGTGCGGTGCAAGGAGGGGTGGCAACCCTAACATTGATTTTCCTCACTTTTGTCACTGTGGAACAACCCTAACTGATGCATTAATGGATTTTTTTGCTATGAATTTCCCTTCTTTTTGAGAACGTGTAGTATAAATAGCGAAGTAACAGCAACGCAAATGCAAGCGCAAACGGTAACGTACATGGTGATGCTAACTTAAATGATAATGCAAATGAAATGCAAATGAAATGCAAACAGAAATGCAAATGGTTAAGGCAACAGCACTGTAGAAGGAAACAGTAACGCAATTGACAATGGAAACACAACCGAAAATGCAAACACTAAGGGTAACAGAAACGCAAATAGTGACAAATACACAAACAGTAAAGGTAATGCAATTGCAAATGCAAACAGTTACAGTAACAGCAACGATGATGCCGAAGTGAACAGTAACACAAACGGAAATGCAAATGCAAGTGCGTACGGAAATGCAAATAGTAACGCGCACAGTGACAGTACTGCAATTGGAAAAGCAAATGCTAACAGTAACAGCAACGATGATGCCAAAGTAAACAGAAACAGAAACAGAAATGCAAGTGCATACAGAAACGCAAACTGTAACATGCACAGTCATGGTAACGCAATTGGAAATGCAAATGGTAATGGTAACAGCAATGTTGATGCCAAAGGAAAGACAAATGCAAATGGAAGTGGAAGCGCATACGCAAACACAAATGGTAATGCACACGGTGATGCAAATTGAAACACAAACAGAAACGGTAGTGGAAATGCAAATGGTAATAGTAACGCAAATGCAAGCACAAAAAAGTGCAAAGGCTATCGCACACAGTGGTGTACACGGGAACGCTAACGCAAATGAATATGGAAACACAAGTGGAAATGTTAAGTGTAACATTAACAGAAAGGCACGCACTTTTTTCCCCAGAAAGCTGCATCAGAAGCACAGTGGATAGAAAGAAAGTATGCATAATAATGGCCCTCAGAGCAGAAAATGAACACTTGGAATACTAAATTGCTTATATTTCTGGAACTGTACAACATTGAAAAACAATTAAAATTTCATATTATTTATGACTTTACTGGCTTGTTTTGCACTTAGCCTCCTAGTGGGTGACTATGCATTTTTGTGACAAAAAGTATGTATCTCGAAGCGTTTTCGAGATACGGGCCCTGAAAAGTACGTTGGACACCATAATGTTGGCCTGTGGGAAAAATAGTAAATTTTGGAGTGCCGTAACTTTGCAGCCCTCCAGTATTTTTTCACCACACCACCAAAAGGCACATCTGTGGGATGGTGGCTTTATTCCCTCCAAATTTCAGCCCAATAGACCAAACCGTTATTTTCCAACAGGGTGGCAAAGAATTCCTATTATTTTGGGCATAGTGGCGCAAAATAGTTTCGCAAATCAGAACACTTTCACAAATGAAATCACGAAAGTGTCATGAGTGTGACACTACTTTGCGACACTACTTTTTACAAAAAATTTAAAAACACATTTCTGGGGGGGTTTAACCGCCCCCCAAAAAACATAGCTAGCATCCTCAGGGCTCGACTAGGAGAACACAAAATGAATTGTGTCCCTAGAGGGTCCCACATTTAAATGCCAAGAATTTCTGTGACCAGTAACAGAAAAAAAATGGCTGACTCATGACACTACAAGGGTCATTTGCGACACTAAAAACTGCATTTACGACACTGTCGAATATTTTAACTTTTCCCATTGACTATAATGGGAAACTTGTTTTTTGAATAACTTTTAAACCGTTTAATATTTTTTCATGAAATCTTTGAAAGGCACATCAGGGACCATGGCTGCATGTTCCCTGAAGGTTTCAGACTGGTCGTGCAAACCGTGCAACCTGTAGGTGTGAGCAAAGAATGCCCAAAAAAGTATAAATGTGCTACAGAATGTCACTTTATAACTCCGCAACTGTATACCTGACTGGTATGAAACTTGGCATATCCAGAGATCTATGGTACTTCTCAGTGTCTACCAAATTGCAGGCAAATCTGTCATACAGTGGAAAAGTTATTAAGCTGCAAAATTTCACCATTTAACCTTAAATGGGGTACTCAACCCTAACTATGGTGGCACTACAGTGCCACCATAATATATATATGCTATATATATATATATATAGAGAGAGAGGATAATGGATAGTGATCAGACAGTAATCATGCTGTTATTAATTCAAGAGGTTTCCATGTGCTATGGCAACATGGTAAACCTTGAGAGCGTAGATCTAGAGGTTTACTGTTGTGATGGAAACCTCGAGAAGTAATAACAGCGATGTTACTGTCCGATCGCCATCCATTATACAGTATGTAATAGTGTATGGCACATAGTTTAAAAGGACGTGTCCTTACTTTTGTTTCTTACTTTGCACCTTTAGTTTACATTTCTCTTTGCCTTGGCTTTTGTCCATGAAACATGCATGCGCGAGTGGTCCCGCAAACTGCGCTCCTCCTGAATAGCCACAACGGTGTATGCAGGAGATCACTGCCATTAAAACTTCAAGAGTTATGTGTCACTGCCTATGTGGACAGATCTGCCATAAGTTACAAGGAGGAGGAGGAAAAAAGATTTTTAGCCAGAAAAAAAAATCTGGAAAAGGGGACACGCGTGCTCAAAGGAGTTAAAGCTGTTATGGTATCATTGTGACGTATCCAAGAGGGGCTAACAACCTCTTGACGTCACAGCAATACCATAACAACATTATAAACTTGCCAATTTCAGACAATAATCACACTCTCCCATACATTATATATATATATATATATAATTCACAATTCATTCAGCACATGTCACTGAAAAGGGAAGATGCTCACTCTGTCAGGAGACAGTTTTCCTTTTTTCACTTTGGAAGAAGAGTGTGAATAGTCAAAAGAGAGTGATGAAGGATGTAGGGCTTCTTTCTTCTAAGAGTTATGTGAACAAACCATGACATTGTGAAAGCTTCAGATTGCTGTTTCATAAAGATAATTGTACAGCATATAACCCCAGAATGCAAAGTAATGCAAGATGCAATTTTTACATTACCTTTTATATAGGTACAGTTAAATATAACCAATTATGTGATATAAATATAACCTCTGAATACAGGAAGAGTGCCACCAGTTGTTAGTTGCAAACAATTTTCTGTCCACTTGAAAGATAAATAAAAAATATACAGCATTAGCTTTCTGAAGGAATACAGTGTCTTGGGACCATAAGTAAGGGTGCTGAACTCCTGGCTGTAAACCATGTCAACAGAGTAATTTCCACTGTCTCCCTCGTTCCTTCCCTTTTCCATTTTGACTGCTTATTTTTGCAAGTTTTCCATTTGACAGCAATTGTGCTATAGACAGCAGAGATACTTGATAAAGTCAAAACATCAATGCCAAATTCAGACATGACAGTAAGAAGTTATCACCATGCTAGACAAATGTCTTTATTAAAGCAATTTTGTTTCAGTAAGGGTTAGAGTAACCTTCTTTACAGTAGCTGCATTGATTGGCAGAGAAGCTCTGGCAGGTAGCAGCCAGATACCTTAAATATGTCAACAGTAGCAGCACCTGAGGCAGAGTAACAACTTTCTGACATACACCTATAGTAAGTCAGTGCAGAGTAACAACTATCTGACATACTCCTATAGTAAGTCAGTGCAGAGTAACAACTATCTGGCATACACCTATAGTAAGTCAGTGCAGAGTAACAACTATCTGACATACACCTATAGTAAGTCAGTGCAGAGTAACAACTATCTGACATACACCTATAGTAAGTCAGTGCAGAGATCACAATGGGCTCTATGCACTAATGGGGCAGAGTAGCTATGTACACACAACTGAAGTGCACAATCACTCTACACCTTATGCACCCCCGCACAGGATGCATTAAGGGGGGGCAGATAGCACATATGCACTTGATCCTGTAGCTGCATGAGGAGCAATGCGCCAGAGACAAGCAAGGTGTGGATCAACACTATGCACCATGCACTAAGGCACATAGAAACATAGAATTTGACAGCAGATAAGGACCGCTTGGCCCACCCAGTCTGCCCATTTCCCTACCTACTGGATAAGCTGCTGATCCTAGTTAACCAGCAGCCTACTTCTTCTTATCCCCACCCCTCAGAATTGCCTCATGACTGTCCCATGCATGCTTGAATTCCACCACTGATTTTGACTCCACAACCTCCTCTGGAAGGCCGTTCCATGCATCCACAACCCTCTCTGTGAAAAAATACTTCCTTAAATTACCTCTGAGCCACCCCCATCTTCAAATTGTGCCCTCTTGTTCTTGCACATCTTTTTTGAAAGTTCTACCCTCTTGGACTTTGTTGATTCCCTTGAGGTACTTGAAAGTTTCTATCATGTCCCCCCTCTCCCTCCTTTCCTCGAGGCTATACATATTAAGCTCCTTTAGTCTCTCTTCATATGTCTTCCGGTGCAGACCCTGAACCATTTTAGTTGCCCTCCTCTGGACAGCTTCCATCCTGTCTATGTCCTTGCAGAGATTGGGTCTCCAGAACTGCACACAGTACTCCAGATGGGGTCTCACCAGCTGTCTGTACAGAGGGATAATAACTTCCTGTTTTCTACTGGTGATGCCTCTCCCTATGCATCCCAGTATCCCCCCAGCCCTCCTTGCTGCCCTCTCACATTGCTTGCCCACCTTTAGGTCATCTGATATGACTACCCCCAGGTCCCTTTCCATTTTTGTTGTTGCTAGTAGCTCACCCCCCATTGTGTACTCTTCCCATGGGTTTTTGTTTCCTAGGTGCATTACCTTGCACTTCTTAGCATTGAATCTAAGCTGCCATACATTTGACCATTCCTCTAACCTTGCCAAGTCCCTTCTCATCCTTTCCACCCCACCCTGTGAATCAACTCTGTTGCAGATCTTAGTGTCATCTGCAAAGAGACATACTTGTCCTTCCAGTCCTTCTGCAATGTCACTTATAAAGACATTGAAGAGGACCAGTCCTAATACTGAACCCTGCAGTACCCCACTAGTAACCCTCCTTTCTTCTGAGTGGACTCCATTTACTATTACTCTCTGTGTCCTATTCTCCAGCCAATTCTTTACCCAGGCTGTCATCTTGGGACCCACTCCCAGGCTGGCTAACTTGTATATTAATCTTTTGTGTGGGACTTTGTCAATTGCCTTGCTAAAGTCTAGGTAGGCCATGTCCACAGCCCCTCCCTGGTCTACTGCTTTGGTCACCCAGTCAAAGAAATCAATTAGATTTGTCTGACATGACCTTCCTGCTGTGAATCCATGCTGCCTTGGGTCCTGTGCCCCACTGGCCTCTAGGTACTCAACAATTCTTTCCTTCAGAAGTGATTCCATAATTTTCCCTACCACTGTGGTCAAACTGACAGGTCTGTAGTTTCCTGCCTCTGTCATGCTCCACTTTTGTGAAGGGGAATCACATCCGCCCTCCTCCAGTCCTCAGGTACCACACCATCCCCCATGATTTATTAAAAAGGTAGTCAGTGGTGTCACTAGTTCTACCCTTAGCTCTTTTAGAATTCTGGGATGAATCCCATCAGGCCCCATTGCTTTGTCCACCTTCAGTTTTAAGAGTTCTTTCAGAACCCTTTCTTCTGTAAATGGGCTGGTATCAACTTATGTATCCAGAGTGTTACTACTGCTTGTTTTATGTACCTCCCTCTTCATTTGTAAATACTGAGCAAAAATATTTGTTTAGTATCTCTGCCTTTTCATAGTCTCCTCTGCCCACCCTCCTCCCCTTTATTAAGCCTCACTATCCCTCTCTTGGTCTTCCTTTGCTCCCTGATGTACCTATAAAAGGTTTTATCCCCTTCTTAACTGAGTTGGCTATCTTTTCCTCGGTTTGGCCTTTGCTTTTCTGACTGCCTTCCCAGCTTCCTTTTGCTTTAACTGATACAGTTCTCTGTCCTGTTCCTTCTGTGATTCCTTGTACTTCCTGAATGCTTCTTTTCTCTTGAACCTTCACTGCCACTTCCTTTGAGAACCATAGTGGTTTTACCTCGTTTCCTTTTGTTTATTTGCTTTACACAAAGGCTTGTTACTCTCTGATGGCAGTTTTTATTATTCCCCATTGTTCTTCTACCCTCCTTCCTTCCCATTTGCTAGTGCATTCCTTAGGACACTCACCATTTGGCAAAGTCAGCCCTCCTAAAGTCCAGTACTTTTGTCTTTGTATGGCTTGACTCTATTGCTGTGTTTATTGTGAACCATACTGTTCGATGGTCGCTAGTTCCCAGATGGCTACCCACTTCTACATCTGTGATCCCTCTCCATCTCCATTTGAGAGAATCAAGTCTAATATTGCTCCCTCTCGAGTGGGCTCCAGTACTAGTTGTCTCAGGCATGCCCCTGTAGGGCATCTAGAATAACTGCACTCTTCAGGTGGCAGCTGCAACTGCACTCCAGTTAACATCTGGCATATTCAGATCACCCATCAGCAATATCTCCTTTCCTGCCATTCTAAGTATACTTTCTATCATTTCTCTGTCCATTTCCTCCCCCTGAGAAGGGGGTCTGTATACAACCCCTGTGCGTATTGTGGTGCCATTGCCTGTCTCCAAATTTACCCACAGTGCTTCTTCTCCTCCCTGTTTACCCTTTTGTTCTGTTGCTTTTATTCCTTCCCTTATGTAAAGAACTACTACTCCTCCTCTTTTACCCTCCCTGTCCCTCCTGTATACAGTGTATCCTGGTATGTTTATGTCCCAGTCATGGTTTTGTGTGTACCATGTTTCTGTGACTGCCGCAATATCCAGATGTTCCTCCTCCATCAAGGCCACTAATTCAGGAAGCTTGTTACCCAGACTACGGGCATTGATACTCATTGCTCTCCATTTTTTGATGGCTTTACCTTCTTTTGCAGCATCCCCCACTGACCGTTCTACCTCGGTCTTTTTCTCATTTAGTACCCGGTTTTGTAGGGAGAGGCTGGGATTTTCCTGCTGCTTGTCAGTGCCTCCCCATTTGACTAGTTTAAAAGCTTGCAAATGAAGCATTTAAACCGATTGCTCAAAAGACTTGTTCTCTTCCTGGACAGATGCAGATCATCCTGCCAGTATAGGCTGGTGTCTCTCCAGGTGGAACCCCAGTCCCCAATGAAGCCAAACCCCTGTGCTCCGCACTACTTTTTCAACCATTCATTAAGTTGCATGGTGCAAATTACCCTCGCCTCCCCCATGCCTTTGACAGGCAGCACCTCTGAGATGGATACTGTGTGTGCTACTTGTCTTCGGTCCCTCCTCAGGTCTGCAATGTCCTCCTGCACTGCTCTAATCTCATGATGAGCCAAGTCATTTGTCCCTAGGTGGACAATTATGTCCAGCTCAGAATCCCTTGCAGCTGTTCTCATGATCCTGAGGATGCGCTTCCTGTCCCTACAAGCCATGGCACCAGACAGGCACCTTACTTCAGTTTTCCCAGTTCCCCCTAGTTCTATACCCCTAATAATTGAGTCCCCCACCAGGAGCTGCTTCCTTTCCCTGTGGTGTCCTCTGCCTCCTTCCTGTGGGCCTCCCTTGTGACAATTGTCATCAGTCTTCTCTGCGGGTGCATCCATAGGGGAGCTATGCTCCCCCAGAATGGTGTATGGATTGTGGAGTGGAACAATTGACTGGATGTGCCTCTGTTCCACCCTCCTCACCCTCCCTGAGCCCACTGTGGTCCAACTGCTGTGCTTTCTTCACAACCTCTGAGGTAGTGGTGGTGGCGCTAGTGCTCCCTGGATGGGGGAGGTTCCCTTCCTGCTGTCCAGTGTGGCCTGGGGGAAGGTTTCCTTACTACTGTCCAGTGCGGCCTGAAGATGGCAACTTCCTCCCTCAGGGCAGATAGTTGTCTGCAAATAGGGCAGCATCTCAGCCTCCAGAAAGACTCCCGGAAGACTGCTGCCCCACAGCCATTACATTGCACTACTCCCCACATGTTTATCTAGTTTGTTTTTTTAAATTTGTGTGTGTGTGTGTGCATGCATGTGTGATTTGTTATATAGAAATATATATATTATACAATGTGTATGCTTATATTGTCAGTGCAGTGTGCTAGAGAGGATATGACAGTGAAATGCACCTTGCACGCGAGGAAATGATGTCAGAACCTCAGGTATAAAGGAACATAGTGCTGGCCATAGGGGTGTGTAGTAGGCACATGTTATGCCAGGGCGAACCCTGCCTTAAACCTCCCCCATGACCCCATGCACACCCTGCAGGACTGGACAAATAGCACATCTATCACCCAGGGCTACAGGATATGGATACCAGATGCCACCCACCTACCCCAGTGCACTGTGGTGAGTGTGGCAACCCACCATCACCCACAACACCCATACCCCTCACAGGGGCACTGGTACAAGGCTGCTGCCCTGCACAGCAGCACCATATGGTAGCCTACCACCCCTGTCACCAGTGGTACTGTTCCCCCACCCCATGCCTGCAGGAGTTTTGCCACCCATATTAGTGCACTGATTGGTGCCATCAGAGCGCCAGCAGCACTGCCCTCCCTCCCTCACTTGGCACAGTCACTGGCCATTAGATATCCACAGGGTGCACTGTCAATGTGTGCACCTCTGTTCAAGGGATCCCATGCAGGACACAGTCCAGGCATCCAATTGGATACCTGGCTGGACCAATGACCCCACCCCTGGCCACCCTACAGAGTCCTGATTGCCAGAGGGGCAAAGCTGTGGACAGGTGGCCAGTGGTGATGAATGCCTCTGGTGCTCACCTGTCCATGGGTGCCCAGTTATGCAGGTGGGTACATGCATGTTCCATGTACCTACACCCGATTGGTGCATAGAGCCCAATGAGAGTGAAGTTAGGCAATTAGGTGGGCTGTGCAGTTTGTACTTACACAGGATGCACTTAAGTGGGCTTGACAGTAATTATTGAACATGGCAAGCTAAGCTGAAAAGAGAAGGCACATCTCTTTTTCATGAGTAGAAATTCTAAACATTATTTTAAAGTCAAAAGGCAGGTCAGAGGTGTATTGTTGAGAAATAACATAATGTTATAGAAATAAGGCAAGAGACAATGCTAGGTACCTTTCAAAGCATTACCACTCACTCCTAAAGTACCTTATTGTGATTATATGTTTTTCCCAATATGAGTTTAAAAGACAATACGTTTCTATTAAAAAAGTAATGTGAAGATATTTAACCAATCACAGTTCTTGTTTAAGCTCACCATTTTTAATATTTTAGGTACAAAGCTCCAATGAAGTTTGTATGAATGAATGTCCAGATGGAGAGATAAAGGAATTACAATGGAACTCCAACTGTTGTTATAAATGCACAAAGTGCTCTGCTGGAACATACCATAACATCACAAATGGTAGTAAGTAAATATATGCTAAATCACAAAGTATAATACTTATTTCTTCAGATAAATCTAACTTTTTACATTGAATGAGTTTGGTTAAAATCGTCCTGTTTTACCTTCTGTCACATGTCTGGATCTCTGTAAATGTTTTGATTTTGTTGTACTAGATATTAATACATACAATACATTACTGTATGTGCTTTATCTAACTAAAACTTAGCAATTTGGTCTTCATGGCCAAAACAATGCATAGATGTAACAGTGGTGTTGATGAGACCTGCAGGTTTGAATCTTTCTGCAGAAAGCAACTTGATTTTATAATGTGCATAATGCATGAATAATTAATGAGTTTCCCCTTTTGCCATAGATAGACTGTGGCATAATTTGCCATTATAAAGGAGCATTTACAATGGCAAACACACGTGCGGTTCTCCTCCCTCTGCACATGCATCTCCTGCAGCGTCTCCCTTCCTGGCTTGCCGCTTCCTTCTCACCTGCAACCCAGCCACCAAAGAAACACGGCAGTAAGTAAAGTTATATTAAAAAAATAAGAACTACTGTTTTTAGAGAAAGGGGAATATCAAAATATTTTTTAAAAATATGTTAAACCACCAAAAATGAAACTCTGCCAGCCAGATGTAAACTAAACTGGAGCGTGGCCACACTGAAACTGCTATTTTATATCATTTATGTGGCCAAAAATGAGAGACCCAGCAATTATATAAAATAAAATATGGGGTAGTGTATGTAAACTCAAAGTTTACACACATCATCCCATACTTTATTCTATATTTAATACACAGCTTTATTTATTGCTGGCTTTGGTAGCCCACACCTGGATTCTGCAACCCTGCACAGGCCAGACAATGGCATGCCAACCATTGTGCATGCCTGCATGCCATTGGGGAGCCCTGCAACAGAGGTGGCAGCAAGCCTGGAGGTGCATTATGGTTGGGCACATGGCATCAAATAAGGCAGCGTGCTTCACCTCCAGTGGATCTCATGCTGTGCTTCTGCAGGAAAACCTGGGAAGTAGATGGCCAGGCAGTGATTCAGATACCAAGGAAAGGCCAAGACCTCTGTAAAACATTTGACCGTACAACATGTAAGGATTTATGCTGGCATATGCAAGATACATGTAAGTTTTTATGCAAGGACTGTGTTTGAATTTGAAACTTTCATGCAAAAACATCTTTGCCAACATCCCGAGAGGCAAGAAAAACTGCGTGTGAAGTTTATTTTTTTTATTTTTACCTGGAGAGACACACTATCCTGAAAGCTTTTTAACAGGTGTGACCTGAAAACACAAGGAAGTTAACGTACTTGTTCAAGGTCACACAGAATGCATGTGGGGGCAGCGGGATTCAAACCCAGGTCTCTAGCTCAGAGCCTTAACCCACTGTGTTATACTACCTCCAAGTTACTATACTAGAGCACTGATCTTACATCCTTACATGCTTCTTAAATCTACAACCTTTTAGCTCTACAGGCAGGTGTACAACCCATTGAACCACTGGCAATGTGCATTCAAGTGTTTAGCAAAAAGTATATAAACAGATATGCATACAATAATCTTGATAAATTCTTACTTATTGTTTGCATTTTTAAAATGAAATGAAATGTCTTCATTCTGCTACCAACATTTTCTGTATGAACGGGGAAGGGCACTTTTGCAGCCCTAAGAGTGGCAGCCACATCAGTATACTAATGTACACATGAGGTCATAATACTGTAATCTACGTGTGGCATTGCTGTCATTAATATAACTATGATGCAGCTATAAGATTTATACCAGCACTACGCTGATATGCAATACCTGTAAGTATACGGAGTAAAGCAATCCTCTCTGCACAGTTCTTACAAGGTGCCATTCACCCTTAAATACTACTTTGCCTGCTTCTTCATTAGTGTAAGCACAGTATTTATTTGCACCATTCACATACATGAGTATAATTCTGTGTAGGAATAGTGCAAAGAAAAATCATGTGCTAGTCAAGAAAGTTTCAAGCGTAATTATTTTGTACCACACTACATTTTAAACTTGAGTTCTTGACTAGTGTTAAAGCTAATAGCATTTGTTATTACAAGAAAAATAACAGTTTGTGTATCTGACAAAATCCTTGCTCAGTCATGCAAAGAACTTACAGTAATTTTGACACTAAGGGCAAGATATTCAAAACTTAGTCCAGGGGTAAACTTAGCACCGCATGGTGTACTAAAGTACCCAGAACCATTAGCATGCTATACAGTATTCAAAGGAATAGCCCCATGGCTAAAACAGCTGAGTATAGCATGCAAATGAAGCTGTGCACACAGGGCTGGGACTGCAGTGCAAAAATATCCCAGCAAATACGACAGCTCTGAATATAGCAACCAGGAGGCCAAACTGCAACTGCAGCTCAGTGGCCACAGAGGTGGAGTATGGCAGAGCTGCAGTAGCAGGCCAACATGAGGAGTGATGCACAACAACAGCAACAGTCAATGCAGGCCACACACAACAGAACTGTACTATGCAAGTGACAGGTTAGCCCTGAGCAAACACAATAGCCAGGTGCTTACACTTTGCCCTGGGCTAACACATGAGCCAGGTGTCAAAGTTGCTATGCAAATGGGCCTTTTAGGCAATTCGTGTGCAAACAGACACATTAGCATCTCATTAAGGCCTACTTAGCATATATTAGCATGAAGATTGCCTGGTTCAATTCCATGGTGCACACAACTCCACCTGTAGGTCAGACTGGAACTATAGGTCAGGATCCACAGGCTGGGAGGTGCACACAGCTCCACCTGTAGGTCAGACAACACAACAGTTTAACAACAGCAGGTCATGGATGTCAGAAGGCCAACTCAGTGCAGACCTCTCACCCAATCACCACTGCAGTGATGGATACAGACATTACGAATGAGGGTGAATGAGGAACACTGCTCCCCAGAAGGAGGGGCACAACCTCACACATGGAGGAACACAAAGAAATCACTATGGTAACCATCACCTTTGTATGTACACGGTGAATATTGTATAGCACCATAGAATAGATATGGCTGCTGTCATGTCTGGATGTACAGCACATTTACTGTGTATATGGGCAAAGGGTCACCTCATCACACACAAATACCACGCAGCAATCAATGCCACAATCATAACAGCATACGCTAAAATTATGTCAGATAAAACAGCAACAACCGCAGAAGCAGTACACACCCTTAAAATACATGGGCTTTCCTGTTTTTTGTAGAGGCTTCAACCCAGCCCATGTGGGGGCCCCCTCACCCCCTTGAATTTCGATAACAAACTCCAGGGGTTTGTGGTCTTCAGGGATGGGGAGAAGCTCAGGAGGGGTGGAAAATGTTGCTTTTAAAACAACAAAATCACCACAAAAAGTAGTAGTATGGGGAGACCTGGGGGGAACCGAACCATGGTTTCAGGTCTCCTATTCCACCATTTGCTATTGCCTTAGCCACTCTACCATGGGAGCAGCGTGACCAGACACCCAGCACATAGCAACTTGATCCCTCACAAGAAAAGCATACAGCCACAGGATTTGAGAGGCTGCATTTATTTTTGTCTGTTCTTTATAATACTGTGTCAGAAGCTATTGTGAATGTGATCAGGGAAGAACACAAGGTCAGCAATATGCAAGACAGTAAGCATGATTGGGGAGGCAGTATTTTTTTACTTCAGACCGCAAGTGAGACAGTTATCTTGGTACGGGCAGACTTTTTTTAGAACTCCAGAAATTGGTTTTGCACACTAAATAATAGCGCTACATGCACTTCAAGTTTGGGTTGTGTCTGTAAGCTGGTTTGTGAGAGGGATGACAGAGTGGCCATATGGGAGGTGCCAGATTCAATTGCGATCTGTTGAGGGACAGCAAAGACAGCATCATCCACAGCTGGGACAGGGTAAAAGAGTGAGGCAAATCAGGATTGCTGGTGGTATCTGCAAGCTCTGTTAACTATGTATTGTAATTTTAATTTAAAACTGCAAGGTGGCAGTTGTGTAAAGTGGCTGCGGTAGTTATGACAGCAGCCAGGTGATTGAAAGCTGGAATTTTTTAGCAATGTTTGACTTGGGTCCTTTTTACAAAGAAAAGTAACCCTGCAAAGAAAATTTGTTTGTGCATGTTTGTGACAAGTCTGACAATGCTGGGAGGATGGTCACTAGACAGCATGAAAAATGGTGACTGGCCAGTTTGACAATTTGGGGTGCCCCATGATATCTTTAGTAACAGGGCACCCTGAATTGGCACTTGTCTTTCATTGGGGATCTATTGAAAAATAAATGCATGCATGACCAAGGCTTTCAGCTAATCAGGATGTATTATTTTTCAAGCCTATTTCAGCCAACCAGCAGAGAGTATTTTCCATATCCATCTTTTATATATATATACTGTATATTTTCATATTCTTTACAGAAACATAATTAATGCATCAGTTAGTGTTGTTTCCACACCAACAAAAGTGTGGAAATTCAATGTTGGGGTTAACATCCCACAACTGCACCCCATGCCCCCCCTCAAAACTCTGCTTCTGTATTCCTCCCAACCCCCACAACACACACACACACACACACACACACATATGCAAGCAAGGCAAGGGCCAAGGCAAGACAAACAACCATTGATAAGCAGCATCAGGTAACAGAAGTAACAGAGAAGTCTGTAAATGTTCCAGAACACACAGGCATTGTCACAGTCCATCAGGTGTGTGAGTTCTGCAGCTGTCATAGTGGCTTGGGGGTACATAGACATCTGGATGTTACCTACCCATAGTGTATTGGAAATGACAGTTTCTGTGAGCCTAACAACACTCATTGGATTTTTGTGTTCACATATCAGGACTGTGTAGTACAGGATGGTCTGCACGCCCATTGGCCCACGCTGTGGACCAATGGGCATACAGTCCTACTGTATGCTGTCAGTCAGTGGGTGGCCGGGTGGCTTGTGGGTGGTGAGCTGCCTCTCGCCACTGACTGGGGGGAACAAGGTGGTGGGTCTGAGTGGGCGGGTGGGAAGGGGGTACCACTGGACTGCCAGGGTTTTCCAATTACAAAGCACATGATTGGGCTTGGGAGCAGGTCCACTGGACCACCAGGGTCACTTTTAGATTTACAGTTCCTGCGATCGGGCTGGATATGGTCCACTGGACTACCAGGGATACTTTTAAATAATTATTATTATACATATGCTCATGATCGGGCTGGGAGCAGTCCACTGGACCACCAGGGATAATTTCATGTTATTAATATTATACATATGCCTGTGATCAGGCTGTATACGGTCCACTGGACCACCAGGAATAGTTTCATGTTATTAATATTATACACATGCCCGCAATCGGGCTGGGAGCAGTCCAGGGATAGATATATCTTTATTTAGTATACATATGCCCGCGATAGGGCATGGGGGTGTGTGATGCTGACAGACCATGTCTCCGGAGCTGGAGTGGCCACCCACAGCTGGTGGCTGCCGTGTTGCACCCTGCAATAGGGCAGCTCACCAGTGGGTTGCCAGGACTTGCTCCTTTTTTTTTGTCTCAGCTTTGAGCACCAGTGTGTGGCACATGTACAGTAGGGGTTGCGCCAGCATGTGTCCAGCTCATCCCGGGCTGAATTTTGGGATGTGCTGCATATGCGTGAGCATGCCCCCCAAACTTGTGCTGCATACATTACTGATGCGCCCTGGTGCATAGGGATTTGAGCAGAGCAACATCCCCTTCTGAATATTGCACCAGGGCACATCAGTGGGTTTTGCCTGGCACAACACTGTTGTGCCATGTGCAACCTCTTTGAATATCTGGCCCTCTGAATTTATTCTTTTAGTGCCCAGAGATTCTCAAGAATTACAATATTCACATAATAAGGATTTGTTATGATTCCCAGAATTTGTTTAGCGAGAGTAGATGTTGTGACAAAAATATTACTATCTACAAAATCTGAGTCATGGAGCATTTGTTGATTTGGTGGAACTGTGGTATTTCTCGGGTCGTACCTGAAAATAGGCAGGATTGTTGCCTAGCGCACTTACCCAGTTACCAAAAGTGAATAAATAAATAAATATTTAATTCCTTGCTTTCCTGGGTAGGAGAAAATATTATAAGGGGTGAGTTATTGTAACTTTGCTCAACCATGGGCTTTGGTACTCTTTTCTCTGCTTTTAAGTTTCCTATAATCAGGGAACTGATATTAGGTTCATGTACATGCACTAACATTTTTAGACCCTCTATGGTAGGATCATCATTATTACTATTTTTTCTGTTTTATTTCTCTTTCTATTGCTGTAGAACATTATTTTTGAGGTGTTTCTAACAAAGATTGAATGCAAGGAGGTGGGGTTTTGTGTTCCTTGGTAGGGGTATTAATATCTATATCAAAACTTTCTGAAGTTTCTGCTAAATTTGAATTACCCTTTGGGAAAGTTCCTCTTGATACATCAAAAATCACTGGAATATTATTTGATTCAACAAAGTCCTGAGAGTTGTGATAATCCAATGAAACTGACTCTACTCCATCACTGGTGTAGGAGAGACATTTATAATCATTAATTTATCACTTTGGAATTCCTTAATCATCTTTTTCTACCTTCCAACAAGGGAGTAGAACAACTGTGCTCCTGATTATCTAGATTATTTGTTATTTTAAGATGATTTGATTTTTTAACAATTACTTTTTGATTAGGACAAATACATTTCTTTAAAGTTTTTTTATTTGTGGGTCAAATATTTTAGGGGTGCAAGCCAGTCCACTTCTAGTGCTAACCACTGCTAATAATTATATAGTTACAGTATATAACTATATAATTATAGATCTCAATATAATATATGCCCAACAATATGCAATAGACACAACGAGTGATATATTTTTTTCACCAAACTGGTAGATTAACCTGATACCTCAAAGCTAAATATTTGTACTTTAAAATTCCTATGGAAAACTAAATGAAAGAGCATATAATAATCAGCAAACAGACAAACAGTAACCGCTTATATCCCAAAAATGTAAACATACTATATTTAAAATATATCATATAATAAATGTCAATAATTACAAGGACTTCTCATTTAATAAATAAGTAAGAGATATCCAAATAATATTTTGCTTTATGATGTAGATTAAAAGTGCATGGACAGCAAAGTTCCCAGTTCCTTTCTAAATAACCAGGTCCCGTTGATGCTGACTCAACTACGGGAGCTGTTTTTCAAAGTTTCCACAGAGTTTTAAAGTTACAGACTGCTTTATTGCTTTCCTCTGGTCTTGCAAGGAAGCACCTTCTTTCAAGAAGTAGGACAGTAGGGGAATAAAGAAATTCTGCCAGTCAGTTGTTTATTCAAAAGGAATTCTACAGTCCTCTCCAAACAGTCCTCTCAAGACTCATAGGCCCAGATATTCAAACTGCTCCCAAAATGTGTGCAACAGCAGGAGCAAGCACAATTCAATTGTGCATATACGCAACAGACGCGATATTCAAACATGGAGCAGAACAAATTGCGCAAGCAGCCAATGTCTGAATATCGCACAAACTGCACCATAGTGCAACCAGGAAGGGGAAGCTGAGCAGAAAGGTTGCGCCATAGCGCAACAAGGGCAGCCCAGCTGAGCAGTCCAGAGGTGCCATAGCACAAGCAGAGCCCCCCCCAGCAGAGCAATGGAACTGCACAACCAGGGAGGCAGGCTGGGGCCCACCGCCAGCCATGCCACACATGGGCGCAGGAACACACTGCAGAACCAACAAGAAACCTGCACACCCCAAGCACAGCATCACTGGGGGTGGGATGGATGATCTACTGGCCCATGGGGACAAGCCAACAAAGCACAGCAGGGCCATGACGCCCCAGCACAACCACTGGCAGGCTGAGACTGCCACACACAGGGCATTGACAACCACAGCACACATCAGCCCCCCCATATGCACAGCACACCCTGCACCGTGACCCCAAGACACCACCCATGTGCAGTGACTGGCACTGCAGGAAACACCATGCATCCCCTTCGGCACACGTCAACCTCATGTAGCAGAGAACCATACAAGCCAGACCACCCTGTGCACCCAGCAGTGGGTGGCAGCAGATAGCAAGACCAACAGAAAGTCACTGCCACACTGGAGACACCTCCCCATGCACACACACGTGCACACACACACACACACACACACACACACACACACACCCAGGACCATACCACCCCAGATGGCATGCCCACCACTGCAACTGAGCAACCATAGCCAGCTACAAATCAGAGACCAACACATTATTCATATCAAAATATATATGTATTAGAAAAATGTAAAGTACAAAATGAACAACAACAAAACTATTTACAAGAGGGGGGTAGGGGTACAAGGTAGGGGTGGGCAAGGGGTAGGGATGAACAACTTGGAGAGGGAAGGCAGGGTGGGAGGGATGGATGAAGTGGGAGGGGGAAGCCAGCCTAAGGCCTAGCAGGCTGGTCCTCCACTGCCTGGTGCCGTCATGTCTGGCTGTGCCTCCTCCGTAGGTCATGGTGCTGGATGTCCTGGAGGATGGTCCTGTTTTCCATGGTCACCCGGGTGAGCTGTTGCAGTGTCCGCTCTATTCTTCAGAGCACAATGAGGCATAGGAAAATGGGAACACAGTCAATGGCTGTGACTGACCACAACCCTAAACACCACCCAACCTGCAAGCCATATAGCCCAATGTCCCGCACCTGTGATGGTATGCACCCACCCACAGTGAACATGCACATGGCCAGCCCAACCAGGCGGCACCAGCTATGTGCACCACTGCACACACACACTGCCCATGACTTGAATGTCTGGATTTTTCTCTGTTTGATTAGCAGGGGATTTTCTCTGTCAAATTGTTGTGTATACTATCTTGCAGACAGGAAGGCACTCATCGCAGTGGTGGGTCAGAGCTCTTAGCTGATTATTTTGTGAGGGCACAGTTTAGGCCCAACCCCTTCCCACCCCTCACCCCACCCCCCCTGGAAATAGTTCCTTTATACCTGGGGTTCTGACATCATTTCCTCAAGAGTGCAAGGTGCATATCAATGTCATATCCTCTCTAGCACACAGCACTGAAAATATACGCATACACATTGTATAATATATATATATTTCTATATAACAAACCAATCACTCACACAAGCACACACACACACACACACACAAAAAAAAGTACATAGTCATGTGGGGAGTAGTGCAATGTAATGGCTGTGGGGCAGCAGTCTTCCGGGAGTCTTTCTGGAGGCTGAGATGCTGCCCTATTTACAGACAACTCTCTGCCCTGAGGGAGGAAGTTGCCCATCTTCAGGCCACACTGGACAGCAGTAAGAAACCTTCCCCAGGCCAGACTGGATGGTAGGAAGGAACCCCCATCCAGGGAGCACCAGAGCCACCACCACTACCTCAGAGTTTGCAAAGAGCACAGCAGTTGGACCACTGTGGGCTCAGGGAGGTGAGGAGGGTGGAACAGAGGCACACCAGTCAGTTGTTCTACTCACAATCCATACACACCATTCTGGGGAGCACAGCTCCCCATGGATGCACCCATGGAGGAGATTAAGGAGGCTGAGGACACCTGTCACAGGAGGCCCACAGGAAGGAGGCAGAGGATGCCACAAGGAAAGGAAGCAGCTCCTGGTGGGGACTCCAATTATTAGGGGGATAGAACTGGGGAGAGGGAGAAAACTGAAGTGAAGTGCCTGCCTGGTGCTGGGCTTGTAGGGAGAGGAAGTGCATCCTCAGGATCATGAGAACAGCTGCACGGGAGTCTGAGCTGGATGTCATTGTCCACCTAGGGACAAATGACTTGGCTCAACATGAGCTTAGAGCAGTGCAGAAGGACTTTGTAGAACTGGGGAGAGGCCTAAGACAAGTAGCACACACAGTATCCTTCTCAGAGGTGCTGCCTGTAAATGGCATGAGTGAGGCAAGGGTACTTTGCACCATACAATTTAATGAGTGGTTGAAAAAATGGTGTGGAGCACAGGGGATTGGCTTCATTGGGGACTGGGGTTCCACCTGGAGGGACACCAGCCTATATTGGCAGGATGGACTGCATCTGTCCAGGAAGGGAACAAGTCTTTTGAGCAATCGGTTTAAATGCTTCATTGGCAAGCTTTTAAACTAGTCAAGGGGGGAGGCACTGATAAGCAGCAGAAAAATCCCAGCCTCTCTGTACAAAACAGGGTACTAAATGGGAGAAAGACCGAGGTAGAAAGGTCAGTGGGGGATGCTGCAACAGAAAGTAAAGCCATCAAGAAATGGAGATCAATGAGTACCAATGCCCGTAGTCTGAGTAACAAGCTTCCTGAATTAGTGGCCTTGATGGAGGAGGAACATCTGGATATCGTGGCAGTCACAGAAACATGGTACACACAAAACCATGACTGGGATGTAAACATACCAGGATACACTATCTACAGGAGGGACAGGGAGGGTAAAAGAGGAGGAGGAGTAGCTCTTTACATTAGGGAAGGAATCAAAGCAACAGAACAAAAGGGTAAACAGGGAGGAGAAGAAGCACTGTGGGCAAATTTGGAGACCGCAATGGCACCACAATCCGCACAGGAAGAGAGATACAGACTTCTTCAGGGGGAGAAATGACAAGGAAATGATAGAAAGTATACTTAGTATGGCAGAAAAGGGGAGATATTGCTGATGGGTGATCTGAATATGCCAGATGTTAACTGGAGTGCAGTTGCAGCAGCCACTTCTAAGAGTGGGGTTATTCTAGATGCCCTACAGAGGGCATGCCTTAGACAACTAGTATTGGAGCCCACTCGAGAGGGAACAATCTTAGACCTGGTTCTCTCAAATGGAGATGAAGAGAGGATCACAGATGTAGAAGTGGATAGCCATCTGGGAACTAGCAACCATCAAACAGTATTGTTCACAATAAACACAGCAATAGAGTCAAGCCATACAAAGACAAAGGTACTGGATTTTAGGAGGGCTGACTTTGTCAAAATGGGTGAGTGCCCAAGGAATGCACTAGCAAATGGGCAGGAAGGAGGGGTGGAAGAACAATGGGGAATAATAAAAACTGCCATCAGAGAGGTAACAAGCCTTTGTGTAAAGCAAATAAACAAAAGGAAACGAGGTAAGAAACCACTATGGTTCTCAAAGGAAGTGGCAGTGAAGGTTCAAGAGAAAAAGAAAGCATTCAGGAAGTACAAGGAATCACAGAAGGAACAGGACAGAGAACTGTATCAGTTAAAGCAAAGGAAGCTGGGAAGGTAGTCAGAACAGCAAAGGCCCAAACCGAGGAAAAGATAGCCAACCCAGTTAAGAAGGGGATAAAACCTTTATAGGTACATCAGGGAGCAAGTAAGACCAAGGGAGGGATAGTGAGGCTTAGTAAAGGGAGGAGGGTGGGCAGAGGGTGACTGTGAAAAGGCAGAGATACTAAACAAATATTTTGCTCAGTATTTACAAAGGAAGAGGGGGAAGTACCTAAAACAAACAGTAGAAACACTCTGGATACAGAAGTTGATACCAGCCCATTTACAGAAGAAAGGGTTCTAAAAGAACTCTTAAAACTGAAGGTAGACAAAGCAATGGGGCCTGATGGGATTCATCCCATAATTCTAAAAGAACTAAGGGTAGAACTAGTGACACCACTGACTACCCTCTTTAACAAATCATGGGAGTATGGGGTGGTACCCAAGGACTGGAGGAGGGCAGATGTGATTCTCCTTCACAAAAGTGGGAGCAAGGCAGAAGCAGGAAACTACAGACCTGTTAGTTTAATCTCAGTGGTAGGGAAAATGATGGAATCACTTCTAAAGGAAAGAATTGTTGAGTATCTAGAGGCCAGAGGGACACAGGACCCAAGGCAGCATGGATTCACAGCGGAAGGTCATGCCAGACAAATCTGATTGATTTCTTTGACTGGGTGACCAAGTAGTTGATCAGGAGGGCTATGGACATGGCCTACCTAGACTTTAGCAAAGGCATTTGACACAGTCCCACACAAAAGATTAATATACAAGTTAGCCAGCCTGGGAGTGAGTCCCAAGATGACAGCCTGGGTAAAGAATTGGCTGGAGAATAGGACACAGAGAGTAATAGTAAATGGAGTCCACTCTGAAAAAAGGGGGGTTAGTAGTGGGGTACCGCAGGGTTCAGTATTAGGACCGGTCCTCTTCAATGTCTTTATAAGCGACATTGCAGAGGGACTGGAAGGAACAGTATGTCTCTTTGCAGATGACACAAAGATCTCAATCAATCAATCAAGTCGTTATTTAACCAGGCATTCATCGTTGAGCAGAAGCTCATTTGCAAGATGGACCTGGGTGGAGCATGAACAATTGTATATACAGGTCAACACAGGCATTTACAAGGCAATACAGATAATACTCTTTACAGAGAGGAAGAAAAAGAAGTTCATATGTACGTAGAATTATACAGATATTGTACAGATTACATGATATACATACATAGAAGTGTCTATAGGAAGATAAAGCAGGTTATCTAAGGTTGCAGGAGGAAGTAACGGAAGAAAAAATAAAATAAAAATATACACCAGGTAGAGGTGAAGGTAGGGGAAGAGAGGGAGGAAGGGGGAGAAAGGCTAGGAGAGGCACGGTTGCACAGAAAGGAGTTGGTAAAGCTGGATGTAGAGAAGGTGGATGGAGAAAAGGAGTATGTGTGAGCCCTGGATTGAATGCTATAGTACGGGGCATGGTAGGATGTCACAACCCAGGTAGTGAGCTCCTATCCGAGGTTGGGAAAGGAAGAATAAGGGATGGATGGGCCTAGTGTTGATAAGACAGGGGATAAGAGAGAACAATTAGGCTGGTGAGGAGCAATCTGGGGGTCAGTACTTAAAAATTGGGTCTGGGCATGGCTATATACCAGTGCAGACACTGGTACTGGGTCTGAGTGGTGAAGCAGTTACATACTTCTCTGATTGTATGGAAATAAAGCATCTTGAAAACATTTATACCGATTAGAGTGCTTAATTCTGAGGTGTTTTATAGACTGCTCCATAAGGTAGGTAACACTAAGCTTATGGCTGCCCTGCTGAAGTGGGATTTTGCTTTTGGGTACTTTTAAGTGTAATAGCTGAGTAACTTCTTAATGCGATTCCCCAATTATACTCAGGGGAAGACAGCAGGAGATATAGTAAGGCAGCTTATTAGAGATGGCTCCATAGGTCCAGAGAGCTGCGTTTCTGTGGCGCCTGAACTTTAGTGATGTCCATCCCACTGCCTCATATAGGGTGCAGTGATGTTTGTTGAAGGAGTCCTGCTATAAAACCCTCAGTGCTCAATGGTAGAGTGTGTCCAGTTTAGCCATGTAAGAGTTGGGGCATTGGCTGTAGAGGAAGTCAGCGAATCAACCAATGATAGGAAATGGATTGGACCAGTTGTTTCTTGGCATCTCTGGTGAGAAATTGGCTGATTCTAAAAACAGTCCAAGCCTTTGTCAAGTCATTTTAGCAAGTCCTCGATATGTTCAATGAAGGAGAGTCTTTTGTCTATCCAAACCCCAGATACTTGAATTTTGTAACAAATTCTAGTTTTTCACCTAGAACTGTGGTAATTTGGGGAACTGTCCCACTGGACACAGGGTTAGCTGTACGGATAAAAGGAGAGAGGACCATCGCTTTAGTTTTTTTGGCATTAAAGAGTAGATTTTTTTGAGGAGTTGGCTTTGCAAAAGGTTGAATTCTGACTGTAGGTCATTGCAGGCAGCTTCAGGTGTTGGGCGACTCACATAGAGATCTGTATCATCTGCAAACAGATGGATGTTGGCTTCTTTTATACAGTAGTCGATGTTATTAATGTAGATTGCAAAAAGTAAGGGCCCTAATATAGAACCTTGAGGTACCCCTCTTTGCAGAGTTTTTAAGGGGGACAGGCCTCCTTCGGCTTTAACTTGTTGAAGACGCCCTGTAAGATAGTCAGTGAACCAACGCAGAGAGGAGGGGTCCACACCTATGGTTTGAAGGGCGGAGAGGAGCAGACTATGGTCGACGGTGTCGAAAGCCTTGCTTAGATCAAGGAAACAGCACAAATAAAGTTTTGCTCTCAAGATTACGCTGCCAGTCATTAGTAACTTTGGCGAGGGCTGAGATAGTGCTATGTTTAGCTCTGAATCCAGACTGCATAGGATTTAGCAGTTCCCTAGACTCAAGGTGGGTCCTCAGCTGTGCATTTACAATTTTCTAGGAGCTTGACAGGACCGAAGGAGGGAATTGGCCTGTAGTTATTGAGATCGCCACGGTCACCTGATTTGAACAGTGGTATGACATGTGCCGCCTTCATAGGTGGTAAGTGCCTTGAGACAGGATAAGTTAAAAGGTGGGTGACGGGTATTGCTAGTACATGGTAGGCAATTTTTAGGAAGTAGGTCAATGGAATGGCCCCAGCACTTTTCTAGTATCCAACTGAAGCAAGAGGTCCTCTACCTCTTTCAGTGTGGCAGGTTGAAGTGAGAAAGGCGGGAAGCTATCGGAGTTTCAGGCAGTTGGCTGGCAGTCTGGGAGCGAAGTATGTTTGCAGGGGAGTTATCAAATGCCATGCCTGCAGTAGCAAAGTGGTTATTGAATGCGTCAAGTATATCTATCTTTTCGGTTATAGTCAAGTTGCCAGAGATAATCTTGGTCGGGAGTGAATTTCCTGGGGAGTGGCCTAGCAGATCACTGATTGTGTTCCAGAGCTTGATTGGGCTCTTTGTGGCAGAGTCGAGTTCGGATTTGAAGAAGGTGGCCTTCGACTCTCTGATTGTTTTGGTACATAAATTTTGTAGTCTCCTGAACTGGTTCCAATCCTCTGCAGTGTTCAGTCTGCGTGCTTTTTCCAGAGCTTATCTCTTTCTAGAAGCAAGGACTTGATCTGAGGGTGAACCATTTACAGGTTTTGGTCCTAGTTCGAACTTTAATAAGGGGAGCATACTTATTAAGGGTCTTGATAGAATGTTGTGGAAGATATTGTAAGCTGACATAATCGTTTTGGCCGTGGTAGAAATCTTGCCACTCAGGGAGTACTTAAGCCTCGCTTAGGTAGGCATGTTCATTGAAGTTGCGCCTGATCTCTTCATAGAGAACTTGCTGATGGGTGCTGGGTTGTTGGTGGATCTTACTCCCGAATAAACAATGGTCGCTATGTCTGAGAAGAAGACATCAGCATGGGAGAAGAGATGAGGTTTGCTCACCATTAGCACATCCAAAAGTGTACTTTTCCTGGGGTTCTTCACGCTTGGGCATGTTGGTTCAGTAATAGTTGCATCATCCCATGTTCATCACAGAAGGATGCAAGGGGCAGCTGTGTTAGAGAGCCAGTCAAAGTTGAGGTCTCCCAAAATAATAGTTCTGGCAGCCCCTGTCCCAACTTGTCACTAGATATGACACAAGCTGTAGGCCAGCAGACGGTGGTCTGTAGAGCATCTATTACGCAGAGTGCAGTAGTCTGTGTAATTTCCACTTTGAGAATTAGGCATTCGAATTCGCTGGCGACAGATGCCGAGGATAAGCAGGAGGCAGAAAATTTGTCTTTAACATAGATAGATACCCCTCCTCCTCTGGCATGCCTATCATCTCTGAACAAGGCATAGTTGGGTATGTTTACTTCTCTATCAGTGGTGCTGGGTCTAAGCCAAGTTTTGGAAATCACAAGTATGTCAGGAGAGGTATGATTTACCCAGGTTTGTATTAAGGTTATCTTTTTAAGGAGGCTACATACGTTAATATGCAAGAAGCTTATTCCTTTTAAATTTGTTAGTACTGCTGGCAAAGCAATAGCTTCTGGGGGGCCAGGGTTGAGTTCTACGTTGCCTGAACAAAGCAGGAGGATAAGTAGGATTTTTCTAAGAGTGCTAATTATAAGCTTGTAATTCCTGCCTTTCTCCCGTCTAGTAGATCTGATGTTTTTAGGGACTGGAAAGTAGCCACCATAGAAGAGCTGATCTGTTGTAGCAAGAGCTAGTACCCCTACCACAATAGGCGGGGAGGAGATAGAAGTCTACGTGGTGGGAGGTTAGCCTTGTGTTGGGGGAGTGTTATAAGTACTACTGGTATGTGTGGTCCAAGAGCAGAGTTTGAGGTACTGGTACTTGGAATCATGGAGGCAATTAAAGGATAAGTTGCCATGTGGTATACAGCACAAGGTGCCATTGTAGACCAAACATGATGGTAGTTCAGGTGTCCAATGCTGGGCAGCTGGTATCAGCAGAAGAAGGGGCAGTAAAAGGAGCCATATAGGGCCCGACATGATGGTACCTCAAAAAGGAGCCACTCGATTAGCCCAGGGGCCAGTGGGGTTGCTGGATTAATGCAGTTTATCAGTAGCTTTCTGATCCAGGTCGACCCAAATTTGATAGCATTAAAGATATTTAGTGGTGAAGGCACAGCCAAGGAGAGCCTATGCATTTTAGTAAGGCGAGGCCCTGAGAGTTGGATCCCGTAGGCTGGGTAGAGAAGAGGGGGATCACAAGCTAGTCTCTATTGGTGGGGCACTGCGCCAGGACGTGGACTAATATTTTGGTGAGCAACTGTATTTATAATCAGCGGAGGTGGGGGAGGGGTGGTTTAAAAGTTGCGGCAGTTGCCGTACTCTTGTAGGGCCTTGGGTCCGTGTCTGCGGTCTCGAGCATCGGCTAGAGGGGCGCCGACCGCCCGGTAGCCGGGAATCCCTCGGCTTAGGAGCTGGGAGCCTGGGCAACAGTTTCTCAGCTGAGGGAGAGAAGGAGATTGAGGATTAATAAAGTGGATTCACATAAAGGGTTAGACAGAACAGCGGGGAGTCCAAAATTTGCAGAACAAAAGGATGTGTATGGTACCTGCAACGGAGTTGATGCACAAGGTGGAATGTAAAGGATGAGAAGGGACTTGGCAAGGTTAGAAGAATGGTCAAATGTATGGCAGCTTAGATTCAATGCTAAGAAGTGCAAGATAATGCACCTGGGAAACAAAAACCCAGGGGAAGAGTACACATTGGGGGGTGAGATACTAACAACAACAAAAATGGAAAGGGACCTGGGGGTAGTCATATCAGATGACCTAAAGGTGGAAAAGCAGTGTGAGAGGGCAGCAAGGAGGGCTGGGGGAATACTGGGATGCATAGGAAGAGGCATCACCAGTAGAAAACAGGAAGTTATTATTCCTCTGTACAGACAGCTAGTGAGACCCCATCTGGAGTACTGTGTGCAGTTCTGGAGACCCAATTCCGCAAAGACATAGACAGGATGGAAGCTGTCCAGAGGAGGGCAATCTAAAATGGCAGGGTCTGCAATCGAAGACATATGAAGAGAGACTTAAGGAGCTTAATATGTATAGCCTGAGGAAAGGAGGGAGAGGGGAGACATGATAGAAACTTCAAGTACCTCAAAGGAATCAACAAAGTCCAAGAGGGTAGCATCTTTCAAAAAAAAGAGTGCAAGAACAAGGGGGCACAATTTGAAGATAGAAGGAGGCGGCTCAGAGGTAATTTAAGGAAGTATTTTTTCACAGAGAGGGTTGTGGATGTATGGAATGGCCTTCCAGAGGAGGTTATGGAGTCAAAAACAGTGGTGGAATTCAAGCATGCATGGGACAGTCATAAGGCAATTCTAGGGGGTGGGGGTAGGAAGAAGTAGGCTGCTGGTTAACTAGGACCTGCAGCTTATCCATCAGGTAGGGAAATGGGCAGACTGGGTGGGCCAAGCGGTCCTTATCTGCCGTCAAATTCTATGTCCATCACAGCACAAACAAAGCTGTCAAGTGACGTGGCAATGTGGTGCAATGCCAGTTCCACAGCCATGTGCCCAGTGCATGCATGGACCACCAGTGACGCACACACAGATGTGCAGTGACACTGGACAGTGATGAATGTCGCCTGTGTCTTGCATGGTTGTGTTCTGCATGGCTGGTGGTCATGCCCACCCCCTCCAGCATGCACATAGCATCCATGATGTAATGATACTCACACCCAGCAGTTGTGGCTGCTGCTGCTGCTGTGGCCCACCCCCGCAGCACCACCGACCGCCACCGGGCCCTGCCACGCCCTCCTCATCCCGTGCCTGCATCCTTCTGCCCAGCCTGTGGGAGACAAATGTTGAGAAAAACATCAGTGTGACTCAAAGCAGACTGCCCCTGCCCCAGTGAGAGAGTGCCTGCCCACACAGCCAGACCCATGCATCTCACACCTGCACACACCTGACACAGCCAACCATGTCAGAGCCATCACCCATGCACAGCCACCAAAACACACTCACACCCCTACGGAGAATACAGGTGCATAGATGGTATACCCACCCGCCCAGGCACAACGCCCTCCTGGCACGTGACCGTAGCCGCAAGCCCGCCTTCCCGCGGAGGTCACTTGTACCTGTGCCGCACTGCTCAGCAGACCGGTGCTGCCCATCGACCCCCACCAGGTCATTGGCCACTTGCAGCCAGACCTGGGTTTGAACTATGGTGAGCGGCTCCTCCCCATACAGTGCCCCATAGTGGGGCTCTACCAGGGCCACCAGGTTGGCCACCTCCACCTGGCTCCATTGGAGTGCCCTCCTGTGTGCCATTCCTCCAACTTTACAGCAGGCAATATGGCGCCCTGCAGCGTGGCAACCCCACGTGGAAATGTTGCGCAATAGACCACCATAGGTTCCAATCGTGCTGTTCATACAGTGCCGTCGGTCCACATAGCGCTGTCATCAGACAGCGCAATAGGGCCGTACACATGGCAGCCGAACAGCGCCAGGGGGCAAAGGTCGGACACCAGGTCAGGGGTCTATGACGCAAGGCCATGCACAGCGCCATCTGACGTCTACACATCCTGCACGACCACCCACCTACGTGACAGTGCCACAGTGGACTATTGCGAAGTAGTGCCACAGCGCCATATAGTGCCCAGTGCTGTAGCGCCACTGGCACAATGGTGGCCATGACCTGAATTGCCGATCGCGCACAGCACGTCATCAGCGCGGCAGATGCCTGCGTAAGCTACCTGGGCATGCGCAATGCAGTGTACCGCATCAAGCAGATCTGCGCTTATTGGCTCAGCCGCTCAACCAGATATGAGGAGCGCAATGGCGCGATATTCTGTCGGCACATGCAAATTATCCGATCAGCCATTCAAAGGCACAGTGGCGCGATTTGCATCTCATTACAGTTCCTCCACTCCTAATTTGCATTCATTGTGCTATAAAAGTGCGACAGTGGGCTGTGCTGGCCAGATTCGGTTACTACAGGTGAGAGGTGAGTTGCATACTGTGGGATGTTCTGGACAATGGGCATGGGATAACACTGTAGACTGCACAGTGACAGGTGTCCACTTCCACCCATACAGAACGCCATGACCGAGCAGAGCCAAGGTGAGGGTGAGGATGGTGGGCGAAGGAGGAGGAGGAGGCCCAACCTCACCACAGCAGAGACTGAGGCCCTCTTCCAGGTCTACCTGGAGGAGGAGGCACTACTGAGTGGATGGCGGGGCACTCCTCAGGCCCGTGCGGCTGCATGGGAGGGGGTAGCCCGGGCAGTGAACCTGCACGGAAGCCACCAGCGCTCCGTGCAAGAATGCAAAAAAAAGATTGGGACAGACCGCAGGAGGGTGAAGGAGAAGGTGGCAGCCCTCAGGGCAGCACGTGCTGGCACTGACGAGAGCCAGCCAGCGGTGGTGGAGCTGACCCCAGCTGAGGACCGACTGGCTGCATCAATGCAGTGCAGTGCTATTGAGGGAGTACCAGGAGGTGGATTCCAGACAGGTGGAAGCCCATCACTGCACAGTATGACATGGTGGTGGTGTTGGGGGGGGAAGGTTGTTCACATGCACTCACATGTCCTCTCTTTCTGTTACAGATCCTGTTCGTCTTCAGGGGACAGTGGTGGTGGGTCCAGGCAGTGAGGATGACCTGCTGGACATGGAGGAGGGTCCATCCACCTCTGTCACCAGCCAGCATGCACTGCACCAGCATGCACGCTGGGCTGCCAACTCTGGTGTCGGTGATTCGGGTGTGGGGGGTGCACAGCCTGTGTCTCAGCAGTCTGGCGTGCAAGCATGCCAGCACGCTGTGACTGTGGCTGTAGCATGTACCTGCACCATTGATGATGCAAGGACTGCAATGGGCAGTGACATGTGTGTGTCCCATGACGGACACACAGCAGGCCAGCACGTGCCCCTGAGCCTTGCTGGTTCTAACTTGTGTGCCAGCATGTCGGCACAGTCCCAGGGTGTGCCTGTCAGCACCGGTGGGGCAGCACCGGTGGCTGTGCAGGTGTCTGGCACTGTTGTGGCCACAGCAGTGGAATGAGTGGTCTCTGGGGCACAGCGGTTGGAGGGGCAGCAGCAGCAGTCACCCACCAGGTCTGGGGGTACAGTGTCCAGCGGTGGCACATGCCCGCCACCCTTTGATATGCCCATTCCTGGTCCAGGCCCACCCTCAAGGGGTGTTGTGCATCAGGACCTTCCACACCCTGGGGGACAGGATGCCATTGTGGCAGAGTACCCATTGGACGAGCACACCCGCCTGCTGCGGGAATCAGTACAGCAGCAAAGGTGGGTTGCAACATCTGTGGAGGCACTGTGTGCGGCTGTGGAGCAGCACAGCAGGGAGTGTGCTCTGGACCATGCAGAGATGGTCTATATGTGGATGGATGTGACTGCCGCCATTGACAGGCAGACCCAGGTATTGGTCGCTGTCATGGCTGCATTGGGCACACACGCAGGTGCTCCTGTACCGCGCACCCCACACAGTACGCTCTCCACTCCCTGTTCCCGGTGTCGTACGACACCAGGCCTGTCAACACCGGGTTCTGCTGTGGGCATCCCAAGCACCCCTGGTGCAGGTATGTTTGGCATCCTACAGACCCCAATGTGGACAAGGTCGCGATCGTGCAGTGGGACCCCTGGTGGTCCATCAGTGCCACCCCATGTGGCCCCTGCTCAGCCTGCCAGTGCTGTTGGGTCACGGCGGGGCCACCCATGCATCCGCAGTGGCTGTGGAACGGGTGCAACATGACTGACCTGTCTCCCAGTGTGGGCCCTGTCTGCTGCTGCCCTGTGTGCACTGTGCATCATGGTGGGCAGTGCACTGGTGGGTGCCCTGCCCATCACGCCAACATACGGACCACCTGCACACCATCCCAACTGCTGTCCACAAGTGCGTGTGCATGATGATGCCTGCATTGTACTGTACACCAAGGTGCAAGGGTGCCCAGCATCTGACACATGTGCTTGGACAGTACAGGTGGTGGGTGTGGTCTGTGGATCTGTGTGTTTGCCATGTCTGTTCCTGCTGTGCTGTGCACCTGCCCATGTACGCTTTGTGCCTGGTGTGTTTGTGTGTGTGTGTGTGTGTGTGTCCATATGACTGTTCGCCCCTCCCTGATGGTGTGTTTGTGTGCCTGGTCCCTTCTACCCCCTTGCCGTCATGCACCTCTGGTGTATTACTCTGTGTGCCTGTGAGTTGTGCCAGGACAGTGTTGTTTGCACATGGCCCCTTGACTTACCTGTGTTGTGCATAATGCTCCTCCGTGATGGTGTCCCGGTGCAGCTGGGCCTGCCGGATCAGTCGGGGGTCCCGCCGTCCAAGGGGGGGCTGCTCATCATCATCAACACCGGCACTGCTGGCGCCCCATTGCTGTCCCCTCTTCAACCTGTACAGCTATCCTACAGTCATTGGCCATGTTGTGCAGGATACAACAGGCCAGGAATATCTCACAGCTTTTGAGGGGCTGTACTGTAGGGCACCGCCGGAGGTGTCTGGGCATCAGAAGCATGCCTTGAGCATCCCAAACACCCGCCAATGATGTTGGTGGCGGCAGTGCCTCATTATAGCATGCTTACGATGTGGGCATGGCACGGTGTGAGCAGCCAGGGATGGAGGGTATCTGCTGTCACCTGTGTGGAGATAGTGCAGATCAGTCTCATGTTCAGGTACATATTGCCCATATCCCTGTGTGCCACTACCATGGCACCTGTGGCATTCCCACCCTTGCCTTGAGTTTGCATTTCCTACATGCATACTCACCCACTAGATGGCCTGTGGGGATGTCCCCACTCTTGAATCGATGGCACAGTGCAGACTGATGCCATATAAAGGCATCATGTGCTCCATCAGGGTGTGTGGCACAGACATTGATTATACGCCCAGTGGCATCACACACCACCTGGCAGTTGACACTGGGGAAGCCATTTCTATTCCTGTATGTGGCCTCTTTGGGGCCAGGTGGTGTGTGAATGGCCACATGGGTGCAGTCTATAGCCCCTAGCATGCCAGGCATACGTGCTACCCTGTGGAACGCCTGCATGTTTGCTGTACGCTCTGCCGCGGTGCTGGGGAAATGGATGTGCTCCGCAGCATGTGGCAGCAGTGCACTGAGGAATTGGGTGAGGTTGCGTGATGTGGCTGACTGTGTGATGCCTGTGGTGACCCCTGTTGGCCTCTGGAAGGTGCCCATGGCAAGCAGGCACATGCAGACTGTCACCTTGGTCTCCACTGACAGAGCATGACTCTGTCGTGAGGGTGCATGCATCACATCACTGCACAGCTCACAGAGCCGCCTCAGTATTGCCCTGTTCAGGCGGTATCAGCCCACGATCTCTACATCTGTGTACAACTCAAAGCTGATGCGGGCACGGTACTGCCTGTTGGGGGCGTACCGCCGATGGGCCCCTCCACGGCCCCGTCCCCCTGCACCTTGCATTCTCACCCCTCTCATTACAGCTTCCATGTGGAAGCTGCCACTGTCCATCTCTCTGGCTTGTGCCCCCCTGGCTGATGTTGCTGTGCTACCCCCGCTGTCCTGACTGCTACTTCCACTGCACCAGGCACCCCCCTGCTGGCCTCTGCAGCCTATGGCCCACACTGCTTTCCTTGCCTGCCCTGGCCTGTCACTGTCTGTCTTTCTCTCTCTCTCTTCCCCACTTGACATCCCTGTGGCATTCTTGCGCTGCTTCCTTGAGCCTTTTTATTTTGGCTCATTTCCGCTGGGGCGCAACTTCCGGCTGGTCCGCTGTTACGCATTGCCCAAGTCTTTGGATATCGCATTGCACTCTTTATGCATGGATCCACCCCCTTCAGTTGCACATGCCATCATTTGCATTGCACTGTTGCTCAGCATGTTTTCGGTGGCGCAACTGCCTCCTGCTGCATATCGCAGAATGGCGCACTTTTGGACTTGAGCAGGCGCAACCCTATTGCGCATGGCACAACCCTTTGGAATATCCCACCCATTATGTTCTTAAGGTAGCAATTTATTTTGAAGCTGGTAGGTAAAAATATGAAGGGAAATAATAATTGGGGCAACACAAACATGAACTCAGGTGATATTTTTCAAGTGGAGTACTCTGAATAATATAATCTGACAATTATGTATACTTAAAATGAAAGAAAAAAGATTTTTGAAACATATAAATAAACCTAAAATGGCAAATTACAGCTTATACAGTATATTTACTATTATTGTGGATTGAACAGTGTTAAATTTTGTAATATTTTGTGATTTTACCTTATTCTTGACACACCACTAAAATTTAGAGTAAATTTAAGCTATGAAAGGTTTTACTGTAACAAGTGCTCTTATGCATAAATAGGGAATTCAAATAAAACACTGAAAAAAATACTATAAAAATAAAAACAGCAGCTGCCCAGTTTTCTATATAATACACTATGGCATAGATATATCTCAAGTAACCACACTTATGGTAAATATGAGTCCAATTGAAATTTCTTTATAATCTCCTCGGTCAGGACAAGTAGCAAAAAGGATAATAAGCTCTGGTCTTCAAAGATAATCTAAATAAGTAAAATATATAAACATATAAAATATAAATGGTAGTTCTCTTTTATTTGAATTATTTACTTTAATTTATTTAGATTTAAATTTATGTCAAAAAAAATTAGCAGTTTGATATTAAGAACTATTATTGAGACTTACCATGGTGATTTAAATAAAGCTTAAAAAGCATATAAAATTCTTAGTGCTTCAGTTGATTTATTAAGTTCAATTTGTCTCTTGAAATAATACAAAATAGCACAAATTCTGAGATCTGTAATGAAATACACAGTCAAGCAATACCAATGTTGTTGGGATAGAACTTCTAGTTAATATAACTCTGGGTCGAAACAAAGACTGGCTAGGTGCACATGTTAAGGTTCTGCTGAGAATGTCTCCATGGAGCAAGGCACTTTTAAATAATCACCTTAATACTCAACAGCTGAGCTTCTAACATGAGTAACTTATGCACTCAATGTGCAATTCAGCAATTAAACAATTAAGTAGTAGCCAACTGTGAAACAATTATGAAGATCTGGAGTTCAGCTATTTGTCTTACCCTACACAAGAATCAAGTATTTAATTAGCTAGAATCAAATTTAGTTAACTAGAATTAGATTGACCACAGCTGTTGATTTGATCTTTGCATTCCTAGCACAAGCAAGGTCTTTTTCAACAGATTAACCAGATTTAATTTGATTCAATTTAATTAACTGTTGCTCCTTATCTTAAAGTCAATAAAGTAATATCTTTAGACAAAAATTTAGATGCTAGTAATCACTTTGCTACCACAATGAACGTTATAACATTTGTAACTTGATTTAAAATATATCTTTCATATTCATTCATTAATTATTAATAGGTATACATAGTTTAAATACTATAATAAAATAAAACTATACTACACAGGCAATGCCGGCTATATATCACAAAACTCTCTTAAAGGTCTGAAGGGTTGATAACTTAATAACTCTGGTGACTGTACTAGCCTCTAAGTGTGGCCACTTATGAATTTACAAGTCTCCAGATAAACAAAGATAAGTTAAATGAAATTATTTCAAATGTTAGTCGGTAAGACCATAGAACATTTTTAAAACTCCTGCTAGAACAGCATCTGTTATCTGTTGTAATAAATTTACACCTTAAAAAGTTCTCTGTTAATCTGCTTGATAGCTTTTTTAGTTTAGAATTAAATATCAAGGAATTCTATCTACCGGTAACTTGAATAAAACTCAATAGCAAACTCAGTAACAAACTTAGCAAATTGAAGTGAGGACTCTGTGAGGAATATAGAACATTAGCCTCGTGCACCCAAAAAGATGGTACCTTCAGCACTCTGCTGGGCTTACCACAGAACCCCCCTGAGTGGCTTCGGCCACTAATGGATTTCTCCCTCACAAGTCAGGGGACATGGGATACACAAATAGTTGGAGAGAAAGTCAAGTGTCAAATGCTGGCCCAGAAAGACTGTGTATCAGTTTAAGCTTTTTAAGCAGTAATAGGAGCAGCTTTAGAGCTGCAAAAACTACCTCAACAAGCTGCTCAAAAATGAGGCAATGGTGGCATATCTTTTCTAAACCAAATAAATGCCTTACATAGCCCTGCTAGCTCAGTGCATCTCTTCAGCACAATAGCTTTAATGACACACCTCTCCCAGAATCCTCTTTCTCTCACAAGATGGCATGTAGAGCTCCACCATGCAGCCATAAAAATGAGCCTCCTTCCTGGCCAGTATGAAAATCTGCAGTCTGTTAAAAAAAAATGTGATGCCCGCACTGCTTGGGTCACAGTACACAACCCTGACATCCTGTCAGCCATTGAAATGTGGCTGTCACTATCTAACCCTGACTCAGCCATCATCCTACAAGGCTACTCTTTAGGCAGGACAGCCTATCTAGAAGAGAAAGTGACTGTGCCATATACCAAAAGGAGTCCTTGTTGGCTCATTCATTGTCCCTCCCTGCACCAGCTATGGATATTCAGATCATTGTTTTTAAAGTTATGCTCAGTGCACACAATAAGGCCCTCAGCATTAGCTCAGCCTATATTCCCTCTGACCTCATTGAACAGGG
Organism: Neoceratodus forsteri; assembly: GCA_016271365.2. Lineage (NCBI taxonomy): Eukaryota > Metazoa > Chordata > Ceratodontiformes > Ceratodontidae > Neoceratodus > Neoceratodus forsteri. The sequence goes on from CM028136.1 coordinate 90,276,575, forward strand.
CTTAAAACCCCTAATGAACTGTGTCATGAGTCTAAAACAAGATGCAGAAACCATCCTGTTAGGAGACTTTAATGTCAACTGGTTCTCATCAGGTGCCAGTAGGCATAGGGATGAGTTAACTGGCCTGAACTTTACCCACTTACTAACAACTCCAACCAGGATAAACTATAAGACTGGGACTAGCACATTCCTGGACTGGGTCCCAATGAATCATCCAATGTCCAGCTCCCATTTTAAAGTATTGCCAAACACTATCAGTGATCACTCTCCTACCCAGTGTTATTGGACTAACAAATTTATCAAGCCCACTGCAAGAACTATCAAAAGTAGAGTGGTCTCCTGTGGCCACCTGCAGTCACTAAGGTCTCTCCTCCAGCAAAAAGACTGGTCTTACATTCAAACCACTACTGATATTATTGACTCAGCTCTACGATGCTGCATAAAACACTTCAATATGCCCTGTGACATCCACACCCCTTTTAGGATGCATAGGATCATGGGACTTTATAATCCCTGGATCTCTTTTAACAATCAGGCTCAAATGAAAGCTTGTGACCACCTCTGGCATAGGGCCAAGATCTCTGGCAGTCAACCTGACATACAGACCTATAAGATTGCCAGGAATGCATGTACTAAGGCTATTCATGAGCACAAAGAGTTTTACTATAAGGACATCCTTGCCAAGACCTGAGTGGATGGGAACAAATCCTGGGAAAACCTTTCTGAAATCTCTGGGACAACATCCAAGCAGGCTTCAACTATGTTAAATGTTGATGGATCTATCACCCATGACCCCATGTTAATTGCCAGCACATTTAATTCATCCTTCACAGACCTTAGCCAAATTCTGCCCCATATTTCTTTGAACTGTCCAGCACAGCTTCTGTCCACCAAATCAGAAGATGCCTTGACCCAACCATGCTTCTACTTCAAAGCTATCTTGGAAAGTGATACCAAGACATACCTACTTAAAGTTCAAGGAGGAACTAGGACAAGCAGTGATTCCCTCAACCTGAAACTTTTTACGCTAACCGTAGATGAAGTTCTATCTCCCCTGACCAAGCTTCTTGATCACTGTCTCATACTTTCACAATTCCCCCAGATGTGGAAATCCACACAGGTGATGCCAGTTTTTAAGAGTTGGGACAGATTATTACCTGGGAACTATTGGCCAAAATCTATTCTTCCCCCAATGTTCAAAGCACTTGCAAGGATTGTTGCCAACCAGTTTGTTGAGTACCTAGAAAAATACAACCTACAATGTGTCCAACAACATGGTTTTTGGAAAGGGCACAGCACATCTATGGCCCTACTGGAATTCACAGGTTTCATTCACTAGCTTCATGATCAGGGTCAACTTGTTGGTGCAACCTGTATTGACCTATCTAAAGCATTTGATACGGTCAATCACCATTTGCTGACACATCAACTTGCTGGGCTTGGTATATCTTCAGACAACCTAACGTGGTTCACCAGCTATCTAGAAAGCCACACACAACAGATGAGAATAGGGTCTACCCTTTCTGCTAAACTGTCTGTCTGTCCCGGGGTTCCTCAAAGATCTATACTGGGACCCCTTCTATTTAGCACCGTGCTCAATAATTTTACGGCATTCTGTTCTGAACCAGTACTCCTCTATGCAGAGGATGCGGTCATTTTCTCAAAGACTGCTGACACTACCCTCCTTCAGGTCCAACTTCAGAAATGTTTTATTGAAGTTGAGTCCTGGCTCATCTCTCATAAATTGGTGCTTAATTGCAAAAAAACAAAGGTCATGCTCTTTCATGGTACCCACAGCAAGCATAAACCCAAACAACTGGTGATTAAAAACAGTGTGGGTGTAGTCCTTGACCAAACTTAATCTTTTAAATACCTATGAGTTAATCTGGATAGTATGTTCTCCTACTTCCACCATGCTGAGAATGTTGCCATGGCAGTCAACATTCGTCTAGGCCTTCTACACAGGCACAAACACTACCTTACTACGGAAGCCCTCAGACTGGCTATCCAAAGTCTAATTGTGTCTATTATTGATTATACTAACATACTATTTGCCAGCAGATTAGGCCTTATGGTCTATCAAGTCTACTCGAACCTAGATCCTTAGTTGGGTGCCGAGACCCTCCCATCCCTTGTGCTCCAGAAACCCCTATCATCCATCCCCACCCCCCCCGGGACAGGCCATCATCTGATACATCCACTTTCTGTGTCTGTCCCACTCTCTTAAAGCTCTCCACTGTGGATCTCTGAACCAGCTCACCAGGCAGAACATTCCAAGGGTCCACCACCCTCTCAGTGAAAAACCTCCTCCTCTTTCCCCCTTCACCCTTCCACCTTCCAACTTCAAACCATGCCCTTTGGTGATGCCTCCTGCTTTAGTCTAAAAGATCCCCTCCATGTTTACCCTATTTATTCCTTGAGGTACTTGAGACCTCAATCATGTCCCCTGTCTCTCCTCTCCTCCAATGAAAATAGGCAGAGCTCCTCAAGTCTGTCCTCGTAAGTCAAATCCCTAGCCCTCGTGTCATCTTTGTTGCCCTCCTCTGTACCCTCTCCAGAAGCTGTATGTCCCTCTTCAAGTGTGGTCTCCAGTACTGTACCACAGTACTCAAGGTGTGGTCTAACCAGTCCATTGTACAGCGGCAGAATCACTTCCCTTGCTCCTAGAGGTGATCCCCTTGCGATGGCATCCCAACATCCTGTTTGCCTTGCTAGCTGCTCCTGCACTGCTCAGTGTTATTCATACATGTATCCACCATGACCCCTAGGTCTTTTCCCCTGTTGAGGCTTCCAGCACCTCCTCCCAAGGTGTACCTGTGTTTAGGGTTTCCCCACCAAGATGCAACACCTTGCACTTGGTGATATTGAAATTTAATTTCCATGTGTGTAGCCCAGCTTTCCAGGGTGTCAGGTCCTTGCAGGGCCAACCTCCCCTCTTCTCCCTCAACTACTGCTCCCATCTTGGAGTCATCCGCGAAGAGACTCATTTCACACCTATACCATCCCTGATGTCTGATATGTATGCATTAAACAGGATTGGACCCAGGACCCGGGCCCTGTGGTGCCCCACTACCAACCTCTGTAGGGTTCGAGGCTCCCCACAGACCACTACTCTCTGAGTGCGTCCAGCTATCAGTTTTCAATCCATCTGACCATCAAAGGGCCTACTCCTAACCCCATCAGTTTCTCCACCAGACCATTGTGGGGGACAGAGTCAAACGCCTTGCTGAAGTCCAAGAATAATACATCCACAGGCTTACCTCTGTCCATTTCTGATGTTACCCATTCATAGAACTCCACAAGGTTGGTTTGACATGATCTACCTGGCACAAACCCATGCTGCCGACTATCCAGACCTCCCACCTCCTCCAAGTAAACCCCCAATCGTTCCTTTAGTATACTCTCCATTAATTTTCCCACCACCGAGGTTAAACTGATGGGTCTATAGTTTCCTGGTACTTCCTTCGACCCCCTTTTGGATTGGTACCACATGTGCCTCTCGCCAATCCCTAGGGTACCTCCCTGTCCTGGTGACCTGTTGAAAAGCTCCGCCAGGGTGCAGCCAGCATGTCCGCCAATTCCCCATAGTACTCTCGGATGAATGCCATCCGGCCCAGGAGATTTGTCTTTTCTTAGGGCCTTGAGGGCAACCACCCTTTTGGTGGGATGGCATCATCCGTCCCTCCACCTTACTGGTCTTTTTATCCTTATCCAGATGTGACACCCTGGGGTACCTTTCCTCCCTTTTGCTCCATTTCTGTTGCTCCCCTGATCCCACTCCCTGCCGCTTCTATCCCCTTTGTGCCTTGCTTTGTAGATATCCCATCCCCCTCCCTAGTGAACACAGAGGCAAAGTACTCGTTAAATACCTCTGCCTGGTCCCTCGCCTCTTCCACCCACCCTCCTTCTGATCTCAATCTGCTGAGATGGCCCTTAGTTTTTCTCCGCTCCCCAATGTACTGGAAGAACCCCTTTTCCCCTCCATGTATCCCCTGTGCCAGCTGTTGCTCTTTACTGGACTTAGCTCCCCTCACCATACGGGTGACTTTTCTAGATGCAAGCTGGTACATTTCCTTATCCCTATCCCCTCTTGTTGTTTTATATTTTTTGTAAGCCGCCTTCTTTTCTCTGACTGCTACCTGGACCTCACTGGACCACCAGCATGGTTTATGTGACCTTGCTCCCTTACGTTTCAACTTAGCGCAGATCCTGACTGCCTCATGAAGTCCCCGTTTTATGACCTCCCATCTCCTTTCCACACTTGTTGTTGAGGTAATCCTCTTCAAGTGATCCTTGAGAATATTTCCCATGCCCATAAAGTCTGTCCCCCTGAAGTCCACTGCCAGTGTCCTAGATCTCACCCCCACTCCCCAATGCTTATTTGAAACCAGACAGTATTGTGGTCACTCCCAGTCAGGGGGTCCTGTACAACCATGTCCCTTACCAGATCCCCATCTGCCAGAACCACATCAGGACATGCCCCTCCCTTGTGGGCTCCATCACATGCTGTGTTAGAACACATCCTGGAAGCCATCCAGCAGCCTCTGCTCCTTGGCCACCTTAGAGGACATTGTTCCCCAGTTTGTACCTGCATATTAAGGTCCCCATCAACACCACTCCTTCCTTTTGGACCACACTGGGCAATGATGTTGTCAGCAAACCATCCTCTAGAACATCATCTCATCCCGGGGGCCTATGCTGCTACTCCCAGCTTGACCTTATCTCCTGCTGGGGATCGTAAGGTGACCCATAAGGCCTCCACGTTTCCTCTGCCTCTTCTACCATAGCAATTTCTATGTCATCTCTAATGAACATAGCCACTCCACCCCTCTGCCCTCCTTTCTATCCTTCCTAAGCATAGTGTACCCCATTATTTAGGTCCCAATGATGGTTTTGTTGTACGTTTCTGTGACTGCATACATCACCCCTCGACAGCATGGCCTGGAACTCTGACAGCTTGTTTCCCAAGCTCTGGCGTTTACTAGCACTAGCCCCCCGCCTTATCCCTGATCCTTTTGTCGAACCCCCACAGTTCATATACTTCCCATCGCCCCCCTGCTCCTCCTGAAACCTCCACCTCAGTCTGTTTCTCCGGGCTTGAAGGCTATCCCTCATCTGGAGGGAGGCTCTAGTCACCCCTCTTATCCCTTCCCCCTTACAAGTTTAACCCCACCTTTCTTGTATGTAGTCAGCCATCCCTGTTTGGACTTCCCTTCCCTAATGGGGCAAGATGAAACTGTCCTTGGCATATAGTCCCTTATCCTCCCAAACTCCATTCCAGTTCCTAACTTTTAACCCATTCTCTTCACCCACTTCCTGAGCCATTCATTAACCTCTGTGGTCTTCTATTTTTCTCCACTGAGGCCTTTGGTACTGGCAATATCTCCAAAAGGAAATTTGCATCCATTATCCTGACAGACTCTGGCAAGTTCTTGGAACCTTGCTTGATTTCATAATGCTATTTCCTCTAGATCATTAGTTCCCAAATGCACCAGGAAATCCGGTTTCCTCCACAATCCCTAACCATTTCATACACCATGAACTTTGCTCTGTGCACTGTCAGCCCAGAGATACTCACTACCTTCACCTGGCTATGGCATCCATCCCCCTGTCCCTCCCAATGGATACCCTTAATCATCGAGTCTCCCAGTAACAGAACCTTAACACCGCCACCATCCTTATGGTTTACCTCACTATGCCTCTCAGCCCCTCCCCACTTTATTCATGATCGCAATTTCATGGAGTCTTCCTGCCTTAGCAAGAGACCCCTTGTCACCCTCCCTTTCTGTCTCCCTTTCTTTTGCCCACTGACTCAACACCCCTCTGAATAGTGTCCCTTTAACCCTCTCTTATCTGAACCATTTATCCTGGCCCTGATGGTTTCCCTTCCCCGCACCCTCATCCCCCCTTGTAATAGTACCCCAGTCTCCAGAGGCTCTCTGTGGGTCCCCTTTAGCTAGGGCCCCATCCTTGGTACTGACCTTCCTGCTGAAGGGGGGCTCCTCTCCCACCTCCTTGTCTCCCAGTTCCTCTCCAATCATGCTCTCCTCCCTCATGTCTGGAATATGTTGCATCTCCCCCATTTGCTTAACATATATGTTTCCCCTTCTCCCTCTGGGACTATGTCTATCCTTTCCATAGCTGTTCTGTGATGCCCTATGGGTATCTGACTCCCTCCCCCCGGCCTCTGTATAAGTTTCCTCATTTCCGCAACCCTTCCTCCCCTCTAGGATGCTTAGTATCTCAAATTTATTGTGACACTCTATGTCAGCCTCCATCAAGTAACCCGAGTTTCCCCTGACTGCATCTCTAAACTGACCCTCTTCTTCCTCTCTTGCACTGTTCACCTTAGGAGCTCCCTTCCCACAGTCTGATGTTTTAGGCTTCCACACAACAGCCCCTCCTGACTCTTCCCCTCCAGTCTCCTTGAATTCAGAATTTTCACCCTGTCGCTTTCCCTTAGCATCAACTTCCTATCTAGGGTCCTCTGTCACTAATATCCCCCTTCTGCTTGCTGTAGCATAATGTCCTGTAATTTCAGAGCTGCTCAGCCTCCCTCAGCCCCACCCTTCTGCTGCCCATATCCACACCCCTTATCCTTGGACACCCCCAGCTCCCACAGCTTACTCCTTAACAATATACCTCACTCCTGATACAAGATAGCTGTCTACAGTGGGCACCCTCCCTCTCCAGGCCCAATTTAGGAATTATTGCCATCCCACAGCCTGTGCAGCCTACAGCCCTTCCGAAGATGCCTGCCATGGTGGAATATGGCCACCCTGATTATCCCCCTCTGTTTATAATAGCACACCCCCTTTTCTCAGTCCCTTTCCCTGGAGTACAGTTTCTCTATACTGACTGTAGTTATTTACAAACCCAATTTCAACCCCACCCAAGGTTCCCAAGTCTCTCACAAACATACAGTCCAGTGGTCTAGTCCCACCAACAGTGTGTGTAAGCAGACCCAGGTACCGTATGATGTCACAGGCCCACCAACTCCTGTTGCTTCAAATTTCAGTCCCAAACAGAAATACTCAGCCCTTCAATCCCAACCCCAGTGGCTTTTCAGTATTTAAAGTAAACAACACATTTAAATTACCTTCTAATTTTCCTGCCAAACATCTATCCCAAACCTACAATATCACAGCCCAAGTATCAGTTCAAATTCAAGGTAATAATTTTTACACATAGAACTAATTTCACTAACAAACTATTCAAATATTTCAGTTTAAAACAAAATATAACTCTGGCCTCTTTTTCTACCAACCTGTTGCTTAGCTCCCAAGTGAACAATGAAAGCCACAGTAATTCCTGTTTAAAGACAAGTTAATTGCAGCTAATGTCCCTCCTCAAACACCAGGCAAACAACACATTTAAATTACCTTCTAATTTTCCCTGCCAAACATCTATCCCCAAACCTACAATATCACAGCCCAAGTATCAGTTCAAATTCAAGGTAATAATTTTTAACACATAGAACTAATTTCACTAACAAACTATTCAAATATTTCAGTTTAAAACAAAATATAACTCCTGGCCTCTTTTCTACCAACCTGTTGCTTAAGCTCCCAAGTGAACAATTATGGTTTGGTTATTTATGGTACCGCCCCTGACACAACCCTGCAGCAGCTTGCCACAGCTCTGTATAAGCGTGCCATCTACTAACTGGTGCAGCATATTATACTCACACTTGTGACCTTTACAGACAAGCAAACTGGCTTCAGCTTCAGTCTCACATTGAATATCAATCCTGCCTTCTGGCTAAGAAGGCAGCTCTTGGTCTCCTACCCCCCAGCTTCCCTTTGGCTTTTTAGTCCCTTCCAGGACACTCATAATACACGAAGTTCTGTGAGCTAAACATTTACTGCCTCTTGCTCTCTAACCTCACTCTGACAGTGATCCATTACAGTTAGAGTGGCTAATTTATTTAATTCCCTTCTTCCTGAGATTGCTACAACTTCAACCTTAGGATCATTAAAGTGGAAGCTGCATCCATTCCCAGTTTTTAGAGCATTTTGTGACTACTATATCTAATATTTGTAGACAGCTAAATGCACTGGGACCTCCCTCTTTTACCATTCACCCCTGCATAGCCCTAGCCTGTTGTACTATTCCACATAGTAGTGGGGGTAGTTATATCTGATGAACTAAAGGTGGGTCAGCAATGTGTGAAGGCAGTACGGAGGGCTGGGGGGATACTGGGATGCATAGGGAGAGGCATCTCCAGTAGAAAACAGGAGGTTGTTGGCCCTCTCTACAGACATTTGGTAAGACCACATCTGGAGTATTGTGTACAGTTCTGGAGACCCCATCTCTGCAAAGACATAGACAGGGTGGAGGCTGCCCCGAGGAGAACAACCAAAATGGTGCAGGGTCTGCACCAGAAGACATATGAAGAAAGACTAAAGGAGCTTAAGATGTATAACCTGAAGGAAAGAAGGGAGAGGGGGGACATGATAGAAACGTTCAAATACCTCAAGGGCGTCCACAAAGTCCAAGAGAGTAGCATCTTTCAGAAAAAGAGATGTGCAAGAACAAGGGGGCACAATTTGAAGATAGAGGGGAGACGGCTCAGAGGTAATGTGAGGAAGTATTTTTTAACAGAGAGGGTTGTAGATGCATGGAACAGCCTTCCTGAGGAGGTTGTAGAGTCAAAAGCAGTAGGTGAATTCAAGAATGCATGGGACAGACATAAGGCAATTCTAGGTGGGGGTAGCAGGAATTAGGTTGTTGGTTAACTAGGATCTGCAGTTTATCCATTAGGTAGGGAAATGGGCAGACTAGGTGGGCCAAGCAGTCCTTATCTGCCATAAAATTCTCTGTTTCTATGTTTCATACAGCACTCCCTTCTATCATCCCTTTCCCATCCCAATCCATGCCCTCTTTTCATCTTACCTCATCACCCAACCTCTACCCTTCCACTCCAACTCCCCACTCCCTCCTTTTTCTCTAGCCCCTCACCTTGTTCTCTCCCTCTACCCCTGTGGGTCTTTTCCTACATAAGCTAAATTGCGGCTGGTTTGTCCTTGCTCTTATTTTGCTTCTTCCACCCCACCCAATTTGCTCCTATCCTTTTCTCCTTGTAATCCCTTCCACCTTTCTTCAGACAAGGACCACAGGCTGCACTCGACATAAACTTTATTTTGCCATATTATTCTTTTGTTTATGTAATTACTTCCTGCATGTTGTACTACTTACTGAAACCATTGTATTTGTCATTCTTATAACATGACATAGAACCTGTGTAAAAGAACCCTTTATGCAAAGGTCTCCCTGATTTGTTTAAAAAAAAAATATATATATATATATATACAACACACACACACACTCACACATATGCACACACACATAGGAGCGAGTGATAAATGAGTTGAATGTGATAAAAACATGTATTCTCAGTGCAGTGTGATATCTCACTGTGGTGACATAACCACAGTGAGATACCACCAGATAGCTCCCGCTAGCTCACTGTCTTATGTCACCACAGTGAGCTGTCTCACTGCTACCTACAACTAACTCCATTAGCACTGCAAAGCATGCTCACCTATGTCCCAGTGTTTCTGGAACTCACAGTCCATTACTCTGCTAATCTCAGCTTGACTACAGCCTGCATTCTAAATGACACTGCTTCATTCTCACTGCTACCTACAACTAACTCAGTTAGCCTTACAAAACGTGTTCAGCTGTTCCTCAGTGTTTCTGACACTCCCAGCTCATTCAAAAAAAACTCACACACAGAAAGTGCTAAGAACACACAGAAACAGTAAAAGAACACAGGAAAACATAACAATACACTTTCTCAAAAAGAAGGGAAATACGTTGCAAAAAACTCCATTAATGCATCAGTTAGGGTTGTTTCCACAGTGACAAAAGGGTGGAAATTCTGTGTTAGGCTTACCACCCATCCGCCCTACCATCACACACCCCAGCCCTCCAGACACCACCAGACATCAGGGTGTGCACTGGAGTGGTTGTGCCTAACTCTCAACCCCATTCTTCTACACTGCACCACCACAGCTTCTTTACACATGGGCCCAGATATTCAAACTGCGCTCAAAAGTAGCGCAACAGCAGGAGCAAGCACAAACCCGTTGCGCAAATGCGCAACAGGTGCGATATTCAAACATGGAGCAGAACAAATTGCGCAAGCAACCAAGCGTCTCAGCTCGCACATACTGCGCCATGGCGCAACCAGGTAGGAGAGGCTGAGCCAAAATGCTGCGCTATGGCGCAACCATGGAAGCTCAGCTGAGTAGTGCAGGGCTGCCATAAGCGCAAGCACAGCCCCCCAGAGCAATGGAACTGCATATCCAGGAGGCAGGCTGGGGCCCACCGCCAGCCATGCCACACATGGGCACCGGAACTCACTGCAGAACCCACCACACTGGCACACCCCAAGCACAGCATCACTGGGGGTGGGGCGGATGATCCACGTGCCCATGGGGACAAGCCAACAAAGTATAGCAGAGCCATGACACCCCAGCACAACCACTGGCAGGCAGAGTGTGCACACCCAGGGGTTGACAACCACAGTGCACATCAGTCCCCCTGTACGCACAGCGCGTGCACCGTGCCCCAAGACACCACTCATGTGCAGTGACAGGCACTGCAGGAAACACCATGCACCCCCCGTGCCACACGTCAACCCCATGCTGCAGAGAAGCAGACCACCCAGACCCACTCTGTGCACCCAGCAGCGGGTGGCAGCAGATGGCGAGAGCAACAGAAAGGCAATGCTATGCTGGTGATACCTCCCCATGGACACACACACACACACACACACACACACATATACCCAGGACCATAGTAGCCCAGATGGCATGTACACCCCTGCAACGGAGCACCCAGAGCCAGTTGCAAAGCAGACACCAACACAGCAGTTGTACCAAAATAGAAATCTATATTGAAACAAAAAGTGAACAATACAGTAAAAACTATGTACAATTTGGGGGGACGGGTAAAAGGCGAAGGGTGTTCAGGGAGGAAAAAACTTGGAGAGGGAAGGCAGGGTGAAAGGGATGGGTGAAGGCAACTGAAAGGTGGGCTATGGCCCAGCAGGCTCCTGCTCCTCCCTGCTGCTGCCTCTCCAGTGTCGGTGTCATTGCCTCCCTGGAGCTGAGGCTTGCAGGACCTCCCTGTCTCTTGAACACAACCTGGGTCAGGCGCCAACACGTGCCATGCTACCAAGCACACCGAGGCCTAGGGAAAATGGGAACACAGTCAATGGCTGAGACTGACCGCAACCCTGAACACCACCCAACCTGCAACCCATCTAACCCAATGTGCTGCACATGTGATGGCATGCACCACCCACAGTGAACATGCAAATGCCATCACAAGCAAGCGGCACCAGCCATCGCACCACCGCCCACACACACTGCCCACGTCAATCACAGTACAAACTAGGCTGTCATGTGATGTTGCAATGTGGTGCGATGCCAGTTACACAGCTATGTGCCCAGTGCATGCCTGGACCACCTGTGATGCATACACAGACGTGTCGTGATGCTGCACTGTGATGCAGGTCACCTGTCACGCCTACATACATGGATACATAGACAGTGTCGGCAGATAAGGGCCTATGGGACACCCAGTCTGGCCATTTGACCTGTAAATCACTCTCTTGTCCTATAAGTCCGTTCCCCTCACCCCTGACCTCCAGAAGTCCCTGCGAACCCACACATACAGATATCCGGTGACCAAGTCAGCCCCACCACATCCTCTTGCAGGGTGTTCCACTCATCCACCACCCATTATGTGAAGAAACACTTTCGCATGTTCCTCTTAAACGAGCCCCTCAACTGCATCCCATGCCCTCTAGTCCTGGAACATCCTTTACGCTGACAAATATTGTTTCCTGCACTCTGTTCCCCTGTACAATACTTGTATGTCCCCATCATATCTCCCAATCCTCCTCCTCCAGGAGTACATGTTCCAGTTCTGTCAACCTGTCTGCATAGGACTTGTGATGCAATCCATGCACCATCCATGTCGCCTCCTGTGAACGCCTCCACCCAGTCCCGTCCATATGCAGGTATGTTTTCCGAACTGTACACTGTACTCCAGTGTGGGGAGTCACTAGTGTTTCGTCTAGTGGAACTACGACCTCCCATTTGGTTGTGTCCATCATGGTTGGTGGTCCTGCCCCCCCAGCATGCAATAGCATCCATGACGTAATGATACTCACACTCCTCCAGCAGCTCTGTCTGCCGCTGCTGCTGCTGCTGTTGCTGCTGCTGATGCTGCTGCTGCTGTTGCTGCTGCTGCTGCTGTGGCACTGGGGCCCTGGCATGGCCCACATCAGCCTCGTCCGGCGCCCTCACCATCCGGCCTGTGGGAGACATATGGTGAGACAAACATCAGTGTGACGCAAAAGCAGAGTGCCCCCTGCCCCAGTAAGACTGCCTGCCCACACAGCCATAACCATCCATCGCACAGCTGCACACACTGACACCGATGCACAGCCACCCAGGCACACACACACCCCTACAGAGGATATAGGTGAATAGATGGCACACTCACGTGGGCCTAGAGCACCAGGCCCCGCCAATGCTGGAGCGCAGCCGCTTAACAGTTCGCCTCCTCCGCGAGAGATCACTCGTGCTGGTGCGGCACTGCTCTGCAGACCGGCCCTGGCCAGTGACCCCCACCAGGTCAGTGGCCACTTGCTGCCACACATGGGTCCTAGGTCCGGTGAGGGGCCTCACCTATAGTCCCTCTGGTGGGGCTCCACTAGGGCCACCAGGTTGGCCACTTCAACTGCACTCCAGGACACCGCCTCCTCTGAGCCATGGCCCCAACTTTACAGCAGGAATATGGCGCCCGCTGCGCTTGTGACCCCACGTGGAGTTGTTGCTCGTAGACCAGCACAGGCTCCAATCGCGCTGTTCGCACAGCGCCATCACTTTACATGGCGCTGTAACCAGACAGCGCAATGAACGTGACATATGGCATGCCTACAGCGCCAGGGGTCAGAGGGGCATACACAAGGTCATGGCAATGATGCAAGGCTACGCATAGCGCCTTGGGATGTATAGGCATCCTGCGTGACTGCTAAGCAGAGCACTAGTGCCACAGTGGACTATCGCGCAGAAGTGCCATGTACGCTATAGTGCCCAGTGCTGTAGCACCACTGGCACAATGGTGGCCATGGCCAGAATCGCTTATCGCTGCCAGCAGGTCTGCAGCGCGATTGGCGCGTAACCTGTCTGGGCATGACAATGCAGTGTAGCACACAGCCACAAACATGCGCCATCGGCTCAGCCGGACCTTCCCTATTGCGCTAAGCGCGACACGTATATATTCAGCCGCATATGCAGATCAGTCGATCAGCTATGCAAAGGCGCAGGGCGCGATTAGCATGTCATTAAAGTTGCGCCACACCTCATTTGCATGTGTTGCACTATAAAAATGCGACACTGGGTTGTGGTGGCCAGATTTGGTTGTTGCAGCTGAGAGGTGAGTTACATGCTGTGTGATGCTCAGGACAATGCTCATGGGCAGGGGTGCTGGAGGATGTCACAGGTTGAGGGGCTGAGCATGATGAGGCACTTAGAGGGCAGAGGCACCCTTTCCATCAGTATCTGCCATGCGGCGAGGAAAGGGGCTTCTGCCCCCGGCCTGCAGCTATGCATGGGGAAATGTCAGACTGCACAGTGACAGGTGTCCACTTCCACCCATACAGATCAGCATGACTGGCGAGAACCAGGCCGAGGTGTGGACAGTGGGCGTAGGAGGAGGCTTAACTCACCACAGCAGAGACCGAGGCCTCTTCCAGGCCTACCTGGAGGATGAGCCGCTTTTGAGTGGGCGGAGGCACCCTCAGCAGCTGCAGCTGCATGGGAGGGAGGTAGCTCTGGCCGTCAACCTGCACGAAGCCACCAGCGCTCCGTGCAGGAGTCTCCCTGAAAATGGGGACTGACCGCAGGAGGCTGAAGAAAGGTGGCAGCCTTCAGGTGGTGCACGTGCTGCCACTGGTGGGGACCACCAGTGGTGTTGCATCGACCCCGACCGAGGAGACACTGGTGTGACCATGCAGCCAGTGCCATTGCAGGTGTTCCCTGGCGGAGGATTCCAGACAGGTGGAAGCCCATCACTGCACGGTATGTCATGGTGATGTTGTGGGGGCGGCTGTTGTTCACATGCACTCACATGTACTCTCTTTCTGTTTCAGATCCTGTTCGCCTGTAGGAGACGGTGGTGGTGGGTGCTGACAGTGAGGCAGACCTGCTGGACCAGGAGGAGGGACCTTCCACCTCCGCCGAGCAGCCTGCATGCACTGCAGCAGCAGGCCGGGCCCGACAACTCCGCCCGAGCAGTGATACGGTGCAGGGGTGCACAGCCTGTGTCACAGCAGTCTGGCATGCAGGTGTGCCAGCATGCTGTGCCTATGGCAGTGTCACGCACCGGCACTATTGATGATGGCAGGCCTGCAATGGCCAGTGAGGAGGTGTGTGTCCCACGAGGAGGCATGGCAGAGCAGCATGCCCTGGGCCGTCCAGCTCCACACCTGTGTACCAGCATCCTGGCACAGTCACAGGCTGGGCCTGTCAGCACCGGTGGGAGGCATCGGTGGCTGAGCAGGTGTCTGGCACTGTTGACAGCACAGGGGTGGAACAGGTGGACCTGGGGGCTAAGCAGTTGGAGGCGGCAGCAGTTGCACACCAGGCCTGGGGGGACAGCGTCAGGCAGTGGCACTTGTCCACCGCCTCTTAGATCAGCCCATACCTGGTCCGGTGAACAGCGGCCACCCTCAAGGGGTGCTGTGCACCAGGACCATCCACCCTGGGGGTCCGCGATGCTATTGGGGCAGTCGCCTTGGGCGCGACACCGCCTCTGCTGCAGGAGTCGGTACAGCTGCAGGGTGGGTCAAGGTCCATGGAGAGCACTGACGTGTGTCCGGGAAGCGGCATAGCAGAGGAGTTTGGTGACTGGGCCGAGATGGTCCATATCGCAGACGGATGTTGATGACCGCTGCCATCGACAGGCTGACCCAGGCAGTGGTCTCTGTGGCGACCGTGATTGACCACCACTGTCTGGTGACCCTGTACCACGCACCGCACACAGTGCGATCCACTCCCCCTGTTCCCCGGGCGTCATGCGACGACCAGGCCTTCGACGCTGGTTCTGCTGTCGGCATCCCGAGCACCCTTGGTGCAAGTTTGTTTAGCGGGATGCAGACCCCGAGCAAGTGCTGCGGAGGTCGCGCTGGGACCCCTGTGGGTGCATCTGGCGCCATCCGATGTGGCTCTCGCAGCCTGCCAGTGCTGCTAGGCCACGGCGGGGCCGCCCTCTCGTGGTGGTTGTGGGACAGTGCTCTGACTGAGCTGTCTCCCAATGCAGGCCCTGTCTGGTGCTGCCTGTGTGCATATGTGTGTCATGGTGGGCTGTACTGCTGGGTGCTCTGCTCACCAAACTGACATGATTTGACCACCTGCACACTCTCCCAACTGCGTGTCACAGGTGCGTGTGGATGATGATGCCTGTATTGCACTGTGCCACCAAGGTGGGTTGCCCAGGTCCTGACACATGTAGTGGACAGTCCAGTTGGTGAGGGTGGTTGGTGGTGCTGTGTGAGCAATTTCCGCAGTGCTGTGCTGCTGCCTGTATGCTGCCTGTGTGTGTGTGTGTTCATTTGAGTGCTCACCCTCTCTGATGATGTGTTGGTTTTCAGACCTTAACTCCCCACCTTCATGCACGGTGTGTTCCCTGTGCCTGTGGTTTTGCGTGACAGTGCGTTGGCTCGCATGTCCCTGATCACCCCAGTTAAGTGTTTTTCTTCAATGGTCCGCAGTTGGCTCCGTGTCAGTCGGGGGTCCTGCTCTAGGGGGCTGCCATCACCATATCATCGCGCCACTGGCTCCTCGCTGTCCCTCTGGACCTGTACGGGTATCCTATGGTCTGGCCATGTTGGTGGGATGCAATAGGCCAGGAATATCCCACAGGCTCTTTGGGGGCTGTACTGTAGAGCTCCGCGGAGGTGTCCAGGCATCGAAGCGTGCCTTGGTATCCCAAACACCAGCTCTATGATGTTCCGTGTTGCGGCATGCCTCATTGAAACCGTGCTGTGCTGGGGTCGTAGGGGCGCGGTATGATTGTGAGCAGCCAGGGCGGGGTAGGTATCCACAGTCACCTGTGTGGAGATAGTGGAGATCAGTGTTAGGTCAGGTCCATGTTGCCATATCCTGTGTGCCACTACCATGGACCTGTGTTATTCCACCCTTGCACAGAGTTTGCATTCCATACATGTGTACTCACCCACTAGATGACCCGTGGGGATGTTCCCACTCTCGAATCGATGGCACAGTGCAGATTGGTGCCATATGAAGGCATCATGTGCTCCGCCAGGGTGTGTGGCACGAACATTGATGATGTGCCCAGTGGCATCACACCACCTGGCAGTTGACATGAGAAGCCCTTTCGGTTCCGATATGCTTGCCCGTCGGGGCCAGGTGGCGTCTCGAATGGCCACATGGGTGCAGTCTATGGCACCTAGCATGCCAGGCATTTGTGCTACCCTGTGGAACTCCTGCATGTTTGCTGTACGCTCTGCCGCGGTGCTGGGAAATGGATGTACTCCGCGGCATGAGGCGGCAGTCTTGTGAGGAATTGGGTGAGGATGCGTGGCGTGGCCGACTGCGCGTAATGCCTGTGGTGTCCCCTGTCAGCCTCTGGAAGGTGCCCGTGGCGAGCAGGCACATGCAGGCTGTCACCTTGGTCTCCACGGACAGAGCATGACTCCGTCGTGAGGGTGCCTGCATCACATCACTGCACAGCTCACTGAGCTGTCTCAGTATTGCCCTGTTCAGGCGGTACCGGGCCACGATCTCGACATCGCTGTACAGCTCGTAGCTGATGCGGGCACGATACCGCCTGTCGGGGGCGTACCGCCGACGGGCCCCTCCACGGCCACGTCCCCCTGCAGCATGCTGTCTCACCCCCCTCATTACAGCTTCCATGTGGAAGCTGACACTGTCCATCTCCCTGGCTTCTGCCCTCCCCCAGCTGCTGTTCCTGTGTTACCCCCACTGCTGCTTCCACTGCACCGGGCACCCCCCACTGGCCTCTCTGTCCTCCAGGACCCACTGTCCCTCTCTGTCCTTCCTGCTCCTGTCTCTGTCTCTCTCTCTCTCTCTCTCTCTGTCTCTCTGTCTCTCTGTCTCTCTCCCCCGGTTTGCGGCCTGCTAGAGTTCTTGCACCGCTCCCTTGAGCCTTTTTATTTTGGCTCACATCCAGTACAGCGCATCCTCGGCTGGGCCACTCTTGCGCATTGCGCAAGTGTTCAAATATCGCATTACGCACTTTATGCATGGACCCGCCCCCTTCGGTTGCGCATGCCTTCATTTCCATTGCGCTGTGGCTCAGCGTGTTTTCGGTGGCGCAACTGGCCCCTTCTCAATATCGCAGAATGGCGCATTTTTGGAGTTGCGCACGCGCAACCCTGTTGCGCATGGCGCAACCCTTTTGAATATCTGGGCCATGGAATGGGGTGAGAGTTAGGCATGACCACTCCAACGCACACCCTGATGCCTGGTGGTGTCTGGAGGGTGGGGGTGTGTGGTTGTGGGGTGGAGGGGGTGGGAACCCTAACACCGAATTTCTACCCTTCTGTCACTGTGGAAACAACACTAATGCATTAATGGAGTTTTGTTGCAATATATAAATATGTGTGTGTGTGTGTGTAGATAAATATATATATATATATATATACACATAGGGGATACATGATGAGCAGGAGTGGAATATGGAATATATCTACATGAGTGAACAGCAACCCCGGGATACCTCATGAGTAATGTAGCATAATGGAGTTATGAGTGAAAGTATTCCGAGGTCACTGATCATGATGTAAGGTGCTTGTTCTAGGAAACCTTGCCACAATACATTTTTGATGCTTGTATCAGTGTCTGACTTTCCTTGTTCAAGTGCAGAGCAGACTTTTCCTTGCTTTCACTGTTCATGAGTGTAGACATTTTCTGAATTCCTTTCCTGCCCATCAAATGTTCGATTTATACAATAGTGGTTCCAATGGTGTCTGTGCTGGTTTGTTAAATAAAAAGGTTTTGGTGTTAAGTTCTAACTCTCATCCCATTCCATATGTAAACAAACTGACATGGTGCAGTATAAGAGAACAGGGTGAGAGTTAGGCCTGATGACCTCAATGCACACCCTGATGCCGGTCAGTGTTTGAAGGGTGGGAGGGTGGGGATGCAGTGGTTAGGACTGGTGACCCTAACACCAAATTTCCACATCTCAATCAGTGTACTATCAACCCCAGCCAGTTTTCCATCCATCTGGCCACCTTTTCCCCAATCATGAGATCCACCAACTTCCTAATCAACCTTTTGTGTGGCAAAGAATCAAAGGCCTTGCTGAACTCAAGATAGTGGTTGTGTACTGCTTGGCCACTGTCTACTCTGTTGGTGACACAGTCAAAGAAGTAAATCAGGTTCATTTGACACAGTGTCTTCCAGTCAACCCATGCTACTTCGTTTCCTAGAGACCATGTTCCTCTAGACATTCCATCAACCTGTCTTTTAGTATGGTGTTCATGAGCTTGCTCACAATGGAGGTCAGACTGACTGATTTGTAATTCCCTTGCTCATCCTTGGGACTATTTTTATGGAGGGACACTACATGTGCTGTTCTGCAGTATTGTGGTACCACGCCTAACTCTTGAACTATTAAATAGGTCTGTCAGTGGCCCTGCCAGCTCCTCATCCTGTTCCTTTAGTATCCTTGGATGTACTCTGTCTGTGCCTGATCATTTGTCCACCTTCAATGCCAGCAGCCCTTCCTTCACTCTAACTTCCTCTATCACTATATGTGTGTTCCCCTCCCCCCATGCTCCTCTTTTCCCTCCTAAATGCACTGGTCCGTCCTTTTCCGTGGTGAAGATGAAACAGAACAATTAATTTAGTATCTCTGCTTTTCTCCCATTATCCTACACCCACTTCACACCTTTCTTAAGCCTAACAATCCCTTCCTTCTTGTCCATTTTCTCACTTATATAGCAAAAGAAAGTCTTTGCCCCCTTCTTAATTCCTTCAACTATCTGTAGATCCTTCTCTGCCTTTGCATTGTGGGATAGTTCTCTTTATTTAACAGGTAAAAAATATGTATGATTTTAGGCACATGGAGTTGGGCTCCCAGTGTGACTTATGAGTTTTCTTGGGGGGGGGTACATGCCATGCTGCTGACAGGGAGATTGGGCACCCCCATCAGAAAAGAAAATATGCTTGTAGGGGTGGGAGCCATTTGACACTTGGAGTGGACATTCTGGTGTTGGTGAGATGAAAATGGAAAAATTATCCTGGGCACGCTGGGGTGGGCTCCCAGTGTGCCATATGAGTGTGTGGGGTGGGGGATAGGCATCCAGATATGGGGATTTGGCACCCCATTGTCAGTAAGTATGATACAAGTTTAATGCAGGATCCTGCATTGAAAAGTTTGTTGCAGGATTCTGCCTCAAAGCTAAAAGACATTGGGGGGCAGTTTTCTTTATATAAGATAAAAAAAAGTATACTGTTTTGCATACTGCGGTGGTCCCTTTGTGCCAGCATGAGCTTTTGGGGATGCATTTCTCCTGCTGACAGGGGACTGGACACCCCTTCAGAAAATGGGAGAATAGGCATTGAAGTGCTGCTGCAAATTGCGGCAAATTCACAAATAGCGAAAGAAACAGGTGTGACATTTTCGCCAATGTGTTGCATCCAGTTCTTTTGCAATTTGTGACACTACAGGGGTCCCAATTGTGGAAAAGGCATTTCTGAGGATCATATTGAAAATCTGATTTCCCCCAGTATGTTCCTCATCCCCTGATTAGGTAAACACAACTAACAGTGTTTACCTTGGGGCAGTAACTATTGAATTTCAGATGTTTTTATCTACCACTAACTGAAAGCAAGATGGTGACATCTCAAACACCACAGAGAGGGTCTAGATTACAAAGCACTTCTCTATGCAGATGCAGTGGTCCTTTATCAATAGTGTCCATCTCCTCCTCCCTCACTCAAAATTACAACTCAACCCACAAATGGTTCCTCTCCCACAAACTCCTTATCAATGAAAAGAAGACAAATCCATGTTTTTCATATCTTTACCTTTCCTTGCTAAAGCTATCTAATCTAACTCCACCCTTCCAGTTCTTACCTCCGTGAGCCCCCCTCCCTAGAAAATGTTCTCTCCTTTAAATACTTAGGGGTCACTCTCAACCCCTATCTATCCTTCACTGAACATATAAACAACACAGTGAGGAGTATCCATCAGCAGTTAGGTGCTGCCTTCCGACTAAAGAATTTGCTATCCTTTGAGGCATGCCATGCTATGACACATGGTAACCTGCTCCCCCACCTTGACTATTGCTCCCGGTCTACTCCCACGTATCCTCCTCTCAACCTCAAGACTAATCACCACATCCAACTCAGTCTGTTGTTTCACTCTCCAAGCACCTCTGGACATCCACCACTGCTCATTCTACCAGACACTGGTGTCACTCCCTCTCCAAGGACACTTCAACTATGCTATGGGATTCCTATTGGACAACTCACTCAGAAACCAGGATGAGTCTCCATTCTCAAATGTTTTGATGGACAGAGTGACTTCTAGGCTGCTCAGACCATCCTCTGTCCCACCTCTGGCAGTCCCCCATGTCTCCACCACTATGGTGGGGTAGAGCTTTCTCAGTCTCAGCCCCCACAATGTGGAGTAAACTTCCTTTGTTAGTGCAGTCATTGACCAATCACCTAGCATTCAAGTGTAATATGAAAGACTGGCTCTTAAATAATGTTCACTGTAACTGTGCCACAAAATGGTATTGACAATGGAGCCTCCATTTCTTTTTTCATCTCCTTTCTCTATGGGACTCTTAGCCTCCTTCCCCAGTCTCCCCTCTACCTCCTCTGCTCTGCCAGCCTCTCCTCCACCACCTCACTCCCTTCAACTCCCCCTCAATCTCTCGAACATCTCTTCCCAAGGATGATAGAAATGTTTTTGTCCTGAACTTATGTGGCCTTTGTTACTGCTCTGACCCAGGATCAGTTTCTCTGACTGCTGGACTAGGATAATAATAAATAATAATAATAATAATAATAAAAGTATTTATAAAGCGCCTTTTGTTTTTCAAGGCGCTGAACACATTAAAACAATAACATCAAATACAAGTCCAATAATACATATAAAAAATCATACCATAATAACATCAGGCATTAAAATCAAACAAATAAAAATAAAACCTCAGCACAGTCAACAGATTACAATATAATTAACCATCCAGAAAGGCTATTCGCCAGAGATGAGTTTTCAGATTACTCTTGAACTCCTCCACGGAGGTGCACTCCCATAACCGGCATGGTAGAGAATTCCAAAGAGTACGTGCAGCATAGGAAAATTCTCTACAGCCAGAAGATTTTTGACTCACCCTTGGAATCTCTAACAACCCCTCGTTGGCCAAGCGGAGTGATCGGCCAGGGTAGTAAGGCACCAGGAGTTCTTTCAGATAGGCCAGACCCTGATTGTAAAGGGCTTTGAAAGTCAATAAAATGACTTTAAAGGTGATCCACCACCGTATAGGGAGCCAGTGCAGTT
This sequence comes from Neoceratodus forsteri, assembly GCA_016271365.2. NCBI lineage: Eukaryota > Metazoa > Chordata > Ceratodontiformes > Ceratodontidae > Neoceratodus > Neoceratodus forsteri. The sequence continues at coordinate 90,298,160 of CM028136.1, forward strand.
CGCACAGCACCAGGGTGATATGACAGGATCTACTTGTCCCAGTTAAAACCCGAGGTGCTGCATTCTGCATCAGCTGTAGGCGATGAATTTCAACTCCAGAAAGCCCAAAATACAGGGTGTTGCAGTACTCCAGATGCAAGGACACAAAGACGTGGACCAACGCTGGCAGTGTGTCAGATGGAACAAGGTGCTTAATCCTGGTGATGTTCCCAAGATGGTAAAAGGAAGTCTTGACAACAGCCGACACTTGGGACTGTAGTGTCAGCCTGTCGTCTAAGAGAACCCCAAGGCTATGCACCCATTCAGAGGTCAGAAGTGACATGCCAACAAGGAAAATTCCAGAGGCCGTGCCAACACGTGACCTCTCTATCTGACAACCCGGGTCCACAACCAAAACCTCTGTCTTCTCTGAGTACAACTTCAATTAACTAGAATCCATCCAATCCTGGATTTCTTCCAGACAGTTGTTAAACACCGCGAGAGCTCCATCCTGGTCAGGTGCAAAAGATAGGTATAGCTGGGTATCATCTGCATAGCAGTGAAACCTCAGCCCATACCATCTTATAATGTCTCCGAGGGGCAGCATATACACCGCAAATAACATGGATGATAGCACAGAACCCTGAGGCACCACACACCAAAGGAGCTGGGCCAGAGGAAAAAACTCCTGACACAACTCTTTGTGATCTCCCAGTGAGGAATGAGGTGAATCATAGCAAAACGATTCCCGAAATTCCACAAATCTGCCTCAAGCGTGCTATCAACACCAAGTGATCCACAGTATCAAAAGCTGATGAGAGATCAAGGAGAACCAGAATGGAACATCTTTTCTGATCTCTTGCCCTCAGAAGATCATTAAGCACCCGAACCAGCGCAGTCTCGGTGCTATGTCTTTTATGGAACCGGATTGAAAGGATTTGTAGATGTTATGGATGGTTAAATGGTCTTCCAATTTGGGTTGCCACTACCTTTTCAATAACCTTCCCAATAAAGGGAAGGTTAGAGATAGGTCTGTAGTTTGTGAAACAGTCTGGGTCCAAGGTAACTTTCTTCAAGAGAGGTGTCACCACCATCTCTTTCAGGGAACTAGGGAACTCACCCTACTCCAAGGAGCACCAGACTATTTGCACCAGGACTGGACTGATGATATCACTACAGCCTAAGATTAGGGGAGTCGGTCCAGGATCCAAACTACACCTTGTGGGATGCACACTATGGATGATCCTCATAACATCCACAAAATCAGGTCGACTGAAGGAACTCCAAGAGAACTGAGGTGCTGTGAACACACACTGTTCCACAGCATCACCCTTAGATATTGCTGGACACAAGTCCGCCTTGATGTCAGCCACTTTAGTTGCAAAGTAACGAGCTAGCTCCTCGCACTCTAATTGCGAAAAGACTTTTCAAACTTGCAAACAGGCTGGATTACACAGTCTGTCTACAGTCCAAAACAGCTGAGCTGGTCGATTCCGGGCAACTGCAATCTCCCTGGACAGGAATTCTGCCTTCTTACGGGTGAATGCAGATTGATAGAATAATGTTCCATCAATCTAAGGCGGTCGGCTTCAAGGGAGGACTTGCACCAACATGGCTCTAACCTTTGCCCCTGTCTCTGCATCTCCCTCAAAGTCCCATCAAACCAAGGGGACCTGGGGTGAAGGGATAGGGGGTGCACATGAACAAGAGCAATAAGATCCAGGGCCATTGTAACAGTCGTATTATAGGACGACACCAACGTTACTGCTCGCCAACACGGTGGACAAGAGGTCAAGGACTGCAGCAAGGCCTTGGGAAGTAATATTCCATAATGGATGGTATCTGACCATCTCCACAGGGGAAGGCCTTCTCAGAGGAGTGAAAAAATTGAACCTCATGGTGTAGTGGTCTGACCAGGCAACTGGTTCCACCCCCAAGTCAGATGCATCGATCCCCAGGAGAAAGACTAAGTCCAGAGAGTGCCCAGATTTATGAGTAGCAGTGGAAACTACCTGTCTGAGGCCCAAAGAAAACATTAATTGGAAGAAGTGATTACCAAACTGCTAAAGTTCATTGTTGACCCAGGCATTGAAGTCACTCAGAACCATCAATCTGGGAAACTCAAACAACATGTCGACGATGAGGTCTGCTACTTCCTGTAGCATTTCCCATCTCCAGGTGGACAGTAGAAGAGTACGATTTGAACACCTACACCCACTACTACTGTGCACTCAAAGGACTCAGCCTCACCCACTGCCATACTTGTGAGGCCCAGTTCAGTCTTAAAACAGACTGCAACCCCCTCCCTCCCCTGCGGTCCATCTCAGGTGGTGTATCACTGAGTACCTGGCTGGAGTCATGGCCTCCAATGTGGGGCCTGGATTTTCATCCAGCCAAGTCTCAGTGATGCAAGCCAAGTCTGCTGAGCCAACAAGATCAGCAATAATGCCAGTCTTTTTCCTGATGGACCTGGCATTGCATAACACCACCCGAGACAGGCAAACCTTGGAGGCTGTCAGGCCTATCTGCCTACTGAATTCAGTAGTGCCCTTGGGTATGGGCACCAAACATGGTAAACCATGATCTGGGTTCCATTTCACCCAAGGGCACCTTCTGGTCTTAATAACCCTGATACGGTGGCCTCTCTCATTCATCCTCCCCTGTTCGCACACCCCCGCCCTCCTCACTCTCTTACGATCAATTCCCAACACTCTACAGCACTGGTATGTATCAAATTGGAGGGGAGGAGTATAAAAAGGGCCGAGTTCACGAAGAGAGAAGGATGAGTAGCACACCACTGTGGAGACTGAAAGCCGACACATGTCGCTGCTAAACAAGTTAAAACAAAACAAAACAATAAACCCCAAACACTAAATTAATCAATCTTAACAAATAACAGCATAGAATTAACCAAATAATCTCAACTTAACCAACATAAATAAACAAAAATAAATAAAAAATGAAACAAAAAACCTCATCTCACAGAAAACTGAGTTTGGACTATGCGAGAGAACTCACAAATAAAATAAAAATAAAATAAATACAAATAAATATATAAATGTAAATGTAAGGGTTCTCTCACCACCCCTACTTAACCAAAAATAAATAAAATAAATTATTTACCCCCCCTAGCTCTCTCACAGCTAGAGGAGAGAAAAAAGAAATATTTTAGCACTCTCACTGCAAAGTATAAATATTGTAACAAATCATAAAACAATTTAAACTTCAAACAAATAAAATAATGTGTCCCTTCCCCACAGTCCTCTCATGACCCAGGGAATAGGGTAAAGTTCAAATTAAATTAATGGATACAAGGTCCTCTCACCACCTCGATTGTCCAAATAAATAAAAGTCTTTGAATTGCCAGGCACAGAATCAGATTTATCCGCAGGTTTGGAGTCAATAAAACACAAATAAATCATTTCTACATAAATTCAGAAGGCATTCAAAATCCAAATCCAGCAAATCAGGCAGGTCCATCCATGATTTGAATAAGGCCCTTTGCCTCCAACTGGGCAACCACACATGAAATAAGGTGGACAAATACAATGTTCAAAGTCAGGCAGCAACAATGGCCCAACCTGGGAGGGGAGCGTAGAGGGCAAAGACCCCCCAGTGAACTCCTTTACTAAGCACTCCCAAATACCCCCTCGGACCATGAATCAAATGAGGCCCAGCAGGAGGTCGCACCTCAAACTGGTCTTAGAAGGAAAGTCACATTCACATCAGGGATCCAAAACAAAATTAACAAATCCCCTCACTCCTTTCCCAAAGTCACAAGGCACAAGCTTCTTAAAATCTTCTTCATAAAAGTAACCAGCCTTCAAAGAAAATCACAACCCACAGGAGCCACCAAACAGTCTAATCGCTCCCCAGCCCAGATCCAGCATTAGATCAAAGTACCTTAGTCCAGGGGAAAAACTGCATCCTGCAGTTTTCTACAAGACCAAGAGCCCTTAGTCCACTCTGCACCCACTTCCGTGCCAGCTTCAGCAATGGAATACCAGTCCTAGGGGCACCCTCACCTCTCTCCTTGTTCCAATTAAATCCTAAAGGGATCCAGGAAGATTTCTACCCAAACAATCCAACCAACAGGGGGAGGAACTCCACACTCTACTCCATGTCTCCAAGTTCGACTTATGCAGCAGGACACCAACAGTGTCCGGCTCGGGACGCCGGACCGAGAGCACGCTCCTCTTCTCAGTCCACAAACAACAAAGTGTCCCTTGCCCAGCCCAAAAAATGAAAACAAAACAAAGCACAAAGGTGTAAGCACTAAAGATGAACTAAAATAAACTTAAAAACTAAAGAAAATTAAAAGCATACTGCAGATTACAGCTCTGCAGACAGCAGCACACACAGTGGTAGCTCTACTGCTGCACCAGTGGGTGCAGCAGTAGAGCTACCGTACATACTACTGTACGTGGACAATGGTTTAATGTATAGATATACTATGCTATGCATTGCATAGGCATATCTGCTGTGCACTGTATAGTTTTCAGTACACCTTGTTTCCTTTTGTCTTATGTATTTGCATCTCAAGCTTAACTCCATTGTGTCTTTGTGAGACTGTCATACATTGTATTTTTATTTCACTTGTATATTTTTATTTTCCACACCACCCTATGCTTGTGGTGCGTATCTTTGACACTGTCCATCTCTGCTCATTTTCTCCTGTTGCCGCTACCTTGTGGCCCAGGTTATGCCTGAAAATGGTCCCCTGGATCAGTGCACTACCCGATTACCAAAGACATACATACATAAATAAACACAAAAACCAGAGTTCAAAAGCTAAGTTAGTGGAGAGGGAGAAAGAACCTTTAGCTGGTGACTGTGTTTGTAAGTTGATTTAAAGTAGTTTCTTAGCTGCCATTACTGTGTGTTTGGAATTGTATTTGAGGTCTATTCTTAACTGCCATATTTTTGTGCTTTTAAATTTAGTTTGGGCAGGATTAAGGGATTCTAGCAGACAAATTGGTGATTGTGTGTTTAAATGTTGCTCTGTGGCCTGTAAGTGCAGGCATCATATTACAGGGATTAGTGCAGTTAGAATGTGAGGGTTATCTGCCATCTCAGTAAGTCTTCAGTTAGTGGAGAGGGAGAAAGAGCCTTTACCTGGTGACTGTGTTTGTAAGTTAATTTAAAGTAGTTTCTTAGCTGCCATTTCTGTGTGTTGGAAATTGTATTTGAGGTCTGTTCTTAATTGCCATTTTTTTGTGCTTTTAAATTTAGTTTGAGCAGTTGTAGTGCTTGGAGGTACAGTGAGGGACAGGCTCAGGGCTGATACATGTTTGTGAGAGTCAAGTGTGGACCCTACTCACACCATCCCCACCCCAAGCTCCCCAAGGCACAGCTCATTTACAGGGGAACACCTGCCCTGCAATTGGAGGAAGGGGCTTCATATGCAGCTCATGTATTTCTGTCCAAAAATTCAACCATGGGGTGGGAAAAAGCATAGTTAGGTCTCAAATAGGAGTACAGCATCTGCAATGAGTTGATGATTAGTGTGCTAGGTGGACATTTTGGGGTGCCTTCAACTGGAATATATTAGGTAAAATTTTTGTTAGATGCTGGACTAGGATTAGTTAGTTCTACTTGCTTATAGGTATAGTTAGTGTGGAGAGGTTGTATAGGTAGTGTGGACCTTGGGTAGGATTGTTGGGTGCAATGATTGTGGGGCAGCAATGCAGATGAATATACTGTGGAAGCTGGGAGGGTGCCCAATATGCCACAGGCTAAGGATGCTCAAGGAAGAGGTTCAGTGGCTGGGCAGGGAGCTGGGGAGGTTGAGGGATGAGGGGAGGATTGCATCGGTAGGAGGGCTGACATCTGAGAGTATTGTGGGGCACCACAGAGAAGGAACAGTGGGGCAAGGGAGGGGGGAGGGACAAACTAGACTGGAAGCCAGTTGATGAAGGGTGGACTCTAGTAGGACCTAGAAAAAAAAGGAGCAGCAGTAGGCAGGAGGGAGGAGAAAGCACATAGTAAGGCAAAGGGGATAGGGAACATGTTTACTTTACTAGCAACACATGGGAAAGAGGATGCAGGAGGTGATTGCACAAGGGATAGCACTCACAAAGAAGAGAGAGTGAGAGGCATTACTCATCGAGATATTGAGCATGGTGTGATGGGGAGGGATAATACTCGGAGAGGTGAGGAGGGAGAGGAAAGTTGGCAGTCAAACAGGAGGAGGGGAAGGAGTCTTAATTGGGAGGGACAGGGGGAAGACACTGGGACACATGGTAAAAACAGTCTTGAGTGGCTCCAAAAATGAGAACCTGGGTGGAGGGATGGCAACGGGCACAACGGAAGAGGAGGGTGGTGTACTCGTGTTAGGGGACTCCATACTCAAGGGGATCAGATGGGGCTGCAAGGGGGAGAGGCACAGTTGGATATGGTTGGAGTCCATACCAGGATTAAAGGTAGACATGGCAGGACAGGCAATCCTAAGTTGCATAAAGAAGGGTAGGAGGAGGAGGAGGTGGGAGCCACATGATGCAAGTTCAGTGGTAGCAGCCTGGTCGAATAGCTCCAGCCTCCTACTCCAATATAAATCTTTACTACATGTATTCCAGAGGATTTATACCAATAATTTAATCGGACTAATTCAGCTAAAGGTCTCTAGAATGTTTTATATTGAAATTTGGGACAGACGGAAGCAGAGATGAGAAGAATTCCACCTAAGCATACCTCGCCAGTTTCTCCAGCAAAGCACCTTCTGAAAAAAGCCAGAGTTTCCATACTCACACAAGACCCAGAAAGTGAAATTAATAACCCGGAGAAGGAACCCCTGACATTGGCACAATTTCTTGCTGAATTTAAACCTTTTTGCATGAAGCTTTGTTCGGTAATGGAAAAATTGAAGGCAGTAACTCAGACATTAGAAGATCTATCTCATTGTATGGGGGATACACAAATAAAGGTTACCTCATTGGAGATGCACGTGGCAAAACAAGTACCGGAGATAGTGAATCTGAGGCAAAAAATAAATAAAATGGAGCTGAAAATCGAGGATCTGGAGGGATGGAGCAGAAGGAATAACATGATAATTATAGGTATCCCCAAGAGAGAAGAGGGGAGCAGATGCAATTTCGTTTGTCCAGAAATTTCTAAGAAAGATTGCAGGCCCTACACCCTTCGGGGAAAATTACACAATCAAAAGGGCTCACCAGGCATTACGTGCAATGCCACCATAAAGGTCCCCCCCCCCCGTACACCTTGATTTTTCGGTTTCTGAATTTTCAGGAAAGACAATTTGTTCTGTCTAAAGTTAAAGAGTTTAAAGAAGTGAAGTGAAGTGGGAGAGGACCCCGTTAAGAATCACACAAGATCTGCCACTATCGGTGTGCCAAAAGAGAGACTAATATCACCCAATTGTAACTAAATTGATAGCCTCAAGCACCCTCTTCAGAATGGGATACCCGGTAAGACTGCAAGTGTTTCTGTCTGGACAGTGGTCCAGTTTCGAGGATGCCCAGTCAGCAAAGAAGGGGCTACTGGAAGCCTTCCCCAGAGTTGTTTAAGCAAGGGTGAAGGAGGAGAGAATTAGCAGTCTTTTAATAAATAAAGTGGAGAGAGTAAACAAATTTGCTGTTTCCTGATAGAAACAGAGTAACGGGGCTACAGAACTGTTAAGTTTGTTAAACTAGTAATCGGCTCAGTCTCTCTGTATTCACAGTTCAAAGCAGCTTCCCTAATTTAGTTTATTTCTGAACTCATAGCATGGGAATCACTTTTCGCTTTGGGGATCTAAAAAGAGGACTTTTTGGACAGCTACCTTGGGGGTCTTTGTTGCTTTCGGAAGCTGACTGGACTCTGCGGGAGTCCAGAGAATGGAGGTGAGGTCTGGATGGGTTAGAATGTCAGTGCATCGAGTTGGACTGCAAGAATACACGAATCAATCAAAAAAAAAAATAATTAAGAAGAGTGCAACCTTATTTCTTTTCAGACAAAAGCAGTGTAAAGGAGCTACAGGGATCATTAGGGCTCCTAATCCGGAAATCAGTTTTTGCTTTTTTGTATTTTTATCTGGAAGCAGCACCCCTCGAACTGGCTTACTCTTGATTTTGTAGCAATGGAACCACCTCGTTGCCTGGGAGGTCTAAAAGGATGTTCTTTTTAGAATTTATCTTGAAGATTCTGCCACTCTTGGCAGCCGACTGGAGTTTGGAGTAAACCGGTGAATCGAGGGGATGTACCGAATGAGAAATATGCCAGTTCATGAATTGGATTTAGAGACTGGATGCTAGGGGTATTAAATCATTGACTCTCCTTGCAGAGAATATTTAGGTTGAATAATTAAACGGGACTGAGACCGTATCATTTTTGACCACAAGAGGGAGCTCCCCATCATTTTTTCTTTTAGTTAGCGACCGTGATCTTAACGGTGTGGACTGAAGTGTAAGTCTGTTTTATTTTAGTTTTGTTTCTTTTTTTTTTTTTCCTTTTTCTATCGCTTTCTTTTTCATAAAGAGTAACCCCCCCGATAGGATTTTGGGAGTAATTTTGAATGAGGAAGTAGTGAGTTAATGGCATGTACATAGGTGAGGGGGTGTTTGTCTAACTTCTTCATATTTGGGGGGGGTATAAACCCTGGGATGGTGCAGTATGTAAGCAGGTTTATTTAAGGTTTACTGCAAACTGATACTAAAGGGGTCTTGCTTTAAAAAGTTTACTGAATGGGGATGGGGCTCTGTTTTTATGGGGTTTAGAAGGATAGAGACTTTAATTAAAAGGAATTTGATATCTGTGCAAATGCGGCAAGGAAGGAAAGGATCCCCTTAGGTTGGAGATCAGTTCCTGTCTTAATTTGTTTACTAACAAAGGTTTTATGTTTAATAGGTCACAGTTAAATGACCTCCTTAGGTAAAGCTTCAGGGGGGAAACTGTCTTTTAAATTTTGGATTCAGGATTTTTGGGAGACAGGAATATATGTATGGTAGATCTCAAAGGTCTTCGCTTGGTTGAAAGTTAGACACATAATGGCCAGAGGGAGGGGGAGGCTGGAGGGAGATCGTGAGGAATGGAACTTTGGATATCATGGGTCGTAATGTTTTGTTGGGTAGGGGAGGATATTACCCGAAACATATATGGGTCAAGGTTGTACTCGTAGTTGGGGATAAGGGGGTTAAATGGGGAATATATGGGACTATAAGGGAGAATGGGGATGAGGGAAGGGAGACAAGTAGAGGCGGGTTAAATGGAAGGTATAGGGGAAGATCTGTTCATCAGGTGGTGCTAAGGGCAAGAGGGACCAGTGCAACGGATGTTAGCACCCAACGGTATCATACTGGGTACTTGGATAATGGGAAGCACACATGAATTTATCATGTGGAACATTAAAGGGGCCAGGAAAAAAACAAAGAGATACAAAGTATTGAAACATCTGCAATTACAAAGGGGCCAGATAATATGCTTGCAGGAAACACATTTACTTGAAAAGGAATCTAATTTGTTGAGACGTCTGTTTGTTGGCCAGGTACATGCTGCCGGGGATAGCACAGCTAGTAGGGGTGTGGCCATACTAATTTCCAGGAACATTGCTTTCGTGTGTGAAAAGCAAATAGCAGATACTGGTGGTTGCTACATAATTATAATAGGACTCTTTAATCAGACAAAGATAGTGTTAGGTAGTGTATATGGCCCAAATGAAGAGTCACCGGCCTTTTTTATGGAATTATTAAATGTTTTATCCCCATTTCTTCACCTTCCAATATTGCTGGGTGGAGACTGGAACTTACCATTTACTCCAGAAATGGATAGAGAAGGTAAGCGACATAAGGGCCTTTCACAGGTGCAGGGAGCTATTAGGGATCTGTCCGACAATCTGGGTTTGTGTGACCCGTGGAGAGTGTTGTTTCCTTCCCGTGGGGAGTATACATTCTTATCAGAAGTCCACAAATCCAGATCTCGAATTGATTATTTTTTGATGAGTCAGCGTATGCTTTCTGGATTAGTACATAGTAACAGTATTCCAGGGATCAACTCAGATCATTCTATGGTAAGCTGCACCCTTAATCTTATTCCTAACATTCCCAGACAGACCATCTGGAAACTAAACAACCAACTCCTCCGTTCGGCGGAGATTAGAGATGGTATAGTTAAGAAAATTGAACAATATGAGAAAGAGAACCGTAATTCAACAGATAGAGGGGATATAGAATGGAGTGCACTGAAGTGTGTATTAAGGGGTGAACTTATTCAACTTGCAGCGGCTAGGAAGAAACAGAGAGAGGGTAGGGTCAGGCAGTTGCTGGCACAAATTAGAGAAATAGAAAATACTCTCTCAAAGAACACGTCAGTGGAGATTAGAGAAGAGTTAATTAGACTGTGGCATCAGTATGATGAGATCTTGAGAGACAAAGCGGAATATGCCATCAGTAAAACGAAAGCTTTCTATTTAGATCAAGGCAAAAAATCAGGACGGCTTCTCGCTATGCATTTAAAAGCAAAAGAAGCATCCAGAATTGTCCAAAGTATAACTTCCCTAACAGACGGGTCTATTAAAACCTCCCCTTATGAAATAGTTAAAGAATTTGAAGATTACTGTAAGGATTTATATAGCCCTATGACCTCCCGACGCAGTAGCGAAGAAGTAAGGGCATATCTTTCTTCTTGCAAGTTGCCTCTGGTGCCAGAGGATCAGAAGGAAGAGCTCTTGTCTCCCATCTCAGAGACTTGAAATTTTAAGGGCAATCCAGATGCTTTCAAGAGATAAAGCTCCAGGACCAGATGGGTTTTTGCCTAATTTTTATAAATGTTTTGGGAGTCAGTTATGCCCAGGGTTAAAAAGACTATTTCAGAGTATATTTACTTCTGACACAGTAGACAATCATCTTTTTGAAGCCCTGATAGTGCTCATCCCAAAAGAAGGGAGGGAACATGATAGGGTCTCAAATTATAGGCCTTTATCATTAATTAACTATGATGTTAAAATCTTAGCAAAAATGTTAGCACCCCATTTAGCTAAAGTTATGCCTAGGTTAATTCATCAGGATCAGGTTGGGTTTATGAATAGCAGAATGGCCTCAGACCATCCTCGTAAGTTGTCTCACATCTTGTCTGCAGCCAAAGACAGTAAATTTCCATGTGAATTGATGTCTGTGGATGCAGCGAAGGCATTTGACAGAGTGGACTGGAAGTTTTTATCTTTGACTATGGAGAAATTTGGCATTCTGCGCTCTTTTATTAATAGTGTGTTTAATCTATACAGACATCCATGTGTGAAAATATATTGCAATGGGGTATTCTCGTCAAGGTTTTCTCTTTATTCGGGTACTAGACAGGGCTACCCCTTATCACCCCTTTTGTTTAATTTATATTTAGAACCTCTCCTATTTAAAATCAGATAAGACCCTAGGGTTATGGGGATAAAGATTGGGTCTTAGGAGTTTAAGATATCTGCATATGCGGACGACATTTTGCTCCATGTTATCCACCCTCGAACTTCAATTCTGGTTGTGCTGGGAATAATTGCACAATATAGCAAGCTATCCAATTACAAAATTAACGTAGGGAAAACCCAGATATTTCCACTTAACATGAAGGTATATAGGTCAGATGCGACGGTCATGGTTATGCAGTGGGCTCCACATACATTAAAGTACTTAGGAATCTTTCTGGCAAAAACTGACTCTAAATTAGTGAAACTTAATCTGGATGTCCTTAAGAACAATATTAAACAAGATCTTAATAGATGGGATAGACTTCCACTCTCTCTCTTTGGGGGAGGCTTAATATAATTAAAATTAATATTTTACCTAGGATTTATTATCCTCTAAATATGCTCAATGTGTGGTTGCCCTTAAAATGATATAAGGCAATACACTCAATTATTTCAGACTTTATTTGGAAAGGGAAAACTCCCCGTAGAGCTTACTATAAGCTGGCCGCTCCCAGGGAGAGAGCAGGGTTAAGATTACCACATTTTGGATTATATTATTGGGCAAGTAATGTTTGTAAATATCTGTGATGGCTTGTGCCTCCCACAGAACTTGAGTCTCTGCCTTATGTACCTTCTTGGGTCAAATTGGAAATAGAGCTGATAAGGGAAGCTGGTATAGACCCGATAGCTTTTCTTTACTCCACATCAAGAACATTGCCCCCTAAATTAGCAGCTACCCCAATAAAGGAGTCCCTACATATTCATAATCAGCTATGCACTTTCTTAAGTTATTTTCCGAATACAGATAGACACCAGCCAATATGTCACAACCCCAATTTGAAGATTGGAGGGAAAATGATAATATAATCCTGGCTTTCCCAGTTGAAAGGTTTAAGGATTGAGGACATTTTACAGGGGGACAGATGTCTCCCAATTGCAGAGTTATTAGTTAGGTATCGTATGGTACCTAATCAGATTTTTAAGGTATATCAGCTCACGCATTTACTGGAGCAAGTTAGGAACAAACTTAGAAATGGGCGCATGACGGGGGGTCGGTTTGAGTCTTTGGCTCAAATGGTCTGGGAACCACATGCAGTCTCCAAATTATATAAAACAATGTTTGATCAAGCATATGTAGATGTTGATACTAAACCTAGATTCTGGCTAGGTCAGCTGGGGGGCCAAGAGAGGAACTGGGATGAAATCTGGTGCCATATATACCGATATGTTACTCAGGATTGGCTATGGGTAATGCAGTTTCACTATCTAAACAATTTGTATTGGACCCCTTCCAAATTATACAAAATTGGACATAGACCTGATCAGTCATGCTATCGATGTCACTGTGCAGTTGGGGATTTATATCATATCTTCTGGGAATGCCCACCGATAAAAATGTTGTGGGACCAAATTAAACATAAAGCAGATCCATTACTGGGAATTGAACAGTATTTTACTCCAGAAATCTGTCTGATAGGTGATTATTCCAGTATCACAGTTAAAGTTCTAAGATATTATATGGCCTTGATTTCATCCTTGCCTAAGAAAGTAGTGTTAAAGCATTGGTTGGATGATATCCCAATCACTTACATGGAATGGTTACAAGAACTGCTATTTAATTTGAATATGGAAAAATTTGGGGCTATGAGAAGGGATAGTCTTTCAAAATATGAATCGATATGGAGCTCCTTTCAAATGCTTTATCTGCTTCAATCTAGGCCGAGTGCTGGAAGGTAGCACAGTCCTGGTAAGCATACTGATGAACAGATCTCCCTAAGTTATATTAGTAAGGGGGAGGGGAGGAGGTTTGAGAGGGAGGGTAGGAGGATCATTGGGAGGGGGAGGGTGAGTAAAAAATGTCTCACTTCCTTCATAATGTGATATGAGTTATTCTGATCTATGGTTCTGTTGAGATGTTTTTTGCTCTGTTAATAATAAACTTCAATAAACTTGAATTAAAAAAAAAGAAGGGTAGGAGGAAACCACTCATTGTGGTACATGTGGGGACAGATGACCTAGTGGGGGAAACCATGGTGGTAACAAGGGAGAGGACTTGAGGAAGTGGGAAGGTTATGCAAGGAGACTGGGGAGTCTGTGACCTTCTCCAAAGTGCTCCCAGTACCCTGCACAAGCACAGTGAGAAAGGAAAGGATTAGAGAGTTTAACTCATGTTTGGTAGAATGGTGTCAAACTAAGGGGGTATGGGGTTGTGGGCAGCTGGGGCAGTACCTGGGATAATAACAATCTGTTTGCAAGGGATAGGCTGCACCTGAGTGCAGAAGGGAAGTGGGTATTAAAGCAAAGACTGGGGAGGTATATTGCGACAAGGGTGGATTTAAACTAGATGGGGGTGGCAAGTGGAAAGCAGGTAGGCAGGGATCCGATAGAGTGGATTCACAGCCTACCCCCCCACTAGCAGGGAAGGACTTGGGGATGCCAAAAAAGGAGGGAGTAGAAGGGAAGAAATGGAGGCTAGTGAAGGGAAAGGGGCATTATGGAGGGTGCTCTCATTGAATGCAAAAAGCCTAGGAAACAAATCCACTGAGCTACAGGCACTCTTGGCAGTGTGGAGGGTGGATATTGCAACTGTGGCAGAAACATGGGCAACTGAGCACCAGGACTTGGATCTGGCAATCCCAGGATACAAATTATACAGGAAGGACCATAAGGAGGGTGGGTGGGTGGGTGGGGCGCAGTCTATAAGGATGTGATCAGATGCCCAAGGGTTGAGGGAGAGAAAAGAGAACAGAGGCAATCTGGCTGCAGTTCCTAGACTCAAGGGGTAGGAAATTGAGGTATGGGGTGGTATACAGGCTGCCGTCCCAGTCTGAGGAGCTTGACAGGGAGCTAGCAGGATGAATCATAAAGGTTTGTAGAAAAGGGAAGGTAGTCATTATGGGGGATTTCAGTGTGTTGGGGGTTGACTGGAGCATTCCAGTCACCTCCAATGTTAGGGAGCAAGTGCTCCTAGATGCAATTGAGAAGGATTTCCTGACACAGTTGGTTACTGTACCAAATAGGCTAAAGAACACTTTAGATCTGGTATTGTCAAATAGGGAGGCAGTCAGGGAAATAAAGGCAGAGGACCCACTAGCTGACAGCAATCACCAAACGGTGTGGTTTAATATCACGATGTGTGGGGAGCCAGAGAAATCAGATACTCGGGTGGTAAACTCCAGGGGCAGACTTTGGGAGGATGCAAGAAGTACTGAAAGGGAAACTGGATGGCATAAGGCATGAGATGGACATGGAGCAGAAATGGGATATTATTAAATGGGGGGTTACAGAGGCAACACAAGCCTGCACCAAGGCACAGTGTAAGAGCAGCAGAGCAAGAAAACCATACTGGTTGAACAGTGAGGTTGTGGACGTGGTGAGAGCAAAATGAGTGGCACACCAGAGGTTTAGGAGGAAGAGGAAGGAAGTGGATAGAGAGGAATATGCAAGATGGTCCAGGGAGGTGACCAGAAAAGTGAGAGAAGCCAAGGCCCAGATGGAGCTGAGATTAGCACAGGGAATTAATGGGGGGGAGACTTTTTTAGATACACCAGGGAGAAAAAGCAGTGCAAGGAGACAATAGTGAGGATAATAAGGGGTGGGGAGTGGATGGAAAAGGGGAAGGAGCAGGCAGAAGCACTGAATGCATATTTTTGCTGTGTTCATGGAAGAAAAGGGGGGGACTGCTACCAGTATGGACTGGGAGGGTGGGGACAGGAGAAAATAGGCAACAGATGGAAGAATTGAGGCAAGCAGAGTCCTAGAGGGACTGAGGGCACTGAAGGTAGACAAGACATCAGGGCCAGATGGTATCCACCCCAGGGTGCTGAGGGAGATGGCGGAGCCACTGGCGGATCTGTACAGCACCTCACTGGAGGCAGGATGTGTGCAATTGGACTGGAGGGTGGCACATGTAGTACCATTACACAAGAGCAGGCCAAGGGATGAACTGGGTAATTATTGCCCGCTAAGTCTCACATCTATAGTGTGCAAACTCATGGAAACAATACTAAAGAAAAGACTGGTATCATACCTGGAGGGCAATGGCCTCCAGGATGTGAGGCAGCATGAGTTTGTTTCAGGGAAGTCATGTCAAACCAACGTCATACAATATTATGACTGGGTGACAGGTGAGCTGGATCAGAGTCATGCGGTGGATGTTCTTTACTTGGACTTCAGCAAGGCCTTTGATTCAGAGCCTCATAGGTGGCTTGGGGGGAAGCTAACTGGTGTAGGGATGGGGCAAAAATGATGAACTGGATTACAAGTTGGCTAAGTGGCAGGCTGCAATGGGTGGTGGTGAGAGGGGAGCTCTCAACTCCAAGGCCAGTGATGAGTGGGGTGCCACAAGGCTCTGTGTTGGGGCCAGTCTTGTTTGTGCTCTTCATATCAGACATAGCACATGGGGTGGTGAGCAAGATAAGTCTGTTTGCTGATGATACCAAAATCGGAGCAGTAGTGGATGAAGAGGAGGGAGGGATGGAAGCAGCTGCAGGTGTACCTACTGTACACAAGCTAGAGGAGTGGTCAGAGAGGTGGCAGCTGGGATTCAATGCAAAGAAGTGTAAGGTTATGCACTTTGGGGTGAAGAACCCAAGGAGAGAATGCTGGATGGGGGAAGGGTTGAGCTGAGGATCTCTGAGGAGGAGAAGAACCTAGGTGTAAAGATAACAAGGGCCATGAACAACACTGCTCAGTGCAGGAGAGCAGCTGTAAAATTGAACAAAATGCTGAGGTGCATAGCGAGGGGAAGTTTCGTCCAGGCAAAGTGAGGTGATCTTGCCCCTCTACAGGTCACTGGTAAGGCTTCACTTAGAGTATTTTATGCAGTTTTGGAGGCTACCCTTAAAGCGTGATATCAGGCTACTGGAGGGGGTACAGAGGAGGGCAACAAAGATGATATATGGAATGAATGGGAGAGACTATGACAGCATGCTGGGAGACCTGAATATGTACACCTTGAAGGATAGAAAGGACAGGGGAGACATGATAAAGACATTCAAGTATCTGAGGGGAATCAGTAAGAATGGGACAGATGGGGTCTTTAAGTTAAGGAGGGGGAGGGTCACCAGGGGGCACAGGCTAAGAATAGAGGCGGGAAGATTTGGGATAGAAATGAGGAGACACTATTTCACAGATAGGGCGGTAGCAAAATGGAACACCCTACCAGAATGGGTGGTATCATGTAAATCCATAAACAGCTTCAAAAGGGCATGGGACAGGAACAGGGAGAGTGAGGGTGGGAGGTGGGGGTGGCAGTGGGATGACAAAGGGTAGGGGGGTGGGGCAGCTGCAAACTAGGGGTGTTGGCTGCACACTCGAGCAGACTTAGATAGACCGGGTGGTCTGTTTGTGTTGGCACATTCATAAGTTCTTATGTATGTAATTTTGCTTTTGCGAAAGCTTTTAAAAGCTTTTGTGGTACACATATATTTCCCCATAGGCTATAATGGGAAACTTCAATAACTGTTAAACAGATTAATATGTTTTCACCAAACCCTCAAAAGACACTTCCTTGACACAGTCCCTCCTTACCATGACAATTTCAGTGCAGACGGGCAAACCTTCTGGACTGTAAAGATGAGCAAAGAATTTAAAAAAGTTGAGTATTTTTCACACATTTTCATGCTCTGTAGCTTTGCAAATGAAAATCCGACCATAACAGAAATATCAAGATCCAAAGAGCTATGGTATCACACCACGCATGCAAAATTTCAAACAGATAGGACATACAGTTGTAAAGTTAGTAAAGTGCAAACATTTGAATGCTGGGAACCTCCACAAAGGGGACACAAAGGAGGGTGGCATGGGAACCTACAGGGGAAAGAAACAACTCCTGGTGAGGGACTCCTTTGTTAGTAAGGTAGAACTGGGGAGGGGGCAGTAAGGTGTCTGCCTGCTGCCATGGCTTGGAAGGACAGGGAATGAATCCTCAGGATCACGGGAGCAGCTTCACGAGGGAAGGAGCTGGATGTTATTGTCCACCTGGGGACAAATGATTTGGCAGGTAAAAGATCAGAGCAGTGCAGGCGGAGTCTGTGCAGATGGGGAAGGGCCTTAGACAAGTAGCATGCATGGCATCCTTCTTGGAGGTGCTGTCTGTTTATGGCATGGGTGAGGCTAGGGTGCTCCGCACCATGGAATTCAATCAATGGTTAAAAAACTGGTGCAGAGCTCAGAGTTTTGGCTTCACTGGGGGACTGGGGCCCCACCTGAAGGGATGCAGACCTATACTGGCATGATGGTCTGCATCTGTTCAAGAGGGGAACCAGGATCCTAGGTGATAGGTTTAAATGCTTCATTTGCAAGCATTCAAACTAGCCAAGGGGGAGGCACTCAAAAGGAGCTGTGAAATCCTAGCCAGTCCCCCGCAAAAAAATCAAGATAGTTAGTGAGGTAAACACCAAGACAGAGAAGTTGACAGGGAGAAGGACAGGGGCAAATGGAGAAAAGGGCATCAGCAGTAAGGACAGGGAATGGGGCAAAAGGGGGTAAGGCCACACAAAAATTGGAGATTAATGAGTACCAATGCCTGTAGTCTAGGTAACAAGCTCCCAGAACTGGCAGTCTTAGTGGAAAAGGAACACCTGGATATCGTGACAGTTACAGAAACATGGTACACAGAGAACCATGACTGGGATGTCAACATACATGGAAACATAGAACATAGAAGTTGACAGCAGATAAGGACCACAAGGCCTATACAGTCTGCCCATGATTTCTACCTTATGAATGTGCCATTGGTCTGTACTCTGTCAATGGTCTACCTAATCATACTCATCTGTATTGCTGTCGTATGCCTATGTTTCTGGACACCCTGAAGGAGGCGGTAGTGATACTCCTCCTTAAGAAACCATCTCTTGACCCATATTGTCTTGCTAATTATAGATCTCTCTCCAAACTTCCCTTTGTGGGTAAAGTTGTTGAGAAGGTGATCGCACTGCAGCTAGAGGATCATTTGACCATCCACAACATCTATGACCCTCTGCAGTCCAGATTTCAGAGACAGCATAGTACAGAGACAGATCTTGTTCTGGTTGTCCATGATCTCCAACAGCAAGAGATCTGAGGAGCCATTCTATCTTGGTTCTTCTTGATCTCTTAGTGGCATTTGACACTGTGGACCATGGAGTGTTAGTTGTGAACCTGTGACTCATCTGTAGACTGTTTGGTACAGTCCTCAGATGGTTCCACCCTTTCTTCACTGGCAGATTTCAGAGAGTTGTCTCTGGGGATTACTCCTCAGACAAGGTCTGCCTCCAATGTGGAGTCCTGTATGGCTCTGTGCTGTCTCCAGTGCTGTTACCAATGTAAGTACTGCCATTGGGAGACATTGTAAGGCAGTATGGGCTGAGTTTTCACTTTTATGCAGATGATACTCAGCTCTGTCTGTCCTTTGTGCTTGATCAGGTGGGAGCTATCCCGAACTTTAAAAACTACCTTTTCAAGATCAAGAACTAGATGACTGCCGACTGGTTGAGGCTGAATCCAGAACAAACTGAGGTTCTAGTGGTGGACCTGGGTCCAGTCCTTTTTAATGTCTTTATAAGTGACACTGCAGAGG
This sequence comes from Neoceratodus forsteri, assembly GCA_016271365.2. Taxonomy (NCBI): domain Eukaryota; kingdom Metazoa; phylum Chordata; order Ceratodontiformes; family Ceratodontidae; genus Neoceratodus; species Neoceratodus forsteri. The sequence goes on from CM028136.1 coordinate 90,317,083, forward strand.
GACTGGAAGGCAAAATATGCCTCTTTGCAGATGAAACAAAAATCTGTAATAGGACTGATACACAAGGGGAGTGGAAAAGATGAGAAGGGACTTGGAAAGGTTGGAGAAATGGTCAAAAGTATGGCAGCTTATATTCAATGCAAAGTAATGTACATGGGAAACAAAAACCCAGGGAAAGAGTACACAATGGGTGGTGGGGAAGTATTAACAAAAACAAAAATGGAAAGGGACCTGGGGGTAGTCATGTCAAATGACCTACAGGTAAACAAGCAATGTGAGAAGGCAGTAAGGATGTGTGGTGGGATACTGGGATGTATAAGGAGAAGCATCACCAGTAGAAAATAAGAAGTTGTTATCCCTTTGTACATACAGTTTGTGATACCCCATCTGGAGTACTGCGTGCAGTTCTGGAGACCCCACCTCTGCAAGGACATAGTCAGGATGTAGGCAGTCCAGAGGAGGTCAACTAAAATGGTGCATGGTCTGCAACTGAAGCCATATGAAGAGAGACTAAAGGAGCTTAATATGTATACCCTTGAGGAAAGGAGGGAGAAGGGGACATGATAGAAACTTTCAAGTACCTCAAGGGACTCAATAAAGTCCAAGAGGGCAGCATCTTCCAGAAAAAGAGATGTGCATGAACAAGGGGACACAATTTAAAGATAGAGGGAGGATGGCTCAATGGCAATGTGAGGAAGTATTTTTCCACAGATAGTGTACTGGATGCATTTAATGACCTTCCTAAGGAGGTTGTGGGGTCAAAAACAATGGGGGGAATTCAAGAATGCGTGGGACAGACATAAGGCAATTCTGGTGTGAGGCAAAAAGAAGTAGGCTGTTAGCTAACTAGGATCTGAAGCTTATCCAATAGTTAAGGAAATGGGCAGACTAGGGCCAAGCAGTCCTTATCTGTCATCAAAGCCTACTGCTATTATACCACATTTCATGCAAATTCAATATTAAAGTAGAAAATCTGGAGTTTAACATTGAAGTGCCTACAGAACCCTAACTAAGGGGTGTGAGCGTGCATATATAATATATATATATATATATTCTATGCAAAAAACTGCATTAATGCATAATATAGGGTTAAAGCACAAAAAGTCAGGAATGAGACCTTTAGGGTTTCCCCATCCCACTCCGTGGACCCACCCATCATCCTGAGATTGACAGCTGACAGAGTGTGTCATTGGGGTTGTGAAGCCTAAATGTCAACCCATTCCATCCATAATCATATTCACAAACCACAGTAAAGAAGAATGGGGTAACATTTAGGCCTCACAACTCCAATGATATACCCCGTCAGCTGTCAATCTCAGAATGATGGGTGGGTCTATGGGGGGGTGGGTGACCCCTAAAGGTCTAATTTCCTGACTTTTTGTGCTTTAACCCTAAATGATGAATTAACACAGTTTTTTGCATAGAATTTCCCTACTTTTTTTTTTTAAGAAAGAATAGAAAACTAAGAAGTTGTGGAAGTTGGTGAGAGCACAGGCCCTTCAGGCCTTGTGCTCCCACCAACTTGTAAATGTGTCCTAACCATCAACACCCTCCAAGTTTCAATGTAAAAGACCAAACCGTGTCCGAGATATAACATTTAAAAATTTGAGATTTTCATTTGTTGGAGTTGCACAAATCCACACCTTTTTTAGAGACACAATGACAGAAAAGTACATGCATGACACTAAGGCTAGGTACGCTATCAATTTCAAGCCACCACGACAATGCAAAACGCTGTCTGCAAAGCGTAAAGTGTGCCACGTAATATCTTCACAAAAAATATATTGTCTGGCACATAAACACTGTAACTGACATCTACAGAAAATGCTGTAAACACCCTCCAAATTTCAAGTAAAAAGACCAAACTGTTTCCGTGATATAACATGTTAAAATTTGAGATTTTCATTCATCAGAGTTGCACAATTTCACACCTATTGACATTTTACAGACACAATGACTGAAAAGTACATCTATGACACTAAGGCTAGGTACCCTATTAATTTCTCGACACCACGACAATGCAAAACTCTCTCTGCAAAGTGTAAATTCCACCACGTAATATCTCTGCAAAATATACATTGTCCGACACGTAACCACCGTAATTAACATCTACAGGACATGCCATAAACACCCTCCAAATTTCAAGGAAAATGACCAAACTATTTCCGAGATATATAATGTTAAAGACTGGTAAAATTGGCCTATCTAATGCATTATAAAATCTGTCCAGCTTGCCCCTATCTCATGATCAAAGAATCTCACGATCAAAGAATTTGCAGGCTCGCGATCAAAGAATTTGCAGGCTCACGATCAAAGAATAAAAAATGCTGAAAATCAGAATTTTGAGAGAGAAATGCAGCAAACCACCACCATGGTTCGACAGAATGAATCCCCCTGAGCAGAACCCGCCCTCATTTGTCTTCCTAGGCCACCCCTGGGCTGAGAAATTAGATTTTTTTTCATCCAGCCATCTTGTCCCTCACTTGCAATCAAAGATCATGATCAAAGAATTTCACGATCAAAGAATTTGCAGGCTCAAGATCAAAGAATAAAAAATGCTGAAAATCAAAATTTTGAGAGAGAAATGCAGCAAACCACCACCATGGTTCAACAGAACGAAGCCCCCTGAGCAGAACCCACCCTCATTGTCTTTCTAGGCCACCCCTGGGCTGAGAAATTAAATTTTTTCATATGACCATCTCGTCCCTCACTCGCGATCAAAGATCGTGATCAAAGAATCTCATGATCAAAGAATTTGCAGGCTCACGAGCAAAGAAATTGCATGCTCATGATCAAAGAATAAAAAATGGTGAAACACAAGATTTTTTTGGATGATTTAGATGAAACCACCACCATGCCTTGATAGAACGAAGCCCCCTAATCAAAACTCACCCTCATTTGTGTTCCTAGGCCACCTATGAGCTGAGAAAATTGTATTTTTACCTCTCGATGCAAGATCATGATCAAAGAATCTCGCGATTAAAGAATTTGCAGGCTCGTGATCAAAGATCATTAGCGAGCGACGGTCAAAGAATTTAAAATGTTATAACTATTTTTTTATCATTTTTCATCAAACCAAAGGCATGGGTTAATAGATTGAAGCCCCCTGAGAAAACCCATGCAAATTTTACTTCAGGAGTGACCCCAGAGCCGAGATATCTGATTTTTTACAATCAGAATTTAAAAACAAGATGGCGAACCTCGCGATCAAAGAATTCTTGGGGACAAAGATTCTTTGACCGCGAGGCTGCAAATTCTTTGGCCACCAGTCGGGACCACATGGCCAGAAACCCATTCTTTGTTCACAAAATAACCATATAAATTTTCCCATTAACTTATAATGGGAGCTTAAAAGTGCTATAACTTTTGAATGCCTCAATATTTTTTCACCAAATGAAAAGTAGCATGTTTGGCCAGTGAATCTCTTTCAAGCAAGCCATATTGCAGGGTGGAACACCATGTGATGGCCCCACAGCGGCATGGACAATATCCCAAAAACTGTCTTCAAAACTGGATAATTTTGCATTTTTCAGCATTTTCATGCACACAGATCGTAAGTCTGACCAAAACAAAATTTGGTAAATCAAGAGATCTACCATGTCCCACCACACATACCAAATTTCATGCAAATCTATTAAACGGGTCCAAAGTTATTAACACCCCCAATTTTTTTTGATTTATACTTTTTGCCCCCTTGAGCCACCAGTCTGCCTACCTTGTCACATCAGGCATCCTCCTCGGGTCTTAGGCCACCATCTCTGGGGACTCTCCTCAGCTCCTAATGTGGGTCCCACAGCTATCCCTGTGGCTTGCCCCCCGGGGCGGGGTGGAGGGGAGCTCTCCCTCTAGCTTGAGCCCCCGGGTCAGGATCCAGTATTGATGTGTACCCTTGGCACTGAACTAGTCCCCACTGGAGACGGTCATCATGCTGCTATGACTGGTGCCCTATTTTTCCACTTTTTCCTTCCTCTGATGTCTGTGGCGTGCAATGACGCCTAAGGTCCTGAGTGTGTGCACTTCTGCACACACTATGATCCAGGCATCAGCCACAGTACGTCCCCACAGGTCCTGCCAGTGCTCAGTGATCACCCCCAGCCACCACCAGGGGCCACCAAAGCACCGGTAGCAGCAGACCCCCTCCCCAGAGAAAGAGAGCAGTCCTGCAGATGCTCAATCCTTTTCCTCCCCTGCCAACCCCCAATGACCCAGGCTTGTTCCCGAACCCAGGTTGCTGATGTGGTGCAAGATGTGGCGTCCAGTACCTCAACCCTCAGCACCACTGGGCCACGGCCAAAATTTTGACTTTAACATAGAAGTGCCTTCATAACCCTAAATATAGTGACGTTAAACCGAGGTCCCATCTGCCTGGATTGGTGGTAGTTCAGGTGGATGTTAAAGATCCCATGGAACTTATCAAAAGGAGTAGGGGAATTTCCCCAGTGTCCTGGTCAAATTTCCCTCATTCACTAAAAATACAACTGGCAGCTTAATCTGGTTCAAGGTCAGTTGGCATTCATCTGTATCCCCTTCCCCCGGTTCATGCCTGAAAATAGGCAGGATTTGTCTAGTGCACGTACCCGGTCAACAAAAACTAACTAAATAAATAAATAAAAATAAATATTACCTTGCCCTGTATTTAGAGTTAAGTAGGCACTTTAATGTTAAACCTTAAATTTTGCATGTTTGTAACTTTACAGCCATTCAACAGATTTACAGAAAATTTAGAATGCATGGTTTGGTATGGTAGAGCTCTTGATTTACCAAATTGTATTTTGGTCAGACATACAGTTTTTGCACAGCAAAGCACCAAAAAATGCAGTTTTTGCCACTTTTGCATGTTTTCTGTGTGTGGTGCTGCTCGAATACCTTGTGGTATATTGTCAAAACGTTGGATGTAGAAAGAGCTTGGGCCAAGGAACTTGCCAACATTTGTTTGGTGAAAAAATGTTAATGCACTGAAACATTATTATAATTTGAAGTTCCCATTATAGCCTATAGGAAAATTTATGTGTCTATTTTGCGATGTCCATGGGGAAGACCAGATGACCCTAGGGATGACCAGATGGCCCAAATAGAGATGACCATATCTCAATAATGGTTTGGTCTTTTTACTAGAGATTGGCAGGGTATTCAGGGGATGTCCTAGAGATGTGAATTATGCTGTTAAGGTGTTGGGGAATTAATTGGTTGCAGAGATATTCAATGACGCAGTTGATGTTTTCCCCATATGATTACATTGCAGTCTACATCATGATATTCAGTGCCGTTATCTCGGAAATGAAGAGAGATACAGACTTTTCGCTCCTGGCAGCTTAGATCACCCTTCAATGATCTATGCTGCCAGTAACAGATCTGAAATTGTAAAGTAAGCCTGCCATGGAATTTGTTTCGCACATTGCATAGTTCATGAGATATTGTGAAATTACTGTCACAAGGGTTCAAAGAGTGTCTGTCAAGTGCTTTTCAGTGCCCATATCTCAGAAGCGATGCGAGATACAGTTTTGATCATTGATTGTTGCATGATCTACTCAGTGTCATGGTTACAATAACACTTGATTTTTTTCCTAGCTGTTATGATCCCCAAGATATGGATAAATTACTGCTCCAAGCATTCTGTGGCCTATAGGGCTGCTGTATGGCTCTGTAGCTATGGTTAAGTGGGAGTGTTGCCACAGATGCATCTTGTTATGCAGAAATGGGCAAGTTGGTGGGAGCACAGGGCCCTCTCCCACCAATACATGTTTTTTAGTAGTTATTATAGGGGTATGGTCGCAACCCTATATTTAGGGTTGAGTAGGCAATTTAATGTTAAACCACAGGTTTTGCACTTTAATAACTTTGCAACTGTTCAACGGATTTGCATGAATTTTGGAATACTCAGTCTGGAATGTTGATCTCTTGATTTACCAAGTTGTGTTTCAGTCAGACATACAGGTTTTGTCCAGCAAAGTGCCAAAAAATGCACTTTGACACTTTTGTGCATTTTGTGTCTGTGACACTGCAAGGACACCGTGTGGTCTAGTGGTCCGAAACATGGGGCATGGAAAAAGCTTGGGCCACGGAACATGCCAGCATTTGTTTGGTGCAAAAATATTAATCCACTCAAAAGTTATTGCAATTTGAATTTCCAATCATATCCCATGGGAAAATGTATATGTGAATTTTGCAATGTTCATGGGGAAGACCAGATGACTCTAGGGAAGACCAGATGGCCCAGATTGGGATGACCGTATCTCAGTAACAGTTTGGTCTATTTATTTGAGATTTACAGGGTACTGAGGGGATGTCCCAGAGATGTGCATTATGCTGTTTAGGTGTTGGGGAATTAATTGGTTGCACAGATATTCAATGATGTAGTTGACATTTTTCCCATGGGATTACACTGCAATCTGTGTCACAACTTTCAGCGTCATTATGGGCAGATATGATTATTAGCATAGGAGACTCGGACTCCAGTAGTCCCCCACCACCTGAGACCTCTCCACACCACTCCTGGCAATGCTGTCCCCCTCTCCACAACAGTACACAGTCACTCCTGATTGCCCATGAATTCTGCAGGAAAGGTATTTGGTACTCTACCTTACTTTTCGCCAAGTGAAGACTCTGCACAAATCTACTCCCCCTCTGTAGCCTCCCTTCACTCTGCCTCCTTGCTGCCCTCCTGCTTATGGCAGGTGACATCCAGCCTAACTCTGGACCCCCTCCTAACAACCTCCTGATCTCCTCCCCTCAGGACCCTCTCTGGGTGTCTATGAAGAGTCTGCGGGTTGCACATATGAATATATGTAGCTTAAGATCAAAGATGCATGAAGTACAAGCCTGGCTGGACCGGTACAATTGAGATGTCCTTGCCGTATCAGAAACCTGGCTCAAACCTCAAGCACTCTCACATGAGGTTGCAGCCCTTGGGTACCACTCCCATAGAAAAGACAGAGTGAACAAAAGAGGGGAAGGGGGACTAATCTACACAAAAGATACCCTTAACTCTGTGCAGGTTAACCATGCAACATGCTACCAGCATGGACAGTGAATCGGTCTTCGTACGCATCACCCTTGGCCCTAGCAAACATCTCAACATTGGATGCTTATATAACCCCCCTAAGAATGCTCTTACATCACTTGAGGCAGTCCTTAAGGACATCTCCGAAGAGGTAGCCTCTGAGATACTCAATCTGGGGGACTTTAATCTTAATTGGGCCTCAAACGAAAACCACTACCTTAAAGGTTTGGTACAGGAAGCAAATCTTGAGCAGGTCATTGCTGGGCCTACACGAATGAACCACAAAACAGGGAACCATTCCACGCTCGATTGGGTGCTGATGAGCAAACCTGCTAACATACAGGTGGTGGGCACCTTAGCGGATGCCCTGAGTGACCACTCCCCAATAATCTGCAGCCGAAAAAACAGGGCTCACAGATTCCGCCCACAAATTCTGGCTGCAAGGGATTTCACACATCTACTACCCGAACATCTAATCAGCTACCTAAACAGCATTGATTGGAGTCCAATCAAATTCCTCCCCTCACTGGATAAGGCAGTTGCCTTCTTTCAGAGAACAATCACCATGGTTGCCGACCAACTCGCCCCCATGAAGAGACTTCGTACCAAGGGGAGCTGCTACAAGTGGATCACCCCCCCTTGAAATCCCTAATGAAAAACTGGGACAACTTGGAAGAAGGACAAGCTCTCCACACTACCTGCTAACCTGATGAGCTACAAAACTCTCAGAAACAGGTGTAAGCAGGCCATTAAAGTGGCCAAAAGGGAATATGTCACTCAACTACAGAAAAAGAATCTAGGAAACCCTAGACTTTTCTGGGCGCACATAAATGGGTTAATAAAGGGTAACGGCAAGACCATATATGGACCCATCGAGGTAAATGGTCAACTAACAAATGATGACCCAAGCATTGCCATGGCTCTCAATCACCAATTCATGAACCTTTACCAGTACAAAGTGGGACTGCCTCCCCTCCACCCGGTCCAGAATGGGTGGCCACTCCCCAAACTGGACCACCCAACCTTCCACATCAGACTGGTAAAACCCAATGAAGTTCTCCCATTGCTGATGACCTTCAAAACATCTGGATCCATGGGACCAGATGGGATTCACCCCAAGATATTGAAGGAAGGAGCCCAGGCACTAGTCAGGCCCTTGACCTGGCTCCTTAACCAATCCCTAATAGAGGGCACACTCCCTGAACAATGGAAACAGGCACACGTGGTCCCCATCCACAAGAGAGGCCAGAGGGAGTCCACTAGCAATTACAGGCCAATCTCCCTTCTCTGTAGCCTGGCTAAGATACAAGAGAGGTTGATCTATGGACAACTCCATGAATACCTAGAGCTCCATCAACTCCTGGCATCCTCCTAGCATGGCTTCAGAACTAGGCATGGGACAGACACCGCCCTTACCAAATTCTCCACAGATGTGCTCAGAGAACTGGACAAGGGGACCCCCACTGGAGTGGTCTTTATCGATCTATCCAAGGCATTTGACCTGGTCAACCATAATCTGCTACTGACCAAGTTGAGCAATGTTGGCCTAGGCAGCCACTCCCTTTCGTAGTTTGACAGCTACCTTACTGGGCGCTCACAGAGGGCAAAATGGAAAGACTCCCTATCTGAGCTGCTCACATTAACTGAGGAGGGTGCCCCAAGGGTCTATCCTTGGCCCCTACTCTTCTCCCTCTTCACCAATGAACTCAGCGAACACTATGGGCAGGAGTTCTGTGGTCCAGTACGAGGATGATACCATCCTCTATCATCCCTCCACTAATCTAGGGGATCTCAGTTCCTGTCTACAAGAAGGCCTGAGATCCCTGGAGCAATGGCTTGTCACTAACAGAATGTTCCTTAACTCTATCAAGACCAAGGCCATGCTGTTTGGACCAAGATCCCTCGGTCATGACAGAAGCCTGCAACTGACCACTGTGTCTGGCAACAGACTAGAGGTTGTGGAATCATTAAAATACCTTGGTCTCACCCTGGACCAGGGCTTCACCCTCAAGGACCATGTGGACCAGGTAACAAAAAACGTACATGCGAAACTAGGCATCCTATACCGGTTGAAAGACCAGTTGATACCGGATGTTAGGACCTCTATTGCCACCAGCATCCTACTTCCAACTATTACCTATGCGGCTCCAGTGGTCCAGGGAGTAGTTAGACAAGAGATGAATAGACTCCAAGTTCTCTACAATAAGGAAGCCCGGTTCGCCACCCAATCCAACCCTAGGAACCATCACTGTGACACTCTGTCCCAACTAAACTGGCCCTCCTGGGAAGCCCACCTCCAGTACCCTTTACTCTGCAAAACCTTTAAATTACTCAGCCCTACCCCCTCCTCCCAGCCTCTCTAGGCTTATCACTCTAAAGAGTAACCCTCGGCTCCTCTGTACGACGGATCGCATGCTCCTAGCAGTCCCAAGGGTCAGAACCAAGGTGGGGGGCAAGTCGTTCACCCATACCGCATCCACCCTGTGGAATTCCCTCCCTCCAGGAGTCCAGGAAGCTCCCTCTATCAAAAGCTTCCACACAAGGCTTAAGGCACATATGATGGCTACCCCAAGTGCAATTGCTAAAGGGATGGGTCCACCTATCGTATGCCTAAAACCTCACAGCCCAATACCTGCCTCCACAAATTGGGGCCTATACCCCCCCAGATACGGTAGTATCTATAATGAATGCACTAACCTAATGCTGAATTAGCATATGTAACCAGCTGACTGTACATCTATGTGTAAACCTGTGTCATGTATGTATGCACTACATGTACCATATTTGTGATGTATTTTATATTAGGTAAATCCCGAGTCGCCCCTGAAAAAGGGACCTCCGGGGCCCAGTGGGCTCACCCGGTTACCAAAATTTAATAAATAAATAAATATAAATAATTATCTCAGAAACGAAGTGAGGACTTAGATCATGCCATTGGAAAAAGACTAGAAATGGTAGAGTAAGCCTGCAGTGGAATTTTATTTGTATGTTGCACAGTTCATGAGATTTTGTGAATTTACTGTCACAATGGTTCAAAGAGTGCCTTTCCGGTGCTTTTCGGTGCCCATATCTTGGAAATGATGCAAAATACAGGTCCAGATGGTGAACGTCACATGCTCTATTCACTGTCACAGTTATAATGACACTTTATTTTTTTTTCTAGCTGTTATGGTTCCCACGATATGGACAAATTACTGTTTCCAAAGATGCACTGCCCTGGGTTGCAAGCTACCTAGGGGGAAGGGTCCAGCATGTTAGGATTGCCGGTATCACCTCAAATGAAAATCCAGTTCTTTCAGGAGTTTCAGAGGGGTCCATTCTGGGACCACTACTCTTTAGTCTCTTCCTGACCAGCCTTCCTAGCATTTGCCACCAGAACATACTGCTCTACACGGATTATATCATCGGTCCAGTCCTGGTGCAAATAGTGTGGTGCTCCTTGGAGTCAGGTGAGTTCCCTAGCTCCCGGAAAGAGGCGGTGGTGACACCTCTCTTGAAGAAAGCTACCTTGGATCCAGACTGTTTCACAAACTATAGGCCTATCTCTAACCTTCCCTTTATTGGGAAGGTTATTGAGAAGGTAGTGGCAGCCCAATTGAAAGACCATTTAACCATCCATAACATTTACGAATCCTTTCAATCTGGTTTTTGTAAAAGACATAGCACTGAGGCTGCGCTGGTATGGGTGCTTAATGATCTTCTGAGGGCAAGCGATCAGAAGAGACGTTCCATTCTGATTCTCCTTGATCTCTCGTCAGCTTTTGACACTGTGGATCACTTGGTGTTGATAGCACGCCTGAGGCAGATTTGTGGAATTTCGGGAATCGTTCAACAATGGTTCACCTCATTCCTCACTGGGAGGTCACAAAGAGTTGTGTCGGGAGTTTTTTCCTCTGGCCCAACTCCTTTGTTGTGTGGGGTGCCTCAGGGTTCTGTGCTATCACCCATGTTATTCGCAGTGTATATGCTGCCCCTCGGAGACATTATAAGATGGTATGGGCTGAGGATTCACTGCTATGCAGATAATACCCAGCTATACCTATCTTTTGCACCTGACCAGGATGGAGCTCTTGTGGTGTTTAACAACTGTCTGGAAGAAAGCCAGGATTGGATGGATTCTAGTTGGTTAAAGTTGAACTTAGAGAAGACAGAGGTTTTGGCTGTGGACCCGGGTTGTCAGCTAGAGAGGTCGCATGTTGGCATGCCCTCTGGAATTTTCCTTGGTGGCGTGTCACTTTTGACCTCTGAACAGGTACGTAGCCTTGGGGTTGTCTTAGATGACAGGCTGACACTACAGTCTTAAGTGTCGGCTGTTGTCAAGGCTTCCTTTTATCATCTTAGGAACATCGCCAGGGTTAGGCACCTTGTTCCATCTGACACACTGCCAAAATTGGTCCACACCTTTGTGTCCTCACATCTGGACTACTGCAACACCCTGTACTTTGGGCTTTCTGGGGTTGAAATCCATTGCCTACAGCTGGTGCAGAATACAGCAGTCCAGGTTTTGACTTAGACAAGTAGGTCCTGTCATATCACCCTGGTGCTGCGCAAACTGCACTGGCTCCCTATACGGTGGTGGATCACCTTTAAAGTCATTTTATTGACTTTCAAAGCCCTTCACGATCAAGGTCTGGCCTATCTGAAAGAACTTCTGGTGCCTTACTACCCCGGCCGATCGCTCCGCTCGGCCAACAACGAGTTGCTAGAGATTCCAAGAGTGAGTCTAAAATCTTCTGGCTGCAGAACATTCTCTTATGCTGCACCTACTCTTTGGAATTCTCAACCAAGCTGGTTACAGGAGTGCACCTCTGTGGAGGAGTTCAAGAGTAGCCTGAAAACTCATCTTTGGTGAATAGCCTTTCTGGATAGTTAATTATATCGCATTCTGTTGATTGTGTTGAAGTTTTATTTTTATTTATTTGACTTTAATGCCTGATGTTATTATGGTATGATTTTACTTATATGTATTATTGGACTTGTATTTGATGTTATTGTTTTAATGTGTTCAGCACCTTGAAAAATGAAAGGCACTTTATAAATAAATTTATTATTATTATTATATTTACAAATCACCACAACTCTAAGCTCCTAGATGGTCAGCTTCAGTGTGACTTCATGCGTGTTGAGGATTGGTTTAGCTCACACAAACTGGTTCTGAATGATAGCAAAACAAAAGTTATGTCATCCTGCAATGCTTGAATCAAGCACAAATCTCAGCACCTCACGATCAAGAACCTCTCGGGGACCATCCTCAAACATGTTCCAGAGTTTAAATACCTTGGCATCACTCTGGACAGTTCCCTCTCCTATGCTCAGTACATTGACAATGTCGCAAATGCCACTAATATTCAGACAGGCCTTCTCCACAGGCACAAACATTGCATGACAGCTGATGCCCTTAGACTGGTTATTAACAGCCCTGTCACCTCTGTCACTGACTATGGGCTAGCCATCTATTGCACAGCTTCCCCTACTGCCCTCCACAGGATATCGGTGGCACTTAACAAATCATGCTGACTTCTAACAGGTGCTGCCCATCTAACACACACCTGTGATCTGTATGCCCAGGCCGGGTGGCTTCCACTCCTCAACAGGATCCAGTACCAGACCTACCTGGTAACCAAAAAGATTCTCTTTGGGCTCATGCTGCCAGGTATTGAAAAGCTCCTTACTGTATACTGCAGCACCCAGCATACCAGAATTGTACAACACCAAATCTATCAGGTCCCCAGATGCCGGACCACTATGGATCAGAGGTCTTTCTTCTACAGGGCTCTGCTGTGATACAATCCACTCAGCAAAAAACACTTACCACCGTTACACTTGGCACATTTAAGAGGCAACTCCTACAACACCTCACTTCAACAAGTCAGTGTGAATGCTTCACCTAAGGGGGTCACCTCTCCTCTCCTCTCTCACTGGTTGAAGCTGGCCCATAACATCTCTTGTAGTTGCAACTCTATGGCTCCTGTTCCCTCCTTTGCATCCCTCTCCATCCCCCCTACCCCTTCCTTCCCCACCCCATCATCTTTAGCCTCTAATAGACATCAGACCCTCCCACTCCATTCAACCATGCCCTTCTACAACCTTCCCTCCCCCCAAGACAATGGTCCTTCAGCCTGCTGACTCTCGTCCTGACCCACCTACTCTACCATCACTAATGTTTCTTTTTTGCTCATTTGCTGGCTTCACCTGGAAACCTGCATTCATCTAGCTGATGTTGTCACTCTCCCAGAATGACTGTATTATTATCCCAGCCTTCTCTGTGTATCAAGTCTGTATAAGCTTGTTGACCTTTGTATATATGTTTACCCTCCATCTTTTGATGCAGAACCTTTGTAAATGAGCAGTTCTTGCTCAAAGCTATTTATAATCCTAGAGTTTAATAAATACTAAAAAAATACAAGCAAATGTTCGGTGGCCTATAGGGTTGTTGTATGGCTCTGTAACTATGCATAAGTGGGAGCGCCCATGCTCCCACAGATGCATATTGTTATGCAGGAATGGGCAAGATGGTGGGAACATGGGGCCCTCTCCCACCAATGCATGCTTTTTAGTAGTTATTATAGGGACAGTTAGAGTTGAATAGGAGCTTTAATGTCAAACATCATATTTTACACATTAATAACTTTACAACCGTTCAACGGATTTGCACAAAATTTGGAATACACAGTCTGGTATGGTACATCTCTTGATTTACAAAGTTGCGTTTCAGTCAGAGATAAATTTTTTGCACAGCAAAGTGCCAAATAATGCACTTTTCACCACTTTTGCATGTTTTTTGTCCATGGCACTGCATGGACACCATGTGGTCTATGGTGCGAAAGATGGGATGTAAAAAGAGCTTTGACCAAGATTCATGCCAGCATTTGTTTGGTGAAACAATATAAATCTGATTAAAAATTCTTACAATTTGAAGTTCCCATTATATCTTATGGGAAAATTTCTATGTCTATTTTACAGTGTCCATGGGGAAGATCAGATAACCCTAGGAAAGACCAGATGGCCCAAATTGGAATGACCATATCTCAACAATGGTTTTGTCTTTTTGCTTGAGATTTGTAGGGTGCTGAAGGGATGTCCTAGAGATATGAATTATGCTGTTTAGGTGTTGAGGAATTAATTGGTTGCAAAGATATTCAATTACATAGTTGACATTTTTCCCATAGGATTATATTGTGGTCTGTGTCATGACTTTCGGTGCTGTTATCTCGGAAATGAAGCTAGATACAGACTTTTAGCTACTGGTGGCTTAGATCACTGTTTAGTGATCTATGCCACTGTAAAAAGATTTGAAATCATAGAGTAAGACTGCAATGGAATTTGTTATTTGTACATTGTACGGTTCATGAGATATTGTGAAATTACTGTCACAAGGGTTCAAAGAGTGCCTGTCCACTGCTTTTCGGTGCCCATATCTCGGAAACGATGTGAGATATGGGTTCAGTTGTTAGATATTGCGTGAAATACTTGCAATCATGATTACAATGACACTTGAATTTTTTTTCTAGCTCTTACTGTTTGCAAGATATGTGCAAATTACTGTTTCAAGGGTTTGGTGCCCTATAAGGCTGCTGTATGGCTCTACTGTAGCTTTGCATAAGTGGGAGCTCGGGCCCAGAGGGCTCATGCTCCCACAGATGCATGTTGTTATACAAAAATTGGCGAGTTGGTGGGAGTGCAGGGCCTGAAGAGACCCCTGCTTCCACCAATACATGTTTTTTAATAGTTATATTACACCTTTTCAAAAAGTAAGGAAATTCATGGTAAAAAAAACTGCATTTAAAAATCATTTAGGGTTAATGTGAAAAAAGTCAGGAAAAGGAACATTAAGGTTGAGACCCTAACCTCTCCACACTCCCCACATCCTCATCCTCTACAGACTGACAAATGCCACAGTGTGCCATTGGGGTCATAAGGCCTAAATCTCACCTCATTCTCCTTTACTGTAGAATATCAACCTGCTTACACATGGAATGAGGTGAGAGTTGAAGCCACGATGCATCTGTCAGTCTGAGGGAGAATGGTCTTGAGTATGTGTGAGATTAGAGAACTCAACCCTAATACTCTCTTTCATGATTCTTTTGCTTTACCCTAAATAATCTGATAATGCACTACCATCTCAGACCGTGCATACCAAATTGTGTGCAAATCTATTGAAAGGTTGCAATTTATTAACGATCAGTAAATTTGAGGTTTAACATTAAAGTGCCAACCCAAACCTAAATAAAGGTATGTGGCCATGCCCTATAATATATATATATATATATATATATATATATATAAGGCATGGTTGCACCTCTGTAGTTAGGGTTGAGTAAGCAGTTTAATGTTAAACCCCAAATCATGCACCTTAATAACTCTGCAACCATTTAACTGATTTGAATGACATTTTGTATGTGCTGTCCAGTGGTGTAGATCTTTTGATATACCTAGTTTCATTTTAATTGGATATGTGGAGTTTGTGCAGCACATAGGGGAAAAAAGTGAGCTTTTCACTTTTTTTACCATTTTTTCCTAAATGTTCCTCATTGCCCTGTACACACACCATTTTGAATTTTAGCCTGATATTTTTAGGTTAGATGGAACTTACCCTAAGGAACAAGCCAGCATCGGCTTGGTAAGAAAATATTAATTTGATCCAAAGTTATTCAATTTTGAAAATTCTGGTTCTGAGCATGTTCAATCCAGTCTTTTGGATGGATGCACAGCTGACAGCAAGGATTTCATCTCACAAATGAGGACTCTGATAGCTCACAGATGGGGAGTTATAAAATCCCTGTTCAAGGGGAAAAAAAATTGTTTGTGAGCTGTCATCTTGTTTGCACTTTTAGCCCAAAACAAAAAGTTGTTACTTGCCCTATGGATGTACTCTGTGAAAACAAATGTACGGGGTTTGTTCAGGATGATACCCACTACAAAACCATCTGTTTGGTTTCCATCAGTTTATTAAAATAAGTCTTTTTTATTTTAAAATCCCCATTGTGACTAACTTTCAGTCCCCATCTGTGAGGTGTCAAAATCCTGTTTGTGAGAAAAGGACCAGATGGTCATATCTTACGGACAAGAACTGGTTTACAAAGGGGGACTTTGACACCTTACAAATGTGGATTCGGCTTGTGAATAGGGATTTTGACAACTCAAGAACATGGAATATAAAAAACAAAATCCGTATTCATGAGCTATAAAAAATTCCCCATTCATAAGATGAAGACCAGATGGCCCTAACTCACAAACATGGATCACCTCATGAACAGGGATTTTGTTATCTTGTGAACAAGGATTTTGACTGCTCATGAACAAGGAGATGTAAAACTTTGCCAGTTCACTTCTAAGAAATGGTAAGAACTTTTGGCTTGAAATTTGCAGGTTGCAAAGGGGTGTCCTACAGATATGATCTATGCTGGTTTGATGTAAAATATTGCATCGGTTGAGAAATTTCCCATAGGATAACATTGCAGCACCAACAGAGCTTTTGGGTGCCCCATAACTCGGAAATGATGTAAGATACAGATTTAGTCGACTAATCACTCATGGAGGCTTTGCTGCCATGATTACAATAGCATTTTTTTTCGTAGCTGTTATGATTGCTAAGACAGTGGCAAATTAGTGTTACAAGTGCTCCTTGCCCTATAGGGCTGCTGTATGGCTCCATAGTTATATATAAGTGGGAACACAGGGCCTGGAGGGTCTGCACTCCTACAGATGCATATCATTATGCAGAAATGGGCAGCTTGGTGGGAGCATAGGGCCCTCCCACAAACACATGCCATTTACTACTTATATTATACTTCTTAAAAAAATCAGGAAATTCACTGCAAAAAAACTTTGTTAATTCATCAGTTAGGGTTAAAGCATCAAAAGTGGGGAAATGAGATGTTAGGGTTCAGACGCTAATCCCCCCACCCCACCATCCAATCCTCCACAGACTGACAGATGCTGGGGTGTGCCATAGGGTCATCAGGCCTAACTCTTACCCCAGTCTCCTTTACTGTAGCATGCTAACCTGTTTACACATGGCAAAGCACAAATAAAAAAGCACACTGATTGCCAAAATAAGCACACCATTCACATAACAGGACTGTGTAGTACAGTATGGTCTGCACATCCATTGGCCCCACACTGTGGACCAATGAGCCTACAGCCGTACTGTACGCTATCAGTCGGTGGGTAGCCAGGCGGTGTGTGGGTGGGTAGCTGCTGCCCGCCGCTGACTGGGGAGGAGTGGGGTAGTGGGTCTGAGTGGGTGGGTGAGGGGTACCGCTAGACCACCAGGGTTTTTCTGATTGCAAAGCCCACGATCGGGCTTGGAAGCAGGTCCACTGGACCACTAGGGATACTTTTAGATGTACAATGCCCATGATCAGGCTGGATACGATCCATTGGACAACCAGAGATAGGTTAAACTACATAATTTCACACATATGCCCGTGACTGGGTAGGAAGCAATCCACTGGACCACCAGGGATAAGTTTAAATAAATAATATCATACATATTCCCATGATCAGGCTGGAAGTGGTCCACTGTACCACCTGGGATCATTTTATGTTATTATTAATATACATATGTAATCGGGCGTGGGGGGTGTGACGTTGACAGACCGTGTCTCCGGAGCTCGGGTGGCCACCTACAACTGTCGGCTGCCATGTTGTGCCCTACAACACAGCAGCTCACCTGTGGGTGGCCAGGACTTGCTCCTTTTTTTTTGGCTCAACTTGGAGCACCAGTGTGCCGCGCATGTAGGGAATGCACCAGCATATGCTCAGCACATCCTGGGCTGAATATCGGGATGTGCCGCATATGCATGGACATGCCCCCCGCTCTTGCGCCGCATACATTATTGATGCACCCTGGCACATTGGGATTTGAGCAGCGCAACATCCCCTTCTGAATATCACAATGGGGTGCATCAGTGGGTTTCGCCTGGCGCAACACTGTTGCGTCATGCGCA
Source organism: Neoceratodus forsteri (assembly GCA_016271365.2). Taxonomy (NCBI): domain Eukaryota; kingdom Metazoa; phylum Chordata; order Ceratodontiformes; family Ceratodontidae; genus Neoceratodus; species Neoceratodus forsteri. The sequence continues at coordinate 90,335,035 of CM028136.1, forward strand.
AGCCCTTTGAATATCCAGCCCTTGTTGTATAAATCAAATATGATATGGGCTGACTTAAGATATAATTTTTATCTTTATTTGAGGCACTCGTCTAATGCTATCTCACGTGTGGCTTCGCCACACCTGTGATATCAACAGACCAATCCCTTCTTATGAAGATAAAAATGATATCTTAAGATTGCCCATATCATATCGCTTCCAGCGACCAAGGCTGAAACTGTCAGCCAGCTGTTCACAACCTCCAAGCTTGCAAGCAAGCTGTGCTCACTGGGCTTGCCCTTGATCAGGCACTTCACTTCCCGAGCCCATGGCTGAAACTGTCAGCTGGCTGCTCCCACCCTCCCAGCCCACCGGCAAGCTCTCATTGGGCTTGCCCTTGATCAGTGTTTCATTCCAGTGGCCACGGCTGAAACTGTCAGTTGGTCATTCCAACCCGCCCAGCCTACTGGTGGTGAGCTCTCCTTGCTGGGTAAGACTGCTTCCATTCACTGAGAACTGGTTTTGGGGCTCTGATTGGCCTCAGCTTGGCCTGGCTATCTTCCAATTGGCTGACGGCTTCACAGATTTTATGCTAATTGGTTGTGGCATTTTCTTTTAGACTTTCAAGCCTCTCTGGCTGTACTGCATTGCTGTAGTTCTTTCTCCAACTGTATTTGGGGATACTTTGTATCTGGTGGGGGGCTGAACATTTGTTACAGTAAACAAAAAAATAATTTGTATTACTACTGTTTTACAGACCCAAACTGCTTTGCTTAGTTTAAGATATTTTACAAGAAAGTTTATCTGTGTGTCTCCTCGCTTTCACCCCTTGCTTTCAGCTCCCTGCTCTAACTTATCCTTCTCTCTCTCTCTATCTCCACTCTCCTCTTTTTCAGGCTCCCTGTTATAAATAATTCCCACCTGTGTCCTCACACATTCCTTGTACCTGACCCCTCCCCCTCTAAATCTACTTTGTACTCTGTACTTCTCTGTACTCTCCCCTGCCCCTGCACCCTTGGCTCTAATCTTTTTATTCATTTATGTTGAAGTCTTGCATTTGGGTATTATGGCACCTTTTGATTCAGCCCCTTTACCTCTGTCTGGCTTCCCACCCCACTCCTGCCTTACTAAAATGCTCTTCCTTTGTGTACACAGCTCCTATACACACACCCCAATTTAGCCCCCTAATCTATTGTTTGTGCCTGTATTAAATATAACCCCTTTTCTGCTCTTTCCCTCAGGCTTACCCTTGATTGGGCACTTCACTTCCAGCAGCCATGGCTGAAACCGTCAGCCGGTCACTCCCACTTTCCCATCTACCAGCAAGCTTTCCTCACTCAGTAACACTGCTTCCATACACCAGAAACTCTCTTCGGGGTACCAATTGGTCTTGCTGTCTTCTGATTGGCTGATGGCTTTACGGTTTTTATGTTGATTGGTTGCAGTATTTTTTTAGACTTTCAAATCTCTCCTGGCTGTACTGTATTGATGTATTTCTGTCCCTGACTGTATTTAGGGGTATAATGGCCCACCCCTTCCTCCACCTGGGGCCTTAATTAAATATGCCTTCCCCCTCCTTTCCCCTTACTTTATCCCTATTGGCCATGATTTCTCTGCCCCTGAATCTTAAAAAAGCTGATAGCTTATTCCCTCTGCAATGCTCTTAGGTCCTTTTCTGCTGCATCCTTAATCTTGTCTTTCATTGCAACCTGGAAGACTAGGTTAGCTGGCCAAGGCACCGAGCTTCACCTGGGCTCTTTTCTTCTTGGTTGCTTGAAAGGACAGAGTAAATAACTTTACCAGAGCAACAATAAGGATTAAGGTTTCTTTTGGCTAGGCAGGTTTACTGTGTGTTGTTATTTTTATTTTTTACTCACAGGGATTGTTACTGTTTGTTGTTAACATTTTATTGCTTTATTTTTCTCTGATTCAAATTGTAGTTGCTGGGTATACATTCAGCTGCCTCATTACAGAGTGTGCCTACAGGTGTGTGCTTACAGATTACTGCTGTAATCTGATTCAAATTGTCTTTTGCAAGGTATATCTTCTGTTACTGCTTTATTTTTCTCTGTAGCAAAGTGTTTCTTACAGGGTTTATCTTCTGTGAAATTATTACAGGTGGTGCTTTACAGGTTTCACAGTTTTATCTGTCATTAGTATAAGCTTTCAGGGCTACTGCATTTGTAGCTGGCTGATTGTTTCTGCTCTTACCTCCTTGTTCTTTCATCCGTGGTTCTTCTTTTTCAGCAGGGGAAGGGCCCTGCCACCCACCCCCATCCTGAACCACCCCACACTACACTCCTTTTATAGGGTAGCACAGTCGTGACATTTCCTGTAGCAAAGCAGGAAGGGGCGGATTAGAGGGGTATCCACACAGTGACCTCATTTACAGGGGCCTAGTAATTTAACTTGTTATAACAAGTTATACAAAAGCAAACAAACAAAACACAAAATCAAACTTTTGCTTTCATTTTCTTCCTTCTAATTACTTTGACCAGGTTATAAACCCAGCAACTTACCTGGAATGGATATTATTAACTGCAGGTACTGTGGAACACTTTTCAGAAGGGCAGTTTTACAGGATTTAGGACACTGTCATACATGCTGGGCCATTGGAGATCTTAGGGCTCAGCTCCTGGCAGCATGGGCAGAGATTGCATGCCTCAAATTACATATTTAAGAGGAAATATATTATAAGAACTGCCTACCATTTCCCCAACATCCAACAGAAGCACCTCGACCACAGAGGGTAGTTGGTCTGGGAGGTTGGCAGGTGGTTATGAGGGGCAAATTGGGTGCCCCATCACTCGGTGCTCTCCAACATATCACCTCCACAAACCATATAAAAACTGCAAACAGATATCTGCCTCTGTCTCTGAAATCAAACAAAGGGGTAGAGGACACTGCAGAGCAGAACACTGCAGCACAGGAGCTAGCACAACAAAACACGCCCAAAACAGGAACCAAAATAAAAAAAGCAAAAAGGAACTCCCAAAAACTTATGATCATAGGAGACTCCATGATTCGGGGAGTTGATACGTATCTCCAGCCAGGGGTAATGGTCAGATGTCTCCCGGGCACATCAGAGTGGAGAGACACTGACTGCATTAGCAAACTGTTCAGAAGTAGGAAGAAAACATTGATGTCCTGGTACACATAGGGACTAATGATCTCGCCAGCCGGTCAGTTGTGGAGACCAAGGAACACCTAACCAGGCTGGGTGACAAGCTATCATCCATTTAATCCGGCATCTCCTTCTCTGAGATCCTGCCAGTCTGGGAGAGGGGGACAGATGGACGGAAGGTCAGAGAAGGGGAGATAGGGGAGCTAAACATCTGGCTTAAGGGCTGGTGCCAGGAAAAAGGACACAAATTTGTAGGGAACTAGCAACAGTTTTGGGAGTGAAAGTTCTTTAAATCTGATGGACTGCATCTGACTAAGGAAGGAGTCAGTGCATTGGGGCAGAAGTTTGATGTATTTGCAGAATATTTAAACTAGCAACTGGGGAGATGGGTGCAGCACCCGGAACGTCAAATGGGAAGAATACCCCTTCCTCCTCAGCTAGTGCTCAAACAGGAGTTCAGCATGTTTTCAGTTCATTTGCATCATCAGGTAAAGAAAAAGGTCCAGCTCCCCATATGATGCACAGGGGAAATGCCAGACCTCACCTAACAACTAACACACCAAAATCTGACCAATAGAAAATCATGTATACAAATGCTCACAGTCTGGGAAACAAGATCCCAGACCTGCAGGCAATAATGACAGAGGCTAAACTGGACATAGTAGCCATTAGTGAGACATGGTTTACCAGTAACCACACTTGGGAGACTTCAGTACCTGGCTATGTACTGTTCAGAAGAGACTGAGGTGCAAAAAGGGGGGGTGGAGTGGCCCTTTATATCAATGAAAATATCAAAGCTACAGAAATTCAGAATACACATAAGGAGCCAGAAGAACTGTAGATCACCCTGGAAACAGGAAATGGGACAGCCATACAAACTAGGGTTGTGTACAGGCCTCCAGACCAGGGGGAGGACATAGACACGCTACTGTCTGAAGATATACAAAACATGACAGCTAAATGGGAGGTTCTGATAATGGCAGACTTCAGCATGCCAGGTACAGATTGGTCAATACCAGCAGGGACATCAGCCAGAACTAGACACATAGTGGATTCCCTGCAGGGGGAGGGCCTCAAACAACTGGTACAACAACCCACAAGAGACAAGGTTATTCTAGATCTAGTACTGACTAACAGGGAAAGGATCACAGATCTCCAGGTAGAAGGTCACCTGGGGGCCAGTGACCATCACATGGTATTGTTCAATTTGGCCACTAGAACAAAATCATCCTATTCCAAGACAAAAATATGGGACTTCAGAGGAGCTGACTTTGATAAGATGGCCAACAGAGTTAGGCTAGCCCTGGCAAAAAGAAATACAGGTGAGGGGGTACAGGCAAAGTGGGCAAGCATTAAAGATGCAATACTTGAAGCAACATCCCATTGTGTTAGTGAGAAAAGGAAGTGCAAAAGAAGAAGGAAACCACTTTGGCACTCAAAAACAGTAGCAGAAAAGGTCAGAGCCAAAAGGCTGGCCTTCAGGAAATATAAGGGAACACAGCAGGATGAAGCTAGGGAGGCATACCAAACTTCCCTAAGGGAAGCAGGGAAGGCAGTAAGGCAGGCAAAGGCCCAAACCTAGGAAACACTAGCACGAACAGTAAAAGAAGGTGACAAGACTTTCTATACATAAATTAGTGAAAGGAAAAAGTCCAGAAGGGGTATTACTAAAATCAAAAGGGATAAGGGGGCGTGTGAGGAAGAAGACCATGTAAAAGCATCTATCCTAAACTGATACTTCTGCTCAGTATTTATTGAAGAGAAGATAGGGCATGGTCTACAGCTCTACACCATGGACACAGGGGGCAGGGAGGTGTGCACTAGTCCCTTCACAAAAGAAAGGGTCCTATGAGAGCTCAATAAGCTCAGGGTGGACAAGGCAATGGTACCTGATGGCATACAACCCAGGGTACTAAAGGAGCTAAGGGTGGAACTAGCAGAACCATTATCAGAACTGTTTAGTGAGTTAGGTTGATAGGCAGCATGGATTCATCCAAGGGAAATCATGACAGACAAACCTTGTGGCATTCTATGACTGGGTAATGAGTGCCTTGGACCTGGGTATATCAGTGGGGGTCCTCTTTCTTGACTTCAGCAAGGCATTTGACTCTGTTCCTCATGGGGGCCTGTTGGACAAGCTGGGGGAAATGGGAGTGGGGAACCAGATGATCAGATGGATAGGCAATTGGCTCCAGTACCAGACCCAGAGGGTAGTGGCTGGTGGGATAGTCTCATCCCCAAGGAGGGTCATTAGTGGGGTCCCTCAGGGATCATTCCTAGGGCCCACCTGTTCAACGCCTATGTCTCTGACATAAGGAAGGGCATCAGGAGTGAGCTGAGTCTCCTTGCGGATGACTCAAAACTGAGGGCGGTGGTGGATGGGGAGGAGGGGAGGCAGCCCTACAGGGGGACCTGGAGGCTCTGGAAAGGTGGTCTAGAAAGTGGAAGCTAAGGTTCACTGCAAGGAAATGCAAGGTACTGCACCTGGGATCCAGAAACCCAGGCCAAGTGTACACCCTGGGGGGGAAATACTACAAGTCTCGATGGCTGAGAGGGATCTGGGAGTATTGGTGGATACCAAGATGAACAACTTGGAGATTTGTTGGAGGACAGCGGCAAAGGCCAACAGGATGCTTGAATGCATCACTAGGGGGATCTCCTCTTGAAGGAGGGAAGTAATAGTCCTATTGTATAACTGCATGGTGAGGCCGCACCTTGAGTACTGCGTGCAGTTTTGGAGGCCAAATTTAAAGAGGGACATTGAACTCCTGGAGAGGGTCCAGAGGAGGGCAACCAAAATGATTTGGGGCTTGTGGGATAGGCCCTATGGGGAGAGGCTTGAAGAGCTAAATATGTACACATTGGAAGAAAGAAGGGACTGGGGGAACATGATAGAGGTCTTCAGGTACATGAAGGGGTTAAATAGGGAGGAGCAGTCAGGGTGCTCGAAGGAAGAGGCAACTAGAGGCATGGGTGGAAGCTGCAGGAGGGGAGATTCAGGGGAGAAAGGAGGAGGTGCTACTTCACTGAGAGGGTGGTGGAGCCATGGAATGCGCTGCCCGGGGGCTGGTGGAGGCAGACATGGTGGAGGGGTTCAAGAGGAGCTGGGACAGGTACAGGGGACGGGTTCTGGAAGCAAAATCTAGTGCAGCAAGAATATCCGGGACTGGGAAGGGAGAAGCCAGAGAGAGAGAGAGGTGCGCAAGGTCATCTCCCAGGGTGGGGGCTGACAAAATGAGCAGACACAAAAGACCATTAGGCCTATTCTGCTGGTATTTTAATATCTTAGTATGTTAGTCTCTGAGCACAGGAGAGGTCCCAGAAGACTGGAGAAGAGCTCATGTGATCCCGCTCCACAAGAGTGGTAGCAGGAAGGAGGCAGGGAACTACAGACCAGTCAGTCTAACCTCAGTAGTGGGCAAGATTATGGAGGCACTCCTTGAGGAAAGGATAGTGTGACACCTAGAATCCATAAGAGCACAGGATCCAAGACAGCATGGGTTTACAAAAGGAAGGTCCTGTCAAACTATTCTCATAAAGGCAAAGGCAAATTTATTTAAAAGACGCCCAATCCAGGAGGCTCTGGGTGCCGTACAAATTTTATAACATTGCATACACCATAAATATTAAGTTAAAATAATGCATACAAAATAATCAACATTAAACTTCAAACGCTTGCAGAAATAGGAAAGTCTTCAGGTGGGCTTTAAAGGCAGTTACAGTGGGGGCCTCCTTGACTACAGTTGGTAAAGAGTTCCAAAGAGCGGGAGTGGCAATGCTAGACGCTCGGTCGCCTGCAGATTTTAACCTCGCTCTAGGAACAGTCAGGAAGCCACCACTAGAAGAGCAGAGATGACGAGCAGAGGAAGAAGGTACCAGGAGTACTGACAGATAACCAGGGCCCTGCCCAGGGAGGGCCTTATAGGTGAGAAGACCCACCTTAAAGAGTATTCTCCACCTGACAGGCAGCCAGTGCAATTCGCGCAATACAGGTGTAATGTGACAAAATTTGTTTTGCCTGGTCAAAAGCCGGGCAGCAGCATTTTTCACCAGCTGCAGTCTGTGAAGAGAACCGCCAGAGACCCTGAAATAGAGGGTATTATAGTAGTCAAGCCTAGATGTGACTAAGGCATGTATCAAGGTAGGGAGGTCCAGAGACAGAACAAGGGGCTTAATCCTGTTAATGTTTCTAAGATGGAAAAAACAGGCACAAACCACAGAAGATATTTGAACCTCCATGGACAGGTTCCTGTCAAGAATCACACCAAGATTTTGCACCCAAGAGGAGGCCATCAATGACGCAGCTCCTAGCACAAGTCCAGTTGCGGAGTCAGAGGCCATCCCATCATGAACTCTGTTCAACTCCACTACCAATACCTCAGTCTTGTCATGGTTCAATCATAGCCAGCTGGAGGTCATCCAGTCGTTAACCTCAGCCAGACAGATATTTAACACATCCACTGCGTTGGATGTTCCTGGGGCAAAGGACAAGTATAGCTGAGTATCATCAGCATAGATACTGATCATAGATTTCTTTGACTGGGTAACCAGAGTGGTAGACCAAGGGGGAGCAGTTGATGTTGCCTACCTTGACTTCAGCAACGTTTTCAATACTGTTCCACATAGAAGATTGATTAATAAGCTGGGTAGGCTCGGGGTGGGTCAGACATTGGTTAACCGGGTGGCAAACTGGTTGACAGGCAGAAAACAGAGAGTGGTGGTAAATGGTATACAGTTAGAAGAGATGCAAGTCACAAGTGGGGTACCTCAGGGATCAGTCGTGGGGCCAGTCCTCTTCAATATCTTCATCAGTTACATTGTAGATGGCCTGGAAGGTAATGTTTGACTGTTTGCAGATGACACCAAGATCTACAACAGAGTAGATGATCCAGATGGGGTGGGCAGAATAAGAAGAGATCTGGATAAACTAGCAAAATGGTTGAAAGAGTGGCAACTGGAGTTTAATGCAAAGAAGTGCAAGATCATGCACATAGGGAACAGAAATCCTGAAACCTCCTATAGGCTGGGAGGGGAGTTGCTAGCAGTCACAAAGGAAGAAAGAGACTCGGGCATCATCATCACAGATGACCTGAAATCATCCAAGCCGACCTCTAAAGCAGTAGGTAAGGCTACAGGGATGTTGGGGTGTATTAGTAGGGTATCTCTGAGAGTCACCGTGGAGGAGTAATAATCTCTCTTTACAAGACACTGGTTAGGCCCCATCTGGAGTACTGCATGCAGTACTGGAGGCCACACCTTCACAAGAACATTAACCAAATTGAGGCAGTCCAGAGAAGGGCAACCAAAATGGTGCAGCGACTGCATCAGAAAACATGAGGACAGATTAACTGAATTCAGTATGTATACCCTAGAGCAAAGGAGGGAGAGAAGTGATATGATTGAAACATTCAAACACCTTAAGGGCATTAATAAGGTGAAAGAGTCTAACATGATTCAGTATAAGAAAAATAGCAGGACAAGAGGACACAGCATGAGATTAGAGGGAGGCCGATTAAGGGGTAATGTGAGGAAGTTCTTTTTCACAGAAAGAGTGGTGGATGCATGGAATGGCCTATCTCAGGAAATGGTGGCTATGAATACAGTGCAGTACTTCAAACAGGAATGGGATAGGCATGATTTAACAGCGAGGCTCCCCTTGTGAGTGCTGGTGGTCGTGAGGGAACGAACTCCCTCCACGGAGCCGAAAAATAATCAAGAGACCCACGGTTTGAATCATTAAGGGACCCGTGTTTGCCTCCTTGGAACCAAGCAGCAGAATTTAACAGTGAGGCCCCCCCTTGTGGGTGCTGGTGGTCATGAGGGAACAAACTCCCTCCCCGGAGCCGAAAAATAATCAAGGGACCCGCGGTTTGAATCATTAAGGGACCCTCTTTGCCTCCTTGGAACCGAGCAGCAGGTATAGTGGGGAACTCTGCAAAACCATGCGCTCTCTGCAATTACTGCCCTCACACATGTAGAGATAGTTTTTCTGTTTGCCATGAATCAGGAAAAGGTCTACAAATGTTGCTTTTCTCCTGTTACCTTAAGAGCTTGCCTTTTTGACTGTACAAACCAATTAACATCAATGTGACTAAAGTACTGGGCTTTGCTTTAAAACCTGAGCCCCATAGCCATTTGTGACATTTATAATTTAAAATCGTGTGACAAAAAGTACTGGGCTGTATTTTAAACCTAATTTCTCTGGGCTAGATCACTGTTTCTGTACCTGAGATTGCCTCCTGAGCCCCATAGCCATTTTGAAACATTTGTAATTAACATTGTGTGATAAAAAGTACTTGGCTGTATTTTAAACCTAATTTCTGTGGGCTAAATCATTGTTTCTGTACCTGAAATTGCCTCCTGAGCCCCATAGCCATTTTGAAACAGGTGTAATTAACATTGTGTGACAAAATGTACTGGGCTGTAATTTAAACCTAATTTCTGTGGGCTAATTCACTGTTTTTGTACATGAGATTACCTACTGAGCCCCATAGCCAGCTCTAAACTGCAGAATTGAACACCGTGTAGCAAAAATACTGTGCTTTGCTAGAAAATTGGTGAAACTTGTGAGACGCTATTTCTTTGTGTCCCACGCAGATACCACAATCCTTAGTCGCACAGCCCTAATCATCTAGTCAACCCCTCCTCCTGCACAAAACTCACCTATATTAACCTTGCTTTCTCCTCTTCCTCAGCAGAATTTAATAGTGAGGCTCCCCTCGTGGGTGCTGGTGGTCATGAGGGAACGAACTCCCTCCCCGGAGCCAAAAAGTAATCAAGGGACCCGCAGTTTGAATCATTAAGGGACTCGCGTTTGCCTCTTTGAAACCAAGCAGCAGGTATGGTGGGGAACTCTGCAAAACCGTGCACTCTCTGCAGTAGTACTATCCCCGCTGATGCTGCACGTCAGCTGCCCCGTCTGCCCCACCGTCCCCACCACCCCTTGGTCGTGTTCTCCTTAAATACACACGGAGAGCTCTTTTGATTGGTGAGGCGCAAAAAACAATCAGGCAACTTCTCCATTAGCAGGTTATCGGGACCTGCCACTAGGGGCTGCCATTGCTTCCACAGCTGATCTTTCACTCTCGGCTCTTTTAACTACTGCCTGATTTATCTTTCGGTGTGAGCCCAAACAAAAAAAAAATATATTACAACTAGCATGGAAAAAATCTTTAAGTTAAACTTAAAATCCCTCCCAAGCATGTCTAAAATAATCATCATATCATCCTTCTCTGTCCACATAGCTGTGTCATGGCTTACACTCCTTGTTTTAACCCTCCCCTACAACCCACTACCCTCCTGCCTTCTTCATACTAGTCCTACCACTACCCCGCCCCAATTTTACCTCCTGCGTTAACCTGACCAATAATAACCCCCTCATCAGGTACCATGTCCTATATCCCCTTCCCTCCTCTTTTCTCATGTCACCCCACCTCTGATACCATGATTACCCCATTACTTTATGGACAGGAAATACTACGCTTTACGTGCACCCATATTTCCAATTAACCGCTCCATCATGTGGTCACATCTCGACGCACCTCCAAAAAGATCCACAAAACTATCCTAACCAGGACAGCAATCATCCTCCTGCTATTTGTGGGCAACATTCACCCAAATCCTGGTCCCACTATCCATACCCCATGGCAACCAGCTAAACAAAAGGGACTGCGTCTGGCCACCATTAATGTTTGTAGTCTCCAAAAGAAACTTGCCTCATTTCAAGCCTGGGTCTGCCTCCACTACCCTGATGTAATAGCCGTTACTGAAACATGGCTGTCACAGTATATCCCTGACTCTGCTGTAAGCATACCTGACTACACATTGCTCAGGTCGTATAGACTAAAAAGACAGGGCAGGGGTTGTGCTCTGTATCTTTGAGATCACCTTCAAGGAATAAACACTACAACCATAAGCCCCTCGGAAGGTGCACAATCTCTCACTGTCAGGGTTGAAATTGGGAACTCAAAAAAATCCCTTCACATAATGTCCGTATACATACCCCCTCGTAACCAAAGGGATGCCTTCACATCCGTCCTAAATATAATCGACCAACTCCCAAAAAATTCAGAAGTCATAGCCCTAGGTGATTTTAACTCAAACTGGCTTGCCCCCCAGACATCCCCCCTCAGGGATGCAGCTGCTGCCCAAAATTTGTCCCAAACAGTCCTCACCCCTACTAGAGTGAACAAAAATATGAGCCACAGCTCCCTCCTTGACCTCATACTCACAAACCATCCTGAGCACATATTGGATGTCCAGGTCCAATTGGACTCCATCAGTGATCACTCCCCAGTAACTTGTCTCTGGACAAATAGCTGGAAACCACCCCCACCTAGGATCTCCATGTGTTGCCAACTCAAGAAGGGGTCTCTAAAACAGCTCAGAAATCTACTTCGGAATTTCATCTGTTCCCCTCTTGATCACCTGATGTCAGTTGATGCCTCCCTGTCCTTCTTCATTAGTTCCTTCCAATCCGCCTGTGACATTTTCGCCCCCCCCACGTCAAACGGATTGAAAAGTCTAAATCATCCCCCTGGGTAATTCGGACTTTGCTCAATCAAATGAAGGCGCGTGATGACCTGTGGTGCAGAGCTCTTCAGTCAGGTCAACCCACTGACTGACAATGATATCGTGCCGCCAGAAATACTTGCACCTGGGCAATTTGGCTGGCAAAGGTTACTTACTACCAAACAAAACTCACTGTCACCTGGGGTGATGGAAAGAGGTTCTGGGATAAGATAAAGGAACTTAAAGGAAAGTCTCCCTCCCCTCCCCCTGCCATGCTTATCCTAGATGGTACCCACACCCAAGAACCCAGCAAAATAGCAGATGCTTTCAATATATCATTCTCAGACCTAAGTTCTATTCTCCCTCCCGACTTTTTCAGTACTGATGCGGGATATTTCCTGCCACCCCCCCCAGTGCGCCACCTTTTCATCTCAAAACTATCTCCACTAGTGATGCCCGTGCATATATTTCCAGGTTCCTAGGTAAGACCAGACATAGTGGCGACTCACTAGATGCTAAACTGCTATCCTTAACCCTTGATACTGTTCTAGTACCTCTCACTAAAATATTCAACATGTCCCTTTGCCTAGGGCAATTCCTGTCTTTGTGGAAAAAGGTGAGGATTATGCCAGTACATAAAAGTGGTGCACGTACTTCTATTAGTAACTATAAGCCCATCTCCATACTCCCCCCACTCTCAAAAGCACTGGAGAAAATAGTGGCTGATCAACTTACTAACTTTCTAGATGCACAACACCTAATTTGCCAACAACAACACAGTTTTAGGAAAGGTCACAGCACCACCACTGCCCTACTAGAACTCACCTCCTTTGTTCATGACGCTCTGGACCTTGGAGACCTGGCTGGCTCAGTCTTTATAGATCTCTCCAAGGCATTTGATACCGTCAATCACACCATGCTCATAAACTCCCTCCTCTCTGTCAGCATCTCCAATGAAACTACTAGCTTGTTCTCCAGTTATCTCTCTGGCCGCACGCAACAGGTGATGATAAGAAACACCCTCTACGCTAACCTTCCCATCCGATCGGGTGTCCCACAAGGGTCTATCCTCGGTCAGTTCCTTTTCTCACTTTACCTGAACTCATTACCTCTGGCCTCCTCTGGGTGTCTTCTCCTTTATGCAGATGATGCTGTGATCTTCAGTCGGCACCCTGACCCCACGCAGCTTCAAGAATCCTTGTAGGGCTCTTTCACTCAAATTGAAGCCTGGTTTTCCTCTCACAAGCTAGTATTCAATACAAAAAAGACGAAAGTCATGCTATTCGCCCACCCACAACATAAGCACAACACTACAAAATTATCTATACATAATGTGACGGGCACCACGCTGGAACCTGTTTCCAATTTTAAATATCTAGGGATTACCCTAGACTCCGCCCTTACCTATCGTGAGCATATCGTGTCAACTTGTACTGAAATAAACAAAAGAATCGGTCTCCTCTACAGGCTTAGGCCATGTCTACCTCCGAAGGCTCTACGCTTAGCTATCTCCAGCTCCATCCCTTCACTGGCAGACTATGGCATAATCATCTCCGGGTCCACCTCTGACACAGCACTGTCCAGCATTAAACATGCCCTAAACAAAGCCTGCAGATTGGCCATAGGCTGTGATCGTCTTACGCACACCTGTGACCTCTATCTGCGCTCATCATGGCTAAACTTCCAGGGGCGACTAGTTTATCAGACCTGTCTACTGGCCCAAAAAATCCAGTTGGGCCTAGCCCCCCCGGCTGTCTTCAACTCCTCCAAAAGAACCTTCTGGCTCACTCTACTAGACATTCTGACACCACCACATTCTGTGTCCCCTTTGTGAAGACCACTGCTGGCCAAAGGTCTTTTTGCTACAAGGCCCCACTCTGGATGAACTCAATCCCTGACTCTATCTTATCAATCCCCAGGCTTGGGCCTTTTAAACCTGAGTTACTTAATCATATTATGTCTAACTCCCACTGTGACTGCAGATGAAACTCTAAAAAATGTTTAATGCACTAGTACTGCACAACTGCTGATGTTCCATGTATGTGCTTATGTATTTTTTTCTTTCATCTTGGTATGTTACTGTCATTTTTTGTACTAGAACTGATGTCTAAATTGTACATTCCATATTGTACTGTATTCTAATCCATTTTTTGTATGATGTAGAGCCTTTGCAAATGAGTCTCTGAGTCAAAGGGTTGTAATTCCTAGACCTTAAATAAATAAATAAGGGAGCAATAAAGATGAGTATGAATAGGTAGGCCATTGACAGAGCAAAGGCCTATGGCATATTCATAAGGCACAAAAAGAAATCGGTGAACTGGATGGGCCTTGTGGTCCTTATCTGCCATCAACTTCTATGTTTCTATGTTTCTATAACCTCCTTTTTATGTTGTCTTGTGCGTGCTCAAACATATTGGGGTAGTATGAGAAATGCAAAGGTATGTCAATGTTGGTGGATGCAGGGAATGCTTTAGAAGGTGCATCCCTCATTCATGTGACAAAAAAATATCCGCACCACACAGCGCTGAACCAATATGCAGCATTTATTTGCAGAAACAATATAAAAACGCCAAACGCCAAACATCACAATCAGCACCTGCTTCACTGAACCGCTACTGGTTTCGCAAGATATGCATCATCAGGAGCCTCCTGATTACACATATCTTGTGAAACGTGAAAAGTTCAGTGAAGCAGGTGCTGATTGTGGTGTTTGGTGTTTTTATATTGTTTCTACAAATAAATGCTGCATATTGGTTCAGTGCTGTGTGGTGCGGATATTTGTTTGTCACATATTTTCGATATATATTCCGCACACACTGACCCCTTAGAGCGGTTTTGTTTTTCTGTGCATCCCTCATTCCCCAATTAGTGAGCATGCTAGCACTGACACAAGTTTATGCAAAGTGCCACCAACTTGAAACAAATGTGCCACTTTAGTCAGAGAAAAACTCATGCAGCAGCACAGATGACACTCCTCATATATGCCTTTCCTTCCTCATGAAACATTTCAATAAACATGGTGGTGGCAGGAGAACAAACAGCTGTTTGCTTTGTAACATCTCTACCTCACCACACCACCGCTACCAGCCTGAAAGATGGGAGGAGGCACCTTCCTCACCTGCCTCCTCCATGTCCCACTGTCTACAGTGCCAAAGTTTCTCCCAGCCATGCAGAGCAGGCCACAGCCTAAGCTCCTTACAGGCTGTGAGTATTCAGTGCCCAAAGGCACTTCTACTCAAAGCACAATCTGATCATGCTGGAAGACCCCCACCTGGTGACACCAGGGTGCTTAATGCCCCTAAAACATCCTTTAGTGTGGCACACTGGGAGCCCACCCCAGTGTGCTAAAACTTGTGGTGGTGTTACGACACCAGGATGTCCGCTCCCAGTGTTGGATGCACCCCTCCACACATCCTCTGACCTTGGGGTGCACTATCCCCAGGTCGACATTGATCCCCAGTACAGTGTCACACTGGGAGCCCACCCCAGTGTGCTGAAATCCAGTTTCCCTGTAAAAACAGAAAACAGACCCCAAACATTTTTTTTATTTAACCTGAAAAAAAAAGAAAATGGTCCCTTTTCTTTGCCACTGGCCCCTTCCCCCAACCTGCACTCTCCCTCTGTGCACCCCATCTAACCACACCACCACTCACCCATAGTTGCCGGTGGAGATTGGGAACAACGATCTTCAGTGAATCAGGAACATGTCTACACTCTTCAAACACCATCTGCAAAGTGAAGAAATGACGGTAATTCCTACAGTGACACTGAATGGGGAGTTTCAGTTTAGGCTGATGTCTCAGACATTTTTGGGAGTTTTGGTCCCAAATTTTCAACATGGGGTTCTTGGGACCCCACCTCATGAACACAGTCACTGTCATTTCATTAGTCTGAAAGGTATTTTTGTGGTTACTGTGTGGAATCACCTTTCAGGACCGATTAATGAAATGACAGGGCCACCGTCAATGAGGTGGGCTCCCAAAAACCCTATGTTGCAAATTTGGTGAAAAATTTCTAAAATACGAAGATGTTATGAGTGTGTGTTGCACAGTTGCCATGCATGCTCATAACTTCGAGAATTTTTAATATTTTCACTCCAGATTTTCAATATTGCCATTTTTTCACACCTACTTATGAACAGTATAACTATCATTTTTCACATTCTGCCCAAAATGTGTTTTTGCACATGTGACACACAATGGTGTAGTTGTTGTGGGAAATCAATGTTCAGGACAGATTAATAAAATTACAGTGCCACAGTTCATGAGCGGAGGTCCTAAAATACCTATGTTGAAAATTTGGTGAAAAAATTGAAAAAAAAGACTGCGTTAAGAGCATGCATTATACAGTTTCCATGGACACACGTGACTTAGCCAGTTTTTCATATTTTTGCTTTAGATTTTCAACATTACCATTTTTTACACCTCCTCATGAACAGTACAGCTTTCATTTTTCACATCCTGCCCAAAATGTGTTTCTGCATTTGTGGCGCCAAATAGTGCAGTCACTGTGCAAAATCGTCTTTCAGGTAATGAACTAATAGTGCCACTGTTCATTAGGTGGGGTCACAAAAAGCCCATGTTGAAAATTTGGTGTGAAAATACCAACAAACACCCGGGGCATTAGGGTTTCCAACTGTAATGCCCCACCCTGTAGAGACTGATGTGTGTTAGGGTGTGACTTGTGGATGTTGGCTGCAATGCTCACGCCATTGCACCTCCACTCCCACCCTGCTGCCAGTGACAGGCATCAAGGTGTGCCTTGGACTCTTCAGCCCCAAAGTTCACCCCATTCTCCTATACTGCACCCATCTCAGCATATTTCCTTATGGAATACAGTGAGTGTGAGGCCCAACGACTCCAAGGCACACTGCAACGTCTGTCTGTGTCTGCAGGGTGGGGTGAGGTGAAATGGCTTGAGCATTATGGCTGATGATCCAAAGGCACACTCCAATTTCTCTCAGCCTCTGCAGGGTGGGGTGTGGTATACCTATATATATATATATATATATATATATATATATATATATATTAATACATATATATATATATATGTGTGTGTGTGTGTGTGTGTATATATATATATATATATATATATGGGGTGGGAGATTAAGGGACCCAGCAACTAGCCTTTACCCCCAATGCCTATGATCTCTGCAGGGTGGGGGTGTGGTTATACACTATATGTATATATATATATATTAATACACATATATATACATATATATATATATATATATATATATATATATATACATATATATGTATATATATATATATGTGTGTATATGTGTGTGTGTGTGTATATATATATATATATGGGGTGAGAGTTAGGGACCAGCAACCCCAACACACACCCCAATGCCTGTTGGTGGGGGGGGTGGCGGGGGGGCAAGGGGGGTGGAAACCCTAACATCGAGTTTCCTCACTTTTGACACTGTGGAACAACCCTAATTGATGCATTAAACAGAGTTTTTTGCCATGAATATATATATAAATATATAAATAAATTCATTGCAAAAAAACTTCGATAATACATCAGTTAGAGTTTTATTCTAACAACAAAGTGAGAAACTCAATAATGTAGAGATTAGAAACTTTACAACCCACCCTCCACAAACAAACAGGTATAAGGGTGTGCCTTGGGGTCATCAGCCTAACTCTGACCCCATTTCTTGTGGAAACAAGATGATATGGTACAGTATAGGGGAATGGCATGAGAGTTAGGCCTGATGACCCCAAGGCACACTCTGACACCTGTTGGTGTGTGGAGGGTGTGGGGTTGGGGGGTTGTAGGGTTGGTAACCCAAACATTGAATTTCCTTACTTTTGTTGCAGTAATGGAAACCCTGACTGATGCATTAACAGAGTTATTTGTAATGAATTTCACTTCTTTTTGAGAAAGTATAATGTTACCCATATGAAACATAGAAACATAGAGGTTGACAGCAGATAAGAACCGCAAGGCCCATCCGGTCTGCCCATTTCTTTTTCTACCTTATAAATGTGACATCAGCCTTTGCTCTGTCAGCGGCCTATCTATTCATACTCATCTGTATTGCTCCCTTATGTCTATCCCATGCCTATTTGAAGCCCTGCACTGTATTCATAGCCACCACTTCCTGAGGTAGGCTGTTCCATGCATCCACCACTCTTTCTGTGAAAAAGAATTTCTTCACATTCCCCCTTAATAGGCCTCCCTCTAATCTCATGCTGTGTCCTCTTTTCCTGCTATTTTCTTATATTTAAACATGTTAGACTCTTTCACCTTGTTAATGCCTTAAGGTGTTTGAATGTTTCAATCATATCACCTCTCTCTCTCCTTTACTCTAGGGTATACATATTGAGCTCCGTTAATCTGTCCTCTTATGTCTTCTGATGTGGTCCCTGCACCATTTTGGTTGCCCTTCTCTGGACTGCCTCAATTTGGTTAATGTCCTTGTGAAGGTGTGGCCTCCAGTACTGCATGCAGTACTCCAGATGTGGCCTAACCAGTGTCTTGTAAAGAGGGATTATTACCTCCCTCTTACGACTTGTGATACCTCTGCTAATACACCCTAACATCCCACTAGCCTTACCTACTGCTTTAGAGGTCTGCTTGGATGATTTCAGGTCATCGGTGATGATGATGCCCAAGTCTCTTTCTTCCTTTGTGACTGCCAGCAATTCCTCTCCCAGCTTATAGGTGGCTTCAGGGTTTCTCTTCCCTATGTGCATGATCTTGCACTTCTTTGCATTAAATCCCAGTTGCCACTCTTCTGACCATTTTGCTAGTTTATCCAGATCTCTTCTCGTTCTGCCCACCCCATCTGGGTCATCTACTCTGTTGCAGATCTTGGTGTCATTTGCAAACAGACAAGCCTTACCCTCTAGTCCATATGCAATGTCACTAATGAAGATATTGAAGAGGACTGGCCCCAGGACTGATTCCTGAGGTACCCCACTTGTGACTTGCATCTCTTCTGGGGGTATACCATTTACCACCACTCTCTGTTTTCTGCCCATCAACCAGTTTGCCTCACAGTTGACCAACTTCTGACCCACCCTGAGCCTACCTAGCTTATTTATCAATCTTCTATGTGGAACAGTGTTGAAAGCTTTGCTGAAGTCAAGGTAGGTGACATCAACTGCTCCACCTTGGTCCACCACTCTGGTTACCCAGTCAAAGAAATCTATGAGATTAGTTTGACAGGACCTTCCTTTTGTAAGCCCATGCTGTCTTGGATCCTGTGCCCCTATGGTTCCAGGTGTTGCACTATCCTTTCCTTAAGGAGTGCCTCCATAATCTTGCCGACTACTGAGGTAAGACTGACTGATCTGTAGTTCTCTGCCTCCTCCCTGCTACCATTCTTGTGGAGTGAGATCACATGAGCCCTTCTCCAGTCTTCTGGGACCTCTCCTGTGCTCAGAGACTCACTAAACAGTTCTGCTAATGGCTCTGCTAGTTCCACCCTTAGCTCCTTAAGTACCCTGGGATGTATGCCATCAGGTCCCATTGCCTCTTCCACCCTGAGCTTAGCGTGCTCTTGTAGGACCCTTTCTTTTATGAAGGGAGTAGTGCTCACCCCCCCCGTGTCCATGGTGCTGAGCTGTGGGCCCTGCCCTACCTTCTCTTCAGTAAATACTGAGCAAAAGTATCTATTAGGATAGATTCTTTTACAGGTCCTCCTCCTCTTCACATGCCCCCTTTTCTCCTTCGAGCTTAGCAATATTCCCTCTGGACTTTCTCATTTCACTAATGTATCTATAGAAAGTCTTGTCACCTTCTTTTACTGTTTGTGCTAGTGTTTCCACAGTTTGGGACTTTGCCTGCCTTACTGCCTTCCCTGCTTCCCTTAGGTCAGTTTGGTATGCCTACCTATCTTCATCCCGCTGTGTTCCCTTATATTTCCTGAAGGCCAGCCTTTTGGCACTGACCTTTTCTGCTACTATATTTGAGAACCAAAGTGGTTTCCTTCTTCTTTTGCACTTCCTTTTCTTATGTGGTTGTGGCTCCCATCAGTCTGTAGTGTATTGTGGGTACACTCTTGACACTGCTCTAATGCATGATCATTGTAATTGTCTGTGATTTTCATGTGGGAATGCAGGACATGTGGTCCTATGTAACCATATGTGTAGACACATTATAGTATCCATTTGTGGAAGTGCAGGGCCCTACAGTGCCTGCCCACCCATCTATCCATAAGTGTAGAGACATTGTAATGAACACTCATCTCCCTGTGGGAGCACAGAGCCCTCTGGGTCCTGCACTCTTTGTACTGCAAAATGGAGAGCCCTACACTCCCAGTATTATATAATGCTAGCAATATGTGGGAGGGCATCATCTACCTTAAGTGTAGCGGTATAGAGACATAGCGCAGGCCTAGAGACATTCCAAATAACCCTTGTGCTGAAAAGGTGGCAATACTGTATCTCAGTAACCATAGGAACTTTGGGAATGGTTCCACTGTAGTTGTAATCATGACCTGGCAGCCTGCACTGCACGCAGAAGAAAATCCATATCTCAAATTATTTTAGAGATATAGCTGCTAAACTGTCCCACAATTGGCACAATGTTAGCCTATGGGACATTGTGTAACTTCAGAATGCTGTTAGTATGGAACCAATGCAATTGTTTTCACCAACTGTCAAAAGACACATCTGTGGGACAAGCCCTTTCTACCCCTGAAATTTTATCCCAAATGTTTAAACCATTTAGTTGCAGTGAAGTGGCAAAGAAACAGCATTTTTTTCCAAGTTCTTTTGCAAATTCGTGAGACTTTCACAAATTTTCTGAACACTTTCACAAAAGACTGTCACAGTTTGTGAAAAGAGCGGTGTGACACTTTCACAAATTTGCAAAAGTGCTGCACAGGTACTTTTGCAAATTGTGACACTACCAACAGGAAAAATGAATAAAAACATATTTCCAGGCATTATTTCACAAATCTGAGGGTTAATTACATTACCTTTACACTAATGGTTACACCATTCTCTTTTTGTGTACCCATCTTAACTTGCTTACTATTGGAATGGAGTGAACATTAGTGTTTGCAACCCCAAGGCACACCCCTCACACCTATTCCTGAATTCTGGATAAGGGTGGGGTGTTACAGTTGGGAATCCAGATCTTCCCTGAGAATGTCAGACCAAAACTCCAAGCCATTTTTGCACAGCAGCATGACAAAAGTATATGACCAGAATGGTAGTTTACACATTTTTGAGACACCATACAATATCTTCACACTCACACATTCATCTGGAACAACGCTTGCCAAATCAACAGAACAGTGGTCTCTGATGGAGCATGCCAGATGTCAGTCAAATAGCCTGAGTGGTTGCAAAGTTATTAAAGCACAAAAGTTTCAAATTAAAGTAGTGGTGCATTTTATCGAACCTGCTCATTTCCCCTGTGCAACAACTGCATATATTTAAAAATCATGATGTGTACCTTTGTTTATGCTGAAATCTTTATTGGTTTGCAGTTGTTATGTTTTGTGTCTTGAACTTCAGAACAAACTCTGCCAGGATCAGCATCCTAAAAACTGTCCTGCAAGTTAATTTCCGATGCAGGAGCAGTGTTGGTCTGCAATAGTAGTCAGTTAGGATGCATGCATTGTAATAAGTTGTTGCAGTGCGTGCTGGTGTCCATTGTCAGCTGTGACTGCACAGCACATTCTTTTAAATGCTGTCGGTCAACGTGAGTATCAATCTGTCTGCCAATAGCAGTGTCATTCATTGTGTGCAATTGTTGCTGTCCAAAACCTGTAACAGACCTTTACCATAAGTCATATACCAGCTAGTCCATAACAATGTCTAGTAGCCTAAATTTAAGCTATTCCTCTATGTCCTGGTGATTTTTTTTTATTTCATAGCAAATGTTTTCATAGTGTTGTGGTACAATGGTGTTATGCCTGTGGAATGAGAAGGGTTTCTCAAAGGTTCCTTGTTTATTTTCATGTGAAGCTTAAATTAGCCTGTGGGTGATTATGCTGTTTATATTTATTTATTTATTTATTTATTTATTTATTTATTAGTGTTTGGTAACTGGGTAAGTGCACTAGGCAAAAAACCTGCCTATTTTCAGGCATGGCCCGGGAGAGTACAATATGAAAATACAGCAGTGACAACAATCAGGTACATAATACAAAGATAACTGTCAGGACAAAAATGAAACAACAGTAGCATCAACAGAAAGTTATACAACATAAGGATGACAGCAAGAATAATACAAGTTAGAGCTGTAATACAATTATTGCATAGTAACCAGGTAAACAAGTCACATGGCCTAACTAGGGCAGAAACAGACAGGGAGACACACATTCACATTAGGCATTCAAAAATGGGCAAAAACACAAGCTGGTGGACAAACTAGAGAGACTACGCAGAAGTTTAGTGCAGTCACATTTACCATGAACATTTATTCTATGTTGACTGTCGTAGGAGGAATGTACATTTGTTGAACGGTAGTAAAAGAGCAACATAATCCCGAGTCATGTTATCATTGAGGTTGGCTTGGTGGGGGCGTTAGTGCTAAGCTGCTTGGTGGTCCATTGTGCTATTAATTTGAATGTTATTTCATATTTGAATTTGTCCTGTTCATTTGAAATGTTATAGACCCTGTCCTTATCAACACTCAGCTTTATTTTCCTGGTGTTAGTCTGTACCCTGTGTCCTTTCTATTGAGCATTCAGCTTTAGTTGTAGAGATTTGACAGTGATATGTTGCGTTTTATATGATCCTGTCAGCATAACAAGTGATGACCAGCTACACACAAAGAAATCACCTACTGTCCATATTAATGTCTGTTCGTCATATTAATAAATGAATGCCTGAGTTTTGCACCTTCCCAATTTAAAAAAAACTTTAATAATGTTCTACTTTGGCACAGTTTGCAAATTCATTAACCTGCCCTCAAAATGTAAACATTTACTTGACCTCACAAGCCAATGAGAGGAAAAGGAAAACTGTATGGCACTGAAATGCACACTGAGCTGGGGCTTGTTCTTGGCATCATAGTTTAGAATTAAATTTCTAGTGACTTGCACATCTTCACAAAGATGCAGGTGGAGCTGATAGGATTCAAACCCAGGTCTCTTGGTCAGCACCTTTGTGCTACAAATCAACACAGTACATTGTCTAAATTCTTAATAAAGCTTTTATTAATTTTTTGTAGATACTGGATGCTCTTTTTTTCTTGATTGCAATGCTTAGTGCAGATCATCCACTAAATATCTAACACAGTATGCAAGACTTTTTCTCGATCTGCTCTTGAAGTGTTGGCTGGAAAAATCTTTGACTTTTGCATCCCAGATCTATACTGAGGATAGAAGGATAGAATACAGAGGGTCCAAGAGAGATTACAGCTACAGAAAATTCCCAGTTGGAAAGTGTTATTCTTTTTTATTGACTTTGTATAGTGTAGCTGTCTGTATAAAAGATGGCTGACTGACAAAATCTTTGACTTGTGCCATTCCATATCCTGGCTGAGGGGTGTGGGAGAGACTTCCATGAGAACAAGAAAAATCACGTTTACAGAAAATCTCAAATTATATATATTTTTTATTAATGACCTTGGATAGTAGTATAGTTGTGTATACAAAAAATGACAGGCTGGCAAAGTCTTTGACTTGTGTGGTTTCATGTCTATGCTGATGCAAGAGGGTGAGACTACTGTGGGCCCATGGGACATTACACTTACTGGAAATCCCAAATTATAGTTGTTTTTTTATTATACTGACCTCAGACACTATAGCTGTGTGTTTAATAAATGGCAAGCTGGCAAAATCTTTGACTTGTGCCATTCCAGTTCCAGGCTGAGGTGAGAGGGAGAGGCTACTGTGGGCCCAAGAGAGATTTCAGTTACATAAAATACCAAATAGAATTTTTTTTTTCTTTTATTGGCCTCATATAGGGTAGTTGTGTGTACAAATTGGGGGCAGGCTGGAAAAATCATTTACTTATGCCATTCCAGATCCAGGCTGAGGGGTGAGGGAGAGAAACTACTGGGGGAACGAGAGAAATTATAGTTACAGAAAATCCCAGATGATAGTTTTTTTCTTTTATTGGCCTCAGGGAGTATAGCTGTGTGTACAAAAAGAGCAGGCTGGCAAAATTGTTGACTCATTCCATTCCAGATCCAGGCTGAGGAAAGATGGAGACACTACTGTGGGCCCATGAGAGATTGCAGTTACAGGAAATCCTAAAGGAAAGTTCTCTTCTTTTATTGTACTCAACAGTTATGTGTGCAAAAAATGGCTGGCTGGCAAAATCATTTACCTGTTCCATTTCAGATCTAGGCTGAGGAGTAAGGGAAAGACTACTAGGGGACCAAGAGAGATTACAGGCAAAGGAAATCTCAAATGATAGTTTTTGTTTTCCTTTTATTGTCCTCAGATAGTATAGCTGCATGTACAAATAATGACAGGCTGGCAAAATCTTTTACTTGTGCCATTCCTCTTCTGGTCTGAGTAGAGAGAGAGAGAGACCCTACTTGGAGGCCCAAAGGAGATTACAGATACAGAAAATAATAAAATCTGTAAGTATATGTTTTCTTTTATTACCTTCAGAGAGTGTAAATGTGTGTACCAAAAGGGCATGCTGGCAAAATCTTTTATCTTTGCCATTCCAGATTAAGGCTGATTGGAGAGGGAGAGACTGCTGTTTACCCAAGAGAGATTACAGTTACAGAAATTCCCAAATTATAACTGTTTTAATTTTTTTTGTCCTTAGACAGTATAGTTTTATCTGGGCCAGATTAAGGTAAACTGGGGCCCTAGACCCAATAGTATTCTTGGACCCCCCTCTCACTGTGACCTTACCCCTGTGCCACAGAGGGACCCTGTCACAGACTGTAAGGACGTTGGGAATCCATTGACATACAGACTGTATCTAATGTTAGGATACAGTTTGTACAGTATGTAAAGAGATATGGGCAACAGAATACAAAGCAAACTTCCTACACCTCTGCTCCCATCTCTCATATAGGTTGTGAGTAGATAAGGCCCAGCTGGCTCTCTCAGTTTGCCTTGTTAATCCTGTCCGTAGCCCTCTGTAAATCCTCAGAGTTTCCACAAATTTGCCTTGATGCTATGATTCATTAATGCCTATCCCATGTGTTCTTGAAGCCTGTGAACATTTTAGTTTCCACAACTTATGCCAGGAATCTGTTCTTAGCTCCCTCAACATTGTCCATCAAGAAAACTTTGTGACAGTCCCCCTCAGAACCCGCCAACCTCCAGTTTCATTGTGTAACTCCCCAGTTCTTGTGCAATCCTCCTATGAAAATTATTTCCTTCTGTATCTTGTTCACACGTAATATTTGTATATCTCTATCATGTCTCCCTTTTCCCACCATTCTTCCAGTCACTACATGTTTAATTCTCTGAGTCTGTTCTTGTAGGACTTTAGGTGCAGGCCATGCATCATCTTGGTTGCCTTCTTTTGACCTCTTCAACCCTGTCTATGTCCTTTTGTAGTTATAGAGCCTCCAACACTGTGCACACTACTTCATGTGAGGTCTCACCAACTTTATGAATTCCCTTCTTCTGCTGGTGATCCCTCTGCCTATACACCCTAGCATCCTGTTGGCTTTCCTCCCCACCTTGTCACACTTCTTAGCCACCTTCAGGTCTTTGGCATAATTACCCCCCAAGTCTCATTCCTTTCTTGATGACCAATCATTCCCCCCCTCACCCAATGGCACTTTGCTATAGGGTTCTCATGAACCAGGAGCATGATCGTGCACTTGTTTTTCATTAAAGCTCAGTTTCCCTGCCCCTAATCACTTTTCCAGTTTGCTATGCCCCTTCCTCATTTGCTCCATCCCTCATGGAGTGTTAGTTCAGTTGCAAATGTTGGTATCATCAGCAAACAGAAACGCCTTCCCATATTGTAGAGTACTGGTCCTAGAACTGACTCCTGTGTCACACACTAGTCACTTTGCCTTCCCCTGAGTGCACACCATGTACCACAAGCACACTGTTTGTCTTCTACCTTCAAGCCATTCTCTAACCCATCTAACTACCTTTGAAAAAGTGTCAGAGAGACAGGAAATGATGGTGATCATGTGTGTGAGGGTGCTGCTACCCTTGATCTTCCTTTTCACTTTGTATTGAAGAAATCATTAACTAAACCTAGCTTTTGAGGGTTTTTTTTACTGTGTAGCCGTGTAGCCTGACTATATTGTTTGGATAGCTTTGGTCCTACCCCATGGCTAATTAGTTTGTGTACTAGTCTTCTATTACAGATGGGGTCAAAGGCTTTGCTGAAGTCCAGATATGCAACTTATACCACCTCCCACCAATCCACTACTCTGGTCACCCAATCAAAGAGCTTGATCAGGCTAGGCTGACAGAATCTCCCCCATGTGAACCCATTCTGCCTTTGATCCTGTAGTCCACTGGCTTTCGGATTCTCCACCAAACTCTTTTTCTGCACTGTCTTCATAACCTTACCCACTACTGAAGTCAGGCTGGAAGCTCCTTAATTCCCTGAAGAAAGAATTTGACTAAAAAAAACTGTTATGTACACATTTGGGACTCTATATCTCTACACCAGTACATTCAACTAGAAGACAACTTACCAAGACATGAGAACTGCAGTCCTAATTGAGGCATGCCAACTTTAATGTAAATCACATGAACTGTGTCTAAGTTACTGAAGCACAAAATATTCATTTTAACATAATAGTGAAGAAAGATTTTGACAAAAAAAGTGATTGTCGCATTCTGGGACTCTATACCCACACCCACACAATTAACTGAAATATTTCTTAATAATTCATGAGAGTGCTGCTTCATGATGGGGTATACCAAATTTCATGCATATCGCCTAGACTGTTTCAAAGTTATTAAAGCATAAAATACGACGTTTAACATAAAAATGAGGAAAGAATTTGACAAAAAATGGTAATGTACACATTTTGTGACTACATATCTCGGGATTTGCACAGCCCAGTAAAATGATATTTGCCCAGTCCACAGAAAATTAGGGACAGATATTCAAAACTTTGCGTTGGGCGAAAACCGTTTACGCAGGTTTAGTGCGGGATTGGCACAGGTCTGCTATTTTCAAAAGGCCAAATAATGTGTGTAAATTGCACTAGCACTGGGCAAAATCATAATACATGCAAGGGGAAAACTGATGGGGCGTGTCAGCGCAATGCTATATTTAGCGAATAGTTCCATGCAAAATGGTTTAGTGTGACTTAGTGTGATACATTGCGTGCTGCAAATTACCACCCAGGAAAAGGTAGTCTTAACCCTGGGCAAACCAGTTTTGTGTGACATTGTGGTTTTGCGTGGCATTAGCGTGGCTTTTGCATAGCTTTGAGCGACCCTAACCAATGCGTATGACACATAGAAAATGCCAAACATAGAGGAAACATGTTGCCCAATGATGCCATCATCTGACACCAGTGCCAGGCAATATGTTGTGACCCAGCTCCCAGTGGACTCCATGGCAGTACAGCCATATAGGGCACTCCTGCAGACCACCCTTTGGTGGACACCAATGGCTGCCAGCACACACATGCAGCACTGTGGGCATGGGGGTGTTGAGGGGAGGGTGTACAAGTGGCCAGGCTACACCACAGACTGGGTGTCAGCACATGGGTGGGGCAAGCCATGCTGTACACATGGGCCAGTGTTGGAAATACTCCAGTGTGCCTGTCTGATCATATGTGTCCCCCCACCAGCCACATACTGCATAGCTGCATAAACACCACAGCACACACATCTAGCCATGTACATGTCACTGTGAGCATCCCATGCCAGAGGTGCAGCATCTGCGGGTCACACAACAGTGTAACAGTAATGTCCACTGTCCATAAACACCTGCAAGGTGGGCCTGTCACTGTGTACAGTGCAGTGATCATCACTGCCCTACACGCCATAAGCATTGCTGTGTCCCTCACAATATTGGCCCCCTTACTACTGTAGTGTCTGCTGTGCACTGTAGCCTGACCTACAGTGCAACAAGTTGCATGCAGCACCACCACCACCTGTGCCTATGCTGTGTTGTCCCCGGGGTATAATATGCTGTGCTGTACTGTATAGATGTAGCCAGCAGCTACCATCATGCACTGCCAGACTGACTTACAGGTGGAGCTATGGGCAGCCCTGGGCTATTCCTTTTGAATGTAGTTTGCTTTTTGCTCTGGGCTAAGTTTGCCTGCCAGTCAGTACTAATTTAGCCGTATGGCAAAGTTTTGAATATCTGGCCCTTAGTCTCTAAGGGAAAATCCTAAATGTCATGCAAAGAAAAAGACAAGCCACTTAAGTTATTAAAGCATGACATGCAAAAGAATCAAAAGGAAGAATTTGATGTAAAATGGTGATGTACACACTTTGGGACTACATATCTCCAGACTTGCACCTCCAGCTGGAATGAAAGTTTTCACATCAATAGACCGTTGCACTCTAAAGACATGTGGAAAATTCCATGCAACTTGCAAGAGCAACTGCAAAGTTATTAAAGCATAAAGTTCAAACAGAAAATGGTTGTTTACAGGTCAAACAGTAATTTACCATTTATTTATTTATTTTATTTAGCTTTTGTTGTCCGGGTAAGGTCCCTGAGCCTGTCATAGATCAGGTTGTGGTACCCCCAGTGGCCGCTTGTGTGGCACCGCTTACTGAAATGACCCCTCCTACCCCTGACCCTGTCCAATCTGTCTAGCTTGTCCTGGACCCTGTTCCAGGCCCGAGTACTATGCCACCTCCCCGAGTACCCACTAGTGTTATGCGTCGGAGGTCTATGAGAAATTACTCCCGGGCATTACCATCGCCTCCTTTGCTTTTGGAACCCTCTCCTGTTGTTTTGTCTAATGCCTTTGAGCTACTCCAAACTGTTTCAGACAATGCTGGAGGCGAGTCTGACTCTTCCTCTGTTGCATCTTCCCTCCTGGATGGTATTACTGATTCTGAGATTCAACTGGGTACTGGTCTTTCTCAGAAGTGGAAGGCCAGGGTTAAGCTAAAAGGGAAAAAGGTGATAGGAAAAGGAATAGTAAAGTGTCTCCTGTTCTCTTTGTGTTATGTCTCACTTTGTTTGTCATACTATTAATGTGAATAGTATTAGCGTCTGGCAAAAAGAAGATTGATTTTTTTCTGTTTACGGCTTTTACCTTTGGGGATCTTTCTGTTGCAGGATGCTTGACTCCATACCACCCACGAGATTCGACAGACACAACAGGACTGGCTTCTAGGTCCTTCTTTTTGGTCCATTGGCCTGGACTCCTGTTCCGGACTTGGGATCTTATTCAATATCCCAGATTTCCATTTGCTAAAATTGATTGACGTAGCCCCTGGCAGAGTGTTAGTCTTAGATTTTTCAATTGGGCCCTGCCCTTATCAGGTTATTAATATTTATGCTCCCCAAATTAAGTCTGCACGTATAGCTTTATTTTCTTTACTCCACCCTTATTTGCATACCTCCTTTCAGTTAACATTTTCTGGTGACTTTAACTGTGGCTTAAGTCTTCTTGACAAAAGCTCTTTTGCTACTACCCAGAAATTGTTTTGTGACTCCCACAAATTAGGAAAGTTGTTTCGTATTGCTCATCTCACGGATGCCTATTACTGTTTTACTAAACAACATACTCCTACATTTCAAAAAGGTAAGCTGGCAACCAGAATAGATTTTGTGTTTTTGTCCTGCACACTCCCAATTACCTCTGCTACTGTACAAGCTGTGGAATTTTCTGATCATAAACTGCTTTCTGAAGGCCTTGGCTCTAATGTCACTGTTCGCAAAGGACAAGGACTCTGGAAATTCAACATATCTCTGTTGCAAATTCTGACTTTCATGCAGTCCCTTTTATCCTTTATTCAGGCCCGGAAATCCATTTTTATTTGTTACGAAGACCCTATTGCATGGTGGACGGACACTAAACATGATTTGGTGCTCTTTTGAAAGATATAGTCATCAAAAATGTCGAAGAGAATATTTGGAATATTTACAGAAAAGGTACATTTTCAGTCCTTGTTGATAGCTTATCTGACGGGACAGGATCTTTTCAACAACTGCACTTAATTCAGAATGATATGTTGAAATTCCAATCTAGACAATCACAGCAACTTCATCATCAACACAAATTTAATGTGCTAGGCACGAGGGCTGTTCTTTGCCCCTTTGAGTCAAATTCTCAACAAATTACACAAAAGAATATGTTGTGTCTTGCTGATTCTGATGGCACCTTATGTACATCTCAGTTGGACATCTGTCAGATAGTGACATGCTACACGACTGCCCTATTTTCTCCCTTTAAAGCTGCAGATGTTGATCCTGCGGTGTTGTATAGGGACCTTGACATCCCTATCCCTTCACAGCCATGTTCTGACTCAGCCTGTATACCTGTTACTGAGTTAGAATTGAAGTCAGTTATTTTTTCCTTACCCTTACGGAGGACTCCTGGTCCGGATGGACTCCCCGCTGCCTTATATAAGGTACTGGGTGACCACCTGACCCCTGAATTAACATCAGTGTTTAACTCCCTGTTAGTTAGTGAGTTTATCCCTTTGGATTTTACTAAGGGTACTTTGATTTATACTTAGAAACAGAAAGGAGATATACATTCTCTTGAGAATTGGAGCCCCTTATGTATGCTAAACACTGACTTTAAGTTATTAATGAAAATCATTGTACAACGCCTAATGAGGATAGCTGAAGTGGTTTTGCACCCTGCTCAGTCCTGCTCTGTACCGAACAGGAGTATCTCTGACCATTTGATTCTCCTTCGAGAATTATTTTCTCATGGCTACGCAGACTCCGTTTCAGGTTTTATTGACTCGGTAGATCAGAAGGTGGCTTTTGATTCAGTTAACCATGATTTTTTATGGAAGGCACTACATTTTATGCATGTGCCTGGTGAAATGATTCACTGGATTAAGACTTTTTATAGGACTGCCACTGTTGTGCCTGTTGTGAATGGTTGGGTTGGACCTATGATCCCCATAAAAAGAGGGGTTCGCCAAGGGTGTCCTTTGAGCCCTCTGTTATATGTACTTTTTTTAGATGTTTTGCTTCGCCGTCTGAATACTCATCCTTAGATTCATGCCCTTTCTAGCTCTACATTAATCTCGCTGTATACGGCGATTGCATATGCAGATGATGTCTGCATTATTGTGGCTAATGCAGTCTTTGTGTTCACTGCCCTCCAGGAATGTTCTTCCTTTGGTGATTTTTCTGTTGTGAGTTTAAATTTTGCCAAAAGTTTTGGTATTCGGTTAGGATCGAAAATAGCCCTTTTTTAGCATATTGGTCCTTTACAACTTGTTGAAGGGCCTAAACACATTTTGGGAGTTTATTTTGGGACTGTAGATTTTGACCTTTTTAATTGGTCTGCTAAATTACAACAAGGCAAACTTAAGGTTGCCTCATGGAATAAGGGGCAGATTGGGAAGAAGAAGCGCGTTTTCCTAATCAAGACTTATTTGATACCAACTTTTCTTTATTTAAGCTATGTATTCCCAATCCCTAAATAATTAGAAACTGCAGTTCTTAGTCTCTTCTTTCAAGCTCTATGGGGAAGCCGGCTAAATCCAGTAAAACGGAATGTTATTTACTTACCTATCCCTGAGGGGGGTGTTAAAATGGTTAATGCTCTGTTATCTTTTTCCTGTATTTTTTTGACTGCAAATCTTCAGCCTCTATTGGTAAATACTCAGAGAGGGTGGGAACCTTGGTTCTATGATTCTTGCAGAGTATGGTTTCATTTATGGGAATGCGATTCATTAACTGTGATACGACAAACTTTGGGTATACCGATATATATTAAACACACGTTTTTATGTTTGAAACAGTGGAGGATATCTACCCAGATGTTGTTAACGAATTCTCATAAAGTATTATATAATAATCTGCTCCTGACCGTTTGTGCGATACAGTTGCCCTTTGAAAAGTGCCATAGCCAACATCTTTCTTCCCTATTGGTTTTGTTACAGTGTAAAAGGGTGCCTGCTCACATGTGGGACTTTCATTGGCTGTCGTGTCATGAAAGAATTAACGTCAAAGGTAATCATAAACACAAGCAGTCTCAAGACCGACAATGTTCTAGACTATTGTGTATTTCTAAATTGGAAACTATATCACACTTATTTTTTGAGTGTTCTTTTATTCGGCACTGGTGTTTTTTTTGGCAAGAGTCTGGGCCACTCCATTATTTCAAATGGTTTCTTACCAGAATATTATGTATGGTGTTTTTCTCCCCAGTGGTTCCTTTGGACTCTGGACATGTTAAATCTAGTTTTTGTAGTAATTAAATGGAATATTTGGATGGCTCGATGTCTGTTTACTTTACAGCAAAAAAACTGTTCTTATTCAGAGCTTGAGAAGAAAATTGTAACTGACCTAAAATACATTTATGTACATGAATGTACCTTATTTTCCAAGGAGACATTACTTGAACTTTGGAAAGCTCTTCCTTGGATCACGGACTCTGATTTTGCAGTGACCTGATGGATTGTCTCTTGATATGCGTAGTTCTGTTCTGTTTTTTTCCTTCTCACAGTGTTTTTTTTTGTTTACTTCCATTCTGAGTCCACATGAGTTTTTGCTAATTGCTTTTGTTTTGGTACTGTGCAATTTTTTTTGTTTCAATAAAACTTTCCCCCACTCTTTTCGATAAGTGCCATGGGATCTTTAACATCCACCTGAACTACCACCAATCCAGGCAGATGGGACCTCAGTTTCACATCTCATCTGAAAGACGGCACCTCAGAAGTGCAGCGCCCCTCTCATGCTGCACTACAGTGTCAGTACTGGGATATTAAACCAAGTGCCAGATGTGGGAACTGAACCCACAGCCCTCTGATCTCCTGGTCTCAGAGGCAAGTGTGCTATCTACTGAGCCACTGACACTATAGCCTGTTCTGCAGCAATCACAAAAATCATTTTAATTCAAAAACAATACATTTTTATACCAACCCATCCAAAGTTACACCCTTAGCACAAACTTCATCATCCCTAAAAATTTCAGAGATAAATTTTATTCTGTGTGGGCTGTAGATGTTAACATAAAATTCCATGTTATCGTATAGGAAAATAAACATCCTTTTTGGTTTTTTTTACCACTGTATGGGCCAGATATTCAAAACTTTGCTCTGGGTGCAAACAATTTGTGCAGGTTTAGCAGGGGATTAGGGCAGGGGATTAGGGCAGATCTGCTATATTCAAAAGGCCAAATAGCATGTGCAAACTGCATTAGCACTGGGCAAAATCATAATGTATGCAAGGGGCAAACAGTGCAATGTTATCTTCAGTGAATAGTGCTATGCAAAGTGGTTTAGTGCAACTTAGCATGATACATTGCATGGTGCAAATTACCACCCAGGAAAAGGTAGTGTTAACCCTGGGCAAACCAGTTTTGTGCGACACTGGCATTGCAAGACATTAGCATGGCTTTTGCGTGGCTTTGTGTGACCCTTACCAATACGTATGACATATACAAAATGCCAAATGTAGAGGAAACATGCTGCCCACTGATGGCATCACAATGGTGCCATCATCTGACACCATACCTAGCCATGGCAGGCAGTAAGTGGTGACTCAGCTCCCAGTGGACATCATGGCAGTGCAGCCATATGGCACACACATGTAGACCACCCTTCAGTGGACACCAACAGCTGCCAGCACACACATGCAGCACTGTGGGCATGGGGGTGTTGAGAGGAGGGTGTACAAGTGGCCAGGCTGCACCACAGACTGGATGTCACCACATGGATGGGGTAAGCCATGCTGTGCATATGGGCCAGTGTTAGGAATACTCCAACACCAGTGTGTCTGTCTGATCATATGTGTCCCCCCCAGCCACATGCCGCATAGCTGTACAAACTCCACATCACACACAGCCAGCCATGTATATGTCACTGTGAGCATCCCATGCCAGAGGTGCAGCATCTGTGGGTCACACAACAGCATAACAGTACTGTCCACTGTCAGTAAACACCTACAAGGTGGGCCTGTCACTGTGTACAGTGCAGTGGTCATCACTGACCTACATACCATAGGCATTGCTGTGTCCCTCATGATACTGGCCCCCTTGCTACTGTAGTGTCTGCTGTGAACTGTAGCATGACCTACAGTGTGACAAGTTGCATGCAGCATCACTGCCACCTGTGCCTATGCTGTGTTGTCCCCAGGACACACTATGCTGTGCTGAAATATATACATGTAGCCTGCAGTTACCATCATGCACTGCCAGACTGACCTACAGGTGGAGCTACGGGTAGACCTGGGCAGCCCCTGTACTTCCAGACAAACCTACAAGTGGGGCTGTGGGACCCTGCAGTAACGCTGGGCAAACTGCATGCAAATCAGGGCATAATGTGATGCTAATCTAGATGTTTGTCCAGAGATGACCTAAGTAGGCTAATTTGCATGTCACTTTTGAATATGGTAAAGTTTAATGCCAGGCAAATGTGTTTGCACCGGGCAAATGACTTAGCTGAAAGCTAAACCCATGCAAGCGTATTAGCGTGGTGCTAACGGTTTGGGGAATATTATGCAGTTCTGCACACTGTACTTTCACATGCACTGCTGCCTACTGCTGTACTGGGTCCATGCATTTGCTGGCATACACATTGGCCACATAGTTCTCCTCTATCTACCTTCACATCGCTGTGCACTGTGTTGCTGTTGTGGTTTGCACTTCCAGTTGCTATATTCAGAGCTGTCTTATTCCAGGGAGAAGTTTGCCCTGCACTCCCAGCCCAGTTTGCCTGGTCTCATTCCCATGCTATATTCAGAAGCTGTTTGCCCCAGGATATTCCTTTTGAATATAGTAGCTTGCTTTTTGCTCTGGGCTAAGTTTGACCACTGGGCTGTACTAATTTAGCCCTGGGGCAAAGTTTTGAATATCTGGCCCTATATCTCAAAAAACGTACAAGCTGCCATCACAAAACTTCTCATATCTTGCAACACTGACAATATGACAGCACATCCCAAGTGTTTTGGTTATTTCATTAAAAAAATGACAGTTATTAAGGTGTGAAAAGTGAGATTTAACATTGAAGTGCTGTAGCAACTGTAACCCCATTTCCCTACTTTTGTCTCTTTAATCCTAACTGATGCATCAAAGTAGTTTTCTTGCAGTTCATTTCCTTACTTTTTTGAGATCTTACATTAGTACCATTATGTTACTGTGGGAGCACAGGGTCCGAATCCCTTCATAGATACATATGTGTGTGTCAAGTTATAGAAATGCAGGACCATCCAGCCTGGCTACTATTTTGGACTGATGGCAGCGCAGGGCCCAAATGGCAATGTGCTTCCACAGGGATATGAGTGTTAATTACATTGAGTGCCACATCGAAGGTGAGTTAGCCACCCGTGGAGCTCCATACCTGTGGATAGGTGTGCACCAGTGGCATTCACAACCATCAGGCACTGGTCCATGGCCCTGCCCTTCAGCACTAAATACACTGCAAGTGCAGCAGGGGTGTGGTCAAGGGTCCAGACAGGCATTCAAATCAGATGCCCAGATGGGACGGCTTAGTAGATCACTTCCACTTTAGAGCATGCATCAGCATATCTGTGGATGAGCAAAGACCAATGACTGTGGTGGTGAAAGGAGGGCAAAGCCACTGGCCCTCTGATGCTTCACTGGAGCAGTGTGCAGGGATGTGGAGGGGGTCTGTAGGTTGTGCGGAGGGGTGTACCTCACATCCAGTTTCCACCTCAAGCAATGAGGGCCAGTGACAGGGGGTGGCCTAGTGGTGCCCTTGGAGTTGGGGTTGTAAGCATCCTCATTCCAGTATCCTTGTGTGTGTGTGTGTGTGTGGAAGGTGCCTGGTAGGGGCCCTCCACCAATGTGTTCATAGGCAGGTGGCAGCGGTTTGGGTGGGTGAGTTATTCGCCCCATCTCTGCTTGAGTCCTGAAGGTTGAGTGGAGTGCAGAGGGAGGTTATGGCAGGGTTGCCCCTCGTGTAACCTTCACCACCTTGACATCCCCACAGCCAGCACTACATGCCTTGGTGCATGGCACATAGTTCTGGCACACCCCTTTGCATGGCCAAGGGATCAGGCACATAGGTGCTGCACACACACCCCTTGGTGCATCCCATGCAGGGGTGCATAGGGTATGGAGTGACTCTACACCCCAGATATGCGTGCATAGCCACTCCACTCCAGTAGTGCATAGGGCCCATTGTTTCTACACCCCATTCTCTTATTGTGTACCCACTGTATCTTATTTACTCTTGGAATGGGGTGGCATTAGTGTTTACAACCTCAAGGTACACACTTGACACCTATTCCTGCATGCTGGGTATGGGTGGGGTGTTGAGGTTGAAATCTGAGGGTGAGGTGGGGTGTTAGGGTAGGGAACCCTATTCTTCCCTAAGAATTTCAGACCAAGACCCCAAGCCATTTTTGCACAGCAGTGTAACAAATGAATTTGACCAAAATGGTCACTTAAGCAATATGCCCCTCCAGGGAGTGGGTATACTGGTGGATTTACCATGCCTGGTGTGGTTCAGTCACGAGGTGTAGCTGGTGGTTTTACCACAGCAGAAGTGGAAATCCACCAGTCTCTACTCCCTGGAGATATTGCTATTATACAATGGTTCCCCATTTAAAAAAAAAAACATTTTTGGCGGGAGCATTTTTATATTGTTTTATTGGATTTATTCTTCCACTAGAAACAAATAGACCTGTGATGCCAGGGTGTTATGGAATGGAAGCATGGCACAGAGGTGAGAAATACTTTTCTTACAGGACAGCACACCTGTGGCTGGTATATTTGGGGCAGCAGCCAGCAGAACATAGTGCAGTCACAGAGATCAGTGCTGTTTGACATGTGAAATGCCGAGAAATACAATGGTGAATGACAAACCTGGAAGGTGATTCCTTAGTTGGCGGCTTGGCGACGGGTCCACTTGCTCCATAGGAGAGTGAAATTAGATGTTTTATTTAAAAAAGAAAGAAAAATTGGAGGCCAAACGTGATTGCAGGCAGAGATTTCAATTCAGTTATAACATTTGAAATGCAAAAAATTCCACTGGTGAACTGAGTAGAAACCCAGACGTTGATTTGTCACTTGGTTCAGTAAGCATATACTCTCTCCACAGGAGATTGAAATGTGGAGCTATTTTCTTGAGGGGAAGAGAAGTGTAGGGCAAACATTATTAATATGGGAGGGGGGCAGGTTATGTGGAAAACAGATGCAGTTGAATTACAGTTGGTTTCAAGGGGGATGTTTGGTGTTGAATGGCACTGAATAGCACTTTAACAAGCTGTTCATTGAGTGCTATCTTTGCCATGGCTGCTCGGAGTGATTTCTGGGGAGTTGCTTATACAGTAGATTGGTGACTGGCACCTTTTTCAGTGAGTAAACTGGAGGATTTACAATGCTGAAAAGGTGCCAGCCAGCCAATGAAAATGCAGGATTTGGTGTGTTTTTGTGCCCATTCTATAATTATACATTTTTGTAACACCTTATCTTCACATCAACACATCCAACTGGAACAAAGCATGCCAGATCAGCAGATCACTGGTCACTGCTGGCATGTGCCAAATGTCATCCAAATCACTTAAATGGTTGCAAAGTTATTAAAGCACAGCATTTTCAGATTAACATAGAAATGAAAGAACTTTATAAAAAAACTGTGATTTACACATTTGGGGCTCTATATCACCATACCTGCACATTCAACTACAATAAAAACTTAATATATCAAGAGATCTGTAATCTCTAATGAAGCATTCTAAATTTGCTGTAAATACCATGAATGGCTGGTACATAAGTAAAGCACAAAAGATTCAGTTTAACATAGAAGTGAAGAAAGATTTTGACTAAAAACTGTGATTTACATATTCTGGGACTTTATTGCTCCATGCCCTCACACTCTACTAAAACAATATTTACAAGTTAATGAGAGTTCTGCGTTAAGATGAGGCGTGCCACATTTCATAGATATTACATGAACTGTTTCAAATTGGAAAAGCAAAACAAAGAATTTGACACAAAATGGTGATGCACACACTTTGGGATTACATATCTCTAGATTTGCATGTCCAACTAAATTAAAATTTGTCACATCAAGAGACCTTTAGTTTCTGAAGGAATGTGCCAAATGTCATGCAAATGGCAATAACTAACAACTATGAAGTTATTAAAGCATAAATTTCAAACAGTAAATGATTATTTACTATTCAAACAGTAAACTATTATTTACAGTTCAAACAGTAAATGGTTATTTACTGTTTGAACAGTAAATAGTATTTACCATTTGGGCAGTAAATGGTTTTACAGTTTGGACAGTAAATGGTTATTTACAGTTAGAACAATAAATGGTATTTTCAATTCAAACAGCCTGTCCTGCAGCTATCACAAACATTGTTTTAATTCAAAAATGGTAATACATTTTCACAACAAACCATCCAAAGGTACATCCTTGGCACACACCCCATCATCCCTAATAATTTCAGAACTCTAGATTTAGTATTTTCTGTATTAGTCCTTGTAAGAACAGATTGAGAAGCAAATGATTTGATACATTTTAATGGACCAACTTAGATGTAACAACAAGAACAAAGTGCTCTTGGTTTTGGACCAACTGAATCAGAAGTGTAATGGCAGTTTTTTAGAAAAAACAATACTTTTAACAACTAGATCATGCAGAAAAAACTGAAAAAATCCCCACTGGTTTAAAATACTAATTTAAGACAAAAAAAAAAAAACAGAAGATGATGTCAGAGAAGTTTAACAGAACCATGTTACCTTAAGCTGGGAGGGTCCCAGAGTCAAAGGTGCTTGGTGCAAAACACATACAAAATATCCTACTGCATATAAATGTTATTGACATAGGATAACAATACTCAAGTAGATGGCTCTTAAATCAAGCTATGAGTGTCACAATGTATATAAGGATGCAATTACTGGAAAACAAAAATGTCCCTTAAACTTCAAAAACCTCTAGTGTAGTGACAGGACTTTATAAAGGATAATATAACTACACATTGACAGTATTAGTGTCAGACAACAAACTCTTGTCAAGGATCACCAAGGAATAAGACCATGCAGCCTGATATGTATTGATGTCTATAAATTCTCAGTGTATAACAACTCCGGGAAGTCCCATAGTCTCTGGTAATGGTACCCTGACTGAGGGGATTTCAAGATTTGCAGAAACCATTTTGAAACTGCTGGTTATAGAAAGAGACAGTCATATCCAGGACACAATGCACTTTTTGCGTATACTTTCTGGTTATAAGGACTTACCACCTGATACCATTTTAGTGATGATGGATGTAACATCCTTCTATACTAATATTCCACATGGATGGCATTACAGCATGCCTTAAATATATACAGGAGAAAGGACCAGAACAAAACATCAACCCTGAAGTGATGTGGGAACTTGCGGAATTCATTTTGACACATGACAACATCAACTTCAATGGTAAACATTATGTTCAAACTATGGGAACAGCATTGGGCACCAAGATGGCTCCACAATATGCTAACCTCTTTATGGCAGACTTGGAGGAGGACTTTTTAAGACACTGTCCCCACAAACAAATTGCTTATTTCTGTTACATTGATGATTTGTTTATTATTTGGATGGGGGGCACAGATTCCCTTAAAGATTTTCATCAAGAACTTAATAACCTTCACCCTACCATAAAGCTTACCCTGGAGTATTCTACCACCAATCTTAATTTTCTGGACACCACAGTCACCATTAAAGATAGAACCTTACATACATACATACATACATGTATTTTCAGGATGCCAACAGACAGGCAGAGATACCAACACAGGAAAAGTAATCACCCAAACCACACAAAAAAATCTGTCATGTACAGTCAAGCACTCCAATGTCACTGTATTCGTTCAAATGAGGATGACAGAGATACATATTTGGCTATGCTGAAAAATACCTTTATTGAGCAAGGACACTCTTCCAGAGAAATTTACAGGATAACAGAATATGCAACACAAGTACCAAGACAACAGCTACTTTAATATAAAGAAAAGATGGCTACAGACAGAATACACTTAGTAGTCATGTATGATCCAGACCTTGAACTTCTGCATATAATTATTAAAGACCGCCACACGATATTTAATGAGGATGAAACACTTGATTGTATTTTTAAGGAACTACCACTACTATCTTTTAAACAATCACCAAATTTAGCCAGCCTGATTATAAGGAGCAAGCTTTCACCAGAACAGAATACCATGACACAAAATGGCACACAACCCTGCAACCAATGCGCCTGTAAGACTTTTGAGCTTATTTCCACCTCGGACTGTGTGGTTACATCACAAAACAGAAAATTCAAGGTACATGCACATCACAACATGCTGTTTATTTCATTCAGTGCAAGAGATGTCCATAAAAAGGTTATGTTGGAGAGACAAGCCAACAGTTCCACACTAGGAGGTACTTGCACAGACATACTATTAAAACAAAGAAGACTGAAAAACCAGTGGGGCACCACTTCTCCCAGTCTGACCACTCAGTTGCGGATACATCAGTAATGGTTTTAAATGGAAATCTCAAAAACATACAACAGAGATGAGCCTTTGAGATTAAACTTATTTTACATCTCAATATGGTAGCAGATGGGATGAACATAGATCTGGGTTTCATGGGACATTACAGAAATTAACATCAACAGGTCTCTTCTTCTTCAGAGTGGCATATTATATGACTTCAGCATGTGTGGGGTGCATGGGTGTGTGTATGGGTGTATGTGTTGTGAGATATGTGAATATACCAGGTGTGGGGCTTGCTGTCACATTGAGGTAGGCTTCTGTTTAGATACATGGAGTAATATTGTGTTATTACTCTTACTTCACACACATAATGAATATTAATTCCTCCTTACTTTTTGCCTTTAACCGGGAGTGGAGTTGATTCTATTGCACCATATTCAGATGACCTAGCCCGTTACTGTACATACAGGAGTGTAATCATAGACTGTCACATATTATTTTTTTTAACTCTGAACATATTGGTGTGCAAGATCTCATTTGCATAGGGGACCTGGACAGATCCTTTTACATTAGGCCAATACTGTAGTGATTTGTGGAAATGTAGGTATGTTAGGACTCTTGTCTTATAAACATATTTTCTATTTACTTCTAGTTACCTTACCCTGGAGAGCATGGACGTTTTATTTCATTGTGGTTCTATCCAGAATCCTTGGAGATGTTACTATGCAGATAAGAGTAAGGTTAAATAGTGTCACAGTTTTGCTCTGTAGGTATTAGGATACATGATCCCTTATACTTGGGATTTCATGACAAGTTGAATTCCTTTAGGGAAAAATTGCAGTGACTGATGTGAATGAAGGTGCATTAGGAGAGAGTGTGTGTGTGTGTGTGTGTGTGTGTGTCTCCTTAAAATTAGTTATCCCCCCCACTATATGGGGATATGGGGAAGGGTAGGGTGTATTGTGTGCGTGTGAAGAGGAGGAGAGAAATAAAAATTGTTATCTCTTATTCAGATTCCTTAGACACATTCGGTACATCAAGTTGTTATATTATACACTGAGAATTTATAGACAGGCTGCATGGACTTACTCTTTGGTGGTCCTTGACAAGAGTTTGTTGTCTGACACTAATACTGTCAATTTATAGTTACATTATACTTTATAAGTCACTACACTAGAGGTTTTTGAAGTTTAGGAGGCATGATATCTAGCTGGAGCATATAGCTAAGTTTTACACATCACACAGTGTCCACTGATGTTTTTAAGACAGCTTTACTGGTAAGTTTGTGTCTGTAATACATACATTGAAACTTCTTGGAGTCCTAAGACAATCTTAGTATGTCTTTAATTTGGGTGGGGGTTGTTTTTCAGTAATCAAATCCTTATACACACTATGACACTCATAGTTGATTTAGGAGCCATCTGCTCGAGTAGTGTTATCCTATGTCAATTAAATTTATATGCAGTAGGATTCTTTGAGAGTATGTTGTTTGACACTAATACTGTCAATTTGTAGTTATATTATCCTTCATAAAGTCCTGTCACTACACTAGAGGTTTTTGAAGTTTAAGGGGCATTTTGGTTTTTCAGTAATTGCATCCTTATATACATTGTGACACTCATAGCATGATTTAAGAGCCATGTACTTGAGTAGTGTTATCCTATGTCAATAAAATGTATATGCAGTAGGATTCTTTGTATGTGAATTATTTGTATGTGTTGTTCACCAAGCACCTTTGACCCTGGGACCCTCCCAGCTTAAGCTAACATGGTACTGTTAAACTTCTCTGACATCATCTTTCTGTTTTTTTTTCCTTAAATGAGTATTTTAAACCAGTGGGGATTTTTTCTGTTTTTTCTGCATGATCTAGTTGTTAAAAGTATTGTCTTTTCCAAATAACTGCCATTACACTTCTGAAGAAGGACTAGTTAGTCTGAAAGCTAGAGCACTTTGTTCTTGTTGTTACATCTATGTTGGTCCCTTAAAAGGTATCAAATCATTTGCTTCTGGATCTAATAATTTCAGATAAATTCCATTCTATGTGGACTGTAGATGCTGACAAGAAGTCCTATGTTATCCTATGGAAAAAAATGTTAATTGTTGGCTTTTTGACCACTTTATGTCTCAAAAACTGTAAAAGCTACCATCACCAAACTATTCACATCTTATGACACTGGCAACATTGCAGCACATGGTAACTTGGGGGCAATTTTGTTGACAAATGTCAACATTGTTAAGCTGCAATACCAACTCAAACTGTAGGGGCGATATTGCAAAGTGCAAAAAACTGCCTTAATGCATCAGTTAGGGTTAAAGAGGCAAAAGTAGGGGACTATGTCATTAAGGTTTGCTACCCTAACACACACTCCCACACCACACAGATGAAGAAGGATTGGGGGTAGCACTGGCATCTTCAGCACTAAAACTCATCACTTTTCA
This sequence comes from Neoceratodus forsteri, assembly GCA_016271365.2. Lineage (NCBI taxonomy): Eukaryota > Metazoa > Chordata > Ceratodontiformes > Ceratodontidae > Neoceratodus > Neoceratodus forsteri. Next base: position 90,377,516 of record CM028136.1, read on the forward strand.
TTAGAAAATAAGCTGGGCAGTCACAGCATAGGAGAATGGGGTGAGTGTTAGAGCAGGAGATGCCAGTGCCACCACTCATCCCTCTTCATCTGTGCAAAGTGGTGGTGGAGTTTTAGTGCTGGAAACCCTAAAGGCATATTTCTCTACCTGCATTGGTCACCATGATGTCAGTAGACATTTCAATATTTAACATTAATGTTTCTTGGCTCCCTTCCCCTTAGAAAAAGTAAAAGGGAGAAAAACAGCATTTGTTAGGTAAACACTTTGATGTTTACTAATCAGAGCAGAGGAATCCAACTCTGGGGTCTGTTTGCTACAAAAATGAGCAGGGTCATTTACACAAATCCACCCCACCATACTCTCTTGCACAAGGTTGTCTCAGGATTCTGCTGCAGTTTGCTGTAGATAACCCCCTCCAAAAAAAATGTTTCAGGACCACATGTAGACAAATGAATACCTGACTCATGTTTCTCAGGCCTTGATTAGGTAAACACAACTTTTATTGTTTAACTAGAGGCAGTATTTTTTAAAATATTTAACATGTTCCACCCTCGCTAACTGAAAACAAGATGCCAGACTCTGAACTGAAAAGTTCAACTGCAAACATTAAAGTGCAAATGGTAAATGGCTGTTTACTGTTTGAACAGTAAAGTTCAAACATTAAATATTTACCTTTCAGACATTTACTGTTTGACAGTAATTCAAATAACAAAGTTTGAACAGTAAATACCATTTAACATTCACACTTTACTGTTTGAACAGTAAATGTTATTTACCATGCTAGCAGCTTGTCCTGCATTTATCACAAAAATCATAATAATTCAAAGCTGTTAATATATTTTTTCACCAAACCATCTACAAACACGCCCATGGCAACCACACCAGCATCCCAGAAAATGTGAGAGCAAAAAATCCCATGGAAAAAAAATTACATTTCAGGGAGTTTGACCACCTTATATCTCAAACACAATGAAATCTGCCATCATGAAACTTTCCACATCTGCTGACATTGGCAGCATGACAGCTTATACTGATTATTAGACAGTTTCATTGAAAAATGCCATAATTATTAAGGTGCAAAAAATTCAGATTTAACATCGAAGGGCTATACCAATCCTAACTATTGGGGCACTATCACACACTTATAATACATATTCATTGCAAAAAATGTTGTTAATGTACCATTAGGGTTGCAACATCAAAAGCAGGGAAATTCAACATTAGGGTTTGCAAGAGTAAGACCACACCACCACTGTGTATGCAGGAAAAATTATGATGGATGTGTTTTGGTGTTTTGAACCCTAATGCTCACTGCTATTCCTTGAGAAAGGTAAGAAAGACAAAACACATCCATTATACCTATTCCTGCATTACATTTGGCAACCCTAAGGGACATTTTTTGCAATAAATGTTCCTTCTTTTTAAGAAAGCATAATGTAACTGGTATGTGATTGCATGAATATGTAATGTTATCTATTTTTTGCAGCACAGGGCCTTAGGGCCCTGTGGTACCATATATCCATAAGTGTAGAGACATTGTAATGAACCCTCATCTCCCTGTGAGAACACAGGGCCCAACTGCATAATGGCATGCCCCCCAACTCCCAGTGTTGCATAATGGTATGCATATGTGGAAGGGTGAGCCCTCTGGGCCCTGTGCTGTTACTTAGACATAAGTACAGAGACATACCTCGGGCATAGAGACATGAAATAGAACCCTTGTAACACAAATCTGGCAATATCTCTATGGTGCATTAACAAAGTGTTTTACAATGAATTTCACCTATTTTTGAGAAAGTGTAATGTAACTGATGCATGATTGTGGGATCACAGGGCCCTCTGGGCCCTGTACTCCCTTCTGGCTGCCATGAATATGTGATATTATCTATTTCTTTGAGCACCATACGGGCCCTGTACTACCATATATTCATAAGTGTAGAGACATTGTAATGAACCCTCATCTCCCTGTGGGACAGCAGGGTCCAAATGCCCCCACTCCCATTTTTGCTAATGATATGCATATGTTGGAGCATGGGCTCTCTGGGCCATGTGCTCCTACTTACACATAAGTACAAAGACTTACCACAGGCCTAAAGACATGAAAAGGAACTCTTGAAATGCAAATTTGGCAATATCTTAGTAACTGTAGCAATTATGAAAAAATTCCACTGCAGTTGTAATCATGGCTTGGAAACCTCCACACATGGTTAGTCCGCCTAAAGCTGTGAGTAGCAAAAAATCCAAATCTCAAACTATTTCCAAGGCAGGGATTCTGGCAGGTGTCGAGTGCACCACAGTGTTGTCCTATGGGAAATTTCATAACTTCCAAATGCTGTAACCATGGAACCAGTGTACATTTTTTTTCACTAAATCAGCAAAAGGCACATCTGTGTGGCAAAGGGTTTCAACTTTGCAAATTTCAGCTCAAAATCCCTGTCATTTTGTTTGCTTTGAAGTGGCAAAGAAACTCATTTTGGGAGGCTGTTTACTTGCTTTCACATTCAGGACATAATGGGCCAGATATTCAAAAGGGTTGTGCATGCTCAAGTCCTAAATTGTGCCATTCTGCGATATTCAGCAGGAGGCAGTTGTGCCACTGAAAACAGGCTGAGCAACAGTGCAATGCAAATGAATGCATGCTCAACTGGAGGGGAAGGAACCATGCATAAACTGCACAGCCTAATATTCAGCCAGGCTGTGCAGAGTTGTGCAGGCGCAACCCCCAACCTGCGCCTGCAGGACTTTGAGCCAAAGAAAAGGCTTAGTCGAGGCCACCCACAGGTGAGCTGCTGTATTGCAGGGTACAACACAGCAGCTGCCACCTGTGGCTGGCCTCCAACTCAGTCCCTGTGCCCCCCTCACAGCCCGATCACGGGCATAGTGTACCCTCCCACCAGCCCGATCATGGGCATAATGTACTTCCCCACCACCAGCCTGATCGCGGGCATCAATGTGGCTCCCCCCCTCCCATTCACATCCCTGGTGGTCCAGTGGACCGAAATGCCCGATCACGGTCAGAAAGTAAATTGACCCCCGCGAACATGTCCCTTGTACCCGATCATGGGCAGTAAGTATATTGAAACCCCGAACATGTCCTTGTGCCCGATCATGGGCAGTAAGTATATTAAAACCCCGAACATGTCCCTTGTGCCCGATCGCAGGCAGAAAGTAAATTGAAACCCCCGAATATCTCCCTAGTGGTCCAGTGGACCAAAATGCCCGATCATGGGCAGTAAGCAAATTGCACCCCGAACATCTCTGGTGGCTAGTGTCCCCACCCACACCCACCCCCAAAGCCCCACCACCCTCCCCCAGCAGCCAGCGGTGGCAGCATCCACCACCTGCCGCCCGCCGACTGCCCGGTAGGGCTGCATGCTCATTGGTGCAGAGCAAGAGCCAATGGCCGTGCAGCCCATACCATACATGACAGTCCAGATTTGTGAATGAATGACAGGCTAATGCTAAAAGGAAAGCTACATATTTTGAACAGGGGGAGAAATCAGGGAAGCTATTAGCAAATAGACTTAAACAGCAGAGGGAGGCAAGGTGGGTGTCGACATTAGAAGACAAAAATACAGGACAGTTGACTTCTGACCCGTCACTAATTTCCAAGATTTTTAGGGATTATTATCAGGGTTTGTATATAGCCCCAGACTTACCAGGAGATTACTTAAATAAATTGGAGGAATTTTTACAGGATGTGACGTTACCAAAGTTAAACATAGAACAACAAAACTGTTTGGTAGGCAGTATTAGTATATAAGAAATCCTAGCTGCAATTTATAGACTTCCTGTAGACAAAGCCCCAGGCCCTGACGGCTTCCCTCCCGCCTTCTATAAAACATTTAGAAATGAATTAGCTCCATATTTACAGGAACTATTTAATTATCTATATTCAGCCACAATAAAAGAGCCCACTATATTTGAAGCCAGAATAGTGGTCTTATGAAAACCTGGGAAGGACCCCACTAGTCCCGATAACTATAGACCTATTTCATTACTCAATATAGAAATCAAGTTGTTGGCAAATTATTTGTCATTTCAATTAAAACATGTTTGGAACACCTTGATTGGACCTGAACAGACAGGTTTTGTCTCGGGTAGACACTCCAGTGACCTTTTCCAAAAAATTTGTTTCTTGATGTCCGCGCCCGGGGGTCCCAATGCTGACAAAGTGCTGGTCTCCCTGGACGCGGAAAAAGCCTTTGACAGTGTAAATTGGAAATTTCTATTTGACCTTTTGCCTCGCTATGGCATACCTTCAGATTTTATATGATGGGTGGAGATTCTATATCGTTCCCCATCTGCAAGAGTGCTTTGTAATGGGGTTATTTCCGATAGCTGCCAGCTGACCAGAGGTACAAGACAGGGGTGTCCCTTTTCCCCTATGTTGTTTAATTTATATATTGAGCTGTTAGCTCTGAAAATTAAGGCAGTTAAAACCATCAGAGGAATAAGAATAGGTGCAGAGGAATATAAAATTTCAATGTTTGCAGATGATATTCTTTTACATTTATCCCCTTGGCACCTATCTTTGCAGTCTGCCATGGATATCATACAGGATTTTAGTGCCCTTTCAGAATATAAACTGAATTCAAATAAAACTTCAGTATTAGCTCTAACTTCATTGTGTACAAAGGCCATGATAGAGGAACTAGGATTATCCTGGGCCCCCAGGTCAGTTACCTTTTTAGGTATAGAACTCCCAAAGGACATGGATAAATTAAAAACTCTAAATTTAGATCCGGTAATTTTGCAAATGCAACAAGAGATGGCAAAAATAACCTCTGTCCCTCTGGGGAAGGGTCAGCATTCTTAAAATTGTTATTTTTCCTCGGCTGATGTATCCTTTATCCATGCTAAATTTGGCTCTCCCTCACAGATGGTTCAAAATGGTGGACTCTATATGGTCTGATTTTTTATGGCAAGGAAAGAGACCTAGAAGAGCCCTCCAGAAATTAGCAAGACCAAAGGAGCGGGGAGGTCTTAGTATTCCCAGACTTTTTCTTTATTATCTGGCCTTTCAGAGGAGTAAATATTTTCATTGGCAAGAACCACAAAAAAATAGCACATCTAACTTAGCCTGGCTACAAATAGAGAGACACTTAACCTCTACTCATAAGGTATCTCTAGCCTCCTTGTTGTTTACCCAGGGTAGGAAAATACCACAGAACTGGAGGAATACTCCCTTGGCATGGTCAAGGAAAGCTCATGCTCAATTGTGTAACTGCTATAAATTGGACTATATCCATGACCTGGGGCAACCAATATTCAATAACTTAAATCTAACATTAGGAGGTAAAGTCATTGCTCAGGCATTCTGGGAAGACTGGCATGTGATGAAGCTATCAGAAATAAAATAATGACAAAGAATGAATTTATCTCATGTTCTGAGTTCAAACAAACTTTCCATCTTTCAGCATTACCTATATTTACATATCTCCAGATTAAACAATGTGTATGTAAGGCCCTGAACAAATCCCCAAGGTCTTCGAAGGCAGATATAATTTTCACAGACATGTCAGAATTAGCCACCCGGCCTCAATCTATATCTAATTTATATAGAAAACTGGTTTCTATGGCCGAACTTGTCATCAGGCTGACAGCTATGTATTGGCAGATGGCCGCCAATCTTTCATATGATCCAGCCCAGTGGGAATCAATATGGTCTAATAACTATAAGTTCCTTAAACAGGATAGGCTCCATCTAGTTAGGTTCCACTGCCTTCATAATTTATATATAACCCCGGTTAAGAGGAATCTTATGGAGAAACAGCATTCTTCAGTCTGCCAGAGATGCCACCAAGATTTGGGCTCTGTCATCCATATGATCTGGGCTTACCCTAAGATCCAAGATTTTCGGCACCAGGTAAAAGACTTTTGAAGCCCATTGTTAGGAGAGAGTAATTATTTTACCATTGAGACTTGTGTGCTGGGCTCCTCTCAGCGGCTAGCTCAAGCAAATTTAAATATTATTTGACATTAATTTTGGCTGTGGCATTGTTTCTTATAATGAGGTACTGGGTTAAAGATACTCCACCACCTTCCCGGGAGTGGATTCAAGAACTGTATGTTGCTATCAATGCAGAAAGAACAATTGCTATCCAATGCCATTCTCTTGGATCTTTTAGTAAGAGATGGGAGCAATTCACATCCTTTATAGCTGAGAGGTGGGAAGTTATGTAGAATGGCTAACACTTCAACTCTTCCTGACGTAGTACGTGGATATTAAAATAGTAAGGTTAAATTAAATGGATTGTATTAATTGGTACTAAAATCATTTTCTCAGTCATGAAGTCCTGAAGGGTACTCAACTGATATACGGAGGGGGGTTGGGAGGCGGTTTGTTTAGTCGCTTATCTAGTAACATAGACCAAGGGAAGGATGGGAGGAGGTGGGGGAGGGAGGGAGGTGGGGAATTTTAGTTTTAGTTTTAGTTTTAGTTTTATTGACATTGAAAGGCTCAATGCAACTGTATGAGTAATGTATGTCTTTGACTTTGTGTTTCTAATAAAGTTTATTAAATTGTAAAAAAAACAGGGAAAACTAAAAGAAAGGGAGTCAAGTAACTGCTGAATGCTGTCCGGCATCCAATCTAGAAGGGGAAGGATCCTGTTGAGAATCAGAGGAGTAGTCCATAAGGAGAGAAGAGGCCTGAGAGGATTCAGAATAATTTTCCTTGTCCATTATGTCACTCCACTGCTTCCTCTTGGTCAGAACCTGATATCGATTCCCAGCCAAAATAGACTGTTGGGGGGGTCGGGAGCCTTCCACTTCCCTTTAGACCTAGCCTTCTTGCCTGGAAGGACTTCCATAAAAGGGTCTTGGTCTGGGGGCATGGGGTCAGGGGGCAACAAACTCTGGACCAGGTCCATGAGAGAGGGATCAGATCCTGTAATACAGGCTCATCCACTCAGGGAACAGGAGGAGAAGATGGGAGAATGGCACCGGGGGGGCACCATATCTTGGTGTTCCTCCTCTCTCCAATGCAGAATCTGAGTTTGAGAGTCAGTAATGAGGGACACCTGATCCTGGGGGGGTGACCTAGTTGATTATGGTCAGCCCACAGACACTGGTGATAGGTATGACCCATCCCATCACAAAGATTACATGTCTGTGGGTTAGGGCAGCCTAGGCTTACATGACCATAGGTCAAACAGATAGAACAGCATGGTTTGTCACAGGTATGACTAAGATGCATTTGAGCACTACATTTATGACAAGTGCAGTGCTGACCAGGGTAAAAACATAAACCCCTGTCCCTACTTATGTAGAAACTACCTGGCAAGTGCAAAATACCTCTATCAGACTGCTTCAGTTGCACCTTAACTTTCCAGCCCCTGTCCAGACGAGGTCCTCATCCAATATAGGATGAGGAGCCTTGAGTATGTCGCAGTGCTCCTTGATCCAGTATTGATGTCTGCTATGTTTACCCTTCATTACAAAAAAGTAGGGTAATAACCTTAACCGTAGGTTTGGTCAGGGGGATGAGCATAAAGGGGGCCCATAAAGGCTGAGACTTCACCAGTTCATATTTGTTCCAAAATCTTTCAAGAGTATAGACATTCTTAAAACTAAGGTCATAAACAGATTCTCCTTTAATATGTATAAATGCAAACAGTTCACTTGCAGATATACCCAAGGAGTCCCACAACATAAAATGCAATATAGTCCATCTATCTGGAGCAGTAGAAAGAGCCCCAAAATACTTCAAGTGGACAGCATTCTGACGCTAAGCCAGTGCACACAAGTTATGAAAAAGATCACTGAGGTGAAAGGAATGGGCCTCCAACGTCTCACCTGCTGGTAGGGAAGGCAAAGGCGGATTCATCCTTTAGTTGCTGGAAGTCCTCCTCCGATGAGGTGCATGGAGATTGACAATTGTGGTGCAGAGGTATAATCCAGAAGGAACCCAACATCAGTGGGCTGAATCTGTGAATTGCACATGGCAGGGCGAGAGGAAGTCAAAACACCCTGAGGCATCCCTAACTGAGAGGAGACTGAGCAGGCAGTGGGCTAGCAGTAGCTGGCAAAATGGAAACTGAAGTGTTCTGTATAATGTCCTGGGTGCTAACATAGCTTTAAGGAGAAGTCCACGTGAACCAGGAAGGTGTTGCATCCAGCCCATGGCTCGGAGAGCAAAAGCCAGGGACCAAACAGGGTCGGACGAGGAAGTGCTGCCTTGGGCAGGCTCAGAAGCAAATGGCGCAGGAGCAGAAGGAGGTAATGCAAAACTGGGTGAAACAGAAGACTGACCAGGTGAGGTAGGAGGAGGTAGAGCAGAGGAAACAGCAGGCTGAGTTGAAGCAGATGGCAGGTCAGTACTGAGGACATTGTCTTCTCTAACAAAATCCTTCATAAGGGAGCGATGTTGTAGGTAAAAGGAACGTAACTGCATTGGGGTCATGGAAGTAGCAGAAGCCTCTGAAATAGCTGTAGGAGGGCAGTTCAAAAGAAGCAGGCCAGAATTCAAACCCAGAGCAGCCGTAGGAGACGAAAGCACAGTAGATGAAGTGTCTAGTTGAGGCACTAAGTCAGAGCGACCATTACAGTAAACACTAGGCTGTAGAACAGGCTGAATATCAGGTACAAAACCCTGGGGACAAAGAGCAGCATCACCACCACCTCTACTGGGGTCAGGGCAATATCCATCTTGGAGAGCAGCCAGACGGCCAAAGGGTCCCCCTGCTGTAGAGTAGGGGTAAATTGCTTCTTTTTTGAAATAAGGCATGGAAAAAAAAAAACACATCAAGAAACACAGCAGCAAAAAGCACAAAAGCATATACAAATCAACAAAGGAACTGAACAAAAAGCAATTGATACACAGTTATCTTTTAACAAAAAGCATAAAAGAAAAGAAAGTAATCCGTCATTTAAATTTTATCATATGCTGAAACCCCTTCCACCAGATTTGAACTTTCCTATTCCCATGAATCTGAGCATCTTTTAGATATACTTTATTTAATTCACAATAACATAGTGGCTGAAGCCTAAAAAGTTGGCTTTTGATACAAAACCCACTGGCATCTAACTTGCCATAAACAAAATCTAAGACATGCTAAGAAAATTTGTACAGTCAAGTGAAATTTAGCAAGACATGGGGTAAAGATCCCAATACTAACAATTCATAAGAAATGTGTTTCAACCATAGAAAGTGCCAGATAGTTGCCAAATACACCCATAGTTTAGAGGCAAAAGAACAATGAATAAAATATTCCATGGTTTCTTCTTGTGCGTACACTCTAAATAAGGACAAAACCTTTCTTCTTTCATTTTATACTTAGCTGTCCCTCTAACTTGTAACCGACCATACATTATCAGCCATTGCGTCTCCCACATGTAAGGGGGTAAACGGGGGTTATTTAATTGTGCTAACACCAGATGGGTCATATTACCTGGACAGTTTTTAAAAGTGGGGGAAAGAGGATAGATTTGAGAAATAATAGTGGAATATAGTTTTTTTTGAGAATTAATAATTAGTGATTTGGACAATTGCCACATATATAATTTCTGAACAATCGGTTTAAAAAAAAGGGGAGTAGAAAAGGAAATATTAGGTTTTGGAGCCAATCCAATCCATTTTGATAAATACTTGGATAGTAAGAATCTCAACCAGCTAAATTCTGGAATATTGGGGTTAGAGTACAGTTCCAAAAGAAAAAAGCAAGAAAAAGGGAAGAACAAGAAAACCACAGGATCTACTGTCCGGCCCTCCCTTGGCTTTATCCAGGTAAGTATAATACCTTTAATGGGATTTAACCTATTTCCCCAAAAACTGAAAACTAATACTGTACAGTTTCACTTCCAGGTTAGTTGGGACAGGTTACAGAAATGCCAAATATTGTAGACAAGGTAACAGGAATTGTTTAAAAATCTGGACTCTCTTCAGTTTCGAGAATTTATAATGTTTCCACCTCTGAACTTTATTATCCATTTTATTTAATACTGCAAGCCAATTCTGCTCAGGTAAATTTTGGGAACCGAACAGAACCCTAAAATGGAAATAAACAGTACCAGTGAATTAGAAATAGTTCTGTGCACAAAGGGTTAATGTATTTACGCCTATTAACAACCCTTTAGATTTTTGAAAATTAATTTTACGCTTTGATAAGGTCGCATACCTGTGAAATAACCAAAGAAAACTTCCAGCTGGCCTTGTTGTTTAAAAAATAAACAGATGTCATCCACAAAAACATATATTTCTAAAGGTTAGAAAAGGGAATGTTGGACCCTCCAACAGAAACACGACTATAAATGTCTAATAAGGGGTTCTAAGGAGCAAATATATAATAAAGGGCTCAGTGGACAGCCCTGCCTGACACCAGCTTTTAGCGTCCAACCTTCCCAATTTTCCTTTAATAACTGGACAGATTATTGAATTAGAATATAAATTCTGTAAAATTGTAAGAATCTCAGGGGCATTCCTAAAAAGGCCAAGGTTTGGAAAAGGAAGGACTGACTAACCCTATCAAAGGATTTTCTAAGTCTAATGATAGTAGAATACAGGTTGTTTGCTGTGATGTAATATTTCAATAAAATCTCTAATATAACAAAGTACGAATGTATTAGGTCTTTGAGAAACACCACAGAACTGAACTGGAGAAATCACTAAATTAGCCCAAGATTGAAGTCTGTTATTAAACATCATCGCAAAGATTTTATAGTCAGAATTTAACAATGTGATAGGTCTCCAGTTTTGATCTCACTTCTATCTCCTGTTTTTTAAAGATATAAACTTGTAACCTTTTGTGAATGCAGGATAGATCTGTCCTCCAGAAAGAAAGGAATTAAAACACCAACTAAACAGGGAACCAGCTCATTTGCAAAAGTTTTATAAAGGCATTAGATAACATCTACCCCAGAGACACAGTAAGCTTGAGGTTTAGAAATAACACCACAATTTCTTGTAAAGAAAAGGGTTCAGAAAGAACAGCTGCCATTGAGGCATCAATGACAGGGCCTGTTACACCTTTCAGAAAATCCTGAAAGACTTCAGTTTGTAAGTCTATATGAGGACCTAAATTTTGGAAATGTCGGAATATAATATGACTTATCCGAAGGTCAGTATAATACTGTGAATTACTGACTAAACATTCTAGTGTAGAATTATCTCGTACGGTTTTACACAAACTATAGGGGTCCCCATCACTGTTTTGGACGTGTAGTTGTTAATTAAGGCTTGCAGGGATCTGGCTCCACCATATTGAAACTTCCTCATCTGTAATTTAACATGCTTAATTAAAGGAGATAAATCTTCTGAAGAAGTGTTAGCTCTAGTTAATAGAGACTGTAATTTTGAACGTAATGTGAGGTATTTAAGAAAATTATTGTTCTGCGTTTTTTATCCATAAGTTCTAAACCAATCCATACAGTCTAGTTTAGTTTCTTCCCACCAGATCCCTAAGTCTGAATATAAACATTGCACCGATAAGCGGGCAGTTAGAATTTTAACTATAGAATGTTTGACAAAGTCATATTGCAAAGATGAGGTATTTAGTCGCCATCTACTTTTGTAGGGCTTATAATTCACTGGGATTTCTATTGCAATTTTAAGTAGGAGATGGTCTGAAAATTCAAAAGGCTGTCTAGAAAACTGTGAAATATATATATTTTTGAGGTGGAAAGGTAATCAATACAGGTACCAGTCTTCCTTTATAAAATGTATTTTAGGGGTTGGATTCTAAAATATTGCAGACTCTGAGGTCTACTCTCTAATAACTAGATTGTAAAAATTAGCATCACAATACATTTTTTTCCACTAGATCTCCTGTCAGTAAGAGAACAGTTGAAATCCCCACCCCACAGCACTGGCCTTATAGTGAGCAGAAAAGGTTGTATAGTTTTCATACACGTTATTCTGGCTGTTGTTTATCCTGTGGATTATAATATTAATAAGTCTATATAGGACAGATTCAAGAAAACAGTCCACAATCAAAACCCTCCTGGAATGCAATCTATTCTATTTATGAAGTTTAAACTGGAAGGTGGAAAAATAATACCAATACCATCTGCTTTATCCTGTCCAAATGACTCAATATGAAGGGCCTCCAAGGCCAATCTTTTAAAACAGTAACATGTTCTTTAGAGAATATCCAGGTTTCTTGTAAAAAACAAACAGAAATTCCTGAGTTATGTAACATATGTGAAAAATAATAACTCGTTTAGCTCCACATTAAAATACTATGAACATTCAAAGAAGCCCACAGAAAACCCATATGAGTACCAAAAAAAGAAGGAATTTATTTTATTCCTTTTTTCTTTTTTCTTTTTTTCTTATAAGAACCTTGGGAGGGTTCCATGAGGTCTTGGGTAGAAATTTGGGAATCTCAATCCACAAACATCCATTTCCTGTATCCCCCAGGAAGAAAGAAGGGAGAAAAGATTAAGTTTCCACTGAATCTGTAACTGCATCAGGTACTGATTTCACATTCCTCATGGACCTTCTAGGAGGCAGAGAGAGAGGGGTCAATTTGGGGGGGGTTCTATGCTCTGATCTGAAGTCTTAGCAATACCACCCGATTTCACACTTGGGACAAGCGGAGGGTCCTGCAAAGCAGAACTATTAGGCTGTACAGGCCTTGACAATGATGAAGAAGGAGGGGGGAAAACTAAATTCATTGTCACAGGAGTTACAGGTTTTCTTACATCAAGAGGGGTTCCCAGGAAAAGTGGGAGGCAGAATGAAGTAGGTCTTCCTGTGCTTTCTGTAAAACTGTTCAGTACAATTCCTGATACTTTGTTTTTGCAGCCCACGGACATGTGTGAATGTGTGAGAACTACCCTTGCATAAGAGGCGGTTTGTTTAGTCGCTTTATCTAGTAACATAGACCAAGGAAGGATGGGAGGAGGGTGGGGGGAGGAGGGTGGGGTAGTTTTAGTTTTAGTTTTAGTTTTAGTTTTATTGACATTGAAAGGCTCAATGCAACTGTATGAGTAATGTATGTCTTTGACTTTGTGTTTCTAATAAAGTTTATTAAATTGTAAAAAAAACAGGGAAAACTAAAAGAAAGGGAGTCAAGTAACTGCTGAATGCTGTCCGGCATCCAATCTAGAAGGGGAAGGATCCTGTTGAGAATCAGAGGAGTAGTCCATAAGGAGAGAAGAGGCCTGAGAGGATTCAGAATAATTTTCCTTGTCCATTATGTCACTCCACTGCTTCCTCTTGGTCAGAACCTGATATCGATTCCCAGCCAAAATAGACTGTTGGGGGGGTTGGGAGCCTTCCACTTCCCTTTGACCTAGCCTTCTTGCCTGGAAGGACTTCCATAAAAAGGTCTTGGTCTGGGGGCATGGGGTCAGGGGGGGCAACAACCTCTGGAGCCGGGTCCATGTAGAGAGGGATCAGATCCTGTAATACAGGCTCATCCACTCAGGGAACAGGGAGGAGAAGATGGGAGAATGGCACGGGGGCACCATATCTTGGTGTTCCTCCTCTCTCCAATGCGAGAATCTGGAGTTTGAGAGTCAGTAATGAGGGACACCTGATCCTGGGGGTGACCTAGTTGATTATGGTCAGCCCACAGACACTGGTGATAGGTGATGACCCATCCCATCACAAAGATTACATGTCTGTGGGTTAGGGAGCCTGGGCTTACATGACCATAGGTCAAACAGATAGAACAGCATGGTTTGTCACATGTATGACTAAGATGCATTTGAGCACTACATTTATGACAAGTGCAGTGCTGACAAGGTAAGACATAAACCCTGTCCCTACTTATGTAGAAACTACCTGGCAAGTGCAAAATACCTCTATCAGACTGCTTCAGTTGCACCTTAACTTTCCAGCCCCTGTCCAGACGAGGTCCTCATCCAATATAGGATGAGGAGCCTTGAGTATGTCGCAGTGCTCCTTGATCCAGTATTGGATGTCTGCTATGTTTACCCCTTCATTACAAAAAAGTAGGGTAATAACCTTAACCGTAGGTTTGGTCAGGGGGATGAGCATAAAGGGGGCCCATAAAGGCTGAGACTTCACCAGTTCATATTTGTTCCAAAATCTTTCAAGAGTATAGACATTCTTAAAACTAAGGTCATAAACAGATTCTCCTTTAATATGTATAAATGCAAACAGTTCACTTGCAGATATACCCAAGGAGTCCCACAACATAAAATGCAATATAGTCCATCTATCTGGAGCAGTAGAAAGAGCCCCAAAATACTTCAAGTGGACAGCATTCTGACGCTAGGCCAGTGCACACAAGTTATGAAAAAGATCACTGAGGTGAAAGGAATGGGCCTCCAACGTCTCACCTGCTGGTAGGGAAGGCAAGGCGGATTCATCCTTTAGTTGCTGGAAGTCCTCCTCCGATGAGGAGTGCATGGAAGTTGACAATTGTGGTGCAGAGGTATAATCCAGAAGGAACCCAACATCAGTGGGCTGAATCTGTGAATTGCCTGTAGCAGGGGCCCGAGAGGAAGTCAAAACACCCTGAGGCATCCCTAACTGAGGAGACTGAGCAGGCAGTGGGCTAGCAGTAGCTGGCAAAATGGAAACTGAAGTGTTCTGTATAATGTCCTGGGTGTTAACAGCTTAAGGAGAAGTCCACGGTGAACCAGGAAGGTGTTGCATCCAGCCCACGGCTCGGAGAGCAAAAGCCAGGGACCAAACAGGGTCGGACGAGGAAGTGCTGCCTTGGGCAGGCTCAGAAGCAAATGGCGCAGGAGCAGAAGGAGGTAATGCAAAACTGGGTGAAACAGAAGACTGACCAGGTGAGGTAGGAGGAGGTAGAGCAGAGAAACAGCAGGCTGAGTTGAAGCAGATGGCAGGTCAGTACTGAGGACATTGTCTTCTCTAACAAAATCCTTCATAAGGGAGCGATGTTGTAGGTAAAAGGAACGTAACTGCATTGGGGTCATGGAAGTAGCAGAAGCCTCTGAAATAGCTGTAGGAGGGCAGTTCAAAAGAAGCAGGCCAGAATTCAAACCCAGAGCAGCCGTAGGAGACGAAAGCACAGTAGATGAAGTGTCTAGTTGAGGCACTAAGTCAGAGCGACCATTACAGTAAACACTAGGCTGTAGAACAGGCTGAATATCAGGTACAAAACCCTGGGGACAAAGAGCAGCATCACCACCACCTCTACCAGGGTCCAGGGCAATATCCATCTTGGAGAGCAGCCAGACGGCCAAAGGGTCCCCCTGCTGTAGAGTAGGGGTAAATTGCTTCTTTTTTGAAATAAGGCATGGAAAAAAAAAAACACATCAAGAAACACAGCAGCAAAAAGCACAAAAGCATATACAAATCAACAAAGGAACTGGAAATAAAAAGCAATTGATACACAGTTATCTTTTAACAAAAGCATAAAAGAAAAGAAAGTAATCATTATTTAAATTTTATCATATGCTGAAACCCCTTCCACCAGATTTGAACTTTCCTATTCCCATGAATCTGAGCATCTTTTAGATATACTTTATTTAATTCACAATAACATAGTGGCTGAAGCCTAAAAAGTTGGCTTTTTTTGATACAAAACCCACTGGCATCTAACTTGCATAAACAAAATCTAAGACATGCTAAGAAAATTTGTACAGTCAAGTATGAAATTTAGCAAGACTTAGTAATAAAGATCCCAATACTAACAATTCATAAGAAATGTTTCAACCATGGAAAGTGCTAGATAGTTGCAAATACACCCATAGTTTAGAGGCAAAAGAACAATGAATAAAAATGTTCCATGGTTTCTTCTGTGCTGTGACACTCTAAATAAGGACAAAACCTTTCTTCTTTCATTTTATACTTAGCTGTCCTCTAACTTGTAACCGACTATACATTATCAGCCATTGAAGGCCTCCCATATGTAAGGGGTAAACGGGGTTATTTAATTGTGCTAACACCAGATGGGTCATATTACCTGGACAGTTTTTAAAAGTGGGGGAAAGAGGATAGATTTGAAATAATAGTGGAATATAGTTTTTTTGAGAATTAATAATTAGTGATTTGGACAATTGCCACATATATAATTTCTGAACAATCGTTTTAAAAAAGGGGGAGAAAAGAAATATTAGGTTTTGGAGCCAATCCAATCCATTTTGATAAATACTTGGATAGTAAGAATCTCAACCAGCTAAATTCTGGAATATTGAGGTTAGAGTACAGTTCCAAAAAGAAAAAGCAAGAAAAAGGGAAGAATAGAAAACCACAGGATCTTACCTATCCTCCTCCTCCCTTGGCTTTATCCAGGTAAGTATAATACCTTTTAATGGATTTAACCTATTTCCCCAAAAACTGAAAACTAATACTGTACAGTTTCACTTCCAGGTTAGTTGGGACAGAGGTAGCAAATGCCAAATATTGTAGACAAGGTAACAGGAATTGTTTAAAATCTGGACTCTCTTCAGTTTTCGAATTTATAATGTTTCCACTTTCTGAACTTTATTATCCATTTTATTTAATACTGCAAGCTAATTCTGCTCAGGTAAATTTTGGGAACCTAACAGAACCCCTAAAATGGAAATAGGTGTTGTAGTGAATGAAATAGTTCTTGTGCACAAAGGTTAATGTATTCTCTCCTATTAACAACCCTTTAGATTTTTGAAAATTAATTTTGGCGCTTGATAAGGTCGCATACCTGTGAAATAACTTAAAGAAAACTTCCAGCTGGCCTTGTTTTAAAAATAAACAGATGTCATCCGTAAAAACTTGTATATTTCTAAAGGAGTTAGAAAAGGGAATGTTTGACCCTCCTAACAGAAACCACTGTAAATGTCTAATAAGGGTTCTAAGGAGCAAATATATAATAAAGGGCTCAGTGGACAGCCCTGCCTGATACCAGCTTTTAGCGTCTAACCTTTCCTAATTTTCCCTTTAATAATTGGACAGATTATTGAATTAGAATATAAATTCTGTAAAATTGTAAGAATCTCTAGGGGCATTCCTAAAAGGCCAAGGTTTGAAAAAGGAAGGACTGACTAACCTATCAAAGGATTTTTCTAAGTCTAATGATAGTAGAATACCAGGTTGTTTGCTGTGATGTAATATTTCAATAAAATCTCTAATATGACAAAGTACGAATGTATTCGGTCTTTGAGAAACACCACAGAACTGAACTGGAGAAATCACTAGATTACCTTAAGATTGAAGTCTGTTATTAAGCATCATCGAAAGATTTTATAGTCAGAATTTAACAATGTGATAGGTCTCCAGTTTTGATCTCACTTCTATCTCTGTTTTTAAAGATATAAACTTGCTAACCTTTTGTGAATGCAGGATAGATCTGTCCTCCAGAAAGAAAGGAATTAAAACACCAACTAAACAGGGAACCAGCTCATTTGCAAAAGTTTTATAAAAGGCATTAGATAACCCATCTACCCCAGGAGACACATTAAGCTTGAGTTTAGAAATAATATCCACAATTTCTTGTAAAGAAAGGGTGTCTAGAAGAACAGCTGCCATTGAGGCATCAATGACAGGGCCTGTTACACCTTTCAGAAAATCCTGAAAGACTTCAGTTTGTAAGTCTATATGAGGACCTAAATTTTGGAAATGTCGGAATATAATATGACTTATATCCGAAGGGTCAGTATAATACTGTGAATTACTGACTAAACATTCTAGTGTAGAATTATCTCGTACGGTTTTACACAAACTATAGGGGTCCCCATCACTGTTTTGGACGTGTAGTTGTTAATTAAGGCTTGCAGGGATCTGGCTCCACCATATTGAAACTTCCTCATCTGTAATTTAACATGCTTAATTAAAGGAGATAAATCTTCTGAAGAAGTGTTAGCTCTAGTTATGGGGACTGTAATTTTGAACGTAATGTGAGGTATTTAAGAAAATTATTGTTTCATGCTTTTGATCCATAAGTTCTAAACTAATCCATACAGTCTAGTTTAGTTTCTTCCCACCAGATCCCTAAGTCTGAATATAAACATTGCACCGATAAGCGGGCAGTTAGAATTTTAACTATAGAATGTTTGACAAAGTCATATTGCAAAGATGAGGTATTTAGTCGCCATCTACTTTTGTAGGGCTTATAATTCACTGGGATTTCTATTGCAATTTTAAGTAGGAGATGGTCTGAAAATTCAAAAGGCTGTCTAGAAAACTGTGAAATATATATATTTTTGGAGGTGGAAAGGTAATCAATACAGGTACCGGTCTTCCCTTTATAAAATGTATTTTTAGGGGGGTTGGATTCTAAAATATTGCAGACTCTGAGGTCTGCCTCTCTAATAACAGATTGTAAAAAATTAGCATCACAATACATTTTTTTTCCACTAGATCTCCTGTCAGTAAGAGAACAGTTGAAATCCCCACCCCACAGCACTGGCCTTATAGTGAGCAGAAAAGGTTGTATAGTTTTCATACACGTTATTCTGGCTGTTTTTACCTGTGGATTATAAATATTAATAAGTCTATATAGGACAGATTCAAGAAAACAGTCCACAATCAAAACCCTCCCTGGAATGCAATCTATTCATTTATGAAGTTTAAACTGGAAGGTGGAAAAAATAATACCAATACCATCTGCTTTATCCTGTCCAAATGACCAATATGAAGGGCCCCAAGGCCAATCCTTTTTAAAGGCAGTAACATGTTCTTTAGAGAATATCCAGGTTTCTTGTAAAAAACAAACAGAAATTCTAGAGTTATGTAACATGTGAAAAATAGCCTTTCGTTTAGCTCCATTTAAAATGCTATGAACATTCAAAGAAGCCCACAGAAAACCCATATGAGTACCAAAAAAAAGAAGGAATTTATTTTATTTTTTCCTTCTTTTCTTTTTCTTTTCCTTATAAGAACCTTTGGAGGGTTCTATGAGGTCTTGGGTAGAAATTTGGGAATCCGAATCCACAACATCCATTTTGTATCCCCAGGAAGAAAGAAGGAGAAAAGGATTAGAAGTTTCCACTGAATCTGTAATTGCATCAGGTACTGATTTCACATTCCTCATGGACCTTCTAGGAGGCAGAGAGAGGGGTCAATTTGGGGGGTTCTATGCTCTGATCTGAAGTCTTAGTAATACCACTCGATTTCACACTTGGGATAAGCGGAGGGTCCTGCAAAGCAGAACTATTAGGCTGTACAGGCCTTGACAATGATGAAGAAGGAGGGGAAAACTAAATTCATTGTCACAGGAGTTACAGGTTTTCTTACATCAAGAGGGGTTCTCTAGGAAAAGTGGAGGCAATGAGAGTAGGTCTTCCTGTGCTTTCTGTAAAAACTGTTCAGTACAATTCCCTGATACTTTGTTTTTTGCAGCCCACGGACATGTGTTGAATGTGTGAGAACTACCCTTGCATAAATCACATTTTGTTGGGTTAGAACATTGAATTAGTGAATGTCCAATTTCGCTACAATTGTCACATCTAGGACTATCACAAACACTAGACAAATGCATCCGTGAGCCACATTTATAGCAGGCCCTTGGCTGACCACTATAAATACAAACACCTTTATCACAGCCTAGTAAGAAGGAGTTTGGGATATGCATAAAACCATGTTCATTTTGCCGTAATTTGACCTTATATTTCCATCCGCCTGTCCAAAAGCCCTCTGAGTCTAAAATAGGCTCTGGATCCCCCTGTACATCACATTTATTGGACAACCAGTATGTAATATCATCCACTGACACCGCTTCATTTCGGAACATTACTGTAATAAACTTGATAGCTGGTTGAGAGAGGGGAATAATCAAAAACGGGGACCAAAGGGGAGAGAACTTTACATGGGAATACCTAATCCAAAATAATTCTAACAAGGCAGCTGATCTAAAACTGACATCGTAATTATCCTCTCCTGAAATATTTATGATGGCAAACACATCTCTAGGAGAAAAATGCAAGGATTTCTTAATTTAATGTCTCCCAATATAGTTTCTATCAGGCCTTTCAGCCATGCCCCCTTTATATCTAATGCGCACTGCATTCCGCCTGGGGGCGAATTCACGTTTGTTTTTTGCAAATAAGTCAGATAGTAAAGGTCTTATATCAGATACAGCATTATGAGACTCTACAGAAACATGACTAACAGTATCATTAGAGATATTATGAACCAAATCCCTAGAGTCTGAGCCCCCTTTTTCAGCAGATTGAACAGGCTTTTCTGGGTTCCACTTAGGGGAATGAGAGTTTATGTCAAATGAAGAATCCCAGGTTAAGTCAGCAGCCCATTCTCCTGAAGGAGTTTGTTTCCACCCTGCTGCCATTAAAGCTGAAGCAGGAGTCCAGTCACTCTCATGTGTAGAAGAGAAGCCAAAATATCAGAGTTAGGTATAATGGGTTGAGAAACAGAACTTTTAACCTGCTGCAAAGATGCTGAAGCATTCCCCATAGTTCGGTCACCAAAAGAAATGACAGTTGCTTCGTCCTGCTCATTTGGCTGTTTTTGGTAAATTATCTGAGCAGTGGAAGAAGAAAAAACAAACCCTGCTTGTTTAGTCAATGTTGGAGCAGTTCCCACCACATATTTTTCCCTGGTTTCAGTGTCTTTGTTTATCTTGCTGCAGTCCGTTTTCCCCACTCCCAGCAAATCCCCCGAACTATTTGAAACAAGTAGCGCTTCAGCGTTAGGCAGGGAGACCCCCAACTGACCTGTTTTTTGTGCTGGAGTGGAAATTTTTCGATCTTTGGTACTGCCATTGCTCCTGTAAACAGCAGAAACACCATTCTCAAGCTGAATCCCTTCCGTGTTCAGTAGCACGACATCATCCACAGGCAGTGCAGGTCTTAAAGGGGCAACACCATCTATAGGTTTTGTACAAGAAAGTAGCTGAACAGACTTTAAAGGCAGCGTTTTTACTTTTTCAGGCTCTGTGAGGCTTACAGGAACTTGTGATTCCTCAGAAGAAGATAAGGCATCCAGAAATAACTCTGCATCTTCTAGCTCTGCTGAAGGAAAATTAACCTTTGTAGAATCCTTGTCTATGGTCTCATTCACATCTGCAGACTGAACCTGCTGTAGCTCCTCTACAGCGTCCATCTTGGAAAGCTGACCAGCACTCCTGCTGGCAGCCATGCACCATCAGAATAGGGGAATTTCCCTGGTGCCCTGGCCAGAGTCCCCCCATTCACTAAAAATACCACCAACAGCTTAATCTGGTTCAAGGTCAGTTGGCATTCATCTGTATCCCCCTCCCTCTGGGTCATACCTGAAAATAGGCAAGAATCTGTTTATTGCACTTACCCAGTCAGCAAAAACAACCCCAAAAAAACCTCTCACCCCATTCCAATTGTAAGGAAATTGAGATAGTACAGTATAGGAGAATGTGGTGAGAGTTAGGCCCAATGACCCCTAGGCACACGCTGATGTCTTTTGGTCTGTGGAGGGTAGGGGTAAGGTGGGGTGGTCAGGTTGGGTGACGGTTGGGGAGGTGTTAGGTTTGAAATCCCTAACAGGTCATTTCCTTACTTTTGTTACTTCAACCCTAACTGAAGCATTAAAGAAGTTTTTTTGCAATGAGTTTCCTTACTTGTTGAGAAAGTGCAATGTTACCCTTAGTTCTCCCAGTAAGTGTATAAACAGAGCCCTCTAAATTTACTGTAGCTTATTATTTATTAATTTTTTTATGTACTTTCCCCGCATACAGCTCCCTCTTGTTTTATTCTGAAATTCTTGAATCACTTCTGTAAATGAAAGTACAGTCCCTTCCTGATTTATTTTTGAATTTGTTTTTCCTACCTGCAGCTCTACCCTGCTCTTTGTCTAGCATTGGTGCCTCTCTAGCCACCCACACCCCCTTCTCACCTTAGCACCTATTTAATTTTTCCCTCATGGCATCTCACCTCTGCCCAAAGATTACCCAACCCTTGTATTCTCCATTGTTTCCCCTTAATATAAACCCCCACCTAACCTTTTGTTCTCCACTTTCTTTCTCTCTCCTAGACAGCTCCACACCACCTAGAAGTGCTGACCGATCAGCATCGCAGACCGTCCCCAAAAAAGAAGCTCTGTGCATGGCTGAAGGTCAAGAGTCGCTCTGCTCCCTCTGGGACTAAGGTGTGGCTTGCTGCCTAGTTCTACTACTTTTGCATTCATTGGCCCATGGCCCCATGCTACCTTAACAGGATTGGCCAGAAGCACAGCTGCCTCTTCCCTATTGGACAGATGCTTCATCAGACTTGTACACTGTGGCTGGGCCAGCTCTGTGGATCTCCCTACCAGATAAAGGAGCAGCCCTGGTTCATGGTAGGTAGCACCCTGTCCTTGCAATGCCAGACACTCAATTTTTCGGCCTACCCCAGGCCTCCATTAAATGTTCATAAGACACTCCCAACTATGTTGTGGTTGGTTGGACACTTCAAACTAATCCATAGTTCTAACATCTCTGGCCCCTCTCTGGCCAGATTAACAGCTCCCAGGAAGTCCCACTACATACCACAACCATGTTATGCTTAAAAGTACAGGAGTGGTACTAAATTGTTTGGCACTTCTGCTGAATTATGGGCCATCACCAGCCCTCACTACTTCAGGGTCCCTAATGACCTTCAATCAATGCCCTATCCTCAGCCAACATCATACCCCTCCCTGTCTAGCATTTTCAGTATCCGTGTCTCCAGTTACTAACCCTGTAATGTAAAACAGCCCTAACTCCAACTCAAATCAGACAGTGGCAAAAATGACCTTGCTTGCATATCCACCTGATGCAGTGCCACCTCTGTACTATGCTGCTGTCAGGGGACATTGAACTAAACCCTGGGCCAAATTCTGGCCACACCACAAACACCGCCATGGAAGTGTGCCAAACTCCCTGAGACAGCTGCCCACTTGTACCAACAGGGCTCAATATAGCTCACATGAATATCCAAAGCATCAGAGGTAAGATGCCTAAGCTTGAAGCATGGACCCAGCTTCATAAACCTGGCATCCTATGCATATCTGAAACCTGGCTAAAACCTTACGTCAAATCTCATGAGGTCATCCTTCCTGGATTCTTCATATTTAGGAAGGACCAGGCTCATGGAAAATGTGGGGGTGTCATGATCTATGCCAGGACTGAACTGACTGCTGATGAAATGGATGACTTAGATATCCACCTTCTGGCTGAGCATATCTTCATTACCATCGCTTTTGGTGAGTACAAGAAACTGGTGTAAGGCTGCATTTATTTGCCTCCAAGACACTTGTCTCCTTAGGAGGAGGTTATCACCAGCCTGGACAACTTACCTGGATATGACACAGTGGTATGTGCTGACTTTAACCTTAACTGGCTTGGCTCACAAAATGTGCAGTATCACTCTGCTCTGGCTGACATAAATTTTGTGCAGATCATAGAGTAAACCACTAGACTGAACATGAAGTCTGGGAGACACACACTCCCTTGACTAGATCATAATCAGCACACCAGCTAACATTAAAGCTGCTGGTATCTTCCCAGACTCCCTGAGTGATCACTCATCCACCTACTGTGTCTGGAACAGCTCTGCACCCCATCCACCCCCCCAAAATAATCAAAACTAGGGATTTGACCAAGTTCAATGAGGAAGAATTCAGCAGCTTCCTACCCTTCATCAACTGGTCACCAGTTAGCATCCTCCATGATATAAATCAGGCCCTTGACTATCTTATCTCAATGTTCACAGCTGCCCTTGACTCTCTTGCCCCATATAAAGCCAGAAGATACAAAGCTTCTCCTGCCCCTTGGCTAACTAATGACCTGAGAGGTCTCATGCGCACACATGATAAAACCTGGAAGACCTTTAAGAGATCTGGGGTACATACTGATTGGATAATTTATCATCAGCTCCACAATTTATGCAAAAATAAAACAAAGATGGCCAAAAGAGACTATCTTATATCTTTACAAGACACAAACCTTGTTACCCCTAAAAGCTTCTGGCACCAGATGAATAACCTACTAAAAGGTAGAGAACACATTGTTCCCTGAACCATGACCACTAATGGAGCCACTCTCACAACACCTCTGGACATTGCCAGTGGAATCAATAACTTCTTTACAGACCTTACTCCCTACAAACATGGCCTTTACCCCTCTTGCACATACTACAATACCAATCAACATCAACATGAGACCAACTGTCCCTCCTGTCATATAAAAACTACTACCAATTTTGAGGTCCTAAAGTTACTCCAGAGACTCAAATGTGATAGCTCCCCAGGCTTTGACACCATGCCCCCTAAATTCCTCAGCATTGAGGCATCAGCACTTGCCCTGCCTATCTCGATGCTAATCAATTAATCTTTCATCACCCACTCTATCCCTGACAAATGGAAAACAGCGATATTGGTACCTGTCCACAAATCCAACCCGGTTGATACAGCCCAAAACTACAGACCAATTTCTATCCTCTGCCCTATTGCAAAAATTCAAGAATGAATCCTCTATGACCAGTTGTACTCATTCCTTGAACAAACAAGCATCTTCACAGACTTTCAGCATGGTTTCTGTAAACACCATGGAACCAACTCTGCCCTCCTCCTCGTCACCTCTGACTCATTCAATAACATGGATCTGGGCCAAGCCACCGGCACAGTCTTTGTAGACCTAACTAAGGCCTTTGACCTTGTTAATTATCCCCTGCTCATAGCTTAAGTTCACCACATCAGACTGGATAATATTTTCCTCATGTGGTTTTCAAATTACCTACGAAATCATTCTCAGTGTGTCAAATGGGCAAACACACTATCCCCTCTAACACTAATCACTGGCGGGGTACCACAAGGGTACATATTGGTCCCCTACTATTTTTTGTATTCACCAATGACCTGCCTCTTAAAGATCAAATGCTAATTTATTTTATTTTTTATTTTATTCTAGATTACAAGTACCTTTGAGCCAAGGCTCTTTTACAAAGGTTCCAAGTCAGAAATAACAAACAACAAGGAAGCAACAGTGAAATAACAGTAAACAATTCATGTACATTCATGTACAACAGTGCTATTGAAAGGGGTCAATTATAGGAAGAGTAAGATGTAGATGAGGAGGAGAAGTGTAGGTAGTTAACAGAGGCAGCTATAGTAAAATGGTGAACACAGCTAGGACGCATGTGCCCACAAGGAATGGGTAGGGTCAGGTGCCTGGGGGTGCAGAGAAACAGGGATGAGGGGAGGATGAAGATGCAGCCAGAGGCATTTGTCAACAAATAAATGGGAAAGAGTGACAGAAGAGAAAAAGGGGGCAGGATGAGGGGGGAAATAAGTGGTATAATGGGGCAAGGAGAGACTAATGAGGTGGTATGAAGACCTGAGATTTGAAGTGGCACCTTAGGCGCTGGGGGGGGACTGAGGGGCCTAGGGTTAAGCAGTATATAAGTTAGGATTAAAGCTGTGTAGGTCATCATCTAGGAGAGGCAGTCAAAGGAGCATGAGGCAATGAGATGGGCCCGGAGCCTGGTTTTGAACAGACCTAGTGTTGAGGCAGAGGATATGGTGTGGCTGAGACCATTCATCCATAGAAGAGCCCTATAGACAAAAGAGTCTTGGCCCTGCGTAGTTCGACAGCGAGGAACTTGTAGAATCTAGGTTGTTGAGCTCCTGGTGTTCTGTTGGTTGGTGTTTTGATGTAACAAGGCAGCAACACTGGGGGGGTGTGAGGCCAAGGCTGATTTTTCCCACCATAGCATATGTGAGATACTTTATATGGTTGGAGAGTTGGAGCCATCAGGATTGTTCATAAAGGGCACAGGTGTGGGTAAGGCAGTGGGCACCAGTTGTGAGTCAGCATGCTTTGTTAAGTGCAGTTGTTATATGTCAGAGGGCGGACATCATGGCGGAGCCATAGATAATGACACTATAATCATAATTGACACCACAGAGCTCTGGACAGCAATCTTTTTTTTTTTAGTTGTTTAACCAGGAGTACATCTGCTGAAAACTTTTTTACAGGTGCGACCTGGGAGCACAGGGAAGTTATGTGACTTGCTCAGGGTCACACAGTATGCAAGTGGAAGCTGTGGGATTCAAACTCAGGTCTGGTCTGCTGGATGTCACTAGATTTGCAGCTCAGAGCCTTAAAACACTGCACTATACTGTCTCTGGGGTGAGGTGCTGCCTGTGCTTGTACAGTAATCCAAGGCGTGTGTTGGCAACTTTAACCACGCTGTCAATGTGAGCCATATAGGAGAGATTGGGGTCAAGTAGAATCCCAAGGTATTTGAATGAGTAAACATGCTCGAGGACAGTCCCCTGCTTGGTGAAGATGGCAAGGGTGTGTTGCTTGTAACAGTTATGTGAAGTGCAGAATATCAATGACTTGGTTTTCTTGTGATTGAGGACTAGTTTATGATTGGAGAACCATGTTTCAATGACACTGAATCCGAGTTGGAGACTGTGTTGTAGTGGTGAAAGGTCCTTGTGTGTAGAAAAGACAACAGTATCATCTGCATACAGGATGATTTGTTCCAAGCAGGATTGTGGAAGGGAGTTTAAAAAGAAGCTGAAAAGGAGAGGGCCCAGTATGGACCTCTGAGGTTCTTCAGAGCGGACAGGTAAGGTGTCCGAGATAGCATTGGTAATTTTTACTCTTTGAAAGCGGTTGTCAAGGTAGCTTCTGAACCAGTGGGCTGAGTCCGGTGCAAGGCCAACAAGGAGTAGTTGGTCATACAGCAGCCGATGATGGACCGTGTCAAATGCCTTCAAAAGGTCGATGAAGACAACCCAGTAAGAAGACCTTTATCAAGAGAACTATGCACTTCACCAATAAATTCAAGCAGGGCAGTGGTGGTACTATGCCTTTTTCTAAAACCGTGCTGTTGTGTGAACAGAATATTATATGTGTCCAAATAATCAGTGAGCTGGTCCGCAACAATATGCTCTAGGGCCTTGGATAGTGATGGCAATATGGAGATCAGGCGGTAGTTAGAGTGGCAGGTCTAATCCCCACTTTTGTGAACCAGGGTCACAGTGGCAGTTTTCCATATTTCAGGGAATGTACTGGTGTGGAGAAAGAGAGAGGTTAAGAATTAGTTAGGAGACTGAGGACCTCATCAAGTATAAGTGATAGCAGCTTAAGGTCCAGGGTGTCACTGCTGATTCTGGAAGTGGAGATGACTGAGGCGATGTGGCAGTGATCTTCATTCATCTTAATCTCCCTGAAGTAAAAATGAGGGTGGTTTGACAAAGTGCAGGGTGTGTTAGAGGGGGTGTGACTGACTGTGAAAAAGTCAGGTAGTAGAACAGTACTGAGATCACTAAAAGCTGTGTTAAAGGTATTTGCAATGACCATGGAATCAAGGGTAGTGGACCCTTCAACAATTAACATGGCCGGAGGGGACTTTGATTGTTTCCCAGTGATGTCCTTGATATTGTCCCAGAAAGCACGACCATTTCCCCAGGTGTTGGTGAGGATGTCCTTAAAATATAAGCTTTTTGTGAGACGAATGGATTTTGTGCATGCATTATGGGCATGTTTGTATTTTTGGATGTCAGATTGTTTGCCTGTGGCTTTAGCCAATGCCCACAGGTGGTCCCTAGATTTCAGCTGGGAAAGGAGCTCTGCAGTTATCCAAGGGTTACAGAGGGCTTTTGTTTTCTGCATTTTTGAAGGAGCAAAGAAGTCACAGGCCTTATTGAAGGTGGTGATGAAGTAGCCGAGGGCTAGGTTAACATCTGTCGTCTTGTAGATGGGCAGCCAGTCTTGCAAGGATAGGTACTGTTTGAGATGGGTAAGTTGGCCACAGGGAGGACTTTGCTGGTGATGATTATAGGGGGTGGCTTTAGAAATTTATTAGACCATTCACATATAACCGGGGAGTGGTCACTTAGAGAGTCTGGGAGAACGGAAGTATGAGAGATCCTGGTAGGGTGATTGGTGAGAACCCAGTCCAGCAGGGTACTAGTGCCAGTTTTGTAATTTATCCTAGTTGGTGTGGTGACCAATTGTGAGAGGTTGGCAGCTGCAAGGGCATCCTTATGAGTGTAGACATCAGATGCGAGCCAGTTTATATTGAAATCACCAAGCAGAATGTGTTCAGAGCCAGGAGGTTGGGAGCTGATGAAGTTCAGAACTTCTTTGAGGCCAAGATCTTGATCTCAAGGTGGAATATATACAGAGATGATGGTGAGGGCTTTTTGATTGGGACCTAGAAGAATTTTAATGAGTAGAAGCTGGGCCAAGGAGGCAGGGATGGGGGTTGGAACAAGGTGCCCCAGGAGATTATCCTTAATGTAGATGGCACAACCCCCTCCACTTTTAGAGACACGGTCCAGTCTGAAAACATTGTAGCCCTGTAAGGTAATTGCCAGATCAGGAACGTTTGGTGTTAGCCATGTTTCAACTACAGCAAGGATATCAGGATTATGTTGGTTGATAAAGGCCTGGAGTGCATCAAGCTTTGGTAACAGGCTGCAGATGTAAATGGTTGCAATGGTGAGGGCCCCTGCCTTTTTCAGAAGACTTGAACAGCCCAGGCCAGAGTTCGGATGGATGTTGCCCGAGATCAGTAGAAGTAGGAAGAGCTTCATTGAACAGAGGTGCAGGTCCAGTAGTGATAATTTGTGTTTCCATTTAGCATATGGGCAGTAGGTAGAGTCCATATGACAGCCCCGATGATATGCAATGTGGTGCAGTAGGGATAAGCTGGCATTAAGACCAATCTTAGTGGTGTTAAGAAGCAGCCAGATATTTCCAAGTGGAGGCCCATGGGGAGGACTGGTCGAGAAGTGAAGCATTCCCAAGGTGCTGCTGGTATTGATTAAGTAGATGTGGGTACGGGGTGGGGTGGCAGGGGCCTGGGAAAGAGAACAAGGGAGGAAGGACAAGGAGGGAGAAGGGAAGGGGCAGGTGGGGAGGGAACTCATAGCTGGTGGGGTGAAAGAAAAGAAAAAAGAAACAGGCAGGGAGAGGTAGTGAAAAGAGAGCTGAGAGTGAGCAGGAATGGCGAGGATGGGGTATGTGAGCAGCTGGGGAGAGAGAGCAGTGTAGGCTAGAGCTAGGAGGAACAGAAATAAAGAGAAAAGGCAAGCAAGTGTTGTAGGCCAATAGGAGGAACCAGCGGGCAATCGAGAGCGGAGTGTGAGGAAGAGGAGTGGAGCTAGAGCGTAGGATGGGGGTGGGGGAGGAAACTTCACAGGAGTTCAATCAACTTTAAACAG
This sequence comes from Neoceratodus forsteri, assembly GCA_016271365.2. Lineage (NCBI taxonomy): Eukaryota > Metazoa > Chordata > Ceratodontiformes > Ceratodontidae > Neoceratodus > Neoceratodus forsteri. The sequence continues at coordinate 90,406,509 of CM028136.1, forward strand.
TAAAACATTTCCCCAAGACAAAATCCCCAAATTTCCAAATTAGAAGCAGTACAATATAAGCATTTCCCCAAAACAGAATTTCCCAATTTGAATCAGTACAGTAGCCTGAAATAATCCTGGGTGAAAATGTTGGCTAAATAGGATTTAGTAGAGAGGCAGTACAAGGAAGGTATATAGCAAGTAAAGCAACTGTGACTTTAAGAGGGTAGACTTTTTAAAATGAAAGAACAAGAGCCCTCTAGAGGCAGATCTGTATAACCTGCTAATGGAAAACTGGCAAAAAAAAGGAAAAGGTTTAGATTGAGCAATTTAGCAAAACAAAGGAGAGTGAGACTTTTAGGCACTAAGGCAGAGTTCTTGGATGGGGGGTGCAGGAGCAAGGAAACAACAGAAGAACTGTAAGCAATTTAAAAACAGTGGTAGAATTTACAATCTAGCTAATACAGTTGAAATCCTTCTATTAGACACTTGAATTTTGTTTAATTGCAGCTAAATCTATATGTGAAAAGTGCCAGGCAGCAAAAGCAAGGGAAAAAAGTCCTGGCCAATCAGAGCAGGTTTACTGGAAGCGCCCATGTTCCGATTGGTTGCGCTGTTGCTGTACCTTCCAAGGAGCTACAGGCAGACATCCTGGTCTGGGTCGGCAGTTGGCTGGGTGCCGACCGACCGTAGGGGAGCTGAAGCAGCCCTGTTCAAGGGCAGGCAGCTGGAGAGAAGAAAAATAGCAGGGGTTAAATAGCGTAGAGGCAGGACAGGTTTAGAATGAGGAATTAAGCAAGACAAAGAAGAGTGAGACTTTTAGGTGCCAAGGCAGAGTGCTTGGATGGGGGGGTGGGGGTGCAGGAGCAAGCAAACAACAGAAGAGCTGTGAGCACTTTAAAAACAGTGGTAGAATTTACAATCCAGCTAATACAGTTGAAATCCTTCTATTAGACACTTGAATTTTGCTTGGTTGCAGCTAAATCTATATGTGTAAAGTGCCAGGCAGCAAAAGCAAGGGGAAAAAAGTCCTGGCCAATCGAAGCGGGCTTGCTGGAAGCGCCTGTGTTCCGATTGGCTATGTCACCGTACCTTCCAAAGAGCTGCAGGCGGGTGTAGTGGTCTTGGTCGGTGGCTGGCTGGGTGCCGACTGACTGGGGGGAAGCTGAAGCAGCCCTGTTCAAGGGCAGGCAGCTGGAGAGAAGAAAAATAGCAGGGTTAAATAGCATAGAGGCAGGACAGGTTTAGAATGAGCAATTTAGCAAGACAAAGGAGAGTGAGACTTTTAGGTGCCAAGGCAGAGTGCTTGGATGGAGGGTGGGGGTGCAGGAGCAAGGAAACAACAGAAGAGCTGTGAGCACTTTAAAAACAGTGGTAGAATTTACAATCCAGCTAATACAGTTAAACTCCTTCTATTAGACACTTGAATTTTGCTTAGTTGCAGCTAAATCTATATGTAAAAAATTCCAGGTGGCAAAAGCAGGGGAAAAAAGTCCTGGCCAATAGGAGCGGGTTTGCTTGAAGTGCCCATGTTCCGATTGGCTGCGCTGTCGCCATACTTTCCAAGGAGCTGCAGGCGGGCATCCTGGTCTCAGTCAGCAGTTGGCTGGATGCAGACCAACCGTGGGGGAGCAGAAGCAGCCCTGTTCAAGGTTGAATGGTTTACAGAGTTACAATAAACACAGGAATTCATGTCCCTGTGTCATGGTTAGTGTTTCCTGAAAATGTCATGCTGTTTTTTTGTTTTTTTTTTAAATCAGAGTCTGTTAATGTGCTCTTCAGTAACTGAAAACAATGAAGAACAGTGAAGACTTTCCTGTCCCTATTAGTGAGTGAGTGTTGACATCACTCCTGCCCAGCCTGTTGCTGCAGCGATGAAGTCCTTAATTGCCTATAGCAGCTGGTGCAATTCCCAGTCAGAGTAATCTGTAAGACTAATTGTCTTTACTCCAAGTGCGTTACTAACCTACCTAGTTTGTGTTTAAATAGATTAAGTTATAATCTATCATTCTGTTATTATAAAGAGTTGATCATTTGTGTTTCAGTAGGTAACCAAAGACGTATAATTTAATGTTTGTGGAAAATCTCCTGTCTGTATCACAGCTGAGTTCTGTCACATAACAACTCTGCATTGTCCTTGCAAAATGGTCGGAAGAGTGGCAACTGAGGTTTAATGCAAAGAAGTGCAAGGTCATGCACAGAGGGAAGAGAAACCCTGAAACCACTTATAAGCTGGGAGGGGAGATGCTGGCATTCACAAGATAAGAAAGCGACTTGGGCATCATCATCACAGATGACCTGAAAGCATCCAAGCAGACCACTAAAGTAGTAGGTCAGGCTAGAGGGATGTTAGGGTGTATTAGTAGGGGTATCATGAGTTGTAAGAGGGAGTTAATAATCCCTCTTTACAAGACACTGGTTAGGCCCCATCTGGAGTACTGCATGCAGTACTGGAGGCCACACCTGCACAAGGACATTAACAAAATGGAGACAGTCCAGAGAAGGGCAACCAAAAAAAACATATGAGGACAGATTAATGGAGCTCAACATGTATACCCTAGAGCAAAGGTGGGAGAGAGGTGATATGAAAGGAACATTCAAACATCTTAAGGGCATTAACAAGGTGAAAGAATCTAACATGTTTCAGTATAAGACAAACAACAGGACAAGAGGACTCAGCATGAGATTAAAGGGAGGCCTATTAAGGGGTAATGTGAGGAAGTTATTTTTCACAGAAAGGGTGGTAGCTGCATGGAACAGCCTACCACAGGAAGTGGTGGATATAAATACAGTGCAGGGCTTCAAACAGGCATGGTATAGGCATAAGGGAGCAATACAGATGAGTATAAATAGATAGGCCATTGGCAGAGCAAAGGCTGATGGCACGTCTATGTTTCTATGTTATATGCCTATATAAATAATCCAGGACTGTTTAATGGATATAAAATAAATGTAAAGTTTAAGTCATAGAAGTAGTGTGTTCTTGATGTAGTCTATATGCATATGTTCATGTGAGAATACTATTATGTCAGATTGACAACCGGGTGTCTGCCACACTTTGCTGTTTCAGGAACATGTACTGTATGAATTCACAAAATGTATTTCTCTAAGGGATTCTGTGTGGAAATACATCATGTATGTATGTATGTGTGTAACTAGACATAAAATATGTCATCCTGATGCCCCTGTTTCTTGTCCTTCAATTGTGGCTGCTGCACCCTGCTTCCCTCTGCCCCCCACAGTCAGGGCCAATGCCACCTATTGCCCCCTGTTCCAGTCTCCTCAGACAGGACTGCTGTGCACTGCTAAGCCCTAGATTCCCAGGACCTCTGCCTCCACAGTTGGGGCTGCTGTGCCATGCTGCACCAGGCCACTAAAGGTGGGGCTTTTGCTGCATCCTGAACTCCCCCAAATCAGCAGGGTAGGTGCAACACGTGCCCCTTGTCTCAGTCAGGGCTGTAGTACCCTGATGCCACACTGTGCCCTCTTGCATCATAGAGCCTCTTGATTCCACAGTTAGGGTTGTTGCTCCATGCTGCTCCCTGCCACCAGATTCAGATCATTTGGTACACTACCCAAGCTGCTTGAAAGAACAAACATTAATCTTGTATTATAGGTTGCTGACAGAGAGTAGCAGGGTGCAGCAGCCCTACCTGTAGTGGCATAGGACTCTAGGACACAGCTGGCCTCAACAGTCTTGAATGTGTCAACATGGTTACAGGGTGCAACAGCCTTAGATGTGGTGCCAGAGACACAGGACAGCATAGTGCAGATGCCATGACCATGTGGAAGGACAAAGGGTGGCATCAGGGTACAGCAGCCTTGACTGTGACACAGGCTTCACATTATGCAGTGGCCCTGCCCATTTGGGGGCAGTGGAAGTGGATAGAAGGGGCAGCAAAATCCCCACCTTTGGTGGTGCAGCAGCCCTGATTGTGGAGACAGAGTCCCTGGGACTCTAGGGCTTAGCAGAGCACAATAGTCCTGTCTGTGGAGACTGGAACAGGAGGCAACAGGTGACATTGGCCCTGACTGGGGGGGGGCAGTGGGGAGCAAATTGCAGTAGCCTCACCTGAGGGGCAAGAGATGGGGACATCAGGATAACATATAGTATATCTAGTTACACACATATATGATGTATTTCCATAAAGAATCCCTCAGAGGAATGAATTTTGTGAATTCATACAGTACATGTTCCTGAAACAGCAAAGTGTGTCAGACACCTGGTTGTCAATCTGACATAACAACAATATTGTTCTCACATGGTCATATGTATGGAGGCTACATCAAAGACACACTATTTCTAAGAGTTAAAATTTAGATTTATTTTATATCCATTAAAGAATCCTGTATTATTTATATAGACAAATAACAATGCAGAGTTTTTACATGACAGAACTCATCTGCAATACAGACAGGAGATTTCACACAAACATTCATTTTATACCACTGTAGTTATTCACTGAAAGACAAATGACCAACTCTTTATGAGAACAGAATGATAGATTGTAACCTAATGTATCTAAACACAAACCAGGTGGGTTAGTAGCACACTTTTAGTTAAGACAATTAGCCCAACAGATTACTGTGACTGGGAAGTGCACCAGCTATTACAGGCGATTAAGGACTTCATTTGTGCAGCAACAGGCTGGGCAGGAGTGATCTCATCACTCACTAATAGAGACAGGAAGAGCTTTACTGTTCTTCACTGTTTTCAGTTACTGCAGAGAACATTAACAGACTGATTTAAAGAAAACCACAAAACCAAACAGCATGATATTTTCAGGAAACACTAATCATGATGCAGACTAAATTATTGTGTTTACTATAAATCTGTACAACACTGGCATTTGATATTTTTTTTCAGTTCAAAGTTTATTAGGTTTTCCATTACAGAGAAAAGTTCTATAACTTACATGTATTCCAGACAATGTACACAGGATAATACTGATAGTACCTTTATCCCTCCCATCCCTCCCTGCTCTTCCCTACCCTCCCTCCCATTCCCTTCCCTGGCACAGAACAGTCAGATTTTGTAAAAATAAAATAAAATATTGGCTTAATGTAATAGGGCACTGTAATCAGCAACCTAAGGAGTAAAGAGCATATAAGGTTCCCCAAATTTTGGTAAATCTCTTTAATATATTGTGAAAGATTGCTATTACTTTCTCCTTCCTGAGATTTGCCAGGAGTTCATTTAACTATTCAACATATGAAATATCCTCCTTGTCTTTCCAATGTCTCAATACCAATTTTTTAAGGGCCATTGATTTTAAAGACATGTAATATTTACAGTTGGGTACTGAAATCCCCAAAAAGTCTCCTAGACGACAAATCACCTCTGTAAACAGGTCATTCAGTCCCATAAGGGGATCTGGTCTTTGCTTAATGAGGGCCCATAGAGGGGCAATTTTAGGACAGGACCACAAGATATGGAGCAATGAGCCCTCCTCTAATTTGCGTCTTGTACATGTAGATGAGGATAACAAACCTAGTTGGGCTAGTCTTTCTGGAGAATAGTACAGGTTGTGCAAGATTTGAAATTGCATGAAACGGAGCCTATCTTGAGTGACACATTTGTGACAGTTGTGCCACAAGACAGACCAGTTTATGATTAAGTTTGGAAAATAAGTAGACCAAAAACCAGAGGGACCAAAACAATCCAGGTAAACCAAATCATATAGATATCCATACATCTTGGATGCTGCATGTGGAAATCCTGCTATTGGGAGCAAATTCTCATTGAAGGAAAACGTTGCTGGCTGTGGTGGGACTGTCCCTAAAACTTTCAGCAGGAGATGCCCGAGTTGGAACACTTTAAAAACCATAAAGTTTGGGATATTGAATTTTCTTATGATTTCTACTGAGGAAAGCCAAGTCCCATCTCCCTTTATGAATTGAGTTATTAAACAGCCTTCTAATTTAGGTAGCCATTAAGGACAAAAAGTGCTTTACCATCTATCTTAAAGTTGGGATTTCCCCATACCGTTTGCACTGGATCTCTCGTAAGATCATATTTAAGATATGAGCACAATTGAGATTGAGCTCTTATAGAAATAGCTATGGGGAAGTCTTTAGGTGTGGAGGGAGAATTTTTAATTTTGTATGCAAAAGAGCAGAAGGAGAGAGGCCTTGTGCTTTTATTGGGACTATTTCAATTTTGAGCCAGATTGGAGTGAATAGGGAGGTGGTTTGTGGGTTCTCCTCAGAAAGCCAGTGAAGATACCTGTATTTGTTGGCATGACTTGCCCAATAGTACAAACCAAGATGTGGGAGGCATAGGCCCCCCTTAACCTTCGGAGCAGCTAGTTTATGAAAGGCTATTCTTGGCCTCTTATCTGATCAAATAAAATCTGTGATTATACAGTGAATTTTCTTGAACCAGGAGAGGGGAAGCCAAATGTTCAATAGATTGAGTGGATAGAAAATATGCGGAAAAACATTCATCTTGATTAAATTGATTTTCCCCCATAAAGAAAGTGGGAGATGGGACCATCGTTTCAATCTTGGTTAATTGTGTGTATCAAGGAGTCTAAGTTTAGCTTCTGAAGTTGTGTTGGATTTTTTGTAAGCTCTATTCCTAAGTATTTAATGGAATCAGCTTTCCAGGAAAGATCCAAGGATGTTACTTCATTTTTTAAGAGTTTTACAGTATGATTAAGGGGGACAAAACTGTTTTATTCCTACTTAGCTTACAGTTAGACTTTTTACTGAATTCTCTGATGATGTCTAACATGGGGAGAATGGAAGTAGTTGGGTGTATTATTTGAAGGAGAAGGTCATCAGTGTAAGCAGAGACCTTGATTTCATAGACCTGGATTGATATACCCTGAGTCCTCTAACAGTCAGTTAGCCTTCGTATCAGAGGTTCAAGGTAGAGGTTAAAAAGCAGTGGGGAGAGGAGTAGCTCTGCCTCATACCCAATTGCAAAGGAAATGGTTCAGAGATAGTTCCATTTTCTGATACCTTGGGAGATGGGCATTTATATAAACTGGATATCCATTTCTGAAATTCTGGTGGAAAATTGAAAGCATTAAGGGTATGGAACAGAAAATTCCAGTTAACTCTGTCGAACACCTTCTCGGTGTCCAGAGAAACTAATGCTGCTGGAAAGTTTGCATCCCTGGACACCGAGAAGATGTGAGACAATGAACATAGATGGTCTGTAGAGGATCTACCTTTCATGAATCCCACTCATTCTGACCCTATGAGATCAGGGAGAACTATATTAATACGGTCAGCTAATAATTTGGCCAGAATTTTTATATCTTGATTAAGAAGTGAAATTGGCCAGTAACTTGTTACTAATTTGAGATTTTTATCAGGCTTAGGTAAGAGAACAATTAAAGCTTCAAACATGGATTTATCAGTTTCTGCCCTGATAAGGTATGTTGGTATAATGGTAAAAGCAAGGGGATAAGCTCATCAGCAAACCTTTTATAGAACTTGAGGGAGAACCTGTCTGGTCCTGGGGTTTTATCCGATGGGAGATCTTTAATTATTTTTATCAGTTCTGCTTTTGATAAAGGTGATAGAAGGAAAAGTTGTTTTCCTTCTGAAAGGGAGGGAAGATGGGAGTCTTGTTGGAAATTATCTAATTCTGAATCCGAGGGAGGGTTTGGCATTGAACTATATGGCTGTTTGAAATAATGACTAAATTCTGTGACAATATCCATTGGGGAGGTTTTTAGTGTGACATCAGATTGTGAGTGAATTGCCATATCAGTCGTGAGGATTCCTGCTGTTTGATACAGAGTACAAGCAAGCATCCAGCTTTTCCTCTTTGGTCCGTGTATGATGCTTTAGATTTTAAAACTGCATACTCCACTTGTTCTCCAAGAAGTTCTAAATACGAGTTTGTAAGTTTGGCCAAATCCTGTCTAATTTGCTCCGATGAGTGATGAGTAAGTTTATTTTCTATATTTTGTATTTAAGAAAGATTGGTCGACAGTTGCTATTCTCTTTTTTCTTTTTATTTGATGCTATACCAATTAGGATACCTCTTAAGTATGCTTTCAATGTGTACCACTCCATATAGAGCCTATTAGTAGAATTTTGATTAATACTAGTAAATTGTTCAATTTGGTTAGAGATATATTTAGTTACTTCAGGGTCCTTTAAAATTTGATTATTAGTTTTCCAACGTCTCCCAACTTTGGGAAGAGAGGAGAAGGAAATCTGACAGGCCACCAGGGAATGGTCTGATGGAGGGCCTGGGTGAATGGTAGAGTCCAGCATCCCTGGGAGCAGGTAATGAGAAATCAGTAAGCAGCCAATACCAGATGATGTTCCATGCACTTTTGAAGTGATAGTGTAACTCCTACCTGAAGGGTGCGGGACGCGCCAAACATCACACAGGCCCACTTGATCCAGTAGTTCCCTAAGTGCCCTTTGGGCTGGAGAAAGTCCTCTCTGACAAGGTCCAGATTGATCAATAGTTGGATCAAGAATCAAATGTAAGCCTTCCCCCAATAATTATTGGAATAGAAAGGAAAGGCATTATGATAGTAATTAGATGTGTAAAGAACCCTGGAGTATCCGTATTTGGTCCCTACATGTTTCCCAGTGATATGTCAGTAGCACTGTATTTTACCTTTAACCAACACAAATTTTCCATGAGGGTCCTTAATAATTTGAATGGGGGAAAATGGAATTGCTCTTGCTAGCAATATCATGATGCTGCAACTCAGAGTAGTCCCTTCTGCAGAAAAAAATCTGTCCTATCTGTTGTCTCCTCATCTGTATAGCTTCTGGATCTAGTAAATGAGTTTCCTGAATGAACATGATCTCTGCCTTTAGTACAACAACAAAACAGGAAAGGGACCTGGGGGTAATCATATCAGATGACCTTAAGGTTAGCAAGCAATGTGAGAAGGCAGTAGGGAGGGCCGGGGGTATACTGGGATGTATAGGGAGAGGCATCAGCAGCAGAAAACAGGAAGTTGTTATCCCTCTGTACAGACAGTTGGTGAGACCCCATCTGGAATACTGTGTCCAGTTCTGGAGACCCCATCTCCGCAAGGACATAGACAGGATAGAGGCAGTCAGAGGAGGGCAACTAAAATGGTGCAGGGTCTGCAAGAGAAGCCGTTATGAGGAGAGACTAAAGGGGCTTAATATGTATACCCTTGAGAAAAGAAGGGAGAGGGGACATGATAGAAACTTTCAAGCACCTCAAGGGAATCAACAAAGTCCAAGAGGGTAGCATCTTTCAGAAAAGAGACTTGCAAGAACAAGGGACACAATTTAAAAGATAGAAGGAGGGCAGTTCAGGGGCAATGTGAGGAAGTATTATTTCACAGAGAGGGTAGTGGATGCATGGAACAGCCTTCCTGAGGACGTGGTGGGGTCTAAAACTGTGGGAGAATTCAAGAATGCATGGGACAGACATAAGACAATTCTTGTGGAGGGCAGGAAGATATAGGCTGTTGGTTAACTAGGATCTGCGGCCTATCCTGTAGGTAGGGAAATAGGCAGACTAGATGGGCCTAGCGGTCCTTATCTGCCATCAAAGTCTATGTTTCTATGTAGTAGACTGAGATGTTTCAAGATTTTATATTGCTTAATTTTCTTTCTAGGCCCTTTAATGTTCCATGTTACAAACGGCAGATCCCTAGCCATATGTCCATGCTCTGTCAAATGTGAAATCATCAGGTCTTGTAGGTTGAAGATATCTTTCACATGCCCTGTTCAGTGCTCACTCTGTGCTGATCACCCACCCTTCCTTAATCCCAACTAAAACCCCATATTTACCCTCATGACCCAGATATACATGTGCTGTGTGCCTAAAGTTCTCAAACTTCAAATTGTTCCTGCCCATCCCACCTCCCTCATTGTTACACAATATGTTTTACAGAGCTCCTTTTCACCATTCCCTCCCTCCCTCCAGCCACCCATACTGAATCTCTTCCTTGATGAATTAACAGGAATATATATCTGAAAGGGTAGGGGTCAGTTGCAAAGGAAAAACAACTGAAAATTCCCTTGTGACCGCTTTCCTCCTGAAACTTATCCTTTGTAATAAACACAGCAACCTCTATCACCCTATTAATTATTATAAACTATTAACTTTTAACCAAAGAAACAATCTGCTAAGATGAAGTTTGTGGGTATGAATAATACATGTAGCCTTACGTTAGACTTTGTTCCCCAGGTAGCGCATCTTTAGACTATTAATATTGCTTTTCACGTATAAAAACAATTACAGAGTTACCCACAATAAAGTATAATCATGTTCTGAGAAAGTCCAGCCATGACCTTAATTTTGGTCTGAGAATGACAAAGCTGAGTCTATTCCCCAAACTGAACAGCTAGAAAATAGATAAAATTACAAGCCATTAAAATAATTATTATATCTTAAAAGTCCTTTTCAGTCCAATGTATCAGAAAAATAAAAATAACTTCAGGCTGATTCAACTGTGAGCTAGCCATCTGTGCGAAGGAAAGAATGACAAAATCATTTTCAACTAAAATCGTCTAATGAGCGATGTTGTGGGCAATTTGCACCATCTAGTGGCCAATTTGCATTATAGCATTGTGAAAACGTAAATCTTGTACATCTGGGCCCAGATATTCAAAAGGGTTGCGCCCCGGCATGATATTCAAAAGGGAAAAGTGTGCCGCACAAATCCCAATGCGCCGGAGTGCATCAGTAATGTATGCAAGCACAGGTGGGGGGGCGTGCCCATACATAACCTGCATAGCCCGATATTCAGCCCGGGATGTGCAGAACCATGCATGAGCAACTCCTACTTTCACCTGCACAAAGTTAAACCAAAAAAAAAAGGAACAAATGATGGCCACCCACAGGTAAGCTGCCGCATTACAGGGCGCAACATGGCAGCTGCTACCTGTGGGTGGCCACCTGAGTTCCTGCCGCACCTGGCGGCACCCCCCATGCCCCATCGCGGGCACCTGTTTAAATAAACTCCCCCTTCAATACTCCTGGTGGTCCAGTGGACCGAGTGCTGCCCGATCGCAGGCATCTGGTTAAATAAAAAAAAAAAACGGCCTATATCTCTAGTCATCCAGTGGACTGCTATGTGCCCAGTCATGGGCATCGGTAAAATAACCCCCCGGCCAATATCCCTGGTGGTCCAGTGGACCGCACTCTACCCGATTGTGGGCATCTGTTTAAATCACCCCCCCGGCCAATATCCCTGGTGGTCCAGTGGACCGCACTCTACCCGATCGCGGGCATCTGTAAAACATAAAAAACTTCCTATTACCCTGGTGGTCTAGGGTAACCCCCTCCCCACCAGCCCACTGAGCTTCACTGCCCAGCTCCCCCCAGACAGCTGGTGGGCAGCAGCACCCCACCTGCCTGCCGCCCCACTGCCCGCTGACTGACAGCTCGGTAGGGTTGCATGCCCATGGGTTCACAGCGTGAGCCAAAGGGCATGCAGCCCATTCCATACTACACAGTCCAGATATGTGAATGAATCTGAGCAGTCAGTCAACAGGTGGTGGGGTAGCAGAAGGGTGGGGTGCTGCTACCCGCTGGCTGACCAGGGTGGTGGGGCTCAGTGGGTGAGTGGGGAGGGGGGTACCCTAAACCACCAGGGTAATAGGATGTTTTTTATGTTTTACAGATGCCCGCGAATGGGCAGAGTGAGGTCCACTGGACCACCAGGGATATTGGCCGGGGGGTGATTTAAACAGATGCCCGCGATCGGGCACATAGCAGTCCACTGGACCACCAGGGATATTAGATGAGGATATCTTATTTAGACAAATGCCTGTGATCGGGCTGCAGGGGGTGTCGGTCCATGACGACTGCTGCCTGGCAGGGCACCAGGCGCAAGTCATCGGGGATCGGTGCACCTGCATGCTAATGGGATGCAAATGGGGCCATAATGACATGCAAATGGCCCCATGTGTACCTTGAATAAATTATGGCCCCATTTGCATGTCCCCTTCTGAATATCGCAGGTGCTGTGATAGCACAATGGCACTTGTGCTAGCGCATCTTCATGCTCCACTCTGGCCACTTGCGCTGGCACAATGCCACTGCGCCATGCACAGTGGGGGTGGCCAGGGTGCAATATTCAAAGCTGCTGAGCCATAGTGCAGCTCCATTGAATATCGCCCAGGCCACACCCCTGTGCAGCCAAGTTGAGCTGTGCCCAGGCTTGCGTCACAGCCTGGTGCAGTTTGAATATCCGAACCCTGGTCACATTAACACAAAGATGCTCAGTAGTTAGTAACAGATTAAATTGAACTAAGGGAACATAGATAGCAGCCTCATTATTTACTCTTTTGTGCTATTCAGCTCCACGTCAACAGTAGCATCAGCAGACAGTAATGCTAGCCTAAGTCTCCAACTGCCCAATACAGTATATGGTGGTTTTAGGAGGTTATACTTTGGCCATATCAAAGTTCTGAAAGAAGCCAAACCACACCAGAATGAATTTTAACAGGACTTCCTCTGGTTCTTCACAGTTTGGTGTAAACTGAGGACTTAGTTCCCTTGAAGCCTCATAATAGAAAGTACATTAGGCAAGAACATGGCATGTTCCTTATCTGGTATGCAGCCCTCGCAACAAATAAAGTCAGCATGCATTTGGGTACAGATAGTGGGTCAGTCAGGGATTTATGACCTGAACTTAGGGTAGTTTTAAGGAATAAGATATTGCAATTTCCTCTTTACCAGCTTTTTGAGGGAACAATTCAGCAGAGATCACAGGCCATTTCAAGTGCCTCAGAAAAGATTAGGAAGGGTTACTTTTAGGTTAGTCAGGGCCACCTCGGGATCCTCATAGGACACCCATGAACTGGCAATTTGTACCTGCAGCCTCGCCAGGTAATTCATATGGAATTTGATTCCTGTGGCTATGATCTTTGAAACCAGAGGGTGGAAGGCTGTTCATCTGATCCTGATAGATGCTGGAAGGTCTTGCGCCACTCGTATCTTGACCCCTTCCCAGCAGACTTCCTGCAGTTCCTTTACTTTCATCAGAAAGTGTTGGCGTTTGGGATAATTAAGGAAATGGAAGATTAGTGGTCTAGGCTGGGCTTCTGCTGGTGGGATAGGGTGCAAAGCCCGGTGTGTCCTGTCTATTACATATTTAGGCCTGAAAGGAGAGGGGCCTGTGATCCTCTCAACCAATTTCTGGATGAAGATTGTAGTATCCAATCCCTCTTCATTTTCTGGCAGACCGATGAGGACCACATTATTCCTACGGCTGTGGCCCTCTAGGTCTTCAATCTTTTGTTTCATTTTGGATATTTTCTGCCGGGTGGTAATCAGTTCAGGGTCTATTTTGTTAACTTTTTTTTCTAGTGAACTTATCCGGGCTTCACCATCTGCGGTTCTGATTGAAATGTCCTCCATAGCTTGTGCCAGAGATTTAAGTTCGGCTGAGATGGAGTGCATCTCCTATCAAAAGGGTTGAAACTCCTCTAAGAATCTGGTGAGGATAAGCAGTTCCTGGTCCTATGATGTAGCACCCATACTGTGTGGATCCATGGCACTAGTAGCCCTGGCTTTTTTGGGGCCTTCTCTGACATAGGTGAGGGAGTGTGCTGAGGGTAAACTTTCTGCATTTCTGCCTCCATAAGATGAAGAGATCGATCTTGGAAGTAGGCAGCAAAATGGTAAGTTTTCTGGTCAGGTTTCTTTGTTAGTCGCCGATTTTTCTGTTGCTGAAAAATTAACTTTGAAGAAACGGGTGGCTGGAGCGATGAGATAGAGCAGTTACCAGTCGTGCTGCATCACGTGGACCACTGGCATTTGATCTTTAACTGTGGTGGTGCATTAGTACAACTCTATGTGGATGATGCAATACTCTACAGATCTTCCTAGGATATCTACGCCCAGACAGCAAATCTTGAGGTAGACTTCCAAGCTCTAGAATATTGGTTCTTAAATAATCAACTGGTTCTCAATAAGAAAAAAAAAACAATATTATGCTCTTTCGTCACATCTCCTTCAAAATCCCATATAACACACCCTTCCTCTTAAAAACCTTCTCGGGAACTCCACTGGAAAATGTCTCATCATTCAATACCTGGAACTCATGCTTGATGAGAACCTAGTGCTCAAGACACATGAAAACAACACCATCAAAACCACTAATCAAAAACTTGGGCTACTTTACTACTCAGCATCCTGCCTCTCAAAGCATACCAGAATGATCACTGCTTCTGCCACCCTGCTCTCTGGTGTATTCTATGCAGCACCGGTCATCCACTTGGTTAAGGCTCCGTTACTGAACAAACTAAAAAAGACATACCATAGGATAGCTCGCTCTGCTGCCACAGACCCTGCCCATACTCACCACTGGCTTGTACTCAGCAAACTAGGCTGGCCAACCTTTGACAACACATTTGACTTCCCTGTGCACTGTACCTCCTTTAAGTTGATTCATCACCCCCACACACAGTCTGATGGGCCTGCTATCCCTAAAACCAACCCCTCATGTACTAAGATCTTCTAGCCTACCATTATTACAGCACCCGAAGGCCAGGCTAAAGATGGGCCAAAGATCCTATGGTGTCACTGCCCCCAGAATTTGAAACAATTTGACGCACCCTCTACTTTCCTGAAAAAACAATTCAAAAAAATCTACAAGGATGAGTTCTTCAACATCCCCCCCCCAATGCAGAGGCAACTGTTATTAACAAGTAAGGCCACATGTGACTAATGTTAAGTGTCTCTCTAAGTCTCTGCAATGGTCACAAACAACTTCTCTTCTCTCCTATCTCAAAGCCAAGCTGCTCTCCTCACTTTTCACTCCTCCTCTTCCTAGATTAACATCAGACTGCAACCTGAACCCCATGTCATGTCTCTAACCAAATACAATTGAATCTGGCTATTCTTAGTTATCTTTATTTTTTTATTTAAAGTCTAGGATTACAAGTACCTTTGAGCCAAGGCTGTTTTACAAAGGTTCCATGTCAATTGAGGTACAATAGAAACATTACATAGAGTTGAGTAACAATGCAGAAATGGTTTACAGACATGTTTAAGCAGCTGAATTACATTACATTTAGGGAAAGAAGTGGGTACCAGGGGGGCAGGGTAGCCAGAAATAGCTGAGGCTTGGAATGGACACAAGAAGAGCAGTGCAGCTGTGGGCATTTGTCAGGCCTCAAAAAAGTGCTTGGGGGTAGGGGGCAAAACAGATGGGGAGGGTAGGCTGTAGGATGAGGGAGAGATGGGGTAGGTGTAAGAGTAGAAGTGCTAGGAGGGAGATCAGATAATGAGGGAAGATCGCAGGAGCTAGAGGCAGCTAGGTGGAGGTGAAGGTTGACTTTGAATGGGCCTAGCTGAGAGGAGCTCTTTGTTGAGTCATTAATCCAGCTCGGAGCTTGGTACACAAAGGATCTTTGGCCCTGTGTGGTGCGGCACCGAGGAATGTGCAGCATTTGATTTTCTGAAGCCCTGGTGCGGCGGGGGTTGCGTGCTGTATGGAGAAGAGTTTGGACTCCGAGGGGAGCAAGATGTAGCACAAGGCTCTTAGCCAATAGACAAGTTTGGTACTTGATACAGTTTGATAACTGGAGCCACCCTGTTTGGGCATAGAGGACACATGTATAGGTGAGTCGGTGGGATCCTGTGATGAGTCGGCAGGCTTTGTTTAGGGCCAAGGATAAGCACCTGAGGGCTATGTCAGTTGCAGAACCATAAATAATCAGGCCATAGTTGATTAGAAAAACAACAAAGCTCTGTACTGCTATCCTTAAGGCATCTGAGGTAAGGCATTGCCTGTGCCTGTGGAGGAGACCAATGTGTGTGTTTGCGGCTTTGGCGACACTATCTATGTAGATGCCACAGGACAGGTTTCTGTCTATAGTGATATTTAAAGGAGTGAACCTGTTTGAGGACAGTACCAAGGCAATTTGTAATATTAAGGGGGTGAAGTCTATGTTTGTTGTGGGAGCCACTGAAAAGAATTGACTTGGTTTTCTTATAGTTGAAAACCAGCTTTTGACTACTAAACCTTGTTTCAATGGAGGTGAAACCCTTCTGAAGCTTGTTTTGGAGTAGGTGGGGTCCTGTTGGGTGTTGTGAATGACAGCATCATCAGCATAGAGTAGGATTTGTTCCAGACAGGATTGTAGAAGATTGTTCAAAAACAGGCTAAGGAGGAGTGGCCCGAGAATGGATCCCTGGGGGACTCCTGAGCGTACAGGTCTAGCATCTGAGAGGACATCAGTAATTTTTACTCTTTGGAACGGTTTTCCAGGTAGCTCTTAAACCAAGTTGTAGACTTAGGGGAGAGCCCAGCTTTAAGCAGTTCTGTGAGGAGTATTTGATGATAGATGGTGTCAAAAGCCTTGGTCAGGACTATGAAGACTGAACCAGTGAGGTAATTATTGTCCAGGGAGTTGTGAATTGTTCCTGTGAATTCAAGGAGGGCAGATGTGGTGCTGTGGCCTTTTTCTGAAGCTGTGCTGTTGTTTACAAAGGATGTCATACTTGTCCAGATATTCCATCAGCTGGTCAGAGACCAGACATTCGATGGCTTTAGAGAGAGGGGGGGTAGTATGGATATAGGCCTATAATTACCATGAAGGGCTTTCTTGCTGTTTAAATTGTTGACATCTGGTCAGTGAATGGCATAAATGTTCCTGCACATGGTATAAAATGTTAATCTGCCTGCTGCCTCCCCTGGCTACCTGCAAACTACCTGAATCCTGAATTCTTTGGTTATTGCCTAATTGGGTACTGTTATTTACCTATGGCTTAACTGTTTATTGTGTCTTACTCTACTATTCTATGTGGATTATTGTATGATGTTTTGTTCTTGGAATGCTTTATTCTTCGAGTCGTCACTGACTGTCTCAGTTGACCTACCCAGTCATCAAAATTCAAATAAATAAATAAACAAATAAATAATCATTAGTCATGTCACACCAGCCACTCATCATGACTCCGAGACAAATCAAGTTCTTCATCTTCATGGTCACAGTTCATGAATTATAAAACTTTAAGTTTTGGGGTTGTTAATTGCATGTAAGCCTGTTTTGTAGTATAACAGCTTGACCACTGTAGTCATTAATATGTGTTTTCAGGTTAGGGAGTTTTGTGTGGTACAGGTCAAAGAAGTACAGTACATCTGTAGGTATTTGTGTACAGTTCATAATGTCACGCCAGTTACTCATTGAGAGACAAATCACATCCATCTCGAATCACAGCAGTTAAAATGTTTTTCAGTTCTGATGATACACTGCAGACTTGTAAAGATGACTTAAAAATTAATGAATCTTTTTAAACTTTTTTACAATAAAGCCCCCCTCCCAAAAAAAACTTACCTTTACTGGCTTGACAGTATTCCAACACCAAAATTCCTCATTAAGCCACAAAATGCACACCCCAAGTTTGACTATATGATGTGATACAAAAAAAGCAATGATTACATGTGTATATATAGAAAAATTATATATACACACACATACACACACACATATACATTTAAAGTCAGGTTCTATGGAAAAACATGATGGTGCCAGGTACATTAACTTACTAAGGGTAGTATTAGTGTACAAACAGAGGGCATCCTTCCTGTCAGGGGTCAGTGCTGCAGACATTGCTCAACCAAGAGCATAATCACGTAATCATGAACAGTTAAATCAATGATCGGGTTATCCTTCTAGCACATCATTTGGCAAGACACAGTGCATCTGCCCAGTCACGTCAAAGAAGCATTACATGAAGTTCCAACAGCAGCAGCAGGGGACATATGCAGTTCTTAGTGGAGCGTGTGCACGCATGACTGAATGTGGCATGAATTAATGGAGACATTACTTTCAATTTTCTTTGTTATTTCTCTTTGTCTGGTGTTGTGAATTTTCTTGAAATAAGGCAGCAACAGTTTGCAGGTCCACATTAATTCTGGGGACTGGGCTGGGTGCACTGCATGCGTGACTAAGTGCGGCATGAATTAATGGAGACTTTTCATTCTATTTGGGGGTGCACATTAATTCTGGTTACTGGGTGGGTACACTACAAGCATGACTGAGTGCGGCATGAATTAATGGAGACTTTTCAATCTATTTGGGGTTGCACATTAGTTCTGAGGACAGGGTGGTTGCACTACAAGCATGACTCAGTGCGGCATGAATTAATGGAGACTCTCAACTCTATTTGGTGGTGCACATTAGTTCTGGGGACTGGGTGGGCACACTGCATGCATGACTGAGTGCGGCATGAATTAATGGAGACTTTTCACTCTATTTGGGGGCGCACATTAATTCTAGGGACTAGGTGGGCACACTGCAAGCATGACTGAGTGCGGCAGGAATTAATGGAGACTTTTCACTCTATTTGGGGGCGCACATTAATTCTGGGGACAGGGTGGGTGCACTGCATGCGTGACTCAGTGCGGCAGGAATTAATGGAGACTTTTCACTCAATTTGGGGATGCACATAAATTCTGGTGACTGGGTGGGTGAACTGCATGCATGACTGAGTGCGGCATGAATTAATGGAGAATTTTCACTCAAGTTAGGGGTGCACATTAATTCTGGGGAATGGGTGGGTGCACTGCATGCATGACTGAGTGCGGCATGAATTAATGGAGACTTTTCAATCTATTTGGGGAGCACATTTATTCTGGAGACTTGGTGTGTGCACTACATGCATGACTGAGCGTGGCATGAATTAATGGAGACTTCTCATTCTATTTGGGGGAGCACATTAATTCTGGGGACATGTTTTGCGCACTACAAGCATGACTGAGTGCGGCATGAATTAATGGAGAATTTTCATTCTATTTGGGGTGCACATTAATTCTGGGGAGTGGGTCGGTACACTACATGCATGATGGAGTACGGCATGAATTAATGGAGACTTTTCATTCTATTTGGAGGTGCACATTAATTCTGGGGAGAGGGTGGTAGCACTAAATGCACGACTGAGTGCGGCATGAATTAATGGAGACATTGCATTCTATTTGGGGGTGCACATTAATTCTGGGAACTGGGTGGGTGCACTGCATGCATGACTGAGTGCGGCATGAATTAATGGAGACTTTTCACTCTATTTGGGGGCGCTCATTAATTCTATGTACTGGGTGTGTGCACTACATGCATGACTGAGTGCCGCATGAATTAATAGAGACTTTTCACTCTATTTGGGCGTTCACATTATTTCTGGGGACTGGGTGGGTGCACTACATGCATGACTGAGTGTGGCATGAATTAATATAGACTTCACTGAATTTGAGGGTGCACATTAATTCTGGGGACTGGGTGGGTGCACTACATGCATGACTGAGTGCAGCATGAATTAATGGAGACTTTTCATTCTATTTGGTTGTCCACATTAATTCTGGTGAATGGGTTGGTGAGCTACATGCATGACTGAGTGGGGCATGAATTAATGCAGACTTTTCACTCAATTTTGGGGTGCACATTAATTCTGGGACTGGTTGGTTGCACTACATGCATGACTGAGTGTGGCATGAATTAATGGAGACTTTTCACTCTAGTTGGGGGTGCACATTAATTCTGGGGACAGGGTGGGTGCACTGCAGGCATGACTGAGTGTGGCATGAATTAATGAAGACTTTTCATTATATTTGGGGTGCACATTAATTCTGGGGAGTGGGAGGGTACACTACATGCGTGACTGAGTGCGGCATGAATTAATGGAGACTTTTCACTCTATTTGAGGGAGCTCATTAATTCTGGGGACTGGGTGGGTGCACTGCATGCATGACTGAGTGCGGCATGAATTAATGGAGACTTTTCACTCTATGTGGGGTGTACATTAGTTCTGGGGACAGGGTGGGCACACTGCATGCATGAATGAGTGCGGCATGAATTAATGGAGACTTTGCATTCTATTTGGGGGTGCACATCAGTTCTGGGGACTGGGTGGGTGCACTGCATGCATGACTGAGTGCGGAATGAATTAATGGAGACTTTTCACTCTATTTGGGTGTTCACATTAATTCTGGGGACTGGGTGGGTGCACTACATGCATGACTGAGTGTGGCATGAATTAATATAGACTTCACTGAATTTGAGGGTGCACATTAATTCTGGGGACTGGGTGGCTGCACTACATGCATGACTGAGTGTGGCATGAATTAATGGAGACCTTTCATTCTATTTGGTTGAGCACATTAATTCTGGGGAATGGGTGGGTGAACTACATGCATGACAGAGTGCGGCATGAATTAATGCAGACTTTTCACTCAATTTGGGGTGCAGATTAATTCTGGGACTGGGTGGTTGCACAACATGCATGACTGAGTGTGGCATGAATTAATGGAGACTTTTCATTCTATTAGGTTGAGCACATTAATTCTGGGGAATGGGTGGGCGAACTACATGCATGACTGAGTGCGGCATGAATTAATGCAGACGTTTCACTCAATTTGGAGGTGCAGATTAATTCTGGGACTGGGTGGTTGCACTACATCCATGACTGAGTGCGGCATGAATTAATGGAGACTTTTCACTCTATTTGGGGGCACACATTAATTCTGGGGACAGGGTGGGTGCACAGCAGGCATGACTGAGTGTGGCATGAATTAATGAAGACTTTTCATTATATTTGGGGTGCACATTAATTCTGGGGACAGGGTGGATGCACTGCATGCATGACTGAGTATGGCATGAATTAATGGAGACTTCTCATTCTATTTGGGGTGCACATTAATTCTGGGGAGTTGGTTTGTGAACTACATGCATGACTGAGTGCAGCATGAATTAATGGAGACTTTTCACTCTATTTGGGGTCCACATTAATTCTGGGGACTGAGTGGTTGCACTACATGCATGAGTGAGAGCGGCATGAATTAATGGTGACTTTTCACTCTATTTGGGGGTGCACCATAATTCTGGGGAGTGGGTGGTTGCACTACAAGCATGACTGAGTGCGGCATGAATTACTGGAGACTTTTTACTCTATTTGGGGTGCACATTAGTTCTGGGGACTGGGTGGGCGCACTGCATGTATGACTGAGTGCGGCATGAATTAATGGAGACTTTTCACTCTATTTGGGGGCACACATTAATTCTGGCTGCTGGGTGGGTACACCTCATGCATGACTGAGGGAGGCAGGAATAAATGGAGACTTTTCACTCTATTTGTGGGCCCACATTAATTCTGGGGACAGGGTGGGTGCACTGCATGCATGACTGAGAGTGACATGAATTAATGGATACTTTTCATTCTTTTTGGTTGTGCACATTAATTCTGGGGAATGAGTGGGTGAACTACATGTACGACTGAGTGCAGCATGAATTAATGCAGACTTTTCACTCAATTTGGGGGTGCACATAAATTCTGGGACTGGGAGGGTGCACTACATGCATGACTGAGAGCTGCATGAATTAATGGAGACTTTTCACTCTATTTGGGGGCGCACATTAATTCTGGGGACATGGTGGGTGCACTGCAGGCATGACTGAGTGCAGCATGAATTAATGGAGACTTTTCATTCTATTTGGTTGTACACATTAATTCTGGGGAATGGGTGGATGAACTACATGCATGACTGAGTGACGCATGAATTAATGGTGACATTTCACTCAATTTGGGGGTGCACATTAATTCTGGGGACTGGGTGGTCACACTACATGCATGGCTGAGAGTGGCATTAATTAATGGAGACTTTTCATTCTATTTGGGGTGCACCTTAATTCTGGGGAATGGGTGGGTGCTCTGCTTGATGACTGAGTGAGGCATGAATTAATGGAGACTTTTCATTCTATTTGGGGGTGCACATTAATTCTGGGGAGTGGGTAGGTAAACTACATGCATGACTGAGTGTGGCATGAATTAATAGAGACTTTTTTTTCCATTTGGGGTGCACATTAATTCTGGGGAGTGGGTGGTTGCACTACATGCATGACTGAGAGTGGCATGAATTAATGGAGACTTTTCATTCTATTTGGGGGTGCACATTAGTTCTGGTCTCTGGGTGCGTGCACTGCATGCATGACTGAGTGCGGCATGAATTAATGGAGACTTTTCACTCTATTTGGGGGTGCACATTAATTCAAGGGACTGGGTGGGTGCACTACATGCATGACTGAGTGTGGCATAAATTAATAAAGACTTCACTCTAATTGAGGGTGCACGTTAATTCTGGGGATTGGAGGTTGGACTACATGCATGACTGAGTGTGGCATGAATTAATGGAGACTGTTCATTATATTTGGTTATACACATTAATTCTGGGGACTGGGTGGGTGAGCCACATGCATGACTGAGTGCGCCATGAATTAATGGAGACTTTTCACTCTATTTGGGGGCGCTCATTAATTCTGGGGACAGGGTGTGTGCAATGCATGCATGACTGAGTGTGGCATGAATTAATGGAGACTTTTCACTCTATTTGGGGTGCACATTAATTCAGGGCAGTGGGTGGGTGTACTGCATGCATGACTGAGGACAGCACGAATTAATGGAGATTTTTCACTCAATTTGGGGGTGCACATTAATTCTGGGGACTGGGTGGGTGCACTACATGCATGACTGAGTGTGGCATGAATTAACATAGACTTCACTCTATCTGAGGGTGCACATTAATTCTGGGGACTGGGTGGCTGCAATACATGCATGACTGAGAGTGGCATGAATTAATGGAGACTTTTCATTCTATTTGGTTGTGCACATTAATTCTGGGGAATGGGTGGGTGAACTACATGCATGACTGAGTGCTGCATGAATTAATGGAGACCTTTCACTCAATTAGGGGGTGCACATTAATTCTTGGTACTGGGTGGTAGCACTACATGCGTGACTGCGTGCAGCATGAATTAATCGAGACTTTTCACTCTATTTGGGGGCGCACATTAATTCAGAGGACTGGGTGGGTGCACTGAATGCATGACTGAGTGCAGCATGAATTAATGGAGACTTTTCATTTTATTGGGGGTGCACATTAATTCTGGGGAGTGGGTGGGTACACGACATGCATGACTGAGAGCGGCATGAATTAATGGAGACTTTTCATTCTGTTTGGGGGTGCACATTATTTCAGGGGGACTAGGTGGGTGCACTATATTCATGACTGAGAGTGGCATGAATTAACAGAGAATTTTCATTCTATTTGAGGGTGCACATTAGTATTGGGGACTGGGTGGGTGCACTGCATGCATGATTGAGTGCGCCATGAATTAATGGAAAATTTTCACTTTATTTGGTGGCGCACATTAATTCTGGGGAAAGGGTGGGTGCACTACATGCATGACTGAGTGTGGTATGAATTAATGGAGACTTTTCACTCTATTGGGGGGTGCACATTAATTCAAAGGACTGGGTAGGTGCACTGAATGCATGACTGAGTGCGGCATGAAATAATGGAGACTTTTCACTCTATTTAGAGGGGCACATTAATTCAGGGGACTAGGTGGGTGCACTGCATGCATGACTGAGTGTGGCATGAGTTAATAGAGACTTTTCACTCTGTTTGGGGGTTCACATTAATTCTGGGGACTGGGTGGGTGCACTACATGCACGACCGAGTGTGGCATGAATTAATCTATACTTTTCATTCTATTTAGTTGTGCACATTAATTCTGGGAAATGGGTGGTTCCACTACCTGCATGACTGAGCGCGGTATGAATTTATGGAGACTTTTCACTTTATTTGGGAGTTCACATTAATTCTGAGGTCTGGATGGGTGCTTACATGCATGTCTGAGTGTGGCATGAATTAATATAGACTTCACTCTAGTTGAGGATGTACATTAATTCTGAGGACTGGGTGGTTGCACAATATGCATGACTGAGTGCGGCATGAATTAATATATTCTTCACTCTATTTGAGGGTGCACATTAATTCTGGGGACTGGGTGGTTGCACAACATGCATGACTGAGTGCGGCATGGATTAATGGAGACTTTTCATTCTATTTGGTTGTGCACATTAATTCTGGGGAATGGGTGTGTGAACTACATGCATGACTGAGTGCGGCATGAATTAATGGAGACTTTTCACTCAATTTGGGGGTTCACATTAATTCTGGGGATTGGTGGTTGCACTACATGCATGACTGAGTGCGGCATGAATTAATGGAGTCTTTTCTTTCTATTTGGTTGTACACATTAATTCTGGGGAATGCGTGGGTGAGCTACATGCATGACTGAGTTCAGAATTAATTAATGGAGTCTTTTCACTCAATTTGGCGGTGCACATTAATTCTGGGGACTGAGTGGGTGCACTACATGCATGACTGAGTGCGGCATGAATTAATGGAGTCTTTTCATTCTATTTGGTTGTACACATTAATTCTGGGGAATGCGGGGGTGAGCTACATGCATGACTGAGTTCAGAATTAATTAATGGAGACTTTTCACTCAATTTGGCGGTGCACATTAATTCTGGGGACTGAGTGGGTGCACTGCATGCATGACTGAATGTGGCATGAATTAATGGAGACTTTTCACTCTATTTGGGGGCGCTCATTAATTCTGGGGACTGAGTATGTGCACTGCATGCATGACTGAGTTCGGCAAGAATTAATGGAGACGTTTCACTCTATTTGGGGGTGCACATTAATTCAGGTGATTGGCTGGGTGCACTGCATGCATGACTCAGTGCGGCATGAATTAATGGAGACTTTTCACTCTGTTTGGGGGTGCTCATTAATTCAGGGGAGTGGGTGGGTGTACTGCATGCATGACTGAGGGCAGCACGAATTAATGGAGATTTTTCACTCAATTTGGGGGTGCACATTAATTCTGGGGCTGGGTGGGTGCACTACATGCATGACTGAGTGTGGAATAAACTAATATAGACTTCTCTCTATTTGAGGGTGCCCATTAATACTGGGGAATAGGTGGGTGAACTACATGCATGACTGAGTGTGGCATGAGTTAATGGAGACTTTTCACACAATTTGGGGTGCACATTAATTCTTGGGACTGGGTGGTAGCACTACATGCATGACTGAGTTCGGCATGAATTAATGGAGACTTTTCACTCTATTTGGGGGTGCACATTAATTAAGGGGAGTGGGTGGGTGTACTGCATGCATGACTGAGGACAGCACCAATTAATGGGAGATTTTTCACTCAATTTGGGGGTGCACATTAATTCTGGGGACTGGGTGGGTGCACTACATGCATGACTGAGTGTGGCATGAATTAATGGAGACTTTTAACTCAATTAGGGGGTGCACATTAATTCTTGGGACAGGGTGGTAGCACTGCATGCATGACTGAGTGCAGCACGAATTAATGGAGACTTTTCACTCTATTTGGGGGCGCACATTAATTCAGAGGACTGGGTGGGTGCACTGAATGCATGACTGAGTGCGGCATGAATTAATGGAGACTTTTCATTTTATTTGGGGGTGCACATTAATTCTGGGGAGTGGGTGGGTACACGACATGCATGACTGAAAGCGGCATGAATTAATGGAGACTTTTCATTCTGTTTGGGGGTGCACATTATTTCAGGGGACTGGGTGGGTGCACTACATTCAGGACTGAGTGTGGCATGAATTAACGGAGACTTTTCATTCTATTTGAGGGTGCACATTAGTACTGGGGACTGGGTGGGTGTACTGCATGCATGATTGAGTGCGCCATGAACTAATGGAAACTTTTCACTTCATTTGGTGGCGCACATTAATTCTGGGGAAAGGGTGGGTGCACTACATGCATGACTGAGTGTGGTATGAATTAATGGAGACTTTCAACTCTATTTGGGGGTGCACATTAATTCAGGGGACTAGGTGAGTGCACTGCATGCATGACTGAGTGTGGCATGAGTTAATGGAGGCTTTTCACTCTGTTTGGGGGTTCACATTAATTCTGGGGACTGGGTGCGTGCACTACGTGCATGACCGAGTGTGGCATGAATCAGTAAAGACTTCACTCTATTAGAGGGGTGCACATTAATTCTGGGGACTGGGTGGTTGCACTACATGCTTGACTGAGTGTGTCATTAATTAAAGGAGAGTTTTCATTCTATTTGGTTGTGCACATTAATTCTGGGGAATGGGTGGGTGAACTACATGGATGACTGAGTGCAGCATGAATTAATGGAGACTTTTCACTCAATTTGGGGGTTCACACTAATTTTGGGGATTGGTGGTTGCACTACATGGATGACTGAGTGCGGCATGAATTAATGGAGTCTTTTCATTCTATTTGGTTGTACACATTAATTCTGGGGAATGCGGGGGTGAGCTACATGCATGACTGAGTGCGGAATTAATTAGTGGAGACTTTTCACTGAATTTGGCGGTGCACATTAATTCTGAGGACTGGGTGGGTGCACTGCATGCATGACTGAATGCGGCATGGATTAATGGAGACTTTTCACTCTATTTGGGGGCGCTCATTAATTCTGGGGACTGGGTGTGTGCACTGCATGCATGACTGAGTGCTGCCAGAATTAATGGAGACGTTTCACTCTATTTGGGGGTGCACATTAATTCAGGTGATTGGCTGGGTGCACTGCATGCATGACTGAGTGCGGCATGAATTAATGGAGACTTTTCACTCTATTTGGGGGTATTCATTAATTCAGGGGAGTGGGTGGGTGTACTGCATGCATGACTGAGGGCAGCACGAATTAATGGAGATTTTTCACTCAATTTGAGGGTGCACATTAATTCTGGGGACTGGGTGGGTGCACAACATGCATGACTGAGTGTGGCATGAATTAATATAGACTTCTCTCTATTTGAGGGTGCCCATTAATTCTGGGGACTGGGTGGTTGCACTACATGCATGACTGAGTGCAGCATGAATTAATGAAGGCTTTTCATCCTATTTGGTTGTGCACATTAATTCTGGGGAATAGATGGGTGAACTATTTTTTTTTTTTTATTTATTTTAAGAATCAGTTTACAATCTTTGAGCCAGAGGCTCGTTTCCAAAGGTACTTTGTCACATAAAGACATACATTGTGTTTTTGGTTACATAGCAAAGATTTGCAAAACAATCGGCGTTCAACAGAGGCGCCACGTCACATTGTGGTCAGACAAATACAACTGGGTACAGGGTACATGTAATTGATAACAGGTGTTACACAAGTTGGTATCAAGTGAGCAATCTGGTAGGTAAACACTGAAACAGCTGGCACTGGCCAGGTTAAACATAGGCATGGTGTACACGGAAGTGGTGGCGGGGATGGTTAGGTGGAGAGCTGCCCGGGGGGCATTGTCAAGAGAAGCAGAGGTGGAGGCTATGTTCAGAGACAGGAGCAGTTACGAGTGCTGAAGATGTGGTTCCGAAGTGTGGTTTTGAACTTGGAGATGGTGATGGCATTGGTGATGGTGGCAGGGAGAGAGTTAAACCAGGTACTACTACTAACACGTACACTGTTAAACTACATGCATGACTGAGTGCGGCATGAATTAATGGAGACTTTTCACACAATTTGGGGTGCACATTAATTCTTGGGACTGGGTGTTAGCACTACATGCATGACTGAGTGCGGCATGAATTAATGGAGACTTTTCAATCTATTTGGGGGTGCACATTAATTCTGGGGAGTGGGTGGGTACACTACATGCATGACTGAGTGTGACATGAATTAATGGAGACTTTTCATTCCATTTGGGGGTTCACATTAATTTTGGGGAGTGGGTGGGTGCACTACATGCATGACTGAGTGTGGCATGAATTAACGGTGACTTTTCATTCAACTTGAGGGTGCACATTAGTTCTGGGGACTGGGTGGGTGCACTGCATGCATGATAGAGTGTGGCATGAATTGATGGAGACTTTTCAGTTTATTTGGGGGTGCACATTAATTCTGGGGACAGGGTTGGTGCACTACATGCATGACTGAGTGTGGCATGAATTGTTAAAGACTTCAGTCTAGTTGAGAGTGCACATTAGTTCTGGGGTCTGGATGTGTTCACTGCATGCATGACTGAGTGCGGCATGAATTAATGGAGACTTTTCACTCTATTTGGGGTGCACATTAATTAAGGGGACTGGGTGGGTGCACTGCATGCATCACTGAGTGCGGCATGAATTAATGGAGATTTTTTACTCTATTTCGGGGTGCACATTAATTCAGGGGACCGGGAGGGTGCACTACATGTATGACTGAGTGCGGTATGAATTAATGGAGACTTGTTACTCTATTTGGGGGTGCTCATTAATTCTGAGGACAAGGCGTGTGCACTGCATGCCTAACTGAGTTCGGCATGAATTAATGGAGACTTTTCTTTCTATTTGGGGGCGCACATTAATTCTGGGTACTTGGTTTGTGCACTTCATGCAGGACTGAGTGCGGCATGAATTAATGGAGACTTTTCATTCTATTTGGGGGTCCACATTCATTCTGGGGACAGGGTGGGTACACTACATGCATGACTGAGTGCGGCATGAATTAATGGAGACTTTTCATTATATTTGGGGTGCACATTATTCTTGGGACTTGGTTTGCTCACTACATGCATGACTGAGTGCGGCACGAATTAATGGAGACTTTTCATTCTATTTGAGGGTGCACATTAATTCTTGGGACCGAGTGGGTGCACTACATTCGTGACTGGGTGTGACATGAATTAATGGAGACTATTCATTCTATTTGGGTGCACATTAGTTCTGGGGACTGGGTGGGTGCACTGCATGCATGACTGAGTGCAGCATGAATTAATGGAGACTTTTCACTCTATTTGTGGGCGCACATTAATTCTGGGGACTAGGTGGGTGCACTGCATGCATGATGGAGTGTGGCATGAATTAATGGAGACTTTTCACTCTGTTTGGGGCACTCATTAATTTTGGGGACTGGGTGTGTGCACTGCATGCTTGACTGAGTGCGGCATGAATTAATGGACACTATTCACTCTATTTGGGGGTGCACATTAATTCAGGGGACTGGTTGGGTGCACTGCATGCATGACTGTGTGCGGCATAAATTATTGGAGACTTTTCACTCGATTTGGGGGTGCACATTATTTCAGAGGACTGGGTGGGTGCACTGCATGCATGACTGAGTGCTGCATGAATTAAGGGAGACTTTTCACTCTATTTCGTGGTGCACATTAATTCAGTTAACTGGGTGGGTGCACTGCATCATGACTGAGTGCGGCATGAATTAATGGAGACTTTTCACTCTATTTGGGGGTGCACATTAATTCAGGGGACTGGGTGGGTGCACTGCGTGCATGACTGAGTGAGGCATGAATTAATGGAGACTTTTCACTCTATTTCGTGGTGTACATTAATTCAGTGGACTTTGTGGGTGCACTGCATCACGACTGAGTGCGGCATGAATTAATGGAGACTTTTCATTCTATTTGGAGTTTCACATTAATTCTGGGGGCAGGGTGGGTGCATTACATGCATGACTGAGTGTGGCATGAATTAATTAAGACTTCACTCTAATTCAGGGTGCACATTTATTCTGGGGATTGGTGGTTGCACTACATGCATGATTGAGTGCGGCAAGAATTAATGGAGTCTTTTCATTCTATTTGGTTGTACACATTTATTCTGGGGAATGCAGGGGTGAACTACATGCATGACTGAGTGCGGCATGAATTAATGGAGACTTTTCTATCAATTTGGGGCTGCACATTAATTCTGGGGACTGGGTGGTTGCACTACATGCATGACTGAGTGCGGCATGAGTTATTGGAGAGTTTTCATTCTATTTGGGATGCACATTAATTCTGGGGACTGGGTGGGTGCACTGCATGCATGACTGAGTGCGGCATGAATTAATGGAGACTTTTCACTCTATTTTGGCGTGTTCATTAATTCTGGGGACAGGGTGGATGCACTGCATGTATGACTGAGTGTGGCATGAATTAATGGACACTTTTCACTCTATTTTGGGGCACATTAATTCTGGGGACTGGGTGAGTGCACTACATGCATGACTGAGTGTGGCATGAATTAATATAGACTTCAGTCTATTTGAGGGTGCACATTAATTCTGGGGACTGGGTGGTTGCACTACATTCATGACTGAGTGCGGTATGAATCAATGGAGACTTTTCATTCTATTTGGCTGTGCACATTAATTCTTAGGAATGGGTGGATGAACTACATGCATTACTGAGTGTGACATGAATTAATGGAGACTTTTCACTCAATTTGGGGGTGCACATTAATTCTGTGGACTGGGTGGGTGCACTGCATGCATGACTGAGTGCAGCATGAATTAATGGAGACTTTTCACTCTATTTGGGGGTGCTCATTAATTCTGAGGTCAAGGCGTGTGCACTGCATGCCTATCTGAGTTCGGCATGAATTAATGGAGCCTTTTCTTTCTATTTGGAGGCGCACATTAATTCTGGGGACTTGGTTTGTGCACTTCATGCAGGACTGAGTGCGGCATGAATTAATGGAGACTTTTCATTCTATTTGGGGGTCCACATTAATTCTGGGTGGTGGGTGGGTACACTACATGCATGACTGAGTGCGGCATGAATTAATGGAGACTTTTCACTCTATTTTGGTGTGTTCATTAATTCTGGGGACAGAGTGGATGCACTGCATGTATGACTGAGTGTGGCATGAATTAATGGACACTTTTCACTCTATTTGGGGGCGCACATTAATTCTGGGGACTGGGTGAGTGCACTACATGCATGACTGAGTGTGGCATGACTTAATATAGACTTCACTCTATTTGAGGGTGCACATTAATTCTGGGGACTGGGTGGTTGCACTACATGCATGACTGAGTGCGGTATGAATCAATGGAGACTTTTCATTCTATTTGGCTGTGCACATTAATTCTTAGGAATGGGTGGGTGAACTACATGCATTACTGAGTGTGACATGAATTAATGGAGACTTTTCACTCAATTTGGGGGTGCACATTAATTCTGTGGACTGGGTGGGTGCACTGCATGCATGACTGAGTGCAGCATGAATTAATGGAAACTTTTCACTCTATTTGGGGGTGCTCATTAATTCTGTGGACAAGGCGTGTGCACTGCATGCCTAACTGAGTTCGGCATGAATTAATGGAGACTTTTCTTTCTATTTGGGGGCGCACATTAATTCTGGGGACTTGGTTTGTGCACTACATGCAGGACTGAGTGCGGCATGAATTAATGGGGACTTTTCATTCTATTTGGGGGTCCACATTAATTCTGGGGGGTTGGTGGGTACACTACATGCATGACTGAGTGCGACATGAATTAATGGAGACTTTTCATTATATTTGGGGTGCACATTATTCTTGGGACTTGGTTTGCTCACTACATGCATGACTGAGTGTGGCATGAATTAATGGAGACTTTTCATTCTATTTGAGGGTGCACATTAATTCTTGGGACTGAGTGGGTGCACTACATTCATGACTGGAGTGTGACATGAATTAATGGAGACTTTTTACTCTATTTGAGGACACACATTAATTCTGGGGAATAGGTGGAAGTCACTGCATGCATGACGGAGTGGCATGAATTAATGGAGACTTTTCACTCTATTTGGGGGCACACATTAATTCTGGGGACTGGGTGTGTGCACTGCATGCATGACTGAGTGCGGCATGAATTAATGGACACTATTCACTCTATTTAGGGGTGCACATTGAATCATGGGACTGAGTAGGTGCACTGCACGTGCATGACCTAAGTGTCGTATAAATTATTGGAGACTTTTCTAATTGGATTTGGGGTGCAATATTATTTCTAGAGGATCAGGTGTACTGTATGACTGAGTGCTGCATGAATTAAGGGAGACTTTTCACTCTATTCGTGGTGTACATTAATTCAGTGGACTTTGTGGGTAATAGCATCACATGACAGAGTGCGGCATGAATTAATGGAGACTTTTCTATCTATTTGGAGTTTCACATTAATTTAGGGACAGGAGTGGGTGCATTACATGCATGGCTGAGTGTGGCATGAATTAATAAAGACTTCACCTCAATTCAGGGTACATTTATTCTGGGATTAGTGGTTGCACTACATGCATGATTGAGTCGTCAGAATTAATGGAGTCTTTTCATTCCTTCCCAGTTGTACACATTTATTCTGGGGAATGCGGGGGGTGAGCTACATGCATGATGGTCTTAGGAATTAATTAATGGAGACTTTTCCACTCAATTTAGCCAGACACGGTAATTCCTGGGGAGGATTGGGTGAACTGCATGCAAGGCTGATCGCGCATGAATTAATGGAGACTTTCACTCTATTAGGGGCGCCATTAATTTGGGACTGGGGTGTGCACTGCATGCATGACTAGTGTGGCAAGAATTAATGGAGATGTCACTCTATTTGGTACATTAATTCTGGTGATTACTGGGTGCACTGCATGCATGACTGACAGGCATGAATTAATGGAGACTTTCATTTTTGGGGTGCCATTAATCGGAGAGGGGTGGGTGTACTGCATGCATAACTGAGGGTGTTAATGGAGATTTTTCACCCAATTTGGGGTGCAAGACACCCTGGGACTGGGTGGAAAAAAATTAAGCGCACATCCATGACTGGCGTGGCATGAATTAATAAGACGTCTCTCTGTTTGAGGGTGCACATTAATTCTGGGGACTGGTGGTAACTACATGCATGACTGAGGCGCATGATTTAATGGAGACTTTTCACACAATTTGGGGGCACATTAATTTGAGAATGGGAGTAAACTACATGCAACACTGAGGCGACATAAATTAATTGGAATTTTTCACACAATTTGGGGTGCATTAATTTTGGGACTGGTGGAAATCTTCATGCAAGACTGAAGTGGCACAATTAATGGAGACTTTCAATCTGTTTTGGTGTACACACTGGGGAGTGGGTGGGTACACTACATGCATGACTAAGTGCGGCATGAATTATTGGAGACTTTTCATTCCATTTGGGGGTACACATTAATTTTGGGGACTGGGTGGGTGCACTACAAGCATGACTGAGTGCAGCAAGATTTAATGGAAACCTTTCATTCTATTTGGGGGTGCACATCAATTCTGGGGAGTGGGTGTGTACACGACATGCATGACTGAGTGCATCATGAATTAATGGAGAGTTTTCATTCTATTTGGGGTGCACATTAATTTGGGACTGGTGGGTACTAAATGCATAATTCAGTGTGGCATGAATTAATGGAGACTTTCATTCTACTTGAGGGTACATTAGTTCTGGGGACTGGGTGGTGTGCATGCATGACTAGTGGGCATGAATTAATGGAGATTTCATTATATTGGTTGTGTACATTAATTGGGGAATGGGTGGGTGAAATACATGCATGACTGAGGCGCATGATTAATGGACACTTTTCTATCAAATGGGGGGTACATTAATTGGGACTGGGGGTTGCACTACATGCATGACTGAGTAGCATGAATTGCCACTGAGCTGGTGGGGTCACTGGGCGGTGCCGGTCTGCTGAGCAGTGCTGGCACGGTACAGACCTCTGCGGAGAGGAGCCAGACATGTTGGCAAGGCTGCGGGCACGTGCCAGGTGGGGCGTGGTGCCTAGGCCAGGTGAATGTACCATCTATGCATGTATTCTCTGTAGGGGTGTGTGTGTGCTTTGGTGGCTGTGCATAGGTGGCCAGCTCGGTTACAGTTGGCTGTGTCAGTGTGTGCAACTGTCTGCGATGGATGGGCCTTATGGCTGTGTGGGCAGGCACTCTCACTGGGGCAGGGCACTCTGCTTTGGAGTCACACTGATGTTTGTCTCAACATATGTCTCCCACAGGCAGAATGTGAGGGATGCAGGGCGGGCTGAGGAGGGCCGTGCCAGGGCAGTGGCAGCAGGAGTCATCCCAATCAGCAGCAACAGCAGCAGCAGCAGCAGCAAGAGCAACAGCAGCAGACACAGCTGCTTGAGCAATGTGGTATCATGACTTCATGGATGCTATTGCATGCTGGAGAGTCCACTAGCCTGCACAATACAACCATGCAGGACAGGGAGGTCATAATTCCACTATACAAGACACTAGTGAGCCCCACCTGGAGTACAGTGTACATTTCTGGAACCATACCTACGTGGGACGTAGAGTGGGCAGGAAGGTTCGAAGGAGGGCAACAAAGATGGTGCATGGCTTGCATCATGGGTCCTATGATGACAGGTTGAAGAAACTGAACATGTACTCCCTGGAGGAGAGGGGGGAGAGAGGGGATATAATAGAGACATACAGGTATCTTACAGGGGGGATCAGGGTGCAGGACACACTATTTTGAAGTGGAAAAGATGTTTCAGGACTAAAGGGCATGGGATGAGGTTGGAGGGAGGAAGATTCAGAGGACACATGGAAAAGGATTTCTTCACAGAGCGGGTGGTGGACAAGTGGAACACCCTGCCAGAGGAAGTGGTGAGGCTGAAACAATCACAGGATTTCAGAATGCGCAGGACAGACATGAAGGAATTCTGGAGGTCCAGGGTAAGGGCAACAGACTTCTAGGAAAACAAAGTGAACTTACAAGCTCAAATGGACAGACTGGGTTGGCCATAGGCCCTTATCTAGATGACACTATCTGTATCTATGTATGTATATACATGACACAGGTGACATACATCACTATCAATATACAACATATGTCTGTATGCGTCACTAGTGGTCAGGCATGCACTGGCACATAGCTGTGTAACTGGCATCGCACCACATTGCCACGTCACTGGACAGCCTTGTTTGTGCTGTGATGGACATGGGCAGTGTGTGTGTGTGCAGTGGTCGCGCATAGCTGGTGCCGCCTGTTTGTGATGGCCATGTGCATGTTCACTGTGGGTGGGTGCATGCCATCACAGGTGTGGGACATTGGGCTATATGGCTTGCCAGGTTGGGTGGTGTTCAGGGTTGTGGTCAGTCACAGCCATTGACTGTGTTCCCATTTTCCTAGGCCTCGAGGTTCTCAGGAGGATGGCACGCGATCTTCGGTGCCTCACACAACTTGGACTCGAGAACCAGGAGATCCTGCAAGCCATCCGGTGCCATGGAGTTCGGCGGAGGTGGCACAGGATGGTGCACCAGCAGGGGAGGACCAGCAGCTGGCTGGGCCATAGCCCACATTACCCTTCCCACTTCTCCCATCCCTACCACCCTGCCTTCCCTCTCCAAGTTTTTAATCCCTCCCCCTTGAACACCCCTACCTTGTACCCATCCCCCCCCTTGTAAATAGTTTCTCTTGGTTTTGTTATTTAATATTTTAAATATACATTTCTGTTTTGATATGAATACTGTGTTGGTCTTTGATTTTGCAGCTGGCTATGGGTGCTCAGTTGCGAGATGTACATGCCATCTGGGTGGCATGGTCCTGGTGTGTGTGTGTGTGTGTGTGTGTGTGTGTGCATGTGTGTGCATGGGAGGTATCTCCAGCATGGCAGTGACTTTCTGTTGGTCTTGCCATCTGCTGCCACCCACTGCTGGGTGCACGGGGTGTGTCTGGCTTGTAAGCTTCTGTGCTGCAGGGGTTGGCGTGTGCTGGGGGATGCATGGTTTCCTGCAGTGCCAGTCACTGCACATAGGTGGTGTCTTGGGGTCACAGTGCAGGGTGTGCTGTGCATACGAGGGGCTGCTGTGCACTGTGGTTGTCAACCCCCTGTGTGTGGCACTCTCAGCATGTCAGTGGTTGTGCTGGGGTGTCATAGCTCCGCTATGCTGTGTTGGCTTGTCCCCATGGGCCAGTAGATCATCTGTCACAGCCCCAGTGATGCTGTGCTTGGGGTGTGCAGGTGTGGTGTGGATTCTGCAGTGTGTTCCTGTGCCCATGTGTGGCATGGCTGGCGGTGGGCCCCAGCCTGCCTCCCTGGATGTGCAGTTCCATTGCTCTGGGGGCTCTGCTTGCGCTATGGCACCTCTGGAATGCTCAGCTGGGCTGCCCTGGTTCGCATAGAAGCGCAACATTTCAGCTCAGCTTCTCCTTCCTGGTTGTCGCTATGGTGCAGTATGTGTGATATTCAGGCGTTGGTTGCTTGCATATTTGTTCTGCTCCATGTTTGAATATCACACCTGTTGTAGCATTGCGCAACTGGTTTGTACTTGCTCCTGCTGTTGCGCTCATTTTGAGTGCAGTTTGAATATCTGGGTCAAGGTGTTTGTGTGACAAATATTGATATATGAAGCTAAATCATATAACTGTAATTACAGGGTTAACTAAGACCACAAGTTGTAATATTCAAATGTCTTTTGATATCTGTACTAATCATTTGAGTAGTAGAAAACAGGTGTCTTAAGTGCCTGCACAAACAGAAATACAGGAAAGAGTTCAAATTATCCTTCAGACTATTTTAGTGTTTATTATTAGGATGGGCCAGATTGCCTGTGTGCACATTCTTAAAGTGCAAACCTATTTCTTCCTCCTAAGATCTTAATACCATTATTATTATCCTTACATAGTAGTATCAATACAGAGCTAGCTCATACATTAGGTCATCGAAGAACTAAAGAGAAATTGCCTTGTCAGGCAAGAACTAAAAGGAAAATTGCCTTTTAAAGTTAAAGTTTATATTTGTCTGTACCAATTATAGACAACCATAGTACTGTCTTCCACTATATAAGCAAGCCACTATACACTGTTAGTTTGAAGAATGAAGAATGAAGGATGTACCACTTGTAATCTCTCGCTGTGATTATTGTTATAATCATTAAATTCTTCCACCTTCAGCCTCATCTCCATTCGTCTCCTTTCTAAGTAGCTGCAATAGATAATTTACTAATGGTAATTTTTTCACAACGCTACATTTGGTGCCTTAAAGACTCGGATCGCTGGTGCTACATGCTGAGGAGGCTGCCTAACTGCTGGTTGGTTAGTCAGCAAGCCCTAATAAGAAGGTGAGGACGTTCGGAGATGTGGTGCTGCTGGCTTTAAGCGAGAGAAGAGGGTACACACAGACAGTCACAGCCACTTGACAATCAGGTGATGTATGCTTTGTATGCTTTTCAAATTGTTTAAATATAAAGTAATGCTTAACTCTGTATGAACTCTAGGGGCAGAGTAGGTAAGTGAAGGTGCTGGGACTTGCAAGCGCGACCTCAAAGGAGCCATAAGACAGCTAGACAGACCAGGGCACCAGTGCACGGTGCACCAACTGTAAAAGCTAGGCAGGCAAGAAAAGATAAAAATGAGTATGGAAACAATAATAGGTCGTTTTCTAGGAAAACACCTAAAGGGGAAGCTTATATGAACCAGTGCTGATGATCAACAGGCACATTGTATTTACTCAGCAAGTGTGCCTTCATAATGAGGGTAAAAAATGAAAAAGAAATCTTTGCAAATGCATTGCAAGGCTGTGGCAGTATAATCAGACTATTGTGTGTTGCCAGAATAAAGAGTAGCTCAGATGAGGGATGAAAGGATCAAAATGCTAAACAAGTAAAAGATTAACATTGATATATAAAGATAGCATCCCAATAGATCAACACCAAGAGTTAGAGCAGCAGTGTATTAATTTTAGGACACAGCTAATAAAAGCACAAAGAGATTTGTGTCTGTTAAATAGGGATCATGCCCTTCTACAGATTAAGCTAGACCAACAGTCACAAGAGCAGGTTAGTGAAACTAGGCAACTGTATACAGAACTACAGGATGCAATGGAGAAGATTCAAGAGTTAAGTAATATAGAAGAAGGGGTGATAAAGGTTAAGGTGGCACCCGTGCAAACAAGGGGAATGACAGCCACCGGCGGACCTATGTCTGCTACCACAAGGTATCAGCAAGAACAATATGCTTTAGAGCTGCAAAACAAGTGTGCTAAATATGGATTAAAAAGGGAATACGCTGAAAAAATGGGAAACAAGGAAGAGGCAGAGAGACATAAAAAGCAAGAAGATAGCTATGATAAAAAATATGCAAAAGTAAGAGATACTTTGAGAGAGGATGATGAGGCATGTCAGGCTATGGATAGAGAAAGTGATGAAGAAGGGCCCTACCCCTCCACGGAGCTAAAAAGAGGAATGGGAAGAAGGAGGAAACACAGGAAATGGAGAAGGATGGAGAAGTGTGGAAAGCAGTGGGAGGTAAAGTGGTAAGAAGACAAGAAAGGTAGTACAGGAGCCCCCGCAATCACCAATAACCATTAAAAAGGAAGATAAAAGCCCTATAGTCAAGGATCTGACTATAGAGAAATAACCAATTTGGGCCAAATGCTAGATCCAATTGATCACAAACCAACCTACCTCAATTCGGCAGAAAGTAAAGCAGTTAACAACCACCATCAGCAACCAGCAAGTATATGCAGGTTGGTTATGTTTAAAGTGTCCCTGCTTTAGCAGAAGCTATGCCCTGAGGAGGTCCAGGGACACACAAAGGGGCCATACAAAACATAAATTTATGGGCAGACTATGATGAAGTAGTTGAGGCTATCAGAAAAGCTAGAGGGGAATCTGCAAAACAAGAAGTTGACTGGGACAGAATACTGCAAGTAAAGCCACAGTCAGGAGAGGGACAACAGGTCTTTATCCCTCGGCTTTTTGAGGTCTATCAGAGGTACAGAGGGCAGGATTGCCCCTCGGTAGATGATACTACCTTCCGAGACTTATGGATTAGGGCCTATGATTTAGACCCCACCCTACGGACAGTTGTAAAACTGGCTCCAACTCAGGAGGAGCAAATCACCTCCTAGAGACTTATCTTAATGAGAAACAGAGAAAGGCAGAAGTTGCTGCTGTGAAATGGACAAATGAGGGACCACAAAAAGAAACTAGAACATGCTTTAATTGTAAAAGCCTGGGCATATAATAAGTGATTGCTGGGCAAAGGGGGGAGGTAAGGAAGGACAAGGACCTCGGCAAATGGGAAGGGGCCGAGGGCAAAAAAGGCAAGATGCAAGAGATAAACCAGGATGAGGGGGTGATAGTGCACAGGATTTGTTGGATCGGTTAAAAACAATATTAAATGCAGTGGAACGAAAAAAACCAACCCGCCACCTCAAGAATTTGATGATGAAGACATCATCAAGCGGCTGGCAGCGATCAAACAGTTGGCTGAAGAATAGGGATGCGGAGGCCCCGGGGCCCCTGACTCATGATGGGTATGTGAGCTAACATTTGATAACCAGGGGCGACCAACCGTGCCACTTAAAATGGGAAAAAAACAGGTGATGGCTTTAGTTGATACCGGGGCAGCCGTCTCACTTACTACTATGCACATACCACTGGATCCAGAAAAACCTCCCTTACAAATAGAGGGCTGTACAGGACACACAGCACAAGGGTATGTGACTTACCCACAAATAGTTGTTTTAGGAACCAAGGTAGTTGGGGAAGGAAGATTCATAGTAATGGAGGGAAGCCTCACAAAGCAAAATATAATAGGAAGTGACTTTTAAAGAAACACCACCTAATTATTGATTTAGTCAACAAGTGCTTGCGGCAAGTAACAGTTAAAGGGTATAGTAGTACAACAGTACCTGAGAGTTATATTTGGGCTTCAGTTAAATCCAATAAAGCATATAGCCAGCCCGAGGTAAGCCAAACAGAGTTACAGCAAATAATAGACAAATACCCCAGTGTCTGGGCAGTGTCTGGCATTGATTGTGGGACAGTCAGTGACACAGAGATAGCAGTGGAAAGCCCCGACCCTGGACATACTAAACAGTATCCCATCCCACAGGAGGCAGTAACAGGAATAGAACCAGTAATTAATGACTTATTGTCCCAAGGGGTATTGCGACCCATTTGCTCAACAGCAAATAGCCCTATATGGCCTGTTAAAAAACCTAATGGAAAGTATCATCTAACTATAGATTACAGAAAAATTAAATAAGTAACTCCACAAGTTAGCCCTATTATAAGTACAGCAATTGAAATATTTAACAAACTTAAACCCACAAGTAAAGTTTTCTCGGTCCTTGACCTGGCAAACGGATTTTGGTCCCTGCCCTCAGCTGACAAGATCAGTATAAGTTTGCTTTTACTTTAAAAATCAACAATACATTTTACTCGTTTGCCACAGGGTTCCATCCTCTCCAACATTATTTCATCACTATGTGCAACAAGTACTCCAAGAGGAGGGTTGGAACATGAAGTAATTCAATACGTGGATGATTTGTTGTTGCAAAGCAGAAATATGGCGCAGCACACCCAATTATTAGACTGAGTGCGCAAAGCCCTAGCTAAAGAGGTCTTAAAATTAATCCAGAGAAGGTACAAATTGCTAGGCCAAG
Source organism: Neoceratodus forsteri (assembly GCA_016271365.2). Lineage (NCBI taxonomy): Eukaryota > Metazoa > Chordata > Ceratodontiformes > Ceratodontidae > Neoceratodus > Neoceratodus forsteri. Next base: position 90,446,436 of record CM028136.1, read on the forward strand.
TGACATTTTAGGAACCATAGTGTCAGAGAGGGTAGTAGTTGACCCTGCCAGGGCTACCCTTATACAAAAGTTACCTTTACCAACAACTGTAACAGGGCTTAGGAAACTGTTAGGAATGATCAATTTTGCAGAGATTATATTGAAGGGTATTCTGAGATCACTAAGCTGTTGTATCGTTATTGAGACAACTCAAAAAGAGGACAAACTAATTTGGGAAGGGAAGAATTGCAGTGTTTTAAGAAATTAAAGCAAGCGTTAATGCAAGCTCCAGCTTTAGCCATCCCAGATCATGCAAAGCCATTTATAATACAAGCTGTAGCAACAGATGACACTATAATAGCAGTCCTATTACAAAATCGTTGGGATAATTTGGTCCCAATAACATACTTAAATCGACAGTTGTCTAAAGTGGAACAAGGTTTTAGCCAGTGTGAAAAAACATTATTGGCAATAGCATGGGCAGTACAAGCCTGCGAAGAAATAGTTGGATTTAGCCCTATAATTATCCAAACAACTCACACGCCCATTAAATTGTTAGTAGAAGGAAAGGCAAAGGGAGTCAGCCATAGCAGGCAGGCAAAGTGGCTGCTAGCACTACAGGATAAACAAGTTACAGTACAAAAACTCAATAAGCCCCACATGATGCAGTACTTGGACTACCAAGGAGAACCCCACGATTGTGGGGAAGTCATGCAACAGGAGGCATATTTTTCCCTCTTTGTAGAGAAACATGGAGATGACAAAGGTCATACAATGTTGTGTGTCGATGGATCACAATACTGGGGAAAAAGGAAATGCCTATACTGGGGCGGCTGTGTATTTTAATACTGGGGATGATGATGAAATGAGGCCCCTAGATCAGCAGTGGTTGCTCATTAAATTGTCACCAGGAGATTCATCTCAATACGCAGAACTGGTAGCCATATATGAGGCGATAAAGGCAGTCCCATGCGGGTGCATCACAATTTGTACTGACTCACAGTTTGCTATACGCTCACTAACCACATGGTTGCCTATATGGGCTAGAAGGAAATGAAAACAGCTACAGGGGAGCATTGCGACACAGACAGCTTTAAAAGCAATTTTAAAAGAGGGAGACTCCCAGGGATAATAGCTTTAGTTAAAGTAAAGCTCATACTAACAGTAAGTAAGGAACGTTTGAGGAATGGGGAAATGAGAAAGCAGACAAATGGGCTAAAATCGCTGCCAAGGAAGGGATCCTTGGAAGGGCATCAGACCACTGGATAGCCAAGACTCAAGTAGTGTTAGTAAGGTTAAAAGGGTGGATATTCTGCCTAACTACAGGAGCTCCAAAAACAGGACCAGTGGATACAAGAGAAAATAAAACAAGTGCAAATGGATCCGAAGGTCCATGGGGCCTTCACATTAATAAATAATGTTTTATATCAAAGGAAGACAAAATCCCAAAGTGGGTAGTGCCCGACTCTTTAAAAAGGATATTGTACTAGAAACCATCGGTAGGGACACCCAGGACAAGATAAAACCTGCCAAATTATTAAAGGTAAATATTACTGGCCTGACATTTCTAAAACTGTCCGATCAGTATTACAGACATGCTTAATATGCCTTCAGCAGGACCCCAAGCGAGAAAAATACCCCTACAGCGATTACCTTTAGCAGAAGGACCATGGGATACATTACAAATTGATTACGTTGGGCCGTTGCCCACCGCAAAGGGGGGATATAAGTATATGTTGGTAGTGATAGATATGTTCTCAAAATGGGTAGAAGCATTTCCAGTTAAGAGTGCTAATGCTGTAACAACAGCTCAAATTTTATATACGCAAGTTTGTGCTAGGTGGGGATTTCCTAATATCATAGAATCTGATAGAGGAACTCATTTTGTAAATCAAGTGATGCAGGAAATGAGTAAGATAATGGGAGTTCAACAGCGACTGCATTTGCCATATAGGCCTCAGGCCTCAAGGATGGTGGAAAGATTGAATGGACCTTGAAAAATGCCCTTAAAAGGCAGTATTGGATGAAGGAAAGGACTGGGTTACACCTCCCGGGATTTTGATGGCCATTAGAGGACAGTCCAAGCTAGTACAGGATTAACCCCTTATGAATTGATGACAGGAAGAAAAATGAGGTTGGTTCACCCACAGGATGTACCCCACCAGGCTCAGCTACCCAAGATAAGGTTAAACATGAGCAGTTTTAAAGGCAATACAGTATCAACTAGACAAATATTTAACCTTTGCAGCCAGGAACATGGCTGTGGCACATGAGCACAATAAGCAAGGTAGACAGCGGTAGCAGGATGGGGGCTACCTATGAGGAGGAGAGATGTAGTGATGGTGCGAAATTGGGAACAGAAAAATCCTTGGAAGGATGCTAATTGGTTAGGACCGTACCAAGTGTGCAAACGGTTAGGTGAGAGTACAGTATATGTGGTTAAAGTAAATGGCAAGAAAGGGGCTGGAGGAAGGAAACAAGAATTCTGGGTACATGTTGATCAGTGTAAAAAAGTGTCAAACAAAGCTGTTTGAAAATTAAAATACTACACTTGATGTTTATAGCCATGAAGACACAAAGCATCATTATCATCTGCTTGGTGACAGCCATAAGATTTTCTATAATCTTCAGCCTATACATTAATGTGGAACAGACTAATGTCACGTGTGAGTATGAACAGTCCATTACACTGTTAATCAGTTGGAACTGGGACCCCGTTGATACCAACACCTACACGACACGAGCATGGAAAGCCACTTGGACTAAAAACAACTGTACTTTCATATCTACAGACTGGTGTGTGGACATTTTTAACAGCTGGTCCAGCTGTGCATCAGAGCTCAAGACTGGATCACCGCAAAACTACATGGACTGGGAACAGAAAAATGGGTCTCTTGTTATAAACAGAGCCACACCAAAGGACAATGGTGTTTATGTGTTAACTCTGTCCTACTGTCTTTGGGGTGATAATAGTGTTTAGTAGCGATGCTGGTGTAAACAACTCATTACGTTTTGTAGTCTCAGATGCCATATACTTAACTGTAACACCAACGAATGCCCAAATGTGACAAAGGGCCAGATAGTGGACTTACATCAACACCTATTGATCAAATACTTGTAAATAATGTAAAGTACAGTAGAGTGCATATAAACTTAGATTTTCTGCTTGGAATATAAATGTTAACAGTAGTTGTGCAGACACTGGTGTGTCAAAGTTTATGCCACCATGTTAATTGACATGTTAAGCGCCTTCCATGCCAAAACAGGAGCATAATGACCCTCTCATTAATAAAGAAAGGGTTAGTATACTAGAAAGAAACAAGATCTGTGGGGAGATCTGGCTGGACTTTTTGGATCAGGAATGAGCATATGGAATAGGGCAGACCTTGAGGCCATTAAGGGATACCAAGACCAGTTTAATACTAACACAGGAGAGAGGGTCTTGCTACCACTTACATTAGGCCAGCAAGGTTTAGCGATGGAAGAACGTTTATCTGTGTACAATATACATGAGGTGGGCCGTTTGTCTAAAGAGGTAGAGCACAAAACTAATGAAGTTGTGGTTGAACATAATGAAGAAGTTTTTAATAATAGCATAAATACAGCTATAGTGTGTAGTGCTTATGGATCTTATGTTTTAACTCAAGTTAGTCAATTGTTACAGGAGATTACTAATAATCAATTGCCTAACCAAATTTCTGACACACAGTTAAAATTGTGGTATTGTCCAGATTGCATCAATATTAATGATAGTAGGTGTATAACTTTTTGTGTTAAAGCTCGAGCCCCACCTATGTGGTGGATTCGTAAGGTAACAAAGTATATGTTAAACCACAAGTGTTTAGATCTAACAGTATGCTTAGTAGCACCATGAGGGTGTCCCTCGTGGTGAAGACTACCTCAAGTTGAGTATAACAAGAAGGTGTACTCCCAAATAGTAAAAGTACACTCTGTAGGGTATTTACAAGGCCAGTATTATGCATATCGAATTTAGCCCCAGAGATCCTAGATGCAATAATGATGGGTCTGGGTAGCGCAAACTTACATTGCAGTGAAGAAATAAATAGTCAATGGATATGCCAGTGTGACGTCATGTCTAAGCATAACCCATTTGTGGGAAAATTCCCATGGGTCAAGCTGAAAATAATACTGCCTTGTGCCCTATCCAGTTAAAACGATGGTATACCCCACAAGTAGTTGTAACCTATAATAGTACTAACCAATACTGTGTTGCTACAAATATGCCTATCTTATTTTATGAAGGACAAAAGTGTACTATTCACAACCCAAACTTTCGTATTATTCCCAAACATAACATATATATTGGTGACAAGGTGTTGCACCCTATTACCAACCTGGAGGATGGAAATTATAATGTGACATTTGATATCCCACACCAAGCATATGATATTAACAAGCATGCACCATCATTTGGAGCTGTGATACCTCTCCTATCTCTTAACGTGCAGTCACTTTTAAATCGGAAAGATACTCATTTAATACAAATACAAAATACTGCTCATAAGGCACAAGCAGCTGTAAATGAATTGCTCAGTGAGAGTGATAATGAGCACTTGATTTATAGCTATACAGGGGGACCCTTAGGAGTCCTGTCTTTTAAAGTTTTACTTGTGTTGCAAGTGGTCTTAGTGTTCCTGGTAATTATAGGCCTGTGCTGCTTAAGACTTACTATTCGTAAGGTACAAAATGAGATGTACATGCTTCGAGGAGCTGCACTGTTGCACAAATAATAATTAAGAAACATAGAGCCAAGGGGGGCTTGTAACAAGGGTTATAGAAGTATGCCCCTATGTTACAGGCAAACCTCATTTTGGTCTAAAACATAAGGGCCTGGATATTCAAAAGGGTTGCGCCATGCGCATGCGCAAGTCCAAAATGCGCCATTCTGCGATATTCAGCAGGAGGCAGTTCGCCACTGGTAACAGGTTGACAAGAAGCAATGCAAATGAATGCATGCTCAACAGGAGGGAGGATCCATGCATAACCTCGCCAGCCGATATTCAGTCGGGTTGTGCAGGAGTTGTGCATCTGTAACCCAACCTCGCCCGCACAAGCTTGAGCCAAAAAAAGGCTTAAGTTGAGGCCACCCACAGGTGAGCTGCTGCATTGCAGGGCGCAACACAGCAGCTGCCACCCTGGCTGGCCCCAACTCGGTCCCTGTGCCCCACCAGCCTGATCGCGGGCATGGTGTAACAGAACCCCTCCCGCCACACATCTCCCACAGCCCGATCGCGGGCAGTCCAGTACATGAACACCTCCCCACACACATCTCCCACAGCCCGATTGTGGGCGCCGCGTGTATGAACCCCCCCAGTGCCCGATCGCGGGCAGAATGGTTTTTAGACATTTAGACAACCCGAATATCTCCCTGGTGGTCCAGTGGACCGTAAAGCCGATCGCGGGCAGAATGTCACATCACAACCCCTCAAAATCTCCCTGGTGTCTAGTGTCCCCACCCACCCACAGCCTCCACCCCGCTCCCCGCGGCGTCGGCGACAGCATCCACCCGCCTGCCACCCGCCGCCCGCCGACTGACTGTCGGTAGGGCTGCCGCCAGTGAGTGCAGAGCTACAGCCAATGGGCGTGCAGCCGCCGCCCCTTGACAGTCAGATTTGTGAATGAACATCATTCACAAATCTGAACTGTCATGCTCTGATATTGTGCCCAGTAACATAACTCTGCCCAATAACATCTACTGGATATCGGTCGGCAACGAGCGTGATGAATACCGGCAGCGGCGGCATGAAGACTGCGAAACTGACAGGTGCCGATGTGACATTCCAGCGATAATACGATCACTGAACCTGAAATAACCGGAATGAAAGACCCACATTCTGCCAGTGATCGGGCACTGGAGGTTCATGCGTTATGCCAGCGATCGGGCTGTGGGAGAATGTGTGTGGAGAAATGTTCATCACCTGGACTGCCTTGATCCGGGCTCTGTGCGTCATTCCCGATGGCTGCTGCCTGGCAGGGTGGCCAGGAGCAAGTCTAAGGATCGCGCACTACATGCAAATGGCATGCAAATGGGGCCATAAATAGATGCAAATGGCCCCCCTGCGCCTTGCATAAATTATGGCCCCATTTGCATGTCACCTTTGAATATCGGAAATTTGAGCATGGCGCCAATGGTACTTGCGCCACCGCCGTTAATGCTCATCTCCAGCTGCGGTGGCAGACCCGCTCGCCATCTTACGCAAAGTGCTGTGGCTGGGAGTGATATTCAAAGAGTTGCGCAATAGCGCAACTCCTTTGAATATCACCCCGGCCACACCCCTGCGCAACTATTTTGAGCAGCGCAAGGGCTTGCGCCTCAGAATGGCGCAGTTTGAATATCCAGGCCAAGGTGTTTGTGTGACAAATATTGATATACGAAGCTAAATCATATAACTTGTAATTACAGGTTTAACTAAGACCACAAGTTGTAATATTCAAATGTCTTTTGATATCTGTACTAATCATTTGAGTAGTAGAAAACAGGTGTCTTAGGTGCTTGCACAAACAGAAATACAGGAAGAGAGTTCAAATTGCCCCTTCAGACTATTTTAGTGTTTATTATTAGGATGGGCCAGAGTGCCTGTGTGCACATTCTTAAAGTGCAAACCTATTTCTTCCTCCTAAGATCTTAATACCATTATTATTATCCTTATATAGTAGTATCAATACAAGAGCTAGCTCATACATTAGGTCATGTGAAGAACTAAAAAGAGAATTGCCTTGTCAGGCAAGAACTAAAAGGAAAATTGCCTTTTAAAGTTAAAGTTTATATTTGTCTGTACCAATTATAGACAACCATAGTACTGTCTTCCACTATATAAGCAAGCCACTATACACTGTTAGTTTGAAGAATGAAGAATGAAGGATGTACCACTTGTAATCTCTCGCTGTGATTATTGTTATAATCATTAAATTCTTCCGCCTTCAGCCTCATCTCCGTTCGTCTCCTTTCTAAGTATTTGCAATAGATAATTTACTAATGGTAATTTTTTCATAACGCTACACACAGTCACAGGTGTCCACTTCCACCCATACAGGCCGTGACATGGCTGAGCAAGGACTGGGTGAGGAGGATGATGGTGGGCGGAGGAGGAGGCCCAACTTCACAAGGACTGAAACAGAAGCATTCTATGAGGCCTACCTGGATGAGGAGCCACTACTCAGTGGACAGTGGGGCACCCCTCAGGCCCGTGCTGCTGCATGGGAGGTGGTAGCTTGTGCCGTAAACCTGCATGGAAGCCACCAGCGCTCCGTGCAGGAATGTAAGAAAAAGGTGGGGACAGACAGGAGACGGGTTAAGGAGAAGGTGGCAGCCCTCAGGGGGCCAGCCAGAGGTGGCGCAGCTGACCCCAGGCGGATGACCGTCTTGCTGCATCCATGCTGTGCAGTGCCATCGAGGGCATACCAGGAGGTGGCTTCCAGACAGGTGGAAGCCCATCACTGCACAGAATGACATGGTGGGGGGGGGGAAGGTTGATCCCATGCACTAACATGTTCTCACTTTCTGTTACAGATCCTGTGTGCCTGCAGGGGACAATGGTGGTGGGCCTGTGCACTATGGACGTGCAGCCAGAGTTGGAGGAGGGTCCACCCACCTCTGCTGGTAGCCAGTGTGCATTGCACCAGTGTGCACGCCCGGCCGCCATCTCCGATGTCAGTGAGTCAGGTGTGGGGGGTGCCCTTCCTGTGTCCCAGCAGTCTGGCATGCAAGCATGCCAGCACACTGTGGCTGAGGCTGTGGCACGAACCTGCACCACTGATGATGCAACATCTGCTATGGGCAGTGACATGTGTGTGTCACATAATGGACACACAGCAGGACAGCCCGTGCCCATGGACCTAGAGGGTTCCAATGTGTGTGCCAGCATGTCAGCACAGTCCCAGGCTGTGCCTGTCAGCACCAGTGGGGCAGCACCGGTGGCTGTGCAGGTCCCTGGTACTGTTGCAGACACAGCATTGGAAGGACTGGACCCTTGGGCACAGCAGGTGGAAGGGCAGCAGTGGCAGTCACCCACCAGGTCTGGGGGTACAGGGTTCAGTGGTGGCGTATGCACACTGCCTGTTGACTTGCCCATACCTAGTCCTGGTGAACAGCACCCACCCTCAAGGGGTGTTGAGCATCAGGCCCTTCCATCCTCTGGGGGACAGGTTGCCGATTTGGCAGACGTCCGACTTGCCGAGCACACCCGCCTGCTGCAGGCATCAGTACAGCAGCAGATGCGGGTTGCAACATCCGTGGAGGCACTGTGTGTGGCTGTGGAGTGGCACAGCAGGGACACTGCAATGATCCTGGCAGAGATGGTCCAAATGTGGATGGATGTGACTGCAGCTATTGACAGGCTGACCCAGGCATTGGTCACTGTCATGGCCACAGTGGGCACACAATCAGGTGCCCCTGTACTGCGCACCCCACACAGTATGTGCTCCACTCCACGTTCCCGGCATCGTGTGACACCCAGCCTGTTGATGCCGGGTTCTGCTGTGGGCATCCCAAGCACCCCTGGTGCAGGCATGTTCAGCATGCTGCAGACCCCTGTGTGGACAAGGTCGCGCTCGCATAGCGGGACCCCTGGTGGTCCATTGGTGCCACCCCATGTGGCCCATGCTTAGCCTGCCAGTGTGGCTGGGTCATGGCAGGGCCACTCACATATCCATGGTGGCCGTGGCTCAGTGCCACCTGACTGAACTGTCTCTCAGTGCAGGCCCTGTCTGGTGCTGCCCTGTGTGCAATGTGTGTCTTGGTGGGCAGTGCACCGGTGGGTGCCCTACCCAACATGCTGACACATGGACCACCTGCACACCCACCCGACTGCTGTCCACAGGTGCGTGTGCATGATGATGCCTGCATTGTACTGTACACCAAGGTGCAAGGGTGTCCAGCATCTGACACAAGTACATGGACAGTACAGGTGGTGGGGGTGGTCTGTGGATCTGTGTGTTTGACTTGTCTGTTCCTGCTCTGCTGTGCAACTGCCTCTGTGCACTGTGTGCCTGGTGTGTGTGTGTGTGCTCATGTAGTGTGTAAGTATTCACCCCTCCCTGGTGGTGTGTTTGTGTGCCTGCACCCTTCCACTCCCCTTGTCATCATGCACCCCGGTGTGTTACCCTGTGTGTATGTGGGTTGCGCCTAGACAGTGTTGGTTGCGCATGGCCCCATGACTTACTTGTGTTGTGCGAAGTGCTTCTCTGTGATGGTGTCCCGGTGCAGCTGGGCCTGCCAGATCAGTCGAGGGTCACGCCATCCAAGGGGGGGCTGCTCATCCCCATCATCACCAGCATCACTGGTGTCCCCATCGCTGTCCCCCTCCTCGACCTGTATGGCTATCCCACAGTCTTTGGCCATGTTGTGCAGGATACAACAGGCCAGGAATATCCCACAGGCCTTTGAGGGGCTGTACTGTAGGGCACCACCGGAGGTGTCTAGGCATCAAGTGTGCCTTCAGCATCCCAAACACCCGCTCGATGATGTTGCGTGTGGTGGCATGTGCCTCATTGAAGCATTGCTGCGATGGGGTCGTGGACGCCAGTAGGTGTGAGCAGCCAGGGACGGGGGTATCCACTGTCACCTGTGTGGAGATAGTGGAGGTTAGTGTCATGTTCAGGTACATATTGTCCCTAGCCCTGTGTGCCACCACCATGGCACCTGTGGCTTGCCCACCCATCCCCCAACTTTGCCGCTCCTACATGCATACTCACCCACTAGGTGTCCTGTGGGGATGTCCCCACTCTTGAATCGATGGCACAGTGCAGACTGGTACCTTATGAATGAATCATGTGCTCCGCCAGGGTGTGTGGCACAGACATTGATGATGCACCCACTGGCATCACACACCACCTGGCAGTTGACACTGGAGTACCCCTTCCGGTTGCGATATGTGGCCCCATCGGGGCCTGGTGGTGAGTGAATAGCCACTTGGGTGCAGTCTATCACCCCTAGCACACCAGGCATACGTGCTACCCTGTAGCACTCCTGTATGTTTGCTGCAGGCTCTGCCGCAGTGCTGGGGAAATGGATGTACTCTGCAGCACGTGGCAGCAGTGCACTGAGGAATTGGGTGAGGATGCGTGACGTGGCCGATTGTGTTATGCTTGTGGTGTCCCCTGTTGGCCTCTGGAAGATACCCATGGTGAGCAAGCACATGCAGGCTGTTACCTTTGTCTCCACTGACAGAGTGTGACTCCGTCATGAGGGTGCCTGCATCACATCACTGCACAGCTCACAGAGCCGCCTCAGTATTGCCCTGTTCAGGTGGTACCGGTCCACAATCTTGACATCCGAATACAGCTCAAAGCTGATGCGGGCACGGTACTGCCTGTTGGGGGTGTACTGCTGACGGGCCCTTCCACGGCCACATCCCACTGCAGCATGCCTTATCACCCCCCTCACTACAGCTTCCATGTGGAAGGTGGCACTGTCCATCTCCCTGGCTGGTGTCCCCCCCAACTGTTGTTCTTCTGTTCCCCTTGCTGTCCTGACTTCTACCTCCATTGCACCGGGTACACCTACTGGCCTCAGAACTCTGTGGCCCCACACGCCTTCGGCTGCCACTATTCTGTCCTGCCTAATCCCTGGCCTGCACTGGTTGCTGCTGTGGCCTGCTCTCTGTTGCAGCCTCATGAGCATTCCCTGTCGGGTTGTTGCGCCTCATCCTTGAGCCTTTTTATTTTGGTTAATTTCTGCCATGGTACAACTTCCAGCTCTTCCACTGTTGTGCAGTGCGCAAGTCTTTGAATATCGCATTGCGCTCTTTATGCATGGATCCACCCCCTCCAGTTGCACATGCCTTCATTTGCATTGCGCTGTTGCTCAGCATGTTTTCAGTGGCGCAACTGCCTCCTGCTGAATATCACGGAATGGCGCATTTTTGGACTTGCGCTGGCGCAATCCTTTTGAATATCCAACCCCACACATTTATCTCTCTATTAATGCCCATTTACCCCCCCATGTTTATCCTCTATTAAGTCTTTTCAACCCTCTCACATTTATCCCTCAATTAAACCCCTGTACCCCCACTTTTATCCCTCTATTAAGGCCCATGTAAACCCCACATTAATCCCTCTATAACCGCCCCTCTACCCGCCATATTTATACATCTATTAAGGACCCTGTACTCACGCACATTCCCCTCTATATCAGCCGCTGTACCCCCACATTTATCCCTCTATTATGGCTCCTCAAGCCCCCACATTTATCCTTCTATTAAGGCCTCTATGAAACCCACATTTATCCCTTTATTAAGACCCCTGTACCTCCACATTTATCCCTCTATAGCCACCTCTGTACCACCCTCATTTATCACTCTATTAATGCCCCTGTACCCCCAAACGTATCTCTCTATTAAGGTCCCTGTGTCTCTCACATTTGTCCCTCGATAACCACCCTGGTACCCCCACATTTATCCCTCTATGCCCACCTCTGTATCCCTCACATTTATCCCATTTATTGAGGCCCTGCCCCCACATTTCTCTCGCTTTTAAAGCCATGTACATTGAACATTTATCTCCCTATAGCCACCCTTGTACCCCCACATTTATCCTTCTATTAAGGCCCCTGTACCCACACACTTATCCCTCTATAACCTCTCCTAGGCCGTCACATTTATCCCTCTATTAAGGCCCCTGTACCTCGATATTTATTCCTCTATTAAGGCCCATGTACCCCGAACATTTATCCCTCTATAACTACTCCTGTAACCCCACATTTACCCCTCTATTAAAGCTCTTGTACCCCCACATTTATACCTCTATTAATGCTCCTGTACCCCCACATTTATCCCTCTATAACTGCCCTGTACCCCCACATTTACCCCTCAATGACCACCCCGAATTCCCCACATTTATCCCTCTATTAAGGCCCCCCATTTATCTCTCTATTAAAGCCCTGTACCCTCCACATGTATCCCCCTATAGCCGCCCCTGTAACCCTCACATTTATTCCTCTATTAAGGCTCTTGTACTCCACACATTTTCCCTCTATTAAGGCCCCTGTACCCGCACATTGATCCCTCTATTAGGGCCCCTGTACCCCAAAATTTATCCCCTATTAAGGACCCTGTACCAACCACATTTACCCCATTTTTAAGGACCCTGTACAACCCACATTTATCCTTCTATTAAGGACCCTGTACTGCCACATTTATCCCTCTATAAGCGCCCCTGTAATACCCACATTTATCCCTGTATAATCGCCCCTGTACGCCCCACATTTATTCATTTATTAAGGCCCCTGTACCACCCAGATTTAGCCCCCTATTAAGGCACCTGTATCTCCCACATTTCTCCCTCTATAACCACACCTATACCCTCCACTTTTAGCCCTTTATTAAGGCCCCTGTATGATACACACTTATCCATCTACTAAAGCCCCTGTACACCCCACATTTATCCCTCTAATTAGTGCCCTGTACCCAAACATTTATGCCTCTATTAAGGCCCCTGTACCCCTCACATTTATCCCTCTATAACTGCCGCTGTGCACCCTACATTTATGCCTCTATTAAAGCTCCTGTATCTCCACCTTTATCCCTCTATTAAGGACCCTGTACCCCTCATATTTATCCCTGAATTATGGTCCCTGTACCTCCCTCATTTAGACCTCTGTAAGAGCCCCGTACCTCCAGACTTATCCCACTATTAAGGTCCCTGAACCCCCCACAAGTATTCCTCTATAACCACCTTTCTACCCACAACATTTATCCCTCTATTAATGTCTCTGTACCCCTCACACTTATCCCTCTAGTATGGCCCCAGTACCACCCATGTTTATCCCTCTATAACTGTCCCTGTACACCCCACATTTATCCCTTTATTAATGCCCCTGTACCACACAAATTTAGCCAACTAGTAAGGTGCCTGTATCTCCCACATTTCTCCCTCTATGACCACGCCTATACCCTTCACTTTTAGCCCTTTATTAAGACCCCTGTACCACTCAAACTTATCCATCTACTAAAGCCCCTGTACACCCCACATTTATCCCTCTATTTAGGTCCCTGTACCACTCACATGTATCCCTCTATAATTGCCACTATACATTCCATATTTATGCATCTATTAAGGCTCTTGTACACCTCACATTTATCCTTCTATTGCAGCCCCTTTACCCCCCTCATTTATCCCTCTATAAGAGCCCTGTACCTCCACAGTTATCCTTCTATTAAGAACAGCACAGAGAGGCATGATTGACATGCGCAACAGAGGCCTATTGCGCAGTACCACACATGCACAATGCAGTACATCAAGGCAGGAGTATGGCATCACTGCAATGTCCCATGTATGTGCACAGCATCTCCCTGCACCACATCATGCATGCACCAATCGCACATTGTCTTGCAGTGCACGGTCAGTGGCATGGCACATCAGGCACGCTTGCACAATGAGGACAGACAGTGCATCAGGTCCGCATGTGTGGCATGCACACATGTCCACATGCACAATAGGGGAACATTGCACATCACGCACAGGTGCTTGATAGGCCACTCATGACACTGTGCTACCTATTGAGAACATGGCAGGTGTGCAGCCATGCATCACGCATGCACAGGAAATGCACCAGTGAATTGCTGTGGTGCATTTGTATTGTGCAAAGTGCAATTCTGCAACATTCAGCCAGCATCTGCAAATAGCCATATGAGCCAATGCTAGGTGCAGTCTCGCACATTACCATATCATTACAATTGTGCTGCTGCTCATTTGCATGAGTTGAGCCATAAAAGCACCACAACACAGCACAGGTCACTGACAGGTATTGCAACCATTGAGGTAAGGACCATCACACTATGTTGTGCAATGATATTGCTGAGCATGTTGTCAGTGCTGCACTGTTCCATGTTGTGCTGCCAAGTTGCTTATCGAGCCAATGTCTGACTGTCCACAGGTAGCAACATGTCTGAGATGGAGAGGACTGAGGAGCAGGGCCCTGCATAGAAGCACAGGCCCAACTTTATGAAAGATGAACAGAAGGCCCTGTTTGAGGTCTATCTCCACAGGGAGCCACTGCTGAATGGGGCCACTGGTACCCCACAGGACTGTGCCACTGGATGGGAGGAGGTGGTGACATATGTAAATGCCCATGGCAAACATAACAAGAGTGCACAGGAGTGCAAGAAGAAGATGGGGATGGACCATATGTGTGTTAAAGAGAAGGTGGCCTCCATCATGGTGTTACGCAGTAGGACGGATGAGGGACTGGCCACTGCATCTGTACTGATGGCAGATGAGGTGATGGTGGCAGCAACATCAGCCATGCCACCAGTGAGGGTGTCCCAGGAAGTGGATTACAGTTGGGTGGCAGCCCATCATAGCACTGTGAGTTTGTTGTTGATGGCTGTGGGTGTGAGGGTATGTGCATACCTGCAGTGTGCCAGCTTGACTGCAGCAGTGGTGCATGCCCATGGCTCGTGTGGCATACAGTGGCACATGCTGCACATGGGACCACTGAGCTTGGCATTGGCCACCTGTGTGCAGTGGGTCTGCAGCATGGGCACTGTACTGTGGCCATGGGCCATGGTCCAGGGTATGCATTGCTGTATGGCTGCCCCTCAGCACTGCCTGGCAGTGCATGCTGGTGGCATTGCATGGTCCACAGAGGCACAGGCAGCTGTGCAGCACACCACTGGTGTCATGGGTGTGGGGGCATGCAAGTCAGCAGTTCAGTGGTGCAATACCATGTGCTGCATTAACTCACCATGGCTGGCCTGCCTTGTCCACCACCTGTGGCATGACCACCCTTATGTGTGGTGCTGCACAGGCAGCCTCCCATTGTGGGCAGGCAAAGTGTTGGTGCACATGACCCATTTACACTGGCCACAGCACTGCATGAAGAGTGCCACTGTCACCACTGATAATGCTTTTCTGTCTTCCAGCACTATCATGCCTCAGGAGTGTGTTGCATTACTCCACCAACAATGTTGGACCCCACAATGCAGTGCCATCAACATCCACAGGCATCCAGGATGCTGACTGTCGATGATGGGGCAGTGTGGGGCTGCTTGAATTGTTAGGTCTGGGCATCGATGACACCCTGGCAGACCTCTTGCTAATGGATGTGCTACCAGTACTTGTACCAGGGATACAGAAGGGTGCATTGTCAGACACTGATGATGACATTTACACTCAACCTGGGTGGCAAAGGCCTGGACATGCCACTCAGGGGACAGTGCCATGCACAGGCAGTGGTTGCCAGCATTGGCGGTATCTCACCCGCACAGGCACCACCTGACCATGGCCACACAGTGGTGTGTGGTGCTGCTGCTGTCACCAGATGTGAAGGGGGAACTGGCATGGTTGTTGGTGCCATGGGGCTGGCCCAACAGGCAGATGGGCTATGGCAGCAGGATGCAGTGGCCACCATGCAGCACACCACAGGGGCAGCCAATGGTGCACCCACACAATCCCCACCACCTGCACCATTCCCTGTGCAGTGTTCCCAGGTGAGGGATGTTGCACAACATGTTGCCACACCCCCAGCAGGTCAACATCAGCCCCAGAATGCACAAGGCACTGACAGACTGGACAAGCACACCAGGCTGCTGTAGGCATACATGGACAACCAGATGATGCTCGGGGCTGAGATCCATGCACTGTGGGTGGAGTTTCATAAACTGGCCAAGCAAGGGGACACTGGAAATTCCCAGCTGATAGGTGAGCTTCAGCAGCTGCAGGAGGCCATGGCTGCATCGCTGGACTGCATTGCCAGTACCATCACCACTGGATTCACATTGCTGGCATTCACTGGTCTCAGCAGGGTATGACAGGTTCCCTATAGTGCTACATTGACACCACAGTTACTGTGACTGGTGATCCCAGCATGGATGACACCATGCTCTGACTTGCCCATCCCTGACACACCCAGCAGTAATCTCTTCACCAGACTATTCACACCCAGGAGGACCTGGTCATTTTCTCAGGCCTCTACCCCACCAGTGGGATGGTTACACCTCCTGTGGCTGTTGAGCAGCCAGTGGCTGCCACACAGCCTGGGCGTGGCCACCCACATGGCTGCAGTGGCTGTGGAACCACACAGTAGGCCTGCAGGGTGTGCTGTCACATCCAGCTACCCACTGAGGCTGGCTGGTGCACACTCAGCTGAGAGCACCCATGTGCATGTGCCATCATGTATGTGTGGTATGTGGCACATCCTTCATGTGTGCATGCAGTACTGCTGGGACTTGTGGCATGGGTGTGATGATGGCAGCACTGTGCCAGCCTTGCCTGTGTGCTGGTGCATTCACTCTGATCCATGCCACATCCTGCTGTACTGATGTGTGTGTTGCCACATTAGCTCCGCTCCTGACTCTGCCACCCACATGACCCACTGTGCCCAGCTGTGCAATGCATGATGGTGATGGTAGTGCATGTGCAGGTCAGGGTATGTCCAGCACAGGGCCTGTGAGTGTGTGCATGCACCCGTGCCTGTCCACTGTGTTGTGGGTGTGTGGCTGTGTGTCAGTGTGTTCCCTGTGCATGCTGTGTGTGCCTGTGTCCCTGTATGCAACACTGTATGGCCGTGCACCTCTAACTGTGTGTGTGTGGTGTTCCCTGCATGCATGGCTGTCATGTTTGGTACTCACCTGCAGTTACAAAAATGCTCCTGTATGATTGTATCATGGTGCCTCAGTGCACAGGCAGCCATCTTGGGGTCCCTCTTCTGCATGGATGGCTGCGCTCACCATCCCCATCCTTATCACTGTTGTTGCCCTCATCCACCTGGACAGCGATCCAATGGTCAATGACCATGTTGTGCAGCATGCCGCAGGCCAGGAATATGCCACAGGTTGTGGCAGGGCTGTACTGAAGGGCACCTATGGACCTGTCTAGGCAATGGAATCACATCTTCAATATGCCACAGACTCGCTCAATGATGTTGCATGGTGCAATGTGTGACTCGTTGTATTGCTCCTCCACAGCATGGATGGGCACCGGATAGGGGTGAGCAGCCAGGGATGCAGGGGGTAGGTGCTGTCACCTGTGGGGGTAACACATGCTGGTTAGTGCATGGCATTGCTTGTTCCCTTGTCCTCCCCCTATGCTGCCTACGGCCACCCACATATCCCCCTCCATGTGTGCCTTGGGCTGGTCCACCCCTTCACAGCTGCTCTAGCACCCCATCACATATCATGCTCACCTATCAGGTGACTTGTGGGGATCTCCCCAGACTCAAACTTCCAGCACAGGATGGAGCGGTGCCATATGAATGCATCATGTGTACTCCCAGGGTGTGTGGTGCACATTTGGATGATATGCCCAGTGGCATTGCACACCACCTGGCAGTTGACAGAGGGGTAGCCCTTTCTGTTCATGTAGGTGGCCCCCTCTGGGCCAGGTGGTGTGCATATAGACACATGGGTGCAGTCAATGGCCCCAATCACACCGGGCATGCTTGCCTCCCTGTGGAATTCCTGCATGTTTGCTGTACGCTCTGCCTGTGTGCGTGGGAATCTTATGTACTCTGAAGCATGTGGCAGCAGGGCATTGAGGAACTGTGTGAGGAGGTGGGATGTGGCTGACTGGGATATACCACTGGTTGCATCCACTGGTTTCCGGAAGGTGCCCATGGCAAGCAAGCACATTGCTGCTGTCTCCTTTGTCTCCACCAACATGGCATGACTCCTTCTGGTGGGTGCCTGAAACTTGTCATGACACAGCTCACAGAGCTGCCTCAGAATTGCCCTGTTCAGACAGTACCAGTCCATGATCTTGGTGCCCCCATAGTCCTCAAAAGTGAGATGGGCACGGTACTACCTGTGTTGGGCATACCAGCAACAGGACCTTCCTCAGCCACATTGATGTCCCTCCCTCCTCCTCACATCCCTCATTACCTGCTCCATTAAGAATGGCCCTGCATCCATGGCTGTGTCTTGCTATGGTTCGCGCATCTGGAATATGTGTGTGTGTGTGTTTGTTTGAGCCTCCCTTTATATGCTCAGTTCTGTCTGGTGCATTCTGTGATTTGCTGAT
This sequence comes from Neoceratodus forsteri, assembly GCA_016271365.2. Taxonomy (NCBI): domain Eukaryota; kingdom Metazoa; phylum Chordata; order Ceratodontiformes; family Ceratodontidae; genus Neoceratodus; species Neoceratodus forsteri. The sequence continues at coordinate 90,464,391 of CM028136.1, forward strand.
TCATTGGCACCGCATTGTTCGTCTGAATATGCCATTGTGCAGCTTATTTATGGGCACGACCCCATGTACTTGCGCCGCATACATTTCTGTTGCATATGTGCACAATGGATATTGCACTGCACATTCACACTGTTCGAATATGGTTCCGGGCAAATTTATGTGGTTGTGCATGCACAACTCAGTTGCGCATTGCTCAACTCCTCTGAATATCTGCCCCAATGTGTTTTTTCTTAAGTTCTTATAAATATCTGGTTGATTCTGCATATTTGTTATGGTATCTGGTTGATCCTGCATTTGTGGGTCTGGACAAATGTCTGTCCATGTTGTCACAGAAAGTTAATGCAAAGTGGGCACTTCACATTGTCACTCCACTTCATGGAGTGGCCAGCATGAAATGCCCACTTCGCCTTGTTATTATTACTTCACATTGTCATTCCGCCTTAACGTGAAGTAAGGTGGAGTGGCAGCAATATTGGTAGCCCCCCACACACAGTCACTAGAATTAATGTGCATCCCCAAAATGCTACTGTCGTCTTGTCTCCAGAAAATTCCCCAGTGCTGATGAAGTGAAATGAGAGAGTAACAAGAAATGCAAAGTCTCCCAGAATTAATGGCAGACTCAGTCATCTGGGAAGTGGTCAGACAAAGTCACCAGAATTAATGTTCATCCCCAAAATGCTACTGTCTTGTGTTCAGAAAATTCCCCAGTGCTGACGAAGTGAAATGAGAGTGTAACAAGACACGCAAAGTCTCCCATCTTAGAGCTGCAGCAAATTTAAATTCCACCGGTGAAGTGCCCGTGAAGTGGGCACTTTGCGTTGTCACTCCACTATGCAGAGTGGCCAGCATGAAATGCCCACTTGTTATTGTGATTGTGACTTCTCATTGTCATTCCACCTTAACCCAAAGTAAGGTGGAGTGATAACAGTATTGGCAGCCCCCAGACCCCCAAACATCACATGGCTTACAGTACTGTAACTCACATGCTGTACAGAAACACGAATGCCTACAGCAGTAGTTCCCCGATGACAATGACCTGTATCACAAAACTCCCAAATTTGAAAACTCATATCAATGAGTACAGTGGTGAAGTCTGGAAAGATACTACAAACCAGGCTTACATGATGTAAGTAACTAGTAAAAAAATGAATTTAGTGATTCGTGATGTGATCGTGAATCGTGACTGCATTCATGACCATGAAACATTAATATTTTTTTCTCAGACTTGGAGCTGATGAGTGTATTGGAAACATGAATGCCTATGGCTGTACTTCCCTGATAACCTGGCTGTTCACAAAACTCACCAGCTTGAAAACTCATATCAATGGGTACAGTGGTGAAGCCTGGAGAGATACTACAATACACTAATTTTATGATTCATGACGTGATCGTGAATCATGTGCACCACACGAGTACTCTGAAGGGAAGCCAAAGAAACATCTGTGACTTTAGTAACACATGGAGATTGGGCCCTAAAGAGATGCAAATGCACAGACTGATTAAGATTGCGCTGGCTGCACACTAAAGAGATGCAGACGCAAAGGCATAACAACACCACCCAACCAATGCTTACCATCAGAAATCTAAATTAAAAAAAAAACCTTTTGCCGGTGTGGGGGGGGGGTAGTGCACGGCAGTAACAGTCCACTACTACCAGTAAAGATACCACAAGTAGTACAAAAAATTTGTGCAGGTGCAGTGGATAGCAGGTTCACACTGCTGTAATTACTCTGCGGCACAATAAATGGTATCTGATTTAATGGCACACATGCATCACACACACTCACACACACACTACAAATAATGCATAGCAAATTGAAAACTTCAGTAATATAACCACATATTTTAAACAAACTAAAATTATGCACTGCTGCACCACAACAATCAGCAAAAAAATGGCAAGAACAGCTTAATCTGGTTCAAGGTCAGTTGGCATTGCCTCTGGATGAAGAGGGGGAGGTACATAAAACAAACAGTAGTAACACTCTGGATACAGAAGTTGATACCAGCCCATTTACAGAATAAAGGGTTCTGAAAGAACTCTTAAAACTGAAGGTGGACAAAGCAATGGGGCCTGATGGGATTCATCCCAGAATTCTAAAAGAGCTAAGGGTAGAACTAGTGACACCACTGACTACCCTTTTTAACAAATCATGGGAGGATGGGGTGGTACCCAAGGACTGGAGGAGGGCAGATGTGATTCCCCTTCACAAAAGTGGGAGCAAGGCAGAAGCAGGAAACTACAGACCTGTTAGTTTAACCTCAGTGATAGGGAAAATGATGGAATCACTTCTGAAGGAAAGAATTGTCGAGTATCTAGAGGCCAGAAGGGCACAGGACCCTAAGCAGCATGGATTCACAGCAGAAAGGTCATGCCAGACAAATCTGATAGATTTCTTTGACTGGGTGACCAAAGTAGTAGATCAGGAGGGCTGTGGACATGGTCTACCTATACTTTAGCAAGGCATTTGACACAGTCCACACAAAGATTAATATACAAGTTAGCCAGCCTGGGGTGGGTCCCAAAATGACAGCCTGGGTAAAAATTGGCTGGAGAACAGGACACAGAGTAATAGTAAATGGAGTCCACTCAGAAGAAGGAGGTTACTAATGGGGTACATGAGGTTCAGTATTAGGACGGTCCTCTTCAATGTGTTTATAAGCGACATTGTGGAAGGACTGGAAGGAAAAGTATGTCTCTTTGCAGATGACACTAAGATCTGCAACAGAGTTGATGCACAGGGTGGGGTGGAAAGGATGAGAAGGGACTTGTCAAGGTTAGAGGAATGGTCAAATGTATGGCAGATTAGATTCAATGCTAAGAAGTGCAAGGTAATGCACCTGGGAAACAAAAACCCAGGGGAAGAGTACACAATGGGGGTGAGATACTAACAACAACAAAAATGGAAAGGGACCTGGGGTAGTCATATCAGATGACCTAAAGGTGGGCAAGCAATGTGAGAGGGCAGCAAGGAGGGCGGGGGATACTGGGATACATAGGGAGAGGCATCACCAGTAGAAAACAAAAGTTATTATCCTCTGTACAGACAGCTGGCGAGACCCCATCTGGAGTACTGTGTGCAGTTCTGGAGACCCAATCTCCCAAAGACAGACAGGATGGAAGCTGTCCAGAGGAGGGCAACTAAAATGGTACAGGTCTGCACGGAAGACATATGAGAGACTTAGGGCCCAGATATTCAAAAGGTTGCGCCATGCGCAACAGGGTTAGCGTCACGCAACTCAAAAAATGCGCCATTCTGCAATATTCAGAAGGGCCAGTTGCGCCAATCGGAAACATGCTGAGCAACAGCGCAATGGAAATGAAGGCATGCACAACTGAAGGGGCGAGTCCATGCATAAAGTGCGCAATCACGGTATCGAACACTTGCGCAATGCGCAGAGTGGCTAAGCCGGAAGTTGCGCGAGGCACGGATTTGAGCCAAAATAAAAGGGCTCAAGGAAGCAAGAACCCTAGCAGGCCGCAAACTGGGAGAGACAGAGAGAGAGAGAGAGAGAGAGACAGGAGCTGGAAGGGCAGAGAGGGACAGTGGCCCAGGAGGACAGAGAGGCCAATGGGGGTGCCGGTGCAGTGGAAGCAGCAGTGGGGCAGCAGGGGTAACACAGGAACAGCAGCGGGGGCAGAAGCCAGGGAGATGGACAGTGTCAGCTTCCACATGGAAGCTGTAATGAGGGGTGAGACACCATGCTGCAGGGGACATGGCGCGGAGGGGCCCGGGCGGTATGCCCCGACAGGCGGTGTCGTGCCGCATCAGCTCGAGCTGTACACAGACGTCGAGATGTGGCCTGGTACCGCCTGAACAGGGCACACTGAGACAGCTCAGCGAGCTGTGCAGTGATGTGATGCAGGCACCCTCATGACGGAGTCATGCTCTGTCCGGTGGAGACCAAGGTGACAGCCTGCATGTGCCTGCTCCCACGGGCACCTTTCCAGAGGCCGACAGGGGACACCACAGGCATTACACAGTCGGCCATGTCATGCATCCTCACCCAATTCCTCAGCGCCTGCTGCCTCATGCTGCAGTACATCCATTTCCCCAGCACCGTGGCAGGCGTACAACAAACATGCAGGGGTTCCACAGGGTAGCACATATGCCTGGCGTGCTAGGGGCCATAGACTGCACCCATGTGACCATTCGCAAGCCACCTGGCCCAGACGGCCATGCTTATCGGAACCGAAAGGGCTTTTCCAGTGTCAACTGCCAGGTGGTGTGTGATGCCACTGGGTGCATCATCAATGTCTGTGCCACACACTCTGGCGGAGCACATGATGCCTTCATATGGCACCAATCTGCACTGTGCCATCGATTCAAGAGTGGGAACATCCCCACGGGTCATCTAGTGGGTGAGTACACATGTATGGAATGCAAACTCTGTGCAAGGGTGGGAATGACACAGGTGCCATGGTAGTGGCACACAAGGATATAGGCAATATGGACCTGACATGACACTGATCTCCACTATCTCCACACAGGTGACTACGGATACCACTCCGTCCTGGTTGCTCACACCATGCAGCGCCCCGACCCAAGCGCAGCTCGGTTTCAATGAGGCACATGCATAACACGTAACATCATACAGCGGGTGTTTGGGATGCTCAGGCACACTTCGATGCCTGGACACCTCCGGCAGAGCCCTACAGTACAGCCCCCAAAGGCCTGTGGGATATTCCTGGCCTGTTGCATCCTGCACAACATGGCCAAAGACCATGGGATAGCCGTACAGGTCCAAGAGGGGGACAGCGATGGGGACGCCAGTGGCGCCGGTGATGTGGGTGATGAGCAGCCCCCCCTAGGACGGAGGGACCCCCGACTGACCCGGCAGGCCCAGCTGCACCGGGACACCATTGCAGAAGAGCACTACGCCCAACACAGGTAAGTCAAGGGAACATGTGCAGGCAACACTGTCCATGTGTAAACCACAGGCACACAGGGGAACACACTGCATGAAGGTCAGGGGAGTTGAAGGGTCCAGGCATACCAACACACCATCAGAGAGGGGTGAGCACTCATATGGACACACACACACACCAGGCAGCATACAGGGGCAGCAGCACAGCACTGCGGAAATGACATTGCCAACACACAGCACCACCAACCACCCCCACCACCTGGACTGTCCACGTACGTGTGTCAGGACCTGAGCAACCTTGCACCTTGGTGTACAGTGCAATGCAGGCATCATCATGCACACACACCTGTGGACAGCAGTTGGGAGAGTGTGCAGGTGGTCCGTGTGTCAGCTGGTGAGCAGAGCACCCAGCAGTGCACTGCCCACCATGACACACATTGCACAGGGCAGCACCAGACAGGGCCTGCATTGGGAGACAGCTCAGTCAGGTAGCACTGTCCCGGCCACCACGAATGCGTGTGGCCCTGCCGTGGCCTAGCAGCACTGGCAGGCTGAGCAGGGGGTACATCGGGTGGCGCTGGTGCACCACCAGGGGTCCCAGTGCGCGACCGCTGCCTTGCCCGCACAGGGGTCTGCATCCTGCCAAACAAACTTGCACCAGGGGTGCCCGGATGCCCACAGCAGAACCCGCATCGACAGGCCTGGTGTCACATGGCGCTGGGAGCGGGAGTGGAGTGCGCACTGTGGGGGTGTGTGGTACAGGGGCACCTGACAGTGTGTGTCGTTAGACAGAGACCACTGCCTGGGTCAACCTGTCAATGGCAGCGGTCACATCCGTCCGCATAAGGACCAGCTCGGCTCGGTCCTGAGCACACTCCCTGCTATGCCACTCCACGGACACAGACAGTGCCTCCACGGACCTTGCAACCCGCCCCTGCAGCTGAACCGACTCCTGCAGCAGGTGGGTGTGCGTGTCCAATGGGTACTGTGCCCCAATGGCATCGTCACCCCCAGGGTGTGGACGGTCCTGGTGGACAGCACCCCTTGAGGGTGGGCACTGTTCGCCAGGACTAGGTATGGGTGGATCAAAGGGCGGTGGACATGTGCCACTGCTTGACACTGTCCCCCCAGACCTGGTGTGCAACTGCTGCTGCCGCCTCCAGCTGCTGAGCCCCAGGTCCACCTGTTCCACCTCTGTGCTGTCAACAGTGCCAGACACCTGCACAGCCACCGATGCTGCCCCACGGTGCTGACAGGCACAGCCTGGGACTGTGCCAGCATGCTGGTACACAGGTGTGAACCAGGAAGGTCCGGGGCACGTGCTGGCCTGCCATGTGTCCGTCGTGGGACACACACCTATCACTGGCCATTGCAGGCCTGCTATCATCAATGGTGCAGGTGCGTGCCACTGCCATAGGCACAGCATGCTGGCATACCTGCATGCCAGACTGCTGTGACACAGGCTGTGCACCCCCTGCACCCGTATCACTGACGCCGGAGTTGTTGGCCCAGCCTGCATGCTGCTGCAGTGCCTGCAGGCTGGTGGCGGAGGTGGATGGTCCCTCCTCCACGTCCAGCAGGTCTGCCTCACTGTCTGGACCCACCACCACCATCGTCTCCTGCAGACGAATAGGATCTGTAACAGAAAGAGAGTACATGTGAGTGCATGTGAACAACAGCCCCCAACAACATCACCATGTCATACCGTGCAGTGATGGGCTTCCACCTGTCTGGAATCCTCCACCTGGAACGCCCGCAATGGCACTCGGCTGCATGGCCGTGACCAGTGTCTCCTCTGTAGGGGTCAGCTGCAACACCACTGGTGGGCCCCCACCAGTGCCAGCACGTGCCACCCTGAAGGCTGCCACCTTCTCCTTCAGCCTCCTGCGGTCAGTCCCCATCTTCTTCCAGCATTCCTGCATGGAGCGCTGGTGGCTTCCGTGCAGGTTGACGGCCTGAGCTACCCCCTCCCATGCAGCTGCATGCTCCTGAGGGGTGCCCCTCCATCCACTCAATACTGGCTCATCCTCCAGGTAGGCCTGGAAGAGGGCCTCGGTCTCTGCCGTGGTGAAGTTCAGCCTCCTCCTACGCCCACCGTCCACACCCTCAGCCTGGCTCTGGTCAGTCATGGTGATCTGTATGGGTGGAAGTGGACACCTGTCACTGTGCAGTCCACAGCATTTCCCCATGAGCATAGCTGCCGGCCGGGGGCAGAAGCCCCCCCCGTTTCCTCTCCGCATGGCAGATACTGATAGAAAGGGTGCCCTTTGTCCCTTTCTAAGTGCCCTTTTCATGCTCAGCCCCTCAACCTTTATCATCCTCCAGCACCCTGCCCATGAGCATTGTCCTGAGCATCACACAGCATGTAACTCACTCTCACCTGCAGCAACCTAATCTGGCCGGCACAACCCACTGTCGCAATTTTTATAGCACAACACATGCAAATGAGGTGTGGCGCAACTTTAATGACATGCTAATCGCGCCACTGCGCCATTGAATGGCTGATCGAATGATTTGCATATGTCGGCTGAATATGGCGTATTTGCGCTTGGCAATCACGGAAGTCAGCTGAGCCGATGGCGCATGTTTGTGGCCGTGCTACACTGCATTGCGCATGCCCAGACAGGTTACGCAAGTGCCGATCGCACTGCAGACTTGCTGGCCGATAGGCGATTCAGGCCATGGCCACCATTGTGCCAGTGGTGCTACAGCACTGGCACTATATCGGCGCTGTGGCACTTCTGTGTGATAGTCCACTGTGGCACTGGTGCTCTGCTTGGCAGTCGCGTGGGATGCCTATACATCCTATGGCGCTGTCGTAGCCTTGCGTCATTGCCGTGACCTTGTGTATGCCCTCTGACCCCTGGCGCTGTTGGCATGCCATGTATCGTCCTATTGTGCTGTCTGGTGACAGCGCCATGTAAAGTGACGGCGCTGTTCGAACAACGCGATTGGAGCCTGTGCTGGTCTATTGTGCAACAACTCCACGTGGGGTTACGGCGCAGCGGGGCGCCATATTGCCTGCTGTAAAGTTGGTGCCATGGCTAGGAGGAGGGCGGTGTCCTGGAGCCAGCTTGAAGTGGCCAACCTGGTGGCCCTGGTGGAGCCCCACTGTGAGGCACTGTATGGTGAGGCCCCCCTCACCATGCCTAGAGACCCATGTGTGGCAGCAAGTGGCCACTGACCTGGTGGAGGTCACTGGCCGGGCCGGTCTGCTGAGCAGTGCCGGCACGGTACAGTGACCTCCGCCGAGGAGCCGGAACTGTCGACGCGGCTCGCACGCGTACCAGGGGGCGTGGTGCCTAGGCCAGGTGAGTGTACCATCTATGCACCTATATTCTCTGTAGGGTGTGTGTGTGCTTGGGTGGCTGTGCATAGGTGTGTCAGTGTGTGCAGCTGTGTGATGGATGGTTATGGCTGTGTGGGCAGGCACTCTCACTGGGGCAGGGGGCACTCTGCTTTTGAGTCACACTGATGTTTGTCTCAACATATGTCTCCCACAGGCTGGATTGTGAGGACACAAGACCAGGGTGATGTGGGCCATGCCAGGGCCCCGGTGCCAGGGGGTGTTGTGCCACAGCAGCAGCAGCAGCAGCAGCAGCGTCAGACCCAGCTGCTGGAGGAGTGTGAGTATCATTACTTCATGGATGCTATTGCATGCTGGGGGGGCAAGACCACCAGCCATGCGGGACACAACCAAAGGGGAGGTCATAGTTCCACTATACAAAACACTAGTGAGTCCCCACACTGGAGTACAGTGTACAGTTCCGGAGACCATACCTGCGTATGGACATGGACTGGGTGGAGAGGGTTCAGAGGAGGGCGACATGGATGGTGCATGGATTGCATCACAAGTCCTATGCAGACAGGTTGATGGAACTGAACATGTACTCCCTGGAGGGGAGGAGGGTGTGGGGATATGATGGGGACATACAAGTATCCTACAGGGGGGAACAGAGTGCAGGAAAACAATATTTGTAAGCGTAAAGGATGTTCCAGGACTAGAGGGCATGGGATGCAGTTGGAGGGGGGTCGTTTAAGAGGAAACATGAGAAAGTATTTCTTCACAGGATGGGTGGTGGACAAGTGGAACACCCTGCCAGAGGAAGTGGTGAGGGCTGACTTGGTCACGGGATTTATGAATGCATGGGTTAGCCATAAAGGAATTCTGGAGGTCAGGGGTGAGGGGGAACGGACTTATAGGACAACAGAGTGAGCATTACAAGGTCAAATGGACAGACTGGGTGTCCCATAGGCCCTTATCTGCCGACACTGTCTATGTATCCATGTATGTAGGCATGACACAGGTGACCTGCATCACAGTGCAGCATCACGGCATGTCTGTGTATGCATCACAGGTGGTCCAGGCATGCACTGGGCACATAGCTGTGTAACTGGCATCGCACCACGTTGCCACATCACTTGCCAGCCTAGTTTGTACTGTGATTGACGTGGGCAGTGTGTGTGGGTGGTGGTGCACATAGCTGGTGCCACCTGTTTGTGATGGCCATGTGCATGTTCACTGTGGGGGGGTGCATGCCATCACAGGTGCGGGACATTGGGTTATATGGCTTGCAGGTTGGGTGGTGTTCAGGGTTGTGGTCAGTCTCAGCCATTGACTGTGTTCCCATTTTCCTAGGCCTCGAGGTACTCAGGAGGATTGAGATGGGTATTCGCACCTCACCCAGGTGTCACAGGAGAACCAGGCGATACTGCAGGCCACAGGCGCCATGGTTCCAGGAGGCGGAGGCACAGGACGGGACACCAGCAGGGGGAAGACCGGCAGCCAGCTGAGCCATAGGCCACATTCCCTTCCCACTTCTCCCATCCCTATCACCCTGCCTTCCCTCTCCAGGTTTTTATTCCCTCCCCCTTGAACACCCCTGCCTTTTACCGTCCCCCACTTGTACATAGTTTCACCTGTTTATGTTTATATGTTGATCTTTTAAATATACATTTCTATTTTGATACGACTGCTGTGTTGGTCTCTGATTTGCAACTGGCTATGGGTGCTCCGTTGCAGGGTGTACATGCCATCTGGGCTGGTATGGTCCTGGGTATATGTGTGTGTGTGTGTGTCCATGGGAGGTATCACCAGCATGGCATTGACTTTCTGTTGGTCTTGCCGTCTGCTGCCACCACTGCTGGGTGCACAGGGTGGGTCTGGCTGGTATGCTTCTCTGCAGCATGGGATTGGCGTGTGGCAGGGGATGCATGGTGTTTCCTGCAGTGCCAGTCACTGCACATAGCGATGTCTTGGGGTCACGGTGCACGGTGTGCTTGTGCGTCTGAGGGCTGATGTGCACTGGTTGTCAACCCCTGTGTGTGGCACTCTCTGCCTGCCAGTGGTTGTGCTGGGGTGTCATGACTCTGCTATGCATTGTTGGCTTGTCCCCATGGGCACGTGGATCATCGATCCCACCCCAGTGATGCTGTGCTTGGGGTGTGCGGTGTGGTGTGGGTTCTGCAGTGTGTTCCTGTGCCCATGTGTGGCATGGCTGGCGGTGGGCCCCAGCCTGCCTCCCTGGATGTGCAGTTCCATTGCTCTGGGGGGCTGTGCTTGCGCTATGGCAGCTCTGGAATGCTCAGCTGAGCTTCCATGGTTGCGCCATAGCGCAGCATTTTGGCTCAGCTTCTCCTTCCTGGTTGCGCAATGGTGCAGTATGTGCAATATTGAGACGTTGGTTGCTTGCGTAATTTGCTCTGCTCCATGTTTGAATATCGCACCTGTTGCGCATTTGCGCAACTGGTTTGCGCTTGCTCCTACTGTTGCGCCAGTTTTCAGCGCAGTTTGAATATCCAGGCCAAGGAGCTTAATATGTATAGCCTCGAGGAAAGGAGGGAGAGGGGGGACATGATAGAAACTTTCAAGTACCTCAAGGGAATCAACAAAGTCCAAGGGGGTAGCATCTTTCAAAAAAAGGGGTGTGCAAGAACAAGAGGGCACAATTTGAAGATGGGGGGCAGCTCAGAGGTAATTTAAGGAAGTATTTTTTCACAGAGAGGGTTGTGGATGCATGGAACGGCCTTCTGGAGGAGGTTGTGGAGTCAAAATCAGTGTTGGAATTCAAGCATGCATGGGACAGTCATAAGGCAATTCTGGGGGGTTGGGGTAAGAAGAAGTAGGCTGCTGGTTAACTAGGATCTGCAGCTTATCCAGTAGGTAGGGAAATGGGCAGACTGGGTAGGCCAAGTGGTCCTTATCTGCCGTCAAATTCTATGTTTCTATGTTTCTATATCCCCCTCTCCCGGGTCGTGCCTGAAAATAGGCAGGATTTGTCTAGTGCACTTACCCGGTTAACAAAAAATAAATAAAATAAATAAAGAATTATTGAAAATATTACTGCATGTACATTAACACAGTTATACAAGAAAAATATAACCAAAACAGAAAGCACTGTCTTTTTCTTCAAGTTAATCTACCTACACCACAGATATGCCCCTCTCCCAAAACACACTTACGCTGTCTCTCAGTACACAGACTGAATGTTGTACATTAACATTCAAAATCCACACACAAACAATAAACTCTCGATGATATGAGTACAGGAGGGTTTCCTATAATCGATGAACTAAAGTTTCAACAAAAAAAGACTCAAAAATGCTTTTTTAACAGCTTTTAGAAGGTTTGAATTGCAGAGAGCTCTCAGAACAGATTGCCTCCTACAGTTTCCTACATACACTACCCCAAATTGAGGCTGTACAGAACAATCTAGAGCCCATGTGACCTGCAATCCCATGAATCACTGCAAAATTCGCCTTTGGAGCTTAAAAACAAGGAGAAGTGAGGCGAAGTACATTGTTTTCAATGTAGTTCATCTTAAGAATTGGTGGAGTAGTGGTTTGGGAAGGCAGAGTAACACAAAGTCATTGTTTTCAATGGACTTCAAAATTCTCATTATAACACGAAGTACTCCGCTTCGCATTGCGGAACACTCCGTGAATTCACTTTCACTCCGCAAATCACTTTGCTGAGCAAATTGGGGCCACTTCGCCCATCTCTATTTATAATGAAGAAAAGCATTTTGCTGATTGTTCTAGTAAGTATCAGAGGGACTGCAGTGTTAAAAGCCATAAAGATAATGGGGATAACATTAATCTGGTTTGCAAGTAGGGTCATTGTTATTTAATATTTTTTTTAAAAGTTATACCAGTAACTAATATTTTGAGGATTGCAAATAGACCATGGGCTGGCTATTCAAACTGCACCCAAAAAGTGCGCAATAGCAGGAGCAATCACAAGTCCATTGCACCCATGCGCAATAGACGCGATATTCAAAAAAGGAGCAAGCCAAATTGCGCCAACGGCCAATGTCTGAATATCGTACAACTTGTGCCATACACAACTAGGAAGGGGAAGCATATGATGCGCCATGGCTGCAACAAGAGCTGCCCAGCTGAGCAGCCCAGAGGCACCATAGCACAAGCAGGAGCCCCCAGCAGCAGAGCAATGAAACTGCACAACCAGGGAGGTAGGTAGAGGCCCACCACCCATGCCACAGATGGGCATAGGAACACACTGCAGAACTGACAATGCACCCCCACACCCCAAGCACAGCACAACTGGTGGAGGGATGGAATATCCACCGGCCCATGGGGACAAGCAAACAAAGCACAGCTGGGCCATGGTGCCCAATCACACCCACCAGCAAGCTGAGACTGCCACACAAGAAGGGCGGACCACCCCATGGCACAGCAGCCCCCCCTGTGCACAGCACACCCTGCACCATGACCTCAAGACACCCCCCATGAGCAGTGACCACCACTGCAGGAATCCCCATGAATACCACCACTCCCACTGTCACACTGCAACCTCGTGTACCACAGAACCATACAAGCTAGACCCACCATGAGCACCCAGCAGTGGGTGGCAGCATACAGCAATGCAACAACGGCAGACACAGTGCCAACATGCACAATTCCCCTGAGGCACATCTGAGAGACCGAACATGTGTCACCACAAGAGGTACCCCACACGGGAAAGGGCATGCCCCTGACACCACCAGCATTGATACAGCACCCTGCACAGTAGACAAGTGTCACAGCCTGACTCACCACGAGCCACAGCAGCCAGTGCAGACACCCACAGTGGTGCATGGAAGCATGAAGCACACCAGATGCAACACAGTGCAGGGCAAACACACACCCATACCCACGGGGACACCAACACAGGGACGCAGTTGTGTGGCAACCAAGCCCCCAGTGTGGGCCCATGTAAACTGTGCACACACAGCCTGCAGTCCTCCTTGGCACAGGGGTGACACCCACCCTGTGCATGAACTGTGGCCCTGTACACCACCAGCATATGCCTGGATCACAAGTCACAGACAGTGGTGCACAGCCCCTGCAACACACACAAGCCACAGCATGGAGGTGGGACAGCAACTGCAGAGGCCACAGTGTCACCCAAGGCAAACATGCACTAAACCATTGACAGGAGGCAACCCAGCATTGTGACGGTCACAGTGGATGACCTTCAGGGACAGCCACCACTGACAAGGCAGCAGACCTTGCAGGTCACAGACATGCAAGGGTGTCAGCTGCACAGGCCAAGGATGGGTTGACAGGGGCATAATGGACACAGAGCAGGCACCATGGACCACTGCACGCAGTAATGCAATGCACAGAGAACAACACACACCACCGATGCCGACTGATAGCCACATCCACAGCCACTGCTGCAGCCCCATGACTGAACCACCCCAGATGCCATGTACACCACTGCAACTGAGCATCTATAGCCAGCTGCAAATCAGAGACCACCACAGTATTCATATCAAAATAACTGTATTCAAAAAATATAACAACAACAACAATTTACAATTATGTACAAACATGGAGTGGAGGGACAGGAACAAGGTGGGGGTGGGTAAGGGGCAGGGTTGAACATATGGGAGAGGGAAGGCGGGGTGTGAGGGTTGGTCAAAGGGGAAGGTTGTCTGTGGTCACTGGCTGCCAGCCTGGTCCTCTGCTGCCTGGGGCCATTCCCTGGGTAGCCTCCTCCTCCTCACCCCATGCTGATGAAGATCCCTCAGGATGGCAAGGGACTCGTGTGCCACCCACACAAGATCCTGGATGGACTGCTGAATTCACAGGAGTATCCACACATGTAGGACAAGGGATCAGAGTCAATGGGTGTGACTATCCATCCCCCCTGCAGCCCACCCATTATGCATGGCATACAGCCATGTGCCATGCTCCAGTGATGGTGTGCGCCCACGCACAGTGACCGTGTCCACAAGACATGCCCAACCAGGCAGCAACAGCCATGTGTACCACTGCACACACACACCGCCCATGTCCAGCACAGCACAACCAAGGCCGTACAGTAACGTGGCTATGCGGTGGGCAGGCAGTGCCACAGCCATGTGCCCAGTGCACGCATGGACCACCATTGATGCACTCCCAGACATGCAGTGCCACTGGACAGTGCTGACTGTCACATGTCACGTGCATGGCAGTGGTGTCCATGGATGGTGGCCATGCCCTGCTTCCCACCCTGTCACACAGCATGCAATAGCAATCATGGTGTCATGGCACTCACCCTCATCGGGTTGTTGCTGGCATTGGGGTTGGTCCCCGACATGCCCTGTGCAGTGTCCCCCATCCTCTGCTGCTGCTTCATAATCCTCCTCCACTTGGCCACACCTGTGGGAGACAAAAGGAGAGAAACACATCAGTACAAACCCAAAGCATATTCCCCCTGCCTCAATGTGTGTTCCCACCAACCCAGCCAGACCCATTCATCCCATACCTTGCAAACACTGCCACAGCCAACCCTAGACCATCCCTCCCCATGTGCTGGACACATAAGACAGTGTTACCCATATGGACCATACAAGTGCGTAGACGTATCACCCACCTGGACAAGGCACCACGTCCCTCCTGGCGTGCGACTGCAGACGTGCCAGTAGCTCCTGCTCCCTCCGTCTCAGGTCCCCATACCAGTGCCTGCACTGTTCGGCCATCCTCCTGTGGCCAGTGGCTGCCTCCAGGTCAGTGGCCACCTCTTGCCAGACCTGGGTCCTGGCCCTGTCCAGTGGCACCTCACCAAACAGTGGGCCATAGTGTGGCTCCACAATGGCCATAAGGTTGGCCAGCTCAAGGGCACTCCACTGAGGGGCTCTCCTGTGTGCCATCTCTAATGCTATAGTCGGCAATATGGCGCTCCGCAGCATGGCAACCCCAAGTGGAAGTGCTGCGCAGTACATGGCCACCATTCCCTATCGTGCTGTCGGTACAGCACCGCCATTCCCTATCATGCTGTCACCGAACAGCACGATACAGGTGCAGCCAAGCCAGACGTATAGCGCCAAGGGGGCAAAGGTCAGGCACAGGGTCATGGGTCTCTGGTGCAAGGCCACACACAGCGCCATTGGACATCTATGCATCTAGTGCAATTGGTTGCCTGTGTGCCATCGCCACAGCGAACTATTGTGCAGTTGTGCCACAGCGCCATGTAGTGACCCTCGCCATAGCACCACTGGCACAATGGTGGCTGTGCCCAGAATTGCCTACAGTGCACAGCACGTCATCAGTGTGGCAGATGCCTACGTAAGCTACTTGGGCATGTGCAGTGCAGTGTACTATGCAGGCAACAGAACTGCGCCATTGGCTCAGCACGTTCAACACAACTGCGCAAAGCGCAAAAGCGCGATATTCAGCCGTCATATGAAAATCATCCGATCAGCCATTCAATGGCACAGCAGCGTGATTTGCATCTCATTAAAGTTGCTCCACACCTAATTTGCATGGATTGCGCCATAAAAATGTGACACTGTTCTGCAGTGGCCATATTCAGTTACTGCAGTTTATAGGTGAGTTACATGCTGTGTGGTGTTCTGGACTGTAGTCTCAGGGACTTGCTTTGTACTGCACAGTCACAGGTAACCACTGTCACCCATACAGGCTGAAAAATGACCGAGCAAGGACTGGGTGAGGAGGACGATGGTGTGCAGAAGAGGAGGCCCAATTTTACTAAGGCTGAGACGGAGGCACTCTTCGAAGCCTACATCGATCAGGAGCCACTGCTCAGTGAACAGCGGGGCACCCCTCAGGCCCATGCTGCTGCATGGGAGGGGGTTGCACGTGCCATCAACCTGCACGGCAGCCACCAGCGCTCTGTGCAGGAGTGTAAGAAGAAGATGGGTACTGACAGGAGGAGGAGGGTGAAGGAGAAGGTGGCTGCCATCAGGGTGGCACGTGCTGCAACAGGCAGGGGCCAGCTGGAGGTGGTGCAGCTGACTCCGGCAGAGGACAAGCTCACTGCAAGCATGCAGCACTGTGCCATTGAGGGCATTCCAGGAGGTGGCTTCCAGACAGGTGGTAGCCCATCACTGCATGGTAATTCATGGTCTGTCGGGGGGGGAGGGTAAATCACATGCACTAACGTGCCCTTACTTTCTGTTACAGATCCTGCGTGTCTGCAGGGGTCAGCGGTGGAGGGCCTGTCCACTGCAGACAGCCATCTGGAGTTGGAGGAGGGACCATCCACCTCCATAGGTAGCTGGCGTGCATTGCAACAGTTGGTCCGCCTGGCTGTCAACACCGATATCTTTGGGACAGGTGTAGGGAAGGCTCTTCCTGTGTCTTCAGTACCTGGCTATGTATTGTTCAGAAGAGACCGAGGTGCAAAAAGGGGGGGAGGAGTGGCCCTGTATGTTAATGAAAATATCAAAGCTACAGAAATTCAGAATACACATAAGGAGCCAGAAGAACTGTGGGTCACCCTGGAAACAGGAAATGGGACAGCCATAAGAACTGGGGTTGTCTACAGGCCCCCAGACCAGAGGGAGGACATAGACACATTACTGTTAGAAGATATACAAAACATGACAGCTAAAGGGGAGGTTCTGATAATGGAGACTTCAACATGCCAGATACAGATTGGTCAATACCAGCAGGAACATCTGCCAGAACTAGACTCATAGTGGATTCCTGCAGGGGAGGGCCTCAAACAACTGGTACAGCAACCCACAAGAGACAGGGCTATCCTAGATCTAGTACTGACTAAACAAAGAAGGGATCACAGATCTCCAGGTAGAAAGGTCACCTGGGGCCAGTGACCATCACATGGTATGGTTCAATTTGCTACTACATCTAAATCATCCCATTCCAAGGCAAAATATGGGACTTCAGAGGAGCTGACTTTGATAAGATGGTCAACAGAGTTAAGCCAGCCCTGGCAAAAGAAACACAGGTGAGGAGGTACAGGCAAAGTGGGCAAGCATAAGGATACAATACTTGAAGCAACATCCCATTGTGTTAGACAGAAAACCGAAGTGCAAAAAGAAAGACGAAACCACTTTGGTTCTCAAATACAGTAGCAGAAAAGGTCAGAGCCAAAGGCTGGCCTTCAGAAAATATAAGGGAACACAGCAGGATGAAGATAGGGAGGCATACCAAACTGCTCTAAGGGAGCAGGTAAGGCAGTAAGGCAGGCAAAGTCCCAAACTGAGAAACACTAGCACGAACAGTAAAAGAAGGTGACAAGACTTTCTATAGATACATCAGTGAAAGGAGAAAGTCCAGAGGGTATTGCTAAGCTTAATGGAGAAAAGGAGCATGTGAGGAGGAGGACCCTGTAAAGGCATCTATCTAAATAGATACTTTTGCTCAGTATTTACTAGAGAAGGTAGGGCAGGGGCCCACAGCTCAGCATCATGGACACAGGGGAGGAGGTGGCTACTCCCTTCACAAAGAAGGTCCTACAAGAGCTGCTAAGCTCAGGGTGGATAAGGCAATGGGACCTGATGGCATACATCCCAGGTACTTAAGGAGCTAAAGGAGGAACTAGAGAGCCATTAGCAGAATTGTTTAGTGAGTCTCTGAGCACAGGAGAGGTCCCAGAAGACTGGAGAAGGGCTCATGTGATCCACTCCACAAGAGTGGTAGCAGGAGGAGGCGGGAACTACACCGGGTCAGTCTTACCTCAGTAGTGGGCAAGGTTATGGAGGCACCTTAAGGAAAGGATAGTGCAACACCTGAATCCATAGGCACTGGATCCAAGACAGCATGGGTTTACAAGGAAGGTCCTGTCAAACTAATCTCATAGATTTCTTTGACTGGGTAGACCAGAGTGGTGGACCAAGGGGAGCAGTTGATGTCGCCACCTTGACTTCAGCAAAGCTTTTGACACTGTTCACATAGAAGATTGATAAAATAAGCTAGAGTAGGCTCAGAAGTGGGTCAGAAGTTGGTCAACTGGGTGGCAAACTGGTTGACTGGCAGAAAACAGAGTAGTAGTAAATGGTATACAGTCAGAAGAGATGCAAGTCACAAGTGGAGTACCTCAGGGATCAGTCCTGGGGCCAGTCCTATTCAACATCTTCATTAGTGACCCTCATGAGATGGACTAGAGGGTAAGGCTTGTCTCTTTGCAGATGACACCAAGATCTGCAACAGAGTAGATAGTCCAGATGGGGTGGGCAGAATGAGAAGAGATCCTGGATAAACTAGCAGAATGGTCAGAAGAGTGGCAACTGGGATTTAATGCAAAGAAGTGCAAAATCATGCACATAGGAAGAAAACCCTGAAGCCACTTATAGGCTGGCAGGAGTTGCTAGCAGTCACAAAGGAAGAAAGAGACTTGGGCATCATCATCACTGATGACCTAAAATCATCAAGCAGACCTCTAAAGCAGTAGGTAAGGCTGAGGGGTGTTAGGGTGTATTAGTAGGGTATCACAGAGTCGTAAGAGGAGTAATAATCCCTCTGTACAAGACATTGGTTAGAGCCCCATCTGGAGTACTGTGTGCAGTATTGGAGCCACACCTTCACAAGGACATTAACAAATTGAGGCAGTCCAGAAAGGGCAACCAAAATGGTGCAGGGACTGCATCAGAAGACATATGAGGACAGATTAGCAGAGCTCAATCATGTATACCCTTGAGCAAAGGAGGAGAGAGATGATGATCGAGACATTTAAACACCTTAAGGGCATAAACAAAGTGAAAGAGTCTAACATGTTTAAATATAAGAAAAATAGCAGGACAAGAGGACACAGCATGAGATTAGAGGAGGCCGATTAAGGGGAATTGAAATTCTTTTTCACAGAAAGGGTGGTAGATGCATGGAATGGCTTACCACAAGAAGTGGTGGCTATGAATACAGTGCAGGGCTTCAAACAGGCATGGGATAGGCATAAGGGCAATACAAATGACTATGAATAGATAGGTCACTGACAGAGCAAAGGCCGATGGCACATTTATAAGGTAGAAAAAGAAATGGGCAGACTGGATGGGCCTTGCGGTCCTTATCTGCCGTCAACTTCTATGTTTCTATGTTTCTATGTCTCAGCGGTCTGGTGTCCAAGCATGCCAGCACGCTGTGGCTTTGGCTGTGGCACAGACCTGCACCATTGATGACCAATGACCATTATGGGCAATGACATGTGTGTGTCATGGAATGACACAAAGCAGGCCAGCTCATGCCTATGGACCTGGCTGGTTCCGTGTGTGCCAGCATGTCAGCACAGTCCCAGGCTGTACCTGTCAGCACCAGTGGGGCAGCACTGGTGGCTGGTCAGGTCAGTGGCACTGCTGCAGCCACAGTGGCTGAACAGCCGATCCCTTGGGCACAGCAGCTGGAGGGGCAGCAGCAGCAGTCACCCACCAGGACTGGGGGTACAGGGTTCAGTGGTGGCATCTGTGCACCACCTGTGGACTTGCCCATACCTGGTCCTGGTGAGCAGCGCCCACCCCCAAGGAGTGCTGAACATCAGGCACTTCCATACCCTGAGGGACAGGTTGCTGAGGTGGCAGACAACCTCTTTGACGAGCACACCCACCTGCTGCAGGCATCAGTACAGCAGCAGATGTGGCTTGCAACGTCCGTGGAGGCACTGTGTGTGGCTCTGGAGCGGGTCAATGAGCGACACAGCAGGGACACCGATAGGATCCTGTCACGGATTGACCATTTGCGGGAGGATGTGACTGCTGCCATTGACAGGCAAACACAGGCGTTGGTCACTGTCATGGCCACAATGGGCACACAGTTAGGTGCCCATGTGTCGCTCACACCGCGCAGTTCGCTATCCACTCCCCATTCCCAGTGTCGTGTGACACCTACCCTGTCGACACCGGGTTCAGATGTGGGCATCCCAAGCACTCCTGGTGCAGGTATGTTCGGTGTGCTGCAGACACCTGTGCGGGCATGGTCACATTCACGCAGTGGAACCCCTGGTGGACCATCGGTGCCACCCCATTATGCCCATGCTCAGTCTGCCAGTGCTGCTGGGTCTCAGCGGGGCTGCCCACGCATCCGAAGCAGACGTGGTACTGTGCCGCAAGACTGACCTGTCTCCCAGTGTTGGTACTGTCTGGTGCTACCCTGTGTGCATTGGGTGTTTTGGTGTGCAGTGCACCGGTGGGTGCCCAGCCCTACATGCAGACACATGGTCCAACTACACACCCTCCCGACTGCTGTCCACAGGTGCATGTGCATGATGATGCCTGCATTGCGCTGTACACCAAAGTGCGATGGTGCCCAGCATCTGACACATGCACATAGTCAGTGGACGTGGTGGCCTGTGGACATGTGTGTTGCTAGTGTCTGTGTTCCGGCTCTGTTTTGCACCTGACCCCTGTGCACTTTGTGCCTACTGTGTGTGTGTGTGTGTGTGTGTCTGTCCATGTGGCGTGTTACTGTTCACCCCTTCCTGGTTGTATGTGTGTGCTTCTGTGCCCTGCCACTTCCCTTGCCATCATGCACCCCTGGTGTGTTTCCATGTGTGTACATGGGTTGTGCCCTAGCCACTGGTGGTTGCACATGGCCCCATGACTTACCAGTGTTGGCTGAAGTGCTCCTCTGTGATGGTGTCCCAGTGCAGCTGGGCCAGCCGGATCAGTCGGGGATCCCGTCTTCCAAGGGGAGGCTGCCCATCCCCATCATCACTGGCGTCACCGGCGTCCCCATCGCTGTCCCCCTCTTCGACCTGTACAGCTATCCCACAGTCTTTGGCCATGTTGTGCAGGATACAACAGGCCAGGAATATCCCACAGGCCTTTGAGGGGCTATACTGTAGGGCACTGCCAGAGGTGTCCAGGCAATGGAAACGCACCTTCAGTATCCCAAACACCCGCTCAATGATGTTGCGTGTGGTGGCATGTGCCTCATTGAAGCATTGCTGCGATGGGGTCGTGGGCCACCGGTAGGGTGTGAGCAGTCAGGGATGGAGTGGATATCCACTGTCACCTGTGTGCTGATAGTAGAGATTAGTGTCTTGTTCAGGCTCAGACTGCCCCAAACTCTGTGTGCCACACCCATGGCACCTCTGGCTTACCCCCCTTGCCCATGATTTGTCAGTTCTACATGCATACTCACCCACTAGATGACCTGTGGGGATGTCCCCACTCTCAAATCGATGGCACAGTGCCGACTGGTACCAGATGAAGAAATCATGTGCTCCCTCAGGGTGCGTGACACAGACATTGATGATGCACCCACTGGCATCACACACCACCTGGCAGTTGACACTGGCATATCCCTTCCGATTCATGTAGGCGGCCCCATTGGGGCAAGGTGGCATGCGAATGGCTACATGGGTGCAATCTATCACCCCAGCATGCCAGGCATACGTGCTACCCTGTTTAACTCTTGTATGTTTGCTGTGCACTCCGCCGAGGTGCTGGGGAAATGGATGTACTCTGCAGCATGTGGCAGCAGTGCGCTGAGGAATTGGGTGAGGATGCATGACGTGGTCAACTGTGTTATGCCTGTGGTGTCCCCTGTTGGTCTCTGGAAGGTACCTGTGGTGAGAAAGCACATGCAGGCTGTTACCTTTGTCTCCATTGACAGAGCATGACTCCGTCGTGTGGGTGCCTGCATCACATCACTGCACAGCTCACAGAGCCGCCTCAGTATTGCCCTGTTCAGGTGGTACAGGCCCACAATCTCAACATCTGTGTACAGCTCAAAGCTGATGCGGGCTCGGTACTGCCTGTTGGGGGCGTACCCCCGAGAGGACCTTCCATGGCCACGTCCCCCTGCAGCATGCCTTCTCACCCCCCTCATTACAGCTTCCATGTGGAAGGTGGCACTGTCCATGTCCCTGGCTTGTGTTCCCCCCCAGCTGTTGTTGCTTTGTTCCTCCTGCTGTCCTGACTGCTACCTCCACTGCACCGGGTACACCTACTGGCCTCTGTTCTCTGTGGCCCCACACACCTTCCCTTGCCCCTATTCTGTGGCTTTGTTTCCCTGGCCTGCCCTCTTTCTCTCTCTTACTCTGTCTCTCTCCCCCTGCCTCATGTGGCTTCCCTGTAGCGTTCTTGCACCTCTTCCTTGCTCCTTTTTATTTTGGCTCATTTCCGCTATGGCGCAACTTCTGCCTGCTCCCCTGTTGCGCATTGCGCAAGTCTTTGAACATCGCACTGCGCTCTTTATGCATGGTTCCACCCCCTTCCATTGTGCATGCCTTCATTATCACTGTACTGTTGCTCAGCATGTTTTCAGTGGCACAACTGTCTCCTGCTGAATATCGCAGAATGGCGCATTTTCTGACTTGCTCTGGCGCAACCCTATTGCGCATTGTGCAACCCTTTTGAATATCCGGCCCCATGTACCTTATTGCAATGTTTTTCCTTATTTTAATTAAAAATATGTTAACTGATTGAGGCCCCAAGATGCCTGTAGGCGGCAGCAGAAAACATATTCCTGATGTCTTTAGCGCCTCTGGACATCCTGTGCTTTGTGCCACTGAGGACTTTTGATCCCTGAGAACGTCACTGCCTAAAACTTAAATATTTCACAAACTAAAGTGAGTAGAATTGACTGCATAGCACCGTTGGAAAGGTAATGTTCTGCTGAACAACTTTGCACTGATAGTTTATGTCTGTTATGTATACTTTAGAAGATATTCACATTTTTGTATGGTATGGTGTTAATGGCTGACATTTGTCTCTCAAGCTTCACTTAGCCACCTTAATAAAACAGAAAAGAAATACATGCACATTAGAAAAACTGCTTTTAGGACAAAATTAGTTTTGTACCTCTACATAATACACGGATGCTTAATTTGGTGTTGATATGTTAAATATTTTCCCACAAAAAATTGTTTCCATTGTCTTTTTTATTGATTTTTTTTTTTTTTGCTATTTCAACCAATATAGAAAAAATAGGAACTACTTATAATTAATTGCATAGTACCATTGGAAAGGTAAGTTTGTGCTGAACAACTTTGCCACTGGTACTTTGTGTGTAGCACTTACGGTTCATGAGTTATTCACATTTGTTTGTGGCATGCTGATGATGGCTTGATTTTGCTCAGAAAGCTCCAGGTTGCACTGTTAAAAGTATACAGGCCACAAGTGGTGAAACTCTCAAGGAGCTCCTGAGGCCTTAATGAGTTAAGATTTAATTTAATATAAAGATTGCTAATGTTATTTTGAACACTTTATTCAGAATTTACAATTTTATGTAAACAATTGGCTTTAAACAGTTATTTCATACTTTTTTATTTGTACTTGTCCCTTACCTCGACCCTGTGGGTACCTCCACCATCCCTGGTATTCAGCTGGGTCCTGGTGGACCAGGATCTCAGATTCATGTATAATGCTAGGGAGCTGTTTGTGGTTTTTCTCCCCTTTTGCTCTCAGTGTGTGAGCTATGTCATGATCCCTCAGCCACCCACCCACAGAGCATTAACATGAAGGACCAAGGTCCCGGTGGGAAGTTAGGCAGAAAAATGACTGCCACCAATCACCCAGCAGTGCCTTCCACCTCCCGACACTGTCCACTCTTCGGTGGGGTGCCAAGTCCTCCCACAGAGAGGAGCAGTGTTGGACAAGAGCTCAATCCAGCTCCTCCCCCCCGCTGACCCCCCAATGTTCTGGGCTCATTCCTAAACCTGGGTCGCTGGTGCAGCGTGATGTGTGGCAACCCTCACCTCAACCCTCAGTACCACAAGGCTAGCTTATTTCATGCATTTTTACTGAACAAATATATAAAGTGTAGGGTATGAAGCTGCAGCATAGAAAGTGCAAAATACCTTGAAGTCAATTTCTCTCCTGTGTGTGGTATGGCACGAAAGCAACAGGATACAAAACTGACAGTGACTATTTCATCTACACACTTGATTCCATTTCACGATCATTCACAGCACTACAAACTTAGTGTATCGCACTTTTGAAAATGATAAAACAAACCTTTTTTGCTTTTTGTTCACCAGTCTAATAGCTCACACATACACACTTTTATTCTTAATAAGAATTAAATAATTTATTAAAAAAAAACTTCACATTTATAAAACAAAAACAATTGAAAATCATGTCACAGAGCAAAATAAGCACTAACTGCCAGCTCCACCTAATAGAATGCTGCTAACTACATTTATAGTGCAGAAAATACATGCGAGCTAACTGAGTGAGTTTTTCTATCAGAATACAGCAGTGTACAGGCCAGGTATTAAAAACTTAGCCTTGGGGTAAAATTAGCATTGCAGTGCATGATGCATTAGTCTGGAACAGTTAGCACACGTTATTCAAAGGAATAGCTGTCGGACAAAACCTGCTGAATATAGTGTGCAAACAAAGCAATGCAAACAGGGCTGTGAGTGCAGTACTAAACAGTCTGGTAAATAAGACAGCACTGAATATACCAGATAGGACTGCACTGATTATTGCAGTGTGGGCAGTGTGAACAGCCACAGTAATGTAGTGTTGAGTGGAACAAAACATCCACAAGGGGCCAAGCAGAGCCTGGGAGCCCAAACCCGAGCACAATAGCAGACAACAGAGGACAACATTGACAATGTCACTGCAACTCCCAAAGGCAGTACAGCTCCCCCAGCTGGTGACAGGTGTTACATGAAGCATGTGCTGTCCAGCAGTGCACTGTCTGCATGTGACACAGATGGATTGCTTGAACAGCAGTGTGCCATGTCAGGACAGCACAGCACAGTGCATGCATGGGTTCATGGAGTGTGAACACAGTGCTACCATGGCCTCCTGATGTGTGTGCATTGACACCGTACAGCACCTTGCACACATATATGGCAGTTGTGCATGGCAGTGCAACCACAAACTGACGTGACTGAATGGTACTCTCTACCGATGGTCACTTATCTGGTGTAGGCACCGTCCTTCCCCAAACCATTTGTCTGAAGCAGTCCAGCAGCTGCCTCGCCCTCCTCTCTAGACCTACATATCTGTGGTGGCACTGCTCACCAGTCCAACAAATGCCCATCCTTTGGGATAGGCAGTGGGCAATGGAGGCCCAGATCTGTCTCCTGGCCCTGTCCCCCTTCAGGACCTCAAGAAACAGTTGCCTCCCATGCTGCAGTACAAGATGCACCATGTTGGCCAGTTCTGTTAGACAGTTCAGCCTCCCCCCACCTGTTGTCCCTGTGTGCCACAGCCCTCACTGTCCTGCCACTTGCCATTGTTTTCTAACACACTTTGGTGGCAAGACCCTAGCACCACTGGCTGACATTACAGTAACAGGCCCGTGAATGCCCACTGGCCGTACAGTGCTCTGAGGTTCTTGTCTTTTGTAGTTCTCTACTATGAGCTTCCCATGACCCAAGCACATAAGACCCACCTAAGGCGGCTCCCTTCCTTTGGGTTGGGATCAGATGGCAGCTGTGTGTGGGCTGCCTGAGTCACGAGAATAGTCATTCTCTATTTTAGTTTCATTTGCTTGTTTAACCAGACAGTGGCTGTGTGTGGGCTGCCTGAGCCATGAATACAGTCATTCTCTATTTTAGTTTCATTTGCTTATTTAATTGTATTTTTGTAGTTTGCATTTCTTTTCCATTTATTAAGTTGCTGCTGTCTAGTTAGGGTTCAAGAAGTAAGGTAGACAACATTATTGCATTTTTTGGGGGGCCTGGGGTCTGCTGCAGAGTGGTCCATTTCACTAGAATTGCAATAAGCTTATTTAAACCAGACTGTGAGTGGCAGAGATAACTGCTGACAGTTTTGCTTTTCAAATGTTTATTGTTGTCCCCACATGCTGGGACTTTTTTTGAGCTTTTAGCTCTTTTAGGTTTCTTCAGCCTTCTGTGGCATAACTATCTTATTCATGGTCAGCTGCCAGGAGAGCCATGTTCAATGCCTGTCCAACTCCCAACTCGGGGTGAGCCACTTTTGTGACCTGCCAAGGAGCTGCTGGAGTTTTTAAACACTTTTTCCACATCATTTGCATCTGGCTGAAACCACGAAAACTGGGAAGGAGAACACAGAAGTCCTTCTTGCAAGTGCATCAGGAAAGAGTGATCCTGCTGAGTCTTCCGAAGGATAGATTGCTGGTCATGGTGAGAGCTCGACCAGGATAAATGGTCATTTGGTTAGACTTTCTTCCCTCTGAGCCAGTGTGTCTGCTTTTTTGGGACAGCTGCGGGTGTACTCTCTGAGGAGTCAGTTCTCCCAATGGGCGTATTAGGTAATGGGGCAGTGGCTTTCGGAGGAAGGCCTGGGTTTCTGGAATACCCTAATTAGAGGACCTTTGTATGCTTCTGTGCATTGCTGGACAGGTGTCCTGGACAGGACCCACCAGCTTTCCTTAATTTCAGTGTTGGTTGCTGGATTGGCTATTGCGGCCTTGGTTGCCAATAGTCAGGTGGGACACAGGGGTGGTGCAAACCAGTGGGCAGCATTATCCCTTAGAGTCCTTAGGGTTTTCCTTAGAGGGGAGTAGTATGACCTCCATCTGAGGGGCCTAGACAGACCTGACTTTTGGGCTTAATGGCTGTGACCCCCAAATAGGTGCTTATTCAGCCTGGAGGCTGAAGTATGAGGGGTTTGTGACAGTGTAAGACTTCCAGCAGATTGAGCATCTGTCACATTTTCCTTGGATACTTGCCTGGGGGCATCCTAATATGCACAGGTCTGGTTGTTCACTAAAGAGGAGGTAGTGAGAGGACCTCCTTGGCCTATCATAGAACTGTTTAATGCCTGTTGCTGGTGCAGTTGGAAGACATTTATTGGACATGTTATCACAGGTCGGCTGAGGGTGAGAGCCTCACCTCTGAACACTTCACTGGAGGTTTTGGTGTGTCTTTTTTTTTCAAGCTGGACTTGTTTTGACCATAATTCTGGTTTCATATTCGGACCAGTTCAGCTGTGGCTTTAAGCCTTAATTTGTTGGGAAGGGGTTGTGGCTAATCATTTTGTAAGCTGGGTATGGATTTGGATTTTATAATTTGGGAGCAGCTATACTGGGTGGTTGGAGACTATGTGCTGGCATGGGGCTCTCCTAATTAGACGTTACTCCCCCACTGAGCACCGGGGAACTCTGCCTCTTTAGTTGCCCCCCTCTGCACACTGACACAATTGCTGTCACACATTGGGGATTGTTAGGAGAAGGCATGGGGGAAGACCTGGGCCTGGGGGTGATCAGAGTGGCTGGATTGAAGTTCTAGGGACAAGGAGATGCACTGAGGCAAAATGGAAACTGGAGAGGGGTCCTTCCTGTCAGATCCCCATACCCAAGAGCTCCACTTTTGGTGGGCAGTTGATTTAATCAGGCTTGGAGTTTCATCCAACCCAGGTGGTGTATGCAATGTCAGGTATATTAAAAACAAGACAGCAGTAATGGACAACCTTGTTGGGACATCAGACCTGGCATGCAACACTGAGACATGGCTGGACAGAAATGCTGGCCCTATTCTTGATTCAACAGTTACAGTTGGCTTCTCTGTGATACACCACTTGAGGTTGGATTGTAGGGACGGGTGGTGGCCATTTGTTTTAGAATGGAACTGGGTCTGACAGATGTGCCAGTGCAGTAGAACAGATTCTTTGAATGTGTCTTTGCCGCAGGTGTGAGGTGCAAACTTCTTCTTGTTTGCTGTCCACCTAGTATGGGAAGCAATTTTTGCAGGAAGTTTCAGACTTCATTGTCGACTTGCTGTTGGAATCCCCCAGAATAATGGTGCTGGGTGACTTCGATGCCTGGGTCAATGATGACCTCTCGCATTTTGGTTAGGATATCCTCCAACTTATGTCTTCATTGGGCATCATGCAGGTAGTTTCTCTGCAACCCATAATTCTGACCATTCCTTGGATCTGGTCTTCCTACTGAGCATGGAGACCTCTGACTTGGTGGTGGAACAAGTCAGTTGGTCTGACCATTACACTGTCAGATTCAATTTCAGCCCCTCCCTCTTTATGGGCCTGCCCCTAATAAGATGGTTTGGTACCGCCCATTAATGGGAATGACCCCAAATACCCTGATGGTGGTGCTGGATCTCTCAGGATTTCTGATTGTTAGCAAGGGTTCAGACAACCTTCTACAGGCCTATAATATGGCCATGATGATGACTCTGGATTCCAGTGCTCTTGTTCGTGTTTGCCCCCTCACTCTTCTCCCTCATTTCCCATTATTTGATGGGACCTTAAGGAAGATGAAGCGAGAGGGGCAAAGGATGGAGCGCTGCTGGCAGAAGTCTGGCCTTGATGCCAACAGGCTTAGAATGATGGTCCATTATATGGACTATCATTCAATGATCTCCCATAAAAGGGCAGAGTTCTTGTCTGGGTAGATCACTGCTGCATATTATTGACCAGCTCAGCTCTTTCAAACAGTGGACAGACTGTGCAATCCAGCCTGTCTGCAAGTTCGAAGAGCATTGTCACAGGATACGTGTGACGAGTTTGCTAGCTTCTTTGCTGATAAGGTTGCCAACATTAGATCAGAGATCTGCATAGCCCACTCCAATAAGCAAAGTGGAGTTCAGTTTGCTGTTGCAGAGTTCTGGTTTTGTTGTTCTGCCTTTAGCCAGCCAGCAATCACTGATGTCATAAAGTTTGTACAGTGTATGTAACCAACCTGCTGTAGTTTGGAACCGGGCCCAACTCACCTCCTTGTGGGGTGTGTTGATGTCATCAGCCCAGTCCTTGCAGAGGTAGTCCGGAGTTTGCTTGAGACAGTTTTCTAACTCCTTGAAGGAGATGGTGGTAATGCCCATCCTTTAGAAATCTTCTCGACCCAGACTTTCTCGCCAGCTACAGACCCATCTCTATCCTGCCCTTTGCAGGCAAGATTATTGAGAAGGTGCTTGATAACCACCCTACCATCCATGACATCTACGATCCTCTCCAGTCAGATTCAGGAAGAGGCATAGCATTGAGACTGTCCTGATTTGGGTGCTTAATGATCTCCTTATAGCGAGAGATCAGAGGAGGAGTTGTTCCATCTTAGTCCTCCCTGTTCTCTCTGTGGCATTTGACACTGTGGATCATGACATATTGCTTGAGTGCCTGTGGGTAACCTGTGCTCTGTCAGGGACAGTCCTCAGATGGTTCCATTCATTCCTCATGGATAGATCTCAGAGAGTTGTGTCTGGAATTTATTCCTCTGATGCATTCTCCCTACCATGTGGGGTACCCCAAGGCTCTGTGCTTTCACCTATGTTATTTGCAATGTATGTGCTGCCATTTGGAGACATTGTAAGGTGGTATGGCTTGAGTTTTTAGTGCTATGCAGATGATACTCAGATATACATTTCCTTTGTACCTGACCATAATAATGCAGTCTCAGTGTTTAACAACTGCCTCACTGAGATACAGGGCTAGGTGAGTGCCAACTGGCTGAGGCTGAATCCTGACAAAACCAAGGTTTCGGTGGTGGACCCAGGTAACCAGGTAGAGGGGTCTTCGGTAGATCAGGCCTCTGGACTTTTGCTCGGATGTCACCAGCAGACAACCTCTGAATGGGTGCAGATTCTAGGTGTTATTTGTGATGAGGGATTGACACTGAAGTCTCAGGTGTCAAGACCTCTTTTAACCGTCTGAGGAATATCACCCAGATTAAGCATCTTGCTCTGCCTGGTGATCTTCCAACACTGATCCACACCTTTGTCATGTCCTACCTTGATTACCGCAATGCCCATTACCTAGGGCTCCCAGGGGTTGATATCCGCCACTTGCAGCTAGTGCAAAATTCTGTGGCTAGGTTGGGCTTTCTCGATCTAGCAATGTCACAACTGTGCTGCAAACTGCACTGGCTGCCTGTTCAGTGGCGGATCACCTGCATTGTCAGCTTGCTGATGTATAAGGCCCTACATGGACAGGGACTGAATTACCTGCAAGAGTTCCTGCATCTGTACTGCCCCTTCTGACTACTCCTTTCCACCGATGAGGGATTGCTAGAGACTCCCAGGGTCCATTTAAAGACCTCTGGAGCCCAAGTATTTGCATTTGCAGCTCCCACTCTGTGGAATTTTCTGCCTCATCGGATAAGGGGTGCCTGACTGTAGAGCACTTCAAAACAGCAGTGAATAAATGTTGGTTCTCACTTGCCTATCCCAAGCATTAATTTATTTCTGTCTGATTTCATAGTGGTTTTAAATATTAATAGTTTCAATGTTTAATTGTAAAAGTGCTTTGGTACTTATTGAATTGTTCTTTCAACAAATAATGTTATTTGTATTATTATTATGATGTCTGTGATGATGGTAGCACCTTTGTCTAGGGCCTAGGCTACCTGGTGGAACTGGACATGGGGGGAATCACCTTCGGGACTATATCATGGATAGGTGGACATAGCAGGGGCTGGGTGCAGTGGGCAGGGTGATGCAGTGGCAGGGTCTCCAGTATGAAATCTGACTCAAGTGGTGCAGCTGGGTTTGCCCAATTTGTTTGTCAAGAGGACATGTTTAGGGTCCACCAGAAGTACTACCAGCATCAGTGGCCCCGGAGCTGTAGTCCAGCAGTCAGTCTCCACACATTCAGGCTCCATGACACAGCAGCAGGCAGTGGATGACCAGTCAGCTGTGCAGGTGGCACCACTGGACATGTGCTGTAGGGCAGGGAGTGCCATGGGTCAGCAGGCATTGGCCCAGGAAGCATTGCACCCATGTGCTTCAGACAGGCAACAAACACCCTAACCAATGTTCAGTGTGAGCTGCCCCAGCAGGAGCAAGATGCCCAAGGTTCACGATCACACCTCCATATTGCACTGGAGTCACAGACTGCTGCATAGCATGATCTCCACGCCTTCTGCAGGGAGATGCATCAGGAACTTTCCCCTCCTCCAGGAGATGGTGACTGCTGGATGGTTGTGGGCAGAGTAGCATGCAGAGGACCATGTGGCACGTATCCTCAACAGCATTCTCCAGTATTTTGGTGAGCTTCCTGTGGCTGTAAGGGAGCACACAGCTGAAGTGCAGGATGCAGCGATGAGTTGGCAGCAGCACACCATTGGAACACCCCAATAGTCTGTCACTACTGTTTCCCAGCATGCCCCCAGTGCACGTGGTCTTTCCATGGGGTCCTCCACCACTGCACAATACCAATACAGCAAATACTTAAAGGTCTTAATCATATCCTCCATCTCTCCTCTTCTCTTCTCCAGTGAATACATATTAAATAAACTCTTCCAGCATGTCCTCATAGGACTTGCTTTCTAATCCCTGGATCATCTTTGAGGCTCTTCACTACACCCCCTCCAACAATCTGATATCCTTCCTCAGGCATGGGTGCCAGTACTGCACGCAGTACTCCAGGTAGGGCCTGACCAAGTATACAGGGGCAGGATAACCTCCCTCCTTCTGGAGGAGATCCATCTTGCAATACACCCCATCATTTTGGTAGCTTTTGCTGCCACCTTCCTACATTGAGCAGAGTTGTTCATGCTCCCCGTAATGATCATGCCTAGATACTTCTCCTCTGTGGAGCTCCCCAGCTGTACCCCATTCAAGTAATAGTCCATCCACTGGTTCCAGGCTCCAAAGTGCAGAACCTTGCACTTCTTGGCATTGAATCCCAACTGCCATGTTTCACCCACTCCTGCAGCTTACTCAGATCCTTCAGCAACCCCTTCCACCCCTTGCATCATCAACCACAGCTCCAATCTTGTTATTGTCTATAAACAGACTGATCCTGCTTTTGATCCTGTGTGAAATATCTGCAATAAAAATCCTAAACAACAACAGTACTGATCCCTGTGGTACCCTGCTTGTCACCACTCTCGGTGATGAGAGGCCCCTCACCACCATCACACCACCATTTGTTACCTTCCCTTTAGCCAGTTTGTGATCCATTTCACCACTTTTAGTCCTGCCCCCACATATTCCAGTTCCCCCCCAGCCTCCCATGTAGCACTGAATCAAAGGCCTTGCTGAAGTCTAAATACAGAACATTCACTGCTTGGCCCTTGTCCAGTTCCCACATCACCCAGTCATAGTACTCTACAAGGTTTGTCTGGCAGGATCTGCCTACTACACACATGTGCTTTTGACCATCCTGGAGACTGTTTTACATAGATACATAGACACTGTTGGCAAATAAGGGCCTATGGCCCTCCCGGTCTGCCCATTTGAATTTGTAAGTTCACATTATGTTTTCCTAAAATTCTGTTGCTCCTTAACCTCTTAATGGCAAAACTGAAATTTGAATTCAATTTAGCTCACTCAAAAACTAATCATAATCATTGTTTTCAAACATTAATAGTAAAAAGGGAAATATAAGACAAATTGGTCCGCCTCAAGATGATGGAATCACTATAACATCTGACCAGGGGATAGCAAGTCACTTCAATAGATATTTTTGCTCGGCTTTTGATAAATCCAACACCTGTCCAACAATAAATAATAATAACAACTGCTTTATCCCACCCTTCAACCTCAGTTAAATCAAGAATATTCTATCATCCCTAAAAAAATCTACAAGTCTGGGACCTGACACTATCCATTCAAGAATCCATTTGGAAACTCAAAATACCATAGCGATTACACTCATACTCTTGTTTAATAAATCTTTAATAGAGAATGAAATCCTGTATGATTGGCGCAGAGCTATTGTAACACCAATCTACAAAAAATGGAATAAATCCAAAGTCCAGAATTATCGGCCAATTAGCTTAACCTCTATCATAGGAAAGGTTATGGAGTGCCTAATTAAAACTAGGATTGAGAAAGTTATGCAACAGCTTGGTATCCATGATAATTCCCAATATGACTTTAAAACTGGGCATTCTTGTACCACAAATCCTACATCCTTTTACAATACAATAAGCAGATATCTGGATAATAATATTTCCACAGATGTCCTATTGCTCGATTTCAGTAAGGCATTTGACAAAGTGTCACATGCCTTGCTAATCAATAAACTCCATAATTTAGGATTCCCCTCCTATTTAGTAAATTGGATAACTTGATGGCTTTCCAATCAAACTCAATTTGTTAGAATTAATGGTGTACACTCCACTACTGGCAGGGTAAATACTGGTGTTCCCCAGGGCTCCGTGCTGGGGCCTATTCTCTTTAATATCTTCATAAATGATATGAGTCTCACCTCTAATAATATTATCCTTTCTAAATTCACAGATGACACAAAAATTGGAGGTAGAGTCGACTCACCATCTAATATACTACAACTTGAACAAGACCTGGTACATATTGAGCAATGGGCAAAGACAAACTCAATGGCCTTTAATACTGAAAAATGTATGGTCCTAAATTTTGGTAGATATAACTTACTTCATAAATACTACCTAAATCATTTTAAACTTAAATCAAACACTTGTGAAAGAGACTTGGGTATCTTGATCAATAATAAATTGTCATCCAGTGGCTAGAACAGCAAACATTATCCTAAAACAGATTAATAAAACCTTCATTAATCTATCAGAGCATTGTTTAGTGCCCTTGTATAGAGCATACATCAGACCTCATCTAGATTATGGGTCTCCCTTTTGGAGTCCATATTTCAAGGCTGAAATTAATTGGTTAGAACAAGTTCAAAGGAGGCTTACAAAATTGATCCCAAGACAAAAAACAAAAAATTATGATACTAGACTCAAGGAAACGGGACTCTATCCTGTACATTTAAGAAGGCAAAGAGGTGATCTCATGCGCATGTTTAAGCTATTATGTACTCCTGCATTACTAGAGTCATGTGGGCTAACATTAGCCAATAAACGCAGAGTGGGAAGATTGCATAATCTGCAACTTAAAATTGACTGGGCTAATTAAAACAAACATGATAACATCTTTAATATAAGAGCAGTGAAACAATGGCATGCTTTACCACAGGAGATCATAGATTCAATCAGCTTTGATTCCTTTAAGTCCAAGTTTGGTACTTGGCTAAAATTACATTAATATAATCACAGCAATGCCCCACTATTGTGGAGGGACAATCTTGATGGGCCTTGTGCCTACTTTTGTCCTACATGATCCAGTAAATCCAGTGAACCCTGACCTTCAGAATTCCCTTATGTCTATCCCATGCACTATTAAATCCTGTGATTGTTTCAGCCCCCACCACTTCCCCTGGCTGGGTGTTCCACTTGTCCACCACCCATTCTGTGAAGAAATTCTTCATCATGTTTCCTCTGAATCGCCTTCCCTCCAACTTCACTCCATGCCCTCTAGTCCTGGAACATCTTTTTCACTGGCAAATAGTATGTTCCTGCACCCTGTTCCTCTCTGTAAGGTACTTGTATCCCTCTATCATATCCCCCTCTCTCCTTTCTCTTCTCCAGGGAGTACATGTTCAAGTCCTTCAACTTGCCCTCATAGGACTCATGATGCAATCCCTGTAACATCTTTATTGCCATCATCTGAACCTTCTCCACCCTGTCTACATCCTTACATAGGTAAGGTTTCCAGAACTGTACACTGTACTCCAGGTGGAGTCTCACTAGTGTCTTGTATAGTGGAATTATGACCTCCTTTTTCCTGCTGGTGATGCCCCTGCCTATGCATTCCAGCATCATATTTCCCTCCAAGAAGTTCACTAGCCTCTCATTTAGGATGGTCTCCATCAGCTTTCTTACAAATATGGGAGGCCCACTGGCCTATAGTGTCCTAGTTCATCCATTGGGCCACATGTATGGATGGGCACCACATGGGCCATTCTCCAGTCATCCTGTGGTACACATTCCATGTCCAGAGAGGTATTGAACAGGTTGGCCAGTGGTCCTGCCAGGACCTCTGCAAACTCCCTTAGTACCCTAGGGTGAATTCTATCAAGTCCAGGTGCTTTGTCCACCCTTAATGCTCTCAACCCATCTAGTACCCTGCTCTCTGTAATCCCTACATCTTTTGTCTCCTCCCTTCCTATCCACCCACCTTGCATGGGGTATCTGCCCCCCTTCTGCTGCATGAATACAGAACATAAGTATTTGTCCAGTGCCTCTGCCTACCCAACTGCTTTCTCCACCCCCATCCTTCTAAATGCCTACCAACTGATCCTTGCTTCTTCTTCTGTTTCCGATGTAATGAAAGAAGTCCTTTTCTCCACTTTTGATTCCCTGCATCAGTCTCAGCTCCCTGGATGCCTTGGTCACCCTGACCAGTCTGGTAACCTCCCTGAATTTCTCCATGTATGTATCCTTATCTTCACTCCTCCCGGAGTTCCTGTACTTTTGAAATGCAGCCCTCTTGGCCCTCACCCCCTTCCATAACCTAGTGTGTCAGCCAACTAGATTTCTTTGCCCTTCCCTTCTTGCTTTACTTCCTAGTGCAAGGCCCCATATCCTCTGTTAGCCCTTCCTTTAGGATGTCCCATTTATGGTCTGCATCTATGTATGGTTGCATACCTGCCAGATGCCTGCCTAAAATGTCCCCCATCTTCTTAAAATCCACCCCTGAACTCAATCACCCTTGTACCCGTGCCCCCTATTTCCCTCCTCATGTTGAGTATGAACCACACCAAATAGTGGTCACACCCAGATAGGGGTTCTTCCACTTCCAGATTCCAAACAGCTTCCCTGTTATCCAGCACAAGGTCCAGAGTCCTTTCTAACCGAGTCAGCCCCTGACCAGCTGTGTCAGGAAGCTGTCTTGAAATGCTTCTAATACGACCCACTTCCTTGCACTCATGGTGGATGGGCTGCCCCATTCCACCCCTTGTAGGTTGAAGTCCCCCACCACCACTATGCTCCCTTTCATACAGACCTTCCTAATTTGTTTAGCTAATGCATTATCCAGGTTACTCCCCTGAGCTGGTGGCCTGTACATCACTCCATCCTCAGTGACCTATTCTTTGCATCTTGGAACTGCATCCATAGTGCTTCTGTCCTCCCTTCCCTTCCTCCCCTTCCTCCCTAATGCACTTTATCCCCTCCCTTACATGGACCTCCACTTTCCCTCTATTCCCTTTAATTCCATCCTTTCTTAATAACCTGTACCCTGGGATGATCATCATATCCCATTCCTGGTGCTGGGTGGCCAACATTTCTGTGGTGGCCACAATGTCCACCCCCTACACCACCAAGGGAGCCTGTATCTCCACTGTTCTATTCCTAAGGCTTCTTGCATTCAGTTAGACCACCCTCCAGCCAGTCACCTCCCTTTCCCTTCCCCTATTCTTCCCCTCTTTATCTCTGCCTTTGCATCTTCCCCACTGCCTTTACACATAACTAGGTAAGGTAAGCACACTAGGATCCCCTTTCCAGAGTCTTTTCCCATCAGTAGTTCCCCTCGCCACCTCCCTCCTAGTTTAAATCCACCTTTGTTGATATATACCCCTCTATTCCCCATTTTAGTAATACCTTCCTCACCCCACTTAAATGTAACCTGTCTCCTGCGTATAGGTCACTACTGCCTTGGATCCTGTCCCAGTCTAACACTAATCCGTACTCCCTGATATGACACTGATCCCTCAGCCACTCACTGAACTCCTCTGTCCTTTTTTTACTCACTGTACTTGCACATGGTACTGGGAACACCTCAGAGAATACTGCTGACCCCCCCACCTCCTCACACTGCCTACCCAAATCCTTGAAACTCCTCTGTACCACCTCTACTGTCTCCTCCTCCAAGTCATTTGTACTTACGTGCATCACTACTGTATGAGGTTTCTTCCTCCCCTTCCGTGTGCATTTGAGAAGTGCCTGTGGCACCCTGCCTGTGATCAACCCTGGAATAGCCTCGACCCAGATATGACTGTGACCTTCTCTGTGCTGTCCCCCTTTTTGGACACCCTACCTGATGAAGATGGCGGCCACGCTGGACTGGCCGTCAGATGTTTTTTAGATCTGTTAGATTTTTGTTTATTTTATTATGTGTTCGAGTGGCTGTTCCTTCTTGTGAAGGTTTATTTTTGAGTCACTTTCAATATTTAAACTGTTTGTTGTTATTGTCGTTATTGTAGTTATCATCATTATATGCGTTACTGACTGATAAGCTTTATCGATTGAGAAGATTGTTTGGAAAGACATACATGATCCACTGCTACTCGAGGGAGTGTGTTGGCATTCACCTGGTGGATATTATTCTTCCTTTTTCACCTAGCAACTTGGTCGCTGGTCTGACTGGTTTGATTGGGAGCTGTCAAGTGGATTGATTGGGGGCCGCCGAGTGATTTGGAGTGGTGGACAAGGAACAACAGCGGGAGTTTATCTGAATCTATTTCAGAGCTGAATGGGAGCTGCCAAGTGATTTCAACCAGTGAAAAGGGGAATATTAGCAGGTGTTTGTTTGAACCCACCTTGGCTCTGAGAGGTGT
The DNA here is from genome assembly GCA_016271365.2 of Neoceratodus forsteri. Lineage (NCBI taxonomy): Eukaryota > Metazoa > Chordata > Ceratodontiformes > Ceratodontidae > Neoceratodus > Neoceratodus forsteri. The sequence continues at coordinate 90,501,653 of CM028136.1, forward strand.
TGGTGAGAGAATAATTTGGCAGGTGCTTAGTACATCGAATGTTCAGTAATCAGTTTGGTAACTGTCTGAAATGCTTAAATGACCTGAAAGTGGGACATCTGATTAGTGGCTATTTTGGGGTATTCTTTCTTTGGAATGCTGGAGTGAATTGCCATATGTGGGCAAATAAACATGGGATTTGCCTAATGGATGAAGATTTATATTTGCTATTTGCTGCTAAAACTCCCTGAATGCTGTGTGGATTGAGGGGAGTTCATGGGCTGGAGTCTGTTGGAATTTGGAGTTGACTGTATAGCACTGAAACAGCCATATATGAACTTTACTTGTCCTGGATCTGTGAGCAGGAAAGATAGTGTGCAGTGAGGTCAGAAAACAGTGCTGTGCAGTACTGAGGGTGGAGGATCCTCCCTCCTTGTGCCTGGGACCTTTATTCTTTCTCCTTGTGTGGTCAGAACCAGGTGAGGTGTCCCTACTGCCTCTCCAGGAAGTCAGAGGGGAGTAGGGAGCTCCCTAAGTTGTCTAGGAGGCAGACCTAGTGGCCTGCCTCTGGGGCAACTGTGGTTATGGATCATGGGTAGCCGGGGCTTAAGGGGGTTATTCCTGTTTGTACAATTGGGGGAGAGGGCTTACTAGGGATGCCAGTTATTGTATGTGCATTGCTTGCTGCCTGTGGCCACTGCTGCTGGACTTAAATTAAGTGACTGAATATTTCAAGCATTGGTTAATCTAAATTGATTTTTTCCTTTTATCCTGTAAGACTCTCCCCTGCTATGTGAAAGGTGGTGGTGGGGAGGGGGACGTTGGTCAATCTGCTGGAGTAGTGAGAGAACTCTGGTTTCTAGAACTCACATTCAAACATTTATTAAATTTAGTTTGTTTTAAACCCTCAAAGTGAGAGATCGAGGGGTATTTTTTATTAATAATTGATGTTGGTGTGTTTTCGTTAAATATTTATAGTAGGTAGTTGCATAGGTAGCATGTGTTGGAATCATGTTCTGGTGGGCAGATGCTATTCCCTGTCCAGGTTTAGGGACCTTCGCCCCTTTGATAGTCCACTGTTGCAGCCTGAGGTGTATAGGCGTTGTCGTGTCTTAGTTATTGTACAGAGGGGCCAAAGGGGTGGGGCCCCTGGACCGGGGGAGCGGGGCTGGGGGATAGGGATGGTGAGATTGAGGAGGTGCCCTGGGGTGAAATGGTCCAGGAAAGGGGTCCTCCCTGCCTGGTTCCCATATCCAAGGGCTCCACTGATAGTGGGAAAGTTGCCCATTCTTTCATGATTTCTCATCTAACTTGGGCGGTGTTGTGCAATGCCAGATCTATAAAAAAAACGACAGCAAATATTGCTGATCTGGTTGAGTCATTGGATCTGGCTTGCATCACCGAGACCTGGTTGGATGAAAATGCCGGTTCGGTATTGGAGTCAGTGGTTCCGGCCGTGTACTCGGTGACACACCACCTGAGATTGGATTTAAGGGGCAGGGGGATAAGCCATCTTTTTTAGGATGGAAATGGGCCTTGTGGAGATTCCAGTGGGGATCACCAGATCCTTCGAGTGTATCCTGGGAGCAGGTGTGGGTAGCAGGATTTTTCTTGTCTACCATCCACCCAGAGATAAGAAAGTTTTCCTGCAGGAAGTTGCAGACTTCATGGTCGACATGGTGTTGGAATCCTCCAGGTGGTTGGTCCTGGGGGATTTCAATGCCTGGGTCAACAATGAAATCTAGCTGTTTGGACAAAACTTCCTCCAACTGATGATTTAATTGGGCTTTATACAGGTAGTTACCACTGTGACCCATTGTCAGGGTAACTCCTTGGACCTGGTGTTCCTCCTGGGAATGGAGGCTGCTGATTTGGTGGTGGAACCAGTTGGATGGTCAGACCATCACTTTATTAGGTTCAGTTTTGTGGACCCCCCATGAGATCAGCAACTTTGGAGGTGGTCTGGTACAGCCCTTTGAGGAGTGTTACCCCAGAAGGTCTGCTGGTGGTGCTGGACCTATCGAGTTGGCCATTGGAATGCTTGGATCCAGGAGATTTAGTAATACGCTATAATAGTGTGGTGCTGGAGGCCCTGGATTCCATAGCTCCTGTCCGAGTTTTCCTCCTCCCTCTTCATCCTCAGTCCCCTTCATTTGATGGGACATTAAGGGGGTTGAGGAGAGTAGGGTGAAGGTTGTTATGTTGTTGGCGGAAATCCAACCTGGAGGAGGACAGACTTAGGTTGATCATCCATTATTTGGACTATCAATCAGAAATCTCCCTTCAGAAGGCAGAGTTCCTGTCCAGGGAGATTACTGCAGTAAGAAACCAACCTGCTCAGCTCTTTCAGACCATGGACAGGCTGCGCAATCCAGCCTGTTTCCGAGGCCAGAGAGCTTTTTCACAATCTAAGTGTGAGGAGTTCGCTCGATTGTTTGCAGATAAGGAGTCATCCATCAGGTCAGAGATCTGTTCAACTCGTTCAAATGAGTATAACGGAGGTCGATGTGAGGGTGCAGAAAACCCGGTCTGTCAGGATAGATTTTGACTGGCCAGTGATCATGGATATCATGAAGATTGTCCAGGACTTGTGACCTACTTACTGTAGTTTGGATCTGGGTCCAACGCGCCTCCTTGTGGGGTGCATAGATGTCAGTGGACCAATTCTCACCGAGATAGTCTGGTGTTCACTGGATCAAAGGGTGTTCCCGGATCCATTGAAGGAGTCAGTGGTGACTCACACTTTTAAAAAAAATGTCCAGTGACCCAGACTGTCTTGCGAACTACAGACCTTACCTTTTTGGGTAAGGTTATTGAGAAGGTAGTCGCGTTGCAGCTTGAGAACTTTCTTACTACCAATGAAATCTATTATCCTCTCCAGTCTGGTTTCAGTAAGAGGCACAGTACTGAGACAGCATTAGTTTGGGTGAGGCATGATCTCCTAATAGTGAGGGATCAGAGGATTCATTCAATCTTGGTCCTCCTTGATCCCTCTGCAGCATTTGACACCGTGGATCATGGGGTGTTGTTGGAATGCCTGCAGCTAATCTGTGGACTGTCAGGAACAGTCCTCAGATGGTTCCATTCTTTTCTCATGAGAAGGTCTCAGAGGGTGGTGTCAGGAATTTTTTTCTCTGCCCCCTTTGCTCTGCCTTGTGGGGTTCCACAGGGTTCTGTACTGTCCCCCATGCTGTTCACAGTGTATATGCTGCCGTTGGGAGACATTATAAGGTGGTATGGACTGAGTTTTCATTGTTACACAGATGTTACTCAGATCTACATGTCCTTTGAACCTGAACAGAGTAGTGTGGTCTCTGTATTTAACAACTGCCTCACTGAGATTGAAGATTGGATGAGTGCTAACTGGTTGAAACTAAATCTGGATAAGACTGAAGTGTTGGTGGTGGATCCCGGTCACTGGGTAGAGAAGTTGACTCCTGGGCAACCGTCTGGCCTGGTGCTGGAGGGTGACCAGTTGAGACTTCTGAAAGGATGCAGAATCTGGGGGTTGTGCTTCACAGCAAACTGTCACTTAAAGCACAGATGTCAGCAGTTGTCAAGTCCCATTTTTCCATCTGAGGAACATCACCCAGATAAAGCACCTTGTTCTGCTTGATTACCTTCCTGTATTGGTTCACGCCTATGTGTCCTCTCATCTTGACTACTGCAATGCTCTATGCCTAGGGTTACATGGGGTAGATCTCTGTCTCCTGCAGCTGGTGCAAAATGCAGTGGCCAGACTGTTGACAGGGCAGTCAAGATCTTGCCATTTCAGGCCTGAACTGTGTGAATTGCACTGGCTGCCAGTGCAGTGGAAGATAGCATAGAAACATAGAACTTGTCAGCAGATAAGGACCGCTTGGCCCACCTAGTCTGCCCATTTCCCTACCGAACAGATAAGCTGCAGATCCTAGTTAACCAACAGCCTACTTCCTCCTACCCTCCACTAGAACTGCCTTATGCCTGTTGCATGCATTCTTGAATTCCCCCACTGTTTTTGACTCAGTGACCTTCTCAGGAAGGCTTTTCCATGCATCTACAACCCTCTCTGTGAAGAAATACTTCCTCACATTACCTCTGAGCCATCCCCCCTCTATCTTCAATTTGTGCCCCCTTGTTCTTGCACATCTCTTTTTCTGAAAGATGCTACCCTTTTGGACTTTGTTGATTCCCTTGAGATATTTGAAAGTTTCTATCATGTTCCCCCTCTCCCTCCTTTCCTCGAGGCTATACATCTTAAGCTCCTTTAGTCTTTCTTCATATGTCTTCTGGTGTAGACCCTGCACCATTTTGGTTGCCCTCCTCTGGACAGCATCCAGCCTGTCTATTTCTTTGCAGAGATGGGTTCTCCAGAACTGTACACAGTACTCCAGATGTGGTCTTACCAACTGTCTGTACAGAGGGCCAACAACTTCCTGTTTTCTACTGGTGATGCCTCTTCCTATACATCCCAGTATCCCCCCAGCCCTCCTTACTGCCTTCTCACATTGCTGGCCCACCTTTAGGTCATCTGATATAACTACCCCAGGTCCCTTTCCATTTTTGTTGTTGTCAGTATCTCACCCCTCATTGTGTACTCTTTCCCTGGATTTTTGTTTCCCAGGTGCATTATGTTGCACTTCTTTGCATTGAATCTAAGCTGTCATACATTTGATCTTTCCTCCAACCTTACCAAGTCCCTTTTCATCTTTTCCACCCCACTTTGTGTTTCAACCCTGTTGCAGATCTTTGTGTCATCTGCAAAGAGACATACTTTCCCTTCCAGTCCCTCTGCAATGTCACTTATAAAGACATTAAAAAGGACCGGCCCCAGTACTGAACCCTGCAGTACCCCACTAGTAACCCTCCTTTCTTCACTGTGGATTCCATTTAATATTACCCACTGTGTCCTGTTGTCCAGCCAGTGTTTTACCCAGGCTACCACCCTGGGACCCACTCCCAGGCTGGCTAATTTGTTTATTAATCTTTTGTGTGGGACTGTGTCAAATGCCTTGCTAAAGTCTAGGTAGGTCATGTCCGCAGCCACTCCCTGGTCTACTACTTTGGTCACCCAGTCAAAGAAATCAATTAGATTTGTCTGACATGACCTTCCTTCTGTGAATCCATGCTGTCTTGGGTTCTGTGCCCCACTGGCCTCTAGGTACTCAACAGTTCTTTCCTTCAGAAGTGATTCCATCATTTTCCCTACCACTGAAGTCAAACTGACAGGTCTGTAGTTTCCTGCCTCTGTCTTCCTCCCACTTTTGTGAAGGGGAATCACATCCACCCTTCTCCAGTCTTCAGGTACCACACCATCCTCCCATGATTTATTAAAAAGGGTAGTCAGTGGTGTTACTTGTTCTTCCCCTTAGTTCTTTTAGAATTCTGGGGTGAATCCCATCAGGCCCCATTGCTTTATCCACCTTCAGTTTTAAGAATTCTTTCAGAACCCTTTCTTCTGTGAAAGGACTAATATCAACCCACTATCCAGAGTGCTTCACCTTCAAGGTCGCATTCCTGACCTATAAGACCCTACACGGACAGGGACTGGGTTACTTGCAAGACCTCCTTCAGCCTTACCACCCCCTCCATCCTCTCTGCTCAGCTGACAAGGGATTGCTAGAGGTTTCCAGGGTCCATCTTCTGACAGCAGGTGCTAGGGCATTTGAATTTGTAGCCTCTGAGCCTGCGGAACTCTCTACCTTGTTGGATTAGAGAGTGCCTGTCCACTGAGATGTTTAAATCCTCTTTAAAAACATATTCATTTGGCCTAGCATTTGAGGAGGATTTTAAGTTTTATTTCTGCTGCCTTTTAATTCTGTGTGTTTTAACTGTTTATTGGTCATTTTAATATTGTATATGAGCTTTGATTTCAGAAAAGCACTTTAAAAACAAAATATGATTTGATTTGATTCTCCCCATTTCACTCCATCTGATCCCTTTCAGTACAGAATCCCCCAGTACTAGTATCCCCATCTTCAGGTCCATACCCCCTCCTGCTTCCACTGTCCACATTTCCAGAGTCCACACTGCCCTGCTTCTTATTACCACTATCCACACAATTTGTGACTCCTACCTCTGTCCCCCCATTTCTGCCTCTCCCTCTACCCTGCTGTTCCCCTCACCCTTCTTTTTTCCCAGCCTGAATCCTGAGCCTTCACTGCCCTTCACCCCCCACAATCTCCGACACCTCCCCTACCACCTATCAAAAAGGTGAAGTTATTAATGACAAGCATAAAGGGACACACAATTGTAAACTGCATGGGCTGGATATTCAAACTGCGCCATTCTGAGGTGCAAGCCCTTGCGATGTGCAAAATAGTTGCGCAGGGGTGTGGCCGGGGTGATATTCAAAGGAGTTGCGCTATTGAGCAGCTCGCTGAATATCACCCAGCCACAACCACGCATGGTGGAACTTGCACCACCGCAAGTTGTCAGAGTGGAGCATTCAACTTGTGGTGGCGCAAGTACCATTGCGCCATGCACAAAATCACGATATTCAAAAGGTGACATGCAAATGGGGCCATAATTCATGCAAGGCGCAGGGGAGCCATTTGCATCTGATTGTGGCCCCATTTGCATGCCATTAGCATGTAGGTGGGCCGATCCCCGAGGACTTGCACCTGGCGCCCTGCCAGGCAGCAGCCGTCGGGGGCCGACGCACCCTGCAGCCCGATCACGGGCAGCAATGTGGCTCCCCCACCTCCTCCCGTACATATCCCTGGTGGTCCAGTGGACCGAAATGCCCAATCATGGGTGGTATGTTTAAAAACACCCCCCTCCCATTCACATCTCTGGTGGTCCAGTGGACCGAAATGCCCGATCGCGGACAGCAAGTAAATGGAACTCCCTGAACATCCTCCTTGTGCCCGATCACGGGCAGTAAGTAAATTGAACCCCCCCAAACATGTCCCTTGTGCCCGATCGCAGGCAGAAAGTAATTGAAACCCGAACACTGGCCCTTGTGCCCGATCATGGGCAGTAAGTAAGTGACCCCCCAACATCTCCCCTGGTGGTCCAGTGGACTGAAATGCCCGATTAAGGCAGAATTTAAGTCTGAACCCCGAAACATCTTCCTGGTGGCTGATGTCCCCCAGCCCACCCGCCCATGAAGCCCCACCGCTCCCGCGGCGGGCGGCAGCATCCCACCGCCTGTCGCGCCGCGGCCGAGTCGACTGCCAGTAAGCTGGTATTGGTGAAGAGGAAGAGCTAATGGGCGCAGCTCATACTGTACATGACAGTCAAGATTTGTGAATGATCTATTCACAAATCTGGACTGTCATGTACGGTATGGCTGCACGCCCATTGGCTCTTGCTCTGCACCAATGGGCATGCAGCCCTACCGGCAGTCAGTCGGCGGGCGGTGGGGCGCAGGCGGGTGGATGCTGCCACCCGCCAGCTGCCGGGGGAGCGGGGTGGTGGGCTGGGTGGTGGGTGGGGGACACTAGCCACCAGGAGATGTTTCGGGCGCTAATTTACATTCTGCCCATGATCGGGCATTTCAGTCCACTGTACTACCAGGGAGATGTTCAGTAGGGGGTCACTTACTTACTGCCCACGATCGGGCACAAGGGACATGTTCAGGGGTTTAATTTACCTTCTGCCCGCGATCGGGCACAAGGGACATGTTCAGGGGGTTCAATTTACTTACTGCCCATGATCGGGCACAAGGGACATGTTTGGGGGGGGTTCTGCTTACTTTCTGCCCACAATCAGGCATTTCGGTCTACTGACCACCAGGGATGTGAACGGAGGGAGGGGGAGCCACATTGATGCCCGCCATTGGGCTGGTGGGGTGGAGTACACTATGCCCATGATCGGGCTGTGGGGGGCCCAGGACTGAGTTAGAGCCAGCCACAGGTGGCAGCTGCTGTGTTGCGCCCTGCATTACAGCAGCTCACCTGTGGGTGGCCCTCGACTTAAGCCTTTTTTTTTTGGCTCAAAGTCCTGCAGGCTCAGGTTGAGGGTTGCGCCTGCACAACTCTGTACAGCCTGGCTGAATATCAGGCTGTGCAGTTTATGCATGGTTCCTCCTCCTCCAGTTGAGCATGCATTCATTTGCATTGCGCTGTTGCTCAGCCTGTTTTCAGTGGCGCAACTGCCTCCTGCTGAATATCGCAGAATGCCGCAATTTAGGACCTGAGCATGGCGCAACCCTTTTGAATATCTGGCCCCATATATTTATTTATTTTTATTTATTTATTTCAGTTTAGGATTAATACCTTTGAGTCAAGGACTCGTTTTCAAAGGTTCCAAGTCAGACAAGCGAACAGCTACAAACAAAAGGTAAATCAGAGTACCATAAGGTTACTTGGGTTTGTGCAAATTTTAGTTGCCACTAATACATTGGATTCTAACAGAGAAATTGACATCACATATAACAAGGCACTGTAATGTTAAAAACAGGTACAGAGTAATCCACCTCCACTGGGTATTACGGAAGGCTAGTGGGGGTTGGGAGTGATCCATGGCTGAGGTTGTAGATTGAGCACTTCAGGTGGCCATGGGTGAGGGTGGGGAGGGTGACTGGGAACAGCCCAAGAAAGGCATTGTCAGTTGTTCATTTCTGTAGAAGATTTTGTGGCGGCTGGGGAGGTGGTGAAGGGGAGATCAGTAGGTAATAGGGGTGGGAGTGTAAACTGTGCTAGGTAGGAGTGTTGAGGCCATGGGATTTTTAGGGGAGTGCGGGGGGAGTCAGGGGAAATAGTGGCAGTATATGCCGGGGGGTGGGGAGGTGGTAGAGGTGCCCTATATGCCTGGGCCAAGTGCAGCACCCACATATGTTTTTAGATCTAGCTGGTGATGAAGCCCAGTTTTAAATTGTCTGAGCTTGGTGCTTTCCAGAGGTGCAGTAGGCAGCTCATTGAATCACACTGAGCCCAGGAAGGAGAGGATCTCTGTGCCAGTTTAATATGCTTGAATGGCACCTAGAGTGCCCCTTTGCAGTGTTCCTAGTTTAAGGGTAACACCTTTGCAAATAGTCTATTAGTGGGCTCAGGCATAAGCCCTAGCACGGCCTTTAGATGAGCATGCAGGTTTGGAATTGAGCTCACAGGTGGAGTGGGAGCCACCCTGTCTCCTTGAAAGGGTGTGGGTATATAGGTCAGACCCTAGTGTTAGGTGACAGGCCTAGTTTGGGAGAGTGCTGACTCTCTGTGGGCAGTGACTGAGCCTGCTCCGTATATTGGTAGCCTCTTAATCTATGGTGGCTAGTACAGAGTTGCTTATGGCCAGTTTCATGGCCACACGTGGTAGGGAGTGCTTGTGGTGGTACAGAACACTCAATTTCATATTGGAGGTCTTGATGATGTGGTCAGTATGACTGATGAAATTTAGGTGTCATCTAAGTGGCTTCCGAGGTATTTAAATACTGAGATTTGTTCTAGGGGCCTCCTTAGGGCTCGGATTTATTTTTATTTTGAGGACTGTGACCAGCATACTCTTCGCCTTTTGGGGTTGAGCAAGAGTTTGTTCTGGCAGAACCAGGACTCAAGCTTAAGAAAGCTGTCCTGCAATTCAGTTGTGATGGTATGTTGGTCACTGCCTATTTATTTATTTATTTAAGAGATTTACCTGGAAAGGCATACTAAGCAGGGTACCGCTGATTCCAGATGCGCCCTGGGGGTAAGGGGTTACAAGGATGTAGTACACAATACATAAAGCACAATATAACATGCACAAATTGTAGGTATCCAGCAAAGGCCCAATTGGATGGGTGAAATAGCTGAGATGCATGTGGAGGTGTACAAAGTGTAGAGTCGATTACAGGCAGTATTAACAGGCAGTGATGCAGTAGCAAATAACAGCAATTACATAGTGAGATTTGATTTACCTATTAGATGGGTAGGTGAGAATATCAGACAGTAGCAGAGGAGGGTCAATACAAGATGACGTATGGTACTAATTTAGAAAAATGGAGCCCAGGATAGCTGATAGGAATTGAGCAGGGAGTTCAGCGATGGGGAAGGCATAAGCAGTTGGTGTTGAAATGCGTTTTGAGGAGGGCATTTCGATGTGGGGTACTTTTGGTGTGTCTGATATTGGCTGCTAGGGAGTTCCATAATTTGGGGAGTCTGAAGCTGAAAGCAACCTGACCTGATCGGGTGAATCTGTGGGGGATGTGGAGAAGTCTGGAGTCAGAGTTCCTGAGATCATAGGTAGATGGGGTGGTGATGGTTAGGGATGTCGATAGGTAGGAGGGCAGCGTATGCAACCAGAATTTAGCAGTGATTCTAGTGCAGTGCAACAATCGCCGATTTTGGAGAGATGGGAGGTCAAGGGATTTGTAGAGGTCACAGTGGTGGGTGTTCGGCAGACAATCCAAAGTGAACCGGCAGAAGGAGTTGTAAATAGGGTCGAGCCTGGCTAAGGATGTTTGGGGGGAGGCCCATAAATGACATCACCATAGTCAAAAATTGAAGGATCATTTTTTTGTATATTTCTTGCCTGGTTTGTGTAGGGATGCAGAACTTGTTTATAGAGAGCTCCCAGCATGGGATGTAATTTTTTTGAGAGCCTCAACATAAGTAGAGAAATCAAGGTGCTGATCCAGCCAGATACCAAGATAACGATATGAGGAGCTGACCTCAAGTGGGGTCCTATCCAAGGTAAAGAAGGTGGGTGCATCCTTTAGCGAGGTTAGCTTGGCACAGGAGCCGAAGGTGAGGAAGACAGTTTTTTTTGAGTTTAGGAATAGTTGGTTCTTAATGAACCAGTGTTGGATGGAGTCAAAATCCTTCTGAAGGTGAGGTGCTACAGTGGTTCCAGATGGGCCAGAGGCAAATATCACCTGAGAAAGATATGACAGCATTGTCAGCACAGAGTACAATGTATACTGGGCAGGCAGATGGGAGGGCATTTATGAATAGACTGAAGAGTAGCGGGCCAAGGATGGATCCCTGGGGGACTCCTAGGCTCACCTTCATTGGCTCAGAATATGTGTTTCCTGTTCTGACTTGTGATCTCTGGGACAGGTAGCTCCCAAACTAAGTCACCGTGCTTTCAGACAGGCCAGTTGATAACAGGCTGCTGAGGAGAAGATGGTGGTTCACTGAATCAAAGGCCTTTGTGAGGTCTATGATAATAGACCCCACCACCATCCCCTTATTCAAAGCATCATAGAGGTAGGAAGTATATTCAACTAGCGCCGTAAGTGTTGAGCAGTGGCGTCATGCGCATAGGGCCCAAGGGGGCATGTGCCCCCTCAATATTATTGTTAAGTCTATTAAAAAACATGGTCCAGATATTCAAACTGCTCCCAAAATGTGCGCAACAGCAGGAGCAAGCACAATTCAATTAGCATATGCGCAACAGATGCAATATTCAAACATGGAGCAGAACAAATTGCGAAACCCAACATCTGAATATCGCACAAACTGCGCCATAGGCGCAACCAGGAAGGGGAAGCTGAGCAGAAAGGTTGCGCCATAGCACAACAAGGGCAGCCCAGCTGAGCAGTCCAGAGGTGCCATAGCACAGCAGAGCCCTCCCCAGAGAGCAACGGAACTGCACAACCAGGGAGGCAGGCTGGGGCCCACCACCAGCCATGCCATACATGGGCACAGGAACACACTGCAGAACAACAACACACCTGCACACCCCAAGCACAGCATCACTGGGGTGGACGAGATGATCTACTGGCCCATGGGGACAAGCCAACAAAGCACAGCAGGACCATGACGCCCCAGCACAACCACTGGCAGGCTGAGACTGCCACACACAGGGGGTTGACAACCACAGTGCACATTAGCCCCCCATATGCACAGCACACCCTGCACCATGACACCAAGACACCACCCATGTGCAGTGACTGGCACTGCAGGAAACACCATGCATCCCCCCCAGCACACGTCAACCTCGTGTAGCAGAGAACCATACAAGCCAGACCCACCCTGTGCACCCAGCAGTGAGTGGCAGCAGATGGCAAGACCAACAGAAAGTCACTGCCACACTGAAGACACCTCCCCATGCACACACACGCACACACACACACACACAATACCCAGGACCACACCACCCCAGATGGCATGCACACCACTGCAACTGAGCAACCATAGCCAGCTGCAAATCAGAGACCAACACAGTATTCATATCAAATATATATATATTAGAAAATGTAACTACAAAATGAAGAACAACAAAACTATTTACAAGAGGGGTAGGGGTACAAGGTAGGGGTGGGCAGGGGTAGGATGAACAACTGGAGAGGGAAGGCAGGGTGGGAGGGATGGGTGAAGTGGGAAGGGAATCCGGCCTAAGGCCTAGCAGGCCAGTCCTCCGCTGCCAGGTGCCATCATGTCTGGCTGTGCCTCCTCCGTAGGGCTATGGCGCTGGATATCCTGGAGGATGGTCTTGTTCTCCATGGACACCGGTCAGTTGTAGCAGTGCCCGCTCTATTCTTGAGCACAATGAGGCCTAGGAAAATGGGAACACAGTCAATGGCTGTGACTGACCACAACCCTGAACACCACCCAACCTGCAAGCCATATAACCCAATGTCCCACACCTGTGACGGTATGCACCCACCCACAGTGAACATGCAGATGGCCAGCCCAACCAGGCGGCACCAGCTATGTGCACCACTGCACACTCACACTGCCCATGTCCATCGCAGCACAAACAAGGCTGTCAAGTGACATGGCAATGTGGTGCGATGCCAGTTCCACAGCCATGTGCCCAGGGCATGCATGGACCACCAGTGATGCACACACAGACCGCAGTGACACTGGACAGTGATGAATGTCGCCTGTGTCATGCATGGTTGTGTTGTGCATGGCTGGTGGTCATGCCCACCCTTCCAGCATACAATAGCATCCATGATGTAATGATACTCACACTCCGCTAGCAGCTGTGGCTGCTGCTGCTGTGGCCCACCGCAGCACCACCGACTGCCACCAGGCCCTGCCACGCCCCTCCTCATCCGTGCCTGCATCCTCTGCCCAGCCTGTGGGAGACAAATGTTGAGAAACCATCAGTGTGACTCCAAAGCAGACTGCCCCTGCCCCAGTGAGTGTGCCTGCCCACACAGCCAGACCCATGCATTTCACACCTGCACACACTGACACAGCCAACCATGTCAGTGCCATCACCTATGCACAGCCACCAAAACACGCGCACACCCCTATGGAGAATACAGGTGCATAGATGGTACACACATCTGGCCTAGGCACAACGCCCCTCCTGGCATGTGACCGTAGCCTCCCATGCAAGTCCGGCTCCCTCCTGTGGAGGTCACTGTACCTGTGCCGGCACTGCTCAGCAGACCGGCGCTGCCCAGTGACCTCCACCAAGTCATTGGCTACTTGCAGCCAGACCTGGGTTCGAGCCATGGTGAGGGGCTCCTCACCATACAGTGCCCCATAGTGGGGCTCTATCAGGGCCACCAGGTTGGCCACCTCCACCGGGCTCCATTGGACTGCCCTCCTGCGTGCCATTCTTCCAACTTTACAGCAGGCAATATGGCGCCCCGCAGCGTGGCAACCCCACGCGGAAATGTTGCGCAATAGACTACCATAGGTTCCAATCGCGCTGTTCATTCAGCGCCGTTGGTCCACATAGCGCTGTCACCAGACAGCGCAATGGGCCGCATACATGGCAGCTGAACAGCGCCGGGGCAAAGTTCGACACCAGGTCAGGGGTCTATGACGTAAGGCCATGCACAGCGCCATCTGACGCTCACGCATCCCGCGCGACGACCGCCCACGCGTGACAGTGCCACAGTGGACTATTGTGCAGTAGTGCCACAGCGCCATATAATGCCCAGTGCTGTAGTGCCACTGGCACAATGGTGGCCATGGCCTGAATTGCCGATTGCGCATAGCACGCCATCAGCGCAGCAGACGCCTGCATAAGCTACCTGGGCATGCGCAATGCAGTACACACAGTCACAGATCTGCGCTTATTTGATCAGCTGCTCAACCAGACAAGTAAAAGCGCAAAGGCACGATATTCAGCCGACACATGCAAATCATCCGATCAGCCATTCAAAGGCGCAGTGGTGCGATTTGCATCTCATTACAGTTGCTCCACTCCTAATTTGTACTGCATTGCGCTATAAAAGTGTGACAGTGGGCTGCGCTGGTCAGATCTCGGCACTGCAGGTGAGAGTGGGTTGTATGCTGTGGGATGTTCTGACAATGGGCATGGGATAACGCTGTACACTGCACAGTGACAGGTGTCCACTTCCTCCCATACAGATAGCCATGACTGAGCAGAGCTAAGGTGAGGGTGAGGATGGTGGGTGAAGGAGGAGGAGGCCCAACTTCACCACGGCAGAGACTGAGGTCCTCTTCCAGGCCTACATTGAGGAGGAGGCACTACTGAGTGGATGGCGGGGCACCCCTCAGGCCCGTGCGGCTGCATGGGAGGAGGTAGCCTGGGCAGTGAACCTGCACGGAAGCCACCAGCGCTCCGTGCAGGAATGCAAAACAGAAGATTGGGACAGACTGCAAGGAGGGTGAAGGAGAAGGTAGCAGCCCTCAGGGCGGCATGTGCTGCACTGGCGGGGGCCAGCCAGTGGTGGTGGAGCTGACCTCGGCCGAGGACCGACTGGCTGCATCAATGCAGTGCAGTGCTATTGAGGGCATACCAGGAGGTGGATTCCAGACAGGTGGAAGCCCATCACTGCACGGTATGACATGGTCGTGGTGCTGGGGGGGAAGGTTGTTCACATGCACTCACATGTCCTCTCATTCTGTTATAGATCCTGTTCATCTTCAGGGGATGGTGGTGGTGGGTCCAGGCAGTGAGGATGACCTGCTGGACATGGAGGAGGGTCCATCCACCTCTGTCACCAGCCAGCATGCACTGCACCAGCATGCACGCCTGGGCTGCCAACCTGGTGTCAGTGATCTGGTGTGGGGGTGCACAGCCTGTGTCTCAGCAGTCCTGGCATGCAAGCATGCCAGCACGCCAGGACTGTGGCTGTAGCACGCACTCCACACCATTGATGAAGCAAGTACTGCAATGGGCAGGACATGTGTGTGTCCCATGACGGACACACAGCAGGCCAGCACATGCCCCTGGGCCATGCTGGTTCCAACTCAGGTGCCAGCACGTCGGCACAGTCCCAGGCTGTGCCTGTCAGCACCGGTGGGGCAGCACCGGTGGCTGTGCAGGTGTCTGGCACTGTTGCGCCACAGCGGTGGAAAGAGGGTCCCTGGGCACATGCTGGAGGGCAGCAGCAGCAGTCACCCATCAGGTCTGGGGGTGCAGTGTCCAGTGGTGGCACATGCCCACTGCCCTTTGATATGCCCATTCCTGGTCCTGGTGAACAGCGCCCATGTTGTGCATCAGGACCTTCCACACCCTGGGGGACACGATGCCATTGTGGTAGAGTACCCATTGGATGAGCACACCCACCTGCTGCGGGAATCAGTACAGCAGCAAAGGCGGGTTGCAACGTCTGTGGAGGCACTGAGTGCGGCTGTGGAGCGGCACAGCAGGGAGTGTGCTCTGGACCGTGCAGAGATGGTCCATATGCAGATGGATGTGACCGCCGCCATTGACAGGCAGACCCAGGCATTGGTCACTGTCATGGCTGCATTGGGCACACATGCAGGTGCTCCTGTACTGCGCACCCCACACAGTACGCTCTCCACTCCCCGTTCCTGGCGCCGTGACACCAGGCCTGTCAACACTGGGGTTCTGCTGTGGGCATCCCAAGCACCCCTGGTGCAGGTATGTTTGGCATCCCACTGACCCCAGTGCGGACAAGGTGACGATCGCGCAGTGGGACCCTGCAGGTCCATTGGTGCCACCCCATGTGGCCCCTGCTCAGCCTGCCAGTGCTGTTGGTCATGGCAGGGCCACCCATGCATCTCGCGGTGGCCATGGAATGGTGCAACATGACTGACCTGTCTCCCAGTGCAGGCCCTGTGTGCTGCTGCCCTGTGTGCACTGTGCGTCATGGTGGGCAGTGCACTGGTGGGTGCCCTGCCCATCATGCTGACATACGGACCACCTGCACACCATCCCGACTGCTGTCAACAGGTGCGTGTGCATGATGATGCCTGCATTGTACTGTGCACCAAGGTGCAAGGGTGCCCAGCATCTGACACACGTGCTTGGACAGTACAGGTGGTGGGTGTGGTCTGTGGATCTGTGTGTTTGCCATGTCTGTTCCTGCTCTGCTGTGCACCTGCCCATGTACGCTTTGTGACTGGTGTGTGTGTGTGTGTGTGTGTGTGTGTGTGTGTGTGTGTGTGTCCATATGACTGTTCGCCCCTCCCTGATGGTGTGTTTGTGTGCCTGGTGCCTTCCACCCCTTGCCGTCATGCACCCCTGGTGTGTTACTCTGTGTGCCTGTGGGTTGCACCAGGACAGTGTTGTTTGCACATGGCCCCTTGACTTACCTGTGTTGTGCATAATGCTCCTCCGTGATGGTGTCCCGGTGCAGCTGGGCATGCCGGATCAGTCGGGGGTCCCGCCGTCCAAGGGGGGGCTGCTCATCACCATCAACACCGGTGCCACTGGCGTCCCCATCGCTGTCCCCCTCTTCAACCTGTACGGCTATCCCACAGTCATTGGCCATGTTGTGCAGGATACAACAGGCCAGGAATATCCCACAAGCCTTTGAGGGGCTGTACTGTAGGGCACCGCCGGAGGTGTCTAGGCATCGGATGCGTGCCTTGAGCATCCCAAACACCCGCTCAATGATGTTGTGTGTGGTGGCATGTGCCTCATTATACCGTTGCTGCGATGGGGTCATGAGGCGCCGGTACGGTGTGAGCAGCCAGGGACGGAGTGGGTATCCGCTGTCACCTGTGTGGAGATAGTGGAGATCAGTCTCATGTTCAGGTCCATATTGCCCATATCCCTGTGTGCCACTACCATGGCACCTGTGGCATTCCCACCCTTGCCCCGAGTTTGCATTTCCTACATGCGTACTCACCCACTAGATGGCCTGTGGGGATGTCCCCACTCTCGAATCGATGGCACAGTGTGGACTGATGCCATATAAAGGCATCATGTGCTCCACCAGGGTGTGTGGCACAGACATTGATTATACGCCCAGTGGCATCACACACCACCTGGCAGTTGACACTGGGGAAGCCCTTCCGATTCATATAGGTGGCCCCATCGGGGCCAGGTGGCGTGCGAATGGCCACATGGGTGCAGTCTATGGCCCCTAGCACGCCAGGCATATGTGCTACCCTGTGGAACACCTGCATGTTTGCTGTACGCTCTGCCACGGTGCTGGGGAAATGGATGTGCTCCGCAGCATGTGGCAGCAGTGCGTAGAGGAATTGGGTGAGGATGAGTGATGTGGCCAACTGTGTGATGCCTTTGGTGTCCCCTGTTGGCCTCTGGAAGGTGCCCGTGGTGAGCAGGCATATGCAGGCTGTCACCTTGGTCTCCACTGACAGAGCATGACTCGTCGAGGGTGCCTGCATCACATCACTGCACAGCCTCACAGAGCCACCTCAGTATTGCCCTGTTCAGGCAGTACCGCCCACGATCTCTACATCTGTGTACAACTCAAAGCTGATGCGGCACGGTACTGCCTGTTGGGGCGATCACTGATGGGACCCTCCACGGCCACGCCCCCTGCACTTTGCATTCTCACCTCATTACAGCTTCCATGTGGAAGCTGCCACTGTCCATCTCCCTGGCTTGTGCCCCCCTGCCTGATGTTGCTCTGTTACCCCCGCTGTCCTGACTGCTACTTCCACTGCACCGGGCACCTCCCCACTGGCCTCTGCAGCCTATGGCCCACACTGCTTCCCTTGCCTGCCCTGGCCTGTCACTGTCTGTCTTTCTCTCTCTCTCTTCCCCACTTGGCATCCCTGTGGCGTTCTTGCACTGCTTCCTTGAGCCTTTTTATTTTGGCTCATTTCCACTGGGACGCAACTTCCGACTGGTCCGCTGTTGCATATCGCGCAGTCTTTGATATCGATTGCGCCTTTATGAATGGATCCACCCCTTTGCTTGCGCATGCCATCATTTGCATTGCGCTGTTGCTCAGCATGTTTTCGGTGGCGCAACTGCCTCCTGCTGAATATCGCAGAATGGCACACTTTTGGACTTGCGCAGGTGCAACCCTATTGCGCATGGCGAAACCCTTTTGAATATCCCACCCCATGTATTTAGAGTTAAAAAAATGTATATGGTCCTGCAGGCCGAAAAGAAAGTTGTTTTTTCACAGCTTTTTGGTGGGGCTGGGGTGGGGCCAGTTTGGTTCTGAATACTGGGAAGGGAAGACTGACTAAGAGCCGTCAGGCTATCAATTAAAAAAAAAAGTACTTGCTGCTTCCACTGGGCTGGTGACTGGCTTCGGGGCTCAGCGCCTGTAAAAACAGTGACAGAGCGAGATAGTGACAAAAGTTGATTGGTGGTAAAAACTGCCAGCCAGCAGCAGCCAATCACAGTGCTGGAAGTTACCACCAATCAACTGTATGTACAGAGGAGGCATGAAGAAATAGCTCATCATGCGACAAATTGGCTTTCGTTCCATCTGCCTTCAGTTGAGCAAGCACCATTCTGAGTCTCTGACCTGACCTGACAGTCGATCATTACTTGGTGAACTCTGTCATTCTGTGCAACAGTGTGAGTTAAATTGAGTCAGACTTGACAGTAGATAGATCCAGAGTAGTCATCATTCGGCAGACTCAGCACTAAGAGAGTGTGGTTGGTCCGGTCGAGTGTGTTCCAAGTAACTTCCTCCTGACCAGAACACTGCGTAAAGTTCCTGGCTGCTTCCTAAAGAAAAAGGTCAGTACTGCAGGGGGAAGGAAGGAAGGAAGGAAAGAGTTTGCACAGCTGCAGGCTGCCAGGGCAAGGTCTACGACTGTGATCGGTGAAGGGAACACAGCTTTGTTAGGAACTAGGGAGCACACAGGCTGCCAGACCCACTAGTCGATGAGTTGGTCAGAGGTGATATGAGAGTGACAGTTGAGTCTACCACCACCAGTCATCAAACATCTTAAAAAAATAAACATGACGTGGTTTGTGGTTCCTTTTTTTTTTATTAATCTGTATGCTCCTTTCTATTCAAGAGCCCCCAAGAGTCTCTCTCAGCCCTGTCACCTGATTTACCTTGATCTTGAGGACAAGTGAGAGACACTCTGGAACAGCCCCCAGAGTGGGTCTGTTGGGGTGGGGGGAAAGACCCCCAGCAGAGACTGAATCCAATGCTGAGGTCCAGCAATGCAGGGCCTGCAGAGAGCAAGGAATTCACCCTGCTGTGGTAGCTTTTCTACTCAGATGTCTGTTCCTTCTGGAGTTGCTTGGTCTGTGAACATGCAGTAGTACACAAAGTGGGTGTGCATGCTACAAGGACCCCTGTGTATCTCTCTCCACCCATTGTCATCATTGACTAACTTAAGCCCTCCAGTATGTATGAAAACACTGATTAGGATTAGGAAGGTGAGTTTGATCTTTGTATTTTTCTCTTTACCCTGTTTTATTATGTCTGTAACTATTTCTTGTTTTATGTTCAGGGCATTGGAGAAGTTCTGCTCTAAAAAGCTTTTCTGCCCCTTAAATTGTGTGTTGTTAATCCTGCATGCAGTTTACAGTATAATTTTGGGATGCTCTTGTATGCTGATCGTTGGGAATATATTTGCTGGTCTTTTGGTTTAAAAACCAATAGCTTTGTATGAAATCCAACCCGTCCATTGCTTAACCTGCCACAAAATAGCCACCCAAGATAGGCCCAGTATCAATCAATCAATCTTTATTTTACCAGGTTAAAAATCATTAAGATGAACTCATTTGCAAGTAACCTGTGTTCTCTCTCTCTCCACCTTGATGT
Source organism: Neoceratodus forsteri (assembly GCA_016271365.2). Classification (NCBI taxonomy): domain Eukaryota; kingdom Metazoa; phylum Chordata; order Ceratodontiformes; family Ceratodontidae; genus Neoceratodus; species Neoceratodus forsteri. The sequence continues at coordinate 90,521,364 of CM028136.1, forward strand.
TTATTGAGTCCCGTATTTTTTTTTTGCACCTTCCGTGCACTGCCGACTGGTCTCTCCTTCAGGCCACCTAGGTGCACCCACTGTCATTTTACTCCCACCGCCATCCACCACCCCATATTAGCAGCCCCCCAGGAAACCCAACATATCCCTTCATCAGATGGGTCCCCCCTTCAGAGGAAGACAGCAACGGTAGGCATATCTTTCTTTACCTGGGTGCTGATGGGGTCAGTCCAGGTGATCTGGGGCTTTTGTGGCAACAGGGGACTGGTGACCATCATATGGCCATTTTCTGACATGCCCACACTCAACCCTGATTGGGCCTATGTGAGAGGGTGTCCTTGGGCAGGGACATGCCAGGGGGGTGCCGAGGCTGCACACTCCATGCATGTCGCGCACTCCACTGCTAGGTGCTGAAGCCCTGCCCATCCTCCTGGGAATTAAGCATCCAATGGATGATCTAGATTCCCTCCCTACTGGTCTCTGCTGCTGACACCCGGGCTCAGGGCATGAACCTGGGTCGCCAGCATGCTGACCGAACCCCTTCGCTCAGTGCCACGGAGCCAGCCAGAGTCCAGTATTTTACCCACTGTGTGACAGATATGAACCACCAAATCTGCTGCTATTGGAAAGGCTTCCTCTGCATCCTCCCTTACTCCATGGATGCAGAGGTTTGTTATGACTGCTCTGGTTCTCTAAGTCCCCCAACTTTGCCTGCAGAAGACAGTCCCATTTAAGGAGGTATAGTAAGTCTCTGTTGTGTATTTTGGTAGAATGAGACAAGTCCATTACCACTGCTTCCATGACTTTTAACCTCTGGTCATAGTTTTATGATCCGTGGTATATGAGCCAAAGATGATTCTATACGTTGGATCGTCTTGAACATTTAATTATGTTTGGATTCTACAATGCGCTCTTGTTCATCTGTCTAGTCATACTTCTGCCTATCTCTCAGCTCTGGACTTTCCACCCAGACACCACTACTGGCTAATGCCAGAGGAGGTCCTCTGGAATTATATCCATAGGCCAGTTAGATCCCTCTACTGACAGGTGCAGTGATCCCCAAGTTTTCCAAAGACCACACCATTTAATGCTATCCGTGCACCCTCACTCTTTTCCCACCCATCTCCTCGTATCTTAATAGCAATGCTTTGGTGCATGATGGTGTGAAAACCCTCATTTAAAAAAAAAATGTGAACAGCTAAATAGACATTCTGAAAGTGCATAAATCCCCTGAATAGAAATAGAGGAGGCAGAGGTTCATGCCTTAGGACTAGTCCTTCTGGGCTCATGAAAGAGCAGTGTGTAAAAACTAGTGCTACTGTTGGGGCACAACCACCACCACCTTCTCCCTGATTCCAAGTGATTGCTTTCTGGTATCTAGTAATACATCTCGTAACTCCCTCTTCCACCAGTTGTTCCCTTGAGTCCACCTTACTCCCCCCTCCCCCGCCCAGCCAGCCTATCACTTCCTGCTATCCAGAGGTTCCCCTTCCTCTTCTTGACCTAAACAAGTGCTCCCTAGTGTATAATCCTTCAACACTGGACTAGCTGTTGCTGACTCCAGGCAACTCTAATTCACATAAAACAAGCATTTGTCAATGCCGAATGTTTGCTTGCTGGCATTGGCAGTGGTACTGTAGAAGTTACAGAGCTGCGTAATAGTAATGGCAGTGAAGTATTGAACTGAAGCCAACCCCACCACCACCCTGCAGAGAATGACAGGCATTGGGGCGTGTGTTTGGGTCATCAGGCATAACGGCCACGCCAATTCACCACACCCCACCCTGCAGACACTGACAAGTGTCACGGTGTTCCTTGGGGTCTTTGGTCCTTATGCGCACTCCATTCCATTAGGAAATACAGTGGGATGGTGCTATAGGAGAATGGGGTGAACTTTGGGGTCTAAGAGTCCAAGGCATACCTCGGCTTCTCACTGGCTGCAGGTGTGGAATGGTATGAGCATTACAGGCAAGAATCCCAAGTCACACCCCTGATGCTTGTCATTCTCACAGGGTTGGCTATGGTTGGAAACCCTAATACCTCAGGCATTCGTTGGTATTTTCACCCAAATGTTCAACATGGTTTTTGTCACCCCACCTCAAGAACAGGGGAATATCAGTTTCTTAGCTGAAAGCTGCTTATGCACAGCGAGTTACGGCATTTAGCACACAGGTGCAAAACATTCAACAGGATGTAAAAAATGACAGCTGTACTGTTCATGGGGAGGTGTAAAAAATGGCAATGTTGTAAATCTGCAGTAAAAATATTTAAAAAATGGTGAAGTCATGAGCGTACATAGAAACTGTGCAATGCACACCCATAATATAATTAGGTTGGGGATTTTTTTACAGCAGATTGTCAACTCAGGCATTTTGGTGCCTCCGATCATGAACAGTGTCACTGTGATTTTCTTTATCTGTCCCAAACAATAATTTCCCACAGCGACCACACATCTCTGCGCTGAAAGTGTGAAAACACACTTCGGCTATGTTGTGAAAAATGACAGCTATACTGTAAATAAGGCAGTGTGGAAAATGCCACTGGTGAAAATCTGGACTTAAAATATTACAAAGTCATGAACTTACGAAGGTGCATGGAAACTGCTCAATGCTCACTCGTAACATAGTAATTTTATGGACTTTTGTCACCAAATTTTCAACATAGCCATTTTAAGACCTCTGCTCATGAACAGTGTAACTGTGATTTTCTTAATCTGCCCCAAACATTGCTTTCACACACCAACAGTACTATTGTGCGTTACATGTGCGAAAACACATTTTGGGCAGCATATGAAAAATGGCAGCTGTAATGTTCCTAAGGAAGTGTAATAAAATGGCAATGTTGAAAATCTGGAGTGAAAATATTAAATTTGCAAACTTATGAGCATGCATAGGAACTGCGCAACGCTCGATCGTAAAACAGTCATTTTTAGGAATTTTTTCACCAAATTTTCAACATAGCCATTTTAAGACCTCTGCTCATGAACAGTGTCTCTGTGATTTTCTTAAATTGTCCCTTACATTGATTTCGCACATCGACTGTGCCATTGTGCGCTACATGGGCGGAAACACATTTTGGGCAAGATGTGAAAAATGACAGCTGTACTGCTCATAAGGAGGTGTGGTAAAATGGCAATGTTGAATATCTGGAGTGTAAATATTGAAAATTCGCAAAATTACCAGCGTACATAGGAACTGCACAACGCACGCTCGAAAAACAGTAATTTTTTGGAATTTTTTCACCAAATTTTCAACATAGCCATTTTAAGACCTCTGCTCATGAAAAGTGTCACTGTGATTTTCTTAATTTATCCCATACATTGATTTCACACACCGACCGCGCCATTGGCGCTTACATGGGCGGAAACACATTTTGGGGTGAGATGTGAAATGACAGCTGTACTACTTGTATGAAGGTGTGGTAAATGTCAATGTTGAAAATCTGGAGTGAAAATATTGAAAATTTGCAAACTTACGAGCGCGTATAGGAACTGCACAACGACGCCAGAACAATGTCGTTGAATTTTTCACTGGCTTCAAAATAGGCCTTTTGAGAGCCCACCTTATGAACACTGGCAGTGTCATTTCATTAATCAGTCCTGAAAGGTGATTTCATGCAGTGACTGCAAATCACCCTTCAGACCAGAATAAAACCATGACAGTGACATCATTCATGAGAAGGGGTCCCAAAACCCCATGTTGAAAATTGGGTGCAAAATTCCAAAAATGCCTGAGATATGCAACAAAGTTGAAAACCCCTATCTAGCCCATTATACAGCTTACGGCATTCTCAGTTCAAGGGTCGGCTTTGAAGAGTGCAGACGTGTTCCTGGTCCACCAAGATCATTGTGCCAAGGTCCAGAGGTAAGTATGGGGTGAGGGGGTGGGGAGGCAGGGTGTGCAGTCGTGGCGGATTGTGGGAGGGGCCAGGGAGACTATGTGGGACTGTTTTTTCTTTACAGGTGTTCTTTTGTTTCCAATGATGACGGACGTTTCTTGCCACGCTTGGGGTGGGCCCCAGCATGGCACAAGGATGGTTGGGGGCATTCAGCCGATGGGGATTGGGCACCCTGTCACCCAAAGCATCGATTGCCATGCTGGGTGGGCTCCCAGCGTGGCACGCAGTACTGGGGTGAGGACAGTGGAGCCGACGGGATTGGGCACCCCCAGCCATATCATCATGAGTTGCCACGCGGGGTGGGCACCCAGCATGGTATTTGGAAGGCTTTGGGGGCGGGAGGAGTGCAGCACAGCCGGCGGGGATTGGGCACCTCTGGCTATGAAAGTGTGTGCGGAGGGGGCGTGCACATGCGTGGCGCAAAGGCAGTGTGGTGTGGGGAGCTGCACATGAGCAAGCGATATCTTATCGCTGCTCACTGAAGCATAGCTCCCCCTTTGAACTGTATGCCACTGCATTTTGGAGCTTGTCATAGACAGCTCCATCATGCATTGGCTTACAGGGGCCACGCCTGCCAACACACTGATTGAATTGGAAGAGCGGGTAACACACCTCCGAAATCTTGGATGATGGCACTATGTTTCTTGCACATGCGTGCAAGCAAACATAACAAACATAATATATGCATCTTAATTTTTGAAGACCGTTTCTTTCTTTTTTGTGCATGCATATGTGGCGTATGAATGAGGGATCCACTCACTGTAGATTAAGGGAAGATGTGAAATGGTGCAGGTACATAGGGGGTGAACAAAGTGGTAGACAGTAAGTCCTCACCAGAGCTTCAGCCGGATGTAGCACAGCGATACATGGGGAGGTGAGCAAAGTGGTAGACAGTAAGCCCTACCAGAGCTTCAGGCTGATGTAGCACAGGGTTGCACATGCGCAAGTCTAAAAATGCGCTATTTAGCGATATTCAGAAGGAGGCAGTTGCACCCCCGAAAACATGCTGAGCAACAATGCAATGAAAATGAAGGCATGCGCAACCGGAATGGGTGGATCCATGCATAAAGACCGCAATGCGATATTCAAAGACTTGCGCAATGCGCAAGAGTGGCACAGCCAGAAATTGTGCACTAGCGGAAATGAGCCAAAATAAAAAGGCTCAAGGAAGCGGCGCAAGAATGTTACCAGGCTGCCAAGTGGGGGAGAGAGAGAGAGAGAGAGACAGAAAGACAGACAGACAGACAGCAAAGGGCAGGCAAGGAAAGTGTGGGCCATAGTCTGTAGAGGCCAGCGGGGGGTGCCCGGTGCAGTGGAAGTAGCAGTGAGAACAGCGGGGGTAACACAGCAACACCAGCCAGGGGGGGTCAGAAGCCAGGGAGATGGACAGTGCCAGTTTCACATGGAAGCTGTAATGAGGGGTGAGAATGCATGCTGTAGGGGACGTGGTGTGAAGAGCCTCCGTCAGTGGTATGCTCCCCACAGGCGGTACTGCGTCGCAGATCAGCTTTGAGCTGTACACAGATGTAGAGATCGGGCCGTACCACCTGAACAGGGCAATACTGAGACGGCTCTGTGAGTTGTGCAGTGATGTGATGCAGGCACCCTCACGACGGAGTCACGCTCTGTCGGTGGAGACCAAGGTGACAGCCTGCATGTGCCTGCTCACCACGGGCACCTTCCAGAGGCTGACAGGGGACACCACAGGCATCACACAGTCGGCTACATCATGCATCCTCACCCAATTCCTCAGCGCACTGCTGCCACATGCTATGGAGTACATCCATTTCCCCAGCTCCGTGGCAGAGTGTACAGCAAACAGGCAGGAGTTCCACAGGGTAGCACGTATGCCTGGCATGCTAGGGGCCATAGACTGCACCCATGTGGCTATTCTCGACACCACCTGGCCCCGATGGCCAGGCATAATGGAACAGAAAGGGATTCCTAGTGTCAACTGTCAGGTGGTGTGATGCCACTGGGCGATAATCAATGTCTGTGCCAACATCCCTGGTGGAGCACATGATGCCTTCATATGGTATCAGTCTGCACCAGTGCCATCGATTCAAGAGTGGGGACATCCCCACAGGATGTCTAGTGGGTGAGTACACATGTATGGAATGCAAACCGGGCAAGGGTGGAATTCCACAGGTGCCATGGTAGTGGCACACGGAGATGGCCAATATGGACCTGAACATGAGACTGATCTCCACTATCTCCACACAGGTGACAGCTGATACCCACTCTGTCCCTGGCTGCTCACACCGCATCAGGCCCCATGACCCCAGCGCAGTAATGTTATAATGAGGCACATGGCACATCACGCAACATCATAGAGCTGGTGTTTGGGATGCTCAAGCATGCTTGATGCCTAGACACCTCCAAGCGTGCCCTACAGTACAGCCTCCAAAAGGCCTGTGGGATATTCCTGGCCTGTTGTATCCTGCACAACATGGCCAAAGACCATGGGATAGCCAGACAGGTCAAAGAGGGGGACAGCGATGGGACGCCAGTGGCACTCAGTGTTAATGGTGATGAGCAGCCCCCTAGGACAGCAGGGACCTCGACTGATCCGGGCAGGCCCAGCTGCACTGGGACACCATCACAGAGGAGCACCACAAGCAACACAGGTAAGTCAAGGGACATGTGCAACCAACACTGTCCATGCACAAATCACAGGCACACAGGGGAACACACCAGGGTGCATGATGGTCAGGGGAGGAACAGTCCAGGCATACAAACACACCATCAGGAGGGGTGAGCACTCATGGACACACACACACCAGGCACAGATGTAGATGGGCAGATGCACAGCACTGCAGAACCGACATTGTTAACACACAGCACCACCGACCACCCCCACCACCTTTACTGTCCAAGTACATGTGTCGATGCTGGGCACCCTTGCACCTTGGTGTACAATGCAATGCAGGCATCATCATGCACATGCACCTGTGGACAGCAGTTGGGAGGGTGTGCAGGTGGTCCGTAGGTGTCGCGGCGTGAGCAGAGCACCCAGCAGTGCACTGCCCACCATGACACACATTGCACACATGGCAGACCAGATAGGCCCGCACTGGGAGACAGCTCAGTCATGTAGCACTGTCCCACGGCCACCACGGATGCGCAGTGGCCCCGCCATGACCCAACAGCACTGGCAGGCTGAGCAGGGCCACATGGGGTGGCACTGTTGCACCACCAGGGGTCCCACTGGCGGAACGTGACCTCATGCCCGCACAGGGCCCGGTAGCATGCCGAATAAACCTGCACCAGGGTGCCCGGATGCCCATAGCAGAACCCGGCATCGACAGGCCTGGTGTCGCACGATGCTGGGAATGAGGAGTGGACAGTGAACTGTGTGGGGTGTGCGGTACAGGGGCACCTGACTGTGTGCCCAATGCGGCCACGACAGAGACCACTGCCTGGGTCAGCCTGTCAATGGCGGTGGTCACATCCGCTCGCGATACGGACCAGCCTCGGCACGGTCCAGAGCACACTCCTGCTGTGCCACTCCATGGACACAGACAGTGCCCATGGACTTTGCAACCCGCCTCTGCAGCTGTACTGATTCCTGCAGCAGGCGGTGTGTCCTCCATGGGTACTGTGCCCCAACGGCATCCCGTCCCCAGGGTGTGGAAGGTCCTGATGCACAACACCCCTTGAGGGTGGGCGCTGGTCCGCCAGGACCAGGAATGGCAGATCAAAGGGCATGCAGACATGTGCCACCGCTGACACTGTACCCTCAGACCTGGTGGGTGACTGCTGCTGTTGCCCTCCAACCGCTGTGCCCAGGGTCCACTCGTTCCATCGCTGTGCTGGCAACAGTGCCAGACACTCTGCACAGCCACCGGTGCTGCGCCCACCGGTGCTGACAGGCACAGCCTGGGACTGTGCCAGCATGCTGGCATACAAGTTGGAACCAGAAAGGCCCAGGGCACATGCTGGCCTGCCGTGGGTCCGCTATGGGACACACACCATCACTGCCAATTGCAGGCCTTAGAATCATCAATGGTGCAGGTAATGCGTTACAGCCATGGTCACAGCGTGCTGGCATGCTTGCATGCCAGACTGCTGAGACACAGGCTGTGCACCCCCGCACCCATATCACTGACACCAGAGTTGGCGGCCCAGCGTGCATGCTGCTGCAGTGCCTGCTGGCTGGTGATAGAGGTGGATGGACCCTCCTCCATGTCCAGCAGGTCATCATCACTGCCTGGACCCACCACCACCATCTCCTGAAGATGAACAGGATCTGTAACAGAAAGAGAGTACATGTGAGTGCATGTGAACAACCGCCCCCCCAAACACCACCACCATGTCATACCGTGCAGTGATGGGCTTCCACCTGTCTGGAATCCACCTCCTGGAACGCCTCAATACACTTGGCTGCATGGTTGTGATCAGTGTCTCCTCAGTCGGGTCAGCTCTACCACCAATGGCGTGCCCCCGCCAGTGCCAGCACTTGCCGCCCTGAAGGCTGCCACCTTCTCCTTCAACCTCCCGCGGGTCTGTCCCATCTCTTCTTGCATTCCTGCATGAAGCGCCAGGCTTCTGCAGGTTAACGTCCGAGCTACCCCTCCCATGTAGCTGCCACGGGACTGAGGTGCCTCCGTCCACTCAGTACTGGCTTCATCCAGGTAGGCCTGGAAGAGGGCTCTGTCTCTGCTGCTGTAAAGTTGGCCTCCTCCTACGCCCACCATCCTCACCTCACCTTGGCTCTTCTCGTCATGGCGATCTGTATGGGGAAGTGACACCTGTCACTGTGCAGTCTACAGCATTTTCCCATGACCATTGTCCTGAACATCACACAGCATGCAACTCACCTCTCACCTGCAGTAACCGAATCTGGCCAGCTGCAGCCCAATGTCACATGCATTTCTAGCGCGCAATACATGCAAATTAGAGTGGAGCAACTATAATGACATGCAAACGCGCCACTGCACCTTTGAATGGCTGGAGGCCCTACCGGCAGTCAGTCGGCGGGCGGTGGGGCGCAGGCGGTGGATGCTGCCACCCGCCAGCTGCCGGGGAGCGGGGTGGTGGGCTGGGTGGTGGGTGGGGGACACTAGCCACCAGGAGATGTTTCGGCGCTAATTTACATTCTGCCCATGATCGGGCATTTCAGTCCACTGTACTACCAGGGAGATGTTCAGTGGGGGTCACTTACTTACTGCCCACGATCGGGCACAAGGGACATGTTCAGGGGTTTAATTTACCTTCTGCCCGCGATCGGGCACAAGGGACATGTTCAGGGGTTCATTACTTACTGCCCATGATCGGGCACAAGGGACATGTTTGGGGGTTCTGCTTACTTTCTGCCCACAATCAGGCATTTCGGTCTACTGACCACCAGGGATGTGAACGGAGGGAGGGGAGCCACATTGATGCCCGCCATTGGGCTGGTGGGTGGAGTACACTATGCCCATGATCGGGCTGTGGGGGGCCCAGGACTGAGTTAGAGCCAGCCACAGGTGGCAGCTGCTGTGTTGCGCCCTGCATTACAGCAGCTCACCTGTGGGTGGCCTCGACTTAAGCCTTTTTTGGCTCAAAGTCCTGCAGGCTCAGGTTGAGGGTTGCGCCTGCACAACTCTGTACAGCCTGGCTGAATATCAGGCTGTGCAGTTTATGCATGGTTCCTCCTCCTCCAGTTGAGCATGCATTCATTTGCATTGCGCTGTTGCTCAGCCTGTTTTCAGTGGCGCAACTGCCTCCTGCTGAATATCGAGAATGCCGCAATTTAGGACCTGAGCATGGCGCAACCCTTTGAATATCTGGCCCCATATATTTATTTATTTTATTTATTTATTTCAGTTTAGATTAATACCTTGAGTCAAGGACTCGCTTTCAAAGGTTCCAAGTCAGACAAGTTAACAGCTACAAACAAAAGGTAAATCAGAGTACCATAAGGTTACTTGGGTTTGTGCAAATTTTAGTTGCCACTAATACATTGGATTCTAACAGAGAAATTGACATCACATATAACAAGGCACTGTAATGTTAAAAACAGGTACAGAGTAATCCACCTCCACTGGGTATTACGGAAGGCTAGTGGGGTTGGGAGTGATCCATGGCTGAGGTTGTAGATTGAGCACTTCAGGTGGCCATGGGTGAGGGTGGGGAGGGTGACTGGGAACAGCCCAAGAAAGGCATTGTCAGTTGTTCATTTCTGTAGAAGATTTTGTGGGCGGCTGGGGAGGTGGTGAAGGGGAGATCAGTAGGTAATAGGGGTTGGGAGGGAGTGTAAACTGTGCTAGGTAGGAGTGTTGAGGGCCATGGGATTTTTAGGGGAGTGCGGGGGGAGTCAGGGGAAATAGTGTGGCAGTATATGCCGGGGGGTGGGGAGGTGGTAGAGGTGCCCTATATGCCTGGGCCAAGTGCAGCACCCACATATGTTTTTTAGATCTAGCTGGTGATGAAGCCCAGTTTTAAATTGTCTGAGCTTGGTGCTTTCCAGAGGTGCAGTAGGCAGCTCATTGAATCACACTGAGCCCAGGAAGGAGAGGATCTCTGTGCCAGTTTAATATGCTTGAATGGCACCTAGAGTGCCCCTTTGCAGTGTTCCTAGTTTAAGGGTAACACCTTTGCAAATAGTCTATTAGTGGGCTCAGGCATAAGCCCTAGCACGGCCTTTTAGATGAGCATGCAGGTTTGGAATTGAGCTCACAGGTGGAGTGGGAGCCACCCTGTCTCCTTGAAAAGGGTGTGGGTATATAGGTCAGACCCTAGTGTTAGGTGACAGGCCTAGTTTGGGAGAGTGCTGACTCTCTTGTGGGCAGTGACTGAGCCTGCTCCGTATATTGGTAGCCTCTTAATCTATGGTGGCTAGTACAGAGTTGCTTATGGCCAGTTTCATGGCCACACGTGGTAGGGAGTGCTTGTGGTGGTACAGAACACTCAATTTCATATTGGAGGTCTTGATGATGTGGTCAGTATGACTGATGAAATTTAGGTGTCATCTAAGTGGCTTCCGAGGTATTTAAATACTGAGATTTGTTCTAGGGGCCCTTAGGGCTCGGATTTATTTTTATTTTGAGGACTGTGACCAGCATACTCTTCGTCTTTTGGGGTTGAGCAAGAGTTTGTTCTGGCAGAACCAGGACTCAAGCTTAAGAAAGCTGTCCTGCAATTCAGTTGTGATGGTATGTTGGTCACTGCCTATTTATTTATTTATTTAAGAGATTTACCTGGAAAGGCATACTAAGCAGGGTACCGCTGATTCCAGATGCGCCCTGGGGGTAAGGGGTTACAAGGATGTAGTACACAATACATAAAGCACAATATAACATGCACAAATTGTAGGTATCCAGCAAAGGCCCAATTGGATGGGTGAAATAGCTGAGATGCATGGATTGTACAAAGTGTAGAGTCGATTACAGGCAGTATTAACAGGCAGATGCAGTAGCAAATAACAGCAATTACATAGTGAGATTTGATTTACCTATTAGATGGGTAGGTGAGAATATCAGACAGTAGCAGAGGAGGGTCAATACAAGATGACGATATGGTACTAATTTAGAAAAATGGAGCCCAGGATAGCTGATAGGAATTGAGCAGGGAGTTCAGCGATGGGGAAGGCATAAGCAGTTGGTGTTGAAATGCGTTTTGAGGAGGGCATTTCGATGTGGGGTACTTTGGTGTGTCTGATATTGGCTGCTAGGGAGTTCCATAATTTGGGGAGTCTGAAGTTGAAAGCAACCTGACCTGATCGGGTGAATCTGTGGGGATGTGGAGAAGTCTGGAGTCAGAGTTCCTGAGATCATAGGTAGATGGGGTGGTGATGGTTAGGGATGTCGATAGGTAGGAGGGCAAGCGTGTGCAACCAGAATTTAGCAGTGATTCTAGTGCAGTGCAACAATCGCGATTTTGGAGAGATGGGAGGTCAAGGGATTTGTAGAGGTCACAGTGGTGGGTGTTCGGCAGACAATCCAAAGTGAACCGGCAGAAGGAGTTGTAAATAGGGTCGAGCCTGGCTAAGGATGTTTGGGGAGGCCCATAAATGACATCGCCATAGTCAAAAATTGGAAGGATCATTTTTTTGTAATTTCTGCCTGGTTTGTGTAGGGATGCAGAACTTGTTTCGATAGAGAGCTCCCAGCATGGGATGTAATTTTTTGGAGAGCCTCAACATAAGTAGAGAAATCAAGGTGCTGATCCAGCCAGATACCAAGATAACGATATGAGGAGCTGACCTCAAGTGGGGTCCTATCCAAGGTAAAGAAGGTGGGTGCATCCTTTAGCGAGGTTAGCTTGGCACAGGAGCCGAAGGTGAGGAAGACAGTTTTTTGAGTTTAGGAATAGTTGGTTCTTAATGAACCAGTGTTGGATGGAGTCAAAATCCTTCTGAAGGTGAGGTGCTACAGTGGTTCCAGATGGGCCAGAGGCAAATATCACCTGAGAAAGATATGACAGCATTGTCAGCACAGAGTACAATGTATACTGGGCAGGCAGATGGGAGGGCATTTATGAATAGACTGAAGAGTAGCGGCCAAGGATGGATCCCTGGGGACTCCTAGGCTCACCTTCATTAGCTCAGAATATGTGTTTCCTGTTCTGACTTGTGATCTCTGGGACAGGTAGCTCCCAAACTAAGTCACCGTGCTTTCAGACAGGCCAGTTGATAACAGGCTGCTGAGGAGAAGATGGTGGTTCACTGAATCAAAGGCCTTTGTGAGGTCTATGATAATAGACCCCACCACCATCCCTTATTCAAAGCATCATAGAGGTAGGAAGTATATTCAACTAAGCGCCCGTAAGTGTTGAGCAGTGGCGTCATCGCGCATAGGGGCCCAAGGGGCATGTGCCCCTCAATATTATTGTTAAGTCTATTAAAAACATGGTCCAGATATTCAAACTGCTCCCAAAATGTGCTAACAGCAGGAGCAAGCACAATTCAATTAGCATATGCGCAACAGATGCAATATTCAAACATGGAGCAGAACAAATTGCGAAAGCCAACATCTGAATATCGCACAAACTGCGCCATAGGCGCCACCAGGAAGGAAGCTGAGCAGAAGGTTGCGCCATGGCACAACAAGGGCAGCCCAGCTGAGCAGTCCAGAGGTGCCATAGCACAAGCAGAGCCCTCCCGCAGAGCAACGGAACTGCACAACCAGGGAGGCAGGCTGGGGCCCACCACCAGCCATGCCATACATGGGCACAGGAACACACTGCAGAACAACAACACACCTGCACACCCCAAGCACAGCATCACTGGGGTGGGACAGATGATCTACTGGCCCATGGGGACAAGCCAACAAAGCACAGCAGGGCCATGACGCCCAGCACAACCACTGGCAGGCTGAGACTGCCACACACAGGGGTTGACAACCACAGTGCACATTAGCCCCCCATATGCACAGCACACCCCTGCACCATGACACCAAGACACCACCCATGTGCAGTGACTGGCACTGCAGGAAACACCATGCATCCCCCAGCACACGTCAACCTCGTGTAGCAGAGAACCATAAGCCAGACCCACCCTGTGCACCCAGCAGTGAGTGGCAGCAGATGGCAAGACCAACAGAAAGTCACTGCCACACTGAAGACACCTCCCCATGCACACACACGCACACACACACACACACACATACCCAGGACCACACCACCCCAGATGGCATGTACACCACTGCAACTGAGCAACCATAGCCAGCTGCAAATCAGAGACCAACACAGTATTCATATCAAAATATATATATATTAGAAAATGTAAACTACAAAATGAAGAACAACAAAACTATTTACAAGAGGGGTAGGGGTACAAGGTAGGGGGGCAAGGGTAGGGATGAACAACTTGGAGAGGGAAGGCAGGGTGGGAGGGATGGGTGAAGTGGGAAGGAATCCGGCCTAAGGCCTAGCAGGCCAGTCCTCCGCTGCCAGGTGCCATCATGTCTGGCTGTGCCTCCTCCGTAGGGCCATGGCGCTGGATATCCTGGAGGATGGTCTTGTTCTCCATGGACACCGGTCAGTTGTAGCAGTGCCCGCTCTATTCTTCGAGCACAATGAGGCCTAGGAAAATGGGAACACAGTCAATGGCTGTGACTGACCACAACCCTGAACACCACCCAACCTGCAAGCCATATAACCCAATGTCCCACACCTGTGACGGTATGCACCCACCCACAGTGAACATGCAGATGGCCAGCCCAACCAGGCGGCACCAGCTATGTGCACCACTGCACACTCACACTGCCCATGTCCATCGCAGCACAAACAAGGCTGTCAAGGACATGGCAATGTGGTGCGATGCCAGTTCCACAGCCATGTGCCCAGGGCATGCATGGACCACCAGTGATGCACACACAGACGCAGTGACACTGGACAGTGATGAATGTCGCCTGTGTCATGCATGGTTGTGTTGTGCATGGCTGGTGGTCATGCCCACCCTTCCAGCATACAATAGCATCCATGATGTAATGATACTCACACTCCGCTAGCAGCTGTGGCTGCTGCTGCTGTGGCCCACCTCGCAGCACCACCGACTGCCACCAGGCCCTGCCACGCCCCTCCTCATCCCTGCCTGCATCCTCTGCCCAGCCTGTGGGAGACAAATGTTGAGAAAACCATCAGTGTGACTCCAAAGCAGACTGCCCTGCCCCAGTGAGTGTGCCTGCCCACACAGCCAGACCCATGCATTTCACACCTGCACACACTGACACAGCCAACCATGGCCAGTGCCATCACCTATGCACAGCCACCAAAACACACGACACCCTATGGAGAATACAGGTGCATAGATGGTACACATCTGGCCCAGGCACAACGCCCTCCTGGCATGTGACCGTAGCCTCCCATGCAAGTCCGCCCCTCCTGTGGAGGTCACTGTACCTGTGCCGCACTGCTCAGCAGACCGGCGCTGCCCAGTGACCTCCACCAAGTCATTGGACTTGCAGCCAGACCTGTTCGAGCCATGGTGAGGGGCTCATACAGTGCCCCATAGGGGCTCATCAGGCCACCAGGTTGGCCACCCACCGGCTCCATTGACTGCCCTCCCGCGTGCCATTCTTCCAACTTTACAGCAGGCAATATGGCGCCCGCAGCGTGGCAACCCACGTGGAAATGTTGCGAATAGACTACCATAGGTTCCAATCGCGTTGTTCATTCAGCGCCGCTAGTTCACATAGCGCTGTCACCAGACAGCGCAATGGGGCCGATACATGGCAGCTGAACAGCGCCGGGGCAAAGTTCGGACACCAGGTCAGGGTCTATGACGTAAGGCCATGCACAGCGCCATCTGGACGCTCACGCATCCCGCGCGACGACCGCCCGCGTGACAGTGCCACAGTGGACTATTGTGCAGTAGTGCCACAGCGCCATATAATGCCCAGTGCTGTAGTGCCACTGGCACAATGGTGGCTATGGCCTGAATTGCCGATTGCGCACAGCACGTCATCAGCGCAGCAGACGCCTGCATAAGCTACCTGGGCATGCGCAATGCAGTACCACACAGTCACAGATCTGCGCTTATTTGATCAGCTGCTCAACCAGACAAGTAAAAGCGCAAAGGCACGATATTCAGCCGACACATGCAAATCATCCGATCAGCCATTCAAAGGCGCAGTGGTGCGATTTGCATCTCATTACAGTTGCTCCACTCCTAATTTGCATGCATTGCGCTATAAAAGTGTGACAGTGGGCTGCGCTGGTCAGATCTGGCACTGCAGGTGAGTGGGTTGCATGCTGTGGGATGTTCTGACAATGGGCATGGGATAACGCTGTACACTGCACAGTGACAGGTGTCCACTTCCTCCCATACAGATAGCCATGACTGAGCAGAGCTAAGGTGAGGGTGAGGATGGTGGGTGAAGGAGGAGGAGGCCCAACTCACCACGGCAGAGACTGAGGTCCTCTCCAGGCCTACATTGAGGAGGAGGCACTACTGAGTGGATGGCGGGCACCTCAGGTCTGCAAGGGCTGCATGGGAGGAGGTAGCCTGGGCAGTGAACCTGCACGGAAGCCACCAGCGCCTGCAGGAATGCAAAACAGAAGATTGGGACAGACTGCAAGGAGGTGAAGGAGAAGGTAGCAGCCCTCAGGGCGGACATGTGCTGCACTGGCGGGGCCAGCCAGTGGTGGTGGAGCTGACCTCGCCGAGGACCGACTGGCTGCATCAATGCAGTGCAGTGCTATTGAGGGCATACCAGGAGGTGGATTCAGACAGGTGGAAGCCCATCACTGCACGGTATGACATGGTCGTGGTGCTGGGGGAAGGTTGTTCACATGCACTCACATGTCCTCTCATTCTGTTATAGATCCTGTTCATCTTCAGGGGATGGTGGTGGTGGGTCCAGGCAGTGAGGATGACCTGCTGGACATGGAGGAGGGTCCATCCACCTCTGTCACCAGCCAGCATGCACTGCACCAGCATGCACGCCTGGGCTGCCAACCTGGTGTCAGTGATCGGTGTGGGGGTGCACAGCCTGTGTCTCAGCAGTCTGGCATGCAAGCATGCCAGCACGCCAGACTGTGGCTGTAGCACGACTCACACCATTGATGAAGCAAGTACTGCAATGGGCAGTGACATGTGTGTGTCCCATGACGGACACACAGCAGGCCAGCACATGCCCCTGGGCCATGCTGGTTCCAACTGGTGCCAGCATGTCGGCACAGTCCCAGGCTGTGCCTGTCAGCACCGTGGGGCAGCACCGTGGCTGTGCAGGTGTCTGGCACTGTTGCGCCACAGCGGTGGAAAGAGTGGTCCTGGGCACAGTGTTGGAGGGGCAGCAGCAGCAGTCACCCATCAGGTCTGGGGGTGCAGTGTCCAGTGGTGGCACATGCCCACTGCCCTTTGATATGCCCATTCCTGGTCCTGGTGAACAGCGCCCATGTTGTGCATCAGGACCTTCCACACCCTGGGGACACGATGCCATTGTGGTAGAGTACCCATTGATGAGCACACCCACCTGCTGCGGAATCAGTACAGCAGCAAAGGCGGGTTGCAACGCCTGTGGAGGCACTGAGTGCGCTGTGGAGCGGCACAGCAGGGAGTGTGCTCTGGACCGTGCAGAGATGGTCCATATGCAGATGGATGTGACCGCTGCCATTGACAGGCAGACCCAGGCATTGGTCACTGTCATGGCTGCATTGGGCACACATGCAGGTGCTCCTGTACTGTGCACCCCACACAGTACGCCTCCACTCCCGTCTCCTGGCGCCAGTGACACCAGGCCTGTCAACACTGGGTTCTGCTGTGGGCATCCCAAGCACCCCTGTGCAGGTATGTTTGGCATCCCACTGACCCCAGTGCGGACAAGGTGACGATCGCGCAGTGGGACCCCTGGGGTCCATTGGTGCCACCCCATGTGGCCCCTGCTCAGCCTGCCAGTGCTGTTGGGTCATGGCAGGGCCACCCATGCATCTGCGGTGGCCATGGAATGGTGCAACATGACTGACCTGTCTCCCAGTGCAGGCCCTGTGTGCTGCTGCCCTGTGTGCACTGTGGCGTCATGGTGGGCAGTGCACTGGTGGTGCCCTGCCCATCATGCTGACATACGACCACCTGCACACCATCCCGACTGCTGTCAACAGGTGCGTGTGCATGATGATGCCTGCATTGTACTGTGCACCAAGGTGCAGGGTGCCCAGCATCGATGACACGTGCTTGGACAGTACAGGTGGTGGGGTGGTCTGTGGATCTGTGTGTTTGCCATGTCTGTTCCTGCTCCATGTGCACCTGCCCATGCACGCTTTGGACTGGTGTTTGTGTGTGTGTGTGTGTGTGTGTGTGTGTGTGTGTGTGTGTGTCCATATGACTGTTCGCCTTCCCTGATGGTGTGTTTGTGTGCCTGGTGCCTTCCACCCCTTGCCGTCATGCACCCTGGGTGTTACTCTGTGTGCCTGTGGGTTGCACCAGGACAGTGTTGTTTGCACATGGCCCCTTGACTTACCTGTGTTGTGCATGCTCCTCCGTGATGGTGTCCCTGCAGCTGGGCATGCCGGATCAGTCGGGGTCCCCGTCCAAGGGGGCTGCTCATCACTATCAAAACACGGTGCCACTGGCGTCCCCCATCGCTGTCCCCCTTCAACCTCACGGTTATCCCAACAGTCATTGGCCATATTGTGCAGGATACAACAGGCCAGGAATATCCCACAAGCCTTTGAGGGGTTGTACCGTAGGGGCACCGGAGGTGTCTAGGCATCGGATGCGTGCCTTGAGCATCCCAAACACCCGCCAATGATGTTGTGTGGTGGCATGTGCCCCATTATACCGTTGCTGCGATGGGGTCATGAGGCGCCGGTACGGTGTGAGCAGCCAGGGACGGAGGGGTATCCGCTGTCACCTGTGTGGAGATAGTGGAGATCAGTCTCATGTTCAGGTCCATATTGCCCATATCCCTGTGTGCCACTACACATGGCACCTGTGGCATTCCCACCCTTGCCCCGAGTTTGCATTTCCTACATGCGTACTCACCCACTAGATGGCCTGTGGGGATGTCCCCACTCTTGAATCGATGGCACAGTGGACTGATGCCATATAAGGCATCATGTGCTCCACCAGGTGTGTGGCACAGACATTGATTATACGCCCAGTGGCATCACACACCACCGGCAGTTGACACTGGGAAGCCCTTCCGATTCATATAGGTGGCCCCATCGGGCCAGGTGGCGTGCGAATGGCCACATGGGTGCAGTCTATGGCCCCTCAGCACGCCAGGCATATGTGCTACCTGTGGAACACCTGCATGTTTGCTGTACGCTCTGCCACGGTGCTGGGGAATGGATGTGCTCTGCAGCATGTGGCAGCAGTGGCAGAGGAATTGGGTGAGGATGAGTGATGTGGCCAACTGTGTGATGCCTTTGGTGTCCCCTGTTGGCCTCTGGAAGGTGCCCGTGGTGAGCAGGCATATGCAGGCTGTCACCTTGGTCTCCACTGACAGAGCATGACTCGTCGTGAGGGTGCCTGCATCACATCACTGCACAGCTCACAGAGCCACCTCAGTATTGCCCTGTTCAGGCAGTACCGCCCACGATCTCTACATCTGTGTACAACTCAAAGCTGATGCGGCACGGTATTGCCTGTTGGGGCGATCACGATGGGACCCTCCACGGCCACGCCCCCTGCACTTTGCATTCTCACCTCATTACAGCTTCCATGTGGAAGCTGCCACTGTCCATCTCCCTGGCTTGTGCCCCCTGCCTGATGTTGCTCTGTTACCCCTGCTGTCCTGACTGCTACTTCCACTGCACCGGCACCTCCCCACTGGCCTCTGCAGCCTATGGCCCACACTGCTTCCCTTGCCTGCCCTGGCCTGTCACTGTCTGTCTTTCTCTCTCTCTTCCCACTTGGCATCCCTGTGTGCTTCTTGCACTGCTTCCTTGAGCCTTTTTATTTTGGCTCATTTCCACTGGGACGAACTTCCGACTGGTCCGCTGTTGCACATTGCGCAAGTCTTTGATATTGCATTGCGCCTTTATGAATGGATCCACCCCTTTGCTTGCGCATGCCATCATTTGCATTGCGCTGTTGCTCAGCATGTTTTCGTGGCGCAACTGCCTCCTGCTGAATATCGCAGAATGGCACACTTTGGACTTGCATGAGGTGCAACCCTATTGCGCATGGCTAAACCCTTTGAATATCCCACCCCATGTATTTAGAGTTAAAAATGTATATGGTCCTGCAGGCTCAAAAGAAAGTTGTGTTTTTCACAGCTTTTTGGTGGGGCTGGGGTGGGGCCAGTTTGGTTCTGAATACTGGGAAGGGAAGACTGACTAAGAGCCGTCAGGCTATCAATTAAAAAAAGTACTTGCTGCTTCCACTGGGCTGGTGACTGGCTTCGGGCTCAGCGCCTGTAAAACAGTGACAGAGCGAGATAGGATAAAGTTGATTGGTGGTAAAACTGCCAGCCAGCAGCAGCCAATCACAGTGCTGGAAGTTACCACCAATCAACTGTATGTACAGAGGAGGCATGAAGAAATAGCTCATCATGGACAAATTGGCTTTGCTCCATCTGCCTTCAGTTGAGCAAGCACCATTCTGAGTCTCTGACCTGACCTGACAGTCGATCATTACTTGGTGAACTCTGTCATTCTGTGCAACAGTGTGAGTTAAATTGAGTCAGACTTGACAGTAGATAGATCCAGAGTAGTCATCATTCGGCAGACTCAGCACTAAGAGAGTGTGGTTGGTCCGGTCGAGTGTGTTCCAATAACTTCCTCCTGACCAGAACATCATGTGAAAGTTCCTGGCTGCTTCCTAAAGAAAAGGTCAGTACTGCAGGGGAAGGAAGGAAGGAAGGAAAGAGTTTGCACAGCTGCAGGCTGCCAGGGCAAGGTCTACACTGTGATCGGTGAAGGGAACACAGCTTTGTTAGGAACTAGGAGCACACAGGCTGCCAGACCCACTAGTCGATGAGTTGGTCAGAGGTGATATGAGAGTGACAGTTGAGTCTACCACCACCAGTCATCAAACATCTTAAAAAATAAACATGACGTGGTTTGTGGTTCCTTTTTTTATTAATCTGTATGCTCCTTTTCTATTCAAGAGCCCCCAAGAGTCTCTCTCAGCCCTGTCACCTGATTTACCTTGGATCTTGAGGACAAGTGAGACACTCTGGAACAGCCCCAGAGTGGGTCTGTTGGGTGGGGAAAGACCCCAGCAGAGACTGAATCCAATGCTGAGGTCCAGCAATGCAGGGCCTGCAGAGAGCAAGGAATTCACCCTGCTGTGGTAGCTTTTCTACTCAGATGTCTGTTCCTTCTGGAGTTGCTTGGTCTGTGAACATGGTAGTACACAAAGTGGGTGTGCATGCTACAAGGACCCTGTGTATCTCTCTCCACCCATTGTCATCATTGACTAACTTAAGCCTCCAGTATGTATGAAAACACTGATTAGGATTAGGAAGGTGAGTTTGATCTTTGTATTTTCTCTTTACCCTGTTTTATTATGTCTGTAACTATTCTTTGTTTTATGTTCAGGGCATTGGAGAAGTTCTGCTCTAAAAGCTTTTCTGCCCCTTAAATTGTGTGTTGTTAATCCTGCATGCAGTTTACAGTATAATTTTGGGATGCTCTTGTATGCTGATCGTTGGGAATATATTTGCTGGTCTTTTGGTTTAAAACCAATAGCTTTGTATGAAATCCAACCTGTCCATTGCTTAACCTGCCACAAAATAGCCACCCAAGATAGGCCCAGTATCAATCAATCAATCTTTATTTTACCAGGTTAAAAATCATTAAGATGAACTCATTTGCAAGTAACCTGTTTCTCTCTCTCACCTTGATGTTTATTGAGTCCCGTTTTTTTTTTGCACCTTCCGTGCACTGCCGACTGGTCTCTCCTTCAGGCCACCTAGGTGCACCCATGTCATTTACTCCCACCGCCATCCACCACCCCATATTAGCAGCCCCCAGGAAACCCAATATATCCTTCATCAGATGGGTCCCCCTTCAGAGGAAGACAGCAACGTAGGCATATCTTTCTTTACCTGGGTGCTGATGGGGTCAGTCCAGGTGATCTGGGGCTTTGTGGCAACAGGGACTGGTGACCATCATATGGCCATTTTCTGACATGCCCACACTCAACCCTGATTGGGCCTATGTGAGAGGGTGTCCTTGGGCAGGGACATGCCAGGGGGTGCCGAGGCTGCACACTCCATGCATGTCGCAAGACTCCACTGCTAGGTGCTGAAGCCCTGCCCATCCTCCTGGGAATTAAGCATCCAATGGATGATCTAGATTCCCTCCTACTGGTCTCTCTGCTGACACCCGGCTCAGGGCATGAACCTGGGTCGCCAGCATGCTGACCGAACCCTTCGCCAGTGCCACGGAGCCAGCCAGAGTCCAGTATTTTACCCACTGTGTGACAGATATGAACCACCAAATCTGCTGCTATTGAAGGCTTCCTCTGCATCCTCCCTTACTCCATGGATGCAGAGGTTTGAATGACTGCTCTGGTTCTCTAGTCCTCAACTTTGCTCTGCAGAAGACAGTCCCATTTAAGGAGGTATAGTAAGTCTCTGTTGTGTATTTTGGTAGAATGAGACAAGTCCATTACCACTGCTTCCATGACTTTTAACCTCTGGTCATAGTTTTATGATCCGTGGTATATGAGCCAAAGATGATTCTATACGTTGGATCGCCTTGAACATTTAATTATGTTTGGATTCTACAATGCGCCTTGTTCATCTGTCTAGTCATACTTCTGCTCTATCTCTCAGCTCTGGACTTTCCACCCAGACACCACTACTGGCTAATGCCAGAGGAGGTCCTCTGAATTATATCCATAGGCCAGTTAGATCCCTCTACTGACAGGTGCAGTGATCCCCAAGTTTTCCAAAGACCACACCATTTAATGCTATCCGTGCACCTCACTCTTTTCCCACCCATCTCCTCGTATCTTAATAGCAATGCTTTTGGTGCATGATGGTGTGAAAACCCTCATTTAAAAAAAAATGTGAACAGCTAAATAGACATTCTGAAAGTGCATAAATCCCTGAATAGAAATAGAGGAGGCAGAGGTTCATGCCTTAGGACTAGTCCTTCTGGGCTCATGAAAGAGCAGTGTGTAAAACTAGTGCTACTGTTGGGCACAACCACCACCACCTTCTCCCTGATTCCAAGTGATTGCTTTCTGGTATCTAGTAATACATCTCGTAACTCCTCTTCCACCAGTTGTTCCTGAGTCCACCTTACTCCCCTCCCCGCCCAGCCAGCCTATCACTTCCTGCTATCCAGAGGTTCCCTTCCTCTTCTTGACCTAAACAAGTGCTCCCTAGTGTATAATCCTTCAACACTGGACTAGCTGTTGCTGACTCAGGCAACTCTAATTCACATAAAACAAGCATTTGTCAATGCCGAATGTTTGCTTGCTGGCATTGGCAGTGGTACTGTAGAAGTTACAGAGCTGCGTAATAGTAATGGCAGTGAAGTATTGAACTGAAGCCAACCCCACCACCACCCTGCAGAGAATGACAGGCATTGGGGCGTGTGTTTGGGTCATCAGGCATAACGCCACGCCACCACCACACCCCACCCTGCAGACACTGACAAGTGTCACGGTGTTCCTTGGGGTCTTTGGTCCTTATGCGCACTCCATTCCATTAGGAAATACAGTGGGATGGTGATATAGGAGAATGGGGTGAACTTTGGGGTCAAGAGTCCAAGGCATACCTCAATGCTTCTCACTGGCTGCAGTAGTGTGGAATGGTATGAGCATTACAGGCAAGAATCCCAAGTCACACCCCTGATGCTTGTCATTCTCTACAGGGTTGGGCGTTATGGTTGGAAACCCTAATACCTCAGGCATTCGTTGGTATTTTCACCCAAATGTTCAACATGGTTTTGTCACCCCACCTCATGAACAGGGGAATATCAGTTTCTTAGCTGAAAGCTGCTTATGCACAGCGGTTACGGCATTTAGCACCACAGGTGCAAAAACATTCAACAGGATGTAAAAATGACAGCTGTACTGTTCATGGGAGGTGTAAAATGGCAATGTTGTAAATCTGCATAAAATATTTAAAAATGGTGAAGTCATGAGCGACATAGAAACTGCAATGCACACCCATAATATAATTAGGTTGGGGATTTTTTACAGCAGATTGTCAACTCAGGCATTTTGGTGCCTCCGATCATGAACAGTGTCACTGTGATTTTCTTTATCTGTCCCAAACAATAATTTCCACAGAGACCACACATCTCTGCGCTGAAAGTGTGAAAACACACTTCAGCCATGTTGTGAAAAATTACAGCTATACTGTAAATAAGGCAGTGTGGAAAAATGCCACTGGTGAAAATCTGGACTTAAAATATTACAAAGTCATGAACTTACGAAGGTGCATGGAAACTGCTCAATGCTCACTCGTAACATAGTAATTTTATGGACTTTTGTCACCAAATTTTCAACATAGCCATTTTAAGACCTCTGCTCATGAACAGTGTAACTGTGATTTTCTTAATTCTGCCCTAAACATTGCTTTCACACACCAACAGTACTATTGTGCTACATGTGCGAAAACACATTTTGGGCAGCATATGAAAATGGCAGCTGTAATGTTCCTAAGGAAGTGTAATAAATGGCAATGTTGAAAATCTGGAGTGAAAAAATTAAATTTGCAAACTTATGAGCATGCATAGGAACTGCGCACGCACGCTCGTAAAACAGTCATTTTAGGAATGTTTTCACCAAATTTTCAACATAGCCATTTTAAGACCTCTGCTCATGAACAGTGTCTCTGTGATTTTCTTAAATTGTCCTTACATTGATTTCGCACATCGACTGTGCCATTGTGCGCCATATGGGCGGAAACACATTTTGGGCAAGATGTGAAAATGACAGCTGTACTGCTCATAAGGAGGTGTGGTAAAATGGCAATGTTGAATATCTGGAGTGTAAATATTGAAAATTCGCAAAATTACCAGCGCATAGGAACTGCACAACGCACGTCAGAAACAGTAATTTTTGAATTTTTTCACCAAATTTTCAACATAGCCATTTTAAGACCTCTGCTCATGAAAAGTGTCACTGTGATTTTCTTAATTTATCCCATACATTGATTTCACACACCGATCGGCCATTGTAGCGCTTACATGGGCGGAAACACATTTTGGGTGAGATGTGAAAATGACAGCTGTACTACTTGTATGAAGGTGTGGTAAAATGTCAATGTTGAAAATCTGGAGTGAAAATATTGAAAATTTGCAAACTTACGAAGTGCATAGGAACTGCACAACGACGCCAGAACAATGTCGTTGAATTTTTTCACCATCCTCAAAATAGGCCTTTGAGAGCCCACCTTATGAACACTGGCAGTGTCATTTCATTAATCAGTCCTGAAAGGTGATTTCATGCAGTGACTGCGAAATCACCCTTCAGACCAGAATAAAACCATGACAGTGACATCATTCATGAGAAGGGGTCCCAAAACCCCATGTTGAAAAGTGGGTGCAAAATTCCAAAAATGCCTGAGATATGCAACAAAGTTGAAAACCCCTATCTAGCCCATTATACAGCTTACCGGCATTTCCTCAGTTAGCGGTCGGCTTTGAAGAGTGCAGACGTGTTCCTGGTCACAAGATCATTGTGCCAAGGTCCAGAGGTAAGTATGGGGTGAGGGTGTGGGAAGGCAGGGTGTGCAGTATAGGTGCGGATTGTGGGAGGGGCAGGGAGACTATGTGGGACTGTTTTTCTTTACAGGTGTTCTTTTGTTTCCAATGATGACGCAGGGCGTTTGCCACGCTGGGGTGGGCTCCCAGCATGGCACAAGGATGGTTGGGGGCATTCAGCCGATGGGGATTGGGCACCCTGTCACCCAAAGCATCGATTGCCATGCTGGGTGGGCTCCCAGCGTGGCTGCACCTCTCGGGGGTGAGGACAGTGGAGCCGGCGGGGATTGGGCACCCCAGCTATATCATGAGTTGCCACGCTGGGGTGGGCACCAGCATGGTATTTGGAGGCTTTGGGGGCGGGAGGTGAGCAGCACAGCCGGCGAGATTGGGCACCCCGTTGGCTATAAAGTGTGTATGCGTGCGGGGGTGCACACCTGCGTGTGCGTGTGTGTGTGTGTGGGGGGAGCTGCACATGAGCAGCGATATCTTATCGCTGCTCACTGAGCGCCATCCCCCTTTGAACTGTATGCCACTGCATTTGGAGCTTGTCATAGACAGCTCCATCATGCGACCATACTTCGAAACCCGCACTGTCAACACACTGATTGAATTGGAAGGGCGGGTAACACACCTCCAAAATCTTGGATGATGGCACTATGTTTCTTGCACATCGTGCAAGCAAACATAACAAACATAATATATGCATCTTAATTTTGAGAAGACCGTTTCTTTCTTTTGTGCATGCATATGGGGCGTATGAATGAGGGATCCACTCACTGTAGATTAAGGGAAGATGTGAAATGGTGCAGGTACATAGGGGGTGAACAAAGTGGTAGACAGTAAGCCCTACCAGAGCTTCAGCGGATGTAGCACAGCGATACATGGGGGAGGTGAGCAAAGTGGTAGACAGTAAGCCCTACCAGAGCTTCAGGCTGATGTAGCACAGAGGTTGCACATCGCAAGTCTAAAATGCGCTATTTAGCGATATTCAGAAGGAGGCAGTTGCACCCGAAAACATGCTGAGCAACAATGCAATGAAAATGAAGGCATGCGCAACCCAATAGGGTGGATCCATGCATAAAGGCCGTCAATCACGATATTCAAAGACTTGCGCAATGCGCCAAAAGTGGCACAACCAGAAATGTGCACTAGCGGAAATGAGCCAAAATAAAAGGCTCAAGGAGCGCCAAGAATGTTACCAGGCTGCCAAGTGGGGGAGAGAGAGAGAGACAGAAAGACAGACAGACAGACAGACAGAAAGGAGGCAAGGAAAGTGTGGGCCATAGTCTGTAGAGGCCAGCGGGGGTGCCCGTGCAGTGGAAGTAGCAGTGAGAACAGCGGGGTAACACAGCAACACACCAGCCAGGGGGTCAGAAGCCAGGAGATGGACAGTGCCAGTTTCCACATGGAAGCCTTAATGAGGGGTGAGAATGCATGCTGCAGGGGCGTGGCCGTGGAAGAGCCCGTCAGTGGTATGCCCCGACAGGCGGTACGTGCCCTCATCAGCTTTGAGCTGTACACAGATGTAGAGATTAGGCGGTACCACCTGAACAGGGCAATACTGAGACGGCTCTGTGAGTTGTGCAGTGATGTGATGCAGGCACCTCCACGACCGAGTCACGCCTGTCGGTGGAGACCAAGGTGACAGCCTGCATGTGCCTGCTCACCACGGGCACCTTCCAGAGGCTGACAGGGGACACCACAGGCATCACACAGTCGGCTACATCAGCGCATCCTCACCCAATTCCTCAGCACTGCTGCCACATGCTATGGAGTACATCCATTTCCCCAGCCCGTGGCAGAGTGTACAGCAAACAGGCAGGAGTTCCACAGGGTAGCACGTATGCCTGGCATGCTGGGGGCCATAGACTGCACCCATGTGGCCATTCGCACACCACCTGGCCCCGATGGCCAGGCATAATGGAACAGAAAGGGATTCCCTAGTGTCAACTGTCAGGTGGTGTGTGATGCCACTGGCGCATAATCAATGTCTGTGCCACACACCTGGTGGAGCACATGATGCCTTCATATGGTATCAGTCTGCACTGTGCCATCGATTCAAGAGTGGGGACATCCCCACAGGATGTCTAGTGGGTGAGTACACATGTATGGAATGCAAACTCGGGGCAAGGGTGGGAATTCCACAGGTGCCATGGTGTGGCACACAGGAGATAGCCAATATGGACCTGAACATGAGACTGATCTCCACTATCTCCACACAGGTGACAGCGGATACCCACTCTGTCCCTGGCTGCTCACACGTACCGGCGCCCCATGACCCCAGCGCAGCAATGCTATAATGAGGCACATGCACACGCAACATCATAGAGCGGGTGTTTGGGATGCTCAAGGCATGCTTCTGATGCCTAGACACCTCCGGCGGTGCCCTACAGTACAGCCCCCAAAGGCCTGTGGGATATTCCTGGCCTGTTGCATCCTGCACAACATGGCCAAAGACCATGGGATAGCCGTACAGGTCAAAGAGGGACAGCGATGGGGACGCCAGTGGCACCTGTGTTGAGGTGATGAGCAGCCCCTAGGACACGGACCCCGACTGATCCGGCAGGCCCAGCTGCACTGGGACACCATCACAGAGGAGCACTACGCAACACAGGTAAGTCAAGGGGACATGTGCAACCAACACTGTCCATGCACAAATCACAGGCACACAGGGAACACACCAGGGGTGCATGATGGTCGGGAATTGGAACAGTCCAGGCATACAAACACACCATCAGGAGGGGTGAGCACTCATATGGACACACACACACCAGGCACAGAAGTACATGGGCAGATGCACAGCACTGCAGAACCGACATTGCTAACACAGCACCACCGACCACCCCACCACCTGTACTGTCCAAGTACATGTGTCAGATGCTGGGCACCCTTGCACTTAGTGTACAATGCAATGCAGGCATCATCATGCACATGCACCTGTGGACAGCAGTTGGGAGGGTGTGCAGGTGGTCCGTGTGTCGGCGTGGTGAGCAGAGCACCAGCAGTCACTGCCCACCATGACACACATTGCACACATGGCAGCACCAGACAGGGCCCGCACTGGGAGACAGCTCAGTCATGTAGCACTGTCCCACGGCCACCACGAGATGCGTGGGTGGCCCGCCATGACCCAACAGCACTGGCAGGCTGAGCAGGGGCCACATGGGGTGGCACTGTTGCACCACCAGGGGTCCCACTGCGTGAACGTGACCTTGCCCGCACAGGGGTCTGCAGCATGCCGAACAAACCTGCACCAGGGTGCTCGGGATGCCACAGCAGAACCCGGCATCGACAGAGCCTGGTGTCGCATCGATGCTGGGAATGAGGTGGACAGTGAACTGTGTGGGGTGTGGGTACAGGGCACCTGACTGTGTGTTCCACCGCGCGACAGAGACCACTGCCTGGGTCAGCCCTGTCAATGGCGGTGGTCACATCCGCTCGCATACGGACCAGCTCGGCACGGTCCAGAGCACACTCCCTGCTGTGCCACTCCACGGACACAGACAGTGCCTCCATGGACATTGCAACCCGCCTCTGCAGCTGTACTGATTCCTGCAGCAGGCGGTGTGCTCCAATGGGTACTGTGCCCCAACGGCATCCTGTCCCCAGGGTGTGGAAGGTCCTGATGCACAACACCCCTTGAGGGTGGCGCTGTTCGCCAGGACCAGGAATGGGCAGATCAAGGCCGGCAGACATGTGCCACCGCTTGACACTGTACCCCCAGACCTGGTGGGTGACTGCTGCTGCTGCCCTCCAACCGCTGTGCCCAGGGTCCACTCGTTCCACCGCTGTGCTGGCAACAGTGCCAGAACACCTGCCACCGGTGCTGCCCCACCGGTGCTGACAGGCACAGCCTGGGACTGTGCCAGCATGCTGGTACACAAGTTGGAACCAGAAAGGCCCAGGGCACATGCTGGCCTGCCGTGGGTCCGTCATGGGCACACACCCATCACTGCCAATTGCAGGCCTTGTATCATCAATGGTGCAGTGCGTTACTGCAGCCATGGTCACAGCGTGCTGGCATGCTTGCATGCCAGACTGCTGAACACAGGCTGTGCACCCCGCACCCATATCACTGACACCAGAGTTGGCGGCCCAGCGTGCATGCTGCTGCAGTGCCTGCTGGCTGGTGATAGAGGTGGATGGACCCTCCTCCATGTCCAGCAGGTCATCATCACTGCCTGGACCCACCACCACCATCTCCTGAAGATGAACAGGATCTGTAACAGAAAGAGAGTACATGTGAGTGCATGTGAACAACCGCCCCCAAACACCACCACCATGTCATACCGTGCAGTGATGGGCTTCCACCTGTCTGGAATCCACCTCCTGGAACGCCCTCAATTACACTTGGCTGCATGGCTGTGATCAGTGTCTCCTCAGTCGGGGTCAGCTCTAACACCAATGGCGGGCCCCGCCAGTGCCAGCACTTGCCGCCTGAAGGCTGCCACCTTCTCCTTCAACCTCCTGCGGTCTGTCCCCATCTTCTTCTTGCATTCCTGCATGAAGCTGGTAGCTTCCGTGCAGGTAACGGCCCGAGCTACCCCTCCCATGCAGCCACACGGGACTGAGGGTGCCCTCCGTCCACTCAGTACTGGCTCCTCATCCAGGTAGGCCTGGAAGAGGGCCTCTGTCTCTGCTGCTGTAAAGTTGGGCCTCCTCCTCGCCCCACCATCCTCACCCTCACCTTGGCTCTTCTCGGTCATGGCGATCTGTATGGGGAAGTGGACACCTGTCACTGTGCAGTCTACAGCATTTTCCCATGACCATTGTCCTGAACATCACACAGCATGCAACTCACCTCTCACCTGCAGTAACCGAATCTGGCCAGCGCTGCCTAGTATCACACATTTATAGCGCAATACATGCAAATTAGGAGTGGAGCAACTATAATGACATGCAAATCGCGCCACTGCACCTTTGAATGGCTGATCAGATGATTTCCATGTCTCGGCTGAATATCGCGAATCTGGCTTGACTATCTGGATGAGTTGGCTGAGCCAATGGCGCAGATCTGTGACTATGTGGTACACTGCATTGTGCATGCCCAGATAGCTACGCATGCATCTGTTGCACTGCTGGCGTGCTGGAGCGATGCGGCAATTCAGGCCATAGCCACCATTGTGACAGTGGCGCTACAGCAATGGGCACTATATGGCACTGTGGCACTACTGCGCAATAGTCCACTGTGGCACTGGTACGCAGCTGGTCGGTCACACAGGATGTCTATATGTCCAGATGGCGCTGTCGTAGCCTGCATCATTGCCCATGACCTTGTGTATGACCTTTGCCCCTGGCGCTGTTACGCCTGCCATGTGTCGTCCTATTGCGCTGTCTGGTGACAGCACTATGTGAAGTGGCGGCGCTGTTCGAACAGTGCGATTGGAGCCTGTGGTGGTCTATTCGCAGACATCTCCACATGGGGTTACGTGCAGCGGGGTGCCATATTGCCTGCTGTAAAGTTGGTGCCATGAGCTGGAGGAGGGCTGTGTCGTGGAGCCAGCTTGAAGTGGCCAACCTGGTGGCCCTAGTTGAGCCACACTATGCTGCACTTTATGGTGAGGTGCCCTCACCAGTGCAGAGACTGAAGTGTGGCAGCAAGTGGCCACTGACCTGGTGGGGTCACTGGATGGTGCCGGTCTGCTGAGCAGAGCCGGCAGTGAGCTAGTGACCTCCACGGAGAGCCAGACCTGTTACCGCGGCTGCGTTCACGTGCCAGGTGGGGGTGGTGCCGAGGCCAGGTGGGTGTGCCATCTATGCACCTGTATTATCTGTAGGGGTGTGTGTGTGTGTTTTGGTGGCTGTGCATAGGTGATGGCTCGGCCACGGTTGGCTGTCAGTGTGTGCAGCTGTGAGATGAATGGGCATGGCTGTGGGGCAGGCACTCTCACTGGGGCAGGGGCAGTCTGCTTTGAGTCACACTGATGTTTGTCTCAACATATGTCTCATACAGGCCGGGATGTGAGGATGCGGGCCCATGTTGCTGAGGGCCGTGCCAGGGACCCGGTGCCAGCAGGGGTTGCACCCACCAGCAGCAGCAGCGGCAGCAACAGCAGCAGCAACAGTGGCAGACAGAGCTGCTTGAGCAGTGTGAGTATCATGACTTCATGGATGCTATTGCATGCTGGGGGAGACCAGTAGCCCTGCACAATACAACCATGCAGGAAAGGGAGGTCATAATTCCACTATACAAGACACTAGCGAGGCCCCACCTGCAGTACAGTGTACATTTCTGGAGACCATACCTACGTAAGGACGAGAGTGGGCAGAGAAGGTTCAAAGGAGGCAACAAAGATGGTGCATGGCTTGTATCACAACTCCTATGGAGACAGGTTGAAGGAACTGAGCATGTACTCCTGGAGGAGAGGAGGAGAGGGGATATGATAGAGACATACATGTATCTTACAGGGTGGAACAGGGTGCAGAAACACTATTTTGAAGTGAAAAGATGTTCCAGGACTACAGGGCATGGGATGCAGTTGGAGAGAGGATGATTCAGAGGAAACATGAGCAAGAA
This sequence comes from Neoceratodus forsteri, assembly GCA_016271365.2. NCBI lineage: Eukaryota > Metazoa > Chordata > Ceratodontiformes > Ceratodontidae > Neoceratodus > Neoceratodus forsteri. Next base: position 90,552,820 of record CM028136.1, read on the forward strand.
TTTCTTCACAGAACGGGTGGTGGACAAGTGGAACACTCTGCCAGAGGAAGTGGTGGGGGCTGACACCTCATGGGATTCCAGAATGCACGGATAGACATAATGGAATTCTGGAGGTCAGGGTAAGGGACAACAGACTTCTAGGTAAACAAAGTGAACTTACAGGCTCAAATGGACAGAATGGGTTGGCCATAGGCCCTTATCTGCTGACACTGTCTATGTATCTATGTCTGTAGGCACGACACAGGTGACATGCATCACTGTCCAGTTTCACAGCATGTCTGTGTATGCATCACTGGTGGTCCATGCATGCACTGGGCACATAGCTGGGTAACTGGCATCACCCATGTTGCCACGTCACTTGCTAGCCTTGTTTGTGCTGTGATGGACATGGGCAGTGTGTGTGTGCAGTGGTGCACATAGCTGGTGCCACCTGTTTGTGATGGCCATGTGCATGTTCACTGTGGGTGGGTGCATGCCATCACAGGTGTGCGGACATTGGGCTATATGGCTTGCAGGTTGGGTGGTGTTCAGGGTTGTGGTCAGTCACAGCCATTGACTGTGTTCCCATTTTCCTAGGCCTCGAGGTTCTCCAGCGCATTGCAAGAGATGTCCGGGCCCTCAGACAGCTGGTGACTGACGACCAGGCCATCCTCCAGTCGATACACAGCCATGGCCTTCGGAGGAGGCGGCATGGGACTGGCCGACAGCAGCCAGAGGACGGGTGGCCGGCTGGCCCATGGGTTATTTTCTCTCCCACTTCTCCCATCCCTACCACCTGCCTTCCCTCTCCAGTTTGTCATCCCTACTCCTTGAACACCCTACCTTGTACCCGTCCCCCCTTGTAAATAGTTGTTATTGTTCTTGTTCCTATTGTTCATGTCAATATACATTTATATTTTTATCCGAATAATGTGTTGGTCTCTGATTTGCAGCTGCCTATGGGTGCTCAGTTGCAGGGGTGTACATGCCATCTGGGGTGGTATGGTCCTGGGTATGTGTGTGTGTGTGTGTGTGTGTGTGTGTGTGTGTGTGCATGGGAAGTATCTCCAGCATGGCAGTGACTTTGTTGGTCTTGCCATCTGTTGCCACCCACTGCTGGGTGCACAGGGTGTGTCTGGCTTGTAGGCTTTTGTGCTGCAGGGTTGGCGTGTGCTGCGTGGGATGCATGGTTTCCTGCAGTGCCAGTCACTGCACATAGGTGGTGTCTTGGGGTCACAGTGCAGGGTGTGCTGTGCGTCAGGGGCTGATGCACTATGGCTGTCAACCCCTGTGTGTGGCACTCTCAGCCTGCCAGTGGTTGTGCTGGGGTGTCATGGCTCTGCTATGCTTTGTTGGCTTGTCCCCATGGGCAGTAGATCATCCGTCCCAATCTCAATGGCCTAGATATTCAAACTCTAAGCTCAAAATAGGCGCAACTAACAAGCCAAGCACAAACCAGTTAGCAAATGCGCAACAGGTGCGATATTCAAACATGGAGCAGAACAAATTGCGCAAGCAACCAACATCTGAATATCGCATATACTGCGCCATAGCGCCAACCAGGAAGGAGAAGCTGAGCGAAATGTTGCGCTATGGAGCAACCAGGGCAGCCCAGCTGAGCATTCCAGAGGTGCCATAGTGCAAGTAGAGCCCCCAGAGCAATGGAACTGCACATCCAGGGAGGCAGGCTGGGGCCCACCACCAGCCATGCCACACATGGGCACAGGAACACGCTGCAGAACCAACACCACACCTGCACACCCCAAGCACAGCATCACTGGGGTGTGACGGATGATCTACTGGCCCATGGGGACAAGCCAACACAGCATAGCGGAGCTATGACACCCCAGCACAACCACTGGCATGCTGAGAGTGCCACACACAGGGGTTGACAACCACAGTGCACAGCAGCCCCGCACGCACGCACACCCTGCAACTGAGCACCACAGCCAGCTGCAAATCAGAGACCAACACAGTATTCATATCAAAATAGAAATGTATATTTAAAAGATTAAATAACAAAACCAAGAGAAACTATTTACAAGGATGGGGACGGGTAAAAGGTAGGGTGTTCATGGGGAGGGATTAAAAACTTGGAGAGGAAGGCAGGGTGGTAGGGATGGGAGAAGTGGGAAGGGTAATGTGGGCTATGGCCCAGCCAGCTGCTGGTCCTCCCCTGCTGGCGCACCATCCTGTGCCGCCTTCGCTGAGCTCCATAGCACCGGATGGCTTGCAGGATCTCCTGGTTCTCAAGTCCAAGTTAGTGAGGCGCCAAAGATCACGTGCCATCCTCCTGAGAACCTTGAGGCCTAGGAAAATGGGAACACAGTCAATGGCTGTGACTGACCACAACCCTGAACACCACCCAACCTGCAAGCCATATAGCCCAATGTCCCACATCTGTGATGGCATGCACCCACCCACAGTGAACATGCATGGCCATCACAAACAGGCGGCACCAGCTATGTGCACCACTGCACACACACTGCCCATGTCATCACAGCACAAACAAGGCTGGCAAGTGACGTGGCAACGTGGTGCGATGCCAGTTACACAGGCTATGTGCCCAGTGCATGCCTGGACCACCAGTGACGCATACACAGACGTGCTGTGATATTTGACAGTGATGCATGTCACCTGCGCTGCGTATACATACATAGATACATAGACAGTGTCAGCCAGATAAGGGCCTATGGCCAACCTAGTCCATCCATTTGAGCTTGTAAGTTCACTTTGTTTTCCTAGAAGTCTGTTGCCTCCTCCCTGACCTCCAGAATTCCTTCATGTCTGTCCTGCATTCTGAAATCCTGTGATTGTTTCAGCCCCACCATTTCCTCTGGCAGGGTGTTCCACTTGTCCACCACGTGCTCTGTGAAGAAATCCTTTTCCATGTGTCCTCTGAATCATCGCCTCTCAACTTCATCCCATGCCCTCTAGTCCTGGAACATCTTTTCACTTCAAAATAGTGTGTCCTGCACCCTGATCCCCCTGTAAGATACCTGTATGTCTCTATCTTATCCCATCTCTCCCCTCTCCTCCAGGAGTACATGTTCAGTTCGTTCAACCTGTCATCATAGGACCCGTGATGCAAGCCATGCACCATCTTTGTTGCCCTCCTCTTAACCTTCCTGCTCACTCTATGTCCTTACATAGGTATGGTCTCCAGAAATGTACACTGTACTCAGGTGGGGCCTCACTAGTGTCTTGTATAGTGGAATAATGACCTCCCTGTCCTGCATGGTTGTATTGAGCAGGGCTAGTGGACTCCCACAGCATGCAATAGCATCCATGAAGTCATGATACTCACATTGCTCAAGCAGCTGTGTCTGCTGCTGTTGCTCTGCTGCCGTTGATGCTGCTGCTGTTGCTGCGGCTGCTGCTGCATCCGGGGTGACTCCTGCTTCCACTGGGGCCCTGGCATGGCCCTCCTCACCCCGGCCCTGCATCCACACATCCCAGCCTGGGGAGACATATGTTGAGACAAACAGTAGTGTGAATCAAAAGCAGAGTGCCCCTGCCCCAGTGAGAGTGCCTGCCCACACAGCCATACCCATCCATCGACAGCTGCACACACTGACACAGCCAACCGTGTCCGAGCCGCCACCTATGCACAGCCACCAAAGCACACACACACCCCTACAGAGAATACAGCTGCATAGATGGTGTACACTCACCAGGCCTCGCACCATGCCCGCCTGGCACGTGCCCGCAGCCTGCCAACATGTCTGGCTCCTCCGGCGGAGGTCACTGTACCGTGCCGGCACTGCTCAGCAGACCGCGCCCATCCAGTGACCCCCACCAGGTCAGTGGCCACTTGCTGCCACACCTCTGTTCTTGCTATGGTGAGGGATCCTCACCACAGAGTGCCTTATACTGGGGTCTACTAGGGCCACCAGGTTGGCCACCTCAGTGGGCTCCAACTCACAGCCTCCTCCTAGCCATGTTAGCCAGTTTACAGCAGGCAATATGGGCCTGCCGCCCATAACCCCGCGTGGAGATGTTGGCAATTAGACCACCACAGGCTCCAATCGTGCTGTTCGAACAGCGCCATTATCACATAGCGCTGTCACCAGACAGCTGCAATAGGGACGCATACATGGCAGGCTGAACAGCGGCAGGGGCAAGGGCATACACAAGGTCATGAGCAATGACGCAAGGCTACGCACAGTGCCATCTGATGTATAGGTATCCTGCATGACCGACCAGCCGCGTACCAGTGCCACAGTGGACTATGACGCAGTAATGCCACAGCGCCATATAGTGGCCAGTGCTGTAGCGCCACTGGCACAATGGTGGCCATGGCCTGAATTGCCTATCGCACTCAGCATGTCAGCAGCACCACAGATGCATGCGTAAGCTATCTGGGCATGCGCAATGCAGTGTACCACACAGGCATAGATCTGCGCCATTGGCTCAGCCGACTCTTCCGTATTGTGCAAAGTGCAGATTCGCGATATTCAGCCGACATATGCAAATCATCTGATCAGCCATTCAAGGGGTGCAGTGGCGCGATTGCATGTCATTAAAGTTGCTCCACCCTAATTTGCATGTGTTGTGCTATAAATGATGACAGTGGGCTGTGCTGGCCAGGTTCGGTTACTGTAGGTGAGAGGTGAGTTACATGCTGTGTGATGTTCAGGACAATGCTCATGGGAAATGCTGTAGACTGCACAGTGACAGGTGTCCACTTCCACCCATACAGATCACCATGACCGAGCAGAGCCAAAGTGAGGGTGAGGACGGTGGGCGAGGAGGAGGCCCAACTTCACAGCAGCAGAGATGGAGCCCTCTTCCAGGCCTACCTGGAAGATGAGCCACTATTGAGTGGATGGAGGGGCACCCCTCAGTCCCGTCTTGAGGCTGCATGGGAGGGGGTAGCTCGGGGCCATTAACCTGCACGGAAGCCACCAGTGCTCCGTGCAGGTATGCAAAAAAGATGGGGACTGACCACAGGAGGTTGAAGGAGAAGGTGGCAGCCTTCAGGCGGCATGTGCTGGCACTGGCGGGGGCCCGCCAGTGGTGTGCAACTGACCCCACATGAGGAGACACTGGTCGCAGCCATGCAGCCAAGTGCCATTCCGGGCATACCAGGCGGAGGATTCCAGACAGGTGGAAGCCCATCACTGCAGCGTAAAGACATGGTGGTGGTGTTTAGGGGTGGTGGCGGTTGTTCACATCACTCACATGTACTCTCTTTCTGTTACAGATCCTGTTCGTCTTCAGGAGATGGTGGTGGTGGGTCCAGACAGTGATGCGGACCTGCTGGACATGGAGGAGGGACCATCACACTCCACCACCAGCCAGGAGGCACTGCAGCAGCATGCACACTGGGCCAACAACTTGGTGTCAGTGATATGGCGCGGGGTGCACAGCCTGTGTCTCAGCAGTCTGGCATGCAAGCATGCCAGCATGCTATGACCATGGCAGTAGCACGCACACGCACCATTGATGATAGAAGGCCTGCAATGGGCAGTGATAGGTGTGTGTCCCATGACAGACACACGGCAGGCCAGCACGTGCCCTGGGCCTTTCTGGTTCAAACCTGTCACATGCTGCTGGCACAGTCCTAGGCTGTGCCTGTCAGCACTGGTGGGACAGCACCGTGGCTGTGCAGGTGTCTGGCACTGTTGCCAGCACGGGCGTTGGAACAGGTGGACCTGGGGGCACGCGGTTGGAGGGGCAGCAGCAGCGGTCACACACCAGGTCTGGGGTACAGTGTCAAGCAGTGGCACATGTCCACCACCCTTTGATCCGCCATACCTGGTCCTGGCAAACAAGCGCCACCCTCAAGGGTGATGTGCATCAGGACCGCCCACACCTGGGAGTCACGATGCCATTGGGGCAGTTTCCGTGGACGCACACCGCCTGCTGCAGGAATCAGTACAGCTGGGGGTGGGTTGCAAGGTCTGTGGAGGCACTGTCTGTGTCCGTGGAGCAGCACAGCAGGGAGTGTGCTCGGGACCGAGCCGAGCCCCAGATCGTGTATGCGGGCGGATGTGACCGCCGCCATTGACAGAGCTGACCCAGGCAGTGGTCTCTGTCGTGGATGCATTGGGCACAGTCAGGTGCCCTGGCACTGCCACACCCACACAGTGCACTCTCCACTCCCGCTCCGGCGTGCGACACCAGGCCTGTCAGGCTAGGTTCTGCTGTGGCATCCGAGCACCCTGGTGCAGGTTTGTTCGGTGTGCTGCAGACCCCTGTGCAGGCAAGGTCGTGTTTGTGCAGTGAGACCCTGGTGGTGTAACAGTGCCACTCCGATGTGGCCCCTGCTCCAGCCTGCCCATGCTGTTGGGTCATGGCGGGGCCGCAACGCATACTGGTGGCCGTGGGACAGTGCTACATGACTGAGCTGTCTCCCAGTGTGGGCCCTGTCTGGTGCTGCCCTGTGTGCAATGTGTGTCATGGTGGGCAGTGCACTGCTGGGTGCTCCGCCACCACACCGACATCGGAACACCTGCACACCATCCCAACTGCTGTCCACAGGTGTGTGTGCATGATGATGCCTGCATTGCACTGTACACCAAGGTGCAGGGTGCCCAGGTTCTGACACACATACTTGGACAGTACAGGTGGTGGGGGTGGTCAGTGGTGCTGTGTGTTACAATGTCAGTTCTGCAGTGCTGTGCATCTGCCCATATACGCTCTGTGCCTGGTGTGTGTGTGTCCATATAAGTGCTCACCCTCCCTGATGGTGTGTTGGTATGCCTGGACCTTTCCACTCCCCTGACCTTCATGCACCCTCGGTGTGTTCCCTGTGTGCCTGTAGTTTGTGCATGGACAGTGTTGGTTGCACATGTCCCCTTGACTTACCTGTGTTGGTGTAGTGCTCCTCTGTGATGGTGTCCCAGTGCAGCTGGGCCTGCTGGATCAGTCGGGGTCCCTCCATCCTGGGGGCTGCTCATCACCATCATCACTGGCGCCACCGGCGTCCCCATCGCTGTCCCCCTGTTGACCTGTATGGCTATCCCATGGTCTTTGGCCTTGTTGTGCAGGATGCAACAGGCCAGGAATATCCCACAGGCCTTTGGGGGCTGTACTGTGGGCACTGCCGGAGGTGTCTAGGCATCGGAAGCGTGTCTTGAGCATCCCAAACACCTGCTCTATGATGTTACGTGTTGCGGCATGTGCCTCATTATAGCATAGCTGCGCTGGGGTCATGGGGCGCCGGTATGGTGTGAGCAGCCAGGGATGGAGTGGGTATCCGCAGTCACCTGTGTGGAGGTGGAGATCAGTGTCATGTTCAGGTCCATATTGTCCATCTCCTGTGTGCCACTACCATGGCACCTGTGGCATTCCCACCCTTGCCCAGAGTTTGCATTCCATACATGTGTACTCACCCACTAGATGTCCTGTGGGGATGTCCCACTCTTGAATCAATGCACAGTGCAGACTGATACCATATGAAGGCATCATGTGCTCCACCAGGGTGTGTGGCACAGACATTGATTATCGCCCAGTGGCATAACACACCACCTGGCAGTTGACACTGGAGAATCCCCTTTGGTTCTACGATAGGTGTAGCCATCGGGGCCAGGTGGCATCGGATGGCCACATGGGTGCAGTCTATGGCCCCTAGCACGCCAGGCATACGTGCTACCCGTGGAACTCCTGCATGTTTGCTGTACGCCTGCCGTGGTGCTGGGGAAATGGATGTACTCCACAGCATGTGGCAGCAGTGCGCTGAGGAATTGGGTGAGGATGCGTGGCGTGTCCGACTGTGTGATGCCTGTGGTGTCCCCTGTCGGCCTCTGGAAGGTGCCCGTGGTGAGCAGGCACATGCAGGCTGTCACCTTGTTCTCCACCCGACAGAGCATGACTCCGTCGTGAGGGTGCCTGCATCACATCACTGCACAGCTCACAGAGCCGTCTCAGTATTGCCCTGTTCGGTGGTACCGCCCACGATCTCTACATCTGTGCAGCTCAAAGCTGATGCGGCACAGTAACGCCTGTCGGGGCATACCCCGACGGCCCCTCCATGGCCACGCCCCTGCAGCATGGATTCTCACCCCTCATTACAGCTTCCATGTGGAAGCTGGCACTGCCCATCTTCCCGGCTTCTGCCCCCGGCTGCTGTTGCTGTGTTACCCCGCTGTCCTCACTGCTGCTTCCACTGCACCGGCACCCCGCTGGCCTCTACAAACTATGGGAAACACTTTCCTTGCCTGCCCTTTTCAGTCTGTCTCTGTCTGTCTCTCTCTCTCCCCCACTTGACAGCCTGGTAGCGTTCTTGCACCACTTCCTTGAGCCTTTATTTTGGCTCATTTCCTCTAGTCTCGCAGTTTCTGGCTGTGCCGCTATTGCGCATTGCGCAAGTCTTTGAATATCGCGTGCGGTCTTTATGCATGGATCCCCCCCTTCGGGTTGCGCATGCCTTCATTTTCATTGCGCTATTGCTCAGCATGTTTTGGGGTGCAACTGCCTCCTTCTGAATATCGCGAAATGGCGCAGTTTGGACTTGCCGCATGATCAACCCTGTTGTGCATGGCGCAACCTTTTGAATATCTGGGCCAAGATGTAAAACAGATACTAAGATGTCAGGTTTATTTCAGGTGACCAGGATCATAGTGGGGAGAGGGGCAAGTGAAACAATGTCCTGAGAATGTACTTAAACTTACTAACCGTTGCTGTGCCAAGGAGTGATACACCGGTCCAGAATCCCTATAAGTTTAAATTATGTTTGCAGCCCTAAAGGTGCTTAGGTAGATTAGCATTTACATTACTCAGCTTCAAATCTTTTCATACTTCTTGTGATCATCGGCTAAGATATAACCACTAACTGATGAGACACTTGGGGCATGAAACTGTGCTACCAGGAAAGTTGCATTTGTAAAGCCCTGAATATTTATCTGTTGATAATGAAATGAAAACTGTCAGCTGATAACATTCAGCCACTGTCCATTGCACAGAATAGACATCTCACTGATAGATCTGGAGCAAGGGACATGCACTTGCCAATAACACCACTGCAACTCCAGACACGGAAGAAACAAGTTCATGCACTTTCATCGCTGTTAACTTTTTCAGCATTTTAAAACAGTTACTTAGCATCTGCACTAAGATGTTACACATCACTGAACTGAATTGTGACACCAAAATCCTCACGATCAACATTTGTCAGAAAAGTGATTAAAAATCAATAGATGTATAAAATGGTAAGTGACATGAGTCAATAACAACATATCTGCATGCAATACTTGCTTTAAAATTTGAGCACCACCATATTCGCACCACAGCGTCAAACAGGGATGCCATTTATAATTCAGCTAATGTCAAGCAGTTTTCAAGCCATAAAAAGTATTACTGTATCAGTATGGTGGCAGCAACAGGATCAGAAATTATGAAATAAAATGCAACAGCACCCCGGCCGGCTATATGCTGTGTGGGTGGAGGGAGTGCATGAGCACCCAGGGTGGGGCTGTTAGGCGTTCAGATTCACCGGAAAAAGGTGGATTCAATTGTGAGCTACGGTTGAATTTGTGTTTTCTTTTCTATACCTAGTTTTAGCTATTTTGTTAGGGCTATGTCCAACCCTAAGATGTTTAGGGTCACAAGGTGATGTGACTTCATTGAGCATCTGCTTTGAGACAGAGCTATGTGATTCTATCTAAATGCCAGCTCATGGCAATTCAGAGAAAAATATTTTGAAGCTGCATTACCAGACTAAGTGTGCAGTTTAGTGAATTACCACACAGGGTGTGTATATGACAGCACTAAAAGGCCCATTAAAGTGTTTCAGTCATCAAATCCTCTCCCACTGGCTGCTGCTGAAATGCATTGCAGTATGTCCTCCTTTGTGCATTCTGGCTGTTCTTTGCTTCAGCTGTAAGTAGTACAATGCGTTCAGGTTCGTTTGCATAGGTTTTAGCAGCGAGGAGTTCACATTGACAGAGTCTAGTAAGAGAAAATGCTTGGAATTACACATACAAAGAAGTCTGAGTTTTCACATCAAATGCTGAGGTATTTTTTCTTGAGGATTAGAAACCCATGGAGTCCATTACAAGTGTGCTTTGGAGAGCTGGTGTGTAAGGACTGTTAGGCACCCTGCACATTTTGGTGGTCCTGCTTTGGCAGGGAACAGTTTATTAAAGTAATGATGTGGCTTGTCTCTAAGCTAGACAAGACTGCACCATCCTATCAGGCAACAGACACAGTTGATCTGTGTGTGAGAGAGCTGCTCACTGAGCGTAGCTCCCTCTTTCAACTGTATGCCACTGCATTTTCAACTGCTGTCATAGACAGCTTCAGCAGTGATTGGAGAACTGTGACCACGCCTGCAAACACACTGACTGAATTGGAAGATGCTGACACACCTCTGAAAAACTCAGATGATGGCACTATGTTTTTGCACATGCGTGCAAGCAAACATAAAATGTATGGTCAATATATCAATTCTACTCTGTTTTCAGCATACTTTGTTTGGTTTTCAGCCCACACACTGACACAGTGCCTTGTTTTATAACATGCTGTGAACATTTGTAAAAAGGGGTTCCTTGCTTCACCCCCAGATTCTGTCTCCATCTCATTTATTTAACTGTCCATATCCTTTTGTTATTTAACCAGGAGAGGCGTATTAAGCTGAATCTTGTTTGCAGGGTAACCTGGGAGCACAAGAAGTTAAGTGACTTGCTCAGGGTCACACAGTATGCAAGTGGGGGCTGTGGGATTCAAACTCAGGTCTCCAGGTTTGCAGCTCAGAGCCTTAAACTACTGTGCTATACTGCCTATCCTGGCATACCCCAGTCAGAATGTTATTTCTAAATTGTTAATGTATTTTATTATGCACCTATTTTTTTGTGTACCCTACTTCCTGGACACATCCGGAAATAGCTATAATAACTGGCTTAGCCTTTTCCCATTGGGAAACCATGGCATAATTTGCCATTATAAATGAGTGTTTATAACAGCAAACACGTGCACAGTTTTCCTCGCTCTACACATGCCCCCACTGCTGCTTTTCCTTCAGAACGGGTGGGCCGAGTAGCAACATGCATTCATTTTATGTAATTGCTGAGGCGAAAAAAGCAAACTCAGCAATTATACCAAATAAAACATGAATCGGTGTGTGTAAACAAGAAGTTTACACACACCCTCGGGTTAGATGCTTTAATAATCCCGAGGTTCGCCATAAGGGTTTATGTAGCATCTAACCCGAGGTGTGTGTAAACTTCTCAATATACATCCTGACCCATACTTTATTTTCTATGTTACCATTTCAGTAAGTTTTCCTGGTAAAACTTTTTTGCTTTATGCAGCTAATCTGTATTTCCTACACTCAGTCCCTGGTTCGACTGATCACCCCAGTCCTGTCCCCCAACATTCCTCAAGAACTAACAGGTGTGCTACTTCTGGGAAGGGCTGAAGAGATGGAACAGGAACGAGATCTGAGATAACCATTTCAGACAATCTGAAAGTCTGGAGCCAGTGCAACAGAGCAGCAGGAAAGGTACTAAGAATGTTGGCATGCATAGGGAGGTTTTACAAGCAGGAGGATTGAGGGAGGTGATCCTGCCACTGTACCGAAACTATGGTCAGGCCGCACCGCACATGGAGTACGGTGTCCAGTTCTGGAGGTCATACCTGCAGGGGACAAGGACAGGCTGGAAAAGATCCAGAGAAGAGCAACCACAATGGTGAGTGAGCTGCAGGGAAGTCATACGAGAAGAGGCTGAGAGAACTGGGCCTGTATGCACTGGAGGAAAGGTGGGGTATGGTGGAGACATTTAAATACTTGAGGGCATAAATAAGGTGAAGGTAGACAGCATCTTCAAACTGAGTAAGAACAATTCCACTAGGGGCATACCTACAAACTGGAGGTGGGCAGATTCAAAGGAACATCAGGGGAGTTTTTTACTGAGAGAGTGGTACAGCCATGGAACAGGCTGCTGGATTAGAGTGGTGGGGCGGATACAGTGAGACAACGTTAAAGAGCCTGGGACATGCATATGGGCCTAGCGGGCAGAGGGCAGGCTGGTATGGGAGGGAGGAGGGGTCTTCCTAGAGGGTGGGGTTTACAGGCAGACTGGATGGGCTGATGGGTCCTTTTCTGCTGGCAGATTTCTATGATTCTATCATAAAGGCTTTAAAGCCAGGTTTATGCTGCAGACTGTCAGTGGATTTGCAGCAGGGAAAGTGCGGGCAGGGCCGGGCCACAGGCAGATTGTAGACAGGAGTCAGTGTGAGTAGTAGTGACTAGGCTACTGTCTTTTGTCTAACTGATGAGAAAGCTGAGGATTGAGGAGATCAGAGTGGTCGGTCGTCACACAAATCCAGTTATTAATTTTATTACACAGTCACTCTGAGAGACTGTCAGTGTCACTGTTGGAGGAGGTGAGGATCGAGCACCAGCAGCAAAGCGAGTGAGCAGGCTCGGACCCAATACATTCTTCCTGCCAGACCACCACAGTGTTTCTTGCCTTCTTGACTTCATTCACTAAAGTTTAAAAGAAAAATGAGAGCAGAGCCAGAGGTGAACAACTGATTGTTGATACGTTTATTTAAAAAATAAAAATTTATGTGAGTGGATACTTGACTTGAGAAGTCCACTATTTGTATACAGTACTATACAGTAGTATTGCCCACAGCACCCCCAAACTACAGAGACATATTTTATTTTTCTGGCTGGCTACAGGCCTGCACCAGTGCAATCTAGTCAGAAATCAAATCACTATAGGAAACCAGACAGAAATCAGTGGGGAGATGCTAGTTAGAAATTAGTGAATTTAAATCGCTAGAGAAACCTACATGAATCACTGAGGGAATGGACCCACATAAAATGCACAGGGGACACAATAATCACTGAGGGAATGGACCCGGATAAAATGCACTGGGAAACACAGTAATCACTGAGAGGACCTAACAGGAGGTCTGAGATCTTGCCGTTCATCGGGTTTACTGCTAAGTGCATGCAAAGGTTCAGCTGGTTGTGTGTGCAAGTCATTAGGGAGGATGGAGGGTCAGCCATGGAAAAACTGTGGAGCCAGCTAAATGAGAGTTGTTGACAGTTGAGAATGGAGAAATAGCAGATTGGTGGAATAAAAATGTAACGGTGATGGGGTGCGTGAGGATGCTTGCTAATGCTACCTTTCTAGACCTTAAAATAATGAGAGATGATCAATGTGAAATCTGAATGCAGTGCTCCAAAATTAAGACTGGCATTTTCGTAAGGAAACTGAATTGCCTGGATCTCTTGCAAAAATTGGTGCAAGTCTATGGGAACCATTTTCCTGTAGAGTGCTAAATTTTCCTGTAAAGTACAGGAATGGTTGTAGATCTGGGAGTTGTCTTTATGTATTACTTACTAAAGGGTGAAGCAGACCTGAAATAGTATGGTGGAGATAGGGGTTGGATGGGGAGGAGGATTCCTCAAGGATGGGAGAGGGTAAAGGTCTGGGGGTGAGTTGTTACCTGTAGTAATACTATATTGTGCTGCACAGGACAAAAACCTAATAAAATGTGAAACTTCCCTTTTCTAGTCAGTGGCACAGCCAGATAAAGCAGTACTGCTGCATGCTTCGTGCCATGCATGGGAATTGGGTTTGTGGGCCAGTCCAGGTCCTTGTGTATTGGATGGCCCAGGGACAGATCTCTCTCTACTGGGAGGTACACAGTGTTGTGTCATTCCTGAAGTGATTTGTGACTGACCTCCTGGTGGGCCAAGTTTGGTCTCTGACATGTGAGCAAAGGCTGGACTGATGCACCTGTACCATGAGGGAACTTGCCACTCTGATTGCTTCTGGGATGAAGAAAAGGGACAGATAATAAGGCGATGGCCCATCAAATGTGAGTGCAGTGGGAACCAGTGGGCAGGTAGGGCGGTGTTGCCCAAACAGTGTGGGCATCATTCTTTGTAATGTGGGGACCTGTAGGCAGCCAGGAGTGGTGGGGTCTGGAACTGCTGGCATCATGCTGCTGTGTGGGGGCCAGTGGGCAGTGGGAGTGGTGGAGCCCAAGTATCCTGTCATCATGCTGCTCTGTGGGGGACACATGGGCAGTTGGGAGTGTTGGGACCCCAAGTCATGGCATCATGTTGCTGTGTGTGGTGGTGGAGGAGGCAGTGGCAATCAGGAGTGTTGGGGCTCAAGAATGCTGGCATCATGGTCCTGTGTGGGGAGACCAGTGGGAGTGCTGTGGCCTGAGAATGCTGGCATCGTGGTGCTGTGTTGGGGACCAGTAGGCAGTTGGGAGTGGTGGGGCCTGAGAGTGCTGGCATCCTGGTGATGTGTGGGAGACCAGTGGGCAGTGGGAGTAGTGGGGCCTGAGAATGTAGGAGTCATACTAATTCTTAAAAAGTTAATGCAAACAGTAACACTGTAAGTAGAATGAACAAAGGACAAAAGCAATTGATCATTCCTCTAACCTACATCAGTATTATGGCACTTAGCTTGTTGGGGAACAGCTTTCTGGACTGCTAAAAGTCAGCAAATGCACCATTTGGTCTCAGTTTTTCAAAATTTTCCTGGGGGCATGCTCCTGGACCTCCCTAGACAGGTTGAGATTTTGTGCCCCTCCAGAATTTCTGTTAGCATGATGTCCCTGGTCATAGGTGCCAGAATGGGGTGCCACTAAGGCCATGGCCTGACCACTTTCATAAGTGGCCCTATCACTTTTCCTATGATGGTAATATATTTAATAGGAAAAATTTACCTTATATCCTTGGCCTTACTCATTTTCAAACTACTCCGCACCAGTGCCCCTGGTGTTGAGTGGTTTTTATGGAAGCCATGCTGTTGGGAGCAGAGCAGGTTATACTTTTCCACGCAGTGAGCTGGTCTAGAGACCACCTTTTCCAGGCTTTAGAGAGGAGGGGAAGGATTTAGATTGTCTATAGTTAGCTGTGTTAGTTCTGTCACCTGTTTTGAGGACATGGGTGACCAGGGCCAGCTTCAGGCATCTGGGAACACACTCGATCTAAGGGAGGAATTGAAAACCTTAGTGAGAGGGACTTCTATCTCATTCAGGATTAGGGTGACCAGCTTCAGGTTGATTTGGTCACTCCATCCTGGTTTTGCTTAATACCTGCTTTAAATATTTGATTGTTTCAGTTCTTGAAATCTGTCTGAAGTAAAAGGTGGTGGTCCAGTCCTGTGGGTGTGGGTCCACAAGGTCCAGGGGCTGATCTTGTAGTGGCTCAAGGTATTCACCCGACAAAACACCAGTCAGATCCATGAATGCTAAGTTGAAGGCATTGACAATATCAAGGGGTTCCTAGAGAGTCCCAGTGCTAGTGATAATCAGATCAAGTGGGCTTCTGAGAGCACTACCAGTTAGAGATTTCGTGCAGTGCCAGAAATCTTTGACATCGACCATGATCAAGAATAAACTACAATACTAAGATCCTGCTAAGTTGGCTGGACTGTTGGACCCAATAATTTACACGAAGACTCTGGAAAGAAGTAGCTACTGATCTATGCCAACCCCTTCAGGCCCTGTTTCAAAAATCGCTACAAGAATGTGTAGTTCCAATCAACTGGATTATCTTCCATTGTGTTCGAATACATGAAAAGGTAAAGAATCATCATATGCTAACTATCGACCCATTAGTCTTACAAGCATTATAGGGAACATTTTGATGCATTTGGCATTTATGACAGCCTGGTGGATCTGCAGCAGTATGGGTTTAGAAGGGGTAGATCCTGCCTTACAACTTGACCCACTTCTATGACCCAGTAAGTGAAGCCTTAGATAATGACATCTCTGTCGACATGCTATATGTTGACTTTGAAAAGTATTCAACAGTATTCCCCATGCTGTGTTAATCACAATCTAAGGGAAATCAGTTTGGGGATAGTATAGTGTTGGTCACAGAGTTGTTGACCAAAAGAAAACAGCTACTGGCTATAAATGGCTATTTCTTTGGTTGGCGGGATGACCTGTGGGACTCCCAAGGGTTCTGTGCTGGGACCAACTTTTATTTAATATCTTAGTAGCATCTATATCCTGAACAAATAGTGCATGGATTACAAAATGTGCATGTGACATTAAAATAGGGGCTCTAGTTACTAATGAGGGTTGACGTTAAGTAATTTCAGGATAACATAAACAATATGGCTGCCAGAGAGAAGAAAGAAAATAATTAAGTTTAACATGAATCAGTAAGAATAAGGCAGTATAGCGCAGTGGTCTAAAGGCCCTGAGCTGCAAATTTGGTACCAGCAGACCAGACCAGACCTGGGTTTGAATCCCACAGCTTCCACTTGCATACTGTGTGACCCTGAGCAAGTCACTTAACCTCCTTGTGCTCCCAGGTTGCTCCTGTAAAAAAGCTTTGACTTAGTGTGCTATACCTTGGTTAAACAACTAAATAAAAAAAAATGAATCAGTATAAAATCATGCATCTAGGCAAGAACTGCAAGTTCAATACTATATAAATGGAAATATCCTCTAAACTACAGAAATAGAGACTGACCTAGGAGTTATAATGAACCAAAATCTGAACTTTGTAGATCATTGTACTAATGTAACAAAAAATGGTTATGTAATCCTGGCATCCGTTAGTAGAAATATCAGGAGCACAGCCAGGGAGGTGGTGGTTCCATTGTATGTGTCACTGGTGCCTCTCACTTGGAGTACTGTGGGCAGTTCTGGGTGCCGCACCAGAGGACTGGACCAGAGAAGACTTGAGGAGGTTTAGAGGCACTCAACCAGGATGGTGACAGAGTTCAAGGACAGACAGAGATTTGGGAAGTACTCATTACATTATAGGAGGCTAAGAGGAGACGTGTCTGGTTTATAAAGCATTTACATACCAAGATCTTTTGGAAAATACTGTTCTGACTTTGAGGCCAGATTCAAAAATGTTATGGGACACAACATGCAATTGAGGGAGGACATTATAATAACAATCAGAGAGGGACCTGCTTCTACGAGAGTGTTGTCACCTTGGAATTCCTTGCCAGCATCTGTTGTATCATGTGAAACTATGAATTCATTTAAATGTGCATTGGATGGTCACTGTTCAGACCAATGCTATAAAATGGATATTTAAATGGACCAGGTCTAAAAAGACTAATGCTACAAGACCTGAATTACATCTTATGAATTTATGAATCAGTGAACAATGTACAAAGTGTGCCTAACTGTATATAAACAGACTGACACAGGCTGTCAGGATACAGCAAGTGGCATTACAAGCACAAAACACTGGATTACATTACAAGTAGTTGTACAATGGGAGAGGTGATGCAGGGTGTATATTTATAGTTTTTGTTGGGAAAGGAATAGTTTGAAGTAACAAATGAAACTTTGCAAATATTAAATATAGTACTGCATGAGGACGTCAATTGTCAGGAGGTTCTAAACCTAACTTTTAGGTTTTTGATAATAATGAGAATGCAAGGAATTACAGACACATTGCATAAGAGTAATAAACTTGTTTTTACTACCAAAAGGATAAATCACAGTTGCCCTAAGCAGTTTTGCAAATGCAAACTGGGAGCCAATGCTAAGCATTCTATACTCGAGGATACTCCAGCGCTTGAGGTCTCCAAGTGGAAAACGTAATGTCTTACATTATATACCTATGATAATTACTATGATTACCATAAGATAGAAACATTTCTAGTTACAGAGATAAGCCCTATTGGCTAAATTAAGTGGCTCCACAGTCAATATAACATTATACAATTTATAGTAGTTATCACTTTGTAAAGACAAAGGAGCATAGTTGTACATATATCAGTGTAATAGTACAAATCACCAAAAGATGGCAATGTCAACTTATATATCATTATCATTACAAGGACACAGTTGTCCTAACATCTTATAAGCAAGGAATACATATATGTATTAGAAAGCAAAGTGTAAAACAATAATATGCATGCATATCCTGACATTTACTTTTGTATGGTAGATGTCCTATGCCCTATATGTTAGTATAACATATGTCTAAGTGCTAGCTGTCTACAGTGTACCTCTGGGGGTAAAAATATGGGTGCAGGGACCTTGTGTAACAACTCCTGGGGAAACCAAAATGAAGCATCTAAATTCTAGTATATAGTCAAATCAATGGAGGGTGCTATGTCAATTCCTTCTCTCCCCAAAATACTCCATCAATAATAAAATAATAACAGACAAATGTATCATGCTAGAGAAATAAATACTCATTTTGCATCCAGTGGTTTGACCTTTGAGCATTCCCTAGCTGGAGTATACCTTTCACACCCATGGCCTCAACTATTCTCACCCAGTAAACTTCAAGGGTGGATATTCAAAAGGGTTGCACTATGCGCAATAGGGTTGCGCCACGCAAGTCCCGAAAATGCAACCATTCTGCGATATTCAGTGAGAGGTAGTTGTGCCAATTGAAAACATGCTGAGCAACAGTGTAATGCAATGAAGGCATGCACAACCAAAGGGGTGGATCCATGCATAAAGTAAGTAATGCGATATTCAAAGGCTTATAATGCGCAACAGTGGATCAGCTTAAAGTTGCGCCCATGGCGGAAATGAGCCAAATAAAAGGCTTAAGGAAGAGGTGCAAGAACCCGACAGGGAATGCTCATGAGGCAGCAACAGAGATCAGGCTACAGCAGCAGCCAGTGCAGAACCAGGAGTAGGCAGGACAGAATAGTGGCAGCCAAAGCGTGTGGGCCACAGAGTTCGGAGGCCAGTAGGTGTACCCGTGCAGTGGAGGTAGCAATCAGGACAGCGGGGAACAGAACAACAACAGCTGGGGAGGACACAAGCCAGGGAGATGGACAGTGCCAGCTTCCACATGGAAGCTGTAGTGAGGGGTGAGAAGGCATGCTGCAGGGGACGTGGCCGTGGAAGGGCCCATCAGCGGTCACGCCCCACAGGCAGTACTGTGCCTGCATCAGCTTTGAGCTGTATTCAGATGTCAAGATTGTGGGCCAGCACTGCCTGAACAGGGCAATACTGAGGCGGCTCTGTGAGCTGTGCAGTGATGTGATGCAGGCACCCTCACGACGGAGTCACGCCTGTCAGTGGAGACAAAGGTAACAGCCTGTATGTGCTTGCTCACCACGGGTACCTTCCAGAGGCCAACAGGGGACACCACAGGCATAACACAAGTTGGCCACATCATGCATCTCACCCAATTCCTCAGCGCTTTCGCTGCTACATGCTGCAGAGTACATCCATTTCCCCAGCACCGTGGCAGAGCATACAGCAAACATACAGGAGTTCCACAGGGTAGCAGGTATGCCTGGCATGCTAGGGGTGATAGACTGCACCCATGTGGCCATTCACATGCACCTGGCCCCAATGAGGCCACATAATGCAATCGAAGGGGTTCTCCAGTGTCAACTGCCAGGTGGTGTGTGATGCCAGTGGGCGCATCATCAATGTCTGTGCCACACCACCTGGTGGAGCACATAATTCATTCATATGGTACCAGTCTGCACTGTGCCATCGATTTGAGAGTGGGACATCCCCACAGAACATCTAGTGGGTGAGTATGCATGCAGGAGCTGCAAAGTTGGAGGACAGGTGGGCAAGCCACAGGTGCCATGGTAGTGGCACACAGGGCTAGAGTGCAATATGGTCCTGAACATGACACCAATCTCCACTATCTCCACACAGGTGACAGTGGATACCCACTCCATCCCTGGCTGCTCACACCCTATCGGCGCCCATGACCCCACTGCAGCAACGCTCAATGAGGCACATGCCGCCACATGCAACATCATCGAGCTGGTGTTTGGGATGCTGAAGGCACGCTTTGATGCCTAGACACCTCCAGCGGTGCCCTACAGTACAGTCCCTCAAAGACCTGTGAGATATTCCTGGCTCTTGTATCCTGCACAACATGGCCAAAGACTGTGAGATAGCCACACAGGTCAAGGAGGGGACAGCGATGGGGATGCTGGTGACACCAGTGATGCTGGGGATGAGCAGCCCCCTTGGACAGCGTGACCCCCAACTGATCCGCTGGCCAGCTGCACCAGGACACCATCACACAGGAGCACTGCGACAACACAGGTAAGTCATGGGGCCATGTGCAGCCAACACTGTCCAGGGCGAAACCCACACACACAGGGTAACACACCAGGGGTGCATGACGGCGAGGGAAGTGGAAGGGACAGGTGCACAAACACACAACCAGGAGGGTGAATAGTTACACGCCACATGGACAGACACACACACACACACACACACACACCAGGCACAAAGTGCACAGGGGCAGGTGCACAGCACAGCAGGAACAGACATGTCAACACACAGATCCACAGGCCACCCCACCACCTGTACTGTCCATGTAGCTGTGTCAGATGCTGGGCACCCTTGCACTTTGGTGTACAGTGCAATGCAAGCATCATCATGCACACGCACCCATGGACAGCAGTCGGGTGGGTGTGCAGATGAACTCCGTGTGTCAGCATGTTGGGCAGATCACCCACTGGTGCACTGCCCACCATGACACACATTGCACACAGGGCAGCACCAGACAGGGCCCACACTGGGAGACAGGTCAGTCATGTGGCACTGTGCCACGGCCACCTCGGATGCATGGGCGGCCCCACCGAGACAAGCAGCACTGGCAGGCTGAGCATGGCTACATGGGTGGCACCGATGGACCACCAGGGTCCCACTGTGTGAGCAAGACCTTGTCCACACAGGGTCTGCAGCATGCCGAACATACCTGCACCAGGGTGCTCGGGATGCCCCAGCAGAACCCGCGCCGACAGGCTGGGTGTCGATGATGCTGGGAATGGGGAGGGTAGCGACTGCATGGCGGCGTGGCACAGGGGCACCTGACTGTGTGCCAATACGGCCACGACAGTGACCAATGCCTGGGTCTGCTGTCAATGGTGGCAGTCACATCCATCCGCATTTGGACAATCCTGCAAGGATCATCACGTTGTCCCTGCTGTGCCTCACAGCCACACACAGTGCCTCCACGGACATTGCAACCCGCATCTGCTGTTGTACCGATGCCTGCAGCAGGCAGGTGTGCTCATCAAACAGGTCATCTGCCACATCGGCAACCTGTCCTTCAGGGTATGGAAGTGCCTGATGCTCAACACCCTTGAGGGTGGGCACTGTTCACCAGGATCAGGTATGGGCAAGTCAACAGGTAGTGTGCATACGCCACTGCTGAACCCTGTACCCCCAGACCCGGTGAGTGACTGCTGCTGCTGCCCTCTGTCTGCTGTGCCCAAGGGACCAGTCGTTCCACTGCTGAGTCCACAACAGTGCCAGAGACCTACACAGCCACGGTGCTGACAGGCACAGCCTGGGACTGTGCTGGACGTGCTGGCACACACGTTGGAACCAGCTAGGTCCATGGCGAGAGCTGTCCTGCTGTGTGTCCACTATGTGACACACGTGTCACTACCATAGTGGTCATTGCATCATCAATAGTGCAGGTTCATGCCACAGCCACAGCATGCTGGCATGCTTGCATGCCAGACCACTGGAGACACGGGAAGGGCATCCCCACACTTGACTCACTGACATCGGAGATGGCAGCCAGGCATGCACACTGGTGCAATGCATGCTGGCTACCAGCAGAAGTGGATGGACCCTCCTCCACCTCTGGCTGGATGTCCACAGTGCACGGCCCTCCACCACTGTCCCCTGCAGATACACAGGATCTATAACAGAAAGTGAGAACGTGTTATGCATGGGATCCACCTTCCCCTGACCATGTCATACCGTGCAGTGATGGGCTACCACCTGTCTGGAAGCCACCTCCTGGAACGCCTCGATGGCACTGCACTGCATGGATGCAGCAAGACGGTCCTCCACTGGGGTCAGCTGCACCACCTCTGGCTGGCCCCCGCCTGTGGCAGCGCATGCCGCCTGAGGGCTGCCACCTTCTCCTTCACCCTTCTCCTGTCGGTCCCCATCTTCTTCTTACATTCCTGCACGGAGCGCTGGTGGCTTCTGTGCAGGTTTACAGCATGAGCTACCCCTCCCATGCAGCAGCACGGGCCTGAGGGGTGCCCCGCCGTCCACCGAGTAGTGGCTTTCCTCCAGGTAGGCCCAAAGAGTGCCTCTGTTTCAGCTTTTGTGAAGTTGGGCCTCTCTTCTGCCCACCATCATCACCTCCTCACCCAGTCCTTGCTCAGCCATGTCACAGTCTGCATGGGTGGAAGTGGACACCTGTGACTGTGCAGTATACAGCAATATCCCATGACCATAGTCCAGAACATCACACAGCATGCAACCCACCTATCACCTGCAGTAACTGAATATGCCACTGCAGATCAATGTCGCACATTTATAGCGCAATGCATGCAAATTATGAGTGGAGCAGCTTTAATGAGATTCAAATCGTGCCGCTGCACCATTGAATGGCTGATAAGATGATTTGCATATGATGGCTTAATATCGCTGTTGCACTCTTTACACACGGTTGAGCCGGGCTGAGCCAATGGCATAGTTCTGTGACTCACGTAGTACACCACACTGCGCATGCCCAGGTAGCTTATGCAGGCGTCTGCCACACTGATGACATGCTGTGCACGATCAGCAATTCAGGACATGGCCACCATTGTGCCAGTGGCACTCACGCTGGTCACCACATGGTGCTGTGGCACAACTGTGCAATAGTCCACTGTGGCACTGGCACACAGGCGACCGATCGCACTGGATGTGTAGACGTCCGATGGCGCTGTGCTTGGCCTTGCACCAGAGACCCATGGCCTTGTGCCCGACCTTTGTCCCTTGGCGCATCACGCATGGCATGTCTGCACCTCTATCATGCTGTTCAGTAACAACGGATAGGGACCAACGGCACTGTATGAACAGCACGATGGAGACAGATGGAGTTGTATTACACCATTTCCATGTGGTTGCCACGCTCGCGGAGCACCATATTGCCTACTATATACCTGCAGGGATGGCACACAGGAGAGCTCCACAGTGGAGTGGCTTGGAGGTGACCAACCTAGTGGCTGTGGTGGAGCCTCACTATGAGCCACTGTTTGGGAGGAACCCCTAAACATGGCCCGCACCCATGTGTGGCAGCAGGTGGCCACTGATCTGGAGCAGGCCACTGGGCGGCACAGAACACCAAAGCAGTGCAGGCACTGGTACAGTGACCTATGCAGGAGGGAGCGGGCACTGCTGGCGCACCTCAGGTCACGTGCCAGGAGGGGCATTGTGCCTAGACCAGGTGGGTGAGCCATCTATGCACCTGTATTGTCGCATGGGTGACACTGTGTAATGTGACCAGCACATGGGGAGGGTTGGTCCATGGTTGGCTGTGTCAGTGTTTGCAGGTGTGTGATGTATGGGTCTGGCTGTGTGGGCAGGCACACTCATTGGGGCAGGGGCTGTCTGCTTTGGGATCTCACTAATGTGTTCTCAACATTTGTTTCCCACAGGCATGGAGGAGCGGAGGAGGGCCCAGGATGAGGCACAGAGGGGTGCTGGAGGTGGCTGGCAGAGGTGGCAGTGGTGTGGGCCCACAGCAGCAGTAGCAGCTGCTGCAGCAATAGCAGCGGCTTGATGAGGGTGAGTGTCATTACATCATGGATGCTATTGCGTGCTATGCGGGGAAGGGCATGGCCACCATCCATGGACAACACTGCCATGCACACGACGTGTGACAGTCAGCACTGTCCAGTGGCACTGCATGTCTGTGAGTGTGTCACTGGTGGTCCATACATGCACTGGGCACATGGCTGTGGCACTACCTCCCACCACGTAGCCATGTCACTGTACTGCCTTGGCTGTGCTGTGCTGGGCATGGGTGGGTGTATGTGCAGTGGCACACATGGCTGTTGCTGCCTGGTTGGGCTTGGCTTGTGCACGGTCACTGTGAGTGGATGCAGTCCATCACAGGAGCAGGGCACTTGGCTGTATGCCATGCATTGGGTGGGCTTCAGGGTTGTGGACAGTCACAGCCATTGATTCTGTTCCCTTGCCCTAGGTGTCCGGGTCCTGTGCAGGATTGAGCAGGCCATCCACCGCCTGCTGGAGCTGTCCACTGAGTCCCTGCACATTCTGAGGGAGATGAACCGGAGAGGTGTCCGACACTGGAGGAGGCCACGGGGACAGAGGCAGCCTGCTGATATGTGGCCTGGGGCAGTAGCTGCCCCACACCTACCCTTTACTCTTCTCTCACACCCTGCCTTCCCTCACCAAGTTCTTCACCCCTGCCCCACACCCACCCTACCTTGTACCCATACCCCACCCCTGTATTGTATATATTTGTACATAGTTATGGTTGTTCCTGTTGTTATTGTTGTGTTATTGATTAGAAAAATATATATATTTTGTTATGAATACCATGGTGGTCTCTGATTTGCTGCTGGCTATAGGTGCTCAGTTGCAGTGGTGTGCATCGCATCTGGTGTGGTGTTTTCCTGGGATTGTGTGTGTGTGTGTGTGGGGGGTGTCCCTGGTGTGGTGGTGGCTTTCAGCCTGTCTGGCCGTGTGCTGCCACACACCACTGTGAGCTCCCTGGTGGGTCTGGCTTGTATGGTTCTGTGGTACACATGGTTGCATTGTGCGGGGGCATGGTGATTCCGGCAGTGCCGCCACAGTCACTGCTCATGGGTGGTGTCTTGGGGTTCCAGTGCAGGGTGTGCTGTAGCAGGGGGTGCTATTGTACAATTGGGTTGTCCGGCCCTTTGTGTGGCAGTCTCTGCTTGCCAGTGGGTGTGCTGGGGTGCCATAGCCCAGCTGTGCTTTGATGGCTTGTCCCCATGGGCCAGTGGATATTCCATCCCTCCACCAGTGATGCTGTGCTTCGGTGTGGGGTGTGTTGTTAGTTCTGCAGTGTGTTCCTGTACCTGTCTGTGGCATGGGTGGTGGGCCCTGCCTACCTCCCTGGTTTGCAGATCCATTGCTCTGCTGCTGGGGGCTCCTGCTTGCACTATGGCACCTCTAGACTGCTCAGCTGGGCTGGCCTTGTTGTGCTATGGCGCATCATATGTGCTCAACTTCCCTTCCTGATTAGCTATGGTGCAGGTTGTGCGATATTCAGACATTGGCTGGTTGCGCAATTTGACTTGCTCCATGTTTGAATATCACGTCTGTTGCGCATGTGCACAATTGACTTGTGCTTGCTCCTGCTATTACGTACATTTTGGGTGCAGTTTGAATATCTGGCCCCAAATTCCTTCTCATTCCAGCCAGTCTCCTTCAAGCACTCCTATTAGATCTGGACATTAAAAAGTGAGGGAGCAGATGTGCTGGATTCAGTCTTCCTCAAAATTGGCTTTTGACAGCTTGCAGCTACCATTACATACTGTACCTCTCAGTTTATTGTTGTCCAACAGTGATCTGCCCTTATCTAGAAAATGGCACAAGGGTTTTGTCTTTTGATCTAAAATTAACTGGAGGTCTATTTCAGCTTCTGACCTGTGAGGCAGCTAAAAGCTGTGGGACAGGCAACAGCAGTCTAGTTATTAACAAAAGAACTAAACTTTTAGCTTTCCAGCATACAGCTGTGAGATTTGAACAATTTTACTAGTCCTTTTAAGGGCTGGGTTAAAATTGGTTTGTCATCCCTGTTTGGACTAAGATAAAATAGAGGTTAAATCCTGTGCAAGTGAAGCTAATTTGTAGTCAGGACGCCTGGCTGTTGTTAAGAGACTTCATGGTCGGACTACAAAAATGCTACATGATGCGAGCAGAGTGAAACAGTCTTTTGATCTAAAATTAACTGGAGGTCTGTTTCCAGCTCCTGACCTGTGAGGCAGCCAAAATCTGTGGGACAGGGAGCAGAAGTCTGGTTATCGAAAAAAGAACTAAACTATTAGCTTTCCAGCATATAGTTGTGAGATTTGACGATTGTATTAGTCCTTTTAAGGGCTGGGTTAAAGTTGGTTTGTCATCCCTGTTTGGACTAAGTTAAAATAGGGGTTCAATCTCTGTGGAAGTGAAGCTAATTTGTAGTCAGGAACCTGGCTGTTGTTAAGAGACTTCAGGGTCCGACTACAAAAACGCCTCGGTTGTGAGCAGAGCGGGCGGTCTTTTGATCTAAAATTAGCTGGAGGTCTATTTCCAGCTCCTGACCTGTGAGGCAGCCAAAAGCTGTGGGACAGGCAACAGCAGTCTGGTTATCAACAAAAAGAACTAAACTATTAGCTTTCCAGCCATAGAGCTATGAGAGTTGGACAATTTTACTAGTCATTTTAAGGGGCTGGGTTAAAGTTGGTTTGTCATCTCTTTTGGACTAAGTTAAAATAGGGGCTAAATTCTTGTGGAAGAGAAGCTAATTTGTAGTCAGGGATGCCTGGCTGTTGTTAAGAGACTTCAGGGTCCGACTACAAAAAGCGATCATGGTAGCAAGTGGAGCAAGCATACCTGCAGCAAGTGCACGAAGCATATGCAGAGACGTGCTTGTCAAGCATGTCTAGTAGGGTCTTGAAGGTCTTCAGGTAATTTGGTTTTAATATTAGTAGTAAATTATCGATTGTTCTGTTTGTGTAGTTTTACTATTTGGGACTTCAAATCTATTGGAGAATGGAAAAGAATAATGAGACTCCACATGTTGTTTTAAACACTCAACTCTGGAAGCATTCATTATGTTTGCTCAGCTTTGTGGGCATGTTCTGTGTAAAATCCTGCTTACAGTAATTTTGAGATTAGATCTAATTGTCCAAATTGTTTATCATTGGAAACTATGAAAAAGGGTTTAGATGCTGTTATTAAAGAGCTAAAAGCTGTAAAAGAAATTAACGAATTAGAAAATTACATAGACAATATGGTTAGAAATATACCAAGTATTCCAACTGTTACCTCAAAGTTGTAACACTATGCAAATATATGAGAGCCCAGCTGTGGCCAATTGTTCTAACATACGTTAGGTGTATTAACCTCGCAAACTAATTCTAACAGCTTTGTGGATTCTGTTTTACCTACTGTTAGTAAGGAAAATTATAACCTACATCAAAAATCTTTAAATAAGAGAATGAGAGACATACAGGTTGATCAGTGTGAGGATGGGTGGAGAATGTCACAAAAGGAAAAATAAGCAAGGTAGACGTGCTGATTTGTCTAAATCTGTTCCAGCAAAAGTTAACTTTAGCGAATCAAACAAGGATAATCATATTTCTAAGAATATATATTTTGTTTGTCAAATAATCAAATGGAACAGGAAGATTGTGTAAATTCTGACCCCAAAAATCTGCCACTAATTATTATTGGTGACTCTATAGTGAAATATATTGATTCATATATTACGGATTCTGAAAGTAAGGTATCAGTTTTTCCTTTCCTGGAGTCAGAATTGAGGATATAGTGGATAGGATAGCTTCTCTTATTTACTGCCCAGCAAATGTTATTTTACATGTGGGTACAAATGATGTTGGACATACTCACGAAAAGGACATTTGTTTTGAACTAATTCAGTTAGGAAATAAAATTAAAGAAAGAGACTGTAATGTGTATATTTCGGTATATTATCAATACCAAGAGCTAGGATTGAAAAAAAACATACTATCGAAAGGATTAATGTTAGACTTGCAAATTGGTGTTCATTAAACAATTTGGCATTTATTGATCACTGGAGAAACTTTACCTAAATCCCACCTTTTTGCAAAATATGGATTACATTTAAATAGATTGGGAGCAACTAATTGTGTACTGCATTTAGGTTTACTTTCCATCTATAACTTTAAACTAAAATCTTTGGGGAAAATAGTAAAACTGGCACTTTTCATTTTCAATCTCTCTGGGTAATGTAATTAACAAAATATGTTTTGAAATTTATGTTATTAAATGCAAGTAGTTTGATAAATAAAACAAATGAATTATGTTTAAGAATCAATATTGAAGAACCTGATGTCATTGGAATTACATAAACATGGAGGATTGATGATCAAGTCTGGGAAACCTATATTCCAGGTTACTCTCTATTTTACCATAATAGACAAAATGAAGAGGTGGAGAGGTACCAATTTTATTACCTCATCAGTAGGTGCATTTGATGTTTCACATAAAATCAAAAGTGGACTCCTTGGTGGAGTCTACTTGGTTAATAATTACCAATTAAATTTTGATTTATTTTTGGGTCTTTGTTATAAGCCACCAGATTCGAAACCTGAAATCCCTAATGATATTATTGAGGAAATGTCTTCTGCAGCTGATTTAGGCTCTATTTTGTTTACGAGTGACCTAAATATGAGTGATATAGATTGGATAAATAATTCTGCAAAAACCAATGCACCTAAAACCTTTCTAAACTCATGTTTAGAATTAAATTTGTTCAGTATGTTCATTTTCCAACCCACAAATCTAATATTTTAAATATTGTATTAGGTAGTGAACCGATTACAGTATATAATTGTCATCCCTTAGCTCCATCAGGAAATAGTGACCACTGCACTATTGTTTTGAAACCAATTTGCTTCAAGAGGAAATAGATAATACTACTAAAGTTTTTGCATTTCACAAACCCAATTATAAAGCATTAAATGATCATCTTGCTGCTGTTGATTGGTTTATGTTAAAAAATAAAAAATATTAATGAAATGTGGAATTTGTTCTACAACAATTATGAGTGCAGCTGATAAATTCATTCCTAAAGTTGCTAAGAAGAAATTGAACCATCAACCAAAATGGCTCAATATAAAATTACATAAATTAATAAAAGGAAAATAAAATTTATAAAAGTTTAGTTCTAACAATTGTAATAGAAATTTAAATGCTTTCAGAAAAATTCAAAAATTATGTAAAGAGAAATTAGAAAGTCAAAATATTAATGGAAACAGCTTTAGCAAAAAGGCAAAAAAGTGATAATAAGTTATTTAGTTACATTAATTCATTAAAAAGCAAACATGTAAAGTAGGTCCCATTATATTTGGTTCTGAAACCTTTATACACCCAAATGACATGGCAAATTTTTTCAATTCTCAGTTTTGTGAGCCTTTTCTAACAATAATGAAAGTCAATTACTGAATTTAATGTCCATCTTTCTCAGGTAGCTGACATATCAATAGAGATTATTGAGGCTAAATTAGATGAAGTTAAGAAAGGATCATCTGCTGGCCCAGATGGAATTTCTGGGATTTAATTCATTTAATGAAAGATCATCTTTGTATTCCTTTAAAAATCATTTTGATACTAGTCTAAACACTGGATTGGCTCCAGTTGGATGGAAAATGGCTAATGTAATTCCTTTTTTAAAAGGTATAAAAAGTAATTCAGACAATTATCGTCCCATCAGTCTGACATCAATCTGCTGTAAACTCTTGGAACGTATCATTAAGGATGATTTAATATCTGTAGTCTCTAGTTTAGATCAAACTCAGCATGGATTTATTAAAGATAGATCATGTATAACAAATTTGATATGTTTTTATGATAATGTCAGTCAAAACCTAGATGTGGGTGTTCCATGTGATATTATTTTTTGGATTTTAAGAAGGCTGTTGATTCTATTCCATATTGGGCTTTGATAAAAAATTACAGATATTTAACATCAGTCCAATTTATGTTAGATGGATTTCAGATTAGCTAATAAGTAGAAAGCAGAGAGTTATGATTGATGGCCATTTTAGTGATTGGAAAGATGTAAAAACTGGTATTCCACAAGGATCCGTTTGGCCCTTTAATTTTTCAGGTCTTTATATCCAATTTATCTATTAATATTAATAGTAACATTATTAAATATGCAGATGATTGTAAAATCTGTAATATTTGTAAAATTGAATATGATGGTTTGGTTATTCAGAGAGACTTAAAGATGCTTGAAATTTGGTCCAAAAGGTGGAATCTATTTTTAATACATCAAAATGCAGCGTTCTACACTTTGGGAAAAAGAACTTAAAACATCGGTATTATCTGTATGACAAGTTGATAATTAGTAAAGATAGTGAAAAGATCTTGGCATAACTGTTGATGTGAGCTGTCTTTTGATTCCCATATCACTAATACTATAAAAAAAAATAAGATTTGGTGGGCCATTGTCATAATATGACTTCAAAAATCCAGATGTGCTTCTACCTTTATATCGAGCATATGTTAGACCGCATCTGGATTTTTGGTTCCAGTTAGTGGATCCTATATAAAAGAAGGATGTGCTAGATTGGAGAGAGTACAGAGAAGGTTAACTAAATATCTTGTATCTTCAAAACAATTTCATATATTTGATAGATTGGTGAAATTTGATTTAATGTCACTGGAAGAAACAAGAATGAGAGGTGATTTGTGGCTCTTATGGGATCTGCATAATGAGAATATTTATTTGTTCATAGTGGTCTTGATTATAAACAAATTAAGATTGATACTAGAGGCCATCCACTTTAATTATCTAGAAACAAATATCGTACTAATAAAAGTGCTCACTTCTTTTCACAATGAGTAGTTTCGTTATGGAATAAATCACCAACTAGTGTTGTAGCGCGTACAATAAATTAACTTTCAAAAATAGATTTGATGCTCTTAGGAACTTGAATAAATTCCCAAAAGTTAATTGTAGGTGTAAGGCCATTATAGGCATTTCAAGCTTTTGTGCCTCTTACAGGTGGGATATTCAAAGGGTTGCGCAGTGCGCAATAGGGTTGCACCTGCAGAGTCCGAAAAAAGCGCCATTCTGTGATATTCAGGAGGCAGTTGCACCACTGAAAACATGCTGAGCAACAGATCAATGATAATTAAGGCATGCTGAACCGAAGGGTGGAACCATGCATAAAGTGCGCCAATGCGATATTCAAAGGGTTTATAATGCACAACAGTGGATCAGGGCGGAGTTGCGCCATAGCGAAATGAGCCAAAATAAAAAGGATCAGGAAGAGGTGCAAGAACGCTACAGGAAACCACATGAGGCAGGGAGACCGACAAGGCCAGAGGAGAAAGAGTGCAGTGCAGGAGAGCAGAGGATAGAATAGGGCAAGGGAAGGTATGCGGGCCACAGAGTGCAGAGGCCAGTAGGTGTACCGGTGCAGTGGAGGTAGCAGTCAGGACAGCGGGGAACAGAGCAACAACAGCTGGGGGTAACACAAACCAGGGACAAGGATAGTGGCAGCTTCCATGGAAGCTGTAATGAGGGGTGAGAAGGCATGCTGCAGGGGACATGGCCATGGGAAGGGCCCGTCGTGAGTACGCCCCAACAGGCAGTACCGAGCATGCATCAGCTTTGAGCTCTACTCAGATGTCGAGATTGTGGGCTGGTACCTCCTGAACAGGGCAATACTAGGCGGCTCTGTGAGCTGTGCAGTGATGTGATACAGGCACCTCACGATGGAATCACGCTCTGTCAGTGGAGACAAAGGTAACAGCCTGCATGTGCTTCTCACCACAGGTACCTTCAGAGACCAATAGAGGACACCACAGGCATAACACAGTCAGCCATGTCATGCATCCTCACCAATTCCTCAGCACACTGCTACCACATGCTGTGGAGTATATCCATTCCCAAGCACCATGCGGAGAGCACAGCAAACATACAGGAGTTCCACAGTGTAGCATGTATGCCTGGCGAGCTGGGTGATAGACTGCACCCATGTGGCCATTTGCATCCACCTGGCCCCAATGGGGCTGCCTATAGGAATTGGAAGGAAATGCCAGTGTCAACTGCCAGGTGGTGTGTGATGCCAGTGGGCGCATCATCAATGTCTGTGCCTCGCACCCTGGCAGAAACACCGATTCATTCATATGGTACCAGTCGGCACTGTGCCATCGACTCGAGAGTGGGGACATCCCACAGGACATCTACTGGGTGAGTATGAATGTAGGACTGGCAAATCGGGGCAGGTGTGTAAGCCACAGGTGCCATGGGTGTGGCACACAGGGTTAGGGGCAATATGAGCCTGAACAAGACACTAACCTCCACTATCTCCACACAGGTGACAGTGGATACCCACTCCATCCTGGCTGCTCACAGCCTACGGCCCATGACCCCATCGCAGCAATGCTTCAATGAGGCACATGCTGCCACGCTAACATCATTGAGTGGGTGTTTGGGATGCTGAAGGCGCTTCGATGCCTAGACACCTCAGTGGTGCCCTACAGTATAGCCCCTCAAAGGCCTGTGGATATTCCTGGCCTGTTGTATCCTGCAACATGGCCAAAGACTGTGGGATAGCTGTATAGGTCAAGAGGGGACAGTGATGGGGGCAGCGGTGACACCGAGTGATGATGGGGATGGGCAGCCCCAGACGATGTGACCTGACTGATCTGGCTGGCCCAGCTGCACGGGACACCATCACAGAGGAGCACTTCACCCAACACAGGTAAATCATGGGGCCATGTGCAACCAACAGTGGCTGGGCACAACCCCATACACACAGGAAATACACCAGGGGTGCATAATGGCAAGGGAAGTGGCAGGGCACAGAATCATACACATACAACCAGGGAGGGTAAACAGTAACACGCCATGGACAGACACACACACACACACACACACACACACACACACACACACACACAGTAGGAACAAAGTGCACAGGGTCAGGTCCACAACAAAGCAGGAACACAGACACTAAAACACACATGTCCACAGGCCACCACGTCCACTTACTGTCCATGTGCGTGTGTCAGATGCTGGGCACCTTAGCATTTTGGTGTACAGCGCCAATGCAGGCATCATCATACACGCACCTGTGGACAGCAGTCAGGAGGTGTGAAGGTGGTCACGATGTGTCTGCGTGTGGGGCAGGCCCACTGGTGCACTGCCCCCCAGCTTCACACATTGCACAGGGGCAGCACCAGACAGGAGCCCCACATTGGGAGACAGGTCAGTCTTGGCACAGTGCCACGGCCACCTCAGATGCATGGGCATCCCGCCGAGACCACAGCACTGGCAGGCTGAGCATGGGCCTCATGGGGTGGCACGATGGACCACCAGGGGTTCCACTGTCGCGGACGTGCCTTGCCTGCACAGGGGTCTGCAGCACACCGGACATACCTGCACCAGGGGTGCTCGAGATGCCCACAACTGAACCTGGCATTGACAGGGTGGGTGTCACATGACACCAGGAATGAGGAATGGATAGTGTACTGCGCAGTGTGGGCGGCACAGGGGCACCTGACTGTGTGCCCAATGTGGCTACGACAGCGACCAATGCCTGTGTCAGCCTGTCAATGGCAGCAGTCACATCCATCTGCAAATGGTCAATCCATGACAGGATCTCTCATTGTCCCTGCTGTGTCACTCCAGAGCCACACACAGTGCCTCCACGGATGTTGCAACCCGCATCTGCTGCTGTGCTCGTCAAAGAGGTTGTCTGCCACATCGGCAATCTGTCCCTCAGGGTATGGAAGGGCCTGATGTACAGCACCTTGAGGGTGGGTGCTGCTCACCTGGACCAGGTATGGGCAAGTCCACAGGCAGTGCACCTACATCACCACTGAGCCCTGTACCCCAGTCCTGGTGGGTGACTGCTGCCCCTCCGCCTGCTGTGCCCTAGGGATCAGTTGTTCCACTGCTGTGGCTGCAACAGTGCCAGTGACCTGCACAGCCACTGGTGCTGCCTACCCGGTGCTGACAGGCACTGCCTGGGACTGTGCTGACATGCTGGCACACACGTCCGAGAACCAGCTAGGTCCATGGGTGTGACCTGTCCTGCTGTGTGTCCATTCTGACACACACATGTCAATACCCATAATGGTCATTGCTTCATCAATGGTGCAGGTCTGTACCACAGCCACAGCGTGCTGGCATGCTTGCATGCCAGACCACTGAACACAAGAAGGGCACCCCACACCTGTCTCACTGATATCAGAGATTGCAGCCAAGCATACACTGGTGCAATGCACACTGGCAACCTGTGGAGGTGGATGGTCCCTCCTCCAACTCCGGATGGCTGTCCGCAGTGGACAGGCCCTCCACCGCTGACTCCTGCAGATGACAGGATCTGTAACAGAAAGGAAGGACACGTTAGTGCATGTGATCTACCTTCCCCTGACCATGACATACCATGCAGTGATGGCTACCACCTGTCTGGAAGCCACCTCCAGGAACACCCTCAATGGCACTGTGCTGCATGCTTGCAGTGAGCCTGTTCTCTGCGAGTCAGCTGCACCACCTCCAGCTGGCCCCGCCTGTTGCAGCACATGCCGCCCTGATGGCTGCCACCTTCTCCTTCACCCTCCTCCTGTTGGTTCCCATCTTCTTTTACACTCCTGCACAGGCGCTGGTGGCTGCTGTGCAGGTTGACGCTGCGATGCCACCCCTCCCATGCAGCAGCATGGGCCTGAAGTGCCCCGCTGTCCACTGAAGTGGCTCTTCATCCAGGTAGGCCTCGAACAGTGCCTCCGTCTCAGCCTTAAGTTAGTTAGGCCTCTCTTCTGCCCACCATCATCCTCCTCACCCAGTCCTTGCTCAGTCATTTCACAGCCTGCATAGGTGAGAGTGGTCACCTGTGACTGTGCAGTACACAGCAATTCCCTGAGGCCATAGTCAGAACATCACAATGCATGCAACTCACCTATCAACTGCAGTAACTGAATATGGCCACTGCAGAACAGTGTCGCATATTTATAGTGCAATCCATGCAAATTAGGTCTGGAGGAACTTTAATGAGATGCAAATCACGCTGCTAAGCAGGTGAATGGCTGATCGGATGATTTGCATATACGGCTGAATATCGCTTTTAAACTTTACTTATCTGGTTGAATGGGCTGAGCCAATGGCACAGTTCTGTGACTGCATAGTACACCACACTCGCGCATGCCCAGATAGCTTACGCAGGCGTCTGCTGTGCTGATGGCGTGCTGTCGTGGTAGGCAATTCAGGGCATGGCCACCATTGTGCCAGTGGTGCTACACAAGCGGTCACTACATGGCGCTGTGGCACAACTGCACAATAGTTCACTGTGGCAATGGCACACAGGTGACAATCGCGCTGGACGCACAGACATCAATGGCGCTGTGTGCAGCCATGTGCCAGAGACCCATGACCCTGTGCCCGACCTTGCCCCTTGGCGCTGTATGAATGGTGTGTCTGCAGCTTTATTGTGCTGTTCGGTGACTGCGCGATAGGGACTGGCGGCGCTATACCGACTAGCGTTGATAGGGAATAAGCGGCATTGTATTGCGCAATGATTTCACGTGGGATTGCCATGCTGCGGGCACCATATTGCCTACTATACATCCAGCGATGGCACACAGAAGAGCCCCCCAGTGGAGTGCCCTCGAGCTGGTGAACTTGGTGGCTGTAGTGGACCCTCACTATGGCCCACTATATGGGGATGATCCCTAGACAGGACCAGGACACAAGTGTGGCAACAGGTGGCCACTGAGCTGGGCGGCCACTGACTGATGGAGGTCAGTGGAAACAGTGCAGGCACCGCTATGGGGACCTGCAGAGGAGGGAGCTGGCGCTACTGGCACATCTGTGGTCACATGTCAGGAGGGACATGGTGCCTCGGCCAGGTGGGTGATCTGTCTATGCACCTGTATGGTCCATATGGGTAACACTGTCTATTGTGTCCCTCACATGGGGGAGGGTTTGTCTAGGGTTGGCTGTGGCAGTGTTAACATGATATGTGATATATGGATCTGGCTGGGTGGCGGGCACACTCATTGGGGCAGGGGAATATTCTTTGGGATTGCACTGATGTGTTTCTCACCTTTTGTTTCCACAGCCATGGTGGAGTGGAGAAGGGCCATGGCTGAA
Organism: Neoceratodus forsteri; assembly: GCA_016271365.2. Taxonomy (NCBI): domain Eukaryota; kingdom Metazoa; phylum Chordata; order Ceratodontiformes; family Ceratodontidae; genus Neoceratodus; species Neoceratodus forsteri. The sequence continues at coordinate 90,588,284 of CM028136.1, forward strand.
GAGCAAGGAGTGGTGCTAGTGGTGCCCGAGCGTGGTGGTGGTGAACCACGACAGCAGCAGCAGCCTGATGAGGTGAATGTCATGACATCATGATTGCTATAGCATGCTGTTTGACAGGGTGGGGGGCAGGGCATGCCACCATCCATGGACACCACTGCCATGCGTGACATGTGACAGTCAGCACTGTCCAGTGGTACTGCATGTCTGGGAGTGCATCAATGGTGGTCCATGCCATGCACTGGGCACATAGCTGTGGCACTGCCTGCCCACGCGCCACATTACTGTACAGCCTTGGTTGTGCTGTGCTGGACATGAGCGGTGTGTGTGTGTGTGCAGTGGTACACATGGCTGTTGCTGCCTGGTTGGGCATGTCTTGTGCACATGGTCACTGTGGGTGGGTGCAGTCCATCACAGCAGTGGGGCACTTGGCTGTATGCCTTGCATGATGGGTGGGCTTCAGGGATATGGACAGTCACACCCATTGACTCTGATCCCTTGTCCTAGGTGTCCAGATACTCACGCCAGATAGAGAGCTCCATGCAGCAGCTGTTGCAGGTGGCAATGGACTCGCTCGTCATCCTGCAGGACCTACAACAGCATGGGATGCGAGGAGGAAGGAGGCCCCGGACCAGCACCAGGCAGCATGGGAGCAGGCTGGCAGACAGTAGCTGCCCATCACCTCCCCTTTACCTATCCCTCACACTCTGCCTTCCTCTCCCAGTTGTTCACCCTGCCCCTTACCCACCCCTACCTTGTACCTGTACCCCACCCCTGTTTTGTACATTTGTAAATAGTTCTTGTTGTTGTTCTACTTATCGTTGTTCTTTTGTAATACAAATATTTTGATATGAATACTGTGGTGGTCTCTGATTTGCAGCTGGCTATAGGTGCTCAGTTGCAGTGGTGTGCATGGCATCTGGGGTGGTATAGTCATGTGTATGTGTGTGTGCATGGGGATGTTCTCTGGTGTGGGAGTGGCTTTCAGTCGGTATCAGAGTTGGTCAACTGGGTGGCAAACTGGTTGACTGGCAGAAAACAGAGGTGGTGGTAAATGGTATACAGTCAGAAGAGATGCAAGTCACAAGTGGGGTACCTCAGGGATCAGTCCTAGGGCCAGTCCTATTCAACATCTTCATTAGTGACCTCGCAGATGGACTAGAGGGTAAGGCTTGTCTGTTTGCAGATGACACCAAGATCTGCAACAGAGTAGATGATCCAGAGGGGTGGGCAGAATGAGAAGAGATCTGGATAAACTAGCAGAATGGTCAGAAGAGTGGCAACTGGGATTTAATGCAAAGAAGTGCAAAATCATGCACATAGGGAAGAGAAACCCTGAAGTCACTTATAGGCTGGGAGGGAGTTGCTAGCAGTCACAAAGGAAGAAAGAGACTTGGGCATCATCATCACTGATGACCTGAAATCATCAAGCAGACCTCTAAAGCAGTAGGTAAGGCTAGGGGGTGTTAGGGTGTATTAGTAGGGTATCACAAGTTGTAAGAGGAGGTAATAATCCCTCTGTACAAGACATAGGTTAGGCCCCATCTGGAGTACTGCGCAGTATTGGAGGCCACACCTTCAAAAGGACATTAACCAAATTGAGGCAGTCCAGAGAAGGGCAACCAAAATGGTGCAGGGACTGCATCAGAAGACATATGAGGACAGATTAACGGAGCTCAATATGTATACCCTTGAGCAAAGGAGGGAGAGGTGATATGATCGAGGCATTCAAACACCTTAAGGGCATAAACAAGGTGAAAGAGTCTAACATGTTTAAATATAAGAAAATAGCAGGACAAGAGGACACAGCATGAGATTAGAGGAGGCCGATTAAGAGGGAATGTGAGGAAATTCTTTTTCACAGAAAGGGTGGTAGATGCATGGAATGAAACACCACAAGAAGTGGTGGCTATGAATACAGTGCAGGGCTTCAAACATGCATGGGATAGGCATAAGGAGCAATACAAATGACTATGAACAGATAGGTCACTGACAAAGGCCAATGGCACATTTATAAGGTAGAAAAGAAATGGGCAGACTGGATGGGCCTTGCGGTACTTATCTGCCGTCAACTTCTATGTTTCTATGTAAACCTTTTCCATTTGGAATTGTAAGTAGCCCTGGTGGAAGGCTTCCTGCGGCCTTCAATATATCCATTACACTTGGGAAAGGTGTAAATCAGCAACTCTAACTCTTCAAGAACCAAGCCTTGAGATTGAGAGATTTGAGATTTGGGGACCAGACCCTTCCCTGGGCACAGGTTAACAGATTGTTATTCCTGAGAAGGGACAAGGGAGGATGGACTGCTAAGGACAGCAGGAGTGGATACCAGGGCTGTCTGGCCCAATCCGAGCTATCAGAATGACTTTGCATGATTGGGATCTGATTTTGACTAGCACTTTGAACAGGAGAGGAAAGGGAGGAAGGCATGAAACTTCCTCCCAACTGAGGGCTAAGGCATCAAGTGGGAGTGAGCCCAACACTGGGGCCTGCAGCAAACAAGAGGAAGTTGGTGATTGTCTGGGGCAGCAAAAGATCTATCTGCGGGATGCCCCATCTGGCAAAACTACTCCCAAGACCAGGGGATCCAGTGACCATTCGTGGTGGAACTGGGAAATCCTGCTGAGCATCTGCCAGGACATTGTCCTTGCCAGGGAGGTGAACTGCCATAAGGGAGGTGTTCAGGGAGTAAGCCAGAGACCACAACTTCATCACTTTGGTGCACAAGGCCATAGACCAAGTGCCTTGCTTGTTGATGTACCACATTGTAATGGTGTTGTCTGTTCTGACCTGAATACTCTTGTTCTGAACAGATTTGGAAAAAGCTTGAAGTGCTAGAAAAACTGCTCTGAGCTCCAACAGGTTGATGTGGAGCAGAGATTCCTAGGAGACCACAGACCCTGGGTGGTGAGGTCGCCGTGTGAGCTCCCAGCCCAAGAGGATGCATCTGTAGTATGGATTACAGAATGAGACTGAGTGACAAAGGAACCCCTTGTCTCAGGGTTGCTCTGATCCTGCCACCACTGTAGGGCTTGGATCAGGTTCAAGTTACTGAGATCAGCTTGGTAAGAGGATCCTTTCTTTGAGACCAAAAAGCTCTCAAATGGAGCTGGATGTTCCTCATCTGAAATCTTGCTCCTTGCACAACTGCTGTGGAAGCAGCCATGTGTCCTAGGAGCTGCAGAAAATGCCTTGTTGGTCAGGAGACCTGCAGGGTAAATGAGGAGGCCAGGGAGACCAGGGTCTTTGCCCTGTCCAGGGGAGGAAGGCCCTGGCTTCCTGTGTGTTCAGTTCTGTGCCTATGAAGGTGAAGCTGGACCAGCTCTAGAACTGACTTTGAGAGATTCAGAAGGAAACCTAGAGAGGTAAGCAGTTGCTGCGTTATCTGAAGAGTGTAAACTGACCTGGTCTGAGGACTGGCCTGCTAAGAGCCAGTCATCCAGGTAAGGAAAGATGGCAATCTTTTGCCTTCTTAGGTAGGCAACAGCTATAGCCAGGCATTTGGTGAATACCCTTGGGGCAGAAGTGAGGCCGAAGGCATGGCTCTGAACTGGTAGTGGCCTGAGGGCAGCTCAAACCTGAGGTACTTTCGATGGGAGCTTCTGATGGGAATATGGAAGTAGGCATCCTTGAGGTCCAGGGAAGCTAGCCAGTCCCCTGGCCTTAGAGAGGTAGAATAATTCCCAGAGTCACCATTTTGAACTTTGGCTTTAAAAGGTGCTTGTTTAAATATCTGAGATCCAGGATGGGCCGCCATTCTCCTGTCTTTTTTGGGGTAAGGAAGTACCTGGAGTACAAACCTTTGCCCTGGTGTAGGGAGGAACCCTTTCCACAGCTCTGAGAGCCAGGAGGGTAGAGACCTCTGCCTCTAGGGTGAGTGCCTCTGATGGAGTTGCAGGTGGAAAAGATCTGGTTCAGCTTTGGAAATTTTTGAAGCTGAGAACCAGTCCCTGGCTACTACTTCCAGGACCCACTTGTCTGATGTTAAAGACTTCCAGTCCTGGACAAAGTAAGCCAGCCTGCCCCTACAGGTAGAGGAGAATTGACCCTGGCAATCCCATCAGGGTGCCTGCTTGGCAGGGCTTTATGCTGAGGGGTGGAAGCAGACCTGCTTGTACCCTGTCTGCCTCTCCTCTAAAGAACCCCTCTGAGCATAGGTAGAGGAGGAAGCTTGGTCTGGTAAAAGGCCTATGAAAAGGCCTGCCCCTGCCTCTAGGAAGCTGCTTTTGAGGATGGCCTGCCTTTCCTTGGCCTGTGCACTCCTATAGGTGGTCCTATATTCATCCATTTCTTCATGTAATTCTCTGTTTGCTCCCAAATAGAGAATTTCCCACAACAGGAAGATCCATGGCCTAGACTGGGTATCCTGAGACAGGGTAGTACATCTGAGCCAAGCCATCCTGCAGTGCCACAGATGTAGCCATGACTCATTGATCATTAGAGTCCACTGCAGCATGAAATTACACCTTGGATGCCTCAATACCATCCATAGCCACCTGTTCCAGCTCCCTGGCAAGCTGGTCAGGGACTTGTTTTGCTAGGGCCAGCACAGTATCTCATCTGGATTTCTGGTACCTAGCAGCATAAACCATATAATTTGCTTGTCTAAGTCCCAAAGATGCTGCCATGTACTGTTTCTTTGCCATAGCATCAATCTTCCTGGAGTCTTTCTCAGGGGGTGTGAAGCTAGGGGAATATTAGCCTGTCACAGGCTGCAGCCTGCACTACTCCCCACATGGCTGCATTGTTGAGTGAGGAAATCAGTGTCGGAGACCGATAGGTATACCTCTTGTCCATCCTTTTATCCACGGGAGGTATAGTGTGAGGAGTTTTAAAACTTTTACTGTCTGTTTCCGAAAAGATTTATGCAAATGAATAGACAGACTCCTAGACTCTGGAATATCCATCATTTCTACATAGTCTGGCTCCTCTTGGTCATCAACAGCTTCCTCAACAGGGAGCTGGAGAGTTTCAACAACTTTTTATAAAACATGAAATGAGAAGGGACTCAGAAAGCCTTGGGGAGAAACCCTAGGGTCTATCTGGAGAGATCAATGGGCACATCCAGATCTTCAAAACCATATTCACTCTCCTCATATTCCTCTTCCCCCCGGTTCATAAAAATCCTCAAAATCATAATCTTGAACCGGTGGAACCGCCCAACCGAATGCTTACCTGAAGGTGTTGGTTCGGTCGGAACGGAGAGAGAGAGAGAACTGGACAATTTGAATTGCTTTAGCTATTTCCTCAGCAGTTGGGGAGAGAACTTTTGGCTCTACACTAGCTGACTTTCTAGTCCTTTTGCTGGAATCAGCTCCTCAGAACCGGCTCTTCATTTGCCCGAGTATCAGCCCTGGTCAGAGGGCACTCCTCGAGTTCGGTTGGCACGAACCGGGCTGGCCATCGGGTCAGCGGACTTTTAGCCTCCTTTGCCTGAGCCTGCCAACTCTCTTATTTATGGTGGCAGCAGGGAAATTGTGACAAATCTGGCAGTCTGAATTGAGGTGAAACCCCAGACAATAGACACATGTGTGTGTGTGGGTCAGCCTTAGCAAGCTTCCCCACAAACACTACAGTGTTGAAACCCAGTGGGTCCGATTTTTCTTTTGGGTTTCTCAGACATAATGCCAGCCTAACCAACTTGCTCGTTTATGGCAATCCACCAAGCAAGACACCCTTATCGGTTCCCAACCATGTCACGGGCGTGGAAAAAACGTAATGAAATCTGTTTTTTAGAACCGATAAGAACCGGGAACCACACTCTAAAAAGAGACTAGTAGATTTTAAATACAAACCTGATCGGTTCAAACCGAACCGATAAAGAATTACAAGTTCCACACAGAAAAAATAAATGTAAAACCTATCTATTACTTACATTACCACAGATAGAGCTTGAACCGACCGTTTGCGGTTTAATTTCAGCTAAAACCAAAAATAATACTTTTAAACCAACAAAATGAACCGAGCAGAAGGAGAAATCTCCGGACGACTGTTCAGTGAGGCGGAGTAAAGAATCTGACAGATTGCATTTGAAGCACAACAGACAGAGTTTTCAACGAGCTCTGGCTCTAAGTTCCATGCCTGCATGGAAAGTTAACTATTTCACCTCCAGAGCAGTTCTAACCTGTGGTCATACTGCAATTGTCATAATATAGCAAGACTTCATGTCGCTTGAAACTGTGAATGCACGTAGTAATACAGTCATTATATGGATTTTTCACCAAATTTTCAACATAGGTATTTTGAGACCTCCATTCATGAACAGTGTCACTATGATTTTCATAATCTCTCCCAAACACTGATTTCCCACACAGACATCGTGCTATTTATGCCAGAAGTGTGAAATGCATTTCGGCCAGGATATTGAAAATGAAAGCTGAACTGTTCAAGAGGAGGTGTAAAAACTACAAATGTTGAAAATCTGGAGTGAAAATATTACAAATTATGAAGTTACGATCGTACGTAGAAACTGATGCAACACATGCTCTAAAACAGACATTTTTTTGAATTTTGTCACCAAATTTCAACATATGCTTTTTGGGAGCCCACCTCATGAACAGTGACAGTGTTGTTTTGTTAATTGGTTCCAAAAGGTGATGCCATGCAGTGACTGCAAAATCACCTTTCAGGACTGATTAACCAGATGGCAGTGACTGAATTCATGAAGTTGGGTACCAAGAACCCCTGTTGAAAATGTGGTGCCAAAATTCCCCAAAATGACCAAGATATGCACCAAAGTTGAAAAACCTTATTTATGCCATTATACAGCTTACCACATTTCTTCAGTTCACGGTCGGCTTTGAAGAGTGCAGACATGTTCCTGGTCCACGAAGACCATTGCACCATGCTCCAGAGGTAAGTATGTGGTGGGGGGTGGCGAGGTGGGTGTGCAGAGGGTGGTACTGGGTTGGGGAGGGATAACCGGAATCAACGAGGAACATTTTCTAGTTACAGGTTTAATTTTCTTTTTTAAAAGCCTCACGGGAATGTTTTCTTTTTACAGGGACATTTGGCACACTGGGTGGGCTCCCAGTGTGTCACCTGAGTGTTGGGGGCTGAGCTGACAGGATTGGGCATCCCATCAGCAATTATCAAGTGCTGGGGGAACAAGGGGCGAGGGCGATTGGGCACCCGCCTTGGCACAGAAGAAATTGGGGCATTATGCCAACAGGGGAATGGCCCCCCATTGGCAAAAGTGAATGGAGGGGGCATGCATACAGGGGATTGGGTACCCCATCAGCACATAATAAGTGGGGGTGGCAAGAGCCAAGGGAGATTGGGCACAACTTCAGCACACAACAAATTTGGAGGGGGCATTATGCCGACAGGAGGGCTCCCGTCAGCAAAATGAACTGGAAGGGCATGCCATCAGAGGATTGGGCACCCCCATTGTTTTTATTTTTAACTGTACAGAAGAAGGCCTGGACTCAGCTCATTCACACTGCTGTAGCTACAGCAGTGTGAATGTCAAACCAGGAATGCACGCAAGAATGCAACTTCAAAGGACCAAGCCGCTACATTTGGTGCAGCTCCAGTCCTTTGAAAAGTTGTCTTGCTCAGCCCAAACAGCTGAATGTGAGTCATCACCTGCCCCTACAAATGGAGATCTCCATTGGGCACACCTCTGTAAAGCACCTTATAGCAATGAGTTTGTCTGCTCCTGTGCACACGACAAACTCAAAAGGAAGTAACAACAGTTCCTGAAGCTGTTACAATAAGTTGTTTAGTGACAAAAACAGTTTCTGATGAAGAACTACATGGTAAACTACTGTCTGGCATGATTTTATGACTAAAATGGCAAATGCACCAAATTTGGGAGGACAGAGGAAATCTGTAATGCAAAATCAGGGATGTTCTGAAAATCAGGGATGGCTAAGAGGTATGGCACAAAGATTGAAAATCAAGTTAGCCAGCCTGGGAGTGGGTCCAGGGTGATAGCCTGGGAGGCAAACTGGCTGCACAACAGGACACAGGAGTAATAGTAAATGGAACTCACTTGGAAGAAAGGAGGTTATGGGGGGTACCTCAGGGTTCAGTAGTAGGTCCAGTCCTCTATAATGTATTTATATAGGAGACATTGCAGAGGGTCTGGAAGGAAAAGTATGCCTCTTTGCTGATGACACAAAGATCTGCAATAGAGCTGATACACAAGGGGTGGAAAGGATCAGAAGGGACTTGGCAATGTTGGAGAAATGCTCAGATGTGTGACAACTTAGATTCAATGCAAATAAGTGCAAAGTAATACACATGGCAAACAAAAACACAGATGAAGAGTACACAATAGCAGGAGAGGTACTAACAACAACAAAATCGAAAAGACCTGGGGTAATCATATCAGATCACCTTAAGGTAGGCAAGCAATGTGAGAAGGCAGTAAGGAGAGCTGGGGGATACTGGGATGCATAAGAAGAGGCATCACAAGTAGAAAATGGGAAGTGGTTATCTTTCTATATACAGACAGTTGGTGAGACACCATCTGGAGCACTGTGTGCAATTTTGGAGACCCCATCTCTGCAAGGACATAAATAGGATGGAGGTGGCCCAGAAGAGGGCAACTAAAATGGTGCAGTGTCTGCATTAGAAACTGTATGAAGAAAGACTGAGAGAGCTTAATATGTATACCCTTGAGGAAAGGAGGGATAGAGGGACATGATAGAAACTTTCAAATACCTCAGGGACTCAACAAAGTCCAGGAGGTAGCATCTTTCAGAAAAGAGATGTGCAAGAACAAGGGGCACAATTCAGAGATGGGGGTGGCTCATGGGTAATGTGAGGAGAGTGGTGGACACATGGAACTGCCTTCCTGAGGAGGTTGTGGGGTCCAAAACAATGAAATTCAAGAATGCATGGGACAAACATAATGCAATTATAGTGGGGTATAGAAGGAAGTAGGCTGTTGGTAAACTTGAAACTTAAGCTTATCCAGTAGATAGGAAAATGGGCAGACTGGGTGGGCCAAGCAGACCTTTCTGCTGTCTAAGTCTATGTTTCCATGTTTCTATGTATTGTATTGCTTTAAAATCAAAAGTTTCAACTCTTATTTCCAGCAAAGAGTTGAAAATTATTTTAATCATGGTTAACTTGGTTAATTCTACTACTCATGTTACTATTTGTTTGGGTGGCCTTGGATCCATTTGTATCAGGGACGCACATGGTCAGTACTTGATATCTTTTGACAGTATTCATATGTTGTTTTCTTAATCCATTCTTGTGTATTTTTCTGTCTTGAACAGGATAATGTAGCATTTGTGGAGGAAGAGGAATTAAAAAAACAAATTAGAGACGAACTATAGTTTCAGTCAACTTACCATCTGCAAAAAGTAGAATGGGAAGCATGGCCATCCAAACTGAAAAAACATCAACATGTGAAAAGCAATCACATTACCATCATTAAAAATGGTTCCTGTTTTAACCTCTTATTAAATTCCTTGCAAAGTATCCATATGGTAATATTACCCTATTATTTAAACTGTTTTAGGAAGGAGCACCACCCTTATGTTCAAGTCCCATTCCATGTTCAACCACTGTCTCTTATGTTAAGTCATTATTTTAAAATGGAAACATGCTAGCATGGCTGGGGGCATGGTTGTGCATACTCCACTGGTCCTTGAAATCAGATTTGGAGTGAAAGTTGGGCCTCCATACACACCAACCTCTATTGTTCAGTTACTGCAAATGAAAAGGAAAATGTTTATACAGTGCCTTTCATACAAACTGTCCCAAAGCACTTTTTCATCCAGGAGAGGATTTCATTTCAGGCAACATAGGGAGATTCAAGCAGCACAGAGATAGGGTCTCAGATTCCTTCGCTTGTCTTGGATGTGGTCCTCTCCCCTTACCAGCCGCCTCTCAACTGCTCTGTCTGCCTTGGTAAGTTCTCTTCAGTCTGGAAAACTGTTGTCATCATCCCTATTCACAAAAGCGGTGACCGCACTTCCTGGGAATATCGTCCCATCTCTATCCTCCCCACCTCCTGTCGAAAGCCCTGAAAAAAATCATCTCATATCAGCTCATGGATTACCTCACTAAATATGACCGTCTCTGCCATGAGCAACATGGATTCTGGTGAGAGCCACAGTAACACCACCGCCTTCCTAGAATTCACCAGTTTTATCCACTCTGCTCTGAAAATGGGTGCCTGGTTGGCTCAGTCTTCACAGACCTTTCAAAAGCCGCTGACACCATTAATCGCACCCTCCTCCTATCTGCCCTCTCCCACTTAGGCCTCTCCCTGGAGGTTATCACTTGGTTTACGGACTGCCCATCCACTAGGTCCCAGTGTGTCAAAACTAATGGCACTCTCTAACTGCCTCCCAGTCCTATATGGGGTGCCCAAGAGTTCAATCCTGGGGCCCATTCTGTTTTGCCTATTCCTTAATAACCTACCCAAGGCCTGCTCTGAGAAAGTCCTCTTATATGCAGATGACTCAGTCCTCTTCTCCTCTCCCACAGACCCCATCTCCTTTCGACTGTCCCTCAGAATTCCTTCACTGAGGCTGATTCAAGCAATAAACCATGACAGGGTGTGGGTTATGGGGATTTACCATGGCTGGCGTGGCTTGGCACGCAGTGGTCAAATCCAGGTCAGCTGTGGAAAATCCCCATAACCCATCACCCTGGAGTGGTTTATTGTGATTATACCTTGGTTTCAGTATATAATTGGTTTTAAAAAATATGAAGTTTTTTACCCTAAAATTTTGCTTTTATTAGAAATAACTTACGCTGAGATAAATTAGTCCGTGATGTAAGTGTGCTGACAGGAATGTGGTGTTTGATGTTTTTTATTTAGTGGCTCATTTCTGTTTAGTCAAACTGAAGGGCTGCCAGCCATGGTTGGTTCTGAGGTTGCTGCGCTTTTTCGGTAGGGAGGTAAGTCTGCAAAGTGATGCTACCACTCAAAGTTTTTTCCATTTACTTTTTAGGGACAGTGGATTAAATATAGGACACCAGGAGATTATTTGATGATTTACTCTGGAACAACGCTGCTGAGACTGCAGGGCAAAGTGAACACTATGGGGAGCTGGGAGACTGAAAAAGAAAACAAACAGAAATGAGGTAGTCATTTTAACATTTTGAGCTGGCATACTGTGTGTAACTGTTGTGAACTGGTGCATCATGACTCCATTTTGAAGCATGGATAGACATGCTGGACCAGTGTTCTCACCCACATTGTCACCCTCTGTCAGGGTGCCCCACTCCGCTCTTGCCACTCTTTTGTGACTCCCATGAACCATTAGGAGAATTTGTCTCTGCATGCCAACAGTCCCTCGCCTGTACCAATCCCTTCTGTGGTGGCTACAGGAGGACGAGTTTAAAAATACTTTTTTAAAGTGCTGACAGGGGTTGCAGGGTATGATTGCAGATTTGAGTTCACAGCACAAGTGAGGTTTGCAACAGTTTAGCTGGGGATTAAACATAGGTTTGCAGCTGTGGAGTTTGGGGGTTGGAAGAATTTGAGAGCTGCGGTTGACTGGCACCTTTGCCGTGGGTATGTCATACAATTTATCACAGCAGAAAGGTGGCGTCAGCCAATTAAAATACAGGCTTGAGTCTTTGTTTTGAGTCCATGGTATAATCCTGGTTTGTCAATCACAGGTTAGTACTAAATCACACAAAAACAAGGTTATGTTGTTTACCCACAACCAAAGCAAATTCAAAGGAACCCACTCCAAATTCTTACCAGTCATCTCCACCCGCCTCGAGCAGGTGAATACCTTCAAATACCTCAGTATCACCCTTGACTTCACGCCACCTTCCATGAACATATTCACCTCCTCAGCACTGCAATCATCACTAGGATTGGCCCCTTTATCACCACAGAAGCTGCCTCTCCCCAGATGCCCTTTGGCTCACAGTCTCTTCCTCCATCCTGTCCCTCATAGACTATGGGATCTTGGTCTATGGGTCAGCTGATAACACTGCCCTCCATAGAATTAGGGTCTCTGTAAATAAAGCCTGCCATCTAGTCATGGGTAGTAGCAGGCTCACTCCACCTGCACACCATACAATCTAACCAACTGGGTCAACTTTGATGAAAGGTTAAGGTACCAGACCTGTCTGTTGGCCAGGCAAAAGCCAGTGGCCTCACCTGGTCTCCTCTCTCTCCAACCAGCACCCACAACTGTAGCCACACAGATTTCATCCAAACCTACCCTCCTAGTACCACATTTCAGGACCACCTTGAGGCAGAGATCCTTCTGTTACAGAGCCCCTCCTGGCTGAACTCTCTACCCAGCCTTATCACCCTAGAAAACAAACTCATTTGCTTTAAATCCCTCTTTTGGGACCATCTTCTTTCCTCCCATACCTGTAACTGTCCTTAGTTTGACCAGTCCCCTGGTCCCCTCTTTCTGTTCCTGCCCTTTCCTTCTCTGTACTCACTGGCCAGCTACCTCATGACAAGGGACTCCTGCCTGCCTATCTATCTTTTCAGGGTTACACCTTCTCCAGCTACTGTGAGGAATCATACTCCTTGCAAGCAATGAATGTCTACTATTATAATCTACCTGGTATTCTTGTTCACTGTTTTATGTAAAATGTCTGTTAGAAAACTATGTTCCTATTTAATGTTTGTTTGAACCCGATGTACTATTTTGATGTGAAGCCTTGTAAAGGTATCTCTGACTCAAGGTTTGTAATTCTGATGTTCAAAATAAAATAGTCTCGACGAGCCAGAAATGGTAAGTACAGGATGTTAGTGATTGGCAAGAGTTACACAGTGCATAAGTGGTAGTTGTGAGATTCATACCTGGGACTCAACTAGAAGTCCAAAGTTGGCAAGGATGCTCGAGAAAATTTGTTTGTGAAGTTTTCGAATTCACCGAAGTGCCGACTTTGAGATGTTTTTGGCAGTTCAGTTGCTCTTTTTCAGCTGAAGTTATGCAGATTTGCGAGCAAAGTTGCAACTTCACTATGACTTCACCTGAAAAGTTTAATTTAACTAGGAAATCTCAATGCAAGGTGGAGAAGTTGACAATTCACAAACTTATTTACAAAGGATGAATTTCACAATTTGCCAGATTTTGCAGCAAAATAAAACTTTCGTCATCTCTAGTTTCCACATGTTCTCATTAACGGCTTCAACCATTAACTTAAACTGCCTGCCAGCCAGCTGCCACCCCTAAACTACTGCCCAGAAAAAATGAATAACTATACATTTTGAGGACACCCAAACCTTTATTGTCTACCTACTAAAGGCTAAAGTATCTGGTTCTCCAAATATTCTCACCAGTTTGGTGATCTGGATGAGAGATAACAAGATGTCAGCTGAAAGAGGTGCTCAGGTATGGGAGGAAGCATGGTTACTGGTGCACAGGCTGGGGTTCACTAAGGACAACAGTTGGTCCATTTTCAAATCCTGCCCCATGTCCTGATAGGCCTTCTTGTTCCCTTCATCTGTGATGCTGTACTATATGTTTCCTCTAGCTAGCTCCATGTCATCCAAAGAGATGGGGTCATTCAGGACACCAGATGTGAAAGAGCAGCAGACAGTTATGAACATACAAATGTACAAAAGCACCAGGAGGAAAAGGCTAATTGTCTGTCAAGTCTGCGGAGTGTGCAGCTTGGTGTCTACTTTCCTGAAGCATCCCCTTCCAGTTCCTTACCATTATTCCCACCCCAGATCTCCCCCTTTGTTCTTATCTGTACTTACCCTCCCTTTGACTCTATCCCATCCCCTTTTAAAACTTTTCACTGTCTTCAGTGCGAGCAACTGCTCTGGCAGTTCATTCCACCAAGCCTCTACCTCTCTGTGAAGTAGTGTCTCCTTATAATCCCTCCTGAATCTGGTGCACCCTTCAGCTCGACATCTCAACAGTGAAACACACAAAAAGACCATTACGGCGACAGTGGCTGTAGGTCCTTTCCATGTTTCACTTGCCCCTAGTGTTCTGCCCTCTCAGTCCAACTCCAATCTGGAGTTGATAATCCTTCAGCTCAGGGGGTGCGGGGCAGACCCCCTGTATGTGGGATGTGGAGGCTCAGCCCTGACAGAAAACACACGCAGATCAGGTGGCACAATACCTGTGTCAGTACTGTGCCTTGCTGTGTGGTAGGTTGGCATTTTCACTGCTCGACCTCCCCTGTTGCTTCCTGAATCTACCATCTTCCAGCTTTAGACTGTGCCCTTGTGACCAACAGTTCCTTTAAGTGGAACAATCCTCCAGCTTTGACCCTGTTTATGCCTTTTAAGTATTTGAAGGCCTCTATCATGCCCCCTTTTCCCTTCTATCATCCAGGGATAGATAGCAAACTCCCTCAATCTTTCCTCTTAGGATTCATCCACCAGATCTAGGATTATTTTTGTCACCCTGTGCTGTATCCTCTTCGGTAATCTTATGTCCTTTTAAGTACCAGTATTGCACATAGTACTTCAAGTGTGGCCTCACAAGTGTTCTATACTAAGGTGAGATAACCTCTTCCTTTCTTGAGGTTATACCCCTGGCAATGCACCCCAGCATTTGATTGGCCCTGCTTCCACCCTCTGGTACTGTGCTGATGCCTTCATATCCTCAGTGATTAGTAACCCTAGGTCCTTCTCTTCTTTAGAAACAGATACCTACACACCCCCAGCCAAGCGCCGGGTCCTGGAGTTCATGGCTCTGAGGTGCATGACCTTGTACTTCATTGCATTAAACCCCAACTGACACATGCCTGACCAGTGCTTGAGTTTTGCCAGATCCTCCTGAGTTCCTGCCTCCCTTTCTCACTGTCCACTGTTGCACTTATCTTTGTGTCATCTGTAAACAGGCTGATCTTGCTTCGTGATCCCTTCTGCTATGTCTTCAATAAAGATGTTTATTAAAATGGGGCCTATCACCAAACCCTGTGGTACCCCACTAGTCACTGGTCTTGGTATGGAGATCTCTCCTCTAACAATTATCCTCTGCTGTCTGTTCTGCAGCCACCTCACAACCAACCCCACTAGTTTCTCCCTGGGCCGGGTTCCTTAGCCTCCTCAAAACCTTCCATGTGGTACCAAGTTGAAGGCCTTGCTGAAGTCCAGATACAGGATATTCATGGCATGGCCCCTGTCAGCCACATTTGTGATGCCCAAAAACTTCTTGTAGTGGCACAGTGAGGAATGTGGATTGTTGGAAATGTAAGCGTAATGAGGCTGATCTGCTACATACTGTGTACTTTGGGGCTGTGCTAAAGTTAGAGGCCTATGGTCAGAAAATATTGAAGTTTTCAATTCAGTTATAGGATCTAGTATTACCCCTCCACAGTCCCCACTGATCTTTATTTTAGGAATATCCTCTGAATGTCAGGATCTGAGTAAATTTCAAAAGTTGTGGTTATGTAGTGCTTCCCAAGCGTCAAGAGGCTTCATTCTAAGATACTGAAAGAAAAGTGTGTACCTTCAATACAGGAATGGCACAACTACATGGAATTTACTTCCAGTAATGAGAGAATTAATTATTAGATGAAGGACAAATTAGAAGACTATACCAGTATTTGGTTTCCTTTATTGCATTAGAGTGGAATTATGAATTATTAGGCGTCAACAGTTGTTTTAGAGTCTAGATGCATTATGGGCAAGATTCACAAAGGGATGCGCTAACACAGCCCCAGGGTGTGCACTGGCACAATTCTTGAAGGGGTTGATGCTGGTGTATCTGATGCACCTACACACGTAGAATGGGGCGTGCTGCCTATGCAATGACATGCAGTACATCCTGGGAAGGGCTGAGAAGTGGGCATGCCCATGCATATGGAGTGCAGCCCCATTGACAGCCCACTTGGAGACACATCTCCGGGCAAGTCCGGAGATGTTACTTCCAAAAGATAAGTCTATTTCAACTAGACTTAAGTGGGTGACCACTCATTAGGCAGCCTGCTATACTGCAGACAACAGCATGGCAGCCTTCCCACCCTGGCAATCTAATATCCCCCATCTGTATCCTTGACTGTGACATTAGTGTTCCATGACATGCCCTAGTGGTATGGTGGCATCCTCCTCCCTGACCTTATCACTGAAGGAGCAGTGAAACACCTGTAGACAGCCCTGCCAGTATAGTGGGACCACCTCCACCTGATTTTTTTTTGTAAACTTTATTTTTCAGATTACAGAGTGAATTCCATTTGTGTTTTACAGAAGGTTACATCATTGTATTCATACATTTGACCAGATATAACTACTGTAAAGAGGATAACAAGAATAGAAAAGGTAAATCCATTTTTTGACAGAAGACCCAAAGATTATCGAAGGTCCTGGCCTCCCCATTTCATAGATCACCTAAAACATTGGGAACCAGTCCTGCTGCAAAGCTCATTCCATTTGTCCCCAGATTTTCATATATTTAGCGAGTTGATCTTTACTTTATATTGGAGTCTTTCCAATTTCATACAGTCCATTAATGAGCTTAACCAACATGTAATTGTAGGAACTTCATTGGTCATCCAATACATTACTATACTTCTGAGGCCTACCACCACCCCATTCTGTGTAGTTCCACATTTGTTCAAATTGAATTTCCTTGTCCCAAAGGGAGTCCAGGAGATTTTCAATGGGTTCTGCTCCCAAAGGGTGTCCCAAAATTTTGTTAATAGATCCAGTATAGCCCCCAAAATATTTGAATCTTTGGGCAACTCCAGATCATATGGAAAAAGGACCCTGTATGTATTTTACACCTTGGGCATACGTCTGAGGCTTGTGGGTCTCTTTTCTTAGCTAGTTTTGGAGTGAAGTAAGCTCAAGCAAAAATATTGTACTGGATGGCCTGAAGTTTATTATTAACTGAGCATTTTAACAAATTTTCCATAATCTGCACCCAGTCTCCCTGTAAACCCATCTGGTAGCAGGTCCTGTTCCCGCCTAGATTTTAAGTTCCCTAGTGGGTCCTGGGTTGCCCCCATCAATAGCCTATAAAAACTTCATAAAGGCTTAAAGGGCCAATCATCTTTCTGTCCCATAAATAATTCTTCTAATGGGGAGCTTGCAAACCTCTGCCCTTAAGCCATCTGGATCAATTTCTTCTTGAAGTCTAACCCATAAAAATATTGTGAAACCCCAGATTAAATGTTGTTGATAATGTTTTGAAGGGATGGCCTCCCTTCCTGCCCTCTTTGACCCACCCTGAATAGCCCTTGTCTTTTTCATTTTTGAGGAACTGGTAGTCTTGTGCACAGATATCGGATCCTTCCTTCAATAAAGCAACCAGATCCAGATCTGGGAAGAAAGTATGGGAGTGCTGGAGAATATAGTGAGCTTCTCTATATGCCCTAAATGTAACATCTGAATAGGGGTAGATAGTTTATCATAACCACCATCATACAGGTACCTCATCATGTTGTCATAGTAGAGAGCTCTACCCCCAAATTCTCCATGCTAACCCAGCCTGGGCATGTTGACTTCTCCCTTATCAGGTTCTGAATATGAGCCATTTGTGCTGCAAGATAATAATGTTTGACATTTGGCAGCCCTAAGCCCCCTGTGTCTGCAGGCAACCACAAAATCTCCTTCTTTATTCTTGTCCTTTTGCCCTGCCATATCAGCTGTGTAATGGCTCCTTCTATAGACCTAATATATTTGTTAGGTATACCTACTGGGAGTGTCTGGAACATATATAAGAACTGTGGGAGGACACTCATTTTACTAAGTTCACCCATCCTATAGTGGGGTCTTACCTGATACAATTTCAGATCATCAATTTATATTTTGTAATAGGGTTCAATGTAAAAGGTTGGGTGAGAAAAGGAGTATTAGTTGGCTAGCTTTAGAAATTTGACTATATTGATTTTATGTTGGACCTAAATGTTATTGACTGGGGTCGATGCATTTGATCCCATCAGTGGATGATCTATGGATCTATTTCTTGGGAGAATTTATGGAAGTTTGTAATAAACATGCCCCAATTAAAACAAAGATTTTGAAACAAAATTCTACATCATGGTATTCAAAAGAGCTTAAAAGTTAAAATTACTAAGGGATAAGGCATGGCATCAGGCCAAAAGAAAAGGCAATAAACAGGATTGGGATAGATTTAAAAACTCCATAATGAATGCGTTAGGGAGGTTCGAGGGCAAAACAACGTCATTTTACCCATCTGTTGGATAAAAATAGTTTAAAAGATCCTAAACATTTTTGAAAAACAATAAATACACTTACTAAGGGTCAGGGGCTGATGAATTAAAGGTTTTAAATATCGATGGCCATATGTTACAAATATCACAACAGGTACTGGACTGGCTGAATGAGTATTTTAGCAAGATGGGAGTGACTAGTTCAGCTAATCCGTTTTGCTTTTCTGGATCTTGTCAATCATTTCAGATGAGTGATAGTGGGTATATCAAACCCTTTGTATTTGAAAAATAAAAGTAGAAACTGTGATTAGAGAACTATTAGGCTTAAATACTGCTAAGGCTGTGGGCTTGAACAATATCTCACCAAAATTGCTTAAGCACGCTGCTCCTATCATAGCTTATCCTCTGACATACTTGATTAATAGATCAATAGCCACAGCGTGTATCCATTAGCTTGGAAACAATCCAAAGTTATACCTATATTTAAAGGTGTAATTAGGACAGAGATGGACAACTATAGGCCTATCTCTTTTGCGCCAGATATCTAAAGTATTAGAAGAAACAGTAGCTTCCCAATTAAGAAAGCATTTGGACGCCTGGTTTATTGAACAGTATGCAGTCTGGCTTCCGGAAATTGCATAGTATGACCTCTGCACTTGCTAAAGTAGTGGGAGATGTGGTGGCCCTGGACAGGAGGACACGTGTGGGGTGATATCTGTGGATTTATCCAAGGCTTTTGATTCCTTGGACCACCGTGTCCTCCTGGCCAGGGCAGCATCTCTTGGGGTGGTGGGTTTGAGTGGAGACTGGCTGGAGTCGTACTTCACAAATAGGGAGCCAGAAGGTTTCATTGGGTGGTTGGGAGTCATGCTTTTGCCTGTTGGATTGGGAGTCCCACAGGGCTCCATCCTAGGACCATTGCTATTCAATGTGTACGTAAATGGCCTATCTTTTCGGATTCTGAAGTAAAGTACCATCTTTATGCAAATTATACTATCATTTATACATCAGATGAATCTATTGAAGTGATACAAAAAGGCTTCAGTTAGACTTTGTTGAATTACAGATTTTCTTAAGTGATAGCGGGCTGGTTCTGAATGTGAAGAAAACACAGGCCATGTTATTACATTGAAAAAGTGACACGCTGGATGGCAAGGCCCTGGGATTGGTTGCCCTT
Organism: Neoceratodus forsteri; assembly: GCA_016271365.2. Classification (NCBI taxonomy): domain Eukaryota; kingdom Metazoa; phylum Chordata; order Ceratodontiformes; family Ceratodontidae; genus Neoceratodus; species Neoceratodus forsteri. The sequence goes on from CM028136.1 coordinate 90,607,485, forward strand.
AGGGGATTCCTGATCCAACAGACCTACATGTACAAATATTTGGGTCTCTGGATTGACAGTTCATTGTGCTGGGATATACACATTGGCAATTTGACAAGGAGTGTGAACAAAAGAATAGGGGCTCTTTATAGGGTTAGATTGGTGATGAGTATGGATGTAAGGAAAGAGCAGTGAATACAATGATCATCCCTATGTTTGATTACAGGGATACATTCTATTGCTGTGGGAGAAAACAGGACCTAAAAAGTTAGAAGCAAGTTATAATTGCTTGGCTAGATTTATCCTAGAGCCCTAGGTTAACCCACATATGCCAGCTTTATGATCATTTAGATTGGTATATGCTGTATGAGTGTTAGCACAAACATTTGCTAGCTTTTGTTTATAAAGGCCTGAAGGGGCAATACAGGAGTACATTATAGACAAATCGATCTACAGAAATAAATTGGCCTCCTGAGAAATTGTCAAATGCCAAGCCTGAAGTTGCCTAGTAGTAATCTGGATGTTGGACAACAATCTATATACTATAGAGGGTGTTGGGTTGGAATGCAATCCTTGCGACATTGTTTTTGGACAATGTTAATAATATTTGCCCTTATCCAATGTTGGCATCGGATTAGTTCACGCCTAAAAAGGCAATGTTGTATAGATATACAAAGGACATCCACAGATATATAGTGTAGGGTACCTATTAGTAAGAATGTTTAGCATCATAGGGTTTATTTAATTAAAATGGATTAGGATTAATTAAAATTGTATACAATGGTTTTGTTATTGTGTGAGAATTTGATCCGAATATGGTTTTTTTGTTTGTTATTTATTCAGCTACACTTTATTGTTAGTTCCATTATATATCATTGTAACATTTTATATTGTATGTTGTTGACTATTGCATGGGACCTCGTTGAAAATGAGCTTTGTTCAGTTGAGTTTATCCCTTATTCACACAAACTTTGTTGAATAAAAATATGTTACTACTATTACTACTACTACTATTAAGATCAGGGCAAGGCTCTCCAATTAATACATTGTTCTTTGATTTTTGTATCACTGGGAGGAGATTGGCCCTAGCCAATTTGGACATTTTGGCCATCAGTTTTATCCCTAGATATTTGACTGAAGTGGAAGGGGCACTATCACCTCCCTAGGGTTAGAGATGTCTTTGTCTTTCCCACTGGCATCCATTCACATTTGGGCCAGTTTATCCTGTGCCTAGATATAGGCTCATATATTTGAAAAATATTAAGCAAAACTGGCATCGCCTTGGTTGGGTTTTCAAGGAAAAGAAGGATATCATCCACAAACAATGATATCACATTATTTTCTCTTTCCAGTTTAATCCTTCAATCCGTCTTTTCTCACCTAATTGCTGCAGCTAATGCTTCAATTGTAAGAATATAAATTAGGGGAGAAAGAGGGCATTCCTGCCTTGTTCCTCATGTTAGAATGAACGGGATGAAACCATATTGTTTGTTAGAATTTGGGCTTTAGGATTCCTTATATAAGGCCTGGATCCAACCCATAACCCCTCCCCAAGTCCAATTTTCATAGAACTGCCATCATGAATGGCCATTTGATGCAGTCAAAGGCTTTTTCTGTGTCTAGGGCCAATAAGCCTCCCTCTCCTTTCCTCTCCTCCTGTTCATAACATTGAGTGTTCTTCTTAAGTTATGTTTTGCTTGTCGACCCTTCATGAATCCCCTGAGTACACGTATCAGCTTTGGGAGATATTGTTCCAATCTGGAAGCTAGTATCTTTGCTATAATTTTATAACATGAATTGAGCAGGGAAATTGGTCAATAAGATCCACATTTATTAGGATCTTTCCCTGGTTTGGGTAACACCGTAATTGTAGCTAGTGTAAGAGAAGAGGAGACCCCAGAGCTCAGTGATTTCTTAATCATACGGTACATCAAGGGACCCATCAAGTCCCACAGGAGTTTATAAATTTCTACCGGAATTCCATCTGGTCCCAGTGCCTTACCCACATTGGCTTTCCACATTGCCCTTTGACCTCCTCTATTGAAGCGGTGAGTCCAATGTTGCCATTACCCGAGGGTCTAGAGAGGGCAATTGGATTGTATCCAGAAACGTATCCATGCTAACTCCTGAAAGGAATTCATTTGTGTATAGGGAGGAATAAAATGATCTGAAGATGTTATTTATTTCCTGCTGGTTATATGTAATACTCCTGGGGTATTTTCTATTGAGGGATCAATCTATCTGCCCTCCTACCCTTGACCAGGCTAGTTAAGCATTTCCCTCCTTTGTCACCATCAAAATAGTTGTGTGACTTAATAATTATTAAGTTACATTCTAATCTCCAAGAGGTCAGTTGGGATAACTGTCCCTCAAGAACTCCCATCTTTGGAGGTTTGTGGTGAATGGGTTCTCATGTTTCTCCTCCAGCTCCTTTATATTATTTTCCAAATTCACCTCTTCTCTAATCATATTCTTATTTTTAAAACAGCATATGAGATAGATTCACCTCGAATAAAAACCTTAAGGCATTCCCAAACATTTCCTATACTAGTGCCTTCCAGGGGTTCAGTCTTATATATTCCTCTATTTTGTTCTTGATTTGGGCAATGTACTGGTGGTGCACCAACAGGGCTGGGTCCAGCCACCACTGGGCCTCCATACAACTGCCTTCTGGAGGGAAATGGTTACTTCAGTGGGGCATGGTCCGACACAACCATCTGACCATAAGAGGCCTCCATAACCTCCCCAATAGCTTAGAGGGAAGAAGCATGTAATCCAATCTGGTATATACCCCATGTGCATGTGAGTAGAATGAGTATTCCCTCTCTCTGGATGACAATATCTCCATGCCTCCCTCAAAGCTCTACTCTGCCTAAGGTCCTGAGGGCTGCTACTCCTTCCTGGGGGTCTTGTTTTCCTTTTGAGTGATCCCAACTTGGATCTAAGTATGTATTGAAATCACCTGTTAATATTATCTTGTCAGAGTATGGGCACAATGTCACTCCCAGCCGAGTAAAAAATCTGGGGAATCAAAATGTGGTCCATATATTGAGACCAACGTGAGCTTCACCGAGCCCACCTCCACTTCTGCCAGCACATATCTACCCTGAGGGTCTGAAGGCACCGAATGCATCTTATTAGGGACTCCTGGGTGGATCCACATGGCCACCCCTCTTGCTTTAGATGTAATTGGGGACACCAAGAAAGAACCTCCCCATGATTCCGCCAACCTTGAAGCCTCCTGTTTATCCATGTGGCTTTCTTGTAGAAGGTTAACATCTCCTTCATTTTTTAATTGTTGACCAAAATTTTTCCTCTTAACCACTGTTTTAAGACCATTAACATTCCATGACAGAAAACTTATCCGATCCATAATTTTTCATGTTTGCTATATAGCTGTCCTCCTGATGAATACCAGTTTCATGATATGTAACTGTATAAAACAAGAACTATAAACCAAACAACCCACAATCTTCCCCACATGTTAACCAAACATTAAGAACATAGCTATCACTTTGTCTCTCCAACGGGAGAGGTCATACTACCCACAGAACTGACCTCTCCCCACTCTCCTCCCAATTATGTACATTCCACTAACCTTCATGGATTGAGCTATTTAATCCACCGAGTTCATTATTTTTCTGTTGTCTAGTACTTGTCCCCCTCCATTCCCTTTATCCTCCTAAATACTGGTAGCAGATAATAAATGCACCAAAAGAATAAAGTAAACATAAAACATTGGTCCCCAAACAGGGCAGAGAAGATGCAGGAAAAAAACAATCCTGGGAGGGAACAGAGAGTTCATCTCCACCCCTCCTCACCCTTCAGCATTCAGTCTTTTATCACTCCATGAAATCCCTCTCTGAAGTCCCTCCTCAACTGAAGCTCCAGGGGGAGACTAACTCATTAAAAGGCTTAAAACAAATTAAGCTTACAATGCTCCGACGTCCAAGGATCGTATGTGAGAGGTAAACTCCAAGGTCTCTTAAAACTATTCCCTCTCCTCCAGTGTAGGCCATCTAGAACTCACGAGAGGAGAAAGGCCTACACAAGGCCCTCAACTTAATTATTTAGTATTTCCTGCATCTTCCAAATGGAGACCCTTTTGGTGCATTCCCTTCATTAAATTTCCTGATATAGTTAAACCAAATAATTCCACAACCCAAACCTGGGATCATACTTTACAAGAGAACACATGAAAGTCTGCAAGCATATACATAAAAAAGGACACCCTGCACTTTACTTATTATTATGGGATCAGCCAGGTAAGCGAGGCTCCTACTCCAGCGTTAACCCACATGATTTTTCATAACTCTTGAGGGGAGGGATGGCATCCCGGACCCCTCCAGCTCCATTATCAAGATCCTCAGTGAGTGCGATCATTACTTGCCCCCTATAACACCACATTTGGGTCCAAGTCACCTCCACATCAGCCCCTCCACATCGAGCCCAGCTCCCACTTTTAAGGCACATATCCTTATACTGCACCTAAGATCGCCCACAGATTTCACTTTGTTTAATAAATCCCATTTTTATTTACTTTCCTCCCCAACAAGCCCTCCTAGTGAGGGTCATTACCACAGTTAATAGTCTCCAACTGTAAAGACTAAAGAGTCTTATGTGATCCATTTTCTTGGCCCAGGAAGCCGGCCACCCAAGCATTTGGCATCAATAAAATAGTTAGTTTGAGATCCGATTGGGAGCCACATCCACACTGTCTGTTCCAGTCATGATAGGCCACCCTTCTGTGTTGCGGAGCAAAGAGTACACAGAAGGATTTCAATAAAGTTGTAGCTATCTCCCCAGGTCTTGTATCTTAAAGTCTCAGTCTTTAAGCATGTATTCAGTTATTCTTCTTTAATATCCAACACCAAAGATTTATTCACCCTGGTCATCCCTGCAACTTCTTTCCTCCTCCAGCTCCCCACATAGGCCAGCGCAGTCTCGCAATGATAATGAGTGCACGTTTTACTCTGGGGCTGCACAAACGAGCCAGGTAGACAAGGGAGAACTGGCAGTTCAGGACATGCAATCTCCTTTTGCTTCAGCAAATGCCTACATCTGCTGCTGGAGCTGGTAGGAGTAATCCAGGAAGACGTTCTGCTGGGACTGCTGCACTGTCGGGTCCTTGCTTCCTGGCATTTTCCAGCACTTTTGCCGGTCCTGGTATTGGAGAAACTTTACTATAACATAACGGGTCTCTGTTCTGGGAAGGTTTAGCCCGGAGATCTATGTGCCTGTTGAATCTCCAACTTTGTCTCGGGTGGAAGGTTCAAAGCTTGTCTCAAACACGTCTGGATGTAGGTAACACAGTCGCCTTTCCACAGACTCAGGTAGGCCTACAATTTGAATATTACACCTTCTTTCCTATTCTCATGGTTGTCAATATTCTATTTTAACTTTTCAATTTCTTTTAGGCACTTTGTAGATCGATGTGCATAGTATTGCTGGTGTCTTGTTGGGAGCTCACCTGGGCCTCCAGCTCTTCTAGTCATAGGTTATGGGCATGTACCATTTCGGAGATCATGTTCACATTTTACTGAAGATGCTGCAGTTGAGAAGTCACATTCTCAAAGCCTGTTTCCATGTGGGTCCCCAGGTTGTGTTTAAAATCTTGGATTAGTCTCTCAATGGAATGGTAGTGTTCTGCCATTGCTTTATCAGGCTCTGTCTGCCTCTGGGGCTCAACTTAACAGATGAGACTTCAGGCGAGTCCCGGTGCTTAGTTGATGCAGGAGAATGCGGTAGCCCCTCCAGCCGACTGGGTTCTTGACTTGTTAAAAGAGAGTTTTGCCTGCTTTGGGGAGGTTTGGTGATGTTAAGCATCTGATCTTCTTGAAGCATGAAAATATTTGTATGAAGGTGCAGGATTTAATGTGGGATGGAGGAACTATTTGGTGGATTAAGCCAGAGCTCTAGATTTAAGCCTCCATACTGCTCTGTAACTAGGTCACGCCCACCCCAACCTGATTGCAATGTGTTATGCATTGCCCTAATACCCTAGTGGTCCAGTGGACAACACATCCCCTCCAGGCACCCTCCTCCCACCCCATTCCCCATCCCAGCAGGTCCTAATGTCGCCAGTGGGTCCTGATGTGCATCGAGCAGCATGACCCACCTGCATTCCACCATGGCTGCCGCCAACAGAACTGTCTGTGAATGATAGCTACTGTACACCCTGTAGCCCATTGGTGGACCCTGATGACCAATGGACTTGCAGTGTCAGCTGTACTCTGTCATTCACATCTTGACAGGTACAGTACACCTCTAGCCCATTGGTCATCAGGGTCCACCAATGGGCTGCAGGATGTACAGTAGCCAACATTCACAGACAGCTCTGTTGACGGCAGCCATGGTGGTATGTGGGCAGGCTGTGCTGCCCACCGCATATTGGGACCTGCTGGGACGGGGATTGGGGTGGGAGGAGGGTTCCGAGTGGGGGTCACTGACCACCAGGGTGTGAACGATGGAACAGGCACTCTTGTAAATGGGTCGGGGTGGTGAGGCATTGCACAGCACATGTCCGATGCAGTGTGCAGCATATTAACAGGGACCCAGATGGGGGGCTAGACATGACCTGACAGGGTGCTGGGAATGTAACTGTCCTGCCACACACATGCAGGGGTGTCTGGTGCATTCCACGTGCAGCCTGCAAGATGCATGCAAATGGGGCCATAATGATATGCAAATGGCCCCATTGTGCTATGCATGCCTAATGGCAACATTGCATGTTGTTGTCTCTTAATGGCACAGTTGGGTGCAGCCCATCCTGAGATGCACTGCTCAGTTGGATTCCCAGCCCAGACATGGGTTGCACCAATGCACCACAGACCACAGATGCACCTGTGGTATTCAGAAAGGGGATGCGTGAGAGCATAAGCCTGGCACACACCTTCTGTGAATACCACAGTTTGTGCTTAGCACATCTCATTTGTGCTGAGATCTGAGATGCGCTGAGCTTATGTTCTTTGTGAATCCTACCCATAATTTTTAGTTTTGCAAAGACAATTGATATGATTGCACCTTTGTCCTGAAAAATATTGTCAAAGTTCAGTTTTAGGCTAAACTATTTTAGTAAAGCTATAGCAGAATGTGATAAGAAAGTCTTTATACATACTATCCTTTACAGTAGCTAAACATTGTTACCCTGTATCTGTAATGTACTGTTTTAACTCAAAATAAAAAAAAAAACTATGATGGGAAAAGAAGCCAAACTTGGACCCAATCGAAGAAGACAATTAGATTATTCTGACAAGATGTTCGAGACAAACCTGTGCTGTCTTTCATCCCAGAGACCATTACTATCCAGGAATTTTATCAGTCTCTCTTTATAATGGTCTCCATTAGTTTCTCCACAATGGAAATCAGGCTTAGTAGTTAGTAATAATAGTAAGGCTTAATAAAGGGAGGGTGTTGGGCAGAGGGTGACTGTGAAAAGGCAGAGATACTAAACAAATATTTTGCTCAGTATTCACAAATGAAGAGGGTGAGGTACCTAAACCAAACAATAGAAACACTCTGTATATGGAGGTTGATACCAGCCATTCACAGAAGAAAGGGTTCTGAAAGAACTCTTAAATCTGAAGGTGGACAAATCAATGGGTCCTGATGGATTCATCCCAGAATTCTGAAAGAACTAAGGGTAGAACAAGTGACACCACTGACTACACTCTTTAATAAATCATGGGAGGATGGGGTGGTACCTGAGGACTGGAGGAGGGCAGATGCTATTCCACTTCACAAAAGTGGAAGCAGGTCAGAAGCAGGAAACTACAGAAGTGTTTGTTTAACCTCAGTGATTGGGAAAATGATGAAATCATTACTGAAGGAAAGAACTGTTGAATACCTAGAGGCCAGAGGGACACAGAACCCAAGGCAGCATAGATTCACAGTGGGAAGGTCATGTCAGATGAATCTAATAGATTTCTTTGACTGGGTGACCAAAGTAGTAGATCAGGGAGGGGCTGTGTACAAGTCCTACCTAGACTTTAGCAAGGCATTTGACACAGTCCCACACAAAGATTCATATGCAAGTTGGCCAGCCTGGGAGTGGGTCCCAAGATGGTAGCCTGGGTAATGAATTGGCTGGAGAACAGGACACAGAAGGTAATAGCCAATGGAGTCCACTCTGAAGAAAGAGGGGTTACTAGTGGGATACCGCAGGGTTCTAGTTCTAGGACCAGTCCCCTTAATTTCTTTTTATGTTTACATTGCAGAGGGACTGGAATGAAAAGTATGTCTCTTTGCAGATGACACAAAGATCTGCAACAGAGTTGATACACAAGATGGGGTGGAAAGGATGAGAAATGACTTGGCAAGGTTGGAGGTATGGTCAAATGTATGGCAGCTAAGATTCAATGCTAAGAAGTGCAAAGTAATGCACCTAGGAAACAAAACCCAGGGAAGAGTACACAATGGGGGTGACATACTAACAAAACAAAATGGAAAGGGACCTGGGGTAGTCATATCAGATGACCTAAAGGTGGACAAACAATGTGAGAGGGCAGTAAGGAGGGTTGGGGAATACTGGGATGCACAGGGAGAGGCATCACCAGTAGAAAACAAGAAGTTGTTATCCCTCTGTACAGACAGCTGGCGAGACCCCATCTGGAGTACTGCATGCAGTTCTGGAGACCCAGTCTCCAAAAGACATAGACGGGATGGAGGCAGTCCAGAGGAGGGCAACTAAAATGGTGCAGGGTCTTCACCAGAAGACATATGAAGCAAGACTGAAGGAGCTTAATATGTATATCCTCAAGGAAAGAAGGTAGATGGGGACATGACAGAAACTTTCAAGTAACTCAAGGGAATCAACAAAGTCCAATAGGGTAGCATCTTTTAGAAAAGGTGTGCAAGAACAAGGGGCACAATTTGAAGATAGAGGGAGATGGCTCATAGGTGATGAGGTTGTGGAGTCAAAAACAGTGGTGGAATTCAAGATTGGGTGGGACAGTCATAAAGGCAATTCTGGGGGTGGGACTAGGAAGAAGTAGGCTGTTGGTTAACTAGGATCTGCAGTTTATCCATTAGGTAGGGAAATGGGCAGATTGGGTGGGCCAAGCAGTCTTTATCTGCCATCAAATTCTATGTTTCTATGTAATTGCTGGGCTCGTTCCTGGGACCACTCTTGAAAGAGGTACAATGTGAGCCATCCTCCAGTCCATGAGCACACTCCCAGTCTCCAGTCAGATGTTAAACAGTTCTGCTAGTGGGCCTGCCAGTACCTCTGCCAACTCCTTCAGGACTCTTGGATGGACTCCATCAGGTCAACCTGCTAGATTTTAAGGCCTTTCATACCCTTATACTTCTGGATGATCCCATCCATTTCTTCTGCCTTTCCCTGCCTTTCATTTGTGGTATTGGTCCATCTTTTCTTTAGTGAACACTGAGCAGAAGTACTTGTCAATGCTTCTGCCTGGTCCTCTCCTTTTTTCTTCCCACCTCTCCCTCTTGATCTGGACAATCTCCTCCTCCTCTTTTCTTTGATGTACTCGAAGAAATAATTTTCCCCATCTGATCCCCTTGCATGGATTTCTTTGAGTACTCCTCCTTGTCCTCCACCCATCCAGTTTTCCTATACCTGTTGAAGGCCATTCTCTTTTCCTCACTTTCCTGCCACTTCTGTACTGAATCAGCTAGGGTTTTGGACCTGGACTGCTTGATCTGTGTCTTGGCACATGTGTTAGTGGCCTCTAACAGTCCCTCTTTATGATGGACCATTTCTGTTCTACATCCATCCCTGGGCAAATTTCAGCAGGATGCCCCCTAGGATGCTGCCTATCCTGGCAAAATCTGCCTTGGAAGTCTACCACTCTCATCTTGTTCCTGGCTGTCTCCTGCACATGTGAATGAAGAAGCACACTGTGTGGTGATCACTGCCCTCTAGGAGGTCTTGCATGACTACATCCTGGACCTGGTCCCCTTTGCTAACATGAAATCCAGTATGTTGGCCCCTGTGGTAGCTGTCTTGGATAGCTTCCCGTAGTACCAGTAGTACCCGTTCCCTAGAATTTGTGGTAGTCATGGTCTTACAGTCAATGCCAACCAGATTGAAGTCACCCACTATGACTGTATTCCTCTGCCATTAACATTTCTGATTTGCTCTCCCTGCTCCCTGTCATTCTTCTCATTTTGTGATGGTGGCCTGTACGCCACCCCATCCTAACCTTCCTACCCTTGGAGTTTTGGAGCTGTACCCATATGGCTTCTGGCTTCCACTCTTCCTCCTCCTCCCTAGTACATGGTATCCCATTCCTCACTTAAATGGCAACCCCCTTCCCTGTCTTTGTGGTACACCCTGTATCCAGGGAGGTGAGATCCTGGTCATTGTATTTGGTGCCCCAGGTTTCTGTGATGGTTGCAATATTCACCTCGCCTTCCCCATCATTGCCTAATTCTACTACATTGTTTGTCATGCTCTAGCTTTCAAGAATAATACTTTATACCATGTCTGCTGCCTCTCCTTATCCAGTCCCTCACCCTGCTTCTGCCACTTGATAGCTTCCTCCTTCCTGTCTTCCTCCTAGGGGGGCCTTCTAGTCTCCCTGATTGGTGACTCCACTTTGTCATCTCCTCTGGCCCCTTCTTCCTTAGTTTAATGTTATTTTACTTGTAATGTAATCTTACAACCTCTGTTTCAAAGGTCTTGTGCCCTCCCTGCTCAGGTGCAGCTTAGTGGTGCATTGATCTCTTTCTTATCCACGTTCAGCCCAACTCCTGCAAACTCATACCCCATGGCTTCACCACCCCAGCCAATTGTTAAACTCCTCAATTCTCCATTTCCTAGGAGAGCTAGCCCTAGGTGTTGGGAGAACCTCAGAAAATGCCACTGATCTACCCACCTCAGTGCAGATTCTTCCAACCTCCTTGAACCTATCTTGCACCTTCTACACCCTACTCCTCTCCAGGTCATTCATACCTACAGTAGGTGCACCACAGTATTGAGGGTTATCCCTCCCTTTTCTACACACTTCTGAATGAACAGTGCCACCCTTCTTGCCATCATGTCTGGCATACACTCCACCCAGGTATGGCTTTTCCATCTCTCTTACCCCCATCTCACCCCTTTCAGAATGAAATCCCCAGAATGACTATCCTTCTCATCTCACCTGTCCTATTGTCATTGTATGCCCTACCTGTGGTCCCTGAACTCCCCATTCCCCTACCTCATCATCTCCCTTCTACTCCCCAGCTATACCTCCTCCTTCTCCAAACCTCCCTGTCCATCCCATGTTTCCTACCCAGCCCATCTCTCTCCCATCCACTGAAGTGACCCCTCTCTGTCCTTTCTTATTTCTCGATTTCCCTCTGCTCCTGTTAGTAAGCGGTGTCTTGACAACATCCCAAGCTTCCCTGCCTCCCCATTACCTTCCATACTGCCCTTCCCTTCACTTGTCCACTGCCCTCTCCCTCATGTTCAATCTTCCCTTCACTTGTTCTATGCTGACACATCCATCCTCCTGCTCCCTCAAACTTGCCAGCACTGAGAACTTATTCCTTATCCCATTTCCCTGCCCAAGCTCTCCCATTACCATGTCCTGCCTCTGCTTTCCTGGTCCTATCCCCAATCTTCATCCTTCTTTCCTGATTCCATACTACTTGCATGACCTCGACCCCGTGCTACCTGGTCCTTTAGGATTTGATGCTCCTGGCTCCTTTTTCACCCCTCTGCACTCTGATCTGTGTCTGCATGGTGTAGTATGTGGAGACTCCTCCTGGTCTCCTTGCCCCCCACCACCCACCCTAACTTTTCTACTTCCCACCCCCAGCTCCTTCTGCAACCTTCCTATTTCTTGCCTAAGTTGGCTGATCTGACTACACACCAGACACCCATCTTCCTTCCACATGGTCCTGAGGAAAATGACTACTGCACACCCATTCCAGCCTCCCCTGGACTACTTACTACTCCAGTCAGCTCAATTCCTCCACTCTGCCCCAAGTGCACCCACCTGCCCCAATTCTCTAATCTTCTTATCCTCTCAGTACCCCTTTTTGATGTTTTTATTCTTTTAATTTACTCCCTATTCTCCTTCCTCCTTTGGCCCTGCACAGTGTGGCCTGCGTCCTCCCTGCAGTTACCCTGCAGACACCACCTAGTCAAATAGCACACTACTGCTTTGTGGTGCTCATCATGCCAGGGTCTCTTACACCTCAGAGTTGCATGGCCCCTTGGGAATATATAATGACTGCAGCCCACTGATTGGCTGGTGCAGTCACATAAGCCCCACCTCCCTTGTATGATCTCTCTCAGACTCCCCTTGCTTGTCAACCTCCCTCCACCCCATTCCACAGAATCCTTTCCAGAAATCCCTAGCAGCACAGGTTTACAGAATCAGCATTCATTTTTTTTTTTTTTTTTGTAATCTTAAACACAGGATTGGGTCCTCAAGAAAAAGTCAAAGTTTCACTTTCTTGATCCAATCTGTGTCTCTTCTGGTGTCTGCTTCTGTCTGCCTTGGGACTACAAGAATGCTATATGTAATCCCCTGACTGCAGCGTCCCAACTGGCTGGTGCTGTTACATGACCTCCACTTCCCTTGTAGGCCCTACCTTAGCTTCCTCTGCTTGTCAGCCTCCTTCCACCAAATCCCACAAAATATTCTCCACCAGTTGATAAAATGGGAGGCACACAAAGGCATGCCCCAAATGACTGTAAGGATCATTTTCTTTGTTTGGGTAATTGGCTGGTGGTGGGACTGAGCTAGTGGTCAAAACTCTGTCTCTCCTCTTCTTCCACTAAATGCACTCACATTGGCATGGCAAACCTGAAATAAAAATACTCCCAGTTTGACCTCTCAACTCTGTCACTACTTAGAAACATAGAAACATAGAATTTGATGGCAGATAAGGACCACTTGGCCCACCCAGCTCTGCCCATTTCCCTACCTAATGGATAAGCTGCAGATCCTAGTTAACCAGCAGCCTACTTCTTTCTGCCCCCACCCCTAGAATTGCCTTATGGCTGTCCCATGCGTTGAATTCAGTCACTGTTTTGACTCCACAACCTCCTCCGGAAGGCCGTTCCATGCATCCACAACCCTCTCTGTGAAAAAATACTCCTTACATTACCTCTGAGCCACCCCTCCATCTTCAAATTGTGCCCCTTGTTCTTACACACCTCTTTTTGAAAGATGCTACCCTATTGGACTTTGTTGATTCCTTGAGGTACTTGAAAGTTTCTATCATGTCCCCGATCCTTCCTTTCCTCGAGGCTATACACATTAAGCTCCTTTAGTCTCTCTCTTCATATGTCTTCCAGTGCAGACCCTGCACCATTTTAGATGCCCTCCTCTGGACAGCTTCCAACTTGTCTCGTCTTTGCGGAGATTGGGTCTCAGAACTGCACACAGTACTCCAGATGGGGTCTCACCAGCTGTCTGTACAGAGGGATAACAACTTCCTGTTTTCTACTGGTGATGCCTCCCTATCCATCCCAGTATCCCCCAGCCCTCCTTACTGCCCTCTCACATTGCTTGCCCACCTTTAAGTCATCTGATATGACTACCCCAGGTCCTTTCCATTTTGTTGTTGTTAGTATCTCACCCCCATTGTGTACTCTTCCCTGGGTTTTGTTTCCCAGGTGCATTACCTTCATTTCTTAGCATTAAATCTAAGCTGCCATACATTTGACCATTCCTCTAACCTTGACAAGTCCTTCTCATCCTTTCCACCCTACCTTGTGCATCAACTCTGTTGCAGATCTTTGTGTCATCTGCAAAGAGACATACTTTTCCTTCCAGTCCATCTGCAATGTCGCTACAAAGACATTGAAGAGGACCGTCCTAATACTGAACCCTGTGGCACCCCACTAGTAACCTGCCTTTCTTTAGAGTGGACTCCATTTACTATTACCCTCTGTGTCCTGTTCTCCAGCCAATTCTTTACCCAAGCTATCATCTTGGGACCCACTCTCAGGCTGGCTAACTTGTATTAATCTTTTGTGTGGGACTGAGTGAAATGCCTTGCTAAAGTCTAAGTAGGCCATGTCCACAGCCCTCCTGATCTACTACTTTGGTCACCCAGTCAAAGAAATCTATTAGATTTGTCTGGCATGACTTTCCCACTGTGAATCCATGCTGCCTTGGGTCCTGTGCTCCTCTGGCATCTAGGTACTCGACAATTTTTTCCTTCAGAAGTGATTCCATCATTTTCCCTATCACTGAGGTTAAACTAACTGGTCTGTAGTTTCCTGCTTCTGCCCTGTTCCCACTTTTGTGAAGGAGAATCACATCGGCCCTCCTCCAGTCCTCAGGTACCACCCAATCCTCCCTTGATTTGTTAAAGAGGGTAGTCAGTGGTGTCACTAGTTCTACCCTTAGTTCTTTTAGAATTCTGGGATGACTCCATTAGGCCTCATGGCTTTGTCCACCTTCAGTTTTAAGAGTTCTTTCAAGACCCTTTCTTCTGTAAATGGGCTGGTATCAACTTCTGCATCCAGAGTGTTTCTATTGTTTGTTTTAGGTACCTCCCCTCTTCGTTTGTAAATACTGAGCAAAAATATTTGTTTAGTATCTCTGCCTTTTCACAGTCACCCTCTGCCCACCCCCCCTTTATTAAGCCTCACTATCCCTCCCTTAGTCTTCCTTCGCTCCCTGATGTACCTAAAAGGTTTTATTCCTTCTTAACTAAGTTGGCTATCTTTTCCTCAGTTTGGGCCTTTGTTGTTCTGACTGCCTTCCTAACTTCCTTTTGCTTTAACTGATACACTTCTCTGTCCTGTTCCTTCTGTGATTCCTTGTACTTTCTGAATGCTTTCTTTTTCTCTTGAACCTTCACTGCCACCTCCTTTGAGAACCATAGTGGTTTCTTACATCGTTTTGTTTCATTTATTTGCTTCACACAAAGGCTTGTTACCTCTGTGATGGCAGTTTTATTATTCCTTATTGTTCTTCCACCCCTCCTTCCTGCCCATTTACTAGTGCATTCCTTAGGCACTCACCCATTTTGGCAAAGTCAGCCCTCCTGAAGTCCAGTACTTTTGCCTTTGTATGGCTTGACTCTATTGCTGTGTTTATTGTGAACCATACTGTTTGGTGGTCACTAGTTCCCAAATGGCTACCCACTTCTACATCTGTGATCCTCTCTCCATCTCCATTTGAGAGGACCAGGTCTAAGATTGCTCCCTCTCGAGTGGGTTCTAATACTAGTTATCTAAGGCATGCCCCTGTAGGGCATTTAGAATAACCACACTCTTAGAAGTGGCTGCTGCAACTGCACTCCAGTTAACATTTGGCATATTC
Source organism: Neoceratodus forsteri (assembly GCA_016271365.2). Taxonomy (NCBI): domain Eukaryota; kingdom Metazoa; phylum Chordata; order Ceratodontiformes; family Ceratodontidae; genus Neoceratodus; species Neoceratodus forsteri. The sequence continues at coordinate 90,622,703 of CM028136.1, forward strand.
AGATCACCCATCAGCAATATCTCCTCTTTATCTGCCATTCTAAGTATACTTTCTATCATTTCCTTGTCCATTTCCTCCCCGAGAGGGGTCTGTATAAACCCCTAGCGGATTGTGGTGCCATTGCCTGCCTCCAAATTGACCCACAGCACTTCTTCTCCTCCCTGTTTACCCTTTTGTTCTGTTGCTTTGATTCCTTCTCTTATGTAGAGAGCTACTCCTCCTCCTCCTCTTTACACTCCCTGTCCCTCCTGTAGATAGTGTATCCTGGTATGTTTACGTCCCATTTATGGTTCTGTGTGTACCATGTTTCTGTGACTGCCATGATATCCATATCTTCCTCCTCCATCAAGGCCACTAATTCAGGAAGCTTGTTACCCAGACTACGGGCATTGGTGCTCATTGCTCTCCATTTTTGATGGCTTTACCTTCTGTAGCAGCATCCCCAACTGACCTTTCTACCTTGGTGTTTTCTCATTTAGTACCCTGTTTTGTAGGGAGGCTGGGATTTTCCTGCTGCTTATCAGTGCCTCCCCTTGACTAGTTTAAAGGCTTGCCAATGAAGCCTTTAAACCGATTGCCCAAAGACTTATTCCTTCCTGGACAGATGCAGACCATCCTGCCAGTGTAGGATGATGTCCCTCCAGGTGGAACCCCAGTCCCCAATGAGGCCAAACCCTGTGCTCCACACCATTTTTTCAACCATTTGTTAAACTGCATGGTGCTAAGTGCCTCGCCTCACCCTTGCCACTGACATGCAGCACCTCTGAGAAGGATACTGTTGTGTACTCGTCTTAAGCCCCTCCAACTCTACAAAGTCCTTCTGCACTGCTCTAATCTCATGATGAGCTAAGTCATTTGTCCCTAGGTGGACATTGACATCCAGCTCAGACTCCGTGCAACTGTTCTCGTTGATCCCAAGGATGCGCTTTCTGTCCCTCCAAGCCATGGCACCAGGCAGGCACCTTACTTCAGTTTTCCCTGCTCCCCCAGTTCTATCCCCCATAATTGAGTCCCCACCAGGAGCTGCTTTCTTTCCCTGTGGTGCCCTCTGCCTCCTTCCTGAGGGCCTCCCTATGAAGTTGTCTGCACCCTCCTTAGTCTCCTCTCAGGGTGCATCCATAGGGGAACTATGCTGCTCCAGAATGGTGTATGGATTGTGGTGGGAACAACTGACTGGGTGTACCTCTGTTCCACCACCCTTACCCTCCCTGAGCCCACTGTGGTCTAACTGCTGTGCTTTCTTCACAACCTCTGAGGTAGTGGTGGTGGCTCTGGTGCTCCCTGGATGGGGAGGTTCCCTGCCACTGTCCAGTGCAGCCTGAAGACAGGCAACTTCCTCCCTCAGGGCAGATAGTTGTCTGCAAACAGGGCAGCATCTCAGCCTCCAGAAAGACTCCCGGAAGACTGCTGCCCCACAGCCATTACATTGTACTACTCCCACATAACTGTCTACCTTGTTTAGTTTTTTTGTGTGTGTGTGATTGGTGCGTTATATAGAAATATATGTATTTATATAATGTGTATGCTTATATTGTCAGTGCAGTGTGCTAGAGAGGATATGACAGTGATATTTACCTTGCCCTCTTGAGGAAATGATGTCAGAACCCCAGGTATAAATTAACTATTTCCAGGGGTGAGGGTGGGAAGAGGTTGGGCCTAAACTGTGCCCTCACGAAACAATCAGCTAAATGCTCTGACCTACTGATGCGATGAGTGCCTTCCTGTCAGCAAGATGCCATACACAACAATTTGTAATACTGCTTCAAACCAATTTAACAGAGAAAATGCCCTGCTAATCAAACAGAGAAAATCCAAACATCCAAGTCAGACACAGGTAAACCTCCCCAGCCCCAAAACAGCCTGGTGACTTATGCTCTGAAAACAGTCAGCCCCAAAACACGTCAGCTGTGCAGAAGGGCAGACACAGAAAACAGTATTCAGCCTATGTGGGTTTAAACTCTTCCTGCACTGAAAACCTTAACAATTGTAACAAAAGCAAAGCAAACTCCACCTCCTCTGTTGATTGAAAGACTGCCTTTTCTGATAATTCTAAGTTCCTTATTTCACCCTTCAGTTAGAAGTATCCTCCACCTGAAGAATATTAACTTTCCTAAGGAATCTGCTTCAAACCAAAGGCAATTGTAAGTTGTAAGGTTCACCTCTGTTGTGAGCACTACTCACTTTCTTGCAAATCTTAAGTCCAGTGTTGCAGCTTGCAGCCAGAGGTAGCTTCACCTGAAGACTATAAGGTTATCTGATGAGCCTGCTAAAATTAATACTTTTATCAAGGTCTGTAAGATTCTTCCAGAGCTATTGGCTGTTAAGTAGCTGTGATGTAAGCACTTCCTGACACAGTCTGGCCTGGCCTTATAAGCACACGGAGGTAAACAAAAGAAAAACAGTTTCCACCCCTAAGCACTGTCTGGGTCCAATACACAGCCTGTAACCTGCTCTCAATTCAGGTCTTATGACAAATTCTTAGCCCAGTGAATACTCACAGTATTACAAATATTGCAATGCAAACAGTCAATCACTAAATCCAATCAAGTCAGAAGGGCAGAGACACAGAAAACAGTAACATCTTAACAATTGTAACAAGTAAAGCAAACTCCACCTCCTCTGTTGATTGAAAGACTGCCTTTTCTGATAATTCTAAGTTCCTTATTTCACCCTCCAGTTAGAAGTATCCTCCACCTGAAGAATATTAACTTTCCTAAGGAATCTGCTTCAAACCAGGATACCATAGAAAGGCAATAATTAAAAACCCACCAGTGGTGGCAAATTTCTTATATTATTTTACTTAAGACAAATGATAAATCAGCTAATATCTAGCGCACAGTTGACTAGACATGGTAGACCATAAGGCCATTTTCTGTTGGCAATTTCATATGTTTGTATGTTGTGCCAGTACTGGCGCCAGATCCCAAGGAGAATGAAATGCTACATCTCCACCTGACTATCCTGGGCAAATCATTTATTAAACTAAAACTAGAATAGCTCTGAATACATGTTTTTTTTTTATTCAGTCATTTATTCTCCCTCGACTTGATGGTATATTCCGTCCTCCTGTCAGTCCCCAGCTGCTATGCCCCTTCCAGCACCCCAGGCCCTATGTCCCCCATGGATTCCCACCACCGTGGCAGGGTGGAAGAAGGTAGGGCAATTCCCCCACCCTCCTGAGTGATATTTGAAGCAGACCTGAGAGTACTGTGAGGCTGCAGCACCAGTTCTATGTCATTATAGTGACTGAGAAACAACGATTGCTATTGGGCCAGTGCACATCGTGCGAAAAATAATTTCGTGATGTGCAGAGCAGCTACCTCGTAATGGGCCCCAAGACCTACAGGTCTTGTTTTAATGGGCTGCCCCCAGCACCCCCACTTATGGATTCTCAACCTGGGGAGGCAAAACTTGAGGCAATACATACGCCAGGTGGCAAAAATAACTTGCAGGAAACTGGATGGAAACCCAGTACCCCATGCCTCCCAGTTGACCACCCTCTCCACAACACCAGCGATTCAGCTCAGTAGCTGCTTGCCACAACCCTCCCACATACCATCCCCGTAGGCACTGCGTATACCCGTGAGTTCCTGTTGTCATTTTCACCGAACCCAGTATCTGGTCACCCTCCTCCATAGGTAGCCATGGTCACAGTCATCAAGACTGAGTCGCTGTTTTTCTAGGCGCCAATCTTGGTTGCTATTGTCACAGACTACCATAGCACTGGAGTACTGCAGGGCTTCTTTAGCTGGCAGTCATTTTTCCTCTTATCTTATGTTCCTTCTCCCTCATGGCCATGAACACACACACACACACACATATCACAATGACATGCTGTGTCACCTAGCTCTGGCGCCACCCTTGATCCTCCACGGAGAGCAGCCAAGAGCGGACAATGTGCCACCCTTCCCTGGGAGAGGAGAGCTGTCATCGGATGCCTAATCCTCTCCCCACAGCCAACCCCAAGCTGCCTATGCTCATTCCTGAACATGCATCACGGAGTGGCACGAGGTGTGGCATTCATCACCCTCAACCTCAGCACCACTGGGCCAGATATGAATCGTAAGCAATAACACATGATGAGTGTGGGTTATGTGCTGATAAGAGCACACCTAGGGTGTACTAAGGCACAGGCGCTTGCGCGAGTGCCTTATCCTAAGCGTGCTCTTATCAGCATGTAACCACCTCGGAATGTGTTATTCTTGCTCTCAGTCAGGCAACTGTAAAGTGAATCAACATTTGTAGTTTTGAAAGTTTTTTCTATTGATATTTTAATAATAATAGAAGAGATTGTAGGAAAAATAGTCCTTTTTTCCATGCTAGTATTGCCATTAGGTAGTAATATGCTTACTTGTTTAAAATGAGTAGTGGAAGATTTTTAATATATTATTTGTGATTGCATTGTAGAGGTAAAGAAATAAAGAAAATATTTTAAAATCATTAAAAAATAGTATTAACAGAAAATCTGTCACTGATGGCAAAGGATTGGTATTTAAATATACATTGGAAGTATTAGGCTGTTTAAAACTGAGACGAAAGAGTTCTTGCTTCACTTGAAAACCTGTGACCATAAACGAATAACGAAAGAGATGAAGTGTGATGCTGTTTAAAATGGAACGAAGGAAATGTTGCAGAGCACTTGAAAATACTTGAAAATCATTGAACCTGTCATTTCGCTTTTGAATTGTGAGACAGATCTGTGCTATGGGGTGACGGAATGTGCAGCTGTGCCAGTCGTTGAGGTGGATGCTTCTGTATGGCGCTGTGACTTCGAGTGTGATATTCTTTTGAAATGATAAGTATATTTTAAAATTTTGTGGAACATAGGTGGATTAGTGGAAGCTGTGATTCGGTGGTGATGAGGATTTCTTTCGTTCGGTTTTCAGCAGGATGGCACTTCGGGGTTTCTTTCCGTATCGTCGTTTGCCGTCAGTGACAGGTTTTGTTTTTCAGTATTTTTTGATTGTGTACTGTTTTTAGTTGTTCTGTACGTCTCTTTGTTGGTGTGCTACATTGCTCGGCATCTGGATACTCCAATTCAGTGCGCCGTGTGAGGGAATACGTTTCCGCTGTGGCATCAGTGAGCTCTGCCAGTCAGCGTTATTGTTTTCAGTTGGCAGGGCTCACTGATTTTTCGTTATTGGGCATGTTGCTGGGTGGTAGTGCTGGTTGGCTATAATATCATCTGATAAGGACACAGCTCAGATGATGTTGTAGCCAATCAGTGCTTTGGGATTCAAGCCATTTTATAAATGCTTTTAATATAGTAGAAATTAGTAATGCCAACTGTGGTCTGTTTACTGTAGCCAGACCTCATTCTTTCCACAATCTACTAGACAATATGCATCTATATATATATATATATATATATATATATATATATAAATAAAGGTTGGGTGGTGACACTTTTTATCCACCTAGATCACAGAAAGTGCTTTAACTTCTGGGCTGACATTTTCAGGAAGAAAGCCTTAGAAACATAGAAACATAGAATTTGACGGCAGATAAGGACTGCTTGGCCCACCCAGTCTGCCCATTTCCCTACTACTGATAAGCTGCAGATCCTAGTTAATCAGCAGCCTACTTCTTCTTACCCTCATCCCCAGAATTGCCTTATGACTGTCCCATGCATGCTTGAATTCCACCACTAATTTTGATTCCACAACCTCCTCCGGAAGGCTGTTCCATGCATCCACAACCCTCTCTGTGAAAAAATACTTCCTTAAATTACCTCTGAGCCGCCCCCTCTATCTTCAAATTGCGTCCTCTTGTTCTTGCACACCTCTTTTTTGAAAGATGCTACCCTCTTGGACTTTGTTGATTCCCTTGAGGTACTTGACAGTTTCTATCACCTCCCCTCTCCCTCCTTTCCTCGAGGCTATACATATTAAGCTCCTTAAGTCTCTCTTCACATATGTCTTCGGTGCAGACCCTGCCATTTTAGTTGCCCTCCTCTGGACAGCTTCCATCCTGTCTATGTCTTTCGGAGATTGGGTCTCCAGAACTGCACACAGTACTCAGATGGGGTCTCACCAGCTGTCTGTACAGAGGGATAATAACTTCCTGTTTTCTACTGGTGATGCCTCTACCTATGCATCCCGTATCCCCCCAGCCCTCATTGCTGCCCTCTAACATTGCTTGCCCACCTTTAGGTCATCTGATATGACTACTCCCAGGTCCCTTTCCATTTTTGTTGTTAGTAGCTCACCCCCATTGTGTACTCTACCCTGGGTTTTTGTTTCCCAGGTGCATTACCTTGCACTACTTAGCATTGAATCTAAGCTGCCATACATTTGACCATTCCTCTAACCATGCCAAGTCCCTTCTCATCCTTTCCACCCCACCCTGTGCATCAACTCTGTTGCAGATCTTAGTGTCATCTGCAAAGAGTCATACTCTTCCTTCCAGTCCTTCTCCGAATGTCACTTATAAAGACATTGAAGAGGACCGTCCTAATACTGAACCCTGCGGTACCCCACTAGTAACCCTCCTTTTTCTGAGTGGACTCATTTACTATTAATCTCTGTGTCCTATTCTCCAGCCAATTCTTTACCCAGGCTGTCATCTTGGGACCCACCCCAGGCTGATTAACTTGTATATTAATCTTGTGTGGGACTGTGTCAAATGCCTTGCTAAAGTCTAGGTAGGCCATGTCCACAGCCCCTCCTGATCTACTACTTTGGTCACCCAGTCAAAGAAATCTATCAGGTTTGTCTGGCATTACCTTCCGCTGTGAATCCATGCTGCCTAGGGTCCTGTGCCCTCTGGCCTCTAGATACTTGACAATTCTTTCCTTCAGAAGTTATTCCATCATTTTCTTATCACTGAGGTTAAACTAACAGGTCTATAGTTTCCTGCTTCTGCCTTGCTCCTACTTTTGTGAAGGGAATCACATCTGCCCTCCTCCAGTCCTCGGGTACCACCCCATCCTACCATGATTTGTTAAAAGGGTAGTCAGTGGTGTCACTAGCTCTACCCTTAGCTCTTTTAGAATTCTGGGATGAATCCCATCAGGCCCCATTGCTTTGTCCACCTTCAGTTTTAAGAGTTCTTTCAGAACCGTTTCTTCTGTAAATGGGCTGGTATCAACTTCTGTACCCAGAGTGTTACTACTGTTTGTTTTATGTACCCCCCTCTTCATTTGTAAATACTGAGCAAAATATTTGTTTAGTATCTCTGCCTTTTCACAGTCTCCCCTGTCCACCCTCCCTCCCCTTATTAAGCCTCACTATCCCTCCCTTAGTCTTCCTTTGCTCCTGATGTACCTATAGAAGGTTTTATCCCCTTCTTAACTGAGTTGGCTATCTTTCCTCGGTTTGGGCCTTTGCTGTTCTGACTACCTTCCCAGCCTCCTTTTGCATTAATTGATACAGTTCTTTGTCCTGCTCCTTCTACGATTCCTTGTACTTCCTGAATGCTTTTTTTCTCTTGAACCTTCACTGCCACTTCCTTTGAGAACCATAGTGGTTTCTTACATCGTCTTGTTTTGTTTATTTGCTTCACACAAAGGCTTGTTACCTCTGTGATGGCAGTTTTACTATTCTCCATTGTTCTTCCACCCCTCCTTCCTGCCCATTTTGCTAGTGCATTCCTTAGGCATTCACCCATTTTGGCAAAGTCAGCCCTCCTAAAGTCCAATATTTTTGTCTTTGTATGGCTTGACTCTATTGCTGTATTTATTGTGATCCATACTGTTCGATGGTCACTGGTTCCCTGATGGCTACCCTTCTACATCTGTGATCCTCTCCATCTCCATTTGAGAATCAAGTCTAATATTGCTCCCTCTAGAGTGGGCTCCAGTACTAGTTGTCTAAGGCATGCCCCTGTAGGGCATCTAGAATAACTGCACTCTTTGAAGTGGCAGCTGCAACTGCACTCCAGTTAACATCTGGCATATTCAGATCACCCATCAGCAATATCTCCTTTCTGCCATTCTAGTATACTTTCTATCATTTCCCTGTCCATTTCCTCCCCTGAGAAGAGGGTCTGTATACAACCCCTGTCACGTATTATGTGCCATTGCCTGTCTCCAAATTTACCCACAGTGCTTTTTCTCCTCCCTGTTTACCCTTTTGTTCTGTTGCTTTTATTCCTTCCCTTATGTAAAGAACTACTCCTCCTCCTCTTTTACCCTCCCTGTCCCTCCTGTGGACAGTGTATCCTGGTATGTTTATGTCCCAGTCATGATTTTGTGTGAAACATGATTCTGTGACTGCCACGATATCAGATGTTCCTCCTCCATCAAGGCCACAAATTCAGGAAGCTTGTTACCCAGACTATGGGCCTTGGCCTCACAGAGAGCGTTTTTGAAGATTTGGTGGGAAAATATAAATTTGTTCCAAAGTTATGACATGTTGAATTTCCCATTATTTCCTAGGGGAAAACAGATGACCCACACAACACAGGATTCTGCTTGAATGAGGATTCTGCTTCAAACTAGGACTTGCTTTGAAATAGGATTTTAATTTGAACCAGGATTGTGCTTTGAACTAGGATTCTGCTTTGAATTAGGATTCTGCTTTGAATTAGGATTCTGCTTTGAACTAGGATTCTGCTTTGTATGAGCCCTATAGAAAGGATTCTGCACTGAACAAGGATGCTGTTTTGCAGTACTAAATCCCTTTTGGCAGACAGAACCAAAACAGCGGGGAACAGGAACCAACAGTCAACCAAGCCTGCCTATTCTACAGCCCCAGAGCCCCACCCCAGGCTTCATAAACCCCTAGAGTTTTTTTTTAACATCATCTCCACTCTGAGTGGTCTACCAGGCTTTGCTTTCTGCAACCCTGTGAACTGAGATTTAAACTTACTATAGGACTGAATGAAGTGCTGACCTTTTTTGCTCGTTTTCCAGCTAGGTACTTTTCAACTGAGTTTAACACCCTGGTAAGTGCACCTCATGCTTGAAGGCTAAATGCTTTGTTCCATTGAGGTACTGTCTTGTATGCATTTTGCTATTTCAATATCTTATTCCCCTCCCACCACACCACCAGCATAGTAGGACACTACGGAGCCCACACCACTGTCCCAGATAAAGCACCCTCCCTCCACTGTAGAACACTGGGAAACCCACCCCAGTGTCCTGAAATATGTATGTAATGGTTTTGCCAACAGCTGTGGGTGCCCAATCCCATGTCAGCACTACACTTACCTCCACTAGCAGTGTGTGACTCCAGGAGCCTCTCCCAGTGTATATAGTGTACCCAGTTATGTTGTACCCCAGAGCAGTGTGGGACTCTAGAGAGCCCACCCCAGTGCACATAGTGTACCTAGTTATGCTGTACCCTCCAGAGCAGTGTGGGACACTGGGAACCCACCCCAGTGCCCTAAGAAATGGTTCTACTGTTCCTCTGAAAAGAAAACAGTTCACATCTTTTTAAACTCCTGTTAAAAGGTATCTCATTGTTCCCCATCTCCTTCTTGCATCCCGCCCTCCCACTGAGCAACCAGCCACTCCACACCCTGTTTCACACTTACCAACTGAGGTTGTAGCTGTCATCTTTGCACTCTTCAAAGTTGAATAGCAAACTGAAAATAAAGGTAAGTGCCATATAGAGGCAGTCAATGGCATTTTGAACATACTGTATGTTAATATCTCAGCCATTTGTATATATTTTACATAGATACTGTACATAGACACTGTTGGCAGGTAAGAGTCTATAGCCCACCCAGTCTGCCCAGTTGAGCTTGTAAGTTCATTTTATGTTGTTCTAGAAGTCTGTTTCTCCTTACCCTGACCTCCAGAATGTCCTTATGTCTATCCTATGCATTCTTACATCCCATGATTGTTTCAGCCCCCACCACTTCCTCTGGCAAAGTGTTCCACTTGTCCACCACCCTTTCTGTGAAGAAATTCTTCTTCATGTTTCATCTGAATTGCCCTCCCTCAAACTTCATCCCATGACCTCTAGTTCTGGAACATCTTTTCACTGGAAATAATGTATCCATGTACCTTGTTCCTCCCTGTAAGGTTCTTGTATGTCTCTATCATATCCCTCTCCCCTCCTCTCTTCCAACGAGTACATATTCAGGTCCTTCAGCCCATCCTCATAGGATTTGTGATGAAATCTGTGTACCATCTTTGGCATTTGAGGGTTATGAGGTGGGGTGATAAGAAGACTATGTTGAAATTGGGGTCACAATGTGAAAAATGACAATCTTATGAGTATTTGTTGCAATTTTGTTACACACCTGTCTCAAAAAGTAAGGAAATTCTTTGCAAAAAACTCTGTTTTACAAAGCCAGTTAGGGTTTCATTACACCTTTAAGAGTATGGAAATTCAATGTTAGGATTAATATGTGTATCAGCACAACAATGCCAATCTCTGCAAACATTAGAAACAAAACAGTTATTTGATATATCCCTTGGTGTCCTTCCACCTAACTGATACACCAGGTATCACGTGATGAGTGAGTATTATTGAGTGGCTCAGTAATACCAATTGTGTTTAGAGGGACTGTTGGAAGGGAGTGAAAGATCCTGCATAGTGAAATTAGCAGTGAACTACACTTGCAAAACAGGATATAGGCAGGTATGTGGTTGAACCCTGCCAAGCCTGCCATTTTGCATAGTGACTAGAGCCACCACCTACAGAGCCAGCTGACCTGGACTTGAGTCTTACAGTAGGGTGCTATATATATATATATATATATATATATATATATATATACTGTATATATTTTTAAGTCCACACCTCAGAGTTGATTATATTATATTGGGGTTGGGGAGCTATGCCCCCACAAAAAAGTAATTTCCTTGCTGTTGTTGGTAATGCTGAGGACAGTCACTGTTTGTGATGGTCACTGTCTCTTGTGGGTGCCCTTTTGCTGTGGGTGATATCTGCATCACAGTTTGTGCGCCATATGGTAAGGGAATCTCCTAATCACATAAATCTGGTGGCCAAGCCATGAATACAACTGCTAAGGAATTGTTTCCAAAGTTCCTACAGTTCTTGAGATATTGCAATGTTTGCAGTGCAAGAGTTAGCTGAAATGGCTCTAGGTGTGTGCTAGGTCTCTGTACTTAAGTTACATGGGTGGGCTCATACAGCCGGTGCTCCCACAGCTCAGAAGGCCCTGCTGGTCCCACAGCTAGATGTGCTCTCATTAAAATATCAGTGCTCTTCTGAATAGATGGGAGTACCACATGAAAATCAGAGACAATTACAAAATGTATGCATGATGAGATGCACACTCTGGTGTTGGATTATGACACCCCCAAGCCTGTACTTTTAATTGCCGGCATCAGGTGCCCAATCCCCATGTCGGCATATATGCACCCTTCCTCCACTAATATGGCACACTGTGATCCCACCCCAGTGTGTCCAAAATGTACTATTTAATAAGTACCTGTAAATAAAGAAAACTGTTCCATGATGTCTTTAATTTTTTAACCTGTAAAAGAAAATAGTCTGTTGTTATCTCCCCATCCCAACCTTCCCTTTGCACATCCCACCTCCCGCACCCCTCTCTCTCCATACTTACCTCCGTGGTCAGCAACTGCAATCTTTGGTGGACTGGGACACATCCACACTCTTCAAAGCCAAACTGGGAACTGAAGAAATCAAAGGTAAGCCATATAATGACAGTGTGGGGGAATTCAATATATGTTGATATCTTGGACATTTTTGAGATTTTAGACCAGATTTTCAACATGGGGTTTTGGGACCCCCCACCATGAACAAAGTCACTGTCATATCTTTACTTGGTCCCAAAAAGTAATTTTGTGGTCACTGCATGGAATCACCTTTTGGGACCGATTGGTGCTTTCGCTGTGCAAATGCAACTTTTGGGACAAATTAACAAAATGACAGTGACATTGTTCATGAGGTGGGGTCCCCAAAGGCCATGTTGAAAACTGGGTGAAAGAAATACTGAAATTGCCTGAGTTACATTCATCTGTTGAACTGTGCAGCCACACTGTCTTTTGGTGCCTATATCTTGAAAACACATACTACATACCAGTTATATTATGCTTTCTCAAAGAAGAGAAATTCATTGCAAAAAAAACTCCATTAATGCATCAGTGTTTTATTAAAACATCAATATGCTGAGAAATTTGAAGTTAGGGTTACCAACCCTACCACCCCACTCCCACTCCCTCTCCCTTCATACACCAAGAGGTGTCAGGGTCCACCTTGGGGTCACTGGGCTCAACTCTCACCCCATTCTCCTATATTATACCATCTCACCTTGTTAGGCCCAATGTCCCCAATATCTGTATATCTATCTATCTATCTATGTGTATATATATATATATAGATATATATTTATATATCTATATTTATAGATACAGATATATATATATATAGCAGTGGCACAATAGTGCCACTATAGTTAGGTTAAGTACCCCATTTAAGGTTAAAGTGTAAAACTTTGCAGCTTAATAACTTTGTCACTGTATGACAGATTTGCCTTAAATTGGGCAGGCACAGAGTGGCACCATAGATCTCTGGATCTGCCAAGTTTCATAACAGTTGGATATACAGTTGTAGAGCTATAAAGTGCAATAGAAAGTCACATTTGCCTTTTTGGTGCATTTTTGCTTGCACCTACAGGTCACATGGTTTGTGCGACCAGTCTGAAACCTTCAGGAACATGCAGCCAGGGTCCCCAATGTGCCTTTGGAAGATTTCATGAAAAATATTAAACAGTTAAAAGTTATTCAAAAACAAGTGTCCCATTATAGTCAATGGGAAACGTTAACAAAAAGTTTGAAAGTGTTGCAAATGCACTTTTACTTTTGCAAATGACCCCTGTAGTGTCACAAAGCCACCATTTTGTTTCAGTTACTGGTCACAGAAATGCTTGCCATTTAAATTTGGGACTCTCTAGGACACAATTCTTTTTGTGTTCACCTAGTCAAGCCCTGAGGATGCTAGCCATGTCTTTTTTTGGGGGTTTAAACACCCAGAAATATGTTTTCAAATTTTGTAAAAGTAGTGTTGCAAAGTAGTGTCGCACTTGAGACACTTTCTTGATTGTTTTGTGAAACTTTTGTGATTTGCGACACTATTTTGCAAAACTATGGCCAAAATAACAGGAATTATTTGCCACCCTGCTGCAAAAAGAACAGTTTGGTCTTTTGGGCTGAAATTTGAGGAAGAAAGCCAGAATCCCATAGATGTGCTTTTTGGTGGTTTGATGACAAAATATTGCAGGGTTGCAAAGTTACAGGACTCTGAAGTTAACAATTGTTCCCATAGGATAACATTCTGACGTCACACGCCTTTCGAGGGCCCATATCTCGAAAATACTTTGAGATACAGACTTTCATCAGAGAAAATGCTTAGCCCCCTGAATGGGGCTAAGCACAAACTAGCCAGGAAAGTCATAAATAATATGAAATTAAATAGTTGTTTCTATGTCGAGACGGTTCCTGAGATATAAGCAATTTAGTATTCCAAGTGTTCATTTTCTGTTCTGAAGGCCATTATTATGCATACATTCTTTCTATTCACTGTGCTTCTTTTTTATGCAGCTTTCTGGGAAAAAGTGTGTGCCTTTCTGTTACTGTTACACTTAACATTTCCGTTACCGTTTGTGTTAGTGTTTCCATTGACATCACCGTGTGTGTTACCCTTTGCATTTGCACTGTATTTGCATTACTGTTACCATTTGTGTTTCCATTATCATTTTGTTTGTGTTTCATTTTGTGTCACCATGTGCTTCCATTTGCATTTGTGTTTCCTTTGGCATCATCATTGGTGTTACCATAATCATTTGCGTTTCCAATTCGGTACTGTGACCGTGTGCATTACCATCTGTCTTTGCAGATGTGCTTGAATTGCATTTCCATTAGTGTTACTGTTCGCTTTGGCATCATTGTTGCTGTTACTATAACGTTTGCACTTCCAATTGCATTACCGTTACTGTTTGCATATTCACCAGTTTTGCGTTTCTGCTAGCCTTAGCGTTTGTGTTTTTAGTAGTGTTTCCATTGCCCATTGTGTTACTGTTTTCTTCTGTGTCACCATTGTCTTTACCATTTGCATTTCTGTTTTTGCATTTGTGTTACCATTTGCATTTTGCTACCATTTGCTTTTTCGTTGGTGTTAGCGTTTGTATTATTGTTTTCGTTAACGTTTACTTTTCTGTTGGTGTTACTATGTGACAAAAATTACATGGTGGTGATCCACTACCACATTCCATTCACTATTTTTAGTGCTCATTCTCAAAAGAAGGAAATTCATAGCAAAAACTCTGTTTAATGCATCAGTTAGGGTTGTTCCACAATGACAAAAGCGAGGAAATTCGATGTTGGGTTGAAAACCCTAAAGGCACATTCCCTTCCCCACCTCCACCACCACACACACACCTACATGCAAGTAGGGGAAGGACCAAGAGCAACACAACCAATCACACACAACCAACAGGAGGTTTATATCTGTGTTACCATACCAAGTAGCTAAGAAATGTAACTGCAGCTCACAGTAGCGACAATGGTGTATGTCGCTCTTTTCAACATATTGGTGGCAAAAGGCATCATGGGTGCCACAATGTTAGTCTATGGCAAAATGCTCAATTGTGAAACACTGTAAGTTTCTCATGCTTTACTATTTTAGCAGCACAGCAGGGAAAGGCAGATCTGTGGTACCAGGGCTTATCACCCAGCAAATTTCAGCCGAAAGGACCAAACGTTTCCTTGCAGGATGATGGCAAACATGTCCAGTCATCAGGACCATACTTTTCACAAAATACTTTCACAAACATGAAAGTGTAGTAAACGGAAGACAAAAACTGTCACATTGCAAAAGCATTTTAAATAGTGTCACTAAATACTGTTGCAAACGGAGACACAACAGTGTTGCATTTGCTAAAGCATGCAAAATAATGTCACAAGATACTTTTGCAAACACGAAAGTGTTGCAGCTGCATATCATTACACTGTCACATTTGCAAAACTATTTTTGAAAGTATTTGTAGGAATCTGCAAACTCCTATTTTTGATCTTGTGAACCCCAAAATACCGTATGTGTAGTCTGTCTTATGTGTTGGTGACAACGTGTGGCCCAAGATGCCCAGTTGTGCATAGTGATATCTGTTTAGCGGTGCATCAATGTTTGGGATCAGAGTTACCAGTGACAACCCCATCCCACAGCCCAATGGCAGCATGGCTGTGTAGTTTCAGATTAACATAGTGTATGTTACTTGTGTCACCTGCTGCTGGTTGTGTGTGATTGGTTGTGTTGCCTTGATCCTTCTCCTACTTGCATGTATGTGTGTGTGTGGTGGTGGTAGGGAAGGGATGCGCAGTTAGGGTTTTCTACCCTAACATCAAATTTCCTTGCTTTTGTTGCTGTGGAACAATCCTAACTGATGCATTAAATGGAGATTTTACCAAGAATATATGTGTGTGTGTGTGTGTGTGTGTGTGTGTATATATATATATATATATATATATATATATATATATATGAAATACAAACTCACACATGCTATAATGCAAAAGCATCATGGGCTGCATATGCAAATCACTACAGAATATTATGCTGGTTCAAATTTAAGCAGAAATGCATGGTGCGAAGGCCTCTCACACAGTTTGTAAGGGTGCCAACAGAAGACATAGACATGTGTTTGATCTTTGTCATACATATATATATAATATATCTATTACGGTAGAGTAGTCCTTTAAGGTTAAATGGTGAAATTTTGCACTTTAATAACTTTGCCACCACTCAACAGATTTACCTGAAATTTGGCAGGCATGGGCATAACCATAGATCATGGGATCTGGCAACTTTCGTTCTGGTCAGATATACAGCTGCAGAGTTATTAAGTGACATTCGAGCTGCATTACTTTTTTTGCATTCTTTGCTTGCACCTACAGGTCGCATGGTTTATCGAACTGGTCCAAAAACTTCAGGGAACGTGTGGCTGGGGTCCCTGATGTTCCTTTTGAAGATTTCATGAAAAATATTGAGCGGTTCAAAAGTTATTCAAAAACAAGTTTCAATTATAAGTCAATGGGAAAAGTTAACAAAAAGTTGACACTTTTGCAAATGCACTTTTAGTGTTACAAATGGCCCTAGTAGTGTTGCCAAATCCACTATTTTGTTTTCATTTACTGATCATAAAAATGCTTGCTTTAAAATTGGGACACTCTAGGAACACAATTATTTTTGTGTTCACCTAGCTGGACCCTCAGGATGCTAGACATGTCTTTATTTTGGGTTAAACACCCCAGAAATGCTTTTCAAATTTGTGGGAAAAAGTAGTGTCACAAAGTAGTGTCATACTTACTTGTGACACTTTACTTAAAGTTTTGCGAAAGTGTCGCAAAATCACATCATTACTTTTTCTAGGCTATGGCCAAAATGACAGGAATTCTTTGCCAGCCTGCTGCAAAAGAACGGTTTGGTCTTTTGGGCTGCAATTTGGAGGAAGGCAGCCACATCTCACAGATGTGCCTTTTGATGCTTGGTGAAAAAATATTGCACAAATGTAAAGTTACAGTACTCCAAGTTGACGTTTTTCCCATAGACTAACATGGTGGGGTCCACCGCACTATTGAGGCTCGGAAGCGGTGTGAGATACAGAATTTTGTCACAACAATGCGTAGCCCTACTGAAAACCTAGCCGGAAACTCATGAATGATGTGACATTTAATTTTTTTTCGTTATATGGTTACTGAGATATTAGCATTTTAGTATTACAACTGCTCATTTTCTGCTCCAAAGCCTATTATTGTACATACATTCTTTGTTTTCCTGTCTTTCTCAATGGAGCTTTTGGGGAAAAATAGGTGTTGCACTCCACTTACTGTTACATTAGCCTTTACACTTATGTTTCCATGCCAGTTTACGATAGCATTCCCTGTACACCACCGTGTGTATTACTCTTTGTGTTTCCATTTGCATTTGTGTTACTGTTACCATTTGTGTCTCCACTACTGTTTGTGTTTGTCTTTCAGCGTCACCATGCGCATTACCGTTTCTGTTGGCGGATGCCCTTCCGTTTCTATTCACATTTATCTTTCATTTTGCATCACCCATGTTCTTACCATTACCATTTGTGTTCCGTGCCTGTGTGCATTATGGTTTGCAGTTCCATGCGGCGCTTCCATTTGTGTTTCTGTTTTCTTTGGCATTATAGTTGCTGTTACTGTTACCATTTGCATTTACAATTGCGAGTACTGTCACTGTCCGCATTACAGTTTGCGTTTCGTATGCGCTTGCATTTGTGTTTCTGTTTCCTTTCCATTAGTGTTGCTATTACAGTTATCATTTGTGTTTACAATAGTGGTACCTTGACTGTGTGCATTACCAGTTGCATTTCATTGTCGCTTGCATCTCCATTTGCATCACTGTTCCCTTTGGCATCACTTTGCACCTACATTTCTATTAATGCTTGCTTTGCAATTTACATTTGCATTACCATGTGTGTATCCATTACCGCTTGCATTTGCATTGCTGTTACCATTACTATGTCACAAAAATCTTATGGTGGGAGCATTCAATTCACTATTTATAGTCCTCATTCTCAAAAAGGAAATTAGAGGCAGAAAAATCCATTTAATGCATTAGTTAGGGTTGTTCCACAGTGACAAAACTGAGGAAATTGATGTTATGGTTGAACCCCCACTTGGAACCACCCACCCGCCCCAACCCCGACATCGAGTGGTGTGTGTTGGGGTTGTCAGTCCTAACTCTCACCCCATTCTCCTATGCTTCACCACCTCAGTTTCTCTACACATGTGATGGGGTGAGAGTTAAGGCCAATGACCCCAATGCACACCGATGCCAGCTGGGGGAGGGTGGGTGGGTCCAGGGAGTTTCAACCCTAACATCAAATTTCCTCACTTTTGCCACTGTGGAACAACCCTAACTGATGCATTAAATGGAGTTTTTGCCTCTGATATATGTGCATATATATATATATATTATGGTACAGTAGCACTTTTAAGGTTAAAGGGTGAAATTTTGTACCTTAACTTTGCCACCGTTCACTGGATTTCCCTGAATTGGTATGCTCAATTGGGCATGATAGATCTTGGATCTGCCAACTTTTGTACTGGTTGGATGTACAACTGCAGAGTTATTAAGTGACAACTGAATGATAATTAAGTTTTTGTGAATTTTTGCTAACACCTACAGGTCGCTGAGTTTGCGTGACTGGTCTGAAAACTTCAGAAAACATGCATCCAGGGTCCTGATGTGCCTTTTGAAGATTTCATGAAAAATATTGAGCAGTTCAAGTTATTCAAAACAAGTTCCCATTATAAGTCAATGGGAAAAGTTAAAAAAGTTTGAAAGTGTCGCAAATGCACTTTTAGTGTCGAAATGGCCCTAGTAGTGTCGCAAAACCTGCCATTTTGTTTTCAGGTACTGATCAGAAACGTGCTTGGCATTTAAAATTGGGACCTCTAGGGACACAATTATTTCTGTGTTCACCTAGTCGGACCCTGAGGATGCTAGCCATGTCTTTATTTTGAGGTTAAACACCCCAGAAATATATTTTCATATTCCTGGAAACAGTAGTGTTGCAAAGTAGTGTATGCACCTGTGACACTTTTGCAAATTTTACGAAAGTGTGCAAATTGTGACACTACTTTTCCAGGCTATGGACAAAATGACAGAATTCTTTGCCACCCTGCTGCAAAGAATGGTTTGGTCTTTTGGGCTCAATTTGGATGGAAGGCAAACAAGATCTCACAGATGTGCCTTGGTGGATTTTTGAAAAAGTATTGCACGGATGCCAGGTTACAGTACTCCGAATTTGACATTTTTTCCCATAGACTAAAATGGTGGCGACGTGCTCCTTTGGGGCTTGTATCTTGAAAACAGTGTGGAGATATAGAATTTTGTTGCAACAACGCATAGGAAGCCTAATCCAGAAAACTCATGAATCATGTGAAATTTAAATTTTTTCTACATCGCATGGTTCCTGAGATATACTGTAAGTAATTTAGTATTCCAACAGCTCATTTTCTGCTCCGAGGCCCATTATTATTTATTTATGAGGTTTTACCGGAAAGCATACTGAGCAACATGCTCGATTCCAGATGCGAACTTGGGGCCGTGTGACCACATACATAAATTGGAAATGCTGACAGTACAGAAATGAGCAAAGGCTTGTACATAATATATTTGGGGAAAATTACATATTTGGGGAAAATTACATCCAAGGGTAGGATACATACAATCAGTATAAAGACACAGAGGGTAGATTACTGTTCAGTACATATGAGTTTATAGCAGCAAGACATTTGAGTAAAAATTCTTAACTGAAGCAGGAGCAACTGGAGGTGAAATGTGCTCTGAGTAATTTGTTTTGTAGGAGGTATTTGGTGCATGTCTGATGGGGGCAGGTAGGGCGTTCCAGGTCTGAGGTAAACAGTAATTAAAAGTGGCCTGGCCTTTGGATGTATGCATAAATGGCATATGGAGCAGTTTATGGTCTATCCTTCTAAGGAGTACGTAGGTGATGGTTGTTGGGAGAGGGCAGAGGTCAGATGGGGAAGGAGTTGGACCAGTATTTGGCTGCGAATCTGGCACAGTTGGATTGTCTGCGGTCATGTAGGGACAGAAGAGTTAACAAGCTATAGAGGTCACAGTGGTGTGTTGTTTGAGGCAGCCTAGGATGAAATGGCAGAAGGAGTGGAACAGGGTGTCTAGGCTGGCCAGGGCAGACCCAGGGGTGATGGAATAGCTATATCTCCATAGTCGATTATGGGAAGGATAATTTCTTGCACAATGGCATGCCTTGCCTGTGTGGGGAGGCAGCTTTGTTTGATTGTAGTGCTCAAGTTTAGGGAGTAGCCGTTGTGTGTAGAAGGTGATGTGAGCTGAGAAATCTAAGTGTTGGTCTAGCCATACACCCAGGTATCTGAAGCTCATACAGTTTTCAGAGGAGTTCCATCCAGGATTTTGAAAGGGGCTGGGGACTTGGCGGGAGAGTCTTTGTGGTGAGCCAAAAGTTAGTATATGTTTTTTTAGAATTAAGAAATAACTGGTTAGACCTGAACCAGTTCTGGATAGCATTGAAATCTTCCTGGAGGTGGATTGCTACACTGAGGGTTGTGGGACCAGAGGAGGAGTAGAGGACAGTGTCATCTGCATACATCTGTATACAGCAGTGTGAGCATGCTGCCATAGCGTTGAAATCTTCCTGGAGTTGGGATGCTACACTGAGGGTTGTGGGACCAGAGGAGTAGAGGACAGTGCCATCTGCATACATCTGTATACAGCAGTGTGAGCATGCTGTTGCTGGGAGGTCATTCAGAAAGATGGAAAGAGAAGGGACCCAGGACTGAGCCTTGGGGGACACCTGCAGGGACAGGCAATGGGTAGGAGGTGTGAGAGGCTATTTTGACTACTTGAATCCTGCCTACTAGGTAGTCATGGAACTAGTTAGTGGCTGGAGTAGAAGCTCTGTGGGAGGTGGAGTTTGTAGAGGGAGTAAGGGTGGGACACTGTGTCAAAGGCCTTGGCTAGGTCAATGAAAATGGCAGAGGTGATGTGTCTTTTGTCCATACTCATGAGGATGTCACCTGTGACTCAAAGTAGGGAGGTGGTGGTTGAGTGGGATTTATGGAAGCCCGATTGGAAAGGTGTGAAAAGGAGGAGGTGTCTAGGTATGGGGTAAGTTGGGATAGGACCGATCATTCCTGGAGTTTGGCCAGGATAGGAAGTAGGGAGATGGGTCAGTAATTTCCTGGGGAGGAGGGGTCACCTGCTTTTGGCAGAGGTATAATGGTGGCCAGCTTCCAGGCTGTTGGTATCTTGCCCAGAGAGAGGATAGATTGAAAAGGTTGGCTAGAGGGCGGCAATGGCTGGGGCGGAGAGGTAAAGCATCTTTGCATCCATGGACGTAGGGCATTTCCCTTTTCTTTGGTTTAGCGCCCGAAGGAGCGAAAGACATCTGCTTGGGTTACTGTGCAGAAGGAGAATGGTATGGTTGTGGAGGTAGTGTGAGGGGCACATAAGCGGTGGGGAGGAACTGTGGGGTGGGTGTGGGGAGGGAGGAAAGGAGCTGTTCAGCGCAGCTGGTAGAAGTGTGAGCTTCAGCTGAATGGATTGGGTCGGAGATAAGGGAACCCTGGTGGTAGTAGTGTCGGTGGAGCAGGTTGGGTGGGGAGAGCATGGTTTGAGAGATTTCCAGAAGTCAGTTGGGTGATTTATATTTTTGCTGATAGTCGATTGGAAATAGTTTTTCACTAGGTGAATACTGTTTGTACACTTGTTACGATGGGATCTGTATGTAGTGAGGGAGGCCTGAGTGCCCAGCTTTTATAGTCTTTCCAGGTGAGGTCTCTGGCTTGGCATTTTTGATTATGTCAGCCGTGATCCAGGGGAGACTGGTCCTCGGACTCTTTTCGTAGTAGAGGTGCGTGTATATCCCAGACTTTAAGGAAGTTTGTTTGAAAGCCTCGAAAGCTATGTCAATGGAAGCGCCATTGAGATGAAGGACCAGTTTTCAGTCTTAGGTGCATCAGGAGGGAGGCTAGGTTGAAGGGGTTATAAGACCTGGTGACTAATATCTTTGGGGTGGGGCAGGGGACTGTGAACCTTCCTGAGCATATAGATCATATGATGATCACTTATGGAATTGGGTGGAGGCCTGCACTTAGAATTCTATGTAGGTGGGAGGTGAGCCCAGTCCAGTAAGGTATGATTTTGGGTTTGTGATTTAGCCTGGTGGGATCAGTAATGAGCTGAGAGAGATTTTGGGCCTTAAAGTATTTAGGTGGGCTTTATCAGGACAGAGCCAGTTTATATTGAAGTTGCCGGTGATATGAAGCTCACCCAGCTGCTAGCGACAGTAAGTTGCCCAAATGGGAGAGGATGTCTCGGGAAGAGTGCAGGGGGCCAGTAAGAGCCAGCCACATAGATGGGGTTGGAGCTAGGGAGAGACTTTAATGAGTAGTGAGTCAATGTTTCCAGGTGATGTCCACTAGAATGAACTGGTGACTATTTGTGATGTACATTGCTGTGCCTCCGCCTCTCTTTTTCCCTTGGTGGTCACGCCTGATTATTGCATACCCTGGTATGGATACTCCATATCAGTGTGATGCTGTTTTAGCCAGGTTTTCTGAAATGACTAGGATGTCAGGGCGTAGAGTTAAGGCAAGTGGTTGCAGAAACGAGAATTTAGATAGGAGACTGCAGGTGTTTAAGTGAAGGATAAGGAGGCCTTTTGGGAAAGAGAAAGGGAGCGGTGTTTGAAACTGGGGTGTTAGGACAAGGGTTTGCCTCATATCCTGACATGAGTAGGAGAAGGGTGAAATGTTTAAATTTGACCCAGGGAGGTTTAAGGTTAGTACTAGTGGTTCGAGAGGTATGGGTAGGTGGGGGGTCAGTAGGTAGAAGTGTGTAGAACCATAAGGCCCATGTGAAAATGAAGAGGTAAAAAAGTAGCACTAATGATACCATAATGGTCATATGCCAATGCTTGAGCAAGTGTGTGTGCAAAGGCAGTGTAGCAAGGGTTTGGTGTTAGATTTGGGGCATAGGTGATGACTGTACTTTGCATGAGAGGATAGCTGGTGGCAGGGAATTGTTTGCCAGTTGGAGGAAAATGAATAAAGTAGGCAGCAGCAGCATCCTTGCTTGTGATCTAATTGGGTGGCGAAGATTTTGGTTGGGAGCCCTCTGTGGTGGTGACGGCTGATAAGCTGCAAGTGGAGAAGTGGGCTGATAGGTTTTGAACAGTCATGTGACATTCTTTGTACACACTGGTCCAGATATTCAAACTCGCCCAAAATGAGCGCAACAGCAGGAGCAAGCACAAACCAATTGCGCATATGCGGAACAGGTGCGATATTCAAACATGGAGCAGAACAAATTGCCAAGCAACCAACGCCTGAATATCACACATACTGCACCATAGCACAACCAGGAAGGAGAAGCTGAGCAGAAATGGCTACATAGCAACCAGGGCAGCCCAGCTGAGCAGTCCAGAGGTGCCATAGCGCAAGCAGAGCCCCCAGAGCAATGGAACTGCACATCCAGGGAGGCAGGCTGGGGCCCACCGCCAGCCATGCCACACATGGGCACAGGAACACACTGCAGAACCAACACCACACCTGCACACCCAAGCACAGCATCATTGGGGATGTGACGGATGATCTACTGGCCCATGGGGACAAGCCAACAAAGCACAGCTGAGCCATGACCCCAGCACAACCACTGGCAGGCTGAGAGTGCCACACAGGGGTTGACAACCACAGTGCACATCAGCCCCACTACACAGCACACCCTGCACCGTGACCCCAAGACACCACCTATGTGCAGTGACTGGCACTGCAGGAAACCATGCATTCCCCAGCACACATCAACCCATGCAGCACAGAAGCATACAAGCCAGACACACCCTGTGCACCCAGCAGTGGGTGGCAGCAGACGGCAAGACCAACTGAAAGTCACTGCCATGCTGGAGATACCTCCCCATGCACACACACGCACACACACACACACACACACATATACCCAGGACCATACCACCCAGATGGCATGTACACCACTGCAACTGAGCACCCATAGCCAGCTGCAAATCAGAGACCAACACAGTATTCATATCAAAATATAAATGTATATTTAAATTTCAAAATACTAAAGAACCAAAACAATAACAACTATTTACAGGGGATGGGTACAAGGTAGGGTTGTTGTTCAAGGGTAAGGATGAACAACTTGGAGGAAGAGGCAGGGTGGTAGGGATGGGAGAAGTGGAAGGGTATCTCCTGCTAAGGCCCAGCTGGCTGCTTATCCTCCGCCTGGTCCTGCAGCTCCTGCTGGCGCTCCTCCGAAGGCCATGGCGCCTGATGGACTGGAGGATGGCCTGGTTCTCCATGGACACCTGTGTGAGGCCCCAATATCCTGTTGAATCCTCGGAGAACCTCGAGGCCTAGGAAAATGGACACACAGTCAATGGCTGTGACTGACCACAACCCTGAACACCACCCAACCTGCAAGCATATAGCCCAATGTCCCACACCTGTGATGGCATGCACCCACCCACAGTGAACATGCACATGGCCATCACAAACAGGCGGCACCAGCCATGCACACCACTGCACACACACACTGCCCATGTCCATCACAGCACAAACAAGGCTGACAAGTGACATGGCAACGTGGTGCGATGCCAGTTACACAGTGCTATGTGCCCAGTGCATGCATGGACCACTAGTGACACATACACAGACGTGCTGTGATACTGGACAGTGATGCATGTCACCTGTGTTGTGCATACATACATAGATACATAGACAGTGTCGGCAGATAAGGGCCTATGGCCACCCAGTCTGTCCATTTGAGCTTGTAAGTTCACTTTTGTTTCCTATAAGTCTGTTGCCCTACACCTGGATCTCCAGAATTCCTTTATGTCTATCCTGCATTCTGAAATCCCGTGATTGTTTCAGCCCCCACCACTTCCTCTGGCAGGGTGTTCCACTTGTCCACCACCTGTTCTGTGAAGAAATTCTTTCTCATGTTTCCTCTGAATCTCCTCCTCCAACTTCATCCCATGCCCTCTAGTCCTGGAACATCTTTTTCGCTTAAAAATAGTGTTTTCCTGCAGCCTGTTCCTCTCTGTAAGATACTTGTATGTCTCTATCATATCCCCTCTCCCTCCTCTCCTCCAGGGAGTACATGTTCAGTTCCTTCAACCTGTCTTCATCGGACTTGTGATGCAAGCCATGCACCATCTTTGTTGCCCTCCTCTGAACCTTCTCTGCCCAGTCTATGTCCTTACGTAGGTATGGTCTCCAGAACTGTACACTGTACTCTCCGGTGGGGCCTCACTAGTGTCTTGTATGTGGTGGAATTATGACCTCCCTTTCCTGCATGGTTGTGTTGTGCAGGGCTAGTGGTCTCCCCCAGCATGCAATAGAATCCATGAAGTAATGATACTCACACTGCTCAAGCAGCTGTGTCTGCTGCTGCTTCTGCTGCTGCTGCTGCTGCTGGAGTGCAACCTCCCACTGGCACGCGCCCTGCAACGGCTTTTCAACCCGGGCCGCATCCTCACATTCCGGCCTGTGGAGACATATGTTGAGACAAACATCAGTATGACTCCAAAGCAGACTGCCCCTGCCCCAGCGAGAGTGCCTGCCCACACAGCCAGACCCATTCATCTCACAGCTGCACACACCGACACAGCCAACCATGGCAGAGCCATCACCTATGCACAGCCACCAAAACACACTCCACCCCTACAGAGAATACAGGTGCATAGATGGTACACCCACCTGGCCTAGGCACCACTCCCGCCTGGCAGCGTGACCGCAGCCTATCCAGAAGGTCCGGATCCTCCGTGGAGGTCACTGTACCGGTGCCGGTACTGCTCATCAGACGGCACCATCAGTGACCCCCACCAGGTCAGTTGCCACTTGATGCCACACCTGTGTGTGGGCAGTGGTGAGGGTGCCTCACCATAAAGTGCCCCATAGTGGGGTCTCTACTAGGGCCACCAAGTTGGCCAGTTCAATTGGCTCCAGGGAACAGCTCTTCTCCTAGCCATGGTACCAACTTTACAGCAGGCAATATGGCACCCCGCCGCGCGTAACCACGTGGAGATGTTGCGCAATAGACCACCACGCATCCAATCGCGCTGTTAAAACAGCGCCGTCCTTCACATGGCGCTGTCACCAGACAGCGCGATAATGGGACGTACGCATGGCAGGTGAACAGCGCCAGGGGCAAAGGTAAGACACAAGGTCATGGGCAATGATGCAAGGCCACGCACAGCGCCATCTGACGATAGGTACCCTGCGTGACCGGACCAGCTGCGTACCAGTGCCACAGTGGACTGTGCGCAGTAGTGCCACAACACCATATAGTGCTCATTGCCGTAGCGCCACTGGCACAATGGTGGCCATGGCCTGAATTGCTGATCACGCACAGCACATCAGCAGCGCGGCAGATGCCTGTGTGGTTATCTGGGCATACAAATGCAGTGTACCATACAGTCAAAGATCGCGCCATTGGCTCAGCCGACTCAACCATATTATACAAAGCGCAGATTCGCGATATTCAGCCGACACATGCAAATCATCTGATCAGCCATTCAAAGCGAGTGCACGTTTGCATGTCATTATCGTTGCTCCACCCTAATTGCATGCATTGTACTTATAAATGTATGCGATACTGGGCAACGCTGGCCAGATCGGTTACTGCAGGTGAGGTGAGTTGCATGCTGTGTGATGTTCTGGACAATGGTCATGGGAAAATGATGTAGACTGCACAGTGACAGGTGTCCACTTCCCCATACAGATTGCCATGACCGAGCAGAGCCAAGGTGAGGATGAGGATGGTGGGCATAGGAGGAGGCCCAACTTTACAGCAGCAGAGACAGAGGCCCTCTTCCAGGCCTACCTGGATGAGGAACCAGTACTGAGTGGACAGAGGGGCACCTCCAGTCCGTGCGGGCTGCATGGGGAGGTAGCTCAGGCCGTTAACCTGCATGGAAGCCACCAGTGCTCCGTGCAGGAATGCAAGAAAGAAGATGGGGACAGACTGCAGGAGGTTGAAGGAGAAGGTGGCAGCCTTCAGGCGCGGCACGGCTGGCACTGGCGGGGCCCACCAGTGGTGTTGGAGCTGACCCCGACTGAGGAGACACTGGTCACATCAATGCAGTGGAGCACTATTGAGGGCATACCAGGAGTGGATTCCAGACAGGTGGAAGCCCATCACTGCATGGTATGACATGGTGGTGGTGTTGGGGGGTTGGGGGAAGGTTGTTCACATGCACTCATGTACTCTCTTTCTGTTACAGATCCTGTTCATCTTCAGGAGACGGTGGTGGTGGGTCCAGGCAAGGATGATGACCTGCTGGACATGGAGGAGTCCATCTACCTCTATCACCAGCCAGCAGGCACTGCAGCAGCATGCATGCTGGGCCACCAACTCTGGTGTCGGTGATTCAGGTGCGGGGGTGCACAGCCTGTGTCTCAGCAGTCTGGCATGCAAGCATGCCAACATGCTGTGACTATGGCTGCAACATACCTGCACCATTGATGTGCAAGGACTGCAATGACCAGTGATAGGTGTGTGTCCCATGATGGACACACAGCAGGCCAAGCACGTGCCTACTGCAGGAATCAGTACAGCTGCAGAGGCGGGTTGCAATGTCCATGGAGGCACTGTCTGTGTCTGTGGAGTGGCACAGCAGGGAGTGCTCTGGATCGTGCTGAGCTGGTTTGTATGCGGACGGATGTGACCACCGCCATTGACAGGCTGACCCAGGCAGTGGTCTCTGTCATGGCTGCATTGGGCACACAGTCAGGTGCCCTGTACGCACACCCACACAGTTCACTCTCCACTCCCGTTCCGGTGTCGATGCGACCCCAGGCCTGTCGGCCGCCGGGTTCTGCTGTGCCATCCCAAGCACCCCTGGTGCAGGTTTGTTCGGCATGCTGCAGACCCTGTGTGGGCAAGGTCGCGTTCACACAGTGGGACCCCTGGTGGTGCAACAGTGCCACTCCATGGGGCCCCTGCTCAGCCTGCCAGTGCTGTTGGGTCATGGCGGGGCGCCCGCGCATCTGCAGTGGCCGTGGGACAAGTGCTACATGACTGAGCTGTCTCCCAGTCGGGGCCTGTCTGGTGCTGCTATGTGTGCACATGTGTGTCATGGTGGGCAGTGCACTGCTGGGTGCTCTGCTCACCATGCCGACCGGACCACCTGCATACCCTCCCAACTGCTGTCCACAGGTGCGTGTGCATGATGATGCCTGCATTGTACCAACACAAGGTGCAAGGTGCCCAGCATCTGACCTGCGTACTTGGACAGTACAGATGGTGGGGTGGTCGGTGGTGCTGTGTGTTAGCAATGTCAGTTCTGCTGTGCTGTGCATCTGCCCATGCACGCTCTGTGCCTGGTGTGTGTGTGTGTCCATATGAGTGCTCACCTCCCTGATGGTGTGTTTGTATGCCTGGACCCTTCCACTCCCCTGACCGTTATGCACCCTGGTGTGTTCCCTGTGTGCCTGTGGTTTCGCATGGACAGTGTTGGTTGCACATGTCCCTTGACTTACCTGTGTTGTGCGTAGTGCTCCTCTGTGATGGTGTCCTGGTGCAGCTGGGCCTGCCGGATCAGTCGGGGTCCCGCGCCCTAGGGGGCTGCTCATCACCATCAACACCGGCACCACTGGCATCCCATTGCTGTCCCCTCTTCAACCTGTACGGCTATCCCATGGTCTTTGGCCATGTTGTGCAGGATGCAACAGGCCAGGAATATCCCACAGGCCTTTTGGGGGCTGTACTGTAGAGCACCGCCGAGGTGTCTCAGCATCAGGCGTGTCTTGAGCATCCCAAACACCCGCTCTATGATGTTGCGTGTGGAAACATGTGCCTCATTATAGCATTGCTGCGATGGGGTCATGGGGCACGGTATGGTGTGAGCAGCCAGGGACGGAGTGGGTATCCGCTGTCACCTGTGTGGAGATAGTGGAGATCAGTCTCATGTTCAGGTCCATATTGCCCATATCCCTGTGTGCCACTACCATGGCACTTGGTATTCCCACCCTTGCCCTGAGTTTGCATTCCATACATGTGTACTCACCCACTAGATGGCCTGTGGGGATGTCCCACTCTTGAATCGATGGCACAGTGTGTACTGATACCATATGAAGGGATCATGTGCTCCGCCAGGGTGTGTGGCACAGACACTGATTATCGCCCAGTGGCATCACACCACCTGGCAGTTGACACTGGAGAATCCTTCTGTTCCGATATGTGAGCCCATCGGGCCAGGTGGGTTGGCGAATGGCCACATGGGTGCAGTCTATGATTCCCTAGCACGCCAGGCATATGTGCTACCCTGTGGAACTCCTGCATGCTTGCTGTACACTCTGCCGCGTGCTGGGGAAATGGATGTACTCCGCAGCATGTGGTAGCAGTGCACTGAGGAATTGGGTGAGGATGCGTGGCGTGTTCGACTGTGTGATGCCTGTGGTGTCCCCTGTCGGCCTCTGGAAGGTGCCCGTGGTGAGCAGGCACATGCAGGCTGTCACCTTGGTCTCCACCGACAGGCGTGACTCCGTCGTGAGGGTGCCTGCATCACATCACTGCACAGCTCACAGAGCCGTCTCAGTATTGCCCTGTTCAGGCGGTACGTCCACGATCTCTACATCTGTGTACAGCTCAAAGCTGATGCGGACGCGGTACTGCCTGTTGGGGGCATACCGCCTGACAGGCCCTTCCACGGCCATGTCCCCCTGGCATGCATTCTCACCCCTCATTACAGCTTCCATGTGGAAGCTGGCACTGTCCATCTCCTGGCTTCTGACCCCCTGGCTGGTGTTGCTGTGTTACCCCGCTGTCCTCACTGCTACTTTCACTGCACCGGCACCCCTGCTGGCCTCTACAGCCTTATGGCCTTTCCTTGCCTGCCCTAGCCTGTCTGATGTCTGTCTGTCTGTCTGTCTGTCTGTCTGTGTCTCTCTCTCTCTCTCCCCACTTGGCAGCCTTGTAGCGTTCTTGTGCTTCCTTGAGCCTTTTTATTTTGGCTCATTTCCACTAGTGCAATTCCGGCTGTGCCGCTATTGCACATCGCGCAAGTCTTTGAATATCGCATTGCGCTCTTTATGCATGGATCCACCCCGGTTGCGCATGCCTTCATTTTTCGTTGCGCTGTTGCTCAGCATGTTTTCGGGCGCCAACTGCCTCCTTCTGAATATCGCAAAATGGCGCATTTTGGGACTTTGCGATATCCTAACCCTTTTGAATATCTGGGCCGCTGTGTTTCTCTTATGCAGTTGTTGGGCAAAACAGGGTGTGCACTTCTGTTACTGCGACAGTTAGCATTTCCACATGTGTTTCTGTACTGTTTGCATTACCGTTCCTGTGTACGCCTCTGTGTGCATTACCCTTTGCGTTCTTGTTTGTGCTTGCTGCTGTGTTACTGTTACCATTTGCATTTCCATTACTGTTTCTGTTTGTGTTTCAGTTTGCTTTTCCGGCACCCCTTTCATTTGCGTTGCGTTTCTCTTTCAGTTTTGTCTTCGTTGCAGTTACTGTTACCATTTGCATTTCCAATTGTGTTACTGTGCCCGTGCTCATTACAGTTTGTGTTTCCAGACATGCTTGCGTTTGCTTTGCATTTCTGTTTCCTTTGGTGTTATTCTTGCTGTTACCGTTACCATTTGTATTTACAACTGCGGTAGCATTGACTGTAATGAGTTCTGGTTTGCGTTCCTTGTGTGCTTGCATTTGCGTTTCCATTTCTGTTTCCTTTGGCATTATTTATGTTGTTAACGTTACCATTTGCATTTCCAATTGCTGTACCGTGACCATGTACATCACGGTTTGCATTTCCTATGCTTCCATCTCCTTTGGCATCACTGTTCACTTTGGCGTCACTTTGCGCTTGCGTTTCTATTAATGTTTGCTTTACCATTTATGTTTCTGTTACCATGTGCATAACCATTAGCGTTCCCTTGCACTTACTGTTACTATGTCACAAAACATGGCGTGGTGGGAGCATGGGGTCAAAAGGGCCTCGTGCTCCCACCACCACATTCCATCCTATTTCTACTGCAGATTCTCAAAAGAAGGAAATTAGAGGCAAAAAAATCCATTTAATGCATCAGTTAGGGTTGTTCTACAGCAACATAAATGAGGAAATTCTATGTTAGGGTTGAAACCCCTTGCACCCACCTCACCTGCCCCCAGCCAGCATCGGGTATGCGTTGGGGGGTCATCAGTCCTAATTCTCACTCCATTCTCCTACAGTTCACCATCTCAGCTTCTTTACACATGTAATGGGTGAAGAGATTAGGGTCAATGACTAGCGCACCCCTGATGCCGGTTGGGCTGGGTCTGTGTGCATGGGGTTTTAACCCTAACATTGAATTTCTCACTTTTGTTGCTGTGAACAACCCTAACTGATGCATTAAATGGAGTTTTTTGCCTTTAATTTCCTTCTTTGGGAATGTGCAGTAGTGAATGGAATGTAGTGGTGGCAATGCGGGCCCAAGTGATGTTTTGTGACATAGTAACTGTAGTGCAAAGGAAATGCAACAATAGCAGTTGTGCACATGATGACAGAAACACAAATGGTAAAAGCAAACGTTAATGGAAACACAATCACAAAGTGATGCCAAAGTGAACAGTGACGAAAAGGAGATGCTAGCATGTAAGAAACACAAACCGTGATGTGCACAGTCATGGTACGGCAACTGGAAATGCAAATGGTGATGTTAACAGCAGAAATAATGCCAAAGGAAACAGAAATGGAAATGGAATGCAAAGTGACGCAAACGAGAACGCAGAAGTGTAATGTACACGGTGGCATGCACAGGAATGGTAATGCAAATGGGTACAGAAAAGCAAGTGGGAATGCTAACTGTAACAGAAACGGAAGCACGCCTCTGGTTTTGCCCAACAGTTGCATAGAGAAACACAGTGGGCAGGATATTCCGAAGGTTGCGCATGGCACAACAGTGATCGCCATGCACAACCCGCTTGATGCGCTCAGCCACGATATTCAAAAGGGAATGTGCCTGGCACAAACTCCATGTACCGCAGAACACATCAGTAATGTATGAGACGCAAGTGGGGGGCATGCCCATGCATACTCTGCACATCGATATTCAGCCTGGGATGTGCTGAGCCCATGAATGTGCAACCCAACCTGCACTGCACACAGGTGAGCAAAAAAGGAGCAACTGCTGACCACCCACAGGTGAGCTGCCGTGTGCAGGGTGCAACCACGGCGGCCGCCAGCTATGGGTAGCCACCTGAACTCCAGCAGCACCTGCATGGTAGCGACCCCCAAGCCCGATCACGGGCATATGTAATAATAGGGAATGTCCTAAATCCCTGGTGGTCCAGTGGACCGCTCGCGTAATTGAGGACAGAAGTACAGTAATATCAACCCTCCCATATCCCTGGTGGTACAGTGGACCGCTCACAGCCAGATCACGGGTATATGTAATAGATTATGAGTCCAATATCCCTGATGGTCCAGTGGATCGCTCCGCGATCCGATCACAGGCATATGTAATAGATAATAGTCCAATATCCTTGGTGGTTCAGTGGACCACTCACAGCCCAATTCACGGGTGTCAGTAATAAAATATGGCAATCCAATCCATCCCTGGTGGTCCAGCGGTACCCCCTCCCACCCGCCCTCTGAGCCCCACCACCTCACTCCTCCCGGCAGTGGCAGGTGGCAGCTTCCCACCACCAGCTGCCCTGCAGCCACTGACATGACTCTGTGCTGTGGGGCTGTATGCCCATTAGTCCACAGCGTGGGCCAATGCAGGCATGCAGCCCAGCCTATACTACACAGACCAGATAATAGCACAGATCCAATTTTCTGGACAACAATAGTATGATATCACAGACTGCCGCCCATTGGCCCATGCTGTGGACCAATGGGCACACAAACCCTATAGGGTCAGTTGGTGGACGGGGCAGGAGTAGCTGGGATGGGAACGTGGCCCACCGCCCGCTGCTACAGAGGAAGGCAGAGGTGAGTGGGGCTCAAGAGGCGGGTGGGAGGGTACTGCTGGACACTCAGGTTGCCTGTATTTTGTGCAACCCAATGAGCGGCACCTGAACCACAGATGGACTATGTCTATTACACACCCAGTGGCGCTGTGGTGATCACTTTCCTGAACTGGTGGACTTGTATGTGTGCCACGATTGGGCTGCGGCGGTCCACTGCACCAGAGATCGAGAATATTACTGTACTTCTGCCCATGATCAGGCTGCGAGCAGTCCACTGGACCACCAGGGATATGGGATGTTCATTTACATTCCCTATGCCCACAATCGGGCATTGGGGCACTTTGCCAATTGTGCAGGGAGTGTCGGTCCCCAGCGGCTGCAGCCTGGCATGGCGCCTGGTACAAGTCACTGGGGATCAGTGCACCTGCATGTAAATGAGACGATATAAATGGGCCCCATTTGCACCTTGCATACATTATGGCCCCATTTGCATGTGCACTGTTGAATATCACAGTTGTTGCGCCTAGTGTAACGACACTTGTGCTAGCGTATCCCCTGCTCCACTCTGGCCACTTGTGCTGGCACAGTGCCGCTGTGCCATGTGCACTGGCGGGTGGCTAGGAGCGATATTCAATGATGCTGTGCCATGGCGCAGCTCCGCTGAATATCACCCTGTCAACACCCATCGCATCCCAGTTGCACTGTGCCCAGGCTTGCCCCACAGCCTGGCACAGTCTGAATATCCACCCAGTGTGTACAAAGAATGTATGCATAAAATGGGCCTCAGAGCAGAAAATGAGCTGTTGGAATACTAAATTGCTTATATCTCAGGAACCGCTAGCGTAGAAAAAAATTTAAATTTCAATAATTCATGAGTTTCCTGGCTAGGTTTTTGTTGAATTGTAGTCCAAAGGCTATGCATTGTTGTGACAAAAATTACGTATCTCACACCATTTCGAGATACAAGCCCGAGCCTTGTGACTTACACCACTATGTTAGTCTATGGGAAAAATGTCAACACAGAGTATCATAACTTTGCATCTGTGCAATATTTTCACAAAACTACCAAAAAGCACATCTGTAGGATGTTGGCTGCGTTCCCTCCAAATTTCATCCCAAAAGACCAAACCATTCTTTTGCAGCAGGGTGGCAAAGAATTCCTGTCATTTGCCATAGTCTAGAAAAGTAGTTGTGATTTGGACACCTTAAAAATTTTGAAGTGTCGCAAGTGTGACACTATTTCCCGACACTACTTTTCCACAGATTTGAAAAACATATTTCTGGGGTGTTTTACCCCAAAATAAAAGACGTGGATATCATCCTGAGGGTCCGACTAGAGTGAACACAAAATTAATTGTGTTCCAAGAGTGTCCCAATTTTAAACGTCAAGCATTTTCTGATCAGTAACTGAAAACAAAATGGCGGATTTGAGACACTACTAGGGCCATTGCGACACTAAAAAATGCATTTGCAAAAGTGTCAAACT
Organism: Neoceratodus forsteri; assembly: GCA_016271365.2. Classification (NCBI taxonomy): domain Eukaryota; kingdom Metazoa; phylum Chordata; order Ceratodontiformes; family Ceratodontidae; genus Neoceratodus; species Neoceratodus forsteri. Next base: position 90,656,585 of record CM028136.1, read on the forward strand.
TTTGTTAACTTTTTCCATTGACTTATAATGGGAATTTGTTTTTTGAATGACGTTTGAACCGTTCAATATTTTTCACGAAATCTTCAAAGGCACATCAAGAATCCGGTCGCATGTTCCTGAAGTTTTCAGAGTGGTCACACAACCCATGCGACCTGTAGGTGTGAGCAAAGAATGTGCAAAAAACGTAATTGCTCGCACGGATGTCGCAATAAATCCGCAGCCATATATCCGATCAGTACGAAGTTACCAGATCCCAAGATCTATAGCTACACAGCCCATGCCTGCAAAATTTCAGGCAAATCCGTTGAATGGTGGCAAAGTTATTAAGGTGCAAAGTTTCACCATTTAACCTTAAAGGGCTATTCAACCTAACTTATGGTAGCACTACCGTGCTACCATAGTATATATATATATATCTATCTATATATACTGTATATATATATATATATATATACATTAGAGAGCAAAAACAACTCCATTTAATGCATCAGTTAGGGTTGTTCACAGCGACAAAAACAGGAAATTCAGTGTTAGGTTGAAAGCCCCTCTTGGCCCCTCAGCCCAATCCCAAAACGGCTTTGAGGTGCATGCTGGGGTCGTTGGCCTAATCTCACCTCATCACATGTATAAAAAGCAGAGGTATGAAAGAATGGGGTGGGAGTTAGGACCGGTAACCTCACTGCGCACCCAAAGCCATTTTGGGGTTGGGCTGTGGGGGCCAAGGTGGCTTTAACCCTAACACCAAATTCTCCTTTGTTTGCTGTGAACAACCCTAACTGATGCATTAATGGAGTTTTTTGCCTCTAATATATATATATATATATTATAGTGGCATGGTAGTGCCACTATAGTTAGGAGTTGAGTACCCATTTAAGGCCAAAGTGTGAAATTTGTCAGGTTGATAACTTGCCACTATATGATGGATTTGGCTGAAATTTGGCAAACACGGAGCAGTACCATAGATCTCTGGATCTGCTACGTTTTGTACCAGTCAGATGTCGATGTTGCAGAATTATAAAGCATCATTCTGTAGCACATTTACACTTTTTGTGCATTCTTTGCTCGCACCTACAGGTCGCATAGTTTGCATGACTGGTCCAAATCCTTCAGGGAACATGCAGCCAGGAGCCCCGATGTGCCTTTCAAAGATTTTGTAAAAATATTAATTGGTTCAAAGGTTATTCAAAAACAATTTTCCTTTATAGTCAATGGAAAAGTTAACAAAAAGTTTGACAGTGTCGCAAATGCAGTTTTAGTGTCGCAAATGACCCCGTAGTGTCATGAGTCAGCCATTTTTTCAGTTACTGGTCACAGAAATGCTTGGCATTTAAATTTGGGACCCTCTAAGGACACAATTCTTTTTGTGTTCACCTAGTCGAGCCTGAGGATGCTAGCCATGTCTTTTTTTTGGGGGGGTTAACTTTGAAATATGTTTTTCAAATTTTGTAAACTGTAGTGTCACACCTATGACACTTTCATGATTTTTTGCAAAAGTGTCGGATTTGCTATACTACTTTGTGACAATATGACCAAAATAATAGGAATTCTTTGCCCCCTGCTGCAAAGAAAGGTTTGGTCTTTTGGGCTGAAATTTGGGGAAGTGAGCCAAGATCCCACATATGTGTCTTGTTGTAGTTTGGTGACAAAATATTGCAGGGATGCAAAGTTCACGGTACTCCGAAGTTGACAGTTTTTCCATAGATTAACATTGTGGCGCTCTATCGTGCTTTCGGGGCCCAGATCTCGGAAACGCTTCTTGAGATAAGGATTTTGTCAGAAAATGTTTAGCCCTAAGGGGCTAAGTAAAACGTTAGCCATAAAAGTCATAAATCATATGAAGTATTAATAATTTTCTATGTCATACGGTTCCTGAGATATAAACAATTTGGCATTCCAAGTGCTCGTTTTCTGCTCCAAGGCCCATTGTTATGCATATATTCTTTGTACTCACTGTGTTTCTCTATGCAGCTGTTGGGGTAAAAACAGGAGTGCACTTCAGTTACTATTACAGTTAGTGTTTCCACTTGCATTTCCATACCCATTTGCGTTTGCGTTCCGTGTATGCCACCATGTCGTTACCCTTTGCATTTCGTTTGAGCTTGTGTTTGAGTTACTGTTACCATTGGCTACCACTACTGTTTCTGTTTGCGTTTTGATTTGTGTCACCATGTGCATTATCATTTGCATTTGCGTCGTGCTTCCATTTGCGTTTATCTTTCCTTTGGCATCATCGTTGCTGTTATCGTTACCATTTGCATTTCCAATTCGTTACCTTGACCATCGCATTATGATTTGCATTCCATATGCACCTACATTTGCATTTCTGTTTGTGTTACTGTTCACTTTGATGTCATCGTTGATGTTGCTGTAACTGTTTGCATTTACAATTGCATTACCGTTACTGTTTCGTCTCCGTCGCCATTTGCGTTTCTGTTGTCCTTAGCATTTGTGTTTTTGGTTGCATTTCTGTTGTCAATTGTGTTACTGCATCCTTCTGTGCCGCTGTCTTAACCATTTTCATTTCTGTTTGCATTTCCATTTCCGTTAGCATCACCATATGCGTTACTGTTTGAGCTTGCGTTTGCATTGCCATTACTTCACTATTTATACTGTGCATTCTCAAAAGAAAAAGAAATTCATGGCCAGAAACTCCATTTAATGCATCAGTTAGGGTTGTTCCACAGCAACAAAAGTGAGGAATTCGATGTTAGGGTTCCACTCCCCACCAACAGACATCGGGTGTGTGCGTTGGGGTCGTGGGTCCCTAACTCTCACCCCATTCTCCTATACTGCACCACCTAAGCTTGCTTATGCATGGGATGGAGTGAGAGTTAGGGCCAATGACCAAAATGTACACCCTGATGCCTGTTGGTGGGGGTGGGGCAAAGGGTGGAAACCCTAACATCGAATTTCCTCATTTTGTCACTATGGAATAACCCTAACTGATGCATTAAATAGATTTTTGCCATGAATATATATATATATATATAAATTATGGTAGCAGGTAATGCTACCATAGTTAGGTTGAGGAGCCATTTACATGTTAAACCTAAAATTTTGCACCTTAGTAACTTTGGAACCATTCAACAGATTTGCCTTCAATTTGGCATACATAATCAAGAACTATACATCTTGGGATCTGCCAACTTTGTAGAAGAAGAATCAGCATTTATATAGTGCTTTTCATACAGCCAAAGTGCTTTACAAGCAATGCTAGACTGGTAGTGAAGTGACTGAATGTGTGGTGGTGGTGGCCATATGCACATCATCACCCACACACAGCCTGGATAATTGCATAAACCAGTTTTATGGGAAGGGAATGTTGGCCAGGACACTGGGGTGTTCCTACTTTTGCGAAGAGTGCCCTGGGTTCTTTTACTTCCACCTGGACACCCACCAGGACAACACCAGGATGGGGAGAAGGGACCTTGGTTTAACGTCTCACCCAAAGGATGGCACACCCCAGCAGTACAGCACCCCCAATACTGCACTCAGATGCCAGCAATTTTTAGGTGCAAGTCCAATCCTGGTGTGGGACGAACCCATGACCTTCTGGTCCAGAGGTGGATGTGCTACCAACTGAGCCACACTGACACCTTGTACTGTTCGGATATATGGCTGTGGAGCTATTAGCGTGATCTGCACGCGCATTTACGCTTTTATGCAATTCTTTCTTTGTCTCTACAGGTCACACGGTTTACATGACCGGTACAAAATCTTCAGGAACCTTCATTCGGGTCCCAATGTGCCTTTTGAAGATTTCATGAAAAATATTAAACGGTTCAAAAGTTATTCAAAAACAAGTTCCCATTATAAGTCAATGGAAAAGTTAACAAAAGTTTGACAGTGTCACAAATGCAGTTTTACTTTCACAAATGGCCCTTTTACTGTTGCAAATACACCGTTTTGTTTTCAGTTGGTCATCAGAAAAATGCTTAGCTTTTTAAATTTGGGACCCTCTAGCAACCTAATTCTTTTGTGTTTACCTAATGAGGATGCTAGGCGTGTCTTTATTTTGAGGTTAAACACCTAGAAATATGTTTTCAAGTATCTGGAAAAAGTACTTTCATAATACTGTCGCACTCATGAAAGTGTAGCAAATTTTTGTGAAAGCTTTAGAAACTTCGACAGTACTTTTCCAGGCTGTGGAAAATGACAGCAATTCTTTGCCACCCTGCAAAAGAACAGTTTGGTCTTTTGGGATAAAATTGGAGGAACACAGCCAACATCTCACAGATGTGCCTTTCACTGTTTTGGTGAATAAATATTGCAGGGTGGCAAAGGTACAGCACTCCAAATTTGATGCTTTTCCCAAAAGATAACATTATGGCATCCTCCGCATTACAGGAATCCTTTGGCCCCTCGGCAAAATAAAGGTTGGTCTTTTGAGATGAAATTTGGAGGAAAGCCAACATCCCACAGATGTGCCTTTCAGTGGTGTGGTGAAAAAATATTACAGGGAGCCAAAGTTATGGTTCTCTGAATTTCTCTTTTCCCATAGGATAACATTACAGCGTCAGCACGCACCTTTCAGGGCCCGTATCTCAAAGTAGTGCGAGATCGGACTTTCATCAGAAAAGTACTTAGCCCTATTGGAGCTGAGTACAAAACTAGCCAGGAAAGTCATAAATCATATAACTTTTAAATTTTTTTTCTCGTCGTATGGTTCCTGAGATATAAGCAATTTAGTACAGTACTGTTTCTCTTCTGTTTCACTTTGCGTCACCATGTGCATTACCATTTGCATTTGCGGGCACCATGTTACTATGTGACAAGACATCACTGGCATCGGTGTGCACATTGGAGTTGTCAGACTAACTCTCACACCATTCTCCTATTACTCTGCTTCTTCACACATCTGATGGGGTGAGGTTAGGGCTAACAACAATCACCCTTGATGCTGGTTGAGGGTGGGGGTCCTAAGGGGCTTTCAACCCTAACACCGAATTTCCTCACTTTGTTGCTGTGGAACAACCTAAGTAATGCATTAAATGGAGTTTTTGCATCTAATATATATATAAATATATATATATTTTAGAGCAAAAATCCATTTAATCATCAGTGAGTTATTCCACAATGTTAAAAATGAAACTGTTAGTTGAAACCCTACTCACCCCAGCCCACCTAACTGGCATTGGGGTGCATGTTGGGGTCGTCGGCCCTAACTCTCACCCCACCACATGTGGAAAGAAGCTGAAGAATAGGAGACTGGGGCAAGAGTTAGGACCGATGAAGCCTAGGCGCACTCTGATGCTGGATGGGGTGGGCTGGAGGGATCAAGGGTGGGTTTCAACCTAACATCGAATTTCCTCACTTTTGTCGCTATGGAACGGTCCTAACTGATGCATTAAACAGATTTATTTGCCTCTAATTTCCCTTCTTTTTGAGAATGACAACGAGAAATAGTGAATGTAATGGGCGGCGGGAGGGCCCAGCGTACCCACCACGTGATGTCTTGTCACATAGTAACACGGTGCCTGCAAACGCAAATGATAATGTGCATGGTGACACAAAGTGAAACAGAAAGAGAAACAGTACTATGGAGCACAAATGGTAAAATAGCATAAAATGCAAGCACAAATGAAAAGAAAGAGTAATGCACATGTTGGCATAGAAGGGAACTGTAAGTGAAAGCAGGTACAGAACCATAAGCGAAGTGGTAAGAATAACAGTAATGTAAGCCCACAGGCTGGTTTTCCCCAAAAGCTGCATAGAGAAGACAGTGCATACAAAGAATGTATGCATAATAATGGATCTCGGAGCGGAAAATGAGGAGTTGGAATACTAAATTGCTTATATCTCAGGAACCGTATAGGCGTAGAAACATTTTTTTAAGTCATATGATTTATGACTTTCCTGGCTAGTTTATACTTAGCCCTGTTAGAGGACTAAGTGTTTTCTGACAAAAGTCTGTATCTACTTTCAGTTTCGAGATTGGCCCTGAAAAGTGCGGCGAACACCGTAATGTTATCCTATGGGAAAAAGAGAAGCTCAGTGCCATAACTTGCTGCTGCCCTGTAATATGTTTTCACCAAACCACCAAAAGGCACATCTGTGGGATGTTGGCTTTCTTCCTCAAATTTCAGTGTAAAAGACCAAACCGTTATTTTGCAGCAGGGTGGCAAAGAATTCCTGTCATGCAGCGGACGCCGCAATGTTAGTCTATGAGAAAAGTGTCCACTTTGGAGTATCGTAACTTTGCATTCCTGCAATATCTTGTCACCAAACCACCAAAAGGCACATCTGCTGAGATGTTGGCTGCCTTCCTTCTAAAGTTCAGCCCAAAATGCCAGACTGTTCATTTGCAGCAGGGTGGCAAAGAATTCCTATTATTTGGGGCATAGAGTCACAAAGTAGTGTAAGTGATTTGCAACAGCTTTCACAAGCATTTGTAGAAAGTGTCATCAGTGCGACACTACTTTTGCAAAACTACTTTTCCAGAAATTTGAAAAACATATTTCTGGGATGTTTTAACCCAAAATAAGGACTAGCCTATCGTTCTCAGGGTCCGATTAGGTAAACACAAAAGAATTGTGTCCTACAGGGACCAATTTTAAATGCCAAAAGCATTTTCTGATGGCAACTGAAACAAAATGGCAGATTTGCGACACTACTAGGGCCATTGCGACACTAAAAGTGCATTGCGACACTGTCAAACTTTTGTTAACTTTCCCATTGACTTATAATGGGAAATTGTTTTTAAATAACTTTTAAACTGTTTAATATTTTTCATGAAATCTTCAAAAGCATCAGGGACCCTGGCACTACGTTCCCTGAAGTTTTCAGACCAGTCACTCAAACTGTGTGACCTGTAGGGGATAAACAAAAGAATTCAAAAGGCGTGGCGTGCACGCAAGATCATGCTTAATAACTCTGCAGCTGTATATCCGAACAGTACAACAGTTGGCAGATCCCAGGATGTATGATTCTTGATCGTATTCCAAATTTCAGGCAAATCTGTTAAACTATTGCAAGTTATTAAACACAGAAACATAAAAACATAGAATTTGATGGTAGATAAGGACCACCTGGCCCACCTAGTGTGCCCATTTCCATACCTAATGGATAAGCTGCAGCTGCAGAGATAAGGGTGCTAGCTGCACATTCGAAGCAGACTTGATAGACCTCTAGGCCTTTATCTGCTGGCAAATTTCGTATGTTCGTATGTTCGTAAGCTGCAGATCCTAGTTAATTAACAGCCTACTTCCTCCTACCCCCACTCAAAGTGCTTTATGTCTGTCCCCATTCTTGAATTCCCCACTGTTTTGACTCTATGACCTCCTCAGGAAGGCTGGTCCAAGTATCCACAACCCTCTCTGTGAAGAAATACTTCCTCACATTACCTCTGAGCTGTCCCCTCTATCTTCAAATTGTGTCCCTTGTTTTTGCACATCTCTTTTCTGACAGATGCTACCCTCTTGGACTTTGTTGATTCCCTTGAGGTATGAAAGTTTCTATCATGTCCTCCCTCTCCTCCTTTCCTCGAGGCTATACATCTTTAGTTCCTTTAGTCTTTCTTCATTTGTCTTCTGATGCAGACCCTGCATCATTTTAGTTGCCCTCCTCTGGACAGCCTCCACCCTGTCTATGTCTTTGCGGAGATGGGGTCTCAAAACTGAACACTGTACTCAGATGTGGTCTTACCAACTGTCAGTACAGAGGCCAACAACTTCTTGTTTTCTACTGGTGATGCCTCTCCCTATGCATCCCAGTATCCCCAACCCTCCTTACTGCCTTCTCACATTGCTGGCCCACTTTTAGGTCATCTGATATGACTACATGGGTCCCTTTCCATTTTATTGTTGTCAGTATCTCACCCCCATTGTGTACTCTTTCCCTGGGTTTTGTTTCCCAGGTGCATTACTTGCACTTCTTTGCATTGAATCTAAGCTGCCATACATTTGACCATTACTCCAACCTTGCCAAGTCCCTTTTCATCCTTTCCACCCCACTTTGTATCAACCCTGTTGCAAATCTTTGTATCATCTGCAAGACACATACTTTCTCTTCCAGTCCCTCTGCAATGTCACTTATAAAGACATTAAAAGGACCGGCCCCAGTACTGAACCTGCGGTACCCACTAGTAGCCCTCCTTTCTTCACTGTGGACTCCATTTACTATTACCTACTGTGTCCTGTTGTCCAACCAGTTTTTACCCAGGCTACCACCCTAGGACCCACTCCCAGGCTAGCTAATTTGTTTATTAATCTTTGTGTGGCACTGTGTCAAATGCCTTGCTAAAGTCTAGGTAGGCCAATGTCCACAACCCTCCCTGGTCTACTGCTTTGGTCACCCAGTCAAAGAAATCAATTAGATTTGTCTATCTTGACCTTTCCACTGTGAATTCATGCTGCCCTGGGTCCTGTGCCCCACTGGCCTCTAGGTACTCAACAATTCTTTCCTTCACAAGTGATTCCATCATTTTCCTACCACTGAGGTAAAACTGACAGGTCTGTAGTTTCCTGCCTCTGTCTTGCTCCCCTTTTGTGAGAGAATCACATCTGCCCTTCTCCAGTCCTCAGGTACCACCCCATCCTCCATGATTTATTAAAAGGGTAGTCAGTAGTGTTACTAGTTCTTCCCTTAGTTCTTTTAAAATCCTGGGGTGAATCCCATCAGGCCCCATTGCTTTATCCACCTTCAGTTTTAAGAGTTCTTTCAGAACCCTTTCTTCTGTGAAAGGACTAATATCAACCCCTATCAGAGTGCTTCTATTGACTGGATTAGGTATTTATCCCTGCTTTTCACTGTGAAAAATGAGCAGAGTACTGTACTCTCGTGTTGTTCGTCTCTTTTTATTATCGCATTCTTTGCGGTAATAAAAAAGCATGAACAATGCTGAGTATAAAAATTAACACAGTCACAGATGTTCAAGAGTTACCAGCCAATTGTAGGCATGCCTTCTGGTGTTGTATATACTGTAGAACAGAACAAAAACAGCAAGTGAGATGAACATATGTCAGTTATACTGAGGTACAGATTTTGTTATTAAGCAATGGAGCAATTGTTTATTTTCACAAGAATATTGCCAGTGTTTAACTTGATGTATTAAAATGCAGTTTTGATTGTTATATAATTATTCATAGGACCACGTCCCTTGAAAATGCTGTGAGCACCACAGTGAAACAAAAGGTGTACTTTATGTGGTGGCTAGTGATGACATTCATTCTGAATAAAGAGTAAATGAACTGGAAATAATCAAACCAAAGCTTAGTTGTGGTGTCTGAGATCCTGCTGTGAATCCTTTCTAATCTGCCCACTTCTCTCATCTGTGATTTGAGGCTTTGATATTTTTTCTTACCATGGGCTGATTTGGGATGTGATTAATCTACTACCCAAAAACTTTAAATTAGTGAAACATGATTCTTAATCATCTAAAGCAGCTGCAAAAGTGGTAGTCTTGTGTTCTGACATCGTATTATAAAATAAGCTTAATTTTGATCTTGGTTGGGATTTTAAAATCTCACCAATGCTTAAGAATACTGCTTGTGTGGCAGCTGAGACAGCGGTTAGCGATTCCAGCCCTGTGCACTATATACGCGAACATTACCGCATTTGAATATAGTGTACAGGGCTGGAATCGCTAACATTTTCGGATGCAAACTTAATCTGTTCTACAGTATTCGTTCAGTATCCCTGCTTTTCACTGTCGCTCTCTGCCCAACCACCTTCCTCTTTGTTCAACCTCAGTATCCCTGCCTTAGTCTTTCTTTGCTCCCTAATGTACCTATAAAGATTTTATCCCCTTCTTAACGAGTTGGCTATCTTTTCCTCAGTTTGACCTTTGATATTCTGACTGCCTTACCCTTCCTTCTGCTTTAACTGGTACAGTTCTCTGTCTTGTTCCTTCTGTGTTTCCTTGTACTTCCTGAATACTATCTTTTTCCTTACCTTCCCCACCACTTCTTTTGAGAACCATAGTGTTTTTTCTTTCATTTGATTTATTTATTTGCTTCACACAATGACTTGTTGCCTCTGTGATGCTGGTTTTGATGTTTCCCCATTGTTGCTCCACCCCACCTTCTTGCCTGTTTGCTAGTGCTTTCTGAGGCACTCTCCCATTTGACAAAATCAGCCCTCCTGAAGTCCAGTACCTTCACTTTTGTGTGGCTTGACTCTACAGCTAACTTTATCATGAACCACACTCTTTGGTGGTCACTTGTTCCCAGATGGCTACCCACTTCAAGATCAGAGATCTCTCTCCATCCCATTTGAGAGTACCAGGTCTAAGATTGCTCTCTCTCTAGTGGGTTCAAAACTAGCTGTCTAAGGGCATGCCCCTGTAGAGCATCCAGAATGGCCCTGCTCTTGGATGTGGCTGCAGCAAAGGTGTTCCAGTGAACATCTGGCATATTCAGGTCCCCATCAGCAATATCTTCGCTTTCTCTGCCATCCCAGGATGCCTTCTATCATTTCCTTGTCCATTTCCTCCCCTGAGACGGGGTCTGTCATCCTAGCCCTCGCAGTTGGAGCCTTTTCTAGTCTCGGGTGACTCACAGTGCTTTCTCTCCTCCTGATTACCCTTTAGTTCTGTTGCTTTGATCCTTCCCTACATGAGAGCTACTCCTCCTTCTCTTCTTCCTCCCAGTGCCTCCTGTAGATTATGTGCCTGGTATGTTGACATCCCAGTCATGGTTCTCTGTGTACCATTTACAGGTGCAAAATTTTAGGTTTAACATGTAAATGGCTCCTCAGCCTAACTATGGTAGCACTACCGTGCTACCATAATATATATATATATATATAGATATATCTATATATGTATAGATATATCTATATATATATCTATATATTTTGGTAGCACAGTAGTGTTACCATAGTTAGGGTTGAGTAGCATTTTTAAGGTTAAAGGGTCAAATTTTGCACCTTATAACTGCCACCGTTCAACAGATTTACCTAAATTTGGTATGCACAATTGGGCTTGGTAGGTCTTGGGACCTGCTAAGTTTCGTACTAGTTGGATATACAGCTGTGGAGTTGTTAAGCAACAACCGAATTGCAATTATGCTTTTTGTGAATTTTTCTCTTCACCTACAGGTCTACGATTTGCGCGACCAGTCCAAAACTTCAAGGAACATGCAGCCGGGGTCCCCAATGTGTCTTTTTAAGATTTCATAGAAAAATATTGAGCGGTTCAAAGTTATTCAAAAACAATTTCCTGTTATAGGTCAATGGGAAAAGTTAACAAAAGTTCAACACTTTATAGTGCACTTTTAAGTGTTGCAAATGACCCTAGTAGTGTCATAAATTCGCCATTTTTTTGAGTTGGTGAACAGAAAAATGCTTGCCATGTAAAATCAGGACCCTCAAGGAACACAATTTGTTCTGTCTTCACCTAGTCAGACCCTGAGGATGCTAGCCATGTCTTTATTTTGGGGTTAAACACCCCAGATATATGTTTATAAGTTTCTGGAAAAGTATTACCGCACTCGCGACACTTCGCTAAAATTGTAAGCTTTTGCAAATTAGACACTACTTTTCAGGCTATGCCAAAATGACAGGTATCCTTTGCCACCTTGCTGCAAAACAACAGTTTGGTCTTTTGGGCTAAAATTTGGAGGAAGGTAGGCAACGTCTTACTGATGTGCCATTTTGTGGTTTGGTCAAAAATATTGCGTGGCTGCAAAGTTGGTACTCTGAAGTTGGCGTTTTTCCCATAGACTAACATGGTGGCATCGCCGTGCATTTTGAGGCTCGTATCTGAAAACAATGCGAGATACAGATTTTTGTTGCAAGTAATAGCAAAATCCTAGTCAGGAAAATCATGATTTTTGTGAAATTTAAATTTTTTCTCGTCATACGGTTGCTGAGATATTAGCAATTAAGTACTTCCAATGTCGTTTTAAGCTACTATCCCCATTACAATGCATACATTCTTTGTACACTCTGTGTTTTGTATGCACCTGTTTAGCAAAAACAGGGTATCGTGTCCATTACTGTTACAGTTACTGTTTCACTGCGTTTATATTCCATTTGCATTACGTTCCTGTATACATACACGTGTGCGTTACCCTTTGCATTGTCATTCGCTTGCATTTTCGTTACTGTTACCATTTGCATTTCCACTACTGTTTCTGTTTGCGTTTTCTTTGCATCACCGTACACATTGATATTTGCATTTCCAGCAGCCCTTTCATTTGCGTTTCCGTTTCTCTTTCGTTTTGCATCTTCCTTGCTGTTATTGTTACCATTTGCATTTGCAATCATATTACTGTGCCGTCGCATTACAGTTTGCATTTCTGTACGCTTGCGTTTGCTTTTGTGTTTCTATTTCCTTTGGCATTATTGTTGCTGTTACCATTGTCATTTGCATTAACAATTCTTGATAGCTTGACCGTCTTATTACGGTTTCGTTCTGTTACAGCTTGCATTTGCGTTTCTGTTTCCTTTGAAGTGTTATTGTTCATATTAACTTTACCATTTGCATTTAATTGCAATACCATAACCATCGCATTACGGTTTCACGCTTCTTTCTGGCGCTTGCATTAAGCGTTACGTTTCTGTTCCTTTGGCATTATTTTTGCTGTTAACATTACCATTTGCGTTTCCAATTGCGGTACTGTGACTATGCATATTACGGTTGCGTTTCCATACATGCTTGCATTAGCGTTCCATTTCTGTTTCCTTTGGCATTATTGTTCATTTTACCTTTACCATTTGCATTTACAATTGTGGTATCACGATTGTGCGCATTCTGAGTTTTTGTTTCTATCGTGCTTGTGTTCGCGTTTCCATTTCTGTTTCCTTTGGCATTATTTTTCCTGTAAATGTTACCTTTTGCATTTCCAATTGCGGTACCGTGACTGTGCATGTTACAGTTTGCATTTCTGTATGCGCTTGCGTCTCCATTTGCATGACTGTTAAGCTTTGGCATCACTTTGCACTTCTGTTTCTATTAACGTTTGCTTTGCCATTTATGTTTGCAACACCATGTACATTACCATTAGCGGTTGCGTTTCTGTTGTAATTACCTTTACTATGTCACTAAAATCACATGGTTTCAGGCCTCATGCTCCCACCACCACATTCCATTCACTATTTATAGTCCTTGTGCTCAAAGAGACTGGAATTAGAGGCAAAAACTCTGTTTAATTCATCAGTTAGGTTGTTCACAGCCACAAAAGTGAGAAATTTGGTGTTAAGGTTGAAGGCCCTTGCACCCCAGCCTGCCCCAACCAGCAATGGGGTGTGCATTGGGGTTATCAGTCTAACTCTCACCCCATTCTCCTATACCTCTGCTTCTTTACACATGTGATGGGGTGAGAGTTAGGACCAATGACAATGCACCCGTTGCCAGTTGGGGGTGGGCTGGGGCAAGGGCTCTTCAACCCAACACTAAATTTCATTGCTTTTGCACTGTGGAACAACCCTAACTGATGCATTAAATGAGTTTTGCCTCTAATATATATATATATATATATATATATATATAGATATATATATATATTATAATGTACGGTAGTACCAATATAGTTAGGATTGAGTACTCCATTTAAGGTTAAATTGGAAATTTGTCAGCTTAATAACTATGCAGTCAAAAGAACAACCACATTCTCAACCTTAAAATCCAATACAGAATACCTCTTTATAGAAAATTATTTATTTCATAGAATCTCTTGATTATAAATGCTCCACAACGTATCATGCAATGTTTCAGAACAAATGTTCCTTCATCAGACACTGGAGCTCTCTCTAGAAAAAAATATATACATGTTACTCTTTTAAGGCTCAAAATCCATTACAACATTTTCTTGGATTTATATCTCTCCTAACATAACTATTTTTTGTTGCAATAAAACAGATGGAACTGACCTGAATGCTTAAACTAACCAAATCATTTAATTGAAAAACAAAACCGAGAAAATGCGCCTGTCATGGGAAGTGGGGTATAGTCTTCTTTTATTATTCAAATGAAAACCAGTATATGTTCTATAAAAGAAATTAAATCTGTTTCAAAATTAAGTACCAAAAAGTTTTTACAGGAGTCATAAATGAATACTCAATATGATTACTTTTCAAAGTTACAGCAGAATACATTATTTTTAACCCAACTGTTTGTTTCTTCTCTCTATCCTGTGGGCATAACAAACAATCACTTTGGTTGCTGGTCTCAAAACAAATGTATAATTTTAATGTTACTTGAAAAAAGCCAAAAGTCATTCATACCAATAGGAGATGCTTCCAATTCATCATTGTTCCAATTCAGCAGTATCGTATAAAGCTCGAAACTGTGAGCACAGACCCAAGGCATTCTGATGCACTGCTGCCATTAACAGATAGCCAAAAGCTCAATAGGCAAACACCTTGCCAGATGATAAAGAAATGGATCCGGGCGCACAGGTTAGCACATAGAATGTGCTTGCATTACCAATAGTAACCACACCTCCTGCGGCCCAGTCAAAAGTTGAGAAGGTGGTTGTTCTTTTGACTGCATTACTGATCTGATTTTCACCTTCTCTCATATATATACGTTTGGCTCCTTAAGAAAGCAATTTTGAAGTATCGAAAGGAACCCTGGAGACTATCTGGTTCACAAGCTTAATAACTTTGCCACTGTATGATGGATTTGCCTGAAATTTGGCAAATACAATCTAGAACCATAGTTCTCTGGATCTACCAAGTTTTGTAATGGTCAGAGATATGATTGAAGAGCTACAGAGCACTGAAAAATGCACAAATTACGCATTTCTGTGCATTCTGTGCTCGCCTACAGGTCACACAGTTTCGCGACCAGTCCTGAAACCTTCAGCCAACATGCAGCCAGGGTTCCCAATGTACCTTTCAAACATTTTGTGAAAAAATATTAAATGGCTCAAAGTTATTCAAAACAAGTTTCCCATTATAGTCAATGGGAAAAGTTAACAAAATATGAGAAAGTGTTGCAAATGCACTTTTACTTTCTACAATGACCCTTTAGTGTCACAAATCAGCCATTTGTTTTCAGTTGGTGGTCACAGAAATGTTTGGCATTTAAATTTGGGACCCTCTAGGAACACAATTCTTGTTGTGTTCACCTAGTCAAACCCTGAGGATGCTAGTCATGTCTTTTTGTGGGGTTAAACACCCCAGGAATATGTTTTAAATTTTGTAGAAGTATTGTTGCAAAGTAGTGTTGTATATGTGACACTTTTGTGATTTTATTTGTGGAAGTGTCGTGATTTGCAAAAGATTTTATGCTACACTTTGCCCAAAACAAAAGGGAATTGTTGGCAATCTGCTGCAAAATAACGGTTTGGTCTTTTGGGCTGAAATTTGAAGAGAAGAAAGCCAAAATCCCTCAGATGTGCCTTTTGGTGGTTTGGTGGCAAAATATGTGAGGGCTGCAAAGTTACAGCACTGTGAAGTTGACAATTTTTCCCATAGGATAACATTACAGAGTCCGCTGCGCCTTTTGGGGCCCGTATCTAGAAAGCAGTTAGAGATACAGACTTTTGTTGGAATAATGCTTAGCCCCATTGGGGACTAAGTATACAACTAACCTGGAAAGTCACAAATAATATCAGATTTAAACATTTTTCTATGTTGTGCAATTCCTGAGATATAAGCAATTTAGTATTCCAAATGTTCATTTTCTGCTCTGAGGGCCATTATTATGCATACATTCTTTTTATTCACTGTGTTTCTGAATGCACCTTTTGGGAAAAAGGTGTGTGCATTACATTACTGTCACAGTTAGCATTTCCGCTTGTGTTTCTGTGACTGTTTTGTACTAAAGGTTTCCATTTATTTCACTGTGCGTTACCCTTTGCATTTACATTGCGTTACTGTTACCATTTGCGTTTCCATTACTGTTTTTGTTTGCATTTCCTTTTGTGTCACCATGTGCATTACCATTTGCATGTACTTGCATTTGCGTTTTGTTTGTATTTGTGTTTCCTTTGGCGTCATCGTGGTGTTACCATAACTGTTTGCATTTCCAATTGCGTTACGTGACCATGCACATTACCATTTGTGTTTTGCGTATGCTCTTGCATTTGCATTTCTGTTTATATTAATGTTTCCTTTGGCATCATCATTGGTGTTACCGTAACCGTTTGCATTTCAATTGCATTACTGTTACTGTTTGTGTGTTCGTCACCATTGCATTTCTGGTTGCCTTAGAGTTTGCATTTTTGGTAGCATTTCTGTTGTTGATTGTATTACTGTCTCCTTCTGCGTCACCATTGCCATTACTGTTTACGTTTCTGTTGCGTTTGTATTACCATTTGCATTTCATTACCATTTGCATTTGTGTTTCTGTTGCCATTAGCATTTGAGTTATTGTTTGCATTACCATTTCTGTTTTCATTACGTTTGCACTTGCGTTTCTCTTACTGTTTGCATTATCATTTCAGTTTGCATCACCATGTGCATTACTGTTTGCGCTTGCATTTCGTTACAGTTAGCATTACTATTTTATTTTACCTCACTGTTTCCATCACTGTTTGCATTAACATTACCATGTGTGTTTTGCATTTGTGTAGTGCAGTGCAAAACATTATGTTTTTGCTATTTGTCTGCAATGTCTTCCATGGCTCATAACACAGCCAGTGTGTTGTTGATTGGTCTGAAACTTGGCAGGTAGAAAGACCTTTGGTCAAGAAACATGGCAGTTTTGTTTGGTGAAAAAATGTTTCATTCAGAGTTATGACCATTTGAAGTTGGCCCGCTTTGCAGTTACTGATTTTTCATCCACCAGGTCTGCAATTTCTGCCATTTTGTGGTAGAAGACTTTAAGGTCCAGATACATAAAAATGAATATCTCTGGAATGGTTTGGTCTTTTCACAAGAAATTTGAGGGTGTTGAGTGGATGTCCTGAGATGTGAATTATGCTATTTACATGTTTGAAAAATAATTTAATTGTAGAGTTACTGCGTGACACATTTAACGATTTGTGCAAAGCATTCTGCATGGTGCTACTGGCTTTAAATTTATTGTGAAGGCAACCCTAGTGGCATGGAAGTGCCTTGCAGTGGTTTGGTGTATAAAACATTAACAGGTGCGGAATTATGATACTCCGACAAATGAAAATTTGGTTCATTACACTTCAATAACTTCTGCACTGTGTGTCTGATTTGCCTGACATTTGGACTGTACAAAGATTTATAATTCATCTTTCACTGTGCCATTTTTGGGTCGCTGGCACTTATAGTTACTGAACTGTGCATGTTGCATTGTTTGCGCATGGCACTCTGTGACTGTTGAATGGATGTACACACAATTATGGACACATGATGTGGTATGGTACAGGTCTTCTTTTACAAATTTTGGTTCTGTTGGATATATGGTTCTTGCATAGCGAAGTGGCAAAATGTTCTTTCAGCACTCCTGCTCAGTTTTCTGGCGTGATGCTGTGCAACTGTTGAACAGATTCAGATAACATTTGTTATACATGTTGTGGTATGGTACATGTCTTCATTTATCAATTTTCATTTCAGTCAATCATGCAGTTTTTGTCAGCACAGTAACAAAAATTCACGTGGCGGGAGTGTGGGGCCCTTCCCACCACCACATTCCATTCACTATTTATAGTGCACATTCTCAAAAGAAGAAATTCATGGCAAAAAAACCTCAGTTTAATGCCTCAGTTAGGGCTGTTCCACAGTGACAAAGCGAGGAAATTCAGTGTTAGGGTTGCCACCCCTTTTCACCCCCACCCTCCCCCAACAGGCATCGGGATGTGTGTTGGGGTCTTCAGTCCCAACTCATACCCCATTCTCCTATACTGCACCACCTCAGCTTATTTACACATGGAATTGGGTAAGAGTTAGGGCCAATGACCCCAATGCAGACCCAGATGCCTGTTGGTGGGCGAGGGCATTGGGTGCAGGGTGGCAACCCTAACACCAAATTTTCTTTTGCTTTTGTTGCTGTGGAACAACCCTAACTGATGCATTAAATAGAGTTTTTGCAATGAATATATATATATATATATGTAATAGATAACCTACTCTAAGGTGTGCGGTTGCGCTTCTGGTATACACATGCTTTGCAAGGCTAACCACCTAAAGTTGTATATATCAGAGCGCAACACACACTCCTAAAAGTGGGTTATCTGTCTGATAAATGGCAATATTGCTTTGAAGGGGTAAAAGTGCAGGTGTGCGGTCATGCTCTAATATATGCATGGTCACCTGATGGTGTTTGTCCAATGCCATTGATTCTTTTCTTTCCAGCTGTGTCCTTATCAAGACATATTCATTCAACAGGCACTGCTTGTGCCAAACAAACCACAGCACAACATGAAATCAGTCCATTACATTCCACTCTCCCACTGCCCTCAAGCTCGATGTGACTAAAGCAACTTAATAGCAGCACTACCAGGGAGCATTCACACAAAATACCATCATTTTACTGTCCCCAACAGTCCACAATACATACACATGAAACCTGAACACAAACCAGAAGTCACTGACAAGCAGAATATTAAAAAACGTGACCAACTGACTTATTCCACATGCTTTTTCAGAACTTTCTGACAGGCCACCGATCACAGCTCTTGACTTTCATTTATTTCTAACAGTGCAGCAGATTGTATGTGCTACTTGCTCTGTCACCCATTTCCTTGGCTTCTTCGATACAGTACATCCAGCGGGTATGGTAGGCTACTCCCTGTATCTTGTCATGCTTAGTCTAGTTAAATCCAACCGCACAGAGGTCAGTGAACCATGTGCCACAGGTTTCAATTCCATTGAGTGCTAACCCAATCCTCTATCATCGAGAGTCGCCACAGCTTTCAAATTAAAATCACACTCGCCTCCTCTGCTGCATCATGAGCAAATGTTTTCTGAAGTACTGCCCTCCTCAAAACCAAATAAAAAACTTTCACTGATGAGATAGTTTAAAAATCACAGAACAGAAAGTGGACTGCAAAGCAGGAAACTGCTGTTTATGGCGGCAGGTGAGGGACACAATCGGCCAGGAAACTAACAACTCTCTATAAAAGAAAGAAAAACAGACTTTTGAGTCTTGTCAGTGAGTGGGTCACTGGGGACTGTACACAAAGACAAACACCAACCTCCTCCACTGACTAAAGATTCCATTCTAACTCAATGACAGGAACTACTTTTCTTTATTTCCACTTATCATAATTATTCACAGTTTTATGTACAGTTTCTATACAATTTTTTATCAACTTCTTTACTGTGGGGCCCATTTATACTCACAATAAGACACTCTGAGGTGTGGGTTATGGCCTGATAAGAGGACTTACCAGGTGCTAAAGACACTTGGCAAGCAGCTCATGCCTCATAATGCACCTGGGCATGCTTATCAGACATAACCCACATTTCGTGTCTTATTTCTAACGCTATTCATTGCAAAAACACAATTAATGCATCAGTTGGGGTTACTAGTACAGCAACAAAGTTTGGAAATGTGATGTTAGGGTTACACCTCTACCACCTCCCCACTCGTCACACACCAACAGGCATCGTGGTATGCGTTTGGGTTGTCAGTCTAACTCTCACCTCATTCTATGTGAAGCAAGCTGAGGTGGTGCAGTATAAGAGAATTGGGTGAGAATTAGGCCCGATGACTCAACACACACCCCAGTGCCTGTTGGTGTGGGGGGGTGAGAGTGGGGTTTTAGGGTGTAATCCTAACATCAAGCGGTCTTATCTGCCGACTAAAGTCTATCACATTTTCAAACTTTTGTCACTATGCTAGTAACCCTAACTGATGCATTAATGGAGTTTTATGCAATGAATTTCTTCTTTGAGAAAGTGAATGTAACTGGTAACTGGTATGTGCTAGTGGAAGTGCAGGCTCTCCAGGCCCTGTGCTCCCTTCACATTGCCTATTTTCTGCATTATGGTATGTGTATGTGAAGAGCACGGACCCTCTGGGCCCTGCACTCCAAATTACTGTACACAAAACTACAGAACCATACAGCAGCTCTATAGGGCAAGGAAGATTGTAACACAAATTTTCCAATAGCACAGCAACCATAGTAGCCACTGAAAAATTTCAAGTGCCGTTGTAATCATGACTGCATAACCTCCATGAGTCAATGAAATCCATAGACTGCATTGTTTACAAGATATAGGCACTGAAAAGTACTGAAAAGGCACCCATGGAACACTTGGGACAATAATTTGACAATACAGTATATCTGTAACCATAGCAAGAAAGAAATAAATAATTCCACTGCTGGTGCAATCTATGATTTCCAAACTTAATTCTGCAGATTAGATCATCAACAGGTGATCTATGCTGTAGGCAGTGAAAAAATATGTATTCCGCTTTGTTTTTGAGACATGGACACCATATGATGGGCACCATAATGTTTTCCTATGGGAAATTTCTCAAATTCAGAATGCTGTAACTTTGGGCCCATTGAATGTTTTGGCACCAAAACACCAAAAGACACATCTGTGGTGTAAGAGAGCACTAGTACCCTTCCATAATTCTGTTCTCTTTGTATGTATGAAGCCTACTGCAGTAGCACATGTGTGTGACCATGCTATTCTTTTTCTTTCTGTTCTATCTCTCGTTCCTTATTTCAGACTGGCCACCTGGAATGGGATGTCTCCTTTATTGTTAAATCCTTCACTGTCTTTCTGCAGATGTGGAACTGTGGTGCTTGACCCTCCCAAGCAACAAACCATAAATAATGCTGGTGCAGCAGTCTGCAGCCTTAAAACATTTATTTATTGAGGCACAGGAATGTCTGCTGCTATTTTGTTTTTCCTGTTTGTTTATATTCCTTCTTGTTTCTATAAAGAAAAAGGTATAAGATGTAGTGCACTAACAGTTTAGTAACAGACTAGGTTGGTTGTCCAATCCAAAAGGTTTTGCTGCTAAGTCCAGTGCTTTTCATAGCAATGCTAATAAAACAAACAAATGCAGCATTATGTATTTTCATTAATAATGTAATTAATATATTGTGACTGAGACTGAGTGAGCCATGTAATAACTGCTGTGTATGCTACTTGCTAGCCTTGCCCTGCCCTCTTTACTAGTTCAAGTTAAAAATTCAGACAACAATTGTAAACAGAAGTTCAAACATGTTGAGAAAATGTATAAAAGTGTCCTGCCTTAGTAACAAGTGTTTGGTCTCACTTCTAATACATGAAGTAAGCAGTTCTTACCCAAATAATGAGAAATCCAAGCTTGGTAACAGAGGTGGGTCTGTTTGAGACCTGTTCAGATCCCTGCTATGTTCTGCTAGGAGCCAGCCGGCCCTCTCCACTCCATTTTATGCCGTGTGTAAGTGTGGAGGGCTAGTCCAGAGATAATGATGTTAAAATTGTTCAGGCTTGCTTCTTTTGAGTCTAGGAATATGTTAGATGTATAAATATGTAAAGTAATGTGTGCACACTTTGACCTAACAAAAGAAAGGTATATTTTAAAAAAAATATGTTTAGGGTTTAAAAGGGCAGAGTCTGATGTGGTCACCTGATGGGTTCCTAGTATAAAAGGAACTCATCCTGTGAAATATTCAGATTCCATTGGAGGATCAGTATGTGCTGGTCCAAAGCATTAGTCTGCATCTCTTCAGACGAAGGGCCAGATATTCAAAGCTTTGAGCTGGGCAAAAATGTTTGCACAGGTTTAGCGGGATTAGCAGGTCTGCTATATTCAAAAGGCTGAATAGTGCAGGCAAACAGCATCACGCCAGACAAACTATAATTATATGCAAGGGCAAAGTGAACATGAATTCAGGTGCAATGAGATATTCAGTGACTAGCACCACGCTAAGGTGTTTAGCCAGATAACGCGCCCATAGCGTAAGTGTTAAATTTACCGCCCCAGAAAAGATGGTCTTAACCCTGAGCAAACAGCTTTGGCGCGACTTTGTGCGTGCTATCTACATTAGCGTGGCTTGCATGGCCCTAACATATGAGTATGACACTTAGAAACTGCCAGACATGGAAGACACATGCTGCACATTGCTGGCACCACAATGATGCCATCAGCTGCCACCAGTCCGAGCCAAGCACAAACAGTGAAGAGTGATCTGACCCACAGGGGACAGCATGGTAGTGTGCTATATAGCACACACTGCAGACCATACGTCTGTGGTGGTGTAACAGATGCCAGCACACACATGCAGCACTGTGGGTATGGTGGCAGTGAGGGAGGGTGTATGGGTGGCCAGACCTCACCACAGCCCAGGTGTGGGCACAAGGCTGGGACATATCGCCAGTGCACATGGGCCAGTAGTGGGATTATGCCACCACCTGTGTGCCCTGTCGGATCCTACATGCCCCCAGCCACCTACCACACAACTGTACAGATGTCACAGCACACACTGCCTGCCATGTACATGACACTGTGTGCATCCCATGCCACAGGTGCAGCATCTGTGGATCATACAACAGCGTGATAGTACTGTCTACTGTCAATAATTACCTGCGTTGGGCCTGTCACTGTGTACAGTGCAGTCAGCATCACTGTTCTACACATCATAGGCAGTGCTGTCCCCTACACTACTGGCCCCTTTGCTACTGTAATGTTCATGTGCACTGTAGCATGCCCTACAGTGTGATAGTTGCATGCAGCACCACCACCACCTGTGCCTATGCTGTCTTGTCCCTGGGGTAAAATATGCTATGCTATGCTGTACTGTTTACATGTAGCCTGCAGCTATCATTGTGCACTGTCAGACTGACCTACAGGTGGAGCTGCGGTTGGACCTGGTCAGCCCCTGTACTTCCAGACTGAGCTACAGGTGGCTCTGTGGGACCCTACAGTAATGCTGGGCAAACTGCATGCAATCAGGGTAATGAGATACTAATCCAGCTGTTTGCCCAGAGACTACAAGTAGGCTCATTTGCATGGCACTTTTTAATATGGCACATTTTAGCTCGGGCAAATGTGTTTTGCACCTGGCTAACTGCTTAGCTCCATGCTAATGTGTTAGCTAGCGCCAATGGTACGGGAATATTATACAGTTTTGATCACTGTTCTTCACATCTGCTGCTTCCTGCAACTGTACTGAGTCCATGCATTTGCTGGCACACACATTGGCCATGTAGTTCATCTGTACCTGCCCTCACATTGCTGTGCACTATGTTGTTGTTGTGGGTTGCACTTCCTGGTTGCTTTATTCAGTGCTGTCTTATTCCAGGACTACGTTTGCCCTGCACTCCCAGCCCAGTTTGCATGGCCTCATTACCATGCTATATTGAAGCTGTTTGCCCTGGGCTATTCCTTTTGAATATAGCTTGCTTTGTGTCTGGCTATGTTTGCCTGCCAGGCAGTGCTAATTTAGCCCCAGGGCAAAGTTTTGAATATCTGGCCCTGAGACTCTTTTGAATTCTGGATGGCTCATTGCTGGAATAGTCCTTGGAAGACTGGAGTATTGTTTTGTTTTTTGTATCTTTGTATTTCTTTTGATGTTGCAAGTTTGCAAGTTTTATTTGTTATTTACTTTCTCTACTTAATAAAATATTTGGCTTGGTAACATTAAGCCTTGCCACCTTACTGTGGTCTCAGTGTCCATCATTGCACCACACCCTTTGACATGTGGGACCAGGGCTTGCACCACCCTGCAAAGGTCAGCCCAAAAGCCCCAACCATTTTGTTGCAGGGATGGCAATGATTTGCAGTTTTGGAGAAATTACTTTGGTAACCTAGACCCAATTTTAAGTACTGACCCCCAGCTTGCTCCTCACCAGCCTAATTGTTCTCTCTCTCTTATTCCCCTGTCTTATCAACACTAGGCCCATCCATCCTTATTCTTCCTTTCCCAACCTCGGATGGGAGCTTACTACCTGGGTTGTGACATCCTACCATGCCCAGTGTTCATAGCATTCAATCCCAGGGCTCACACATACTCCTTTCTCCATCCACCTTCTCTACATCCTGCTTTACCAACTCCTTTTTGTGCACCGTGCCCTCTAGCCTTTCTCCCCACCTCCCTCCCTCCCCCACCTTCACCTCTACCTGGTGTATATTTATATTTTATTTTTTCTTCCGCTACTTCCTCCTGCAACCTTAGATAACCTGCTTTATCTTCCTATAGACACTTCTATGTATGTAAATACCGTGTAATCTGTACAATATCTGTATAAATTCTATGTACTATGAACTTCTTTTCTTCCTCTCTGTGAAGAGTATTATCTGTATTGCCTTGTAAGTACCTGTGTTGACCTGTATATACAATTGTTCATGCTCCACCCAGGTCCATCTTGCAAAAGAGCTTCTGCTCAATGATGAACACCTGGTTAAATAAAGACTTGATTGATTGACTGATTGATTAAGTGTGACAGTTTCACAAAAACAGCAGAAAACTTGCATTTCTTGAAAGTGTTGCCACAGTTTTTTCCACAATTTTGTGAAAGAACAGGGCCCTAACTTTTGAAACTGCATTGTTGGGGGTTTTACCCACAGAAAAAGATAGGGCAGGCAGCTTCATGACCGACTAGGTAAACAAAACAGTCTGTGTTTACCTGGGGGTACCAAATTTAAACATCAGGCAATTTCTCTCATTAACTGAAAACAAGATGGCAGCAGCGTGAAGTAAAGGGCCATTTGTGAAAGGAAAATGTAGTGGTGGCAGCTTTGTGAAACACATTTATCATTGATTATAATGAGAAACTTGTTTTTGAACAACTTTTGAATGGCTTAATATTTTTCACTAAGTCTTCAAAAGATACATCAGTGACCCCGACTGCATATTTCCTGAAGATTTCAGACCAAACAGACAACAGTGCAGGCTGTGGGCGTGAGCAAATAAATGTGCAAAAAGTGTGTTTTGCATTTTATAACATTCTGCAGCTCCGCAACCCGTACATCCGACCACATAACACAACTTGCCAGATCCATTGAGCTCTGGCACCAGACCACTGTGCTAAATTTCAGGCAAATCCATAATACATTGACAAAGTTATTAAAGTGCAAAATTTGAGGTTTAACATTAAGTGCTTACTCAGCCTAACTATACTGGCACTACGCGAGTATAGTATACTATCTCTCTCTCCATAGATATATATATATATATATATATATATACACACATACATATATATATATATATATATATGACAAAGAACCTCTGTGTGCAAGAACTGAGGCAATGGATTTACCCCAAGAGCATTTGACGGAAGTCACATTTCAAGGAAATACAAAATCATACATGCCCATAATGCAAAGCATCATGGGCTACATATGCAAATCACCACAGAATATTATGCTGGTTCAATTTTAAGCAGAAATTCATGGTGCTGAAGGTCTCTCACACAGTTTGCAAAGGGTGCCAACAGAGACATAGACCGTGTTTAGTCACCAGGACTCATCAGTCTGATGGTCCTGGTGAGGGTAAAAACATGTGTCTATGTCTTCATTGGCACCTTGGTAAACTGTGTGTGAGAGTCTTTACACCATGTATTTCTGCTTAATGTTGACTAAGGTGTCAAACAGATGAGGTATACTGATGAGACCTGGTAGGATGAACACGTGTCTATGTCTTCTGTTGGCACCCTTTGCAAACTGTGTGAGAGGCCTTTTGGCACCATGTATTTCTGTTTAAAGTGAACCAGCATAATATTCTGTGGTGATTTGCATATGCAGCCCATGATGCTTTGCACTGGCTTCCGCCAAATGCCCTTTGGGTAACCATTGCCTCAGTGCTTGCAACACAGAGGTTCTTTAATCTTTAAATTGTTTTTTGTTTTAATTGGGTTCACCACAACATATCCCAGATAAACCATCTTAGGGCATCTGGTTCATTCCACTGGGGTGTGAAACAGATGAGGCATACTGATGAGTCCTGGTAGGATGAAACACGTGTCTATGTCTTCTGTTGGCACCCTTTGCAAACTGTGTGAGAGGTCTTTCAGCACCATGCATTTCTGCTTAAAGCTGAACCAGCATAATATTCTGTGGTGATTTGCATATGCAGCCCATGATGCTTTGCATTGTGGGGGCATGTGTGATTTTGTATTTCTTTGAAACGTGGCTTCCCAGCCAAATGCCCTTTGGGGTAACCATTGTCTCAGTGCTTGCACACAGAGGTTCTTTGTCTTTTAAATTATTTTGTGTTTAATTGGGTTCATCACAACATATCCCAGATAGACCATCTTAGGGTAGCTGGTTCCATACCACTGGGGTATCAAACAGATAGGCATACTGATAAGTCCTGGTAGGATGAAACACGTGTCTATGTCTTTTGTTAGCACCCTTTGCAAACTGTGTGAGAGGCCTTTTGGCACTATGCATTTCTGCTTAAAGTTGAACCAGCATAATATTCTGTGGTGATTTGCATATGCAGCCCATGATGCTTTGCATTGTGGGAGTATGTGTGAATCTGTATTTATATGTGTGTATATATATATATATATATATATATATATATATTATAAGGCATGATAGCACCCTATATTTAGGGTTGAGTAGGCACTTTAATGTTAAACCTCAAATTTTGTGTGTTAATAACTTTGCAACCGTTCAATGGATTTGTAAGAAATTTGGAATACATGGTCTAGTATGGTTGGTCTGTTAATTTGCCGATTTGTGTTTCAGTCAGACATATGGTTTTTGTGCAGTGAAGCACCACCAAAAAATGCACTTTTACGCCAGTTTTGTGCATTTTGTGCCCGTGACACTGCGTGGTCACCGTATGGTTGATTGGTCAGAAACCTGGAACATAGAAGTGCATGGGTCATGGAACAAGCCACTTTTTCTTTGGTGTGCAAATACTAATCCATTCAAAAGTTATTAAAGTTTGACATTCCCATTATAACTCTATGGGAAATTGTATATGTATAATTTGAGAGTAGAATGAGGGTTTGGCCATCTGGTCTTCCTCATGGTCAAAGAATTTGCAGGCTCATGGCCAAAAATTTTGTCCACTAGAAATTTATCAGCCCAAATGGCTGCCATTTTGTTTTTGCTTTGGGTTGGAATAAAACAAATATTTCACCTCACAGGTGACTTGTGAGATAAATGAGGCATAGGTTCAGTTCAGGAGGGCCTCTATCAACCCATGCCTCTGGTTTCTTTAGTTGTGTCAAAAAGAGTTTTAAAATTTAAATTCTACATTCGCTGCTTGCTAACTATCTTCTTTCGTGAGCCTGCAAATTTATTGGCTGCAAGAATTTATCGCTTGTGAGCTCGTTCATGAGGGGATGACCAGATAGCCAGCTTTTCTCAACCAGATGTCTATGGGGAAGACCAGATGGCTCAAATTGGGACAACCAGATGGCTGCTCAAGGCTGAAGATTTTTGTTAGCTCGTGGCTGAAGCTTGCAGCTGAAAATTTTCTCATGAAAGAAGAATTTTAAAAGTTTAAAATTTTCAAATTGCACATCTCAGGAACAGTTTGGTCTTTTACTAGAAATTTGCAGGGTGTTGAGGGATGTCCTAGAGATGGAATTATGATGTTTGGGTGTTGGGAAATTAATTAGTTGCAGAGATATTAAAGGATGTCGTTGACATTTTTCTCATAGGATTATGGATGGTGTCATTGCCCTGAAATGTTTAAGGTAGGAAGCTCTAGTTCCACAAACGTGCCTTTCAGTGGTTCAGTGTGTAAAAATTAAAGAGGCCTGTAGTTACACCACTGCAAAATTTAAATTTGTTTGCACTTTAATAACTTTTGAACCATTGAGGTGATTTGTCTGAAATTTGGAATGCAGAAAGATTCATCATAGTTCTGCTGCTGTGAAAATGTTCATGTTGGTGGGATATACAGTCGCAGAAATCATAATGTGCTCAAAAAGTGGAAAATCCTCTAAGTTGCTATTTCTTTCTCCACTCATAGTGCACTGAAGAATGGATTTCAGTTGGGTCAGATTGGGTTGTGTGCATGGGTCCTGGGCTGCCCTGGTGCCCTTCTAAAGATTTCATGAAAAGAATCTTGTTCCATTCAAAGTATACCACTTTTGTCTCTCATTATAGTCAATGGGAATATATGTACACTGAAAACAATCACAATCAATTTTTGGTATGCAACAGCATCCCATTATAAGGTATATAAAGCTCCAAAGGTATGCCATATATATATTGTTATAGTGTATAGTGGAATGCTGTTATGCATGGAATTCCATGCCTGGAATATGCTTGTTTTGTTGCAGTAGTGATATCAACCCTAACACAGAATTTCCACTTGTGTCACTGTGGAACAACCCTAACTGATGAATTAAACAGAGTTTTTGCCATGAATTTCACTTCTTTTTGAGAATGTGTACTATAAATAGTGAATGGTATGTGGCGCTCCCACCATGTGTCCCATTTGTGTGTAATAACCTTACAGTAATGGTAACGCTAACAGTAATGGTAACGGCAATGGTAATGTTAATCCTAATGGGAATGTTAACACTAACAAGTGCGCCAATGATAATGGTAACAATAACGAGAACAGTAACAGTAATGAAAACGCACACACAAATGGTAACACAAATGGTAACGAAAATGCAAATGGTAACTGTAATGCAAACACAAGCAGAAGCGGTAATACCAATGGTGACACAAAAGGAAACAGTAATGCAAATGGCAATGCAAACACAAGCGCAAAAAGCAAACAAAAATGGTAACACAAATGGCAATGGAAATGCAAGCATAAGCGTGAGCACAAATACAGATGGCAATGCAAATGGCAACAAAATGAAAGCGGTAATTGAACACAAATAGAAATGCAAATCCAAGTGCAAATACAAACGAAAACAGTAAATTCACATGGTGACATAAACAAAAGCACTTAATGAAAATGGTACCAGAAATGCAAATGGTATCAGTAAAGCAAACTCAACGGTAACACCAATGGTGACTCAAAGGAAACAGCAATGCTAATGCTAACACAAATGTAAGCATAAACAATGTCGTACAGATGATGCAAATGGAAATGATTACGCAAATGGTAATGGAAATGCAAATGTAAATGTAATTCAAACAGTAATGGTAATGCAAAGCGGTAATGATAATACAAATGGAAACACAAACGCAAATGCAAGCGGTAATGGCAAAGACGAGACACAAGGAAATAGTAATGCAAGTGACCATGTAAACACAAGCACAAACACAAACGCTAATGGTTACAAAATGCAAATGCAAATGGTAATGCAAACAGTAATGAAAACACCAACGGTAACAGTAATGCAAAATGGAAATGCAAGCACTAACTGTAATGGCAAAGGTGACACCAAAGGAAACAGTAACGCAAATGTAAACACAAATACAGATGAAAACATAACTGCAAATGGTAACACACATGATGATGCCAAAGGAAATACTAATGCAAACTGTAATGGCTCAAAAGCTTATTGGCATAGCTCAAGCTTTTTAGCTTCTGGATTGTGTCCCCTTGTTCTTGCCGTCTCTTTTCTGAAAGATGCTACCCTCTTGGACTTTGTTGATTCCACTGTGGTACTTCAAAGTTTCTATCATGTCCCCCTCTCCCTTCTTTCCTCAGGGGTATACATATTAAGATCCTTTAGTCTCTCCTCATACGGCTTCTCTTGCAGACCCTGCACCATTTTAGTTGCCCTCCTCTGGACTGCCTCCATCCTGTCTATGTCCTTGCGGAGATGGGGTCTCCAGAACTGGATGCAGTACTCCAGATAGGGTCTCACCAACTGTCTGTACAGAAGGATAACAACTTCCTGTTTTCTGCTGCTGATGCCTCTCCCTATGCATCCCAGTATACCCTCAGCACTCCCTACTGCCTTCTCACATTGCTTGCTAACCTTAAGGTCATCTGATATGATTACTCCCAGGTCCCTTTCCTTTTTGTTGTTGTTACTACTCGCCCCATTGTGTATTCTTCCCCTGGGTTCTTGTTTCCCAGGTGCATTATTTTGCACTTCTTTGCATTGAATCCTAGCTGCATTACTTCTGACCATTCCTCCAACCTTGCCAAGTCCCTTCTCATCCTTTCCACGCCTCCTTGTGTATCAACCCTGTTGCAGATCTTTGTGTCAGCTGCAAAGGGCATACTTTTCCTTCAATCCTCTGTAATGTCACTTATGAAGACATTAAAAGGACTGGACCCAATACTGAACCCTCGGTACCCCACTAGTAACCTCTCTTTCTTCAGAGTGGACTCCATTTACAATTACCTTCTGTGTCCTGTTGTCCAGCCAATGTTTTACCAGGCTACCACCCTGGAACCCACTCCGAGGCTGGTTAATTTGACTATTAATTTTTGTGTGGGACTATGTCAAATGCCTTGCTAAAGTCTAGGTAGGCCATGTCCACAGCCCCTCCTGGTCTACTACTTTGGTCACCCAGTCAAATAAATCCATTAGATTCATCTGACATGACCTTCCGCTGTGAACCCATGCTGCCTTGGGTCCTGTGCCCCACTGGCCTTGAGGTACTCAACTATTCTTTCCTTCAAGTGACTCCATCACTTTCCCTACTGCAGAGGTCAAACTGACAGGTCTGTAGTTTCCTGCCTCTGTCTTGGTCCCACTTTTGTGAAGGGAATCACATCCACCTTCCTCCAGTCCTCGGGTACCACACCATCCTCCCATGATTTATTAAAAAGAGTAGCCAGTGGTTTCACTAGTTCCCAACAATTCTTTTAGAATTCTGGGGTGAATTCCATCAGGCCCCATTGCTTCGTCACCTTCAGTTTTAGGAGTTCTTGCAGAACCCTTTCTTCTGTGAAAAGGACTGGGATCGACCCCCTATCAAGAGTGCTTCTGTTAATTGGATTAGGCACTTCCCCTCCTCTTTTGTGAATACTGAGCAGAAATATTAATTCAGTATCCCTGCTTTTCACTGTCCCCTTCTGCCCACCCACCATTCATTCTATTCAGCCTCACTATCCCTCCTTTGTCTTTCTACACTCACTGATGTACCTATAAAAGATTTTCCCCTTCTTAACTGAGTTGGCTATCTTTTCCTCAGTTTGGGCCTTGCTATTCTGACTTCTCTCCTGCTTCCTTCTGCCTTAACTGGTACAGCCTCTGTCCTGCTCCTTATGTGTTTCTTATACTTCCAGAATGCTATCTTTTCTTCCTGACTTTCACAGCCACCTTTTTGAGAACCATAGTGGCTTTTCTTTTGTTTTGATTTGTTTATTTGCTTCACACAAAGGCTTGTTGCCTCTGTGATGGCAGTTTTGATGATTTCCCATTGTTGCTCCACACCTCTTTCTAGCCTGTTTGCTAGTGCTTTTCTGAGGCACTCTCCCATCTTGCCAAGGTCAGCCCTCCTGAAGTCCAGTACCCTCACTTTTGTATGGCTTGACTCTGTAGCTGAGTTTAACATGAACCACACTGTTTGATGGTCACTTGTTCCCAGATGGCAACCCACTTCTAGAACTGAGATCCTCTCACTGCCCTGTTTGAGAGTATGAGGTCTAAGATTGCTCCCTAATGAGTGGGTTCTGAAACTAGCTGTCTGAAGCCTGCCACTTGTAGGGCATCAAGAATGGCCCTGCTTTTGGATGTGGCTGCAGCAAATGTGCTCCAGTTAACATCTGGCATATTCAGGTCTCCCATCAATAGTATCTCCCTTTCTCTGCCATTCTAAGAATGCCTTCTATCATATCCTTGTCCATTCCCTCCCCTGACATGGGGTCTGTACACAACCCTGTGTGGACTGTGGTGCCCTTTCCAGTCTCCAAGGTGACCCACAGTGCCTCCTCTCCTCCCTGTTTACTTTTTGTTCAGTTGCTTTTATCCTTTCCTTTACATGAGAACTACTCCTCCCCTCTTCTCCTCTGCCTGTCTCTCCTGTAGGTTATGTACCCTGTTATATTAACATCCCAGTCATGGTTCTCTGTGTACCATGTTTCTGTGACTGCTATGATATCCAGGCATCCCTGAGGGTGTGCCAAGGGGTCAGACCTAACTCTCACCCCATTCTCCCATACTGTAGCATGTCAGCTTGTTTACACATGGAATGGGGTGAGAGTTAGGTCTAATGATTCCATGGCTCCTGACATCTGTTGCTATGTGGAGGAGTGGGTGGTGGGTGGTAGGATGGTAACCCTAACATTGAATTTCCAAACTGTTGTCACTATACTATCAACCCTAACTGATGCATTAACAAAGTTTTTAAAATTAATATTTATATAGATTTATTTCATTTTCAGTTTTCCTTTCTTGGGTTTAAAACACATCTTGGCAGCATTTCCAAAAGATCTGCATGAAAATGAAGTATTCTGCTGTCCCTAGCTGTCCTAAAAGTGCCTTTATGACACTACAGTGCTCACCATGACAACATACTGTGATGTCACCATCTTAGTGTCTATGAGGTCAACTGAGGGACAGCAAGATGCCCCTGAAACACAACCTAAAATTCTTGGTGCATTTTCTGAAATGTTTTATAAACCAATACCAGTAGAAAGTGAAAATAAAACCATGAAAATACTAAAGTAGACTGTTGTGAATACATGGCTCTGATTTTAATAGCTGTCTAATTTATAACACAAAAGACAGTGAGTGTAAATGCCAAATGTTTATTCATATTATAGTGACCATAAAAACATAAAATGTATAACATAGTATTATTTTTATCCTATAATAATAGTTCGATTGTACAGTAATATTTCCAGAAAAGCATTATAAATTTAAAAATGTTTATCAAATAATCTCCTCAGCAAACATGCAACCTATTAACAATGGAAGATGAGGGTGGGAGAAAAAGAACATTATAAATATATTTTCCAGTACTTACTTTATAGGAGATGGCATAGAACCCACATACTTACAAGACAAACAATAATAGGTATCCCCACATAATGCCTAATTGAAAATTTAATTGTTAAAGAACACTGTTATCAACATTAAAACAAAAATAGAACATAAAGGACGGGAAATGTAATATGAGAATTTAATGCATACCTGAGGTGTGGGATGCTACATAAACCCTGAGGTGAAGCCGAGCAGTTTATTAAAGCATCCCACACTGAGGAATGGATTAAATTCTCATATAACATTCCCCATCTTTATTTTATAGTTGCTGGCCACAATTTTCTCCAGCCACATTTCCATGACTACAGTATGTATCTCACACACACACACACACACACACACACACACACACACGAGATTCATCTCAATGCCCTCTAATTTTGCAGTGTAATTTTTTCTTTTCTTTTATTGGTTCTTTTTATTTTAAACTTACAATTTGTGCTCCTGGAATGTGATCATGCTAGTGGTGCCAGTGAAACCTGTTACAAGGCAGATGAGGAGCAGGATCAACCAGATTGTTTGTAGTGGTGGCACGGAAGTGGCTAATGAGGAGCAGGATCAACCAGATTGTTTGTAGTGGTGGCATGGAAGCTGTTACTGGTCCCTTAAGCTAACGAGGTGCAGGATCAACTAGATATATATTTTTTAATTATCTGCAAGGTGAGATCAACCAGATAGACAAATAACAAGGAGAGTTTACACTTGTGGAGGCTACTCAGATAGTGACAGGTGGAGCCGCCATGTTTTAAAACTCTTAAGCCCACCCATGCATGGAAGGAGAGCCATGCGGGGAGCACTCAATTTTGAGGGCTGGCGTGTGTTCATCTTAATAACCCATGGGTTATTATGGTGAATATCAACTGCAGACCCATAGAAAAAAATTGCTTCCCAGTAATTATTGCAGAATAATCAACAAAACTCCTCACAGAATGTGAAACCTGCTAACAAGGAAGGCATCACATTCTACTACTTGATACAATTAGACATTACACAGAACCCACAAAATCCTAAGCAATGAAAAATATCTTCAATCCCACAAATTCCTGAACAACAGAATTTATTTCCCAAAACTACAAATTCCTGACATTTTTTTGTTAATCTATTTCTCTGGGTCCCAGTCAGCATCTAACCTTCAGCCACCCATCCGGTCCTACAACCCAACATCAGGCAGCTTACCCCCTCTTCCTCCATGGTTTACCCTCTGTGGTAGGTCAGTGAGGACACCCCAACTCAACTCACCTCAACAGGATCCAGATTCTGGGAGTGCCAGTTGGATTCAGGGCCTGTGGCAGGTGGTTGCTTCATCATGCATGACCAGGGACCATTTTTCCATTCTCCTCCCTTGTCTGGATGGGGCATGCAATGACACC
Source organism: Neoceratodus forsteri (assembly GCA_016271365.2). Classification (NCBI taxonomy): domain Eukaryota; kingdom Metazoa; phylum Chordata; order Ceratodontiformes; family Ceratodontidae; genus Neoceratodus; species Neoceratodus forsteri. The sequence goes on from CM028136.1 coordinate 90,690,526, forward strand.
AACAGAAGGTGTGCATGCATCCGCATGTTCTCCTCAGGTGTCTCCCCATCTCTGCCCCTCTTCTACACTGTCAATGCACAGTCCCCCAGTCTCCACTAGGGGCCAGTCAAGTGCCAGTCACTGGTGTCCCCCTCCCAGAGAAGAGCAGTCCCTAAGTCATTCAATCCTTCTCCTCCCTGCCAATGCCCGGTGGCCTGTACTTATTCCTCAACATGGGTTGCCAACATAGCGCAAGGGAAGGCATCCATGCCTCAGCCCTCAGCACCACTGGGCCAGCTACAAATTCCTGACCAATTGAATTTATTCTCTAAATTCGTAATTTCTTGAACAATGCCATTTATTTCACTAAACTCCAAAATTCCCAAACAACTACACATATCCTTAACTTTGCAAATTCTTGAACAACTGAATATTCACCAAACTCCCAAATCTCTGAACCACAACATTTAGGGCCAGATATTCAAAACTTTGTGCTAGGCAAAACCATTTGCACAGGTTTAGCGATGGATTAGCGGGTCTGCTATATTCAAAAGGCCAAATAGCATGAGCAAACTGCATTAGCGCTAGGCAAAATTATAATGTATGCAAGGGCAAACTGACATGAATACAGGTGCAATGCTATATTCAGTGACTAGTGCCACGCTAAGGTAGTTTCGTGATGTAGCACAACACTTAGCACAGTGCACATTACCACCCAGGAAAAGCTTGTCTTAACCCTGGGCAATCAGCTTCTAGCGACACTTTAGCTTTACGGTGTTTGCGTGGTGTTTGCGTGGGTTTAGCACGGGTTTTGCATGACCCTAACAAATAAATATGACACATAGATAAAGCCAAACATAGAGAAGCATGCTGCTAACTGATGGCATCATAATGATGCCATCATCTGCCATCAGTCCCAGCCATGCCAGGCAGTAAGTGGTGACCCTGCCAGCAGTGAACAGCATGGCAGTGTGGCCATACAGCACACACCTGCAGACCACACTTCTGTGGACACCAACAGATGCCAGCACACATATGCAGCACTGTAGGCATGGAGGATGTTGAGGGGCGTGAATGGGTGGTGAGTCTGTGCCACAGACCGGTTGTGGCCACAAGGCTGGGACACATCATGCAGTGCACATGGGCCAGTATTGGGAATATCCAACACCAGTGTGCCTTTCGGATAATATATGCCCCCGGCCACATACCACACAGCTGTACAAATGCCACAGCACACAAAGCCAGAAATGTAGTGTCACTGTGAACATCCCATGCCACAGGTGCAGCATCTGTGGGTCCCACAACAGTGTAACAGTAATGTCCACTGTCAGTGAACACCTGCAGGTTGGGCCTCTCACTGTGTATAGTGCAGTCATCATCACTGCCCTACACACTGTAGGCATTGCTGTGTCCACATACTACTGGCCTCCTTGCTATTGTAGTGTTTGCTGTGCACTGTGGCGTGACCTACAGTATGACAGTTGCATGCAGCACCACCACCACCTGTGCCTATGCTGTCTTGTCCCTGAGGTACAATATGCTATGCTGTACTGTTTACATGTAGCCTGCAGTTATCATCGTGCACTGCACTGACCTACAGGTGGAGCTGCAGTTGGACCTGGTCAGCCCTGCTTCCAGACTGACCTACAGGTGGCTCTGTGGGACCCTGCAGTAATGCTGGGCAAACTGCATGCAAATCAGGGTATAATGAGATACTAATCCAGTTGTTTGCCAGAGACTACCTAAGTAGGCTCATTTGCATAACACTTTTGAATATGGCACATTTTAGCTCCAGGCAAGCATGTTGCACCGGGCTAACTGCTTCAGCTCCACTTCCTTCAATGCCGTGCCTAATGTGTTTTATAGCGCTTCGCGGTACGGAATAATATACAGTTTTGATCACTGTTCTTTCACATCTGCTGCTTCCTGCAGCTGTACTGAGTCCATGCATTTGCTGGCACACATTGGTCATGTAGTTCGTCTGTACCTGCCCTCACATTACTGTGCACTGTGTTGTTGTTGTGGGTTGCACTTCCTGGTTGCTTTATTCAGTGCTGTCTATTCCCAGGCTATTTTTGCCCTGCACTCCAAGACCAATTTGCCCAGCTTCCTTAGACTGGAATATTCAGCAGGATTAGCACCGGCTATTTCCATTTCAATATAGCTTGCTCTGTGCTCCAGGCTAAGTTTGCCCGCTGGGCAGTGCTAATTTAGCCCCTGGGAAAAGTTTTGAATATCTGGCCCTTAGTTCCCAAACCCTCAAATTCCTGAACAAGGAACTTTATCCCCAAACCCAAAAGTCCTGAACAAGTGAATATATTCCCAGGTCCACTACTTACTGAACAATTAAAAATTTAGTCCTGGAACCCATGAATTCTGAACTAATTAACTATATTCTCTAAACCCCCAAATTCTGAATAATCAAATGTATTTCCTGAACCCACATTCCTGAAAAATTAAATCATTTATCAACCAAACCAATGATTCCTTAACAATGACCTATCCTTGAACCCACAAATTCTTGAACTAAATGTACCCTAAAATGAAACACATTCCTGAGAAACAAGACTTATTCTCCAAACCTACAAATTCTTGAAAATTAAATTTAGTCCAGAAACCTAACATTTCTGAAAAGTAAAATATAGCCCTAAACCTGAAAATACAAGAACATTAAAATTTATTCAGGAACCCACAAATTACTGAACAATGAAATTTATTGCCTGAAATAGCTCATTCTCAAAAATCTTTAGAAAGTTTAAAAACACTTTATCAAGTGCAGTCATTGGAGCAGAAGAAAATGTTTTGTTACTCTGTCTATAAACTATAAAGTACCTGTGTTTGGACTCACTGTTACATGAGCAACATAATATTCTGTGGTGATTTGCATATGCAGTCCATGATGCTTTACATTATGGGGCATGTGATTTTATAATTTCTTGTTATACATTACTGGCCCTATTGCGACAATGGAATATGTTGCCCAGCAATATATAGTTGCATATTAGTGCTAGCCTATGAACTAGACAATGATAAGTCTCTCAGGGGCTTAGGAAGAATTTATCAGTATATATGTTACTGTTGTACACCATTGTGAATTATGTAGACCCGTTAGTCACTATAGCAAAAACAGGATTTTTTATTTAATGATGGTTTCATCAATGCAATTGTTCTTTGACTGAATGCATACTTATCTTCTGTGTATTCAGTCCATAATAAAGTACTTCCTTTCAGGCTGTAGCTCTTGGGGAAGTGTCCTACTGTATACCCTTTGTAAGAGAAATATACTTGTATATCAGTTGTTCACATGCTAGTTACTCATGGAATATGGTTGCACATACACTTGCAAAACTCATAAAATTAAGAAAGAAACATAAGGCAATAACTTCATTAAAGGGACATAAACAATATTGTTTGCATTTTTAATGTAATTGTAAATGTCACATCTGTGAAGTATGTTATATCACCATAGTGTATTGTTATGTTTGCTTTAAAAACATCAATTGTTTTCCTTTTAGATCCTCATATTAATGAAACAGAAATGAAGAAGAAGCCAATGACAACAGCTCAGTTGATGTCATTGTGTTCTGTGCTATGTTATTGTAGTCTTCAGAGCAACTGATGCGCTGGTTTCCAGAAATGCTAATTAGTTTAAAAATACAAACACTGGCTGGAAAAAAGCTGCATTAGTATAGGATGAAAAAACTGGATTATTTCAAAACAGAGGCAAGGAGGAATGAAAGAGTGGAAAGTCATGTGTACCAATGCAAGGGCCAGAAACAACATTCTTAACCTTGATGCTACCATTGCTAAAGCGATTCTAGAGCTAGGTGCCATAACAGAACCAGAGTGCATCAACAACCACAACTGGAAGGTGGCCATACTGAGGTTACAACATGTTTCATAAGAGAAAGGGCAGTTGTTTTAAATGCATTGGAAGGTATAAAGGACATAGAAATACAAAGGAAACAGTGGGGAAATGGAGGAGCTGGAAGGTCTTTGCATTAAGCTTGAAAATGGTATCTGGGGCTTTTCTGTGCATGGGGTGGTGAACAGGTCACCAGCACAGGAAGAGTAGCTGAACAGAGTTTTGGGGAGGCCATAGGTGGAATGGTAAGCAAAGGTGAAGTAGTAATCATGGATGACATTAAACTGATGGATGTGAACTTAAATATCCTAGCAGCAGCTACAACTAGAAGTGGGGTCATTCTAGACTCCTTGCAAGGGGCATTCTCAGGCAGCTGGTTATAGATGCCACTGGAGATGAAACAGTGCTAGATCTGGTACTTAAAAACAGGGACATCATACTATAGAAACATAGAAACATAGATGTTGATGGCAGATAAGAACTGCAAGGCCCATCCAGTCTGCCTATTCTTTTTCTGCCTTATAAATGTGCCATATTCTTTGCTCTTACGAGGCCTATCTATTCATACTCATTTGTATGCTCCTTATGCCTATCCCCATGCTTGTTTGAAGCCCTGCACTGTATTCATATCCACCACTTCCTTAGGTAGTCTGTTCCATGCATTCACCACCCTTTCTGTGGAAAGAACTTCCTCACATTACCCTTAATGGACTCCTTTAATCTCATCCTGTGTCCTCTTGTCCTGCTATTTTTCTTATATTGAAACATGTTAGATTCTTTCACCTTGTTACTGCCCTTAAGGTGTTTGAATGCTTTGATCATATCACCTCTCTCTCTCTCCGTTGCTCTAGGGTATACGTATTGAGCTCCGTTAATCTGTCCTCATATGTTTTCTGATGCAGTCCCTGCACCATTTGGTTGCCCTTCTCCGGAATTCCTCAATTTGGTTAATGTCCTTGTGAAGGTGGCCTCCCAGTACTGCATGCAGTACTCCAGATGGGGCCTAACCAGTGTCTTGTAAAGAGGATTATTACCTCCCTCTTCTGACTTGCAAGACCCCTACTAATACACCCAACATCCCCTAGCCGTACCTTCTGCTAAATGGTCTGCTTGGATGATCAGGTCATCGGTGATGATGATGATGCCCAAGTCTCTTTCTTCCCTTGTGACTGCCAGCAGCTCCTCCAGCCTATAAATGTGGCTTCAGGGTTTCTCTTCCCTATGTGCATGATTTGCACTTCTTTGCATAAACCCCAGTTGCCACTCTCTGACCATTTTGCAAGTTTTCTAGATTTCTTGTCATTCTGCCCACCCCATCTGTATCATCTACTCTGTTGCAGATCTTGGTGTCATCTGCAAACAGACAAACCTTACCCTCCAGTCCATCTCAATGTCACTGATGAAGATATTGAAGAGGACTAGCCACTGAGGTACCCACTTGTGACTTGCATCTTTTCTGACTGTATACCATTTACCACCACTCTCTGTTTTCTGCCTGTCAATCAGTTTGCCACCCAATTGACCAACTTCTGACCCACCTGAGCCTACCAAGCTTATTAATCAATCTTCTATGTGGAACAGTATCCAAGCTTTGCTGAAGTCAAGGTAGGTGACATCAAGCTGCTCCCCTTGGTCCACCACTCTTGTTACCCAGTCAAATAAATCGATCAGATTAGTTTGACAGGACCTTCCTTTTAAAACCCGCTGTCTTGAATCTTGTGCTCCTATGAATTCCAGGTGTTGCATGATCCTTTCCTTAAGGAGTGCCTCCATAATGTTGCCCACTACTGAGGAAAGACTGACTGGTCTGTAGTTCCCTGCCTCCTCTCTGCTATCACTCTTGTGGAGCAGGATCACATGAGCCCTTCTCCAGTCTTCTGGGACCTCTCCTGTGCTCAGAGACTCACTAAACAGTTCTGATAATGGCTTTGCTAGTTCCACCTTAGCTCCTTTCATACCCTGGGATGTGTGCCATCAGGTCCCATTGCCTTGTCCACTCTTAGCTTATCTAGCTCTTGTGGGACAATTTCTTTCATGAAGGGACTAGTGCACACCTCCTCCCTCCCCTGTGTCCATGGTGCTGAGCTGTGGGCCTGCCCTACCTTCTCTTCAGTAAATACTGAGCAGAAGTATCTATTTAGGATAGATGCTTTTACATGGTCCTTCTCCTCCAATCCCATATCTCCTTGGATCTTAGCAATACCCCTCTGGACTTTCTCCTTTCATTAATGTATCTATAGAAAGTTTTGTCACCTTCTTTTACGGTTTATATTAGTATTTACTCAGTTTTGGCCTTTGCCTGCCTTTACCTTCCTGCTTCCCTTCAGGAAGTTTGATATGCCTCCTACCTTCATCCCTGCATTCCCTTATATTTGCTGAAGGCCTGACTTTTGGCTCTGACTTTTCTGCCATTTTCTTTTGAGAACCAAAGTGGTTTCCTTCTTCTTTTGCACTTCTTTTCTCTCTAACACAATGGGATGTTGCTTCAAGTATTGCATCCTTAATGCTTGCCCACTTTGCCTGTACCCCCACCTGTATTTATTTTGCCAGGGCTGGCTTAACTCTGCTGGCCATCTTATCAAAGTCAGCTCCTCTGAAGTCCCATATTTTTGCTTTGGAATGGGATGATTTAGTTCTAGTGGCCAAATTGAACCATACCATGTGATGGTCACTATCCCCGGGTGACCTTCTACCTGGTGATCTGTGATCCTTTCCCTGTTAGTTAGTACTAGATCTAGAATAGCCCTGTCTCTTGTGGGTTGTTGTACCAGTTGTTTGAGGCCCTCCCCTGCAGGAATCCACCATGTGGCTAGTTCTGGCAGATATTCCTGCTGGTATTGACCAATCTGTATCTGGCATGTTGAAGTCTCCCATTAGCAGACCCCCCTTTAGCTGTCATGTTTGTATATCTTCTAACAGTGATGTGTCTATGTCCTCCCTGGTCTAGGTGCCTGTAGACAACCCCAGTTTGTATGGCTGTCCAATTTCCTATTTCTGGGGTGACCCACAGTTCTTCTGGCTCCTGATGTGTATTCTGAATTTCTGTAGCTTTGATATTTTCAATGACATACAGGCCACTCCACCTCTCCCTTTTGCACCTGTAGATGACAACACAGTTGGTAGACCCCGTCTTTTGGAAATCATCATACAATGTAGTTTGACCTAAGGAATAGGCTCAGAAAAAATAGACACTAGGACAATGATCCTGGACTTTTAGAGAAATGGGAAACTACCTTTGGAAATATATTGAAAGGGGATAGTCAGGAAAGGATGAGGGCACAATAGAATAAAAAGGAGGGAATAACTTGAGTTAATGACAAGCTGTTTAAATGTAATAAGGAAGGGTAAGAAGAAAGAGGCACTGTGGTTCTTAAAGGAGGTGGCTAAAGTAGTAAAGAAAAAAAAACAGCATTCAGAATGTACACAGAGAGCCAAACAGAGATGGATGGAGAGGTATATCTAGAGAAACAAAGGAAGGTAAGGACAGCAAAGGCTCAGACTGAGGAAAGAATTGCCAAGGAGGCCAAGAATGGGGATGACACTTTTTCAGGAATATTAAGTGAAAAGGGAAATCAAGGGTAGTACAGTGAGGATTAGGAGACAGGTGGAATTATGCAAAGGAAGATTGAATAAAGCTAATATTTTAGACAGGTACCTCTGCTTGGTAGTCAGGAGGAGGGGATGATGGGACAGCATGTATTAACAGGCACTAAGGCAAGTCCATTAACAGAAGAGTGAGTCCTCCATGGGCTGGAAGCCCTAAAGGAAAACAAGGTGATGGGATTGGATGGGATATACTCAAGTATTTAAGAAACTGAGCATGGGCTAGCCACCCTCTGTAACACTATTTAGCATCACATTGCAGATGAGGTCATTCCAAAGGAATGTAGGAGGCTTGATTAATTCTATCTGTACATGTGCAGAAGTTGGCAGGAGGCCAGCAACTACAGACATGTCAATCTCTATCAAAAGTGGGAAGTTGATGAAGTCCCTGATGAAGGAAAGTTTGATAGAATACATGGTGACACATGAGCTTCAGGACCACAAGCAGCAAGGCTTTACAGTTGTGAGGGAATGTCAAACACATCTCGTAGATTTCATTAAGTGGGTAATAGAGTTGGAGAAATGTTCAAATTCTGAATTTATGGAATTTTGCAACCTCAATGAAAGTTTGTGACATTTTCAACTTTTCTTTTAATTTTATGAAATTCTTTAATTGGCAATAACTCAGTCCATGTTGAAGCTAAAGGTCTGCAATGTGGCATGCATGTTGTCTGTTATGGGGTCATATGAGCATGCCAAGAGTTATAACATTTGGATGAAGGGTGGAAATGTAATTGGGGTTAAAGGCTGGCAATTTATTATTCAATGTGAAACTATTTCTGTGCTTACAACTGAGCCACCTTTGGAGCTAGATAACTGAAAACTTTGATGAACAGTTTCTTGTAAGAGTCATAAAAACTGCTAAATAAAGTAGTATTGGTTATCTAAATTGTAAGTTTTAGCATTGACCTGCCTCTTGACACAGCTTCCCAGGCTTGCTTCCGAACCTAGGTCATCAGCATGAGCAGCAAAGGCACTCTGCTGCTGGGCCATTAGGTTTGCATTAAAGTCTATTAGAAAATGGACTAGACAGGATGACTTCTCTGATTGGCTGAGCAGCACAGCGGAGGGTACATTAACTTTTAATAGATGACCAATGTAAAACAAGTCCTAATTCAGGTGCCCCATTACTTAAGGTATTCTTGGGCACTCTGATTTTCAAACTAACCTCCATGTTATTTTGTCTTGCTTAGTGAGATTTCCATGACAACACAACTCTGTATCCCCACTCATAACTATAAACAAAACTTCACATCAATATTTCTTTGAAGGCAAAACTTAAAAACAAAAATAACCTTTCTTTTCTGTTGTCCCTGATACTAGCTGACTGCACAACAACTATCCTAGAGTCTCGCTGTTCCACACTAACTCCATTACCAACAGTAGCTTTGTTTGACTTCAGCCAAACCTGTCATATCGGCCACAGTAAAATCACCCCAATAAATGTATTATTATTAAAATCTGTAACTTTAGTTCAACTGCCTCGCTATTCTGTCTGGATTTAAAAAAACACTGTGGAAGTTAAGTACCTTGGACCTGCTGAGGGATTGGCTTCTCCACTTCCTGGTTTCACGTAACAGAGTTGCACAAGGTCACATGGCTAAACATTGCATCTTTGGACCGGACAAAAAAAACATGCTGCATTTTAAAAGAACAACATTAACTGCTTGGAGGGAACTTCAAAAATACTCTGTCTGTGTTTCTGTAAATGGTGATGTGGGGGTGGGATAATTACAACAGAATAGCTGGGGGTAGCTGCAACAACACATGGACAAAACAAATGACTTACCATAAAAATAGTTTTCTCTGTTTCTATCCAATTTGAAAATAATGTCCTCTTTTATTTAATAACCTAATTAAAATTTACTCAAATACCCATTTTCTAAGTGCAATAATACCCTCAGGTTGGGCGGTATGGGCAATACTGGACTGTCCAGGAGCTATAAGGCCCTACGCCTGTGGTATGGCCTCATTATGCCCATGGGCGTCCCGGTATTGCCTAATACCGCCCCACCCAGTCAGGTATGATTGCTTTGCATATTCCACATCAATGAACCTAACAACATTACTGATATTCCTTTTCTAGCTTTAAACTTATAAAGACTTAAAATTCAGCGGTGTACTTGTAACCCCCTTGCAAATCGGGGTCCTAAAAATGCTAGCCTGGGCTTACCTTAACCCTTTTGCTCTGATCTCCTCCTGCTGTCTCCCGGCCTTCTCCCGTTTGGCCTCCAATTTTTCTGGTCCCTAGATCTGCTGTGCCCTCTAAAAGTCCAAGTCTGCAGCCTGAATGAAAATCCAGCCCTCAGGGCTTAACAAGCCACTCGCATTTGTCATATTTAAAGTGCTGCCTCCAGGGCAGCGAGACTCACTATGGCACAATTTTTGTCCTCAGTTAAACTGCTTATTTTGTGGTTGCCTCGGGACTGTGTTGTGGGTCCTGGGATCCCTTCCACCTAATTGGGACCCAGTGACCATGGATAGCCTGCTGGGGAGACACTCCTGTGCTTATTTAAAGAGTTTGACCAGGGTTCAGGGCAACAATGTCTGAAAAGGGCCCCGGTCATCTGTATAATAAATAACAGTGTACCTGGCTGCCTCAGGGCAGCTATGATTAGCTTGTGCCAAAAAGTAAAGAAATTAAATGTTTTAAAAATGAAACTCATTGCTGCATAAGGGGAATGATTGTACATGTGGGGGAAAGTGTCTAATTTTGAAATGAATGCTTTTCCCTGGATTAACCAACATTTTGGGACTCTTGTGTGTCAACCTGTCAGCTGCTTCAGGAGGAGCTTCCATAATGCAGTAGTGACAGGAAAATGATCTGATCCACATTCTCCAGCTGTACAGTGACTGCAAGTACAACCTCAGGAGCTGCAGAACTGTGGGGCATTAGGGCAAATAATCTCTTTCTGGCTGCACCAGGCCATTATTCAGGACTGTATCTGATCTGCTATAAGGGGCAGTGGGTTAAGCAGCCATTGCAAGCAGTCACAGCCAACTGAAAACCAGGAAAGAAAAGCCAGAACTTGTGGGACAATAACAGCACCTCATGGGTAACCACCCAAGTACTCATGGGGACTTACAGGGACATTGTTTTAGGTGCCAATTCTCCAATCCAATTGTGCCTTGAATGTTCTGATTGACAGGTCCCTCAGCCATTTTGAGACCTGTCACCCCATTTCTGCTGCCAATCAGGAGTCAAACTAGGAGCTGTGTAAGAAACATCAAGTTTTCTTCAGATTCTGCCAGGGTGAGAGAGAGGCAGACTCCAGCCTGCTGGGAGCCCCACAGGGGTGGGGACTTAGGCCTCAGCCATGCCACCAGGCCTGGGCCCTTAGCTAAGCCCCTCCAGTCATCAGGGGCATTTGTTATTTTAGTTAACGTTACCAGTTAAGGTAAATTTAGTTTAGTTTTGTAATTGCTAGTCTGGAGGTTGCCAGATATGTCCTTCAGAGACTAACCCCCTCATGTCGGGGAATGATGTGAAAGAAGACCATCTACCATGCCTCAGTAGTGAAAGAGCTGAAGAAGAATTCAGGATGGCTTCAATTATGGATGCAACTCATAGAGGACCTGGTGAGTACCCTCATAGCCCCTGGTACGAGGGAAAAGATTTAAAGTAATCTTGGGGGCCTCAAGCCTCACTATCAAATATTTTTACTGAGCAAAAGATCTCTGAATTATCAGTCTGGGCTTCTAATCCCATCAGAGACTGACTTAGTTCAAGTTAACATGGATGCATCTTGTCTGTGGCTCAAATGGCTAAATCGCTGGTGCAGCAAGATTCCTTGATGGTAAATCATATAAATGTGTTGGAAGTTGTTGTTGCACTATTGGTTAGAGTCTTGCCTTGTGGAGCAGACTGCAAAGTTGCATTTGCTACTTCACGAGACAGGAGATCCTAAAGCATATAGTGTCTGATTCTGAAGAGAATCTACTGTGTTCTTACCAAGATGTCATCTGAGAGCATTTGCCATAAGTGTAAAGGTTCAGACATTCTGGATGAGACTTTGTCTATGAATGTTTTCTTTGGTATAGTAAATGTACTGGATGTGACTTGGCATCAAGGACATTCAGATACTGTACTTGGCAAAAATACCAGTTTCTATCTATGCTAGATGGGACTTTCAAATATGGTGTTGAATCCAAGTAGCTGGTCCTAAAATTTTCAGAATTTAGTAAATGTATTGCAATCCCTTCTGTTAAGTAATGGGCAGGGCAATCTTTAGCTCTTTGTGAATAGCAGGGTCAATTCCTGCTACTTCTACTAAAATTGCAGGGCAAACCCTGCCTTCATTGTCTATAGCATATGCAGTCATTGCATAAAACTGTCTCCAAGTTTCCCCCTCCCTCAAATCAATAGCGCCACCTCAACCAGCTGCAATGTCCACCAGGCTTGCAATATCTTGGACTGTGGTATTTGGGATTCAGTATGGTATGAGATTGCGGAGTTTCATATTATTCTGGGGTTGATACCAGTGTGGATTATAATGATAATTGTTTATGTAACATCTGATTTGTCAGCAGCTAGATGGCCAGGGCTCTGGGTATCATAAGTCAAATGGTAAATTATGATTGCTTTCTGTCTATTAGTATATAGCCACCTAGCTGCAGGGTTCACCAGCAAAATCAATCAATCTGTGTACATAAGTAAATATAAATCAAATAACCTGTACTCCATTTCCCATTCCTAACTCCCACAGCCCCTAAATAAATCTCGTGTTATTGTTGTTGAAATATTTGGCATGAGCATATTATTGGAGACAGCCTTTAAATACAAATGGTAAAATGTGGGGATATGTTTATTCGGGCATGTCTGAGAAAGGTAAATGGTTGTCATGGGTGGTGTAGTAGCTCAATGGGCTACACTTGTTACCAGCTTACCCACGTAAAGTAACCTGAGTGGAGACACTGCGCAAAGGTTTTAAAAATGGTTATCTGTTAGCGAACCCAAACCCCTTAGCCTATATCCAGGGAAGTAGGTGTGACACTCAGATAGCTGGTTTGGATTAATCTATGATTTTTATAATATAAAAATGTGTTATTGAATGTCTCTCTTGAGAGATGCTGACAGCCTGTGGAATAACACCCCCTCCCAGGTTTTAGCTACAACATGTTACCTGGAAGGTCAGCAGATAATTACAGGCTAGAAGAGACTTAAAATTTAGGGTCTCTTGTTTATGTGACTAATTGCAGCTTGCCAGCTGCCAAGATAGATTATAAACTTTATGGCGTTCAAAGGAAACACAGTTAATTTCACATGGTGATACAAAGCATGTTGCACCTCTGTGAGATCTGTCAGAGAGTCATAACAAGTCCTTTGATGTCCTGGAAAGGAAGCTGCCCATAAGACCAAAGAAAGTCATTTGAAAAATGAGTTTTGCTGAGGTCACAGAATTTTAATTTACCTTCTGAATAAGACATCCTATTGGTATGATTTTTATATTCTGACAGGGAGGAGCTAGGTGACCTCACACCAAGAGGTTGGCAAAGCCAGTTTCTAAAAAGTATTCTGTTTTCCATTTAAACACAAATGTTTGGACTCTGAAAGCTACAACTGCTAGCAGCACTTTAAGAGATACATTAGATAGATCAAGTATAATTGTTTGGCGGTAGGAAATTGCACTTTTAAAATCTTTTTTGTAAGTGATTGTATGTTTTGTGATATATGGTTCTGTGTTTATTTTACATTCCTATCTATTTTTAAATAAACATCTCATTTTTAATAGACTATTTGTGTCTTCCAAGTCCTTCTGTTGTTGCCTGTGATGTGTGGATGGTTAAAGTGTGACAACACTGTGCATGAGCTTATATGGTAATACCAAATTGGGAACAGGTAAGAGTAATCAGAGGTCTTTATTAGAGGTTTTAAGGGTTCATTTTGTACACCTGGTTAGGTGCCCAAAGGCAAAGATATCTGGCCCCCAGAGAGCAGAATTATATAAGCCTGTACATTGGGTATGCTAACAAGAGGTTCACAGTTTGAATCCCTTCAGAACTGAGACCAAAGGTTGATTTAAACCCACAAAACAGACAGGAGGGTCACCCTGTTTCTGTTTCCTGTTCACAATACTGTACTTGGAGGTTGGCACTGGGGAGCAGAGGGCCTGACCTGCTGAGTGGGGTTTGTGACAGATTAGTTGGCAGCAGTGCGAAAATGTTGGTATTACAAGCTCTGATTGTTCAGTGTGTCAGATTAAGACTGTCAGCACACTTGCAAAAAAAAGGGCAGTCATTTTTTAAAAGGAGACAGAACTATATCACTTGGCATACAGTCAAGTTCCTACCCATTTTATTTTATTTTTTGTAAAGTGCAAGTCAGAGTAGCGTAGTTAGGGAAGAAGATGCCTTCCAACTACAGTAGGCACATGGTAGACTACTTAAAGCAGTTGTGTGGGAACAAAGGGTCCCGTCTGAGGTGAAAGCCAGCAAACAGAACCTCATGGGTGCCCTGATGGTAGCAGATACCCAGAGCATCGAGTCACAGACAGTGACTGAAAGGACCAAACTTTAAGTGTGGCAGGGCTAGTGGCCAGTGTAGTGTCCAGATCTGATGAGAAGGGCAATAGGGCCACTGTCAGTGAAGGTCACAGCAGCAGGGGAAGGTCACCAGTATCCTGGATCCAGAAGTACTCTGGTTGCAAATTGAGTTGTGCAGAATGGAGCTGGAGTTCCAGAAGGAGGGACCTTGAACAGCGGGAGGCAGACCATGAGGCAAAGTGAGTGCTGAGAGGCAGACCATGAAGAGCGTTAGTGCCAGCGAGCTACAGAGGAGAGGAGGGAGCAGGAGCAGCTGAGAGACAGAGCAAGAATGCCGAGAGGCAGAGCAAGAACACCGAGAGGCAGAGTGGGAACAGCAGGAGGCTGACCGTAAGGAGCATGAGTGCCAGAGGCAACATGAACTGGAGAAGCTATGACTCCAATCACCAGCACCAGAGCAGGTAAGCAGCTTGGGTTTAACTGGGACTACAGAACTAGGTTACAAATTGAATTCCAAATTGATAGCAGACATTTAAAGAGGGGAGGACATGGATGCCTTTTAAATTATTTTGAAAAAGTTTGTATTCAGGCTAAAATTCCTAGAGAGACCTGAGGCTCCAGCTATCTCCACTACTTACTGGAAAGCTTGGGATGCATTGGGTCAGTGGACAATGAGGACAGTGATGATTACAGAAAACTTAAAGCTGCATTGTTAAAGAAATTTGAATTAACTGCTGAATCATACAGAGCTAAATTCCATAAGCTCAGGAGAAGCCCTGACATGAGCTATGAGGAGCTAGCCATGAAACAATAACAGTTTTAAAATGTTGGTAGGAAGAAATTAAAGCAAACTCCATTGATAAAATTGCAAATGTGATTTTACTAGAACAGTTTTCTGGGCATGCCCAGCAGAGCTGAAAACCTGGCTGGAGGACCAAGATTCCAAAACAGTGCAAGAGGCTGCTAAACTCTCGAACTACTATGCAAAGAGCAGACCTGTTCTGAGGCGAATGGGGCAGGACGTAGCAGTGCAGAAAGGAAAAGCACACTTTCAGGGCAGCTAAAATCCTCACTGCCTCCACAAAACCAGCTAGCTCCAGGTTTCAGAAAAGATTTCTCTGAAAATAGAAGTGAATGTTGCTTATCTAAAGAAACTGGGCATATTGCCATACAGTGTCCTAAAAGAATGAGCAATAATACATAGAATGGTATGAGAAAAGACGTGGGTTGTTTGTGTGCCCTGGAAGCATGCCTGTGAACATGAGGAACACATGCACCCAGTCATGGTGGATGGGGTACAGGCATAAGGGTTAAGGGACCCAGGGTCATCCTGACACTGGTAAAGAGGGATCTAGTAGAGCCTAGTCAGCTTATACCCAATAAATATGTCACTGTACAGGATTTACTGGTGAAGAGGAAACATTGCCACAGGCCATTGTTCTCCTAGACTGGGGTGAAACAGGGAACTGTGCAACAGGAGGCTGTAGCAAAATGTTAGCAGTGGATGTGATCCTGGGCAACAATCTCAAACAGGGGATGGCATGTGCAGTTACCCATAGCCAAGCAGTGAGGAAAATTGTAGTTCCTAAAGCCCACAGAAGCCATTGTGGAAACCAATGAGAGGTTGGTTCCCAGCCTGTGTCTCTGGATGGGGAGACTAATAAAAGGGGTGGAAATTTCCTCAGTAGCGAGTAACCACACATCTACAGTGGGTTACTCCAAAGAAGGAAGGGTGACCCATTGTCAGAGGGTTGGGATTGACAGTGATCTGGAGTGCCCTGATGCTAGTGTAGGAACCCTAGTTTTGCAACTGAAGGGACCTGTCCCATGCCTTGGGAATGTGTGAGGGGTTTGCAGCTGCTCAGAGAAGTGACCTTAGTCTAGAAAAGCTGAGGGCTTGGGCAGACTCGGATGGAGCACAGGAGGTGACAGCAGACATAAGGTTTATTGGGAAAATGGACTCATGTATACTCAGGCAGTACAGACAGAGGGAGGGTGCTAGGCAGGCAGCTTGTTGTTCCCCAGTGATATCATGAGCAGTTGCTCAAGATTGCACATGATATTCCCTTGTCTGGTCATCTGTGAATTGTGTGCACAATGCAGCAGTTGGCCCAGAATTTCTACTGGCCTAACTTCACCCAGCAGGTGAAGGAGTATTACAGGTCTTGTCACTGGTGCCAAGAAATAAGGAAGGCAGGCATGAAGACCCAAGCTGCCCTGATTCCCATGCCCATAGTGGAAGAGCCATTCCAGAGGGTGGGAATGGATAATGTGGGCCTTCAAATACCCCCAGCTCTGCAGGGAAGAGATTCATCCTGACTGTGGTGGATTATGCCACCCGCACCTGGAGGCAGTTGCCTTATCCTCACTGAGGACAGACAAAGTGGCAGATGCCTTACTAGGATTTACTCCCATGTTAGGTTTCCACAGGAGGTTATCACAGATCGAGGGGTTCCTTCATGTTGGACCTGATGAAATTTTATGGGAGAAGTGTGGGGTGGTGCAGAGATGCATGACACTGATCACCCACAAGCCAATGGGCTTGTGGAAAGATTCAATGGTACCCAAAAGTCAATGTGCCAGGTGTGTGCTGAACAGCATGGGAGGTACTGGGAGCAATACCTTCCCACCTGTTGTTTGCGTACAGGAGGTGCCCCAAGAGACAACAGGATTTTCCTTCGAACTCTTATATGGGCACCAGGTACATGGGCCCTAGACTTGATCTGGGATGACTGGGAAGGCAAGCACACCACCCAGGGAACTCCCATAGTGGATTATGTCCTTAGGTTTAGGGAAAGGCTGAAGGAGCTTATGGGGACAGCCGAGGCAACCTGGCAGCTGCCCAACAGAAACAAAAGTGTGGTATGACCACAGAGCCAGAGCTTGCTTGTACATGGTTATTCAGAAAGTCATGGTACTTATTCCAGTCTGGAAAGACAAGCTGCAGGCTGAGTGGGCAGGACTATACAAAGTGGTTAGGAAGGTAAATGACGTGAACTATATTATAGAGTTACTTGACTGAGGACAGACAGAAAGATGTACCATGTCAACATGATGAAGCCATATGCAAATAGGGCTGACATAGTGTTTGTAGTGTGTAGTCCTGGGGAGGGGCGGATAAAGACCCCCTTCTGGACTTGCTGGAAGAAATGGCGGGAGTCCTCTGTGGAGGCAGAAAACTGTCTCCCAGCTGGCCCTGACCAGATCCAGAAAGTAAGGGAGGTGTTAGCAGACTTTCCCCATTGTTTAGCACCAAGCCAGGACTAACCCCAGCAACTCACGATGTGGAGACAGGGACACAGATGCCCATATGGTGGACAGCATATCAGGTGTCAGAGGCAGTCCAAAGGACATTAGGGAAAGTGGAGGAGATGCTGGATTTAGGGTAATCCAGAGATCCCACAGCCCTGGGCCTCACCCATAGTCCTTATGCCCAAGCCAGATGGCTCTACTCATTTCTGTGTGGACTATTGGACTGAATGCAGTCACAAGTCAGACTCCCACCTGATGCCCGGATGGACAAACTCCTGGACAAGTTGGGAGGGGCTGACCTATTATGACCATTGACCTGACAAGGGGTATTGGCAGGTAGAGTTGACAGAAAGATCTAGGGAGAGGTCGGCCTTCATCACTCTGATAGGCTTATATGAATTTTAAGTAATGCCTTTCAGAATGAAGAATGCTCCGACCACTTTCTAAAGGTTGGTGAACTAGGTGTTAAATGGTGCTGAGGAGTATGCCATGGTGTATCTGAATGACATTGCCATCTTTAGTGCCAGCTGGGAGGAAAACCTATCCCACCTTAGGGAAGTGCTGAGCAGGATACAGAGTGAGAAGCCTTTCCAAACTAAAGGAGGCACTGTGCAGTGCTCCTGTTTTGACAAGTCCTGACTATAGCAAACCCTTTATAGTTCAGACTGGTGCCTCAGATGTGGGTAATAAGGCAGTACTAAGGTCAGACATCCAGCCAAGGAGAGATCACCCAGTAGTGTGCCTGAGTAGGAAGTTACTTCCCAGGAGCAGGCATACTCTACTGTGGAAAAGAATGTCTTGCCATAGTGTGGACCCTAATGAATTTGGAGCCATACTTATATGGGCAACATTTTGTAGTGCAGACTGACCATAACCCCTTGTTTGGCTGGCGTAGATGGGAAAAATTATGGTAGATTGCCAAGATGGAGTCTTGCTTTGCAAGGGTATGATATGACAATTCTACATAGGGCTGGAGCCAAAAATCAGAACTCCGATGGGCTGTCTTATGTGTATGAGAGTGAACTGATTTGGGAAGCTCATCCCATGCAGGGTATAGAGCCCCAAATTCAGTCTAGGTGTGGAGGAATTGTGACACTCAGATAGCTGGTTCAGATTAATCTACAATTTTTGTAATATAAAATGTGTTATTGAATGTCTCCCATGAGATGCTGAGCCTGTGAATGACACCCCCCAAGTTTTAGCTACAACATGTTACCTGGAAGGCCAGGAGATAATTACAGGCTAGAAGAGACTTAACATTTAGGGTCTCCTGTTTATGTAACTAATTACAGCTTGCCAGCTGCCAAGATAAATCATAAACTTTATGACGTGCAGAGGAAATACAGTTCATTTCACATGGTGATACAAAGCATGTTGCACCTCCGTGGATCTGTCAGAGAGTCATAACAAGTCCTCTGATGTCCTGAAAGAGAAGCTGCTCATAGATCAAAGAAAGTCACTTGAAAAAGAGTTTTGCTGAGGTCACAGAATTTTAATTTACCTTTCTGAATAAGACATCCTGTTGGTATGATTTTTATATTCTGGACGGGAGGAGCTAGGTGACCTCTCACAAAGAGGTTGGCAAAGCCAGTTTTAAACAGTATTCTGTTTTCCATTTAAACACAAATATTTGGACTCTGAAAGCTACAACTGCTAGCAGCACTTTAAGAGATACATTAAATAGATCAAGTATAATTGTCTGGTGGTAGGAAATTGTACTTTTAAAAGCTTGTTTTTAAGTGATTGTATGTTTTGTGATATATGGTTCTGTGTTTAACATTTTACATTCTTATCTATTTTAAGTAAACATCTAATTTTTAATAGACTATTTGTGTCTTCCAAGTCCTTCTGTTTTGCCTGGGATGCATGGATGGTTAAGAGTGTGACAACACTGTGCATGAGCTTATATGGTAATACCAAACTGGAAACAGGTAAGAGTAATCTGAGGTCTTTATTAGAGTTTTACGGTTCATTTTGTGTACCTGGTTAGGTGCCCAAAGGCGAAAGATATCTGGCCCCCAAATAGCAGAATTATCTGAGCCTGTACATTGGGAACAGCTAACAGAGGTTCACAGTTTGAATCCTTCAGAACTGAGACCAATGGTTGATTTGAACCCACAAAACAGACAGGAGGGTTACCCTGTTTCTGTTTCCTGTTCACAATACTGCACTTGGAGGTTGGCACTGTGGGAGCAGAGGGCCTGACCTGCTGAGTGGGGTTTGTGACAGTAGGCAGGGTGTAACACTGGGGATAGCACCACCCAGGGTTATATACATAATTGCAAAATGTAATTTTAAAACTTCCAACAATCTGGAGGCTTATAATTCATTCACCTTTAAGGCTACAGATCACCTGGCATACATACTGTATGTATGGACATTGGTAAAGTTACTGTACCATACCAAATTTTGTACCATTTGGACAAAAACATTTTGTTTATCTGGTTGTTAACTTTAATTTTAAAATTTCCAAACATTTGAAGGCTTATAGCTAGGTCATCTAGAGAACTGAAACTGGGTACACTACTGTATGGGTATTATGATAATCAGCATGCAAAGCCTGGTGCAGTGTGTTAAAATACTATTAGATTGAGATAACCAAAATCACAATTTTGACAAACTTTCATGACATTTTCATGGACATTTCATACAATTTAATGGAAGCAAATCAGCATTTTCCTAATTCCACTGGCAGAACATAAAATGTGCCCAGCCCTTCTGGGTAACTAGGGAGATGGATCAGGACAGGACACTGGATATGGCCTATCTGTACTTCAGTAAGGTCTTTGACATTGTACCACACAGAAGACTGATAGAGAAGCTTAACAGACTCAGGGCTGAGGAGAAGGTCATGTGCTGGGTATCAAACAGGATGAAAGATAGGAAGCCAAGTGTGTTGGTAAATAGCAGACACTCAGGATCACCATTGGAGTATTACAGCAACTGGTACTGAGATATATTCTCTTTAATTTCTTCATACAGTATGTGACATTGCTGAAGAAGTGAACAGAAATATGTGTCATTTTGCAGATGAAATGAAAATCTGCAAGAGGATGGGCACCCAGCTGGGACTGAAGAGAGAGCACAAAGGAATTTCTGGAAACTAAAGTAGTGGTCTAGGGAGTGACAGCTGTGTTTCAATGCCAGAAAGTGCAAAGTTGTGTACCTGGGGAAAGGTAACCCAGGAGTTGTGTACAGTATATGATGGAGGACATACTTACAGCTATCAAGCATGAGAGGAAGCATCTGATGATCCAAAGATGCCAGGGCAGTGCAAGATGGCATTAGGCAAAGCATGCTGATGCTGGGATGCATTGGGAGGGTATTTCTAGCAGTAGTAGGGAGTTAGTGTTGCTCCTGTATTTCTCACTGGCGAGACTCCACCTGGAGTAATGTGTCCTGTTCTGGAGGCCACACCTCTACAAGGACATTGAAGAGGTAGAGTCTGTCCAGAGGAGAGCTACTTAAATGGTACAGGTGTTGTGTGAGAAACCATATAAGAGAGACTGTGGGTGCTCAAAATGTACTTCCTGGAAGAGAGAAGAGTGAGAGGAAATGATCAACCCTATAAGTACTTCATGGAGGTGCAAATGCAGAAGGGGAGCCTATTTCAAAGGAGGAGGAGGAGGAGCACCAGAGCACAGGGGCATGGTATAAGGCTTGATTGGGGAGTTTAAGGAGTATGTGAGGATATACTTGTTCACAGAAATGATGGTAAATGCCTGAAACAGCTTGTTAGCTTAGGTAGTGAGGAAAAGTCAGTGAAGAGTTTCAAACATTCATGGGATAGGCATATGGGCACAATAAGTAGAGGTAAGTGAGGAGGAAGGAAATCTGTGACCAGCTAAGGTCCAGGGTGTAGTGTTAAACTAGACTGGATGAACCTACCAGTGCTTTTCTGCTGACACTTTCTATATTTCTATAAAACAAATGCACAAAATTACACTGGGGATAGTACGACTGGGAGAAATGATCACATTCCTATTTCATAGACATTTTGCAAAATTCATTGAAATTCAATTCAATTTAATGAAATTTGTTAGAATTTCCAAAATTATTTAATTGGTCATAACTCAGTCAGTTTTACAACTAGAGCTCTGCAGTATTGCTTGGAAGTGGACCTTACCGTATGCCATGTTTTGTGACAATTGGATGAGGGACAGGGAAGTTATAGGGCTCAGATTCTAACAATTTGTTATTCATGTTAACATTTCTGAAAATATTATATGCTTAGCTCAGCCAGCTTTGGAGCTAGATAATTGAAAAAGTATATCATACTTTCTTGGAAGAGTCATAGAAACCTTAAATAGAGAGATAATTGGTTGTACAAATAATAAGTTGTAGGAGTTCAACATTTCACAATTTAATTATTTGTTAAATTGTGTGCATGTTATTAAAGTATTTGGATGTCTATAGCTCCACTGCTATAGTCGGTATACACTTCAGATTTGACCATGCATACCAAAGTAAATATGTCTTGGAATCTAATTAAGCTGGATAAATGAGGTTTAGTGGGTTAAACATGATGTTTAACACTTTAGAAATTGCTAATTAGCAACATTTGTGCATAAACTCATCCATAGAATAGGTAATGCTGCAAGAATTCCATTAGTGGAATTTAGCTTTGCAAAGTAACTATCACCACTGAATCATTTTGCCTGCCCTAGCATCATCACACTGCAATACCCTCCAACATTTCTGCTACAATAAAGCCCGCATTACGCTCCATCATGACTAAAGATATCCAGATACCTCTGTCACAATGGACTAAGATGCAACTAGTTCTAAGGCTTGACTTCACATGGTGCTACTGTTTTCAAATAGTAAAAATATAAACTGTTATCATGAGGGCTGTTAAAGAGTCAGCAGGTGGTGCTGCACAGAAACAATGCTGAACATGCATGTGGTTCCACAAGTTCTTAAGGCAATGGGTTTGAGTTATTATCTGGCATATTCAAGAAATCAGGCTCGTGTACAGTGATTTTCATGACTCTTCTTCATGTTCATGACTCAAGACAGTGACCTGTCACTTGGCACCACTATACATTTAACATGGAGCCTCCCATGAATGCTACCTTATTGCCAGTTTACCCAGCTTTATCTTCATCTACAATCGTAGCTCAAGTACATGACTAGTCAAAATATATGGCAACTCTAGTGTATGACTGAGAAAAATATACAGACATGGCTTCAACAAAAGTGTCACAACATTCTGCAATTTCCAAAAGCTCATGAACTATGTCCATGATTGGGTGATGAGTGCCCTGGACATGGTAGGCCAGTGGACTTCTCTTCTGTGACTTCAGCAAGACGTTTGGCTTGGTTCTTCATGGGGCCCTGTTGGAGAAGCTGGAAATGGAGTGAGGAAACAGATGATCAGATGGATAGGAAACTGTCTCTCAGAGCACACCAGAGGGTCATGGTTGGAGGGATAGTCTTACGTCCAAGGAATGTCATTAGTGGAGTCCCTCAGGGATCAGTCCTATGGCCCCTCCTATTCAATTCCTATGTCTCTGACATAAGGAAGGGTATCAGGAGTGAAATGAGACTCTTTGTGGATGACTCTAAGCTGGGAGTGCTGGTGAATGGGAAGGAGGAGGGTGGCCCTGCAGGAACCTAGATGCTCTGGAGAGGTGGTCAAGGAAGTGGGGACTGAGGTTCAATGCAGGAAATGCAGGTACTGCACCTGGGTGTCAGAAACCCAGGCCAAGTGTCTACCCTGGATGGGAAATGCTACAAGTCTCAATGGCTGAGAGGGACCCGGGGTGGTGGTGAATGTCAAATGAACAATTCTGGGACCTGTAGGAGGCAGCAGCCAAAGCAAACAAGATGCTGGGATGCATCGCTAGGGAATTACCTCCAGAAGGAGGGAAGTGATACTCCTCTGTATAACTGCTTGGTTAGGCAACACCTCGAGTACTATGTGCAGTTAAGTAGACCACACTTAAAAATGACATTGCACTCCTGGAAAGGGTACAGAGGAGGCAACCAAAATGATCTGGGGTTTGGGGGAAAGGACCTATGGGAAGAGGCTCGAGGAACTAAATATGTACAAGCTGGAAGAGAGAAGGATGGGAGGACATGATAGAAGTCTTCAAGTACATGAAGGGATAACAAGGGAAGGCTCAGTTTGGGTACTCTGAAGGAAGGAAGGAGACAACTAGAGGACATGGGTGGAAGCTAGGGGGGGTTCAGGGGAAAGGAGGAGGTGGTACTTCACTGAGAGGGTGTTAGAACCATAGAATGCACTGCCCAGCGGACTAGTGGAGGTAGAGACTGTGGATGGGTTCAAGAAGGGTTGGGACAGGTTCAGAGGAAGGGTTGAGCAGGCAAAGTCCAATACAAGGGAATACCCTGGACTGACTGGAAATGGAGAATCCTGAGAGGGTGGAGGGCAGAAAGCTCAGCTCCCAGGATGGGGCTGACCAAAGCAGTAGATATGAAAGACCATTAGGCCTACTCTGCTGACATTTTAGTATGTTAGTATGTTAACTATAACTTTAATGACTGATGTCATTTTGGAATCATTGGTTGCTTATAACTTGGCCAGCCTCTGTGGAAAAGATCAGAGAGTTGACACACACACACATATCCTCTTTTCTCCATATTGTTTCTTCTCCGTTTGTTTCAATTTGTTTCTTTTCCCAGACAAAAGCTCATCTCTCAGGGATATAACTTGTTCACAGGGATATACCTGATCAGGCTGAACCAGCCATTATTCAGTTTTCTAACGGGGATTTCTCAGCACTTCTTTCCTCCCATTTCCTGAGAGGTGGTGCCCTGTTATCCTCACACAGCCACAGCTCCCCATGGCAGGAACAAGCTCTCTGGCCCAAAAGCAGGGGTTGATGTGTTGGTGGAACATGCCACCATCCTGTCCAACAGAGATGTACTGCTGAGTACCAGCTGTATCAGTCATGGCCTGCCTCCAATGTGACTCCCCAGGCCTGCTTCCAAACCTTGATCTCAGCAATGCAGTGTGACACTGTAGTGCTGGGCCATGGAATGACCTCAATGGTTAATGAATCTTACAAAATTGGTGATATTCCATTCTTTAGTTTTAAAGTTGTTGGGGTTTAGAATTATGCTGTTTACATAACTGAAAAGAACTTTAACGCTTCTGAAAGTTTAAAGGCTTATTACTCAGTCCTTCTAAAGATAGATATCTGAAACTTGGTATATATCTGAGTGGAAATTTGTAAAGACAAGTTAACAAATATGGTACAATTCATACAAACAGTTTTTAAATTATAGAAATAAATGAAATTACAATTCTAGCAGAATGCTGCAACATTTTGAGAAATTTCACAAAATGCAATTGAAGCAAATTCAGAATTTTGGCAGAATATTGCTTTCAGAAAATACATTTTGCCTAGCCCTAGTGATAAAACAAATTTAACACATGCCAAAATGTACTGTTATGTTAATAAATGTAAACAACATTGTTTATATTCCTTTAAGTAGGTGACCATGTTGAAAACCATTAGGTACTGCAACTCTTTATTTTTGCTAAAGAATTGAGGTTTCATTTTAGGCTACTGACTTTCAGTTTGATCACCACCATAAGCACTGCTTCTGCTTGCATCTGTGGTCTCAGTAGTAAATGAATTAGTGATTACACTGGTGGTTTTTGATACATTGTGACAGTATTCCAACGTTGTTTTCTTAATCCATTCTAGTGTGTTTTCCTCAGGTTTGAAAAGGATAATGTAGCATTTGTGGAGAAATAAGAAGGTTAAACAACCAAATGAGAGACAAGTATTGCAATTACTTTAACTGTAGTCCCAGTCAGCATATCCCAGACAGTAGGACAGGAAGCGTAGACATCCAAACTGAAAAACATCAACATGCTAAAAGCGATGACATTGGCATCATTAAAGTTGGAAGGAAGAGACTTAGACTTGAGGGCACACAAACAAGAAAGCAAAGCCAGCAAGGCTAAATATCCAATTACCCCACCAAGCCAATTTTCAGATTTACTACAACATACAACATCAGTCTCCTCCACTATCAATCCATCTTTATAGCAAACTCTTGGAGGATCAATGGCAATCCATATCACACAAATTATCACCTGAGTAACTGTGCCTGCTACAATAATAATAAAATGGAAGTTTTTATAAATGGTGATGGTTTCCCAGTGGTAGTAGCAAATGCACTCAGTATTCTGAAGCTCTTGGCCAGTATACTTGACAAGCATAGAGCAAAGCTAATTCCAAACACAGGCCTCGGCTGCACAACTTCAGTCTGCAGGTTCACAAGGAAACCCAGTGTACTACAGAAACAGCAGGCAAGGCCCACCATATTACAGAGAAATATAAACCCTCCAGCTGTTTTCACAATAGGGGTGTTTGCATATGTTCTGTAAATTAAAGTTGCTGAAACAGTTAACATTAAACCAATGATTACAAATATCAGAAAAGTTATTCCATAGCCATTATTATAGAAGAGGTAGTTATGAGTTTTGCTTGTGCAGTTTAGACTTCCTTCATGGGACCATGCTTCATTCGGACAGCTGTTGCAGGCTGTAAAAAGAACAAAAACATTAAAAATTTATAAATAGGTAATCAATCAAACTTTATATAGCACCTTGTGTGTATGTGTGTGTGTGTATGTGCATGTGTGTGTGTACATGTGTGCGGTGTGTGCATATGTGTGTGTGTGCGTGTAATTACCACAGAAGGCGGAATTTCTCTTCTGTGAAATTGGTAGCTTTCATGAAATTCCAACTTAGAGCATTGGAATGAATGTATGATTTGAAGCTAACATATTAAACTGAGGAAATAAAATTATGCTGAACTGATCACTGAACTGCACGCATTGATGATTAATTTGTTAAACAGTGGAATGGAATTACAAAGAACTGTTATTCCACAATTCAGGTGTATCCTTCTGCAATTCAACCAGAAAATTTCATGGGATGGCAAAATTCACCAAACACATTTGGAGAATTCAGATTTTGAAAAGTCAGAATTTCAGAAATTGGATGTTTCTACCAATTTGAATTCACAGTTTCTGCCCACCACTAATCGCATTCCATCCTGGAAGCAACAGGCACAATTATTCAAAACATGAAACCCTTACATCAAACAGATAAAACGTTTACCATATATAAACAGCAGGAAGAAAAGCTTTAGCAATGGTCATTGGATGCCCAGGAAACAAGTCAACTTTTAGTTTTAAGGCGTTTAAAGGCCTCCATTGAGAAATGGGGTACCGACTGAGATAAAGGGAGTTCCAAAGCTGAGGAGCCAACATTACAAAGGTCTATCCCAAAATATTTCTAATCAGCCATGTGAACTTCCAAAAGTTCTCCTAGTGGAAAGGAAAGGGCAATCAGAGAGTATAGGGGTACAATAAATCTTTAATGTAGCTAATGCCCAGGTCATGCAGGGTTTTAAAACCCAATAGGCACATCTTCAGGGTGGTGCACTATCTAAACAGAAGCTGATGTGAATCATGCAGCACAGGTGTGATATGATTGAAAGTGCTTGTACCAGATATCATCCTGACTGCAATATTCAGCATTAGTTAAAGCCAGAGATGGTGCACCAAACTCAAGAAAGCCTAAGATATTGAGTGTTACAGTAATCAAAGTGGGATATCAGAAAGGCAAGCACCATAGTCACCAGGTGATTATACTGAAGATTGGGCATCAGCTGGGTGATTTGTCTTCAATGAAAAGCACCACAGAAAACAGCAATTGTCTTCTGAGCCTTAAATGACAGTTTGTTGTCCACTGTAATAAAACAAACTCTGGTCAGACACACAATGGCTGTGCATGCATTAATGTGATAAGAGATGCATTTATCTATTTATAGCTGTCTGTGTGCATGTATATCTCATGAGCATATTATTAGCGATCATATTATTATCTAAAGTCGATAATTGCATTGGTATTGAAATGTATCTTGTAATAATGGTATTTCATGTGTGGGTAACTGCAAGGGACATTGGGGGTGAAGCATCCCAGGTGTTGTACTACACCAATCTCTGGCCTACTTTATATTTGCTCTGGGTACAGGCATCTCACCATTAATTTTATCTGTTGGAAAGTATCCCATTTTCCACCAGAAACAGAGCCCAGACCCACATCCTGTTTTTAGGACTGCCATGCAGGGTAGCAGTCTGTTGCTACATGGCACCTGAGTTAGAACATGGAGGCATTGTTAGGATCTCTTGTTTGTCCAGTCATGCCCAGCATGGAGCACCTTGCTCATAAGCAGATGGAGACCTGTAGAGTCTGCCAAACGTAGGTAAAGTACTGTTAATAAGCACTCTCAGACTCCACCACAGCCGCACTTCAGGTACTCCCTAAAGAATCTGCTTCTCACCTCTCCTGCTGCAACCTCTGTAAGCTCCAGCAAGCTGGAAAGGACTGACCTCTGAATCCCCTACCAGGTGCTCCCTCTGCACAGCTCCTGCTGCCTACCAGCTTACTCCACTGTAAGACTCCAGAGTAGCCCAAATCTGGCACTCCTCAAGGCTTCTGTGTCTCGACTCTCACACTGCAACCACTGCAAGATCTGGCAAGCCAGGAAGGACTAACCTCGGAGGACCCAACTGGACACAACCTCTGCATGGTTGTGGCTCGGCCTCCTGCAGTGACCACTCCAGCTCCTTCTGCCCACCAGCCACCCTACAGCAAGAATCCATGATGGCCCCACTTCAGGCTCTTCCCCAGGGCATCTGTGGCTTGATTCTCACATTGTAGCTGCCACAAGCTCCAGCAAGATGGGAAGTATTGATCCTCTGTGGCCCATACTCAGCAATCTCTGCACAGCTGTGGTGTGGCTCTCCTGCAGTGGCCACCTGAACTTCTGCTACCCGCCAGCCTGTTCACAGTAAGGTACACTACCACATCTGTAGCTTCCTATTGAAATCTTGGAATATTTTGTCACCCTATCTGCTATGGCCTCTGATTTACCACTCTGGTCTTCAGCCCTGCAGCCATTGGACACTTTTTCTTTGGGACCCTAACCTAACCTTTTGCTATTTCTGCATACTGAGGAAGCCCCTATAGTTTTAGTTGGTGACTGTATTATGCTGCATATTTGGTTTTGCTGCATTTAAACTGTTTAATGTTTTACTTTCCTGATGTTAAGGTATAAGTAGATGTTTAGGTACAGCTCTGTACTTGATTTGTTGCCACAAAACGTTGGGACAGATTCAGTTTAGATTTTCAGCTGTTATAACTCCTACATTTTTGACTCTCTCTCGATCTATCCTTTGTTTTCCCTCTCCCTGTGCATAGCCCACTTTGGGTGAAAAGCAGTGTGTTTTAGTTGCTAATTTACTTTACATGCCTGCTACTCCTCTGAGCCTATTCACCCTTCCCCACCTTTTCTCCTTTCCTAGCGCTCCCATTGTCTCTCTGTTTGTTGACTCCACTGATCAGGATAGTCCTTTTAAGTGAACCCCTGCTGTATTACTGTCTCTCCTTTCTCTCTCCAACTGATGCTGCTCAGACTACTAAATTGCATACTCCCCTTTTTTAAACTCCACAGTGTCCCCACTCTGGGTGCTCCAAAAGGCATTGCAGCTCTGCTCTCCCACCACAGCTGTTACAAGCTTCAGCACGCCAGGAAGGACTGGCCTCAGAGGCCCCTACCAGGCAGTCCCTTTGCACAGCTGTAATGTGGCTTTCTTGTGGTGGCTGCCCCCAGCTCTTGCTGTCTGCCAGCCCCCTCCACAGCAAGGTACACTACTGCAACTGTGGCTTTCAATCGAATCATCCACCCACTCACCCTACTTGGTGCATTTCTTTAATATCACTTACTGATCACACAACATCCTGATGCTGATTGTCTGATTTGAGATCAGTGTCTAAGTCCCCATTAGCAAGTTATGCTCTAGAGCCACCAGAGGAACAAGAAAATATCAGACAGGTTTTTGCTCTGTGTCACATTATTTTTCATACCCACTGCATTTATTTTTCAATTTGGAAAAGGAAGGTGTTAGTAATGTTACTCTTTACCCACTGGAGACCTGCAGGGTCTGCCTCCCTATGCTACGCGAGGAAGAGGGTAGGGGAATTGCAGTAATAGGTTTTACTAAGGAGGACATTAGCACTGACCACAGTACTCACCCCAAATGAGTCAGCATTATGCTCCAGAAGGTGTTGCTATCCAATTGCTTCTACTGCTGGTACTAGCCTTGACACAGAGGCATCCAACCATAGCAACCATTACCTGCCACCAAGACTTTCCTATCCTATGATGCAAATCTGCACAGTGGGAGACCACCAACAGTAGTGTGCCTTTTCAAACTCAACTTGTGCAACCACCGTCTTGAACCTCTACACTTATGGGGATATCTACACCAGTTTTATGTCTATTACATGGCCTTCATAGCCTAACTGGACTCCTGCCTGCTACTGTAAATGCACTGCTCTAAATCGACAGAGATCAAAACAGAAATGCCATTTCCAGAAAATGGAAACTCTTCTTAATCCTACTGCTTATCTTGGGAAAAATTTACCCTAACCCTGGTCCCTTGCCTACTGACACTCAGACCCCAGCATGCACGGGCATTTAATAATTGTGGCATGGACATTGGAAGCCTCTAGCTAAGCAGACACAGTTTGAGGCTTGGTGGCACATACTGAGTAAAATGTGGTAGCATTGAAAGAGACCTGACTCACCCCATGACCAACTGACTCAATAGTCTCCATCCCTGGTTACAAACTGCACAGGCAGGACCACCCTGGAAAAATAGGTGACGGATGCTTAATCTACACCTGCAACCACCTACAATTACAATGCCACAGAATCCAACTGGCTACCACCAGTAATGACTGCAAATGCCTAGCAATAAAAATCCTGCTAGGCAAGGGGCAGAAAGGCCTGGTTGCATTTGCATGGTTGTTTGCATCCCACTGGGGTGGCAGCAAGTAGAATTAGAAGCCTTTGCTAACCAGTACAACTAGGCTAGCCATAACAAGGAAACTACTGTACTAAGGGATTTAACTGCAACTGACTTTCAGCGCTACAGCTGCTCACAGGAATTTGCTTGCTGAACTCTAATGCAGATGGTCAAGAGCTGCACTAGAACAAATTAGCACATGGGATCAACTACTCTGGTTGATTGGGTGGTAACCATACACCCTGAAGTGCACTTGGTGTCAAGGTACTCCCAGACACCTTGTGTGATCACTCACTCACCACATGAGTGGTCAGAAAAAGACCAAGCCCTACCAGTAAGACTGGTGAGGGACAGAGTTATAAAAATAGATCTATGGTCAATTTCAGGAACTACCTTGCAGTCAAAGACTGGAGATTCCTTGACTTGTGCTCCTCTGTCAATTCAACCCTTCCTCACTGCTGAAGATAAGTTCACCCCATATCATAAGAAGATGATTAAAGGTAGGAGCAAGGACTGAGTTACCCTCAACTTCTCAGTATTATGTGCAACAGGATCTCCTCTGGAACAAAGCCAGACAAACTGAAACAACTGTGGATGTCCAAAACTGCCAAGCGGCTTGAAACAGGTGTACAGAGGACCCTTAGATAGGGAAGTTGATGCTAAGGGAAAGCGTACAGGGTGAACATTCTGAATTCAAAGAGGCTGGAGGGGAAGAGTCAGGAGGGGCTGTTGTGTGGAAGCCTAAAACAGCAGACTGTGGAAGGGAGCTCTTAAGGTGAATAGTGCAAGAGAGAAGAAGAGGGTCAGTTTAGAGATGCAGTCAGGGAAACTCGGTTACTTGATGGAGGCTGACATAAAGTGTCACAATAAATTTGAGATACTAAGCATCCTAGTGGGGAGGAAGGGGTTGGTGGAAATGAGGAAACTTATACAGAGGCCGGGAGGGAGTCAGATACCCATAGGGCATCACAGACCAGCTATGGAAAGGATAGACATAGTCCCAGAGGGAGAAGGGGAAACATATATGTTAAGCAAATGGGGAGATGCAACATATTCCAGACATGAGGGAGGAGAGCATGATTGGAGAGAAACTGGGGAGACAAGGAGGTGGGAGAGGAACCCCCTTCAGCAGGGAGGTCAGTACCAAGGATGGGGCCCTAGCTAAAGGGGACCCACAGAGAGCCTCTGGAGACAGGGTACTATTACAAGGGGGATGGTGGTGCAGGGAGGAAACCATCAGGGCCAGGATAAATGGTTCAGATAAGAGAGGGTTAAAGGGACACCTATTCAGAGGGTTTGAGTTAAGTGGGCAAAATAGCAAGGGAGGCAGAAGGGAGGGTGACAAGGGGTCTCTAATAAGGCAGGAAGACTCCCACAGAAATTGCGATCATGAATAAAGTGGGGGGCTGAGAGGGCATAGTGGAGGTAACCATAAGGATGATGGCGGTGTTAAGGTTCTGTTACTGGGAGACCTCGATGATTAAGGGTATCCATTGGGAGGGACAGGGGGTGGATGCCATAGCCAGGTGAAGGTAGTGGTATCTCTGGGCTGACAGTGCACAGAGCAAAGTTCATGGTGTATGAAATGGTTAGGGATTGTGGAAACCGTATTTCCTGGTGCATTTGAGACTAATGATCTAGAGGAAATAGCATTTGGAAATCACGAGGTTCAAGAACTTGCCAGAAGTCTGTCGGGATAATGGATGCAACATTTCCTTTTGGAGATATTGCCAGTACCAAGAGCCTCGTGGAGAAAAAATGAAGCTCACAAGAGGTTAATGACTGGCTCAGGAAGTGGGGTGAAGAGAATGGGTTGGGGTGTTAGGGAACTGAATGGAGTTTGGAGGATAAGGGACTATATGCCAAGGACAGGTTTCATCTTGCCCCATTAGGAAGGAAGTCCTTAAACAGGGATGGCTGACTACATACAAGAAAGGTGGGGTTTAAAGTTGTAAGGGGAAGGGATAAGGGAGGGGCTGACCAGAAGCCCCCCTCCAGATGAGGGAGTAGCCTTCAAGCCCAAAGGGAGGGGAAACAGACTGAGGTGGAGGTTTCAGGAGGAGCAGGGGAGGATGGAAGTACAAGGAATCTGGGTGGGGTTCAACAAGGAGGATCGAGGATAAGGGGTGGGGTTAGTGTTAGTAAATGCCAGGAACTTGGGAAACAAGTTGCCAACCCTGCTGTTCGGGTGGGGGTGAATGTGGTGGCAGTCATGGAAACGTGGGCCAAAAACCATGACTGGAACCTAAATGTACTGGGGTACACTATGCTTAGGAAGGATAGAAAGGAGGCAGAGGGGTGGAGTGGCTATGTTCATTAGAGATGACATAGAAATTGCTATGATAGAAGAGGCAGAGGGAAATGTGAGGCCTTATGAGTCACTCTACGATCCCCAGCATGAGATAAGGTCAAGCTGGGGTAGCA
Source organism: Neoceratodus forsteri (assembly GCA_016271365.2). Taxonomy (NCBI): domain Eukaryota; kingdom Metazoa; phylum Chordata; order Ceratodontiformes; family Ceratodontidae; genus Neoceratodus; species Neoceratodus forsteri. The sequence continues at coordinate 90,722,996 of CM028136.1, forward strand.
TATAGGCCCCGGGATGAGTGATGTTCTAGAGGATGGTTGCTGGACAACATCATTGCCCAGTGTGGTCCAAAAGGGAAGGAGTGGTGTTGATGGGGACCTTAATATGCCAGGTACAAACTGGGAACCATGTCCTCTAAGGTGGCCAAGGAGCAGAGGCTGCTGGATGGCTTCCAGGATGTGTTCTTAACACAGCATGTGATGGAGCCCACAAGGGAGGGCATGTCCTGGATGTGGTTCTGGCAGATGGGGATCTGGTAAGGACATGGTTGTACAGGACCCCTGACTGGGAGTGACCACAATACTGTCTGGTCTCAAATAAGCATTGGGGGTGAGATCTAGGACACTGGCAGTGGACTTCAGGGGCAGACTTTATGGGCATGGGAAATATTCTCAAGGATCACTTGAAGGATTACCTCAACAACAAGTGTGGAAAGGAAATGGAGTCATAAAATGGGACTTCATGAGGCAGTCAGGATCTGCGCTAAGTTGAAACGTAGGGAGCAAGGTCACATAAACCATGCTGGTGGTCCAGTGAGGTCCAGGTAGCAGTCAGAGAAAGAAGGTGGCTTACAAAAATATAAAACAACAAGAGGGGATAGGGATAAGGAAATGTACCAGCTTGCATCTAGAAAAGTCACCCGTATGGTGAGGGGAGCAAAGTCCAGTAAAGAGCAATGGCTGGCACAGGGATACATGGAGGGAAAGGGGTTCTTTCGGTACATTGGGGAGCCGGAGAAAACTAAGGGCCATCTCAGCAGATTGAGATCAGAAGGAGGGTGGGTGGAAGAGGCGAGGGACCAGGCAGAGGTAATTAACCAGTACTTTGCCTCTGTGTTCACTAGCTAGGAGGGGGGATGGACATCTCAAAGCAAGGCACAAAAGGGATAGAAGCAGCAGAGTGGGATCAGGGGAGCAACAGAAATGGAGCAAAAAGGGAGGAAAGGTACCCCAGGTGTCACATCTGGATAAGGATAAAAGACCAGAAGGTGGAGGGACGGATGATGCCATCCCCACCAAAGGGTGTGGTTTGCCCTCAAGGCCCAAAGAAAGACAAATCTCCTGGGCAGGATGGCATTCATCCGAGAGTACTATGGGAATTGGCAGACATACTGGCTGCACTCTGGCGGAGCTTTTCAGCAGGTCACTTGAGACAGGGAGGGTACCTGGGGATTGGCGAGAGGCACATGGTACCAATCCATAAAGGGGGGTCGAGGGAAGAACCAGGTAACTATAGACCCATCAGTTTAACCTCGGTGGTGGGAAAATTAATGGAGAGTATACTAAAGGAACAATTGGGGTTTATTTGGAGGAGGTGGAGGTCTGGATGATGCGGCAGCATGGGTTTGTGCCAGGTAGTCATGTCAAACCAACCTTGTGGAGTTCTATGAATGGGTAACATCAGAACTGGACAGGGTAAGCCTGTGGATGATTATTCTTGACTTCAGCAAGTGCTTGACTCTGTCCCCACAATGGTCTGGTGGAGAAACTGATGGGGTTAGGAGTAGGCCCTTTGATGATCAGATGGATTGAAAACTGGATAGCTGGATGCACTCAGAGAGTAGTGGTCTGTGGGGAGCTCTTGAACCCTACAGAGGTTGGTAGTGGGATACCACAGGGCTCGGTCCTGGGTCCAATCCTGTTTAACTACATATCGGACATCAGGGATGGTATAGGGTGTGAAATGAGTCTCTTTGCAGATGACTCCAAGATGGGAGCAGTAGTTGAGGGAGAAGAGGAGATTGACCCTGCAAGGGGACCTGGACACCCTGGAAAGCTGGGCTCACATGATGGAATATCAATATCACCAAGTGCAAGGTGTTGCATCTTGGTGGAAACCTAAACACAGGTACACCCTGGGAGGGAGGCACTGGAAGCCTCAACAGGGGAAAAAGACCTAGGGGTCATGGTGGATACATGTATGAATAACTCTGAGCAGTGCAGGAGAGCAGCTAGCAAGGCAAACAGGATATTGGGATGCATCGTAGGGGGATCACCTCTAGGAGCAAGGAAGTGATTCTGCCGCTGTACAATGGACTGGTTAGACCACACCTTGAGTACTGTGTACAGTACTGGAGCCACACTTGAAGAGGACATACAGCTCCTGGAGAGGGTACAGAGGAGGGCAACAAAGATGATATGAGGGCTAGAGTTTGACTTACGAGGACAGACTTGAGGAGCTCTGCCTGTTTTCATTGGAGGAGGAGAGACAGGGGACATGATTGAGGTCTTCAGGTACCTCAAGGGAATAAATAGGGTAAACATGGAGGATCTTTAGACTAAAGCAGGGAGGCATCTCCAGAGGGCATGGTTTGAAGTTGGAAGGTGGAAGGGTGAGGGGGAAAGAGGAGAGTTTTTCACTAAGAGGGTGGTGGACCTTGGAATGCTCTGCCTGGTGAGCTGGTTCAGAGAGCCACAGTGGAGGGCTTTAGAGAGGGTGGGACAGACACAGAAAGTGGATGTATCAGATGATGGCCTGTCCGGGGGTGGATGATAGGGGTTTCTGGAGCACAAGGGATGGGAGGGTCTCGCACCAACTAAGGATCTAGGTTCGAGCAGACCGTGAGACCATAAGGCCTAATCTGCTGGCAAATAGTATGTTAGTACTTGGACAATCCAGCAGGCCAAGGTTATATATCATAAGAACCATCAGCCCCAGTGTTGGGGTGATGGAAAGAAATCCTGGAACTGAATCAAGAACCTCCTCAGGACCGGAGACAGAACCCCACCTACAGTATATGCTTCACCACAATGATGACGCCATACTTGGTATGCTACAATGGCCAATTTTTAAGAAGGCTTTAAGGACTATAGTACAGTACCCTCTCCCCAGATTGGCTACATACCCAGATGGATTGCCAGCTGCAGATCATTCACCTCCTATCCCAACACTAGACCCAGCCCAAACTTTGACTTCAGGCAGGTGACTATCAGGAAACAAGAAAATACCTTGCAAGAGTCCTGGGCAAAGCAAAGATGAGAGGTGATGGAATCAATATGAAGCTGATCTCTATCGCTCTTCCTGAGGTCATCATAACCATCACTAAGCTCTTTAACCTGTCATTCCACTTGCCCCTTCCCATCTCTCATTGTCCCTCTTCCACTCCCATCTATCACATTATTCAAACTGTGCTGGTCATCCTACTGCTAAAAGGTGGTGAACAGTCACTAATATCCAACTACAGAGCCATCTCAATCCCCTCTCTCCAAAGCACTGGAATGAATAATGGCAGACCAGCTTACAGACCTTCTGCATAAATACAACCTCCTCAGCTCCCAGCAACTTGACATCTGCAAGATGCCAGAACTAAACTCTGTCCCTCCACAAATGCCTTCAAACACAATATCAGAAGACATTTCTCTCCCACCTGCACCTGCTCACAGCCCTAATCTGGTTCCCATTCTGCACTTTTTCCCCTCATGCTATTATTATCCACCTCAGGCACTTACCCTGTCTTTATTGCACTTGTAGTAGTGTTAATCCACTGAGGCTAGTTTTAGATTCCACTTTTTGTTTCCCATTGTCATATTATATTACATTATTGTTAATCCTCACTGAGTGCTTAATGTCACCTTGTATTTGTTAATTCACCAAGGCTAGGTCATGGTTTGCCCTTTAGTCTATATTATCCTAAATTTATGTACCATTTTATTAACCTTGCTGTTAGTTAAATGTTTAAGCCTACATCATGTCTTATGATTGTTCTATGTAACTGGACACTTCTGTAAACAGGCAGCAATGCTCACATGCCTTTCCAGTACAACCAATAAAAATTAAATTAAAATTAAAATGAAATCACATGCATAACACTAATACTGTTTTAAGTGATTTCATAAGCTATTATATAAGGCACTTGACAAGGGCCATCTGGCTGGACAATTTTATTGACCTAACCAAGGCATTCAACCTTGTGGATTACCAGTTGCTGCTACACAGGTTAAGTTGATATGGGCTGTCTCTGACATGGTCAGCTGGTTCCCCAGGTACCTGACAGAGCACTCTCAGTAAATAAAAAACAAAAGAATCATCTCTGGGTCCAACAAAGTCACAGTAGGGGTCTCTCAGGGACTATACTGGGCCTGCTCTTGTTCTATCTCTTTGTGAACAACCTCCCAGATGTTTACCCCACTTATAAAAGTCCTGTTCTCTGCAGACAGCACAGCAGTATTCTCTTTTGACTCCTGCCAAGAAGCTCTCACTAGAATCTGCAGCATAACTTTAACCTACTACAGGACTGGTTCAAAGATAGCCTGAAGATTGTACTTTTCAGGTGCTCTGAACACGGAAATGGATAGTTTTCCAGTAGCTTGCTTAGGTGGGGAGGAAATGGATCTGTAATTTTCTGGAGATAAGTGATCTCCTGCTTTGAAACAAAAATCTCAGACAAATGCTCCTTGCCAGATGTCAAAAGAGAAGATCTACAGCTCCCATATAAAATTACCCTTTTAAATAACACACAAGGACCAGTCGCTGATTCTATAAAATAGACTTTTCTAGAACAGGGTTCTCAAATGGTGAGGCCAGCCTCCTGGGAGGCCCCAACCTGTTCCAGGGAGGCTCAAGCAAGTCTGATAAAGTACTGTATTTAAATTTTGAGTTTTATATATTTTGTGTGAAGAGATTGAGCAAACTGGAAGAGGACAATAGTAGGTGAATTTTATGTATTTATTTACTAATAGGTGACAAGGAAGGTGAATGAACCAAGGCTCATTTCAGGTGTACCCAGGGAAGGGTAGGAGTGAATACATTTCAAAAGGTAACTGCAAAACAATCAAGAAATACACAATGAACAATAGTGCAAACAAATATTAACAATAAACTAATAATGAGTGGTGGTAATTTATCAATTTGTAGACTGACAGTAGAACAGCCCAAATACAAGGGTTGAGCATAGAAGTGCTAAGAGAAATAGCAGGAAGGAGCAAAGTAATCCCAGAAAAGTTGCTTAGGAGCAGGGAAGGAGGGGAGAGGCAAAGTACGTAGGAAGGTTATTTCATATAAAGAGGAAACAGAAAAGTAGTCTGACCCATGAAGGTACTGCAAAAGGGTAACAGTTCAAGAATGAAAATAACAGAGCAAGTACAGTAGGCTGGCCTATAGAAGGTACAATAAGCTGAATAATAATATTTGTTTATTTTATTTATTTGTTATTCAGATAATGCCTTTGAGCACAGGAGCTCTTTTCAAAGGTTCCACATTAGTATAAGACAAAGAACTGAATGTGAGCCAAGTACTCAAAGGGTTTCAATTTATTCATGGTGTGCTGCACAAAGTACAGCACATTATTTTCTTTAGGGAGGCCCAAGATTATTTCAGTTTTGGGGAGGCTCAAAATCTTTCCATGGATTGGGGAGGCTCACTGTGACAAAGTCTAAGAACTATTGTTCTAGAATACTACAAGTATTTACAACAGGTTGTATTTACAGGAAACAAATGGTTGACATTTACTAGGAAGCAGAAAATAAAATCACATTAGACAGATAGGTATTGTACAGCAGATGTCTAATCTATCCTCCACTAGAAGCTTCACCTGCCCTAGCTAAAGAAGCACATTTCCCTCACTGTGCTATCTTACCTCAGCTAGTCTTTGTAATGGCAGGAGCTCCTGGTCTTCTTGGTGTCCAGTCCAAGAGGGTGAGCTGGATATAAGCCCCTCAATTTGGTTTACCTATAGCGTTTCAACAGCGCTAGCTCGGCATCCCCTACCATGACAGCTACAATGCCCACTGTTGGCATTTGTAGCCACAGATATTGGCACCACAATCGGGGGCTGTGCCCCTGAACCACCCCTTGTGGGGCTCCACCTACAACAACACCCAGTATCTAGGATTCTAACTCTGAGTCAGAGTTGGACCGGAGGATCACCAAGCGAGGCAATCCCAATCCAGCAGCATGGACCACCACAATGACAGGTGGATTTTGACCACTCTCATGCTGTGGTGGTCTTTGCAGTCAGGGTTTTGCTGTAGTGATGGTATACGCCTCAATATATTGTGTTGTTCCAAGTGGGAGGGTCCTACTCACTCTGAGTGACAGGCCCATGTTGCCCAGCCCTCTTTGAGAGTGTGTGTGCATGTGTGTCCCCCCACCCTTCAGCACCTCCTTGTTACCATAATGATGTCCACCTGGTCCCTTTTGTTCAAAATGGGAATGTCTCGAAGCATACCCCACTGAGTTTATGGGTTTATTGCCTTCCTGCCTCCTGCCTGGCTTTTCCTGTTTACTTTCTCATGAGAACCATCAGACCTGTACTTTAACTTTTCCATATATACTTGCTCATGTGATCTGGCAATCATCTTGTCTGAAGAAGATGCATATTCTAAAAGAATAACTTAATCAAAAGAATACATGGTTCTGGTCCCCTTTTCTGTCACACCATCAAAGAAACAGCCTGGGCAATCCTCACAGTTTCTGAAACTGCATTGGGTCACATCTCAACCCTAAGACTTACAGTCACATCACTTAGCAGGTATCACCCACTAGTCCCATCTCTGAGCCCATGGAAATAGCATACATTTCTAACACAAAATTCACCTATCTCCCTCCTACCTCTTCAAACTACCCCCAGCCTTTACCAGACCCTGCCAGTCAGCCACACAGCACCCCCTCATCCAACTCTACACTACCCCCTTTTATTTTCGAGCCATAGGTCACAGTGTCACCACAAAATTCCTAAAATCCTTTCAACCAGAGGTAGTCCTGGTAGTGATGGGCTCTATCCTGTGTTCCTAAAATCATCTCCCCAAAATAGTTAAGCCACTCATAATTACATTCAACCCGCCTCACTACATTCACTATCCCCATCTCCTGGAAACATGCCAACGTAGTCCCCATCTTCAAAGCAGGAGATCACTTATCTCCAGACAATTACAGATCCATTTCCCTCATCCCCACCTAAGCAAGCTACTGGAAAAGTTTCCATTTCCAGTATTCAGAGCACCTGGAAAAGTACAATCTTCAATGCCCTCTGTAGCATGGTTTCCACAAGCACCACATTATCTCCTCTAACTTGGCCTTTTTCTAGACATGTCCTAAGAAACATGGATGTGGGAAAACACAGGTGTGGTATTCATGAATCTGTCAAAGGCATTTGAACTGGTTGATCACCCCCTTCTCCATGAGAACCTGCCTTGTTTTGGCTGTTCTCTTAAAACCTCCACCTGGTATAGCAATGACCTCTTTAGCAGGACACAGTCTGTCACTATGGGCAAAACCTCCTCCACTGCCCCCAGTATCCACTGGAGTCCCCAAGGTTTAATACTAGGTCCCCTCTTTTCTATATTCATAAATGCACTCCCAGCTGAGAGTTTTACCTGTGAAACTCTCCTCTTCAGAACAACCTAGTACTAGTCCATAAACTATGGTGCTGGTGAACTATGGTGCTGGTCATCAGTGGTTCCTCTCCAGGAAATGTCTAGTCAATGAAACAAAGACAAAGTCCATGCTTTTGGATCCAAACCATTCCTAACCAAGATCACCAAAGCCCTCTCCTCCTTCTTGTACTCTCCCAGTTGCCTCCCTGAAAGTGTACCCTCTTTCAAGTACCTAGTGATTAACATGGACCCTCTCTTACTTTTTTTAACACATAATCAACACAGTGCATAAAATAAACCAGAAATTTGGTTCAGTATACAGACTCAGGCAGGTACTAACTGATGAAGCATGTTGTGCTATCACACAAGGTCACCTGCTACCCTGTCGTGACTACTGCTTCCCCATTTCTCCTTCTATCTTTCACATTGCACTCATGACTGAACACAGCATATAACAGCATTTGTCAATTTGCCCTTCTAGCTCCCTACTCCACTCATCATTGCATACTCTACCAACCCCTAGGGTGGCTCCCCTTCAAGGCCACTTCAATTATTCCCTATAATGCATAGTTGACAATGCACTTAGGAGTGGTAATCAGTCTCCTACTCATCCCTACTTACAGGCAGAGTGGCTGCCAGGAGCCTATGAGCATTGTCACTGCTCCTCTGGTGGTTCATGCATCTCCACATCCATGGGTTGTAGAGCCTTCTCTGTTATGGCCCCTTCCTATGGAACAGGCTACCATCAGCCATCCGCCTATCCTCCTCCCACCTGTCCTTCAAGAAAAATCTAAAAGAATGGCTCCTATCTGAAGTTGCTTGTTAATGTAACACTGGCTAATGCCAATACGTATCTCACCCTAACCTCATCTAAATGCTCCTAACTTTCTGCCTTTACCGGCCACTCCTATCCATGGTCACTGTTTCTTGTTTCTCCCATTTGTGTCATTATCACTAATACATGAATGTACTGCATCTTACACCCTATGTATCACGTCCCCTGCCTGTTTCTGATGGTTACTGATTTTGCAAATATTTGATATAACTAGTATGTATTTACATAGCCTACTCTTGTAATTTATGTATCACCCTCTCCTTGTATGTGAAGGTGTGGCCATCTCTATTTTAGTTGATTTTGCTCCATATTTGCCTGAATGTTTTGAACTGCTGTAATTTTGTCCACTGTGTGGACTGGGTCATTCTTTGTAATTAATCATGCTACGTACTTGCCTGAATTGGTTGATTGCATTGTGTTTGCCTGATTTATGTGCCAATGTGGCTCAGGTCATGACTGAAAACAGTCCTTTGAATCAGCACACTTATCTGGTAAGCAAAGATATGGCAAATAAGCACATTTATTATTACATAATCTGATGTCGGCCAACCAGATGCACTGTATCAGGCCTGCTACTGCTCCAACTGGGTATCCAGATAGACTATAGAATTTCCAACTAAGACTCTGGGAGACTGGTGCTAGTCAGGAGCAGATAATGTGTTTAAACAAGTGAACTAATACCTGTTTGACATACATGCTGGTGGGAGTGGACACTGAAAATATTTCTGGAACTACAGAATAAAGTGAATGATGGATTGTTTTCAGAATGCTAAAGGATTGTAAATAGCTACTGATGCCACAAAGAAAACTTTAAATTCATAATAAATAGATACAATTCTGACTGCATCCCATTAATAATTTAGATATTTCTCCTCCTCATTATTTATTACTATACAAATTTGCATAAATATGTGCTATTTGTCACTTAGAATTTCTTTAGAGTCCATCTCATGCTTATAGCTTACTCCCTACTTCAAGTCATAATCTTCTGTTGTGACATCACAACCTGTTGCCATGGGAGTAACTGTGCTCTTTGATTTCAGGTAGGAGAAAGCAGCAGAAATGGATGAACTCTTCAGGAACAAAGATCCTGTTTTCATACAGATGACCTCAGTAAAGAACAAAGGGAGGAGAAATACAGCACTAATGGGAAATGCAAGCCGGACTGTGTCTAAATATTAGGTTTAGTTGCAGTTCTCCTGAATGTGTCATCAGCTGTTTAACCTTTACATTCATTTACCTTTTCCTAACCTTACCCCATGTAAATGAATTGTTGATTAAACTTTACAACTGTCTCAGGAGCATATTATAAGTGAGTGTATTATTAAAGTCAATATTTGCATGTGCTTTGGAATTGTAGTTTGGATAATGATATTCCAAGTGTTGGACAACTGTAATGGGAGGTGGGGAGGTACAACATCTAAGGTGGTTGTACTACACTAATATCTGTCCCATTTATTTTTAATCTGTGTTGAGGTAGAATGTTAACTATGGAAATAATCCCTTTTCCTCCAAAAACAGAGCCCATGCCCCTCATCCTGGTTTAGGCCTGACAGACAGGGTAGCAGACCATTGCTACAGTGTCTCTGGGTTACACTGTCTATATTCTGCAAAGATCCTTACCTGTCCTCTGAATTTGTTTACTAATAAAACAATGCTTTTGAACTTTGTGATGAAGCCAAATCATTTACAAATAGCCTGTTTTTTACTGGCTAGAATGTCTAGATTTGCAGATAATAAGGGAGTGAGGAATTAAATGAGCATGGATCATTCAATATTTACTAAAACCCATAACTGCTTAGTAGATGGTATACCCATTGCTGTCACCCACAGCAAGCATCAAAATAAATACAGTATATCACTGTGCATGTTTTCGTTTGTCTTTTTAACTAAAATGGTCCTGTTTTCATGGACTTCATGGACTGGAGTGAGGGACAGGAAAGAAGCATGTTGCTTGTGTGTGTGTGTGTATAAACTGGAATATAAAGTAAAGGAATTCTGGATTAATATGTCAGTCCCTGGCAAAACAAGAATTAGGCACAGTGGGGTGGGGTGGAAGAGAGACCCCATAATCTGATAGAATCTGTAGCCTTTCAGAGCACTATGTACAGTACATTTGCTTAGAATTTATTCAGCACATAACCTGTAGCATGATACACTATATGCTGGATTCAGAGCAATATGTGAAGGATGGCGTGGTAGGAGAGAGACATAATCTGAAAGAAGATAGATTTACTGTAGCCTTTCAGAGCAATATGTAAGATAGTTTGCCTAGAGTTTGTTCAGCACATTACCTGTAACATGATTCACTGTATGTTGGATTCGAACAGTATACAATGTTATGCCCATTGCCCTCACCCACAGCAAGCATCAAAATAAATGCAGTATGCAATTGTGCATGTTTTGTTTTGCTTTAATTAAAATGGCCCATCTCACTAACTTCATGGACTAGATCTGGATACTAAAAGTGAGAAGAGTAAGGACAGGAAATGGGCATGCTGCCAGTAACTGGAATGTAAAGGAATTCTGGACTGATACATCAGTCCCTGGTAAAGCAAGAGTTGAGCACTGTGGGGTGGGGAGGAAGAGAAACTGTATTCTAAAAAGTTAGAGTCACTGTAGCCTTTCAGAACAGTACATAAAACAGTTTGTTTTGAGTTTATTCAGCACATAACCTGTATCATGAGTCACTGTATGGTGAATTCAGAGCAAAACATAAGGTGTGTGGTGAAGGGTCGACTTTAATCTGAAAGAAGCTTGATTGACCATAGCCTTTCATAGCAGTATGTAAGACAGTTTATTTATTTATTTAAATGTTTTACCAGGAAGGCACAATGAGTGACAAATCGCTTGTCTCCCAGAGAAACCTGGGGGAAGGGGTACAGTAGGAATGACACATTAAACATTCAAGTAATAAGTTCAACATTAACATACAGTTGTAAGGTAGGGTGTTACAGACAGTGTTACAACAGTGTTGCACATGATAAGTAAAACAGTAGGCAATAATAGGTGCTGGGTTGATAAAGTAACAAGTGCTTATGTGAAAGAAAAGGGGAAAAGAGAGGCAGTGGTGAGATGTGTGGGAGGGGGAAGAGTTGTGTCCTGGAAATCACTTCAGGATGTGAGGATACTGCATTGCATTGACCAGAGAAGGGATAAAGAATTGTCCCGAGAGACCCTTTCAGGATGGTGGGGGAAGGGAGTAGATGGGCGATACAAGCCCCTATGGAGGTAGGGTAGGGGCCCATTCAGACCATTCAGGGCCCCTTATACTCGGTGAGAGATCAGAGGAGGCCAGTAAGGGGGTGCAATTTTGGAAAAGGGGAGGAGAGCTAGGAATTTGGGTGGATGTGCACAGGGTAACATGAAGGTGATGGTAGAGAGGTAGGGTTTGTCCAGGGCTTAGAGGAGGAAGTTAGGAGGAACATGGCAGGAGCAGCTAGGAGCAAGGTAATTATTTAGGGCAGAGCTGATGGAGTAGGCAGAGGATGAATGCCGTATCTGAGGGAAGAGGGAATTCCAGATTTTGGGAGGCGGTGAGAGTAACTGGATTGGCGATTTGGTTGGATCTACAGGAGACTACCAGGGTGTGAGAGTCAGTTGATCTAAGGGAATGCAAGGGTGGGGGTGTTATTAAGGAGGAGGTAATGTAGGAAGGAGCTCACCCAACCTGTGCATGGAGCTGAATTCAGCACAGTGGGAGAGACACCTATTTGCAAGAGAGGGAAGGATAGAGCATGATATAGATCACAGTGGTGGGTATGGGGGGCATCCAAGGCAAAGCGGCAGAAGCAATTGAAAAGGTTGTTTAGTCTGGCCAGGGAGGAGTTAGGGTAGCACCATAGACTATGTCACAGATAGTCAAAATGGGCAATATCATCTTCTGGACAAGTTCTCACCTAGCAGTAAGAGGGATGCAATTATGGGTCTTGAACAGGGCAAACTGCTTGGGATGTAGTTTTCTGGATGTGTCAATATGTCCAGAGAAGTTTAGGTGTTAGTCCAACAAACACCTTAGTACCTGAAGTAGGGTGTGTCCTCAAGTCAAAGTCCCATCAGAGGTATGAAAATGGGTAGGAGGAAACCTTGAGAGCCTCTGCCTTGTGCCAGTGGTCATGGAGACTGTCTTCTTGGCATTGAGGAAAAGTTGATGGTTAGCAAACCAGAGTTGAACCTTGTCAAAGTCTTGTTGTAAGCTGTTGTAACCTCATCAGGATAGGGGCCAGATACATACAGGACTGTATCATCGCATATATGTATAGCAGAGGATGGGGAACAAACTAGTTTGCCTAGAGTTTATTCAGTACATAATCTGTAACAGAGTATTAACTACTTGCTTTCCACTGTTTATGACATACGTTAAGCTGCAGATAAAATGTAAAAAGAGGATTTAGGTGTCCTTAAAGGACAAGTCCACCCAGAATGTGCAAAACATATGTTACGTAGAGTGTTTTGATATATGTTAAGTCCTAGAGTGTCCTTCCCTCTGTCTGCTATTAGGAGTTTTTCCTAAATTAGCCTGCTAGCTGTATGGTAGTTTTACGACTCGGGGATCTCCATCACAAATAGGTTTATTGGCTTTCTTTCTCCTATAATGCACCCTGGTGCATGTGACAGTGATGTAGCTATGCCCTAGATTTAGTAGGGTCTGTCATAGCTCAACCAAAAGATAATACTTCTTTCAGAGAAGAAGTCATATTGCTACATTTTGGGTGAGTGTAATCATTATTATTTTTGATATTAGTACCTTGTCCTGCTATGTTACAACCTATAAGGGATGTTCAATTTTGCTACTTAGTACTGGTGCAAAACCTGAAAGTGACTGAGAGGAATAGAGTAAACAGTGACATGATTCACACACACACACACACACACACACACACACACAGAGCAGAGTATAGCAGGACAAGGTACTGATATCAAAAATAATGATTACACTCACCCAAAATCTAGCAGTTTGTCTTCTCTGGAAGAAGTATTTTCTCTGTGGCTGAGCTGTGACAGACCCTGTAACAAGACACTGGCTTACTGCAGGGGCAATTAGACATCACACCAAACGGCACTCTAGGAAGACTAGAGGCCATAAAAGAAACCAGAATGGCAACCTCTAAGGGCAATAAAACAGTTAGGAAAGTTAGAAAAACATCTCTCACAGCCAGAGGAAAAGAAAATGCTGGGAACTGGTTAGAACACAGAAAAAGACTACTACATATCTTTTCTGATTTTAACGTGGAGTTTTCCTTTAAAGACATTGACTGTTGCATAGTTTAACAAGCTGTCTATGCTGTTTACACTGTACATATCAACTGATTCTAATTTGAGCTGGCATGCATATGCTGGATGTATGGGGAAGTAACATTCAATGAACAAATGAATCAAACACTCTATCTCCCTCTCAGCAGTGATTTCAGGTAGCGGAAAAACTATGATGCAATTACAAAATTGTGCTTCAGTGGATATTTGAATTATCTTTTCTCCCCTAATGATAGCAAGATGGCTTAGAACTCCACCCTGTAGCCTTAAAAACATGTTAATATCATTCCTGTTCTTTGCCATTTTCTGAGATCCTAGTTGTTTGCATCAACTCCATCTTACTCAAACAGAGGCTTATCCTTCTGAGATCCAACCAGTCACTCAGTTCAGACAAACATTTAATGATAGTATATGTTAGAACACAGATCTTGCTCATTTTCTGACACTCCAAAAATATAGTTCTGCTACAGTAGTAATGTCTGTACTACAGCAGAATGACTTTTCATTCTGCTTCAGTGCGGAGATCATACCAATTTCCTCATGAATGCCTGGTTGCCCTGTCGATATTCATGCCACTGCTCCCATCCACCAAATGGCAGTTTGAAAAAAAAGCCTCACCAATGTGTTTACAAAGTCATGGTCCTGTCAGCTGATCGTAATGCAAGTAAGGCATTTATATAGTGAAAATCATCAACAGCGCAAGCATGTACAGCATGGTGATTGTGGTACTTGGGGAGGATAAAGTGGCATCAGTCCTAGGAAGCATTCTGCAGTCACTACTTTGAATATGCATCTGTATTATGAGTAATCTGTTTCTTTTTATCCCTCTTCCCCTTATGGTCACTTTATCTACAGGGCCAAGATGGGATGCCTGATCGCTCCTGATGACCAGCTCCACATGCTTGTTGCTGCACATTCAGCTTTTCAGTTGTTTCTGTGCATTTGCTGTTCTGCTCATAGTAAAGTATTTTCACACTGTAATTTATGTCTCTGGGCTAACAAAATTACTGTTTGACGCTTTTATTTTATTCTTTTTATTGTTGAAAAGGTTTGTTGTCTCAGAGGTGTTTCAGTCTCCTTCTCACATTGAAGGAGCTAATTGCTTTCCCCTCCACAGCTCTTCCAGAGGATTAGGTGTGTATCTGGGGTGGAGCTGGCAAACTGTCAGTAATTTCCAACAGAAAGAAGGGTTAAACAGTCAGGATAGTTGATGTCTTGGAGGTAGAAGGCTTGGTTTGCTGGCCAAGGCACCTAGCTTCACCTGTGCTCTTTCCTTCTAGATTGCTTGAAGGACAGAGCAGAGAACCTACCAGAGCAAGGAAAAGGATTAAGACTTCTTTTGGCTAAGCAGATTTACTGTGTTTTGTTATTTTTATGTTGTACTCACAGGGATTGCTACTGTTCATTGCTAACATTTCATTGCTATATTTTCTCGATTCAAGTTGTTGTTGCTGATATACCTTCTTCTGCATTATTACAAGGTGTGCCTACAGGTGTGTGCTAACAGATTACTGCTGTAATCTTCTGATTCAAATTGTCTTTTGCAAGGAAATCTTCTGTTACTGCTTTATTTTCTCTGTAGCAAAGTGTTTCTTACAGGGTATATCTTCTTTGAAATTATTACAGGTGGTGCTTTACAGGTTTTACAGTTTTATCTAACATTAGGATAAGCTTTCAGTGTTACTGCATTTGTTGTTGACTGATTGTTTCTGCTCTTACCTCCTTGTTCTTTCATCCATGGTTCTTCTTTTCAGCAAGGGAAGGGCCAGCCCACCCACCCCCATCCTCAACCCTCCACACTACACTCCTTTATATAGTACTACAGTTGTGACATTCCAGAAGGTGAGCTCATTTACAGGGCACTAGTAATTTAACTTGTTATAACAAGTTATATGAAAACAAAACACAAAATCAAACCATTACTCTCATTTTTCCCTTCTAATTACTCTGACCAGGTTATAAACCCAGACACTTATCTGGAATGGATATCATTAACTGCAGGTACTGTGGAGCACTTTTCAGAAGGACAGTCTTACAGGATTTAGGGCACTGTCCTACATGCTGGGCCATTGAGATCTTAGGGCTCAGCTCCTGGCAGCATGGGCAGAGACTGTGTGCCTCAAATGTCATATTCAAGAGGAAATACATTATAAGAACCACCCACTCTTTCCCCAACATCCAACAGAAGCACCTAGACTGCAGGACGGTAGTTGGTCTGGGAGGTTGGCAGGTGGTTAGGAGGGGCAAATTGGTGCCCCATCACTCAGTGCTCTCCAACATATCACCTCCACAAACCATATAAAAACTACAAACAGTTATCTGTCTCTGTCTCCGAAATCAAACAAAGGGGCAGAGGACACTGCAGAGCAGGACACTGCAGCACAGGAGCTAGCACAACAAAACTCACCCAAATCAGGAATCAAAGCAAAAAAGCAAAGAAAATCCAAAAACTTCTGATCATAGGAGACTCCAAGATCTGGGAGTTGATACCATCTCAGCCAGGGGTAATGATCAGATGTCTCCAGGTACATCAACATGGAGAGACACTGACTGCATTGCTAAAATTGTTCAAAAGCAGAAGAAACATTGATGTCCTGGTACACACAGGGGCTAATGATCTTGCCAGCTGGTCAGTTGTGGAGACCGAGGAACACCTGATGAGGCTGGGTGACAAACTATCATCTATTTCATCTGACATCTCCTTCTCTGAGATCCTGCCAGTCTGGGAGGAGGAGCAGATGGATGGAAGGTCAGAGAATGGGAGATGGGAGCTAAACATGTGGCTCAAGGGCTGGTGCCAGGAAAAAGGACACAGATTTGTAGGGAACTGGCAACAGTTCTGGGAGCAACAGTTCTTTAAATTTGATGGACTGTATCTGACTAAGGAGGGTGTCAGTGCATTGGGGCTGAAGTTTGACATCTTTGCAGAATATTTAAACTAGCAAATGGGAGAGGGGTAGAGCACCCCATACATCGAATGGGAAGAACACCCTCCCCTAACCTCATGGTCAAACAGGGATTCAGCATGTTTGCAGTTCATTTGCATCACCAGGTAAGAAAAAAGGTCCGTCTCCCCATATGATGCAAGGGAAATGCCAAACCTTACCCAACAACTAACACACCAAAATCTGGACAATGGAAAATCATGTACACAAATGCTCACAGCCTGGGAAATAAGATCCCAAACCTGCAGGCAATAATGTCAGAGTCTAAACTTGACATAGTAGCAATTAGTGAGATATGGTTTACCAGTAACCACACTTGGGAGACTTAAGTACCTGGCTATGTACTGTTCAAAGAGACCAAGGTGCAAAAGGGGAGTGGCCCTGTATGTCAATGAAAATATCAAAGCTACAGAAATTCAGAATACACATAATAAGCCAGAAGAACTGTGGGTCACCCTGAAACAGGAAATGGGACAGCCATAAGAACTGAGGGTTGTCTACAGGCCCCCAGACCAGGGGAGGACATAGACACATTACTGTTAGAATATATACAAAACATGACAGCTAAAGGTGGAGGTTCTGATAATGGGAGACTTCAACATGCGGATGCAGATTGTTCAACACCAGCAGGAACATCTGCCAGAACTAGACACATGGTGGATTCTCTGCGGGGAGGGCCTCAAACAACTGGTACAACAACCCACAAGAAACAGGGCTATCCTAGATCTGGTACTGACTAACATGGAAGGGATCACAGATCTCCAGGTAGAAAGGTCACCTGGGCCCCAGTGACCATCACATGGTACAGTTCATTTGGCCACTACATCTAAATCATCCATTCCAAGGCAAAAATATGGGACTTCAGATGAACTGACTTTGATAAGATGGTCAACAGAGTTAAGCTAGCCCTGGCAAAAGAAACACAGGTGAGGCGATTACAGGCAAAGTGGGCAAGCATTAAGGATGCAATACTTGAAACAACATCTCATTGTGTTAGACAGAAAAGGAAGTGCAAAAGAAGAAGGAAACCACTTTGGTTCTCAAATACAGTAGCAGAAAAGGTCAGAGCCAAAAGGCTGGCCTTCAGGAAATATAAGGAACACAGCAGGATGAAGATAGGGAGGCATACCAAACTGTCCTAAGGAAGCAGGGAAGGCAGTAAGGCAGGCAAAGTCCCAAACTGAGGAAACACTAGCATGAACAGTAAAAGGTGACAAGACTTTCTATAGATACTTTAGTGAAAGGAGAAAGTCCAGAGGGTATTGCTAAGCTCAAAGGAGAAAGAGGTGTGAGGAGGAGGATCCTGTAAAGCATTTGTCCTAAATAGATACTTTGCTCAATATTTACTGAAGAGAAGGTAGGGCAGGGCCCACAGGACACAGGGGGAGGGAGGTGAGCACTACTCCTTCACAAAGAAAGGTCCTACAAGAGCTCGCTAAGCTCAGGTGGACAGGTAATGGGACTTGATGGCACACATCCCAGGGTACTTAGGAGCTAAGGGTGGAACTAGCAGAGCCATTAGCTGAACTGTTTAGTGAGTCTCTGAGCACAGGAGAGGTCCCAGAAGACTGGAGAAGGGCTCATGTGATCCCGTTCCACAAGACTGGTAGCAGGGAGGTGGCAGGGAACTACAGACCAGTCAGTCTTACCTCAGTACTGGGCAAGATTATGGAGGCACTCCTTAAGGAAAGGATAGTGCAACACCTGGAATCCATAGGGGCACAGGATTCAAGACAGCATGGGTTTACAAAGGAAGATCCTGTCAAACTAATCTCATAGATTTCTTTGACTGGGTAACCAGAGTGGTGGACCAAGGGGAGCAGTTAATGTCACCTACCTTGACTTCATAGATACATAGATACAAGACAGTGTCGGCAGATAGGCCTATGCCTACCTAGTCTGCTCATTTGAGTTTGTAACTTCAGTTTATGTTTTCCTAGAACTCTGTTGCCTTACCTCTGACCTCCAGAATTCATGTATGTCTATCCATGCATTCTTAAAGCCCATGATTGTTTCAGCCCCATCACTTCCTCCAAGCAGGGTGTTCCACTTGTCCACCACGTGTTCTGTGAAGAAATTCTTCCTCACATTTCCTCTGAATCGTCCTCCTTCCAACTTCATCCCATGTCCTCTAGTCCTGGAATATTTTTTCACTTAAAAATAGTGTATTCTTGCACACTGTTCCTCCCTGTAAAATACTTGTATGTCTCTATCATGTCGCCTCTCTCCTCCTCTCCTCCAGGGAGTACATATTCAATTCCTTCAACCTGTCCTCATAGGACTTCTGATGCAATCCATGCACTATCTTTGTTGTCCTCCTCTGAACCTTCTCTACCCTATCTATGTCCTTACATAGGTAAGGTCTCCAGAACTGTACACTGTACTCCAGGTGGGGCCCTCTAGTGTCTTATATAGTGGAATCATGACCTCCGCTTCCTGCTGGTGATGCCCCTGCCTATGCATCCCAGCATCCTATTTGCTTTATCTGCTGCCTTGTCACACTGTTTTCCTACCTTGAGGTCATCAGAGATGATAACCCCAAGATCCCATTCCTGCTTGGTGCATGCTATATCCTCACCCCCCAACTGATATGTTGTTCCAGGGTTTTGTGCCCCATATGCATCATGTTGCATTTCTTTGCATTGAATTTCAGCTGCCAAACCCTGACCATTCTTCAAGTTTCTGCAGGTCCCTTCTCATTCTGTCTACACCCTCTGGTGTGTCTACTCTGTTACAGAGCTTTGTGTCATCAGCGAACAGTAAATTCTGCCTTCTAGGTCCTGCGCAATGTCACTGATGAAGATGTTGAATAGGACTGGTCCCAGCACTGATCCCTGTGGTACCCCAATGGTCACTATTCCTCTGTGGAGTGACAGCCATTTACCACCACCCTCTGTGTCCTGCGCCCACCCAGTTACCTACCCACCACACTACTGTCCTGCCCACACCCATATTCCCTAGTTTGTGTAATAGTCTTCTATGTGGCACAGTGTCAAAGGCCTTGCTGAAATCCAGATAGGCCATGTTCACTGCCCTCCTTGATCTCCTCCCTAGTCACCCAGTCAATAAATTCAATGAGGTTGGTCTGACATGACCTCCCCTGGTGAAACCATGCTGCTTTGGATCCTGCAGTCCATTGACAACCAGATGTTCCACCAATCTCTCCTTAAGTAGTGCTTCCATGATCTTCCCACTACCGAGGTGAGGTTGACTGGTCTGTAGTTCCTTGCTTCCTCTTTGTTCCCAGTTTTGTATAAGGGGACTACATCTGCTGTCCTCCAGTCTTTGGGTACCTCCCTGTTTCCAGTGATTGGCTAAACAGGATAACCAGAGTTTCAGCCACCACCTCTCTGAGTTCTTTAAGGACCCTGGGGATGGGGTAGCCAGACTCAGAGTGGAAGCAAACTGGGACAGGAGTAACATCACGCCTATCCAGAGACCACCCAGTCCAATGCCGCTGCCTCAAAGGATGCCGAGAATGAGGAGCACTTGGATGACAGTGGGCTCATGGCAGGTTAAGACTGTCAGGCAGAGGCACATCCCAGATCCTATTCCACTCAAGAACTCCTTATGCCACACTGGCAAATGGGGCAACCAAATAGAGGTACCCAGAGAAGTGGAAGGAAAGGATGTGGAGGTTAGCCAAGGAGGTGACCTCAGCGGGCGAGCAGTGGACCCCAGAGGAGGAGGAAGCAAATCCTGGTGAAGGACTCCATCATAAGAAGGATTCAGCTAGATACACAGGAGGAGGAGGGGAGGACAGGAGGTGAGGTGCCTACCAGGTGCCACGCCATGGAGGGATGGAAGGAAGATCCTGGAGAGCACTGGGAGGCAAGACAGGAGGAGTGAGCTGGATGTCATTATCTACCTAGGTACTAATGACCTGGCAAATGGGGAGCCAAAGGAAGTTCTGGAAGAGTTTATGAATTGGGGAGGGGTTTCACAAGTAGCTACTTCTGTCACCTTTCATAAGTACTACCTGTGAGAGGCATGGAGAGCATAGGGTGCATGCACCAGGAACTTTAACTCATGGTTGAAGAACTCATGCTGTGAGGAAGGGTTTGGATTCATTGGTGACTGGGGACCCACCTGGAAGGATGGAGGTTTGTTTAAGCCTGATGGTCTGCATCCATCCTGGAGGAGAATCCAAGCACTCAATGATAAGTTTAAATGCTACATTGACAAGTATTTAAACTAGCCAAGGGGGATGGCAAGCCAGCATAACTTTACAAACAAATTGCATGACTTTACAAACAAATTGCATGACTTCACAAACAAATTGCATAACTTTACAAACAAATTGCATGACTTCGAAACAAATTGCATGACTTCACAAACAAATTGCATGACTTCACAAACCAATTGTATGACTTTACAAAGCATTTTCTCAGTTTTACTGTTAGTTTCATTTGCATTGCATTTGCATATGAATCAGCACTGCTCTTTTAGCAGGGAGTGGACAAAGCAGAGCAGAATTAAGCTAGAAATTGAGTGGTACAACAAAAGTTCTGCACAATTGTCTTGGTAGGTCATTTCCCCTTCACCTGAACAGAAAAAGCATACACAGTGTTTTTGGAAGAAATGGCCACAGCCACATCTTTATTTATAAACCAACAATGCAAAGACTAGCGTGACATGTACAACTCGGGGTTAGTGTCTCCAAATGTTTAGGGATTTAGTACTACCCCACCACAGTGTTAGACCATGGAGAACAGGGTCTCACAGTGGCAGCAGAAGCCAGTGAGCCACAAAGGTTAAAAGACTGACAGGCCAGCCCAGAGGACTGGAAACAGTTAAGTGGACTTACGTGTACAACTCGGTAGTGTAAGCAATCCTGTGACTGTGCAATCTGCTCCTTCCACTTATCAGTCCATCTGCACACTATTTTGAAAGGCACAGCCTTTAGAGGCACTCTGGCCTCCGTGTCATGACTGGTGGTTTCTGAGTCATGTGCTGTGTGCCCTTTCCTGTCCAAGGACACTACACACAGGGCAAAGCATAAGGCAGCTATTCCCTGACTGGATCATGGGGCCCCTCATCATAGGGGTTTACCTCCTGGTAGCCTTGAGATGAACCCATCTGCAACAATGGTATGTTCCACATGTTATCCCTTTGTACTGTACATTTGAAACTACCATGCCACCACACTTACATCTTCCCAATGCCTTTATTGGGGTTTTAGTCAGCCCTACCATCATCATATTTATTGCTGCCCCAATGTTAGAAGAATGGGTATTGAACATGACCGAGTTCAATCTAAATCCTATCATGGCCTTTCCTCAAATGTATCAGAACTGAGGGTACTATCTTCATGACAAAGTAACTGCACCCCAGGTCACTAGGACATACACGTTTGTATTTCTGCTTAGACATCCCATGTTTCCTCACAGGTGCTCTCAAGCTGCAACATCAGTCCACGGCCTCACAGTCTATTTTGCTCTTCTGGAGCCACAAGAACACACAATTTAATTTATAAAATGGACAAGATAAATCAACCAATTACAGAGGAGCTCACCATGCATGAAATCTGTTCCATGCATGGGTGCAGAAAAAGTCTGGCAGTAAAAGTTTAAGATTCATGTGCCATGGAATGTTGGCATTTTATGGGCTGCCATCTTTCTTTACCCACTGTGAAGAAATAAAAGATTTCAGCATGGCAGAGCAAAGTAACATCAGCTTTAACATCATTATGTCTGATGATGAGCTGGAGTGCATTTTCAGCACACCAGATGAACAATACATCACTGTAAAGCCAAGTGAACCAAGTGCCACAGTGAGTACTGTCAATAGCAAGCTGTCAAAACTGTCAAAAGACATGCCAACGAAGTCATACTATCTCTCGTTCACGCCGGAGGCCCTAAACACCATAGAAGACAATAAAACGAGCCAAACACCAAAAACAATTCCATGGTCAATAAAAGTCTTTGAAGATTGGCAAACAGCAAAATCATTAAATACAGATTTAAAAACAGTTCCCAGACTGAATTAAATGAGGCATTTTGGTGATTTTCACAGAGGTTAGAAATGTAGACGGTGAAGAGTACTCCATAAGCAGCTACTGCTCATTATGGTCATCACTAAATAGGCACCTTAATTCTGTGTAGTTAGAAGAAAAATAAAAATTGTCACCGATTCCACTTTCCAAAGCAGCAACAATGTTTTGTGTCGGTGACAAAATGTTACCAGAGGGCACATAAAGACACAAGCAAGCACCATCCTCCTAAATCAAGGCCCGATCTGAAACAATTAAAAAAATCACCAGTTCTCTCTCCCCACACCGTGCCTGGCCTTCTAAGAAAAGTGTGGCTCGATGTGCAATTGTACTTAGCCAGGCATGGTCGGAAGGGACTGTGACAGTTAACACCAACAAGTTTCATTTTCAAAGTTGATGAAAATGGAGCAGAGTATGCTACTCTGTCCTTCAACGAAGCCACAAAAACACCTAGATCCCACAGAAAGCAACAAACAGGCACATTGGGGCTATATGTATGCCCAGCCATACAGCCCATTATGCCTGTTAGCAGTTTAAAATATTGGAGCAAACTACCTCAGGATGCCATGGTGCTATCCACACACCATGCCATCTACTACAACATTTTTAAACTGCAGTGCAACTCTAGTATACTCAACAGCCATTGGATATAAATTTCTTATCAACACTAATGAGCAAAATAAGTAAGGAGGCCCAACTAGTGAAATATATACCGATCACTCAATAACGTCCACCGCTGTTCACCTTTCTCTCACAAGCTGGCCTGCGGCAAAGAGGTGATGACAGTTACAGGCCATCGCTGTAAAGCAAGCCTCAGGTCCTATTGGTCTGCCTCTGTGAATGACCGACAACGATGGAGCTCAATATTAGGGCAACAAGACATCAACAAAAATGAGCAACCAAAGCATGACAGCAAAACTGAAGAAACCAAACCAGGTACTGAAATGAAGAGAAACACAACACTGCCACCAGTGGGCATGACATCATTCAACAGTGGCACAATCACTTTTAATGGACCCATGAATTTTAATGGATCTGTAATCTTTATCAGTCCCAGCAAATGAAGAAATAAACAGACTTGAATGGACAAACAGTTCAAATTGTTGAAATAGTTAATACAGTTACCCTAAGTTGAAACTAGTTCAAGCTAATCCAAGTTCTCCTGTGTTTCCACCCATTGAAATATGCACTACTGTAAGGAGTTCTAGCAAAAATAAAGCTTCTATGCAGCAACATTAATGTTGTAAGTTTTTTCCATTACAACACCATTTTATAAGGGCAATAAGACACTCTAAGTGTGTGCATGGAATAGATTTTACCACACACCAAGGGCTAAATGCACTGGCCAAGGCCTTATGCCTTATTACACCCTTGGCCGTGTGGTAAAATCTATTCCATGCACACCCTGTCATGGTCTTATTGCTTACGCCAAGTACACTTCTTCAAACGCTAAAGTCACTTCTGTCAGTCACCTTGTTTAGCTGTGTCACAAACCCACTCCCAGGGTCAGGCCCACTGAGCTCACAGTGCTCACCCGAAAGTGCAATCTGTGACTGGGGAACAGGGATACCCTCCTCATCATTTAGAATGCTTGCTGAGGTCACAACTTCACCCCTGCAACAAGGATCCCAGGTATCCCTCTAGCTTTGGATAAGGGCACAAAATCAATGTTGAGTTTTTGGCTAAATATGAACATTTTCTTGGCTATTACACAAGGAGGAAGACCCAGGTTTTACATTCTCTTCAGGGTAGCAACATAACACAATTTGGCCTTCAGCCTAGAGGATATGCAACAGCCTTTGTTCAAAATCCCTGCAGACTTGTGTGAGATGTAGAAACATATAATTTGATGGTAAATAAGACCACTTTGCCAACCTAGTCTGCCCATTTCCCTACCTACTTGATAAGCTGCAGATCCTAGTTAACCAAAGCCTATTTCTTCCTACCCCAAGAATTGCCTTATGTCTGTCCCATTCATTCTTGAATTTTCCCACAGTTTTAGACCCCACAACCTTCTCAGAAGGCAGTTCCATACATCCATCACCCTGTCTGTGAAAAATACTTCTTCACATTGCCCCTGAGCCATCCCCTCTATCTTTAAATTGTGTCCCCTTGTTCTTGCACATCTCTTTTCTGAAAGATGTTACCCTCTTGGACTTTGCTGATCCCATCGAGGTACTTAAAAGATTCTATCATGTCCCCCCTCCCTCCTTTCCTCAAGAGTTTACATATTAGGCTTCTTTAGTCTCTCCTCATATGGCTTCTCTTGCAGACCCTGCACCATTTTAGTTGTCCTCTGTGAACTGCCTCCATCCTGTCTATGTCCTTGCAGAGATGGGGTCTCCAAAACTGGAAACAGTACTCCAGATGGGGTCTCACTAACTGTCTGTACAGAGGATAACAATTTCCTGTTTTCTGCTACTGATGCCTCTCCTGTACATCCCAGTATCCCCCAGCCCTCCCTATTGCCTTCTCACATTGCTTGCTAATCTTAAGGTCATCTGATATGATTATCCCCAGGTCTCTTTCCATTTTATTTGTTGTCAGTATCTCACCCCATTGTGTTTCTTCCCTGGGTTTTTACTTCCCAGGTGCATTATTTGCACATTTTGTATTGAATCAGGCTTCCATACTTCTGACCATTCATCTAACCTTACCAAGTCCCTTCTCATCCTTTCCACGACCCCTTGTGTGTCAACCCTGTTGAAGATCTCGGTGTCATCTGCAAAGAGGCATACTTTTCCTTCCAGTCCATCTGCAATGCCACTAATAAAGACATTAAAAGGACTGGACCCAGTACTGAACCCTGCGGTACCCCACTAGTAACCCCTTTCTTCAGAGAACTCCATTTACTATTACCTTCTGTGCCCTGTTGTCCAGCCAATGTTTTGCCAGGCTACCACCCTGGGACCCACTCCCAGGCTGGCTAATTTGTTTATTAATCTTTTGTGTGGGACTCTGTCAAATGCCTTGCTAAAGTCTAGGTAGGCCATGTCCACAGCTCCTCCCTGGTCTACTACATTGGTCACCCAGTCAAAGAAATCATTAGATTTGTCTGACATGATCTTCCCACTATTAATCCATGCTGCCTTGGGTCCCAGCCCCACTGGCCTCCAGGTACTCAACAATTCTTTCCTTCAGAGTGACTCCATCATTTCCCTACCATAGAGGTCAAACTGACAGGTCTGTAGTTTCTTGCCTCTGTCTTGCTCCCACTTTTGTGAAGGGAATCACATCCACCCTCCTCCAGTCCTCAGGTACCACACCATCCTCCATGATTTGTTAAAAGGGTAGCCAATGGTGTCATAGTTGCCCTTAATTCTTTTTAGAATTCTGGGGTGAACCCATCAGGTCCCATTGCTTTGTTTACCTTCAGTTTTAGGGAGTTTTTTCACAACGCTTTCTTCTAGAAAGGACTGGGTTCAACCCTTATCCAGAGTGCTTCTGTTAATTGGATTAGGTACCTCCCTCTCCTCCTTCTTTGTGAATACTGAGCTGAAGTATTCATTCAGTATCCTGATTTTCACTCTCTCTCTGCCCACCCACCATCCATTCTATTCAGCCTCACTATCCCTCCCTTTGTCTTTCTATGCTCCTGATGTACCTATAAAGGTTTTATCACCCTTCTTAACTGAATTGACTATCTTTCCTCAGTCTCGGCTTTTTGCTATTCTGACTGTCTTTCCTGTTTTCCTTCTGCATGTGGTACAGTTCTCTGTCCTGCTCCTTCTGTGTTTCCTTATACTAGTGAAATACTATCTTCTTCTCCCTAACCTTCCCACCACCTCTTTTGAGTACCATAGTGACTTTTTCATTTTGATTTGTTTATTTGCTCTACACAAATACTTGTTGCCTCTTTGATGACAGTTTTGATGTTTCCCCATTGTTGTTCCACCCCTCCTTCTTGCCTGTTTGCTAGTGATTTTCTAAGGCACTCTCCCATTTTGCCAAAGTCAGCTCTCTTGAGGTCCAGTACCCTCACTTTTGTATGTCCTGACTCTGCAGCTGAGTTATCATGAACAACACTGTTTGGTGGTCACTTGTTCCCAGATGTCTACCCACTTCTTGATCTCAGATCCTCTCCTGTCCCCTTTGAGACTTCAAAATCTAAGATTGCTCCCTCCTGAGTGAGTTCCAACAGTAGCTGTCTGAGGCATTCCCCTGTAGGGCATCGAGAATGGCCCTGCTCTTTGATGTGGCAGCAACAAGGGTGCTTCAGTTAACATCTGGCATATTCAGATCCCCATCAACAGTATCTCCCTTTCTCTGCCATCCTAAGGATGTCTTCTATCATATCCTTGTCCATTCCCTCCTCCTGAGATGGGGGTCTGTATACAACCCCTGTGAGGATTGTGGTGCCATTTCCAGTCTCTAGGTGACCCACAGTGCTTCCTCTCCTCCCTGTTTACTCTTTTGTTCCATTGCTTTTACCCATTCCCTACATAGAGAGCTACTCCTCCCTCTTCTACCCTCCTGTCCCTCCTGTAGGTTGTGTGTACCTGGTATTCAACATCTCAGTCATGGTTCTCCATGTACCATGTTTCTGTGACTGCCACGATATCCAGGTATCCCTCTTCCATCAAGGCCAACAGTTCAGGTAGCGTGTTGCCCATACAATGGGCATTTGTAGTCATTACCTCCATTTCAAGATTGCCTTACCCCTTTTCCCATCCCTGTCCTTATTGCATTTGTTGTTTTCTCCATTTAGCCCTGCTCTTCTTCCTATTGATGTCTCTATCTTGGTGTTTACCTCACTAACTACCTTGATTTTTGGGAGGGCTAGGAATTCCTCCTCCTTCCAGTGCCTCCCTTGAGTTTGTTTAAATGCTTGACAATGAAGTATTTAAACATATCACCTAGATTCTGTCTCTCCTGGACAGAAGTAAGACCATAATGCCAGTATAGGCCTGCATTACTCCATGTGGAATATTCTGTATTCTCCCTATCCTTCCAGATCCTTTACATTAAAGTCCATAGCTTCAAAAGGCATTAAGACAGTTGAAAGCAGCACCTTCAAAATCACTACCAAGGAAAGCAAAAAATGTACTCAAACAATCTCAGAAGGCAAAAAATTATGCTCAGTTATGCTCAGTGCTAAGGGTTTAATGAGTGAAGCAAAAACAGAATAGGACTAGCCCCAGTGCTTTGAGCCCTTTCAAGCTTTTCATCATGGGGAGGGCAAATACCACTACATTACTTCATTTATACACACATAATAGTGACATCAGTTAAAGCTATACTGTCACCATATTAACAATTACTACAATGTCTTATAGCATAGATCTAAAAGTAAATACCTAAAATCATTAAATGTAGTACAATACTGTGGTAAAACAAGACTGGTTCTAATATCATATCTCAATAAATTCCAAACAATTATGGTATTAGAGTTTACATTAATTCATAAAGTGCTCAAACATACTGTAACTTGATTTTGAATGTAGTACTTAAAGCAGCAGTACTACGAAATCAGGAAGTGGGCTATCAAAATTCTGCTTTTCATCTGTAAGCATGAGGCAAAAGTTCCAGTTTCCATACCTGTACATCTTTTTTCCAGTCATCTTTAGTTTTTTAGATATTTGCAATTTATTTGAGTGATTGTAGCGCTACAACAAATATGGCGTCTGACTAATTTTCAGCTGTGCTTTTCTGCAGATCACATCATGTCTTTTGACAACAGCAGAGGAACCCTCTGCAGACCATTCCCAATGTCTCTGCCAAGTCATTGGCCGTGTGCAGTTGGCAGCAGAGGGGTTCAATGGAACATGCTTAGTGACGGCAATGTAAACAAAAGCAAGAATAACTGAACAAATTACTCTGCAATAGTTCAATGCCAGAGAAAAGAGTACCAGGTATATGATTAGCAAGGCACAGGAATAAACTGTCAAAAAGTGCAATTTTTTTTCATGGTACTGCTGCTTTAAATGCCAAAGCACACTAAAAATAGAATTATCCAATGAATGTAGAAGGCTGTACAATTTCAAAGGACTCCTGAAAAAAGAGATATATGGAAAAAATGATATTAATAAGAAACACATGTTTCTTGAAACATCATACTAAACAAGGAGACCAACGACTCCTAGAGACCAATTACAGATACAATAAAATGTCCCAAATATCATTAAGTCCTTTATGGTAAAGAGCCCCCAAATTAAAAATTAACCTGCTTTCCAGTTGTCTAAGTTTATCTCATCTCTTTCCACCTCTAATGTGAACTTTTACTGGTCAATGCCCATGAATATAAAAGTTACTTGTTGTTGCAGGTGTTTCAAGCACCAGTGACAACCAACTGAGTGTCCTCTCATTGATTTACAACTGACCATACATGTTCTTGAATCTGGTCCTTGAGAGGATGAGTAGTCATGCGATTTACAAGACTGAGCAATCACACCAGAGTGCATATACAATGTAAGGGTACAACAAGTTATAAAATCACTGACTCTGTATTCATAATGATTACTAGGACTGACAAAACTGTTCCCTCATATCATATATTTACAGATGCAGCAACTGTCACATTGATGTGATCCTGGACTTAGTGGTGGAAACATGCTATCCATTCTCATCATATTCTTCGAGAAATGACTACTGGTAACATGATCTTTAATGCTCTGTCCCCTTTATAAACCACTCTTGGTTGTCCCTATCTGATCTCTAAAATCTGAGTCAATCTGTAAAATATGCCAGGACTTTTCAAAGCTCCAGCAATGTTAGGAGCCTCAGAATTATATTCAGTTATGTGTGGTTCATAGCTCAGTGCTTATGCTTCATCCTGCAATTAAATGTACATTGTGCTTGGATACAGAGACTAACAGAAGTAAGATAATGCTGTCACAGTATTAGTTGTAGGAATTGATTAGTGCTTAGGTACTTCCATAGATTTGAGTAAGTCAGTGATTACTGTAAACTGGATAGTATAGGCATGGTGCTAAACTTTTGAACTGGTGACTAAATTGATAAGACTTGATGTTTTGGCTTTACTCTATATCCCACCATAGGAAGGCTGCTTAGTCAAGTATGAAGATATCCCCCAAAATAATAAGTATCAAACTATTATTGAATGATTAACTCCTCCAGCTCTGGAGAGTGTGGCCAGTAGTATGCAGGACAGGAACTCTAGAGAACCTCTGAGGACCCATGGCTACTGACCTACCCATCCTTCTGGGCATGCTAAAGAAGAGTAATCCTATTTAAACATATTACATTGTTGGCTAATCGAAATCAATAATTATAAATCCAGAATCCAATAAAACAGAGAAGCTGGAATCAGGGCTCTAATGATGAGAGACCATAGAGATGGCAACACAGCCTTCTAGTGAAGTCAGAGTCCAAGAGACATCCAAGTCCAGGTAAGAATCTGTTATGGATAAGTTCAAATCCACAGGTGAGCATAAGTAAACTGAAAGGATTGAGTTGTACCAGTCAAAGCAATCCAGCAAGTGGATAATTCTTTCTGAGGAGGACTTAAGCTTGAACAAATGACTCTGTGATCCAGCATAAGAGGATCTGAGATTCTAAATTCAATGGCAGCTAAGTATATGTAAGGTCCTTGGTGCAGTAAGGAAGCTAGACGCAGGCTTGAAGCTGGGCAAGCTTTTGAAACTTCAGGTTCTAAGCAGGCAAGCTGATAGGAGTAGATATTGGAATAGAACTTAGTATGAGTAGATGGAGAGCTGAAAAACCTCCAGGCCCAAGGGGATGAAGCAGGTTGTAGAATAGATGAGATAGTCTTTGATGAACCTCTAGGCATTGACAGGGTGAAGCAGGTTAATATGAGCAGATAGTGTACGTAAGTAGACCTGTACATAGGTCAGCAGCAGTAGTAAATCAAACCTGCATGAAGCAGGCGTAGTGGCAGAGGTATTATGGAACAGTGAACCTGAGGCTCTGATAATGAGGTAGCGATGGAGATGTAAAATGAATCCTGATGATTAAAAGGAGTTGTATTGAGTAGATTATGTAGGTACTCAGTGGAGAGCATTGAAAGAATGTAAATAAGTGAGTACAATGAAGAGCTTCTCATTGCTGAGCAATATAGCTCAATAGAGTGATACATATATATACACACACACACACTCACACACACACACCTGTTAGGAAAGCCAGGATGGTATAATGATTGAGAGCTGAGAGACCGTGAGCTGAGTAAACACAGCATGCTGAGATCATAATGAGCATTGAGTGCTAAGACTTACATTGTTGAATGCTGAATTGAGTGCTGAAGAATCCCAGAGGATGAAGCCGAGGGATGGCAGTAGGCATGAAGTGATGGTTTGCGTGAGCAATGATTACATAAGTGAGTGGGGGCAGAAGCATCCAAGGTCGATGGCGAATATTCACGCTAAGCCAGATCTATGTTCAAGTGGAACAAGGAGCTCTTGAAGGCTATGAGAGAAGGCTGCATGAAGGCGTAGAGTAGAGTATGCAAACTTCCAGTCTCCGATGTTGGCGAGGCAGGTGTTGAGTAGTAATAGTGGAACCTCCAGGCCCCATAAAGGTAGAAGCAGGTATGTGAAGTCCTGATGATCAAGAAGGCAGAATGCAGAAGGAGATGAAGGCGGTGAGTTGGCAACTTAAACCATAATTAATAATGTATGGCACTGAAATAGGTTAGGTTTAAGGCTTGAGCCATTATGGGAGGCATAATGAAATACAGCTCAGCTAAGAATCCAGGCAGGTAATTGGAGTGGTAGTAGGTCCAAATGAACTGAAGCATCCTGGTAGGTAGCATCCAAGGAAGTAACTGGGAGCTAGGCCCATACAAAGTGTAAGCCGTGTGGTTGTACCACAAGTAGGTCACCATTAAAACAAGCAGAAAGGCAGCTAGACCCCATGAAGGCAAGCATGTGGCTGGACCACCGTGGGTCAGCTGGTGATGTAGAGTAGAGGGCAGCTAAACCCCATGAAGGCTAGCAGGCTGCACACACACGTGGGGCATTAAAGAAGTAAAAGTGAGCCAGGCAAGGCCCTGCATGGCTAGTGGTATGACAGACCTCAAATAGGTAGGTGAAATGAGAGTGTGAGTCAAGCTAGACCCCATAGGCTAGCATGATGGTGCCACCACACAGGGCTGCCCAACTGGACAGATTCCAGGTTGAAAATGAAGTGTCAGGAGATAGTGCTAGGAGTTACAGCAATAAGTTAAAACAGGAGTTCATTAGGCATACTTTGCAACATGAATGTTTTCCCAATTGTTTAACCAGGAGAAACACACTAATCTGAAAGCTTGTTTACAGGTGCGACCTGGGAGCACAGAAAGTTAAGTGACTTGCTCAGCGTCACACAGTATGCAAGTGGGGGCTAAGGGATTCAAACCTAGGTCTCCAGATTTGCAGCTCAGAGCCTTAAACCACTGTGCTACTACCTCCTTTAGCAGTCAAGTGGGAGGTGGGGCCTGTAAATGCTTCCATTGGACTGCATGCTGAAAGGCAATGTGGACTGAATACTGTTCGATGTGTCCATGGAATGGACCAGTGCTGCATTATCGTGTAGTGAGCTACAAACTGCATATGGCTTAATTGATTGCAGTAAGTCAGTAGTTCAAGCTGGCTTGCATAAGAAATGCCTTTAATAGATAGTGTTTTATGCCAAACCATGAGGGACGGTGACCATTGATAAATGATAAAGCATCCTGTCTGCATACTTGAAACATAGCTCCAAACATGTCCCTGTCTGTCACTCAGCAATTCAGATAGTATTAAGATCTTCTGAATGTCTGCTCAGTGGCCTGGGTAGCTCTACAAATGCTGCTCATTAAAATACATAATGCACCATAGTAGCATATCTGATGGGCTGAGTGCAGCAGTAAAGTAACTAGAACTACCATAGCATAAGATATAAAATGTAGCAACTGTAACTGCTCCATGAAACTTAATAAAGCCAGCATCCCTTAGCTGAAATAATGATTGATTAGCATACTGAATGGTGTAGGTAATCAGTGTCTGCTTTAACCCAAATGGTAAACTGGTCCTGAAAGCAGAGCAGTATTAGTATATATTTATTTAACTAGAACTGAACCTTGCTGTTGTAAAGGAGCCCCAGGTACGAGTTAAGGGAAGGGAATATAAAACTTTCAATGTTTGACCTAGTTGGTGAGAATGTTATCAAGAATGCTGAATTCATGAACAATGAAATGAAGCTGTGTACAATGCGTCATTAAGCAAGATGGATACAGAAAGCAAAATAACAATGTCTCCCATAGTCCACATACACCATACCTGCCGTGGCAGTAGATTATGCCTGGTATGTGTGAGCAATACTGTAGAAGGAGAGTGTGAGGGTCAAAGCATCACCAGAGCCAACTGCACCGACATGCCCCCAACACGAACTTGTCCCAAACTTTCATGGTAAGCCTTACATTGTGGCGTCACTATAAACAGGCAGTAAAACAGAATGCATGCATAGTGAATGACACTGCAAGATATGAGGCAAAAGTATACTGAATGATTGGTAGCAGTATTATTCTAAATGTAATTAATTAAGAAGGAACTGAACTTTTGTTGTGAAGGTGCCCAGGTGCGGTGAGAGTTCTGGTGCATGGTAGCAGGCAACCGTGATCCGTAGAACAAGAGAGTGGTCGTGCAGCATTTCATGAGGCTTCAAAGAAGAGTGCAGGACAACGGTTCTGAAGAGGTCCATGGAGGAGCGGTGAATGAACTGCTGTGCTGTGGCAGGAGGTGAGGCAGAACCCCCCAAAAAAAAAAAAAATGGGAGGGAGGGCAGGAAAAGAGAAAACAAACAAACAAAAAATCCAAAATGAATGCAAAGGCAGCAAGGAGGCAAGGGGGCACAGAACAAAGCAAGAGCCACCCCAGCATGCACACAGAGAGTGAGTGCAGCGTCGACTCACTCTAAGCAGAGCACCTGTAGTGAGTTAGTTTAAGTAGTGTGTGGGAGGAGCTATTTCCCCATATAACTACAGGTAAGCCTTTGATCATGAAATTAATTCTGGGGTCAACTTTATTCTCCATTAGTTTTGGTAATAAAGTGAAGTTTGGTCCTGGACATGGGCATTGCTTTCTGCTTTATTTAGCAAGGCTTCATGACAACTCTCTCTATAAATCTCTCCATCAGGTCTTTGGAGTGCTGATCATATTTCTCAGAGGTAGAAAAGTTTCTGCAGATTTGCAGAAACTGTCCTTTGAGGATCCCTTTAATCAGATGTGGTGGGTGGCAACTATCAGGTCGCAACAATGTATTTCCTGCTGTTGGCTTTCTGAAATTCTCAGTCAGAATTCCACCATCAGCAGTATCATGCAATCCTAAATCTTAAAAAGTAACCATTGGGGTCTGTAGGTTGAAATCATTTTGATTAGGGTGGTCAATAACATTGGCTGCTTCTTTAGGCTGTGCCCCCAGATGCACAATATGTCATCTATAAACCTCCCCAGTATAGAATCCTGTTTAAATATGGATTTGCCCAAGAGTCATAGATGGCGTCCTCCTCCACCAACTAGAAAAAGGTTGGCATAGGAAGGCGCCATCTCTGACCCTAATGGCCGCATCATAAGTCTGAAGATAACACTTGAAATCAAAAGTGAAGAAATTGCTAGTTAGAATAAGTTCCAAAACATCAATCAAAATTCTGGAACAAGTTGTGTCTAAGTCTGAAAAAATTCATAATAAATTTTACAGTCTTCTACATTCGTCGGATAATTCTATTTTATTATTATTTGGCATTAAGTACTACACTTAAAATCAAGTTGCCTTTGAGAACTTTATGAATGAACTTAAAATCTAATACCATAAATGTTTGGAATTTGTTGAGATATGATATTACAACCAGTCTTGTTTTACCACAGTATTGTACTATATTTAAGGATTTTAAGTACTTATTTTTCAATCTATGCTATAAGACATTGTAGTAATTGTTAATATGGTGACAGTGTAAATTTAACTGACATCACTACTATGGCCAGAATTTTCAAAGGGTTGGACATGGCGCAACAGTGTTGCACAATGAGCAAAACCCACTGATGTGCCCAGTGCGATTTTCAGAAGGGGATGTTGGGCTGCTCAAATCCCGATGCAGGGGCACATCAGTAATGTATCTTGACTCCAAGTGCGGGGGTGTTCCATGCATAGTTGGCACATCCCGATATTCTGCCTGGGATGTGCTGAGCATATGCTGGTGCAACTTCACATGCTGCACACTGGTGCTCAAAGTTGAGCCCAAAAAATGAGCAAAGGCTGGCCACCCACAGGTGAGTTGCCATATTGCAGGTGCAACACGGCAGCTGTCAGCTGTGGGTGGCCACCCAGCTCCGGAGCCAGGTCTGCCGGGTTGTAGCCCCCCCATGCCCAGTCGCAGGCATTGTAACAATAAGAATATCCCTGGTGGTCCAGTGGACCTGCTCCCCAGCCAATCACAGGCATTATAATAAAAATATATCCCTGGTGCTCCAGTGGACCTGCTCCCAAGCCAGATTGCGGGCATTGTAATAAAAATATATCCCTGGTGGTCCAGTGGACGTATCAGCTCAATCCGGGCATATGTATAACATGAATTAAAGAATACTTATCAGGTGGTCAGTGGACTCCTCCCAAGCCGATCATGGCCATTGTCAAGGAAGAACCCTGGTGGTGCAGTGCCCCCTCCCCACCTGCCCACTCGGACCACCACCCACTGCCTGGTCAGTGGCGGGCAGCTACTCTCCACCCACTAGCCGCCCGGCTGCCGGCTGACTGACAGTGTACGAATGCTGTGTATGCCCATTGGTCCACAACATGGGCCAATGGGTGTGCAACTGTACCATACTATATAGTCCGATATGTGAATAGATCCATTCACATATCAGGACTGTAGTATGATATAGTCTACGCACCATTGGCCTACATTGAGACCAGTGGGCATACAACTCACTTATGATGCAGTCAGACAATGGGCAGGTGGCTTGCTGGTGGGGATCTGCCACCCGCTGCTGACCAGGGGGGGGGAGGTCTGAGTGGGTGGGGGAGGAGGGTACTGCCTGACCACCAGAGTCTTTCCTTGACAATGTCCACGTTCAGGCTTGGGGAGCAGGTCTACAGGACCACCAGGGATAAGTATTCTTTAATTCATATTGTATATCGCCCATGATCAGGCTGCTTTTGCTTCTCTCAATAAACCCTTAGCACTGAGCATAACTGAGCATACTTATTTGCATTCTGTGATTGTTTGCGTACCTTTTTGCTTTCTCAGATCCCTTACAGACCTTTCTCAATTTGGTTGCTTAGGGTGGCCCTTTGGCAATATCAGTTTTCACAGAGTATTAATAAGCCTTCTACAGTCACACATACAATGTAAGAACTCTACGCAGGCAGAATTTATTTAGGAAGATAAAAGTTTTACTAAAATACTTACATTAATACAGTACAACTAAAAGAGAATATTAATTTGGTTTACAGTATATAGAAAGAAAATGGAAAAAATGAACAGTGAAACACACTCAAACTGTTAGCTAATCTACCTGTAGTAGGATTTCCAAGTCCAGAGAGTCACTGGTTTGCAAAATATTTCAGTCTTTCTGTTAGCAGCTCTTGGCTTTTGAGGCAGCCTCTGTGCTGGCAGCTGCTCTCTGTTGTCATTAGAGTTAGTCCAAACAGAATGGCAAAATGGCTCTGAGTATCTGTGCTGGAGAGTCTAAATAGATGACAACCCCAGGTCCAGGAATAGGGTTGATCCTTCCACTTTAGGCCACCAGGTGTCACTTTTGTGCTTTCCCACATTTTCTGGCCACCTGGTGATGTCACCCAGCATACATTCATGACACCTGTAATTACACTGTCACACAAGTATGCTGTAAGGATGTGTTTTTTTTTGTTACCTCACACAGGCCTGTTAGAAGAATCTTTTCTGGCTAAGACATCCTGGACTTTGAACTGGCTTAATTTAATTAGCTATTAGTAAGATCCTGTAGGTTTTATGATTATACAGGTGATTTTATTACTTCTGATTTCTCTTGGTCAATTCCTATTGTAAGTACTCCTTTGATGATACATCCACAAAGCCTTTCTCAGGTCAGAAGTAGGTCAAACCCTTTTTAAACATCTTGTAATTTCTCTGAGTGCCTTTGCTGACACTGGCAAATAGGGGCTAGCAGCTGGTCAGCTCACCACAACCCCTCCTCACTAGATTGTTGGCATTGGTAGATCCAGCCATGTGGGTACTGGTCATATCATAGCCCTGCAAGGTAATACTCCATCTTAAGAGATGACTATCCATTTTTCCACCTGTGTCAGTCACATCAGGGGTTATTTTATTTATTTAGTTTTGATTACTGGGTAGGTGCACTAGACAAGAGAGTGACTATTTTCAGGCATGACCTGGGAGGTCATAACATGGAGAGTACAGGTACAAGGCAAGATACAGTGTCAAAAATATACAACCTAGGAATTTCAGGGGAGTGGATAACAGTTTTCATAGTTTCAGTCCCATGGCACAATAAGAATATTATACAAGCATATGGTAAGTGTACTTGTTTACAGTTAGAAGTGACTATTTTCAGGGAGTGACCCGGAGGTCACAACATGGGAGGTATAGGTACACAGATGCAAGACAAGATACAGTGTCAAAATATACAACATAGGAATTTCAGGAGGAGTGGATAACAGATTTCACAGTTGCAGTCCCACGGCACAGTAAGAATATTATACAAGCAATGGTAAGTGCACATGTTTACAGTTAGGTAAGCGCTCTTTCTCTTACACTGCCCCGCACCTGTGGAATACACTCCCAGACAACCTGGCTGACAGGCCTTCTCTCCAAGGATTCGAGGCTGGCCTTAAAGTATACCTGCTGGAACTTAGCCTATGTGGTTGCACTCGCTAGCCCTCCTTTTCCCTTACCAGACTAAATGTTACTCTCATGCCCTGCTGATGAATTGTGCTGAATTGTGATCCCTACAAACTCTTGTATTATTATAATTGCTTGCACAGGATTTTCTACCTGTAATTACTGTCTCTCCAGTTGCTACTGTCTCCTCTTATCCTTGTACTACTGTCTATTGTATGTAAATTGTTGTATGTAATCCTAACCCCAGGTTGCCCCTGAAAAAGGACCATTGGTCTCAGTGGGTTTACCGTCATCAAAATCTAAATAAATAAATATAATTTAAAGCACAGAGTGCTAAGGAGTAAAGTGTGGATCGAGTATGTCATACAACCAGCTAGCTTTATACAATATATAAAAGAAAGAGGAGCAGGAAGACAGGGACATGGAAATGTGAAACTGTAGAATATAGCAAGGAGTGAGAGAGAGAGAGAGATGAGCAGAGAGATGGGGATGGGAAGAGGAGGCATGGCAGAAACAGGTGGGGAGGCAGATAGATGCAGGGTGACAGTAATACAAAAGGAACTTCATAGCAACATAACGAGGGTAGCTCAAGACCACGGTGGCTGAAACAGGTGCACTGGGCATGTACATTAAGGAGTGAGTGATGCATTTTCTAAAAGTAGCATGACTGGGGCCATGCGTACATCAAGAGGCAGTGAGTTCCAATAACTGGGGGATACATGTGAGAATCCTGATTTACCTTTGGATGTTTTCATCAAGAAATGTGGAGCAAGGAGAGGTCAGCAGAATGGAGGCCACCTCCAAGGGTGCTGCCACACAGGAGACTCTGTAAAGATCCCAAATATTTTTAGTTGGAAGATGATCCAAAAGCATAGCCTGAGTTTTCCCAATATTGAGAACAAGCCTGTTGCTTGTGATCCAGGATTGAATATTTAGGAAATTCACGGAAAGCTTATGGCTGAGAGTCAGGGCATCATTTGAGCTGGTATATAGAACAAGGTTATCGGCATACAGCAACAAAGAACAGGAGGTGTTTTTGCGTTATGTTGTTGATGTAGATTCAGAGAGAAGAGGTCCAGGATAGATCCCTGCACTACAGCAACATCAATGATTGTTTTGTGTGAGGTAGCCAAATAGAATTTAACAACTTGTGTCCTATTGGCTAATAGCCATATAACCAGCTTGCAGATTTAGGTGAGAAACCCAAGGAAAGGAGGTTAGCTAGCAGAAGTATATGATCAATGAGAACAAAGGCCTTCATTAGGTCAATGTATACTCCACTGGTTAGGAAGCCTTAGTCCATGACATGAAGTGTGCAATTGGTTAGTTGTAATAAAGCAGTCTGGGTACTATGGCCTTTTCTGAAGTCATGTTGATTTGTAGAGAGGAGATCATATCTGGAGAGGTATTCCATCACTTGTGCTGCAACAAGCTTCTCAGTACTTTAAGACTGACAGTATTGCTATTGGTCTATAATTTGTAATGTCTTTCTTGTCACTCTTTTTAAAATCAGCATAATGCTGGCCAGTTTCCATATATTAGGCACTGTGCCTCATCAAGGGACATATCAAATATTCTGGCTAGTGGTTCCACAATGAAGAGGGCAAGCCAGTTTTAAGAGTTTTTGTTCCAGGCAGTCAGACCCAACAACAGTACTATCTGATATGGTATTGAGAAGATTAATGGCATCCTTTTGGACATAACTTTAAAATAGAATGTTGGCCTTACTGGTATATCCTTTGGGGTGGGGATTTCAGGATTTAAGTTCGAGGAGGAAAAGCAGAGGCATAATCAGAGAGGTCTGAGAAGTGAGTATTGAACACATTAGCAATTATGTATATGTCCGTACAGTGAACTCCTTTCAGTATCATGTATGATCACCATGTGTTTGCTTAGAGCCAAGGAAAGATTTTATATGTGACCAAAATTTGGGGAGGCCACTGGCCATGTCTACTAATAGGCCCTTCCAGTACTGGCTTTTTCATGCCTAATTAGTTTCTTGCACTTTGTTGCTGTTCCTTATAGGTGTAATAGTCAGCTTGGAGTCATTATTTTTGCTTTTTCCAGCATTTATCCCTATTCTTGAGGGTTTGAGGAAGTCCTTATGCAGCCATCTGGTTTGCTTGCCTCATACCTGGTAAGTGAGGAGGGGAGATGTTTTCTTGTAACAACAGGAATTCACTCAGGAAAGAGTGGCAGGCATCTTCCATACTTAGGAGTGGAACAGGGGACCAGTCACTTTGAGAGACATCAGAGAAAATGGGCCTGATTCAAGTTGGTATAGTTCCTGAAGGATATGTAGCATGGAGGAGACAAGGAGAATACAGAGGACTATATACAGAAAACAGAGGAATTGTCACTTATAGCATCAGGCAGAGTTCCTGCCACCACAACTCTGTCCATACTGATTTGTTAGGGACCCAGTCAATGAGGGTGCTGGAACTAGCATTTGCTGACACCTTGTAGGTTTGGTAATGACTTGATGCAGGCTGTAACTCTGCACTAGGACTGTAGAGTATCATTGGATTTCCTTAACCAATTAACATTCATATCCCTGAGGATTAGGAGTTAATTCTTCCCAGCAATAGTGGCTATGTGATCCAGCAATTCTTCTAGATCAGAGTACCCACATTTGGGGATTATAGGCACAGATGATATGAAGCTTCTTGGTTCCTAGATTGAGCATAGCATGGAGAGACTCACACGAAAAGTTACATTTGTCTGTTACCAAGGATAGGTTAAGGTTATTTTGAATTAGATTGCTACATCACCAACAATCAGCATGCTTTGAAGGTGGTCTGTCACATTTGAGGATGTTGTAGTTTGGTAGCAGGCAACAGGAGTCTAGGATTGAGTGCTTCATCCAGGTCTCTGATGCACAGATAACATCAGGGTAGTAGTTTGTCACCCAGGCTTCGTGTTTTTCATAGGTTTCATAGATTTTGCTGAGCTTTTGAAGACCGTAGTCCATATGCTCACCATGGCCTTATGTATCCAATAATTTTATTGCTGATCAAATATTGATCAACTTGTGCCTTAAATGATTCCATTGTTCTACTAGTTATTATTTAAATTGGGAGCCTATTCCAAATATTTGTTGCTCTCATGGTTAACCAACACTTCCTCCTAACAGTATTAAATCTATCCAGTTTAATCTGTAGGAAATGGGCTTTAGTATTATAAGGTTGATCCCTCAATGCCAGATTTAGTTGTTCGTAGAGTGTGGTATCATTCAATGCCCTATAAATCAAACACAAGTTGCCTCGTAATCTATGATACTCCAAAATGTAAAGGCCCAAGGTTAACAACCTCTGCTCAAAATTCGGCCCTGGATCCCTGCTATTCTATGTTTGCTCCTCCTTTGCACCCTCTCTAAGGATCTGATGTCACCTCTACCCCCAGGGGCCCAAAACTGGGCACAGTATTCCATATGTGGGTACACCAGTACGTATGAAGTGGTAAAATAATTTATTTTCTTTTATAGTTAATGTGTTTATTTATGCAGTATTGTATACTACTAGCTTTTTTTATAATCTGATTGTAGTGTGGCCTAAAGCTGAGGTTATTATCATATCTTTACCCCAAGGTCTCTTTCTTGTGACAACCTTTAATGGCTCATTTCGGTCTATATTGGTACAATTTATTATTTTACCCATATGCATCACAGTGCATTTAGCTACATTAAAAGTAAACCCTTGCCTCTGTGCCCAATCTTCCATATCCACTAAAGTGGCCTGCAGGGCATTAGCATCCTCAATATCTTTTATTACCCTACCTAATCTGGTATCATTGGCAAATTTTGAAAGCCATATATCGGGTGGAGTGCTCATGGATCCAATATATATATATACTAAACAGGCAGGGACCCAACACGGAGCCCTGTGGAACCCTGCTGGTCACATCTGTCCATCCAGAGTACTCCACCTTAATACAGACCCTCTGTTGTCAACCAGTTAGCCATGACCTAATCCAGTGAACAATATCAGAATGTATACCCAGCATGTTGAGTGCAGCAATCAATTTATCATGTGGCACCTTGTCAAAGGCCTTAGTGAAGTCCAAAAATCATATCCACTGAACTCCCCTCATCCAAGAGCTTATTTACTTTTCCATAGAACTCAGGAAATTCATCTGACATGATCTGCCCTTCACAAAATCATGCTGTGTACTATCAATATTTCCAGTCTGGTATTGGAATTCAATAATATGATCTTTTATAATTCCTCCAATATCTTACCCAAAATCGAGGTCAGGCTAATTGGTTTATAATTTTCAACTTCCTGCTTGGATCCTTTTTATGTATGGGGACAACCATTGCCTGCTTCGGACGCTACTGGTACACCCTTCTTTTGTGGATTGCTGAAAAAGGCAGGTTATAGGACCTGCCAATTGTTCAGCCAATTCCTAATCACCCTTGGATGCAGTTCATCGTGTCCCTGTGCTTTATTTTGATTCAGCAGCTTTAATTTTTTTTTCAACATCAGGTATATTTAAAATAACATTGGGCTCACAAAATACAGAACTGTATTGAGGTATGATGATCGTGGGGTGGTTAAATACAGTAGCAGTACTTATTACAATGCTCTGTCATTTCCTGGTTGTCGGATATAGTGCTTCCATCATGGTTTCTTAGAGGATCAATGTTTTTGTATTACCCTTTTGTTATTAATGTACAAGTAAAATGATTTGTAATTATCCTTAATTTTCGTAGCTAATTTAAATTCATACCTTCTTTTGGCTTGCTCAATACGCTTTTTGTGGTCCTTAGCATTCTTTGTATTTAGCCCAACTTTCCTCATCTCCACTTAATTTTGCCATCCTATACATTCTATTTTTGTCCTTAATCACCCTCTTTATTGAAGGTGACATCCATAAAGGGAGTTTTTTTATTTTATGTATCATATTTATTTGAAATTGGGACATGGGTTTTAATTAAAGTTACGTAATTTAGTTTGTAACTTGCCCCACATGTAAAAGAGTGAAGCATATTCAAATTCTTTTCCATTTCCAATTTACCAATTCACTTCTCATACCATTAAATGTGTCTTATCATACAGTAGCAGCCACAGACACTGCCAGCTATTTCCCAAAATTTCTGTGATATTTCCAGAAATATCTCATGCTTTCTCCATTTCTTTTTTCAATTCAAACTTTGTTAACAGATTTTCCACAATACAGGTGACAGAAATAGTAACATTCACAGCATGATCATAGAACAATACATGATCTTCCCCACCCGCACCCCTCCTCCCCCAGTACAACAGTTCACTTCAACATAGTAGTATAATACGGTGTTACAATAAACCTTGGTTGAGCTGAGATACATAATTGCCAACAACTCATTTATCCAAACCAACCATAATTAAGGTGTGAAAGGGATCCCAGATATGCTTATAGCTCCATAGCCTGTTATAGAGACTCACTATAGCTTTCTCAGTGAAGATTAGCGAGATTTCATGAACCCACTCCTGGTATTATGGGCTAACCTCATCCTTCCAGTGCCTAACTATGATTTCTTTGACAGATAATGTTATCATGGGCATGTGAAATCTCTGAACTTTAGTCTTTATAGGAGACAGGTCACCCAACAGGCAAATGTCAGGAGTAAAGCAATCCTGCAAACCCAGCAAGGGTCCAATTGGCTTTAATTGAATCCCACAATGGAGTTATCTTGGGACATGACCAGAATATATGAAGAAGTGTTCCTCTTCCTGGGAACATCTTGTACACAGCCCTGATTCAAGAAGGCTCCATTTCACCAAGTTTACTGTGGTATAATACATATTGTGTAAAATGTGATATTGCATAAGTCATAGTCTGTCTTGAGACACATACTTGTGACAATACATCTATAGTACCAGCCAGTTGAAGGTATGCTGGGAAAAAAAGGAGGCTCAGAACGTGGTGGGACCGTGAGAACCCCCATACTGCCAATGGAACAGTACTTGATACATTTTAGAGATAACATTTGAGGGTCCAAGTAGGGAGGAAAGCTCGGATATCAATAAAAGGCCAGTGGACGGGGAGGGTATTACCCAACACCGTGGTAATGAGATGCTTTCATTGAAGAACCCTGAATTGATGGGCTACTGGGATGTCAAATTTTCAAATAATTTTAGTTACAGAAAGCCATGCCCTCTCCATCCAGAAAGGTGGATACTATCCCATCCCCACTTGGGGCAACCACATGGGGATCCTCTGTTTATTTATAGTAAAGGATGGGAATTCCATATGGACTGGAGACAGGTCCAAATGGAATGTAGCACAAAAAGAGCAGAGCTGTGCATGAACTTTTAAGGAGGTCAAAAAGAGTCGGAAATTGGCGGGCATCTTGTAGAAGAAATCTTAACATAAAATATGGTCAGGGGTCCATATTCATAGCCTGGATAAAATCTAATTCAATGTTAATCCAAACCGGTCTCAAGCCTTTGGGTCCCAGTCTCACCCACTTAAGATATTTTGCTAGATGACTAGCTCAGTATTAGATTGCCAAGTGAGGAACCTGAATCCCATTAGTTTTGGGAGCAGCCAGCTTGTAGTATGCCAGACGGGATGTTTGTTAGACCAGATAAAATTCTATGCATTTTCTGAAACCAGGATAATGGGATAAATGAATTAAGGTGTGATAGAGGATAAAAAGGCAGGAAATACATTCATCTTAATTATACTGATACGACTCTATTGTGAAACAGGAAGCTTGAACATCTATCAAGGTCCTGAACGATCACCTGGGAAAGGGTTCCAGATTTTCTTTGAACCATAAGGAAGGATTACATGTCAATTTAATACCCAAATATTTGAGAACCCAGGGTGACCAACACAGACCAAAAGGGATAATATCATTCTTAAAGACCTTATGGTTAAGAGGAAAATAGATGACTTGTTGGCATTTAATTTATAATTCAAAAGGAACTAAACTTGGCAATCTCCCTAACATGGCCGGGATGGACATTACGAGATGGGACAAGTGAGAAGAAGATCATCGGTGTATGCCGTAATCTTCACTACCTTGTTCCTTATTGGTATACTTTGTATCTCCCATTATGTAAAATATTTCGGATAA
Organism: Neoceratodus forsteri; assembly: GCA_016271365.2. Lineage (NCBI taxonomy): Eukaryota > Metazoa > Chordata > Ceratodontiformes > Ceratodontidae > Neoceratodus > Neoceratodus forsteri. The sequence continues at coordinate 90,767,168 of CM028136.1, forward strand.
GGGGTTTCAAATATAAATTGAATAACAGAGGGAAAGGGGGCAACCCTGTCTTGTTCCTGAGTACAAGAGGAAAGGTTTTGAAAATGCCCCATTACCTGAAATCCTAGCAGAGGTGGCCCGATAAAGAACACTAATCCAGTCCATGAACATGGAGGGAAAAGCAAATGCCCTGAGAACCTGAAATAAAATTTCCAATTCACGCGATCAAATGCCTTCAGGCTCCAGGGACACCAACATAGCAGGAAAGGTGGCATCCCTGGACTGCGAGAAGACATGTGAAAGTGCGAAGTGGTCTAACGATGAACGTCCCTCATAAATCCACCTGAGACATGCAAATCAGATTCTGAATGACCAGAGTTAACCTATCGCCAATATCTTCAGAGAATTTTAATATCCTGGTTCAAAAGGGATATGGGCCTATAACTCTGTACTAACTCAGGATCTTTGTCAGGTTTAGGAAGAAGGATGATCAGGGCTTCAAACAGATAGGCATCAATGGCTACCCCAGAGAGAATGCGGAGATACAGCCGGTGAAGTACTGGCACTAACTGTTCCTGAAAGACTTTATGAAATAATGAAGAAAACTCATCCAACCCCAGGACTCTGTCCAAGGGCAGGGCCTTTATTACCTCTGAAATTTCACCCAAGGATATAGGGAGGACAGAAATCTCCTCTGCAAAGCTGACAGGAAGGGAGATGAGACTCCGGAGATAAGCCTCAATGTCTCTAAAGGAGGAGGACTGTCCATATCCCTGTATAATTGCTTGTAATACAACGCAAACTCCTGCACAATCTCTGAGGGGACACTCAAGGACCCATCCGCTTGAGCCCTGACTGGTGGAGTAAATCTTATGGTCTCCTGCTGTTTTAACCTTAAAGCAAGCAAACGTCCCACTTTTTCTCCCTGATCAGTATAGCTAACTTTTAGTACGGATAATGGCTAACTCTGCCTTTTCCTCAACAAATCTAAATATCTATCTTTAGCTACCAAAAGTTTATGCCTGTCCTCTTCCAGAGTACTGGAAGATAAGTTAGCTTTAGAGACTGTACTTAGGACAATAAAGATAATAGTTCAGCCTCTTAGGCTCTTTTCCTCTTTGTGGCTAGACTGATAAGAATCCCCTCATATAGGCCTTGAAAGTGCCCCATAATGTATCCGCTCCATGCCTTCTGTTGACTTAGTAGAAAAACAGATTGATCTGCTCTTTTACTTGGTTAAAATACTGAGCATCTTTTAATAATTGTTCATTTAATTTCCACCGGTCTCTTTCTTAGGGATATTAAGGAAAGCCAAGCTACATACCACCAGGGAGTGATCAGATACGGACCTGGCTGAATTGAATGGACATAACCCCGCAAGAGTGATTGGGATATTAATAGATAGTCGATGTGGGAATGTGATCCATGTACTGGCAAACTAACAGTGTATTCCCTGGTGTTGGGGTGCAACACTCGCCATACATCACATAATCCACACTGATCCAATAAATCCCTAAATGTCTCTGCCCAGGGAAACTCCTCAACACCCTGCCAGTCCTGTCCATATTAGGGTCCAAAACTAAATTGAAGTCCCTCCAATTACTATTGCGATAGGAAGTAAAGGAAGAATAATGGTAATAAGCTTCATAAAGAAGCGGGTCATCTGTGTTGGGCCCATAGATGCTGCAAAGTAAAAGTGGCATGGAACAAAGAGTGCCTTGAACCAGAACATATCTTATCACCCAGGTCCCTAAGGACCTGCATAGAGATAAAGGGAATGCCTCTATTGACAACTAGAATGACCCCACAGCTGTTAGTGGACCACGAGGCAGAAAATTGTCCCACCTGTTGCCTCCTGAGTTGTAAAGCTTCAGAGTCTAACAGGTGGGACTTTGTAAGAACGTAATCTGGGATAGTAACAAATTCAGGTGTTTAAGCACCTGATATTGTTTAGGCTTTTCCTATCCCTTCACACTCCAGGTTGCAAAATTAATGTTGCTAACCATCTAATTTAATAATAAAAAATACTTGTGTAATATCCAGATATTACTACCATGGGTATCCAAGAACCAAGACTCATGATTACTGCTGTACCAATCTCCCAACCCTGTTCCCTCCCAACCAAACGTAGTCCCCCGAAGTCCTCTACTATGTTCCCCCGTGTCACATAGCATAGGTAAGCCAGATCTGTAAGGTCTGATCATAACTCACCCTACCACCCCTACTGTCACCAACAATGATCAACAAACTACCACTTCTCTTCCTCTCCCGCAGCTTCCCAGCATTACCCCCACAACCCAAACATGTCCTATAACCATTCCTTGTAAAAACAGGCAACCGTTGAATATATATGACAGAAAATACAATGCTTCAACCAATAAAACATTAATAGCAAACCTCGGATAGCCAGAGGAAATGCTCAGTTCTTTGAAACCAGAAATCCAACTAAAATTCTGGCTTAATGAGATAGTTGCTTGTAACCTGACAAGTAAGCACAGGTAAATACATATTGCAGATGGCAGGCAGTAAAAAGTAAAACATAACCACCTCAGAGCCATATCCACAGCAGAACCACATGCCCTGGTGTGAAATATGCTAAATAATGCCAGGCACCTTGTAGAACCATCCAGCCAGGAAAGTAAATTCCAGGCTATCTAATAGCACTGGACTATTAGGTGAATGACTGGAGCTCCATCTAGCGGTACCGAGGTGAAAGCACACATCAATACACTGTGTGAAAAGAAACCCAGCTGTACAACAGATCGCTCCCTCAATTAAGTAAAATAAAGGAACCAAGAAGGCGAGAGCTTGGTAGATAGACCCAACCCAAAGACTCCCTGATATGCATGCAATTAGTTGCATATCGAGCGCCATCTAGGAAAACCTTCCCCAAATAAAACTGTCCTTTAGCTGCAGCAGTCCACTGATAGAATCAGCTGCCCCAGGAGTATATACGACTCACTAAATACTATAAGGAGCAAAATTAACACAGCAGCATAGTGTCCTTCAGCCTTCAGTAGCAGGCTGTCTCAGTCCCGATACAGAAAGTATCTCTTCTCCCTGTTACAGATCAAGAGCAGCAGCATCACTCCAATGGACTTCTTCAGCCCTGATGATGCGAGTCATGGGTCATGAAATAAATCAGACAGGGCTGACTTCAAACCAAAGCGCAGCATCTGGGTCGTCATAGGATAGCCAGGTACCAGTCACCTGCACTTGCAGCCTGGCTGGGTACCTCATCTTAAACTTAAGCCCCGCGGCAATGATCCTTGAGTCTATAGGGTGGAATGCTGTGCATTTCTGCCTGACTGAGCCCAGTAGATCTTGTGCAATCCTAAGTTTTGCATTTTCCCATCTGACTTCCTGTAATTCTTTTATCTTTGCCAGAAAATGCTGCCATTCTAGGAAGTTCAAAAATCAGCATATAAGGGACGAGGCAATGCTCCAGGGAGGCTTTGGTTGCAAGGACCTATGTGCCCTCTCGATGATGTACTTGGCACCAAAGGGAGAGGGGCCGCAATCCTTTCAACCAGCTTTTGAATAAATTCAATGCTGTTCTGGCCTCTTCTCCTCTAGAAGCCTGAAGATAACCACATTGTTCCTGTGGCTGCGATCCTCAAGGTCTTCTAGCTTTAATTCGAGGCAAAGTTTCTGCCACATAGCCTACGAGCCCAGGATTGATTTTTCTCCACCCGCTTCTCTGGAGAACAAATTCAGGCTGTATTATCAGAGGTTGTAGTGGAAACCTCATTGAGTTTTTAGATAGGGACTTAAGCTCTGAGGAAATATCCTTTATTTCTTCACGGAAGGGCTTGAATTCTCTACAAACCTGCTCAAGGTTAATGGCTCCTGCTCCATGGTGAGGTTTGAGTGCTCTGACTTTCTGATGCACTCGAGGACTGTGATTTCTTTGGGCCTTCTCGGGTAGCTGGGGGTATGTTTCTGAGGCGCCTTCTTCATATGAACATCCATCAAGTAACAACCCACCAAGCAGAAGCTCAAGGTGATAAAGAAGTGTTGTAGAATAGATTCTGAGGATTTAAGGCAGTTTTATAGGTCCAAACATGAAAATGTTGAGTCGGGAAGCTGGAGTTGTTAAGAGGAGCTACTACCGGTACCCTGCATCACATGGTCTCCTCATGCTTTCTCCATTTCCACAGTAGAGGCAGCAGAGAGAAACTCTTTAGAAATTTTTGCAAATATCTGGAAATAGCTGGCAATGTCTGTGTCTACTACTGTACCTACAAATGGAAGTTTTGGCAGGGATGACACTTGTTTGCTGCATATAGTTGAACCTGACTATTAAATTATTGCTAGAACTTAGTGATGGCAGAACTGAACAGTTCTGGATCTTGTCACCTAGATTGCTCAACTTCAAATCCAGGATGTGATTACCCCTAGTGTTGTTAGTAACAAACTGTTCTAATGCAACTAGGTCAAATATTTCAAATAAAGTTTTCTATAGCCATGTTGACATGTAATGTATTCCACTTTATACCTGGTAGGTTAAAATCACCTAATAATATAACATTATTTTGATTGGACAACAGCTTGATAAAATCAGACAGCATAATATCCTCCAATTGGGTAATTGAGGAGATCTATAAACTGCCCCAATATTTAACCTAATATTTTATATAAGAGAATTCTCACCCATAGAACTTCACAACTATCCCATTTTGAAGCATCCAGACCCTCGGATATAATACCCTCAGCTATATAGGACCACCCCACCCCTTAACAATAGCCTGTCCCTGTTATATAAGATGTAACCTTGAATGTTTTAGTCCCAAGTATCCTTGGGTTTCCACCATGTTTCAGTGATAGCACAAATCTGGATGTCCAGGATGTGCAGGATAACTTGAAGCTCCTCCATTTTACTATTCAAACTTCTGGCATTAAGTGAAATAAAGTTTATTGTGGGCTGTGTTTGACTATTATTGGTAATACTATGTTATGTGTATTTACCTGCCCCCCATTATTTAGTCTAAATGTATATCAATTATATGTTTCAATTTATAAGAAATATATGTTTGCCATGTTTGTTTAAATGCATCCCATTCTGAGAAAACAAATGCTGTCCTTGGAAATCCTGCCAAAGGTCTACATATTTATATCCTTCTCTTGACACCAGCACTTTATCCAACCATTTAGTCTATATATTTCCCTTGTTAAAGCTAGATTGGCCCTAGGTACTGATAAAATTCCTGAAATGATAAGGTCATACCCTTGGGACTTAACAAGCCCACCTCCTCAAAATCTCTTTTGATGTCTGTGATATTCCTCTTGCCTACTGTACATCATTGACACCAATGTGGAGGAGTGTAACAGGTTTTGTAGTATTTTCAGTGAGGCCAGGGAGTAGTCTTTTATATCCCAATTCCTGCTCCAGGAATGGTACTGACTGTTGTATGCTCCTTCCTATTTTGCACAGTACAGAATCTGTGTATTTTATCATTGAATCCCTATAATAAGCATATCATTTGGTCCCACAATATTTGGTCCAGTGCTGTTACATATATCCACTGGAATGTGGTCTGCCACACTGCAGTGGCTACTCCTCACTGAGTCAGGGCTTGCTAAGGTAACAGGTGCCTCATTTACAGGGAATTCTAGTAGGAGGGCACTATATCTGTTTGGTGTTAAAATATTGTGTATGACTTCCAGTGATGCAGCTCACCGAAAGGTGGTTAGACTCATGCTCCAGAGTCGCAGGTCTCTAAAGATCTTTATTGCAAGCCATCAAGTTTAACTACGATTTCTATTTCATCTCACCTTACCAGATTGTATTCTGCCAGGATGGAGAAACCCCAAAAGATTTCTCAACACAGAAAAAATGATTGGCAGCCTCGGCAGTGGAGCAGCCTGATAGCTCCTCTCCATCCAGATCTTCAGTTACAATGGCATCAGGGGATGAAGACTCCAAATCAGAGTCTACCTCAATGTTTACTAAAGTGGATGGATGGTGTATGTTGTCCATTCTCCACAGGCTTGACTCAAAAATATCCAGTTTATAGTCGTATTTCAAAAACTTGAATCCAGGACCTCAGAGGTGGAAAACCATTTGGATATACTACAGAACGAGTACATGGCATTTGGACATTTCCTGATTTTCTGCATCAGAGGGAATGGGAGCTTATGCTTATGGCAGAAGATTCTGAAGCTAGAAACAGAAGAAACAACATCTGTATTTTTGAGTCCTGGAGGAAAGAACAGTCTGATGTAATAGGGTACTTGGAAACTTGGCTACAGCAGGATTTATCCTTCCTAGGAGATTTCAAATTTGAAATAGAGAGAGCAATAGAGCTGTGGCACCGAAACCTAAACCAGGTGCTTCCCAGGTCCATCATTGTGAAGTTCCTCAAATTTATGACAAAGGAGAAGATACTTTATATGGTCTGGGACAAGAAAGACCTCAATTTAGATGGGCAGAAAGTTTTTTGAACAGGACTTTCCAATATGATGGCCAAAAGGAAAAGTGCTTCAAGTGGTTAAATTGTTGTGAGAGAAGGGTCTGAGGCCTCTACCTATGATGCCCATCCAGGGTGTGGTTATATGAAGGGGTAAGGTTTAAGTTTTACTGATTTGCTACAGGCGACCCCTTACACTTGACAGACTGTGCATCCTGATCCCCAATACTAGTGCTGAGCAGGCAGAGGTAGAAATTGGTAGTCTGCTATGGGGAATAGCCCCAGGGACGGTGCCTTCAAGGAAGAAGAAATGAATTCCTCTTGCCACTACACACTGATGTGGCTCGTTGGGTGCTTCCCAGACATTTGCCACTATGAACTGTGAAGCTCAGTTGAAAGGATGGGGTTGTTTGTTGTTGTTGGGTTATTTTGGGAGCAGTGAGCTCTCTGCTATGATGGCCTGGTTTCGGTAGGTGCCCTTCCAGTCTGGTTGGTTTTCTGACAGGAAGGAACCTTTGAGGTATGGTCCCAGTTTCTGGGGTCTATTTATTATCCACTGTCCTTCCCTGGGTGCTAATTTAATAAGTTCCCTCAGTGAGGCACTTACTTCATGTCTCCTGTGGACTATTTTTGCGGTGTTTATATGAAGAAAGCGCACTTGGGGAGAAACACCATCAGTGGTAACATCCTACTGTTTTGAGGGGACATTTAATTTGTAGCAGTAAATCTGCCTGTGATGACAGCCTGAGGTTCATTTATATTTTGACATTCCGATGCTAACTCTGGACTGAATGGGACTTATTACAGTTATTCATAGAATATTGGACATCCAGAATTAAACTTCGAGGCTTTATAGGATGGATATGATTTTTTCAGTTATGCTGGATATGGTGGGGGATGAACATAAGGAGGGGACTTAGTGCTTCTATCATGTACTACAAGGAATTGTTGGGGAAAAGAGGGCTTACGGTCACATTGAATGTTTTTCAAGATTGGATAGAATTTTTCCCTTTGCCCTTTAAAGGGATAGTTTTTTCCCATTTCAATGTTATATGTTGAGACTAGTTAGTTTACTTGTTGGTTATTAATTAGAAATGTTTATTGTGTGGAGATCACGTGATGCCCTGGAGAGAGTAGCAGCGGTGTATAACGGTCGCTTACTTGGACAAATATATATCGGTTTTCTGCTAAAAACAAAATAATAGCAGGCTTTACCTCCTCTAAATAGAAAGAGAGTTGAAAGAAGTAACTCATAGTACTGAAAGCAGAGAGAAGACAACATGTCGGAGTCTTCGAAGACTGAGAGGATGAAGTCGTAGAGGCTAGAAGCTAAAAGGTCTCGCAGGAGCACTTCGAAATGGAAAAAGCAACAAATGTTCAGTCTAAGTGCATATGAACAAATGCAAGAGGACATTGGTACGATCAAATCCACTTTATTTACTTTAATAGTGGAATTTAAAGAATGGAAGGCTCGTTGTCAGGACTGGGCACCTGGCTGGGGATGTGAAACCAGAATTGCATCGGTGGAAGACCATGTCGCAAAGTTAGAGGCGGACAATGTGGAATTGAAGAAATCACTAAAAGAATGGAAATTAAAATTGATGATTTGGAAGGAAGATCAAGGTGCAATATTCTTGTACTATTAGGCCTTCCAGAAGGTGATGAAGGTAGCAACATCATTGCTTTTATGCAAAAGCTCTGTGTGAAGATCGAGGCCCTTCACCTAATGGGCCAATATATGTTATAGAGCACACACATAGAGTAATTAGACCAAGACCAGAGCCAATAATCCACCTAGACCACTAATATTTAAAGTTCTTAATTATCTGGACAGAGATCACATCTTAAAAGCAGCCAGAAAAGCAGAAAGAATTGAATAGGAAGGAAGTGCTTGAGAATGGTACCAGATCTGACCTATAAAGTACAGCAGGAGCGTGCAGCCTACCACACAATTCAATTGAAACTTTGGGCTGCTAAAATTCATCATAGAACCCTGTATCCAGCTCGACTAGAAGTTACTTTGCAATCTGGAGTTTAGCGTTAGGAATCGGCAGAACAAGCAAAGGTGGATTTAGTGATCCGACTTCCTCAATTATTTGGTAAGGGGACTGATTAAGATGGACTTTGGCAATGAGTAAAAGAGGAAGGTATTCTGGACAAGAAAGAGGACCGCTTATAATCTGAGGACTGAACTAATCGAATTAGCCAGCTGGGACATCAAGAGGATTAGTACACCCTGTATTCAAAGGAAGACACCATAGGAAGAAGAAATAATGAAGAGAAATTTTCTTTTCTTTACAAGAAAATAGAGACTGGGACACTTGGGGAAGAGAGCGGAGATTATGACCTGGGGATTTTGTTTTGAGTGATGGAAGATATTAGTTCTCGCTTCAGTTATCAATCTGGATGCTAAAGCAATCTAAAAGGGATAAGAGGTACTGGAGGGGCATTGTGTGACTGACAATGGTCATTGCATCCCAGGAAGAGCATTAACAATCATGTAGAATTATGGAAATGGGACATTATTTTGCAGGAAAATGCAGTCATAATGGGCAATTAATAGATAGTTACATAGAAGTTGATTATAAATAAATGATCTGATGAAGGAGTTTGAAAAGGGAATTCAAGCAGACAAAAGATAGGTAATGATGAGCTAGCTCTTCGATAGTTCATAGTAATGATTATAAGGTTCAAAAGTTAGAGGAGGTAGAGAAAGCTGACAAAGTGGGAAACAAAGGGATGGATAGATGTATAGAAAAGACAAAGTATATTAAGTAGAATCACAATTGCATCTGGATGGTTGCCTGATGTTTGAAGTTTATTTTAAAAGAAAATAATAGGTGTTAAGGTTTATCAGATGCTAGGGGAACCATAAGCGGGCTGCTTTTTGTGGCATGGTGGATAGTACACTAGGGAGTGGGCATTTGGCCTGGGTAGTTAAGCTAGGGATAAGAGGAATTAAAGGTATGGGGTGGGGAAGGGAGGAGGGGAAGGGAGGAAGCAAGAAGCTAATAAGTGGAAAATGACATCTTATTCAGGACCCAGATATATATCTCAATTAATATGAAAGGAAAACAAAAGGGAGGAATATGGGGAGTTGGAAGATAATATCTTGGAATATCAAAGGGGAAGGATAATACAAAAATATGTTATACTGAGGCATCTAATGAGATACCAACCCCATATTATTATGTTGCAGGAGACGATGTAACAACAGAGAAATTAAATCAATTATGTAAAGCGTGGATGGGACAGGTAATTGGGGCTGGAAGTAACCATAGAAAGGCGGGAGTGACCATCTTGATTCACAAATCGGTGCCATTTAAAGAAATTGAAAATGGCAAGACCCTGAGGGAGATTTGTATTTGTGCATGGGAGTCTAGCTGGGATTGAGGTGATGTTAGGCTCTATTTATGGGCTAAATAAGGACACCCGGAGTTTTTCACCTATAGAGGCCATAATAGCGAGTGTGCCCAATATGCCATGTCTCCTTGAGGTGAATGGAATTTGTATATGAAAATGATCTGGACAGATCATATAATAAACGAGTGGGCCTTACACCGGCACAGAGGGCTCTTAGAGAACCGATGTTAAATTCAGGTCTCACAGACCCTTGGAGACTTAGAAACCGAAGGTTCACAAGTACACTTTTTACTCGGCTCCTCACAAGGTACTTTCAAGGATAGACTTTTCTTATTAGTACCTTTGCTCTAACAGGCATAGAAGATGAAATATACCAAGGGTATTGTCAGATCATTCCCGATCTGGCTGAGGGTGATTTTCCCAATATAGGAGGACATCTAGATTATGGTCCTTAAATAATCAACTATTGTTGTAGGAGAACAGGATAGAAAGGCTATGAAATTATATAGAAGTACCTGGAAAAATAACTATACCTCTATCCAAAAATAGATGTCCTATGGGGCGCTCTGAAAGCGATGTGGAGGGTAGAACTGATAATATTGGCTACAGTCAGAAAACGTCAATGGGCTCAAGAAGTAGAGGGTGGTTGGAACATATTTATAATCTGGAAAAATTGCTTGGAACAGATACAGAAGAACAGATATGGGAGAACTGCAAGCACTTAGGGCAAAATATGCCCTCATATATTAAATGTTAGTACAAGAATCAGTACTAAGTGGAAAGCTAATTATATAGGGTACGGGAGAAGGCAGGACAATTATTAGCAAATAGACTTAAACAACAGAGAGAGGCAAGGTGGGTAGCTGTATTAAAAGATGACAACACAGGACAATCCACTTCGGACCCATCTGTAATTGCTAGGATATTCAGGGACTATTAACAGGACCTATATACAGCTTCGAAACACAGAGAGATTACAAAAATAAATTGGAGTAATTTTAAAAGATTTGGCATTGCCAAAGTTAAATATAGAACAACAGAATTTCTTGGTAGGTAATATAAAATTACAAGAGATATTAGATGCCATAGATAGATTACCAGAGGGTAAGGCCCCAGGTCCTGACGGCTTTTCTTGACTTTTACAAAACTTTTAAAAGGAGATAGCTCCTATCTACAGGAGCTATATAATTACTTATATGAGGCCCCTTTAAAATAATTTGATATATTTGAAGTTAGAATAATAGCAATACTGGCCGGAAAGACCCTCAAATCCTGGTAATTACAGACCTATTTCTTTACTCAATATTGAAGTTAAATTATTAGCAAGCATTTTGGCATATAGGTTAAAACAGGTTTGGGATGTGTTGATAGGGCCAGAGCAGGCAGGCTTTGTCACAGGGAGATATTCGAGTGACGTCTTTAGGAAGATCTGCCATTTGGTTTCTGCAGTCCAGGGATTCCGACAATGATATGGTGTTGGTGTCCCTGGATGTGAAAGCTTTTGGCAAAGTCAGTTGGGAGTTTTGTTCGATCTATTGCCTAGATATGGTATTTCTATGAAGTTTATTAGATGGGTAGAGATACTTTATTGTTCCTCATCTTAGGGTGCTGTAACGGAGCCATTTCTGATATTTGTCGGTTGACTAGAGGTATAAGACGGGGTGTCCCCTGTCCCCAATGTTATTTAATTTATATTTTGAGCCATTAGCTCTGAAAATAAAGGGTTCCAACTTAATCAAGGGAATAAGGATAGGAACAGGAAGTATAAATTATCTATGTTCGCTGACGATATTCTCCTGCACTTATCATGCTGGCATTGATCATTACAATCAGCGTTGGACATTATACAAAAATTTAGCGAGATATCAGGATATAAATTGAATTTATATAAAACAGCAGTATGCGTTAACCTACCTGTACAAAGGCCATAATAGAGGAATTAGGATTATGCTGGGCTCCCAAGTCAATTTCCTTTTAGGTATAGAAATCCCCAAGGACTTAGGGAAATTAAAAGCTCTAAACTTAGACCCGTAGTTTTGCAAATCCAACAAGATCTCAAGAAATGGCAAAACATATCTTTCTCTCTTTGGGAAGGGTAAATATACTCAAAATGGCTATATTTCCTCAATTGATGTACCCATTATCAATGTTAAATTTGGCTCTCCCACAGAGTTGGTTTAAAAGGGTAGGTGGATATGGTCTGACTTTTTATGGAGGGGAAGAAACCAAGAAGAACCATTCTAAAATTAAAAATACCAAAGGAGCTGAGGGGTCTTAGTATTCCTGATTTGTTCCTCTATTATTTGGCCTTCCAGGAGTAAATATTTTCAATGGAAGAATCCACAAAGTAATGAGAACTCTAAGTCGGCCTGGTTACAAATAGAGAGACATTTAACAAGTAAACATAAGATAGCATTAGCATCCTTACTTTACATAAGGAATAAAAATATTCCACAAAGTATGAGGAATACGCCAATAGCATGGTCCGTGAGAGCCCACAACCAATTATGTAATAGCCTGAATCTAAATCACACCTCTGATTTGGGGCAACCCATTTTTAACAATCCAATTTGATAATAGACGTAGAGTTGTCACGCAAGTTTCTGGAGAGAATGGGTTGTGACAAAGTTGTCAGAAATAATGACAGAAAAAGGATTCGTGACACCTTTACAGCTTAGCAGTCATTCCAATTACAGACACTACCAATATTCAAATTGCTCCAGATTAAACAATGTATATTGAAGGCTCTGAATAAACCCCTGGTCCTCAAAGGCAGATAGAGCTTTTACAGAAATGGCTGAAATATCCATTCGATCTAGACCAATAGCCAGACTCTATAGAAAGATGAGGTCTATGATTGATAAGGAGGGTAGTTCTATAGCCCCATATTGGCAGATGGCCATGAATCTGTGTCTTACGACTGTACAATGGGATCCAATATGGTTCAATAATTATAAATTTATTAAACAGGACCGCCCGATTGATAAGATTCAATATATTACACAATTTATATGTCATCCGGTTAAAAAGAAATTGATGGGAGACAACACCTCTCAGTATGTCCAAAATGTACCCAGGAGCTGGGTACGCTTAGTCATATGATTTGGACTTGTACTAAGATCCAAGGCTTTTGGGCAGAAATTAAAGAATTTTGTAGCCCATTGTTGGGGAACCAATTATTTTACTATGGAGATATGTGTGTTGGGCCACCTCTCAGCGGAGATTCCCAGTAAACTCAAATATTACTTGGCTTTAATATCAGCTGTGGCATTGCTCCTTATAATGAGGTATTGGATAAAGAGAATTTACCCTCCTTGGGGAATGGATTACGAAATGTACAAAGCTATTAATGTGGAAAAGGTGATAGGTTTAGGTACCATTCTCTAGATTCACTTAGTGAGAAATGGGAGCAACTCACAGACTACTTAGCTGAGAGGTGGAAAAAGAAGCGGAAGAGTTATGACTCCAACTCCTCTTGATGTATTCGAAAAATTGTATGTAAACATGGAAAATCAAGTGAAATGTATTAATTGAAAAGATCATCGATATTTATCAAATATGAGGTCCTGAAGGGTGAGCAGCTTGAATGGTGGGTGGGTGGTGGGAGAAGTAAGGGGATGGAGGGAGGGTGTAGGGAGGGAAGGGAGGAGGATAAGGTTTAATTTTGGTTTTTATTTTTATTTTTTAGTACTATGTTTATTTATTTTGGCATTGTAAGTGAACAGCTCAATGCAACGTTGTTTTTATAAATGCATATGTTGGCCTGGATTTGTCTAATAAATTATATTAAATAGCAAAAAAAAAAGAAATGTTTATTGTACCGGGCTTTGGATGGGAGGATGCCCCAGTGGAAAACAATGCAAGAAGCGAAGGAGGTCCAGTTTGGATGCAGACTGGTATACCTTTGCACGTTTGTGCAGCACTCTTCTGCTAGTTTTGGAGGGTTCATGTTCTCAGTGACCATCCTGAGTTCAGGGGTCACCTGGGTGTTGTATCTTAGTCAGCGTCCAAGGGTGGGATTGATATTCTTCTGCCCATTGCAACAAGGTCATCAGGTAACTGGTGTTGTTTTACCTGACAGCCTTTTAAAAGTTTACCATGTTTATGTTTGTCAGAAAGTTATTTGTTATGTTTTTGTTCTTTGTGAGAGCTCTGGGTTTGGGCTGGGGGCAGGGGATAGTATTATGGGGAGTATTTTGGAATTTCAAGATGGGGTCATTTAATATTTGTACTGTGAATGTGAAGGATATTAATAATGTTACCAAAAGGGCTAGAATAATGAAAGACCTTAAAGGATTTAAAATGTGATGTAGCTTGTTTACAGGAAACAACGCTGAGCCAGTTTGAACATGGTAAGTTGTGCAGGTCTTGGGTTGGGAGGGTTTTCTCAGATTCTCATCCTTCATCAGTGAAGGCAGGGACAGCTATACTATTAAAATGAGAACTACCTTTTACACCCATAAGGTGTCACAGGGTGGGATGGGTAGATGGGTTTTAGTATTGGAGGAACTTCATGGGCACTCAACCCATATTTTGTCTATATACATTCCAACACCCCTTCAGGTTCTTTTTCAGAGAATTATTTTAACAGTTGCAAATTTGGGTCCAGGAATTCTTTTGTTGTTGGGGATTAGAACTGTGTGGAAAACAACCAGTTGGATAGAAATCCTTCTGGGGAGGTGGTTGTGCTAAATTATTTCATACATTAGTGGCAGAATCGGGTCTAGTTAATTTATAGTTGCTGGCAACACCCCAGGGCTAAGAACTATACCTTTTCCTCTGCAGCAGCTAATGCCTACTCAAGGCTGGACAAGATTTATTCCTGGCAGTCAGAGGCTCATTTATTTGAGGAAGTTCTGACACATTTTCAGATCATGCTATAGTGCAGGTAGCAGTAGGTTGGGAAACAAGGGCTCCTGCTGGCTCTTGGAGATTAGACCCCAGGTTATTATTAGATAAACCGTTTGTGGCCCAGTTAAAAGTGGATATTAATTGGTTCTTGGAAGTGAATATTGAGTTGGGCTCACCTCTGAAATCCATCTGGGATGCCCTTAGGCTTTCTTGACAGGCAAATTCATCAGCTATGCTGTCCATTGAAATAAGCTTTGAAGGGTAAGTTCTTACAGGTTTTGGTCTCTATTGCCTCATTGAAAGCTGAACATAAGACAACCCATAACCCTTCTATATTAACTAAATTACAAACAGCTAGGAGGACTATAACAAATTAATGATTAATAAAACTATTAATTCTCTGTGATATACTAGTCAAAATACTATGAAAAGGGGATACAGTGGGTAAGTCTTGGCCATGCACCTTCAGAAACAGTATTGGATCATTATATTCCTAAAATTAGTGGGGCGGGAGTAGGGAGAATTATTGGTGCAGCCAGTTGCAATAGCAGGTGTGTTTGCAGATTATTATTCTAATTTATACAAACAAGAAAGAGCCCCAGGGCATTGTCAAAATATAGACTATTTCCTTCAAAGAGTTGAAATGCCAGTTCTTATAGGTGGACAGGGTTCAAGTTTGGAAATTCCATTTACTGAAGAGGAACGAGACGGTGATACTTTCTTCCAATTCGGGAAGGCACCGGTCCTGATGGTTTTGTAATAGAATTCTATAAAATGTTTCTAAAGGAGCTCACCCAATTCTGTTAGCAGTATGTAATGTTGCTTTTGAAAAGGGTCAATTCCAGGCTCTGGGGAGGTTACGATCACTGTACTGCCCAAAGAAGGAAAAGACCTAACGGATTATGCTGAATACCACCCCATTTCTTTGTTAAATGTAGATGCAAAACTTTTGCAAAATGATTGGGAGAGACTTAAGGAATAATTCCTCAACTGGTGCATCCTGACCAAATGGGCTTTGCTCCTGGGAGGCATATTCAGGAAAACATTTGTTTGTTACTTAATATATTGTCCTCCGCTCTACTAGTCCCCTTCAGAGCTTGGAGCAGTGATTTTGTTAAACGGAAAAGGCATTTGATCACCTGGACTGGGTGTTCCTAAACAAAACTTTGAGTAAATTTGGCTTTGGGAATAAATTTAGGAACTGGATAACCATTTATACACTGATCCCGGGGCCAAAGGTTAAAGTAAATGGGGTGTTTTCAAATAGGTTCGCAATTCAGGAGAACCAGGCAGGTACCCTCCTCCCATTATTTGCTTTAAGTATGGAGCCATTTGCTGTTTCTATTAGACAATCTTCAACTTATAAGGGTATCAGGGTGAATGGATGGAGATCCAGATCTCCTTGTATACGGACGTGTACATTATTATACTTAATAGACCCAGTGGTTTTGGCCCCTTGTGTGCTGTCTCTGAGCAGGAGTTTGGAACCATCTCTAGGCTTTTGGGGTAAATGAGTCCAAGACTGTAATGCTTCCAGTTTCAGGTTGGGCTTTTCAACCTCTCCCTTGGTAGGGCAGTTTAGATGGGTGAAGGGTGGATTCTGTTACTTGGGAATTTGGATCCCGGACAACCTAGAAAACATATATGCCACAAACTATCTTAAGTTGCTCCAAAATATTCTGATTTGCTACTCCCTGAACCCCCGAGTTTCTGGAAAACATTGAAATCGCCTCTCAGTTTATTTGAATAATAAACTCCCAAGATTAAATGACAAATTTTGCAGGGTCCTAAGAAGGGTGGAGACCTCAGTTTGCCTAATTTTATCTTTTATTTTAGGCAGCTCAGTTGCAGGCCTTTAAAACTTTGTGGTCAGGTGAAGACTGCCCTCTTTGGACAGAACTAAAATGGCCGTTACTCCAGGAATTAAATTAGCAGATATTATCCATTTGGATTGGGCAGGTCTTTCCAAACTTCAAGTGTCAAATAAATGGGCAACAGTGCTTAAACAAGTTTGGATTTTGGTTGCTAAGAGAGAGGTTCCTTTGAAATTAACAATATGGATTCCTATCCGGACTTGTGCAGATTTTCTCCACCTGTAAACTGATTTGGGGTTTCAAGCTTTGGAAAGGTTGGACCTTTATAGATTGGGACAATTATATGATACACAACATCTTAAATGTTTTCTCAATTAAAACACATTTTGGCCTTTCAAATAAAGACCATTTTAGGTTTTACAAATTAGGCATTATTTAAGGAGCAAAGTGCTGACTTGCCGGACTCTCTGGATCCTAACCCTTTACTGAAGTTTCTCTCCCACATTTCTCTAACAGTAATCTGACTCATTTGGTGCCCAAGTGGTCTCCTTTTTAACAAACAACAACCAGATCCCTTTAAGGAAATTGGAGGTCAGTGGGAGAAGGAACCGGATGTCAGATTAGTATTGCAGAGTGGCAGAAAATTTGGAGTGGAGTGCACAGGACTACCTCTTCTTTTCTCCTGGTGGGCTTTTCACTGGAAGATCAATATTAGGTTCTTTTGTACTCAGTTATTACTCAACATTATGGTTCCTCACGATCAGACCTGTATTGGTGGGACTGCGGTAGTGGGCACACATGCCCATATCTTTTGGGGTGTCCCCATGTCAAGGGATGTTGGCAGGATATTATCCACAAATCTGAAAAATGTTTTGGTCACAACTTTCCTCTGATCCCAAGTGCTGGCTTATGGGATCTACCCACCTTTGTTTGTTTCAAAGACTCACAATTTTTGTTCTATATATTGATTTCTGCAGCTCAAAATATATTACTAAAAAATGGCTGGAGATTTGTCCCCTACCATTGATCTTTGGTACTCCATATGCCTGCAGCCCCAACTGATGGAACAACTGACCGCTCAGTTAAGATTACAGATAGAAAGGTTCAAGAGTAGGTGGTTGCCTTTTTTCATTATCAGGCTGGGAAGAGAGAGGACAGTACTTAGACATATTGGCTCAGGTTTCTTAAATAGGTGGGTTTTCACTCCTCTCTCGTGGCCCCAGAGACCTTACCATATAAACATAGACCAAGAATCTTGAGGCTTAACCACAATTCTTTCACATCTTCTTTGTTATTGATTAATCTAAATATAGAACAGAGCCCTTAACCTACTTTCATATTATATGTTTGAATTTTGTTATTTTAATTTGGAATATATTTAAGTATAGAATACCTCACATTCACTTGATGAGTTAAGTAAATAATAAATTGGAAACCTTGGTTTTGTTTTAGAGGACATATGCTGGATTTATCCATGGATTCCCCACCCCATTCCAGTAACCACTACCATTTTTACTCAGTTTAATTTGTCAAACAGAAAAGGAGGGTAATTATGTGTGGGATGTGGTTTAACCCTGAGCCTTTGGTCTGGTGTTGTTTTTTCCTTTCCTTTTTATTATTTATTGGGTTGGTGGTTCACTATGAGTTTGGTTTCTTTTGTACATCTCTTACTCTCTTCTCCCAGCCCATTATCATTTCCTTGTCATATTTGTAATAGTATGTCTATTAATTTGTTCTTGTTTTTAAGTTGTTCTATGTCTGTGTATGAGCTCTGAAAAATTTAATAAAGTACTATTTCAAATATATATATATATATATATATATATATATATATATATATATTGATGTACCCTATATTCCTTCTACCTTTTTTCTTTTATTAATTGTCCCTGAATGAGAAACAACTCTTCAGTATTGTTTTATCACTTTCCTCTTTTTGTGCTGATTTTGATGGCTCAATTATATATGAATTGCCTCTGAAATGCTCTCAGCCATAGTGTCAATATACTGCTCAAGTGAGGATATGTCTGCTTGTACTTTCATTCTTTGTTTTAATTGGGTAATTTCAGCTTGCAGTGTTACTAATATACAGCATTTGGACATTTAAACCCCAACTGTTCCTCCCCTCAGCATACATTTCACATTCACACACAGCTTCATACCAGAGTATCTTGTATCAAATTTGGGGATTTTTTCCAGCTTCTCCAGCTGACATGCACCAATGCACGTGTCTCTGCTCACCTGCTCACGCCACCCTGCTCACTGCAGGGTGAGCTATAAAGCTGCTGCACCAGAAATGACAGTTGGGATCAAGGGAGCACTCGCAACAAAAGTTGCAATTTAAAGTAAAATGTTAGCTGCTGAACAAGAGCCCAAGTTATTAGAGGGCTAGATGTGATAAAATGCACAGCAGAAGGTTAAAAACACTGTTTTTGTGTTTAGTAGTTTAGTCCCATACACAATGGGACTAGCTACTCCTTCCTATTTCCTGGAAGGAATAGGGCTCCAAAAGTAAATGAAGCAAAATACACAATCAAACAGTATATCTGCATTCCACAGACTCCCAGTGTTCTGCATGTTTGTGGAGTAGACACCTGACACTGAGATGGACAATTTACAAACCCTTCATGTCATAACCAGTGCAGTTTATGTCTACTTGATTGGTCGTAGGACCCAGGTTTAACTCAATATCTCCAGAAAGTATGAGCACTAATAGTATTAAGTATCATAATTTACAGTATATGAAGGGATATGATAAACAATGTTACATGAGGTCCCTACACCCTTATTGGTACCCCCAGAGGTACACCATAGACAACTGGTGCTTAGGTATATGTAATACTAATATATAGGGCTATGGGCATCTACCGTAAAGAGTAGATGTCAGGATATGTATGCATATTATTGTTATACACTTTGCTTTCTAATACATATATACATTTCTTATGTATTTCTTGCTTATAAGATGCTAGGACACCTGTATTCTTGTAATGATTATGATATATATATATATATAGTACAATCATCAGAAGATTGTCATCTTCTGATGATTTGCATTATTACATGGTCATGTATAATTATGTATAAGAACTGTACTCTTTTGTTTCACAAAGTGATGACTACTACAAAATTGTACAATGTTATCTTGGACTGTGGAGCCACCTCTAATTTAGCCAATAGGGCTCATCTCTGTAACTAGAAATGTTTCTGTCTTACAGTTACCATAGTAATTATCATAGGTATATAATGTGAGACACTGAGTCTTCTACCTTGGAGACCCCAGAAACACAGAGACACCTTGAGGTATAGGGAACACTTAGCATTGGCTCTCAGTTCGTGGTAAAAAAACTGCTTAGGGCAACTGTGATTTTATCCCTTTGGTAGTAATAAATAAGTTTATTACTCTTATGCAATGTGTCTGTGATTTATTGCATTCCCAATATTGCCAAGAACCTGAGAGTGAGGTTTAGACCTCCTGACAACAAATAGATAACATCACTTGGCAACAGATGCTGTAGCAGAGAAGATAAGGTGTCCTAGGATGAGTGCAGAGGTGGCATCAATGCATCTATCTAGTAGGATTGACATGTTGGAGTAGGTAAATAATTCTGGTCTGCATTCCCATATTTGTGGTGATTATATCTAGAAGCAGTTTCATGACAGTTCAGGAACATCTGAAGCATAGAAACATAGAAACATAGACTTTGATGGCAGATAAGGACAGCTAGGCCCATCTAGTCTGCCCATTTCCTACCTACAGAATAGGCTGCAGATCCTAGTTAACCAACAGCCTATTTCTTCCTACCCCACAAGAATTGCCTTATGTCTGTCCCATGGATTCTTGAATTCTCCCACAGTTTTAGACCCCAACCTCCTCAGGAAAGGCTGTTTCATGCATCCACTACCCTCTCTGTAAATAATACTTCTCCACATTGCCCCTGAACCGCCTCCTTCTATCTTTAAATTGTGTCCCTTGTTCTTGCACGTCTCTTTTCTGAAAGATGCTACCCTCTTGGACTTTGTTGATTCCACTGAGGTACTTAAAGTTTCTATCATGTCTCCCCTCCCTTCTTTCCTCAAGGGTATACGTATTAAGCTCCTTTAGTCTCTCCTCATACAGCTTCTCTTGCAGACCCTGCACCATTTTAGTTGCCCTCCTCTGGACTGCCTCTATCCTGTCTATGTCCTTGTGGAGATGGGGTCTCCAGAACTGGACACAGTACTCGGATGGGGTCTCACCAACTGTCTGTACAGAGGATAACAACTTCCTGTTTTCTGATGATGATGCCTCTCCCTATACATCCCAGTATACCCTCAGCTCCCCTACTGCCTCTCGCATTTTTGCTAACCTTAAGGTCATCTGATATGATTACCCCAGTCCCTTTCCTTTTTGCTGTTGTTACTACCTCCCACCCATTGTGTATTCTTGCCCTGGTTCTTGTTTCCCGGTGCATTATTTTGCACTTCTTTGCATTGAATCCTAGCTGCCATACTTCTGACCATTCCTCCAACCTTGCCAAATCCCTTTTCATCCTTTCCACACCTCCTTGTGTATCAACCGTTGCAGATCTTTGTGTCATCTGCAAAAGGCATACTTTTCCTTCAGTCCCTCTGCAATGTCACTGATGAAGACATTAAAAGGACTGGACCCAATACTGAACTCCCGCGGTACCCCACTAGTAACCCCCTTTCTTCAGAGTGGACCCATTTACAATTACCTTCTGTGTCTCTGTTGTGCAGCCAATGTTTTACAGGCTACCACCCTGGGACCCACTCCCAGGCTGGTTAACTTGACTATTAATCTTTGTGTGGGACTGTGTCAAATGCCTTGCTAAAGTCAAGATAGGCCATGTCCACAGCCCCTCCCTGGTCTACTACTTTGGTCACCCAGTCAAAGAAATCTATTAGATATCTGTCTGGCATGACCTTCCTGCTGTAAACCCATGCTGCCTTGGGTCCTGTGCTCCACTGGCCTCTAGGTACTCAACTATTCTTTCCTTCAGAAGTGACTCCATCACTTTCCCTAGCACAGAGGTCAGACTGACATGTCTGTAGTTTTCTGCCTCTGTCTTGGTCCCACTTTGTGAAGGGAATCACATCTGCCTTCCTCCAGTCCTTGAGTACCACACCATCCTCCATGATTTATTAAAAAGAGTAGCCAGTGGTTTCACTAATTCCTCCTTAATTCTTTTAGAATTCTGGGGTGAATTCCATCAGGACCCAGTTTTAGGAGTTCTTGCAGAACCCTTTTCTTTGTGAAAGGACTGGGATCGACCCCTTATCAAGAGTGCTTCTGTTAATTGGATTAGGCACTTCCCCTCCTCTTTTGTGAATACTGAGCAGAAATATTCATTCAGTATTCCTGCTTTTCACTGTCCCCTCTGCCCACCCACGTTCATTCTATTCAGCCTCACTATCCCTCCTTTGTCTTTCTACACTCGCTGATGTACCTATAAAGGTTTTATCCCCCTTCTTAACTGGGTTGGCTATCTTTCCTCAGTTTGGGCCTTTGCTATTCTGACTTCCTCCTGCTTCCTTCTGCCTTAACTGGTAAGCAGAGTGAGAGGTAGCACTAGTAGGATTTGCCTAGCCATCATTAGCCATTGGTATGGGTATGAGCAAAGGGCATTTTAATTTTTGTCCAAGGGTAGCCAGATGAGAATGTCTGAAAGAGAAGTGTAAGAGGAGTCAGAGGATTATCAGGGAAGGGGGACCCTGGGACGAGTAACTACTGAACCCGGAGTTACAGGAGGAGAGGTGGAATAGACATCTAGGAAAAGGATAATGTAAGAATACAGAATTTCAAGAGGTGGAAGAAATGGTGGGATGCTGAAGATCTGAGCTATAGTTGCTGTAAATATCACTTGGAGGGCTGAAAACTACCTATACTGAGAGAGAGCACTAATCTATAAGCCTAGTTGGAATTCAGGATATCAGTATATTCACAACAAAATTGAAGCTATTACAAACTGCAGCACTCAGCATGAATTTACATTTTAGTAGATAGGACAGAGCAGTTTTAGCAGTAAGGAGGCAATGCAATTACAGGAGCTATGGGTGATCTAACTGTACTCAGTAGGAGTTTAGTGTGCAGAGTTTTAGTAGTTTTGTTGACAGTGTAAACAAAGAAGCTATAATCTGTGAATCTAATTACAGCTGTGGGGTGTAATTTTTAAACACAGTGTAGTTATCAGCAGAAGGAGCTGTGACTAATAGTGAATGCAGCATTGGAACATAGGGTGAATTAAATAATTAGGGATTGTCACCAAAAGGGCAACTTAGAGGGAGCAGTGTAGGCTGCATGGTGTGGGATGAACTGAGATAGGTATTGCCACTTTAATTAATATAGAGCAGCTGCTAGATACCTGGAGAAACTAGGGACAAATAATTACAAATCAAAATAGGGTTCTGACCAGAGTGAGCAGATTTGTTTGAAATTATAACTGAGAGGGACCTGGGGGTGGTGGTGGATGTCAAGATGAACAACTCTGAGACTTGTAGGAGGGCAGCAGCTAAGCCAACAGGATGCTGATGCATCACTAGGGGATCACCTCCAGAAGGAGGGGAAGGATACTCCTCTGTATAACTGCTTGGTGAGGCCGCACTTGAGTACTGCATGCAGTTTTGGAGGCCACACTTAAAGAGGGACATTAACCTCCTGGAGAGGGTCCAGAGGAGGGCAACCAAATGATTTGGGGCTTGGGGGACAGGACCTATGAGGAGAGGTTCAAGAGATAAATATGTACACATTGGAAGAGAGAAGGGACTGGGGAACATGATAGAGGCCTTCAGGTACATGAAGAGGGTAAATAGGGAGAAACAGTCAGGGTGCTTCTGAAGGAAGGAGGAAGGGGCCACTAGAGGGCATGGAGGAAGCTGAGGGGGAAGATTCAGGGAGAAAGGAGGAGGTGCTACTTCACTGAGAGGGTGGTGGAGCCATGGAATGCACTGCCTAGGGGCTGGTGGAGGCAGAGACAGTGAGGGGTTCAAGAGGGGTGGGACAGGTACAGGGAAGGATTCTGGAAGCAAACTAATGCAGCAAGAATATCCAGAACTGGGAAGGAGAAGCCAGAGAAGGCGAGAGGGACAGCAAGGTCAGCACCCAGGGTGGGGATGACCAAACGAGCAGACATGAAAGACCGTTAGGCCTATTCTGCTGGCATTTTAGTATGTTAGTATAGTTCTAAGTGAAAACTCTAGTGAAAACAAAGCCTAATACTAAGGACTCAGGAAGCAAGAGGGAATGAGGAAGTATCTGCCAAGAGGTATTCATTCATGTTTTATAAGCTGGCAAGTGAGACAGAAGAGTATTGGCTAGAGGTAGAGGTGGAGTGGAAGGATCACCTTTAAAAATTAATATTCACACTGGAGGAGAAAAGGGTGGAGCAGAGGTGTATTTAACAGAGAACGTAGGAGGCCCCTCCAAAAAGCAGTCTAACAGGAGCTCCCAGCTCCAGCTGCTTGGTGAATATAGTAGCAACATGAGCTGGCAGGCTCAGTAAGAAATTAACTTCAGCATCTGGGGCCAGAAAAAGGCACCAAGGTTTAAAACTGAGCAGGTCCTGTCCCATAGCTTCTGATGGCCAGCTGAGGATGTCGGAACAAAGGCTTATAATATCACTTTTATAATATTGTACTTGGATTCACTCGGCCTTATCCAAAATTATTTCATAAATTACCAAAAATAATAAATATTCACATGTGATATTATCCTATGCTCTCAGACTCAAAAATGATGGTGAAGAACACTACCACACTTTAAATTATATAAGAAATAAATATATTTTATTCACATATGTACAAGTCCTAAATATTCATAACTAGCATAAATATCAAGCATAATAAAAGCAATGTAAACAAAACTATAATGTAAACAAAACAGGTTTTAGAAAATCAAGTAAATCTAGTAAAACAAATTTTAGCAACTAAACAATGTAAATGAGTAGCGCTATTCATCATAATACATGACAGTTTATACCATTTCTTTAGCATACTTATAAATAGTATGACTTTTTACTATGAGAACTTGCAACTCATTACACTAGTGTTTCAGATTATCTTAGTATGATACTGTTTAAACTTTATAGTATGAAAAAGGTTTTTCTTTAGATTTAAATTCAAGCTTAACCATAAACCCAAACTTTGGAGTTAATATGCATTAAGTTATCACCCCAGATAGCCAAATAAGTACTAATAGTAGGATAAAGGAATACTTATATTTTAGTTATCTGTAGATGTGGTCTTCTACTTTTAGCTTTGAAAGTCTTGGTGAGAACTTTGGTTTTGGATGACAAATGTCCTTGGTGGTGAGTTTGGCTTTAGTCAGCTGTTTTTTCCCTTGAACCTGGAACTGTAGAGTCTTTTGACATCAATGAAGCAATGCAGGCTTGAATCCTTCTTGCTTGACTTCACAAATCATCAAAAGTCACTTCAGGATTTGGTGGGAAAAATCAGACAAGATTTTAACAGTTCAGCACAGTCTGTAGAAAGATCTCTCCTGTGGACAGCAATGTTGTTTTGGGTAGCTGGACTTGAGACTCTTCTGTTTCAGTTAATTTCTGCATTTGAACCTGCAACTCTGGACTCACTGTTATTTAACAGCACTGCAGGCTAGCTGGTTGGTAAAATCCAAAGTCAGTCTCTTGTTCAGGCTTTTAACAGAAATTCTAAAACATTACTTTTAGTCCAAATTCTCAGTATGCAAAACATATGCCTTGCTTAATCCAATACTGGAAGAAAGTTCTTTCTGTAACAGTCAGTTATAGCAGCTGGTTTAGCAGCCTTGCGTGGCAAATGTCAAAGCTCAATTAATGTTCGCAAGCAGGTGTAGTTTCAGGCCTTGTGGCCTAGTACAAGTCCAAGCTCATCCAAAATTGTCAGGGCATCCAACACAGGTCATCACACACTAAAGAATTAAACAGTTCTGGGCTGGCTTTGACAACATTCCATTTATGCCCCCTTTGCTGGGCGATATCACCATCAAGTTATGATTAGTCTGAGTAGTCTTTGAGGGTGATACTGTTAGCCTCTCCTAAGCCATTTTTATCAGTATGATCTCACCCTGAAAAAATATTTTGATATAAAAAACTTTTCTTTCTTGCATCTATATGCACTTTGTACATATATAAAATTCACATTTTAGATGCAACTTAAAGAGAGGATTCATTTGACACCAAACATGAGGGTGTCAATCCTAATATAAAATCTATAATTTATAAAAGCACTATAAAACTTTTTCCTTTATAGATATCTAAAACTATTTACGGATTTCAGAAGTACCTTTTTCCTGTTTAAAATAATGATACTTTGGCATACCTGCTATAATTAGGAACAGTATAAATTTAGCAAACTTCTTTAAGACAGGGATCTTCTTTGTTTAAAATAAATGAACCGTGACCTCACATTGCTATCCAGAAGCTTATAATCCACCTGACTAGTTGTTTTCATTAGATAAACACTTCAACTCTCATTCCATTGAAAAGGTGGCAAGATCAGCTACTACAGACACCAAACTTGCCAATATATTTTAAACAGTTTTGGTGCTACAGATTTTTGTAAATAGCTCACAATACACTTCATTGATGGGTTTAAAACTTACTCACTGGGCAGGTACATGCAATAACCTGCATAATTTTGAAATGTATCAGAGTTTTTGTATATTTTCTATAAATAAAAGTCTTACTTTCTTAAAGCCAGTCTGAATCTGTGTTAACCTCTAAGATTTGCTCTGGCTGGTACTAAAAAACAAGATCGTAAATTATGTGTTGTTTCAAGCTCTTCTGCTACTAATTGGAAGAGGCCATGTAATTTAAACAGACTATCCCTGAAACAACTTTTTTGTTCTTGGGGTTGACCATGTATGCTGTATTCCTTTTCATGGCATCATTTCTCCATTTTAGTATTCAAGCCTTAGCAGCATTGCCCTTGTTTTAAAGTTCATTTAAACAGTAATTTGACCACAAACATTTATAAGACCTAATAATTAAGCCAATATAATACTATAATAAAATATTTTAATCAAATTAGTTCTATTCACACAGGAGCTTCAGTCAGGAGTAGCGAGGAGCTGGGAGGGGCTTCTTTCAAGGCTAGCCCTCCTCGACCATAGGGAATGAGGAGAAAATTAGTCTTAAGCAATTTGGGCAAAAACAGGGCAGGGCCAGTAAAGATAAGCAGACAAAAAATTATAAAGGGGGATGGAGGAGACCAAATTTCAAGTAGAGAATTAATCAGCAGGATCTGGTCATAGTAGAGAAAGAGCGAGGAGGGACAACAAGTCTTTAAACTATTGCAGTCCCACAGTATTTAGAGTAGGAACGCAAAATTATTATTTTTTCTTAAATTTTAAATAAAATCAAGAGTCTAACAGGAGCTGCCAGCAGCAACTGCTTGGTGAATGTAAGCAGCAGGGCGTGAGCATGCTCAGTAAGAAATTAAACTGGAAGGCTCAGTAAGAAATTAACTCCAGTACCCTTTTAAAATATCTAGTCTTTTCTCTGTGTGCATTTGCTGGCACTGGCATTAACATAGAATTACAATAGAAATACATACAACAGAATACTATCTACAAGTAAGGGCTAGCAGCTGGGCAGCTCAGCACAAGCTGTACCAATTCGACACAAGAAATACCCAGCAGATGGTCACCATAAAGGCTGCCCTGAATAATATTACTTCAGATATGCCTGAGAGCACTTGTTCCAACTCTCCCTACACATGTTCCAACAGGCCAGGATTAACTGGCTGCCAATGGTCTATCTTCCTATGCATTCCTTGTGCCCATCCTTCCAAGATGTTGTCAAACCTAAATGCTGACATGTTACTTTTCATCCCCATCAGTTTTGAAAATGTAAGAATGCATGGATAGACATAAGGGATTCCTGGCAGTCAGGGTAAGGAGCAATAGGCCTGTAGAAAATGTAAAGGAGTTTATGTTTAAATGAGTAGACTGGGTGGGTCATATGTCCTTATCTGATGACAATATCTATGTGTCTATGTATTTATGTATCTAACCGGCCAAGCCTGCATTTGCTAGCCCACCATTCAAAGTTTGAACCCCTTTTGCTTTTTCAAAAAGCACATATTAGCACATATGTTTCACCAAACTACTGTATAGCACACATTTGTCCACCTTGTGAATCTCTTGTGTTAAAAAACTCTCCACCAACCTTTCCCCTTATATGCTGGCCTTGTGGTTGGAGCTAAAGCATTCTTAGTTATCTCCAAAATGTCTGGCTTACCAATTCCCACGTAGAGGCTGGGACTACTCGCAATTCTCCTCCACTTCTGGTGGCAGATCCCAGAACCTCTGCCACTGGAAATGAGAATGAGCACCAGCAATGCCATATTAAACCCCAGGCACATACAGCACCTTACATTGAATATTTAACATTAGACATTTCAACACAAACACCTTCTTCATATCCCCATTGGCACTTTGGCCCCAGTTGACCATTAATGTGTACACCACACCCATGTTGTCCAACAGAAACATGATCTTCTTAACCCCAAAACCTGTTGCCTTACCTAGGAGGACACAAAACTGGCTAAAACTCTAACAAGTTGACATTTTTGACAGCCCTACCTCTTACCAACTAACTGGCCACTGTTCTTTGACCAAGCTCCTTTAAGTATGCCCCAAGCCAAAACTTTCAGATGCATCTATGTAAGCTCTGTGTTGCAGCTTCCTCAATGTAATTTTGCATGCCCCTAAAACCTAGGTCAACAATTCCGACACGGTCTGACCCTTATCTTACAGTAAATCTCAGTTCCCATCAAGGACAGTGCTGGACAAAGGCCTTCTGTCTTGGCCTTTGTCAGGAACACTCTAAAGCCTGCACACACATTCTGAAACACCTTCAGCAAGTGTCCACACTCCCCAGTTCCAGCCCTTCCCACAAACACGGAAATCATCCAAATAAGGAACACCTTCCATCAGCTCTGCTGTCTTCACTGTCATCCACTGTAAAAATGTGCATGCATTTGTTTCTGTAGTACTGTCCTTTGAATTTCATCCAAGTAAATACCTGTTTCTTTCATGCACCAGTAATAACCTACATTCTGACTTGATCCAAAAATTCAAATCAAAATTTATTTTTAAAGCACTTTCAATAACCCAAAGTGCGTATACAATACAAAACCTTAATCCAAAAATAAAATCAAGGCAGCAGTAACAATACTAAACAGTTTCCCAAATGCCATTTCAAATCAATATGTTTTAATAAAGATTGGAAAACCTCAGTGGACAGGCAGTCTTTAATTTGGTAAGGTAGAGAATTTCACAGGTTGGGGCTACAAAAGAAAAAGCCCTAGCACCAGATGTCTGTAAGCGAACCCTGGGAACCTCTAGCAATCCCTCGTTAGTGGAGCAGAGAAGGCGGATGGGGCTGAAGGAGGTCTTGCAGTAACCTGGTCCCTGTCCATGTAGGGTCTTATAGGTCAGCAATGCGACACTGAAAGTGATCCTCCATCACACTGGCAGCCAGTGCAGTTCACACAGCACAGGTGAGATATGGCTAGATCTTGACAACCCTGTCAACAACCTGGTGCAGCATTCTGCACCAGCTGCAGGTGGTGGAGATCCACCTCTGGTAACCCTAGGTATAGAGCACTGCAGTAATCCAGATGAGAAGACACAAAGGCATGAACCAATGTAGGAAGGTCTTCAGGCAGAGCAAGGTGCTTATCAGAGCGATGTTCTTCAGATGATAAAATGAGGACTTGACAATGGCTGACACCTAAGCTTTAAGCATCAGTTCACTGTCAAGCACAATGCCTAGATTCCAACCTGTTCATAAGGTCTCAACTGGCTACCTCTAGCACAAGGCCAGATGATTGTCCATGAGTCAACTTCTGTACTTCTAACCTGGGCCACCACCAACACCTCAGTCTTGTCTGGATTCAGTCTCAACCAGTTCATACTTATCCAGTCCTGAACCTCAGTGAGGCAGTTGTTAAAGACCTTGATTGCATTGTCCTTTTCAGGTACAAAGGATATGTAGAGCTAAGTATCATCAGCATAGCAGTGAAAACTCAGCCCATACCACATTATAATGTCTCCCAATGGCAGCATATACACCGTGAATGACAAGAAGGACAGCACAGAACCCTGTGGCACCCCTACAAGGCAGGGGAAGGGGCAGAGGAAAATCCCTGACACCACCCTCTGATTCCTGCCTGTGAGGAAAGAATGGAACCATCTGAGGACAGTCCCAACAGTCAACAGAGTAGCTGCAGGTGTTCCAGCAGTACCCCATGATCCACAGTGTCAAATGCTGCAAAAGATCAAGGAGGACCTGAATTGAATGACTCCTCTGATCCCTCACTATTATGAGATCATTTAGTTCTCAAACCAATACCGTCTCGGTACTATGCCTCTTTCTGAAACCAGACTGAGAGGATCATAGACTTCGTGGGTGGGTGGAAAGAAAGCTCTTGAGCTGCAACGACTATCTTCTCAATAACCTTGTCCAAAAAGGGCAGGTTAGAGATTGGTCTGTATTTGGCAAGACAGTTTGGGTCACAGGAAGAATTATTCAAAAGGTGTCACCATAGCCTCCTTCAAAGGGTCTGGAAACACCCCTGATCCAGTGAACACCAGACTATCTCAGCAAGGATCAGTCTGATGACATCCAAACACCCTACAAGGAGGTGGGTAGGATCAGTATCCAAGCTACAGTACATCGGTCACAAGCTCTGAACAATCTTCACAATATCCATGATCACTGGCTGATTGAAATCTGTCCAGACTGACCGTGCCTGTGTCCTCACATTGATCACTGCCATGCTCATTTGAATGAGTCAGGTAGATCTCTGACCTGATAGAGGACACCTAATCTGCAGTGAACTGAGCAAACTCGTCACACTTTAACTGCTAAAATCTCTCTGGCCCTGGAGGCAGGCTGGATTTCACAGCCTGTCTACGGTCTGGAAGAGCTGAGCTGGTCGGTTGTTTGCAGCATCAATCTCCCTGGACCGAACTCTGCCTTCTTATGGGAGAGTGCTGATTGATAGTCCGAGTAACAGGCAATCAACCTAAGTCTGGTCTCTTCCAGGCCACGTTTCCACCAACACCATTCCAACCTTCACCCCATCTCTTTAACTCCCTCAGTCCCATCAAACCAAGGGGATAAAGGATGGAGAGGGAGAGGCAAACTCAGACAGGAGCTATGGATTCCAGGGCCCTCAGCACTATACTATTATAGTGCACTACTAGGTCCCTGGATCTGAGTATTCCAATGGCCTATTCGATAGGTCCAGCACCACCATCAGACCCTCTGGAGAAACACCCCTCAAAGGGCTGTACTGGACCATCTCCAAAGGCAGGTCTCATAGGGGAGCCATGAAACTGAACCTTATGGAGTGATGGTCCTACCATCCAACCAGTTCCACCATCAAGTCAGTGGCCTCCATTCCTAGGAGGAACACCAGATCCAAGGAGTGACATTGAGCATAGGTTGCAGTGGTAGTACCTGTGTGAAGCCCAATGAGTAGAAATGCAGCAAATTTAAATTCCACTGGTGAAGTGCCTTAGTGAGCACTTTGCTTTGTCACCCCCACATGGAGAGGCCAATGCAAAGGCTCACTTTGCCTAGTAATTATTACTTTGCATTGTTATTCCATCTTAATGTGAAGCAAGGCAAGTGACAACAATATTTGGCATCCCTTCACAAGACACAGTCATCAAAATTAATGTGCATCCCAAATGCTCATATCTTGTGTCCAGAAAACTCCCAGTGCTGATGAAGTGTAATGAGAGCACAAGAAATGCAAAGTCTCCCAAAATTAATAGCACACTCAGACATGATGCATGCAGTAGTCACACACAGTCACCAGAATTAATGTAGTCCCCAAATACTACTGTCTTGTGTCCAGAAAATTTCCCAGTGCTGAGTATGAAATGAGAGCGAACAAGAAATGCTAAGTCACCCAGAATTAATAGTGCACTCTGTCATGTATGCATTGGTCACACACATATTCACCAGAATTAATTTGCATCCACAAAATGCTACTGTCTTGTGTCCAGAAAATTACCCAGTGCTGATGAAGTGAAATGAGACGGTAACAAAAATGCAGTCTCCCAGAATTAATGGTGCACTCCATCATGTGTGCAGTGGTCACATACAGTCATCAGAATTAATGTGCATCCCAAAATGCTACTGTCTTATGTCCAGAAAATTCCTAGTGCTGACAAAGTGAAATGAGAGCAAAACAAGAAATGCAAAGTCTCTCAGAAGTAATGGTGTACTACAAATGCACAGACAGATTAAGACTGTACTGCACATTCAAATGATGCAGATGCAAAGGCACAACGACATCTAGCCAGTGCTCTTCAGTCAGAAATCCAAATCTAGAAAAGAATACATTTTGCCGTTTGGGGAGTGCACAGCAGTAACAGTCCACTACCAGTAAAGATACCACAAAGCAGTATAAAAAATTCATGGAGGTGCGGTGGATAGAAGGTTCACACTGCTGCAGTTACTCTGTGGCACAATAAAAGGTGTCTGATTTAATGGCACGCATCGCACACACACTCACACACACTACAAGTAATGCGTAGCAAATTGAAAACCTTTAGTAGTATAACCAAATGTTTTAAACAGACAAATTATACACTGCTGCACCACAACAATCAGCACAAAAATTCCAAGAATTACTGAAAGTATTACTGTGTGTACAATAACACAGTTCTCCAAGAAAAACATAACCAAACAGAAAGACTGCCTTTTTCTCCCAGTTAATCCACCTACACCACAGATACACCCTCCCCAAAGCACACTTCACAGTATACAGACTGACAGTTCTAAATTAACATTCAAAATCCACACACAAACAATAAACACTCGATAATATGAGCACAGGAGGGTTTCCATACTTGATGTAGTAAATTGTGAGCAAAAAAGAGCTCAAAAGACATTAACAGCTTTTCGAGGATTTGAATCGAGAGCTCTGAAAGAAAACTGTCTCCATCTTCCACTACACACATTGCACAGAACTGAGGCTGTGCAGACCAATCTAGAGCCCATGTGACCTGCAATCCCATAAAGCACTGCAAAATTTGCTTTGGAGCTCAAAAACAAGGAGAAGTGAGGCGAGTACATTGATTTCAATGTACTACACCTTAAATTGGTGGAAACTGGTTTGGGGAAGGTGGAATAACATAAAGTCATTGTTTCAATGGACTTCATCTTCCCATTATAATGCAAAATACTCCGCCGCATTGTGGAGCCCGTGGATTCCGCATTACTCTGCAAATCACTTTGCAGTGCGGTTGTGGCCACTTAGCCCAATCGCTACCAATGAGATCATCAGTTGGAGGAAGTTCTGACCAAAATGCAGAGTTCATTGTCAACCCAGGCATTGAAATTCCCCAGGACCAACCACCTGGGGATTTCAACACCATGTCAACCATGAAGTCCTCAACTTCTTGCAGGAAAACGCTCCCATCTCCGTGTGGACGGTAGATGAGAAGGATCCTGCTGCCCACACCTGCTCCCATGATACACTCCAAGGATCTTTGGTCCCCACTGGGACCTCCACAAGGCCCAGTTCCATCTTAAAATAAATGGCTACACCCTGCCCCTATGATTCAATCTCAGGTGGTGAATCACCACGTATCTGGCCAGAACTACTGATTCCAACACAGGACCAGTATTCTCATCCAGCCAAGTCTCGGTGATACAAGCCAGGTCAGATGACTCAACAAGATCAGCAATAACTGCTGTCTTGATTTTTATCCATCTGGCATTGCTTAACACTGCCCGGGTTGGATGAAAGGCCATGGAAGAGAAGGTTACTTGCCCACTACTCATGGAGCCCTCGGTATGGAACCAGGCAGGGAAGACCCCTTCCTGGACCCATTTTGCCCTGGAGTGCCTCCTTGGTCTCACTACCCCAATAAGCCCACCCTGTGCCCCTTCCCCCAGCCCCACCAACCCTTCTGTGTAATCCCCAAAGCCCGACAATGCCTATATACTATAGGCTACAATGAGGACTACAAAGGGCATAGGTCTCTCGGCCTAGATGGGGATTAGAGCCTACCACTGAAGGAAGGCACCAACACATGCTGCCAACACAATATCAACAGTAACTCAAAATAAACAATAACAAAAATCCCTTTTTATAAAACCAACACCCAAAAAGAAAATAAACCTCCAATACACCTAAAATTAACAATAAGTCAGTAAATCATAAAGTCCACAGAGCAGTCTATTTAGTCTCCACAACATATTTTAAAATAAACACCCCACAAACTCTCACTTTGGGGACAAGTCCAGTAAGCATCCAGGAGGCACCAGTCTCACCTCAGCCTCCATGAATTAACACTATTAGCTATACAAAGTACAATACTCAGTGCTTAAGAAAAAAGTTTCATCTTCCTGAGCCAGACAATAAAGACGAAAGATAAAAATATTTCAGACCAGGTCTACACAGATCCAGAGGCAGATTTCTTGGCAGGCTAATCCAATAAAGAGTCACTAAAGTTCTTCATCTCACCATTAGAAATCCTCAGACTCTGCAAAAGGTTCTCAGAAGCACAAACAGGCTCTTACACACCCACCACCTGAGGAGGCTAGGGCAGCCCAAATAATCCCACAGACTATGGTCTCTGAGGGACCTCCCAGTTAATACCAGCCATTCCCCGGCACCTAGGAGGGTCTGGGACCAGAGCCAGCCCTACGGCTGACTCTCTCCTTGAGCCTCCTGTCCAGGAACCAGGCACCTATAATCACCCCCAGAGCGCAGATGCAGAGAACTCTGTTAGGCGTCTATCACCAAACCAGGTTTTGCGCAGACCTGATATCTCTCTTGCAAACAAAGCCACTTTTCCTGCCACAATTATCACTTCTGCTGCCCTGTCTAATAAAGTTGTCCCTCTCCACAAAAGCAGTAGTAAAGAAGAAGTGGGAACTAAATGCAGGTAAGTCTAACCGGTAGTTGGAAAGATAATAGAGGCACTCCCTCAGGAAAGAATAGTGGGACACCTGAAACAAATGGATTGATGGCCCCAGGTAACATGGCTCTCTGCAGGATGATCCTGTCAAACTAATCTGATAAATTTCTTTGACTGGGTGACAAAGGCAGTAGATCGAGGGGTGGTAGATTTTGCCTACCTTGGTTTCAACAAAGCCTTTGATGCAGTCCCACATAGGAGACTGGTCAACAAGCAAGGCAGCCTGGGA
This sequence comes from Neoceratodus forsteri, assembly GCA_016271365.2. NCBI lineage: Eukaryota > Metazoa > Chordata > Ceratodontiformes > Ceratodontidae > Neoceratodus > Neoceratodus forsteri. Next base: position 90,801,764 of record CM028136.1, read on the forward strand.
TTGGGACACAAGGTGGTCAACTGGATTGGAAACTAGTTAGAGGTGCAGAAAACAGATGGTAGTGGTGAATGGAACCCAATCAGATTAAAGGCACATGACCAATGAGGTACCTCAGGGTTAGTTCTGGGGCCAGACCTCTTCAATGTCTTCATCAGTGACATTGCATATGGGCTGGAGGAAAGGTTTGTCTGTTTGAGGATGACACCAAGATCTGAAACAAGGTGGATACTCTGGAGGGGTGGAAAAGATGAGAAAGATCTGAAACTGCTGGAAAGATGGTCAGGGATTGACAGCTAAAATGTACTGTAAAGAAGTGCAAAATCATGCATGTGGGGGCAGGAAGCCTGGGGTGAGTTACAGGTTGGGGAGGGGAGCTGCTAACAGGAACTAAAGAGAGAGGGACTTGGGGTCATACTCACTGATGACTTGAATGCTGCTAGACAGATGGCAAAGGTTTGAGAAAGGCCAGTGGAATTTTTGGGTGTATTTATTTTATTTATTTATTTAGCTTTTGTTTTCCAGGTAAGCACACTAGACAGACAAGTGCCTATTTTCAGGAGCAACCCAGGAGAGTTGCAAAGGCAAACAATACATCAGAGACAAGGTGACAATTAGTCAATCACGGTATAGTACAGTACAATGCAGGCAGAGAGCCCAAGCAAATAACATATAGTGAACATGGTAGCAACAGGTTCAACACGGTACAGACAGGAAATAGGCAACAGACTGCAGCCAGGTACAGGCAGGTAGAAATACAAAGTAAATGCAGCAAATAGGGCATGGTGGCCAGTGGAGGTGGCCAAAGGGCAACCAGATGTCAGCGGAGCCTTTTCGAGAGTGCAGTCAACATGATGTCTTGCAAGCTGTTGGAGGACATCAGGGCAACATGGAAGGAGGACGACTAGGAGCAGAGGCAGCCTGATGCATGTTTTAGGTGGTCCCAAAGGGATGACCTGAAACTCTGGTGGGAAGGGTGGTCCTTACATGAGCAGGAGTTGATTCTAAGCTCTGGGGGCAAGGACACTGAAAGCCCGGTCCCCTGTGTGGAATGGGTTTTGGGACCACGAGGGCCTGGGAATCAGTAGACCTCATTCAATAACCAGAGGGGACAGATTTTAGCAGATCAGCAAGTGCAGGAGGAGTGATGACTGGAGGATGTTATCCTAAGTTGCCCAAGACAAAGGATCGATGGTTACTGAGGACAGCCACCCCAGCCTAGCATAGAGCTGACAGTGGTATGTGAGAGGGAAGTGATAGAGCGAATCAACAAATATTGTTGTACACTGTGTCCCATTTCATGAGCGAGGTTTTGGTGGCATTCACATAGGAGGTGAGCCCATAACAAAGCGTGAGAAGAAGCACCCTTTTGGCAATGGTGAGCCAGGCCACAGGGATGAGGCAGCTCTTTGCCCTGTATGCCAGGCCCAGTTTATAGTCAGTGGTCCTGCAGGAGTTTCATATGTGCAGGAGAGGTCCAGCTGGGGGTCAAGGGTGATCCCCAGGTACTTGAAGAGTCTACCACCTTAATAGGGCACTGGCCAGTCCAACAAATTCCAGAGGTTCCAGGTACACTCTCATCTTGGCACGGGACCCAAATAGCATGGCCTGCATCTTCTGGAGATTGACAACAAGCTTGTTTGCCATAAGCCAAGATTGAATGCAGGCAAATCAGAGCTGAGTCTAGTGTTCATATCCCTCCTTTCATGGAAACTGGCCAGAAGCACAAGGTCATCAGCATAAAAGGTAGCAAGCCCAAAGGCAGGGACCATGCACAATTTGTTAACAAAGATTGAGAACAGTAGGGGACCAAGTACAGACCCCTGGGGAACCCCACGAGTTACAGGGACAAACTCAGAGAGGGTTTGTTGGAACCTTGTGCACAGTTGTCTGCCCGAGAGGTAGTTTGCAAACCAGGCTAGGACAGGATGGAGAAGCTGAGGAACTGAAGAGCAGCCTCAGTAGAGAGTGATCGATCAAATCAAAGGCCTTAGTCAGGTCAATCAAAATGGCACCTGTGAGTTTGCCTTGGTCAGTCACCACCCTGATGGTGGAGGTGACCTGGGCAAGGGCAGTGGAGGTACTGTGTCCTTCCGAACCCGTGCTGTGCAGGGAGAGGAGGTCATGGGTCTGGAGGAAGTGAGAGAGCTGGGAGGATACTACCTTTTCCAGAAGCTTGTTGATCGGAAGATAGTATCGCTTATTGGGCGATACTTATCCAGGATTTTGGGATCATCACGCTTGAGGACAGGGTAACCCGTGCCATCTTACATATGGCAGGGACAGATCCAGATATAAGGGAGGAGTTGAGGATGTGTGTAATGGACCATGCCAGAAGGGGATTCCCAGCCTGAGCAATCTGGGCTCAAGACTGGCATTCCCAGCTCTGGCATGTGGGGATAGCCCAGCCAGGAGCTTCCGTGTATCTTTGCAGGAAACAGCTTTAAAATAGAAGGGAGGGTGAAAGAATGGGCAGTGTGTTGTCAGTGGGGCCCAGGGTCATTGCCTACTGAGGATGAGGGGCATGGGCAGGTTGATCAGTGAACAGGACGTTGAAGGCATTAGCTATAGTCCAGGAATTATTACAACTGACTCCATTGATATGCATGTCGGAGACCTGGGGAAGGGCAGGCCAACTGACAGTATGCTTGATGGTGCACCAGAAGCACCTGGGATCCTTAGCTGATTCTACGAGTGAGGTTTACAGAAATCACTCTTGGCAGAGCAGATCACCTGCTTACACATGTTTCTGAGCTGCCTATATTCCTCATAGTCTTTTTATCTCCAGAGGCCTTAGAATTATGCCAGGTTTTATCCCTGAGCTTCATCTGGGCAAACAGGGCCTCATGCAGCCTATTTTGTGACTGTGCCCCTACTCTTCTTTTAATGAGTGGGGCATGTCTATCTTGTATGGGGATGAAGAGGGATAGAAAGCAGTCAAGAGCAGCAGATGGGTCACTGCTTGCATAGACCAAGGACCAGTTGGACATGCTGAGGTCGGCAAGGAAATTATTGTGATTAAATTTAGAGTAGTCCTGCATTTGAATGACTTTTGAGGGACACTGGTCATAATGACCTTCCAGATACAGTAGGTCAGAGAATGGTCCTACATGGAGTTAGAGAAGAGGTCAGAGGCAGTGATGAGGTCAGGCCTGTTGCTCAGCATCCAGTCAAGAAGAGTGCCTTTTCTCCCGAGGGAAGACCTGGTGGGCACTGTGATAAGATGGCCTAGGGCAAGACCAGACAGGAGGAAGGGGAATCACAAGCTGAAGGAGGAAGGTAATAATTCCACTGTATAAGACCCTAGTGAGACCTCACACTTGAATATGGTGTACAGTTCTGGAGAGCACACCTTTGAAAGGACATTGATAAAATAGAGATAGTGCAGAGGAGGGGAACCAAAATGGTGACGGGATTACATCACAAGCCTTACAAGGAGAGAATGAGAGACCTCAATTTATATATGCTGGAACAAAGAAGGAGAGGAGAGAGGTGACATGATAGAAACATTCAAATATCTCAAGGGCATTAACAAAGTCAAAGGGACAACATATTCCAGATTAATAGTAGTGATAGGACAGAAGGCAGGACATGAGGCTGAGGGTGGCTGCATAAGGGAAATGTCAGGAAGTTATTTTTATGAAAGAGTAGGGGAACTTGGAATAGCCTGCCCAGAAGGTGGTGGCAGCCCATACAGTGACAGGCATCAAACATGCAGAAAGAGAAATGAAGGAATTATACAGATAGGAAAAAAAGCTGAAGCCAATGACCAGATAGGATCACTGGATGCTTCAGTAGGCAGCTTAAATGAGCAGACTGATGGGCCTAGTAGTTCTTACCAGCTGACAGCATCTTTCTATCAATACTGTGAAGCATGGGTGGATGCAGCCATAGACAGAGTCCCTTCTGGATAAGACAGGTGGTTTCTCATCAAGAACTCTCCTGGTGCATATTTGGCACCAACCTGGACAGGGGTTCCTAAATAGAGGAGATAGCCAGCAACAGCCATACCAAACTAATTTTGTTGATCAAGCTTCAAGGAAGGAGTAAGGTGGAAGTTAAGAGATGAAGGCTTTTGTCAGTGAGGACAGCATAGAAGACAGTGTCTTGTTTAACACTAAAAACATTGGGGAAGAAATATATTTTACTGCAGGTAAGTATTATTGTGCTTGCTCTTTGTTTTGGGTGGTATTTAGCTGACTCTTTCTTTTAAATGATTAGTCTGTGGAGTGTGCCATGTAAAGCTTAGACCTGGTTCTCTCAAATGGAGATGGAGAGAGATCACAGATGTAGAAGTGGGCAGCCATCTGGGAACTAGCGACCATCGAACAATATGGCTCACAATAAACACAATAGAGTCAAGCCATACAGAGGCAAAAGTACTGGACTTCAGGAGGGCTGACTTGCTAAATTGGTGAGTGCCTAAGGAATGCACTAGCAAATAGGCAGCAGGAAGGAGGTGGAAGAACAATGGGAAATAATAACAACTGCCATCACAGAGGTAACAAGCCTTTGTGTGAAGCAAATAAACAAAACAAAATGATGTAAGAAACCACTATGGTTCTCAAAGGGGTGGCATGAAGGTTCAAGAGAAAAGAAAGCATTCAGGAAGTACAAGGAATCACAGAAGGGCAGGACAGAGAATTGTATCAGTTAAAGCAAAGGAAGCTGGGAAGGCAGCCAGAACAGCAAAGGCCTGAACCAAGGAAAAGATACCCAACTCAGTAAAGAAGGGTGATAAAAACTTTTACAGATACCTCAGGGAGCGAAGGAAGACCAATGGAGGGATAGTGAGGCTTAATAAAGTGGAGGAGTGGTCAGAGGGTGACTGTGAAAAGGCAGAGATACTAAACAAATATTTTTGCTCAGTATTTACAAAATGAAATGGGGAGGTACCTAAAACAAAAATATAAACACTCTGGATACAGAAGTTGATACCAGCCCATTTACAGAAGAAAGGGTTCTGAAAGAACTCTTAAAACTGAAGGTGGACAAAGCAATGAGGCCTGATGGGATTCACCCAAGAATTCTAAAAGAACTAAGGGTAGAACTAGTGACACCACTGACTACCCTCTTTAACAAATCATGGGAGGATGGGGTGGTACCTGAGGACTGGAGGAGGGCAGATGTGATTCCCTTCACAAAAGTGGGAGCAGGGCAGAAGCAGGAAACTACAGACCTGTTAGTTTAACCTCAGTAAAGGAGAAAATTATGGAATCACTTCTGAAGGAAAGAATTGTCAGGTACCTAGAGGTCAGAGGGCACAGGACCCAAGGCAGCATGGATTCACAGCAGGTGTCATGTCAGACGAATCTAATAGATTCTTTGACTGGGTGACCAAAGTAGTAGATCAGGGAGGAGCTGTGGACATGGCGTACCTAGACTTTAGCAAGGCATTTGACACAGTCCCACACAAAAGATTAATATGCAAGTTAGCCAGCCTGAGAGTGAGTCCCAAGATGATAGCCTGGGTAAGGAATTGGCTGGAGAATAGGACACAGAGGGTAATAGTAAATTGAGTCCACTCTGAAGAAAGGGGTTACTAGTGGGGTACCACAGGATTCAGTATTAGATCGGTCCTCTTCAATGTCTTTATAAGTGACATTGCAGAGGGACTGGAAGGAAAGTATGTCTCTTTGCAGATGACACAAAGATCTGCAACAGAGTTGATGCACAAGGTGGGGTGGAAAGGATGAGAAGGGACTTGCAAGGTTAGAGGAATGGTCAAATGTATGGCAGCTTAGATTCAATGCTAAGAAGTGCAGGTAATGCACCTGGGAAACAAAACCCAGGGAAGAGTACACAGTGGGGTGGTGAGATACTAACAACAACAAAAATGGAAAGGGATCTGGGGTAGTCATATAAGATGACCTAAAGGTGGCAAGCAATGTGAGAGGGCATTAAGGAGGGCTGGGGATACTGAGATGCATGGGAGAGGCATCACCAGTAGAAAACTAGAAGTTGTTATCCTCTGTATAGACAGCTGGTGAGACCCCATCTGGAGTACTGTGTGCAGTTCTGGAGACACAATCTCCACAAGGACATAGACAGGATGGAAACTGTCCAGAGGAAGGCAACTAAATGGTGCAGGGTCTGCATTGGAAGACATATGAAGCAGACTAAAGGAACTTAACATGTATAGCCTCAAGGAAAGGAGGGGAGGGGGACATGATAGAAACTTTCAAATACCACAAGGGAATCAACAAAGTCCAAGAAGGTAGCATCTTTCAAAAAAGAGGTGTGCAAGAACAGGGGGCACAATTTAAAGATGGGGAGGCAGCTCAGAGGTAAGGAAGGAAGTATTTTTTCACAGAGAGGGCTGTGGATGCATGGAACGGCCTTCCAGAGGAGGTTGTGGAGTCAAAAACAGTGGTGGAATTCAAGCATGCATGGGACAGTCATAAGGCAATTCTAGGGGTGAGGGTAGAAAGAAGTAGGCCCAGAGATCACGTGATTCCGAGTGCTGAGTAGAAGCTCCTCCACTAAGCTCCTGCCTCCTGAATATAAATTTGTCCTTTTATCATTAAAACCTATCTAATTCCTTTGCTAATGAATTCTTCCATTGTTTAACTATCCTGTGCTCCAGTTTTGGGCGCTAGTACGTAAATGGAGGCTTATATGAAGAAAGCCCAGCAGAAACATAGCCCCCGCCACTCCCAAAAGGTCTCAAAGAAATCCCGGCTCGAGTGGCCCAGACAAGCCTGATCCTTCGTGTCAAGCTGGGAAGCAAGAACCTTAACACTCAATAGGTCCTTGGAAAAATTTAAACCATTTTGAGAAGAGTTGAAAGATATGGCGACTGATTTGAAATCTCTCCAGAAAATTGGATGAAGTTTCTCTCACGGTCTCGACAATACTGCCTGAATAGTCTCAATGGAGAGGAAACTGAAAAGCCTAGATTCTGAATTATTGTCAACAAGACAGAAACTATCTCGTTTAGAAGCTAAACTTGAAGATTTAGAAGGTCGAGCTGAAGAAATAATGTTGTAATACTGGGCTCCCAGAAGGGAAGAGGGCCAGCATGCTGTAGTTTTTGTACAGAAGCTGGTAGACAAGGTTGCTGGTCACCTCCCTTCGGTCCAGTGTACATGATAGAGCGTGCTCATCGGTCCCTGCAACCAAAGTCCTCACCTGATGCCCCCCATCCCATTATTTGCTGCTTTCTGAATTATTTGGAAAAGCAGCATTTTCTGCAGAAAGTCAAGGCCTTACAAGAAGTCTGTTGGGAGAAGGCAAAGCTGAGACTTGCACAAGACCTCCTGGTTCGTCCATCTGAAGCGGAAAGCATTTCACCCTATTGTATCTAAGATCATTGCTGCAGGTTTAAAATTCAGGATGGGGTACCCAGCCAGGTTACAAGTCTGGCTTAATTTTGAAGATCCTGAAGCTGCGTTGTCAAGCCTTAAATCAATGCTGCCAGATCTGTTCCGGATGACCTGAGAGTGCCTCTGGAGTATCGGGATTCATTGAGAGCCGCTGTTGAGCTGTTACTCATTTTCTTGGTGAAGAATGCATTTTTCAATGACTGAGATCAGACTTATTTATTTTCTCAACTGGAACAGGGCTACCGATATGGCTTGACTGTTACCATTTCCATGCCCTGGCTTCCGGTGTTATTTTTGTTTCAGGCAAAACCCTTTAGGGTCCTGGTGATGGCTCATTCAGGAGTGCAATTTGGAGTCTATTACACATTCAGTTTTGGGAGTTGCATACTGGGGAAAGCTTTGGGTTGATGACTTTTGACTAGTCCTTATGTGTTGGTTTGTCAGGTTCTAGAGTGGTTTTGGACTTTCATTGCATTTTTGGCATGCCAGTTGGACTGGGAGATAACCACAAGAGGGGCGGCTCGACTAGTTAATATATGCCTGGTGGTCTTGAATTCGAGAAGGATCTCTCTCAGTTTTTATGCCACTCCAGCTTTTGCAGGGGTATTTTGGAATTAGGGGTTGGTAACCCTGGGTAGCCACATTTTGTAGTCTTCTCTTTCAGGGTCTCATTTCAGTTGTCACCTTGTTTCTTGTTTCTTGCTCTCAGCTCATGTTTGGGGCTATTTCACAGTACTAATTTTCCCTCTGGATCTGGTCTTGGTGCAGTTCTTTATTGGGGACAGGCAACTTCTAATTCTCCCTCTGGTGTTATGTGGCTACCTGTCATATTCACGTCTCTGATAGCTTGTCTCATTTTTCCTAGTCCTATTGGACTCATTACCATGTGTCCATAGGCTCTGGAAGCCTCGAGACTGCTCTTTAGGTATTAAGGCCTGCCAAAGTTGTTCGTAATTTACATTTGTACCTAGAGATATGTGGGTGCTCATCAGCAGAGGATAATTTCGGGGTGGGAGAGGAGGAAATGAACCAGTGCTGTGCTGATCATTGCTTGTGACAGATTGGGGGTTGGGAGGAGGTGGGAGGTAAGGTTCTTGTTGGGGGTGGGGTGTACAGCAGGGTTTAAAGCTGGGCTATTGATGGGGAGGTTAGGGTGGTGGAGGCCCTTACAGCAGCAACTGGTAGCGCCAGCTTACATGTATTACATTCCTGAGCACAGGGTTGAATCTATTAAACCTAGTAGTCATTATCAGGTGGCCAAGGAGGTGACTTTGCAATGTGGAACGTTAAGGATCAGGAAAACCTAAACAATATCAGGTTCTTAAACATCTAAGACTATTATGCTCACAGATAACTTTTATACAGGAATCATATTATTAGAAGTGGAAGCTTCACAGTTGAGGAGACAACAGGTTGGGATGGTGTACAAGGCTCAGGGCTCCACCAATAGTTGCGGGTCATGCTTATTATTAACAGGGCATTCCCTTTGCCTCTACACAAGTTATCAAAGACCTCTAGGGAGGTTTGTTTTAGTTAAAGGTATTCTTTGGTCAGTCCCACTGCTACTTGGCAGTATATGGTCCTAATATGGATGATCCTGGGTACTTTATGAGACTTATAAACATAATCCTGCCTTTGCTTCCTATAAGGATTATTTTGGGAGGTGATTTTAATCAAGTCGTAGATTCAAATCTCGACAGGTCAGGTAGTGGATCGGGGGTTTCTCCAGGCCAGAGGGCTCTTAGAGACCTATTGGATCAGTGCGGCTCTGTGATGTCTGGCTCGTCTTATATCCGGACTCCAAGGAGTTTACCTACAGGGCATTGGCGCATGCTCGTAGTCCTGCATCGATTACATTTTATTTCTCACAATCTCTTGCCTGGGGTTAGGACTTCATCGATCCAACCTGGTCCTGTCTCCAGCCATTCATTGGTGCTATGTAAACTGGCATTCCATGACTTTTCAAAGAGGGAAACAAGATGGAAACTTAATGACCAACTGCTTAAAGATTCTAAATATTGCAAACTCATAAGGGAACAAATTGAGGCCTTTTTCTTGTCCAACCCTTTAGACAGTGCAAAACTGATATCATATGGGGGCCTTTAAGGCCTACATGAGAGGGATTCTTATTAGTGTGGCAGTGACCAGGAAAAGGGCCAGGAGAAGGAACTATTATCATTACTATCCCAAATTCTGGTACTCGAAATTAATATTTCGCCAATACTCCAGAAGAAGATAGGAGGAAGCTCCTGTTACTGAGAGACAGATATTTAGAATTGCTCCAGGAAAAGGCAGAATTAGCTATTATATGTACCAGAGCTAGTTACACTGATCAGGAGAGAAGGGCGCTATTGGCTCTCTGTATCAAGCAACAAGAATCTGTGAGATTCATCCTCCAATTAGGGCGCCAGCTGATGGGTCTCTGAAAATATCTCCTACCGAGATAGTTCAAGAATTTGCTTTATGCTACAAAACGCTGTACAGCGACATGGAGCACCCCAGTCCTGAGAGTGTGGAGAAGTATCTGACGGACTTCCATTTGCCCTCCCTCCCAGCACTTCACAAAGACTCTCTAGTTTCTTTTATATCACTGGAGGAAATTACTGAGGTTATTAAGGGATTACCTTCAGATAAAGCTCCTGGTTCTGATGGTTTCTTCCTTTTCTATAAGACATTTTGAGATCTCTTATTACCAGTACTTAATCGATTATTTCAACACATTCTTTCTGGGAAGAGGTTGATCTTCACCTCTTTGAAGCCCTGATAGTACTTCTCCCCAAACCAGACAAAGATCCAGAACTTGTCCAAAGTTATAGACCTATATCTCTCTAACTCAAGACATCAAAATTCTTTCTATGATTTTAGCTAACAGGCTAACTGTGGTACTCCCTGAGTTAATAGGCATGAATCAGGTAGGATTTATGAAAGGACGCTTGTCAGCTGACCACTGCGACATTATCTCTGTCTTCTCGGCTACCAGAGATGCCGAGTCTCTGCAGGCCTGGTCTCTGGATGCCAAGAAGGCATCGATCAGGTAAACTGGAGCTTTTATTCAAGGTTTTGAGTGTCTTCAAATTCCTCTGGTATTTATATCTTGGGTTGCTGCACTATATAAAATCCCTACAGCAAGAATCTCGGCACATGGGGCTTTCTAACTCCTTCCCACTCCATTCAGGGACTAGGCAGAGCTGGCCCCATCACCTCTGTTATTCAGTTTATATTTGGGACCCTCATTCAAAATATTCTCAAAAGTATCCCTATACAAGGCATTAGGGTTGGGTGCCATGAAATTAAAGTCACCAAGTGCAGATGATTTGTTGATATACCTATCCCACCCGGTATCGTCTGTACCAGCCCTACTGAATGAAATAGCTAGATTTAATGAGCTATCCAATTACAAGCTGAATGCCAGTAAATCCTTATTTTTCCATTAAACCACAAGGTATTCAAGAACGATATTAGTCCCTTAGGTTTATGTTGGACCCCAGAGCATTTAGGTATTTGGGCATTGTTATCCTGTAACCCCTTAACATGGCTTAAAGATAACCTTGACCTCTCTCGCAGCTTATTAGGTACAACCTTGACAGATGGTCTAAACTCCTCATATCACTATGGGGCAGGATTAATATAATCAAGATGAATGTTTTTCCTAGAATTTTTACCTCTTACCCTTCTCAATACTTTTATCCCTATATGCTGGTTTAAAAGATTACACTGTATATTTACTAGATTTATCTGGGCTGACTAATATCCCTGTTTGGCCTACTACAAACTAGCTGCTCCAAAACTTGAGGGGGGGCTGCCTATTCCCATATGGCAATATACTATTGGGCCAGTCACTTAGTAAAATGCATGAGGTGGGTATCCCCAGGCCCTGAATAGGAACAACCAGTATGGTTTAGGATCAAATTAGATGCAATTAAAGCTAAAAACCTGGACCCCAACCCTATTTTACCTTAAAATATCACAAGTATGGATAGCTGATTGTCCCACAGTAGATATCTCATTAACAGTATTCACACAGTTATGTTCAGTTCTACATTATTCCCCCAGACTGACTTAGCTCAGTCCATTTGGAACTCCCAATCTTCACTATTAATAAGAAGCAGATTTCCAGTAAATGGTTGCCCCAACTGGGTGATGGAAAACTGCACTCCTTGGTGGATGAGGAGGGACACTGGTTGTCCCCAGGTGATATTACTGAAAATTTCTCAATCCAGTTTCCTCTCACTTCAAAGTTATGCAGTTAAGACACCTACTTAGAATAGCCTTGGGAATATTCCCTCCCAGATGATGTCAGCCCTGATACCTGAGATCTCCTCACTTACTGGATCTTCAGGCACTGTATCTAAATTATACAGAGTGTTGTTTCATAAAAATATAGGGACTCTTTTGGACCTACTAGATTCTGGAACTACTCCTTCCTCAATACTAGTTGGATTGGCAAACTCTATGGAGATCTTGCCATAAATATGTTTCACAAGACAGATTGCACCTCATGCAATACCATATATTACATAATATGCATTGTACCCTGTTAAACTAAAGCAATGGGGTTTTTCAAATTTAGTACCTGTATTATGTATAATGGAAGAAGGAACACCTTCATATGTTTTGGTCCTGTCCCAAAGTTTCCTCTTATGGAATTCAATCAGGATGTCTCTGGATCCCCTACTGGGCCTTCAGGAGTATTTCATTCCTGATATATGTCTTTTAGGGATATGTCCTCTGTCAGGGTCAAAATTAGGAAATTTCATATTTCCACGATTGCTCTATCTGTTAAGAAACTCATCCTACGTCATTGAAAGACAAACCGCCCCATCTTTCCAAGAGTGGTTGCATGAAATTCTTGCTAATCTTCAAACAGAAAGGCGATTGCAAGCCTTCATAACAGACTTGCAGTTTACAACAAAATATGGATCCTCCATTCCTTACTCTCATTGTCTCATTTGTAATTATGTCATATTTCAAATCTTCTCACAGGCCCTCTGGGAATGAGCATTGCACTTAGGGGTTACATGGAGTAGTTGCTGCTGTAAGGGGGTGGGTGGGTGGGGTGAGCTGGGCAGTTTATCTTCACATGTGGTTGTGTCTCATTTTGCCTCACTGTAACTGCCCATTATAATGTGAAATGTACCAATAAAGTTTAAATTGAAAAAAGAAAGAAGTAGTAGGCTGCTGGTTAACTAGGATCTGCAGCTTATCCATTAGGTAGGAAATGGGCAGACTGGGTGGGCAAGCAGTCCTTATCTGCCATCAAATTCTATGAAGTCTTAATTTTATATATAGTCGCACTTCTCTCTCTCTATTCTCTGCAATCTTTCCTTTTACTATACCAGCTGTATTAAAGGTATTTTATGTCATAAATTTGTGGTAATCATTATTGTTTTATATATGTCATTATAACTTTGTTATATAGTTTGTTAAATTTAAACATTAGATATAAACTGTTAATGGAACTGGTCAGCTGCATCTGGCATGTGATTTAAAGGGAAACATCTATGAAGGTTTAAATTAATCAATATTGTTACCAATGGAAATTGGCTTTTCATAAGCTATTGACCAAACCTCAGAATACTTTTAGGACCAGAATTATAACCCATTCAGTGACTCCTCCATTTATATGTGCAGGCATCCATTTTCTAAATCACAGGCACAAGATGTGACATCACATCGGGAGAAACACATACAGTATAGCCGATAAATAATTTAACCAGAAGAGACACGCTAAGTCAAAGCTTGAGTCCAGGTGTGACCTGAGAGCACAAGAAAGTTAAGTGACTTGCTTAGGGTCACATAGTAATGTAAGTGGGGACTGTGGGGATTCATACCCAGGTCTCCGATTTGGAGCTCAGAACCTTTAAACCGCTGCGCTTATACTGCCTCATTCAAGGTAAGAGGAAAAGAATAGTCGGGCTCTTGATGAGCTGTCACCACCAGACACTTAATTTAGTGATTGTACCTGGGAGCATTAGAGAAGTGAAAGGTTTTATCTCAAAAGAAGGGGCTACTGGAGATTTCCTGTTGGAAAGACAGAGTGAAACAATTGAATTATGAAATGAAAAAAATCTGTGTTTTTTTCTTTTACTTTGTGAAAGGAAACTTACTTGTGGATGGGGTTCAAATAAAGTTTTTTTATTTTGCAACCTTCAGAAGAAGTAATGCTGGAACATGGGGAAAAGTGATTGTGCATGTTTGTGTGTTGGGGCACTGTAGTAATAAGAGACAGTGATTGCTTCCTTCTGACATTGCATACACTAAAGGGAACTTTCAATGCTCATGGGCAAAAGTAGGGTGTCCATCCCCACACACACCTATAGGTTCTGGCACCTATGTTCAGAATGGTACTCTACTGACAGCTATCTATCCTATCATACACCAACACAAAACAATCATTTTCTTCAACGTATTTACCCAGGATAGTCCAGATGAGATGTGCCACCTCATTTCCAGTGAGGTCCTGCTGCTTTTCATTTCTGCTGCTAGGTGGACAGGAGCATTGGGGTTATGTGACTTACTCAAGGTCACACAGTATTGGCTTTATCAATGTTTGACACTCTCATCTCCTGGCCCCAAGTTTGTGTGCTCTCCACTAGATCACACTCCTACAAATGACAGAACATGGTGCCAACAAACAAATTAAAACACAACTACTTCAGTGCTAAAAATATTGGAACTAAATAGGTATAGGAATAAAATGATTTACAGTGTTACCACAGTAGCAGAATATTCTGCAAATCACACAGCCACTAAACATTTTACTAAACTGAAATGTCACAAAACATTGTACAAAGCAATAGAACCCCAAAGGAGCTCGAAACTGTTGGCTTGACAGCACATAACTTTTATTTATAGCAACCCCTCAAGACCAGAGACAAGTTCACATCCCCATGGATTAGGTAAAACATTTATTTTTTTCATTTCCTCTTCCTTTCAAGGAGGCACTATAGCACAGTGGTTTAAGGCTCTGAGTTGCAAATATGAAGACCTGGCTTTCAATCTCACAGTCCCCATTGCATTACTGTGTGACCCTGAGTAAATCATTTAACTTGCTTGTGCTCTCAGGTCACACCTGAACTCAGGTTTCAGCTTAGTGTGCTCTCCTGGTTAAATTACTTATCAACCATATGTGTTTCCCGATGTGATGTCATATTCTCTGCCTGAGATTTAGAAAATGGATTCATGCAGCTATAAAGGGAGGGGCAACTGAATGGATTATAATTCTGGCCCTAAAAGTGTTGCAGGTTCAGTCTCTACCTTACAAAAAGCAGATTTCCATTGGTAACAATACTGATTAATGAAATCCTACATGGGCATTTCCTTTAATCCTTAAAGTGCATGTATAGCATTCTGTTGCTCAGAATCACCATTTTTCTGAGTTTGAGCTGTGCTTTGGATTAAGCAGCTAACCCTTTGGTAGAAGTCTCTTTGTATATTTATTAAAGATGAATTTCTGTGGGTTTACTGTAATTGCACTACGTACATCGTAGGATGACAATACAACTGAGCTGTAAACCTGGAGACCTGGGATTGAGTCCCACAGCCCCACTTGCATACTGTGTGACCTTGAGCAAGTCACTTAACTTCCTTGTGATCCCAAGTCACACCTGTAAACAAGCTTTCAGCTTAGTGTGCCAATCCTGGTTAAACAATCATATACTGTGTGACCCTGAGCAAGTCACTTAACTTCCCTGTGCTCCCAAGTCACACCTGTAAACAAGCTTTCAACTTAATGTCTCTCTCTCCTGGTTTTAAAAATAGTTCCTGAGATATGTATGAGAAGATTGTGGGTTCTTCTGTTTCTACATTTCAGCATTTTTCATTAGTTTTAGAGGATACTATGCAGCAGTTGTAAGTACTCTTTCTAATTTTACAGTTGTTTTCTTAATTGGCAGCTATTACTTTATGTTTAAGCTTTCTGCTTTCTTCTGTTGCTTTCCATATGAAAACGTTGCCCAAGAGTTATGAGTAATTATTAAGTATCTGTTAAGTATTTGTTTAGGGTTTGTTGTTTTCCTGAGGGGTGTATATTTTGTCACATACCCCCAATGATTTAGAACTTGTGAACTTTAATTTTTGTTAATGTAATATATTTTATTAACATTTACAATAAACAGGATAATACAAATATACAGTACATGTACAGACTTATTTTTTTAATCTGTTTGCCTAACCTTGTATACACAATTGTTCCTCATCTCTATTATGCAGAAACACTTACAACAAATTAGCCATATAAGCAATTGACTTGAGCAACATGTTTATACTGATTCTTACTGATTGTTGTTATTTTTGGCCTTGTAGAAAATTCCTCAGACATCTAGTGCCATCTGGCGTGGCTGGTGCATTTGATGACTCTTGGTGGCTGCTGGTTATCCATGGTCTTTGACCCGAAGTCTCTGCTGGTTTTCAATCTGTGGTCTTGATTTTGGACTTGCTAAAGGACTTGAAAGAGGTCTGTACATCCTATCTGGTTATCAAAATGTAAAGACCTTAAATACTTTTAAAGGCCCGTAGATAACTATAACACTAAGTTGGATTTTGTGTGACTGTGCCAGGAAGCATCCTGATTATTTCCTTTTCAAGTGCTAAGAGATTTCAATCAGTTCGGAAAATTTTTTGGTTGGTTATTATTTAACTTCTGTTTTTCCTGTTTCCCTGCTAGATTGATTTTTGGTATTTTTACAGCTGTGTGGCATTTTGATTATCCACAATTATGTTTTGGAACCTCTGGGCCTGATAATTATGTTTTATATATTTCTGCTATAATTACAACTTGTTTATACATTACTACTTCAGTAATAGAAATATCATAGCACTTTCCATATAAGAATTGGCTTTGTGGCATTGTAAGTAGCACTGTATTTTTAAAGACACAGTCCTGTCAAAAGTATTACATTACATAATTAGAATCAGCCTGCCCTGAATAAATCTCATACTAAAATTAGGTTTCTAAGTTACTTCTTCTTAATGTAATGAGCTATTTTGTAACACTGATTTCACTCCTGTTCTAAAAGTCAGTTCCAATGAAAAGCCACTAATGAAGTCACAACCAGAACTCAAAGACTAGTCCTCCCTATCAGCAACCTTATAGGACTCATTTCTTCAAAGTTATTGAATCTGTAGCTGTAGTATTTATTAAAAAACTGACACAGGGTTGCCTGCAGTGCTTGCATTTCAGAATGTTCAGATGCATGGTACTATAGATTAGAATGCATTAGGAGTTGGTTTTGTAATACAGCACTGAAACAAGGCACAGACTATCAAAGAGGCACCCAGTCTTAGAATGTCTGGGGGCATTTGCAGGATGCTATCTCAATGTGTGGGTGGACACTCAATCTTAGAATGCAACAGGGCACACAAAGAAGAATTTAGTGGGGACTGGCAATTCTGAAAATAAGTAAATATGTACACTGTTAGACTATGGCAGGACACACCATTTTATTTTGAAACTGCTTTTCCTTGCCATATTCCGGCACTATATGCTTCTACTACATATTAAAATTTGTATCATATCTCACCACTGTACAACATGTGTGTACCAGCTATATTCCAAAATTGTGCATCCTCACACATTCCAAAATTGCACAACCATACCCCTTTCCAAAGTTGTCTTTAATGTCACATCCTGAAACTGTCACCATCACATTCCAAAACTGTATCATTGCCACATTTTGAAACTGTGCATCACCATCACAGTCTGATATTGGGCATCACCATAATATTCTAAAATTGTATGTCACTGCTACATTCTGAAACTGAGTGTCTTCACCAAATGTTGAAACTGAACATCACTGCTGCAGTTCAAAACTTTGTGTCACTGCCACATTGCATCACTGCCACATTCCAAAGTTGTGCATTGCTGCCACATTCCAAAGGTGTATATCACTGGCACATTCCAAAGGTGTGCTTCACTGATACATTCTGAAGGTGTGCATCACTGCCACATTCTGAAGGCATGTGTCACCACATTCCAAAAGTATGCATCACTGCTACATTCCAAAGGTGTGCGTCACCACCACATTCCAAAGGTGTGCATCACTGCCACATTCCAAAGTTGTGCATCACTGCCACATTCCAAAATTGTGTGTCACCACCACATTCTGAAGTCTTGTGTCACTGCCACATTCCAAAGTCATGTGGTACCACCACATTCTGAAGTCACATGGCACCTCACATTCTGAAGTCCTGTGGCACTGCTATTTTCCAGAGGTGGGTGGCACCACCACTTCCAAAGTCACATCACACTGCCACATTTTGAAGTCACACAACTGTGCATCACCACCTCATTCCAAAACTGCATCACTGCCACACTCCAAAACTGTACATCAGCACCATCACCACATTCCAAAACTGTGTATCAGCCACATTCCAACACTGTGCGTGGTTACATTTCAAGACTGTGAGTTACTGTCACATTCTTAAATTGTGCGTTATTGCCACATTATGAAATTATGCATCAGCACCACATTCTGAATTTGTGCATCATTGCCACATTCTGAAATTATGCATCATTGCCACAGTCTGAAAATGTGCATCACTGCCACATTCTGAACCTGTAACTCTAGTCTGCATTCTAAAATTGTACCTGACTGCCACATTCTGAAATTGTGTGCAAACTTCCATGTTCCAGTATTGCCTGTCATTCACCCATTCTGAAAATGCGCTTCCCACCATATTCTGAAACTGCACATCCCCACCACATTCTGAAGATGAGTGACAATGCCACATTCAAAACTGCATACTAAAGTTTCATTCTAACATTATGCATCCCTGACTCATTTGAAATTCCATGTGGCTACCAGATTCTGAAACTGCATCACTTGCTTTCTGAGAATGTATGTCTATGCCACATTCTGAAATTGAATGTTGCCACGACAGTCTGAAATCAAACATACCAACCACATTTTAAATGTTGCATCACTGTACCACATGTCAAATTAGTCAATCCAAGGCACATTACAAAATCATATATTCCTACCACCTTCCACAGCTACGTGCCTCCCGCATTTCAAAACTACTCTACCACTTTCTAAACTATATGACACTGCCACATTCAGAATTTTAGCATCCCTGCCACTTCCCAAAATGATGTGACCCACCTACTTTCTGAGATCTTGTCATTGCTGTATTCACAGTTGCAGTCTGATGACACTTGAAATATCCTCCCTGCACTATTATAAAAGTTGCACATATTTTTGTCATTCCTAAAGCCATGTTTGACTTTGTAGTCCAACCCACTGTCACATTCTCAAATACTGTGCTTTGCATCTACACATTATGGAAATACATGCCTTACTTACCCATTGTCAGCTTTCCTTTTCAGATGTTTAATACAACTGCAGTTGTATGTAATGGGAGAAATACATCTTGTAAGATAGTTTGCAAGAAGGACTAGGCTGTGAGTTCTGGTTATGACATCATCATCAGCTTTTACTAAAACAGACTTTTTGAACAAGCAATAAATTTATGATTACAAAATGATTTGTAACTTTTAAACAAAGTAACTTAGAGATCTCATTTTGTGTGTGAGGCTGACTGGGGATCTGATGATCTAAATTCTGAATTTACTGATGATAGAAATTTGGCCAGACTCCTCTTTAAAGATAAAACCTGAATTTTACCATACTATAATATAAGAGAGACTTATATTGACTCTATAATGGTGAGTACTAGGCTGTAAGAAAAAGGGATGGAGGAGTGTTCAGCATTATGTAGTAAATCAATTATTGAGAATCCTAGTAAAAGAGAGGAATAAAAAAAGTGATCTAGTGATCTCACCTAGGATGAAGCAGACTAAAATCACAGACAATACAGTATACAGTGTAGATAAGAGTGAATTTCCATTAACACCTAATCCCCTTTAAGAAAAGAAGTTCCTAGCTTGGCTATGTATATCAGTAGCAACTCCAGTCTGGAAAATCCAAGAGATTAGTGTTTTCAACTGAAGAATGTCCTACTTTTGCAGGGAGAAAGAGTAGAACACAGCAGGATGTTAATAATGGAATAACATATAATGCCCTCAGAAGACATGACTAGTTATCACATTACACAGGAATACTGCAACCAAACATTTCTTTGAGTAATATCAGGAAACAACAAAAGGAGATGTGTTAACGATTCCTAATACAGAAATCAGGGACATGAATTCAGTGCTTTATAAGACCATCCAGGGATGAAATATTTAGTTTCATAACATGTTAACAGTTCTAGAAATCTGAAGAATAATGCAAGAGATAGAAATACTACACAGAATCAAGAATACGACAGGACAATATACCTCAGTATGTACCAATATTACTAAGTGATGAGTTGGTGGCACATATGAGTCACTGATATACAGCTAACCTGTTACTTATGGAACAATTAATTGTACTTAAAATGAGGTAGAAAATATTAGGTATGACATAGCAGTTATCAATAACAAACTAGTAACAATCAAAAAATAAATTGGAAAGTATATACCCAACACCACTTTCTGATTCCATAATATTTGAACCCGGAGAGCAGGAAGTGCTAACAATAAGACCTGATTTTATGAACATAGAGATACTAGATACACCCAGAAATAGCATTTATGAAAAAGGAAGAATAAAAGAGCTAAAGAAAGAAAAGTAGGAAAGAAAGACGGAAAGATCAAATCATAAAGGAAAAGAAAAATAAACACAAATATTGGATTCAGGAAAGCAGGGAAAATAACACAAAAAATGTATTAATTCTAGCAATCAAGTAAAGGAAAACCATTTAGATATTAAAAATATAGGAAATAAAAATTGAGGGAAAATTGAATAACACTCCTTTGGAAATAATGTTGCTATATATGGTCAGTTAGGTGAACATCTTACAACATTGGAAAAATAAATAATAGCACTAAGGAATATTGCTTATCCCTGGGATTGGGAAAAATGATGAAATAAAAATCTGCAAACAAACCCACTTGAAGACAGTCAGGAATTGGAGGGATGGTGTCCGGATAGTAGAGAAAAGTGGGTGAATCCTGTAGCAATCAACAAGAAATAAATAATGGGTATGTACCCACTTTTAAGATTTGTAATCCAAAGGAAATGCTCTCACTCACTGGTGCTGATCTTACTAACATACTGACACACTAAAATGCCAGCAGAATAGGCCTAACGGTCTTTCACATCTGCTTGTTTTGTCAGCCCCCACCCTGGGAGCTGACCTTGCTGCCCCTGCCTTCTCTGTCTTCTCCTTTCCAGTTCTGGATATTCTCATGGCATTGGATTTTGCTTCCAGAACCCTTCCCTGTACCTGTCCCACCCACTCTTGAACCCTCCACCATCTCTGCCTCCACCAGCCCCTAGGCAGTGCATTCCATGGCTCCACCACCCTCTCAGTGAAGTAGCACCTCCTCCTTTCTCCCTGAATCTTCCCCTGAGCTTCCACCCATGCCCCTAGTGGCCTCTTCCTCCTTCCTTTGAAGCACCCTGACTGTTCCTCCCTATTTACCCCTTCATGTACCTGAAGACCTCTATCATGTCCCTCCGTCCTTCTCTCTTCCAATGCGTACATATTCAGCTCTTCAAGCCTCTCCTCATAGGTCCTGTCCCCAAGCCCCAA
The DNA here is from genome assembly GCA_016271365.2 of Neoceratodus forsteri. NCBI lineage: Eukaryota > Metazoa > Chordata > Ceratodontiformes > Ceratodontidae > Neoceratodus > Neoceratodus forsteri. The sequence continues at coordinate 90,822,667 of CM028136.1, forward strand.
ATCATTTAGTTGCCCTCTCTGGACCCTCTCCAGGAGTTTAATATCCCTCTTTAAGTGTGGCCCCAAAGCTGCACGAGTACTTGAGGTGCGCCTCACCAGACAGTTATACAGAGGGAGTATCACTCTCCTTCTGGAAGTATCCCCTATGCTTTTTCCCAGCATCCTGTTGGCCTTGGCTGCTGCCCTCCTACAAGTCTCCAAGGTGTTCATCTTGACATCCACTACCACCCCAGGTCCTTCTCAGCCATCGAGACTTGTAGCATTCCCCAGGGTGTACACTTGGCCAGGGTTTTGGCCCTAGTGCAGTACCTTGTGTTTCCCCTGCATTGAACCTGGCTTACACTTCTAGACCATCTTCCAGAGCTCCAGGTCCCCTGTAGGCCACCCTCCCTCTTCTCCATCCACCACCCCCAAGTTTTAAGTCATTTGCAAAGAGACTCATATCACTCCTGATACCTGTCCTTATGTTAGAGACAGGCATTGAACAGGAGGGCCCAGGACTCATCCCTGTGGGACCCCACTAATGACCTTCCTTGGGATGAGACTATCCCACCAACCACGACCCTCTGGGTCCAGTCCTGGAGCCAATTGCCTATCCATCTGAACATCTGGTTCCCCATCCCCATTTCTCCCAGATTATCCAACAGGCCTGTGGAGGAACAGAGTCAAATGCCTTGCTGAAGTCTAGAAAGAGGATATCCACTGGTCTACCCAGGTCCAAGGCACTCGCCATCCAGTTATAGAACTCACAAGGTTTGTCTGACACGATTTCCCGGATGAATCCATACTGTCTATCATCCAGGCACCCTGACTTTTCCAGATTCCCCAGCTCTCCTTGACAATGCCCTCCATCACCTTGCCCACCACCGATGTCAGGCTGACAGGCCTGTAGTTCCCTGCCACCTCCCTTGATCCCCCTTGTGGATAGGCACTATATGCACCACCTTCCAGTCCTGGGGCACACCCTGTCCTCAGGAGATGGTGAAAGCTCCACCAGGGTTTCACCAGGACATCCGCAAGTTCCTTCAGCACTTTGGGATGTAGTTTGTCTGGCCTGGTGCTTTCTCTGTCTTAAGGGACCTGAGGGCTTCCTCACTCTCCTACTGTGATTTCCACTTCCGCTCCCTCTTCTCCTGCTTAACCTTCCCCTCCAGCCAGTGATGCCTCTCCCTCTCCCCAGACCTGCCGATCAGTAAGGGTCCCACCCTCCTCAGTATCACTGTCTCCTTCCATGTATGATGCAGCACCCCCATTTTCCTTGGTGAAAACTGAGGTGAAGTACTCATTTAGTACCTCAGCCTGCTCCCTGGGTCTTGTGTCCATCTCTCCTGTTTTAATCCTGCTAATCTGCCCTTCACCTTTGTTTTCTTAAATGTATCTAAAGAACCCTTGTTCCTCTCCTAATTTCCTGGTCAGGTTCTGCTTCTTCCTTGCCTTAGCCCTCACCACCCTAGTGGCCCTTCTAGCCATCAGCTCGTACTCCCCTCAATCCCTTTCACTCCTTGAGCACTTGAATTGCCTATAGGATGCCTTCTTTCTCCACACCACCTCCTGGACCTCCCTGGTCCACCAGCAGGGTTTTCAGGCCCACCGCATTTTTGTCTTACTTTTGCACAGGTGATGGTAGCATCCTGCACCCTCTCCTGATGATTTCCCACCTACTATCAGCGTCCATGTCTGACCCAATCCCATCCAAATGCTCCTTAAGGATCCTTCCATTTCTTTAAATCTGCCCCTAAATTAGTTACCTCCGTCTTTGTGCAGCCTTCTACCCCTCTAGGTCCAGGCAGAACCAGACCATGGCATGGTCACTCCCGCCAACAGGTCCCTTACCTCAGGCTCCCAATCTGGTCACTGTCTGCCAGGACCACATCCAGTACCCTTGCCTCCCTGGTCGGTTCCCCCACCTGCTGAGTTAGGAATGCATCTTGAAAGACATCCAACAACCTCTGTTCCCTGGCCACCGAGGAAATCATAGTTTCCAGTCTGTTCCTGCATGTTTAAGTCCTCCAACACCACCACCCTTCCTGCCCAGTTTGCAGTGTGTCTCCCAACATCTGCCACCAGACTCTTCTCCAGCTCCTCCACCAGTGCAGGGGGCCTATACACCACTCCTATTTTACTCTTGCCCCTTGTTATCAAGGTCACCCAAATCACCCCCGCAGTTCCCTCTGTCTCCTCTACTCCCCTATGCCAATGCAGTCTTATAGAACATTTTATAAATATATATCTTTGTGACTTAGATGTCATTCTAGAAGATATAATTGCACTTACAAAGAATGTCAAAATTGAGATGTACACATAATTGATATAATTTGAAATCACCATAGACAGCTGACCATATATAGTATAATAACCATGTTTTGGCAGAGAGGGGATTTCAGTAGACTCTCTAATAGATCAGACTTTATTGTGAAAGTATCCAACCTTGACAGCAAAGCACTAGTAACACCACTGAGTTTGTATGGCATGAAGAAGACACTGAATGAAAAATATTGGAAACTTAGGTGAACTATTTGCAAACATATTCAGTAAAATACTTCAAGTACCTCTGAGCTATCAAGCAGTAAGGGAGGTAACTAGGGCTCAAGGCACCTCACAGATAGATATTATGGTTCATAATAAGATATAGCTCTAAATCTTTTAGCTAAAGTGAGTACCCTGGACAATCTGGGGTTCACCTAGTACAGCCTCTTGAGATATTTGAAGAGAGAGTATCATTTAAAAGAATAAATATAAATAAGACAGGTTACAATAGCTATAAAGATAGCCAGCCAGCTACCTGCAATATGTGAGAACTAAACCTACAGTGATTGTCTGTAGTAGTAACATCACAAAGTATGGAGGTCACATAGTGGTAATGGTATTCTTTCTTGAATGTAGCAGGATTACTAACTAAACTAAGGGATCAGGACTGTGTAGATTTTATTACAAAATATGACATATTCTGTGGTCAAAAACATGGCATGAGAAGGACATTGTATAGTAATTAATGGATATGACCATATACACTCTCCAGCCACAGGAATAAGTGTGGTAGACCATCAGGGGCTTTGTCATATACATATGAATACGTCTCTTCTGAAGCATACAAATTTGCATCTAGAACAAAACTTTGTTGCTGTACAGTTGACTCACTGAAATGGCTCTTGATCATAATGAATATATAATACATTCCTCCAACATCTTCTAAACACTGCAGGACACTGTCTGGGACCAACTAGATAAAGCACTAGCTCAAATGGTTGTAAACTTTCCAGATGTTGATATTTGCCACTTGGTGACCCGAATTCCAAAACAGGACACTATGGTGGATTGTTAAATAATACTATTTTTGAACATTTGCTTTTGGAAACTTGTATGAGAAACACCACTGACCATAATATAAATAAGGCAGGCCAGAAAATGATCACTTTATTAGATACCCATAATATATACCCATTAAATGGTAGGATACAGGAGATCTAACAGGAAATTATTCATAGATCAAAGCTAATGGTGAATCAGTGTTGGTTTGGGCCTGCTGGTCTGGTGACCCTAGGGTATGGAATCACTTGAAAAATCCCATCCCACATTGAAAGTGACCACTTGTCTTTATTCCTCATGTGTAACATTCTCCATTCTCTAGATGGCTTTCAGGACAGCCACAGTCAAGATGCCAGAATGGAGTTAATCTACAATAAGAGGATTGCTTGGGATTTGGAACTAGAAACCAAAACATGGACCGTGCTTAAGATAATATACTGAAAATATTAACATAAAGAATTGTTATAGCTTGGCTGCCACTGAACTATGAAGTGAATTGTCCCTCATTAATGCAGAATTAAGGTCAGTGTTATACAAGGAAATTAAAAAAAAAACTGAAGGAAATTAACCATCAGTGGTTTGATTCTGAATGTCAAAAACAAAAGTCTATTTTAACAGGCTTTATTAGGAGGAAATAGGCTGTTAGTTAACTAGGATCTGAAGCTTATCCATTAGGTAGGAAATGGGCAGACTAGGTGGGCCAAGTGGTCTTTATCTGCTATCAAATTCTATGGAAGATTAGATGCTCAAATTCAAAATGGAAGTTTGCATAGTTAAATACACAATGAACAATATATAGAGAGTTCTTATAAAGAAAAGAAAAACAGTACCATCACAAAAATGGCAAGAAATGTAGCAAGCTATTCAAATGAAAGATAGGAAGAAGTTTTGGCTGATGGTGGGAGGTACTACCCAGTCTAAAAATATAAGTATATTTATATACTTGATGTAGATTGGAAACATGTTTTAAAGAAATTGTTTTGATCAATATGAATGTCAAGTCACATGTAATTCTACAGGAAATAATTCTTAACTATCTCTAGACAAGAAGTGTACTTCACCCTAAAAAAAAAAAAAAAAAAAGATGAACAAGGCCCCTGACCCTGACTCTGTTACTGCAGAAGTTTATACAATTAATTCATCTTTTGCTTGAAGTCCTTACTTTGTTTTATAATAAAGTACTGCAAGAAGAATTTATCCCAGAGACATGACATGGGGCTATTATAGTACCCATTCACAAAGAGGAAATGTTATGGTTCCAGCCATGTACAGGCCTACACACCTATTAGATGTGAGCTTAAAGATATTTTAAAAATCTTATTTGAAAATTATTAGTAGAATTAAACCAACATGGAAGACTAAGCTTTACCCTTCAGGATTTAAAGCAGGGCACAACACTATAGATAATTATTTCATCTTTTCACACCTCCTTGAAAAGTATACACTTCGGTGATGGCAAAAACTATATGACCAATATGTAGATTTTAAACCAGCATTTGACACTGCTAATAGAAACAAGATGTGGAATATATTAGAAGAAATGGGTATTAATGGAAATTTGATAGCTATTATCAGTAAACTGTACAATCAGACTTGGGCAAAAATAAGAATTAATCAAAGGGAAGTTGTCAAGTTTAATTAAAATAAGTAGGGTGTAAGACGGTGTGTTCTGGCCCCACTCTTTTTGGATATCTAGGTGTGCTTTTAAAACAGTTGAGGATTCTGCTACAGATTTTCCACAATTGCTGGATAAAACTGTCCACTGTTGGCATTTGCAGACAATGTCATACTATTTTCACTTTCAAAGAAAGGATTGCAAAAAGATTGACATATTAGAAGCAAAAATTAAACTTACAGGTTAATGCTACTAAAACTCAAATCTCTGTTTTTGGAAGTGGAATAGAGGGAAATGGAAATTAGGAACAAATACTCTGATCAAGACAAATAATAATACCTGTTTAGGTATTTGTTATTTGAAGAATAAAATTGAAACCACACAAAGCAAAGTTATTACAATGGCAAAAATACAGCAAATGCATTAGGGAAATGTGGTGGACTAGTGATAAAATCTTTACTTGAAGCAATTAGAGCCAAATATATCCCACAAGTTTTATATGGAACTGAGATTTGGGATGCAAAAATAGAAATAAACTCATGATACCAGTTCATAAACTTCTGAGAAAACTATGATTGTGCCTCCATCTTTCCCTTATGTTTATGCTAGAGCTGAATTAGGTTTGAAAAATATTAACACTGCTATTGATGCTAAAAATGATAGGTCGGATTCACAAAAGCAACTCAGGATGCAAGGCAACTACATTGGAAAAATGGTGCAAATAGCACTTGCATCATGAGTTGCTTCACGGTGGGATTCACAAATGCAACCTGTGACTGCACGAACTGCCTGTAGCCCAACTGTACCAACACACCTGGGGCGAGCTGTGGGGAGAGGCAGGTGTACTGCACTGCTGCAGTAACAGTCTTTAGTACTAGTACTAGTAAAGATATCACAAAGAAGTACAAAATCACACAGTTGCTGTGGATGGTAGATTCACATTGCTAAAATTACCATGTAACACAATAAAGGTGTCTGATTTGATGACATGTCACACATATATTCCACACACACTAAGTAATGCATAGCAAATTGAAAACTTCAATAATATAACCACATATTTAAACAAACTAAATTATGCACTGCTGCACTACAACAATCAGCAAAAAATGGCAAGAATTATTAAAAATATTATTGTGTGTACATTAACACAGTTATACAAGAAAATATCACAAAACAGAAAGAACTGTGTTTTTCTTCAAGTTAATCTACCTACACCACAGATATGCCCTCCCCAAAGCACACTTCCACTGTCTCTCAGTACACAGACAGAATGCTGTACATTAACATTCAAAATCCATACAAAACAATTAACGCCAATTATATCAGCACAGGAGGGTTTCCTACAATCGATGAACTAAAGTTTCAGCAAAATAAATTGCTCAAATAGGCTTTTTAATAGCTTTTAGAAGGTTTGAATCACAGAGAGCTCTCAGAGCAGACTGCTACAGCTTTCTACACACACTACCCCAAATTGAAGCTGTGCAGAACAATCTAGAACCCATGTGACCTGAAATCCCATGAATCACTGCAAAATGTGCCTTGGGAACTTAAAAACAAGACAAGTGAGGAGAAGTACATTGAATTCAATGTACTTTGCCTTAAGAATTAGTGTAGTAGTGGTTTTGAAGGCAGAGTAATGTGTCATTGTTTTCAATGGACTTCTCGTTACCCATTATATCGCTGATGTACTCGGCTTCTCGTTGTGGAGCACTCCTTGAATTCACTTTCACTCCGCATTCCACTTCATGGACTGAATTGGGACCACTTTGTCCATCTCTCCTGGGAGCTATGTCCTTACCTTGTGCAGCTACCGTAAGTCACACGATGCAGATCCCTGGACCCACTTGTTACTGAATCGGTGCAGATTCCAGGTTGCAGGGATAGTCAGTGCAAGCTGCCATTGTCATAGATTGCGGCAGACTATTGTGAATCTGGCCCTATATTTTGACTTAGGTTGACCAGGTTACCAGAAGAAAGGATGTCAAAATGTGTCTACACAACAAGAAAATGGCTAGGGTTAGGATGTTATACTTCCCTTGGCTTAGAAATATTGACACACTATTGGAAAAATATGATCTAAAATTGTTAAAAGATATATTGGAACAGTAACTTTTCTAAGTCTACAGTACAGATCATATATCCAAAAAGGTTAGAAGCTATTGGATTACCATAGATGAGACATGGATTTCTAATTCAAGATATTCACAGTGGTTCACAAATAATAATCATAATGAAGTTAAAGTACAGTACTACACAGAAGGCTTGAATGATCCTAAGTTGAGAACTGTTTTTATCAGACATGCATCTGAAGTTGTTGAAAGCAATGTTTTACTTAAAAGATACAGCAAACAATCTAATGTAACTGAATGTTGTATATGTCAGATGGGGACACGGAGACATTACACATGTAATGTGGTGCTGTGAATGGTACAGTAAACATAGGCAAACTTTGCTAAAGACAGTGTTTAATGTAAATACCTTAGATCAGCTTGTTATGGATTCCCTTGAGTTAACTGTGATTCTGCCCTATAACCAGCACAATTTTGTCTTTAAAACACTAGCTAATTATTTGCACAATGTAGAAAGAATAAGGAAGCAAACAGCAATAAGCAAGGAAAGGTATGATCTAGCCTATTCTTTCTTGAATGAGTTAATTGAGTAAATAGCATAGAGATTATATGTACATAGATGTAATACAGTAAGGAAGATGTAACCCTCAACTGTCCTCCTATGCCTCTGCTCCACTCCATGACTTACATCATCTATTAACCTTCCACCACCCCTGCCTGCATCTCAGCACACTCTCCTCTCCTTCACCACTATGTACTATGTTCCTCAGATATGCCACTTGTAATTAAATGTATTTTCACAAGAATTATATATTTAATTGCATGTTATGCTATAAATACAACTGTATGATTAATTTATGATACTTTTAACTGTATATCTTGTTACAAATGTAATTAAATGTTTAATTTCTTGCATATTTTAAATGTTAAACTGTATGTCTAATTTCTTTTTCCAATTGTACTTCGTCACACTGGGAGATGAGCAACTTGTTGTTCAGTGTTCCTTCCTGGTGAAACATTTCAATAAATAAATAAATAAATAAGTGCAACATGCATGTACTGTAAATACAATACAAATGTAATTTTTGTATATCTTGTATTTTATATCCAAATGTTTAAGTGTAATTTCCATTTTTTAACTGTAAAGACTTTGGTTGAACAAATAAACTGAACTGAACCAACCCAACTGGGGATATCAGCAATAATGGTGATGAATATACCATTGAAACATCCAATATTGTACAGCAAAGCCATTACAGTGACAAAATCATTAGATTGCTGTGGGGTTGCAGACCCCATAACAAAACACATTGTTTTTGGACAGCACAAAGTTGACTGTCTGCATTGTGCCTGTCATTAGATGGAGTTCAACAACTTTGTTGTTGAACTGGTTTGGTGGAATCATGGTGATGGTGTGGATAAAATGGGCAACTGATCCTCTCTGCCACCACTTGCTTTGCAGTCTTTTCCCTGAGCAGATCTGGAAGACTAAATTGTCAGCCTTGCATCACAGCCCCTTGCATGGCATCTAAAACCTGACCATGAACCCTTCCTCCAGAAATTGAGCAGCCTGGTTCAGGGTACTGGAGAAGTCTTGCCCTAATTTGGTCCACTTTTATTTGAGTTGTGAGGCCAGTTGCACTACTTCTGAAATGGCAAGTGGCAGCACCAGTTGCTTTACACCTGCTAAAGAGAGAGAGCCCACTCCAGGTCATTCATTCATATTTGAACCTGCACATTTGTTTCAATGTTCTTCCATCCCTTTTTTACAGCTGTGGGTGGAGCATGCAGCCTTAAAAGGTCTATCATGGCACCTTCCACTGGACTTTTGAAGTATCATTCTGAATGTCCAATGGAGCTTGAAACACTCCACCATGATCAGCCACTACAGAGTAACAACCACACTATTTTGGCTATTACTTCCATATTCTGGGACAAGAATTGTGCATGGGCACCTCATACGCATGTGCAGTTCTGCTGGTGCTGCCATCTTGTGAATGGCAGAATGCCACTCACCACAACTATGCATGTGTAATGCCACATGCACAGTTGTGTCACCACAGCTATAACTCCTCCCGCACCCTCCCACTGCTCCTGTCCTCCCATTCCATATGTTCCTCCTAGCACCGCAGCAAATACAACCCTCCTCCCTCCCACTGCTGCTGTCATTCCCACTCCCTGGTCCCCATCCCCAGACCGGACATTGGGGTGCCCATTCCCTGTGTCCACATCATGTACTCCCCAGCTCATGTGACACTGGGAGTCCACACTAGTGTGCTCCAATTTTTTTTTTCGTTTTCCTGTAATAAAGAAAACCACCAGAACATGTTTTTTATATGTAAAAAAGAAAACAGTCCCTTGTCATCAGCCCAATCCCCTCCCCATCCCAACCCTCTGACTGATCACCCACCTCCCTTACCCTCATTACCCAACACTTACCTCTGGTGGTCAGCTCTGTTATCTTCTCTGGACCTGGACATGTCTGCACTCTTCAAAGCTGAACCGCTAACTGAAGAATCAAAGGCAAGTGTGGTATAATGGCAGGCAAGGGGTTTTCAACTTATGGTTATATATCAACCATTTTTTGGAATTTTGGCTCCAGATTTTCAACATGGGGTTGTAGGGACCCTCCTCAAGAACACTGTCACTGTTATTTCATTACTCATCCCAAAATATGATTTTTTAGGTCGCTGCACATGGATGAGCCTGGATCAGATCTCCCCTGTACCAGCCTGCTTCCTCACTATTCCTTCTTGTCCTTTACTGAAACTCATATTTGTACTACTATATCGAGCTCTGTGACTTAGCCACTAAGCTGCTTTCTTTTTCTCCTCAGTTAACTTGAAAATCCTTTTGCTTTGCCCTTTCTATTCAGTGTGACTGGATACAGAACCCTTGTACCTTCTTTAAATTTAGGCACCAAAATCATAGCCTCCCACTTCAGTGTTGGTTCCCTCCCTCTGCCTAACTTTTGCTTAACTGATTTTTTCTGAAGTTAAGCGCCAAAGCCACAGCCATCCATAGTGCTGCCGAGCCCTCTCCCACCTGTCTCTGCTAACCTTTTCCCTCCCACATCTCTAATCCCCTAATCCCGCACCACCATTAAACACCCCGCTAGCCCTTTGTCCTTGGGGCTATATGTTTGACCTTCCACTTTTCTTTCCACAGGTGCAATCCCACTGGGCCATCTCTGTTTCTGTGAGTGGAAGTAGGATGCCACTGTCTGTCTCATCTGAATGCCACCTCCCAAGGACTCCTCCAAACAGAAGTGCCCAGGTGCAGCACTTTGACACCGCCTCCAAAGTCAGGGATATGATTGGAGCAGAGCCACTGGAGGAAGATGCAATTGGCTTCTCCTATGCCAGCCAGGCTCTGACTGATTACCTACCTTGCTTGTAGGCTGTCCTGGATTGTTTCTCCATGGCTTCTCCTTGGCAGCTGTGCCATGAGCTGCTGGGAAGCTCCAAGACCCCAATTTAATGCTCTGTTTTTGGCCTGCCCTCCTAGCCCACCTTAAATGCTTGCTGTCCCACCTACTTTCTGCATGCCTTCTTCATTGGTCTGCTGTATTGGTTGTGATTTTTAAGGGATACACCTCTATCTCTTGGACTGAATGTTGGCTAGATTTAAAGGCCACCCTTTCCATATTATTGAAAGTTGGTTCAAGACCTGCTGTGGCTTGTCCCCTATTTGCTGTATACAGACATAAGACTAGGTATATCACATAGCATTCACTGGCTATTATCCCTGAATCTCACAGACGTTGAGCAAGTAGCTGCTATAGCTCAGCTTCCTTCTTCTTTTATAGAACCAGACCTAGTAAAGCCCAATGGCAACATAGCATCTAGGCTCCAGAATGAGCACCATTTTCTTGTTTCCCTGTTTATCCTTCTTCCTGGAATGTTCCTTAGAATTTTGCACAATTCTATATCTACCTTCCTGGTGCATTCAAACCAAGAACCTTCTTGGAATGACAGGGTGTTTTTGATTGCACTGAATGCTGTATATAGGCCTTGAAGTTCTTTAAATTAGAACTTGCAATTCATCCACCATGGTGAGCTGGAACCTGTACTGTGATGGCTATGGAAGGCACAACATTTTCTGCAATTGACCAGGTCTGTCAGCTCTCCCGTTATTTACAACTAGAGTTCTTATCTAAACAGTACTAGGCCCCTAGGTATTTGTCCTAGGGACCCTATAATTCCACTTAATAGCCTCTACAAACATAAACAGACTGCTGGCACACATGCTACTTGTAGTAGCTATGAAGAAACATTTGCTGTTTCTATTGTTGTACTCCAGCAATGTCAAGCTTAACCCCAGTCCTCCAGCAGCCATCTCTATTTCCTGCTGACCTACTTAGTATTCAAAGTATAATGTTTATGCATGTCAATGCATGCAGCTTACTAAAGAAGTTGACCTCTATTCAGCCTTGGGCCTGCCATACCATGACTGATGGCCTGGTGGTCACTGAGTCATGGCTCAGACCTGGTACTGCTGTTCATGAGGTGAATATTACAGCCTACTCCTTGTTCAGAACCGATAGTCAGGCAAGAGGAGGAGAAGTTGCCATTTATGTTAAAGATAAATTCTCAGCCTCATTAATGGACTGAACCTCAATGCCTAAAGAAGTTGAAAGCCTAGCCCTGGAACTCTAACTCTCCCTTCTGTCTCATTCTATGTTACACGATGCTATAGACCTCCATCAGCAGGGTTGCAACTTTTGGATCACCTAAGTAACTCATTGAGATCCCTGCCCTCAGAGCTTATTACATTAAGGAACTTTAATCTGGACTGCATTTCCAGTGTCCCCACCCTTTATATCTCTTTGTGACTCCTTCTGATTATCACAACTCATTATTGAAACAACACTCCCAAACAAGAAGAACCCTAATAATAGCACCCTGTTGGACCTTATTTAATAAGCAAGCCTCACCTATTTTCTCATGCTAATGTATTCTTCTCTGATATCAGCAACCACTGTTTCATTGCCTGTATAAGATCTGCCTTTTAAACTACAGTCCACACCAAGTTTGCTGTCAAGAGATTTGTTGTAATTTTGACCCCTGTGCATTTATTTCAGAGCTATGGGATTCTTTGAGTTGGCAGGACTTCTACCTAGCAAAATCAGTAAATGTGACATATGCTATCTTCCAAGAAATTGTGTTAGATGCTGGATAAGCATGCACCACTGATTACAGTACACCCTAAGAAAAATCATGCTGGTGGTCCACGGCTGACCGAATGACTGCACTGCATAATAGAGATTTGCTTTGAAAACAACTCAAAAACAAAGCATCCAGCTGACTGGACTTTGTTTAGGAGGATGAGGAACCTCTGTACTTAGATGGTCAGGAAGTGAAGGCTAATTATTTCTGAGCAGAACTTGACTTTTCCTCAAAATGTTCCTCCAAATTTAGAAAACCCTTACAAAACATTGAAGGTCATGCACCCACAAATTACTTACCCACAAATTACTATTGGAGCCACCACATTCTCTGATAGGCCAACAATCCTGACTCCTCAACAATCATTTTGCTACTGCAGGCTTAGCTTTTGATATCTCCTCACCAGTATCCTATGCTCACAACTCAGCATACAGGATTAAGTATCTCCTGCCACCAGTGCTACATTCTCCTTACATCCTGGATCTTCTGTTACAACTAGATACCAGGAAAAGTGCTGGTACAGACCTTATAGACCCTTTTTCCTGAAACTTGTTCATCATGTCCCGGCTGTGACAATTACTCACCTTTTAAACCTATCCCTTTTAACAAGGGTGAGCTCTCTGATGGAAAACTGCCCATGTGACCCCTTCCCAATCCGAGACCCTAGTGACCTTAACAGTTATAGGCCAATCTCCTACTCCCCATCTTGTCTAAACTGCTGGAGAAAATTGTGAATGAACAGCTCAGGAACTACCTGGAATCTGAAAATCTGTTTAGCCAGTTATGATTAGGCTTTTGACATGGTATAGCACCAGTGTGACACTTGCTAATGTAACTAATAACTGGTGGTGTGATTTGGATGATAAGAATTTTGTATATGCAGCATTTTTTTTACTTTCTGTTTATACTTCCCGTGCCCTTCATTGTTCTGGCCTCATCAGGAGACACCTAGGGCATCTGTCCCCACTCACCTACCTGGAACCCACAATGGTAGTCCCCATGGAGCTTTGGTTCCCCCAGGTGAGGACAAGGGGGTCCATACACCCCAAGTTTCGATGTTTCATCAGGACACCAGTCTGAGACCAGTGGAGGCATTGGGGATCCAGTGCTCCATCCTCCTGGATTTTGTGGGCACATTTTCCAATGTTCTGCATGATGTGCACCCTGACAAATGGGCAAGTGGTGATGTCCATCACTCCCCTTGTACACATAGTAGGATGCTTGTTGTGCCTCAGACCTCTGCCTGAGGTCAGTCAAGCACTGACCTTCAGCCCCTCATGGAGAAGGCAAGCAGTCCTGGGATGCTCAAGCCTTTTCCCCCTGCCTGGCCCTCTGACTCCCAGGCTCATTCTCGAACTGGGTCATTGGCATTACAAGTGGTAGCACTGCCACTACACCAGCACCTGTGCAGTATTTTTAGACCTAAGTAAGGCACCAACACTGTGGACCATGACTTGCTTCTTACTTCCTCTGGAATATTAGCCTAGACACACTATCCTTGAGATGGTTTTCTAATTGTCTCTCAGGCCAGCTTCAACCGGTAAAAGCAGAAGAGAACTCTCACCATTAAAACCTTTGTTGAGGGCATACTTCAGGGCTCCATAATGGTCTGTCTCCTCTTCATAATATATATTAACAGAATCAATGAAGGAGGCAGTCACACACTAAGACCGCCAATTAGGAGGGAGGTGCCACGCTGCACTACGAGGTGGCAGAGTGAGTAAGAAGCTGCAGCATTCTTCCCTGAGTCTCTGCTGGATTTTTAAATGTGCTGGTGATATTTCGATGGTATGCTGAGAGAGAAAGGATTTTTCTAGAGAACCTGGCTGCACAAGAAAAAGGAATCAAAAACTTTATAATTTGTTTGGATAATGGCTACCAGGAAAGAATCAGGAAGGTAAATCTCAGTAGTAAAACAAAGTGGCTATACAGTCAGTGAGCACTATAACCCATAAACAGCATATGTTAACTGCTAAAGTAGCTATAGCTGATGGTGAAGAGTCAACAATGCAAAAACTAAAGAAGGTGTTCTCCCAAAGTTCCCCTTATTTTCCATTGAAAAAACTGTATCTAAAACAGACAGTGGCCTAAATTTGAAAATGCCTTACAATTGGACTCAAACCTGAACCAACAAGTACACTGGAAGGGAAGGAGTAACGGCAGTGCATTGTGGACAGAAGTCGAATTCAGATATGGAACTACCTAACTTACAAGAGAGAATGTGTGCTACCACCAAACAGCTGCTCTAAAAATTATTATTCTAGGAACTACCTTGCAGGAGATAGAAAAGGAGACATGCACAACGCGATTTGGTGCCACATTTCAATGTCCTGACCAGGAAAGCAAGGCCAATGCCAAACCAAGCTGGGAGTTAGTAAAACAAAGTAAGGAGAACCTCAGTGAGGAAGGAAGCAGTTCTGATACAAACACTTTGCAGGAGGGACAGAGCCAAATACAAACTGCTCAGAAAGAAGTCATGGTAAACCAAGATACAGAAGCGGTAAGCAAACTTTTGTTATCTCAAGCAACAAACCATAACAGTAATGGGGCATTGAAAAGAATGAAAAGATTAAAACAGGGAAGGAAGGAAAAGTAATAGCAACTCAGTTGGAAACTTGGACTGAAGGGAAAATTTAGAGAGCTCTACAAATTGTGTTCTAATGATGAAAGCACTAATGAATTGTCTCATCTTGAAGATGATCCCTCCTTCTTGAACCAAAAAGCTTTTTGTTAGAATTAATACCATTACTAGCACACTGGATTCAATGTTGAAACATCAGTCCCAAATAGAAGGCGACTTCCTGTTAACTCAAGAACTCATAAAAGAAAATAAAGTTATGAGAACTGACATTTCTGATATTAAGAAACATATGAGTCAAATATTAGAGGACACAATGCCTATGCCTAATCAGATTAAATCACTTGATCTTGCAAATATCGAACTAAAGGAGATAATATTGATCAAGAAGCAAGATCAAGAAGGAATATCAGAGTTGTAGGCATACCTGAAAACTGGGACAACATTAGGCCATTATATGACTCATTTAAAATAATTGCAGCAGCATATATGGACACAGACCCTATGAAAATATAGATTTTTCTGTGGAAAGAATTCATAGAACTTTAAGATCTAAAGGTGAAGATGATGCTCCACCAAGACCAGTTATACTGCATTTTCTGAATTGTGCTGATAAAGAGAAACTTATGTCTTATGCATACAAGAAAAAAGGCAAACAATTTTAGGAGCCAATGTAGCACTATATAATGATTATCTACAGCAGATTGTATCAAAAAGGAAAAAATTTGATCAACTTAGGAATAAATTGTGGGAGCTGGGCTATAGATCAGTAATGGTGTATCCAGCTAAAATGAAGGTGATTATTGATGCTAAAAGATATGTGTACTCAAATATTGAAAATGCTTGGGAGACCTGAAAATTATAATTTTAGAATTATAAATGGTGGTACATGTTCATAAAATGAATAAACATGATCCATAAAGGATTATTTTTACATGCAGAGTGGGGGATAACGTGTAGCCTTATTAGTAAATAAGGATGTCTTTAAAAAAATAATTTATTTTGTTATTGTTTTTTTCCTGGGTGATTTAAAGTGTCTATTTGGAAACTAGACATTGATAGAAGTATGGTGAAATACTATGGAAAGAGAACTTTTAGATTTATAGAGGGCAATCTTTTAATGTTTTAAATAAATGGATAGTGTGAACATTGCCTCATTAAATGTTAATGGCTCCATTCCTCATAAAGAGAATTAGAGTATTAGCCTATTTCAAGAGATTAAAAGCACAGATAATATGTTTACAGGAAGTTCATTTAGGAGAAAAGAGATAGTTAAGCTAAAGGTAGGATGGATAAATGACATTATTATTCATTAGGTACAAAAAGAGTAGAGAGGTAGCTATATTAATCAAAAAGGAAGCAATATAAAGGTATTAGAAGTTTATAAAGATAATCAAGGTAGAATATTATTGTTAAAACTCATTATAGCAAAACAGAAATAATAGTAGGGAGTATATATGCCCTATTTGATAAATATGCAGAATTGTTGGCTGAAATGACACAAGAAGTGCATAAAATGCAAATTAGTAGTGCCAAAATTAGTGGAGATTATATTGCTCTACTTAATCCCTTTAGTTGATAAATCCACAATGCCTAAAAAGGTAATAATAATAATGCATCAAAAAATGTAACTCCTTTTAGAACAGGAGCAGTTAATTGAGATATGGAAACATAAAACCTCTACTATCCAAATATACACATTTTGATAAGCAGCACAAAATATCTGCAAGAAAAGATTTTTTGTTACTAAAGACCTGGTAAAGGAAATACCAAGAGCAATAATTGATAGTATATTTATTTCAGATCATGTTGCAATATTAATTTACTTAAATTGTCCCAATAAGGAAAGATTAACCGCAAGGACATGGTAATTTAACAACACCCTTTTGAGAGACCAAGAATTTGTCTTAACAATTAAAGAAAAGATCAACGAATATTGGTACTTTAATTATTCTGGTCAGGGATCAGTTATAGAGCTTTGGGATGCTTTTAAAGCAACAATTAGGGATGTATAATTTTAGCAGATTAAACTTCAAAGAATTAAAATAAAGAGTTAGAGGTTATAACAAAAAGATTGAGCAATTAGACCAATTAATATTAAATGATTATCAAACATATAAAGAAGAATGGTTTAATTTAAGAATAAAAAAACAAAACTATGTACAACAAGAAGCAATTAAGAATATGGCTTTCATGAAAAATATAAATATTTCCATATGGATAAACCAGGAAAGCTTTTAGTGAATTTATTAAAAGGAAAAAAAAAAGTAATACTGCAAATTAAAGATCAAGAAGGAAATATCAATATAGCAGATGAGTCCATGGTTAATTGCTTTTGGATACCTATAAACTAATATATCAAAAGAACTAAGTTATACTAATAATGACGCTGACAAATTTTTCAATATGGCCAATATAGTTTCATATCCCTTTGATTTTACCCCAATTACTCTTCAGGAAATTAGAGAAACTATTAAGTCATTACCTAAAAATAAAGCCCCGGATTAGATGGACTAAAGTGAATTTTACCAGGTTTTGTAGAAGAACTTGGACCATGGATCAAAAGGATAATAGAGGAACTATTGATGATGATAGATTATTACATATTCTCCCATCTATGCAAACAGCAAAATTATATTAATATATAAAGAATGCAAACCTAATGAGTCTACAGACAGTTATAGTCAATAGCATTATTGAATTTGGATTACAAATTGATACCTAAAATAATTAATGATAGACTGCAAATTCGTTTAAATAATCATATACATCCAGATCAATATGGCTTTATGCAAGGAAGAACATTATATCGAGCTAATAAAAAGATCCAAGCTATAATTCATTTGATAAACTCAGAAAAAAATATGCATCAGATATATTCTATGCATTAGCTATAGATGCCAGTAAGGCTTTTGATTTAATAAATATGGAATATATATATATATATATATATATATATATATATATATATATATATATATATTTAACATTAGAAAGATGGGGTATACCTTTTCATATACTAAAACTAATTAAAACAATATATTAAAGAACCAATGTTCGATTCCTAATTAATAGATACCTAACATAAGAATTTGAAATGTTAAATGGAGTTAGCAAGGTTGCCCCTTATCACCCACTCTTTTTATATTAGCAATAGAACCATTTTTATCTGTTATAAGAAAAGAAAGTAACATTAAGGGAATTTATATATCAAGGCCAGAAAACAAAAATGAGTGCCTTTGCTGACGATCTTTGTTGTTGATCAAATATATAAATGTCTCTTTACCATACTTTTTACAACTAATAGATGTATTTTCCAAAATATCTGGATATTAGTTAAATAATATAAAACAGTAATGATGAAATTATCCAAATCAAAAGATGATTGTAATAAATCTTTATATATGTTTCAAATACAACAACAGATTGAATATTTAGGTATATATTTGTGTATTGATCAACAGCAAAATATTAAAGTTAATTTTGGAAAGCTAAAGAAAAAATGAAACATTTATTAGAGAACTGGAAAGACAACATTATCACTATGGGGAAAAATAGATTATTAAAATGATGACAATGCTGCATTATATATTCACATTGAAAAATATTTTGAGAGCACTGGGTGATAAATGGTTTCAAGATATTAAAGAATATTTCATAAATTTCCTGGGGGGTAAACCTTGAAAACCATGGAATCTAATGATAACAACTAGAGCTCTAGGAGGAATTGGATGTCCAAGCCACTTAAATATATGGAGGCCAATATAATTGGAAATTATTATCAATGGACTTTTTCCTAATAGAGATCAATATTTATATCAAGCAATTATGTTTCCACTTGTCATATACTAGAATGAATCATATCTTTTTGATTATGATTTACATAATCTTAAAGAACATATGTTGACTTCATGGTTCCAGCTTGTTAAAAACATATTGATAAACCTTATAAACTTCAATTACCTTGTTATTATCTTTTCCTATAGATTATAATGAGAGGATCTGGCATAATAGTCCTAATTTGATCTTTCGAGTATTACAGAACAATTATTTAAATAATTGGGACAAAATATTAATTGATGGAGAAATACTAAAATACCAGGACTTTATTTAAATTATAAAAGGAAAGGATGGCATTTTTACACTATTTTACATTAATAGCCACATTTCAAAGTATGAATAGACTATTTAGTAATGGGAAGGGCAGTACAGCTGTTCAAATAAAACAACAAAGGAAAGTATTACAGTTAGGCACAAAAAGTTGTTGGCTAGATTCTATAATCTATTAACTGAAGTGCCTAAAAGGAACATTGAAAATAAGAACCAAGTTTGGAACCAAGAAGCAAACAACATATTTACAATGGGAACAATTAAGGAAAATATGGGGCAGGAAGATATAGGCTGTTGGTTAAATAGGATCTGCAGCCTATCCTGTAGGGAAATGGGCAGACTAGATGGGCCTAGCGGTCCTTATCTGTCGACAAAGTCTATGTTTCTATGTTTCTATGAAAACTAATAATAAAAATTATGTTTCCGCTAGAAACAAAACTACACGAGCCATAATAATTAATAGAGCATACTGACACCTCTAAGTATACATAAAATAAACTCAGATTACCCATATAGATGTTGGCATGGGTGTGGGCAAAGGAACATTAACAACTGTTTTTGGTCTTGTCCATTTATATATAACTGGTGGCAAAACTATAAAAAATAATTATATTGATAAATTGGTATAGAAGTCCCTTTAAAGATTGATATATATCTTTTTAACAATGTTGTATCCTATTTGCAGCATGATATTTCTAGGAAAATTTTTGTTTTAGCAACAATAGCAATTAAACGGATGATTCTTGAAAATTGGAAAATGTAGCATTGCCAATAATAGACTATCATAAATGGTGGTTCCAATTTATGGAAACATTAAAATACAAAGAGTTAATTATGAATATAAATCCAAATTTAGATGATTTAGTAGGATCAACATGGAAAGATATAAGGGACAATTTTCTCCAGTTAATAGATGTGTTTAGAACTAAGACTGCCTCTATAATAAAAAAAAATTGATATACCATACATGAGAATGAACCTTCCAGATAGTTATAACATTTAGACACTAGGAATACCTTAAGTATACCTAACCAATTAAATTAATGGGGAGGGGAAAATAGTAAAAGGTATTGTATTATAGAATTTATATTAGGATGTTTGTAAACTACATAGGCCCAGATTTTCATACTGTGCCATTCTGAGGGCAAGCCCTGCGCTGCTCAAAATATTTGCCCAGGGTGTGGGTTAGGGTGATATTCAAAGGAGTTGCACTATTGAGCAATCCTTTGAATATCACCCCAGCCATTAGCACGGCGCATGGCGAGGAACTTGGGCGCCACTGCAAAGTTGCCAGAGTTGAGCATTAAACTCATGGAGGTGCAAGTACCATTAAGCCATGCTCAAATTTCCGATATTCAACAGGTGAAATGCAAATGGGGCCATAATTTATGCAAGGCACAGGGGGCCATTTGCATCTATTTATGGCCCCATTTGCATGCCATTTGCATGTAGGTGCGCCCGATCCCGAGGACTTGCTCCTGGCTACCCTGCCAGGCAGCAGCCGTCGAGGACTGACGCACAATGCAGCCCTATCGCAGGCATCACAGTTACATGAAACCTCCCACACACACATCTCCCACAGCCCATCGCGGGCAGAACATGTATGAACCCCCAGTGCCCCATCGTGGGCGAGATGTAACCCTCCCCAACCCGAATATCTCCCTGGTGGTCCAGTGGACCGTAAAGCCTGATCGCGGGCAGAATGTCACATCACAACCCCCAAACATCTCCCTGGTGTCTAGTGTCCCCCCCCACCCACCCAAGCCCCTCCACCTTCCCCCCGCAGCCGGCGGGCGACAGCATCCACCGCCTGCCCGCCCCGCCACCCGCCCCGACTGACTGTCTGGTAGGGCTGCACGCCCAGTGTGCAGAGCTACAGCCAATGGGCGTACAGCCATACCGTACATGACAGTCCAGATTTGTGAATGAACATCATTCACAAATCTGGACTATCATCTACAGGATGCACTGCCATTAGCTGTAGCTCTGCACTAAGCGCGGCGACAGACAGTCGATCGGCGATCGAAGCGGCGCAGGCGGTGGGATGCTCGCCTGCCTGCTGCGGGGAGGCGGGGTGGAGGGGCTTCGTGGGTGGGTGGGGACACAGACACCAGGGAGATGTTTGGGGCTGTGATGTGACATTCTGCCCGCGATTATGCTTTACGTCCACTGACCACCAGGGAGATATTCGCTTGGGGAGGGTTACATTCTGCCCGCGATCGGGCACTGGGGGGTTCATACACGCTCTGCCCGCGATCGGGCTGTGTGGAGATGTGTGGGGGTTTCATGTAACTGGGTACTGCCCGCGATTGGGTCAGGAGATGTGAGGCGTGGGGGGTTTCATGTAACTGTACTTCGCCCGCGATCGGGCTGTGGGGGAGATGTGGTAGGGGCTTCATGTAACTGTACTGCCCGCACCGGGCTGTGGGATATGTGGGGTTTCATGTAACTGTACTGCCCGCGACCGGGCTGGTGGGGGGGCACAGGGACTGAGTTGGGGGCCAGCCAGGGTGGCAGCTGCTGTGTTGTGCCCTGAAATACAGCAGCTCACCTGTGGGTGGCCCTCAACTGATCCTTTTTTTGGCTCAAGGTTGGCAGGCGCAGGTTGGGGGTTATGATGCATAAACTCTGCACAACCTGACTGAATATCGGGTTGCACAGGTTATGCATGGTCCTTCCTCCTGTTGAGCATGCATCATTTGCATTGCTCTTTTCGTAACCTGTTGCCAGTGGAGCAACTGCCTCCTGCTGAATATCGCAGAATGGCGCAATGTAGACTTGCGCGCGCAACCCTGTTGCGCATGGTGCAACCTTTGAATATCTGGGCCATAGTATATAAATGTTGGTGTATTTAATGTAAGTTCAAATGAAATATGGATGTAATGTTAATATGGAAAATAAAAATAATATATTTAAAAAAGTTAGGAGGGAATCACACTGGACCAAAACAGATTGCACTATGTCCCCAGCCAGTAAATTAATGTTAAAATCAACCCCTATACATGCCATTTATTCTTCCTACTTACACTTTATATTTATTGTACTGTTGGCTTACTGTTCTGTTGTCTGCTGTAACTTTATGTGCAACCTCCACTGTACCCCTTCCCCAGGGTGCAGCTGGAAACAACCATCTTAACTCAGTATACTCATCCTGGAGACAAACTGCAAATAAATAATGAAAAAATAAGTCCTGAACAAATGGAGCATTTGAGAAGTAAGCAGTAGTGCCTGACAGGGTGGCAGTATTGGGGAGTGCTGGACCACCCAGGGTGTAATGAGGCCTGACCACCCTGAGGTCACAGGCAGAGGGACTTACGGGCCCTGGATGGTCCAGTGTTCTAATGCTGCCCACCCTGGAGGGTATTATTGCATTTAGAAAATGGGCACTGTAAAAGAAAAAGTTTAATAAAATAATGTACATAACAATTGTTTTTAAAAAAAGTTGTGATAATATAGTTCCTACATCATAAAAAATTTACAGAATCAATGCCAATCTCAAAACTGCCTAACATACATCTTATCACAGATGATACAGTGCTATACATTAGTAGATCTACACCCTGAAGCAGCATGCAGTGATATTCAACAGGAATTTAATCAATTGCAACTACAGCTATTGAACCAGAAACTTCTCTTGAACGCTAAAAACAAAGCCAATGTTATTTCCTCCATCTGTAAACCTAATGAATCCTGCCATCCAGATCACTACACTTCTAGATGAACCGATGGAATATGTAACCAAGTTCAAATACCTGGGGGTCTGGATTGACCATGGACTTTCTTTAATAACCACATTGAAGAACTTATAAAAACAGCTTAGTCAGAGGCTTGGTCTCTTTTACAGGATTAAACACCTGTTTACACAGGATGCTCAGAAGAGACTGGTGCAAACCACTTTCCTCTCTTAGCTGGACTACGTAAATTTTATCTACAACTAAGGCCCTGATACTGCATTGGTCAAACTGGACATGCTTTATTAAAGAGCCCTAGGGTTCATTACTGCTCTTCCCTACACATAGAAACATAGAAACATAGACTTTGATGGCAGATAAGGACCGCTAGGCCCATCTAGTCTGTTCATTTCCCTACCTAGGATAGGCCGCAGATCCTAGTTAACCAACAGCCTTTATCTTCCTGCCCCCACAAGAATTGCCTTATGTCTGTCTCTCATGCATTCTTGAATTCTCCCACAGTTTTAGACCCCACAACTTCCTCAGGAAGGCTGTTCCATGCATCCACTACCTCTCTGTGAAATAATACTTCCTCACATTGCCCCCTTAACAGCCCTCCTTCTATCTTTTAAATTGTGTCCCCTTGTTCTTGCAAGTCTCTTTTTCTGAAAGATGCTACCCTCTTGGACTTTGTTGATTCCCTTGAGGTACTTGAAGTTTCTATCATGTCCCCTCCTTCTTTCCTCAAGGGTATACATATTAAGCTCCTTTAGTCTCTCCTC
The DNA here is from genome assembly GCA_016271365.2 of Neoceratodus forsteri. Lineage (NCBI taxonomy): Eukaryota > Metazoa > Chordata > Ceratodontiformes > Ceratodontidae > Neoceratodus > Neoceratodus forsteri. The sequence continues at coordinate 90,845,969 of CM028136.1, forward strand.
ATATGGCTTCTCTTGCAGACCCTGCACCATTTTAGTTGCCCTCCTCTGGACTGCCTCTATCCTGTCTATGTCCTTGCGAGATGGGGTCTCCAGAACTGGACACAGTATTCCAGATGGGGTCTCACCAACTGTCTGTACAGAGGGATAACAACTTCCTGTTTCTGCTGCTGATGCCTCTCCCTATACATCCCAGTACACCCAGCCCTCCCTATTGCCTTCTCCACATTGCTTGCTAACCTTAAGGTCATCTGATATGATTACCCCAGGTCCCTTTCCTGTTTGTTGTTGTTACTACCTCCCCACCCATTGTGTATTCTTTCCTGGGTTCTTGTTTCCCAGGTGCTTTATTTGCACTTTTTGCATTGAATCCTAGCTGCCATATGTCTGACCATTCCTCCAACCTTGCCAAGTCCCTTTTCATCCTTTCCACGCCTCCTTGTGTATCAACCCTGTTGCAGATCTTTGTGTCATCTGCAAAAGGCATACTTTTCCTTCCAGTCCCTCTGCAATGTCACTGATGAAGACATTAAAGGACTGGACCCAATACTGAACCCTGCGGTACCCCACTAGTAACCGCCCTTTCTTCAGAGTGGACTCCATTACAATTACCTTCTGTGTCCTGTTGTCCAGCCAATGTTTTACTAGGCTACCACCCTGGGACCCACTCCCAGGCTGGTTAATTTGACTATCAATCTTTGTGTGGGACTGTGTCAAATGCCTTGCTCCACGCACCATTGCTCCCTATATGCTGCTATGAGATGGCCATCCCTCAATTATAGAAGAAAGAAGAACAGTGCCTTTTGGACCTTCAGAGCTATTACTAAGAAACTGCCTCAATACATCTTGGATTGCTTGCCAATAAGCACTATAGGCAAGCATGCCTTGAAGAGTGCCTCCTGTATCTCCTTTACTATATATAAGATCAATCGCATATAGGTAGAACTTTCTTAAGTTATGTATTGCCCTTACTCCAGAACAAGCTGCAAAAAACATTGAAATTGGTTAACCCCATCAAACTACCAGCATTCACAACTCTTTATGCTTGTTCTTTCAAGGAATCCTGTAATTTCTCCCTTGATTTTGCCTTATCTCTAGAGAATAGAGTTTCCTACACTCTGTCCCCTAAACCTTTAACATTCGGTTCCCTCTCCCCTCTCCATCAGCTTCCTTGGAGACTTGCTCACTCTCTGTCTGTTGTATCCATGAATGACATAGTTTGCACCACTGAATATTGAACAAGCATGTTTTTGTATGAGTTCCCTCTATCCACAGATTGGAGCCCTTTTTCACTCCAGTTGGCAGTGTAAGCAGTCCTCCTTCAATTAGTGGCCTTTTATGGGTACCACTGTCTCTTATGCTCCTACTCACCTGCGTTCCTCCCACTTATGGAATTAACCTTACTTTATTCTTAATTCAGATATCCTCGCTTCATGCATAATGGCATTATCCTTGTATAATTGCATTTATTTATTTATTTTATGTATAGCAGAATATTTCATGTATAATTTGTAATGTAATTTCTAATTATTAGTCACTGTTATCCTTCCTGTATATTGTACATTGTTTCTTGCTCAGCTTATATTTGTATCCTGATTCTGATGTAAACTGCTGTGTATGTAACATTACTATGTAATGACTATGTATTCTGTCCAGGTGCATCTCAAAATGAGCATTGCTCAATGGTATTCTTCTGGTTAAATAAAGATTTTGATTGACTGATTGAATAACCTCTCAGGACTGATTAATGAAATGACAGTGCCATTGTTCATGAGGCAGGGTCCCAAAAGCCCATGTTGCAAATTTGGTAAAACATTCCAAAAAATGACTGGTATGAGTGTGCACTGCACAGTTTCTACACACTCCTAACGTAGCCAATTTTAATATTTTCACTTCAGATTTCAACATTGCCATTTTTGTACACCTCTTATTAATAGTGCAGCTGTCATTTTTCACATCCTGCCCAAAATGTGTTTTTGCACCTGTGGTAGACAATGGCACATTTGTGTTGTAAAATCACCTTTGGAATAAGTGAACAAAATACAATGGCACTTTTCATGGGTGGGGTCCCAAAAGACCATGTTGAATGTTGGAGAAACATCTCTTAAAAATAAATAAGTTACACCTGATCATTCAAAATTTTCTATGCCCACCTGTAACTTTGGTCATCTGGCAGCTCACCACAGATGTATATTGGCTCTGGCTGGAACTTGCTGTTCCTATTTCTACTCTGCATTAGATATAATATTAAACTACTGCCATTTCATTTATACCCACAGTCAGCATGAATTACCATAAGACCATAAATAGCCAGTTGGTGTGCGATGCGATGCTTTGGACTGTGACCAGGTGTGCAATGAATACAGAGACACAGGCAATGTAATCCTCACAAATCATATGACTATGGGGATATTTCTTTCACTTTACTTTTAACCCTTGTCCCCAACATCCCAGCCACTACTTACACTTTATGCTGGTTTTGTGTTTCATAAAGTACTTAACTAAATTTAACACATCTTGCAATCTGCAATTATTATTTTTGGAATGTGTTTATAAATGAGTCTGCACTTCCTTTTGAAATAAATTAATTATGACTGAAAAATCAGAAGGTTGGAAGTACACACACCTATTTTGATCAGGTTGCTTGCCTGGACATTTCCTGCCTCTGGAAATTTTGAAACACTTGTTTCTATAATAAGATATTTTAACATTTTGACAGTGACATTGTTATACTGCCATTGTTATTTTGTCATTGGTATTCTGACATTGTTATACTGACATTGTTATTCTGACATTGTTATACTGCCGTTGTTATTCTAACATTGTTATTCTGACATTGTTATACTGAAATTGTTATACTGCCACTTTTATTTTGACATTGTTATACTGCCATTGTTATTCTGACATTATTATCCTGATGTTGTTATACTGACATTGTTATTTTGACATTGTTATACTGCCACTGTTATTCTAACATTGCTATTCTGACATTGTTCTACTGCCATTGTTATTCTGACATTGTTATACTGCCACTGTTATTCTAACATTGCTATTCTGACATTGTTCTACTGCCATTGTTATTCTGACATTGTTATACTGCCACTGTTATTTTGACATTTCATACTGCCATTGTTATTCTGACATTGTTATACTGCCATTGTTATACTGATATTCTCGCTCACACTTTATTTGTGACCAAATGCATGGTCTTTCTATTTCACAGCATGATTGGTGGGTTCAAACACTTTTAATCTATATTCAGGTAAATACATTTTAAAAGGTGACTTGTACAGCACAAACACTATCCACTGATGAAGCCTTATAGTGCTGTGTAGGTGGTGCAGGCTATCCAGTGGTAGACACATTTCATTAAAAAGTTCTAAGACATCTGTTCATTGTATGCACTTTTTCTTGTTCTGTGCTTTGTGGCTCACATCAATGCAGTGTTTAATGCACCTAATATTACACCAGGCCCACTTGCTTCCACGTATATGAAAATCTTTGTATTCAAGCCACTATAACCTGGCTTTCTTGTGTGCAGTGCCATGACCTTGTTGTAGTAGTTTTATGTATTTATTTGTTTTATTTTCAAGATATCAGAATTACAATCCTTTGAGTCATAGATTCATTTACAAAGGCTCCATGTCAAGAAAGCACAGTTCATAGCATACAGCATAGTAAGACTTCACACAGATGAGAAGGCCGTTACAAAAGTTTACAGTACAGTGCCCCTGGATCACTTCTATTGATTGTACAGCATATAACTGTTACAGAGGAGGTCATATGCCTATGAAGGGCCTATACAGGATGTTAGCTATGCATAATAGTTGTACTGCAGAGGCATGTTTCTACTTACTATAATATCTAGGCAGCCTGGTAGGCAGGTTTTGTCTTTAAGTCTGCTATTTATACATTGCTGCAGTTTTATAACTGTGGAAGTCAAATACCTATTGGTCAAATACCTAATAGGTTGCACAACCTGTGTGCCCTCTCATGGGTCACCTGCTGTATTGTCCCAGAAAATGTTGTGAATGCTGCTAACCATTTCTTCCAGGTGTGGTGGACCTAGACCCTTCTCCTTCCTGCCATCCCTTCATCTTTTTCTTATCCTTCTCCTACACAGGGTCCCTGGGTCAATTTAGAAGTGAGAACATGCATAAATAACCCCCCAACCTGTGACTGCACCTTCTCTGTGAGGTGAGACTCAACTGGATCTCCCAACCTAATGAAGTTTACTGTGATAGTAAAATGTTTTTAACATTTTGTATGAATTGTATATACTAGAAGGTATTATACTGGCTTGGTAGGTCCAGTATAGTTAGGGTTTGTAGGGGTATTTAATGTTAAAGGGCAATTTTTCCTGGTTAACAACTTTAAATTGGTTTCACAGAGTTTCCTGAAATTTGGCATGCATCATCTACTGGGGCAGGTCTGTTGATGTACCAAATGTGGTTTGAATACCTTTTGAGATTTTTGAGATATAAAGTGTTGAATATACAGAGATTTCCCTGTTTTTGCTGTTTTCCAGCCACCTGTATCTCAGAAATGACTTTAGGTGCTGGGCTGAAATTTTCAGGGTAGAAAGCTTTGGCCTCACAGATGTGCCTTTTTGAACATTTGGTAAACGAATAGTTATCCATTCCAAAGTTATTAAATCTTGAATTTGCCATTGTTTCCTAAGGAGAAAATAGATGTAAAGTGAGTTTTCCACACTGCCATCCAGTGTTGCGTACTTTGCACCTGAATAACTTTGCAACAGTCCAACAGATTTAGAGAAACTTGACAAACTCAGCCTAAGGCACAGGTCTTTGATATGACAAATTTGGCTTGAACCCTTGTTTGGTTTCTGAGATACATAGTGTTGAAAAAACTGATTTGTGAGGGTTTTGTGGATTTGTGTTTATTAATGTTAAAAGGCAATTTTTGGATCTTAATAACTTTGTAATGATTTAAGTGATTTCTATGAAATCTGCCGTGCATATAATAACCATGGGGAGATGTTTGTAAGTAATACATTTTATCTTAATAGCTTTAGCCATTTCCAAGACACAGAGTGTTAAAATAAAGGTTTAGGGGTTGACACTTTTTTGTCCACCTGTATCTCAGAATCGTCTTTAGCTTCTGGGCTGACATTTTCAGGATAGAAAGCCCTGGCCACACAGATGTGTTCTTTTGAAGATTTGGTGGGGAAATATAAATGTGTTCCAAAGTTATGACATGTTGAATTTCTCAATATTTCCTATGGAGAAAATAGATGTCCCACACAACACAGGATTTTGCTTCAAGCTAGGATTCTGCTTCAAACTAGGATTCTGCTTTGAACTACTGTAGGACTCTGCTTTGAACTAGGATTCTGCTTTGTAAGAGCCCTATGGATAGGGATTCTGTACTGAACAAGGATGCTATTTTGCAGTACTAAACCCCTAGAGTTTTTTAAACATAATCTCCACTCTGGAGTGATCTGCCAGGCTTTGTTTTCTGCAACACTGTGAACTGAGATTTAAACTTACTATAGGACTGAATGAAGTGCTGACCTTTTGTTGATTTTCCAGCTCGGTGCTTTTCAACTGAGTTTAACACCCTGGTAAGGGCACCTCATACTTGAATGCTAAATATTTTGTGCCATTGAGCTACTGTCTTTTGTTCTTTTTACTATTATAATATCTTATTCCTCCCCCCACCACCAACACAGTAGGACACTGCAGAGCCCACTCCAAGTGTCCCAGATAAAGCACCCCTCCTATATGCTCAATCTGGATGTCATAACTTTGGAACACATTTATCTTTTCCCAGCAAATCTGCAAAGGCACATCTGTGTGACCAAGGCTTTCTACCCTGAAAATGTCAGCCCAGAAGCTAAAGCTGTTTCCAGATACAGGTGGACAAAAAGTGTCAACCCCCAAACCTTTATTTTTAACACTCTGTATCTCTAGAAACAGCTAAAGCTATTAAAATAACATTTACCACTTACAAACATCTCCATAGGGTAATTATGTGTCAATTTTGTAGAACTCACTTTAACCATTACACAGTTATTAAGATCCAAAATGTGCCCTTAACATTGATAAAAACAGCAAAACATTCACAAATCAGTTTTTTTTTTCAACACTATGTATCTCAGAAACCAAACAAGGGATCCAAGCCACATTTGTCATATAGAAAGAGACCTGTGCCCTAGGCTGAGTCATGTCTAATTTCCTGCAAATCTGTTGAGTGTTGCAAAGTTATTCAGGTGCAAAGTATGCAAAACTGGATGACAGTGTAAAAATTACTTTCACTTTTACATCTATTTTCTCCATAGGAAATAATGGCAAATTCAGATTTAATAACTTTGAATGGATAACTATTATTTTACCAAACCTTCAAAAGGTACATCTGTGAGGCCAAGGCTTTCTACCCTGAAAATTTCAGCCCAGCACCTAAAGTCATTTCTGAGATACAGGTGACTGAAAAACAGCAAAAACAGGGAAATCTCTGCATTTCCAACACTTTATATCTCAAAAATCTCAAAAGGGATTCAAACCAAATTTTTACATATATATTTCAGTATTAGGGTTGCCACCCTTGCACTCAAGCCCACCCCATCCCCACCAACAGGCATCAGGGTGTGTTGGGGGTCATTGGTCCTGTTACATGGTGATGCAAAATGAAACACAAATAGAAATAGTAATGGAAATGCAAATGCAAATGGTAACAGTAACACAAATGCAAGTGCAAATTAAAATGCAAAGGGTAATGCACACATGGTGGTGTAGTAGGAACAGTAAAGCAAATGGTTATGGAAATGCATGTGAAATGCTATAGTGTAACAGTAATGAAAGCACACACCTTTTTTCCCCAAAAGCAGCATAAAGAAACACAGTGAATACAAAGAATGTATGCATAATAATGGGCTTTGAGCAGAAAATTAGCACTTGAGTACTAATTGCTTATATCTCAGGAACCGTCTGATGTAGGGAAAAAATCATATTATTTATGACTTTCCTGGCTAGTTTTGCACTTAGACCTCTAGTGGGGACTAAGCATTTTTCCAATGAAAAGTCCATATCTCAAAGTGTTTCTGAGATTCGGACCCCAAAAGGCAAGCGGACCCGTAATGTTAGTCTATGGGAAAATTGTCAAGTTCAGAGTACCATAACTTTTCAGCCCTCTAATATTTTGTCACCAAACCACAAAAGGCACATCTGTGGGATCCTAGCTTTCTTCCCTCAAAATTTCAGCCCAAAAGACCAAACCGTTCTGTCACAGCAGGGTGGCAAAGGATTCCTTCAAGGCCGCCTGGACCACCTGCCCACCCAAATTGGTGGTGCCCTTGAGTATGGAAACCAGACATGGAGAACCATGATCAGGATTCCATTTCACCCCAGGGCATCTCCTGATCTTACAACCCCAATGCGGTGGCTCCGCTCCATTCACCCTACACTGTTCATGCTCTGACTCCTCTCCCCCATGATGGACAATGCCTAATGCTCTACAGCACAGGTTGATGTCAAACTGCAGTGGGGAGATAAAGGGTGGAGGGCAGGAAGAGCAGAAAATGAATAGCGATGACCATGGGGGCAGGCCTCAAACACATTTTAATAATCACAATCAGTTATACTCTCAAACTCTCAATAAAAACAGCAAATTATAATTAATAAAATAAAAATTACCATAAACATTCAATCCCAATCAAAGCCTAAGGTAATCAGGAGATGCATATAGCAATGAACAAAAACAATAAAAAATACAATAAGATTTTCCACCCCCCGTGGCTATCTCCCTCCAAGGACTCCAACAATTTCCCCTAGGGACTCTCACTTTCTAGGAGATAAAATATTGAAAACACAAATTATTCTCAGTCCCCAAAGTACTCTCACTACTAGGGGACTTTACAGATAGTAAACCAGGCCCTTTGCAGACTTGGTGCTCTCTCACAGATCCAAGGCTCAAGGATACAAAGGCACTTCACTGCATTCTTAACAGTATTTAAGCATGAAAATATAAAAAGTCTGACCATATGCTTGAAGGAAGGAGATTGAAAAATCCAGTTGAGGGATGTTACTCTGGAGCTGGAGGGTCCTAAAAATCCGATATGGGACCAGACTGCAAGCCTGTGGTCTATGTTATGAATCCCAACCAGACCCACTTACTAGCAGGTTCAGCAAGATTTCCTAGGGATACACCTGCCACTTTGCGGCTACCAGCAGAGCAAGACTGGGACCCTGCTCAGCCACACACACAGCAGTCGGTCCACCAACGGATCCTGGCTCAGCTCCTACTCCAAACTGAAACTTTGTCCACAGCCAATATCCTAAAACTTCACAACTTTAAACTAAATCCCTTCAGCACAATATCTCTTCCTGTAAAATGTAGCTCCCAAAAGTCTCAATGGTGAATTATTCTACTACACCCAAATGCCAGTTCAACTTATCTCCAAGACGAAGGAAGCAGTGTCCAACATCTAAGTTTAATCCACAGGATTCCTGTGTTTTGCTTAGATAGGAGTTGTATTTATCTGTTTATGTGTTTAATATGAATTTTACAGATTTATTTGATTGTGATGGGGTGTATAATTGATTTATAGTTTGAGATATTTAAACTATTCACATCAATAAGAGCACTTGGCACTGTAAAAAGTTCTTGATGTCTGCTTTGAATGTGGATCACATGTTCATGGTAGGGCTATGTAAGGTGTGTTTTAAATGTTGAATATATCTTGAAAAATGGTCAAGGGTGATGTGAAGCATAGACAAGGAGTTCCAGAGGGATGCTACACTTTTAACTAAATAAACACATTGTTTTTACATTTATGACTGGAGTATGGTCATTTTCTTGCTTCTTGCTTCTGACTGGGGTTGAGCTGAGTTTTTGTATTGTTCCCTGGGACTAGATTTACTGTACTATATCACAGGGTCCTTTAAATTTATCATAGACTCTCCCCAGAATTCACCATTGTACTCATACAGCTCCACAGGAGTGGTTTTGTTGGCCATGAGTAGACTCATAAATCTGTACATGTGGCAATATAAAACATTAGCTAATGAGTTACCTCTCTATATCTCAGACCACCACTCCAGTAGCACTTACACATTGCAAAGAAACTCCTACATCCTACTAGAAATACCAAAATTCTCCTCCTTCTGTGGAAAAACAGCCATCAGTAGCAGCCTCCCTTGGGCAAGTAACAAATTCAAGATACACTTCTGGTAGTTACTATAAGTAAGTTCAGGTATCTTCAAATCGCTCTTTGAAAATGTTTGTAAAGAGTCATGTTTGTTAAGCTACCAAAAAGCTTAATTAATAAATTATTGCAGAATGTATACAATATGATTAACATGCATATTTGTTTAGCATGAAATAGCTTTGAAATAATCTACTTGTTATGATTTGTCAAGTAGCTGCATAAATACCTAATACAGAACTGTATTATCATCTCTACTGATTTATCAAAATATTTCTTCACTAAATTGTCACTTGTTGTTCACCTGTTTTAACAACTATTGTACTAAAGGTTCTTCCTGTCATTGTATTCTTATAGACTATATAATATATACAGTACCATAGGCTAGTCTAAGGGACATTAGCTCTTATTTACTTACTACTTGACAGCAGATACAGACCACATAGTCTATAAGTCTGCTCAGTTGCAGCTAGCACCCACTTTGCAGCTGCCTCTCCCCTTCACAATTCCACACAGATGAATGCCATGAAAGACTGAACCAGATTAAGTTGTGTGTGGTATCTCCAGTGAATGGGGGAAATTTGTCAGGACACTGGGGAAATTCCCTTACTCTTTCATAGGGGTGCTGTCCGTAGGTGTGTGGTGAGCTCAGTCTGGACCCTGTGCAAGGATGTGGTGTGGTCAGAGAATCCTCAGCGGCATTGTCAGCACTCGATAGCAAGGATCAACAACAATTTGAGATGGAGAACACTTGAGCCAGATGCTTTTGTGGCTCAAGACGAGGAACTGAAGTTAAAACAAGATTTGGAGGAAAAAATACAAGAAGCAACATGGGGATATCAGCAAGAGACAGCTAAATTACTGGAGGAGAATAAATGTAAAAAGGATGTCAGGGTATGTCTCCTTCCTGGAGACTTCTAGTATGAATGTTTTTTAACTGCTTTACTCGATAACTTGCAGGAGCAGTAGCCGCTTCCTCCCAGTGCAAGACAGTGTGCAAATTTTGCAGCAGGCACGGGAGATGTGGGATGGTCCATAGATACTGCTGTCAGCAATGCTGGATGGCTAAAGCAGCCCAACAGCTCTTGGGCTGTGGATCCGATGTTCACAGGAAGCCCGAGGCAGGTATGCCAAGAAGGCTCTGATAACACTTAAACAGCCAGAGGCTGATATTTTACACACAGCAAGAGAGGTGCAAGATTTCCTGATTGTAGGCACTTCTTCTTTTCTCCTTCAAACACACAGGAGATGGGGATCAAAATGAGATGCCAGAATTAATAGAAGATATGGGCCTACAGTATTAGCAACACAGGAGATCATAGAAATGGGGAAAAGAAGGGCAGGAACAAACCTTTTAGAACATTAGAGAAAAAACAAATGTATGCTGGCTTATTCCACAAACCTGTAAAACAGGCTAAAAGGAGGAATGTCATATGTCTCAGATATCTCAGGGGTATGACCGAGGTGCCAGATAGATACTTTGTGGGAAGGATTCTTATAAAACAATAATTGTTGTCCTCCCCAATGAGGTGTATGCTTTGATTCATGCACCAGGAGAACAGATGTTTGATGTCAGTTTCAGAACCAGAATGTTCTTGAACATTTTTGACAAAATATTCATTGTTGAAAACCAATCCACTATGGACCCCATTTCAGGTTATTCTCCTAACTAAGCAATCTTTTCACATTGTGACAGTATTGATCCGAAACAAAGCAATCAATTTTATTGACATTTTATTCTGGTTGGATAAAGATGTGACGTTCAAGGTACACCAGGACCTACTGTATATTATACAATGGGTATGAAAATCCTGTAACCTCATTGGTCAAAACACGTCACATGACTGTGGTATATCCTGTAATAACCACGGCTGAGAAATGGCATTTATAAAAAATATACTTAAACACATTTAAAATTTATTTTACACATGGGTACATTGTATAATCACAATAAGGCACTCAGGCTGTAGGTTATTGGTGTATTTACCCACTTCTTGTGTGGTTAAGTCACTCAGCTGCACCTCGTGACACACCACACAAGGTGGGTAAATCCTAATAACCCACACTCTGTCGAGCCTTATTGCTTAATTAAATGCTGAGGGTTTTTGGAAGGCATACTTACATGATCTGGAAATGTGCTACACCAACTTGTAGTATCCCAGTCAGCTTGACCTGACAGAAACACTAACCCGCGCTACTACACCGATGCCAGTACTCCCGATGGGGTTAGGTAGCGGATGTGATGGAATGTTACCTTACCCTGTGTCATGTGCTAGGAAGGATGGCTGTGGATGGGTTTCGGCTAAACTTCCCTAGTGGTGTAGAGGGAATACCACCGGTGGCTCAGCCAGCATACTGAGAGTGATCCGAGTTCTGGTCCAGGCATGCAGTTTTACACTCTGCACCCCTGTAACTAATTACATTTTACTCTGGGGTCTGTTCCTGCTTGAGTTGGATATTTTAGTTATAGGCAAAGACCCTTTATTTAACATTAAATGAATGACATGCCTGAAAATCATATGTCAGGCATGTCATTCATTCAGGAATTGCATTCCAGGGTAATATTCTCAGTATGCCAAGCATCGACATACCAAGTTTCAGGATTTCATAGTATATCCTTTTGGAATGGGGTGGCGCATTAAGGTGAAGCTGTTTTCTTTTGACAATGATTTTCAACATCTACCAAACTGCTTTTTATTGGAAAAGATAAAGGTTTATCTTTTACCCATGACAACCTAGAAAGTATCACAAATGTGGGTCCCTTTGACATATTCATTTTATTCATTACAAATCGGGTTTACAACCTTTGAGTCAGAGACTCATTTACAAAAGGCACCTCATCACAGGAGGGCAAACATCAAGACAGTTATTACAGTGCAGATTAAAACAGAGGATAACATTACAGGTGCAGTAAAAGGAACATTTAACATAGATACACTTAGGTTATATAGTATAGTAGTTTGTATGTTACTTAGGTTACACCATGTTACAAAACTGTGAGTTACAATCATGGATATAGTAGGTCCTCAGGAAGACAGCAGGTTACATCCCTATTTGGACCTAGTAGAGAAGGAGTGGGTCTAGAGGGAGGAGAGGCTGTCCAGTGGACGTTGTCAGGCTAAGGGGCAAGGCGGCAGGTACCACAGGTTACAACAGGGGGTTAGTTGCACCTACAACAGCGGTTATTAAAGATATGGTTTTGAAGGGCTGTTTTGAAGGAGCCAATTTTGCAAGCTGGAGTGTAGTTAGAGAGGAGTTGAACCAGGTGGGGGCTCAGTAGAGGAAGTATCTCTGGACAAGAGAGGTCTTGGTTCTGGGCACCTGGAAGGTGGCCTTAACAGAGTTACGGTGGTGATGGATGATGATGACTGCTGTAGGGAGGTGGAGGACTTCGGGAAGAGTCCTAGAAGTGATTTCTTAGTGAGAAGCCAGGTCTGGTAGAGCAGTCTCTCCTCAAAGTTGAGCAGATTGGTGGTAGTATAGAGAAAGCAGGTGTGAGTGGCTGGGCCACCAATCAGGTGCCTACAGGCCTTATTGATGGAGAGTTGGATTTTGAGAGGGCAGTGTTGCAGCTGCAGCATAGATGGGCAAGCCATAGTCCATGAGGGACAAGATGGAGGAGGTGATGGCCAGCTTGAGTGGCAACCTGAGGCAGGCAGTCCCCTGTGCCAGTATAGCAGGCCAATCTGAGAGTTTATGGGCTGACAGGGCATAATGTGGGTGTGAAGGAGAGGGCAGTATCGAACGCGATGCCTAGGTACTTGTATATGGTTCCTTGTTCTAGCAGGTGCAGAGTGCTGGGATAATTAAGGGGGTATTTTAGCTTTATTTTGGTGGTGGGAGAAGAGCATTGATTTGGTTTTTTAGGTTAATAATCAGTCTCAGAATGCAGAACCACCTTTCCAGCTTGGTTGTAAGCTTGCTGGAGGATAATTGGAGGGAGGTGGGATTGGGATGTGAGGCAATGAGGAGCATTTACCGGTACATGAGCTGGGGAGGTGTTGAGGTAAAGACTAAAAGTACTGGACCCAGGATGGAGCCCTGAGAAACCCCAGAGTGAATAGGAAGAGTGCTGGAGAGGGAGCCGTGACTTGACATGCTGGGATCCAGCAGAGAGGTAGCTAGAGAACCAGGAAATAGGACTGCCAGAGAAGCCAAGTTGGTGGAGAGAGTCGAGTAGAAGGGATGACAGACAGTGTCAAGGCCTTGGAGAGGTCAATGAACACTGCTCCTGCAAAGGCTGCCAGAGTCAAGAACAGCATGCAGGTGTTGGGAGAATTCCAGGAGAGCCGTGGTTGTGACTGTCCTGGGCGAAAACCGTGTTGCTCTGGACATAATGTTGTACTTGGTTAGGTATTCGAGAGCTGGATCAACACCACTTTTTCAAGGGCTTTAGAGAGTGTAACATGTAATAAAATAATATGCTTTTGTTATGGGAGATGGGCCACACCAGCACGGAATGTGAATGCCCCAATATGTATTTTAGTGATGAACTTTGACTCACCTTACAGAGTGTCCTTTAGCCTCTCACAACACAGATGATGTTGATTTTACTGTTCAAGACTATTACTCAATACAGCCAGATCTGGCAGGTACCCACCTGACCCAAGGCCTCCTAGGGTCCTCCATCTACTCCTGGACAGGGGTCCATTCTGTGCCTGAGGGAATGATCAGGGAACAGGTTCCACTGGTTATTCCTAGTGGATTACAACTGGTAACAGAAGAGACACAACCAGAAAGCAATGGGATCCCTGCAAAGGTTACTCACATGGATAAAGAGATATGGCTCAACCACCCCCTTCTCAGGGTCCTATTAGTATAAAACCTAAATGTTCAGTTGATCACCCAGGGACTATGGAGGTGTAATTTCTGGAGAACACTCCTAGTATCACTATCTCAATTCATATGGGGTCCTACAGGTGAAGGAAGAGATGGTAGACCAGGATTCGGATATCGCCAGGTCTTCATCCCAAAGAGATCCCACCTCTGATGTAGACCAGGAAGGTCTTCTGATGGCATGAAGAAAGCTAAAAAGAAAAGTGGTCTCAGGATAGTTTTATGAAAATGTGCTATGAAACAGTCTAACACTTGCTTGTGACTCTTAACCAACTATTCATTCTTATGGTTTAACAGTAGCACTTTAAATGTTAATAGTATTAGAGTGGAACATAAAAGGCTAGCTACTATTGAAGTGTTTTTCAAGCTAAATTGTGGTATAGTATTTTTCAAGATACTAGATTGTATACTGCTCATGATTTTGCAGTTGCTTCTCAGACATGGACGTAGAGTCCATGCTATTAGTCAGGGGAGTGCTTTGCTCTGGAGTGGGCATTTGTTTCTTACCTCTGAGATTGAGATAATGGACATAATTGAGATAGAAGCTGGTCTGTGTCTCTTAATGGATGTTACACTGCATAAATCTGAATTTAGGCTTATAAATATTTATGGCCCACAAGTAAAAACAGAAAGAATGGAATTATTGGCCAAAATTCAGCCATACCTGATTACAAGAAGGACTGTTCTTTTGGAGGTGACTTTAACATAAATAGGGTGGTACATGACAGTGGAGCCAAAAGTCCCAAATTGTACTGTGAGTCACATTTTCTGAATGAAGTTCTGCATATTATTGGATTGACAGATGTTTTTTTTTCGAAAGGAACTGATGTTGCATACGATATTTCTAAGGTTCTCGAATAATCATGCATAGATCATTAGTTTGTTTCAAATTTGCAGTTTAAGATCTCAAGAGGTTACACTGGTGTCCATATCTGATCATGTACTTTTAAAAGTAACATTTTCACATTCCTCAGCTATTTCTAAAGACCCCTTATATTGGAAGTTAAATCTCTCTACTAGAAATTCCAGAAGTCAGAAAGGGCTTCTTCTGAAGTTATTGGCCAGAAAGTCAATATACATTTTATATTGCTCAGTCCAGATTTGGTGGGAAGATATGAAACAAGACAGCAGACAATATTTTCAACAAATAGGGAGAATGCTGGGCAAAGCTAAACAAGATTCAGACAAAAGTTAAGACAAAAACTTCTTCTGGCATATTCCAGCCTAAATAAGGTGTGCAGGTTGATATGCTAGAAGTACAAAATATGAAAGCTAAATTGTCTCAGATGCAGTGCAACAAACAAAAGACATTGGAGACAGCACAAAGGTTTTAAACAACCAGGACAAAGGAAATGATTAATCCATTTGAGTATTGTGCTAATTGAAGTAGACATAAAAACATGAGACAGGTGTTGCTATCCTCAGGAAACCTTGTGGGATCCTGAATAGAAAGTCTAGTGGTATTAGATAAACATTTGCAACAATTGATTAGGGCAGATCCATCCCTAAAAGAAGAAAAATAGAGTCCCAGTTGTCTTTGTGTGAGTTGCAAACTGTTTCTAAATCTCTGCTCCCAACATTAACAAAATCTATTATCTTACAGGAATTAGAAACAGTAGTCAAGGGTTTGCCTAGGGGTAATGCCCCAGGAAATGATGGTTTGCCAAATGAATTGTACTATTTACTATTTAATACTGTACTTTAGGACCGGAATTAAGACAAATGTATATAGCTTGTCTAGACACCTGTATATATTCCACTAGTTTTAATCAAGGTTTGGTTATTTTTGTATAAATCGGATGACCAAGAGGACCTTTGGAAATTGGAGACTGAGTTTGTTTCTCAATTCAGATTGCAAAATTTTGACAAAAATCTTGAGTAATAGAATTTCAGGGGTTTTACTCATATTGTACATACCTCACAATTTTGTTTGGTGTCTGGTAGGATGATCACAGACACATTAATTTTAAGAGAAGTTTTGATAGAAGTAACACAGGAGAAGTTACTGGATTTTTGCTTCATATAGATCAACTAAAAGTATTTGATAGTTTCCCATTCATATATGTGGAAATGTCTGGAGCATTATTGGTTTCCTGTGAGTTTCATCTCCTGGTTGAAGGGATATTATAGCACTGTTGCAGTGGCCCCTTATGTAAATGATTAGACTGTGAAATAAAGGACACACACTAGAGGTGTGCATCAAGGTTGCCCTCTCAGTCTGCTTCTTTATATTCTCACGTTAGATCCATTTTGGTACAGTTAAATAGGATGGAAAATATTAATGGTATTACAATACACAGTGAAGTACCAGAACTTAAAACCGCTCCTTACATGGATGATCTTTGTATCTTCTTGGCAGATCTTCCTTACAGTGAAGCTACAGAGGCATTGCCAATAGCTTTTATGGAAGGTACTGAGCTAGGATAACTATTAACAAAAGTGCATTTTCCTTGGAAATAAAATGTGTCCATATGGGAAAGTTATGGGAATTTGGTGGTTCAATCTGGTTTTAAACTTTTAGAAGTCTATTTTAGGGTTAAGGATGTTGATGAATACAACTAGGATTGTCTTTATTATGGAAGTGAAAGTGTGCATAGGAAATTGGAATAAGTGGAGGATGGCAAAGCTAAGTAGATACTGTATATATAATTAAGACATATTTAATAGGTTTCTTTTTACATATAGCAGCAATCTACTCACTGCCCAGACATTTGAGCGTGCTCTGTTAAGTGTGTTTTTAGGTGTTATGGAGCAATCGACTGAATTTTATAAAGAGGCATTTTGTATTTAAAACAGGACCAGGGAGAATTAAATATGATCAATCGCATTGTTATATGTAAATATGCAGCCCTTACTTGTCAATATGCAGCGGGTTTGGACCCTGGGTGGAAGATGTAGTTTTCCCATGGCTTACTGATTAGGGTTGGGACATTGCTAGACAAAAGCATATTCAAGGCCTACCCCTCCTACTACACATGCTTTAGTAAAATTAAACAATGGCAGATTACCAAATCTATGGTGGTGCATAAATCTAGAAAGGAATTTTATCTTGCAATTCAATTACAATATTATTATCAACCACTTGATTTTTACCATATACCTCAGCAGGACATTTTACACATTAAAGCAATGACAGGTCTTCCAGGATGTCTCCTTTTATGTGGGATGTGACAAAGCTTAGTGTTCATGGTAAATTAAATGTAAAGGGTAATTTAAAGCATAAGAGTAGGGAAGATAGGGCATGTCCAAGAAGAAGTCTATGCACTGAACCAGATAAAACGATGGGCTATTTATTATTTTTTTTGCCCTATATAAAACAATTTGGGCTATCGTGGCACATCATTAGGCTACCTTACCATTTACTGGAATTAATTCAGAGGTGTTACTATTAGATATCTTACCAGAGTTGTGGAAACAATATGATGTTGCAGTTATTCATGGAATTTTAGGTTGCCTTAAATATTATATTTAGCAAAGCCATGTTAGATGGTCTTTATAGCAATATTTTGTCACTCCAGAACAGTTATTTCGGTCAATCAGAGAAGCTGTTTTATCATTAAAAGGAATATCAAACTAACCTGTCAAATACTCTTTCTAATAAATGATGTAAGTTACTACATTGATTGGACACAGGATAAGTGTAAAGTTATAGAGAGAGATAGGAAGCATGTATAGCTGTTTTTTTCATTTTAGGGCTGTGGGCGGTCTACAGCCATTTTGTGAGAGCCTTTTAGCTCTGAAAATGGTCAATCTCACAACCTCTTCCATTGGACATTCTGCACTGCTCATATTTTATAATAGTACAAATGTTTCATATCATATAGGGACTTTAGGGCAGAAAAGGTGCTGAACTATGCTTCACCACCCTGTCATCAAGAGTTTGTACAGTTTCATAGGATACAGTACTATAAGCCACAGTTCTCATAGCAGAAACAGATGGGCTCTAGTCACGATGTCCACACACTGCTGTGCATGGCTTGGAGCAGAATACCTATGCTAGTCCTGCATATGAAGTACCAGCTTTAAACGTCTCTTCATCCACTTCCCCAAATACTCTCAGTGGCCAAATGACCTCTGCCAGATGGGCATAGACCTGAGGCCACCTATCCTAGTCATTTTCCTCTGCTGGGAGTTGAGCACAGGCTAGATGGTAATGGCAACCTATTCCTCATCAACAAGAAAATGGGCAACCTTTACCGATAAATAAAAGGCAATTTTTATGACTGATCCAGCATGATTTGTGAGAAGTATATAAGAAAGTATATACTGGCCAAATATTCAAAAGCTTTGCACTGGGCACAAATCTGTTACACTGGAATAGTGCCAAATTTGCGCTCAGCATCAATATTCAAAGGCCAGGTACAGCCAGTGCTATGTGATAGTGCTGAGACTAAAAGTTCATGTATGCAGGGAGGGTTTGAGGGAGGGCCATGAATGCCAGGGCACTGACTATGTTTCTCCACAACCAGAACCTGCAGCACTTCTTGATGACAGTGGAAATTCTCCAACTGCCAGCCACATATGCTGATTTTGGCTTGCTGTGGAGTGAGATGGATGTTGCAAACCATCAGCTGGACAATGCTGAGCAACAGTCGGATTGCACTGAGGGGCACCAACTGCATATCATGGTGGTACTTTAAGTGGTGCTGTTTCATCACAACACTGATTATTAATTTTAGTTTGTCTTTGCACCACCACCACCCTCTGTGTGACAGAATAGCTCCCAATGTTGCTCCTGATACATCCTCCCTCTATCTTGAAATTTTGGTCCCTTCTTCAGGCACATCTTTTATTCTGGATGTGGCTATCCTGTTGTTGAGTCCACTTGTACTTGAACGTTTCTAGCATGCCCCCCACACACTTTCCTTGTGTTTATATGTAATTTCCTTTAGTGTGTCTTTGCCTGGCTTCATTCTGGTGCATACCCTTCAACATTTTAGTTCCCTCCTTTGTACAGCACTTTTCTGACTTCATTTTAATGTGATGGCTTCAATACATCACAGTATACCCTGTCTCCCAGCCCTCCTTACTTCCTTCTGGCATTTCTCTTGCACACCTTTAGGTTATCTGAAAAGGTCACTATCTATTTTTGTTGTTGTTAGTCCTCCCACATTGTGCACCATAATGTGCATAGTAATGTTGTGTGTGTTCTCTTTCTCTTTGCATAATCTTGTTTGTCTCCCAAAAATGTGAGAACCATGGTAACAGCATGTGTGCACTGTCAGGTGCACACTGTCCTAAAGCCCCTGAAAACATATTATATGACTTGGTCACTGTTCATGATGTTACAAATAAAATATACATTATATATTCTTTATACCATCAACAGTGGAACAAGTCAGCTATCATGTTTTCAGGGTACTCAGTCATTGTGTGCACCTGACAGTGCACTGCACAATGAGGCCCAATTCTCAAAGAGGGCTTAGAATGATGCAAGCTGTGCCAGACAGCATCTTGCATCAAAGCCCCATGTGCCAGAGACCTTGCACCCAGTTCAGGTATGGGAGGGTTCTGGGCCTAAGTCCCCACACATGTGGCAACCCTTCCCATTGGGAAAATACATAGCCTTCTCAGGTAACCAGCAGAACTGGCTGCTGATTCCTTAGGTTTCCTGAGAGGCCAGCCAGTGGGCTGGTGTTATCAGTGAACCAAGGAAGTGGCAGAGGATATTTTCCAGCTGCGGTCTTTTACAATGAGTTTTTCTTCAGCTGTATGGATGAAGTCCTAAGGTTTCTAGGCTAAAGACTTCCTACCTTTCTGAACATGGTTTGATCTCAAATTTTACTATCCTACTTGATTTGTACTGTTTATGCAGGCAGTGAGAGTGCCTGTATTTCATCCGGCTCTTTGGGTCATGAGAGGGCCTTGGATATGGAAATTATCTTCAGTATTATTCTCAGACAGACAGTAAGGGTGCCTGTATTCTGATAATTCCCTGAGGCAGTGAGAGGGCCTGGGGAGTTAATGATATTCCTGAAGAACTTTTGACTGTTTATTTATTTGTTTTGTTTTGGATCTCATTATAACATTTGAGTTCACTATCTATTAATGACAACATATTGGACCAATTTATTTTATCTCAAGTTATTGAATTGTTTATATTTTATTTTCACTTAGAATTTTATATAGAAGGGTTTATTGAAGATTTTTATGTTGCGATAGGGGATAAGGGTTTTGGGTTGTTTAATTTATTGTACTCTGTTACTCATTAACTCTGATTGGGTTATTAGTTGAGTGAGAGTCACCTGTTAAAGTGATTGCTAGAATGTGTTGGAGGCCTGCCCCCATGGTCGGTCACTATTCACCCTCAGCTGTCCATGCTTTCTGCCCTTTTCTCTTTCCCTTTACAATTTACAACATACCAGCACTGTAGGGCACTGGGTATTGCTCGTAAGGGAGGAGGGGTGTGGGAGGGCATGAACAGTAGATGGTGAATGAGCAGGCCATCACATTGGGGTTATAAGATCCAGGAGACACCCTGGGATGAAATGGAACCAGGAATGGGTTCACCATGCCTGGTTTCCATACCCAAGGCACTACCAGTATTGCTGGGTGGGTGGTCCGGCCTGCTCTGGAGGTTCATCCAATTCAGGTGGTGTTATACAATGCCAGGTCCATTAGAAGCAAGACTGCAATTATTGCAGATTTTGTAGGAACGGTGAACCTGGCCTGCATCACTGAGACCTGGCTGGATGAGAATTCTGCCCACATTTTGGAGGCTCTAACTCCAGCTGGGTACTCAGTGATTCACCCCAAGATTGGATCACAGGGGAGGGGTTGATGTCTGTTCAAGACTGAATTTTACAATGCGAGGTACCAGCTGAGGATACTGAGTCATTTGAGTGTACCGTGGTAGCAGGTGTAGATTGTAGGATTGCTCTCATCTACTGTCCACCCAGTGATGAGACGTGTTCCTTCAGGAAGTGGTAGACTTTGTCATTGACATGGCATTTGAATCGCCCATACTGATGGTTCTGGGTGATTTCAACACCTGGGTCAATGACAAACTCTCTGTTTGGACAACACTTCCTCCACTTAATGTCATCTCTGGGCCTTACACAAGATACTTACTACTGCTTCTCATAAACATGGTCACTCCCTTGACTTAGTCTTCCTCCTAGAATCGACGCCCGACTTGAGGCGGAACCAGTTGGATGGCCTGATCATTACATTGTGGGATTTAGTTTTAGTGCCCCCTTCATAGGCCTACCCTGTGGAGATGGTCAGGTACTACCCTTTATGAGATGTTAGCTCTGAAGGCCTGGTGGTGGTACTTGACCTATCATCTCTTCCAGTAGCAAACAGCAACCCAGAGGCCCTTGTGGAAGCCCTATAATATGGCTATATCAGCGGTCCTGGAACTGGTTGCTCCTGTCTGTGTTATCCTCTCTCCCTTAGCCCTTGGTCCCCATGGTTTGATGGGAACTTGAGGAGATGGTGACTAGGACTAAGGTTAAACATTGCTGGTGGAAATCCTCCTTGATGCCACTCACCTTAATTTAATGGAGCATTATCAAACCTATCAATCTGCAATCTCCGTAAGAAGGCAGAATTCTTTCAGGGAAATTGCTGTTGCTAAGAATCGACCAGCTCAGACCCAGCCTGCCTAAGGCGTAAGGCCTTTTGCAAGTGGAGTACGATGAACTTGCTCTATTCTTTGCAAATAGGGTGGCTGACATCAGGGCAGCACTCCATCCAGCACACTCTAAGGGTGTTGCTATGGACCAGCTGTGGCTGCTGCTCCTCAGTTTTCCTGGAGTACCTTTGACTGACCGGAGTTCATGGATGTCATGCAGAATGTTCAGAGTATGCACCCTATATGCTCTAGTTTGGATCCTGGACCAGCTTCCTTGATTTTGGGTTGTATTGATTCCATCAGTCCAGTCCTTACACAGATAGTCGGTTGCTCCTTGAAACAGGTGAGTTTCCTAGCTCCCTGAAGGAGGCGGTGGTAACACCCTCTTGAAGAAAGCTTTTGACTCCACTGCCATGTTAACTACAGACCAATCTCAAAGCTTCCCTTTTAGGGAATATGATTGAGAAAGTAGTGGCTATTCAGCTGTAGAACTATTTGACCATCCATGACATCTATAAACCTCTACAGTCCAGTTTTTAAAGAGGCGTAGTACTGAGACAGCACTGGATCAGGTGTTCAATGATCTCCTGATGGCTAGAGATCAGAAGAGCCATTCCTTCTTGGTTCTCCTAGAAATCTCAATAGCATTTGACACTGTGGACCATGAGGTGCTGCTGAATTGTCTGAGGTGCATCTCTGTATTATCTGTTGTAGTCCTCAGGTGGTTTACATCTTACCTCACTGGAAGAACAAAGAGGTGGTGTCTGGGATTTATTCTTTAAACACACAGTTTCTCCTGTCAAGTGGGGTTCCTCAGGGTTCAGTATTGTCCCCATGTTGTTTGCAGTGTACATGCTGCTCCTTGGAGACATTGTAAGAAGGTATGGGCTGAGGTTTCACTGCTATGCTGATGATACCCAGCTCTACCTTTCTTTTGCACCTGACCAGGATGGAGCTCTCTCAGTCTTTAATAACTGCCTCAGAAATCCAGGAGTGGATGGATTTGTATTGGCTGAAGTTGAACCTTGATAAGACTGAGGTGTTGGTTGTGGATCCAGCATGCTGGATAGGGTGTTAGGAGTTGGTTTGCCCTCAGGGTTATACCTTGGGACTTATCTCTCCCAACCTCTGAACAGGTGTGGAACCTGAGGGTAATTTTGACGAAGGGCTTACTCTGCATTTTCAGGTGTCTGCCGTTGTCAAATCCTCTTTATATCATCTGAGGAATATCTCCAGGATTAAGCACCTTGTTCCATTCGGTGATCTTCCTACGCTGGTCCATGCCTTGTGTCCACACTCTTAGACTATTGCAATCCCCTGTACCTACATCTACCTGGGATGGAACTCCACCACCTCCAGCTGGTGCAGAATGCAGTGGCCTGACTTTGACTAGAACCTCTTGGTCCAGTCATATTTTGCCAGTGCTGCACAGACTGCACTGGCTGCCAGTGCAGTGGCAGATCACCTTTAAAGTCATTTTTTTTTACTTTTAAAGCCCTACAGACTGGACTATCTGAAAGTGCTCCTGGTTCCTTACCACCCTGGGTGATCGCCTCTCAGCTGATGAGGGGTTGTTAGAGATCCTAGGGTGTGTTTGAAATCTTCTAGGGTCCGGGCATTTATGTTGCAGCCCCTACCCTCTGGAATTCTGTACCCTGTCAGTTGCAGGAGTGCCCCACTGTGGAGGAATTTAAACAGGCCTAGAAGACTTGTGTTTGGAGGCAAGCATTTGGTGGTTGAAGCCTTTTTGACTGTATTAGTTGTTTTATCATTGTTTTATATTTATAAGTCTCATTGAGATGTATGGTGTGTTTTAAATTTGTTTACATAGATACATGGACAGTGTCAGCAGATAAGGCCTATGGCCCACCCAGCCTGCCCATTTCAGCTTGTAAGTTCAGTTTATGTTTTCCTAGAAGTCTGTTGCCCTTACCCTGACCTCCAGAATTCCTTTATGTCTATTCCATGCATTCTTAAATCCCTGTGATTGTTTCAGCCCCACCACTTCCTCTGGCAGGGTGTTCCACTTGTCCACCACCCATTCTGTGAAGAAATTTTTCTCACGTTTCCTCTGAATCTCCTCCCTCCAACTTCATCCTATGCTTTTATATAAGCTTTTGTTTGTTTATTTTCACAACAATGCATTGTACATACCATATCTAGTTACAAGACATATACTGAGAGATGTTGGCTCCTATTTCTTCATTGAGCACAGAACTAGAATAGCCTGTGCACTAATTTACATAGTGAGGCATTGTGGGTACAGTAACTGTGTTTCCCTGGTATGATGTTGCAGCACTGAAAACAAAAGAGGTGGGTTATGCAAATGAAGCAGAGCACAAAAATAAAATGATTTTTGTTCATGGAAAACAGCACTTTTGGCAGTTTGAATGGTAGAAGACCAATCACAACACCTACAGGTTACTACTTCCATTTTCTATGGTTGCCTAGTGCCTTGGTGCCTTGGTTTTGAAAGGTGCCTTAAAATAAAAGCTTATTAAACACCTGGCACATGGGAAGTGTCTGTTGCAAGCCTGGTGCAGCACAGGAACAGCGTGTACTGTACATATGTGAACAGTGACTGACAGTCTCAGACACTGAGGCACATACAGTGTGCGCTGATGCAGACCACAGTTGGTGGCTGGATGGGCACAGCAGGGTGGGGTCCACTAAATCACCAGGTATTGGGCACTGCAGTGATCAGGGCACATGCCCATGCTACATACAGGCAGGGATGGGGTGATGGCATTGGTCCTCTGTGGCAGGATTGGGAATGGGAAACAGTACCTGGCATGATGGGACACCATCAGTGAACTGATGGGATACAGCAGCATGCAGTGACACATGGGAGGACCACCCCAGTGGGACATATTCTAAGTCCTCATATGCCAGCCCTGGCTGGTCTAAGGGCACTCATAATATTCTCACACTGGATGCTGTCTGAGAATTGCAGGCTTCAGCGCGGATCAACCACAGTCCACCTAGTGCTGTGTCACAGTACAATGCAGGGCCCAGGGCTGGCACAAATGTTGTTTGAGGAGGTGGCGTGCGGTCAACGCAGGCCACCTTTGTGAATCACACAGAGGGCAACCCTGGACACGAGGTGCACCTTGCACCACATCAGTTTGGTGCAGGTACCTTGCATTAGATGCAGAGCTTTGAGAGTCGGGCCCCTGCTGTTTAGCAGATTATTACACTGCTTGCTCTTGCTTTTCCACACATGCACACAGCAAGACAGTAATAAAACATTACTGAGACCACTAAAATAATTTATTGGTGGAAATAGAGATTATTAAGTCAGACTATAAAATGAAGGAAGGACACCACTTTATCAGTTTATTTTATGTAAAATCTTTTTGGCAAGTGTTCATAAAATCTTGAGTACGCTGTCTTACGTCTTGAAAATTCCTGACTCCAGACAAAGAGAAATAAGAGCAAAAATGGAATAAAAGTCTACATGAATTCATGCGCACTCAATCATGCATGCAGTGCACCCACCCAGTCCCCAGAACAAATATGCAGAACCAAATAGAATGAAAAGTCTCCACTAATTCATGCCGCACTCAGTCATGATGCAGAGCACCCACCCAGTCCCCAGAATTAATGTGCACCCCAAATAGAATGAAAGTCTCCATTAACTCATGCCGCACTCAGTCATGCATGCAGAGCACCCACCCAGTCCCCAGAACTAATGTGCACACCCAAATAGAGTGAAAAGTCTCCATTAATTCATGCCACACTCAGTCATGCATGTAGTGCAACCACCCAGTCCCCAGAATCAATGTGCACCCAAAAATTGATTGAAAAGTCTCCATTAATTCATGCCGCACACAGTCATGCATGTAGTTCACCCACCCATTCCCAGAATTAATGTGCACCCCAAATAAAATGAAAGTCTCCATTAATTCATGCCACACTCAGTCATGCATACAGTGCACCCAGCCAGTCACCTGAATTAATGTGTACCTAATAGAGTGAAAAGTCTCCATTAATTCATGTCGCGACTCAGTCATGCATGCAGTGCAAACACCCAGTCCCCAGAATTAATGTGCACCCCAAATTGAGTGAAAAGTCTCCATTAATTCATGCTGCACCTAGTCATGCATGTAGCTCACCCACCCATTCCCCAGAATTATTGTGTACAACCAAATAAAATGAAAAGTCTCCATTAATTCATGCCGCACTCAGTCATGCATGTAGTGCAACCACCAATGCCCAGAATTAATGTGCACCTCAAATAGAGTGAAGTCTTTATTAATTCATGCCACACTCAGTCATGCATGTAGTGCACCCACCCTGTCCCCAGAATAAATGCGCACCCCAAATAAAGTGAAAAGTCTCCATTAATTCATGCCACACTCAATCATGCATGCAGTACCCATCGAGTCCCCAGAACTAATGTGCACCCTCAAATAGAATGAAAAGTCTCCATTAATTCATGCTGCACTCAGTCATGCATGTAGCTCACCCACCCATTCCCCAGAATTATTGTGTACAACCAAATAAAATGAAAAGTCTCCATTAATTCATGCCGCACTCAGTCATGCATGTAGTGCAACCACCAATGCCCAGAATTAATGTGCACCTCAAATAGAGTGAAGTCTCCATTAATTCATGCCACACTCAATCATGCATGCAGTGCACCCATCGAGTCCCCAGAACTAATGTGCACCTCAAATAGAATGAAAAGTCTCCATTAATTCATGCCACACTCAGTCATGCATGTAGTGCACCCACCCAGTCCCCAGAATTAATGTGCACACCAAATAGAAAGAAAGTCTCCATTAATTCATGCTGCACTCAGTCAAGCATCGTGGTACCCACCCACTCCCCAGAATTAATGTGCACCCCAAATAGAATGAAAAGTCTCCATTAATTCATGCCGCACTCAGTCATGCATGTAGTGCACAAACCAAGTCCGAGAAGTAATGTCCCAAATAAAACAAAAAGTCTCCATTAATTTATGCCGCACTCAGTCATGCATGTAGTGTACCCACCACTCCCAGAATTAATGTGCACCCAAATAAAATGAAAAGATTCCATTAATTCAAGCCACACTCAGTCATGCATGTAGTGCACAAACCAAGTCCCCAGAATTAATGTCGTCCCCAAATAGAATGAAAAGTCTCCATTAATTCTTGTCGCACTCAGTCAGGCATGCAGTGCACCCACCAGTCCCCAGAATTAATGTGCACACCCAAATTGAGTGAAAGTCTCTATTAATTCATGCCGACTCAGTCATGCATGTAGTTCACCCACCCATTCCCAGAATTAATGTGCACAACCAAATAGAATGAAAAGTCTCCATTAATTCATGGCGCACTCAGTCATGCATGTAGTGCAACCACCCAGTCCCCAGAATTAATGTGCACCCTCAACTAGAGTGAAGTCTATATTAATTCATGCCACACTCAGTCATGCATGTAGTGCAACCACCCAGTCCCTAGAATTAATGTGCACCCCAAATTGAGTGAAAAATCTTCATTAATTTGTGCCGCCTCAGTCATGCATGCAGTACACCCACCCACTCCCGTGAATTAATGAGCACCCCCAAATAGAGTGAAAAGGCTCCATTAATTCATGCCGCACTCAGTCATGCATACAGTGCACCCAGCCAATCACGTGAATTAATGTGCACCCCTAAATAGAGAAAAGTCTCCATTAGTTCATGCCGCACTCAGTCAAGCATGCAGTGCAACACCAGTCCCCAGAACTAATGTGCACTTCAAATAGAATGAAAAGTCTCCATTAATTCATGCCACACTCAGTCATGCATGTAGTGCAACCACCAGTCCCCAGAATTAATGTGCACCTCAAATAGAGTGAAGTCTATATTAATTCATGCCACACTCAGTCATGCATGTAGTGCACTCACCCTGTCCCTGAATTAATGTAAACCCCAAATAGAGTGAAAAGTCTCCATTAGTTCATGCTGTACTCAGTCATGCAAGCAGTGCACCCACCCAGTCTCCTGAATTAATGTGCACCCAAATAGAGTGAAAATCTCCATTACTTCATGCCGCACTCAGTGATGCATGCAGTGCACCCACCCAGTCCCCTGAATTAATGTGCACCCCAAATAGAGTGAAAAGTCTCCATTAATTCATGCCACACTCAGTCATGCATGCAGTGCACACAACCAGACCCCCAGAACTAATGAGCCCCCAAATAGAGTAAAAGTCTCCATTAATTTATGCCACGTGACTCATCATGCATGCAGTGCACCCACCCAGTCCAAAGAATTAATGTGCGCCTCAAATAAAGTGAAAAGTCTCCATTAATTCATGCACTCAATCATGCATGCAGTGCACCACTCAGACCCCAGAACTAATGTGCACCGCAAATAGCATGAAAAGTCTCCATTAATTCATGCCAAACTCAGTCATGCATGTAGTGCACCCACCCAGCCCAGAATTAATGTGCACCCCAAATAGAATGAAAAGTCTCCATTAATTCATGATGCACTCTGTCATGCATGTCATGTACCCACCACTCCCCAGAATTAATGTACACCCCCAAACAGAATGAAAAGTCTCCATTAATTCATGCCACACTCAGTCATGCATGTTGTGCACAAACCAAGTCCCAGAATTAATGTGCCTAAAAATAAAACGAAAAGTCTCCATTAATTCAGGCCACACTCAGTCATGCATGCAGTGCACCCAGCCAGTCACCTGAATTAATGTGCACCCCAATAGAGTGAAAAGTCTCCATTAATTCATGCCGACTCAGTCATGCATGCAGTGCACCCACCCAGTCCCCAGAATTAAAAGTGCACCCCAAAATTGAGTGAAAAGTCTCCATTAATTCATGCTGCACTCTGTCATGCATGTAGCTCACCGACCCATTCCACAGAATTATTGTGTACATCCAAATAGAAAGAAAGGTCTCCACTAATTCATGACGTACTCAGTCATGTATGTAGTGCAACCACCAATGCCCAGAATTAATGTGCACACACAAATAGAGTGAAGTCTTTATTTTACTTATTTTATTTATTTAGCTTTTGTTGACCGGGTAAGTGCACTAGACAAATCCTACCTATTTTCAGGCATGACCCGAGGAAGGGGTACAGATGAATGCCAACTGACCTTGAACAGATTAAGATGTTGTGGTATTTTTAGTGAATGAGGAAATTTGGCCAGGACACGGAAAAATTCCTCTACTCTTTTTCGATAAGTGCCATGGGATCTTTAACATCCACCTGAACTACCAACAATCCAGGCAGATGGGGTTGCATGTAGTGCACCCCATCCCCCAATTAATGTGTGCCCCAAATAAAGTGAAAAGTCTCCATTAATTCATGTCTACACTCAATAATGCATGTAGTGCACCCACCCAGTCCCCAGAACTAATGTGCACCCCCAAATAGAATGAAAGTCTCCATTAAATCATGCTGCACTCAGTCATGCATGTTGTGCACAAACCAAGTCCCCAGAATTAATGTGCTCCCAAATTAAATGAAAAGTCTCCATTAATTCATGCCGCACTCAGTCATGATGCAGTGCACCCACCAGTCCCCTGAATTAATGTGCATCCCAAATCAGTGAAAAGTCTCTATTAATTCATGCCGCACTCAGTCATGCATGCAGTGCACCACCCAGTGCCCAGAACTAATGTACACCACCAAAAGAATGAAAAGACTGCATTAATTCATGCCGCACTCAGTCATGCATGCAGTGCACCCACCAGTTCCACAGAATAAATGTGCACCCCAAATAGAATGAAAAGTCTCCATTACTCCATGCCACATTCAGTCATGCATGTAGTGTACCCACCCTCCCGGAATTAATGTGCACCCCAAATAGAATGAAAAGTCTCCATTAATTCATACGCACTCAGTCCTGCATGTTGTGCAAACCAAGTCCCCAGAATTAATATGCTTCCCCAAATAGAATGAAAGTCTCCATTAATTCATACCGACCTCAGTCAGGCATGCAGTGCACCCACCCAGTCCTCAGAATTAATGAGCACCCCAAATAGAGTGAAAAGTCTCCATTAATTCATGCTGCACTCAGTCATGCATGCAGTGCACCCACCCAGTCCACAGAATTAATGTGCACCCCAAATTGAGTGAAAAGTCTCCATTAATTCATGCTGCACTCAGTCATGCATGTAGATCACCCACATTCCCAGAATTAATTGCACAGCCAAATAGAATGAAAAGTCTCCATTGATTCATGCCGCACTCAGTCATGCATGTAGTGCAACCACCAGTAGCCAGAATTAATGTGCACCTCAAATAGAGTGAAGTCTTTATTAATTCATGCCACACTCAGTCTTGCATGTAGTGCATCCACTCAGTACCCAGAATTAATGTGAACCCCCAAATAGAGTAGAAAAATCTCCATTAATTCATGCCGCACTCAGTCATGATGCAGTGCACCCATCAGTACACTGAATTAATGGGCATCACCAAATAGAGTGAAAAGTCTCCATTAATTCATGCCGCACTCAGTCATGCATGTAGTGACCCACCCACTCCCCAGAATTAATGTGCACCCCAAATAGAATGAAAGTCTCCATTAACTCATGCCGACTCAGTCATGCATGCAGTGCACCAGCCAGTCACCTGAATAAATGTGCACCCCTAATAGAGTGAAAAGTCTCCATTAATTCATTGCCGCACTCAGTCATGCATGTAGTGCACCCATCCTGTCCCCAGAATTAATGTGCAGCCCCAAATAGAGTGAAATGTCTCCATTAATTCAGGCCACACTCAGTCATGCATGTTGTGCACCCACCCAGTACACTGAATTAATGTGCACCGCCAAATAGAGTGAAAAGTCACCATTAATTCATGCCACACTCAGTCATGCATGTAGTGTACCCAACCACCCCAGAGTTAATGTGCACTCCAAATAGAATGAAAAGTCTCCATTAATTCATGCTGCACTCAGTCCTGCATTTGTGCACAAACCAAGTCCCAGAATTAATGTGCGTCCCAAATAGAATGAAAAGTCTCATTAATTCATGCCGACCTCAGTCAGGCATGCAGTGCACCCAACCAGTCCTCAGAATTAATGAGCTCCCAAATAGAGTGAAAAGTCTCCATTAAATCATGCCACTCAGTCATGCATGTAGTGTACCCACCCAGTCCCCAGAATTAATGAGCACCCTAAATAGAGTGAAAAGTCTCCATTAATTCATGCCACCTCAAGTCCTGCATGTTGTGCACAAACCAAGTCCCCAGAAATTAATGTGCCCCAAATAGAATGAAAAGTCTCCATTAATTCATGCCTCACTTAGTCATGCATGCAGTGCACCCACCCAGTCTCCAGAATTAATGTACCCCTAAATAGAATGAAAGTCTCCATTAACTCCTGCTGCACTCAGTCATGCATGCAGTACACCCAGCCAGTCACCTGAATTAATGTGCACCCTAATAGAGTGAAAAGTCTCCATTAATTCATGCGCACTCATCATGCATGCAGTGCACCCACCCAGTCCCCAGAATTAATGTGCCCCAAAATAGAATGAAAAGTGTCCATTAATTCATGCTGCACTCAGTCATGCATGTAGTTAAACCATCCAGTCCCCAGAATTAATGTGCACCCCAAATTGAGTGAAAGTCTCCATTAATTCATGCTGCACTCAGTCATGCATGTAGCTCACCCACCAATTCCACAGAATTATTGTGTACATCCAAATAGAATGAAAGGTCTCCAAGAATTCATGCCACACTCAGTCATGCATGTAGTGCAACCACCAAAGCCTAGAATTAATGTGCACCTCAAATAGAGAGGAAGTCTTTTATTAATTCATGCCACACTCAGTCATGCATGTAGTGCACCCACCCTGTCCCCAGAACTAATGTACACCCCAAATAAGTGAAAAGTCTCCATTAATTCATGTCAACACTCAATAAATGCATGCAGTGCCCCACTCATTCCCCAGAACTAATGTGCACCCAAAACAGAGTGAAAGTCTCCATTAGTTCATGCTGCAATCAGTCAAGCATGCAGTGAAAATACCCAGTCCCCAGAACTAATGTGCACGCCCCAAATAGAATAAAGTCTCCATTAATTCATGCCACACTCAGTCATGCATGTACTGCAACCACCAGTCCCAGAATTAATGTGCCCCTAAATAGAGTGAAAAGACTCCATTAATTCATGCGCATTCAGTCATGCAAGTAGTGCAATGACCCAGTCCCTAGAATTAATGTGCCCTCAAATTGATTGAAAAGTCTTCATTAATTCATGCTGCACTGAGTCATGCATGTAGTTCACCCAATTCTTCCCAGAATTAATGTACAACCAAATAGAATGAAAAGTCTCCATTAATTTATGCTGCATTCAGTCATGCATGTCCCCAAATTAATGTGCACCTCAATTAGAGTGAAGTCTATATTAATTCATGCCACACTCAGTCATGCATGTAGTGCACTCACTCAATCCCTGAATTAATGTAAACCCCAAATAGAGTGAAAAGTCTCCATTAATTCTACGCCGACTGATCAATGCAAGCAGTGCACCCACCCAGTCTCCTGAATTAATGTGTTACCCAAATAGAAAGAAAAGTCTCCATTAATTCATGCCTCACTCAGTCCTGCATGTAGTGCACAAACCAAGACCCCAGAATTAATGTGCACCCCAAATAGAAAGAAAAGTCTCCATTAATTCATGTCGAACTCATGTCAGGCATGCAGTGCACACACCCAGTCCTCAGAATAAGTAAGCACCCCAAATAGAGTGAAAGTCTCATTAAATCAATCATGCTGTACTCAGTCATGCATGCAGTGCACCCACCCAGTCCACAGAATTAATGTGCACCCCAAATTGAGTGAAGTCTCCATTAATTCATGCCGCACTCAGTAATGCATCTAGTTCACCCACCCATTCCCCAGAATTAATGTGCACAGCCAAATAGAATGAAAAGTCTCCATTGATTCATACCGCACTGAGTCATGCATGTGCAAACCACCCAGTCCCCAGAATTAATGTGCACCTCAAATAGAGTGAAGTCAATATTAATTCATGCCACATCAGTCATGAATGTAGTGCACTCACCCTGTCCCTGAATTAATGTAAACCCCCAGAGTGAAAAGTCTCCATTAATTCATGCCGTACTCAGTCATGCAAGCAGTGCACCACCCAGTCTCCTGAATTAATGTGCACCCCAAAATAGAGTGAAAATCTCATTACTTCATGCCGCACTCAGTGATGCATGCAGTGCACCCACCCAGTCCCCCTGAATTAATGGCACCTCAAATAGAGTGAAAAGTCTCCATTAATTCATGCCGCACTCAGTCATGCATGTAGTGTACCCACCCACTCCCAGCATTAATGTGCACACCCAAATAGAATGAAAGAACTCCATTAATTCAAGCCGCACTCAGTCATGGATGTATTTCATCCCACCATTCACAGAATTAATGTGCACAACAAATAGAATGAAAAGACTCCATTAATTCATGCCACTCAGTCATGCATGTAGTGCAACTACCCAGTCCACAGAATTAATGTGCACCCTCAAATAGAGTGAAGTCTATATTAATTCATGCCACACTCAGTCATGCATGTAGTTCACCAACACAGTCCCCAGAATTAATGTGCGCCCCTCATTGAGTGAAAAGGTCCATTAATTCATGTCATTACACATGCATGCATGTGTGACTCACCCTGTCCCCAAATTAATGAACCCAATGGGTGAAAAGTCTCCATTAATTCATGCACTCAGTCATGCAATGTGAAACCACCAGTCCACCAGAATTGTGCAACATAAATAGATTGAAGTCTATATTAATTTATGCCCACACAGTCATGCATTTAGTGCACCCAACCTGTCTCCAGAATTAATGTGACCCCCAAATGGAGTGAAAAGTCTCCATTAATTCATGCCACACTCAGTCATGCACATGCAGTGCATCCACCCAGTCCCCAGAATAACTGAGCACCCCAAAATAGAGGAAAAGTCTCTATTAATTCATGCCACACTCAATCATGCGTAGTGTACCAACCCACTCCGAGATTAATGTGCACCCCAAATAAAAATGAAAAGTCTCCATTAATTCATAGGCCGGTTCAGTCATGCATGTGGTGCACAACCAAGTCCCAGAATTAATCTGCACCCCTAATAGAATGAAGACTCCGTTAATTCATGTCACACTCAGTCATCCATTCATTGCACACACAAGTCCCAGAATAAATATTGCACTAAATAGAATGAAAGTCTCCATTAATTTATGCCTCCTCCAGTCGCGTACAGTGCACCCCCAGTCTCCAGAATTAATGTGCTTCTTAAATAGAATGAAAAGTCTCCATTAACTCATGCCTACTCAGTCATGCATGCAGTGCACCCAGCCAGTCACCTGAATAAATGCACCCCCTAATAGAGTGAAAGTCCCATTGCATTCCTGCACTCAGTCGTGCATGCAGTGCACCCACCCATCCCCATAATTAATGTGCCCCCAAAAGTAGAGTGAAAAGTGTCCATTAATTCATGATGCACTCTGTCATGCATGTGAGTTAAACCACGAGTCCCCAGAATTAATGTGCACCCCAAATTGATGAAAAGTCTCCATTAATTCATGCTGCCTCAGTCATGCATGTAGCTCACCCACCAATTGCCTAGAATTATGTATCCATCCAAATAGAATGAAGGTCTTCAATAATTCATGCCTGCACTCAGTCATGCATGTAGTGCATCCACTGTCAAGCCTAAATTAATGTGCCCTCAAATAGAGTGAAGTCTTTATTAATTCATGCCACACTCAGTCATGCATGTGATTGAACTCATCCTGTCCCCAGAATTCATTGTGCCCTCAAATAGAAAGAAAAGTCTCATTAATTCATAGCTGCACTCAGTCCTGCATGTAGTGCACAAACCCAAGTCTCCCAGAATTAATGTGCACCCCAAATGAAAGAAAAGTCTCTATTAATTCATGCTGAACTCAGTCAGGCATACAGTGCACCTACCAGTCCTCAGAATTAATAAGCACCGCCAAATAGGTGAAAAGTTTCCATTAATTCATGCTGCACTCAGTAATGCATGTAGTTCACTCCATTAAGCCGAATTAATGTGCAGCCAAATAGAATGAAAAGTCTCCATTGATTCATACTGCACTGAGTCAAGCATGTAGTGCAATCCACCCAGTCCCCAAATTAATGTGCACCCTCAAATAGAGTGAAGTCTATATTAATTCATGCCACACTCAGTCATGCATGTGATTGCACTCAATGCAGTCCCCAGAATTAATGTGTGCCCCCAAATAGAGTGAAAAGTGCCCATTAACTCATGCCACACTCAGTCATTCATGCAGTGCTATCCACCTGTCCCCAGAATTAATAAGAAAACGCCAAATAGACTGAAAAGTCTCCATTAATTCATGCCGCGCTCAGTCATGCATGCAGTGCACCACTCCAGTCCCCAAATTAATGTACACCTCAAAATCGAGTGAAAAGTGTCCATTAATTCATGCTGCACTCATTATGCATGTAGTGAAACCACCCAGTCCCCAGATTAATGAGCACCATCAAATAGATTGAAGTCTGTTAATTCATGCACACTCAGTCATGCATTTAGTGCACTAACATCTCCCTAGAATTAATGTGAACCCCAAATGGTGTGAAGATTCTCCATTAATTCATGCACACAGTCATGCATGTAGTGCACCACCTGTCCCAGTATTAGTCCGAGAACCCCAAATAGGTGAAAAGTCTCCATTAATTCATGCTGCACTCAATCATGCAGTAGTGTACTCCACCCACTCCTGAGAATTTATGTTACCCAAATAAAATGAAAGCCTCCATTAATTCATGCCTCAGTCATGCATGTAGTGCACAAACCAAGTCCCAAATTAATGTGCACCCTTAATAGAATTAGAAGACCTGTTAATTCATGTCACACACTCTAGTCATGCATGCAGTGCACCCACCCAGTCTCCATAATTAATGCACCCCAAATAGAATGAAAGTCTCCATTAACTCACATGTCAGACTCAGTCATGCATGCAGTGCACCCAGCCAGTCACCTGAATAAATGTGCACCCTAATAGAGTGAAAAGTCTCCATTAATTCATGCCGGTGACTCAGCATGCATGTAGTGCACCCACCCTGTCCCCAGAATTGTGTGCAGCCCCAATAGAGTGAAATGTCTCATTAATTCATGCTACACTCAGTCATGCATGTTGTGCACCACCCAGTACACTGAATTAATGCACCCCAATTATAGTGAAAAGTCACCATTAATTCATGTCAGTACTCAGTCATGCATGTAGTGTACCTAGCAATCCCCAAGTTAATGTGCACCCCAAATAGAATGAAAAGTCTCCATTAATTTATGCCGCACTCAGTCCTGCATGTTGTGCAGAAGCAAGTCCCCAAATTGATATGCTTCCCCAAATAGATGAAAGTCTCCATGAATTCATGCTGACCTCAGTCAGGCGTGCAGTGCACTAACCAGTCCTCAGAATTAATGAGCTCCCCAAATAGGTGAAAAGTCTCCATTAACTATTCCGCACTCAGTCAGTGTAGTGCACCACCCACTCCCCAGAATTAACAAAACCCCAAACAGAATGAAAAGTCTCCATTAATTCATGCCACACTCAGTCCTGCATGTTGAAAACAAACCAAGTCCCCGTGAATTAATGTGTGCTACCAAATAGAATGAAAAGTCTCATTAATTCATGCCTCACTTAGTCATGCATGCAGCACCCACCTGATCTCCAGAATTAATGTACTTTAAATAGAATGAAAGTCTCCATTAACTCATGCTGAACTCAGTCATGCATTGCAGTACACCCACCAGTCACCTGATTATCGTGCACCCTGATAGAGTGAAAAGATTAATTCATGCCGACTCAGTCATGCATGCAGTGCAACCCACCCAGTCCCCAGAATTAATGCACCCCAAAATAGAATGAAAAGTGTCCATTAATTCATGCTGCACTCAGTCATGCATGTAGTTAAAACTACCAGTCCCAAATTAATGTGCACCCCAAATTGGTGAAAGTCCCATTAATTCATGCACTCAGTCATGCATGTAGCTCACCCACCAATTCAGAGAATTGTGTGTACATTCAAATGGATGAAGGTGTCATGAATTCATGCCACACTCAATCATGCATGTGGTGCAACCACCAAAGCCTAGAATTAATGTGCACCTCAAATAGAGTGAAGTCTTTATTAATTCAAGCCACACTCAGTCATGCATAGTGCACCACTCCTGTCCCCCATTGAATTAAGCCCCAAATAAGAGTGAAAGTCTCCATTAATTCATGTCAACCACTCAATAATGCATGCGGTGCCCACCCATTCCCCAGAACTAATGTGCACCTAAAATAGAGTGAAAAGTTCTGCACAGTCTATGCCGCACTCAGTCAAGTACAAATGAAAATACTCCAGTCCCCAGAACTAATGCACAATTCCCAAATAGAATGAAAAGTCTCCATTAATTCATGCCACTCTGTCATGCATGTAGTGCAACCACCCAGTCCCCAGAATTAATGTGTCCCCCAAATAGAGTGAAAAGACTCCATTAATTCATGCCGCATTCAGTCATGCAAGTAGTGCAACGACCCAGTCCCCAAATTAATGTGCACCCTAATTGATTGAAAATTCTTCATTAATTCATGCCTTGCTGGAGTCATGCATGTAGTTCACCCACCGTTTCCCAGAATTAATGTGCACAATCAAACAGAATGAAAAGTCTCCATTAATTTATGCTGCATTCAGTCATGCATGTCCAGAATTAATGTGCACCCTCAAATAGAGTGAAGTCTATATTAATTCATGCCATACTCAGTCATGCATAGTACACTCACCCAATCCCTGAATTAATGTAAACCCCTAAATAGGTGAAAAGTTCCATTAATTCATGCCGCACTAGTCATGCAAGAAAGCACCCACCCAGTCTCCTGAATTAATGTGCTCCCACAAATAGAAAGAAAGTCTCCATTAATTCATGCAGCACTCAGTCCTGCATGTAGTGCACAAACCAAGACCTCAAATTAATGTAT
Source organism: Neoceratodus forsteri (assembly GCA_016271365.2). NCBI lineage: Eukaryota > Metazoa > Chordata > Ceratodontiformes > Ceratodontidae > Neoceratodus > Neoceratodus forsteri. Next base: position 90,883,502 of record CM028136.1, read on the forward strand.
GACCAAATAGAAAGAAAAGTCTCCATTAATTCATGCCGAACTCAGTCAGGCATGCAGTGCACACACCAGTCCTCAGAATAAGTAAGCACCCCTAAATAGAGTGAAAAGTCTCCATTGAATCAATCATGCTGTACTCAGTCATGCATGTAGTTCACCCACCCAGTCCATTGGCAGAAATAATGTGCACCCCAAATGAGTGAAAAGTCTCCATTAATTCATGCCACTCAGTAATAAGCATCTTAGTTCACCCACCCATTCCCCAGAATTAATGTGCACAGCCAATAGAATGAAAAGTCTCCATTGATTCATGCCGCTGAGTCATGCATGTGGTGCAACCACCCAGTCCCAAATTAATGTGCACCCTCAAATAGAGTGAAGTCAATATTAATTCATGCCACACTCAGTCATGCAGTGCACTCACTCTGTCCCTGAATTAATGTAAACCTCAGAGTGAAAAGTCTCCATTAATTCATTTCCGTACTTGAGTCAAGCAAACAGTGCACCACCAGCTCCTGAATTAATGTGCACCCCAAAATAGAGTGAAAAATCTCCATTACTTCATGCCACACTCAGTGATGCATGCAGTGCACCCACCAGTCCCTGAATTAATGTGCACCCCAAATAGAGTGAAAAGTCTCCAGTAATTCATGCCACACTCAGTCATGCATGCAGTACACAGCAGACCCCAGAACTAATGATTTCAAATAGAGGAAAAGTCTCCATTAATTTATGCCGCACTCAGTCATGCATGCAGTGCACTCCACCCAGTCCAAAGAATTAAAGCACGCCCAACAAAGTGAAAAGTCTCCATTAATTCATGCCGACTCAATCATGCATGAAGTGTCCCACTCAGACCCCAGAACTAATGTGCACCCAGCAAATAGAATGAAAGTCTCCATTAATTCATGCCAAACCCAGTCATGCATGTAGTGTACCCACCCAGCCCCAGAATTAATGTGCACCTAAATAGAATGAAATGTTCCATTAATTCATGCTGCACCTGTCATGCATGTCATGTACCCACCCACCCTAGAATTAATGTGCATCCCCAAACAGAATGAAAAGTCTCCATTAATTCATGCCACACTCAGTCATGCATGTTGTGCACAAACCAAGTCCCAGAATTAATGTGCCCAAAATAAAATGAAAGTCTCCATTAATTCAGGCCGTGCTCAGTCATGCATGTAGTGCAATCAGTCACCTGAATTATTGCACCCCAATAGGTGAAAACTCTCCATTAATTCATGCGCACTCAGTCATGCATACGGTGCACCACCCAGTCCCAGAATTAAAGTGCACCCCAAAATTGGGTGAAAAGTCTCCACTAATTCATGCCGCACTCAGTCATATGCAGTGCACCCACCAGTCCCAGAACTAATGTGCACCCCAAATGGAATGAAAGGTCTCCATTACTTGCCACCTCAGTCACTTAATGTGTCACGACCCAGTCAACTGAATTGTGTGCATCACCAATAGGTGAAAAGTCTCCATTAATTCATGCCGACTCAGTTATGATGTAGTGTCCTGCTCCCAGAATTAATGTACCCAAATGGAATGAAAAGTTCCATTAAATCGTGCTGCACTCAGTCCTGCATGTTGTGCACCCACCTAGTCCCAGAATTAATGTGCTTCAAATGGGTGGAAAAGTCTCTAATTCATGCCACACTCAGTCATGGTGAGTGCACCCACCAAGTCGCCAAATAATGTACTTTAAATAGAATGAAAGTCTCCATTAATTCATGTCGCTCAGTCTTGAATGTGGTGCCCACCAGTCCCAGAATTAATGTACCCACAAATAGAGTGAAAAGTCCCATTAATTCTTGCGACTAGTCATGCATGTAGTGTACCACCCCTCCCAAATTAATGTGCCCCCAAATAGAATGAAAAGTCTCCATAAATCATGCTGCACTCAGTCCTGCATGGGCACCACCTAGTCCCAGAATTAATGTGCTTCAAATGGGTGAAAGACTCCACTAATTCATGCCACACTCAGTCATGCATGTTGTGCCAGCCAGTCACCTGGTTTGTGCACCCTAATAGGTGAAGCTCCATTATTTCATGCCGACTCAGTCGCCCATGCGGTGCACCCACCCACCCAAATTAATGTACCCAAAATAGGTGAAAAGTGTCCATTAATCATGCTGCACTCAGTCATGTATGATTAAACCACCCAGTCCCAAATTAATGTGCACCCCAAATTGGTGAAAGTCTCCATTAATTCATGCTGCACTCAGTCATGCATAGCTCACCACCAATTCAAATTGTTGTGTACATCCAAATGGAATGAAAGGTCTCAATAATTCATGCCGGCGCTCGGTCATGCATAGTGCAACCACCAAAGCTCAGAATTAATTCCTCTCAAATAGAGTGAAGTCTTATTAAATCTTGCCACACTCAGTCGTGCATGAAGTTCTTCCACCCTGTCCCAGAATTAATGGCACCTAAATAGAAAGAAAAGTCTCCATTAATCCTTGCCTCGGTCCTGCATGTATTGCACAAACCGTCCCAAATTACTGCTTCCAATGAAAGATAAGTCTCCATTAATTCATGCGAACCCATTCAGCATGCAGTGCACCGCCCAGTCCTCAAATTAATAAGCTCCCAAATAGGTGAAAAGTCTCCATTAATTCATGCTGCACTCAGTCATGCAGTGCACCCACCAGTCCACAGAATTAATGTGCCCCAAATTGATGAAAGTCTCATTTATAGGCGCACTCAGTAACGTATGGTTTCACCACCCATTCCCAGAATTAATGTGCAGCCAAACAGAATGAAAGTCCCGTTGATTCATTCCCGCAGGTCATGCATGTGGTGCAACCATAGTCCCCAGAATTATTGTACCCTCAAATAGAGTGAAGTCTATTAATTCATGCACAATGAGTCATGCATGTAGTGCACTCGCAGTCCCAAATTAATTGTGCCCCCAATAGAGTGAAAAGTGTCCATTAACTCATGCCACACTCGGCCATTCATGCAATGCATCCTCCTGTCCCAGAATTAATAGGCACCAAATAGGTGAAAGTCTCCATTAATTCATGCTGCCTCAGTCATGCATGCAGTGCACCCACCAGTCCCTAGAAATAACGTGCACCCCAAAATAGGTGAAAAGTGTCCAATTCACTGCACTCAGTCATGCATGTAGAAACCACCCAGTCCCAGAATTGTGACACCTCAAATAGGTGAAGTCTATATTAATTCATGCCACACTCATTCATGCATTTATGCACCAACCTGTCCCAGAATTAATGTCCCTCCTGTTGAGCATGCATTCATTTGCATTGCTCTCTTGCAACCTGTTACCAGTGGCGAACTGCCTCCTGCTGAATATCGCAGAATGGCATGATTTTGACTTGGCGCATGCGCATGGCGAACCCTTTTGAATATCCAGGCCCTTATGTTTTAGACTAAAATGAGGTTTGCCTGTAACATAGGGCATACTTCTATAACCCTTGTTACAAGCCCCTTGGCTCTATGTTTCTTAATTATTATTTGTGCAACAGTGCAGCTCCTCGAAGCATGTACATCTCATTTTGTACCTTACGTAGTAAGTCTTAAGCAGCACAGGCCTATAATTACCAGGAACACTAAGACCACTTGCAACACAAGTAAAACTTTAAAAGACAGGACTCCTAAGGGTCCCCCTGTATAGCTATAAATCAAGTGCTCATTATCACTCTCACTGAGCAATTCATTTACAGCTGCTTGTGCCTTATGAGCAGTATTTTGTATTTGTATTAAATGAGTATCTTTCCGATTTAAAAGTGACTGCACGTTAAGAGATAGGAGAGGTATCACAGCTCCAAATGATGGTGCATGCTTGTTAATATCATATGCTTGGTGTGGGATATCAAATGTCACATTATAATTTCCATCCTCCAGGTTGGTAATAGGGTGCAACACCTTGTCACCAATATATATGTTATGTTTGGGAATAATACGAAAGTTTGGGTTGTGAATAGTACACTTTTGTCCTTCATAAAATAAGATAGGCATATTTGTAGCAACACAGTATTGGTTAGTACTATTATAGGTTACAACTACTTGTGGGGTATACCATCGTTTTAACTGGATAGGGCACAAGGCAGTATTATTTTCAGCTTGACCCATGGGAATTTTCCCACAAATGGGTTGCGTTTGTGACATGACGTCACACTGGCATATCCATTGACTATTTATTTCTTCACTGCAATGTAAGTTTGGCGCTACCCAGGACCCATCATTATTGCTACTAGGATCTCTGGGGGCGAAATTCGATATGCATAATACTGGCCTTGTAAATACCCTACAGAGTGTACTTTTACTATTTGGGAGTACACCTCCTTGTTATACTCAACTTGAGGTAGTCTTACCACGAGGGACACCCTCATGGTGCTACTAAGCATACTGTTAGATCTAAACACTTGTGGTTTAACATATACTTTGGTTACCTTACGAATCCACCACATAGGTGGGGCTCGAGTTTTAACACAAAAAGTTATACACCTACTATCATTAATATTGATGCAATCTGGACAATACCACAATTTTAACTGTGTGTCAGAAATTTGGTTAGGCAATTGATTATTAGTAATCTCCTGTAACAATTGACTAACTTGAGTTAAAACATAAGATCCATAAGCACTACACACTATAGCTGTATTTATGCTATTATTAAAATCTTTCATTATGTTCAACCACAACTTCATTATTTTGTGCTCTCACCTCTTTAGACAAACGGCCCACCTCATGTATATTGTACACAGATAAACGTTCTTCCATCGCTAAACCTTGCTGCCTAATAGTGGTAGGCAAGAACCTCTCTCCTGTGTTAGTATTAAACTGGTCTTGGTATCCCTAATGGCCTCAAGGTCTGCCCTATTCCATATGCTCATTCCTGATCCAAAAGTCCAGCCAGATCTCCCACAGATCTTGTTTCTTTCTAGTATACTAACCCTTTCTTTATTAATGAGAGGGTCATTATGCTCCTGTTTTGGCATGGAAGGCGCTTAACATGTCAATTAACATGGTGGCATAAAACTTTGACACACCAGTGTCTGCACAACTACTGTTAACATTTATATTCCAAGCAGAAAATCTAAGTTTATATGCACTCTACTGTACTTACATTATTTACAAGTATTTGATCAATAGGTGTTGATGTAAGTCCACTATCTGCCCTTTGTCACATTTGGGCATTCGTTGGTGTTACAGTTAAGTATATGGCATCTGAGACTACAAAACGTAATGAGTTGTTTACACCAGCATCGCTACAAACACTATTATCACCCCAAAGACAGTAGGACAGAGTTAACACATAAACACCATTGTCCTTTGTGTGGCTCTGTTTATAACAAGAGACCCATTTTTCTGTTCCCAGTCCATGTAGTTTTGCGTGATCCAGTCTTGAGTTTGATGCACAGCTGGACCAGCTGTTAAAATGTCCACACACCAGTCTGTAGATATGAAAGTACAGTTGTTTTTAGTCCAAGTGGCTTTCCATGCTCGTGGTCGTAGGTGTTGGTATCAACGGGGTCCCAGTTCCAACTGATTAACAGTGTAATGGACTGTTCATACTCACACGTGACATTAGTCTGTTCCACATTAATGTATAGGCTGAAGATTATAGAAAATCTTATGGCTGTCACCAAGCAGATGATAATGATGCTTTGTGTCTTCATGGCTATAAACATCAAGTGTAGTATTTTAATTTTCAAACAGCTTTGTTTGACACTTTTTACACTGATCAACATGTACCCAGAATTCTTGTTTCCTTCCTCCAGCCCCTTTCTTGCCATTTACTTTAACCACATATACTGTACTCACCTAACTGCTTGCACACTTGGTACGGTCCTAACCAATTAGCATCCTTCCAGGATTTTCTGTCTCAATTTCGCACCATCACTACATCTCCCTCCTCATAGGTAGCCCCCATCCTGCTACCGCTGTCTACCTTGCTTATTGTGCTCATGTGCCACAGCCATGTTCCTGGCTGCAAAGGTTAAATATTTGTCTAGTTGATACTGTATTGCCTTTAAAAACTGCTCATGTTTAACCTTATCTTGGGTAGCTGAGCCTGGTGGGGGTACATCCTGTGGGTGAACCAACCTCATTTTTCTTCCTGTCATCAATTCATAAGGGGTTAATCCTGTACTAGCTTGGACTGTCCCTCTAATGGCCATCAAAATCCCCGGGAGGTGTGTAACCCAGTCCTTTCCTTCATCCAATACTGCCTTTTTAAGGGCATTTTTCAAGGTCCGATTCAATCTTTCCACCATCCTTGAGGCCTGAGGCCTATATGGCAAATGCAGTCGCTGTTGAACTCCCATTATCTTACTCATTTCCTGCATCACTTGATTTACAAAATGAGTTCCTCTATCAGATTCTATGATATTAGGAAATCCCCACCTAGCACAAACTTGCGTATATAAAATTTGAGCTGTTGTTACAGCATTAGCACTCTTAACTGGAAATGTTCACCCATTTTGAGAACATATTATCACTACCAACATATACTTATATCCCCCTTTGTGTGGGCAACGCCCAACGAATCAATTTGTAATGTATCCCATGGTCCTTCTGCTAAAGGTAATCGCTGTAGGGGGTATTTTTCTCGCTTGGGGTCCTGCTGAAGGCATATTAAGCATGTCTGTAATACTGATCGGACAGTTTTAGAAATGTCAGGCCAGTAATATTTACCTTTAATAATTTGGCAGGTTTTATCTTGTCCTGGGTGTCCTGCCCACCGATGGTTTTCTAGTACAATATCCTTTTGTAAAGAGTCGGGCACTACCCACTTTGGGATTTTGTCTTCCCCCCTTTGATATAAAACATTATTTATTAATGTGAAGGCCCCATGGACCTTCGGATCCATTTGCACTTGTTTTATTTTCTCTTGTATCCACTGGTCCTGTTTTTGGAGCTCCTGTAAGTTAGGCAGAATATCCACCCTTTTAACCTTACTAACACTACTTAAGTCTTGGCTATCCAGTGGTCTGATGCCCTTCCAAGGATCCCCTTCCTTGGCAGCGATTTTAGCCCATTTGTCTGCTTTCTCATTTCCCCATTCCTCAAACGTTCCTTACTTACTGTTAGTATGAGCTTTTACTTTAACTAAAGCTATTATCCCTGGGAGCTTCTCCCCTTCTTTTAAAATTGCTTTTAAAAGCTGTCTGTGTCGCACATGCTCCCCTGTAGCTGTTTTCATTTCCTTCTAGCCCATATAGGCAACCATGTGGTTAGTGAGCGTATAGCAAACTGTGAGTCAGTACACAATTGTGATGCACCGATGGGACTGCCTTTATCGCCTCATATATGGCTACCAGTTCTGCATTGAGATGAATCTCCTGGTGACAATTTAATGAGCAACCACTGCTGATCTAGGGGCCTCATTTCATCATCATCCCCAGTATTAAATACACAGCCGCCTCAGTATAGGCATTTCTTTTCCCAGTATTGTGATCCATCGACACACAACATTGTATGACCTTTGTCATCTCCATGTTTCACAAAGAGGAAAATATGCCTCCTGTTGCATGACTTCCCACAATCGTGGGTTCTCCTTGCAGTCCAAGTACTGCATCATGTGGGGCTTATTGAGTTTTTGTACTGTAACTTGTTTATCCTGTAGTGCTAGCAGCCACTTTGCCTGCCTGCTATGGCTGACTCCTTTGCCTTTCCTTCTACTAACAATTTAATGGGCGGTGAGTTGTTTGGATAATTATAGGGCTAAATCCAACTATTTCTTCAGCAGGCTTGTACTGCCCATGCTATTGCCAATAATGTTTTTTCACACTGGCTAAAACCTTGTTCCACTTTTAGACAACTGTCGATTTAAGTATGTTATTGGGACCAAATTATCCCAACGATTTTGTAATAGGACTGCTATTATAGTGTCATCTGTTGCTACAGCTTGTATTATAAATGGCTTTGCATGATCTGGGATGGCTAAAGCTGGAGCTTGCATTAACGCTTGCTTTAATTTTAAAACACTGCAATTCTTCCCTTCCCAAATTAGCTTGTCCTCTTTGTGAGTTGTCTCAATAACGCATACAACAGCTTAGTGATCTCAGAATACCCTTCAATATAATCTCTGCAAAATTGGTCATTCCTAACAGTTTCCTAAGCCCTGTTACAGTTGTTGGTAAAGGTAACTTTTGTATAAGGTTAGCCCTGGCAGGGTCAATACTACCCTTCTCTGACACTATGGTTCCTAAAATGTCACTTGGCCTAGCAATTTGTACCTTTCTGGATTAATTTTAAGACCTCTTTAGCTAGGGCTTTAAGCACTCAGTCTAATAATTGGGTGTGCTGCGCCATATTTCTGCTTTGCAACAACAAATCATCCACGTATTGAATTACTTCATGTTCCAACCCTCCTCTTGGAGTACTTGTTGCACATAGTGATGAAATAATGTTGGAGAGGAGTGGAACCCCTGTGGCAAACGAGTAAAAGTGTATTGTTGATTTTTAAAAGTAAAAGCAAACTTATACTGATCTTGTCAGCTGAGGGGCAGGGACCAAAATCCGTTTGCCAGGTCAAGGACCGAGAAAACTTTACTTGTGGGTTTAAGTTTGTTAAATATTTCAATTGCTGTACTTATAATAGGGCTAACTTGTGGAGTTACTTTATTTAATTTTCTGTAATCTATAGTTAGATGATACTTTCCATTAGGTTTTTTAACAGGCCATATAGGGCTATTTGCTGTTGAGCAAATGGGTCGCAATACCCCTTGGGACAATAAGTCATTAATTACTGGTTCTATTCCTGTTACTGCCTCCTGTGGGATGGGATACTGTTTAGTATGTCCAGGGTCGGGGCTTTCCACTGCTATCTCTGTGTCACTGACTGTCCCACAATCAATGCCAGACACTGCCCAGACACTGGGGTATTTGTCTATTATTTGCTGTAACTCTGTTTGGCTTACCTCGGCTGGCTATATGCTTTATTGGATTTAACTGAAGCCCAAATATAACTCTCAGGTACTGTTGTACTACTATACCCTTTAACTGTTACTTGTCAGCAAGCACTTGTTGACTAAATCAATAATTAGGTGGTGTTTCTTTAAAAAGTCACTTCCTATTATATTTTGCTTTGTGAGGCTTCCCTCCATTACTATGAATCTTCCCTCCCCAACTACCTTGGTTCCTAAAACAACTATTTGTGGGTAAGTCACATACCCTTGTGCTGTGTGTCCTGTACAGCCCTCTATTTGTAAGGGAGGTTTTTCTGGATCCAGTGGTATGTGCATAGTAGTAAGTGAGACGGCTGCCCCGGTATCAACTAAAGCCATCACCTGTTTTTTTCCCATTTTAAGTGGCACGGTTGGTCGCCCCTGGTTATCAAATGTTAGCGCACATACCCATCATGAGTCAGGGCCCGGGCCTCCGCATCCCTATTCTTCAGCCAACTGTTTGATCGCTGCCAGCCGCTTGATGATGTCTTCATCATCAAATTCCTTGAGGTGGCGAGTTGGTTTTTTCGCTCCACTGCATTTAATATTGTTTTTAACCGATCCAACAAATCCTGTGCACTATCACCCCCTCATCCTGGTTTATCTCTTGCATCTTGCCTTTTTTGCCCTCGGCCCCTTCCCATTTGCCGAGGTCCTTGTCCTTCCTTACCTCCCCCCTTTGCCCAGCAATCACTTATTATATGCCCAGGCTTTTTACAATTAAAGCATGTTCTAGTTTCTTTTTGTGGTCCCTCATTTGTCCATTTCACAGCAGCAACTTCTGCCTTTCTGTTTCTCATTAAGATAAGTCTCTAGGAGGGTGATTTGCTCCTCCTGAGTTGGAGCCAGTTTACAACTGTCCGTGGGGTGGGTTCAAATCATAGGCCCTAATCCATAAGTCTCAGAAGGTAGTATCATCTACGAGGCAATCCTGCCTCTGTACCTCTGATAGACCTCAAAAAGCCGAGGGATAAAGACCTGTGGTCCCTCTCCTGACTGTGGCTTTACTTGCAGTATTCTGTCCCAGTCAACTTCTTGTTTTGCAGATTCCCCTCTAGCTTTTCTGATAGCCTCAACTACTTCATCATAGTCTGCCCATAAATTTATGTTTTGCATGGCCCCTTTGTGTGTCCCCTGGACCTCCTCAGGCATAGCTTCTGCTAAAGCAGGGGACACTTGAAACAACCAACCTGCATATATCTTGCTGGTTGGCTGATGATGGTTGTTAACTGCTTTACTTTCGCTTAATTGAGGTAGGTTGGTTTTGGATCAATTGATCTAGCATTTGGCCCAAATTGGTTATTTTCATAGTCAGATCCTTGACTATAGGGCTTTTATCTTCCTTTTAATGGTTATTGGTGATTGCGGGGCTCCTGTACTACCTTTCTTGTCTTTACCACTTTACCTCCCACTGCTTCCACACTTCTCCATCCTCTCCATTTCCTGTGTTTCCTCCTTCTTCCCATTCCTCTTTTTAGCTCCTGGTGGAGGGGTAGGGCCCTTCTTCATCACTTTCTCTATCCATAGCCTGACATGCCTCATCATCCTCTCTCAAAGTATCTCTTACTTTTGCATATTTTTATCATAGCTATCTTCTTGCTTTTTATGTCTCTCGCCTCTTCCTTGTTTCCCATTTTTTCAGCGTATTCCTTTTTAATCCATATTTAGCACACTTGTTTTGCAGCTCTAAAGCATATTGTTCTTTTGATACCTTGTGGTAGCAGACATAGGTCCGCCGGGTGGCTGTCATTCCCTTGTTTGCACGGGTGCCACTCTTAACCTTTATCACCCCTTCTTCTATATTACTTAACTCTTGAATCTTCTCCATTGCATCCTGTAGTTCTGTATACAGTTGCCTAGTTTCACTAACCTGCTCTTGTGACTGTTGGTCTAGCTTAATCTGTAGAAGGGCATGATCCCTATTTAACAGACACAAATCTCTTTGTGCTTTTATTAGCTGTGTCCTAAAATTAATACACTGCTGCTCTAACTCTTGGTGTTGATCTATTGGGATGCTATCTTTATATATCAATGTTAATTCTTTTACTTGTTTAGCATTTTGATCCCTTTCATCCCTCATCTGAGCTACTTCTTTATTCTGGCAACACACAATAGTCTGATTATACTGCCACAGCCCTTGCAATGCATTTGCAAAGATTTCTTTTTCATTTTTTACTCCCTCATTATGAAGGCACACTTGCTGAGTAAAATACATTGTGCCTGTTGATCATCAGGCACTGGTTCATATGCTTCCCTTTTAGGTGTTTTCCCGAAAACGACCTATTATTGTTTCCATACTCATTTTTATCTTTTTCTTGCCTGCCTAGCTTTTACAGCTGGGTGCACCCGTGCACTGGTGCCCTGGTCTGTCTAGCTATGTCTTATGGCTCCCTTGTGAGGTCCGGCTTGCAAGTCCCAGCACCTTCACTTACCTACTCTGCCCCTAGAGTTCATACAGAGTTAAGCATTACTTTATATTTAAACAATTTGAAAAGCATACAAAGCATACATCACCTGATTGTCAAGTGGCTGTGACTGTCTGTGTGTACCCTCTTCTCTCGCTTAAAGCCAGCAGCACCACATCTCCGAACGTCCTCACCTTCTTATTAGGGCTTGCTGACTAACCAACCAGCAGTTAGGCAGCCTCCAGCATGTAGCACCAGCGATCCGAGTCTTTAAGGCACCAAATGTAGCGTTGTGAAAAAAATTACCATTAGTAAATTATCTATTGCAGCTACTTAGAAAGGAGACGAATGGAGATGAGGCTGAAGGTGGAAGAATTTAATGATTATAACAATAATCACAGCGAGAGATTACAAGTGGTACATCCTTCATTCTTCATTCTTCAAACTAACAGTGTATAGTGGCTTGCTTTATATAGTGGAAGACAGTACTATGGTTGTCTATAATTGGTACAGACAAATATAAACTTTAACTTTAAAAGGCAATTTTCCTTTTAGTTCTTGCCTGACAAGGCAATTCTCTTTTTAGTTCTTCGCATGACCTAATGTATGAGCTAGCTCTTGTATTGATACTACTATGTAAGGATAATAATAATGGTATTAAGATCTTAGGAGGAAGAAATAGGTTTGCACTTTAAGAATGTGCACACAGGCAATCTGGCCCATCCTAATAATAAACACTAAAATAGTCTGAAGGGATAATTTGAACTCTCTTCCTGTATTTCTGTTTGTGCAGGCACTTAAGACACCTGTTTTCTACTACTCAAATGATTAGTACAGATATCAAAAGACATTTGAATATTACAACTTGTGGTCTTAGTTAAACCTGTAATTACAAGTTATATGATTTAGCTTCATATATCAATATTTGTCACACAAACACCTTGACCCAGATATTCAAACTGCACTCAAAATGAGCGCAACAGCAGGAGCAAGCACAAACCAGTTGCGCAAATGCACAACAGGTGTGATATTCAAACATGGAGCAGAACAAATTGCGCAAGCAACCAACGTCTGAATATCACACATACTGCACCATAGCGCAACCAGGAAGGAGAAGCTGAGCTGAAATGTTGCGCTAAGGCGCAACCAGGGCAGCCCAGCTGAGCATTCCAGAGGTGCCATAGCGCAAGCAGAGCCCCCCCAGAGCAATGGAACTGCACATCCAGGGAGGCAGGCTGGGGCCCACTGCCAGCCATGCCACACATGGGCACAGGAACACACTGCAGAACCCACACCACACCTGCACACCCCAAGCACAGCATCACTGGGCTGTGACAGATGATCTACTGGCCATGGGGACAAGCCAACACAGCATAGCGGAGCTATGACACCCCAGCACAACCACTGACATGCTGAGAGTGCCACACAGGGGTTGACAACCACAGTGCACAGCAGCCCCCTGCATGCACAGCACACCTGCACTGTGACCCCAAGACACCACCTATGTGCAGTGACTGGCACTGCAGGAAACTATGCATCCCCCAGCACACGCCAACCCCTGCAGCACAGAAGCCTGACAAGCCAGACACACCCTGTGCACCCAGCAGTGGGTGGCAGCAGATGGCAAGACCAACAGAAAGTCACTGCCATGCTGGAGATACCTCCCATGCACACACATGCACACACACACACACACACACACACCAGGACCATGCCACCCAGATGGCATGTACACCTCTCGCAACTGAGCACCATAGCCAGCTGCAAATCAAAGACCAACACAGTATCTATATCAAAACAGAAATGTATATTTAAAATATTAAATAACAAAACCAAGAGAAACTATTTACAAGGGGGGATGGGTACAAGGTAGGGTGTTCAAGGGGAGGGATTAAAAACTTGGAGAGGGAAGGCAGGGTGGTAGGGATGGGAGAAGTGGGAAGGGTAATGTGGGCTATGGCCCAGCCAGCTGCTGGTCCTCCCCTGCTGGTGCACCATCCTGTGCCACCTCCGCCGAACTCCATGGCACCGGATGGCTTGCAGGATCTCCTGGTTCTCGAGTCCAAGTTGTGTGAGGCACCGAAGATCGCGTGCCATCCTCCTGAGAACCTCGAGGCCTAGGAAAATGGGAACACAGTCAATGGCTGTGACTGACCACAACCCTGAACACCACCCAACCTGCAAGCCATATAGCCCAATGTCCCACACCTGTGATGGCATGCACCCACCCACAGTGAACATGCACATGGCCATCACAAACAGGCGGCACCAGCTATGCGCACCACTGCACACACACACACTGCCCATGTCCATCACAGCACAAACAAGGCTGTCCAGTGACGTGGCAATGTGGTGCGATGCCAGTTACACAGCTATGTGCCCAGTGCATGCCTGGACCACCAGTGACGCATACACAGACATGCTGTGATATTGACAGTGATGCATGTCACCTGTGTCATGTATACATACATAGATACATAGACAGTGTCATCAGATAAGGGCCTATGGCCAACCCAGTCTGTCCATTTGAGCTTGTAAGTTCACTTTGTTTTCCTAGAAGTCTGTTGCCCTTACCTCTGACCTCCAGAATTCCTTCATGTCTGTCCCGTGCATTCTGAAATCCTGTGATTGTTTCAGCCCCCACCACTTCCTCTGGCAGGGTGTTCCACTTGTCCACCACCCGCTCTGTGAAGAAATCCTTTTCCATGTGTCCTCTGAATCTTCCTCCCTCCAACCTCATCCCATGCCCTTTAGTCCTGAAACATCTTTTCCACTTCAAAATAGTGTGTCCTGCACCCTGATCCCCCCTGTAAGATACCTGTATGTCTCTATTATATCCCCTCTCTCCCCCCTCTCCTCCAGGGAGTACATGTTCAGTTTCTTCAACCTGTCATCATAGGACCCATGATGCAAGCCATGCACCATCTTTTGCCCTCCTCTGAACCTTCCTGCCCACTCTACGTCCCCACGTAGGTATGGTTCCAGAATGTACACTGTACTCCAGGTGGGGCCTCACTAGTGTCTTGTATAGTGGAATTATGACCTCCCTGTCCTGCATGGTTGTATTGCAGGCTAGTGGACTCCTCCAGCATGCAATAGCATCCATGAAGTCATGATACCACATTGCTCAAGCAGCTGGTCTGCTGCTGTTGCCTTTGCTGCCGCTGCTGCTGCTGTTGCTGCTGCATCTGGGATGACTCCTGCTGCCACCGGCCCTGGCACGGCCCTCTCAGCCCGGCCCTGCATCCTCACATTCGGCCTGTGGGAGACATATGTTGAGACAAACATCAGTGTGACTCCAAAGCAGAGTGCCCCTGCCCCAGTGAGAGTGCCTGCCCACACAGCCATACCCATCCATCGCACAGCTGCACACACTGACACAGCCAACCGTGTCCGAGCTGGCCACCATGCACAGCCACCAAAGCACACACACACCCCTACAGAGAATACACGTGCATAGATGGTACATTCACCTGGCCTAGGCACCACGCCCCACCTGGCACGTGCCCGCAGCCTTGCCAACATGTCTGGCTCCCTCCGGCAGAGGTCACTGTACCGGTGCCAGCACTGCTCAGCAGACCGGCACCGTCCAGTGACCCCCACCAGCTCAGTGGCCACCTGCTGCCACACCTCTGTTCTTGCTATGGTGAGGGGGGCCTCACCATAGAGTGCCTCATAGTGGGGCTCTACTAGGGCCACCAGGTTGGCCACCTCCAGTGGGCTCCAACCTCAGCCCTCCTCCCAGCCATGTTAGCCAGTTTACAGCAGGCAATATGGCGCCTCGCTGCACCTGTGAACCCAACATGGAGATATTGACATGACCACCACAGGTCTCCAATCGCGCTTGTTCAAACAGCGCCATTATTCACATAGCACTGTCACCAGACAGCGCAATAGGGACGTACACATGGCAGGCGAACAGTGGCAGTTGGGCAAAGGGCATACACAAGGTCATGAGCAATGATGCAAGGCTACGCACAGTGCCATCTGATGTATAGGTATCCTGCGCAACCGACCAGCTGTGTACCAGTGCCACAGTGGACTATTGCGCAGTAATGCCACAGCGCCATATAGTGGCCAGTGCTGTAGTGCCACTGGCAAAATGGTGGCCGTGGCCTGAATTGCCTATACCAGTCACGCCAGCAGCGCAACAGACACTTCATGCGTAGTTATCTGGGCATGCGAATGCAGTGTACCACACAGGCACAGATCTGCGCCATTGGCTCAGCTGACTCTTCCGTGACCAGCGCAGTGCAGATTGAGAGTTCAGCCCACATGCAAATCATCTGATCAGCTATCTGCAGGGCGCGGGCGTGATTTGCATGTCATTAAAGTTGCTCCACTCCTAATTTGCATGTGTTGCACTATAAATGTGCGACAGTAGGCTGTGCTGGCCAGATTCGGTACTGCAGGTGAGAGGTGAGTTACATGCTGTGTGATGTCAGGACAATGCTCATGGGGAAATGCTGCAGACTGCACAGTGACAGGTGTCCACTTCCACCCATACAGATCACCATGACCGAGCAGAGCCAAGGTGAGGTGAGGACAGGGCGAGGAGGAGGCCCAACTCACAGCGGCAGAGATGGAGGCCCTTCCAGGCCTACTCTGAAGATGAGCCACTACTGAGTGGATGGAGGGCACCCCCAGTCCCGGTGGCTGCATGGGAGGGGTAGCTCGGCCATTAACCTGCACGAAGCCACTCAGCCCCTTGCAGAAATGCAAGAAAAGATGGGGACTGACCACAGGAGGTTGAAGGAGAAGGTGGCAGCCTTCAGGGCAGCATGTGCTGGCACTGGCGGGGGCCCACCAGTGGTGTTGCAGCTGACCCCACAGGAGGAGACACTGGTCGCAGCCATGCAGCCGAGCACCATTGCGGGTATACCAGGTGGAGGATTCCAGACAGGTGGAAGCCCATCACTGCACGGTATGACATGGTGGTGGTGTATGGGGGGGTGGTGGCGGTTGTTCACATGCACTCACATGTACTCTCTTTCTGTTACAGATCCTGTTCATCTTCAGGAGACGGTGGTGGTGGTGGGTCCAGACAGTGATGCGGACCTGCTGGACATGGAGGAGGGACCATCCACCTCCACCACCAGCCAGCAGGCACTGCAGCAGCATGCACGCTGGGCCAACAACTCTGGTGTCAGTGATACGGGTGCAGGGGTTGCACAGCCTGTGTCTCAGCAGTCTGGCATGCAAGCATGCCAGCATGCTGTGACCATGGCAGTAGCAAGTACCTGCACCATTGATGATAGAAGGCCTGCAATGGGCAGTGATAGGTGTGTGTCCCATGACGGACACACGCAGGCAGCGCACATGCCCCTGGGCCTTCTGGTTCAAACATGTACCAGCATGCTGGCACAGTCCCAGGTTGTGCCTGTCAGCACCGTGGCAGCACCGTGGCTGTGCAGGTGTCTGGCACTGTTGCCAGCACGGTGGTGGAACAGGTGGACCCAAAGCCAGCGGTGTGAGGGCAGCAGCAGCAGTCACACACCAGGTCTGGGGGCAGTGTCACGCAGGACACATGTCCATCACCCTTGATCCACCCATACCTGGTCCTGGCGAACAGCGCCACCCTCAAGGGTGATGCATCAGGACCATCCACACCCTGGGGTCACGATGCCATTGGGGCACAGTACCCATTGGACGTGCACACCTGCCTGCTGCAGGAATCAGTATAGCTGCAGGGGTGGGTTGCAAGGTCCGTGAGGCACTGTTCGTGTCCATGGAGCGCACAGCAGGAGTGTGCTCGGACCGAGCCGAGCTGGTCCTTATGCGGACGGATGTGACCGCCAGCATTGACAGGCTGACCCAGGCAGTGGTCTCGTCATGGATGCATTGGCACACAGTCAGGTGCCCTGTACCGCACACCCCACACAGTGCACTCTCCACCTCCCGCTCCTGGCATCGTGAGACACCAGGCCTGTCGACACTGGGTTCTGCAGTGGCATCCTGAGCACCCCTGGTGCAGGTTTGTCGGTGTGCTGCAGACCCCTGTGGGCAAGGTCACGTCACGACAGTGGACCCCTGGTGGTGCAACAGTGCCACCCATGTGGCCCCTGCTCAGCCTGCCCATGCTATTGGTCACGGGCCGCACACGCATCTGTGGTGGCAGTGGACAGTGCTACATGACTGATCTGTCTCCAGTGCGCGGCCCTGTCTGGTGCTGCCCCGTGCAATGTGTCGTGGTGGGCAGTGCACTGTTGGTGCTCTGCTCACCACGCCGACACGGACCACCTGCACACTCCCAACTGCTGTCCACAGGCGCGTGTGCATGATGATGCCTGCATTGCACTGTACACCAAGGCAAGGTGCCTAGGTTCTGACACACGACGGACAGTACAGGTGGTGGGGTGGTCAGTAGTGCTGTGTGTTAGCAATGTCGGTTCTGCAGTGCTGCATCTGCCCATGTACGCCTGTGCTGGTGGTGTGTGTGTGTCATATGAGTGCTCACCCTCCTGACAGTGTTGGTATGCCTGGACCGCTCCACTCCTGACCTTCATGCACCCCTGGTGTGTTCCCTGTGTGCCTGTAGTTTGTGCATGGACAGTGTTGTGGCACATGTCCCCCTGACTTACCTGTGTTGTGCGAGTGCCCCCTCTGTGATGGTGTCCTGTGCAGCTGGGCCTGCCGGATCAGTCAGGGGTCCCTCCATCCTAGGGGGGCTGCTCATCACCATCATCTCTGCGCCACTGGCGCCCCCATTGCTGTCCCCTGTTCAACCTGTACGGGTTATCCTGATGGTCTTTGCTATGGTGCAGGATGCAACAGGCCAGGAATATCCTACAGGCCTTTGGGGCTGTACTGTAGGGCCCGCCTGAGGTGTCTAGGCATTGAAGCATGCCTTGAGCATCCCAAACACCCAGCCTATGATAGTTACGATTGTGCATGTGCCTCATTATAGCATAGCTGCGCTTTGGGCGGGGCGCTTGGTACGGTGAGCAGCCAGGGACGGAGGGGTATCTGCAGTCACCTGTGTGGAGATAGTGAGAGCAGTGTCATGTCAGGTCCATATTGGCCATTCTCCTGTGCCACTGCTACCATGGCACTTGTGTCATTCCTACCCTTGCCCAGAGTTTGCATTCCATACATGTGTATTCACCCACTAGATGTCCTGTGGGGATGTCTCACTCGAATCGATGGCACAGTCGATCTGGTACCATATGAAGGCATCATCGCGCTCGCCAGGGTGTGTGCACAGACATTGATAATGCACCCAGTGACATCACACACCACCTGGCAGTTGACACTGGAGAATCCCTTTCGGTTCCAATATGTGTGGCCATCTGGGCCAGGTGGCATGCAGATGGCCACATGGGTGCAGTCTATGGCCCCTAGCATGCCAGGCATATGTGCTACCCTGTTGAACTCCTGCATGTTTGCTGTACGCTGTGCCGCGGTGCTGGGGAAATGGATGTACTCTGCAGCATGTGGCAGCAGTGAGTTGAGGAATTGGGTGAGGATGGATGACGTGGCCGACTGTGTGATGCCTGTGGTGTCCCCTGTCGGCCTCTGGAAGGTGCCCGTAGTGAGCAGGCACATGCAGGCTGTCACCTTGGTCTCCACCGACAGAGCATGACTCCGCTGGGAGGGTGCCTGCATTACATCACTGCACAGCTCACAGAGCCGCCTCAGTATTGCCCTGTTCAGGCGGTACAGCCCACGATCTCACATCTGTGTACAGCTCAAGCTGATGCGGCACGGTACCGCCTGTCGGGTATACGTGACAGGCCCTCCACGCCACGTCCCCTGCAGCATGATTCTCACCCTCATTACAGCTTCCTATGTGAAGCTGGCACTGTCCATCTCCCTGGCTTCAGCCCCCCCTGGCTGCTGTTGCTGTGTTATCCCCGCTGTCCTCACTGCTACTTCCACTGCACTGCTGGCCTCTACAAACTATGGGACACACTTTCCTTGCCTGCCCTTTTAAGTCTGTCTGTCTGTCTCTCTCTTTCCCCCACTTGGCAGCCTGGTAGCGTTCTTGCGCCGCTTCCTTGAGCCTTTTTATTTTGGCTCATTTCCGCTAGTGCGCAGTTTCCAGCTGTGCCACTATTGTGCATTGCGCAAGTCTTTGAATATCGCATTGCGGTCTTTATGCATGGATCTGCCCCCTCCGGTTGCGCATGCCTTTATTTTCATTGCGCTATTGCTCAGCATGTTTTCGGGGGTGCAACTGCCTCGTTCTAAATATTGCGAAATGGCGCAGTTTTGGACTTGCGCATGAGCAACCCTGTTGCGCATGGCGTAACCCTTTTTAAATATCTGGGCCCTTATGTTTTAGACCAAAATGAGGTTTGCCTGTAACATAGGGGCATACTTCTATAACCCTTGTTACACTGTGCAGTTCACAGCATTATCCCATGACCATAGTCCATAACATCACACAGCATGCAACCCACCTATCACCTGCAGTAGCTGAATATGGCCACTGCAGATCACTGTCACACATTTATAGCACAATGCATGCAAATTAGGAGTGGAGCAACTTTAATGGGATGCAAATTGCGCCACTGCACCTTTGAATGGCTGATCAGCTGATTTGCATATGACGACTGAATATCACGCTGTTGCACTTTGTGCAATACTGTTGAGCCGGCTGAGCCTATGCGCAGTTCAGTGACTGCGTAGTACACCCGCACTGCGCATGCCCAGGTATCTTACGCAGGTGTCTGCCATGCTGACTACGTGCTGTGCGTGGTCAGCTATTCAGGACACAGCCACCATTGTGCCAGTGGTGCTACAATGCTGGTCACCACATGGTGCTGTGGCATGACTGTGCAATAGTTCACTGTGGCACTGGCATGCAGGCAACTGCTCACGCTGGACATGTAGACGTCCGATGGTGTTGTGCATGGCCTTGCGCCAGAGACATGATCTTGTGCCCGACCTTTACCCCCTTGGCACTGTACATCTGGCATGTGTGCAGCTCTATTGCACTGTTCGGTAACAGTGTGATAGGGACTGACGGTGCTGCCTGAACAGCGCGATAGGGAGAGACGGGGTTGTATTGTGCAACATTTCCACGTGGGGTTGCCGCGCTGTGGAGCGCCATATTGCCTACTATCGAGTTGATGACATGGAATGCAGGAGAGCTCCCCAGTGGAGTGGCTTAGAGGTCACCAACCTAGTGGCCATGGTGAAGCCTCACTATGGCCCACTGTTTGGGGGGAACCCCTAGACTTGGCCCGCACCCAAGTGTAGCAGCAGGTGGCCACTGCACTGGAGCAGGTCACAGGGCAGCGCAGGACAGTGGAGCAGTGCAGGCACTGCTACAGTAGTGACCTGTGCAGGAGGGAGCAGGCACTGCTGGCATGCCTCAGGTCCCATGCCAGGAGGGGCATTGTGCCTAGGCCAGGTGGGTGAGCCATCTATGCACCTGTATTGTCCACAGCGGTATAACTGTGTATTGGGGCCAGAGCATGGGGGAGGGTTGTTCCATGGTTGGCTGTGTCAGTGTTTGCAGATGTGTGATGCATGGGTCTGGCTGTGTGGGCAGGCACACTCATTGGGGCAGGGAGCTGTCTGTGTTTGGATCTCACTAATGTGTTCCTCAACATTTGTTTCCCACAGGCATGGAGGAGCAGAGGAGGGCCCAGGCTGAGGCGCACAGGGGTGCTGCAGGGGTGGCCAGCAGAGGAGGTGGCAGTATGGGCCCACAACAGCAGCAGCAGCAGCATCAGCAGCAGCCGCCACAGCAGCAGCAATGGCTGGATGAGGGTGAGTGTCATTACATCATGGATGCTATTGTGTGCAATGGGGGGGATAGGGCATGGCCACCATCCATGGACAACACTGCCATGCACGCGACGTGTGACAGTCAGCACTGTCCAGTGGCACTGCATGTCTGTGAGTGTGTCACTGGTGGTCCATGCATGTACTGGGCACATGGCTGTGGCACTACCTTCCCACCATGTAGACATGTCACTGTACTGCCTTGGTTGTGCTGTGCTGGGCATGGGTGGGGCATGTGTGTAGTGGCACCCATGGCTGTTGCTGCCTGGTTGGGCTTGGCCCGTGCATGGTCACTGTGAGTGTGTGCAGTCCATCACAGGGGTGGGGCACTTGGCTGTATGCCATGCATACTGGGTGGGCTTCAGGGTTGTGTACAGTCCTAGCCATTGATTCTGTTCCCTTGCCCTAGGTGTCCGGGTCCTGTGCAGGATCGAGCAGGTCATCCACCGCCTGTTGCAAATATCCCAGGAATCTATTGGCATCCTCAGGGAGATGAACCAGAGGGGTGTGCAACACCGGAGAGGGACACGGGGTCCAAGCTGGCCTGCAGATCTGCAGCCTGGGGGGCAGTAGCTGCCCCACAACTACACCCTTTACCCTTCCCTCACACCCTGTGTTCCCTCACCATGTTCTTCACCCCTACCCCACACCCACCCCTACCTTGTACCTGTACCCCACCCCTGTATTGTATATATTTGTAAATAGTGTTATTGCTGTTCCTGTTGTTGTTGTTCTGTTTTTCATTGAATATATATATCTAATTTGTTATGAATACTGTGGTGGTCTCTGATTTGCAGCTGGCTATAGGTGCTCAGTTGCAGTGGTGTGCATGGCATCTGGTGTGGTGTGGTCCTGGGATTGTGTGTGTGTCTGCATGGGGGGTGTCCCTGGTGTGCTGGTGGCTGTCAGCCGGTCTGGCCGTATGCTGCCACACACTACTGTGGGTCTGGCTTGTATAGTTCTGTGGTACACACGGTTGCATTGTGCCAGGTGTGGGGGCATGGTGGTTCCGGCAGTGCCAGTCACAGTCACTGCTCATGGGTGGTGTCTTGGGGTTCCAGAGCAAGGTGTGCTGTGCACAGTGGGGGCTGTAGTACACCTGGGTTGTCTGGCCCCTTTGTGTGGCAGTATTTGCTTGCCAGTGGGTGTGCTGGGGCACCGTGGCCCAGCTGTGCTTTGTAGGCTTGTCCCCATGGGCCAGTGGATATTCTGTCCCTTCACTGGTGATGCTGTGCTTTGGGTGTGGGGCTGTGTGTTGTTAGTTCTACACTGTGTTCATGTGCCCATCTGTGGTATGGGTGGTGGGCCCCTGTCTACCTCCCTGGCTGTGCAGTTCCATTGCTCTGCTGCTGGGGGGGTCCCTGCTTGTGCTATGGTGCATCTCGACTGCTCAACTGGACTGGCTTTGTTACGCTATGGCATGACATATGTACTCAGTTTCCCCTACCTGGTTGCGCTATGGCACAGGTTGTGCGATTTTCAGATGTTGGCTGGTTGCGCAATTTGACTTGCTCCACGTTTGAATATCACGTCTGTTGCGCATGTGCGCATTTGACTTGCGCTTGCTCCTGCTATTGCACACATTTTGGGTGCAGTTTGAATATCCGCTCTGTGGGGTACAGGGCCCTAAATAGAGGAATAAATATGGGGGTACAGGTTCCTATAAAGAGGGATAAATTTTGGGGGACAGGGGTGGTTATAGAGGGATACATTTGGGGACTTCTGGGGCCTTAATAGAGTGATAAATGTGAGGTACAGGCTCTTATAGAGGGATAAATTAGAGGGGTACAGAGGCTGTAATAGACAGATAAATCTGGGTGGTACAGGAGTCTTAATAGAGAGAGAAATGTGGGGGGTTACAGTGTCAAGTATAGAGGGATAAATGTAGAAGGTACAGGGGCATTAATAGATAAATGTGGGATGTACAGGGGCCTCAATAGAGGGATAAATGTGAGGAGTACAGGGGCCTTAATAGTGGGATAGAGATGGGGATATGTGAGCCTTAATAGAGGCATTAATATGGATTATAGAGGGTTACATGTGAGGAGTACAGGGACCTTAATAAAGGGATAAAATGGGTTATACTAGGCCCTTAATAGAGGGATAAATATGGAGGTATGGGGCACTCATTGAGGTATAAATGTTGTGATACAGAGACCTTAATAATTGGATAAATGTGGGGGGGTACAGGGGCTTTAGTAGATGGATACGTCTGTGGTACAGGGGCCTTAATAAAGGGCTAAAAGTGGAGGGTATAGATGTGGTTATAGTGGGAGAAATGTGGGAGATACAGGTGCCTCAATCTTAATTTGGGTGGTACAGGGGCCTTAATAAAGTGATAAATTTGGGGTGTACATGGGCGGTTATTGAGGGATAAATGAGGGGTGCACAGGGTCCTTAATAGAAGGATAAATGTGGGTTGTACAGGGTCCTTAAAGGAGGGATAAATGTGGCTGGTACAGGGTCCTTAATAGGGGACAAATTTTGGGGTACAGGGGCCTTAATAGAAGATCAAAGTGTGGGAACAGAGGCCTTAATAGAGGGAAAATGTAGGGGGGGTACAAGAGCCTTAATAGAGGGACAAATGTGAGGGGTTACAGGGGCGGCTATAGGGGGATAAATGTGGAGGATGCAGGGCTTTAAAAGAGATATAAATGTGGGGGGAAGGGTCTTAATAGAGGGATAAATGTGGGGGATTCAGGGTGGTCATTGAGGGTTAAATGTGGGGGTACAGGGGTGGTTATAGAGGGATAAATGTGGGAGTACAGGGGCATTAATAGAGGGATAAATGTGAGGGGTACAAGAGCCTTAATAGAGGGATAAATATGTGGGATACTAGGCGGCTATAGAGGGATAAAATTGGGGTACAAGGGCCTTAATAGAGGAATAAATTTCAGGGTACAGGGGCCTTAATAGAGGGATAAATGTGACGGTCCAGGGGAGATTATAGAGGGATAAGTGATGGGTACAAGAGCCTTAATAGAGGGATAAATGTGAGGGGTACAGGGGCGGCTATAGGGAGATAAAAGTTCAATGTACAGGGCTTCAATAGACAGATAAATGTGGGGGGGCCTTAATAGATGGATTAATGTAAGGGATACAGAGGTGGGCATAGAGGGATAAATGTGGGGGTACTGGGGCGGTTACAGAGGGACAAGTGTGAGAGGTACAGGGACCTTAATAGAGAGATATGTTTGGGGGTACAGTGGCATTAAATAGAGTCATAAATGAGGGAAGTACAGAGGTGGCTATAGAGGGATAAATGTGGAGGTACAGGGGCCTTAATAGAGGGATAAATGTGGTGGGTAGAGGGGCAGTTATAGAGGGATTAATGTGTGGTTTACATGGGCCTTAATAGAGGGATAAATGTGGGGGTACAGGGGTTTATTTGAGGGATAAATGTGAGAGGGTTGAAAAGACAGGATAAATGTGGGGGTAAATGGGCATTAATAGAGAGATAAATGTGTGGGGTACAGGGGCCTAAATAAAGGAATAAATGTGGGGGTACAGGTTCCTATAAAGATGGATACATTTGGGGGGCAAGGGTGGTTATAGAGGGATAAATGTTGGGGGCTTCAGGGGCCTTAATAGAGGGATAAATGTGAGGTACAGGCTCTTATAGAGGGATAAATTAGAGGGGTACATGGGCCGTAATAGGCAGATAAATCTGGGTGGTACAGGAGTCTTAATAGAGGGAGAAATGTGGGGGGTACAGTGGCGAGTATAGAGGGATAAATGTGGAGGGTACAGGGGCATTAATAGAGAGATTAATGTGGGGTGTACAGGGGTCTTAATAGAGTGATAAATGTGAGAGGTACAGGGGCCTTAATAGTGGGATAGAGATGGGGATATAGGAGCCTATAAGAGGTATTAATATGGGGTGTACTGAGGCGGTTATAGAGGTATAAATGTAAGAAGTACAGAGGCCTTAATAAAGGGATAAATATGGGTTGTACTAGGCCCTTTTTAGAGGTATAAATGTGGGGGTACAGGGGCACTCATAGAGGCATAAATGTTTTGACACAGAGGCCACAATAGTTGGATAAATGTGGGGGGTACAGGGGCTTTAGTAGATGAATAAGTTTGTGGTACAGGGGCCTTAATAAAGGGCTAAAAGTGGAGGGTATAGGCGTGGCTATAGTGGGAGAAATGTGGAATATACAGGTGCCTCAATAGAGGGCTTAATTTGGGTGGTACAGGGGCCTTAATAAAGTGATAAATGTGGGGTGTACACATGTGGTTATTGAGGGATATATGAGGGGTGTACAGGGTTCTTAAAAGAAGGATAAATGTGAGGGATATAGGGGCATTAATAAAGGGATGAATGTAGGGGGGATGGGGCAGTTTAAGAGGAATAAATGTGGGTGGTACAGGGGTAGTTATTGAGGGATTAATGTGGGGTACTGGGGCCTTAACAGCAGGATAAATGTGGGGTACAGGAGCCTTAGAGAGGATAAATGTGGGGTAGAGGCAGTTATGGAGGGATAAATGTGGGGGGTACAGGGGCCTTAATAGAGGTATACATGTGGGGGGTACAGGGGCTTTAATAGAAGGATAAATGTGAGGGTATGGGGGCATTAATAGAGGGATAAATGTGAGGGATACAAGGGCCTTAATAAAGGATAAATGTGAGGACTACAAGGACAGTTATAAAGGGATAAATGTGGTGGCTGAGGGTCCTTAATAGAGGGAAAAATGTGGGTTGTACAGGTCTTAAAAGAGGGATAAATTTGCGAGTACAGGGGCCTTAATATAAATGTTGTTGTACAGGGTAGGTTATAGCAGGATAAATGTTGGGGGTACAGGGGCCTTAATAGAGATTAATGTGAGGGGTACAAGAGCCTTAATAGAGGGATACATGTGGTGGGGTACAGGGTTATAAATAAAGAGATAAATGTGGGGAGTACTGGGCCTGAATAGGGGGATAAATGTGTGGTGGGGGGTACAATGGCGGTTACAGCGGGAGAAATGTCAGAGATACAGGGGCTTTAATAGAGGGATAAATGTGGGTTTCATAGAGGCCTTAATAAAATGATAAATGTGGGGGGTAGAGGGGCCATAATAGAGGGATAAATGTGGGGTTACAGGGGCTGATATAGAGGGAAAAATGTGTGGGTACAGGGTCCTTAATAGATGGATAAATGTGGAGGGTAGAGGGGCAGTTATAGAGGGATTAATGTGGGGTTTACATGGGCCTTAATAGAGGGATAAATGTGGGGGTACAGGGGCTTTAATTGAGGGATAAATGTGAGAGGGTTGAAAAGACTTAATTGAGGATAACTGTGGGGGGTAAATGGGCATTAATAGAGAGATTAATGTGTGGGGTACAGATGCCTAAATAAAGGAATAAATGTGGGGGTACCAGTTCCTATATGGAGGGATAAATGTGGGGACACAGGTGCCTAATAGAGGGATAGATTTAGGGGAGGGGTATATAGAGGATAAATGTTGGGGGCCTAAGGGGCCTTAATAGAGGGATAAATGTGAGGTACAGGCTCTTATAGAGGGATAAATTAGAGGGGTACAGGGGCCGTAATAGACAGATAAATCTGGGTGGTACAGGAGTCTTAATAGAGGGAGAAATGTGGGGGGTACAGTGGCGAGTATAGAGGGATAAACATGGAGGGTACAGGGGCCTTAAAAGAGAGATAAATGTGGGGTGTACAGGGGCCTTAATAGAGGGATAAATGTGAGAGGTACATGGGCCTTAATAGTGGGATAGAAATGGGGATATAGGAGCCAGTATAGAGGCATTAATATGGGGGGTACCGAGGCGGTTATAGAGGGATAAATGGGAGGGGTACAGGGGCCTTAATAAAGGGATAACTATGGGTTGTACTAGGCCCTTAATAGAGGGATAAATGTCGGAGATACAGGTGCCTCAATAGAGGACTTAATTTGGGTGGTACGGGGCCTTAATAAAGTTATAAATGTGGAGTGTACACGGGCCGTTATTGAGGGATAAATGAGGGTTGTATAGGGGCCTTAATAGAAGGATAAATGTGAGGGGTACAGGGGCATTAACAGAGGGGTAAATGTGAAGGGTAGAGGGGTGGTCATAGAGGGATAAATGTGGGTGGTGCAGGGGCCTTAATAGGGGATAACTTTTGAGGTACAGGGGCCTTAATAGAGGGATGAATGTGGGGGTATGGGGGCCTTAATTAAGGGAAATTGTGGGGGATACAGGTGCTTTGATAGAGGGATAAATGTGATGGCATGGGGCGGTTTAAGAATGATAAATGTGGGTGGTACAGGGCG
Source organism: Neoceratodus forsteri (assembly GCA_016271365.2). Classification (NCBI taxonomy): domain Eukaryota; kingdom Metazoa; phylum Chordata; order Ceratodontiformes; family Ceratodontidae; genus Neoceratodus; species Neoceratodus forsteri. The sequence continues at coordinate 90,910,830 of CM028136.1, forward strand.
GTTATATAGAGGGTTAAATGTGGGTTGTACAGGGGCCTTAAAAGAGGGATAAATGTGGGAGTACAGGAGCCTTAATAGAGGGGTAAATGTGGGCACAAGAGCCTTAATAGAGGGATAAATGTGAGGGGTACAGGAGCAGCTATAGGGGGATAAATGTGGAGGGTACATGGCTTTAACAGAGAGATAAATGTGGGAGGAATAAGGGCCTTAATAGAGGGATAAATATGGGGGATGGGGTGGTCAAAGAGAGATAAATGTGAGGGTAGAGGGGTGGTTATAGAGGGACAAATGTGAGAGGTACACAGACCTTAATAGAGGGATACGCTTGGGGGTACAAGGGCATAAGTAGAGGAATAAATGTGGGAGGTACAGGGGTGGTTATAGAGGGATAAATGTGGGGGTATAGGGGCCTCCATAGAGGAATAAATGTAGGGTACAGGGGCCTTAATTGAGAGAAAAATGTAGGGGTACTGCGGCCTTAATAGAGGGAAAAATATGGGGGTACCGTTGCCTTAATAGAGGGATAAATGTGTGGTGATGAGGTGGTTAAAGAGGACTAAATGTGAGTGGTATAGGAGCAGTTATATACAGGGATAAATGTGGGGGGGTACAGGGGCCTTAATAGAGGGATAAAAGTGGGCTGTACAGGGGCATTAATATAGGAATAAATGAGGGAGGTACAGGGGTGGTTATAGAGGGATAAATGTGGGGGTATGGGGCCTCCATAGAGGCAGAAATGTGGGTACAGGGGCCTTAATGGAGGGAAGAATGTAGGGGTACTGCAACCTTAATAGAGGGAAAATGTGGGGGGTACTGTTGCCTTAATAGAGGGATAAATGTGGGGTGATAGGGTGGTTTAAGAGGGCTAAATGTGGGTGGTATAGGAGCAGTTATATGCAGGGATAAATGTGGGCTGTACAGGGGCCTTAATAGAGGGATAACTGTGGGGGTACAGGGGTGGTTATAGAGGGATAAATGTGGGAGTACAGGTTCCTTAAGAGAGGGGTAAATGTGGGGGTTTCAGGGGCGGTGATAGAGGGAATACTGAGGGGGTACAGGGGCCTTAATAGTGGGATAAATGTAGGAGGTACAGGGGCCTTAATTGAAAAATAAATGTGTGGATTAGAGTGGAGGTTACAGAGGGATAAATGTGGGAGCATGGGGCAGTTTAAGAGGAATAAATGTGTGTGGTACAGGGGCAGTTATAGAGGGATAAATGGGGGTACTGGGGCCTTAACAGCGGGATATATGTGGGTTGTATAGGGGCACTAATAGATGGATAAATGTGGGGGTACAGGGTCCTTAGTATAAATGGGGGTGTACAGGGTAGGTTATAGAAGGAGAAATGTGGGGGTACAGGGGCCTTAATAGAGATAAATGTGGGTGGTACAAAAGCCTTACTAGAGGGATAAATGTGGTGGGGTACAGGGGCCTAAATAAAGGGATAAATTGGGGATAGTGGGCCTTAATAGATGGATAAATGCGTTGGGAGGTACAATGGCGGTTACAGAGTGAGAAATGTGAAAGATACAGTGGCCTTAATAGAGGGATAAATGTGGGTTTTATAGGTGCCTTAATAGAGGGATAAATGTGGGGGTAGAGGGACCATAATAGAAGGATAAATTTGGGGGTACAGGGGCAGATATAGAGGGAAAAATGTGGGGGTACTGGGTCCTTAATGGAGGGATAAATGTGGAGGGTAGGGGGCGATTATAAAGGGATAAATTTTGGGGTTACAGGGACCTTAATAGAGGGATAAATGTGGGGGTATGGGGCTTCAATTGAGGGATAAATGTGAGAGGGTAGAAAAGACTTAATAGAAGATTAATGTGGGAGGTACAGGGGCATCAATAGAGAGATGAATGTGGGGGGTACAGGGGCCTAAATAAAGGAATAAATGTGGTGGTACTGGGGCCTTTATAGAAGGATAAATGTGGTGGTACAGGGGCCTTAATAGAGGGATAAATGTGGGATGTACAGGGGCCTTAATAGAGGGATAAATGTGGGGGTACAGGAGCCTTAATAGAGGGATAAATGTTGTGGGTAAAAGAGCCTTAACAGAGGGATAAATGTGAGGGGTACAGGGACCTTAATAGAGGGATAAATGTGGGGCACTGGGGCAGTTATAGAGGGATAAATGTAGTGGGTTCAGGGGCCTTAATAAATGGATAAATGTGGAGGTACAGGGCTCTTATAGAGGGATAAATGGGTTCAGGGGCCATAATAGACAGATAAATCTGGGGGAACAGGAGCCTTGATAGAGGGATAAATGTGGGGGGTATAGTGGTGACTATAGAGTTATAAATGTGGAGGTACAGGGCTGTTATATAGGGATAAATGAGGGGGGTACAGAGGCCATAATAGAAAAATCTTGGGGGTACAGGAGCCTTAATAAAGGGATAAATATGGGTGGTACAGTGACTGCTATAGAGGGATAAATGTAAAGGGTACAGGGGCCTTAATAGAGAGTAAAATTGTGGGGTGTACAGGGGCCTTCGTAGATGCATAAATGTGGTGGGTACAGGGGCCTTAATAGAGGCATTAATGTGGGGTGTACTGGGGCCTGAATACAGGGATAAATGTGAGAGGTACAGGGGCCTTAATAGAGGGATAAAATTGGGTTGCACTGGGCCCTTAATAGAGGGATAAATGTGGGGGTACAGGGGCTTTAGTAGATGGATAAGTGTGTGTGTGGTAAAGGGGCCTTAATAAAGGGCTAAAAGTGGAGGTTATAGGTGTGGTTATAGAGGGAGAAATGTGGGAGATATAGGTGCCTTAATAGAGGGCTAAATTTGGGTGGTTCATGGGCCTTAATAAAGGGATAAATGTGGGGTGTACAGGGGTGGTTATAGAGGGATAAATGTGGGTGGTACAGGGGCCTTAATAGAAGGATAAATGTGCATGGTACAGGGGCATTAATAGGGGGATGATTTTGGAGGTACAGGGGCCTTTATAGAGGGATAACTGTGGGGGATGGGGGCCTTAATAGAAGGAAAATGAGGGTGGTACAGGGGCTTTAATAGAGGGGTAAATGTGGGGGATGGGGAGGTTTAAGAGGAATAAATGTGGGTGGTACGGGGCAGTTATAGAGGGCAAAATGGGTCAGTACAGGGTCCTTAATAGAGGGATAAATGTGGGTTGTACAGGGGCCTTAAAAGAGGAATAAATGTTGGGGTACATGGGAGGTAATAGTGGGATAAATGTGGGGATACAGGGGCCTTAATAAGGAGAAAAATGTGGGGTGTACAAAAGCCTTAACAGAGGGATGAATGTGAGGGGTACAGGGGTGGCTATAGGGGGATAAATGTGGAGTGTACAGGGCTTTAGTAGAGAGATAAATGTGGGGGAAAAGGGGGCCTTAACAGAGGGATAGATGTGGGGGTACAGGGGCGGTTATAGAGAGACAAATGTGAGAGGTACAGGGACCTTAATAGAGGAATATGATTGTGCGTTCAGGGGCATTAATAGAGGAATAAATGAGGGAGGTATAGGGGTGGTTATAGAGTGATATATGTGGGGGTACAGGGACCTCCATAGAGGGATAAATGTGGGGTACAGGGGCCTTAATGGAGGGAAGAATGTGGGGTACTGGGGCCTTAATAGAGAGATAAATGTGGGTAGATGGGTTGGTTTAAGAGGACTAAATGTGGGTGCTAGAGAGGCAGTAATATACAAGAATAAACGTGGGGGGTACAGGCGCCTTAATAGAGGGATAAATTTGAGTAGTACTGTGGCCTTAAGAGAGGGATAAATGTGGGCGTACAGCGGTGGTTACAGAGTGATAAATGTGGGAGTACAGGGGCCTTAAGAGAGGGATAAATGTGGGGCATTCTGGGGCGGTGATGAAGGAATAAATGAGGGGGTAAAGGGGTCTCAATAGAGGGATAAATGTGGGGTGTACAGAGACCTTAATAGAAGGATAAATGTGGAGTTACAGGGATGTTAATAGAGGGATAAATGTGAGGGGTACACGGACCTTAATAGAGGATAAATGAGGTGGGTACAGAGGCAGTTATAGAGGGATAAATGTGGGAGTTACAGGACCTTAATAGAGGGATAAATCTGTTGGGGGTACAGGGGCCTAAATGAAGGGATAAAGGTGGGGGGGACAGGGTGGATATAGAGGGATAAAGGTGCTGGTACAGGGCCAGTTATAGAGGGATAAAGGTGGGCAGTACAGGGGCAGTTATAGATGGATAAATGTGGGGGGTACAGGGGCCTAAACAGAGGGATAAAGGTGGGTGGTACAGGGCCTTTAATAGAGGGATAAAGGTGGTGGGTACAGGGGCCTTAATAAAAGGATAAAGGTGGGGGTTACAGGGGCCTTAATAGAGGATAAAGGTTGGCAGTACAGGGGCCTTACTATGGGATAGAGGTGAGGGTACAGGGGACTTTAAAGAGGGAAAAAGTTGGGGTACAGCAACCTTAATAGAGGGATAAAGGTGGGGGAAGATGGGCATTAATAGAGGGATGAAGGTGATGGGTAGATGGGCGGTTATCGGGGACGAAGGTAGGGGTACTGGGGCCTTAATAGAGGGACAGAGGTGGAAGGAACAGGGGCCTTAATAGAGTGATAAATTTGTGGGGTAAATGGGCCTTAATTGAGGGACAAAAGTGGGGATAGAGGGGCTTTAATAGAGGGATAAAGTGGAGGTACAGGGTCATTAATAGAGGGATAAAGGCTGGTGGTGCAGAGGTGGTTATAGAAAGATTAAGGTGGGTGGTACAGGGGTGGTTATGGAGGGATAAAGGTGGGGGTATGGGGTTATAGAAGGATAAAAGTGAGGAGTACAGGGGTGGTTATAGAGGGATAAAGATGGGGGTACAGGGGCCTAAATAGAGGGATAAAGGTGGGGATACAGGGAGGTTATAGAAGGATAAAGCTGGGGGTACTGGGGCCTTAATAGAGGGATAAAGGTGGGGGTACAGGGGCCTTAACAGAGGGATAAATGTGGGGGGTACAAGGGCTTTAGGAGATAGAAAACTGTGTTAGGTACAGGGACTTAATAAACGGCTAAAAGTGGGGGGTATAGACATGGTTATAGAGGGAGAAATTTGGGAGATACAGGTGCCTCAATAAAGGGCTTAATTTGGGTGGAACAGGAGCCTTAATAAAGGGATAAATGTGGGTGTACAGGGGCGGTTATAGATGGATAAATGTGGGTGGTACAGGGTCCTTAATAGATGGATAAATGTGGGGGTTACAGGGGCATTAATAAAGGGATAAATGGGTTGGGGTGGTTATAGAGGGATAAAAGTGGGTGGTACAGGGGCATTAATAGGGGGATACATTTGGGGCTACAGGGGCCATAATAGAGAGATGAATGTGGGGGTATGGGGGCCTTAATAGAGGGAAAATGTGAGTGGTACAGGACATTTAATAGAGGGATAAATGTGTGGGGAAGTGGCGGTTTAAGAGGAATAAATGTGGGTGGTACAGGGGTGGTTATAGAGGGATAAATGTGGTGGTACAGGTCCTTAATAGATGGATAAATGTGGGTTGTACAGAGGTCTTAAAAGAGGTATAAATGTGGGGTTACATGGGTCTTAATAGTTGGATAAAGGTGGGGGTACAGGGGTGTTTATAGAGGGATAAATGTGGATTGTACAGATGCCTTAAAAGAGGGATAAATGTGGGGGTACAGGGGCCTTAATAGTGGGATAAAGGTGGGGGTTCAAGGGCGGTTATAGAGGATAAAGGTGGAGGCTCAGGTGCCTTAATAGAGAGAAAAGGTGGGGTTTCTGGGAATATGTGGTGCAATAAAAGTGGGTACAGGGGCCATTATAGAGGATAAAGGTGGGGATTCAGGGCCTTAATAAAGAGGATAAAGGTGGGGGTACAGAGCCTTAAGGGATAAAGGTGGGAGGCCAGGGCTTTAATAGTGGATAAAGGTAAAATAGGCAGTTTTAGAGGCATAAAGGTAGGATGTGCAGGGGCCTTAATAGTGGTATAAAGGTGGAGGGTACAGGGATGGTTAGAGAGGGATAAAGGTGGGTGTACAGGGGCCTTAATAGTGGGATAAAGGTTTGGGGTACATGGGCGATTATAGAGGGATAAAGCTGGGTGGTACAGGGGCCTCAATAGTGGGATAAAGGTGGGGATACAGGGGTGGTTATAGAGGGATTAAGGGGGTACAGAGGCCTTATTAGAGGGATAAATGTGGGGAGTATAGGGTCCTTAGTAGTGAGATTAAGGTGGGAGGTATGGGGTGGTTACAGAATGATGAAGGTGTGGGATACAGGGTCCTTAATAGTGGGATAAAGGTGGGGGGTATGAGGCAGTTACAGAGTGATAAAGGTATAGGATACAGGGGCCTTAACAGTGGGTGAAAAGCTGGGGGCTATGGTGCAGTTATAGAGGGTTAAAGGTGGGGGGTACAGAGACAGTTATAGAGGGATAAAGGTGGGGGATTCAGGGGCCTTAATAGAGGGGTAAAGGTGGGGGGTACAGGAGCCTTAATAGTCGGATAAAGGTGGTTGGTACGGGGTGGTTACAGAGTAATAGAGGTGTGGGATACAGGGGCCTTAATAGTGGGATAAAGGTGGGGGTACAGGGGCAGTTTTAGAGGCATAAAGGTAGGATGTACAGTGGCATTAATAGTGGATAAAGATGGGGGCACAGAGGTGGCTATAGAGGGATAAAGGAGGGGGTACAGGGGCCTTAATAGTGGGATAAAGGTTTGTGGTATATGGGCAGTTATAGAGGGATAAAGCTGGGTGGTACAGGGGCCTAAATAGTGGGATAAAGGTGGGGGGTACAGGGGCGGTTACAGAGGGATAAAGGTGGAGGGTACAGAGGCCTTATCAGAGGGATAAATGTGGGGAGTACAGGGTCCTTAGTAGTGGGATTAAGGTGGGGGATACAGAGGTGGTTATAGAGGGATAAAGGTGGGGAACAGGGGCCTTAATAGTGGAATAAAGTGGGGGGTATATGGGCAGTTATAGAGGGATAAAGGTAGGTGGTACAGGGCCTTAATAGTGGGTTAAAGGTGGGGGGGCACAATGGCAGTTATAGAGGGATAAAGGTGGGGGACAGGGACCTTAATAGTGGGATAAAGGTCGGGGTACAGGGGCAGTTATAGAAGGATAAAGGTGGGAGGAACAGGAGCCTTAATAGATTGGTAAAGGTGGGGGTACAGGGGTAGATATAGAGGGATCAAAGTGGGTGGTACAGGGGTATTAATAGAGGGATAAAGTGTGGGGTACAGGGGTGTTAATAGTGGGAGAAAGGTGGGGATACAGGGGCAGTTATAGAGGGATAAAGTTGGGGGGTACAGGGGCCTTAATAGTGGAATAAAGTGGGGGGGTATATGGGCAGTTATAGAGGGATAAAGATGGGTGGTACAGGGGCCTTAATAATAGGATAAAGGTGGGGGATACAGAGGTGGTTATAGAGGGATAAAGGTCGGGGTACAGAGGCCTTAATAGAGGGATACATTTGGGGGGTACAGGGGCCTTTAGAGTGGGATAAATGTGTGTGGTACAGGGGGCTTAATAGTGGGATAAAGTGGGGGGTATATGGGCAGTTATAGAGGGATAAAGGTGGGGGTACAGGGGCAGTTATAGAGGGATAAAGGTGAGGTGTACACTGGCTTTAATACTAGGATAAAAGTGGGGGTACAAGGGTGGTTATCGAAGGATAAAGGTGAGGGATACAGAGGCCATAATAGTGGGATAAAGGTGGAGGTACAGGGGCTTTCAGATAGGTATATAGGTGGGGGTACAGGGGTGGTGAGATGCGGATTTTCACGGTGATGAAAGTGTCCAGGCTCACTTTCCTTTAAACTGCGGCACCCATATGCCGGAAACATGGTGAGATGCAGATTTCCGTTCTGACGAAGGTGGCCAAGTCCGGAACATGGGTGCCACTGGCTAACGGAAAGTGAGCCTGGCAACCCTCATCACCGCAGAAATCTAAATCTCACCACATTTCCAGCATACAGGTGATGCAGGCTAATGAAAAGTGATCCTGGTGACCTTTTTCAATGTGGAAATCCAAATATCACTGTGTTTCCAGCATACAGGTGCTGCAGTGTCCAGGAAAGTGAGCCTGGATACCTTTGTCACCGCAGAAATCCAAATCTCACCACTTTTTCAGCATACAGGTGCCACAAGGTCAAGGAAAGTGAGCCTGGCCACCTTCATCACCACGGAAATCCAAATCTCACCACGTTTCCAGCTTACCGGTGCCACAGGGTCCAGGAAAGTGAGCCTGGCCACCTTCGTCACATTGGAAATCCAAATCTCACAGCGTTTCTGGCATATGGGTGCTGCAGGCTAACAGAAAGTGAGCCAGACAACCTTCGTCACCATGGAAATACAAATCTCACTGTGTTTCCAGCATACGGGTGCCTCAGGCTAAAGGAAAGTGAGCCTGGTCACCTTCGTCACCACGGAAATCCAAATCTCACCACATTTCCAGCATACGGATGCCACAGGCTAATGGAAAGGAGTCTGGTGACCTTTGTCACCACAGAAATCCAAATCTCACCACGTTTCTGGCATACGGGTGCCATGCGGTCCAGGAAAGTGAGCCTGGCCATCTTTGTCACCGCGGAAATTGAAATTTCACCAGATTTCGGGCATACAGGTGCTGCATGCTAAAGGAAAGTGAGCCTGGCCACCATCGTCACTGCAGAAATCCAAATCTCATCACTAGTCTGGCATATGGGTGCCGCAGGCAAAAGGAGAGTGAGCTTGGCCGCCTTTGTCACTGCAGAAATCCAAATCTCACCACATTTCTGGCATACAGGTGCTGCAGGGTCCAGGAAAGTGAGCCTGACCATCTTTCCCACAGCGTAAATCCAAATCTCACAGCATTTCCGGCATACAGGGGCTGCTGGCTAAAGGAAAGTGAGTCTGAAAAGATTTTTCACAACAGAAATCCATATCTCACCGCATTTCTGGCATACGGGTGCCACTGGCTAAAGAAAGTGAGCCAAACCACCTTTTTCACCGTAGAAATCTAAATCTCACCACATTTTCAGCATACTGGTGCTGCCAGCTAATGGAAAGTGAGTCTAACCACCTTTTTCACCATGGAAAGTGAGCCTGAAAATATTTTTCATCGCGGAAATCCAAATCTCACCACATTTCCAGCATACGGGTGCTGCCGGCTAAGGGAAAGTCAGCCTGAAAATATTTTTCACTGTGAAAATTCAAATCTCATACATACATACAGCAAACATACAGGAGTTCCACAGGGTAGCATGTATGCCTGGCATGCTAGGGGCGATAGACTGCACCCATGTGGCCATTCACGTGCCACCTGGCCCTGATGGGGCCACCTACATGAATTGGAAGGGATATGCCAGTGTCAACTGGTTCATAGCTATATACAAGCTCAAGGGACTAGCCCATAGTGAACTCGCCATCCTTAACCTGGATGGAATTCATATTTTTATTACCCATAAAAATTTCAAGATTTTTTTTGAATAACTGGAAGGAACTACTGTATACTACTTCAAGAGGCAGTGAATTCCAAGTCTGGACTATTCTCTGTGTAAAAAATTGATATCGACTAGTAGACCTATTTGTGGCTGATTTTAATTGTAATATATGGGATCTGGTGTTATTTCTTTTCTTATACCATTCTAAGCATATTGTTTCAGCCAGAGAATTATCCCTGGAAGCTTTATAGATTAGGCATAAGTCCCCTCTTAAAGAATGATATTCCAAAGAATAAAGTTCAAATTTTTGTAATCTACTGTTGTATGATAAAGTTTTGCAATTATTCACTTGTCTGGTAAATCTTCTCTGTATTTTTTCAACTAGTATCTTATCCTTTACCAAGGTTGGAGCGGAAAAAGAGGCTCAAAAGTCTAGTTTTGATCTTACTACACTGCAATAAATAGGAAGTAAGACTTCTGGTTCTCTAGAGTTAATATTTTTAAATAGGCAAGTTATTAATCTATGACATTTTTGGGAAGTTTTTTGAATGTGTTCAGAAAATTTTAAATTATTAGTGATAAAAATGCCCAGGTCTTTTTCAGAAGTTACTTTGTTCAGTAAAAGGTTGTTCAGAGAATAGTTAGCACATCTGTTGTTAAATCCAAAATGCATAACTTTACATTTGGTAATATTAAAATTAAGTTGTTTCACAGCCCAATTGAATAAATCATTTAGGTTTTCTTGTAACATAGAAATAGATGTACAATCATTAACAATACACCCCAACTTACTGTCATCAGCGTATTTATTGACCCAAACCTCGTTCTTGGTTTCCATACCTGTGATGAGAATATTGAACAAAGTAGGGCCAAGGACCAACCCCTGAGGCACACCACTAGTCACCTTGCTCCAGGTTGAAGTATAACCCCTAATATTTACCTGTTGTCATCTATCGGTTAACCATGCAGAGATCCAACTGACAATATTTTTATGCAAACCAATATTGATCAAGCTTTCTATTAGGATCTTATGAGAAACTGAGTCAAACGCCTTTTCATAATCGAGAAAAACAATATCCACAGGGAACCCTGCATCCAGGGTGGCACTAACAGGTTCAAAGAAATTAATCAGATTGCTCTGACAAGATCTACTAGCAACAAAACCATACTGTGTAATGTCCTCTAGGCCATTCTTTGTGATGTGCATGTTAATTCTATACATTATGGGTGGGATATTCAAAAGGGTTGCACTATGCGCAATGGAGTTGCGCAAGCGCAAGTCCGAAAATGCGCCATTCTGTGATATTCAGCGGGAGGCAGTTGCGCCACTGAAAACATGTTGAGCAACAGCGCAATGCAAATGAAGGTATGCGCAAATGAAGGGGGTGGATCCATGCATAAAGTGCACAATGCGAAATTCAAAGGCTTGCGCAATGTGCAACAGTGGATCAGCCGGAAGTTGCGCCATGGCGGAAATGAGCCAGAATAAAAAGGCTCAAGAAAGAGGTGCAAGAACGCGACAGGGAGTGCTTATGAGGCAGCCAGACAGAGCAGGCCACAGCAGCAGCCAGTGCAGGCCAGGGAGTAGGCAGGACAGAATAGGGGCAGCTGAAGGTGTGTGGGGTCACAGAGTTCAGAGGCCAGTAGGTGTACCCAGTGCAGTGGAGGTAGCAGTCAGGACAGCGGGGGGAACAGAATAACAACAGCTGGAGGGGACACAAGCCAGGGAGATGGACAGTGCCACCTTCCACATGGAAGCTGTAATGAGGGGGGTGAGAAGGCATGCTGCAGGGGGACGTGGCCGTGGAAAGGCCCGTCAGCGGTACGCCCCCAACAGGCAGTACCGTGCCCGCATCAGCTTTGAGCTGTATTCAGATGTCGAGATTATGGGCCAGCACCACCTGAACAGGGCAATACTGAGGCAGCTCTGTGAGCTGTGCAGTGATGTGATGCAGGCACCCTCACGACGGAGTCATGCTCTGTCAGTGGAGACAAAGGTAACAGCCTGCATGTGCTTGCTCACCACGGGTACCTTCCAGAGGCCAACATGGGACACCACAAGCATAACACAGTCGGCCACATCACGCATCCTCACCCACTTCCTCAGCGCACTGCTGCCACATGCTGCAGAGTACATCCATTTCCCCAGCACCGCGGCAGAGCATACAGCAAACATACAGGAGTTCCACAGGGTAGCACATATGCCTGGCAGTCTAGGGGTGATAGACTGCACCCATGTGGCCATTCACACACCACCTGGCCCTGATGGGGCCGCATATCGCAATCGGAAGGGGTTCTCCAGTGTCAACTGCCAGGTGGTGTGTGATGCCAGTGGGCGCATCATCAATGTCTGTGCCACGCACCCTGGTGGAGCACATGATTCATTCATGTGGTACCAGTCTGCACTGTGCCATCGATTTGAGAGTGGGGACATCCCCACAGGACATCTAGGGGGTGAGTATGCATGTAGTATTGGCAAAGTTGGGGCAAGGGTGGGTAAGCCACAGGTGCCATGGGGGTGGCACACAGGGCTAGGGGCAATATGGTCCTGAACATGACACTAACCTCCACTATCTCCACACAGGTGACAGTGGATACCCACTCCATCCCTGGCTGCTCACACCCTACCAGTGCCCCATGACCCCATCGCAGCAACGCTTCAATGAGGCACATGCCGCCACATGCAACGTCATCGAGCGGGTGTTTGGGATGCTGAAGGCACGCTTCTGATGCCTAGACATCTCCGGCGGTGCCCTACAGTACAACCCCTCAAAGACCTGTGGGATATTCCTGACCTGTTGTATCCTGCACAACATGGCCAAAGACTGTGGGATAGCTGTACAGGTCGAGGAGGGGGACAGCGATGGGGATGCTGGTGATATCGGTGATAATGGGGATGAGCAGCCCCCCCATGGATGGCATAACCCCCGACTGATCCGGCAGGCCCAGCTGCACCGGGACACCATCACAGAGGAGTACTTTGCTCAACACAGGTAAGTCATGGGGCCATGTGCAACCAACACTGTCTAGGGCGCAACCCACATACACACAGGGTAACACACCAGGGGTGCATGACGGCAAGGGAAGTGGAAGGGTACAGGAGCACAAACACACAACCAGGGAGGAGTGAACAGTCACACGCCACATGGACAGACACACACAGATACAACAGGCACAAAGTGCTCAGGGGCAGGTGCACAGCAGAGCAGGAACAGACATGTGAAACACACACGTCCACAGGCCACCTCCACCACCTGTACTGTCCATGTAAGTGTGTCAGATGCTGGGCACCTTTGCACCTTGGTGTACAGTGCAATGCAGGCATCATCATGCACACACACCTGTGGACAGCAGTCGGGAGGGTGTGCAGGTGGTCCATGTGTCGGCGTGTTGGGCAGGGCATCCATTGGTACACTGCCCACCAAGACACACATTGCACACAGGGCAGCACCAGACAGGGCCCGCACTGGGAGACAGGTCAGTCATGTGGCACTGTGCCACAGCCACCTCGGATGCATGGGCGGCCCCACTGAGACTCAGCAGCACTGGCAGGCTGAGCATGGGCCACTTGGGGTGGCACCGATGGACCATCAGTGGTCCCACTGCACGAGTGTGACCTTGTCCGCACAGGGGTCTGCAGCATGCCGAACATACCTGCACCAGGGGTGCTCGGGATGCCCTTAGCAGAACCTGACCTCGACAGGCTGGGTGTCGCACGATGCCAGGAACGGGGAGTGGATAGCATACTGCATGGCGTGCGTGGCACAGGGGCACCTGACTGTGTGCCCAATGCGGCCACGACAGCGACCAATGTCTGAGTCTGTCTGTCAATGGCGGCAGTCACATCAATCCACATTTGGACAATCCCTTCAAGGATCATCACGTTGTCCCTGCTGTACCACTCCACAGCCTCACACAGTGCCTCCACGGATGTTGCAACCCACATCTGCTGCTGTACTGATGCCCGCAGCAGGCGGGTGTGCTCGTCAAATGGGTCATCTGCCACATCGGCAACCTGTCCCTCAGGGTATGGAAGGCCTGATGATCAACACCCCTTGAGGGTGGGCGCTGCTCACCAGGACCAGGTATGGGCAAGTCAACAGGTGGTGTACATATGCCACCACTGAACCCTGTACCCCAGGACTAGGTGGGTGACTGCTGCTGCTGCCCCTCCATCTGCTGTGCCCAAGGGACCAGTCGTTCCACTGTTGTGTCCACAACAGTGCCAGTGACCTGCACAGCCACCGGTGCTGCCCCACCAGTGCTGACAAGCACAGCCTGGGACTGTGCTGATGTGCTGGCACACATGTTGGAACCAGCTCGGTCCATGGTTGTGAGCTGTCCTGCTGTGTGTCCATTATGTGACACTCACGTGTCAATGCCCATAGTGGTCATTGCATCATCAATGGTGCAGGTTCATGCCACAGCCACAGCGTGCTGGCATGCTTACATGCCAGACTGCTGAGACACAGGAATGGCACCCCCACACCTGTCTCACTGACATCGGAGATGGCAGCCAGGGGTGCACACTGGTGCAATGCACGCCGGCTACCAGCAGAGGTGGATGGACCCTCCTCCAACTCTGGCTGGATGTCCACAGTGGTCGGGCCTTCCACCACTGTCCCCTGCAGATGCACAGGATCTGTAACAGAAAGTGAGAACATGTTAGTGCATGGGATCCACCTTCCCCCCCCCAAATGACCATTTCATACCATGCAGTGATGGGCTACCACCTGTCTGGAAGCCACCTCCCGGAACACCCTCGATGGCACTGCACTTCATGGATGCAGCAAGATGGTCCTCTGCTGGGGTCAGCTGCACCACCTCCAGCTGGTCCCCTCCTGTGGCAGCGAGTACCGCCCTGAGGGCTGCCACCTTCTCCTTCACCCTCCTCCTGTCAGTCCCCATCTTCTTTTTACATTCCAGCATGGAGCGCTAGTGGCTTCCATGCAGGTTTACAGCGTGCGCCACCCCCTCCCATGCAGCAGCATGGGCCTGAGGGGTGCCCCGCCATCCACTGAGTAGTGGCTCTTCCTCCAGGTAGGCCTCGAAGAGTGCCTCTGTTTCGGCTTTCATGAAGTTGGGCCCCCTCTACCACCCACCATCATCCTCCTCACCCATTCCTGGCTTGGCCATGTCACAGTCTATATGGGTGGAAGTGGACACCTGTGACTGTGCAGTATACAGCAATACCCTAAGACCATAGTCAAGAACATCACACAGCATGCAACTCACCTATCACCTGCAGTAACCGAATATGGCCACTGCAGATTAATGTCGCACATTTATAGCGCAATGCATGCAAATTAGGAGTGGAGCAACTTTAATGAGATGCAAATCATGCCGCTGCACCTTTGAATGGCTGATCAGATGATTTGCATATGACGGCTGAATATCGCACTGTTGCGCTTTGAGCATTACGGCTGAGCCGGCTGAGCCAATGGCACAGTTCTGTGACTGTGTAGTACACTGCACTGCGCATGCCCAGGTAGCTTATGCAAGCATCTGCTGTGCTGATGACGTGCTGTGCACGATCGGCAATTCAGGACATGGCCACCATTGTGCCAGTGGCACTACAGCGCTGGTCGTCACATGCTGCTGCGGCACAACTGCGCAATAGTCCACTGTGGCACTGGCACGCAGGTGACCGATCACGCTGGACGTGTAGACGTCCGATGGCGCTGTGCATGGCCTTGCGCCAGTGACCCATGACCTTGTGCCTGACCTTTGCCCCCTTGACGCTGTACGTATGGCATGTCTGCAGCTCTATCGTGCTGTTCGGTAACAGTATGATAGGGGCCGATGGTGCTGTATGAACAGCACGATATGGACTGACGGAGTTGTATTGCATGACATTTCCACATGGGGTTACCGTGCTGCAGAGCGCCATATTGCCTACTATAAACCTACAGAGATGGCACACAGGAGAGCTCCTCAGTGGAGTGCATTGGTGGTGGCCAACCTGGTGGCTGTGGTGGAGCCTCACCATGGGCCACTGTTTGGGGAGGAACCCCTAAACATGGCCCACACCCATGTGTGGCAGCAGGTGGCCACCGATCTGGAGCAGGCCACCGGGCGGCAGAGAACACCAGAGCAGTGCAGGCACTGGAACAGTGACCTGCGCAGGAGGGATCGGGCACTGCTGGCGCACCTCAGGTCACATGCCAGGAGGGGTGTTGTGCCTAGGCCAGGTGGGTGAGCCATCTATGCACCTGTATTGTCCGCATGGGTAACACTGTGTAATGTGACCAGGGCATGGGGGAGGGATGGTCCATGGTTGGCTGTGACAGTGTTTGCAGGTGTGTGATGTATGGGTCTGGCTGTGTGGGCAGGCACACTCATTGGGGCAGGGGGCTGTCTGCTTTGGGATCTCACTGATGTGTTTCTCAACTTTTGTTTCCCACAGGCATGGAGGAGCAGAGGCGGGCCCGGGATGAGGCTCAGAGAGGCATTGTGGAGGTGGCTGGCCGAGGTGGCAGCAGTGTTGGGCCACAGCAGCAGCAGCAGCCACAGCAGCAGCGGCTTGATGAGGGTGAGTGTTATTACATCATGGATGCTATTGCGTGCTATGGGGGGAAGGGCATGGCCACCATCCATGGACAACACTGCCATGCACACGACGTGTGACAGTCAGCACTGTCCAGTGGCACTGCATGTCTGTGAGTGCATCACTGGTGGTCCATGCATGCACTGGGCACATGGCTATGGCACTAACTTCCCACCACATAGCCACGTCACTGGACAGCCTTGGTTGTGCTGTTCTGGGTATGGGTGGGGTGTGTGTGCAGTGGCACACATGGCTGTTGCTGCCTGGTTGGGCTTGTCTTGTGCACGGTCACTGTGAGTGGGTGCACGCCATCACAGGGCGGGGCACTTGGCTGTATGCCATGCATGTTGGGTGGGCTTCAGGGTTGTGGACAGTCACAGCCATTGATTCTGTTCCCTTGCCCTAGGTGTCCGGGTCCTGCGCAGGATTGAGCAAGCTGTCCACTGCCTGCTGGAGGTGTCTACAGAGTCCCTATCCATTCTGCAGGAGATGCACCAGAGGGGTGTGAGACAACAGAGGAGGCCATGGGATCAGAGGCAGCCTGATGCTGAGCAGCCGGGAGGGCAGTAGCTGCCTCACACCTATCCCCTTTACCCTTCCCTCACACCCTGCCTTCCCTCACCAAGTTCTTCACTCCTGCCCCTTACTCACCCCTACCCTGTACCCTTACCCCCACCACTTTCTTGTATATATCTATCTGTACATAGTTTATTGTTGTGTGTTCATGTTGATATTCTTTTATAAATCTATTTTGATATGAATACTGTGGTGGTCTCTGATTTGCAGCTGGCTATGGGTGCTCAGTTGCAGTGGTGTGCATGGCATCTGGGGTGGTATTGTCCTGGGATTGTGTGTGTGTGTGCATGGGGGGGTGTCCCTGGTGTGGTAGTGGCTTTCAGCCAGTCTGGCCATGTGCTGCCACACACCGCTGTGTGCTCCTGGTGGGTCTGGCGTGTATGGTTCTGTGGTACACATGGTTGCAGTGTGGTGGGGGGGCTGTGTGCTCCTGGTGGGTCTGGCTTGTGTGGTTCTGCGGTACACACGGTTGCAGTGTGGCGGGGGGCTGGGTGCTCCTGGTGGGTCTGGCGTGTATGGTTCTGTGGTACACATGGTTGCAGTGTGGCGGGGGGGCTGGGTGCTCCTGGTGGGTCTGGCTTGTGTGGTTCTGTGGTACACACGGTTGCAGTGTGGCGGGGGGCTGGGTGCTCCTGGTGGGTCTGGCGTGTATGGTTCTGTGGTACACATGGTTGCAGTGTGCTGGGGGGGCTGTGTGCTCCTGGTGGGTCTGGCTTGTGTGGTTCTGTGGTACACACGGTTGCAGTGTGGCGGGGGGCTGGGTGCTCCTGGTGGGTCTGGCTTGTGTGATTCTGCGGTACACATGTTTGCAGTGTGCTGGGGGGCTGGGTGCTCCTGGTGGGTCTGGGCGTGTGTGGTTCTGTGGTACACATGGTTGCAGTGTGCTGGGGGGGGCTGTGTGCTCCTGGTGGGTCTGGCTTGTGTGGTTCTGTGGTACACACGGTTGCAGTGTGGCGGGGGGCTGGGTGCTCCTGGTGGGTCTGGCTTGTGTGATTCTGCGGTACACATGTTTGCAGTGTGCTGGGGGGGGCTGGGTGCTCCTGGTGGGTCTGGCGTGTGTGGTTCTGCAGTACACATGGTTGCAGTGTGGCGGGGGGGAATGGGGATTCCTGCAGTGACAGTGACAGTCACTGCTCATGGGTGCTGTCTTGGGGTTCCAGTGCAGGGTGTGCTGTGCACGGGGGGGCTGTTGTACACTTTGGTTGTCTGGCCCCTATGTGTGGTAGTCTCAGCTTGACAGGGGGTGTGCTGGGGCACCATGGCCCAGCTGTGCTTTGTTGGCTTGTCGCAATGGGCCGGTGGATATTCCGTCCCTCCACCAGTGGTGCTGTGCTTCGGGTATGGGGGTGTATTGTTAGTTCTGCAGTGTGTTCCTGTGCCCATCTGTGGCATGGGTGGTGGGTCCCTGCATACCTCACTGGTTGTGCAGTTCCATTGCTTTGCTGCTGGGGGGCTCTCTGCTTGTGCTATGGCGCCTCTGGACTGCTCAGCTGTGCTGGCCTTGTTGCGCTATGATGCATCATATGTGCTCAGCTTCCCCTTCCTGGTTGCGCTATGGCGCAGGTTGTGCGATATTCAGACGTTGGCTGGTTGCGCAATTTGACTTGCTCCATGTTTGAATATCGCGTCTATTGTGCATGCGCGCAATTGACTTGTGCTTGCTCCTGCTATTGTGCACATTTTGGGTGCAGTTTGAATATCTGGCCCAATAAGTTTTTCCAAAATGTTTCCCATGCAGGATGTGAAACTAATCAGTCTATATTGTTCCACCCTCTGTTTTGTTCCTCCCTTGTGAATAGGTATGACCCAGGCTTCTTCCCAGTCATCTGTTACTATACCAGTGTAGAGTGATTTATTGAATAGTAGTGTTAGGGGACCAGCTACTTCATAAGAAATTTCTTTTAAAAACTGGGAAGGAAAACCATCAATACCTGCAGATAAAGAAGACTTAAAGGAGTTTATAGCAAAATACACTTCTGGAATTGTAATTACCTCCAGACTATCTTGAATTTTGGGAATTTTAGAATCAATAATTTCGTTAGCTTTATAAATACTAGTAAAGTATTTATTGAATTCGTTAGCCATGCTCAGTTCATCAGATATTAATTTATTATTTATTAATAGTGGACCCACTTTCAAAGAGTTCTTCCTCATAGAGCCAATATAATTAAAGAACTGCTTTTTTATTATCTTTATTGGTAGTAGCTAGTCTGAGCTCCATTTCTTTTTTTGCTTTTCTAATTGCTTGTTTAGGTTTATTTGCTTTTACTTTCAACCTGTTCCAGTTAATTACAGTTTTGTGCTTTTTGTATTTGTTAACTGCCAGGTGGTGTGTGATGCCAGTGGGCGCATCATCAATGTCTGTGCCATGCACCCTAGGGGAGCACATGATTCCTTCATCTGGTACCAGTCGGCACTCTGCCATCGATTTGAGGTTGGGAACATCCCCACAGGTCACCTAGTGGGTGAGTATGCATGTAGAACTGACAAATCATGGGTAAGGTGGGGTAAGCCAGAGGTGCCATGGGTGTGGCACACAGGGTTTGGGGCAGTCTGAGCCTGAATAGACACTAACCTCCACTATCTCCACACAGGTGACAGTGGATACCCACTCCGTCCCTGGCTGTTCACACCCTACCGGTGGCCCACGACCCCATCGCAGCAACGTATCAGTGAGGCACATGCCGCCACACGCAACATCATTGAGCAGGTGTTTGGGATGCTGAAGGTGCATTTCCATTGCCTGGACAACTCTGGCGGTGTCCTACAGTATAGCCCCTCAAAGGCCTGTGCGATATTCCTGGCCTGTTGTATCCTGCACAACATGGCCAAAGACTGTGGGATAGCCATACAGGTCAAAGAGGGGGACAGCGATGGAGACAACGGTGATGCCGGTGATGATGGGGATGGGCAGCCCCCCCTTGGACGATGGGACCCCTGACTGATCCGGCTGGCCCAGCTGCACCGGGACACCATCACAGAGGAGCACTTCAGCCAACACAGGTATGTCATGGGGCCATGTGCAACCACCTGTGGCTAGGGCACAACCCACGTACACACATGGAAACACACCAGGGGTGCAAGATGGCAAGGGAAGTGGCAGGGCACAGAAGCACACACATACAACCAGGGAGGGGTGAACAGTAACACGCCACATGGATGGACACACACACACACACACAATAGGCACAAAGGCTCAGATATTCAAACTGCATCCAAAATGTGCGCAACAGCAGAAGTAAGCACAATTCAATTACGCATATGCACAACAGATGCGATATTCAAACATGGAACAAAACAAATTGCGCAAGAAGCCAACATCCGAATATCGCACAAACTGCGCCATAGCGCAACCAGGAAGGGGAAGCTGAGCAGAAAGGTTGCACCATAGTGCAACAAGACTAGCCCATATGAGCAGTCCAGAGGTGTCATAGCACAAGCAGAGCCCCCCCCACCCCCAGCAGAGCAATGGAACTGCAGAACCAGGGAGGCAGGCTGGGGCCCACCGCCAGTCATGCCACACATGGGCACAAGAACACACTGCAGAACCAACAAGACACCTGCACACTCCAAGCACAGCATCACTGGGGGAGGGACGGATGATCCACTGGCCCATGGGGACAAGCCAACAAAGCACAGCAGGGCCATGATGCCCCAGCACAACCACTGGCAGGCTGAGAATGCCATACACGGGGGTTGACAACCACAGTGCACATCAGCCCCCCATCTGCACAGCACACCCTGCACCATGACCCCAAGACACCACCCATGTGCAGTGACTGTCACTGCAGTAAACAGCATGCATCCCCCCGGCACACGTCAATCTCGTGTAGCATAGAACCATACAAGCCAGACCCACCCTGTGCACCCAGTAGTGGGCGGCAGCAGATGGCAAGACCAACAGAAAGTCACTGCCACACCGGAGACACCTCCCCATGCACACACACACACACACACACACACGCACACGCACACACACACACACACACATACCCAGGACCATACCACCCCAGATGGCATGCACACCAGTGCAACTGAGCAACCATAGCCAGCTGCAAATCAGAGACCACCACAGTATTCATAACAATATATATATATATATATATATATATTGCAAAAAGAGAAAGTAGAACAACAAGAACAATAACAAAACTATTTACAGATATTTACAAGACCGTGGGGTAGGGGTACAAGGTAGGGGTGGGCAAAGGGTAGGGGTGAACAACTGGGAGAGGGAAGGCAGAGTTGGAGGGATGGGTGAAGTGGGAAGGGGAAGCCTGTCTAACACCTAGCAGGCTGGTCTTCTGCTGCCTGGTGCTGTCTTGGTTGGCTGTGCCATCGCCGGAGCCCATGGTGCTGAATGTCCCTTAGGATGTTATGGTTTTCAATGGACACCCTGGTCAGCTGGTGGCGGGCACGCTCAATTCTGCATAGGATGCTGAGGCCTAGGAAAAGGGAACACAGTCAATGGCTGTGACTGTCCACAACCCTGAACACCACCCATTCTGCAAGGCATATAGTCCAGTGTCCCGCTCCTGTGATGTTATGCACCCACCCACCCACAGTGACCATGCACATGACATGCCAAACCAGGCAGCACCAACTATGTGCACCACTGCACACACACTGCCCATGTCCATCACAGCACAAACAAGGCTGTCAAGTGATGTGGCAATGTGGTGGGATGCCAGATCCACAGCTATGTGCCCAGTGCATGCATGGACCACCAGTGACGCACACACAGACGTGCAGTGACACTGGACAGTGATGACTGTCACCTGTGTCTGCATGGTTGTGTTGTCCATGGCTGGTGGTCATGCCCATGCCCTCCAGCATGCAATAGCATCCATGATGTAATGATACTCACACTCATCAAGCAGCTGTGGCTGCTGCTGTGGCCCACCCCTCACATCACCTCCGTCCATCACCTGGGCCCTGCCATGGCCCTCCTCAGCCCATGCCTGCATCCTCTCTGCCAGGCCTGTGGGTGACAAATGTTGAGAAAAACATCAGTGTGACTCCAAAGCAGACTGCCCCCTGCCCCAGTGAGTGTGCCTGCCCACACAGTGAGACCCATGCATCTCACACCTGCACACAGTGACACAGCCAACCATGGCAGAGCCATCCCCCATGCACAGCCACCAAAACACAGTCACACCCCTATGGAGAATACAGGTGCATAGATGGTACACCCACCTGGCCTAGGCACAATGCCCCTCCTGGCACATGACCTTAGGCATTGCAGCACATCTGGCTCCCTCCTGCGGATTTCACTAAATCTGTGCCAGCACTGCTCTGCAGACCAGCACCACCCTGTGACCCTCACCAGGTCAGTGGCCACTTGCAGCCAGACCTGGGTGTGAGCCATGGTGAGGGGCTCCTCCCCATACAGTGCCCCATAGTGGGGCTCAACCAGGGCCACCAGGTTGGTCACCTCCACTGAGCTTCATTGGGGCACTCTCCTGCGTGCCATAGTTCATGTTGTACAGCAGGCAATATGGTGCCCCGCAGCGCGGCAACCCCACGTGGAAATGTTGCGCAATAGACCACCATAGGTTCCAATCGCACTGTTTGTACAGCGCCGTCGGTTGACATAGCGCTGTCACCAAACAGCACAATAGGGCAGTACACACATGGGAGCCGAACAGCGCCAGGGGGCAAAAGTCAGACACCAGGTCAGGGGTCTATGACGCAAGGCCACGCACAGCGCCATCTGACATCTACGCATCCTGCACAACCGACCACCTGCGTGCCAGTGCCACAGTGGACTATTGCGCAGTAGTGCCACAGCGCCATATGGTGCCCAGTGCTGTAGCACCACTGGCACAATGGTGGGCATGGCCTGAATTGCCGATCATGCACAGCACATCATCAGCACGGCAGATGCCTACGTAAGCTACCTGGGCATGTGCAATGCAGTGTACCACACAGTCACAGATCTGCGCCATTGGCTCAGCCTGCTCAACCGTATTGCGCAAAGCGCAACGGCGCGATATTCAGCCGACACAAGCAAATCATCTGATCAGTCATTCAAAGGTGCAGTGGCATGATTTGCATCTCATTACAGTTGCTCCACTCCTAATTTGCATGCATTACGCTATAAATGTGCGACATTGGGCTGCACTGGCAAGATTCGGTTACTGCAGGTGAGAGGTGGGTTGCATGCTGTGGGATGTTCTGGACAATGGGCATGGGATAACGCTGTAGACTGCACAGTGACAGGTGTCCACTTCCACCCATACAGATCGCCATGACCGAGCAGAGCCAAGGTGAGGGTGAGGATGGTGGGCGAAGGAGGAGGAGGCCCAACTTCACCATGGCAGAGACAGAGGCCTCTTCCAGGCGTACCTGGAGGAGGAGTCACTACTGAGTGGATGGTGGGGCACCCTCAGACCCGTGCGGCTGTATGGGAGGGTAGCTGGCAGTGAACCTGGAAGCCACCAGCGCCCGCAGAAATGCAAAAAGAAGATGTGGACAGAACCAGGAGGGTGAAGGAGAAGAGGCAGCCCTCAGAGGGGCGGCATGTGCTGAGCACCGGCGGGGCCAGCCAGCGGTGGTGACTGACCCCGCTGAGGACTGACTGGCTGCATCAATGCAGTGCAGTGCTATTGAGGACGCACAGAGATGGATTCCAGACAGGTGGAAGCCCATCACTGCACCGGGTATGACATGGTGGTGGTGTTGGGGGAAGGTTGTTCATGCACTCATGTCTCTTTCTATACAGATCCTGATTCATCTTCAGGGATGGTGGTGGTGGGTCCAGGCAGCGAGGAAAACCTGCTGGACATGGAGGAGGGTCCATCCACCTCTGTCACCAGCCAGCATGCACTGCACCAGCAGCCTGCTGGGCTACAACTCTGGTGTCAGGTAAGTCCGGTGAGGGGTTGCACAGCCTGTCTCAGCAGTCTGGCATGCAAGCATGCCAACGCGCCTGACGTGGCTGTACGTACCTGCACCATTGATGATCACAAGGATTACCGTGGGCGGTGACATGTGTGTCCCATAAGCGGACACACAGCAGGCCAACACATGCCCCTGGGCCTACCTGGTTCCAGCGTGTGTGCCAGCATGTCAGCACAGTCCCAGGCTGGCTGCTCAGCACCAGTGGGTCAGCACCAGTGGCTGTACAGGTGTCTGGCACTGTTGCAGCCACAGCAGTGGAACGAGTGGTCCCTGGGGCACAGCGGTTGGAGGGGCAGCAGCAGTCACCCACCAGGTCTGGGGATACAGTGTCCAGCTGTGGCATGTGCCCACCGCCCTTTGACTATGCCCATTCCCGTGGTGAACAGCGTCCACCCTCAAGAGTGTTGAGCATCAGGACCTTCCACACCCTGGGGACAGGAGGATGCCATTGTGGCAGAGTACCCATTTGAAGAACACCCGCCTGCTGCCGGGAATCAGTACAACAGCAAAAAGCGGTTGCAACATCTGTGAGAACACTGGATGTGGCTGCAATGGGTGGCACAGCAAGGACTGTGCTCTGGGCCAGTGCAAGAGATGGTCCATATGTGGATGGATGTGACCGCCGACATTGACGAGCAGACCCAGTCATTGGTCACTGTCATAGCTTCATTAGACACCTGAAATTGCTCCTGCCGTGCACCCACACAGTACCTCTCCACTCCCATTCCAGGCGTCGTGAGATGCAAGCCTGTCGGCCGCCGGGTTCCTGCTGTAGAGCATCCCAGGACCCTGGTGCAGGTATATTTGGCATCCTACAGACCCCACTGCGGACTAGGGTTGCGATGGCGCAGTGGGACCCCTGATGATGTCCGGAGGTGCCACCCATGTGGCCCCCTGCTCAACACTACCCGGTGCTGTTGGGTCGATGGCAGGGCTGCCCGCATCTGCGGTGGCTGTGAAATGGTGCAACATGACTGACCTGGCTCTTCCCCAGTGCAGGCCCTGTCTGTGCCCGCCATGTGCATGGCACACCACTTGTCTCATGGTGGGCAGTGCACTGGTGGGTGCCCTGCCCATCACTGACCATCTACAGACCACCTGCACACCATCTGACTGCTGTCCACAGGTGGCGTGTGCATGATGATACCATTGTACTGTACACTGAGGTGCAGGGTGCGCCCAACATCATTTTATGCTTAGACAGTACAGAGTGGTGGGTTATTGAGTCTGTGGATCTGTGTGTTTGCCATGTCTGTTTCCTGCTCTGCTATGCACCTGCCCATGTACTCTTTGTGCCTGGTGTGTTTGTGTGTGTTTGTGTATCCATATGACTGTTTGCCCCTCCCTGATGGCGTGTTTGTGTGCCTGGTCCCTTCCACCCCCCCTTGCCATCATGCACCCCTGGTGTGTTACTCTGTGTGCCTGTGGGTTGCGCCAGGACAGTGTTGTTTGCACATGGCCCCTTGACTTACCTGTGTTGTTGCATAATGCTCTAGCACTTTGTGATGGTGTCCCAGTGCAGCTGGGCCTGCAGGATCGTCAGGGGTCCCGCCATCCAAGGGGGCTGCTCATCACCTACCATATACCAACATGGCGTCCCCATCAACTGTCCCCATCTTCAACCTGTATGGCTATCCACAGTCATTGGCCATGTTGTGCAGGATACAACAGTGAAATATCCACAGGCGCTTCCCAGAGGCTGTGTACTGTGGGAACACCGCCCGGAGGTGTGGCATCGGAAGCATGCCTTGGCAGGCATCCCAACACCGACTAATGATGTTGCATGTGGTGGCATGCCGCGCAATATAGCATTGCTGCGATGGGGTCGTAGGGGCACCAGTACGGTGTGAGCAGCCCAGGGACAGAATGGTATCCACTGTCACCTGGTAGCTAGTGGAGATCAGTGTCATGTTCAGGTCCACATGCCCCATATCCTGTTGTGCCGCACTACCATGGCAACCAGCAGCATTCCACCACTCCCAAGTTTGCATTTCCTACTATTGGCCTCACCCACTGGAGTAGCCTGTGAGGATGTCCCACTCTTGAATCGATGGCACAGGTGGCTGGAATGATCCATGAAGGCATCATATGCTCCACCAGGGTGTGTGGCACAGACATTGATTACTCAGCCCAGTGGCATCACACACCACCTGGCAGTTGACACTGGAGAAGCCCTTTCCCTATTCCCTATATGGCCCCATCGGGGCCAGTGCTAATGAATGGCCACATGGGTGCAGTCTATGGCCCCTAGCATGCCCAGGCATACGTGCTACCCTGGTGGAGACACCTGCATGTTTGCAGCATCTTTCTGCCAGCGGTGCTGAGGAAATGGATGTGCTCCGCGGCATGTGGCAGCAGTGCGGCTGAGGGAATTGGGTGAGGATCGCGTGTGTGGCACGACTGTGTGATGCCTGTGGTGTCCCCGTTGTTGGCCTCTGGAAGGTGCCTGTGGTAAGCAGGCACATCCAGGCTACCACCTGGTCTCCACTGACAGGCATGACTCTGCGAGGTGCCTGCATCACATCACTGCACAGCTCACAGAGCCGCCTCCCAGTACCTGTTCCGAACCAGTGCACTTGCCGATCTCTACATCTGTGTATAGCTCAAAGCAATCACGGGCACGAAGGTATTGCCTGTTGGGCGTGCCGCCGCGTCCGCTGCACCTTGCATTCTCACCCCTCATTACAGCTTCCATGTGAAGCTGCACTATCCATCTCCTGGCTTGCTTGCTGACCCCTGGCTGATGTTGCTCTATTGCCCACGCTGTCCTGACTACTTCGCTTCCGGGCACCCCCTCACTGGCCTCTGCAGCCTGTTACCCCTGCTTCCTTGCCTGCCCTGATCTGTCACTGTCTGTCTTTCTCTCTCTCTCTTCCCACTTGGCATCCCTGTGGCGTTCTTGCGCTTCTTCCTTGAGCCTTTTTATTTGGCTCATTTTTCAGCTGGGTTGCAACTTCTGGCTGTTCCGCTGTTGCGCTTGCACAGAGCTTTTGGATAGAGCATTACGCTCTTTATGTAGGTCCACCCCTGAGTTCGCACATGCCTTAATTGCATTGCACTGCTGCTCAGCATGTTTTGGTGGCACAACTGCCTCCTGCTGAATATATATGTAGAATGCCGCACTTTTGGACTTAGAGTGCAACCTATGCGCATGGCGCCACCCAGCATGAATATCGCCCCAAAGTGCACTGGGGTCAGGTGCAAAACAGAGCTGGAACACAAACCCTAGCAACACACATATGCAGGCCACCACATCCACTGACTGTCTATGAGCATGTGTCAGATGCTGGGCACCATCGCACGTGAGTGTACAGTGCAATGCAGGCATCATCATGCACACGTACCTGTGGACAGCAGTCAGGAGGGTGTGCAGGTGGACCATGTCCCTGCATGTAGAGCTGGGCACCCACCAGTGCACTGCCCACCAAAACACACAATGCACACAGGGCAGCACCAGAGAGTGCCCACACTGGGTGACAGGTCAGTCTTGCGGCACAGTGCCATGTCCACTTCGCATGTGAGGGTGGCCCCGCTGAGACCCAGCAGCACTGGCAGGCTGAGCATGGGCTTCATGGCATGGCATTGATAGTCCACCAGGGGTTCCACTGTTCGAACATGACCGTGCCCGCACAGGTGTCTGCAGTACACCAAACATACCTGCACCAGGGGTGCTCGGGATGCCCACAGCTGAACCCAGCATCGACAGGGTGGGTGTCGCACAATGCCGGGAATGGGGAGTGGTTGGTGAACTGCGTGGTGTGAGTGACACATGTGCATCTGACTGTGTGCCCATTGTGGTCATGACAGCAATGAACGCCTGTGCATGCCTGTCAATGGCAGCGGTCACTTCCTCCCACAAATGGTCAATCTGTGACAGGATCCTATCGGTGTCCCTGCTGTGTCACTCCTCAACCCATTCCACAGCCACACACAGTGCCTCCATGGATGTTGCAAGCTGCATCTGCTGCTGTACTGATGCCTGCAGTAGGCGGGTGTGCTCGTCAAAGAGGTCATCTGCCACCTCTGCAACCTGTCCCTCAGGGTATGGAAGGGCCTGATGTTCAGCACCCTTTGAGGGTGGGTGCTGCTCACCAGGACCAGGTATGGGCAAGTCCACAGGTGGTGCACAGATGCCACCGCTGAACCCTGTACCCCCAGTCCTGGTGGGTGACTGCTGTTGCTGCCCCTTCACCTGCTGTGCCCAAGGGATTGGTTGTTCCACTACTGTGGCCACAACAGTGCCACTGACCTGACCAGCCACCGGTGCTGCCCCACCGGTGCTGACAGGCACAGCCTGGGACTGTGCTGACATGCTGGCACACATGTCAGAACCAGCCAGGTCCATGGGCATGAGCTGACCTTCTGTGTGTCCATTCCGTGATACACACATGTCACTGCCCATAATGGTCATTGCATCATCGGTGCGGCCTGCGCCACAGCCACAGCCACAGCATGCTGGCATCCTTGGATGCCAGACCACTGAGACACAGGAATGGCCTCCCCCACACCTGTCTCAACGACATCAGTGTTGACAGCCAGGTGGACCCACTGTTGTAATGCACGCCAGCTACCTGCGGAGGTGGATGGTTCCTCCTCCAACTCCAGATGGCTGTCTGCAGTGGACAGGCCCTCCACTGCTGACCCCTGTAGATGCGCAGGATCTGTAACAGAAAGTAAGGGCACTTTAGTGCATGTGATCTACCCTCCCCCCGACAGACCATGACGTACCATGCAGTGATGGGCTACCACCTGTCTGGAAGCCACCTCCTGGAACACCCTCAATGGCGCTGCACTGCATGCTTGCAGTGAGCCTGTCCTCTGCCGGAGTCAGCTGCACCACCTCCGGCTGGCCCCCGCCTGTTGCAGCACATGCCACCCTGATGACAGCCACCTTCTCCTTCACCCTTCTCCTCCTGTCGGTACCCATCTTCTTCTTACACTCTTGCACAGAGCACTGGTGGCTGGTGTGCAGGTTGACAGCACGTGCCTCCCCCTCCCATGCAGCAGCATGGGCCTGAGGGGTGCCCCGCTGTCCACTGAGCAGTGGCTCCTGATCGATGTAGGCCTTAAAGAGTGCATCCATCTCGGCCTTAGTAAAATTGGGCCTCCTCTTCCACCCACCATCGTCCTCCTCACCCAGTCCTCGCTCGGTCATTTTTCAGCCTGTATGGGTGACAGTGGTGACCTGTGACTGTGCAGTACAAAGCAAGTCCCTGAGACCACAGTCCAGAACACCACACACCATGCAACTCACCTATAAACTGCAGTAATTGAATGTGGCCACAGCAGAGCAGTGTCACAGTTTTATGGTGCAATCCATGCAAATTAGGTGTGGAGCAACTTTAATGAGATGCAGATCATGCTGCTGCACCATTGAATGGCTGATCAGATGATTTGCATATGACGGCTGAATATCGCACTTTTGTGCTTTGCGCAATTGTGTTGAACATGCTGAGCCAATGGCACAGTTCTGTGGCCTGTGTAGTAGATCGCACTGCACATGCCCAGGTAGCTTATGCAGGCATCTGCTGTGCTGATGACATGCAATGCATGGTAGGCAATTCAGGGCACGGCCACCATTGTGCCAGTGGTGTTATGGTGAGGGTCACTACATGGCACTGTGGCACAACTGCACAATAGTTTGCTGTGGCAATGGCACACAGGCAACCAATCACGCTAGACACATAGACATCCGATGGAGCTGTGCGTGGCCTTGCACCAGAGTCCCATGACCCTGTGCCCGACCTTTGCCCCCTTGGTGCTATACATCTGGCATGGCTGCACCTCTGTTGCGCTGTTCAGTGACAGCGCGATAGAGAATGGCGGGTGCTGTACCGACAGCACAATAGGGAATGGTGGCGATGTACCACACAGCACTTCCACGTGGAGCATCATATTGCCTACTATAGCATTAGAGATGGCATGCAGGAGAGCCCCTCAGTGGAGTGCCCTTGAGCTGGCCAACCTTGTGACCATTGTGGAGCCACACTATGGCCCACTGTTTGTGGAGGTGCCACTGGACAGGGCCAGGACCCAGGTCTGGCAAGAGGTGGCCACTGACCTGGAGGCAGCCATTGGCCACAGGAGAATGGCCAAACAGTGCAGGCACCAGTATGGGGACCTGAGATGGAGGGAGCCGGAGCTACTGGTATGTCTGTGGTCTCGTGCCAGGAGGGGCATGGTGCCTCATCCAGGTGGGTGATACATCTACACACTTGTATGTCCATATGGGTAACACTGTCTTATGTGTCCAGCACATAGGGGAGGGATGGTCTAGGGTTGGCTGTGGTGGTGTTTACAGGATATGGGATGGGTGGGCCTGGCTGGGTGGGTGTGCACACACATTGGGGCAGGGGGAATATGCTTTGGGTTTGTACTGATGCGTTTCTCTCCTTTTGTCTCCCACAGGTGTGGCCAAGTGGAGGAGGAATTTGGAGCAGCAGCATAGGGTGGGGGACACTGCACGGGGGCATATCGGGGACCAACCCCAACACCAGCAACAACCCAATGAGTGTGAGTGCCATGACACCATGATTGCTATTGCATGCTGTGTGACAGGGTGGGAAGCAGGGCATGGACACCATCCATGGACACCACTGCCATGCATGTGACATGTGACAGTCAGCACTGTCAGTGGCACTGCATGTCTGGGAGTGCATCCATGGTGATTCATGTGTGCACTGAGCACATGGCTGTGGCACTACCTGTCCACCACATAGCCACATTACTGTACAGCCTTGGTTGTGCTGTGCTGGACATAAGCGGTGGGTGTGTGCAGTGGTACACATGGCTGTTTCTGCCTGGTTGGGCATGTCTTGTGGACACAGTCACTGTGGGTGGGTGCACACCATCACAGGAGCGTGGCACATGACTGTATGCCATGCATAATGGGTGGGCTGCAGAGGGATGGACAGTCACACCCATTGACTCTGATCCCTTGTCCTACATGTGCGGATACTCCTGCAAATTCAGCAGTCCATCCAGGATCTTGTGCGGGTGGCACAAGAGTCCCTTGCCATCCTGAGGGATCTTCATCAGCATGGGGTGAGGAGGAGGAGGCTACCCAGGGAATGGCCCCAGGCAGCAGAGGACCAGGCTGGCCGCCAGTGACCACAGACAACCTTCCCCCTTTAACCAACCCTCACACCCCACCTTCCCTCTCCCATATGTTCACCCCTGCCCTTTACCAACCCCCACCTTGTTCCTGTCCCTCCACCCCATGTTTGTACATAATTGTAAATTGTTGTTGTTGTATTTTTTGAATACAGTTATTTTGATATGAATACTGTGGTAGTCTCTGATTTTCAGCTGGCTATAGGTGCTCAGTTGCAGTGGTGTGCATGGCATCTGGGGTGGTTCAGTCATGGGTATGTGTGTGGGTGTGGCTATCAGTCAGCATCTGTGGTGTGTGTGTTGTTCTCTGTGCATTGCATTACTGTGTGCAGTGGTCCATGGTGCCTGCTCTGTGTCCATTGTGCCCCTGTCAACCCATTCTTTGCCTATGCAGCTGACACCCTTGCATGTCTGTGGCCTGCGAGGTCTGCTGCCTTGTCAGTGGTGGCTGTCCCTGCAGGTCATCCACTGTGACCGTCACAATGCTGGGTTGCCTCGTGTTAATGGTTTAGTGCATGTTTGCCACGTGTGACACTGTGGCCTCTGCAGTTGCTGTCCCACCTCCATGCTGTGGCTTGTGTGTGTTGCAGGGGCTGTGCACCACTGTCTGTGACTTGTGATCCAGGCATATGCTGGTGGTGTACAGGGCCACAGTTCATGCACAGGATGGGTGTCACCCCTGTGCCAAGGAGGACTGCAGGCTGTGTGTGCACAGTTTACATGGGCCCACACTGGGGGCTTGGTTGCCACACAACTGTTTCCTTGTGTTAGTGTCCCTGTGGGTATGGGTGTGTGTTGGCCCCTGCACTGTGTTGCATCCAGTGTGCTGCATGCTTCCATGCACCACTGTGGGTGTCTGTACTGGCTGCTTTGGCTCATGGTGGGTCTGGCTTTTATGGTTCTGTGGTACACCAGGTTGCAGTGTGACAGTGGGGGTGGTGGTATTCATGGGGATTCCTGCAGTGGTGGTCACTGCTCATGGGGGGCATCTTGGGGTCATGGTGCAGGGTGTGCTGTGCACAGTGGGGCTGCTGTGCCATGGTGTGGTCCGCCCTCCTAGTGTGGCAGTCTCAGCTTGCTGGTGGGTGTGCTGGGGCACCACAGCCCAGCTGTGCTTTGTTTGCTTCTCCCCATGGGCCGGTGGATATTCCAGCCCTCCACCAGTTGTGCTGTGCTTGGGGTGTGGGGGTGCATTGTTAGTTCTGCAGTGTGTTCCTGTGCCCATCTGTGGCATGGGTGGTGGACCCCTACCTACCTCCCTGGTTGTGCAGTTCCATTGCTCTGCTGCTGGGGGGCTTCCTGCTTGCACTATGGTACCTCTGGGCTGCTCAGCTGGGCAGCCCTTGTTGCACCATAGTGCATCATATCTGCTCAGCTTCTCCTTCCTAGTTGCGCTATGGCACAAACTGTATGATATTCAGATGTTGGCTGTTGGCGCAATTTGGCTTGCTCCTTTTTTGAATATCGTGTCTACTGCACATGGACGCAATGGACTTGTGCTTGCTAGTGCAATTGTGCACTTTTTGGGCACAGTTTGAATATCCAGCCCTGAAAATATTTTTCACCATGGAAATTCAAATCTCACCGAGTTTCCAGCAAACAAGAACAGCAGGGCTAAAAAAATTGAGCCTGACCATCTTTTTCACTGCAGAAAGAGAGCCTGAAAATATTTTTCCCCCCGGAAATCCAAATCTCACCACATTTCCGGCACACAAAAACAGCAGGGTGCAGGAAAGTGAGCCTGACCACCATTTTCACCACAGAAAGTGAGACTGAAAATATTTTTTACTGAGGAAATGCAAATCTCACTGTGTTTCTGGCATATAAGAACAGCGGGGTCCAGCAAAGTGAGCATGACCACCTTTTTCATCGCGGAAAGTGAGCCTGAAAATATTTTTCACCACAGAAATCCAAATCTCACCACATTTCTGGCATAAAACAAACCGCAGGGTCCAGGAAAGTGAGCCTGATCACCTTTTTCACCACAGAAAGTGAGCCTGAAAAAATTTGTCAGCGCGCAAGTCCAAATCTCACCGTGTTTCTTTAATAGAAGAACAGACGCCTCCAGGAAATTGAGCCTGACCACCATTTTCACCACAGAAACTGATCCTGAAAAAATTCTTCACTGCGCAAGTCCAATTCTCACCGCCTTTCCGGCATAGAAAAACAGCCAGCTCCAGGAAAGTGAGCCTGACCACCATTTTCACCACAGAAAGTGAGCCTGAAAAAAATTTTCACAGCGTAACCTAAAATCTCACCGCATTTTCGGCATAGAAAAACAGCCGACTCAAGGAAAATAAACCTGACCACGATTTTCAACACTGAAAGTGAGCCTGAAAATATTTTTCAACACGCAAGTCGAAGTCTCACCCTGTTTCTGGCATAGAAGAACAGCCGGCTCCAGGAAATTGAGCATGACCACCATTTTCATGGCAGAAAGTGAACCTGAAAAAATTGTTCACTGTACAAGTCCAAATCTCACTGCATTTCTGGCATTGAAGAAGAGCCAGGTCCAGGAAAGTGAGTCTGACCACCTTTTATACCACTGAAAGTGAGCCTGAAAATATTTTTCACCGTGCAAGTCCAAATCTCACACCATTTCTGGCATAGAAGAACAGCCGGCTACAGGAAATTGAGCCTGACCACCTTTTTCACAGTGGAAAGTGAGCATGCAAACATTGTTCACTGCACTAGTCCAAATCTCACCACATTTCCAGTACACAAGTACAGCCTGGTCCAGGAAAGTGAGCCTGACCACCTTTTTCACCGTGGAAAGTGAGCCTGAAAAAAATGTTCACCAAGCAAATGCAAATCTCACCGCGTTTCAGGCATAGAAAAACAGCCTGCTCCAGGAAAGTGAGCCTCACCACCTATTTCACCACTGAAAGTGATCCTGAAAATATTTTTCACTGCGCAAGTCCAAATATCACCCCGTTTCTGGCATAGAAGAAAAGCCGGCTCCAGGAAATTGAGCCTGACCACCATTTTGACAGCAGAAAGTGAGTCTGAAAAAATGTATCACCCTGCAAGTCCAAATCTCATCATGTTTTTGGCATAGAAGAACAGCCGGCTCCAGAAAATTGAGCCTGAACACCTTTTTGACAGCAGAAAGTGAGCCTGAAAAAATTTCTCACCCTGCAAGTCCAAATCTCACCACATTTTTGGCATAGAAGAACAGCTGGCTCCAGGAAATTGAGCCTGACTGCCTTTTTCATGGTGGAAACTGAGCCTGAAAAAAATTTTCACCGCGCAAGTCCAAATCTCACCGTGTTTCAAGCATAAAAAAACAGCCAGCTCCAGGAAAGTGAGACTGACCACCTTTTTCAAGGCAGAAAGTGAGCCTCAAAAAATTGTTCACAGTGCAAGTCCAAATCTCAATGCATTTAAGGCAAGGAAGAACAGCCGGTTCCAGGAAATTGAGCTTTACCACCTTTTTCACCACGGAAAGTGAGCCTGAAAATAATTTTCACTGCACAAGTCCAAATCTCACCGCCTTTCCACCATAGAAAACAGCCGGCTCCAGGAAATAAGCCTGACCACCTTTTCACAGAGGAAAGTGAGCCTAAAAAAAATTTCACCACAAGTCTGAATTTCACCGCATTTCTGGCATGGAAGAACAGTCAAGCTCAGGAAGTGAGGCCTGACCACCTTCTTCAACTCAGAAAGTGAGCCTGAAAATTTTTTTTTACCATACAAGTCCAAATATCACCGCCGTTGTACATACAAAGGAAAGCCGACTTTCGGGAAAGTGAGCTGAGCCACATTTTTCACCACAGAAAGTGAGCCTGCAAAAATTTTTACTTCGCAAGTCCAATTCTCACTGCATTTCTGGTATAGAAGTATAGCCGGGTCCAAGAAAGTGAGCCTTACAACCATTTTCACCGCGGGACGTGAGCCTGAAAAAATTGTTCACTGCACAAGTTCAACTCTCACCGCATTTCTGGTATAGAAGACCAGCCTGGTCCAGGAAAGTGAGCCTGACCACCTTTTTCCCCTGTGGAAAGTGAGCCTGAAAAAAATTGTTACCGTGCAAATGAAAATCTCACACATTTTGGGCATACAAGTACAGCCATGTCCAGGAAAGAGAGCCTGACACCGTTTTCACTGTGGAAACTGAGCCTTAAAAAATTATTCACCGCGTAAGTCCAAATCTCACTGCGTTTCCAGCATAGAAAAACAGCCTTCTCCAGGGAAGTAAGTGACTCACCTTTTTCACCTGAGAAAGAAATGAAAAAATTTTTCACAGCGCAACTTAAAATCTCACCATCGCTCGGCATAGAAAAAACAGCCGGCTCAAGGAAAGTAATCCTGACCACCTTTTCACCACTGAAAGTGAGCCTGAAAATATTTTCAACATAAGTCAAGTCTCACCCTGTTTCTGGCATGAAGAACAGCGGCTCCAGGAGTGAGACTGACCACCTTTTCACCACAGAAAATTAGCCTGAAAATTTGTTTCACTGCGGAAGTCCAAATCCTCTACCCGTTGCATAAAAATACAGCCAGCTACAGGAAAGTGAGCCGGACCACCTTTTTAATGGCAGAAAGTGAGCCTGAAAAAAATGTTCACCGTGCAAATGCAAATCTCACCGTGTTTCAGGCATACAAGTACAGCCATGTCCGGGAAAGAGATCCTGACAACATTTTCACAGTGGAAACTGAGCCTGAAAAAATTGTTCACCACGTAAGTCCTAATCTCACTGCGTTTCCAGCATAGAAAAACAGCCAGCTCCAGGAAAGTGAGCCTGACCACATTTTGCGCCGGGGAAAGTGAGCCTGAAAATTTTTTTCACTGCACAACTCCAAATCTCACCATGTTTCTGGCATAGAAAACAACCGGCTCGAGGAAAGTAATACTGACCACCTTTTTCACCACAGGAAGTGAGCCTGAAAATATTTTTCAATGCGCAAGTCCAAATCTCATCCCATTTCTGGTATAGAAGAATAGCCGGCTCCAGGAAATTGAGCCTGACCACCTTTATCACCGCAGAAAGTGAGCCTGAAAAAATTTTTCACCGCGCAAGTCCAAATCTCACCGCCTTTCCAGCATAGAAAAACAGTTGGCTCCAGGAAATTGAGCCTGACCTCCTTTTTCACAGTGGAAAGTGAGCCTGAAAAAAATGTTCACCACGCAAGTCCGAATCTCACTGCATTTCTGGCATGGAAGAACAGTCGGCTCCAGGGAAGTGAGCCTAACCACCTTCTTCAACGTGGAAAGTGAGTGTGAAAATTTTTTTTACCGTGCAAGTCCAAATCTCACTGCATCTTGGGCACACAAGAAAAGCCGTCTCGAGGAAAGTGAGCCTGACAACCTTTTTCACTGCAGAAAGTGAGCCTGCAAAAATTTTTACTGTGCAAGTCCAATTCTCACCGCATTTCCAATATAGAAGTATAGCCGGGTCCAAGAAAGTGAGCCTTACAACCATTTTCACCGTGGAACATGAGCCTGAAAAAATTGTTAACTGCACAAGTCCAACTCTCACTGCGTTTCCAGCATAGAAAAAAAAAAGGCTCCAGGAAAGTGAGCCTGACCACCTTTTTCACCATGGAAAGTGAGCCATAAAAAAATTTTTTACTGTGCAAATGCAAATCTCACCACGTTTCCGGCATACAAGTACAGTCGCATCCAGGAAAGAGAGCCTGACACCGTTTTCACTGTGGAAACTAAGCCTGAAAAAATTGTTCACCGCGTAAGTCCAAATCTCACTGCGTTTCCAGCATAGAAAAAAAGCCAGCTCCAGGAAAGTGAGCCTGACCACCTTTTTCGCCACGGAAAGTGAGCCTGAAAAAATTTTCACGCGCAAAGTCCAAATCTCACTCATGCTTCCAGCATAGAAAAAGCCAGCTCCAGGAAAGTGAGCCTGACCACCTTTTAGCCCACGGAAAGTGGGCCTGAAAAAATTTCACCAAGCACAATCACAATCTCCTGCGTTCCGGCATAGAAAAACAGCCGGCTCCAGGAAAGTGAGCCTGACCACCTCTTTCACCACGGAAAGTGAGCCTGAACATATTTTCATCCGCAAGTCCAAATACCACCTCTGCTCTCAGCCAGCTCCAGGAAATTGAGCCTGACCACCATTTTGACAGCAGAAAGTGAGCCTGAAAAAATTTATCACCTTGCAAGTCCAAATCTCACCATGTTTTTGGCATAGAAGAACAGCCGGCTCCAGGAAATTGAGCCTGACCACCTTTTTGACAGCAGAAAGTGAGCCTGAAAAAATTTCTCACCCTGCAAGTCCAAATCTCACCACATTTTTGGCATAGAAGAACAGCCGGCTCCAGGAAATTGAGCCTGACTGCCTTTTTCACAGTGGAAACTGAGCCTGAAAAAAAATTCACCGCGCAAGTCCAAATCTCACCGTGTTTCAAGCATAAAAAAACAGCCAGCTCCAGGAAAGTGAGCCTGACCACCTTTTTCAAGGCAGAAAGTGAGCCTCAAAAAATTGTTCACAGTGCAAGTCCAAATCTCAATGCATTTAAGGCAAGGAAGAACAGCCGGTTCCAGGAAATTGAGCTCTACCACCTTTTTCACCACGGAAAGTGAGCCTGAAAAAATTTTTCACTGCGCAAGTCCAAATCTCACCGCCTTTCCACCATAGAAAAACAGCCGGCTCCAGGAAATTAAGCCTGACCACCTTTTCACAGAGGAAAGTGAGCCTAAAAAAAAAATTTCACCACACAAGTCCGAATTTCACCACGTTTCTGGCATGGAAGAACAGTCAGCTCCAGGGAAGTGAGCCTGACCACCTTCTTCAACTCAGAAAGTGAGCCTGAAAATTTTTTTTACCATGCAAGTCCAAATATCACCGCCCTTGGGCATACAAGGAAAGCCGGCTCCAGGAAAGTGAGCCTGACCACATTTTTCACCACAGAAAGTGAGCCTGCAAAAATTTTTACTGTGCAAGTCCAATTCTCACTGCATTTCTGGTATAAAAGTATAGCCGGGTCCAAGAAAGTGAGCCTTACAACCATTTTCACCGCGGAACGTGAGCCTGAAAAAATTCTTCACTGCACAAGTTCAACTCGCACCGCATTTCTGGTATAGAAGACCAGCCTGGTCCAGGAAAGTGAGCCTGACCACCTTTTTCCCCTGTGGAAAGTGAGCCTGAAAAAAATTGTTACCGTGCAAATGAAAATCTCACCACATTTTGGGCATACAAGTACAGCCATGTCCAGGAAAGAGAGCCTGACACCGTTTTCACTGTGGAAACTGAGCCTTAAAAAATTATTCACCTCGTAAGTCCAAATCTCACTGCATTTCCTGCATAGAAAAACAGCCTTCTCCAGGAAAGTGAGCCTGACCACCTTTTTCACCGCGGAAAGTGAGCCTGAAAAAATTTTTCACAGCGCAACTTAAAATCTCACCACGTTTCTGGCACAGAAAAAACAGCCGGCTCAAGGAAAGTAATCCTGACCACCTTTTTCACCACTGAAAGTGAGCCTGAAAATATTTTCAATGCGCAAGTCCAAGTCTCACCCTGTTTCTGGCATAGAAGAACAGCTGGCTCCAGGAAATTGAGACTGACCACCTTTTTCACCGCAGAAAATTAGCCTGAAAATTTGTTTCACTGCGGAAGTCCAAATCTCACCACGTTTCCAGCATAAAAATACAGCCAGCTACAGGAAAGTGAGCCAGACCACCTTTTTAATGGCAGAAAGTGAGCCTGAAAAAAATGTTCACCGTGCAAATGCAAATCTCACCGCGTTTCAGGCATACAAGTACAGCCGTGTCTGGGAAAGAGAGCCTGACAATGTTTTCACAGTGGAAACTGAGCTTGAAAAAAATTGTTCACCGCGTAAGTCCAAATCTCACTGCGTTCCCAGCATAGAAAAACAGCCAGCACCAGGAAAGTGAGCCTGACCACCTTTTGCACCGGGGAAAGTGAGCCTGAAAAATGTTTTCACAGTGCAACTCCAAATCTCACCATGTTTCTGGTATAGAAAACAGCCGGCTCGAGGAAAGTAATACTGACCAACCTTTTTTTTACCACTGAAAGTGAGCCTGAAAATATTTTTCAATGCGTCAGTCCAAATCTCACCCCATTTCTGGCATAGAAGTACAGCCAGCTCCAGGAAATTGAGCCTGACCACCTTTTTCACCACAGAAAGTGAGCCTGAAAATTTTTTTCACCGCGCAAGTCCAAATTTCACCGTGTTTCCAGCATAAAAAAACAGCCACCTCCAGGAAAGTGAGCCTGACCACCTTTTTCATGGCGGAAAGTGAGGCTGAAAAAATTGTTCATTGTAGAAGTCCAAATCTCACCCCATTTCTGGCATAGACGAACAGCCGGCTTAAGGAAATTGAGCCTGACCACCTCTTTCACTGCAGAAAGTGAGCCTGAAAAAATTGTTCACCGTGCAAGTCCAAATCTCAATGCATTTACAGCATGGAAGAACAGCCAGTTCCTGGAAATTGAGCCTGACCACCTTTTTCACCATGGAAAGTGAGCCTGAAAACATTTTTCACCACGCAAGTCCAAATCTCACCACTTTTCCAGCATAGAAAAACAGCCGGCTCCAGAAAATTGAGCCTGACCACCTTTTTCACAGTGGAAAGTGAGCCTGAAAAAAATTTTCACCATGCAAGTCCGAATCTCACCGCATTTCTGGCATGGAAGAACAGTCGGCTCCAGGGAAGTGAGCCTGACCACCTTCTTCAACATGGAAAGTGAGCGTGAAAAATTTTTTTACTGTGCAAGTCCAAATCTCACCGCTTCTCGGGCATACTAGAAAAGCCGGCTCCAGGAAAGTGAGTCTGACCACCTTGTTCACTGCAGAAAATGAGCCTGCAAAAATTTTTACTGTGCAAGTCCAATTCTCACCGCATTTCCAGAATAGAAATATAGCTGGGTCCAAGAAAGTGAGCCTTACAACCATTTTCACTGCGGAACGTGAGCCTGAAAAAATTGTTCACTACACAAGTCCAACTCACACCACGTTTCTGGTATAGAAGAACAGCCTGGTCCAGGAAAGTGAGCCTGACCACCTTTTTCACCATGGAAAGTGAGCCTGAAAAAAATTTTCATCGTGCAAATTCAAATCTCACCGAGTTGTGGGCATACAAGTACAGCCGCGTCCGGGAAAGAGAGCCTGACAATGTTTTCACTGTGGAAACTGAGCCTGAAAAAATTGTTCACCGCATACGTCCAAATCTCACTGCGTTTCCAGCATAGAAAAACAGCCGGCTCCAGGAAAGTGAGCCTGACCACCTTTTTCGCCACGGAAAGTGAGCCTGAAAAAATTTTTCACTGCGCAACTTAAAATCTCACCACGTTTCTGGCTTAGAAAAACAGCAGGCTCAAGGAAAGTAATCCTGACCACCTTTTTCACCATTGAAAGTGAGCCTGAAAATATTTTTCAATGCGCAAGTCCAAGTCTCACCCTGTTTCTGGCATAGAAGAACAGCCGGCTCCAGGAAATTGAGCATGACTACCTTTTTCGCCGCAGAAAATGAGCCTGAAAAATGTTTTCACCGCGCAAGTCCAAATCTCACCGCGTTTCCAGCATAAAAAAACAGCCAGCTCCAGAAAAGTGAGCCTGACCACCTTTTTCATGGCGGAAAGTGAACCTGAAAAAATTGTTCACTGTACAAGTCCAAATCTCACTGCATTTCTGGCATTGAAGAAGAGCCAGGTCCAGGAAAGTGAGTCTGACCACCTTTTATACCACTGAAAGTGAGCCTGAAAATATTTTTCACCCCACAAGTCCAAATCTCACACCATTTCTGGCATAGAAGAACAGCCGGCTACAGGAAATTGAGCCTGACTGCCTTTGTCACCGCGGAAACTGAGCATGAAAAGATTTTTCACAGCACAAGCCCAATTCTCACTGACTTTCTTGCATAAAAACAGCCGGCTACAGGAAATGGAGCCTGACCACCTTTTCACAGTGAAAAGTGAGACTGAAAAAATATTTACCATGCAAGTCTAAATCTCACCACGTT
Source organism: Neoceratodus forsteri (assembly GCA_016271365.2). Taxonomy (NCBI): domain Eukaryota; kingdom Metazoa; phylum Chordata; order Ceratodontiformes; family Ceratodontidae; genus Neoceratodus; species Neoceratodus forsteri. The sequence continues at coordinate 90,951,298 of CM028136.1, forward strand.
TCCAGCATAAAGAACAGCCAGCTCCTGGAAATTGAGCCTGACCACCTTTTTCACCGCGGAAACTGAGCCTGAAAAAATGTTTCACTGCACAAGCACAAATCTCACCACGTTTCTTGCATGGAAGTAAAGCCAGGTCCAGGAAAGTGAGTCTGACCACCTTTTATACCACTGAAAGTGAGCCTGAAAATATTTTTCACCCCACAAGTCCAAATCTCACACCATTTCTGGCATAGAAGAACAGCCGGCTACAGGAAATTGAGCCTGACTGCCTTTGTCACCGCGGAAACTGAGCATGAAAAGATTTTTCACAGCACAAGCCCAATTCTCACTGACTTTCTTGCATAAAAAACAGCCGGCTACAGGAAATTGAGCCTGACCACCTTTTTCACAGTGAAAAGTGAGCCTGAAAAAAAATATTTACCATGCAAGTCTAAATCTCACCACGTTTCCAGCATAAGAGAACAGCCAGCTCCTGGAAATTGAGCCTGACCACCTTTTTCACCGCGGAAACTGAGCCTGAAAAAATGTTTCACTGCACAAGCACAAATCTCACCACGTTTCTTGCATGGAAGTAAAGCCAGGTCCAGGAAAGTGAGGCTGACCACCTTTTTCACCGCGGAAAGTGAGTTTGAAAAAAATTTTCACCACGCAAGTCCAAATCTCAATGCGTTTCCTGCATAGAGAAAAATACAGCTCCCGGAATCGGAGCCTGACCACCTTTTTCATTGCAGAAAGTGAGCCTGAAAAAAATTCTCACTGCGCAAGCCCAAATCTCCTCGCATTTCCGGCACAGAAGAACAGCCGGGTCCAGGAAAGTGAGCCAGACCACCTTTTTCACTACAGAAAGTGAGCCTGAAAAAATGTTTCACTGCACAAGTCAAAATCTCTCCACATTTCTGGCATAGAAGAACAGCCAGGTCCAGGAAAGAGAGCCTGACCACCTTTTTCACCACAGAAAGTGAGCCTGAAAAAGTGTTTCACTGCACAAGTACAAATCTCACCACGTTTCTTGCATGGAAGAAGAGCCAGGTCCAGGAAAGTGAGGCTGACCACCTTTTTCACCGCGGAAAGTGAGCTTGAAAAAACTTTTCACCACGCAAGTCCAAATCTCAATGCATTTCCAGCATAGAGAAAAATATGGCTCCAGGAATCTGAGCCTGACCACCTTTTTCACAGCAGAAAGTGAGCCTGAAAAAATTCTCACTGCGCAAGCCCAAATCTCATTGCATTTCCGGCATAGAAGAATAGCCGGGTCCAGGAAAGTGAGCCTGACCACCTTTTTCACCACAGAAAGTGAGCCTGAAAAAATGTTTCACTGCACAAGTCCAAATCTCACCACGTTTCTGGCAGGAAAGAAGAGCCAGGTCAAGGAAAGTGAGGCTGACCGCCTTTTTCACCGTGGAAAGTGAGCTTGAGAAAACTTTTCATCACACAAGTCCAAATCTCAATGCGTTTCCAGCATAGAGAAACAGCCGTCTCCAGGAAATTGAGCCTGACCACCTTTTTCACAGTGGAAACTGAGCCTGAAAAAATTTTTCACCGGGAAATTCCAAATCTCACCGCATTTCTGGTATAGAAGAACAGCTGCCTCCAGGAAATTGAGCCTGACAACCTTTTTCACAGTGGAAACTGAGCCTGAAAAAAATTTTCATCGTGCAAATGCAAATCTCACCGATTTTCTGGCATACAAGTAAAGCCGCATCCAGGAAAGAGAGGGTGAGAACCCTTTGCACTGCAGAAATGGAGCCTGAAAAATTCTTCACCTCGCAAGTCCAAATCTCAATGCGTTTCCAGCATAGAGAAACAGCCGGCTCCTGGAAATTGAGCCTGACCACCTTTTTCACCGCGGAAACTGAGCCTGTAAAAAATTTTTACAGCGCAAGTCCAAATTTCACTATGTTTCTCACATAGAAGAACAGCTGAGTCCAGGAAACTGTGCCTGACCACCTTTTTCACAGCAGAAAGTGCGCCTGAAAAAACATTTCACTGCGCAAGTCCAAATCTCACCACCTTTCTGTCATGGAAGAAGAGCCAGGTCCAGGAAAATGAGCCTGACCACCATTTTCACCATGGAAAGGGAGCCTGAAAAAGATTTTCACTGTGCAAATGCAAATCTCACCACGTTTCGGGGATACAAGTACAGCTGCATCCAGGAAAGAGAGCCTGACAACCCTTTTCACTGCAGAAATGGAGCTTGAAACATTTTTCACTGCGCAAGTCCAAATCTCACAGCCTTTCCAGGATAGAAAAACAGCCGGCTCAAGGAAATTGAGCCTGACCACCTTTTTCACAGTGGAAATTGAGCCTGAAAACATTTTTCACTGTACAAGTCCAAATCTCAATGTGTTTCCGACATAGAAAAACAGCCAGCTCCAGGAAAGTGAGGCTGACCACCTTTTTCACCTCTGAAAGTGAGCATGAAAAAATGTTTCACCACGCAAGTTCAAATCTCAATGCGTTTCCAGCATAGAGAAACAGATGGCTCCTGGAAATTGAGCGTGACCACCTTTTTCACTGCAGAAAGCGAGCCTGAAAACATTTTTCACAGCGCAAGTCCAAATCTCACCGCCTTTCAGGCATGGAAGAAGAGCCAGGTCCAGGAAACTGAGCATGACTACCTTTGTCACCATGGAAAGTGAGCCTGACAAAATTTTTCACTGCACAAGTCAAAATCTCACCACATTTCCAGCATAGAAGAACAGCCGGGTCCAGTAAAGAGAGCCTGACCATATTTTTCACTAACAGAAAGTGAGCCTGAAAAAATGTTTCACTGCACAAGTACAAATCTCACCACGTTTCTTGCATGGAAGAAGAGCCAGGTCCAGGAAAGTGAGACTGACCACCTTTTTCACCGCGGAAAGTGAGCTTGAAAAAACTTTTCACCACGCAAGTCCAAATCTCAATGCGTTTCCAGCATAGAGATACAGCAGTCTCCAGGAAATTGAGCCTGACCACCTTTTTCACAGTGGAAACTGAGCCTGACCACCTTTTTCACTGTGAAAACTGAACCTGGCAAAAATTTTCACCGCACAAAACTTAATCTCACTGCTTTTCCACCATAGAAGAAGAGCCAGGTCCAGAAAAGTGAGCCTGACCACCTTTTCCATAGTGGAAAGTGAGCCTGAAAAAATGTTTCACCATGCAAATGCAAATTTCAGTGAGTTTCAGGCATACAAGCAGAGCCGCATCCAGGAAAGAGAGCCTGACAACCCTTTTCACTGCAGAAATGGAGCCTGAAAAAATTTTCACTACACAAGTCCAAATATCACCACCTTTCTGGCATAGAATAACAGCCGGCTCCAGGAAATTGAACCTGACCACCTTTTTCACAGTGCAAACTGAGCCTGGAAAACTTTTTCAACACACAAGTCCAAATCTCACCACGTTCCATCATAGGAGAACAGCTGGCTCCAGGAAATTGAGCCTGACCACCTTTTTCACCATGGAAACTGAGCCTGAAAAAATATTTCACCATGCAAATCCAAATCTCACCTCGTTTCTGGCATAGAAAAACAACCAGCTCCAGGAAAGTGAGGCTGACCACCTTTTTCACTGCAGAAAGTGAGACTGCAAAAATTGTTCACTGCGCAAGTCCAAATTTCACCATGTTACCAGTATAGCAGTACAGCCTAATCCAGGAAAGTGAGCATCACCACATTTTTCACCATGGAAAGAGTGCCTGAAAGAAATGTTCACAGTGCAAATGCAAATCTCACCGCATTTTGGGCAAACAAGTACAACCGCTTCCAGGAAAGAGAGCCTGACAGCCTTTTTCACTGCAGAAATAGAGTCTGAATGATTTTTCAAGGTGCAAGTCCAAATCTCACCACCTTTCTGGCATAGAAAAACAGCTGGCTCCAGGAAATTGAGCCTTACAAACTTTTTCACCGCGGAACGTGAGCCTGAAAAAATTGTTCAGTGCGCAAGTCCAAATCTCACCATGTTTCCGGTATAGAAGTACAGCCTGGTCCAGGAAAGTGAGCCTGACTCCTTTTTCATGGTGGAAAGTGAGTCTGAAAAAATGTTCACAGTGCAAATGCAAATCTCTCCGTGATTCAGGGATACAAGTGCAGCACATCCAGGAAAGAGAGCCTGACAACCCTTTTCAAAGCGGAAATGGAGCCTGAAAAAATGTTCACTATGCAAGTCCAAATCTCACCACCTTTCCGGCTTAGAAAAACAGCCGGCCAGGAAATTGAGCCTGATCTCCTTTTCACAGTGGAAATTGAGCCTGAAAACATTTTTCACCGCACAAGTCCAAATCTCACCACGTTTCCAGCATAGGAAAACAGCCGGCTCCAGGAAATTGAGCCTGACCACCTTTTTTCACCGCAGAAACTGAGCCTGTAAAAAATTTTCACCGTACAAGTCCAAATTGCACAGCCTTTCTGGCATAGAAAAACAGCCAGCTCCAGGAAAGTGAGTCTGACCACCTTTTTCACCGCAGAAAGTGAGCCTGCAAAAATGTTAACTGTGCAAGTCCAAATCTCACTATGTTTCCAGTTTAGAAGTATAGCAGGTTCCAGGAAATTGAGACTTACAACCTTTTTCACAGCGGAACGTGAGCCTGAAAATATTGTTCACTGCGCAAGTCCAAATCTCACTGTGTTTCCGGTATAAAGTACAGCCTGTTACAGGAAAGTGAGCCTGACCACCTTTTTCACTGTGGAAAGTGAGCCTGAAGAAATTTTTCACCATGCAAATGCAAATTTCACCACATTTCGGGCATACAAGTAGAGCCGGTCCAGGAAAGAGAGCCTGACAACCTTTTCACTGCGTAAACGAAGTCTGAAAAATTTTTCAAGGTGCAAGTCCAAATCTCACCGCCTTTCCGGCATAGAAAAACAGCCAGCTCCAGGAAAGTGAGGCTGACCACCTTTTTCACCTCTGAAAGTAAACTTCAAAAAAAATTTTCACCACGCAAGTTCAAATCTCAATGCGTTTCCAGCATAGAGAAACAGATGGCGCCTGGAAATTGAGCCTGACCACCTTTTTCACTGCAGAAAGTGAGCCTGAAAACATTTTTCACAGCGCAAGTCCAAATCTCACCATCTTTCAGGCATGGAAGAAGAGCCAGGTCCAGGAAACTGAGCCTGACCACCTTTGTCACCATGAAAAGTGAGCCTGAAAATTTTTTTCACCGCACAAGTCAGAATCTCACCGCATTTCCGGCATAGAAGAACAGCTGGGTCCAGGAAAGAGAGCCTGACCACCTTTTTCACCACAGAAAGTGAGCCTGAGAAAATGTTTCACTGCACAAGTGCAAATCTCACCACGTTTCTTGCATGGAAGAAGAGCCAGGTCAAGGAAAGTGAGGCTGACCACCTTTTTTCACCATGGAAAGTGAGCTTGAGAAAACTTTTCACCGCACAAGTCCAAATCTCAATGCATTTCTAGCATAGAGAAACAGCCATCTCCAGGAAGTTGAGCCTGACCACCTTTTTCACTGTGGAAACTGAGCCTGAAAAAAATTTTCAACGGGAAATTCCAAATCTCACCACATTTCTGGCATAGAAGAACAGCTGCCTCCAGGAAATTGAGCTTGACCACCTTTTTCACTGTGGAAACTGAGCCTGAAAAAATTTCTCACCCACAAGACCAAATCTCACAGTGTTTCCACCATAGAAAAAGAGCCAGGTCCAGGAAACTGAGCATGACTACCTTTGTCACCATGGAAAGTGAGCCTGACAAAATTTTTCACTGCACAAGTCAAAATCTCACCACATTTCCGGCATAGAAGAACAGCCTGTCCAGTAAAGTGAGCCTGACCACCTTTTTCACTGACAGAAAGTGAGCCTGAAAAATTTTTCACCGACAAGTCCAAATCTCATCCATGTTTCTTGTAGAAGAAGAGCCAGGTCCAGGAAAGTGAGCCTGACCACCTTTTTCACCATGGAAAGTGAGTCTGAAAAAATTTTTCACCGTGCAAATGCAAATCTCACCGATTTTCTGGCATACAAGTACAGCCACATCCAAGAAAGAGAGGCTGACAACCCTTTGCACTGCAGAAACAGAGCCTGAAAAATTCTTCACCGTGCAAGTCCAAATCTCAATGCATTTCTGGCATAGAGAAATAGCTGGCTCCTGGAAATTGAACCTGACCACCTTTTCACCACAGGAAACTGAGCCTGAAAAATTTTATACCACGCAAGTCCAAATCTCACTATGTTTCTGGCATAGAAGAACATCCAGCTCAGAAAACTGAGCCTGACTCATCTTTTCACTACAGAAAGTGAGCCATAAAAAAATTTTCATAGCGCAAGTCCAAATTTCACTATGTTTCTCATATAGAAGAACAGCCGGTCCAGGAAAGTAGCCTGACCACCTTTTTCACAGCAGAAAGTGAGCCTGAAAAACGCTTCACCGCGCAAGTCCAAATCTCACTGCCTTTCTGTCATGGAAGAAGAGCCAGGTCCAGGAAAGTGAGCATGACCACCTTTTCACTTCAGAAAGTGAGCCTGAAAAACATTTCACAACAAGTCCAAATCTCACTGACTTTCCGCATGAAAGAAGAGCTAGGTACAGGAAAGTGAGCCTGACCACATTTGTCACCATGGAAAGTGAGCCTGAAAAAATTTTCAATCGCGACAAGTCCAAATCTCTGTCATGTTTCAGCATAGAGAAACAGCCGGCTCCAGGAAATTGAGCCTGAACACCTTTTTCACTGCAGAAAGTGAGCCTGAAAAAAATTCTCACTGCACAAGTACAAATCTCACCACGTTTTTCTCATAGAAGAACAGCCGGCTCCAAGAAATTGAGCCTGACCAGCTTTTTCACAATGGAAACTAAGCCTGAAAAAAATTTGTTACCATGCAAGTCCAAATCTCAACGCGTATCCGGCATAGAAAAACAGCCAGCTCCAGGAAATTGAGCATGACCACATTTTTCGCAGTGGAAACTGAGCCTGAAAAAATTTTTCACTGTGCAAATGCAAATTTCACTGAGTTTTGGGCATACAAGCACAGCCGCATCCTGGAAAGAGAGCCTGACAACCCTTTTCACTGCAGAAATGGAGCATGAAAAATTTTTCACAGCACAAGTCCAAATCTCACCACCTTTCTGGCATAGAAAAGCAGCCAGCTCCAGGAAATTGAGCCTGACCACCTTCTTCACATTGGAAATTGAGCGTGAAAAATTTTTACAACACACAAGTCCAAATCTCACCACGTTCCAGTATAGGAGAACAGTCAGCTCCAGGAAATTGAGCCTGACCACCTTTTTCACCGTGGAAACTGAGCCTGAAAAGATTTTTCACTGAGCATGTCCAAATCTCACTGTGTTTCTGGCACAGAAAACAACCAGTTCCTGGAAAGTGAGGCTGACCACCTTTTCACTGCAGAAAGTGAGCCTGCAAAATTGTTCACTGCCCAAGTCCAAATTCACCATGTTTCCGGTATAGCAGTACAGCCTGGTCCAGTAAAGTGAGCCTCCCACCTTTTCACTGTGGAAAGAGTGCCTGAAAATGTTTTCTCTGTGCAAATGCAAATCTCACCACATTTTGGCATACAAGTACAGCCGCGTCCAGGAAAGAGAGCCTGACAACCTTTTTCACTGTGGAAATGGAGCCTGAAAGATTTTTCAAGGTGCAAGTCCAAATCTCACCGCCTTTCTGGCATAGAAAAGCAGCCAGTTCCAGGAAATTGAGCCTTACAAAATTTTTCACCGAGAACATGAGCCTGAAAAATTGTTCAGTAAGGAAGTCCAAATCTCACCATGTTTCCAGTATAGAAGTACAGCCTGGTCCAGGAAAGTGAGCCTGACACCTTTTTCACGGTGGAAAGTGAGTCTGAAAAATATGTTCACCATGCAAATGCAAATCTCACGATGTTTCAGGGATACAAGTACAGCCACATCCAGGAAAGAGAGCCTGACAACCCTTTTCAGAGCGGAAATGGAGCCTGAAAAGTTTTCACTGTGCAAGTCCAAATCTCACCACCTTTCCAGTATAGAAAAACAGCCGGCTCCAGGAAATTGAGCCTGACACCTTTTTCACAATAGAAAGTGAGTCTGAAAAAAATGTTTACCATGCAAATGCAAATCTCACCGTATTTTGGGGACACAAGTACAGCCACATCCAGGAAAGAGAGCCTGACAACCCTTTTCACAGTTGTAATGGAGCCTGAAAAATGTTTCACCGTGCAAGCCCAAATCTCACTACCTTTCCAGCATTGAAAAACAGCCAACTCCAGGAAATTGAGCCAGACCACGTTTTTCACAGTGGAAATTGAGCCTGAAAACATTTTTCACCATGCAAGTCCAAATTTCACCACGTTTCCAGTATAGGAGAACAGCCAGCTCCAGGAAATTGAGCCTAACCACCATTTTCAATTGTGGAAACAGAGCCTGAAAAAAATTTTCTCCGTACAAGTCCAAATCGCACTGCTTTTCTAGCACAGAAAAACAGCCAGCTCCAGGAAAGTGAGTCTGAACACCTTTTTCACTGCAGAAAGTGAAACTGCAAAGATTTTGCTGTGCAAGTCCAAATATCACCATGTTTCTGGAATAGAAGTATAGCAGGGTCCAGGAAAGTGAGACTTACAACCTTTTACAAAGCGAGCGTGAGCCTGAAAATATTTGTTCACTGTGCAAGTACAAATCTCACGCGTTTCGTATAAAAGTACAGCCTGGTCCAGGAAAGTGAGCCTGACCACCTTTTTCACTGTGGAAAGTGAGCCTGAACAATTTTACACCGTGCAAATGCAAATCTCACCATGTTTCAGGTATACAAGTACAGCTGCGACCAGGAAAGAGAGCCTGACAACCTTTTTCACTGCAGAAATGGAGCCTGAAAAACTTTTCAAGGTGCAAGTCCAAATCTCACTGCCTTTCCAGCATAGAAAAACAGCCAGCTCCAGGAAATTGAGCCTTCCAACTTTTTCACCGTGGAACATGAGCCTGAAAAAATTCTTCTGTGCGTAAGTCCAAATCTCACCGTGTTTCCGGTATAGAAGTACAGCCTTGTCCAGGAAAGTGATCCTGACCACCTTTTCACAGTGAAGAGTGAGCCTAAAAATGTTCACTGTGCAAATGCAAATCTCACCACGTTTGGCATACAAGTACAGCCACATCCGGGAAAGAGAGCCTGACAACCCTTTTCACTGCAGAAATGGACCGTGAAAAATTTTTCACCACGCAAGTCAAATCTTATCACCTTTCCGGCATAGAAAACAGCCAGCTCTGGGAAGTTGAGCCTGACCACCTTTTTCACACTGGAAATTGAGCCAGAAAACATTTTTCAACACGCAAGTCCAAATCTCAAAATGTTTGAAGCATAGGGGAACAGCCAACTCCAGAAAATTGAGCCTGCCCAACTTTTTCAAGTGGAAACTGAGCCTGAAAAAATTTTTCACCATACAAATCCAAATCTCACCTCGACTCTGGCATAGAAAAACAGCCAGCTCCAGAAAACTGAGCCTAACCACCTTTTCACCGCAGAAAGTGAGCCTGAAAAAATGTTTCAATGTGCAGTGTCCAATTTCTGTGTTTCCGGTATGGAAGAAGAGCCAGGTCCAGGAAAGTGAGGCTGACTCATTTTTCACCACGGAAAGTGAGCAAGAAACATTTTCACCACGCAAGTCAAAAATCTCAATGCTTCCAGCATAGAGAAACAGCCGGCTCCAGGAAATTGAGCCTGACCACGTTTTTCACCAAGGAAAAGTGAGCCTGAAAAAATTTCACTGCACAACTCAAATCTCTACCACGTTTCTGGCATAAAAACAGCCAACTCCAGGAATGTGAGCCTGACCACCTTTTTTACCACTGAAAGTGAGCTTGAAAATTTTTCACTGTGAAAGTTCAAATCTAATGCGTTTCTGGCATAGAGGAAACAGCTGGCTACTGGAAATTGAGCCTGACTACCATTTCATTGTGGAAACTGAGCCTGAAAAGATTTTCACTGCACAAGACTAAATCTCACTGCATTTCCACCATAGAAGACGAGCCAGGTCCAGGAAAATGAGCCTGACCACCTTTTCACAGTGGAAGTGAGCCTGAAAATAATTCACCATGCAAATGCAAATTTCACTGAGTTTTGGGCATACAAGCACAGCCACATCCAGGAAAAGAGCCTGACAACCTTTTCACTGCAGAATGGAGCCTGAAAATTTTTCACCACACAAGTCCAAATCTCACCACGTTCCAGCATAGGAGAACAGCCGGCTCCAGGAAATTGAGCCTGACCACCTTTTCACCGTGAAACTAAGCCTGAAAAAATTTTTCACCGAGCAGGTCCAATTCTCACCGCCTTTCTGGCACAGAAAGACAACCAGCTCAGGAAAGTGAGGCTGACCACCTTTTTCACCGCAGAAAGTGAGCCTGCAAAATTGTTCACTGCCCAAGTCCAAATTTCCACTGTGTTCTCGGTATAGCTGTACAGCCTGGTCCAGGAAAGTGAGCCTCACCACCTTTCTCACCTGGTTAAAGAGTGCCTGAAAATTTTTTCACTGTGCAAATGCCAACTCACCACATTTTGGCATACAAATACAGCTGCGTCCAGGAAAGTGAGCCTGACAACCTTTTTCACTGTGGAAATGGAGCCTGAAAGATTTTTCAAGGTGCAAGTCTAACTCTCACCACCTTTCCGGCATAGAAAGCAGCCAGCTCCAGGAAATTGAGCCTTACAAACTTTTTTCACCACAGAACATGAGCCTGAAAAAATTGTTCCAGAGCACAAGTCCAAATCTCACCATGTTTCCGGTATAGAAGTACAGCCTGGTCCTGGAAAAGTGAGCCTGACACCTTTTTCACGGTGGAAAGTGAGTCTGAAAAAATATGTTCACCATGCAAATGCAAATCTCACGATGTTTCGGGATACAAGTACAGCCACATTCAGGAAATAGAGCCTGACAGCCCTTTTCAGAGCGGAAATGGAGCCTGAAAAATTTTTCACCATGCAAGCCCAAATCTCACTGCCTTTCTGACATAGAAAAACAGCCAGCTCCAGGAAATTGAGCCTGACCACCTTTTTCACAGTGGCTATAGAGCCTGAAAAACATTTTCACCGTACAAGTCCAAATTGCACCGCTTTTCCAGCATAGAAAAACAGCCAGCTCCAGGAAATTGAGCCTGACACCTTTTTCAAGGTGGAAAGTGAGTCTGAAAAAAATGTTCACTGTGCAAATGCAAATCTCACCATGTTTTGGGGATACAAGTACTGCCACATCCAGGAAAGAGAGCCTGACAACCCTTTTCACAGTGGAAATTGAGCCTGAAAATTTATTTTTCATCTTGCAAGCCCAAATCTTACTGACTTTCGGCATAGAAAAACATCCGGCTCCAGGAAATTGAGCTTGACCACCTTTTTCACAGTGGAAATTGAGCCTGAAAACATTTTTCACCATGCAAGTCCAAATCTCACCACGTTTCCAGCATAGGAGAGCAGCCAGCTCCAGTAAATTGAGCCTGACCACCATTTTCACCGTGGAAACAGAGCCTGAAAAATGTTTTCACCGTACAAGTCCAAATCACACTGCTTTTCTGGCATAGAAAAACAGCCAGTTCCTGGAAAGTGAGCCTGACCACCATTTCACTGTAGAAAGTGGGCCTGAAAATATTGTTCACTGCAGCAAGTCCAAATCTCACCAGCTTCCAGTATAAAACTACAGCCTGGTCCAGGAAAGTGAGCCTGACCACCTTTTTCACTGTGGAAAGTGAGCCTGAAAAATTTTACAGTGTGCAAATGCAAATCTCACTACTTTTCGGGTATACAAGTACAGCTGCGACCAGCATAGAGAGCCTGACAACCTTTTTCACTGCAGAAATGGAGCCTGAATAATTTTTCAACGTGCAAGTCCAAATCTCATCGCCTTTCTGGCATAGAAAAACAGCAAGCTCCAGGAAATTGAGCCTTACAAACGTTTTCTTTGCAGAACGTGAGCCTGAAAAAATTGTTCAGTGTGCAAGTCCAAATCTCACCATGTTTCCGGTATAGAAGTACAGCCTGGTCCTGGAAAGTGAGCCTCACACCTTTTTCACGGTGGAAAGTGAGTCTGAAAAATATGTTCACCGTGCAAATGCAAATCTCACCATGTTTCGGTGATACAAGTACAGCCACATCCAGGAAAGAGAGCCTGACAACCCTTTTCAGAGCGGAAATGGAGCCTGAATAATTTTTCAACGTGCAAGTCCAAATCTCACCGCCTTTCCAGCATAGAAAAACAGCCGGCTCCAGGAAATTGAGCCTGATCACCTTTTTCACTGTGGAAACAGCCTGAAAAAATTTTTCACCGTACAAGTCCAAATCGCGCCGCTTCTCCGGCATAGAAAAACAGCCAGCTCCAGGAAATTGAGCCTGACACCTTTTTTATGGTGGAAAGTGAGTCTTAAAAAAAATTTCACCATGCAAATGCAAATCTCACCGTATTTCAGGGATACAAGTACAGCCACATCCAGGAAAGAGAGCCGACAACCCTTTTCACAGAGGAAATGGAGCCTGAAAAATTTTTCATCTTGCAAGCTAAAATCACACTGCCATTCTGGCATCAAGAAACAACCGCTCCAGGAAATTGAGCCTGACCACCTTTTCACAGTGAAATTGAGCCTGAAAACATTTTTTACCACACAAGTCCAAATCTCACCACGTTTCCAGCATAGGAGAACAGCCTAGCTCCAGAAATTGAGCCTGTTTTTCATCGTGAAACAGAGCCTGAAAAAATGTTCACCGTGACAAGTCCAAATCACACTGGTTTTTCAGGCATAGAAAAAGCCAGCTCCAGGAAAGTGGAGTCTGACCACCTTTTGCAAAGCGGGAACGTGAGCCTGAAAATATTTGTTCACTGCACAAGTCCAAATCTCACCTCGCTCCAGCATAGAAAAACAGCCAGCTCCAGAAAACTGAGCCTGACCACCTTTTTCACTGTAGAAAGTGAGGCTTAAAAATGTTTCACCAGCGCAAGTCCAAATTTTACCACGTTTCTGGTATGGGAAGAGCCAGGTCAGGAGAGTGAGGCTGACACCCCTTTTTTCACCATGGAAAGTGAGCAAGAAATTTTCACGCAGAAGTCCAAATCTCAATGCATTTCCAGCATAGAGAAACAGCCGGCTCCAGGAAATTGAGGCCTGACCAGTTTTTCACCACAGAAAGTGAGCCTGAAAAAATTTCACTGCCTCAAGTCCAATCTCACCGCCCTCAGTATAGAAAACAGCCGCCTCTGAAATTGAGCCTCAACACCCTTTTCACAGTGGAAAGTGAGCCTGAAAACAATTTTTCACCACGCAAGTCCAAATCTCACCAGTTTTCCAGCATACGAGAACAGCCAGCTCCAGGAAATTGAGCCTGACCACCTTTTTCACCGCAGAAACTGAGCCTGAAAAAAATGTTCACCATTCAAGTCGAAATCTCACCGCATTTCTGGCATAGAAAAAGAGTCACCGGCAGGAAATTGAGCCTGACCACCTTTTCACCAAGGAAACTGAGGCTGAACAAAATCTTCACTGCACAACTCCAAATCTCACCGCGTTTCTGGCGTAGAAAAACAGCCAACTCCAGGAAAGTGAGCCTGACCACCTTTTTTACCACTGAAAGTGAGCTTAAAAAAATTTCTCACTGCGAAAGTTCAAATCTCAATGCATTTCTGGCATAGAGAAACAACCGACTACTGGAAATTGAGCCTGACCACCTTTTTCACCACAGAAAGTGAGCCTGATTAAATTTTTCACCACACAAGTCCAAATCTCACCACGTTTCTGGCATAGAAGAACAGCCGGTTCCAGAAAACTGAGCCTGACCACCTTTTCACTGCAGAAAGTAAGCCTGAAAATGTTTCCCACTTAAGTTCAAATCTCACCGCGTGTCTCATACAGAAGAACAGCCAGGTCCAGAAAGTGAGCCTGACCACCTTTTTCACAGCAGAAGTGAGTCTGAAAAATTTTCACTGTGCAGGTCCAAATCTGCCATCTTTCCGGCATGAAGAAGAGCCAGGTACAGGAAGTGAGCCTGACCACCTTTTCAACACAGACAATGAGCCTGAAAAAATGTTTCAATGCACAAGTCCAAATCTCACCGCCTTTCTGGTATGGAAGAAGAGCCAGGTTCAGGAAAGTGCTTGATCACCTTTGTCACCATGGAAAGTGAGCTTGAAAAATTTTTCACAGAGCAAGTCAAATCCCACCGATTTCCGGCATAGAAGAACAGCCGGGTCCAGGAAAGGAGCCTGACACCTTTTCACAGTGGAAAGTGAGACTGAAAAAATGTTCACCTATGCAAATGCAAATCTCTTCATGATTCAGGGATACAAGTGCAGCCACATCCAGGAAAGAGAGCCTGACAAACGTTTCTCAGCGTAATGGAGCCTGAAAGATTTTTCACCACGAGTCCAAATCTCACCACCTTTCTGGCATAGAAAACAGCGGCTCCAGGAAATTGAGCCTGACCACCATTCACTGTGGAAACTGAGCCTGAAAAGATTTTTCACCGCACAAGACTAAATCTCACTGCGTTTCCACCATAGAAGAAGAGCCAGGTCCAGGAAAATGAGCCTGACCACCTTTTTCACAGTGGAAAGTGAGCCTGAAAAAATTTTTCACCGTGCAAATGCAAATTTCACTGAGTTTTGGGCATACAAGCAAAGCCGCATCCAGGAAAGAGAGCCTGACAACCCTTTTCACTGCAGAAATGGAGCCTGAAAACTTTTTCACCGCACAAGTCCAAATCTCACCACGTTTCCGGCATAGAAGAACAGCCAGTTCTAGAAAACTGAGCCTGACCACCTTTTCACTGCAGAAAATGAGCCTGAAAATGTTTCACCACGCAATTCAAATCTACCGTTTCTCACATAGAAGAACTGCGGGTCCAGGAAAGTGTCCTGACCACCTTTTTTCACAGCAGAAACTGAGCCTGAAAAAATTTTCACCGTTCAAGTCCAAATCTCACCGACTTCTGGCATGGAAAAGAGCCATGTACAGGGAACTGAGCCTGACCACCTTTGTCACCATGGAAAGTGAGCCTGAAAAATGTTTTCCAACGCTCAAGTCCAATCTCACTGCATTTCTGACATGCAGGACAGCCAGGTCCAGGAAATGAGCCTGACCACCTTTTCACCACAGAAAGTGAGACCTGAAAAATGTTTCACTGCAAAGGTACAAATCTCACCCTGTTTCTGACATGGAATAAGAGCCAGGTCCATGAAAGTGAGGCTGAAACACCTTTTCATGGTGGAAAGTGAGACTGAAAAAATGTTCACCTGTGCAAATGCAAATCTCTCCGTGATTCAGGGATACAAGTGCAGCCACATCCAGGAAAGAGAGCCAGACAACCCTTTTCACTGCGGAAATGGAGCCTGAAAAGATTTTTCACCGCACAAGACTAAATCTCATTGCGTTTCAACCATAGAAGAAGAGTCAGGTCCAGGAAAATGAGCCTGACCACCTTTTTAACCGCAGAAAGTGAGCCTGCAAAAATGGTTCACCGTGCAAATGCAAATTTCACTGAGTTTTGGGCATACAAGCACAGCCGCATCCAGGAATGAGAGTCTGACAACCCTTTTCACTGCAGAAATGGAGCCTGAAAAATTTTTCACTGCACAAGTCCAAATCTCACCACCTTTCTCACATAGAAAAACAGCTGGCTCCAGGAAATTGAGCCTGACCACCTTCTTCACAGTGGAAATTGAGCCTGAAAAATGTTTTCAACACACAAGTCCAAATCTCACCACGTTCCAGCATAGGAGAACAGCCAGCTCCAGGAAATTGAGCCTGACCACCTTTTTCACCATGGAAACAGAGCCTGAAAAGATTTTTCACCAAGCAAGTCCAAATCTCACTGCATTTCTGGCACAGAAAAACAACCAGCTCCAGGAAAGTGAGGCTGACCACCTTTTTCACCGCAGAAAGTGAGCCTGCAAAAATAGTTCACTGCGCAAGTCCAAATCTCACTGTGTTTCCAGTATAGCAGTACAGCCTCATCCAGGAAAGTGAGCTTCACCACCTTTTTCAAGAGTGCCTGAAAAAATTTTTCACTTGCAAATGCAAATCTCACTGCATTTTTGGTATAAGTACAGTCGCGTACAGGAAAGAGAGCCTGACAACCTTTTTCACTGTGGAAATGGAGCCTGAAAGATTTTTCAAGGTGCAAGTCCAAATCTCACTGCCTTTCCGGCATAGAAAAACAGCCGGCTCCTGGAAATTGAGCCTGACCAACTTTTCACAGTGGAAACTGAGCCTGAAAAGATTTTTCACCAAGCAAGTCCAAATCTCACTGCGTTTCTGGCACAGAAAAACAACCAGCTCCTGGAAAGTGAGCCTCACACCTTTTTTACAGTGGAAAGTGAGTCTGAAAAATATGTTCACCGTGCAAATGCAAATCTCACCATGTTTCGGCGATACAAGTACAGCCACATCCAGGAAAGAGAGCCTGACAACCCTTTTCAGAGCGGAAATGGAGCCTGAAAAATTTTTCACCGTGCAAGCCAAAATCACACTGCCATTCTGGCATAGAAAAACAGCCGGCTCCAGGAAATTGAGCCTGACCACCTTTTTCACAGTGGAAATTGAGCCTGAAAACATTTTTCACCACACAAGTCCAAATCTCACCACGTTTCCAGCATAGGAGAACAGCCAGCTCCAGGAAATTGAGCCTGACCACCTTTTTCATCGTGGAAACAGAGCCTGAAAAAAATGTTCACCGTACAATTCCAAATCACACTGGTTTTCAGGCATAGAAAAAAGCCAGCTCCAGGAAAGTGAGTCTGACCACCTTTTGCAAAGCGGAACGTGAGCCTGAAAATATTTGTTCACTGCACAAGTCCAAATCTCACCTCGTCTCCGGCATAGAAAAACAGCCAGCTCCAGAAAACTGAGTCTGACCACCTTTTTCACCGCAGAAAGTGAGGCTGAAAAAATGTTTCACCGCCCAAGTCCAAATTTTACCACGTTTCTGGTATGGAAGAAGAGCCAGGTCCAGGAAAGTGAGGCTAACCACCATTTTCACCACGGAAAGTGAGCAAGAAATTTTTTCACCGCGCAAGTCCAACTCTCAATGCATTTCCAGCATAGAGAAACAGCCGGCTCCAGGAAATTGAGCCTGACCACGTTTTTCACCACGGAAAGTGAGCCTGAAAAAAATTTTCAATGCTCAAGTCCAAATCTCACCGCCTTTCCAGTATATAAAAACAGCCGCCTCCTGGAAATTGAGCCTTACCACCTTTTTCACAGTGGAAAGTGAGCATGAAAACAATTTTTCACCACGCAAGTCCAAATCTCACCAGTTTTCCAGCATATGAGAACAGCCAGCTCCAGGAAATTGAGCCTGACCACCTTTTTCACCACAGAAACTGAGCCTGAAAAACATTTTCACCATTCAAGTCGAAATCTCACCACATTTCTGGCATAGTAAAACAGTCGTCGGCAGGAAATTGAGCCAGACCACCTCTTTCACCAAGGAAACTGAGGCTGAATAAAATCTTCACTGCACAACTCCAAATCTCACCGCATTTCTGGCATAGAAAAACAGTCAACTCCAGGATAGTGAGCCTGAACACCTTTTTTACCACTGAAAGTGAGCTTGAAAAAATTTTTCACTGCGAAAGTTCAAATCTCAATGCGTTTCCAGCATAGAGAAACAGCCGACTACTGGAAATTGAGCCTGACCACCATTTTCACCACGGAAAGTGAGCCTGATTAAATTTTTCACCGCACAAGTCCAAATCTCACCACGTTTCTGGCATAGAAGAACAGCTGGTTCTAGAAAACTGAGCCTGACCACCTTTTTCACTGCAGAAAGTGAGCCTGAAAAACATTTTCACCACGCAAGTTCAAATCTCACTGCGTTTCTCACATAGAAGAACAGCCAGGTCCAGGAAAGTGTGCCTGACCACCTTTTTCACAGCAGAAACTGAGCCTGAAAAAATTTTCACCGTTCAAGTCCAAATCTCACCACTTTTCCAGCATACGAGAACAGCCAGCTCCAGGAAATTGAGCCTGACCAGCTTTTTCACAGCGGAAACTGAGCCTGAAAAAAATGTTCACCATTCAAGTCGAAATCTCACCGCATTTCTGGCATAGAAAAACAGTCGCCAGCAGGAAATTGAGCCTGACCACCTTTTTCACCAGGGAAACTGAGGCTGAACAAAATGTTCACTGCACAACTCCAAATCTCACCGTGTTTCTGGCATAGAAAAACAGCCAACTCCAGGAAAGTGAGCCTGACCACCTTTTTTACCACTGAAAGTGAGCTTGAAAAAAATTTTCACTGCGAAAGTTCAAATCTCAATGCATTTCCAGCATAGAGAAACAGCCGACTACTGGAAATTGAGCCTGACCACCTTTTTCACTGCGGAAAGTGAGCCTGATTAAATTTTTCACCGCACAAGTCCAACTCACACCACATTTCAGGCATAGAAGAACAGCCGGTTCTAGAAAACTGAGCCTGACTACCTTTTTCACTGCAGAAAGTGAGCCTGAAAAACGTTTTCACCACACAAGTTCAAATCTCACTGCGTTTCTCACATAGAAGAACAGCCGGGTCCAGGAAAGTGTGCCTGACCACCTTTTTCACAGCAGAAAGTGAGTCTGAAAAAAATTTTCACTGCGCAGGTCCAAATCTCATCAACTTTCTGGCATGGAAGAAGAGCCAGGTACAGGAAAGTGAGCCTGATCACCTTTTTCAACACAGACAATGAGCCTGAAAAATGTTTCACTGCACAAGCCCAAATCTCACCGCCTTTCTGGTATGGAAGAAGAGCCAGGTCCAGGAAAGTGAGCCTGACCACCTTTGTCACAATGGAAAGTGAGCCTGAAAAAATTTTGCACAGAGCAAGTCCAAATCCCACCGCGTTTCCGGCATAGAAGAACAGCCGGGTCCAGGAAAGTGAGCCTGACACCTTTTTCACAGTGGAAAGTGAGTCTGAAAAAAATGTTCACCATGCAAATGCAAATCTCTTCGTGATTCAGGGATACAAGTGCAGCCACATCCAGGAAAGAGAGCCTGACAACCCTTTTCACAGCGGAAATGGAGCCTGAAAAGATTTTTCACCGCTCGAGTCCAAATCTCACCACCTTTCTGGCATAGAAAAACAGCCAGCTCCAGAAAATTGAGCCTGACCACCATTTCACTGTGGAAACTGAGCCTGAAAAGATTTTTCACCGCACAAGACTAAATCTCACTGTGTTTCCACCATAGAAGAAGAGCCAGGTCCAGGAAAATGAGCCTGACCACCTTTTTCACAGTGGAAAGTGAGCCTGAAAAAATTTTTCACCGTGCAAATGCAAATTTCACTGAGTTTTGGGCATACAAGCACAGCCACATCCAGGAAAGAGAGCCTGACAACCCTTTTCACTGCAGAAATGGAGCCTGAAAACTTTTTCACCGCACAAGTCCAAATCTCACCACGTTTCTGGCATAGAAGAACAGCCAGTTCTAGAAAACTGAGCCTGACCACCTTTTTCACTGCAGAAAATGAGCCTGAAAAATGTTTTCACCACGCAAGTTCAAATCTCACTGCGTTTCTCACATAGAAGAACTGCCGGGTCCAGGAAAGTGTACCTGACCACCTTTTTCACAGCAGAAACTGAGCCTGAAAAAAATTTTCACCGTTCAAGTCCAAATCTCACCGACTTTCCAGCATGGAAAAGAGCCATGTACAGGGAACTGAGCCTGACCACCTTTGTCACCATGGAAAGTGAGCCTGAAAAATTTTTTCACCGCTCAAGTCCAAATCTCACTGCATTTCTGACATACAGGAGCAGCCAGGTCCAGGAAAGTGAGCCTGACCACCTTTTTCACCACTGAAAGTGAGCCTGAAAAAATGTTTCACTGCAAAAGTACAAATCTCACCTTCTGGTATGGAATAAGAGCCAGGTCAGCGAAAGTGAGGCTGAACACCTTTTCACTGTGAAAGTGAGACTGAAAAAATGTTCACCGTGCAAATGCAAATCTCTCCGGTGATTCAGGGATACAAGTGCAGCCACATCCAGGAAAGTGAGCCAGACAACCCTTTTCACTGTGGAAATGGAGCCTGAAAAGATTTTTCACCGCACAAGACTAACTTCACTGCATTTCAACCATAGAAGAAGAGCCAGGTCCAGGAAAATGAGCTGACCACCTTTATGACAGTGGAAGAGAACCTGAAAATGTTTCACCGTACAATACAAATTTCACTGAATTTTGGGCATACAAGCACAGCTGCATCCAGGAATGAGAGCCTGACAACCCTTTTCACAGAGGAAATGGAGCCTGAAAAATTTTTCACCGCACAAGTCCAAATCTCACCACCTTTCTCACATAGAAAAACAGCTGGCTTATGGAAATTGAGCCTGACCACCTTCTTCACAGTGGAAATTGAGCCTGAAAAATGTTTTCAACACACAAGTCCAAATCAAACCACATTTCCAACATAGGAGAACAGCCAGCTCCAGGAAATTGAGCCTGACCACCTTTTTCACCATGGAAACTGAGCCTGAAATCATTTTTCAATGAGCAAGTCCAAATCTCACTGCGTTTCTGGCACAGAAAAACAACCAGCTCCAGGAAATTGAGCCTTACAAACTTTTTCACCGCAGAACGTGAGCCTGAAAAAATTGTTCAGTGTGCAAGTCCAAATCTCACCATGTTTCCGGTATAGAAGTACAGCCTGGTCCCGGAAAGTGAGCCTCACACCGTTTTCACGGTGGAAAGTGAGTCTGAAAAATATGTTCACCGTGCAAATGCAAATCTCACCAAGTTTCGGCGATACAAGTACAGCCACATCCAGGAAAGAGAGCCTGACAACCCTTTTCAGAGCGGAAATGGAGCCTGAAAAATTTTTCACCACGCAAGCCCAAATCACACTGCCTTTCCAGCATAGAAAAACAGCCGGCTCCAGGAAATTGAGCCTGACCACCTTTTTCACAGTGGAAATTGAGCCTGAAAACATTTTTCACCACGCAAGTCCAAATCTCACCATGTTTCCAGCATAGGAGAGCAGCCAGCTCCAGGAAATTGAGCCTGACCACCTTTTTCATCGTGGAAACAGAGCCTGAAAAAATTTCACTGTACAAGTCGAAATCACACTGGTTTTCAGGCATAGAAAAAGCCAGCTCCAGGAAAGTGAGTCTGACCACCTTTACAATCGCGGAAAGTGAGCCTGAAAATATTTAGTTCACTATGCAAGTCCAAATCTCACCACGTTTCCGTAAGTAAAAGTACAGCCTGGTCCAGAAAAGTGAGCCTGACCACCTTTTTCACTGTGGAAGTGAGCCTGGAAAATTTTATACTGTGCAAATGCAAATCTCACCACGCTTCAGGTATACAAGTACAGCTGCGAATTCGGATAGAGAGCCTGACAACCTTTTTCACTGCAGAAATGGAGTCTGAAAAATTTTTCAAGGTAAGTCCAAATCTCACTGCTTCCAGCATAGAAAAACAGCCGCTCCAGAAAATTGAGCCTGACCACCTTTTCCACAGTGGAAATTGGGCCAGAAAACATTTTTCACCACGCAAGTTCAAATCTCACCATGTTTGAAGCTTAGAGAACTGCCATTCCAGGAAATTGAGCTTGACCACCTTTTTCAAGTGGAAACTGAGCCTGAAAATTTTTCACCGTGACAAATCCAACTCACCCTCGCTCCAGCATAGAAAACAGCCAGCTCCTGAAAACTGAGCCTGACCACCTTTTTCACCGCAGAAAGTGAGGCTGAAAAATGTTTCACTGCACAAGTCCAAATTTCACCACGTTTCGGGTTATGGAAGAAGAGCTAGGTCCAGAAAGTGAGGCTGACCACCTTTTCACCACGGAAAGTGAGCAAGAAAAATTTTCACTTCTCAAGTGCAAATCTCACCTCCTTTCCAGTATAGAAAAACAGCCGCCTCCTTGAAATTGAGCCTTACCACCTTTTTCACAGTGGAAAGTGAGCCTGAAAAAATTTTTTCACCACGTAAGTCCAAATCTCACCACTTTTCCAGCATACGAGAACAGCCAGCTCCAGGAAATTGAGCCTGACCACCTTTTTCACAGTGGAAACTGAGCCTGAAAATAATTTTCACCGTTCAAGTCGAAATCTCACCGCATTTCTGGCATAGAAAAACAGTCGCCGGCAGGAAATTGAGCCTGACCACCTTTTTCACCATTGAAACTGAGGCTGAAAAAATGTTAACTGCACAACTCCAAATCTCACCACGTTTCTGGCATAGAAAAACAGCCAACTCCAGGAAAGTGAGCCTGACCACCTTTTTTACCACTGAAAGTGAGCTTGAAAAAATGTTTCACTGTGAAAGTTCAAATCTCAATGCATTTCGCATAGAGAAACAGCCGCTACTGGAAATTGAGCCTGACCACCTTTTTCACCGTGGAAAATGAGCCTGATTAAATTTTTCACCGTGCAAGTCCAAATATCACTACGTTTCTGGCATAGAAGAACAGCCGGTTCCAGAAAACTGAGCCAGACCACCTTTTTCACTGCAGAAAGTGAGCCTGAAAAACGTTTTCACCATGCAAATTCAAATCTCACTGCGTTTCTCACATAGAAGAACAGCCGGGTCCAGGAAAGTGAGCCTGACCACCTTTTTCACAGCAGAAAGTGAGTCTGAAAAAAAGTTTCACTGCGCAGGTCCAAATCTCACCAACTTTCCGGCATGGAAGAAGAGCCAGGTACAGGAAAGTGAGCCTGACCACCTTTTTCAGCACAGAAAATGAGCCTGAAAAAAAGTTTCACTGCACAAGTCCAAATCTCACCGCCTTTCTGGTATGGAAGAAGAGCCAGGTCCAGGAAAGTGAGCCTGACCACCTTTGTCACCATGGAAAGTGAGCTTGAAAAAATTTTTGACAGCGCAAGTCCAAATCCCACCATGTTTCTGGCATAGAAGAACAGCCGGGTCCAGGAAATTGAGCCTGACCACATTTTTCACCACAGAAAGTGAGCCTGAAAAAATGTTTCACTGCGTAAGTCCAAATTTCACTGCGTTTCCAGCATGGAAGAAGAGCCATGTCCAAGAAAGTGAGGCTGACCACCTTTTTCACCATGGAAGGTGAGCATGAAAAATTTTTTCACCATGCAAGTTTAAATCTCAATGCATTTTTAGCATAGAGAAACAGCCAGCTCCAGGAAATTGAGCCTGACCACGTTTTTCATGGCAGAAAGAGAGCCTGAAAAAAAGTTTCACTGCTCAAGTCCAAATCTCACCTCCTTTCCAGCATAGAAAAACAGCCGCCTCCAGGAAATTGAGCCTGACCACCTTTTTCACAGTGGAAAGTGAGCCTGAAAATAATTTTTCACCACGCAGTTGGCCCACCGGCGCAGCGGTTGGATTTATGCATGCGACTCTGGCGACCTGGTTTCGGGAACAGACTCGGGTCACTGGATGGCCAGCTGGGGGGAGAAGGATGGAGTGTCCTAGGGACTGCTCTCCTTCTCTGGGGTGAGGATGGGAGGTGTCCGGGCTCAGATGACCCCTGGTGGAGGCCAGGAGTCATGCAGCTACTGACACAGGCATGAACTGGAGGTGGGGCAAGACGGTCCGCATCATTGCATGACCCCATCTCCCCAAAAAAGGAAAATGGATGCCTCTGCCGGCAATCCTAAATGAAGCTTGCCATGGCTTCAATTAGCCCACCCAGGCCAGCCCTCCGACCTAGTCTGATGACTGCGGCATGCAGCCAGAGTGCCGCAGCCCCACCGTGGGGGGTAAGCCACGGGTATCGGAGGGTGGAGGCCGATATGGGGGTGGAAGTCAGTGGTTCGTGACTGGGCTGAAAGTAATGGGCGGCCGGCAGATAGGGCAGGTGGAGAAAAGATTAAAATGGAAAAAAAAAGAATTTTTCACCATTCAAGTCCAAATCTCACCACGTTTCCAGCATAGGAGAACAGCTGACTCCCAGAAATTGAGCCTGACCACCTTTTTCACCGCAGAAACTGAGCCAGAAAAAAATTTTCACCATTCAAGTCCAAATCTCGCCACATTTCTGGCATAGAAAAACAGCCGCCAGCAGGAAATTGAGCCTGACCACCTTTTTCACCACAGAAACTGAGCCTGAAAAAAATGTTCACCACGCAAGTCCAAATCTCACCGCGTTTCCATCATAGAAAAACAGCCGACTCCAGGAAAGTGAGCCTGACCACCTTTTTCTCCTTGGAAAGTCAGCCTGAAAAAATTTTCTTCACGCAACTCCAAATCTCACTGCGGTTCTGGCAAAGAAAAACATACGGCTCCAGGAAAGTGAGCCTCACCACCTTTTTCACCACTGAAAGTGAGCTTGAAAAACATTTTCACCGCGCAAGTTCAAATCTGAATGTGTTTCCAGCACTGAGAAACAGCAGGCTCCTGGAAATTGAGCCTGACCACCTTTATCACCGCAGACAGTGAGCCTGAAAAAATTTTTCACCGCACAAGTCCAATTCTCACAACGTTTCCGGCATAGAAGAACAGCTGGCTCCTGAAAACTGAGCCTGACCACCTTTTTCACTGCAGAAAGTGAGCCTGAAAAAATTTTTCACTGTGCTACTCCAAATCACACTGCGATTCTCACATAGAACACCAGCTGGGTCCAGGAAAGTGTGCCTGACCACCTTTTTCACAGCAGAAAGTGAGCCTGAAAAAAAAACTTTTCACTGCACAAGTCCAAATCTCACCAATTTTCGGCATGGAAGAAGAGCTGGCACAGGAAAGTGAGCCTGACCACCTTTGTCACCATTGAAAGTGAGCCTGAAAAAATTTTCACGGCGCAAGCCCAATCTGACCGCTCCAGCATAGAAGAACAGCCAGGTCCAGGAAAGTGAGCCTGACCACCTTTATCACTGCAGAAAGTGAGCCTGAAAAATTTTCACCGCGCAAGCACAAATTCTCACCGTGTTTTCACATGGAAGTACAGCCAGGTCCAAGAAAGTGAGGCTGACCACATTTTCACCACGGAAGGTGAGCATGAAAAATGTTTCACCGTGCAAGTCCAAATCTCAATGCATTTCCAGCATAGAGAAACAGCCAGGTCCAGGAAATTGAGTCTGACCATGTTTTCATGGCGGAAAGTGAGCCTGAAAAAATTTCACCGCGCAAGTCCAAATCTCACCGTATTTCCAGCATAGAAAACAGCCGCATCCAGGAAATTGAGCCTGACCACCTTTTCACAGTGGAAAGTGAGCCTGAATAAAATTTCTCACCACGCAGTTGGCCTGCCGGCACAGCAGTTGGATTTCGCATGCAACGCCAGTGACCCGGTTCGGGAACAGACTTGGGTCGCTGGGATGGGTCGGGGAGAAGGATGGAGCATTCTAGGGACTGCCTCCTTCTCCGGGGAGGGAGGGGAGGAGTCCAGAGCTCAGATGACCCCTGGTGGAGGTCAGGAGTCATGCAGCTGCCAGCACAGGCACGTACTGGAGGTGGGGCAAGATGCTCTGTATCATTGCACGACCCTGCCTCCTTGAAAATGAAAATGGATGCAGCTGCTGGCATCCCTAAATGAAGCTCACCATGGCCCAATTAGCCCCCAGGCCAGCCCTCCGACCTAGTCCAATGATCGTGCATGCAGCCAGAGTGCAGTCAGCCACACCGTGGGGGTAAGCCATGGGTATTGGAGGTTGGAGGCCGATATGGGGGTGAAGTCAGTGGTTCATTACTAGGCTGAAAGTAATGGGCGGCCAGCAGATAGGGCAGGTGGAGAAAAGATTAAAAAGGAAAAAAAATTTTTCACAATGCAGTCCAAATCTCACTGCGCTTCCAGCATAGGAGAAAAGCCGACTCCAGAAATTGAGCCTGACCACCTTTTTCACTGCAGAAACTGAGCCAGAAAAAATTTTCACCATTCAAGTCCAAATCTCTCCGCATTTCTGGCATAGAAAAACAGCTGCCAGCAGGAAATTGAGCCTGACCACCTTTTTCTCCTTGGAAAGTGAGCCTGAAAAGATATTTTGCACCACGCAACTCCAAATCGCACCACATTTTGGGCATAGAAAAACTGCCAGCTCCAGGAAAGTGAGCCTCACCACCTTTTTCACCACTGAAAGTGAGCTTGAAAACATTTTTCACTGTGCAACTCCAAATCTCACCGCGTTTCGGACATAGAAAAACAGCCGGCTCCAGGAAAGTGAGCCTCACCAACTTTTTCACCACTGAAAGTGAGCTTGAAAAAATTTTTCACCATGCAAGTTCAAATCTCTATGCGTTTCTGGCATTGAGAAACAGCAGGCTCCAGGAAATTAGGCCTGACCACCTTTATCACTACACGGAAAGAGAGCCTTAAAAAATTTTTCACCACCCAAGTGCAAATCTCACCGCTTCTGGCATAGAAGAACAGCCGGCTTCAGAAAACTGAGCCTGACCACCTTTTTCACTGCAGAAAGTAAGCCTGAAAAAAATTTTCACAGCACAACTCCAAATCACACTGCGTTTCACACATAGAAGAACAGCCGTGTCCAGCAAAGTGTACCTGACTATCTTTTTCACAGCAGAAAGTGAGCCTGAAAAAATGTTTCACTGCACTAGTCCAAATCTCACCGACTTCTGGAGTGGAAGAAGAGCCATGAACAGGAAAGTGAGCCAGACCACCTTTGTTACCATGGAAAGTGAGCCTGAAAAAATTTTTCACCATGAAAGTCCAAATCGCACCGCATTTCTGATATAGAAGAACAGCTGGCCCCAGGAAATTTAGCCTGACCACCTTTTTAACTGTGGAAACTGAGCCAGAAAACATTTTTCAATGCGCAAGTCCAAATCTCACTGCGTTTCTGGCATAGAAGAACAGCCGTGTCCAGGAAAGTGAGCCTCACCAACTTTTTCACCACAGAAAGTGAGCCTGAAAAAAGTTTCACAGCGCAAGTCCAAATTTCATCGTGTTTTCTGGCATGGAAGAAGAGCCAAGTCCAGGAAAATGAGGCTGACCACCTTTTTCAACACGGAAAGCAAGCATGAAAATTTTTTTCACTGTGCAAGCACAAATCTCACCGTGTTTCCAGCATAGAAAAACAGCCACCTCCAGGAAATTGAGCCTGACCACCTTTTTCACAGTGGAAAGTGAGCCTGAAAAAAAATTTTCAGACACGGAAGTCCAAATCTCACCACATTTCCAGTATAATAGAACAGCCAGCTCCTGTAAATTGAGCCTGACCACAGTTTTCACCACGGAAACTGAGCCTGAAAAAAATTTTCACCGCGCATTTCCAAATCTAACCGCCTTTCCAGCATAGAAAAACAGCCGGCTACAGGAAATTGAACCTGCCCACCTTTTACAGTGGAAATTGAGCCTGAAAAAATGTTTCAGCATGCAAGTCCAAATCTCTCCACGTTTCCAGCATAGGAGAATAGCCGGCTCCAGGAAACTGAGTCTGACCACCTTTTTCTCCATGGAAACTGAGCCTGAAAAAATGTTTCACCGTGCAATTCCAAATCTCACTGAGTTTCAGGTATGCAAGTACAGCTGCATCTAGGAAAGAGAGCCTGCCAACCCTTTTCACTGCAGAAATGGAGCCTGAAAATTTTTTCACCGCACAAGTCCAAATCTCACCGCCTTTCTGGCATAGAAAAACAGCCGGCTCCAGGAAACTGAGCCTGCCCACCTTTTTCACAGTGGAAATTGAGCCTGAAAAAATTTTTCAGCACACAAGTCCAAATCTCACCATGTTTCCAGCACAGGAGAACAGCCGGCTCCAGGAAATTGAGCCTGACTACCATTTTCACTGTGGAAACTAAGCCTGAAAATATTTTTCACCATGCAAGTCCAAATCTCACCACGTTTCCAGCATAGAAAAACAGCCAGCTCCAGGAAAGTGAGGCTGACCACCTTTTTCACTGCAGAAAGAGAGCCTGCAAAAATTGTTCACTGCGCAAGATCAAATCTCACCCAATTTCCGGTATAGAAGTACAGCCTAGTCCAGGAAAATGAGCCTGACCACCTTTTCACCATGGAAAGTGAGCCTGAAAAATGTTTTCACTGTGCAAATGCAAATCTCACCGCGTTTCATGCCTACAAGTACAGCCGCATCCAGGAAAGAGAGCCTGACAACCTTTTTCATTGCGGAAATGGAGTCTGAAAAATTTTTCAAGGTGCAAGTCCAAATCTATCCACCTTTCTGGCATAGAAAAACAGTCAGCTCCAGGAAATTGAGCCTTACAACCTTTTTCACCGCAGAACATGAGCCTGAAAAAATTGTTCAGCACGAAGTCCAAATCTCACCACGTCTCCAGCATAAAAAACAGCCAGCTTCAGGAAAGTGAGGCTGACCACCTTTTTCACCACAGAAAGTGAGCCTGCAAAAATTTTTACTGTGCAAGTCCAAATCTCACAATGTTTCCATTTTAGAAGTATAGCAGGCTCCAGGAAAGTGAGACTTACAACCTTTTTCACCACAGAACGTGAACCTAAAAATATTGTTCACTGGTCAAGTCCAAATTTCATCACATTTCCAGTATAAAAGTACAGCCTGGTCTAGGAAAGTGAGCCTGACCACCTTTTTCACTGTGGAAAGTGAGCCTGAAAAAAATTTTCACCATGCAAATACAAATCTCACCACATTTCGGGCATACAGTACAGCCTGGTCCAGGAAAGAGAGCTCTGATAACCCTTTTCACTGCGGAAACAGAGCCTGAACATTTTTTTCACCACGCAAGTCAAATCTCACCGCTTTTACAGCACAGAAAACAGCCAGCTACAGGAAATTGAACCTGACCACCTTTTCACAGTAGAAATTGAGCCTGAAAACATTTTCTACCATGCAAGTCCAAATCTCACCACGTTTCCAGCATAGGAGAACAGCTGGCTCAGGAAATTGAGCCTGACAACCTTTTTCAGAAGGAAACTGAGCCTGAAATAATTGTTCACTGTACAAGTCCAAATCTCACCGCGTCTCCGGCATAGAAAAACAGTCAGCTCCAGGATAAGTGAGGCTGACAACCTTTTTCACCACTGAAAGTGAGCTTGAAAAAATTTTTCGGAGCGGAAGTATAAATCTCAATGTGTTTCCGGCAGAGAGAAACAGCCGGATCCAGGAAATTGAGCCTGAAAACCTTTTTCACTATGGAAAGTGAGCCTGAAAAAATTATTCACCGAGAAAGTCAAAATCTCATCATGTTTCAGGCATAGAAGAACAGTCAGCTCCAGATAACTGAGCCTGACCTCCTTTTTCACCGCAGAAAGTGAGCCAGAAAACATTTTTCACTGCGCAAGTCCAAATCTCACCACATTTCTGGCATAGAAGAACAGCCTTGTCCAGGAAAGTGAGCCTCACCACCTTTTTCACCGCAGAAAGTGAGCCTGAAAAAATTGTTCATTGCGCAAGTCCAAATCTCTCTGCATTTCTCACATAGAAGAACAGCCGGGTCCAGGAAAGTGTGCCTGACCACCTTTTTCACAGCAGAAAGTGAGCCTGAAAAAACATTTCACTGCACAAGTCCAAATCTCACTGACTTTCTGGCATGGAAAGAGCCATGTACAGAAGTGAGCCTAACCACCTTTGTCACCATGGAAAGTGAGCCTGAAAAAATGTTTCACACGCGAAGTCCAAATCTCATCGTTTCCAACATAGGGGAGCAGCCAGGTCCAGGAAAGTGAGCCCGACCACCTTTTTACACACAGAAAGTGAGCCTGAAAAATGTTTCACTGCACAAGTACAAATCTCACCCAGTTTCTGGTATGGAAGAAGATCCAGGTCAAGGAAAGTGAGGCTGAACACCTTTTACACAGCGGAAAGTGTGCTTGAAAAAAATTTTCACACTGCAAGTCCAAATCTCACTGGCCCAGATATTCAAACTGCACTCAAAACTAGCGCAACAGCAGGAGCAAGCACAAACCAGTTGCGCAAATGCGCAACAGGTGCGATATTCAAACATGGAGCAGAGCAAATTGTGCAAGCATCCAACGTCTGAATATCGCACATACTGCGCCATCGTGCAACCAGGAAGGAGAAGCTGAGCCAAAATGTTGCACCATGGAGCAACCAGGGAAGCTCAGCTGAGCATTCCAGAGCTGCCATAGTGCAAGCACAGCCCCCCCCAGAGCAATGGAACTGCACATCCAGGGAGGCAGGCTGGGACCCACCGCCAGCCATGCCACACATGGGCACAGGAACACACTGCAGAACCCACACCACACCTGCACACCCCAAGCACAGCATCACGGGGTGGGATGGATGATCCACGTGCCCATGGGGACAAGCCAACAAAGCATAGTAGAGCCATGACACCCCAGCACAACCACCGGCAGGCGGAGAGTGCCACACACAGGGGTTGACAACCACAGTGCACATCAGCCCCCCGTACGCACAGCACACCCTGCACCGTGACCCCAAGACACCACCCATGTGCAGTGACTGGCACTGCAGGAAACACCATGCATCCCCCCTGGCACACGTCAACCCCGTGCTGCAGAGAAGCATACAAGCCAGACCCACCCTGTGCACCCAGCAGTGGGTGGCAGCAGATGACAAGACCAACAGAAAGTCAATGCCATGCTGGTGATACCTCCCCATGCACACACACGCACACACACACACACACACATGTACCCAGGACCATACCACCCCAGATGGCTTGTACACCACTGCAACTGAGCAACCATAGCCAGCTGCAAATCAGAGACCAACACAGCATTCATATCAAAATATAAATGTATTATCAAAGAGTAAAGTACAAAACAATCAACCAGAACTATTTACAAGGGGGGGATGCGTACAAGGTCGGGTTGGTCAAGGGGTAGGGATTACAAACTTGGAGAGGGAAGGCAGGGTGGTAGAGATGGGAGAAGTGGGAAGGGTAAAAACAATTTATGGTCCCGCCGGCTGCCCGTCTCCTGGCTGGTGTTGGCCCGTCCCATGCCGCCTCCTCCGAAGGCCATGCCTGTGGATGGACTGCAGGATGGCTTGGTTGTCCTCCAGCAGCTGTCTCATGCTCCGGACATCCCTCCCAATGAGCCGGAGAACCTCGAGGCCTAGGAAAATGGGAACACAGTCAATGGCTGTGACTGACCACAACCCTGAACACCACCCAACCTGCAAGCCATATAGCCCAATGTCCCACACCTGTGATGGCGTACACCCACCCACAGTGAAGATGCACATGGCCATCACAAACAGGCAGCACCAGCTATGCGCACCACTTCCCACACACACACACACACACACTGCCCACATCCATCACAGTACAAACAAGGCTGGCAAGTGACATGGCAACATGGTGCGATGCCAGTTACACAGCTATTTGCCCAGTGCATGCCTGGACCACCAGTGACGCATACACAGACGTGCTGTGATACTGCACAGTGATGCATGTCACCTGTGTCATGCCTACATACATAGATACATAGACAGTGTCGTCAGATAAGGGTCTATGGCAAACCCAGTCTGTCCATATGAGCTTGTAAGTTCACGTTGTTTCCCTAGAAGTCTGTTGCCCCTTACCCCTGATCTCCAGAATTCCTTCATGTCTGTCCCCTGCAGTCTGAAATCCGTGATTGTGTCAGCCCCACCACTTCCTCTGGCAGGGTGTTCCACTTGTCCACCACCCGCTCTGTGAAGACAGTCCATCACATGTGTCCTCTGAATCGTCCTCCTCCAACTTCATCCCATGCACTCTAATCCTGGAACATCTTTTTCACTTCAAAAAGTGTGTCCTGCACCCTGATCCCCCCTGTAAGATACCTGTATGTCTCCATCATATCCCCTCTCTCCCCCCTCCCCTCCAGGGAGTACATGTTCAGTTCCTTCAACCTGTCGTCATAGGACCCGTGATGCAAGCCATGCACCATCTTTGTTGCCCTCCTCTGAACCTTCCCTGGCCACTCTACGTCCTTACGTAGGTATGGTCTCCGGAAATGTACACTGTACTCCAGGTGGGGCCTCACTAGTGTCTTGTATAGTGGAATTATGACATCCCCTTTCCTGCATGGTTGTATTGTGCAGGGCTAGTGGACTTCCCCCGCAGCATGCAATAGCATCCATGAAGTCATGATACTCACATTGCTCAAGCAGCTCTGTCTGCCGCTGTTGACCTGTTGCTGCGGCTGCTGCTGCTGCATCCGGGGGGCAACTCCTGCTGCCACCGGGGCCCTGGCATGGCCCTCCTCATCCCAGCCCTGCATCCTCAGATCCCGGCCTGTGGGAGACATATGTTGAGACAAACATCAGTGTGACTCAAAGCAGAGTGCCCCCTGCCCCAGTGAGAGTGCCTGCCACAGCCATAACCATCCATGCACAGCTGCCCACACTGACACAGCCAACCGTGTCCGAGCCGGCACCTATGCACAGCCACCCAAGCAGACACACACCCCTACAGAGAATATAGGTGCATAGATGGTACACTCACCTGGCCTAGGCACCACGCCCCACCTGGCACGCGAACGCAGCCATGTCAAGAGTTCCGTCTCCCTCCGGCGGAGGTCACCGTACCGGTGCCGGCACTGCTCAGCAGACCGGCCCCAGCCAGTGACCTCCACCAGGTCAGTGGCCACTTGCTGCCACACGTGGGTCCTAGGCATGGTGAGGGCGCCTCACCATACAGTGCCTCACAGTGGGGCTCCACCAGGGCCACCAGGTTGGCCACTTCAAGCTGGCTCCAGGACACCACCTCCTCCTAGCCATGGCACCAACTTTACAGCTGGCAAATGGCGCCGGCCTGCGCGCCGTGACCCCACATAGGTTGTTGCGCAATAGACCACCACAGGCTCCAATCGCGCTGTTCGAACAGCGCCGTCACTTTACATGGCGCTGTCACCAGACAGCGCAATAGGGATGTACACATGGCATGCGAACAGTGCCAGAGGGCAGAGGGCATACACAAGGTCACGGCAATGACGCAAGGCTATGCACAGCGCCATAGGACGTATAGGCATCCTGCACGACTGCCAAGCTAAGCACCAGTGCCACAGTGGACTATCGCGCAGTAGTGCCACAGCGCCATATAGTGCCCAGTGCTGTAGCGCCACTGGCACAATGGTGGCCATGGCCTGAATCGCCTGTCGCGCTCAGCAGGTCTGCAGCACAATAGACGCATGTGTAAGCTGTCTGGGCATGCTCAATGCAGTGTAGCACGCAGCCACAAACATGCGCCATTGGCTCAGCCGGACCTTCCGTATTGCGCAAAGCGCAAATACGCAATATTCAGCTGACATATGCAAATCATTCGATCAGCCATTCAAAGGTGCAGTGGCACGATTAGC
The DNA here is from genome assembly GCA_016271365.2 of Neoceratodus forsteri. Lineage (NCBI taxonomy): Eukaryota > Metazoa > Chordata > Ceratodontiformes > Ceratodontidae > Neoceratodus > Neoceratodus forsteri. Next base: position 90,984,342 of record CM028136.1, read on the forward strand.
ATGTCATTAAAGTAGCGCCGCACCTCATTTGCATGTGTTGCGCTACAAAAATGCGACAGTGGGTTGTGCTGGCCAGATTTGGTTACTGCAGGTGAGAGGTGAGTTACATGCTGTGTGATGCTCAGGACAATGCTCTCGGGCAGGGGTGCGGAGGATGAAAGGCTGATGGGGCTGGAGCATGAAAGGGCACTTAGAAAGGGACAAAGGCACCCTTTCGATCAGTATCTGCCGCGGGAGAGGACACGGGGGCTTCGGCTCCCCGGGCTGGCAGCTATGCTCATGGGGAAATGCTGTCGACTGCACAGTGACAGGTGTCCACTTCCACCTATACAGATCACCATGACTGACCAGAGCCAAGCTGAGGGTGTGGACGGCGGGCGAGGAGGAGGCCGAACTTCACCGCTGCGAGACAGAGGCCCTTCCAGGCCTCACCTGGAGGATGAGCCACTATTGAGTGGATGGAGGGCACCTCAGGAGCATGCAGCTGCATGGGAGGGGTAGCTGGCCATCAACCTGCATGGAAGCCACCAGCGCCGCAGGAATGCAGGAAGAAGATGGGGACTGACCGCAGGAGGCTGAAGGAGAAGGTGGCAGCCTTCAGGGTGGCATGCTGGCACTGGTGGGGCTCACCAGTGGTGGTGCAGCTGACCCTACACAGAGGAGACACTGGTAGTGGCCATGCAGCCGAGTGCCATTGCGGGCGCATTGGTGGAGGATTCCAGACAGGTGGAAGCCCATCACTGCATGATATGACATGGTGGTGTTGTTGGGGGGGGCTGTTGATCACATGCACTCACATGTACTCTCTTTCTGTTACAGATCCTGTTCGTCTGCAGGAGATGGTGGTGGGTCCAGACAGTGAGGCAGACCTGCTGGACGTGGAGGAGGGACCATCCACCTCTGCCACCAGCCTGCAGGCACTGCAGCAGCATGCACGCTGGGCCAACAACTCCGGTGTCAGTGATACGGATGCAGGGGTGCACAGCCTGTGTCACAGCAGTCTGGCATGCAGGTATGCCAGCATGCTGTGACTATGGCAGTGGCACGCACCTGCACCATTGATGATAGCAGGCCTGCAATGGGCAGTGATAGGTGTGTGTCCCATGACGGACACATGGCAGGCCAGCACATGCCCCTGGGCCTCCTGGTTCACACCTGTACCAGCATGCTGGCACAGTCCCAGGCTGTGCCTGTCAGCACCGTGGGGCAGCACCGTGGCTGTGCAGGTGTCTGGCACTGTTGCAGCACGGAGGTGGCACAGGTGGACCTGGGGCTCAGCAGTTGGAGGGCGGCAGCAGCAGTCGCACACCAGGTCTGGGGGTACAGTGTCAGCAGTGGCACATGTCCACCGCCTTTGATCCGTCCATACCTGGTCCTGGCAAACAGCGCCCACCCTCAGGGGTGCTGTGCACCAGGACCGTCCACACCCTGGGGGTCACGATGCCATTGGGGCAGTACCCATTTTGACGGCACACCTGCCTGCTGCAGGACTCGGTACAGCTGCAGGGGCGGGTTGCAAGGTCCGTGAGGCACTTGTTCAGTCCGTGGAGCGCATAGCAGGAGTGTGCTCGGGACCGAGCTGAGCTAGTCCTTGCGCGGACGGATGTGACCGCTGCCATTGACAGGCTGACCCAGGCAGTGGTCTCTGTCGCGGACACATTGGCCACACTGTCAGGTGCCCCTGTACCACACACCCCACACAGTGCGCTCTCCACTCCCCATTCCCGGCATCATGCGACACCAGGCCTGTCGATGCTGGGTTCTGCTGTGGGCATCCCGAGCACCCCTGGTGCAGGTTTGTTTGGCAGGATGCAGACCCCTGTGCGGGCAAGGTCGCGTTCGCACAGTGGGACCCCTGGTGGTGCACCAGCGCCACCCGATGTGGCCCCTGCTCAGCCTGCCAGTGCTGCTGGGCCACGGCGGGCCGCCCATGCATCCGTGGGCCGTGGGACAGTGCTACCTGACTGAGCTGTCTCCCAGTGCAGGCCCTGTCTGGTGCTGCCCTGTGTGCATGTGGTCAGGCGGTGGGCAGTGCACTGCTGGGTGCTCTGCTCACTAAGCTGACACACGGACCACCTGCACACCTCCCAACTGCTGTCCACAGGTGCATGTGCATGATGATGCCTGCATTGCACTGTACACCAAGGTGGGGTGCCCAGGTCCTGATACACGCACGTGGACAGTCCAGGTGGTGGGGTGGTTGGTGGTGCTGTGTGTTGGCAATGGTCATTTCCGCAGTGCTGTGCTGCTGCCCATGTTGCTGCCTGTGTGTGTGTGTGTCCATATGAGTGCTCACCCTCTGATGGTGTGTTGGTATGCCTGGAACCTTTAACTCCCTGACCTTCATGCACGGTGTGTTCCCCTGTGTGCCTGTGGTTTGCGATGGACAGTGTTGCCTGCACATGTCCCCTTGACTTACCTGTGTTGGGTGAGTGCTCTTCTGCAATGGTGTCCTGGTGCAGCTGGGCCTGCCGGGTCAGTCGGGGGTCCCTCCGTCCTGGGGGGGCTGCTCATCACCCACATCACCGGCGCCACTGGTGTCCCCATCGCTGTCCCCCCCTTGGACCTGTATGGCTATCCCATGGTCTTTGGTCATGTTGTGCAGGCTGCAACAGGCCAGGAATATCCCACAGGCCTTTTGGGGTCTGTACTGTAGGGCTCCGCCGGAGGTGTCCAGGCATCGGAAGCATGCCTTGAGCATCCCAAACACCCACTCTATGATGTTACGTGTTGTGGCATGTGCCTCATTAAAACATAGCTGCGGGGTCATGGGGCACCGGTACGGTGTGAGTAGCCAGGGACGGAGTGGGTATCCGCAGTCACCTGTGTGGAGATAGTGGAGATCAGTGTCATGTCAGGTCCATATTGCCCATATCCTTGTGTGCCACTACCATGGCACCTGTGTCATTCCCACCCTTGCACAGAGTTTGCATTCCATACATGTGTACTACCCACTAGATGACCCGTGGGGATGTTCCCACTGAATCGATGGCACAGTGCAGACTGGTGCCATATGAAGGCATCATGTGCTCCACCAGGGTGTGTGGCACAGACATTGATAATGCGCCCAGTGGCATCACACACCACCTGGCAGTTGACACTGGAAAAGCCCTTCGTTCCGGATAAGCCTGGCCGCCGGGCCAGGTGGTGTGCGCGAATGGCCACATGGGTGCAGTCTATGGCCCCTAGCACACCAGGCATATGTGCTACCCTGTGGAACTCCTGCATGTTTGTTGTACGCTCTGCTGCAGTGCTGGGGAAATGGATGTACTCCGCAGCATGAGGCAGCAGTGCGCTGAGGAATTGGGTGAGGATGCGTGACGTGGCCAACTGTGTAATGCCTGTGGTGTCCCCTGTCGGCCTCTGGAAGGTGCCCGTGACGAGCAGGCACATGCAGGCTGTCACCTTGGTCTCCATGGACAGAGCATGACTCCGTCGTGAGGGTGCCTGCATCACATCACTGCACAGCTCGCAGAGCCATCTCAGTATTGCCCTGTTCAGGTGGTACCAGGCCACAATCTCGATGTCTGTGTACAGCTCGAAGCTGATGCGGGCACGATACCGCCTGTCGGGGGCATACCGCCGACGGGCCTCCGCTGCCACGCCCCTCCGCATGGTGTCTCACCTCATTACAGCTTCCATGTGGAAGCTGACACTGTCCATCTCCCTGGCTTCTGCCCCCGCGCTGCTGTTCTGGTGTTACCCCACTGCCCCACTGCTGCTTCCACTGCACCGGCACCCCACTGGCCTCTCTGTCCTCCTGGACCCACTGTCCCTCTCTGCCCTTCCAGCTCCTGTCTCTCCTTCTCTCTCTGTCTCTCTCCCCAGTTTGCGGCCTGCTAGGGGTTTGTGCCCTTCATGTAGCTGCTGGCTTTGGCTCAAAATCGGTACTCTGCCTTCCGGCTGAGCCACTCTCAGCATTGGCGCAACTGATATCGCATTGCGCACTTTATGCATGGATCCGCCCCCTTCAGTTGCGCATGCCTTCATTTCCATTGCGCTGTTACTCAGCATGTTTTCGGTGGTGCAACTGGCCCCTTCTGAATATCGCAGAATGGCGCATTTTTGGAGTTGAGCACGCGCAACCCTGTTGCGCATGGCGCAACCCTTTTGAATATCTGGGCCACTGTGTTTCCAGCACAGAGAAACAGCCGGCTCCCGGAAATTGAGCCTGACCACCTTTTTCACTGCAGAAAGTGAGCCTGAAAAAATTTCTCACTGCACAAGTACAAATCTCACCACGTTTCCAGCATAGGAGAACAGCCGGCTCCAGGAAATTGAGCCTGACCACCATTTTCACTGTGGAAACTGAGCCTGAAGACATTTTTCACCGTGCAAGTCCAAAGCTCACCACGTATCCAGCATAGAAAAACAGCCAGCTCCTGGAAAGTGAGGCTGTCCACCTTTTCACCACAGAAAGTGAGCCAGGATAAATTGTTTACCACGCAAGTCCAAATCTCACAATGTTTCCATTTTAGAAGTATAGCAGGGTCCAGGAAAGTGAGACTTACAACCTTTTTTACAACAGAACGTGAACCTGAAAATATTGTTCACTGCGCAAGTCCAAATTTCATCACGTTTCCAGTGTAAAAGTACAGCCTGGTCCAGGAAAGTGAGCCTGACCACCTTTTTCACAGTGGAAAGTGACCTGAAAATTTTTTTCCGGATGAAAAGGCAAATCTCATGACGTTTCCGGCATACAACTACAGCCACATCCTGGAAAGAGAGCCTTAAAACCTTTTTCACTGTGGAAATGGAGCCTGAAAATTCTTTCAAGTTGCAAGCCCAAATCTCACAGCATTTCCGCATAGAAAACAGCCGGCTCCAGGAAATTGAGCCTTACAACCATTTTCACCAACGGAACGTGAGCCTTGAAAAATTGTTTACTGCACAAGTCCAAATCTCAATGTGTTTCTGGTAAAGAAGTACAGCCTGGTCCAGGAAAGTGAGCCTGAGCACCTTTTTCACCATGGAAAGTGAGCCTGAAAAAATTTTCACCGTGCAAATACAAATCTCACCACGTTTGGGCATAAAGTACAGCCGGCTCAGGAAAGAGATCCTGACAACCCTTTCACTGCGGAAACAGAGCCTGAAAATATTTTCACCACGCAAGTCAAATCTCATCACCTTAACAGCATAGAAAAACTGCCAGCTACAGGAAATTGAACCTGACCACCTTTTTCATAGTGGAACTTGAGCCTGAAAACATTTTTCACCACACAAGTCCAAATCTCACCACATTTAAAGCATAGGAGAACAGCCAGCTCCAGGAAATTGAGCCTGACCACCTTTTTCAGAAGGAAACTGAGCCTGAAATAATTGTTCACCGTACAAGTCCAAATCTCACCACGCTCCTGCATAGAAAAACAGTCAGCTCCAGGATAAGTGAGGCTGACAACCTTTTTCACCACTGAAAGTGAGCTTGAAAAAAATTTTCGCTGCGGATGTATAAATCTCAATGTGTTTCTGACATAGAGAAACAGCCGGCTCCAGGAAATTGAGCCTGAAAACCTTTTTCACCACAGAAAGTGAGCCTGAAAAAATTATTCACTGAGAAAATCAAAATCTCACCACGTTTCAGGCACAGAAGAACAGTCAGCTCCAGATAACTGAGCCTGACCACCTTTTTCACCGCAGAAAGTGAGCCAGAAAACATTTTTCACTGCGCAAGTCCAAATCTCACCACGTTTCTGGCAAAGAAGAACAGCCTTGTCCAGAAAAGTGAGCCTCGCCACCTTTTTCACCGCAGAAAGTGAGCCTGAAAAAATGTTTCACTGCTAAGTCCAAATTTCACATGCTTTCTGGCATGGAAGAATAGCCAGGTCCAAGAAAGTGAGGCTGACCACATTTTCACCACGGAAGGTGAGCATGAAAAATGTTTCACCGCAAGTCCAAATCTCAATGCATTTCCAGCATAGAGAAACAGCCGCTCCAGGAAATTGAGTCTGACCACGTTTTCATGGCGGAAAGTGAGCCTGGAAAAATTTCACCGCGCAAGTCCAAATCTCACCGCATTTCCAGCATAGAAAACAGCCGCTCCAGGAAATTGAGCCTGACCACCTTTTTCACAGTGGAAAGTGAGCCTGAAAAAAATTTCTCACCACGCAGTTGGCCCGCTGGCACAGCAGTTGGATTTCGCATGATGCACGCCAGTGACCCGGGTTCAGGAATGGACTTGGGTCGCTGGAGGGGATGGTCGGGGAGAAGGATGGAGCATCCTGGGACTGCTCTCCTTCTCCGGGGAGTCGGGAGGAGTCCAGAGCTCAGATGACCCCTGGTGGAGGTCAGGAGTCATGCAGCTGCCAGCACAGGCACGTACTGGAGGAGGGGCAAGATGCTCTGTGTCATTGCACGACCTTGCCTCCTTGAAAAAGGAAAATGGATGCAGCTGCTGGCATCCCTAAATGAAGCTCACCATGGCTTCAATTAGCCCCCCAGGCCAGCCCTCCGACCTAGTCCGATGACTGCGGCATGCAGCCAGAGTGCAGTAGCCACACCATGGGGGGTAAGCCATGGGTATTGGAGGATGGAGGCCGATATGGGGGGGGAGTCAGTGGTTCATGACTAGGCTGAAAGTAATGGGCGGCCAGCAGATAGGGCAGGTGGAGAAAAGATTAAAAAGGAAAAAAAAATCATTTTTCACCATGCAAGTCCAAATCTCACTACGTTTCCAGCATAGAACAACAGCCGACTCCCAGAAATTGAGCCTGACCACCTTTTTCACTGCAGAAACTGAGCCAGAAAAAAATTTTCACCGCACAAATCCAAATCTCACCACGTTTCCTGAATAGAAAAACAGCTGGCTTCAGGAAAGTGAGCCTGACCACCTTTTTCTCCTTGGAAAGTGAGCCTGAAAAAATTTTTCACCACGCAACTCCAAATCTCACCACATTTTGGGCATAGAAAAACTGCCAGCTCCAGGAAAGTGAGCCTCACCACCTTTTTCACCACTGAAAGTGAGCTTGAAAACATTTTTCACTGCGCAACTCCAAATCTCACCGCGTTTCGGACATAGAAAAACAGCCGGCTCCAGGAAAGTGAGCCTCACCACTTTTCACCAGTGAAAGTGAGCTTGAAAAAATTTTTCACCATGCAAGTTCAAATCTCTATGTGTTTCTGGCATTGAGAAACAGCAGGCTCCTGGAAATTAGGCCTGACCACCTTTATCACTACGGAAAGAGAGCCTTAAAAAATTTTTCACCACCCAAGTGCAAATCTCACCGCGTTTCTGGCATAGAAGAACAGCCGGCTTCAGAAAACTGAGCCTGACCACCTTTTTCACTGCAGAAAGTAAGCCTGAAAAAAATTTTCACCCCACAACTCCAAATCACACTGCGTTTCTCACATAGAAGAACAGCCGTGTCCAGGAAAGTGTACCTGACCATCTTTTTCACAGCAGAAAGTGAGCCTGAAAAAATGTTTCACTGCACTAGTCCAAATCTCACTGACTTGCTGGAGTGGAAGAAGAGCCATGAAGAGGAAAGTGAGCCTGACCACCTTTGTCACCATGGAAAGTGAGCCTGAAAATTTTTTACCATGAAAGTCCAAATCTCACCGCATTTCTGATATAGAAGAACAGCTGGCCCCAGGAAATTGAGCCTGACCACCTTTTAACTGTGGAAACTGAGCCTGAAAAATTTTCACTGCACAAGACCAAATCTCACCGTGTTTCCACCATTGAAGAAGGGCCAGGTCCAGGAAAGTGAGCCTGACCACCTTTTTCACTGCAGAAAATGAGCCTGAAAAAATTCTCACCGCGCAAGTACAAATCTCACCACGTTTCCAGCATAGAAAAACAGCCAACTACTGGAAAGTGAGGCTGTCCACCTTTTTCACCACAGAACATGAGCCAGGATAAATTGTTTACCACGCAAGTCCAAATCTCACCGCATTTCCGGCATAGAAAAACAGCCAGCTTCAGGAAATTGAGCCTGACCTCCTTTTTCACAGTGTGATTGAGCCTGATAACATTTTTCACCATGCAAGTCCAAATCTCACCACGTTTCCAGCATAGGAGAACAGCTGGCTCCAGGAAATTGAGCCTGACCACCTTTTTCATGTGGAAACTGAGCCTGAAATAATTTTTCACCGTACAAGTCCTAATCTCACCACGTCTGCAGCATAGAAAAACAGCCAGCTCCAAGAAAGTGAGGCTGACCACCTTTTTCACCACAGAAAGTGAGCCTGCAAAAATTTTTACTGTGCAGGTCCAAATCTCACAATGTTTCCATTTTAGAAGTATAGCAGCATCCAGGAAAGTGAGACTTACAACTTTTACAACAGAACGTGAACCTGAAAATATTGTTCACTGGTCAAGTCCAAATTTCATCACGTTTCCAGTATAAAAGTACAGCCTGGTCCAGGAACATGAGCCTGACCACCTTTTTCACTGTGGAAAGTGAGCCTGAAAAAAATTTTCACTGTGCAAATACAAATCTCACCACGTTTCGGGCATACAAGTACAGCCTGGTCCAGGAAAGAGAGCCTGACAACCCTTTTCACAGCGGAAACAGAGCCTGAAATTTTTTTCACCACGCAAGTAAAATCTCATCACCTTAACAGCATAGAAAAACAGCCAGCTACAGGAAATTGAGCCTGGCCACCTTTTTCACTGTGGAAATTGAGCCTGAAAACATTTTTCACCACACAAGTCCAAATCTCCCCTCGTTTAAAGCATAGGAGAACAGCCAGCTCCAGGAAATTGAGCCTGACCACCTTTTTCAGAAGGAAACTGAGCCTGAAATAATTGTTCACCGTACAAGTCCAAATCTCACCACGTCTCCTGCATAGAAAAACAGTCAGCTCCAGGATAAGTGAGGGCTGACAACCTTTTCACCACTGAAAGTGAGCTTGAAAAATTTTTCACCGTGGATGTATAAATTTCAATGTGTTTCTGACATAGAGAAACAGCCGGATACAGGAAATTGAGCCTGAAAACCTTTTTCACCATGGAAAGTGAGCCTGAAAAATTATTCACTGAGAAAGTCAAAATCTCATCACTGTTCAGGCATAGAAGAACAGTCAGCTCCAGATAACTGAGCCTGACCACCTTTTTCACCGAGAAAGTGAGCCTGAAAAATTGTTCATTGGCGCAAGTCCAAATCTCACGCGTTTCTCACATAGAAGAACAGCCAGGTCCAGGAAAGTATGACTGACCACCTTTTCATAGCAGAAAGTGAGCCTGAAAAACATTTCACTGTGCAAGTCCAAATCTCACCGACTTTCTGGCATGGAAAAGAGCCATGTACAAGGAAGTGAGCCTGACCACCATTGTCACCATGGAAAGTGAGCCTGGAAAATGTTTCACCTGCAAGTCCAAATCTCACCGTAGTTTCGACATACGGGAGCAGCCAGGTCCAGGAAAGTTAGCCTGACCACCTTTTTCACCACAGAAAGTGAGCCTGAAAAAATGTTTCACTGCACAAGTACACATCTCACACTGTTTCTGGCACGGAAGAAGAGCCAGCTCAAGAAAATTGAGCCTGACCACCTTTTTCACTGCAGAAAGTGAGCCTGAAAAAATTTCTCACTGTGCAAGTACAAATCTCACCACATTTCCAGCATAGGAGAACAGCCGGCTCCAGGAAATTGAGCCTGACCACCATTTTCACTGTGGAAACTGAGCCTGAAAAAATTTTCACTGCGCAAGTCCAAAGCTCACCATGTATCCAGTATAGAAAAACAGCCAGTTCCTGGAAAGTGAGGCTGTCTACCTTTTTCACCACAGAAAGTGAGCCAGGATAAATTGTTTACCACGCAAATCCAAATCTCACCACGTTTCCAGTATAGAAGTACAGCCTAGTCAAGAAAAGTGAACCTGACCACCTTTTTCACCATGGAAAGTGAGTCTGAAATAATTTTTCACTGTGCAAATGCAAACCTCACTGCGTTTCAGGCATACAAGTACAGCCACATCCAGGAAAGAGAGCCTGACCACCTTTTTCACTGTGGAAATTGAGCCTGAAAATGTTTTTCAGGTTGCAAAGGCAAATCTCACCACGTTTCTGGCATACAAGTACAGCCACGTCCAGGAAAGAGAGCCTTACAACCTTTTTCACTGAGGAAATGGAGCCTGAAAAATTTTTCACATTGCGAGCCCAAATCTCACAGCCTTTCCAGCATAGAAAAACAGCCGGCTCCAGGAAATTGAGCCTTACAACCTTTTTCACCACAGAACGTGAGCCTGAAAAAATTGTTTAGTGCGCAAGTCCAAATCTCACCGTGTTTCCATTTTAGAAGTATAGCAGGGTCCGGGAAAGTGAGACTTGCAACCTTTTTCACCACAGAACGTGAACCTGAAAATATTGTTCACTGCGCAAGTCCAAATTTCATCGCATGTCCAGTATAAAATTACAGCCTGGTCCAGGAAAGTAAGCCTGACCACCTTTTTCACCATGGAAAGTGAGCCTGAAAAATTTTTCACCAACAAGTCCAAATCTCTATGTGTTTCCAGCATAGAGAAACAGTTGGCTCCAGGAAATTGAGCCTGACCACCTTTTCACTGCAGAAAGTGAGCCTGAAATAATTGTTCATCGCAAGTCCAATCTCACTGACTTTCTGGGATGGAAAAGAGCCAGGTACAAGGAAGTGAGCCTGACCACCTTTGTCACCACAGAAAGTGAGCCTGAAAAATATTTTACTGCGCATGTGCAAATCTCACTGTGTTTCTGGCATGGAAGAAGAGCCAGGTCCAGGAAAGTGAGGCTGAACACCTTTTTCACCGCAGAAAGTGAGCTTGAAAAAATTTTTCACAGTGCAAGTCCATATCTCAATGTGTTTCCAGCATAGAGAAACAGCCGGCTCCAGGAAATTGAGCCTGACCACCTTTTTCACTGCAGAAAGTGAGCCTGAAAAAATTTCTCACTGCACAAGTACAAATCTCACCGCGTTTTTCACCTAGAAGAACATCCGCCTCTGAAAAATTGAGCCTGATCACCTTTTACAATGGAAACTAAGTAGAAAATTTTTTACCACGCAAGTCCAAATCTCACCGTGTTTCCTTCATAGATAAACAGCCGGCTCAAGGAAATTAGCCTGACCACCTTTTTCATAGTGGAAAATGAGCCTGAAAACATTTTTCACCGTGAATGTGAATGAAAAAATGTTTCACTGCACAAGACCAAATGTCAACGTGTTTCCACCATAGAAGAAGAGCTAGGTCCAGGAAAGTGACCCTGACCACCTTTTTCACAGTGGAAAGTGAGCCTGAAAAAATTTTTCAACACGCAAGTCCAAATTTCACGGCATTTCTGCCATAGAAAAACAGCCGGCTGCAGGAAAGTAAGCCTAACCAATTTTTTCAGCTCAGAAAGTGAGCCTGAAAAATTTTTTTACCACGCAAGTCCAAATTTCACTGCGTTTCTGGTATAGTAAAACAGCGGGAAGCAGGAACGTAAGCCTAACCATCTTTTTCACCATGCAAAGTGAGCCTGACCAACATTTTCACCGCAGAAAGTGAGACTGACCATCTTTTTTACCACAGAAAGCGAGCCTGCAAAAATATTTCAAAGCGCAAGTCCAAATTTCTCCATGTTTGTGCCATGGATAAACAGCCAGAAGCAGGAAAGTAAGCCTAACCATCATTTTCATGGCTCAAAGTGAGCCTGAAAATTTTTTCACCGCGAAGTCCAAATTTCACCACGTTTGTGCCATAGAAAAACAGCTGGCTGCAGGAAATTAAGCCAAACCAAATGTGTTACCGCTGAAAGTGAGCATGACAACCTTTCACAGCGGAAAGTGAGCCTGACCAATCTTCTCATTATGGAAAGTGAGCCAGACCAACTTTTTACGCTGAAAGTGTGCTCGACCAACTTTACCATGGGAGTAAGCCTGGCCAACATTTTTACCGCGCAAGTCCAAATTTCACCACGTTTGTGCCATAGAAAAGCAGCAGGCTGAAGGAAAGTAAGTCTAACCAACTTTTTCAACACAGAAAGTGAGCCTCACCAACTTTCTCACCGCAGAAAGTGAGCCTGAAAAAGTTTTTCAATGCGCAAGTCCAAATTTCACCACGTTTGTGCCATTGAAAAACAGCTGCCTGCAGGAAAGTAAGCCTAACCAACTTTTCTCTGTGGAAAGTGAGCCTGACCAACTTTTTCACCACAGAAAGTAAGTCTGAAAAACTTTGACCGCAGAAAGTAGGTACGACCAACATTTTCACCGCGGGAAAGTGAGCCTGACCATCTTTTACCACAGAAAGTGAGCCTGCAAACATTTTTAATGCTAAGTCAAATTTCTCCATGTTTGTGCCATTGATAAACAGACAGAAGCAGGAAAGTAAACTAACCAACTTTTTCATCATGGAAAGTGAGCCAGACCAACTTTTGATCACAGAAACTGTGCCGACCATCGCTTTCACCGCTTCAACGTGAGTCTGAAAAAAAATTTTTCACTCGCGGTAAGTTCCAAATATCACCGCCGTTTGTGCCATAGGAAAACAGGCCGACGGCTATGAGCCGTCGCATGTTAGGTCAGAAGAAGAAGAAGGCCAGGCCAGGGTTAGGTCAGGGCAACAGGCCAGCTGTGCTGAGGCCAGGTCAGGCCAGGCCAGGCCAGGGCCAGGCCAGGCCAGGCCAGGCCAGGCCAACAGGGCCAGGCCAGGCCAGGCCAGGCCAGTCATAGGCCTGAGGCCAGGCCAGGGCCAGGCCAGGCCAGGCCAGGCCAGGCCAGGCCAGGCCAGGCCAGGCCAGGCCAGGCCAGGCCAGGCCAGGGCCAGGCCAGGGGCCAGGCCAGGCCAGGCCGGCCAGGGCCAGGCCAGGCCAGGCCAGGGCCAGGCCGCAGGCCAGGGCCAGGCCAGGCCAGGCTTGTCAGGCCAGGCCAGGCCAGGGCCAGGCCAGGGCCAGGCCGTGGCCAGGGCCAGGCCAGGCCAGGCCAGGCCAGGGCCAGCCAGCCAGGCCAGGGCCAGGCCAGGCCAGGCCAGGCCAGGCCAGGCCAGGCCGTGGCCAGGCCAGGCCAGGCCAGGCCAGGCCAGGGTCAGGCCAGGCCAGGCCAGGCCAGGCCAGGCCAGGCCAGGCGGTGGCCAGGCCAGGGCCAGGCCAGGCCAGGCCAGGCAGGCCAGGCCAGGCCAGGCCAGGCCAGTGGCAGGCCAGGCCAGGCCAGGCCAGGCCAGGCCAGCCAGGCCAGGCCAGGCCAGCTGGGCCAGGCCAGGCCAGGCCAGGCCAGGCCAGGCCAGGCCAGGCCAGGCCAGGCCAGGCCAGGCCAGCTGGGCCAGGCCAGGCCAGGCCAGGCCAGGCCAGGCTAGGCCAGGCCAGGCCAGGCCAGGCCAGGCCAGGCCAGGCCAGGCCAGGCCAGGCCAGGCCAGCGGCCAGGCCAGGCTTGCGGGCCAGGCCAGGCCAGGCCAGGCCAGCTGAAATAGGCCAGGCTGAAGAAACAGGCCAGGGCCAGGGGCCAGGCCAGGCCAGGCCAGGCCAGGCCAGCTGGCCAGGCCAGGCCAGGCCAGGCCAGGCCAGGCCAGGCCAGTCAGGCCAGGCCAGGCCAGGCCAGGCCAGGCCAGGCCAGGCCAGGCCAGGCCAGGCCAGGCCAGGCCAGGCCAGCCAGGCCAGGCCAGGCCAGGTCAGGCCAGGCCAGGCCAGGCCAGGCCAGGCCAGGCCAGCCAGGCCAGGCCAGGCCAGCCAGGCCAGGCCAGGCCAGGCCAGCCAGGCCAGGCCAGGCCAGGCCAGGCCAGGCCAGGCCAGGCCAGGCCAGCCAGGCCAGGCCAGGCCAGGCCAGGCCAGGCCAGGCCAGGCCAGGCCAGGCCAGCCAGGCCAGGCCAGGCCAGGCCAGGCCAGGCCAGGCCAGGCCAGGCCAGGGCCAGGCCAGGCCAGGCCAGGCCAGCCAGGCCAGGCCAGGCCAGGCCAGGCCAGGCCAGGCCAGGCCAGGCCAGGCCACAGGCCAGGCCAGGCCAGCCAGGCCAGGCCAGTGGCCAGGCCAGGCCAGGCCAGGCCAGGCCAGTGCCAGGCCAGGCCAGGCCAGGCCAGGCCAGGCCAGGCCAGGCCAGGCCAGGCCAGGCCAGGTCAGGCCAGCCAGGCCAGGGCCAGGCCAGGGCCAGGCCAGGTAACAGGCCAAACAGGGCCAGGGCCGAAAATAAAGAAATAGGCCAGGCCAGGCCAGGCCAGGCCAGCCAGGCTGGTCAGGCCAGCCAGGCCAGGCCAGGCCAGGCCAGGCCAGGCCAGGCCAGGCCAGGCCAGGCCAGGCCAGGCCAGGCCAGGCCAGGCCAGCCAGGCCAGGCCAGGCCAGGCCAGGCCAGGCCAGGCCAGCCAGGCCAGGCCAGGCCAGGCCAGGCCAGGCCAGGCCAGGCCAGGCCAGGCCAGGCCAGGCCAGGCCAGGCCAGGCCAGGCCAGGCCAGGCCAGGCCAGGCCAGGCCAGGCCAGGCCAGGCCAGCCAGCCAGGCCAGCCAGGCCAGGCCAGGCCAGGCCAGGCCAGGCCAGGCCAGGCCAGGCCAGGCCAGGCCAGGCCAGGCCAGGCCAGGCCAGGCCAGGCCAGGCCAGGCCAGGCCAGCCAGCCAGGCCAGGCCAGCCAGGCCAGGCCAGGCCAGGCCAGGCCAGCCAGGCCAGGCCAGGCCAGGCCAGGCCAGGCCAGGCCAGGCCAGGTCAGGCCAGGCCAGGCCAGGCCAGGCCAGGCCAGGCCAGGTCAGGCCAGGCCAGGCCAGGCCAGGCCAGGGCCAGGCCAGGCCAGGCCAGGCCAGGCCAGCCAGGCTTCAGGCCAGGCCAGGCCAGGCCAGGCCAGGCCGGTGTCAGGCCAGGCCAGCCAGGCCAGGCCAGGGGCCAGGCCAGCCAGGCCAGGCCAGGCCAGGCCAGGCCAGGTCAGGTCAGCCAGGCCAGGCCAGGCCAGGCCAGCCAGGCCAGGCCAGCCAGGCCAGGCCAGGCCAGCCAGGCCAGGCCAGGCCAGGCCAGGCCAGGCCAGGCCAGCCAGGCCAGGCCAGGCCAGGCCAGGCCAGGCCAGGCCAGGCCAGGCCAGGCCAGGCCAGCCAGGCCAGGCCAGGCCAGCCAGGCCAGGCCAGGCCAGGCCAGGCCAGGCCAGGCCAGGCAGGCCAGGCCAGGCCAGGCCAGCCAGGCCAGGCCAGGCCAGGTCAGGGCCAGGCCAGGCCAGGCCAGGCCAGGCCAGGCCAGGCCAGGCCAGGCCAGGCGGCCAGGCCATGCCAGGCCAGGCCAGGCCAGGCCAGGCCAGCCAGGGCCAGGCCAGGCCAGGCCAGGCCAGGCCAGGCCAGGCCAGGCCAGGCCAGGCCAGGCCAGGCCAGGCCAGGCCAGGCCAGGCCAGGCCAGGCCAGGCCAGGCCAGGCCAGGCCAGGCCAGGCCAGGCCAGGCCAGGCCAGGCCAGGCCAGCCAGGCTTCAGGCCAGGCCAGGCCAGGCCAGCCAGGCCAGGCCGGGCCAGGCCAGGCCAGGCCAGGCCAGGCCAGGCCAGGCCAGGCCAGGCCAGGCCAGGCCAGGCTGCGTCAGGCCAGGCCAGGCCAGGCCTGGCCAGGCCAGGCCAGGCCAGGCCAGGCCAGGCCAGGCCAGGCCAGGCCAGGCCAGGCCAGGCCAGCGCCAGGCCAGGCCAGGCCAGGCCAGCCAGGCCAGGCCAGGCCAGGCCAGGCCAGGCCAGGCCAGGCCAGGCCAGGCCAGGCCAGGCCAGGCCAGGCCAGGCCAGGCCAGGCCAGGCCAGGCCAGGCCAGGCCAGGCCAGGCCGTGCCAGGCCAGGTCAGGCCAGGCCAGCCAGGCCAGGCCAGGCCAGGCCAGGCCAGGCCAGGCCAGGCCAGGCCAGGCCAGGCCAGGCCAGGCCAGGCCAGGCCAGGCCAGGCCAGGCCAGGCCAGGCCAGGCCAGGCCAGGCCAGGCCAGGCCAGGCCAGGCCAGGCCAGGCCAGGCCAGGCCAGGCCAGGCCAGGAAACTGGCCAGGCCAGGCCAGGCCAGGCCAGGCCAGGCCAGGCCAGGCCAGGCCAGGCCAGGCCAGGGCCAGGCCAGCCAGGCCAGCCAGGCCAGGCCAGGCCAGGCCAGGCCAGGCCAGGCCAGGCCAGGCCAGGCCAGGCCAGGCCAGGCCAGGCCAGGCCAGGCCAGGCCAGGCCAGGCCAGGCCAGGCCAGGCCAGGCCAGGCCAGGCCAGGCTAGGCTAGAGTCAGGCCAGGCCAGGCCAGGCCAGGCCAGGCCAGGCCAGGCCAGGCCAGCCAGGTCAGGCCAGGCCAGGCCAGGCCAGGCCAGGCCAGGCCAGGCCAGGCCAGGCCAGGCTGAAAGGCCAGGCCGGGCCAGGCCAGCCAGGCCGGCCAGGCCAACAGCCAGGCCAGGCCAGGCCAGGCCAGGCCAGGCCAGGCCAGGCCAGGCCAGGCCAGGCCAGGCCAGCCAGGCCAGGCCACAGGCCAGGTCAGGCCAGGCCAGGCCAGGCCAGGCCGAAATAGCCAGGCCAGCCAGGCCAGCCAGCGGGGCCAGGCCAGGCCAGGCCAGGCCAGGCCAGGCCAGGCCAGGCCAGGCCAGGCCAGGCCAGGCCAGGCCAGGCCAGGCCAGAACAGGCCAGCTGAACAGGCCAGGGCCAGGCCAGCCAGGCCAGGCCAGGCCAGGCCAGTCGTGAACAGGCCAGGCCAGGCCAGCCAGCCAGGCCAGGCCAGGCCAGGCCAGGCCAGCCAGGCCAGGCCAGGCCAGGCCAGGCCGGGCCAGGCCAGGCCAGCCAGGCCAGGCCAGGTCAGTCAGGTCAGGCCAGGCCAGGCCAGGCCAGCCAGCCAGGCCAGGCCAGGCCAGGCCAGGCCAGCCGGCAGGCCAGCCAGCCAGGCCGCAATAGGCCAGGCCAGGCCAGGCCAGGCCGGGCCAGCCAGGCCAGCCAGGTCAGGCCAGGCCAGGCAGGCCAGCCAGGCCAGCCAGGCCAGGCCAGGCCAGGCCAGGCCAGCCGGGCCAGGCCAGTCAGGCCAGGCCAGCCGGGCCAGCCAGCCAGGCCAGGCCAGGCCAGCCAGGCCAGGCCAGGCCAGGCCAGGCCAGCCAGGCCAGGCTTGCGCGGCCAGGCCAGCCAGCCAGCCAGCCAGGCCAGTCCGGCCAGGCCACAGGCCAGCCAGCCAGGCCAGGCCACCATGCCAGGCCAGGCCAGCCAGCCAGGCCAGGCTAGGCCAGGCCAGGCCAGGCCGGCCAGCCAGGCCAGGCCAGGTCAGGCCAGGCCAGGCCAGGCCGGGCCAGGTCAGGCCAGGCCAGGTCAGGCCAGGCCAGGTCAGGCCAGGCCAGGCAGGCCAGCTGGTCAGGCCGGCCAGGCCAGGCCAGGCCAGGCCAGGCCAGGCCAGCCAGGCCAGGCCAGGCCAGGCCAGCCAGGCCAGGCCAGCCAGGCCAGGCCGGCCATGCCAGGCCGGCCAGGCCAGGCCAGGCCAGGCCAGCCAGGCCAGGTTAGGCCAGCCAGCCAGGCCAGCCAGGCCAGGCCAGGCCAGGCCAGCCAGGCCAGGCCAGCCAGGCCAGGTCAGGCCAGGCCAGGCCAGCCAGGCCAGGCCAGGCCAGCCAGGCCAGGCCAGGCCAGGCCAGGCCAGGCCAGGCCAGCCAGGCCAGGCCAGGCAGGCCAGGCCAGGCCAGGCCAGGCCAGGCCAGGCCAGGCCAGGCCAGGCCAGGCCAGGCGAGGCTAGGCCAGCCAGGCCAGGCCAGCCAGGGCGTGGCCAGGCCAGGCCGTCAGGCCAGGCCAGGCCAGCCAGGCCTGGCCAGGCCAGGGCCAGTGCCAGGCCGGGCCAGTCAGGCCAGGGCCAGGCCAGGCCAGGCCAGGCCAGGCCAGGCCAGGCCAGGCCAGGCCAGGCCAGGCCAGGCCAGGCCAGGCCAGCCGGCCAGGCCGGCCAGGCCAGGCCAGCCAGGCCAGGCCAGGCCAGGCCAGGCCAGGCCAGGCCAGGCCGGCCAGGCCAGGCCAGGCCAGGCCAGGCCAGGCCAGCCAGGCCAGGCCAGGCCAGGCCAGCCAGGCCAGGCCAGGCCGGCCAGGCCAGGCCAGGCCAGGCCAGGCCAGGCCAGGTCAGCCAGGCAGGCCAGGTCAGGCCAGGCCAGGCCACCAGGCCAGGCCAGCCAGGCCAGGTCAGGGGCCAGGCCAGGGCTGCAGGCGAGGCCAGGCCAGGCCAGGCCAGGCCAGGCCAGGCCAGCCGGCCAGGCCAGGCCAGGCCAGGCCAGGCCAGCCAGGCCAGGTCAGCCAGGCCAGGCCAGCCAGCCAGGCCAGGTCAGGCCAGGCCAGGCCAGGCCGCCAGGCCAGCCAGGCCAGGCCAGGGCCAGGCCAGGGCCAGGCTGAAGAAATAGGCCAGGCCAGGCCGAAATAGGGCCAGGCCAGGCCAGGCCAGGCCCGGCCAGCCAGGCCAGGCCGGCCAGGGCCAGGCCAGGCCAGGCCAGGCCAGCCAGGCCAGGCCAGGCCAGGCCAGGCCAGGCCAGCCAGGCCAGGCCGCCAGGCCAGGCCAGGCTAGGCCAGCCAGGCCAGGCCAGGCCAGGCCAGGGCGAAACGGCCAGGCCAGGCCAACAGGCCAGGCCAGGCCAGCCAGGCCAGGCCAGCCGGGCCAGGCCGGCCAGGCCAGCCAGGCCAGGCCAGCCAGGCCAGGCCAGGCCAGGCCAGGCCAGGCCAGGCCAGAACAGGCCGGCCAGGCCAGGCCAGGCCAGGCCAGCCAGGCCAGGCCAGCCAGCCAGGCCAGGCCAGCCAGGCCAGGCCAGGCCAGGCCAGCCAGGCCAGGCCAGGCCAGGCCAGGCCAGCCAGGCCAGGCCAGGCCAGGGTTGTCCAGCAGGCCAGGCCAGGCCAGGCCAGCCAGGGCCAGGTCAGGCCGGCCAGGCCAGGCCAGTGTCAGGCCAGGCCAGGGCCAGGGCCAGGCCAGGCCAGGCCAGGCCAGCCAGGCCGCAGGGCAGCCAGCTCAGGCCAGGGCCAGGCCAGGTCAGGCCAGCCAGGCCGAGCCAGGCCAGGCCAGGTCAGGCCAGGCCAGGCCACACAGGCCAGGCCAGGGCCAGGCCAGGCCAGGCCAGGCCAGGCCAGGCCAGGCCAGGCCAGGCCAGCCAGCCGTCAGGCCAGGCCAGGCCTGGCCAGCCAGGCCAGGCCAGCCAGGCCAGGCCAGGCCAGCCAGGCCAGGCCAGGCCAGCCAGCCAGCCAGGCCAGGCCAGGCCAGCCAGGCCAGGCCAGGCCAGGCCAGGCCAGGCCGCCAGGCCAGCCAGGCCAGGCCAGGCTGTGTCAGGCCAGGCCAGGCCAGCCAGGCCAGGCCAGGCCAGGCCAGGCCAGGGCGGGTCAGGCCAGGCCAGGCCAGGGCCAGGCCAGGCCAGCCAGGCCAGGCTAGGCCAGGCCAGGCCAGGCCAGGCTAGGGCAGGCCAGGCCAGGCCAGGCCAGCCAGGCCAGCCAGGCCAGGCCAGGCCAGTCAGGCCAGGCCAGCCAGGGCGGCCAGGGCAGGCCAGGCCAGGCCAGGCCAGGCCAGCCAGGCCAGGCCAGCCAGGCCAGGCCAGGCCAGGCCAGCCAGCCAGCCAGCCAGGCCAGGCCAGGCCTGGGCAGGCCAGTCAGCCAGCCAGGCCAGGCCAGGCCAGGCCAGGCCAGGCCAGGCCAGGCCAGGCCAGCCAGGCCAGCCAGGCCAGGCCAGGCCAGGCCAGCCAGCCGCGGCCAGGCCAGGCCAGGCCAGCCTTATTAGCTCTACACATAGCGATATTAAGGCTACAAGGTACTACTCCCTTTGTAGATTGCATGACAGAACTGCCTTAAGCCATTGCAAACTTAAACTAAAATCAGGCTAGACAGCATTGACACCCTTATGTTTTGTTCTGCACTGTTGCTGCAGTGACATCAAGGAATGGGAGAAACTGTATTCTAAAGTACCTCATTTGCATGTAAATGGAGCTTGCTTGACATTTTACTACTTTGTATCAGAGCCTCAAACTCTAGATATATGTTGCAACAGAAGAAATGGCTGATCTCTTATTGACATATGTACAGTACTTGATGTAATGTATAATAAATACATCAGATATATCCAAATCATACATATCAGGAGTCTTCTCCTTTAATTATAATAAGAGTTCAGCATTGTACACACAGTTCCACCACCTCCATTCACTTTGCTCACGTTGCAGAAGTCTGTACAGTTTTCGCGGTTAAAGTTTTGAGTTGACCTTTGGACCCCTAGATGATGCCCACTCCAAACTGGACTGTTGTTTACTACAAGGCAACTCTTTAGTTGCATCCCTGGAAGGAGTCATATTATTGTAAAGAGAGAAGCGGGTTTTGTTGATTTGAAAACTTAGTTCTTCCTTTATTTCTTCATGTGGCTTCAGTTTTTTCTGGTTCCCTTTTCCTTGGAGCTCGCTTATAATGTTTTCTTTCAGGAGTTCTGGGGCTGCCTTTTAAATCCGGTGAAATGTTCTTACACATATTTTTATATTGCCACTTGGAGGTTGGATGTTAGAACCCCTTGGTATTTTCACTGTTTGTTTCTTAAGACTGTTATCCTCCTACCTGGTAAGATATACCCCTAGTCTTTTAGTTCTCTTCTTCATCATAATATTGCTCCTTTGGCACCACCTGGTATGTCTTTCAAATTCCTTGGAATTTTCGTAATTAAGCTCCCATTTTATCATTCCCACCTTTTTAAAAATTCGACAGTGGTCTCCAGTCCCTACAGTGATTCTCTCTTCCTCAAGGAAGCACTTATTTAGGTCTGTTTTGGGAACATCCTTTTTGGACCTTCAGACTCAAGGATTCCTTTGGCATTCAACTGGACTCCTCTGGAGTTTTCACCAACCCAATGATCCACGGATACTAAAGGGTTTAGGATGTAACCTGGCAACTTGTCATTTCAGACCATGTATTGGTGGTACTATGAAGCATAAGGCTCATGAAGAAAGGACTTGTCCCAGGATCGTGTCTTTCCATTCCAGAAACCATGATGCATTTCTTTTTTTTTGATTGCTCATATTCCACAACCAGTATAGATTCCCTCTCTCCATAAATGGAAGGAAAAGGCCCTTCCTTTTCTCATGTATAATATTTTGATTTATAGTATTTATCCCTCTAATTTGGTTCATTACCATCCTAGTACTTTCGTTTAATTTTGCATTTTCGCTTCTATTTGTGGCAGGCCAGATGTACATTTTACTACAACAGAAAGTGTAGTAGTCCTACTCAGATTGTCACTCAGATTTTTACAGGGCTTACAGGCTGTTTATAGTTCTGATGGAAACCTCCATATAAGCCTGAGAGTTTTTGGCATTTTGGGGCTTCTGTTCCTGGATTTTTCCTAATGATGTAGTACTTTTTGTGTTTTCTTTGCTTTTCTTCATTATAATTTTTTATGATGTACTACTGTTCTTGCAATGTTTGTATACCATACAATACTCCCCTACTCTTTTAGTGGGGATGAGATGGGGAGTTATATCTACTACCGATTCTCACTGCTTGTTATTCATGTATGTATAATACTTACTTTTTGTTTTCATTTATTATGGTTTTGTCTGATGCCATACACTTTTGTATATTTTCTCTTAAGTTTTAATGGAAGATTCCCCTACCCTTATAGTGGGGATGGAAGGGTTATGTACAACCATGGTTATTTATGTTTGCAGTTCAAGTACGTTGTGGTACTTATTTTTTGTTTTGACCTCCTCCATTATGGTTTTGTGAAACAATACGATTGAGTATAATTTGTTTCATGCAACTTCCCCTACTCTTTTAGTGGGAATGGGATGGGGTTATGTGCCCATATGGATTATTTTGTTTGTACTGCATGTATGCAGTAATACTTTTTTTTGTTTTTGAATTCTTTTCTTATGGTTTTATATGAAGTCATATGATTTGCATATTTAGTTTCAGTCTTCAATAAAATTCTCCTACACTTTTCGATAAGTGCCATGGGATCTCTAACATCCACCTGACTCACCAATCCAGGCAGATGGGACATCGGTTTTAACATCTGATCAAAGGCGGGTACCTCCAAGTGCCAGTACCCTCTCATGCTGCACTACAGTGTCAATATTGGGTTATTAACCCAAGTGCCAGATGTGGGAACTGAACCCAGGCTCTTGATCTCCCAGCTACAGAGGCAAGTGTGCTACCTACTGAGCCACTGACACTGACAATATTATTATTACTAAAGCAGATAATCAGCAAACAATCACAGATCCTATTAGGGCTTCCTCTGTGCACTTAGAGATGGCAGAATGAAGCAGCTGTAATGCTGCCCAGGTAGGACTCGAGCCTGAAACCACTCTGTCCCCACCCAAATTAATTATAACCCACGAGGTAGATACCTATTAAATAAACAGGCACAGAGGCTAACAGGGCACTCTCATACATAGAAACATAGAAACATAGAATTTGATGGCAGATAAGGACCGCTTGGCCCACCCAGTCTGCCAATTTCCCTACCTACTGGATAAGCTGCAGATCCTAGTTAACCAGCAGCCTAGTTCTTCTTACCCCCACCCCCCAGAATTGCCTTATGACTGTCCCATGCATGCTTGGATTCCACCACTGATTTTGACTCCACAACCTCCTCCAGAAGGTTGTTCCATGCATCCACAACCCTCTCTGTGAAAAAATACTTCCTTAAATTAACTCTGAGCCGCCACCCCTCTATCTTCAAATTGTGCCCTCTTGTTCTTGCACACCTCTTTTTTTGAAAGATGCTACCCTCTTGGACTTTGTTGATTCCCTTGAGGTACTTGAAAGTTTCTATCATGTCCCCCTCTCCCTCCTTTCCTCGAGGCTATACATATTAAGCTCCTTAAGTCTCTCTTCATATGTCTTCTGGTGCAGACCCTGCACCATTTTAGTTGCCCTCCTCTGGACAGCTTCCATCCTGTCTATGTCTTTCGGAGATTGGGTCTCAGAACTGCACACAGTACTCCAGATGGGGTCTCACCAGCTGTCTGTACAGAGGAATAATAACTTCCTGTTTTCTACTGGTGATGCCTCTCCCTATGCATCCCAGTAAACCCACAGCCCTAATTGCTGCCCTCTCACATTGCTTGCCCACCTTTAGGTCATCTGATATGACTACCCCAAGGTCCCTTTCCATTTTGTTGTTGTTAGTATCTCACCCCCATTGTGTACTCTTCCCTGGGTTTTGTTTCCCAGGTGCATTACCTTGCACTTCTAGCATTGAATCTAAGCTGCCATACATTTGACCATTCCTCTAACCTTGCCAAGTCTCTTCTCATCCTTTCCACCCCACCCTGTGCATCAACTCTGTTGCAGATCTTAGTGTCATCTGCAAAGAGACATACTTTCCTTCAGTCCTTCTGCAATGTCACTTATAAAACACTGAAGAGGACCAGTCCTAATACTGAACCCTGTGGTACCCCACTAGTAACCCTCCTTTCTTCTGAGTGGACTCCATTTACTGTTACTCTCTGTGTCCTATTCTCCAGCCAATTCTTAACCCAGGCTGTCATCTTGGGACCCACTCCCAGGCTGGCTAACTTGCATATTAATCTTTGGTGTGGGACTGTGTCAAATGCCTTGCTAAAGTCTAGGTAGGCCATGTCCACAGCCCCTTCCTGATCTACTACTTTAGTCACCCAGTCAAAGAAATCTATCAGATTTGTCTGGCATGACCTTCCCGCTGTGAATCCATGCTGCCTAGGGTCCTGTATCCCTCTGGCCTCTAGATACTCTACAATTCTTTCCTTCAGAGTGATTCCATCATTTTCCCTATCACTGAGGTTAAACTAACAGGTCTGTAGTTTCCTGCTTCTGCCTTGCTCCACTTTTGTGAGAGGGAATCACATCTGCCCTCCTCCAGTCCTCAGGTACCACCCCATCCTCCATGATTTATTAAAAGGATAGTCAGTGGTGTGACTAGTTCTACCTTAGCTCTTTTAGAATTCTGGGATGAATCCCATCAGGCCCCATTGCTTTGTCCCCCTTCAGTTTTAAGAGTTCTTTCAGAACCCTTTCTTCTGTAAATGGGCTGGTATCAACTTCTGTATCCGGAGTGTTACTACTGTTTGTTTTATGTACCTCCCCCTCTTCATTTGTAAATACTGAGCAAAATATTTGTTTAGTATCTCTGCCTTTCACAGTCTTCCTCTGCCCACCCTCCTCCCTTTATTAAGCCTCACTATCCCTCTCTTGGTCTTCCTTTGCTCCCTGATGTACCTATAAAAGGTTTTATCCCCTTCTTAACTGGGTTGGCTATCTTTCCTCGGTTTGGGCCTTTGCTGTTCTGACTGCCTTCCCAGCCTCCTTTTGCTTTAATTGATACAGTTCTCTGTCCTGCTCCTTCTGCAATTCCTTGTACTTCCTGAATGCTTTCTTTTCTCTTGAACCTTCACTGCCACTTCCTTTGAGAACCATAGTGGTTTCTTACATCATCTTGTTTTGTTTATTTGCTTCACACAAAGGCTTGTACCTCTGTGATGGGAGTTTTATTATTCCCCATTGTTCTTCTACCCCTCCTTCCTGCCCATTTGATAGTGCATTCCTTAGGCACTCACCCATTTTGGCAAAGTCAGCCCTCCTAAAGTCCAGTACTTTTGTCTTTGTATGGCTTGACTCTATTGCTGTGTTTATTGTGAACCATACTGTTCGATGGTCACTAGTTCCCAGATGGCTACCCACTTCTACATCTGTCTACAAGTCTATAATAAGTCTACATTCATACAAGCACATTAAAATGGTTTAGACACAGGACACCAGCCTAGCAGTGGGCCTTAGGCAAGCCTAGGAAGACATTTTAGGAACCCCCATTTGTAGGGAAGGGTTACACCAGTATAATATAAAAAATATGACTCCAGATATGTAATTGTGCTGTTCCAGGCTGACAAGTTGGAATCTTGTCCACAACACATGCGTCTCAGTGGATAACAGAATATAATTTAATATTTATTTAATGATTTATGCAGGCAAACTTTCTGGGACATTGCATAAGGTGTGAAAAAGAAATCTGGCAGACAGGGTGTGCAGTGTTTGCTGTGCAAGAGTGCTAATGACAGTCAGTGCAGGCATGGAACAGATCAAAATCTAAACTATAATATTAAAGTGCCCAGCAGGGTTAGTCTACATTGGGAGGGGCAGAATTGTTCAAGTTCAGCAATGAATACTAGCAACACCTATCCCCCCAAAACTCTGTGCAGTAGATGGGCAGCAATTGGAATCACAAAGGCTATGCAATATCCTCCAGAAGCATGTCTTCCAGTACTGGGGCATTGATTGGTGAAAATATGGCTGCTCCTGGGCAGAGGTATTGATCAAGGGTATAAGACTAATAATCCCCTACCTCACCTGCTATTCTGTAACAGGAAAGTAAGTTGAGGGTGCATGATTGTAATCATCCCTGATCCTCCTGCCATTCAGTGCCTTGGCAGTCACCAGAGCATAAGACTGCAGTCCATCACCACGAGGACAGGTAAGATGGTGGTGTTCCTTCTGTTGGCTGAGGGTAGTGGAGGCAGTTCTAGCATTGATCAGGCATATCCAACATTGTTCAGACAGAGTGAATGTTGTGCATCTGGTGTTCCATCTTAGTTCCGTTCTTTCAAGACTTGTGAAATGTTGTGAATGACAGGGTACAGTACACATTGCAAGTCCATTGGTTGACAGGATCCACCAATGGGCTTCCAGGCATACAGTAGCTGTCATTCACAGACAGACAGCTGTGGCAGCATCTCGGTGAGTTGAGATGCCCACTGACATTAGGACCATGGTGATGGGGAGCAGGGTGGGTTGGGGTGCCTGAGTGGTGGGGGTCTACTGAGCTCAGGTTGGCTTAAGTGATTCACGGCAAATGTGTGATCAGATCAAGCTGGTGGAGGTCAGCTATTAATCCTTTACTGCCACAGTGTGCAGCATAAAATCAGAGTGGTGGGCAGGGATGGGGTTCATATATGTTTAATCTACTATTGCAGTGCAGCATACAGTCGGGGTGGGTGGGCAGGGAGGGTTCACATATGTTTCATTTACTCTTGCAGTGCAGCATACAATTGGGATGGCAGGCAGGGAGAGGAGCACTGGACTGCCAGAGCGGGAAAGCTGCCAACTCCTATCTGCAGTACAGAGGCCTGCCAGTGGATGAACACCCACTTAATCTACTTGTAGATTTATCTTGAGGAGGCACATCTCTGGACTTGCTCTGGGGATGCGCCTCTAATGTGGATTGTGAATGGGTCTGCACACCATATGCATGGTCATGCGCCCTGCACAACCCCTCCAGATGTGCTACATAACATTAAGGGCAGTGTGTGATGCTCATCAATGCCTCACCAAGTTGCACAGTGCACAAGCTGGGGTTGCACTGGCACATCTCAGATGTGCTGGGTGAATCCTTTTGATGATCCTGCCCTAGAGTGGACACAACTCCTGGACAGGTAAGTCCATTATCAAGTAGCTTGTGACTGCAAGATATTCTAAGTTAAAATCTCAAGCAATTAATAACTGAGACATTTCTTGCATTTCAAGTAAAACAACTGAAAAATGTTCTAAGTCATATAAACAACTAACTCCCAAGCTGGCTTATGTTTAAGTAGAAAACGTCAATTAATTCCTAGCTACAGTATTTTTTCAGTCTCATTTCTCAATTAATGAATGAATAAATAAACAAAAAAAATTCCCAACTAATTGCTAGATGACAAAAGTTAAACATTAGTTGAGAAAAACTCCTCAGCCAATGGTCAAGCTTAATGCTTAACTTTTTAGTTAGCCATTACTTAATGAAAAGGTAATCAGTAGTTATTTGCTAACTTATTTTTTTGTATGGGCAGTTTACTAGAAAATATATTTTTTTTAATTGTCAATGTTTCTTTCCAACATTTTCAGTACATCTTGACAGTCCATCTGAAAAGACTCTATTGAAAACATTTGCCTCTCCCCTGTTAACCTCACAGTGCCTTGAGTTTTTAGTGTTCACCATGACAGACTGTGATATCATAAACAGCAATGGTGTGGTTAGCAGGGGAGAGGAAGATACATTTTGAAAGACTTAGTGAAAAAAGTGCTGCATTACCTAAAATATTTAGTAGGCCAATAGCATGGTGGAAATAATTTGAAAACAAAGTTAGAACACAATAGGTATAAATCTAGAGTTTTAAATTTTTTATTACAGTGAGAGATGCTCTTTAACTATCTTTTCAACGGCTCCTATGCTGTGCCCTATCTATACTCTATTTCTGTATGCTCTATGTCCTTTGTATCTCTCACTCCTAGTCCCTATCTCTACTCACGAGCTATAAGTACCTCAAACTCACCTAGTTTTACCTTTACTACCATAGGTCTGGCCATATATGTTGCTGTTTACCTTTCAGATAAGTATCTTGTTTAATTCTGACTACTATAATCTCTCCTCTGGGACCTCAGACCCTTTGCATCTCCACAACCTTCTCTGTGCTTTCCTTTTAGTTCTACCAGATTATCCCAAACACAAAAGAACCAAACTCTGTGCACTGTGACTTGGAATGAGCATAAGTCATATTAAATTCAGGGTCAAAACTGAGTTTTGTATCCCTAGCCAACAGTGCTACTGACTGGGAAAAGCCCCAGACTTTTCCACTGTTCCAGTTGATGTAATTTCTGAAGTGTTACCCTCTCCAGCACTTGCCTGCAAGGATACCTGAAGGAAAATCTTAATAGCTATGTACAAAATCTACCAGCATTTGCTAGTGGGATGCTGCCAGTTTTGACCCCAGCAAAGGGGGTGGGGTTAGTGTTGGAGCTGGGGGGGCTAGTATCTGGGGATGGGAGGTGCTAGTGTTTGGTGCTTTGGAAGGTGGATAAACTGTGGTAAGGGGCTTTGGAGGTAGGGATGGGGCTAGTGTTATGGCACATGGAGGGAGAGTGTAGAAGGAAGGGTGTATGCATGCCTCTGGTGTCTGAGTAGGTGCTGTGCAGGAGGACCTTGCAGAGAAGGTGTGCAACAAGGGAATGGGTGACTCTTGATGGCTAAGGAGGAAGAGGCATGGCTTCTGGTAGTCAAAGGACAGAAGGGAGATGATATCCACAAAGATTAGAAAGTGGGGTGCTTAGAGAGGGAGGAGTTTTCCGTTGGACTATGGTGAAAGGGGCGAGGATTGGTGTACCTGGGTTGTTTCAGGAAGTGGAGGGAGTGGGTTATTGTCTGGGGTGATGGAAGAGCTGTAGAAGTTTTGGGGACTGTGCAGGGTATACATTCAAGAGGGCTACTGTCATGGGGTCTGTAAGGGAAACATGCTAGTGTCAGGTGCTGTGGAGTGAAGGGCTAGTGTCAGAGGGTCTGTGGAGGGGGGCTAGTGTCTTGGTTAGAGAAAGGATGTGTGCTAATGTCTGAGCTGTAGGCTACTTAACTATACAGATTGGGTCACACAAAGCCCCATTTATTCTCAAGAAAATGTGTTCTATTGGTAAAGCAGACCTGCACCTAAAAATCACTGGCATCCAAGTGCAGTATTGGGGGTGCTGTACTGCTGGGGTATGCCATCCTTCAGATGAGAAGTTAAACGAGGCCCTTCTGCCCATCCTGGTGTTGTCCTGGTGGGTGCCCAGGTGGAAATAAAAGAACCCAGGGCATTCTTCGCAAAGAGAGGGAACATTCCCGGCATCCTGGCCAACATTCCGCTTCCCATAAACCTGTTCATGCAATTATCCAGGCTGTGTGTGGGTGATGATGTGTGATATGGCCGCCACCACACATTCAGTCACTTCACTACCAGTCTAGCATTGCTTGTAAAGTGCTTTGGATGTATGAAAAGTGCTATATAAATGCTGATTCTTCTTCTTCTTCTTCTTCAAAAACCAAGGCGCTGAACAAATTAAACACACCATACATCACAATATCATTAAAATATAAAACAACCATAAAACCACTACTGCAGTCAGAAAGACTTCAATCACCAAATGCTTGTCTCCATAAATGAGTTTTCAAAGCCTGCTTAAATTCCTCCATGGTTGGGCACTCCCGTAACTGATGAGGTAGAGAATTCCAGAGGGTAGGGGCTGCAAACATAAATGCCCGGGCCCCAGCAGATCTTAAATGCACCCTCAGTATCTCTAGCAACCCCTTGTCAGCTGAGTGAAGCGATCACCTGGGGTGGTAGGGAACCAGGAGCTCTTTCAGATAGTCCAGTTTATGTACCTGTAGGGCTTTAAAAGTCTATAAAATGACTTTAAAGATAATCCGCCACTGTACAGGCAGCCAGTGCAGTCCAAGCAGCACCGGTAAAATATGACTAGACCGAGATGTTCCCATCAAAAGCCGGGCTGCAGCATTATGAACCAGCTGCAAGAGGTGGATTTCCACCCCAGGTATCCCTAGGTATAGGGAATTGCAATAGTCCAAGCACATGGACACAAAGGCTTGAACCAGCATAGGAAGATCACCAGGGGGAACAAGGTGCTTAATCCTGGAGATATTCCTCAGATGATAGAAAGAGGATTTGACAACAGCAGACACCTGCAAGTGCAGGGTAAGCTCTTCATCAAAAATTACCTCTAGATTCAGCACCTGTTCAGAGGTTGGAAGAGATATGCCCCCAAGGAATAACCCATAGGGCAAGCCTACCCCAAACACCCCTGTCCGGCATGCTGGATCCACAACCAGCACCTCAGTCTTATCAGAGTTCAACTTCAACCAACTCACATCCATCCGCTCCTGAATTTCAGTGAGGCAGTTATTAAAGACCGAGAGAGCTCTATCCTGGTCAGGTACAAGACAAAGGTAGAGCTGGGTATTATCAGCATAGCAGTGAAACCTCAGTCCATATCTTCTTACAATGTCTCTGAGGGGAAGCATGTACACTGTGAACAAACATGCTGGACAATACCAAACTCTGAGAAACCCTGCATGACAGAGAAACTGGACCTGAGGAATAAACCCCAGATTCCACTCTCTGTGTTCTTCCAGTGAGATAAGATGTAAACCACCTGTGGACTACACCAGATAGTCCACAGATGCACCTCAGATGGTTCAGCAATACCCCATGGTCCACAGTGTCAAATGCTGATGAGAGATCTCGAAGAACCAGGATGGAGCAGCTCTTACGATCTCTAGCCATCAGGAGATCATTGAGCATCTGAATCAGCACTGTCTCGATACTATGCCTCTTTCAAAAACTGGACTGGAGGGGTTCATAGATGTCATCGATGGTCAAATGGTTCTCCAGCTGAATGGCCACTACTTTCTCAATCATCTTCCCTAAAAAGGGAAGATTAGAGATCAGTCTGTAGTTAACATGGCAGTCAGGGTCCAGAGAAGCTTTCTTCAGAAGGAGTGTAACCACCACTTCCTTCAGGGAGCTAGGAAACCCACCTGTTTCCAAGGAGCACCCAACTATCCATGTAAGGACTGAACTGATGGAATCAATACAACCCAAGATCAGGGAGGTTGGTCCGGGATCCAAACTACAGCATGTAGGGTGCATACCCTGGACAATCCTCATGACATCCATGAACTCCAGTCAATCAAAGGTACTCCAAGAAAACCAAGGAGGTGGCAGCCACATGCTGGTCCACAGCAACACCAGAGTGTGCTGGATGAAGCGCCGCCCTGATGTCAGCCACCCTATTTGCAAAGAATTGACCAAGCTCATCACACTCTACCTGTGAAGAAGCTTTTCATACTTGCAGGCAGGCTGGGTTGCACAGTCTGTCTACAGTGTGAAAAAGCTGAACTGGTTGATTCTGGGCAACGGCAACCTCCCAGGACAGGAATTATGCTTTCTTTTGGGAGATTTCAGATTGATAGGCTTCATAATGCTCCATCAATGTAAGGTAGTCGGCATCAAGGGAGGATCTCTGCCAGCAACTCTCTAACCTTCGTCCCAGTCACCGCATCTCCCTCAATGTCCCATCAAACCATGGGGACCGAGGGAGAAGGGAGACAGGACGAACATGGACAGGAGCAACCAGATCCAGGGCCGCTGATATAGCCCTATTATAGGCTACAACGAGGGCCTCTGGGTCACTGTTTGCTACTGGAAGAGATGATAAGTCAAGTACCACTGCCAGGCCTTGACAGCTAATACCTTGTAAAGGGTGATAACTGACCATCTCCATAGTGGTAGGCCTATGAAGGAGGGTGTTAAAACTAAACCCCACAGTGTAATGATTAGACCATCCAACTGGTTCCACCCCCAAGTCTGAGGCCTCGATCCCCAGGAGGAAGACTAAGTTGAGAGAGTGACTGTGCTTATGAGTAGCAGTAGTAACTATCTGTGTAAGGCACAGAGAAGACATTAACTGGAGGAAGTGTTGTCCAAATGGTGAGAGTTTGTCATCGACCCAGGCATTAAAATCACCCAGAACCATCAATCTGGGTGATTCAAATGCCATGTCGATGACAAAGTCTGCCACTTCCTGAAGGAAACACTTCTCGTCACTGGGTGGACAGTAGACAAAAGTGATCCTACATCCTACACCTGCTACAACAGTACACTCAAACGACTCAGCCTCCTCAACTGGTACACTCGCAAGTTTAAGTTCAGTCTTGAAACAGACCACAACCCCTCCACCGTGATCCAATCTCGGGCGGTGAATCAACGAGTACCCAGTTGGAATTAAAGCCTCCAAAATGGGGCCAGAATTCTCATCCAGCCAAGTCTCAGTGATACAAGCCAGGTCCACCATTCACACAAGATCTGCAATAATTGCAGTCTTATTTTTAATGGACCTGGCATTGCATAACACTGCCCAAGTTGGATGAACCTCCAGAGCTGGCCAAACCATCTGCCAATTAAAATGAATAGTGCCCTTGGGTATGGAAACCAGGCATGTTAAACCACGTTCCTGGTTCCATTTTGCCCCAGGGCATTTCCTGGACCTCACAACCCCGATGTGATGGCTTGGCTCATTCACCCTCCACTCTTCATGCCCCCCCACTCCCCTCCCCTCCTCCCCCTGTGAGTGATACCCAGTGCCCTACAGTGCTGGTACTGCAAGGAGGAGGAAAAGGGTAGAGATCATGAAGAGCAGAGGCGAGAATAGTGCATGACCGTGGGGACAGGCATCCAATACATCCTAGTAATCACTTTAGCAAATGACCCACACTCAACTAATAACCCAAACAAATTAATAAGCTAGATAATTAAAGAAAAAAGATATACTCTACAACACTAATAAGTTAAATAACACACACACTTATCCCCTATCACAGCATAAAATCTTCCCTACACCCTCCCATATAAAGTTCAAAAACCAAAAAATACAAACATTCTAAAACATTTCAGAAATAAAACAAGTAAATGAACAAACAGAGTTCTTTGGGACTATAACTCCCCAGGCCCTCTCACTGCCTTAGATATATAACTGAATATAGACACTCTCACTGTCTCTGAAAATAATGTCCATGAAAATTTCCAGATCCAGACCCTCTCATGACCCTGAACCTGATAAAATACAGGCACTCTCACTGCTTGTATGAACAATATTAATTTTGAAAAATGGAAAAGTTTAAAATCAAATTGTATTCCAGTAGACAGTAAGTCTTAAAACCAGAAGCCTCGTGTCTTCATCCAGCCAGCTTAGCAGAACCTATTTCAAAGGGCCACTGCCCGAAAATATCCTTAGCCACTACCTCGATTCCCTGACAGCACCAGCCCACCAGCTGGTCCCTTGGGGAACCTAAGGGAATCTACAGCCTGTTCCACCGGTTATCCGGCAAAACTATAGCTCAACTCCCCGAGTAGCCCCAGACTCCAATGGGAAATCACCCAGCAAACGTTCAACTCCTCCAAAAAGAAAACAACTCCTGTGCCCTCAAAAGGGCCTGGTTATAGAATCCACCACAGAAAGAGATTGTTCCAGGGTTCAACAGCTCTTCTTCCTTGCTGTAGCAATCTTATTTCTCACTGTTTGCTGAGATAGTACATACAAACATCTCCATTGGATCACACCGCTCCACAGTTCCACTCCTTTCCTCGGGACATCTAGAGGACATCTTCCTCACATCAGTCTGGATCACAGCCCAATACAAACTGGGATATAGAAACAGCAAGGTCTTTAAAATAGGGACAGTGTCCAAGCAATCCCAACAACAGATAAAGTTGCAGAACCATAAAATTCCTCAAGGGTCCCCAAAGCTCCTGTACAAAAACAGAAACCTCAGCAGTCCAGCAAGCCAGGTGAGTAGTCCAAGCAAGCGATGCTGATGTCAGCAATCATAAACTACATGAACAACAGGAACAGAAAGCAAGACCAAATAACCAAAAGAAAATAAAAATAGAACATAAAACAAATTGAGGTCAGGTCAAAAAAAATCCCAATAAAAATGGTAAGAAGTCTAAATGAGGCTGCAAAACCTAAAGCAGTCTTTCCAACATGCCCTGCCTGGCGGCCATCTATAATGCTGTTTAGCATAACTCCTATTACATTTCCGACAGACTGATTTCTGAAACCACTATGTTGAGACCAGAACATATGGTTTATATCTTGTATGCCTAATTTAACAGCAGTCCCAGAAGTTATTCTAGGAATGTAGGATGCTTCAATGGAGTTCTTTAGTTCTTAATATGCAGAAAAAAAAAACGTTAGAAACAAAATGATCTGCTTGGGGGGGCACATTAAATCTTTTCAGGATGGGATCATGTTAAAGCTTTTCAGGAAAAAAGCAGCAGATTAATTTTAGTAATTATTAGTCAGCAATATCTACAGTATATGTGAAGCTGACACTAACAAGATTTTTTTTTTGGGGGGGGAGGAAGACACAGAAGAGAACAATGCTCACACACATAAAGACTTGGCTGTTTGTGAAACTGTCAGAAGCACATAGTTTGATACCTTTTAGGCATCTATTCTGCACAACTGATTTTTCTTTTATTATGTCCTCTTTGGCAACTTCTACTATTAAAATGCATTAAATGTATAGTTTATTAAATCTTGACCTTGGGATAACTCTTGAATGACTCCTAAATAAGTTTTAAGCCATTCCCTTAACAGGAGATCAAGACCTGTGCAAAAAGTCAAGTGTTTTTTGGTTTTTTTTTACAAATTTCCAAAGTAAAAATTTGGAGAAATAGAAAAGTATGTACAACTAATCTCCTATGTATTTTCAACTCAGAGAGAAAATAATATTTGCACAAACTCATACCCAACGTTTATACAGTTTTGTTCTACAGTTATTTTATTCTAAATCTTATTGGACTATGTAAAAGTGTGGAGCAATACAAAAGTATGTACAACTAATCTATGTATTTTCAACTTAGAGAGAAGTTAATATTTGTGCAAAATCAAACCCAAAGTGTATACAGTTTTTGTTCTAAAGTAATTTTATTCTAGATTGTATTGGACTATTGATGAACTGAGCAAAGAAATATTTAGATAAAACAAATTGATGACTCCAGGATTGGGAGGTCATTAAAATTGCAAAAGGTCAAATTATGAAACCTTAAATGCACTCATTAAGACCATTCTTCTTAGTGTGGAATTATAATGAATTAAAGACATTTGAATATAAATGTACAATTATACAACCATTGTGATACATATATTTAGGATCCAAGGAATTTATTTATTTTTTTTATCTATTTGAAAGTTTGGTTTACAACCTTTGAGTCATGGACTCATTTACAAAGACACCTCGCTGCAGGGAGGGTAGACATGATTACAGTGTGAGGTACAACAGTGGTAACATACAGGTGCAATACAGATAACAATAAGAGCACATTTGGAATGGTGCAAAGCTGCCAAAATTGTGGTGATCTCATTGCTTCAGTGTGCGTGGATCAAACCAAAAAGAGCCATAATAAAAGCTTCTATCTTCTCCAAAAAAAATTATATTTTATTATATTTGATTTGACCTGAAAATACAAAATAGCAATAAGTAAAACAATCAAGATGAGATTTCAGTGTTCTCCAACCATACATTGAAGCCGAGCCATAATAAAGGCTTCTATCTTCTTCAAAGCAATTATATTTTATTTTGATATATTTAATATTCTATATCTAAGTAGATACTAGAATAAAAGTGTATTGGATGTTTGGAAACAGGCAAATGCAACCGGACATGGAAGGAAGTCAAAAGACAGTATCGGTTGCGGGAGCTAGTAACAAGTCCAGGAGCTCACTTGACTACTCCAACGGGAGTCACCCATCGACACTACTGAATGCTGGTGGGTTCTGGTAGCAGAGAAAGGAACTGGGCAAGTGCTGCAAGCAGTCAGTGTAGAAGGAGGAGGAGTCAGATGGCAGGAAGCTTGCCATAGTCCAGTTTTTGTTTTAAATCCCTGGTGGTGCCTGAGTAGCTGTAGCAAACATCTGTGTAGCAGCCCTCAATCTGTAGTAATTAAGAAGACTCAGTTTAGCTGTCCTGTTCTTTCCAAACAGGCTTGACTTCCATTACATCAACAGGTCTGACTGCAGCCCTGGACCCCTAACTCTGCTACTTGTACAGGACTGACCATTTGAGAGTGAGGGATCCTCGCTGCTTGCAAAGGAAGTGGGAGGGGTAGCAGCTGATGTTCATTTGTGTGCAGGGGCAGGCAGGGGGGCTAGCTGGGCTCCTTTAAGTGTAAGGATTACATGTGTCTGAACCATTGTGGATTGCATGGGCATAGGCGGGGGGTGCTCAGGGTGTTCAACCCCCCCAAAAAAATTATCTCAGACATTTTCAAATTCCTGTATTTTATTTTTGGGTTGGCTCAGGCTCAGTTGCTAAAACACTCAGTCTCTCAGCAGTCTCCATAGTGTCTGTAGCTAGCTGCAACACAATGTGCATGCATTGGACTGTTGATGGCTAGGGGAGATAGAGAGATCATCAACAGAGAGAGTGGGAGAAGCCTGGTGAGACAGACTAGTGAGCATGCTGCTGTGCTATGTAGTCTGTACAGAGCTGAGCAAGTTGTGGTGTCCCGTTGACTGTCATGGTGGTAGAGTAGTACTGTGTGCTGCTTTTCTGTAGCCTCAGTTGAACTGTGGGAGAACTTGAAATAAGGTCTACAACAGAAAGAACAGACCAGTCTGGGACTGAGCTGTGAGTAACATGCGGTGCATCTTCTTGACTGTGCTGGACACTGGCTGGACTGGTGGTGTGGTCCAAAGAGAGGACAGGAGAGGTCAAGGAAAAATCTGCTCTGGCCTAGTGGCCTATAGTCCTGTCTTGGGATAGGAACAACTGTTAAGACAAGCCAACAGGAGAATAATCAGCAGAAAAGTGGTGAGTGGAGAAAAGAATAAAGACTGATTCAGGGGAGGGGACTTCTCTCATTCAGAGGGGGTTAGGGGAACAGGCACCATCTCCCAGGGCAATGCACACATTACATTTCAACCCCATCGATGTTCTGCCCAATTTGGAGCTTATTATGTGTAGTGGAAATAGATGCGTAAAGGCAGATGCCTGACTGACATCTTTGTCTCTGACTGTTGCAGAGCGCTACCATGTGCAAAGGTGGAATGGGGTTAGGAGTACTCTCTATATGCAGAGGTGGGATGGTGGTACAGGAGGAGTGATGCAAATGTGTGTAGTTCTCCCCATGTGTAGGAGTGGGATGGATGGGGGAGTAATGCTCCCCATGTAGGGACAGTGGGATGAAGGATTGGAGTGCTCCCCATGTACGGAGCTGTTATGAAGTGGGAGGAAATCTCCCCATGTGTGGAGGTTGAATGGAGGGGGAGGAGTGCTCCCTATGTGCCAGAAGTGGGATGCAGTGGGAGAAGTGCTTTCCATGTGGAGGAGGTAAAATATAGTGGGAGAAGCACTTGGGGGGTCAGGGGATCAGTGCTCACAATGTATAGAGGTGGGATGGAGATGGAGCAATGATACCTATGTGTGGAGATGGAATAGAGGGAAGAGAGCTCTCCATGTTCAAGTTTATTGTGAAGGGGATAACATCCATTGATCAAGCTAATTTGCAAGAAGGTCTCTTGTACAAACAATGATAAAGACAATACATGTTGTGAGATACAAAAAGTAAGGACACATAATATAAATTAAAATAAAGCAATTGTCTTTACATTAGTATATACAATAGATAGATAGATGGATATTGTATTTATAAAAGCACCCATTTCCTGGGACTCTGAGCGCTGTTCAATACAAATAACAAATAACAATATAAAATCATACGTCAAAAATGTATGTAAAATTCAACTAGAAGCAGATTTAAAATGCATCTATCTATCCCACTAACATCAAAACATTAATCAATAAGAGCTTACTGGAACAGGTAATTTTTTGGCCCTTCTTACAGGCTTATACCGAGGGATCCTCCTTTAAATAGACAGGAAAGGAGTTCCACAGGGTATATGTGGCCACCAAGAATAGTCTGTCCAAAGAATGCCACAACCTAACCCTGAGAACTCGAAGGAGGCCTCCCCTGGCAGGATATGTACAATGTTGAATTCAACAAGTATTGAGACCAAATATGATTACATAAGACACTATGTCCACCATGTGAAAGAGGGCTGGGGAAGAAGAATTGTTCCCCATATGCAAAGAAGGCATGGAGTGGAAGGAGTGCTCTCTATGTGCAAATGTGTAATGGAGGGGGAGGAGTGCTGCCCATGTGTGGAGGTGGTATGGAGGGGGGGAACAGTTCCTAAGGGGCCACAATCCTAGACCCCACTCCAGCCTGTGTGTGAAACTGTTTGAGATGGGGACAGTTTATGACAGTGCAGATGTGTACCCCACATCTCTTCTCTTGCTGCTGTATATTTGGTTGATAGATGGGGTACAAGAAGGGGCACCAATGACACAGGAGCACCCATTGTATCCTGCCCCACCCACCCAGCAGAGTGGGAACAGTTGTGGAGGGGCAGATGCAGGATCCACATTTTTATATCTCAGTACCTCAGAGTACTCTCCATGGGCAGATCACTTTAGGTGGGAGAGCCTCTGGCTCAAGCAGAGTGTTATGCAAGTGTAGAGGTGTGGCCCAGGGTGAGGAAATGCCAGTCACCCAAAGCTCACTTCAACCTTCATGCTAGTCCTGGTGGAGCAAGGATGGATATGAAGGGGCAGATGTGCAACTTGCATCTCTACCCATGGCTGCTGCAAAGTGTTACCCTTGTGTGGAGGTGGGATGGGGGGATTGGGCATCATTCTCCCAGTGCCACCTGCCTGGAGCCCACCCAATGCCAGTTCCAGCTTTCATGAAATTCAGATAGGTGAAGATGGACAGATGCGTGAACCACATGTCATTGACTCCTGCAGAGTTCTCCTCATGTGCAGGAGCTAGAATGGAAGGAGAAAATGCTTCACATGTGCAGAAATTTGGAAAGGTGTGTTGGGTACCAATGGCCTCAGGCCACCCAGTGGATCTGGATTGCAGTCCCATTTCCACCTACCTGGAGCCCACCCGGCTAGATATAAACAGGTGTGGTGTGACAAATGTGGAACTCACATTTCTGTCACTGACTGGGCAGCCAATGTGCAGTGGTGGGATGGTGGGAGGGGGCACCAATCCCCAACTTCTGCCAGGCCACAGTCCACTATTTACCTTGGGATGCTCACTGGAGGTCACCTTGTCATTGTGCTAACATGTGTGGAGTGGGATGAGTGTGGAGGGGAAGTTGGGTAACCTACATCAGTCTCTGGCTACGGTAGATTGTTCCATGTGTGCTGATGTGAGCTGGATGTGTAGGGGGCAGCAACTTCCCAGGGGTGCCCATCCAATGCCCACCATACAATGTGTTAGTAAATGTGAAGAGGCAGATATGTAACCCACATATTTGTCTCTGTCTCTGTCTGGGTACTCCTCTTGTGCAGTGGTGGAATAGATGCACCAAGTTTATTTTACACTGTGTCTCTCCTGGTCTCTCTCTCTCTCTCTCTCTTTGACCTCCATTCCCCCATGGAGAAAGGAAAACTCTGCAGCACTGCTCTCTGTCCCAGTCATGACACTCTTGCTGCCACTTTCTCTGCCTCTCTGTATGTGCTGTCTGCTTTCGCTGAGCTTCAGAAAGACAAACAGAGAGCCAGACCAACAGCAAGGTGCCGGATGAGTGAATGACAATAAAATGGATGGTAACCAAGCTCGGGAGCACTCTGTACTCCACTTCTCTGTTTTAAGGGGGGTTGACACTATGTCCAACTGGAATGGATCGGACCTGCACATATATGCCACACTGGAAGTGGCTCTCACTGTTGCTGTGTCTGTCTTGGGGGATGGGAGTGCGGTGGGAGCGGGGAAAGTAGACACTTGTAAGGGAAGGGCCACCCATTGAAATGAATGTTTGTTCAGTTGCAGGTCTGGGAGCTACCAGTCATCATGGTTATGGTCATTATATTGCACTGTCCCTGTGGTGGAGTTAGGCTGCACCCTCATCTGTGAATGATGGACCACTTTTCTATCTCCTTATTCCCTAACAACAGTTAACGCTTTTCTTTCCTTTCTTCTTTCCCCCCTACCCTAAATTGGCTGCCTAGCGTAGCACTTTACTGTCCCGACTAAACTTCCTACTAGTTCTCTCTTCATTCTTTTTCCATTTCCATCCATCCAGCCCCTGGAATGATGCAAAACACACAGAGATGTGTTGTGCAACGTGCATAAGTGAATTCTGAGTACAAAAAGCATGAAGGCCATTTTAAACAGGAATGAATACAATTAGTAAAAATGGATTCAGAAGTCATATAAAACAATAATAATGTCATGATTAGTACAGTTATACGAAATCATTTCCATTTTTTCATAAATTCACACTATAAACCTGTTACTGTATAAGTTTCTATGTATAAAAGTGCTTAGTCACTGTGGATCAGAGATATAGACAGTCAATATCTGTGGAGATATACACTGTACCTTTAACTGATCCAGGAATTCCCCTGAAACCACCCTTCCCCCTTGGTTTTGAAACAACATTTCCAGACATGTAAGGGCATAGTCAGGTGACCCCAACCAAAAGATATAAATACCTCTTCAATGAGTTCACTTTAGTTTCACCCAGTAGAGCTCAACCCTGAAAGAGGAGGAGAGAGTTTCTACTGCTACTGTAAACAAGTTGTTGAATGCAGATGAGAAGGGTCTTAGGAGCTCTAAGATCCAGGACTGTATTATGGGAGAAACTACTGATGTTAAATAGTGATTTTCTTTGTTTTCATTTATTATTATTTGAACTTTTGAAAAATAAATATCACACCATGGTGTGTTGTAAACCTGTAAATTTGCCACATCTGAAGCTTATTCACACACGCTGTGACAGTCCCCAATTTCACACTGCCAAGGTGGTGCTGCAATAGTGACAGCCTGTCACCTGGTGATCACTCTCATTCTGCTTACTCACCACATCTCAGCATGTTGCTGTCACTGTTTGGGGGCTCTCTCAGCTCTGTCCCTGACACTGGTGTCACTCACCACCTCTTTATATCCTGTGCTCTTTATCGGGGGGGGGCACTGCTGCCTCTTCTTCTCAGTGTTTATCCCTGCAGCCTGTGTCTCTCTCTCTCTCTCTCTCTCTCCCCACAGTCCAGGGTTAAGCTACAGCTCTGCAGGCAATGCTGCCTCACTTTTCAGCACTCTTGCTCTGATCTGCAGGTCAGGTTAGTTGGTACCATCAGAGAGAGAACAATAATCAGGCAGGGTATTGTGGCACAGATGAAGCACCGGAGAGACAGGCGCTCAGGGACAAGAACACGCACTCTCACTCACACAGAGACACAAACAAGTTCAATGTGGACATCTGTCGGGGGAAGGATAAATTATATTTATTTCTTCATTATTGCAAGGACTGTTTACTGCTTATGGCACAGAGAGAAAGAGTGATGCAGTGTATGGCTAGGTGCCCGAACATCTGCAGGGTGGGTGTGGAGACATACGGTAAGATAAGTAAGGGCATGAATGAAAGGAATGAAGCGCTCTCATTGGAGCACTTAACTTCTTTCAACTAGAGAATGGCTTCCAGCTGTGAAACTGTGACTAGTATAACAGTCTGGTTGCATGCTCACTGGTCTGTCAGGGACAAGCCCACTGTAGACTGCTGTGCATTGGACTCATCCTTGACACACCTCTGAAATATAATTTTACCACAAGATGTTTCTTGTGCACATGCAAGGAAACATAAAAAAACTATAAAGAATTTAGATTAGTGACTACCCGCATTGGAAAGGTCTTTTTATCCTAAATACAAAAATATTAAATAATGCACCTGGAGCACAGAAATCCAGGGACAGAGTACAAACAGGTGGAGTGGTATTGACAACATTAAGAAACACATGTTAAAAAAAAGAGCTTTTAAATACTGTTGATTACTGTTTAACAATATTATGCATCTCTGGCTGCCACTGTATATCTAATGCAAACCCGTAATCACATTCCTCACTTTAACCGAAAGGGGTGGTAGAGGTCATAACTGACTCCTTGTTTTTGTGTTAAATGGGTCACTTTCTTTACTGCAAAAACAAGGAAAGGCGTCATTTCTAAAATGTGCAGATGAGCATGGGGACTACTTTTTTCCAGAGCACGCCACCACTGGTAGCTACCTCTTCAAGACTGCTACTACCCTCACCTAATGCATTCAAGGGAAAACCAGAAGTAGTCTACCAGCACTGAGATCAATATGGTTAAGGCACATTTGCCTGAAATTACTGCTTAGAAAAGAAAGTGACTGTGATGATGAGCAAGTCCCAGACCTGATCTCTTGTTTGTTAATAGACTCCTCATGAGTCTGACTTGTACGGCTGAATGGGCCAAGCTCCACGGATTTCTATAAGAGCACTGTGGAAGCACATAACCAAATCGTTGTCTGATGTGCTGCCACAATGCTCTG
Organism: Neoceratodus forsteri; assembly: GCA_016271365.2. Classification (NCBI taxonomy): domain Eukaryota; kingdom Metazoa; phylum Chordata; order Ceratodontiformes; family Ceratodontidae; genus Neoceratodus; species Neoceratodus forsteri. The sequence continues at coordinate 91,025,839 of CM028136.1, forward strand.
ACATAGTTTCCAGTGATTCTGTTTATGCAACCCTTCCCCTCCACCGGCTGCATAAACATACCCACTTCCCAGCACATTACATTTCTGTTCCGCAACTGCAGCAGTGATGGCCGCTGTGTGCAACATGGTGACGTTGACTTAAACTGTGCATGAATGGCTATTGTGCATACATAGTTATGTCAGCACTGTCATATTGAGTGGGGCTGACTACAGGGCAAACTGCACATGTGTGAGTATCATGCATGCGCAGTACTGTAATCACTGCAGTATTACTAATAGCTGCAGCAAAAGCACCCCATATTCTTTTCTACACTCTTACTACTCCTAAAAGCTCTCCACAGCCATATCATCTCTGACCAGAGCTTGTTTTTTAAAGGCACCTTTTTCTACACTTCTTCCACACTCCCAACTATACAAAATAAGTAGAATTATACCTTCCAATCCCCCTATCCTCAGCAACCCAACCAGCCTTCTCCTCCCATACCTGGCAGAGTTAGCTTATTTAATTCAAAAAACTATTTCCTCATGCCTTTTACCAACTATTAATTGTCATTCCCCCTTCTCTCCACAGCCTGACCCTGTAACATCAGCAGCACCACCATCTCCCAACCCATCTACTGCATGTCACCCCCTCCTCCCCAGCACCCATTTGAAAATGATATTTCAGAGTCCAATGGTGGGTGACCAATACAGCCCTTCCTCCATTTATTTGACTGTCTACCATCTGATGAATGAAGGCATGCTTGCACTAAGTACAGCATAGCTACCAATTATCTGGTTGCTATACTTAATGTAAGCATGCTTTCCTTCATTAGATGATGGCCAGCTGAGGATGTGGAGGGAGAGCTGAGTCAGGTGGCCACAAAAGGATCGTGACATATTTTTTTCTAATAAGTGTGAAGGGGAGGACACATGGCATTGGTGCCCAGTGAGTAGGGAGATGGGGGTTGCTGGTGCCATTACTGGGACAGACTGGCTGGAGGAAGAGAAACAGGAAATATGAGGTGAGGAAACAGCATTTGAAAATATCTTTTTTTTTTTATGAAATTAGGTAACTTTGCCGAATCACCAGGGATGAAAAACAGAGGGAGGTTGGGGTGACAAAGGTTTGGGGGGATGGTGGATATTATTTCATATAGTATGGGCTGAATAGAAGGGTGGAAAAGGGTGCTATGTGGGTGGGGTGGTTTTGTGCTTTTTAAAATGTCTTTTTAAAAACCACAGGCTTGATTTTCAAAGGTCCAGGAATGACACAAGATGCTTGTGTCAAACAGACATGATGCAAGAGGCACATGCACCGCACCTTGCATCATTCCTGAATTTCATATGGTGCTTGCAGCACCACTGGGACCCTGTGCACCAGATTGCCTTGTGCCAGGCCTGCAGTGACCTGCAGGCTGTGCCATGGAGCTAAGGAAGCTTGTGCCACACGGTGGCTACACCATCACTATTTTTTAATTCTGCAACCTAGTGGGTTTCAGCAGTGCTTAGATCAGCCTGAGCTGGTCTAATGAATCTCTGACAATGGTACAACAGTAGCGGAATGCATAGGGGACAGCCAGGGCAGGGGCTTAAGCTAGGACAAATGATAGGACAGTGCCACCTCTCTCTGCACAGGACAACAGCTGCCAGTGTTGGGTATCAGGATGCTGTGGGAGGGACAGGACAACTGTACAGTAACATGACAGCACTTGGGTACCCACATTGCTACACATTACGCCCATAACTCCATCATAAATTGAGGTGGTTGCCCATAGCAACAGGGTTGGGTAGCCAGCAACATGCTGCCAGCCTTGTGGACAATGGTCTATTCTTGGTGGACCATGGCACATCTGCATGTTGGCTGCAGGGACACCCCTCACACATGCCCCACTAAGCAGAACATGATGTCACTCAGTGGTGGCCATGGCATGCAAGATATGTATCACCTGTCACTGTGTAGGGTGACAGGAATGGCTGGTGGATAAACCAGGGTCTTGAAGCATTGATGCTGTCTGCTTGTGTGCAGGCCGTAGAGTCCTGTGACATGTGTCCAGTAAGTGTCTCTCCCCCTTTGGAAAGCAGTGGCATGTTGGGCAGCTTGCACTGTTGGTGAGGATCAGACTGGCACAAGGAACAGTGACATTACATGGTGCTGTCCATGCCATTAATGTGTCAAGGAGTAGCATGGGAGTCCAACTTGCACACCATGCCACACAGGTTGTACTTGCCCTGGCCATCCCAATGCCCACAGCATCCCTCACAACATCTCACTGCCCTGTGTCCCCTAATGGGATATCTGGCAAGGGGATGGTCCACCACAATGGGCCAGGCAACTGCTCTTGGTGCTGCAGTCACCAGGTATGCAAGGGTCCCAGGCTACCTGTTCTGGTCTGTCTGCCATGGTCCTATTGTCATGGTGTCCATTGGAGGGTTCAGGGAATGTGTCTGGCACTGTACCTGATGAAGGCAAGAGTACCAATGGGCTGGGGCTACCAGCAACCACCATCAGTCTCCTCCTGTGCACCATCTTTTGGTGCACATGATGGGTTGTGGCATCACTGGGGATTTTTGCACCAACATCAGTGTTCTACAAGAATCCAGTGGAGGGTCAATGGTGCACCTGCATTGCTGTAAGTGGGGGCTTGGCACATTGTGTGTCACTCTAACAGAAGCTTCAAAACTGAGCCCCACAACTTTACATAGAGTCACTTTCATAGTGAAGTGCCACTACATGAGTGAGGTCTTCACTTGGCTGAAGTGTTCCTTTAATGTGGTTAAGAACTATATGATGTGCCACTTTGTATGAAGCAAAATCAGGAAACATTGTCAATTATTTTACAAAGTGAAGTTTCTTGACATTGCTCATCTCTAACCTGCATCGATATAATTGATTTATAGATTCATCTACTGTCTATCAGAACCTATTATACAATAGTAAGGTAATTTCAATTGGGGTTACAAAATCATAAATGATGAGGTGCCCATTATCATGCTTTACCCCTTCCTTGGGTATTGACTTACATGGGGGAAGGCTTTGTTTTTCTTTGCTGTTTTTATCTTGGGAAATGCTTTACATATGATTTTATTAAACAGCACCAGTCTAGACATCTTCATATGAGTTCTGCGCAGAATATGAGAAACAGATGTATGCATATAATGATGGTCCTTCACTGTATTTTTTTTTTATTGGAGAAATATTGCCCAGTTAAGTCCTATCTTCAATATGAAGACCTTGTGACTGTCATTCATGTTGTCATAACTTAGCATCTCAATTACTGTCATGCTCTTTATCTAGGGTTGCCAGGAGGTTTTGGTATTCTATCTCCAGCTTGTGCAGTACATGATGGATGGGCTAATATCAGGTACACACATTTTTATAGCTGCATGGGCGGAGTTCAGCAGATGTTATGTGATCATCAGTATCTCAGAATAGGACTGTGGAAGCATGTGACTGGACTGCTGTCCAGTGTGCTTCCACAGTGCTTTGGCACAGTTTCCAGTGGTTATGTTTATGTGGCTCTTCAACTCCACCAGCTGCATAAACACACCCACTTTGTGGGGCACTTCTTTTTCTTCCTTAACTGCAGAAGTGACGGGTGCCATACATAAGTTGGCTGCCAATTCAGACTGCACATGCAAGTGTGAAAACATTTGGCGTTCTCTTGGGAGGGGTGTCCTGATGTGTAGATTGCACTGCTGGCTTTTAAACATTAAAATAGCTTTTATCCAGGCAACAGCATGTGTTACCTACTTGGTGGTGAAAGGGATGCCAAAACTGTATGCCTGTTCTGCAGTTGTGTCATCACCACCATCTTGTGAATGGCATACTCTGGCGCCACTCTGAAAAGCTATACACCAGCATCTATCCAAAAAGCTATGCATATCAGCTCTGACCTGTACTGTGCAAATTGCACTGGCTTCCAATTGGGTGGCACACCACCTTCAAGATCAGCTTGAAATTCTTGAAGGCTCTGTGCAGGGTGGATCCTGGCTACAACAAAAGCCTCCTGTACTCATATGCTCTGGAACAGCCTTGTCTACTCCACTTGGGAGAATTTATTGTTGTTTTCACAGGCCCAGTTGATGTCATCTGAGCTCAGTGCTTTTGTTGTATCTATCTTTTGGCTTTGGAAATCTCTCCCAAGTCATTTGTGGTGCATCTTTTCAGTGGAAGCATTTAAAAATGCTCTTAAGACATCTGTTTTCTCTGGTCTTTTATGACCCACACTAAATTATTGTATGATAGCTTTGCAATTTGTATATTTTATTAGATTTTGGCTTTGCTGTCTCTTGCTTATGTTTGTATTACTGTGTACAGTGATGTGACCCATGGAATAAGGCACTATATGTAACCCCACCACCAATTTGGGGTTAACCTTTATGTCTCGTTGGGCTCTAACCATGCCCAATCCTCAGCAGACATCCTTCTGAGATAGTAAAGCCAAGGTTATGTGTCTGCTCTTGTTGTTTTACTTGAGAGTGCCTTGCTGTTCTTCCACACCTGTCCCTTTAAAACTCTAGCCTGCATATGTATAGTAAATGGTCAGGGCTGGATCCAAGTGCATCAAAGCTTGCAACCGGCCAGACACTGTATTGATTTGCTCCACTCTTCTGTTGATAATACAGCAGAGGGAGCTTTGACTAGTACTGTGATTATTTACTTCTAATTTGCTGTTATATTTAAACTAGTGTGTTTGTTCTAACCTGCCTCCTTGCAGCTTTGCTTAACTGAAAGAGATCCACCAAGTTTGGTCTGGGACTTCCAGTAATTGGACCAATAGGACTCAGAGGACCTCAAAGAGTCCTTAGCTCAAGTACCTCGTGGGAAGGAAAACTGTAGTTTTTGTAGTTTTTAGGTTAGTGCCTAAACTGAACTGAAGTGGGCATCCAAACTATGACTGACAGCTTCCCCCAGCCAACTAGAACTCAGAAAACCAAGGGAAATCCAAGAACTGTTAAGAGACTTTTCTGGCAAAGCAGGAAGGGGCGGATCAGTGGGGCAGGTGAGCTCATTTACAGGGGCACTAGTAATTTAACTTGTTATAACAAGTTATACGAAAACAAAACACAAAATCAAACCATTAATTGCATTTTCTTCCTTCTAATTACTCTGACCAGGTTATAAACCCAGCAACTGATCTGGAATGGATTTCATTAACTGCAGGTACAGTGGAACTCTTTTCAGAAGGACAGTCTTACAGGATTTAGGACACTGTCCTACATGCTGGGCCATTGGAGATCTTAGGGCTCACCTCCGGGCAGCATGGGCAGAGATTGCGCACCTCAAATTTCATATTCAAGAGGAAATACATTATAAGAACCACCTGCCATTTCCCCAACATCCAACAGAAGAACCTCGACCGCAGAGGGTAGTTAGTCCAGGAGGTTGACAGGTGATTAGGAGGGGCAAATCAGGTGCCCCATCACTCTGTGCTCTCCAACATATTACCTCCAAAAACCATATAAACACTACAAACAGGTATCTGCCTCTATCTCCGAAATCAAACAAAGGGGAAGAAGACACTGCAGAACAGGACACTGCAGCAAAGGAGCTAGCACAACAAAACTCACCCAAATCAGGAACCAAAACAAAAAAAGCAAAAAGGAAATCCAGAAAACTTCTGATCGTAGGAGACTCCATGATTTGGGGAGTTGATACCCATCTCCAGCAAGGGGTAATGGTCAGATGTCTCCCACGTACATCAGCGTGGAGAGACACTGACCACATTGCTAAAATTGTTCAGAAAGCAGGAGAAAACATTGATGTCCTGGTACACATAGGGACCTATGATCTCACCAGCTGGACAGTTGTGGAGAACAAGGAACACCTGACCAGGCTGGGAGACAAACTATCATCCATTTCATCCAAACATCTCCTTCTCTGAGATCCTGACAGTCTGGAAGGGTGGGGGCAGATGGACAGAAGGTCAGAGAAGAGGAGATAGGGGAGCTAAACATGTGGCTCAAGGGCTGGTGCCAGGAAAAAGGACACAGATTTGTAGGGAACTGGCAACAGTTCTGGGAGCGAAAGTTCTTTAAATTTGATGGACTGCATCTGACTAAGGAGGGAGTCAGTGCATTGGGGCAGAAGTTTTACGTTTTTGCAGAATATTTAAACTAGCAAATGGGGAGAGGGGTACAGCACCCCATATGTTGAATGGGAAGAACACCCCTTCCCCCTCAGCTAGTGGCCATACAGGGACTCAGCATGTTTGCAGTTCATTTGCATCACCAGGTAAGATAAAAGGTCTGTCTCCCCATATGACACACAGGGGAAATGCCAAATCTCACCCAACAACTAACACACCGAAATCTGGCCAATGGAAAATCATGTACACAATGCTCACAGCCTGGGAAATAAGATCCCAGACCTGCAGGCAATAATGTCAGAGGCTAAACTGGACATAGTAGCAATTAGTGAGACGTGGTTTACCAGTAACCACACTTGGAAGACTTCAGTACCTGGCTATGTACTGCTCAGAAGAGACTGCGGTGCAAAAAGGGAGGGGTGGAGTGGTCCTTTATGTCAATGAAAATATCAAAGCTACAGAAATTCAGAATACACATAAGGAGCCAGAAGAACTGGGGGGCACCCTGGAAACAGAAAATGGGACAGCCAAAAGAACTGGGGTTGTCTACAGGCCCCCCTGATCAGGGGGAGGACATAGACACATTACTGTTAGAAGATATACAAAACATGACAGCTAAAGGGGAGGTTCTGATAATGGGAGACTTCAACATGCCGGATACAGATTGATCAATACCAGCAGGAACATCTGCCAGAACTACACACATGGTGGATTCCCTGCAGGGGGAGGGCCTCAAACAAGTGGTACAATAACCCACAAGAGACAGGGCTATCCTAGGTCTAGTACTAACTAGCAGGGAAGGGATCACAGATATCCAGGTAGAAGGTCACCTGGGGGCCAGTGACCATCACATGGAATGGTTCAATTTGGCCACTACATCTAAATCATCCCATTCCAAGGCAAAAAAATGGGACTTCAGAGGAGCTGACTTTGATAAGATGGCCAACAGAGTTAAGCTAGCCCTGGCAAAAAGAAACACAGGTGAGGGGGTACAGGCAAATTGGGCAAGCATTAAGGATGCAATCCTTGAAACAACATCCCATTGTGTTATACAGAAAAGGAAGTGCAAAAGAAGAAGGAAACTACTTTGGTTCTCAAATACAGTAGCAGAAAAGGTCAGAGCCAAAAGGCTGGCCTTCAGGAAATATAAGGAACACAGTGGGATGAAGATAAGGAGGCATACCAAACTGCCCTAAGGAGGCAGGGAAGGCAGTAAGGCAGGCAAAGTCCCAAACTGAGAAACACTAGCACGAACAGTAAAGAAGGTGACAAGACTTTCTATAGATACATTAGTGAAAGGAGAAAGTCAGAAGAGGTATCGTTAAGCTCAAAGGAGAAAAGGGGCATGTGAGGGAGGACCCTGTAAAAGCATCTATCCTAAATAGATACTTCTGCTCAGTATTTACTGAAGAGAAGGTAGGGCAGGGCCCACAGCTCAGCACCATGGACACAGGGGAGGGAGATGAGCACTACACCCTCACAAAAGAAAGGTCCTACAAGAGCTCGCTAAGCTCAGGGTGGACAAGGCAATGGGACCTGATGGCATACATCCCAGGGTACTTAAGGAGCTAAGGGTGAAACTAGCAGAGCCATTAGCAGAACTGTTTAGTGAGTCTCTGAGCACAGGAGAGGTCCCAGAAGACTGGAGAAGGGAACATGTGATCCCACTCCACAAGAGTGGTAGCAGGGAGGAGGCAGCGAACTACAAACCAGTCAGTCTTACCTCAGTAGTGGGCAAGATTATGAAGGCACTCCTTAAGGAAAGGATAGTGCAATACCTGGAATCCATAGGGGCACAGGATCCAAGACAGCATGGGTTTACAAAAGGAAGGTCCTGTCAAACTAATCTCATAGATTTCTTTGACTGGGTAACCAGAGTGGTGGACCAAGGGGGAGCAGCTGATATCGCCTACTGTGACTTCAGCAAGATTTTGACACTGTTCCACATAGAAGATTGATAAATAAGCTGGGTAGGCTCGGTGTGGGTCAGAAGTTGGTCAACTGGGTGGCAAACTGGTTGACAGGCAGAAAACAGAGGTGGTGGTAATGGTATACAGTCAGAAGAGATGCAAGTCACAAGTGGGGTACCTCAGGGATCAGTCATGGGGCCAGTCCTCTTCAATATCTTCATTAGTGAGATTGCAGATGGACTAGAGGGTAAGGTTTGTCTGTTTGCAGATGACACCAAGATCTGCAACAGAGTAGATGATCCAGATGGGGTGGGCAGAATGAGAAGAGATCTGGATAAACTAGCAAAATGGTCAGAAGACGTGCAACTGGGATTTAATGCAAAGAAATGCAAGATCATGCACATAGGGAAGAGAAACCCTGAAGCCACCTATAGGCTGGGAGGGGAGTTGCTGGCAGTCACAAAGAAAGAAAGAGACTTGGGCATCATCATCACTGATGACCTGAAATCATCCAAGCCGACCTCTAAAGCAGTAGTTAAGGCTAGGGGGATGTTAGGGTTTATTAGTAGGGGTATCACAAGTCATAAAAGGGCAGTAATAATCCCTCTTTACAAGACACTGGTTAGGCCCCATCTGGTGTACTGCACGCAGTACTGGAGGCCACACCTTATCAAGGACATTAACCAAATTGAAGCAGTCCAGAGAAGGGTAACCGAAATGATGCAGGGACTACATCAGAAGACATATGAGGACAGATTGATGGAGCTCAGTATGTATACCCTTGAGCAAAGGAGGGAAAGAGGAGATATGATCGAAACATTCAAACACCTTAAGGGCATTAACAAGGTGAAAGAGTCTAACATGTTTAAATATAAGAAAAAAAGCAGGACAAGAGGACACAGCATGAGATTAAAGGGAGGCCGATAAAGGGGGAATGTGAGGAAATTATTTTTCATAGAAAGGGTGTTGGATGCATGGAACAGTCTACCTCAGGAAGTGGTGGCTATGCATACAGTGCAGGGCTTCAAACAGGGATGGGCTACGCATAAGGGAGCAATACAGATGAGTATGAATAGACAGGCCACTGACAGAGCAATGGTCAATGGCACATTTATAAGGTAGAAAAAGAAATGGGCAGACTAGATGGGCCTTGCGGTCCTTATCTGCCGTCAACTTCTATGTTTCTGTGCAGACAGTGTGTCAGTTGGAGTTCGAGCTTGAAGAGTGAGCACCTCGAGCTTTCGAGGACCTGCTCCAGGAAGGAGCCTAGGAGATTCAGCAGGGTGAGGGCCTAACTTGCCTCTCTGCCACTGTTCTCCTGCTTGGGACTGCCAGATTGCAGTAATCAGAATATTCTGAATTGTGACTTTTACTTGTGGCAGAAAGCTCCAAGGTATTTGAAGATACAGCCTGAGATTTGGACCAAGAAAAAGCTCCTGTGAAGCGATTGGCCCAGTGGTTGTAAGTGACTGAACTGATGTTTGAGACATTTACTCAGTGAATCAACTGCAACAGCAACTGGCCCAAATACTGAACTGAGAGTTAGAGAAGTTAATGTTGTTCCTGTTAAATGTGCTGAATGTTTATTATAGATTGTGACCTCTTTTGCTAGTGACCAGATTGTTATGTCAGCTGGAGGCTTCACAAACAAAACAAACTGAACTTTGCCAATGTGTTCATCAGCCTGGGCTTTTGCCAGCTTTGCCCAGACTGACTGTGTTACACCAGAGACTGTTCTTTGGCAAGAAACGGGCTTTGGGGATCCGGCTCTTGCACAGAGACCAATCGTAGATTGTGGCCACCTGGAGGGAAAGACCGTGAAGTGGAGATGTGTTGTGTCGGCTCTGATTCTCCATGCTCTTTGGTGATCTACATGTGGTCTCAATATTGCCAGATCCATCAAAGCCAACTGGTAGCATGAGTAATTCCAGGATAGCTCCCTGCAACAGATCATTTAAAGGGGCACTGTCAGCTTTGTCCCTGTGTTTCTGATCACTTCCAAGCAGTGTGCTTGTTGGCACACACCTATGAAATATGTCCTTTAAAATGCCCCCCATAGAACTAAAAAGTATGCAGCCCTACCTGTATTTGTCATTTTTAGTGAAATTCCCTTTGTGCTTGTCCCAACATTAAATGATCTGCTACTGGATGCATATGGTGGTTGGGATGCATGTCATGAATGAGTGTAGTCCTGAAGTGGGATTTTATTGGATGCCCACTCTAAAAATATATTACCTTTATAAATTCTACTAATCAGAACCACTCCTGATGCTTACAAACCCAAACTGAGCACTACAAGAATTATAATTTACATTTTTAGGCAGTAGCTGAAATCCTGAGCATGCACAAAAGAGACATGGGCAAAGATCTCGGGCATGTATAAGAGTATTCTGCCCTTGCGCATGTGCAGGATTTTGGCTGCGGTCTAAAAATGTAAATTGTAAAACTCATAGTGCTCGGTTTAGGTTAGTAAGCACCAGGAACTGTTCCGTTTGGCAGACTTTACAGAAGCAATATATTTTTAGAGTGGACATGCTGTAAACTCCCTCTCAGGACTGCGCTCATTCATGATGCTCATTCCCAACCACCATATGCTTCTGGTGGTGGGTCATTTAACATCGGGACAAGCTAAAAGGGAATTTCACTAAAAATTAAATTACTGCTAAAAATTACAAAAACAGGTAGGGCTGCATACGCTTTAGTTCTAAAGGGGCATTCTAAAGTACACATTTTCATAGGTGTGTACCAACAAACACACTGCTTGGAAGTTATCAAAAATGGAGGGGTAAAGCTGACAGTGCCCCATTAATTATCTGTGGTACCATCTAGTTACTTCAGTGATTTCCTGGGTTACAAGAGACTAGGCCAACTGGCCAGGATTACAAATAACCAAAACTCTGTGTGTGCATACTAAGTACCTTTTCTTTTCATCCAACAACAGCTGCAACACCGGCCACGCCCAGGCAATACCTCTGGCTAGCCAGCATAACATCCTGGGTACCCAGTGTTGTAGGACTGATCAGTTGGGACTAAAAGTGCAAGCAAAGTAACCTGAACTTAATCAGTATAGTAATTATTCATCTAAATTCATGCTCCTTCCTTGTTCTCGACCCCCTTAATAAATATGATTGTTGTTTCACTTTTACCCTGGTTTATGAGCATGTTATTAGTTGGGTTACAGCATTGAAAGTCTATATTTTCTTTGCTAACCTTGCTTTTAAAGGGGGTTCCAATAAGATTTTGCTGAAGGCCAGACTCTGGTGGTAAGTGTAAAGGGTGTGTACATATTAATAATGTCAATTGCTGACTGTTTGGTGACTGTTGCCAGAAGTACAAGGTCACTAGGTGGGTTTGTGGGTGGTTATAGCTTACCAGAGGCTATAACAGGCAAGGCAAGGCTAGGCAATTTTTATGTTGGTGCACTTGTGCAGCCAACATCTTGCGGCAGTGCAGATTTGGAGGTGTGGTCACTGTTGGGCAAATGCAGGGCACGCATCAGTAGGTGCGTCCCTCATTCCCCAATCAGCCTGAGTGCCAGCGCCACACCGTGTATACTTAATATGGCAATGAGCTCAAATGAAAGGTCCGCTGCAATGTGAGCTAAGCTTGTCATATGCAGCGAACCTCCCGACGTGCTTTCCCTGGTGGTGAAAACAAAATGAATATGGCTGCATGCTGTCTGGCATACTGCTGACTTCGGGGGTGCCCAATCCCCTTGTCAGCATGCCCTGCCCCAATGTATGTGCCGATGGGAGAGCCCACTCCCTGCCGGCACAATGCATTCCCCCATTTGTTATGTGCTGAGGGTGCCCAATCCCCATAGGCTACAACACCCCCACAAAACACTTGGGTATGCTGGGAGCTGTAAAAGCGGTCCCTTAGGTCTCCTGCCCCACTCCCACAACCCGCGCCCACCACTGTGACCCTGCCTCCCACACCCCCTCACCCCATAGTTACCTCGGAGTTCAGAGCGATGATCTTTGGTGGACTGGGAACACGTCTGAACTCTTCAAAGCCGACCACGAACTGAGAAATGCCTGTAAGCTGTATAATGGAATAAATAGAGTTTTTTTCAAATTTAATGCATAGCTCAGGCATGTTTTGGAATTTTGGCACCAAATTTTCAACATGGGGTTTTTGGGACCCCCTCCTCATGAATTCTGGCACTGTCATGGCATTAATCAGCCCCAAAAGGTAATTTCAAGGTCACTGCATGAAATCACCTTTTGGGACCAATTAATGAAATGACAGTGCCACTGTTCATGAGGAGGGCTCTCAAAAAGCCTATGTTGCAAATTTGGGGGAAAAATCCAAAAGATGGCTTTTTTATGAGCGTGCTTTGAGTTGCTTCCATGCTCGCTCGTAACTTCATGAATTTGTAATATTTTCACTCCAGATTTTCAAAATTGTCATTTACCACACCTCCTGAAGAACCATAGAGCTGTCAATTTACATATCCTGGCCAAGATGTGTTTTCGTACAACCGGCGCAGAATAGCACAGTCGCTGTGTGAAATCACTTTTTGGGACAGTTTGAGGAAAAGACGGTGACACTGTTCATGAGCAGAGGTCCTAAAATGCCTATGTTGAAAATTTGGTGCCGAAAGTCCATAAAATGTGTTGCAATCATGTGTTGCGCAGTTTCCATGCACCCTTGTAACTTCGCAAATTTGCAAAATTTCCATGCCAGATTTTCAACACTGGAAGTTTTTCACACCTCCTTATGAACAGTACAGCTGTCATTTTTCACACCCTGCCCAAAATGTGTTTCCGCACCTGGGGCACACAATGGCGTGGTCGCTGTGGGAAATCAACTTTTGGGACAGATTAACAAAATCGCAGCACCACTGTTCATAAGGGGAGGTCCCAAAATGCCTATGTTACAAATGTGGCTAACAAACTCCCAAAAATAATCGGGTTACAGACGTGTGTTGTGCACTTTCTATGCATGCTCATTGCTTCACCAATATTTCATATTGTCACTCCAGATTTTCAACATTGCCATTTTTTTATGCCTCCTCATGAACAATACAGTTGTCATTCTCCACATCCCACCCAAAAATGTGTTTTCGTCCCTCTGTCACCAAATGATACAGTCACTGTGCAAAACCACCTTTCAGCTAACAAAGTGATTGTGCCACTTTTCATGAGGTGGCCTGACAAGCAGTCCATGTTAAAAATATGGAGTAAAACTGCCATCACACACCTACGATGTTAGGGTTTTCAACTGTAGCACCCTACCCAGTACAGGCTTACAGGTGTCAGGGGTGTGACTTGGGATCATCGGATATAATGCTCATGCCATTCCACCCCCATGCCCACCCTGCAGCCACTGACAGGCTTCGTGGTGTGCCTTGCACCGTTCGGCCACAAAGTTCACCCCACACTCTATACTGCACCCATGTCAGAATATTTTCTTATGGAATTGGGTAAGTACAATGCCCAAACACCCCAAAGCACACCCCAACACTTGTCAGTGTCTACAGGGTAGGGTGAGGTACAATGGCATGAGCGTCATAGCTGACAACCCAAAGGCACACCCCAATGCCTGTAGCTTTCTAAAGGGTGAGGCTGGGGTTGGCATCACTTCAGTACTTCACTGCCATTCCAATTATGCGTCTCTAGCTCTGGCACCTCCAATGCCAATGCCATCTCAACAACATTTGGCATTGATAAATGCTTGTTTTTATAAAGCGCCCAATCCCAGAGGCTCTGGATGCTGAACATGAGTAAAATATACAGCAATAAATTAAAACATATAATAAAACCTAATTAAAACCATTACAAAATTAATATTCTGCAGCAATAAAGGGTTTCCAGAGGTTAAAACATCAAGGGATTGGCCAATAATAAAGATGACATCTGCAATCAAAGGTCAGACTGAAGAGGTGGGCCTTTAGCCTCCCCTTATACACCTCAATCGAGGTAGCCTCTCAGACTGCAGATAGAAGCAGTTCCACAAAGTCGGCCAAGAGACACTAAAAGCATGATCTCCCAAGGTCTTGAGTCGAACCCTGTGAATGTCCAGGAGTCCCCTTGAGGAGTAGCAGAGTCAGCGAGCAGAGAACACCTTTGTCAGGAGCTCAGACAGGTAACCAGAACCCAGCCCATATAGGTCCTTAAAGGTGAGAAGACTCACAGTGAAAAGGACCCTCCACCTGACTGGCAGCCAGTGCAGAGCATGCAGGAATGGAGCCACATGACTGGACCTTGAAAGGCCCGTCAGCAACCTGGCCGCTGTGTTCTACACTTGCTGCAGTCTGCGGAGGGTCCTTCTTGTGACCCCGAAGTACAGAGCGATACAGTAGTACAGCCTAGAGGTCATAAAGTCATGAACTAGTGTTGGCAGGTCCTCGAGCAGAATGAGGGGTCATAATCTGGGCAATGTTCCACAAGTGGTTAAAAACTACTGCTGACTACAGATGACACCAGATCTTCAAAGGTCAATCTGCAGTCAAGGATCACACCCAGATTTCTCACCCTCTGAGAAACCACCAGCATCATAGACCCCAGAACAAGACCAGAGTCTGCCACCAGTGGCAACCCATCATGCCCATGACCAGGTTCGATCACCAGCACCTCAGTATTAGCCAGCTTGAGTCTCAGCCAGCTGGAAACTATCTACATAGATACCGCCACTATTGTTACTCTAAAGTGGAGGCACCTTAATATCGATACCATGCCCCTCAACCTGTGGTTAGGAGTACAGGCAGGGGTAGTAACTCTATAGAGATAGCATCACATAGGGTTTACAACTTGGAGGCACTGCTGGGATTAGTTCCCCCTAGTGGCCAAAATACAAAATTGCAGTCAGTTGTAAATGTAATGCCACATTTGAAATGGAGAGCCTCACTGCAGCAAAATTAAATATTCCACCGCACAAAATGGTTGTGCATCATATGCTGAGGGTGCAGTGAGGCAGAGGTGTTGATCCCCACCATGCTTTACTGTTACTGGATATCCCTTTAGGGACCACTAATGTTGTAGAGGAGACTGTCGGTAAGGTTAAGTGTTTGGGAAAAGTTTCAGTATGAGAACAACACTGACCTGTTTGAACAGACACTAATGTCTTCATTGAATGTAGTGCTTCCACTGACCCAGAGAAAGTACCCCCTGTCATTACACCTGAAGGATCTCAGATGGGGTAGAGGGTCATCCACGAGCATAGTGGGCCATCTTCTCCTGAGGGTTCCCCCAAAGTGGAAGGATTTAGGGAGAAGTTGTTAAAACTGTTGGGCACTGCGGGACAGACTGCTGAGGTTTTGCAGAGGGCCTTAGAGAATTTGGGGGAGGTTACTTCAGTACCCTCCCCTCCAGCCTTGACACCCCTGCCTATGCCGTCTCCCATTGCAGCCCCCCTATAGTGGTACCCTTTGTAAACCTGGACTCTTATCGCAGGCTCAGACTGTTTTCAGGTACCATCCCTGTCCCCATGGGGGAACATGATTTGGAGACATAGATGGACTATATTACCCCACTGGTCCAAGACTGGCAATACACAGGGGGGGAAATATGTAAGTGACTTTTGGAGAGTTTAAGGGGCCCTACACTTGAAACTATCTGGTTTCTCCAGTCCACCAACCCGGAGGCCTCTGCTGTTGAATACTTATCTACCTTAGAGCGAGTGTTTGGTAGTACTGAGTCAGGGGAGGATTTGATGTGGAAGTTTAAGTCCATTAAACAATGGAAGAATGAATGGCTGTCTGCTTATGTGACTCGAGTAGAGAAGACTATGCAAAGGGTGCACCAAAAAGAGGGCATCCCAGCTAGTTAACTAAATTGAGAGAGATTAGAACATGTCATTAAATCTGCTTGCTATTCAAGTGTGCTTATGATAAAGTTAAAATTTCAGGATCGCAAAGATAATCCCCCTGAATATTGTTGGCTAATGAACGGAAATAGGGAAGCTAAGACCAAAGATGATTGTTTACTCAGATGGGGTTGCACAAACTGCCTCTGCTCCTGAGAAACCCAGTGCGAGGGAGACTACCCATGAGTTTCAACAAATCAGTGAACTGCTGAAAGAACTCAAGGAGCTGAGAGCCAGCAACCAAACCACTGCAGACATTATAAAAACTCATGTCACATGTGCTTCCAATGCTGAGGTTGCTTGCAAGACTCAACCCGCTGTGAAGAGGGCCCCTGCCCATGCAGCTGAACTCAAATCTACCAGCAGTGTAGCAGAAGAGAATGAGGGAGCTGCAAACTATGGTGCAGGACCTTATCTACACAACCCAATTGTCTGCACCCTGGAACAACTATTGAAGAACGTAATCTGAGTCTAGGCCTATGAAAGAGTATAGGCCCTCACCTCCTGACAATCATAAACCCCGAGAAGATTCTGTTCAGCTTTCTTATCCTAGGACTTAGGCATTTTATTACTGGTGTGGGCAAGATGGACACACCAAAAGGTCTTGCCATGCTTCAGAGGATCTGTGCCAAGTAACTGCCAAATTGCTCAATCAGATTCGACAAAGCAATGTAAAGCCATGACATGGGCCATCATGCAAGTCTTCTTCCTCTATGGCCACTGTGAAAAAAACTTCTAGGCCTACTTCTCCAGACTGATCAGAGATGGAAGGCCTTTCTATGGAGACCACAATGCACATTAATGGTATCCCGGCCTGAGCCATATTGGACAGTGGATCTCCGGTCACTATTGTATTTAAAGATTGGTATGACCAACACCTGTCTGATCATCCACTCCAACCCATTGAGGGACTTCATGTATGGGGTTTAAGTGATAAATCTTACCCATATCTTGGTTATGTACGACAGTGGTTGTCTTTTCCCACTACTGTTGCTGATGTGGATGACTCTGCAGAGAATCTGGCCTTGGTATGCCCACCAACCAGCTTGTATGATGGTATTCCTTTGCTACTTGGTACTAATGCCCACATGTTCAGCTGACTAGCCCAACTGTGTCAGGACAAACAAGCTCAGAAAACTGGACGAGCATTACACATCCATACTATGGTACAGAAAGTGTACAATCTAAAAATGCAGACTAGGGAGGCTGACAAGGATGAGCCAGTGGGAATTGTATGGAAGAAAGACCCAGCACCTCTGGTAGTGCCACCCAATGCTCAGTGCACCATCAGCAGTGAAGTGTGAATGAAGAAGGATGTCACCAACAAGGTACTTATGTTGGATTGCCCAGAAGATGGGGAGCTGCCAAATGGACTCTTAGTTAAACCTAGTACCCTGCCTGCCCATGCTCACACCTATGCCAGAAAGTGGTGGTCCAAATTCAAAATGTTTCCAATCGGGATATTAGAGCCCACCCAGGTTGTACCCTGGCTACTGTATATTGTGCAGACACTGCTGTGCTACCTAGTAAATGATGCACTGAAGAGGAAGATGAAGTAACTAATGACTTGTTTGATTTTGGCAAGTCCCCCATTCCAGAAAAGTGGAAGGATAAGGTTAGTCGCACAATGGCACAGTGAAGCAGAGTGTTTTCATTAAAAAAGTGATTTGTCAGATGCTTCACTGATGCTGAACACCATATCAGGCTCCTCGGTGAGAGACCATTTTGGGAGAGGTCCCGCAGATTGGCCCCTGTGGACACTGATGTCCAACGTCACCTCCAGGAGATGCTAGCAGCTGGAACTATACAAGAATCATGTAGCCCTTATGCTTCCCCCATTTGTGGTAGTCCAAAAGAAGAATGGCTCAGTGGGGATGTGTGTGGACTACCAGACCCTTAACTGAAAGAATATACCTGACCAGTATTCAATGTCTCACATCCAGGATGACCTTGACTGTCTTAATGGGAGCCAGTGGGTCTCCGTTTTAGACTTCAGGAGTGGGTATTACTAATTCCTGCTGACATCTGAAGCTAGAGAAAAAACTGCATTCATCTGTCCACTGGGTTTTTAAAATATTTGCACATGCCCCAGGGAATCTCCAGAGCACCCACCACTTTCCAAAGATTAATGGAGTGAGCCGTAGGAGACATGAAACTTGCTTGAATGCTTTGTTTATCTGGATGATATCATCGTGTTTGGCAAGATACTTAAAGAGCACGGGACTCGCGTGTTTAAGGTCCTGGACTGACTAGAACACATCAGACTAAAATTGTCCATCGACAAATGCCACTTTTTCCAAAAATCTGTAAAATATTTGTCCATGCTGTATCCTCCGAGGGCATTCAAACTGATCCAAGCAAAGTGGAAACCTTAACTACTTGACCACATCCTAGAAATCTCAAAGAGCCACATAGACTCCTGGGATTCTGCGGATACTATCACCACTTTGTGAAAGATTACACTAAAGTCATTTGACCCTACTAAATCTGCCTCAAGGGTACCCACCTACCCACCAAAGATGTAAAAAAGAGTTCTGTAAAAGAAAGGGATAAAACATATTTCCAGACCAATGAACCCTTTGGGATCAGGTGGACCAAGGAATGTGATAGAGCTTTTTACAATATTATTCATCAGTTTATCCATGCCCCCATGCTTGCATACACAGATCCCACTAAGCCATATATGTTACATACCGATGCTAGATTGAAAGAACTTGGGGCCGTGCTGTATCAGGGGTACAAGGAAGAACTACACCCTGTGGCATTTGCTAGTAGAAGTATGACATCATCTGAGAAAAATTACCCCTTGCATAAACTTGAATTTCTCGCATTAAAGTGGGTGATAGTAGATCAATTCAATGAATACCTCAATGGCAGCAAAATCCTGGTGAAAACTGACAATAATCCCCTCACTTATGTTGAAACTTCAGTCAAACTAGATGCGACTGGACACCGATGGTCATCAGCCCTTTCCACTTATTATCTGGTGGAATATCACCCTGGTCTGAATTACATCGACATCGATACCCTCTCCAGGAGGCCTGTGGCAACTTCTGAGTAGGTGAGGATGTTTTATTCTATTTTTTATTTATTTATTTCAATTTAAGATTAACACCTTTGAGCCAAAGGCTCATTTACAAAGGCTCCAAGTCAACACTTAGTACAGAACAGAATAAACAGCAACAACAGTAAATATACAGAAATACATTTGAGCACAAAAGATAACATGAATTCAAAGTTGCGTAGTATAGATAAAAAAATAAATATTGTGCTTAATTGTCTAGTTACATTTTGGTTTCAGATTGTCTAGAAATGTTCTAGGTATATCCCCGTCAGTCCTACATATATAGACAGTCATTAAGTCTGCACAGGTCAGCATGAGGATTCCAGGATTCAGTGGTACTTGTATGATGTCAGAACAATCTGTTAATGCCCCATACCACAAGTTTGATAAATATGAACATCCATCTTCAGAAACTGTGGACTGTCTGGTTGATTGTCTGGGGCCCCCAGAGACCTGTGTCCCAGTAGCATATTGCAGTTTTGCAGCATTAGACCTGAGTACCTTGCCTCACCTTACTCCAGCCAGTATTCCAAAGGGGCAGTACCATGATCCCATGACTAAGCTCATGTTGGATGCCATAAATGCCAGAAAAAGTGTTTCCAAGCTTTGCTTTTGAGACCAGAGAACTGCTCTGCCATTCTCAGAAGGGTCTAGACTCAAGTTGTGCAACAAGCTACTTTACTGAGAGACCATGAATGGACAAGGCCAAGTCATTAAACAACAGTTAGTGCTACTTTCTACATTTAAACATGTGGTTCTACGAGCACTCCATGATCAAATGGGACACTTGAGCTATGACAGAACTTCAAGCCCGTACCGGCTTCTATTGGCTCAAGATGGGTGCTGACATTCATACTAAGGATCATACTAAGGATGAGAAAGAGCAAGAAGGCTGATATAGCCCCTAAGTGCTCTTGTAAATCTCAGGAAGAGTAATATTTATTTTATTTTTATTTATTTGTATTTCAGATGACACCTTTATGCCGAGGGCTCTTTTACAAAGGTTCCACATCAAGGCAATAAGGACAATAAGGTACAAAACATAACATGATCATTACAATGGAACTTACAAAAAAAGACAAATAAGGTTACAATAATAGCAGCCAAAGGCATTGTCAAGGAATTGTGTTGTGAGTTAATTATACAGTACAAGTCATAGGTGGCTCAGTGAAACTTTGTTGGGAGTGGGTTAGTGGGAAAGAGAAGAAGAGTGGTAGTGAGAGGGTGGTATGGGAGGCAGAGATGGAGGAGGGAGATATAGGAGGGCATTGCGTTGGGTATGTGGTAGATGGGAAACAGCAAGGGAGGAGGAAAGGGGGGGATGAAAAAGAAAAGGAGACAGATTCATCCTATACCCAGTAATGGGGGGTAGGAGAGGAGGAGGAGCTGAGGCAGTGAAGAGGGATGCTTGAGGGTAGTATGCCTGGAGGGGATTATAAGAAGCAATCACAGAAGGCATTAGCCATGAGGTTTTAACGCAGTTTACACTTAAAAGCACCAATCATGGCAATGTTGGAGATTTCTGTAGGTAGTAAGTTGAACCTGGTGGAGGCTCTGACAAGGTAAGAATGCTGAGCTTGAGAGGTCCGACAGCGAGTTATTGCAAAGGTTAGACTGTCTGGTCTTCTAGTTGGTCTGTGGACACGCTGCTGGGTCAATATTGATTGACTCCAGGGGCATAAGGCCCAGTGATGTCTTCTTAGCTAGGATGCAGGTCTGGTACTTTAGCCTGCCAGATAGCTGGAGTCAGTTAGCCTGCTCATAAATGTCACACATGTGAGAATAGCGGGCAGCTGAAATATGGAGTCTGCATGCCTTATTAAGGGCTACAGCTATGCGCCGGAGTGCAGTATCATTAGCGGATCCATAGATAACAAGCCCATATTCAATAGTTGAGATAAAAGAGCTCTGGATCGTGAGGTTCAAGGCTTCAGCCATTAGGCAATGTTTATGCTTGTATAGTAGCCCTATATGGGAGTTCACAGTTTTAGCAATATTGTCAATGTGTTTGGTATACGAGAGGGAGCAGTCAAGGGTCAGGCATAAACATATCCAGCTGCTCAAGAGTGACGCCTTCATGGTTGTTAATTATTAGCTCATGGTGCTTGCACTTGTTGTGGGTTCCATGGAACAACATTGTTTTAGTTTTTTTTGTGGTTAAGGCTGAGTTTATGCGAGCAAAACCAGTCTTAAACTTCTGTGAAACTTTTCTGTAGTTGAGACTGAAGGGAGGTGGGGTCGGTGTGGCAAGTGAAGATTACTGCATCATCTGCATACAGTAACATTCTGTCATGGCAGGAGGCAGGGAGATTGTTCAGGAATATGCTGAATAATAAGGGACCCAGGATAGAACCTTGGGGTACTCCAGAGTGGATTGGTAGGGATGACGAGAGGGAATTCACCAATCCTAACCTGTTGGCTCTGGTTACTGAGGTAGCTTTGAAACCAGAGGGTAGTTTCACTTGAAAGACCAAGGAGGGATAATTATTTGAGGAGAATGGAGTGATTGACAGTGTCAAATGCCTTAGTCAGGTCAATAAAAGAGGCACCGACCAACTGGCCCTGATCAAGTGCATGATGGATATGTGTGGTGAATTCAAGGAGTGCCATGGTAGTGCTGTTCCCTTTGTGGAAGCCCTGCTGCTGGGAACATTGCATGCTGTATTTTACAAGGTACTCAGTCTGCTAATCAGCCACTATTCATTCCAAGTCTTTGGATAGAGGAGGGAGGATGGATATAGGCCTGTAGTTGTTCGTGAGAGTCTTGTCACCACTTTTATGGGCTGAAGTCACCACTGCCAGTTTCCACTTTTGGGGGAACTGGGAGAGCATGAGGGAACAGTTGAGGATTTTGGTTAGTGGGAGCAGGACTTTGTCAATGGTGAAGGTGAGAAGTTTCATATCTAGTGAATCACCACTGACCCTAGACTTTCCAAGCACTTTAAGAATGTGTTTTTTAGCTAGGCTTTGTGGGATTGCTTTGAAATGGAAAGGAGGGTGCCCTGGTGGCAAACCTGAACTAACAGAAGCTGGGTTGGCTATGGTGGGATCAAAAAAGTTAGGGGGTAGCACATGACTGAGGTCAGCAAAAGTGGAGTTAAATGCGTTGGTAATGATTAAATGGTCAAGAGTGATGGTACCACCTATGTTCAATATTGTGGGTGTTGTTTTGGATCCTTTCCAGCCACTTTAGTAGAGTTATGCCAGAATTTACTCCCGTCATTCCAGGTGCTGGCTAAGGCGTTCCTGTAATAGTTAGCCTTCTCATGGTGGATTGCTCTGGTTCATGCATTCCTTGCTGTTTTGTAGGCCTGGCTATCAGTCTGGGTGCCAGTAGCCTTAGCACGATACCAGAGCTGGTCTTGAGATTTCATTTGTGTAAGGAGGCCTAGTGTCATCCATGGGTTATTGACACCCTTGATCTTACGCTTCTTGAATGGAGCATGAACATCACAGGCTGAGTTGAAACTGGTGATAAAGTGTTCAAGTGCTGTGGCTATATCAATTGGTGAACAGTCATGTTCATGAAGGAGTGTTTTAAGTGACTCAAGATGACCGGGGTCAGCATTCTCCTGTTAATAGTTTTGGGGAGTTTGGTGTATTTGTTGGTCCAGATACATAAAATAGGGAATAATCACTAAGGAGTCTGGGAGGACTGTTGCTTGGGATGTGCTCTGGACAATTAGTTACCACCAGTCTAGAAGTGACAGGTCCCTGTTCTGTAGCTTGCTCTAGTAGGTGATTTGACCATTTGTGAGAAGTTAGCAGCTAGGGCATCCTTATAACTATTTGAGCTGGAGGCCAGCCAGTTGATGTTGAAATCACCAAGTAGGATAACTTCTGTATTCCGATCCAGGGAGCTGATACAGTCAAGGAGGGAGTGAAAGCCCAGATTGCTCAGCTTGGGTGGTATATAGACAGAGACAACAGTCAGGATCTTGTTATGAGTTCCAAGAAGTACTTTGGCAGCAAGGATTTGGATGTCATTTCCAGGGATGGGCATAGGCATGACATGACCCATGAGGTACTCTTTAAGGTAGAGGGCACAGCCTCCTCCTTTCTTGGTAAGTCTGTCCTGTCTAAGAACTACATATGCCATTTTATGACATGTTAACAGAAATTTGTCATCAGTATTTAAATTATTTTTTTTTTGTTTTACTGATAATAATATGTGGAGGTAGTTTATTCCAAGGATTTATGATTCTTAATGTGAAAAAGTAATATACTGGTGAGATTGTTAAACTTTTTTCCCATAGAATTGGAGGGGATGACCTCTGGTGTTATGTATAGTGTTTTTGAATTCTAGGCCATGTTCCACAATCAAATATGGGTCCTGGATGATATCAATGAGAAAAAGCAGATCCCCCTTAACCTCCTAGTCTCTAGTGTCATAAGATTCAAAATATTCAGTCTATTGTCATATGATTCATTTTCTAAGACAGCAACATGTTTAATATATTTCCATTGGACCTTTTCTAAAATAGTGCATTCTGTTTTTTTGAAGGGACACCACAGCTGAGAGGCATGCTTAAGGTATGACTTAATGTATGCTTTGAATAAGGTCATTAGTATCTTACTATATTTAGATTTAATATTGTGCTTGATTGACCAAATTAGTTATTAGCTTTTTAACAGATCTCTGTATTTGTTTTGAGTTACCCAAGTCATTTGAAATGATTATCTGTAAAATCTTTTCATCAGTAGTAGAATTGAGTGTAGAATCTCCTAAAGTGCAGTGAGTAATTGGGTTGGTGGGACCCAGGTGCATTACTTTACATTTAGAGGTGTTTAGTTTCATGCCCTATGTGTTCACTCAGGCAACAATTTTATTTAAATCATCTTGTATAGTTGCAGACTGACTAAAGTTATCACAAGGGCTGCTGGGTTTGATGTTGTCTGCTTACTTTATTGTGGTAGATAGACAATTTTGGGTCATATCAGAAAAAAACTGAAATAAGCTGGGGCCCAAAACAGACCCCTGGGGACCCCACTAGTGACCCATTTCAAGTCTGATAAATGACCATTTATCAGAACTCTGAGATCTGTCACACAGCCAATTACCAATCCAGTTTAAGATATGTTTATTGAAGTTCAAACTTGTGAGTTTAGCTATTAGTACCCCATGAGGTAAGACATCAAAAGCTTTACTGAAGTCGACATAGATGACATCACAAGGTGTTTTATTATACAAATGATAGCTAATTGCTTCATAAAAATATATGAGATTTGTAAGACAGACACATCCCATTTTAAAGCCATGCTGTTCAGGATCCTGAGCATCTAAGATAGGAGTAATTATGTTTTTTATTAAACTTTCTAAGATTATACAAATTGGGAAGGTAAGGCTGATGGGTCTATAGTTGTCACGGTTTGATTTGGGGCCATTTTTATGAATGGGGTAACATATGCCCTTTTCCAGTCTTCAGGGACAAAATTTGAGGAAAGGTAACCTTCAAAGAGTAATTTTAAGGGATGGATAAGGGAATCCATTAATAGGTACAGAAAAAGTCCGGCTATATTATCCGGTCCTGGAAAAATTTGGTCTTCTGTGAGAGTAATTTTGAGGTAATAAGATCTATTGATAGTGTTATGCATGGAGTGCCACATAGATCAGGGATGGTGAGTGGTACTTGTGTATGATCAAAAGTCTCACAAAATGTATTATTAAATATGTTGGCCATTCTTTTGGGATCTGATGTTATATCAATATTTATTACTAAAGGGCCCACCTGACATATATTTTTAAGAAAGTTAATATAAGAATGAAAGTATTTACCATTTGATATGTTCACAGAATTTGCCAAATGATATCCCAACTTATTTTTGCTTTACATTTAAGGATTTACATATTTTTATAATTTTTGAATGATGAAACATTTTGGAAGTTTTGTTTTTAGGAATAAACTATATAGTCTATTTTCTTTTAAGAAGTTTTTGATGGATTTATTCATCCAGTTTGAAGAATGTTTAGAATTACTGTATTTGTTTATTGATGGAATATAATTATCCCTTAAATTGATCAAAGTGTTCTTTAAAAAAATCCCAATATTCAGAGACTGATAAAGTACTGAATTGGAGATCCCAGTTGATGTTGTTAATAACAGATTTTATTGGTTGTAGATTTGCTTTTTCATATAAAAATATCTTAATTGGACTGGTATTACAAAAAGCTCTTAAGTAAAGTAAAATTAATGGTATTGTGATCGCTGTTTCTATTGGTGATGCAGTAGTAACATTGGTGAGGCTTAAATGGTTGCTACTCAGAACAAGGCCTAAAATAGTCTTCCTTTAGTTGGAGAGTGAATATGTTGCTTCAGGTGTAATTGCTCACAAGCTGCCAAAAGTTGTTTGCCTTTTCCAGTAATAGCTGCATGATTTGACCAATTAATCTAATTCAGATTAAAATTACCCATGACAATCATGTCACTGAGTTCACAAGCTTGTTCAATTTCTTGAAGTAGTGCTTCAAAGATATCAGTAGATGAATTTAGTGGTCTATAACAAGTGCCCATGATACTGACTCAGAATCATCAAAAATAAGCTTAATCCAAAGGATTCATTGTCAGTACCTGTGTTTTGATTTTATCAGTGATGTCAATAGTATTGACATAACTGTTTACCATAAGAGCAACACCTTTTCCTTTTCTACCTTGTCTATTTAATTTATGAAGGCTGAAAACACGTATGGAGGTCTCCCAGGATGATTTTTCTTCCCCCCCCCCAAGTTTCAGATATGGATATGACAGACATTGATGCCTATATTGAAACATGTAGCTGCTTCCTTCAAAGAAAAGCTCAGCCACAGAGAGCAACACCCCTGGTTAATATCTCCACTAGTGCACCCATGGAGCTTATATGTATTGACTTTTTGTACTTGGAACACAATGCAAAAAGCATTGGCAATGTGCTTGTTGTGACAGATCATTTCTCTCATTATGCCCAGGCTTATCCAACAAAGGATCAAAAAGCAGATACCGAAGCCAAAGTGCTTGTTGAGAAATTGTTCATTCCCTATGGTGCCCCACAACAGATCCATTCCTATCAGGGAAGACAATTTGAAAGCCATCTAATCAAGGAGATGATCTCACTCCAGGGGGTAAGAAAGTCAAGGACCACCCCCTGTAATCCTCAAGGAGATCCGCAGCCTGAAAGATTCAATAGAACATTGTCGGACATGCTGGTTACTCTTCATCCCAAAGATAAGCAGAGGTGGAGTCAGCAAATAAGCACTTTGGTACATGCTTATAATTGCACTCGGGATGATGCAACTGTTTTTTCCCCATATAAGCTGATGTTTGGTCAAGAGGCACGGTTACCTATAAACATTTATTTTGGCATATCACCAGATGGAATCCAAGCAGAAAATTATTTCCAGAATGTACAAAAACTCAAAGCTCATCTTAATCATGCCTATTAGCTGGCTCACACAATGGCTGCCAAAAGAAACTTAGTCAATAAAGAAAGACATGACAAGCATGTTAAGGCTCAAGACTTACAACCTGGGAATTGTGTTTTATTAAGAAATTTTGGTTTACACGGAAAACACAAGATAGCTGACTGGTGGAATCACACCCTGTACATTGTTATCAGCAAGCTGGATGACCTGTTAGTTTACAAAGTGCTTCCAGAGAATGACCCACGAGCTGTAAAAACAATGCACATAAATCACCATTTGCCTATTGGAAAGATTATCATAGACTCTGTACCTCAAAATAATGCTTCTACTAGGCCTGTGACCAGGTCTGCCACTAAAAAGAAACAATTAAGATTCCCTTCTGCTATTCCACAACCAAAACCTTCAACAAGTAATGATGTCATCAGTGATGACAACCATTTTGAGTCTGATGATAGTGAATATGGGGCTACCTATTATCCCTCTTTTGAACCAGGCCAGCGTTCCAAGGCAATCCTTTGTGTAACATAAGAGATGACACTGGACCTTCAGGACTGTCTGGTTATCTAGCTCTCTCAACTACCCCTGCACCCCCCTGATAGTGAGGTGCAAAATATAACTTCTGAAGTGGCTGATTCTTTATGTCTCTTGGAGCTGTCTGAACTTAAAGTAGTAAGCCCTGACCAAGGAAGTGAGAGCCAGAATGGTGAAATGCCAGAAGAAGATGAAATATCAGAAACTGGTGAATCTGATTTCATGTTGGACAATAATGCTAATTCAAATGTTAATCCTGAAAGTCTCAGCAATGTATTACATGATTTAAGTTATATGCAGTTCCCCCTCAATGATGAACCATAGTCTACAGAGCAAGTAAATGCAAGCACCACTGTAGAAGTAAGTGCTCCTTTAAACTCTGGACAAACAGTCAGTAAAGAGGCACCCCTTCCTGTAGCAGCTGCTGTGTTGCTAGACAACAAGCTGGGAGTTGCAAACACAAATGCCAATGTTGAAAGGACTGAGCCTGTGCCTGTTATTCCCAGGAAATCTGGAAGAGCTGTTAAGCCTGTAGTATGCCTTAGTTATGATTCCCCATGAAGGTCTGTAGACCTCCCCATGAATGTAGTCCACAAAGAAGTTTACATTACAGCTACTTCCCTTCCTAAAATAAGTTACACTTCAGCCTCTAAGCTAATAATAAAGCCCTCCAGTCAGTGCTCTAGGCATCACCCTACAAAATGCCCAGAGTTAGCTGACAGGGTCAGACCCTAATCCCTGTGGGTTTGTGTGCAGGAGGTGGAACAGACAAGGGTTATGTGTTTAGCTACTTGAGTTAGTATGCCAATGTAAAGATAAAGTGTTTAAAATGAAAACATAGAATGTTTAAGCAATATTATTCCCTATGAACCAATATTGGTTATGAACAAAATATGCTTATTAGTTTGAGCATTAAATATGAAGCTACATAGTATGAGTATAGTAGTCTATGGTTGTAACTTGTACATAATTTGGGGCTGCAGTATAGCCTAGAGGTTATAGTAGAGAGCTATGAATGAGCTGGGTACATCCAGCAGACAGATCTGGGTTTGAGTCCCACAACCTCCACTTGCATACTGTGTGACTCTGATCAAGTCACTTATCCTCCCGGTGCTTCCGAGTCACCCCTGAAAACAAGGCACCTGTGCCTAGTGGGCCTTACCCAGTTAACAAAGAATAAATAAAAAATATTCACGTATATTATTTTTCTAAGTAAAAATGTTAATAAAGTATAGACTTGATGAGGATGACAAGTTTTCCTAGGCAGGGAAGCATGTAACCCCCCCCCCCACCAATTTGGGGTTTACCTTAATGTCTTCCTGGGCTCTATCCATGCCCACTGCCAGACAGGTATCCTTCTGAGATAGTAGATCCAAGGTTATTTGTCTGCTCCTGTTGTTTTATATGAGAGTGCCATGCTGTGCCTCACACCTGTCCCTTTAAGACTCTAGCCTGTATATGTATAGTAAATGGTCTGGGCTGGTCCAAGTGCATCAGAACTTGCGACCAGCCAGACACAGCTTTGATTTGCTACACTCTGCTGTTGTTAATAGAGCAGAGGGAGCTTTAACTAGTATTGTGATTATTTACTTCTAAATTGCTGCTTTATTTAAATTAGAGTGTTTGTTCTAACCTGCCTTCTTGCAGCTTTGCTTATCTGAAAGGGAGCCACCATATTTGTCTGGGACTTCCAGTAATTGGACCAATAGGACACAGGGACCTTAAGGGTCATTAGTGCAAGTGCCTTGTGGGAAGGAAAACTGTAGTTTTGTAGTTTTAGGTTGGTGCCTAAACTGAACTGAAGGGGGCATCCAAACTGTGACTGACAGCATCCCCCAGAAAAACAGAACTCAGAGAACCAAGGGAAATCCCAGAACTGTTATGAGACAGTGTGTCAGTTGGAGTTAGAGCTTGATGATTGAGCAGCTCGAGCTTTCAAGGATCTGCTCCAGAAAGGAGCCTAAAAGACTCGGCAGGGTGAGGTGCTGACTTGCCTCTCTGCCACTGTTCTCCTGCTTGGGACTGCCAGATTGCAGTAATTGTAATAATCTGAATAGTAACATTTACTTGCAGCAGAAAGCTCCAAGGTCATTGAAGGTACAGCCTGAGATTTGGACCGAGATGAAGTTCCTGTGAAGTGATTGGCCCAGAGGTTGTAAGTGACTGAACTGATGTTCGAGAGGTTTGCTCAGTGAATCAACTGCAATAGCAACTGGCCTGAATACTGAACTGAGAGTTAGAGAAGTTAATGTTCCTGTTAAAAATGCTGAATATTTATCATGGATTGTGTCCTGTTTTGCCAGTGACCAGACTATTATGCCAGCTGGTGGCTTCACCAGCAAAGCAAACTGAACTTTGCCAATGTGTTCATCAGTCTGGACCTTTGCCTACCTGGCTCAGATTGACCGTTTTGCACCATAAACTGTTCTTTGGCAAGAGACCGGCTTTGGGGATCCAGCCTGTGCAGAAACCAATCGCAGGTTGTACCACCCTGGAGGAAAGGCCATGAAGTGGAGGTGTGTCATGTTGGCCCTGCCTCCCATGCTGTTTGGTGATCTACATGAGATCTTCATATCACCAGATACATCACAGCCAACTGGTAGTGTGAGTAAATCCAGGTACTGTAGCTCCTGCAACAGATCATTTAATTATCTGTGGTACCATCTAATTACTCCATTGATTTTCTTGGTTACAAGACTTGGCCAACCAGCTAGGATTTCAAATAACCAAAACTCTGCATGTGCATGCTAACTGCCTTTTCTTTCCATCAAGGGCCCTAACAGCTGCAATGCTGGCACGGCAACACCTCTGGCTAGCCAGCATAACATCCTGAGTACCTAGTGTTGTAGGACTGATCAGTTGGGACTAAAAGCAAGCAAAATAACCTGAACTTAATCAGTTTAGTAATCATTCATCTAAATTCATGCCCCTGCCTTGTTCTTGACCCCTTAAAAATCTGAATGTGGTTTCACATTTGACCTGGCTTATGAGTGTATTATTAGTTGGGTTACAGTACTGAAAGTCTGTATTTTCTTTGATAACCTTGTTTTTACAGGGGTTCAGGGATTGTGCTGAAGGCCAGACCCTGGTGGTAAGTGTAAAGGGTGTGTGCATATTATTAATGTTAATTGCTGACTGTGTGGTAACTGTTGCAAGATGTACAAGGTCACTAGGTGGGTTTGTGGGTGGTTATAGCTTCCCAGAGGGCTTTATCGGGCTAGATAGATACCCCCACTTACCCCCACTATTGCTTCTCTGGGTGGAGGCACCTTAATATTGAATCCAGGCCTCTCAGCCTGTGGTTAGGAGTACAGGCAGGGGTTATAACATATATATATATATATATATAAAATATCTGATTAATTTCAATTATGAAGGAGTGTGTTTTGCTTGTAGTGTGATATTTATTATTTTCTGTTTTATGTGTGCTGGTCTTGTAAACAAGAGCCATACTAGACTCAGCATACTTACCCTGTCTATAAAAGCCATACCTAAAATAAAATAAAGCAATAATACACATGGTGTGCTGTATTTAAGCAATAATCCATGACAGGATGTCAGTTATGGTGGGATTTGGTCAAGGGGCACAGCAGAAGTGGGTAAATTCCACCATAACCCACATCCTGACATGGATTACTGCAATTATACAATGAGCTATAATAAAAATATTTTAAAAAGTTATTTAAAAAGTTTTATATACTGTTTTTAAAAGGTTTTTTTGTAATATCCTTCCTCTTTGTAACATAGTGCCTTGTTTCTAGGCAGATTATGGCTGAAGACATCTGGCCCCACCTTCCTTCACAACAACCTCCTACAGCACCACCCCCCCCAACACACACACATCATTATTTTTACTGTTTTTAAGAGAGAGCCTGATGAAGGGTTTTTGGTGGCCCTGTACTTTTGGATAAGGTGAGAGAATGGGTTGGGAGCACTGAGGGGCTGGCAAACTTCAGGGTCTGGTTCTGGGTTTAGTGTGGCTTGTTACAATCAGGATAAAGTGAAGGTCCCACACCAGGAATTTTTGGGGTTTGATTAATGTGATCGGAAAAACAGGCATTTATCATGCAGAACAGTGGGGCGTTTACAATTACTATGAAGGAGCATGGAAAGGAGCGCTGCACCTCCACAACCTGCTTCTGCAGCAGGCTGCCACAACATGTTTCTTACGCATGCATGCAAGCAACATAAAAGGAAAAAAGTACACATACATGACTAATATCATGTAATACAAAGTCATACAGGGAAATAAACATTGGAGGGTTACATCAGCAGGGAACTTAAAGAAGGTACTGGGTCAAAGTTATGTAAATATGACAAGATACAGTTTTGGAGGGTCTTGAATGGGCCCAGAGTCGTATTTTATATACAGTGGAATTTAGGTGCCTGGGAGAGACAAATGTGGGAGTCAAAAGAGAAACATATCCTTTGTCTGTGGGCTTCCTTACTGCATTAGAGCATGTACCCGATTACACTATGGCTCCTTAGAGGGTCTGAAAGGAAAGTGGAATCATTAAAGGAGGTGGAAATTTATTTACAGTCACAGGTTGCAGTGACAAGGAGGATGGTCTTGAGACCTGTTTTAAATTGGCTGAGACTTGGGGCCAGTGAGATGAAGGATGGTAGGCTGTTTAGCCACAGGGGAGCACGATATCAGAAGGACCTTTGCCCAAGTGATGTTCTACAGTGAGGGACTAAGAGGGTGGAGTTGGCAGAGTGCCTAAGTGCCCTGCTGTGTGGGACTATGTGGATAAGTGGGTGGAGGCCGATTTGTGCTTGCTTGTGTAGTATCTTTTTTGCAAGGAGGCAGGTGTGGTACTTAAGCCTGCCTTGGAAGTTCAGCCAGCCAGTATGTTTATAAAGCTCGCATGTGTGAGTTAACCTGTCACATCCAGAGACCAAGCAGCAGGCTTTATTGAGGGTGAGGATGATGCTGCATAGAACAGTTTGATCAGCGGACCCATAAATCACTATTCCGTAGTCCACCAAGGATAGAATTGAGGAAGGCACAGTGAGATGCATGGCTGTTGGGGTGAACGGTGCTTATGTCTGTACAGGATCCCCAGCCTGGTGTTAACAGAGGAGGAGACTTGGTGTATATGTGAGTGGTAGGTGAGGAGGTGTCCAATGTGACTCCCAGGTATTTGAAGCATGAGACCTGTTCAAGCACACTGCCATGAGAGTTCATGACAATTAACAACACATGACAGATTGGGTTCTGGTGGTGGGCAATAATCATAGATTTAGTCTTCTTCTGGTTAAGTATTAGGCGGTGTTCAGAGAACCAGGTTTCAAGTTCACTAAAGATGCCCTGCAGGGCAGTTTGAAATGAATTGCAATGAGGATGTTTCCAAAAGACTACAGCATCATCAGCAACTTTCCATTTCAGGACTGAGGAAGGGAGTTCAGGAAGAGAGTGAAGAGTAGTGGGCCAAGTATTGACCATTGTGGGACTCTGGCTAAGACCGATCTACTGCAGGAGATGGTTGCATTGATTTTGACCTGTTGAGTCTGGCCTGAGAGATAATCTTTGAACCAGGAGGTAGCCTCCGGGGAAAAATTCAGGGATGGAAGGGTGTGGAGAAGCAGCGCGTGACTGACTGTATTAAAAGCTTTCATCAGATCAACGTAGAGTGCACCTGCCATGGACCCCTAATCCAGGGCCTCATGTATATATATTGTAAATTTGATGAGGGCAGTGGAAGTGCTGTGGCCCCTCCAGAAACTGTGTTGTTCTAGACAGAGCAGATTGTGCTTGGACAGGTAGTCTGTGAGCTGGTCCAACACTACTTTTTCAAGATCCTTGGGGAAGCAGGATTGATATTGGCCTATAATTACTGGAGGAAGTGGGGTCACCAGTCTTCAAGATGGGGGTTATTACTGCTCTTTTCTGAGTAGTGGGGAATTGGCTAAGGCATAAGGGCAATTTAAATATTTTGGTGAGATGGGGCAGGGTCACATCCAGCATACGCCAAATGAGTTTGCGGTCCAGGGAGTCAATACTATAGGGAGAGTTCACCAAAGCTTTGCTGTTATAGCATTTTGCCTCATTGCAGGAGATGATTCATAGCTAGAAAAGAGTAGGGTTGGTGGTGGCCGAGGTGACAGTGGGGAAGTTGGTGATTGGGTCAAAGACGTTAGGAAGGAGGATATGACTTAGATCAGAGAAGGCAGTATTGAGGGCATTGGAGATAGTATTAGGGTCCTGGGAGATAACCCCATCTATTAGAAGCTGCACAGGGTAGGGGATGCAGTTTTCCCACAAAGTTCTTAATATTGCTCCAGGATTTTTTCCCAGAGCCCCAGGAGGAGGTAAGGGTTTGCTTATAGTATGCAGCTTTGGCTTGCCCGGTAGCCCATGTGCATCTGTTTCTAGCCTCTCTGTACAGTTGTCTGTCCCGGGGGAGTTGCGAGTCAAGGGCCTTAAGCCAGAGGTTATCTCTTAGGTGCATTTGGTCAAGTAGAGCTTGGGAGATCCAGGGGGTGTTTCTGTGCTTTACAATTTTCTTGGAGAAGCGGGCAAATATGTCCCAGGCAGAATTAAAGATGGCAACAAAACAGATGAGGGCAGTATCAATGGACTGGGCATTATGAATAGGGGACCAATCGCAAGAGGCAAGGTGTGATTTGAACCGTGAGAGGGTACCTTTTTTAAGGCACCTTTGGACGGAGACCTTTGTGAGTGTTGGGGGGATTTTAGTAGACCACCAGCAGGTAACTGGTGAATGGTCGCTTATCAAGCCTGGGAGAACCTCAAGAGATTATTAGGCCTGTTGGTGAGGATGAGGTTGATAAGAGTGGAAGTCCCAGTTCTTGGGTCCAGTCTGGTTGGGGACTTGAAGACCTGGCTGAGGTCATAAGCTACAGCTGAATCTTTGTAGGGGGATGATGAAGTAGATAACCAGTTCACATTGAAATCTCCAAGTAAAATGACTTCACTCTTAGGAGGGAGGTGGGTGATACTGTCCAGTACTGATTCAAAGGCGGGCTTTTGGTTGCAAGGGGGAATGTAGACAGCCACGATGTAGAGGATTTTACCGGGACTGCCAAGGCATATATTGACTTCTAGGGTCTGGGCCCCATGTGTGGGTGGCAGGATGGAGACTGAGACGGTGTGAAGGGAAAATCTAATGTAGATGGCACAACCACCTCCCCTCTTACTAAGCCTGTCAGCTCAATAAATGGTGTAATCACTGAGGGCAACAGATCCATTAGGTATATTTTCTGAGAGCCAGGTCTCAGATAGGGCTAGGACATCAGATGAGTGCTGAGCAATTCAGCCCTGGAGTGGAGTGAACTTCCTCTGAAGGCTGCAGATATTTGGGAGGCCAGTAGCAGGCTCCCATGCTTGCCCTCTGATAAGACAACAGGATTGGTGGCCCTGGGTTTGGGTGCACATTACCTGATAGGAGGAGGAGAGCATGTCGGAGCAGTGCTAGCCTGAACAGTTTTGGTGAGGTGCGTAGTGATAGGGAAGTAGGGACATTTTTAATGGGTACAACTGGGCCTGGGAGGGTGCGTATGAGGTGAGCTAACAGAGTGAGAGATAAAGGTAGATAGTGGCCATGTGGGTAGCTGATGACAGGGGTGAGGGTGTGCAACCCAAGAGTGGTCAGTGTAGCAGTATAGTGAACATTGTGGGCATAAAGGTTAATTACTAGTGCAGGGAGGTAATATGAGCGAGCAAGATGGAGCAACAAGGGGGGGGTGTGTATGTCAACAAACATTTGGTGGCCCCAGGGGGCATTATGAGGGGACATGTAGGGTGACTGACAGTGGTACACCAGTCTAGTGGTAATTTCTCAGTGGTGGTGGTGGGTGGTAGAGACATTAGTGGGATCAGGGAAGTGATAAAGACAGGCACCAAGAGATGTTTTGCTGAGTATGTTTTTGTATGCGTTTGTTATGCTAGTGGCCACTAGTGGTGGACTACAATAAGCTGCTGATGGTGAAGTGGGCCGATAGGTTATTTTCCATCTTCACCTGGTAGGTTAGCCCCTATAAATGGAGTGTTGACCAAGGGTGGTGGTGGGATAGCCGATGTGCAGTGGTCAGTGGGCAGCACTCTGTGAGAACAGCAAGTGGTAGTGACTTCAGGTGCCTCCACAGAGTTATGGTGATTCTGCACTGCTAAACTTCAGCTCCTAGATGTGGGGAGGGCTTCTCCAAAGGCCTTCATGACCTCCTAATTCCTTCAGGAATTGGCTGTGGAGGAAGGAGGGAGAACAGGAGCATTAAATAAGGTAAGGGAGGGTGAGACCCTGTGGGAGGGCTGAGCTACTTTGGATTACTATTTGGTACAGTTAACATTAATATTTTGTACTACTAATGTCCTAGCCTCCTTACTAACAATACCTGGCTGAGCTGGCTGACTTGAGGTATATTTGAGCCAGTAGAGGAGAGATCCGCAGCCTGATTAAAGTTGCTTTAAATTGCTTTAGGGTCACTACACAGAGATATTTTTACAGTTTCAGACTGAGCTTGGTGCATTAAGGTATTGTTGAGCCAGTGGTGGAATCTGCAGCCTGAGGTGCCAAAACAGCAGTCTTTGTCCACACTCTGTGCTGAACAGCAAGTGGTCACGACTTCAGGCACCTCCACAGAGTTATGGTGATTCTGTACCTGCCAAACTCCAGCTCCTAGATGTGGGAGAGGCTGCTCAAAGGCCCTCACGACCGCCTAATTCCTCGGTGGTTTGGCTACTAAACTTTGGCTCCTAGATGTGGGAAGAGCTGCTCCAAAGGTCCTCATGACCTCCTAATTCCTTGGGGGTGGCACCCAACTCCGGCTCCTAGATGTGGGAGGGCTGCTCCGAAGGCCCTCATGACCTCCTAATTCCTCGGGGTCAGCTGCAAACTTCAGCTCCTAGATGTGGGGAGGGCTGCTCCAAAGGCCTGCCCAACCTCCTAATTCCTCGGGGCGTCGGCTGGGGAGTTATTATTTAATGATGATTTTGTTGGTTCCACTGTTACCAGTAAAGTGAACAAACAACATATGTTTCACTGTGCATTGCTTAGTAATCATATGGTTAGAAAATTACAAGTCAATGATAGTGCCAGTGAGATGTTAACCCTTCGTATCTGAACAAATGGACAATTACAGGTTAATGATAAAGTTACTGACATTGTAAACCTTTTAAAAGAAGCAGAAGAGTTGTCCTAGTAGGACAATGATAGTAACTCTAATTCATCATAATAAAGTTTTATGTACAATAAGATCACTTACTTAAGACCTGCACCGATTCATTCACACACTGCCAGCAATCTAAAGATAGTTTCATTACAAGTATGTGATGGTGCACAATGACACAAAATGGTAATTTATAAAATTTTGTTTCTTCAAAAAGCCAATATTAATCTTCTATAATTATCAGACTATGGCTATTATCATCATACTTTAATTTCTTCAGGGGAAATTGATCCTTCAGGAAATACATGATGAGAAAAAAAATCTATAATGAAGGTATTATGTAGGCTCCACATGTTTTCTGATAGTTCCAGCATAATAATATTTTCTGGGCCTCAGACTGCGGGAAGGTTAATTTTCTCCTACCTCTGTTACAAAAATCAATATTGAGTAGAAAATGATATTTAATTACATCATATATTGTTATAAAGGATGAGTAGCAAAGCAGGCCTGTTTTTTTCTCAGGCAACTATCCTTGATGGACATTGGGGTCTACCAAACATGCCATATTAGTGTTTTCATCAGAAAAATATGAAATAGTAGGATTATCAGTGGAGTATTAATGGAATGAGAACCGCTGTACTTGTACATTCTGCAAAATATCTTCTTTGTTTCCTAAGAACATTATCTTTTATTTTCAACCAATTCTCATTTTGTTTCTTCTTTTCTAGCTGCCCCCTCCATGTACAGTAATTTAAAAGGAAAAATGATAGCCAATAGTTACCTTTTATTTCTAAAGTAGTATTGTATTTTCTTTCTGCTAATTAGAAGGTTTTCTACCTGTTAGTATTAGGGGTGATACAGAGAATAATCCTCATCTTGGAAATAGAGATGTTGCAGAGTTTTACTTTGGCAGCGAATTCCAGGCAAAGTTGCAAAATTTGCCTTTGTGAATTACTTTGTGAAATTCCCATTTCACCAGTCCTGAAATTTTCAATATGTTTTACTGGCAATGTAGCACTTTTTTCATGTAAAGTCAGGCACAGTTCACTCGAGAATTTAAGTTGATTTACATAGGAAAAGGTCCCCTTTGCCTGGTAATAACTTTGCAAAGTAGACACACTGAAATTTGAGACTGTTACCAACTTTGCAAATTCATTTGTGAAGTAAATCTGAACCACTTCGCCCATCTCTGCCTGGAATCAGACATATCCCGTGACATTCCCTACATACCTCATTATTATAGTGACTGCACACATTGTGCTATTTCTAGAGATCAATCTCACTAAAGGTGAGTGGTTCTTTAGGTTAGTTGTGATGTCACAGCCAGTGATGTCCCAATGCTGATGATGTATGAAGTAGAATAGAACTAGACATGTCACTCTTAAGGCAATATTAGGTTTCATGCATCATAACTAGCATTGTCAGGAAGAAAATCCTATAATTGGCGAAAGTTAAATGAAAGGGCACTTCAAATACAAAAAGTAAGAAAATGGTTCCTTTTAAAAGTTAATATGACTTTCAGGCAATGTACTAATTTTTTAAAGATGTATTCACTAGCAATAAGGGAACAATATACTATGCATTGTAAAATGTCTTTCAAGGGATATGGTACTCAACATGTAACATTTAATATACTTTTCCTTCTTTCTAAAGGGTGAGAATCGTGGCTTGAAAATTAAAAAAGTTTAAGGGTGAAAGGGCAACATTCTACTATCCGCATTTTGTTAAAGTTTCAAGGACTTTGCTATTGCACTCATCTGAGCCCAGCTAATATTTGTCATCTTTATTGACCTTAATATTCCCCCTTGCACCTAGCCTACCCATTCAGCTCTGCGGCTTCACTTCAGTCTCATCACCCAGGGTCTATGGGACTTACCTGTGCAACCGTCTGTTTTCCATAGCTTACCCCCCATAGTGGTGCCTTCTAGGGTACCCCAAGTCCCTCTGGATGTCCTTGATTGATCTGACAGGTTTGGGCCAGTAGGCACTGTGTGGGTCTGCAGGAACCATAAGTGCTATCCTGCTGCAGCCAGTGCCTTTTTCCTCCATTTCCATCCCAGCCCTCAGACACTATGTGGAGCTGTAGGCCTGAGGTAACAACACCGAGTATGCTTACATCTTCTGCAATCCTGTCAAACTCTGTGATTCCCACTGCATCTCCATCTATGGTCACCTACAGTAGGTGGTGATGTAACAGCAGTGCACACTGTCTCCCTCTCCAGAAGTTGAGAGCATCCTCTGGGATGCTTAATCCTCCTCCCTGCTGGCCCTGATGACATAGGCTTACTTCAGAGTCAGTCAAAAAATGTATTATTTAACAAGTTATGTTGTTACAATTAAAAACACATAAATATTGCATTCACAATGTTTACACTTACAAAATATACATAAATACAGAGGGTGGGATATTCAGACTGCTCCAGGCTGTGGCGCAAACCTAGGCGCAGCACAACTGGGATGTGCCAGGGCACTGACAGGGTGATATTCAACGGTGCTGTGCCATGGCTCAGCACCATTGAATATCACTCTGTGGCCACCCGCATTATGCATGGTGCAGTGGCACTGCACCAGCGCAAGTGGCCAGAGAGGGGCAGAGGGATGCATTAGCATAAGTGCCATTGCGCTAGGTGCATCAACCACGATATTTAAAGGTGCACATGCAAATGAGGCCACAATGCATGATGCAAATGGGGCCATTTGCATGTTATTATGGCCCAATTTGCATGCAGGTGCACCCATCCCTGATGACTTGTGCCTGGCACCCTGCCAGGCTGCAGCCGTCGGGGACCGACTTCCCCTGCACAAGCGATAAAATGCCCCACAGCCCAATCGCGGGCATAAGTATATAAATAATAATCTCCTCTATCCCTGGTAGTCCAGTGGACCATTCCCAGCCCGATCATGGGCATAAGTATAAATATAATATCCCTGGTGGTCCAGTGGACCGCTCACAGCCCGACTGCGGGCAGAAGTCTAAAAAAAGATTAGAACCCATCCCTGGTGGTCCAGCGGTAAACCCTCTCTTCTCCCTCCACTGAGCCTGCCACCCCACTCCCCCAGTCGCGGTGAGGCGGCAGCTCCCCACCCACAGCCCCACCGTAACTGACTGTGCAGTACAGCTGTCGCCCACTGGTCTGGCGTGGACAATGGGCATGCATGAACCATACCATGCTACACAGTCCAGATGATATGTGAATGAATCTATTCACATATGTGGACTGTGTTTATGGTATGGTCTGCACGCCCATTGGCCCACACTGTGGACCAATGGGCGACAGCTGTACTGTATGCAGTCAATTGGCAGGAGGCTGGCAGCTTGTGGGTGGGAGCTGCCACCCGCCGCTGACTGGGGAGCGGGGTGGCAGAGCTCAGTGGGAGGGTGTAGAGGGGGGTACCTCTGGACCACCAGGTATGGGATCTAATCTTTTTAGACTTCTGCCAGTGATTGCTGTGAGTGGTCCACTGACCACCAGAGATATGGGACTGTTTGATTTCTACTCTGCCTGTGATCAGGCATGGGGGCACTACCTGACGGAGGGTCTTGACGGAGCTCAGGTGGCCACCCACAGCTGGCAGCTGCCATGTTGCACCCTGCGATAAGGCAGCTCACCTGTGGGTGGCCTGCTGTTGCTCCTTTTTTTTTGGAACAACTGTATGTGGCGCATGTAGGTTGCACCTGCATGGGCCCGCATATCCCAGGCTGAATATAGAGATGTGCAGGGGTATGCATGGGCATGACCCCCTACATGTGCCACACACATTATTGATGCACCCTGGCACATCAGAATTTGTGCCATGCACTTTTCCCTTTTGAATATCGCACCAGGGCTCATCAATGGGTTGTGTGTGCCATGTGCAGCCCTTCTGAATATCCCACCCAGAACGTACATAATTAAAAAATATTGCACTTTCTTTACATTTTTCTTATTTGTTCACATTTTGCTGATCATGTTTCAATTTTCATTCTGGTTTTCTATACAATCTTTTAATATCTTAGTTTGTACTCCCTGTTCCTCTAGACTTTATATATGTTTAATCAGATTTATCTTTAATGTGTAGCCTTTGTAAATCAATAATCTTTAAAAAAGATATTACTCTTTATAAATTTTTTGTTGACTCTGTGTTCAGCAGGTCAGCTGTCAGTACTTGGGGGTTATTTTCCATTTGACCCAAGATTTACTATAATATTTTTACTTTCATCTTCTAATAGAGGGACATACTATTAGTAGATGCTCTGTACCATCTGTATCTAAATTACACTTACATTTTCTATTGGAATCTAGTATTTTGTTTATAATATGTTTTAATCTCTCACTTTTATGATATTCAAATCTATATCTTATAAATATATTCCTTCTATATGGATTTTTAATTTTAGTTACATATTTTTCTAGACCATATAGGTTTAGAAGTGGTGACACAATCACTGGGCAGATTGCTGGTTTGATCTTGCTAGTTATTTATTTATTTATTAATTTATTTATATGTGTGTATGTATGTATTTATTAGAACAATTATTGGATGCCTTTCACAAGGTACAAATCAGTTACAATTCAACCATTCATACAAAACATAAAAATGTTTTCAGCCTTTGTTTCAAAATTCAGAATGATTTCCAATTCACCAAGAGACTACCAAAGCCTTTAATCATATGACCCATTATCTCTTGTAAAATAGCAAGGACTGTAGCACCAAAAATGGCAAGCAAAACGTTTTAATAAATTTTAAAAAGTAAACCATTGTTACATTTTTAGTTTTGAAATGTTATTGTTTTTCTATGTACACAGATGGTTTTCCACTGATGGCATTTAATGTGATGTAAAAAGCAATGTTTTACCTGGAAGCTAACATATCTGGTTCTGTCCTTGCACTATATCAGCAGCATGAGACCCCAGTCTTTGTTAGAGTACTAGCCCTGCTGCTTGACTGGTAATACAGTATGTGTAATATGTAACCAATCAAATAACAGTAGATTGGCTCTTCTTGGTTACTAATAATTCTACAGTTAGTGAGATCACAATGTTGATGATGTATAGGAGCAACAGAAATCTGTCAGCCTCGTGAAGAGTGCCGCACACATCATATCTAGTACTATCAAGTGGAAGATTTTCAAATTAGCAAACAGAAAAAAAATACTTCAGCAAAGAGAACTGATAGCTGACTAATTTTGAAACTTACTATTAATTACAGTACTGGCTCTTTTTAAGTAAACTGCAGTTCACAGTAGAGCTGGCAGAAGCTGCATTTCGTGAAGCTGTAAATATTACAGTATGTTCAGCTCTTCTCTCTTTGGCAAAATCAGAATCTTTCAAATGTGTTTGGTGAATTTTCACAGTGATCAACATAATTTTCTGTCTTAATGAGGGAATAATACACATGGGCCCAGATATTCAAACTCTGCCAGGCTGTGGCGCAAGCCTGGGTGCAGTGCAACTTGGCTGCGCAGGGGTAAGTTTTGGTTTCAAAAATGCATTCACTTGATATTTAAGTTCCATGTCTAAAATTGATAATACACTACTCAAGTACAGATTTCTTTCTTAATAATAATAATAATAACAAGTTTATTTTAAGGCACCTGCACAAATTATCAAGGCACCTAATACATTTAAAAACACATCAATTATCCAAATCATAAAATAATATAAAACAGATAATCCATTACAAGATTAGTCATTCACTGAAAGCTTGAACTCACAGGTGTGTTTTAAGGTTCTTTGAATCCTCCATGGTCGTGAACTCCTGCAATTGATGGGTAGACATTCCAGATGGTTGGGGCTGGCATGAATGCCCAGGCCCCAGAAAATTTCAGACACAAACTCAGAATCTCTAGCAACCCCTCGTCAGCTGAGCGGATCAATCATCCAGGGCAGTAGGGGACCAGAAGCTCTTTCAGGTAATCTGGGCATAGCATGTGTAGAGCTTAAAAGCCAGGAGACTGACTTTAAAGGTGATCTGCCACTGTACTGGCAGCCAGTGCAATCCATGCAGCACTGGCATAATATGACAGGATCTAGAAGTTCCCATCAAAAGCTGGGCTGCAGCATTCTGCACTAGCTGCAAGTGTGGATTTCTACCCCAGGTAGCCCTAGGTAGAGGGAGTTGCAGTAATCAAGGCATGAAGGCACAAAGGCATGGACCAGCATAGGAAGATCACCAAACAAAACAAGGTGCTTAATCCTGGAGATATTCCTCAGATGGTCGGGAGTGACATACCCCCAAGAAAAAGCCCTGAGGGCAAACCCACCCATGGTCCCCTATCTGGCACACTGGATCCACAACCAACACCTCAGTCTTTTCCGAGTTCAACTTAGCCAACTGAAATCCACTCCTGATTTCTGTGAGGCAGCTATTAAAGCCTGAGAGAGCTCCATCTTGGTCAGGTGCAAAAGAAAGGAAGAGCTAGGTATCTTGAATATAAAGAGGACATAAAATCAATA
The DNA here is from genome assembly GCA_016271365.2 of Neoceratodus forsteri. NCBI lineage: Eukaryota > Metazoa > Chordata > Ceratodontiformes > Ceratodontidae > Neoceratodus > Neoceratodus forsteri. Next base: position 91,068,186 of record CM028136.1, read on the forward strand.
GATATAATAGGTTGTCTTCCCCAAGTTGGCACTTCCAAATGTCTGTAATATTTTTTATCATAGAACCCTCTCTAGGAGTGTGTGAAAAAAATTTCTGCTGGTGGAGTTTCAGCAAAAGTACGAATTTCACTTTCTTTAAAGTTAGGAAATCATTTTTGGAACTTTCACAGAAATTCCACCTTAAAACTGCAGAATAAATATACAAACGGCGGGTTAGTTTATTAAACTGCAGGGAAAAACTTTCAGAAAGGATCACTGCCAGTGGTCAGTTCTGAGGCTATTTTAACCGCAGTTTAAGTCATTAATCCACCCCCCGATGATCAGAGGTCCCAGTAAATAAATAAATACCTCCAATCCCTTCCTTGGACCCTCCTGGTTTCTAGTGGCCTCCCACCCACCAATCATGGCCCCCCAAAACATTTTATTTCCCTGATGCCTAGTGGCCCCCCTCCCTATTCTGGATACCTTAATCAACAAAAAAAAACAGCCGGCAGTCCACCGACTCATTCTCCTCTATTCCCAGTATTCCCTGCTATCTAGTGGACCTCCTCATTTCCAACCCCTTACAAAAAAAATAATCCCAATTCCCTGGTGTCAAGTGAACTCCTCACCCCCTCCACCCTGACAGTTCATCTGCCACCACTCCCCTCCCCCCAACCTGTCCTTGAGCAGGCCACCAGTGCAGCCCTCCTCTCTTTTCCACTACCAGTGGCCCAATGAATTGTCAGTGAATGACTGCATGGTTGTACAAGCAGGCACTCATTCACTGACAGTTCATTAAATTTTGGATATAATAAATTATGCAGTTTCTATGCATTTTTCCACAGTTCACAAAAAAGTCAGCGGAACTCAACAAAAATCCATGGAAAATCCCAGTTTCGCCAATTGTGAAAGTTCCGAAATTTTGCAAAAGTTCTGTGAAAGCAGAATTTTCAACTTTCGCCCACCCCTAACCCTCTCACATGCTCTTAAAAACTTTGGAGAAACAGGTTGTATAAGCTTACTGACAGGGAATACTAGACTGTGAGGTCCTGAGATGACATCAGCAGCAGCTCTTCACTGACACAGGCTGTTTTGAACTGGTAATGCAATCAGGGTTACAAAATAGCTCATAAATTTAAAATGAAGCAATGTAGAAATCTAGTTTTTGATATGATATTTACTGGGGTATGCTTATTCGGATTCTGCAGTGTTGCACTTTTCGCGTCAGATGCTCTTTAATATACTACTCTGAAATTCATACATTCATTCTACCCTTCTATGTCAGAATTTCCACAAAAGTTCCCAAAGTGCATTCTGAAATTTTGAGAGAGTGAAATTCTGACTTTCATCAAAATTTCACCTCAGGATGTTAATTTTACACAGACATACAGTAGCTCACAGGCTTATCAGACAAACCTAATACATGGCAAAGGAACTACCTAATGTAAAGGACCCAGATCATTGTGTGCTATGTAATAACATCTAATATTAATAAGCTATAATAAGGAATGCCACAAGGTTCAACCATTGGACTTCTTCTATTCTCCCACTATGTACATGTCTACACCACAATCTGTCAAGACTCATCCATCCATCTCTATGCTGACATCATACAAGGTAATGCAGACTTCATGAGCCATCTCAGCAGTAATATAGAGGATAACTTTCTCAAAGTGCAGCTTTGGATGGCCCAGAATGCAATAACAGTAAATGTAGAGAGACCAAACCCATACTATTCTCCAACAGATCTGCCACATAAAGGGCTCAAGATAAAATCTCCAACTGATTAAATAGTATAATATGTCACCAATTTCAAATTCCTCAACAAATAGAGCAACATATCTCTGTTGAAGCCTACATTGAATATGTACCTAAAGCAATCCATCAGCAACTTGATTTATGTTTCAGAAATATCCACTGACTTACAGTAACTATTAGAGATGTAGCAAATTTAAATTTCACTGGTGAAGTGCCTGCAAAGTGGGCACTTCACGTTGTCACTCTGCTACACACAGTGGCCGTTGCAAAATGCTCACTTCACCTTGTAATTATTACTTTGTGTTGTCATTCTGCCTTAACGCGAAGTAAGGTAAAGTGACAATAATATTGGCAGCCCTTCACACATACAGTCACCAGAATTAATGTGCAACCCCAAAATGCTCATGTCTTGTGTCCACAAAACTCCTCAGTGCTGACAGTGATGAAGTGAACTGAGAGCACAAAAATTGCAAAGTCTCCCAGAATGAATAGCACACTCAGACGTCATGCGCGCAGTGGTCAGACACAGTCACTGGAATTAATGTGCATCCCCAAAGTGCTACTGTCTTGTGTCCAGAAAACTCCCCAGTGCTGATGCAGTGAAATGAGAGCATAACAAGAAATACGAGGACTCTTAGAATTAATGGCGCACTCAGTCATGTGCACAGTGGTCACACACAGTCAATCAATCAATCAATCAAACTTTATTTAATCAGGTGTAGACACCATTGAGCAAGCTTGTTTTCAAGGTGGCACTGGACATAAATACAGAACAAAGGTAACAGAATAGGGAAGACAGGTAAAGGACATAATACATTAGGAAGGATATTCAGGCCTATACATATGTAACTCACATAGGAACATAAATGCGAGGTCATAACTGGTATGCCAGTACATACATAATACAGTTGGAGGAATATACAGGCCTATACATATGTAATACACATAGGATACATAAATGCGAGGTCGTAACTAGTATGCCAATACATACATAACTAACATTGATGTTAAGTGTTAATTAGAATTCAAGAGGCAACCTATAATACATAGACAGTTATAAGTAACAATCAATTATAACAATAAGAAGCAAGGTATGTAAGGGGAGAAAAGGGGATAATGTAAGGGGACAGGGAAGGGGGATGGGAAGAGAGACTAATAAGTGCTAGATGCTCCCTTGTGGGGAGATGACCTAGGATGGGTTATAGTGATATTGGAGTTGTAGGCGATGCTGGTGGTAAAATAGGAACATGTGTATAGAGCAGGAGGGGGAGGAGGGAGAGGGCAGAGGAAGGGGAGAGAGAGATTAAGAAGTGCAAGGCACCTCCAAACTTGGAGATAAATGGGGTGGTAGCAGTGATGCCAGATGCGGGAACAATACACGGGCTACAGGTGCCCAGTCACTTAAAGCAGTTACAGGTTTCTTTAAGGTATTTAGCTGATAGAGCTTTGAGAGAGAACGGACCGGGAAGGGTTGAGAATTTAAATGTACTTTGCATGGTGTTCCATAAGGATGAGAGGTAAAAATTGATTGCAGCCACGCAATGGATTGTTTTTACTCTGGGTATCTGATAGAAGAGTAAGGAAAAACATCTCAGTACATAAGATCCTTTGGCATGCTCAAAGAAGTTTGAAATGTAAACAGGGAGTTTGTCAGACAAGGCTCTGGAGAACCAGAGAAGAGCATTCCTTTTCCTCCTTGTAGAGAAGGATGACCATCCCAACTCTTGGTACAGTATGCAATGGTGGGTGCTAGCGGGCAAGTTTAGAATAAACCTTATGACCCGGTGGTAGAACGTATCAAGTTTGCTGAGCACGGGAGAAAGGCAATGGATGTAGAGAAAGTCAGCATAGCCCAGTAAGGGTAGAAATGTAGATTGCACTAATCTCTTTCTAGCTTCTATGGTAAGTAGGTGCTTAATACGGTAGAACACGCCTAGTCGCTGCCTTAATTTTTTTGAAACCTAATTTAGGTGGCACAGGAAGTTGAGCTTGTTATTCAGCCAGAACCCTAGGTATTTGAAGGTATCTTCTATTTCAAGGGGCTCATCCAATATTGTTAGAATCATATGCTTATGTGTTGGTCCGAGTGCTGCCTTAGGTGAGAGGATCATGGCTTTGTTTTTGGTTTTTTTTGCATTGAGTAGGAGCTTATATTTGATAAGGTTATGCTGGATGGAGATGAAGTCTTGCTGTAGATTCTTGAAGGCTGAATTCAAGGATGAGCTAGAAGTGTAGAGGACAGTATCACCTGCAAATACTGTATGTGCACATTAACTGTAGACAGTTGAGCATTAAGGTTATTAATACAAATTATAAACAGGATTGGACCCAGGATGGATCCTTGGGGGACACCTTGTTGAAGTGTTTTTAATGGGGAGGACTCACCTAATGCTTTAACCTGTTGTAACCTGTTGGTAAGGTAACAGGTGAACCATTTAATGGCAGTCTTGTCAAGGCTGATATTGCACAGTGCGGTAAGCATAATATCATGGTCCACAGTGTCAAATGCCTACTCAGGTCAAGGAAGAGGGCATACACATACTTCTATAGTCTAGGAATTTGCCAGTCAGTGGTTACTTTTGTAACTGTGCTGTGTTTGGCTTTAAAGTGTTTCTGTGATTCAGGTACTCTTTAATTGGGTGGTGTTGATGATTTTTTCAATAATTTTGATAGGGTACATAATATGGATATAGGTCTATAATTGTTCAGGCCACTCTGATCCCCAGCTTTAAACAAGGGTATGATATGTGCAGTTTTACAAAGCACTGTAGCTTGCCCTGCATCAGGGAGATATTGAATAAGTGGGTGATGGGGGCAGTTAAGTAGCAATGGCCCAGTTTTAGGAAGTAAGTTTCAATATTGTCGGCTCCAGCACACTTTTTTGTATCCAATGACAGTAGAAGGTCTTCTACCTGCTTAAACGTGACTGTATTGAAGCTGAAAGAAGAGGGATGAAATTGGTTGTGGCTGAGGTTACCAATAGGGACAGCAATGGGGTCCCCTGATGGGCTGAGCTTATTAACTGGCGAGGCATCAAAGGCCAGCCCTGCTGTAGTGAAGTGTTCATTGAGTCGGTCTAGTACTGCAGATCTGTCTGTGCAAATAGACCCATTGGACACCATTTTGTGAGGAAGGGAGGTGTCAGTAGAGTGTCCTTCGACTTCTTGAGGATGCTCCAAAATTTGGTATCATCATTTTTATTGTCTTCCAACGCAGTTTGGAATTATTTAGATTTTTCAGATCTAATTAATTTAGTGCAAGCACTTCTGGATATACAGAATGCTATCCAGTCAGTCTCCAGGTGGGATTTCCTTGCCCTTTTCCATCAAAAATCTCTATCCTTGAGCGCTTTCTTCAGAGTAGAGGAGAACCAACCAGGCAGTCGTTTTTTATACTTGATCAGCCTTAAGGGAGAATGTTTGTCTATTAGGTCTTTTAAGAGGCTGTGGAAGATGTTAAAGGCCTCAGTAAGTGTGGGGGCTAGATAGAAATCCTGCCAACTGATGTTACCCAGGTCTCTTAGGAAGGCATCATGGCAAAACTTTTCAGGCATCTTTTAAGTTGAAATTAGATGCAGATTTTATTGGGGAGAATGTCGGATGCAGTGCTATGGAACAGTGATCACTTAGGTCATTAGGAGAACATTTCAGTATTCAAAGCTGTGGGGTTTGTTGACTAACATAATATCTAGTAGGGAGCCTCGCTCAGGTTTTTTCCATTGGGTCTGGTGATTCTGGGAGTTATTCGTGACAACCCACTTGAATCACAGAAATCCTTGAGCTTTTAGAACTCTCATTGTTCTGGTTTAGTTGAAATCCCCATTATGATAAGCTCAGTGTTAGATGAATCGATAAGGCTTTGGAGCTGCAGCAGGAGGGCTAGGCCACCAACTGGCGGTTGGTAGCATGCAGCAACAAAGAGTGCCTTATAGTTGGAAAGGGCTAACTTTAGTGTCAGACATTCAAATTCTTGGCCTTGTAAGTGCAATCGACAACTGTGACCGAGAATTTACTCTCAACATATATGATGACTTCGGTAGGTCTGTCACAGCAGGTGCTGTAACCCAGTAGCTTAATAAGTTTTTTTGGAGTTGATGGAGTAAGCCAAGATTCTGAGATCATAAAGAAATAACGGGATGTGTGTAAAGTCCAGGTCTGGATCAAGTCAAGCTTCTTGAGGAGGCTACAAACATTCATGTGGAGGAAGATGATACCTATGCATTGATGAAAGCCTGCCGGGATGCTTAGAGAAGCAGGCAGGCCTGGGTTCAGTTCAACATTTCTGGAGCAGAGTAGGAGAAGCAGTGATAGCTTCTTGAGGTATTGAATTAGCCTGCTTAGTAGCCACTTGAGGCTTTGCCTGGTCTGGGTATGTTTCGTAATGGATAAATAATGGTTATCAGCATAGTGGAATAGGGAAACAGCATAGATAATTGTTCCAGCTGACAGCTTCAGAGGCACTCTCACATAATCTCTGGATGGAGCCTGCTGTGAGTAAGGGCGAGGCCATCGGGGTTTGACCCCTCTGTGTGTTGTCATTGTTTATTAAGAGTTAGCAGAGCTTGTCAGACACTGAGGGAGGAGCTTTGGCCTGGGTGCATGTTGGCAACTGGGAATCTGACTGGAGCATAGGTTAGTAGGAAGAGGCAGCTCAATAAAATATTTCCATTTCATGGCATTGTTTGATAGTGAAAAATGCCAACTAGAAGAGTTTGTTTGTACAGGATGGATAGGGCCAAATGTAAGGTGACTGCTTTAAGAGGCAGGCCTGGCTGGTGGAGGTGGCAAGGAGATGGGCGTGGTTAATGTGATTTGATGCAATAGGAGTAAGAAGGGTTGGCCTAGCTCTAAGGGGGAGAGCATTTAATAGAGGCCGGGGTCGGGGCAGGCGGTATGGGAAGAAAATTTAGAGAAGCGGTTACAGTGCACAAGCAGGGAGAAATTGAGTGAACAGCCGCAGAAAGCTTATTCTCCAGGCAGCCAATCATGAGGCGAGCCGTATGGCGTCAGCCAATCGGCGGGACTCTCGGAGAGTGTTTGTGCCAATCAGGGCTCCACAATTGTTCCCCAAGGCTTTCGGCAGGCTTACACAGCTTGAGGGACTTCTGGTCGGCTAGTGGTATGCCATACGTCGTTGGCTTCTCCAGCTGCAGCTTCAGGAGTGTAGAGGCGTTTGCCCAGTCAAGGACTTCTTTGATCCAGCTTAAGGGACTTCTGTTGGGCTGGTGGATGGCATATGGCTGGCTGGCTTTCCAGCCACAGCTACAGGAGCGTAGAGGCATTCGCCCAGTCAGGGACTTCTTTGATCTGGCTTGAGGGACTTCTGATCGGGCTGATGGATGGTGTGCGGCTGGCTGGCTTCTCCAGCCACAGCCACAAGAGCGAAGAGGCATTTACCCAGTCAGGGGCTTCTTTGATCTAGGAGAGACAGAGTGGGAGGTTAGCTGTGGGCAGAAGGACAAAGGGACAAAAAAAAATTAATTAATTTTCATCCCCAAAATGCTACTGTCTTGTGTCCAGAAAATTCCCCAGTGCTGACAAAGTGAAATGAGAGGATAAAAAAATGCAGTCTCCCAGAATTAATGGTGCCCTCCATCATGCATGCACTGGTCATACACAGTCACTGGAATGAATGTGCATCCCCAAATGCTACTGTCTTGTGTCCAGGAAATTCTCAGTGCTGACAAAGTGAAATGAGAGTGTAACAAGAAATGCAAAGTCTCCTGAATTAATGGTGTACTGCAAATGCACAGACAGATTAAGATTGTGCTCACACTCAAGAGATGAAGACACAAAGGCACAGCAACACCTAACTAGTGTCATAAGTCACAAATCCAAATCTGGAACAGAATACCTTTGACAATTTGGGGTAGTACGGCAGTAACAGTCTACTACCAGTAAAGATACCACAAAACAGTATAAAATTCATGCAGGTGCAGTGGCTAGAGGTTCACACTGCTGCAATTACTCTTGTGGCATATTAAATGTGTCTGATTTAATGGCATGCATCACACACACACACCACACACACTACAAGTAATGCATAGCAAATTGAAAACCTTTAGTAATACTGTATAACCAAATGTTTTAAACAAACGAAATTATACACTGCTGCACCACAATAATCAGCAAACAAATGTCAAGAATTACTGAAAAATATTACTGTGTACATTAACACAGTTATACAAGAAAAATATAACCAAAACAGAGACTGCCTTTTTCTCCCAGTTAATCTATTACACTACAGATATGCCCCTCCCCCAAAGCACACTTCAAAGTACAGACTGACTGTTCTAAATTAACATTCAAAATCCACACACAAACAATAAACACTTGACGATATGAGCACAGGAGGGTTTCCTACAATCGATGTACTAATTTGTGAGCAAAGAAAATTGCTCAAAAAGGCTTTTTTAACAGCTTTTAGAGGATTTGAATCACAAAGCTCTGAGAAGAAACTGTCTCCGTCTTCCACTACACACACTACCCAGAACTGAGGCTGTGCAGAACAATCTAGAGCCCATGTGACCTGCAATCCCATCATGCACTGCAAAATTCACCTTTGGAGCTCAAAAACAAGGCAAAGTGAGTCGAAGTACATTGATTTCAATGTACTTCACCTTAAGTTGGTGGAGAAGTGGCTTGGGGAAGGCAGAATAATGTGAAGTCATTGTTCTCAATGGATTTCATGTTCCCCATTATAATGCAAAGTTCTCTGCTTCGCGTTGTGGAATACTTCAAGAATTCCGCGTTACTTGGTGAATCATTTTGCTGAGTGAATTTTGGCCACTTTGCCCACCACTAGTAACTATGATTCCAAATTTTACTAATGGAATAGTTCTTGCTTCATTCATTAAATTATGTTTGTGACCCAAGCACAGGATGTCTGGCACTGCCTGGTGAGGTAGGGTCTGATGTACATTTTGGATGCATCTGCCTCAGGCAGGAAGCATATCTCCTTCTGCTGCATGACAGTTCCTGGTGACCCATGGGAGGTAATGTCATGTCAGAAGGGATGAACTGTCAGTTGCAAAGCAGCTATATGCCAGCATGCATCCATGCACCTAGCAGGTGATGTGTAGCACCAAAAACTTATAGTGGGACTTTAAGGGAAGTACTGAAGGAAGAGAGGGCTTATACCTCTGATGGCCCTTGAAGTCAAAAATACTGGGTCCATTTACAGGAGCACATCCTGTGGCAGGGATAAGGGGTGGGTTTATAAGGTGAAAAAATAGTGGGGAGACTTGGGACAGATAAAGTCCCATGATCCCACCATGGCTGCCTGAGGTCCCTTGCCCATCTCCCAACACTGACTCCTCCCTCTCGTCTCCTGTTCAGTTGAGTGAAGAATGTTCATTGAGGCTTGGTCCTAGACTTGGACAAAGTGGCCAAAATTCACCTTGGGAATTAATTTGTGAATTCCACAAATTTGAGACATTCAAATTCACAGAATTCATAAAGCTTTACATGGCGAAGTTTCAGCTTTTTTGGCGAATTGATCAATATCTGATCATACAGTGGACACTTCACTGAAAAAAAATGACCACTTTGCAATAAAAGCTTTGCAATTTTGCAAAAGTTGAAGCTCCCAAGTCCATGGAAACTTCACAAAGATTTGCAAAGCTTCGCAAAGGTGAATTTCTACCAGTTTCACAACTTTGCTGGCAAAGGTTAAATTTGGCAAACACATTTACCTAGTCCTCCTCTGATGTCCCACCTGTGAGGAATAAGGCACAGGTTATTGGCTTCAGGCCAGTGTTAGAAGTAATCAAAATCAAGAAAGGTGCAGGGGTTCAAAGGACGTGAACAGGACCTTGAGGGAGATAGAAAAGCATTGCAGGTCAGGTTCAAGGTGCTAGTAACCACAACAATAACAAAAGAATGACAAATACTACCAAATTACATAAACTATACACCACATAAAATAAACCTAAAGATTTGTACTAGGATGTGATCACTGAATCCATTACTGTAGTCTTTACAGCACACAAGCACTCCTCTCCTTATCAATCAATTGGACATTCTACTGGACCACAATAATATAAAAGTGTATAAATGACTCAGACCCTGAGAACAGTATCCCTGGCAGCTTCTGACCTAGTTATTTTTTGTTTATCAGCTGAGATCACAAGTAAAAGAAAGGCTCCATTTCCTATGGTTCTTCAATATGGTATATGTCCTCCACCCATCTTTTGAGAGTTGTCAATTCATCTTTCTGCAGATATTACATATGTCAATGCATTATCATACACCTATATTCATAGGAGACAAGGCTTTTTTTTGTATTCTTCTCCTGTCACCTGGGATTCTTTACCAGGTGCAGGGAAACATGTATCTTCCCACCCTGATTTAATCCGCATTCTATGGTACACTAAGAACACTACAAATAAGGCACCCTGATGGTCCACTGGCAGTGTATCACACTGCTGTGGACACGACCCAGGCTTGGGAACAAACTCAGTGTCTTGTGTTGGTGATCAGGCACAGCCAAAATGGCTGCTGCACTGCAATGCATCTTCTCCAGAGAGGGAGGGATGGTCAAATTGATTGCCTACAGCTGGGACAGAATGCTTACTTCTGATGTGGTGGGATGATATATGGCATGACTGACACAGCCGTAGCTCATGCCTGGAGGGGACAGAAAAACCATTGCAGAAAAATTCATCTGCCATCTATGTGATGGCCATGTTTCCTTGATTTAACCAGGTTATAGCCCATTGAAATGTATGTATCTCTGCAGGATGTATGGCTTGCCATAAAATAATATATATATATATAGCCAAAAAAGCAATGCAATTGTACATGGTAAGCGTGTTACCAAAGAACCTTGTGAAATCACATGATCTAACTGTGAATTACTTTACTGCATATTACCGTACATGTTTCTATGTAAACTTTGCTATAAATGTGGCACTTTAGCTCCTTTTCTTTCCTCAAGACCCTGTTGAAAATTAAGCATTAACCAAATTTATTGCAGAAAGGGACTATCATGCTGCAGAAACAACTAAGTGAATGAATGAATAAATGAACAGATAAATGAGTAAATAAATGCATATATACTGTACATACATGCATAAAAGCATGGGACATACAAATAGAATAATAGATAGATGAGGGTATGACAGGCAGTAGACCATGATGAGAGGTTTTAGGGACTTGGAACCTCAAGAGTGAAGCTCGAGAGGTTCCCAAAGTCCCCAAACCTCTAGATGGTCTTACCGTCAGAACACAGTCTCATCTATTTATCTTTATAATATATGGATCCATTTTAAAAATTATGTGTTTTTCTGTGGCTGACTGTGCTCTGTGCTGACAGGCTGAAAGCTCGCTTGCTCGCTCACTCACCCCTGCCCCCTCGTACATCTGTCACATTTAAATTTGACATGTTCTGTGGCAATAACACCTACCTTTCACTTTTGTTGTCCTTCAGTGAATGGAGGAAGAAGCAGATAATATGGTGATAAAAAAAACCCACAAAAGCAAAGAAATAATGTGAACATCTGCTAAGTAAGGATAAACGGCAGCCATTTTTTTAAAGTTGTTCTGCCTGCCCCACAGAGGAAAGCTGCCAATTAGAATGCACACCATCACTTTGACTGTGCAGGAACAAACATGGCACCTTGGCAACTGGGTCTGTGTGGCAGGCAGAGTTGCACATGCGCTGTGTCACTTCTGTGATAATACTATCGTTCAGAGCTGAAACGATAGTATTATCACCTCTGACCGATAGTATTATCAGGGAGCAATAATGGTATTATCACTTTGAATAGTGTTGTATTACAGGAATTTTTTTATATGGAACAGGATGGTATTATTTGGCCATATCCATATATTATATATAGATAAATCATGCCTGGAAGTGTAGTAATACTGTTGGTGACATGATCATCCTTGTATAGTAGAAAGACCAAAGAGGCTACACACATTCCTAAATTTCCACTTATATTATAAAGGTAAAGCCAGGGTTTAGGTGTCTTTCATGCTCATTTGAGAATTGTGAATTTATTGCCCCTATAAAAGAAAGTTTAAGACCAAGGGAAAAACTTGAGTTGCTGTAAATCAGCAGTAATATCGCATTGCCAGTCCCTAGAACCAAACATTGTCAATTCATTTAGATATTGTATTTCAGGAGTTAGAGGGTTCTCAGAATTCTACTGGTTGGCTGATAACTTACTGCGTCATGATTAACACTTGCTTGTGTACTTTGGCATTCATTTATTTGAAAGCATGGCCTGTTCATCGTTCACTAAATTCTTCTTTCAGAATTCACTATCTTTAACTTAAAGTATATGAGTTTTCTCATACAATGTGATAAGGGAAATGAGATTATTGGGATTTTTAATCCATCCTATTGTTTTACCCAGAGGTTCAGCTGAACTGAATCAAACTCAGCCCCACTGCCTTGGAAACTGACAGCAGTACATGCTGAACCTCTTCCAGCAGCTATTTCTTTTTGCTTATTGAGTTTGAAGCTTACTGCTGTAAGTTACTAACCAGCACTCTCATTTTTTGGGGGCACAAAATCCTACATTATGAAATAATCTTTCTGTATGGCAGTGTGCTTCAAAACAGATGAATTTAAATTACCAAGCCAAAGTCTCTGTGATATTTCTGATGGAGGCTGTTGTACCATTCTACTATATGTGACAAGCATTGATCTGCTGACTTGTTTCTGGCAAAGGTTTTCTAAAAAAAAAAACTTGGCTGAAACTGAGATGAGTAAAGTAGCTGTTCTACGTGAATTGCTGATAGGATTTCTTAGGACGTTATTTCTTTCAAACTTTAGGTTTCAGTGACTAGGATAGCCCACAGCTTTGTTCATGATAAAAATACATTTATTTGCAACCAGGATTGTATGGCTTTTGTAACAGGAACTGAACAACAGCTGTGACAAGATAAACGAAATGGTGCACAAGTAAAGTGGTTGAGTTTTTTTGGAACAAGTAGTCTTTTTAATATACAAATGTCAATGACTAAGATAAAGAACTTGCTTCTTGCTGTGAAAATGATTTATTTTGCAACTAAGACTGCATGATTTTGTCAAGTATGGTGGAATTACACAGTCCTTTCTGAATTTCTTGCTTTATATACCATCTTTATTTTTTATCTGTTGTGGCACTAGAGAGGAAAAAAATAACTGGAATTATGTAATTATTATTTTGGAATTATGGAATAATGTAATTGAAAGTTAAAGTTTCTCTATCAGCATTATCAATTGTACCTGTGGCCATAGCCAACGCTGGAAGGTATCTTCTTCTACTAATTTATTACAAATTTTGCCAAGAATGTACATTCTAGCTTATTCTGTTTTCTGTTACATCCTAAGTGAGAATCCAAGGTGCATGATTATGCAGTCATATGCTGTAATTTGTTGCTTCCTAACCATGGGTTAAGCCGCTTAGAAGAAAAGCCACCTCTTACCAGGTAAACAGCTGGTTGCTGTTGTCCAGTAGCCTCACTACCCCTTCACTTAAATAACACACTGACACAGGTCTTGGAGGAAAGGGCCACAACCATGCATTTAATTTTACTTTACCACATTGGAGTAGCATGCACAGCTGGGAGCAGATGCAGACTCCTCAGGCCCCACATGCTTGCCATGTTTGGATGTACCAACCCCTGCATGTGCATGAATAGCAGATTTACCTCTGGTTTAGAACACAACCTCCAAGAGAGTGGTGGTCATGTGTCCAAGTGGCATGTGACCATCCCCCATCCAGCACCACCATCCATGCAGGTTAATCCTGACCCCCCAACTGGGTCCGGGGTCTGCACGTCTGAATCCTCAGCCAGGGACAGGACAACCATGTCCACACTGGGAGGTGATTCCAACCTGCTGGGACTGGGGTCCATATTCTTCTCTTGGCTGTCACTACAAACACCCCAAAGGATCCCCCAAAGATGTCATCATCATGTCCCAGATCTTTTCATGAGAGAACTGATTCAGCCTCAGAACCTTCCTTTCCTCGCTGAGGTGTACTGAGCACCAATGGCATGAGCATTGCCTTTTCCTTAGCCTGACACTTCTTCTGGGTTTCTCTCGTCACTGTTGTTGATGTTGATGGACCCTCTGTGCCATCTAGGCATGTCTATAGCCATGACCGGCCTCTCCTCTGATACATCTCACACAGCAGGGATTCCAGTGCTGCTGTTGCCTTCGCCAACAAGGTCTTCTTCCTCTTGGCATATTTGCTCTGCAAAAAACTATCATGCCCAACCAATAAGGGCATGTTAGATACCGTTGTACTAACACAGGCACCACAGGGGAAGGCCTGCCATGGCTGCCCGTTTTCAACCAAAGCTCCCCCAAGCTTTCTCTTGACAATTGACTTGTCAGGATTCAAAATCCTGGATCATGCAACCTATAACATAGTTGGCAGTTAATACATGTTCCATAACCCTTTGCTGCTGAGATCCTCAGTAGTCTTTTTTGGCTTGTCCCCATCAGGGGAACATAAGTGAAGGGAGTATACTGCCCTAGTGAGGCCCTAATAATGGGTGATCCTTTATGTCTCACCCTACTCAGGTCCTTGTAAAGCTAACGCTATGCAGATAGATCCTCTGATCTGTTACAAGCCCTCACAGGAAGTGCACTATTTATTCTGCCAGAGATTTCTAGTCTTGTCTCTGCACTGCAGGGACTGTCTGAACTACTATGGAGTTGCTGCCTATTGTTCAATAACACATGCAGGTGACAGTTCAATAACCATACAGGTAAAACAAAAAATACATATATATATATAGATATATGTTGCAAAAACTTTGTTAATGCATCAGTTAGGGTTGCCTTGACAAAGTAGGAAATGAGATGTTAGAGTTTCACACTAACACACCACCCCTACCCTGAGGGAGACCAGGAGGTGTCAGGGCAGAGTGGGAGGTATTGGGATCACCAACCTAACACTCGCCCCATTCCATTGTAAAATAAGCTGGGTGGCTACAGTATAGGAAAATGGGTGAGTGTTATGGTTGGCTGCTAATAGAACCCCCCCCCCCATGTCTCCTGGTCTCTGTAGGGCATGGGTGGTATATTAAGATAAAACTCTAATGCCTCATTTCCATACGTTTGTCACAGCAACCCCAACTGATGCATTGATGAAGTTTTTGCAAATATTTTCCTTACTTTTTGAGATAGCATAATACTATCCTCATTTTATGATGGGAGCACAGGGTTTGGACCCTACACTCCCATCTCTCCATTGATATAGTATAACAGTATCCATATGTTGTGGGGGAGTGCAAGGTCCGACAGACCCTGTACTCCCATCCCTCAATTGAGATAGTATAACGCATCCTTATGTTATTGTGGAGGTAGGGCAGGGTCTGTCAGACCCTGCACTGCCATCCCTCCATTGACATAATATAACAGTATCCTTTTGGACCCCAAATTTCCAACATAGCCTTCTTATGGCCTCACCACATGTACCAGTACAAAAAAATGTCCAAATCTCTGCCAAAATGTAATTCTGTGCAACTGCAATGCTATTCTACACCACAGGTGCAAAAACACAGTTTGGACAGGATTTGAAAAATGACAACTGTCACATACATGAGGTGGGATAATAAGAAGAACATTTTTTTTCTATGAAATGAGCTTTATTGAGTTTCAAATAATTGATACCAAGTTACATACAATGACACAACATAAACATAGACAGACACAATCACCCCACCCCATCAACCCTTCCCTCCTCCCTTTGGCATCAGAATGCTACTATCTTGAGAAGAGTGCAGAACCAGTTCAGGCCATATGATTTGGATTGACTTGCAGTGAATACAGGGTACATCATTTATCCATTATTTCTATACCTGGGAAGGTGTGCAGACTGGCAATCATATGTTCTGCACAGATATTGAGAAGTAGTTCCTGTAGCCAATCCATGCAAAATAATTCTTCTGTATCTTGACAGTGGTGTAGAACTAATTTCTTAACTAATAAGGCTAATATAGCCATATAATATATTCGATCATGGCAGCCACCCCTGCATAATCACACACCAGGCAAATTTCCAGTGTGAAGATCTGATCTATACTCAACAGTGGGTCACACCTTTGCCTTATGATTGACCATAATGAAACTATTTGGGGGCACTCCCAGAATATATAAAAAAGAGAATCTTCTGCCTGTTGGCACCTTACACATTTTGAGGATGGAGCACTTCTCATTTTACAAAGCTTGACCGGAGTAAGGTACATATTGTTAAGGAACTGGAGCTACATAATCCTCCGCCGTTCTTTAGTAATATAGGTGTGACAATTCTTCCAAACCTTAACCCAGTCTAACTTCAACTGTGGGAATTGAGAAGACCAGTACCCTGAGACCCCATCTATGGAAGAGAAAGCTCTGTCATAGAGGCTAGCACATATT
This sequence comes from Neoceratodus forsteri, assembly GCA_016271365.2. NCBI lineage: Eukaryota > Metazoa > Chordata > Ceratodontiformes > Ceratodontidae > Neoceratodus > Neoceratodus forsteri. The sequence goes on from CM028136.1 coordinate 91,084,293, forward strand.
TTAGACCTTACCAGGTCAATATTCATATGCTTACTAGTGTACGACAAAACCCCAAAACAGATACAGAAACAGAGCGGTATAGGACAGTGAGAGGGTGCAATATCACTACTGGGACTGTGTGCAGTACTGCACCCTCTCTCTGTCCCAGGCAGAGGATAAGACCTCTGCTGGGATGGGGATCTGCTGAACAGCTGCCATGGCTCGACGGGATGAGCCACTGGCAGCAAGGGAGGCAGGCAGTGTGTTTGCAACTGGGTTCGAGTCCCAGATGTGTGGAATTTTTCATTTTTCACACTTTGTGTGATATTTACTTTCAATAGCCCCCCACCCAGAGTTAGTTATTTCAGTTGGGGGGTTCAGGGGTGCATCCCCCAGTAACAGGTCAGGGGGGCGGAGTCCCCGGCAAAACAAGATTTATTGCTGCATGCAATATATTGCACATATTGGCACTGTGGTATATTGCTGTCTCATAATGTCTTATGACATTATGACCCCTTGCCATTTTAGACACAGTATAGGGCATTACGGCTAACTCAATGAGCGAATGCATGAATTCTCCAGCACCAATCTCCTCAACTGAATTTTCTAGTTTATGCAATACAATATGATGGATTTGAAAACTTTGAACGCTTGGGCTTTATCCATTTAATACTGTGGCATAATGTCACCAGAAGTGAGACAGACCCATCTTTAAATAGTTCTTTCACTCTTGCCTCAGCCAGCTATGGAATCCAAGAGGTCGGTATGGTTCTATCACTAATTTAAAAATGAGAGTTACCTAGAAGTGGTTGAGCAAGGTCGCTGTTATGCTTGTATTTCAAAAAGGAGCACAACTGGGAATGGATCCTCACCAAAATTGAAATCAGGGAGTTAAGCAGCCTGGGAGGTAAGTCTTTTGGCTTAATGTGCATAAGGGTTTTTGGGGACTCTCCATTAGAGGCAATTAATTCCCTTTCTATTGAGAACCAAATAGGCACATATGGGAGTGCATTCAAATCCTCTGGCATGGAAAGTCAATGCAAATATTTACTAGCCTGGCTAGCCCAGTAATACAACCCGAAGTGCGGCAATCTGAGACTGCCCCAGATTTTGGGAGCAGCCATTTTGTGGTATACCCTTCTCAGGGGTTTTCTTAACCATATAAAGTCAGTAATGACAGCATGCACTCTCCTGAACCAATTAAGAGGCAACTATATATTCAGCAAGTTAAGTGGGTAACAAAGTTTTGGGAGTATATTCATTTTCACTAGATTGATATGACTCCATAGGAACAAGGATAGGGCTTTCCATTGGGCTAGATCTTGTTGCACTACCTGAAGTAATGCATTGAGGTTAAGTTGTCACAGTCGAAAATCACTCCTGGCCAGATTTATGGCCAGATTTTTAAGACTTTTGGGGGACGAGTGTAACCCAATTTCAAGTACCTCACTTTTAAATGTTCAAGAGTTTAAAGGGGAAAACTGAATGTAAGGCCCTCACCCCTGCCTTTTTGCAAAACGACAGGTGGCATGCTGTTGAAGCTGACAGCAGTACCTGGTGGGGACTGGTTCAGGGAGGAATAGGTTACTAAATACAGGGACCTAGGTTTGGCTACTTCGCACAGGGCACTCTAGTAAATCCAACACAGGAAGCAATAACTGTAATGTCCAAACCAGGAATGGGATTCTAAAGTGTGGCTTTTATTCAAATCCAAACTGAACAAACAAAGCATAGATGGACCCCCACGGGGCTACATCCCTGGTAATGCAGATTAAAGATAACAGAACGCTTCTTCACTATTCCAGCCCTCAGGCTCTGAACCCACCAGGCACATAGCCCAGACTTGCACGCAGCTTTGGGGACACAGCCCGACTTGTACACTATTTGGGTTTTTCCCATGGCCCGGCTCCCCCACCAGCCACTTGATCCACGGTCCATATGGTAATGGACCAGTTTTCCTGTTGGTGGCTCCCCAAACCACCTTAGAGCCTTCGACTCCTAAAGGGGAAATTTTCCTTCCAATCCCACGTCTGGGTACTTCCCTCATCACTGGCCAAGTACATGAGGCAAAGTAGAAATCCACAGAGCAAATCCGTAGAGGTGGACCTGGCTACTAAAGATGAGGGGGTCTCCCACCTCCAGCTCCCACAATCCATACCTGGCCATTTCTCTAGAAACTAAACAACTCTTTTGAAAGCTTGGCAATGTAGATTACTGGGTAGACATATGTCACATTTCCTCTACATGTCTTGACTTTCCCTTTGTGCTGGACTTGAACATACTTTTACTTTTGGCTAAGCCTATTACTCTAGGCCTCCCACTACTTTCAGTAGTCCAATCCCCACTTTAACACAGTTCAGGAAGAAACATGAGCCCTTTAGAAAGAGCAGAAGTCACCCTTTGGTTGCAGGTGCCCCACAGGCGAATCCTGAAATCTTCTTGTACCCCACACTCTTGGGAAAAATAAGGCTGCTTCTTCTCTAGCAGTACCCAGCAGGTTGCCCTGGAATAACAGGCAGTTCTTCCAGCCCCATCCCTGAGGGATGGGGCACAGAGACCTGAATCAGCGGTCTCCACCACTTTAAGGAACAGCTTACTGTGTCCCTCTTTAGGTGGAAACACACACCTTTCCCTAAATGTAGCTCTATTTCAGAGCTGAGGCTCCAAGAACCTATGCACAGAACTGTTGTGCTCCTCTCACAACAATCTCCAACTGCAGACTACTGACGAACTGTTCAAAACTCCCAACATTCTAATCTAACTCACTTCTGCAGATTCCAATGAGGCTCATGCAGCTGCGATAGTTCTATGGTGACATCATCCCTCAGTCTCAGCTGAGACTGAGAACAGAGTGAGACAGTGTGAAATGCATTTAACTGGAGTTTCACAAGCTGCCTTCCCTGCCTACCACTAGGTCTTACTGGGATTCTAGTACCCCCGGGTAACAGGGGGGTTACACTCACCCTTGACCAGGAAAATGACTGTCTGCAGTCATTGTTTACCCGGATTAGGCCATCCCATCCTATGTGCTACCTACGCAGGGGGGGTGATCAGGCTCCCTCCTACCATGTGCGAGCACAGGCAGGCAACACTAAGGGCTTAGAGGCCTTTAGCTGACATATCAGCCTCTACTTTACCCACTTACTATGGGTGCCTAGTGGCTCTGGTCGAACTGTCCAGAGCATAGCCCTGATAGCTTAGCATTGCAGTCCCTACGGCCATTCAGGACCACAGCCTGTCTATCCCCCCAGCCCTCTAGGGAAAATCTGTCTGCCTCTAACTTAATACCCCAAAAACAAAACAACCCAGGGTCCTCCCTGACCTTGGACTCCCTGCAACCACACACCAAGAAACTAATACCATCTATTACATTACATTACTGCCTCCCTACCCCCACAACCACACCTGTGGAAGGAAAGGGTTAATATGGTAACAACAACAATAACAACCACAGTACTTTAAATTCTACACAGTAAAGTACTAGTGAGGAACTCCGATGAGCCCCTCCTCTGCTTCTTGTCTTCTCTTCTATCTTCTTCAGGAACACCTGCAAGAAAAAGAAAGACAACACACACTCCTAATCTGCATACACAGTCTACCTAAACCCCTACCATCAAAACACTGAAGAATCCCAAAAAGATTTTTTTTTAGAAAAGGTAGAAAAACAGTGTACACACTAGAAAACAGTAGAAAAACAATGACATTATTTACAATACACATTTGGGGGATGGAGTGCCCTAAAAGTCACATCTAGTGACTACAGTGCCCGAAGGCCGGTCCATTAAAGAGTCTCTCCTGAGCCAGAGCCCGGTGAAGCACAGTTCTAGCAGGCCAAAGTCCCGAGGGAGAGTTTTGAGGACAGTTCACACATTCTGGAGTCTGCTAGTGTAGGGTATGTATTGCAATGTCATATGTATAGAAAAGTTTGGACTTACCAGCCTTGTAGAAAGATTAAGATACACCGACCTGCTCCTCAGCCGAAGACTCTCTCTGCAGCATTTCTTCCTATACAGCTGGGCAGACATCTTCTGAGAACTACAGGAGGGCACATCTGGGAACTGCTGGGTTGATGTTATCTCTGGAGATGGAACCTTAGAACAGGAACAAAAGGAAAATAGCTGGTCTGACGTCATCCGATTGCCAGGGGATGGATCAGGATACAGCTGGGATGGTGTCCTCTCTGGATCTGAAATCATCTGTGGGCCAGTCAATAGATTCTGGAAAGGCCAGTACACTGTAGAACTGATGAATGTGGGGCACCTGAGTCCTGGATGTCGATACTGGCAGATCAACAAAGGCACTGCAAAGGCTGGTATGGCAGTATTGACTACCACTGCTCGGCTTTCCATCTAGTAGGTATGGGTACTTTTGCCGGAGGTCCTTGCATTGAGGCCAATAGTGTGCAGGGGGTCAGGAGCTTGAATTATTACCCTGTCTGGGCACACATAATTCACACAGTGGAAGGTTTCATCCTCTCTCCGCCAACTATTCGCACTCTGTCCGTAAACAATGTCCAGCCTCTCTTCCACTGGGTATATTTCTCATGAAACAGTCTGTTTCTGACATGCTTGTTTGCACCAGGATGCACACATTTCATTGCTTTGGCTTAGATCCAGGATTTCCTGCTGTTCTTAATCTCCTCCCAGACTCTCCGAGGAGAGGTAGGAAAGATCATCCCATAGATCTCATTCGCCTTCCTACAAACCAGTCTCTGCTCTTTACTAGCTTTGGTCAACCTGAGACCACTGGCCTGGCTTGGGGGTGGCCAGTCCTGGGTCTGCGAGCCACGCATCCTCAACAAGATTAAAAACAGATCCCTGACTTCTTCTTCTTGCATACCCAGGGCAGTGGCATCACCACTCTCTTCCATGCATTCTTCCAAGGCAAGAGCTTGAGGCTGTGTACCCGTTCCTTTTTCACAAGGCCACATAGGTTCCCCCTCTTCTTCTTCCTCACTGAGGATCTGAGCCCAGGAGTGGGCTGTTGTCCTCACTCCTGAGACTATCCACTCATCACTAGGTGCGGAGGTCGACGCCTCCCATTCAAAGGCCTCCCGCATCTCATCTTCTCCTATGAGACTTGGGTTAGGCCCCCCTTCCAGGGGTCTACTGATGCTTTATCTGAACTTTCCTTTTGAGATCCAGCATCCGAACATATCAATATCTGGTTCTGTGTCTAAATCTGCACCCTCTAAGTTTGTACCACACTCCCCAGAGGGGCCTTCTTCAACAGGCTCGCCTGGTGCTGTTTTGCTGCCCACTACAGATTCCTGAACCTTTGTCTATGTGGGAGCCAAACAAATCTGGGGCACTTTACACAATCCATATTTCTCTAGGCACCCAGAACAGTGAGGTATCATGAAGAAGTCTCTTCCAGCATTTGAGCATATTTGACACACTTGCACTGGATATCCAGGAATTGCCACATGAGAAGGTAGTTGTCCTCCATAATAACACCTTTCAATGTCCCTAAATCTATTTACTGCTGCTGTTACTGCAGCCTAGGCATGATCCTGGTAGCAGCTGGTCCTGGAGGCCATAACTGCAGGGAAAACAAACAAAAGCTCACTGTTACTGAAAGTTCCACTCTACTTGAACACTTTTCACTTTTAAATGGCTCCCTTCTACTGTGTTTACTTTTACTACCCCACCCTATAATGGCGATGGCAGCACTCCTTGCATCAACATTCAGAAATTGGGTCAAGCCACTGCACATCCAATTGACACACACTACTGATAACTTTTGCTCAAAACTGCACAGACTTGCACTGTTCTTTTCTAACACATTTACATGATTTGCCACAGACTCTTCACTTGCTGAAAACATTTCTTTAGTTCACAGTCCCTTAAAGCTCGGGATTTCAAGCACAGGATTGCCTGTAAACTAGTGCTGCACATTTAGCTACAACTGACAGTCTCTCTCTGGCTTTAAAACTTTAAACTGATGCTGGACTCATAACTATGCACACAGTCAATGGCCTAGCAGACTTGCACTTGCTGATAAAACTTGACACAGTCGTTATTTGCTAAGCGACTACACTGCTGCACACATATTCAGCTGGCTTTTGGCAGAAAATCACTGTTTGAGCAACTTTTACTGTTGGTACTCACTGTTATCAGTAGCTGTTAGCTGCGATGGAAAAACGGCCTGCAGCCAGTCTTGGAGGCCTCAGAAAGAAAACGGGTGGGCAGTCCTGCCGATCGTCTCCTCGATCACCACACTCGCAATTCAGTAGATCGAGATGCGGGTTGAGCCCAGTTTTGAACAGAAAAGTCTATTTTTAACAGTTTTACAGTCCTTTTTAATCACCGCGATGCTCCTCCAGCAAGCCAATACACGCACTCCACTCACACTCCCTCTTGAATGCTGGGCAGTCACTGTAGAGCTGGCTGAGGGGCGGGACTGATTGCAGCCTCACCAATCACACAACGCCATGCAAATGAGCCTCTTCTTCTGCGAGTGCTCTTCTTCATGGCGATCGTCGAGCAGGCAAATTTAAACTGCAGAAACCACTTCTTTTTTTTCAACTGACTCCACGGTGGGAGCCCATTTCAGCCATTTAGCATGGCCATTCACACAGCAAGTTTCTCAGTTCACTCAAAAGCATTTCCAATGTCCAGGGCACAATTTTCCTGTTGCTACCCCTAGTCTTCCACACTTTTCTTTATCACTACAGTTCTTTTTAAAAAGCATTTCCAATGTCCAGGGCACAATTTTCCCGTTGCTACTCCTAGTCTTCCACACTTTTCTTTATCACTCACAGTTCTTTAAAAAGCTGGCAAAAACGCTGTAAACATTTAATGCAGGACAAGGGCACACTCTTTTAGCTTTACTGCTCCTCGGTAAACAGTTGGCATTTTAATAGCAGCATAAGATCCACAGCACACAGCGACACACTAGTTAACTTGCTTCAGCTTTTTGGACTACCCACTGCCAGATAGCCAAAACACTAGCTCCTTGCCCGAGCACCTTTCCTCCCAAAATTAAATCCAAAGTGGTGCCTCTGTTTTGTAAGGCCCTCACCCCTGCCTTTTTGCAAAATGACAGGTGGCATGCTATTGAAGCTGACAGCAGTACCTGGTGGGGACTGGGTTCGGGGAGGAATAGGTTACTCGGCACAGGGGGCCTAGGTTTGGCTACTCTGCACAGGGGCACCCAAGTAAATCCGAAAACAGGAAGCAATAATTGTAATGTCCAAAACCAGGAATGGGATTCTAAAGTGTGGCTTTTATTCACATCCAAACTGAACAAACATAGCATAGATGGACCCCCACGGGGCTACATCCCTGGTAATGCAGATTAGATATAACAGAACACTTCTTCACTATTCCAGCCCTCAGGCTTTGAGCCCACCAGGCACATAGCCCAGACTTGCATGCAGCTTTGGGTACACAGTCTGACTTGTACACTGTTTGGGTTTTTCCCATGGCCCAGCTCCCCCACTGGCCACTTGATCCGCGGTCCATATAGGAATGAACCAGTTTTCCTGTTGGTGGCTCCCCAAACCACCTTAGAGCCTTCGACTCCTAAAGGGAAATTTTCCTTCCAATCCCATGTCTGGGTACTTCCCTCATCGCTGGCCAAGTGCATGAGGCAAAGTAGAAATCCACAGCGAAAATCCGTAGAGGTGGACCTGGTTACTAAAGATGGGGGGTCTCCCACCTCCAGCTCCCACAATCCATACCCAGCCATTTCTCTGGAAACTAAACAACTCTTTTGAAAGCTTGGCAATGTAGATTACTGGGTAGACGTATGTCACATCTCCACTACATGTCTTGACTTTCCCTTTGTGCTGGACTTGAACATACTTTTACTTTTGGCTAAGCCTATTACTCTAGGCCTCCTACTACTTCAGTAGTCCAATCCCCACTTTAACACAGTTCAGGATGAAACATGGGCCCTTTAGAAAGAGCAGAACTCACCCTTTGGTTGCAGGTGCCCCACAGGTGAATCCTGAAATCTTCTTGTACCCCACACTCTTGGGAAAAATAAGGCAGCTTCTTCTCTAGCAGTAACAAGGGGGTTGCTCCTGGAATGCAGGTAAACCTTCAGACCCATCCCCTGAGGGATGGGGCACAGAGACCGAATCAGCAGTTTCCAACACTTTAAAGAACTGTGTCCCTCTTTAGGTGAGAAAACACACCTTTCCCTAAATGTAGCTCTATTTCAGAGCTGAGGCTCCAAGAACCTATGCACAGAACTGTTGTGCTCCTCTCACAACAATCTCCAACTGCAGACTACTGACTGTTCAAAACTCCCAACATTCTAAACTAATTCCTTCTGCAGATTCCAATATGACTCATGCAGCTGCGATAATTCTATGGTGATGTCATCCCTCAGTCTTAGCTGAGACTGAGAACAGAGTGAGACAGTGTGAAATGCATTTAACTGGAGTTTCACAAGCTGCCTTCCCTGCCTACCACTAGGTCTTACTGGGATTCTAGTAACCCCGGGTAACAGCGGGGTTACATGAAGTTTTGTCTATACATAGATACATAGACAGTGTCGGCAGATAAGGGCCTATGGCCCACCTAGTCTGCCCATTTGAGCTTGTAAGTTCAGTTTGTTTTCCTAGAAGCCTATTTCCCCTTACCCCTGACCTCTAGAATTCCTTTATGTCTATCCCATGCATTCTTAAATCCCGTGATTGTTTCAGCCCCCACCACTTCCTCTGGCAGGGTGTTCCACTTGTCCACCACCGTTCTGTGAAGAAATTCTTTCTCATGTTTCCTCTGAATCGTCCTCCTCCAACTTCATCCCATGCCCTCTAGTCCTGAAACATCTTTTTGCTTAAAAATAGTGTTTTCCTGCACCCTGTTCCTCCCTGTAAGATACTTGTATGTCTCTATCATATCCCCTCTCCCTCCTCTCCTCCAGGAGTACATGTTCAGTTCCTTCAACCTGTCTTCATAGGACTTGTGATGCAACCCATGCACCATCTTTGTTGCCCTCCTCTGAACCTTCTCTACCCTGTCTATGTCCTTACGTAGGTATGGTCTCCAGAACTGTACACTGTACTCCAGGTGGGGCCTCACTAGTGTCTTGTATAGCGGAATTATGACCTCCCTTTTCCTGCTGGTGATGCCCTGCCTATACATCCCAGCATCCTATTTGTTTTACCTGATGCCTTGTCACACTGTTTCCTACCTTGAGGTCTTCAGAGATAACAACCCAAGATCCCTTTCCTGCTTGGTGCATGCTATATCCTCACCCCCAACTGATATATTGTGCCAGGGTTTTTGTGCCCCATATGCATTATCTTGCACTTCTTTGCATTGAATTTCAACTGCCAAACCCTTGACCATTCTTCAAGTTTCTGCAGGTCCCTTCTCATTCTGTCTACACCCTCTGGCGTGTCTACTCTGTTACAGAGCTTTGTGTCATCAGCGAACAGTGAAATTCTGCCTTCTATATCCTGTGCAATGTCACTGATGAAGATGTTGAATAGGACCGGTCCCAGCACTGATCCCTGTGGTACCCCACTGGTCACTCTTCCCTCTGTGGAGTGACAGCCATTTACCACCACCCTCTGTGTCCTGCCACCCAGCCAGTTACCTACCTACCACACTACTGTCCTGCCCACACCCATATTCCCCAGTTTGTGTAATAGTCTTCTATGTGGCACAGTGTCAAAGGCCTTGCTGAAGTCCAGATAGGCCATGTCCACTGCCCTCCCCTGATCCACCTCCCTAGTCACCCAGTCAAAAATTCAATGAGGTTGGTCTGACATGACCTCCCGGTGAAACCATGCTGCCTTGGGTCCTGTAGTCCATTGACAACCAGATGTTCCACCAATCTCTCCTTCAGTAGTGCTTCCATGATCTTTCCCACTACCGAGGTGAGGCTGACTGGTCTGTAGTTCCCTGCTTCCTCTTTGTTCCCACTTTTGTATAAGGGGACTACATCTGCTGTCCTCCAGTCTTTGGGTACCTCCCTGTTTCCAGTGATTGCTGAACAGGATAGCCAGAGGTTCAGCCACCACCTCTCTTAGTTCTTTAAGGACCCTGGGGTGCACCCATCTGGCCCCATTGCTTTATCAGCTCTTATTACTTCCAGTTCCTTCAGGACCCTTTCTTGTGTATGCTGATTTTATAATTGGAAAGCAGACTATATTCCCTGATTGTCTCTAGCACAGCCAGAATAGAGATCTGAGGCTGAGAAAGGTGTAATAATATGTCATCGGCATATGCATGATAGTTTCATCAGTATGATCCCAACCTTATACCCTGGATCTCTGGTTCTCCTTGAGTTGTATAAGGAGGGGCTCTAGATAAATGCTGAACAACAGCAGTGATAATGGACAGCCTTGTCTTGTGCCCGAATATAAGGGAAACATGGAGGAGAAGACACCTTTACAATATATTCAGGCACTAGGATTCACGTATAGGGCACAAATCCATTGGATGAATCATGAGGGAAACCTAAACTGATGTAAAGACCAGAATAAAAATTGCCAATCAACCTGGTCATAGGTTTTCTCCATATCCATGGACATGAGTACAGCCAAATAATCTGAGTCCCTTAAAGCCAAAAAAATGTGGGCCAATTTACGTAAATGATCTGAGGAGGACCATCCCACCATAAATCCAACCTGGTCCAGACCTATTAATGAAGGGAGCTCTCTGCTTAACCTATCCGCTAGAAGTTTGGCTAAAATTTTGATATCTTAGTTCAATTCGAGATCGGTTCGATAACTTGTAACTTTGTCAGTGCCTTCCCAAGTCTGTGAAGCACTACTATTAGAGCTTTGAACAGTCTTTCATCTGGGGTTTGAGCAGAGCACAAACTGAAACAGTTTGTACAACCAAGGTATTAATTTATCAGTGAACACCTTGTAAAATTAGAAGAAAAGCCATCCACAGCTGGTGATTTGTCCAGTGGCAAGGTTCTAATTGCCTTTAGGATATTGGCCTCAGTGAACGGCACCACCAGCACTTCATTTGGTCCTCATTCAAGGTGGAAATGGGATAGCAGAAGGTAGTCATTTACCGTCTGCATAGCAGGGAGGGCATCACCAGACTTTAAAGATTGCGATAATACTGCTCAAATTTGGCTACAATCTCCTTCGTGGTAACTTTCAAGGACTCATCTTCTGAAGAAGGGATGGCATTTGTAATTCTTGATGCCTCTTACTTTTTAACCCTAATGGCCAAGAGCCAACTGGCTTTTCACCTGATCTATATAAGTTACATGGGTTTTCAAGACACCAAGTTCTGCCTTTTCATGCAGAAGCTCACTGTATTGATCCCAGAGCCCAATGAGCCTATCTTCCTCCCTGGTGTTAGTTGAAAGATGAGCTTTCAGATCTCATATTTGGGATAAAATATCTAAGGCCTTCTTCTCTCGTTTGAGCTCTTCCCCCTAATGCAACACTTCAGCATCCCCCATTCCATATCAGGTTTACCCATTGAATCCAGGTTGGCCTATGTGAATTGATCAATGCAAGTAGACACCTGCTTGATCACCCAATCCTCTTTTAACATCTCATTGTTGATTTTCAAAATGGTTTCTTTTTGTTGGCTAGGGGAAAATGAAATCCTACACCATATCGAGGAGTGATCTGTGATTACACCTGGTTCCATCCCACATCCCAGCACACCACTCAGAAGTGTTTATCTTACCAGAAAATAATTAATTTGGGATGAGGTTCTATACACCATGGAGCAGAACATATACTCATTAGAACTGGGGTTCAATGTTCACCTGGGATCACACAATCCAATTGGTCAGTTAGGTCCCGAGGATCGCTGAGCTGGAGCTAGACCTCACCGTCTCCCTGGTCTGATCTGTCTAGGTCTGAAGTAAATGGGAGGTTCCAGTACCCTACAGAAAGATAGGGAGAGAGAGTGGGGGACAAATGGAGACTAACTCCATAAAGTAGGATGGGGTGTCTACATTGAGTCCATAAATACAGCCCAATACAACCTCCACCTGATCCAGGGTTTCCTTGAGAAATAAATAAAATCCATTTGAGTCCCGAATACATGGTGTGTAGACAAAGGGGATTTTCCACAAGAGTGATATGGTCACTCCTTTGCTCTGTGTGCTGCTCCCTGCTGTGTAAACCTGGCAAATGTATTGTCTGTGGAACAAGTTTGCTTCACTGAGGTGCTAGAGATGTTTAATAATTTGATACGTTTTGATACCTTTGTATTTATTAAGAGCCCCTCAAAAATTCCAAGTAATGATTTTCAGATAGTTAGCCATCTCTCCTACTTAGTGGTTTATAACAAATGCTATCTGACACACTTATGTTCTTAGTACCTGTTGCCAATAATCTTCCTGATGCCAAACCCTCTCCAAACCCAGTCCATACATCTACCCCAAAATAACCCGCATAACCCATCCCACTGAAACCCCAGAAACCATGCAATAATTGAAGCAGGAAAATGTAACAGTAATAAGCACTAGAGTACCCTAACCCACATCTAGTATGTGAAAGTACAATTAATAGATATAAAACACAGATTACCAAACCTCGTCCCCCACCCAACTCATAAGCTTTATTTATTTATTTGTTTATTTATTTATTTATTTAACTAGAGAGACACACTATGCTGAAAGCTTTTACAGGTGTGACCCAAGAGCACAAGGAAGTTAAGTGACTTGCTCAGGGTCACACAGTATGCATGTGGGGCTGTGGGATTCAAATTGAGGTCTCCAAGTTTGCAGCTCAGAGCCTTAAACCACTCGCGCTATACTGCCTCCATAATGGCTCATGATGAACAGTCTAACTGTCCAGTGCCCATTGCACCCCCACCATCCCCTGCATATGACATTTATAACTGTAACTAAAGGAGAGCCCTCCCTAAATTAGCTTGCTAGAACTTAAGTAGAATCCCAATAGAATGGGAGCTTCCCCCCACCATATTCTTAGAACAAACATTAAACGCTTTTAACCCCCAGCCACCTGTTAAACCAACATAGAAATTACAGCAACTATAGATGGTAGGGTAAACTACATGACACCTTGTAAACATTACCAAGCTTCAAACTGCTGAAGCCAAAATAAGCTATTATTTGTCCAGTCCCAATAACATTAGTCCATTTGGTGGCCTAACTCCAGACAATAATCCGTTCTTGGTGCTGCTGTACCAATGAGGGTTACCCCCAGTTGATTAAAGCATGTCCTCAGGCCAATAGTTAGGGGGCAGTAGAGTCGGGGAGCAAGACACACATCTGCTTGCTTCTGTGTCAGCAGACCACTGCCCTTCTGTGCTGAAGTAAATAACCCCACCAAAGTGAGACTATGGATCCACACTAGAATAAACTTGGATCTAGTTGATGCTCTCCCAAGTCCACCAATGGAGAAACCAGTTTGTGCACAGGGGTACACAATAGTTCGCAGCTCTGGCCCAAAGTCACATAATGTATTCCACAGGAGCCGAGGAGATGCTGCTCCAATACAGAAAAAGTCATCACATTAAATTCTCCTCCATCTATGCATCTCACAAACCCCACCCAACCTAGGAAAACCAACATAGAGAAAGAGGCACTCACTGTTTGCTTGTCAGTTCTGTGGACCATATGCGCTACCGTTGCTCATAGAGATTAAATGAATATGCATCTCTCACGCAGATTGTGGTTGAATGGTGAGCAACCACCGCAGTACGGGGGGGGGGTGCTTGAGAGTCCAAACTTAACATGTGGAAATCGGTCCTCAATCTACAGATAATCCCCCAATCTGGAACTCACGTCCACAAAAGTAGCCAGTTAACTGCTCCACATAGCTATTTGGAACCATGCCAAGGCAGGCTTCCCATCGTTCAGTGGCCTTTGAACAATTCAGGCAGGGCTTTCTTCAGTTCTGTCTCTGCTGTTCCTGGGTCTTCAGTTGGTCCAGGTAATATATTGTACCTGAATCTGGCTGGTTTTTCATCTGACCTTGATGCCTAGTGCAATTAATTTGTGAGCGGGTGGAAAGAGGTCACAGAATTGAGGTTGGTAGGTCCCTCTCGCTGTTGTCTTTACTATTTTGTCTTCTTGCCTTTTATTTACTGAGGAATGCCATGAAAGTCCAAAAATAGAAGATTAGTGGGCAAAGTGGAGAACCGACTGCAGGCATGGGGTGTAAGGCTCGTGTGCTCTCTCGATGGTGTAGGTGGGACCATATGAGAAGGGGCCAGCCAGTTTAAGTATAAGCTTTTGAGTAAATAAAATAGGGTTGGTACTTTCCTTTTCTGGAAAACCAATTATTACTGGGCTATTCTTTTGCTACGATCTTCAAGATCTTTTACTTTGGCTTCTGGGTGGGCCATCTTTTGCTTTGTTGCCACCAGCTCAGGATAAACCCGGTCTAGTCTCTTTTTCAAGTGAGCTGATTCAAACCTTGCTATCTCTGGTTCTCTTCAATAAGTCCTCAACTGCAACAGCCATGGATTTAAATTCAGAGGTAAGCAATCTCAGTTCTTCTCTGAAAGGCTGAAATTCTGCTAAAAATTGCTCCACAGTTAGCAGATTTTGCTCCAGCGGAGCAGTTGCAGAGCACCCATTGGAAGAGGCCTGGGGCTTGGTTTTCTTGCTTGCATTCTCCGGCATTGGTTGCAGGGTGTGTTTTGGCATTCCTACCTTCATTTCCACTTCCGTTCCTCCAATTTTTGAGCTGCTGTACCCTTCTCAGGAACTTCAAACAGTTCCTAAATCTCATAGGTGCCCAAATAATGGTAGATGTATCCAGAAATATGCAATTTTATTCGGTGATAGCTGAAGCGCACTGCTGGAGCTACTACTAGGAGGCTGCATTATGTGACTACAAGAAGACCATGTTGAAAATATGGGGTGAAAATATTGAAAATTCCCACAGTTATGAGCATGCATAGTGAGACTGCAATGAATGCCCATAAAGCAGCCATTTTTCAACATTTTGACCTCACATTTTCAACATAGCTTTCTTATGACCCCACCTCATAAACAATAGTGATTGTCATTATACAAATCCTACTTGAAAGGTGATTTCAACAACCCACCACAAAATCACCTTTCCAGTGTGAGTTGCCTAATTAAAATCATATTGTCATGAGGTGAGGTCCCTGAAAGGCCATGCTGAAAATTTGGAGACAGAATGATAAACAATGGCCAAGTTATGGCTGGAAGTTGAACCTCCCATTGAAATACACTGGACCACATTTACCTTAGTTCATATTGCAGTCTCCAGTTCCAGCAGCAAGACGGTCTTTGATCGGTTGAGTGACTGTTGAACCTGAGACCTCTTGAGGTGAGTGGTGACCTGGGGGAATGTCAGAGGTGTGTGAGTGGGTGGTAGGATGTAGGGCATGGGAGTGAGTGGCAATGGATTTTTTCTATTTCCATGTAATGGGCAATAAAAGTTATCAAGAGATGTTTTTTCTTCACAGGAAAAAATAAATAAAATGGGACATAACCTGGGATACCGCCACCACCTCCAATGATTCCAGATGAACAGAGGGTGGGGTACCACTGATATCAGGGATAAGTGGCGAGAAAGTCACACAAAAACAAAGAAAACAAAGAAAATATATAAATAGAATAGATTAAACAAAAATAAATATAAAAACATATGGCTATTGGGGGGGGGGGGGTGCCACTACATACCAGGGCTATAAAGAAGGGGCCCAAAAAATTGGAATAAAATTCCTGAGAAGATTGCCTCATTTTGCCAACCAGATGGCCACAAATAAATTCTGGTCTGTTAGCCGAATTCTTTGCCTGTCAGTCTTTGTCCATCATGGGATCAAGAAAAACAGCTGATGGACAAGGATTCCCATTCTGGCCGTCTGGTAGTGAAATTTGCATGACCAGATGGCCAAACAGGAATCCTTGTCCATCAGAACAATTCCTTGTCCATCAGTCTTTGTCCATTGTGGTATACAAGGAAAACAGCTGATGGACAAGGATTCCTGTTCTGGCCATCTGGCCATCCAGATTTCTCTACCATTTTCCTTGTTTACCATGATGGACAAAGAAGTTAGTGAGTGACAAACCAGGATTTAACTTATTAAAAAAAATGTCTTTGAGGGCATATAGACAGTACAAAGCACACAACACAGCACATCAACTCCAGATGAGCAGAAATTACACTGTCATGTGTGTGAGACAGACATCCCTGAGCAGAGTTATGAGATTTTTTTCAGGACAAAATCAAAAAACAAGAGGGTGGCTCACGGACAAAATATTTTTTCTGATGGGCAAGGACTGCCAACCCGCGGACAAGGATTGGCCCCTCTGGGACAAGGATCCTTGTTCCTACCATGCAGCTATCCTGAAAAAATCCAGCTGAAAATATTGGTAACTTATAAATGCTATAACTTTTGAACAGATTAATAGTTTTTCACCAATTAAACGCAGGTCTATTCTGTGACTCAAGCTCTTTCTACCTTAAAAACTTCAGACCACAATTCTGCTCCATCTCTGCAAAGCGCAATGAGAAATCAACTGCAAAAAGTGGCACATTTTAAGGTTATTTTCACTATCTGGATCTTAGAATCCACAAATCTGATGGCAAAAAATGTGGCATATTTAAAAAGCTACCCGAAGAGACAGTGCATGAAACATTTCGTACAAATCCGTGGACTGGTTGCGAAGTTATTAAAGTGCAGAATTTGAGGTTTAACATAGAAACTGCTGCTCAACCATAACTATAGAGGCACTACTGCACCGCTGTAATAGATATATATATATTCTATATATATATATATATATATATCTATATATATATATAGAATATGGACTTTTTATTTGGAGGCATCTGATTGGCTGGTACCCATTCCACGGGGTACATTAACTTTCAATAGATGCCCACCAAATAAAAGTCCCATCCTAAACCTGCCTTTTGCCCAGCCAAGTATCCTTGTGCCCAGTGTGCTTTCATTATTGGCTGAACCACTGCCACACAGTTTCAAACTGCTGCCATTTTTTTCTTCATCGCTTAGTGAGAGAGTGAGAGCCCCTTCCCACCACACACACTCACTCTCTCTCTCTCCTTTGATGAGACAGCAGCCAGTAACTGAGCAAAAGAAATGCATAACTGTTTTCAAAGTTTTAAACCAGTCTCTGTTTCTTTTTTTTTTTTATCCTGTAAGAAAAACCCCTGCTGCCACCGCTCACTCAGTTTCGTCTATCAGGCAACACGGAATAAGACCCACAAGTTGAATCCCATAACATATTTGCCTTTTCCCTATTTCAGCTCCTCTACCAGTTCTAGTGTTCCTGTCCAGTGTTGCTACTGAATCCCTGTCATACCACACTTCATAATGGATGCAAAAAAAACACAATGGAGAAGTACCACTGCATAACTGCAAAAATTAAACATTAGCGGTACCATGCTCTCCACCTGACCCCTAAGCCTTCAGTCTGCTACCACTCTGTCATGATCCCAATCCCTGTTACTACTTGCCAATCAAAAGTGAAGTGATACTAGGCTTACATTAAAACATAACAGTCTGAAAAGAAGCTGTAAAATTCAAACAAAAGTAAAGTTGCCTCCTCTATTTCAAGACTTATGTGGTTTATATCCGGGTTTCCCGCTGCCTTGCCGACCACGGTAAGGGCCTGACAGCAGTTTAGAAAGTTACCTATGTAAACAAGATCACTACCTGTACAAGACAAACAATGACATTCACAAAATAAAATGATTTTTTCCTTCTTACTCTATTAAATTATACCCGTGTCCCAACTGCAAACTGCCAATCACTGTCATACTCTTCTGTCCCTCAACACTGCTCTACAACCATGCTCATCCCTCCCAAAGATCTGTCACTGCTGGCCATGATATACCACTTTAAGACACTTTGTAAGCCTCTTATGACAAATGGACTGCTGCTAGAGGGAACACACTGCTGGGGGAGGAGGACGATAGCAAGGAACAGATATGCTATAAGTGGATAGGTCATTTCTGTGAAAAATACAGCAGATCCTCTACTGGAAAGTATACAAGTAGAGGGACTTTACTCGAAAATTGAGTTTCTATCAATTTTTACTTACTTGAATGTTTTTTTTTTACTTTGAACCATTTTATTAAAAGGTTACCAGTAACCCATTTTCTAAGTGCAATAATACCCTCCAGGGTGGGCTGCATTAGGGGAATACTGGACTTTCCAGGGGCTATAAGACCCTCTGCATGTGTATCAGGACTCATTATACCCCTGGGCAGTCTGGTATTCTCCAATACTGCTCACACTGATGGGTATTATTGTTATATATATATATATATATATATATATATATACACATAATTTATTTATTTATTAATTTAAAATTTGATAACCAGGAAAGCACACCTATGAGATGAAGCTTGTTTCAAGGTGTGACCGAGAAGCATAATAAGGGGCACATAGTTACAACAAAAACAAAACAGTTACATATTAGCAATGTCAAGGGTCAACAGTTACAAGACCCAAAGCAGTGAGCAGCTAAGTACTGAGTACAACTAGCACTAAATCTACATTAAGCTTCTACACAATATCAAAAATACAGATACAATTCAAGCTCAGTAGCAGGACTGATACACAGCATAAAAATTTGGGTCCAGGGCAATTGCAACAGAGGGCAAGTGACATAGCTCAGTAGAAAGTGCCATCTTCAAGGAGGAGGCAAAACTACAAAGTGATTGACAAATAGAGAGCTAATGAGGGAAGGGTGGGGACCACAGAGAGCACAATTGGTGAGGTAGAAGTCTAATTAATCTTTTGAGTGAAAGGGAGGAGAATAGTAGGAGGTCTGAGGGAGGGGTGTTCTAGCGAGAGGGGAAACAAAAGGAGAAAGCATACTGGCCAGAGGAAGAGTTAGTGCAAGGGATAGCAAAGGTACGTGGATTGCAATGGCAAAGGGAGTAGCTTGAGGCAGTAGCTAGGCATAGGCAAGCTGAGAGGTAGGTAGGGAGGGAGAGTGTCAAACCAGAATATTGCAACAAATGAGGCTCAGTGAGCCAGTCACCTGTGGAAAGGGTGCAAGGGCAAGTACAGGAGACAGTGGTAGTTCTGGGGGAGGCAGTAGCAAAGCAGCAGAAGGAGTTTAGAAGGGTATCTAACTTGGCAAGTTAGGATTGAGAGGCTGTACCATAGACCACATCAGCGTAATCAAAGATGGATAAGATCATTTTAATTACCAGTTCACAGTGAGTGGGGAGGGGGAGGCTATCCTTGCTTCAGTAAAGGACAGCCAGTTTATGATGTAATTTAGAGCAGATAGAGTCAACATGGGTAGAAAAGTCCAGGTGGCTATCCAGCCAAACCCTCAGATACCTGAAAGTGGAGTCATTCTCAAGGGGAGAGCCATCCATGGTTGGGAAGATGGGTGGTGACTGGATAGTAGCCAGTTTTTATCTGGAGCTAAAAGTCATGGCCATAGTCTTTTTGGCATTGAGTTTGAGTTGTTTTTTCAGGAACCAGGCCTGGACTCTGTTGAAATTGTCCTGGGGGACTGTACACTGAGGGCAGAGGGCCCAGAGATGAAAATGACAGTGTGTATAAATATATATATATATATATATATATGTTTGGTTGTTTTTTTTTTTTTTTGATGATGGAGGCCCCTGTGATCAGCAAAATTTGTTAGGGCACCTGTAATCCATTCTCCAAGGCAACGCCCGTTCCTCAGTGCTGCTGCCCTGGAGGACTGCATGTCTGACCTCCCTCCACCCCTAGGATGTCTTGTTCCTATATCCCTGGATGGCTGAGCATGTTATTGGCTGTCAGACAACCCCCACACATGTAAAATGCACAAATCCTGCTACTGCTCCTCCAGCATGCAAGTTTCTCATTTTTTTTTGTCTAATCTTATCTTGAGCACCGGGGAGAGGAAGACAGAGGGAGAGTGAATGGAAACATAGTGCTCCCCTTCAAAAGTAAGGAGCCTGGACCACTCTGCCCTCATACTGGAACAAAGACACAACCCTCTGTCCCACTGTGGCATCCTGCCTGGATGCTGAACTTCTGCCAGTGGATTCTAGACCAGACCCCTTACCACAGTGATGGCAAGTTCCACCCCGAGGAAGTAAGTTGTTCCATACTCTTCATGGTCTGGGTAAGGATCTGCAAGAAAGGAAAAAAGTGCCACAGAACCACAACACCACTACTTCTTATGTTTTCAGGTACAGGGAGGGCTATCTCCGGCTATGGGGCACTGCAAATATCATCTATTCTCCAGCCTGGGAAGAGGAGGGGCAGGAGGTATGTACCTCAGCCATTCCCATGGTCACTCAGGTACCCACTCTTTCCCCTGCTAGGCATCTTACTATGTGGGAGTCCCTGGCATCCTCTTATCCTGCCTCCTCTCAGCATGCTTGCCACCCATCTCTTGCCCAAGGAGGCTCCGCATATTCATTTAGGTTACTTTGGACATTATTTTTTATATATAAACTGCAGTCCAAGCCTCTGTAGGGTTTGCTGAGATTGCAGCAGTCTTTCAACCTTAGGCCACTGCTGCCTCCTATAGGCAGGGATGGATTCCCATGGCCAGCCATGTGTGCATCCAGCTACCGACCACGAAAGAATGCCCAACCTTATTAATGGGCCAGAGAGTACTTTCATTCTTAATTACTTCACTGACTGCCAGGGCTAATCACATAGGGGGACCTGGTGTGCTTCTCAGCCATTCATTCAGTGATTCATCTGTTTGTGAACAAAGGCCAGAGGGTGGCAGTCATTGTCTGCTGCTGACTCCCTCTCTCCCTCCCCATCCCCCTAACTCCCAACACAAAGGCATGCTTAAATTTCACTCAGAAACCCTGCTTAAGCTCTTTGCCTGGTTAGATAGTTAAACCTGGCCAGTGTATTCAGGTCCATTACCCAGGAAATTTAAAAAATCCATTACCATTAATTAAAGTTGAGTGGTCCTGATCCACTGCTTCATCCTGGCTATCTGAGAAAAGGAGGAGAAAGAGGTGGAGCTTCTGGTCTTCTGCTCCTTTAAACCCCCCTCTCTCTCTCTCTCTCTCTCTCTCTCTCCACCCCCTCCTTGAACAGCCACTGTCCTGTGGGTGGCCCCTGTGATTCCTACCCCTAAGGTGTCACCATAGTCTGCTCTTTACCCCAGGGAAAATATTTCTCCCTAGCCCCAGGTCTGGGTAAGGAGAGCCAGGGACAAATGGCCAGCTGCATCAATTCTTTCCAGCCTCTGTATTCAGTGAACTGAAAGAAAACACACAGATTGGGTCATACAACTTGTCATTAGAATGTATGAGTTAAGCAGGCCATGAAGCCAAAATGACCATACCCTAATACTCAGTAGTTTGCATCCTCAAAAGACTCTTCTCAA
This sequence comes from Neoceratodus forsteri, assembly GCA_016271365.2. Lineage (NCBI taxonomy): Eukaryota > Metazoa > Chordata > Ceratodontiformes > Ceratodontidae > Neoceratodus > Neoceratodus forsteri. The sequence continues at coordinate 91,105,503 of CM028136.1, forward strand.
TTCACTTTTCTGATCTTAAACTGAAAGTGCTAAATGTCCCCTGCTTAACCATGTTTCACACAGCCCAGTTGCACAGAAATTCGTTTATAGACATTCTCTTTAGTTTGCTGTGATGATGACGCCTTCAGGAGAACTTGAACAAACTACAATATTTAGACTGTTCAGCTTAGCCACATTAGTTCCATATTTTCCTCACCATTATTTATTAGAACATCTGCATGAAAACAAGACCTTGCTAGTCCAGAGTTCATCTATTCCTGTGCTTTCTCCCTACCTGAGGTCATAATGCACCTTGTGACATCACAGTTACCCGATGGCAACAGATTGTGATAGTTCAATGAAGATTATGACTTAAGTAGGGAGTAAGCTATAGAGGCAGATGAACTCTAGGATAAGATTCTATTTACAAATTTCTAATAACGTATATGGAATCAAAGCTGATGCACCTAATTACAATGTTTTTCAAACTTTCTTTAGGGCATCAGTGTCTTTAAAGGAGAACTGCATAAATCTTCATACAATACCCTAATAAAACTATTTTTAATTATACCATGTACCTAGGACACCCCACCAATACAGATGGTACCACCTGCATTGATTATATCGATAATCACTTGTGTTTTGTAGAAATGTGTAGGTATGGATGTGTTTTTAGGGGATTGGATATTTAGGAATGGAGTTTTATGCGGCTTTTGTATGAGGGATAGTTGTTTTGCTTAAATTTGTTTTTTTGCTGTTGTGGTTTGGCTGAGCTGTAAGCGTTTTGTGAGTACTTGATGGTTTCTATAGTGCTTGTACTGTTAATGTTTAATATGTGTAGATATGTTTTTGTTAAAATTGTTTTGTTTGTGTTGTATAGTTGAAGTTTTTTGATTAATGTAAATGCTTGTGTTGTGTTTTATAAGATTAGTAGTACTGTAGTTGTGGTTTTTGAAATTTTTCATTTTTTGCTTAGTATGGTGTTTTTAAATAGAATTGTTGTTGTTCATTTAGATGGGAGGTACTTGTTTAATATTTTTGGTTTGCAAATACTTTTGTTTAAAATGTAGTTGTCTGTATTTTTTAGTTTACTAGTAGTTTTCCTTTCTGATTTTTTTGGTTTACTTTCTCTGCTTTTCTCTTCTAGGTAGTTTTGAGAGTTACAGCTGTGGTTTTTAGATGAAATTTTGACGCAAGTGATTGGCTACCAAGTAGTGTTTGTGTTTGAAGTTGCTAGTTTTGGTAGAAATGCAGGTATGGACGTGTTTAGGAATTGGATATTTAGGAATGGAGTTTTAAAGTGTTGTTTTTGGTTTTTTTATATGAGGGAGTATTGTTTTGCTTAAATTAGAGTTTTATTGTTGGTATTTACGATTGTAGTTAGTTTTAGAGTATTTTGAGTTGTTTCTATATAGTTTCTACTAAGCATGTTTGGACAATATTAAAGTAGATTATGTTTTTTGTTAAAATTGTTTTGTTTGGTTTTTATAGTTAAGTTTTTGATTTAATGTAAATGTTGTATTGTGTTTCATAAGACAGTAGTATTTTGTGTTTTGTGTTTTGAAATTTTCATTTTTTACGTTAGTATGGTGTTTTGGGTTAGAATGTTATGTTTACTTGTGACTTTTGAGGTATTTTCTAATATTTTGGTTTGTAAAATTTCTGTTTTAAGTGTTTGGTATTTTTTTAGTTTCTATGAGTAAAGTTTCTACTTTCTGATTTTGATAATATATAAATTGGGTTTTAGTTATTTTGCTGGCATAGTATAGCCATTTGCTAGTGTTATTTTAGTGTTTTTATTTTTGTGTTGATATTTCAATTTTCTCACAAGATATACTTGTTTTTTTGGCTTTTCAAGGAATTGTTGTAAATTTTGTGTTTTATTGTAAAGGAAATATTTCTATGTTAAGATGTTGTGTTTATTCTTTATAGTGTTTTATATTATTTTTGTTATACTTACTTAAAATTTCTTAGTTTTGTACTTGGCCATAAGTATACGTTTTATTATTTATGTATACAGTTTCAGGTATTATTATGGTAGTTTGCATTAGGGATCAGGTTATAAATTATAGAATATGTGTACTTTTGGCGATGGTGTTTTGGTTTATCAGTTTTATGTTTTTATTCTTAGTAATAGTAATTCTGTTTTGGGCTATAGCAATAAGTAAAACTAATGTATGCTAGAAGGGAGTAATAAAGAATGTTTAGTGAGTATATACTACTTTTAAAATTATAATTGCTTTTCTACTTGTTTGAGAAATGTTGAAATAATTAGGTCTACTTGTTTTCTGGACATTTTGTATACTTTCATTATAAAGGGATTAGTTTTCTATTCAGTAGTTTTAGTTGTATAAAGAAGATTGACTTTATACTGACTTGTGCTTTCATATGTATTTCTATTTTTATGATAATTGAATTGGTTTATACTTTTACTTTTGGACAATTTATTAACGTATTTTGATATATCATTTGTCGCTGTGATAGACCGACTAGAGGGGGATGGGGTTGTAATATATGTCAAAAGCAAATTACAGTCACAGTTTTTGATTGTACTTTGAAAGGTTAAGTGAATTTTGAATGCCTTGTTTAAAATTATTACTTTCCAGTGAGAAATTACTTAGGTATGTTACTAAATACCATTTTTGGTGGTTGGGTACTTTTCATAATTTTCAAAATTTTCTTGACTTCTTGATACTGAATGTATTCTAATGGGAGATTTCAATCTAAATTGGAATGATGACAGCTCTAAGAAATTGAAGGATCTATGCAATGTTAATGGTCTGTTACAAATGGTGACTTACTATAATTAAATTTAACAGAAAACCTTGAGTGCAGCACCCTCCTGGACCTTTATCCTAATAAGCAAACTTCACATTATCTTGCATACTGGAGTATTCTTCAATGATATAGTGACTATTGTGCTACTGCCTGCATCAGACATCCTTTTCTAAATAAAATGGCTCCAAATTCAAACTGAAAAGATGCCTGAAAAGTTCTGCCAGTACACTTTCCTGAAAGATTCTACAACATTCTGTTGGCAGGATTTCTACTCAGCTCTCACCTTTAACGATACATTTAATATTTTCATAGCCTCTTCTGGAGCTTAATAGACACACGCCTTCTACTAAGACTGATCAAATTAAAAATAAACTCCTGGTTGGTTTTCCTCATCCTTGAAGAAAGTACTTAGGATAGGGATTACTGGTGGGAAAAAGCGTGAAATCCCACCTGGAGGTTGATTGATTAGCATTCCATACCACTAGGAATGCTTGTACCAAGCTAATTAGGTCACAAAAGCTAGGTACTTCCAAAAAGAACTAGAAGACAATAAATAACTCTGCCAAATTTTGGAACATCCTTAAAGAAGTCAAGGACAGTCCACTGCAACACCCTTTTCCAAACAAAATTGTGTCTGATGGTACCACCTTATACAGACAAAGCTGATGTACTAGAAAAGCTTAATGATCACTTGGCCACTGCAGGGCTTGCCTTTGACACCTCACCTATCAGCAAACTTAGCCTGGCAAGAGACTACACTGTTCAAGGGTGTAGGCTGTGTTGAGTGCCTGTCACAAACCATATACTCTTTCTGTTAACATTTTCATTCTAATCTGTAGTATTTGTGTTAGTGTAGAGGTCACTGAGGAGTGTCTCTGTTTAAACTTCTGTTGTTTAGGAGACAGATACATGTATAACCGCTTTAGAGATTAAAGGAATCATCTGATAACAATCTGACTTGTTTGGAAGGGGGTACCATTTGGAGAGGATGTGTACATTTTTTAATGGGGGGGCGTAACTGTTGGAGATTGTGTGTACAAAACTGAAATTTCTGGCTACACCCCTGACACTGTTGGCTTCACTGATAATCACAACCATAACCAACCGCATCCCACTCCCTTCAACTTCCTCACAATTAAGTTCAAGCAAGTGGAGGACCTCCTTTCTGGATACAAAAGAGGCGGTGCAGATAATATTGAACCTTACTTCTCAAACTTGGCCATACCTATCTGACCACCCCACATATACACTTATTCAACACCTCTGATTCAAGGTGAGCTACCTGTCTTGTGGAAAACTGCCCACTATCCTACCATTATTCAAGAATGTGGATCCAAGTGATATGAAACAGTTACCGCCTATTTCTATACTATATTGTCCTCTTCTAAATTACTTGAAAATATTGTCAACATCCAACTTAGAGAACATTTGATTCACAAAGTTGCTAAACCCAGCTCAGTCCGGCTTCAGAGCTAAACACAGTACAATATTGGCTCTGCCAAGTAACTACAGACTGGCAAATGGCCTGGACTTTAAGAAGCATGTATTTGCCCTTCCTTGATCTAAGTAAGGCCTTCAATACTGTGGATCATACCATCATGCTTACTGCACTGAGTAACATCAGACTTGATAGTTCTGCCATTAAATGGTTCCCCAGCTACCTAACCAATAGGTTACAACAAGTCAAAGCCATAGGAGATCTATCCCCACAAAAATCCTTGATACGAGGAGTCCCACAAGGCTCCATCCTGGGCCCTATCCTCTTTGCAATATACATCAATAATCTGGACTTGCAGCTGGGCACAGCAAATGTGCACTTATTCACAGGTGATACTGTACTACACCACAAATTCATCCTGGATCTGGCCCATGAGTACTTACAGAAAGACTTTGTCACCCTCCAATACAACCTTCTCACTCATAAGTCCTCCCACAATGCCAAAAGACTAAAGCAATGATTCTCTCACCAAAGTCTACTCCGATGTCCTCATATCACACAGAGCCTGAACACTCTTAGAAGAACCCTTTGAAGTAGTTGATACCTTTAAATACCTAGGGTTCTGGCTGATAACAAGCTCCAACTTTCTGTGCCACTTAAATGAAACCTTGAAGAAACTAAGACAGTGATTAGGTTTATTCTATCGCATTAAACACCACCACATTAGAAGCCAGAATGAGACTAGTACAAATTACATTCCTACCTATACTGGACTATGCTGACTTCTTTACAGTCATTGCCCATCAACGATGCTAAAGAAACTGAGACCTTTACCACCGGGCTTTAAGATTTATCTTAAATCTACCCGTAGTATACATCACTGTCATCTATACCAGGTTTCGGATGGACCTCACCTCAACTAGAAGAAAAAGAATGCTCTCCTCTGGTTTTTAGAGCATTATCTGATAACCTCCTGCATACATCTCAACATCTTCAAATGGGCTAAAGGTTCCTATGGCCTGAGATGCTTCTCCTTAATCTGCTTCCAGAGTCCTAGAGTGAAACTACCCTTGGCTCAGCAGCAATCAACTTCTTCACTTCATCACTTTGGAACACTATGCAAGACTTATTAAAATTATCTTCAGTTCCAAGCATTTTCACATTCAAAGCTCTATTAATGGATTATCTGAAGGAATCATGCAACTGTTTCAGATGCCGATGGACCCCTAAGCCCCGGTGCCACTCTCAGATCCTACGCCTAAGTATCTCATCCTCCATATTCCTAACAACAGAAACCTAGGACTTATAAGCCTAGTTCTTTAATCCAAGATGACTCTGCCTATTCTCTATCTTTTACCTATTCTGGCCTCCCTTTGACTGCCTACTCTTTTCACCCCAATTTTACCCTATTCCTTAATACCTCCTTATTTTTTGTCATTTAGGTATGAGTTCTTACCAGCAGAGACTATATGGGATTGTTGTCTCTTCTCATTTCAGTAAAGCTATCATTATGTACCTTGCATGTTAATTATGTTGACCGGTATGTATAGGCCCATATTGACTCGCACCTTCACTATGTTTTTTCTTTTTTTTTTTTTTTGTTGCATCTTTGTCCACTGTAATTGTAATCTTACAGTAGGAAGTGTACTGTATTGTATTTATGCCCAGGACCACCTTGAAAATGAGCTTGCTCAATGGTGTTTATGCCTGGTTAAATAAAGTGATTGATTGAACTGATTTTTCACAATTACTGTAAATTCATTTTTGTCATCGGTTCAGGTTTCATATATGCCGGAGGAAATTTTAAGGAATCTTACTTTACCTATTTCTAAAGTTGAGAATGGAGAGGTTATTAATCATTTGAAAAAGTCCACAGCCCCAGGCATTGATGGTCTTTCTTCTGAATTTTATGTAGAATTCACTGAGATATTACAGACTATATTAATGATGGTATTTAATACAGTGTTGGGTACCCTGCAGGTGGATATGCACTTTTGTATAGCAGTAGAGATTTTGATTTATAAGAAAGGTGACAGGAGAATTTTGATAATTGGAGGTCATTGAGTTTGTTAAAGACAAAGAACTCTGTGTGCAAACACTGAGGCAAGGGTTACCCTAAGGGCATTTGGCTGGGAAGCCAAGTTTCAAGAAAATACAAAATCACATATGCCCACACAATGCAAAGCATCATGGGCTACATATGTAAATCACCACAGAATGTTATGCTGGTCCAACTTTAAGCAGAATTGCATGGTGCCGAAAGGCCTCTCACACAGTTTGCAAAGGGTGCTAACAGAAGACATAGACACGTGTTTCGTCCTACCAGGACTCATCAGTATGCCTCGTCTGTTTGACACCCCAGTGGAATGGACCAGCTACCCTAAGACAGTGTGTCTTGGATATGTTGTGGTGAACCCATTAAAATAAAAACTATTTAAAGACTAAGAACCTCTGTGCACAAACACTGAGGCAAGGGTTACCCATAGGGCATTTGGCTGGGAGCCAAGTTTCAAGAAAATACAAAATCACACATGCCCACACAATGCAAAGTTTGTTAAATACTGATTATAAAATATTATTGAAAATTTTACATACTCACCTGCTTAATATAGCCTCATTGCTAATTATATCAACTCAAACATGTTCTGTTTTGGGGCTCAATTGTGCATAATTTATTATTACTTCAGGAGATTATAGAAAGGGTAAGGATGGTCAAACTCAGGGATTTTTCATGTCCCTAGATCAGGAAAGCCTTTGATCGTGTACCACACCATTACATTTCTTTAATATTAACACATTATGGGATTCCAGCTAGTTTTGTAAACTGGATCTTGTTGTTGTATAATAATGCCAGGGCAATGCCCTTTATTAATGGTCATCTGGTTCTTATATTGATATATCAAGGGAGTAAGACAAGGATGTCCACTTAGTTCTTTACTCTATGTCTTGTGTTTGGATCCACTACTGCCTTATCCAGCAGGATTCACATATTGTTGGGATCCCTATACCAGGGGGATGATATGGACGTTAAGGTGACTGCTTATGCAGATGATTTATGTTTTCTAGTAGCTGATTACACTTCAGGTATTCAGGCTCTTAAGTGTATTGAAAAATTTTCTAGATTATCTGGAGCATGTTTGAATATTGGAAAAAGTGTTATTTATCCATTAAATAATTCCAGTATTCCTCCTACATCCTGAAATGTATTCAGGTGTCTACTGACCCTTTCAGTGTTTGGGAATTTGGTTTGGATGGAGGGATAATGGGGTATACGATTGGACAAAGAAATTAGAATTTGCAAAACAAAGGTGGAAGTCTGGAAAAATTGAATCAGACTAAAAAAAAAAAAAGGTGGCGGTAATTAAAACTTTTTCTCCTAATATTCATTTTCCTTAGTTCTGTTTATCCTTTACCTAAATCTTTGGAAACTACACTGTTAGGATTTAGGCGTCTTCCCATATTATCTGGAATATGAGTCCTATCAAATGTGAAATAATATATTTATCGGTAGCAGAAGGCGGGTTAAATTTGATTAATCCAGTACTTTTTTCTTTTGTAATTTTTTCCATTTTAATTTCATTGAGTTGACTAAACCAAGTCTTGCTATCTGGTCCTTATTTGCTAGTGAATGGTTAAAGCCTCTTTATAACGTTTGGGAAGAACAAGGGGTTTTGAAAGCACAGGTTAAGATGAGCTGTGGTTTTTAGGCCTGCTCTTAGTAAATTAAAATCTTGGAAGTTACAGTTTAATATATTGTCCAAATTCACCACTAAATCACTTTATTCTACAATTCATACGTCTATTAATCCACAATTTCTTTCCTTTAGGCAAATAGAGCCAGGTTATACTAAACTTGTATTGGAATCTTTGAAAGACCCTTATATTCCACCAAGAATATAGGATGTTTGTTGGTTAAGTGCACATGGCCATCTTTTTGTAAAAGGTAACGCTAAACGTAAAAAAATAGAGGAACAGATGTGCCCAAGTGTATCTTGTATTACACAAGAGGAATCAATGGTACATTTTTTTTTATTGAATGTCCATATGTTAAAACTATATGGGGTAGAATAGCCACTAGGCGGCACAATCGATACTGGAATAATATTTTGTATGAAGAAATTGTTGGTGGCTTTATTTTCCAGGACTTGGGTATTTATAAGGATACATTACGTATCATTTTGCTTTTATAAAGTTTGTTTTATGGCAAACAAGATGTAAATCTGTTTTACAGCAACTATATCAAGACCCTAAACAGACTGTTATTATTATAGAGAATGAACTCTTGAAACAATGTATGTTTGAAAAACAGCATATGCTTTCAGATTGTTGGGCCCTGCGTGGGACATTGGTACCATTCCTTAAGGATAAAATAGGATAGTTTTCTTGGGTCTTTTTTGGGGGGATTTCTTGTTTCTGTTTTTTTAAGTATCATGTTTCTTTGGAATGTAATGTATAGTTTCCCCTAAATAAGAAACTTCCCCTACCCTTTCGATAAATGCCATGGGATCTTTAACATCCACCTGAACTACCACCAATCCAGGCAGATGGGACCTCAGTTTAATATCTCATCTGAAAGATGGCACCTCAGAAGTGCAGCACCCCTCTCATGCTGCACTACAGTGTCAGTACTGGGATATTAACCCAAGTGCCAGATGTGGGAACTGAACCCATAGCCCTCTGATCTTCTTATAATTCCCTCAGTGCCCCATCTCCCCTCCCTCTCTCCCATCTGCTCCACACCCCCTCCCTTTCTCATCCTAACCCACTTTCCTTCATCCCCTAGCATTTTTTAAGGAAATCCTTGACATTCAGGGTGCTGTTTAACAGGTGATCCTTTTTCATTGGGATTCCCTTCATGAAATGAAAACACTATACAACCTGCTTGGGTGCTCAATTGGCAGTTATTTATTAAACTTCATATCTTTACATCTTCAACCTTCTCACTCAGTCCTTAATTTCATTGCATTTTCTTGACAGTTCATGTACGTGTGAATATGATCATAAATACATCCATATATTCACACATTACAGCTTATCTTATATTATTCTACCACACCATTATACATAAATGCAGACCTTCCATTATCTCACTGTTACCAGTCTCAGTTGTTTACCTGACACCCATCTTCTGACTGAAAACCCAGTCTTTCACTTTTTGTCATCTTTCTGGGCTAGGATGTCTAACCAACCCCCAGCTTTGGCCCTCTGGGAGGACCACCCCAGAGGGTTCCTTATATGACTCGGTGTAGACCAAGCCTGTGCCTTGTATTTTTATCACCCTGTAACCCCTGTGCCCCCTACGTCTTCTCCCTGTGCCTCCTCCCCCCTGCCCCCACCTTCTTACTCCTCCTTCCACTAGCCGATCTCCCATTCCTGTGACAGATGATGGGCTACCCTCTCCATGATCCTTCCTTTTCCCATTCCTCCAGCACCCCCTGTAACTGCAAATTGAAGAGATCCATGCCAATGCCTGATAAGCACACTCCATCGTACCTATAGTACTCTGAACAATCATATGAAATATCCCTGTGTGACACATATTCCCCCCCGCAACTGCCATAAGCCCTGCCATTCTCCGTTTTACCTTTTCCTAACTTTCTCTATTGCCATGATATCCTGCACCTGTCTCCATACCCTCCTTGGTATCATCTATGACCATAAGATCGTCACAATAGGCCACCAACCTCTAACTGTCTCCACATCTTGTCTCACTTACTGAAACAGTTCTACCCACTACCATTCCCCAAATTATTACCCCTTAAATGCATTAACAAATCTGGCCTAGGCCAGTTCAATGTTAGCATTTCCAGGAGTGGTAACAGCTGTGACAATCTCATTCCATGAACCCTTTCAATGCACTCTGATTGCCTCTGCTGCCCTCCACAGCTGTTTCCCACCAGGCCTCACTTCAGCTCATCTCTCAACCCAATATACAAAAGAATGCCCCATAATCCAAACACAGCTCTTGGCAAGATGATCTGAGGGGAAAACAGACAATGTTATTACTTTATTTTCCTAATATTCTTTTATAACAGTTAAGTCTCCATCTGCCACTTCCTTGATTTCTGCAACCAATCTGCATTGTGCTGCCAGTTCCGAGGCTGCGCCAATCTGAAATGAATGTGAGGAGAACCTACTGCATCTTCTCCCAAAACTCCATCCCTTCTTTAATACTACCATCAACTAATAGCTGGTGACCAGCTCCCATTTCTGTGCACAAACAAACTGACTCCCATTATCAGTCTTATAATGTGGTAGTAGGACAGCAGAAGGCATTTATTGCCTATTATCGCTATCCCCACTTCTCTGTGGTTGTGCATATGCAGGTTGTCTCATAGAAGGTGACAAGACTTTCTATAGATACATTAGTGAAAGGAGAAAGTCCAGAGGGGGTATTGCTAAGCTTAATGGAGAAAAGGGAGCATGTGAGGAGGAGGACCCTGTAAAGGCATCTATCCTAAATAGATACTTTTGCTCAGTATTTACTGAAGAGAAGGTAGGGCAGGGCCCACAGCTCAGCATCATGGACACAGGGGGGGAGGGAGGTGAGCACTACTCCCTTCACAAAAGAATGGTCCTACAAGAGCTTGCTAAGCTCAGGGTGGATAAGGCAATGGGACCTGATGGCATACATCCCAGAGTACTTAAGGAGCTAAAGGAGGAACAAGCAGAGCCATTAGCAGAATTGTTTAGTGAGTCTCTGAGCACAGGAGAGGTCCCAGAAGACTGGAGAAGGGTTTATGTGATCCCCGCTCCACAAGAGTGGTAGCAGGGAGGTGGGAACTACAGACCAGTCAGTCTTACCTCAGTAGTGGGCAAGATTATGGAGGCACTCCTTAAGGAAAGGATAGTGCAACACCTGGAATCCATAGGGGCACAGGATCCAAGACAGCATGGGTTTACAAAAGGAAGGTCCTGTCAAACTAATCTCATAGATTCTTTGACTGGGTAACCAGAGTGGTGGACCAAGGGGGAGCAGTTGATGTCGCCTACCTTGACTTCAGCAAAACTTTTGACACTGTTCCACATAGAAGATTGATAAATAAGCTAGGTAGGCTCAGAGTGGGTCAGAAGTTGGTCAACTGGGAGGCAAACTGGTTGACTGGCAGAAAACAGAGAGTGGTGGTAAATGGTATACAGTCAGAAGAGATGCAAGTCACAAGTGGGGTACCTCAGGGATCAGTCCTGGGGCCAGTCCTATTCAACATCTTCATTAGTGACCTTGCAGATGGACTAGAGGGTAAGGCTTGTCTGTTTGCAGATGACACCAAGATCTGCAACAGAGTAGATGATCCAGATGGGGTGGGCAGAATGAGAAGAGATCTGGATAAACTAGCAAAATGGTCAGAAGAGTGGCAACTGGGATTTAATGCAAAGAAGTGCAAAATCATGCACATAGGGAAGAGAAACCCTGAAGCCACTTATAGGCTGGGAGGGGAGTTGCTAGCAGTCACAAAGGAAGAAAGAGACTTGGGCATCATCATCACTGATGACCTAAAATCATCCAAGCAGACCTCTAAAGCAGTAGGTAAGGCTAGGGGGGTGTTAGGGTGTATTAGTAGGGGTATCACAAGTCGTAAGAGGTAGGTAATAATCCCTCTGTACAAGACATTGGTTAGGCCCCATCTGGAGTACTGTGTGCAGTATTGGAGGCCACACCTTCACAAGGACATTAACCAAATTGAGGCAGTCCAGAGAAGGGCAACCAAAATGGTGCAGGGACTGCATCAGAAGACATATGAGGACAGATTAACGGAGCTCAATATGTATACCCTTGAGCAAAGGAGGGAGAGGTGATATGATCGAGACATTTAAACACCTTAAAGGCATAAACAAGGTGAAAAGTCTAACATGTTTAAATATAAGAAAAATAGCAGGACAAGAGGACACAGCATGAGATGAGAGGGAGGCCGATTAAGGGGGAATGTGAGGAAATTCTTTTTCACAGAAAGGTGGTAGATGCATGGAATAGCTTACCACAAGACGTGGTGGCTATGAATACAGTGCAGGGCTTCAAACAGGCATGGGATAGGCATGAGTAATACAAATGACTATGAATAGATAGGTCACTGACAGAGCAAAGGCCGATGGCACATTTATAAGGTAGAAAAGAAATGGGCAGACTGGATGGGCCTTGCGGTCCTTATCTGCAATCAACTTCTATGTTTCTATGTTTCTATTTAGGAATACATCAATTTTGATTTAAACACCAAGAAGGTGTTTTCACTAATTATGTCTGACAGTAACTGGTTCCATAGTCTTCTAGTTTTTGGCAAAAGGCATAATTCCTTATGTTGGTCCTAGACGACAACCAATCTTTTGTTTATTGTGTACTCTTAAGTTGTTCATGAATTTGATTCCTAGATTTGATGACAACCCTCTATCTTGTATTATTTTATATAGGGTCAATAGGTCACATATATTTGCCTTCTTAGACTGAGTGGCCATAACTTCAATTTGTTTAGACTTGATTTGTAAGACGTGTGTTTTAGGTTGACTATCTGCTTTGTATAATGACATGATTTTTCCAAGATGTCTATGTCCTTTTTATGTTTGCTTGAGTGCATGTGTAAGAAACATATTTATTTATTTTTTTTACCAATTATTTTACCAGGTGAGACACACTAAGCTGAAAGCTTGTTTGCAGGTGCAACCTGGGAGCACAAGGAAGTTAAGTGACTTGCTCAGGGTCACACAGTATGCACCTAGGGGGCTTTGGGATTCAAACCCAGGTCTCCAGATTTGCAGCTCAGAGCCTTAACCCACTGTGCCATACTGCCTTTGCATTCCTACTACCACAGTATAAGTTGTGGAGGGGTGGCAGTGCTGTGATCAATGCCAGCAGTCCATTTGGGGGCTGGTTTCTGTGGCACCAATAGAGGAGCATACTGTTGATGACAGCTGTTTTGTAGCATGCCACCAACTTAAAATAAACTCACTGCTGCAATCAGGGAGCACTCTTTAACTGAAGAATCAGCCGTTTTTGCTGCTGGGATGGTACCTGATTGCAGCAGTGAATCACAGCTTCCCTTGTCTGGTGTCACATTTCAATAAACATGGTGGTGGCTTTTGCCGTCTGCCTCCCACAGTCCCCATGAAAGCCAACAGGAGCGCCCAATCCACCAGTCAGCATGCCCCTTCCCAGTTCATTTGCTGATGGGGAGCCCAATCCCCATCGGCATAATGTCCCTCCATTCATTGTGTGCCAAGGATTGCCCAACTTCTTGGCTCATGTGCCCCAACACTTTATATGTGCTGACGGGCTGCCCAATCCCCATCAGCTACAGCCCCCCCAACAAACACCCAGGTGCCGTCCCTATAATAGAAAAAATATCCCGCAAGGTCTTTTTGTTTTATAAACCCTATGAAAAGAGAACCGTCCCTTGTTGTGTCCATTGCCCCTCCCCCAACCTGCACCAACCCTCTGTGAACCCCATCTTCCCTAACCCCAAACTTACCTCCAGAGCCCCGTGCGACGATCTTCGGTGGAGAGAGAACACGTCTGCAGTCTTCAAAGCTGGCAGTGAACTGAAAAAATGCTGGTAAGCTGTATAATGGCATAAATGTTTTTTTTTTCAGTTTAGGTGGATTTCTTGGCCATTTTTGTTAATTTTGGCACTAAATTTTCAACATGGAGTTCTTGTGATCCCATCTCATGAGTTCAGTCACTGTCATCTGGTTATTCAATCCCAAATGGTGATTTTGTGGTCACTGCAGAATCACCTTTGGGACTGATTAATGAAATGACAGTGTCACTGTTCATGAGGTGGGCTCCCAAAAAGCCTATGTTGCAAATCTGGCAAAAAAAAATCCAAAATGACTGTGTTATGAGCATGCATTGCACAGTTTCCATGCAAACTCATAACTTTGAGAATTTGTAATATGTTCAATCAAGATTTTCAACATTGCCAATTTTGCACACCTCCTAATGAACAGTACAGCTGTAATTTTTCACATTCTGCCCTAAATGTCTTTCTCACATCTGGTGCACAATGGCTAGTCATGTAGGAAATCAACGCTTGGGGCAGATTAAGAAAATCATAGTGACACTGTTCATGAGCAGTGGTTACAAAATGTTTATGTCTAAAATTTGGTGAAATAATTCCACTAAATGGCTGTGTTATGAGTGTGCATTGTGGAGTTTCCATGTGCACTCGTAAGTTCGAGCATTTTAATATTTTCACTCCAGATTTTCAACATTGCCATCCCATCACACCTCCCTATGAATGGTATAGATGTAATTTTTCACATCCAGCCTGAACTGTGTTTTTGCACATCTGGCATAGAATGGCACTGTCACTGTGGGAAATCAATGTTCGGGATAGATTAACAAAATCACTGTGCCACTGTTCATGAGCAGAGGTCCCAAATGCTTTTATGAGGTGGGGGTCATAAAAAGGCCATGTTGAAAATCTGTAATGCAAATGCCAACAAAAGCCTGGGGTGCTAGGGTTTTTAACCATAACGTCCCACCCTGTAGTGACTGACAGGCATCAGGTGTGTGTGCCTTTGGATTGCCAGCTGCAGTGCTCATATCATTCCACCCCCAACCCCACCCTGAAGCCAGTGACTGGCATCAAAGTAGGCCTTGGACTCTTCTGCCCCAGAGTTCACCCCATTCTCCTATGCTGCACCCATTTTAGCGTATGTCCTTATGGAATGGGGTGACTGTAAAGCTGAACACCCCAAGGTACACCTCATCACTTGTTGGTGTCTGCAGGATAGGGTGAGCTGAAATGCCATGAGTGTCATGGGTAATGACCCAAAGGCACACCCCAATGCCTGTCCATCTCTGCAAGGTGGAGGTGGGGTTGACGTGAGTTTAATACTTCACTGCCATTCCTATTCTACATCTGTCTAACTCCTTCACATCCAATGCTAATATCAGCAGGCAAACATTTGGCATTGACAAATGCTTGTTTAGTCTTGGGCCTACACTTGGAAACAATAGTCTAGATATGGTCTGACTTATGCTCTATATAATGGTAGCACTACTGATTCAGATTTATTTGCAAAGGATCTATTAATACAAGTGGTAAGATGGTTAACCTATCCAGCCACATTTTTACACTGGCAACTATTCTTCATATTACTTGATATTATTAGTTTCAGATCTCTAAATTCTTCCACCTTTCCTAAATCCTCATCATGAATCCTATAACTTTGCTTTGGGTTGTTTTTCCCGCAGTGCATGACTACACATTTATCAAGGCTAAATCTCATATCATTTTTATCTGCACACTGGACTATGTGCCCAAGGTCTTTGATCATATTTTTACAACCCTCCTTAGTGCTAACCTTATCATCTAATTTTAAGTCATCTGTGAATTTTAGAAGTGTATTTTCTCCCAGAATTTGTAAATCATAGACAAATTGAACATAAGTGGTCTGAGGACTGATCCCTGGGGGACGACGCTGGTCACTTTCCCCTCAGGAGAGAAGAAGCCATTTACTCTAACTTTTGCATTCTATCATTCAGCCATGCTAATATCCAGATTATTAGTGAATATCTATTCCTAGATTGTAGAGTTTGTCTAATATTCCTCCCTGTGGTTGGGTGTCAAAAGCTTTTTCAAAATCAAAGAAAATTAAATTGACTGGGTCCTTCTGGTTGACCATATTGTAAAAGCTTAGTAGATTTGTATTACAGCTTCTATTTTTACTAAAGTCATGTTGTGCTTTATCCCATTGTCCCCATTCCCATAGGCTGCATGTTATTTCCTCTTATATTAATCCCTGTATGATTTGGCTGACAATCGAGGTAAGACTGACAGGTCGATAATTTGAGGGAGTATTTTTGTTCCCTTTCTTATAAATACGGACCACAATCACCTTCTTCCAGTCTTTTGGGACATCTCCTTCGCTAAGGTTTTGTTCCCTAGTATTGATATTGGTATAGCTTATTCATCAACCAGTTCCCTAAGGACACATGGATGTAGACTGTCCAGTCTCTGTGCCTTGTTACAATCCAGTTTGGCCATTCTATTCCTTATATATTCTGATTTAAATATGTCAATGTTGTTTGGGTCCAGTCTGCTTAAGGGTTGTTAATAGATGTTTTTTTTTGGTTATAAACAGAGCAATAATATTGCTGATTTCCAATTTTATTAATGGACCGATAACTCTAGATGTTCCCCTTTTACTACTGATGTAAGAATATAAACTTTTCATATTGTCCTTATAATTTGCTAGTCTGAATTCCATGTCCTTTGTGATTTTTATGCCTAGTTATAGTTGTTTCAAAGCCAACTTATATTTTTGTACTTGATGTACACTGTGTTTGTTTCAAGGCTATGAAATCAGTCTCTTTTTATTTATTAATCTTTGTATCTTGTTTTTGAACCACAATGGTTCTTGCCCCTTTGTTGAATATTTTCTTTTGTGGTATATATTCTTCTTCTAATGTTTTACTATGTCTGCAAATAGAGACCATGCAACCTCAGAGCTTAGTTGTGAAATTTGTTTGGGAAGATCAATATCTTGAAGCTTTAGTTTTATGGTTCTCCAATCAGCTTTATTTTAATTCGTAAATACTGTATTTCACTTGGTGTATTACTTTTTCCTGTCTAAATTAAATAGGAGAATATTGTGATCACTATTTCATTATGGGCATTTATGCTGATGTTGCTAATTTCTGTTGAAATATTTGTTAGAACAACATCTGAGGTCAGATATTCAAAACTTTGCCCGGGGCTAAATTAGCACTGCCCAGTGTGCTAAATTAGCCCAGACCTTATAGCCCGCTATATTCAAAAAGGATGGCCCCAGTGCTAAACCTGCTGAATGTAGCATGCTAAGGAAACCGGGCAAACTAGGCTGGAAGTGCAGTGCAAACATAGCTCAGAAATAAGACAGCTCTGAATATAGCAACCAGGAAGTGCAAACCATAACAGCAGCCAAATGCACAGTGACATGAAGAAGGTAGAGGTGAACTATGTGGCCAATATGTTTGTCAGCAAAGGCGTGGACTCAGTAAAGCTACAAGCAGCAGCGCATGTGAAATTACATTGTGCAAAAATGTACAATATTCCTGAAACATTTGTGTGGCGCTCACACATCTGCACAGGCTTAATGTGGAGATAAACTGTTTGCCTGGTGCAATCACATTTGCCCAGGGCTAAACTTTGCTGTATTCAAAAGTGACATGCAAATGAGCCTTCTTAGGTAGTCTCTGGGCAAACATCCAGATTAGCATATCATTATTACCTGATTTGCATGCAGTTTGCCCAGCATTACTGCAGGGTCCCACAAATCCACCTGCAGGTCAGTCTGGAAGTACAGGAGCTGGCTGGGTCTGCCCACAGCTTCACCTGTAGGTCAGTCTGGCAGTGCATGGTGGTAGCTGCAGGCTACATTTATACAGTACAAGATAGCATATTGTGCCCAAGGGGACTACACAGCAGAGGCACACGTGGTAGTGGTGCTGTATGCAACTGTCAAACTGTAGGTCATGCTACAGTGCACAGCAGACACTACAGTAGCAAGGGTTCTAGTAGTGTGAGGGACACACCAGTCCCTATGGTGTGTAGGGCAGTGATGACCACTGCACTGTACCCAGTGACAGGCCCAACTGGCAGGTGTTTACTGACAGTGGACATTACTGTCATGCTGTTGTGTGACCCACAGATGCTGCATCTCTGGCATCTGATGCTCACAGTGACATATACACAGCTGGCTGTGTGTGCTGTGGTGTCTGTACAGATGTTCAATACGTGGCAGGGGGCACATATGATCAGACAGGCACACTGGTGTTGGGGTATTCCCAACACTGACCCATGTGCATCAAGTAATGTGTCCCAGCCTTGTGGCCACAACCAGTCTGTGGTTCAGCCTCTCCACTTGAACACCTCCCTCAACTCCCTCCATGCCCACAGTGCTTCATGTGTTTGTTGGCATCTGTTGTGTCCACAGAAGGGTGATCTGCAGGTGTGTGCTGTATGGCTGCACTGCCATGGTGTCCACTGGGAGCCAGGTCACCACTTACAGCCTGGCATGGCAGGGACTGGTGGCAGATGATGGCATCATATGGATGCCATCAGTGAGCAGCCTGTGTCCTCTATGTCTGGTTTATTTTTACGTGTCATACTTATTGGTTAGGGTCACACAAAGCTATGCAAATGTCATGCAAAAGCCATGCAAAGCCACAAAGTTGAACAAATCTGGTTTGCCCAGAGTTAAGGCTACCTTTTCCTGGGTGGTAATTTGCACTCCACAAAGTGTTACAGTAATGTTGCGCAACACCGCTTTGTGGAGCACTATTTGCTGAATATAGCATTGTGCTGACACGCCCCCTCAGTTTCCCCCTTGCATACATTATTCTTTTACCAAGCGCTAATGCACTTTGCATGTGCTATTTGACCTTTTCAGTGTAGTGGACCCACGCTAACCAGGTGCTAAACTTGGGCAAACGGTTTGCACCCAGTGCAACATTTTGAATATCTGGCCCCTAGTATATTATTTCCCCTTGTAGGCTATGTTACTAACTGATTTAACTCTACTGTGTCCAATGCATCTACTATTTTGTTTTTGGGTCATTTGCCCAAGACGCTTCCATTATCCTCCAATTTACATTTGGTAATTTTAGATCATCTTCTATAATAGTATCCCCTCTATCAGTAATATTAGCTATTTGTTTAAGTAAAGAATCAGTGGATTCTGTGTTGTTGTTTGGAGGTCTGTAAATGGTTCCCAGAGAAAAGTTCTTCTCTATCAGTCCTCTCATATATATCCAGATTGCTTCTACCTATGTTCCATCTGTGTTATTTATTTCTACAACCTGGCATTCAATACTCTCCTTAGCATATATCCTTATGACTCCTCCTCTGTGGCCTCCTCTTGGTCTGCTAAAGAGCTGGTATCTCTCAATTTCTTGATTCCAGTTACTTTCCTCGTCCCATGTTTCTGTAATACATATACAGGCACATCAGGGTCACAGTCCTGCTATTTCAGCTTGGCCTGCAGCAAGAAGGGTGAGCCAGGAAGGGCAAGAGCATGAAGACACGCACAAAGACAGGTGCGTCTGCATGTGTTTCATGTGTTTGGAGGGATTGGTGGGAGTATAATTACCTAATTCTAATCTGAGACTAGCCTGTACAACCAAAGTAAGGTAATTAATTCCATGTGCCTAAAATATATTTTGTCACAGAGGACTCTTGTGTTAGGCATAACAAAATGAACTAAACACTTATTGCACTTGATGGCAGGGTAGCAGTCAAATGCAATTGCTGCCATATGTATTGTTTTAATACTAATAATGTGATAAAAAAAATATTTAAATGTTTCAAATGTATGCAGAATGAAGACATGGCACTAGAAATTAGTCTATTCAATAGCAGACTAACTGCACAAGAAATAAGTTACACAGAGACAACTAAAAGAATAAATACAACAGATACAAGGGATTATCTTCCAAAACCCACAATGCAAGAAAATTGTACTCAAACCAAAATGAAAAATATTTATCAGTTTCATTTCAAAATATATGCCCAAATACTTATGTAGGTACCCCTAACAAAAAACGAGCTAGGGAAGGCGATGATCCATTAGATACAGAGAATCTTTGGTGCTAGGTTCAGAGTAACAAAGTTAGTAAGCAGGGAAGGAAGGCTGCACAATTTCAAATTCCTATTCAAAATAGCTTTGATCCACTTACTGACCTAAAAGGTGAGGTAATATCCCCTTCTCCAGCATGTATACTATTGGCACAATGCACTGAAAATGACAGTTTGTAACATTCCATTAGTTAGATGCATGAACACCCAGGCAACATCTGACAACCATATGGACCTTCTTGAAACCCTGAAATCAAGTCTAAGCAAATTTATGTCTTAGGTGATTCGATTGTCAAGGATTTGGATAGACTAATTTGTGATCAAGACAAAAAAAAATAGGACAGTCTCATGTTTTATAAGGGTGAAACTGATGGATACATATCACCAAAATGTCTAAACAAATCTTATAATATAGTGGTGAGATATATGGAGGACAATTGCATGGGCAATCCGCCTTCTTTGTCCAACAATACGAAAGTACCAAAGTACCAAAGAGAAGCTGTTGGTTATTATACATGCTGGGGTGAATAATGTCCTACATCAAAACAGTCAGAATATTAAGGAAGAATTTGTGGGGATTAACAACATATTAACAGACTTTGGATGCCAAATAGGTTTTTCAGAGATACTTCCAGTCCCTAGGGCCAACCGGTACATTAATGATAAGATTAAA
The DNA here is from genome assembly GCA_016271365.2 of Neoceratodus forsteri. Classification (NCBI taxonomy): domain Eukaryota; kingdom Metazoa; phylum Chordata; order Ceratodontiformes; family Ceratodontidae; genus Neoceratodus; species Neoceratodus forsteri. The sequence continues at coordinate 91,125,922 of CM028136.1, forward strand.
TATTTGAATAACTGGCTGCACTCTTGGTGTCTTAAACAAGGCATAATGGTCCAGATATTCAAACTGTGCCATTCTATGGCGCAAGCCCTTGCGCTGCTCAAGAAAGTTGAGCAGGGGTGTGGCCAGGGCGATATTCAACGGAGTTGTGCTATTGAGCAACTTCTTGGAATATTGCCCCCTGGCCATACCCACTGTGCATGACACAGTTGAACTGTGCCAACGCAAGTGGTTAGAGTGGAGCATTCAGATGCGGTGACACAAGTTCCATTGCACCATGCTCAGCACCTGCGATATTCAAAAGGGGACTTGCAAATGGGGCCATAATTTATGCAAGGCACATGGGGGGCCAATTGCATCTAATTATGGGCCTATTTGCATGCCATTAGCATGCAGGTGCACTGATCCCTGATGACTTGCACCTGGCACCTTGCCAGGCAGCAGCCATCGGGGACCAATGCCCCCTGAAGCCAGATCGCAGGCAGAGCAGTATTCCGTCCCCCCCAGCAGCCCAATCGGGCATAATGTAAACTCCCCCCCATAGCCCGATTGCGCCGCATAACGTAAATCATCCCCACCCCGACCAGCCCGATCGTGGGCATACAGTACATCAACACCCCGACTAGCCGGATCGTGGGCATAGTACACCCCACCCCGACTAGCCTGATTGCAGGCATATAGTACCTTCACCCCCGACTAGCCCTATCGTGGGTGGCATCCTCAACCCCCACGTCCAGAATCCCTGGTGATCTAGTGGCCCCACCCCTCCTACCCATGGAGCCACCAGCCCGTTCCCCATCAGCCAGACGGCAGCACCCCACCCACCTGCCACCCTGCGCCCACCGACGACAGCTGGTGAGCTCAGCCCATTGGTTCAGAGCATGAGCCAATGGGCGGCAGCTCATACCCTATAAGCAGTAGCTGATATGTGAATGAATTTATTCATTCACATATCTGAATCTCTCCTTTATGGTAGGGGCTGCATGCCCATTGGCTTATGTCCTGAACCAATGGGCGCAGCAGCTGCTACCCGAGCTGTCAGGCAGTGGGCAGCGGGCGCAGGTGGGTGGGTGCTGCCACCCGCCAGCTGACAGGGGGAGTGAGGTGGTGGCTCTGTGTGGGTGGGAGGGAAGCCACAGATCACCAGGGATTCTGGATGTGGAGGGTTGAGGATGCCACCCACGCATCAGCCTAGTCGGGGTGGGGGATGTATTGTATGCCTGAGATCGGCTAGTCGGGGTGGAGGATGTACTGTATGCTCACAATTGGGCTAGTCAGGAGGGTGGGGGATGTACTGTATGCCCGGGATCGGGCTAGTCGGGGGGTGAGGGATGTACTGTATGCCCACAATCGGGCTAGTCATGGGGTGGGGGATGTACTGTATGCCCGTGATCAGGCTAGTCGGGGTGGGGGAAACATTATATTATGCCCGCAATTAGCCTGCTGTGGGAAGGCTACTCTGCTGCCTGCGATCAGGCTATGGGGGGTACAATTGTGCCTGCGATCGGGTGGCAGGTTGGGCACTGGGAACAAGTGGAGGGCCACCCACAGGTGGCAGCTGCTGTTCCACCCTGCAATGCAGCAGCTCACCTGTGGGTGGCCCTCCACTTGATCCTTTTTTTTGCGTAAGTTGTGCAGGGCAGGTAGGGGTTGTGCCTGCATAACTCTGCACAGCCTGGCTGAATATCGGGCTGCAGTTTTGCGCTGGGCACACCCCACCTGTGCTCAGACATTATTGATGCAACACCAGTGCATCAGATTTGTGCAGGATCACTTTTCCTTTAATATCGTGACTGGGCGCATCAGTGGGTTGTGCATGGTGCAACACTGTTGCGCCATGTGCAACCCTTTTGGTATAATAATGTGGTGTTGTGTAACCCTTTGAATTCTGGGCCAATGTAACCCATTGGGAAGAGTTTGTAAACAGAAGGCAATTAATATGCAGGGACAGCCTACATCCGAGTAAAGAGGGTTCCAGACTTCTTGACTACACATAAATGATTATATAAACAACATTTTAAACTAAATGAGGGAGGGTGTGGAAAATTCAAACTGAATCACACATTCACCTGTAGTTACTCAGATTACCTCTCCTTTAAACAAAACTGACACTACAACACATATTACCAGTGTAAAATATGATAAAAGTCTTCATAGAACTAAAACATTGTTCCAAAGATATGAAGTACTGAACTGAAATTTTACCCTTAATTCCAGAAATTTAAAAATAAAATGGATGAACTAAAATATATACTATACAAAGATAAAATTGATGTTTGCAGTCACAGAAACTTGGTTCACAGATTCTGACTAGTGCACTGATATCCCTGGTTATACTGTTATCACCAAAAATAGGGTGAAAGCCAAAGTGGGAGGAGTAGCACTGTACATAAGTCAAAACTTGATTAGCTATGGAATAAAAAATTTTGTTAACTCAGATACAGATCCTGAAATTATATTGGCAAAAAAAACCCAAAAAAAACAGCAACAGATGTCTGACAATTGGATTATGCTACAGATCACCTAGTTTGGATGTTACTAGCAATGATGTATTTATGACAGAAATTGAGAACATGAAAGACTATGACGACTTAATATTAATGGGTGATTTCAATCTACCCAGCATATGCTGGCAACTATTAACTGGAAAATGCCTTGGACAATAGATTTCTCAACGCTATATTACTGCATGATCTTGAACAATTGGTACTAGAACCCACTAGAAAAAATAATATTCCAGACCTCATTCACACTAATATTAAAGACTCAGGGAATATACCTTTAGTAATAGAGCCCCTTGGGGATAGTGATCACAACATGGTTTTAATGGAATATTAAATAGTCCAATAACTTTACCCATGGTTTCACTAAAACAAGGAATTACTATAAATCTGAGTATGTGTCCATTAAAATACATCTGTCTAATTGGAATTGGGAGGCTGAACTTAGACACCTTGACTGTCAGCAAATGTGGACAGTCATATGGAATAAAATAAACTATTGTATAAAGACCTGGGTCCTGAATTAATAAAGTATAATAATAATAATAATAATAATAATAATAATAAAAGAGTACCACCCTGGTTAAACAAAAATATTAAGAGATTAATTAAAAATAAAAGTGCTTTTAATAAATATGAAAAAATCCAAATGAGGAAAAATGGCAAAAGTGTAAGGTAAAAGCAAATAAATGTAAGAATGCAAAAAGATCTTCCAAAAAAAGCTTTGAAATAAGCCTTGCAACAGTCAATAACTAAAGATAAGAAGAAACAATTTTATAATTACATAGGGTCGTTAAAGGGTAAAGAGCCCAGTATTGGGCCCTTAATTAAAGGATAATCAGCCTATAATTAATGAGCTATCAATGGCTAATGAATTTAATCAGTATTTTCTTAGTGTATGCAAACCTAAGGAAATTGCATGTCGAAATGATATAACTGATCAGGATACAGAAATTTATATTACATATGATGAAGTAAGGGCTGCCATTAAAGCAACCAAGGCAAACTCCTCACCAGGACCAAATGGTATTTCTTCAGAATGTATTAAATAACTTGTTACAGAATTATCAGGTATTCTCACACTTCTATTTAATGCATCAGTCAATGAGGGAAAAAAACAATAACAGAATGGAGGCTGGTGTCTATTGTTCTAATACATAAGGGTGGTAATTAACAAAATGTAGCCATTTATAGGCTCATTAGCCTTACCTCCTCCCTGTGGAAAATCATGGAAAGAATTCTACAACACGAAATTGTAATACATCTTAAAAAATGGACACCATAGATTTAACACAGTATGGTTTCACACAAGGGAGATTGTGTCAGTATAATCCAATTAACTGTTTTGAGTCACTTCTAAAGGAAAGAATTGTCGAGTATCTAGAGGCCAGAGGGGCACAGGACCCTAGGCAGCATGGATTCACAGCGGGAAGGTCATGCCAGACGAATCTGATAGATTTCTTTGACTGGGTGACCAAAGTAGTAGATCAGGGAGGGCTGTGGACATGGCCTACCTAGACTTTAGCAAGGCATTTGACACAGTCCCACACAAAAGATTACTATAGAAGTTAGCCAGCCTGGGAGTGGGTCCCAAGATGACAGCCTGGTAAAGAATTGGCTGAGAATAGGACACAGAGATTAATAGTAAATGGAGTCCACTCAGAAGAAAGGAGGGTTACTAGTGGGGTACCGCAGGGTTCAGTATTAGGACCGGTCCTCTTCAATGTCTTTATAAGCGATATTGCAGAAGGACTGGAAGGAAAAGTATGTCTCTTTGCAGATGACACTAAGATCTGCAACAGAGTTGATGCACAGGGTGGGGTGGAAAGGATGAGAAAGGACTTGGCAAGGTTAGAGGAATGGTCAAATGTATGGCAGCTTAGATTCAATGCTAAGAAGTGCAAGGTAATGCACCTGGGAAACAAAAACCCAGGGGAAGAGTACACAATGGGGGGTGAGATACTAACAACAACAAAAATGGAGAGGGACCTGGGGGTAGTCATATCAGATGACCTAAAGATGGGCAAGCAATGTGAGAGGGCAGCAAGGAGGGCTGGGGGGATACTGGGATGCATAGGGAGAGGCATCACCAGTAGAAAACAAGAAGTTATTATCCCTCTGTACAGGCAGCTGGTCAGACCCCATCTGGAGTACTGTGTGCAGTTCTGGAGACCCAATCTCTGCAAAGACATAGGATGGAAGCTGTCCAGAGGAGGGCAACTAAAATGGTGCAGGGTCTGCACCAGAAGACATATGAAGAGAGACTTAAGGAGCTTAATATGTATAGCCTTGAGGAAAGGAGGGAGAGGGGGGACATGATAGAAACTTTCAAGTACCTCAAGGGAATCAACAAAGTCCAAGAGGGTAGCATCTTTCAAAAAAAAGGTGTGCAAGAACAAGGGGGCACAATTTGAAGATGGGGGAGGCTCAGAGGTAATTTAAGGAAGTATTTTTTCACAGAGAGGGTTGTGGATGCATGGAACGGCCTTCCGGAGGAGGTTGTGGAGTCAAAATCAGTGGTGGAATTCAAGCATGCATGGGATAGTCATAAAGCAGTTCTGGGGGGTTGGGGTAGGAAGAAGTAGGCTGCTGGTTAACTAGGATCTGCAGTATATCCAGTAGGTAGGGAAATGGGCAGACTGGGTGGGCCAAGCGGTCCTTATCTGCTGTCAAATTCTATGTTTCTATGAGTCCATAAGTGAGGCGTTGGATAATGGACTTCCGGTGGATGTCATATTTCTCGATTATAAGAAGGCTTTTGACACCATTTCTCATAGGATACTGGTCAATGAATTGAAGAGAATTATGCTTCGTCCAAAAAATTATTAAATGGATTAACTCTTGGCTCAATCAAAGGAAGCAACATGTGTGCATTAAAGGGCAAATGTCAGATTGGGGCTCAGTTAACAGTGGTGTGCCTCAGGGCTCTGTTCTAGGACCTATCTTTTTTAACATTCTAATATCCAGCATGTTAACAACAAATGGGGTCTGAATACACAAATACACCGACAACAGCAAGTTAGGATGTATTGTCAATGATATACAGATAAACAGAAACATTATAAACTAATTTTGATAATTTGGCTAAATGGTCAACTAATAAAATGATTTTTAACACAGCCAAATGCAAAGTTATGCATTTAGGGAAAAGTAATATATTAGCCAGTTATACTCTTAATAACACCATATTACAAACTGTTACATCAGAAAGAGACCTGGGTATCACAATTATTAATGATTTAAAATTTACAACTCATTAATAATACAATTAAAAAATGTCACAGAACAATATCATGCATACGTAAGAATATAAAAAGTAGAGAACCAGAGGTCCTAATCCCATTATACACAAGTCTGGTAAGGTCTCATATAGATTTCTGTGCCTTTATGTGCACCTACAGCTGTGGGAGGTAAAGCAATCATAGAAAATTACAGAGAAGAGTAACTAGGAGATCACTGGATTAAAGGACATAGACTATAGTGGCACACTGAAAGCTTTAGGATTATACTGGCTAGAATACTGATCACAGAGAAGTGACCTGTACTTAGCATACAGGGCATTTCAAGACCCTACACTTTGTGAAACTTTATGCCTTGAAAAACTGTATCAAGTTGTAACACAAGGTCACGAAACTAAAACTAACAATATGTGTTAAAAGAGATAATTTTATAACCCAGCATATACCATCTATCTGGAACTCTTTACCAACAGATGTTGTAGCATGTAAAGAACTGGAAGATTTCAAGTTTAAACTTGATCAGAACATGAGAGAAAAAATTTCACTATTGCTCATAAGAGATGAGTTCAATATGGGTTCGCCCTCAAACTTGTACCAACCTATGAGCCTATATGAAATCTGTACTGTTTTTGATTATGGCTGTAAGTTCTGCTAGTTTTTCACTATTTAGGCTCCTTGTATTTAATGGCATAATACTTGCCTCCTTTTTATTCTCTCTGAAAGCCTGTGTTTTCTTCTCATATGTGGATTGCTGTCTGTTACCCTTCATCCCCAAGTTGATCAGTTTAAACTAGCTGTCACTGCTCTTGCTAAGCTTTGCTCCAGATTCCTACTCCCTTTCTGTCTCAGAAGTAAGCCATTGCTACAATACTGTACAAGTCAGTTTTGTTCCAACAGTTGTCCCAGTGTCTGATAAATCTTATGTTTCTTTCTTTTAGCCAATTGCTTATCCATTGGTTAAAATGTCTTATGTCCTGCCGCCTTTTTTGACTCACTCTTGGTACTGGAAGTATCTCAGAAAATATTTCACAGCCTCTTTCCTCCAGTCTGACTGCTTTATACTCTTCCAACACCTTGACCACACACATGCCCCCTACCATGCCCCACTTCAACACCACCTTTGCTCCATGACCTGCCTGATCCATGTTGGACTTGCGCATCAATATCACTATATTATCCATCCCCCATTGCACCTCTTCCCAATGCAGACCCCCAACCCCATCCCTCTTGCTTTTTGCAACCATCTCACTTACCCTGAATGCACCAAGGGATATAACTAAGAAAACAGTTGAGAACAAACAAACCTTGTACCCCTAATTACCAATATACCTTAAAATCCTTAACATCTTACCCAACAACTCTCCTGCTACCAGCCTCCTGACATCCAGCCTTTTACCTTGCAACCTCTGCCAACCTTGGAACATTCATCACATTACTGGGGCTCTACTTGGCTCCCCAATCCTTGCACACAGCATACCAAACCAATCCTGCTAAATGTATCCCCGTGGTCAAGTATGCCATCCCTTCCTCCTATTTCTGTACAATGAACTTCATAACCTTACCCTTGGTTACTGACCTACTTATCTCTATCCCAGAGTGCTCCCAAAACTCTTGGAATGCTTTCCATTCTGCTTCATATGCCCTCAAGGTAGCTGCAGACCAAGACCTCTGGTACAGCAACTGGGCTCTTGCCATCCAGTCTCACATAAGTGGGACGGAACCAACGTTCTCCTGACAGCTGTCCTTGGAACTGACGACCTGAACCTGTCCAACTGAAGAGGGGAAAGCCTGACAGCGATCTCATTTTTTATACCCTTAATATGTCTCACTTTGAGAGACAGATTCAACTTCAAACCTTCTAATACTAGCTGTCTGACCATCCTTGTTACTGTCTATGTGGTCCCCGGCTGCCTATTTAGCACTTCCACTACCACCTGATTGTCACACCAAAATACTCTCTTCTGATTTTGCAACCATTCTCCCCAAATGGTCACTGCCATCCAAGATCTCCAAAAATGTGATGTCCCTCAGCAAAACCCCTGTTATCCTATGCCACTTGCCATCTCTACGATATCCATTCCTCTTTAAAGTAAGCCCCCACCCCAAATTCCCCCAATGCATCTGTGTACAATTCGAAATCTGTTTTGAATAACCTGCCCTACTGCCAAAATATGACCTCATTGTAATGCTTGTACAAATTGTTCCCACCTCCAAATCCTGCCTTACTCCTTCAGAATACCCACCCAGTGAGGCAGCATTCTTGCCTTACCACTGGCCCTAGCCAGCCATCGAGTGAAAACCCTCCCAAGAGTTACTGTCTGGCTTGCAAAGTTTAGGTGACCCAGCAACTGTTGCACTACCAACAGTGGAACTCTCTGCTTTTTTTTTTAACCAGGAGAGATACACTAAGCTGAAGGTTGTTTACAGGTGCAACCTGAGAGCACAAGGAAGTTAAGTGAGTTGCTCAGGGTCACACAGTATGCAAGGTGGGGCTGTAGGATTCAAACCCAGGTCTCCAGGTTTGCAGCTCAGAGCCTTAAACCACTGCTCTATACTGCCTCCTGTACTTACTCTTCACTGGTGTGATCAACTTCTTTAACTGTGTTACCTTGCTAGCTGGTAGCCTAAACACTCACTCCTCCCCATCCACCTCAGTCCCCAGGAACTCCGACTTGTGAGCCAGTCCCTCCATCTTCCCTTCTGCTAACAGTATTCTCAACCTATTGCACATGTACTGAATCCCCACCAGCATCTCCACTGCTCCATCCTTTCCTTGCCATATTAACAAAAAATCATCTAGCTAATGCATCACCCTCTTGAACCCATATAATTCCCTGAAAATCTACTGGAGCTAAGTGATGAATGTCTCCAAAGCATGGCTCATGCTACCGAACACCCCATCGGCATTACCTTATTAAAGTAATACCCGCCCCCACATTTAAAACCAAACAAATCCCAATCTTGCGCCTATATCAGCAGCAGCAAGAAAAGCATCTTCTATATCTGTCTTTGCCAGCCATGCCTCTTCCACTGCCCACGACATTTCTACTGCCTTATCCAACATTTCAGGAGGGCATCACCCTTTGTTCATCATCTATTGAATGATTGACCGATTCCCCCTCTGTATATGAGAAATGATGAATCGGCCAATATTCCCTGACTGCTTTTTGGGTGCTAAACCCAAAGGAGACCCCTGAACTCAGGGAAAGGAGGCACTTCAAATGGGCCCACGACTCTGCCTGCTGCTACCTCCTTCCTCTATCTTTTTCTTGCCCACTTCCTCGTTACCCTTAAATGAGCCTAAGTTACTTGCCTTCATAGCCCTCCTTCCCCTGTCATAGTGCAAGATAAACCCTTCCGTAAAACCTTCACTCAATATCTGCCAAGGCTTATCATCCATATAGCCTTCGGTTTAATCCATTAATATCTCTATACTGATTGGCATTTGGACCATACAAAACCCACTTTTCCTTACCAGTTCTTCCTTCATAAAAAGGGACCAAAACACGTGGTGGGTAACTATAGACCAATCAGCTTAACATCTGCACTAGGAAAAATAGTGGAGGGTATTAAAAAATACCTTATCATGAACTATGTAGAGCTTGAGGGGAAAAAGGATGAATCTCAGCTTGGTTTTACTAAGGGACGCTCATGCCAAACAAATTTACTCGAGTTTTATGGTAAAGTTAGTAAATCACTCGATGAAGGCAGCTCTATTGACGTTATATTCTTGGACTTTGCAAAAGCATTTGATAAGGTCCCTCATGAGCAATTGATTAAACCCATTCTTAATTTAGGGATACATCCAAAATAGTAAACTGAATAGAGGACTGGTTGCTTGAAGAAAGCAAAGGGTATGCATCTTGGGAGAACTGTCTGATTGGGTGGCAGTTACAAGTGGGGTCCCACAGGGATCTGTTTTGGGACCATGCTTGTTTAATCTCTACATATCTACTATGCAAGTAACATCAGATATTTGGTTGTCCAAATTTGAGGATGATATGCATGTAGGCCTCCCAGTTAATAGTAACTTGGAAGCACTGAACTTGTAGGGAGCTCTTGGAGAGCTAGAATCCTGGGCCAGGGAAAATATGGTGACATTCAATATGATAAGTGTACGGTAATGCACTTCGGGAAAAAAATCTTGATGTGAATTATAGTTTGGATGGCCAAATCCTTAAAGTAGTTCATGAGGAATTGGACTTGGGGATTAGGGTCAGCAATGACCTTAAATTTCATTCACACTGTAATCAGGTGGTTAAGAAGACAAATGCAATCCTGGGATGTATACATAGACATATTAAAAGCTGGAAAAGAGAGGTATTGCTCCCTCTGTATACCTCTCTTGTGCGGCCTCATACCTAGTACTGCATTCAGTTTGGGCACTAGAACTGCAAGGGATAAAATGTCCTGGAGAAGGTACAGCGAAGGATAACCAAAAGAATTAGTGAAGTTAATGATAAAGATTGTGGGACAGATTAAAGAATTTGGAACTATATTCTCTTGAATATCGTAGACTGAGAGGGATATGTGCCTTATCTGTCGGGCACTGTCTGATAACCAGCTTTGGGACCAATTGGGCTTACACCTCAGGGAAAAGATATATAACACACATGCTCACCCCTTACAGCTTAAGGCAGATAGGTGTAATATACAAGTCCATATGTTCTGGTTTTCAAATAGGGTGACAAAAAATTGGAATGATCTGCCAATAGAAGTTGTAGCTAACAAAACTATGTTATCCTTCAAACATTCTCTTGATCTTTATTTAAGTAGTAGGAATATAAAGGGGTATTACATTTTTCTGTTAAACCAAGCTAAATGGACGCTCATCTTATACAGCTCAGTATGACCTATGTTACCTATGTTCCTTCCTTCCTCGGTTTATTGACCCCTTATTCCAGCACCATAAGCCACTCTCCCATTAAACCCCTTCCCCACCTCCCTGCCCATATCCCCCTCTTGCCCCACAAAGCTCATCCAAAAAGACTGCCCTCCGTAGGCCACAGTCACGAACCTATCCCCCATCACCCTGCACGAGGATACTGGGTGCTGCCCCGCACACTTTGAGTATATGGTCTTGAACTTACAATTTGCCCAATTGCAAGTCACCTTATTATAACCCTAGTAGGATTTTATCTGACTCCCCATCCCCCTTTGATCCCTCCAACATCCCTGTGTACCCCATCATCATTCGCAAACATAAATCTGTGTTTGGGGTGTCTCAACGAACATCCTTGTGAGATGCCATCCTTTGTCTGAACTTTTCAATGTATTTCACCCATCCATACCCCCTTTCATCTTAGATACATCTCATAGTCGCACCTGGAAATGAGCCTCAGCTCAGTGTGCCTTTCCAGGATACCAATCTTTAAATAAATACATAGATACATAGACAGTGTCAGCAGGTAAGGGCCTATGGCCCACCCAGTCTGCCCATTTGAGCTTGTAAGTTCAGTTTGTGTTTTCCTAGAAGTCTGTTGCCCCTTACCCCTGACCTCCAGAATTCCTTTATGTCTATCCCATGCATTCTTAAATCCCATGATTGTTTCAGCCCCCACCACTTCCTCTGTCAGGGTGTTCCACTTGTCCACCACCCGTTCTGTGAAGAAATTCTTCCTCACGTTTCCTCTGAATCGTCCTTCCTCCAACTTCATCCCATGCCCTCTAGTCCTGGAACATCTTTTTCACTTAAAAATAGTGTATTCCTGCACCCTGTTCCTTCCTGTAAGATACTTGTATGTCTCTATCATATCTCCTCTCTCCCTCCTCTCCTCCAGAGAGTACATGTTCAGTTCCTTCAACCTGTCCTCATAGGACTTGTGATGCAATCCATGCATCATCTTTGTTGCCCTCCTCTGAACCTTCTCTACCCTGAAAACAAAAGACGACACTTCAGGAGTGCAGTACCCCATCATGCCGCACTACAGCATCAGTATTGGGATTTAACCCAAGTGCCTGGTATGGGGAATAGAACCCACAGCCTTCTGATCTCTCAGCCTCAGAGGCAAGTGTGCTACCTGCTGAGCCACAGACACAATAATCGCTAAATATGTCAATAGAGGTATGGCCAGCTGAGATTGCTTTTGTAGCATAATCGCACTGAAGTGCATGAAACCTGCAACCCATGCATCTGTGTTCTTGTCCTTGAAACGTTTGTCTTCCATTGTCTTCCCCACTAAAGCTAATGCCGCTACCATCTCTGACTTCCCCACTGTCTCTCTCTCCTCATATTTTTTCATCCATCTTTTTGTCCACCAGTGCAAACATGTCTACATATTTCCTTTTCCACATGTTTTCTTTTATTGACTGTGGCACATGGTTCCCCAATGTCATCCCTGGGAGTCCCCCATCATTTCCCCCTTTCCCCTTCAACCCTTTTCCCCTGCTCTTGTCCTGTCACCATTTTGCCTTTTAATTCATGCAGTGCCTTCTTCATTTCTTCTAAACCCTTTCTCCCCCTTTCCTCAATGATACCTGCCAAATACTCCTTCAGGCTCCCATTGACTGTCAAGTTCACAAACATATCCTTACTCCTGGTCTTTTTTGATTTGTCGGTCCCTGCCTTGGTTAGCTGCTTTCCTCCCTTCCCTTTTTCTTTCTCTCCATCCGGCACCTTCCTCTTCCCTGACTTCTTTGTTTTGTCTTCCTTCTTCTTCACCTTCTTCAATAGAGCCTTTACCTGGCCCATTAACTCAGCCACCAGCTTTATCAGCTTCTTGCTGCCTGCTCCTTCCTTGTTCTTTCTTCTGGCTGCCAGTCCTACAGTCAAAACTCAAAACAAAGCAAACCCTTAACTATAGATCCCCTGATATTGTTTTTTTTTTTTGGGGGGGGTTCTGTGCCATATTGCCTCCAGAACCCATCACAGTAGGCCACTGGGTTCATAGGTGAACCCCTAATTTCCCTCAGGATAAACCCCTTGCGGGCTCCATCTCCCCTTCCCGTATAACATCTTTTCACTTCCACTCTGCTGCTCTCTCCTCCATGTTTTCATTTATTTATCAACATAAAATTAAAGGTAGGAACAAACCAAAAAAACAGCTTCTGAATAGGATGTGGGTTTTAGGATGTGGGGTATCACTGGAGAAACATGCTCACCAGCTGAATTTTGAAATCGTGTGAAGCTGCTTAGCTGCATGCCTGCCCTATGTTACAACAGATTATTACATGGTTCTCCCTGCAGGGCAAGGCTTATCTGGGTCAAGGAAATATCTGCTGCCTGTGCACACAAGTTAAAACTACACAAAACCACATACAAAAATTGCACTTATACTGATCCTACATACCAGTTCACATAAACATTTCATCCCATTTTTTCCCCCAGTTTTTTTTTATTAACCTAAAATCTAAAATTACTGCTGAACAAATTCCTTTTTCCTCACCATTGTGTTCCTCCTGTGTTCCTCACTGCTGGTATTTAACTCAGATGCACCCCCCTGCACCTGCCATCTTAACTACCCTTCCCCTGCGTACCTCAAGGTCACACAAAATGAACATCCTTCCATGCATGTGCACTCAGTGCATACCTGCTGGCTACCCCTGCCCCCTGAAGTGGCGTACTCTCAACCCAGGAGTTTCAAAAGTCATCCGCCTTGTCTGCTTCCTCAGCCAAGTGGCCCCTTCCTCACCAAATCTGTAGCCTGAACCAGTAAACCCTCCTGTATGCAGCCTGACTTTTTTTTTTTTGCTATTGTTGGATTCCATGCACTCTGTCCTGCAGACCTTCCTCCCCATACTCTGCTGCAGTTTTACCTTACTTGTCCCACAAACCAAAAACAACCATGTTCTCCCTCCTGGCACACCTGAGTCTGCCCGCTTCTAGCCTCCAGGAGAGAGCATCACACAAATAAAAACTTGTGACATTCGTGCCTACTTGATACACTGTTCCCTTGATGAAAATAAAGTAGATGGACAGAATGTATCACCTTCAGTATTATGCAGTAATTCACAACCACTATGCAATGCTTTTTTCATTTGGAAAAAAACAAACAACAAAAAAAAAGCACATTCTTCACCAAAACTCCTTCCTGAAAGGGCAAACAGATATGTATATTAAGTTGCATATGCTAAACTGTTTCACAAAATATAGTTTGTACAGTGGCCTAAATATGATTAGTGCCCTTCTGCATCCACACAAACAGGCACCCCGTCTTCTCCTTTACCCCATCATGGACTGCCATCCCAAGCCATCTCTCCACCTCATGGGTGGCGGGCTGCCCAACCTAGCTTTCTGCTGCAGCCTGCCCAATCCCCTCCTTTGTTACTTTCACCAACGAAAGATATTTCCATTTATTTTCATAGTACAGCTGACCACGCTACCACCAGCACTGCTCTAATTCTTGCCCTCATTTCGAGCCAAACTCTGCTCGTCCCATTCCTTTCTTGCCTCCCATACTTGCCCAAGTGGTGGGCAGCTGCATCCAGCCTTTCTCTAGTGCCTGCTCAAAAACACTCCGCCACAAATCTTGGGCCCTGCACCAAACATTACTGCAGCTCTTTGCCACGCCTTTGCAAATGCCCTCATTTTTTTTCCTGCCAGAACCTAAGCAGCTCATTCTCTTCCAATTAGACCACCTACTCTGTCATGGGCATTTTAACTTACCAGCTTGTATGTATTTCATTTAATTTCATTTCATTTTTATTTTTATACTGGTTAGCAAGATGAGCAAATTGCCCATTTTCACAAGCGACAAGTAGAAAACACCCTTAACCCCCCAAGCTCCTGCTCAAATTCTAGTACTACTACATCCAGCAATCCTTACCTCCTCAAAACCTTGCTTATACCTGTACTAATATCTAACTCTGTATACCAATCTCTCCCAGCTCTGTCAATTGATGTGCTAGCAGACAGTTTAAGAACTAGCAAAAGAAGGGCTCTCTGCTTCTAACAACCCCTTAAATATGCCTCTTTCAGCCCTCTCTTAGCCTTACCCTTTGACCAGTCACCAGTTCTTCCCATATTCCCTCAGTCCCCACTCCCTCTCTGTCATCCCTCCCTTCTCATCCTAACCCAACTGCTTTCACCCCTGGCATTTCATTAAGGAAATACCTTGACAATCAAGCTGTCTTTTAACAAGCATCCCCTTTTCTAGAAAGTCTTTAAAAACAGAATTAATTTCTCACTTTTCTCAATTCATATCAATACAGGTTTTCAAAGCAGAATTCAATTTAACGTTTTTAGTAAGTATACTTTATTGTTCATTTGAAAAATTTCAACTCCACACTGAATGTCAACAACATTCAAACTGCTGAAAGAACTGGTTTATTTCATTTTGCCATTAAATGATGTCTATGATTCTCTCTAGTCTGGATTTAGGGAGAGACATAGTACCAAGACGGCTCCTGTCCGGGTACTTAGTGATCTCCTAATAGCGAGAGATCAGAGGACTCGTTCCATCTTGACCCTCCTTGATCTCTCTGTGGCATTTGACACTGCGGACCATGGAGTGCTATTGGAGCACCTGCGGAACATCTGTGGACTTTCGGGTATGGTCCTCAGGTGGTTTAGCTCTTTCCTCCATGGTAGGACTCAGAGGGTGGTCATGGGGATTTATTGTTCTGACTCCATCTCCCTATCCTGTGGAGTTCTGCAGGGTTCATTTTAGCACCCATGTTGTTCACAGTGTATATACTGCCATTGGGAGACATTATTAGGTGGTATGGCTTGAGTTTCTACTGCTATGCAGATGATACTCAGCTGTACCTGTCCTTTGTACTTGGGCAGAAGGATGTGATATCTGTATTTAACAACTGTCTCTCTGAAATCCAGGACTGGATGAGTGCCAGCTGACTGAGGTTAAATCCAGATATAACTGAGGTGTTGGTGGTGGACCCAGATTATCAGGTGGTGGGCACACTGGTTGAACGGTCTCCCAGGCTATGGTTTGGGAATGTCCCACTAGCTGCCTCACATCAGGTGCATAATCTGGGTGTTATTTTTGACAGCAAACTGACCCTAAAATCTCAGGTGTCGGCAGTTGTCAACACCTCATTTTTTCATCTGAGGAATTCGCCCAGGTGAAGCACTTGGTTCCTCCCAAGGTCTTTCTACCTTGGTCCACACTTTGTGACTACTCACCTTGACTATTGCAATGCCCTGTACCTAGGGCTTCTGAGGGTTGATATCCACCACTTGCAGCTGGTGCAGAATGTGGCAACCAGGGTTGTGACTGATACTTCTAGGACAAGTCACATTACACCTGTGCTCCACGGACTGCACTGGCTGCCTGTACAGTGGTGGATCACCTTCATAGAAACATAGAAACATTGAAGTTGATGGCAGATAAGGACTGCAAAGTCCATCCAGACTGCCCATTTATTTTTCTTCCTTATGAATGTGCCATCGGCCTTTGCTCTGTCAATGACCTATCTATTTATACTCATCTGTATTGCAACCATATGCCTATCCCATGCCTGTTTGAAGCCCTGCACTGTATTCATATCCACCACTTCCTGAGGTAGGCTGTTCCATGCATCTACCACCCTTTCTGTGAAAAAGAACTTCCTCACATTACCCCTTAATCAGCCTCCCTCTAATCTCATGCTGTGTCCTCTTGTTCTGCTATTTTTCTTATATTGAAACATGTTAGACTCTTTCACTTTGCTAATGCCCTTAAGGTGTTTGAATGTTTTGATCATATCACCTCTCCCCCTCCTTTGCTCTAGGGTATACATATTGAGCTCTGTTAATCTGTAATCATATGTTTTCTGATTCAGTCCCTGCACCATTTTGGTTGCCCTTCTCTGGACTGCCTCAATTTGGTTAATGTCCTTGTTAAGGTGTTGTCTCCAGTACTGCATGCAGTACTCCAGATGGGGTCTAACCAGTGTCTTGTAAAGAGGGATTATTACCTCCCTCTTCTGACTTATGATTCCCATACTAATGCACCCCAACATCCCCTAGCCTTACCTACTGCTTTAGTGGTCTGTTTGATGATTTCAGGTCATCGTAGATGATGATGCCCAAGTCTCTTTCATCCCTTATGACTGACAGCAACTCCTCCCAGCCTATATAGGTGGTTTTAGGGTTTTTTTCTCTATGTGCATGATCTTGCACTTCTTAAACCCCAGTTGCCACTCTTCTAACCATTTTGCTAGTTTATCCAGATCTCTTTTCATTCTGCTCACCCCATCTGGATCATCTACTGTGTTGCAGATCTTGGTGTCCTCTGCAAACAGACAAACTTTACCCTCCAGTCCATCTGCAATGTCACTGATAAAGATATTGAAGAGGACTGGCCCCAGGACTGATCCCTGAGGTAACCCACTTGTGACTGGCATCTCTTCTGACTGTATACCATTTACCACCACTCTCTGTTTTCTTCCCATCAACCAGTTTGCCACCGGGTTGATCAACTTCTGACCCACTCCGAGACTATCCAGCTTATTATTCAGTCTACTATGTGGAACAGTATCGAAAGCTTTCCTGAAGTCAAGGTAGATAACATCAACTGCTCCCCCCTGGCCCACCACTCTGGTTACCCAGTCAAAGAAATCTATGACATTAGTTTGACAGGACCTTCGTTTTGTAAACCCTTGCTGTCTTGGATCCTGTGCTACTATGTATTCCAGGTGTTGCACTGTTCTTTCCTTAAGGAGGCTCCATAATCTTGCTCACTACTGAGGTAAAGACCGACTGGTCTGCAGTTCCCTGCCTCCTCCTTGCTGCCACTCTTGTGGAGCAGGATCACATGAGTCCCTCTCCAGTCTTCTGGGACCTCGCCTATGCTCAGAGACTCACTAAACAGTTCTGATAATGGCTCTGCTAGTTTCACCCTTAGCTCCTTTGGTACCCTGGGATGTACGCCATCAGGTGCCATTGCCTTGTCCACCCTGAGCTTATCGAGCTCTTGTAGGACCCTTTCTTTTGTGAAGGGACTAGTGCACACCTTTCTCCCCCCGTGTCCATGGTACTGAGCTGTGGGCCCTGCCCTAACTTCTCTTCAGTAAACACTGAGCAGATGTATCTATTTAGGATAGATGCTTTTACATGGTCCCCCTCCTCACATGCCCCCTTATCCCCTTTGATCTTAGCAATACCCCCTCTGGACTTTCTCCTTTTATTAATGTATCTATAGAAAGTCTTCTCACCTTCTTTTACTGTTGGTGCTAGTGTTTCCTCAGTTTGGGCCTTCGCCTGCCTTAGTGCCTTCCCTGCTTTCCTTCAGGAAGTTTGGTATGACTCCCTATTTTCATTCTGCTGTGCTCCTTTATATTTCCTGAAGGCCAGCCTTTTGGCTCTGACCTTTTCTGCTACTGTTTTTGAGAACCAAAGCAGTTTCCTTCTTTTTTTGCACTTCCTTTTCTCTCTAACACAATGGGACGTTGCTTCAAGTATTGCATCCTTAATGCTTGCCACTTTGCCTTTACCCCCTTACCTGTATTTCTTTTTGCCAGGGCTAACTTAACTCTGTTGGCCATCTTATCAAAGTCAGCTCCTCTGAAGTCCCATATTTTTGCCTTGGAATGGGATGATTTTGTTCTAGTGGCCAAATTGAACCATACCATGTGATGGTCACTGGCCCCCAGGTGACCTTCTACCTAGAGATCTGTGATCCTTTCCCTGTTAGTAAGTACTAGATCTAGGATAGTCCTGTCTCTTGTGGGTTGTTGTACCAGTTGTTTGAGGCCCTCCCCCTGCAGGGAATCCACCATATGTCTAGTTCTGGCAGATGTTCCTGCTGGTGTTGCTCAATCTGTTTCTGGCATGTTGAAGTCTCCATTATCAGAACCTCCCTTTAGCTGTCATGTTTTGTATATCTACTAATAGTGATGTGTCTATGTCCTTCCTCTGTCTGAGGCTTGTAGACAACCCCAGTTCATATGGCTGTCCCATTTCCTGTTTCCAGGGTGACCCACAGTTCTTCTGGCTACTTATGTGTATTCTGAATTTCTGCAGCTTTGATATTTTCATTAACATAGAGGGCCACTCCAGCCCCCTTTTGCACCTCAGTCTCTTCTGAACAGTACATAGACTGGTACTAAGTCTCCCAAGTGTGGTTACTGGTAAACTATGTCTTGCTAATGTCTACTATGTCCTGTTTAGCCTCTGTCATTATTGTCTGCAGGTCTGGGATCTTGTTTCTCAGAATGTGAGCATTTGTGTACATGATTTTCCATTGGCTGATTTTGGTGTGTTAGTTGTTGGGTGAGGTCTGGCATTTCCCCTGTGCATAGTATGGGGAGCCAGACCTTTTTCCTTACCTGGAGATACAAATGAACTACAAACATGCTGAATTCCTGTTTGACCACTAGCTGGGGGAAGGGATATTCTTTCCATTCAATGTATGGGGTGCTGCACCCCATTCCCCATTTGCTAGTTTAAATATTCTGCAAAGACATCAAACGTCTGCCCCAATGCACTGACATTCTCCTAAGTCAGATGCAGTCCATTAAATTTAAAGAACTTTTGCTCCCAAAACTGTTGCCACTTACCTACAAATTTGTGTCCTTTTTCCTGGCACCAACCCTTGAGCCACATGTTTAGCTCCCCTATTTCCCCTTCTCTGCCCTTCCATCCATCTGCCCCCCTCTCCCCGACTGGCAGGATCTCAGACAAGGAGATGGCAGATGAAATGGATGATAGTTTGTCACCCAGCCTGGTCTGGTGTTTCTTGGTCTCCATAACTGACCAGCTGGAGAGATCATTAGTCTCTATGTGTACCAGGATGTCAATGTTTTCTCCTACTTCCTGAACAATTTTAGCAATGCGGTCAGTGTCTCTCCACACTGATGTACCTGGGAGACCTCTGACCATTACCTCTGGCTGGAGATAGGTATCAACTCCCCGAATCATGGAGTCTCCTATGATCAGAAGTTTGAAGTATTTTTTTCACAGAGAGGGTGGTGGGTGCATGGAACTACCTTCCTGAGGAGGGGGTCAAAAACAGTGGGAGAATTCAAGAATGAATGGGGATAGACAAAAGGCAATTCTTTTGGGAGGTAGGGAGAAATAGGCTATTGGTTAACTAGGATCTGCTGCTTATCCAGTAGGTCGGGAATGGGCAGACTAGGTGGGCTACGCAGTCCTTATCTGCCATCAAAGTCTATGTTTCTATGTTTCTAATGTTGTGTTACCAAATTTATTTTTTAATGTTTGGTACTCTCATTCCTCCCTAAGACTCATTCTTGAGTTATACCTCTGTATGCCCACATCCTGGGTTTCGTAAGTGACTCCCATTATTAAGCCATTTACAGTTTTAAATGCCACAATTGGGTTTTGCTTCCAACATCTTAACTCTAAAGAGTCCCATCCCAAATCCCTATAAACATTGGTGTCTTCCTAATGGACACTTTAATGTAAACCCAGCCAGCTTATTATACAGTGCTACCAATTTAACCTTGATGTTTTTATTAGTAAATCCTAGTACTATGCATACCTAGTCCAGCACTGGCATAAGGAGCTGGTTCACTATAGATTCCTTTACTTCCATGGTTAACATTTTGGTACTTCTTCATAAAGCTCCCAATCAACAGTGTATCTTGTTTATTGTATTTGAAATTTGAATGTCAGATTTAAAATGTTTGTCTATGTGCACTCCCAAGTATTTGTATCTATCCACTTTACTAACTGGTTCCTTTTTTCATTGCAATATTTAGCTTTACCATTTTAGAAGTTTTGTTTTGTTTAACACTAAAGACCATTACCTCAAACCAGTCTGATATTTATTTTCCATATTTCAAATGTCTGTCTATTGCAATAAGTATGATATCATCCACATACAGCCTAATATGGGTGAGCATTATTTATTTATTTGTATTTTGATGACAGGGTATGTCACAGAGACAGTAATGTCCCTTTTCAAGGGTGACCTGGGAATAGATACATTCCATGAGATATTGTGGTGGAACACTTTACAATTTTATGCAAGAGACAAGTAAAATCTGAGGCATGATGTAAAATAAATAGATACAATGGTGTGCTATGAGCAGTAGTTAGTAACTGGGTAGCAGCAAGTTCACTCCTTTCAGGTCCAGAGCGTCCGTCATCCATGATCGTCCTGTCAGGCATAGACCATGGTGATAGAGCAGATGAACTAAACCAGTAGATATTACAGCATAAAATATACATTATATTACATATGTACAAAGTATATAAGAGGAGGGCTTATACAGTAGAGGAGAAGGTTTGAAGGAGATAATCAAGCCAAGGGTGGTGGGTGGAGGAGGATGTGGGTCAGGAGATTAGAGAAGGGAGTTAAGTACAATTACCATGACAAGCTAGAGAGGTAAGAAGATTTCTTTGTATCGGCTTTAAAACAAGAGGAGGGACGTGCATGAAAGTAAACTGTGTAGTAGAGTATTCCATTTCTGAGGTGCTGAGAATATGAAGGACTGCCCTGGATGGTGGCTACCTTTTAAACTTAGTGAACCAGAGCATTTAAATGCAGCAACCAAAAATTAAAACAGCTGAACTATACAGCCTGACTGTGCGGCAATGCACACTGTCACAACACCTTTAGGCAGCAGCCAGCAAGACATTCAGGCATCTAGCATTTTAGACTAGCAAAATCTGCTCCTTGAGATACTTTTATTGCTTTCCAGATCCCAAAAAGGGAATACATACATAATTCTGGGGTCCCCAACCCTTCACAGAGGCATTCTGTGACACTCCTCCCCAACTAAGAGGGCAACCATTTATTTGGTTGTCCTAATACTTCATATTTCATTTTAACGGGGGGGGGGTTGTGGAGTTCCGGCCCTTCCTCACCTGAAGTTCTGCCCCAGGGTCCCATAGCACATCATTCATACAGCATGAACTTATACTCAACAAAACTTTACCATGGGGCTTGCATCTTACATATATCAGAGCATTTTCACAGATCATTTTTATCTTAACTACTACAAGTACAGTATTAAGGTATATCACAAGGTACTAGTACTTCCTACCATTTCAGAAACAAAATGCATAACAACAAAATGAAACTACAATAAAAGTAGGGATATACAGTAAAAAAATAGAAATGGCTGCAGGTAGCCAACCTTTCAGTCATAAGGAAGGTAAGAAGGGAAAATATAGCAAAGCTCCAGAATGAATCAAGAAACCCCAAAAGAACATAATATGCATTCATTCATTGAAATACAGTAACTTCATTTATCTACCTTTATTTAGACTACCCCGATTGGTTACCTTACATGTAAAGAAATATTAATCCCATTGTGCCCATACTATATTTCAGTGTGGAGAATTGTTTATACTTCAATGCTCCTTGTTCTACCTATCTAATTTCTACTCAGACAGAGTTCCCAAACATGGGCATCTCAAAACCCCTTTTTTAAATAACTCGCACCCGAACATCCTTTCTACTTTTCTCCTAATAGCCATAGTTATAATACCTGCATTCTAAGGAAGGATAACTAACACCATCCTAGCCGGTATTAACCTTTGGGCAACTACCATCTATTACCCATGCTACATGAAAACTTCCCCTTTCTCCATGGCAACCATCTATTGAGGTTGTCATCCCTCTGTGTTTTACCTTTCTCATTCTTCCTAATATGTCTCTTTTGCTCCCCGTAAATAAACTACTACTTGCCGATATATTTCCGGCCAGTGGTAATAAGGAACATGTTGTTCTAAAATTTTCCCATGCTCTAAACACTTACTGCTCCTGCAAATTTCATCTAGGACCCCCCCCCCATACTTTTGAGGTACCTCCATCCTTGCCTTTATCTGTTTGGTAGGTGTGTTTGATTTGACATGGTAGAGGGTATCCCCCTTCACTTCATACCACCATAAGAGATCCTTTTTCCCACCCATACCTATTTTTTTTCTTTATTCTGGATAGCATATTTACTGAGTTGTGCAATCTCAGGATCTCCTGCCTGTAAGGTTCCCCAGCTAACCATAGACAAATCACATTTATCATCATCAGTTTTAATATAAGTCCCTTTAGCAATTGTTGCCTCTTCAGGTTTGACAGTTGGTTTCACCCCATAGTCCAAAACAGTCTCACCTGGGGACTTATATGTGGTCTGCTGTCCTTCATCCTCTATCCAATACATCCCATCAAATAAAGGTAAGTCAGGTAGTTCACAAGGCTTCTCTTCCAGTATCCTTGCAGGCCCTACAAAGTTTTTAATTTCTCAAGATACACGCAGTCGGCTCCATATTTTCTGGTACCTCCTCTCAGCATCTCTCCATTGATTCTCTGCCTCCATCCAATGAGTAAACATCCACTGTAGTTGATTCATCGGAGCTAGTCCTTGATTGAACCAGGCCCCTCCATCATCCATCAACCTTAGCTCCTCTGGCTCCATCTTCCACTAGTCAGCATTCAAAGGATGTTGCTTCTCTGGACAGACTATTTAACAACTCCAAAATGAAAATGTCAGCCTCACTGTACTGTCCTGCAATAGTCACTGTCCACTAGGTCTTTGGTTAGACCCACCTCAGAGATCACACCTGAGGGATAATCCCACCACTGCCACCAAATGTGATAGGGCCCAGGTGTCCATGGACAAAATGAGTAGTGTGACACAAGTAACAGTTCTCTTGGTAGTCCAAATTTTATTTTGCTGGGTAATATTTTCTTCTGTTGCAGGACAAATGCATTACAGCAAACTCATTCAACATTACTTCACGTGACTAGAAGACTAGTTTTACTCAGGTTTAACACATTTGTATAGCAATTACAATTGTTCCACTGGATTCCTCTCCAGACTCAGATCCTCAGATCCTCCCTGATCTGTCTCGGTCACATCTATCTTCTTTATGTGATATCTTTTCTTTATCCACCTCAGTGCCCATGTGACAGGTTAACTACACCCACCAATACCTTTTTAAATATAAATTCTTTATATACTCAGGAATTATTTATTTCACAGTTCATAAACACTTTAAATCAATACTAGAACTTACATGACATCTCTAGAGTAAATTTCTACAATTGCAACAGCCTCCTTGTGTCAATAAGCACCACCCACCTCTAATGGTAGTATAAAAGAAATCAGTAGGTGGCCGTCCGGCTCTTAGAACAGTGCTGGAGCTGACAGACACTAAACTTGTGGCTCCAAGACACCCGCAGAAGCAGCAACACCCTGCTCCAACAAAGACCCAGAAATAACTCACAAATACCTGCAGTCAATTCAGGATGGTAAGGAAAACTCTGTTCTCTGAGTTTCATTCAGAAGACATTATGCTGAAGTGAACTAGAATTCAAAATGCCTTCACAATAATGCACACAAGCGAGCGGGTAACAATTTACCGTTGCTCGCTATTGCACTGTTGCACAGGAGCTAAGCTGCAAACTTCGGCGCAAAGAAAGCCACTTTTTGCACAGCTCTTTCAGAGAAGAACATTATAGAGAACATAAAAGGGAACCAGGAGGTTCCCAACATTATTTCAAAGCCGGGAAGTGCAAACAAGCCCACGGAGGCACAACAGATCAAAACAGGGCTTTTTAAAGTAATTTAAAGTAATGCCCTACACTATGCTTACAGAAGGTTTTCTATATCTAATCCTCAAAAAATGGGCTTAAAGCAGACATTCTTATCCTGCTAGGGAACCCTTTATTTTACAGAAAACATAACATGACTCATTAAGTATAAGGTAACATTAATAGGAGAATACTAAATATAGAAGCATATTTAAACTCTCACAGGCTTATTTTATACTGAAGTCGGCTTTTAGCTGCTTGTCTTTTTCTTTTCTTAGCAAAATTACAAACTAGGTAACCCTAAGTGAAATGCAAAGACCATTTCAGAAGCGGCACCTAAAATTAATTAACAGCAAAAAGTAGCTGCCAATTCCTATTAATAGGTCTCAGGAGAAAATTACGGGCTCCTCAAAATTCCATAATAACTGACAAAGCCTTTTCTCTATTTTAGTTACCCTTGCCACTGGTAAATAAATAAATAAAACAAGTATTCTCTTTTCTTTCATTTTAGTCAGGCTGGCGGTTCTAAGCACTGCCCGACCTGAAAGCAATCCAACTCTTATATGTTACTGCAAAACCAGAAAATGAGTAACATAAGAATACTAAGACTTGTTTTCAATATAAACAAATCCAAACTATATTAGATTTTACTTTCTCTCTCTCTCTCTCTCTCTCTCTCTCTGGGCATTTGAAAGCTAGAATATTGCTTGAGTGCAGGATTTAAACAAGCTTAAGGCTCAGCTGGAAGGTTCTCTTGTCTTGTTATTTGAGGGACCATTATCTATTGACCCTAAGTTATTTAATTGTACACCAACCAGATCTCCTGAAAGAGGTAATATGCCTGTTTTATTTTTAATTCAATGATTGCTCCTGGATGGTGGAAGCCTTTTAAACTAAACAAACCAGAGCACTTAAATGCAGCAACCAAAAATTAAAACAGCTGAACTATACAGCCTGACTGTGCACTAATGCGCAATATCACAGCACCGTTAGGGTAGCAGCCAGCAGAACATTCAGGCATCTACCATTTTTAGACTAGCAAAATCTACTGCTCCTTCAGATACTTTTTACTGCTTTCCAGATCCCAAATAAAGGAAATACATACATAATTCCATGGCTCCCAACCCTTCACAGATGCACTTTGTGACAACCATAGACTGGATTTACCTAATATAAAGCCTGATTCTTTCTTTTCATATATTCATTTCAGATATTCGTTTCAGATATTTTATTCAGACATTTTAAGAATTTTAAGTTTTTAGACTGAAGTTTTAGTTTCCAGGTTTTAGTTTTAGTTCTAGCCCCTGTTATCTAGTATTATTCCGGTGTTAGGTTTTAGCTTTATCACCAGCTCATTATTGTATATTCTCATACTATATTCTTTTATATTTGTTTGATTATTTGTTTACTTGTTACTTGCTACTTGTTGCTTGCCTTCGCCCCATTTGCTGACATTTTTTGTTGTATTGCTGTATTTTTGAGCAGCTTATACCCTATGAATGTTGGTTTCCCAAGAGACTCATTTATTATTTTATACTTTGCCTTAATTCCTCTTTGAATATATTACTGCTTTAAATTTCAAGAAAATACTTAAATTACTTAAACTACTCGATTAACTTTATATCTGAGTTTGTCAAATTGCATCCAACTTAATTGAGTAATCGGTTGGCTGGATAACTGATAAACTACATAACTTTTGTGAGATATTATTAGATGAAGGCGAATGTGAAGGAACTACTCACCTTACTATCAGTCAATTAATTTCAGCTGTTGCGCACTTGACTAGTTATAGCTTGACAGATTGTAAGATTGATAGATCCTTATTAAATCATTGGATTTTAACAGACATACTCTTTATTGCACATATACAGCATTTCAGGACATTGAGCGAAGCAGAAGCTGAAGTAAGTAACATGAGAACTCTGGAGCTTCCACTGAAATTATATTAAGCTGTGCCCTCTTGCTGTTTTTGGTCACATTATACTTGAGTGTTGCACTTCGAGGTGAGATGTGTGCTTTTACATTTTTAAAAAATGAATCTAACTTAAGAATTCTGAACTCGGGATTCGGACTCTGACTTCTCTTTTTCTTTTATCTGCACTGGATGCATTTCACACAAATGAGAATAAGGGATTGTGAGTGCACTGAGCTCATTAAAGCACTCTGTTTGTACAATTTATTTCTTTTTTTAGATATTTTTATAAAATGGGTTCCAAATACTACGTGCTTTTACTGGTTGGTATTCTTGGAACCCTTCAGAATCTGGCCTTGGATTACTATAAAGTGAATTCAAAGGATCCCTGAAGGTTTCAGAAATACATGAGGCACTTGGTTACTAATAAAGACTCTGAAAGTGAGTAGCATTCTAGTCCTAGTTTTCAGTATTTAGTATTTGGTATCTTTTAAAAAACATCTAAAATCTGATATGCACTTTGTCCTTGTACTCTATTATTAGTTAATATTTATAATTCTATAATTTATTAACTTCATTAACTTTAAATTAATGGACTTCTTTGCTAAAATTAAGAGGTTTTGTACTGGATTTTGATAGACTTCTTTGGCCATTTCAGTTTTTATATTCTTTTCCCTTTAGTGGAGAAAGACGGGATGTCTATGAGCCAAGACTATCCCACTTTAGGAAGCCTACTTTTCCAAAGCTTCATCTTAAAGGGGTGCATAAAGACACTGCAATACCAGAAATGGTTTAAAAACTTGCTGAACTTGTTGGAACTTACTATTCATTGTTTATACTCTACTTGAGCTCTATTTCATCTGGGAGAATCTAACCTCTACAGGTGAAGCCATCATAAGCATTTAAACATGACTCTTAGCTGTGACCTGTGGTAATACAACTGCTATGAAATTGTTAATTTTCCAAAATTCTTTTTGACTGTTGCTTGCTGTACTTGTGGACTCCATTGTCCCGGATTCCTACCTTTTCCGTCACAAAAAGACAGAGACCATTGTTTGTTGTTGTGCTCAGATTGGCAATTAATTTATTTATATTCATAATTCCATATTACATTTCAATGTCTTTATTATCATATTTTCAACATTTTGTTTATTTCCGTCCATATATCAATCTCTGATTATCCCTCCCCCAGGTGAAAACCTGGGTGCCTTCTTCTTCTCCTTTTCCGTTGGGTAACGGTGAAAACCGAGACTGCTTTCTCCTTCATTTCTTCCTCTTCTTGTGTTATTCCTTTATTCTTCCCCTCCTCCCCCCCTTTTTTCCCACTAGCTAGTCTCCAGCTTGTGTTGGATGGCTGGCTTCCCTCATACTTAGGGTACCATTCTCCCTTACCTCAGGGAATATCCTTTTTGTTCCTTCTTTCTTTCCTCCTTTTTTTTATATTCCATTTTTTGCATGTTTTCTCCATGCTTCTATAAAGCCCATTGTTTCTGTATTGAACATATCTATGGCTAGGTCTGACAGGTGCACACTGTCTGACCTGTAGAAATCTTCTACCCATTCTTCTACCCCCCTCAGTATCACCTGCCCTCCAATCTGCTTTACCAATGTCCCAACCCTCCTATTCATCTTCATCCTGGCCCTCTCTACTGCTCTGTGGCTGTGATCCTGCCTCCATACCCTCCGTGGTATCATATCCGACCAGGCGATGCACACTTGTGGCCACCACTGTTGTATTGCTGCTAAATCCCTTTTTATTTGTAAGTATGTGTCTACCCAAGGCCTGCCTGCAAGGTTGTTGCCCCCTAGATGTATAATAATGAGATCTGGGCTGGGCCACCATTCCTTGAGTTCTTTTAAGGTTGGAAGCAGCTGTGCCCATCTCATCCCCCGTATGCCATGCCAGACCAACCTACACTTCCTTGCATCCTGGTCAGCTGCCTTCCCCCAGCCTTCTTCTCTTCTCTTTTTCAAGCCCAATAGATATAGGAATGGCTGCAGATCCAGACTTATGTGATCCTCCCTCTACCTATGGGGAACAAGCAAAATTCTTTATTTTACACCTGCTCTTAGTGTCCTACCCGTATTCTCCCCCCTCATTATTCTTTTTTTTATGTTTTGTTTTGCTCCCACCACCTTTTTCCCTGACTTGCCCCCCTCACCCAGTTCTGCAGCTCACCAGGAATGCCATCTTCAAAATTATTATATATATATATATTTTTTTTTACTTCGTGCTCTAATGTATCTCTTATAACTGGCGATCACCAGAGTCCCTTTTCCAATAGCCCATTCACCTTCTTCTCTCCTGCTGCCCACGTGAGGCAGCCCCAATCCACAAGGAATGGGATGAATAATTAGCTAGGTCTTCCCCCATGAATTGCATGCCCTTTTTTAATAATGCTGTGACTTGGTAGCCAGTGACCTTTTTCCCATCACCATGTACAAATAATTACCCCATCCTGTTCCTATGCTCTGTGGTGAAAGCCCACAGAGCCTGTACTGGGTATATTGCACCCTCTGCTTGCCCTTTCAGTGTCACTATGCAACCTTGCCATTTTTGATCCATTTTTGACCTCTTTATCTTGAGCCGTATCTCTGCTACCCCCAGTCTACATCTTCCCATTCTAACCCCCCTTCCTTGTCTTCTCTCCCATGGCCTACCATCTCGCTCACTGTCATGGCCCCTGCAAACATTACCACGTAAATTGTGTGAAATAGTTGGGCCTCTGCCTTTGATCTGCATATTGCCGGGAGCATGTCCTGCAGACCAATTAGCCACTGCTCCACTATCGGCCTTCTATTATCTGCTAGCCCTTGTCTCAACCTGATCCATCCTTGCATCATTCTTCTAATGAGTAAAGATTTTGTCAGGTCCTTCCACCCCTTTGGACTGCAGATAACACTAATCCCTGCCAGATAGACTCCCATAGTAGTGTGGGCTGTGCCTTTTTTTCACTGCTCCACGATGAACATTCCCAACTGTTCATCCATGAGTGGCCTACTTACATCCATCTGGTGCTCTGCCCTGAATGTTTGAAACACTTGCCAGGCCCCTTCGTAGGCCCTCAGAGTCCGAAGTGCCCAAGAGCTGTGAACCAACAGTTCTGCTCCTTCTTGCCAATGTCCCAGATGTTCATTGGAATGGGTGTTTTCAGTTCTTCCGCTGCCAGTGCCAGCCTCTGAAAATGGTCCAGCTGCAGATGGGAAAGGCTGTCAGCCAGGGTATTGTGTGCCCCTTCTATGTGTTGTGCTCTAAATGACATGTTCTGCTGCAAAGCCCTTAAAACTAAAAGTCGCAATACCTGCATGACTGTGCCTGACCTGGCTCCCCTATTGTTCAGAACATCCACCACTGCTCTATTATCACGCAAATGTCACTTTTGATCCCGTAATTCCTCCCCCCAGACCAAGGTACATGCCCATATGGGCATGATCTCTAGTAATGTTATATCTTTCACCTTCCCCTCCTTCACCCAACTGGCAGGCCAGGGTTCTGCGAACCATCTACTCCTCAGGTAACCCCCATGCCTAGCCCCCCAGCAGCATCTGTGTAGAGGTCGAGGTCTGTGTTGTATAGCCACTCCTCTTGCCAGAAAGAGCACCCTTTGTGATCTCTGAGGAATTCTTCCCAGATTTTAAAATCCTCCCTGACACCTTGCATCAGATCTACCCAGTGATGTGGTCTGGTGACCCCTGCTGTAACCCTGGCTAACCTCTTTGTGAATGCCCTTCCTGGTCCAATGGCCCTGCATGCAAAGTTCAGGTGCCCCAGTACCTGCTGCACCAATTTTAGTTGTACCCGTCTCCTGCTGGTATGTACCTGGATTAGTTCCTTCAACTTCTTTACTTTTTTGTCCGGTAGTCTAAATACTTCATTTGGGACATCTGTCTTGATCCCCAGAAATTCCATAACCCTGCTGGGGCCCTCTGTTTTTTCTGGTGCCAATGGGACCCCTAGCTCCAGGCACAATTCCTGAAACTTACCCAGCATCCTCTGTGTCTCCCGTTTTCCCTTCCCAATGAAAAGAAAATCATCCAGATAATGCATGACCATCCAATAACCTGTTTTTCCTGGAATATCCACTGCAAACAGGTGCTGAACACCTCGAATGTAGCACATGCTGTGGAACAAACCATTGGCATTGCTTTGTCAAAATAATACTGTCCCCACTTTTAAAACCCAATAGATCCCAGTCCTCCTCCTAACTGGAAGCAGTCTGAAGCAGACTTAATGTCTGTTTTTGCCATCCATGCATCCTCTGTGGCCCGGGCTATCCAGACTCCGTCCTCTAGTGTCACATATGTCACCTTACTATGTTCCTTACTGATGAAATCGTTCACTGACTCCTTCTGGATAGGACAAATGGTGGATCACCCTGTACTCCCCTTCTCGTTTCTTGGGTACCAAACCCAATGATGAGATCTACATGTTTGGCAATGGGGGGGTGTTAAATGGGCCCTCTACCCTACCTGCTGCCTTTTCTTTTCTCTATCTTTGTCTTAGCATTTCTTCCTTTCCTTTTACTGACCCAAGGTTGCTCGCCTCCCTCGCTTGCCTGGGTCCCCTACTCTGTAATGAAAACCTGTGTTAAAACCCCTTAAATCATATCCCATGCTCGTGTCTGGATATCTGTCCAGGCAAACTGTCCATGCCTTCAAGTTGATGGTCTGGCCATGCCAAACTGTTCCCT
Source organism: Neoceratodus forsteri (assembly GCA_016271365.2). Classification (NCBI taxonomy): domain Eukaryota; kingdom Metazoa; phylum Chordata; order Ceratodontiformes; family Ceratodontidae; genus Neoceratodus; species Neoceratodus forsteri. The sequence continues at coordinate 91,156,642 of CM028136.1, forward strand.
GTTGTGCCTTCTGCCACCCTCCTGACCCTCTTGTTTTGCCCGACCTTCCTTCCCTCATTGGTGCTGATCCCCCATTTCCATTCCCTCTACCCCACCCTCCCCTGTTCCATGTTTGCCCTTTAAACCCCTAGCCATCTCGAAAAAACTGTTGACCTGATCCTTGCCCCCCCATGCTGTTGTGCTCCTGGGCCCATGTCATTCTACATTTATTTGCCGGGTGCCCTCCTCCACATTTTGAGCAAGCATGCCGGAAACGACATTGAGCCCATGAGCAAAAGGCCCTGTTATAAGCCCAGCAACATCTCTGGGGCCTAAACCCCTTTTTGCCCCACTCATCTTCGGGTGTGGACTGATCTGTTATGTAATCCGTCCACAAATCTATCTGCTTGATATCCCATCTCACGTCCCTAGATGATGCCATTCTCTGCCAAAAACATTCATCATAGTATAACCACCCTTTGCTTTTGCTCTCTGAATTATCAATGAATAAGTAAAGAGCAAGATGCCCAGCTCCGGCCTTTTTTCCAGAATGATGGCTGAAAAAATGGCAAAACCTAGGAACCACACATCCCAAGTCTTACCTTTTGTGAACATGTAATCCTCTTTTTTTCCTAAAAGCACTATGGCCGCTGACTTCTCATTCTTACCTATGCCCTCAATTTCCTCATACTTGGTTGTCGCCTCCCGGCTCACCAAAGCAAATATGTCCACGTATTCCCCTTTCCACATTTTTTCCTTTGTAGCCAATGGCACATGCTCGCCTAGCCTCATCCCAGGCGCACCTATCTCTCGTGTACCCTTTCCTTCTCTTTCCTCTCCCTTTCCATTCTTTTCCAGCACCTCCCTTTCCATCCTAATCTCCGCTAGAGCCGATTCCATCTGCCCCAGACCTCCTGTCCCCAGTGCTGCCACAGTTTGCCCTATATATTCTTTTATACTGTCGCCTTCTATGCTGGATGTGTTGCCTGTAACCTTATCCAGGCCGTGCTGCCTGGAGTCCTCCAAAGTTCCCCTTGCTTCTCCCTATGGTTGAGGTGGAGGGTGAGCTACTGGGGTCTGTGGAGGGAGCAACCCATTCTGGGCATCGTGTCTGGGTTCAGCCGAGGATATCCCCCTTTGATCTGGGGGAGTTACTGGCATCACCGGGTCCACAGGCCACAGAGGTACTGGATCAACCACCTTGGTGGACCCTGCTATCGCCTGTGGTACCCTAGTGGGGCTATGTAACCCTTTGGCTGGTCATTTCCCCCACCACCTTTTCCCTGGCCCACTTTTCTCTTCTCCCAGGGTCTCCCTGGCTCCTTCCCCTCCACCAGTTCCCACATTCTGTTTGCCTTTTCTGCCAATTCAATTATAGCCTTGTAAGCATCTTCTTTTGATAGCATGCTCTTCTTTGGTGCCATGTCTGTCTTATCTTTGCTCTGTGAAGACAACTACAGGAAGAGAAAACAGGGTTATTTGTATATCTGTACCTTTTTGTACACCTTCTTCCTGTCCTTCGCACCGCACACCCCCTTAAAAACAGACTGGGCCACCAGCGAAGGTCCCCATCCTGTTTGACACCCCCTTGTCAACCACTCAAGTGCCTCCTCTTATTTATAATTACAAATATATTATATATATATATTTTTTTTTGGAGCCTCCCTTCCTGCCTGGGCTGACCAGGGCACCACCAGTCAGCATCCCTACTATAGGAAACGGACACACCGCATGGTCCCATAATTGGCCCCCCCTTTTGTGTTCCTGCCTGTGCCAGCTTTTTTTTTTTTGCAGTACCCAAAAGCAAACAGCCCTGTAAAAGGTGAGGGCACCACTTCTAAGGCGACCACCTCCCAGCATGTAACATCCCCACAAGGTCCCAGGTCATGATCCCTCTCCCTCTGCCCTTGGCCTCCCCCCAGGCCCCTTACATCCCCCCCAGTATGCCTCAACAAAGGCCCCCCCAAGCTGTGGAACTTGCCCTATCCCCTGGGCACGCTTTTGTCCCATCCCCCCGGCAGCGTGTGATGTCACACCATGTCGTCCCCCTAACCTAATCACTCTCATACTAACATACTAAAATGCCAGCAGAATAGGCCTAACGGTCTTTCATGTCTGCTTCGTTTGGTCAGTCCCCAACCTGGGTGCTGACCTTGCTGTCCTCCCTCACCTCTCTGGCTTCTCCCTTCCCAGTTCCGGATATTCTTGCTGCATTGATTTTGTTTCAGAACCCTTCCCTGTACCTTCCCACCCCTCTTGAACCCCTCCACTGTCTCTGCCTCCACCAGCCCCTAGGCAGTGCATTCCATGGCTCCACCACCTCTCAGTGAAGTAGCACTCCTCCTTTCTCCCTGAATCTTTCCCCTCCAGCTTCCAGCCATGCCCTCTAGTGGCCTTCCTCCTTCCTTGAAGCACCCGACTGTTCCTCCCTATTTACCCTCTCCTTTGCTCCCTGTCCTTTTCAGGCCTACTCCCTGATTTGCCCACCCGAAAATGCCCTTGCCCCAGCCCAGTTGCCACCCCAGCCCAGGAGGTGCCTCTCCTCTGCACCCCCATGGCATCTGACACGCTGTGTGGTCCATGTGTTGGGGCCTCTTCTAGCCTACCATCCCTTCGGGGCAACCCAGAGGCCATAAAACCACCACCAACTCACAAAGCATGGTAAAAGGATCCTTACACCCAACCCATGTGGCATGTGATGCTCACCACGTGGTTCCATGAGCTCACTCACCTTCCCAGCTTCCAAGCTTCTTCCAGGCCTCCTGCTCCCAACGGCAAACAAAACAGCCTCCCAGCACCTACTTAGCCTGAGAAATGAAAAGCAAGTGACTGTCTAGCAAACCCCATGAGGCGTGTGCCTCATGCCATGCCATTCATGGCTCAGGGCCTCTTCTTGGCCTACCCTTCCTCCCCAAGCCACCAAACAGCCACCACAGCACCAAACCAGACAAAAAGAGGGGGTTCCCCCACATGGCGTGTGACATCACGCCACATGGTCCCGGCATGCACTCGCTCCCCCCCATCTCCATGGCCTCTTCCAGACCCCCCATTCATAGCAGGCAGCCACACAAAAGGTTAAATCACCACAAAATGCGAAAACCAATGAAAATGCTTTTTGCTCCTACAAAACTCATGGTGCCCCACACCATATGTTCCCTGCTAGCATTCTCTCCCCTGCTCAGGGGCTCCTTCAGTTATACCAATTCTTAGCAGCCAGCAAAACCAGTCCTCAAAACCTACAAGGCATCAAAGTAAGCAAAAATCTTTCCAACAAGACCCCCACGAGGTGTCGCATCACCCCCATGGTCCTGGGTTGCTCTCTCATCCACATTCTGATCCCAATCACTACCAGGATCCTCCATTTGCTCCTACTGTAACATTTCTATCTTAATACTGCATATATTCTTCCTCTCCTTCTTTTTTTTTGAAAACTTCAACACATCATCCTGCCATATCATCTTTTTGTTTCCTTATGTCTCTCCTGGTGAAACAAACCTCAAAGAATTTGCCAATCTGACATGCTACAGTTGATGTAGATCAAACTCCAGCAAAAGGTGGCTGAGACCCCTTGTACAGTCCCTTATGTACCTCCCTTAGCCCCTCCCTTCCTGTTACCTGCGATTGTTCTGGCCTTAGCCCCTCCCTTCCTTCCCCTCTCCTTCTGAGCACAACCATTCTATGCAGGAGGAGGTGCACCAGAGACAACATGGTCTGTCCCTTTAAATGGCAAACTCCATTAGACTTTCCAACTTAAAGACTCAGATATTTCGCATATTAAGCTTCATTAGTGCTTGATAACTCCAATCCTGGGATCAGAACTCGTGAAACTGAACTGATAATTATCAACAGGATATTTTGTTTAGTAATTAGGTATTCAAATTGAGCTCACAAAACTTCAATTAGTTTCTTTACAGTAAGAAATGTTACAGGAAAACAAATATATTTTCTTCAGCTTTTGAAGTAAATCATTGGAATTTATTATTTTATTTTTCATAGGTATCATAGGTCTTACAGAGCAAAGAAGACTCATAGTCCATAAGCTTTGCTGTTGAATCTTAGTAATATCGACTAATATTGTTACCAATCAGGAATTTGTCCAGATTCATTTTAAAGGCCTCCATATTTACACTGGTTATTACTTCTATAGGTAACATATTCCATAAGGGCACACCTCTAACTCTAAACCAGTGTTTTCTCCTGGTGGTCTTGAATGTCTCTCTTTTTTACTGGAATTGGTGTCCTCTAATTTGGTATGGTAACTCACGTAATTCTAAGCCCAGAGGTTTCCTCCAATTAATGTCTCCTATTGCTCTATATATCATGCACATATCTCCTTGCAATCTTTGATATCCCAGAGTATATAGCCCAAAGTAATTCAACCTTTCCTAACAGTCCATGCCCTGGACTCCACTAATCATCCTAGTGGCCCTTTTCTGAACGCTCACCAAGGTTGTAATTTCCTTTCTATAACCTGGTGACCAAACCTGTGAACAATACTCCATATGTGGCCTCACCAGTGATCCATACACGGCAGCAGAACCTCCCTCTTCCTACTCTTTATGTGCCTGTTTATGCAGTTCAGAATATTACCAGCTTTTTTAACCAGCAGGCTACTATGTTGTTTAAACTTAAGGTTGTTTGAGACCCTAATACCCAGGTCTCTTTCCTCTTCAACAACTCCAAGCATATGTCTCAACTCTGTTACAACACCGAATTAACAAATGGTGCCTTAGGAGAGCCACACTACAGCTACTGAAAGTCCTCCACTGTCACACTTCACAGGGACAATGCTCTTTTGCTTATCGAGTGCCATTCTGGTTCAGTGGCCTCAGCCCAACCATCTCCACTGCCCCAACAACTGGTATGTTTAAAACTAGGCTCTGGGACTATCTCACTACAACAGCTCCTGTGACTGCCCAACTTAACCTTGTTTCTCCACTTCCTTTCTGCTCTAGTTGTCCCCCTCCCTCCTCACTGGATTCTACCTCACATCTTGGTATACCCAATGCTGAACTTTTCACCCTCTCCCCACCCTTCCTAATTCCTTCTGCCCCGTCCCCTCTTCCCTCTCCCTATGACTCTGGTACTTCTTATCTGTTGTCTATTTTCTCTGACAAATGCCACTGGCTGCCTTGTTACAATGCTACCCTTGAATTGTATTACTCTGTACTCTGTTTGCAATGCCCACATTGTTGTAATGTCTGTCTTGATGTTCCCCATAATTTGTATTTTTCTGACATGGAACCTTTGTAAAAGAGCCAAGGCTCAAAGGTATTTGTAATCCTAGACTTGATAAATAAAAGATAAATAAAAATGTCCATTTATTGTATAGTTTGCCCCTACATTATTTCTGCCAAAAAGCATGATCTTATATTTTTCCACATTAAATGTTAATTTAGAGTCCTGTGCCCACCTCTGTAGTGTAGTTAGATCTTCCTGTAGTATAGCACTTTCAGTTATATTATTTACAATGTAACCAAGTCTTCTGTCATTGGCAAATTTATTCTCCAACACATCCCTCCCAGCTGTCATAGAATGAATATATATATTAAAAAGACAGGGCCACAATACAGATCCCTGTGGGACCCTGCTCATGACCTTTGACCAACTTGAATTACAGCCCCTGATTGTCAGTCTCTTCCTTCTATTGATTAACCAAGAGTTGATCCAATGGGTTATATTCCCCTGAATACCGTGTTCAATCGGGTGTCCACCAATTCACCATGGAACCCTATCAAAGGCCTTTGAAAAGTCCAGAAAAATAATATCCACAGGGCATCCATCATCCAGGGGCCTACTTAGATTTTCATAAGAACTCAAAAGGTTTGTTTGACATGACCTACCATGTTTAAAACCATGTTGTGTATTATCGATATCTCCTCTCTGGTGCATGTCCTGGTCTATGTAATCCTTTATAACCCCCTCCAGTACTTGCCCAAAATAGATGTCAGGCTTATTGGTCGATAATTACTGACTTCTTGTTTGGATCCTTTTTTAAAAATAGGGATTACATTTGCCTCCATCCATGCCTCTGCCACTTCACCCTGGTCCAGGGAAGTCTGAAGTAGATATGTAAGGGGTTCTGCCAGAACTTCTGTCAATCCAGTGATCACTCTTGGATGTATTCCATCTGGTCCCATGGATTTGCTTGGGTTAAGATTGAGCAATCTTTTTTTTTATTTCATCCTTATTTAATTTAGTTGTACTACATTTTTTCTGGTGTTGTTTATTACTGGAAGTTTTGTTATTATACACAGTTGAGAAACAGGTATTACATATTTTGGCAATCTGTTCATTTTCATGTATCATACTTCTGTCAATGTCTTTAATTGGACCTATACATTGTCGTTTCCTTTCATACTGGTAACAAAGTATAAAATGTCATATAATTATCTTTACTTTATATGCCAAATTATATTCATATTCTCTTTTGCTTTTAAGGTATGTTTTTACTTTTTTGGTAGGTGCCTACAGTTGTCCCAATCCTTACCATGTCCACCTTTTTGGCTCTCATGAATGCTCTATTTTTTAATTTATTTGTCTTTAATGCTTCTAGTCATCCACGCCAGAATCTTCCCAGATTTGTTATATTTCCTTTTAACTGTGATATATTTATCAATTATTTGATTTATTTTCCAGCCAAAGCAACCCACATATTGGATACAGTTTTATTATGAAAATCTTCCCTCCACTCCCATCTATTGAATTCTTCCCTTATTTTATTATAATTTTATGATAATTTTTCATATTACTTTAGTAGTGCTAGTTGTGTTACAGTTTATTAAGTTTTGCTGTAGATTAATTTCTAGCTCTATAATGGTACAAACCAGAAGTGGTAAAGGAAACTCGACCCTGGTGGTAACACCTATAGAAGTTGACACCAGGAATGACATCAGGGATGGTGGTTTTCTGGGTCAGAAATTTAAATTAACCCCAAATGTCCAAAAAAGTAAAGGAAAGAATAAAGGAAATAAATCGGTAAAAATCATGAAAAAAAATGGTAACCGATACATTTACATTCGTTGAACTCTCTAACTGATATTTTTGTACTTAAAATTCTTCTGAAAATTTGGAGGAAAATAAAACTGGTAGTGCAACTAAAAAAACAACTTAAGATAATAGACTTATGGGCTAATGGAAAAAAGACCCAAAATACCTCTCTCTACACTAAATGTTCTGCTTTCCAAATCAAAATTGGGAAAGCAGACCTGGAAAAATCAGTTTCCATGGCTAGCGACATCCATCCAAAAATCCTCTGGTAATCCTGAAGAAAATTCCTTTGACAATTATGAATGGGAAACTTTCAGAAAGAAAGAGAGAAAGCAAGTGGTTATAAAAGTTAAAATTATTCAGCAGTAGTTTTCTCCTCTGATTCTTTTTTAATTTTTCTTATATGGATAATTGTGGTATGCCTAGATTACAAAATGATCCTGATTTGAGACGTGAAGGATTACTTCTGCATGCTCCAACCCTTGTCATATTGAATAAAGGGAATAAGGAAAATGTAGAACTGAAGGGTATTATTCAGGAACTCAGTACAACAATAGAAGGTATAAAAAAGATGGATAAAGCAAATAGTGATATACCCATGGAAAGCTAGTGTCCTATTTCTAATATATCAGGAACAATGAGCATTCCCCAAACTGGTATTATTAACCATGATGAAGAATTTGTTTGAACAGGGAAATTTTTCAGCTAGCTCTTATTTATCTAAACAAATGTTAGAAATAATTAAGAACAGATACTATGCAGACATAGTTGTCCTTGACAATATTGCAGCTTTAAAAAAAGAGATGAACAGTTTTAGAGCACTTATTTTTCAAAATCTGATGCTTTTGTGAAATCTCAATAAAAACATGAGAACATAAGAAGAGAACCTAAGTGAAGAAAATATGCTACTAAAAGCTAAAAAGGAGAATAAAGGGGTTCAAGTGAAATTACCACCCCCTTTTGATCCAAATAAAAATAAAATGTGTTTCTGTCAAGCTGAAACAACAGGCCAAATTAAAATGGGAAATTTAAAATCCCACACAAGACAGAGTAGACATCGGGGGAAAGGAGGAAAAATAGTCAAAGACAAAGTTAAGATCATAGAACAAAGTAGAAAGGATATAAAGAAGGGGAAAATTATGTCAGCCCCAAAGACAGAAAATTGAATTTTAAGAAGAGGAAAAGCAGAATCAAAACAAGAATTAAATAGTTTAGGCTCAAATGAGATGACTAAACTGACTTATGAGGAAGTTTCAAGCTCAGAGATGCTGATGTCAGCTGGAGGAGGGGATACTGAGGCCAACAATAACTTATCTTTAAATATAACTACATCAGGTACAGAAGCACAGGCTAAACAAGAAATTGGAGAAGTAGAATATCTGATAGAAATAAAAGGAATACCTAGATCAGTAACTGAGACCAGGGAGGAATTAACCAGGAAAATGATATATTTGCTTGGGATAATGTCAAATTCAATAAAAGAAGAGATATTTATTATGAAGAGACCAAATATGAACTTTATGATACAGTACTTTTATACTGCCAAACTAATGACACAGCCAAACTAATTATGGTCAAAACACTTTGCTGGAGAAAATGAAAATTGAAATCATGATAACTCTTTAGTTCCTAGAATTAATTTCACAGAATTTGTGACAGATAAAGACAAAACTAATACTGGGCAGACTAGATGGGCCAAGCAGTCCTTATCTGCCGTTAAAGTCTATGTTTCTATGTTTCTATGTGTTGAAACAGATCACTTGATATCAAATACAATAAGGGCAGAAAAGGAAAAGAAAGATGCAGAAGATCTAGCTAAAGTAATTGAAATAATTGATGAATATGGAAAAATACAAAATAAGGGTTGGCTTTGTAGAACAATCACAATATTTGGATGGGAGGGACCCTGAGCGTAGTGTAACAGAAGAACTGCTCTCCTTTCTTTCTAGAATTTCGGGCCTTGAAATATCCAGGAATATGGTGGAACATAATAAAACTTATAGATACAAATTTATGCCTAATCAAATAGATGTTACTTTCAAAAATCCAGGGGTGGCCAAAATATTCTTAGATATGGCAGAAAATCTTGATAAATTGGGTATATACATTATACACCATCAAGACTTTGGAAGTGGGGTTGGAGAGGTATGCTCCAATGAACCTATTAAGGATGAAGATCACCCCAATGGAATTTGAAAACGGGAGAGATACAAATACCTTTGAGATTCTAATAAATTTAGAATCAGATTGACATCATAAGACAAACACATCTGCCTGGGAAGATGGTTATAGTAGGAGGAAATTAACTATCTTATCATAGAATATTAAGGGTTTACATTTGAAAATTGCAGATTCTGAGGTGGCCAATTTCCTGGAAACATTTGATATAATAAGCCTCCAGGAGACCTGGTGTATGGAAGAAATAATCACCAGTCTCCCTGGTTATGCAGCTTATAGTTATGCAGCTATAAGAGATAAGAAATTTGGCAGGTTTAAGGGAGGTTTAATATTTTATGTTAAAACCAGTTTGAATTTGAAGGTGAAAGAATATTGTCCTAAAATTCACAATATTTTAGTTCTAAAACTTATAGAAGGCACTCAAAGAATAATATTGTGTAATGTTTGTTTTTCCCTAGGTCCAATAATATAGACATAGAGAATCTTTACATTTTAAACCTTAAATTACAATTGAATGCAATTAGTGAGGAAGAAAGAAATTGGACAATTTTATTCTTGGAGACTTTAATGCAAGAATTAAGGTGGAAACCTGGAAAGCACATATTCAACTTTGCTGATTTTATGGAATTAATAAATCCTAGATTGACTTCTTTAAGGTTTTAGAAAGAGGGATCAATTGCAGGGGAAGACAATTATTCCCTATGCTAGCTAGTAGAAACTTTGCATTCTGAATGGATGAACCAGTGGAGATAGTTTGGAAAAAATAACTTTTATGGGTCCTTTGGGCTCCTCCTCACCTGATTTGATTTGGGCAATTTTGGAGGCACTTAAAATAACCCATCAGTTGGAAATTATGGATCGTACAGAATCAGCTCATCTTCCATTGTCCCTTATAATAGATGATAATCTTGTCAGAGTAATCCTAAATGAGGTGAACAGGGTAGAGCCTGTGGAAATTATAAATGAAAAAATAATTAGATGGAGCTCAATTTATCATGCTCAGCTGGAGGAAATACTTTATTCCAGAGAAACACTTGGAATCCCTTCTCAAGATACAGATAATCTCTCTAACTTGACATTTATGATATCTGGGAAAATATTCAAACAATCTTAACTAATTTTGTAGAAAGAATAGAGTAATCAAACAAGGCTAACAAAATTTTGTTAAAACTTAGTTTAACCAAAGATGCAGAGAAGCTAAAGCTATTTTCACCAGGACACTAAGACAGCATAGGTGAAAAATAATTAAAAACAGTACAGACCATTTGGTCTTAAGGAAAGAAAGGGAGAAATATAAGAAAGTACTAGAAGAAGAAAATAATAAATATTCCTTCCAACTATGGGAAAAATTAAGACAAGCCGTACTTGAAAGGGATTGCAAACAATTCTGGAAAATAGTAGCACAAGGTTATAATAAATATCAAGAGAAAATAGAATGTTATATTACTCCACAAACCTGGACTGACTGTTTTTCAGAATTGTACTTCACAAAAGATGAAGAAGAAATGGAATTTGATATCAGATATGATGTTAATTTCCCAAAGTCCATCTTGATTACAGAGAGAGAAATCTTTAGCTCTCTAAATTCCTTAAAATCAAATAAAGCTCCTGGTCCTGACAGAATCATAGGAGATGTTTATAAATCATTCAAAGACTGGTGGGTACCATTTCTTTGTCAAATATTCAATGGATTTGTACAAAACCTGAAATTTCCAAGAGCTGGTCAGGCAGCATTATAATCTGATTTACAAGAAACATAACCAAAAGATTCTAAGATGTACAGGCCCATTAGCCTACTAGGCGTGTCCCAGAAAGTCTTCTCAGAAATTATACTTGGTAGATTACTAAATTGGTTGGAAGGGAACTCAGTTTTGGATGAGGCCCAAAATGGATTCCCAGGGAACAGGTCTACAGTCCATCATTGCTACATTTTACACCATTATTATTTTTTTTTATTTTATTATTTAGCTTTTGTTGACCGGGTAAGTGCACTAGACAAATCCTGCCTATTTTCAGGCACGACCCGGGGGAGGGAGATACAGATGAATGCCAACTGACCTTGAACCAGATTAAGCTGTTGGTGGTATTTTTAGTGAATGAGGGAAATTTGGCCAGGACACCGGGGAAATTCCCCTACTCTTTTCGATAAGTGCCATGGGATCTTTAACATCCACCTGAGCTACCACCAATCCAGGCAGATGGGACCTCGGTTTAACGTCTCATCCGAAAGACGGCACCTCAGAAATGCAGCACCCCTCTCATGCTGCATTACAGTGTCAGTACTGGGATATTAACCCAAGTGCCAGATGTGGGAACTGAACCCACAGCCCTCTGATCTCCCGGCCTCAGAGGCGAGTGTGCTACCTACTGAGCCACTGACACTGCTAAGCCTGGAAATACACCAAAATATGGAGAACAAAATTATTTTGCTGTTTCATGGACTTTTTTTGCAGCTTTTGATAGCATCACCAGAAAAATCATTAGGTCCACTTTGAAAGAACTAAAAATTGAGAAGACTCTCTTGGATATCATCATTAGAATATACAGTATATGGGCAAAGATTCAATATAACTAGTATGAACATACCACTGATGAATTTCAGACTAATACTGGGGTTAGATAGGGCTGTATTTTAGCCCCCACCCTCTTCAATATTTATATAAATCATATTTTACTCCAAATCAAACAACTGGATTTTCATGCACCTAAAATTAATGAGTTCAGAATAGACAGCTTAGCATATGCAGATGATTTGGTTTTGTTGTCTACTTCTGCACTGGGTCTGTGGAAGAAATAGAAACTTCTTGAAACCCTTTTTAGAGATAGAAAACTAAAGATAAATTTAAACAAAACAAAAATTCTAATTTTTGGAAACAAATGCAGACATGAACTGAAATTTGAAATAGATGGTTAACAAAATAGAGGTAGCAAACACCTATGACTATTTGGGTGTGCATTTCTCCCATAATTTAAACTGGAGAAGGCATTCTTAGGATGGCAGAGAAAGGGAAGATACTATTGATGGGAGACCTGAATATGCCAGATGTTAACTGGAGCACATTTGCTGCAGCCACATCCAAGAGCAGGGTCATTCTCGATGCCGTACAGGTGGCATGCACCAGACAGCTAGTTTCAAAACCCACTCATGAGGTAGCAATCTTAGACTTAGTACTCTCAAAAGGGGAAAGTGAGAGGATCTCAGGTCTAGAAGTGGGTTGCCATCTGGGAATAAGTGACCATTAAACAGTGTGGTTCACAACAAACTCAGCTACAGAGTCAAGCCATACAAAAGTGAGGGTACTGGACTTTAGGAGAGCTTGACTTTGTCAAGATGGAGAGTGCCTTAGAAAAGCACTAGCAAACAGGCTAGAAGGAGGCATGGGCAACAATGGGAAACATCAAAACTGCCATCGCAGAGGGAGCAAGCCTTTGTGTGAAGCAAATAAACAAATCAAAATCAAAGAAAAAGCCACTATGGTTCTCAAAAGAGGTAGTGGGGAAAGTCAGGGAGAAAAAGATAGCATACAGGTTAGCCAGCCTGGGAGTGGGTCCCAAGATGACAGCCTGGGTAAAGAATTGGCTGGAGAATAGGACACAGAGAGTAATAGTTAATGGAGTCCACTCTGAAGAAAGGGGGTTACTAGTGGGAGTGCACTTGAAGTTCAGTATTATGACCGGTCCTCTTCAATGTCTTTATAAGCGACATTGCAGAGGACTGGAAAAAAGTATGTCTCTTTGCAGATGACACAAAGATCTGCAACAGAGTTGGATGCACAAGGTGGGTGGAAAGGATGAGAAGGGACTTGGCAAGGTTAGAGGAATGGTCAAATGTATGGCAGCTTAGATTCAATGCTAAGAAGTGCAGGTAATGCACCTGGGAAACAAAACCCAGGGAAAAGTACACAATGGGGAGTTAGATACTAACAACACGAAAATGGAAAGGGACCTGGGGGTAATCATATCAGATGACCTAAAGGTGGGCAAGCAATGTGAGAGGGCAGCAAGGAGGGCTGGGGGGATACTGGGATGCATAGGGAGAGGCATCACCAGTAGAAAACAGGAAGTTATTATCCCTCTGTACAGACAGCTGGTGAGACCCCATCTGTAGTATTGAGTGCAGTTCTGGAGACCCAATCTCCACAAAGACATAGACAGAATGGAAGCTGTCCAGAGGAGGGCAACTAAAATGGTGCAGGGTCTGCACCGGAAGACATATGAAGAGAGACTTAAGGAGCTTAATATGTATAGCCTCGAGGAAAGAAGAGTGGGAGGGACATGGTAGAAACTTTCAAGTACCTCAAGCGAATCAACAAAGTCCATGAGGGTAGCATCTTTCAAATAAAGAGGTGTGCAAGAACAAGGGGAACAATTTGAAGATGGGGGGCACTCAGAGGTAATTTAAGGAAGTATTTTTCACAGAGAGGGTTGTGGATGCATGGAACAGCCTTCGGAGCAGGTTGTGGAGTCAAAACAGTGGTGGAATTCAAGCATGCATGGGAAAGTCATAAGGCAATTCTAGGGGGTTGGGGTAAGAAGAAGTAGGCTGCTGGTTAACTAGGATCTGCAGCTTGTCCATTACCTAGGGAAATGGTCAGAGTGGGTTGGCCAAGCGGTCCTTATATGCCATCAAATTCTGTTTCTATGTTTCTATTCAGGAAGTATAAGGAAACACAGAAGGAGCAGGACAGAGAGCTGTACCAGTTAAGACAGAAGGATTCCTAGAGGGAAGTCAGATTAGCAAAGGCCCAGACTGAGGAAAAGAAAGCCAACTCAGTTAAGAAGGGGGATAAAACCTTTTATAGATACATCAGGGAGCGTAGAAAGACAAAGGGAGGGATAGTGAGGCTGAATAGAATGGATGGTGGGTGGGCAGAGAGGGGCAGTGAAAAAGCAGGGATACTGGATGAATATTTCCGCTCAGTATTCACAAAAGAGGAGGGGGTGAGGTGCCTAATACAATTAACAGAAGCACTATTGATAGGGGGGTCGATCCTAGTCCTTTCACAGAAGAAAGGGTTTTGAAAGAACTCCTAAAACTAAAGGTGGACAAAGCAATGGGGCCTGATAGAATTCACCCTAGAATTCTAAAAGAATTAAGGGGAGAACTAGTGAAACCACTGACTACCCTTTTTAACAAATCATGGGAGGATGGTGTGGTACCTGAGGACTGGAGGAAGGTGGATGTGATTCCCCTTAGCAAAAGTGGGACCAAGACAGAGGCAGAAAACCACAGACCTGTCAGTTTGAACTCTGTGGTAGGGAAAGTGATGGAATCACTTCTGAAGGAAAGAATTGTTGAGTACCTAGAGGCCATTGGGGCACAGGACCCAAGACAGCATGGGTTCACAGTGGGAAGGTCATGTCAGGTGAATCTAATTGATTTTTCTGACTGGGTGACAAAAGTAGTAGATTAGGGAGGGGCTGTGGACATGGTCTACCTAGACTTTAACAAGGTATTTGACACAGTCCCACACAAAAGATTAATTGTCAAATTAGTCAGCCTGGGAGTGGGTCCCAGGGTGGTAGCCTGGGTAAAATATTGTCTGGGCAACAGGACACAGAAGGTAATTGTAAATGGAGTCCACTCTGAAGAAAAGGGGTTACTAATGGGTACCATGGTTCAGTACTGGGTCCAGTCCTTTTAATGTCTTCATAAGTGACATTGCAGAGGGACTGGAAGGAAAAGTATGCCTCTTTGCAGATGACACAAAGATCTGCAACAGGGTTGATGCACAAGGAGGCATGGAAAGGATGAGAAGGGACTTGGCAAGGTTGGAGGAATGGTCAGAAATATGGCAGCTTGGATTAAATGCAAAGAAGTGCAAATTAATGCACCCGGGAAACAAAACCCATGGGAAGATTACACAATGGGGGGAGGTAGCAACAACAACAGAAATGGAAAGGAACTTGGGGGTAATCATATCAGATGACCTTAAGGTTAGCAAGCAATGTGAGAAGGCAGTAGGAAGGGATGGGGGCATACTGGGATGTATTGGGAGAGGCATCACCAGCAGAAAACAGGAAGTTGTTATCCCTCTGTACAGACAGTTGGTGAGACCCCATCTGGAGTACTGCGTCCAGTTCTGGAGACCCCATCTCAACAAGGACATAGACAGGATAGAGGCAGTCCAGAGGAGGGCAACTAAAATGGTGCAGGGTCTGCAAGAGAAACCATACGAGGAGACACGAAAGGAGCTTAATATGTATACTCTTGAGGAAAGGAGGGAGAAGGGGGACATGATAGAAACTTTTAGATACCTCAGTGGAATCAACAAAGTCCAAGAGGGTAGCATCTTTCAGAAAAAGAGATATGCAAGAACAAGAAGACACAATTTAAAGATAGAGGGGGGACGGTTCAGGGGCAATGTGAGCAAGTTTTTTTTCACAGAGAGGGTGGTGGACACATGGAACAGCCTTCCTGAGGAGATTGTGCTGTCTAAAACTGTTGGAGAATTCAAGAATACACGGGTCAGACATAAGGCAATTCTTGTGGGGGATAAGAAGAAATAGGCTGTTAGTTAACTAGGATTTACAGCTTATCCTGTAGGTAGGGAAATGGGCAGACTAGGTGGGCCAAGCGGTCCTTATCTGCCGTCAAAGTCTATGTTTCTATGGAATAAGCATATAGAATATATTAAAAATCAAAAATGGCCTCGGCAGTAAATCCATTTAAAATATTCCATGCCAAAATGGGGAAGACCTCGATTAAAGGAATTTTGAAGGTCTTAAATGCTAAAATTAAAACTAGCATATTATATAAAGGTGAAGTGTGGGGTTTTACTAATATTAATCCATTAGAAACCTTACTCAATAAACTATATTGCTACATTCTTATGTTACCACCTGGGACCCAAATTGTATTCTTAAATTAGAACTTGGTCAGCGTTCTTTAATTTCTCTAATTAAGAAGAGACAAATTATGTTTCTTCTTAATGTCTTTCTATTACAAGACTCTCGGTTTCCCAGAAAGTGTCTTGAGGAAGAAATCTGAATAGATAAATTGGGCTACATACATCCACTTATGCACCTAGTTAAGAAAACTATCCTTCCCTCAGAACTGGGACATATGTTACATGATATCTATGTAAGACCTTGGGATGAGATTGTTTTACAGTCAAACATAGATTACAAGATTTAGATATAAATCAAACATTTTCCAAGCTCTCTCAGTTAAAACTTCATTGTGACTATAAGCACTTTAAAACTACTTGGGGCCTTGAGCCCTATCTACTTCACTTAACTTGTCCCAAATTCAGAAGAGCGTACTCCAGATTTAGAACAGTTAGCTACAATGCTCAGTTTAATCTATAAATACAAAAAAGAAACAATGTCTTGTCTCCATATTGTAAGTGTGGCAAACCATTCGAAGATGACTTAAAACATTGTCTTATTGTGCCTCTTTTGATCAAAGTAGAAATGGTTGGGTGGACTGCTAAGTGGTCTTACCCTCCCCCAACAGGATTATAGAATTCCTTTACCTGTAATAAGTAAATTACACTGGAGAATGTAGCCAAATGTTTGTTATCTATATTTTCTAAGGATTAGATTTAATGAATGTGCGGTAAAAGGTTTTGTGCAATATCTGGATATTCTTTTTCAAGAATGAGTTTGTAAATTGACAGGCATTTTGATTATAGAATATACTTTTACACTTGTTCTAATATATTTATTAGATATGTCACTAAATTTAGCATATTGTAGTAGCTTATGCTGAACAATAAAGACTTTTTGTACTTTACACACTCTGCAATGCTTTCTGCCAATTTGCCGCCATCTCATCCTCACATACTCATCACTGCTCCTTCTACTCATCCCTTTCCATCCTCACAAAACCAGTCCCAAGGTGTTTCTCTTATGTCCAAGTACTAGTTTGAGTCCAGCCCTCTTACCTATCCTCACTCCTCTAGCCCATCCTCTTCTCCTCCTACTCCTTCAACTCCAGGGACACCACACTGTCTCCCATCCCTACCCTGACTTCTCTGATGGGCAGTCTGCCATCTTCTGTTTTCTTCCCTCCATCTGGAACCCCCATGCTTCATGCATCTGCCTCTACCCTCACTTCCTACCCTTAGACACAAGCTTAGGCTTTTACCTGCTCCTTCCTGTTCCTGCCAACCCTCCACATGACCCTTTTCTCTGCTCCTAACCTCTCCTCTTGCTAAGACCCCTCCACCCTTTCATGATTTTCTCTCTAACCTGTAAACTTAAACTGCCTGTTTTACTCATGTGCACTGCCTTTGCCTTGTCACTTCTTACAGACACTGTGCACTTAACTTAGCTTTTGTCTCCCTTGTATGCAACCCAGGGAACTAACTGTATGATCCATTTGCCATGATGGGTTCACCTGCATGTTTGTTATTCTGTTATATCACTTTTTAATTCATCATTGCAACTTCACTTTTATAGGTAAGTGTAGTTTTGCATTCCGAACTCCCCCTTCCCTCTCTCCTGAGTCGCACCTGGAAACAAGCCTCAGATCAGTGTGCCTTTCCCGATCAACAATTTTTAAATAAATACATAACTTAAAGACATAATGTTTCCGTGAAGCTTCATCTTCCTTCTTCAGAATGCATCACCATTATAGGTGGCTATAGGCCTCCGTCTTTAGGTGATGAAGTCCTTAATATACTGAAATCCCTATTCTTGGATGCTAAAAAAGAAACAATATTCCTAGGGGATCTCAATATGGATTGGCTAACCCCAATCTCACTGCCTTAAATCCTCTCATGACGAGCTCGGCCTAATGCAATTAGTCAATGAACCTACAAGGAACAATGTCCTAAACACTGCCAATAGTTCCATTTAGATGTGATATTAACCACTCACGACATAAAATTTCACATTCAGCTGTGTTCCATAATGATATGAGCGATCACAGGATTGTTGTTTGCATAAGATCTCATATTAATGTCTGAACACAGCCTATCTTTATAACAAAACGGTCCTTTCACAAGTTTGTTGCAGCAAACTTCCTTTCTGACCTAGATAGGATCAGATGGCAAGATCTTTACCTAGCCAAAGATGTCAACGAGGCAGTCTCCATCCTTAATATCAACCTCACAAGTCTGGTAAATAAGCATGTCCCTTCATCAAAGTTAGGGTATGAAACAACTCTCACCCCCTGGTTCACCCCAGATCTTAAGGCAGCTCTTATAATCCAGGATGAGCTCTGGGTGAAAGCAAGGCATACCAAGAAACCACTGCATTGGCAGGCTTTCAGAACAGCTAGGAATACCTGTGTGAAAAGCATTCATTCTGCCAAAGCTAAGTTCTACATCTTTACCATGGAACAAGTACAAAGGAACCTGCACAAAATATGGAGGACACTTAAATCTACAGAAAAGCGGCCTACTGCCCACTCCATTCCAACAAAGATAGTCTCAAATGGCAGGGTGGTGGAAAGTAAGTCCTTAATCCTCGAAGAATTTAACTCCCACTTCGTCACAGCAGGACTAGCTTTTTGACTCCTCACCTTATGCTAGCACTGCGACGAGCCAACCAAGTCCTTCCCCCACATCTAGCACAGCATCTTGCCCATTTCAACTGCGTGAGCTAAACTATAAAGAAGTAGAAGATTCTCTCCTTAACTTGGACATCAAAAAAAGTGCAGGGGACGATGGCCTAGACCCCTTCTTCCTAAGATTAGGATATGCCCATCTCTCTGCCCCCATTCTTCATATCTTCAATCTCTCCATTACATCTGCTACTGTGCTGTCCTGTTGGAAATCCACACATATCCTCCCCCTGTTTAAATCTGGTGATCCTTGCAATGTGAATAATTACAGGCCTATCTCCATCTTGCCTATCTTCTCTAAAGTTTTTGAAAAACTGATCCATAACCAACTAAAAACTCACTTGTAAACTTTTTTTCTCATTAACCCAGCTCAATCTGGTTTCCGAGCAAATCACAGCACAATCTCTGCTTTAGCGAAAGTAACCGATGACTGGGTCACTGCTATAGATGCTAAGAAGATAACTGGAGCAGTCTTCTTGGATCTTAGTAAAGCTTATGATACTGTTGACCACAACCTGCTAGTCAATTGCCTCACTAATTTGGGTGCCATGTCCTACACTACCCAGTGGTTCTCCAGTTGCCTAACAGGTAGATCCCAGAAAGTAAAAGCAAATGGCTTTTTCTCTGCTTCTTTGCCAGTTGTCAGAGGAGTCCCTCAAGGCTCCATTCTAGGCCCTATCTTGTTTTCATTGTACATTAATGACCTTGATTCTAACATATCTACGTCCAATCTGCATTTCTTTGTGGATGACACTGTGCTGTATACCTCTGGCTCAACGTTATCCTAAGTTAAGGGGGTGCTTCAAGCGGACTTTGCCCAACTTGAACATAATCTAATAAAGGCAAAGCTTCTGCTTAATGCAAAGAAAACCAAAGCTATGATATTCTCTAGTAGTACCTCCACAGGCACCTCCCATACCCGCCTAAAGACTTTATTGTTACCACGTTAAGAGAACCACTGGAAGTTGTTTCCAAATTTAAATATCTGGGTATCTGGATTGACAACAAGCTTTCTTTTAATGACCATAGCGAGGACTTATCCAGGAGGCTGAAAGCCAGACTAGGTTTCTTCTTTAGAAATAGGCCCCTCTTCCCCCTCAAGACTTGAAATAGGCTCATTCAGGCTACTTTTCTTCCCCTTCTTGACTATGGTGATGTAATTTACTCTTCCACTACTCTCACAAACCTAAGTAAACTGGACATCCTCTACCACCATGCGTTATGGTTTATTACCAACTCCCCTTAATGTTCGCACCACTGTGACCTGTATGCAGCTGTTGGCTGGACATCTCTCACCACTAGACACTTGCTCCATGCTGGTCTCTGGACCCTTAAGCTGCTCCTGCACAAACTACCAAGTTAACTATCATCTCTCATCTCTCATCTGTATTTCTCACAGTGCATACTCTCTCAGGAAATCTGACTTCATTCTGCTGGACATACCCAGGACACGGACCTCCTTTGGTAAATGCGCTATTGCGCATGCCCTTCCCTCTATTTGGAACCAGCTCCAAACTGTGCTGAAACTAACTAGTATAGTTTCAATTAACTTCTACAAAGTGCTAAGTGCAGCTAATATAAAAGATATCTGCAACTGTTATTAAGCCCCTTCCCATCCCTATGTGTGCCTTACACATTTATGTGTAAGACCTTCATCGCCTTATGCATGCTAATTACTTATTGTTCGCACTATCATTTAACCAAGACATGCTTAACATTCTCTTAGCTTCTGACTTCCAAGCTGTTACCACTACTGCAAGCATCCCACACCTGCTCCCCTTCCCCGTCCTATTCTTGGCTCTCTCCACGTATATAGTATTTCTCTCACTCTTCCAAGCCTCGAATACTTTTTTTTACCCTTTATTCCCTGTCGCTGCTCAATTATACTAAATTTATTTATTGCAAACACCAGTTACCCTGCCTTGTACTGCTGGCATTCTACCCTGAAGTGTTCACACTATGTACCATATGTCTTCTAACTATCTATTGTCATCCAATGTTGTATCCTGTTATGTAATTTCCTGCTTGTACTAAGTGAACACATGAATACATGTTATACTATTGTACTATCAAGTATTTTTATTTATGTAATGTTCTCCATCAGTGTATATGTCTCAGGACCCCCTTGTGAATGAGCTTGCACAATGGAGTTTTCCTGCAATAAACTTGAACTTGAACTTGAACATAAATATATGGCAGCTATTTTTTACAATGTCTTCTCTATATGGTCAAAACCTGGAGATTTCTTACTATTTTTTTTTTTTTTTTGTAGTACTTCCTTCTGCTTTATAACTTTTTTTTTAATTTACAGTTTCTTCACCTTTCCACAGAGCTGACAGGTGGCTCTGGCTCCTCCCTTGGAGGAGCTCACCTCTCTGGCCCAGCATCCCACACCGATCCTTCCTGGGTAGATCCCTCAGTGGTATCTCCCCTTGACAGGGCCAAGGAGAGGAGCGTCAACTCCCCCGCCCTCCAGCCAGCATCCAGATCTGGGGGGGATGGTGCATAATCTGCTGGGCCATCATGGAGCCTACCAGCTCCAACTTCCTCCTGATTTTCTCCCTGGGACCCACAAATGTGCAATGGGCAAACGGCTTGGCTCTGCATCTGTGGAGGCAGCCTCATGCCCGAACATGAGTCCCACCCCCTTCTGGCTGCGCACCTGTGCTGATACCCAGCCACAGCTGGGTGTCAGTCTACAGAACTCAGCACTGCTCCCGAGGAAGGAGAGCTGTCTATAGATGCTCAATCCTTCCTCACCCCTACCAACCCCCTAGTAACCTGATTCTATTTTCGAGCCCAGGTCACCAGTGTGGCATGAGGTGTGGAATCCAGTGTCTTAGCCCTCAGCACCACCGGGTCAGCTCTCTGCTATATAATTTTAAAATAAAATGTTGGACTATCCCGGGTAGCCTTGTTGATAAATTTGCTCTAGCACAGTCTATTGTTTTATTAGAATCTGAAACCACTGGAATACTTATACATTACATACTTACACTGCTGTTAGTGTTAACTGATTGTGACCTGAATGAACTAGAACACATTGTACAAGTTTTATTGAGATGTTACTGGTACCAGAGATTTAGGGAAAGGTATTTAGCCCAGTACTACAGGAGGGAGAAGGGAATATGATAACGATTTTTAAATATCTCACAGGGGTAAATAAGATACAGGAAGAACATATTTTTTGACAAAAAAGGTGCACAAGAACAAGGGGATGTGCTATGGAGTAGGAGGGGCTGATTTAGGAGAGCAATGAGTACATACTTCTTCATAAAAAGTGGTGAACTCCTGGAACAGCCTACCATCTGAGGTGGTGGGAGCAAAAACACTGGTGTTGTTCAAGAATACATGGGATAGGCATAAAGGAAGCACAGTGAAAAAGAATGGTGGGAGGGAGAAAGAACCAGTGATCTAGTAGAGTGTACAGTGATACCGTAGGTAAGGAAAAATAACCAGACTCGGTAGGCCATGCAGTCCCTATCTACTGACAAATTTTATTTTTCTATGGATTGGGATGTCTCACTGCTTTGCCCAATTCAATTTCTACTAAATCCACAGACCAAAGCAAGTGCCACAGCTGCAGTTAGTTTTCTAAGAGTTACTATCAGAATATGAAAAAAGAAAACTATTACTGGAGTGCATTAATGTATAGTTTTGATATATTAATATGTGTCCAGCTGCATGTACAGTATATTTTAATTATGATATTTTAATATTGTATGATGTGTGTATTTGTAATAGACTGAAAAGACAGATGAATGCTGATCAGTAAACCAACTGAACTGGATCCAAATGTGGGGTTACCAACAAATAATTTAGATGGGCATTCTGTTGTTTTATTATTTTGTGGATCCTACACCCTGCTGTTCTTGAAAACTGCCACTTTGGTAGACTACACAGACTACACAGAATTGAAACTGGTGAAGGTTTATTTGTGGCCCTTCCCTCAGATACTTGAACTGGTTAGTTCAATAAAGCAGAGGAACTTCTCAGCGGGAAGGAGCAGGTAGGCAGTTAGGGCCACCCTAGGTGTAGGAGGCAGAGTGAGGGGCTTCTATTTTGCAGTACAATCTGGGCTCAGCCTTTTGCTTATTCTTCTCTGATTGGAATCAGTTTCAGATGGTTATATAGTTCCTTTTGAAAGGCTAGCCTATTAAGTCAGTGAATTGTTATGGTTAAATAAGAAGGTAAGTGTGCATGTCCCCTTAAGGGCTGAAAACCCATGTCAGTCTGAAATATTCAGCTTCCCTGTAGCAGTCAGAATTCCAGAAATATTCATGTCTAAATTAACTGTTGATTAAACATGGCATCATTAATATTCTGGAAACTGAGAGACAGGAAGTGATTTCATTGTTTGATAAGTAAGCATTAACGCATGACAGGGTGTGTGGATAATGTGGATTAATGCACATCTCAGGGGTATTGTGAGTCATGAGGGCACAGCCCAAGTGCCCTCACATCCCCCAAGGTGTGCGTTAAGTAAACCATAACCCATGACAGGGTGTGCGTTTATTGGGGATTAACCAACAGCCCGGGTGCGTTGTAAGGCTGTCCTCACAACACCCGGGATGTTGATTAATCCCCAATAAATGCACACCCTGGAGTGGGTTATTGCGCTTATAATATGGGCTATACATATGTTGTGAACGAAATAAATATAGATGTTTCTGCATGACAAAAACAGAGGGACTTTATTATGTGTCCTTACACCACATTATGCCATAGTACAACAAACACAAAGGTATACTGAAAAAACACAGAAAGACAGAGCACACACAACCACATATACTAAGGGCACTGGTCATTAAAAAAGTTTATTTTCATACCAAAATGTTGGAGGCCTAAAAATCCTGACGCGTTTCAGATACTAACACATCCTTTATCAAAGGCTAAAGCCCCGATGAGAAAGCAGCAGTTAAATACTTTGCTTTCAGTGTGACATCATTCACAAAAAGACATTCAATTGGTTGACACATGATAGCTAAATGACACTCATCTAAATTCACTTAAGACTCATTTCTGCAGTTGACATACATCAATTAGCTAAAACAACTCCCAGATATATTCAAAGAAACATTTTAAGTAGCCTGGTAAAGGAAAACAAAAAAAAAGAATGGTGAGGATAGGAAAGAGGAAAATTAAAGAAAGGAACAAAACCACAAGGATGGGGAAGTAAAGGAAAAAAGGAAAAATTAAAGTAGAGGAGGGAAAGGGAAAAGAAAAACTGAGGGGGGAAGGGAATCAAAGAGAAGGGAAAAAGAGCTGTTTACAAAAGCACAATCATAAGCTCAAAACACTTTCTTTTTTAAAAAAGGCTTAAGTTCAAATCCAGAGTTAAGACCCTTGCCACTTTTTTTGCATTTAGATTAATAATCCAGAAAGCTTCTTGGGTGAGTAACATGTCATTAAAATTGCCACTACAAGGTTTTGGACAGGTCGTGTTAATACCCATGAAAGTAAAACTATGTTCCCCAATTTTCTAGAACATTTTGCTATACATGCTGCTGTAGCATAAGTAAGATCTTTTTTCTCTGTTGCCCTTATATGTTCTCTGACCCTCACTTTCATGGCCCTAATTGTTTTGCCAACATAGAATGCATCAGAACTACACCATGCTAGGTAAACTATTCCTTCAGAATCACGTGTAATAAGCAGTCTAATTTCATAATACTGTCCTTCCTGATGTACTTTAAATTCTTTATCTTGTTTTATATATGTGCACATGGTACATTTGTTACATGGGTGGCATCTTACTACACCTTTTCCTAACCACATCTATGTATTCTTATTGTTCACAAAATGACTATGTGTACCTCTATCTCCTATAGTAGGTGCTTTTTTAAAAAACATACGGGGAAGGACTGAAACCAATTGCTTTAGACCAGGATCACTGGCCAACACATTACAATGTTTTCTAACAATCTGTGTAACAGCATCTGCTTGTGCAGAATATGAAATCACAAAATTAAATCTGTTTTGCCCCTGTGATTCCTCATTTTTATTCTGACCATTTAAGAGACTAATAATTCTCCGCATATTTTTTCCCTTCTATAATTATTCTGTTGTTATACCCCCTTTGTTCCAACCTCAAACACAAATTTTCAGCACCGCTCTCAAAATCTTCTGTTTTACTACAGTTACGTCGCACCCTTTGGAATTGCCCCTTAGGAATATTCCTAGTAATATGTCTAGGGTGACAACTTTCAGCACATAACAGTGCATTACCATCATTGGGCTTCCTATAAATATTTGTTGAAACCCCACCATTACTCTCCTTTAAAATGGTGAGGTCCAAGAAACAAATCTGGGTCCTAGATGCCTCAAAAGTAAATCTTAAATTGCTATTCGTATGTTCATATATCTTACAAACTCTGTCAGTTCAGCCAAATTCCCTTCCCAAATAAAACATAAATCATCAATGTAACTGTTCTATAATGAAATTTTATCAAAAAATGAGTTGTTAGTTCTATCTAATACATAGTCATTCTCCCAGGCTCCCATGCAAAGATTAGCAATCGAGGGGGCACAAGTGGCCCCCATCACTGTTCCTTTAATTTGTAGAAAGAACTCATTGTTAAAAAGGAAAACATTACATTTAAAAACAAATTCTAACATTTTCAATAAGAACTCAGTGCTAGGAACACTACCATTTTCTCTCAGATTCAAAAATAGTGCAGCTGCATCCAGGGCCTCAGCATGTAGAATATTACAATAGAGAGCCTCTACATCCATCGTGACCAAGTAGCTTTCTTTCCCTAATTCTACCTCCTCTAATACTTTTAAGACATCCATTGTGTCTTTTAAATATGAAGGTAACATTAATACAAAGGGGCGTAGATGTGCATCCACACATTGTGATAGGCTCTCAGTAAGAGAACCAATCCCACTTACTATAGGGTGACCAGAGGGGTTAACCAGAGTTTTGTAAATCTTTGGCAGTAAATAAAATGTTACACTCACAGGAAAACCAGTAATCAAAAAATCTCTTTCATTTTTATTTATCTCATTTTTATGAAAAGCTTCCCTGACATATTAATCTATGATATATTTAAAATCCATGGTTGGATCTTCTCTCAATCTGGTATAATAAGTATTGTTTCCTAATTGCCTTTCCATCTCTGCCAGATAGTGACATTTATTCAAAATAACCACACAACCCCCTTGACTGCTTTTTTTATCACAATTTCAGCATTCTCCTGTATTGTCTTAAGTGCCAATGTCTCTTGTCCAGTCAAGTTCTTATAAAGCATTTCACATCGATTGTCAAGCAGGGCTTCTAAGTCTGTTTTGACCATTTGATTAAACACTTTTAAGGCTGCACTCTGAGGTGGACAAAAAGTGGAAGCAAGTTAAAAAGTTCATCCATTTTCTCTCTTTTCAAACTCACTCGTGTTAGAATCTTCTTTATCAAAGAAAAACGATTTCAGACTTAAGTTCCTAACAGCCAAATTTACATCCACCATAGTTTCAAATTTATTTGAAGGTATCGTGAAGGCAAAATTCAGGCCCTTGCTTAATACAACAGTCTAAGCATTTGTTAAGTCATAATTTGAAAGGTTAATTACCTGCGTGCTTGCAGTCTGTGTATTTACCAGCGCCTGTTGTAATTCCTGGGCTTCTGATAGTTCTGGGATCACCATCTTCCACGCCCGCGGTTTCCTCTTCCCCCTTCGCGTCCTTCTCGATCGTCATTGAAATCCTCCATTCCGGTCTCTTGTAGCCTGGGACTCCAGCGTAACATATATGGTGGTGCTGCTTCCTGCCTGTTTCTGTGAAAATGGCTCTGTCCATTAGGTTCCTCCAGAAAGTGTATGGAGCTTATGATTGTGCTTTTGTAAACAGATCTTTTTCCCTTCTCTTTGATTCCCTCCCCCCCTCGGTTTTTCTATTTCCCGTTCCTCCCCTACTTTAATTTTTTCCTTTTTTTTTCCTTTTTCTTTCTCCTTTCCCCCTCCATCCTCGTGGTTTTGTGCCTTTTCTTTTAATTTTCCCCTCTTTCCCTACCCCCCCCATTCTTTTATTTTTGTTTTCCTTTGCCAGGCTGCTTAAAATGTTTCTTTGAATATATCTGGGGCTTGTTTTAACTAATTGATGTATGTCAACTGCAGAAATGAGTCTTAAGTGAATTGAGATGTGTGTCATTTAGCTATTATGTGTCAACCAATTGAATGTCTTTTTGTGAACGATGTCATACTGAAAGTAAAGTATTTAACTGTTGCTTTCTCATTGTGGCTTTAGCCTTTGATAAAGGATGTGTTAGTATCCGAAACGCATCAGGCTTTTTAGGCCTCCAACATTTTGGTATGTACATAAACTTTTTTAATGACCAGTGCCCTTGGTATGTGTGGTTGTCTGTGCTCTACCTTGCTGTGTTTTTTTCTGATGTTTCATGGCATTGAAGCACCACATCCTCGTGCTTGTTCCTTTCTGGAGAAAAGCAATGGTATACTGTCAAGATAAAATACAGTACCATTGATAATGTTAACAGAAATATCTTTTTGTTCCATTTTCTGCTATGCTATTGATAATGTCAACATGTTTACAACCACAAACATCAATATTAACTACGCTTCCTTGTCTACTCTTACGAAAAGATTAACTATCTACTAAACGTTACAGGAAATGTTTTCTGTGTGTCAATAACACTGAAATTGGATGTATTATGTTTCATAACTTACACATTAAGAGACTACTGTGTTATGGTGTCATATCATTAACTTTTGCAACATTATTGCATCACTAACGTGTAACGTACATAATGAACTTCTCTGAACTTAATGCAACATTGCGATGTTACTTGTCTCTGTGACTTCAATATGTCACGCTTCTCCAATGACAGTACAACAGTAACACTTGTTATTAATACACTTACGGTTGGGCTGTCCTCACATTATCTGGTACTGTCACTACCTCTAACACTTTAGTGACTATGATAATGACAATTTACAGTTCCATAATTTTGGAATTGCTCAAACTGAAATGCTGCTGCTAACATTTCTTCTTCACTTATTTCCATCAATGCTTTTTCTCTTTGGACAGATGAACTTTTTTTCTGCATATTTACATTACTGGTCACAGTTGTCCTTGTTCTTCTGACACCACTTCGGCATTCTGGAGTTTTGATCATTGATGGTGCTCCACTAGACCTTAGTAGCTTACTCCACTTTTGCCGATCTGAAGTTGATGCAGCCCAATAATTCTTCAGACTTGCCTCACACTTATGCCCTGTTACAGTCATTATCTTGCGAGAAGCTAGACTTGCATTGGATAATATTTGCACAGCTGTGCTTCTAATGCTGTGATTCATGTACCATCTAGATAGTTGTGCACTTTCAGATATTTTGGGCATCATGTTCCCAAGATAATTCACTCCCATTGGTTGCTGTGTGTACCATACTTTGTCACTGGAGTGAATTACTCTTTTGGGGTGCAAATATAATGCTGTTGCACCTGGTGGACACTGACTCAAATAATCTTTGAACAGCTGAACAGGGCACAATGGGTTTTGTTTATCTGCAAATAGAAATCCACATAGGCTCTCTTGTTCTGTTCCATTACACACCGATGATTTTTGGTATGAGGGTTGAATGTTAGGGACAGATATTCTGTGCCATCTGCAAATTTATGTACACTGAATGAGTCTTGCCGAAGGTGTCAGACACCTTCTCTTCCTTGATGTGCAAGACAGAGTTGCAGTTCAAACCATACATGTTGCAACAGTCCAATTGACGTGTCAGGAGACAGTGCTTCTGATGACCGCAGCTTTACAAGATCTTCATCAGTAATAGGTGGGTGATGAGATGCATGATCTTTACCTTCCTTCCTCATTTTTTTCAATCATGCTATAAATACATTATTTGCAGATTGAAATATTGCATCCCCTGCAATGCTGACCTCTCTGCGATTCTCAACATTATTCACAAATCTGATAATTCCTGCTCGCAAGCAAATAAAGGAGCTCACGCTATCTTCTTATCCACCTCTGGCTTTCACACTTCCATAAAACTGCCTCAATAGTGAGCTTAACTCATGCAGTGGAATAGTTTTGAAGTTGATGCTCTCATTCTTAGTAGCAAGCCAGTCTTTCAACACATTTACTGCCAGCCTGTGCTTTTCTGTGTATTCTCTTCATCCTTTCTTTGCTCAAGTTTGTCTAACTCAGACTCAGACAGATACTGATGACATGAACTTCTACTACTTCCAGACAGACAAAACATCCTTCTTACTTTCACAGTTCTGCTCTGCATTACTCTATACTTTTTCATATCCATCCCTTTCTTGTCCCATCTCATCCTTTGTTGCAGTACTATACATTCCTTTCAATGCCTTTGCCCCACTTTGCTGCACTCCTTCAACACTTTGTTCTTCTTCACTATCATTTCTGCTTACTGTGTAATCCATTATATCCTGAACCTGATTTATTCCTCCACTGACTGCTTTCTTTTCTGTACTAATTCTCTCTTTATCACTATATCTCACATTCCCTTTGCTGCCTGTGCTTCTTTTTGCTACCACTCCATCAGGGAATTTGTACTGCAACCACTGATTCAAAGATAATTCCCCCCAAAATATTAAAATTTACTGACATCCCCATTTCTAATACTATCACTCCACTATTATCTGCACTACACCAGTGACCTGCACACTCTCAGAGGTACTTCTGCCTTGTATACAGTTTTGCTTGATGTGCAGTGATTTACATGCACTTCTAATTCCACCCCCCACTGACTACAGGAAAAAAAAAAAACACATCTATCACCACTATTTCACTTCAAATATCCCATTTCCTAACATTTAAACTCAATAGCTACTATATTGACAACATCCCTTCTACTTGTACATCACATTTCCTCACGTCGTTGTCTACACACCATACATACCAGACTCCAACTTCCCTGATATTTTTTCCCATGCACTCTCATTTTACAATCCATACTGATGTTCAACGAAATGAAGACAATTGTCTTACTCAGAATAGGCTGCATTCCTCTGCAACACAGCTCTGTTCTCCAATTACAGTCTCTCATTCTCTCCTATGCTGTGGTGCCACATCTGTCCATTTCTCCTCCAACACGAACCCTCTGACAGGAACAGACCATGACCACACTCTCCTACACAGCGCTACGCACACTACTAATCCTGTATCACTTTCTCCTCAGTTCTATCTACATTTCATTACAGTGAATACAGCTCACACATTGTTCTACAATGTTCTCCTCTATTCCCCCTAATATTACAGCATAACAGTCCAACCTCCTTTTCCTATAACTGTCCTCCCTCAACCACTACTGAACGTGCTACGCTTGTTATCTTATTATTTTGTGCACAATTCCTTTCATTCTCCCAATTCTGCTCCAACACACCTTCTGCTATCCTCCTCAGACATACTAACTCACTATGCTACTACGCTATTTTTAGTGAGGCGATCTAACAATACCTCATTCTCCAACTGCTACGGTGTCTATATACTTAATTTCTACTGTATGCCACAATTTGTCCCTTATCTCTGTATAGTTCTCCTACTAAATAGTACTTTGTGTGAGTCACACTGTCCTTCTGGTGGTTGGGTGGGAAGACTCGCTATGGTACATTTTTAATATTGCTACCTTTTAATATTTTTCTAACTCTATTAAATTAGTTCAGCTGCCACACTCTCCTGTACCTTGGGTACCTGCTCACCACTTGCTGCTACTGTGCATTCCCTGGTAATTCATACATAATCATCTGATTTGTCTTAACCAATCATTTCACTGCTTCGTCATTGCCCATGTTATGATCCACATACAGAACACCCTGGAGTGTGTTAATGCGCTTATTACATGGGTTATTTTTAAAGGATCAAAAAGATTTTTAATAAATGTGTCTTTTTGCTGTTTAAGCATGAAAAAAGCTACTATATCCTGCAACCTTGCAAAGTAGTCCCTAATGACAGAGAAGACAGTGACAGGGACACTGTAAGGTCAGGGCTTCCCCTCTCTGTCTCTTAATCTATCTCTTTCCCTATCTCTCTGTGCCTGTCTTGAATTCTCGTCATGATAGTGATTTGTTCACGGTGTCTTCACCGACCCCTCACTCTCCACACATACACATTCAAGGATCGCTTGAACTTGTGTCTGGGATAGGGATGGCAGACCAATGCCAATCACCGACACTCTGGAAAAACTTCATATATAGCTATGGGCTTCACCGGGTGCTTACCGTGCAACTGTCTGCAGTGCACTGCACTGTGATTCTGTGTACATGCAAAGGGGACAGAAAGAGAGACAGCAGATGTGAGTGGGACAGAAGCAGCTCACTGTGGGGAAAGACAGATGGAGCAAGTGCGATCCCCATTCTTAACATGCTGTCAGTATGCTGTACTACTACTCCCAAATTGTGCATTACTCACAGAGAGAGCCACAGAGCTGTGTGGTGTCCCTCTCTTCCACACTGTCAAGATGGCTGCTCAGCTGCTATCGCTATACCAGTCCATGTCCTGCGTTCCACACCACAGACACACACATACACAGTGCCACTGCTTGACTCACCCCACACACATGATCTGCACTCCCGATTGTAACTTGCATTTTAGGCAGCCACACTAGTGGAGTGCAGCTATCCCCTGAGTCACTCACTGCTTTTGGAACACTGTCCCCACAGATCGATGAGGTGTGTGGCATGATGAGGTGTGCTAAGCGGGTGCAGTGGCAAAAATACAGTTGCAGGGAGATAATGTGTCTGTAAAAGAATGAGGAGAGGTGCCCGAAATCCACTTGGTGGGTGGCTGAGAAGAAGCACAGAATTCCGGAGCACATACTTTGCAGAGTACAGAATGGACAACAGATGGGGGCGCACAAGTGTGTCCACTAGCACTGGTCTATCGACCTGAAACAACACCACAGCTATGCACTATGCACATGCCATCAGCCACCACTCAGCAACTTGCCATCTCTCCCACACAACACATTATTGCATGATTGCCACACAGACAAGTATTAAAACATGGGTGTCTGGAACATTGGTTTCTCCAGCACTTAGCAACAGAAAACAATGATTGCTGTACAGTGCCGAGAAATGTAATGTCAGAAAGAAGCATTGTTGTGCCCCTTGATCTTGCTGATGATGGACCTTATCACCCTGACAGTGCTGATAATGTGGATTATCACACTGTCAGGTGATGCTGCTACTCCCATCAGGTCAGTCCCTCTGCATGCCCATATAATAAGCTGTGTTTAAAGAGCAGGGTGGTAATTTCAAGTAAATAAGCAATTTAGCTACTTTTTTAAAAGTATCATCTTCTTAGTAAATTACTTTATATTTTTAGAATAATTGTTTTTGTAAATGCAATGAAACTAGTGAGTGTTTCTTTTACTTTCCAAACTGCTAGTAAAATTAATGCAATGGAATTCAGTATTCTGACAATGATGTCAGAAAATCCTAAATACAAGGAGCTGGATTCACAAAACTTCTGAAATTCCCACAGCTGTAGGAAAAACCTGATGCAAGTGGGTTGCCACTTGCAGATCCACAGGTTTCAACAGTTTTCCCACAGCTGCAGGTATTCACAACAGTGGAGACACAATATATGGTGGCTTGTGGGTAGTGTTGCCGGAGAAAAACCCTGCAGCTGTGGAAAACTGTTATGGCTGGTGGGACCAGCCGTAACACTGTCTGCAACTACTATGGCTATGCATAGCAATCTCCTCAGCTGTGGGGATTTCGGTCCACAACTGAAGTTGTGATGTGGGACTTAGTCTCACAACCATTTGTGAATCCAGACCAATGTCACCCAAAGTACTTTACTGAGAAATTGCAGATTTAGTGCTATCATTTTCAAAAGAAGTATACACTTCTTGAAATAAAACATTCCACTTTTACATGTTTTCAGGGTTGCTGTCCATCTGTTTTACTTTGCAATAAATAAACAAGTGACCATCTTTTGATTCTTTCTAACTAAAATCGGGTTAGAAAGAAAATATCACCCCTGCTACATCATAAAAAAAGCTTACAGATTATCAAGGGAGGATTGAGGTGGCTCAGCAGTTTGCACAATTGCATCAGAGACAGGAAGACTGGAAGGTTTTGTGTTCTAGCCCAACGCCAGAAAGTTGGGAGTAAAATTCCAATACTGACACTGTAGTGCAGTATGGGGGGGTGCTGCATTCCTGAGGTGTTGTCTTTCAGACGAGACATTAAACTGAGGTCCCATCTGCTTGTTATGGTGGTTATTCAGGTGGACGTTAAAGATCTTAAGGCACTTCATGAAAAGAGTCGGGGTATTTTTTATTAAAAAGTGAGAATCACACAAGCAAGTACCATTATTTTATATCACACTCATAAAAATTAAAAAGAAATTGCAAAGAAAAAACACAAAAAATCAGAAAGGGACCTAAATTAATAAGTGTCAAAATCATATGTAATTACTTTAAAGTATGTGCAATATTCTTTGGCAGTGTTTCCAAAGACGCTGAATTTTCAAATGTTCATTATTGATAAATCTTTCAAATACAATTTGTGTAGACTGTCCCAAAACATTTGTATAACTTCTTCCTGTGGAATGTATTTTTGTTGAATAGTAAGAGAGCATCTTGCCTGCCCTAAGTAATATTTGCATGCAGCAAAACATAACTGTAGGATACCCCAGTGAAATTTAGTCTAAGCATTTTGGTATTCTTAGAATTACCACTGAATAATCAATTTATTTAAGTAAAGGTTCTCTCCAAATTTGACTTGACTTTATCCAAAAATATTTACTTTATGGATGGTCAAGTAAACAAACTGTGCTCAGAGCCAACACAGCTGCAATGCTGCTTTAAGAGCACTCACAGGAACCCCCACCCAAAAAAAAAGTCCTCCATGCCCAAAATGACCACTGTGAGCTCAGTGGTCATGTGTAGCTTCACCGCAACTGGAAAGTGAAATCGCACATGCACAAGTGTGGAAGTGAAGTTGTGCATGCGCAAGAGCTCACGGTGGCCATCTTGGGAATGGCGGGCTCTTTTTTTGACTACAACTGTGGAACTGAAAAGGTAGTGATGGGCATCAATAAAATAGTCCATACATGGGTGGGGCTAGTGGGGCCATGGAGGGTAGGGACAGTGGAGAAATAACAGAAAAGCACTGACTGCAGCACTGTGGAAGAACAGAGGGAAGGTATCCAGTCATGTGCTTCCACTGTCCCTTCTCTCTTCTACATGATAGCAATACATCAGCATGGCTCCACCCATGCAGCTGTAAAAATGAGTCTGACTTTCTAAAACTCCTAGAAGGGAAGGGTGGGGGCATTCCCTTTCTACTAGTGCTTTATGCTTATGGGAACTGCTGACTGGTATTTTCTCATGAATACCCAACCCCAACTATATTCCACATAGCACTAGGAAGTATGGAATTAACCAACTGATGAGTGGCATCAGATAAATTATACTGTGAGCAACATTTCAATTCAAATGGAGGGGAGAAGTTGGTATTCATAATTACATCATACAGTTGCTTCATGGTTTTTGTAGTAACTTCTGTATATGTTACTTTCCATATTTTGAGTTTGATTAAAAGCAATTTAATGTACTGGGAAAGTAGACCTGTACTGTATATTCTTTCTGGATACACGCAAAAGTGCCAGTAGTCCGGTCTGATAGAAATGGCACAAGCCAAGCTTCTACTAGAAAAGCCCAAATAGTAGGACAGCCATACAGAATGAATTGAAGCAACATTATGGAAGATAAAAATGCTAAAAAAGAGCACTAGCAGATACATCATTGTAATACCATTATGTTCAGGTGTCTTATAAATTGTTTTCCTTTTTATAGGATTTATTCTTGAGTCCCATAATCCTTGAAAAAATAAAATATAAAGTTTCATTTCTATTTTTATGGGGAAAGCAAAAACATAAATAAGAAAGTAAAACTTGGGAGCAATAATGTCTTGATCAAATATACATGTTTAAACTTATAGAGGTGGGAGTCACGTGATGCAAGCAAGCTTGAAGCAGCACCGACCTAGGGCTCCCGCTCTTCCACTCTCTCTAATACTATTTTTTGCTAGTTAAAATGAATTATATCGCTGAAAATATCACTCTGTGCTGGGGTTCTGCTTTTACCATAGATTTGGAGTACTTTTATGAGTCGCTATTGGGACATTTGTCCCGCGATGGAGGTGGTAATGAAGCAGGCCCCTCTATGACATACTCCACCCACCTCTCCTGAGAAGCAGCACCAAAAAAAAACAAGGCGCAAGGGGACAAAAGTGACCCACCTTTGAATCAACTGATTCCACTTACGGAGGACAGGTTCCTACAAGAACTGGAACCCTTCAAGGAGTCTTTGAAAGATATAGCCACGGGGCTAAAATCCATCTGAAGTGACATGTCTGATCTCACCAGATGGGTCAGTGACTCAGAGGCCCAAATCAAACCACTGGAGAGTTGACGAGACAAACAAGATCCCAAATTGGTTTCACTGATGCAACAGGTACAAAAACTACAATTGAAAACAGAGGACTTAGAGGGAAGAAGTAGAAGGAACAACATCTTAATTATTGGCCTACCTGAGAAGGAGGAAGGTAACAACATAATCCTGTTTCTCCAGAAGTTCTTAGAGAAAGTGGCAGGCCCCTCTCTACTACACTCAGGTTACCAGATCGAGAGAGCTCACCGTTCCCTCAGACCAAGGCCTCAAATGGGAGAACCACCTAGGTCCCTCATATTACAATTTCTAAGTTACATCGAAAAGCAACATGTCCTGATGAAAACCAGGGAACTGAAGGCAGTAATGTGGGAAAAGAACAAGCTCCGCATCATGCAGGATTTGCCATATGAAGTTCGACAGAAACGAGAAGCATTTCATCCTACAGGAAGCAAGCTAGTGGCAGCCAGTATCCCTTTCAAAATGGTATACCCCACGAAATTACAAGTATCCATTTCGGGCAGCTGGATAGCTTATGAATCACCACAGCAAGCCAACACTGACCTATCCAGCAAGTTACCTGCACTTTTCAAACCGGGATGAGTATTCCATCCAATAAATTGTTGGGCTTAACTATAGGAGACTGAAAGTCTGTTAGTACTTTTTTGGAACTGACATGCTTTAGTATTATCAATTATTTCAAATTATATACAAAATTTCTTACCAGGGTGCTGGGGGCCTCATGATGAAAGGGAGGAGAGAGATTATTCAGCCAAGGTGCCTCACTGTTTCCCTCATACCAACACTAGGGGCAGTAATTACTTTTTGTCAAAATTAGACCCATCCAATAGGAACAATGGTTCCCAGGTGTGTTCGTAGGGGATATTAATCACGTAGGACTGCCTGAGAGTCCAATTTATTAGTTCCCCCCTGTGTACTTCCTCCACTGGGCTTTATTTTCTTACGTTACTACCATTATCACCTCTAGTACTACAAGGGACTCCCATCGTATGGCTCCTTTTGGTGCATGCACCCCATACAACGTTTAGTAAGTAGCTTACATGGTTTATAGTTCCCTGTTCTTTCCATCTAGCCTGCTGACTAATAAGCCATGGCATGGCTATATTAAGGACACTGTTTTTATTTAAATGTCCCATTACCGGTTGTTTCTGAGCAGTTGAGAGGTAACAACATAGTTTACCATGCAAGGGACTAGCTTTCTTAAGCTTTTTACTAATAGCTTGATTAGATGCCTGGGTGGCTTGCCCCTATAGCTTTTCCCCCATGGGGCATATAAAAATTTCTTTGTATTAACTAGCTTAAGAGCATTTATTTCTTAAATTCAGTATGGGAGGGAGGAGGGTGGGTTGCCCTGTCTGGTGTAGTCTCAGGTTGAGCTGCACAGTGGGCTAATTTTGGGGGTTCGCCTCATAATACTCCACTTTCTCTTTATATATTGAATAGTGTTGGTTATTATAACTACATGAGACTACAACCATCCTACAGTTCCTATGTGTGGCCTTTAATTATATGGGGAGTGTTTTTAGAGGTCATAAGGGGTTGGTCTCATATGTTAGCAATAACTGCAGCATGTTTTTGTTTTTGGATTTCTGTTGAGACTGGTGTACATAGTTATATCTTAAAGGGGGAAGAAGGGAGTGCCTCAAGAGATTATAAGTTTTTGGTTATACTGCTCCCGATTAATGGGGTGGGGGATGGGATTCTCAATAACATTGCACATTTGGTATCATCATTTTAGAGTATATTTCTCATGTTCAGCATATGGTCATATCATCAGCTTTATTCTTGCTATAGTAAGTTTGTGTCTGAGGAACTCCGGGCAATATGTGATTTTTTGTTGGATCTGAAACTGTTTGCTACTGCTTATCTCTGTAGTAATGTTTTCTTTTTCGTTCCTGTTATGTATGTGTGTTATATAAAATCAGTAAAATATATTTGATTTAAAAAAATAAATAAATAAACTAATAGAGGCTTCGGCATTTCCAGAGAGCCAATTTATATGCTACCACCTGAATACAAAGTTACCAGTTGAAGAAAGCCTCACTAGGGTGGTTGAACAGAATGCCAAGAATCTTTATAAGTGCTGCAGTTACTTTGATACTGGCTACCTGTAAAGGAGTCTCTTGTCCCTGTAAAGTAACTATCCTTATGGATATACTTTTATCATAATTTGTGCAAGATCCCACAGCTGTAGAAACATAGATAATGATGTCAGAAAAAGACCAGCGGTCCATCCAGTCTTCCCAAGTTCGCTATATCAATGGAACATTCCTTGGAACCTCTTATTCCTTCAGGGCACTATCCCTCCCAGTCCTCTCCCTATTCTCTTCCCTGTTACTGTTGCCCCAGGCAACCACTATATCCTTCAATGTAGAATACTAAGAAATAGTATCCCTAACAGCTTACCCCAAACAATGACTACTCATCATGACACATAAATCATTTGTGTAGGCTAGTGCCTTTAGTACCATTGAATCCAGGTTATACATACTAGCCGGGATATTCAGACTGCACCAGGCTGTGGCGCAAGCCTAGGCATAGTGCAACTGGGACGTGCCAGGGCATTGACAGGGTGATATTCAACGGTGCTGTGCCATGGCTCAGCACCATTGAATATGGCACCATGGCCACCCACATTGAGCATGGCGCAGTGGCACTGCACCAGCATAAGTGGCCAGAGAGGAGCAGGGGGATGTGCCAGAGCAAGTGCCATTGTGCTAGGTGCAACAACTGTGATATTCAGCGGTGGATATGCAAATGGGGCCATAATGCATGCAAGGTGAAAATGGGGCCATTTGCATGCCATTATGGCCCCATTAGCATGCAGGTGCTCCGATCCCCGGCGACTTGCACCTAGCGCCCTGCCAGGCAGCAGCCGCCGGGGACCAAAGCCCCCTGCCCCTTGGCGGCAATGTTCCCCAATGCCTGATTGCGGGCTTTCCACATTACCAGTATCCCTGGTGGTCCAGTGGACCCTACCCCTCGCCCGATCGCGGGCATCATAACATATGAATCCTTCCTTGTGGTCCAGTGGACCATCCCCAGCCCGATCACAGGCAATACAATGAAAAGCGGTACCCTGGTGGTCTAGAAATTTGACCTCTCCCTACCCACCCACTCAGTCCCACCACCCTGCTCCCCCAGTCAGCAGCAGGCAGCAGCTCCCTGCCCGCAAGCCACCCGGCTGCTCCCCAACTGACAGAGTACAGTATGGCTGTACGCCCATTGGTCCACAAGCGTGGGCAATGAGGCATGCGTACAGATTGTACTAACAGTCCTGATATGTAAATGAATGGATTCATTCACATATTGGGACTGTGCAGTATGGTACATCTGCATTCAACATTGGCCCATTGGCCCATGCTGTGGACCAATGGGCATACAGCCATATTGTACACTGTCAGTCAGTGGGCGGCTTGCGGGTGGGGAGCTGCTGCCCGTCGCTGACTGGGGGGGAGCGGGGTGGCAGGACTGAGTGGTTGGGTGGGGAGGGGGGTACCGCTAGACCACCAGGGTACTGTTTTCATTGTATTGCCTGCGATCAGGCTGGATGTGGCCACTGGGCCACCAGGGATGATATTTCTTTCATAGAGCCCACGATTGGGCTTGGGGGGGTGGTCCACTGGACTACCAGGGAGGATGCATATGTTGTGATGCCCACGATCGGGCAAGAGGGTAGGTTCCACTCAACCACCAGGGATGATATATCTTTCATAGAGCCTGTGATCGGGCTGGGGGGATGGTCCGCTGGACCACCAGGGATTTTGAACCTATACATAGCCCGGCGATCAGGCATGGGGAAGCGTGGCCTTGCGACATACAGTGGCGCGGGCTCGGTTGCCACCACAGCTGGTGGCTGCCGTGTTGCACCCTGAAATGGCGTCACCTGTGGGTTGCCAGCACTTCCTCCTTTTAATTTGGCTCAACAGTGTGCGGCACAAGTAGGGTTGTGCCTACATATGCTCAGCACATCCCAGACTGATTATCGGGATCTGCAGAGTATGCATGGGCATGTCCCCCTTTACTTGCATCAAGATACATTACCGGCGCCGGGGCGCATCGGGATTTGTGCAGCCCATAATCCCCTTTTGAATATCATGCCGGGGCTCATCAGTGGGTTGCACATGGTGTAACTCTGTTGCGCCATCCGCAACCCTTCTGAATATCCTGGCCACTGTATTCCTACAATATTTTGGGTTGTTTGTATGAGTCAGAGCAATGAATCAATAGAAAAGAATGTATAAACTAGGACTTTAGGAGCATCATTGTTTTACTCCCCTATGCATTATAACCGAGGAACCTTGCCAAGAGTTTATACAAGGTATCATTACAGCATTCTGCTACAGCAGTTTTAACCATTGAATGAAAACAACAGGAATTCCATAGTTACCCAGTACTGAAAATAAGAAATCATGGCTGACTCTGTCAGATGCTTTGGCCTGAACCAAACAGAGCAGGAAGCCATGAAATGAGCCATGCCTGCCCGTCTCTGTAACCTCCCACAGGAGTATTGAGTTATTCTGCATGTGTCTATCTGGAATGGCACATGTTGGTAGGTGGGATATAGAGTAAGCAGTTGTGATACCACGGACAACCTCTGGGCTAGTATTTTGGACAAGATCTTCTGGTCCATGTTCATGAGACACAAGGTTCTCCATTTTTGCAGTAAAAATATATTCCATTTTTTATACAAGATCATATCAAAATAGTGGAGGGCTTCAAACATGCATGGGACAGAAACAAAGGAATAATATAGATGGGAAGAAAAAGCTAAAGACAGTGATCAGATAGGGTTACTGGACACTTCATTAGGCAGCTTAAATGGCAGACTGGATGGGCCTAGCGGTCCTTATCTGCGGACAACATATATGTATCTATGTATCTAAATCAGGACAGCTTGTATCATGGAGAAGGTAAAGGATTCTATTCATAAAAAAGGATTATAGAGGAAGTGTAACATGGGTCCAAGAAATTCCTTACATTTTTTATAAAATTCAGAGGATAACCCATCCAGGCCTGGAGCTTTGTTACTGTGTAGGCTTTGTATTGCAATGTCCATTTCAGCCAATTGCATAGGACCAATAATACAGTTAATAAACTATCTTGTCTAGGAGAAACCGCTTGTGTAGCAGGACATGGAATGCCCAAACTATTAGAGACAAGTGTATTTACAATATCCACCACTGAATGTTTGTCCTTAAAAACAGTGCCAGAGTCAGAGTAGCTTGGGCTTCTCATAACCCT
The DNA here is from genome assembly GCA_016271365.2 of Neoceratodus forsteri. Classification (NCBI taxonomy): domain Eukaryota; kingdom Metazoa; phylum Chordata; order Ceratodontiformes; family Ceratodontidae; genus Neoceratodus; species Neoceratodus forsteri. The sequence continues at coordinate 91,196,950 of CM028136.1, forward strand.
CTATTGAAAATGATTATGGTACACTTTAAAGCTGCCCAAGGTTTGGTGTATCCCTTGTATCCTGAATTTAATTTCCTGGGCTAAGGAGGCTGCTCTGCTATACTGGTATACCTTCATATCTGATTTTATTTTATTGATTTGTGCAACCAAATTAGTTCCATCTTCATGCATCATTGAACTCAACTTACGCATCTGAGCCCTGAGGTGTAAGTAGTTTAAGGATTTCTCTGTTTTGATGTTACTGTACTAGCATGTTTCTGAAAGGTACTTAAAATCAGATATTTTATCTTCCCACCAGAGAGTTAAATTTTCATCATAAGCACCCTTGACAGATCACCTATCCTGGAAAAAATGTTCCCAGTTTTTAACTACTTGAGGGTGTTCTGTTAAAGTGGTATTCAGTCTGCAGGCTGTCTGTAAAAGGTTCACTGTCAGCCCAGTTACACAGTGGCAAATCACAGCAAAATGATCCAAGTCTTCTGTGGGAATTGTACTCTCACCTTTAATCTGCAGATATTTTAAAACAAATAAATAATCAATTATTGTGGCTAATGAGCCTGTAACAAATGTTTAAGCATGATCACTATGTGATAGAAAACTATCAGTGAGTTTTTTTACCTGTATCATATCACTTAAATAGGCACCATCACAACAGTTTTTTTTTTTAATTCAAAGTTTATTGATTTTCAGAAATAAGCATACAGGAAATTACAACAGGTTTTAGTTGCTGCCCTTTTATGGTCTGTCTGTAGTAGGCCACAGTTCATATCTCCTCTGAAAAATTATAATTCTAGCAGTGTGTAAAAAAGGTTAAACATCACAAACAGTGAAACTCTACCAGCCTTCATCTGGGCAGCATAAATATGAACCTACAAAACTGCCAGCAAATACAGGACATAATGGTCTATCAAGTCTGCGCGAGTGTGCAGCTAGTTATACTAAGTAGCTGCCTCCCCCTACTCCTCCTGAAGTCATACTCCCACCCCCTCTTTCCCCTCACTGTTCCCCTTCCCCTCTGTGTTCCCTGTTGACCTAATCTTCTTCTTTACCCTGACCCAACCCCTCTTGAAACTGGTCACTATCCTTGCTGCCACCACCTCCTCTGGCAACTCGTTCTACCCCTTCACCACCCTTTCTGTAATGAAATGCCTTTTCATATCCATCCTGAATCTGCTGGCAGCCAACATCAGGCTAAGACCTCTTGTTGCACCCTCTTTCCTTAAATTAAAGATGCCCTCTATGCTAATCTAATTTACGCCTTTTAGGTACTTGAAGGTCTCGATCATATCCCCTCTCTCTCTCTCTCTCCTATCCTCCAGGGAGTAGATGTTCAGCACCCTAAATTTCTCCTCGTATGTTTTATCCCCCATGCCCTGAATTAATTTGGTTGATCTCCACTGTACGGTCTCCAGTAGTTTGATAGCTTTACTAAGCTAGGCACACCAGAACTAGACACAATACTCCAGGTGTGGTATCTTCACTGACCTCTACAGTGGCAGAATAACCTCCTCCCTCGTAGAGGTGATTTCTCTGGCTATGCAACCCAGCATTTGATTTGCTTTAGCCGCTGCCTTAAGGCACTCTGTTGTGTGTTTCATGTCCCCTCTGACCATGAACCTCAGGTCCTTCTCCTCTTCTGATACCATCACCTGAATTCCCCCTAGCCATTAACTGGACTTTAGATTTTTAACTCCCATGTATATCACCTTACATTTTTTAGCATTAAAACCCAACTGCCAGATGCCAGACCACTTCTCCAGCTTTGCCAGGTCCTCCATCAGACCCTATCTCCCCTCCTCTGTGTCCACCCTCCCACAGAGCTTAGTATATTATGCAAAAAGACAGAATTTGCTATTGACCCCCTCTGCTATGTCACCAATAAATGCATTGAACAGCACAGGTCCCAGTACTGAGCCCTGTGGGACACCATTGGTCACAGGCCCAGGTTTGGACAGCTCAGCCCCTTCCTGTCTCTCAGCCAGCTCTTTATCCACCCCAGCAGTTTCTTCCCAACCCCCAGGATACTCAGCTTGCTGATCAGCCTGCCATGAGGCACTAAATAAAATGCCTTGCTGAAGTCCAGATAAAGTACATCCACCACTTGCCCTTTGTACAAGGTCCTTGTAACCCAGTCGAAGAAGTCCACCATGTTGGTTTGATATGACCTCCTCCTTACAAACCCATGCTGCCTGTCATCCTTAAGATCATTTCTGTCAGGAAAGGACAAAAGCTTTCTTTCAGAGTGCCCTGCATTACCGTACCCACTATGGAGGTTAAGCTGACCAGCATGTAATTTCCCGGCTCATATCTAGGGCCACTCTTGTGGATAGGCACCACATGAGCTGTTCTCCTGTCCTGAGGGACACACCCCTCCTCGAGTGAGCTATTAAATAGGTCCATCAGAGGAGCTGCCAATATCTCCGCCAGTTCCCAAAGAATCCTTGGATGCACCCCATCTGGTATGCTTGTACATCAGGAAGGCTGCATTCTTGACCCATACTGTTTCAGCCACCTTTCAATTAAACCACCTTGGCTTCTTGGTTCTGACACTCTTTTTTCAAGCTTTTGTACAAGTATTGGTGGCCTCAATCAACCCCATCTTGACGACAGTCCATTTCTGGTCCGTATTCATGTCTGGTTGGATCTTTGCCAGGCTCTCCTGCACTATACTCCTCAACTTGTTGAAGTCTGCCTTCCTAAAGTCCATCATCTTTGTTTTAGTCCTGGCTGCTTCCTTCAGCATGCAGACTGAAAACCATACTATTCAGTGGTCACTACCTGCGAGAGGTTCCCCCACTTTCATATCCTGGACTTGCTCCACATTTGATAACACTAGATCTAATATGGCTTTCTCCCTTGTTGGCTCCTTGACTCCCTGAATCAGAAGACAGTCCTGGATAGCATCCAGGAGGACCTGTTCTCTGCTGCAGGTGGTAGCTGGGGTGCTCCAGTCTACTCCCGGCAGATTGAAGTTACCCAGACCTACAACGTTTCCTCTGCCCCTGCTTTTCTGATCTGTTCTCCAAGCTCCCTATCCAAGTCACTATCCCTGTGAGGGTGGTCTGTACATCACCCCGGTTCCATGTTGCTACGGCAACAGAAAATGTGCTGACAGCCACTATAGTGACATGATCCCGCCAACATCGCAGCCACCAATGCATATGGACAATGACCCACAACACACCAACACCTCCTGCCACATTCAATCGCATCAATGCAGGGGGGCTGCACCCCCCCCGCAGCCCATCTACTTAAGATATCTTAGTCCACGTTGCACAGACAGTGGAGTTAGATGCATACCCACTGTTGATGCAAAGTTTGGTCATGGTGAAATCCCTGTCACCATCAGGGTGTCACTGTGGGGGTGTCGCTGTGGCTGCTTTGCTGTTCCGACAGTATACGCACCACCCCACTCAAATTCTTCTGCCATTGGTGTTCTGTAGCATTACTCAAATGGATTCTGTCATACCCTCTTCCCCTCTTCCCTACTGAACTTTATTCCTTTGCTTATATACAATGCCACGCCATTACTCCTTCCTTTAGCTCTGTCTTTCCTGTGCAGTTGGTAACCTGAGATGTCTAGATCCCAGTCGTGGAACTGAGTTGCCCATGTTTCTGTAATGGCAGCTATATCCACATTTCCTTTTTCAAATAGCACCTGCAGGTCTGCTACCTTATTTTCCTGGCTCCTTGCATTCAGGGTCACCACCTTCCTGTGCTACCCATGTCCCACCTTACTTCTGCTTATTCCATGCCTCATTCCCCACTCCCCTACATCCCCTCCCCTTGTCTTCCCTTGTCTTTTGTCATTCCTTCTGGGGGAGGCCCTTGGGTCACCATGTCTGGTGCTGAGTGCCTTGCCCCCTGCTTCCCCTCCATTCAGTTTAAATGCAACCTGTCCCTTAAGTAGTAAATGTCGTAATGTAGTCAAGTGGTAAATGTTTATTAATCAGAATAGATTTAAACCATGTTTAACATCCCACTTATAAGCTCACCCAGATTAAATTTAAAATAGTTGTTGTACTTGGAAAGTGTTGCCTCTTAGGAGAATTCCTACCCAGTAACATGTATCTGGTCCTTGAGACCAGAAAGATGGGCCTGCTAACCACCTCCTTTTGACAGCTGGAATTTTGTGGAGTTTTTATTCTTGTGTCGTGTAAACACAGTGGGCTAGATTTTCAGAGTCTTGAGAGTGCCACCAGCCCCTGGTGCACTGATCATACAGTACACAGAGCTTGTGGCATTCTCCAAGCGCTGATCAGGATTTTCACTCCCATGCGCCAAATGCCACAAGTTACACTGGCACCCCCATGGTCTAACTTGCAGCATTCCGTTGACCATTTTTACAGAGCTTGCAGCAAATATTTGGCACCCATCGGTGCAGCCCTTTCTAAGGGCTGCAAAAAGTACCATGTCTACCACCTGAGTGGAAAGATGCATGGCAGGAGTGGTGATTTATGCCTCAATATCCATCTGATCCTGAGGTACATGAACCTCTTTCTGAGGGGCAGAAGGTGCTGTGTCTGCCTGTGCAGCCCCAGATGGTGGGGGAGCTGGTTCACTGATAGCTGTCTTAGGGGGAGATTGGTGGGTCAGTATCAGTTGGGCCATAGCCTGGACTATGTCTGCGTGGTCAGCAATATCTTTAGGTGGTTGGGACGCAATAGATGTCTGAACTGTAGCCTTAGTAACACTCATAGATTGTCCCATAGCAATCAGGTCATCCTGGTTTATGCCACCCCTTTGTTGTGTGTGGTCCATGGGCTCCTCTTGTACGAGTGCTACTGTTGTTCGCACAAGTCACACTTAAAGGAGTTTGGACACCTGTGGTTGAGGTGTCCGTATTCCATACAATTATTATACCATTCAGTGTCACAAGCTGAACTAAGATGGGTTCTGGCCCCACACTTAGGACATGATCGGCGTTCACCCTGGTAAAAACACATCCCCCTGTCTCTACGAAGGAAAAAGTAGCTTGGAGGTTAAGAGACTCCAATACTTGTTTGGTGCAGCTTTATCTTAAATTTCCAACTCCCTATCCAGACCTGTTCACTGTCAGTGATGGGAATCGGGTTTTCTAACGCATCACAGTGTTGACATAACCAGTAGAAAATATCAGGTATGTGAAAAACTTCATTATGCAAAAGATTGCTGACTGTTTTATTTTTTTTGAAAATAGTATACTTTATTGAGAAGCAGCGTTTGTACAGAAGAAATACAGACACATTTCATAAAGCAGTGAGTATTACATGTAGATAGACATAGTACTAAAGAAAAGAGAAAAAGGAAACTTAAATCTAATGACTAAATAACATTTAATAGCTAACACTTCATAAATAAATAATAACAGGTACCAGCTTATGCGAGCAGTGAACTGGTATGTCTGGCCCTATGGAGACGAAATCAAGAACTGGCATCCCATGGTTGTATGGCTAGTGGCCCTAGATGTAGTGATACAGTATGAAAATGAGAGCAGCATCAGCGCACTGCCCCTGGGTGCTCTGTGGGTGTATGGGGGTGTGGGTTGTTAAACCTAGTCAGGGTGTGGTAAGGGCCCAACTAGGTAGTGGGCCTATTTGGATTTGTTTGTGGAGTAGTGCCTTGTGGGGGGAAGGTGATAGGGTCAGAATCACGATCATAGTGCTGGCAGTAGCACCTCCAAGACACCCCACCTTTTAAGGTATACCTGTAGTACGTTCCAGATTGAGTGGAGCATTTTCTCCATGTGACATGCCTGTAGTATGGAACTGTGCCACTCCTGTAAAGAGGGGTTGGACTCATTCATCCAGTGTCTTAGGATGACCCTTTTGGCTGTATCCATGATCAGAGAGAAATGATACTTTCTTGCTCCAGAAGGAAGTGTAGGTTCAGGCCTAGGAGACAGGCCTGGGGTCTGGATGCCACCTCCAGACCTGCCATTGGGTCCAGCCGCGTTTGTATTTCCATCCATAATGGATGTGTTTTGGGGCAGTCCCATAGGATACGATTTAAAGTTCCTGCTATTAGTCCACATCTAGTACAGTTGTTGGATTCTAGGAGTCCCATTTTGTGCAGCTTGATGGGTGTCATGTACATGTTGTTGACTATTTTGTATTGTATGAGTTTGAGTCCATCAAATTTAAGGTATCTATAGGTGTTCTTCCATATTTACTGCTTGGCCTCAGGAGTTACCTCATTTTAAAACTTCTTCACCCAGTAGTGGCATGATGGGCCCCACCCTCTGGAGTAGCAAGGGTGATTAGCCGCTTATATATAAGAGACACAGCATGTCTTTGATCTGCCAGTGATTGCAGTTCATCTCAGACTGCAAATTTAAAACTATCCCATGGCCTTGATCCCAACGTATTGTTTAGCAAGTATGGGAAGATGAGTATTTTGGTGCACCACTGTTCTTGATAATGCTTTCTAGTGGTGTTGTCTTCCTGCCATGGAGCATAGCTTGGAGTTTGATAACCCCTAGTTGGTTCATAAGAGAGCAGGGGATGATGCATCCCTGGATCCTAAAGTTGAGGTTGACCACTAAGGATTGAACGGGGTCTAGTGCACGTGTTGAGCCTAACAATTATTGAAGTTGTTTACTTAGTAGAAGGGAAGTGCTTATTGGGGTAGGTTTTAATGGGGCCAGTAGTTTTCTGAATGGGAGGCTTAGTATGGCAGATATGTAGAGCTTAGTTAGGGAGCATAGGTCTAGTTCCATTTGTTTCCAGTGTGTGGTGAGCTGAGGGGCCACTGATCCTGTTTGTGTTGTTCTCCACCATAAGAACTGACTGGCATGGAGAGATAGGTAATAAAGGCTAACATCTGGGAGTTGGAGTCATCCCTGCCCCTTGGGTAGTGTAAGGTGCCGATATGATTTCCTGTGTTTTTGATAGTTCCATAGGAATTGTGATAGGGTAGACTTTAGCCTGTCAAACCAGTTGAGGGAGATGTAGGCTCCGATCATTCCCATGGGGTACAGGAGATGGAGTAGTACAATTTATTTTTGTCAGGTTGATTCTGGAACATAGTGAGAGTGGTAATGCTGTCCATCTTGTCAGGTCTTGTTCCAGTTGGTGGTATATGGGGTTGAAGATTTGGACAAAGATGGCTCATTTGCTTTTGTATATCAGTATACCTAAGTACTGTAGGCTCTCTTATATCCATGTACCCCCCCCAAGCTGGTCACTAGTTGTTTAGTAGTGCTATGGTTTAGGGGCATTAGTGTGGTTTTGTCTAAGTTTATTTTGTAACCCTATATTCTGCCAAACTGGGTCAATAATTCTAAGACTGTGGGGATGGAGAACTCTGGCTCTTCTAAATGAAGGAGAATGTCATCTACATACGTTGAAATTTTGCATCGGTGGTATCCTACTCCTACTCCTATAATGGATTTGTGCAGGATGATGTTTCTGGTGAGGGGCTAGAGATAAAATTTAATTAAAAAGTGGGAGAGTGGGCAGCCTTGTCTAGTGCCTTTCTGGAGTGGGAAGGAGGACAATAGGATTCCATTACAGAGGATCCTGGCTGAAGGTGCACAGTATAGAGTTTGATCGGTCAATGAATTCTGAGGGAAAGCCAAGCTGTTCCAGGGTGGTGTACAGGAATATCCATGATATACTGTCAAAGGCTTTCTCTGTGTCCAGAGACATCAGAACTGCAGGCCTGCCTGTGTCTGTGGCTACGGCTGTAATGTGCCCGAATTTTCTTAGGTGGTCCATTGCTGATCTATTTTGAACAAAGTCAACCTGCTCTGTCCCTATAAGGGAGTGCCAGACCTCATTGATATGGTTGGCTAGGATCTTGGATAGTATTTTGACATCTGTGTTGAGGAGTGAGATGGGTTGATAACTGCCTATCTGTTCTTGGTCCTTGCCAGGTTTGGGGAAGAGTGTGATTAGGGCTTCTTGAAAGGAAGGGTTGAGGTTTGTTTTGTATTAGCATAGCTAAAGAGCTCAATGAGCAGTTGGGTTATAATGTCGGCAAGTGCTTTATAAAAGTTAGTGGACAAACTGTCTGGTCCTGGGGTCTTGTCTAAGGATAAGCTGTTAATGGCATTTCTAATTTCCCTGGATGTTATGGGTCTCATCAGGCTATCTTTCTGAAGCAGAGTTAGTTGTATTAATTGGGCCATGGTTAAAAGGTCTGAGATGGATTTGGGGTCTGCTAGAGGTTCAGCCATGTATATGCCTTTGTAATATTCCTTAAAAGTTGCTGCTGTTTCCTTGAGGTGGACTGGGCCTGAGGCTGGATGCCACATTGTGTGTATGACCCTCTTTCGTTCCTGCTATCATATTCTGAAAGCCAACAGTTTTCTGGCTTTCTGACTCTGGGCCACATAGTTAGTTTTGGACCTAAAAATTGCAAATTCTGCTTGTTTCTGGTTGAGTTCCACATATTCCACCTGCAGCTTGTTTAGCTGCAGCCAGTCCTCCTGAGAGGATCAGCTAGAGATAAGGTTTTCCCATTTTCTTATTTCTGTGAGGAGCTTAGCCTTTTCTTCTAGCCTTTTCCTTTTTGGTAGCAGTTAGTCTGATTAGCTTTCCTCTAGAAGTGCATTTAAATACCCCCCATATGTGTCCTTCATTTGTTACTCGGTGGTCATTCTCCTTGAGGAAGAGGTGAACTGTTTGTTTGATAATGTCTAGCATCTTGGGGTCCTTTAGCAGATAGTTATTGATTCTCCAAAGCCTATCCTTGTTTGTATGGCATGGTAGTGTGAGTGTTAGAACTGGCGATTGGTTGGAGACTACCCAAGCCTAAATATCACAGCTAATGGTGGTATCTTTCAGTTCATGGGTGATCAGGTAGTAGTCGAGTCTCGAGTATGAGCTATGCATGGCCGACCCAAATGTGTAGTCCCTGTCATTTGGGTGAAGTGTGCATCATATATTGGTGAGCCCCAAAGAGTACTGGAGCTCTCTTGTCCCTCTCTGGTTGGATGATAGCCCAGTCTTTTTGTTGCCTGACCTGTCCAGTCTATCATCTTTTACTATATTCCAGTCACTGCCTATGATGGAGGATTTTGGCCACCGTTGCTGCATCCAGGAGAGTCGTCAGTCATTGCCACTGAGGGGAGTCAGAAGTGAGCCTTTTGCTGCCATTACTGTGACTGGGAAGGCTGGCAGTCATTGCCACCAAAGAGGTGCTCCACTGCTGTTGCCCCTGTGTGGGGACAGGAGGAGTATTCCTCCATCATTCAATTTAGAGTGGGGAAGCACTGATTTGCTTCAAAGCCTGAGGGATCCAATCAGGTCCAGAAGAAAAAAAGCACCTGATTCAAACCGGAGGGCAGCCTTTAAATAGCATATGCAGGACTGCTGGGAGGATTTACCTGCTGGAGGATTCAGTGTCCATTGCCGCATCCAGGAGAGTCAGCGGTCACTGCTGCCGAGGGGAGCCACAAGTGAACTTTTTGCGTCTGTTGTCGTGACTGGGAAGGCCGCAGTCATTACTGCTGAAGAGGTGCTCTGTGACCATTGCCACTGTGTGGGGGCAGAAGAAGTATTCCTCCATCATTGAATTTGGAGTGGGGAAGCATTGATTGGCTTCAAAGCCTGAGGGAGCCAATCAGATCCAAAAGAAAAAAAGGTGCTTGATTCAAACAGGAGGAGCGCCTTTAAATTGCGGACACCACTCTGCTGAGGGATCCACCTGCTGGAGAATTTCAGTGGCTGTTTCCACATACAGGAAAGCCTTCAGTCAATACCACTGAGGGGAGCCACAAGTGAGCTTTCTGAGGCTGTTGTCATGACTGCGAAGGCTGGCAGTCATTGCCGCTGAAGAGGCACTCTGTGGCCATTGCCACTGTGTGGGGACAGGAGGAATATTCCTCCATCATTGATTGGACCACCCACCAATGCCCTGCCCCTGCATCCTATTAAATTCTCACACAGAAGGCCGCAGATTGGCAAGCGCAGGTCTGGGGTGGAGCATACGCAGAAGAGGTGCCAGCAGTCATTAAGACTTTTTTTACTATCTGAAGAACATCGCCCGGATAAAGCACCTAGTTCTGCCCAAGGACCTTCCTTCGTTTGTCCATGCCTCTGTGCCCTCCAACCTTGACTACTGCAATGCTCTATACCTCGGGCTACTGGGGGTGGACCTCCGTCACCTGCAGCTGGTGCAGAATGCTGCAGCCAGGTTGTTGTCAGGTTTGTTGAGATCTAGCCATGTCACTTCTGGGCTTCGTGAACTGCACTGGCTGTCTGTGTGATGGAGGATCTCCTTCGAGGTCACATTGCTGACCTATAAGGCCCTACACAGACAGGAACTGGGCTATTTCAAGACCTCCTTTGGCCCTATTGCCCCTTCCATCCACTCCACTCCACTGACGTGGGATTGCTAGAGGTTCCCAGGGTCTGTCTCCAGACCTCGGGTGCGATGGCATTTTCATTTATAGCCCCAACTCTGTGGAAATCTCTACCTCATTGGATTAGAGAGTGCCTGTCCACTGAGACCTTTAAGTCCTCTTTGAAGACTTATTTATTCAGTTTAGCCTTTGGGGACAATGTTTTATCAGTGAGTTATTGGCTGTCTATCATAAAATCTTGATGTTTTATTCTGATTGATTATTTATGTTTTATATTGTATTCACACTTTGGTATTTGAAAAGCACTTTATAAATAATGTCTGATTTGATTTTTGAATTAAGATCATTCAAGGAGGGATTCAGAGGCCTAAAGTATGTTCAAAAAAATGGAAGCAGTGCAAAGCCGAGACCACTGATGAAATGACTAACTAGAAACTTACTGGGGAAAATCGGAAGGATTTATAGGGGACTTAAAAGAAATTAAAGGGGCAAACAAGTAGGGCAGCATGGAGCCTAAAAGTATTTACAATTTACAGTACAGTACTGCTTTTGAATACTTCACAAGTATTGCAGTTTTATTTTCAAGTACCCTACAGTATTGCATTTTTATTGTTGATACCGATGTATTAGCTGTATTAGATGTGCTACCGCTGTTTTAAACTTTACACTGTCCACTAATGTTTTTGATAACGGTGGAAGGGAAGCTGACAGGGTTCTTAAGATGACACATCATGGTATAACTGGGAGAGATTAGCCGGATCACCAAAGGAAAATAATGATTAGGGCATCTTGTAATAAGTGTTGGAAGGTGAGGAATCTGTGTACTGTTGAGCTAAAAGACTCACCTACACTATTGGGTACACGATGGTGGAGGGGGAGGTTTGCTGTGCTGGCTTCATTGGTGGAGGACAAAGGAGTGACTCTCAGGGAAGGGACACATGGAGGAAGGCTTAGTGGAAGCCCAGGGGACAACAGTCGGGCAGAAGAGGGGGACAGGGATATGGGGAATAAGAAGAGAAGGGACAGGGAGAGAAAAGGAAGGAAGGGGTACAAGGCAAGGGAGGTGGAAGGTAAGAAGGAACCCAACAATGACGGAAAGGGGGTAATAATGCTGGGAGAGTACGGGAGGGGGCCCAACCAAGATGAAGGGTCAGTGGGGGAGGCTGCAGGGCCAGGGTATATGAAATGGGAAGGGCTAAGGAGCAGACTGGCTGGAAGAGGCAAAGGGCATAGCAGAAGGGATAGATCGAGTGGAGATTAGGCAGAACAGGGTGGTCATTCAAAATGGGATTAAAGATAGTAGGATGGTGAGTGCCATGTGATGACAGCTAAGAGACATCAATGACTACCTAAACAGTGACTGCAAATCACCAAAACAAATATCAGCAATCTGCACCATAGAGAAAGGACCAATCAGTGACCAGATAAAATCAAACAAAAATAACATAGACAACTCATTTTTGTGCGGGAGGCTGTGCCTCCTGCACCCCCTTTTGTGGCAAGCCCCCCACACACCCCATCTCTAAATACTGTAATTATCTCCTTGGGGTGGAGACAAGAAAACATGGGGGGGTTACTCCATGGGACAGTGGTCTGCAGGGGGAGAACATTGCAGGGAGGGGAAATCAGAGGTGGGGAAACAAACTCACTGAACCAGCACAGACAAAAAATGAAATTCAACATCATCATCATCATCATTTATTGAAGGCAAATTGAGAGAAATCTCTCATTTACAACTGTGTTCAATATAGACAAATGTTAAAAAATACATAAAGTACAAAACACATGGTTACATACATACAAAGTCAGGACACAACATATTTGTTCCATATAATGAATAAAATTGTCTTGTATACAAAGTAATTAGCATCATGTCACATATTTATCACCCAAAGCAATCACAATGATTGCATACCAAACTATTTAATGAGGCTCTAAATCAAGCAAGAGAAGGGAGAGTAATTATCTTAAGTTTTTTCTGTAAATAGTCCCACGTTTTAGGAACAGGTGGAGCTAGAGCAGTCTCATATTTTGGTTTTATACATAGGCTCTTGATAAGTCAACCTTTTAGATCAGTGAAAGGACTGCTTTGACATATTTTACATTTAAGTGTTTGCAACAGATAAATTGGTAACTGTTTTTTTTTTTTTTGCTGCCCCCCGCTCTGTGCCAGTCTCTTTCAGGCCTTCCTATGCCCCTCGTTGCCATACTGCCTCGGTGCAGTCACCCATCACCCTGTATTGCAGACCCCCAGGTAACCCAGACATAACCCTTCACCGGGTGGGCCATCTCCTCTGAGGAGGAAGACACCAGTGGGGTGCCCAGTTCAGTTCTTCACCTGGGTGCTGCTGGGATGGTCCGTGCACTGCCTGAAGTCTTGCAGCAGCAGGAGCTGGTGACCATCATTTGGCTGGCCTCGGGGATATTTTTCCCATTTGCTCCCTGGGGGTATGGCATGCCACTAATGTCAGGCTTTATGCTGATGTTCACCATACCTCATTAGTTAGTGGGACCCCACACTTTGTCATGCCCCCATCCTCCACCAGGGGTCAGCAAATGCCTGGTCACTTCCCTGCCCTCCCCCAAGAGAAGGTGTGCAGTCATCTGACACTCAAGTCTTCTCTCCTCGGCTGGCCCTCCAGCACCCGAGTCCATTTCTGAACTCAGCTTGCTGGTGTCACAAGTGGAAATCCAACCACTGCACTGACAGGCCAGCTTGGTAACTGTTTTATAATAAATTTATATACATACATGTACCAATGCATGTCTCTCTGGGCAGTCAATGAGATCCATTGTATTTGTTCATATAGTTGACAGTGGTGTAGAATAAGGACATTTAGTAATAAATCTGAGAGCACTGTGATATAAGGCATCTAAAGAACAGAAGCTTGATAATGTAAGAACCGGCCCGGTGGTGCTGAGGGTTGATGTGCTGAACACCACACCTCACAACACGCTAGCGACCCATGTTTGGGAATGAGCATGGGCTGACAGGGGTCGGCAGGGGAGGGAGAGGATTGAGCATCTGGAGGACAGCTCTCCTCTTCTGGGGAGGGAGGACTAGCGCTCCCACTGAACAACTGCCTCCAGGTAGAGGCATGAGGGCAGTGCAGGTCTGGGATGCCAGCAGAAGGGAGTGTGCTGAGGGACTTCCGCAGACGAGCATGCACCTCCACACATGCCATCAGGCTGTGTGTGCCCCAGCAGGGAATAGGAGAAAAATCGACAGAAAAAAAACTCCAGCTGCAGGATGACGACCTGACCCTTTGCAGGCTCCACACCCGGACTGGGCAGGAAGGTAAGACCCTGTGATTCTGGGTTGACGGGGCATGGAGGGTCAGTCAGAAGGGGGCAGCAGGAGACGTAAGGAGACTAAAATGTATATCGGAAAAAAAAAAGATTGAAAAAGTAGTATTTTTATAAATATAGTCCCCATAATCTAGTATAGAAAGAAATAATGAGTTTTCCAACATTTTTCTGACTAGATATTTGAGATATTTTTTATTTTGATAAAAGAAAACTAACAGTTTTTTCAGCTTATTTGAAAGATATGTAATGTGAGCTTTAAAATTTAACTGCTTGTCTAAAATCATGCCCAGATACTTGTATTCATGCACCTTTGAAATGACTCTGCCATTAAATGCAGTTATTTGATATTGAAAAAAATAACTGTTGTTTCCTTGTCAATAACATCCATTGCATTTTTTTGTCATTAAATAATAAACATAATTGCAACAGGTCTTCCTGTACCTTATTAAAATCATGCTATAAGTTTTGAATAGCTATATCCAAAGAGGCACGGTGAGTATATAATATTTTATTGTCTGCATAAAGCTGTATTTTCACACTATTAGAACAACAGTTAGGCAGATTATTTACATACAATAAAAACAAAACGGGGCCACAGTACAGAGCCTTGGGTAACTCTTTTATTAATGATGGTTGTATCTGAAGTAACCCCTCCCAGTTTAACATATTGCAAATGAAATGTCAAATATGAGTTGAACCATAATAATGCTAATGGTCCTATTCCAAGTGATATTAATTTATTAAGCAGAATGTCGTGATCTACAGTGTCAAATGCATTGGGCAGGTTGAGAAACACTGCTGGAGTAATTTCCAACCTGTCCAAGGCATTGAAAATGTCATCAGTAACTTTAGAAATAACATGCACTATGGTGTTTCTTGAAGCCAGACTGTTTGCTGAGATTAAGTTATATCTATCCAGGTAGTCAGTGATTTGCCTGTATAGTAATTTGTCAAATACTTTCTGAAACACCAAATGATAGAAATTGGCCTGTACGAATTTCAGTTTGAGGGTCTCCCCCTTTCAATATAGGAGTCACAGATGCTATTTTCCAGTCATCAGGCAAACATGAAGATCTTAATGACATGTTAAACAAGTAAGCTAAGTGTTTGGATATTACCTTGGTGCATATTTTTAGAAAACATGGTGCAATACTATCTGGTCCTGCTCCTTTGCTAATGTCTGATTTATGAAGTTCTTTGTTAACCTCCGCCTCAGTTATGCTTTTAAAAGTAAATATGGATCTATTCATTTTTGTTGAAAAATCTGCTTCCAGAGGTGGAGGTTGAAGACTGGGGTGTCCTTTCTGGAAGGAGAGACCAACCTCAGAAAAAAATCGTTAAACAACTTTGCTTGCTCGATTGGTTTGTGCACAACAAAATGCTTATGATTCAAGAACTTAGGCAGGACTGTAGCTGTAACTTTACCTAATAATTAATTTATACTTTTCCATGTTTTCTTGGGATTTCCTGAGGGATCTGACAGTTGAGTTGTGTAGTAATCCAATTTGGCCCACCTAATTGTTCTTGTGCACTTGTTCCTTATTATCCTAAATGCACATTTATATTCTAGGGATTTTGTTTTCCTTAATTGATTCTATACACTATTTTTTTCCCTGATAAGTTGTTTTATTTGGTTTGTTATCCAAGGAGCTGCTCTATTACTTACCTTTTTTTTTTTAATTTCAGGAGCATGTTTATTTATAACATCTAAAAATGAAGATTTAAAAAAACACTATGCTGTTGAAATATCTGGGCACGCATACATCAGTTTCCAGTCAACTTCAGACAAATCCCTCAGAAATGCCTGGTCAATAAATCTGGAAAATGTATGTGTGGTTATTGTATGTGTAGAGAATGTAACTTTTGAGTTATCTCTTATGCATGCTACTGTATACAGCAATGATCACTAACATTGGCCTCAAATACTGATGAAATGTATTTGTGTGGTGTTGTTGTTAATATAACATCAAGTAAAGAATCCTTTTTGTGATTAATTTTATGTGGCCTGGTGGGTCTTTGTAACATTTGTGTGTGATTCAAGGGAGTAAATTGATTTATGATATCCTGATCAAGGTAAGCAAAATCCCAGTTTAAATCTCCCAGCAGAATAAACTCTTGGGCCCAGATATTCAAACTGCGCCAGGCTGTGGTGCAAGCCTGGGCACAGCTCAACTTTGTTGTGCCGGGATGTGGCCTGGGCGATATTCAACGGAGCTGCACTATGGCACAGCAGCTTTGAATATCGCACCCTGGCCACCCCCACTGTGCATGGCACACTGGCACTGTGCCAGCGCAAGTGGCCAGAGTGGAGCATGGAGATGTGCTAGCGCAAGTGCCATTGTGCCATGCACAGCACCTGCGATATTCAAAAGGGGATGTGCAAATGGGGCCATAATTTATGCAAGGCGCACAGGGGGCCATTTGCATCTCATCATGGCCCTATTTGCATGCCATTAGCATGCAGGTGCGCCGATCCCCGAGGACTCGTGCCTGGTGCCCTGCCAGGCAGCAGCCATTGGGGACTGATGCCCCCTGCAGCCCGATCACGGACATTCATGTAAAAAAAAAAAAAAAACCCTGTCCTATATCCCTGGTAGTCCAGTGGACCTCTATGTGCCCAATCGTGGGCATTTGTCCTGAAGATTAAGCCCCCCAAGTCCAATATCCCTGGTGGTCCAGTGAACTGCACTCAGCCTGATCATGGGCACCAGGAATAGAACCCCCACCAAGTCCAATATCCCTGGTGGTCCAGTGGACAGCACTCAGCCCGATCATGGGCACCAGTAATAGAACCCCCACCAAGTCCAATATCCCTGGTCACTTTTCCCTTTTGAATATCGTGCCGGAGCACATCAGTGGGTTGTGCACGGTGCAACACTGTTGCGTCATGCGCAACCCTTTTGAATATCTGGGCCTTGGTTTAAAAATGGTGAAATTAAAGTAGTTAGTAAACATAACGTATCCATGGTTGCAGAAGGTGTCCGATAACAAACAGCTACATGCACATAGGGATGGGCAAAAGTGTGGATTTCTGCCATTGTGGAAGTTCAGTGAGATTTCGAAAATTTAGTGGAATTTTCCGCTCTTCTGCCTGTGGCAGAATTCCAAACTTACACCTAAGAACTGTGGATTTCTGCCTATTTCTGCATAAAAGTCACTTCTAAATGCAAATTTTTTGTTAAAACTGCAGAAATACTGGGCCGATGGTGCTGAGGGTTGAAGCACTGGATGCCACACCTCGCACCGCGCTGGTGACCCGGGTTCAGGACTGAATTTGGGTCACTGGGAGTCAGTGGGGGGGAAGGAGGTTTGAGCATCCCAATGGATGCTGTCCTCCTCCAGGGTGGGATCTGGGATGTCTCGCACACCAGATGAACCTATGCCGGTGGAAACAGGGGCACCGGTTCACAGGCAGCTCTTTGAGAGTAGGAGGGGGTGGATTTTGTGGGCATTTGTCAGCGATGTGCAACAGCATGCCATAAGACTGGATGTCAGTCCTTCATGCTGATGTCCTCAGGGGGTAGGAGGGACTAGGGGAGAAAATCAGAACCCCCATCAGGCCAAGATGATGACCTATCCACCTCAGAATCACTGACCTGCAGGATGAGACCCTGTTGTACAGGCACTCCAAGGAGTAGGAGAAAATAGGAGTGATAAAGGAGCATGCCTGGCAGTCTAGGGGCAGATTCTGTTGGAGGGACTGGTAGGAATGATTAGAGGTCTGAAGGAGTGGATCGAGGGGGCAGTAAGTTGGGATAAAAAAAGGAAAGTAAGAAAAAAAAACCTGTGGAAATAATGTCCCTAGTTAGGAAATTCCAGCGATGCACCGTGCTGAATAGCAGCTTCCCTGCAGAGCTCCAGCCACCCACTCCAACAAGTTACTTCTAACACCATAAGTTGCATTAATTGGGCATTGTAATTCACATTAGTAAGTGTTGGACCATCGCAGAAACAGCAACTTTATGGTTCAGCATGGAGGTAGATGCAAAAAAAATCCTGCCTAAGTGCACTCCACCTGTAACTCCCGAGAAGGCCGCAAAGAAGCCGTGGGCCTCCGGCTACAGTCTTAACCTCACCACCAGCCCTTCCACCACAGAAAATGAACTGTTTACCTTACAACGGTTTCTGGAGGAATTCAAGCTGTTTCGGGATGACCTCCACACATTGGCATCTGACTTCAGCTCTCTGAATTTAAAACTGGATGAAGTCTCGCACAGAGCCTCAGATAACTCAGCAAGGCTTTATTCACTTGAGAAAAGGCAAGATAAGCTTGACCCCGAACTTACTAGTTGCAGACAATGCCTGGCCAAAATGGAATTGAAATTGGAGGACCTCGAGGGACGTAGTAGGAGAAACAACGTAGTCATAATTTGTCTCCCTGAAGGGGAAGAAGGGCATGACATGATTCTTTTTATTGAAAAACTAGTGGAGAAACTAGTGGGCCCCTCTCCCTTTGGTGCTAAATATATAATTGAGAGGGCTCATAGATTGCTATGCCCAAAACCAGCCCCGGGCACCCCTCCATGCACTGTTATATTTTGTTTACTCAATTTCTTTGAAAAAAGCATTTTTCACAAAAACTTAAGGAGCTCCAAAAAGTCAGTTGGGAAGGAAAATGGTTGAGGATAGCCCAGGATCTCCTGGCATCGGTCCGACTCAAGTGAATGGCCTTTCACCCTGCGGTAACTAAGTTAATTGCTGCTGGTGTCAAATTTCAGATGGTGTACCCGGCAAAGTTGCATGTTTTAATTGCAGGAACCTGGACTGCCTTTGATGACCTTGAAACCACCTCCATATAGCTGAAATCTGCCTTCCCCAATCTTTTCAAAAACCCCTGAATGTAACATCACGACGATCTGGTGGAAGGGGAAGATTTAAATGGGCTGGATGAGAGAAGACTCTCTCTCTGGGTAGTCTGTATGTTCAAAGTTACTTTTGTAATTTATTTGCATCCCCCATACCACTTGGTACTACCCATTTCCAAGCTTACAGGATTACTGATCACTTCCTAACTGGCTACAACATTTTCCCTGCATTTCTAAAATGGAGTCATGTATTTGGACGATGCTCCAGTGTAACTCTTGCGACGGTAGCATACCCGCTGCTAACTTTTTGGCAAGGCCATTACAGTTTAGTTCTCCTGCTGGCACTTTAACATCTTCACCGCTAGAGAGGCCCCTGTCATTATGAATGAAAGCCATTCAGTCTTACTGCTGCTGGTATCGTTAGTTGCTGATGTGCTTTGCTAGTCGATTGATTCCTACCAGCTTCCAAGACATAACAACAATCGTGTCTTCTTACTACTTTGAAGAACTACCCACTGCTTCTCAAATATGTATCTGTTAGGTTATAGTGACTATTCTGCTAATATTTACGTTATTAGTGCGTGGTCTGTAGATCTGGGGATTTTGGATGTTCCATATGATACTCAGTTACAATGTTATGTGTGAAATTCGACAGTTGTGATGTCAACTAGAACTACCTGTTTTCTCTTTTTACTCCAGGACCTGCGAATTGCCTCCAAAAATACTGATGGTTACCTGCTGAGAACTGTGAAGTAGAATAAGTTTAATGCTTCTCAGATCATTTTCTGTTGCTGTTTTACATGAGCGTGTACAATTTATCAGATGCCTCAGTAGCATGTTCGCTCTTTTTTTGAGTTAGTTATCCTGAACCACGTTTTAATTTAATGGATTGGAGAGTTATTTTCCAGCAAACTGTCTTTATCTTTCCAAATGCTCCAATCAAGTTAATGCTTTCAAGTTAATGCTTCCAAGTAGCTAATATGTCAGTAGGTGTTAAACAGTGTTTATCTTTATCTTCATATTGTTATATTGTTAGGTTTTGTTAGGGAGGCTGGAGCAGAGGGAATGTGTTGAGGCATGATGCAGAAGGCAAAGCATAGAAGCAGAGTGGGAGGGTGGGCTGGATAGGGATCTCAAGCATTTACAGATTAATAAATATTTGTGTGGGTTTCTCATGGTTGGGGGGAGGTGGGGGGCTTATTTCACAGAGACAGTTTCAAGAGAGAGAGATATTTGAAGCCTGTCTAGCACCTCGACCAGTTTTTAAGTGCCTATGGCTGGACCATTGAAAATAATTACTTTAAACGTACGGGGGGCTAGGCACAAAATGAAACAATATCAGATCCTTGAGCACCTAAATTGTTTGGCAGTGGACATTGTGTTTGTGCAAGGATCTCATTTACTTAACTCTGAGGCTGCTCAATTACACAAACAGCAGATGGGTCAGTACTTTGTGGCAGAGGGCAACACCCAAAGCCACGGGGTTATGATCCTGTTGCGGAGGGCTATACCATTCTCTCCTAGCCAAATCATTGCAGACCCTGAAGGGCGCTACATTTTAGTGAGAGGAATGCTCCACACCAGAGAAATACCTTATGTAGTGTTTATGGCCCCAACAATGACACACCTGGTTTCTTTATGCAGCTTTTAAATGTCTTTACCCCATTTTTACGCATCCCTTTTATCATAGGGGTGACTTTAATCTTATCTTTAACCCGTACATGGATCACTCAGGCAGACTACACAAAGGGCTTTCTCCAGCACAGTGGGCACTCAGAGACCTGTTAGATGGAGCCGGCTTATCAGATATCTAGCGTAACCTCCACCCCTCAGATAGAGAATATACTTTTACATCTCCAGTTCACCACTCATCTTCCCGCATTGATTACCTGCTTATTTCCCAATCCCTAATTCCGGGTGTTAGGTTCATCTATACTCTCAGGCCCACTCTCAGACCATTCCCAGTTTCTTGTTTGATCTTCCTTACATCTCCCCAAGGCAGGAGGGAGATGGAAGGTCAGTAATCAACTGTTTAAGAATCCAGAAAACATGCAATATATAACCGAGCATATTGCTGTATTTACTGCCATCAATGTAAACTCTACAGGAAAACTACACATTGAATGGTGTTCCCTGAAAGCCTATCTTAGAGGCCTGCTGATTGGGTTGGTGGCCAAAAGGAAAAGAACCAAGGAAGAATGGCTTAAACTTTTATTATCCCAAATTTGTGTTATAGAGCATAATCTATCTCCCCAGTCATTGGTTCAAATGAGGGAAAACCTAGTGAAACTAAAAGATTCATATTTGAACTTATTAAGGGAAAAGGCTGAATTTACTGTCTTGAAAACTAAAGCTCTCCATTTAGATCAAGGAGAAAAAGCAGGTCATCTCTTGGCCCTTAAACTTAAGCAATTTGAATCTCATAGACTAATTGTGGCGGTCCATTCCCAGGATGGTGATACCTTGATAATTTCTCCGTTGGACATAGCTTCTGAATTTAGGAGTTACTACACAAAATTGTACAGTCCTATGGATGACGCCACCTTCTTTAACACAATTAAAATCCTACCAAGCACACTCTTCTCTACCTTCACTCTCAAGCTCACAGAAAGTCTCCCTGGTCACTCCCATCACTTTAGGGGAGATAATAAGAGTTATCAAAGACTTGCCCTCAGACAAAAGACCCAGTCTGGATGGATTCTCTTCCAATTTTTATAAAGTCTTTGCTCAACAACTAGCGCCATCCCTTCTCTCCTTATTTCATCAAATCCTTTCTGGACAGAATTCAGATAGGTCTTTGTTTGAAGCATTAATTACCTTAATACTCAAGTCAGGTAAACACCCTGATGGGGGCCAAAGTTACAGGCCGATCTCCCTCCTGAATCAAGACCTTAAAATTTTAACGAAACTTTTAGCAGATCGGCTAAGCCCCATCATGTCGGATATTATAGGCCCGGAACAAGTAGGTTTCATGAAAGGTAGATCCTCAGTTGATCACCTCAGAACCCTTTCGCATGTCTTCTTGGCTTCCAGGGATGTTGATTTTTCCACCGCCTTAGACTCTCTGGATGCCAAGAAGGCATTTGATAAGGTTGATTGGAACTTCTTGTTTCAGTCACTCGCAGCATTTGGATATCCCCCTCTGTTTATAAAATGGATAAGGGTTTTGTACAAATCCCCAACAGCATGTGTTATCTGTAATGGCTTAATGTCTGACTCCTTCACATTACATGCAGGGACTAGGCAGGGCTATCCTTTATCCCCCCCTGTTGTTTAACATCTACTTGGAACCCCTTATCCGGAGGATTACAGCAAGTCCGGACATCAGAGGTATCAACATCCACCATCAAATAGTTAAAATTTTGGCCTATGAGGATGACTTCCTCCTTTAGTTATCTCATCCCAATACTTCTATACCTGCCCTGCTCACCATCTTGGATGAATTTAGTTCCCTGTCCAATTATAAATTAAATAGAGACAAGACAGTGGTTTTCCCCCTGAATTATAAAGCAATGAAGATAGTTGCCTCAACGGTGGGTTTCTCTTAGCGGACCAGCTCCTTGAGATACCTGGGAATCAACCTGTCTAGAGACCCAACCAAATTTATGAAG
This sequence comes from Neoceratodus forsteri, assembly GCA_016271365.2. Lineage (NCBI taxonomy): Eukaryota > Metazoa > Chordata > Ceratodontiformes > Ceratodontidae > Neoceratodus > Neoceratodus forsteri. The sequence goes on from CM028136.1 coordinate 91,218,963, forward strand.
TTGAATCCTGACCCATTAATCTCTATCATTAGGCAAGATCTAAAGAAATGGGCACTACTTCCTCTCTGTCTCTCTGGGGAAAAGCAATATAATCAAAATGAATATTTTACCGTGGTTTTTCTATCCAATAAACCTTTCCAATGTCTGGTTGCCTTTGGCATGGTTTAAAAAGATACACCAGATACTTTCAGACTTTATCTGGGATGATAAGAAACCCGGTAGCTTATAGATAAGCTCTCAGCACCAAAAATTAAAGGAGGACTACAGTTACCACACCTTGGTCTTTACTACTGGGCCAGTCATGCAAGTAAGCACCTGAGGTGGCTAACGCCAGACCCCCCATCTTCACATTCTTTTATTCCCATATGGCTAATAATAGAACATACCCTCATACAAGTGCAAGGGCTATCCCTTGCTCTAGTCTTGCATGTTAACTTAAAATCTTTGCCACCAGCATTCAAAGGCAGCCCTATTGCATTATCTATTAGAATTAATTCTCAACTTTGCTCTTTTTTGAAATATAAGCACACTGTAGATCCATCTCAACCTTGGTGGGGGAACCTTAATCTCACAATAGATGGTAAATCTCTTCAATTATGATGGATCCCGCACTTAGGGGACCACCCCCTTAATTTCTTCCTGAAGACCGACTGCTCATGCTTAACTTTACCTGAACTTTTAAACAAAGCCCACAACCCAAACTCTGCTATCTTTAAAATATTTCAATTGGAACTTAATAATAAAATCTTTGGTGCAGCTCCACTCATATCCCCAAGTTTATCCCACTTGACAAAATTTATTCCCTTACAGGCCTCTCCCATGCTGTTTCCGAGATGTATTGCATAATCCACAATTGAAATGGCCCAACAGTCTTGGTCCGACTCACTTCTGGGTTTCCCTTTTTCCCCAATCAAGAAATCCTCTGGCCCTCTCTGTGGCAGAGCTGTCACAAGTTTGTTATACAAGACAGGCTCCAATTAACACAAATTAAAATTTTTCATAACCTCTATTATTCACCTCAGAAGATGGCTAAATTGGGACTCCTCCCTTCACCCACATGCACTCAATGTCTTCAGAGTGAGGGTAATTTACTGCATATCTTCTGAGCATGTCCCAAGATAGCTCCCCTCTGGAATGCTATCAAACAGAGGGTCGACCTTCTATTGGGTCTATCAGATTTATTTACTGCTGAGATCTGCATATTGGGAGACCTTTCCTCTGTTGTTGTCACCAACAGAAAATATCACAAAACCCTCATTGCCATGTCGGTTAAAAAACTGGTCTTGAGACAAGGGAAAGATATGACTGACATTTCTTATAGTGAATGGTTACAAGAATTGTTGGCCAATCTTAGAATGGAAAAGACAATTATTAATTCTTAGACCTCGTACTCTCAAATGGGGACAGTGAGAGGATCTCCGATCTAGAAGTGGGTAGCCATTTGGGACCAAGTGACCAACAAACAGTGTGGTTCACGATAAACTCTGCTACAGAGTCAAGCCATACAAAAGTGAGGGTTCTGGAATTCAGGAGGGCTGACTTTGGCAAGATGGGAGAGTGCCTTAGAAAAGCACTAGCAAACAGGCTAGAAGGAGGGGTGGAGCAACAATGGGCAAATATCAAAACTGCCATCACAGAGGCAACAAGCCTTTGTGTGAAGCAAATAAACAAATCAAAACAAAAGAAAAAGTCACTATGGTTCTCAAAAGAGGTGGCTGTGAAGGTCAGGGAGAAAAAGATAGCATTTAGGAAGTATAAGGAAACACAGAAGGAACAGGACAGAGAATTGTACCAGTCAAGGCAGAAGGAAGCAGGGAGGGTAGTCAGAATAGCAAAGGCACAAACTGAGGAAAAGATAGCTAACTCGGTTAAGAAGGGGGATAAAACCTTTTATAGGTATATCAGGGAGCGTAGAAAGACAAAGGGAGGGATAGTGAGTCTGAATAGAATGGTTAGTGGGTGGGCAGAGAGTGACAGAGATAAAACAGGGATACTGAATGAATTCTCCTGTTCAGTATTCACAAAAGAGGAAGTGGGGGAGGTGCCTAATCCAATTAACAGAAGCACTCTGGAGAGGGGCGTTGATCCCAGTCCTTTCACAGAAGAAAGGATTCTGAAAGAACTCCTAAAACTGAAGGTGGACAAAGCAATGGGGCCAGATGGAATTCACCCCAGAATTCTAAAAGAATTAAGGAGAGAACTAGTGACACCACTGACTACGCTTTTAACAAATCATGGGAGGATGTGTGGTACCTGAGGACTGGAAGAAGGCAGATGTGATTCCCCTTCACAAAAGTGGGACCAAGACGGAGGCAGGAAACTACAGACCTGTCAATTTGACCTCTGTGGTAGGGAAAGTGATGGAATCACTTCTGAAGGAAAGAATTGTTGAGTATCTAGAGGCCAGTGAGGCACAGGGCCCAAGGCAGCATGGGTTCACAGTGAGAAGGTCACGTCAGATGAATTTAATTGATTTCTTTGACTGGGTGACCAAAGTAATAGACCAGGGAGGGGCTGTGGACATGGCCTACCTAGACTTTAGCAAGGCATTTGACACAGTCCCACACAAAAGATTAGTAGTCAAATTAACCAGCCTGGGAGTGGGTCCCAAGGTGGTAGCCTGGGTAAAACATTGGCCGAACAACAGGACACAGAAGGTAATTGTAAATGGAGTCCACTCTGAAGAAAGATGGGTTACTAGTGGGGTACCGCAGGGTTCAGTACTGGGTCCAGTCCTTTTTAATGTCTTTATAAGTGACATTGCAGAGGGACTGGAAGGAAAAGTATTCCTCTTTGCAGATGACACAAAGATCTGCAACAGGGTTGATACACAAGGAGGCATGAAAAGGATGAGAAGGGACGTGGCAAGGTTGGAAGAATGGTCTGAAGTATGGCAGCTTGGATTCAGTGCAAAGAAGTGCAAAGTAATGCACCTGGGAAACAAAAACCCAGGGGAAGATTACACAATGGGGGGCGAGGTAGTAACAACAACAAAAATGGAAAGAGTCCTAGGGGTAATCATATCAGATGACCTTACGGTTGGCAAGCAATGCGAGAAGGTGGTAGGGAGGGCTGGGGGGATACTGGGATGTATAGGGAGAGGTATCACCAGCAGAAAAAAGGAAGTTGTTATCCCCCTGTACAGACAGTTGGTGAGACCCCATCTGGAGTACTGCGTCCAGTTCTGGAGACCCCATCTCCACAAGGACATAGACAGGATGGAGGCAGTTCAGAGGAGGGCAACTAAAATGGTGCAGGGTCTGCAAGAGAAGCCATACGAGGAGAGACTAAAGGAGCTTAATATGTATACCCTTGAGGAAAGGAGGGAGAGGGGACATGATAGAAATGTTTAAGTACCTCAGTGGAAACAACAAAGTCCAAGAGGGTAGCATCTTTCAGAAAAGAGATGTGTAAGAACGAGGGACACAATTTGAAGATAGAGGGGGATGGCTCCGGCAATTGAGGAAGTATTTCTTCACAGAGAGGGTGGTAGACTCATGGAACAGCCTTCCTGAGGAGGTTGTGGGGTCTAAAACTCTGGGAGAATTCAAGAATGCATGGGACAGACATATGGCAATTTTTTTGTGGGGGGTAGGAAGATATGGGCTGTTGGTTAAATAGGATCTGCAGCTTATCCTCTAGGTAGGGAAATGGGCAGACTAGGTGGGCCAAGCAGTCCTTATCTGCCGTCAAAGTCTATGTTTCTATGTTTCTATGTTTCTAGCTTACATAATCAATCCCAGAAATTTTTTAAAATATGGGGCCCTCTTGTTGCACTATATTCTCTCCAGAAGCCCAAAAGGTTTCTCTTTGCCTGATAGATAGCTTTGTTTATGTAGCTGTGGTCTGTGTGAATTGGGGGGGGGGGGATAGGGAGGGTGGGGGATAGTTGATCTAATTTCCTTAATACGTATTACTGTATTTCTATCTGTATTGAACACTAGATCTTCTCTCTGTAATGGCATAAAATAAAATAAAACTTTGAATTGAAAAAAAAAATAATGTCTTTAGTTAATAATTTCACCATATCATGTATTTTTCCACTATTTTAATGTGATAATGCGGTACTATTTTCCTGCCATCAATGTGTGTCTATATTTCATTTTCTAAAGGTAGTATCTTAATTGCAGTGGTCATGGTCACGTACTGAATGTAATCACCTTGTCTGTTGAGCACCTTAACTGTTTTGTCCCAAAGTAATCATTTGTGTGTTTTTTATTTGTTATGTTTCTTCACTGAAATGTTGTATATGGTGCTTTTTAGAATTCCATGGTATTGAAAAACATCCACAGTTAGCATCTAAATGTCACAGAAATGTTCATTTTTTCTGCATGTAGCTCTGATCACATGATTTTCAGTTCTGCAGTCGCATGGTATGTAGCCTGGAATTCCGCAGTTATGTCAGAAAGCTCATGGATATGGCCATTGTTTTCCTCAAGTAGAGCTGATCACATTTTCTTCATTTCTGCAGTCAGATGTCGCAGCCTGGTTAGATAAAAGTCTGCAGTTTTGTACAAATTCCGTGGCTATGCACTGAAATTCCACCGGAAGATCAAATTACACCACATCTAGCTCTGAGCACATGTTTTCAGCTCTGCAGCCACATGAGGTTCAGGGGATGGGGATGAGGCAGACACATTTCTTACTGTGCAGCTGCTCACTGTGAAGTTGATTTCTGAAGAGGGAAGAGCTGTGTTTGTTCTGCAGCACAGAACAGTCTTTTTGAGTGAAGTCCACCTGTTTTCTTCAGTAGAAGAAATATAATTTGCTGTTATCTGTACTTTGACTGCTATGTCACAGTCTCACAGACAGTTCATAATTTTTTTGATAACACAATATCTTGTGTTACTCTGTCTTCTGCAGCCTGTCTGTTTATTAGTGTCTATTATTTCTGTAATAATTTCTCATATTTTAGGGTCCAGCAAAGTACAGGCACTAGAACATGTCAGGCAAAGGCAGTGGTAAGCGTGGAGGACGTGGAAAAAGTAAAAGTGTCATAGGTACTGCATCAGTCAAAAAGGTGTCAGAAGGGCATGGAGAGGGTTCTGTGGAAGGTGCTACTGGTAGCTGCACTGCAAGTTCTACTAGCACTGCAATGCAATCCGTATCACATGCTGTGCCAGTGTTGGCTTTGCAGGGAATCAAACCCTCAAGCTTCTTTGGCACTCAGCTCAGTACTGTAATTCCAGTGCTGGTGTAGTCCATCGCTGTAAACAGCAGCTTAAAAAGACTGCATTTGGTGTTGCCATGCTATTGTGTGAGTCCCAGGGGACTCAGGATGAGCCTGAAAACAGTCAGCTGTCTCAGTCCTAGGATACCCATGATTTATCTCAGGAGCTGGCAGTGAGTAAGAGCAAGGACGGTTTTGGTACAGTGGCAGGCAGTATGACAGATGATGACAGTAAGTGTGTTGCAGGACCAGTTACTGTGTGGGGAGTAGATAATGAATAGCAGCAGATACCACTTTCAAATGTGTCTGAGGAGCACAAACATTCTCATACTGAACACACTGTTAGTGGCAGTGTTCATGTTGAAGAGAATGTCACTGAGGAAGCTGACCTTGTATATAGTCAGCCTTTACTTTCTCAATGGAAATTACAGAAAGCATGGAGGTTAGTATTGATTATGGTTGTGAGGGTGATTATCCAGTATAGACCCTAGCTGGCAGCCATCCTGTCCACAAGCAGCAGCCAAAGCAGTTATTGACAAATGGAAAGTAATTCCTCTTCCATCAGTCACGAAGCAGCAACCTGTCATGGTCAAGGGTCAGCAAGTAGCAAAAATGAGATCTGTGGGCAAGCAGCAGCATGCAAAGAAAACAACTTTGCCCACCCCTATGTCTGTGTCACCATCCCAACCTGCCCCACCACCCACAAAAATCCAGCATGTGGGAGGACATTCATTGGTGTGGGATTTCTTTGTGATAGATGATTCTGATGACAGTGTTGAGGTGTGCAACATCTGTCGTTCTAAAGTTAGCTGTGGCAAGCAGGTTCAAACTATGGCATGACTGGGATGCATAGTCACATGCAGAGCAAATGCCCCATTAAGTGGACCTGACATAACAGGTTGGCATCCAAGCCCACTTCGTCTACTTCTGTTACTGAAAATGAGGGTCCAAAGCCAGTAGATGAAGTAACATTTGACTCCTTATTGTGTTCTACCCCTACACGTGCAGATACACATGAAGGCATTAGTCAAGGTGATCCATCTGTACCCATACAGAGGTTTCTACAGTGCCAGCATGTCCTTGATACCGCTGAAGTCAACCAAAGCCACACAACCATACTTGGCAAAGCCAAACCACAACCCACAGTCCTGCATACTCAGAGGCTTACGCGCAGATATCAAATTAGCATTAAGCAAGCACACAAAATATCATCGTAAACACCCAGTGACAAAAGAGTTCAATATGGCTGTGGCCAAGATGCTTGCAAAAGTCATTTTGCCATTTTTGTTTGCTGAGAATGAGGGATTTAGAGAACTGATGGAGAAGACTGTGCCTAAATATAAAGTTCCTAGTCGAACGTATTTTAGCACCAAGGCTATTCCAGCTATGTACAATGACCTTGATGCATGGTATCACATGCTGTGTCACACTTGGACATTTGGACCACTGGCCCATCATCGGGTGTTAGTTCTAGGTATATTACTGCTCTGCACCCCTGTCTCTCATCTACTTGTCCCATGAGCACTGGCATCAGTACTACTGGTTGTCGACAGCATGCCACATTAAGCATGGAGAGCATGCATGGGTCCCATACATCAGACAGAATTCTAACCTGCATCAATGAGGCCATACAGACTGGCTAAAACCCCATAGATTCAATGCAGCATATATTGCCAGTGACAAGAGAGCTTAATATGTATACCCATTGATGAAAGGAGGGACAGGGGACATGATAGAAACTTTTAAGTACCTCAAAGGAATCAACAAAGTCCAGGGTGTAGCATCTTTCAGAAAAAGATATGTAGTAAGTTCAAAGAGGCACAATTTAAAGATAGAGGAGTCGGCTCCAGGAGTAAAGTGAGGAAATTTTTCACTGATAGTGGTGGTGGACACATGGAACCACCTTTATGGAAAAGGTAGTGGGGTCTAAAACAGTAGAGAATTCAAACATGCATTGGACAGACATAAAAGGCAATTGTAGTGGCGGGTTGCAGGAACTAGGCTGTTGGTTAACTAGAATCTGCAGCTTATCCAATAGGTGGAAATGGGCAGACTGGGTAGGCCAAGTGGTCCTTATCTGCCGTCAAAGTCTATGTTTATATATGTTTCAATGAGCAGAACAAAGCGATCAGATTTATGTCATTGCCGATCAAGGAAAACAAATGAACTGCAAAAATTGGCTCTATTTCTTCGCCAAACAGCAAAATATGCAGTTTCCTCATACACTATGAAGGATAACGGATGGGAGAAAAACAGTAACAGTGTGGAAATGACATCTTGCTGTTTCCATGACAACATGATAGAAGCTTAGAAACATAGAAACATATAGACTTTGACGGCAGATAAGGACCACTTGGCCCACCTAGTCTGCCCATTTCTCTACCTACAGTATAAGCTGTAGATCCTAGTTAACCAACAGCCTGTTTCTTCCTACCCCCCCACAAGAATTGCCTTATGTGTGTCCCATGCATTCTTGAATTCTCCCACAGTTTTAGACCCCACAACCTCCTCAGGAAGGCTGTTTCCATGCGTCCACCACCCTCTCTGTGAAAAAATAGTTACTCACATTGACCCTGAGCCATCCCCCCTCTATCTTCAAATTGTGTCCCCTTGTTCTTGCACATCTCTTTTTCTGAAAGATGCTACCCCCTTGGACTTTGTTGATTCCATTGAGGTACTTAAATGTCTCTATCATGCCCCCTCCTTTCCTCAAGGGTAATACATATTAGGCTCCTTTGGTCTCTCCTCATGGCTTCTCTTGCAGACCCTGCACCATTTTACAATTGCCCTCCTCAGGACTGCCTCCATCCCTGTCTATGTCCCTGTGAGATGGGTATCTCTGAACTGGATTGCAGTGCTTCAGATGGGGAGTTACCAACTGTTTGTACAGAGGGATAACAACTTCCTGTTTTCTGCAGGTGATGCCTCTCAACTATACATCCCTGTATCCCCCAGCTCTCCCTACTGCCTTATAACATGGTTTGCCAACCTTAAGGTGATCTGATATGATTACCCCCAGGTCCCTTTACATTTTGTTGTTGTTATTTCTACCCCCACTTGTGTAATTTTCCCTGGGTTTTGTTTCCCAGGTGCATTGTTGCACTGCTTGCACTGAATCCAAGCTGACATGCTTCACAGCCATTCCTCCAGCCTTCTGCAAGTCCCTTCTCATCCTTTCCATGCCTCTTTGTGTATCAGCCCTGTGCAGATCTTTGTGTCATCTGCAAAGATGCATACTTTCCTTCAGAGTCCCTCTGCAATATATCACTTATAAAGACATTACAAAAGGGACTGGACTCAATCTGAACCCTGCGATACCCCATTAGCAAGCCCCACTTTCTTCAGAGTGGACTCCATTTACAATTACCTTCTGTGTCCTGTTGTCCAGCCAATGTTTTACCCAGGCTACCACCCTGGGACCCACCCAGGCTGGTTAATTTGGCAATTAATCTTTTTGTGGGGATTGTGTCAGATGCCTTGCTAAAGTCTAGGTAGGCCATGTCCACGGCCCCTCCCTGGTCTACTACTTTGGTCACCCAGTCAGAGAATCAATTAGATTAAGTCTGACATGATCTTCCTGCTGTGAACCCATGCTTGCCTTGGGTCCTGTGCCCCTTTGTGGCCTCCTGGGTACTCAACAGTTCTTTCCTCTGGAAGTGATTCCATCACGTTCCCTATCCACAGAGGTCAAACTGACAGGTCTGTAGTTTCCTGCCTCTGTCTTGGTTACTTTTTGGCAGAGAATCGCATCTGACTTCCTCTAGTCCTCAGGTACCACACCATCCTCCATGATTTGATGAAAAGTGTAGTCAGTGGGTGTCACTAGGTTCTCCCCTTAATTCTTTTAGAGATTCTGGGGTGATTTTGTCAGACCCATTGCTTTGTCCACCTTCAGTTTTAGGGTTCTTTCAGAGACCCATTCTTGATTGAAAGGACTGGGATCAACCCCCTTATCCAGAGTGCTTCTGTTAATTGGATTAGGCACCTCCCCATCCTCCTCTTTTGTGAATACTGAGCAGAAGTATTCATTCAGTATCCCTGCTTTTTCACTGTCCCTCTCTTCCCACCCATTGTCCATTCTATTCAGCTTCACTATCCCTCCCTTTGTCTTTCTATGCTCCCTGTGTACCTATAAAAGGTTTTCTCCCCCTTCTTAACTGAGTTGGCTATCTTTTCCTCAGTTTGGGCCTTTGCTATTCTGACTTCCTTCCCTACTTCCTTCTGCCTTAGCTGGTGTACAGTTCTCTGTCTCTCCTTCTGTGTTTCCTTATGCTTCCCTAAATGCTATCTTTTTCTCCCTAACCTTCCCTGCCCCTCTTTTGAGAACTGTGATGGCTTTTCCTTTCATTTTGATTTTTTATTTGCTTCACACAAAGGCTTGTTGCCTCTGTGATGGCAATTGATGTTTCCCCATTGTGCTCACACCCTCCTTCTAGCCTGTTTGCTGGTGCTTTTCTGGGGCACCCTCCCATCTTGCCAAAGTCAGTCCTCCTGAAGTCCAATGCCCTCACTTTGCTTGGACTGACTCTGTAGATGGTTTATGATGAACCACACTGTTTGGTGGTCACTTGTTCCCAGATGGCTACCCACGTCTACATCTGAGATCCTCTCACTGTCCCCATTTGAGAGTATGAGGGTCTAAGATTGCTCCCTCATGAGTGGGTTCCAAAACCAGCTGTCTGAGGGCATGCCACCTGGGGGCATCGAGGAATGGCCCTGCTCTTGGATGTGGTTGCAGCAAAGGTGCTCCAGTTAACATCTGGCATATTTGGGTTCCCCATCAACAGTATCTTCCTTTCTCTGACATCCTAAGGATGCCTTCTATCGTATCCTTGTCCATTCCCTCCCCCTGAGATGGGGGTCTGTATATAACCCCTGTGCATATTATGGTGCTATTTCCATTCTCTAACGTGACCCACAGTGCCTCCTCTCCTCCCTGTTTACTCTTTTGTTCTGTTGCTTTTATCCCTTCCCTTATATAGAGAGCTACTCCCCCCCTTCACCCCCCATCTCTTGTGTAGGTTGTGTACCCTGGTATGTTAGCACCTCAGCCATGGTTCTCTGTGTACCATGTTTCTGTGACTGCTACGATATCCAGGCATCCCTCTTTCATCAAGGCCACAAGTTCAGATAGCTTGTTGCCCAGACTACAGGCATTGGTACTCATTACCCTCCATTTCTTGATGGCCTAACTCCTTTTTGGCCCATCCCTGTTCTTATTGCCTTTCTCATTTTCTCCTTTACCCTGACCTTCTCCCTATTGACATCTCTATCTTGGTGTTTACCTCACTTACTACCATGATTTTTTGGGGGAGGGATAGGATTTCCCTGCTCCTTTCCAGTGTCTCCCCCCATGGCTAGTTTAAATGCTTGCCAATGAAGCATTTAAACATTTCACCTAAGATCCTAGTTCCCCTCCTGGACAGATGCAGACCATCATACCAGTATAGGCCTGCATCACTCTAGGAAGACCCAGTCCCCAATGAATCAAATCCATGATCTCTGCACCAGTTTTTTAACCACTGGTTAGAATCCTGGGTGTGGAGCATCCTAAGCCTCACCCATGCCATAGACAGGCAGCACCTCTGAGAAGGTTACCATGCGTGCTACTTGTCTAAGGCCCCTCCCTAACTCCATAAACACTTCCTGCACTGCTCTGAGTCCCTTTCTTAGCCAGGTCATTTGTCCCTAGGTGGACAATGGCATCCATCTCCAGCCCTGTGCAGCTGCTCTGGTGATCCTGAGGATTCGCTCCCTGTCCCTCAAGCCATGGACCAGACAGGCTCCTGCCTCCTTCTCCCTTCTTCCCCAGGTTCTACCCTCCTAACAATGGGGGTTCCCCATCAGGGTTGTATCCTTCCCCGTGGGGTCCATGCACCCTCCTGTGGGTCTCCTTTGTGGAGGTTCCCAACATCCTCCTTGGTCTCTGGTGTGGATGTCTCCATACAGGAACCACATTTTGCCAGAATGGCATATGAGTTATGGAGGAGGTACAACTGGAGGGATGTGGCTCTGTTCCACCACCCTCACCCTCCCTGAGTCCACTGTGGTCCAATCCTCCTCTTTTTTGGCAACCTCTGAGGCAATAGCGGTGTCCCTAGTGGTCCCTGGGTGGGAGAGAGGTCCCCAAATCCTGGCCAACTCAGCCTGGAGATGAACAACCTCCTCCCTCTGCCCAGAAAGGTGCCTGCAGATGGGACAGCACTGCATCCTCCAGAACGTCTGTCAGAAAACTGCTGCTCCACAGTCACTGCACTGCACCACTCCCATCATGTCTTATTTCTGGCCCCTTAACTGTTATTTGGAATACTTTCTCTTTCTTCTGTTTGTTTAGTTATTTATTTATTTTTTATTTTTTTCCTCCCTACTTACTGCCTCTGTGCCCTTTAAGCTCCTGATCTTCCTGTTCTGAGACAAGAAGTTCCTATATTTCTCAGTAGACTCCTTACTTGCTCAGAGTCAGACCTCCAGCAGCTGGGGGGATGGAGAGCTACTCTTTTCCTCCTAGGATGGTAGGTCTTTTGTGGCTCTGTGATCACACACACTTCCTGCTCCCCAAACAGGAAGTTCCTGTTCTCAGTCAAATCATGTGCCTATAAAAGTAGAACTGGCTTAAGGTGGGAGGAAGGAGGACAATATAGTCCCAGTAGAGAAGTATAGTTATAACAGCAGCTCCTTCCTCTCGCGGTTCTCTGCCTGTTCTCTGGCAGAAGCTCTTAAACTGCACTGTCAAGGTTTACAAAGTTGTCAAGGAAACAGCTTGATGCGTTACATGCTGTTTTTGTCTTTCTCCCATCCATTATCCATTATCCATAGATACATAGATACATAGACAGTGTCGGCAGATAGGGCCTATGGCACCCAGTCTGCCATTTGAGCTTCATGAGGTTCAGTTTATGTTTTCCTAGAAGTCTGTTGCCCTTACCCCGACCTCCAGGATTCAGCTATGTCTATCCATGCATTCTTAAATCCCGTGATTGTTTCTGGCCCCCCACTTCCTCTGGCAGGGGTGTTCCACTTGTCCACCACCCATTCTGTGAGAGAGAATTCTTCCTCATGTTTCCTCTGAGATCGTCCCTCCTCCAACTTCATCCCATGCCCTCTAGTCCTGGGTACATCTTTTTCGCTTAAAAATAGTGTATTCCTGCACCCTGTTCCTCCCTGTGAGATCGTGTATGTCTCTATCATATCCCCTCTCTCCCTCCTCTCCTCCAGGGAGTACATGTTCAGTTCCTTCAACCCTTGTCTTCCTGGGACTTGTGATGCAGTCCATACACACCATCTTTGTTGCCCTACTCTGGACAGCCTTCTCTACTCTGTCTATGTGCCACTTACATGGGTATGGTCTCAGAACTGTACACTGTGTACTCAGGAGCAGGGGCCTCATTGGTGTCTTGTATAGCAGAATTGCATGACCTCCCTTTTCCTGCTGGTGATGCCCTGCCTATACATCCCAGCATCCTATTTAGCTTTACCTGCTGCCTTGTCACACTGTTTCCTACCTTGAGGTCATCAGAGATGATAACCCCAAGATCTCTTTCCTGTTTGGTGCATGCTATATCCTCACCCCCAACTGATATATTGTGCCAGGGTTTTGTGCCCCATATGCATTATCTTGCACTTCTTTGCATTGATTTCAACTGCCAAACCCCCAGACCATTCTTCAAGTTTTGCAGGTCCTTCTCATTCTGTCTATACCTCTGGTGTGTCTACTCTGTTACAGAGCTTTGTGTCATCAGCAAACAGTGAAATTCTGCCTTCTAGGTCCTGCACAATGTCACTGATGAAGATGTTGAATAGGACCCGTCCCAGCTCTGATCCCTGTGGTACCCCACTGGTCACTCTTCCCTCTGTGGAGTGACAGCCATTTACCACCACCCTCTGTGTCCTGCCACCCAGCCAGTTACCTACCCACCACTACTGTCCTGCCACACTCATATTCCCCAATTTGTGTAGTAGTCTTCTATGTGGCACAGTGTCAAAGGCCTTGCTGAAGTCCAGATGGGCCATGTCCACTGCCCTCCCTGATCCACCTCCCTAGTCACCCAGTCAAAAATTCAACGAGGTTGGTCTGACATTGATCTCCCCTGGTGAAACCATGCTGCTGTGGTCCTGTAGTCCATTGACAACCAGATGTTCCACCAATCTCTCCTTCAGTAGTGCTTCCATGATCTTCCCCACTACCGAGGGGTGGGGCTGACTGGTCTGTAGTTCCCTGCTTCCTCTTTGTTCCTGCTTTTTGTATAGGGGACTACATCTGCTGTCCTCCAGTCTTTGGGTACCTCCCTGTTTCCAGTGATCGCTCAACAGGATAGCCAGAGATTCAGCCACCACCTTTCTTAGTTCTTTAAGCACCCTGGGTGCACCCATCTGGCCCCATTGCTTTATCAACTCTTATTACTTCCAGTTCCTTCAGGACCCTTTCTCATGTAAAGGGACTTGTGTCCATTTCTGCACCATTCTCACCCCTTGTACTCCCTTCAGACCCATTACCCTCCTCTTCCTCAGTAAGACTGAGCAGAAATACCTGTTCAATATGTCAGCTTTACTGTTGTCATCCTCCACGCGGCCCCCATCCTCCCCCTTCAGTCTCACTATCCCTCCCTTTGTCTTTCTTTTTTCACTTATGTACCTGTAAAAGGTTTTGTCCCTCTACCCACTGATTTTGCAATGTGTTCTTCTGTCTCAGGCTTTGGCTTCCTTACTGACCTCCCTGCCTCCTTTGCTTCTCCTGGTACTTCTCCCTATCCCCTCTGCCTGTGTCTTTTGTATTGCCTGAATGCAATCTTTTTGGCTTTCACTTTCTTTTGCTACCTTTTCTTTGCTGTCCTCTATGTTTATGTTTCTCTGATACGAGGTGAGACAAGCTAGAACACTGAGTAGCTGCATAGTCTGTGCCAGTCAATGCTGCTAGCAGGGCAGAGCTGGTTTTGGACCTTCAGTGGAAAGACAGATCCCCAGTATATCATTGTGACTCACCAGCAGAGTCAAGCACTAGCAGCTGCTTGACTGGATCCCCTCGGTCCTCACCTTCCGGGAGTGGTACAAGGTAGACACGTTGCAGGGAAGTAGGAACTAGAAGGGGGACAGGATCAGATCTACAGTACAGTAGCTTCTTGTTTTACATTGTTTTTCATGGATTCTACTTGGTAGAATGTTTATTTTCTTTCTTACTACTAAGGGGCTAGCAGGGTACTGTTTGGGGCTGTTGGAATTTTGAAACCTGTTTTGGTAGCTAAAAGTGGGCTCATTTGTTTGGTTTACGGTGTGGCAGGCTGCATTTGTAGAGGCCTATTTCTTCTCTTTTAAACATAATTGGTGTAATTTAACTGGTCTGTTTCTTTGAATTGGAGACCTATATCTTATAATTCCAAACCTATTTTGATGTATTGTTGGTGAAGCTGTTTGAATTGGTGTCCTGTTTCTTTGGGTAGCAAACCTATGTTGGGACTTTGAGTAGAATTGATTCATTGTTGCTGGCTTCACTAGCTGCAAAAGTTTTGAGTGGGGGAAGGATGCTAATTGTCTGACTAGAGGCCTCAGCTACCTGATTGTTTCCAGAAGACTTGGGCTGGTCCACCACCCAAACCCCTCACCCACCCACCCCTGGTCAATTATTCCCTTTGTACTAGGGGTTCTGACATCACTTCCTCAAACAGGCAAAAGATTTGCACCTGTCATAACAGAAGCAGACATCCAGGAAAGGAACTGCAGCAAGTGAAGAGGTGACTGCTCTCTCAGTGGAAGGGAAGTAAATGCAGATCTAGGCGCTTTCATTATTACTACTTCACATAGTTATTGCATTGGGTAAAGGAGGAGTAGGAGTTGAAGAAGGTTGTGCAATGGCTACTTAAAGTATTTTTGAGTGTGGATAGGAATATAAAAAGCAGTTGCTCAACATATCTAAACGTGTGCAACAAAGGAGGTAAGGGAAATAAAGAATGTTTTGCACTGATAGAGGGGGGAGTGGGGACTTGGGAGTGTTTGGTATCCTGCATCTGAAGGGTGGGGGTCGCTGGTGAGGCAACGATAGCAATGGGTAGGGTGGTAGGCTGCAACAATCATGTGACCAATCTTTCTAAACATTGCCTGGAGTGGGAGGATGTTTGAGTGTGCAACTACATAGAAAAACTTAGAAAGGAGATTGAGGGTCTGCAGGAGAAACTAAGACAGGCAAGGCAGATTGGGGTGGGTTTAGCCCAATACTGGAGGAGGAAGAAGGGGAGATGAGGAGGCAATTAAAGCCAACAGTGGTGAGGAGAGGGTCAGAAGAAGGAAGCAGAGACAAGGGCCCAGGCCAGGAAGAACGATTGCCAGGGAAACCAGGTCGGAGACAAAAGTCAAATGGAAGGAGGCAATAGGGACTTTGTGGAGGAGGCGAAGAGTGGCAAAAGTCATGGAGTGGAAGGAGAGAACAGGTTACTATGCAAGAGAGGGAGCAGGCATTTGTGAAGGATCTTCAGAAAATAGTTTTGCACTGCTAGAGAGGAAGAAGGTGGAGGAGGAAGTGATGAAATTAGAGGAGAATTGATAAATGCCTGGACCAAACTGGTGCGGGGAAGTTCTGCTGGGAGAACTGCAACAGGGTAAAGGGCATAATAATGTGCAGGAGGAAGAAGAGGAGCTGGAAATGAGGGGGAGATGAAAGGAAGCAAGCAGGGGTAAGAGGTGGAATCTTAGTGCTGGGGGACTCCATACTAAGAGGAGTTAGGTGGGAGTAGCAAGGCGGAAGGCATAGTGCATTTGGGTGGAGCCATGCAGGAATGACGAAAGCGGAAAGGGTTGGGACAGTCTGTTCTGAAATATACTAGAAGGGTAGGGACAAGCCTCATTTAATTATACATCTTGGGACAAATGACCTGGCTGAAAAGACAGTGGATATAGTCCAGAGGAGGTTTGAGGAATTAGCACAATTATGTGAGGGGGCAGGAAGATCAGTAACTTTTTCTGAGATACTTCCGGTGCCAAAGGCAAGCACAACAAGAAAGCTGAGAATAGAGGAATTTAACAGATGGCTAAGAACCTGGTGTTGTGCTAAAGGGTATGGGCTGTTGAGGGGGTGGGGAGGGACCTGGGAGGACAGTAGTCTCTATGCCAAGGACAGACTACACTTGAGTGAGGAAGGAAAGAAAGTGTTGAAGCAGAGGATGGAAGAATATATAGAGGAAGTTGGGAGTTTAAACTAGGAGTGGGGGCTGGCAGTTGGGGAAGAGATATGCAGAGACCACAGGTTGGGAAATCATATGAGCTTACCCCCCATAACAGTGACGAAGGACAAATGGAAAGTACTATTGGTGATGCTAGGAAAGGAGGGCAGGATGGGAGGAGGGGAAAGGGTGGAGGTGGTTACCTTAATGCTAGGAGCCTTGGGAGAAAACTGCAGAGTTGCAGGTTCTCATGGCAGAGGAGAGTGGACATTGCAGCCATCACGGAAACATGGGCCACCCAATATAATGACTGGGACCTGTCTGTACCAGGGTACAGGATATTTCGTAGGGACAGCGTGACTGGGAAAGGAGGGGGGGTGGCACTATATGTGAAGGAAGGACTGAAGTGTGTAAGGGAGGAAGGGGAGGAGGGTAGTACAGAGTCACTTTGGGTGCAAATCCAGGATTCCAAGAATAGGAGTCTTAGAATGGGAGTTGTGTACAGGCCACCATCTCAGATGGAGGAGTTAGACAGGGAACCAGCGGGACAGATCAGAAGGACCTGCGAGAAGGGTAGTGTGGTGATTGTGGGGGACTTCAACATGCCAGGAGTGGACTGGAGCACCCCAACAACCAGGAACAGAAGGGCAGGTACTGCTGGATGCCTTCAGGCAGCTTCCTGCTGCAAATGGTCAGTGAACCAACCAGGTTAGGGAATATCCTTGACCTTGTGCTGGCAAATGGGGACTTTGTGAGAGAACTTACAGTGGAGGAACCGCTGTCAGGAGTGACCACCACTCAGTATGGCTCACATTGGATATGGGCAATGAAGGGGTGGAATCTGGCACAAGAGTGCTGGACTTCAGGAGGGCCGACTTTGGGAGGATGGTGGAAGTGGTAAAAGGGTACCTGGCCAGGATTAATCTAGTATGGATACTAACCAGAGATGGGAGCTCATAAAGTTGGGATAGTGGAGGCAACCAAAACCTGCTGCAAAGCCCAGAGCAAAAGGCTAGGGCTAGAAACCGAGCTGGTTAAGCAAGGAGGTCATGGAAAAGGTAAGGAGGAAAAGAGCTGCCTTTAGGAAATACAAGAAAACAGGGAGGGGGAGGACAGAGAGGTACTTGACAGAATCGAAGGAAGTGACAAGGGCAGTAGAGGAGCCAAAGCATCTGAGGAACTCAGGCTGGCACAAGGCATTAAGAGGGGAAGGACGTCTTTAAGTACATCAGGAGAAAAGGGCTGTAAGGACCACATAGTAAGATTAGGAAGGAGGGGTTGGGTGGAAGCAGGAATTACGATGAGGAGGAAGCACTAAATGAGTACTTCTGCTCAGTATTTACTAAAAGAAGAGGGGTGACACCCAAGATGGGAGAAATGGCAGATGCAGAAGTGGTGACAGATGGAAATCATGGAGGCAGAGTTAGAGAGGTTTGAAGGCACTGAGGGTGGACAAGGCGCCAGGCCCATATGGCATCCACCCAGGGTACTGAAGGAGCTGGCAGAGGTCCTTGCAGGACCTTGGCAGACCTATTTAATGCCTCACTACATTCGGGGGTGTGTACCTCGGGACTGGAGGATGGCTCATGTGGTGCTCCTCCATAAGAGTGGCCCCAAGGATGAACCGGGAAACTACAGACCAGTGAGCATCACATCCATCGTGGGTAAGCTAATGGAGACTATCCTGAAGGAGAGGCTGGTGGCCCTCTTAGAGGCCAAAGGACTACAGGACAGCAGACAGCATGGCTTCATACATGGCCGATCCTGCCAAACCAACCAAACCAACCTGGTCGAGTTCTATGAATGGGTAACTAGGCAACTGGACAGGGGACATGCAGTGGATGTCCTGTATCTGGACTTCAGTAAGGCATTCGACTCAGTGCCACATGGAAGGCTGGGAAGGAAGTTAGTAGACACAGGGGCAGGTGCAATGCTGGTGAGATGGGTAGGAAACTGGCTGCAGGGAAGGCAACAGAGGGTGGTGGTGGGTGGGGGCTCTCACACCCAAGGGCAGTGTGGCTGGTGTCCCACAGGGCTCAGTGTTGGGACCAGTGTTGTTGGGATATTCATTGCAGACATATCATGGGACATCAAGAGCAAGATCAGTCTGTTTGCTGATGATACCAAGGTTGGCGGTGGTGCATGACCTAGGGGATGGCAGGGGTTGCAGGATGATCTGGCAAAGCTTGAAACCTGGTCAGACACCTGGCAACTGGGCTTTAATGCCAAAAAGTGCAAGGTGATGCATTTGGGATGAAGAACCCAAGGAGGAGTTACCAGCTAGGGGGAGTGCAGCTAGCCCAGACAGAGGAGGAGAAGGATCTGGGTGTGCTCATCACAGGGTCAATGAACAACTCAGCACAGTGTAGGAAGGCAGCTTCAAAGGCCAACAAAATGCTGGGTTGTGTTGCAAGGGGTATATCCTCGAGGAGAGAGGAGGTGATTCTGCCACTGTATAGGTCATTAGTTAGACCACACCTGGAGTACTGCGTGCAGTACTGGCGTCCGTATCTGAAGAGGGACATTAAGTTACTGGAGGGAGTGCAGAGCAGTGCGACAAAGATGATCAAGGGTCTGGGGGACTTATCATATGAGAGGAGGTTGAAGGAGTTGAACATGTACTCACTGGAGGAGAGGAGAGACAGGGGGACATGATTGAAACCTTTAAATACATGAAAGGAATAAACAAGAAGGTACAGAGGGCTGTTCAAAGTAAGGGGAGAGGGCCACCAGGGCCATGATATGAGACTGGAGCGAGGAAGGTTCAGGAGGAGATGAGGAGACACTTTTACAGAGGGTGGTGGCTGGGTGGAATGCGTACCTGCAGAAGTGGTATGCAGTGAACAGTGGACTGCTTCAAGCGAGGATGGGACAGGACAAGGGAGGGTTAATGAAGGGAAGGGTGGAAGGGAGGGCAGCTGCAGAATAAGGGGTGCTAGCTGCACATTCAAGCAGACTTGATAGACCTCTAGGCCTTTATCTGCTGGCAAATTTCGTATGTTCGTATGTTCGTAGGCACAGTCTCTGTGGTGGCTGAGGGAGAAAGAAACAAATATTGAATGTGTTTTACATGTGTGTATAATGAGTGATTTAACTTTACTAGTACTCAAAGGTCTGTTTTGATTATTATTTACATATTCTGTCACACTATATTAGCATGTATAACATGTTGATGTAACACAGTAATAACACACGTCTACATATTGTACTGAATATCATAGATTGATTTTAGACTGTTCGTTATAGTCTAGGAACAACATGTTTTATGTCACCAGTGATGTTAGCTGAGTGGGACAGTTAGAAGTAAAATAAATAGGAAAAGGCTGGTACATTGGGTAAAGATTAGATATATCATGACTGAGATAACACAGCTCAGATGGTGAGTCATGGCGGGATAACAGTGTTTGTGAGGTACTGTGGTTTAACGTACAACATATGTAAGATATTTTATTTCATCATGACACATGTACTATCATGTGCTATTGTTTTTTTTAGAATCATACTCTTAATAATACAATACAGCACAATACCAAACCTGCCTACTTCCGAAAAAAGTGCTTCTTGGGCTTTCTCCCCTGCACTGGGCTGCCTCTTTTGCGGGGAGTTACCACCAAATGAACAAGAAGACGCCACAGACAGGTTGGTGATTCCTTCAAAAGGATGAAACTCACCCAGAACTCCATCCTGTACCAAGGACCAAAATGGTACAATGAGTTACCTAGCCTTAAAGAGTCACCCCAGATTAGTACTTTCAAATCTGGGCTAAGATCCTTCTTGACACAAAAAAATTCTGCTTGCCTGCACTAATATGGCAGAGTTTCAGCCACCCAACCCTCTCCCTTTCACCCCCCTTTTTCTCATGAACCCCCATCCCCGAACGAGGCCCACCTGCAGACAAACCACTTCCACCACCAAGACACCATCCTGGCTGACCACCTACCCCTCTTAGGCTAGACTGACCAACTAAATAGTGAACTACAAGGCTGAACCCCATTCACTCTATCCCTTCAACCTTTAGTTGGATATATATACATTTTGTATTTGAATGCCTGTGTAACTGTTTTCTGTTCTCTGTGAACACTGTTATATTTGTAATGTTTGTTCAAAATGACCTGGAACCTTTGAAAATGAGTCCTGGACTCAAATGTATTAATCCTAAACTGAAATAAATAAAATAAATAAATAAAATACAATAAGTAAGACAAAAGCTGGCTCCTGATTCGTTACTGTACAGGATAAACAAAGTGTTAATCCTGCTAGTAACCAACGGGAAAATGTCCCAGGTGCACTCCCTTGCCCTATACCCTATCAAAATACATCTGACATGGAACATCAAACTCTGTGCTACCATCTTGCATACTGTTGGTACCAACTGCAGTAAATTTCCAAAAGAAAAAACATAGGATGCTGCTTTTAACTGATACATCAGACTGAGGTTGATGCAATTTTTTGTAAC
The DNA here is from genome assembly GCA_016271365.2 of Neoceratodus forsteri. NCBI lineage: Eukaryota > Metazoa > Chordata > Ceratodontiformes > Ceratodontidae > Neoceratodus > Neoceratodus forsteri. The sequence goes on from CM028136.1 coordinate 91,239,736, forward strand.
ATTCTAAAACCCTTTCTAGTTAAAACTATGGCTCACAACTCTGCTTAGCACTTACCTCACACTACAGTTTGAGCATTCGATCAGCCAGCCTGTGCAAGTGTTTCAAACCTGGCACCTATAGCTGCAGTTCTATGATGCACTATTTGTTTCCTTCAGAACAATTAATCAGTATATTAAGCACTTTGTCCTAACAATTAGTAACACATCTGATATGGCACTCCAGGGTGTGGGTGATGACAGGATTTACCCATGCCAGGTGTATTGCTGGTCCCTTGGCTGCACCTTGGGACCAAAGAACACATCAGCCGTGGGTAAATCATGACATCAGCTAGAGCCTTTTGATGTATATTCCTTAAATAGCAGTTTGGGAAGTTAATGTTGGTGACTAAGGAATTCAAACAGAATTTTACAAGTTGTTTGGCAATGTTTCAATATTTGAGAAAAAATGTATGTATGTATGGTACTTAAAGATTGGCAGAGTTAATAAGAGTGGCCTGATGGTGAAACATTCTAATATCACTATCCAGTTAGGCAACAATCAACTTCTTTTTTATGGAATATTGTATTGCAGTACAATTAGACTCTATTGATGCTGTTATGTTTATATATGACTTTAGTTAATAAGATTCTGAAACCAACTTACTGAGATACTGAGGTTGTCATTGGATTCATTTAACTGTTGTGACAGATTTTTGAAGATATAGCATTTTAAACATTGAACACTATAAAAAATGTACTTACTACTATGATGGTGTTTGCCAAAGTCTGGCTTGACTGCTTCCTCCCACATACAGTAACAAATGCTATGTCATACCACTCCAGGGTACTCCCTCGCATCTCACCCACGATGCCTTCACTTTGTAGAAGGTCTGGCGAGTGAACTTCCACTTCCTCCGACAGCTGTCTGCCAACTTCTCAATGTCTTGTCTCCCCAAGGCATGGCTAAGCTGTATAAAAAGAAACAAGCAGTTAATGTTTTAGAAATGGTTTTGAATATGCTGGATTTATTGATTAGTATATTACAAGTTCAAGTTTATGTGTAGTACTTTGACATTTTATACATCTTTTACAATTAGCAAGTAAGGTGTTGGAGCTCTGTGAAAATCCTTATCTCATCTAGTACACCATCTTTGCAAATTTTTTATTTCTTTCATTGAAAAAGGTTTAAATATTCTATTTTAAGTATTAGGACATCAGGTAATGTAGTAAGTGTTTCTCTGACAGATATACATTTTCTTTTACTTAACTTGCACTGTTATATGGTATGTTAATGTATATAGTGAAGAGTACCTGGCTCATATATTAAAAAATTCACAGAAACAACAGTTTATTATGCAGTACAATACAATGGGTTCAAGAGGTGGACATATGAACATCTGAACATACAAAATTTGCCAGCAGATAAAGCCCTAGAGGGATATCAAGTCTGTTCGAATGTGCAGCAAGCACCCTTATTGTGGAGCTGCCTGTCCCTTCCACCCTTTTCATCCACTGATCCTCCCTTTTGTCATGTCCCAACCCATTTTTGAAACACTGGACTGTCCTACTGCATACAACTTCTGCTGGTTACACATTCCACTGAGCTAGCATCATCTTTGTAAAAAAATGTCACCTCATCTCCATCTTGAGTCTTTCTCCCTCTACTGTCATATCATGGCCCCTGGTGTCCCTCCCCTGCCTCACTTTGAGCAGCCCCTCTGTACATGTGTTGTTTAATCCTTTCAATGGAAAAAGGTGCCAGTAAGCTGCCTTTGTAAAATAAATTTGATACTGAACATTTGTGGCTAGAGATTGCCATGTTGAATAGCTACTAAGTGAGCACAAATATGTGTCATTGGAATATCATGGTTGTTCCACTCTTAGCACTCTTACCGGTAGGGTTGCCACCTTTGAATGAAGCAAAAACCGGATCCTAAGCTCTGCCTCTAGCTCCACCCCTTTTCATGACTCATTATGCATTGTTCCCATACCTCTCAAGTGTCCTCATTATGAGGGACATCCCTCATTGTCCCTTAAAATTGTTCTGTCCCTCATCCGTCCCTCATGGAAAAGGGCTACCCACACAGATAATGTGCTGTAAATTCAGATTTTAAAGCAGAAACTCTTAATATTCTAAAATACTAAATCCAAAATAAACTTTGTACAAGTAAACACTATGGTTTTCACAGTGTTCTGAGCTTGTATCTCCATGTTTGAGGATGTGTCCCTCATTCTGAGAGTCTCTGGTCCTCATTGTCCCTCATTTTGAGTGTCCAAAAATGTCCACGTCCCTCATTTCAGTGACAAAAGTTGAGAGGTGTGATTGCTCCTCCTAGAAAGCCATTTGTTATATCAATAAAAGACAAGGCTTAAAGCAACAGTTCAACACAAATGTTACTGTACCTGTTAACGTTACTTTACTACATTCTTCCTAGTTATTTATTTACTTATGTATTTATTTATTTAGCAAATGAAAGTGGAAGACAATTGGCTCTGTTACTGTTACAAAGGGTGGGGGCAGCTTTGTTGCTATGCCACTTTAAGATGCAGTGAAAATGATTAGGTTAAATACTGCTAATGTTGTTAAGGGCCATACTTTACACCTCCCAGTTTGACTGCTTTCACAAACAAAATTCTATACTGAAAACAGAATTTGTTTGTAACCTGGACATGCAGCTGAAACAATGCATGATACAACAAAATATGTTTCAAAAGTATGTGAGTACTCAACATGGCTTAAAAACCTGGTCAGCACAGAGCAAAACCGTATTACCTGATAGGGACCTGAAAACCTGATCACCAGGTAAAAACCTGACAGGTGGCAAGCCTACTTACAGGTAGCAGTCTTCACTGGGTAAAGTGAAACATGCAACTGTGGCTGCTTAGAGCCCTTGAGAACACCACATTTTGTTTTTACAGTTGCTCAAATGAAACATTGTCCTGGGGCTGGATATTCAAACTGCGCCATTCTGAGGCATGAAGCCCTTCGCGCTGCATAAAATAGTTGCACAGGGTGTGGCCAGGTGATATTCAAAGGAGTTGTGCTATTGAGCAACTCCTTTGAATATCACCCCAGCCACAAGCCACTGTGCATGGCGCAATGAAACTTGCGCCACCGCAAGTTGTCAGAGTGGAGCATTCAACTTGCGGTGGCAAATGCCATTGCGCCATGCGCCAAAATCACGATATTCAAAGGTGACATGCCAAATGGGGCCATAATTCGTACAAGGTGCAGGGGCATTTGCATCTGATTATGGCTCCCATTTGCATGCCGCTAGCGCATGTAGATGCGCGATCCCTGAGGACCTGGCTGGCTGCCCTGCCAGGCAGCAGCCGTCGGGGACCGACGACTCTGCAGCCGGATCGCTGGCAGCAATGTGGGTCTCCACCTCCACCAAGACATCTCCCTGATGGTCCAGTGGACCATAATGCCCAATCGCGGGCAGAATGTAAAAAGAATCCCCAACATCTCCCTGGTGGTCCAGTGGACCGTAATGCCCGATCGCGAGCAGATTGTGAAATGAACCCCCGAACATGTTCTAGTGCCTGATCATGGGCAGAATGTGAAATGAACCCCCTGAACATCTCCCTGGTCTTCCAGTGGACCATAATGCCCGATCGCGGGCAGAATGTAAATGACACCCCACCCAAGCATCTCCTGGTGGCTAGTGTCCCCCCACCTACCCACCCATGAAGCACCACCCTGCCTCCCCCGCAGCCGGAGGGCAGCAGTATCCACCTGCTTGTTGACTGATTGCCCGGTGGGGTTGCACGCTTCTGGTAGAGCAGAATGGGCGTGCAGCTTCCATATTGAGCGATAGTCTGTGATTTGTGAATGAATCATTCACAAATCTGGACTGTCATACGGATAAGGCACGGCCATTGGCATTGCTTCGTCTTGCACCACTGGTGTGCAGGCCCTACCGGCAGTCAGTCGGCGGGCGCGGGTGGCAGGCAGGTGGATGCTACCGTCCGCCGCTGCCGGGGAGCGGGTGGTGGGTCTTCGTGGTGGGTGGGTGGGGGGACACTAGCCACCAGGGAGATGTTTGCTGGAGGTGTCATTTCACAATCTGCCCGTGATTGGGCATTACGGTCCACTGGACCACCAGGGAGATGTTCGTGGGGTTCACTTTACTTATTGCCTCTATCAGACATTTTGGTCCACTGACCACCAGGGATGTGAACGGAGGGGGCCGCAATGATGCCTGTGGATCAGCATGGTGGGGAGTACACTGTGCCCGCGATCGGGCTGGGGGCACAGGGACTGAGTTAGCCAGCCAGGTGGCAGCTGCTGTGTTGCACCCTGCAATACAGCAGCTCACCTGTGGGTGTCCCTCTACTTAAGCCTTTTTTGGCCAAGGTCCTGCAGGCTCAGGTTGGGTGTGCACCTGCACAACTCTGCACAGCCCGCTGAATATCGGACTGTGCAGTTTATGCATGGTTCCTCCCACTCCTGTTGAGCATGCATTCATTTGCATTGCGCTGTTGCTCAGCCTGTTTTCAGTGGCGCAACTGCCTCCTGCTGAATATCGCAGAATGGCGCAATGTAGGACTTGAGCATGTGCAACCCTGTTGAGCATGGAGCAACCCTTTGAATATCTGGCCCCTGGTGTATAACTACTTGTGGTTGTAGTTCTTGAAATTATGACATCTGTAAGCAGTCTGCTATTTGTCAGTACTGTGTAGTGACACACTATTGCAACACAGATATCATTATGCCACTATAGTTAATATGTAACAAAATCATATTTTCATATTGTTAATTGAAATTGTGACTTACCTTACCCCAGGTGTGTGCCAGGCTCAGGTTTGTTGCTCACATCACAAACCTGGGATTTGCGTGTCACCGAACAGCCTGAACTAAGGCCAGCACCCCCCTAGCACTCCAGGACTTTAGCATCTAGAAATTCTGTAAAACATATTTTTTTGTTTAGACTGATGTAACATGAGATTTACTGTAGTTTTACTGTTTGGGCAGGACTCACAAAGGACATGTATACAGTGGGTGTGAGATGTGTTGGCATATTCGTGGCATATGTTTAAAGAGCCCCTGACACCATTAGAAAAACTTGGAAAAATGTGAGTTTAGACAGTTCAGTTTATATTTCATGTATTTTCTATAATTATTTACCTGTTTTCTTTACTACCAAGGACAGCTATATGAAAGAGGCTTACTGTCCCCTTAGACTTTATCTGTTCTTTTGCTATCCTACATATGACATCATAATCCGGTTGCACCTGGAAACGAGCTTCTGGCATGGTGCTTTTCCGTTACCAACTTTTAAATAAGTAAATAAATCAAATAAATAATTCCCCATTTATGGCATTATAATTATCCTTACAGCAACAGACTGTGATATCATAAACAGAACTGTGATGTCATATGTAGGCAAGCAGCTGGAACAGATAGGGCAGTGATCCTGTTTACATGCAAATGTCCTTAGTAATAAAGAAGAATGAGAAACCCACAAACAGTATTAAAATATAAGCTTACTTGCGCTAAACATTACATTTTCTCAAAGTTGTCACAATGGTGTCAGGGGCTCTTTAAAGCACTTTAGGTACAGTAGGTCTGTCATGCAGCAGCAGAAACTTGATGTGCCAGTGCATTGTAGATGTGCCACTCAATCCCACTAATCATATATGCTGCATCTGGAGTGGCAGTGAAGAGGGTGTGTGTATGGATAACTGGCACATAACCATTTACAGCCCAAGTGAAGGTGTATCACCGGTGCTAGTCTGGGATGTGCCTCCAAAAGGTAAGCGTAGCGCAAGTAGACTTATCCAGGTGGCCACCCACAGGCAGGCTGCCATATTGTAGACAGCAGGATGACAGCTTGCACACTCTGCAAGTCCAAGCACCACCCTGCAGCAGCCCACGGCACTATACCATCTTTCACTCACTGTGACTACAGGTGGTTTTGTGATTCTGTTTAGTCATATCTGACTTGACTAAAAGAGAATATAAAAGAAAGTCATGGTAGAGTACTGATGCTGCCTGTGACCTGTTGCAGCTCCAGCTCCAAAAATATTTAGCACATCACGGTTTGAGTAGACAAGTTTCTCCCCACCTGCTCCTGTCTCCGCCTGTGGCAGCACCCACTTGTAAAAATAGCATGCTAAATAAAGAATTGTAATGCTCCTCACATGCTGAGCTGCAGACAATTATATCAAAATGAAAATCTGATGACTTAATCTTTTGTTGTTTATGAAAAAATACATAACTTTCTGTTCCTTGCTGATCTGATGAAAAAAGTTGACATTGACTATGAGAAAAGCTGAGCTGTTGTACAGTTCTGTTACAAACACAAATATTTCACAGATTGTGTGTCTTATTTATATGTATGACAGTTTTACTAAGACAACTCAATAATACGGAACTAAGAAAGTTCATTGTAAACCATGGTTGTTGTGGACGGTATTGCTAATCAGGTAAGGATTAAGTGAATATGTGGGAGGACTTAGCTTTAAGATAGTAGCTGCACACAAGTTATGACACTGAGCAGCTGGACAGCCTCAGGTAGGTAATGTCCACATCTCACCCCAAATGAGGTGCTGTATCTTGAGTTAAAAGGCACAGCTCAACTAAAGCCATGCATCTCAATGGTGTATCTCCTGATATTAGGTGACACATGTTAGGACAATTAGGAGTTGCATGGTCTCAGCCAGGCAATGCCGCCCCCTCCAGGTCAGGTACTGGATCCTAAGTGTAGAGCTTCAGCCCAACTAAAGCCGTGGACATAATAATAATAATACATTTTATTTCAGAAAAGCACCTTTCAGGCCATCAAGGCACTTTACAAAAGATAAAAACCAATTACAATTATATAAAACCATAAACAGCATAATAAATAACTAACAAACAAAAATAAAGAGGGGATCAAATTATGTGGAGCCTTCATAGGCACAAATCCATAAAAAGGTTTTCAAAGCTTGTTTGAATCCCTCCACAGTCGTGCACTCCAAGCTGATGTGGTAGAGAATTCCACAGGGTAGGGCTGGCATAAATGCACAGGACCCAGAGGATTTCAAAGGCACCTCAAAATCTTTAGCAAACCCTCATCAGCCGAACACAGCTGTCGCACTGGATGGTAAGGCACAAGGAGCTCTTTCAAGTAGTTGGGGCCCAGTCCATGTAGGGCTTTATAAGTCAGTAAACCAACTTTGAAGGTGATCCGCCACCTAATCAGCAGTCAGTGCAGAACATGCAGCATGGGATTAATATGGGATGCTCAAGAAGCCCCAGTTAACAATCATGCTGCTGCATTCTGCATGAGCTGCAGGCAGCAGATTTAAACCCCAGAAAGCCCTAATTACAGGGAGTTACAGTAATCAAGGCACAAAGTCACAAAGGCATGACATCTTGACATCAATGGTTTAACTCCCTGATACCAGCTGCACACATGTTAGGACACTGAGGAGTTGCATGGACTCAGGCAGGCAAAGTCCTCACTCCCGTAGAGCAGGTACTGTATCCTGAGTGCACAGCCATAGCCCAATTAAAGATGTGAAATCAATTGTGTACCTCTGTGATACCAGGTGCAGACATTTTAAGACACTGAGGCAATGCCCCATCCCCTCCAGAGCATGTAATGGATCCTGAGGTGCAGAGGTACAAGGTAACTAAAGCCATGGACATCAATGGCATAGTTCTCTTGTACCAGCTACACACAAGATAGGATACTGAGGAGTTGCATGGGCTCAGCCAAGCAATGCCCCCCCAAGCAGGTACTAGATCCTGAGTGCAGAGCTACAGCCTAACTAAACCCATGGTCATCAATGGTATACTCCCTGATACCAGCATCACACAAGTTAGGACACTGAGGAGTTGCACGGGCTCAGTCAAGCAATGCTCCCACCCACCCCAGAGCAGGCACTGGATCCTGAGTGTAGAGCCATGGCCCTACTAAAGCCATGGTTATCAACCGTATATCTCCCTCATACCAGGTGTACCAGTGCTAGGACACTGAGGAGTCACACTGCATCACCCAGGCAAGTCCCCAAGCCCTCCAGACCAGGTACTAGGTCCTTAGTGCAGAGCCACAGCCTAACTAAAGTCATGGACATCAACGTTATACCTCTCTGATACCAGCTGCACACAAGTTAGAACACTGAGGAGTTGCACAGCCCCAGCCAGGCAATGCCCCCACCCCCCCGCCAGACAAGGTATTGGATCCTGAGTACAGAGCTACAGCCCAACTAAAGCCATAAACATAAACAGTGTACCTCCCTCTTACCAGCTGCACACAAATTAGAACTCTGAAGAGTTGCACGGCCTCAGCCAGGCAATGTCTCCCGACCAGGTACTGGATCCTGAGTGCACAACCACAACTTAATTAGGCCATGGACATCAATGGTATGCCTCTAGAAATGATGTGCACACAAGTTAGCACACTGAGGAGTTGTATGGTCTGAGTCAGTCAATGCCCTCAACCATGTTAGAGCAGGTACTGGATCCTGAGTGGAGAACCAGAGCCCAACTAAAGCAATTGACATCAACTCTATAACTCCCTGATACCAGCTGGACACAAGCTATCTGTATATAGTGTGTATTTTATTCTATTTTTGACCAGTTTGATTGGTTCTTAGAAGAGCAGTTTTTTTCACAGTCCATAGTATATACTTGAGAGATATAGGTGCACAATTACAGAAGTGCAAGGATGCCATTCTGAAGGTCCACAACAAAATATTGTTACCTGTGCTTGAGAGATGCACACCATCTTTTAGAGCACAGCCAATGTTTGATATGTAATTTGAGGGTGATGTATGGTATAATCCCATCACACGGAGGAATCCAGTTATTTGTATGTTCACCTTTCTATGTGACCTTTCAAGTGCAGGACAGTAATCCTCACCTTTCCAGATCATTCGCTGTTTAATGTCTGAATAAAGAATTTTACAAGCAGGTAACATCATGAAGATGCTGCAAGTCAGACTGTGCAGCTTCTATTAAATCATTTGCCCTTTGTTCCCCAAATCATTACCTCAAGATGGATAAAGAGTATGTCTGGTTCTGGGTGGGTCTCCAGCAAGTGGTACATGGTTGGCATGAGTTGCTCCCATCTCATACTACCCTTCCCAAACCAAGACACTGAGCAGTGAGGTAGGTGCAAGTCATTGCCAAAATGACTAACTCTACTGAAAACTGCTGCCCTTCTGACTAGACTTGATCCCACAATCCGTACACTGACTCTGGATGTTTCTGCCATGCTGAGTATAAAGCTCTAATAACTCAGATGAAGAAATATCAGAAATATGTGTGTCTCTCTCTGAGCACTACCAAGGCTAATCAGCAGAATGACTAGTGCTGAGTTGTATGTCTGAAATAAATGCAGGAGAAACAATCACAGCTAACTTTCTAATTTCAGATTGGCTAATACAGGCAGAAAGTAATTGTTATATCTGTAAAGGATCTTTCTATTGGTGTTTTGTTTATTAAACATTCTTTTTGTTTTGGTGGGTGAATACTGCCTGTCCTATGGCGCAACTGAGTAACTTGCCAAGAATAACCATTTCTATTGGATAGAGTTAGTAGTCATATTGGTCAGTGAAGCTGTAGTTCCTCTCTTTCTCAGCTAGCCGCCTAGTGGTGAAGGCAAGTAGAGCTACAGTATGTATCTTAGTGATACAGTTTTGAATAGGTACAGACTTAAACATTTTTTTCTCAACAGTAGGTCTGTCACAGTTGTAATTACTTAGTGGTCAGTATGTGTATTCTGACAATCACACATTTATTATGTTTATAACACTGATAGGTTTATAAGAATCTGTGATTACAGTTACAGAGTTAATATTTCAGGATTGAGTGTCAACTTCTTAGTTAACCAGCTTTACATAGTAAGGAGAAAATCTAAGTGGTAGTTCAGACTGTATGTAGAATGAAGTAAATAGTTTAAATAAGACTAAGTTCTGCTACTTTCAGATTTAAACTCTCTTAATTGAACACTGGATAGCAGACATATCATATAGTGGATCTGGTGTTTGTGCAACAAGTCAAAAATCATCCCAAATCTGTTGTATTCATGGAAAAATATTTGCAAAACAAACAAATAATTTGTGGGGTATTATGTGTCTGCTGTGATGCTTATTTCCTAAGACATATTTCTGCTGAACAGTGCGTATATATAAGGAACTTAAACTACCACACAGATTTCATATAACAGTTAAAATATATCTTGTTGTTCTAAGACATAGGAACATATTGCCAATATACTGCCTAGACCATTTAAAAGTGCATACAATTTGATTTTGAGACATGTTAACTGTTTTAAGCATGTTTATTTGCTAATTAATAGATTTTAACATACTAGATTTATTTGTACTTACTGTTCTGTCCTGGATACAGTGCTGCTCATTCAACAGTCTTAAAATGGCAACTGCAGTGTTATTATATGATTCTATTGGTTCACAGAAGTCACATGGTGAAGTCTGCTATTTCTTCTTTCGTGAGGATAGGTTTTGTGACTCACATTGATCGCGAGGATCATTTGCAAGCTTGAAAATTCTGTGATCATGAGAATAACGTGAGATTTGAATTGTGGAAGATGAGTAGTTCAAAAAAAAATACATATTTTTTAACAGTTTCTAACAGAGTATGTAGCCATATGTGTTTTCATTGCTTATGAGATGTGGATGTTACAGTGATGATTATTTTTGAACATTGTATTACATTTTATTGCATTTTGCAATCTTTGATCATGAGCGTGCAAATTTATTGATCGGGACTCACTTTGATCACGAGGATTGTTCACGAGCTTGCAAATTCTTTGATTGCTAGAATAATGTGAGATTCAACATGGTGATGTTGTATAGCATTGGGAAAAATGTGATTTTTTTAGTTTAACGTGTTTTGTGGCTAAATGTGGTTCAATTGGGTATGAGATATGGATTGGTCAAAAATATTGTGGTTTGGATATCTTATTTAGTTTTTTCTAGCTTTTTTTGTGATCTTTGATCATGAGCCTGCAATTTCTGTGATCACGACTCACATTGATCGCGAGGATAATTTGTGAAGCTGTAAATTCTTTGATCGCAAGAATAACTTAAGATCTTGAATGCAGAACTTGTGAGCTTTGAAAAAAGATGTTTGAGAGATTTTTTATAGCTTTTGTGTAAAGATGTACTCTTATTTTCTATGGTAAGTGGATAGTGCACAAATATGTCTTTCTACATGTTATCTTTGATTTTCTTGTTTTTTTGATGTTTGATCATGGATATGGAATTTCAGTGTAGAAGTTGTTCAGTTTCCATAAAAGAACTTTATGACTGAGAGTTTTGTATATAGTGCATAGCTAACATCCGAAGGCCTCATTCATTGCAGTTGTCCTTATTTTTGACTCAGTTGGTGGCCAACTGTGGTACTGAGAGGACGGCTGAGTTGGTTGCTGGCTGTGTTTGCAGATGTTTTGAGATGAGCAGAGTGGATGGAGCACTGGATGATTATGAAAAGTTCTTTCAAGATGGCACATCTGTGAAGAATTTGATCGGAGTGGGAGTGGTAGTAGAGTAAGAGAGAAAAAATTGCATAATGTGGAATAGTGGTTAAAATGTGGATGCGTGGTGTGGCACTAGGTGACAGTAACTGGGGAAAATATGTTTAATTCTCTGAAATGCAAGTTTGGATTTCTGTTGGGGTGGGGTACCACTAGACTATCAGGAAAATTAGGTTTCATGAAGTTGAATTGGGGTTGTGATTTGTTGGGAGGGGCATACTGGAAATCATTTTATGTCTTTTGTGATATTTTCTATACAGTAGTGTTGCATATTGCAGTACCATGTAGAGATGACAGTATAGTAATTAGAATAGTTGGATGTGTTGTAGGTGTCTGTGACATTATTGAATTACACAATTATGACATTGTGATGTATTGCATGTTGTTAATGATCAATGTAGTACAGATGTGTTATGGACTAATGCTACAGTACTTTTGTACATGTTTTCATGGTTCATTCGTACTAATTGTGTTTTTTTTTCTTTTCTGTTTCTTTGGAGAGTGCTACAGAGAACAAATTGAACACAAGATTGAGTGTTGCCATCATGACCATTTCCCTTAAAGTTAAGGGACACACAAGAAGTAGTAGGTGCACTGGTGGTTCACTGTCATACCATGTAAAGACTAAAGGTATACAATGCCCGCAGAAGAAAAAGACACTTTCTTCTATTTCATGTGCACATATCAAGAGACATGCACACGTGAACAAAGACATGAGCTCTTCTAGTCATTTAAAAATGAATAGACTTTGTAAAGGTGCTGTGGACAAACAACATCCAGCACTGTCAACAGTAAGGCATATGTCTCTGAGACGGAAAAAAAATATTGGATGTGTGACTTCTGCTACTGTACTGCACAGTAAGGCAAGTTTTTCAGAAGACTTGTCAATCGTGCTAAAATTGATGGTCTCATCTCAAGTATCATGAGATGCAAAGGCAAGAAACTGCACAATAAGGCTGCATTAATGAAGTTATGATTGAAAGTAAGATGTTTTGTTAATGGGGCTGTTGCAATTCGTTCTCAATTATGGGCTGTGATGATGTCAACCATTGATAAATTAAGTGCAAAGATTGAGGAGATGAGGAACAAACTCTTATCTTTTGAACACTTGAACAGGGAAAATGTCTCTGTGGTGTTTCAAGGAGATTGGTTGCACTCTGAGCATTCAGAAGCATTCTTCTGGGAAGAGACATAACATATACACAATACGAATGTTACTTTGACAATAGATGTACATGGTAAAGTTCAGAATATTTTAGTCATCTCTGGATGAGAACCTTGAGTTTGATGATGAGACTGAAATTTCACAGGTTGAAAGCAACCAAAAGTCGTCTAATAAGAAGTGGCCATGTGACAGTCTGTGCAATGTCAGGGAAGAATCAGTCATGTCAATTGACACTTTTCTGTTGACATTTGCAAGCACAAAGAGGCCTATGTGACATAGGTTGATTGGTAATATCGACAAGTGCGAGATTCAACCTCATACAGGCCTAATGGGCCATTCTCTTGCGTGCTTGGAGAGTAGCAACTGTGACAGTGTATTTCATCATTTTCACATGGTAGTAGTGCATCACTCTGGCATACACAGATTTGTACAAAGATTATATCAAGTCAGATCTGTTGTCCAAGACTTTATGCACTTTCAGTCATTGCTGGATGCTGGAGATGCAGACACACTTATAGAGTTCATCAAAGAGTTGCAAACAAGCCAGAAGCTGAGGTCAAATGCTGCTGTTGGTGAACATGTAAATATGATGCACACATCAGTAGTGCAAGAAGCACAGCTTCTGAGAAAATTTGGCAGTGAGTTTGCTAAATTTGAAATGAGTAAGACACAAAAATTTGATGTTATTTGTGTATCATGTGAGTGCCTCTTCTATAAAGAGCAGTGTGTCAACACAGACCTACAGAACATCACATGATAGAATGTTATGTAAGGGCATCTTCATGCATATCTGCTTTTGAAGACAGATTTTGCCGAAATTTAAACTGTGTCACTGTCTACTTACTGTTGTAACAAGATTAAGAGTGACATTTTACCTCCTTGGTCTGTTCTGAATAAAATGGAGTTGAAGCAACTCCTGCAGAGATTGCAGTCTTGAACTTATTTGAAGCAATTCTCATTCAGACAATGAAGCCATTTCAAACAATTATCAGGCTTAATATAAGGATATGAGACCTACGAAGAAAGAACTAGTACGGTCTCTGAAAGGGTCTGTTGTGTATGTGCTTTTGCCTTTGAAGAAAATGTGAACACTATTTCTCAGGATAATAGTGTTGTGATTTTGGTGAATGGCATCCCGACTAAGGCAAAACTATATGGCAAGAGATAGTCAGTGTTGAGATGGTGAAGCATGCTTTGTAACACATAAAAGAAGCCTAATGTTTTTATGCTAACATTGATATCGACACATTTGCTGTTCTTTCTACAGGGTGGGCTGTGGAAGACTCTGACAAAGCAATTTTGGAGAAAGTTGACACTGCATCTGCATACAATGTTTATGAACAATTCACCATATACCCATTGCATGGAAGGATCCAGTGGTGGATAACACTGAATTGCATCAGATGAAGCAAGTGGAGGGCAATCCTGTAAGCATATGGGAGGCTACACTTGAGAGGCATATTTTTTCAGATCTGTTTCCATTTGGTACAGGTGGATGATTAGATGAGTGAGAAGTTCATGTAACAGGAGCTGAGTATAGGACCTCAAGAGTTCTACATAAGGATGGCAAATTTTGTAGAAACATTGCATACCTGTTCCATCTTCTTTGGGAACGTGAACTTAGTGCCTTGTCTGCTAGTATTGCTCATACATTGAGACTTGGCACAGAGTTCAGTAATATGATGGCTGCGCAGTTACTACACAAGTTTCAGAACAAGGATGAGGCACTACAGGTCAGTCTTTCTTCTGTTTTATCCAGCATACATGGTACTAAAGAATATTGGTACAGACGACACTTTGAGGTGATGTGCATGTTAAGGGAGTTTGGACCAGCAACATGGTTTGTGACACTGAGTTGTGCTGAATACTATTGGAATGATCTACTTGATCTTCTCAGATGGGCAAACTCTGATGTTGATGACATACAGAGTATGATTCTCAGTGAATTGTGCTCACTTGATCCAGTGACCATGTCACATTACTTCCACCATCGATTACAGGCTCTTTTGAAGTTCATACTGTCTAAAACAAATCCTCCTCTTGGGTTGTTAGAACACTACTCTGGAGAGCTGAGTATGAAGCTTGGGGATCTCCACATATACACATGTTGCTGTAGATTAAAGATACCCCATGCATTGGTGAAGTGAGACAAGTGCAATTCTGGACTTCATTTTGAAATATGTTACATGCCAGATTCAGACAAGTATGAAAGTACAACACTTTGGGAGTTGGTTCAGAAATTTCAATGACACTTGTGTGGAAAGTACTGTGATAGAAAAGTGAAGAACAGGGGACAGTGGTACACATGGTGCCATTTCGGTTTCCCAAGAAGAGCTTATATGGATGCTTGTTTGAATTATGTCTTTTGTGCTATGTGACATCACTTAAAGGCAAAATCAACAAAGTGAGTGTATGAACTGCCTCGCAGGGAATCAGAAGTCTACATCAATGACTATAGTCCTTCTCTTCTGTTGATGTGGCAGGCAAGCATTGATGGTCAGTATGTCACTGACAATTCAATGGCTCTGGTGAGGTATGTGATATTATACATCACAAAGCATGAGCAGACATGCCTGCAAGAAATGTGGGAAGAGTTGTCAAACTGTGATAGGTCAATGTCTTTTAGACTGTAGTCACTCAGACTTAGGACTCTTTCACACCATGAGTGTGGAGCTTATGAAGCAAGTGACTGCCTTACAGTGATATGTCTGTATGGGAAGTCAGAGTCCATTCATTATTTGAATGGCAACTACAAGCAGAACAGGCGCCGTGTGCTTAAGAGCCATGATGAGATTGAGGATCTGGCTGCTACAAGACCAACATCCACTAATACTCTGAAGAGCAATTTAATTGACAACTACTATCAACAGTACCATAGTGTTAGTGGAAGATCTGTGTCTGTTTGAAGTTGCTCAATGGTATAACTATAAGTGGGTGTTCCTTCTGAGCCAGAGAAGAACATATATAAAATTACTGGCTTTGATGGTTTGCTGGTGAAGAAGAAAGCCATGGCTAATTGACCACTGCAAACTGAGACTGAGTACAACAGAAAACAATGAGCATTACTATTTTGTCTACTATTTCTGTTCAAGCCTTTGTGATCAGAAACTGAATTGAAAGGATCATCTGACACATATGAACAAGAGTTCACACTAACTTATGATTCTTTAAGAGTGAGGTGCCTGACACTTTCATTGAGAGACTCAAAACGGAAAAAATCAGCTGGAGAAAACAAGACAGGTTTTGGATGATGATACCCCAGTAACATCACAAAATATGCTTGATGTTGAAGGAGAAGGGACACTTGGTGTCCCTTTTCCTCCTAATGACCCATCTGTGCTGATATCAGAGGTAGAGGGTGCAATAGAACAAAACATTCAGTGTCAGAGGCAGCTGCAAACATTGTTGATTAACTGAATTCTCATCAGAAAGTTGTGTATCACTCTGTGATACATGATGTTCAACGTGCTTTTCAGCACAGTAGCAGAGACTGTTTTTGTGACAAACAGAGGCCAGTCAGGATGTTTGTCAGCGGTGCTGCTGGGACTGGGAAAAGTTTCTTAATTGAGGCTATTAGCAGGGGTGTGCATGACCTTACTAATTCTGTGACTTCTGTTATTGTGGCTGCTCCTACAGGCTCAGCAGCTTATAACATAAGAGGTGTCACCCTTCATAGGTTGTTTATGTTGCCAGTTAAACATGGCAAAAGTGGTGATTATAGAAAATTGTCTTTGAGGTTGCCTCTGTACTGATGTCAATGTTTGACAAGATGCAATTGGTTAATAGATGAGATCAGCATGGTTTAAATGTTCTTCTTACATATGTTCACCTGCGTCTACAGGAGATACTTGGTACTGATGATGACATACCATTTGGTGGCAAGAATATTCTTGTTCTTGGTGATCTCCTGCAGCTGGCTCCTGTGAAATGGCAAGCATGTTTTCTGTACTCTTCTGTTGACAAGGCTAAGAAAACTATTGGATGCATAGGTATGTCAATCAGTAGGAGTTCTTCTCTCATATGTTGAACTGTTACAGAACATGAGGCAGCAGGTGACATGTCTTACAAAGTATTGCTTGATGAGGCTTGGATTGGTATATTGTCACCCATTCATCTTGGAATGCTAATGCAGTGCATGATCTCTAGAAATAATACTCCTATTCAGGATGCTTGTGATGTCTTTGCACATATGCAGAAATCTGGGGACATGTTGTATGTCTATTTCCAAGACTTAAGCAGTATATAGAATTGAATGAGATCATGCTGCAGAGAGAACATGAACCTATTGTGACTCTTACATCCTTAGATACCATAGATGGTGTTAGTCTAACATGCACAAATGGTATCAAAAATGGTTGAGCATCTCACAGAGCTCACAAGTGATGTGTCACGTACCACTGGTTTAGAAGCTGTGTTACCACTGCGTAGAAATACACAGGTCATGCATTGCAGAAACATTGACATTGACCATGGTCTTGTGAATAGAGCCATGAGGAATATTTATGAGTTCCAGTATAATGTGCAGAAGACAACTGTGGAGTTTGTGGTTGTTAAGTTTGAGAATTGTGATACTGCTCTACCAATAGACAGAGTAACAGTCAAGTCTGAGCTAGTCAAAGACATATACATCATATGGAAACAATTTTCAATGTGTGCTGCTTATGCAGTATCTATACACAAGTCACAAGGGCTTAGCCTTGATAGTGCCATTGTAGATATAGGCACTGGTATATGCAAGGATGGTCATTTCTAATGTTGCTTTGTCTCGTGTGAGACAATTGTCTGGACTGCACATAGTGAATCTTGCAGAAAGTAATATCGTGCTAATAGTAATGCATTGTTGAGTACAACAGATTACATTTGTTGTACCAACCAAGTGTTCGTTTTCTCCCAGTTCCCAGATATGCATCAGCAACAGATGTCCCAATGGATGCAGGGGCAAATTGAAGAGGAAGCACACTAAGATTCCACAGTCGTCACCACACCATTCTAGTGGTAACCAGTCTCTACATCAACAGATCAACTCTACACCTGTTAAGAAATGCATTGGGGTTCAGACATTGCCAATATTTGACAACAGCACAGGAGTAAACTGCTATGCTAATACTACAATGTCGGCACTTCTGCCTGAGTTTGTTGATGCTTTGAACTCAGGTCAGTTGACAGCTCTGTCTGAAGCATTAAAGAGAGTTATTAGAGGTAGTCAAGAGGAGTTGCCCAGTTTGCAAAATTTGACTGCTTTACGACTAACTCTTGCAAAGTATGCAGGGCAAGCAATGTTTGCTGACAATACACAACAAAATGCCACAGAGTTCATCATGGGAATCATTAACAATTTAGCAGATGATGGTATTGATCTACTCCAACACTTTCAAGTTGATTATGTGTGCAAGTACACATGTTTGTCATGTGGACACAAAGAATCACAAGCAACTCATGACAAGCTGTGGTTGTCTGTCTACGATCCCTGAACAGAGATCTGTAAAGTTTTGTAGGTTGTTTGCAAATGGAAGAAACTGGTTGGCTGTGTCAAAGATGTGGTCGGTCTTGTGTTTTGCTCTTTGAGAGTTACATCTTTCAGTTCATACATTATGATTGTATTACCATGTTTTAACTCTCAAGGCATGAAAGTCACAGCACCAGTTTCTGACTTCATTGCTGGAAGAACTATGTTCTCAGGAAGTCAGTTTGACACACATGCTATTATTTTCCATCTTGGCCTATCTATCTATATTTGTAGAGGCAGTATAGCACAGTGGTTTAAGGCTCTGAGCTGCAAATCTGGTGGCATCCAGCAGACCAGACCTGGGTTTAAATCCCACAGCTTCCACTTGCATACTGTGTGACCCTGAGTGAGTCACTTAACTTCCCTGTGCTCCCAGGTTGTTCCTGTAAAAAAGCTTTCAGATTAGTGTGCCACTTCTGGTTAAACAACTAAATAAAAAAAAACCACTATGTCACATGGCAAAGGTTCAGAAAGGAATCGGTGGAGTGTAATGATACAGTATGCACTATGAGAGAAAGATTACCAAGGAATCTGAAAGATGCATATGTTTTCATTCTCCATTGCACAAATGTTACACAAAATGTGGAGGTGTGATGATATCTGAACACGGCAGCTTAGTTAACCAGTATATTTGCAAAAATATCATTCCAACTGTATATTATAGGTAAATGTCTTTTTCCCCTTTTTTATATATTTATTTTAATTTGATAGAAGAGCTAAGACTTTTTATGTGAAACAACCACTGTGCAATATCAGTGATGGTGATCAAAGTCTTTTAGATCTTCTGCAGTATTAATACAGCCTATGTGAATTATTCTAGTTTTTCTGACATTGCAGATGCAGTGTCAGTGGCTCAGTAGGTAGCACACTCGCCTCTAAGGCCAGGAGATCAGAGGGCTGTGGGTTAAGTTCCCACATCTGGCACTTGGGTTAATATCCCAGTACTGACACTGTAGTGCAGTATGAGGGGGGTGCTGCACTTCTGAGGTGCTGTCTTTCAGATGAGATGTTAAACCGAGGTCCCATCTGCCTGGATTGGTGGTAGTTCAGGTGGATGTTAAAGATCCCATTGCACTTATCGAAAAGAGTAGGGGAATTTTTTATTTAACAAAACTTCAAAGGAAATAAAACATATACATTGTTAATACACAATAGTACATGAAATGAAACTCAAACCCCCCCAAACAAAAGAAACAAATCAAAAAGGAAGAAAAGGACAAAGAATTAAGCATGAAACATCAGACCTAGATGATACAGAAAAAAGTTTATGTAACAGGAACGTCATTATCCGTCACCCAAGGTAGATTTCTCCATTTGACATTAATTGGGCACGATGACATCTCCCCTTCATATTTATAATTGTTCAATAATTCAGATTTTATCTTTGTAAAAGTTCCTTATAAGAAAATCTTTTTGTTGTAGAGTAAAAGTCACCTGTTTTGCCAAATAAACCATTTAAAAACTGCAAAAATAACATGTAAGGTGTCAGCATCCCATTTTTCCCAATGAACAGTGTAAGAACCATAAATGAGAACATCATAAGTTACAAATTCAAAGAATGGTTCATTCCAACTAATGGCAACATAACTCCAAAAGGTGGAAATATATGGACATAAAAAAAATAAGTGATGCATTGATTCAAGAACTTGAAAGCAACCAGGGCGGGAACAATAACGATCTTGCAGTTGTTTCTGAAACTGATTGCCTTTGACATTCAGCTTTTCATGACCACATAACCAAGTTACATCCCAGAGTTTAGGAGGAATCCGGGTATGAGCTATTAAGTTCTGTACAGACAAAAGCAGTTCAGCAGGACATTTTGGAAATAACGTGGATTCTGAAAAACAGGACTCTAGTACAGAGTGATATAAAGATTTTTTACTTTTGAAAAGTATCTAGTCACTGGATATTTTCCACTGTCATAGTTTAAGGAAAATTTCATGTTGATAAGGTGGAACCTTAGAGTAGTTAGTGAGACGTTCCAGCTTACCAGATACCCAGTCGGTATACCAAATCCCCATTGCCTGTAAGGTAAGACTAGTCCATATTTTGGGAAATTGTTTCAACAATGGTAAAAAATTAGTAAAAAGGAATTGACAGTAAAAAAAGAGCAAGGGATTAATCATGTTTAAACCGCCCCGGGACACTGGTAAGTATAAAATATTGCTTAATGGATTGAGATGGCTACCCCAAACTGCTTGAAAAAGACACTAAATAAAGTTGCTTCCCTTTGTTTGGGTGGGGAAAATATTACTCAAGAATAAAAATAATGGAATTAAGTAGGTACGTATCAGATGGATACACCTGAGTTTGGAAAATCTGCCATTTATTCCATTTCTGTACCATCAATTTACCTTTCTGCAATTGAATATCCCAGTTATAAACAGCTGGTGTAGAGGAACCAAAGAAAATACCTAAAATCTTTATGGGTGATAATGAAAATGGATATCACACATAAGTGATTGTTCAGGGACAGCCCCACTTAAATCAAAACCCAAGCACTTAAGCACATTTAAGGACATACCAGAAAGAGAACCAAAAGAGGGCACAGATCCACAACCAAAGGGACAGAAGAAGCAGGAGGTGCAAACGAGATATCATCCATATAAGCAAGGGTCAAAAGGGATAGAGACTCCGGTACAGAAATAGGGTATTAAATTATTCAAAGTGCACAACAAAGGGTCTATACTATATATGTATAATAATAGACTAATTGGGCAACCCTCCAAGCACCTTCCTTTACCGGAAGCATAGGCCCAAGATGTCCATTAACCAAAGGGATACTGTTGCCGTTTTTATAGTTTCTGTAACCAAAAACAAAAGTGGATGGAATACCGTAATGTAATAAAGTAAGCTACAAAAATGTATGATTCACTGAATCAAAGGCTCTTTGTTGATCTAAAGATAAAATAAATCCAGGTTACCAGTGAAGTAGAACTATCAAAATCCCATGCAAAAAGCAACTGGTCTATAAGAGATCTATTAGGAAGTGCACAAGACTGCAGGAGAAATTAAATAGGAAGATATAGTCAACAGTCTCGTATTTAAAATTTTCTTCAAGAGTTTCAAATCAACATTCAATAAGCTGATAGGTCTCCAGTTGGAAAGGAGTCTCTTGTCACCGTTTTAAATAAAAAATCAAAACTCCCTCATCATTTCCAAGGGACAGTCAGGATGCATCAATAAATCATTATAAACATCTGCAAAATTCTTGGGAAAAGATGGGTCCTAATAATTTGTAAAATCTGCATGAGACCATCCAGACCTGGTGCTTTTTGCATGAGAGAGTGTTAAGAACTGTAAGATCCTCCTGTGACGTAATAGGAGTAAGCAAACCAGCCAAGAGAGATTGAGGACAGTCCGGAACTGCAACGCTATGAAGGTAAGCTCGAGCAGAATCCAGGTCGACTGAGCTTTCCAAAAGAGTGTCATCGTATATGAAGACCTCAGCCATTAAGTCTGCTAGTGAATGTTTAACTTGACCGTCTTGCCCAGTAGACCGATAAAAACCTTTTTCCCAAGCCTTGCTTTGCTTCCTGGAAAAGGGCAAATAGTGGCAAACTACCCTGTGTAACTAATTGTTGTTGAAATTTTAAAACTTGGGACTGGTGTCTATGAAAGGGTGCCATTTTGCCCTTAATCATATTTATTTGGGATGAGAAATCAGCTTTGTAGTCTGGGCCAGGGACATCAATTTCTGCAATTGGTTCCAAAATTGTAACTAAGAAACATAAGCAGCTGAATGTTGAGATTTCCAAAGGATTTCAATAAAGAAATAACATCTGACTTAGTATCCAACCACCAAAGCAGGGGTCATCATACATTTTATATAATGATTTCCTTGCCATCATGAAAGCTTGTAATTGTTGCAAAATATCCTGACAGAGAAGCAATTGAGAATTTAGTTTCCAGAGACCTCTACCAAAGGAACAGGCAGCTGGAACCAACCGTATGCACAGAGCACTGTGATCAGAAAATTCTACCGGGGTAACCCATGCTGAATGCAATGGTAAATTCTGATTAACAAAGAAGAAATCAATCCTCGTGGCTAATGCACCTCTGCGAAAGGTAGGAACAGGAGCCACATGAAGATGAGCATAGGCGTCAATCAAACTAGCTGTGTGAACCACCCCCGCTAAACAGGACATGTCGCTAAAAATTTTAGTAGTCTTTACTCCTTTACATTTATCTTTATTGGATAGGCCTAATTAAAATCTCCACCCAAAATAACGTTATGGGAGGTATGCAAATACGGTTGTAAAAGCCTAAACAAATCCTCCCTGGTTGACATAGACATAGACATTCAATAATCGGTAACATGTCCCAAAGAGCACAACATCTAAAAGTAATACTCGGCCGGGAACCAAGTCTACTAGCTTTAAAACTTTTACCTCTGAGGAAAAAATATTGCTACCCCTGTACACCTGTCAAGACCCATTGACCAGTATGAAACCCCCGCAGACCAACGCCGGGAGGCACCCGTAAGTTCATCTATCGTATGTATACGTGTATCTTGTAGAAAAAAGATATTACAATGTAAAGTTTGTAAGAGGGAAAAAAAAGCAGCCTGTCTGAGCTGGTTTTAATGCTGTTCACATTAAGTGAGCAACAAGTTAAGGAAGAAATCATTTAACCCATCATGGTGGCTTGCGTTTATTCTTTTTCCCTTTTTTTGGAACTGCAGTATTATTCTTTTGAGGGAGGGACAGGAGCAGAAAACACTCGGAATTCACATCCACTGATTTTCCTATGGGGTCAACTCCTGACTGGGAGGATTCAGAATCAGCATCAGATCCATCTTGTGCTAACAGGAGGGCATGAAATCGGTTAGTAGTAGGGGTGTTTTCTAATTTAGGAACTTTTGAAGCAGGTTGAGCATGGTAGGACTTACTCCGGGTCGCTCTAGTAGGAGAAGAGAAGACTTGGGGAGGGGGGGGCATAGAAAGGCCATCTATAGGAAGAGAAGCCTGAGGTGGAGGGTCAGGTAGTGGCACATCTGGGTCAGGGGTCAACGAGGGCCGGGAGGCAGGAGGGGGGAGGAGAGTCTCGAGAGGTAGAAAGGGTGTCTGTAGAGGAGGGTATCTTAGTAGGAAAGGGTGTAGCACGGGATGTGGAAAGGGTGGTTCTGGAGCGTTGTGCAATAGCTATCAACAAACGTTGTTCTTCAGAGTCCTAAGTGTCCGAGTGTTGGTGAGCTGCCTCTGGGCAAGTGGCATAAGTGTGTCTGCGAGCAGCACACAGAGAACAGATAGCCGTATTACGACAATGTTCACTTACATGTCCTAAGGAATTGCAAAGGTTACATCGCAAGTGGTCACAGGCACTACTAATGTGACCCGATTTGCCACACCTGTAGCAGGATTTAGGCTGGCCTGCATAAAATAGTACCCCCGTCTTGTCCTTAAAAAATACAATTTGGGAGATGCTGTAAACCATCTTCAGTAGAATGCAATATTACCCGAATCCTCCATCCCCCTGTCCAGATATCTTCTGAGTCAAAAATTGCCTCAGGTTGGCCTAATAAAGTACATCTCTGTTTTAACCAAAAAATAAGGTCCGTAACACTAACACTCTCATTCCGAAAAAGGACAGTGACAGTTTTATGTGCTGGTTTCGTAAGGGGAAAAACTTCAAATGAGGACCAAAGAGGAGTTTGTTTTACTAAATGAAATCTGGAACAAAATTTCTCCAAACCACTATGCAGCTTAAAACTTATATCGAAGGTCTTTTCACCAGATACATGTATTAATGCATACAATTCAGCAGAAGTAAACTGCAGACTATCTTTCAATAATGATTTTGCCACGTATTTTCTATCAGGAAAAACCTCCAATCCCCTTTATAGATTAGCCAAACAGCATTATGTCTTTTAGCAGTATAAGAAGAGGAACGAAAAAGAGGCATAGGAACATGGAGCAGGTCGTTCTGGGCCAGGCAAAGAGTCCGGTGAAGGGCCCTCAGTGCTGCGAGACACCCTGGGTCATTCAAAACTCCTGCTGCTGAAGGGTGCAAAACTGGAATCGGAATCGGGTCAGTAGGGGGTGTAATTTGTTGTGGAAGAAACCCAAGTTCAGGAGACTGTGTAAAAGATAGTTCAGGGGGTAAAGCCAAAGAAGAAGCAAAAACTTCTTCGAGGTGTGTGTCAGGTTTAGCAAGTGGAGTCACTTGAGGATCAGAGGGTTCATGCAACAGCTCAGGAGAAACACTAGACAGTTTCCGTGATACCCCTGGAATGGTGATCGGAGAAAAGCCAGAGATCCATTCACGTGAGTCAGGGTGCTGCGCCCAGCCCGCAGACATCAGGGCTTTGGAAACTGACCAAGAGGCGTCGGCATCATCAACCTGATCTGCCCAGGAGTGGGGTTTGTCAGCCTGAGTTTTCTTAACAGCCGATTTAAAGACTAGTGGACATTTTGCATCAAAAGAAAAAACAGACGCAGTGCTCTGGTCAGAGGGTGTAGTAACGTAGACAGTAACTGTAGGAGAGAGACAAGATGGAGATTCTTTTCGCAGTTCAATTGGAGCAGCAGTCACCTGAGAGCTGGTACCGATTACTTGCTGCGTAGCAACCTCGCTGTCAGACAGCTTAGTTCCAGCTGTCATAGGAGTTCCAAACGTAGGTTCCACATTCCGCGGTCGAGGAGAGTGAATGGGCAGAGTCAGAGCTGGAAACTTGAAATCAGAAGGTAATATCTCTGAAAACAGAGTCATAGGCAGTGAAGCCACACGTAGTTGTTTTGTCACAGTCGAAACTTCCAGAGGAGTAATTAGTGCAGTAGATAAGACAGGTTCCATTGGCGCTTCAAAAAATATTTCAGAATCCGCAGTTTCCATCAGAGTAGGAGTAATTGGCCCCACGGTCTGAAGCACATCCTGCTGCAACTAAGATGGCTCAGCGACTGAGTCTTCCATCATGAAAGTCAGCAAGTCCCCTACTGGCCAAGCAGTAGGAGAATTTCCGTGTTCTGGCCAATTTTCCTCTTTCACTAAAAATACCACTAACAGCTTAATCTGGTTCAAGGTCAGTTGGCATTCATCTGTATCCCCCTCCCCCGGGTCATGCCTGAAAATAGGCAGGATTTGTCTAGTGCACTTACCCAGTCAACAAAAACTAAATAAATAAATAAGAAAAAAAATACTGCACCTATTTAACAGATTGTTGTAGACACTGACTTGTTGATCTCAGTGTTATGCTGACACGCTGTATGCAAAACAGAATTGTTTTGTTGATTTATACCAGTACAATTTCTAGAACCATTTGTACTGTTATATAAAGCATTTGCAACTTTGATGTACTTACTACAGTGACTTCCGTGTTACTGCTCAAGTAGACTTGAGGGTACTCAGCAGTTATCATTTGACAGCCAGTGAGTCATATCTTTTTGCAGGTGTTTTGGCTAATCTTGTATGTTTTGCACATATCAATGTGTGTTCAGTTGTTTCCCAGTGCAGTTTTACATGGTAATGACAGAATCAGTAATATTATCATCTGGAGTCACATGATGCAGCACACTGAGTAGGTCACGCTTCATCTGAGCTCTGCTTACCTGACTGGTTATTTCATTAATTTATATCATTAGCTTCCAAATTTCAGCCAGAAAAATATATTTTCAACTAGATAACAGTATAACGGATCATTCTCTTGGATTCACAGAGAAACAATGGATGCAGAAATGCCGGCAAGCAACCCTCGCCAAACGCCTACCAATAATTCCTGAGAAACAGCCTAAGAAACAAAGATCTAACCCTCCTATACCAGGCCATTTGCAAGCTGCTTCAAATATTTCTTCTATGTCTACAGATACATCTCCGCTCACTTGAGAGTGTTTCTTATCTGAATTCCAGCATTTAAGGAGGAATCCACTCCTTAGTTAAAGAAGTAAATACATTTCAGAGGCCCTGGAAGATACTAACAGACACATCCTAGACAATGAGGCTTCATAGTCTCCATTGAAAAAAGACTGGACAAAATGGAATCTGTTGGCACCATCAATTGCCAGACCATCAAGCAACTGGAAAATAAGATAGAAGGTTTAGAAGGCAGAAGTTGCTGTAACAATTTAGTAATAACAGGAATACCTGAAAAAGAGGAGGGTTTAGACAGTATTTTATTTACTCAGAAGTTGTTAAACAAATTAGCTGGACCATCTCCTTTTGGCCCTGCTTATACTCTTGAAAGGGCACACTGAGCGTTGAGACCTATGCCTTTACCAAGTGCTCAGCCAAGACCTCTCCTTTGTCATTTTTTTAAATTTTCAGGAGAAACAACATGTGTTACTTAAATTGAAAGAAGTGCAGGAGGTGTTATGGGAAGGAAGGAAGATACAAATTACACAAGATCTGCCTGCATCTGTTCGCTAGTGCCAAGCTCATTTTCATCCAATTGTATCTAAGTGCATAGCTGCAGGAATCAAATTCCGAGTGATATATCTGCAAAGCTTCAAATTTGCCTAGATGGAGTTTGGTCATCCTTCGAGGAGATAGATCCAGCACTAGAGGTCTGCAAGCAAAAAAGACCTGCCTTATTTGGAGACCACTGAAAGTATCTGGAGGAATAATATCTAGTTTACAGAGTGAAGATTTAAAAGTTAACAATGCTTCCTTGATTGCAATGACTGAGATTTATCTGGTACTGTATTTTTTTTGTCTGAATGATTTTCCATTTCATATGGCATCCCGAGGTTAAAACTGGCCACTTTCTGGAAATTAGTGAAGACCAGAAGACGAATTAGACAGGTAGACTCAGGCTATACATTGTTTCAAAAGATCTTTTAGAATTAGTTTCCCCGATAAGGAGAACTCACAACATTACTGTACTTGGGAACAGATTTTATCTGACCCACTGCTGACTAACATTGCAGCTTGGTTATTTCTCACTCTTTTTTATCACCAACATCAGTTTTTTAAAGCAAGGACATTCCTTGGATAAGTTCTGAGATCTGTTTTAGTGACCCATGCTTTAAATGACTTCCATATGGACCCCAGTCTCTTTTATTATTTTCCGTGGTTGATTCAAGGCGAGACGCCATTAATAGGCATTAGCTTGATATTCATTTAGTATAGCCTGAGAGAATACGTGGGCAGTAGCTATGTGACCTTACTAGATATAATATATAAACTGCCTGATTACTCAATTTAAGTAGCCTGTTTTCTAATATACTCCTCTTTTTAACCAAACCTTTTTAATGGTTACATGGGGCTAGTGTTTACAAAAAAGAATTCTGTGAATGCCATTACTGAAACAGTATCTGGGATAACTTCTTTAGAGGAGAAATAAGACTGTTTAAGCGGGATATTAAGATGTTAAAAAGGGTATTTCATAAGTGTCCTTAGGGGGACTAGCTTTATGGAATTATATTAATAATCACAAAGAAAAGATAATTCTTAGTTAAGGGTTGATAGCTTGATCATATTAGGTTGGCTGAAATGTGTAACATAGTCGGGTGGAGTGAGGGAGGCCCTTCAGTTCACTGATTGCCATGGGCTGACACTTATGGGGGGTGGGTAATTCTTACCTTATAATCAAAGTGGTCAGACTAGTAGTTATAAGGTTAAGTAGGAATAGATATTTAGGCACTAAATTCACTTTAGGTCAATTAATCCTTTTTGATGGTGGGAGTTTAAGAAAACTAGAGGGATTAGATTATTTAGGTGGGATTTTTGGAATGGGTGGTGGTGGGGCTTTTTTAGGATTTATGTTTTTGTCAATTAGAAAATGGGGAGATGGTGCCCTAGCAGAATGGTCTTACGTTAAGGGATGTTTCATTGTGGTGTTCCATATTGCAATTCTCATTCACACAATTACTACTCAAGATACATGGCGCCACCTTTTAAATTTTGTACCTGGAATGTAAAGGGGTGAGACACCCTTGTAAATGAATGAAGTTACTGAAGCATTTGAAAAACAATTGTTGCAATGCGATGTTACTACAAGAGACTCATCTTTTAGAAGTAGGAGGACATTATTGAGATACAGCAGGTGAACCAAGTTTTGCCATGGGGTATCCAGAAATAATAAAGGAGTAGTGATTTTATTTACTAGGGCATTCCGTTTATATGTGAACAATGCATAGGGATAAGCAAGGTAGATTTGTAGTAGTAAAAGGCCAAATTCACTCATTCAGTCTTCTAATAAGCAGTATATATGGTCCCAATACGGACTCACCTTTATTTTTTATGGATTTACTTTCAGCAATAATACCCTTTTCTGACACCCCAATCATTTTATGGGGAGACAGGAACATTCTGTTTGATCCTTTGTTAGATAAATCTATAGGTTCTAGAACCAGTGGTCTTTCTCCTGCCCAAAGAGCTGTTTAGGATCTAATTGATAACTTGGGCCTGTGTGATCCTTGGAGATTACTACACCCTAAAGAGAGGAAGTACACATTCAGATCTGCTGTCCATGGCTCTGCTTCTTGAATTGATTATTTCTGGTTACACATATCACTCAGCTAGTTATGTCTTGGCAGATGTAGTTCTGTGACTCACATTTACAGCATGACTTTATAGATGATAATATCATCTGTTTGCAGTGGGCTACATTTGTTGAAGTATATGTGACTGCATCATCTGTCACTGTTCTGGAAGTATGGTGTTAAGACTTGATATGACAACTTCTACCAATACAGTGTGACTCATTTTTGTACATATGCATACAATGCTGAACTGCAGATTTATGCTATGTTGCTTATATTGCTTCTTAGCTGTTTTTGTTTGTTGAGAAATAAAAGTTTTACATGCATTGTTACGTTAACTGTTTGAAAACTTTTCTATTCACGCATTTAATGTTATTGCATTGCATTAAGTGCTACTGGTGATGTTGGTGATCAATGAAGATAGAGATGTATACATGTGGAAATGTGTCCCATTTTCAGTGAATGTCTGCATTTCTGTATGTCTGTGCAGATGTCTGCAACTCATTGTTTGACAGGTTATGACCACGATGATTGTGTACTTCTACACCAATTCAAACTATTGGTATGCTCCTGCTTTTATAGGATCATCCATATTTTGGTGGTCGGATGAGGAATTTTTCCCAGTTCAAGTAATGTTAAATAATAAATAATATGCATCAATTTGAAGATAAACCAACCTTTGCAAGCATAGGTCATGACATGGCTGTGATATGTAATATGTTTACCACAGCATGCTACCATCAAGGATTTTTTACATTATTTGCCTTTGTTACTGAGTGTTACAGTACAGCAATGGCTATCAATGTGACTGCCATTGTATGTCATTATTTTAGTTGCTCTTTCTATATAAATACTGCTAACTTCATGGGTGCCCTTTCACATTTGAAGACCAGAAGAACACATTGATGTGTACCATGCAATGTTTCTGCCACAGTC
Source organism: Neoceratodus forsteri (assembly GCA_016271365.2). NCBI lineage: Eukaryota > Metazoa > Chordata > Ceratodontiformes > Ceratodontidae > Neoceratodus > Neoceratodus forsteri. Next base: position 91,269,232 of record CM028136.1, read on the forward strand.
ATATTGTGCTATTTGTTTCTCTTTGTTTTTTCTTTCGAGTTCTTGCTATTGGTTAGTTCAGTTTCAAATAAATAACCAGTGATAAAATAGAAACCGTCTGAAAAGATGTTTACAGATTTCTTAAAAAGCATGATAATTGCCAAATTGGATATTTAACAATTACATCTAAATTATTACTGCAAAATTAATAAATTAAGACATATGCTACTTCTTTATATTTGTGGTTGGTGTCAAAGTTTACCTTTCTGATCATATGAACATTATTTATACTTCTTATAGAACTGTTAGCGTCAGCCACACATGTGGTATATCTTTAAAGCAATATCTTTATGTGGTCATGTGAACCATTAAATGTTTGTTAGTGCCTCATGTACATATGCAGTGGAAAACTAAATGCTGTTAAATTGTTTAGTGAAACAAATAATATTTTTCTTCCAATAACTCAGTTTAAATAGGTGCCAAATATGGATATTCACATGAACAGTTACTGACTGTTAGTGTTGATCATCTAAATGTCTAACTAGGTAGCATATTGAATTTGTGTCATAGTGTTAATGGAGACATTATTAATACTACTTAGCAATAGATGTAAGTGAAATGTGAAATTGTACGACACGTATTCTGTTACATAAAGTCACATTGGTGATTACTTAGTCAGCCTATATAAATTCTAAGTTAAATACTTAATAGGGAAGATAATGTGGCAGTGTAGAGTTAGCATGTTTTTATTTTATTTATTTATTGAGAACTAGGATTAAACACCGTATGCAGCATGCAGTACCTGGTCTGGGGGGGTGAGGGCATTGCCTGGTTGAGGCTGTGCAACTTCTCAGTGTTCTAACTTGTATGCCGCTGGTATCAGAGAGGTATACTGTTGATATCCATGGCTTTAGTTGGTGACATGTGAAATAGCAAAACTTAAAAAGAGAACAAATAATTATGATGATTTATTAAGAACTGTTTTTTTTGCCCAATCCAGGAGCAACCAAAGAATTCAGCCTAAAAATATTTTAATAGTTAACAAATAAAAGTAATCTTAAACCTTATCCTATGTGTCTTGAGTATTATTTATATACAGTAGGTGTCAGAGATGTATACCGTTGATGTCCATGGCTTTAGTTAGACTGTGGCTGTGAACTGAGGATACAGTGCCTGGTCTGGGGATGGGGTATTGCCTGTCAGAGGCCATGAAGTCATCAGTGTCATAACTAGTGTGTGGTTGGGATCATGGAGGTATACCATTGATGTTCATGGCTTTAGTTGGGCTGTGGCTGTGCACTTAGGATCCAGTACGTGGTCTAGGGGACATTGCTTGGCTGAGGCTGTGTAATTCCTAAGTGTTCTAACTTGTATGCAGGTGGTATGAGGGAGGTATACCATTTATATCTATGGCTTTAGTTGGGCTGTGGCTGTGCACTCAGGATCTAGTACCTGGTCTGGGGGGGTCATTGCCTGGCTGATGCCATGCAACTCCTCAGTGTCCTAACATGTGTGCAGCTGGTATCAGGGAGGTATACTGTTGATGTCCACACATTTAGTTGGGCTGTGGCTCTGCATTCATCATGCAGTACCTGGTCTGGGGGAGTGGGGGCATTGCCTGGTTGAGGCTGTACAACTCCTCAGTGTTCTAAGTTGTGTGCAGCTGGTATCAGAGAGGTACACTGTTGATATCCATGGCTTTAGTTGGGCTGTGGCTCTGCCCTCAGGATCTAGTACCAGGTCTGGAGGGGTGTGGGTATTGCCTGGCTGAGGCCGTGCAACTCATGAGTGTCATAACTAGTGTGCAGTTGGTATCACTGAGGTATACTGTTGATGTTCATGGCCTTAGCTGGGCTGTGGCTCTGTACTCAGGATTCAGTACCTGGTCTGGGTGGACATTGCATGGCTGATGCCATGCAACTGCTCAGCATCCAAATATGTGTGCAGGTGGTATCAGGGATGTATACCATTGATGTCCATGGCTTTAGTTGGGCTGTGGCTCTGCACTCAGCATACAGCACCTGGCCTGGGGGGGTGGGGGCATTGCCTGGCTGAGACTATGCAACTGCTCAGTGTTCTAACTTGTGTGCAGCTGCTATCAGAGAGGTATACATTTCCATAGATACATAGGCAGTGTCAGCAGATAAGGGCCTATGGCCCACCCAGTCAGGAATGTATGCTGTTTATGTCCATGGCTTTAGTTAGGCTGTGGCTCTGCACTCAGGATCTAGTAGCTGGTCTGGGGGTGGGGCATTGCCTGGCTGAGGTTATGCAACTCCTCAGTGTTCTAACTTGTGTGCAGCTGCTGTCAGAGAGATATACTGTTACATAGATACATAGGCAGTGTCAGCAGATAAGGACCTATGGCTCACCCAGTCTGCACATTTGAGTTTGTAAGTTCACTTTATGTTTTCCTAGAAATCTGTTGCCCCTGACCTCCAGAATTCCTTTATGTTTATCCCATGAATTCTTAAATCCTATGATTGTTTCAGCCCCCACCACTTCCTCTGGCAGTGTGTTCCACTTGTCCACCACCCGTTCTGTGATTAAATTCTTCCTCATGTTTCCTATGAATTGTCCTCCCTCCAACTTCATCCCATGCCCTCTAGTCCTGGAACATTTTTTTGTCTTAAAAATAGTGTATTCCTGCACCCTGTTACTCCCTGTAAGATATTTGTATGTCTCTATCATATCCCCCCCCTCTCCTCCAGGGAGTACATATTCAAGTCCTTCAACCTGTCCTCATAGGACTTGTGATGCAATCCATGTACCATCTTTGTTGCCCTCCTCCAAATCTTCTTTACCCTGTCTATGTCCTTATGTAGGTAAGGTCTCCAGAACTGTACACTGTATTCCAGGTAGAGCGTCACTAGTATCTTGTATAGTGGAATTATGACCTTCCTTTTCCTGCTGGTGATGCCTCTGCCTATGCATCCCAGTATCCTATTTGCTTTACCTGCTGCCTTGTCGCACTGTTTCCCTACCTTGAGATCATCAGAGATGATAACCCCAAGATCTCTTTCCTGCTTGGTGCATGCTATATTTTCACCCCCAACTGATATATTGTGCCAGGGCTTTTGTGCCCCATATGCAGTATCTTGTACTTCTTTCCATTGAATTTCATGGACTGTTGCTGTCCATGGCTTTAATTGGGCTGTGGCTCTGCACTCAGGATCTAGTACCTGGTATGGAGGGGTGGGGATATTGCTTGGTTGAGGTTGTGCAACTCATGAGTGTCATAAGTAGTGTGCAGTTGGTATCACAGAGGTATACCATTGATGTTCATGCCCTTACTTGGGCTTTGGCTCTGTACTCAGGATCCAGAACCTGGTGGGGGGCATTGCCTGGCTGAGGCTGTGCAACTCCTCAGTGTCCTAACATGTGTGGTGGTATCAGGAGGTATACAATTGATGTTCACAGCTTTAGTTGGGTTGTGGCTCTGTACTCAACATCCAGCACGTGGTCTGGGGTGGGGGATTGCCTGATTGAGGCTGTGCAACTCCTCAGTGTTCTAATTTGTGTGCAGCTGGTATCAGAGAGGTACATCATTGATGTCCATAGCTTTAGTTGGGCTGTGGCTCTGCATTCAGGATCTAGTACCTGGTCTGGAGGGTGGGGCATTGCCTGGTGGCCGGGCAACTCATGAGTATCATAACTAGTGTGTAGTTGGTATCATGGAGTAATACTGTTGATGGTCATGGCCATGGTTGGGCTGTGGCTCTGCACTCAGGATCTAGTACCTGGTCTGGGGGGTTGGGGCATTGCCTGGCTGAGGCTGTGAAACTCCTCAGTGTTCTAACATGTGTCCAACTGGAATAAGAGGTATTCTGTTGATGTCCATGACTTTAGTTGGGCTGTGGCTCTGCACTCAGGATCTGATCTGGAGGGGTGGGGGTATGGCCTGGCTGAGGCCATGCAACTCATGAGTGTCATAACTAGTGTGCAGTTGGTATCACAGAGGTATACCATTGATGTTCATGGCCTTACTTGAGCTGTGGCTATGCACTCAGATGCAGAACCTGGTCTGCTGGGGTGGGGATTGCCTGGGTGAGGCATTGTTGCAAATCTGTCTTTATAAAGGCTTCATAATCTTGTTTACATGTACTGTGCTAAGACAACTAACTCATTTTATTTCTTCTCAAAAGAAAGGAAATTATTTGCAAAAATTGTGTTAATGCAACTGTTAGGGTTTTTACAGTGACAAAAGTGAAGAAATTTGACATTAGGGTTTTCAACCCTAACTCTAACATCCCCCCACTTACACACACACACACAGACAGACACATAGACACACACACAAAGAACACACAACTATGGGGCAGTACAAGGCTAGACAACCAATCACAGACACACACCATAATGCAACAGAAATAACATACAACTTCTTAAACATACTACAACAGGCATCCATCATCATGTTTCAACAACTGTATCACTTCTCCTGCCATCCCAGTATCTTGTGTGTGTGCACCCTTCTACATAACAGTGTACTGTAAGTAGTAAAGCACATGTATTGGTGGGAGTGCAGGGCACTTTGGCCCCCCCCCACAGTCTTACCAACTTGCCCATTTCTATATAACAGCATAGCCCTATGCTACTACCAACTTGGGCATTTCTGCATAAGAGCATACCCCATACCTCCAGCAAGTTGCACGTTTGTGCATAAGAGAATAGCCCCATGCTATCACCAAGTTGGCCATTTCATTACAGCATAGCCCCATGCCCCCACCACACTTGCCCATTTCTGCACAACACCATGATATGCTAGTAAAATACATGTATTGGTAGGAGCATGGGATCCAGTGCCCAATAACTTGCCAATTTCTGTATAACAGCATAGCCCCATGCTACCATGAACTTGACCATTTCTGCATAACAGCATAGCCCCATGCCCCCACCAGCTTGCCCATTTCTGTGTAACAGCATAACATAACTACTGAAACACATATATTGGTGGGACTGCAGGACCGAGACCTCAGCAAATTGCCCATTTCTGCATAACAGCATAGCCCCATGTTCCCATCAAGTACTTTGATTCTGCATAACACCATGACATTAGTAGACAAACACATGTGTTGTTGAGACCCCAGAAGCCTTCAGGCCACTGCGCTTCCACAAACTTTACCAAAATGAACCATTTCTACATAACAGCATGATATAAGAAGTAAATCACACGTATTAGTGAAAGTGTGGGGCCCTTTGGTTACTGCGCTCCACCAGCTTGCCCATTCTGCATAACAGCATAACCTCATGTTCCCACCAACTTACCCATTTCTGCATACCATCATAATATAAGTAGCAAAACCATGTATTCCCACCAGCTTCCTATTTCTCCATGACAACATAGCCCTGTGTTCCCACCAACTTGCCCATTTCTGTGTAACAGCATCATATGAGTGATGAAACAGATGTATTGGTAGCAACATCTCAGATGCTTCTACCGATGTTGGTGTGCACACCAAGAGGCTGGGATAGCAGAAGTGATACAGTTGGTGAAACATGATGATGGATGCCTGTTGTGGTATGTTTAAGAAGTTGTATGTTATTTCTGATGCATTATGGTGTGTGTCTGTGATTGGTTGTCTTGCCTTGTACTGCCCCCATAGTTGTGTGTTGTGTGTGTTGTGTGTGTGTATGTGTGTGTGTCTATGTGCGTGTCTGTGTGTGTGTGTGTGTGTGTGTGTGTGTGTGTGTGTATGTGGCAGTGGGGGGGAGTCAGAGTTAGGGTTGAAAACCCTAATGTCGCATTTCCTCACTTTTGTCGCTGTAAAAACCGTGTTTCATTAATGCAGTTTTTTGCAAAGAATATATACATACTGTATATATTATGGTAGCACGGTAGTGCTACCATACTTAGGGTTGAGGAACCATTTACATGTTAAACCTTAAAGTTTGCACCTTAATAACTTAGCAACTGTTGAACAGATTTGCCTGAAATTTGGAATACACGATCAAGAACCATATATCTTGGGATCTGCCAACGTTTGTACTGTTCGGATATACAGCTGCGGAGTTATTAAGCGTGATCTGCGCATGTGTTTATGCTTTTTTGGAATTCTTTGCTCGTCTCTACAGGTCACACAATTTGCACGATTGGTCCAAAATCTTCGGAGATCGCGCGGCCAGCATCCCTGATGTGTCTTTTGAAGATTTTGTGACAAAATATTAAATGGTTCAAAAGTTATTCAAAAAACAATTTCCCATAATAAGTCAATGGGAAAAGTTAACAAAAAGTTCGACAGTGTCGCAAATGCAGTTTTTGCTTTCACAAATGGCTCTTTTACTGTCGTGAATCCACCATATTTTGTTTTCAGTTGGTCATCAGAAAAATGCTTGCCATTTAAATTTGCAACCCTCTAGCAACTTAATTCTTTTTGTATTCACCTAGTCAGACCCTGGGGATGCTAGGCATGTCTTTATTTTGGGGTAAAACACCCCAGAAATGTTTTCAAATTTCTGGAAAGTATTGCTGCATAAAATACTTTCGTGTTGCGACACTGTCTCATGAATTGCTGTTTCGCAAAGTTCACAGTGCATTCTTTCCAGGCTGTGGGAAATGACAGCAATTTTGCCACCCTACTGCAAAAGAATTGTTTGGTCTTTTGGGCTGAAATTTGATGGAATGCAGCCAACATCTCACAGATGTGCCTTTCAGTGTTTCAGTGAAAAAATATTACAGGGCGGCAAAGTTACGGCACTCCAAACTGACACTTTTTTCCATAGGATAACATTACGGTGTCCATAGCATTACAGGAATCCTTTGCCACCCTGCTGCAAAATAACAGTTTGGTCTTTTGGGCTGAAATTTGGAGGAAAGAAAGCCAACATCCAACAGATGTGCCTTTTAGTGGTTTGGTGAAAAAATATTCCAGGGAGCCAAAGGTATGGCACTCCGAACTTCTCTTTTTTTCCCATAGGATAGCATTACAGCATTCGCCACACCTTTCAGGGCCCATATCTTGGAAACGGTGTGAGATATGGACTTTTCATCAGAAAAAAACTTAGCCCCCACTAAGGGGCTAAGTGCAAACAGCCAGGAAGTCATAAATCATATGACTTTACAATTTTTTCTACGTCATACGGTTCCTGAGATATAAGCAATTTAGTATTCCAACTCCTCATTTTCTGCTCCGAGACCCATTATTATGCATACATTCTTTGTACTCACTGTCTTTCTCTATGCAGCTTTTGGGAAAACCAGCCTATGAACTTACATTACTGTTGTCCTTACCACTTCTGCTTGGGTTCGTACCCGTTTCACTTACTGTTCCTGTCTATGGTACCAAGTGTACCCTTTGTGTTTTCATTTGTGCTTACATTTATGCTTATTTTAACCATTTATGTCTAGTGCATTGTTTATCTTTGTGTTTCACTTTGTGTCACCATGAGCATTACCATTTGCGTTTGTGGGCACCGTGTTACTATGTGACAAGACATCATGTGGCGGGCCCCACGCCCCCGCCGCCACATTACATTCACTATTTCTCATTATCATTCTCAAAAGAAGGAAATCAGAGGTGAAAACTCCATTTAATGCATTAGTTAGGGTGCAGCCCACATGTGCGAGGAAATTGGTGTTGAAAGCCCCTGACTTTCACTCACATTTCACCAGCACTGGTCGCACGTTGTTGTTAGTCCCAACTCCCACCCCATTCTTCTATACCTCTGCTTCCCTCACAATCTGATGGGTGAGAGTTAGGGCCAGCAACCCCAATGCGCACCGATGCTGGTTGGGGTGTGGCGGGGTCCAAGTGGGGCTTTCAACCCTAACACCAAATTTTCTCACTTTGTTGCTGTGGAACAACCCTAACTAAAGCATTAAATGGATTTTTTTGCCTCTAATATATACACTGTATATATATATATATATATATATATATATATATATATATAGCTATAACATTGATATATGTCTATCTATATCATTGCAATAAACTTTGTTATTGCATCAGTTAGGGGTTAAAGTGACAAAGTGGGAAAATGAGACATTGAGGTTGAGCTCCAACTCCTCCACCACTCAACCCTCCACAGACCTGACAGGCACAGGTGCCATGGGGTTTATCAGGCCCAACCTCACCCCATTCCATGTGTAAACAGGTTGACGTCCTATAGTAAAAGAGAGTGGGGTGAGAGTTAGGCCTTATGACTCCATGGCACACACCCCCGGCATCTGTTGGTCTGTGAAGGATGGGGGGTGGAGATTTGTAGGGGTTCGGGACTCAGCCCTAAAGTCTTATTTCCCCGCTTTTGTTACTTTAACCATAACTGATGCAGTAACAAATTTTTTGCAATGAAGTTCCTTACTTATTGAAAAAGTGCAATATAACTAGTAAATAGTATATGTTAGTGGGGCCTCACACTCCCACCAAACTGCCCATTTGTGCATAATGATATGTGTTTTTGGGAGTGTGGGACCTCTGGGCCCTGCACTCCCACTTATACATAACTATGGAGCCATACAGCAGCCCTATATGGCAAGGAACACTTGTAACACTAGTTTGCCAATATCTCACCAACCACAGCAGCTATGAAAAAAATTAAATTGTCATTGTCATCATGACAGCGAGACCTCCATGTAAAGTAAGATGGCAAAATCTGTACTTCACATCTCCACCGAAAACACTGTGGGCACTGCAATGTTATCCTATGGGAAATATCTCAACTTCATAATGGCATATCTATGGAACCGATAAAATATTTTACACTGAAACAGCATAAGTCACATCTCTGGGACACCCCCTTTATGCCCCACAAATTTCAAGCCAAAGACAAAACCCATTAATTTACAATGTAATGTACCTGGTAACTGGTATGTGTTGGTGGGAACCGGCCCTCAGGGCCCTGATTCCACCAGAATGCCCATTTGTGCATAATGATATGAATCTGTGGGACTGTGGGACCTCCGGTCCTGCACTCCAACTTACACATAACTACGGAGCCATACAGTAGCACAACAGGCCTGAAAATGAACCCATAACACTAATTTGCCAATATCTCAGTAACCTTACAACCTAGGAAAAGAATTCCACTGCAGGTGTAACCTATGATTTCCAAATTAGTTTTTGTAGTTTAGATAACCTGATCTAAGCTGCAAGTAATGAAAAATCCATATCTCGCTTCCTTTTCAAGATACTGATGCCAAAAGTCACTATGGGTGCCACAATGTTTTTCTATGGGAAAAATCTCAACTTCGTGATGGCATATCTGTGGAACAGATTAACTTTTCAACACCTAAATAGCATAATTCACATCTCTGGGGCATCCCTTTATATCCTGCAAATTTCAAATCAAAAGACCAAACCGTTGATTTACAATGCAGTGGGAAAGTTTTTAAAAGTTTTAAAATTTCTAGCTCGTGAGCTAACAAAATCCCCAACCATGAGGTCAGTCCCCATTCATGAACTGTCAAAATCACCACTTGCAAGAAATCCTTGACAGTCAGATTTTGGCCATTTGGTCCCTAAGTGAGGGTAAAGTATTTTGCTACCTCACAAAAGGGGATTGCTCACGGATGGGGATTTTGTCAGCTTGCAGACTGGGAATTTGTCAATTTATGAAAGGGGATTCAAGAGTAATCCCTTTATGAACTGACAAAATCCCAGTTCAGAGCTTATCCTTTGTGAGGCAGCAAATCCTGATAGTGAGTCAATCCCTGTGAATCAGAATGGGCATCTGGTCCCTAAGTGATGGTCAAAGATTTTGCATACTCAAAAGGATCGGTTGACAGACTGTGATTTTGTCAGCTCACTCTAAAGGGGATTAAAGGAGTCACAAAAGAAGAATTTCAACATTTGAAGCATGTGTTTTTTGCCAAAATGAAGCAAACCAAAGATATAGGTTTGTAGAGGGCATCACCCTGAACAAAACCAATGCCTTATTGCAACAAGAAGTCACCCTGAAGGAAGCTACACATTTTGCTTGGGGGTGGGAATGAAAACAAGATGGCGGCTCAAGAAAGGGATTTTTTCTCACAGACTGGGATTTTTTTGTTTCATATGTTTATTATTGGACCGTTATCCATATACAGTTCATAGCTGACAGCTATAAAAGAAATCCATGTAATACAGTCATATGCATTTGCCACAACACTTAGACAGTTATATTTCAGACTTCATTCCAATTTCTGTGCTTTTTCTATTTATTTTTCAAAAATCCACCCCCCCACTATCCCTTAACAATGAACTATTAATTCAGTCTGTGTCCCTTCCTTCTATTTCATCTTTACCTTGCCCAGAGGTTCGCCTCTCAATTAAATAATCCACAACCCTCCAGCAGCATTCTTTCCCCATACTCAGGGCAGACAAGTATTCTGCCCAAGTTTTCCTCAAATCTATCTTCCATCCCTTTTAAGCTGTATGTCAACTTGTCCACTGCTAGGACTTTTTTATCGTGAGTTCTTTCCATTGACCCACAGTAGGCCCCACAGCCATGGTCCATACATTTTGTATTCCTGTTCTAGCCACTGTAAGTAACACTCTTATCCACCTAGGGTAGAGAAACCAATCTCCATTTTCTTCTCCTTCTACCCCCAACAGCAATGATTTTTGAGAGATCTCAATAGGCTTTCCTCTCATAGATGTGATTTCTTTAGATATGTCTTGCCAATAGGACTTTATCATTGGGCAACTCCAGTAATAATGTTGGTATGTGCCCCTATATATTTTGCACTTGTTACAGAATGGAGAGATCCATGGACAAAAGCTGTGCACCATAGCTGGTGGGTAGTATAGCCTCTGAATATATTTGAATTGGGCTTCTTTATACTTGTTACACACTAGCAGTCCCTGGTGGAATTCTAGCATTAGCTGCCAGTTGGCCTCACTAATTTCTTCCTCAATATCCCGCTCCCACCATACCTTCACCTTCTGGGGAAGGGCCTGAAATAAACTTTTCCTGTCCAGTCTCACAGGCCTCCCTATTAACCCCTTCTCACATCTATTGGACCCCATTATCTCCCTTTCCACATCCTCCATCAGTCTCCTTGTCTCTCTATGCCAGCTGAGCCATTTATAATGGTCCCTTACCTGGAAATATCTTTACATATGTGAATTGGGTTCATGCACCCTTTCTCTAACCTCCTGGAATGTGCATATACTCCCCTACAGACTGGGATTTTTAAATCTCTTTTCATGAGCTGATGCAATTCTTGACCGTGAGCCCAATCCCCTTTTCGCAAAATATACATATAAATCTTGGAGTGATGCTCAGAACCCAAAAATTAAAATGAAATAACTGTGGAATGGATTAATATCTATTTTAACCAAACCAATGCTGAATTCTTCTGTCACCCATACTCTTTCTAACCTGAAAGTTTCAGGTCAGAAGACAAAATGGTGTGGTCGCAGAGTGATGGGCAACAAAAGTGTCAAAAGTGGTGAAAAATGCATTTTTCAGTGCTTTCCTGTGCAAAACCCTAAGTCCAACCAAAACACAACTTAGCAAATCAAGAGAGCTGCCATACCAGACAACACAGTCCAAAGTTCATGCAAATGCGTTGAATAGTTGCAAAGTTATTAATGTGCAAAATTTGGGGTTTACCATTAAAGTGCCTACTCAACCCTAACTATACTGGCATGATATTATATATATATATAGGTTCCAATATGCTACTAGAGAGACAAAGTGTGACAATCAGGTTCCAAAATTTATTTGGCCCAATTGTCATAACCGTATCATATTTACATTGGGTGCATGTGGTAGTATTTCAGTCTCCAACATAAAGATAGTTTGTAGTTCAGAGGTGCTAAAAAAATGGGATTAAAAGTTCCCACAGGGGCAACTTAATGTGAGTAACATTGTGTCCTTGACTGCAAATTTGTCATATTATCAAACATATATTTTTTTGATATTACTGTGTCTATGGTACCTATTTAGGTAGCATAATATCTAACTTTTCAGTTTTTTATCATAAACTAAACTTGTTGGTAATTATGCCACAATATGTTTACTGATCACAGTATGCCCAAATCTGGACATGTTTAAGTTTGGCTACCACGTTCATGTCCTTGATTTTCTAGCCCATTGTTTTTTTGCACAACTATATTACCCTCATAGGAAAATACAGAAATCACTTAATTTTCAGAAAGTGAATTATACTTTATTTACAAGGGTTTTTTTCCACAGGACGTTACACGAATAACACAGACTACACAGGACATCACGCGAGTAACACAGACACAACACAATAAGTCACATGAGTAACATGGACACCAGAACAGTAGTATCAGTATCATACCAAGTGTCTCATTAAGTCATACCAAAAGTTATTATAATGTTCAACCAAAAATGATTGTCATACTATGGATATTTGGTATAACATTTTTTGAACATTTTGAAGATTTTACTGTAGTCACAACATTATATTAACTTAAGATATTCACAAATGTTTTATGTTACAGTGTAGTATGGATTGAATCTCACCTGGTCTGTCTATTACATATACCAGCTGGTCCCAAGCCTACAATAAGAGAGAGGGAAACTGACTATATCTTTATGAGATGAATGGGGATGTTTGGGATTAATGCATGCCCTTGCTGCTTGTGATATTCATGGCTGAAGGCAAAACACTGAAAGTGCATTAGTGACTTATAACATGGGGTAGATAAAGGCAGGTGAGTGGTAAGCAACCATCAGGTGACCATTGCTTACTCCACAATATATGACAGCTAATGGTGAACCATCCCTCTGAGAGATCAGCCTGTGTTTCTGTTCAAATCTTTTTATAGTGCAAAATTGCAGTCTGTGGAGCAGCCATTACTATCCCTGCTTAGTGAGTGAGAGCTGAGACCTGATGTAGTCCCAGGCAGTGCAGCAACAGTAGCTGTAGTGTTCAAAGTTTATAGTCTTGCTTCTTACCCAAGCTTGTTCCCAGAGTGAAGTGTGTGGTCCCCATGGTCATTTTTCTGTTGCACAGTCAGATTGACAGGTAAATCCCATAGTTGTGGCATAAAGTCAGATGGAACAGTGTGAAGAGAGTGAGACCCTCCCCAATGATGTCATGATCTGAAAGTGAGCTTTATGCTGGTGGACAGAGAAAAAGAGTTCCAGAAAGACCTGCATGCTCTGAGTCCCATTAATTGCCATTTCTTAATTGGTAGAATACAGTCTGGTAGACTGTGTGACTGCACTGCTGGGGAAAATGTTTACTTGCTTGCCATGCATTAATGTAACCACAGACAGAGAGACAGAGCAGCTAAGCCAGTGGAGGTATAGACATCGTGTCTGTACCACAAGAGGCAATTCCATATTTTGCACTTCAGAGCTACTGTGCTGTCTCAGAAGGCATATCATGCACAACAAATGTCAGAGAAAGCATAGCAACACTTTCCTTCTGACATCTGTATGTGAATGACAGCCATTTTGTTGGGGACTAGTTTTTTTAGGCAGCAGAATACAGTAATTTGCTTGTCTGTTATAAAAGGATAAAAAACATGTATATTGCTTTCTCCTTGTTTTGTAGCGTACCCTCTGTTATAAGTGTAATAGCCCACTCCAGGGGTGTGCTGTTATTGGGGATTAAGCAACACACTGGGTGTTGTGAGGACACTTAGCCAGCAGCCTCGTGCTTCACAATGCACTTGGGGTATTGATTAATCCCTAATAACTGCACACGCTGGAGTGGGTTACTTCCTACTAATAGAACTATGCCCTTGAGTGGGTTGTTTCAATCTTAAAATGTGTTTTAAGAAATGAAAAAAAATTAAAAACTGACTTCAGGGGCCCGATCTTCAAAAGCTTGCCCATGTGCAAAGCCTAGTTTTTCTGCACAAACCCAGATTTGCCCAGATGTCCATATTCCAAAGCCCTGTTATGTGCAAACAAGGTTTGTGTCCAGGAGATTTTCTGAGGTTGGCACAATACAAATGGAAAGTCATGGACCTGAAATCTGGTGAAGTCCTGTAATCACAGAGTGCAAGGTAATTTTGCATGGTCCCTTGTATGGTGCAGATATACACAATTATCCCTGTTACTAATGATGCCATCCACCAGATCACAGACACAACTGAAGACACAGCCCTTCCTGTTGTCAAATGGACCCCTCATGATACCATCACTCACTGTGTCCACAGCATGGTCCTGCAGGTGCATATGGCAACCAGTGCATTTTAGAGGGTGCACTTTTAGGTTTCTTCAGCTATTGTAGTTAATGTCAGTTATTGTTTGATATGCCATGCTAGGCCTCAGCCTATCATACAGCACATGGCACACTGAACAATTACTGTGACTCACTGCAACATCAAAGTAAGCCTAAAAGTGCACAAAAAAATGGAATAAAAAAAAAATACAGAAAAAGGGTAACACTTTAACAGTCACTGACAGCAATCATCCCAGTAAGGAAAAACAGTATTTTTCTTCACTTGTACTGCCATGGAAGCCGCTTAAGGCATACCATGTAGCACATAGCCCAGTTACTGAGATACACTGCAACAGCAGCCAAATGAGCCTAAAACTGCACAAAACAATGAACAGGGTTGATATTTTTGGTGACTGCAACCCAGTTACCATCAATTACAGAATTTTACATCCATTTTGGTGTTTGTGCCCATTTAGGCTCATTTTACTGTTGCAGTGAATCTCAGTAATTGTTTAATGTGCCATGCTAGACTCTTGGCCTAACATGCAGCACATGGCACACCTAATGATCACAAAACATATTGCTGAAATGTAAATGGTTCTGTGCTGGCATTTGGGTGCTCAGTGTTGAGTCTGTGGGTGCAAAATGTTTTTTAAAAAAGTTGCCATCTTATAGACTCCAGCGGATCTGAGAAATTTGTGGATTACCCAACGCTTCATTTACTGCTGCTGTTATTTGCTTTTCTGCAGCTAAATGGCTTTGATACACTTGCACATAAAATAAATAAGTACTGTGAGTATGTTTGGAGTGCTGACCATTTTTCTGTTCTACAGAAGTGTTTTTACAAAAATAAATATGATATTAACCAGGATTTCTTTTTAAGTTTAGCAGATAAGCAGGTAGTTTAAAAGTAGTTCTGGTGTTCTGATGCCTCCACACACAATATAAGCCCTAAAGAGTTCAGGTCTAAACAAACTGAGCACCTGCAGAGACCAGGTCCTATTCATTTACTCCCCAATACAACATGTATTTTATTTCTCATTTCAGAACTCTCCAAACTGTAGATACAGTATTCTGATGCCTAATACAAAATGAGCCCCAGCACTAACCAGGTCCAGTTGATATACTCCCCAAAACTGCAGTTTTTTTGCCCTGTACAGAACAAACTATTTGCAGCAGTAACATTAAAGGTGCCTCTGATACAGAATAGGATCACACTAAATGCCCCTCCCACAGGGACCAGGCCACACAGAATGATCGCCATGTAGAAACATGGTCTATAGAATAGGTAAATATGTATAACCATCTAATCTAGGAAACCTGCAGTTGTTCAACTTTAAAATGATTTATAATCAACTTTCTCTGCCACTACCCCACCCTTCATACCCCAAGGTCAGCATCTTGGGACCATGAGGCAAGGTCTGACTACATGTCTCTGTGTTTCCCAAAAAGCAAATGTGTACCTTTACAATCTGCAGTCATCTGACACACTGGGGAACAAAAGATCAGCTGAGATGCAGAGAGAATAGCCCACTGTAGTGCCTGTAACGTGCATAACTCCAAACTTCAGGAGGACAACATGTCTTGTCCAGAATCTAGGTGGCAGTACAAAGAATACAGATCCACCAGGTCCACAGCATTAAAGAGCCATGGGATGATGACTGAAGGTGTCAGCATGCATTTCTGGTTCTGAACATTCTGGGCCGGTGGAGGAACCAATAGTAACATGGGTAACAAAAGGACACGAAAATAACACGCCATGGAAAAGGAATTTTCTAAATAAATGAGTTATAACAAACTGCAAGGTTTTGGCAGCATGTCAGTAACAAAAGAAGGTCACCAGACACAATAATGCTTTTTAGACCACAGTTCATGCAAAATTAAAGGCACAGTCTGCTTAGGATGAGGTACTAGATGGACACTACATGTAATGAACATTACAGCTGTATAAATGATTAAATAAAAGGCAAAAACTTTTATTCTGTACAGGAAGTTCTTCGGGAGGCTTAAATGAAGTAATTAGATAACACATTAACAACAGTTGGGTTTCTAAGGCTCAATAAAGGGCTGTATTTAAATGCTTAAATTAGGAATGGAAGCAATGTCACAAAATGGAACCCTATTTGAAGGGTAAATCAAAGTTTGTGATAAAACTGAAAGAGCACAGTGGAACCAAACTGGTCATGTTATGTTTAATATCTCCTAATGTGGGACTACAAATTAGGTGTGTCATGTGAACCTTTAACAATTCAGCAAAAAGTTATTGGGTGTCAAGTGTAGGCATGAATCTCTAATACTGTATTCATGCTCTATATATATATATATATATACAGTAATACCTATCCAGTAGGGCAGGTATAGGTAGGGTTGTGCAGCCACGTCTATGTTAAACCCCAAATTTTGCACTTTAATAACTTTGCAACAGTTTGCCCGATCTGCTTGAAATTGTGTATGCACGGTGTGGTACTATAGATCTCTGGATCTGGAAATATGTGTATTGGTCAGATGTTTGGTTGCAGAACTGCACAGCATTGAAAATTATGAAAAAATCCTCAACTTTTTTGAATTCTTTTCTCACCTCTACAGCCCGAATGGTTTATCTAACTGATCTATGGGGACTGGGTCAAGGAAGTGTCTTTTAAAGATTTGGTGAAAACATATTAATCCATTCAGAAGTTATGAATGCTTAAAGTTTCCCATTATAGCCTTTGGGAAACAATATATGTTCAGCTCAAAAGCTTTTAAAAACTTTCAAGAAAGCAAAAAAAGCTTCCAGGATATGCCAATTAGCTTTCAAACTGCTACCATCTTGTGTTCCTGAGCCTCTGAATAGGTAAACACAACTGACAGTGTTTACCTAGGGGAAGTAAATAAAGAAACCATCTCCCAATGTCTTTTAGCTTGGATGCAGAATCCTGCATCAAAATTTGCAATGCAGGACCATGCATCAAACTTGTGCAGTCACCAATGATGGGGTGCCCAATCCCTAAATTGGTATGCCTCCCCCCCCACCCTCCAGACAGTTAAGTGGCAAACTGGAAATCCACCCCAGTGTGCCCAGGTAATTTTTTTTACTTTTTTTGTGTTTTCCGACACCAGGAATTCCCCTCTCCTGGCTTCAGATGTGCCCCCCAAGCCAACTTTCTTTGTCAACAGGGATGCCCAATCCACCTGTTGGCAGCATGCATCCTCCCAGAAAGCTCACATGACACACTGGAAGCCCACCCAGTGTGCCAGTTTATTAATATTATCTTTCCGACACTGGGATGCCCCCCTCCTCTGGATGTCGGATGCCCTCCCCACAAAGCCTGTTCTTTTTATCCCAACATTGGGTGCCCAATCCCCAAGTCAGGTAGTGTTCCCCCCAACCCCTACTACTGTGGTGCACTGGGAGCCAACTCCAGTGTGCAAAATCTTTTTTTCACAATACATTTATGCTGTAAAGAAAAAAAAATCCCACAAAGTCTTTTTTTAAAGCTACAAAAAAGAAAACGGTCCCTCATCATCTCCACAGTCCCCTTCCCATCCCACCTCCCTCTGCTGCACCCACCTCCCACACCCTCACCCATACTTACCCTCTGGAGGTCAGGATCAGTGATCTTTCTGGACTGGGGACACGTCTGCACTCTTCAAAGCTGAACTGCAATCTGAGGAATCAGGTAAGCCATTTAATGAGAGTTTGTGGGAGGGGTTTCAACTTATGTTGATATCTCAGTCAAATTTAAGGAATTTTGGTCCCACATTTTCAACATGGGTTTTGGGACCCACCTCGTGGAAACAGTCACTGTCATTTTGTTTTTGGTCCCAAAAGGGATTTCATGGTTGATGCATGTAATCTCCTTTCGGGATTGATTAATGAAATAACAGTGCCTGTGTTCATGAGGGGTCCCAAAAAGCACATGTTAAAAATTTGGTACAAAAAAACCCCAAAATGACTGTGTTATGAGCATGCATTGCACAAGTTTGTACTCATGCTTGTAACTTCACCAATTTTTAATATTTACACTCCAGATTTTCAGCATTGCTATTTTTTCAGATGTCCTTATGAACAGTGCAGTTGTTATTTTTCCCCTCATGCCCAAAATGTGTTTTCACACCTGTGGCACACAATGGCGTAGTCACTGTGTGAAAGCAACTTTCCGGATGGATTAACAAAATCACAGTGCCACTGCTCATGAAGGGAGGTTTCAAAAAGCCCATGTTGAAAATCTGTTAAAAAAACTCAAAAAAATGACTGCATTATGAACATGCATTGCGCTGTTCCTTCGCACGCTTGTAACTTCGCCAATTTTTAATATTCTGACTAAAGATTTTCAACATTGCTATTTTTTCACACCTCCTTATGAACAGTACAGCTGCCATTTTTTATATCCTTCTGGAAACATGTTTTGCACATCTGCTGCAGAATGGCGTTGTCATTCCGTGAAATCAACTTTCAGGATGGATTAACAAAATTATAGTGCCAGTGTTCATGAGAGGAGGTCCCAAAAAAACTCCATGTTGAAAATTTGGTTAAAAAATTCAAAAATCCACTGTGTTATGAATGCCTGTTGTACAATTTTCTTGCGAAATTACCCACAGGATAACATTGCGGCACCCAAGGCACATTTCAATGCCCCATATCGTGAAAACAGCTTGATATATGGATTTCTTGCTACTTGAAGCTTAATTCACCTTTAAGTGGACTAAGCATGAATGGAGGTTTCAAATACATAAAAACTACCAAAGGGGAATTTTTTTCATAGCTGTTATGATTACTAAGATATTGGCAAATTAGTGTTACAAGGCTTCATTTTCATGTCTGTAAGGCTACGTTATGTCACCCTACTTATGTGCAAGTGGGAACACAGAGTCCAGAGGCCTTGCACACTCACATTTGCTTTACCATTATGCAAAACATTTCAGTGTTAGGGGAGTGCAGGGCCCGGGAGGGCCCGTGCCTCCCACAACCACATACCAGTTACATTACACTACTTTTACAGTGGAACTGGTGTAAATTTTTCCAGTAAACCAGCAAAAGGCATCTACAGAAAACATTATTGAGTTATCAGCATCCATGCCACCTTTCAGCAGTAGTATCTTGAAAGTGGGTGAGGAAAGTACCAGTAGTGTTGCAACACTACCTTTAGTTCCATGAAAGTACCAATCATGTTGCAACACTACCTTTAGTTTTGAGGCAGTACCAGTAGTGTTGTGACACTACATTTAGTTTCACAAAAGTACCAGTAGCATTGCAACACTACCTTTAGTTTTGCAAAAACATCAGTAGTGTTGCAACACTACCTTTCATTTCACAAATGTACCAGTAGTGTTGTGACACTACCTTTAGTTTTGTGAAAGTACCAGTAGAGTTGTGACATTACTTTTTAGTTTTGTGAAAGTACCCTACATTGACCTATGGGACTTTTGTGAAAGTTGCAGAATTTCATGGAATTATAGCCCCAAATGTGCCAGTTTCTTTGCCATTTCATAGCAAAAAAAATGGTTACAGCTTTTTTGACTAAAATTTATAGTGTAGCAGAACCTGGCCACACAGATATGGTTTTTGGAGGTTTTGTCACAAATTGATGATGGTTCCACAGTTACAGTACTCCAAAATTGCCAAATTTTCCATCGGATAACACTGCACCTTTTGGCACCCATATCTCAAAAATTTTTAAAAATACACATTTTTCACTGTGCTGACCTTAGTACATGTTTAGGTGGACTAAGCACTCATGGAGGTTTTGAAGACATGATTACAACTGCAGTGGGATTTTTTCCTTAGTTGCTACGGTTACTAAGAGATTGTCAAATTAGTGTTGCAAGGGTTCCTTTTCATAACTTTTGGGGTGTGGTATGTCTCCCTACTTATGTGTAAGTTGGAGCACAGGACCCAGAGGGTCTGCACTCCCATATATACAGATCATGAATATCAGTGTGCAGAAATGGGCAGTGTCAGGGGAGCGCAAGGCCCAGAGGGCCCACACTCCCATAACAGCATACCAGTTACATTACACTTTCTCAAATAGAAGGGAAATTCATTGCAAAACTTGTTAATGCACCAGTTAGGTTGATAGTACATTGACAAAAGTGTTGAAATTCAGTGTTAGGGTTACCAAGCCCTACCACCTCATCCCCCCCATCCTCCTCACACCAACAGGCATCGGGGTGTGCATTTGGGTCATCAGCCCTAACTCTCATCCCATTCTCCTATACTGCACCTCCTCAGCTTGTTTACACATGGAAGGGGTTGAGAGTTCAGCCCATTGACCCAAGTGAACACCCGATGCCTGTTGGTGTGAGGAGGGTTGGGGAGTGGGGATAGGGTGGTAGGGCATGCTAACATTAACTCCAAATTTCCAAACTTTTGTTGGTGTACTATCAACCCTAACTGATGCATTAATGAAGTTTTTTGCAATGACTACATATGTATTTTTTTTAAACTGTCCCAGAACATGCACGTTTTCAGGGCATCTGCATGTGAGACAATCTTTACAGAATGAGTATCTCATGCACAGGGGAAAGGAGTGCTCCAACTGATTGGGAGTGCTTCCATGATCTATAATGCAGCAGTAAAGCTTGAAATTATCCTGCATCAACTAAAGATGATATGATGTGGTTGAGTGATTTTTTTAACTTATGAA
This sequence comes from Neoceratodus forsteri, assembly GCA_016271365.2. Taxonomy (NCBI): domain Eukaryota; kingdom Metazoa; phylum Chordata; order Ceratodontiformes; family Ceratodontidae; genus Neoceratodus; species Neoceratodus forsteri. Next base: position 91,289,911 of record CM028136.1, read on the forward strand.
CATATTACAGATCACCATAGGTTTAAAATAGGTAATAACAGGAGATTTTAAACAACTGTTATATCTACCTAGAACAGTAAAATAACAGCCATTTTATAGAGTCAAACAGTGCAAAAGTATACAATACTGGGAATTAGACCAGGAAATGCAGCAGGCTTAAGCTATTCTGCAAAAGTCTCTAAAATGCCATCATGCCCATTGTAATATATTGGTATAGGCATTTGTATTGTCCTGTCAATATCAAGAACAGTTAAATATAGAAACCCCAGTCAAAAGCATAATCTATGTATGATAGTCCCTGAAAGAACAGTCTAATGATAAATATCCAACATTCAAATATAAAAGTACCACAATAAAACTTTGGAAGTTAAACATCAACAACATATTCTATGGCACAAGCCCCCCCCCCAAGGCTAACAGATTTATAGTACTAAGTTCCTGTCATGATCTACTTGCATCCTAAATAAAAAAGGGTCTTCAAGGTTCTCTTGCTTCACCCTCCCACCATCTCCCCCTAAATGGTTGGGTCATATTCCACCCTGCATCTTAGAGCATGCCTCTTGTTGCTAACAAGGATGCCAGTGTTCCAAAGACTGTTCTGTTTCTAGTCGAATGAGTTGGTGAGTGTTTTCTTTCTGCTCATTTTTGTTTCTATAAACTAAGCTGCTGTATCTAAATGTAAGCAGTGCATACTCAGAATGCCCCTGTTTTGCTGATCTTTGAATACTCCCTGAAGAACATCAAGTTGTGCTGGCTTTGCTACCCTGTCACATGGTGGAATTCCTCAAGGGAAAGGGATTGCAGGATGGGAGGAAGCATAGCTTTTATCTGTTAATGTAGCTTTTGCTCCCTGCCACTCCCTCACCTAACTTTGGGCTCCATTGACAGGCCACCTCCCAGACCAGTTTGCCACTCCCCCATTCCAGCAGGAGGGAACCACATAGTGCATGGCCCAAGACTGCCAGGGCCATTATGATCGGCATAAAGGAGACATTGTTTTCTTATGTTTTTCTTCCTCCACTTTCCCCAGGCATCTTGTTGCAGGCCGTGTTTCCCCACAGACGATCCCTCATATGCACATAGTGACACCCTGTGGCTCAGACAAGCTCTCTTAGCCCACTACAGGGGTAACTGTGATTGTGCAACAAGGACACCATCCTCCCCTGGCTAGAGAGCTATGCTAGCTCCTCTGGCCACCTGACCTGATTCTCAGGTTCACTCACAAACCCGGGATTTTGGCGCATGAGTATGTATGTTTTCAATGGGCCATCAGGTGGCCCCATAGAAGCAAGGTTTGTAAAGGGGATGATCCTGCCAAACAAAGCTCACTGAGTTTTTTAGTATGGTAACCAAGACTGTGGCTAGTGGTCAGGCTGTGTACTGTAACATGTACTTCAGCAAGGCCTTCGACTCAGTTCAACATGGGAGGCTGGTGAAGCAACTGAAAAGCATGGGAGTGGGGGACAGTTTAGTTAAAAGGATCAGGAACTGGTTAGGTGAGCTGACTCAGAAGGTGGTGGTGAACAGGAGCCACTTGGAGGTCAAGAAGGTTACAAGCTGGTGCCTCAGAGATTGGGCCTTGACTTCAGTGCATACATCTGTGATGAAGGAGTTGAAATTCAGGGTAAGATTAGCATGTTTGTAGATGATACACACATATGCAGAGAATCAACACACAGGAAAGAAGTGCTAAGGATTGATCTAGCAAAGCTTGAGATGTGGTCTGGGACCTTGCAATTCAAATTCAATGTGAAGAAATGCATGTACATTGGAAACATGAACCCAAGGATGGAGAATTTGATTGGGAGGTCAAACTGGACTACCGAGAAGAGGGACCTAGGCATCATCATTAGTGATAGTTTCAAGAAAGCAGCCTAGTATATAAGGGCATATGTGAAGGCCAACCAGATTCTGTACAGGCAGAGGCATCACCAGCTGGAGGAAAGAGGGGATCCTACCCTTGCATGGGCCTCTAGTGAAGCTGCACTTTGAGTACTGTGCAGTTTTGGAGCACCTACATCTGAAAAGACCATGATAACTTAGAGAGGGTCTGGAGAAGGGCCACTAAAATAGTGTGGGCGTGTCCTTGCAAAATGTCTCTGTGCTTCAGACAGAGGATCCAAGAGGTTTCCAAAACATGCTAACACTTTTTTTTAAATAAAAGTGGCATTAGACACCTAGTTGGTTTTCCAGGAAGGTAAGGGAAGCAGTTTGAGCCAAATAATCAGCCTTCTGAAGGTATAAGGTCAATCAGGCAGAAGAAAATAGGGAGCTCTACATTAGCAAATTGAGAAATGATGGAAATATAGTGAAAAGGGCAAGAGCAGAGCTCAGAAAAGCAGAAGAAGAAAATGACAAGACCTTTTTATGTATATCAGGGAGAGAAGGAAAACAAGGGGCATCGAAAGCTTGAAGAAGGGGAGATATGGATGAATGAAGATACCAAAAAGCAGGCATCTTAAATATTTTTGCTCAAGGTTGAAAAAGGAGGGCCACTGCCAGAAGGCAGCATTAAAATTGGGAGAAAGACATGGACAGTGATGGGGACAGTCTCTGAGGACACAATACTCAAAATCCTGAGGTGGTTAAAGGGGCAGAAGTTACAGGACATGATGGATTGCATACTGGAGTGCTCATGGAGGTGGGGGAGACTCTGGCCACACCCTTGGCAACCCTGTTTAACTGCATGCAAGACACAGACTTGGTCCCAATTAGAGATGTGTGAAATTTAATTGTGATGGGAGAGTTGCCGCGAAGTGACTGAAATTCACATTCACGGACTTTGGCCAAGTTTCTATTGCCCTCAACAACTCTATTGTTACCAAAAATTCCTGGGTTTTACTGTGAAGTACAAAATATGAAGGCAAATTATGCCCTTTGTAGGCTACATTCCACCATTTGCAGGAGAATTCGGCCATTTGTAGGTGAAATTCCATATATCAGAGGTAAATCCTACACTTCATGAATTGTGCAAGCTTTATGGATTAATTCATGGAGCACATTTCATCAGATTCACATATCTCTAGTCCCCATGCCTTGAGGGGTGGCTGATGTTGCCCCTCTGCATAAGAATGGGGATAGAGGAGGTACAGGCAAATACAGACCTAGTCAGCCTGATCTCAGTCATAGGAGTGTTGCTGGAAACTATGATGAAGATGCAGTCGGTAGACTTTCTAGATAATCATGGTCTCTAGGACAGTAAACAGCATGGCTCTGTGACTTGGTATGGCCTGCCAAATGAACCTCATCGAATTCTTCAACAAAGTGTCTCAGGCAATAGACAAGAGCCAGGTGGTAGATGTGCTGTACCTGGACTTTAGCAAAGACCTCAAACTCTGTGTTCCATGGATGTCTTGTAGAAGTTGGGTGACTCGGGCTGGAGAAAACTTAACTGACAATGGTTCAGCTGCACACTGGAAGACGGAACAAACTAAAGTCAGCACACAAAAAGTTTACAGTGCAGTTAACATTGTTTCCAGTGGCACACAACAACCATTCAATATGGTGCAAGACTAAATGCCAGTCACTAAGTGGAAGTCAAACTAACCAAGTACTTCATCTAAACAGGCTTTGTCAGAAGCAAAGACTCACTATCCAAGTCTAATAGTCATAATCCAATCACTAAATCTGTGTCACTGGATGAACAGATTGTAGGATTCAGGAATACAGTAGTATAGAGGCTAATGTAGCCGCTCTTCAGAAGAGACGTTAAACTGAGGTCCCATCTGCCTGGATTAGTGGTAGTTCAGGTGGATGCTAAAACTGAATAAAATGTATTTATTTCTTATAATAGATATTGAAGCTCTGTGAACAAGCCATAGGAGCGAAATGTAGGGTGAAGTTTATGAAAGTAATAAAATAATTTTTGTGGAGAAAAAGGACTCCATCTGTTTCTATTTCAATAAAATTTGTGAACACCACAGGAGTCCGAAGAACAGCTTCACCATTACTCAGAATTTCATTGTTTTGGATGCTAAAGATCCCATGGTACTTATTAAAAAAGAGTAGGGGAATTTTTTTTTTATTTGAAGAAAAAAACATTACATCAGTTTTGAAACATAAGAAAGAAAACTCACAAATGAAACAAAAGTATAAATGGAAAATTAAGGCTACAGTCATAAAAAAACATAAACCATAAACAATCAAACCTTCACACAAAATCATCACTAGTAATAATCCATGAAAAGAAATCAATTCAACCAATAAATATGTTGCCACAACATAGAAAATTCCCCTCTATCAAATTGTGCATTCTCTTTCTATTTCAATTGTTTTAAAGCTGCTTCAAGTCTGATTCACAATAGAATTAGGAGTATTAATATGTTGTAATGAATATTTGCACGGGTTGCCATAAAAATACTTAATGCAAGAAAAATCATATTTAATGTACTAGGTGATATTGTTTATAAAACCCAAATATTCCCTAGTAGCACTCATAGGAAATATGTGCTACAGGACCCTACTGCCAACGAAGCAGCCAAATCTGTCCAAAACTAGTTGCAAAAACAGGAAATATAGAAATGCTCTAATGTTTCCTCCTGTCCCCACATTCAGGCCTCAAACATCGCTCTTCAGTAAGCGGTTTGTGCTTCCAATTCCTTTAACCCCTAATTTCCCATGCATACTCAACCACTGTATATCCCACTTATGAACTGGCATTCTCTTATCTGTTAAAATAAGTAACGCATTTCTTAATTTTGTAGGGAGGCATCTAGGAAAATCCACTTGTAAAGCGTAATTCTGTTCCATAATCTTAGCATATAAAGCCTTCCTATTCAATGTTGAAATATCTGATTTCAAAAGTTTTCACATCCTTAATTTCTTTAAAGAAGATTTAGCAAATTCTGGAGCATGGAGTGAAGCATGTTATCAAGGTAAAGGATCAGTCCAATGATCCAAGTAGGGAAAAAAAAAGGGCATCGGTCCAAGAGTCCCACAAACCTCGAGACTGTCCTACTGAACCAAATGTAAAAAAAAGAGAGAAATGAATAAAAAAAATAATGGATTGTTGATACCCAGATCTCCCTTGTTAATAGGAAGATATGTAAAATCCCTTTTAATAGGATTTAATTGGTTCCCCCAAATTAACTGAAAAAAACAGTTAAACAAATGAGTCTCTAAAACCTGCGGAATCGGGTATATGTGTGAAATATATAAACAAAATGGGAAGAAGAAATTTTTTAACTATCATAGCCCTTTTTTTCTTTCCCATGGACCATGATTTCCATTGTGCAACTCGAGCTTCACCAATCTTAGGTTTATCTTCCCAATTTATTGCTGTTAGGTCCCCATCACCAAAATAGACACCCAAGATTCTAGTAGGTTGAACAGATACCAAAATGTGCCCAATATTTGAAACAGGTATACCCGTATTAATCCCCAATTGAATTACATAACTTTTTTTATAATTTATGTCTGCTCCCGTTAAAGCCTTAAAATTCTCACACACCCATAAGGCAGCTTCCCCCAAGTTTACATCCTTAACAAACAGACAGATGTCATCCATATAAGCAAATATTTTCTGTAAATCAAGAGCTGGATTAGGTGAGAGACCAGCAATGGTATGATCATTTAATATTGCTCATATAAGTGGGTCTAAGCAGAAAGTATATAATAAAGGACTGAGCAGACAACCGTGCCTAACTCCCCATTTAACAACTACAGGGTCCCCCAACAAACCATGAATAGAGGGAACAGCTACAGAATTCTTATAAAACAACTTAATCCAACTAGTCAAACATGAAGGAATACCATATTCTTGTAAAACTCTGAATAAAAAAGCATGATACACATTATCAAATGCTTTATATTGATCCAGTGAAATAAAAAAAAACTTTTAATTTCTGTTGTGCACTAAATTCACAAATATCCCTCAAAAACCTCAAATTTTGTTGAATGTTATGGTGAGGAATGGAACAAGATTGAGAAGGATGTATCAAATAGACTGCCACTTTTTGCAATCTTTTACATAAAATTTGGGATAGAATTTTATAATCCTGTGATTTAGTAGGCTAATTGGTCTCCAATTTGAATATTCTGTTTATCACCTTTTGTGTAAAAAATAATAAAAGCACTTGTAAAGGTTTATACAGAAGTATCTTCCAGGAGTATGGAATTGAATACTCTAGCAAAATTTCTGCCAAAACACGTAAAAACAGTAGAATTCATTAGTTAGACCATCCTCACCTGGGGAAACTCCTGGTCTAAGAGTCGAAATAACCTGTTGGACTTCAGATAATAAAATAGGACCTCCAATATCTTGAGCAACAACTGAAGACAAAGTAGGAATAACATATGACACCAAAGATTCCCAACTAGTTTTATGTTCATACCCATTCCCTAGGGTATTTTGAACCAACTTTGAGATAATGTCTAGCATTTCAACATCTGATTTCCTAAGAACCCCTTCAGAATCGTACAGACCAGTCATAACTTTATGCTCCATTTTAAATTTACAAGCCTCAAAAGGGTCTGAAAAAGGTTGAGAGACTGTTCCAAATTTAAATTCAGCAAATAGAGAAGATGCTCTGTTGTACTGATAATTTCTCATTTGACGTTTTAAATCATCAATCTGAAGCTTAATTCTAACATCCGAGAAATTAGGTAGGGACATTAATTTATAAAACTGGTCTCTAAGATTCAAATAACTAATATATTCCATATTTCCTTTTTCTTCCTAAAGAAATAAATAGCTGCTTTTAATCTACCTTGGTGTCTTGCCACCATATCAACCAGGAATCATAAAATCAATAACAGATTTCCTATACTGAAACAGAAAAGAAATATGATGCACAATTTCCTACTGATCCAAGATGGAAGAATTAAGCTTCCAACATCTAAGAACAGAAGGAAAACTGGGAGGGACAGACTGTAGATGAACATCACACTGAAAAATAAAATGATCAGAAAATTCACAATATATTAATTTACAATTATCAGCAGTCAAAATTTTAAAATTATGAAAAATTATCAATGCATGTGAAAAGGCACCCTCCTATAAGCAAAACCCCATCAGAGTGAAATGTCCTACAAATGTCATAAATATTAGCTATAGTTAAAATGTTATGCAAAACATGAGAATCACAATAACTTTTTGTTGAATGGAATCCATAATTTTAATATCTAAACTACAATTCGGTCTCCTCCCACAGTATTATTTTTCTTTGTAAACAAATAAGGTTTAATACTATTAAATACTTGTATTCTTAAGCTTTTAGTCTGGGGAGCATAGGTATTAATAAGACGTAAACAAAACCGTAAAAATACAATCTAATATCAAAACTCTACCAGGTAAAATATCCACCAATCGCTGAACTTGTACATGAGGGGAGCAAAAAGAATACCTATGCCATCTGCAGCATCTTCTCCAAAGACCAGAAAGATTGGCCCCAGGTCCAAAGAGATTTTGCCTGTGAGATATCAGAAAGGGAAGAAATCTGGTTTCTGTAAAAAGAAACTCAAAAGCAAAATGTTTAAAGAAACCCAGAAGTGCAACCCTTTTCTTTAAGATTTTAATGCTGCAGGTATTAAAGGTAACCAAATGTAGAGATGTCATAAACTGTAAAGAAAAAGGTAGAAAAAAAAAGCAATCTCAACCTATTTCTTTATCCTTTTTCCTCTTCCTACCAGTCTTTTTTCATTTCACTAATTGGACGATTGGAAATGTCTTCAATTTCCATATCAGATACAACACCAGACACAGAGGAAATATTTGATTCAGAGGCCCCCTCCATATCTTGAAGGGTTTGAAAAGAATTCAAAGTAGGTATGGGAAGACTAGGGCCCTTAGGCCTCCTGGAGGATCTTGTAACCCTTTTAGCTAAAGTGAAATCACCTTCTGTCGGGGGGGGGCATGGGGAATTTTCCCTGTCCAGTCTTGGAGGTAGTAGGGGGTTCCTCAGGGACTACTGTAATAGTCTGGGAAAGTAAGTTCACAGCCTGCTCTGTTGTCAAGGATTCAGAGGATGGCTGTGAGGTTTCTGTATTTGGGTTTTTCTGTGGGGCTTGTTCTGGCCGGGTAGGCCTACAATGTTCCAGAGCATTATTTATCAAATCCTCCTGATTCAGGCCTCCCTGTCTGTTCTGACCCACCCAAGGGCACTGATGGTAAGCGTGGCCCATTTCATCACAGAGATTGCATTTAAACAGATTTCTGCAAACAGAACTATCATGATCGCAATCCCCACACAACACACAAAGCACCCTATCACAGGTACTACTGAGGTGTCGAGGGCTACCACACTTGTAGCAGGCCCTTGGCTGTCCTGGATAGAAGACAACTCCTCTATCCTTTCCCCCCAAAACAACTGTTAGGAATATGCAGAACATCAGAACCAAGCATATAAAGTTTTACTTTAAACCTCCAGGCCCCTGCCCAAATCCCTTCTGCATCGATAATAGCTTCAGGTAAACCTAAAACTTGGCATTTTTTCTCCAACCTAAACAAAACATCACCCACATTCACCCCCTCATTCCTAAATAATATATTTACAGTTTTATACAGTGGTTTAGTGAGGGTTTAGCCCAGAAAGAAGTCCATAACGGTAAAGATTTAAAGGCCTCATATTTTTCCAAAATGTCCAGGCTAGAAAATGTTCGAAAACTGATATCAAACATATCTTCACCACGAACATTTATTGAAGCATGAATGTCTGATGCTACAAAGGTCGAGAATCCATCAACAAAGTTCTGACTACATAATGTCTAACAGAGTGTTCTTGTAACCTACCACGGTATCAAAGGCGAACCGCATTCCGCCTAGGAGCCTGTTCCACTTTGTAATGTTTAAAAAAAAAACAGAATATCTAGGTCTGGCTCATTGTTTATCATGATCTGGAGAAGGAGGAGTAGTGCTATCATTAGTTGGCTCCTCAGGAATATCAGTAGTATGCACAACAGTACATGTCTCCTCTGGTGGCTGCAGGACTGAATGAGACTGGGGTTTAGAAGAATCAGTTTCATTGTTATTATCAGCAAAAATATTAGGCTCTTGGCTAAACTTCTCACCTGAAGTGAAAGAGACCCATTTTGGGTCAGGAATCCAATTCCCTGCTTCAGTCTGCATCCAGCCCACCTGTTGTAATGCAGTTTCCTTAGACCAGTCCGTTTTAGATGAAGAAACCTTGATGCTACAAGATTAAAAGACTTCCGCATTTTTTCAGACACAGTCACACCAACGTCAGCCGAAAACTGCTGAGGTGCAACTTGCAGACTGTCAGCTCTAGCTGTAGAAGCTGTCAGCAAAGTTCCCGAATCTCTTGTTATCTCTGCACGGGTCAAAGAAATATCCTGGTCCATAGCTCGCAGTATTGTAACCACAACTCACTCTTCGAAAACAGCTTTTCCTGTATAGGCACCACAACCTGTGAACTTGTACCTTTAGAAGAAGAGGGAAACTCTGCTACTGGAACTGCATCCAGCAAATTGGTCAGAAGTTTTTACACATCGACATCCCCAGATACAACACTTGCCAGAGTCGGGATAAAACTTGCTGCAGCACAGATCCATCCATTGCACTCTCCATCCTGACGCCAACTGCTGACCTGCAAAGCAGTGCAGCAATTTTCTACTAACCAGTAGGGGAATTTCCCGTGTCCTGGCCAAATTCTCCCATTCACTAAAAATACCACCAACAACCTTGTTAAATTTCGGTTGCTTACCATCTAAATCCTTCTCCCACCCCAGTCACCCTGAAAAGGGACTTCTAGGCCCAGTGGGCTTACCGGTCAACAAAATTCAATAAATAAAATAAATAAATAAATGTATAGTCTTCATCCACAATAAGCATGGGCAGTCATTGAGAGGTTGTCAGTAGCACTGTTTAAATCTTGAGAAAGAAGCTTGAGAGATTTTGTCGCCATGGCAACCTCAAGACGGTGACCCCACTTTTCATGGTTAGTGGACCAGACATTTTCTTTATAGTGTGTGGTCTGCTATTGCATGAAAATCGAGTAATATCAGAGCCTATGTGAAATACTGGCTCCTTACTTTTACATTTTTTCCTGTTCGATGCTCTCTCTGGTCTACCTCTCACCACTGTAGCCACTTCAGAAAGGGAAGTCTGCATATCGTGCATGTGCTACCACATTTTAAGCTGTTATGCTGCACTAGCTATGTAACTAACAAACTAGCTGACGTAGCTAGTGCACCATAACAAAGTTTTTGAAGGGATGGATTTCCATCCCTTACAATGTTCCACCATACATTACGTGTATGTTAATTATCCTTTCTGATAAGAACATAGCCACTACCCATAACTGGACTATCTTTTCTACTTTCTCTCTATAGATAATTCTTAAAGAAGAACTATGTTTAAAACGTTGATTCTAACTCCGCTTACTATTTTTCATTGTGCATTTAATATTACCTTTTGTTCTGTTTTCAGCACACACTAATGAAGCACCTTGGTTTTGTTTTTCTTTTTTGTTCTTACGGTATCTCTATTTGTAAGGCTTTTGAAGAAATGTATTTTGTAGCCTGGCATGCTTATTCACTTGTTCTGACATATAAAGAAATACATTCCATTGCCTTAAGAAATAAAAAAGGAGAGTAAGATCACAGTGGAGTTGGTGGGGGCAACTTTGGCAGGGGAATTCAAAAATGCATGGGATAGGCATAAGGGAACCCTAGTGATAGAAAAGAGATCCAAGCTGGAGATCAAGTAGGGTCTGTGGTTTCTGCAGCAGGTAGAAACAAACTCTAGCCAGAGACAATACGGCTTTTGCGAGCTTGCAAAGCCCCAGAGATCAAGAGCCGCTGAGTGCCATCTCGAAGATGGCGGTGGCGCAACTGTGCATATGTGGCATTCGCGCATGCGTAATTGTGGTGAATGCTATTCTGCCATTCCCAAGATGGCAGCACCAGAGGAACTGTGCATGCACGCCATTGGACTTTCAGAAGGATACTTTCAAAAGTCCAATGGAAGCATGCCATGGTCAGCCATTTTTAAGCTACCAAATGCAAAACGGCTGTAGGCTCTGTCTACAGCCGTAAAAATGGGCAGAATGGGTGAACTTAGTGGTCCTTATCTGCCATCAGTTTCTATGTTTCTATATTCTTAGTTTTCATGCTTCACTCCAGCCTCAGGCTACTCAGCCTACTGTCTCCATGGCTAGTCATCTTTCTTGCTTTTCAAATAAAAATTCCTTCTAGACTTCCCTTCCTTATTTGGAGTTGCATGCTTCAGCACAATGTCTGAGTAGGCAAGTGTGAGAGCCACAGTATATTTCTGTTGTTTCATCCACTGAGCTCAGGAGTCTATACTTCATCAACTCAACTGATTGTCTGCCCAGGCAACCTGATTCCATAAAATATTAAACCTCTACTGTCTGGGGAAAGAAATATCTGAATCCATTACTAAACTCAAGCTTCCCAAACACTGATGCTGTTCCTCATGCCTGTTCAACAAATTGCTGTTTATAATGCTGGACCTTTTTAGAAGAACACTAGTGACTGATGCTTCATACCATGCCAGGTTTATCTGCATGAGCAGGAATTACATGGCAGCAGGACTTGTTCTTTTTGTGGATCCTTATGTCTGGAACTTTTTATACTAGAACTCTGCATAGTTGGCTGTTTGGCTTGTTCTGGTTATGCCTGGGTAAAGCTACAATAATGCTAAAAGCTCCAGCCTACTTCACTGCCCTTCCTGCTTGGTTTCAGACAGGGAGTGCAACAACTTTAGGATCTTTTGTTGATATGTGCAGGCTGGCAGCCCCTGTTATTGCACCCACTCCACACTGAGGCTCACAACACCTTTGTTCTGGGAGCATCCATTTCTTGTTACTAATAAATCTTACTGATGTCCCAAGTCATTCTAATGCTTCTGGATATCGAACAATGCTTCTGGTTCATGTTTTCTTGGGTTAGTACATAAAGCCAGTGAAAGACCAGGACTGAGCAATTGTCCTGCCAACAGCACTCTATGTTCTGCAGTAGCGTTAGTCAGAAAAGTCCCACTTGTCTGCCCATCAAGCATTTGGAGAGTCAGATGGCATTTTGAGAGAGCAGAGCAGAGCGGGTCTTGTCTCAAATCATGAAACTAATGTTAGTGCATGCGGGTTGTATGGGGGGTTTGTTTGCTTAAGGCTTGAAGAATAATTTTACCATCCAGTTTTATGAATTAATCTGAATATCATGACCATTTTTATTTAGATGAGTGTGTAGGAAAACTGCAGTTTAACACTGAGGAAAAAACATGGTGGCATTTTGTAACTGTAAAATTCTATTATGAGGAAGCATTTACTGTTGGTTGACATTCTGTTTGCCTCTGGAAACTGGGAACGTCACTTATAGTGCATTCAGATCTCTTACTGCACTATAAGGAACCAATCAAAATGTTTACTTGTACTATCCAATATTATAACATACCATACTATACTGTACCACACTGTATCACACTGTACTGTACCATACCATACAGCATGCATCTTTTAGGATGCAAATGATACCCACAAGGATGAAGCACTCTGCAATGAGATTTCACAGTTTCCTGTATAAAAAATTGGAGTAATTTCCATTGGATTACATTGGCTCCTGCAGTATCCTGCAAGATATCACTGTCTAAAACTATGGTACTGTGCTTCATCCTGAGGATGGCACTGTAGTTGTTGAAATAAAAATCTAAAAAAGGTGACTACTGCTTAGATTTGTCACAGACATGGATGAACATTTGTACCTTGTGCTTTGTCCTAAAGCAGTTACAAGTTTCACATCATCAGGAACCTATTACAGAGGTTAGACTGCATTATTTGTAAACTGCCAGAAAACTGAGTTTTTAGACTTTGTGAATTGTGACCTTCAGGAACGATATGATACTTTGATGAGTAATGTTCTATTTAGCACTGTTAAGGTTTCTGCTGGGAATTCAGCAGCACTAAAGCATATTTTCCTTTGGGGTTGTGCCACCATTTGATTCAAATCTCAAAGGGAAACACAATTCAGCTCTATTTTTACATTTCATCCCAGTTCAGCCATTGACCTAAGTGAATGATTGTTTAGAGGTTGTCCTTGAAGATGTACTGTTCTGGAAGCTGAGAACATTCTTCAGTAAGACTGCTGCTGAATATTCCAGGTGAATAGCTTGTTCTAACTGGTTCATTTTCTTCTAGGTAGCTTTCAAAGCCATTCTGCAATATTATGGCCCTGTTTTATTTCTGTTTGACAGCCATGCTATATAAATTTGATTCAGGTTATGATGGATATTATGACATTTCCCCTGTTCAACAATTTATTTTATTTCTGTTTGTCTTATGTTTGAGCTTAACACAGCTGTTATCACTCGCAGTAACTGGATGTATATAAGTCTATCGCTGAAAACTATTTACTAATACTAAATACTAAACGAAGAATCAGACGTGCAATGCTCTGCTGCGAGTGGGCATTTTCCCCCAGTAAAATTCTACTCCTTTGTTTAAATTGTTCCTGAAGTGAAAGGCAATGTGAGTAATAAATAATGCAGTATCAGTAAGTGACATCTGATAAAACAGAATTTTAATGTGGACCTACTCTGTACCTCCTCTACAGAAGGTATGACTCAGCCTACTTTCTTGTTAGGGATAAGGATTTTTTTTCCCTTTGCTTATTGATTTTCACCAAAAGGGCTCTTGATGGTGCTTTCTCTTGAAGAAGACCATGGATCTATTCACAAACTGCTCTAACTTACATGTGACTAGCACCGAGTCAGTCCGGACTGCTCCACTTCCTCCATCAGAAGGCAGTCTGGCCTGGTGGTTTAGAGTTCAGAGCTGTAAGGGATGGTCCGACTGTACAACAGTAGTGGTACTTCTGCTCACTACTTCATGACTCAGGTCTGGGAATTGGCTTTCATTGCTGAGAGTCCCACTGAACAGTGTTCTCCTTCTGGGGGTCCTTTTCTGTTTGTCTGCCACCTAGTGGAGGTCAGGTGGCAGCACAGAGGGGAACACTTTAGGGAGGATCTCCCACTGGATAATGGCAGTACATGCTAGCATTATGGCACACCAGCACCCCTGGGAAGAAGATAGTAGAAACCCTGCTGCCAGGTGAAATGTGCTCACTCTACACAGAGTAGCAGAAGCCTTAGAAAAGGAGTTATAAGGCCAGGCCAGTGGCATGGAGGGCTGAGGTGCTAGCACCTTGCCTCCTGCCACACCAGTGACCCATGTTCAGTGATGAGCATGGGTTGCTGGAGGTCGGCCGTGGGGGAAGTTGGGTGAGGACTGAGCAGCTGCTTGGCAGCTCTCCCACCCAGATAGGTTGAGGTTGGCTCTTGTGGTTTTAACCACCACCATGTGGAGGTGTGGTGGTGGTGTAGGCATCAGAGGGGAGCCAGATGCTAGACCAGAGCTAGGAGGAGTGGAATCATTCGGGCTAAGGTGTGTATGCATGCCTCCACAAGCATACCTGACCTTTTCTGGGGCTCTGGGGTTAAACGGGGAGAAAAGTGGAAAAACTGGGCATTGGGGCTTGATGAAGCCCCCCCCCCCAGCTAGCAGTGATGGTCTGCCCAAGATTGGAGGTGGTGTGCCTTGGGATGGCATCGGATCCAGAATGGTACAGGCTGATACAGCCACCCAGCCTGCCAGGGGAGAATAAAGGAAAATATGGAAAAAAGAAAAGAAGGTTATGTAGGCTGAAATGAGCAGTAATGAATATAACTGAAAGAAATTATAGCTATGTAAGTGTGTGAATGATTAAGAAAGTAAGAATAGAAGTTGATGGTTAGCTAAATGATAGGCCCAGATTCCTGAGGAAGCCTTAAAGGTGAAACATTGGTTTAAGGGCTGTAAAAGAAATTAATAAAAGAAAATTACACTGAAGATTTTTTGACTGTGTGGCTAGTGAACTTTTTTGTTTCTTGGATTCCAACCCCAGCAGGCCCCATACCAGTGACCAGGTACCAGCTACCACACACACTGGATCCTGACCCTGTCAGGGAAGTGCCACCTCCTGGGACTACCCCATGATAGGCATGTCATGGGGGAACTGCAGAGGTTGGAGTAAGTACAAGGGGAAGGCAAGTGTTGGGGCTGACCACATGGGGGTAAGTTGGCAGAAGAGATAAACACGGGATAGAAAAAAGTGCAGAGTCGTGGGCCAGGAGACCTGGGTTTGAATCTGACACATGACATTTACTATATGACCCTGAGCAAGCCCATTAACATCCCTGCACATCACCTCTCTGTATTCTCTCTCTCTCTCTCTCATCTAGCTCTGTGTTCTTTGACTCTCACTGTGCACTAAAATGGAAGCAACATTCTCTCCCCCTTCTCTCACCCCCCCCCTTAGAATGCAAAATGCTTTGGGATACAGTTCGTTTGAAATGTGCTATTTAAAACCAAACTCTTGTACTTTCTGTCCATGCTTCTCCTTGTCACCCTTTTGCGTGGGAGCAGAGCTCTGTGTGGGGTAGGCAATTATTGGGGGAGGCCAAGCTTGACACCAGAATTACCAGTGATGGAAAGATGGACAGAAATAAATAGCTGTGGGCTACCTGATGGCTGATGTGATTAACACAGGTTCAGCATCAAGCTTGGATGCTGGTAGTAGGTGGCTGGTGCTGGTGGTTGCCAAGGAGTTTGCTCTCCCGCCAGAGGACCCACTGCATTTCTAAGACAACCAGAAGGCTATGTGTGCCTTTGCAAGGTCAAGAAAAAAACAGGCTGTCAGGATGAAGTCTGCTGCTGCAGTTGGTGTCTACACTACCTGAACCTCCATGGGTTGGATTCCACAGGCAAAGAGGTTGTCAGGCCTGGAAGGTGGCCTGAGACACAGCCTGATGTCTAGGCAGATGACCCCAGCCCACAAACAATCTCTATGGAAAAACAACAATGTGTGCCTGGAATTGGAAATGAAGTACAGTGATGCACATTTAGGTGCATACTGGATTAGTGCACATTTCAGTTAAATGCACATCTTCTCAGTTTCCCTTTTTACGTTCGCTTGCGCGCATGCGTAAGGAATGTTCTGGGAGAGTAGCACACTTAAAGGTGTGTCTCTCCCACCCAATGCACTGCTCCCTTGAGTAGGCGTGGCTGTCCTGCACCAATGGTGTAGTAGTTTTAGATGACAGCTGTGTTCCTCTGCTTCAAAAAAGAAAACACCGCTGCCATACTGAGTACTGCCCCTCGGCCACGCGCTACCTCCCCCGCACACGCCCGCCACGCCGCTTTCCCCCAAAGCTTATGCCACGCTGGAAGCCCACCCCAGCATGGCAACATTGTTTGCCAATGGGGTGCCCAATCCCCGTCGGCTCCACGCCCCCCTGGCAGTTATCTCTTGCTGCCACGCTGGAGCCCACCCCAGCTGGCAAACATTTGCTTTTATTTTGCCGACGGGGTGCCCAACTCTCACGTCTTTGCGCCCCCAGCGAAGTTTGTTACGGGGGTGCCCAAGCCCTGTCAGCCCTCGGCCCCCCAGCCATCTTCTGCCATGCTAGGAGCCCACCCCAGCATGGCAAACGCCCCACGCCGCTTTTTTTTCAAACCTGTAAAACAAAACTGTCCCGTGGGCGCCTCCCAACCCCTCTCCCACAACCTGCACCACCCACTGCGCCTAGCCTCCCCACACCCCCACCCCATTCTGCATCCGACTCCGTGCAACGATCTTTTGTGGACCGGGAACACGCCTGCACTCTTCAAGGCGACCGCGAACTGAGGAAATGCCGTAAGCTGTATAATGGGCTAGTAGGGGGTTCAACTTTAGTGCATATCTCAGTCATTTTTTGGAATTTTTGCACCAAATTTTCAACATGGGGTTTTTGGGACCCCTTCTCATGAATGATGTCACTGTCATGGTGTTATTCGGGCCCGAAGGGTGATTTCGCAGGCACTGCACAGTCACTGCGTGAAATCACCCTTTGGCCTTGAATAATGCCATGGCAGTGACATCATTCATGAAAAGGGGTCCCAAAAACTCCATGTTGAAAATTTGGTGCAAAAATTCCGAAAAATGACTGTTTTACGAGCGTGCATTGCGCAGTTCCTACGCAGGCTCGTAAGTTCGCGAATTTTCAATATTTTCACTCCAGATTTTCAACATTGCCATTTTATCACACCTTCTTATGAGTTGTACAGCTGTCATTTTCACATCTCACCCAAAACGTTTTCACTCAATGTAGCGCACAATGGCGTAGTCGTGTGTGAAATCAATGTATGGAACACATTAAGAAAATCACAGTGACACTGTTCATGAGCAGAGGTCTTAAATGGCTATGTTGAAAATTTGGTGAAAAAATTCCTAAAAATGACTGTTTTACGAGCGTGCATTGCGCAGTTCCTATGCACGCTCGTAAGTTTGCGAATTTTCAATATTTGCACTCCAGATTTTCAACATTGCCATTTTACCACAACTCCTCATGAGCAGTACAGCTGTCATTTTTCACATCCTGCCCAAAATGTGTTTCTGCCCATGTGGCGCACAATGGCGCAGTCGGTGTGCGAACTCAATGTATGGGACACATTAAGAAAATCACAGTGACACTGATCATGAGCAGGCATCTTAAAATGGCTGTGCTGAAAATTTGGTGAAAAATTCTAAATATGACTGTTGTATGAGTTCGCGCTATGCAGTTCCACGCACTCGTAAGTTTGCGAATTTTCAATATTTTCACCCAGATTTTCAACATTGCCATTTTACCACACCTCCTTATGAGCACTGCAGCTGTCATTTTTCACATCTTGCCCAAAACGTGTTTCCGCCCATGTAGTACACAATGGCACAGTCGGTGTGCGAACTCAGTGTATGGGACACATTAAGAAAATCACAGTGTCACTGTTCATTAGCAGAGGTTTTAAACTGCCAATGTTGACAATTTGGTGAAAAAATTTCTAACAATCACTGTTTTACCAGCGTGCATTGCACAGTTCCCACGCACGCTCCTAGGTTTGCGAATTTTCAATATTTCCACTCCAGATTTTCAACATTGCCATTTTACCACACTTCCTTATGAGCAGTACAGCTGTCATTTTTCACATCCTGCCCAAAACGTGTTTCCGCCTATGTAGCACACAATGGGGGTAACAAAAAGGTCATGCTGACAATTTATTGTGCAAATACCAGCAATCGCACAGGGCATTAGGGTAAAGCACCATACATGCCAAACACCACTGCAAACACCTGCAAGCGAACGTTCGGCATTGACAAATGCTTGTTTTACCTGTATTTTACTGTTTATTAAACTCTGATCAGTGCAATAGATTTAAGTTCACATCTCACTTAAGTGCACAGCTCAGCTGGAGCTGTCAGAAGTTGATCAACTTCTTCTTAAATGCACATAACTAGGACGAATGAGGTGTTAATTTACCCATTTATCACTGCCTAATGCCTTATCTTGATCCAAGTACAAAGGACCCCCCCCCAACACAAGCACCACCAGAATGTCTAAAGACAAAATTAAAGTTCTGTGACAGACCAGAGATTAAGAAGCAGTTAGTAGAGGAGTTCCAAAGAAAAGTTGGACCTGCTGTGATCTGTGGAGAGGGATGATGTTTTTCTACATAAGAGCATAGCCTGCTTAAATGCACAAAATGCTGTTTCCCAGTGTGTAAACTTATGACAGTTACACTGTATTGGGTTCTGCGACCTCCTTGGTTGATTTACTGTTTAACTGGTGAAACATTTATTTAAACCAAATGATGGAGTATTCCCATTCTGAGACATAACTTTATAAAAGAATACCTGTATTGGTGGGGAAGTACCAAAAGGTTCATGTAGAGAGAATGCACAAGTAGACAACACTTACACTCCTCAGGAAGTGCCTGAAGAGTAAAGTACCGATTACAGGTGTGCAGGAAAGCTTTTCTTTTTCTGATGTGTTGGACTGGGTCACGTGATGCAAACTGGGAGCAGGGCACAAAAATGCAATACATAGTAAAAAGAAATGGAGCAGTCCATGTAAAAACAGAAGTAGGTATACGGCAGTTCTGTATCTATTGCACTCAGAAGGCCACTGTGAACCAGGGGCTTCTTTTCCTAGCCTTTCTGTGCTGGCTGATCCCCCCAACCTGTTTGGAGTCCCCAAGACTGGGGTTTTATTAACCTGAAAACCTACGTCTGTATTCCATGAACAGTACTGGACTTTTGTGGCCTTCTAACTGCCTCCAATTCAGCCCTACCTAGCATTGACTGTTCTGGCAGGGGCTCTATCATTCAAGTGTCATTCCAGTGTACAGTATGTCTGGAATCTAGGGGTTTTACTACAAGCTACCCCATGAAAGGTTTAATGTATAGTCAGAGGGACAGGGCAGTGGAGACTGACAGCTCTCCAGTGGGTGTACAGTAACAGAGGCTCCCCAGAAGGTGTATAGTACCAGAGAAGTGGCTGCTTGCACCATAGGTGACAGTTGTAACTCCAAAGCTGAAAAACCCGTGCATTCCTCCACAAGCTGATAAAAATACTCCCTCCCAATAGTGTAATTTCACCAGAATCATAGGGGTTGTGAAAGCCCATTTTAGTAACATCATAGGGCTTATTGGAGCGCCTCCACCCACCATATTTTATATAAGTAATGCTAGGAAACCTTATTTTAGGGGTTGCAAAGAAATCACAGGAGTCTCGACTGCAAACCCTGGCTCCCCCCCTAAATGACACCACTACTACCTCTCTTTTGTAAAGAAGATCTCAACCATGACCCCCTTCCTTCTTCCCAGGATACCTGATGCTTTCAAGAGCACAAAAATGCATGTTTCCATCCTCTATCCCTCTGTCTGTGTCAGTGGGGGGCATTGACAGCATCACCAGAACTCTAACACTGAAACTGTGCAGTGTAATCTAATTAATTTAGAAAGAAACTGGCCCCAGTCTTTGGGTAGCATGGTACTGGGTATAGACATCCTTTGTCACCCCACATTAGCTGCTCCTTCTGATGCCATATTACATGTGGGGGCATTGCATTATCCAGCTTGTGGCCAAGGGTGCATGTTGATTACTGTCAGTGCTTCCTTCAGCAGTATTGCATTAGTTTAACTGTTTCTATCTGATTGTGTCTATGGCTGCATTTACACAAAGCTAAACTTATAGCAGAATGGTAGTTTTACACTTTGTTTAGAAATTATAGTTTATTAGGTATATTTTCTGATAACCTTAAGCACCCTGTCCTGCGCGATTAATGTTACTGAATAGTTCCATAGCTGATTACAGTATCCTGGGTGTAACTTGCTGCTCCCACCACGCAACCCCATAACTTTGTTTTGTTGTAGAATTCTTTTTAATGCATTTAAATTGTTTAGGTGGCATAAAGGGGACAGGGAATGGGAGGTGTACATCCAGAAAAGCAGGGAGGCCAAGAGAGGATAGTGAGGGATGCCAAGGCAGTAACGGAGAGGCAGACTGCATGTTGAATCAAAACAAGGGGAAAAGAAATTTCCACTATATCAGCGAGAAAAGGAAAGGGGGGGATTGAAAAGTAGAGAGCAAAGGATGAGGTACCTAAAGACAACAGACAAAAGGCTGAGGCCCTCAATGAATATTTTTGTTCCATTTTCACAAGTGAGGAATGGGGACCACTGCCAGACAGAGGTAATCAAGGCCTCTGCCAGGGAAATCCCAAGAATGCACAACCAAAAGTTCACTACAGAGAGGGTTGGGAAGGTCCTTTCAGAGATCAGACCTTACAAGGCCCCAGGTCCTGATGATTTGCACCCTAGGGTTTTGATGGAGCCGTCAGAGGAGCTAGCAGCCCCATTTACACACCTATTCAATAGATCTCATGTCTGGGACTGTACCAAGGGACTGGAGAGTGGTTGATGTGGTACCACTCCATAAAAGCGGTGATAGGAAGCAGACTGGTAACCACAGGCCAGTTAGCCTCATGTCAATAGCAGGTAAGCTGGTGGAAGCACTCATCAAACAAAATCTGGTAGAATACCTTGAAGAAAATCACCTACGGAACAGTCAACAGCACAGGTTTGTGGTGGGAATGTCACGTCAGATGAAACTTATTACTTTCTTTGACCATTTTCCAGGGAGCTAGATGGGAGCCATGTAGTGGGCCTGCTTTACTTTGACTTTAGTACAGCATTTGAAATAGTCCCACATAGGTGTCTCTTAAAGATGCTGGAGTACCTGGGTGTAACAGAGCAGACAGTTAAATGGGTGCAACAGTGGCCGAAAGAAGAGACAGAAGGTAGCAGTAAATGGGGGGCGTTCTACTGAAAAGCATGTCACTAGTGGGGTGCCTTAGGGGTCAGTCCTAGGCCCGATCCTTTTCAGCATTTTTATATGTGACATCAGCAGGAGTATAAAAGATAACACCGGCATGTTTGCTGATGACACAAAACTTAGCGGTAGAGTAGACAGTAAGGAGGGTATTTGGGAACTTCTGAAGGATCTTAAAAAATTAGAGATAGAAGCACATATGGCAGTTGAAATTCAATGCTAAGAAGTGCAAGGTGATGTGCATGGGTAAATCTAATTCCAAGGCTGAATACTGGCTAAATGGGGTCAAACTCAGCTCCTCAGCTGGAGAACGAGATCTGGGGGTCATCATATGGGATGATCTCAAGCAGCAAAGCCAGTGTAATAAGGCTTACAGTAAGGCTACCAGGGTACTGGTACATTTGCTGCAGCCACATCCAAGAGCAGAGTCATTATTGATGCCCTACAGGGGGCATGCCTCAGGCAGCTAGTGCTGGAACCCACTCAGGAGGGAGCAGCCTTAAAGCTGGTACACTCAAATGGGGACGATGAGGGGATCTTGGATTTAGAAGTGGGTAGTCATCTGGGAACAAGCAACCACCAGACAGTGTGGTTCACAATAAACACAGCCATACAGTCAAGCCATACAAAAGCAAGGGTACTGAACTTTTGTAGGGCTCACTTTGGCAGAATGGGAGAGTGCCTAAGGAATCACTAGCAAAAGGGCAGGAAGGAGAGGTGGAGGAACAGTGGGGTAAAATCAAAACTGCCATCACAGAGGCAACAAGCCTATGTGTGAAGCAAATAAACAAAACAAAACTAAAGAAAAAAATGCTATGGTTCTCAATAGAGGTGGCGGGGAAGGTTAGGGAGAAAAAGATAGTATTCAGAATGTATAAGGAATCACAGGAGGAGCAGGACAGAGAACTGTACCAGTTTAAGCAGAAGTAAGCAGGGAAGGCAGCAAAATAGAAAAGGCCCAAACCCTGCAAGACAGCCAACTCAGTTAAGAAGGGATAAAACATTTTATAGGTACATCAGTGAGTGAAGAAAGACCAAGGAGGATAGTGATGCTTAATAAAGGGAGGAGGTGGGCAGGGGTGACAGTGAAAGGCAGAGATACTGAATGAATACTATTGTTAAGTATTCATAAAAGAAGAAGGAGGAGGAGATGTACTAAACCAAACAATAGTAGTACTCTGGATAGGGCAGTTTATACCAGTCCATTCACAGAAGAAAGGGTCCTAAAATAACTCCTTAAACTCAAGGTGGACAAGGCAATGGGCCTGATGAGATTCTCCCAGAATTCTAAAAGAACATAGGGGAGAACGTGTGACACCTCTGACTATCCTTTTTAACAAATGATGGGAGGAGGGCAGATGAGATTCCCCTTCACAAATGTGGGAGCAAGGCAGAGGCAGGAAACTACAGACCTGTTAGTTTGACCTCAGTGGTAGGGAAAATGATGGAATCACTTCTGAAATAAAGAATAGTTGAGTACCTAGAGGCCAGCGGGGCACAGGACACAGGACAGTATGGATTCACAGTGGGAAGGTCATATCAGACAAATCTAATAGATTTATTTGACTGGGTGACCAAAGTAGTAGACCAGGGAGGGGCTGTGGACATGGCCTATCTAGACTTTACCAAGGCATTTGACACAGTCCCACACAAAAGATTAAATAAACAAGTTATCCATCCTGGGAATGGCTCCCAGGGTGGTAGCCTGAGTAAAAATTGCCTAGACAACAGGATGCAGAGGTAATAGTAAACAGAGTCCACTCCAATGAAAGGGGGTTTCTAGCAGGGTACCACAGGGTTCAGTACTGAGGCAGGTCCTCTTTAATGTCTTTATAAGTAACATTGCAGAGGACTGGAAGGAAAAGTATGCCTCTTTGCAGGTGACACAAGATCTGTAACAGGGTTGATACACAAGGTGGGGTAGTGTGGAAAAGATGAAAAGGACTTGGCAAGGTTGGAGAAATGGCAAGGCAAGGCAAAATTTATTTAAAAGATGCCCAATCCCAGAGGCTCTGGCACCATACAGATTTTTATAAACAACATTTAAAAGCGAGAACACAAGACATCGCAAAATATTGTACAAAAATAAGAATAAATAACTCCAATAAAATCTCAGACTCTGCTATAGTTTCTAATTTATATATCAAAAGCTTGGGAAAAAGGAGTGTCTTGTTCAACACCTTCAGCCTTTCTAGTGTCTGAAATGGTCAGAAGTATGGAAGCTTAGATTCAGTACAAGGAAGTGCAAAGTAATGCACCTGGGAAACAAAAACCCAGGGGAAGAGTACACATTGGGGGATACTAACAAAAACCAAAATGGAAAGGGACCTGGGGGTAGTCATATCAGATGACCTAAAGGTAGGCAGGCAATGTGAGAGGGCAGTAAGGAGGGCTGTGAGGATACTGGGATGCATAGGGAGAGGCATCACCAGTAGAAAACAGGAAGTTGTCATCCCTCTGTACACACAGTTGGTGAGACCTCATCTGGAGTACTGTGTGCAGTTCTGGAGACCCCATCTCCACAAGGACATAGACAGGATGGAGGCTGTCTGTTGGAAGGCAACTAAAATGGTGCAGGGACTGCACCACAAACCATACAAAGAGAAACTAAAGAAGATTTATATGTATACCCTTGAGGAAAGGAGGGAGAGGGTGGACACAATAGAAACATTCAAGTACCTCAAAGGAATCAGCAAAGCCCAAGATGGTAGCATCTTTCAGAAAAAGAGATGTGCAAGAACAAGGAGGGACAATTTGAAGATAGAGGCGGGATGGCTCAGGGGCAATGTGAGGAAGTATTTTTCCACAGAGATGGTGGTGAACACATGGAACAACCTCTCTGAGGAGGTTGTGGGGTCAAAAACAGTGGGGTAGTTAAAGAATGCATGGGGCACACATAAGGTAATTATAGTGGGGGATAGGAGGAAGTAGGCTGTTGTTTTTTTTTTTTTCAACTCTGTTTATCTCCCCCCGAATCTGGAAGGCAGCCGCCCGATGTCTACCCCAAGGCTGTAAGCTCCTGCATGTAGCAGTGCTGCCGGTCTCCACTGGAGGGCCGCTGACACACCGGGCTACCCCTCTATCCCTTCCTGAGAGAGGAGAACAGTCTCTCGGACGCTTGATCCTCTCTCTCCCCTGCTGACCCTCAGCAGTCCAGGCTCATTCCCGAACCCAGGTTGCCAGCGTGGCATGAGGTGTGGCATCCAGTGCCTCAACCTTCAGCACCACTGGGCCGGCTAGGCTGTTGGTTAACTAAGATCTGCAGCTTATTCAATAGGTAGGGAAATGGGCAGACTGTGTGGGCCAAGTGGTCCTTATCTGCCATTAAAGTCTATGTTTCTGTGTTTCTACTGGGATGTAATGGAAGGGTCATAGATAGCAGGGACATGGAGGTGATACTGCCCCTTTACCAGTCCTTGGTGAGGCCTTACCTGGACTACTGTGTCCAGTACTGTAGGCCTCACCTTAGAAAAGATATTGATAGATAGGAGGTGGTCAGAGAAGGGCAACAAAGATGATACATGGCCTAAAGTGTGTCACCTATGAGGAAAGGCTGAAGGCATTGAACATGAACTCCGATACTAGAAGGGACAGAGAAGATAAGATCAAAACTTTCAAGTTCCTTAGATGCATAAACAAAGTGCCACCCACAGAGCTTTTCACAAGGAACACTAGTTCTATAACACGGGTGCACAAGTGGAAACTAAATGGCGAGAATTTCAAGAGGAATATATGAAAGTATTACTTCTTAGTGGAGCTATGGAATAGACTGCCACCTGAAGTTGTGACTGCAGGGCCAGTGCCATGTTTTAAATGCAGGTGGGACAAGGCTTAGTTGCAGTCACACAGCAATAGCGATGGCAAGGCTGGACATCTGGAGGGACAGGCCCCAAGTACAACAGTATGTACCAGGGAAAAATTTAGGGCAGACTAGATGGACCCCAGGTCCCCTTCTGCCATCATTTTCTGTTTCTATGTTTCTATTTCATATCTCATCGTGTTTCCATCCTTCTTCTTGCTCTTAGCTGGTAGCCTATTTAACCCTGATAAATGCAATTCCAGCACTAAATACCCTTTCCCTTGACCGTTCCGCACCCCCACCATATCTTGCATGTGGAGCAAACATAGATACATAGAAATTGTCAGCAGATAAGGACCACCAGGCCCATCCAGTCTGTCTAAAAGCCCTGCAGTAGTTTGTGGCCACTGACACTACCTGGTCAATGGCTCTCACCCCTCCTTTCCACCTCTAAGGTACCCTTATGCCTGTCCCATGCATGTTTAAAGCCCTTCACTGTGCTTGCCCCCACCACCTCCTGTGGCAGTCTATTCCATGTGTCCACCACCATCTCTGTGAAGAAAAACATCCTCACATTTCTCCTCAGCCTGCCACCTTCCAATTTCATATCATGCCCCCTCGTTCTTGTACATCTCTTTCAGTATATTGGAAGTTGTTTCCCTCTTGCACCTTGTTAATGCCCTTAAGGTACTTGAATATTTCTATCATGTCCCCCCCGATCCCTCCTCTCCTCGAGCGAGTACATATTAAGGTCCTTTAGTCTCTCCTCATATGTTTTCAAGTGCAAGCCCTGTACCATCTTAATCACCCTTCTCTGGACCGCCTCCACCCTTTCAATGTCCTTATGATGGTACAGCCTCCAGAACTGCACACAGTACTCTAGGTGAGGCCATTCTAGCATTTTGTATAATGGCATCACCACATCCCTACTCTGCTAGTGAAACCTCTGCCTGTGCACCCCAGTATGCCATTGGCCCTCCTGAAGCCTTTGTACTCTGTTTAGACACCTTTAGGTCATCAGAAATGATAAACCCCAGGTCCTTTTTTTTCCTTTGAGATAGTCAGCAACTCCACCCCCTACCCCCATCCTGTAGCTCTCCACAGGGTTCCCTCTTCTCAGGTTCATTATTTTGCACTTCTTGGCATTGAACTTTGGTTGCCACACTTCAGACCATTTTTCAAGTTTCTCCAGGTCCCTCCTCATTCTCTCCACCACATCCAGAGTATCCACCCCATTGCAGATCTTGATGTCATCTGCAAACAAGCAGACCTTTCCCTCCAGTCCTACCACAATGTCACTAATGAAGACATTAAACACGACTGGCCAAAGGACTGATCACTGGGGTACCCTAATACCACCTCCACCCCTAATTGGATCCCATTTATCATCACCTTCTGTTTCCTGTCCATTAGCCAATTCCTAACAAAACTTACCAACTTGTGCCCCATACCCAGACTACTCATTTTGTTGACCATCCTTTTATGTGGGATGGTGCCGAAGGCTTTAGAAACACAGAAACATAGAAGTTGACGGCAGAAGGAGACAGCTAGGTCCATCTTATCTGCCCATTTGTTTTAGACCTGTTTTGACACTCTAGTTGCCTTTTGTAGTCAGGGTTCCCGTGTGTCTATCCCATGCATTCTTGAATCCCCCCACAGTGTTGACCTCCACAACCTCTTGGGGCAGGCTGTTTCAGGCTTCCACCACTCTTTCTGTGAAGAAAAATTCCTGGTGTTGGTAGAGAACCTCTCTCCCTCCTTGCAGCCTGAGGTCATGCCCCCTGGTCCTGGAGCCCTTCTTGAAGTGAAAAAGTTCCTGTGCCTGTACCTTGTTAATGCCTTTTATGTACTTGAATGTTTCAATCATGTCCCCTCTCTCTTTTCTCTGCTCCAGGGAGTACATATTCAGTTCCCTAAGTCTTTCCTCATAGGACATGTACTGCAGACCCTGAATCATTTTTGTTGCCTTTCTCTGAACTGTTTCCACACAGTCAATGTCCTTCCTGAGGTGAGGCCTCCAGAACTGGACTCCGTATTCTAGGTGAGGCCTGACCAGCGATCTATACAGTGGTAGTACCACCTCTATCCTCCTGCTTGTGATTCCCCTCCCAATGCAGTCCAGCATTCTTTTGGACTTCAATGTTGCCTTCTCACACTGCACTGTCAGTGTCAGTGGCTCAGCAGGTTGCATGCTCGCCTCTGAGGCCGGGAGTTCAGAAGGCTCTGGGTTCTATCCCCACACCAAGCACCTGGGTTAATATCCCAATACTGACACTGCAGTGCAGCATTAGGGGGATGCTGCACTCCTGAGGAGCTGTCTTTCAGATGAGACATTAAACCGAGGTCCCATCTGCCTGTTCTAGTGGTAATTCAGGTGGATGCTAAAGATCCCATGGCACTTCTCGAAAATAGTAGGAAAATTTCCCCGGTGTCCTGGCCAAATTTCCCCTATTCACTAAACATGCCACCAACAGCTTAATCTGGTTCAGTTTCAGTTGGTTACCATCTGTATCCCTCCTCCCCCAGGTTGCTCCTGAAAAAGGGACTTCTAGTCTCAGTGGACCTACCGGTTCAGCAAAATTCAATAAATAAATAAATATTAACTTTTGAGTCATCTGAGATTATGATTCTCAGATCTCGTTTCTGGTTTGAGGCTGCCAATCTTTTGCCTCTTAGGTAATACTCCTTTCTTGGATTTTTCTTTCCTATGTGCATGACCTTGCACTTTTGGTGTTAATCTTAGCTGCCATACTCCCGACCATTCTTCTAGTTTCTTAATGTCAGCTTCCATCTTGCTCACTCCTTCTGAAGTGTCCACCCTGTTACATATCTTGGTGTCATCTGCGAACAGACACACCTTTCCTTCCAGTCCATCAGCAATGTCTGCTATAAAAGTATTGAAGAGCAGAGGCCCCAGCACTGAGACCTGGGGCACCCCGCTGGTCACCCTACCTTCCAATGATTGCATTTCATTAACCTATACCCTCTGGGTTCTGCCTAGTAACCAGATTTGTACCCATCTGACTATTTCTGGACCAACCCCTGTGTGGTCAAGCTTCTTTACCAGCCTTCTGTGTAAAGCTGAGTCGAAGGCCTTACTAAAGTCTAGTTTGACCACATCTACTGTCCCACCACCATCGATTATTTTTGCAGCATAGTCAAAAAACTCAAGAAGATTTGTCTGGCATGAAGTACCTGCTGTGAAACTGTGCTGTTTAGGGTCTTGTTGGCTGGTAGTTTAGAGGAATGCTATCATCCTCTGTTTGAGTAGTGTTTCCATTAGTTACCCTACTATAGATGTGATGCTCACTGGTCTGTAATTACTAGCCTCTTTGCAATTGCCTAATTTGTGAAATGGAACCACTATTGCCTTTTTCCAGTCTTTGGGTACCACACTGCTCTTCAAGGATTTTATGACTAGAAGTGCCAGACGGGCTGCTAATTCTTCCCCCAGTTCCCTAAGGATTCTGAGGTGCATCTCATCTGGTCCCATGGCTTTGTTTGCTTTTAGTTTATTTAGCTCCTCTTGTGCCTGGCTTCTGTAAAGGAACTCATGTCTACCTCTGGTCCTGGGTGTTTGTTTTTTTCAGGACTTAGCTATCCCCTGGGACCTGTTTGGTGAACACTGAGTATTCACCAAATACATAATGTATACATATAATTATAATACATAATGAGTTGAGGATTTCTGCTTTCTCTGGGTCATGTTTGGTGCATTTCCCTTCTTCAGTAGCAATCTTTACTATTCTCCCTTTTGCCTTCCTATGTTTCCTAATGTATCTAAAAATGATTTGTCTCCTCTCTTTGCCCCTTCTGCTATCATTTTATTCGTCTGGGCTTTTGCTTTTTTAATTTGTTTTTTAGACTCTCTCATTTTGTCGTTGTATGACTCCCAGTCTGTCTCAGTTTTGGTTTCCTGGTATGTGCTGCGCCTTCTTTTTTATGGCTGTGGGCAGAGCCTACAGCCATCTTGCTGTCTGTAGCTGGAAAATGGAGTATAGTGGAGACGATGTTTGGACTTTTCAATGTATCCTTCCATGCCAACCGAAATAAAATACTCCCTTCTTTCTGTTGAGAATGTTGGAGACATAACTCCAAGTTGCTTATCAGATGCCATTAGGAAACTGAAACAGCTTGTTAATTATTTGTTAAATATTGCTTGCCTATTAAACTGAGATTTGTTTACCCCTTCGAATGCAACAACTTGCACATTTAAATACTTAGCAATTGAACAGCTTCTTGCTACTAGTTTCACTTGGGAATGCATTGTCTTTCAAAAAAGATTCATACCTCATAAATGTCAGCCTTTCCCAGCAAATCTATAATTTACACTGTTTTTTTTAACCTCTAAAGACACTATCTAATAAGCACTGTCTCAGACAGATGCCAGGTCTTCAGTGAACAACCCAGACTAAATATGTAGCAATCAGTAGGCATTTTCTACTATACTTTTGGGAAAAAATATATTGAGCTACAACAAACACACACATACACACACACACACACACACACACACACACACACACAACCTTCTTTGTATACACCATCAGCATGGCCACAATGCAAGCAATAATACCAGACAGGTTGGGGTATTAGGCAATACCAGACCACTCAGGGGCGTAATGAGGCCCAACACCACAGGGGGAAGTCCTTTTAGCCCCTGGAAGGTCTGTTATTGCCCAATACCGTCCACCCTGGAGGGTATTATTGCACTTAGTAAATGGCCCATAGGTGACATTTTTGGAAAATTTATAAAAATAGTAACACATGCATAAAAAAAAAATACAAATCAATTACAGTTGTACTTTTATGTAAAGTAGTCCTTGCAGTGGTAGAATCACCAGTGGAGGGTGCTGCTGCTGTTTTCATTTGATTGTTTGTTTTTATGTGGATATGCTCCAGCTTATTGTTACTTGCCACTTTCTGTCCCCACACTCACAAACGCACCAGTGGATTTAGTTGCTTTTGCAGCTCCTAATCAGGATAGGAGAGTGTACTGGCTGCTGAGTGAAATGAAGCAATTGTATTTTAAATTAAAATGTGCCACAGTTTCCAGCACTAGTTTGAAAACTGCAGGTGTCCTGTGCTAGCTTAAAAGGCTGTCATCATGGAGCACATCAAGAACCCACTAAGCAGTTCAGAAAACTGATGTTAAAATAAAACTATGATTTCTGTTTTAGTTTTTTCCTGGTTTCTTTTGGGAGACTGTGTTTATGAATTGGGGAATAGTGCTGGCTGCTCTAGCGTAGCTGTGTAAAGAAGTGTTGATTGTATCTTGGAATTTTTTTTAAAACTGTCAGGTACATTTGTGTATTTTTCTTTTTTAAGATTGAAGATTTGGTTTAGATGGGTGGTGTGGAGGTGACAGGCGTGCTGCTGAGAGGAAGGCAGACAAGCTATGCAACCTCTGTGGAGGCAGGAAATGCTCATTGTGATGTTTGTTACTAGTTTATTTTTTTATTTCTTTTCTTGGCTGAGTGAACAACCTGTTTGGTGAAGTACTGTGGAGGTTGCTACTTTGCTAGACAAGTCAGTAAATGTGTTGTGTGGGGCTGCAATCTTTGAGACTCTGCCTGCTGCTCTAGCCCATATGGGGATGTGTACCGGTGGCTTGGGATTTGAAATTCAGTGGCCGGCTCTGTGGAGTGAGAGACAAACCTGTGGTTGTGTGTTAATATTTGTTGGGCGTTTAACTATGAGTACAGACAATTGTGGTGACTGTTGCTGTTAGGTCCTTTACTTTTTTATTATGTGCTCTATAATATCTTTATTGTGCATTTAATGAACATAGTGCTGATTCAGGGTGTGGGGAGAGAGAACAGGCCACACAATTGCCCTCTAAGCAGTGGCAAAAAAAATGTCAGCATTTCAAAATGAATGTTCTATTTGCACATTAATCTCTGTTATGGGGTTTGTAGCAGCCTGGCACTTTTAATACTGGGGCTTTGTTGACTGATAGACGCCCACCTTGCCAAAGCTATCAGCCAATCAGAGCCTGGGGATTTCTTTGCCCATTTTCTAAATTGATAATAAATACTGCATTCTAATACATTATGAAACAATAAAGAAACTGTTTATGTCAGTGAACACAGTGAAGTTCAGGTTAGAGTAGATTTTCTTTAAATATTTCTTGTCCTGTATTTTGTATCCTAGATAGTGCAGGGGAGATGCTAGATCTCATTGTCATAGGGATCTTCATTTATACATTTCTGCACTGTATTTACTCAGGCTGTCCCAGATTAGATACACTATCTTGTTTTCAGTGAGATCATGATTTTACCATTTTGATAATGTATTTCTTCAGGTTAGCCTAGTCCAGGGTCCCCATATTAAAAGGAGATGCATGGCACATCCTGGCAGAAAAGGGCGATGTGCTGCACAACTCCAACAATGTGCCAGTGTGATATTTAAACGTGCGGGATGTGCTGACTGCAAGGGAATGTGCCAGGGTGCACACAAATAGTATGCCATGCAAAATGAGGGATGCATTCCCGATGTATATGCCATGCTGTGGCATATTCTAGTGGGAATGCACCCCTCACAGTCCAGAGCACTGCAGCCACAGTTAGGTCATGAATAGCTGGCCTAACCCAGCCAGTCTCCCACAGGTGGGCTGTGAAGTGTACCCAGGTGCACAGCAGCCTGTCAGCCCTGGTGGACTAGAGGTACCCCTCCCATCCACAATCAATCCAACTCCATCCCTGAAGAACTTCATAGTGTAGGGTCCCTGGACCCAATGCACCAGAGGAAGCCACAGTCCAAATCCATAGCATAGAGGACCCCACTCACTGCCTCGGTACATAGACAACCCCACTGCCCCCATACCCGACCTGTTGTGGAGACTGGCACTGCCCCCAGCACCCTGCCATGGTCAGCCACTGACTGCACTGGACCCAGGCTGGGGACCTGCACTCTGGAATGACCCAAGTGGCTGTACTGTGTATTGGGGCACTACGCAGGCTGCGGACCGTACCTCCAATGCATGCTTTGTCGATGTTGTATCTTTCTGCTATCATACACCATTGCTGGCCCACACTCTCCCCATTCCTCTGTGTAACATGCCACCCTCTTGACTGATGAGGTATCCTGAGTGCCATGGAGTGTGGTATCCTGCAATGCCATTTGCAGTGTATGATCCAGGCTATGAATAGTGCATCCGTGGTTCCCCAATTGTACAAATGAATGGGAGGTCAGCTATAAAATGCCTGCTTCAGGACCTATGTGAGTGGGTACTGCATCGGCTGTCACCAGCACTGAGCAGTGCAATGGCACCAGGATGATGGATCCACATGTGAGCGCCTGAGGTGTATGGCCACTGGATGTTATCACCCGCACACAGCTCGTGCCTATGTATGACACATTCCAGCATCCTACTGCCAGTGCTCCGCCATCCAAAAATAAGATGCAATTTCTTCTGTGAACTATCCAGGCTAAATATATAGCAATCAGCAGGCATATTCTAGGAAAATACATTGTAAAAATGTGTAAAGGAAGACCCATTGAAACTGCCTCTCAGCAGATCTGCATTCAGCAAATTCATTAGAAATAATGGGTAAAGCACCCCAAAAGCTCTCCACAGCCATATCGGCTCTGACAAGAATTTGTTTCTTTGACTGTGGTAGCCACTTCTTTGGAAAACCATAGAGGATTTCTTTTTGCTTAGCTGACCCATCTGGCACATTGAACTGTAGCAGTCTTTATTGCTCTCTTGAGTCTCCTCCACATGACTTCCACCTCCTCAACCTCTATTTCCATTAACTGGCTACTTATGTTGTTACTCATTTTTTTGGAAGTCAGTCTTTCTGAAATCTAGCACCTTTATCTTTGAGTGAATGGTGTCCTGTGTTATTAAAGCTTAAAGCTTACCATGCGATGAGTCGCTGTTGCCCATATGGGATCCCACTTTGATGTGTTGATCCTTTCTGAGTTTGTGATGACAAGATCGAGAATGGCATCTCTCCCTTGTTGGGTTTTAACAAGTTGGCACAGCCCCACACCTTGTAGTGACAATAAGAAGTCCCTACTTCTTGTTGTTGCTGCCGTTAGTGTGCTCCAGTTAATATCTGGTAGGTTGAAGTCCCCCACCAGTATTACTTCATTTTTATCAGACATTTTGTGGATTTCCTCTATTAGGTCTTTGTCTCCTTTATCTCCTTGATTTGGGAGCCTGTACACAACACTGATTCTGAAGGGTTTTCCCTTGCTCATGTCTACTGTTAGCCACAATGACTCAAGGTCACCAGGTTGCTTATTTACTTCTGTGGCTTTTCTTTCCTCCTGAATGTAAATGGCTACACCCCCCCCTTTTTTTTGCCCTGCCTAGCTTTTCTGAACAGACTGTAACCGGTAATGGCCGTATCCCATCTGTGGTTTTCCATGAACCACGTTTCTGTTACAACCACCCAGTACAACCTTTCTGTTTCCAAGATGGCAGTGAGTTCGGGAAGTTTGTTGGCTAGGCTTCTAGTATTTGCAACCATTGCCTTCCAGGAACATACATCCTCTTTGGAGCAAGGTTGTACCCTCATCCTGGACTACTCTAGTTTGCTCTTTCCGGCCAGGAGATTAAGGAGGTTGCTGGTTCGGGTGGATGTTGGTTCCTGTTTGTTTTCTGAGGAAGTATGCAAGCATTTGGCATTTTGGGGAGTGAGGACCAGTCCACTGATGACAAGGGTGTGAGCTGCATCATACTCTCCTTTATTTAGTTTAAAATACCGTGAGAGGTATGACCCAAGATGGCGGCCATGCTGGGCTAGCTGTCCGTATGTTTGGTTTGCTGCATTTGATTTGTTTTAAATTCATTTAAAATGTGTTTTAATTTGTTTTAAATGAGTTTGTAGTGTTAGGCAGTTAGGGTAATTTAGTGAGGAAGTAACTGTTAGCTTTGTTTACTGGGTAAATTTAAATGTAAAGACGTAAAACTATCCAGATAGCTTCATAATTTTAATTAACATTTGCCTGCCACTGAATCTCCATCTTTTTAAATTCGGCAGTGAATCTGATAGCAAAGACATTCTCCCCACCTGTGCTTCAGTGCCTCAGTGTGCATACCTGGTTTGATGTGGTGAGAGTTGTTCTTTGTCTGGATGTTCACTGGTGGCGAGAACTGTGGTTGGAGCTGCGATTTGTGAGGATGCAAGTGGAGGTGTGCTCGAACTGGTGGAGGTCGGCCAGCCTGAGGTCCTTGAAGGAGGAGGAGTATTCGGACATTCATTTGGATGGGCTGATTTCAGCTTGAGGAAGCCGATTCTCTGTAGAAATTTACTGTTGAGTGTCCTGTCACCTCTGGTCAAATTTTAAGGCAGTCATTGATGTTCTTTGAAATAAGCCTCGAGGAGAAGGAGTGATTGATCCAGTGGTTGGTAAAGTTATCGGTGGTCCTAACCCGGCAGGGTTCTAACAGCTGAGCTTGCAGCTCCACGGAGGCCTGGCTTAATCATCGCTGGGTAGAAGGCTGACTGAGCCAGTGGTCCTCTAGCCCTTCCAGGGGGCCAACTGGTGGGTTGGTGCCAACTGGGGTCTACAGTGGTGCTCATGGGTAATTTTGGCTGTGGTTTCCCTTGTCCGGGTATTAGGCCATGCTTCCCTGCTTCTTTTGGACTACAAGAGGTGGACTAACTCTTCTGCCTATCACAGGCAGACTTATAATTTTACTGTTTGTCCATAACTTTATTTATTTATTTTTATTTTGTTGGAGTTCATAGTTCTTTTCCCCGGTAGTGAAGAAGATTGTAATTATCCCTTTCCCTGGTTGTGAGAGGACTGGGGGGGAGGAGTTTATAAATCTAGTTCTCACTTTCGTGGACTGGAATCATTTTGTTTTGTTTATATTTATTTGCTGCTGTATCATTATAACTGTTTTATCTGTTTGGCAGTGAGAGTGCCATTTGTTCTCTCTCTCAGTGGTGAGAGGACTGGGGGATTAATTTATTTATTGTATTTTTGTTGTATTATGTTTGGTCTGGGGGTGACAGTCCCTAAGTTTTGCTTTGTTGTTTATTTATTTTGTGAGGTTGTTTATGTGTTTAAGGGGATTGTCAGGGTCTTTAAATTCACGCTCTGACTTGTTAATTTTATTTCTGGGTTTATTTGTTGCATTTTTATTTTTGTAGTATAGCTTACAGCATGTCATGCCCTTTACCCTTTTCATTCTCTCCCTCTCCAGTTTGAGATCTACCAGTGTTGTAGAGTGCTGGGCATTGTCACGTAAGACAGGAGAAGGTAGGGTCACGAACAGGAAAGGATGATCGAGGGGTGTCGTATTGAGAAGTGGTTGGGACCAGAAGGCACCTTGGGGTGAAATGGAATCCAGATCGTGGTTTCCATGTCTGGTGCCCATACCAAGGCACCACCGATTATGGTGGGCAGATGGCCTGGCCAGCCAGCGAGGTTTGTCCAACTCAGGCAGTGTTGTGCAATGCCAGGTCCATTAAAAACAAGACTGCAATTATTGCTGATCTTGTTGGTATGGTGGACCTGGCTTGCATTACGGTACCTGGTTGGAGGATAATTATGGTCCCATTTTGAGGCTATGACTCCAGCCGGGTACTCGGTGTTACATAGCCCAAGACTGGTTCATAGGTGGGTTGCAGTCTGTTTCAAGATCTAACACAGCCTCATGGAGGTCCTAGTGGGGGGGGGGTTGAGTCCTTTGAGTGTATAGTAGTAGCAGGTGTAGGGTTTTGAATTGCCCTCATTTACCGTCCACCCAGTGATGAGAAGCAATTCCTTCAGAAAGTAGCGGACTTCGTCATCAATATGGCATTCGAGTTGCCCAGATTAATGGTTTTGGGCAACTTCAATGCTTGGGTCGACGACAAACTCTCGCAATTTGGTCAACACTTCCTCCAGTTAATGACAATGCTGGGCCTTACACAGGTGGTTTCCTCTGCTACACATAAATTTGGACAATCTTTGGGCCTAAGCTTCCTTCTAGGGGTCGAGGCATCAGATGTGGGAGTGGAATCTGTCAGGTGGTCAGACCATTACACCTTGGGGTTTAGTTTTTGCACCCCCTCTAGAAGGTCTGCCACTGTGGAGTTGGTTAGGTACCTCCCTTTGTGGGATATAGATTCCCAAGGCCTTGTGGTGGTGCTTGACCTTCATTCCCCACGCTGGCAATCAGTGATCCAGAGACCCTCGTGTCAGCTCATAATACAGCTGTTGCAGGGGCTCTGGTTCCATTGCTCAGTTCGTGTTTGCCCCTCTCCCTTCACCCAAGTCCCTTGGTTTGATGGGACATTGAGGAAATCTTGGGAGACAGGCGAAGGTTAGAGCATTGCTGGCGAAAGTCCACCCTTGATGTCGACCACTTTAGATTGATGGATCATTATTCAGTCTATCAATCTGCAATCACCAGTAAGAAGGCAGAATTCCTGTCCAGGGAGATTGCGGTTGCTCGGAATCAACCAGCTCAGCTGTTTCGAACTGTGGACAGACTGTGCAACCCAGCCTGTCTGCATGTTCGGAAAGCTTTTTCGCAATTGGAGTGCGATGAGTTTGCTTGGTTCTTCACAAATAAGGTGGCCGACATTAGGGCGGAACTGCTGCCATTGCACTCTAGGGGGGTTGCCGTGGACCGGTGTGAGATCACGGTGCTCCAGTTTTCCTGGAGTTTCTTTAGTCAACTGGAGTTCATGGATGTCATGAGGATCATCCAGCATATGCCCCCTACGTGCTGTAATTTGGACCCTGGACCGACCTCCCTAACTTTGGGTTGTATTGACATTATCGGTCTAGTCCTTGTGCAGATAGTCAGGTGCTCTTTGGAATCTGGTGAGTTTCCTAGCTCCCTGAAAGAGGCGGTGGTGACACCCTCTTGAATAAAGCTACCTTGGACCCTGACCGTCTCGAAAACTACAGACCTATCTCTAACCTTCTTTTTGTTGGGAAGATGATTGAGAAAGTGGTTGCACAACTGGAGGACAACTTGACCATCCATGATGTCTATGAACCCTTCCAGTCCAGATTTCGTAAAGACATAGCACCGAGTCGGCACTGGTTCAGGTGCTCAATGATCTCTTGATGGCTAGAGATAGGAAGAGCCATTCCATCTTGGCTCTCCTTAACCTTTCTTCAGTGTTCGATACTGTAGATCACATGGTGTTGATAGAATGCCTGAGGCTGCTTTGTGGAATATCTGAAACCATCTTAAGATGGTTCGCATCATTCCTCACTGGGAGATCACAAAGAGTTGTGTCCAGGGTATTTTCCTCGGATTCAACGGCTTTGTCGTGTGGGTTGCCTCAGGGTTCAGTATTGTCACCCATGTTATTTGCGGTGTATATGCTAACCATCGGAGACATTGTAAGGAAGCATGGGCTGAGGTTTCACTGTTATGCAGATGATACCCAGCTCTACCTTTCTTTTGCTTCTGACCAGGAGAGAGCTCTCTCGGTCTTTAACAGCTGTCTAGGAGAAATCCAGGCATGGATGAATTCTAGCTGGCTGAGGTTGAACTCTGATAAGACTGAGGTACTGGTTGTGGACCCAGGTCAACAGATAGGGGGGGGGTCGGGTGATGTTGCATCTTCTGGAATTTTTCTTAGAAGCGTTTCTCTCCCGACCTCTGAACAGGTGCGGAACCTGGGGGTAGTTCTTGATGATAGGTTGACACTGCATTCGCAGGTGTCAGCAGTCATCAAGACTTCCTTTTACCATCTTAGGAACATTGCCAGTATTTGGCATCTTGTTCCATCTGCCGACCTGCCAACTTTAGTCCATGCCTTCGTGTCCTCATGCTTGGATTATTGCAACTCCCTTTATCTAGGGCTTTCAGGGGTTGAAATCTGTCACCTGCAGCTAGGTGCAGGATGCTGCAGCATGGCTTTTCATGGGTTCTAGTAGATCCTGTCACATTATCCGGTACTGCGCGAACTGCACTGGCTGCCAATTTGGTGGCGGATCACCTTTAAAGTCAGCTTTCTGACTTTCAAAGCCCTACAGATCTGGGCCCAATCTTACAGAAAGAACTTCTGATTCCTTTCGGCCTGATCACTCCATCAACCGACGAGGAGTTGCTAGAGGTTCCAAGGGTGCATTTGAAATCTTCTGGTGCTCGGGCTTTTTTGTATGTTGCCCCCACCCTTTGGAACTCTCTACCCCGTCAGTTGCGTGAGTGCACCTCTGTGGAGGACTTTAAGAGGGATTTGAAGACCTTTTTGTGGGATATTGCATTTCCAGAATACTGACTGGTTTAATGCTTTGGTCTGGCTGAATTCTTTATAATGTTTTAACTGTTTTAACTGTTATTTATGTACGGGGCCTTGATAACTGAAAGGCGCCTATAAATAAACATTATTATTATTATTATTATTACTACCTGTATAGACATCAATTATTGTCTGAGTGCTTGCATGCCTTCTCTGTTTGGGTGCAATCTGTTGTATTTAAAAAGCTCTTTCCCAAAAGTTGTGCCTGTTCCTATGTGTTGGAACCAATCACCAGCCATGAATTGAATTTGCTTACTTCAATCTCTCTGCCTCACTTGGTGCTTTTCCTTTTTCCCACACTTGGCAGCATTTCGAGAAGGCTAATTTGGACAGAAGGGAAGGAAGTTTGTTGCCAGGTCCTCAGAGTGTTTCTTGGCCTCCTGAACTGTGTGATTTGCCAAGTCATTTGTACCAAGGTGTATTGTTATATATGTAATATCCTGACTCCTGCACAATTATCTTTATGAGGTTAGTGCCTCTACTTGCAGAGGCTCCTGTTAGACACTTTACCATGATGTCGCTTTAACATTTTGTGTTAGGTGACGCTCCATTCTGATCATGGAATCCCTAATTATGAGAATTTTGCTTTGCTTCTATTTGTGTCTTTTTATTTTGAGTTTGAGTATTTTGGTGTTATTGCATTTGGTTTGGGTATTGTTGTTGGTTATATCTTGAGTATTAGTAATTTCATTTTTATCATAGTTTGTATTGGTTTTAATTGGCATTTTAGCCTTTTGTTGGTTTGATTTCTTTACCTTGTATTACTTTGTCCGTGGTTGGTAGCAGTGGAGTGAACCTGAGTTTTGTTTGCATGGCTAGGAAATGCTCCTGTTTTTTTGCTTCCTTCCTGGGCCTCCTGTGATGCCTCTTTTTCCCTTATCACCTACCAGTCTCTGGACCCTGCCTCAAGTCCTGGACCCTGGCTGTCATGCTTTACTGAAATCAAGGTAGGCAACATCTACTGCAACCCCCCTTATTTACTTCCCTTGTCACCCAGTCAAAAAAATTTATCAGATTCGTCTAACATGACCTTCCTGCTGTGAATCCATGTTGTCTCAGATCCTGGGCACAGCTGGATTCCTAGTGTGCCACTATTCTTTCTTTAAGCAAGGCCCCTAGGAAAGCACAGAGCATGTGTGAAATGTCAGGCTTGTAGGAATGACTGCATTTTGCCACCTTTGTTATTTTTTTACAGAATTAATTTGATATTTTCAATGTTACTACTTTTATGCAGTTAATGAACCTGACTTCTAGCACAGGGAAGTCAAATTCTTAGTGTTCCAATATTGTGACAGCACCAGTGGTCTCTCCTGAGCCACTTTCTTGGGTGGTGTGTCTATTGGAGAGGCCCTGCCCTGCTGGCAATAACCTTCTCTCTATCACTTGGCTCCCCCTGAAAGCACTCTGGGCATCCTTCTCTCCTTATGGTCTCCACTCCATCCACCATGTTCAGTCATCACACCTGTAGGAAAACACATCCTGCCAAACTTCTATTTATACCCCTGCTTCCCTAAGCAGGTGACATTGAAGCTAACCCTCATCCCTCACATGACTCTCTCAGTTTATTCTTCCCCAAAGGGCTTAAATTGGTAATCAAATGACCTAAAAAGGAGCAGCTGAAACTTGGAGTTCTCTATGTAAACCCCAATATGCTTTCGCTGACTGAATCCTGACTCTCATAATGTGACTAACAGTGAAATCAGCATTTTAGGATGCACTGTTCAAGGCAGAACCATGGCTAAGATGTGATGGTGCTTCCTTTATGTTCAACACAGATTAAATAAGACATCACTTCTATGTACTGATCCCCAATCTCATGAGTTGCCACTGGGCTAACCTACTTTCCTCTCATTCTTTACTAGTTTATCTCTCTAGAATTGACTGCTCCACTCACATTCAACCTGACTGTCTCTGTGACGTTCCATACTTTCCACCACCATGTCTTTCAAAGGGCGGTCTACTTAAGCCAGTCTAAAGTGCACCAGAGAGATGACTCAGGAGTTTATGGAGGGGGGGAGCAGGATGTGGTAAGTGACAGGGGGATTTTCCCTCAATGGTGGTCCCTTAGGGTCCCTTGTGGACCTGATGCCCTCTCACAGTTTGGGTCTTGGTCAAGATGGGAAGGACTCAGTCACCCATTTTGCATATTCATTTCCCTTTGTAGGGGACCCCAGCATCTTAAGAAGGATATGATTTAAAGGACAAGTAAACAAACAATTGTTACAACTACTAATTCCAAAATCTGGCTTCATTGGGAGTTAAAAGGAAGGCTGCTCTTTACATTTATGCTAAAACTGCATTTATATAATAAACATAAATGCAGTGTCATAGCATTTTAAAAATGTAAACAACATCCCTCTCCTTTGAAACCTCTTGCTCTGTCTGCTTCCTAAAATGGTTGCCAAATGTGCTGTGTGATGAGCTGATAGGATAGAAGAGCGTCTGTACATGGCTCTTTACTGTGCTAACTCACTCAAGTTTTCTCTGCCTTTCTACTGTAGCTAGAAAACAATACACAAAATCATGACCTAATGTGTATTATTTCTGCAAATACATATGTTAAGCTATGATTTTGTCATTTTCTTTGCCTCTCAGCTGAACATCAGTGTTACTACCAGGTTTACATGCCTGGAGTCTAGTGCTGATACGATGGCACTGGTCCAGTTCAAATGAACTGCTTTTATGAAATTCAGTACATCCACTGTTTGCACAATTGTCTAAGTGTTTTTTCCAATGTTTATAGAAAACACTCCACCAATGGCCACCAGCCAGCCCTCCCACCCACCCGCTTGCTCGCTCCATCCCTCCTTCCCATCTGTCTGCCATCACCTATTATCAAAGTCTGTTTTATGCCAATTCCCTGTCTCAAATCAGGCTGCCAGTTCAAATTTCAGTAAGTTGCAGAACTGGATCCTCCTTGATTGAGTGCATGACTTCACCGACCACTACCTCCGTTTCCAGCAGGCACTACTAAGTGACACAAGTCCACACAATTAATTAGCGCCTGCTGGAAAGGGAAGAAGCAGTAGGTAAAGTTGTGCACCCAATTGAGGAGGCTCTGGTTCTGCTCCTTTTTGAAATTTGGACCAGCAGTGAACTTCAGAGAGGGGAGCGGCATTAAACAGACTTGGGTAATAGGTGATGGCAGGCAGACGAGAGGGAGGAAGAGCAACCGGGTGTGCAGGCTGGCAGCCCTGATGGGTGTTTATCTATAAAACACTAGAAAAAAAATTAAAACAGTTATTACAAACAGTGGATTAACTGGATTTCCTAAAAGCACTTCATTTGAAACAATGGAACTCCCTCCCCTCAAATATCAGTAATGCGCCTTCACCCAAATCTCTCTCTCTTCCCTCCTGCGTGTGTACACATCCCATTCCTGCTCATGCCAAACCTTCTGACCCCTCTCTGAAGTCTAATTCCACCTAAAGCCTTTGCCCTATTCTTTGCTCCCCCTGCCTTGTTGCTGTTGTTCTGCCCAACACAGTACTTGAGAGTATCTCCAAAATGGTCACTATGACTACCCCAAGTACTCTCTTGTATACGTTGGTATACATGGGATCCAGGTTGTACTTAGTTAATGTAATTATTGATCAATTCCTTGATTGCAACTGCTTATGTCTCTTCTGCTCATTTGTAGTTTACACTTACTGTATCCTTATGCATATTGTATCCTGTCCTTTGTCTACCACTATGTGTAACAATTGTACCTTGCACTGCAGTACTTGTGCCCCCACTTCTGTTTACCCCAGAACACATCTGGAAACAAGCAATACAGCTCAGTATGCCTTTCTGGTGAAATGCTTAAATAAATAAATAAATAAAAAGTTGCCTCAGACCAGCACCATCAACATTAGCCACTAGACCACCAGGTATGTGAAACTGGTGGTAACACTGAGGTTCGACTCGAAGAACTATTTCTAGACAAGGATTTCTACTGTTTTTTGGCAAAGTAAATGAGAACATTATAGATTAACATGTGTATTTTTAAAAATAATATACATTTTTTAAAAATATATATTTTTATTGAATGCAAGCATTGGTACATTACAATTAATCACAGTAGGCATATAGTACAAACTTAAGCGGGTTGACTTTAGTTCACTGGCATGATACAGTTACATTTTTTACAGTTAAACAGGTATATGTGCATAGTACAAAACGTACGGTCATGTGGCTGGGTCGGCTGCAACTTTCCATTCACCTGGCCATGTCAGTACACCCCTAAGGTTCACTTATATAGGAAAGCGGCCCGCTTCTATTGCCTCTAGCATAGGCATCCACATCTGTTCAAAGACTCCAAGCTTCCCAATGGCTGTCAACTCGATTTATTTCCAGTGTAAGGCACTGTTTCATGTTGTCCACCCATTGACTAATGGCTGGGGCCGAGACTGAAATCCAGGACTGCACTATATTTTTCTCGCAGTTACCATAGCTAGGGCCCACAGTGCAGCCTTTGTTTTGTGCTGGGGGAAGCAAGGGTCGGCACCCAGCATTAACTCCAGGGGGGACTTGGATGGTCAATATCCCAACATTTTACTCCTGAGTCTGTGTACCTCATGCCAGAAGAGAGACACCTTGGGGCACAGCAGGGCCAGGTGCAGGAAATCCACAGCCTCCCCAGAGCATTTAGGACAAATGCTTGGGTTTTCCTCCTTCATGGTGTGGAGCCTTTGTGGTGTCAGATACGCTCTGTACATAAAGTTCAGATGGACCTGCCTCAATTTATTACTATGAGAGCAAGTACTGAGAGATTCTGCTGCAAATCTACAGACTGACAGCCCAATAACTATGGATAGATCCTCCTCCCACTTAGCTATTACAGGTTGGGCCACATCACTCTCTGCTCCCATTAGGGTTTGGTAGAATGTCATCAGGGGCTTCGGCCTGGCTGAGGTCTATAAAGTTCTTCCTCAAATGAGGAAGGTCACGCCCAACCACTCAATACATCCATGGCGCTCCCCAGCATATGGGTCACTTTATGATATATGAAAAAGTCCCCTGAGTCTATGTGCCAGTTCTGAACCAGAATAACAAAATCCAACAAGCTTTCCCCATGTATATCTTGTGTGAGCCCAAATGCTGCCACTGCGACTGATGCCGATATAGTTGGACTGTATAAGATCCCTTGGTCCTCATAGCCATGATGAGGTCAGTATATGGAGATTATAACTGGGAGTGCCCAATGAGCAGCCAGCTAGGCTTTCAGGGTTGCTTTAGAAAAGGGGTTAGACACCTCAAAGACATGTGAGGATTGCAGAAAACAGCCCCGTTCATAAGGGGCCCCTGAATTCCTCTTTTTCTATTGCTAGCCAGGAGGACGTCTCCCCCTTCCCACACTGTCAATGGGAGAAAGGCTAAGTGTGCAGATTGGTAGTAGTTCTGGAAACTGGAGAGAATAGTGTCACCCCTCTGTGGGGACATGTGCAGGACACTTTGTCTTATGTGGATGGACTTTCCCCTCCAAAGAAACTTATGTACATAGGAGTTTGTCTGTCAGAAATGCACCAGGGGATGGAAATGGGGAGAGACTGGTATAGGTATAGGCACCTTGGAAGTATCGTCATCTTAACAGTGTTTACTCTTCCCAGTAGTGACAGCGGTAAGGTCTGCCAGGTTTCACAGTCCTCTGCAATTTTAAGCATAAATGCTTTATAGTTTATGGCATACAGGGTTCTCAGCTTGGCTGTCGTGTATATACCTAAATACTTTAATCGATCTACCATCACCAGTCTACCCCAGGTTCAAGATCATTTCTGACCTGTCCACCCTGCCCATCGGGAGGAGCTTTGCTCTTTGTCCAATTTACCTTGTGCACAGACAGTGAGCCATATTCCTTAAGCAGTGCATGCACCACAGGTAAATCATGGGCTGGTTTGCTGAGGTATAACAACAGATCATCTGCATACAGGGCTACCTTGTGTTTGCTCCCCCACCTCTGAATCCCCAGATGTCCCTGTTGTTCCTGATGGCCGCAGCCAGGGTTTCCAGGTAGAGGA
The DNA here is from genome assembly GCA_016271365.2 of Neoceratodus forsteri. Lineage (NCBI taxonomy): Eukaryota > Metazoa > Chordata > Ceratodontiformes > Ceratodontidae > Neoceratodus > Neoceratodus forsteri. The sequence continues at coordinate 91,334,056 of CM028136.1, forward strand.
CATACAATAGGGGATAGAGGGGGCAGCCCTGTCTGGTACCTCTTCCCAGTGTAAAGGGGAGTGTCAGCTCCCCATTGACCATTATCTGTGCCATCGGGGAAGAATACATTGTCCCAATCCAACTTAGAATCCGTGGGCCCATCCCCACTCTCTTTAGAATTTCAAACGTGTAACCCCATTCCATGTGGTCGAATGCCTTTTCCTCATTAAGAGCTAAAATAGATGCCCTATGTTTTAAAGGTGTTTTCCCCCCATGTATGCACAACAGAGGAGCAGAGGTTCAAGGCAGGTGGCCAAAACTTTGGCTAATATTTTGTAGTCCTCCATGAGCAGAGAGATAGGGTGATAGGACCCACACTCATTAGGGCCCTTCCCTGGCTTAGGTAGCACTGTTATTGTGGAAGACTGTGAAAGGGGTCAACACTACTCTATCCAAACCCTCAGCCAGCATATTGAGAAGTGGTTCCAGTGACAGGGACAAACATTTTGAAAAATTCCATAGGCAGGCATCTGGCCCAGGGGCTTTCCCCCTTCAGCATTTTAATGGCCTTGTACACTTCCTCCACTGTCAGTGAGGAGTCTAGTTGCCTTGCCTCTTCAGGGTTCATGAGCAAGGTGGGAGCTTTCTTAAAGAAGTTGTCCAACTGTTGAGCCATTAGTGAGCTTCAGAGGCATATAGAGACAGTAAAATCCCCAAATTTGGCCCCGATCTAGGCTGTGACTGAAGTCACCTGCCCATCTCTGGTATGGAGCTAGGCTATGTTCCTTTCTCCCTCCTTCCAACACAACTGCCATGCCAAGTATTCCCCTCTGTGACCCTCAAAGTAGGTGCTGGCATGTGTGATTAATATAGATCACTCGATATTTGAGTTACTCAGTAAGTTAAAGTGCCACTTCATCTTCTGGACCACTTTATACAGCTCAGGACCAGGCCTTTCCATGTGGGTGGCCTTGAAGGCTGAGATCTTGTCTCTGAATTGCTTGATCTCCCACACAGAGACTTTTTTTGTAGGCCACATATGAGATCACCTGACCTCTGACATAGGCCTTAAGGGCTTCCCATCTTGCCCCATGGGAGGTGTCACCCTAGGTACTATTTTGTAAGAATTCTTTTATCCAGCTGGACATGGCTTTTACAAATGTTTCATCTTTCAGAAGTAAGGGTCTAGATGCCAAGGGTGGCAACTGGGTGGGAGTCTATGCCCGACATGGCAGCAGTTAGGAGGCATGGTCAGAAATTAGTATTGGAGAGTAGTTTGTGGACTGTACGCTAGAGAGAGGGAGGGACTAATGAGCACCCTATCCAGTCTTGCATAGAACTGGTGTGCATGGTAGAAAAAGCTGTATTCCTGGCTGAATGGATGCTGATGCCGCCAAACATCCACCAGCTGCAAGGTATCCTTCAACTGCCCCAGGGCCCTAGTGTTCTTAGTGATGAGAGTGGGGCAGGGTTGAATCTGTCAGTAATGGTATCCCTGACACAACTGAAGTCCCCCCAGCACCCATTGCCCAGGATGGAGGCCATGTCCATGACCAGGCATTGAAAGAAGCCCTGGTCCTCAACATTTGGTGCATACACTGAACCCACAGAAAGGGCTCCCATCCCTCAAGGGTTATGTTGGCAAATACTGTACTCATCTTCCCCTGTATTGATCAGAGTGCGATTAACCTTGACTCAAGTTCCACAAGGGAACCAGATGGCTACCTCCGGGCCTTAGTTGAGAAATAGGAGGTGATCCACTCCCTCCCAAGCTCTCCTCTGTTTTCACAGCTTCATTTTTCTGACATGTGGGTTTCCTGCATCAACGCCACCTGCACTTTGTTACTTGCAGTCTCTGTAGCCATTTTCTTATGTTTTATCACTGATTTAAGGCCATTAACATTCTACATGGCCAATTTTACACCTTCAATCATTATCCTCTTTAAAGGCACACCACTCGCCAGTTTGATACCACCCTTTGATCGAGTAGTAAAATATGCTATACTTATTATTGCAATATACACCTCTGCTTGCGTTTTTATAACCTCCCAAATGAGCTCTCCTCCTGCCCCCAACTGATCCCTAATTACCCCTAGCCTGTTGATTAACCAACACTATCAGCAGGTAAAACTCAACCTTACAACATAAAGCCATCCATCAGTGTCCCCCAACCCCAGCTGGGCAAAACTTAGCCCTGTTAGATTTTCCTTATAAACCAGTAGTGGAAAGAAGGTACCGAGGCCTGATCACTTATTGCTTCTTTTTCTTGGGCTCACTAGCAGGGGTCAATTGAACAGATTAACTCACCTCTAGCTTCTGTAACTTCTCCAAGCAACTCTGCACTCTTGATTATATCTTAAGTGCAGGAGCTGAGGTGGAGAAGGGGCTCAGGGCATGCCCCGAATCCCCCAAAGTTGATATATGGGCTTTACAGCATCCCCCCAGAGTGCAGCCAGTCAGCCCAGCACTGTAGGCACCCCCTTGATTGCGAGGAGCTATCAGCCAGTACCATGGGCGACCTCTGCTGTGGCCCGCCCACATCTGCAGATCCACAAGGTTTCCAACAATCAAAATTTATGAATTAACACCATTTATAATATGACTAAACTAAACTCTTACATTTTGTGTAGCTCCTGTTTGAGTTCCAGATTTAGAATTAGTCCTCCACAGCACTAGGAGAGGTGGGGAGGGAAGAAAAGGAGGGATTGTTTAACTAGAAAAGGCACACTATTTATTTATTTATATTTATTTTATTTATTTACTGAAAGATATCAAATTACAATCCTTTGAGTCATAGACTCCTTTGCAAAAGCTCCACATCGGTAAGAAACAATACATTTAGGATCACAAGCTTACACATTGGGCAGATTATACATGTCAAACAGTACAGACTTAAAATACATGACACGGTAGTGAAAGAAAAAAACATAGTAGAATAAACATTTGGTGCAGTCTATAAGTAAGGTTACATCATTTGGGAACCTTAAAGGAGGTCCCAGGTCTACACTTTGGTTCACAAGACAGTATTTGAGTTCCAGAGGGTCTTAAAATGCAAGGCCCTGAGTCAATATGTGATAGAGGGGGATTGAGTATACTAGCTTGGGACTGGCCTTAAGTGTTTGGAGGATGGGGGGGGGGTAACTGAAGTTTGTTTCCAGGTGTGACCTGGGAGCATAAGGAAGTTAAGTGACTTCCTCAGGATGACACAGTATGCCAGTGGGGGCTTTGGGATTCAAACCCAGGTCTCCAAGTTTGCAGTTCAGTGCTCTTAACAACTGCGCTATACTGCACTAAACCCTGTGCTTCCTCTGGACATTTCAAGTCAGGCCCATTGTAATCCATGTCCCAAGACATGGTTGAGCCACAGGTCCAGATGAAAAAGAAAGGACCCGCCTCAGGTGGGAATAAAGCTTTCCTCATTGCAGGACCCCCTTCCTTCCCCAAAGGGATGCGTACTGAACTCACACTGGCCACAAACAGGCACCCGGGTTGGCGCAGACCAAAATCCACTGCTCCACTCCTCCAGTAAAATCACACATTGGGCCACTTCAAAAGGCACCAAAGGAGTAGGTAAGGTTAGAGGGATGTTGGGGTGTATTAGTAGGGGTATCACAAGTAGGAAGAGGGAGGTAATAATCTCTCTTACTAGACACTGGTTAGGCCCCTCTGGAGTACTGTGTGCAGTACCTGGAGGCCACATTAACAAGGACATTAACCAGATTGAGGCAGTTCAGTCCAAATGGTGCAGGGACTGCATCAGAAAACATATGAGGACAGATTATCTGAACTCAATGTGTATACCCTAGAGTAAAGGAGGAGAGAGGTGATATGATTGAAACATTCAAACACCTTGAGGGGCATTAACAAGGTTAAAGAGTCTAACATGTTTCAATATAAGAAAAATAGCAGGGCAAGAGGACACAGCATGAGATTAGAATGAGGCCGATGAGAGTAATGTGAGGAAGTTCTTTCATAGAAAGGGTGGTGGATGCATGGAACGGCCTACCTCAGGAAGTGGTGGATATGAATATGGTGCAGGGCTTCAAACAGGCAGGAGATAGGCATAAGGAAGCAATACAGATGAGTATGAATAGATAGGTCATTGACAGAGCAAAGGCTGATGGCACATTTATAAGGTAGAAAAAGAAATGGGCAGACTGGATGGGTCTTGAGGTCCTTATCTGCCATTAACTTCTATGTTTCTATGTAAGGACAAGAACAGCCATGGTAAATGGGCCAGCAAATGGTCAACGTGCCAACAAACGTCCCCTGGGTTCCAAGCAGGCAGAAGCAATGCCTGCACTGAACTGCTGTGCACACGGAGACAATTTTGGTGCAGATTCTCTTGAAGCCCCCCCGTTCCAATACCACAAAGGTGGGTCCAACCTCAATACGGCCTTCAGAGTAATAATAGTGTTGGAAGCCAGCACGTGCAGAGCCCCCAGGACCAACCAAAGAACAGGGCTGTCATTAGGATATTAAAGAGAACAAATACTCATCTCTCTCTGGCGTTATTGGATCTCCTCACAGGACTCCCAGTGGCGGTGGATTCCTCTGTCTCCACCCATTTTTCAGCTTAAAGGTAATTTTCAAAGTATTTCACCATTTTCCTCTGACGGTCCACATGGAGCTTAGCTGGATACATAAACACAAAGCTCCAGCCCAGGGCATACAGTAGGGATTTTACTTTACTAAATTTTTGGTGATGCTGTTGCAGCTCCTGACTGTAATCTTTAAAAACAGATACCCAGCCATTCTCCACTGCTATGGGCCCAATTGTCTTGGCTGCTTTAAGTACTACCTCCTTGGCAGTATAGCGGAGGTACTTGATGAGGCAGTGTCTGTGGTGCTTTGGCTGTGGGTCTACATGGTAAGCCCATTCACTTTCGAAGGCTGTGGCCTCTGGGGGCAATTTCAAGTGCTGGGAGACCCATCTGTGAATTCCTTTGGCTGAGTCCCTTCCCTCTGTACCCTCCAGGAGTCTAACAATCTGGAGGTTCAATCTGCGAGACTTGTTTTCCTGGTTGTTCACCTGGAGCTGTAGGTTGGCCATCACCTCCTTAAAAGAGCTCCGGTCCCTTGAGACCAAAACCACAGTGTCTTCCAGCTTGCCTACCCTCCTCTCAAGCTCCACGATATGAGTGGTGTGGTTGGCTAAGGTCTCGGAGAGACTAGTGACAACAGACTGAAGGTGGGCTATTCGTGAGGTGATATTTGTGAAGCATCTGCCTGTTTGAGAGAGTGGAAGGCACCCCAGCCAGATACCTCTCCAGCTGCGACATCTCCATTTCATCCTTTGCAGGTGCATGGGCCTGCACCCACATTTGGGTCTCTGGCCCAATGCATTGCTCCTTAGATGACTCCTTCACTTCAAAGTTGAGTTTTTGTTATTTTTTTGCATTTTAAGGATCCTGGTTGATTCTGCTGCAGAGTTGTTCCACTATTTTCAGTGCCCCTCCAGGCTGAACTTTATGGTGAGTTAAATTAAAGAATGTGCCCAGGGAGCTGCTCTAAGCCACAATTGCCATCTTTGTAGCACAAGTCATGCCCCCCCCCCCAATAATACAGATCTTATTTCATGATTTTGATCATGTTTTGTATAGTTACAATAGGAAAGGGCAGGGAAAACTTGACTGAGTTAGCACAGGAATGACCCATGTACAGAGGCTCTTGCTCCTATGAGCTCATCATCTAGCATGTTCGATGGCCATTTTAGGGAGTGGACACAGCGAGATGTTTGAAAGGAGAGGGCTGTTGTTTACATTTTACAAATGCTATGAAACTGCATTTCTGCTAATTATATAGAAGCAGTTTTAGCATCAGTGTAAACAGCAACATTTCCTTTACCTCCTTATGAAGCTGGACTTTGGAATTGGTAGTTCTAAAATTGCTTGTTTACTTGTCTTTATTTTTTTTCATTTTCTGTTTAAGCCTCCTTAGCACTGTCTCATGCTTATCTCTGGACTCCCATTTACTTGTCCTTTAATATAATTTTTTCATGCAACTAGGCAAAGGTGAAGTGTTGAATTACCCAAGAGTGCCACTTGAGGGTGGATCTCTAAGGTGAGTCCCTCCTAAGTGTAATGCAGTAATGTTTGTTCCAGGGCAATGACTTATCAGTGGGCCAGTTTGAAGCTCCTGTGAAGCAGTTAGGAAGATTTACAGAGTGTCTGTGTGCTAAAGAACTACTGATTTGAATGGAGCACTGTGTGCCCCATCTGTAGTCTGATAGGGTCTACTGTCAACAGTGGCTTCATGGTGTCTGCCCTATGCCTAGTAGAAACCAGGGAGAACACCCTGTGCTGAAATAATCTGCTACTGCTTGACTGAAAATGCATCATGTGGACATTTAGTTAGTGTTACTGCATTATTGTTTAAACTGTTAAATGGTGCCCTATCAACATCATGCCTGGTAGTCCCACATAAGAATATTAGAACCCTGGCCATCCCTCCCCCAAAGTGAAGCTCCCAGAAGTGTTGGGCAGCTAGGGGTGGGTTACATTAGTATTTCTGTTTGTCTGCCCTTACTTTACTTTTTTGTTGGTCTTTGGTAACCAGGTAAGGCCCACTAGGCACAAAACAAGTGACTGTTTTCAGGGGCCACCCTGGAGCACTGTGGTGGTTAAGTGACTTCCTTAGATTCACACAATATGCAAGTGGAGATCGTGGGAATTAAAACCCACATCTACTTGATGTACCAAGCTCATTCACAACTCAGTACTCCAACCTCTAGGCTATACTTCCAGCCCCTTATATCTGACTTATCTGTATCATCTAGTTTTGGGATATTGATCTCCTAGTGCTACTAAATATGTGCCTTTTCTCATTTCCAGTGCTATTATCTTGCATCATTATTTTTACATATCCTGTATTGCATTACTCCCATGCTGCTGCATGATACTGTATGTTTTATTTTCCTCCCCTGCTCCCTTCCCCACAATGCATAAATCAGATGTTTTGAGGTTTTTTTTTCAGCTCAGCATGACCTTTGGTGAAACAATTGTTTTTATTCAATGAAAATACATTTACTACAGTTTAAAGAAATGCAAGTAATTATACGATATTTAACAACTAGCCACCAATATTAATAAGGAACAATAACTTTAGATTTGTTGATGCTCCCATGCATGTTATAGAGATTTACAGTTTTCTGTGGGCGTTGCTTCCAAAACAGCTAGAATTCTGTTTATATTTGAAAGGCAGCATATATCCTTTTCAGTTTTATGTTCAAACACGCTCTAATCTAGTCTAAAATTAGATTATGCTTGCAGATAAGAATGAATATGAATATATGCAGCCCTTTCATATTATAATGATAATTTCCTCAAACTCTTTTTCTCTTGGCATGCAAGAAACAAATTAAAGAGCCAAATTGACATATTCTCCTTTCCATCGTTTACATTTAAAAATGTTATAGTAACAAAAGTATTGAAATAAAACAGTTCATGTTATTGGTGCTTCAGTCAGGCTGATTATATAGCACTGTTACGTGCAGTACTAGTCAAACAATATAGTCACATATCACTGTTTCCCTTGACAGGTGACTACATGAATTATACATATCTATTATGCAACAGAATCCATATTTAAAAGTTGACAAAATGGCCCTGATTTACTTCTACAATGTGCACCTGGACTGTTGTCTGAAAGTGCTTTATAACTCCATATAAAATATTAAACTGCATTTGCAAAATTGCAATTTTCTGCTGAATAGAATATTTCCTAAATATAACAAGTACCTCATAAATTAATTATAATTAGGTACACCATTGCCACCTTTGGATATGCTGCAATTGTATGGTTAAATTGCTTCACATTCAGGATTGCATGACCTTCTATGCTTGGAACAAAAACAATTTTAAAGTGATTTAATGTTTCTGATAGCAATGCCATATCTTCTCTTCTGTTAAACTAGTGTCTTTCATAAACTAGGAAATAGCAATAAAAAAGAGTGAAAGTTGCCAAGGGCAAACTGATCTGAAAAAAGACTGTGGAAAATCTGCAGAAGAATGCAGATGAGATCTGGGGTGGCAGCATATTTCACCGTCTGGGACCTAGGAGATGTAGTCTTAGGATATGGAATGGGCTGGTGCAGGTTTAAGTTTAAGCTATGTGATTGCTGACTAATTAAATTATGACTTTTTTTATCATTTTATCATGAGTCACTGCACCTGCTCTATCTTTTTTTTTTTTTTTTTGCTCTGGCCCACACCTCTCAGCTTATTCTTCTAACAAGCATGCTTATCTTACTGGTCTCTAAATACCTCTGTAGGTCCCCCCCTGCAATAGGACAACAGCTGGCATGCACTCACACTTTCTGATACACCAAGGAAATGCATCTAATGCATTGTGGAGCAGGTGAAGAGAGATTCTGGGACTTTTTTTTTAAACCAGGGAAGACACATTAAGCTGAAACTTGTTTACAGGTGTGACCTGGGAGCACAAAAAAGTTAAGTGACTTGCTCAGGGTCACACAGTATGCAAGTGGGGCTGAGGAATTCAAACCAGGTCTTCAGGTTTGCTCAGAGCCTTAAACCACTGCGCTATACTGGATCCTTATTCCAGGGTGGTTCATGTGCATGGAAGCAATAGACTCCCATAGTCACGGTCACCATTTCTCAGTCAAAAGGTAGATGAGTAGTAGCCTGACACTGCATGCTGCCAGGCAAATTTTGTTCCACCAGAATGACCCTCCCCACTGCCTAATCCTGTCAGACGTCAAGCATGCAGTATCCTTCTACTAGCAGGGGATGTCAGACATTGTGTGGTCATCCACACTGTTAACATTATCTACAATCCCACTGCAGGTAGCACTGCAGGAGTTGGCTGGCCTTCCTCCTCCCTTGAGTCAGCAGACTATACCTCTCCAGTGTTATCTTGCACTTTGCCAGCCCAGCCATTGGAGTCAAGATTGGTCTTGATTTCAGACACTCCCCTCCCCACCCATAACAGAACAGTTCGCAACTGGCAAGTACTACCGCTAAGGCTGAATAATAACCTTTATACAGTACCTTATGGGTGAAGCCACAAAAACATTACCTTGTCACCAGAACCAAATCTGCTCAGTTGGATATTTCACCAAAATGTTCCACTTCAACCCAAATCACCTGCTGATACTTTATCCCAAACCAATTTTTGGTTAAAAGGTTTGTCTACCACCTTTTCACCACCCATACGTCACTTTTTGCAACTAAGGTTTCATACTTGTATATAGTTTGTATAATGTAGTATCTGACTGGAAATGTAGTCAGACGGGAATTATCTGATATTTTAGATTAGACAATCTTAATATCCAAACCATCTGACCTGTGCAAGGGGGGAGCAGCTGCGTGCAACTGAATTACAAATCAACCTTGGTTAGCTCTAGGTTGTTTCAATTTGTGCTACTTATGTTATTCCAGTTGGAGATTAGGCATGCCACTCAGCATGTGTTAGCTCGGCGGCAAGTATTTTTCTAAGGAGTACATAATTATATGACATCATGTAAGCAAGGATGTCACAGCACTGCTGTTATGGACTTCATAATTTAATTGACCTTCAGATTTATATACGAAAACGTCATTCAAATGAAACAAATACCTTCACTAGTGAACTGCAGACAGAAGACATGGCTCAAAGGACTTGAGAAATATCTGTTTTTGTATTTACAGTGTTAGCAACAATGTAACTATTTTGATACATGACAAAGAGAAATGCTACTGTGATGCCACTTACTCTGCACTGACTAGAAATAGATAAGCACTACAGTTTCCATATCCCATTGTTACCTTTCCTGTCCCCTTGAAGGGCCTGATCCACAACAATCCTAAGAAACAAGAACATGTCACGTCAGTCAGGCTTGTAACTCTGTGCCACATAAATCATATGCATTCACAACAGAAGTGGCCTTGACTGACAGCAGGTGTGGAAGTGGTTGCAAAGAGGCACTGAGGGAGAAGAGACTGGATCTGCAGATGGAACAAAACCACTGAACACTCCCTGACCTCAGCATATATCGTGCCATACCAATGGAATAATGTGCAGATGTCGTCTAAGGATTGCTAAGATGCAGCTTCCACAGCTGTGGAGGACACCAACACACAGAAGGACAGGAAAGGGTAATTATCAGACTGGATTCTGAACCAGAATGGCCATGCACTAAGAATGTATGGTGTCCCTTGCAACATGACCCCCACAACTATGCAAACCACCTGTTCACCAAACTGGCCCTGACCCCACAGGAAGGACCATCCCATACCATCCTGATCCCAGGTGTCTAGGGGTGTCCCCAAGACAGTTACTGCAATAGTCCTCATCTCAACCTTTCATTCAGCTGCCACTGGAACATTCTAGTGGAACACTGCTTGTAGTATACATCTATAGTGTATGAAATTACACTTGTAATAATGTACCGATGTTGGCTGATTGCAAAGATAAATTGAGAGCCATTCCAACTGCCAGCTTTATGCGGCATACGCATGGATCAAGTTGGCATAGGCAAACCAGTCCAGTAAGGATGGGAGGTGTACAGCAGGGTTGATGTGGCAACAGTGAAAACTAGAATCAATCACATGCAGTCTACACTGCTGTCCTGGCACTCCCACTCCCCAGTTACAAAATGACACCTGTCCCAGCTGCACTGTTACACTGTCATGCTATAAAGGGTAAAAGGGGCTGTGAGGGTAGGACAATGGGAGTCTATTGCTTCCATGAGCATAAACCACCATGTACACAGTGGAAGTGACATCTACAAGCATCGCCAATTTCAGTGATACAGCCCCCAGGCCACACTAACATATTGGGTATTGACTGGCTCACTGAACCTCTGCCCAGGTTCATAGACAGCTACCTCAGACCTCTTGTAAAGAACAGCAGAAGTTTTGTAGGAGATACTACAGAAATTCTGATTATTCTAAGAGAAATACAGGTGGAAAGTAACTGGTTATTGGTAGCCATGGATGTTAATTCTTTGTTCACCAATATTCCCCAGGAATGGGGATTAGTAGCCATTGGACATTATCTGTTTAGAGCCACAACTCTCAACCAAAGAAAGATCAACATGTTAGTTAATGTAACAGACATTGTTTTAAGAACAATTAGAGATGCAGCGAATTATAAATCCACTGCGAAGTGAAGCAAGTGAACCACTCTTCCCCGGGCAATAAATGCTAAGTAGACCTCATGTGGGCTCACTGCTTTATCATTACCATGCCACTTCACGTTCTCATTATGCCTTTAACGCAAAGTAAGGCGAAGTGAGAAGAAAATAGGCACATCACATGGTCTGCAGTACTGTAAGTCACATGCTTTAGCAAGGCAGGAAGGAAGTGAGTCAGAGAAGTAGTTTCACATTCTCCTTTGCATTTGTACAGGGAGAAAGCAGAATTGTGAGAGGAGAGGAGTTTGCTTGGCTCTTGGAGTCATTTCTTGTTACTGCTATTTCAAACAGCTTTTTTAAAAGCTATTTTATTTAGTGTTTGTATTGTGTTAGTGTTTTTTTGATCAGTGAATTTTTTTGTACAAGTTTAGTTTTTGTTTTGTGTGTGTGACTGACTGTGTGTGTGTGTGTGTGTGTGTACGTGTGTGTGCGTGTTGTCCCGTGGACCCAGGAGGATGGAGGGTCAGGTTGGAGTCAGGGAAGGCGAGTCACTGGCACATGGGAGCATTAGGAGGGGAGGAGTGCGGACCCATGGGGGGGCGGTCGTGTTATGTTGGACCACTCCAGACTCCTGGCCAGTGTTGCTTCCCCCACGGAAGCAACAGGAGCAGCAGCAGCAGCACCAATGCCACTGGTGGCTGTTGCTCGTCCACCTTCTCCACCACCACCACTAGCAGAAGCTGTTGGGGCTCCAGCAGCACCCACTCCACCACCTCCACAGCCACAGAAGGTGGCCCCGGCAATAGTGGGTGGTGGTGGGACTCGTGCCTGCCAAGTGCGTATTGTGTCTGGTACCCCCCGCAGCCCCCCAGTGTGGGAGTTTTTTAATTGTGTGGGGGGAGACAGCACAGTGGTGCAGTGCCATGAGTGTGGTGTGCTGGTGCGCTGTGGTCCCCCTGGGACACATTTGGGGACTGGTGGCCAGCGTACCCACATGATGAATCATCACAGGGCAGAGTGGCAGTCTGCCAAGGAAGGGGCCATGCATCCACCTGCTGACCCTTCCGTGGTAGTGGCTGTGGGTGCTGCTGGGGTGGGAGATGTGCCTTGCAGCAGTCACCACCGCAGCAGGAGGAGGAGGGCTACATCAGGTGCTCCACCACCACCACCACCACCACCAATGCCACCACAGCAACCAGCACCACCCTGTCCACCACCAGCCCCACTCCCTGGATTACCCTGCAGTGGACCCGGCACAGTCCTGTTAGCCAGTCTGACCTCCTCCTGGTGTGGGCAGCACTGGAGAAAACAACAAGCGTTTAATTAATTTGGAGCAGCAGGTTACCAGAGTGGAAGGACAGCAGCAGCAAATACTTTCAGTGCTGTACCTGCTGCTGGACCACCACGGCATCCACGCCATAGTAAGTCCAGGTATTGTTTCTGCCCCCACCCCAGCCCCTGACCCCACCCACTACTGTGTTGTACTTTTGTTGTGTGTTTTTATTTGTTATTATTAAATCATACATTTTACCTTCAGAGGAATCTTTCTTGCACCACATAGTGCAATACATTTTTTAAATAATGTGTAAATGCATTACAGTGAGTCATGTGACAGAGGCATTCCCATTCTGAAGATCTGCCACATTCTGCCTCCCTTCTCAAACATTAGTACATGATGGCAGGGAGGCCGTGTCGTGTTCTGCTCCTTACAGTGAATATCGGAATGTGCAGGTTTCAGAATGTTTCTTTATGTTAATGGTCAGTTTGTTGTGAAATGTGTGGCTCCGTTTCCAGTAAGAAGAGCCTTGGTAGTGGAAACATCCCACATTTCACCACAAAATGAACCTATAACATTAGGAAACATTGCTTGGATAGCTGCTGGACATTCAGTATAGTGGAGCATGCACCTGCGCTCCCCCTGCCATCACATCTTAACATTGCTGAGGAAGTGTGGCACAAATGTGGGTTGCTTTTCAGATTGTTAATTTCTCCATCATGTGACTCACTGTAATGAAATTATGGGTGGTTTTCACAGACATATATTGCACTCTGTGGAGCAAGAAATATTCCAGTGGTAATAATGCCCCCACATATTAGTTTATGTGCATCACCATAACTATGTAATGTGGTGACTGTCTGTAAAGCAGCAGTGCAACAATCTGTTGATAACTCTGACCTATATTTTTTAATGCTATGTTACAGCTTCCTTTACTTACATCCTGACTGACTGGAATGATACGATAATTTGCAGTAGTTGAGTGTGCTGTACTACCTTTTTTCATGCGTGAAATAATGAAAGGAGCATTCCTTTTAAATTGGTGCTGCTGACAGTGAGTGTGACCAGGTCTTTGTCATTGTTTTCCTCTGCTTTTCTCCATCATATTGAGTTGTTGTCATATATAACTTCTGTTGTTAACTAACAGTTATGCATCAGTCAGTGTTTTATATGACACCAAGGAACAATAGTTATTGAAAAGCAGCTGTAAATAAATACAAAGCTGGTCGGAACAATATGGAAGACATGCTCATTTGGTTTTCATACATGAAAAAAGTAGAAGTAAGAGAAGCAGACATAAATTGTGAAAAGAATTGTATCATTCAAGTCACTAATGACTCATACATAAGTAGTGGTTGCTGTGGCAATTTAAAGTAGCATAAAAAAGTATAGTTCAGAACTGTGAGGACATTCTTGCAATGCTGCTTTAACTGTAAAAATGTCACTATGACATCATGACTATGAGCTCACAGCAACAATCACATAACACACAAAAGTGGCACAGAGTCCCCAGATTTTTTCTGCAGGCGCACAATGAGTCCTCCTTGTGTGCAGAAAATTGACAAGTGGTAACAAAGTGAAAAGAGACTGTTTCAGCACATACAAAGTCCCCCAGAATTAATGGCGCACTCAGTCATGCACGCAGTGGTGGCACAGAGTCCCCAGATTTTTTCTGCAGTCCCACAATGAGTCCTCCTTGTGTGTAGAAAATTGACAAGTGGCAACGAAGTGAAAAGAGACTGTTTCAGCACATACAAAGTCCCCCCGAATTAATGGCACACCCAGTTATGCACGCAGTGGAGGCACAGAGTCCACAGATTTTTTCTGCAGTCCCACAATGCGTCCTCCTCAGTGGTAGGCAAAGTGGGCTCAATCAGCTCCATGAAGTGATTCACAGAGCAAAGGCAGATTCGCAGAGTGCTCCACAATGCGAAGCGGAGTACTTCACGTTATAATGAGGAAAGCGAAATGCATTGGAAACAGCTACTTCGCGTTACTCCACCTCCACTGGTCACTTCTCTTTCAATTTTTAAGGCGAAGTACATTGGTGGCAGTTCACTTCACCTCACTTCACCTTGTTTTTGAGCTCAGAAGGCGGATTTTGCAGTGATTCATGGAAGTTCAGGTCACATGGGCTCTATATTGATCTGCACAGCCTCAGTTCGAGGTAGTATAAGTAGGAAGGAGTAGGAGACAGTGTGCTCTGATAGCTGTCTGTAGGAATCTTTTAAAAGCTGTTCAAAAAGCATTTTTGCTTTTTTTGGGGATCCAACTGTAGTTCTTCGATTGTAGGAAACCCTCCTGTGCTCACATCATTGAGCGTTTTAGTTAGTGTGTGGATTTTGAATGTAAATTTACAACATTGAGTGTGTGTGGTGAAAGACAGTGAAGTGTGATATGTGGAGGAGGGCGTATCAGTGTGTAGGTAGATTTAAGTTGGAGAACTAGTGATTTCTTTGTGTTTTGGTAATATTTTTGTTATATAACTGACTGTGTTACTGTACCCATAGTAAAATTGTCAGTAATAGTACAAATTTTTCTTGCTGCTTGTTGTGTGAATGTGGTGCAGCATTTCATAAGGTCAGGTTGTTTAAATTACAAATTTACATTACGTGGCACTGAGTACACTGAACATTTGCATTTGCATCACATTCCTCGTTCAGCATTGTACACAAAGTGTTCTGTGTTGTGTGTGCAGTGTTGCGTGCATCAAATATAATACATCTTTTAAAATTTGTGACACAGATCAGTGTAAGTGCAACTAAGCGCAGCAGTGTGAACCTGCTATCCACTGCAGCTGCCTGATTTTGTACTGCGATCGTGTTCTCTGTTCTTAGTTTTGCTGCTTGTAGTGCTGTAAAAATCAGCACTGTCTGTATTCAGTGCCCCCCCAACCCCACGTTGAAAAGGTGTTTTTTTACCAGACTGGATTGTTTTTGTGACCCCATCAGCACCCCTGGTTACTGAAGTTGTTTTAATTCTGTGACAGTGTCACAACACAGTAGTCTCTAATGTGTTGCTGAAGCCACAGTTGTTTATTTTGCTTCACATCTAGCTAGCGAGTAGCGACCCTCCAGTTAGAAAGTGAACGTATCAAAATCTGAATTTGGTAATAATATTTATGGTTGATCCCCCAAAATGCCTGCAAAGAGACGTGCAAGTAAAGCTGTTTCTGGCCATGGCAATGTTGGCAGTCAGAGGGTCTGTGGGCGTGGTAGTAGTAAGTGGACGGAGAAGTGCATTGCTGATGTGAGGAAAGGTATTTCTCCTGCAATGTTTTTTACAGCCCAATCAGTAGCATCACTGATAGTTGGAGGAGATTATGTTTTCCCAGCCGGTGGTGTTCGTGTTACTGGTGTTAGTGGTGGTGGAGGTAGTATTAGCATTGTTGCATCAAGTCCTAATTCCGACCAGTGTACCATATCCAAACATATTGAGTGTGAAGCAGTGCGAGTGAGTGACAGCGTAAAAGATGTCATACTTCCCAGTAACATCCCATTAACTGAACCTGATTCTGATGATCATGTCAACGATAGCATACAATGTGATATTCCATCCACCGTGGCACCTAATGTCACTCATTTTCATGCAACAGTGATTCACAGTGTGGTGAAAAAATATCAGGTGATGGTGGTGAAGATGCTGATGATGAATGTGATGATGCTGATGATGATGATGATGTTGCTGTTGTTGCAACATACGCAGTCCACATGTTAGCATCCAAGCAGAAGATGTGGATGTGTGTGACAGTGACGTTGATGAATATGATGATGATTTAATTGACCACAGTTGGGAACCGGAGAAAAAGAAATTAAAAGTGGCTGTGTCTGAATCTGTTTGCAGGAATCCACCCCCCCGTAAAAATTTGTGATTTACCGGTTTCAGTGGATGATGATGATGATGATGATGATGATCCAGTACTCAATATGACAGGTAGTCGTGGTGGTCAGTTGCAGTTCAGGTATGCAGTGCCAGAAACATCACATGCCCCCCCACTTCAGTGCTAAAAATAACAGACTTAAATAAGCCACATCATCATGGACATGTTAAAAGCAGAGCATCACACTCCCTTGTTTGGGACTTTTTTGTTTAAGATGCAAATGATGATTCAGTTGCAATCTGCCAGGTTTGCCATGTGCGTGTGAGTCAAGGTAAAAAGGGGAGCCATCTTGGGACAGGGGGACAGCATACGCATTTTAAGAATAGGCACTTGGCTCTGTGGACCCAGCACAAGCTGGCAGCTAATTCCAAACTGGGGTGTTTACCTGTATCACCGGCGGCCACCATAGCCAGCATGTTATCCCCTTCCATGACTGTTAAGCCCGGTAGGAAATTAAACGTGTGTAGTAGAGTGGTAATAAGAGCAGAGGATAACTACAGGCATGATGAGGTGGAGGACCATAATGACTTTGAAATATTGTCCAGTGCTGGTGAGAATAGCAGTTTTTGTGGTGGTGGTGGTGGTGAATGCAGTATGTCTAGTGCAACTGGTACATCAACCCAGGTTGGCAAATCTGGAAAAATAACATCATTTCTGGGTTTGTCATCATCACTTGTGCAACCATCTTCATCAATTGTCCACACTCTACCCCCTGCCAATGCCATTCATCACAGAGCACAACCATTTGTGACCAACAACACACCCCGTGTAAAATGTTTAAGTCAGCCCACGTTACAGAGTGTTTTTGCGCATAAGCTGAAGTACCCCCAATCATACAGTGTCACGTGAACTTAATGCTGCTGTAGCAGAAATGTTGGAAATTGATCTTTTGCCCTTCTCCTTTGTGGAGAATTCTGGGTTCTGGTGGTTTGCTGCCCATGCCTCTCCAAAATGGAAAGTCCCATCCAGGACATACTTTTCTACCCGTGCTGTTCCCGAGTTGTTCCGCGCACTGTCTCAGACTCAGTAAGACATGCCCTTCAACATTCCTCCTCTCCATTCATCCATTTAAGAATAGACATGTGGACAAGTGGCAAAACAGTGGGGAGTTCATATCTGTGTATAACTGCACACTCGGCGCAGGTGCCAGGGGTTGTTTGTGATGCTGGTAGTGTGAATAATCAGTGCAGGAAGGTGAATTGTCACGGTAGGAATCTTCCGGGAATTAGCCAGCATGCAACAATTGCTATGCACAGTGTGACCTGTTCACACACTGGTGAGAACTATGTTGGACATGGTACTGACTGAAACTGACAGATGACTAAACCATCTGTCCCGAGAGCTGGGTTCATAGCAGGTGACAATGGGTCAAATGTGGTGAAATGCATCACGAATGGTGTTTTTCATGTTCCATGCATGGCCCACTGTTTAAATCTTATGGTTCAGGAATTTCTGCAGCACCCTAACATAAAGAATGCTGACCATTGCATGGCGTATCTGCTCTCACTTTTCAAGAGATCTGGAAGGCCCGTGACCAACTGCGGTTGCAGATACAAAACAACTGCCACATAACCTCTTGAAACTGGAAGTTGTCACCGATGGAACTCCAGTTATACATGGCAAAGAGGTTGCATGAACAATACAAAGCCATCACAGAATATCTTGTTATGCACAATAGCCGTGACAGTTCTGGGGCCTCCATGTCTATGACGACTGAACAGTGGCGCCTCATGGACTCTGTAATAACAATTTTGTGGCGTTTTGAACATACCACACAGGCAGTGAGTGGTGAGTCTGCCTCCATTAGCCAATCAATTCCACTGCTGTGAGTGCTGAGGCAGACACTGGTGAATGTACAGCATTGCCTTGATGTTGCCTGGAGATGGTGGTAGCAGTATGTTGCTGCAACACATGCTGATAGTATTCGACCACAATCGTCACATTGTGAGCATTCAGCGTAGTGACAACTTTGCCATGGCAACAATGCTGGACCCACGATACAAACGTGGAATTGCATCAGTACTGGAGGGAGGGCCTGAACAGTTAAAAAATATCAGTGGTCAACTGGTTCACTTGGTTCATGGGGCACAGAAGTCATGTGCCAAGGTTTGCAAACCTCAGCGGCATATAATCCAGCTGAAGGTGTAGCTGGAGGACCAGCAAGCATATCATGCAGGGTAAGGGGACTGTAGTTCCTGGTGGTCTGTCATTCAAAGTGGTTGGCATCAACCCACTTTGGGAGCTTTGTCCCAAGTGGGTATTTGTGAAATCGATGATTCCGGGAACAGGCTGATGAGTCAACAATCGGACTTAGTGCGGCACAGAGAATGGTTGAGTGATATTTGTCTGAAAACAGGCATCTGACAATAAGTGAAGATTCTCTTTTGTACTGGAGTGGAAAGGTCAGTGAATGGCCAGAGCTGACTGCAGTAGTACTGAAGTATCTCATATGCCCACCCTCCAGAGTAAGTGTTGAGAGGGTATTCAGCTCAGCAGGTGCAATAGTTAGGGATCGTCAGACAAACCTGTCTCCCGCAAATGTTAGTTTGCTAACATTCATTAAAATGAATGAGAGGCACATACCAGCACAGACTGCAACCTCGGTATTCATACCACAGCCTAGTCATGATGGTCTTGCCGATGTGGAAATGGAGTATCCTGGTGGCACTGGCAGTGGCTGCCTGAAACGACCCACCACTGACGTAGATGATGACACAATGGAGAAAGAATTTCCCAGTGGTCAGACTTCAGACATCAATGACTGTGAGGGCAGTTTTCTTTATGAGGATGATGATGTGGTTAATGTTGGCAGGTTTTAACTGCAGTATTTAAAAGGTGGTGTGCCCCCCCAACCTGGACCACCACCATCGGGACTGATGTTATCCAAGTCTGCTGCCACCATGAGTCTGTCTGCTCCCCATGGACCACCACCACCACCGGGACTGATGTTATCCAACTCTGCTGCCACCATGAGTCTGTCTGCCCACCCCGGACCACCATCACCGGGACTGATGTTATCCAAGTCTGCTGTCACCATGAGTCTATCTGCCTCTCATGGACCACCACCACCACCGGGACTGATGTTATCCAACTCTGCTGCCTTCATGAGTCTGTCTGCCCATCCCAGACCACCACCACCGGGACTGATGTTTAGTTTAGTTTAGTTTATTGTTCTAGGAATTACTACCTTTGAGCCAGAGCTCTTTTACAAAGGTTCCGTCAATTAGGTACAGTACAAAAGGTTACATAGAGAACACAACAATTTGTGCTGTGTCAAGAGCGAGAAAACATATACTAATACATATCAAATCATTTGTGCAAAAGGACATGAGATATAATAATCACATTATTATTACAAGAAAGAGGTCATGCCAGATTAGGAGAAGCAAATAGGGAAAAAGTCCAGAACAGAGAGGGTAAGTGAAAGGTGTGGGGAGCAGACAATAGCAGGAGAAAAGGTTTCCCAAACATGTCTTTGTCAAATAACGGAACAGGATGTTATCCAAGTCTGCTGCCACCATGAGTTTGTCTGCCCCCCACGGACCACCACCACCACCGGGACTGATGTTATCCAACTCTGCTGCCACTATGAGACTGTCTGCCCATCCCGGACCACCACCACCGGGAATGATTTTATCCAAGTCTGCTGCCACCATGAGTCTGTCTGTCCCCCACAGACCACAAGTCCACCAGTGCACCACCACCACCAGCTTCTTAATATTGAAACCATAAAGTGAGTATGTGCACTCATGTTTGTTATGCTGCCTCACTTCCTTAAGTTGTCTTTTTTGTTTTCTGTAGCTTTTCAGAGCCGCAGTGGCAAAACACATACAGTACACTTCTTTTGTTTCTTTTACAGGAGAACAAAAACAGGCTCCATTGCTAATATTACTCATTGGGAAAGATGCTGTAGCAGTACCGTACAGAGAGGAAGTGATGTAATGTCCATGTGAAATCCATTCTGGTAAGTATGAAGATTTTATTTCATCCATTTCATTGCTTTGTAAAGACTGCTGCAAATATTGCACACAACAGGTTGTCTTAGTAGTTGACAAGATGTGTCTCTGAAATGTAACTTGACAATAGGGATTGAGATTTGAGAACCAGGGAGGGACACATAACAATGAAGTTGTAACTTTTAAGAAGGATTAGGAAGGAGGGGGGGTTGGGTAGAAGCAGGTGCGATAAGGCAGAAGCACTAAATGAGTGCTTCTGCTCATTATTACTAAAGAGAAGAGGGGGTGACACCCATGGGGGAAGAAATGGCAGAAACGGGGGAAGGGGTGACAGATGGGGAAATCATGGAGGGCAGAGTTTGGGAAGGTTTGAAGGCACTGAGGGTGGACAAGGTGCCAGACCCAGGTGGCATCCACCCTGGGGTACTGAAGGAGCTGGCAGAGGTCCTTGCATGACCTTTGGCAGACCTATTTAATGCCTCACTACATTCGGGGTGTGTACTTCAGGACTGGAGGATGGCTCATGTGGTGCCCCTCCACAAGAGTGGCCCCAAGGATGAACCAGGAAACTACAGACCAGTGAGCCTCACATCCATCGTGTGTAAGCTAATGGAGACTATCCTGAAGGAGAGGCTGGTGGCCCTCCTAAAGGCAAAAGGACTTCAGGACAGCGGACAGCATGGCTTCATACGGGGTAGATCCTGCCAAACCAACTTGGTGGAGTTCTATGACTGAGTAACTAGGCAACTGGACAGTGGCCATGCAGTGGATATCCTGTATCTGGACTTCAGTAAGGCATTCTATTCAGTGCCGCATGGAAGGCTGGGAAGTAAGTTAGTAGGCACAGGGGCGGGTGCAAAGCTGGTGAGATGGGTAGGAAACTGGCTTCAGGGAAGGCAACATAGGGCGGTGGTGGGTGGGGAGCTCTCACACCCATGGGTAGTGATGAGTGGTGTTCCACAGGGCTCAGTGTTGGGACCAGTGTTGTTTGGATATTCATTACAGACATATCATGGGACATCAAGCGCAAGATCAGTCTGTTTGCTGATGATACCAAGGTAGGAGCAGTGGTGGATGGCCTAGGGGGATGGCAGGGGTTGCAGGATGATCTGGCAAAGCTTGAAACCTGGTCAGACACCTGGCAACTGGGGTTTAATGCTAAAAAGTGCAAGGTGTTGCATTTTGGGATGAAGAACCCATGGAGGAGTTACCAGCTGGGGGGAGGGCAGCTAGCCCAGACAGAGGAGGAGAAGGATCTGGGGGTGCTTATTACAGGGTCAATGAACAACTCAGCACAATGTAGGAAGGCAGCTGCAAAGGCCAACAAAATGCTAAGTTGTATTGCAAAGCGTATATCCTCGAGGAGGGAGGAGGTGATTCTCCCACTGTGTAGGTCATTAGTTAGACCGCACCTGGAGTACTGCGTGCAGTACTGGCGCCCGTATCTGAAGAGGGACGTTAAGTTACTGGAGGGGGTGCAGCACAGGGCAACAAAGATGATCAATGGGGCTGGGGGACTTATATGAGAGGAGATTGAGGGAGTTGATCATGTACTCTCTGGAGGAGAGGAGGGACTGGGAGACATGATTGAAACCTTTAAGTACATGAAGGGAATAAACAAGACAGGTACAGAGGGGCTGTTCAAAGTAAGGGAGGGGAGGGACACCAGGGGCCATGATATGAGACTGAAGGAGGAAGGTTCAGGAGGGAGATGAGGAGACACTTTTTTACAGAGAGGGTGGTGGCTGCGTGGAATGCATTACCTGCAGAAGTGGTATCCAGTAGAACAGTGGACTGCTTCAAAAGGGGATGGGACAGGAAAAGGGGGAGGGTTAATGAAGGGGAAGGGTGGAAGGGAGGGGCACCTGCAGAATAAGGGGTGCTAGCTGCACATTCGAGCAGACTTGATAGACCTCTAGGCCTTTTTCTGCTGGCAAATATCGTATGTTCGTAAGTCGTTCGTTTCTTTTTTTAGGAAAATTCGCGATACTTTGTTGTTCTGTCAAAGTGGCTTTATCCAAAAAAGTTCGTCAACATGATCAGGCACACCCCTTCCCCGACCAAAGCTTGGGCACACATGCAACACGAAGAAGTCGTTTCATTCGATGACCATGACTATCATTAACAACCGGACTCCAGAAGGATGCTGATGAAATCTGTGAAGAAATAAAAAAATAAGAAACCATTACAGACAAAACTGAAAATATGATTCCCCGCACCAAAAAAAAAAAAAATACTTACCTTCATGTGCTTGAGAGTTATTCATTCCATTTAAGTGCAAAAAATTCTCATTGAGTACTGGAAGGTGCACAGCAACAGTTCGAGACAGAGTCACCTGTGTGATGCAGAAAAATAGCATGAGTACATGTCCATGTCAAGTTCAACACCCTCATCATCACCTACAAAATACACAACCATATATCTAAATATATATCTATATATATATCTATATATATAGATATATATATATATACTCACCAAGGCTACTATTACTGTACATCCAAAGGGCATCTTTCAATCCAGTTGAGATGATCACTTTTCACTTTTCTGCACACCAGGAGGATGCATTGTAGGCCTGCAGAAAAAATCTGGGAACTCTGTGCCACTTTTGTGCACATGACTGAGTGCACCATTAATTCTGGGGGACTTTGTATATGCGGAAACTGTCTCATTTCACTCTGTTACCACTTGTCAATTTTCTTAACACATGGAGGATGCATTCTGGGCCTGCAGAAAAAATCTGGGGACACTGTGCCACTTTTGTGTGCATGACTGAGTGCGCCATTAATTCAGGGGGACTTTGTATGTGCTGAAGCAGTCTCTGTTCACTTGGGTACCACTTGTCAATTTTCTGCACACAAAGAGGACGCATTGTGGGCCTGCAGAAAAAATATGGGGACTCAGTGCCACCACTGCGCGCATGACTGTCTGAGCCATTAATTCTGGGGACTTTGTATGTGCTGAAACAGTCTCATTTCACCCTGTTACCACTTGTCAATTTCCTGGACACATGGAAGATGCATTCTGGGCCTGCAGAAAAAATCTGGGGACTCTGTGCCACTTTTGTCGCATGACTGAGTCGCCATTAATTCTGGGGGACTTTGTATGTGCTGAAACACTCTCACTTCACTGTGTTACCACTTGTCAGTTTCTGGACACAAGACAGATGCCTTTTGCAGATGCAGAAAAATGAGGCACCAAAACAGCACACACACAAAACACACAGACACTTAACAGAAGGAAGGGCCCCAGAATCCAAAGTGTAATGCATACTGAAGACAACAAAATAGGGCATAAATACATACAAGGGTCAGAGATGTTGGAGGAATACATTTTATGATACATCAAGGAAGGTGTTGGTGGGGGTACATGGTGTGAAGAAACAAAACTAATGTGGGATCCGATGGTGATCCAGCAGCAGTTCCAGCATGGACATAATTTGAAGCTGATGTCCTACTATGTCATCCAGCCACTGTTACACAGCACTCATCCTCTCACTGTTCTCTCAGCAGCACTCCACAGAACTGCCAAGTCAGACAGTGTTACACCTTCTATGGTGTCCACTCATTCGACAGGCTGACCTCCTGGTGGTGTTGGTGGTGGTGGGGTGCTGGTGGAGCAACAGGTGCTGCTGTGGCCCTCCTCTTCTTAGGGATGCTGCTATGCACAGCGGCACCCTCTGCCATGGAATGGTCAGCAGGTGCAGACATGGTCCATTCTGTGGCAGCCTGCCACTCCAACTGGTGGTGATTAAGCATATGGGTGCGTTGTTCCCCAGTCCCCAGGTCACTCCCCCGGGTGCCACGTCGCACCTCCACCGCACATAGGCGATGCTTCACCACACTGCTGTCCCCCCTGACATAGTCAAAAAACTGTCAAACAGCGGAGGTGTGTGGAGGAGCAGGCACAGGCAGGAGAGGGCCAGATGAACTGGCAGTAGGCTGCTTTCACTGCTCAACACTGATGGGATCCACACCTGGGCCTGGGGGAACAGGCACATCCTGCTCCAAAGGACCTTGTGCTGGACTTGGTGGTGGTGGTGGTGGTTGAAGTGCCTCAGAGTCAGGAGGCAGTGCTGGCCCTGCTTCCGGGGGTTGAACACTCACAAGTTTAGAGCGGTCCAACAAAAATGGGTGACCATGCCACCCACGCATGCTCACGGTACAACACGTACTACCACGGTCTCCCAGAGCTACCCCAGCCCCAGACATTCCCTCACCCTGCTCCATCTCTCCTACTGTGCTCCCTCAGTCCGACCAATCACTACTCTGTCACATGACACAAGCACAACACACACACAGTCACACACACACAAATAACTAAGTAAGTATAGAGATAAGAAAAATAAAATTTATAGAAAGAACAAATTAAGTAAAAACAGTACAGAAAGACAAAAAATATAGCTTTTAAAAAGCTGTTGGGTTAACTATCAAATTTAACTCTCCTCCTCTGCAATCAAAACACTCCTCTATCTAATACACTCCTCTCTCAGTCTGCACAGGAGAAAGTGAAACTGTCTGTGTGACTCACTTCTTTCCTGCCTGACTGGACAGCATGTGACTTACAGTACTGTAAGCCATGTGATGTATAGGGTGGGGGCTGCCAAGTCTGAAACACCAAGTGGATCACTTAGAATCATAATGAGAGGCGAAGTCCATTGAAATCAATGACTTCACCTTCCATCTCATTCAGCCCAGCGAAGTGGTAATAAACAAGGCAGAGTGAGCACTTTGCATTGCCTATTCTGCGTAGCAGATTGGCAACGTGAAGTGTCCATTTCGCGTGCACTTCGCCAGCGGATTTTAAATTCACTGCATCTCTAGTCCTCCTTGTGTACAGAAAATTGACAAGTGGTAACGAAGTGAAAAGAGACTGTTTCAGCACATACAAAGTCCCCCAGAATTAATGGCGCACTCAGTCATGTGTGCAGTGGTGGCACAGAGTCCCCAGAATTTTTCTGCAGGCCCACAATGCATCCTCCTTGTGTGCAGAAGATTGACAAGTGGTAACGAAGTGAAAAGAGACTGTTTCAGCACATACAAAGTCCCCAGAATTAATGGCGTACTCAGTCATGCGGCGGTGGTGGCACAGAGTCCCCAGATTTTTTCTGCAGGCGCACAATGCATCCTCCTTGTGTGCAGAAAATTGACAAGTGGTAATGAGTGAAAAGAGACTGTTTCAGCACATACAAAGTCCCCAGAATTAATGGCGTACTCAGTCATGCACGCAGTGGTGGCACAGAATCCCAAATTTTTTTCTGCAGGCCCACAATGCATCCTCCTTGTGTGCAGAAAAGTGAAAAGTGATCATCTCAACTGGATTGAAAGGTGCTCTTTGGATGTACAGTTATAGTATCCTTGGTGAGTAGATATATATATAGATATATGGTTGTTTATTTTGTAGGTGATGATGAGGGAGGTTGAACTTGACATGGACATGTACTCATGCTATTGTTCTGCATCACACAGGTGACTCTGAACTGTTGCTGTGCACCTTCCAGTGCTCAATGAGAATTTTTTGCACTTAAATGGAAACGGATAACTCAAGCACATGGAGGTAAGTATTTATTTTTTTGGGGGTGGGGAATCATATTTTCAGTTTTGTCTGTAATGGTTTCTTATTTTTACTTCTTCACAGATTTCATCAGCATCCTTCTGGAGTCCGGTTGTTAATGATAGTTATGGTCATCAGATGAAGCGACTTCCTGCGTGTCGCATGTGCCCAAGTTCGGGTCGGGGGAGGGATTTGCCTGATGTTGACAAACTTTTTTGGATAAGGCCACTTTGACAGAACAACAAAGTATCGTGAATGTCCCTTAAAAAAGAAATGAATGACTTCTTAAAAGTTACAACTTCATTGTTATGTGTCCTTCCCTGGTTCTCAAATCTCAATCCCTATTGTCAAGTTACATTTCAGAGACACATCTTGTCAACTACTAAGGCAACCAGTTGTGTGCAATATTTGCAGCAGTCTTTACAAATCAATGAAATGGATGAAATAAAATCTTCATACTTACCAGAATGGATTTCACATGGACATTACATTGGTTCCTCTCTGTACGGTACATCTACAGCATCTTTCCCAACGAGTAACAGTGATGGAGCCTGTTGTTGTTCTCCTGTAAAAGAAACAAAAGAAGTGTACTGTATGTGTTTTGCCACTGCGGCTCTGAAAAGCTACAGAAAATAAAACAGACAACTTAAGAAAGTAAGGCAGCATAACAAACATGAGTGCACATACTCACTTTATGGTTTAAATATTAAGAAGCTGGTGGTGGTGGTGCACTGGTGGACTGGTGGTCCATGGGAGGCAGGCAGACTCTTGGTGGTGGCAGAGTTGGCTAACATCAGTCCCAGTGATGGTGGTGGTGGTCCGTGGGGGGCAGACAGACTCATGGTGGTAGCAGAGTTGTATAACATCAGTCCTGGTGGTGGTGGTGGTCCGTGGGGGGCAGACAGACTCTTGATGGCAGCAGAGTTGCATAACATCAGTCCCGGTGGTGGTGGTGGTCTGTGGGGGGCAGACAGACTCATGGTGGCAGCAGAGTTGCATAACATCAGTCCCGGTGGTGGTGGTGGTCTGTGGGGGGCAGACAGACTCATGGTGGCAGCAGACTTGGATAACATCAGTCCTGGTGGTGCTGGTGTGGGGGCAGATAGACTCATGGTGGCAGCAGACTTGGATAACATCAGTCCTGGTGGTGGTGGTGGTGTGGGGGGCAGACAGACTCATGGTGGCAGCAGACTTGGATAACATCAGTCCTGGTGGTGGTGGTGGTGTGGGGGCAGACAGACTCATGGTGGCAGCAGACTTGGATAACATCAGTCCCGTGGTGGTGGTGGTCTGGGGTGGGGGCACACCACCTTTTAAATACTGCAGTTAAAACCTGCCAACATTAACCACATCATCATCCTCATAATGAAAACTGCCCTCACAGTCATCGATGTCTGAAATCTGACCACTGGGAAATTTTTTCTCCATTGTGTCATCATCTACATCAGTGGTGGGCCGTTTCAGGCAGTCACTGCCAGTGCCACCAGGATGCTCCATTTCCATATCAGCAAGACCACCATGACTAGGCCGGGGTATGAATACCGAGGTTGCAGTCTGTGCTGGTATGTGCCTCTCATTCATTTTAATGAATGTTAGTAAACTAACATTTGCAGGAGACAGGTTTGTCCGATGATCCCTGACTATTGCACCTACTGATCTGAATACACTCTAAACACTTACACTGGAGGGTGGGCATGTGAGGTACTTCAGTGCCACTGCAGTCAGCTCTGGCTATTCACTGACCTTTCCACTCCAGTACAAAAGAGTATCTTCACTTATTGTCAGATGCCTGTTTTCAGACAAATATCACTCAACCATTCTTTGTGCAGCACTAAGTCTGATTGCTGACGCATCAGCCTGTTCCCCGGAATCATTGATTTCACAAATACCGTCTTGGGACAAAGCCTCCCAAAGCGGGTTGATGCCAACCACTTTGGATGACAGACCACCAGGAACTACAGTCCCCTTACCCTTGCATGATATGCTTGCTGGTCCTCCAGCTACACCTTCAGCTGGATTATGCTGCTGAGGTTTGCAAACCTTGGCACGTGACTTCTGTGCCCCCATGAACCAAACAAACCAGTTTATCACTGATATTTTTTACCTGTTCAGGCCCTCCCTCCAGTACTGATGCAATTCCACGTTTGTATCGTGGGTCCAGCATTGTTGCCATGGCAAAGTTGTCACTACGCTGAATGCTCACAGTGTGACGACTGTGGTCGAATACTGTCAGCATGTGTTGCAGCAACATACTGCTACCACCATCTTTGGCAACATCAAGGCTATGCTGTACATTCACCAGTGTCTGCCTCAGCACCCACAGCAGTGGAATTGATTGGCTAATGGAGGCAGACTCGCCACTCACTGCCTGTGTGGCATGTTCAAAAACGCCGCAAAATTGTTATTACAGAGTCCATGAGACACCACTGTTCAGTCATCATAGACATGGAGGCCCCAGAACTGTCACGGCTATTGTGCATAACAAGATATTCTGTGATGGCTTTGTATTGTTCATACAACCTCTCTGCCATGTATAACGTGGAGTTCCATCGGGTGACAACTTCCAGCTTCAAGCGGTGCTGAGGCAGGCTGTTTTGCATCTGTAACTGCCACAGCTGGTCACAAGCCTTTCCAGATCTTGAAAAGTAAGAGCAGATATGTTGTGCAATGATCAGCATTTTCTTTATGTCAGGGTGCTACAGAAACTCCTGAACCATAAGATTTAAACAGTGGGCCATGCATGGAACACGAAAAAAAACACCATCCATGATGCATTCCACCACATTTGACCCATTGTCACTTGCTATGAACCCAGCTCTCAGGGACTGAGGGTTTAGCCATCTGTCAATTTCAGTCAGTACCATGTCCAACATGTTCTCACCAGTGTGTGAACAGGTCACACTGTGCAAAGCAATTGTTGCATGCTGGCAAATTCCCAGAAGATTGCTACCACGACAATCCGCCTTCCTGCACTGATTAGTCACACTACCAGCACACAAACAACCCCGCGGCACCTGCGCCCAGTGTGCAGTTATACACAGATATGAACTCCCCGCTGTTTTGCCACTTGTCCACATATCCATACTTAAATGGATGAATGGAGAGGAGGAATGTTGAAGGGCATGTCTTACTGAGTCTGAGACAGTGCGGAACAACTCGGAAACAGCACGGGTAGAAAAGTATGTCCTGGATGGGACTTTTCATTTTGGAGAGGCATGGGCAGCAAACCGCTGGAACCCAGAATTCTCCACAAAGGAGAAGGGCAAAAGATCAATTGCCAGCATTTCCGCTACAGCAACATTAAGTTCACGTGACACTGTATGATTGGGGGGATACTTCAGCTTATGCACAAAAACACTCTGTAACGTGGGCTGACTTAAACATTTTACACGGGGTGTGTTTTTGGCCACAAATGGTTGTGTTCTGTGATGAATGGCATTGGCAGGGGGTGGAGTGTGGACATTTGATGAAGACGGTTGCACAGGTGATGATGACAAACCCAGAAATTATGTTATTTTTCCAGATTTGTCAACCTGGGTTGATGTACCACTTGCACTAAACATACTGCATTCACTACCACCACCACCACCACAAAATCTGCTACCCTCACCAGCCCTGGACAACATTTCAAAGTCATTATGGTCCTCCACCTCATCATGCCTGTAATAATCCTCTGCTCTTATTACCGCACTACTGCACACGTTTAATTTCCTACTGGGCTTAACAGTCATGGTAGGGGATAACATGCTGGCTATGGTTGCTGGTGATACGTGTGAATGCCCCAGTTTGGTATTAGCTGCCAGCTTGTGCTGGGTCCACAGAACCAAGTGCCTATTCTTATGAAGCGTATGCTGTCCTCTTGTCCCAAGATGGCTCCCCTTTTTACCTCAACTCACACACACATGACAAACCTGGCAGATTGCAACTGAACCATCATTTGCATCTTGAACAAAAAAATCCCAAACTAGGAACTGCTTTTAACATGTCCATGATGATGTGGCTTATTTAAGTCTGTTATTTTAAGCACTGAAGTGGGGGGGGCACGTGATGTTTCTGGCCCTGCACACCTGGACTGAACTGACCACCATGTCTACCTATCATATTGAGTAGTGGGTCATAATTATCATCATTATCCACTAAAACAGGTAAATCTGAAAGTTTTTATGGGAGTTCTGCAAACAGATTCAGACACAACCACTTTTAATTTCTTTTTCTCCTGTTCCCAACTGGGGTCAATTACATCATCATCATATTCATCAAAGTCACTGTCACACACATCCACATCTTCTGCTTGGATGCTAACATGTGGCCTGCATGTTGTAACATCAGCAACATCATCATCATCATCATCATCACATTCATCATCAGCATCTGCACCACCATCACCTGATATTTTTTTTACCACACTGTGAATCACTGTTGCATGGAAAATTAGTGATGTTAAGAGCCACGGTGGATGGAATATCACATTGTATGCTATCGTTGACATGATCATCAGAATCAGGTTCAGTTAATGGGATGTTACTGGGAAGTATGACATCATCTACACTGTCACTCACTTGCACTGCTTCACACTCAATATGTTTGGATATGGTACACTGGTCGGAATTAGAACTTGACCCAATAATGCTAATACTACCTCCACCACCGCTAACACCAGTAACACTAACACCACCGGCTGGGAAAACATCATCTCCTCTAACTATCAGTGAAGTTACTGATTGGGTTTTAAAAAGCATTGCAGGAGAAATACCTTTCCTCACATCAGCATTGCACTTCTCCATCCGCATACTACTACCACGCCCACAGACCCTCTTACTGCCAACTTTGTCATGGCCAGAGACAGCTTTACTTGCACGTCTCTTTGCAGGCATTTTGGGGATCAACCACAAATATTATTACCAAATTCAGATTTTGATACGTTCACTTTCTGACTGGAGGGTCGCTAGCTGGATGTGAAGCAAAATAAACAACTGTGGCTTCAGCAACAGATAAGAGGCTACTGTGTTGTGACACTGTCACGGAATTAAAACAACTTCAGTAACCAGTGGTGCTGATGGGGTCGCAAAAACATTCCAGTCTGGTAAAAAATACCTTTTCACCGTGGGGGGGGGGAGCCCTGAATACAGACAATGCTGATTTTTATGGCACTACAAGCAGCAAAACTAAGAACAGAGAACACGATTGCAGTACAAAATCAGGCAGCTACAGTGGATAGCAGGTTCACACTGCTGTGCTTAGTTGCACTTACACTAACCTGTGTCACAGATTTTAAAAGGATGTATTATATTTGATGCACGCAACACTGCACACACAACACAGAACACTTTGTGTACAATGCTGAATGAGGAATGCAATGCAAATGCAAACGTTCAGTGTACTTAGTGCCACGTAATGTAAATTTGTAATTTA
Source organism: Neoceratodus forsteri (assembly GCA_016271365.2). NCBI lineage: Eukaryota > Metazoa > Chordata > Ceratodontiformes > Ceratodontidae > Neoceratodus > Neoceratodus forsteri. The sequence continues at coordinate 91,365,190 of CM028136.1, forward strand.
AACAACCTGACCTTATGAAATGCTGCACCACATTCACGCAACAAACAGCAAGAAAATGTGTACTATCACTGACAATTTTACTATGTGTACAGTAACACAGTCAGTTATATAACAAAAATATTACCAAAACACAAAGAAATCACTAGTTCTCCAACTTAAATCTACCTACACACAGATACACCCCTTCCCCACACAGCACACTTCACTGTCTTTTACCACACACATTCATTGTTGTACATTTACATTCAAAATCCACACACAAACAAAAATGCTCGATGATGTGAGCATAGGAGGGTTTCCTACAATTGATGAACTACAGTTGGATCCCCCCCAAAAAAAGCAAAAAATGCTTTTTGAACAGTTTTTAAAATATTCCTACAGACAGCTGTCAGAGCACACTGTCTCCCACTCCTTCCTACTTATACTACCTCGAACTGAGGCTGTAAAGATCAATATAGAGCCCATGTGACCTGAACTCCCATGAATCACTGCAAAATCCGCCTTCGGAGCTCAAAAACAAGGCAAAGTGAGGCGAAGTGAACTGCCGCCAATGTACTTTGCCTTAAATTTGAAAGAGTAGTGACCAGTGGAGGCAGAGTAACGCGAAGTTGCTGTTTCCAATGGACTTCGCGTCCTCATTATAACGTGAATGACGCCACTTCGCGTTTCGGAGCATTCTGCGTCGCCTGTATCGCTGAACGCCTGTGGAGCGGATTGAGCCCACTCCCACCACTAAGAACAATGCATTTTGTTTCAAGGTAAACTACTTACAAGTAAAGGAATAGCCATGTGGTCTGCTGTAGAACCTAGCCTAGCCAACATGTAAATGGGAAAGTGGCAGGAGAAAAGCATCTACTCTGAAAAAATAAACCCATTTTTCTATAAAGTTGACCTGAGGAAAAGGATCATATATGATGTATTCCTCATTTGGAAGCGTTCAAGAGATGAGCTGAATGAGTTTGTCTGACAGGTTTCCACAAAATTCTAATGAAAACCATAAATTTAAGGTAACAACAGATATACAGGGAGTAAACTTTCTAGATCTGGACATACAGAAAAAAAGAAGAAGGCTGTCTACTAACAGATCTTTATAAGAAACCCACAGACTGCAACAGCCTGCTTCTGGCTAGTAGCTACTATCCATGGCACACAGTCAAAAATCTACCAAAAGCCAGTTCATGAGAATCTGAAGAAACTGCAGAACAGAGGATCTATAAACACCTAGAGCCTCAGAACTTACTGAATACCTTAGAAAGAGAAAATAAAGGGAAACAGACATGTTAGCATTTTCCGAAATACATGCTGCTATTGGCTGAGCATCCTCTGTGTATCAATGAGTAACAGCAAGAGATAGTGGACATAGACATAGTGACCACAAGAAAAGTCCATTCGTAAATGAAACAGTAAGCAACAAGGCTCCTTGCTTTAAGTATCAGTCTGCATGTGTATGGAACCTACTGGAGAAATAATTAATGTAAACATCACAAGTTGTATCCAGTTTCCATTATATATCAAATAGCAGAGATTCTACCCAACTTTCTGAGATTTTGAGAAATGCTTCCATTGGGATTGGATTTGCATGCAAATGGTAATGCTGTAAGAGGTTTAGTTTTTAATTGGAAAGGCTATGCCTGGAGTTCAATGACCAAGCAGCCAGCCACTCTCACTTCCTGAGCTATATAGGCAGTTCTTCTCAGCCTCATTGTGAAGCACTTTTTTTTTTGTAGCCAAAGGCTCTCTCAGTTTGTCCTCTGAGCTGGTTGGGGCCTACCCCCCCCTCACACCTGCTGTTCCTGCTTGTCTGCTGGATTTCATTTTTTCCTGCTACTGGTTTGTATTTTGTCTTCTGCTGCACTTGCTTCTTCTGTCTTTGTTTCCTGTTTTCTGTGTTTGTGTGTCTTTGGTTTCATTTTTGGGGGGGCTTTGTTTCTAAGCTCCTGGCATACTGCTGCTCCAGAGCTCATACTACTTGCTTTCAATTACTCACAACTCGAATTGCTTTCAGTTACAACACTCAAATTCTTTGCAATGCAATCACAAACATTATCTGTGTGTTCAGCTCAGCCATAGCTGCTTTCCATATTGCATACTTAATTGCTTTCACTTGATTCTGGCTCACACTGAACCTTGGCTATCAGCTCAGTCATGCTCAACTCATTCTACTTACCTCATTGCTGCAGTTCATTGCACTGCCTGTGACAGCTGCTTTCCGAGTATTGTGCCTCCTTTATTTTATGTTTATTGCAGTTTGCAAATCAGTGTACTCATTACAGATGCTGCTTCTATGTTTGTACACCTGCTTCAAGCTCTGAACCTTGCTATGCAGTTCAGTCCTGTTATTCCCTTTATACACTGCTGTTCTACTTTGAGGTTAGCTAAAGCTCCTGCTGAGGCTATTAAATTAGCTTTAATATCTGCATGTGCTTCTCGGCCCTTACATCGGTTCCTTGTTTGTTCTACAGCAGGGACTGGGAGGTGTTTGGGGGGGTCGTGGCCCATGTGGCTAATTATTTCTGTTTTAAATCCTGTCTTCACCACCAAAAATCCTCAGAGTTTGTCACCTTGATTTGGCATTGCAATGCCTGGCTGGCTTGCCCCACTATTCAGTGCTGTTTCATTGCTACTATGTTATGCAGGCCTATTTGCAGGTCCACTTATTACTACTCTGTTACTGACCTATGTGCAGGTCCACGCTTGCTTACGCAATTGTTGCTCATTGCTCATGCAAACCATTGCTTCATACCTACTGCCATCCCATCGGCTTCAGCCTCTGGTATTCTGCTGCACTCAATTCTGCATTCGACCTTGCAAGGTCTCAGCAATCAATGCTCATTATGATCTCAGCATGCTGTACTCATTCAGCTCGCCAGCTTTTCAGTTCTTAATCAATTTCTGGGGCATGCCGGCCATTCTATTCTGGTGCAGGGTTCCTGCAACCACGGTCTTGCTCTGCATTTAGTCTGCATCTTGAGCATGTCCAACTTGGGGCGGAATCCTTCTCACCTGGACCATAGCTGGGAATGTCCTTGCCCTGGGCTTGGCTTTAGCTGCCTGCTACTTGACAGCAGCTCCTGGTGTTGAACTTAAGACTAGCGGTGAAGGGTGGTTATGATGATCTCCTTTGGCTCTAGTGTTCCGCTATAACAGTTAGCCATTGATTTTAGCGGTTTCCCTAGAGAGGCACCTTCACCTCATTCTCCCTACGACTGTCTCTGATTCACCGGGTTTGAGTTTATGGCCGGGTAGGCCAGGTGAGTGCCTCAGCAGTCGTTGCTCTCCTCCTCTGCCTTGGCTGCATGTATTGTTGCAGAGTTTTCTCGCAACCTTCCATAACATTCCCGCTAGAGAGTTTGAGTGAGAGCCCTCCTCCAGACTGGAATATTTTCCACCTCCCTTTAATTGGGTTTTACAAATTGCAGCTGCAGAGCTGTCACTAAATAAACTATCCCAAGCAAGGAGGGAAGGCAACCTAGGCCTTGGATCCCCAGAAATGTCCTCCTCATAGGGTTTTTATCCTCTCCTCCGTTGCTTCAGGTCATAACTGTTAGCATAATAGTCCCTAGTTTCTTTAGGTAGGTAACACTGTTGGATGGAGGTGGAGGATGTCCTGATGTTCCCTCTATCCTTAAAGGATCCCCTCATTCTCAACACAAACCATCAGTATCATGCTATGCAAGCCTGGGTATTTCATTACATTATCATAGAAACATAGAAACATAGAAGTTGACGGCAGATAAGGACCGCAAGGCCCATCCAGTCTGCCCATTTCTTTTTCTACCTTATAAATGTGCCATCGGCCTTTGCTCTGTCAGTGACCTATCTATTCATAGTCATTTGTATTGCTCCCTTATGCCTATCCCATGCCTGTTTGAAGCCCTGCACTGTATTCATAGCCACCACTTCTTGTGGTAAGCCATTCCATGCATCTACCACCCTTTCTGTGAAAAAGAATTTCCTCCATTCCCCCTTAATCGGCCTCCTCTAATCTCATGCTGTGTCCTCTTGTCCTGCTATTTTTCTTATATTTAAACATGTTAGACTCTTTCACCTTGTTTATGCCCTTAAGGTGTTTAAATGTCTGATCATATCACCTCTCTCCTCCTTTGCTCAAGGGTATACATATTGAGCTCCGTTAATCTGTCCTTATATGTCTTCTGATGCAGTCCCTGCACCATTTTGGTTGCCCTTCTCTGGACTGCCTCAATTTGGTTAATGTCCTTGTGAAGGTGTGGCCTCAATACTGCATGCAGTACTCCAGATGGGGCCTAACCAATGTCTTGTACAGAGGGATTATTACCTCCTCTTACGACTTGTGATACCCCTACTAATACACCCTAACACCCCCAGCCTTACCTACTGCTTTAGAGGTCTGCTTGGATGATTTTAGGTCATCAGTGATGATGATGCCCAAGTCTCTTTCTTCCTTTGTGACTGCTAGCAACTCCTCCCAGCCTATAAGTGGCTTCAGGGTTTCTCTTCCCTATGTGCATGATTTTGCACTTCTTTGCATTAAATCCCAGTTGCCACTCTTCTGACCATTCTGCTTAGTTTATCCAGATCTCTTCTCATTCTGCCCACCCCATCTGGATCATCTACTCTGTTGCAGATCTTGGTGTCATCTGCAAACAGACAAGCCTACCCTCTAGTCCATCTCGAGGTCACTAATGAAGATGTTGAATAGGACTGGCCCCAGGACTGATCCCTGAGGTACCCACTTGGACTTGCATCTCTTCTGACTGTATACCATTTACCACCACTCTCTGTTTTCTGCCAGTCAACCAGTTTGCCACCCAGTTGACCAACTTCTGACCCACCCCGAGCCTACCTAGCTTATTTATCAATCTTCTATGTGGAACAGTGTCAAAGCTTTGCTGAAGTCAAGGTAGGCGACATCAACTGCTCCCCTTGGTCCACCACTCTGGTTACCCAGTCAAAGAAATCTATGAGATTAGTTTGACAGGACCTTCCTTTGTAAACCCATGCTGTCTTGGATCCTGTGCCCTATGGATTCCAGGTGTTGCACTATCCTTTCCTTAAGGAGTGCCTCTATAATCTTGCCCACTACTGAGGTAAGACTGACCGGTCTGTAGTTCCCGCCTCCTCCCTGCTACCACTCTTGTGGAGGGATCACATGAGCCTTTCTCCAGTCTTCTGGGACCTCTCCTGTGCTCAGAGACTCACTAAACAATTCTGCTAATGGCTCTGCTAGTTCCTCCTTTAGCTCCTTAAGTACCCTGGGATGTATGCCATCAGGTCCCATTGCCTTATCCACCCTGAGCTTAGCAAGCTCTTGTAGGACCCTTCTTTTGTGAAGGGAGTAGTGCTCACCTCCTCCCCTGTGTCCATGATGCTGAGCTGTGGGCCCTGCCCTACCTTCTCTTCAGTAAATACTGAGCAAAGTATCTATTTAGGATAGATGCCTTTACAGGGTCCTCCTCCTCACATGCTCCTTTTTTCCATTAAGCTTAGCAATACCCTCTGGACTTTCTCCTTCACTAATGTATCTATAGAAAGTCTTGTCACCTTCTTTACTGTTCGTGCTAGTGTTTCCTCAGTTTGGGACTTTGCCTGCCTTACTGCCTTACCTGCTTCCTTAGGGCAGTTTGGTATGCCTCCTATCTTCATCCCGCTGTGTTCCTTATATTTTCTGAAGGCCAGCCTTTGGCTCTGACCTTTTCTGCTACTATATTTGAGAACCAAAGTGGTTTCCTCTTCTTTTGCACTTCCTTTTCTGTCTAACACAATGGGATGTTGCTTCAAGTATTGTATCCTTAATGCTTGCCCACTTTGCCTGTACCTCCTCACCTGTGTTTCTTTTGCCAGGGCTAGCTTAACTCTGTTGGCCATCTTATCAAAGTCAGCTCCTCTGAAGTCCCATATTTTGCCTTGGAATGGGATGATTTAGATGTAGTAGTCAAATTGAACCATACCATGTGATGGTCACTGGCCCCAGGTGACCTCTACCTGGAGATCTGTGATCCCTCTTTGTTGGTCAGTACTAGATCTAGGATAGCCCTGTCTCTTGTGGGTTGCTGTACCAGTTGTTTGAGGCCCTCCCCTGCAGGGAATCCACTATGAGTCTAGTTCTGGCAGATGTTCCTGCTGGTATTGACCAATCTGTATCTGGCATGTTGAAGTCTCCCATTATCAGAACCTCCCTTTAGCTGTCATGTTTTGTATATCTTCTAACAGTAATGTGTCTATGTCCTCCCTCTGGTCTGGGGCCTGTAGACAACCCCAGTTCTTATGGCTGTCCCATTACCTGTTTCCAGGGTGACCCACAGTTCTTCTGGCTCCTTATGTGTATTCTGAATTTCTGTAGCTTTGATATTTTCATTAACATACAGGGCCACCCTCCCCCCTTTACCTCGGTCTCTTCTGAACAATACATATCCAGGTACTGAAGTCTCCCAGTGTGGTTACTGGTAAACCACGTCTCACTAATTACTACTATGTCCAGTTTGGCCTCTGACATTATTGCCTGCAGGTCTGGGATCTTATTTCCCAGGCTGTGAGCATTGTGTACATGATTTTCCATTGGCCAGATTTTGGTGTGTTAGTTGTTGGGTGAAGTTTGGCATTACCCCTGTGCATCGTATGGGAGACAAACCTTTTTCTTACCTGGTGATGCAAATGAATGGCAAACACGCGAATTCCTGTTTGACCACTAGCTGAGGGGAGGGTGTTCTTCCATTCGGCGATGGGTGCTGCACCCCTCCCCATTTGCTAGTTTAAATATTCTGCAAAGACGTCAAACTTCTGCCCCAATGCACTGACTCTCTTTAGTCAGATGCAGTCCATCAAATTTAAAGAACTTTGCTCCCAGAACTGTTGCCAGTTCCTACAAATCTGTGTCCTTTTCCTGGCACCAGTCCTTGAGCCACGTGTTTAGCTCCCTATCTCCCTTCTCTGACCTTCCGTCCATCTGCTCCCTTCTCCCAGACTGGCAGGATCTCAGAGAAGGAGATGCGGACGAAATAGATGATAGTTTGTCACCCAGCCTAGTCAGGTGTTCCTTGGTCTCCTCAACTGACCGGCTGGCGGGATCGATGTCCCTATGTGTACTAGGACATCAGTGTTTTCTCCTGCTTTGTTGAACAATTTTAGTAATGCGGTCAGTGTCTTCCATGCTGATGTACCTGGGAGACATCTGACCATCACCCTGGCTGGAGATGGGTATCAACTCCCGAATCATGGAGTCTCCTATGATCAGAAGTTTTTGGATTTCCTTTGTGCTTGCTTAGTTTTTGGTTCCTGATTTGGGTGAGTATTGTTGTGCTAGCTCCTGTAGCCGCAGTGTCCTGCTCAGCAGTGTCTTCTGCCTCTTTATTTGATTTCAGAGATAGAGGCAGATACCTGTTTGTAGTGTTTATATGGTTTTGGAGGTAATGTGTTGGAGAGCAGAGTGATGGGGCACCTGATTTGCTCCTCCTAATCACCTGCCAACCTCCTGGACCAACTACCCTCTGCGGTCGAGGTTTTTCTGTTGGATGCTGCGGAAATGGCGGGTGGTTCTTATAATGTATTTCCTCTTCAATATGAAATTTGAGGCGTGCAATCTCTGCCCATGCTGCCCGGAGCTGAGACCTGAGCATCTCAAACTGAGCATCTCATTGCATTATCAAACTGCCTATGCTTTTCTACTACTATGTTACAGTTACTGCTCCTACATCACTGTTACTGTTTGCTCATAAGCTTCATGTCACCTCCTTCTTTGGGATATGATTGTATTACATTTCTTTTGGGGATTCCTAAGGTACCTTTAGCCACTGGAATCATCCAATGGCACCTCTAGGGGTGGAACCCTCTCCGAGGATTCCTTGCCTTTCATACCCCTACAGGGTGGTAATTTCTCTGGAATAGAGAGTGCAAACGGCCAAAACAAAACTAACACAGTTGCACAAGCATAGTACTACACTGGCTGTGCAGGACATTGAAGTGGAAAGGCTATGCCTGGAGTTCGATGGCCAAGCAGCCAGCCACTCCCACTTCCTGAGCTATATAAGCAGTTCCTCTCAGCCTCATTGTGAAGCACTTTTTCTTTGCCCCACCATCCTCCCCTCCTCCTCCAGTGGCAGCACTCTCTCCTTAGATGGATTCCTAAGGTACCTTTAGCCACAGGAATCATCCCGTGGCACCTCTAAGGGTGGAACCCTCTCCCAGGGTTCTTGCCTTTCATACCCCTACAGGGTGGTAATTCCTCTGGAATAGAGAGTGTGAATGGTCAAAACCAAACTAACATGGTTGCACAAGCATAACACTATAATGGCTGCACAGGACATTGAATTTATTTTTTGTAATGGAAAGGCATATGAGCAAAACATTTTCCATTTTCACATGCATCCAGTTTAGGACAGACAGACAAATAGATTAGAGTATTCACAGGAAAGTGTGTAACATAAGCATAGAGAGTAATTACACAAGCAAAAAGACTTAAGGGTAATAAAGTGCCATCATACTGTATATAATACATCATGCTACAGGATGGGGATAGCAGGGGTCTATACACACAACAAACCAATTTGGAGGCAGTGACATAACTAATTGCTTCAGAGGTGGTGACAGGTTTGAGCAGACAATTACAGGAGAATCATGACCTGGAACAATTGCATGCTTTAGAACTGGAGAGGTGTCCCCTTAGGTTGCCCTGAATGATGCAGTTGAGGGACATTGGACCAGGGATGGGGGAAACTTGTTAAACAGTTTGATGTCCTTGCAGGAGAGGGTGTTTTGGCCTTGGATAGTGTGACAGAAAGGGAGGGAGAAGGAGATGTAGGAGTACTGTCTGGTGGTCTGTGTGAGGGCTGACCTGGGGGAAGAGGGAGATAATGCTGCAAGGTAAAAGTCCCAGAGCTAGTTTGTGGAAAAGGTCAGGGTTTTGCTATCAAGCCTGTCCTCGAGAAGGAGCCAGTAAGAACTATTTTTTTTATTTATATTTTATCCCAGTTTATTTTCCCCCATTTTCTCTCACACCTGGTCATGTGAAGGCATGCACGTGTCGTTGCTCCGAGGCACCTGCCCATTAGTTGCCACCCCATCCGCCCACCTGCGCTGCCTGTCAGACCTCCACCTGAAGGCAGTGGCACTACAGAAGGGCAACACAGATTCTCCCCAGGAGAGGATAGCTGCTGTTATGGCTGCTCAACCCTGCACCTTCCCTCCCACCCCCTCCAGCTGGTTCCCCAATGGTCCTGACTCATTCCTGAACCTGGGTTGCCGGTGTGGCACAAGATAAGGCATCCAGCGCATCATCCCTCAGCACCACTGGGCCAGCTAGAACTATTTTTTCTTGCTTCTTTTGACTAAGATTTGGTTATAACCAAATCTCAGTCAGAAGAAGCAAATCTGCATAACTACAGACTAACTACTGCTCCCTATTACTACTATCAGGGTTCCAGGCTCCACAGCCAAAACCAATGATAGTGTCTAAGGAAAAAACGAGTATGGCAATCAAACTGCAGAAACCTAAAGAAACTCCTGCGAGGTCTAATTCTACTACTCTTGATTATGTCAGGCAACATACACCCAAACCCTGGACTGCCTCTAACAAACCATAATGGCACAAGCAGATCTAGGTCCCTCTCACTTGCCAGCGTCAACATCTGGAGCCTGCTCAAAAAACTTGATTTCCTCTCTGCCTGGATCTCCCAACACAACCCTGATGTCCTATGAGTGGTTGAGACATGGTTGTCACCAAAAATCCCTGATGCTGCCGAGACCATACCCAGTTACACTCTCTTCAGGCTGGACAGACTTTCTAAAAAAGGGGGTGGCTGTGCACTATATCTTAAAGAGTCTCTGCTGGGGCACGCTCTCTCTCCTTACCCATCACTGGTGACAAATTTCAGGTTCTTGCCATAAACGTCCTTCTTGGGGCACACAAGAAAGCCCTGATTATAGCATCAGTATATATCCCACCCAGACAGATGAAAGCAAGCCTCAATCCACTCCTCACCTGCTTAAAAAGCCTTAAGCACAGCTCAGAAGAAATAGTGCTCTGGGACTTCAATGTAAACCGGCTTGCTCCCAGCGCAAGCAATTACAAGGATGCCCTATCTGCAGCAAATTTCACCTAGCTCATTACCACTCCAACAAGGGTCAACTATAACACAGCGTCTAATACCATACTGGACTGGAGTCTCACAAACCACCCCAAACACATCACCAATACCTCAGTCCTTCCTGACACTATAAGCAGTCACTCTCCAGTCCAGTGCCTATGGACTAATAAATTCATCAAACACCAGCTAAAACTGTCAACAGTAGGGTACTACTCAGGGGACACTTTGATGCGCTGAGGTCCCACCTACCACAACAAGAATGGTCTCCACTAGATACTGCCCCAGATGTAGATACTGCACTACAATTCTGTATCACCCAATTCAATCGACTTGGTCACTAAATCAGTGAATATCTGCATCGGTTTTCTCTATAGACATAAGCACAGCTTGACTCCTGAAGCCCTAAACCTAGCAATTCAAAGCTCCATTATCTCCATCATAGATTACGGGCTTATCATCTATGGAGCGGCCACAGCCACAGCATTAAAATGGATTTCATTAGCACTGAATAAGGCCTGCAGATTGCTAACTGGAATGGCCCACTGCACACACACATGTGACCTTTATCAACAGGCAAATTGGTTACAACTACAGGGAAGAATCACGTACCAAACCTGCCTCATATTAAAAAAGGCATCCATAGGTCTCATGCTCCCTGGAGTCCAGAATCTCCTCAGCCAAGCCATCAGCATTTGCAACACCAGAAGCTCAGAAAATTGCACACTACTGGTTACCCACTGACACACCTCCCAAGGACAGAGATCCTTTGCCGGAAGAGCCCCTAAAATGTTTAACTCCTGAGCAATGATACCACTAATTCATGTACCCTTGGCCTGTTTAAACATAAACTATGGCAGACTCTAATAGCAAGAACTGAGTGTGATTGTTTCACTTAGTCTACCACTTCCTCTACATCCCACCTATTTCTCCCCACTCCCCACCCCACCCTCCTACACCCCTTTTCCTCACACACATCCTGTTCTCTATCTCTCTCCTTGCACAGGCTACCTCCCCCCCACCCTGTTCCTCCTGACTTTTTTACATGCTCCCTCTGGACAGTCTCCCCTTTTCCTCCCTCCCTCCTCTACAGACATCCCATCCTCTCCATAATCTCTCCAGTAAGCCCTGTCTGCCCTGTTCTACTTAAAGTTAGTTCCTAGGTTACACTGTAGTAGTTTCTACCTGAGAATGCCGTTTTGGCTGCATTAATAACTGATTCACATTTTTTTCTTTTTTTTTTACTCACTTTCTTTGGGTCCTAACCCTGAATATGTATAATGTGTCATTGATCTTTGCTATCGTCTCATTGTACTGTTACCTGTATATACACATTTTCTACATTGTATTTAGTGCCTTCAGTACTATCTGTGTATCCTGACGTGGAACCTTCGTAAAAGAGCCTTTGGCTCAAAGGTGTTGAATCCGAAATTTAAATAAATAAATACATAAATAAATAAATAAATATCTGTACCTAATGAGTTTTTGTACTGTAGTATGACTTTTTTTTTTGTCTCGTTTATTTATGCACCCTACCTTCAGGGCATCTCTCAGGGTCTCTTCAACAGCCACTGGACACAACTGCCCACCTGAACTGACTTCTTCAGGCTACGTCAAGTATGCAGGGACTGGGCACTCCCCCGGTCCCTAGGAGCAGCCCCAGTCCCCAAGGAGAACCAGACAGATGGCCGGTGTTGGGCTTGAGATCGGTCGGACTGCCTCTGATCGCCGTTGCCTCACCCAAAGGGAGGGGGTATTTCTGTAGTTTTCTCCCATGGAGCACGGACGTGCAATGACGTCCCACCCAGTGTGTGCGCATACCTGCATGCACCTGGAAGAAGTCTCTGCCATGCTCCAATCTCCAGGCTTCTGCTACCATGCTCTACAGTGCTCCCAGTCTCTGCCAGGGGGTGCCAGTGCAACGGGAAATCCCAGAACCCTTCTCAGGACCAGGAGATCTGTCCTCAGACACTCAATACCAGTCCTCTCCTGCCAACCCCCCGGCTCCCTGAGCTGTTTCCCGAACTTGGGTCACTAGTGTAGCACGAGGTGTGGCGTCCAGCACCTCAATCCTCAGCGCCACCAGGCCAGCTGTAGTATGGCTTGTTATCATCATACCATGTATCCCATCTGCTGTGGACACCTCCATGCCTTAACACTTAGTGATTAGTAGATTATGCATGATTTACAAGAAAGAAAAAAGTTCTTGTGCTGCTCGAGTTGCAAAGTTACCATTTGCATGCAAATCTAATGACAACTGGAGCATTTGTCAAAATCTCAGCTTTCTGATATATTCATATCTACACACTTAATTATTAATTAAGTAAGTGATTTACACAAAGGAAAAAGTTATTGTACTGCTCAAGTTGCAGTGCTACTATTTGCATGCAAATCTGATCCCAGTTGGAGCACATTCAGAGTTGGGTAGACTCTTTGCTATTTGATGTATAATGGAAACTGGACACAATTTGTGTTGTTCACATTATTTCTCCAGTAGGTTCCATACAAATATGGACTAACACATGAAGCAAAGACCGTTGGACTTTTTTTATGGACACTAGTTTCTATGGAAGCTATCACTTGCTGTCACTCATTGATACATACAGGATGCTCAGCCAATAGGAGCTTTTATTTTTGAATATGCTAATTTCTTTCATTTAAATACCAACATTGCTATTGGCTGTGTTACCTCTGATAATGCCCCCAGTGGGAGGGGCCAAACATTATTTATTGAATTTTGTTGACTGGGTAGGTCCACAAAGACTAGAAGTCCCTTTTTCAGGTGCAATTTGGAGGGGGGGGCAATACAGATGTTAACCAACTGAAACTGAACCAGATTAAACCGTTGGTGGAATTCTTAGTGAATGGGGAAATTTGGCCAGGACACCAGGAAAATTCCCCTACTCCTACAGGTAGAGCCAGCTGCTATGTTTGCATGGCAGACGACTCTGAGACGCTGATGGAGCAAAATGTTGGAGCTGATGTGCAGTCTGAGCTTGCTTCCCCCACTGTGGTTCATGCAGGGGTTAGCACGAGTACTGTGGGTGCCTCTGTGGAGATTTGTGGCATGCAGCATGATGACCACCATGCAATGGGAGATTGCGGCTTGGCGGCCGAGTCCAATTTGTCAGTACCTGTGTTCCCGATGAGCACCTCGTTACCTCCAATTCAGACTGTAGCTTGTGATGTTGGCTTGGCTGATTTATTGCAAAACCTTAACGCTGATGTTCCTACTGTGTTACCAGCTTCTGCGTTGCACTCTGAGAAGCTGAATCTGACAACTTCAGATGGAATGATTCACCCGGATGACGTACATGCACTAGGAATGTGGAAGAGAACCACGCAAAGGGACTCCTACCCGACTGGTGACTGGTTGAAGGATAGTGCCTTGTCTGATGCAGGTTGGATTTTTACTGATGGGAAATGGATACTGGACTCTCAGTGGGAGACCTTTACACAGGACTCTTTACACACCAATTTGGGAACTACTGGGGACCCTTTGCAAGGTCAGACTTCATTTTTAAATGACACTCCTGCTTCTGAAGGGGGTGGAGCACCTGATACTGCTGATTTTTCAAGCACAAGGGTTCCTGAGGGTTCTCCACATCGTTCTCCTCCTGTTTCTCCCCCTCGAGCATAACAACACCCTGGGGCCCGATTTTCTGATCTATTTTGCAACAATAGAGTAGAACAAGCACCCAGAAGGAATACAGTTCACCTTCGCTATTGCGGAGGCCTTGAGAAACACCCTGACAGACTTTATGTTGCTAGAAAATTATTCAGAGACTCTCTGAACTTTCAGACAAATTATATATATGCTCTGATTAATGTAAGGGGTGAAGACACCTTCGATATTAGTTTTGAACCTTTTGCAGGTTTGGATAAATTTTGGAACAGATATGAAAACTGTAAATCACAGTCTCTGTGGTTACCTTTTTGGGCTATCCTGATTATGAAACCTCTTTATAAAGTAGTGCATAGTATGTTTAGGAATGAAGGGGTGAAAGTGGAAGATATTCTTTTCTGGCTAGAACACAAATGTACAGTTTTGGGGCCTCCAGAAACAGTTATTGATGGAGAAGGTATCTGGACGGGTAGTTGGAAATTCAGGGTGAAATTGAATATTGTGGGAAATGATGTGGTTCATATTCCTAACAGTTTTTTTCTTGGAAAGGATAGGGGAGTATGTTTCTACCCTGGGCAGCCTAAAAGCCTGTTACCAATGTGGCAGCAGGAGGCATCTCAGTAGCACCTGCGATAAGATTAAATGTGCTCTCTGTGGGGAATTTGACCATGATAGTGGAACTTGCAGGAATGTTTTTTGTTGCAATCTCTGTGATGAACAGGGTCACGCTGATCACCAGTGCCCTTGGGCTGGACAAAATAAACAAGGTGTATTAATAAGGAGGATCTTATTGATAATGCACAGGATAGATATCAGTCTAGGGATGTAACCCACTCAGGCCCTACTACTTTTGCTCCTTCTTCTGGTGCTGACCCGCTGCTTCTGCTTCAACTCCGACTGAGGATCCACAATTTTCAGAATCTGCCCAGGCCTCAGGGCCTCACTCAGCTGCACACTCTAATGACACTAACCCCCCACCCGTAACATACACGCCAGTCCTCTGCGGAGGTTTCTGGGACACCCCCAGTTGTGAACTCCTACCCAAACAGGATGGTAGTCCTCCACCCCTCTACTTTGAGTTTCAAATTCCCCACCAAAGATGGGTAACTAGAGCTTCTAGTTGGCACTTGAGCTAACCTTCTGAAATTCCTACTGAGAACCTTTCCACCTTCTGTAGGATCAGGAGGGTGGCTCAGAATCAGATGTTTCCACAAAATCTGGGTTTATTTCTGAAATGGATTGTGAGGAGGAAGGGAGTGGGGGGGGGTTCTGGACAATAAGAAAAAGAAAGAGAACAAACGAGAAAAACATGCTCCAAAACCTTGATGGTAATCTTTTTGTTTTAAACACTCTTGGCAGAAATTAAACTTGCTTCCTTAAATACTGGTAGTATTAAACATTATAAAAAAAGGATGACATGTTTACATTTTTGTTTCTTTCTACAAGCTGATATCAATTTTTTTACAGGAAACTAGATTTATATGTATTCATAATATCAGACAAGCATCTAAGCTGTGGACCAGAGGGCCTACATTTTGGTCCTGGGGGGAGGATGCAGCAGATGGCCTAGGCATTCTGTTCAACCATACTTCTGTCCATGTCTCTAGGCTGGTGGAGATACACCCAGGGAGGGCTTTGCTCTTGGATTGTGTTTATAAGGGTTTCCCTTTACGTCTTATTAATACTTATTCCCCTCAAGTTAAGACTTTACGGATTAAATTGTCTAATAGTATTCTGCCATATCTGTTTAATCGGAAACAGGTAATATGGGGTGGTGACATGAATTGTAGCCTAAATGTCAAGTTTAAGGATTCTGTCCAAACTAAAGTATATTGTGATTCCTAGCTTTATTGAAGGTTTTACAGACCACCTTCCTTAAGGATGCTTATAGAGACCTTCATAAAGATGTGGGAGCCACTTATAGGCACAGTGCCTTTTGTACTAGAATTGATTTCATTTTGTTATCAAAATTTTTGTTTCTCCATGCTTTTTTTCTTTGATTATGTGAATTACTAACATACTAACATACTAAAACGCCAGCAGAATAGGCCTAACGGTCTTTCGTGTCTGCTCGTTTGGTCAGTCCCCAACCTGGGTGCTGACCTTGCTGTCCCCCTTGCCTTCTCTGGCTTCTCCCTTCCCAGTTCCAGATATTCTTGCTGCATTGGATTTTGCTTCCAGAACCCTTCCCCTGTACCTGTCCCACCCCCTCTTGAACCCCTCCACTGTCTCTGCCTCCACCAGCCCCTAGGCAGTGCATTCCATGGCTCCACCACCCTCTCAGTGAAGTAGCACCTCCTCCTTTCTCCCTGAATCTTCCCCTCAAGCTTCCACCCATGCCTCTAGGTGGCCCCTTCCTCCTTCCTTCAAAGCACCCGACTGTTCCTCCCTGTTTACCCTCTTCATGTACCTAAAGACCTCTATCATGTCCCCCGGTCCCTTCTCTCTTCCAATGTGTACATATTTAGCTCTTCGAGCCTCTCTCATAGGTCCTGTCCCCAAGCCCCAAATCATTTTGGTTGCCCTCCTCTGGACCTCTCCAGGAGGTTAATGTCCCACTTTAAGTGTGGCCTCCAAAACTGCACGCAGTACTCAAGGTGCTGCCTCACCAAGCAGTTATACAGAGGGAGACTACCTCCTTCTGAGGTGATCCTCTAGCGATGCATCCCAGCATCATGTTGGCCTTGGCTGCTGCCTCCTACAAGTCTCAGAGTTGTTCATCTTGACATCCACCACCACCCCAGGTCCCTCTCAGCCATCGAGACTTGTAGCATTTCCCCAGGGTGTACACTTGGCCTGGGTTTCTGGCCCCCAGGTGGAGTACCTTGCATTTCCCTGCATTGAACCTCACCTTCCACTTTCTAGACCATCTTTCCAGAGCCTCCAGGTCCCCCTGTAGGGCCACCCTCCCCTCCTCCCCATCCACCACCGCCCCCAGTTTCGAGTCATCTGCAAAGAGACTCATCTCACTCCTGATTCCTGTCCTTATGTCAGATACATAGGCATTGAACAGAAGGGGCCCAAGGACTGATCCCTGTGGGACCCACTAATGAACCTCCTTGGGGATGAGACTATCCCACTGACTCGACCCTCTGGGTCCGGTCCTGGAGCCAATTGCCTATCCATCTGATCATCTGTTCCCACCCCATTTCTCCCAGCTTATCCAACAGGCCCACATGAGGAACAGAGTCAAATGCCTTGCTGAAGTCTAGAAAGAGGACATCCACTGGTCTACCCAGGTCCAAGGCACTTGTCACCCAGTCATAGAACTCCACCTCCTCCAATTCTCAGATCATTTGGTCCTGCTTTGTACAGTAAATATGCCTCTGTTTCCTCCTAGGTTTCCTGCAGTTACCTCTCAGTGGAAACTGAATTCCTCTTTATTACAAGATCTGGACATGCAACATAAATTACATTCCTCCTTGTTGCCTGGAACTCTGTGAGGGTGCTATATGATCCTCTGGCACATTGGTAGGCTGACACTGAAAAGATTTTAAGAATTTGTTCATTTCTTTTGGGAGGCATAAATGTAATCAGGATTATATTACTTATTTGGATTTTCATCAACAGTTTTATAGGTTGACTTCTTCACCAAATGTTGCTGATGTTAGGATCAAACAGCAGATAGGTATTGTCAACGGTCAAATGAGGCATTACCAATATGACCGTGTGGTGTCTTTACAGGCTAAAATGCAGTATGGTACTGTAAAGTCACCTTTGGCTGAGCCTTTTGTGGCTTGTAAACATCGGGTGGACAATAAATTAATGGACAGTCTTACAAATTCAGATGGGGCTTTAATAACTACTGCTGTTGGGATGCTCACATCATTAGGCAGTCTCTACAAAAACTTCAAGGGACTCGTTTTACTGCAGGGTGGGAAGATGTTCTTGCATGTGAGCTGTCAGTAACTTCTGAGGAAGAAAATGGTGATTTGGGTAAACCCATTTCTAAAGAAGAAATTAGGCAGGAAATCACTAATTTGGCTTTGGGTGTTGCCTGGGGTGGATGATCTTATTAATGAGTTTTACAAATTTTTTTGGATGACGTGTGATATTTTGCATGTGGTTTACAATAAGATTTTGGACATGGAGGTTATGCCTCATGATTCTTCGGCTGCCATACTTCTCTATTGATTTAAAAAAAGGTAATAAGGCTGATATAGGGAATTGGAGGCCTATCAGTTTGCTCAATACGGACTATAAACTTTAACCAGCTATTTTGTGCCATAGCTCGCAAAAGGTTGCTTCTCATTTAATACATCCTGTCCAAACCTGCTCCATCCTGGGGAGAAATATACAGCAACATTTTTTTGCATAATATTTGTGAGTTTGGGCAACAAAGGCATTTATCAGGTTATCTTTTGGCATTAGAACAAACCAAGGCCTTTGACAGGGTATCCCATGATTTTCTTTGGCAGGTGCTTGAACGTTATGGACTCTCTTTTTGTTTTAGGACTTGGATAAGTCTCCTTTATAAAGAAGCAAAAATATTCCCTACGGTGAATGGAGAGGTAAGAGAGGCTCTAATTTTACAGAGGGGAGTTAGACAGGGATGTCCCCTTAGTCCCCTATTGTATACATTTATTTTGGATCCTATTGTAAAAGAGATCTTTAAGGATGATACTGTTTGGGGATTATCACCATCCTCATTTTTGGAACCCCAAAAATTGGCAGTTTATGCTGATAATATTGCAGTCACTGTTCCTGACTCTGAATCAGGTATGGCAGCTTTGCAGGTTTTAGATGGGCATGCGAGCTTGGCAGGGGCAGCTATTAATTATTCTAAAAGCATTGGGGTATATGTTGGTGATGGGGTACCTAACTCCAGGACTGGGCAAATTTCTATTTCCAGAGATTCAATTAAAATTCTCGGGTGTCATTTTGGTTCTGGAGATTTGGCTTATTTAAATTGGGAAGAGAAAATAAGAGTAGGAGAAATGAAAGTGCAAGTTTGGAAAACATAGGCATTGTCTAAAACTAAAAGGGTCTTGATAGTTAAGAAATTTTTGCTCCCTTTATTTTTGTATGTTTGTACCTCTTTCCCTATTCCAAGTTGTTTAGAGACTAGATTGTATAGCAATTTTTTTTCCAGATGGTTTGGGGGAGTCGTCTAAATCTGGTTAAACGGGAATTTACTTATTTACCAGTTAAGAAAGGGGGTCTTGGTATCATACATCCTTTGTTTTTTTATTTTTCTTTCTTTTTTCTTACAATGCTTCCCGAAACAGGGGGTAGTAGACACCATTGGGATGGTTGGACGGATCTACTGTTTCGGCCTTTTTTATTAAAATAGGGGGAATCAAGTCCTAAACTATGTGCCACCTTAGACATCCCAGATTTTGCTATTGCTGCCATAAGGAAACTTAAACAGTGGGGGTTTACAAAAGAGCATCTTATGACTCTGCATTGTAAATTTTTATACATTGATATCATGCAGAGAAATTCTACTTGTCAGGTTGATTTCTCTAGATGTGTACCTACGAAACTGGGAAATGCTTTGCATACTCTGGTTGACAAGCGAATTCTGGTCCACATGTGGGATGTGCAGTGGCTTTGTTGTCATGGCAGATTGGGGTGAAGGGAAATTTAAAACATAAGCCTTTGTTGGAAAGACAATGCATTAGATTGGAAAGCAATGGTTTAGAAGAAACTATGGAGCATTTCTTCTTTACATGTGTATATGCTAGACAATTTTGGCAAGATTTAGCTTCTAAGTGGCATTGGGGTTTGGCAACACTGGTTACTTATGAGACTTTGGTTCTGGGAGATTATACTTTTTTTTTTTTTCAGAATATCACCCCAGTACTTTGAATCTGCTGTTCGTATGCCTTAAGTATTATTTGTGGCAAGCTCGATGTCAATATTCTTTACAGCATTTGAATGACCCAACTTTGACTGTGATCACACAATTGAAACAACAGTTAGTAAACAGAAAGACATTGAACAAACACTTCTTACTGTTCTGAAGTTTCGGATTCTCTGGAAACATGTTTTTTGGCTGTAATAATTTATTCATTTGGGAGTTTTTCTGCAAACCCCTCTTTTTTTACTAAGTGTATCACTGTTTAGATTGATACTTCATTTTTATTTTTTGATTTTGTTGTGTTTCTTATATATTTGGTGGGGTGCTTGGGTGATCAAACATTTTTTCATAATTTATCACTGTGATTTGTATTATATTTGTTTTTCTTTTTCCCAATTATTGGTTTTGATTCACACTGTCCTGGTACTGATGTATTGTTTTCTTTTTTCAATAAAAATCCTCCTACTCTTCCTGTAGGGGGATCATGCTGTTCTGAGTAAGAATGGTAGACGGTTTGTGGAGAACAGAAGAGGAGAATGCAGTTTTGCAGCAGCAGTCCAGTGTGCAATCCCCAGCTAGGGCTGTGGAATCACAAGGGGATTATATGCACAGTGAGAGCAGAGTCGAGACTGGAGAGACCCGAGGAGATATGCATGGAGTAGCACATGCAGTGGGGAGAATTTCTTTCAGAATTATATTGACAGATGAGGCTGGGATTCGAACTCATGATGTGAGTTCTGTGGACTCTAAAGGGTTAACATGCGCTTCAGAGGAGCCCTTGACTGAGGTGGGTGTGGCCTTTCAAGCTTCAAGTGAGGCAGCAACTGGTCACTGGCATGGCTGGAACAGCACCTCTGCTCTCCACACCACCAGGTCAGCTTATGGTATGTTTAAGGCTGCAAACCCTTTCAAGTCTTTGGCTTTTAAATATTGGCTGCCTCATCTCCAGGACCCTCAGTGGCCTCTTTGGGGACACTAACTGGCAAGTGCCTACCATCCTTCCTAGTGAAAATTGAGCAAAAGTAATCATTAAGGATGGCGACCTTTTCCTGTCCTCCTTGGTCACCCTACCCCTCAGCTAGCCTTATGATTCCTCCTTTTTCTTCCTTTTCCCCTAATAGATCTGAAGAACTGTTTTTCTCTGCTCTTGACCCTCTGCAATATACAGCTCTGTGCCTGTGTATTTAGCACACAGTACATGAAAATATAGCACTATAAAAAAACCAAAATATTTTGGTGTGCACGGTACCAAACAAAACTCAGAGGAAGATTTAAACAATAACACACAACAGGGCATGCATTTCTAGAGAATTAATGCATGCCCCAGGTAAATAGGAAGGCTTGAGGCCAACGACTGAGTAACTTTCAATGCACCTGGGAAGTTTATTAATTTTCAAGAAACCCATGCTCTGGAGTGGGTTATGGCATTTATAAATGGATTTTTTAATTTATTTTCCCTTAGGTTGTTACTTGGTTGAATATACGAGTTTAGTAACAAAGGCAGAGTGCAGAAGTTCAATTATTTTGAAGAAACCTGTGCCCTACTGTGAGTTAAAGTGAAAAAGTGGAAACATTTTTATTTTAATGGAAAAAGGTTTTATTTTCATTTAGTCCCAGCTCTGAGTGATTACATTTCCTCTGCACAATGGTCTCTACTTGACCATCCCCTTTCCCACCTGGCCTGCCTCTCCAGAAAGGAGTGTCACCTCCTGGGGGTCTCTTTATACTCCCATACTTTACCTCCACATACCTTACAATGGCTCCCCTCCAGGTCTCCCTTTTATACTTTTCTACTACTTTTGCTGGTTGGCAATATTGAACCCAACCCAGGCCCTAGTACCACCCCTAAACACCTCTCCAATCCCATTTGGAGTACTACACATGGCATAAAGATTTCTCATATGAACATAAGTCGCCTCCCTCCAAAACTACAGAAACTAGAGGCTTGGTTGGCCCTCTACAAACTTGACATTCTAGGGATCTCTGAGATGTGGCTAAATCCATCCATCCCAGCCTCACTGTTCTACTCCAAGAGTTATACCCCTTGCAGGCATGACCGCTCAGAAAGGGAAAAAGGTGGCGATGTGATGCTGCTCATCAGAGACCATCTGACAGCTTCCACCACCTCTATAAGCCCCAGTGGTAGCAACGGCCTGGAATGGATTATAGTGGAACTAACCTTTGTCTTCTACAAGAAATTATATGTAGGATACATATACAGTCCCCTAAGGCAGGCTTGTCAGGACTCGAGCAACTCATGACCACAATAAGCAGCCTATCCCCCTCTAGGGATCTGATCATGCTTGGAGATCTAAACCTAAACTAGCTCAGCAATCATTAGACCTAGTACTCTGAGTTGCTCAAGCAATTAGATCTTGTGCAGATCATCTCCAGCTATACACGACACAACAACCAATCCACCAGTCATTCCCTAATAGACTGGATCATCACTAATACAGTGGACAGAATTTCCACATCGGGGGTGTTAGCAGACTCTATTAGTGACCACTCTCCCATCTTCTGCACTTGGACCTGCAAGAGACCCCATACTCCCCAAAAAACAATATAATTCATGGATTTTTCTAGGCTATCCCCTGAGTGCCTTAGAGTTGACATACTAGCAGTAGACTGGAACATGTATTATTCCCTAACTGACGTGGACTCCACACATGACATCCTCTGTACAAGACAGACACTGTCCAGGCCAGTCTGTTGTCATAGGGGCAGGGCACTGACCTGCAACGCTAGTGACCCAGGTTTGGGAACAGACCTGGGACCTTGGAGGGCCAGTGGGGGGGGAGAAGGATCGAGCATCTGAGGACTGCTCTCCTCCAGGGGGGAGGGTGGGGAGTGTGTCGGTGTTACAAAGACACCTAGCTGAGGCTAGGTGCACCACTTACACTGATGCCAACACGTTCGGAGAGCAGGGCGGATGCTGGTCATCATTGCACATCCCCGGCCTCGCAAATAAATAGGGGAGAAAAATTGCCACCTACCTGCCAAGATGGCGCTCGCACCTCAGCTGCGATCACCTCCAGGCTGACTCCCGACCTATCCCGTCGATTGCGACACCTTAAGAAGGGCCAGGTGCCACAACCCCACCCTGGTTGGCAAGCCAGGGGGTATTGGGAGCCGCAGCTGATGTGGGAGTGGCAGCCGAAGGGGTCCGTGACCGAGCCGAGGTAACGGCGGTAGGTGGCACCAAAAAAGTATTAATAAAAAAAAGACAGACAGACCCTGTCCTGTTACAACTTGCAGTGTTAGGGGCACCAACTCTAGATGGCTATCCAGAGAACTGCTCAGGAAAATAAAGCAGAGGGACAATGCTTGGGTCTTATATAAGGCCAACCCCTCTACGGCTACATGGAACTCATACCGAGCTCTCCTCAATATCTGCAAACATGAGGCCAAACTCTGAAAGACATCATACCTTAAAAACCAACAGTCACAAAACCTAGGCAACCCCCACAGATTTTGTTCTTCTATCAACTCAAATCTGACATTAGGCAGAGTTCCATTTGCCCGCACACGGACATACTGTAGGCTTAGCTACCAAGCCAAATGTCGTAGCAGACCTACTAAACTGGAAATTCACCAGCCTGCAGCCCTACCTGGACAAACTTCCCACATAGGACTACAATGATCAGGAGGTCACTGGAAATCTCAAACTCCACCCAGTGCTCCTTGCCTAGACGATATTTCCCCAAAGGACTCCAATGGCCCATAGGTCACTGGCAATCCCAACATTCCACACAGTCCTCCCTTCCACTTAAAAAGTTCCACCCCAAGGAGGTTCATAGACTCCTCATGGTGGTCCCCAAGTCCAGCAGTGCTGGCAGTGATGGCCTCTGCCCTGGTTTCCTGAGACTAGCTGCTCTCTACATTACATCACCCCTGGCCTTTCACTACACCATGTCCCTAGCTATCTCCTCTATACCAAGACTGTGGAAACAAGCCAGAGTAGTCCCCATATTTAAATCTGGGGATCCCAAACTCATGAAGAACTATAGATCAATCTCCATACTGTCATACCTCAGCAAAGTGTTGGAGAGGATAGTCTTCCATCAATTATCTCACTACATAGATGACCATGGCATACTTTCCCCACTTCAATACAGTTTCAGGAAGGGATTCAGCACTACCACAGCTACAGCCTGTGTCACTGACCACGTGCTCAGATGTGCCAGTGAAGATATGCTAACTGGAGCAGTCTTCATCGACTTATCCAAAGCCTTTGATTTTGTAAACTACAACCTCCTTATTCAAAATTTGGCTCCTTGGCCTTTCTGAGGGTCTGCAAACTGGTTTAACTACTACTTTTCTAAGAGGTCACAAAGAGTCTGTGTCAGTGGATCTCTCTCGACTCCCTAGAGGTGACCAGTGGGTCCCACAAAGATCCATACTAGGCCCTATCCTATAGTCCCAATTCATCAATAGCCTACTATATATTAACCCTGGTTGCCGATCAATAATGTATGGATGATCTAATCCTGTACAGGAGCAACCACAGTCTGCACTCCTGTTGCACTCCCTTGCTCAAGATTTCACAATCACACACAACTGGGTTTCAGCTAATAGACTTCTAGTTAAAAAGAAAAACAAAACCATGCTTTTCAGATCTAGACAGAAGATCTCCAAAATACCCACATCATTGGTCAACTCCCTCTCAATCATGGCCCCTGATGGTACGGTCCTGGAGCAAGTCATGAGTTACAAATACCTTGGGGTCACACTGGACTCTTCTCTCACTTTCAGTGAACATATAGGAACTATGATCAAGAGAGTTCACCAACAGATTGTTTGCTACCACCTGAAACAATTTTCTACCCCTGAAGTGGGACTGATGATCAGATGAGGTACAATGCTCCCTCTCCTGGATTACTGCTCTCCTGTCATTTCCCAGATGTCCTTTCCTTTTCCACTCCCTTCCTTCCTGGGTGGCAGTATAGCGGTGGTTTAAGGCTCTGAGCTGCCATCCGGGAGACCTGGGTTTGAATCCTACAGCCCCCACTTGCACACTGTGTGACCCTGAGCAAGTTATTTAACTGCCTTGTGACCTCCACATGGGGACCCTTGTTTATTAAACCCTGGTGGTGGGCTCCATCTCCCCATGTAGACCCTTTGCTTCAAGCAATGTAGAAAGAGATAAGGTCCTCATCTCAACAACTGCTTTGTGTCCCACATTCCAAAATTAGCATGGGCCAGAGAGCTTTCTCTGTTGTGGCTCCTAAGCTGTGGAATGGCCTCCACCTCTACCCTCAACATAGGCTCTACTCTGGCCTTCAAATCAAACTTGTCAGTAGCCCTACTGGTACATAGATACATAGATATGTAAACAGTGTCAGCAGATAAGGGCCTATGGCCCACCTAGTCTGCCCATTTGAGTTTGTAACTTCAGTTTATGTTTTCCTAGAACACTGTTGCCCCTACCTCGCCTCCAGAATTCTTTTGTCTATCCCATGCATTCTTAAATCCTGTGATTGTTTCAGCCCCCACCACTTCCTCAGGCAGGGTGTTCCACTTGTCCACCACCTGTTCTGTGAAGAAATTCTTCCTCACATTTCCTCTGAATCGTCCTCCCTCCAACTTCATCCCATGCCCTCTAGTCCTGGAACATCTTTTTCGCTTAAAAATAGTGTATTCTTGCACCCTGTTTCTCCCTGTAAGATACTTCTATGTCTCTATCATGTCTCCTCTCTCCCTCCTGTCCTCCGGGGAGTACATATTCAATTCCTTCAACCTGTTCTCATAGGACTTGTGATGCAATCCATGTACCATCTTTGTTGCCCTCCTCTGAACCTTCTCTAGCAGCTGTATGCAATTGCACCCCTTAACCACCACGGCACCTGCAATTGCACTCTATAATTACTCCAGTATCTCTCACTGCCCTCCCTTGCCTGGGTAGTAACACTACTTGCTACCACTTGCCCTCCTTCGGGTGCTTTATCAGCCTCAGTACCACTTACCACACTCCTTTCCCCAGTGGCTCTATATGTCAATCTATTGTACTGTGGGATTTAATCCACTGAATCCTTATACACTTTGTGTGTTACATTCTATTACTTGTCACTCATCCTATCTACGCCTCTTGTATTTTATTCTTTTGTATGTCTTTATGCCTTCCTGTATTTTTATTGTGCCATCTCTATGGCCTGGGTCATGCCTGAAAAACGGTCCCTAGGACCAGTGTACCCACCAGGTTAACAAACAACAAATAAAAAAAGTTAGGTTGTTGCCAGGCAGAATAGGGCAGGTTAGTTACAAACTGTTGGTATACCAGGGATTAATGAATGAACAGTCAGGTGATCTGTTTAGACCAATGAAATTGCTAGGATTCTAAAGGATTCTGAAACCCATTTTATAAATTCAAACACTACCGGTAACTTCAACATTTACTAACTATAGATATTTAATACAAACCTAACATTAAAGCAGCAGTGCAGCAATGTCGTGCAAAGTATATGACCCCCACCTTTTAATAATTGTAACACATTCTAGACATCTTCAAGTTTCACTTACTGTCAAAACTGCCCAGTTTATCCAGAACTGAGGCATTTTATAAATGTTTTGGATTACATTTTCCTCTAGGAAAAAAAGAAGCCCACTTCATCAAACACAGAAATAACCCTGTAAAACTGACAAATGGCTTGGATCAACCCATTTTATAAGTACTTTTCCTGTACTGTACTGTCCTGTATAGTATTCTGCAGTCGAGTTCATGTTCACAAGGACACAGCTGGATGTACTGTAAGCTATTGTTTAAGTTACTGTGCTATCCATGTCAATATTATAAATCTGTAATGTTAGCAGAAGGGAGGATAAGCAAGCCAAAATATCACAGAAGACACTTTTGAAAAAAACATGATTTTTATACACATTTCAGCTTACAGTATACTTATTTTTTTGTTGGATTTAATGTCCCCTTTTCCAATAAGTATACATATTACCATGAAAACAGGGTCCCTGTCATCAAGACCTCATTTTCTCTGGCTGCATGCCAACACCTGACATCATAAATGAAAGGCTTGCCTGTAGTTCGGTGGACAAGCAGCCAGCCACTCCCACTTCCTGAGCTATATAAGCATTTAATTTTCTTTGCAGCCAAAGGGTCTGTCAGTTTTTCCTCTGAGCTGGTTAGGCCTCCACCAGGGCCTGCCCCCCCGCTCCTGCTTGTCTCTGCTGGGCTTCTGTGTTTATTTTTCTACTTCTGGATTGTATTTTGCCTTCGGCTGTGTGTGCTTCCTTCCTTTTTGTGGGGGGACTTTGTTTCTGGGGCTCATACTGCTTGCTTTTACTTACTCACAACTCTCAAATGACTTGCTCAGCAACTCCTAGCATTCTGCTACGCAGAGCTCATGCTACTGCTTTCAATTACCTAAAGCTAAAGCCACTGCTGCTGACTGTTTACTTTAATTACTATTGTACCCAGTGCCTGTGTTTTACACTGTTCTCACCACGCTCAAACTACTGCAATTATTATCTGTGTGTTTCAGCTCAGCCATAGCTGCTCCATGTTGCATACTCAATTCTTTTCATCTGACAACAGTTTACTGACCTTAGCTGTGCTGCTCATTGCTGATCTCATTCCACTTGCAGCTTCATTGCACTGCCTGGCTACACGTGTCAAGCATTGTCTCCTGTTTTATTGCACTTACAGTACAATTCTGAGGTCAGCCAACTAAGCTCCTGCTGAGGCTGTTAATATAGTTTTGTTATTAAAATTGCCTCACTGCTGAAAATCCTCAGAGTGTTTGTTAGCTTGATTTAGCTATTCCTGTTTGGCTGGCTTGCCCCAATTCAGTGTTGTTTAATTGCTATACCATATGTTATGCAGGTCCTCCTATCACTACTACTGCTTATTGACCCATGTGCAGGTCCACTCTGCTTATGCAGCCATTGCTCCTTGCTTACGCAAACATTGTTTCATGCCTACTTCCATTCCCTTGGCTTCAGCTTGGGAGTCTGCTGCACTCAATCTGCATTCAATCTTGCAAGGTCTCAGCACTCAATGCTTTTTACGATCTCAGCACGCCGTGCTCATTCCGCTCACCAGCTTTTCAGCTCTCAATCACTTTCTGGGGCATGCCAGCCATTCTATTCTGGCGCAGTGTTCCTGCAGCCGACGGTCTCACTCTGTTTTAGTCCGCATCTTGAGCGTGTCCAACTTGAAGTGGGATCCTTCTCACCTGGCCCATAGATGGGAATGTCTTCGCCCTGGGCTTGGCTTTAGCTGCCTGCTATGCAACAGCAGCTCCTGGTGTATAATTTAAGACTAGCAGTGAAGGGTGGTTACGACGATCTCCTTTGGCTCTAGTGTTCCACTATAATGGTTAGCCATTGTCTTTAGTGGTTTCCCTAGTTAGGCACCTTCACTGCATCCTCCCTACAACTACCTCTGGTTCACCTGGTTTGATTTAGGGTGGGTAGGCCAGGTGAGTGCCTCAGCAGTTGTTGTTGTCCTCCTGCACCTTGGATGCATGTACTGTTGCAGAGTTTTCTTGCAACCTTCCAAGGAGTTCCCGCTAGAGGGCTTGAGTGACAGCCTTCCTCCAAATTGGAATATTTTCCACCTCCCTTTAATTGGGTTTTCCAAATTGCAGCTGCAGAGCCATCACTAAATAAACTATCCAAAGCCTGGAGGGAAGGCAACCTAGGCCTTGGATCCTCAGAGATTTCCTCCTCATAGGGTTTTTTTTTCTCTCCTCCATTACCTCAGGTCGTAACACTTAGATAGCTTAGTTGTTTCCCCTAGTTTCTTTAGGTAGGTTCCGTTGTTGGATGGAGGTGGAGGATGTCCTGCCATTCCTTCTCTCCTTAGGGGATCCCCTACTCTCAAAGAAAACCATCAGTATCATGCTATTCAGACCTGGGCAGTCATTATGACAACTGAGCATCTCATTGCATTATCAAACTGCCTATACTTCTCTACTACTTCATTACAGTTACTACTCCTATGTCACATTCACTGCTTGGTCATATGCTTCATGTTGCCTTCTTTTCGTGGATGATACTACATTTTTGGGGGGGGATTCCTAAGGTACCTTCAGCCACAGGAACCATCCAGTTGCACTTCTAGGGATGGAACCCTCTCCGAGGGTTGCCTTAAATACCTACAAGGTGGTAATTCCTCTGGAATAGAGAGAGTGCTAATGGCCAAAACCAAACTAGCACAGTTGCACAAGCATAACACTATACTGTCTGTATAGGCCAGTGAAATGAAAGGCTTGCCTGTAGTTCAATGGCCAAGCAGCCAGCCACTCCCACTTCCTGAGCTATATAAGCATTTCTTTAAGCCTCGCTGTGAAGCATTTTTTTTGCCCCACCATCCTCCCACCACCTCACCCAGTGGCAGCACTCTCCTTAGGGGCATTCCTAAGGTACCTTTAGCCATGGGAACTGTTCTGTTGCACTCTAGGGGTGGAACCTTCTCCAAGGGTTCCTTGTATCTGCACTCTACAGGGTGGTAATTCCTCAGGAATAGAGAGTGAAAACCAAAACAAACTAACACAGTTACACAAGTATAACACTATACTGGCTGCATAGGCCAGTGAATCCTCTGTTTAGAACATCATACCAACAGGGGCAGCTGCAATAAGCTGTGAGCTGCACACAGGGCAGACTTGATAGACCTCTGGGCCTTTTTCTCCAGTGTTTTCATATGTTCATATATCCATTTCCTCAGTGTGGTAGAGGACTGAGGCAGGAAGCAGAGACAGACCACGGGAAAAGGTACAAGCACAAATACTTTTGTTTTAGTCATAACACAACAATAACAAAATTATATATTTTATCAGATGGCTTCAGAATGGCAAACAGATTTGGAGACATTTGTCAGCTGTTTTATGTTGGTTATAAACAGAACATTTGATTCAGCAAAGTCTCTGAACTCTATATCTGCTCCCTTTTAAGCAATAGTAAAATACCTTGCAGCTTCAGTTGACCTGTCTGGTTAGGTTAGATCTTTCTTCCTCTGTGTTTCCTAGGTAGTCTTTACTTTCTTCTCAGAGTTCAGAGTGTCAAGGAAGAGCAACCCCCCCCACAATCAAGCTTTCTGTTGCTTTTTATTAATTTTCTGACCTTCTTGATGTTTTGTTCTGAGAACATCGCACTTAAACGCTGTCCTTTCTGAGTGTGCTGAGACAAACAACCAAACAAGAAAAACAACTCTAGGGAACACTAGAAAACAGTAACTTCTTCCTGCCTTTAAAGGGACATTGTCAACCTTTTTTGCATTATGTTATTTTTAGGTAAAAACTCACACTTTACGATTGCTTACATTCTCTAAAATCCATTGATGTTGCTGGTTGTTTTATCTGCCTCTTTGCTTATTAGAACTGAAATGCATAGTAACGTATAGCTATACCCAGCCCTGTTTTGCTTCAAATCATTGAACTACTCTAACTGCATACTTCCCAAGCATTAGAAACACCCTCAAACAGTGCAGCCACTCATGATACAATAGTCCCCTCTACTCTACTGAATGAATAGATTGTGTTGGGGGTGTTCCAGAGTCCAGGAAAGATGCAGTGGAGTCGGTCAGAAATGTGAACAAACATGTTTTGGGTGGTATCACCAGTATGGTGGGCACTCAGTTTTTCATTTTTTTCCATATGTAATTTTATGTTTTTTCCCTCTTTTGCACCCCATACCAAGACCCCGGCAGACAAAGGAAACTGAATCAAACTACCAGTTGAATCAATAGTCACAATGAATGTAAATAATCATAAAATGTGTTTTTGAGTTTGCGCATGTACTACAGACTCTTTGGAATAGTGACTTTTGAGGGATGTGACACTGTCTGTCCAATGCAGAGTGCTCTGTAAGGGGCTCAACAGTATCACACCAATCATCAGCCAGACTTTTACAAGATAATATCAGACACTATATTAGTTCAGCCCAATCGGGGGTAAATACTTTTCAGTTAGCTATCAGTGCGATGCAGAGAAGGCATTTGACAGGGTTGACTGGGGTTTCCTTACAGCAGTGTTGTCCAAGTTTGGATTAGGGGAACATTTCATTAATGCAGCCGCTGCCAGATAAGGATAAGGGTAGGATATCAAGAGCATAAGATAGCACTTTATGCTGACGACACCCTTCTCTTTGTAGGTGACCCAGTTAACTCCCTCCAGTCCCTCTTAGATACCATAAACAGATTTCACCAGTTGAAGGGATATAAGATCAACCTCAACAAATCAGAAGCTATGGTAATTAGTGGTACCCCTCCCACAGAATTTTGGGCACAGTTTCCATTTGCATGGGCCCCCCGTAATACTTTTCGATATCTAGGTATTCAGATATCTGCTAATATCACTAAGCTGTTTACCAGTAACTATCAAAAATTGCTTAATACCCTCAAACAAGATACTGCTCGATGGAAGCTTCTTCCTCTGATGTTATACGGGAGCATACATTCTATAAAAATGAATGTCCTCCCTAGACTACTTTTCTTAATTCAGACACTTCCCTTCTCCCTCCCACTTCCTTTCTGGAAGGATTTGGATTCCATTATTTCTAGAATTCTTTGACAGAGAAAGAGACCAAGGCTTTTTTTATCATTTACGAAGTATGCTGACCCCCGTAAATACTATTTGGCAGCTCAAGCCTCTTGGCTGTACTCCTGGGCAAAACAGATGGTGGAGGCTGGGTGGTATTCAATGGAGGCAGACCAACTATTGGAGTTTCCACTTTGGGCACTACCCACAGCCTCCATATCATCACAATTACTTAGCAGGGTAACAAACCCACGGACCAGGCACACTTTGAAATCTTGTATTCAGCTCCGTAGATGCTTGGGGGTGCCCAAGGGTATTAGCCCACTAGCTCTTATTAGACACCATGAATCCTTTGCTCCTCCTAATCTTGATCAGGGTTATAGATTTTGGGAAATCAAGGGCCTTACCAGATTTTTCACTTTATACATCAAGGGACATGCACCACTTTTTCTTATCTACAACAAAAATATGGGCTACTATGAGAAGATCATTTCTGTTTTCTTCAAGTACAGCATCTTATTCAACAATCTACCCACTTACAATGGTTACAAAGACCCTGGCAGAAGTAGGAGCTCTTTATAACTGGATTACACTGAATGTGAGGTGCAACCCATTTCACAGATATATACCCTGATAATTGCACAATTTTCACAGAGCACGGATCAGATCCAACTAAAATTGGAAAGTGAAACAAATCATAATATTGCTATGCAAGACTGGCTCTGTGAACTGCAACAAGGTTGGCACAGAACATCTTCTCCATCATGTGGAGAATTTCAGTGGAAGTTGTTGGTGCGCTTTTTTAGAACCCCTGTTGTTACTCAGCATTTTGGCTTCAGCTTTTACCATCTAAGAAACATCACCAGGTTTAAGCCCCTTATGCCACCCATGGACCATTCCACATTGGTACATGCCTTTTGTGTTGTCTAGGCTTCACCATTGTAATGCACTCTACCTCGGGGTCTCAGGGGTACCTCCACTGGCTGCAGCTAGTGCAGAATGCAGCAGCCAGGTTGTTGGTGGAGCAGCCTAAATTTGGCCACATCACCCTGGTGCTGTGGGAGCTGCACTGGCTGCTGGTCAGGTCCCTCCATTCCTCTTCGAGGGGCCTGCTAGTGATTCCCAGGATGAGGCTAAAAAATGCCAGTGACAGAGCTTTCATTGTCGCAGCCCCATCCTGTGGGATTTGCACTGTCCAGCTGTTCGAGATGCCCCTTCGATTGAGGTGTTTAAGGCCCACCTCAAGGCCCACCTGTTCAGTCAGGCTTTCCCTGACCAGGTGGGCTGAGTTTGAGAATCTCTCCTGCTTAATTGCCCTTCTTTTATTTCCTGAACCTATTTTATTTTGCGTTTAATGCTGCTGATCTTAATTTATATTTTGCATCGTTTTATGAGGTGATGCAAATTTATTAGGTTTTGTATGGTGCCCAGAGCCTCTGGGATTGAGCACCAGAAAAATAAAACTTGCCTGTGAGCCTTTAACTGTATTTAATTGTATTATTGCCATGTAACTTGCTTGTTCTGTTTCCTGCATTGTATTTACCTTATTACTGTTTTGTCCCATCTATGTGACGTGGAACCTTTGTAAATGAGTCTCTGACTCAAAGGTATTTTCTGAATTCTGAATAAATAAATAAAAATAAAACATACTCCTCCCTCTGCTGTCATAATTGTGGTATGGCAGGATCTCACTATCACATTTTTTGGAGTTGCCCCCTGTTACAATCTTTTTGACAGTTGATACATATACAACAAATTCTTGGGTTATCCCTTCCCTCAGATTTTCCCTATTTAATTTTAGGTATCCACAACAGGATCCTACTTCTCATGTCTAAACCAACTAGATGACTGTACCATGTGCTTAGAGTGGCTGCACTTAAATGTATTACCCTGACCTAGTTATCAGCTGAGCCTTCGACAGTAGCACTCTGGGTAAGGAAAGTGAAGGAACTGGAGATCATGGACGGAATCACAGCTACCCTCAGGCTCCACTTAGATAAATCATGGAAATGTGGAGGCCATGGCATTTGGGAATGGAGCAAGAGGGGTTTGGTGGGAGGGTTAAGGAGGGAAATCCAGACTCACAGCTAGGCAGTGAACCAGAATAGACTGCTGCATGGTGCATGGGGGGTGTTGAGGAGTAGCTCCTCACCGCACCATCCCACTACATTCACATTCATATTCAGATTTAATTAGTCCCTGTACTTTCTTATAGCTGACTCGTTGCTCTACTCATGTCTTGTAAAAGTACTACCTAGGGGTCATAGAAGCACACCACACACAAAGTCAGTTTATCACTCTTTCTCTTATTTATTTTATTTTCCCAGCATAGACTGTTAAAGTTATGGATGATCTGTTCTTTCTTTAATTTTTCTCTTCATACTGATACTATGCTGTTTGGACATTTATTAATGAAAACAGTCGCAGAGCTATCACATTTTTAATTGTCTTCATACGGACTGAAATCAGTTGATGGACAATTTTGTCTACAGTAGTTTACATTCGTGGAAACGCTGTATGTTTTGGACATTTAGCGATGCATTGGATTCTTTTTCCTTTTGAACTCTCATTCATCATCCACCTACAAGGAGAAAAATCAAAAAGGTCATACTACAACTTTCATTGCTCTGTGTATCAGTATGGTTGTTATTGTTAATGCATGATTGGATGCTCTACATTGTACTGGTATTCATTTGTGCCTTAATAAAAATTTAAGTGAAAAAAAAAGAAATGTTTTAGAGTTTGCAGTATAATCACACACCAAATGAAGCATAGAATCAAATCATAGAATCATAGAAGCTGTTGGCAGAAAAAGGACACAAGTGGCCCATTGAGTCTGCTCCCCCGTTCATCCACACTCTCCTGCCCACCCCTCTTCTCTCCGACTAATCCCTATGGCTGTCCCATGCCCTCTTGAATATCCCCACCATTTCAGCTGCCACCACCTCCACCGGCAGACGGTTCCAGGGGTCCATCACCCTTTTAGTGAAATAATGTGCCCTTAAACTGCCCCTGAATTTCCCCCCCTCCGACCTCAGACTATGGCCCCTTGTTCCATCCATGCTCTTCCTCTTGAAGAGGCTCCCTTCAGCTGCCCTCTTAATCCCATTCACGTATTTTAACATTTCAATCGTGTCACCCTCTCCTTCTAGTCTCCAGTGAGTACAGGTCCAGCTCTCTCAGCCTTTCCTTTATAGGACAGCCGATGCATGCCTTGCACCATCTTTATTGCCCTCCTCTGAACCCT
The DNA here is from genome assembly GCA_016271365.2 of Neoceratodus forsteri. Lineage (NCBI taxonomy): Eukaryota > Metazoa > Chordata > Ceratodontiformes > Ceratodontidae > Neoceratodus > Neoceratodus forsteri. The sequence goes on from CM028136.1 coordinate 91,399,415, forward strand.
CCACATCCCATCTATCTCCTTTCACAGGTGGGGTCTCCAGAACTGGACCCCATACTCCAGATGAGGCCTCATCATGGACTTGTAGAGGGGTATAAGTACTTCCCTCTTCCTGCTCATTATACATCTCCTAATGCATGCCAGAATTCCATTTACATTGCCCACTGCATTCCTGCACTGGTTCCCCACCTTGAAGTCATCTGAAATTATAATCCCCAGATCCCTTTCCTGCCTTGATGCCTTTATTTCCTCCCCCTGAGTGTGTATTTGGCCTGCAGAGTATTATGTCCTATGTGCATTACTGTACACTTCTTGGCATTAGATCCCAGTTGCCATGCTTCCTACCACTCCCCTAACTTCTTCAGGTCCCTTCACATTGCCTCCACCCCCCCGTAGTGTCCACCCTGTTACAGATCTTTGTATCGCCAGCAAATAGGCACACCTTCCCTCCAGTCCCTCAGCTATGTCTCCAATAAATTTATTGAATAGTAAGGGACTGCAGCACCAGCACTGACCCCTGGGGCACCCTGCTTGTCACTGTCCCCTCACTAGAGTACACCCCATTTACTACCACCCTCTGGCTTCTGTCCCTCAGCTCATTTTCCACCCATCTTGTTATTTTTGGCCCCACCCCCATGCTTTTCAGCTTATTGACAATCCTTCTGTGATGTACACAGCCAAAGGCCTTCCTGAAATCCAGGTAGGCCACATCCACCACCCCTCCCTGGTTCACCACCCTCATTATCCAATCAAAAAATTCAATGAGGTTCATCTGGCATGACTTTCCTGCAGTGAAGCCATGCTGCCTATCTTTCTATCATTATAGCAGTGTCAGTGGCTCAGTAGGCAGCACACTCGCATCTGATGCCAGGAGATCAGAGGGCAGTGGGTTCAGTTCCCACATCTGGCACTTGGGTTAAAATCCCAGTACTGACACTGTAGTGCAGCATGAGAGGGGTGCTGCACTTCTGAGGTGCCGTCTTTTGGATGAGGCGTTAAACCGAGGTCCCATCTGCCTGGATTGGTGGTAGTTCAGGTGGATGTTAAAGATCCCATGGCACTTATCGAAAAGAGTAGGGGAATTTATTGAAATTACAAATCAGACAAAAGAAATATACAAACTGTCAAAAGAACAAATCAAACCAACTTCATGTTACAGGAAAATCAGAAATAGTAATCCAAGGCATGTTTCGCCAGTTTGCTTCTAGAACATGTTGTGGAAATATAATACATTCGTTCTGAAAAATATTAACTAGTTCTTTAATAACATTCTGAATAATAACTGCAAGAGAGTATTTTTTGTTGTAGCATAAAACCACATCTGGCAGTCCATATATACCATTTTAAAACTAAACAAACAATATTCAATGTACCATTATGAAACTGTTGCCAACCAGAATGGTAAATACCATACATTAATTCTTCAGATGTCATAAGAGAAAATATAGCTACAGACCAAGAACTCACTAATGTTGACCAAAACGGCTTTATAAATGAACACAAAAAAAATAAATGTTCAATAGTTTCTCCTGCTGACATACACTCAGGCCTTATACAGCCCGTTCAGTGTGCTGTTTGTGCTTAATTACTTTTACATTAATCTTACCAAGGCAACTAAGCCAATGGAAATCCCACAGATGTCTTGGAACCCTTTTCTCCATCAATAAAGACAGATGAGTGTCTTGCAAATGTAAGGTCGGTGAGGAAAAGTTATTTTTCAACAAATGGGGTAAAGATACTGTGGTACAATTGTTTTCTGGTAGTGCCAAGTATCATGCAACTAGAGACTCCCATAATTGTAATTTTACAAATATTTCTCTATAGAAACTAGGGAGTATAAGATCTTGTCTCAAATGGGTGCCCTTGACCCTTTCCAAATAGAAAACCATTGTTGACTAGCATCATAAAAATATGAAGCCCAAACCTTATCCTCATTAACCACTAAAGGCCAAAAGCTATATAAAAACATACAATAAAAACACTAATGGGTTAACCATATTTAACCCTCCATGTGAGTAAGGTAAGTAGGTAATATTTCTTTTTATAGGATTTAACCTACTATCACACTGCCCAAAAAATAAACTCAGTAAACTAGCTTCCAATTTTTTTTTTGGGGAATACTCACAAACATAAAGAAACTGAGGTAACAGTTTTGTCTTTATCAACATCGCACATTTCTTTTATCCATTTTACAGGTATTCCACTGTGACACCATTCTATTTCCAAGGTCTATTTTGAAGTCAAATTCAAAAATTTAAATTGCTTAAACCCCATAACAATCCTAAAATTTTAATAGGATGAGAAAAATGGGAATACCAGAAATCAGGAGCCAGTTTGTAGTCGTGTTCCTAAATATATACCTTGACATTTAGGCATGTTTAAACTTGCTCCTGAAGCAAAAGAATAAGCAGTACATACAACAATTGCCAAAGAAATGGACTGTACATCTGATTAAAGAAGGCATAAATCATCCACAAATGCAATACACCATGCAGGACTTTGTAAATTCCCTACCTGCTGAGATCTGATTCCAGAATGTGCACTTACGTACCTCAATAAAGGGTCGATACAAAAAACATAGAAGAGTGGGCTAAGGGGACAACCTTGCCGAACTCCCCTATGTACAGAGACTAATGGCTCAACATAGCCATTAACTAAAGGAGTGACAGTAGCAGATTCATACACTAATTCAATCCACTGTATAAACTTCCCCGGGACATTATAACATTTCAAAACTTCCCACATATAACAATGACTAATAGAGTCAAAGGCTTTACTTTGATCTAGGGAGCACAAGAAGCCCTCAACTTCCTTCTTTGTACTTCTAGTAGTTATTTCTTTCAGTAAAAGGAGATGTTCCAAAATATTTGAATGTTTTACTGAGCATGCTTGTGCTGGACTAATTACATAATTTGCCACTTGTTGCAACCTTACAGTTAAAATCTTCACCAGTAGCTTGAAATCTGTATTTAAAAGACAAATTGGTCTCCAGTTAGTCAAGAGATGCCAATCTCCAGTCTTATATATATAAACCAGGGAGCCCTGTACCATATTAAAGGGTAATGCAGTCTGTAACATACAAGAAAAACTTGGGCCAATTCCGATCCAAAATGTCTGCAAAGCGGTAAACTTCAGTAGTCAAGCCATCTTTCCTGGAGATTTATTGACCGCATAGACTTGACAGCCTGTTGTATTTCAGAAAAATGGATATCTTTTAGTAGGTCCTGAGTTAAGGTAACCGGGAACTCAGGAATCTTAAAATGTCCCAGAAATTCGTGGAATCAATCCAACTCTATGTCATTTTGGGGAAAAGTAGATTTTGTATGAGTATATACAAGATCCATCATTTCTTGATGTGCATTGTGTATATGTCCTAAAGAATCTTTTAAACTATCTACTCTTTTTGACTGAGCCCATTGTTTACAAATATCATACGGACAATAGTAGAAAGTGCTCCTTTTAAATTAAAACGTTGAGGAAAGGCTAAAACAGCAGCTTTTTGTTGATGAAATTTTAACATATGTTCTTTAAAATGTGAAATCTGGGTACGATAGTCATGTGTAGAGGTATATGATAGGGAAATTAAAATTGTAGTTGTTGTCTATCACGTAGATGTTTTAAATAACGTATGTCCTTGTCTTTCTTACTCAAAACTTTTAGTAAAATAATCAATTCTTTCTTTAGATCTTCCCACCATTGTACCGGTGAATTATATAAACAAAATACTGTTTTTTTTGCAGATTAAAAAATACTATAATGTATGGTAGAACGCTGTTAACCTTAGGAAATCATCATTTCCTAAGGTTGTTAACCTATCGATGTGACGTAGACATGTTGTTAACCTAGCGATGCTACGTCACATCGATAGGTTAACAACAGCCATTGGTCTGAGCATGTGCGCGCTTTTTTTTTTTTTCAGCGGGGAACCGACGGATGAACAGCAGCGGTTAGGAAGGAATGAACGTCGCCACGGTGACTAGTTAGCAAAAAGTAAGCAGCCTTTTATGTGGGACCATACACTATAAAATAATGTATGGTCCCTCTTTTGGCAACGGTCAGTATTAACCGTCCAAGGTTGCCATGGCGGCGTAACCTCTCGAGCTTCGCTCTTGAGGTTTACACGGTCGCCCTGGCAACCTCTCGACAGTTAACTGACCAGTTACTGATAGAGGACCATACATTATCCTCTATGTAATTGCATGTGATAGCATTCTTTACTCAATAATGAAAAATTGCATTTCCACAAGCCCCTCCTCATCTGAACCCTTTGTCCTAGTTCAAAACAAAGTAAGGAATGATCAGAATATTCCACAGCCTGAATTCTAGCTGTAGAAAAAAAGGAATGTTGGGAGATAAAGAAAAAAATAAGCTCTAGTAGATAGTGTACCTTTACAGAAAGTCGGTACAATTTTTTAAGGTGATAAAACATAACATCAACTAGGTCTGCCTTTTGGAGTATGTCCTTTAAACAGTTAGAATCGCAATATGATTTCAAGGTTGTAGTCTGTAATCCTCTATCTCTTTTCTCCAATCCACAATTGAAATCCCCCCCAAATTACTTGTTGTGCAGTATGCAAGTATGGCTGTATTCATTTAAAAAGTGACACCCTATCAGCTTTAGATTGCATTGCATAGATATTAATGAGTCGATATAAAGTCCCCTGAACACAAACATCTAAAAGTAAAGCTTTTCCCGGGACCAAATCCAGCAGTCTAGAACATGTATATTCAATGCCTTTAAACAAAATCCTTACCCCGAGCATTGGTCTGTATCTATTGACCAAAAGAAGGCCCTTCGTATCAAGCAGTAGTACCATTATGAATATCTAGCACAGTGTGCAGTCTTGTATCCTGTAGAAAATAAACACCTGATTGTTGAAGATTTAAAGCAGAAAAACAGCATTTCTTTTCCTCAGGCTCTTAATACTGTTTACATTTACTGAGGTAAAAAAGAGACATACAAAGATAAAAGAAATAAGCCATCATTTTTTAACCTTACTCTAGTACCCAGTCTAGCTTTTAGTTTAACATGAGGTGTTTTTTTCCTGCAGACTCAGTAAGAGGGTGGTCTGAGGTGTTTCAGTTTGCTCCACCTTCCCATCTCCTACCACAGAACAGAAGTCTGAAAGTATTTCAGAGTCACTATCTGCAGTAGGGAGAGTCTGGTATCAATTTTGAAGGGGAATGGTCTGTATTTTGGCTAATTTTGAGGCCGGGGATGGTTTCTCAGATCTTTTACGAGCCAGAATGCCTTTTCTGGCAGCATATGCCATGGGGGGGGCATGGCTTCCTCATGGACTTCTACAGTTGGCAGAGATTCTACTTCCAAATCATCTTTGCTAACCTGTGGCTGATAATTTGTGGGAGCGTGAGACAAGTCCACTAAGGGGTCTGTTCATGATTCTACTACCACTGCTGGAGAGGTCACAGTCAGTGGGAAGTGGGGGGTAGGCGGGGAGGAAGAGAGGATAGTATAGGTCCAGACTGTCGCTGGTCAGCAACTGCAATAAGCTGCCGCTGCTCCTGCTAACTCTCCAGGATTCGAAATATGAGCAGCCCATGAACAGCTTTGATAGGAATGCCAGTTTTATCACATAAGCTACAAATAATTTCATTTAAACAGTTATTACTAACATGTCCTAATTCATTGCAGAGAGAACATCTTACTTTATTGCAAACGCTACTCATATGACCTTCTGAGCCACATTTATAACAGGCCTTCAGTTGGCCTGAATAAAACAAGACCCCCCTATCACGCCCAAGAAAAAAGGAATTTGGCAAATGCTTTAGACCATCACTTGTGGAGGAAAGCAAAACTTTGAATTTCCAGCCCCCAGTCCAATAATGCTCACTTCAAAAATAGCAGTAGGTCCTTCCAGAACAGTACAGCGTTGTTTCACCCAATAAGTTAGATCAGTTACACTAACCCCTTTATTACGAAATAGCACAGTTACAAATTTTATTGCTGGCTTTATCAGAGGTATTGCTTCAAAAGGGTCCACAAGGGAGAGTTTTGAAGTTCACTATATTTTTTCCAAAAACGTTCCAAATAATTTGCGGTCTTGAAGCTAATATCAAAAGTGTGTTCGCCTGACACATGGATGAGGGCACATATTTCAGTTGCAAACAAACGTAATGAGTCTTTTATCAGCATTTTTCCCACATAGATACGATCTGGAACACAGTCTAAGCCTCCTTTATAGAGTAAACATAGAGCATTGTAACGTTTAGCAGGGGTCACAGGTAGATGAAATAAGGAGGCAAAAGATTTCTGAGGTTTGTCAGGTTTAATGCTTAAAGGAGCATCTGGAACAAGGGACTCAGGTTGGTCAGGTAAAGGGTTTTCAATCAGGAGTGAGTTGGGCAAATTTGGTGGTGAAATACTATCAGAGACAGGTATTCTAGTCTGTCCCACAGATGTGGAGATTGTAATGTAGGATGTACCTGAAACCCAGCGTTTGCCATCAGTTGTTTTTTCCCACCCTGCAGCCAACAAAGTGGGGTCCGCAGACCATGGCTTTTCATTATCAGGCTGCTTAATCACCTCAGAGGTGGACGGTTCATTTGAAGAGGTCAAAATCTGGCATGTGGCATCACAGGCTGACTCATCCTGCAAGGCCTTTGATGCTGCCACATCAGCTGCTCGAATCAGCTGTGCAGTCAGTTTTGACAGCAGTAAATTTGATGCTTCAGAAGGCTCTACTGCCAAATGTTTTGGGCTGATAAGAGGAGTATCCTTTAAAGGAGACTGTTTCTGTTGTGAAGAATGAATTAGCTCATCGTCCAAAATTTCCTCCTCTACCCAAATATGAGCAGCTGGTATACTTGCTGAACACCGAGTTTCCTTGAGAGCAGTTTGTTTCACCAATAAAGCCTCTTGCTGGGTAATGACATCCAATAGTCGGCGTTTCTGACACTCTAAGGCTAGAAATTCATTGTCTTCCAAATCTTGAGTGATTTCAGTGGCACATCATTCTCCATGTGGGACTCACAAAACAGGTCTTTCGCTTGCTCCGTTCCAGGTAATTGAGAAGCAGGAGGTGGAACGAATCCTCCTGCCTCCTCCACGTCCATCTCCTTCACCGAGTCGTAACCGACTGTCACCATGACTGACTGCAGCAGTGCCTCCTACCAAAGAGTAGGGGAATTTCCCAGTGTCCGGCCAAATTTCCCTCATTCACTAAAAAAAATACCACCAACAGCTAATCTGGTTCAAGGTCAGTTGGCATTCATCTGTATCCTCCCTTGGGTTGTGCCTGAAAATAGGCAGGATTTGTTTAGTGCACTTACCCGGTCAACAAAAACTAAATAAACAAATAAATTCTGCAGCATCTCTTCTTCTAGGTAACTTATCACCCTCTCTCTGACCAGCACCTCCATCACTTTACCCACCACCGATGTGAGGCTGACTGGATGATAATTTCCTGCCTCTTCACTGCTGCCACCTTTGTGTAGCAGTACCACGTCTGCTCTCCTCCAATCCCTAGGCACTAGTCCCATGTCCAGTGACAAGCTGAACAACCTTGTCAATGGTGCCACCAGCTCTTCCCTCAACTCCCAGAGCACCCTAGGATATAGGGCGTCTGGGCCTATAGCCTTGTCCACCCATAACTTACCTAGCTCCTCCCTTACCCTGCCTTCTGTGAACAGGCTCGGGTCAACACCTGTGCCTTCCCTCCCTTCCCCTCCTCCTTAACCTTGGCCCACTTCCTTCAACTGCAAAGAGGGGGAGGAAAAACACCTCGGGGCATGGAGGGAGGAGGAGTACCAATGTGGGGGGGGGACAGAAGAGTAGGTTCAGTGCAAGGAAAGCCATGTGTACCAATGCCAGGAGCCTAGCGAATAAAATCCCTGACTTGGCTGCAGTCATGGCAGAGGCAGACCTGTACACTGTGGGAATTATGGAGACATGGGGCTACGATGGCCAGGAATGGTACATGGCAGTACGGGTATGTGCTATTCAGAAGGGACAGGAAGGGCATGAAAGGGGGGTGTGGCACTATATGTGATGGAACACATAAAGGCCACAGAAATTCTGGGCAGATGGGAGGGAACTGAAGCTATATGGGTATCTTTAGAAACATAAAAAGGGGACGCCATATGCACTGGCGTAGTATACAGACCACCCGCACAGGAAGGGAAGGTGGATAGGGCAATGTTGGAGGAAATTCAGAGGATGGCAAACAGCAGGGAGGTGCTGTTGATGGGGGACTTCAACATGCCGGATGTAGAGTAGAGCACCCCATCAGCGGCATCTACCAGGAATAGGGATATTGACTCCCTGCAGGGGGCACTCATGAGGCAGCTTGTAGGGGAACGAGAAATCCTAGACCTGATTTTTACAGAGACAGGGTGGGAGGGGTATCAGTGGAAGAGAGCCTGGGCATGAGCGACCACAGCACCATTTGGTTCACGGTGGAAACTGCTGCTGAAGGTCGTCAGACCAAAGGTGAAGTTACTTGATTTCAGGTGCACAGACTTTAGGAGAATGGGTGACTGGCAGGGGTGGAGAAACTGACAGGGATGGAGGAAAAGTGGGAAGTAACAAAAGGGGGCATATTAGATGCCACAAACCTCTATGTCAAGCAGGTCAGTAAAAACAGAAAAAATGGAAGCCACTATGGTACAGCAGAGGAGTGGTAGAAAAGGTTAGGGCAAAGAGGTGTGCATTCAGGAGATACAAGCAGACACAGAGGGAGGAAGATAGGGTCATATACCAGGAAAGGCAGAAGGAAGCAGAAACAGAGATCAGAAAGTGAAGGCAAGGACAGAAGAGAAAACAGCTAACTCAGTCAAGCAGGGGATAAAACATTTTTCCATTATGTGAGTGAGAGGAGAAAGACAAAGGAGGGGGGTGGAGAAGCTAAAGACAAAGGTGGGGGTGGTAGAAGATGACCAAGAGAAGGCAGACATATTAAATGACTATTTCTGTTCTGTGTTCACGATAGAGAGGAAGGAGAAGGAAGTTGGACCAGGGAAAGGGTGGGACACCAGTCCGTTCCAGGGGGGATGAAGTCTTGAGGGAACTAGAGGGGCTGAAGGTGGACCAGGCCAAGGGCCCAGATGGGGTACAACAAATGGTACTGAGGGAGCTAAGTAAAGTAATAGTGGAGCCACTTGCTAGACTTTTCAACAGATCCTTGGAAATGGTGGAGGTTCCAGATGACTGGAGGAGGGAAGATGTGGTCCCCCTCCACAAGGAAAGGAACAAGGAGGAGGTAAGGCACAGAGCAGTAAGCTTAACATCGGTGCTGGGAAAGCTTATTGGAAAAAATGCTAAAGGAAAGAATCACTAGCTACCTTGAAGTCAGTGGCCTGCAGGACCATAGGTGACATGGGTTCATGGAGGACAGGTTGTGTGTCAAATGAACATGACAGAGTTCTTTAATTTAGTCACCAGGGTAATGGATCAGGAGGGGGGAACTGTGGATACTGCGTATCTTGACTTTAGCAAGGCATTTGACACCGTGCCACATAGAAGACTCTAGCATAAAATGAGGTGCCTAGGGGTGGGTCCTGTGATAGTGAGGTGGGTGGAAAGCTGGCTTGGGGGAAGAAGGCAAAGGGTCATCGTAAATGGGGTGCCTTCAAAAGAGGGCATGGTTACTAGTGGGGTTCCACAGGGGCGGGCGCTGGGTCTGCTCCTGTTTAACATCTTTATAGGAGACATAGCAGAAGAGCGGGAGGGGAAGGTATGTCTATTTTGGATGATACGAAGATCTGCAATAGAGTTGATAATCTGGAGGAGGCTGAAAAAATGCACAAGGATCTGCATAAACTGGCAGACTGGTCAAGGGGAGTGGCAGCTATCCTTCATATACAAAAAGTGCAAGATTATGCAATGAGGGAAAAAAGGAGGTATAGTACAGGATGGGAGGCAAGTCCGAGAGGCATCAAGCTAGGAAGGGACCTTGCTATATAATTTCATGGGAATTCAAGGTGGCAAAGCAATGCGAGAGGTCAGTGGTGAGATCCAGTAGAATGTTGGGATGTATTGGTAGGGGGATCACTAGCAGGAAGAGAGGTTGTAATGCCATTTTCTTTTCAAATTTATTATTCTTTATTCAGGGATAAAGCAGAGCTGAAGTGCAAGTGCAACATCACATGTATCCATATCCATTGGTACAAATCAGGTTCCAGGAGTACAACCTAAAACCATAAAGCCAATTTAAAGAGACAGAACATGAAATAATAACTCTACTAATTACAGGGGTGTTGTCCAGACTTTTCTATAACTACCAACCCCCCCATACCCTTCCCCCATTCCTACCTCCTCCCCACCACCAAGGGGAATATTGGTGCACACATGGGTTCCTCTCCCAGGGATTGAGATTCTCATCCATAAGTATGTGGGGGTGTTATAGATGACATACACATTAAATAAAATTTAGTGGAGACCAGAGATATCTGGTCCTATATAGTTAACAAGGTTTGCAGTGGTTCCCAAGTCATCTTATACCTGGAAAGGCACCTAGAAAGGTTTGCGACTTGATATTCGGCCTGTAAAGTGGACAGGATTTCCCTATACCATTCCAGGAATTGGGGGATAACTTGATCTAGCCAGTGCCGCAAAATAACTTTCTTGGCACAGGCTGAAATCAGGGCCATACAAGGTCTCTGGATACCTATTAAAAAAAACAGAGAAGTCCCCTAAGATGCAAATTCCAGGCCTAAAGGCATCTGCAAGTCCCAACAGGGGTCCAGACGAGTACGGATGGAATTCCAAAAGGGAGTGACCTTTAGACATGTCCAAAGAATATGATATATGGAACCAGGTTCCTGTCCATATCTGAACATAGCTCACTATGTAGACGACCCATCCCATTCAATCGCACTGGAGTATAGTATAGGTTGTGAATATATAGAATTGCATGAAGTGGTATTGATTCCAAAGAATAAATTGATACGTATGTTCCCAGATATGGGACCAGTTCCTGGAAGATGAAACCGGGGGGAGAAGTTGGACCCAACCATATACCCTAGGCCCCTCCTTCACAGCAAAAAATGTTTGTAGGGAGCGGTAATAATATGACACTGAATGGGAGGTGGCAGCATAAGATACTAACAGTTGTATCAACGTATTTACTGGACTTTGCCAATGGCCAGAGCCAAAAAATTGCAAAAGCATTTCAGTAATTTGAAAATATTTAAAGCAGGATGAGGCAGGCCAGTGAAACCGTTCTCTTGCTATTTGGAAGGGAAGCAGTTTGCCGTCCAAAGTTATTTTTTGAACTGTTTCTACTCCTGTATTGACCCAGAAGTGTCTGGATATAACCTTTCCTGCTATACACAAGTTCTGCTTTCCCACAAGGGGCTGAAGGGAGTCCTTACTAGGGGAGATTTTCAAGAGGGAACACAGTTGTGAGTGGGTTTGTAAAAAGGCTCCTAAGGGAATATCTCATAGAGGGAGGGAGGGGTAACTTCTTTCTGGATATGGAAGGAAGGGCCCTGAAATTTATACCAGACATTGAGCATAAGGAACATTCTATATCTACCCATTGTGGCATATAATGCTCCCCTTCTGATCGACCAAGCCAGTACGAAAGTCTACTAAAATGAAGAGCTAAGTAGTACCTATAAAAATTTGGAATCTGGAGACCACCATCCAGTTTATTTCTCATAAGTTTGGAAACTGCCCTGCGGGCTGTCTTACCTCGCCATAAAAAAGGAGGCCAGGAGGCTATGCACGCAAACCAGGATTGAGGGAGTGACCAGTTGTACATCTGAAGGGGATAAAGTAACCAGGGAAGAATATTCATCTTAATAACATTTAATCTGCCCCATAGAGAGAAAGAAAGAAGGGACCAACGTTCCGGATCTACTTTGATATGGGAAATAATAGCATCTAAATTATAGTGTTTAAGTCTGCTGGGGGAGGTGCTGAGAAAGATTCCTAAATATTTAAGTTTACATTTCCTCCATGCTAAACCTAAGTGGTCTAATTCTGCTTTAAACATTCTATTATTTAGGGGCATAATTTCATTTTAGTAAGATTAAGATTGTAATTATATAATTCCCTGAACTGAGAGATTATCTGTAATGCAAAAGGGAGTGAAGTAGACGGAGAAGAAAGATGAAGGAGGATATCATCAGCATAAACTGAAGGTTTGAAGTCCGTCTTGTTAATTAGGATACCAGTAACCTGAGGGAAGGATTTAATCTTCTTAATGAGGGGCTCTAAAAAAGATTATATAAAAAGGGGTATAAAGGGCATCCCTACCTGGTGCCCTGGTACAAGGAAAAGGCTGGGATAACATACCATTACAGATGACTCATGCGGTTGGGGAGGAATACAAGACCTTGATCCATTGTATGAATTCACCAGGAATGCCTAGTTGGGGGAGAAGAGTAAACAGGTAGTCCCAAGAGACTCTGTCAAAAGCTTTCTTGGCATCCAGGGATAAAAGTGCTGCAGGGCTGGGAAGAGCCCTGGATGCCTAGAAAAGATATGACATTTTCCGGAGGTGGTCTGATGAGAGTCTCCACCCTTGACGAATCCGACCTGCTCTCAACTGATCAGTGATTCCCATACTAGGCCAAGCCGACTTGCAAGTATTTTACCGAGAATCTTGAGATCCACATTGGTGAGTGAGATAGGTCTATAATTAATAAGCAACAGAGGGTCACGGTCTGGTTTGGGAATAACCACAATGGAAGTGGAAATCAGTGAAAAGTCAGATATGTCCTTTTAAAAATGTGATTATACATATTGAGGAGAATAGGGCTACATATTCTTTAAGAGCCATACAAAATTTGTGGTAAAACCATCCGGCCTGGGAGCCTTATCTTTGCAAGGAATCTATTGCTTGGGAAATTTCTAAAAGTGTCAGGGGGCTTTCAATATTGCTTGTTGGTATTCCATCAGTTTGGGAAGCTGGAGGTCTTGAAGGAAGGATTCAAATTGTGCCAGATTGAGGGAATGGAAGGAGGGTGTATAACTGTTGAAAAAACCCCTGAAAGCTTCTTCTATATCCGGGGAGATGTCACTAAGTGGCCAGAATTGCATGGAGAGGGAACGATTTTGTCTGCCACCTGAGATTTAAGACGGAGAGCCAGTAGTTTCCCTGCCTTTCCCCTGATCAAAATATTTCACTTTTAAGCATAATATCATATGCTCTGCCTTCTCTCCTAATAGTTTGTTGTACTGAAATCTAAGTTGTTCTAACAGTTCCCACTCTGATGAAGGGGAAGATGTTGATATACTTGTCTCTAAGTGTTCAATGCGGGATATCAGAGAGGTTAAGTTTGCTGAGGTTTGTTTTTTCACCTCACCAATATTTTAATAATTTCACTTCTGAGCACACACTTTAAGGAGCCCCACAAGATGTCGAGTTTAGGCACTGAGGGGGAGTTAAAAGTCATAAAGTTGGCGACAAACTGCTGAATACGCTGTATTGAGTCCTGGTGTTTGAGCAGCTGGTTATTAATGATCCACACTTTATCTCTAGACAAAGAATGGGCTAAATTCAGTTGCAGAAAAACTGAATGGTGATCTAAAAGGACTTTTGCAGGGTAATAACACAAAGTTACACTGGGTAAATCACTAGAGTCCAACAAAAAATAGTCAATCCTTGAGAGTGAATTATGTGGGAGAGTGAAAGGAGTACTGTTGACCAGACAGGTTAAGGGCTCTCCAAGGGTCTATCAAGCAGGTCAAGTTCATGAATTCTTGAATAGCTATCTGACCAGGTGATAGGGGTTGACAGGGGCCCCTGGATTTATCCAGGACATTGCACTGGACCAGATTCCAGTCTCCTCCAATGAGCATAGGTAAGGAGCACCAGGGAGACAAGACCGACATAAGGTTAGTAAAGAACCCCGGGTCCTCTACATCAAGGCCATATATAGTTCCTAAGACTACCTCCAAATGGCCTAACAGAACTCTGATAAAGGCAAAATGTCCACTGGGGTCTGATGTTTAATGAAGGAGGCAGAACGGGAGTCTCCGAGCAATTAGGATGGCCACCCCTCTACTGAGTGCCAAGTCCCACCCCAGAGGTGTGTCCCACCCAAGACCTCCTAAACAGGATGGTCTGGGAGGGTGGTAGGTGGGTCTCTTGTAAAAATGCAATGTCAACTTGTAGCTTATTTAAATGTAAGAAGATCTTGGCCCATTTAGTAGGGGATTGTACTCCTTTCACATTCCTCGAACAGAAGTTAAGGACCACAATGTTTAAGATATACCCAAGGTAAAAGGGAGCTAATGGACCTATAATACCCACAACAAGAGCGGGGAACCAAATGAGTATAAGTACAAACTCCCTCTGGTGGCATCCTTCCCCACCCTTCCCTCCGAGTCCCCCCTCTACTTGAAACCACAACCCCCACAAGAAAAAGAAAAAAAATGTCTCATTACAAACAGTAAAAATAAATCCCAATCCCTTCCTCCCACAAATCCAAAAACTTAACTGTATGCAACAAGTAACCATCCTTCTGGTAAATGACCTACACTACCCCTTCCTCCTCAACACTCCAGTGCAAGAAACTCTTAGCCTGCATAGTTTTTTTTTTTATTTTTATTTTAGTTTTTGGTAACCAGGTAAGATCCACTAGGCACAAGTGCCTCTTTTCAGGGGTGACCTGGGAGCACTGGGCGGTTAAGTGTCTTGCTCAGAGTCACACAGTATGCAAGTGGAGGTTGTGAGAATCAAACCCAGTTCTGGTCTGCTGGAAGTACCAAGCTCATTCACACCTCATTACTCTAACCTATAGGCTATACTGCCAGCTTAAAGCCAGTTAAATGCTCCAAACCCCGGTCCTCTCCCTGCCCTCCCTCAAAAAGCACCATTATATAAAATGCAACAAGGAAATACAGTAACAAACATTAGAAACCTTCTAGATTACCAGTCTTTAACAAATCTGGTAGAACTGGTTCAAAGGACGGCAAGAATAACATATGAAACTGTAGTGAGTTCTACTAGCATTTTCTAAGTACTGAAAGTTATTTAAACAATCGAGAAAGTACCTTAATATATGAAAGCTGGATGCCATCAAGACAGGTCCTCTGCAAGTTATGAGGCCTACCCCTGTTGTGCTACACAGTTGTGGAGTGGCCAGAGTTTAATCCGGGAAGAAAATTAGGCTTGTTGAAGCTCGTAATCTGCTAACAGATTCTGCCGATGAGCTGTAGCCTCTACCTCCCAAATACCATCCTGGATTGAAGCAGCAAACCAGACAATCCATGGTGAGTGTAGTGACCTGTTTGGCCAAAGTGCAGTCCTGCAATATTCAGGGGAGGCTCGAAAAATTCAGACCAAGTCCCCTTGTACCAGTGGTTCGTAAGGCTAAGGGAAATATGGTCAGAGGGCCATGCTTAATACAGCTTTACACCTAAAGAATAACTTGTTACCAGATATAGAAACAGATATTTCAAGTGTTCCAAATAAGTCTAGCAGGCATTTCTTGAGATCCAATGTGGCTTCTTCCATGCAGTGTTATAGGGCGCCGTTGGTCCTGCAGGAAAATCTGAGCTGGGTCAGTTAATACTGCATTCTAAGTGGATCCCCACGCGATGATCTTAAGTAATAAGGGTGAAAGGCCCGTCTTGTGTCAGCCACATCTTGCCTCTCCCAGAGAATCTCTTTAAACTCTTGGTCTTCTGCAAGATAAATTGTTTGTCTAAAAAGTTTTAAAGTTTCAGCATAAACGCCGGGAGAGTTGCCAGCCATGAGTTTAGTCACAGTGATCTGTGCGCTCTTTCTACCCACATATATTGAGCCATTTGGTGATGGGCCTGACACCCTTTCCAAGAATTTTTGTGCAATAGAATCGGAGCTGTCCTTCTTCTCCTCGGGCAGGCTGAAAATTATAGTTATTTCGGCAACTGCGCCCTTCTAAGTCTTCTAATTTATCTTCCAGTTTATTGATTCTTGTTCGCAGGGCCACATCATCTTTCTCCGATCTGTCCCTCCAGTTCTCCAGGGAAAAGGCTTGGGTTTCTACATCGCCTACCCAAATCACCCAGATCAGAGCGGACTGTTTTAACTTCAAGCGTGAGCTCTTTTATGGCGTTTGTAAGGGGTTCCAGAGTTTGCAAGAGTCTGTCCTCCATAAGGGGGGAAGGTACCGGAATAGCCGTAGAAGTGCAACCGGAGCTGCCAGCTTGGGCCTTGGACTGCTTAGCTTGTTTAACGGGCATCTGCGGCGGGGTGTGTTTTGGGGCCTCCTGTTGCATCTCCATCTCGGACATGATGCAATTTCTTACAAGCATGGCTCCCAGATTGAACACGGTAGTTCCTTATGAAAGGTAAACTGGCTCACGAAGGTTTCAAAATAGTAAAATCAGCTGTTTAATGAAGCGAGGAGAAGGATCCCTGGAGGAAAGCTGCTAGCGGGTCTAGAGCATCACGTGACTCCATTATAATACCATTGTACAAGCAGTTGATGAGGCTACACCTTGAGTTATGGGGTCCAGTTCTGGAAACCATAACTTAGGAAGTCTGTAGATAGAGTAGAGAGGGTCCAGAGGAAAGCAACAATAATGGTGAGGGGTCTTAGTCAGTTGTGATATGAAGGCTGAGGGACCTCAACATGTACTCTCTGGAGGAAAAAATGAAAAGAGGGGACATGATTGAGACCTTCAAGTACCACAGGGTATAAACAGAGTACCTGTGAGTGACATTTTCAGCTGAAGAGGCACTCAAAAACAAGGGGTCATGATATGCAGATAGAGGGGTTAGGCTCAGGGGAACATTAAAAATTCTGTTTCACAGAAAGAGAGTGGTAGACAGCTGGAACAGGCTCCCAGGCAGGTGGTAGGGGCAAGGACAGTGGTGGAATTCAAAACAGTGTGGGATAGGCACAAGGGTATTATCAACCTAGAATGGGGGAAGGTTAACCAAGAAAGCTAGCATCTTAGGTCTGACTTTCAGATAGGGAAATTGGGTACAGTAGGTGGGCCTGGTGGTCCTCTTCTGCCATTACATTCTATGTTTCTGTGTTTCCCCTTCTACCGTGAAGACCAAGCAGAAATAGCTATTGAATACTTTTGCCTTCTCATAGTCTTCCTCCACCTGTATGCCACCGTCCCACCTACAGCCTAACTATTTCTTGTTTGATCTTCCTTCTCTCTCTGATATATCTAAAAGAGGTTTTGTCTCACCTTTTGGCCTGCCTAGATATCACCAAATAATCTTTTTAATAACAGATGGTCAGACTGGATTATGCATATTTTGTCAAAAAAGACAATGGGCTCAATTCAAAAAGCTCCAAAGCTGACGCAAGGTGACAGTGTCAAACAGAACTGATGCAAGGAGCACCTTGCATCACAACTTGTGGAGGTCCTGATTCAGGAAGGTCCCCTGCACCAAACCGAGGACCTCGTGCAACAGACCAGCCCTGCCACAGGTCTGTGCCAAGTGTATTGGTGCACAAGGGTGACAGGGGGCTTGTGGTAGATGCAAGCTGTCATATCCCCAACAGGGTGATTCAGGAAACCCTCCCAGAAGGCACAAAGTCTTGGACAGTTAAACCAGCCAGGTGCTGGTCTAACTATCCATGCGACACCCCAGAGCCCTCCCTGGGCAGAAGGGAACATATGCCACTGCCCGCAGTCTCTGGCATTGTATTTGTCTAGTGCATCAATCCTGTAACCAAAACCACATACAGTAAAACATAAATAGGGAACCCTTTGTAATGCAGTCGTGACAACACCCCATGGTGCCCAGCATGCAGGCTCCCCAGCATACACCATGGCAACAGACCTCACTTCAGCCCCATTGGGGTGCTGCTGCCACCCTTCTGTCACCCATCTGTGTCCCACCAGCCTCCACATGCACTGCTCTGTCCCCTCAACTCTGGCAGCCTCCCGGTAGGTCTCTGTCCCTGAGTGCAGATACCACCCAACTCCCCGCAGCTTGCAGGCAAACCTCTCTCAGAGTACCGCTTTTTTTGGGGTTGCTACATGGACACATTTGCTGCAAGCTGCCGGACGTTGGTGACAGTGCCCCCACCCGCTCATGAACTGGAAGAAGGGTCTCTGCACACTGGCAACTGATGCAAGCTGCCATTTACCACAGCTTGCGCTGATCTTTCTGAGTCAAGCCCAATATCTTGTCCCATAGTTAACCATGTGGGCTCTCCTGGGAAGATTCCGTATTCCTACTCTGGACCTGCAGCTGTTGGAAATACAAACTATGTATGCAATCAGTCATTTTATGGCTGAAAAAAGTGAGTGGTCAGTTTTGCAGAGTGAGAGGAGTGTTGAGAATTCCATGGATGGCTGCACAGTAAGATAGATTTATTTTGAAGGATAATACACACACTGTTTGTCCAGTTTCAAACCAGCCCTCACTAAATTAATGGTCTCCAATGCATGTTTGTCTCACTGGACAGGAGGCTTAGTAGGAAAAGGAAAGGCAGTAAAATTTATAGATATGGAGAACACCCTGGGGCCTTAAAACAAGTAGGCAAATTTAGAATAAAAACTCCTAACAGTAAACAAAGGAAAGAACACACTAGGACTTCACACACTAATCAAAACACTGTACAGCATGCTGTACGTTTTTGTAAGTTTTGACTGTAGTTCTCCTTTAAATGCGAATTGCACTGTAGGGGCCTTGGGCTGAGGCATGTTTTACAGCTCCCACTTAGAAAGGCTACCCTTGAAGAGTTCCTTTATGAGTATTTATTTATTAAGTTCTGGAATAATTTATCTGATTTGCTAAAGGGTTGTGACTCAATCTCTTGTTTTAAAGATCAACTATCAACTGATCTTGCTACTTTTAAGATCTGCAACTGTTTTGTATTGTACAGGATTGTTTTATGCTGCTGTTTGTGTGTATGATTGCATAATGTATATTTTTGCTGATGTTTAATAAAAATGAAATAAAATTAAATGAAGTCTCCAAATCCAGTACTAATTTTTTCTTCTTTCTTCTTCTGTCTAGAGATTGCAGTATGCATTAGGTCCATACCAGAGACCAAATGTGCCACATCCGCCAACATTTGATGCTGTTTCATTGTGCTTCAGAACTGAGGTTTAGAAGATCCATCCCTACGCCTGGGCCCTCTCCTGAATCCGAGCTTCCTAGGTGAAAGCAAAGAACACTGGTACTGCCCCAGCAGAACAGTCTCAAACATTTTTTAAGCCATCTGTTAAAAGTTTACTGGTTAAAAAGTCTACTCACCTTAGTTTGGGGAAAATGCAAGCATCCAAAACTAAATTTAGACAAGGGCAAGCATCAAGCACATGGAAAATAGAATAACTAGAATATAAGCTGTCACGGTTTTCAGGCTGATGCATCTTGACTGATGCAGTATCTACATCTAAAAACTGTTACCAAAGACTTCCATTCTGTGACAGGTTGATGTGCCTTTCTTGTGAAGCACTTTCTGTACTTAGTATACCAAAGCTCTTACTTGGCAGGTTTTAACTCTGAAGAGTGACAGAAATGTTATTAGGCAGTATGTCAACTAAAACAACTGCTTAACCAAGGAGAAAAATATGCATGCTTATTTCCTCAGCTTACTGCTAACTACCATACCCAGCTACTGTCTGTCATGTCACCTGCTATTTTATGGCTGTAACAAGTGAGGGGTCAGTTTTATAGAGTGACTGCAGACTTTTGGGGTTTGACTGGGGATCCATATGAGGAGTGTTAAGAATTATGTGGATTTCTGCACAATAAGATAGTTTCAGTTTGAAGGATAATGCAGACACCATTTGTATGGGTTACTCTGTTCCAAGAATTACATTATTTAATTAGCAGGAACACCTAGTGAGATATTTTTCTTTAATAAAGGAAGTACAGGTCACACATTGTTTTAAGTGTCAGTTTGAATTTAATTGTTGGGTAGGTAATAATTAAATACATACAACTGGGGTAAGACACAATAACACCAGTAAGGGTGGAGATCTGGCAGTAACTAAAATCAATGACAAGGCCCAAAATGCCTCCCTTCCTGCAGTCCACTTTTAAGCCACTGTGGCTTACTCGCCTTAAGCACTCCAACATTCATGTGCTGTAGCTAGAAAAAGGCTACTCCTTACTTAGGTGTGATTTGTTGTTATGTTTGTCCTCCCTTTCCTGATGTGGATGAATGGGGGAGGAGGCTACTTAAAAAAATCTGTTTCAGAATTGACTGTTTCAACTGTAACTGACTTAGCTGCTAGAGTTACATCGGGAGCACTGATGCTATCATATGACAAGCATTTGTCAATGCCGAATGTTTACTTGCTGGCATTGGCATTGGTAGTGTAGGAGTTAGAGAGATGCATAATAGGAATGGCAGGGAAGTATTGAACTGAAGCCAACCCCACCACCTGCAGAGACTGACAGGCATTGAGGTGTGCCTTTGGGTCATCAGACATAACGGCCATGCCATGTCACCACACCCTACCATGCAGACACCGACAAGTGTCACGGTGTGCCTTGGGGTCCTTGGGCCTTATGCTCACCCCATTCCATAAGGAAATATGGTGAGATGGGTGCAGTATAGGAGAATGGGGTGAACTTTGGGGTCAAAGAGTCCAAGGCACACTTTGATGCCTGTCACTGGCTGCAGGGCGTGGATGGGGGTGGAATGACATGAGCATTACAGGCAACAATCCCAAGTCACACCCCTAATGCCTGTCAGTCTCTATAGGGTGGGAGGTTATGGTTGGAAACCCTAACACCCAAGGCGTTCATTGGTATTTTCATTCCAAATTTTCAACATGTGTTTTTTGTGACTCCCACCTCATGAACAGTGGCAGTATCAGTTTGTTAGCCGAAAGCTGATTTTGCACAGTGACTATGTCATTTGGCACCACAGGTGCAAAAACACATTCGAACATGATGTGAAAAATGACAGCTGTACTGTTCATGGGGAGGTGTAAAAAATGGCAATGTTGAAAATCTGGAGTGAAAATATGAAAAACTGGTAAAGTCACAAGTGTGCATAGAAACAGTGCAATGCACACCGTAATGTAATTAGTTTGGGGATTTTTTTTACAGCAGATTGTCAACACAGGCATTTTGGGACCTCCAGTCATGAACAGTGTCATTGTGATTTTCTTAATCTGTTCCAAACATTGATTTCCCACAGTGACGCATTTCTGCGCCGCAAGTGTGAAAACACATTTTTGCCAGAGTGTGAAAAATGACAGCTGTACTGTTCATAAGGAAGTGTAGAAAATGCCAGTGTAGAAAATCTGGACTGAAAATATTACAAATTCATGAACTTACGAGGGTGCATGGAAACTGCGCAATGCACACTCGTAACACAGTCATTTTATGGACTTTTGTCACCAAATGTTCAACATAGCCATTTTAAGACCTCTGCTCATGAACAGTGTCACTGTGATTTTCTTAATGTGTCCCATACATTGAATTCATACACCAACTGCACTATTGTGTGCTACATGCAAGAAAAACACATTTTAAGTAGATGTGAAAAATGATAGCTGTACTGCTCATAAGGAGGTATAGTAAAATGGCAATGTTGAAAATCTGGAGTGGAAATATTAAAATTTGTGATGTTATGAGCTTCATAGAAACTGCAGAATGCATGCTCATAAAATGGTCATTTTTGGGAATTTTTTCACCAAATTTTCAGCATAGGGTTTTGGGGGCCTACCTTATGAACTGTGACACTGTCTTTTCGTTACTCAGTCCCAAAAGGTGGTTCCGCGCAGTGGCAGCGAAATCACCTTTCAGGACAGAGTAACAAAATGACAGTGACTGAGTTCATGAGGTGGGGCCCCAAGAATTCCATGTTGAAAATTTGGTGAAAAAATTCCCCAAAATGGACGAGATATGCACCAAAGTTGAAAATAAAAAACATTTATGCCATTATACAGCTTACCGGCATTTCTTCAGTTTGTGGTCGGCTTTGAAGAGTGCAAACATGTTCCCGGTCCATCAAAGATCATCATGTTGGGCTCCTGAGGCAAGTATGAGGTCAGGGGGGTGTGGGGAGGTGGGTGCACCGAGGGTGGGCATGGGTTAGGGGAGAGGGGCAAGACAGTCAACAAGGGACCTTTTTTTTTTTTATATTTTTTTTTTCTTAATAGGAAGATGACACGGGACTCTTGCCACACTGGGGTGGGCTCCCAGCATGGCAGCTAGAAGGTTATTCTTTTTGGGGGGGCAGTGGAGCCGACAGGGGAATGGGCAACCCCGTCAGCCATACTGACTTTTGCCATGCTGGGTTGGGCTCCCAGCGTAGTACCTAGAAGTCTGTTTGGGGGGGGCAGTGGAGCCGACGGGGGTTTGGGCACCCCCATCGGTCACACAGTGTGTGAGGAGGAGAGGAGCACATGAACATGCTGGGGTGGGCTCTCAGCATGCTACGTAGGTGTTCGTGGGGTTGGATGACAACAAACTGTCTATGACAGTTCAGATGCAGTGCTAACGCATGTGTAGGCAATTTGCATACTGCTGACGGCAGTATGCAAATTGCCTACACATTACCACCGCTGATTGTGGTGGTGTTTTCTCAGAACTGTACTCCATCAGATTCGAACAGCTGTCATAGACAGCTCGGACATTCATTGGCACGCGCAGCTGCACCTGCAAAAGGAAGCAGGGCATTGGAGTGGGGTCGGCACACCTATGGAAACTCGTGATGGTGGCATCTATTTTTTTTGCACATGCGCAAGCAAACATAATAAATTGAATCATGTTTTTATGCAAGTGTGAGCAGACCGCTGTAAAACTAGCTACTGTGGCATGAACCAAATAAGTCGTCATGGCAGCACTCTGACTAAAATGAAAAAATGACATTTACTAGTAAGTACTGAAGCCATCTGTTGTACTTTTAGTTGACAAAGATAGTACAGCATGACTTTTCCGTCACTTTGCATAACAAACATCTGTGACGTGATGCGCCAGAGTATTCCTGCTGTGCTATGTTCGACTCCTAAAAATGTACCAGATGTCCTCAGTAATTACTCTTGTTATTGTTTTCTTTTTTTAAGAGTGCTATCATATTATCTCGTCTGCTTTGATTTTACAGGCAGGCACCCACTATGGTTCATAAGCACATGTTGTGGTGGTGTCTTCCATGAAACAGGTAACCATATTTGCTTTGGCTAGAAATTTGACTGCTGCTATAATAAAGGAGGCTGACTCTGCTGCTGCTGTTACTACTACTGTTTGCCAATTTAATTCAGAAGGCAAACTACAGTCCTTGTCAATAAAATGTCTTCTGCAGTTCTGATGAATGTCAATGCTGCAGTCCGACTTATTTTTACTGTGGAAAATATTTTACCAAAAATATGTGTTTGTAACCCTGGCCATCATTGTACTCTAGGGCCAGGGTGTTGGGTAATATAAAAGGGTCCCTTTGATTTATTTATTTATTTATTTAAAAGTTTCACCAGGAAAGCATACTGAGTAGACTCCTGCTCGTTTCCAGATGCGTCCAAGGGGTGGGGTGGGGGGCTTCATGGGTGAAGCTACATTTGTTTACAAAAGTGGAGATGTTTACACAGTAAATACAAAAGTAGAAATGTTTACATAATCACCAGAGTTGGAATGTAACAGGTAGTTATACAATACAGAGAATAGGTAAACAGAGATAACAAATGCACAGTAATTTAATACACTAGAATATGTACGGAAGATACACAGGTAATAATGCACAGGGGAAAGCTGATGTGACAGCTGGTGTTTGGCCACCCAGCCTACCCTCATAACAAGTGCCATGACATAATTCAGTTAATAGGCTGATTAGGATCAGGAACAAGTGGAGCGGAAGTGGGCCTTAAGGAGGGTGCTGAGGCAGTGAGGAGAAGGGGCATGACGGATGGTAGAGGGGAGAGAATTCCATAGATTAGGCAAGTGGTAAGAAAAGGCAGCCTGGCCAGCACAGGTTGACATGTGTGGGATGGTCAGTACACAGGGATCATAGTGTCTGAGGGAGGGGTGGGGTGAGGGTGAGGGGGCAAGTGTGGAAGAGAGATAAGAGGGCAGGGATTGTGACCAAAATCTTTCCGTAAGACTAGCACAATGTGCCAGCCTCCTATCCTGCAGGGATGGGAGGGACAGGGCTTGGTCGAGGGCACAATGATGGATACTGTGAGGACAGTCAAGGGTAAAATGACAGGAGGAGTATAAGAAGGTATCCAATCTGGTTAGGGAAGTTTTGGGAGTGGCACAGAAGGCTACATCCCCATAGTCAAAGATGGGGAGAATCATTTTCTGTACTATTGCACGGTGAGCTGGCAGTGAATGCACCCACGGTTATGATACAGGGCACCCAGTTTGGGGTGCAGTTTCTTGTGGATGGCCTCAATATGTACAGAAAAGTCAAAGTGCTGGTCGAGTCAGACCCCGAGGTATCTAATGGAGGTACAGTCTTCCAGTTTCATCCTGTCTTGGGTGTGAAAAGAGGGAAGGGAGGGAGCCGAGAGAGTCTCTGCCTAGTGCCAAAGGACATGGAGACTGTTTTTTAGCATTCAGGACGTTCTGATTTGAATGAAACCAGTGCTGGAAATTCTCAAAGTCATGCTGTAGTCTGCTTGGAACATCAAAGGTAGATGGGCCTGATGTATGCAGGATGGTGTCGTCCACATACATGTGGTTGGACGTGTGTGCAGGCAGTTGGCAGGTCATAGAGAAAGACAGAGAACAGCAGAGGGCCAAGGACAGAGCCTTGAGGTACACCAGTGGTGATGGGGAGGGAGGAGGAGAGAGAGAGAGAGATAGAGAGAGAGAGAGAGTCACCAATCCTGACAGATTGAGTCTAACCTACAAAGTAGGAATGGAACCAGCTGGTGGCCTCGCTAGAGAGCCCTGCTTATGATAGCTTGCATAGAAGGAGAGGGTGGGAGACAGTGTCGAAAGCCTTTGCAAGGTCGACAAATATGGCAGAGGTGATGAGGCCCTGGTCCATGCTGGTAAGAATGGAGTCAGTGATCCTCATTAGAGAGGTTGTGGTTGAGTGGGACTTCTTAAAACCAGACTAGTAAGAAGCAAAGAAGGAGATGGAGTCAAGGAAGGAGGAGTGCTGGGAGAGAATGAGGCAATCCTAGAGTTTTGCAAGAATGGGGAGAAGGGAGATAGGTCTATAATTTCCAGTGGAGGAGGGGTCATCACTTTTCAGGAGGGGGATAACAGTGGCATGTTTCCATTTTGTCGGGATAGTAGCAAGAGAGAAACAGAGGTTGAGGAGCGAAGCAAGGGGGACAGTTCTTGTGGTGAAGAGTAGAGGCTTGGAATGTTTGGATCAGGGGATCCTGTGTGGTAAACCAGGAAACCTCATTCAATCACCACACCACTGAAGACTCAAACCAATTAGATGAAGTATAAAAATATATTTTATTTACTTACATCTATAAAATGCAAATATCAGTTGGTGCAACCCCAAGTAGCTCACAAAACTGCCCAACAGGTTTTGTATCTTCACCCAAATACTTTTCAAGAGGATAAGGCTTAAAGTACAAAATGTGGTTGTGACAGGCATTGATGTGATGGGCATATGACCAAATTGATCCGTTAACTTATTTTGTTAGCATAGATATCTTCCTTTTATATGTTCTATTATTTGAAAGAAAATGAAAACATGGCTTCCAAGTCACATGTCCAGGGAGGTCTTGTGGGAAACAACTGGTTAACTGCTCAGTGTTGCTTTCCCATGAGCTCTATCTAAGCTGCACATCCTGGCAGATGGGAGGGTGTGATTTAAACACCTCAGACATATGGAAAACAAGACTGTAAAGCTGGACAGAGGAAGTCTAGGTGAAAGATATCCTACAAAGCAAATCATAAAACTGGATAGAGGAAGTCTAGGTGTGAAAGACATCCTACAAAGCAAAATCATAAAACTGGACAGAGGGTGTCTAGGTGTGAAGGAGGCCTATTGGCTTGGATGATATCATCCACACCACATACACATACATTGGGGGAGAGAATGGTGGGGATGTCACCATAAGGAAGTTACTCCCTCAGCCACAGAGTAAAAGTCATGGGAGTGGGCCAGGCCTCTTCTCTGAACACTCAACAACTGAAGGCAAGAGGCCCTGCCAAGGACTAGATGAAGGGTAGGGCAGCACAGTTAGGGAAAGAGTCTTTGCAGTTAGTGGCAGGTAAAGAAGTCTAGGTGAAAGTGCAGATTTTTCTGTACATCAACTGCCTGTGTAACTTACTTATTTTCTATTTCTTAGTAAACTGGTAATCCATTTGTTTTAATGTAAATACTGTATATCCTGTTTGTAAATACTTGTAGTTCTTCTAGTAAAGAATCTATTTTTATAGAATCAGTGACTGCTTGTTTTATTTAGAAAAGATAATTTTACTGTTTCTGCTGGGTTCTGTTTGTAGTCTGTTTCTGATGGGCACTCTACCAATAGCTATTGTGGTGACCTCCCTGAATTTGAGCAGGAGGCAAAGACAGGTTTCCTGTTTCCTGGTAAAAATCAGGTGGTGGCAAAGGATTAGAAGTCTCCAATACAGGACTGCCCTGTAAACGAGGAGCCAAATGGTCAGTTTCCATCGCAGTGGTCATAATATAGTGCCCAATTTAATGACATAATCACTAGGATCCCATTACATTTAAAGTGATAGGTAAGCAAAAAAGATGCCTGTGCTATACTTACAAGTACTTACATACTAGGAATAACATACTATACATAACTCATCAAACACATAAAAACATATTAAAAACTATTGCTAAGTTATTCATCAGCTAGTAGTCATGGACAAATACATGACATAAGTCAGAAAAATTTACAATATGGATTATGTAACAGTATTTAATTTCATAGATGTGTGGTTCAAGTCCAACCATCAAGTCCATGATACATGTTTCAGAGAAAGTCTTACATCTTTCCTTGAGGGAAAAGATTCTGCATACTGTATGCTCGGATGAAGGACAGAATTAATAACTTCTCCCCTCAACTGTTTGATATTACAAGGTGGATATCCATAGCTGAACTGCTGGCAACAGCGCACATTTCCAGCCGGCCCGCCGGCATAGCAGTTGGATTTCTGCTTGCGATGCCAACAACGTGAGTTCGGGAACTGACCCGGGAGTCAGAGGGCTGGCCATGGGAGTAGGATCAAGCATCCTGGGGACAGTCTTCCTTCTCTGGGGGAGGGAGGGAGGAATGATGACCCACTCTACTGCCACCATCTCCACTGCCTCTGATGTCTATTGCTGGGGTCCCGCTCCCATGACCCCGACCCAGTGAGTAAGCTGGGGCTTGCCAACAGTATCTGTTGGGAGAGGGAGCCCTCCCAGTGGCCTGCCCAGAGAAGTAAGCCTGGGTATGGTGGGATGGCGGACAGGGCGGTCTGAGGATTGGGGAACCAGAGGGAAAAACAGTGCACATTTCCTAGGTTTGAAAGCAACAATACTGATACCAAGAAAAAATGCAAATACAACATAGTTAACAGGAAAGCAAGAAAGAAGACCTAAATACCATTTTCTAAGACTTTTTGTCAGCAGATTGTACATTTTAAATTTTTACTTTTTGCATGTGTGTACATATATTTACAAATCTGAGTCCGGTACAGTACATAAGTATCTCAAGCGAATACAGTGATTTCAAAGCACTCATTGAGCCAAGGAGTGTTGCATTAGGTCACTTAACTCCCATCCTCCCTTTATCTCCACCCCAATATCCCCACAGTTCTTACCTCCATGCCAAAGGCTCCAGGGCAGGCTGTCCTCCTTTAAGGCAGTCGACTGTGAAGATTGGGATTGAGCATTGGTGGATATTAGAACCCAGGGAGGCCTTGAAGTCTGGGCCATCCTATGCAGATGGCTTTTCTCCAAGCTCTCTCCATGGTTTCTAACCCTTCCCTTGCATGGGTGCAGCACATCTAGCAGCCTTGGATGCACACAGTGACATCCTGTGGAGGGAGAACACTGCAGCATTTGTTTCCCTCTGTTTTGTTTGGGTTCCACATATGTGCACAGGTGTGCTGTCAACACAGGGACAGCATTACAGTGATGACCATGGGTGCACTACAATCAGTTTGACACTCACAATACCGAACTGGTTGTCAGAGCGCAGTGCACCCACAGCGCCACACCAGTGTTACCCTCCCTCCCTGGTAAACCGCTCCCCCCCCCGGAGGTGATTATTTGATATTTTGCGGGGTGCAGGGGGTGAAGCCCCCTGTAAACAACCTAGATGTGCCCTGGTGCTTTGGGCACCATAGTGGCAGGGCGGCACAATGCTGGGCAGCATGGTCACCATTGGCATTTGCATGTCACTGTAACGTTGGTCACTCATTGGGTTTTCGAACGGACATGGTGGAACCATGTGCACACTGCACCCTTGGGAATGAAAATTTAATTATCTGTGCAGCACCAAACTGTATTAGAGAAAGAGTAAAGTGCTTCTTGGAGTCTCAGGTTTCCAGCTGCCTTGCTGGCATAGTCAGCAGCACAACTGGAATGGCATTCCATGCGGCCAGGGTTCAAACCCCAGCTGAGGCACTTGTCTCTTTCTTTCTTCTGTTTGGATTCCGTATACGTGTCCTCTGCAACTTTGGCAATGAAAATGTAACTATCTGTAAAGTACCAGACTGTGCATTAGAGAAAGATTATGGTGCTTCTAGTAGTCCATGGTTTCCAGTTGCCTTGGTGGTGCAACCAGTAGCACAGTCAGAATGGTATTCCATGCAGCCTGAGTGCAAATCCCATGCCATCATCCAGGGGAAACCTGCTACCTATCCTGGACTACTGCTCTCCCATCTACTCCAGGACCTCCTCATCCACTATGGCAAAACTATCAGTAGCATACAACAGTGCCTGCCATTCTCCCTGCTGGCCCCTTTCTCCACATACCACTGTACACTCTACACTCTACACTACACTGGGGTGGTTCCAACTACAAGCCCGCTTTGACCTTGCACTGTACAGTTTTATTGATTCTGCCATCCGTACTGGCCAGCAATCCCCTCTTGCTCCCCTTCTCACCACCCGAACCTCACACTGCTGTCTACATTCCTCCAATATCTCTTCCCTGAAAATCCCCAGGGTAGCCATGAACATAGGCACTAGAGCCCTGTCTGTAGCAGCCCACACACTATGGAACAAGTTGCTCACTGAACTGTGCACCATAAACACTCACCACCAGTTCAAGACTCACCTCAGAGACTGGCTCCTGTTGGCATCCACCTGTCACTGCTTTAAGGACTAGCCCCCCCAATAGGTTCCAGGGGTAGGGCCACATAGGTTCTCTTATTTACTGAAACTGTCCCACCATGAGCCTTACTTTGCTTTATTTGTCGTCCCTCAACTACTGCCACCATGTATTGCCAAATGTAACAACCGTAACCTTTCACTATGTATTATTTGCTCTTGTTTATGTTCTTATTATTCTGATGTTTCTACTCTGTGCCACCTGATGTGGCCCGGGTCATGCCTAAAAATGGTCCCTGGGATCAATGCACAATACCCGGTTAACAAAGTCATAGATAAAACAAGCATTTGTCAATGCTGAATGTTTGCTTGCTGGCATTAGCAGTGGAAGTGCAGGAGTTAGACAGATGCAGTATAGGAATGACATTGAAGTACTGAACTGATGCCAACTCCACCCTCACTCTGCAGAGATGGACAGGCATTGGGTGTGCCTTTGGGTTGTTGCCCATGACAGTCATGACATTTCACTTCATCCTACCCTTCAGACACTGACAAGTGTCGGCGTGCCTTTGGGTGTTTGGGCTATACATTCACCTCATTCCATAAGGAAATACACTGGAAATGGGCACAGTATAGGATAATGGGGTGAACTCTGGTGGCAAAGGGTCCAAGGTGCACCTCGATGCCTGTCACTGGCTGCAGGGTGGGGTGGAATGGCATAAGTGTTACTGTCAGCAATCCCAAGTCACACCCTGATGCCTGTCAGTCCCTACAGGGTAGGGCGGTATAGTCAAAAACCCTAACGCTCTGGGCATTTCTTGGTATTTTACTCCAAGTTTTCCACATGGGCTGTTTGTCACCCACCACGTGAACAGTGCCACTATCAGTTCGTTAGGTGAAGGGTGACTTTGCACAGCTACTGTGCCATTTGGAGTATAGGTGAGAAAACACATTTCAAACAGGATGTGAAAAGTGAGGGTGTACTGTTCATGAGGAGGTGTAAATAATGGCATTGTTGAAAATCTGTAGTGAAAATATACAAAAACTGGTGAAGTCACGAGCGTGCATAAAACTGTGCAATGTACACCCATAATGTAATTAGTTTGGTGATTTTTTACAGCAGATTTTCAACATAGGCATTTTGGGACCTCCACTCATAAACAGTGTCACTGTGATTTACGTAATCTGTCCTGAACACTAATTTCCCACAGTGACCGCTAGTCTGCGCCAGAAGTGCAAAAACACATTTTGGCCAGGGTGTAAAAAATGACAGCAGTACTTTTCATAAGGAGGTGTGGAAAAATGTCAATGTTGAAAATCTGGACTACAAACATTACGAATTTGTGAACTTACAAGGGTGCATGGAAATTGCGCAATGCACTCTGGTAATAGAATCATTTTATGGACTTTTGTCACCAAATTTTCAACATAGCCATTTTAACACTTATGCTCATTAACAGTGTCACTATGATTTTCTTAATATGTCCCGAACATTGATTTTGCACACTGACTGCGTTATGTGCGCTACATGTGTGAAAACACAATTTGGGCAAGATATGAAAAATGACAGCTATACTGTTCATAAGGAGGTGTGGTAAAATGGCAATATTGAAAATCTGGAGTGAAAATATTAAACATTCTTAAAGTTACGAGCGTGCGTAGGAACTGCGCAATGCACACTTGTAAAACAGTCATTTTGGGGAAATTTTTTCACCAAAGTTTCAACATAGGGTTTTTGGGGGCCTACCTCATGACTTGTGGCACAATGTGGCCATTTCATTACTCAGTCCTGAAAGGTGGTTCCATGCAGTGACCACAAAATCACCTTTCGGGACTGAATAACAAAATGACAGTGACTGAGTTCACAAGGTGGGGCCCCAAGAACCCCATGTTGAAAATTTGGTGAAAAAATTCCCCAAAATGGACGAGATATGCACCAAAATTGAAAAAAAAAAACCTTGTATGCCATTATACAGCTTACTGGCATTTCTTCAGTTCGCGGTTGGCTCTGAAGAGTGCAAACGTGTTCCCGGTCCACTGAAGATCATCGTGCTGGGCTTCAAGGTAAGTATGGGGTGGGGGTTGGGAGATGGATGTGCAGAGGGTGGTGTGGGTTGGGGGAGGTGGGCAAGACAGTCAACGAGGGACCATTTTTTGTTTTCAGGTGTTTTTCTTTTTAGAATACAACACAGGACTTTTGCCACACTAGGTGGGCTCCCAGCGTGGCAGCTGGAGATTTTTTGGGGGGGGCAGTGGAGCCAATGGGGGATTAGGCACCCCATCGGCCATACAGACATTTGACATGCTGGGGTGGGCTCCCAGCGTGGCAAATGGAAGTCTGTTTTTTTTGGGGGGGAGTACAGTGGAGTCGATGGGAGATTGGGCACCCCATCGCCATACTGACTTTTGTCACGCTAGGGTGGGCTCCCAGCATGGCACCTGGAAGTCTGTTTGGTGGGGAGCGGAGTCGACGGGAGATTGGGCACCCCCATCAGCCATATGGTGTGCAGCGGGGGGGGGAGCGCATGAGCATGCTGGGGTGGGCTCCCAGCATCCTACTTGAGTGTTTGGGGAGAGGGGAACTAGAAAACAAGGGAGCTGTCTATGACAACTGTGTTCAGAGATGCACTGCTGAGTGCAGGCACTTTGCATACTGCCAACAGCAGATTGTAAATTGTCTACACGTTACTACCGCTGATTGTAGTGGTCTTTTGCTTTCAACTGTACGCCACTGCATCTGAACTGTTTTCATAGACAGCTCCAACATTTATTGGTGCGGTGAGACAGCGCCTGCAAGAAGGAGCAGGGCATTGGAAGCTGAGTGGCACACCTATGAAAATTCATATGGTGGCACTATGTTTCTTGCACATGCATGCAAGCAAACATAATTAAAAAAATCCCAGCTGAGGCACTTGTTTGTTTCTATCTCCTGTCTGGGTGCCATATATGTGAACACTGCACTCTTGTGGATAAAAATGTAACTCTCAGGGCAACACCAGATTGTGCATACTAGAGGAAAGAGTAGGGTGCTTCCGAGAGTCCCAGGTTTCTAGTTGCCTTGGTGTCACAGCTGGTAGTACAAGGGGAATCCCAGCTGTGGCATTTCTTTCTTTCTCTCTTCTGTTTGGAGGGTGAATGCTACCATGGCCCACAGCAGGGGCCACTGTGGCACTGGAGCCCAGTGTCATCAACCCATGACCACAGCACACTGCTGAGCAGCAGCTCCTGCGAACTGACCCACTTCTCAAAGTGACATCCTGAGTTCACTCCCAAACTCAGGACACCTGCAAGGTAGTGTGCATTGGGGCAGCCTCTTACACTTCCTTTTGCAGCATCTTGGTGACCTGTCCTTTCTCATTGGACCAATGGAGTGCTTACCTCTGGCAGGCACAAAGATGAAAAAGGAGACCTCTCACATAAAACATAATTGCAGTCTCAGCACTTATTAGCAGCATAGCACTCTCAGGCAAACATGGCAATTAATGTTGGCACGCACAAACAAACACAATGAGGTTCAAATAGTCACAGAGAGGTGTCAAGTCTTTAAAAAATCCTCTATAGTGCTCTGAGTGATTAAACAAAAGTAAGAATGAAGCCTTATAGCTTGGGATTTACCTCCTGTCCTAGCTGCGCCCCTGACAGCACAAAGCAACAATTCTTATAAGTTCCCACTAGGTGTCACTAATTGTTGGGTCGAGCAGAGTAGAGGCATACATGCTTGTTCTTGGGCATGCAGGCATGATGATGTCGTCATGTGGCATTGTCAATGTTTCGGCATCCTTGCTGTGCATTTCAGGACACCACAGCCTTCAAAGGGCTGCAGAATAACAAACAAAAATGATCCCTTAGGATGAATCACATGGAATCCTTGGAGAACTGCCATATCCCATGGTCCGCTGCTCCATGCGGAACAGCAGATCCACTACACTGCCAACCCAGGCATCTGACTGGATAACTGGTGTCCTGTTCAGCGCCCCCCTGTGCCACCCCTTCATGGGGCCCCTGCACACATGAGGCACAGGGGTCGAGCTGTGAATACCATCCATCACTGACTGACATTGTGGTGAGCTGACGTGTGGCTGAGATATGTTCACGTGTACCCTGCCCACCTTTATGGATTGAGATTTTAAACAAACTGCTGAACAATTGTTGCTAAGTTTTAAATAAAAGGCTATGAGTTTGAGTAAGCTCATTTGCTGTTGCCATTGCTTAAATCATGACAATCTGAACTCCATGTTTTTGCAGATTTCATGTTGATGTGAGGTTTTGGCTATGCCTTCTTTCAAAGATTAACATGGAAAAATTATTAAAGTCCCCACATCCTTTAAAAGAATGGTTGTAAACTGAAGACACAATAGCATTTTAGAAGATGTTCTCTGGGAAATTATATTAGTTTGAAAAGTTATTGCGGAACCAGGCTTGTGCTCTCAGATAGGATATCAATCCTTGAGAGAGGGGTTGTGATACCATGGTAATACTCCACACATAAATTCATTCTACTTCAGTATCTAACAGAACATATTTGTCATGTACAGTAATTCACCAAAGGCCACATACTGCAAGTATTTAAGAAGGACAAATCACATTTTGATGTTTTTATTTCATTTGTTTCCAGGCTTAAACTTTTTTAATCATATTCTGCTCAAAGGAGTATATTTTAGAACATGTGTCCAATAATATGAAACTAGCCCCAGTGATGACTGTTCATACAGAAGCTGGAGATTTACTCTGACTTAAATTTGATATCTTTGAATATTACCAATATGGGAGATGAGGAAATAGGAAATTTCATATCCTGCATTTTTAATTGTGTTTGGTCTTCGGGAAGCCTTGAGGGGAATCTTGGTTTGTGATAATATCTACTTGGAGAGAAAACAAAAACATTTAGTTATAAGGGGTGCCACCAGTGATATGCTGCTTGTGCAGCTATATTGTAGTTCTTTTTGACTCGTCTCTTTCCTCTGGTTTTTCATTCTTGGTGGAGGTGCCAGTCTTAAGGCTAAAGTAAATCTGGTAGCTTAAAAGCCACAACACAGGCAGAGTGCTAGAGAAGGAGGAAGGGCAGGACGAGGATGATGTGAAACTCACTAGGCGAAGAAGTGGTGGAATTGTGAGGCTTATGTAGGGCAGGGGAGGAGTCTGGTGCCACCTCCCCACTGAACCACAGTGTAAATTTTAAATTCAATGAGTGGCCACCAGTGATGTGTTTGTGCAACTGTGTTGTTCTTTTGGCTTGTCTCTTTCCTCTGGTTTTCCACCTCAGTAAAGGTGCCAGTAGAGTTGTCTCGAGGGTAAAGGAAATTTGGTAGCTATACAGCCAAAAGATCATGGTGAGATGTAACTGAACCCATCTCCTCCAACTCACAGAAGAAACCCAGTAACAGTGATAAGAGGAAACAAAACCCAAGTGGTGGAAACCTATGTTACTGTTACTGGATTAGCCTTCCCTCCAAACATTGATGAATTTTTACGAGGCTAGCTGTTGACAAGCTTGGCACAGTTTGGAATTTGGTTCCCTAACATAGGTTTCAAAGCATGAAGAAGCCCAAAGACCCATGATCTTGATAATGTGAGCCAGAATATTCTTTCGGGATGCAGAAGTGGCTGCTCCAATCCTGAACAAATGGTTAGAGGTGGAAGAGGCATGAAGACCCAAAATGAGAAAGCAGAATTCTGACATAAAGGAAAACCAGGAAGTAGTTATAATGGAGTAGGACTCAGTATACAGGAGAAGATGAGTAGAATCAGGATGTCTATTCGTGGTTGCAGCAAATTAAGAACATGAATAGCAAACAAAGTTAAGTATGTTGCAAAGTAGGATAAATAAACGCTTCACCTCTATTGATTCTGTTGCTATATGTTTACTGTGTGTGTGTGTGTGTGTGTGCGTGTGCACAGCAAGCATTTTTTATGAGAGTTGAGTCTTGAGAGGTATGACACTGTCGGTCTAATGTAGGGCAGTCTGCAGGCACGCAGTGTCACACCAATCATCAACCAGGCTGACCATGACACAGTTTTGGCTTTTCTGAGTGGAAACTTTATGTAATTCAAAAGAAAAAGCTGACCCAAACAAAGGTAGGCTCTTTCCTTTGAGCTACACTGCACAGCAAGCATAACTGATCAGTCATGAACAGTCTGCTGAGGAATTTCAAACATCCAGGAGGAGCCTCAAACTCTTCTAGATGCCAGCTGTAACAAAGAAAACCATCCATCAATGTCTGTTACTGGTTCCCCCCGTAACTGTCCCCCCAGCACCCACCCGTCCTCCCTTTTCAGTACCTACCACCCCATACCACCCCCACAAACATAACACCAACACTGGGGGTTCCCAGTCCCCCAGTGTCCCACCTGAAAGCCCCACATACTTTTTATGTTGATTGCGTGCATACGCAAGAAACATGTTGCATCAGCTTTCTCCACAAGCAGGTTGTGGAGGCATGGCACTGTTGTACCCAATGCCCCCACAGCCTGCAAAGGCTTGTCTCTCATCCCCCAGTGCCGTGGCAAGCTGCTGCTGACACTAGTTCAGCCAGCGTGCCACAACTTTCTAAAAAATCAGCCACTGCAATCAGGGGCCGCCTCATCATTGCAGCGTCAGCCATCCGCTGCAATGAGGGAGCAACCCATCATTGCAGGGCAGGATGTGAAACCCCTGATATTGTTTGTGAACATGGCGGTGGGTTGCCGCCGTGTTCACAAAGAATATAACCCCCTCCAACCCCACCATGTTTACTTGCCAACGGGGGAACCCCCTCCACATCGGCATTCTGTAACCCCCCCGTGTTGTTCCTGCCGATGGGGTGCACAATCCCCGTCGGCATAATGATACCCCCTGTTGTTCCTACCGACAGGTGCCCAACTCATTGGCATAATGATACCCTCCGGTTTTTGCTGCCAATGGGGTGCCCAATCCCCATCAGCATAATGATAACCCTTCCTTTCTATGGCCGAGGGTGCCCAATCCCTCGGCTCCTGCAGCCCCTCCCTTTTGTTGTTTGCCCAATGAGGGTGCCCAATCCCCCATCGGCTAACGCACTCCACCCATCACACAGGTGGCATTCTGGGTGCTCACCCCAGCATGCCAGCACCTGTTAAAGAGGAAATGGTCCCCCGATGTCTTATTTTTTTTCACCCTGTGAAGAAAAACACGGTCCTCGGAGCTCTCCCAGGCCCCTCCCACAACCTGCACCCATCCAATGCGCACCCTGCCTCCCACACACCCCTACTTACCTCTGGAGTCTGGTGCAATGATCTTCGGTGGACCGGGAACACGTCTGCACTCTTCAAAGCCAACCACAAACTGAGGAAATGCCAGTAAGCTGTATAATGCAATAAATAGGGTTTTTTCAACTTTAGTGCGTATCTTGGGCATTTTTGGGACTTTTTTTCACCAACTTTTCAACATGGGGTTTTTGGGACCCCTCCTCATGAATTCTTAAACTGTCATGGCGTTAATCGGCCCTGAAAGGTGGTTTCGCGGTCACTGTGCGGAATCACCATTTGGGGCCAATTAATGAAATGACAGTGCCAGCTGTTCATGGTGGGCTCAAAAACTATGTTAAGTTGGTGGGAAAAATCAAAAATGACTGTTTATAATCGTTGCGCGGTTGCTATGTATACTCGTAACTTCGTGAATTTACAATATTTTCATGCCGGATTGTCAACATTGGCATTTTCTCACACCTCCTTGTGAGCAGTACAGCTGTCATTGTTCACATCCTGGCCAAAATATGTTTTTGCAGTTCTGGTGCAGAATAGCGCGGTCGCTGTGGGAAATCAGTGTTCAGGACAGATTAAGAAAATGACAGTGACACTGTTCATGAGTAGAGGTCCTAAAATGCCTATGTGGAAAATGTGGTAATGATACTCCATAAAATGATTGTGTTACGAGCGTGCATTGCACACTTTCCACGCACCCTTGTAACTTCGCAGATTTTTAATGTTGTCACACCAGATTTCAACAGTGCCATTTTTTCACACCTCCTTATAAGCAGTACAGCTGTCATTTTTCACATCCTGACCGAAATGTGTTTTCACAGTTCCGGCGCAGAATAACGTGGTCACTGTGGGAAGTCAGTGTTTGGAACACATTAAAAAAATGACAGTGGCACTGTTCATAAGCAGAGGTCCTAAAATCCCTATGTTGAAAATTGGGTGATGAAATTCCATAACATGACTGTGTTACAAGCATCCGTTGAACTGTTTCCACGCACCCTTGTAACTTCGCAAATCTGTAATACTGTCACGCCACATTTTCAACAGTGGCCTTTTTATCACAACTCCTTATGAACACTACAGCTGTCATTTTTCACATCCTGGCTAAAATATGTTTTTGCACTCCTGCCGGACAATAGCACGGTCACTCTGGGAAATCAGTGTTTGGGACAGATTAAGATTGACTGAGTGAGAGGGGGGAGTGACCGAGCTCAGTTGAGATCTGTTGGGACTGCTGCAGATTTGTTTGTGGGCAGACAAAGGCCCAACACAAGAGCCCACTACAAAAGGGCAGCCTGCAGCACTGGGAGAAACAGAACAAGCGGAGATAGTGAGGTGGGGAGAGACTCACTGAAGCGCTGTCAGAACTGCTGCGGTTTCTTTGTGGGCAGAAAAAGGCATCAATACAGGCAGGGGTCCAGTACAAAAGGCCAGCCTGCAGTGGTGGGAGAAACAGTACGAGTGAGTGAGACAAGGGGACTTAGTGAGCTCAACAGAGCTCTATCAGGACTGCTGGGATTTCTTTGTGGCAGAAAAAGGCGCCAATGCAGGCAGGAGCCCCGTACAGAAGGGCAGCTTGCAGCACCTGGACAAACAGAATGAGCGATGAGAGAGGGAGACTGAGCGACCTCACTGGAGCTCTGTCGGGACAGCTGTGGATTTCTTTGTGGACAAACAAAGGTGCCAACACAGCCAGGAGCCCCATACAAAAGCGCAGTCTGTGGCGCCAAGAAAAACAGAACGAGCGAGTGATAGAGTGGTACTGAGCGAGCTCAGGGGAGCTCTAGTGTGACTGCTGCAGTTTTCTTTGTGGGCAGAAAATGTGGCAATGCAGGCAGGAATCCAGTACAAAAGGCCAGCTTGCAGCGCCAGCAGAAACAGAATGTGAGAGTGACAGAGGGGGAGTGAGCCGGACCCAGGGGAGTTGCCCCTGGAAAACAGGCAAACACCTTCCCCCCATCTCCTCAGGGATGGGAATCTTGAACCATTGAAAGCAGTCTCCACCACTTCAATTACCAGTTCCTGTGTTCCTCTTCAGGTGGAAACACACGCCTTACCAAAAGTAGCTCTTAAACGGAGCTTAAAGCTCTGAGAGCCTGCACACACTCAGCTGCACTACTATCTCTCTCTCTCTCTCTCAGACTGCACACAGACTGGCTTCAAATTCCCCAATGTTCTACTCTAACCTCCAACTGCAACATTCCAGTGTGGCTTATGCAGCTGCGACAGTTCTAAAATGATGTCATCCCTCAGTCTCAGCTGAGACTGAGAACAGAGTGAGACAGTGTGAAACCCATTTAACTGGAGTTTCACAAGCTGCCTTCCCTGCCTACCACTAGGTCTTACTGGGATTCTAGTAACCCCCGGGTAACAGGGGGAGTACCTAGATATCTGCATAATAAAATTAGTCAACTGGTCAGGAATGCAAAAATATGTTTTATAAAAAACAGCTTGATGAGAATTTAGCTAAATCTAAGTGTTTTTGGAATTCTGTTAATTCTTTATTATCACCTAAGGGAAAACCCAATATCCCAGAAGTTGTTGATCTCAAATGGAATTGTTTCTGATTCTAAAGAAATCTCTAGTCTTCTGGGTAAAATGTTTTCTGATTACTCTATTTATAGATCTAGCAGCAAGACACTGGGCAATGCACCAAATGTGAGTTATGTTATTGATGGAAGGCCACCTTTCTACTTTCATAAGATATGTCCAAATGAAGTCCTGAAATTGCTCCTTACTATTCCTAACAGATACAGTGACTGTGGTGATGATTTGGGTGATCGGTTTATTAGAATTAGTGCTCCTTTTCTTGCTTCCCCTTTGGGTTCCATTTTTAATTTATGTTTGGTTAATGGTTCTTTTCCCTCCTCATGGAAAAGTGCCAGAATAGTGCCAATTCCCAAGATCTCGTGAGCCGACCATCTGGATGATAGAAACAAAGAAACATCAAATTTTATGGCCGATAAGAACCGCTTGGCCCACCCAGCCTGCCCATTTCCCTACCTAATGGATAAGCTGCAGATCCTAGCTAACCAATAGCCTACTTCTTCCTATCTCCACCTCCTAGAATTGCCTTATGACTATCCCATGCATTCTTGAATTCCACCACTGTTTTTGACTCTGCAACCTCCTCAGGAAGGCCGTTCCATGCATCCACAACCCTCTCCGTGAAAAAATACTTCCTCACATTACCTCTGAGCGGTCCCCCCCAGCTTCAAATTGTGCCCCCTTGTTCTTGCACACCTCTTTTTCTGAAAATACTACCCTCTTGGACTTTATTGATTCCCTTGAGGTACTTGAAAGTTTCTATCATGTCCCCCCTCTCCCTCATCTCCTCAAGACTATACATATTAAGCTTCTTAAGTCTCCCTTGATATGTCTTTTGGTGCAGACCCTGCACCATTTTAGTTGGCCTCCTATGGACTTCCTCCATCCTGTGTATGTCTTTGCAGAGATTGGGTCTCCAGAACTGCATGCAGTACTCCAGATGGGGTCTCACCAGCTGTTTATACAGAGGGATAACAACTTCCTGTTTTCTACTGGTGATTCCTCTCCCCATGCATCCCAGTATCCCCCAGCCCTCTTTACTGCTCTCTCACATTGCTTGCTCACCTTTAGGTCATCTGATATGACTACCCCCAGGTCCCTTTCCATTTTTGTTGTTAGTATCTCACCCCCCATTGTGTACTCTTCCCCCTGGGTTTTTATTTCCCAGGTGCATACTTCTGCACTTCTTAGCATTGAATCTAAACTGCCATACATTTGACCATTCTGCCAACCTTGCCAAGTCTCTATTCTATTTTGAAACCTTTAAAAATATTAGAAAAAATTGCTTCGGTTCAAATGACTTCTTACCTTGAGAGGTATAATGTTTTGTGTGCAGAACAACATGGTTTCCGGAGGAAACTATGGGACTGAAACTGCCTTGGTCAGGTTCACGGACACCACCCTCAGTGGTTTTAATGATGGTCTTATGTTGGGGGCAGTCTTCATGGACCTGACCAAGGTATTTGATCTCATTGATCATGCCCTGTTAAAATTTAAATTGTTTGAATTTAGTTTCTCAGAGAATGTAGTGTCTATGGACTTAGGATTACCTGTTAAATAGGTCTCAGTTTGTTACTATTGGTTCCTCCTCTTCA
This sequence comes from Neoceratodus forsteri, assembly GCA_016271365.2. Classification (NCBI taxonomy): domain Eukaryota; kingdom Metazoa; phylum Chordata; order Ceratodontiformes; family Ceratodontidae; genus Neoceratodus; species Neoceratodus forsteri. The sequence continues at coordinate 91,439,788 of CM028136.1, forward strand.
CCTATTTTTCCTTTAGCATCTGGTGTTCCTCAAGGATCTGTACTGAGCTCCTTACTGTTTTCCCTCTTTGTTAAATTACCTTCACTTTGTAAATTCTGTAAGTGTTTACTTTATGCAGATGACTTAATTCTTTATTCTCCAATCATCTAATATTCTCAGTTTGTCGTCATTGTTACAATCTGAATTTATTGATATCTGTAATTGGTTTAAGGATAATCATTTGAACCTAAACTATAAAAATACAAAATCTATGTTGTTTTGTTCTTCTGGTACCTTTAAGGAAAACCTAGCCTTAGCTAGTAGTATAGCTTAGAGGTTAAAGTAATGAGCTGTGAAAAAGCTTGATTCAGCAGACCTGGGTTTGATTCCCCCAACCTCCACTTGCATACTGTGTGACTCTGAGCAAGTCACTTAACCACCCTAAAGCTCCCAGGTTACCCCTGAAAGCAGGCAGTTGTGCCTAGTGGGTCTTACCCGGTTAACAAAGAGTTAAAAAAAAAAAACTTTACCCTAGATATTTATAATGATGATGATGGCTTATTAATAGAGCAAGTTTATGGATTTAAATATCTAGGAGTCCAGCTTGATCCCAGCTTGGCTTTTCATACCCAGGTTAAGTCTGTTTGTAGAAATGTTAAGCAAAAACTGGGTTTATTATATAAGTTGAGAAAAAGTTTTTCTCTTGAAACCAGATGTGCAATAGCAAATGAGATCTTGTTACCTCACATTGATTATGCTGGAGGGTTATATTACAGATTGACAGTTAAGGAAATAAATGCATTCACTGTGTTGTATAATAATATCTGTCTATTCATTTTAGGCGTTCCCTAACAGACCCACCTCTATTGGTGGTGAAGTGAGCTAAATTAAGCTCCGTGAAGTGATTAGGTAGATAGCGTGGAGTCACAGTGCTCTGCAATGCGGCCGGAGTACTTCATGTTATAATGGTGAATGTGAAGTCCATTGAAAACAATGACTTGGTGTTACTCCGCTTTCCCAAACCACTTCTCTACCAATTTTAAGGCAAAGTAACACTGAAATCGATGTACTTCGTATCACTTTGCCTTGTTATTGAGTTCCAAAGCGAATTTGCAATGCTTCATGGGATTGCAGGTCCCATGGGCTCTAGATTGTTCTGCACAGCCTCAGTTCTGTGTAGTGTGTGTGTGTAGTGGAAGATGGAGACAGATTCCTCTCAGAGCTCTGCCATTCAAATCCTCTAAAAGCTGTTAAAAAAGCCTTCTTGAGACATTTTTTTTTTGCTCAAACTTTAATACATCGATTGTAGGAAACCCTTTTGTGCACATATCGTCGAGTGTTTATTGTTTGTGTGTGGATTTTGAATGTTAATTTAGAACAGTCAGTCTGTGTACTGTGAAGTGTGTTTTGGGGGAGGGGCATATCTGTGGTGTAGGTAGATTAACTGGGAGAAAAAGTCAGTCTTTCTGTTTTGGTTATATTTTTCTTGTACAACTGTGTTAATGTACACACAGTAATATTTTCAGTAATTCTTGGCATTTTTTTGCTAATTGTTGTGGTGCAGCAGTGTATAATTTCAGTTTGTTTAAAACATTTGGCTATATTACTAAAGGTTTTCAATTTGCTATGCATTACTTGTAGTGTGTGTGTGAGTGTGTGTGTCGATGCAGCTGCTGCCATTAAATCAGATACCATTTATTGTGCCACAGGTAATTTCAGCAGTGTGAACCTGCTATCCACTGCACCTGCATGAATTTGTTGCACTGCTTGTGGTATCTTTACTGATAGTAGTGGACTGTTACTGCCATGCATTACCCCACCCCCCCAACTGGCAAAAGGTATTCTTTTCCATATTTGGATTTCTGATGGTGAGCACTGGTTAGGTGGTGCAGTTGTGCCTCTGTGTCTGCATCTCTTTAGTGTGCAGCACAATCTTAATCTGTCTGCATTTGCATCTCTTTAGGCCCAATCTCCATCTGTTACTTAAGTCACAGTTGTTTCTTTAGCTTCCCTTCAGAGTACCGGTGTGGTGCACACGATTCAAGATCACAACGCGAATCACAAAATTAATGTTTTGTAGTACCTCTCCAGGCTTCACCACTGTCCCATTGAAATGAGTTTTCAAGCTGGTGAGTTTTGTGAACAGCCAGGTTATCAGGGAAGTACAGCTGTAGGCATTCGCTATCCCAATACGCTTGTCAGCTCCAAGTCCGAGAAAAATAAATTCATGTTTCATGGTCACGAATGCAGTCACGATTCATGATCACATCGTGAATCGCAAAATTATTTTTTTACTAGTTACTTGCATCATGTAAGCCTGTTTTGTTGTATCTCACCAGACATCACCTCTATGCTCATTGATAGGAGTTTTCAAATTGAGGAGTTTTGTGATACAGGTCATTGTCATCAGGGAACTACAGCCATAGGCTTTTGCGTTCCTGTACAGCATGTGAGTTACAGTACTGTAAGCCATGTGATGTGTGGGGGCCCGGGGGCTGCCAATATTGTTGTCACTCCTCCTTACTTCAGGTTAAGGTGGAATGACAATGAAAAGTCACAATCACAATAACAAGGTGAAGTGGGCATTTCATGCAGGCCACTCTGCGTAGAGGAGTGACAACGCAAAGTGCCCACTTTGCAGGCACTTTTACTAGTGGAGTTTAAATTTGCTGCATCTCTAAGATGGAAGACTTTACATGTCTTGATACACTCTCATTTCACTTCATCAGCACTGGGAAATTTTCTGGACACAAGACAGTAGCATTTTGGGGATGAACCTTAATTCTGGTGACTTTATATGACCACTGGCAGGATGACTGAGTGTGTCATTAATTCTGGGAGACTTTGCATTTCTTGTTATGCTCTCATTTCACTTCATCAGCACTGGGGAATTTTCTGGAGACAAGACAACAGTAGCATTTTGGGGATGCACATTAATTCTAGTGACTGTGTGTGTCAGGGGCTGCCAATATTGTTGTCAACTCCGCCTTACTTCGTGTTAAGGTGGAATGACAATGTGAAGTAGTAATAACAAGGCGAAGTGGGCATTTCATGCTGGCCACTCCATGAAGCGGAGTGACAACGTGAAGTGCTCACTTCACGTTCACTTTGCCTGCGGAATTTAAATTCGCTGCATCTCTACCCACCACTGCTCTCTGTATTCCCAGATAGGATGGTTATCTCCCATATCCCGGTTTAAGTATTGTTATGGAGGTTTAATTTTTAAATTGTTATACTCAAAGATCCTTTTTCCTCTGAGTAGTCTGGCTACTGTTCGTAATACAACCCTAAATCTGTGGTAATTTAAAAAAAACCTTCTTTTTGCTCCCTCTTTTGAAACAAGCTGGATCCCGTTCTTTTTCACATGCTGCTCCTCCCTTCTGGAATCTACTGCCACAAAATGTAAGGTCTGCCTCATCTCTATCTAGTTTTAAGTTTAAACTAAATACTTTTTTGCTGGAATGTGATGTCTGTACATGTATGTAATCAGTAATGTACTTGTTTGTATTGTTGTTTGTATTTATGTTTATTTTCTTTTGCTAGGGTGAGGCCTGAAAATTGACTTTTCCAGTGTCATTACCTGATTAACAAAATAAAAATGAAATGAAAATCACTGGTGAGGCCTCAGCTGGAGTATTGTGTCCAGTTCTGGAGACCACATCTCCGGAAAGACACCTAGTGGATTCTCTGCAGGGGAGGGCATCATACAACTGTTACTACAACCCACAAGAGACAGGGCTATCCTAGATCTAGTACTGACTAACAGGGAAAGGATCACAGATCTCCAGGTAGGTCACCTGGGGACAGTGACCATCACATGGTATGGTTCAGTTTGGCCACTAGAACTAAATCATCCCATTCCAAGGCAAAACTATGGGACTTCAGAGGAGCTGACTTTGATAAGATGGCCAACAGAGTTAAGCTAGCTCTGGCAAAAAAGAAATACAGGTAAGGGGGTACAGGCAAAGTGGGCAAGCATTAAGGATGTAATATTTGAAGCAACATGCCATTGTGTTAGAGAGAAAAGGAAGTGCAAAAGAAGGAGGAAACCACTTTTTGTTCTCAAAAACAGTAGCAGAAAAGGTCAGAGCCAAAATGCTGGCCTTCAACAAATGTAAGGGAACACAGCAGGATGAAGATAGGGAGGCATACCAAACTTCCCTAAGGGAAGCAGGGAAGGCAGTAAGGCAGGCAAAGGCCCAAACTGAGGAAACACCAGCACAAACAGTAAAAGAAGGTGACAAGAGTTGCTATAGATACATTAGTGAAAGGAGACAGTCCAGAGGGGGTATTGCTAAGATCAAAGGAGTTAAGGGGGCGTGCGAGGAAGTAGGAGGACCATGTAAAAGCATCTATCCTAAATAGATACTTCTGCTCAGTATTTACTGAAGAGAAGGTAGGACAGGGCCCACAGTTCAGCACTATGGACACAGGGGGGAGGGAGGTGTGCACTAGTCCCTTCACAAAAGATAGGGTCCTACAAGAGATTGATAAGCTCAGGGTGGACAAGGCAATGGAACCTGATGGCATACATCTCAGGGTATTAAAGGAGCTAAGGGTGGAACTAGCAGAGCCATTATCAGAATTGTTTAGTGAGTATCTGAGCACAGGAGAGGTCCCCGAAGACTGGAGAAGGGCTCATGTGATCCCGCTCCACAAGAGTGGTAGCAGGGAAGAGGCAGGGAACTACAGACCAGTCAGTCTTACCTCAGTAGTGGGCAAGATTATTGAGGCACTCCTTAAGGAAAGGATAGTGCAACACCTGGAATCCATAGGAGCACAGGATCCAAGATAGCATGGGTTTACAAAAGGACAATCCTATCACACTAATCTCATAGATTTTTTTGACTGAGTAACCAGAGTGGTGGACCAAGGGGGAGCAGTTGATGTCGCCTACCTTGACTTCAGCAAAGCTTTCAATACTGTTCCACATAGAATATTGATTAATACAAATCACAATAACAAAACCAAAGCCATGCTGTTCGGACCAGAGCCCTTGGACAAGATAGATCACAACTATCCAACTTTCATCCCTGGAGGGCAACAAGCTGGAAGTAGTCCCCGACAAAGTACCTCGGCCTCACCATCGACCAAGGTCTCACGTTCAAACAACATGTGGAACAAGTCACTAAAGTAATCCATACAAAACTCGGATTACTGTATCGGATCAAGGAACAGTTAACCCCTGAAGCCAGGACTGCTATTGCAGCCAGTGTCCTACTTCCAACACTAATATATGCTGCCCCAGTCATTCAGGGTATTACAAAGCTGGAGTACAGTAAATTACAGACTCTATACAACAAGGTGGCCCGCTTTGCCACCTTATCCCACTCCAGGAGTCACCACTGTGAGGTGTTAGCTAAGTTTAACTGGCCATCCTTGAAGCCCGCCTCAGTTACCTGTACTCTGTCTGACGAAGAAGATAATTAGCCCCACGCCTCCCCTGAGTCTAGGGGGACTCCTCACAGTAAAAAGAAACCAGCGCAGCCTAAGGTCCTCGGGCCTAACGTTACTAGAGGTCCCCAAGGTTAGGACTAAGGCAGGACAGAAATCTTTCACGCATGCTGCCCCTGCCTTGTGGAACAACCTTCCTCTGGAGGTAAGAGAAACCCAATCGGTGCCGTGCTTTCGCTCAAGACTCAAGACCTATCTTATGACAACAAGCGTATGCCAGTGCCACCGCACCTGACACTACTACTATTGACCACAACTTGCCTGCTTACCAAACTAAAATCTCTAACCCCCCCTAACAAGGTAGCACTAACTTTTTCCTCCACCTCTCTGAACCATCCTGATGCTCTAGAACTATTATACCTAATGAATCTCCAGTACTGTCTCGCTAACATGTAGGACAAAGAAGAATGTAATGAAATAACAACTTATCAACTACATATATGAAACCACTATAACAACTGCTATGTGTACACAGCAGATACTGTATACCCATGATAACCTGTACCTACTTATGTTCAACTGTTTAATTATTAGTGTACTGTTATTCCTGGGTTGCCCTGAAAAGGGACCTTACGCCCAGTGGGCCTACCGGTCATCAAAATTCAATAAATAAATAAATAAATAAATAAATAAAATAAATAATAAGCTGGGTAGGCTTGGGTGGGTAAGAAGTTGGTCAACTGGGCAGCAAACTGGTTGATGGGCAGAAAACAGAGTGGTGGTAAATGGTATACAGTCAGAAGAGTTGCAAGTCATAAGTGGGGTACCTCAGGGATCAGTCCTGGGGCCAGTTCCTTCAATATCTTCTTCAGTGACATTGCAGATGGACTGGAGGGTAAGGTTTGGCTGTTTGCAGATGACACCAAAATCTGCAACAGAGTAGATGATCCAGATGGGATGGGCAGAATGAGAAGAGATCTGGATAAACTAGCAAAATGGTCAGAAGTGTGGCAACTGGGGTTTAATGCAAGAAGTGCAAGATCATGCACATAGGGAAGAGAAACCCTGAAGCCACCTATAGGCTGCGAGGGGAGTTGCTTGTAGTCACAAGGGAAGAAAGAGACTTGGGCATCATCATCATCACCAATGACCTGAAATCATCCAAGCAGACCACTAAAATCAGTAGGTAAGGCTAGGGGGATGTTGGGGTGTATTAGTAGGGGTATCACAAGTCAAAAGAGGGAGGTACTGTAATAATCCCTCTTTACAAGACACTGGTTAGGCCCCATCTGGAGTACTGCATGCAGTACTGGAGGCCACACCTTCACAAGGACATTAACCAAATTGAGGCAGCCTAGAGAAAGGTAACCAAAATGGTGCAGGGACTGCATCAGGAAACATATGAGGACAGATTAACGGACTCAATATGTATACCCTAGAGCAAAGGAGGGAGAGAGGTGATATGATAGAAACATTCAAACACCCTAAGGACATTAACAAAGTTAAAGAGTCTAACATGTTTTGATATAAGAAAAATAGAAGAACAAGAGTACACAGCATGAGATTAGAGGGAGGCCGATTAAGGTGTAATGTGAAGAAGTTCTTTTTCAAGAAGAAATAGGCTGTTGGTCAAATAGGATCGGCAGCTTATCCTATAGGTAGGGAAACGGGCAGACTAGGTGGGCCAAGCGGTCCTTAACTGCTGTCAAAGTCTATGTTTCTATGTTTGCAAAGTTACAAGGGTGTGTGGGAACTGCACAACGCATGCTCGTAACAGTCATTTTATGGAATTTCAACACAAAATTTTCAACATAGGCATTTTAGGACTTCTGCTCATGAACAGTGTCACTGTGGTTTTCTTAATGTGTCCCAAACACTGATTTTCCACAGCAACCATGCTATTCTGCGCCTGAAGTGCGAAAACACATTTTGGCCAGGATGTGAAAAATGACAGCTGTACTGTTCATAAGGAGGTGTGGAAAAATGCCAATGTTGAAAATCTGGAGTGAAAATATTGTAAATTAGTGAAGTTACGAGCGTGCATAGCAACTGCGCAACGCACGCTCATAAAACAATCATTTTTTGGATTTTTTTCTACCAGGTTTTTTACTCAGCTCAGTTAGACAAATAAACAGAACAAATAAATATGTATTATTACAGCAATTATAACTGTATAGCTCAGTACTTCACTCAGTTAGAGAAATAAACAGAACTTAATCTGTATTATTACAGCAATCCTAAAAGTATCCAATTGTTGCTTTGTCTCTACTCCAGAGACCCTGCTGTAATATAGGACCACAAAGGACACTGGGCGGGAGGGTGGGCCACTCTAAAGTCCTGGCAGAGCTCCATTGAGCTCGCTCTCTCCCCTCTCTCACTCGCTCATTCTATTTCTCCTGGCGCTGCAGGCTGCTCTTTATACTGGGCTCCTGCTGGCATTGGCACCTTTTCTGCCCACAAAGAAATCTGCAGCAGTCCTGACACAGCTCTGTTGAGCTCGCTCACTCCCCTCTCCTTGCACATTCTGTTTGTCCCAGCACTGCAGGCTGCCCTTGTGCTGGCTCCTGCCTGTGTTGGCACCTTTCTCGTCCACAAGAAGTTCACAGCTGTCCCAACAGAGCTCCGTTGAGGTTGCTCACTCCCCATCTCTCATTCACTCATTCTGTTTCTCCTGGCACTGCAGGCTGCCCTTTTGTATTGGGCTCCTACCTCCATTGGCACCTTTTTCTGCCCACAAAGAAATCCACAGCAGTCCCAGCAGAGTTCCGTTGAGCTCGTTCCTGCCCTCTCTCACTTGCTCGTTCTTTCTCCCACCACTGCAGGCTGCCATTTGTACTGGGCCCTGCCATTAAGCCTTTTTCTGCCCACAAAGAAATCTGCAGCAGTCCTGATGGAGCTCTGTTGAACTCACTCCCCCACTCCTCACTCTCTCTCTCTCCTGCTCTGTCTCCCAGCGCTGCAGAGCTGCCTTTTTGTATTGGGCTTTGCCTGTGTTGGGGCCTTTTCTGCCCACAAAGAAATCTGCAGCAGTCCTGGCAGAGCTCAGTTGAGTTTAGTCACTCCCCTCTCACTCGCCTCGATCTTAATCTGTCCCAAACATTGATTTCCCACAGTGACCGTGCTATTCTCGCTAGAAGTGCAAAAACATATTTTGGCCAGGATGTGAAAAATGACGGCTGTACTGTTCATAAGGAGGTGTTAAAAATGCCAGTGTTGAAAATGTGGCGTGAAAATGTCCTAATTTGCGAAGTTACAAGGGTGCATGGAAACTGCGCAATGCACACTTATAACACAGTCATTTAATGGACTTTCGTCACCAAATTTTTCAGCATAGGGATTTAGGACCTCTGCTCATGAACAGTGTTACTGTCATTTTCTTAATCTGTCCCAAACACTGATTTCCCATATCCTGCGCTGGAAGTACAAAAACACATTTCGGTCAGGATGTGAAAAATGACAGCTGTACTGTTCATGAGGAGGTGTGAAAAAATGTCAGTGTTGAAAATCTGGTGTGACAATATTACAAATCTGCAAAGTTACAAGGGTGCATGGAAACTGCGCAATGCACACTTGTAACACAGTCATTTAATGGACTATCGTCACCAAATTTTCAACATAGGCATTTTATGACCTCTGCTCATTAACAGTGTCACTGTCATTTTCTTAATCTGTCCTGAACACTGATTTCCCACAGTGGCCGCGCTCTTCTGTGCCAAAGTGCGAAAACACATTTCCGACAGGATGGGAAAACTGACAGCTGTACTGTTCATAAGGAGGTGTGAAAAATGCCAATGTTGAAAATATGGCATGAAAATATTGCAAATTCATCGATGTTACGAAGCGCATAGCAACTGCGCAACGCACGCTCATCAAACAGTAATTTATTTGAATTTTTTCCACCAAATTTGCAACATAGGCTTTTTGAGAGCCCACCTCATGAACACTGGCACTGTTGTTTCATTAATCAGTCCAGAAAGGTGATTCCGCATAGTGACCGCGAAATCAACTTTTGGAACCGAATAATGCCTTGACAGTGGCCGAATTCATGAGGAGGTGTCCCAATAAACCCCTATGTTGAAAATTTGGTGAAAAAATTCTCAAAATAGACAAGATATGCACCAAAGTTTAAAAACCATTTATGCCATTATACAGCTTAACGGAATTTCTTCGTGCACGCAGTCAGCTTTGAAGAGTGCAGGCGTGTTCCTGGTCCACCAAAGATCATCGTGCCAGGCTCTGGAGGTAAGTATGGGGTGAGGGGGGTGGGGAGGTGGGTATGCAGTGGATGGGTGCGGGTTGGTGGAGGGGGCACAGACAGCGAGGGACCATATTCTTCTTCACAGAGTTAAAAAAAAAGTAGACATCGCAGGATGGTTTCCCTTTTAGCAGGTACTTTTGGCATGCTGGGGTGGGCTCCCAGCATGCCACCTGCGTATTTTGGGGTGGGGGAACTGGAGCCAATGGGGATTGGGCACCCCTGTTGGCACATACTGGAAGGGTCTCATGAGCCGAGGAGGATTGGGCACCCCCATCACAAGAAATGGAGGGAGGAATATGCTGATGGGGATTGGGCGGCCCCATTGGCAAAGAAACAGAGGAGGGACATGATGCTGAGGGGATTGGGCACCCCTAGGCAGACAACAGAATCCGACAGGGACTGGGCTCCCCGTCAGCAAACTGGGTCAGGGAAGTGCAGGGACCACCCTGCAATGATGGGTCACTCCCTCATTGCAGCAGAATGGCTGACTCTGCAATGATGAGGCGGCCGCTGATTGCAGTGGCTAAAACGTTTCAAGATGGTGGCATGCTGGCTGAACTAGTGTCAGCAGCAGCATGCCACCCCATTGGGGAAAGCGGGCCAAGCCTCATAAGGCAGTGGGGGCATTGGCCACAACAGTGCCGCACCTCCACAACCTGCTTCTGTGGCAAGCTGCCACAACATGTTTCTGGCACATCGTGCAATCAACATAAAATGGCTATGTTGAAAATTTGGGGTCAAAATATTTAAAATTACCAAGGATTCTGACGAGAGCAGAAAATGGTAACATCTGTGCAGTATAGCCTAGAGGTTAGAGTAATGAGCTGTGAATGAGTTTGGTACATCCAGCAGACCAGGGTTTGATTCTCATAACCTCCATTTGTGTACTGTGTAACTCTGAGCAAGCCACTTAATCCCCAGTGCTCCCAGGTCATCCCTGAAAATAGGCACTTGTGCCTAGTGGGCTGTACCCAGTTACCAAAAACTAAATAAAATAAACATTGCCTTTTTTACATATTTTGACCATAAATTTTCAATATAGCCTTTTTTTGACCCCCACCTCATGAAAAAGGGGGGCTGAACTTCAAATCCCACTTTAAAGGTGATTTCACAACAAGACTGCAAAATCAACTTTCAGTTCTTATTTGCATAATTACACAGCCTTTGGTCATGAGGTGGGATCCCAAATAGCCATGTTGAAAATTTGGGGTCAAACTATGCAAAAATGATGAAGTTATGCATCAAAGCTCAAAACCCCATTGAAATGCATTGAACCGCAAGTAACTTTGTGTCTCATAATGCAATCTGCAGTTCCAGCAGCAAGACATGTCTTTGGTCGGAAAATGGATCTTCCACTGTGACCTGTTCAGGTGAGTGACGGTGTCTGAGAGTTTGTGAGGAGTGTGGGGTGGTGACTGCTGACTGGGACATCGAGGTGGTGTGGGTGGGGGGTAGATTAGCGAGGAACAGTTATTTGATTTAGAGGTTAAAAAAACATCGAAGGATGGTTTTCTTTATTTTAGGAATATTTCAACACTGGAATTGGGACCTCAGTGTCCGACTCATTGAGGAACTGGGGTGGGCAACCTGGAGCACGGGGGAAGAACTGAGGGATGGTTTTCTTTATTTCAGGAATAGTCTGATACTGGGACTAGGCTCCCCAGTGTCGGGCTTATTGGGAACAGGGGCAGGTGACCTGGAGTGGAGGGGAGTGGGTCAAGAGAAGCGGTACTGGAGGTTTGCACCCTGGTACAATTATAGGAATCGTGGGTAAGCGACCTGGAGGGGACAGGAACAAAGAAGCAATACTGTGGGTTGGCACCCCAGTCCACTTGATAGTCAGATAGAGAGACAGATATACAGACAGATAGAGTGATAGTATAGATAGATGGAATGAATCACGTGATCACGCAGGCTCCTGATGCTGAAAGACGACTGTCTTCTTGCCGATCGGCTTCATGCAAATGAAAGGATAAAAGCCCCCTCTGATTGGAGCAGCTTTGGTCCTTTCAACTACATGAAGTTTCTGCCCAGCAAGCAGTGAGTGGCATCCTGACCACAGTCTGTGGTCATTGGTCTGGACTGCACAGCCCCTTCCAGCTTGAGCTGCAATGGACTCCAGCAGTGACACTCCTCTGAAATGCTGCGGCCATTCCCTCTTGTGTTCTTGTTCTCACTGGGCCTAAACCTTTAACTTGAGAGACAGAATATATTAACTATAGCTTATCACTCAGGTGAAATTAGGGATGATCCCTGTGAGTGTAGGGGTGGGAGGTGTTGCTCAGCCATCTCACAGCGATGCAGTGCTGGATCCAGGGAAACGCTGACTGTTTTGTTTCTGAATTTCTTTCACTGGGTAAGCACGCCGTCCCTTGATCTGGAGCTCCAAATTCCGCCTGTAAACAAGCTTTTAAATTGAACACCTTTACTGTAGTAGTTAACTTAAAGTAGTGTATTGCATCTCATGGCAATGAATGGGATCCCCAGTGGGCCCTGTTCTGGCCTTATTTGTTGCTTTGATACTTTTAATTAGGTTTTTCAAGACAACTAATCCCTTACACTAATCAGCTCATCCCTAAGTATCTTGACACAAGATTTGATTCCCCTAGCATGTACATTAGTAGGCACAAACCAGAACTGCATAAATAAATGCTATATATATGCCTGACCAGGTGGTGCCAGCTGGTAGTGCAATGCACTGACATCTGGAGAGACTCAGGCTTAAGACTAGATGTCAACCATCTTGCTCCAGGCTGCTGGAGCCTGGACACAATGGGGGTGCAAGGGACACAACTGCACCTGGGCACAGAGTGCATTGGGGTCCCAGAGTCCTCTGTAGTGCCCGACTGATTTAACTGTGATGTGCCTGCGTTGTAGCGGGTGCCCTGCCATTTAAATAAATGTAAGTATGTGTGCTAATGTGCTGCTGCTTGCAAGTTGCTGGAGCACACACGCTCATACCTGAAGTGTATACAAACATACAAAAATGAAGGCAGAAACAGGCCTCACGGCCTACTCAAGAGTGCAGCTAGCACCTTATAATGATGCTGCCCCTCCCCTCCCTTCCCCCATCATATTACCCCTTCCCCAATCCCTACCCCTCTTGAAGAGGTCTAACATCTTGCAGACCACTACCTTACCCAGCAAGGAGTTCCACTTGTCCACCACTCTTTCTGTGAAGAAATGTCACCTCATCTCTCTCCTGAATCTACCCCCCTCCAATCTCAGTTGGTGTCCTTTCGTGTCCCTCCCATTTCTCCTCTGGAAAATCCTCTGTATTAGTCTTGTTTATTCACGAAAGGTATTTAAAGGTCTCAATCATATCTCACTATCCCTCCTGTATTCGGAGAGTACATATTCAACTCCCCCACCTTTCCTCCGATGGCTTGCCCTCCAATCCCTGGTATGATGTTGATGTCTCACTGTTGGCTCCTCCTCTCAGGCTCTGACCTGTCCCTCTGCTCTGCTCTGGCAACTTCCTCATCTTGCATGCTCAGCTGTGTTGCTCTCTGCTCCTCCCATTACTCGTGCTCGTAATGGACACAGACCATCTCAGAGTCACCTGACTAGCTGCTAGTTGGTCAGGTGGGATGGGGTAAACCATTGCAGCAGCAGGACTAGTCTGGTTGGAGATGCAGCAGTGACTGGCTCATGTAGGCCTCGGCAGTACTAGTGTTGGAGTTGATCTACTGTGCTGGACTTATTGGACTGTGTTGTGGTCGTGCGTAGTAGTGTTCAATCAAGAATCAAGCTGCTTACCAGGTCAAGGGCGGAAATAGAACAATTCAGGACACCATGGCATGAAGAAAGTAACACAGGTATGGCTGTACATAGCAGCATCTTTAATAATTAACAAGAGAATAAGTGCTTTTCCCAGAATAAGAAGTATTCAGTCCAGAATTCAACAAATATATGCACAGAAAAAGTTTAACTAAATTAACTTTTGCCCGAGCAAACACTATGAAATGTCAGAGAGCCGCAGTTTCATCTTAGCCCACCTCAGATCGTAAGTAAAAGCTGGAAACCAGGCTTACACATTTTACCCCTTTACTGAAAAACAAAAATGCATCTGTAGGTAATCAGAAGTCGCAATTTGCCTTGCACTGTGAGAACAAATGTCCAGAAATTGACTCTTGGACCAGAGGATCCCCTATTGACATCTGAGAGGAAGGGGACTTGCATAAAACCTGAGTCTTGCATCCTGTTTTGACAGTGTTATCCCAGTTAAAAACAATCATAAACGGGTTTGTGAAGGTTTATGAATTATTCACAGCAGTTCATGAATTCAGCTAATAACAAGCATTTGTCAATGCCGAGCGTTGATTGCTTTGCTCTGTTGAGCTTGCTCCTCCTCCCCCTCTCACTCTGTTCATTCTGTTTCTCCTGGAGCTGCAGACTGCCCTTTTGTGTGTCTCCTGTCTCTGTTGGCACCTTTTCTGCCCACAAAGAAATCTGCAGCACTCCCTACAGAGCTCCGTTGAGCTCGCTCACTCCCCCTCTCTCACTTGCTCATTCTGTTTCTCCTGCTGCTGCAGGCTGCCCCTTTGGACTGGGCCCCTGCCTGCATTGCTGACCTTTTCTGCCCACAAAGAAATCTGCAGCAGTCTCAACACAGCTCCGTTGAGCTCACTCACTCCCCCTCCCTCAACTGCTTGTTCTGTTTCTCCCGGCGCTGCAGGCTGCCCTTTTGTACTGGGCTCCTGCCTGCATTGGTGCCTTTTTCTGCCTGCAAAGAAATCTGCAGCAGTCCCGACAGAGCTCAGTTGAGCTTGGTCACTCCCCTCTCTTACTCACTTGATCCTAATCTGTCCCAAACATTGATTTCCAAAGCGATCATGGTGTGTTTCGCGCTGGAAATGCTAAAACACATTTCAGCCAGGATGTGAAAAAATGACAGCTGTACTGTTCATAAGGAGGTGGAAATGCCAGTGTTGGAAAAATCTGACGCCAAAATATTACTAATTTGCTAAGCTACATGGGTGCGTGAAACTGCACAACGCACACTCATAAACACAGTCATTTTATGGAGTTTCATCACAAAATTTTCAACATAGGCATTTTAGGACCTCTGCTCTGAACAGTGTCACTATGATTTTAAGTAATGTGTCCTGAACACTGATTTCCCACATAGCCCACGCTATTTCGTGCCAGAAGTGTGAAAACACATTTTGGCCAGGATGTAAAAAATGTCAGCTCCACTGTTCATAAAGAGGTGCGGAAAAATGGCAATGTTGAAAATCTGGAATGAAAATATTGCAAAGCTGTGAAGTTACGAGAGTGCATTTAGCCTGCGCAATGCATGCTCGTAACACACTTATTTTATGGACTTTTGTCACAAAATTTTCAACATTGGCATTTTAGGACCTCTGCTCATGAACAGTGTCACTGTGATTTTCTTAATGTGTCCTGAACATTGATTTCCCACAGTGACTGCGCTATTCTGTGCTTGAACTGCGAAAACACATTTTGGCCAGGATTTGAAAAATAACAGTTGTACTATTCATAAGGAGGTACATAAAAATAACAGTGTTGACAATCTGGAGTGAAAATATTGCAGATTGGTGAAGTTATGAGCGTGCATAGCAACTGCACAACGCATGCTCCTAAAACAGTAATATTTTAGATTTTTCCCACCAAATTTGCAACATAGACTTTTTGAGAGGCCACCTCATGAAAACTGGCACTGTCATTTCATTAATCAGTTCCGAAAGGTGATTCTGCATAGTGACTGCAAAATCACCTTTCAGGACCGATTAATGCCATGACAGTGGCTGAATTCATGAGGAGTGGTCCCAAAAACCCCAAGTAGAAAATCTGGTGCCAAAATTACAAAAAATGTCTGAGATATGCATCAAAGTTGAAAAAACCCTATTTATGCCATTATACAGCTCATCAGCATTTCCTCAGTTGGCGGTCGGCTTTGAAGAGTGCAGACGTGCTCTTGGTCCACTGAAGACTGTCGCGCCAGACTCTGGATGTAAGTATGGGGTGAGGGAGGTGTGGGGAGGTAGGCTGCCCAGTGGGTGGGCGTGGGTTGTGGGAAGGGGCAGGGAGACTGCGAGGGACCATTTTCTTTTTTCACAGGTTAAAAAAAAAGTAAAAATATGGGACTTTTTTTTTTACAGGGGCATGTGGCACACTAGGGTGGGCTCCCAGCATGCCAACAGAGTGTTTCTTGGTGGGGAAGCTGTAGCTGACAGAGTTGGGCACCCCATCCAGCATAAAGGGGCGCAAGAGCCGAGGGGACTGCAACATCTACTGGGTTTTGTGGGGAGGGGCATTATGCCGATGGGGGTGGGCTCCCCACCAGCAAATCAAATTGGGAGGGAACATAATGCGATGGGGAGTGGGCTCCCCCATCGGCAACTTTAACTAGGAGGGGGACTGAAGCCGATGGGGATTTGGGGCCCATCAGCAAAAACACTGTTGTGGGGGGCACATGCTGCCAAGGGGGATTGGGCACCCTTTGACAGTGGGGTTGCTTAATATTGCTTGTGAATATGGTGGCAAGCTGCTGCCATGTTCACAAACAATATCACAGTAGCAAGGTTCCGCCCAGCAATGACGGGTCGCTCCCTCATTGCAGCGGAATGCTGCAATGATTAGGCAGCCCCCGATTGCAGCAGCTGAAACCTTTCAAGGTTGTGGCATGCTAGCTGAACTAGTGTCAACAGCAGCATGTCACAGCATTGGGGACAGCTGGCCAAGCCTTAAAAGGCAGTGGGGGCACTGGCCACAACAGTGCCGCACTTCCACAACCTGCTTCTGCAGCAAGCTGCCGCAATATGTTTCTTGCGCATGCGCGCAATCAACATAATTAATTAAGCATGCATCAGATTATTCATGAATGTTTGTCAACTGTGCAGGAACATTAAATAGCACTGTGTTAACAAATGTTCATGAACATAAAGGTTCATAAAGGTCACCGAAACTTCTCCACTAAACATCTATGGACACAGTTCCTGAATATTTTTGGTGACCAGAAATACCCTGCACATATAATATTTGTTGATTCATCAGACAACACCATTTCATGACCTTTGCCCTCTGTACAAAGCAGAGTCAGGCCTGTTCAACCCTTGTTGTTTTATCACACAACTTAAGCAATTTGACGTTATAACTTTTTATTAATAAACTCAACTGGGGGCTGGGCGACATCACAGGGCAAGACGAGGGGGCCCACTTCACAGTCTTGCAACAGGGCCCAGTAAACCCTAGTGACAGCCCTGTTGGACACAATGTGCAGTGGTACGTGAGGTTCCAGGGTAAAGGAAGTAGGCTTCCCACTGTGCTAGTGACCCCACAGTGACTTGGGAAATGACTAACATCATGAGTGACCATGGAGTATCAGTCATTACCAAGCCAATAGGGAATTGCTTGGAAGCCTTCAATACAGTGATTGGGTGCTCAGAGGGCCTTAACAACATGGGGAACAGTCCGCCTGGTGCTGATGATGATGATGCTGGTACCAGCTCATCAACCTCAGAACCACTGGCCATGCTGACAACTCTCCTTACTCTCTACCCTTCTATTGACTTGTGTTCCCTAGTATGCAATGAATCTTTTCCCAGCAGCATAGAATCTGTATGGAGGATGGCAGAGAAGGATCTGGCCCAGTAACATTTCAGGACATGGTATGTCACAGGAAGGCTTGAGTAGTGACCTGGCCGAGTAGGAGAGAAGACGGAGTGCAGTGGCTGAGGAAGGGTGGTGGAGAGAATGATAAAAAGCAGTGCACATTGGTAAGGATGGATCCTATGAGGATTGGCTCAGAGCACTGAAAATGTACCCTCTGGAGGCCAGAAAGGAAAGGGGCAACATAATGGGGACCTTCGGGTTCCTGTAAAAAATCGTACCAAAAAAAAAAACACAGTAAACTGCAAGGAACTATTTAGCAGGAATGGTGGATCAAAAACAAAGGGACATGAATGTCAGCTGGTGAGACAGGAGATTCAGGAGGGATACAAAAACAGTTTTACTTTATGGAGAGAGTGGCTGAGCCATGGAACAACCAATTTGCAGAGGTGGTGGGCACAAAAACCATTAATGGATTCAAGCACATGACTGGGGCCAAGTAATGAGCTTAATAGTTACTCAGGGGGACAGCAATAATATGTGTGGGGGGTAGGGTAAGGGTGAAAACCTATTCTAGAAAATAGCTCATGGGGTACAGTAGGGTAAAAAGTGAGCAGACTGGATGGACCAGTGGTCTTCTTCCACCAGCATTGTTTAGGTTTCTATGTAACGCCTCTGAAGCCCTGCTTACCAGTTCAGTTAAATGGTGTCAGCTGGTGAACTGAATCTTAAACACAAGAATAAATCTTCCGAGCATACATACGTTTCAATAGATCCAGATTAATTTGCCTTTTGAAAGGAACACAAATGTGATTTTTAATGCAGAGCTTGAAAATACTTGGTGGAATGCAACAGTATTTCGATAACACAGAAAAACATTGAATGTTTTATTTTTCATTTTACAAATAGCTGTACTTTAGAAAGGCATGTAGAATTTCAGCAGAACTAAAAATATGCACCTAGAATCCCTGCATCCGTCAAAAGAATGTATTTTCTTATAAGGAGCTTTAGCAAGATACTACAGACCTTGAATGAATGTGTTGAGAGTGGAAGATAAAACATTTGCAGCCTCCGCTCCACTGTTTAACAATAGGGGCATGCTGACTGCAAACAGTTATAATTGGCGACTTACAAACAAAAATAAATTGCAAATCACAGCTACAACACACAATCCCACCAAAGTGCTTTGCTAAGAAACTTTACCTCCTCTCATGATACAAAGTGCCATTCCATACAATTTCTGAGCTTGCTCGATTCTAAAGACAAATTACAATATGATGAAGACTAAACAGTATCTTTGCCAGTCTGTAAGCATCTGAAATTTATTTCATGGAAATCTGAGAAAAAAGACACTAGCTGAAAACCTTCCTAAGATTCTAAAATGTTACTGCAGCCCTCCGCAACCCCCACTCCCACCTCTGAACATACAGTAGTATTGCCTTTCCCAGGACTTCTTTGATTTTAAGGTGCTACTAGTAAGCAATTACTAATAAATATTCAAAGGTATATAATCCCCTCCCACTTTGTTGAAACCCTCCCTCTTTGCTTCATCCAATTTACAATTTGACATACATTTTTATCAGATATAACCCCTTCCCCACTTTTCAGCAATCCTTCCAAGTTAATCACCAGCACCCTTGCATTTTTTTAATGAAATATAACACCCTCACAGCTTACTGAAACCTTTCCTCTCCTTCAGTTCATAACACATTCATAATTAATGGTTTGCTCAGATAAAATCATGCTTTCAGTTTACAATGTTATTTGGTACTTTTCCCCTACTATAATCAAAGTAGAAGGGAAGAGGGGAATTGTTTAACCAGGAAAGGCACACTAAGCTGAAACTTGTTTTCAAGTGTGACTTGGGAGCACAAGGAATTTAAGTGACCTTCTCGGGTCACACACTATGTAAGTGGGGGCTGATGGGATTCAACCCCAAGCCTCCAGGTTTGCAGCTCACTGCTCTTAACCACTGCACTATATTGCCTCCTTATAGCAGAAAACATGGCTGCATAGCGGAGCTATGTGGACATCTTGCTATTACACAGGAGGAGAGAAGGGGCTCTGGCAGCACATGACTGCATACCTAGACTGTGTCCTTTCACAGTGGAGCTGAAGTACATGTGACCCTCTCTATTCATCACAGTGCTGTTCTTTAGGTTTTGATTCCTGGTCCCAGACACACATGAATGATTACATTTTTTGCACTTTGTGTGATTTTTACTGTTAATCCCCCCCAGCAGGAGTTAGATATTTTAGTTGGGGGGGTTCAGGGGCACAGCCCCCCATAATGGGGGGGGTGCACAGGGCTGAGCCCCCGCAAAAAAAAAAAAAAAAGACTTATGCCGCAGGCAATATATTGTGTTGTATTTGCGACATTATGACCCATGCCTACTGAAGTCTATGGTTCCCTCCTGGATGGAAGCAGGCCACCACCTCGGTATAGGCACTTATCTTTCCAGGTTGGTTCACATTCACTAATGTACCCATACCTCTCCTCTCTGCACCATTCCTTCTACCATCACTTGAAGGCCTCGGTGCAGAGCTCCCTCTCCCTTGCCCATACAATACAAGACTCACTCATTGTTCACATTTAAACCACATGAGAAACACAGGATCAACTAGATAAATGATCTAACGTTATCAAAAATGAAATTTACACATGGAGCTGACTCTGTCAAGTCATCTTTATATTTATATCCATGAAATGCACAAATTAGTTTAGTGTAGTGGTTAAAAGCACTGAGCTTCAACCCTGGAGACCTTGGTTTGAATCCCATCAGCCCCACTTGCATTAGGTGTGACCCTGAGCAAGTCGCATAACTTTTGTGCTCCTATGTGGTCGACTCCGAAACAAGATCTGGCTTAGTGTGCCTTTCCTGGTTAAACAGTTTCCTCTTTCCCTTATCAAGTTAATGCATTAGCAGCTGTAGTGTCTCTGATCAGAATTTGTTTATAATTGTACCCCCCCAATTTGCGTTCTTCTTGTCAAAATCTTAACTGTTGCAAAAAATGTTAACATTTACTGTAATGCTACTGTCACCCCCTCTGGAGACCCAGCTTGTCAAAAATTAGTTTTTATTTTTTACTCACTAGTGCCCAAATAAGCATTTCCTGGGAATGAACACCCAGCTGAAGGTCCTGATGGCCTGAGGTGCAGCTAATGTCCATTAACTCCAGCCCAGATGTCAGTCCTTGAAAATTCCTACTTGTAAGGGTGTTACTGCAAATATGTTTAATCACATGTTTAAAAAGATGTTTAAAAGGAAAAATGTGTACATTTCTATTGAGCAGAGCTGAATAGTGATATGCCAGCTCAGTATTAATATACTGTATGATTGAAAAAAGCCCTGCCTAGAGGTCTGTAGAATTTACTAAGGGGCTCTGGTGAGCTGAACGGCATCCAGGAGTGCTCATACCAAAGTTGGAGTTTGGCATTTGATTGGCTGCAGCCGATCACTTAACTCTCCTGGGGCAGGAAATTGCTTATGTGGAGCTTGGAGATTCCATTATGTAACCAATATTATACAATGGGCACACTACAAAAGACAAAATGTTGAATTCTGATTGGTTGGCTGGCACCTTTTCAGTGTGATAAATCCTCCAGTGTACCCACTGGAAAAGGTACCAGCAACCAGTCAGCCGCATCAGGAACCCCTCGCAAATCCTCTGATCATGGCAAACACACCACTGGCAAGCTCAAGGACTGACGGTGAGATTACCTAGTTGCTAACCCGACTGTAAACTCCCGAACAGTAACAAAATCCTGTTCAAAGCTACCGAATGTGCTTTAAATATCTACCTCATCTCCCATATTATCTCCTCAGCCTCCGCTCCTAATCCAGCCTGCAACTTGGCAAACAGCAAATTGTTAACAGGTACGTAAGTCTTTCAGTAGCCAGGCTGTGTGATCAACATTTCGACACTTCTAATTCAAATCACACTTCTCCGCTATGTGGGCTCTTAGAAGGACAACTGGTTCACCCTATCAAATTACAAGATCGACCCCAGCAACTCCAATCAGCGATTTCAAAGGGGGCAGGACTACAGCACCGTTTGGTTCTGCGGTGAACTAGTACCACAGTTAAGTGGCGACGCGAGCAGAGTCAGAGAAAAATATTATGAAATTATGCATCTTTTATGCAGTTCAACTTCTGAGCGTTTTGCTGCTCTGCAGCACCCATGATGTCTCGCACAGTCATTTAAGCGGGTAAGCTAACAAGAGTCTCCCTATCAGCAAAGGACTATTTTTTTCTGATGGAGTAATACAATTTAAAAAAACACTTTAAAATACAAAAAAAAAAACCTTTTTTTATTTTCTCACAAAAAAAACAAAAAACTGAGACATTGTATAATAGCAATATACCACTCCAAGGAGTGGGTACATGGGTGGATTTACCACTTCTGGTATGGTTAAGTCACTCGGCTCCGCCTCGTGACCAAACCACACCAGGCGTGGTAAATCCACCCTCTACTCCCTGTCATCTTATGTTGCTCATCCTAACAGGGTGGGCAGTATTGGGCTATATCAGACTGCCCAGGGGCATTATGAGGCCTGGCACCTCCCAGGCAAAAGGGCCTTATAGCCTAAGGAATCTCAGTATAGCCAATACCTATAAACAAACTCAATGCATAGAAATTGGGCCACTGTGTAATATATATGTTTAACAAAACTAATGTTCATGTTTAAATGGTAAAACTGTTAACTGTTTCTTTTATTTTGTAATAAAATAGTTCCTCCGCCAGCATTAGGGTCATGACTGCGGAGCTGGTTCTATGGTAACTCCCTCCACTCACACATACTGTAGCTTTTGTTTTACTTTATTTTTGGTTATCTTTCTTTTGTCATTTCTTTTTCAGTGATCTCTACTGTAGCTTCCTGGTTGAAATATGACAGGTCAGGACCTGAATTCAAAGGAGTCGAGTGTGGTGGCAGAAAAACAAGCATTTGTCAATGCCGAATGTTGCTTGCTTCTATGCTGTTTAGGTATTTGGAAGTCATTGGAGTGTAAATATTGAAAATTTGCGAACTTACGAGCGTGCGTAGGAACTGCGCAACGCACGCTCGTAAAACAGTCATTTTTAGGAATTTTTTCACCAAATTTTCAACATAGCCATTTTAAGACCTCTGGTCATGAACAGTGTCACTGTGATTTTGTTATTGTGTCCCATACATTGGTTGCACGACTGCACCATTATGTACGCTACTTAGGCGGTACGTTTTGGGCAGGATGTGAAAATGACAGCTGTACTACTCATAAGGAGGTGTGATAAAATGGCAATGTTGAAAATCTGGAGTGGAAATATTGAAAATTCGCAAACCTACAAGCGTATGGAAGCTGTGCACGCACACTCATAAAACAGTCATTTTTAGAATTCTTCATCAAATTTTCAACATTGCCATTTTAAGATCTCTGCTCATGAACAGTGACACTGTGATTTTCTTAATGTGTCCCATACACTGAGTTCGCTGGCGACTGCGCCATTGTCGCCGCTACATGAGGCGAAACACGTTTTGGGTGAGATGTGAAAAATGACAGCTGTACTACTCATAAGAAGGTGTGGAAGAATGGCAATGTTGAAAATCTGGAGTGGAAATATTGAGAATTCGCAGGCCTGACGTGCGTAGAACTTTCATAGCGCCGCGCTAAATAAAACAGTCATTTTGGAATTTTTCACCAATTTTCAACATAGCCATTTCAAGACCTCTGCTCATGAACAGTGTCACTGTGATTTTCTTAATTGTCCCATACATTGATTTACGCACACTGACTCGCCATTCTACGCTTCATGGGAGGAAACACATTTAGGGTGAGATATGAAAAATGACAGCTGTACTACTCATAAGAAGGTGTGGTGAAATGGCAATGTTGAAAATCTGGAGTGAAATATTGAAATTCGCGAACTTATGACCTGCGTGAACTGCATAGCATACGCTTGTTAAACAGTCATTTTGGAATTTTGGCACCAAATTTTCAACATGGGGTTTGGGCCCCCTTCTCATGAATGATGTCACTGTCATGGCGGTATTCAGGCCCAAGGGTGATTCACGGTCACTGCAAAATCCCTTGCCGAATCTAGAATCATATGTGTTTATCATTCATGAAAGGGTCCCAAACCCATGTTGAAATTTGGCAAAATCCCAAAATAACTGAGATATGCAATAAAGTTGAAACCCCTATCTAGCCAATTATACAGCTTACCTCCATTTCCTCAGTTCGCGGTCGGCTTTGAAGAGTGCAGGCGTGTTCCCGGTCCACGAAGATCATCACACCAGAGTCCGGAGTAAGTATGGGGTGAGGGGGGGTGTGGGGAGGCTGGGTGCGCAGTGGGTGGGTGCGGGTTGTGGGAGGGGGGTCGGGAGACGCACCGCTGGACCGTTTTTGTCTTACAGGTGCAAAAAATAAAAAAGATGTCATGGGACCGTTTGCCATGCTGGGGTGGGCTCCCAGTGTGGCACAAGGACTTTGGGGGGGGCATTCAGCCCGGCGGGGATTGGGCACCCCCATCGGCAAATGAGGGGAAAAAATTAAAAAAGACCTCGTGGGACCATTTGCCACGCTCGGGTGGGCTCCCAGCATGGCACCAACTACTGGGGGGGGAGGAGACCATGCAGCTCAGCCGACGGGGATTGGGCACCCCGTCGGCTATACACTGCATGCTGGGGCGCGCACGCCTGCGGCTGGGGGGGGAGCTGCGCGTGAGCAGCTTCTTATCACTGCTCACTCAAGCGTAGCTCCCCCTTTCAATTGTATGCCACTGCATTTTGGAGCGTGTCATAGACAGCTCCAAAATGCATTGGTTTACAGGGGCCGTGCCTGCCAGAACACTGCCTGAATTGGAGGAGGAGGTGACACACCTCCGAAATCTCCGATGATGGCACTCGTTCTTGCACATGCATGCAAGCAAAATAAAAATGTCAAAGCAGGTACGTTTTGTCTATTTACTGTACTTTTGGTTTTGTGTTGAGTGTTGAGGTGGGATACTTGGCAGGGATTGTGTTATCGGGTTTCACTGGTCAGTACAATTGGCCTAAGGAGCAGTGGCAGCAGTTTGAAGTGGTGGAAATTAAAGAAGAAATTAAGCCTGTGGAAAAAAATGAGTAGTTTTCTGTGTATTTATGTTGTTTTGACGGGGGGTAGTTCTTAGCAGGGCAACTTAGAAGTGCTACAGCGATCAAGAGAATGGGGAGGGAATCAGTGGTGGACTTTCTTAACATCCACTCCCCGAACATGGAGACACATTACCAGGTTGCTACAGTTAGTAAATCTGGCAGCTTTTGAGGGATCAGGAGCCATGACTTGCTCTGTCAGATCACATTAGTTTGCTGTGGCTGAAAATGTAAAGTAAATGTCCTGTTTCTCAGAAGTAGGCAGTTTTTTTACATTTTTTGCATTTTTTGGAAGGAAACTGAGACTGGGAGTGGGGGGTGGCCAGTCTGAAAATTCTGGGTACCTAATAATACCCAAAGTAATGGGGCATCCCGAACTGGCACTTGTTTTTCAGCAGGCTCTATTGTAAAATAAATGTATGCCTGACTATTACCTTTCAGCCAATCAGGCCGCTTTATATTTCAAGCCCACTTTCTAACCAAGAATATTTGATTCATCTATCAAAGATAATTAACTTAAGTAGTGCTTTATCTTACCCCCCCCCATTATTTGTAGAATTCTGCTACTAACTCTTCAAAACCATGTGGGTAGTACTGTATCTGCCCAACTCTAGCATACAAGATATTGACTGAGCACACAACAGGTTTGATTTGGTTTTATTTATACTCTGGAAAAGTCCATGTGCCAAAGGCCTGATTTCATGGGTGACCAGAACAGATAAACAATATAACAAATTAAATACAATAAAAAACAGTGAATAACAATACATACAATATTAAAAAACATCAACGATTAAACAAATGCAATACTAAGCAGAAAAGCAGCTTGATTTCCACATGCAAATTGCTATTAAGTAAAATGTTTGGAATTGTGGACCTGCACATTACTACTTTCTTGAGAAGACACTTTGGCCTAAAGGTTAGTATTAAGAGATGTGCACTTTGATGTGTTAGATCCTTCAGCTTCCACTGACTCACTTTGTGAACCTGAGCAAGTCACGTAAAACCTTCCTAGGTTCAGCCTCTCTAATCTCTGCTGTTTGAATCTCCTGTGTGATTGAATGGCAGCCACATTCTCTTCTCCTCTCCTTGATTGTAGAGTGCTTTGGAACACTTTTTGTATGGAATCTGATATTGTCCCAATATTCGAAGGTAGAGATTTGGGTGACGATGGAGAATACCAGACCATGGCAGACCTACGCTATTAGCATAGAGTTCAAGTTGCATTACTCTCTCAAAACTACATTTCAGTTATTTTTGTATTAGTTTATTTGAGTTGGGAGGGCTTTGCCCCCATACATCCCTGCTTTAAAAAAATAAAAAAGGTGGTGTGGTGGGCAAAGTCCCCCCAAATCAAATAAACTAATACAAAAATTAACAAGCACAAGTCCGAGCTGTAGTCACAAACACTTTATGCTACGCAAGTAGTGGTGGTTCAGTATTCTCCACTACCACTGAGGTTTGTGCCTCGCAAGCCCCTTCCCATTTGCTACTGTGCAAGATCCACAGAAGGTTGTATATTCATAGAAATGCAAAGAACATGGTAAGTAGCTGGCTTGCTGGTGTAGTGGTAGTATTACTGCTCACAGCGCCGAAGACCCAGGATCAGGCATGAGCACAGAGCATTGAAGGGTGACCATGGGGGATAAGGACTGAGCAGCCAGAAGACAGCTTTCCTCCTCTCAGAAGGGAGGTTTGTGTGGTGCTCAGCAACAGCCTTCCCCTAGCGATGGTTTGTGGTTGGTGAGCCTGAGACCACAGAAAGAATTGGGTTGAGGGAGTATCAGCATGAGAGCAAGCCTGACATTGCTTTGACATCATTGCCACCAAGGGGAAAAAAAAAAGTGAAAATGGTGCTGGTTGGAAAGATGAAGCTGTGCCTGCATCCACATCCACTCCAGGCACCTACCACTGTCTCCCAGGGATGCTCACAGTCTTTATCTCTGTCGTGGATGACTGGATGGTGTGGGGAGAAACACCATGGAGCAGAAGGTGAACCTCACCCTAGGGGGGCAAGCCGGGGGGGGATGCAGCAGTGTGTTGTGAGTGGCTACAGTTCAGGGAAGCCATGTGAGTGGTGCCTTGAGGGATGGGAAGTGAGTGCTGGCAAGTGGTAGGAGGTCGTCCCAGCCAGTGGCGGGAAGGAGGTGACAAAATCATAGTTTAAAGAAAAAGAACACTGTGAATGTGCAATACATGTACAGATACATCCCTTGAGCACACTGCAAAGCAGGTCACCAGCAGATTTACATAGTCACAAGCACATCACCCTGCTGGCCACTGAATGGATAACACTGGATACAGAACAGACAGCCCAGGAGGAAAGTATTGGGCACTGTGTTGGAAACGTAGGAGCCAGTTGTATAACAGTGCTATATTTGAATGTCCTCCTGCAGATGAGTTCATTCAAGGTGCAAAGGGACCATTACCAACTTATTATGTGGCCATTACAATCTCATTAACAGGACCTTGCTCCTCTTGTTAGATTGCAGGGAGGCTAGACAAGAGACCAATGTTAACAGATGGTATTGGAGCTGGAGTACGACAGTGTACCATTGTACAGAGGTGCTCAGTGCCATGTTCCTTCTTGTCTTCGTGCTGTGGCACTATTGTCATGAAGCCTTGAGTTATGACTAGACATGATTGGAAACACCTGGCAATTAAGGAATTAGCTGTATTGGCTCTGTTCATTCTTTCCTTTTCATGTCTGAAGGTGCTGACTAACAGGACCAAACAAAAGGAACATGGTACTGAAGACCATTGCTGTGCTGTAGCAGTAACTAATGTGCCATGTTTGAAGTGTCTGCTATTCAAGCTTGTGACTTCATTTCTGTCACCATGTTTATGCTGCATGAGTGTGTATTGTGACATAATACCCCAGTGACTGGGTCATACACAAGCAAGGTCCTGTATGCACTATAACTATTAAATGTAAAAATGCTACGATTCATGTTCTAAAACATGCTAATATTCTGCTCAGAGCAAGGATTGAGCACAGTTTTAGAGCAACGTGGTTCCTTTAATCCATGTTAACAGCAGTATGGATATGCACCGTGCTGTAACACAGATTAAAGGAATCTCTCAGCATGATTTCTGTGCTTGCACAGCCCAGATAAATTGCACAAACCACTTGCAGGAGTTTGGGCACATTAATAAATTACCTCTCAATTTTTGCCCCTGACAGTGGCTGGCCCCATTCTCGTGTATCCCAGTATGCACTGCAGCATCTGCAATGTCTTGCAGAGGTGCCATAAAGATAAATGGGAGCTTCTTGGCATAGCACAGTAACTGGAGTGCAGTCTGGATGCTGTGGTTAATGTGTCACAAAACGGTTACAAAAAATTTCAAAAATAGTTGAGCAGTCTGTATAGAGTCTAATTGTCACACCCCCATTCATACATATGTCCTCCTTACAGGCAGACCTGGAACAGACCAGTGTATGTCTGAGCTCTGCATGCATTCTGAGCCTCAGATGGCATTTCAGGCAATTTAACAGTGTCCATTGTACTTTGTGCGTAGTTAAAATATGGATTTGAAAAGTGCAACTCTTCGCTTAGTGCCATCCAACAGCACTGAATATAGCTTTATGCAGTTTAAGCAGGCCCAGCCCACTCATTTGCATGTGTGAAAGTCTGCTGTGTGCTGCCACACACATCACTTTGAGATGTATAACAGAGGCTTCAAATATAGGAGTCCAGTCTCATGGCTCTACCCCATGTTGTGTGGTGCAAAATGAATTTGCATGGTGCTAAAGCTTCAAATATCAGGTCCATGGTATATAAAACCTAAATAAATCCTTTCTTCCCTCCCTTCCTCATTCTCTCCCTCCCTCCTCCCTTCCTTCCTCTAAGAGTGCAATCTTTTTAGGTTTCCTTGTTTATTCCTGTTTTGACAAAACTGTCCATCCAACGCACACTTCAGAATTTAGATGATACTTTTGAATTGTTAACAATTTATTCAATTCAATTCAATTCGTGTTTATTTATTAAGCGCTCAAAATCAAGGCGCTATACATAATAATAAAATAGAAACCAACATTAAACAATCAAACTATAAAGAAAAAGCCAAATTAAAAAGATATGTTTTTAAAGCAATTTTAAAACTGTCAACGGTCGGGCATTCTCTCAACCAATGAGGTAGAGAATTCCACAGGGTAGGAGCTGAAAAGGCAAAAGCACGAGATCCTGACAACTCAAGCGGACCCTAGGAATCTCTAGCAATCCCTCATTGGCGGAGCGGAGGGGGCGGAGGGAAATAGGGAACCAGAAGATCTTTCAGGTAACCGTCCCTGATCGTGTAGGGCTTTAAAGGTTAGTAAACCAACCTTAAGAGTGATTCGCCACCGCACAGGCAGCCAGTGCAGTTCTAGCTAATACATAGGCATAATATGACTGGTTCTTGGAGTCCCAGTCACCTGGCCGCGAGCGTTTCGCACCAGCTGCAGGCGGCGGATATCAATCCTGGTAGCCCTAGGTATAGGGAATTACAGTAGTCCAAACGGGTGGTAAAAGGTGTGAACCAAAGTCGGAAGGTCCTCCTGTGGAATCAGATGTTTCACCGGGCGATATTCCTCAGATGGTAAAAGGGATTTGACAACAGCTGACACCTGTGATTTCAGGGTCAGACCATCATCAAAAATAACTTGATTTCCGCACCTGTCGAGAGCTAGAGAGCGTACCCCACCAAGTGATAAGCCTGATGGATGTCCCGCACCCAAACCCCTCCTAGGATGACCTGGGCCACAACCAATACCGTCTTATCCGGATTAAGTTTTAACCAGCTCGAACTCATCCAAATTCTGATCTCATCCAGGCAGTTGTTAAAGTACGGAGGTGCATCACTCTGATCGGGAGAAAGGATAGATACAGCTGAGTATCATCTGCATAGCAGTGAAAACTCAAGCTGTATCTCCTGATGATTTCTCCTAATGGCAGCATATACACTGCAAACAACATGGGAGCTAAAATGGAGCCTTGAGGTACCCCACATGGTAGGGAGAAGGCGTCAGAGGAATAAATTCGGTGACAACTCTCTGAGACCTACCAGTGAGGTAAGAGCAGAAACCATTCATGGACTGTACCAGACAGCCCACAAAAACCACATGGTCGCTCCAATAGCACCTCATGGTCTACAGTGTCAAATGCAGCAGAAGATCAAGAAGGACCAGAATGGTACAAGCCTTTCGATCTCTGGCCATTAGGAGGTCACTCAATACCCGAACAAGGGCAGTCTCAGTACTAAGCCTTTTCCTGAAGCCAGATTGGAAGTATCATAGACATTATGAGAGGTGAGATATTCATCCAATTGCAGTGCAACTGCCTTTTCAATAACCTTACCAACAAATGGCAGGTTAGAGATAGGCGGTAGTTGGCTGAGACAGTCTGGGTCCAAGAAGGATTTTTAAGGAGTGGATGAACTACTACCTCCTTAAGGGGATTAGGAAAAACCCTCCTCTCCAAGGATTTCCAGACAATGTCAGCAAGGATTGGGTAGATAACTTCTACACAACCTACTAACAGAGGTGTAGGACCCGGATCCAAACTACAACTAGTTGGATGCATTGTTTGGATGGTCTTCACAATGTCAGCGAATTCCGGGCGGTGAAAATCCAACCAGATAGGCCGAGGATTAAGTACCACCGGTTGTCCACCGTAACCCCCCGAAGGAGAGGTCAGACCGATGCCGGACCTGATGCCGGCAACCTTATCTTCAAAGAAGCGGCGAACTCCTCACATCTAAGTTGAAAAAGCTTCTCTAGGCTGAAGACAGACTGGATTGCACAGCCTGTCACAGTCCGGAAAAGGTGAGCGGTCGATTCTTTGCAGAAATCTCTCTGGACAGAATTCTGCCTTCTTACGAGTGATTTCTGATTGGTAGCCATCATAATGGGCTAACAATCTAAGCCTGTCAACAACAAAGCCCGATTTCCGCCAGGCTCTCTCCATACCGGCCTACTCGCCTTAATTCCTTCGAGGAGCCATCAAATCATGGACTCCTTGGACGGATAGTGAGAGGCCGAACATGAATAAGGAGTAATTTTGTCCAGTGCATCTCCCACAGCCTTATTATAAGCCAGTACAAGATCATCTGGACTCATGCATTCACCGACAAACCTCGATATGTCCAGCACCTTGATAAGGTCACTGGGGCCAATACCCTTAAAGGCGGCATTGGACCATCTCCGTAGAGGCAGACCTATTAGAGGGGCCCTGAAGCTGAACCTTATGGTGTAATGGTCAGACCAACTGACTGGTTCCACCCCCAGGTCAGTGATCTCCATACCCAAGAGAAAGACCAGATCTAGTGAATGACCTCCTATATGGGTGGAGGTGGTAACAACCTGTGTCAGGCCCAGTGTATTCATCAACTGGAGGAGACTTTGACCAAAATGAGAGAGTTCATCATTGACCCAAGCGTTGAAGTCGCCCAGAAGTATTAATCTGGGAAACCTCAACATAAGGTCGACAATGAGTCTGCAATCTCCTGTAGGAATTACGCACCATCACCTGGTGGACGGTGAGCGAAGAATCCCACAACCTGCACCCTCGCCCAGGGATATATTCAAAGATCTGTGTTCCCCAATGGAACATCCACAAGGCCCAGTTCAGATTTAAACATAATGGCCACACCTTCTGGCTCTGCTGATCCTGCCCTTGACGGTGTATTACCGAGAACCCAGCTGGAGTTGCCAAGGCCAATATGGGGCCAGCATTTTCATCCAGTCAGGTCTCGTAATGCAAGTCAGATCAGCTGACCCAACAAGATCATCTACAATAGCTGTCTTGTTTTTTATAGATCTGGCATTGCTGCTTACCGCCAAGGCAGGATGAGATGTGAGGGAAGACCTCGGTACCTATCCGATATCTTCGGGACTCTTGGTATGGGGACAAGATAAAAGCAACCTCTATCTTGACCCCATTTTTGCCCCAGGACGTCTTCTGGACCTAAAACCCCAATCCGCCTCCCTTCTCCCTGTCCCCCACAGGCCCAGCTTTCCACTTTGTCCTCACCTCTTTAGAATGCCCAATGCCCGACACCTAAAATAGGTGTCCGGATGATAATAGTGGGCACTCAAAAGACAAAGTTCCCTGAGCCTAGTGGGGAATAATCTAACCGTCATTATTAAATAAATCACTAAAATAAACCTAATAATAAACCTAAAGATACCACACTCATTAATGCACTCTCCCACTCTCTCTCACAGAGGAAGGAGAGTAAACCAAGCAAGCTAACATAAACCAAAAATCAACTCAAAAATAACCAAACAATAAAATTAAAATAGAAATCCGATAATTTAAAACACATTAAAATAACTTATTAAATATTAAACAAATTTGAATTTTAAAACAATTTTATATCTTATTAATCAAGAGCTTTGTTTATTTTCATCAGATTTGCTCAGATTGGCTATGAAAGAATTTCATTTGCCACAGCATCCCACTTTCTTCCCTTCTATTTTTTTTCTTCCAGTTCTTACCTCTGGTTCCAAATGCTGATTAAAACAACATAAAAGTCAGAAAGTGCCAAGCATTGCATCCTACTTTGCCATGGAGAGACAGTCAGTGTCAATCAGAAACAAGTAATATGTCATATACAGTGGATTCCACTTGTATGCCTTTTGGATGTATGTACAAAATGGCATGTCCCAGTCCGACCTATACATTTAACAATAACAAATGTCTTGTATGCACACAAAATTTTGGTTGTATGCACACTTTGTTCTCAAACAGGGCTTCACAGGCATTAATACTGTTAATCACACTTGTTAAACAGGTGCTAACTGTGCTGCCAGTTGTTAAAGACATAAAGACATGCACATTTTATTAAGTTTCAGCCTGTTTGTCAGAACAAGGAGCTTTGGCGAAAACAAATAACTAAACAGCTCAGAGTGTGCAACATTTGATATCTTGGCATGATTTCAATGAGTGATACATTCACTAAAAGTAGAAAGTGACTAGTAGAGTGAAAGTGTGTTTTACTTAGTGGCTCCATTTATTTCAATACAATTTCAATTGTGTGCCATTTCAGATGTATGCACAAAAACAGGGTGTCCTAAGCATGTGCATATATTAGAAATCGACTGTATCATAGGTATCATATGTAGTATCAAGCATACAGATTTTCATCCACGTTGCTTGTCAATCCCACAATATTTAAAACTTAGTAGTTCTTTCCCTGCAAAAAAGGTCTAATCTAAACTTAAAGGAATCCATGGTTGTACTATCCACTACAGTAGAAGGGAGGTTGTTCCAGAAAGAAATTACCTTTGAGTAAACCAGTATTTCCTCAAGTTGGAATTCCATTTTGGCAAAAACAGTTGCTTTTTATGTCTCCTTCCACTACACCAGCTTGTCTTAAGTGTAAGACCTAAATTCTCGCACAGCTTAGTGTCCCCCAGTGTTCTGTACATCATACACAGATCACCTCTATACCTCCTATCGTGTAATGACTAACAGTTTAAATGCTTCAATCTATCTGAATAAGGTATGCTTTTGAGCCCAGCTACAGATCTTATAGCACTTCACTGCACCCCCTCAATTCTAAGGATATCCTCTCTTTTATATGGAGACCACACTTGAGCACAATACTCCAAATGTGGCCTAACCATACAATGGCATCAAAACCTTCTCATCCCTGCTGGCAATATGTCTTAAGATAAAAATCTCCATAGAGTATGCACCAGGACATGGTGCTAGGAAACCCACCAGAATCATCTACTCAGGTTTCCTGCACACCAATCAAGAAGGGACGCCACAGCATTTTGCATGCAAAATTCAATTTATTACATTAAAAAAGGCAAACAGTGCAGACAAATGCCTAACATGTTTCAAACCTGCAATGGTTCTTCTTCAAAGCCTAAACAATCTTAGTTAGTGAACCACCACTTATATAAGGCTCCTGCATCATGTTATCACACACAGCACCCATCAATCTGACTCACACTGATTGGTCAATATACCCTCATTTAAAGCTATAATCATTACAAGTCACAGTTCTGTATAAATGACACCTGTTGTTAAGATTATTGAATATAACCTTATGTCAAATTCATATAAATTGTGTCTTAAATGTATTTTAAAAACAGTAATGTGAATACATAAATATATAGTATTTGAGAATGGGGGAGAAAGGAAAGAAAGGGAAGGAATGCAGAAAGAAGGGAAAAAGGAACAACACTTAGCTTCCCACAATGTAGTCCATTAACACATTCATAAATGCATGTTGTATACAAAAATGTAAATATTACAGTACAACACTCTGAATTTATGGTTATATTTGTGTCATTTTACAAAGCGATTGGAAATTGTGTATTTTCTTAATTGCGATGACAATTGTATTGTCAACAATAAACTTGATGATGATGATATTAAAGAGGCAAGGCCCAGTGCGATCCTGAGGGACCCACTAGAAATTGGTGCCCAGTCTGACAGTGTCCCTTAACAGTAACTCTTTGTTTCCTCCCCTTTAACCATTCAAAGATCCAGTTTAGGATACTGAAATCCAACCTAAGCTTGGCTAGTGTATTCATTAGCTCTAGATGGGGAAGTTTATCAAATGCCTTTGCGAAATTCATAAAGGCTACATCTATTGCATTTCCCTTGTCCAACTCATGATTAACTTTTTCGTAAAAGATAAGTAGATTTGTCTGACAGGACCTTGACTTAGTAAAGCCGTGCTGAAAGGGATTGGACAAACTATGTTCTTCTAGAAAATCCAGAATCCTTTCTTTTAAGATGCCTTTCAAGACTTTCTCTATCAGTGAGGTCAAACTCACTGGCCTATAGTTGCCGGCTCAGATTTGGGCCCTTTTTAAACAATGGTGCATAATCACAACTTTCCAATCCTGTGGGACTTTTCCTCTATCTAGGAGGCCTGGAATAAATTAGTAAGGGGTAGTGATAACAGGTCTGCCAGCTCGTACAACACTCTGGGACGTACACCATTCATGCCAGGGACTTTGTTAATATCTGACTTCTGCAGTCTGTCCCTAACATCATTAGGGTCAATTACAATTTGCCCAGGAAATGAATGAATCTTAAGTGTAGAAGAAGTTAGAACCCTATCGTTAAAGACGGAGCAAAAATATGTATTTTGTATGTCTGCCATCTCTTTTTCTGAAGCCAATGAATCATTGCTATTCTTAAAGGGACCTATGACATTAGAACTGCTTTTTATTCTATTAATATAGGAAAAGAAGACTTTTTTATTGTCCTTCACCCTAGCTGCTAAAAGGACCTCCTGTTGGGCTTTCACCTTTTTTATTGTTGATTTAACCTTCCTTGTAAAGTCTCTAAAGATCTGGTAATTATGCTGGGTTTTATCCTTAGTATATTTTATAAACATTTTGTTCTTTCTATTAATCAATCTTTTGATAGATGAGTTCATCAACCTTGTTTTTTTCTTTTTTTTTAAATTTGTGCAATCTTGGAATA
The DNA here is from genome assembly GCA_016271365.2 of Neoceratodus forsteri. NCBI lineage: Eukaryota > Metazoa > Chordata > Ceratodontiformes > Ceratodontidae > Neoceratodus > Neoceratodus forsteri. Next base: position 91,474,538 of record CM028136.1, read on the forward strand.
TATGTATTAATTAGTTCTTCAATTATGCAAGAAGTATGCTTCACATCCCATCAACCGAGCATCTCTGTACTGTACAACTTTATGTGGCTGGTTAGAGGGCATCTTATGACAATAAGAATGTTGCCTCACACATTTTCAGGATGAGACGACAGCGAACCAAAGATGTGCAGTTCTGGAACACAAAGGAAACAAGAGGTGACACTCTTACAGCTGAATTGAAAGTTATTGCTGAATTACCAGTTTAATTCTGACCTTGAAATAATATCATAATTATGTATAGTAAGTAGTGATATATTGGTATAATGTAAATTATTATACAGTATTTTATTATTGTAACAGTGCGAATGAATGGCTTGGAACCCATTGTAAATGAGTTTTATTTCAATAGGTTATCACATTCTTGGTTTTAGAATAAACTATTTCACTACTATTACATAGTCATAGAGGGAAAACAATTACCCTTTTTTCTTTGACATGTTGACAGCACAAGTGGTCAGTGAGAAACCTGTTACAGTGGCATAGCCAGAGCCCCTAGTGCTCTCACGGCACCTTGTCTTGATTTCTGTGGCAGGGCTACTAAACTTCTGTGGCAGTATTTTCTGATTTCTGTTGCACAATTTATTCATTTCTTTGGCAGAATGTAGTCCTGCCATTGGCTAAAACATGATGCAATGTCACTGATGACATCACATGCCGAGCATAGGGGCAGGGCTTCAGGATAAATAATATGAGGAAGGGAGCTGAGGACCATGGAAAAGCTGTATATTTGAATGAAAAATCATCAATAACAGTTAATTCTGTGGCACTATAGATATTCTGTGGCATAATGCAAATTCTGCAGAAAATTCTGCAACTGGAGAACTGCAGAATTCCAGGGCCCTGGACATAGCACATGAGGCACTCTTACAGAAATAAGAATGTTTCATGTGTGTCGACTAGGCACAGTCAGGAAGCATAGGAAACTGGGAGCAATTATAAAGCAAGTAGTATTTTATTATTCTCAATTACAGTAGAATAAAAATAAAAAATTGGCAGAATTTTTTTTAATATATATATATACACTTTCTTGCTCCTCCTCAGAGTGGGCAAGAAGCTCTAGCACTCCCACAGAGAGGACTGTTCTCTCCGACCTGGCTTTCCCTGCACCCATCCCACCGGCCATCCCCACAGGTTATCCCCGTGACAGGGCTGGTGGCTAGGGGTGCTGGCCTCCCACCCCGAAGCTAACATCCAGATTGCCAGGGGATGGCATGAGCACAGCCAGCCATCATGGAGCCTGCCAGCTCTACCTTTTCCCTCCAATTTATATGCCAGGGCCCATGAATGTGCAATGGGTGGGATGACTGCCTCTGTGAGGCAGCCTAATGCACTGGATGTGGGCCTCCCATTCTGGTGTGCACCTGTGCTGACACCCAGCCACCAGTGGGTGCCAGTCTACAGCACGCTGTACTGCCCCCTCCCTGAGGAAGCAGAGCTGTCAGCAGACAGTCAATCTTTCTCACCCACCCAACCTGAGTCCATTCCCAAACCCAGGTCACCGCTGGCATGAGGTGTGGTGACCAGTGCAGCAACCTTCAGTGCCACTGGGCTGGCAGATAATTGCACTTTTTAACATAGGCAGTTCAAACAGAATAAAGTCCTTTCTTTGAGGGTATCTCTACTTCTAAATTTCCATTCCTCTTTCCTTCTCTCCCTCCAACAAAATATTTCTCACTTTATATAACAGAAAATCTTGTTGCCATATTGGTCCTTGTAACACAACATCCACACAAACAGATGATTTGATACCTTTTATTGGACCAGCAGAGTTGTTACAAAAGAAAACAGCTGTTTTTAGCTTCTAAAAGTTAAAAGCACCTGATCACTTTACATATAATGTCTTTTCTGGGCAATTAACTTTATTCTGATCTCATTAACTGATATCCTGTTTCTCACAAAATGTGTCCGAATTCTTGTCAGTTTCTTTCCTTGCAGGTGCAACAAAATAGATCTTTCCAGAACGAATCTCCTCTTGACAACTCTGTAAAAGAATTTGTGGAGGTCAAACTGCATCTCAAAGTTAATCCCCCGAGTTCAAAACAGCATTTTGCAATCATTTCAACAATATAACTATATATATGTTGAAACCAGAGAACCCAGTTTCACATAAAGATAAACACAAAGGTTCACAAATAACCACAGATATGCAAGGGGGAAGAAAGTATAGAAATAGCATGAAACAGCAGGTCAAGGCGGGGAGATAGCAGGAGGGGAAGAATTGCGAGACCGTCAAAGTGATCACTTCCTAGGTCTCACAAGAAAATGTGATTGTGCAAACAGACAAACAAAAGATAACAAAGGGAGAGGACAAAACAGATCTTCCTTTTACCGCTTTCTACATAACAAATGGGACAGTACCTTATTCAACCCTATCTCACACATCCCTCTTTAAGAGGGAACCTGTTTTAAAAAAGTGGGTTTCCAAAACTTTCTTTTAATTCTCTTCCAGCATTACCTTATAACCTTTACAGTTCTCTGCATATGCAGTATCCTCTTTTCCATAACAACCAGTACAGCAAACAGTGAAGTTTAAAATAACACATTTTTTCAACCTTTGGAATTCTCAATTCCTGATCCATACTGTATCTTGACAGAAAAACAGCAAAGACATTCTCTTCTCTTCTCCAGATTTGTAAAACACTTTGAATTTAAATGGTTGTAGTGCCAAGTACCACCTTGTGATTCTGCAATTTTTATCCTTCATTTGGTTAAGCCAACATAGAGGAATGTGATCTGTTATAGATACAAAGTCAGTTCCCAGCAAATAAAACTTCAGGGACTTCATGGCCCACTTTGCCGCAGGTAATTCCTTTTCAATGGTGGAGTACATTTTCTCTCTGCCATGCTGCTTCCTACTGAAATGTAGAATGGGATGTTCTTTCCCATCTATATTCTAACTCAAAACTGCATCTTGGCCTACCTCTGATGCATCTGTCTGTAACAAAAAATGTTTCTTAAAGTCTGGGCTTCTTAAAATAGGGGCTGAACATAATGCAGCCTTGATGGCCCAAAAAGCTTCATCACACTCTGGGAACCATTTCACATTATTCAGGAACTGTTTCTTCATGAGTTAAGCAGGGGGAGTAGCTAACTGGGCAAAGTTGGGAACAAATCTCCGATAGTAACCAGCCAGTCCTAAAAATGACCTGACATTTTTTTGTTTTAGGGATAGGACTGTTAGCTACAGCTTCTATCTTAGAAATCTCTGGCTTTTCTTCTCCATTTCCCAAAAATATATCCCATATCTCTGGTTTCCTGCATGTCCAATGTACATTTGGTAGGGTTAATTAACTATCATTCTACTATTGGTAGGATTAATTAACTATTGTCCCGTGAACTATAGTACCATTGCACTTTTGCCAGTGGTTTCTAAGATATTGGAAAGACTGGTGTAGGGACAATTAAGTGAGTATGCTGTCCAGGTACCAGTCAGGTTTTTGGAAGGGTCATTCCAAGAACACTGCGCTCACCGATTTGGTGGCTTTCATTGCTCTCCCTGGAAAAGGATTGGTGATGGGTGCAGTGTTCCTGGATCTGTTGAAACTATTACACATTGTGGACCATCAGATTTTTGTAGAACGGTTGATGGACACAGAGATATCAGAGGAGACTTGTAGATGGTTTAACTCTTATTTAAAGACAGATCTCAAGCAAGTTCAAGTTGGAAGTGATTTATTCAGTACTGCTTTGGTTCATAGGGTGTTCCCCAGGATTCATTTTGGGCCCCACCTTGTTTTTGATTTATATAAACTACCTTACTGAATTAGCTACAAATACAAAATAAGGCTTTATCTGGATGATACCGTATTAGCGACAAACAGGGTAAATAATGAATCAATGGAATTAAAACATGATTTTTCAAAGCTATGCACATGGCTATCTGGGTCCAAGTTGATGTTAAACAGCAAAAAGTCTAAAACTGTGGTATTCAACATTGCTCAAAAGGAAAAGGAAATCAAAAATGATGAAATTAAAATAAAAACAAATAAAAATGAAGTTCTGGCTCCGGTAAAAGCATACCTGAGTGTATGGATTGATGAAAATTGAAAATTTGACTATCATATAGAAGAAATAACCAAAAGAATTAATAGTAGACTTGGAGCCTTCAAGCACACTGGCTATTGCATCAATAAACAAATGAAAACTTCTATAGTAAACCAGTTGTTGGTTCCCATTTTGGACTATGGTAGCCATTTACTGTATATGGTTTTGCTAAGAAAACCCTGCTGAAAAAGGTTAAAGTGGTTTATAATCACCTGGCCAGATTCATTCTGAGATGTGATTTTAGGAGACACCATTGCAACTATACCGAGAACTTGGATGACTAACTCTAGAGAATAGGAGGAAATTAATCTGGATAAATCAAATTTATAGAACATTATACAATGGCAAGAAATAATCCTGGGCTCTGATTGGTCAGTCTGGGGCTGGACCAGTGATGTTATCGCAGTACAATATCATGGATCTAGTCTCAGCACACATGTGACTGAATGACATAAAAAAATTCCTGCTCGCTGCCCATTTGATGCCACCACTCAGACCTTTTCAAATGCAGCATGATTGGCTGTTGGTTAACTAGGATCTACAGCTTATCTGATAGGTAAAGAAATGGGCAGACTGGGTGGGCCAAGCAGTCCGTATCTGCCATCAAAGTCTATTTTTCTATGTTTCTATGATTGTACCCTACCTTGAGCACCATAATGATTCTCCCCTCCCTTCATCAGCTCATGCCATTAAATGACAATTTGCAACCTTCTGTACATATGTTAGAAAGCCCAATTGGCCACACCCAAAACCGCACGTTTTCACAGAAACAGCAGCTTTACAATGCCTTTCACTGCAGCACATGATTAGCTGGCGGTTTCAATCGAAAGCCACATACAGTGGCAGTTTATATGAAAGCCCTTTGTAAACAGAAACAGTGCTTTTCTTTTTTTTAAACTTGTTTTCTAGCACCCAAAAGGTAAAACCCACCTCTCCACTTCACTGTACAGCAACCTCCTCACACAACACCGATCAGCAGCAAGAAACAAAACTGATCTTTCTCCTGGTACAAACATTAATCACACAAACTGTACTGAGAGAAAGAGTAAATACAGCCAGTACTTGCACATGGGGGAAGGGCAGCCAACAGTGACTGCGAAGGGGATATGGAGTGTGAGGAAGTGAAAGAGACCAGCTTTCAGCTGATACACAGGATGATAAAAACACATAAGACAGATAACAGGGGACAAGCAGTAAATACCAGACACCACATCTGGAGAATGACCCACAAGAACCGCCAGCAAGACAGAGATGGAGGGAAGGGGTTCAGGGCCACAGAGAACAGCAACCTTACAGTTACACAAAAACACAGACTGCCGCCTACTGACCAAAGCAGGCACTAAAGCACTATTTTTTCTACTAGTATACCCACACACAGAAAAATAATTAAAAAAGAAGCACAAAATGTATTTTAAAACTGTTTAGTCTTTTTTTTTCTTCATCAAGACATTGTATAATAGCAATAATGCACTCCAGGGTGTGTTGTACTTGGATAATGCCACTTCTCAGGTGTTGGAGTACTTGGCCTTCAGCCTTGTGCCCAGCCACCCAAGTCATGATGTTATCCGAGCACAACACATGCCCTGTTGTGCATTATTGCTAAAATTTATTTTGCTAAGACAATGTATCTGTTTCAAAAACTAGAAAAAAAAACAACATAAAAAATGCTTAAGAAACAGCAAAATGAGAGAATTCAAATTGCCAAGGTCTCTGAACAAATATGGAAATATGACCTTTCCATTTGTTGCTATGACTCTGTGGAACTAATTAAATAACTCACCCATGGGTGTGGCTAGAAATCCTAAACTGTTTATTAATGAACTAAAATAAGAACTATCAGTTTGTTGTATGTGTAATGGATGATATAACTATGACTGGCTTTGACATGCACTAATAGGTATGGAATGTGTGTATATATACACTCTTTAGGAATTGCATGACCATTAAGATATAGTAAACTCCTTTTTAGGATTTTTTGTATAAATATCTATGGTTGTGTTTATTGTCTTTTGAAATGTATGACATTTAATATTTCTTTTTATCATTATTATCTTTGTAACTTACACAAGACTGTCTTGTAAATAGGACTTTTAGGTCCTAACGGTGTGTTGTACCATCTAATCCTCTATAAAAATAAAGGTTTTTACTACTACAACTAATAATGGTCAGACTTGCCTTTTTGATTGAATGGATACCTGCACGTAAGTGTTCCAGGTGGCTTTTCTAGTCTGGACTGTACACCACAACATCATCCAGGTAAGTAGCACAATAACCATTGTGAGCATAACTCTCAACCTTTTGTCACTGAAATGAGGGACATGGACATTTTTGGACACTCAGAATGAGGGACAATGAGGGACACAGACCCTCAGAATGAGGGACACATCCTCAAACATAGAGATACAAGCTCAGAACACTGTGAAAACCATAGTGTTTACATGTATAAAGTTTATTTTGGATTTAGTATTTTAGAATATTAAGACTTTCTGCTTTAAAGTCTAAATTTACAGCACATTCTCTATGTGGGCAGCACCTTTTCCATGAGGGATGGATGAGGGACAGAGCAATTTTAAGGGGCAAAATGAGGATGTCCTCGTAATGAGGGACACTTGAGAGGTATGATTGTGAGTAGTTAAAATTACATCTCTGTACTGCTGGAAGTAGTGGGTGCACCATGTAAACCAAATGGCATGGTGGTGAACTAATAGAATCCAATAGGAGTGGCAAATGCAGTTTTCTTTCTGGATTCTTTAGCTAGGGAATTTGCCAGTAACCCTTGGAGAGATCAGGGCACTTCCCAATCTGTCCACCAAATCATCTATCCTGCACATAGGATAACTGTCAAATTTGGACATTTAAGTTTCCTAAAATAAAGGCAGATTCCACCCCCCCTTTTTTTATTTAGGCACCATTGGTGATGACCAAGCACTTCTCGACTCTTCTGAGATACCCAACTCTTTCATATTTTGTATTTTCTTATCCACATCTGCTCTTAACCACTCTGGTAATCTGTATGTTTTTTGTCCAGTAGGGCAAGCATTCCCTGTCACTATTACATGCTCGACCCCTTTTGCTCTGCTTGACACTGTGGTAAAAGTACTGTTAAATATCTTTACCAAGCTACAAATTTCTGAGGTGTGTTCAAAAGTTAGGAAACATTCACCTTTACAGCACCAGCAGTTACAGTTTGTGCCAGTTTGTCATAGGCTATATCAATATCTTCCAGTAGAAGTTTCTGGTAAAACTAACAAAGTAGCCTTTGATGTTTTTCAGCCCATTTCTTCAGGAGGTTAGCATGGTATATCTTGGTAGGATTTTTCCTATCGGGCATCTCGGTCTCATAGTTAACTGTGCCAGATCTAAGCACCTTATAAGGCCCATGCCACTTCATTAACAGTTTATTTTCTTTAGTGGGTAACAGTAGCAAGACCTTTTCACCAGGCTCAAAACTTTTTAATTTACCCCATGGTTATAATACACATCTGCTGGTTTGAGGCCTCTTCCTGATTACTATGGAAACTTCAACATATTTTGCCAGTTTCTTTCTCAGAGCACACATATGAGATGTAATAGATTCTTTCTGAGTGGGGTTATCTTCCCATGTTTCTTTTATTACATCTAATGGCCTTCTAGGTTGTCTGCCATACAGCATTTCATATGGTGAAAAACCTGCAGATGCTTGTGGCACATCTCTGTAAGCAAAAAGCAGATAGGGTAAATATTGGTCCTAGTCTTTCCAATCCCATTTTAAAAACCTTTTCAACATGCACTTGGTTAAAATGCTTAACACGACTGTCTGTCTGAGGGTTATAAAGGGAGATTCTAATGGCAGTGATACCTAGTAGTCGGTACAGATCCTTCAGTAATGCAGCATCAAAATGACTACCCTGATCAGTAATAATCTCTTTAGGTATGCCCACCCTGCTGAAAAATTTTGGCAAACTCTGCTGCCACTTTTGAGACTGTGACAGTACATGTTGGATGCCTCTGGGTACCGAGTAGCATAGTCACATACTACAAAATGAACTGATTACCCTTTTTACTTTTGTCTAAGGGGCCAACCACATCCATTGCAATTCTATCAAAAGGCAGATCTATCAAGGGTAAGACACCTGTGGCACCTTGTCTTTTTTAGTCACTGGGGCTACTTTCTGACACTCGGCACAAGAACTGCAATAGGTGGCAACATCTTCATGAATCACAGGCCAGTAACATCTGTACAGCAGTCTGGCAAGGGTGCAGTCCCTCCCCATGTGACCAGCCATAGGGCTATATGTGATCTGCAGCAACCTGGTTCTAGATTTCCTTAGTATGACCAATTGTTGTATCTGTTCCTACGTCTGAGGATTAGCCCAAAGTCTGTAGGGTAACCCATTACATTTTTTAAACACTGGTTCACCCTGTTTTTGTTTCAACCCCTGCTGCTTAAAATAACCTTGGAGAGAAACATTGTAAGTTTGCTCTGAAACAAAATCACAATCAGTTATCAGTTTAGTTTCAGCATTTTCATATATTAATCCCTTCTGTCCATCAGTCTTTTGTTGCCACTGTTTCTTCAGGCATCTCCTTTTTTTCCTGGACATCCAGATCTTGGAGCCAGGCTCAAACAAGTCCGCATCAAAGTCACAAAAAGGAGAAGAATCCCCAGCATCTGAGATTTTCTTTGCCAGGTGCTCTTGTAATCATAGCTGCTGAAACTACCGCTCCCACTGTGATTAACTCAGTAAATCCTGGAAAGTCTGTTCAAATAATCACAGGTACAGGTAACTTAGGTACTACCCCAACTTTCATTTGGTGCAACACTCCATTAATGCTCTGAGTCACTTGGGTGGTGGGATAGTATTATGTGTCCCCCTGAATGCAGATGACACCAGTACCTGCTCCTTTTGCACAATGTTTTCCCAGCACTTCAACATGCGCTACATTCTGTTTTCTTCCAGAATCAATAAGTCCCTTCACAGTCTTATCTCCTACCTTGACATCTGTTAAATACTTGTTCCAATTTGCTAAGGCCAAATCTGCTCCAGTGTTATCCTCCTTAGTTAATGGCAGTGTCTTACAATATGGCCTGGCTTATTAGTTATAGCAAATGAAGTCTTTGGGTGCAGATTTGTTACCCCCACAAAAGCTCTTATCTGACCTGAAGTTTAATCAGAGAAAAAAGAGGGTCTTGCTGGTTTTTAGCTGTTACTTCACTGCTGTGTGGTCTGTCTGGCCATCTGATAGTCTTCTGCCAAAGAAATGGCCTTTTCTCCACTTTCTAGTTGGTGTTCTTTTACCTGAAGCTGCAAGTCTGCAGGCAGGATGTTGATGAATCACTCCACTGCAAATATGTCTATGATCTGTGGGACTGTTTGCCCTCTGGTTGGAGCTATTTAATGAGGAGCTCTTTGAGTCAGGTGAAGGCTTCTTCAGGATTGTCAACCTAGTGGGGTTTCAGGGACCGGAATCTTTGCCTGTAGGTCTCTCCTGAGATGTCATATCTTTTCAGGATTTCTCTTTGCACCAGGTCATAGTTTTCTGACTGTGCAGTGTCCATATTGCTGTAGATAAGTTGGACTTTACCTGTCAGGTAAGGTACCAGCCTGATTGCCCACTGCTGTTTTGGCCACTGGAAGGCGGCGGCAACACTTTCAAAAATTGTCAGGTATGCATTGATATCATTTGAGGGACACAACTTTGTAAGCTTAATGTCTTTTAACTTGATTGTGTTTTGTTGCTGTGCTGGACCTGTGCCAGATCCTCCAACTTTGATAGCGTGCAAGGCATCCAGCCATCACTGCTTCAGTCGCTGCATCTCTTCTTTTGTTCTGCTTTCATGTCTCTTTTTGTTGTATTGCCACCATTTGAAGAAGGCAGACAGGTTTTCAGGTTCTGTCCCTGCCTGTTCTTCTTTTTCCATCACTGGTTCTGGTTGTACAGTCTCAGTTTGGACTTTTGTTTCTGCTTCTTGTTTGGTTGCCATTCTTCTGGTAATCACTCCTGGACTTCCTGTTGAAGGATGTGTGCCTTTCATCTATGCTTCCCTAGTACCAGGTCTAGTCCCCATGCACAAAACTCCCAGCTTAGAGAATGCACTGCATAAATTCCACTGCTAACAGCATCTGTTGTTGAGGCACAGGTCAGAAAGCATGGAAAACCAGGAGCAGTTATTAAATTCACAAGAAACATTTTATTATTCTCAATAACAATAGAATAAAAATAAAATAAATTGTGCAGAATGTTTTTAAACATTCAAGCAGAACAAAGTCCTTCCTCTGAAGGTATCTCTAGTTCTAAATTTCAGTCTCTTTCCTGTCTCTCTCCAACAAAGATTGCTTTCTGTATATAGGGCCAGATATTTCAGACATGCACACAAGGTGTGCATAAAGGATGGCACAGCACAATGCAGATCGCCATGTGGCAAAAGATGCCATATTCAGAAGATGCACCACCGACATGCACTGGCACAAGGTAAGCTGCATATATCAAAGATGTGCCACAGCACAACCACAGATGCTCCGGCACAAACAGGAATGCATGGGAGCAGGCCAGAACACACAACCCAGTGGGATGAGCAAGGGCCACAGGGACACACAGGCAGAGACGCACAGGGGCACAGTACCCCACCAGCATGGCCAACCACAAACAACAGGGGCACACAGTCCCAGAGGCACCACAGGGCACCAGATTATGGCAGAACCAGGACCCTGGGCCATCAACCATGGCACAAGCACCAGGGCAACACACTGGCACTGCTGGCATGCCAACAGCAGAGCCATGCAAGACATACCCAACAGGCCATGCTGCAGGGGGCCATGACCATGGTGCCAGGATAACACACAAACACAGAGGACCATGAGCCAGGGGTGAGGGAGATACAAGCCACTCAGGGACACATGGGCTGCCATCCAGAGTGGAGAAGGACACAGCACCACAGGGCACACTGGTGGTGGCCAGCATGACAGGTGGACAGAAGGGCAGTGCAGGCAGACAAGGGCACAAGGTACAGGGACAGGCACAGACCACTGTGAGACCCCCCACACAGGGACATGCACAAGACAGGGACATGGCACCCATGCCTGGTGCACACATGTGCAGCACCCCCAAGGGGACAGCAGCGGGACACCAGGGACATGCCCAAGCACAGCACAACAGACACCTGCAGCATGGCTCCACACGCCACCTGCAAAGAAAACACAGACACAGAAGATGAAGCAAAGAAAGGGTTTAATATGAATAACACAAAACTGAGCCAACAGGGCAACTATTTACAGTACTGAAAACAAGGGAATGTTGAGGGGTCACGGGAGGCGGGAGAGGGTCCTGAGACTGTACAGTGGGATGTGTGGATGGGCAGGGCAGCAGGAGAAGGGCAGGGCACTCAGGGACCATGCACCAATGGAACCGGGGCAGACTTACCACAATGTAGAGGCGAACTGATTTTTCACTTTGCATGCCAAAAACGACTTCGGGATCATCACGCCATGGCAGACGCAATGGGTCTCACCCAAGATATGCTTCCCTGTTGGTGGTGAGTTAACGTCGGACCGAGTGACCAACTAATAATTCAAATATTAACAAAACTGGCACAATGGATTATGTTTCAGATGTACAGGGGCATACTAGAGTCATTCCTTAATAGGTGTGTGCCACGAGGTACATTGCTCACATGTGACTAAAAACGGAGGGGCAAAGCTGACAGTGCCCCTTTAAATGACTTGCTCAGGGTAACACAGTATGCAAGTGGGGGCTGTGGGATTCAAACCCAGGTCTTCAGATTTGCAGCTCAGAGCCTTAGACCACTGCACTATACTGCACATCCATTAAGTACTTGCCCCAATTTTCTAAAGACAAATCTGCTCCAGTGTCACTCTTCTTACTATGGCAATTTCTTGCAATATGACCTTGCTTATTTCAGTTACAGCAAATAAAGTCTTTGGGTGCATATTTGTTATCCCCACCAGAGTTCTTATCAGGCTTGGAGTTTAAATGAGAAAAAGAGTGTCTTACCGGTGCTTGGCTGTTACGTCGCTGCTGTGGCATCTGTCTGGCCATTTGGTAGTTTTCAGCCAAAGAAACAGCCTATTCCCTACTTTCTGGTCAGTGTTCTTTTACCCAAAGCTGTACGTCTGTGAGGAGGATGTTGATGAACTGCTCCATTGCAAATGTTTCAGTGATCTGTAGGAGTGTTTTGCCCTCTGGTTGGAGCCATTTCATAAGGAGTTCTCTTAGTTGGGTGAAGGCTTCTCAAATATTGTCGACTGAGTTATACTTCAGAGACCAAAATCTTTACCTGTAGGTCTCTCCTGAGCTGTCATACCTTTTCAGGATCTCTGTTTTCACCAGGTCATAGTTTTCTGACTGTGCAGTGTCCATATTGCTGTAGGCAAGTTGGGCTTTCCCTGTCAAGTAAAGTACCAGTCTGAGTGCCCATTGCTGCTTTGGCTACTGGTAAGTTGTGGCAGCCCTTTCAAAAGTTGTCAGGTATGCTTCAATATCATCCAAGGGACACATGTAGTACCCTAAAGTTAGGGAATTTTTTTTTTCTCTTTTTTCTCTTATCCCCGCCCTTCCAGCCCTTGCCTGCAGTCTCACTGATCCCTCCCATTCCCTTTTGTTTCTTTTCATGCCATTCAGTGCTGGAAAGATGGGTTGTGTGCAGGAGACCCTCCCTGCGGGGCTTATAATGCCCAATCTCCTGGCCAGATGCTAGGACCTCCCATGCCCTACAAAAGGGCTGGGGAGTGGCTTGAGAGGGGACTTAGTGGCACAGCATGGACGGTGGAGGACACAGGGAGCATGGATGAAAAGATTACCTGAAGTGTGTCCTTGGCTCCTCTGGCATTGCTCCCCTCCTTCTTGAGTCCAGGGGTGCGTGGTGGTGGCAGTGGCAGGATCGGTTGGGTGGGAGCGTAGTTCTCTGATGCAAAGTGTTCTCTTTCCTCAGAGCCCTGAGTGGCATCGGGGGGAAGACTTTGCCAGCAGGACCAGGTGGTGCTCCACAAAGTTGGGTCCTGGCAGAAAGCTCAGCCTGAACTTGTAATTCCACCCCTGTAGCCGCAGCAGTGAAAAAAGGAGCCGGGTGGGAGCACAGCTCCCTGGCCAGGATTTTGCCTCTCCTCTGCATTACTGAAGTCCTGGGCCATGTCGATGAGTGGGCCAAGTGCCTGATTATTAAATTATACTTGCGCCATGGTGCTAGAGAAGTGGGGAGGGAAGGGAGCAGGAAATTAAAGGGACAGCATCCTAGTAATGGAACGGGGGCACAGGGGGGGTTCCCTAGTTAAGCTGCAGCCCTGAGCAGGGCTGGAATCGGGTAGTGGGCTGAGGGCCCAGCAAGGGAAAGAGAAGGTCCCAGGAGTGACCAGAGGCCACTGAGTACTTTAAGTGGTGGTGGGGGGGTATTTTATCTTTTTATTCAAGTAAGAGTGACTCCAGATGGGTAAAGAAAAAAGGGTGCTGCAACTTAAAGGCCCCAAGAGGTGGGAGAGGTAGGCTGTAAGGATCCAAGAGTGGCAGTACAGTCTAGGGGTTGGCATGGTTGATGGATGGGCTTAGTGCATCCAGCAAACCCGGGTTTGAGTCCCACAGACTCCACCCTGCAGGCCCTCATCGGTATTCGGGGGGGGTGGAACCAGGGTGGGCGAGAGTCCTGTAGACTCAGACGTAGGAGCAGTTGTACCCATTAATGAGGGGAAGGAGTGGCCTAGGGGCTCTGGGCAGCCCATGGTATTCTGTGTGTCTTTTAAGCACCCTCCCCCAACTGAACTGTGCGTTGCCTGCCTGGCATCCCCTAGAGACTGCAACCTGTTCATAAACTGCATTGTTGCTAAGAAACCCCTCAAACTGTTTGCTTCCTACTGAATTTTGTGATCAGATTGCATCCTTGCACTCGATGTCCAGCTTTACCTTTGTTGCCCGGACCAGCTTCTTCAGAGCCTGATGCTGACCCAGAGAGTTCCCCGGCCCATCCGCCTTCTGCAGCAGAACCACCTCCAGTGCCATCAGCCTGTTCGGAAGTTCCACCACAGGTGTTCCAGCATCAGCCCTGCGACGGTAAGTGGTAGAGAGCTGGTAGTGAGATATCCAGTAGTGAGTCATCTTAGGAGCTGCCCTGGCTCAAGCATGAGGAACCCCAGTTAATGGTGTGCATGCCCCTTTACTTTGCTGACCTCCCGAAAGTGTGTGCGTGCTGTGTCTCTCTGTTGAGGCTGCCTGAGAGTCGCATCACCAGCAGTCTTCTTCTTGGGAGGTGTCCTGGGTGCCGGGGATCTACCAGTGGGCATTGCTGCAGATTGTTTAGAGAACCACCAGCCAATCAAAAGTCTTCAGCTTCTTTCCCAGAGATGCAGAGGTTTGCCAAGTTCTTCATCCACCTAACAGTGTTCCTCTTTGTGTTTTGTTCATTGGGGGATGCCCCGTTTTAGCCTGTTTGTAACAAGCACTTATGGGGTCAACGCCCACCTGCTGATCAGCCGACGCATAGGAAAGCCCAAGCTTGGTTTGCCAGTCATTTTGTCATCTCGGCCGAGTGCACGTCAGATGTGGACTGAAAGGGGCTAACCCCTGTCCTGGGTTCGACCAGTTGTGGGTCCTGATCATATTGTTTCATTGTTTATTTTGTTACCCTGTAGTATGTTAGAAACTATCATCTTTTGTTTATTGTCCCTGGCAAATAAACTTCTTGCATCTTCGTTACTGAGTAAGCTTCCTGCCTCTCCTTCCAGATTCATCAGGCCTGTCCTGAAAAATTGTTAGGGAACCTTCTGGACCCTACACACAACTTTGTAAGTTTAAGGTCTTTCAAGTTGTTGCTTTTTTGTTCCTTTACTGGACCTGTGCCAGAACCTCCAGTTTTGATAGCTTGCAAGGTATCCGGCCATTGCTGCTCTAGTTGCTGCATCTCTTCTTCTCTCCACTGTTCCTCTTCTCTTCTCTGCTGCTCCTGCCGCTGCATCTCTTCTTTTCTCCATCTCTTGTTGTTGTATAGCCCACCATTTGAAAAAGGCAGCCAGGCTTTCAGGTTCTGTCACTGCCTGTTTTTTTTCCATGACTGGTTCTGACTGTACAGTCTCAGTTTGGACTTTTGTTTCTGCTTCTAGTTTGGCTGCCATTCTTCTGGTAATCACTCCTGGACTTGCTGCTGCAGAATTCATACCTTTCTTCTATGCTTCCCTGGTATCAGGTTTAGTACCCACGCACAAAACTTCTGGCTTAGAGTAAGCACGGCCTAAACTCCACTCTGACACCATTTGTTCTTGAGGCACAAGTCAGGAAGCAGAGAAAAACCTAGAACAGTTTCAAAATTTTCAAATAGCATTTTATTTTTCTCAGTAACAGCAAAATAAAAAATTAAAATTTGTTCAGCATAACTATTTACAAAAGCGGTACAAACAAAGAAAACAAAGTCCTTCTGAGGATATCTCTTACCTCCAAGTTTCAGTCTCTCAGTCACCCTCCTTGTCTGTCTAGCAAAAGCATTGCTGCTCTTTATATGTCTTTGTCTGAGAACTCATTAAGAGAACCTGCTTCTCATGGAATGTTCTTGTAAGTTTACAGAATGTTCTTGTCAGTCTCATTCCTTGTAGGTGAAACAAAACAGTACATGGTGTCCCAGCTCTGCAAAGGGATTAAAAACTGCATCCCAGGTTAACCCCTTGAGTTCCAAATAGCTTTTTGCAACCATTTCAACAGTATTACTACATACAGTTTTAAAGAAAGGGATCCCAGTTTCACATAGCTTTACACAGATATTCACATATATCTTTTATAACTGCAGATATGCAAGGGGGTAGAAAAGACAGTGAGAGGTGGAGAATTGTGTAACCATCAGAGTGATCAGTTCTTAGGTCTCACAAGAAAATGTGGTTGTGCAATCAGATGCAGAAGAGACAGAACTGAAAGGATAGAACAGACCCTTGTGTTTAAACTCTTTCTGCATTACAAATGGGGCAGGGCCTTATTCAACCCTGTCACAACTTTTTTATTAATGTGTCCCACTGCCTAGTGCAAATAAAGTTAAGGTCAACACCTCCGTAAGGATGCACACTGCTGTGTTTTAGTTACTCCATTGCTTATCCGTGTAATAACCACCAGTTAATAGTTAAACCGAGACTGTGTTTTGATGTTGTGCCATCAAATTAATTAATAATAAAGCATTCATTTGTTACGTTTAAGGAAGCTTTTAATATTTGTACACTTGTTTATTAACCTATTGCCAATGTTAAATATTACAAAGTAGCGTGAAAATGATTTTTTCCTGCTGCCACGTAGTCAAGGAATAATAAAGTATCAGTATATAACATTTAAAGACCTAGTAGCACGTAAAATAGTCAGAAAATGTTATTAATTTTCAAAAAGTAGTCAGTTGTTATTTTTTATTTCTGAAGTGCTTTTCTTTTTCCAGTTCCTCATTAGAACATTTTCGTATATTAGGTGTGATATAAGGAGCAGCACATTCCATGGATGCTGATATCTCAACTTGTATTTCTCTTCGTACCTCATCAGCATCGTAACACTTACTGCGACATCTCAAGTGACTGATCTTGCCGCAGGTGACTGGCTCTTCTTGGACAGCTGTGATATCATGGACAGTGAGGTCAGTGGGCTGACGATGTAAAAGGGGGAATAGAACTAGCTATGTCAGCATCCAGGTACAGTGCCATTCCACACATCACGTCAAGTATCATCAGGCAGAAAATTGACTAATTAGTAAAAGGGAAAGGAAAAAATACTTCAGATATGTTGCAAGAAGTAATAGTTCTCAACTTCCAAAAATTCATGTTAATTTCAGTCAGTACACTAGCTTTTTGCATTAGAATAGTCATGTATATGCAATGTTGGTTTATTTTATTGGCTCATATATTGCTCATTGGTGACTATACTTTCACTGAGGGAGGTGTTTGACCCTGTTCAGAAGTTAGAACATTATTACACCATCACTACACGCTCTGCAAAGGCTACCTGTATTTATTTATTTATTTGAAACATGGTAATTGATAAAGGCACACTGAACCAAGGCTCATTTCCAGGTATGGCTCAGGGGAAGGGAACAGGAGAAAATAGAAGTGCAATACACAATAACCGATCATTGGTACAAAAAATTGGAACAATTGTTACAAAAATAAAGTGCAGTCACAGTACAATACAATACAGTACAGTAAAACTAAACAGGTGCAAGAAACAGCAGCAAGGCACAACATGCAAAAGGCAATACTGTAACAGCCAAGAGACTTGTTAGGCAGGTGCATGCCTACTCCAGTGGGGGAAGGAAGTGCAGAGGTAGTGGGGAAATAATATCAGTAAGCAGGCAGGTGAGACCCAGACAGAGGCCGGATACATGGATGGAAGGAAATGCATCAGGAGGATGGGTAACAGGAGCAGGTGGGGGGGGGTGACAGAGGATTGACCACAAGGTCCTTTAAAGCCCTGACTTGGGTCACCCAAGGGCCCAGCGGATGCGCTATGTGCTGCCACATTAATGACCTGGGTTCAGGAGCGGTGATCAGGTTGGGCAGTCAAGGCTGGCGAAGCACTGTTCCTGCCTATTTACCAGTGCTCCCCTATGCCTATCCCATGTATGCTTGAGTTCCCCTACTGTTTTTGCCAACACTACCCCAGATGGCAGGCTGTTCCAGGTGTCCACTAATCTTTCAGTAAAGTAGTATTTCCTTACATCTCTCCTAAACACCCCCTATTTCAGCTTCATTGTATGCCCTCTTGTTCTGGTGTATTTTCTCATTTGACCTCGTGTACCCTGTTCCCCACTGTGAGGTCCATGCAGGTCTCTATCATGCCTCTGGACACCACAAACAATTAGCTAATTGGCTAAACCACTATATATGTTTTAGCCACCACCTCTCTAGTTTAACCATTTAGCCATATTTTCAAATGGATGCCTGCTAACATGGCATAAAAAGCAATAGCCAGCAGTGGCTATTTAAAAAAGTATTTTCAGCCAAATGATTAAAAAAGCCAAATGACCCTGCGACTAACTAGTACCAACACTGACTTTATGTATTTACATTTAACATCTAGAGATGGGAGCGGGCAGGGCAACAAGATGGCTGTGAGGCAGCTCCGCTCTCCTGCACCATGCTGCTTGCTTCTTAGTAGCAGGACAAAATGCGGCTTTTGTGGGGTTTTATTCTTGTTTGGATCATTGATGCTCAGTGATGAGTTATTTCTGCAGATTGGGCTTCACCTTTTTTGTATAGCAAACGCTTTTATTTGTAGCTGGCAGTTGTTCGGCCATGTATTTTCGGCGTCCTAATGCTATGGTTGGAACCCGGTAAAGAAAACGTGCTTTCTGACATGAAAATGTGGCGGTTAGATGAATTTGGTGTCTTACTAAAGTTTGGGAGAGTTATTTTAATTTTTCAGTAAACCAAGGTAATGAGCAGTGCTTCCCAAGGATTTTAAGGCTTTTTAAAGAACCTGGCTGTTCCTTATAGGAAAAAGTCCTGAAAGTACGACGAACAAAGTGAAACAACAGGGGCACTTTGTGTTGTAGGCATTTTTAAGCCTTTAACAGGCATGCCATGATTGCCTGAGGGCTAACATGCTTAACATATTCATGTAAAGTCTATGTTTACTGCACTTAGGGGAGCGCTGCTTTTGTTTGTATCTCAACAGCGTTCGCCATATTCTTGGAGATGAGTTGAACAGAGGTGGATGGGTGGATGGTCTGAGGTTGAATTTTGGAAAAAGAAGGATACTTTGGTCCCTCATCTAAAAGATAAAAGCGAAGAGGCTAAAACCTGATGTGAGATGATGGCTTTGCCTGGTAAAAGACACTTTGCCTAGTGACTACTGGAGAGCAGGTCTAAGGGGGGGTTCCCCCCTTTAAGGTACCATTTTGCCCTTTATTGTTATGAGGATATCGATAGATACGGGGTGACTCATTGTTAAGCAGCACCTTTCTGTTTCCTGTTTTGGACTGAACCTACAACAAATACTGTGAGAATTTACATGGACCCATTTGAAAGGTGGACTCCAGATGATAGTGCCTGCTGTGGTGGTGGGCTCTATCTGATAATAAATAATGATTTAAATTTCAAAAAGCTCCTTTAATTGACTCAAGTAAACTTGAGACTATTGTGGGGATTCATTTATCCTAAAGGTGCCATGGCGTGGTATTACTATCATTTTAATTGAATAACTCTGAGTATATCTAGAGTTTAAAACACTCATTAATTGTGTTAATGCATTGCTGCCCTATTTACAGGCACCTCTCTGGTCTGAGGGAGGAGGTTGTTCATCTCCATGCTGACCTGGCAAAGATTCAGGAAACCTGCTCCCCCACCCAGAGACCACCCAGGCCACCACCACTACCTCAGAGGTTGCCAAGAAAGAGGAGTGGTTGGACCACAGTGGGCTCAGGGAGGATGAGGGTGGTGGAACAGAGGTGCATGCCTCCAGTTGTGCCTCTCCACAGTTCATTCGCCAGTCTGGTGAAGCATGGTTCCTCTATGGAGGCACCTGCAGTGGAGACCAAGGAGGATGCTGGAACCCTCCACAATGGAGACCCACAGGAGGGTGGCCCAGGACCCCACATGGGAAGGAAACAACTCCTGGTGGGAGACTCAATTGTTAGGGGGGTAGAACTGGGGGAGGGAGGGGAAAGGGAGGTAAGGTGCCTGCCTGGTGCCAAGGCTTGCAGGGACAGGAAACGAATCCTCAGGATCGTGGGAACAGTGGCAAGGGGGATGGAGCTGGATGCCATTATCCACCTAGGGATGAATGACCTGGCTGAGAATGAGATCAGAGCAGTGAAACAGGAGTTTGTGGAGTTGGGGAAGGGCCTTAGACAAGTAGCACACATGGTAACTTTCTCGGAAGTGCTACCTGTCTATGGCATGGATGAGGCTAGGGCACTCTGCACCATGGGATTCAATGACTGGTTGAAAAGCTGGTGCAGAGCTCAGGGATTTTGCTTCGTTGGGGACTGGGGCTTCACCAGGAGGGATGCAGGCCTATACAGGCGCAATGGTTTGCATCTATCCTGGAGGGGAACCAGGATCCTAGGTGATAGGTTAAATGCTTCAGTTGCAAGCATTTAAACTAGCCAAGGGGGGAGGCACTGAAGAGGAGAAGGGAAATTCTAGCCCCCCCCCCAAATCAGGGTAATTAGTAAGGTAAACACCAAAATAGAGCAGCTGATAGGGAGAAGGGCAGGGGTAAATGGAGAAAAAGACAAAGGCATTAGGGACAGGGATGGGGCAAAAAGAAATAAAGCCATAAAAAAATGAAGGGTAATGAGTACCAATGATCATAGACTAGGTAAAAAGCTCCCTGAAATGGTGGCCTGGATGGAAGAGGGATGCCTGGATATTGTGGCAGTCACAGAAACATGGTACACAGAGAACCATGACTGGGATGTCAACATACCAGAGTACACAATCTACAGGAGGGACAGGGAGGGAAGAGGAGGAGGAGGAGTAGCTCTGTATGTAAGGGAAGGGATAAAAGCAACAGAACTAAAGGGTAAACAGAGAGGAGAGGAGGAACTGTGGGTCACCCTGGAGACTAGAAATAGCGCCACAATCCACACAGAGGTTGTATACAGACCCCCATCTCAGGGGGAGGAAATGAACAAGGAAATGATAGAAGGCATCCCTGGGATGGCAGAGAAAGAGGAGATATTGTTGATGGGGGACCTGAATATGCCAGATGTTGACTGGAGCACCTTTGCTGCAGCCACATCCAAGAGCAGGGCCATTCCCGATGCCCTACAGGGGGCATGCCTCAGACAGCTAGTTTTGGAACCCACTTGGGAGAGGGCAATCTTAGACCTAGTACTCTCAAATAGGGATAGAGAGAGGATCTCTGATCTTGAAGTGGGTAGCCATCAGAGAACAAGCGACCACCAAACAGTATGGTTCACGATAAACTTAGCTGTAGAGTCAAGCCACACAAAAGTGAAGGTACTGGACTTCAGGAAGGCTGATTTTGTGAAAATGGGAGAGTGTCTCAGAAAAGCACTAGCAAACAGGCAAGAAGGTGGGGTGCAGCAACAATGGGGAAACATCAAAACTGCCATCAAAGAGGCAACAAGTCTTTGTGTGAAGCAAATAAACAAATCAAAATGAAAGAAAAAACACTGTGGTTCTCAAAAGAAATGGGAGGGAAGGTAAGGGGGAAAAAGATAGCATTCAGGAAGTATAAGGAAACATAGAAGGAGCAGGACAGAGAACTGTACCAGTTAAAGCAGAAGGAAGCGGAGAAGGCAGTCAGAATAGCAAAGGCCCAAACTGAGGAAAAGATAGCCAACTCGGTTAAGAAGGAGGATAAAACCTTTTATAGGTACATTAGGGAGCAAAGAAAGACTAAGGCAGGGATACTGAGGCTGAACAAAGAGGAAGGTGGTTGGGCAGAGAAGCGACAGTGAAAAAGCAGGGATACTGAATGAGTACTTCTGCTCAGTATTCACAATGGAAAAGCAGGGGGAAATACCTAATCTGGTCAATAGAAGCACTCTGGATAGGGGGGTTGATATTAGTCCTTTCACAGAAGCAAGGGTTCTGAAAGAACCCTTAAAACTGAAGGTGGCTGAAGCAATGGGGCCTGATGGGATTCACCCAGAATTTTAAAAGAACTAAGGGAAGAACTGGTAACACCACTGACTACCCTTTTTTAATAAATCATGGGAGGATGTGGTGGTACTTGAGGACTGGAGGAGGGCAGATGTGTTTCCCCCTCACATAGATGGGAGCAAGACAGAGGCAGGAAACTATAGACCTGTCAGTTTGACCTCAGTGGTAGGGAAAATCATGGAATCACTTCTGAAGGAAAGAATTGTTGAGTACCTAGAAGCCAATGGGGCACAGGACCCAAAGCAGCATGGGTTCACAGTGGGAAGGTCATGTCAGACAAATCTAATTGATTTCTTTGACTGGGTGACCAAAGCAGCAGACCAGAGAGGGGCTGTGGACATGGCCTACCTAGACTTTAGCAAGGCATTTGATACAGTCCCACACAAAAGATTAATAAACAAATTAGCCAGCCTGGAAGTGGGTCCTAGGGTGGTAGGCTGGGTAAAAGACTGGTTGGACAACAGTACGCAGTGGGTAATAGTAAATGGAGTCCATAGTGAAGAAAGGAGGGTTACTAGTGGGGTACCGCTGGGTTCAGTACTGGGGCTGGTCCTTTTTAATGTCTTTATAAGTGACATTGCAGAGGGACTGGAAGGGGAGGTATGTCTCTTTGCAGATGACACAAAGATCTTGCAACAGGGTTGATACACAAGGTAGGGTGGAAAGGATGAAAATGGGCTTGGCAAGGTTGGAGGAATTGTCAAAAGTATGGCAACTTAGATTCAATGCAAAGAAGTGCAAAGTAAGGCACCTGGGAAACAAAAATCCAGGGGAAGCGTACACAATGGGGGGGGGGGTTGAGATACTGACAGCAGCAAAAATGGAAAGGATCATGGGGGTAGTTATATCAGATGACCTAAAGGCAGGCCAGCAGTGTGAGAAGGCAGTAAGTAGGGCTGGGGGGATACTGGGATGCATAGGGAGAGGCATCACCAGTAGAAACTAGGAAGTTGTTGGCCCTTTGTACAGACAGTTGGTAAGACCACATCTGGAGTACTGTGTACAGTTCTGGAGACCCCATCTCCACAAAGACATAGACAGGGTGGAGGCTGTCCAGAGAAGGGCAACCAAAATTATGCAGGGTCTGCATCAGAAGACGTATGAAGAAAGACTAAAGGAGCTAAAGATGTATAACCTCGAGGAAAGGAGGGAGAGGGGGGTTATGATAGAAACTTTCAAATACCTCAAGGGAATCAACAAAGTCCGAGAGGGTAGCATCTTTCAGAAAAAGAGATGTGCAAAAACAAGGGGGCACAATTTGAAGATAGAAGGTGGATGGCTCAGAGCTAATGTGAGGAAATATTTCTTTACAGAGAGGGTTGTGGATACATGGAACAGCCCTCCTGAGGAGGTCGTAGAGTCAAAAACAGTGGGGGAATTCTAGAATGCATGGGACAGACATAAGGCAATTCTAGTGGGGGGTAGGAGGAAGTAGGCTGTTGGTTAACTAAGATCTGCAGCTTATCCATTAGGTAGGGGAATGGGCAGACTAGGTGGGCCAAGCGGTCCATATCTGCTGTCAAATTCTATGTTTCTATGTTAATAAATCATAGAATAAGGATTCCTGAGTTTTAATGGAGCTGTTTAACCTGTCCTATCCATGGATTGAGGAACTTTCCTGTATATACAGAGTTTTTTGCTCTCTTTCTGCTCCCCCTATGTGAACAGATGGACTCTTAAGAATAAAAGGAGCCCTCTCAATTGTGGCACTGTTGGAGCTATGTATTTACACATGATGTTTTTTACTTAGTTTTGTACATATTATCTCAGATCTTAGTGTGAGCACCGTGGTATGTTTTGAGTAGCATGCTCTAAACCTTGGCATTTTTGTATTTTTGGCTAGCTAGATCTTTTTCTGAATGCCACTTTGTGTGCATATAGGCAGCATTATGTGAACTCTATATTATATCTGTATTATGCCTGTAGCTGTCAAACTGCATTATTTTCTGCTGTATAGGAGAGATTGATATAATTTATGGGCCATGGGCTTTTAATAGTCACCTTTAAATTTAAATTAGACACTTTTATTTGAGACAGGATGTCGAAGGTTAAAGTATGGATAATGTTCCCTGATGCCTCCTCCCATATGTTTGGGGAAGTTTAATATATAGTAACAAGGAAGCCTAAATAAGTCTTAATAAGGCAAATTATTTGTATAACTGTGTACTTCTTAGTTTACTAGGGCTTGGGTTTGTCTTGTGGCCATTTGGTATCAGGTGGGACAACTCTACCCATTAAGAATGGCCCTATCAGTGACATGGAGTCACATCTTGTGCCACAAGAGTGGACAATGGGTGTAACTGGAGTTGAAGCAATCAGTGGGGCATGGGGTGGCATGAGCCGCGTGGTGCTCCAGTGGACATGCTTTAAGGCCGGCGTGTCCAGCTGGTTGTCAAGGCACTGTTGTGGTGCTGTAGTGTAGGAGGGGACTGAACTGTGACACAGAGTCATGCTGTATACCCGGAAGAGGCTGACAGGTGTAGCCGGATGAGGGATGTGCCATGGGCACAGAGCAGTATGCACTGCATGGTGTCCTAGTAGACATGCTCTCTTAGTGCCAGCAGACCCCACTGGCTTCTAGGTGGGTTCGGTGTGAATACGTTGTGATCAGATGGGACCCCTCTTGAAATATGGTTTCACTAAGTACCTTGGGTATAGCCAACAGGAGCGGTCGGATAGGAAGTGGTCTGCAGGGTATAGAGCAGTGTTTCTGCATAATACCTTTAATGGTTGCTTTATTACTGCAGTGTGACCATTTGGCTACCAAGTTGGTATTGATGGCATATGATGTCGCTGGAAGGGCTCAATTCTGTTGGGATAGACTGGACTGTTATTTATTGACTGGTCTAATGGATAGCCTTTGGCCCACAGGAATGTTGATCTGGGCTTATTTCTAGTATTATTAGTTTGACTATAGGGAGGATTTATTTATTTGAATCTTATTACTATTTCTGTACATCATTTACAAATTTTATATGTTGCTCATTATGATGTGTTTTATATCATACAGTATGTTTAATGATACTGCTTTTATGTATTGTGCTTTGTATGGAATGTTTGCACTTTTTAAGATATTGTAATGGCTTTTTAGCCAAATAATAAAGTGTACTACTACATCTAGAGATGGATGTTCTTATTTAAATTCTGTCTCTATTCTTCAACTTACCAGTACTGCCTCTTCAAACCTAGGGTGACTTCCCAGCTTCATAATCACCATATGGAAACAAGGACAAAAGTGCACACATAAATTCAGCAGTGCTGAGTTCAGCTGCCAGCTAGTCAGAACAATGAAAGTAATACTCAGAATGGCAAGCTATGGCACTGCCAGTCAGATGTACAGATATATGGTGTTATGTTCTGTTCTATTTTGTGTATGTTTAAACTGCCATGAGGAAAATGGATGACAGGGCCAGAGAGAGAGAGAGAGAGAAAGAGAAAGAGAAAGCCTGGATTTTTAAAACGTTTGACTTTTCTCTGACCTGAGGGGGTGGTTTGCTGGGCAGGAAGCCTACTTACTTTAAGGGCTGCTCAACAAGGATGTGCCAGAAAGCCAGATGCTTGGGAAACCAGGGTCTAGGAAGGAACCAGTCTTGACAAGCTGGTGTGAAAATTGTCTTACCAGTGTTATATTGTAAGGCTGTGAGACTTCAAAAGGCATCAATTCTGAAATGCTATTAATGTGCCAGGAAGCTGTAATATAAGAACCCAAATAAGAAAATAATTCATAACTCACCAACTCTTGGGAAAGTGCAAGAGTGACCTCTACTGGCCTAAAAGAGAAGACCGCCCTTGGGATCAGACAGAGATTTTTTCAGGCTGCACCCAGACTATTTAAGCAGCTCTGACACAGAGCAAACTCTCATTTCCCTGGAGCATTTCATTCTGGACACTCTCCTGACAAGACAAGACCAACTGCCAGCAGACACTGAAGACCAGTGGCTGCAAGAAAAGGAAAAGATTCTTCCGACTTTATTTATTCTTCTGAACTTTCAGTTCACAATGAACGATTAAGGTGGAACTTTAGGTAACAGTTATAGTGTGTTTTTCATGTATATTTTCCACTTTTATTTGTGTTATTATGTGACCAAACTGATAAAACCTTTTAGTTGTAAATGTATGATAATTAATTTAGTAAAAATATTTGTTTTTAAGAAACCTGCCTAAGCGAGATTGGTATATTTTGTGTGCGATTGTGGGAGGTTCAGTAATAATCTGTGACTAAACTGTTATTACTAAGGGGTGCCATCACAGGCTACCAAATCGAACAAGGGTCTGAAAAGGGAAAGTCTGGGTAAAGATAGAGGGAATACCAAAGTCTCGAGGAAGGGTCTTTGGGGATTTGAACCAGGTTATTGCATGTCATTTGGGAGAAGGCAGAATCAGGGTTACAATGCTACCCTGAAGAGGTTTTAACACCTGGATCTTCCCCCTTTGTGTAAAAACTGAGAAGGGTTCATATTTGGCTACAAGACTCGAGACTAGTATTGTACCCCGATCCAGAGTAAAGAGGGGACCCTGGGACTTTGTGGTGAGTGTTCAATTGTGAACTTAGCAAGCACTATGGAAGGATATGAAGAGGGTATCCCCTGTTTCCCCCTCCACAGATTGCACTTAGGGGTGGGCACTGTGAGCTCAGTGGACCTGACCCTCAGGAGTGGATTCATGACACTCCGCACTCATATAAAGGTATTTCCAAAGTTGCTGGTGAAAGTTTATTTTGGCAAAAACCTGGATAGGGTGCTATCCAGGCTTTTGCCAAAATAAACTTGCACCAGCAACTTACCTTTCCATGAGTGCTGAGTATTACTTTCAACGTCATAATCACCATCTCTGCCACTTGCTGGGCCATCTGTGTGAGATTTCACAATTTACTGCCTGACAAAATGGAGTAATTGCCAATGGACTAAATTGAGTTCCTGCAGTATCCTGCAAGACATCACAGCAAACACTGTGATATGAGCACTTCATCCTGGTAGACAGCTCTGTACCTCCATATCCCCTTGGCTTGCTGTCATTGACGGAGCCCTCAGGTCAGCACCCCCTGAGGAGACCAATCAGGGGAGTGGACAGTTGTTGAGTCAGGACCTGAGGGTATCTGGACTTCACCCTGCAATATGCCAGCCTGTTTCCTTCTATTGTTCCATTCCCTCTCTTCGGACACTGATGATGCAGTGCCAAGCACACATATGCAGAGCGTGTTGTGGAAAAGCCCATCAGCATCCCACTGGTATGGTTATGCAGTTATATATTGTATTTATTCTCTGGATGGTTATGCAATGATATATTTATTCTCTGGATTGTTATGCAATGATATATTATACGTTATCATCTGGATGGTTATGCAGTGCTGTATTGTATTCATTTGCTGGATGGGTATGCAATGATATAGTGTACTTATTCCTGGATGGTTATATAATAACATATTTGTTTTCTGGATAGTTATACAATTATATATTTATTTTTGGAATAGCTATGCAATTATGTATTTATGTCTTGAATGCCTTTTTACTAATATTGATCATATTTCCATGCTTGGTGTAAATTTCAGCTGCACAGTTGCACTGTTTCACCTGTCTTTCAATAAAGTTTAAACAAATCAGGTTTAACCTATTCTAATCTGGTAGCTGAGTCACGCTATACCATTAAAAAATGGCCTAGCTGACTTCATTCCTATCCCTTTGCAGCCATCAATGGATGTGTGGAGTTGTCTCAGGGCCCCTGCTGCATATGCCTGATGAAAATTGTTACAGGGCAGCCACTTTGATAATACACCCTGGCTAAGGTATAATGTGACCACTTTAAACAGTAGTTACTAGTCATTAAAGAGTGACTTGCAATCACAGGTAGTCATCTTCTACATCAGTATCAGAAGTATGCTGACTAATGGAATTGACTGAATATCTGACACAGTGTAAAAAAAATCACTTTTATAAAATTTGTGTAAGGCAGAGAAAACTATCTCTTGAGCTGAGGCCAGCAGGTAAGTAACTTACAATCAAAACTTTGTTTTTAAATGCACTGTCATTTAAATTGGGCCAAAGGACCCCACCAAAATGTTACCAGACAGTAGAAAGTAGCAATAACATCACTATGCTACTGTACACTGTCAAAATTCTTTCACAACCCAGTTTACCAGATTATGATTTAGGAGGTAGCATGGTAAACAGTGCCACCCTGTGGCTGAAATCACTTTTTTTTTGCTATAGAATTCTAAATAAAGCAAGCAACCTTCATGAGGACGAAATTACCAGAACTACTACAGCCAGCATCCTTATGTC
The DNA here is from genome assembly GCA_016271365.2 of Neoceratodus forsteri. NCBI lineage: Eukaryota > Metazoa > Chordata > Ceratodontiformes > Ceratodontidae > Neoceratodus > Neoceratodus forsteri. The sequence goes on from CM028136.1 coordinate 91,502,475, forward strand.
CAAGGGGATCTAGGAGTCTTCTTCATAGGAAATATTGGTCAGATTTAAAGAAGCTGGCAATGGAAAAAATACAAGAAAAAAATAAAGACCCTAAATAAGAACTCACTTTGGAGAAACTGACTTTTTATTTCAATTAGGAAATTAAATTATAAAACTGAAATCAGACTGTTGATTGGCTGGGACTTGTGTGAAAACCACGTGGAATTTATATGGGTCTTCCACGTGCCCTGTCCTTGTGTGAAGCAGAATTTGTGCACAAGTGGCAAGAGTTTTTTTTTGAAGTAGTTAAATAAATTAAGAAATGGGTATTAAAGATCCAGAAATCTGATTGGCCAGTGAGCTCGGAACCCAGTGTTGCTATCCCAGCACATCAGAAGCACTGGAGAAAGATCCAGAACCTCACTGACAATTTACATTAAATAGGTACAGCTGTATCAACACACCTCATTTATTTGCTAGTGATTAAAAATAAAGTAGCGTCTGCCATCTAGTGGCCAAACGCAAAATTACAGTGGCTATATAGTTCTTTTTTTCTCTTTTATGTTACCTTTTTTCTCATTTTTAGTTATTTTCATTAAAAACATTTTAAAAAAATGATTTCTTTACTAATACACACATCCAAGCATACGAATTTTCCAATAGATACAGGCCTTATGGTCTATCGAGTCTGCTCAAGTGTGCAGCAACCAATTTATTAAACTGCAGCTGCCCCCCCCTCCCCTTGGTTGCACTTCCAATTTTATTTTATTTATTTATTTATTTAAGAATCAGTTTACAACCTTTGAGCCAGAGGCTCGTTTACAAAGGTACTTCGTCACATAAAGACATACATTGCGTTTCAGTTACATAGCAAAGATTTGCCAAAAATCAGTAGGCATTCACCAGAGGTGCCACGTCACATTGTGGTCAGACAGATACAATTGGGTACAGGGTACATGTAATCGATAGCAGGTATTAAACAAGTTGGTATCAAGTGAGCAATTCTGGTAGATAAACATTGAAACAGCTGGCACTGGCCAGTTTAAACCTAGGCATGGCGGACAGGGAAGTGGTGGAGGGGATGGTTGGGTGGAGAGCTGCCCGGGGGGCATTGTCAAGAGAGAAAAAAAGAGGTGGAGGCTATGTTCAGAGACAGGAGCAGTTACGAGTGCTGCAGATGTGGTTCCGAAGTGCGGTTTTGAATGTGGAGATGGTGATGGCATTGGTGATGGTGGCAGAGAGAGAGTTAAACCAGGTTGGGGCTCTATAGCTGAAGGACCTCTGGCCACGGCTGGTTCTTGTTCTGGGGACCTTTAGAGTGGTCTTGTAGGAAGACCGTGTTGCAATGGTGGGAGGGCTCTGGTGGATGGATGCTGTTACCCCAGGGGAGAGCCAGTAGGGTTTTGGTGAGGAGACAGGTCTGGTATAGGAGCCATTCATCCAGGGTAAGCAGGTTAGCATCGACATATAGCTGACAGGTGTGTGTGAGTCTGGGGCACCAGTAATTAATCTGCATGCTTTATTCAGGGTTAGGTGAATTTTGTTTAGTGCAGTAGTGTCGGCAGCACCATGCTGGTAGACCATAGTCTACAAGGGACAAAGCGGACGTATGTAACAGCTAGCCGGAGAGCATTTGGGGGAAGGCAGCTTTTATGGCGGAATAGGATGCCAAGCCGTGTGTTGGTGGCGGATGTTAGGGTCGATGTGGGTGTGAAATGTGAGGGCTGAATCGAAGGTAACCCCAAGGTATTTGTAGGAGCAGACTTGTTCCAGTGGTTGGTTGGTGCTTGGAAGGATATAGAGTGGGTGGTTGCTAGCTTTGTTTTGGGGGTGTGAAAAGAGCATAGTTTTGGTTTTCTTAAGATTGATGATGAGTCTGCGCTCCTTAAACCAAGTCTCGGCACTGTTGAAAGACTGCTGTAGGGAGTCCTGTAGGGAGATGGGATTGTGGTGGGTGGCAAACAGGACAGTGTCGTCTGCATACAGCAGAATTTTGCCAGAGCATGCACTGGGCAGGGTGTTCAGATACAGCGAGAAGAGAAGGGGGCCCATGATGGAGCCTTGGGAGACCCCAGAGAGAATGGGATGGGTATCGGAGAGTGTGCTATTAATCTTGACACACTGGGATCGAGTGTCAAGATAGCTAGCACACCATGCCAGGGGGCCAGCCGAGAGACCAGTGAGGCAGAGTGCATTCAGCAGCAGTGGATGGGAGACAGTGTCGAAAGCCTTTGAGAGGTCAATGAACACTGCCCCAGCTAGGAGCTGGTATCCAAGGAGGAGTGTAGGAAGTTGGAGAATTCAATAAGGGCAGTGCTGGTACGTGACCCTACAGGAAGCCATGTTGCTCTGGGCATAAGATGTTATGCTTAGCCAGATAATCAGTGATTTGAATGGCCACCACTTTCTCCAGGGCTTTAGAGAGGAGGAGGAGAGAGTTGGCGGTAGTTGCTGGCCGACGACCTGTCGCCTCCTTTATGAATAGGTGTGATAATGGCTGTTTTCCAAGCTGTGGAATTGTCCCAGGCAGAGTGACTGGTTAATTAAGCTTGTGAGAGGTGCAAGGACTTCATCTAGCACCAGCCTGAGGATGCTGGGGTCCAGTGAGTCACTGCCGGGATTGTTGCCATTGAGAGCTTTGGTTAGGATGGGTCTGGCTTCCCGGGTGGAAATCTTTCGCAGGAGGAAGCTGGGGTGCTGGAGGACAGGGGGAGTTTGGCTGGGGGGAGGGTCAAAGAAATTACTAGGGAGGACTGAGCTAAGGTCAGTGAAAGTGGTGTTGAACCAGTTAGCTATGGTGGCAGGCTCGGTGGAGGTTGTGCCATTTCTAGTGAGCTGGGATGGGGCGGGAGCAAGCTTTACCATTGAGTTGCTTAATATTATCCCAGAAGGTCCGGGCTGAGCCCCAGGAGGAGGTAAGGGAGGCCTGGTAATGGTCTGCCTTGGCTTTCCTGATGGCCCATGAGCATTTATTTCGGGCTGCATTGTATGCTTGCCTATCAGACAGACGACCTGTTTCAGTGGCAAGGTGCCAGAGGTTATCCCGGTTTCTAAGTAATTGTAGGAGGGCCGGGCTAACCCAGGGTGCGTTCTGTTTTTTGGACCGGGTTTTGGTTAAGGGTGCAAAGAGATCACAGGCCATGTTGAAGGTGTGAGTGAAAAGGTGAGGGCAATATCAATGTTGGTTGCCTGCTGAATGGGGGACCAGTCTATCTGGGTGAGGAGTGCCTTAAGTTTCTTCAGCCCACCAGGGCGGCAGGGCGCCCTGGAGGGTGGTCTGGGCTTTGGGTTTGGGATTGGGGGTTACCCAGTGGAATAGGATAGGGAGTGGTCACTCAGGGAGTCTGGGAGGACCTGGATGTTTGGATTTTATGGGGTCAGTTGAAGTTATAATAACATCCAGCAGGGTGCTGGTACCACTCTTAGGGTTAGAGTCTTCGTGGGCTGGGTGACGAGTTGTGTCAGATATTGGCGGCAAATGAGTCTCTGGTGGTGGATGAGGAGGTGCTGAGCCAATTTACATTAAGGTCCCCACTAGGATTTGTTCTGCCTTATGGTGGAGGGTGGCCAGGTAGTCCGTTAAAGATATTAGGGCTGGGTGCTGGTTCTTTGGGGAACATAGGCTGTGGTGAGATAGAGAGGGCTCCTAGAGGGTCTGGGGTGAGTCTGAGGGTAAGGGCCTGGGCCCCATTTGTGAGGGGCAGGGTGGGAGTGCGTGTCCAGGTATTGTGTCCCTGGTGTAGATTGCACAGCCACCCCTCGTTTGCTACTCGGTCCTCCCGGTATAAGGTATAGCCTGGGAGGGAGACAAATGAGTCTGGAGTTGATTTGGACAGCCAGGTTTCAACCAGGGCTATGATGTCTGGTTGGTGAGCCAAGGCCCAGCACTGTAGGGCGTCAAATTTCTTCAGCAGGCTGCATATGTTCATGGAGGCTACTCGAAGACCAGTGGGCTGAGTGGGTGGATGGGAGGGGGCAGGGCCTGGGTTGGGGTGTATGTTCCCCGTTAGGAGTAGGAGGAGGAGAAGTGCTCTGGTCAGAGGGAGGCTGATGGAGAGTTTACGCCCCTACCTCCAAATTTTCTCCCTGCCACTTCCCCTTAGTTTTGTCCCTCCCCTTGACCCTATCCCACCACCTCTTGAAACTGCCCACCGTCCGTAGTCACTTCTTCTGGCAGCACATTCTAATCCAACACCACCCTTTCCATGAAACAGTGCTTTCTCATCTCTCTCTCTCTCTCTCTCTCTCTTGAATCTTCCTCCCTCCAATTTCAGACTGTGTCCCCTAGTGTCCCTCCCCCCATTTAAATTAAACAAACCCTCTGATTTTACTCTGTTCTTGCCCTTTAGGTACTTGAAGGTCTCAATCATATCCCTCTCTCCCTTCTATCCTCCAGGGTATACATGTTGAGCTCCTGCAGTCTCTCCTTATATGTTTTGTTTCCCATTCCCTGGATCATCTTTGTTGCCCTACGCTGGACTCCCTCTAGTGGTCTGATGTCCCATTTCAAAAAGGGGCACCAAAACTGCATGCAGTACTCCAAGTGTGGTCTTACTAGGGACCTGTATAGGGGCAGAATGACTTCCTCCTTCCTAGAGGTGATTCCGCTGGTGATGCATCCCAGCATTTTGTTCACCTTTGCAACTGCTTTCCTACACTGCACCAAGTGATTAATGTCCCCTGTTACTAGTACCCCCAGATCTCTCTCCTCAACTGAAGTGGAAACCACACTCCCCCCAACCAGTAGCTGTCCCCAGGGTTTTTAGCCCTCAAGTGCAAGACTTTGCACTTTTTTGCATTGAACCCTAGTTGCCAAGTGCCTGACCAGTGCTCAGGTCTTGCCAGGTCCTCTTGTAGTGCTTTACCTCCTTCCTCACTATCCACCTCTATGCAGATCTTGGTGTTATCTGGAAAGAGGTTGATCTTACTCCTTATCCCACTCGATATATTGGAAATGAAGATGTTAAATAATACCAGACATAGCACTGAGCCCTATGGAACCCTACTTGTCACAGCCCTGGCTGCTGATAGCTTTCTCCCAACTACCACCTTCTGCTGCCTGTCCTGCAACCAGCTCTTAAACCACTAAACCATTTATTTCCCCACTCCTATGCAGCTCAACTTGCTGGTCAGCCTTCCATGAGGCACCGAGTCAAAGGCCTTGCTGAAGTCGAGGTAAAGGACATCCATCGCATGGCCCCTATCCAGCAGACACGTCACCCAGTCAAAGAAGTCAACTAGGTTTGTCTGACATGATCTGCCAGAGATAAACCCATGTTGCCTGTCATTCTGGAGACCATTCTCCTCCAGAAAACTCACCAGCCATTCCTTAAGGATAGTCTCAATTAGCTTCCTCCCAATAGCTGTAAGGCTCACTGGTCTGCAGTTCCCTGGTTCATCCTGGGCCAGCTCTCATGGAGGTTCACCATGTGTGTCAACCTTACAGTCCCTGGGTATGCACACAGTACTCAGGGAAGTGTTGAACAAGTCTGCCAGTGGTCCTACCAGGACCTCTGCCAACTCCTTCAGGACTCTTGGATGCACTCCTTCTTGTCCTGGTGCCTTATCCACCCATAGGGACCCAAGGCCCGCCAACACCCTGTCCACTGGGATTTCTACATCCATTACCTCCTCTTCCCCGATCCCACCCACCTTTCCCCTGCGGCATAGATCAATCCCTTTCCCTGGTAAACATTGAGCAGAAGTCCTTGTTTAGTGCTTCTGCCTGCTCTGCCTCCTTATCTGTCCATCCCCTGTCTTTCCTTATACTCTGGTCCTTACAATTTCTCTTCTCCCTTATACACCTAAATAAAATCCTTTTCCCCTTGTCTGATCCCCTGTGCCAGCCTTAGCTGTTTTGAACCCTTGGCTGCCCTTACTACTCTGCTCACCTCTCTGGATTTCTTCATGTATTCCTACCTGCCCTCATCACTGTTAGAACTCTTGTACTTCCTAAAGGCAGCTCTCTTTTCCCTCACTCTCACCAGTATCTCTTTACTCAACCAGCACGTTTTTTTTATCCTGTTGTTTTTGCTTTGGCACTTTGTACAAGAGGTAGTGGCCTCTGCCAGACCCCGCTTTATGATGCTCCATTTCTGTTCAGCATCCATGTCAGGTCTGATGTTAGCCAGGTGCCCTTCCAAAATTATTCCTATCCTGTCAAAGTCTGCTCTTTTAAAGTCCACCACTTTTGTTATTGTATTGGCTACCTCCTTCCCTAGATTGAGGGAGAACCACACTGTGCAGTGGTCACTTCCTGCTAGGGGGTCTTCCAGCCCTATGTCCTGGACTTGTTCTCCATCTGCCAGCACCAGATCCAGAATGCTCCCCTCTCCGGTTGGTTCTGTCACTTTATGCATACGGAAACCATCCTGGAAGACCTCCAGGAGGACCTGCTCTCTGGCACTCGAGGTAGTCGAGGTGCTCCAATCCACCCCTGGCAGATTGAAGTCCCCAACCACCACAGTGTTGCCTTTTCTGCTAAGCCTCCTTATTTGCTCCCCCAGCTCCCTGTCAATCTCTTCACTTTGAAGTGAACTGTGATGGGCACATTTCATAATCACAAAAAGGCACTCTGCAGAGTGCTTGGTGCTGGGAATGGGATAATGGCACTTCTCAGGTGGTGGAAGCACTTCACCTAGTCCTTTAACTTATTTGAGGTGTGCTATTATCCCCAGCACAAAGCACACCCTTACACCCTTTCATACCTTACTGTTTGATTAAAACTTACTGCATTGTACAGTCATGGTAAGGCAACTTCGGGGTGGGGGGGGAGTGTTACCAATTAGTAATCCAACTTCCTTTGCTGAACAGCAGAAATGCAGGGGGTGGGGGTGGATTGGGATTACCTGACAGTAAACTCCCACCCTCGTTCTTTAGCACCTAAAGATGTAATAATTCTGTTGACATTCAGTAATCCCATTCTGTGTTTCTACCATTTAATTTTACTTTTTCATCTCACAGTTTTCATGAAAGCCGAATGAAACTTTCAATCTAGGGGATGATGTCAGTTTTTATCTCCTCTAGTTTCAAATGGCTTTTGAAAAATCCTGGTAACATTACGTTATTCTATAGCATTAACAGGATCACCTACTGTACTAAAAGTTATTATTCGTCTGCAGATGTTCATCAAGCCAGCGTCTACATTTTCAATTTGACAAAATTAGCAACCAATTGAAAAAAAAAGGAGACTGAAAGATTCCCAGAATTCCTGGCTAATGGATAGAGCCATTTTTTGGCTTTAAACTTTTGGGCTGGAAAATTACAGCTAGGCAAGGCACACAATATTTGGGCGAGACCTGCCGTGACTTCATTTATCTTGGCTTTGGAGATCAAAGATGCATGCAAGCCTAGAGCAAGTCAAGCCACCTCCCCCAGTAAGTCAGCCTTGCCACTGGGTATCCTTAATTCAGTTTATTGTGTTATAGAAATATTGTTTTTTTTCCCTGACTATGCTATTCTGATGACTTGTTTTTAAACGAAAACCATATTTTCCTACAAGTCGTGCTCTCATGTTCACTTACTGCTCAGTGCCATTGTGCAGTCTGTACTCATTTTGCATGCTGCACGGAGGGCACAAATGTTTTAGAGATCGCACTGCTGTGCTGATTTAAGATCTAAGGCAGCATAATGGAAACTTGGGAATGGCCCCCTCTAAACTTTGGGCCCTTGGAGCAAATTAGTGTCTGGAGCTTAGTCTGGTATACAGTATTTCAATATGCTTGGGGCACATTGTGAGTGCTTAAAGCATGTTCAAATATACTGTCAGAAAGTGAAACACCAATTCAGGCACAAACCTGTCTGCTCCTCACAAACTGAACTTCTTATAGGCCACATGAGGTATGTGTCCAGTCGGGAGCAATAGGGATCCAAGTAGTGTTGCTTGGATAGTATCCTAACAGGTTGGATTCCATCAGATATACCATCATTTTGGTCAGATATCAGATAGCCTTGAATGGCATAAACATCTGACCAAGGATTCGACCCCCTAGGATCCACTGTAAGGGTCCGAGGTATCTGTGGATCTGACCTGGATCCAATGGATCCGACCACTAGATCAAACTATCCAAGGTTGGAATCAATGGATTCGACCATTGGATCCAGGTAGCTGACCATCAGATCCAACTATCTGAGGTTGGATCCAATCTCGGATCCATTGGTCAGGTCTTAGTTTATATACCAGCACTGTGTGATGGAGGGTAGTCAGATCCACAAAAGCACTATCTAAGCACCTTTCAATCCAAGTAGCAAAGCAGCTGTTCGTCCCTGTCTCAGGTGATTGCTCCTGTAGAGCAAGTTACTATATCTGAAGTTCTCTTATGCAAATCATCTCATAGCGCAGTAAAGGTGCTATGAGATCATCTGCATCTCATTATGTCCTCATTAATAAGCGAGGAACAACATTTTGCTGCTTGGAATGCATGGAGTGAGGCTTTGCCCTGCAGCACTGGTGCTGGAAAGAAACTAAATCCACCCAAAGTGACCCTCCCCTCCCCCATGCCCAGTGTAAAGTAGATTTGCTGGCAGTCATAGGCTGCACACAAGCAAGGCAACTCCATGTGGCTCAGAGCACCCTACAGGGTGCATAAGACAATAAAAATATATAGCATACTAAATAAACGATACACACAACAATAAATAAATAAATAAAACTAAGAACAGTAGGAAAGCTGGTGTTATGAGTTTTCAGAGCCACCTTAGAGACATCCACTGTGTGTGCCGAGCGATCGTTAGGTGAAAGGCAGTTCCATAAGATGGGCATGACAACCCAAAAAGCTCTGTCACCTGAGAGCTTTTGTCAGGAATGAGGAAATGTCACAAGGTCTGCATCATTGAAGTGGAGAGGGCACATGGGGGTGTGAAGAAAAAGGAGCTCTTTCAGGTGGTCAAGACCCAAATCAGGTAGGTCCTTGTACACAATATAGATCTGTGTACATGGAGTTTGTCAGCAGAAAAGGACCACTTGGCATACCCAGTTGGCTCAGATGGTCCCCTGTCTAGCCTGTCTCTACAGGCACTAACTGGTCTATGGTGACCATCCCTCCTCCCTGCCCATTTACTATATTTCCCTATGTGTATCTCACGCATGCGTAAAGCCCCCTACTAGTTTCAACACCACCACTTCTGCTGGCAGTCTGTTTGAGGCATTCACCACTCTTTCAGTGAAGTAGAACTTTCTCACATCCTTCTTAAACTCCCCCCCACCACACACACCTCATCACATGCCCTCTGGTCCTGGTGTTCTTTCTCGTTTGAAAGAGAATCCCCTCTTTCACCCTGTTCTCTCCTGTGAAGTACTTGTAGGTCTTTATTATGTCCCCTCTCACTCTTCTCTCTTCCAGAGCGTACATATTGAGATCCCTCAGTCTCTCTCCACAGGGATTTTTGTGTAGCCACTGCACCATTTTAGTTACCCTCTTCTTGACTGCTTCCACCATGTCTATGTAGTTTCTGAGATGCAGCCTTCACAACTGGATACAATACTCCAGGTGGGGTCTCACCAGCGAGTGATGCAGTGGGAACACCCCTTCCCTCCCTTCTGCTGGAGATATCTCTCTCTTCATGCATCCCAGCATCCTACTGGCTCTACCCACTGCATTGTCTTACTCCCCTGCTGTTTTGAGGTCATCCAATATGATAAACCCAAAGCCTCTTTCCTGCCAGTACCTCCCCCACCCTATACTCATCTCCTGGGTTCCTATGCCCTAGGGACATTGTTTTGCACTTTTTGGCACTGAAACCCCAACTGCAATTCTCTTGACCACTCCCCGAGTTTCTCCAAATCCATATTCATTTTCTCCGCCCCTCCTGAGTGTCCACCCTATTATAGATTTTTGTGTCATCTGCTAAAAGGCATACCTTCTCTTCCAGTTCTTCTGCAATGTCACTTATGAAGACATTGAAGAGTACTGGTCTCAGTACTGAGCCATGGAGCAGTCAGCTCATCACTCTTCCCTCATTAGAGTGAGTGTTATCCACCACCACCCTCTGTCACCTATCCATTAACCAGTTCCTTACCCAATTCACCACTTTGGATCCCACCACTAGGTTGTTCAATTTCTTTGTTAGTCTCTTGTGCAGCACAGTGTCAAAGGCCTTGCTAAAATCCAGCTAGGCCACATCCCACTACCCTCTCCTGACCTATTTCCCTGGTACCCCAGCCAATGAAATCAATCAAATTCATCTGGCATGACCCCCCCCCGGGTGAATTTATGTTGCCTTTGATTTTGAAGCCCAGTGGCTTCAAGATACTCTACCAGCCATTCTTTTAACAGGGTTTCCATTAATTTCCCCACCACAGATGAGAGACTGACTAGCCTATGGTTGCTAGCCTCTTCCCTGCTGCTGCTCTTATGAAGAAGAACCATGTTTGCTCTCCTCCTGTCTTCTGAAGCCATGTCTGTTTCCAGGCTGTCAAGTACGGCAGCTAGCTCCTTTTTGAATTCCTTTGGTACCCTGCGGTATATCTCGTATGGTCCCATAACCTTGTTTACTTTCAGAGCAGTAATCAAGCATATCTTGAAGCTGATACACCCCAAATTGGCAGCCAGAGCAAATTGTGTAGCACCGGCGTTATGTACTTGTTTCAAGATGTTCCAGGACCTAGCCCGGCTGCGGCATTCTGTACCAACTGCAGGCAGGGCATCAAACCTCCAGATAACCTTAATTACTCAATAGGGGTGAACTGATATGCCATTACAAAAATTTCCGTATCACAGCCACAGTGTGATAACCAGCTTGTGACGTGTACACAGTGGAAAACAACACAAGGTTATCACAACCCTCATCACGTCTGTGCTGTTATCACCACTGTGTACACGTCAGCTTCACAATACTATGGACCAAAAACTCAAAAGAACCCAACCCTGCCTACATCCCAAAGCAACCAACCACAAACAATCTGATGAAAACCAACCAACCACAAAGCAGAAACCCACAAATACAACCAATCACCACATAACAGAACACAGCCAATCGCTAAAGACTGCAGAACAACACCTGAACAAAAATCAGCACCACAGACAAGAGGTAAATAAATATACCAGAACAAATGTATCTTTCTAAAATAAATACCAAGGGGTTCACCCCATTGTATAAAACGGATATGTGATGTGTTGGAAAATTATAGCGGATAACGTCAACACTCGTGACAAGTGAGCTGGGGGGTTTAATCACTCGGAGCCATAAGTGATAACACCCCAGTTTACTTACCATTTGTCCTGATATATCTGCTATCACATGACTACACATCACATATCCCCTTAGTATAGGGCATTGCAGTAATCCAGTCTTGAGGTGACAAAGGCATGTAATATCACCAACTCTCTGGGTGCAAGATGTGCTTTGATCTGAGCAATATTACAGAGATGATAAAAGGCCCTCCAAATGACAGCTGCCTCCTGAGATTCCAGTCAGTTTGTGGTCCAGAATGATATCCAGATTCTTTATCACACCTGCAGCTCGAAGTGTATTGCCATTTAAAGCTGGCATCATGGCATCTGAACTTCTCATTGCTGACCCATGGGGACTGGATTCAATAAGCATTACCTCTGTCTTACCTTGGTTAAGACTCAGCCAATCAGAGGTCATCCAGTTGTTGATTTGACCAAGGCACTGCTCCACAACCTAGACCATGTTATTCCCATCATCAGGTGTACAGGACATGTATAACTGAGTATCATCTGCATAGCAGATAAACTCAACACCATGCCACCTGATGGTCTCTACCAATGGCAACATGTACATGGCAAACAACATGGGAGCCAGGATTGAGCATAGCTGAGCACAATGGCACTAGAGATGAAATTACCTAGTACCAGCTCTTGTGTGCTCCTGGTAAGATAGGATTCAAACCATTTCGAAACTGTGCCAGTGACTCCCGCATAATGCCACAGGTGGTCCAACAGCGTGTCAAGGTACACTGTGGCAAATGCCAATCACAGATGTAGAACAACAAAGATGGATCTATGCCCCCCCTCTTTCTCTCACAATGAGGAGATAATGGAGCACCTTACCGAGAGCAGTCTCGATGCTGTGATGAGGCGTGAAGCCCTACTGGAGAGGCTTCTGGATGTCATAGAACCAAGTGAGCCTCAATCTACACCGTCACCACATTCCTGATCACCTGCTTTGAAATGAAAGGTTCAAGAAAGTCTGTAGTTTGTGAGATAGTCAGGGTCAATTTTTTTTTCCAGCAGGGGTCTCACTACAGCCCTTTTCAGTTCTGTGGGGAACCCTCAAAAGGGAGTAACCGGCGGTCTCAATGAAAATGGGTCCCAGGGATTCTTGACAACCAATCAGCAGCCAGGTTGGCCTGGGATCCAAAGTTCAGCCAGTGGGGTGCAGCCCAGAAACCACTCGGAGCACCTTCTTCAAGTACTGAAGTAAATCCTATGTCTGAAATCGGTCATACTGCGCATTCACACCAATGAAGGTTTTATTTGTGTACCTTTTTAAGTTGGCTTGCGCTTGCGCGGCCAACGTATTGCACTAGTAGCAGAATTGGAGATGCGGTCACTGTTGGGCGAATGCAGGGCATGCATCAGTAGGTGCATCCCTCATTCCCCAATAAGCCAGCATGCAGGCGCCACACCAGGAATACATAATATGGCGAACACATCTAAGGAAAGGTCCGCTGCAATGAGAGCCAAGCTCGTCATGCAGCGGCACCTCCCAACGTGCCTTTCCTGGTGAAGCATTCTTTCATTTGACTGCCGCCACCGCCTGCTACAATGCCAACTTCGGGGATGCCCAATCCCCCTGTTGGCATGCCCTGACCCAGTGCATGTGCCAACGGGGGAGCCCACTCCCTGTCAACATAATGCCCCCACATTTGTTGTGTGCCGAGGGGGGGTGCCCAATCTCCCTCCACTCTAGCCCCCTCCTTCGGCATGTGCCGATGGGGTGTCCAATCCCCCATTGGCTAGCCCCTCCAAACACTCAGGTGGCATGCTAGGAGCCCACCCCCATGTGCCAAATGCCCCAGTAAAAAAACGTTCTGCAATGTTTTGTTTTTTTATACCTGTAAAGGAAAAAAAATGGTCCCTCGCAGTCTGTCCTGCTACCTTCCTCAACCCGTGCCCACCCTCTGCGCACCCTACCTCCCTACACCCCCGTCACCCCATACTTACCTTTGGAGTCTAGCGCGATGATCTTCGGTGGACCGGGAACACGTCTGCACTCTTCAAAGCCGGCCGCGAACTGAAGAAATGCCGGTAAGCTGTATAATGGAATAAATAGGGTTATTTCAACTTTGGTGCATATCGAGGGGCATGTTTTGGAATTTTTGCACCAAATCTTCAATATGGGGTTGTTGGGGCCCCTCCTCATGAATTCAGTTACTATGATGGCGTTATTCGGTCCCGAAAGGTGATTTCACCGTCACTGCGTAGAATCACCTTTCGGGACTGATTAATAAAATGACAGTGCCAATGTTCATGAGGTGGGCTCTCAAAAAGACTATGCTACAAATTTGGTGAAAAATCCAAAAAATGACTGTTTTAGACGTGCGTTGCGCAATTTCCACGCATGCTCGTAACTTCATGAATTTGTAATATTTTCACTCCAGATTTTCAACATTGGCATTTTTCCACACTTCCTTATGAACAGTTTAGCTGTCATTTTACATGACCTGGCCAAAATGTGTTTCCGCACTTCCGGCGCAGAATAGCACGGTTGCTGTGCGAAATCAGTTTTTGGGACAGTTTGAGAAAATGACAGTGACACTGTTCATGAACAGAGGTCCTAAAATGTGTATGTTGAAAATTTGGTGATGAAAGTCCATAAAATGATTGTGTTACAAGCATCGTTGCGCCAGTTTCCATGCACCCTTGTAACCGCCGAAATTTGCAATATTTTCACGCCAGATTTTCAACACTGGCATTTTTACCCTCCTTATGAACAGTACAGCTGTCATTTTTCACATCCTGCCCCAAATGTGTTTTCGCACCTGTGGCACAGAATGGCGTGGTCGCTGTGGGAAATCAACTTTTGGGACAGATTAACAAAATCACAGTGCCACTTTTCATGAGGGGAGGTCCCAAAATGCCTATGTTGAAAATGTGTCTCTTCAGAGTGGGGGTGAGGTTGGCTTCAGTTCAATACTTCGCTGCCATTACTATTATGCATCTCTAACTCCTGCACTACCAATGCCAATGCCAGCGAGACAACATTCGGCATTGATAAATACTTGTTTATTTAGCCATAACTTTTATGATGTGTACAATACTGTCACCAGACTTAAGGGATGTCTTAGTTTCCAACGCCCCTGAACTCATAAGTGGGGAGTTTTAAGTTCTACCCGAAATATGTTTTCAAGCATTTAGCTGTCCATAGAAATTTCATTACTGTGATTCTTCATGGGGGTGGGGATACCATTTGGTTTCTGGCAGATCCCATTCCAGTGTCTGTGAGTGCATGGCTACTGTGTTTCTTCTATTATTTCTCTGTACCTTTCAGAAAGGCTCTGGCTGTTCCCAGCTGACTTCACAATTACTATTTGTGACATCCTTGGTGCCTAGTGGGCTCCTCCCTCCAATCACCAGCCCGTAATACACTTACAACTTCCCTGATGCCTAGTGGTCCCCCTCCCTCCGATCACCAGCCTGTAATATACTTCTAATTTCCCTAATGCTTAGTGGCCCCCTTCCCTCCGATCACCAGCCCATAATACACTTCTAATTTCCCTGATGCCTAGTGGCCCCCCTCCTTCCGATCACCAGCCCATAATACACTTACAACTTCCCTGATGCCTAGTGGCCCACCTCCTTCCGATCACCAGCCCATAATGCCCTTCTAATTTCCCTGATGCCTAGTAGCCCCCCTCCTTCCGATTACCAGCCCGTAACACACTTCAACTTCCCTGATGCCTAGTGGTCTCCTTCCCTCCGATCACCAGCCCGTAATACACTTACAACTTCCCTGATGCCTAGTGGCCCCCCTCCTTCCGATCACCAGCCCATAATACACTTTCAACTTCCCTGATGCCTAGTGGCCCACCTCCTTCCAATCACCAGCCCATAATGCCCTTCTAATTTCCCTGATGCCTAGTAGCCCCCCTCCTTCCGATCACCAGCCCGTAACACACTTACAACTTCCCTGATGCCTAGTGGTCTCCCTCCCTCCGATCACCAGCCCGTAATACACTTACAACTTCCCTGATGCCTAGTGGCCCCCCTCCTTCCGATCACCAGCCCGTAATACACTTATAATTTCCCTGATGCCTACTGGTCCCCATCCCTCCAATTGCCAGCCAGTAGGAAAACTGACAACCCTCCCTGGTGTCTAGCAGCCCCTGCCCCCAACGACACCAAACACTCAACCCCCCCCAGTCACCTTAATTGTGACTCCACAATTGCTATTTGTCGTAAGCTGTTGTCATAGTGAGCACTATGACATCATAAACAGAGACACTACAAGGTCAGTTGGAGGACAGTCAAATGCTTTTCAGATACATTTCTTAGAGAAGATAGTTGAAAAGGTTATAAACTGTGGAAAGGAAAACTGACAAATAAAAAATACATTCTCTAGGGAACTTAACTAGCTGAAACATTATGTTCATAACAAGACATGATGAAATACAGAACTTCGGAGGACATTCTGCAAGGAAAATTCAAGGATAGTTATGTAATGGCAAGAAAACATCTTGGGGCCCAATATTTATTTATTTATTTATTGAAAATAATCAGAATTACAATCCTTTGAGACATAGACTCTTTTGCAAAGGCTCCACGTCAGGAAATGTAAAGGAACAGCATAAGACACAATACAGATACATTAACAATAGTAGTTGAAGATGCAGGTTAGATAATCTTGGCTTACATTAACTTGGTAAGATATATCATCTGGGAGCTCGTCGGAGACCCTGAGTCAATGCAAAGACAAGTAACATTATTGTAGGGTCCTGAGGGACCCAGAGTCATGGTACTAGCATAGAGGGGTAGGGAAAGATTGGGTGCCTTGGGAGGGAGGCAAGCAACAGTCTACCAAGGGAGCATAGGAAAGTTAACTGAGACAGAGGTGGTTCCTGAGTAAACTGAATTCAGGTATGGGGTAAGGGGGCAGGGGGGGTTGGGTAGGCGGGGGTTTAATTACAGTCACAGGTTGTAGAGGCAAGGAGTAGGGTTTTGAGCCCTGTCTTAAACTGGTTGATACTGTGGATCATAGAGATGGAGGATGGGAGGCTGTTCAGCCAGAGAGGGGCCCGACAGTGGAAGGATCTTTGTCCGAGAGATGTTCTACAGTGGGGAATGAGCAGGCTGGAGTTCGCTATGTGCCGTTGTGACTGCTGATGGGGGGCTGGGCTTAAAATTGGGTGGAGACCGATAGGGGCTAGCTTTAGTTGTATCTTTTTGGCCATGAGACAGGTGAAGTATTTAAGTCTGCCTTGGAAGTTAAGCCAACCAGTATGCTCACAGAGCTCACAGGTGTGGATTAACTTGTCACAACCCGAGACTAATCGACAGGCTTTGTTGAGGGCGAGGTTAATGCTGCATAGGGCAGTTTGATCTGCTGACCCATAGATGACTATCCTGTAGTCCGCCAAGGATAGGACAGAGGAGGATACAGCAAGGTGCATGGCCTGAGGGGGCAGACAGTGCTTGTGTCTGTAAAGGATCCCCAGTCTCATGTTGATAGAGGAGGGGACCTGTTGAATATGGGTGTGGAAGGAGAGAGAGAGAGGTGTCTAAGGTGACTCCGAGATATTTAAAACAGGAGATCTGTTCCAGGGCAAAGCCATGTGTGTTAGTTATGACTAGGGGTGCTTGACGGTGGGGGCTTTGGAGGTGGGCAAAGATCATAGACTTTGTTTTTTTGTAGTTTATAATAAGGCGGTGTTCAGAGAACCAGGTTTCTAGCTCACTAAAGTATCCTTGCAAGACAAGTTGAAGAGAGTTGGGGTGTGGGTGTTTCCAATAAACTACTGCATCATCAGCATAGAGCAGTAAGTGACCACTGTAGGATGCGGGGAGGGAGTTAAGGAAGAGGGTGAAGAGTAGAGGGCCTAGTATCGACCCCTGCGGGACTCCAGCACGTACCGGCTTGCATAAGGAGATAGTAGTGTTAATTTTGACTTGTTGCAGCCTATCTGAGAGGTAATCTCTGAACCTGAAATGCTAAGGGAAGGGAGGGTACAGAGTAATAGCTGATGACTGACAGTATCAAACGCTTTGGTTAAATCAAAAACAGCCCCAGCCATGGATCCTTGTTCGAGGGCCTCATGAATAAAGGTAGTGAATTCGATGAGGGCAGTGGAAGTGCTATGGTCCCTCCAGAATCCATGCTGTTGGTGGCAGAGAAGGTCATGTTTGGATAAGTGGTCAGTAAGCTGATTCGAGACTATTTTTTCAAGAACCTTGGAGAGGGGTCGGAGAATTGAGATTGGTCTATAGTTGGAAGCCCCAGTGGGGTCCCCACCCTTCAGAATAGGGGTTATTACTGCTCCCTTCCAGGCCGATGGGAATTGGCTGAGGCATAAGGACAGGTTGAGGATTTTGGTGAGATGTGGGAGTGTCACATCCAGGGTCAATCTAATGAGTTTGAGGTCCAGCGCGTCTGAACTGAAACGAGAATTTGCCAGAGCTTTGGTGATGTAGTGTTTTACCTCGTTATAGGAGATGACTCTTAGCCTAAAAGGGGCTGTGGTGCTGTTGGCTGAAGTGACGGAGGGGGGAGGGAGGTAGGGTCAAAGAAGTTAGGAGGGAGAATATGGGAGAGGTCCGAGAAGGAGGTGTTGAGGGCTTCGGAGATGGTCGTGGGGTCCTGGGTAGTAACCCCACTCACTGTAAGCTGGGTAGGGACAGGAGAGAGAGAGGTTTCCCACAGAGCTTCTTGATGTTGCTCCAGAAATTTTTCCCGGAGCCCCAGGTGGAGGTGAGGGTGTGCTTATAGTATGCAGCTTTGGCTTGCCTGATGGCCCATGTGCATTTGTTATGAGCCGCTCTGTACAGTTGCCTGTCAAACGGGAGCTTTGAAGCAAGGGCCTTATGCCATAGGTTATCCCACTGTTGCATAAGATCTAGTAGCGATTGGGAGATCCACAGGGTGTTTCTTTTTTTGATTACTTGTTTGGCGAAGGGAGCGAATATATCACAGGCTGTGTTGAAGGTAGTAATGAAGTAGGAGACAGCGGAGTCCACAGATTGTGCAGTGTTACTAGGGGACCAGTTGCAGGAGGCTAAGTGAGATTTGAGGCATGCTAGGGATCCTTTTTTTAGTCATCTATGTTCGGTGATACTGGTGGGGATGGGGGGAATTCTGGCGGACCATAGGCAAGTAACAGGTGAGTGATCACTAATTGAGTCAGGGAGCACAGTGATTTGGGAGATGTTCTTGGGTTTGTTAGTGAAGATGAGGTCAATTAGGGTTGAGGTCCCTGTTCTAGGGTCCCGTCGGGTCGGGGAGTTGATGACCTGTGTAAGGTCACAAGCAAGGGATGCGTCCTTGCTGGGGGATGATGTAGAAGCCAGCCAGTTTACACTGAAGTCACCTAGTAGGATGACTTTACTCCTAGGTGGGAGGTGGGAGATTCTGTCCAGGACTGATTCAAAAGCCAGTTTTTGGTTGCTAGGGGGAATGTACACCGCCATAATGTAAAGGGTTTTTCCCGGGGTGCCCAGACTATGCTTGACTGTTAGGGTCTGGGCTCCATGCATAGGTGGTAGGGTGTGGACCTCAAGGGACCTGAGGGAGGATTTAACGTAGATGGCACGGCCGCCTCCCAGCTTGCTAACCCTGTCTGTTCGGTAGAGGGTGTAGTCACAGAGGGCGACAGTTTCATTAGGTGTCCTGTCCGATAGCCAGGTCTCAGAAAGAGCTAGGACATCAGGTGAGTGCTGGGCTATCCAGCCTTGGAGGGGGGTAAGTTTTTTTGGGAGGCTGCAAATATTAAGTGTTGCCAGCAGGAGGCTTCCATGTTTGTTGTTAGGGGGGACAGTAGAGCGAGGCGGTCCAGGGTTGGGGTGTATATTACCAGAAAGCAACAGGAGTAGGAGGGCATGACGTAAAAGGGCTAGCCTGAGTATTCTTGGAGTGGCCTGGTTTGTCTGGGAAATAGTGGGTTTTTTAATGAGTGTGGTGGGGACTGGGCGGGTGCATATGAGGTGGGTTATAAAGGTAATGGGAGGGAGGGTACCTGGTAGAATGCTAACTGGAGGGTTGGGGGGCTGTGGGTTGAGGGGTATCAGAGTAGTAGTGCAGCGGGAGTTGTGCACGTAGTGACTGGTTATTAGGTCTAGGATGGAGTCGGTGTATGAAGGTGCGCGTGACTTGGGGTGGGGGCTTGTGTGTAGGCAGATAGAGCAAAATAAGGGCATACCGGGTTATTAAGGTATTGTTAGTAGAGTAACCATCATGTGGCAGATGCTCCACAGGCAGGGGTAGGAGTGCTAGGTGTGGGATCATAGAGACAAAGAGGACAGCGATCACCAACAATGGGAACATATTGATGATAGGGGTGGTTTCGATATAGGGGCGGCCACTAGTGGTGCACTGGTATAAGCTGCTGCTGGAGAAGTGGGCTGATTGGTAAAATTTCCTCACGTGATGCAAAATTCCCCTATTTATGTGCAAGCCGACCAAGGGTGGTGGGCGTAGCGTTTGGCGGGGCAATCCTCAGTGCGTCAGCGCTCAACGGTCATGTCCAGGAGCAGTGAAGATCGTGGGATCAGCATACCTGCAGTTATGGCCGGCTTTTGTGGGCTGTGTGGGAGAGCTGAAGAGCCCTCGCGACCTCAGTCATCCTCGGGGGTGTCGGCTGTGGAGGAAGGAGAGGGAGAGATCAGGTTAAGTAGGTAAGTCGGTGGGGGGAGGAGCAGGGGGGCTGGGTTAACAATGGCTATGGAGTTTCAGCAACAGGGAGCTGAGAGACATTGAGCGAGTAATCTTGCCTAGCAGTACAGGAATAAATTTAAGGCACTGAAGTTAGTTAAGGCAGTAGTTATCTCTCTCTATCTTAATGGTAAATAGTCAAAATGTTGTGCAGACGCTAATGGGTCTTTGCCCAGGCAAACCAGGATTGCCCCTTATCCCAATAATTAAGAAAGGCCCTTGCATGGGCAAAGAGGGTTAGCGCCTGTGCAAAAACATAATGTATGCGGATGGGCAAGGGGAGGGGCCTGGCCATGAATAGCCACGCTACCCCATATTAGTCTGCTTAGCGCTACTTAAACAGGGTTGGCATGATCCATTTGTGCAGCACAAAAAACACTGAACACAACCCCAGCTCACTCTGGGCAACCCTAGTGGCTGCCGGAGGTAATGCTGCCACCTAGCTGCTTGTCCGCTGGGGGTGCACACCTGTCCCCTGTGCTTCATGGCACCCCCCCCCGATTGCCAGCTTGTAATAAATGTAAAACTTCCCTGGTGCCTAGTGGTCCCACTTCCCTCTGATCGCCAGCCCGTAGTAAAATTATAACTTTCCTGGTGCTAGTGGTCCCCCCTTCCCCTCGATTGCTGCCCATAATAGAATTAATTAAAACCTCCCTGGTGCCTAGTGGTTCCCCCTCCCTCCAATCGCCAGCCTGCAATAAATGTAAAACTTCCCTGGTGCCTAGTGGTCCCCCCCCCTCCGATTGTCAGCCCATAATAAAATTATAACTTCCCTGATGCTAGTGGTCCCCCCATTGCCAGCCTGTAATAAACTTAAAACTTTTCTGGGGTCTCTAGTGGTGTCCTCCTTCCTCTGATTACCAGCCCATAATAGAATTAAAACTTCCCTGGTACCTAGTGGTTCCCCATCCTATCTCCAGCCTGTAACACAATTAAAACTTCCCTGGTGCTAGTGGTTCCCCCCTCTGATCACCAGGCCATAGGAAAACTGACAACCTTCCCTAGTGTCTAGCGCCCCCCATGGCATTGAACACCTGCCCCCCCAATCACCTTGCCAGTATCCTTGGTGCCGTTTGTGTGCATATGGTGATTGGTGCAGCCTTACTCACACCTCCTCAGCTGGCCGTGATATGTCCAGGTAGGGAGTATGCACCTCATTTATAGGACAAGGAGCATCACCCTGTCCTATAAATAAGATGAGCTCTCCCTGCCTGGACATATGGCAGCTGGCCAAGGAGATGTGAGGAGGTCTGCGCCATTTGCCGTATGCACACCAGCAGCACTGAGGATACTGGGAAGGTAACTGGGGAGGTTGAGTATTTGGTGCCACTGGGGGACGCACACCAGGAGGGTTGTCAGTTTTTCTAGGCTGGCAATTGGAGGGTGGGGACCACTAGCACCAGGGAAGTTTCAGCTGTATTACGGCGGGTGATCGGTTGGGTGTGAGACCACTAGGCATCAGGGAAGTTCTACGTTTATTACAGGCTGGCAATTGGAGGGAGGGGGAACACTAAGCACCAGCAAAGTTGTAAGTGAAGTACAGGCTGGTGATTGGAGGAAGGGGGAACCACTAGGCATTAGGGAAGTTAGAAGTGTATTATGGGCTGGCGATCAGAAGGAGGGGGGACCACTAGGCACCCGGGAAGTTGTAAGTGTATTATGGGCTGGCAATCAGAGAGGGGAGACCACAAGGCATCATCAATATCTACACAGGTCTGGGACCAGGCAATTGGAGAGGGCAACGCTACACTAGTCTACCTCACTATCCATGTAAATGAGCCCATAATGGGCATGCAAATTGCCCCTTAGCACCTTGCATGTCCAATGAGTTCCTTTGCCTGGGTACCTTTGAATACTGCAGATAGCACTTTGTTGCTATCCACTCTGGTGACGTACTTCGAGAGCCATGTTGGGGCAGTGCTACTTGACTTAGCACTGCACTGACATGGCCCTATATTCAGTTGAATAGCGCCAGTGCGCTGTTTGATTGAATATAGCATCCTCGGGCTCCAAGGCAATCATAAGGTGCAGGGTAAAGTTTTGTGCTCTGCTTTGCACTATTTTGAATACTGGGCCCTGGTCTCTGATTGGTCAGTGTCCACCTTTAACAGTGATGTTATCCCACCACATCTTCACTGTACAAAGGTCAGGCACACCACATACATGACTGCACGACTGGAAAACAGAATCACTGCATCTTGCATGTCTGTGTTGCCCACACTTGAAATGTGTGTTTAAGATGTTGCCAGTACATCACAAATTTGAAAAACGTTAACTCCATCCCTCCCACTATATCAAAATTCCACCAAATCCATACTAAACACTCTCAAACTTCCCCAAAGGCACAATTTTGATTTTTCTTCAATTTTTTATTTATTTATTTTTTGCAATTAAGAGAAAAGAAAATCAGAATGAAAATTGAAGCTGTCACTCTAATTTGCTTCACAGTCCCCTTTGTGGGAGTGCAATCATCCTAAGGGAAAGAATAGTTGAGTACCTAGAGGCCAGTGGAGCACAGGACCCAAGGCAGCATGGGTTCAGAGCGGGAAGGTCATGTCAGACGAATCTAATAGATTTCTTTGACTGGGTGACCAAAGTAGTAGACCAGGGAGGGGCTGTGGACATGGCCTACCTAGACTTTAGCAAGGCATTTGACACACTCCCACACAAAGATTAATAGTCAAATTAACCAGCCTGAGAGTGGGTCCCAGGGTGGTAGCCTGGGTAAAACATTGGCTACACAACAGGACACGAGGTAATTAAATGGCGCCACTGAAGAAAGAGGGTGGGTTAATAGGGCACCGCAGGGTTCAGTATTGGGTCCAGTCCTTTTAATGTCTTCATCAGTGACATTGCAGAGGGGCTGGAAGGAAAAGTATGCCTTTTGCAGATGACACAAAGATCTGCAACAGGGTTGATACACAAGGAGGCGTGGAAAGGATGAAAAGGGACTTGGCAAGGTTGGAGGAATGGTCAAGTATGGCAGCTAGGATCCAATGCAAGAAGTGCAAATAATGCACCTGGGAAACAAGAACCCAGGGAAGAATACACAGTGGGTGGGGAGGTAGTAACAACAACAAAAAGGAAAGGGACCAGGGGTAATCATATCAGATGACCTTAAGGTTAGCAAGCAATGAGAAGGCAGTAGGGAGGGATAGGAATATACTGGGATGTATAGGGAGAGGCATCACCAGCAGAAAACAGGAAGTTGTTATCCCTCTGTACAGACAGTTGGTGAGACCCCATCTGAGTACTGTGTCCAGTTCTGGAGACCCCATCTCTGCAAGGACATAGATAGGATGGAGGTAGTCAGAGGAGGGCAACTAAAATGTTGCAGGGTCTGCAAGAGAAGCCGTATAAGGAGAGACTAAAGGAGCTTAATATGTATACCCTTGAGGAAAGAAGGGAGAGGGGGGGACATGATAGAAACTTTTAAGTACCTCAGTGGAACCAGCAAAGTCCAAGAGGGTAGCATCTTTCAGAAAAAGAGACGTGCAACAACAAGGGGACACAATTTAAAGATAGAAGGAGGGCGGTTCAGGGGCAATGTGAGGAAGTATTATTTCACAGAGAGGGTAGTGGATGCATGGAACAGACTTCCTGTGGAGGTTGTGAGGTCTAAAACTGTGGGAGAATTCAAGAATGCATGGGACAGACATAAGGCAATTCTTGTGGGGAGAGTAGGAAGAAATAGGTTGTTGGTTAACTAGGATCTGCGGCCTATCCTGTAGGTAGGGAAATGGGCAGACTAGATGGGCCAAGTGGTCCTTATCTGCCGTCAAAGTCTATGTTTCTATGTTTCTATGTTTCTAAGGGCATGCAGACATCAAAATCACAGCGTTCACTCCACTTACTGCTTGACTCCTTCAGCAAACAGCATCGGTTGTGCTTTCTAGAAACTATGTTATAAGTAACGTATCGGAAGCTGTGCTGTTGACTGCATTGAAAGAGCGACAGGTTGGGAAATGGCAAAGCAGCAGAATGAGAGAAACAGAGTGAGCAGTGGCATGTGTGATGCAGCATGTAGCAGCAGCACCACCTACTGGCCAAAACATGAATTGCGGACTTTTTCTTTTAATGCATACAGTAGGTCCGATTTTCAACGGTTGACGCAGGGCTTGCATCATGCCCTGCCTCAACCCCATTGTTTGGCACAGCCGTGCTAAACTCCTTTGCATAACTGCGCCCAATTTTAGTACATTGGGCGCAGTTGCGACAATTTCCCCACTTTACAGCAGCTTGCACTACGGTCTCATTATCTGTGGATCTGCCACAACCTCATCTCTCAGGCATGTTTCAACTTCCCTCAATCAAGCCTGCTGACTCGTTACTGGTTCCCACCGTCTCACCCACACCTGCGACCTCTACTCCAAAACAGGCTGGCTGCAACTGAACAACCGAATCAAATACCAAACCTGCATCACTGCTAAGAAAATCATGATGGGAAAGGCACCACCAGGAGTCAGCACCCTCCTCAAACCCAAAATCACCAACCACAACACCAGGAGCTCTAAGCCTCAAATCCTTCAAATCCCCCACTGCAGCACGTCCCAAGGCCAAAGGTCGTTTGCATACAGGTCTCCAAGTTCGCTGAATGAGCTCTCTAGTGACACCTCATCCACAGCAATGCCTGGAGAGTTAAAAAAAAAAGCTCCGCCACTTAATAACTGGCACCTCCACCTGTGCTTGCAGCCCATAACATCTTAGTTCCCTACGCTGCTTCTGACCTTATAGGTGTCAGTTTCTGCCCTCTCTTCTTGCACTTACCTGTCCAATGCAACTTCTAATGCACTTACCCTGTGTCTGTCCTGACAAGGCCCCTCGGCTGCCTCACCCTGACCCTCTACACCTATGCCTTCCCCTACCCTCAGCCCTCTCCCCTTCTTGCCTTCTTCCTCCTGTTGTTTCTTGAGTTACTCATCGCTCAGTCTGATTTTGTCAAGCAAAGTTACTGTCTAAAACCATGTACCTGTAACTGTTTTATGTTTTAGTGTCTGTTACCCTGTAACCAGCATGACGTGGAACCTGGTAAAAGAGCCTTGGCTCAAAGGTACTTTGTAATCCTAGACACAAATAAATAAAAAACCAAAAAAATAAAAAAGCTCTGTAAAAAGGGTTCCTGAAATGGCACAAGTTAGGCCAGTGGGGAGCTGGTCTAACTTGCTGCATTTGGTGCACAGGAATAAAAATCCCGACTGGCACCAGAGAATGCAGCAAGCCCCCTTCGCTGTATGATCGTCACACTGGGAGCTTGCGCCATTCCCAGGGCTTTTGAAAACTGGGCCCAGTATATCTGCTCACACAAAAACCAAGTAGCAAACAGCGTTGGGTAGTAACGCATTACTGTAATGAGATTACATTTCGTGATAACGCACAGTAGTTACTGATTACTCATAAAAAAAAATGTAATTGGATGCACTTATTACATTTTCTTATCAGTAATGCAGTATTGTAATATGCAGTACTAGATACTACATTTGTGGTGGTGGGGGTTGGCAGGGTACAGACAGCAAAGGAAGTTTCTTTTTTTTTTCAGCAAAATGTGGACTGCAGTGTGTTTAGGTAGGATTTTGATTTGATTGGCCCACTGTAGGTATCAGTATTAACTGGAACTGTGACAGGCCAGCATTTTGATTGGCTGTTTCAGTGTGTGCGCGCCCTCCTGCTCTGCTCAGAGAGGAGGAGTCCGGCCAGCGAGGGACACTGGTCAGTTGCATAGCACACTACTTGTGCAGCCGGCTTGGCACCATTTTGAGTCCAGACTGTGTGTGCATGTCATCATCACATGGTGTGTGGAGGGAAGGGCTGGGACAGACAGCTCCAGGCCAAACCACCTCTGGGGGGACAACAAGTCAAATAGCCACCAGGGAGGGTAGGGTTGGATAGACCAGGTGTGTGGCAGTAATTCAACTGAAAAGTCAAAAACTAGGGGAGCAGCACTTGAGCCGTGGTGAGTGACGATTGATGACGTTTCACTGGGTGTACAGTAGAATTAACAAGGAGGCACCAATGCAGGCAGCTGCAGCCCTGAGTCAGGTGCATCATGCCACTGGTGATTTCAGTGGAGTGTGGTAGACTCCTTGACTGTCCGTAGGGTGAATCCCAACAACAACAAAAAAAGTCTGCCAAGCCTACTGCACAGCCAGTCAAGGCAACAACAACAAGGCACTTGTCAGGCTTGAGGCTGCACCGGAGACACAAGGACCACCACAATCCACTGTCACTGACCACCACACACCACCCAAGGCAACACCCGGCTCTACACTGTTTGAAGAGTAGAATCCATCAGATGAGTCGGAGGACTTGAGGTCAACATTCTTTGTCAGCAGACAGCCAGCAGCAGTGCCACTTGGACCCGAACTGCCTACCATCCCCCAACAAAAAGAAATTGCAATTGTAATTAATTCTTGACCTGCTATTACGATTAAAATTATATTAATATTATTTATTTCTTATTTTTGAGACTAGCTGGATGGAGAACAGCAAGTGGGAGGAGGTGCTGGTAGAACTATACTACTCTACTGTGGCTATAAAGCTCTCCCACCTACACCTCCACCCCCCTTTACTCATAGCTAGTTCTACTTTTATAGGCACAGGATTTCACTGACAACAGGAACTTCCTGTTTGGGAGCAGGATGGGAGTGATCACAGAAGCACACAAGTCTCACCATCTTAGAAGGGCAGGAGTAGCTCTCCATCCCCCCCCCAGCTGCTGGAGGTCTAACTCTTAGCAAGTAAGAAGGAGACTGCTGAGGAAAATAGGAACTTTCTGTCACAGAACAGGAAGATTAGGAGCTTTAAAGGCACAGAGGCAGTAGGCAATTAGGGAGAGAAAAGTGCATTTATATAAAAATTAAAACAAATACATAGAGAGAGGAAAGAGTAAGTATACAAAACAAAAGTTAAGGGTCCACAAATAAGATATGATGGGAATGGTGCAGTGCAGTGGCTGTGGAGCAGCAGTCTTCCGGGAGATGTTCTAGAGGATGCAGCGTTGTCCCATCTGCAGACACCTGTCTGGGCTGAGGGAGGAGGCTGCTCATCTCCATGATGAGTTGGCCAGGATTCAGGGGACCTCCTCTTCCACCCAGGGACCACCAGGTCAACTGCCCCAACCTCAGAGGTTGGCAAGAAAGAGGAGTGGTTGGACCAAGGTGGGCTCAGGAAGGGAGAGGGTGGTGGAACAGAGGCACATTCCTCCAGTTGTACCTCTCCACAATTCATACGCTGTTCTGGTGAAGAGTGGTTCCTCTATGGAGGCACCTGCAGTGGAGACCAAGGAGGATGCTGGGAACCTCCACAAAGGAGACCCACAAGAGGGTGGCATTGGACCCCACAGGGGAAGGAAACAACTCCTGGTGGGGGACTTAATACTAAGGGGGGTAGAACTGGGAGGAAGGGGAGAGGGAGGTAAGGTGCTTTCCTGGTGCCATGGCTTGAAGGGACAGGAAGCAAATCCTCAGGATTGCAGGAGCAACTCCACGAGGGAGGGAGGGAGCTGGATGTCATTGTCCACCTAAGGACAAATGACCTGGCTGGAAAAGGGATCAGAGCAGTGCAAGAGGAGTTTGAAGAGTTGGGGAGGGGCCTTAGACAAGTAGCACGTACAATAAACTTCTCAGAGATGCTGCCTGTCTATGGAAAGGGTGATGCTAGGCTACGCCACACCATGGGATTCAGTGAATGGTTGAAAAGCTGGTGCAGAGCTCAGGGTTTTGGCTTCATTGGGGACTGGGGGTCCACCTGGAGGGATAAAGGCCTATACTGGCATGATGGTCTGCATCTGTCCGGGAGGGGAACCAGGATCCTAGGTGATAGGTTTAAATGCTTCATTGGCAAGCATTTAACCAGCCAAGGGGAGGCACTGAAATGAGCAGGAAACCCAGCCTCCCACAAAACACAGTAGTTAGAGAGGTAAACACCAAGGTAGAGAAGTCAATAGGGAGCAGGACAAGGATAAATGCAGAAAAAGGCAGTAAGGACATGGATGGGGCTAAAAGGGGTAAAGTCATCAAAAAATGGAGGGTGATGAGTACCAATGCCCATAGTCTGTATAACAAGCTCCCTGAACTAGTGGTCTTAATGGAATAGGGACACCTGGATATCGTGGTAGTCACAGAAACATGGTACACAGAGAACCATGACTGGGATGTCAACACACCAGGGTACACAAGCTACAGGAGGGAAAGGAAGGTTAAAAGAGGAGCAGGAGCAGCTCTCTATGTAAGGGAAGGGATCAAATCAATGGAACTAAAGGATAAACAGGAGTAGAGGAGGCACTGTAGGTCACCCTGGAGATAAGAAATGGCACCACAATCTGCACAGGGGGTTATTTATTTATTTAGTTTTTGTTGACCGGGTAAGTGTACTAGACAAATCCTGCCTATTTTCAGGCACGACCCGGGGGCGGGGGATACAGATGAATGCCAACTGACCTTGAACCAGATTAAGCTGTTGGTGGTATTTTTAGTGAATGAGGAAATTTGGCCAGGACACGGAAAATTCCCTACACTTTTCGATAAGTGCCATGGGATCTTTAACATCCACCTGAACTACCACCAATCCAAGCAGATGGGACCTCGGTTTAATGTCTCATCCGAAAGACGGCACCTCAGAAGTGCAGCACCCTTCTCATGCTGCACTACAGTGTCAGTACTGGAATATTAACCCACGTGCCAGATGTGGGAACTGAACCCACAGCTCTCTGATCTCCCGGCCTCAGAGGCGAGTGTGCTACCTACTGAGCCACTGACACTGCAATATATACATTATATACAGACTCACATCTCAGGGAGAGACAACTGACAAGGAAATTATAGAAGGTATCCTTAGAATGGCAGAAGAAGGGGAGATATTATTAATGGGGGACCTGAATATGCCAGATGTTAACTAGAGCACCATTGTTGTAGCTACATCCAAGAGCAGGGTTATTCTTGATGCCCTACAGGGGGCATGCCTCAGACAGCTAGTGTTGGAACCCACTCGGGAGAGAGCAGTCTTAGACCTGGTACTGTCAAATGGGGATGGAGAAAGGATCTCGGATTTAGAAGTGGGTAGCCATCTGGGGACAAGTGACCACCAAACAGTGTGGTTCCACGATAAACACAACCCATAAAGTCAAGCCATACAAAAGCAAGAGTACTGGACTTTAGGAGGCTGACTTTAGGAAAATGGGAGAGTGCCTTGGAAAAACACTAGCAAACAGGCAAGAAGGAGGGGTGGAGGAACAATGGGGAAAAATCAAAACAGCCATCACAGAGGCAACAAGTCTTTATGTGAAGCAAATCAACAAAACAAAATGAAGGAAAAAAACACTATGGTTCTCAAAAGAGGTGGCGAGGAAGGTTAAGGAGATAAAAAGGTAGCATTCAGGAAGTATAAGGAAACACAGAAGGAGCAGGACAGAGAACTGTACCAGTTAAAGCAGAAGGAAGCAGGGAAGACAGTCACAATAGCAAAGGCCCAAACTGAGGAAAAGATAGCCAACTCAGTTAAGAAGGGGGATAAAACCTTTTATAGGTACATTAGAGAGCAAAGAAAGACCAAGGGAGGGATAGTGAGGCTTAATAAAGGGAAGGGAGGGTGGGCAGAGGGTGACAGTGAAAAGCAAGGATATTGAATGAATATTTCTGCTCAGTATTCACAAAATCAAAGAATAGAAGCACTCTGGTTATGGAGGTCATTACCAGTCCATTCACAGAAGAAAGGGTTCTGAAAGAACTATTAAAACTGAAGGTGGAGAAAAAAATGGGGCCTGATGGGATTCACCCAAGAATTCTAAAAGAACCAAGGGTAGAACTAGTGACACCACTGACTACCCTTTTTAACAAATCATGGGAGGATGGTGTGGTACCTGAGGACTGGAGGAGGGCGGATGCGATTCCCCTTCACAAAAGTGGGAGCAAGACAGAGGCAGGAAACTACAGATCTGTTAGTTTGACCTCAGTGATAGGGAAAATGATGGAATCACTTCTGAAGGAAAGAATTGTTGAGTACCTAGATGCCATTGGGGCACAGGACCCAAGGCAGCATGGATTCACAGCAGGAAGGTTGTGTCAGACGAATCTAATAGATTTCTTCGACTGGGTGACCAAAGTAGTAGACCTGGGAGGGGCTGTGGGCATAGCCTACCTAGAGTTTAGCAAGGCATCTGACACAGTCCCACACAAAAGATTAATATACAAGTTAGCCAGCCTAGGAGTGGGCCCCAAGGTGGTAGCCTGGGTAAAAAATTGGCTGGACAACAGGACGCAGAGGGTAATAGTAAACGGAGTCCACTCTGAAGAAAGGGGGGTTACTAGTGGGGTACCGCAGGGTTCAGTACTAGGACCGGTCCTCTTTAATGTCTTTATAAGTGACATTGCAGGCGGACTGGAAGAAAACTTATGTCTCTTTGCAGATGACACAAAGATCTGCAACAGGGTCAATACAGAAGGTGGGGTGGAAAGGATGCAAAGGGACTTGGCAAGGTTGGAGGAATGGTCATATGTATGGCAGCTTAGATTCAGCGCAGAGAAGTGCAAAGTAATGCACCTGGGAAACAAAAACCCAGGGGAAGAGTACACAGTGGGGGTGAGATACTAACAATAAAAAAAAAGGAAAGGGATCTGGGGGCAGTCAAATCAAATGACCTTAAGGTGGGCAAGCAATGTGAGAAGGCAGTGAAGAGGGCTGGCAGGATATTGGGTTGCACAGGGAGAGGCATCACCAGTAGAAAACAGGAAGTTGTTATCCCTCTGTACAGACAGTTGGTGAGACCACATCTGGGGTACTGCGTGCAGTTCTGGAGACCCCAATCTCTGCAAGGACATAGACAGGATGGAGGCTGTTAAAAGGAGGGCAACTAAAATGGTGCAGGGTCTACACCAGAAGACATATCAAGAGAGATTACAGGAGCTTAATATGTATACCCTCGAGGAGAGGAGGGAGAGGGGAGGCATGATAGAAACTTTCAAGTACCTCAAGGGAATCAACAAAGCCTAAGAGGGTAGCATCTTTCAGAAAAAATAGATGTGCAAGAACAAGGGGGCACAATTTGAAGATAGAGGAGGGGATGGCTCAGAGGTAATGTGAGGAAGTATTTTTTCACAGAGAGGGTTGTGGACGCATGGAACGGCCTTTCTGAGGTGGTTGTGGGGTCAAAAACAGTGGGGGAATTCAAGAATGCATGGGATAGACATATGGCAATTCTTCTGCGGATTAGGAAGAAATAGTCTGTTGGTTAACTAGGATCTGCAGCTTATCCAGTAGGTAGGGAAACGGGCAGACTAGGTGGGCCAAGTGGTCCTTATCTGCCATCAAAGTCTATGTTTCTATATAATATTGCACTGTATATCAAATGCTGAAACTGTCACTGCTACCTTAGCTACTACTCTGTATAGGAAATTGTAACTTAGCTGCATCTCTTCTCTTATCTACTTCTGACGTGGAGCCTTTGTAAATGAGTCTCCGACTCAAAAGATTTGTAATTCCAATACTGTTAATAAATAAAAAAATAAAAATAAAAGAACATTAAAACTGCACATCCACCAGATGCCAAATTTGTCATGTAGACATTTAGTAATAAAGAACATTAGTGTACCAATTTTCAGAGGCATAGGGTGAAGGGGCTGGAGTTATGGGTGGCTAAACATTTCATCAAAATTTAATTTTCAGTTATTTCAATCTAATTTTAAAATTTCTCATCCAAATTTCTCCATAGTTTTTCAGGATTTAGAGAAACATATAACACGGGCATGTGCACCATGTTTTAAGTCTCAAGCTTCAAAGAGGGCCGAGTTACTACCACACAGGTTAAGGGACCTGTTTTGTTGCACGGTGATTGGGGGTTCTATCCCAGAATAGAAAGAAAGTAGCACGGTGTCTCCACCCAGAGTAAAGTAACAGTGGGCCAGGTGTTTGATAAGAACAACCCCCTGGGATGCTGTACCTCCCCACCTCCTCACCTCCTCTTCCAGTCACCCCACACACTGAATACCCTGTTGTTCACCAGTACTGTAAAACACATATACTTAACAGCTATAACTAATAAATTGTTCACAAAACAGGAATTGCAAAGAACAAAACTCAGCTTTATTTTAGGGGGAGGGCTAGGGAAGGGGGTGCCAGGACACAGGATTTCTGTGAGGAAAACAAAAAAGGATTGACTGAGGTTAACAGGTCCCATGGGCCAAAACATTAACAATGCCCACTCCACTGGTACCAGTGCACATCCCCTATGTCCTGTATGTCCTGACTGGGTACCAAGATTTAATATAGGCCTGCTAGATGCTGCAGGTTGGCTGGTGTTGAGGCCCATGAAGTAATTCTTTCTAGGATACTACCCATTTTAAATGTTACTCCTTTTTTTTGGCAGGGCAGCCCTGGGTTACTCATGATCCTGCAGACTGGATCTTGGCTACTGTCACAATAGGTTCAGGTAATTCAGGATCAACTGCTCCGAAGGGCAGCAAACAAAGGGGCAGGAACTGCTGGTCTGGAAGATGAATCAATGGCCAGCAGCTGGTCAACCTAAGACTTACTTGAAGATTCCTGCAGCTTTACACCTTCAGCCCGCCAAGCAAACCACATTATGTAGCCTAGCTGCAAGACCTACTAGGCCACAAGGAACCCAGACCCAGGACTGACCCCACAGTCTGGTTCCCCAATGGGTCCAGGGTGCTCTAACACTTAGGCATGCGCCATGGTCCCCTGCAACCGAGTCTGCCTCACTCGATAGGGATTAGCAGTTTCCCCTACCTGGCTCCAAGTTGCAGCTGTGGAGATTTTCAGTTTTCATCTTTCTCCTGGGCAAGAATGAACATCTATGGTGTGCAGCAACCAATTCTCTAATTTCCACCTTTCCAGTGGCTTTTGGCTAGTGACTTACAGTCTCTTGATTTGAGCGCCACCTTTCCACAGCTTCCACCTTTCAACAGCTGGATTTCAGCAAACAACAGGTTATTGAGCTCTGGATACATGCCAACCTTTCCCTTCAATGTCCTCAGCTTTAGGTCGATCTTCCCACTTTAGCTCTGGCACACACAGTTCCACTTAACCCCTTTCATAGGCTCAGGGTTCTCCACACTGATGCAGATGCACTGCAAATGCTGGATTTCCAAACAAACAGGAGCTTTTACCAAAATTAGCCTGGACATTCAACTGCAACACCATGGTCCTTTCAGCAAGCGAAAATTCCCTTTTTCCAGTTTTCAGACCATTGAATGATTGATCAGCTAAGTCTGGTAAAAGGCCTCCTTCCTGCCTTTCCAACACACAGCCTGAGTCTTTACTTAACTCAATCAGAGCCCAGGCCAGACTGGACAAACTGCCCCAAGTCCCTAGGGTTTCACACGAAAATCCTAGCCTCTGATAGGATGATTCCTGTTGTCCATCAAAAATATTAATAGTTATTAACCTCCTTCGATTATTGATTGGCAAAGGCTCACTGGTGCCTAGATTTAGTTCACACCTCTCCTCTCCTATAAGTCATTACAACAAGCTTTTGGGTGCCTAAGTTAACAATTGGCTGTCCATTGGGGTCAAAGTGACAAAGATGTCTGCCAATGTACACAGTCCCATACAGTGATACAGCAGTCCCAACTTTCACCAACTCCTACAGCAAAACAAAGCAGCTTTTAGCCCCAATTGCCCCATTGTTCTGTAGCTGCCTTTGTCCCCTGTAAGGCGACTACAATGTTACATTTAGGCAAAATCCAGTTTGCCCATGACTGCTGCCGATTTACATAGTTCCCCCTAGCAGCCAGCAGCTCATTGACATTTATAACAGCTCATACATATTGGAATTCACCCCTCCCGTTCCAAGCACTGTATTGGCGCTCTTTATTAAAACATTGGAACCACTCTTGAGTCATCTCCTCCAGGTGTCTTACCCCCATTAGCCCATTTTGGGTGGTTGAGACCACTGGAGATGTGACAGCTGAGCTGTTGCAGCGGCAAGAAAGAAAAAATTACTCACCTTAGTAATCTTGTTTCTTCCCAGTGAAACTCAGGTATTCATAACTTTCTGTAGTAAGCCTGGAGGGTTGGACTGCCCGGAGATAATGGAACATATGCAAATGATGGAATCATCTGCACGTGACAACTTTTCAAATGCTGCCCTATACTAACTGCCAATGTTCTAAACCTTCTCAGATGTCCTAGAAGCCTGAATAGACAAAGCCATGCGGTAAAATACTGCAAGTATTTATGATCAGAGAGAGGATTCAAGAGAAAACCCATTTTAATCAGAAGAGAACTCCAACTGGAGAAAACACATAAATTTCAAAGAATCAGCATGGCAGAAGACACCTGAAGAGAAGTAAAGAGCATAAACCTTGTTTACCAACTTGTACCATTATGAGGCAACATATATACAGTCATAGTGATGTACTCTTTTGTGATACCTCAGCATGCGGGAGTGCAGAGGCATGAGTTCTGGAAGGGGAGGTAGGGTAGGAAGTTATCAATACCTGAGTATCACTGGGAAGAAACAAGATTACTAAGGTGAGTCATTTTTTTTCTTCTAACCCCAGTAATACTCAGGTATTCATAACTTTCTGCAGACTACAAAGCATTACCACTGGAGGTGGGACAGAACATTTCCTTAGGAAACAGACTTTGCAGGACTGCTGTGCCAAACCTAGCATCAATTCTAGACTGGATATCCAGATTGTAATGCTTTGTAAAAGTGTGTACTATCTTCCAGGTAGCTGCTTTACAGATATCAACCAGTGGAACATCTCTCGCAGCTGCCAGAGTAGCAGCTGTTTCCCTGGTGGAATGCGCCCTCGACCCTGTTGGGGGCTCCCTACCAGCTTTTGTATAGCAGAATTGAATACACTGGACTATCCAACAAGAAATAGATCTCTTAGTAGCTGGATTACCTTTTCCCACATCGCCATAGGTCAGAAACAACTGTTTCCTGTCCTGTCTATGGTCCTTAGTGGCTGTAATACAATAACTGAGAGCTCTCTTTACATCCAAACTATGAAGTCTTCTTTCACCAGAAGTAGAATGCTCAGTGAAGAAGACAGGTAGGGTAATGGATTGGGTGAGGTGAAAATCAGAGACTACCTTAGGTAGGAATTTTCTGTTTGTTCTCAAAACTACCTTATCTCTGTGAAAAGAGATATAATCCTGCTCCACAGAGAGAGCCTGGAGCTCACTTATTCGTCTTGTAGAAGTCATTGCCACTAGAAAAACTGTTTTCTAAGTGACATATTCAAGTTGAGCTGTAGCCATAGGCTTAAAGGGATGCCCCATGAGCTTGGCTATACAAACATTAAGGTCCCACGCTGGTACAGGTGCCCTGTGAGGAGAATGCAAATGGGCCAAACCCTTGAAGAAACTTCTAAAAATGGGGTCTGAACCTAGTGATACCCTAGCACCAGCAGAAATGTAGGCAGACAATTCTGCAAGGTGTGCCTTGAGTGAATTGGGTTGTAGACCCAGAGAATGTAAATGAGAGAGGTAATCCAAAACAGCTGGGATCCCAGCCTGTAGTGAGATCAAATCCTTAGTCGAACACCAGATTGAAAGCCTTTTCCATTTTGAAGAATAAGTTTTCTTAGTAGAGGGTTTCCTATAGCCCCTCAGAATGTGAACCACTGATTCAGAGAGTTGCAAGTCAGCATATTCTAGTTCCTCAAGAACCAAGCTTTGATGTTGAGGGACTTGAGGTTCAGGTATAACATGGTCCCCTGGTTGGAGGTCAATAGATTGTGCCTCAGAGGGAGTCGTATCAGTTTGGCCACAGACATGGAGACCATTAGAGAGTACCATGACTGCCTGGGCCAATCCAGGGCTATTAGGATTAGAGATGCTGAGTGGGACCTGCGCTTGAGTAACACTCTGAAAACCAGTGGAAAGGAAGGAAAAGCATACAGGAACCTCCCTGACCAATCTAGAGTCATGGCATCCAAGGACAAGGTACCCTGATCTGGTGGTCTGCAACAGTACTAAGGCAAATGGTCCACCTGTGGAGTGCCCCAACTTTTGAAAATGATTTCTACCACCTGTTTGTTCAGAGTCCATTTGTGATGGGCCTGGTTGATTTGACTTAAGGCATCTGCCAAGGTATTGTTCTTTCCTGGTAGATGGATTGCCTGCAGGGAGACTCCCAAAGAATACGCCAGGGTCCAAATTTTCATGGCCTCTGTGCAAAGGGGACCTGACCTGGTGCCTTCCTGTTTGTTGATGTAGTACATTGTGGTGGTATTGTCTGTTCTGACCTGTACCACCTTTGACTGTACCAGTCCTGAAAAGGTTTTTACAGCCAGAAAAACAGCCCTGAGTTCTAGCAAGTCTATGTGCTGGAGGGACTCTGCAGTTGACCAAGTACCCTGGGTTGTATGGTCTCCCAAGTGGACACCCAAGCCCAGTAGGGATGCATCTGTTGTGAGAACAACTGATAGGTATTCTTTCTGAAAGGGAACACCTTCCCTTAAATTGGGTACTTCCTTCCACCACTGCAAAGCTTGCAGCAAAGTTCTTGTGATTGGAATGGGTTTTGAAAGAGAATCTTTTCTTTGACTCCAGTGAGCCCTGAGGTGGAACTGGATGTCCCTCATTTGAAACCTTGAACCCAGCACTGTGGCTGTGGATGCAGCCATATGTAACCCCTAGGTTGTGCTATCCCAAGGGCTACTACCCTTGCCTGCTTGGCTAGTAGCAGGTTAAGGGGCCTGGGTAATGAAACGGGCGCCTCCACCCAGAGGTCAGGGTTGTTAGTGGTAAAGCTAACCTGGGCACAGTCCTCCGGGACACTGTAACCCCCCTCTTTCCCTTCTAGTGGCCTGAACAATATACAATAATTACTTTCACAATGATCCTTATTCACCAGGTAATTACCCACACTGTTTGCACTTACCACCAGGGCTGGTTCCTCTAGCTTGACCCTGGGGACCCCCTGTAAAACAAGGTCAAGCACAGCAAATAGCAACAGTACAATACTTTTGGCACAAACTGAAACCACAGTCAGGTTAAATGCAAACAAAGCTGAATCTGATTTATTCAGGGGACTTGAACAAGGGAGGGGTGTAATCAGGTTGATTTGCTTAAAAGCTATATTAATCAGACAGTTATGCATGCATTTCAGAGTCCCTACACAGTCACACACTCTGGGTACCCAGAAGTAGGAAAACTTTGGGCTAGCCAGGAACGTTGCAGCTGGTTGGGGCCCTGTGATGGAAGAAAGCAACATGCACAACATACACTATTTGTAATCCGGAGCCAGAGGGCTCAGTTCATGAAAGAAAATGCAAAAAGACAATCAGATGACAACACTTTTAGATTTAGCTGTTGTTGCAGGGAGCTACCCTGATGTTTACTCACGATACCCAATACTGGACACAGGCAGGATGAAATTGAGACTGCAGACTGTTGAGCTGGAGTGCCCGGAGAAGCAGGGCCCACATGAATCAACGAGACGTCATTCCTGTTCAAGGCGTTGAGCAGGGGGCTGATCCCCAGGCCAGTCTCTCGTCGATGACTTTCTCTGTGTAGCAGGTATTCTGTCTGGGCCAGTGTAGCAGGGCCCAGGCAAATGGAAATAGATACGGATTCAGTCTGTGGAGCTGGATACAGCCTCCAACAAGCAAAACACAGTTCAGACACACAGTGGGGAACCAAATCATGACCCACTATAAGCACACAGCACATTCACACGTAAGGAAATTCCACTGCACCAGGCAAATGGCTCTCTGGTTGCAATTACAGAGTCTCTGCACAATCTGGGAGTTCAGAGGTAGCTGGAAGTCCTGACAGGCTGATCGCATCCAACAAATCTTTGGTCTTCCTCAGGTTAAAGCCTGGTCACAATTCAGTGGCTCAATTCGCTCTCCAAATTCGGATTCGGTCTGAAAAAAAAAAAGTTCCCTCTCAGGAACAGCAGGCAGGCAGGCAAGCAGGTCAAACGCAGGCCTTTCCACAGTTCTCCTGCATGAATCCACTATGGATTGCTGCTCGAACTATTGCGAGCTGTTACTTCTTCACTTCCCAACTCAGATCTAACTGAAACTGCAAGCAGTGTGGAACTTTCCCCAAGATTCAAAATGCTTGGTTGGCTGATCTGTCTGTCAGTCACAACAAGGCCCCCTCCAGGTTATTTTAGGCGCCAAAAGCCCAAAACTACATTTCCTACAAGTTTTGGCCCCACCAAGCCCCTGTAGGCAGGCTCCATTTTAGAGTCCCAAATGTACTGATTGGCCCATTCTGCAGTCCAGGACCAAGATGATGGAAACAAACAGAACTGTCCATGCTGCAAAGAAGGCAGGTTAGAACAAACTGCAATAGCATTACTACTCT
This sequence comes from Neoceratodus forsteri, assembly GCA_016271365.2. NCBI lineage: Eukaryota > Metazoa > Chordata > Ceratodontiformes > Ceratodontidae > Neoceratodus > Neoceratodus forsteri. Next base: position 91,540,566 of record CM028136.1, read on the forward strand.
AACAAATGATCAGCAAACAAGTACATATTCTAACAGAGCTCCCTCTCAGATTAATTATGACTGCAATCCAGGCAGCTCTTAAAGAGACAGCACACAGAGGCTATACAGGCACTCTCTGACAATACATTTAAACTGCTAAAATGCAGAACACCAGCCTGGCCGTGAGCAATTAGGCAAGCTCAAGGAGGACTTTTCAGGAGCCCTCATTTGTAGGGGGGGTTACACCCTTCCCTGCCTGGAGAACATTTGGTGTCTGCATCAAGTCTGTACCATCATGCATCAGTTAACATAAACTTATTACTTTACTATACATATTCACTACACCTCATGATACTATATCCATAAGGACAATACTTATGCATGATTCATACAGGTAATACTGATTCCACTATGATTAACATACTTGTGACATCACAATACTGATTCATGTTATAACTTCCTGTATTATTAAACAATGTAGGAGGGGGCCCTTCCCTATCAGCTAACTTGGGGCTGGATGGGGCAGGGGCACCATACTGAGAAGGAAGAACAATCAACCTGGAATTGGCCATTGAGCTCTGAGAAATATAAACACCTTTGTGAACCACATTGGGAGGCGAATCCACTGGCCTCCAGGCAGAATCATAAGTGAAGTGCAATACTGGCTTGACAGCTCGGCCAGTCTTTCTGGGGGGAATAGCCACAGTCTCTATACTTTCAGCACTAACTTTGGAGCTTTCATCATTCGTGAGGGGTGCCTCTGTCCAAACAGGGAGCACTGTCAGCTCCTTGCTCTGTAGGCTCTGTTTCCACAACACTTGGCTCATTTAGAGAAGGTTCTGGCACAGTTGGGCTTTGTGACACTGAAGGGGGGCTGTCAGCACTCTCATATTGTTGTTCAAGTTCTGATGTGTCACCAGTGAGACTCAGACCATCAGCACCTTCTTCGAGCAATTCACACAGTTCCACAAAACACAGAGAGTCCGCAACCTCAGATGTGATGCTTTGCACTTCACTTTCAGGGAGCATTGGCTCCAAGGATGAAGCTGGGGGGTTAGGCAGTCCCGAAGGCCCAGCTTCATCCCCACAATTAGTCATAGGGTTACCTCAAAACAGCTGACTCAGTTCATAGGAGGGGTAATAGGCATTATCACATTCATTATCATCAGAGGTGGACTGATGGTCACTATCATTCTAGGCCTGCTGCAGGAGAAACCTTAACTCTGTAACTACGGGGGTAGGTTGACTCTGTCTCTTTTTTCCAGCAGCACAAGTCACTGGCCCAGGGGAGGCAATGTCTGTTGGCTCAGCTTCAATAATAACTTGGCCAACAGGCAGTAATTGGTTACAATGCATGGTCTTGACAGCTTTGGAGTTATTCTCTGGGCGTACCTTGTATACTGGTAGATCATCCAACTTTCCAACTACTACATGAAGAAGATGGTGCCACCTATCAGCAATTTTGTGCTTGCCATGTAGTCCCAAATTGGGTAACAACACACAGTCTCCGGGCTGTAGCTCTTGAGCCTTTACTTTCTTGTCATGCCTCTCTTTATTGGCGAGATTTCTTTTAGCGCCCATTGTCTGGGACAGTTGATATGCATGTTTCAACTGAGCTTTCAGTTTCTGTACATACTGCAAGTAGTTTTTAGATCGCCCCCCATCTGGAGAGACCCCAAAACAGACATCAACTGGCAGGCGGGCCTCCCTCCCAAACATGAGGTGGAAGGGGGAGAACCCAGTAGCGTCATTTTTGGTGCAATTATGCACGTGTACCAAGGTGCTAATTTGCTGGCTCCATTTATGCTTGTCTTTTGGGTGGAGGGTGCCCAACATGTCTAGAAGGGTGTGATTAAAACGTTCTGGTTGAGGGTCCCCCTGCAGGTGATAGGGGGTGGTTCTTGACTTCTGCAACCCCCAGAAAGAGAGCATTTCTTTGATTAGTCGACTTTCAAAGTCTCTGTCTTGGTCAGAGTGGATCCACTGGGGGGCACCATAGTGGATAAAGAAATTTTCCACTAGCACCTTGGTCACGGTAGAGGCCTTGTGATCTTTAGTTGGAAAAGTTTGTGCATACCATGTGAAATGATCCGTAACCACTAACACATTGCCAATATTCCTCTGATCAGGTTCTAAACACAAAAAGTCTATGCAGACCAGTTCCATGGGGGTGCTGGTAGTAATATTGACAAAGGGGGGCAGCCCTCTGAGGCAGGGTTTCCTTTGCAGGCAACGACTGCAGGTTACATGATGCTCAACATCGGCCCCCATCTTGGGCCAGTAGAATCGAGATTGTACCAGGTCAAGAGTTCTTTCAATACCGAGGTGCCCCATATGATTGTGGAGGGACCTCAGTACCAAATCTTTAAAGGCCATGGGCAGGACCATTTGCTGATTGTCTACTTGACCACTGCGATCCACTGTCTCTGTGCATAACAACTGATTGTGTAACTTCAACCTGGGGCCTTCTTTAAACAATACGGCAGTTTACAAGTCAGGGGAATGCAACTGGGACACATCTTTCCCCGCACGCAGGGCATCAAGTGCTGGCTGAATCATAGGATCTTGGGATTGAGCCCACTGGATACTGTCATTGTCAAATTGCGGCAGTGCACTAATATCTAGAGCAGAGAAATGGCAATAGGCAGCCGGTATGCAGGTATCAGGAGGGCCCAAGCAATTTACTAAACAGTCCACTGTGTCAGTAGACATCTGTTCATCTCTATCAAACTTTTGGCACAATGCTCATATGTCAGGTTCAGACAACCTGACCCAATCACTGTTGGAGACTGATCTTCGTGACAGGGCATCAGCATCAATATGGTTCAGTCCTGGCCTGTATTCAACAGCATAATCATAGGTTGATAAAGCAGAGAGCCACCGGTGCCCAGTGGCGTCCAACTTAGCTGAAGTCTGTACATAGCTTAATGGGTTATTGTCGGTCTTCATCAATATCTTTGCCCCTTAGAGGTACTCACGAAACTGGTCAACAATGGCCCATTTTAGGGCAAGGAACTCCAGCTTGTGCACATGATAATTTTGTTCTGACGGGGTCAAGCTTCTGGTGGCAAAAGCCACTGGTCTCACTCCATCCTCATGGTCTTGATACAGCACAGCTCCTAGGCCTTGCAGACTAGTGTCTGTATGCAGCACATAGGGCTTGGTAGGGTCAGCATAGGTGAGGATGGGGGCATGGGTGAGCTGGTATATGACTTCGTGGAAGGCTGCTTCACATTCAGATGTCCAGCGGGGCCCAAAAGGTTCACCTGTTCGGAAGTATACTTTCTTGGGTTCTTTGACAGCCCCTTTCTTGTATTTATGGTTGGTAGGGGGATAACCCTGTGTGAGATTTCAGGAGCAGGCAAATCACCTTGAAATAGTCTTTTATGAACCTGAGGTAGCCACAGAACCCCAGGAAATGTTGTAGTTCTTAGTTATGGGGCTGAGCCAGTAGTCAGTGACTCGACCTTACTGGGATCGGCCTCTGTCCCTTCTGCAGATACTATGTGCCCCACATACTTCACGGAGATTTGAAAAAACTGGCACTTGTCAACGGACAGCTTGAGGCCGAAATCTTCCAATCGGTCTAGAACTTTAAACAGTCGGGTCTCATGCTCCTCTAAAGTGCATCTGAACACAATGACATCATCTAGGTACATTAGGCATTCCAGCAAGTTCATATCTCACATCGCACGTTCCATCAGTTGCTGAAAGGTGGCCGGGGCACCCAAAATCCCCTGTGGAATTCTCAGGAATTCGTAGAACCCCAAAGGACAGATGAAGGCAGTTTTCTCATGGTCCTCTGTGGCCATCGTAATCTGGTAATCTCTGCTGTGAAGATCCAATACTGAGAACCATTTGCTCCCATTCAAGCAATCCAGGGCATCTTGTATATGGGGGCTGGTGCATTGATCTGAGATGGTCCGCCGCTTCAGGGTTCAATAATCAGCACACATCCTCACTGACCCGTTCTTCTTATGCACAACCACAATGGGAGAGGCATATGGGCTCCTTGATTCCTGTATCATGCCAGCAGCGAGCATTTCCTGCAGGTGTCTCCTCACATCATCTATGTCCACTAGGGTGGGACGTCGGGATCTCTCTCAAAATAGCTGGTCATCATGCAGGTATATATGATTCTCTGCACCCTGGACCCACCCTACGTCCCATTCTTTTATTGAAAACACTTGGTCTCTCTGGGCGAGTTTCTTGCTAATCCTAGCCTTCCATTCAGCTGGCAGCAGGGAATCACCAAAGTCAAATAAGTCCGGGGGCACTCTCTCTCCTTTTGGCCGGAGTACTTTTTATTGGGTAATACTGCAGTCTCTGTGCAGTGTACTGTAGCTAGAGTGCACCCTCTGCTCACCCGGACCTCCCAATCTGACACATTTCAAATCTAGACCATCACTCGTCATGCATAGGCATGGGCACGGGCAGGCAAGATGATGGGTTTAACCAATAATTCTTATGGCAACTTTCCATCACCTGGTGCATCCAACATTAATATTTTGTTCTTTACATTTCTCTTTAGGTGGACTTCTTCATGGATTATGCACTGGGCGTTGGGGGCCAATACCAAAGAGTCAGGTTCCTTTTTCCACAATATCCCCACTGGCTCATCTGGGCCCTCTTCATTGGGTTTCCGTTGTAAGTCATATGCCCTTTTTACTAAGGCTGGAATTCTTAGGGCCCGTCCAGTCAGTTGCCCTTGTTTCTCATGGTAGAGTTGTGCTAGTCTCCCAAACATGAGGACGTTTGTTGCAATTAACAGGGGAACCCCATCATACAGTCCGGGGGGGGGGACACACTAGGGCCAGTGTCTCTACTTGCTCCTCTACACCAGTTACAGTTGCAGGAAAGGACAACCAGAGGTGGACATATCCTAGGTAGGGATAAGACTTGTCACTCTGCTCCCCACACATGTAGACCTTCCAGGGATTGCAATGGCACATCAGATAAGTGTTTGTCACACCAGTCCTGAAATACAATGGTCACTTGTGACCCACTGTCAAGCACAGCCCAAGTAGGAATACCATTCACAGCCACAGAAGTCTTCATTGAAGGGCCCACTATTTTGGACCAGTCTGGAGGAACAACAGCAGGGGCCTGGACAGATGATTTAGCCACAGAGGGGTTTGAGTTAGGATGGCTGAAGCCTTCACTGCGGTCATTATGTGCACCCCTTGATCACTGACTCATTTTCTGAAGCTCTCCTTGAAGCTGATTCACCACTTTCTCTAAGTCCTTCTGAGACCGGCATTCCCTCTTCATATGGCCATCCTTGCCACAATTGTGATAAATGACGGGCTCTCGGGGCATCCTTGGGGAAAACATAGCAGGGAATGCTGGAGCGTCGACGGGAGATTGTGATCTGACTTCTGCTGGTAGTGTACCATGTCTCAAAAGTTCCTTTAGGGTGGCAGTCAATTCCTTGAGCTCAGCCGAGAAGCCACCCTCAGTAGAGGATGCCTGAGGGTGCACCCCAACCCCCATAACAGTCACATCCTGACAGAGGCCAGGGTCTCTGTCAGCAGGGGATACCTCTGTGAATGCACCCAGTTGTACTTTTCTGACCTCCTTCAGCAACCCCTCCCCCCACCATTTAGCCCACAGTGGGAGAGTCATAGTGGTCTCCATTTCGGACGGGCCTTCTGATGCCATGATCACTTGGGCTGCACTCGCCCCATAATTACAATCTCCCTCTTCACCTCCTACCTCCTAGAGTTCTTTTATCAAGTCACAGTAGTCAGGTGGATTACCTCTCCTTTCCTGGAGCCTTAACTGGATGATCTGCAGTTTAGAATGCTTGGCATGTTGCAGTATGTGCCCCAATCTCACATGGTTCAAATCACTGGTGGCTACCCCACCTTTCCGGTAAGTTTTCTGCAGAGCTCTTTCTAGGTGAGTAACATACACAGACAAACTTTCTCCCTTCCATTGTTTGGTACCTTGGGATGTCCACATCAAAGTCTCCCCTGACTCAATGCTCCCAAAATTGCCTTCAAGTACAGATAGGTGCTTCTGAGCAGATGCATCAGGGTTCGTGGACCTCAAAAATTTAATGGCTTCAAGGACGGGGCCCCTCAAACTTTCTATGATTCTTTTCCGCTTCTCAGCTTCCACACACTGCCACTCGGATACCAAGGGGACAACATAGTCGATCCAGGTCTCCCTGTCATCCTCCCCTTGGGGGGTGGGGAAGGTACCCGAGAAGATTCTTAGCCTTCGGTAGGAGTCGTGACTAATGGTGGGTACAGATATAGGGGCCAGCATTGGCACGGGCACAGAAGGAGGGCAGTAACAGGTGCTGGAGTGGGTGGGGGTGTTGGGTAGGAACACCCCCAGGTGGCAGGAATAGTCTCTTAAAGTCCTCTACGATTTTCCCTTCCTCCAGCAACAACTTAGCAAATTTCTCCTCAAAAGTCTCAGATAATAGTGGGAGCTCATCCTCCCCAGGGTCTTTACTGTCTTTTGTTATCACTCTCCAGGCAGCTAGGACCCCTTCTGAGACAATAGTCTGTGGCACTTAAGAGCTGTCCATGAGGTCACTACACTCTACTAAGGCTATGAAAGTTTGTTTGATCAAATCAGCCTGTCGACCCACCACCAAATGGTTTTTTAAACATTCAACTTTGGAGAGTGCTCCCTCTACAGTGTCCTTACTGGTACCCAGGGGAATATCCAATATAAGCAGAGCATTTGGGGGGGTTGATCTCCTGCCCAGTACACCACCCCACCAACTGGTGTACAGCTATTTCTACTGGGGTAGCCATTAATCTTTAACAATAATTCATAATTTTTTGCCACTAGAAGGCACAAAATCCCAGCAGTGAGCCTCCAAGATGTAACCCTTAGGTGGCGCAATCCCAAGGGCTACTACCCCTGCCTGCTTGGCTAGTAGCAGGTTAAGGGGCCTGGGTAATGAAACGGGTGCCTCCACCCGGAGGTCAGGGTTGTTAGTGGTCAAGCTAACCTGGGCACAGCCCTCCAGGACACTGTAACCCCCCTCTTTCCCTTCTAGTAGCCTGAACAATATACAATAATTACTTTCACAAAGACCCTTATTCACCAGGCAATAACCCACACTGTTTGCACTTACCACCAGGGCTGGTTCCTCTAGCTTGACCCTGGGGACCCCCTGTAAAACAAGGTCAAGCACAGCAAATAGCAACAGTACAATACTTTTGGCACAAACTGGAACCACAGTCAGGTTAAATGCGAACAAAGTTAAATCTGATTTATTCAGGGGACTTGAACAAGGAAGGGGCGTAATCAGGTTTTATTTGCTTAAAAGCTATATTAATCAGACAGTTATGCATGCAGTTCAGAGTTCTACACAGTCACACACTCTGGGTACCCAGGTAGGAAGACAGTAGGCTAGCCAGGAACATTGCAGCTGGTTGGGGCCCTGTGATGGAAGAAAGCAACATGCACAACACACACTATTTGTAATCCGGAGCCGGAGGGCTCAGCTCGTGAAAGAAAAGACAACAAGACAATCAGATGACAACACTTTTAGATTTAGCTATTGTTGCAGGGAGCTACCCTGATGTTTACTCATGATACCCAATACTGGACACAGACAGGATGAAATTGAGACTGCAGGCTGTTGAGCTGGAGTGCCCGGAGAAGCAGAGCCCGCACGAATCACCAAGGTATCATTCCTGTTCAAGGCATTGAGCTGGGGGCTGATCCCCAGGCCGGTCTCTCGTCGATTACTTTTTCTGTGTAGCAGGTATTCTGGCTGGGCCAGCATAGCAGGGCCCAGGCAAATGGAAATAGATACAGATTCAGTCCGTGGAGCTGGATACAGCCTTCAGCAAGCAAAACACAGTTCAGACACACAGTGGGGAACCAAATCACGACCCACTATAAGCACACAGCACATTCACATGTAAGGAAATTCCACTGCACCAGGCAAATGGCTCTCCGGTCACAATTACAGAGTCTCTGCACAATCCGGGAGTTCAGAGGTAGCGGGAATTCCTGACAGGCCGATCGCATTCAGCAAATCTTTGGTCTTCTTCAGGTTAAAGCCTGGTCCCAATTCAATGGCTTAATTCACTCTCCAAGTTCGGATTCAGTCCGAAAAAAACCCACAAGTTCCCTCTCAGGAACAGCAGGCAGGCAAGCAGGCCAAACTCAGGCCTTTCCACAGTTCTCCCACATGAATCCACTATGGATTGCTGCTCGAACTATATCAAGCTGTTACTTCTTCACTTCCCAACTCAGATCTAACTGAAACTGCAAGCAGTGTGGGACTTTCCCCAAGATCCAAAAGGTTCGGTTGGCTGATCTGTATGTTAGTCACAACAAGGGACCACCTCCAGGTTATTTTAGGTGCCAAAGGCCCCGAACTACAATTCCTACAAGTTTTGACCCCACCAAGCCCCTGTAGGCAGGCTCCATTTTAGAGTCCCAAATGTGCTGATTGGCCCATTCTGCAGTCCAGGACCAAGACGATGGCAACAAACAGAACTGTCCATGCTGCAAAGAAGGCAGGTTAGAACAAACTGCAATAGTATTACTACTCTAACAAATGATCAGCAAACAAGTACATCTTCTAACAGAGCCCCCTCTCAGATTAATTATGACTGCAATCCAGGCAGCTCTTAAACAGACAGTACACAGAGGCTATACAGGCACTCTCTGGCAATACATTTAAACTGCTAAAATGCAGAACACCAGCCTGGCAGTGTGCATTTAGGCAAGCTCAAGGAAGACTTTTTGGGAACCCCCATTTGTAGGGGGGTTACAAATATGACCCAGAAGTTGCAAGAACTGTCTTGCAGGCTTGCTCCTGTTCAAGGTGAAGGAATTTGCCACTAGCTGAAGATTTCTGATCCTGTCCAAAGGGAGGTAGGCCCTGCCCTGCCCTGCAGGGTGTCTATCTCTGCCCCTATGAACTGCAACTGTTGTGCAGGAATCACGACTGACTTTTTTAGATTAATAATGAACCCCAAGGATTCCAGCAGGCCTTGGGTAAGGTTTAGATACTGAATGACCTGTTGTGGTGACTTGCCCACCACCAGCCAATCATCCAAATATGGAAAAACTGTCTCACCCTGTCTTCGAAGGTGTGCTACCACTGGTGCTAGGAACTTTGTAAACACCCTTGGGGCAGAAGAAAGGCCAAAAGGCAGGGTTAAAAATTGGTACTGACCTGAAGGGAGTTTGAATCTGAGATATTTGCTCTTCGACTCCCTTATGGGAATGTGGAAATAGGCGTCTTTTAAGTCCAGTGATGCCAACCAATCCCCTTTCTGGATTGTTGGCAGAATCAATGCCAAAGTTTTCATTTTGAACTTTGGCTTTTTCAGATGCCTGTTTAGGGCTCTGAGATCCAATACAGGTTGCCACTCCCCACTTTTCTTTGTGGTAAGGAAGTATCTGCAGTAAAAGCCCCTTTCTCTCAGTGGGCTTGGGACAGGGTCCACTGCTTTTAAAAGTAACAGTTTCTGGACCACTGCCTCCAGCAGATTCTTTTCTGCCAGGGAAGGTGCACTGAAACCCCTGGCTGCTAGAGGAGGAAGGGATTTGAAAGCCAGAGACAAACCCTGACCCACTACCTCTAGGACCCACTTGTCTGTGGTGATGTTCAGCCAAGCCTGGAGGAAGTGGGAAAGTCTGCCCCTGACAGGAAGTGAGGAGGTGGCCTGTACTTCAAGGAGCTGCTTGGTTTGGGGTGGAGGCTGTGCTTGAGCTCCATGCCTAGAACCCCTTTGACCCCTGCCCCTAAAGTACTCCTACTGTGGGTACTGTTGGTACTGGGGTGTGGCCACTGGCTGGAAAAAGGGCCTAGTGTGAAAGGACCTGCCAGGCATTGGGCATTGATGATCGAGGGAGCCGGATGTATATGCAAGTCTGGGACTTAGAGGTACTCAAAAAGATGTAGTGGGGGAGGACAATGTCTGGGGCAGTAGTAAGGAAAAATGCTGGCTATTCCAACAGGATAGGTTGATAGGAAAATAAGTAGGTGACTCATTTTAAAGGATTTTGTTACTGTAAAGAACAAAGAGGATATCAGTGGGATCAGTAGTTCTACTGAGTTTATCTGGCTGTGCTAAGAGAGGAGGCGTGGGGACAAAATAGCCGCCAGAGAGGAACAGGAGGACTGCAAAAAGCTCAGCCCAGCTTATCAGATGAAATAGTGATGTGTGCATTGTGAATGGTAAATTACACAAAAAGAATTCTGGGTACAACATTTGAGAAAATGTTATCAATATTTTTGTTAGTTTGTTTTTCTACTGTAAATTTAAAACTACTAAACCAATTTATCCAGTTGTGTTAGTCATCAGGATACACTGACATTGGATATGCATGCCAAATGCTAAGTCTGTGTCTGCCAGAGCAGAGAAGTTACAAACATTCACATTTTGAGTGTTTTCAAAAAATGTTGAAAATATTTACATAGGAAAATGTGGAACACCTGCAACTTAAACATTTCTAATCACAGTCTCCCCATATTTAGATGATTGTATAACCATTAGAAAATGGTTATTCATGCTAACTTACATTGTGTGGGCATGTGTGATTTTGTATTTTCTTGAAATTTGGCTTCCCAGCCAAATGCCCTTTGGGGTAACCCTCGCCTCAGTGTTTGCGCACAGAGGTTCTTTGTCTTCTAACTTACACATGTCTAGCTCCAAAGGTGTCTGAGATACTATATATGCAGATACAATTTTTCATGAACTGTCCCACAAAAAAGTTAAAATGACAGATTTTGAGCACATGTAATTTTGAGACAATGCATCTTAATGTCATGAAATCTAGTACTTTGTTAGAACATAGATCATCAAGTAATCACGCCAAATTTAAGATCTCAGGACCAATAGATGGTTGAGGTATATGCAGATAATACCAATTTTCATGAAATGTACCACAAAAAATAAAATGACAGACTTTGAGCACCTATAATTTTGAGACAATCCATCCTAATTTCATGATCTTCAGCACATCATTAGAACTCTCTGAAGAAAATAACTATGGCAAATTTCGGAGCTCTTGCTCAATAGACGGTTGAGTTGTAATATAACTAAATTAACACATCTTTTAAATTCCACAACATTGTGATGAAATTTCACATAATTTCATGGAATTTCACAAATTTCATTGAAATTCCACAAATTCAGAATGTTCTCATTCTGTACAGCTCTAGTAATTTGCAGTTACGGGATTTGGACCTGGGTCTCCTGGTTCTTAAGCCAGTGTTCTAGCTACTTGACTGTGCTGTATGAAGATATTTATTCATTTGTTTCATTGGCTGTACCCATCCCTGGCTAAAACAGATGGATGAGGCTGTCGTGCCTTGAGGATTTACTTTTATTTTGAAAGTATATCTCTTTTCTCCACCATCCTGTCTGTGTTTTTACAGCAGTGATCTTTTTGAAGGTTGATTTTCCAGCAACATGTAATGTATAATGTCCTTACTGGAACTGATAATGACAAGGTTTCTGAAGCAAGATGCCATTTGAAGCTGGTCTATGTACTAGAAGAATGGCTCAGCAAATCTTGCAAATGAATGACTTAATTATTCGATAATGATCTTCCGATGCATTTGCAGGCTTTGCCTGTGAAAACAAGGAAGATTTGGTACTGCTGGGGGGACTGGAATATTAGCCACATGATTTAAGACATGCAATGAATGTTTATGGGTATTATATTATATAGATACTCATTAAATTATGGGGACTGATATCAAAATCAGAAAATGTGCCAAAAAATTATTTATTTATTTAGTTTTCAATATCATGAAACTTTCAAAGTAGCTTTTACAAAATGTATTGCTATACTTTCTGGAAAAAAAGTCTATTGATAGCTTTTATTTTAAGAAAATTACCTCTGTATTGATGTGTGTGTGTGTGTGTGTGTATATATATATATATATATATATATATATATATATATATATATATATATATATATATATATATATATATATTTATATATCACACATCGATATAGCTAGAGAAAACTGCCTGTTTCTAAATTGATAATATAATTCCTATTGTTACATAATAACAATATAATAATGATGCCATTTCTTAATGGCTGGATTCCAAGCTTTCATTAAAAATAGAAATAATAAAGTTTCTAGCCCCAACAGTTCCAAAGTCATTCCTTACAACAGATGATTTTTTCTAATGTGATAACTTTGGCACTGTGAGAACTAAAGACTTAATTTTTTTAAATGAAAGCTTGGAATCAACTAAATATACACTGTATATCATTAAGAGATCACTAAAGACCATCGACTGATATAAAAAAAGTTTCATATTGATATAAAAAACATAAAATTGTTCATTAAAACTTTAAAGTCCTGTCATTTTGAACAACATATCATATCGACATGTACAGTATATACATGTAGCAACACAGGAGAACTGTATTTTAGGGTTTATACATGTTGATCATACTCCAAACTCTCATTTAAAAAAAAATAAGGTTTTATAACAGTTCAAATGTTATAGCTTTCAAAATACAGTTTCAAGCATTTAAAAAATATCACATAAGATTAGTTTTACAAATGGTCAGAAGATACTAGTGATTATTTTGTCTCCTATAAACACATTCTTTTATAGTTTTCTGCAGGACAAGGAAAAAATAGGCAGAATAGCTCAGCAAATAGGGATAGGGAACTCATATACAGTACTATAAACCAGAGCAATATAAGTCTGCAGTGTAGCAGAGGGGTCTGTATGCATCATGATTTAATGCTAATTAGCTGTCATATACAGTGCAGCCTCATCTGAACAGTCACTTATATGGAGATCGTGTCATCCTTCGATGGTGGAATCTTGCATAAATGATGTCATTCAAAAAAGATTTTGTCAGAGTCAAAACAGCTGCTGATGCATTACCCTGATAAAGGATATATAATTAATGTGTGACTTAGCTGTGATTTACTTGTTGTATTATTGTGATGTTAAAATCCAGCATTTACATTACAATAATGGATGGAGCACAGAAGGGAAAGTGCCAGGTTTAAATAAAAAAAACCAAAAAAAACCCTAAAACTAATAATTTGCAGTTCAAACTGGCTTCTTGTAAGTTTTGCTATAGAAAGGAGCTCAGAACAGCCACATGAGGAGTCTGAACATTGGAACTATTAGAGCCAAAAATAGGAACTAGCATTCCCTTGGAGTCAAACCAGTCAATAAGCATCAGATCAGGATTAAACTGAAAATTAACTAAATCAAAACTGAGATAAAAACAAATCATATTTTTTTAACAGTTTTTCCATAGATCTTCCTCAAAGGATTCCCGAGACTAACTTCTGCCACTCCTGCAGGAGCCACTCATTCTGAGGGCCACTGTGGGCCCCGCTCTCAATGCTCTAATCAGCCAAGTAGATCACTGAAGCTCTGATTCCCTACAAAGGCCTGAATCGAGGTGAAAATGCATTGATGGGGTTGGGGTGGGGGTGTACAGCAGGGCAAACATATGAACATATGAAGAAGCCAGCAGAAGAAGGCCATTTGGTCTATCTAGTCTGCTCATATTGCAGAGTCCACAGCTTGAGCTACTGTCCCTGCCCCCCCACTCCTCCCATCCTCCCTACCCATGATCCTTACCTTCCCCCTATGCCTATCCCAGCCTCTCTTGAAACTGCCCACTGCCTTCAACTAGACCACCTGTTCTGGCATTCCAAGTGTCCACCACCCTCTCTCTGAAGAAGTGCTTCCTGACCTCCCTCCTAGCTTAAGACTCTGCCCCCTCATGTTATGGTTGCGACTCAGCTAAAAGAGACCCTCCTTATCCACCTTATTTATCCCTTCCAAGTACCTGAAGGTCCCAATCATGTCCCCTCTCTCCTTGCCTCCAGTGAGTACATGTTCAGTGCCCTCAGCCTCTCCTCATATGCCTTACCCTGCTGACCCACTATTGTTTTTGTAGACCTCTTCTGGACCTTCTCCAGTAAGTAAATGTCCTTTTTGAGGTATGGGCACCAGTACTGAACTCCATACTCTAGATGTGGCCTCACCACTGACCTGTACAAGGGTAGTATAACCTCTTCTCTCCTACTACTGATCCCCCAAGCTATGTATCCCAGCAAATTGTTTGCCCTTGCTGCTGCTTTCTTGCACTGCGTGGAATGCTTCAGGTCACTAGTGATCATCACTCCCAGGTCCTACTCCTCTGATGCAGATACCAGGACTCCACCCAGGTAGTACTCTGTCCTGGGATAATTTACTCCAATGTGCATAACTTTGCATTTCTTGGCATTGAAGCCAAGCTGCCAGATCCCAGACCATCTCCACTGCTTTTCCAGATCATCCTGTAGGCCTTGTATCCCTTCAGCTGTGTCCACTCTCCCACAGAGCTTGGTGTCATCTGCAAAAAGGCACATTTGGCCCTTAATGCCATCCCCAATGTCATTGATGAAGACATTGAACAACACCGGCCCCAGCACCGAGCCCTGCGGGACCCCACTGGTGACCTCTCTGGTGCCAGATAACTCTCCCCCCATAACCACCATCTGGGTTCTGTCCCTCAGCCAGTTTTCCACCCATCTGGACATCTTATTCCCAACCCTGAGATCTGCCAGCTTCCTAATCAACCTTTTGTGGGGCACAGAGTCAAAGACCATGCTGAAATCCAGATAGAGGATGTCTACTGCGTTCCTCACCCTGACTGTGCTTGTGTCGCACTCTGTCCTTTAAATAAGAGGCATGCTACCTGCCTGATCACACGGCAGCTAGCTGAGGAGGTGTGAGAACAGCTGTGCCAGTCACCGTATGCACCCGTGGTACCACTGATGAGGATACAGTGAGTGGGGGTGTGCCCAGTGCTGTGGTGGTGGAACCACTGGACACTAGGGAGGGGTTGTTTGCACTTTCAGGCTGGCAATGGAAGGGGACTACTACCACCAGGAAATGGATTACAAATTATGGGACTGGGTATTTGGGAGAGCACTGTTACCACCAGGGAATGTATTACAAATTACGGGGCTGGGGATTGGGGAGGGAGGGCACCACTACCACCAGGGAATATATTACAGATTACGGGGATGAGAATCCAGGGGGTCATCTTTAACACCAGGGGCATTATATTTTACATAATGGGCTGCTGATCGGTGGGAGAGGGGTGGTGCCAGGGGCCACAGGGGCAGGTGTGCTCCCCCAGTGGTCAACCAGCTCGATGGGTGCATTACCTCCAGCAGCCACTAGAGTTGCTTGGAATTATGTCAGGGCTTTGTTCAGCAGTTTTTGTGCTGCACAAAAGGACCACACTAAACCCTTTTGCACAGCACAATGCCACTGAATACGGGATAGTGCGCATATTCATGGCCACACCCCTCCCCTGCCCTCATGCATACATTATGTTTTGAATGGGCGCTAGCCCTCTTTGCCCATGCAACAGCCCCTTTTGAATATGGGACTCCAGCGCAAACCCTGGTTTGCACAGGCAGAAACCCATTTGCACCTGCACAATCTTTTAAATATCATGCCCTTAATGTATGTCAGTTAAGACCTTTGGACAGCAAGTGTGATGTTGTGGTTCAACGGTCTTCACTAAAAGATGATTTTAAGAGCATTATCTTCATGGAAGCAGCAGAAGAGCCTGTAACTGGTACAGTTTAATAAACATAATCATTTTTGAGGAGCAGGAATGCTGAGCAGGGTGGACAGAATGTGGAGATTCAATGTTTGCTTTCATTGTCAGCAAATTATTTAAATCAAGACATGGAGAGGCAGTGAAGACCAACCTATCAGGAAAAAAGAAACAGACACAGGGGAATTTAAAACATTACCACCAGCCACAACACTGTAAGTCATAGCACCATCAATCTGTTATCAGATGGATGATATTATGACTTTCTGATTGTAACCCCCCTGCAAATGGGGGTTCCCCAAAGTCTTCCAGGAGCTTGCTTGAATGCTCCAAGCCTGAATGGTGTTTGGCGTTTAAGCCATTTATCAGTGAGTGTTTTTAGAGCCTCTGGTACTGTCTCTTTAAGAGCTGTCTGCTTGCAGACATAATTAGTTTGTATGGGGGGACTGTGTGCTTCTCTGTTTGAGTACCACTCGAGCTGCTGCCAATTCACTCCATTTTGCAGTCACTAGGAGTGCAAGGGAACCTATCTGAAAGATGTAACTGTTTGCCAGAAATCATTTACAGTACTAATGAAATTACAGTTTGTCTAACCTGCTTTCTTTGCAGTCAGAACTGTGTCTGCCTAGTTCCCCATTCTGGTTTTGAACTGCTGAACTGGACCAATCAGTGTGGGGTAAGCTAGCTCTAACATGGTGCCTTGGACGAATCAGAACTTGGACTCATAATCTGAGCCAGCCACAAGAGGATTGTATGGGCAGTGACTCTGGGAGATGTAGTTTAGACTTCGGCGCCTTTTTGGACCAACAGGAGCAGTCTATTGTGAGTGACAGCCAATCAAGTCAAGAACTGGGAGGAACTCAAAGGAAGTGCCCGGTTTTGTCTGTTGGAGTTTCAGTTTAGCTCTGGCAGTGAAGGGGAAAGAAACCCTGTGCTCCTTCAGTGCACAGTTTCAGTCAAAAAACGTGTGAGCCCAGAGTTCCGGTTCTGGTTGTGTAACTGCTTGTTAGGACTGAATCCATCCTGTGAAAAGAATCAAAGGATCTCTGAAGAGTAGAAACCAGGCTCACCCTGTAGAAGACTGGAGAAATTGTTGAATTGCACTCGGTCTGTCAGGAACTGAATCTGCTGTGTGTTCTCCGGGTATTGTGCAGTAATTGCGATCGGGATAGAGAAGCAGCCTGCCTGGTATAGTACTTTCTTTTTACCATATAAATGTGTGAAGAGTCTCGTGGAGCTCAAGAGTAGCCCTGCTGACGTTGAAGGACCCTATCTTGTTTGGAGGTCGTGAGTACTAATTCAGGGTCGCTCCCTGTTGAATTGCCACATTAAATCCAAATGGAATCACTGTACTGCTGACTGTTTAAACTAATTTTTCTTTTCACTGTGTGAAAGGGCCCCTACCAGCTGCCACGGTTTGGACTAGCCACTAGGGCTTGGGTACCCAGGGACAGTAACTGGTAGGGATAGGTCTGTGCACAGAGCCATAGGTAGATGAGTAAAGTGATAAGCTAATTAACCTGATTTCCCCCTGTCCTTGTTATATCCCCCTAAATAAATCAGAGCTGCTTGTTTCAGCAAAGTTATACTGCCTGAGGTTTTTGTCTATGTTAAAGTATTGTACTGTGATTGTTGCACTGTATCTTATTTTACAGGAGATCCCAGTGCCTGAACCAGCCCTGGGGGTAAGTGTATACTGTGAAGGTAATTCTGATATATTGTGTGGGCCACTAGTGGGAAGAAAGGGGGGTTGCAGTGTCCCAGAGGGCTGTGACCAAGTAAGTTTAACTATTGCAAACCCTGACCTCTGGGTGGAGGCACCCGCCATTGGATCCAGGCCCCTCAACCTGTTAGTGGCAAATCAGGCAGGGGTAGTAGCCCCTGGGATAGCGCCATCTAGGGGTTACATGATACATGTGAACAGATGAATAAGCCAGCAGGTAAAGGCCTTATGGTCAATCAAGTCGGCTCACGAGTGCAAGTCCTTCAATGTTTACTGAGGAACCTGCCCCCCACCCCTTCCTCCCCTGACCCTCCTCTCTAATACCCCACTCCTCTACATGTAACTTTCCCCTTTATTCTGTCCCATCCTGTCTTGAAGCCAGCTACTGTCTTCAGGGAGAACACCTCCTCTAACAACTTATTTCACTTGGTCACCACCCTCTCAGTGAATAAGTGTCTCCTTATCTCTAGCCTGAATCTTCCCCTCCTTAGCTTTAAGCTGTGCTCCCTAGTGGACTTGTTCCTACTAAGGTTGAAAAGACACTCACTGTTCACCCTGTTGATACCTTTAAAGTATCTGAAGGTCTCAATCATGTCCCCTCTCTCCCTTCTGTCCTCCAGGGAGTACATGCTGAACCCTCTTAGTGTCCCCTCATAAGCTTCGCCCTGCTGGCCCTGGATCATTTTGGTTGCCCTTCTCTGAACTGTTTCCAGTAAGTCGACATCCTTCTTTAAGTAAGGGCATCAGTACTGCACACTGTCCTCCAGGTGTGGCTTCACCAGTGATCTGTACAGTGGCAGAATGACCTCTTACTTTCTGCTTGTTTTCCCCCTGGCTATGCATTTCAGCATCCAGTGTGCTTTGGCTGCTGCTCTCTTGCAGTGTGCCGAGTGCTGTAGGTGACTCTTGATGATTACTGCCAGATCCTTCTCCTCCTTTGACCTGGTTACCTGCATACCGCCCAGCTAATATTTGATCTCTGGGTTTGTCACCCCTGAGTGCATTACCTTGTACTTTGTAGCATTGAACCCCAGTTGCCAAATGCTGGACCACTTCTCTAGCTTAGCCAGGTCTTCCCTGAGGCCATTTCCCCTCTTCCATGTCCAAGAATGGAGAGAGGAGCTAGACACCTGTATGACCAGTACAGTCATTCTGAACCACAAGTTGGTGTATAGAGACTTTATTTCTTGTAAAAAAAAATAAGGCGGAAAATTATACAGCACGGCAAACCCCACCAAACTGTTACCAAAGTTTTGTGCTGGTACAAATGCTTTTCCAAGGTGTATAATTATCTGTTTTATTATTTTTGTTTTACAAGAAATAAAGTCTCTATACATCAACTTGTCTCTTGACGAAGACTGGTTTTGGCTGAAGTGTAGGGGCTCCATTTGTCCTCCTGGCAGTCCTTTTACTTGTTTGCCATATGTTTTGGATATTATGGATGTATAAAATTATTATTTTTTGGCACTTACCTTGGCTCCATTTCATGTCTCATGAGTGCAAGACCCATGTTTCTCCTGGAGTCATGCCTTCAACTTGTAGCCTAGTATTGTACACCCAGCACTTCCAGTGACATGCTGCATACACATCTCCACCAACTTGTATTCAGAGAGGCTGTTCTGGTTATATGAGTGCCTAGCTTCTCTCTCCTACCTTGTACACCTATGCTGAGAGCACTGTATCAGGAAACTAGAGCAGCCTCTTTTTTTCTGTTTCCTTCTGCATGGCCACCCTCCCACAGAGCTTTAAGTCATCTACAAACAGGCAGATTTTACCTTTGCTCCCATCCACACTGTCACTGATGAAGATGTTTAACAACACAGACCAAGCACAGAGCCTTGTGGGACCCCACTGGTCACTGCCGTAGCCTCAGAGAACAACCCCCCCCCACTACCAGCCTCTGACTTCTGTCCTGCAGCCAGTTTTCAACCCATCTAGCAAGCTTACCCCCACTCCCAGGTCATCCAGCTCCCCAATTAATCTTCTATGAGATGCTGAGTCAAAGGCCTTCCTGAAATTCAGATATAGGATATCAACCGCTTGGCCCCTGTCCACTGTCCTGATGACCCAGTCAAAGAAGTCAGTCAGGTTAGTCTGGCAGGACCTCCTTGACAAATAAAAACATGCTGCCTCTCACCATGGAGCCCATTATCCTCCAGAATGGTCTCCATCAGCTTTTCCACTATTGAGGTCAGACTGACCATTCTGTGTTTCTCAGGGTCATCCCTCGGTCCACCTTTTCTGGAGATGAACCACACATACAGTCCTCCAATCCCAGGGTACATCTCCATCCTCAGAAAGGTATTAAACAGGTTTATTTTATAATGGTATTGTAATACGTGCCTACTCACTTTTCCCATAAGGAAACTATGACACCCAGGAGTCATAAACCATTGATGTGACATCAATGGTTTTATGACTTTGGGGTGTCGTAGTTTCCTCGTGGGAAAAAGTGAGTATGCATATATTACAGGACCCTTATTAAATAGATAGGGAAAATCCTGTACCCTTATTGGCTGGGAGGATTCAGAACCCAGCGCCTTATAGGGTGACAACCACAAACTAACACAGCACAAATTAGTATAAATAAAACATTTAAACCAATCAACTTAATTTTTTTTGTTTCTCCTCTGTCTTCTATTTTACAGGCCAAAGACTCTTGCTGTAGAGGTTCCCCACATTTTGTTCACAGGCATCTCTTTAACCACCACCATCACCCTACTTAGTAGATCCTGCCTGCTCGTTTAGGCTGCTATAAGGCAGCTATCATGCGGTTTAATCAGGAGTGTGATTTTACTCATTGGGGGAACCAGGCTGCTAGACCCTGGTCTGTGTGTACTGTAGCAGGGCAGTTAGGGAGGTATTTGGTACCTGTGTGGAGGCTTTTCCTGACCCCCCACTCTATGAGGAGACAGGAATTTGGACAGGCATGTATTGTGCTTTGAGGGGGCTGCTTAAGCAATCTCTTGTGTTGACTAGGCTGCACTTTATAAAGGCAGCCTATATACATTGTTCTTGCCCCATAGGAAGGTAAATCGGGGAGCAAGCATTGCCATAGCAACCTCGTGACATGTATTTGGTGCCCTATTTAACGCGAGCGGAGCCGAGCATGGAACAGAGGCATCTAACATGGATAAGTGGATAAGGGCCTGGATATTTACAAGGTGATAACTCCAACTATCCTAGGTAACCTGATACAGCAGTGTGCATCTGTGGCATTCACTCTACTGGGCACAAAAATGGATAATATGTACATAGTTACTGCTAATTGGGAGGTAGGTTTTAAAATGCTCATTCTGCCACAAATTTAGTCACTCTCAAATTGGAGAAGAGACACATTACATGTGCGAATCAGTGTATAGAGTTAAGAGAACTATGGGTTAAACTTATTGGGCTGGAGCTAGAAATTATGTGTTTACGACAAGACATGAGGAGTGGAGAGTGCTCAGGTGAGCTCATTAAGCAAGCTAAAACAAGTGACACATGTCAGGGTGAGAAAAGGCAAAGGGAGATGGATGCTGACGGGGCAAACCTAAGCTTTGATGTGGCCAAATCTAAAAGAGAAAGGAGGACAATGGAATTTACAGTCACCACAAGCAATACTTTTGCTTTGTTGGATGAACCTGTGGATAATGGAGAGTCCCATCCCCCTAATAATATTAACTCTGGTAATATTAACATGGTTCAGGATATGGATGGGCTTATGAGCAATAGTGCTGAGAGAGTTACATATCCGGAGGCCATAAATGTTAATAGGAATATATATATATATATAATAGGGGGATTCCATTATTAGGTTTACTGACCACGTTACTACAAAAATTAGCAAGGATTCAATGATAAGCAGCTGTTTCTCAGGTGCTGGTGTGAGAGATATGATTGGCATAGTGGGAATGTAATGAGCAAAGTACCAAGGGGTCTCTCATAATAATACATATTGGGACTAATGACATCAGAAATTGCTCTGTGGAAAACATTTTCAATGCTTATAAAGAAATTGAGAGATGAGTTACAGAAGGACAGTGCTTTCTGAAATTTTACCTATCCCAAGAATGAATAATAAATTAAATATGAAAATCAGAAAACTTTATAATTGGTTGAGAGAATGGTGCTTAAGAAAAGGCAATATGTAGATCGCTACCTGGGAACACTTTGTACATCAAACTCATCTATTTTGTCATGACAAGCTACATCTGAACAGGACAGGGGGTGACCTGCTTGGTAAAATATTGTCTGACTGCATATCTAAGGCATTAAACTAGGATGAATGGGGAACTGGGAGCTTCCCTTTTGGGAAAACAGCAGTAAATCCCAACCCTAATAGAAATAAAATTAATAACAAACATTAATACAGTAGGAAAATAAAAAAAGTATGACAAGAAAGTAGGAGAGTTAAAGATCCTCTTAACGAATGCAAAAAGTCTCAGAAATAAAATGGATGAGTTGAAAAACCTTTTGATAAAACAAATACATACTGTATATGGGC
This sequence comes from Neoceratodus forsteri, assembly GCA_016271365.2. NCBI lineage: Eukaryota > Metazoa > Chordata > Ceratodontiformes > Ceratodontidae > Neoceratodus > Neoceratodus forsteri. The sequence goes on from CM028136.1 coordinate 91,562,309, forward strand.
TGTTTCGGAAACCTGGTTTCAGGATGAGAATTGGGGTATGGAAATCCAGGGTTATAACTGCTTTTATAAGAACAGAGTAAATAAAAGAGGGGGTGGCATCGCACTATGTTATAGAGGAAATGAAAGCCCATGCTATAATGGTTGAAAACAAGCCCCAACAAAACGTTGAACTTCTCTGGGATAAAATCCATACGGCTAATAAAACTATTTCTGTTGGTGTAACATATAGGCCACCCAACTTGAACCAAGAAGAAAATTATATGTTCCTTGAAGCACTAAATGAGTTGGAAATCAGAGGGAATTTCATGTTAATGGGGGATCTTAATCTTCCAACAATTGACTGGGAGACATTACAGGGAAAATCCAGCTTAGAAAATAACTTCATTGACTATATCACACATAATGGTTTAGATCAGTTGGTTAAAAGTCCAGCAAGAGGTGGCAGTACCTTGGATTTATTTTTAACAAATATAGAGCAAGATTTAGTTACCGTTCAGGTCAGGAACCCAACTGGGGATAGTGATCACAATACCATGTTCATAACTAATAACCATAATGTAATCAATCCTAAGGAAAAAACAGAAATAAGAGATTATAGAAAGGCAGATTACTATGCTATAAAAACTTATTTAAATGCCTGGAACTGTAAACAGAGTTTAGGAGGGTTAAACATGGAAAGTATTTGGGCAGAAATAGATAATAGAATAAAATACTGCTTAGAACAATGGGTTCCTAAAGTGAAAAAAATATGGTGCAAAGTGAAGGATACTCACCTGATGGGGTAGAAATATAACAAGTAGAGTCACAAGAAGGAGGAGGAAATTTGCAAGGTACGAAAGGACCTCAACTAGCGAGAACTGGCTTTCTTATAAAAAGGAGGCTAACTGCACAAAAAGACTTATAAGAAGGGCCAGACAAAAGGCAGAATTACATATGGCCACTGCAGTTAGGGATAATAAAAGATCCTTTTATAGTTACATTGGGTCATTGAAGGGCAAACAAGCATTGAACAAGGCCTTTGGAAACTCAGTAGGTAATGAACAAGATATTGTGAACGTTTTCAATCAATGTTTTCAGAGTATATATCAATCCAAATGTAACAGTGATATACCAAATGGGAGTATACATAACGGTAATGACGTACCACTAATGGCTGTTTCTGAAAAAGAAGTCATGGATAAATTATTTAAATTAAAGAACAATTCATCAGCAGGACCTGATGGAATTAACTCAGGCTTCTTAAAGCGATTTACCAAGTTTTGATATATGAACGCATATACTGCAAGGTGACTGCATATAGAACTGATTTGCAATGTATTTTGATAGCTGCATAGCCTATTTTAGCAAATTAAATCAGGTTTTCACCCTCACAAACCAGGAAGTGTCATTTTGTGTATTGGAGCCTGTATTAGGTGACCTTTGACACTCATTACCTTTGCAATGTCACCACAGGGAGATCTGTGCTCTGCAATTAAAATTAGTTCTTGGTCACAGCAATTCTGTCTTGATAACAGAGCTCTTGGTTGCAGCATGCAGCACAACAATGGCAATGTCAAACAGTTCATTTTCAGGGTCTGATGATAAAAGCATTATGTTGTCCTGCACTAACAGTGATCTTTCGGCCACTGACATAGTGCCACAATTTGACAGCCACTGCACAGTAGATCCCCATAGGGATGACCCTATGACAGCAGCGAGAATGATGTGGGCAGTAGCTCAGGCAGTCACAGCAGTAGTCCCGATCCATTCCAGTACAGCAGCAAGAGCAGACTTAGCAACACGGACTGTTAATATTATATTTTGCTACTTAGTGCTACGGTTTGGTTCCCGTCATTGCTGTCATTTTACTGTGCAAAATTGAGGTATGGTGTGTGTTCTGTTACTCCCAGCATCGATCTGCCCACACAAATGCTAGTGATAGTACCCTGGATTTTTATATTTCTTTTTTTTGGAGGGGGATTGCTTTCCCTATGTGAACTAGTTGTTGGCCGCTCCAGCTTGACACTGAGAGCATGGCTCGATCTGGTGGCATTGCTTGAGCAGGATAAATGGCTCACAATTTGTCCAAATCCAATTTGTCCAAATTCCTCACCTAGTACTAGTTAGAAGTGACCTCCCGCCAATTGATTTATCAGTCACTCACTCTGATGGAGCACAATTTGGAAATTACAAGCAGGCTCCTAGTACCCCTATCACTCCAAAGACCCTAGCTGCACATATACTGTAACTTTGTACAGTATATAACTGATTTTATTACATTCATTTATAAACTTAGCGAGGGGCTGGCAAGCTGGAGAAACAATTCAGTGTACCAAGTCCCTTTATTCATGCACATCTAAGCATACTTTGGTGATCAGTATTATGGTGCTTGCATGAGAACACCAAATGAGCCCAAGAAAACACAGGAGCACGGGAAAACATCTAAACTGTTTATAATAATGGTGACAATCAGACATGCAATAGCAAAGGCAGTTTACTGAAGCAATCACACTGGAAGCAGCACTTGCCAAAAATACACAGTTTATTGCACTGTTCTCCTGGGATTGGACTGTGCAGCTCAGTGTTTATACTCTTACTGCACATTACAATTCTGAACTGTTAAAAAAGTCATCCATTTAACACAGACTTCTAAGTACCAATACTGAAAAGCTTACAGCAATTTATAGATCTGCCCAGTTCAAAAGTCATCTTTTTGTGTCCCAATACACTACAGATTACAGCTCCACTCAGTTAAAAAAATGTATTTTTTATACAGACTTGTTGTTATAATTCTGTACTTGCAGCACTTATTAAAACTGTAACACTGTACTCAAGCAATGTAGATTGTGATGTTCCTAGAACTGATGGACCTAGGACACAGAGCTTAGTCAGATGAGTAAACTTGAAAATCAGGAGAAATTACCACTTTTGCAATCCCAAAAGCAAGTATGCGCCTCAGCTGCCAATATAACAAACAGTTTCAGTCATCAGTGTTGTAATTTTTGCCAGTTCAGTTATGGATCTGCACTCACTGAGGCTGGGTCCAGGAAAGATGAATGAATGAGCAGTGAGAAAGCTGCAGTGGGAACACCTTCCCTGTGCTGATGTCACTCAAGCATGTGGATGCACTGCTCATGTGTGAACTTCAAACAAAGAAAAAAACATGCAGAGACAACTGTGGCACAAAAATGTTAAAAAACTAAGCATCTGAATATATTTAATACTTAACTTCAGGGCAGCTGAGCTTTGCATCACTCAATGAAGGGAAGGTGATCTGCAAACATGACATCGGGGGAAGTTGGTAAGTCACTTTAAAAGAACTGAAGGATTGTTTAATTGGCCCAGTTACCCAACTGTTCAACGCTTCCCTTAAGGAAGGGATCACCTTAAGGCAGTGGACAGAGGCAAACATTATACCCATTCATAAGAAAGGGGATAGCAAAGAAGTCAGAAACTATAGACTGATAAGTCTCACCTCAGTCATGAGTAAGCTCTTAAAGGGCATAATTCAAGATCACGTGGTCAATCATATGAGACATAAGGGGTATGTGGATTCATCTCAGCACAGGTTCAGCAGTAGAAGGTCATGTTTAACCAATCTGCTAAGCTTTTTTAAGCCTATAAGTGCAGCACTGGATAGAGGGTCACCAGTGGATGTAATTTTCTTGGATTATGCAAAAGCATTTGATTCAGTAGCACATGACATGCTGATTAATCAACTGATTTCCATCCAGATGCTCCCAAACGTAGTGGCATGGGTAAAATCATGGTTGACTAATAGATATCAGCATGTTGTTATAAGAGGATTCTCATCAGATTGGACTCAGGTTGCGAGTGGTGTCCCTCAGGGCTCCGTCCTGGGTCCAACACTTTTTAACCTTGTTATAGCCACTATGAAGGTAACTGGGGGTATCTGGATGGGAAAATATGCTGATGATAGTAAATTGGGAGCTATTATTAATAACGAGGATGCTGCAAATGATTTTCAAGATAATCTGTCCACTATAAAAACATGGGCAAACAATAATAAGCTCCAATTTATTATGGATAAGCGTAAAGTGATGCATTTGAGGAGTAATAATCATCAGTTCAAGTACCAACTGAATGGCAAATACATACAGACTACAACAAATGAACGGGACTTGGGAATACTAGTGGATAATAAGTTAGACTTTGATATAAATAACAGACAAAAGGTGATGCAAGGTAATAGGATCCTGGAATGTATTAAAAGAAATATTAAGAGTAGACACCCAGATGTGATAATGCTCCTGTAAACGGCTTTGATGAAATCAGAGTTCGAGTATTGCACTCCCTTCTGTACTCCAGGGACAAAGCGAGATAAACTACTCATAGAGGGAGTGCAGCGAAGGGCTACCAAGTTAGCCGCACCCATTCAACACAAGAATTATGGAGAGAGATTAAGACATCTGGGAATGTACTCAATGGATTATAGACAGTTTAAGGGAGATTTATGTTTGGTGTTTAAGGCCACCAAGGACAGATATATGTGGGAAACCATTGGTCTGCCAGATTATACAGATATACGAAATACATGTAGTCACAATTTAAAGTTGACGGAGATATAAATAAAACTAATAAAAGGAATAGGTGGCTTACACAAAGGGTTGTGAAATGGTGGAACTCCTTGTTGGAGTCTGTGGTTCACAGCCCCACAATCGATGTGTTTAAGAACAGATTGGACTCCTATATGGGAGCACACAAATATGGATATCTCCACTAAGCATAGTGGCAAACTACTAAAGGGTCTTTTACCTACAAGCTTGTACATTTCTATGATTCTGTGATTCTACTGTGTACAGGCACCTGCCTGCGCACCCGCCAGCTTGCTTGATCAGCTGACTGCTTCAGTGTTATTTATCTTTTTTTTTCTATTTTTATGAAAGTGTATTTGTGGGGGGGGGGGGAGGTTTTTTCAGCCACAACTTTTGAGTGCTGAACCATGCCCTGACACTTGCTGCTGGTAACTATGACAGCATGTAGTATGCACTGTCTCTGCATCAGCTACACTACGTGCTCTTTTTTAGTCTACTGGTGACCGGCTAATCTCAACTGGCTGTTTGAGTGCTTACTGCGCTGCTATGAACTGGCCTCAAAATCATTCTCGCTGGACTTCCAGTGACGTCATAGAGAGAATGGCAGCCTAGATCTAGTGGCTCCCCAAATGATCCTGCATTAACCCTCCTAAAATAACGCATCCATTGCCATCCGTTTACCGCTGAGCCAGGAGGGTAACCAGAAAATGTCAAAGAAGAGAGGGTAAAACAAATTTTCGAACCTAGCACACCACAGCGAGGAGAAGTCACAGGACGAGGGGTTGGAGAGTGAAGACTCGAGGGTCTCGTCGTCCTCGCACCAGGGCAGCACAACATCTGAGCAGGCATCCCATATAGTACTTCAAAAACAAATGGCCCAGATGTTGGTGGAAACAAGAGATTTCCGCAGAGAAATGAAATCAACGGTGACTGCTCTCCGCACAGACATAGGAAAGCTGGAGCAACGCCAGGAAACCAGTGAGGCCCGCATCGCAGGGACGGAGGGAAGGCTGGTTGACACGGAGTGTGCCATAGTACAACTCCATGGGGAAGTCAAGACCCTGAGGGCTTGGGCCAAAGATGTGGAGAGTCACAGCTGGAGAAACAACATAAGGCTATCAGGGATCCCAGAAGGCTCAGAAGGGACAGACATGATTAACTTCCTCCAAAAACTCCTGAAAGAGCTGCTTCCCTTACCTGAGGGTATTTCGTTGGAGCTGGAGCGGGTGCATCATGTATTGGAGCCTAGACCACCTCCGGGCTCTCACCCTCGCACTATCTTGATGAAATTTTTAAGGTTCCAAGACAAAGAAACCATCCTGCGAGCAGTCTGCAGGAAGGGGAGAGTCCTATTCAAAACCCAGTGTCTATTCTTTGATAACGACTATGCCCCCGAGATCATGGCACGAAGGCGCACCTATTCCACAGTGATGAAGGCACTGAAAGCAGCGGGGATCAGATTCTGCACCCCCTACCCCGCGAAGATGACGATCCTGTTTCCGGATGGAGAGCGTACCTTGGAGTCAGCGGAGGAGGCGGCGGCTGAGCTGAAAAGAAGAAATATAGATGTCCCCCAGACCACGGTGCACCAAGAGCCCTCTGTAGCCTCCAAACTTGCTCAGATGATGTGGAATAGTGGGTAGAGAGATGTGAGGTGCAAGCAAGGAGTGGAAGCCCTTCAGCGGATCGTCAGAAAGTTAAGGGCATCTCAGTCCAGTGTGGAGGAGCAGCAGATGCCGGAGACCAACGTGGAAACATGAGGAGGCCACAAGTAACCCTACATACCCTTTTGCAAGAGACTGGGGAGGGATGGCTAAAGGCAGCAAAGCAAAAGCAAAAAAGAATTACACTAGGGTGGGGGGCAACAGCGGGAGGGGAGAAGCTCTGACTGATGCTAGCTCTCTTAAAGACAACAGGGAGGTGGTCTTTGATGCTGGAAGGCTAGGGGATCGGTAGGAGGGAGTTGGGGTAGGGAGGGGTCGGGAGGACTGGGGTAGAGAGATGGGGTGGTAATCTGGGAGGGGAACGCTCATGCTAAAGGGGAGGAAGACTGGGAGATTGAGGGTGGGGGAGAGGTAAGAGATGAGCTGGAGCGCAGTGGCAATTTAAGCTTATTAAATCAAGCTGCATTGAAGCATGAGGCATGGGGAAAGCATACCTCGATCTCTGGTTTGGGGGTTAGACAAGGCGGGAAGGCAAAGCTGGGGGTGGAGGGGAATCGGAGGAGAGGGTTGGGAGGGTATGGGGAGATGGTCAGTCGGGTCATGCGGACTACCCTAGCCGGAGCAGAGGAGATGATCAATCTTATCGAAGCCACTAGTAGGAGGCCACGGACACCTAGCAGCTCCGAACCCAGTACTCAACCAAGGGGGAAGGAGGGGAGGAGGATGAAGGGGGAGGAGGAGGAGGATGGAATGGGGGGCAGGATGAGGGAGGGTTGAAAAGGGTGGAATCTGGGGCAAACATAGCAGCAAACCACAAGACTGTGATCTACAGGCCCATATGAATGTGAACTAGTCACTAAGCACTGACAGATAAATAGGTGGCATAAGAACCGTAATGCTGACAGTACGGACAAGAAGGGGCGGGGAGGGACTAGAGAATGATAAACATGCATGATATTGCCGGAAGGGAGGTGTGGACCACCTCCCCTTCCCCCGTCCTCACCTCTCGACTGGAGGGGTAGCTGGGGGTGGGGGTGGGGAATTCTCACCAGCAACAGTTGCAGGAAGACCCCCTTGCTCGGGTTCTGGGGATGAGAGCTGTACCCTGCAGAGTAAAGGAATGGGGATGCTAAAATGCAAGGGCAGTGAATAAGACTGGCCTTACCCGGGCGGTTTGGCCTCCGCTGACCCACAGCTAATGCTTGTGGAAGATGCAAGGGTCCAGTTACCCTTCTCTCCTAGGGCACTGGAAAGTCAGAATGGTGGTCTGGTCTGCCAGGGTTAGACACGGGGGCCCTCACCAGCGGCTGGCCCAGGTTGGGCGAGGGAGGTGTGCGGAGCCAGCTTGGAGGACTGTCCCCCCTGAACTGCGGGAGGCCCCCCTCCGGTGATCCATCCCGGCTTCCTCCGGGGGGGGGAATGCCAGGGGGGTCCCTCCCGGAGGCGTATAAGATGGAGCCGCACCAACTGGTTCCTATGAGCCGACGGCTTCCAATATACCGGGGAACATATGGCTGACTCCTGGAGGGGGGTGTGGGGCCAGTACTCTCTATGGAACCCGGTGCCATGACCGTGAACAGTTGGATGTGGACATGCAGCGGGTGAGTCTGTCTCTCTCCCCCTTCTGGATATGATGGGCTGAGCAGATGAATGGCTCACCACACCCAACTTGGACCTATGTGCACAGGAACAGAGGCTTAGCCCTAGTCTCATTCTTCTTCCCCCCCCGCTGGGTCCTGGCTGTGCCCTATTTTGAGACTCGAGGTGGGAAAGAGTCTCCTCAGACTAGTATGTTCCCCCACAAGTCACAGCTGGGATCTTAGGGGACCACATGTGCGGCTTATATTCATTACCTATCCTCTTTACCCTTTCCCAAGTAGCACATAGTGCTAAAGCCCAGGGACTCTGGGCAATTGGTAAGGTTCTCCTTACCACAGGGTCAGGATCTCCTGATTCGTGGAAGTACCAGTTCGTAAGTTATGAATGTTGTAATGTTTAAATGTTATGTAATATGTTTTAATGTGTTCTGTACCAGTTATGCACTGTTGTGCATTGAATGTTGTGATGTTTTAGTCACCAGATCCGAGCAAATGTGCACAGTGGGGGTGTTCTCCATAAGTGGCAGACCTAGGGCCCTACAAGGGCGAGGGAGGTATAAACTAGAGAGGAAATTGGGAACAACGACATGGATACAGCTAAGGTGAAATTACTCTCTTTAAACATAAATGGCCTGGCATCGCCTATTAAGCAGTCAAGGACCCTAGCTTTTATTAGGCGTTCCAAAGCCGACCTGACATACCTGCAGGAGGCCGCACATGAGTGCGGCGAACTAAAATTGCCAATCAGCAGAGGCAGGTTTTTCACTCTTCTGCCAAAGCCAGAAGACGTAGGGGAGTAGCCATAGTAATCTCCCCGGGTACTCTGTTTAAAGCTGAGTATACCTGGGCTGATCAGGAGGGGCACATGATTCTGGTACAAGGTACATTAAATGACAAACCAGTAACATTAGTTAATGCATATTTCCCCACGGGAACCCTGGTGGCTCACCTTAAACCTTTATTAGATAAAATTATACAAAACACAAAGGGGTACTCATGATGGCAGGTGACCTTAACCTTGTCATGGACCCCAACCTAGATTCTACTAATACCAAACCCCCTAAACAGTAGGTAACCCAAAGATTTTTCAAAAGATTTGTAAACAAAGCAGGATGGTGTGATGCCTGGAGGAAGCTCCATCCCCACTCGAGGAATTACACCTATTACTCCCCGGTCCACCAAACCTGTTCCCACATTGATCAGGTATACATGCAGGTGGAGAACCTGGGGTTGCTGCATGATATTCAGATTGGGGACATCACGGTTTCAGACCATGCCCCTCAGATGTCCATGTGGGACTTTGAACTTCAGCCCAAGCAGACAATATGGAGGCTTAATCCGTATTATCTACGCTCTAAGAAGTTCTGCGAATTTCTTATAGAGAAAGTTCAGGAGATAAAAGCTGATAACCTGGTCACGGATTCTACCCCTGCTATGTACTGGGATACGATTAAGACTGTACTCCGGGGGCATATAATAAAATACACTGCAGAACGGGAAAGAGAGCGTAAAGCACAAAAACTTAAGCTGGAAGACACCCTTCACTTCTTACAAATGGCACACAAACAAGGGGATGCAACGGTACTCCCCCAGTTGCAGCAAACCAGATTTGAGCTGGACCAGTTAATACAACAGCAAACTGAGATGGCCCTGACCTTCCTACATCAGAAGTTTTATGAGGTGGGTCCAAGAGCTACTCGGTTGCTGGCATACCAAATTCGGAAGCAAAAAAAGTGGCTACGATCCTATCTGTGCACCACCCTACGGAAGGTCGATGTCTCTGTAAGACACATGAAATTGCGGAAGCCTTTACCATGTACTACAGGTCCCTATACACCCCAGAAAACACAGCGTCCTCACACCAAATAGCAGAATTCCTACGATCAGTCACCCTGCAGCGGCTGACAGAAGACCAAAACCAAGCCCTGACCTCCCCAATAACAGAGATGGAATTGGTGGCTGCCATCGCGAATGCCAAGTCGCAGAAGTCACCTGGGTCAGATGGATATGGGGTGGAGTTTTATAAGGCGGTAAAGGCCCAGATTCTTCCTAACCTCCTTAATGTATTTAACACAGTTATGGAGGGGAACCCCCCCTCCGTCTTGGTCATATGCTATGATATCTATAATCCCTAAACCGAACAAGAACCCACAACTATGCGCCTCTTATAGACCTATATCGGTACTTAATCAAGACTATAAACTATTTATGGCAATTTTAACTCATCGGGTGGATCAGGTGCTCCCTCAGTTAATTCATAAGGACCAGACTGGATTTGTTCGATCCCGCTCTACTACAGATAGTATAAGATGGACCCTCTACATTGTACATCACATGCACACTGAAGGGGTTCCATCCATGCTAGTCAGCCTAGATACTGAAAAGGCATTTGACAGAGTGGCATGGCCATTTCTCTATGCAACTTTACATAAGTTTGCTTCCCTCCCGCCCTAATAGCCGTCCTACAAAACATTTATGCCTCTCCACAGGCGTGCGTGAAGGTGAATGGACACCACTCAGCTTATTTTCCCCTATATAGGGGGACAAGGCAAGGATGCCCCTTCTCTCCTCTCTTGTTCGCAGCCTTTATTGAGCCTTTGGCCCAGAAGATTAGGGAAGCGCAAGATATAGAGGGGATGGAACTGGGAGGTACTGAGCACCGGATAGCCCTCTACGCTAATGACATCCTGCTGTATCTGCGAAATCCCGAACAATCTCTTCCTGCAGTTAAGCTAATACTAGAGTCATTTGGTCTGGTGTCGGGATACAAGTTGAACCTTACTAAAACAGAGATGCTCACCTTTCACTACTCCCCTACACAAAAAGTCCGGATGGATATCCCGGGAAGGTGGGACCTAGGCAAACTAAGATATCTGGGAGTACGTATTCCTAAATCTCCCCTAGAATTTTACAAACATAACTATGCTCCCTTTGTAATGCAACTTAAAGCGGATCTATCCTCGTGGGTGATTCTCCCTCTGGGGCTGGCTCGAAGGATTGACCTAATTAGGATGGTCTCCCTTCTGAGAGCACTATACCTGTTCCAAAATATCCCCATTCACCTTCCTTTAAAAACTTTCAGAGAAATAAATCACCACATTTCTAATTTTGTTTGGGCAAATAACAAACCTTGGGTACGTCTAAAAATTCTCACTCTTCCCCAGGATGGGGGAGGCATGGGCCTCCCAGACCTGAGACTTTACCAGCAGGCGGTAAATGTGATGCATCTGATGTCCAGAGAAACCAAAACAAACAACCCACACTGGTTGGACATAGAACGAGTGCTGATGGATGATCATACATTCCACATAGCCCTGTACCAACACAGGGAGGATAGGACCCTATATAAGCATGAAAATCCATGGCTCACGGCCTCGATTAGAGGCTGGCGGACCATTAAACGGAACCATCAATTGACCCCATTTTTTACCGCTTATTTGCCCAATCTCCAGCCTGAGTGACTTCCCCCCAAACAGCCTAGATGGCAGCTTTCGGCGGTGGGAGAGAAGAGGACTAAGATATTTGGGACAGGTTGTGAACCAGGGCACAATGTGGGCTTACGCGGAAATTCAAAGGAAATATAATCTACCAAAGGGGGACTTCTACCGGTACCTGCAATTCAGACACTATGTAGACCATCTACCCCATATGGTTTGGGATCATGAACAGCTTCCACCATTAATACAGAGCCAAATTGTTCTCAATAAAACTTTAAAACAAAATAATTTGATTTCGTTGTACTACCGAGCCTTGAGGGTGCAGAGCCTTACATGCACAGATAGCATTCGTGAGCAGTGGAGTCAGGAATCTGGCTATCCAGTAACTCCCGAGGACTGGCAACGGGCCTGGAGATACTCGGCTAGAGTGTCCAGCTCACACATATGGAGAGAGTTTGCGTGGAAATGTCTAATTCGATATTTCAGAACCCCGATAATCACGAGTCATTACAGGCCAGAGCTCCAGGCCACTTGCTGGCGCCTTTGCGGCAACATGAGGGCAAATCATACCCACATAATGTGGGAATGTCCATCCCTGAAACCTTATCTTATGCTCCTGCAATCCCACTTTCAGGAGATATTGGACCCCCACTTCTGGCTGACAGTGGAGATGTTTCTGTTCTCTGTTTTCCCCCAAAACTTGCACGGTCCAGTTACTAGCTATTTACTACTCATTCTCCTTACGGCAGCAAAGAAGTTCATTATGAAGCAGTGGTTGACACCTAAAACACCCACGGTACAAGACTGGTGAAACATTACTAGACAAATCTACACTATGGAGAAAATAACACACAGCTTAAATAATCAAGAAGGAAAATTTGCCACCAGGTGGGCTAGGTGGCAAATATATTACATGTTAAAAGACCCTACATTTGTGCCGTGAGTGGGAGGAGTGATGAAGGGGAGGGACCCCCTCCCTGCTCTTCCCCCTCCGCATGTGGCCCAAGGGTCTCGGGGAGGGGCGGCTGCTTCGCTAACATGGAGGCCTGTGTTCTGCCACTGAGGTGAGCACCCTCAAGATATTCCCAATACGCAGGTAATAAACATCATTGTTCCAGATACGTACCTGAGTCATACAGAACTGGGCGCCTAGGATCTTTTCCAGGAGGTTGATCTGGCCTCCTTGTCGTTGGAGGAACCTGAAGCTATTCATGGTCTGGGAGACCTTAAATCTCCCCTTTTTATCACTAGGCCAAGACTAACTGATTAGGAACTACCTTCCCCTAGGAACTATGCACAACCTGGACTTTAAATCCTTCTTTTGTTTCATTATCATCAACTATTATACCCGCACTGAAACTGTAAATGTATATCTGCATGAAATTAATCTCGTTGGTCTGGATGACATGCGTGTAAATATGTTATAAAACCTCAATAAAGATGATATTTAAAAAAAAATCATTCTCGCTGTCAGATTCAAGAACCATTATTTTCAATCTTTTTTTTTGGCATGCAATACACTTTATTGAAGTTTTTGTTTTAATTTACAGTACCCTTGACAAATATGACATTACATAACACAGTACACTCATACAAATGTATATGTCCCTCAGCCCCGGCCCCCACCCCCACAGAGTGTATTTATAAATATAACTTTATTTATTTAGTTAGTTTTTGTTGACCGGGTAAGTGCACTAGACAAATTCTGCCTATTTTCAGGCACAACCCGGGGCAGAGGAATACAGATGAATGCCAACTGACCTTGAACCAGGTTAAGCTGTTGGTGGTATTTTTAGTGAATGGGGGAGATTTGGCCAGGGTACTGGGGAAATTCCCCTACTCTGCTTCCTGTGAGCAGGGGGGACCCTTTTGTCGGTAACTCCAAAATGGCCAACGTTCCTACTGTGGGAGGTGGAGGTGGTGGTGGAGACTCTGCTCTGCCTTTGGATCCTATTTTGGTGTCTCAGCCTGTTTGTGTTCCTGCTTCTGAGGCTTCTCAAGTTCACATTGATGGTGTGTTTCCTTCTGCTTCTGCTGTTGATAAGGATTCTACTGTTCCTTCTGGTATATCTGACATGGTGACTTCTGCTAAATGGGGCAGCCATGAAGCTGCTGTGATTCCTGATGCTATGTTGTGACAGATGTTCTCTCAGCATAAACAGTTCATTCTACACTTGATTCGTGATGATGTTTCTTTCTACACAAGACACTTTGCCTGGTGCCGATTATTCTGTGTCTTCTGCTCCTCAGACACCACTTCAACAGGCCTCTGAAACCCTCCCTGCTGATTTGCCTTTTCCCCCCGCCCTCCCATTTGCACCTTAGACCTACCTCGGGGACTGCTGTTGAATCCAGTGCTACTTGGTCTCCAGACGCTGCTTTGCGTGCTGCTGGCTGGCAGAGCTCTTCGGATGGGAAGTCCTGGACTTCGCCTGGTCCTGTTTCTGCTGCTACTATTTTTGGATTACCTACGGATGTTTTTCCTACTGCTTCAGCTTTGGTTTCTATTCGATCTTCTCCTGTGGAACCTGAGACAGATCTTTCTGTTCCACTGCTTGCTACTGAGAACGCTGCTGACTCTTTGGACGTTGTGGTCCAATCACAGGTACCGACAGAACATTGTGCTTCTCCTGCTCACCAATCTTCTCCTTCTGCTCCTCTCCCTGAGGACTCGACTCCTTTCAAAATGTCTGATTTGTTTAAATCTGTTGGGGAACCCGCTGAGTGGGAAAATGCAGTTCGACTGAAGTTTCTGGGTGATTTTTCTTCGGCCCCCACACGCCGTACTGTTCTCCAAGGTATGCTTAGAGACTCTGTGGGAATTAGCCCTTCAGCATTGTTTGCCTTCATTCATATCAAAGGGGAAACTGTGTATGATGTTAGTTTCAAGACTTTTCAGACTCTGGAAAAATTTTGGACTCAGTATGAACTGGTTAAGAACACTCCGATTTTGGGCCTATTTTCTAATCATGCCCCTTACTAAACCTTTGGTGAAAGTACTTACTTTATTTTTTCATAATGAAGGGGTAAATATCCATGATGTGCAGTTTTGGCTTCGTCAGAGATGTGATCTGTTAGATTCCCCCTGCCCTATTTTTGATGAAGATTTAGTGTGGTCGGGTGGCTGGAAGATTAAAGTTCAGCTTAAGCAAACTGAGCAGGGGGTTCTGCGTATTCCTGGTAGCTTTTACATTGGTTGGGATAAGGGTATCTGTTTCTACCCTGGCCAGCATCACACCTGTCATAAGAGTGACTCTCGGACTCACCTGAGTTACACTTGTGATCAGTCTAGATGCACCTTGTGCCTTGCTTATGGCCATGTTAGCTTGGGTTGTCCTAATGGTCAGTTTTGTAATCTGTGTGAGGATCGCAGTCATACCTACCCCCAATGTCCCTGGGCTGAACATAATAGGGTTGATAGGGTCCCCTGGGACCATTCTACCATTATCTCTGATTCCCAGCTACAGGCCCAGAAGTGGCAGCATGAGCTCGCTCTCTGGTGCCTACCGACCCAGTGCCTACTACTGGTCCAGACCTTGTGTGTCCCTCAGTTTCTCCCCTCCAGGAGCCCCCTCTTTCTTAGACTGTTACTTCAGTTCTGGAGTCTGCCCAGGCTTCTCCTGTGGTTGCTGCTATCCATTCTCCAGTCCCGATTTTGATGAATGTTATGCCTCCCCCCCAAACTGATTTGCCCTTTGTTACTGTCCCTTCTACTAAACGTGGGAAGGGTGAGCGTAAGTCTGAGTCTCATGCCCCTGTTACTACTGTTATTACTCGAAATAAGTTCCAGTTGCTAGCTAAAAGAAGACAATGGGGGATACTGAAGGTGAGGAAGAGGACTCTGATTCTTCTCATGCCTCTTCCTCTCATATGGACCTTTCTTCTGAATCTGGTAGAAACTCCTCGGTTGGAAAGATCACGGAGGAACGTAGTTCCTCATAGGTGATTTGAGGTTCCTTTTTCTGGCTTTCTGTTTTGGTCAGTTTGTTTCTTTTTCCTGCCCTGATGCCCACTGCAGTTCTCTTTTGACCTTTATTGCCCACGCCTCAGCAGCCTGTTCTGCGGTGCTACACTTTGAATGTGTGCAGTATGAAATCTTTCCGTAAAGAGATTTCTACTGTTGGTTTCTTGCTTTCCTTGAAACAGGATGTTTATTTTGTTCAGGATACCAGGCTTAAATCTAGGTTTGAGGTTGCACAGGTGAGACATCAATGGACTGTGGGTCCCTCCTTTTGGTTGCATGGGGAGGATCTCTGTGATGGGGTGGGCATTTTGTTTTTTGGCCATCTGTTTAAAATTTCCAGAGTTCTCGATGTGTTTCAAGGGAGGATTCTCCTTATTGATGGTTCTTTTGATTTTGTTCCTTTTCGTTTGATTAATACTTATGTGCCGTAGAGTATTGCAGCACGGTCTGCTTTATTTCTTGCTATCCAACCTTATTTATTTACCATTCAACAAGTTTACTTTGGAGGTGATTTCAATTGTGGTCTTTCTGTTTCTGATAGACCTAGTAATGCCCACAAGCTTTTTAGTGATGCTGCTACCTTGTCTAAAATCCTTCTTTGAGCCCATTTGGTAGATACTTATACTTCTGTTCACCAGCAGGGTGCAAAACCTTTTTATAAGGGAGCTCTTGCAACACGGATTGATTTGTTCTTCATTTCCATGAATGTTACGTTCTCCCAGGCTTTTGTAATTCCCTGTGAGACGTCGGATCATTTGGCAGTGGCTTTGATCCGCTCTCCTAGTACTGGACCTTATTTGTTTGCTTCTTGTATACGTTGGATGTTGAATAGTTCTTTGTTGACTGATTCTCTTCTCTCTCAGGGTTGTCTGGATTTGTTATGAGCTAGAGTTTCTGTTCTGGATGCTTCTTCTTCTTCTATCCTCTGGTGGGAGGATACTAAAACTGACCTTCGTTGGTTTTTCATTAAATCTGCCGGCTCTTGGTCCCACTCTACTTATTTTCAGTATTCTCAACTCCATCAGCAGCTTTTGGATACTTATTCTAGGGCTTCTGAATTCCATCTTGATCTCTCCAGCCAAATTAAGGCTTTGAAATCTGTTATGGAACAATATCAGCATGATCGTGCCCTCTCTTTGAAGGTTGAAGCTCAGTGCGGCACGCAGGCTTCTAAGGCTGCATTTGATCCTTATAGGAGTTGTTCCAATAGGATATCTTCCATGATTATTGACGGTCTGGTTGATCCCCTTACAGGAGTGCACCATACTTCTCTTCCGTTTTTGAAGCACATTGTACAATCCCATGTGGAAGGGATGTTTGGTACTGTTTCGTCTGTTTTGGATATGGCTGAGTAATTTTCTGATTTGGTCATTCCTGAGGTTTCTGAGGACCTGCTTCTTGCTCTTGTGCATCCCATTTCTGTTTTGGAAATGATGACTGCTATTAAGAAACAGAAACAGTGTACTTCTCTGGGGTTGGATGGTTTGACGGCTGAGCTTTGCCACTCTTTCATTGATTTTTGGCCCCTGCTCTGACTATTGTTTTTAATGACGTCTTGGCTTCATTTTCAGTCCCTCGACATTTTTTGGACACTATTTTGCTTTTGATTTATAAAAAAGTCGACTGTTCTGATTTTCGGAACTGGAGACCTTTGAGCCTCCTTAATGTGGATTATAAGATTCTGGCTGTCATTCTTTTGGGGCGGCTCCTGCCTATAACAGACGTTGTTATTTCTATAGCTTAGACTTGTGCTATCCTGGGTCGTTCTATGCTACCTACATTGTCTTATCTTAGGGATGTGGTGTAGTCTTGTACTGATGTAAGTAGGGCTATAGTGTTTTCTTTGGATCAAGAAAAGGCTTTTGATCGGGTGGAGCATTCCTTTTTGTTTTCTGTTTTGGCACACTACCATATTCCTTCTGGTTTTATCTCTTGGCTTAAGCTTTTATATAACACTGCCTGGATCACCCCTCATGTAAATCATTCTCCTGGTGCTGCATTTTTGAGTAAACGGGGAGTGCAGCAGGGTTGTCCTTTAAGTCCCCTTTTGTATTTGTTCGAGACTGACCCTTTGTTATGTAAGTTGAGCTCGTGTCCTGCTATCCTTCCCTTGTTCCTTCCAGGTGGTCACTCTGTACCTACTGTTTTTGCATACGCTGATGATTTATGTGTTTATACCACATCCTCTCTTTCTGCTTCGGGTTTCACATGTCTATTTTCTGACTTTAGTTCTCTTTCCGGTTCTCAATTGAATTTTCATAAAAGTAAGATCTTTCCCTGCTCTGTGCCCTCTTCTACTACTACTTCTGTGGCTGGGATTCCTGTTGTTTCTGATCCTCTTAAAATTTTGGGTCTGTATTTTGGCAGTCCTGATGATTCTCTGTATAATTGGAATTTAGCAATTGATAAAGGTCTCCGGTTTGTTACTTCTTGGAAAGGCTGGCCTATTGCCAAGAAGAAACGTGTTCTGCTTTTGAAGACTTTGGTTCTTCCTTTATTTTTACACATGGCTACTGTTTTCCCTCTTCCTTTTGTTTTGGAAGCCAAAGTTAATAGTGTTTTTCTGTCAAGGTTTTTGAGGTTCTTGTTTGAATCCTGTCCAGCAGTTTTTTTTATATCATGATTATTGTTAGGGAGGTGTTCGAATGTTGAATCCTGTGGGTTTTTTTCATTGCCTTTTCTGAAGTCTTTGTTTCCTTTTCTGTTGCAGCCTCCCCCCCCCCTTGGGTTTCTATTTTGGTTGCCTGGGTGACTCCTTTGTGTGCGAAATGGCTTAGTCCTCCTTCAGAAGTCCCTCGGAACTTTAGGACTTTGGTGTCCCCTTCTTCTTGTTTCCCACTTTTCTTAAAATCCGGCAATGGCGCCTGACCCCTCAGGTTCTGCGATCTCAGTCTAGGGAGCAATTATATCATACTGTTTTGCTTTCCTCTTTTTCAGATACCCCTAGGTTATTGAATGCTCTTGGTACTGAACTGGATACTACTGTGATTTTTTGCCAGTTTACTTACCCTAGACTTCCTGCAAAGCTATGGGATGTTACTTGGTTGTCATGCCATGGGAGGTTGGGGGTGTGTGGTAATCACCTACATATGTCTTTGAAGGAGCGTATGTGTTTTAGGGATACTTGTCCAGGTGTAATTGAAACTATGACTCATTTTTTTTTGGATTGTCCTTTTAGTAAGAATTTTTGGACTCAGCTCCATAAATGGAAGGAAAAGCATCTTCTGTTGATTTCGTATGACATTCTTGTGTATGGGCTGTTTCCTGCCTCCCTTTCTCATTATTATCCTAGTACCTGTCTTGTCTTTGCTCTCTTTGTTGCAACAGAAATCTTATACGAGTACTCATATTATGGATCAGATTTTTTCAAATCTCTGCTCTGTTCAAGATACAGAGTGTGCTTCTCTGCCCTGTGATACATACCGGCTCTATTGGGCTTCGTGTGAGTGGCTTTCTGCCGCATGATCTTGTCTGTGTTTCGTTTTGGTTTGGGGGTGGTAGTCAGTTTTGTTTTGGGCCCCTAATTTTGGTGGCTTATCTCTGTATTTTTTTGTTTTTGCTGTTATTCCATTATGATTCCCCTACTGGTCAGTGGGAAGGAGGGGTTGGTTTATGTTGTTTTCTTCGGTTACGGTTACTGTATGACCTAATGTTTTTTATGTTCTGTTTTTTTTTTTCTTTTTTTTCTGGATTTTCATGATGACATGCTACTTTATGTTTGTTTTGCTATGATTTCATCTAACATTTTTCCTATTCTTTTCATATGAGGGGATGGGGCGGTGTTTGCTTTATTTTGTTTTGGTTTTGTAGCTCTTTACCAACTGTTTTTCTTGGATGTACGATGTTCCTTATTCGTTTATGTTGTTCTTCTTTCTGTTTACTGGTAGAGATACTCTGTTTTGTTTACTTTTTGTTTATATGCATGATATAATACATATTTTTGTTTCTTTCCTATTTTTTATGCTTTCATGTGCTATATTACTGTTTGGATGTATCATGCTTTTATATTTTGTCAATAAAAAATTCCCCTACTCTTTTAGTGGGGTGGGGAAGGGGGGTTGGTTATAATGTTTTTCTTGTGTTTGGGGTTACTGTATGAAATAATACTTATTTATTCTTGATTTTCCTTTTTTTTTTTATTTTGTATGATGTAATACTGAATTGTATATAATTTATTATGCTTTCAATAAAAAATTCCCCTACTTTGTGGACAGAGGGCACTGTGTCTCTGTCCGTCAGGGTCTTGCAGTCCGAGATGGATGACACTGGAGGAGGAAGTTCTGTTACAGCAACATAGAAGGCTCCTGAGATGGCTGGAATGCACCAGGATGGTGGTCAGCAATCGGTCTCGAGTGGTGAGCCTCTCCCCTTGGACATGGATATGATTCCTGATGGTTCACGAACAGACGCGAGTTTCGTGACACCCCAGCTCCCAGTGGGATTTACTGAGCCAAATCAAGATTTACTGGCAGAGGAGAATTTATTGCGGTTAGCAGACTGGCTATGAACAGCCGAGAGGGAATACTCTGCAGCACAACACAGAGCCAAAGAGGAGAAGGCTAAAAGAAAGCACTCACTAAATCCGTCTCCTTTACAGATGCCAGATCCGAGTAAGAAGCTTTTTGTATTTTCAGCTAGCTCTCCAGGCAGGCTCGCACCCATGGGAACATGCACAACCTTACCTCCTGCTGATTCTTTGCACTCTTCCTCTTGGTCAGTGGATGCAGCCCTGGAAGGCCCAGGTTGGACCTTGCGAGCCTCCGGTACGTGGATTCCGGATCCAGAGGTGCCACGTCCTGGTTTTCCTACTATTTCGGCCTAAGTCTCTGGGTCTCCCGCAAAACTACCCTCAGTCCCTGCCCTAGCTATACAAGCTGCTCAGTCTGAGGTGGAACATATGCCAGAGGAGCCCATTGTAGCAGACTTCCTGCTACCACAGGTACTATGTCTTTTTCACCTGCAGATACTGCTTCCTCTGATATTTTTTGGATGCCAATACTGGTCTGCTTTCTCGGCAGGCGGTGGTGGTGGGAGGGCCTTCCCCAATCTAATGACATTGCAGTACCAGCTCAGGAGCAAACGGAGGCCCCCACTTATGCTAGTCTCCTGAAAAAAACTGTAGAGCTGGCAAAAAGGCATTATGCAGTTCGCCTTTGATTTTTGGGACCTTTAAATGATACCCCTAGTTGATTTTATGTGGGGAAAGTTCTGTTTAAGCAACAAATGGGATTTTCTCCAACAGAGGTATATGCCCTCATCCATTTGTCAGGGGAACAATCATTTGATATCAGTTTTTGGTCTCCAGATATCTTAGATAGATTCTGGTTAAAATATGCCACCATAAAGACCAACCCCTCATGGGAAAAGTTCCAGGCTATACCCCTTACCAAACAAACTTTCAAGGTTATAACTGTCCTTTTTCGCAGTCAAGGGGTCAATATAATGGATATTCTGTAGTGGCTCAAAAAAAGATGTAAAATTCAGGGCAACCCCGATCCCATTCTGGATGTTGAAGGATTTTGGACCGGGGGCTGGAGGGTGAAAATTAATCTCCATCATGATGACTCCGGTTTACAATATCTTCTGAATTTTTTTATATCGGCCGTGACAAAGGGTTTATTTTTTACCCAGGCCATCCGCGTCACTGTTACAAGTGTGGGTCTCCCAGACATTTAAGTTGCACATGTGATGTTATCAAATGTGCCCAGTGTGGGGAATTGGGACATTCAATGCTTCATTGCAGAGGCCCCTTGAAGTGCAGTTTGTGTGAAGATGGCCATTCATTCACGGGCTGCCCGTGGGCATCTCGTTACACTTCAAACAATGACTATGCCATACAGGACTATTATATTAACTCTGCTTTAAAACAGGCCAACAGACATCCATCTAGCCTTTGGTCTTCCCCCCTCAAGAACCTTTTACTTGCCAAGCGGCTTTGGCAGTAGCTCCAACCACCACTACCCCAATGGTGGTTCTACATACTGAACAGATTTCTCTCGAACCTGACATCTCTGTCCCAGTACCTGTGTTATTGCTTGGAGGCCCTGCCCAGGATATACCCCCTCCCCCCTCCCGGTCTCTGACCCTTTCAGGTGGTTGGGAGATGCAGGAGTACTAGAAGAAAGGGTGGGGAAGTCACACTGCCCATGGCAGATCCTGTCTCTACATAGAACAAATTTGATGGTCTTCCTACGGAAGAAGGTGATCTGGGCTCAGAGTCAGATTCAGCCTCCTTTCACTCCTCCCAGACTGATGGAGTTCAGAGGGTGAACTCCCCATTGAAGAACAAGACCCTAAACCTCAGGCTCGGAGGATGGGTACAAGAGCATGGGTCAAGAAAAAACACTGATGAGAAGTTTCTAGGCCTACTTCATTATATAACATTGCTGTAGCCTGTTTAAATGCTAACAGCATAAAATCTGATTGGAAAAGGACAGTAACGTATGCACAACTGGACTCTGCCCCTTATGACATGATTTTCTACAGGACACTAGGTTACATTCCATGGAGGATATGTCTTCTGCTAGCTCTGCATGGTTATATGGTGATTCCTTTTGGTCAATGGGGGAATATGAATGCAGTGGAGTGGGAATCTGTTTAAATAACCCTGATATTAATGTGATTCACCAGGTAGACATAGTTCTGAGCAGAGCTTATTTGCTGGATGTTTTATTGCATGGTGCTGCTTTTCAATGTATAAATGTGTATGCCCCACAACAAAAGAAAGCAAGGATTGACCTGTTTCAGGTGATCCAACCTTATCTTTTCACCTCAAGTTATATTCTTTTGGGTGGTGACTTTAATTGCAGTAGGTATAAGACAGATAGGGGGTCTCAGACATTCAAGGTTTTGTGCAATGTTTCTTGTCTTAATACTCTTTTGACCAATTGCTGCCTGATTGATGCTTTTGATAAACCTAGGTGTAGCCCTCTAAAAACTTATTTAAGAGAGGTGTTTACCACCAGAATTGATTATTGGTTCATTTCTCAAAATCTGGATATTATCCAAACCCTTACTGTCCCGGTACCCTCTTCTGATCATGTGCTTTTAAGTCTTACGGTCTCAAATTATGAAAAAATGGGGAAGGGTCCGGGGTACTGGAGGATGAATCTTACTTTGCTTAATACCCCAATAGTGTATGAGGGCTTTCAGGGGCTTCTACAGGCCAGAAAATTGTTATATTTCTTATACGATAACGTTCAGACTTGGTGGGAGGACACAAAAAGGGATATACAATCCTATTTTAAGATAATAGATAAACGCATAGGTAAATATAAAATGGATAAGTACAAATTATATAGAATGGATTTGCAAACTCTGTTATCTCAACAGAATTAATACCACTTAGACTTATCTGCTCAAACTTCTCTGGTCAAACAAAAGATGACTGATATCCAGTATGATATATATAAATCATTGGTGGCTGAACAGAGGTTCGGGACTCAAGGGACACAGGATTTTACCAATCCACTTCAATTTGGTCTTTCCCAAAATCAAAAAAAAACAAAAAACATAAAGGTAATAACCAGGAGATCAGAAATTCTAACTGAACTTGATAGCCACTTTTCCACTATGTTCCAGACTCCTACTGGTGATCTGAGTGATACTGATTCATGGTTGGCAGGATGTGATCTGCCCCATCTATCCAACTTTTCAGAAACAATATTGATTCAACCTATTACAGCTTTACAACTTCAGGGTGTAATAAACTCTATGCTAGTGGGTTCTGCACCAGGCCCTGATGGCATTCCATATGAGTTATATAAACACATTGCAGACATACTACTGCCAGAACTAGTGATACTATTTAATAGAATGTTAAAGGATGAACAGTTACCACCTAGCATGTGGGAAGGCCTTGTTATATTTTTATATAAGTCCGGTATCAGGTCCCAGTTGTTTAACTGGAGACCGATTTCACTCTTGAATGCTGAGTTTAAGATTTTTTCTAAATCGTTGCCAAATAGATTGGCACTGGTAGCCAGTGACCTGATACACCCTTTATCAAATGTGTAGTATTCTGGGTAGATCTATTTTTGATAATTTAATTTTACTTAGAGAAATTTGGAATAGAGGCCAAACAGGTGAACTTACTGGGTTTCTTTTCACATTTGACCAAAGCAAGGCCTTTGATAGGGTTCTCCGTGGATATCTTTGGAAATGCTTGGAAAAACATGGCAACCCATCTAATTTTATTAGTTGATTACAGGTAGGATACCGACGTGCTACTATAAAACCCTATTGTAATGGCTGGACAGGTAAATCTATTAAACTACAAAAGGGCCTGCGCCAGGGTTGCCCTCTTAGTCCATTTTTGTATATAGAAACATAGAAACATAGAATGTGATGGCAGATAAGGACCACTTGCCCACCCAGTCTGCCCATTTCCCTACCTAATGGATAAGCTGCAGATCCTAGTTAACCAGCAGCCTACTTCTTCCTATCCCCACCCCTTAGAATTGCCTTATGACTGTCCCATGCATGCTTGAATTCCACCACTGTTTTTGACTCCACAACCTCCTCTGGAAGGCTGTTCCATGCATCCACCACTCTCTTTGAAAAAATACTTCCTTACATTACCTCTGAGCTGCCCCCCCATCTTCAAATTGTGCCCCCTTGTTCTTGCACACCTCTTTTTCTGAAAGATGGTACCCTTTTGGATTTTGTTGATTCCCTTGAGGTACTTGAAAGTTTCTATCACGTCCCTCCCCCTTCCTCGAGGCTATACATATTAAGCTCCTTAAGTCTCTCTACATATGTCTTCCGGTGCAGACCCTGCACCATTTTAGTTGCCCTCCTCTGGACAGCCTCCATCCTGTCTATGTCGTTGCGGAGATTTGGTCTCCAGAACCACACGCAGTACTCCAGATGGGGTCTCACCAGTTGTCTGTACAGAGGGATAACAACTTCTTGTTTTCTACTGGTGATGCCTCTCCCTATGCATCCCAGTATCCCCCAGCCCTCCTTACTGCCCTCTCACATTGGTTGCCCACCTTTAGGTCATTTGATATGACTACCCCCAGGTCCCTTTCCATTTTTGTTGTTGTTAGTATTTCACCCCCCATTGTGTACTCTTCCCCTGGGTTTTTGTTTCTTAGGTGCATTACCTTGTACTTCTAAGCATTGAATCTAAGCTGCCATACATTTGACCACTCCTCTAACCTTGCCAAGTCCCTTCTCATCCTTTCTACCGACCTTGTGCATCAACACTGTTGCAGATCTTTGTGTCATCTGCAAAGAGACATACTTTTTCTTCCAGTCCCTCTGCATGGTCGCTTATAAAGACATTGAAGAGGACCGGTCCTAATACTGAACCCTGCAGTACCCCACTAGTAACCCCCCTTTTCTTCAGAGTGGACTCCATTTACTATTACCCTCTGTGTCCTATTCTCCAACCAATTCTTTACCCAGGCTACCACCCTGGGACCCACTTTCAGGCTGGCTAACTTGTATATTAATCTTTTGTGTGGGACTGTGTCAAATGCCTTGCTAAAGTCTAGGTAGGTCATGTCCATAGTCCCTCCCTGATATACTACTTTGGTCACCCAGTCAAATAAATCTGTTAGATTTGTCTGACATGACGTTCCTGCTGTGAATCCATGCTGCCTTGGGTCGTGTGCCCCTCTGGCCTCTAGGTACTCCACAATTCTTTCCTTCAGAAGTGATTCCATCATTTTCCCTATCACTGAGGTTAAACTAACAGGTCTGTAGTTTCCTGCTTCTGCCTTGCTCCCACTTTTGTGAAGTGGAATCACATCTGCCCTCCTCCAGTCCTCAGGTACCACCCCATCCTCCCATGATTTGTTAAAGAGGGTAGTCAGTGGTGTCACTAGTTCTACCCTTAGTTCATTTAGAATTCTGGGATGAATCCCATCAGGCCCCATTGCTTTGTCCACCTTCAGTTTTAAGAGTTCTTTCAGAACCCTTTTTTTCTGTAAATGGACTGGTATCAATTTCTATATCCAGAGTGTTTCTGTTGTTTGGTTTAGGTACCTCCCGCTCTTCATTTGTAAATACTGAGCAAAAATATTTGTTTAGTATCTCTGCCTTTTCACAGTCACCCTCTGTCCACCCCCCTCCCCTTTATTAAGCCTCACTATCCCTCCCTTGGTCTTTCTTCACTCCCTGATGTACCTATAAAAGGTTTTATCCCCCCCCTTCTTAACTGAGTTGGCTATCTTTTCCTCAGTTTGGGCCTTTGCTCTTCTGACTGCCTTCCCAGCTTCCTTTTGCTTTACCTTCTTTGGATCCATTAATTCGTAAGTTGAATCAAGATATGAATATTACAGGTTTGTCCTTTTCCAGCTTGGATCCAGAAATTAGGACCATCGCTTATGTGGACGATTTATGTCTTCTTTTGGCAGATACACAGTCTTACACAAGAGCTGGCCAAATCTTGTCCTTGTTCTCTCAGTGTACAGCAGCTCAGTTAAATTTACACAAAAGTAAATGCTTACAAATTGGCAATGAACACCTTGAATGGGACAAGATTATTAGTGTTTCTGTACTTTCAGAACCCTGTAATATTCTTGGGGTAATTTTCGGGAAAGGAGACATGGCTCTCTTAAACTGGCAAACTAAGATTCAACAGGCACAGACCAAAGTTGACTTATGGAACAAATGGAAGATGGCAAAAACTAAGAGAGTGTATATGGTTAAAACTTTTTTGCTCTCCTTGTTTTTACATATTAGTGTTGTATACTCTTTGCCAAAATAATTAGAAACCAAGGTGTACAGTTTGTTTTTTTCATGCTTATGGGGCAATCGGCTTAGTCCGGTAAATCGAGGTATTTTACTTCTGGAAAAGAAGCAGGGAGGCCTTAAGATGGTCCACCCGATTCTTTTCTTTTTTTCGATGTTTGCATTCAAAAACCTTGGTCGTCTTATTGACCAAAGATAAACTATGGATCCCATGGGTCAAAGACAGCCTTAGCCCAATACTACAGATTTGGCCTCTACATGGAATAATCCCCAAACAAAGATCCCTACAGACCCTTCTGGGTCATTTTCTTTCCGGTTTTGGAAAAATTAAACTCTGGTCATTAACAAAAGATCATTTTCTTTCTATTACTAGGAAACAGCTCTACCAAATAATTTTGCATAAATTCTTTTTAGAATCCTCCCCTTTTATTACACGAACCATTTCGGAGAGAGCACAAATAAGGAACATGTTGACTTTGTTTACCCCCACATATGTGGGATGTCATGTGGTTATCTGCATTGGGTAAATTAAATGTAAAAGGCAATCTAAAACACAAAGGACTGGAAGAAAGATTTTGTCCTAGACTCACGTGTATAACTGAAATAGAAACAATAGATCATTTATATTTTACATGTCCTTTTATTCAGTCATTCTGGTCATTGGTAGGGCAAACTTGGAGTACCTCTCCCTTTAAGGATGTGACCTTTGAGATATTGTGTCTGGGTATACTCCCTTCCACATGGACGGTATATAATGCACAAAGTATATGGATTTTATTGGCATGTTTTAAATATCACATTTGGAATGTTAGATGTCTTTTATCTCTTCAGCAAATTGAATTTAATGAATTACAATTATTTCACGTGATATAGTCTTTTATTTTGACAATTAAGACTTCTGAACAAAATCTTTTTTCTGCTCAGGTATTTCAGGACCTGTGGGGGAATGTCCAATGGAATCTCTGACCAGTGAGCTTTTGCCTTGAAGTTTGTGTTGGGGAGCTGTTTGGATCACCCCACAAGACGTTAAGATATGTGTTATCCCTTTGGGGAAGATAGGGAGTCTGCGTTCCATTTTTTTCAATGACCTCCTTTTTTTTCTTTTTCCCAGTCTATGCCAGCATTCATGACAGAGGAGAGGAATATCCACTGGATTCTGTAAGATGGACAGCTGCCAGGTGTAAGTAGACTTTGTGTTGCCATGCATTAAACAGAGGCCGGAATAGAATCTATGATACCCACATCTTCCTTCCTGCTCCCCTTTCTCTACTGGTTTTCAGCATGCAGGGAGTTTGCCACTGTTCTGGGGGGGGGGTTCTTTCTTTATTTTGAATTTAAGATGTATGAAAGTAAATGGTTTTCTTTTATATTGCGGTGCGTGATATTACACTATTGACTTATGTTTATCTTCAATATTGTATTCTGTATTCCCCTATTCCTAAAGCAGGGAGGGGGAAGAGGACCACTGCATTATATTTGGTTTTAAGTCTATAGGTATGATGTAACACTGTTTTGTGTTTACAATTTCTTCTTATGAATCTGTAAGATTTAATGTAGATTTGTTTACAATTTATGGTAGGATTACAGTAATCCCCACAATTTCGAGGGGGGGTACTTTGTCATTTTCCATGTGTACTACTATTGGGATGTATGTTTACACTAATTACAGTTTTTAATATTTCTTTCATTTTTGAGTGTGCTGTAACACTATTTTCTTAAAACTTTTCTTTCGAGAGGAGGATGGGGGGAGTCGGATTCTGCAATCTCTTTTTTAAGGATTTGATATTGGGATGTAAACTTATAATACCTACGTTTTGGTTTCTTTTACCCTAATCTTGTAAATAGTTCCGTGTGAAGTAATACTATTTGTTAGAATTCTTTTCCCAGTTTACAACAAAAAAAATAAAAAATTTCCCCTACTCTTTTAGTGTGTGTGCGTGTGTGTGTGTGTGTGTGTGGGGGGTTCTTTCAATATTAAGATACGATTTGGGCTCTACATCCATGTTAGAAAGTATATTAGGACACGTATGACTGTAATACATATTTGATTTTATTATGATTTGTACTTTTATTTTGTGTGAGACGACATTGTTTTGTATTGATTTGATTTTGCTGTTCTAACAAAAAATTCTCCTACTCTTTTGGTGGGGGGAGGGATGCTTATAGTATTTTAGTTATGTTTTGGGTTTTCAGTATGCGGTAATACTCTTTTGTGTTTATGTTTTCTCCTTTTTTGTGATTTTGTATGAAGAAATACTGATTTGTTTATATGTTCTTTTAAGTTATGAATAAAAAATTCCCCTACTCTTTTTGAGAAGCTCCATGGGATCTTTAACATCCACCTGAACTACCACCAGAACAGGCAGATGGGACCTCGGTTTAACGTCTCATCCGAAAGACGGCACCTCAGGAGTGCAGCACCCTGACAGCTGAGAACAGAACCTAAATTCATGTATTCATTTAGCAATTATTCCATATTCTGGTACATGTTACCTCTCCTATTCGCCTAAATTCTACTGTTTGGTTCAGACCGACTGCTAACAACAACATTTGAAGAGGCTCCTGTCTCTTCTCAAAGCCCTTTGTCCTGTTATTAGCAATGGTTATGATCTTTTCAATTCTCAGTGTACAGAGACTTCCCTGTGCCATTCTTGATAAAGTTATTAATATTTTGACTACTATTGAGACTATGGTCATGTAATTCTTTTGTGGCCCAACAAGCTTTTCCTTGTAGATCTCTATAAAACATACCAGTGGTGTAAAGGCCTCTCTTAGCCCTAGAAGGTGGTCCAACATGCTTTGAGTGCTGTCCCATAGCTGTTTACTGTAGCGTTTGTACATTTCCCCAATATGCATGATAGGGATCCCTTGATCTGCCCACATCTTGTACAAGTGGGGTCCTTAGTTTCCCCACATGGAACAATTTTTGTTGTGTAAAATGTATATTATTTACAACTTTATACTGCATAAGGTGCATGTGATCTGCTTTAGTATATTTATAAGTACTCCTCCATAGCTCTGACCAGTCTAAGTTAATTTCATTAGTTTTCATAGCTTATTCCCAGTACTTCCCAACTTCTGTCTGTGAATCCCCAGTTGCCGTGATAAGATGCCCATATACCCTGGAGATGGTATGGGGTTTGTGGGTTATAACCCATAAGGGGGCAATTTGTTGAGTGAATCCATTTGGCCATGGTGGAGTTCCCATGTAGTTTGCCACTGCGAGTGTCATTTGCAGGAAATTAAACACTCTGCTTTAGTTTGTTTCATGCTTATTTCTGATAGTGGCAAATGATATCAGTGACCTATGTATAGCAATATGGTATAACAATGTTATGTTGAGGTTTCCCCTGAAATTGGCTTTAAGGGTTTTCCATCCTATTTTGATATTAGGCTTGCAGTACAGGGGTTGACTTGTGTCCTTGGCTGCAACACTTTGCACAGCTGGCCATGCACTCAGACCAGACACTTGGCATATCTGTTATTGAGAGTGGTAACTTCTTACTTATAGCACCATAGGAGCAAACTTTCATTTTTTGTGGGAGGGGGCTCAGCTACTGGCTGGGGGTCTGGGGTGTTTGGTGTTCTGTGGTGCATTTTGAGGGTTATACTGAAGAGATTACACAGTATAAAACACCATTTAAATCATAGCACAGTACCCAAATTTGCCTACTTTCCTGCAGGGCATTTTGACTCCTAAATAACAAGCATTTGTCAATGCCGAGTGCTGTCTTGCTGGCATTGGCATTGGCAGTGCAGGAGTTACAGAGCTGCATAATAGGAATGGCAGTGAAGTATTGAACTGATGCCAACCCCACCCCTCCCTGCAGAGACAGACAGGCATTGGGGTGTGCCTTTGGGTCGTCGGCCATAATGCTCATGCCATTTCATCTCACACTACTCTGCAGACACCAACAAGTATTGCGGTGTGCCTTAGGGTCTTCAGGCCTTACGTTCACCCCATTCCATAAGGAAATACACTGAGATGGGTGCAGTATAGGAGAATGAGGTGAACTTTGGGGCTGAAGAGTCCAAGGTACACCTTGATGACTGTTGCTGGCTGTAGGGTGGGGTGGAGGTGGAATGGCGTGAGCATTACAGTTGACAATCCCAAGTCACACCCCTGATGCCTTTCAGTCTCTACAGGTTGGGGTGTTATGGTTGGAAACCCTAATGCCCTGGGCGTTTGTTGGTATTTTCACTCCAAATTTTCATCATGGGCTTTTTGTGACCCCAGCTCATGAACAGTGGCACTATTAGTTTGTTAACTGAAAGGTGATTTTGCACAGTGACTGCTCCATTTGGCGCCACGGGTGAGAAAACACATTTCAGGCAGGATGTGAAAAATGACAGCTATGCTGTTCATGAGAAGCTGTAAAAAAATGGCAATGTTGAAAATCTGGAGTGAAAATATGAAAAATTGGTGAAGTCACAAGCATGTGTAGAAATTGTACAATGCACGCCCGTAATGCAATTATTTTGGGGATTTTTTTAACCAGATTTTCAACATATGCATTTTGGGACCTCTGCTCATGAACAGTAGCACTGTAATTTTGTTAATCTGTCCCAAAAGTTGATTTCCCACAGTGACCATACCATTGTGAGCCACATGTGGAAAAACACATTTTGGGCAGGATGTGAAAAATGACAGTTGTACTGTTTGGGGCTTTGCAGAGGGACTGGAAGGAAAAGTATGTCTCTTTGCAGATAACACAAAGATCTGCAACAGAGTTGATGCACAGGGTGGAGTGGAAAGGATGAGAAGGGACTTGGCAAGGTTAGAGGAATGTTCAAATGTATGGCAGCTTAGATTCAATGCTAAGAAGTGCAAGGTAATGCACCTGGGAAACAAAAACCTAGGGGAAGAGTACACAATTGGGGGTGAGATACTAACAACAACAAAAATGGAAAGGGACCTGGGGGTAGTCATATCAGATGACCTAAAGGTGGGCAAGCAATGTGAGAGGGCAGCAAGGAGGGCTGGGGGGATACTGGGATGCATAGGGAGAGGCATCACCAGTAGAAAACAGGAAGTTATTATCCCTCTGTACAGACAGCTGGTGAGACCCCATCTGGAGTACTGCGTGCAGTTCTGGAGACCCAATCTCCACAAAGACATAGACAGGATGGAAGCTGTTCAGAGGAGGGCAACTAAAATGGTGCAGGGTCTGCACCGGAAGACATATGAAGAGAGACTTAGGAGCTTAATATGTATAGCCCTCGAGGAAAGGAGGAGGAGGGAGACATGATAGAAACTTTCAAGTACCTCAAGGAATCAACAAAGTCCAAGAGGGTAGCAACTTTCAAAAAAGAGGTGAGCAAGAACAAGGGGTACAATTTGAAGATAGAAGGGTGCTCAGAGGTAATTCAAGGATTTTGTCACAGAGAGGGTGGTGGATGTATGGAACGGCCTTCCAGAGGAGGTTGTGGAGTCACAAACAGTGGTGGAATTCAAGCATGCATGGGACAGTCATAAGGCAATTCTAGGGGTTGGGGGTAGGAAGAAGTAGGCTGCTGGTTAACTAGGATCTGCAGGTTATCCATCAGGTAGGGAAATGGGCAGACTGGGTGGGCCAAGCGGTCCTTATCTGCCATCAAATTCTATGTTTCTATGTTTGTAAGGAGGTGTGATAAAATGGTAATGGTGAAAATCTGGAGTGAAAATATTAAAAATCGTCTAAGTTACGAACGTGCGTGGAAACCTTTTTTTTTCTTACCTAGAGAGACACACTAAGCTGAAAGCGTGTTTACAGGTGTGACTTAGGAGCACAAGGAAGTTAAATGACTTGCTCAGGGTCACACAGCATGCAAGTGGGGGCTGTGGGATTCAAACCCAGGTCTCCAGATTTGCAGCTCAGAGTCTTAAACCAGTGTGCTATACTGCCTCCCTATACTGTGCAATGCACGCTCATAACACAGTCATTTTTGGGAATTTTTTCAGCAGATTTGCAAGATAGGCTTTTTGAGACTCCACCTCATCAACAGTGGCACAGTTGTTTTATTAATTGGTCTCAAAAGGTGATTCTGCGCAGTGACAGCGAAATGACCTTTCGAGACTGAATAATGAGATGACACTGCATGTGTTCATGAGTTGGGGTCCCAAGAACCCCATGTTAAAAATTGGAGCCAAAATAAAAAAAAATGGCTGAGATATCCACCTAAGTTGACCCACCCATTTATGCCATTATACAGCTTACCGGCAATTCTTCAGTTCGCGGGCGGCTTTAAAGAGTCCACACGTGTTTCTGTTCCACCGAAGAATGCAGCGCCAGACCTCCAGAGATAAGTATGGGGTGAGGGAGTGGTGTTGGGAGGTGGGGTGTGTAGAGGGTGGGGAGGGTTGGGGGAGGTGGGTCCCATAGACAGCGGACCATTTTCTTTTTTTCAGGTACAAAAAAAAACAACAGACACTCCCCTGTGGGACAGTTTTCTTTCTTTAGAAGTGAAAACAAATTTTGGGCACACTGGGGTGGGCTCCCAGTGTGCCCCATGACTTTCGGAGGGCCTGATGTTGGCAACACTGGGGTGGGCTACCAGTGTGCCACACAATGTAGGGGGGCAGACATGCTGACACTGGGAGTGCACCCTGATGTTGTCTTCCTTTGAGGATTGTGTGGTAGCAGCTCTGTTGCCATCTTTATTGAAATGTTTCACCAGTAAAGGCACATCGGGAGGCATGTCATCTGTGCCGCTGCATGATGAGCTTGTCTCTGATTGCAGCAGCACTTTTCTTACAAGTTGTGTCCACTTTACATAATGCATGTGCCAGTGCTAGCATGCTGGCTTATTGGGGAATGAGGGACGCACCTACTAAAGTGTGCCTTGCATTTGCCAACACTGACACACCTCTGAAATGTGCTACTAGCACAAGATGTTGCTTGCACATTTGCAAAGCCAACATAAAAAGGGAGATAAGGGCCTTATCTCCCTTTTTATGTTTGTTTGCACACATGTGCAAGAAACATAGTGCCACCATATGAGTTTTCGTAGGTCTGTCTCCCCCACTTCCAATGCCCTGCTCCCTTTTGCAGGCATGGCCGCACTGTGCAAATGAATGTCTGAGCTGTCTATGACAGCCGTTCAGATGCAGTGGTGTACAGTTGAAAGCAAAAAACTGCTGCAATCAGCAGTTTGTAACGTGTAGGCAACTTGCATACTGCCGCCGGCAGGTAATTTACATACTGCTGTCGACAGTATGCAAAGTGCCTGCACTCAGCACTGCATCCTGAACACAGCCGTCATAGACAGCTCCCTTGTTTTCAAGTTCCCCTCTCTCCAACCACTGAAGTAGCATGCTGGGAGCCCACGCCAGCGTGCTCATGTGCTCCTTCCCTGCCGCACACCGTATGGCTGACCGGGGTGTCCAATCCCTCGTTGGCTCCGTGGGCCCCCCGACTTGGTGCCACCCAGCGGCAAAGTCAGGAACATGACGGGCGCCCAACTCTGTTGGCTCTAATGAACCCTCAAAAGAAAAACAGATTTCAGTTGCCATGCTGGGAGCCCACCCCAGCGTGGCACAAGTCCGTTGTCTTCCTAAAAGAGAAAAACACCTGAAAACAAAAACGGTCCCTCGTTGATTGTCTTGCCCCTCCCCAACCCCAACCTAACCTCTGTGCATCCACCTCTCACACCCCTGACCCCATACCTACCTCCAGAGTCTGGCACAATGATCTTTGTGGACCGGGAACACGTCTGCACTCTTCAAAGCCAACCATGAACTGAAGAAATGCCGGTAAGCTGTATAATGGCATAAATGGTTTTCAACTTTAATTCTATATCTAGAAGCTGATTTTTTTCACCAAATTTTCAACATGGGGTTCTTGGGGCCCCACCTAATAAACTCAGTCACTGTAATTTTGTTATTCGGTTCTGAAAGGTGATTTTGCTGTCACTGCACAGAACCACCTTTTGAGACTGAGAAACAATATGACAGTGTCACAGTTCACGAGGTAGGCCCCCCAAAACCCTATGTTGAAAATTTGGTGAAAAAATTCCCAGAAATTACTGTTTTAAGAGCATGCATTGTGCAATTCCTATGCACGCTCGTAACTTCGCAAATTTTTAATATTTTCATTCCAGATTTTTAACATTGCCATTTTACCACACCTCCTTATGAGCAGTACTGCTGTCATTTTTCATATCTTGCCCAAAATGTGTTTTCGCACATGTAGTGCCCAATGGCGCGGTTGGTGTGCGAAATCAATGTTAGGGACAGATTAAGAAAATCACAGTGGCACTGTTCATGAGCAGAGGTCTTAAAATGGCTATGTTGTAAATTTGGTGACAGAAGTTCATAAAATGACTGTGTTACGAGCATGCATTGCGCAGTTTCCACGCACCTTTGTAAGTTCACAAATTTGTATTATTTTCAGTCCAGATTTTCAATACTGGCATTTTTTCACACCTCCTTATGAACGTACAGCTGTCATTTTTCACACCCTGGCTGAACTGTGTTTTCACACTTCTGGCACAGAAATGCGTGGTCGCTGTGGGAAATCAGTGTTCGGGACAGATTAAGAAAATCACAGTGACACTGTTCATTAGCGGAGCTCCCAAAATGCTTGCATTGACAATCTGCTTCAAAATATCCCCAAACTAATTACATTATGGGTGTGCGTTGCGCAGTTTCTACGCACGCTAGTGACTTCAGTTTTTTTATATTTTCACTCCAGATTTTCAACATTGCCATTTTTTACACCTCCCCATGAACAGTACAGCTGTCATTTTTCACATCCTGTTCGAAATGTGTTTTTTTACCTGTGGTGCCAAATGGCGTAGTCACTGTGCAAAATCAGCCTTCGGCTAACGAACTGATATTGCCACTATTCATGAGGTGGGGGTCACAAAAATCCCATGTTGAAAATTTGGAGTGAAAATACCAATGAACGCCTGGAGCATTAGGGTTTCTGACCATAACACCCCACCCTGTAGAGACTGTCAGGCATCAGGGGTGTGACTTGGGATTGCTGCCTGTAATGCTCATGCCATTCCACCTCCACCCACACCCTGCAGTCAGTGACAGGCATCGAGGTGTGCCTTGGACTCTTTGGTCCCAAAGTTCACCCCATTCTCCTATACTGCACCCATCTCACTGTATTTCCTTATGGAAAGGGGTGAGCATGAGGCCCAAGGACCCCAAGGCATACCGTGACACTTGTCGGAGTCTGCAGGGTAGGGTGTGGTGAAATGGCATGGCCGTTATGCCTGATGACCCAAAGGCACACCCCGATGCCTGTCAGTCTCTGCAGGGTGGTGGCGGGGTTGGCTTGAGTTCAGTACTTCACTGCCATTCCTATTATGCATCTCTCTAACTCCTATATTGCCAATGGCAATGCCAGCAAGCAAACATTCGGCATTGACAAATGCTTGTTATTAAGTAGTCAGAATGCCCTGCTGGAAAGTAGTTCCTCCTGTACTGCTTTCTTCCATCAGTATCTAATGACACAGTGCTACAGGATCTGCCAACTCTTGTTATTCAAAACAGCATGCTAGTTTCAAACTTCCAGCTAAAAATGCAAGCCCACATACTGTACATAGAGCTAACACTGTACAGGGGATGGGAATTCCATGTGTTTGCAGCTGCTAACTGTTATACTTCTGTTTGGTTGTGATGATTGTTTGTGAATCATCAGTTACCTACTTAAATTACAACCACAATTATGCTCAGACTGCATGGAGGCAGGCATTTAATTAGTAGTAAAGCACAACTCAGCTTCAGACTCAGTTTGTACCTTAGACTTTGCACCCCCCGCTGCCTCACCTTCCAATTAAATATATCAGAAAAAACAGCCTACAATAGGATTATTATGCTTTTTAAAACATGGGCAGGGACTGAGCTCAGGGAGGGTGGATTAATAATGGGTCAAGGCCTCAAGGGGGTGGGGGTTCAGGAGATTACAGGCCAAACAGAACGGAGACTCAACCCCCACCCCCTTGTGGCCTTGCCCCATTAATAATTCACCCTTCCTGAGCTGAGTCCCTGCCCATGTTTTAAAAAGCACAATAATGCTATCGTAGGCTAGTTCTTCTGATATAGTAGGAACATGAGGCAGTGGGGGAGGAGGGGAGCAAGTCCTACATACTAATACTGTAGGCCAAAGGGAGTTTTTATGTGAAGTTGTATTTAAATAAAAAAAGATGCTGTGCATATGGCAGACCAGTCCCCTCCTAAAGCCAAATTCTGGTGAAATGACACAACTGCATACCAGTGGTGTCAAAAAGCAGCAAGACGCTGAGGTGAACAATTTTAGCACTGTCTGACTAGACAGATCTTTAGCATTTTAGCTCCTCTGGCTTCAATCTCCTTTTAAAGTTACTGGTGATGTTGTTAACTTAGTAACTTCCAGTCACCCCTCTGCTTTTAAAGAAGAGAACTGTCCAGTCCGGCTGTACTGAACATCCCCGAGGAACAAGACAGCATCTGCAATAAAAATATCCCAAAACTGAACGCCTGCATCCATTCTAGTTTGGTAAGTGACCAAAAGACATAGTAAATCCATCAATTAGGATCCCATCACTGCTTTTATTTGTATAAAGAGCAGGGCACCCCTATACAGCTTACCTTTAACATTGCGGATAATTACATACAAAATCAGACACACCAGAATATAATAATTTAAAGAAGTCTTAAATTTAATGCAGCACGATTCCCCCAAATTACTTTCATCTTCTTAGTTTAGAAGGCTCACCAGGGAGTCAGGGACCAGGCCTCGCCCCTCGTTGCTGACACAGTCAGGTCTCTGCAGTAATTCTAATGGAACAATACTTAACTAGATAATGGGTGCTCAAATTAATCAGGTCATGGTCCCGTGGCTCTCTATGTTTGTTTGCTAGCTGGATTGAGTCACCTCTTTTTCTGAGTGCACCTACATTCCTGAAATTCATGCATCTGATCTGTAATGGGTTCTCCTCACAGAATTTGTACCACTGCCCTTATAATCCTTCCAAAATACAGTATGCTCTTCTGCTCTGCATCTGTTTCTAATCTGTAACACTGCCATGCATCATGTTAGACCACAATCTAGTCCTCTTTCCCAATATGTTCAACTCATCCACGGACCACATATTGTTCTAAATATTTTTACCTGTATCCTTTCCTTTCCCAAATGCTGCCCTTTTTTAGTCCTGCACCCCTTAAAATTTGAACCCTTCTTCTGCACCCCTCTCAAAAGTAGTCCGCATCTCTCAGAAATTGTGTGCCTTTAGTTCTGCATGCCTTTAAAAATGTTCACTTTATACCTCTCCAAAACTTTAAACTTGTACCTCTGGTGTCCTCTGAGTCTGAGTCCTCACTCCTCCAGAGTTCCTCCAGCCATGGACTGTCTTCTGGACCATCCTGGTGCTCTCGCAGTGCCGGGCCGAGTCTGGCTGTCACTGATGAGTCACTCTGCTCGCGCATGGTGGTGCTGACTGAGTCAGACTCCGACCGGACTGATTGAACGTGGCACCCAGCTCCTCTAGTACTGACTGCAACCTACCAAATGCATGGCTGAGCAAAACAAATGGCAGATAGTGGCAATGACATCAAAACTGGTACTGCTGCTGGCCGCTTGCACTCATGCTGGATGCTGTATATGCATGCTTGAGCCTGGGCCACTGCATGACTGCCCTCCCAACCACTGGTTCCACCAATCTAGATTAACAATTACTGTCCCTCCCAGACTCCCAAGCAAATGAAATTGCACGCTGAGAGAGTGTCACCTGACCCGACCCCCACCCCGGCCCTGGTGCTGCAGCCTCCAGAATGGGAAAACATTCTGTTTGGTTGCCCAGCAGTGCCCTGACAAAAAAAAAACTTACAACTCTGTCTGGGGGGGCCAGAAGCCCCCACTTTAACTTCAAGGGGGACTTCAGCCCCTCAGCCCCCCGTAGGGTTGGTCCTCATCTATAGCACAGTGCTCTGATGTCTACTCTCGTTTTTCCAGTCAGCTTTTTCTCTAACTTGAGCCACTGAGAGTGGTGTATCCCCCTTTGTTCTTAGATTCCCTGCCACTAAATGTTTACTACCATGTGTTCCAGATAATAAAGATATATATTAGGCAGTTTCAGCCCTCCCTTTTATTTAGGGTGAGACATCTTACTGTATGCCCTCCAGGCTACTGTACCATACCTTCCCATATGAACTTGGAAGTAATTAATGGCATGTTTTTGCTTAAAACAGGGCACTGGTAGCACTATATTCAACATATGTAAGAGATCTAGGAGTCTGGGCAGCAGATTCATTTTAATGATATTGATCCGGCTAATTAGAAATAGTGGCTGTTTGGTCCATTTGCTCAAATCGTGCTTCAGTGTGGTGACCAATCTGTCTAGATGTATCTTTTTAAGTGCTGTTCTATTCCAGGTGATTACTATTCCTAAATATTTTAGGTTTCTGGGAGACCATTAAACAGCCAGATCTGTAATGGTTTGCTTTTCTACACCATGATTTAAAGGCATTACTACAGTCTTTGCAACATTTAACATTTAGCTTGTAAGTTGACAGCTTGCTGTATTCTGAAATGAGTTTGAGTACTGCAAGCAGGGAAGTCTCTGGTGACAGTAACATAGAAACATAAAATTTGACAGCAGATAAGGACTGCTTGGCCCATCCAGTCTGCCCATTTCTCCTTACCTACACTATTACAGCAGACCATGCCTGACCTACAGCTCTTTCTGCCTCACCCTCTTCCTTTCCACAATGATTCCTTTGTGCTTATCCCATGCATTATTGAACCCCATCACAGTTTTCACCTCCACCATCTCTGCTGGAAGGCTGTTCCGGGAATCCACCACTTTTTCTGTGAATAAATACTTCCTCACATCTCTCCTGAATCTACTCCCCTTCCAGCTTCATAGCATGTTCCCTTGTTCCTGAGCACCTTTTCATCTGAAAAATACTTCCCTCCAGTACCTTATTTACCCCCACAAGGTATTTAAAGGCCTCTATATCATATCCCCCCCTCCATTCTCTGTTCCAGGGTGTACAGCTCAGGAGGGCACCCTGCCCTGAAGCATGCAGAGCCGTTCACCACGCAAAGACCTAAAGCCCCTGCTCAGGAGGGCACCCTGACCTGGAGCACACAGAGCCATTCGCCACACAAAGACCTAAAGCCCCTGCTCAGGAGGGCACCCTAACCTGGAGCACACAGAGCCATTCGCCACACAAAGACCTAAAGCCCCTGCTCAGGAGGGCACCCTGCCCCGGAGCACACAGAGGCATTTGTCACGCAAAGACCTAAAGGTACTCTCTCCACCGCAGCTCAAGGAACCTTAATCTTGAACGTTTGCTCCTGCCTTTGACCCGGTTTGAATCTTGGCTCCTTTTTTACTGAATTTTATTCATCGGGTACCAGCTACTGCTAGTTCACCTGCTACGGAGTTCCAGTTTGTGCTAATTAATTTAAAATTTCATACCTGGTGTGGACAGAAAGCAATTTCCAGTTTTATAACTGCTTTAAAAGATTGGTGCAGCCAGCTCCATTCCTAGTGTGCTTTGGCTGTACTTGCAAAGCCGCGCTGCTACTACTATAAATTACTTGTGCCTTTAAAATTAGGTTCCCCGAGTAGAACTTGGAAGCAAATGTAGTGTTAATTAACCTGATGAAGCTAGGGTAGGGCTGTAAGCTCAACTTGAATTTATTAACTTGCTCAAGTTTAAAAGATTGCACTGCTGCTGTTGAACTTCAGGTGCCATTTTCAAATCTACTTTCCATGAGAAGCACTCTGCATTTTCGGAACCATGCACTACATACAATATTAATCAGGCTAGAAGTGCTTCACTTGCAGCAATTTCAGAATTTAGTGCTTACACTTAAAGGGACAGTAAACATTGCAGAGGTCACTCAAATTGTGAAAGCCTATAACAAGATCTTTCAAATGAGGTATTAGGCTTACCAGTAAGTGTCAGGAGTCCTGAGTTATGAATACCTAAATCATCTGTAAATTAAAACAAGGCAGCAGCCATTTGACTGAATCATGAGACCAACAGTGATGTCACTGAGGGACAAGCTGTAATTAACAACATGCAGCTTGCCCCTCAGTGACATCACTTCCTGTTTTAACATGGCTGATGCCTTGTTTTCATTTACAGATTAATTAGATCATCATATCTCAAGACTCCTGACACCTACAAGGAAGTTCAGTGCCTCATATGAAATATATTTTCATAGGCTTTCACAATTTGAGTGACCCTTGCAATGTTTACTGTCCCTTTAATGAAACGCTGCATAGGTAAATTTAACTCCTTGAATATTTGGAACCTTGGGTAATTTACTCATGTTGGTGATATTTTAGCCGACTCAGGAATCACCTCCCTGCTAGGCTTCTTAGCTGGGTCAGGGCTCCTGTTGTGGGTGGTGGGCTTGTTACTTTTTCCAGTAGCCGTTTCATGTCTGCTCTCCACCCACCCCCCACCACTCCCACCCTTAGCTGGCCTTTGTTATGTAGTGCAGAGTGCTAGCCATGACTAGAGGGAGTGTTTTTACCTTTCTGCTCACTTTCCCATTTGCAGGCTATACTTCATCGACACCAGAGGGCGTGTGCATTTTATCTCAAGCTGCCTATCCTCCTTATCACAGTCTGTTTTTTCAGTCCTTTGCTGAATTTACACTGTACAAAATCCTCTTTTGCCCTAATCCCTAGGTCTAATTAACCACCTTTGTGCTACATACCCTTTACAACTATGGCCATCTCTCTGTCAAATTGCATAGCCACATCTCCTTGTGCATTACTCCTAATAGTTACTATTCTTTGTCCCTATCTTATGGATACCAGTTGTCAGTTGCCCACCCTCTGGAAATGGCTACTATACACACCCTAATGCCTTCATTTTTTCCAACATGCTAACTCAATCTCATCTGCCCCTAGCCACATCAACACTTTTTGTCACTAACAGGATAATTTACTATGTTGCCTATATAGTTTTCAACTCTTTTCTTAACTTTCTCCACCCTACCGACTACTTTCATCCATTGTAAACTATGGTACTTGCTACTCCTTGCACTAATATTGGCAGGGGATATTGAACTCAATCCAGGACCTGGTGGTAACATCTCCCACACTGACACAACGTGGAGTGATGTTTTCGTATGAATGTCAGGAGCCTTCCCCATAATTTAACTGAACTTGAGGCTTGGGTCACTCAATATAACCCTGACATTCTATGTTTGCCTGAGACCTGGCTAAAACCCTCTACCCCTGACTACCTGTGCCAGATACCTAACTAAACAAAATAATTAGGCAAGACAGGCCCTCTTCAAAGTGTGGTGAGGGTGTTGCAATATTCTACAAATCTCACCTCTTTTTACACCATAATGTCTCACTCAAGCTCTCACACTGTGAATCAATTCATGCTTCCCTTCTACTGGGCTCAAAGAGGTTACACATAGTATGTGCCTATAACCCTCCCACTGGTGGCATCACTGGTCTTGAGGAACTCCTTGCACAGGTTGACTCAGCCGTTGAACATAAAGAGGTCCTCATTTTGGGCATCCATAACCTAAACTGGTATGGAAAATCATGTCACTCCCTCCACACTTTGGTACAAGGCCATGACTTCCACTAACTAATCACTGACTCAACTAGGGTTATACCCCCCTAGATCTAGTTCTCTAATTGACTGGGTCCTCACGAACCATCTTGATGGTATAGTATCAGCAGGTACACTTGCAGATGCTGTTAGCAACCACTCCCCAATCTTCTGCATCTGGTGTGCTGCTAGACAACTGTCTCCACCTCCAAAACTTATTACCTTCCAAAATCTGGCCAATCTTAATCATGCACAATTTATGCATGATCTCTCTAGGATTGACTGGACACCCATCTTTGCCTCCATTAATGCTCAGTCAGCACTAGAATATTTCCTTACAAAATTTGGATATCTTCAGGACCACCATGCTCCCCGTGTCACTCGCTGTATTCGAGGCACACAAACTAAATGGCTCTCTAAGGATCTTCTTACCCAACTTAGGGTCAGGGACAAAAGCTGGTGCTGTTTTAAGGCCTCCGGGCTTCAGGGTGACTACAATAATTATAGGGCCCTGACAAACTCATGTAAGAGGAACATTCACCTTGCTAAAAGCTTGTTCTTTAAAGGCTTGTTAATAAAAGCTGCAGGCAACTCCAAGAAATTCTGGTCCATTTTAAAAACTCTCCTTGGTGCCAATAAATCGACTACCCCTAATGACATGATACTAAATGGCATGAATTGTAATAATCCAGTGACCATCGCTAATTATTTCAACTGCCTCTTCTCGGACTTATCTAACTACTCATCCTCCTTCCCTTTTGGTCACCCCACTCTTATTCCCATGGATACTGAACCCCTGCACTCTTGTCCAATGTTCTGGTTCCGGACCATCACTAGAGCCGAAGTCCTAAAACTGCTACTTGCTATCTCAGACACCACTAGCTCTGGTGCTGATGGTTTGGAACATAGGCTCCTGAAAGCTGCTTCCTCTCTCACAGGCTCCCCCCTTACTAAAATCTTTAACCTATTGCTATGCCATGGTGCAATTCCTGACATATGGAAGATAGCTAGAATAACTCCTATCCTTAAAAAGGACGATCCTAAAGACATGTCTATTGACCTATTGCTATCCTTTCAGTGCTCAGTAAAATCCTGGAAAAGCTAGTGGTGACCCAAACCATAGAGTATCTTCAAAAACACAACCTCCTCTCCAGTTCCCAGCATGGATTCCGCAAAGGCCACAGTATATCAACTGCCCTTCTAAAACTAGTCAGCGACATCTGCACTGCTATGGAATCTGGTCTCTTGGCTGGTGCAATCTTTATTGACTTAACCAAGGCTTTCGACCTGGTTAATCATACTCTTCTGCTTAATAAGCTCTGTTCCTTGGGTTTTTCAGATGACATGATGAACTGGTTCAACAGCTACTTATCCAGTCATAAATAGGCTGTAGCTTTTAATGCAACCATGTCTGACTATTCGTCTATACATATTGGTGTACCCCAGGGTTCCATACTTGATCTTCTGCTCTTCACTATTTTCATCAATGACCTCCCATTGCTGGCACCCACCCGTGATTCCTTGCTTTATGCTGATGACCTCATCATCTACCACAGTGCCAGAAATGTCTTGGATATCAACAGCTCCCTTGCACTGAACTTCCTAAACATTCAAACCTGGCTAACTGAAAATAACCTTGTTCTTAATGTAAGCAAAACCTATGTCATGCTCCTGGGCTCTCCTGCCAGACTTAAAGTGAATCGTAACCCCCTCAATATATCCTGTGCTGATGGTTCCCCATTAGTCAGCACCAGTTCCTTCAAATATCTGGGCGTTCTTCTCAATGAATCCCTGGAGTTCGATCTTCACATCACTGCCACTTGCAAATCTGTTAATGCAAAAATAGGGGGAGCCTACTGTACCAGCTATGCACTCACTTCATTGACTAGGCTTACTGTTGCACAAGGCCTTCTGCTCCCAGCACTGGCTTACGGCTCAGTCACCTACCTAGGTGCTACCAAGACCTCCCTCCATAGATGGGACACCACTTATAATCACATTTGCCACTTCGCCTCTGCTTCCCCACAGTATAAACACCACTGTCAGCTCTATGCTGACTTAAGATAGCCCAGCTCTGCCATTCACCGACTACTCTCCTATAGTTCCCTACTAGATTGTATAGCAAGATCTGGCCTCCCTCAATCCCTCACCTCTTTGCTTTACTCCCAAACCCCCTCTTATGGTCTCCGGTCTAACGACCAAACCCCTCTCTACATCTCTAGATGTAAAACCACCACGGGTGCACAAGCCTTCTCTTGTGCTGCCCCTAAGTATTGGAATTCCATCCTTCTAACTATTCACCTTGCACTTACACATCCTGGTTTCAAGAAACTTCTCCATGAACATCTACTAGCATCTAATCCCTGCACGTGTTTCTGTCCACCTTAGCGCATCCATTTTCTCTCTATCTTACACGTTGCTTTTAGCTCACATACTCTCCCCTCTTCCTCTGCATTCACTCATCTACTCTCACCCTTCTCTCTGTCCTCCTCTCCCCTGTCTTTCTCACTATATTTATCAACCCCGTTAACAGCACTTACTGCATATTTGGACATAATACTTGATCAGGCCAGTTTTGTACTTGTCTATATTTTTGAACATCTCCTAGCTGTATTTTGCTTATATTTTGACTTTGTAGAACTCTGAACTTTCACAGTTTGCAAATTGTTTGTTTTTTCTGCCCACCTGGCATTGCCTGTCCTATTCAATGTGCTGCGTCACATTGTTGTTTGCTCATGTATTTGACTTGTATCCTCCCAAGTCGTGCCTGAAAATAGTCATCTCTATGCCAAGTGCACCCACCCAGTTACCAAAAGCAAATAAATAAATAAAATATTGAGGTCCTTTAGTCTCTCTCAATCAATCAATCAATCAATCAATCAGTCACTTTATTTAACCAGGCATAAACACCATTGAGCAAGCTCATTTTCAAGGTGGTCCTGGGCATTAATACAATACAGTACACTTCATAAGATTATAATCATGGTGGACAGCAGTGCAAAAAAAAAAAAAACATTGTGAAGGTGCCGGTCAATATGGACCTATACATAACGGTCAATATAATTAACATGCAAAGGTACATAGTGATAAGCTTTACTGGAATGAGAAGAGACAACAATCCCATATAGTCTCCGCTAAGTAAGAGCTCATACCTAAATGATAAAAAATAGGAGGTATTAAGGAATAGGGTAGAAATTGGGGTGAAAGAGTAGGCAGGCAAGAGGAAGGCGAGAATACGTAAAAGGTAGAAAATAGGCAGGGCCATCTCGGATTAAGGAAACTAGGCTTGTAGGTCCTAGGCTTCTGTTGTTAGGAATGTGGGGTGGATGAGA
Source organism: Neoceratodus forsteri (assembly GCA_016271365.2). Lineage (NCBI taxonomy): Eukaryota > Metazoa > Chordata > Ceratodontiformes > Ceratodontidae > Neoceratodus > Neoceratodus forsteri. The sequence goes on from CM028136.1 coordinate 91,607,048, forward strand.
TACTTAGGCGTAGGATTTGAGAGTGGCATCCGGGGCTTAGGGGTCATAGGCATCTGAAATAGTTGCATGATTCCTTCAGATAATCCATTAATAGAGCTTTGAATGTGAAAATGCTTGGAAGTGAGGATAATTTTAATGAGTCTTGCATAGTTTTCCAAAGTGATGGAAGTGAGAAGTTGATTGCTGCCGAGCCAAGGTTAGTCTTCACTCTAGGAATCTGGAAGCAGATTATGGAGAAGCGTCTCAGGCCATAGGAACCTTTAGCCCGTTTGAAGAGGTTCGAGATGTATGTAGAGAGGTTATCAGATAATGCTCTAAAAAACCAGAGGGAGAGCATTCCTTTTTCTCCTAGTTGAAAGTGAGGTCCATCCTGAAACCTGGTATAGGCGACAGTGATTGTGTACCACGGGTAGATTTAGGATAAATCTTAAAGCCGGTGGTAAAGGTGTCAGTTTGTTTAGCATCGTTGATGGCAATGACTGTAAAGGAAGTCAGTGTAGTCCAGTATAGGTAGGAATGTAGTTTGTACTAGTCTCATTCTGGCTTCTAACATAAGTAAGTGTTTAATGCGATAGAATAAACCTAATTGCTGTCTTAGTTTCTTTGAGGTTTCATTTAAGTGGCACAGAAAGTTGAGCTTGTTATCCAGCCAGAACCCTAGGTATTTAAAGGTATCAACTACTTCAAGGGATTCATCTAAGAGTGTTCAGATCTGTGTGATATGTGGATATCCTGAAGTAGACTTTGGTGAGAGAATCATTGCTTTAGTCTTTTTGGCATTGAGGAGGAGCTTATGAGTGATAAGGTTGTATTGGAGGGTGACAAAGTCTTTCTGTAAGTACTCATGGACCAAATCCAAGGATGAATTTGTGGTATAGAGTACAGTATCATCTGCGAATAAGTGCACATTGGCTGTGCCCAGCTGCGAGTCCAGATTATTGATGTATATTGCAAAGAGGATAGAGCCCAGGATGGAGCCTTCGGGACTCCTCGTAACAAGGATTTTGTGGGGACAGATCTCCTATGGCTTTGACTTGTTGTAACCTATTGGTTTAGGTAGCTGGTGAACCATTTAATGTCAGAACTATCAAGTCCGATGTTACTCAGTGCAGTAAGCATGATGGTATGATCTACAGTATCGAAGGCCTTACTTAGATCAAGGAAGAGGACAAATACATGCTTCTTAGAGTCCAAGGCCATTTGCCAGTCTGTAGTTACTTTGGCAAGAGCCAATACTGTACTGTGTTTGGCTCTGAAGCTGGACTGAGCCGGGTTTAGCAACTTTTGTGAATCAAAATGTTCTCTAAGTTGGATGTTGATAATTTTTTCAAGTAATTTAGAGAGGACGGATAGTATAGATATAGGCCGGTAATTGTTCAGATCACCCGGATCCCCAGACTTGAATAATGGTAGGATGTGGGCAGTTTTCCACGAGACAGGTAGGTCACCTTGAATCAGAGAGGTGTTGAATAAGTGTGTAAGGGGGGCGGTCAGATAGGTATGGCCAAGTTTTAGGAAGTAAGGTTCAATATTATCTACACCTGCACTCTTTTTTGTATCCAGAGAAAGGAGGAGGTCCTCCACTTGCTTGAACGTAATTGTGAGGAAGCTGAAGGGGGTGGGATGCGGTTGATTATGGTTGTGGTTTTCAGTGAAGCCAACAGTGTAGTCTCTTGCTGGGCTAAATTTGCTGATAGGTGAGGTGTCACAGGCAAGCCCTGCAGTGGCAAAGTGATCATTAAACTTCTCTAGTATATCAGCTTTGTCCGTATAGGTGGTACCATCAGACACAATTTTGTTTGGAAGGGCTGTTGCAGTGGACTGACCTTCGACTTCTTTGAGGATGTTCCAAAATTTGGCAGAGTTGATTTTATTGTTTTCTAGTTCTTTTTGGAAGTACCTAGCTTTTTCTGAGCTAATTAGCTTGGTACAAGCATTCCTAGTGATACGGAATGCTAACCAGTTGGCCTCCAGGTGGGATTTCCTTGCTTTTTTCCACCAGTAGTCCCTATCCCTAAGTGCTTTCTTCAGGATGGGAGAGAACCAGCCAGGAGTTTTATTTTGATTTGATCAGTCTTAGTGGGGCGTGTTTGTCTATTAGCCCCAGTAAGAGGCTGTGAAAGATGTTAAATGCCTTGTTAAAGGTGGGGGCTAGATAGAAATCCTGCCAACGAATGTTGCTTAGATCTTTCAGGAAAGTGTACTGGCAGAACTTTTTCAGGCATCTATTCAGTTTGAATTTGGAGGCCGTTTTTATTTGGGAAGGATGTCTGATGCAGACAGTAGCGCAATGGTCACTTATATCATTGAAGAATACTCCATTATGCGAGATATTGTGAGGTTTGTTTATTATCATAAGGTCCAGGAGGGTGCTGCGCTCAGGGTTTTTTCTGTTAGGTCTGGTTATAGCAGTCGCCATTTGTAACAGACCATTAACATCGCATAGATCCTTCAATTTCTTAGAGCTGTCATCATTCCAATTTAGATTGAAATCCCCATTAGAATACACTCAGTATTAGCAGAGTCAAGAAGGTTTTGAAGGTGTGGCAGAAGTGCCCAGCCACCAGAGGCGGTGTTGGTATGCCATAAGGAGTGATTTCTTGCTGGAAAGTGATAATTTTAGAGCCAGATATCCAAATTCCTTAGTTTTGAGGTACAGTCAAAGACTGTGACTGTGAATTTGCTTTGACATATATTACAACCCTCCCTCTAGTCGGTCTATCACAGCGTAGATGATATATCCGGCACGTTGATAGATTTGTCCGGGGTAGAGGGTGTGAGCCAGGATTCAGTTATCATGAAGAAATCAGGAGATGCATGTAGAGCCCAGGTCTGTATAGAGTCAATCTTCTTTAGCAAACTACAGACATTGATATGGAGAAAGCTAATCCCTTTATATTGAGGGAGGTCTGCAGGGGCATCCAGAGAAATAGGTGGGCCTGGGTTTAATTCAACATTTCCCGAAAAGAGTAGGAGAAGCAGTAGTAGTTTTTTAAGGTGGTGTCTTAGCCTGCTAAATAGTCTTTTGTTACTCCTTCTAGCGTACATTGGTTTAGCGGTGGCTGTGTTAAGGGCAGGATTGCTATTTGCTAGGGATAAAACATAGAGAACTGATAGGGCCGATACCATCCTTGGGAATTGCACATGTTCTATAGTTATGGCCTGGTGGGTGGAGGGGCATGACCATAGAGGAGACGTCCCTGATGTAGGATGCCATGGTCTAATGTGGGAGGCCATATCTTGGTAGATGATAGAGGAGGGAAGCTGGCCTTTGTCTGAGTTGCAAACCGAAATTTTGAGAAGAGCATAACTTAGTAATATAAGACAACCATAGAGAAGGATAGGTGCAGATGGCATTCTTAACGTGGAGATATTTCCTTTTACCAGTAATAAATACAGGATTTGCAACAGTTCCTTGAGAGGGCTAGGGAAATGAGTGGTTCCTGTGGGAGGATGGGGGATCAGTGAAAATTAAGGCATAGATAACCAATGAGGCGTGGCTGACAATAGCCAGTAAGAGTGAGCTAGAAAGCTAGGGTGGGGTTTATGTGTATTTAATCAGGACCGGGGGGGGGTGGATGAAAAAATTGACAGCTAGGGCCCTTTCTGGAGGTAATCAGTCCCTGAGGGCAAGTCCGTACCTATGTTTCTGTGAGGGGCTGGTAGCTTCACACCTGGACTGCGGGTAGCAGTCTGGAAGGTCAGGGTTCGCCAGAGAACCACGGCTGTGGCTCTCAGACTACCTGGAAGGAGAAGGCAGAGGAGAATTAAATAAGAAAGTCAGAGGGGGTGGGCTGCTCGTGGAGCTAAAAAGAAATGCAGACTGGCTTAAACGGGGGGGGTTGCAGACCAAAATGTTAGGCAAGGTGCCTCCAAGTCTAAATGAGCAATAACAGGGCTATTTAAAACACAATACTAGTGTAAAAAGGTGAAGGGGGGGTTTCAAAGGCCTGAGCTGAGATCGCTACTGGTCTTATGAGGAACACAATACAGGCATTTACATTAAATCAGAAAACTTCAGCTATAAAATACAAACAAGACAGTTTTAACAGAAAACATAATCTAGCACAGTATAATCAAACATTAACCGTGCAGAGCTATATGGAGCCAATCGGAGTGCTCCTGGGGCTGACTGTAGCCAGTGGGTCACAGCAGTAAAAGACTCTGGATTTAAACCCAGAGACAACTGTCCTCATGTAAATAAAGCAAAAATTGGCAGCTAGGGTTCCCTTCCTGGAGGTAATCAGTCCCTGAGGGCAAGTCCCTACCTGCGTTTCTCTGAGGGGCCGGTGGCTTCACACCTGGACGGCGGGTTGCAGTCTGGCAGGTCAGGTTCGTCAGAGAACCACGGCTATGGCTCTCAGGGACTACCCGCGCTTCTGTGAGGGGCTGGTGGCTTCACACCTGACTGCGGGTGGCAGTCTGGCAGGTCGGGTTCATTAGAGAACCATGGCTGTGGCTCTCAGACTACCTGTGTTTCTGTGAGGGGCTTGTGGCTTCACACCTGGACTGTGGGTGGCAGTCTGGCAGGTCAGGTTCATCAGAGAACCACGGCTGTGGCTCTCAGACTACCTGCGTTTCTGTGAGGGGCTGGTGGCTTCACACCTGGACTGCAGGTGGCAGTCTGGCAGGTCGGATTTGTCAGAGAACCATGGCTCTCTGTAGGGCTTTTGATGCAGACCCTGCACCATTTTTGTTGCCCTCCTCTGGACCACTTCCACTCTATCTACAGGTTTCTGGCGATAACATAGAAACATAGAATTTGATGCAGATAAGGACCGATTGGCCCACCTAGTCTGCCCATTTCCCTACCTAATGGATAAACTGCAGATTAGATAGTTAGCCAACAGCTTACTTCCTCCTACCCCACCTACTAGAATTGTGTCTGTCCATGCATTCTTGAATTTCTCCACTGTTTTTTACTCCACTACCTCCTCAGGAAGGCCGTTCCATATATCCACAACCCTCTCCATGAAAAAAATACTTCCTCACATTACCTCTAAGCTGTCCCCCATCTATCTTCAAATTGTGCCCCCTTGTTCTTGCACATCTCTTTTTCTGAAAGATGCTACCCTCTTGGACTTTGTTGATTCCCTTGAGGTACTTGAAAGTTTCTATCATGTCTCCCCTCTCCCTCCTTTCCTCAAGGGTATACATATTAAGCTCCTTTATCTCTCTTCTTATGTCTTCTGGTGCAGACCCTGCACCATTTTTAGTTGCCCTCCTCTAGACAGCCTCCATCCTGTCTATGTCCTTGTGGAGATGGGGTCTCCAGAACTGCATTCAGTACTCCAGATGGGGTCTCACCAACTGTCTGTACAGAGGGATAACAACTTCCTGTTTTCTACTGGTGATGCCTCTTCCTATGCAACCCAGTATCCCCCCAGCCTTCCTTACTGCCTTCTCACATTACTTGCCCACCTTTGGGTCATCTCATATGACTACCCCCAGGTCCCTTTCCATTTTTGTTGTTGTCATTATCTCACCCCCCCCATTGTGTACTCTTCCCATGGGTTTTTGTTTTCCAGGTGCATTACTTTGCACTTCTTTGCATTGAATCTAAGCTGGTGATGGTCTCTAGAACTGGACACAGTACACTAGGTGGGGTCTTATCAGTGATCTGTACAGAGACACCACCACCTCCCTCTTTCTGTTGGTGATACCCTTACCTATGCACCCCAGTATCTCTCTTGCCCTCCCTACTGCCTTGCCACACTGCCTGGCCACCTTTAGGTTATCTGACATGATTACCCCAAGGTCTCTTTCCTGCTTGGTGGTTGTCAATGCCACTCTACTCATTTTTTACTCCGCCCCTGGGTTTCTGTGCCCTTTCAGCACCATGCAATTCTGCTTAAAGTTGGACCAGCATAACATTCTGTGGTGATTTGCATATGCAGTCCATGATGCTTTGCATTGTGGGGGCATGTGTGATTTTGTATTTTCTTGAAACTTGGCTTCCCAGCCAAATGCCCTTTGGGGTAACCCTTGCCTCAGTGTTTATGCACAGAGGTTCTTTGTCTTTTAAATAGTTTTATATTTTAATGGGTTCACCACAATATATCCCAGGCACACTGCCTTAGGGGTAGCTGGTCCATTCCACTGGGGTGTCAAACAGACGAGGCATACTGATGAGTCCTGGTAGGACGAAACATGTGTCTATGTCTTCTGTTAGCTCCCTTTACAAACTGTGTGAGAGGCCTTTCGGCACCATGCAATTCTGCTTAAAGTTGGACCAGCATAACATTCTGTGGTGATTTGCATATGCAGCCCATGATGCTTTGCATTGTGGGGGCATGTGTGATTTTGTATTTTCCTAAATGCATTATTTTGTACTTTTCACATTGAAAGTCAGCTGCCATACCCTTGAGCATTCCTCTGGTTTTCTCATGTCTCTGCTCATCCCCCCCCAAAGTATCCACCATATTGCAGATTTTGGTGTCATCTGCAGAGAGTCAGACCTTGTAAGGTGCAGAAGTATACAGTCTGCAATTAAGTAACCTCATCTGAATATGTGGACAATTTGTAATCCTCTCCTCCAATTATAATCCCCTTAATGACTGGTGGGTCCCTGATCTTAGAGACCAGTGGTTCTGAAAATGGATTGAAAAACAACGGGGAGAGGGAGCATCCCTTCTCAGTTTCACAGACTTAGATAGTACACCATTACAAAATATTTGCATTTGATGGATTAATGTGCAATGTTTTAATCCAGTTTATAAATTCCCTTGGGAGTCAGGTTACACTTCAAGTCTCAGTTAACTACACTGTAATTGCAGTGTAACTACACTATAGATGCATTGCAGTTGTAATGTAGTTGCAAACAATAAATATGTAACTACAGTGTAATTATCCTGTTGCATGTAATTAATGATTAATTAGGGTTGCAAATGAAAAATGGCCATGACACCATGACAAAGGCCTTTTTCTCATCCAGCGAGACCAACACCATGGGGGTACCAGGCATGGAGAAGATGTGGGCCAATTTTCTGAGGTTGTCAGCTGACGGTCTGCCTTGCAACAGCCTGAACTGTTCTGGTCCTTTCAAGCCACCCCATACCTTACTAAGTCTCTCTGCTAGAGTATTGGCCAGAATCTTTAAATCACTGTTAATTAAGAAGCTGGGCTGGTGGTTTGCCACTCTATTTGTGTCTTTTTCTGGCATTAGTACGAGGGAGATTATAGCTATGTCAGAGACTGATCCTTTACCCCCTTCTGAAGCAAGAAGTTAAACATTGATACCAGATGCTTTCTCAGCTCTGATTTGTATGTCTTAAAGAAGTTGGTGGAAAACCCATTTAGATCTGGGGCTTTGCCTAGAGTTAACTGCTTTGATGATCTCTGCAGTCCTAGTGACTGGTGTCCCAACATCTCTTTCTGTTCTGAGATTTTAGCTAGTTCCACTCCCTTCAGATACTCATCTATTTCCCTTTGTGGTACCTGAGCATTCTTTTCTCAGTAGAAATTATTTGTATATTTATTTCTATTCTTAAAACTAAGAAAATTTTACTATGCTCAGATTCATGCAGCAAACTGCCATACAGTGCTCTCTGACAAAGCGGATGCACAGCGCAGCATCACAATGCTCTGTTTATAAAAAAACAACTTAAAAAGTCTCACTTTCATGTAAAAAAAACCTTTTCAGTTTTGAGTAAATGGCTCTTAAAAACAACACAATGGCACACTGGTATAGCAACATTTGAACAAAAACACACAGTGAGCTGGAATAAGAACCTTTTTTGTGTACTTTAAAAATGTATTTTTTTTCTAGGTTTTTAAAATGTTTTTCTATATTCCAATTTTTCTACTTCTTCTTCTTCTTCGTCTTCTTTTTTTTTTTTTGCATGGGGACCCATTTTATAAGCAGAATAAGACACTCTGGGGAGGGGTCTGTCATGCATTAATGCACTTCCAGGTGCTGAAGGCATGAGAAACATACACACTTGGGCATGCATTAACCCATAACAACCACCACCCCATCATGGCTTACTGCTTACTTCATTTGAACAGAAAATGAACTGGAGGGGGGAAATAGCAAATTAAACCAAAAGTCTTACACCAGCCAAGTGCTGAGTATCAACAGCAATGTCAGTGGCTCAGCAGGTCGCACACTTGCCTCTGAGGCTGGAAGATTGGAAGGCTGTGGGTTCCATTCCAACACCAGGAAGTTGGGTTAAGTTCCAATACTAACAATTTAGTGTAGCATGACTTTTGGATGAGATGTTAATTTGAGGTCCTGTCTGCTTGTTCTGGTGGTTGTTCAGGTGGACATTAAAAATCCCATGGCACTTCTCAAAAAAAGTGGGGGGAAATACTCTGACGTCCTGGACAAATGATCCCCAGTCACTAAAAATATCACTGATAGGTTAATTTGGTTCAATGTGAGTTGGTGTCCATCTGTATCCCCCCATCCAGGATGAATCTCGAGATAGGCATAATTGCCTAGTCTGCCTTTCCCAGTGAACAAAAACTAACTAAATAAATCAGGACCTAAACCTCATCAGTAACTGAAGAAAATCTCTCAAATATGTTGAGCTTACTACTTTACCCAGTCTGAACTTTCTGAAGGAAATAATTAGATAATGAAAGTACATGGAGGTATAGCAATGTACCACAAGCAAAAATGTGAGTGCAGTACAAAAGAGGCAGTTATTACTGCAGATAAAATGAGTTCATTAATCATGATTTAATAAAATAAAGTTTTTTTTAACAGTTTGTAGACATTCTCTGATACAGTTCCCAGTTTCTCTGATATATTCTGATGCTCATGTTTACATTTATATTTTGGCATTTGAGTCATGTTTACATTTTTAATCTGCCCCTGGTGAGTGTTCCAGTCTGGTGGTCCTGTCTCATGCCATTCCCTCTCTTCTGTTTTCCTTCAAAGAGCTACTGAGGAACAATACCAGGTCATGGTCTGACGTCTATCTGCTGTGGTTGGAGTGTGGTCTTAAAATCTGGCCTCAGTATTGTGGCAAAAAACAGATTTGTGATCTGCGCTACATTCTTGAATCTGGAATGTTGTCACTCGGCATGTGTTTGCGTGAGTTGCCCAACTTCCACTGACCACTGTGACGAGGCAATAAATCATGTTGATGATTCACTGCTTTTCCTTAAAAAAAAGTCTCAGTTTGGTCTGCTGAATGGTGTATCAGGGATAATCTGGTTTAGACAAGCAGAATATTTCTTAGTTGACTCTTCATAGGGTTCCAGGAGCATAGTCATTTTTTTTCTAAGTGTTGGCTGCTGCCTACATATCAGACGCCTACCAATGTCATAGGTAAAAGTTTTAGCAAAGAGAAGCAACCATTTTGCCAATAGGAGAATGCATTCTGAAGTGCTATGATAACAGCTGACAATCTTCATGTGCAATAAAAGAATTAGAATTAAGGCTTTAAAAACATTCAGTTTTAAAAAGGCCAAAACTGTTTAGTTAAATTTTCATTTCATTTTTTTTTTTTACTGGTTGCCAAAAATTGCTCATTTTCACTTGCAACCAGGCACAGATAAAAACAGTCATACAGTACGAGTACAAAATAATGCTAATAACATTAAATTAACATTTTGACACTTCAGGGGTTAGATTACCTTTGTGACAAAGAGAGGATATGTAAGAGGTTGTACAGGGATAACCATATTTATACAATAGAGGTGATCAGATAACCCATTAGATAAAAACAGGTATTCTCACTGCAGTGTGATGACTCCAGTTATCACACCGTGATGCCGTCATCACAGTGTGATAATTGGAGTTATCACACCCGCACAAACCCAGGCAAATGGTAACTTTGGCAATAATAGGGGCATCTACTGTATAAAATGGATACATGATGTGTACGCGTGTAATATGGAAAATATTTTCACTCCTGCACAATGACCTCTGGATACTCACTCGTGGCTTCACCACTCGTGAATATCCATAGGTCACTCTAAAGGAATGAACATATTTTCCATATCACACTTGTGCCCATCATGTATTCCCTAATTCTCTCCACATACAAGGATATGGTCTGTAACATAGAAACATATAATCTATCAGCAGATAAGGACCACTTGGCCCACTCAGTCTGCCCATTTATTTATTTTAGCGTTGTTTTTGCTGCAGACCCTACTTGATCTACATCACTTTCTCTTCTCCCCTTCCTTACCTCTACTATACCCTTGTGTCTATCCCAAGTATTTGTGAACCCCACCACTGTTTTTGCCCCCACTACCTTCACTGGAAGGCTGTTCCAGGAATCCACCACTCATTCTGTGAAGAAGTATTTCCTCACATCTCCTGAATCTAACCCCCTCCAGCTTCATAGCATGTCCCCTTGTTCTACAGCACCTTTTTTTCTGAACAGTACTCTCTACTTGTACTTTATTTACCTCTGTGAGGTATTTAAAGGTCTCTATCATATCCCCCTACTCTCCTCCACAGTGTACGTATGAGTGGTGAAGTCGTAAATGTATTATGTGGTCTTATTCTTACTCGTGGGGATAAATGTGATTATTCTGGTGCAGTTCATTACATGTGCTATTTGTACAGTGATATTTCAAAAGCTATAGTTTTAAAATGAGTACTTTAATGAAGATTTGGCTGTTTCTGCCTGAGTCCAGCTGTCAAAAGCTATGAAAGCAGCAGGGCCTTTGTGATGTCATCCAGCTTTGTCATAGTTGGTCTCCCATTGGTTAAGAATATTATCATGATATACATACACTATATGTCACTGATGACATACATGTGTATGTACGTGCATACATACATACATACCCTAAAGTTATTTCTCATGTATGGGTGGCATCAGGCCCTGATAACAGGATTTATTTTATTCTGTTTAGCCCCACTGCAGTTGTGTAAATTGGTTTTTCCATTTCAAAAGCACAGTAACCCTCCTCCAGGGCAAGGGTTTCTTGAGAATGAATGCACTTTCTTGGTGTGTTGAAATGCACTCGGAAGTTACCTTGTACCTTCAATTCACTCGAGGTATGCATTAATTTTCTAGAAACCCATGCACTTCCATAAGTTGCCATTTACTTATGGAATGGGTACAAAAATCCAGACACCTGACTGGCTGAGGGGTTCAGAACACAGTGCTGTAATCCCAGCACAACAGCACTGGAAAAAGATACGTGACCTTTTCACCCTGTCCAGCCATGATGGAATTAATACACTAGTACATGGCTCAAAATGCCAGTATATAACATGGCTACACTTGCATCATTCATCAGTTCAAGCCCAGCAAAAAAAAAACACAAAATAACAAAAAAACATAGTTTCATTTTATTTAAAATTTTACGACAGGTATCTATGGTAAGCCAATCAGAACAGAGGAAAACTGTTATTTAATACCCCACAAACTACTGCAGCTATATTTCAGGCACTCCCACAGTAGATTATCTACATTTTAAACATGTCAACAGTAGGTTAATCACATTTTATACATGCCCCGTAGTAAGTTATCCACATTTCAGACTCACCCACAGTAGGTTATATATTTAGTCAATGGAAAAAGATGAAAAAGTGTGTTTCTCTTTAACTACCATAGAACTACCACGGAACTGTTAAAGTCCTCGGATTAACATTTCTAGTCATATAATAGTAATAAGTATAAACAGGAATGGAGGAGAGCTGATGTAGTCCCACTACACAAAGAGGACTGGAGGAGGGCAGATGTAGTCGCACTATACAACATGTTCTGGCGAGAGCTGATACAGCAGCTTAAAGTGGAAAGAGCAATGAAAGGAATATTCAGTGTGCTGTTGCAGGACTGGAATCAGCCGTAACAAAGATGATGTCAATGACAGAACTGCGCATGTGTGATACTCACACATGCACAGTTTGCCCTGGGTCAGCCGTACCCAAGATGGCGGGGATGACAGAACTGCGCATGCATGATGTTCGCGCATGTGCAGTCTGCATCGGTGGCTTATTGTGCGTGGCGGCCATCACTTCCACAGTTGTGGAAGAAAAAGTAGTGCCCCGAGAAGTGGGTATGTTACTGCCAAGCTTTAGTCATGTCCTAAGCAGGAGGCATTTCTACTCTGTCTACTGACAGCTCCTTTGCACCTTCAGCAGGAGGGGCAGCAGATTTTTATTTTGCAGTAACTGGGACTGGAACCTGCTCAGAAGCTCTTTTTGCTTGGTTAAAGGTTACTGCCCTTCTTTTTTTCTTTTTTGTATCAATTGTGTGTTTGGAGGGCTTTTGTTTACATGTGGTATGAATGAAAGGGGTCCTCCTAAAATGCTTGGTGACTAAGATGTAGACTGGGAAGCCAAGAGACTTCCACTTTTATGTTTTTGTTTTTTTGTGCCAAAAATACGCAATGAAAGGGAAAACTATTTGCCTGGGTATCTATCACAACTTGTGGCAGTCTACTGTCACCGCAGGTTTGAATGCTCCATTTTAAACCTAGAGGTCCTGTATTCTGTTTGAATCTAACAGACCCTATGAAGTGTGGTCCCAGAGAACAAAAATGTAGTTTGCAGTCTGCTAGCAAGATAGCGAGAACCATCAAAGAAACAGCCCAAAAGCTATTTTTTTCCTTCAGCCAAAAGCCAAAACTTCCCTCTGTAATATAAGGCCAGCAAAGGAAACTGCTTGGCTCCGATAAAATGGAAGCCAAACCATTAACATCAACAATCAACATTACTTAAATGAGTAGGGGAAAAAAGAGCTAAATAAATATGAAAAAAAAACTGTGGATTTAACAAAAAACACTGATTACAAGCAGAAAGATTCTTCATATCCTAGTATCACCAAGGAACAGAGGAAAAAAAAAAAAAACACCAACAAAAAAAGGAGTCCAAATCTGAAATAGCTAATGCTAAAAATAAAAATAGTAAAACGATCACTGAAAATACTGAAATAAAACCACGGAAAAATGAAACTAGTGAAGAGAGCTCTCCGGGCGACTTTCTTTCACAGGCGGAGAAATAAATCTGGCGTTAGCTGAATACAGCACCACCACGAGGTGGTCATTTGATTTAAGTTCCAAGTTCTATCATTTGCAAGACTTCCACTTTCTCAGGGGCAGCTTCACCTACCAGGTTAACTGCATTAGTTAAAGGTGATAGGAATCAGTTTTTACACCTCTAGATGCCTTGCAGTTGTTCTTTTATTGCCTACCCATTATACTGATATGTTTTTGACCTTTTTTGTTAAATTAATAATCTAATTGTGTTGCCCTTTTAACTATTCTGAATCCCTCTCTCCTTGGCAGTTGCTGCTCTCTCTCGTTTCATACTGCCTGAACATTGTATGACATTGATAACACCATTCCAGGCCATTCAGATGAATAGCATGGAATGAAAGTTATTGATGTCATAGAATGTCTTAGAAATTTGAAAATAAAGAGCAGTAGCTAGTAAGGAGAGTGGAACTCTATGTAGATCTGAAGGCACCCCAAAACTAGATTATTTATCAAAAAATCATCAAAGCATATTAGAGTACATAATTGGCATGGAAAGGAAAATGGAAGGGCAGTTAACTATGCAAAAATAATTTCCTATCTGCTTTTAGCATAATGAGGGATTCCTGAGGTTTGAATAGTAAACCACTAATAGTGAAAAACCAGCCATTACGGGAGTTCACTACGAGGTAACTACTCTCTTCAGGCTGAGTAACAGACCTTAGCAACAAACAGAGTGGAGTGCAGGTGCAGAGTTTGAACCTGTATTCCAAATTCTACAATTTGCATGGGTTATATCTCTAGGGTGTCACTCTCAGCCAAGATGACCGCATAAAGTATACACATTAAGTGAGTTATTCTTGGCATTAGAATAACTGAGGAAGTAAAACATGGGACTGACCTTCTTCAGGTATGTTTGGGGGGGAGAGGAAGACAAGAGGAGGGATAGTGAGAATCTGGAGGGCAGAGGAGAGTGCACAGAAGTTCAAGAGAAAGCAGAAATACTAAATGATTACTTCTGTTTGGTCTTCAGAGTAGAGGATGGGGGTGAGGGTTGGGGTGGGGACCAGCATGCTGCAGTAAAGTGATCTATTGTTACTGGTTAGCAAATCAGAATCATCTCCACACAGCTATAACATAATGGGGTGATTACCAGGCAGTACCAACCCCACCACAGTGGCTGGCAAACCAGCGGACTAACCCATCAGGAGTGCTGGCCTTGTAGAACAGCAAGGCCAAATCCCACCCTCCCACAACAGCAGAGCCCAATCACATCAGTTGGGCTGAAGCCTCCAATGAGGAAGAACACAGTGACATGGGGCTCAGTGATGCCACTACATTGTATTTTACTGTATATTTCAGCTTGGTTATTGTCAGTGGGTTCTGGAACTGCTTAGCAATTAAAATGAATACTGGGCTGGAAGAATTCTGTATTAATATGGGGTCCTAAATAAGGGGGGTGGGAGACTATTTCACACCAAACACACTGAACAGTACAGTTGGGTAATAAAACAGACTTCACGTATGTTATAACTTACACTTCATAATGTAAACATTATGTTGCCTTCATTACATCTGTGGTGTACTGCACAGTCACTCATGTGCAATCCAACCACTACAGTGATATAGAAAGAAATGCCAGCGAACGTTCTCTGAATGGGAGGGGGTTTCAGGTTTGAATTGTTAGAGCATGCGCAGTCTCAAACAAAAAATATGGGGCAAATGCCGGCCTGGTGGCACTGAGCGTTGAGGTGCTGAATGCCACACCTCACTCCACGCCAGGGACCCGGGTTCGGGAATGAGCTCAGGCTGCTTGGCGTTGGCAGGGGGAGAGGTTTGAGCGTCTGATGATGGCCACCTTCTCCGGGAGGGTGGTACTCACCCAGCAAGCAGTGACCACTGGTGGAAGCTGGGGGGGGCGCAACAGCTGCTGGAGTCACTGGGCATGATTGGTAGGGGGCATAGGCCACGGACCAATCAGCTTTGGGGACAGAAACTTGGGGGTGGGTCTTTGGGAGCATTGGTGCCTTCACCTTGATGCTGGGGGTACGTAAGTCCATCTACGAAAATCAGAAAAGGCCCCTTTGGAGTCGGGTAGATGGATAGCCGAGCCGGGTCCCAATTTGCTGCTGCCTGCCCAGCTGGATCAGGTCCTGATGAGACTTGAAGGTTCAGGGGTGCCCCAACCCCGACCCCACTCAGGGGGTAAACTGCAGCATATGGAGGATCCTGACCAGTGAGTAGGATGGGGGTAGGGATTGGCGCTCCTAAAGAAGCAACTCCAGAGGGAAACGGGGAGAATAAATAGTAATTAAAAAAAAAAGTATGAGGCAAAGTTTGGGGTACAGAAATATAGAAATTCATGACAGATAAGGACTGCTAGGCCCATCTAGTCTGCCCATTTTCCCTGCTTACTGTAAAAGCCGCAGAACCTACTTGATCTCCGGCTTTACCTCCTCGTTCCTATCACTAGGGTTCCCCTCTGCCTGTCCCATGCATGTTTGAATTCCCCCACTGTGCTTACCCCCACCATCTCTGCTGTGAGTCTATTCCATGCACCCACCACCCTTTCTGTGAAGTAATATTTCCTCATGTTACCCCTTAGTCTAACCCCTTCCAACCTCATGTCATGCCCCCTCATTCCTGGACAACTCCTTTTCTGAAAGATGCTAGCTTCTGGTCCTCTATTTATGCCTTTTAGATATCTGTAGGCTTCTATCATATCGCCCTTGTCTTTCCTCCAGGGTGTACATATTGTGGTCTCCCAGTCTCTCCTCATATGACTTTTGATTCAGTACCTTACAGTTTACATACTGCTGAGGCACATTCAAAAACTGATGTTTGCTGGTGTAACTTTGATCTGCTGCTACTGAACTGACCGAGGTCACAAGTAAGGCGCTATGGACTCCATATTTGAAAGTCAGGGTTTGCTCCTTGCTAAGGCTTTAACCTGTGTGCAAATTACATAGTTACATAGATACATAGATTTTATCTATTTTTGTTTTTATTTATTGAAATCTAGTGTAATCCTACACCCCTGCCTTTTTGCAAATGACAGGTGGTATGCTGTTGAAGCTGACAGCAGTACCTGGTGGGGACTGGGTTCAGGGAGGACTAGGTTACTCAGCACAGGGGACCTAGGTTTGGCTACTCTGCACAGGAGCACCCAAGTAAATCTGAACACAGGAAGCAATAACTGTAATGTCCAATACCAGGAATGGGATTCCAAAGTGTGGCTTTATTCACATCCAAACTGAACAAACAAAGCATAAACGGACCCCCACGGGGCTACATTTCTGGTAATGCAGATAAGGAAAACAGAACACTTCTTCAACACTTCAGCCCTCAGGCTCCGGACCCACCAGGCACACAGCCCAGACTTGCATGCTGCTTTGGGTACACAGCCCGACTTGTACACTATTTGCGTTTTTCCTGGCCCGGCTCCCCTGCTGGCCACTCGAACCCTGTCCATATGGCAGTGGACACATTTTCCTGGTGGCTCCCTAAACCACCTTAGAGCCTTCAACTCCTTGAGGGAAATTTCCTTTCAATCCCACATCTGGGTATTTCCCTCAGCACTGGCCGAGTGCCTGAGGCAAAGTAAAAGGGTCACAGAGCAAATCCGTAGAGATGAACTTGGTTAGTAAAGTTGGGGGGGTCTCCCACCTCCAGCTTCCACAATCCATACCCGGCCGTTTCTCTGGATATTAAACAACTCTTTTTGAAAAGCTTGGCAATGTAGATTAAAGGGTAAATGTATAGCACATTTCCTGTACATGTCTTGACTTTCCCCTTGTGCTAGACTTGAACATACTTAAACATCTCTTTCTGAAAAGCTTGGCAGTGTAGATTAAAGGGTAAATGTATAGCACATCTCCTCTACATGTCTTGGCTTTCCCCTTGTGCTGGACTTGAACATACTTTTACTTTGGCTTAGCCTATTCCTCTAGGCCTCCCACTGATTAAGCAGTCCAGTCCCCACTTTACAACAGTTCAGGTGAAACATAGGCCCCATGATAAGTGCAGAAGTCACCCTTTGGTTGCAGGTACCCCACAGGCGAATCTTGACAGCTTCTGGTGCCACAACACAACTTAGAAAATAAGGCAGCTTCTTCCCTAGCCGGAACCAGGAGGTTGCCCCTGGAATAACAGGCAAACCTTTTGCCCCCATCCCTCAGGGATGGGGCTGAAGACTCAATAGTAGCGGTCTCCACCACTTCAAGAACAGCTTACTGTGTTCCTCTTTTAGGAAACACACACCTTTCCTAAAGTAGCTCTATATCAGAGCTTTAGGCTCCAAGAGCCTGTGCACAGACTGCTGTGCTCCTCCCTTCAAGACTGCTCACACACAACTGCTGCTCACTGTTCAAAAACTCCCAACATTCTAACTCAACTCCCATCTGCAGATTCCAATGTGGCTCATGCAGCTGTGATAGTTCTATGGTGATGTCATCCCTCAGTCTCAGCTGAGACTGAGAACAGAGTGAGACAGTGTGAAATCCATTTAACTGGAGTTTCACAAGCTGCCTTCCCTGCCTACTACTAGGTCTTACTGGGATTCTAGTAACCCCGGGTAACGGGGGGAAGGGGGGTTACAATAGGATTAACACCTTTGAGCTAGGAGTTCGTTTACAAAGGTTCCACGTCAGTGGGAAGGGTAGACAATGCTTACAGAGGTTATACAAGTAATAATACAATATAACAACAAAAGAACTGGCATATTTCAACACATTGGGATTGAGTATACAGCAGGAAAATCTAGTAGAGGAAATTTGGGTAAGGTAGCTAGGAGAGGGAGAAAGGAGGCAGGCAAACAAAACAGGAGGATACAGGCAGATAAGAGTTTATAGGGAAAGGGAGTTAAGAGGGTACAGGTGAGGACATGAGTGAGGTGGAAAGTAGGGGGAGGCAGTCATCGACACTGTCAGAGTGAAAGGGTGGGAGGTAGTGGTTGGAGGGGGATGAGGCAGCCAGAGGCCTTGTCAGTGTACAGAGTCACTATGAGGAGAGGGCAGAGACAGTTTGCAGGAGGGGGAACTAGGAGTTGCATTCACAGGTGCTGGTTGATGATAGTTGCTGGTGTAGGAATCTTTTGAAAGGGCCCAGGGTGGGTAGGTTGGATACATCCCATTTGAGTTGATTAAACCAGAGGGGTGCTCTGTAAGTAAAGGAGTGTTGGTCCTGTGTCATTCGAGGATGAGGAACGTGGAAGAAGTTGGTGCCAGAGCATCACGTAGTTTGGGAGCTGGTGTGTAGCAGAAGCAGATTTTGTGTGCCAGTGGGAAGGGCTTTTTTGGCAAGTAGACATGTTTGATAGCGGATCCTCCCACTAAGCTGGAGCCAACCTGTTTGGGCATAGAGGTCGCAGGTGTGGGTGAGACCTGCGGCCCCAGTGAGCAGCCTGCATGCCTTGTTCAGGGCAACTGATATCCTACGGAGTGCACAGTGACAAGCAGAACCGTAGATTACCAAGCTGTAGTCTACAATAGAAAGGATGGAGCTGTTGTAGGCAGATAAGGACCAGTTAGCCCACCTAGTCTGCCTTATCCATCCCTTACCTATTACAAGACCTGATGCCCAACCTTAACTCTGGAACACCTCCCTCTTACTTCCAGGATACCCTTGTGTCTATCCCATGCATCTGTAAATCCTGTGACTGTTTTAGCCCCCACCACCTCTTCTGGGAAGCTATTCCAGGTGTCCACAATCCTCTCCATGAAAAAATACAGTACTTCCCTTCCTCACTTTACCCCTCAGCCTTCCCCCCTCCAACTTTATACTGTGGCCCCTTGTCCTTGAGCATCTCTTATTTTGGAAGATGATCCCGTCCTGTACTCTGTTTATACCCGTGAGGTATATGAATGTCTCTATCATGTCCCCCCTCTCCCTCCTTACCTCATAGGAATTGTGGAGGGGTTGTTGGATAACAGATGGACTAGACACCACATTTCAGGTTCAACACACAATCTCTGTGTGATGTTTATTTAAAATACAGAAAATAACCTCCAGCAATGGCATATTCCTTCTTCAGTACATCAGTTTGCAGCAACATACTATGTATGTCCTTTCTCTGCACTTAGCCAGCATCTACTGACACTGATCTCTGACCTAACTTACCAGTTGAGATGTAACCTCCACCCCTATGTGGGCCTTGTTTGCTTGGGTAGTGGGGGCTCAAAAAAACAAAACAAGCTATAGATAAAGAACCTCAATGCAGAATCACTGAAAAAAGGGTTACCCCAAAGGGCATTGGCAACAAATCAAGTTTCAAAGAAATACAACATCATACATACTTCCATTGTGCAGAGCATCATGGGATATATGCGAATCACCATGACATCTCAGATTTGTTCAGTTTACAGCAATTTACATGCATTTAAAATAGCACAACTAACTTAATTTCTATAATAGTCACCTAGTACTTTTTACTACTATCAAAAACACCTAGTGCCATGGTATTTTCAACATTTGCAGGTTTCATAAACATGAGATATATATTAAGGTAATTTATGACATAGTGCTATTACATGCTAAATCCAACAACGATAAACACAACCTGTTTTATATCAGCTCGGAGGTCACAACAATAACCTCCCTGTACAAGGACCTGAGAGGGAAAAGGAAAATTAAAGAGGACACTACAGCATAGTCAAGAAAGGGAATTGTATAGGATAGATTATGCTACAAAACAGAAGAACTGTTGCAACAGATTTCAGAAAAAGTCAGTCCTCAAGAGTGGCAGGAGCTCACTGTCACATATCCCCCACCTTAAGAGATAAGCAGTTATTGCAGACTGCTTACCACCTTCCTGTCCCAGGAAGGGATGGAACATCCACCCATCCATCTTCAGAAGCTCTGTCTCAGGGTCCCTATTAATGATAAACATTCCATTTTAAATAGTGGATATCATCATTCTTTACCCTGAGGCATTAACATATTTCTTAACCGAGACTAACTGTACCTTCCCTGATCTATCTCCCTTTAGGGAAAGTACGTCATATTTCTTAACCAAAAAATCTGGACAGCTGTAAACTTCAGTACCATAGAAACAATTTCTCTGGGGTGAGTAATTACCTACTCCACCCCCACCAGACATGTCAGTTTTAAGCAGGGGCTCAGTCCTAGGTTCAACCCCTCAACATAAACTCACTGGGTGGGATATTCAAAAGGGTTGCACCATGTGCAATAAGGTTGTGCCTGCGCAAGTCCGAAATTGCGCCATTCTGCGATATTCAGCAGGAGGCAGTTGCGCCCCCCAAGGCAAGCTGAGCAACAGTGCAATGCAAATGAATGCATACTGAACTGGAGGAGGAGAAACCATGCATAAACTGCACAGCCCGATATTCAGCGGGCTGTGCAGAGTTGTGCAGGCACAACCCCCAACCTGTGCCTGCACAACTTTGAGCCAAAAAAAAAGGAGTAAGTCGAGGGCCACCCACAGGTGAGCTGCCGCATTGCAGGGGGAAACACAGCAGCTGCCACCTGTGGCTGGCCCTCAACCTACTCTCTGTGCCCCTCCTGCAGCCGATAGCGGGCAAAGTGTAAAATCCCCCACCCCCCAACTGGCCCAATGCGTTGGCAAAACGCAAAATCCCCTCCCCCAACTGGCC
The DNA here is from genome assembly GCA_016271365.2 of Neoceratodus forsteri. Taxonomy (NCBI): domain Eukaryota; kingdom Metazoa; phylum Chordata; order Ceratodontiformes; family Ceratodontidae; genus Neoceratodus; species Neoceratodus forsteri. The sequence continues at coordinate 91,627,549 of CM028136.1, forward strand.
CTATACGCGGGCAAAGCTAAATAACCCCCCCACCAGCCCGATCTCGGGCAGCAAAGTGTCCCCTGAACATATCCCTGGTGGTCCAGTGCACCGCTAAGCCTGATCGTGGGCTACATAATGTGGTGACACCCCCAAGACCATATCCCTGGTGATCTAGTGTCCCCCACCCCACCCACCCACGAAGCCCCACCACCCCACTCCCCAGCAGCTGGCGGCGGCAGCATCCCACCCGCCTGCTGCCCTCCCGATTGCACCTGCGACTGCCGGTAGGGCTGCACGCCCATTGGTGCAGAGCAAGAGCCAATGGGCATGCAGCCCATACCGTACAAGGCAGTCCAGATATGTGAACCACTAAGCCCGCGATCAGGCTCAGCGGTCCACTGGACCACCAGGGATATGTTCTGGGGGGGTGTTTAAACATTTTCAGCCTGCGATCGGGCTTAGCGGTCCACTGGACCACCAAGGATATGTTCTGGGGGGGTGTTTAAACATTTTCAGCCCGCGATCAGGCTTAGTGGTCCACTGGACCACCAGGGATATGTTCTGGGGACACTTTGCTGCCCGCAATCGGGCTGGTGGGGGTTATTTAAGCTTTCCGCCATGATCGGGCCAGTTGGGGGAGGGGGATTTTATGCTTTGCCTGCGATCAGGCCAGTCGGGAGGTGGGGGATGTTTTACACTTTGCCCGCGATCGGGCTGCAGGGGGCGTCAGTCCCCGATGGCTGCTGCCTGGCAGGGTGCCAGGTGCAAGTCCTCGGGGATCGGCGCACCTGCATGCTAATGGCATGCAAATGGGGCCATAAATAGATGCAGATGCCCCCCATGCCTTGCATGAATTATGGCCCCATTTGCATGTCACCTTTTGAATATCAGAAATTTGCACATGGCGCAATGGTACTTGCGCCACCGCAACTGATACTCCGCTCTGACCACTTCTTGTGGCGCAGTTCCACTGCACCATGCACAGTGGTTGTGGTCGGGTGATATTCAAAGGAGTTGCCTAATAGCGCAACTCTTTGAATATCGCCCCGGCCACACCTCTGTGCAACTATTTTGTGCAGCTCAAGGGCTTGCGCCACAAAATAGCACAGTTTGAATATCCAGCCCACTATGTCTCTTGATTTGTTTCACTTGCTACAGATACAGACACCTGAGGGTAGACACTCTATTGGTGTTACCCCAATACAGGTTCCAATCCATTTTCCACCCACCTTTTCCTTTGTAGGTTTTTCATAAAAAAAAAATAAATAAATAAAATACATGTACCACCTCCTTGATCTTAACATATTGCAACATTCTGGTAATATTAGCATCTTTAGCCTGCAGTATACCCCAGTCAATACTGTTAATAGATTTAGCTGCATCAATACAAGAAAAAGTCCCTTCAGCCTCATAGGTTTCTTCTTGCTTGCTTGGAGTCTTCAACCCCAGCACAATATCACTAGGCGCAGTCTTACCTGGGGTCACACATTCAAGTTCCATACTTGCATCTCCAACCTCCCACAGGTAACATCCTGGGAACACAGGACACAAAGGAATATCTTGCTCAGTCAGGGGGTCCTCCTCAACCTGAGCCAACAAAAAATCCTTCTCCGACTCTTTATCCAAACTCTCCGGCAGGAACCTCTTGAGCACCTGGCATCAGTTTTCCACCTCTCTGCATAGTTGGTCTGCCTCCAGCCATCACCCACTCATCCAATGGATCATCCTCATCAGGGTCTCCACCTCCTGGGTGTTGTCTCTCGCACCTCCAGTCTGCCTCAACCTGCATCGCTTCATCGTCTTCAGACCTGGCCATCCTCAGTGCTCCCATGTCCAGTTCAGGTAGTAGCTTCTCTCCCAGTCTGTCGGCCATGGTTCTGGTCAGAACTCCATGGACTTTCTTCTCTGGCAACTCCTGGTGCATCGGTCCAACTGGGATAGCTGGGCAATATCAACCAGAAACCATCTCTCTTTGGCCAGTCCAGATGCTTCCAGCAAGTTATCCCATTTCTGAAACCAAGTCTGTGGAGGGGTTGTGGGATAAGAGATGGACCAGATGCCGAACTTCAGATTCAACACACAATCTCTGTGTGATATTTATTCAAAATACAGTAAAATTACCTTCAGCAATGGCATATTACTTCTTCAGTACATCAGTTTGCAGCAACAGACTATGTATGTCATTTCTCTGCACTTAGCCAGCACTTATTGACCCTGATCTCTGATCTAACTTACCAGTTGAGATGCAGCCTCCACCCCTATGTGGGCCTTATTTGCTTGGGTAATGGGGGCTCAAAAAATAAAACAAGCTATAGACAAAGAACTTCAATGCAGAATCACTGAAAAAAGGGTTACCCCAAAGGGCATTGGCAACAAATCAAGTTTCAAAGAAATACAACATCATACATAATTCCATAATGCAGTGCATCATGGGATATATGCAAATTACCATGAAATTTCAGACTTGCTCAGTTTACAGAAATTTACATGCATTTTAAATAGTACAACTAACTTAATTTCTATAATAGGCACCTAGTACCTTTTACCATTATCAAAAACACCTAGTGTCATGGTATTTTCAACATTTACAGGTTTCATACACATAAGGTATATACATCAAGGTATTTTATGACATAGTGCTATTACATACTAAATACAACAATGATAAACACAACCTGTTTTATATTAGCTCGGAGGTCACAACAATAACCTCCCTGTAGAAGGACTGCGAGGGAAAAGGAAAATTAAAGAGGACACTCTAGCATAGTCAAGAAAGGGAAGGTGGGGTGCCCATAGGTGGCCAACCTTATGGACTAGAAATTGTAAAGGATAGATTAGGCTATGAAACAGAAGAACTGTTGTAACTGATTTAAGAAAAGGTCAATCCTCAAGAGTGGCATGAGCTCCTTGTCACAAGAATACTGTACGTATTTAATTCCTTTAGTCTTTCCTCATAGGTTTTCCCATGTATGCCCTGCATCATTTTAGTTTCCCTCCTTTGCACCACCTCCACCCTGTCTGTCTTTTCTGAGATGGGGCTTCCAGAACTGAACACAATACTCAAGGTAAGGTCTTAACAGTGTCTTATATAGGAGTAGAGTTACTGCCCTCTTCCTACTGTTAATACCCTCCCTAAGCAGCCAAGTATATGGCTAGCCTTTCTTACCACCTTGCCATACTGTTTAGCTACCTTCAGGTCATCTGATATGATAATAGCAGTGTCAGTGGCTCAGCAGGTTGCACACTTGCCTCTGAGGCTAGAAGATCAGAAAGCTGTGGGTTCTATCCCCACCCCAGGCACTTGGGTTAATTACCAAAACTGACACTGTGGTGCAGCATGGGGGGGTTGCTGCACTCCTGAGGTGTTGTCTTTTGGATGAGACATTAAACTGAGGTCCCATCTGCCTGTTCAGGTGGATGTTAAAGATCCCATGGCACTTCTCGAAAAGGGCAGGGGAATTTTTATTAGAACACAAAAAACCGAACACAAATACATGTTAACATTACAGTAGAAACTAAAAGTAAGAAAAGAAAAAAAAAGATCAACTCAAAACAAGACAGGGAAAAATTCAAGCATATGAACTCATACTTTCGGTCAAGGTAAGCACACGCCTGCCCCTACGCAAGCACAGTATAATGAAAATAACTTTTTCATGTATTCCTTCATATTGGGAATTACACACACTCTCACACCCGTATCATGTAAGTGACTAAGTGTCTACCACCACCACATGTGAACTGTAGAAGAGAATTATTTAATGCGGACATCATGGAAAGTTCCTCCCCCAGGTCTCCATCACTCTACTAGGTAAAACTCCATGTTCTGTACAGTAAAATATGAAAAATTTCCTTATCAATTAATTCCAGTAAGCCCTCAATGGGAATCAGTTTTTGTTGCAAGATAAACTGACATCGTACTTGCCAAATGGCCCACTTTATACATGCAAAAACAACTCTCACCATCCCTGAATGAGAATCCCCCCACCCATCCAAAAAAACTCCATAAATGAGAATCTCATACGTCATACCACTCAATTGAAGAATATGCCATTTTGTGGTCAATAGAGGCCAGAATCCATCAATATAGGTACATGTAAAAAATAAGTGACTCATGGTTTCAATTAACCTGCACATGTTGGTCTTAAACAATATCGTTCATCCAGTTTTTTATGATGATGATTCCCTTGAACATTTAATCGATCATGACAACAAACCACAAAGTGTCCCACATTTGGGGAGGAATGTGTTTTTCCACCAGTTGGTTCATCAATGTGGATTCTGGGATGGCGGCTGGACACTGAAATCTTGGTGTAAGTCAGATTCTATTATGCAAAATATAATAATAAAATTATTTCCTAATTCTATGTAAAATATCTGTTGTGCTAAGATCCCATTGTTTTAATTTCTTAAAACATATCAACGTGTTGCTTGAGGTTAGTATGAGCTGTTTACAAAACAACCCATACACCAGACATCCATTTAGAAAGTAAATACTGATTACAGGATTGCATTAGATGTACTCGTGGACACTCCAAATCCTGTAAAATTGGTAATAAATTAGCATAAATATAAAAGAAAAAACCACCAGGTTAATCATATCTAAACCCCGTTATTTTATTGGTCGATATGTGACATCCTCGTGCTGGGATGAGGAGGTGTCTCAGGTAGGAGGTAGAGCTTGGGGTAGTAATGGTGGCTGCCAGAGAGAGTTCCTTAGAGGACAGTGTAAAAATAAAATATACCAAAAAATTAAAAATAAATAAATAAATTGTCCTGAGTTTTCCACTGCAGGATCACATTAATCCAAGTATTGATCATCACAGTTTGAGCTGCTTCAGCCAATCTAATATTTAGAATTTTACTAAGAAGTTTCCAAACGGAATTTAATAAACTAATGGACCTCCAATTATGGAGAGCCGTCTTATCCCCTTTCTTGAACAAATAAATAAAACAACTTTCTGACAGAACAGGAGGAATACTTCAAGAGCTGTTCAGAAGATCATTAAAAACAATCGTCAGGTAACCTACCATGCTATCTATTATCTTTTTATATACTTCAATGGGGAAGCCATCATGACCTGGACCTGTACCCCCTTTCATTGTTGAAACAGCACTATTAATTTCCCCTGTGGTAATGGGAGCAATCAATGCTTCTTTTATGTCCCTGGAAAGCTCAGAGACCTGTAAGTCCTGAAAAAACTCAGCAGGAGACCCTGTGCTTGCCTCTTGGTAGTCGAACAAATTAACAGTATGAGTATACACCAGTTGTGCAACTTCCAAGTTATGCTCTGCCAGTGACCCTTCCAAACGTTTAATCTGAGCCATGTATTTAGAATTTATTCTGTCTTTGCAGCAGTCATAAGGGTTAATCTGACTGTTCTTTCCCCGAGTTCCACATTTTTGTTCAGCAAATAAGGAAGCCACTCGATCATATTGTACAGTGACCATGTCCTTTTTAATAGTCTGAATTTGAGATGAATAATTGTAACACGTTTCATGTGTCCTAGACAGTAAGAACTGTAGCTGTTACCGTAAATCTAAATATTGTACATATTTTGCTGTATTGCAATGTTTTGCCCACATTCTAAACAGGGTTTTCAAATCAAATTTTGTGTCCACCCACCACTCAATAAAGTTGTCATACAAGTCAAAAACTGATCTTCTAGCATCTAAGAATTGTTGCACAGCTTGCCAAATATCCTAGTCTGCCAAAGATGAGACTTTCAGTCTCCGCATATGGTGTGTCATGGGTTTGTTAATAGCAGCTCCAACTTGGATTTCAATAGTACCATGATCTGTAGTTTCAATTGGAGTAACCTTATACTTCACCATCAGTGCCCAGTGCAAAGGAAAAAGAAAGTCAATCCGAGAGGACAGACTTCCCTTATAAAACATGTGTTTCGGCAGGTGTGGACCAGACCTGGCCCCGTCAATAAGCTGTGCTGAAATTAAGTTTATTTAAAAAGTTCACATCATTATATAACTTTTTCATCTTCCCTGTTTTATCAGTGTGGGACAAGACACAATTAAAGTCACCACCAAATATTACAGTTTTGGTTGTAAATAGGTAAGGTTGTATCAAAGATAACAAATCTATGCGTTGCACCTAAGTTCGTGGTGCATACTAATTTATTAACTTGTATTCTTGGTGTCCTGTATAGATATTCAGCAACAACACTTGACCCGGGGCCAAATCTACCAATCTATTAACTAAAATCCCTAAAGTATTAAAAAGAATCCCAATGCCCGAACATGCATCTTCCCCAATCGACCAAAAAGATGGACCGACAAACCACGCTGAGGATACCATGGCTACTTCTCTTAGAGTGTGCAAGCAAGTATCCTGTAAAAAAAGACATGAGTGTGAAAGTCACGTAATATAGAAAATGTTGTTTGCCTTCTTTTGATGTTTTTAATACTATTCGTATTTAATGAGGCAACTGTCAAAATGTGGGCCATGATCAATGTCCAGGAAGATTAGTGGCTGTCAGCCTTTGCCGACTTTTTCATTTTAGCTTTCTTTTTCTTCCCCTTTTTCTGCTTTGAATCAGTGGAGGCAAAATCTGTGTCAGTTGTCAAATAATGCATTGAAGAGGTGATGGAGGATGTTTCGGAGTCCCCATCTGACCCATCCCATGTTTTCCTTTTTGCCAAAACTGCAAATTTGTTCTCCATCAGTATATTATCCTGGGTCAAAAGCTCTCTGCAGTTTCTACATCTGTTAACTGTAGTGAGGCAGTATCTTATCACCACCATTGTGGGTTTAGGAAGGGGCATCACTCCAGAAGGAACTGGAGGTCCCTCAGCAGTGGTCATCCCAGAGAGATTCATGACTTCAGTGGGTCCTACTTCCGAGAGTTGAGGTTGAATTATTTCAAGGGTAGGCTCATGTTGGCATGCAAGGGACTCCCTGCTCACTGCATGGGGTATAATGTCCCTGTCATAAGGTTCAGTCAGGCTGCATGATGGCACTCCACCTTCTGGTGCCTCGAGTGTATGAGAAATTGCAGCTGTTGGCAAAGTCTTAGTGTTGTGTTGGGCCTGTGCACGAGATACTACTTCCTCTTGATCATGTGCAGCAAAGGGAGTTCTTTTGTGGGCATCCCACGGACAGTTCCAAAAGGTATGTCCCATTTCCATGCACATGTTACAACTCAATGGATTAGGACAGCCAGCCCTCAGGTGTCCTACGTCTTCACACAACGAGCACTTCATGAGATCACACACAGAACTGAAATGTGTTTACGCCCCACACCAAAAGCATGATTTCAGTTGGCCAGCATAGAATGTGAAGCCTCTATCTCAACCCAGATAGAAGCAGCTTGGCAGATGCTGTATGGATCTGTTCAGTTGTGGCAACTGGACACAGATCCTCCAACCCCCCCCATCCATATCTGTTTTGTGTCCATAATGGGATCCAGGTTAGTCAAAATTGTGCATTTCAGTGTCAGTCAGTGTAAAATGTCAGCAGTTGCCACCCCTTCATTTTTAAAGAGGACTGTTAAGAGTAGGGGAATTTCCCCAGTGTCCTGGCCAAATTTCCCCCATTCACTAAAAATACCACCAACAGCTTAATCTGATTCAATGTCACTTGGCATCCATCTGTATCCCCCTCCCCTGGGATGAGGCTGAAAATAAACAGAATTGTCTTGTCCTCTTTTCCCGGCCAACAAAAACTAAATAAATAAATAAAAAAGAAATAAAAACTCCCAGGTCTCTTTCCTGCTTCGTGACTGTCATCATTTCCCAACCCAGTTTGTATGTTGCCCCGGGTTCCTGCACCCTATGTACATGATCCTGAACTTTTTTGCACTGAATCCTATTTGCCATATTCTAGACCATACCTCCAGTTTTTTAAGATCCTCCCTCATCTTTTCATCCCCCCCCGCATGTCCAACCTATTGCAGATTTTTGTGTTATTTATGAATAGGCATACCTTTCCCTTCAACCCCTCCCCAACATCATGAATAAAGACACAGAAGTGGACCGGCACCAAAACTGACCCCTGCAGCACTGCGCTTGTCACCTTTCCCTCGCCAGGCTGTACCCCATTTACCACCGCCCTTTGGCTTCTGCCAGTAAGCCAGTTCTCTACCCATTTTACTATTTTAGGACCCATCCCTAGGCTGCATAGTTTGTTTATCAACCTTCTATGATGGGCAGTGTCAAAGGCCTTTCTGAAGTCCAGATAGGCTACATCCACCACGCCGTTTTGCTCTCCTTTATGCAACAGTGTCACTTTAGTTTAGGCATTGATGCACCTATCTAACAGATACACTTAAAGAACTTGGAATAGGTTTAGCCAGGAATAATAGGTTTGCATCTTATTATCCTAAACTGATAAATGAAAGTTGTTAACTTGTTATTTTTCATTTTTTCATTTCTTTGTTTTTAAGGACACTATGTATAAAGTCTTTCTGGTATTTAAACATATTCATTTGAACTAGTGTTGTATGGATTGACAACACTGAATTAACGTAATTGTAATATGATTTGGAAATACTTGTGTGTCGCAGACTTATGATGTCATCAGTCTGTATAAACTAAGAAATGTTTGTCCAGTATGTTATGCCCCCTTTAGAAGGCAGGAGTGCCAAAGTGCAGGGGTCCTGGTTCTTTGTTGGACTAAAATATTTTGCATTTGCATCATATTCTGGTGTTAAGAGTGCTCCTAAGCTTGATTTGCTATAGTTTGTTTATCAGCCTTCTATGACGGGCAGTGTTGAAGGCCTTTCTGAAGTCCAGATGAGCTACATCCACCGCACCTCCCCAGCCCACCACCTTAGTCACCCAGTCGAAAAACTCTATTAGATTTGTCTGGCAGGACCTCCCTCTTGTGAATCCATGCAGTCCCTAAATTTGATGTATTTTAACAAGTCTAGAGCATAGCATGAGTGCACTAAACTTGTTCAAATATAGCCTCCTTCAGCACAGCCCAAACGAAGACCCTAACAGCCCAGGTGTTCTCAGCACAAAGCACTGGTGGCCACAGAGAGGTATATTCCTATAGAGGCTTTCAAGTGGGAAATGTAGTTGGGGTGTTCCCAAACATGTTAGTACACCTGTACAAACTTGCTGTATTCAAAACATCCTGTGCAAATAATAATAATAAAACTTTATTTATACTGTGCCTTTCTTAAAACCAAGGTGCCTTTATAGCAACTACGCATAAAACAGTAAAATAAACACAAATCCAATACAGCTGAACAAATTACCTCTCTGTCCATACAAGATGCTATGAGGTCTTTTGCATTCCACTGTGGTCTCATTAACTTGTGAGGCCATAACTTTTTCTCCCCAGATTGCATGGACTGTCTCCCCACTCCTCATCAATGGTGTGTGGTCTGTTACAGCACTAATACGAGGTGCTGGAGGGTGTACAAGGAGTTAATGGCACTGGCACTGCGGATAAAGCCAAGGTTTGTATCTACTGTGCCCAGTGCCACCATTACAGAGGACTAATCCTCCAGTATACCTCACCTTACTGCTACTATACTGAAGTGCTAAAACTGAGCATTAAGAAGCTTACAAGAAACACCTTCTTATTGTCTACCATGAAACTGAATCCATCTTTTTCAGTTGAGTGTCTGACTGAATATTTGCATTAAAAACAGAAACTAAGACAGAAACACATTTGCATACTGGGAGCACCTTTTTTGCTAATTTACATATGGTATTTCAAATGATGCTGGACTCATCTGCTTACTCAAACTGCCTTTTGTTTGCTTTTATTACCGGGCACTGTCACTAAATAATGTTTTATAAATAAGCAATATGACTGTCACATGGGATGCCACCTCGATATTATCCTAAACGTAAACTACTGCTCGGCACATTTCACCACATCCCTGTCTTTGTATTCTTAATTTTAATAATCCTTCCCTTGTAGTGTAGTAACCTCCCCTAATCTTTCCTGCTGATGCCTACCCCCTACCCCCCACTCAGCCCTTGTCCCAGTGATAGCAACCAGCACAGACCCCATCATTCCCCTCTGCTGTAGGCGGCTGTCTGCCACACACAACTACTGGTGTAGCTATACAGATCAGTATAATGATACCGTATTTGCTAGGCATCTATTAAGAAGATAATTGTGGGTGGCGGTGGGGTGGCAAGCAGCAAATTTGTTTAGAAACAAACAGGGTTCAGGTTGAGCACAAATTAGAATTTGAAGTGCAAAATGGAGAGCCTCCATGCTTTGGGAATGCAAAAACATGTTTGCAAACTGAAAGCAAGACTACTTAAAAGTACAATAACATACCACGTAACAAACTGAGTGTTCTGGGCTATGCATGGGTTCTTGTGACTCAATTTTTGTGAACCACATAGAGAATAAAATCCAACAGCTAAAATAACTCACAAAAATACTATAGTGCTTACAAGAAATGCCTAGGTAACCTGGTTCTATGTGATAAAGGTGAGTCTGAAAGACCGCCTATCACATAGAGTGAACAAACCTCAGCCCATGGTCAAAAGGGCGATGGATATTGTACCGACCATTGCAAATAGCGACGGTCGCTACAATACTTAACAAAAACACAGAGAAATCATTTTGTATGCCCCTGCACCCCCCAAACTAAAATAATCAACTCCGAGGGGGGGTGCAGACTATGGGGCAAGTTATTTGATTGTAAAACAAAAAAAAGATTTTCAGCCTATAGCCAGGCCCAAACCCAGGTCTGCTTGTATTGCAAACGGTGTTGTACACCACTACACTATGCAAGCAGCTCAGTGGGAATTGGCCACAACGGATGCTATATCATGCAATAGTGAGTACAGCTCCTTGCTATACTCACTATACAGGATGTAGCGATGTATTGCACCACTCGCTCCCTTGTAGAGCGCTGTTATTGAGTCGCCCAAAAGTGCAGCACTCAATAATCAGCGCTCTACATGGGTGCTACCAGACAACTCAGAGAGCAACAGAGCTTAGATGCAACCACTTTTTGCCTAAGACCAACTCAAAACCAACCTTTCACATCCCGTATCTATCCTTCACCCCCACAAATGTTTCATACAATTGCTCTCAGTGATCCCCTTCTAAACTTTACTTACATGCTGCTCATCTGCAACAGTGGGGTAACCAACAGCTGTGAATCTTCCAGCATGACTACAGAAGAAATTAAATCACAATGACTCTTTGCTTCTCAAGAGGCAAAAAGGGCACTGCTTGCACCAGTACTTGTAGCCTTTACAATACTTGAATAATTAACACAGTTTAAAAAAGTTGGGGAAGTAACCAAGACACAGCAACAGCTAGCTACTCTGCCTCAATCGCCAAGTGTTACTAAGCGTGACAAGGGGGGAAAACCATCTTTCTTCTGGAGACATGTAAGGGACATCCTTCTCCCATTCTCAGTACAACATCCTGGTATGCAAAACATTTCATTTCAAAGTCACACAGCAGCCGCCTACCACTAAGTGACCACCACAGGAGGGACCGCTCCGAGCTGGCTATTGCCTACTAGGAGCTGCTGCAGTAGTGTTGTCCAGCGCATTGTCTACATGCTGCAAGGCCTCACTTCAGTCCCTGGGCTTGGACAGAGGGGGGACGTGACGGTTGGGTTTAAGGCAGCATGGCAGTGTCGGCACTGACAAAGCTGGAGGCCCAAGCCTTACTGGACCCTGCACAAGGGGCGCGCATGTACAGTATGTGCTCTTCTAAAAGTAGAACCCCGGGACATGGTATCGGGGCAGTGACCAATGGGCTCAATTCAGCCCAACAACAAACTAGGGTCACGGTGTTCCAACTCTGTTGCACCACTCCCTTACCACTGCTATGGGCAATTTTGATGGTCTGTTCGATGAACAGGATTTTCTCAAGTAGGCTAGTGTTCATCATTGACCCCATATGCCAAGAACTGACAATACTGAAACTGAAATCCTCTACAGCGCTAACAGAAATTCAAGAGAGCTGCAGAAACTGCCAGACTTTTAAAATAACATGCACCCTGCGCTTGCACGATACTCACGCATGCACAGTTGCACTCACGCCATCATCTTAGGAATGGTGGCTGTCACATCCACAATTGCAGAAGAAGAAGTAGTGCCCTGAGAAGGTGTGGTATTTATGCGACCCACGGAGGGGAAGGGCAGCATAAACACAATGACTGGAACTGTGCCTAAGTACTGTGGAAGCACACTGGACAGCTGTCTGGTCATGTGCTTCCACAGTGCTTTTACAAAGTAATGTGATGACAATACATATATGGAGCTCCGCCCACGTTGTTGTAAAATGGTAACAAGGAGGAGACTGGCAATTATAGGCCAGTCAGCCTGACATGGGTGGTGGGAAAGTTAGTAGAATAACTGCTGAAGGAAAGGACTGTAGAATATTTTGAATCCATTGGTTTACAAGACCCCAGGCAGTTGGGTTTCAAAGGGGGGGGGAGGTCATGTCAAATGAATCTAAGATTTCTTTGACTGGGTGACAAAGGATTTAGATCAGGGTGGAGCAGTGCACATAGCCTACCTAGATTTCAGTAAGAGTTTTGAAACTGTTCCACATAGGAGACTAGTATGCATGCTGGGTAGCTTTGGAGTGGGTCCAAGGGCAGTAAACTGGATAAAAAAGTAGTTAGAGGACAGGTGACAGAGGGTGGTGATAAACAGAGTTCACTCTGAGGGAGGGAGTGTGACCAGTGGGGTACCTCAGGGATCAGAGCTGGGATCAGTCTTCTACAAAGAGCTAGTGGATTGGGTTTCCTGTTTTGGACTGCAAGACATTTTTTTACATATCAAAATTAACGTGCTTGTGATATCACATTGCCCATTTTTGAGTCTGCTCAGTGATTTTGTACTTCCTTTGATATTTTACAAATTGCCAGAGCACTGTGCTGTGCTGATCACCATCCGACTGCCGAAGCCAGATGTGATGTGTTGAGGAGAGAGAAATGATGCTGTATTACTATGCTTGTATGGTCTCTCACTTGCAAAGCCCAAATTTATACATGACATTTAGCATTCCCTGTCAGTTATTGTATATGTGCAGTAAGAAAGTCAGAATCTGAATGGGTATGAACTGATGTTTTCCAAAAATGAAACTGCATAATAAACTATTTCATTAGTGACCCCCTTCCCAAAAACATACATGAGCATATGAATAAGCACACACATCGGCATCAAGGTGGTTTGAGTATTTATTTTCCAACATCAGGGTGTCCCGCCCTACCCCGCTGCACTCCACACTGAATAATAGCATTTTAACAATTAAATGAAACTGCAACATTATGTTCTTGAACTCAGTAAGGGGTTTAACAGTATGCAGAAAGCATTTGTGTAATGTATGATACCCCGTTACAAACATATGGTTACGATCAGACATCGAAGTGCTCACACACACACACACTCACTGCTTATAATTCATTTTCTAGCAATGCTGTTATGATTGATCAGTTTGCAGTCCTTTTTCTTTTTCTTTTATTCAACAAATTACACTTCAGCTGGGCATTGTCATTGTATAACTACTTTTTATGTTGCTTGCATGCATGTGCAAGAAACATAGTGCCATCATCCGAGTTTTCGGAGGTGTGGCACCCGTCTTCCAATTCAGTCAGTGTGTTTGCAGGTGCGGCCCCAGTTCCCCAATCACTGCTGCAGCTGTCTATGACAACAGTTGAAAATGCAGTGGTCGTACAGTTGAAAGGGAGAGCTCCGCTTCAGTGAGCAGAGCTCTCCCCCCCCACACACACACACGCAAGCACGCATACTGTGTGCTGATGCGCTCCCTCCCCCCATGCACCCACTGTATGGCCGACGGGGGTGCCCAATCCCCCATCAGCTCCACGTCCCCCCACAAAAGCTATCCAGGTGACACACTGGGAGCCTACCCCAGCGGCAAAAACTGTTATAGCCGACGGGGTGCCCAATCCCCCATTGGCTCCACTGGTTGCACACACCCCCAAAGCTTCAGGTGCCACGCTAGAGCCCACCCCAGCGTGGCAAAGCTTGTTATGGCCGACGGGGTGCCCAATCCCTGTTGGCTCCAGCCCCAAACAGCCTTTCCAGCTGCCACGCTGGGAGCCCACCCCAGTGTGGCAAATGTCCCAAAAACAACCTGTAAACAAAAAACAGTCCTTGTAGTCTCCTGCCCCCCAACAACCCGCACCCACCACTGCACACCTGCCTCCCACACCCCCCATACTTACCTCCGGAGCTCGGTAACGATCTTTGGTGGACCGGGAACATGTCTGCACTCTTCAAAGCTGACCGCAAACTGAGGAAATGCTGGTAAGTTGTATAATGGAATAAATAGTGTTTTTTCAACTTTGTTGCATATCTCAGGCATTTTTGGGAATTTTGGGCCCAAATTTTCAACATGAGGTTTTTAGGACTCCTCCTCATGAATTCTTGCACTGTCATGGCGTTAATCGGGCCCGAAGGGTGATTTCACAGTCACTGCGTGAAATCACCTTTCGGGACCAATTAACGAAATGACACTGCCAGTGTTCATAAGGTGGGCTCTCAAAAAGTCTATGTTAAAAATTTGGTGAAAAAATTCCTAAAAATGACTGTTTTACGAGGCGTTGCGCAGTTCCTACGCATGCTCGTAAGTTCACTAATTTTCAATATTTTCACTCCAGATTTTCAACATTACTATTTTACCACACCTCCTTTTGAGCAGTACAGCTGTCATTTTTCACATCTTATCCAAAACGTGTTTCCACCCATGTAGCGCACAATGGCGCAGTTGGTGTGCGAAATCAATGTATGGGATACATTAAGAAAATAACAGTGACACTGTTCATGAGCACAGGTCTTAAAATGACTATGTTGAAAATTTGGTGAAAAAATTCATAAAAATGACTGTTTTATGAGTGTGTGTTGCGCAGTTCCTACGTGAGCTCGTAAGTTTATGAATTTTCAATATTTTCACTCCAGATTTTCAACATTGCCACTTTACCACACCTCCTTATGAGCAGTACAGCTGTCATTTTTCACATGCTGCCCAAAATGTGTTTCTGTGCATGTAGCGCACAATGGCGCAGTCAGTGTGCGCAATCAATGTTTGGGACAGATTAAGAAAATCACAGTGACACTGTTCATGAGCAGAAGTCTTAAAATGGCTATGTTGAAAATTTGGTGAAAAAATTCCCTTCAGCCGTTCTGCAATGTTACTAATGAAGACCCTGCAGCATCCCACTGGTCACCCCCTCTCCCTAGACTGCACCCCATTTACCACCACTCTCTGCCTCCTGTCTGTTAGCCAGTTTCTTTTCTTTTTAAACTTTACTTTTTATTTTGATCATTAAAATCATACCAATATAGATCCATACAATTCAGTTATATTTTCCCATAACAAATATGTTAACTTGACATTTGATCCTTCATATACTGGAATACATTAAATAATCTAGACCTCCTAAAGTTACAGAGACTGGTTATCCAGATGTGGATCCTGAGAAAACTAAAAATACACTGCAGGCAGCTTTAAGCTTCAGATGTAATGGCACAGTTTCTTGCAGTGTGTCTATTGTCTCTGATCTCCCTCCTGTAGGAATATAATCTGAGTTTCAATTCCTATCTTCGCAAATCTTAAGCTTTTCCAGACAGTTAAACTCAAGTCAGTACAATTCTACAAACTACAGATATACAACAATAAAAATAAACTTTTGCACAGTTACTCCCTCTATTTTTTTTCAAAATACATATCTTTCCCTTAGTTTACATATCCTTTTCCCTTCTTCCCCTTTATATTCCCGCCCTCAGTTCTCAAATGGGATGTCTGCTTAAGTTGTTGTTCTGTATACCTTTACGTTTCCCTTGCTATTCTATCTCCTCTTGCTCCCCCTTCCAACCCTCTCTCCACAGCCTCCAAGGTCGCCACATGTTTTGGAAGTTTTCAACTTTAAAGTGCAGTGTATAAGTAATATTTTCCATTCTTTCTATTTCTTCTATTTTTGAGACCCACGTTGTTAGGGAGGGGGGTTCTGGGGATAGCCATTTGGTAGTCATGCACTTCAAAGCAGCTACTCTCAATATCTGACAAAGTTCCCTTCTCTGGCGCCATCCAATCGATAAGGTGGGGAGGCCTAGCACTAGATCCTGAAATGTAAAGGGGATAGAAAAAAGCCCTACTTGTTCCAACACTGAATGTACTTGTTGCCAGAACCTTAACAGTCTATCACAACCCCAAAATATGTGGTAATGTGTACCCACTGGTGTTCCACATAGACGCCAGCATGCCGAAGAGGCCTGTGGATTATAATGTGCCGTTATCGCGGGGGTTCTAAAAAAATCTGGTGAGTATCTTCTAGTTAAATTCTCGCCACAACGTGGCCGAGGAGACTTGCCAACCCCTTTGAAGCCTGTGATCCCACTTTGTTCTAGTAATAGTTATTTTGGCATCTCTTTCCCACCTTAACCGTACCTCCTCTAAGTTTGGGGTCCCCTTTGAAACTATTAGAATTGTGTATAGTGCAGACAGGTATCTCAATTTATCTCTAATTTTTATAGAGTCCCACCAATACGATTCAAGTAAGGTAAGATCCCTGCCTATCTTTAAGAAATTCTCTTCCTCTGTCAGGAAGTGTCGTGTTTGGAGGAACCTATAGAAATCCTCTTTACAGAGAGAGAAGCGCTCCTGCAGAGTGTTAAAGGGAAGACAACTATTCTTGTCTATGAATTGTTTAAATGTGGTGAGGCCCTTATGTTCCCAATAAGCAAACCCAGCATCCGCCCTAGGAGGGAGGAAGGTAGACGTATGCCTAATCAAGGAAAGGGGTCCCAATGTATATGTTATCTTTTTTAAATTTAGAAGGATACGCAAGGAGTGTTTAACCCATGGATTATCTGTAGATGCCAAGACTCGGGGAGTTATTTCTGATGTAGGCAGGGTCCATAATTTATAGTTATGCATTGAATTCTTTTCTAATAAGTACCGACCAGAGTCTATCTTCTGTTTGGCCCATGAGACTAGTTGTGACCCCTGAGCTGCTAAGTTGTAAAAATACATGTTGGGTAGACCTAGGCCACCTTTTACTTTTGACCGTGTCAGGGTCTTACATGAGACTCGTGGGCATTTTCCTGACCAGATAAAGTTGGAAATTTCTTTATTTAGCTGTTTCCAGAAACCGGGTTTTATAGGGATCGGGAGGGTTTGAAAAAGAAATAACCATCTCGGCAGAATGTTCATCTTGATTACCTGAATTTTACCATATAAGGTCAGTGGCAACGGTTTCCAACGGGCAAAATCCACTTGCATGTTTTTATACAGCTTCATGAAATTGTCCACAAATAAATGAGATATATCTACTGAGACTTGTATCCCTAAATAACGAAAAGTATTATTACAGGCCCACTTGAACGGGAAATTTTCTCTGAGATCCTTCGAAGGATTCCCACTTAGTACCACTGCTTCTGATTTGGTGTAATTTATTTTGTAACCAGCCAGTGTGCCAAATTTGTTCAATGCATTTAACAAGTGTGGTAGGGAGGTTTGGGGATCTCCTAGAAAAAAAAAGAGAATCATCGGCATAAAGGGCCACTTTTTGTTCTATTCCCCCTCTCTTCGCTCCCTTAATTTCGGGATTCTCTCTTATTCATATCACCAATGGTTCCAGTGTTAAAGCAAATATTAGAGGGGAAAGGGGACACCCCTGTCTCATTCCTCTATTTAAAGGTATTCTATAAGATAGCAATCCGTTAAGTCTGATCCTAGCCTCCGGTTTATGATAAAGTGCTCCAATGGCTGAAACAAAATTTTCCCCCAACCCAAACTTTGACAGGGTGGACGACATAAAGTGCCAGTCCACCCTGTTGAAGGCTTTCTCAGCATCCATACTAATGGCCATCTGAAAGGATGTGCTGTTTTTCTGGGCTGTAATAATATTTAGTAAACGCCTTATATTATCTTGAAGAAATCTCTCTCCAATAAATCCTGTTTGATTATGGTGAATGAGAGGGGCAATACATGCCTGAAGTCTCTCTGCCAAAATCCCTGTAAATATTTTTAGATCTACCGGTAACAGAGATATGGGACGATATGAACTGCAGTGCTCGGGGTCCTTATCCAGCTTCAGGATAACCGAAATCTGGGCCAAATTCCAGGAAGGTGGCACTGATTTGTGTTGTAGTAGAGTCTCATTGCATGTACCGACTAGGTACTCCTCTATTTTAGCAGTGAACTTTTTATAAAATTTGGCTGGTAGGCCGTCAAAGCCTGGGGCCTTGCCATTTCTAAGGTGCTTAATTTGTGACCTCACCTCTCCTACAGTGATTGGGGAATTAAGATTCACCCGGGCCGAGTCCTTTAAGGTAGGGATGGGCAAGGTCTCCAAAAAGTCCTGTACTGCTTCATGGTGCCCAGAAGCTGTTTCCGCTGTATAGAGGTCCGCATAGAATCTCCTAAATCTGTTTAGAATCTCCGTCAGAGATGTAGTCATGGGGCTCCTTTCATCCCCTCGCAACCAAACCACTGCTCTATTTGCAGCTTCGTGTCTCAGCTGCCATGCCAACAGTCTGCCCGCTCGGTTCCCATGTTAAAGTATTTTTGCCTAGCATATCTTAACTGCCCTTCAATTTGTCTATCAAGCATCTGATTTAGTTCTTGTCTTGCCTTATCCAGCTCCTGCATTATTTGCGTGTCCTGGTCCTACCTGATGTAGAGTCTCTAACTGAGTGATTTTCTGCTCTAGTTGTAATCTAGTCTGGATCCTCTCTTTCTTTAATCTGGCTGAGTATTGGATTATTTCCCCCCTTAAGCAGCATTTAAGTGCATCTCATCTTATCCCTTCACTTGTATCCTCTTTTAGGTTGTGCTGTTCAAAATTCTTGATGACATCCTCTACCAACCCCCCAAAGTCCTCTCTCAGAACATGGTTTATATTTAACCTCCACCAGGACTGCGGAGGGGCCGATGTGGAGACCAATGCCAGGATGACTGGGGCATGATCTGAAATGACAATTGGTCCAATATCACATTTTTCCACCTTTTGTAGCCAGTTAGACAACAGGAGAAAGTAATCTATCCTGGAATAACCCCCATGTCTGGGGCAATAGTGAGTGAAATCTCTCTCCCTTGGATGCATAAAACGCCACATCTCTGATAGACCGGTGTAACCCCCTGCAAATGGGGGTTCCCAAAAGACTTCCAGGAGCTTGCTTGAATGCTCCAAGCCTGAATGGTGTTTGGCATTTAAGCCATTTATCAGTGAGTGTTTTTAGAACCTCTGGTACTGTCTCTTTAAGAGCTGTCTGCTTGCAGACATAATTAGTTTGTATGGGGGACTGTGTGTTTCTTTGATTGAGTACCACTCAAGCTGCTGCCAATTCACTTCATTTTTGCAGTCACTAGGAGTGCAAAGGGAACCTATCTGAAAGATGTAACTGTTTGCCAGAAATTATTTAGAGTAATAATGAAATTACAGTTTGTCTAACCTGCTTTCTTTGCAGTCAGAACTGTGTCTGCTAGTTCCCCATTCTAGTTTTGAACTGCTGAACTGGACCAATCAGTGTGGGGTAAGCTAGCTCTAAAATGGTGCCTTGGACGAACCAGAACTTGGACTCATAATCTGAGCCAGCCACAAGAGGATTGTATGGGCAGTGACTCTGGGAGATGTAGTTTAGACATCAGCATCTTTTTTGGACCAACAGCAGCAGTCTATTGTGAGTGACAACCAATCCATTCAAGAACTGGGAGGAACTCAAAGGAGGTGCCCGGTTTTGTCAGTTGGAGTTTCAGTTGAGCTTTGGCAGTGAAGAAGGAAGGAGCCCTGTGCTTTTTCAGTGTGCAGTTTTAGTCAAAAAACGTGTGTAAGGCCCAGAGTTCCGGTCTGCAGCTTGTTAGGACTGAATCCGTCCTGTGAAGAGAATCAAAGGATATCTGAAGAGTAGAAACCAGGCTCACCCTGTAGAAGACTGGAGGAATTGCTGAAAATTGCACTCGGTCTGTCAGGAACTGAATCTGCTGTGTGTTCTCCCGGGTATTGTGCAGTAATTGCGATCGGGATACAGATGCAGCCTGCCTGGTATAGTGCTTTCTTTTATATAAATGTGTGAAGAGGTTTGTGTACCTCAAGTGAGCCCTGCTGACATTGAAGGACCTTATCTTATTTGGAGGTCGTGAGTACTAATTCAGGGTCGCTCCCTGTTGAATTGCCACATTAAATCCAAATGGAATTACTGTACTGCTTACTGTTTAATTCTCCTTTTCTCTGTGTGAAAGGGCCCTACCAGCTGCCACGGTTTGGACTAGCCACTAGGGCTTGGGTACCCAGGGACAGTAACTGATAGGATAGGCCTGCACAGAGCCATAGGTAGATTATTAGAGTGATAAGCTAATTAACCTGATTTCCCCTGTCCTTGTTATATCCCCATAAATAAATCAGAGCTGCTTGTTTCAGCAAAGTTATGCTGCCTGAGGTATTTGTCTATGTTAAAGTACTGTGCTGTGATTGTTGCACTGTATCTCATTTCACAGGAGGTCCCAGTGCCGGAACCAGACCTGGGGGTAAGTGTATACTGTGAAGGTAATTCTGATATATTGTGTGGGCCACTAGTGGGAAGAAAGGGGGGTTGCAGTGTCCCAGAGGGCTGTGACCAAGTTAGTTTAACTATTGCAAACCCTGACCTCTGGGTGGAGGCACCCGCCATTGGATCCAGGCCCCTCAACCTGTTAGTGGCAAATCAGGCAGGGGTAGTAGCCCCTGGGATAGCACCATCTAGGGGTTACACCTAGTTCTTGATTTAGGCTCTGGATTAGTTTCCCTGTACATGTGACCCCACCCTTAGCCCCTCCGGACCTATCTAACCCCAGGTGTATTACTTAATTAAATCCCCACCTATGACTACTAAACTCTGTACGTCCGTAACTGCTTCTTTAATGATCTTCTCCAAAAAGGCCAGTCTGGGGGCTTCTTCATTCAGGGCATAGATGTTCAGAAAGGTACAATTTTGACCCCTGTATGATCCCTGTATCTGTACAAACCTACCTTCTGGATCTGTGTGAACCTTCTCTACAACCAGTGGGGCATCTCGTTTGATCAAGATTGCTACACCTCTACGGTGTGGACTCTTTTCAAAATGTGAGGGATATACCTCACCCACCCAAGACCTTTTTAACTTGAGATGTTCTGCCGCAGTTAAGTGGGTCTCTTGAATAAATGCAACAGCGGTCTTTTTCCTCCTGAGGTCTTGTATAATCTTTGCCCTTTTTACTGGGTTATTTACCCCATTTACATTGAGTGTAACTATATTTAAATCAGCCATGATCTTTTGGATGAGGAAAAGGAAATATCGTCTCCTTACTAAGGGACATTGCTAGCTTTTTAAGTATTTGTGAGCATCTGTGCTTTGTCAACCACATATAAACAAAAATTTGCTAAACATATTGCATAACACTTGAGAACTTACTCTACATTGAAACATATTGAACAGGAATGCTTTCAAGGTGGTTTCACCCTGTGTCCACCCTCTCAAGGATGTTATTTCATGAGGCGTGGATGGATGACCTCTTAAGTGTAGGCCATCCGCCTGGCTAAACGTCGCTACCTAAGAGCCAGGTATTTGTTACTCGCCAGCCCTCGTAATGTAGAACCCACCCGTTCAGAGCTAATCCAAGCATTTTTGACCAGCCTGAAAAAGGGGTTGAATCCCCGCCCGTCTCTTATCTTGATCATATCACCCGGTTAGTTAAATTACTTTGTTCAAACCATAAACCCATCTGGGTATCTGATATCTAAATGTCAAGATTATATATCAGTTTGTGGGTGATTTGCCCGCCATCCGGGTCCCTCCAGCCCAACCATGGCCTCCTCACACTTTGGGAAGGGGAGCCCTAAAGGCCAGGAACCATACTCCTTCCTCCACATCCATAAGTAATCTGCTGATAATCAGCCTGATATTTATCAAGGTTTACCAGAGTATCTGTAATGAAGTAGACAGCCAGCACGGGAAACCGGGGGAGGCGCTCCTAAGTCAGACAATCAGTGCTTCTTCAAATCTCACATTTATTCATGATTCCAGTTTTCTTTCTTAGAACTTCAGGGTCCTTCTAGTGGTCCCTCGTTATAGAAGTACCAACCTAGACTTGAGGTGTTAGTTTCGAAGCTTCACATTTACCAGGAAACAGCCCTTCATCAGTGCTAACCCCATCGGGTCGCAATCTCACTTCCAGGGCTGCTCTTAAATAGTGAGAGTTATTGTCATACCAACTGATCATCAAGTCGATCGGAACGCCTCCACCCCAGGCCCCCCCGACCGTTCAAGCTTCCAGATCTCAAATGTATAAAACTCCCTTCAAGAGTGCAGCCACCTAGTTCCCTCCGTCCCCCCTTCCACCAGAGACCGCGGGCTGTTGGTTGCCCAAAGTGGCCCCTCCTCCCCAACTGAACCCGAGTGTTTTGGTAGTGGGGAAAAAAAATATATCCACCAGGTCCAATTTCCCTATATTAGCCCTACTAAACCCATCCTTTTACAAAAAGGTCAAAAATACCATCTGCTACTGAAGGCTTAATGGAAAATCAACTTCAGCTTAATTCACTAGATCTTGCTACCAAATTTTGAAAAGGATTTACAAGGTCAATGCAGCGATAGTTCAAGTCTGAAGGTTTTCGTTGTTGTGTCTCTGTTCTATCAAAGGGGTAAACTCCCGGTTTCTCTCGATGGACTCCAGCACCCGGTTCGTAGTGGAATCTCCTCGCCCATGCACTGTATTCCACAAACTGGAAACCTCTGTGTGGTCATGCATCTCTTTTCTTTTAGTTCCCATGTTTTGCCATCCTCCAAGTCGCAATCTGTCTCCCCCTACCTGGTTCGCCTCCTGGGGAATCTCCACCTCCACTGATGGCAAGAATTTCTTTGCCTCAAACAGGTCAGCGAACCTCCTAGGGCCATTTTCCATTGCAGCTTTTAGTTTAGCCGGGTATTCTACAAATGCTTTAATGCCTTTTTGTTGTAGGGCTCGAACTACCATTAGAACCTTTCTATGTTGGGCCAACAATTGTGGTGTATAATCTTGATCAAAAAACAATCTGGTATCCCCGAATATTATTTCCTTCTTTGACCATGCCCACTTTAATATGTCCTCTTTAATGTGAAAATCTAAAAAGGCTATTATTACTGACCGGGGATGAGCTTTAGGGTCTTTTGACCTAGGTATGAGGGAGTGGTGGGCTCTAATTATGTTTAAAGGCTTTTCTGCTGGCCAGTCTAGTATCTCCACCAAAAAGGACTCGAAAAAAGTCAGAATAGAACCTGATTCTGTGCCTTCAGGCAGTCCATGAATTCTGATGTTATTTCTTCTGTTTCTGTTTTCAAGTTCCTCTAGTCTGGTCTCCAGCTGCAGTCCCCTCCTGTGTAGGTCTATAAGGGCCACGTTGTGAACTTCTACCATATTTGAACAGTCGGTTAGGCCTTCTTCTACTTGCCCCATTTTTTCCTCCAGGCTTTCTAATTTTTTTTTATTTTCTTCCGCCCCCCTTTCCAGTCTCTCCAAAGATTCGCTCTTCTTCTGCAATGTGGTGCATAGTTGTTTGGAGGTTATTGTGCACTCCAGTTCTTCTCTTTCCTCCGAGGTTACCCCGGCCTGCCGTGAGGACTCCATTAGACTGGCTGATGAAGGCTGAGCATAGTACAATAGTGTTTTTAGCTGTGTATTCATCTGGTTGGCATTCCTCTCGGTTTATGTCTAGAAGCCATATCGCTGCTATTTCCACTGAATCTTGCCGATGGATGGGTTAGTTTTCTTTATGATTTTTGTGGATTTAATCTAGATGGGGTAGAGCTGCTGATTCAGGCTGCCATTAGGCTGGTGCACCCACTGGAAGTCTGTTAGCCAGTTTCTAACCCAGTTTACCACCCTTTCCCCCATGCCCAGCCTACCCAGCTAGTTTATCAGCCTCCTATGTGGGATGGTGTCAAAGGCTTTGCTGAAATCAAGGTAAGCATTGTCCACTGCCCCACCCTGATTCACTTCCTTTGTCACCCAGTCAAAGAAATCAACCAGATTTGTCTGACATAATGTCCCCACTGTGAATCCGTGTTGTCTATGGTCCTGAGCTCTGATGGCTTCTAGATGCCCCACTATCCTTTCTTTAAGCAATGCCTCCATGATCTTCCTCACTACTGAGGTGAGGCTGAATGGCCTATTGTTCCCTGTCTCCTTTCTGCTGCTGCATTTGTGTAGCGGGACCACATGTGCCCTCCTCCAATTCACTCATGTTGAATGACTCAGTGAACATGGCTGCCAGAGGTACTGCTATCTCCCTTAGCAGTTTCTCTTAATATCCTTGGGCATATGCCATCTGGTTCCATTGCTTTGTCCACCTTCAATTTAGTGAGCTCCTGCAGGACTCTTTTGCCTTTGAATGGACCTATTGTCCACCTCTTCACCCTGTGGCAACTGCTGTACTGCTGTGGCCCTTGCCCCTCCCACTCTTCTGTGAATACTGAGCGGAAAGACACAGTGGATGACTTGGGAGGAAGGCATGGAACTATCACTTCCAAATACCTAAAGAGCACATACAAGCAAACAACATTCGGCATTGACAAATGCTTGTTAACTTTGCTGTACTGTATTCGATTGGAGTTTGTTCTTCATTATAAAGGGAATCTGAACTAATCATCTGCTCATAGAAGAGGGTGAAAATTGTTATGGCAAAATACAAACTCAGGTACAAGACTGTCACTCTAGCGATCTGCACACAGTGCTAATCAGTGCACTAAAGCCACAGCTCCGCTCAAGCTGCTTGTGCCTGTAAAATAAAATTCAGTCATGCACAGAAAAAAAAAAGCATTATACAACCGGCTTCAAACATCATGTAACACTTTATTCTCAGCAAGACAGAAACATTACTTTTACATATTCATTTTCAGTGTGTTTATTTGAAGAGAGTGCAAAACAGTCACCGTGACTAGTCACTCATCATTGGCACCTTGTTTTTGCACTCTCTATGAATGAAACACACTGCCTAGGTGAAGAATATGTAAGGTAACTAAGCTTTCTATCTTGTTGAGAAATAAAGGGTTATGTGATTTTTGAAGCCAGTTAGCTCAGTGCTGGATTTTCTTTGTTCTGTACACAGTGTTTATCAGATGCTTGCCGCACCCCGCTCCTAGACACACTGCAAAACTTCAAGCACACATATTCAGCTTTATTTTAATAAATAATGCAATCTGTTTTAGTCAGTATATTAATTACAAGGCTGAATAGGGATGGACTGAATGACCTGAAATGTAAAAAAAAAAAAAAACAAACAGCTAGTGATTCTTCAGCTAACAGCACTGAAGCAGCTCACAGTATGGTGTGGGAAGGATGTTACCTTGCCATTCTATGGCAAATGTGTAATCTCTGTCAATGTAAAATAAATCTACCAAGAGGAAACAACAAAACAATGTGAGTTTCGCAGACAACTCACTTGTTGCTACTGTGAGCATAACTAAGTCCCTTGACAAGCATCTAACTGTCAGACCTGCCATCACCCAAATCAGCTCAGCTATTCTCTCAATCTGTCACTTTCAACCACAGTTCAAGCCTGCATGCACTCACCCTTTGAAGATAGATTCTGGTGAACGGAGTGATATGACTGAATTTTAAAACCACACACTACAGGAAAATTACATTCTGGAACAGAAAAAAACAGGTGAGCCACAGCACAAGCACATTACTCCGGTTCCACAAATAACAAAAGCAGAGCACAATACCCTAGCTCTTTAATGTCTTCATAAGTGACATTGCAGAGGAGCTGGAAGGGAAGGTCTGCCTCTTTGCTGTATGACACCAAAATCTGCAATAGGGTAGACACTCTGGGGTGGTAAAAAGGACAAGCAGAGACCCGAAAAACCTAGAGTAGTGGTCAAGGGTGTGCCAGCTGGGTTTCAATGTGAAAAAGTGCAAAATAATGCTCTTAAGCATGGAAACCCAGGGGTGGACTGCTACATGAGTGGAGCTATATTGATGACTACCAGCAGGAAAGAGACCCGGGGTAATCATATCGGATGACCTAAAGGTGGCCAGGCAGTGCAACAAGGAAGTAGGGAGGGCTAGTGGGATGCTAGGATGCATCAAAGATATTACTTCTGTTACTGTTCTGCTCGGGTAACATTGAGCTAAACTATTGCTACCATTGCATCCCCTTCGGATGCTGCTTGTCTTAAAGGCATGAGTTTCTGGCATGTTAATATCTGCAACCTCCTGAAAAAGGTCTCCATGATTCAGGCGTGGGTCAGCCATACTCAAACAGATGTTCGGGTAATCTCCGAATCTTGGCTTAGGCCAGCATCTGAGGACAGGGACATTAGTATTCCTTCCTACCAGTTATTCAGAATGGACATACCTATTAGGGGAGGTGGTGTGGCGGTGTGCATTAAGGAAAGGTTTACAACGTCCTGCCTGGATTCTACTTCTGTCAAAAATGAATTTGAGTGTTTGACCCTGAAGATGGATTTAACTACTTCCCTTGCCCTCAGAGAGATTGGTTGCTATAGACCCCCATCTGCTGGTACACTTCTTCTTACACATCTTGGCTCTATTATGGAGAAAGAGAACCTTGAAACTATCATCCTAGGAGACCTTAATTTCAACTGGTTATCGAAGTTTGCTTCACCCTTAAACACTTTCTGTGATTCCCATGGGTTGGTGCAACTAATTCACGAACCCACATGTCCAAACAAAAAGAACATGAGCAACAGCACACTGCTGGATGTTATGTTAGTCGACAAGCCTCATGTCTTCTCACATGCTGGAACCTTCTTTGCTGATGTCAGTGACCATTGCTTCATTGCTGTGGTCAGATCACTGCATCATATAGGACCTACAGCTAAATTTCTTACAAAAAGGTTCCGTTGTAACTTTGATGTGGCTGCCTATGTCTATGAGTTGGAACACTCGCCATGTTGGCAAGACTTCTTCTTAGCTAACACGGTTAACTCGGCATATGGTATTTTCCATGATATACTTGTTGGGGCCCTAAATATGTATGCCCCAATGGCAAAAATCTTTTTGAAATTTCTCTTTATCCTACTCACAGCCTGCCTCCTCCGACCCTTCAGTGACGACCCCCAGACATCCCACTGCCCGGAACCCTGCCCACACAGACCACAGTTCCCCATGGAGCCACGGTTTACCCCCCGGGTTGGGACAAGGTGGGGGGTTCTAACCCCGTAACTTACGTTTCGCCGGTCTCGTGGTCTGTTGGGCGGGCACGGGCACATCATGGGCACGTCCAAGGTTCTCCCATCTTCCCGGACAAGGCAGGCTCTTTTCCTCATTTGTCCCTCCCCAAGCAGCTGACGACCTCCCCTGATGTCATGACGCGCACGTCGACGTCCGTGCTGCTCAACGGCCAGCCATCCCCTAGTGGGGCTTGCAGTTCCCCAAGCCTCCGCTCGGGGTCATGCAAGTGCCGGGCATCAGCTGGATCCTTCCCCGGAGCAGGTGAACTGTCATCGGACGCTCAAGCCTGTCTCCCCCCGGCCGACCCACTGACTACCCGAGTCCGCTCCCAAACCCAGGTCACCAGCGTGGAGCGAGGTGTGGCGTCCAGCTCCTCAACCCTCAGCGCCACCGGGCCAGCCCAATGGCAAAAATTTGTGTAAAAAACAAAACATGTCATTGGTTCTCTGCCGAGCTGAAAGCTGCATTGCTTGTTAGGGATAAATTGTGGAAAAAAGCTCACCGGACTAAGCTTGACTCAGACTGGTATCAATTCAGAAGGGCTCGCAATGCTTGTACAAAAATGGTCAAGGATGCTAAGGCAACATTTTATCTTACCAAATTGGATTCTGCAGCAAAGTGCTTCTCCAAATTCTGGAGGACAATCAAGGACATGTCTGGATATACGCCTGGTAATTCCTTGCCACCTAAGATTACAACTGGGAGTACTACTATCAATGATAAACTGGGAATTCTAGATGCATTTAACAATCATTTTGCCACATCTGATCTAGCTTTTGACAATTCCCCTGCATCCCTGGTCCGCTCCCAATTAAGTGTCCTATGCTCAGACTCTCCTGCCCTGGTACCTGGCTTCTTGTTCCTCCAGGTCTCTCTGAAAGAGGTTGAAGACCTCATGCTCCAATCTGATATTAAGAAAAGTGCTGGTGCTGATTCTTTGGATCCTTATTTCCTTAAAATTACCTATCCTGTCCTAGCTGTTCCTATCACCCACTTATTTAACTTATCGTTGTCTCAAGGGCATATTCCCCAGATCTGCAAAATTGTTCATGTCATCCCCTTGTTTAAATCAGGGGATCCCTGTGACCCTAACAATTATAGACCAATTTCCCTCCTCCCAACTTTGTTGAAACTTCTGGAAAAGATTGTCAGCAACCAACTAAGGGACTACTCCAATAATCTATTAAACCCTATGCAATCTGGCTTTAGAACTAAACATAGCACTGTTTTGGCCCTTGCCAAAGTAACAAATGATTAGTACTGAGAACTGGACAGCAGAAACATTGTCTGTGCTGTATTTCTAGACCGTAGTAAGGTTTTTGATACAGTGGATCATAGCCTGCTTCTCTCTTCTCTGAAGAGTATCAATCAATCAAAATCTTTATCCAGGTGGACATCATTGAGCAAGGCTCATTTGCAAAATGGACCTGGGTATAACAAGGTCAAGTACAACAAAGGAAATCATCATACACATACATATATATATATATATATATATATATATATATATATATATATATAAACACATAATGTACAATATACATATGTATACAGAAGCAATAATGATACATAGGAGTATGGCACAGCACAATACATGAAGGCCATAAACAAGAGAACATATTACAAGAGAACCATATACAGTTGGGAAGCGATAGGTGATGTGACATTCACTAGCTAGCATATTGCAGGAGAACCATATAAAGGTTGCAGCCCCCATGTGCAGTTATAGTGCGGATCTTAACCCGGGGGACGCATTTTAAAAAGAAGAAAGCTGCCAGAAAAATACAACAACGAGCAGGGAAGGGAAGAACCCGAGGGAAGGGGAGGAACCCCGCTAAGTGTGTGATGTTAGAATCCCAGGGGTCGATTTTCGGGAATCATGGTAAGGAAATAAAAAGGGTAGTAGAGGAGCTGGGATAAGGACTGGGTTGCCAAAGAAGGACTAAGATGGATACTGGGGAGGTAGGAGTAAGGACAAGAGAATGATAGTGGGCCATGAAGACATGAGTGAAGGCAGAGGATAGGAATGAGATCCACATGATGAAAAGAGATTACCGACGACTGTGGGTTAGAAGTGGGTAGGATAAAAGGAACCTAGGTTGGGATCATGGAAAGCAGTTGTAAGGCTCCTTGATGTGATGAAAGTAAAGGGTCTTGAAGGTAGCAACACTGACAGGAGTACTCAGCTTCAGTGTTTTCTGAAGTCTGTTCCATAGGGAGGGCAACACTGCACTTATTGCCACTCTAGATTTGACTTTGGGGACTCTCAATGAGATGGATGTGAGGCTTCTCAGGGCATACTTACCTATCTGGTTTAAGGGGAGGCAGTCAGCAATGTATTGTGGAAGCTTTTTTGAAATTGCTCTGAGGGTCCATATTGCAGCATTTCTATTCCGTCTATACTGGAGGGAAGACCAGCCCACGGCTGCATATAGAGAGCAGTGGTGAGTAGAAAAAGGGAGACCTGTGATGAATCTCAGAGCTCTGTGGTACAGTGTGTCCAATTTTATGAGGTAGGAGACAGGACAATGACTGTACAGGAAATCCATGTAGTCTATCA
Organism: Neoceratodus forsteri; assembly: GCA_016271365.2. Taxonomy (NCBI): domain Eukaryota; kingdom Metazoa; phylum Chordata; order Ceratodontiformes; family Ceratodontidae; genus Neoceratodus; species Neoceratodus forsteri. The sequence goes on from CM028136.1 coordinate 91,657,200, forward strand.
GGGAGAGGAACGTTGTTTGGGCCAGAAGTAATTTAGCATCTCTTGTTAGAAAGCGGCTGATCCTAAAGAAGAGGCCCAATCTTTGTCGTAGTTTTTTTAGAAGATTCTCTCTATGATCTATAAAGGATAGCCTGTGATCCAGCCACACTCCCAGGTATTTGAATTTTTCAACGAATTCCAATTTTTCCCTGAGAATTGTAGAAATTTGCGGTACTAAACTTGCATATGCCGGATTCACTGTATGTACCAGAGGAGAGAAAAGCATCGCTTTGGTTTTCTTAGCATTAAGTAAAAGTTTTTTGTTTAGGAACTGGTTTTGTAACAAGTTAAATTCGGCTTGCAGGTCGCTGCATGCAGCTTCTGGGGTTGGGCGGCTTAAGTAAAGTACTGTATCATCTGCGAACAGATGGATGCTAGCCCTGGTTATACAGTCATTGATGTTGCTGATGTAGATGGCAAACAATATACGACCTAATATAGATACCTGAGGGACCCCTCTCAGGAGAGGTTTGAGGGTTGAGAATTCACCTTCAACCTTAACTTGCTGGAGGCGGTCAGAGAGGTAGCTATTAAACCACCACAAGGACAGTGAATCCAACCCTATTGCTTGCAGAGAGGAAAGAAGTAGTCTATGGTCGACAGTGTTGAAGGCCTTACTTAAATCTAAAAAAACAGCACAAACGTAGTTTCTATTGTCCAGTTCTCTTTGTCAATTGTTAGTCACCTTTGCGAGAGCTGTAATAGTACTATGTTTTGCTCTGAAGCCTGATTGGACTGGATTTAGGAGAATCATAGATTCTAAGTAACATCTCAACTGATTGCTTACAATTTTTTCCAGTAGTTTTGCCAGGACTGGAAGAATTGAAATTGGTCTGTAGTTGTTTAGATCATCAGGGTCCCCTGACTTAAACAGAGGAATGACGTGTGCCATTTTCCAAGTGGATGGGATAAACCCTTGGAACAGGGACAGGTTAAATAGGTACGTTACAGGCACGGCTAACACGTGCTGTGCAACTTTTAGAAAATAGGGGTCAAACGTGTCGGCACCAGCACTTTTTTTTGTATCCAGCTTCAGCATCAATTCTTCAACCTCTTTGAGTGACGTAGGAGTCAGGGAGAATCTTGGATCAGTGACATGGGGTTCCATCTCTTTGGCGCTAGTCTGGTGGCGTAGTACGTTTGCAGGCAAGTTGTCAAATGATAGGCCTGCAGTCGCGAAGTGATTGTTGAAAGAATCCAAGACTTCCAGTCTATCACTGATAATATCAGCGCCAGAGATGATCTTGTCCAGCAGAGAGTTTCCAGGCATGTGTCTGGACAGATCTTTCAAGGTTTCTCAGAATTTAGTTGGATTCTTGGAGGCAGCATCACATTCAGAGCGGTAATAGGCAGCTTTCTGTGCATAGGTTCCTTGCCCTTTTAAACTGGCTCCAGTCTGAGGGGTCTGAGTTTTGTGTGCTTTTTTCCATAATTTGTCCCTCTCTAACAAAGCAGATTTAAGTTCTGATGTAAACCAAAGACACTTTTTTTTGGATATATGGACTTTAATAATGGAAGCATATTTGTTTAAGGCCCCTAAGAGTATTTCCTTGAAAATGTCATAAGCCGATTGTACAGTTTTTGCCAGGTAGAAATCTTGCCAATGCAGGGAGTATTTTAGTTTAGTTTAGTATAGGCCTGGACTCAGTTTCTTTGCACTGGTTTACTGAATACCTTGTAGGACAACGTCAACAAATTAAGGCTGAGGGCGAGCTATCCCCACTCAAATCTCTACTGAGGGGAGTACCGCAAGGATCCGTACTTGGTCCCTTACTATTCGCTATCTATGTTAATAACATTGATGAGAGTATTAACAAGGCCAACATACACCTGTTTGCTGATGACACGGTTGTATATATAAGTCCTCGAACACCTGAAGCTGCTTGTGCTGACCTCCAGGAGGAATTTAACCAGCTCCAGAACCAGCTCCTCCATAAAAAACTTCTTCTAAATGCTAAAAAAACAAAAGCAATGTTGTTCTCGCCCTATAGCCATGTGATGAATCTGGCCAGCTATGGAGCACTACCTCAGATTACCACAATTCTTGGAGAGAAACTGGAGTTTGTCTCAAAGTTTAAATACCTAGGTGTGTGGTTAGACCATAATCTATCATTCACTGTGCACGCCAAGGACCTTGTAAAGAAGTTAAGGCAGAGGCTGGGGCTATGCTTTAGAATTAACCAGTTTCTTACTAGAGATGCAAAAGTGTGCCTTGTTCAAACTACTTTCCTTTCGCTGATCAATTATGCAGATTTTCTTTATAGTCAGTGTCCCAACTCCTCACTTGCAAAGTTGGATACGCTTTACCACAGGGCCATCCAGTTTATTACTGGTCTCCCCATTTCTATCCATCATTGTTCCTTGTACAAAGCCGTAGGGTGGTGCTCTCTTATGTTTAGGCATAATAGAAATGCAGTCCTTTGGACTTATAGAGTCTTCTTGAAGCGGCTTCCACAATATATAATAGACTGTCTCCCACTAAGTAAGCCAGGAACGTATGCCCTAAGAAGTGCATCCTACATCACAGTATGTATCCCCAAGGCTTCCTCTCGCTGTGGCAGAGTGGCCATTAGTTTCCTGTTGCCAACATTGTGGAACAAAGTACAAAAATGATTGAAATTAAGATGCCTCCGCAATACGAATGTCTTTAAATCTCTATATTTTTATTTATTTTTTTATTTATTCACAATTGGGATTTATAACCCTTGAGTCAAAGACTCATTTACAAAGACACCTCTTCACAGGGAGGGGAGACAACATTTTGGTGGAGTACAACAGTGAGGAACAATACAGGTGAGATACAATAAAGAGCATACAAAGCAAAGCAAATGGACATACAAAGTAATTTCAGCGATACAGCGGAGCACACAGGTTTCAAGGTGTGGTGTACAGGCTACAAATAAGCTAATCTAAATAAACTAGTATACATGAAATACTACGAGATCCCTAGAGATACTAGGTGGTGGATACCTGGGGGAGGGTGTGGAGGGGTAGTTGATAGGGAGACTGGTGGACCGGGAGGACTTCGTCTGTGGATTGGCTCAGGCAGAGCTCTAGGTATGGCCCAGTCATAGGCATTTGCAGCTCTGAGTGTCAGTGAGGTGTTTACGTAGGGCGATTTTGAAGGCATCAATTTTAGAGATGTCTGTGATGTGAGCGGGAAGGGAATTATACCAAGAGGGGGCAAGCGAGGTCCTGGCTCTCGGCACCTGGTGGGTTTGGTTGTATTTCGGGTGGTGACCGAGTGGGTGGCCCATTGTAGGGATGTAGTAACCCCTGGAAGGGAGAGCCCAAGTAGTGTTTTTTTGGCCAGTATACAGGTGTGGTATCACAGGTGTTCTTCAAAGTTGAGTAGGTTCGAGGTGGAGTAAAGCTGGCATGTGTGTGTTCTGCTGGGGGCACCGGTCAGGAGCCTGCAGGCCTTGTTGATTGAGGTCTGGACTTTGGTGAGGGCAGTGGGGTCAGCAGCAGCATAGATAGGGAGCCCATAATCAACCAAAGACAGGATGGAGGAGGGGATAGCCAGCCTTAGGACATACTCAGGGAGGCAGTCTTTGTAGTGGTAGAGGAGTCCAATCCGGGCATTCATGGCAGAGGACAGTGAGTTAAGATGGGCATGGAAGGAGAGAGTCGAGTTGAAGGTGATGCCCAGGTATTTGTATGCTGATACCTGTTCAAGGGGGTGTAAGGTGTGGGGGAGGATGAGAAGGGGCATTTCTGGAGTTACTTTGTCGGTGTGCAAAAATCATAGGTTTCGTCTTCTTGTGGTTCAGGACCAGACGATGGTCGAGGAACCATTTTTCAGCTTGGCTGAAGGTGAGTTGCAGAGAGCTCTGGAGGGTGAATGGGTCAGGGTGGGAGGCTATGAGGACTGCATCATTGGCGTATAGGAGCATTTTGCCTGAGCAGGAGCTGGGGAGGGTGTTTAGAAAGAGACTGAACAATGTGGGGCCCAGGGTGAAACCCTGAGGGACCCCAGAGTGTACAGGTAGGACAGTTGATAGGGTACCATTGATTTTGACCCGTTGGGATCTGTTATGGAGGTAGCTGGAGAACCAGGCCAAGGGGCAAGATGAGAAACCAAGATGATGGAGGGAGCCAAGCAATAGGGGGTGACACACAGTGTCAAAGGCCTTGGATAGGACAATGAACACTGCCCCGGCGATCTCCCCAGAGTCAAGTGCAGAGTGTATTTGGTGGGAGAACTCCAATAGGGCTGAAGTGGTGCTGTGTCCAGGATGGAAGCCATGCTGTTCTGGGCATAATATGTTGTACTTGGATAGATAATCTGTATGCTCGGTATGTGTGTGAGCCATGCAATTGCTACCCCAGCCTCTAATTCTTATCTGAAGCATCAGGCTGCTGCCCTCTGAGCGTAGTTGAATTTATGATTGTTTGTAACCTCTGGTGACCTTAACTCTGTGGGCATCTTATGGCTTAAATGTTTCTCCTCTCTAGAAATCCCTGTAGGGTTATTATCTCTTCATGGCTTTTTCGGCCACTACACCTTACTTACCCTGCTGTCTTTTACATATTGCTTAATCTGTGGCTCTTATTCCGCTACCCTGTACCATTTAACTGCTCTAGTTCATCTTCGTATCCCCTTTACACTGCATTCCACTCTTACTATCTCTTTTCTCTGTCCCCTAACTATCTTCCCTGCCATAGACTAGCCCTTCAGGGGCTCCCTGCCCCTCAGGTGGGAGAAATGCAGATACCGGGCGGATGTGGCTTCCATAGCTGCCACCTGAGACACCTAGACTGGACTCCTTACTAGTGAGGTGCAGCATTGCCGATACCCAATCGGAATGCGAGTGCTTTTCTGCTCTGGCGTCTGATGGGCTCCTGCAGTCTGCTCCTGTGTCTCCCTCAATACTAAGCTAAAGTCTGATTTTCTGTCTAAAACTTGCACAAAAAAAAGAGCTGTACTTACTTATTGCCCAACAGTTATGATCTCTATTTTTTGCTGTTTAGAGTCAAGAGTTGGGACTCTGTTTGATTACACTCCTTTCTGAATTTCTGTGGTTGGGCCAGTCTTTAGGCATCAAGGAATACCCAATTCTGTTGTCCTGCTGTTTTGGTCCTCCCGCTGGTTCAGGTGTTCCATTGTCCAAGGCCCAGTACTTAATACCAACCCCTTCCTCCATCTCCTGCCAAGGATATGCTCTCCATGGGCTCCCTACCCATAGACGTGGAAAACCTGGGCACTGAGCAGTCGGCGCTGCCTCTACCACTGCCTGAGAACCTAAACTCGGACTCTCCATTAGCAAAGCACAGCATTAGCAGCCATCCAATTGGAACATGAGCGCCCTTTGGCATTGGCTTCTGATTGGTTCCTGCAGTCTGCTTTTGTGTCCATTGTAAACCAAGCATAAATCTAATTTCCATGCTGAAATTTGCCACAAAAGAGCTCTAATTACTTTTCTTCTTGACTGTTAAGACCCTTATCCTTTTGTGTAGAGTGTTACATTTAGGGATACTGTGTGATTACACTACTTTTGAAATTCTGTGCTTGTGTCAGCTCCCTACACGAGCGGCCGGTCACTTCTCCCTACTGAAGTTCCTACTAAGCCTCATCTTATGTCCTCCTTAAATATTACAGAAGCACTCTGAACTGATATGACTGATGTAACATTGAGTATTTACTTGTATTATTTGCATTAATTGTTTTTTACTTGTGTTATTTGGCTCTATTGTAAATATCTCTGTATGCATTGTACCATTTGACACGGAGCTAACCAGGTCCATCTTGTAAATGAGCTTGCTCAATGATGTTCACCTGGATAAATAAAGATTTTGATTGATTGATAGGAAGGGGTATCGCCAGCAGAAAGAGGGAGGTGGTGTTGCCCCTGTATAGATCACTGGTAAGACCCCACCTAGAGTATTGTGTCCAATTCCGGAGAGCACATCTCCTGCCAGATCTAGACAGACTGGAGGCAGTCCAGAGGAAAGCAACTAAAATGGTGCAGTGTCTGCATCAAAAGCTATGAGGACAGACTAATGGACCTCAGTATGTGCACCAAGGGACAGAAGAGGAAGAGTGGGGATACAATAGAGACCTTCAGATACCTCATGGGAGTAAATAAGGTGCAGGAGTAAAATATTTTTTTAGAAGAAAAGGTGTTCAAGAACAAGGGGACATGCAATGAAGCTGGAGGGGGTTAGAAAGTTGAGGAGCAGCAGACCCAGTAGTGGGCCTTAAGAAACAAGGGGAGTGGTTGGGTATTACCGCCATGCAACACTACCTGCAGTCTCAGACTCTCGACTTGGCATAGTGTCATGCAACACAGAGACTCTATGTTGATGGGCAAAATATAAACCCTATTTGGAGCCACTAGCAGTTGGTCTTCTAATTTAGACTGCATCCTAGTCACACAGTGACTCATGTCTAATGTGACCAAGAACACTTTTATGTGTAGGGCTGATGGGCAGCAGTGTAGCTGGGTAACATTCTGTCCCCATTTTGAACTGGCGCCCTTAGTAAAAGTAAATGGAGCCTCTTGAGTTTTCGTCAGGCCGGTCAGAAAACCAAGAAGGAAGCAGAGAACTGAGCAAGGAAGTAGAGAGGGAGAGAGAGTGCAGAATGGAGATCAGGAGGGCCAAATAAACCTAATAAGAGATTGTAGAAGACATCAAGAATAAACAAAAGGGTTTTAGGTAATTGTTTATTTATTTTTTTATTACAGCTGATTTTTACCCCCTAGCTGCAGTGCATACACCAGCATGGGGCATCCAGCCACTGGCCCTGCCTGCCCAGAGAGCTGGGTAGCTCAAACCACACCCAGGAGGATCCAGGATGGCCATCATACCATCCTGCTGGAGGGCACCCCCTTTACCACTCTCAACCAGGATAGCTCCCTACCCTCCCTGATGGGACTCCACATAAGTCCTCTGGACAGCACAGGGCATGGCCATCAAGCTGCTCAGGTTGTGCCCAACCTCCTTTTTCCACCTGTTTATACCCACTGGGGTGCCGACATGCAATGACCTCAGGCACATCTTGCCGACATCCGGCGTGCCCCTCCCCGATTCTCACCATGCTAGGTAGCACCCCTGGGCATCCCCAGATGTTGCTACCATGTAATGGGTGTGCCCCAGCCCACCCCAGGACTAGGAGAGCAGTCAGCAGGCACTCAATCCTAGCCATCCCCTGCCAAAGTTCCTACATGACAATGCTAGAAGCATAGGTGAAAAAATTAAATTTTGGTAACGTTTTTTAGCTGAACACGACCCATGTGTCCTAGGATTGAGTGAAACATGGCTTTCTGACAAATATTGTGATCATGAATTTGGTACACATAATTATCAAGTATGGAGATCAGATAGGAAATCTAGAGGGGGAGGGGTAATGCTCTTCTTAAAACAAGCTCTCAGTCAATCAGAAATCTTGTGGCAGGGTAGTGATAAGAATACAGAATACTTGGTAGTAAATTTGGAACAGATAGGATTAGTTGTTTCAGTGGTTTATTCACCGCCAAAAACAATTATATCACATTTAGAATCAATATTAACAAACCTTGTGTAAAAAGTGGGAAGTAGGCCATTACTCCTGATGGGTGATTTAAATTGTGATTGGAAAAACCCATGGGGAAGACTCTTAAAAGATATCATCTCTACACTAGGACTGAAACAATTTATAAAAAATCCAACCAGATTTACTTCAAATGAAACACTTGGGCCACTTTTGGATTTAATCTTGGTCTCCACTCAAATTGAGATTGAAGCCTCAGGTACTTTATCTCCATGCCTAGGTGATCATAATCCAGTGTGGTTACTCTGCCACGGTCCTAGTTCCAAGATGGGCAACAAAACTATGCCCATCATTGCCAAAATAGGTCAAGAGATTTTAGAAAATTCTCTGAGATCTGATTTTTGGACAGCATAGAAAATGAGAAATGGGACCATTGCAGGCTTATCCCAGATATTGATGATGCGATTGAATACTTTACTCAAATTTTTGGAGAAATTTGTGATCTGCATGCACCTAAAGTTACAGTTAAAACTTTAAAACAACCCTCTGGATTACCTTGGATTAACAATAGACTATTAAAACAAATTAGGATTAAAAATCGAGTTTGGAAGAAAGCATTGAAATCAAAGTTAGAAAAGAATTGGGTACTTTTTAAGAAAATTAGAAACAAATGCAAAAGGTTAATTAAAATTTCCAAAAAACTGTATTACAAAAATAAAATTGATTTGAGTACAGACCCTAAACACTTCTGGAGAATAGTTAAACAATTAACTAAACCGAGGAGAAAACCCCATGAAGAAATAATAAGGTTAAAAAACGGAGATACTTTGATAAAAGACCCGAAGGATATTACCAATGTATTAAATTATTTTTTCATTGACCTCCCAAACTGTAAGATTCCATCTAACCAAGAAATTGTACATAAAAAAACTATTTCTTTGCAAAACAAATTGCCTCCTTTTAGATTTAAAATTCTAACAATTTCTAGTGTTTATAAAGTATTACAAAAAATAAATATCTATAAAGCCTATGGTAGGGATGGTCTTGAAGGTAGGTTTCTGAAGCTTGCAGCATATCATATAGCACCAGTTATTACTTATTTATTTAACTGGAACCTTCAAATTGGTCATTTTCCATCATCTTGGAAAGAAAGTAGGGTAAAACCAATTTGGGGGGGGGGATGTAGAAGAAGTTAATAACTATAGGCCTATAGCCTTGTTATCTTTATTGTCAAAAAGTCTGGAGAAGCTAATTTCTGTTCAGGTCATGGATTATCTAAATAAATATAATCTTCTAACTCCAAATCAGTCTGGTTTTAGAAAGCATTATTCTACCACCATAGCTCTTTTAGAGTTTAATAATTATGGTGACTGGATCTTTGGGTAACAGTATGGAAACAGCAGCAATTTTTGTGGATCTCTCGAAAGCCTTTGACCTGGCGAATCACCCCTTATTGATTGAGAGACTGCAAGGGCTAGGTATTAGAGATGGCCCTCTTGATTGGTTTAAATTTTACTGAAGTAATTGTTCTCAGGTGGTGGAGATCCAGGGTTTTCTATCTGAGAGTGGGGGGGGTCACCAGGGGAGTCCCTCAGGGATCAATCCTGGGTTTCCTTCTGTTCTTTATATTTATAAATGACCTTCCATCAGTGGCTGAGCATTCAGAAATTTGGCTATATGCCGATGACATAGTAATTGTTGCATCGGGTTATTCTGATTACGAAGTGCAAGTAAATTTGCAGTCTGACTTCTTAAAAATTGAGGAGTGGTTCACCAGGTCAGGGCTGATAATGAATATAAAAAAACCGAGGTGTTTGAAATTTTTACTAAAAACAAAAAAAAAGGGGTATCTCCTGAATTACACATTTATACAACTAATTTGACCAAATTGGAACAGGTAATGGAGTATAGTTACTTGGGGGTAACCTTTGATGAGCAGTTGTCCTTTCCTCAACATATTATGGCCTTAGAAAAAAAAGTAAACAAAAGAGTGGGAGCCTTAAGAAGAACCACAGATTGTTTAACACTAACAGATAGAAAAAAATTAGCTGAACAATTAATTATTCCAGTATTAAGATATGGTGAATTGATATATAGAAAAACCAAGAAAACACTTCTTGTTAGACTGGACAAAATTTATTTTAGAGTGGCTAGATATGTACTTAAGGGGAATTTTCATACACATCATTGTATACTGCTAAGTAAACTGAATTGGTTGTACCTGGATATAAATTATAATTGTCAATGGTTAAAATTAATTCATAAAATGAAATATTTGTGCCTTAATCATCCAACATCAAAATTATTATTCCCAGAGAATTCATATACAAAAAGGGTATTAACGAGGTCGGTACATTTAAATAAAATCATTATAGAAGGGCCACAAAATAAATATGTGGATAGGACTTTAATTCACCAAGCTGCCACTTTTTGGAATTTACTTCCCCCCAATGTAAGAGAAATTGGAAATTACTCTACATTTGTTTATATTATAAAAGATTTGAAGACCCACATGTGTAATTGCTAAATGCTGTTCTAATGCATTGTATACTCTGATTAATGTTTGCACTTTACCCCCCAGGAATTGACATAAACTCTAAGGGGGTGTGGACCTTTAGGATGGGGAGAATCAAGGGAGGGGAAAGTTCCTTTTATTGAAAGATTGTCAATGCTTTTTTACATTCTTGTTCATATTGTTGCTATATTAGTAATATTTATGATTCTATGTAAGTGTCTATTATTTGTGACATATTGGATGTTTGTATGTATTATCTTAGATAGATGTGGTAACTATAGTATGTATTTTTTAAAATATGTTTACACAGGTCTGTCTTGTAAACTGGACCATAGGTTCAAACGACATGTATTACCTGTATAAAAATAAACTTTTACCTACCTTTTACCCAACCCCCCATGACCCGGGCTCTTTCTTGAACCTGGGTCACCGGTGTGGCACGAGGTGTGGCATCCAGTGCCTCAGCGCCACCGGGCTGGCCAGGTATTAATTAAATATGAGAATAGTGCATAGTTAAGGAGGTAGTGAAACCACTAACATAGGTACATTTGGGGTTCTGCTGACCAAAGGGAGCAATAACAGAAAAGCTGAATGAACAACTCGCCTCAGTTTTCACAGAAGCAGCAGCAGTGTCTATGCTAGATGTGGGGGAGCTATTTACAGCTGGAGAGGAAGAACAGCACGGTGTATAGAAGCAACACCAGCGTTAGTAATGAAAGACCTAATGAAGGTGTGCAAGGCCACAGGGCTAGATACACCCTAGGGCACTGAGGAAACTGACAGATGAACTATCAGCACCACTAACAGAGATATTTTTCAGACTCAGTGACAATACAGGAGTAGATTGAAGACAGGCAAATTGTAGCCCTCTCTTTAAGATAGGGGTATAGGGAGACCCCTGAGAATTAAATTAAAGTTGCTGTAGCATGATATTTGTAACTGACCATGGGGCGAATGGTACAAAGGGCCCTCAGCTAAGTGAGGGGGCCCACCAGTCTTTACCTTGTAAGTTTGGGGTCACAGAGTATGCAGGGGCAGTGGGACACCATGCAAACAGTCTCTTTAAAATAACACATTGCTCACAACCAGCATTTGAGTAAAACAGCTTTGGGTTTATTCAGGTAGATGGTACAGAATTACTGCTTCCTTCTGGGAATAGGACAGGCACAGCACACATTTCATTTGTTATGGACAGGACCCAGAGTGGACCTCAGCAAATTAATTTTAGTTTAAATTCATCTTTGACCAAGAGAACACCCTCTTGGTAGCACTCTGGCAGCCATGACCTTCACGGGCATGCATTCTTACTAGGAACTTCAAACCCTATGCTAGTAGTGAGCATGTGCCCTAGAACAGTGTGTGCGGGAGTGTTTTTGAGAAGGACCCACAATAGCCCAACCATCACTTAAGAGGTTCTCCAAGGCAGTGCTGCTTGGATAGTGCTTTAATGGATCTGACTACCCTCCATTAGATAGTCCTGGTATCCAACCTAGGATCTGACCAAAGTCGGATTCCGTATCCGTAGTCAGATAGTTGTGGCTCTGAGGTCGGATCCATCAGAACCAACCTCAGATAGTTGGATCTAATGGTCAGATATCTGGATCTGAAGGTCAGATTCACAGATACCTCAGATACTTACTGTGGATCCTAGGAAGTCAGATCCTTGGTCAGATATCTATGCCACCCGAGGCTATCTGATATCTGACCAAAATGATGGTATTCAACCTAGTAGGATACTATCTGAGCAATACTACTCCATGGGCTTCTATCCTCCCATCTACCGGTATCTTCTCCTTCTTCCATTTCATTTGAGACCTGGAGGAGACCTATAACACAAATAATTACCTAATTTCTTTTAGTGTCTCACAGACTGAATCTAACAGCAACTGGAATCTCTGGTTCATCATACCTTGCTGGGTCACCCCGAACCTTAAAAAATTTCCCTTGTGGTAAATTCCACCAGTTTAGCTCTAGGCTGCATGGAGTTTAACTTGTCAGGAAAATAGTGTAGGTTCTGAGGCTCTTAGACACCTGCAACAACACTCAGCCTGCTCTCTCTAGCCAGCTACGTCTTCCCCCATTTTATGCCTGCAGGCAGTCACATCTAGCTGTAGCCAAGGGGAAGGGGGGACAGAACATACCAAGTGACCTACTTTGGGCCAGGGGTTACATTCTCCCCCACTTGAAACTCATGCTGCCCTCAGCAAAAAAAACCCAAGGTAGCCATGAACAACTTCCAGGTACTCCAACAGGGGCTGGCTATGCAATCGTTCTGCCTGCAATCTGCATAGGCAAAGGGACAACAAAGGGGCAACTACACTGGTCAAGGGAGTCCTACATGTGGGGTAGGATTAAGGACATTTAGGAAAATTAAGGACATTTCCATAAAACCAGTTCGGGCAACTGTTCAAGTCTCTGTGGATATGGATGCACGAATGGTTGCCTCTACATGTTTAGTCACTTCACTACCAATCTATTAATGCTTGTAAAGTACTTTGGTATACAGTGTGTATGAAAAGTGCTATATAAATGCAAATTCTACTTCTTCTTGCAAAGTAGAAGGCACTGCTGAGACCTCACTTGGAACACTGAGGGGGTCTGGGCATCATATTATATAATGGACATTGTGGTATTGTAATAGACAGGGATAATGGTGATGGCACAAAAGGGCTGGAGTATGGACAGAGGCAGCAGCAGCTGGGTCTCTACCCTCTGAAGAAGGGGCAGGTGAGGAGGGATATGGTTTAGGCGTTGAAGGGTATTGAGAGGGTCAACTCATGTAATCTGTTATAAACTTGTGAAACGAAACATGGGGCCAGGGGATAAAGCTTAGAGGAAGGGGCTTATGGCATAATTAAGGAAGCTTTACTTTACTCTGGATGGTAGGATTCTAGATTATACAATGGGGTACGATAATTCTTTAATCTGATTGGCTGACTGGCACCTTTTACCTATGGTAAATCCTGGCATAACCCATGGGAAAAGGTGCCAGTCAGCTGTATCTCCCAAAAGATCAATATGACCCCCTAAAATGAAGACATTTAAGCTGCCGTATTGATCTTTCACTACAGCGGGAGTTTCAAGACAACCACTGCTATTTGGACTGGGGAGATAGTGGCACCGCAAGGGAGGTGGGAGGGAGTGGCTGTCACAGGAGCAGCAGTGTGCACAACAGAATCTGGAGGGAGTGAGGGACAGAGGAGCTGGCTCCTAATGATTTTTTGGGAATGGGGATACAGCCCTGGTTGCCACAGCGCTGAAGCTACGGTAGGCTCATCCCCTGCGATCCTCGTTCAGTTAGTAACATATTTTAACTCTCTGACAAATCCTGAAGTGGGGAAACTGTTTTTTTAATTAAAAATGAGGGTTATAACCTATAGAAATCTTGACTGAAAAATTGAGCCGCGATACGGGGCATGCGCCTATGCAAATGCTTAGGCACGTGGCCAGTATCAGTGCTCGGCTTTTTGGTGGTGATTTCTACAAGTTATAGCCCTCATTTTTAATAAAAGAAACAGCTTCCCCACTTCAGGATTTGTCAGAGAGTTAAGCTACGTTACTAAGTGAATGAGGATTGTGGGAAGCAAGTACAAGCCGAGGTCTGGGAACAGCACTGCTCGCTCACTCAAGAAACACTGCCGGTCCTGGCTTGGCTGCCACTCATGTTGTTGCAGTCCTCCGGCTCCCTTGCGGTGTTCACTGCGTCCCTGTTCCATCCAACAGTTTGGCAATAAAAGAAATAAAACCTTACTCTGCCGAGTCACACCTGTTCCTTTCTACTCACTACAAATCTGAACCGGAAAGCAAGCACTCTGATGGCACTGTTAGCCCTCGCACCATGTCCTGACCAGTGACAGAAACTGTGAGAGGCAGTGCTTCTCCACAGATTGAACCATAACAGGGTCCAGTGAGAGAGCAAGCTAGGATAAAGTGTTAAAGGATTTCAAAAAAAACAATGCTTCTGGCAACCAGAGGTGGGGGTAGAGGTGTGTGTCGGGGGGGGGGGACTACCATCACCTACAAAAAATAAACTATTTAACATACATGGGAAGGATATTTCAAAGGAAATCAATTAAAAAACAGTTTCTTTTCAAGTAAAAACACTTTACTTTTAAAAAAAATATCTTTTAAAAAGGGGTACATTGTATAGTCGCAATAAATCACTCCAGGGTGTGGGTTATGCTGGTATTTACCCACTTCTGGTGTGGTTTTCTCACTTGGCCTGTGGCCTCATGACCAAACCACACCAGGCATGGGTAAATCCCAGCATAACCCACACCCTGTCATGGTTTATTGCTTAAGTAAATAGCCCTAGGCAGTCAATCAGATTAAATACTATTAGGTGTTTGAAGCACACATTAATATGTGTTGCTTGTGTAAGCCTGAGCATTGGGCCTTTAGGGTCTAGGTACTGACCCTTGTGGAACCCTATAAGGTACTTCTCCCCAGATTGATATCAACGTTTATGACTCTTTGGCTTTTTGTCCTTTTAACCAGTTCTACATCTAGTTTCATGTTCATAGAATGAAAGAAAATGCTGGCAGAAAAAGACCATTGGTCCATCTAGTCTGCACTGTTACATCCCATCCAACACCAAGACCGATTGTCTAGACTGGGATTTTGCCCTTATCACCCTCATGCCCCCTGCCTTACCACTACCACCCAGAATAACTATTAATCTCATAACTCTGTCTTAACTTGAAACCATTGATGGTTTTTGCACCGGTACCCCGTCAAGTGAGTGCTACCAAAATAGCACCGCACTATATGTCACTAGTCTGCTAAGCACTCACATGGACAGCAACTGGGGATTTACAGTGCTTGCTGTAAGCGCTCCCCTGGCCACTGTCTGTGGTGCTGGTGCATCACAAGTGCACCAGATTCCAGTAGGCTGGCCAAGCTTCTCCGGTGGTGTGGAGGGTTGGGGCATAGAACAGCTCAGCCAGCGCCATTGGGGACCGGGGTTTTAACCCCCCCACAAAAAAAAATTGCCATTATTATTGATGCGCGCACCATGCTGATGCTATTCTTGTCGGCACTCTTCGGACCCAATGCCTTGCACCGACCACCTCTGCCAGTAGGATGTTCCACTGCTTAACCGCTCTGTGTAAAGAAAAACATTCTTACATCATTCTTGAATCTCACGCCACCCAAGCTTGCACTTCTGTCCCTGTATATTTGACTCGCTATTCATGCTGAATAGTTTTTTGCAGTCTACACTGTTCATTCCTTTCAGGAACTTGAAGGTCTCTATCATATTGCCCCTCTCCCTCCCTTCTGGCCTTCAGTGAGTTCATCTTCAGAGCACTCTCCTTGTAGGGTATGCCCTGCAGGCCTGGAGTAATTCTGGGCACCCTATGCTGCACAGTCTCCAGCCTGTCTTTTCTTTCCTTAGGTGGGGACTCCAGAACTGGGCACAATATTTCAGACGGGGCTTCACTAGTATTACCTCTTTCCTCTCACTATCAAAAACCCCCAGTACACCTCAACATTTTTGTTGCCTTGCTGTAGGCTTTTTTGCATTGGCTGTTTTGTTTTAGGGAACCATTTATAGCTCCCGGTTCCCCTTTCAACAGAAGTGGTGCCCATCTTGACCCCTCCAATGCAGCAACCTGTCCAGGGTTCTTGTTCCCAGTGTGCATCACTTTGCTCTTTTTTTGCACTGAATTTCAACTGCCAAACCTTGGACCACCTCTTTAACCTTTGCAGGTCCTGTTGCAACTCCCTTACCCCCTCCTCTCATTCTACCCTGCCACGCAGCTTCGTGTCATCTGTGAAGAGACATATCTTTCCCTGTATTCCTTCTATGTAGCTGATGCACATATTAAAAACTACTGGTCCCAAGACAGCGCCAAGCTAAACCCTACTTGTGACCACCTTCTTCCCTGATTTGACCAATTTACCTCCACCCTGTGCTATCTCCCTCCCAACAAACTAGCCACCCATCCAACGAGGTCCTTTGCTGCACCCAGATCCTCTAACTTTTCTGCAACCTTCTGCAAGACACTGAGTTGAATGCCTTGTGCCTTGCTGAAGCTGAAGCAGCGTAAATCCACTGCTTGTCCCCTATCCACTGCTCTAATTACCCAGAATATCTGGCTGGTCTTACAAGACCTCCCTGCCACAAACCCATGTTGATTACTATCTTCGAGACCATTTCTCTCTAGACTGTTCTACCTTTAATATCTCCTGTTTTTGCAACTTAGTTCATTTTTAGTGGAGGCTGTATTTGAAATCTTGATATGGCATAAAAAATATCTAACAGACATTCTTTGAAAAATCCAAATAAGTTGGTTAGACATGTCATCTTTTCTAAATCCATGCTGTGTACCAATATTTGTGTTGCTTCTAGGCAGGTACTCTTCAGAGTTCCTCCTGGTGGTTTGATTCATTCTTTATTAATGTTTTATTTTTTTCCTTGGGGAAAAAAAGATGGCTGACACATTTGGCATAGAAATAGCAATGTAACATAGAAACATAGAGGTTGACGGCAGATAAGGACCGCAAGGCCCATCCAGTCTGCCCATTTTTTCTACCTTATGAATGTGCCACACACCTTTACACTGTCAATGACCTATCTATCCATATTTGTCTGTATTGCTCCCTTATGCCTATCCCATGCCTGTTTGAAGCCCTGCACTGCATTCATAGCCACCACTTCCTGAGGTAGGCTGTTCCATGCATCCACCACTCTTTCTGTGAAAAGGAATTTCCTCACATTCCCCCTTAATTGGCCTCCCTCTATTCTCATGCTGTGTCCTCTTGTCCTGCTATTTTTCTTATATTTAAACATGTTAAACTCTTTCACATTGTTAATGCCCTTAAGGTGTTTGAATGTTTCGATCATATCACCTCTCTCCCTCCTTTGCTCAAGGGTATACATATTGAGCTCCATTACTCTGTCCTCATATGTCTTCTGATGCAGTCACTGCACCATTTTGGTTGCCCTTCTCTGGACTGCCTCAATTTGGTTAATGTTCTTGTGAAGGTGTGGCCTCCAGTACTGCATGCAGTACTCCAGATGGGGCCTAACCAGTGTCTTGTAAAGAGGGATGATTACCTCCCTCTTACGACTAGTGATACCCCTACTAATACACCCTAACATCCCCCTAGCCTTACCTGCTGCTTTAGAGGTCTGCTTGGATGATTTCAGGTCATCGGTGATGATGATGCGCAAGTCTCTTTCTTCCTTTGAGACTGCCAGCAACTCCCCTCCCAGCCTATAGGTGGCTTCAGGGTTTCTCTTCCCTATGTGCATGATTTTGCACCTCTTTGCATTTAATCCCAGTTGCCACTCTTCTGACCATTTTGCTAGTTTATCCAGATCTCTTCTCATTCTGCCAGCCCCATCTGGATCATTTACTCTGTTTCAGATCTTGATGTCATCTGCAAACAGACAAGCCTTACCCTCTAGTCCATCTGCAATGTCACTGATGAAGATATTGAAGAGGACTGGCCCCAGGACTGATCCCTGAGGTACCCCACTTGTGACTTGCATCTCTTCTGACTGTATACCATTTACCACCACTCTCTGTTTTCTGTCCATCAACTAGTTTGCCACCCAGTTGACCAACATCTGACCCACCCCAAGCCTACCCAGCTTATTTATCAATCTTCTATGTGGAACAGTGTTGAATGCTTTATTGAAGTCAAGGTAGGTGACATCAACTGCTCCCCCTTGGTCCACCACTCTGGTTACCCAGTCAAAGAAATCTATGAGATTAGTTTGACAGGACCTTTCTTTTGTAAACCCATGCTGTCTTGGATCCTGTGCCCCTATGGATTCCAGGTGTTGCACTATCCTTTCCTTAAGGAGTGCCTCCATAATCTTGCCCACTACTGAGGTAAGACTGACTGGTCTGTAGTTCCCTGCCTCCTCCCTGCTACCACTCTTGTGGAGTGGGATCACATAAGCCCTTCTCCAGTCTTCTGGGACCTCTCCTGTGCTCAGAGACTCACTAAACAGTTCTGCTAATGGGTCTGCTAGTTCCACCCTTAGCTCCTTAAGTACCCTGGATGTATGCCATCAGGTCCCATTGCCTTGTCCACCCTGAGCTTAGCGAGCTCTTGTAGGACCCTTTCTTTTGTGAAGGAAGTAGTGCTCACCTCCCCCCCCCCCCGTGTCCATGGTGCTGAGCTGTGGGCCCTGCCCTACCTTCTCTTCAGTAAATACTGATCAAAAGTATCTATTTAGGATAGATGCTTTTACAGGGTCCTCCTCCTCACATGCCCTCTTTTCTCCTTTGAGCTTAGCAATACCCCCTCTGGACTTTCTCCTTTCACTAATGTATCTATAGAAAGTCTTGTCATCTTCTTTTACTGTTCGTGCTAGTGTTTCCTCAGTTTGGGACTTTGCCTGCCTTACTGCCTTCCCTGCTTCCCTTAGGACAGTTTGGTATGCCTCCCTATCTTCATCCTGTGTTCCCTTATATTTCCTGAAGGCCAGCCTTTTGACTCCGACCTTTTCTGCTACTGTAGCTGAGAACCAAGTGGTTTCCTTCTTCTTCTTTTGCACTTCCTTTTCTGTCTAACACAATGGAATGTTGCTTAAAGTATTGCATCCTTAATGCTTTCCCACTTTGCCTGTACCCCTTCACCTGTGTTTCTTTTTGCCAGGGCTAGCTTAACTCTGATGACCATCTTATCAAAGTCAGCTCCTCTGAAGTCCCATATTTTTGCCTTGGAATGGGATGATTTAGATGTAGTGGCCAAATTGAACCATACCATGTGATGGTCACTGGCTCCCAGGTGACATTCTACCTGGAGATCTGTGATCTCTTCCCTGTTAGTCAGTACTAGATCTAGGATAGCCCTGTCTCTTGTGGGTTGTTGTACCAGTTGTTTGAGGCCCTTCCCCTGCAGGGAATCCACCATGTGTCTAGTCCTGGCAGATGTTCCTGCTGGTATTGACCAATCTGTATCCGGCATGTTGAAGTCTCCCATTATTAGAACCTCCCCTTTAGCTGTCATGTTTTGTATATCTTCTAACAGTAATGTCTCATGTCCTCCCCTGATCTGGGGCCTGTAGACAACTCCAGTTCTTATGGCTGTCCCATTTCCTGTTTCCAGGGTGACCCACAGTTCGTCTGGCTCCTTATGTGTATTCTGAATTTCCGTAGCTTTGATATTTTCATTGACATAGAGGGCCACTCCACCCCCCCTTTTGCACCTCGTTCTCTTCTGAACAGTACATAGCCAGGTATTGAAGTCTCCCAAGTATGGTTACTGGTGAACCACATCTCACTAATTGCTACTATGTCCAGTTTAGCCTCTGACATTATTGCCTGCAGGTCTGGGATCTTATTTCCCAGGCTGTGAGTATTTGTGTACATGATTTTCCATTGGCCAGATTTCGGTGTGTTAGTTGTTGGGTGAGGTTTGGCATTTCCTCTGTGCATCGTACGGAGAGACAGACCTTTTTTCTTACCTGGTGATGCAAATGAACTGCAAACATGCTGAATCCCTGTTTGACCACTAGTTGAGGGGGGAGGGGTGTTCTTCCCATTCGACGTATGGGGTGCTGCACCCTTCTCTCCAATGTAGACCTGGCAAAGGTAGGATCAAAAAAATAAAAAAATGCATGGTTTGCAGCATAAAAGGTATCTGGCAAAGTAGATTTGACACGTACAGTATGCTAATATTTTTGTTAATTGTAGCTGGAAAAAAAAGCTCTTTTGGAAAAATAGTCTTCATTGCACTGCTGCTCTAAATAGCTTGTATACCCTTAAGAAGAAAACTACAAATACTATTAATTTTGAAAGTAGTCAGTTGTTACTTTGTATATATAAAGTGCTTTTTCATTTACCAGTTAGGTGATTTTCTGCATGCAGTAAGAGCTGGGATGAGCAGAAAAGCACTTAATCTAGAGGCTGGCGTATCTAGTACTGTTCACTGTAATACCCCATGAACAGCGTCATCTTTCTGTAGCTTTGCCTCATGCCTCAGAACAACCTATTGCAGCATCACTGGACACCTTGTTGAGCATTACTGCTTGCATATCACTGTAGCACACTATACAAATTTGCACTGGTTTAGTAATTTAAAATGTATACCTTAGATCAACCTTCACCATACTGTATTGCATTGCACCATGCTATACGTCACTGCACCACAGTATGCCAATTTACAGTGGTTCTGTACACTACTTGAAAGTTTATACAAGTAGCGGAGATCTACCTTGCCATGCTGCACTATACTATACTGCACAGAATCGTAGTGCACCACACAATGTACTGTTTCACATACAACCACGCTGCTCCATAATGTACTGCTGTGCACACTACACCATGGCAGTTTTCACTTGGGTACTGTATGTGTAAATAGGAGAGTTAACAATATAATTCAAATAAAATGCAAACAAATGGAAATTATGTAACACAAACCTTTTTTCAGATAAAGATATGATGCCCTCAAATGTCTGGAACAGTGTGGGAGACCTGGATCTGAACTCAGGTTTCCTGATCCTGGGCTGGTAGAGGTTGGATGCATCACATTGGTGAGGTAGTCAGTCCCTGCAAAAGGGCAAGAGCTAAGGCACAGTATCACATTGTGGCTGGTTGCCAAGGTAACCAATAGCACACTGTCCATACCAGAAAAAGCATTTGTTAATGCCGAATGTTCTCTTGCTGGCATTGGCATTGGTAGTGCAGGAGTTAGAGAGATGCATAATAGGAATGGTAGTGAAGTATTAAACTGATGTCAACCCTGATCACACCTTGCAGAGACTGGCAGGCACTGGTGTGCGCCTTTGGGTCACCGGCCATAATGCTCATGTCATTTCACCTCACCCTACCCTGCAGACACCGACAAGTATCGCGGTGTGCCTTGGGGTCTTCGGGCCTTACCCTCACCCTCACCCTATTCCATAAGGAAATATGCTGAGATTGGTGCATTATAGGAGAATGGGGTGAACTTTGAGGCTGAAGAGTCCAAGGCACACCTCGATGCCTGTCACTGGCTGCAGGATGGCGCCGGGGGCTGAATGGTGTGAGCATTACAGCCGACAATCCCAAGACACACCCCTGATGCCTGTCAATCTCTACAGGGTGGGGCGTTATGGTTAGAAACCCTAATGCCCCAGGCGTTTGTTGGTATTTTCACTCCAAATTTTCAGCATAGGCTTTCTGTGACCCCACCTCATGAACAGTGGAACTATCAGTTCATTAGCCGAAAGGTGATTTTGCACAGCGACTGTGCCATTTGGTTCCCCAGGTGTGAAAACACATTTCGGGCAGAATGTGAAAAATGACAGCTATACTGTTCATGAGGAGGTGTAAAAAAAATGGTAATGCTGAAAATCTGGAGTGAGAATATGAAAAATTGGTGAAGTCATGAGCATGCGTAGAAACTGCGCAACGCATGCCCATAATTTTTTTTAACCACATTTTCAACATAGGCATTTTGGGATCTTTGCTTATGAACAGTGGCACTGTGATTTTGCTAATCTGTCCTGAAAGTTGATTTCCCACAGCGACCGAGCCATTGTGCGCCAGACATGTGAAAACACATTTTGGGCAGGATGTGAAATGACTGCTGTACTGTTTATAAGGAGGTGTGAAAAAATAGCAATGTTGAAAATCTGGTGTGAAAATATTAAAAAGTGTCGAAGTTACGAGCGTGTGTGGAAACTGCGCAATGCACGCTCATAACACAGTAATTGTTTGGAATGTTTTCACCAAATTTGCAACATAGGCTTTTTGGGACCCCAGCTCATGAACAGTGGCACTGTCATTTTGTTAATCAGTCCCAAAAGGTGATTCCATGCAGTGACCGCAAAATTACCTATTGGGGCTGAATAATGAGATGACAGTGCATATGTTCATGAGGTGGGGTCCCAAGAACCCCATGTTGAAAATTTGGAGCCAAAATTCAAAAAAATGTCTGAGATATCCACCTAAGTTGAAACTCCACCCCCCCCCCCCATTGATACCATTATTCAGCTTACCGGCATTTCTTCATTTTGCAGTTCAGCTTTGAAGAGTCCAGGCGTGTTCCTGCTCCACGAAGACTGCAGTGCTGGACCTCTGGAGGTAAGTATGAGGTGAGGGGGTGTGGGGGTGTGGGGAGGTGGGGTGCACAGAGGGTGGGTGCGGGTTAGGGAAGGGGTGCTGTGGACAACGAGGGACCGTTTTCTTTTTTCAGTTAAAAAAAAAAAAACAACTGGAACCGGACATCATGGCATGATTTGTTGGGTGTGCCACACAATGGGGTGGGGGGAGGAACATGCCGACATGGTCGGCTTTGTGTGAGTGGCGGCACACTGGGGTGGGCTCCCAGTGTGCCATGCAATGTGGGGGGGGGGACATGCTGACACAAGGATTGCACCCCCAATGTTGACTTTGTTTGGGGATTGTGTGGCAATGGCAGGAGCCACTGCCATGTTTATTGAACTGTTTTGCCAGGAAAGGCATGTATGGGAGGCGTGTCATCTCTACTGCTGCATGATGAGCTTGTTTCTGATTGCAGAGGCACATTTCTTTCAAGCTGGTGGTACTTTACATAATCATTGCGTCAGTGCTAGCATGCTGGCTAATTGGGGAATGAGGGACACATCTACTAAAGTGTGCCCAGCATTCGCCAACACTGACACACCTTTCACTGTGCTACTACTACCACAAGATGTTGCTTGCACATGAACAAGACAACATCAAAAGGAATGGGAGTGGGGGCTGGGTGGAGAAAAGGGGAAGACCAAGGGTAGCAATGTGCATCTGGTTTGGTTTTACTGATGATGCCTTAGTGAAACCAGTCGAAGTTAGTGGGGTTCTACCTTCTCTCCCTGGCTTGTGCACGTTAGGGGGCAGCACTTTTGATTAGCCTCAAATGAAACAGTATTTTTGGATTATTACCTTGTGTGGACTTGGTCTGTGGTGTATAGTGCTTGACTTCTTGTGTATGTCGGTTTTATTGTGGCCTGTTTGGAAAGACTTATAATGTTGGAGAAATATATTCAACTACCTCTGTCCTGCATTCATTTCATGGGACAGTTGTAGGCATCCACAAATCACCTGTAACTATCCTGCTTGCATTTGATTTTTCTGAGCAAATCAACCACATGTGGCACTGAATAAGTGCTTGACCATGGGTTTGCATCCAAATCAGGATATGTGTTGCTGTGAAGGAGGTTGAATGGTCACAACCCATACAACCTCCTGAAAATGTGATAGAGATGAATGGGTGTCCAAAGGACAGATGAAGTGCGGATGAATTGTGGAAGTGCCTCCTCAACCTGTGTACTGAAAATGCATCACCTGGTGTATAAAACTCAAAAGCATGGTCACAGAAAGCAGAACAAGTAGTACGGGTATTAAAAGTAATCCCTGACTGCTGGGAGTACTCTAAGGAACATATCATCCATCCATCCATCCATCCATCCATCCATCCATCCATCCTTCCGTCTTTTGTTGATTAAAAGCATAAGAAACACTACTATGGTAACAAGGTGCTAAGAGAGCCTTCATCAAAACATATTAGAAACTGTCTATCTTCACTAATGATATTAACAAGCTGCTTTGTGTCTACATTAAGTCACATCAAAGACAATCATCCTTAGACTAAGCAGCAAGGCTTTGTAGTTTAATGACAACATTTTGCACTTAGTGCATTGCTGATGCCACAATTAACAGCTTTGATGTCTCATTTAAGAGCATGTTGGAAATGGATATGAGGCTTTTTGCTACTTCTACCCTTTGACAGTATACCCTAATGGCCCATGAACGATCCTGAGAAATAATGTAGGGCTACAGGAAGGTAGCTGAACAATTTTCATGTCTGAATCATGCAAGTAGATTGATTGATATGTTCGTCCATAGGATAAGCAGCAGCATACACTGCCTATATGGTTTCATGATGTTTTCTGTTAACTTCTCACTCCATTGATAAATGCAACGTGTAGACCCCTTGACTGCTGATTATACAGTACCTTTAGTTACAGTTACTTTTTTGTGCTTTATTTTTTATTCAGAGAGAAAATCAAAATATATAAATATTTAAACATAGAAGGAATCATTCTTGAAAACATTTTCTTGTAAGTACAACAATTTTCTTTTTTGAGGGATTAAAAAGAAACAACTCTTAATTTACTTCTTACCTAGAAAGCATTATAAGCGTTTTTTTTTCAAAAGACTATTTGCTGTATGCTCCAAGCTAATTTAGCCATTAAATATATTTAATTTAATATAAATAGTTGGGAGGCAGTATAGCGCAGTGGTTTAAGGCGCTGAGCTGCAAACCTGAAGACCTGGGTTTGAATCCCAGAGCCCCCACTTGCGTACTGTGTGACCCTGAGCAAGTCACTTAACTTTCTTGTGCTCCCAGGTCACACCAGGAAATAAGCTTCAGCTTAGTGTGCTTCTCCTGATTAAACAATTTTCCCTTTCCCTTACGAGGTAGGGTGCTGAGTATAAGGATACAGATGCATTCTATAGTCAGAGAGAAATAATATCTTAATTATACAGCCTATTGTTGCTTGTTGTAAAGAAAAGCTCTGGGGAAAGTGCACTGGAGAAGCTCTCCTCTTAAATATTGCACGAAACACCAAATGTACCACTGCCAGTTATCCTATGATCCATGGACAGTTTATATATCTGGTTACAATTCAGTAGCATTGTGTTTGTTGTGTGCTCTTACTAACAATTCACTAAGGGGTTTTGATTAAAACATATTAAAACAGGCCATTATGCAAATCAACCCTAACCATACGACAAGACCCCATATATGTGACCTTAATACGGAAACAAAAAGCACTCCAAAATGCCCACAAAAAGCAACAAACTCTGGTCAGAGCCAACATGGCTGCTGTGCATTAACATGAAACAAAGTTTTAGTTTGTTTTCTTTTGTTACAGAAGTCCTTCAAAAATGTAATGCTTTAAGTGATATAGTCTACTTTGACTGTTTTTTTTTGTTGTAGTGTGATGTGTGACATTTTAGGGGTGCAGCTGCAGAGCTAGTGTGTCCATTGTGCATAGGTTTACAGTACATCATCACCTGGTTATCGATGTTTTGCAGGGCTTGACCTCTGATGGTAAATCATGCATGCATTAATGTGTGACTACTGTTATATTGTATATGGGGATATCCACAGCTTTACTGCAGTACCAACACAAACCCACGCCCTCAGACACATTTGCAAATCTTTCTCCTTCAATTCCCCATACACAATATTACAATAATCATACATCAAGGTATGCACAATTTACCATCATAGGTCAAGCCCTACAAAACATTGATAATAATAATAATAATCTTTATTTATATAGAGCTCTTCATGATGTATCAGAGCACAGCACAGTAAACAACAATTAAAAAACATAAAATATTAAAATGCATTATTCAATATATACCACAATTCATTAATAAAGAACCCAATTACAAAATAGCATCAAAAGCAAGCTCAAATAAATACATTTTTAAAACAGTCTTGAAGCTCTCCACTGTCAGGCACTCCTGTATCTGATGAGGCAGAGAATTCTACAGAGTTGGGGCCACAAATGAAAAAGCCATTGATCCAGATGCTTTTAATCATACCCTGGGAATCTCCAGCAATCCCACATCAGTCGAGAGGAGCGGTTGGAGGGGGTGATAAGAATGCAGGAGATCTTACAGATAGCTTGTCCCCTGTCTGTGTAGGGCTTTATAGGTCAGCAAGCTGACCTTGAAGGTGATCTGCCACTGAATTGGCAGCCAATGCAGTTTGCACAGCACAGGCGTAATATGACTGGATCAAGATGATCCAGACAACAGCCTGGCTGCATTATTCTGCACTAGCTGTAAGCGGTGGATATCAACCCCCGGAAGTCCTATGTAAAGGGAGTTACATTAGTCAAGACATGAAGTCCCAAAGGTGTGGATCAAAGCTGGAAAGTCGCCAGATGAACTAGGTGTTTAATCTGGGTGATATATTCCTCAAATGGAAAAAGAGGACTTTACCATGGCTGACACCTGAGAACCAAGTGTCAGACCATTGTCAAGTATTACCCCCAGATTTAGCAGCCATTCAAAGGTCGGTAACTGGGACACCCAAGCCAAAACCTTGAGGGACAGCCAGTTCCCGACCCCTCTATCTGGTGACCAGGATCCACCACCAACACCTCAGTCTTGTCGGAATTCAGTTTCAGCCAGCTGGTATTCATCCAATCCTGGATTTCTGCCAGGCAGTTGTTAAAGACCAAGAGCGCACTATCCTGGTTGGGTGCAAAGGACAGGTAAAGCTGTGTATCATCTGCATAACAGTGAAACCTCACCCAAACCATCTCACAATGTCTCCTAATGGCAGTATATACACCGCAAACAGTGTGTGGGACAGCACAAAACCCTGCGGCACCCCACAAGGCAGAGAGAATGCCTCAGAGGAATAAATTCACAAGACCACCCTCTGTGATCTGCCAGTGAGAAATGAATGGAACCATCTGAGGACCATACCAGACAGGCCACAGACGGCATGCAGGCATTCCAACAGCACCCCATGGTCCACGGTGTCAAAGGCTGAGGAGAGATCCAGAAATACCAAGATGGTGTGGGATCTCTGGTCTCTCGTGATCAGGAGATCATTGAGCACCTGAACCAGAGCGGTCTCGGTCCTACGCCTTTTATGAAATTTGGACTGGAGAGGATCATAGATGTCATGGATGGTAAGATGGTTCTCCACGGCCTTCTCAATAACTTTCCCTGTAAAGGGAAGATTAATGATCGGTCGGCAGTTAGCGGGGCAGTCTGGGTCAAGTGAGGATTTCTTGAGAAGGGGAGTCACCACTGCTTTCTTCAGGAAGCAAGGAAACTCACCCATCTCCAGTGAACACCGGACTATCTCCGCAAGGACTGGGCCAATTACATCAATACAGCCTAATAACAGGTGAGTAGGGCCCAGATCCAAACTACAACAGGTTGGCGCATATCCCTGAGAATCCACATGACAGCCTTGTTCCCCAGCTGATCAAACTCCTTCCAGCAAAACTGAGGTGTAGCGACATTCAGCCAATCACTGTCCCCCCCTGAAAGAACGACCCAAACGGATCTCCGACCTGATGTTGGCAATCTTATCAGCAAAGAAGTGAGCAAACTCCTCACACTTTTCATGAGAAAAAGCTCTCTGAACTTGCAGACAGGCTGGATTGCACAGCCTGTCCACAGTTCAAAAGAGCTGAGCCGGTCAATTCTGAGCTGCAGCAATCTCTCTGGACAGGAATTCTGTCTTCTTATGGGAAATTGATTACTGATAGTCTCTAAAATGTACCATCAGTCTAAGTCTGTCAACATCCAAGTCAGTTCTCCGCCAGCTACGTTCTAACCTTTGCCCCTCTCGCCTCAACTCCCTTAAGTCCCCATCAAACCAAGGGGACTGAGAGTGAAGGGTGAGAGGGTGAACCAGAACAAGAGCCAAGGCATCCAGAGCCCCCATCACAGCCCAATTATAGGCTTGTAGAAGGTTCTCGGGGCCTTAGCTTGTACCCAGTAATTCTGATAGGTTTAGTTCTGCCAAAAGATCATATTGGGTCACTTCCCGCAAAGGGTGGTATTGGACCATCTCCACAGGGACAGATCTACAAGGGGAAGCAAAGAAATTGAACCTTATAAGATGGTGATCAGATAATCTAACCGGTTCCACCACCAAGTTGGAGGTTTCCATCTCCAGGAGGAAAATCAGATCCAACGAGTGGTCTTCAATGTGAGTCACAGAGGCAACTGCCTGTGTGAAACCCAATGAAAACATAAGTTTGAGGAAGTCCTGACCAAATAGCGAGAGTTTGTTGTCAACCCAGGCATTGAAGTTACCCAGCACCATCAATCTGGGGGACTCCAGTACCACATCAACAACGAAATCTGTGACTTCCTGCAGGAACAACTTCTCAGTTCTGGGTAGATGGTAAATGGAAATGATCCTGCCACCCACACCTGTGACCATGACACATTCAAAGGATCTGATTCCCTCAACTGGCACATCCACAAGGCTCACTTTTGATTTAAAACAAATTGCTACACCCCTGTCCCTACGATCCAATCTCACACGGTGTATTACCAAGAAACCGTCCGGAATCACTGCTGCCAAAACAGGTCCAGCATTCTCATCTAGCCAGGTCTCGATGAAGCAAGCCACATCTGCTGACCCAACAAAATCAGCTATAATAGTTGTCTTGTTCTTGATAGATCTGGCATTGCACAACACCGTACGAGTTGGATGAGATACTGGGACCAGCTGAGCTACCGGCCCACTTAAAGTGGAGCCCTTGGGTATGGGCACCAGACAAGGTGAACCCTGCTCTGGATTCCATTTCACCCCAGGGCATCTCCTGATTCTCACTACCTCTAGCCGGCTGCCACCCTCTGCCCCCCCAGTCCAGGACCCCCACCTCTCCACCTTCTGCCCACTATCCCCAACACCCTGCAGCAGCCGTAGACCACCGCAGACAATGGGGGCAGCTAACAGGGTGGAGGTCCTGGAGCTTGGAAGGGGAGTAGTGCCTAACAGGGAGAGCAACCTGCCAACACGTATTAAAAGGTGCCTAGACTCCAGCCCACAATTCCCCAAATTAACTATTACTTACCCAACTATAATACCCCAAGTAAATTCAACCAACAAAACAAACAAAAACCCTGGTCGCAACTAATTACAAAACTCACAATCTTATAAAATCAATACGACAATTAAAGTAAATAACCCAATCACCCAACCAACTTAAAAACTCCTATAACTACCCAAATAATTTTGGGTTGAGATGTGAGAAAGAAAGCAGTTAAAACAATATATACTGGCTCTTAGCTGAGGCTCTCACTTCCAACCAACCAGTTTTTATAGTCTCCAGACTGAACTCTCACTTCAGCAAATCAGTTTTTAAGTCCGCAATGAAGCAATATAAGCTAATGCTTAGCTGAGGTTCTCACCCTCAACCAAACCAGTTTTTTTAGTCTGCTAACTGGACACTCACTCCAGGAAAGCAGATTTTTGAATCTCAACAACAGAAATCTCACTTCAACAGATCGATTATGTATATAAGAGGCATAAAAGCTTTTTGGAGGGTCTCTCACCCCCCTCCAATCCAAATTTTAAGGCAGCAAAGTTCTGACAACAAGCAAAGGCAAAGTAGCAGATTGTCTAGAAAGCCACTCAGTTCACAGATATGATCTCCACTCGATCTTCAACTCACACCTAAATCCCTCCCAGTAACTACCATACAGGGCAGGTGACCTCATGGGATACAGGGCTCTTCAGCAGGGACCTTCCAGCCCCCACCCAAAAGTCCCAGGGGCAGCCAAGAGGCCTACTTTCCTCTGGCCAAAACCTCCGGCTGCCCTTCCAGAGGCCACACAATCCCCTCAGCAGCCACCAGTCGAGTCCCAAGGGCCGCACCACTTATCGTTTAACAGTCCAGGATGGATCTACAATAATCAACACTCTTCTGGGGCAGCCTGCCAGCCAGGTAGTACACCAGCTGTGGGCAAGAGGCAGAAGTGGCCTGGACCACCAGGGAGCTAGAGATGCGACCCCACGGCGTTGCTGGCAGGCCCAACGCCTCACCAGTTCGCTGGTGCTCCCGTCACCAGCAGGGCACCATGGACAGTTTCCTGTAGCCTGGAAACCAAAAACTGCCCACCCACCTCCTAGAACCTCCAGCAATCAGACAACAGCAAGCCCCAATGTTCACAATATCCAAAAAGGTCTTAAACCAGTGGTAACTCATGGCCCCCAGAGTCTTATTAATTCCAACTCCTCTCGGTCTTAGTAGTACTCCTCACAGTAATGTTCCTCCTCACAGTAAACTCCTTTCCTTCAGGGAGTCAGGCAGGGTCAAGCAAAACAGACACCCATTCTCACAATAGACTCCACACCAGCTGCCTCAATGAAAACGCTTTGAATTTAGAAATACATTCAGGGGAGTGTTTTCAGACATCATTGGCGCTTCCCTGAAAAAACAGAAAGAGAAAATCAAAAAAATGAAGCAGATCATCCTAGTTAGGACACCACAAAGGAATTCAGAAAATTGGTCTTCTGTTCCAACCCTACCATGCTCGCTATGGTCAGCACAAATGCCGAAACATAGCGCCAGCACACTGGGGTCAAACGACTATGAAAATGACCAAAAAAAAATTGTAAACCACTAATCTGTCTCACTTCTTCCTCCCTATCTAAACTAAATCATAAACAAAAGAGAAAACGACTAAAAACCCACAAAAAACACTATAAAACAAATGAAAACTGTAGGCTAGTGTTCTGGCTGGCTCAGAGCTGCCACCATCTTGAAAGTCAGATACAACCACAATCTCCCTATATAAGAGGCATACAAGATTTTTGGAGGGCCTCTCACCTCCTCCAATCCAAATTTTTAAGGCAGCAATGTTCCGGCAATAAGGCAAGGCAAAGGAGCAGATTGTCTTAGAAAGCCACTCAGTTCGCAGATATGACCGCCACTCGATCTTCAACTCACAGGTGGTGTTGCACCTAAACCTATACATACTGGAACAATAGCTCTGGGGTTGGACCCCTAAAATGTATCACACCACATTGTCCAGAGATGGTCCTGATACTCCCACAGGCTCCTCTGTTCTCTGTCACTGGTTCTGAGACACCACTATCGCCTGCCTGTAATAGTTCTATAAGCAGGGATGACAAAAAAGTCTGTGCCTAGGTTTCCAAGGGTTACCCTGCTTTGTGCATGTATTGGCAATTTGACCTCCTTGCTGTTCCCCACATGGTCCTTATAGTAATAATCCTAGGGGCTGTGGCTCTTTGAAGTTGTAAGTGCTCTGGCTGAAGTTGATAAACCAAACACAACAGTCCAGTGTTTTAGGCATGAAGCATTTTGTACATTAAGATTCCAGACCTCTCTTGTGCCTTGTCATTGATGAGAGATCAACTGGATCAGATCACTCACCTGAATTATAGTGAGCTGTCCATGGGGGACCTCATGAAGCTGCCCACGAGTGACCCCACTGGCATTGAGAAGGATGAGCTCTGGGTCGGGTCACCTATTTCTTCTCAGATGAGGAGGAGAAGATGATCAGTGACAGGGTGACAACCCAGCCGAGTGTGAAATTCGACCAGAAGGCAGATGCATGGGAAAAATACACAAATGTGTCACCAACACAGGCTGCTAGCATACCTCAAAAACAGCAAAAGAGAAACTTTGTAGACTTCCAGTTCTCTAATAGCATGCTAGGCACACATTGGGTGCACACACAGTCAAAAATGTCCTAAGTTTATACATATTGTATTTTCCCTATGCTTTTGTAAATACCCTATCAAAGTGGTCTCTATTCAAAACTGCTTGGGGAAGTAAGGAACTGCCCCAAGGAATCTGCTGAGTCCATTGAGCAGACAGGTCAGTGGAATGTGGACCACTGATAAAATTACTCCTGGAAAGACCAAGTTGGGTGCCCTGCAGAGGATAACTGTGAGGGTTGATCAGAGGGCTGAGCTTAGACATGGACATCTCTCCTGAGTCCAGTTCTTCTATCTGTTGCCAAGCCCAGTCTCAGTTCTAGATTAGTGTGTAGCTATGGGGCTTAGACATCTGTACTTCTACATAGGGACTAATGTGTAGCCAAGGACAGAAGTAATCAAGACTAGAATGGAAATTTCTTGTTTGGCTGCACATAAACATGGGCAAAAGCAATCAGCTGTTCTGCATAGGTGGCACCCTCACTGGAGCGCGAAAAAGTGTTTTCTCTGTATTACAGCTGCATCACTCATAATAGGCTGAGTGATAACATCTGCAGTTTTTTTAAATAAAAAAATGGCACATTGATTCATG
Organism: Neoceratodus forsteri; assembly: GCA_016271365.2. Lineage (NCBI taxonomy): Eukaryota > Metazoa > Chordata > Ceratodontiformes > Ceratodontidae > Neoceratodus > Neoceratodus forsteri. Next base: position 91,688,973 of record CM028136.1, read on the forward strand.
GTTTCACTGCCTAACAAAAAGTATCAACTGCATGTTAGATTTTTCACTGCGGTTGCACATATCACTGTCAGGTAAACATCAGTTTTGTCTACCCTTTGGACACGTCTCATGACTGCCTACAATAGCATTTGCCATTTTGACCTGTCTGCTCCCTATTCCACCCACCACTGTGACCTCTACTGCTCCCTAAACTGGCTGTCACTACAAGGTCACTTTGACTTTAGGGGAAAGGGAACATTGTTTAACCAGGAGTAGCACACTAAGCCGAAACATGTTTCCAGATGTCACCTGGGAGCACAAGGAAGTTAAGTGACTTGCTCAGGATCACACAGTATGCATCTAGGCGGCTGCGGGATTCAAACCCACGTTTCCAGATCTGCAGCTCAGAGCCTTAACCCACTGCCCTATACTGCTTCCTGCCTACCTCCTACCTCCTGTCTTTACCCTTGGCTACCTCACTGATACCAGCATCACAAGCAGTCCTGCCTCCCCACTATCTGCCTTTTTCAAGCCCCGTCCCTTGGCTAGGCATCTCCGCTCCTCCATTGTCCCTCCTCTGGAGATGCCATGCACTGCCACTAACATGGGTGGAAAAGCACTATCGATTGTGGCTCCCCTGCTATGGAATGAGCTGCCTGCCCAACTTAGAGCATCCAAAAAGCCTCATGCCTTCAAGCTTAACTTTAAATCCTGGCTCTTCACTAGAGACAGATGCATCTGTTCCCCCCAGGTAACATCTGTGATGTAGACAGCCAGCTCTGAGTGCTCGAGTGCTTTCTTGATTTTTTTATTACATATAAAATATGTGATGGGAAACTCAGTTTGAGGAAACTACTGTCTTACTGGAACTGACACATCAAGACCCCCCAGGGATAAGTTCAAAGGACAGGAGGTATTTTAAACTGCAGAGATCTGGGGGTGCAATTACCTTGTCAATTTGCTTTCATCCCAGGAAATAAGATTAGCCATTCATAATGCCCTCATTGAGATCCTTTGACTTGCATATTTGCCAGGAAGGACTTGTGGGGAGGAGTGTCGGAGAGACGCCAGAATGGACATTGAAGAGGTTTGATGTCTGAGCCAGGGAGGACCCAGACGGATTTGGAAGGTCCAAAATACATTCCCAGGGAACCCTTGAATTACATCAGAAAGACCTGAGGTGTAGATTCCAAGGTCCAGACGGGATTAAAGAGGCCAATACACTTTTGCTTTGAATATAGTGACTTAGATCAAAGAAACTTTTAAGATGTATGTGTAGCAGAACAAAAAAACAGTTCTGACCAGTTAACCTGTGGAGAGAAAAGTCAGTGAGGTCATCTCATATGTTTTTTTAAATATTTTATTTGGAGACCCTATATTGTAAAATTTAGAGTTTGATACACCAAGGCGGAGTTAGTGACCTCATGAGAAGGCCGGCTCAGAAGTGTGTTTAAGTGCTGAAAGAACCTTACAGAGACAAACAAGAAAATATTTCTGACTGACACAAGAGATTATTATCTGACTGAGGGAGAATCATCACAGCACTGAAAAGAGTAAGATTAGACCAGTCTAAATGTATGTATTGTAGGAACTGTACTTGTTCCTGTTTGTTTTAAGGCTGTATGTGTTGGGATATATATAATTTGTTCTGTAATTATTGTTCTGTTTTGATATTTTTAAAGTAAAGATATTTTTTTACAAACAAAACTGCTGGAGTGCCTTGACAATTCTTTTTATTTTAAGTGGAGCTTTTAAAGGTTATAAGTACACTGTGTAAGGGCTTATTGTATACCAAACTGGGAAATGGATAAAGTTCTCTAAAAGTCTTGCATTGAGTTCTAAGGATTCATTTGAAAGACCTGGTTGGGTGCCCATAGGCAAAGATATCTGGCCCCCCGAAGACAGAATTATCTGAGCCTGAGAATTGGGTACACTAACAAGAAATTATCAGTGTAAATCCCTTCAGAGTTTGAGACCAAGGTGACTTGAACCCACAAAACAGACAAGAGGGTTACCTTGTCTGTTCACTGTACACAAATAATACGCTCAGAGGTTGGCACTTTGGGAGTAGAGGGCTGACCGGCTGAGTGAGTTGGTGACAACACCCACTTTCAACCCCCCCCAGACCGGTTGCCTACCTCTCCTTCATTTTCCTGCTACAGTATTAGTCTTCAAGGATATAATCTTCATCGGGGGGGGGGGGGTTACCTTCTCGTTTGTGCCTTAAATACAACTAAATTATTGTTACCCCGGAATTGTATTCTAAAAACTGTATTTGTATCTGTATCTGTATCTATACACTGGTTTGTATTTCATTTGACCTGTAAGTTTTCCTCTGTCTGCTTGCATATTGCTATACTCTGTATACTGTATTATGTTATTACCTAATGCTGTTCTTATACTTTAGTAATCTGTATTTTTGTCATTTGCTCATGCCTACTTGGCCCAGGTTGTGCCTGTAAACAGTCCCCTGGACCAGTACACCTATCCAGTCAACAAAGTCATAAATAAATAAAAAAATAAAATAAATAAATCAGCCAAGAAGATTAGTTGAGATTTCCAGGAGATGAATCCCCCTTTCTCCTTGTATAGCGATGTGAGCTGTATATGTAAAAGTACTCAGTTTCACAAACACAAACATATACAATAAAAAAATAAAATAGGGACTGCTGCTTTTTTTGTTTGTTCTTTACAAAACTTGCTCACCCTGGCATGTCCCTGAAAGAGTCATCAATTGTCACTGTGGAGATTTTTTTTTTAAAGATAATAACCCTGTCAGACACTGATTCTACTGATGTTTTTATGTTGGCTCCTTACTTCCTTGGCATATTACATTAATGTGAGTTGGAAACACGTTCACCATTGGGTGAATGCAGGGTACACATCAGTAGGTGCGTCCCTCACTCCCCAATAAGCCAGCATGCAGGCACCACACCAGGAATACATAATGTGGCGAGCACATCTAAAAAAAGGTTCACTGCAATGACAGCCAAACTCGTCATGCAGCGGCACCAAAACACACCCTCCCTACGTGCCTTTCCTGGTGAAGCCCTTCAATAAACATGGTGGTGCTGACTGCCGCCGTGCGGAGAGTTGACTTCAGGGGTGCCCAGTCCCGCTGTCGGCATGCCCCAATGCCCCAACCCACTTCATTTGCCGACAGGGGAGCCCACTTCCCATCAGCATAATGCACCCCCCATTTAAAGTGTGTACCGAGGGAGTGCCCAATCCCCCTTGGCATCATGTCCCCCCTTCTCAGTTTAATTTGCCAATGGGGGAGCCCACTCCCCGTTGGCATAATGCCACCACATTTGTTGTGTGCCGACGGGGGTGTCCAATCCACTGTTGGCTACAGAACCCCCCTCAATAAAACACTCAGGTGGCATGCTGGGAGCCCACCCCAGTGTGCCAAATGCCCCTGTAAAATTAAAACGATCACCGCAGTTTGCTTTTTTTTACAACCCACAAACCAGAAAACGGTCCCTCGTCGATTCTGGTGGCCCTCCCCCAACCCGAACCCACCCTCTGTGTACCCTGCCTCCCCACACACTCTCCTCACCTCATACTTACCTCTGGAGCACAGCGCGATGATCTTTGGTGGACCGGGAACACGTCTGTACTCTTCAAAGCTGACTGCGAACTGAAGACATGCTGGTAAGCTGTATAATGGCATAAATAGGGTTTTTTCAACTTTGGTGCATATCTCGGGCATTTTTGGGAATTTTGGCACCAAATTTTCAACATGGGGTTATTGGGACCTCTCTTCATAAATTCAGTTACTGTCATGGCGTTATTCGGTCATGAAAGATTATTTTGTGGTCTCTGCGCAGAATCACCTTTCGGGACTGATTAATGAAATGACAATGTCACTGTTCATGAGGGGGGCTCTCAAAAAGCATATGTTGCAAATTTAGTGAAAAAAATCCCAAAAATGGCTGTTTTAAGAGTGTGTGTTGCGCAGTTTCCACACATGCCCGTAACTTTGTGAATTTTTAATATTTTCACTCTAGATTTTTCAAAATTGCCATTTTTCCACACCTCCTTATGAACAGTATGGCTGTCATTTTGCATATCCTGGCTGAAATGCATTTTCACTCGTCCGGTGCAGAATAGTGCGGTCGCTGTGCAAAATCAGTTTTCAGGACAGTTTGAGAAAATGACAGTGACACTGTTCATGAGCAGAAGTCCTAAATTGCCAATGTTGAAAATTTGGTGATGAACGTCTATAAAATGACTATGTTACAAACGTGCGTTGTGCAGTTTCCACACACCCTTGTAACTTCGCAAATTTGCAATATTTTCATGCCAGATTTTCAACACTGGCATTTTTTCACACCTCCTTATGAACAGTACAGCTGTCATTTTTCACAGCCTACCCAAAATGTGTTTCCGCACCTGTGGCGCACAATGGCATGGTCGCTGTGGGAAATCAACTTTTGGGACAGATTAACAAAATCACAGCGCCACTGTTGATGAGAGGAGGTCCCAAAATGCCTATGTTGAAAGTGTAGCTAAAATAATCCCCAAAAATAATTGGATTACGGACGTGTGTTTCACAGTTTCTATGCATGCTCTTGACTTCACCAATTTTTCATATTTTCACTCCAGATTTTCAGCGTTGCCATTTTTTTACACCTCCTCATGAACAATACAGTTGTCATTTTTCACATCCTGCCCAAAATGTGTTTTCATCCCTGTGTCACCAAATGGCATAGCTGCTGTGCAAAACCACCTTTCGGCTAACAAACTGATAATGCAGCTCTTCATAAGGTGGGGTCTCAAACAGCCTATGTTGAAAATTTGGAGTCAAAATACCAACAAACACCTCCGACATTAGGGTTTCCAACTGTAACACCCCACCCTGTAGAGACTGACAGGCATCAGGGGTGTGACTTGGGATCATTGGCTGTAATGCTCATGCCATTCCACCCCCACTCCACCCTGCAGCCAGTGACAGGCATCAAGGTGTGCCTTGAAGTGTTTGGCCCTAAAGTTCACCCCATTCTCTTATACTGCACCTGTCTCAGCATATTTCCTTATGTAATGGGGTAAGTATAAGGCCCAAAGACCCCGAAGCACACCATGACACTTGTCAGTGTCTACAGGGTAGGGTGAGGTAAAATGGCATGAGCGTTATAGCTAACGACCCAAAGGCACACCCCAACGCCTGTCAGTCTCTGCAGGTTGGAGGTGGGGTTGCCGTCAGTTCAATACTTCACTGCCATTCCTATTGTGCATCTCTAACTCCTGCACTACCAATGCCAATGAGACAATATTTGGCATTGGCAAATGCTTGTTTCATTTTGATTTTGTCAATGTGTGTGTTGTAAAACATAGAACTTTTACATAAATAGTATCAGGTCCCACCAAAAAAGCAAAGAAGGCTTTTGCAGTGTGATGCAGGGGCGGTGCTCTTTAGAGGCTGGCTAAATCTCAAAATAGCCACAAAAATCCAAGTGTGGAGAGCATTCAGGGAAGACTGCGACTATACAGTTCAACTGTGTAATGTAATGCACAATGCAAATCCACAACCAAAGCTGTATTTAAAAAAAAAAAAAAAGTTCTGTGTGTGAGACTTTGACACATGATTACTGTGAGACTGACTCCTAGGCGAGAATGGTAGCAACTGGATCTCACTGACATATAATAGTTAATAATAATGAATAGATACTTAAAATACAACACACTTGAAAGTAGTTTAATCTTTGGTTACTCTGCATGCTCATGAATAAAACCATCCTTGTGCAGAGTCCAGCATATCTGTAGAACTCAGTGGTGTATGAAAGGTTAACACATAAACTGTCAGGTGTGTTAGTGTAATACAAGAAACTACCTATACAGTAAAATAAAAACAGTCCTAGCACAGAACATGGGGGTGGATTGGAACCTACTATACTGCTGAGACGAAAATAACTCCCAGCACAGAATGGGGGGTGAGAACCTACTTATACAGGCAGATCAAAACAGCCTCAGTCCAGAACATGGGGAGGGAGAACCTGCCTCTACAGCCACATCAAACAAACCCAGCAGAGAACACGGGGCAAGGGGAAGATGTGTCTGTCACAACCCCACTCAGCAGGCCAGGCCCTCTGCTCCCTCAGTGCCATCCTCTGAGCGCAGTATTGTGAACAGGGTAACAGAACAGGGTTACCCTCCTGTCTGTTTTGTGGGTCCAAATCACCTTTGGTCTCAAGTTCTGGAGGGATTCAAACTGTGAATCTTATGCTAGTGTACCCAAATGTACAGGCTCAGATAATTCTGCTCTTTGTGGAATGCCAGATATCTTTCACCAAGGGCACCTAACCAGGTATACAAAATGAACCCTTAAAAACTGTATGAAATACCTTAGGAAAATTCTTACTTTTCCCAGTTTGGTATTACCTTCGAGCTTTGAACAGTTTAGTCAGCCTTAACCGTCTGTAATTCACATGCAAAAGAAAGAACTTCAAAGGCACCAGGCAGTCTCTTTAAATATAAGTGGTTTACTTAGAAAAATGGATAAAAATAGGTAAAATGTAAACACAGAACCATGGCTTGTGGGTGATACGGTGTCATGCATCTCTGCACCACCCCACACTTCTCCCACAAACATTTCATCAGGTCTGACATGAAGGAACCCCCTCAATTGGTGATAACTTCCTGTAGAAACCCAACATGGGAGAAAATCCCAAGTAAGGCATCTGCCACTTTTTCTGTCCTCAGTGAGGATTGGGTGACTGCCTCTGGGTACCGGGTGGCATAATCCACCACAGTCAGGATGAATCTTTTCCCTGAGGAGCTAGGGGTATTTAAAGGCCCCACAATATCCATTCCCAACCTCTGGAATGGCTCCTCCACTTTGGGCAATGGAATCAGGGTGGCTTGGGATTTCTTGCCCACCTTCCCTATTTCTTGGCACCGGTGACAAGACCTGCAATACTCCTTCACCTGCTGGGTGAAGTTGGGCCAATAGAAATTCTGGGCCAACCGCTGCATAGTGTGTGCGATTCCCAGATGACCAGACAAGGGACTATCCATGTGCAATCTGGAGCAGCTGCTCACGATACCCCTGGGGAATGACAAGTTGCCTGACTAGCACCTCTCCCTCTCTGTCTGCACAACCTGAGTATACATCAGTCCATTTTCCCAATAAACCTTATGTTTACTGTCACCTCCTTGTGTTCTGTCAGAGTCTGCTCAAGCCCTCAGCTTCTCTAGACTAGTGTCACTTTTCTGAGCAGCTGCAAACTCCTTACACATTCCCAAGGCATGGGACAGGTCCCCTTCAGTCTCTAAACTAGGGTCCCTAGCACTAGCATCAGGGCACTCAGGATCACTGTCATTATTAACCCTCTGACCAAGGGTCACCCCTCCCTCTTTGAAGTAACCCTCTGTAGCTGTGTGGTTAACTGCTACTGGGGACATTTCTACCCCCTTTTCATTAGTCTCCATATTAGGAGACATAGTCTGGGGAACCAGCCTCCCAATGGTTTCCAAAATGGCTTCTGTGGGGTTCAGGGAACTACAATTTTCCCTGGCTGCTTGGCTATGGGTAACTGCACACACCATCCCCTGCTGGAGATTATTGCCAAGGATGACGTCCACTGCTAATGTTTTGGCTACAGCCACCTGTTGCACAGTTTCCCCTGTTTCACCCCAGCCTAGAAGAACACTAGCAAGGGGCAATGTTTTCTCCCCACCAGTAAAGTCTTGTACAGTGACATATTTATTGGGTATAAGCTGACCAGGTTGTACCAGATCCCTTTTACCAATGTCAAGGATGCCCTGTGTCCTTTAACCCTTGCGTCTATACACCATTCACCATGACTGGGTGCATGTGTTCCCTCATGTTCACAGGCATGCTTCCAGATACACACAGACAACCTTCTTTCCTAGCCCCCAGCTGTGTATTTCACGCCCTTTTGGGACACTGTCTGGCAATATGCCCAGTTTCTTTATGCAACAGACATTCATTTCTTTTCTCAGAGAAATCTTTTTTCTGAAACCTGGGGCTAACTGGTTTTGGTGGAGGCAGTGAGGGTTTTAGCTGCCCTGAAGGTGCGCTTTTTATTTTCTGCGCCGCCATGCCCACCCAATTCGTACTCAGAGCAAGTCTGCTCTTGGCATAGTGTTCCGAGAGTTCAGCAGCCTGTTGCACTGTTTTGGGATCTCGGTCCTCCATCCAGGTTTTCAGCTCTGCTGGGCATGCCCAGAAAAACTGTTCTAACAGAATCACATTTTCAATTTTATCTGCAGAGTTTGCTTCAATTCCTTCCCACCAATTTTTGAAAACTGATGTTGTTTTGTGGCTAGCTCCTCGTAGCTCATGTCAGGGCTTCTCCTGAGCTTATGGAATTTAGGTCTGTATGATTCAGCAGTTAATTCAAATTTTTTTAACAGTGCAGCTTTAAGTTTGCTGTAACCATTACTGTCCTCATTGTCCATTTGACCCAATGCATCCTGAGCTTTCCTGGTAAGTATCAGGGATAGCTGAAAGCTCCAAGACTCCCTAGAAATTTTAGCCTGAATACAAACTTTTTCAAAATAATTTAAAAAGGCATCCAAATCCTCTCCCTCTTTAAATGTGGCTATTAATTTGGAGTTCAATTTGTAACCCAGTCCTGTAGTCCCAGTTAAACCCAAGCCACTTACCTGCTCTGGTGCGGGTGGTTGGAGTCGTAGCTTCTCCAGTTCATGTCGCCTCTGGCGCTCATGCTCCTCACGATCTGTCTCTTGCTGTTCATGGTCCGCCTCTCACCGTTCTGGCTCTCTCTTCTCCTCTGCAGCTCGCTGGTGCTCATGCTTCTCACACTTAGCCTCCCGCTGTTCCCGCTCTGCCTCTTGTCTTTCTCGTTCCCTCTTTTCCCGGAACCCCAGCTCCATTCTGCACAACTCAATCTACAGTCTGAGTACTTCTGGCTCCAGAATACTGGTGACCTTCCCCTGCTGCTGTGGCCCTTCACTACTGGCACTGGCCCTGCTGCCCTCCTCATCAGATCTGGACACTGCATTGGCGGCTAGCCCTTCCACACTCAAGGTTCAGTCCCTTACAGTCACTGTCTGTGACTCAATGCTCTGGGCATCTGCTACAATCAGGGCATCCACGAGGTTCTGCTTGGTGGCTTTCACCTTGCACAGGACTCCTTTGTCCCTGCACAACTGCTTTAAGTAGTCTACGTGTGTCAGCTGTAGTTGGAAGCCATCTTCTTCCCTAAATACGGCTACTCTAACTTGCACTTTAAAAAAAATAAAACAGGTAGGAACTTGACTGTAAGCCAAGTGATATAGTTTTGTATTCTTTAAAAAAAAAAAAATCACTCCCTTGCTTAGCAAGTGAGCTGACAGTATTAAGCTGACACACTGAACAATAAAAGCTTGTATTACCCAAATTATCCCACTTCTACCACCAATCTGTCACAACCCCACTCAGCAGGTCAGGCCCTCTGCTCCCACAGTGCCAACCTCTGAGCGCAGTATTGTGAACAGTGTAACAGAACAGGGTAACCCTCCTGTCTGTTTTGTGGAGTCGAATCACCTTTGGTCTCAAGTTCTGGAGGGATTCAAACTGTGAACCTTATGCTAGCGTACCCAAATGTACAGGCTCAGATAATTCTACTCTTTGTGGAATGCCAGATATCTTTCGCCAAGGGCACCTAACCAGGTATACAAAATGAACCCTTAAAAACGTTATGAAATACCTTATGAAAATTCTTACCTTTTCCCAGTTTGGTATTACCTTCAAGCTTTGAACAGTTTAGTCAGCCTTAACTGTCTGTAATTCACATGCAAAAGAAAGAACTTCAAAGGCACCAGGCAGTCTCTAAATATAAGTGGTTTACTTAGAAAAGTGGATAAAAATAGGTAAAATGTAAACACAGAACCATATATCACAGAGCATACAATCATGTAAAAGAAAACAAGGAAAAAGTGCAAACTCCTACCACCATAATACAATTAGACTTGCCTATCTAATGTATTACCTTCTAAAACAGTGCTTAAAGTAGATGTTGTTGTTTCAGAGAGTCCAAACAGGAATGTGTCTCAGTGGAAAATACAGAATACAGTTTAAACTGTCTCTAAGCCTGCCCCTTCCATGATGTTACCTAGCTCCTCCCTGTAAAATATAAAAATGAATACACACAGGATGTCCCATCACTCTGAATGTAAATTGAATAAGGTGACATCAGCAAAAACTCATTTCCCGAATGACTTCTTTGATCTTGAGTGGTTTTCTGCTCCTCTTTGATCTTTGAGCAGTTCCTATTTCCACACTTCAAATGCAGGAGGTGATAAATTGCAACTCCTCTGAAACGTCATAAATGTTTACGATCCCTCCTTGCAGCTGGTCAGCTACAATTAAGTCAGATAAACAGGAGAAACTTAATTATGTTGCTGTAGTCTTTAATTATCTCCTGGTTTTCAGGTTAACATATATCCTGTTATTTTAATGAGACCTGGTTGGGGGGGGAGCTATCCCAGGAGCACAGGATGTCTCATGAGAGACACTCAATAACACGTTTTTATATTACAAAATCATAGAGCAATCAGAACCAGCTGTCCAAGTGTCACAGTGTCTACTTCCATGACAACACCAGGTTACTCAATATCCACTAACTGTGAAGCAAAACATAAACATTCCTTTATAATCACTCAAAAGCTGTGGATTCTTCTTTCAGATCTTTTTTTCACATTATTTTTTCTGCTATTACATGATGTAAATGGTCCATAACAAAATAATGTGGTACTGCAGTCACTCACTCCCGACATGGTGCTTTGCTGCTGCCTCTGAGGTCCTGGTTTTAGCAGTGTTGTAGAATTCTTTAATACTTATGAAATTACTTTCGAGCTGCTCTGTGTACAGTCAAAGAAAATGTTTTGGAGGAGGTTTGAAGAATTACACCTGCATTGTTTGTGATGTGGGTTTAAAAAGCCTGTGTTGAAAATATGGGGTCTGAATCTGGAAAAATACTGGTAGTAAATGTATAAGAAAACATTGAAGAATTTCAACATTGCTTCATAACTTTCTTGTTTTTTGAGATTTTAACCCCAAATTTTCAACATAGTCTTCTTACTGCCGCACCTCATGAACCCAGTAGATTAAAATATTCAAATCTTAGCTGAAGCATCATTTAGCACCACAAGTGTGAAAATACATTTTACCCAGGACTTGAGAAGTTTCACAGGCATCAAAGGCTGGCAAAGGGCAATATGCCTGGATTATTAAGACTACTTGTGAAGTTGCTCTGACAAGCCAGCTGCTCCTCTGCAAAGGAAGAGGTGACACTGCTGAGTGGCAGATCTGGTAGCAGGACTGCAAGGGGTTAACTTGTAGCCAGTCAGCTAACTTCAATGGAGCAGGTTGATTAGGGCAGCTTGGGTGGGCTGTCAATGGAGTCTGTGTTTTATTTTATTTTATTTTATTTTTTTGTAGCAGAGCTGGGACCAGGACTGCAAGGGGTTAACTTGCAGACAGTCGGCTAACTCCAGTTGGCATTGATGCTGATTCCCCCTTCTTTCTTTCTCCAGGTACTGTAGTTGAGACTTGCTCCATACCTTCCACATCTGAGCTTGTAGCTCCATTTAATCATGTGTCCCATGTGTTGAGGGACAGCGTCTCACATTTCGGATATCCAATGTGTCAGGAGACTGTGAGGTATGGCTTGTCAAGAAGCTAAGTTCACAGAATCCACAGGAAGCCTTGAGAGGTCCACTGCTTTGCTGAAAGTTGCACTGTTAACCAGGGGTAGTGGTGGGATTCGAACCTAAAAAAACCCACAATCACTGACTCTAGGTTCATTGTTTTTGCACTAGAAATTGCATGGTGTCCCAGCACTACCAATGACCCTCTCTTAATTAAATGCATAGGACTAATTTTCGGATGCTTTGGGGGGTTAACCCTGAAGAGCCCAGCTCAGCATACCTCTCAACTGTCACACATTACGAGGTATATTACTCATTTTACCTCTCAGAAACCCTCTGTTCCACATAGGAGAGGCAATATTCCACATTGCTCAATGAGATTTTAAAGCAAAAATTCATAATAATCTATGATGCACTGTAATCAACAAACATAATATTATAATTATTAGTGCACTCGTTTCCATTGGGTTTTGAGCTTGTAGTCTCATGTTTGATCATATGTCACTGAGAGGCATGCAGGGTAGATGAGGTTTCTCCCTTTCAGTGGGTTCCTGCTTTTACCTGAATAATAAGAAAAAAAAAGTCTCTGTTCTTTAGATGCAGAATGAGTTGCAGGGGGCAGATAGTAAATCTCACTTTTAAGAAATCAGGCAACACTTTCTCTGGCTAGTCACACATTATTACAGTTTCCATTTCTAGGATGCTTTGACAAGCCAGCAGCAGAGCTGAGACCAGAACTGCAAAGAGTTTACTGCAGACAAGGCTATTCAACAGACAGCTCAAGTTACAGCTGCCAGGAATGCAGTCAGCTTGGTAGTGGGCACATTCTGTTTCACACTACACAGTTTTGAAAAGCAGAATTCTTTGTAAAACAGGCCTCATTTTTAGAAAACACTTATATTGTGAAAATCAGTGGAGTTAGCATTATGTATAAAGCTATTTATTCTATATGCCCCAAAATGACTCAGATCAATTACTGATTGTGATTGGTTGGCATCCATGGCACTCCAGACATTACCTCATGGGTTATAGCCCACCTGATAGGCTAGTGATGCACATGACCCAGATCAAATTTCTAGCTTATCCAGGTCCCAGGAACCCCTGCTCTCCAGTTTCAAATCGTGCATCTGATCAGACAGGAAGCACACCAGGGATCCCTGTCTACTCCTACCAGGTAAGATCCTGTATGGAATATATCTATTTACTTAAACCAATATTCAACCTCGCACATTATACAATTACAAAAAAAAAATTTATGGGGCTAGCTTCACCCGGTACTAGCTAGCCTTGTCTGCCCTACAATGCTATTATTCAGTACCCTAGCAGACTACTATTTTTCCCATAGGGGTACCGAGCTCAGTAGTCAGTAAGTAAAATGCCTGTTTTCCCAGGTAATACAAGTTGAGAATGTTATCCAGAGTTCTACTGTGGTACATCATAGCAAGCATGTGTATTCCTTTGCTCCTCTTGTGGCGTCTCTAACAACCCCAGAGAATGCCCCCCAAAATAGAAGTAAAAGGATTGTGGTTCAACCAACTTCCTTACCAGCAGTAGATGAAAATGTCCCGTCTATTATTGCGAGGGGGCAACGAGTTTGGATATCCGCCCTCTCGTAACGCCGCAGGTTCTGGCTCCTTAGCTGGTGGGAGGGGGGCTCGCCGCTAGTATCGCTGGTGCTCCTTTCTGGCCCCCCCTCCCTCCTCGTTCGTAGCAAGTGGCATACGGTGCCAAAATTCACCCTGCAATCAGGTGGTCGGTGGTTCGCCTCCAAGCCCCTCGTAGCTCCTGCGGCCGCTTCTCTCCCTCACGCTGAGCCTTTTCAGCCCCCCAGACCGCCGGCTGTTGAGCGGCCTACCAACCATCGTCGACTGTGCGTGGTTTTCCTTGCAGGGAGTGGGGGGGGGAGTCGGGCCGTTCGGCTTCATAGCGATTGGCGGCCTATTGTCCTTCGCTTCTCCGTGCGGCTCGGGGAAGCAGTCCTCCATCCTTCAGCAGTGCCTTCCCCTCCTAGACAGGTTAGGAGGAGCGCCGGCAAGTTCAGACGCCACCCACGCTGTTTTTCGCCGTGCAGAGGCGGCACAACTCAGAGTCCGAGCTCCGAGCCGGAACCTGGCCCCCTGGTTCGACTCCTCGAAGGGGCCTCTGAGGATCCTCGCGGTCGCGACGCCCTCTCACTCTCGGCGGCCCTCTAGTAGGCCGCTGGCCGGACCACCTCCTCCAAGCTTCCCCTCAACCCAATTGCTAGGGTAGTGGGCGGCCCCAGGCTAGGCTGCCACTCGGAGCAGGGGGGGAGCAACGCCAGGGTGTGTCCTCTCCACGCCACCAGGCTACAGTGGGGGGGGTTCCACGTCGCAAAGGATGAGGGAATCTCTCCATTTGGGCCCAATTCAGCCTGTGTCCCCTCGCGCCTCGGCAGATTCACCCTTGGCAAGGGGGGGGTACAAGTGACGTCAGGGACTCGCTTCCTCAGGCGGGACCTCGGCCCCCTGCAGACCCTCGGGAAGAAGAAAAAAAAAAAAGAGGAGCCTGCAGGTTAGAGGATCAGGGCAGCATCGAACCCATTTCTTCAGGTGCTCCTGCCCTGACCTCGAGGCTCGCCACACCCCACTCTGGGGGAGACAGTATAGCGGGGAGGCAATATAACGCAGTGGCCTAAGCCCCTGGTACATCTGGTGAAATTCAGTAAATTAGATCTGGGTTTGATTCTCTGATGAACCGGGTTTGAATCCCACAACCACCACTTGCATACTGTGTGATCATAACTGGTCACTCCCATAGATACTAGACAGTGTCGGCAATAGGGCCTATGGCCCACCCAGTTTACAAGGAGCAGTATGATGCAGTGGTATAGCCTAAGCTGGTGGCGCCCAGCAGCCCAGGCCTGATCCTAGACTCCACTGATCCACTTGCATACCCATGATCCTGGGATCAGGGGCGATCAAACTAATCTCTTCAGGTGTTTCCTGAACAGGTTTCTTAATCTGCTTACGCTGGCGGGGTGGTTATCTGGACCTCAGCGGACACTCGGAGGTCTCTCACCGTAGTCCCCACCCACAACGTCCTTCCGCGGCATTCCTCTCCCACCCCCATGCCAGCTTGGTGGTGTAGTTGAAGGCCTATTGCCTGACAAATAAGAAGTTTCGCCTCCCTACCTCACCTCCTACCTCTCCGGTCCCTCCCACAGTGGCCCGAGAAGGTACTCTCTCTCCCGGTTGCCCCACGGCTCCCTCCAATGGCGAGCCCTGGTTTCGAAGCATGGACCAAAGACCAGCTCTCTCCCTTGGTCGGGGTTGCGGTGGCCCTCTCCCAGCTCCTCCACAACCCGCATTCAGTTTCTCTCCACCCTCAACAGACCTATCTTTTTAACTGTGAGCCTCCACTTCTTCCTCTACTTCTTTTCCCCTTTGTCTGCTACCACTCCGGTCCCTCCACAGCGACCGAGAAGGTACTCTCCCTCCCGATCGTCCCACGGCTCCCTCCCATAGCGAGCCCTGGTTTCGAACCGTGGACCAAAAAACATTTCTCTCTACCTTGGACCCGATTACGGGGGACCTCTCTTAGCTCCCCTACAACCGGCAGTCAGTCCCTCTCCCCACACAACAGATCTATCGATCCTTCTTCTCCTTCTCCATTTATTTATTTATTTTTCTTGTCCCCTACCCCTCCGGTCCCTTCCACAGTGACCCGAGAAGGTAGCCTTTCTTCCCGGTCATCCCACGGCTCCCTCCCATAGCGAGCCCTGGCGTCGGACCTGTGGAACCATAACCTTCCCTCTCCCTTTTATCTTGGTTGCGAGGCTCCCCGCTTAGCTCCTCCACAATCTCTATTTAAGGGGAGAAAAACTCTGAGGGACAAAGTTTTCCTGGGCTCTTACTCGTTCGTCCCATCCCCTCCAGACAGGGTGGGCCACCCTGAGGACTCCGCCACACGTCTCTAACGTTGCGAGCAGGGACATGGAGAACTAGTCTGCCACTTACCCAACCCTGGGCCCTCAAGGGTTAGGCCTCTCGACACTGTACCGCAAGAAAAAAAATTCTGGGCAGGTCGCCCGGGTCCGGGAGAACCCGGCGCAGGGCACGCCCCCTCCAGTTGGCCCCAGGCAGCAGCCCTTAGAAAGGACAGGGCTACCATACGGTTCTTAGCACCATGATGATGCTGTGGCTTAGTTGGGGAAAGCATCTGCCGAGTAAACAGGAGATCCTGAGTTCAGAATCTCAGCAGTGCCCTTTTTGTTTCTTCATTAGTTCTCTCTAAAGTAGACTCTGGCGACTGACCTAAAGACATATCGCAAAATTGGGAAATCCTGCACTTGATACTCTTAAGCAAGAACGTGGCAGCTAGGCAGTCACCAGCCCTAGGACCCTCAGGAACTAGTCCCTTGAACCCAGGGAGGCGGCACTGCGGGGACATACCCGTTACAGCCGAGTCTCCCTGGCCGACTTGGCGGTAGTCACCACGTGTCCACTAGCCAGGGCCACTGACTCCACCCAGCACCATACCCAACCCAGGGATGCGCCTCTCGTCAGCAGACAAGGCTCCCGAGGCAGGGGTCCCGATCCCACGTACCATTCCATCACGGCCCTCAGCCCCCCAATCCCGAGGATGAGGTAGATCTACTGGGGGTAGCAGGGCTACTCCCTCGCAACACATCAGGTCAATCCAAACACCTCACAGTTCCGGCATATGACTTGATGTCAAGGGCAGGAAGTACCGCGGGGGTGCGAACCCTGCCTCCTTCTCTCGGCCCGGATAAGGGGGTTCCTAGTCACGGTACCAAGGGATACCCCATAAACTGTTCAACACCTAGTCTCTTCCGAGGACTACCTCCAATTCCAAACTGGGAGGAGGGCCCCTCCGCACCGTTTTATTACGGAACAGACTCTCGGGGTGCTCTCTACCCTCACCTCGATACCAAGAAGTCGGGGGGAGGCCCCTGACCTATCACAGGCCCGTAGCTATATACACCACCTCGTGGCATTGCACCGGGCACATCATATGAGGCATTCGGTAGGCCTTCCTACCACCGATAGACCACATGGCCGCTCTTCCCCATATCGGGAGGCAGTATAGTACAGTGGTCAAAAGCCCTGAACTGCAAGCTCGGTGTCCTGGGCCTAATTCCCACAGCCTCCATGTGTGTACTGTGGCCCCCGAGCAAACTACCTAGTTTGCTATTGCCTTACGGTTACTCTGCCAACTCCTATGACCCCAATGGCCTTACACTCACGAGCTTCGTGGCCCACAGCTGGACGGAAAATGGAGGAGAAGCTCCTCGCTCACAGGTCAAGCAAGGCGAACACCCACAATTCACCAGGGGTCACGAGTTTGATCGCACAGGGACCTGTCATGGCCCATGGAACGAAGGCCCACCCCGAGCCAGGCGGCCATATGCCCTCTCCAAATCAAGGGACACACAAGCAAAATTCACACAGTCCAGCGCTCCACACCCCTCAGATTGAGGTGGGACCAGGGAAAATGGACGGTGAAGACCGACTTGATATGGAGACCCCCTCAGGAGACACTGCTCCAACTGCCAGTGCAGCGGACGTAACACTCCGTGGTGGGAGAGCTTGCCGGAAGAGGCAATACCACAGGGCCGATGACCATCAGCAAGGTCGGACTCTACCCGACTGGAGGCAAGAACCGTATTGCTCCCCATAGCACCTACAAGTCGTATTCTCCTGGCTAGGTGGTCGTATTGGCTCCAGGCCCACGCTCGACCCGTCCTAGTCCAGTCGACAATCGAACTATGGTCACTCAACAACTGGGGGGGGCGTGACTCCAGCTACCTAGGAACGGCTCACCTGGCAAGGGAGATCAGGTCAGTGGTCACTTCCTACGCACCCACCGATTCCTCCGCCCTAACCAGGCGGGGAGTCACGGCGCCCAGCCAATAGTGGCACCAAACCGGCCACGCAGGCCATGACCCGCAGTGGCCAGGCAGAAGGTCACTGTCAGCTTCAGGACCCCTCCCGAACAGACACACCTATCAGGGGTCAGGGCTTCACCAATGCCATGGACCCTGAAGCCCACGGCCCGGCTCCAGGGAGGAGGGGCCCGGGGGCAACAGGTTATGATGAGACCATGCAACTCCCACCCCAGTCGGAGGGTCTTGCTCCCCCCGCCTAGGGGAGTCTTGGCCCGGTTCCAGCAGCGATAGCCGGAGCGGGGCATAGTCCTTGAGCAGGCCGACAGGACTAACCCCATTGTTCCTACAACTGCGGGTATCTGGAACAAGGCAAGGCCCTCGAGCAGGCCGATAGGGCTAACACCCATAGACGAGAGACTAGCACCAATAGACTGGCACCCTCCTCAGGGTGCAGCCACCAGCTGTAGGGGAGACTACACCTCACCGTAGAGACCTTCCGATCGGGGACACGACCGACAATGGATCAGTGGGGCTTTTTTCCCCTCGGGTGCTAGGGTCTCTTGACTGGGCTCCTCACTAGAGAGTTCTCTAGTGCAGTGGTCATCACGCCTACCGCACACACGGAAGGCCTGGGTTCAGGTCCCAGTGTAACCAAATTGGAACCACGTGGAGTGGACCAGTCGGGGTCTTCCTCAAGACTGACAGGAACCCGAGTTCTACAAGACAGAGAGCCTGCCACCACCTCGCAGGTCAGCGGCAGAGCAGAACCGCCCCAAAGTCCCATTGGGGGGATGACTAAGGAGAATCGCCTGGCTAAGGAGAGGCGCCCAGTACGACGCGCCTGTGAGCCAACTGACTCCACCCCCCACAGGGGTTCAGGCTCACCCCCTCAGAGCGATCGCCACGCTTGGTGGGAACGAACCATTGCAGCCTCGGGGGACCCTAGGTAGGGCAACGGTGTGGAGTCCTTCCTCCACTCCGCCAAGCACCTATTACTCTATCCCTGGCCCAGTCCGGGCCAGAGGGCCGATTGCCACCTGGACCTTCCACGGCGACACCCTCAACCCTTCACTCTCAGACCACTCGGCTCCCACCCTGGGGATCGTACTGCTTCTTATCTCCCATGAGGTAATGTCTGGAGTGCCATGGATGCCAACCAATCACAATGGGTGTTTACTCACCTGGTAAAGGTGATTGTGTTGGTTGGCATCCATGGCACTCCAAGGGCCCTCCCATCCAAGTGCTCAGAGTGACCGGGACTGATCTAGGGGGTAGACCCAACAGGGGTCTAAGCGCAAGTTGTCTCGCTCTGGAACTAATTACCGGCCGGGCCTCCGGACCGAGACTAGTCCGTACAGACTAGAGGAATAAGAGTTCAGCCGACGCATCGGTACCCCTCCGCAGCTCGCTTTCTATTTGGCTCTTTGACCCTCTCTCTCTTTAATTTTGCAGTCGATTGTGCCTGCACGTTATGATGTTCTTTTACACTAACCAACCTTGATTTCAGCTATGGAAGATTCAAACTGGAGAGCAGGGGTTCCTGGGACCTGGATAAGCTAGAAATTTGATCTGGGTCATGTGCATCACTAGCCTATCAGGTGGGCTATAACCCATGAGGTAATGTCTGGAGTGCCATGGATGCCAACCAACACAATCACCTTTACCAGGTGAGTAAACACCCATTAAGCTGTGTTTCAATAGGAACCAAAGCAATTACTTCCTGAAGCTCTTGTTAAAGGGGCTCTAAAATGACTTAAATCAAAGTGATAGTCTGAAGTATGTACTGTAACTGAAACTTACAGTCCACCAATGAAATAGTGCATATAGTTCAGGCAGGACTAGGGGAAGGGTAGACACAAACAGACCATTGTCTGAAGGAAAGAATTGTTATAACATGGTTATTAATGCCAGGCGAAAACGAGGAGAGAGACAGGCTGAAAAACATCATGTGAGCAATTTGCAGCTGCTATTAATGCCACAGTAATGCCCATTCTGACTGCATTAATCCCCACTCCTGCTATCCCTAGCACAACCAGTAAACATTAGGGGCGCAAGCAATATGTGCCGGCATCGGAGAGAGTACGAGAATCCAGCTGAACAGCAAAGGCCATGACATGCCGGCGTCCCCCCCTTCCCCGGGAGCACAATTCAACTAGTAACGCTCATAGAAATAATGACTCAGACACATTCCTGTCTTGCTGAAGGGACTCCTCGAGGGAACTACTACTCCTTTAGTAATACTCATCTGGGAATAAATGATGTCTTAGTAACTAATGTCACTGCATTTCAGGCTAGCCTAATGGAGATAGTTAGAAGGATTAGACAGGTTAATGGAGAAATAATTATTTCAGGGTTATTGCCAACATTAGCATACTATGCATATAAAAATAAATCAATAAGAGAAATTAATCAATGGTTACGTACTTATTGTGCAAAAGAAAAAATAAGTTACATGGATAATTTTGCAACGTAAGAAATCCTTATTTAAAAATGATGGGCTTCATTTAAGATATGCAGGTACCAGAATCTTAAGCAAAAGAATAAATGAGGTCATTAGGTTTCATTTAAACTGACAAAAGGGGGGGAGGAGAAAGTGGGACTAGAAGTTACAAATCCCTCTAATCATGTTATTAAAGTTTCAGATACTACAGGGTGGAGGGGAGTTCTTATAAATGCCAGAAGCCTTACAAATAAATTTGAGGAATTTAAAGTCCTTCTTTTTACACAGAACTTTCAGATTGCCCTGATTACTGAAACTTGATGGGATGTTAATGATATATGGATGTATTCAGTAGATGGTTACACCTTATATTCTAAATCTAGGCATCAAAGGAAGGGTGGGGGAGTGGCTATTTATATTCAAGACTCCATAAACAGTGAAGACGTAATAAAGGAAGAGCTTCATCTTGAATCCTTATGGGTTAAGTTATTTCCATCTAATGATACCAAAATCCTATTGGGATAGGTTTACCGTCCACAATTCAGCTTAGTTACCCACAACATAGATTTAATAAAAGAAATTAATACCCTAGATCCAACTGACAATATTATAATCATGGGTGATTTGAATTTACCAAATATCGAGTGGAATTTATGGCAAGACAACACTAAAATAGAATTATCCTTTTTGGATGTCTTTGATCAATTAGGTCTTGAACAATTAGTGGTAGAAAATACCAGGGGTATCAATTTTCTGGATATCCTATTAACTAACATGGGGGATTATTTAACGAATGTAAATGTAAATCCACCATTAGGAAATAGTGACCATTGTATGGTGGTGTTTAGCATTAAAAAACCTTATGTAATAAATGAGACTGCTTCAATGACTAGACTAAACTTTGGAAAAGCCAATTTTAATGAATTTAGGAAGGATTTTTCAAATTGGGATTGGGGTAAACATTTTTCTGGAATCACTGTAAATGAGATGTAGAAGTTATTGTTGGTACATTTAAGGAATCTTACGTCTAAATATATACCCATTAGTAATAAATATAATAAGGGTAGTAAAAAACCATAATGGTTATCCCCTTATATTAAGAAACTGATTAATAAAAACAATAAAATCTATAAAATACAGACGGGACACAACTATGACTAATCTGTTGGCTTTTAAAAACATCTCGGCAAAAGTAAAGTCAGCCATAAGAAAAGCAAAGGCAGAGTTTGAACTGAATTTAGCTTTAAAAATCAAAGATAAAAAAAAACCTTTTTTCATATATAAATAGTGGAAGGAGAAATACACACACCATAGGTCCCTTCTGAGATGAGACGGAACAGGCTGTGTCAATTAAAGAAATGGTCAATATTCAGAATAGATATTTTTGTTCGGTATTTAACACTGATTCCTCAATACAGGGAGTGTGTAGTGAATTCCCAGCTCCAGGAGCTATTTCAATTGATTCTAGTGAAGTATTAGACTTAGGTCACTTGATACCAATAAATCACCAGGTCCTGATCATATTCATCCAAGGGTTATAAGGGAAATGGCTGACTTGTTGGCAGCACCTCTAACCTTTATCTTCCAGATATCTGCAGATAAAGGTGAAGTCCCTATCGACTGGAAGGAAGCAACAGTGGTACCACTTCTAAAAAAGGGTTCAAAAACATTACCGTCCAAATTTAGACCAGTAAGTTTGACATCACTCATGGGCAAGACACCGGATGGGCTTCTGAAGGATAGAATATTAGTCTCATTATATGATAATGGCCTTATAGACCTATCACAGCATGGTTTTACCCAGTCCAGAACCTGTCAGACCAACCTCTTAACCTTCTATGAGAATGTTAATAGAGAATTGGACTTGGGGAAATTCAGTTAACGTTTTTTTCATGGACTTTGCAAAGGCGTTCGATAAATTGCCGCATATGGTGTTGTTAGCAGTACTAAGGAAACTTGGGATTGAGACCAATGTGATATGTTGGATTACTGAATGGTTAAGTGCTTGGAAACATAGTGTGGTGGTTAAGGGGACCTATTCTCAATGGGCCCCTGTGACTAGTGGGGTCCCACAGGGTTCGGTGTTGGGGCCCTGTTTGTTTAACGTGTATACATCAACTTTAAAGTTAAACACTCCAAATGTTTGGCTATCCAAATTTGCAGATGATTGCAGATTGGGTGCCATTTTCAATAAGTCAACTGATGAGGCTGCCTTGCAAATAGCAATCAGTAAAGTTGCCTCTTGGACTGATTTTAATAGGTTGGAATTAAATCCAACAAAATGCAAAGTCATGCATTTTGGGAAAAAAAATCCCATGGCAATATATAAAATTGGATCTGTCACCCTGATGGAGACTATACAAGAAAAGGATTTGGGAATTTATATTACCCCCAATTTTAAATTTAGTGACCACTGTTCATTTCAGATTAGAAAGGCAAATCAGAATTTAAACAGTATACTCAGGCATATAACAGTGTCAGTGGCTCAGTAGGTAGCACACTTGCCTCTGAGGCCGGGAGATCAGAGGGCTGTGGGTTCAGTTCCCACATCTGGCACTTAGGTTAATATCCCAGTACTGACACTGTAGTGCAGCATGAGAGGGGTGCTACATTTCTGATGTGCCATCTTTCAGATGAGACGTTAAACCAAGGTCCCATCTTCTTGGATTGGTGGTAGTTCAGGTGGATGTTAAAAGATCCCATGGCACTTATTGAAAAGAGTAGGAGAATTTCCCAGGTGTCTTGGCCAAATTTCCCTCATTCACTAAAAATACCACCACCAGCTTAATCTGGTTCAAGGTCAGTTGGCATTCATCTGTTTCCCTTCCCCTCCCCTGGGCTGTGCCTGAAAATAGGCAGGATTTGTCTAGTACACTTACCCAGTCAACAAAAAATAAATAAAATAAATACTGTATATAAATATAGCCAGTAGAGAGGCCAAAGTATTAATCCCATTGTATAGCTCTCTGGTCAGGCCTCACCTGGAATACTGTGTCCAGGTAGGGTCACCATATAAAAAAGAAGACATGATCAGGCTCGAAGGCATACAGAGAAGAATGACAAAAGCTATTACAGGATTAGCCAAAAATTCTTGTAGGGAAAGTATGGAAATCTTGGGTTTATATTCTCTATTTTATAGAAGATTCAGAGGGGACATGTGTATGCTCTATAGAGCTTTACGGGAATCAGTACTACAGGAAGATTTAGGTATAAAATTTACAAAGATCGAGTTAGTATAAGGAAGCATCCAAAACAACTCTTACAGTCTAGATGGAACTTAAAGTTAAGGAAACAGTGGTTCACTCAAAGGGTTATTCCAGTCTGGAATGATTTACCTAAGTCAATTATAGAGAGTCCTGTTATGGTATCTTTTAAAAATAGGTTAGATGTCGAATTTAGTAATGGGGTTTATGAATTTTGATTTAGGGTTCTGGCAAGCCATAAGGATGTATAGTCCATAATTGCTTGATATTTTTCCTATGATTCCTATGTTTAAACAGAGAAATTTAACTGCAAATTAACGATATGTACTGTAGCATGCAGCAGTAGTACGATGTAGTAGCAATGTCGCCAAAGTACATCCCGGTGTGGTGCGAGTAACGTAGCTCAAGAAAAGCAACATGCGCAGTGCCGAGCAGCACAAAATATGTAAAGTAGCTACTGCCACATGGCTACATTAACAACAGATATAGGGAGCACCACATTATGAGTGAAATCAAAAAGATTTGCACACATAGGTTTTGAAATCCAACACAGGATTCGACTAACGATTGTCTTGCCTTGCAATTACAACACCTGTAGCATTTCTCAACAAAAACACCACCATATGAATAAATGTGGTCAT
The DNA here is from genome assembly GCA_016271365.2 of Neoceratodus forsteri. NCBI lineage: Eukaryota > Metazoa > Chordata > Ceratodontiformes > Ceratodontidae > Neoceratodus > Neoceratodus forsteri. The sequence goes on from CM028136.1 coordinate 91,712,724, forward strand.
GAGACACTCAGAAGTAGTCTATATTTGTATCCCAAACAACATTTTGTTCACCGGTGCATATATATTTTCATCTTACATAGTACAAGAAGCAATCCAACAGTACCCCTTTCCACATTGCCCATGTTACAAAGCATTAATCCCCTCCAGAGTCGGGCTCTACTATGGGATTAATGCCTGGTTAGTGGTTGGAAGCACTCGGCCTGTGTCCCCAATCAGGCATTAATCCCTAGTAGAGCCCTCCTCTGTTGGGGATTAATGCTTACTTGAGCACCTAGAGGCCAGTGGAGCACAGGACCCAAGGCAGCATGGGTTCACAGCGGGAAGGTCATGTCAGACGAATCTAATTGATTTCTTTGACTTGGTGACCAAAGTAGTAGACCAGGAAGGGACTGTGGACATGGCCTACCTAGACTTCAGCAAGGCATTTGAAACAATCCGACACAAAGGATTAATAATCAAATTAACCAGCCTGGGAGTGGTTCCCAGGGTGGTAGCCTGGCCCTGGGTAAAACATTGGCTGGACAACAGGACACAGAAGGTAATTGTAATTGGAGTCCACTCTGAAGAAAGAGGGGTTACTAGTGGGGTACCGCAAGGTTCAGTACTAGGTCCAGTCCTTTTTAATGTCTTTATAAGTGACATTGCAGAGGGACTGGAAGGAAAAGTATGCCTCTTTGCAGATGACACAAAGATCTGCAACAGGGCTGATACACAAGGAGGCATGGAAAGGATGAGAAGGGACTTGGCAAGGTTGGAAAAATGGTCAGAAGTATGGCAACTTAGATTCAATGCAAAGAAGTGCAAAATAAAAGCACCTTGAGAAAACAAAACCCAGGGAAGATTAAGCAGGCGGTAGTAACAACAACAAAAATGGAAAGGGACCTGGGGTAATCATATCAGATGACCTTAAGGTTAGCAAGCAATGTGACAAGGCAGTAGGGAGGGTTGGGGGATACTGGGCTGTATAGGGAGGCATCACCAGCACAAAACAGGAAGTTGTTATCCTCTGTACAGACAGCTGGTGAGACCCCATCTGGGGTACTGCATCCAGTTCTGGAGACCCCATCTCCTCCAGAACATAGACAGGATGGAGGCAGTCAGAGGAGGGCAACTAAAATGGTGCAGGGTCTACAAGAGAAGCCATACAAGGAGAGACTAAAGGAGCTTGATATGTATACCCTTGAGGAAAGGAGGGGGGGGGGACATGATAGAAACTTTTATGTACCTCAGTGGAATCAACAAAGTCCAAAAGGGTAACATCTTTTAGAAAAGAGATGTGCAAGAACAAGGGGGCACAATTTGAAGATAGAGGTGGGACGGCTCAGAGACAATGTGAGGAAGTATTTTTTCACAGAGAGGGTGGTGGAGGTGGATGCATGGAATAGCCTTCCTGAGGAGGTTGTGAGGTCTAAAACTATGGAAGAATTCAAGAATGCATGGGACAGACATAAGGCAATTCTTGTGTGGGGTAGGAAGAAATAGGCTGTTGGTTAACTAGGATCCACAGCTTAACCTGTAGGTAGGGAGATGGGCAGACTAGGTGGGCCAAGCTGTCCTTATCTGCCATCAAAGTCTATGTTTCTATGAACAATGAAGTAGTGTGAGTCATTTTCAAAACCAGACAGCACAGTGGAACACCACAGTCTCACAATCCTGTCCTGTGCTTTCTCCTACTGATAGCAATATGTCAGCATGGTACATCACCATACAGCCATAAAAACTGCAATCCCACACCAAGAAGTACAGCTAAAAACAAGGACATGCCCTCTCCCTAACCTAACAAGCTAAGACCCAAAAATCTAATGAACACATTAACAAAACAGGCCAAAAACACTAAAATATGTTGGTTGTGCTCCCCGGACCAACTAAGAAAAATAAATTACAGGTAGTCCAAAATGCTCTCAAAAATCAAACACTGCAAACCTTAATAAACTCCAAAATCCAGCTGTAAGCAGAGACCCAGACAGATCTAACCATCCGTTCTATACATAGACAGTGGCAGTACTCCACCTGCTGCAAAAGCCACAAAATACCTGACTCACAGAGCGAGGTTCTTTATCCATGACCCAGCAACTACCCCAAGACACTGAAAAACTCAGCAGGAAGGATGATGATGTCATGTACCCTGGACCACTTTCTTGAAGGAGCTGCAGCTTTATTTACAAAACCTATGCACTGACTGAAAGTGCCTTTAAAACACTCTGATTGAGGTTTTATTAAAAATAAAATCATTTATAACAGCCCAGTGGTGTGGAGGGCTGAGGCATTCAATGCCTTACCTCCTGCCACACTGGCGACCTGTGTTCAGAAACTACTGTAGCTCGGATTGCTGGGGGTTGGCATGGTGGGAGAGGACTGAGCATCTCAGGGACTGCTATCCTTTCCCTGGGAGGGTGGCCAGTTGATTTGGCCTTTGACTGCCACTGTGGGAGGCCCAGTGCTAGTGCAGGCAGATGAGTGACTTGAAGGGAGGGACCGTGATTCTGAAGGGAGTGTGTCGCCAGGTGCATGTCCTGATGTGCCACTGCAGTGAGGGTATTAGGGCAGAAAAATGGAAAAAGGGAACTGACAGCGGACCACCATTCTGTGCACCTCCCTGCACCTACACCACCACCCGGAGCACCTGAAGTAACTCTGAATTATTTGCCTGGGGGTGAAGATGGCCCTCCCCCTCCAGCCCCACCACGGGGGGGGGGCTATGGCGGGCTGGCTTGAGGTAAGCTCTGGGAGAGGTGTGTGCAGGAGGGGTGAGGTGGGGATGGATGTGGTGTTGTTGCTGGGTTAAAAAGTTATATATACTGTATAAGTATAAAAAAAAATTATAAGTTGAATAAACTCCAGAGTTTGGGAATTATATTAGGATAACCCCTGGAGCTTGTAGGTGTGTTAACATAGTATAATTCTACCATGTATTATATTATACATGTAACAGGCGTGTTATGTGCACACAGTATATCATATGACTAGCAGTGAATGATACCCTTGATGGCTTCTGAAAATGATATTGGCTCCTTGGCAAGCTGATTTAATTTATGCCATGCCATGCTATTTATTTGGGCTGCATTTGTCACTTTGCAAAACTGTCCCTTAACCCTGTACATTATTACACAAGTGTGCCTCCCTCTGAGGTATTGTACTTTGTTCCGATGTTGGTGGCTCAGGTCATACCTGAAAACGAGCCTCTGGTCCAGTGTACTCACCCAGCAATAAAAGAAATGGATTTATAAAATAAAAATATCCAGAGAAGGATCATGAGGAGGAATACTGTGCATTGTTGTCAGGGATATTTCTGAGGTGCAGTCATTGCCAGAACTACAGGAGTAAAGAAAGTGAGTTCTACACGGCCAAAGCACACAGCACATTCTGCAAGACCCTTACCTTGGACTCATAGATTACCACAAGGCACTGAAAGCTGATAGCATTGGGGCCTAAAATCGCAGTTATATATATAGATTCTGTCTTAGTGTTGCACAGTCAGATGAACTGCTCTTAGAACCGTGTAAACATTCATACATCTTCTTGTCCTGCCAACATGAATTTAAAAAAAAAATATTTTGCTTTTATTCATGGACACTGACGGGTTCAGTTAATGTTTTTGGCAACTAGAACCAGAAAATGAAAAGATTTTGCATGCGAGGCTGTGATAGTTTAATGCCTGCCATTGTAGTTTGAATACGTTATGCGCAAGCTGACATTTTAAAAGACGGCATTGGAAAAAATGAAACCACATCAACCAGCATTTCTTTGAAGAAAGCATTTGCCGTCCAGGAATGCTACTGAACGCAGTGCTGCTTGGCAGTCTACTTGAGCCACATCATTTGGTTAGTAAATGTATTTAGACACGTACTTTGGGTTCACTAAGGTGAATGCTGCGCCTTCCTTTATTTTTATTTATCTATTTTATTTAAATTTGATAACTGGGAAAAGCATTGATGAGCCGAGGCTCATTTCCAGGTGTGACCCAGGAAAAGGGGTAACAGTGGGTTAATAATTTAACAATGAAACATGAACATACAGGTAGGCAAGAGCAAGGGTCACGGTTACAAGACCCGAAGCAGTAGTTAACAACCTAGTGCATGAATACAATTCCCAACATTATTCAAAACACAGATACACCTCATGTCCGGGGCCGGGACTGACAGTTACACCAAGATAAAATGAGGGTCCTAGGCAATAGATTCAGAAAGCAAGGCATGCAGTTCAGCATAAGGGTACCTTCTGAAAGAAGGAGATAGGACAACCAGGGGTTGCAACCGGGGGGGGGGGGCTGTCCAAATTGGAGGAGGTGAGGGAAGGGAACACAGGGAGCACAGTGGGTGAGGTAGAAGTCTGAGGAGTCTTTTGAGAGAGAATGGGGAGGAGGAGTGTCAGAGGTCAGGGGGAGTTTGTGCACAGGGCTGCATAACTAATTTTTACTAGTTACTAGTGAGTACCCTGCTGGCAGCAAATATTACAGTACAGGAAGCTGTAATGTAGCATCAGTAAACACAAATGTTTAGATAATGGAGCAGGACTTGTGAGTTGGCAGAACATTTCGTCATATAGTTTTTTATGCATTTCAGACATCCTTAGTTTCAACATCACTGCATTTTAATTCACTGGAATAATTTTGCTACAGTTTTAATAACCAATTATGAAATGGGTAGAAAGAATGCTGGGTCCTGACTGGTCAAGAGATACTTTCAATCAGGGAGAACACCTCGGCCGAAAGTAACTCGAGAAAAATATGTTTAAAAAATGCATCCCATTTATTCAAAAAGGACCCGTTTCATAATCGCAGTAAGGCACTCCAGGGCGTGCATTATGGTGGGCTAACAGCCCTTCTCAGGTTGTGGAAGCTCACGGCTTTGCCTCGTGCTTCAACCTACCCAAGGCAGGCCGTTATCCCACCATAAAGCACCCCCGTCATACCTTAATTATGTAATTAATGACTGAGTCATTAAAAATGTCTGCCATTCATAACTTTAATTAACTTTAATTAAATTTGTAAGTAATGATTGACTCATTAAAAATGACTGCCACTAACACATGAAAAAAAAAAACTCTTCTGTTGAGGTTATATTTTGACTGTATATTCTATATTGATACTGCAGATATATTAGGATGGTGCTACCACATGTTTTTGAAGGTAAACAGCACTGCACCACACCAAGACTATAAGAGCGTTTCATTGTGGGTATGTCACGAAACTTTTAAAAATGTTTAAATACCATATTTCAATTAAGGAATGAAAGCAAATGAAAACAAAAAGTGGGCAGATTAATTTTCTTTTTGCTGGAAGTGCATTATTTTTTTTCCACCATGCTGTTTCTCATTCAGAGTCTGACTAGCGGAACCCTTCCTGCCCCATCACCGACCTTCTCAATAACTAACTGGTTATCCATAACTTACGAAGGCCCTTCTAAGGTGGGTGGCCAGATGTGTTGTTCCTATGACAGCATGCAGGTATGCCAGCTTGGACAGCCTATTTTTTCCTCACCTTTGATTTTTCTACCCCTGGATGCCAATATGCCATGGCGTGGTTGGGGATGCTTGTGGCGGCATGCATACATGACAGGCGTCAGGTGGCAATCCCTCACCACCAGTGCTTCCCACTGGTCTTCACCAGTTGCCAGTCACACAGCAGAAGCAGCATCCTCCCCACTCCCTGAGGAAGGAGAGCAGCCCTGGGACTTTCAATCCTTCCTCTCCCTAGTATACCCGATCATCTGCGCTCATTTCTGAACATGGGTTACTGGCGTAGCAAGCGGCAGTGTTACCACTGTGCTACCAGGCAGCCCAAGAATACATTATTGATGAAAAAAATGACATGGTGACTAACAAATACCCCCGATGAAGGGTCATGTGTTAGACCCAAAATGCTATGATTTAGTGCCAGGCTTCTTTTTGTATGGCTGGCCGAATACACTGTGAGTTTCCTATAAGAGCGTTTGCATTTGGCTGTGAATTTGGTTTGGTGTGCAGCTTCCTATGTTTTGAAGCACTGTTGCTGTAACCATTACATAATATTTAAGATTAGTTTGCTTGCCAGTTTATACAATTCAAGTAATTATTACACTCGGACGTAGCACACTGAAGAGGAATCCACAAGACGAGCAGTGTATAGGATCAAAGACAGGACACAGGGAGAGAATAACTATCCAACTTGTTTGGTGTCTGCATCTCTCTAAACATCACGCATATACTCTGAAGCCTGAAACCCACTCTGAGGCATCATGGGGATTCAAATCCTTAAGTAGGGCAGGCCAACAAGGCTTCAGCCAAACAGAAACTGCCTTGTATAAAATGATTTCTGTTCTGGCCAATGACTGTCAGCCTGACTCACTCAAGGATTTGTATACCAATGGTGCCCTGCCGGTTTGAAGTGAAACACAGAAAGCAAATAAATTGAATTCAATAATTTTTTCCAAGTGGGGACATATTATTTCAAGTACCTGACACAATACAAATGACTGTTTTCCAGATTTAGCTTCTGAGACTGTGTTAAAGAGTGCCACATCAAGGTTTTAAGTTGATAGACTTAATCTACCAGATGCAACTAAGTTTGGAAGGCACAGCAATTAAATAATAAGGCATGACAGGGTGTGCACTGTTGTGGAATAACGGCATGCCTCAGTAAGTGAGACATCAGGCAATGTTATGTGCTTTGCGCATCCGAGACGTGTCAGCATCCCACAATTACACACACCCTGGAGTTCCTTATTGCAATTATAAAGTAATTTCTCTTATTTTGTATTTCAAAATGTTTTCTGACATGTGCTATTGTGCTGGAATAACACACAGTCATGTGATCACCTCTGATCAATCACAGGTCTTGGTTTCTCTTATCCATTTTTATGTTGGCTTATTTTATTTATTTATTTATTTAGTTTTTGTTAACCGGGTAAGTGCACTAGCCAGCAAGTGACTGTTTTCAGGCACGACCCGGGAGGTAAAATTACAGAACATAACGATACAGTAAGGATAACGAAAATACATGATGCACAGAAATACAGGAAGATACATATGGCAGGATACAATGCATGACAAAGGAAAATACAAAGCAAAATACATCGCTTGCGCGGCAGTCAACATATTGGGAGAGTGCAGCTTTGTGGGCGAGGCTGCTGTTGGGCGAATGCAGGGTACACATCAGTAGATGTATCCTTCATTCCCCAATAAGCCAGCATGCTAGCGCTGACACCAACATTATGTAAAGCGGACAAAACTTCTAAACAAAGTGCCACTGCAATCAGAGACAAGCTTGTCATGCAGTGTCACTTTGTTTGTTCGTCTTTTTACTATAGCCGTCTCCAGTACACAGTGCCACGCTGAGCCCACCCCAGCATGGCAACTGATGCCATGGCTGACGGGTGCCCAATCCCCTTCGGCTCCACACCCCCAGCCGTCCTTCTGCCACGCTGGGGCCCACCCCAGGGGTGGCAAAGCGTCCAGCGTCATCTTTTTTTAAACCTGCAAATTAAAAGCGGTCCCGCGGCGCTTCTCCCTGCACCCCCTCCACAACCCGCACCCACCCATTGCACACCCTGCCTCCCCACCCCCTCACCCCATTTACCTCCAGGTCTGGCGCGACGATCTTCGGTGGACCGGGAACACGTCTGCACTCTTCAAAGCCGACCACGAACTGAGGAAATGCCAGTAAACTGTATAATGGGCTAGATAGGGTTTAACATAGAAACATAGATTTTGATGGCAGATAAGGACTGCTTGGCCCACCCAGTCTGCCCATTTCCCTACCTAATGGATAAGCTGCAGATCCTAGTTAACCAGCAGCCTACTTCTTCCTACCCCCACCCCCTAGAATTGCCTTACAACTGTCCAATGCATGCTTGAATTCTACCACTGTTTTTGACTCCACAACCTCCTCCAGAAGGCCGTTCCATGCATCCACAACCCTCTCTGTGAAAAAATACTTCCTTAAATTACCTCTGAGCAGCCCCCCTTCTATCTTCAAATTGTGCCCCCTTGTTCTTGCACACCTCTTTTTTTGAAAGATGCTACCCTCTTGGACTTTGTTGATTCCCTTGAGATACTTGAAAGTTTCTATCATGTCCCCCCTCTCCCTCCTTTCCTCGAGGCTATACATATTCAGCTCCTTAAGTCTCTCTTGTATGTCTTCCGGTGCAGACCCTGCACTATTTTAGTTGCCCTCCTCTGGACAGCTTCCATCCTGTCTATGTCTTTGCGGAGATTGGGTCTCCAGAACTCCACGCAGTACTCCAGATGGGGTCTCAACAACTGTCTGTACAGAGGGATAATAACTTCCTGTTTTCTACTGGTGATGCCTCTCCCTATGCATCCCAGTATCCCCCCAGCCCTCCTTGCTGCCCTCTCACATTGCTTGCCCACCTTTAGGTCATCTGATATGACTACCCCCAGGTCCCTTTCCATTTTTGTTGTTGTTAGTATCTCACCCCCCCATTGTGTACTCTTCCCCTGGGTTTTTGTTTCCCAGGTGCATTACCTTGCACTTCTTAGCATTGAATCTAAGCTGCCATACATTTGACCATTCCTCTAACCTAGTCAAGTCCCTTCTCATCCTTTCCACCCCACCTTGTGCATCAACTCTGTTGCAGATCTTTGTGTCATCTGCAAAGAGACATACTTTTCCTTCCAGTCCCTCTGCAATGTCGCTTATAAAGACATTGAAGAGGACCAGTCCTAATACTGAACCCTGCAGTACCCCACTAGTAACCCCCTTTCTTCAGAGTGGACTCCATTTACTATTACTCTCTGTGTCCTATTCTCCAGCCAATTCTTTACCCAGGCTGTCATCTTGGGACCCAATCCCAGACTGGCTAACTTGTATATTAATCTTTTGTGTGGGACTGTGTCAAATGCCTTGCTAAAGTCTAGGTAGGCCATGTCCACAGCCCCTCCCTGATCTACTACATTGGTCACCCAGTCAAAGAAATCTATCAGATTTGTCTGGCATGACCTTCCGCTGTAGAATCCATGCTGCCTTGGGTCCTGAGCCCTCTGGCCTCTAGATACTCGACAATTCTTTCCTTCAGAAGTGATTCCATCATTTTCCTACCACTGAGGTTAAACTAACAGATCTGTAGTTTTCTGCTTCTGCCTTGCTCCCACTTTGTGATGAGGAATCACATCTGCCCTTCTCCAGTCCTCGGTACCACCCATCCTCCCATGATTTGTTAAAGAGGGTAGTCAGTGGTGTCACTAGTTCTACCCTTAGTTCTTTTAGAATTCTGGGATGAATCCCATCAGGCCCCATTGCTTTGTCCACCTTCAGTTTTAAGAGTTCTTTCAGAACCCTTTCTTCTGTAAATTGGCTGGTATCAACTTCTGTATCCAGAGTGTTTCTACTGTTTGTTTTAGGTACCTCCCCCGCTTCCTTTGTAAATACTGAGCAAAAATATTTGTTTGTATCTCTGCCTTTTCACAGTCACCCTCTGCCCACCCTCCCTCCCTCCTCTTTATTAAGCCTCACTAACCCTCCCTTGGTCTTCCTTCGCTCCCTGATGTACCTATAAAAGGTTTTATCCCCCTTCTTAAATGAGTTGGCTATCTTTTCCTCGGTTTGGACCTTTGCTGTTCTGACTGCCTTCCTAGCTTCCTTTTGCTTTAACTGATACAGTTCTCTGTCCTGCTCCTTCTGTGATTCCTTGTACTTCCTGAATGCTTTCTTTTTCTCTTGAACCTTCACTGCCACTTCCTTTGAGAACCATAGTGGTTTCTTACATCATTTTGTTTTGTTAATTTGCTCCACACAAAGGCTTGTTACCTATTTTCAACTTTGTTGCATATCTCAGGCATTTTTGGGAATTTTTGCAGCACATTTTCAACATGGGGTTTTTGGGGCCCCTCCTCATGAATTCTGTCACTGTCATGGCGTTTATCGGCCTCGAAATGTGATTTCGCAGTCACAGCGCAAAATCACCTTTCGGGGCCCATTAACAAAATGACAGTGGTGGTGTTCATGAGGTGCTCTCTTAAAAAGCCTAAGTTCCAATTTTGGTGGAAAAAATCCAACAAATGCCTGTTTTACGAGCGTGCATTGCGCAGTTGCTACGCAGGCTCGTAACTTTGCGCATTCACAATATTTTACTGCCGGATTTTCAGCATTGTCATTTTTGTATACCTCCTTGTGAACAGTACAGCTGTCATTTTCCACATCCTTCCCAAAATGTGTTTCCGCACTTCCGGCTCACAATTACGCAGTCGCTGTGGGAAATCAGTGTTTGGGCCAGATTATGATAATGACAGTGACATAGTTCATGAGCAGAGGACTTAAAATGCCTATGTTGAAAATGTGGTAATGATACTCCATAAAATAACTGTGTTACGAGCATGCGTTGGCAGATTGCACACACGCTCGTACCGTCCTGCATTTGTGATATTTTCAGTCTGGATTTTCACCATTGACATTTTTCCACACCTCTTGATGAACAGTACAGCCGTCATTTGACATATCGTGCCCAAAATGTGTTTTCGCACTTCCGGTGCAGAATAGCGTGGTCGCTGTTCGAAATCACTTCTTGGGACACTGAGGAAATAACAGTGACACTGTAAATGAGCAGAGGTGCTAAAATGCCTATGTTGAAAATTTGGTGCTGAACGCCCATAAAATGGCAGTGTTGCAAGCATGCATTGCATATTTCCCACACACCCTAGTAGCTTCACAGATTTGGTATATTTACATGTCACATTTTCAACACTGGCATTTTTTTACACCTCCTTATGAACTGTGCAGCTGTCATTTCACACATCCTGCCCGACATGTTTTCCCGCACTGCACTACCAAACACCCAAAGGGACACTCTAATGCTTGTCACTCTCTGCAGGGTGGGGGTGGGGTTGGCATCAGTTCAATACTTCACTGCCATTCCTATGATGCATCTGTCTAACTCCTGCACTACCAATGCCAATGCCAGCAAGCCAACATTCGGCATTGACAAATGCTTGTATAATTATGTTTATGCTCTTAAACACTGCATATAGCTGATTTTCTTGACGTCTCTCACATTCAAAAGGGGCCAGATAGAAGGGATGACATTTTCTCAAAGCCTGAGTGTCCAGTGCCTTAGATATCTTTAACAGTGTCCTGGGTGTGCTCATTTAATTAGGAGTATAACTGTACTGTCACTGGCATTACGCACTGATTACTATCTGTGTGTTCAGTCCCTGGGCCGAGCAGTAGGTGACTATGGGTCTATCTACAGCACTGCACATTTCTGGCATGGGAATGATGCTGCCACAGATGGTTGCATATCTGCCATGTGTTACTTGGGGGGGATTACCAGTGGTCACGCTGTGCACAAATATTCTTTTCTGGCTGTGCAGGCAGTGTGGATCAGGTAGGAGGGTGTTGATGGAGAGACTGGTCATATTATGCATCAATTGGGCATTGTGCAAAGCAATGCCATCTGGTAGGGAAAGCTGTGAATAACAGTGAAAGGCAGTGCTGAGTAATTTAACCCTGAATGGAGAGCTCCAGCTATGGTCCATAAAACAGCAAATTTAAAGTTAAAGAGCATTCTAACCACCCAGTTGAGGGGGTCCCCCTTTTGCTAAAGAGGAAGCTTTGGCTTTGCTGCCTCTGAGCCTCAAGGTCCCCAAGTTGATTCTCAGCCAGGTTTGAAGGTGCATCTGCCCAAGTATAGGGGACAGACATTTTGGCCTAGTAATATAACCTAGAGGTTAACATATGGGCTGTGAATGAGCTTGGCACATCTAACAGACCTGGGTTTGAGTCCAGCAATCTCCACTTGCATACCGTGTGACCCTAAGCTAGTCACTTAACCTCCCTGTGCTCCCAGAACATACATGGAAATCAGCTTTGGCTCAGTGTGCCTTTCCTGGCATGAAATGTATTGAAAGGTCAAATCATCCTTTGAGGGATGGGTCACAGCTGGGAGCTGAGTTAAGCAGAGATTTTAACATTTTTAGTTACATGGGTGTGGTGCACATATTTATGGAACTCAAACAGAAGAGAGAAAGGAATAAGTGCCTTAACTGGGATTTGAACCCAGGCCATTCAGAATACTCTTCTGTTGCCCTACCAGCTGCACCACCAAGGCAACAGGAAACTTGGGACTCTCAGAGGCACCTTACTCTTTCTTTAATGCACAACCTGGTGCTGTACAGATATTTACATTTTTAGTCATAAGGGAGACATTTTAAGCTCTGCAGCTCCACTCAGAATTAAAAAGTCTTACCCTTTTTGTGGCACTTCAGCCACCAAAGTACCCTACCAGGGCATTGCGCTGGGATACCAGTGGTCATGTATGTGACCTTCTTACTCCTGGCACACACATTTGGACCAGTGACCCAGGTATCTGTTTGGTGTAGAACTGTCCCTGGTAATTAAACATTTTTAAATGCGGTGGAATGCCTCTGTAAGGCATTTTAGAAAAAATGAGCCAAACTGTTACAATCTGTATCCAATTTTTACAGTCTTCTTTCCGCAGCTTGGAGATTAAGAGCATCATCATAATCTAAAATTAGAAATACCATTAGAACACGATGCAGCCTAGCAACCACAGAAAAGCAATATTTGTCACAGGGCCTCGTGCCCAGTTTAGCATTAGTGTTTAAGGTTAAGTACAATAGTTGTCATGGGAAGAGAGATTCATCAAGTCATCAAAATTAAACTGAGGTACACAACATAATTAATCCATTCCAATTCAGTCCTGTTCAGGGATATCATTTGTTTAAAAAGTTAGGATGCAAAAGGCAAAATCAATCTTTCTTTCTTTCTTAAAATTGCTGTATATAGGACAGTTATTTGCAGTTACTGTAGAATATACCATATGCAGTTCAAAGGTTCTTTCAGCAGAGGCACCAAAGCTGCTCAGATAGATAAAAGTAAATGTACAAGCCATACATTTGCTGAAGCAATGGGCATTTAACAAATAGTATATGGTTAGCCACTGTTCAATCCACCTGATCAAAATTCTTATACTATATGGTCAAGTGTTGCTATGTATGGATTTCCATACACTCAAAATCCTTGCTATGCATGGCTCAGAGGTCATGACAAGTTGCTGTGCACAGTTCAAAGATTGCAAAAAGTTGCTGTATTTGGTTAGCACCTGTTAAGCCCCCTATGTCAACATAATCATTTACCTTTAATATAGTTACTGGCTATGAGGGATGAACGGTTCAGTAGGTGGGTGGGAAATAGATGTGTCATGCTTCCTACAGTACATATAATGACATTTTCACTCTTGACATACGTTAAAACCATATACTGTAAAACAAAAAAAATAAAACATGAACAACCATGTCCAACTTGGCTCATGTTTCCATTTCGGGGCCAAGATGGCATCATAGACATCTCCAGCTTTGCTTTCAGGGTCCACAGACATGATGTCATCTCAATGCCTCGATGGAAACATAATCTCGTTGTGCATGGTTGCCCATGCATTATTGCTCTATGTACAGACCTTATGCTAAACTGTTGTGCATAGTCCAATGTGTTGTTCTGCACAGCTTAAAGGTAATAACATTTTAAATACCTAATTCACCCCACACCCAGTTGCTTACTAACCACACAGTGCGCAATGGTATTGCTGGTCAGAGCAGCATAAGAGTGAGGGACCGTGGTTCTGTTTAGTATGCGTGCTTCCACACATATGTGCCTATGTGCCACCTTAGTTGGGGACACAAAGGGAGAAAACAGAAGGGGGGACGTATGGGATCCACAAAGTCCTGCCCACGCTACACAGCACACGCCACCACCCAGCCACTTGTATCTGCATGTCTGGAAAGTATCAGGGGAGATGAGCTTCAGTTGGGGGAGCAGAGACTGGGCTAACAGCCGAACCGCACAACCATCTGACTGGAAGAAAAACCTTTATACAGTATAAAAAACAAAACGCATACTATATGATATAAAATACAGGCAAACACACACAGCTTGACATGTGTTTCTGTCTTGGAGTTAAGATACAGCATAGAAACATAGAAACATAGAATTTGATGGCAGATAAGGACTGCTTGGCCTACCCAGTCTGCCCATTTCCCTACCTACTGGATAAGCTGCAGATCCTAGTTAACCAGCAGCCTACTTCTTCCTACCCCCACCCCCTAGAATAGCCTTATGACTGTCCCATGCATGCTTGAATTTACCACTGATTTTGACTCCACAACCTCCTCCAGAAGGCTGTTCCATGCATCCACAACCCTCTCTGTGAAAAAATACTTCCTTAAATTACCTCTGAGCCGCCCCCCCATCTTCAAATTGTGCCCCCTTGCTCTTGCACACCTCTTTTTTTGAAAGATGCTACCCTCTTGTACTTTGTTGATTCCTTGAGGTACTTGAACGCTTCTATCATGCCCCCCTCCCTCCTTTCCTCGAGGTTATACATATTAAGCTCCTTAAGTCTCTCTTCATATGTCTTCCAGTGCAGACCCTGCACCATTTTAGTTGCCCTCCTCTGGACAGCTTCCATCCTGTCTATGTCTTTGTGGAGATTGGGTCTCCAGAACTGCACACAGTACTCCAGTTGGGGTCTCACCAGCTGTCTGTACAGAGGGATAATAACTTCCTGTTTTCTACTGGTGATGCCTCTCCCTATGCATCCCAGTATCCCCCAACCCTCCTTGCTGCCCTCTCACATTGCTTGCCCACCTTTAGGTCATCTGATATGACAACCCCCAGGTCCCTTTCCATTTTTGTTGTTGTCAGTATCTCACCCCCATTGTGTACACTTTCCCTGGGTTTTTGTTTCCCAGGTGCATTACCTTGCACTTCTTAGCATTGAATCTAAGCTGCCATACATTTGACCATTCCTCTAACTTGCCAAGTCCCTTCTCATCCTTTCCACCCCACCCTGTGCATCAACTCTGTTGCAGATCTTTGTGTCATTTGCAAAGAGCATACTTTTCCTTCAGTCCTCTGCAATGTAAGCATAAAGACATCAAGAGGACCAGTCCTAATACTGAACCCTGCGGTACCCCACTAGTAACCCTCCTTTCTTCTGAGTGGACTCCATTTACTATTACTCTCTGTGTCCTATTCTCCAGCCAATTCTTTACCCAGGCTGTCATCTTGGGACCCACTCCAAGGCTGGCTAACTTGTATATTAATCTTTTGTGTGGGACTGTGTCAAATGCCTTGCTAAAGTCTAGGTAGGCCATGTCCACAGCCCCTCCCTGATCTACTACTTTGGTCACCCAGTCAAAGAAATCTATCAGATTCATCTGGCAAGACCTTCCCGCTGTGAATCCATGCTGCCTAGGGTCCTGTGCCCCTCTGGCCTCGGGATACTCGACAATTCTTTCCTTCAGAAGTGATTCCATCATTTTCCCTATCACTGAGGTTAAACTAACAGGTCTGTAGTTTCCTGCTTCTGCCTTGCTCCCACTTTTGTGAAGGGGAATCACATCTGCCCTCCTCCAGTCCTCGGGTACCACCCCATCCTCCCATGATTTGTTAAAAGGGTAGTCAGTGGTGTCACTAGTTCTACCCTTAGTTCTTTAGAATTCTGGGATGAATCCCATCAGGCCCCATTGCTTTGTCTACCTTCAGTTTTAAGAGTTCTTTCAGAACCCTTTCCTCTGTAAATGGGCTGGTATCAACTTCTGTATCCAGAGTGTTTCTACTGTTTGTTTTATGTACCTCCCCTCTTCATTTGTAAATACTGAGCAAAATATTTGTTTAGTATCTCTGCCTTTCACAGTCTCCTCTGCCCACCCTCCTCCCTTTTATTAAGCCTCACTATCCCTCAATTGGTCTTCCTTCGCTCCTGATGTACCTATAAAGGGTTTTATCCCCTTCTTAACTAGTTGGCTATCTTTTCCTTGGTTTGGGCCTTTGCTGTTCTGACTGCCTTCCAGCCTCCTTTTGCTTTAACTGATACAGTTCTCTGTCTTGCTCCTTCTGCAATTCCTTGTACTTCCTGAATGCTTTCTTTCTCTTGAACCTTCACTGCCACTTCCTTTGAGAACCATAGTGATTTCTTACATCGTTTTGTTTTGTTTATTTGCTTCACAAAGGCTCGTTACCTCTGTGATGGCAGTTTTATTATTCCCCATTGTTCTTCCACCTCCTTCCTGTCCATTTGCTAGTGCATTCCTTAGGCACTCACCCATTTTAGCAAAGTCAGCCCTCCAAAGTCCAGTACTTTTGCCTTTGTATGGCTTGACTCTATTGCTGTGTTTTGTGAACCATACTGTTCGATGGTCGCTAGTTCCCAGATGGCTACCCACTTCTACATCTGTGATCCTCTCTCCATCTCCATTTGAGAGAATCAGGTCTAGATTGCTCCCTCTCAGTGGGCTCAATACTAGTTGTCTAAGGCATGCCCCTGCAGGGCATCTAGAATAACTCCACTCTTCGAAGTGGCTGTCGCAACTGCACTCCAGTTAACATCTGGCATATTCAGATCACCCATCAGCAATATCTCCCCTTTTGCTGCCACTCTAAGTATACTTTTTATCATTTCCTTGTCCATTTCCTCCCCTGAGAAGGGGGTCTGTATACAACCCCTGTGTGGATTGTGGTGCCATTGCCTGTCTCCAAATTTACCCACAGTGCTTCTTCTCCTCCCTGTTTACCCTTTTGTTCTGTTGCTTTTATTCCTTCCCTTATGTAAAGAGCTATTCCTCCTCTCTTTTACCCTCCCTATCCCTCCTGTAGATTGTGTATCCTGGTATGTTACGTCCCAGTCAGTTTTTTGTATACCATGTTTCTGTGACTGCCATGATATCCAGATGTTCCTCCTCCATCAAGGCCACTAATTCAGGAAGCTTGTTACCCAGACTATGGGCATTGGTACTCATTGCTCTCCATTTTTGATGGCTTTACCTTCTGTTGCAGCATCCCCACTGACCTTTCTACCTCGGTCTTTTTCTCATTTAGTACCCTGTTTTGTAGGAGAGGCTGGGATTTTCCTGCTGCTTATCAGTGCCTCCCCTTTGACTAGTTTAAAGCTTGCCAATGAAGCATTTAAACCAATTGCTCAAAGACTTGTTCCTTCCTGGACAGATGCAGACCATCCTGCCAGTATAGGTGGTGTCCTTCCAGGTGGAACCCCAGTCCCCAGTGAAGCCAAACCCCTGTGCTCCACACCATTTTTTCAACCATTCATTAAACTGCATGGTGCTAATTACCCTCCCCTCCCCCATGCCATTGACAGGCAGCACCTCTGAGAAGGATACTGCGTGTGCTACTTGTCTTAGGCCCCTCCCCAACTCTGCAATGTCCTCCTGCACTGCTCTAATCTCATGATGAGCCAAGTCATTTGTCCCTAGGTGGACAATTACATCCAGCTCAGACTCCCTTGCAGCTGTTCTCTTGATCCTGAGGATGTGCTTCCTGTCCCTCCAAGCCATGGCACCAGGCAGGCACCTTAGTTCAGTTTTCCCAGCTCCCCCAGTTCTATCCCCCTAATAATTGAGTCCCCCACCAGGAGCTGCTTCCTTTCCCTGTGGTGTCCTCTGCCTTCTTCCTGTGGGCCTTCCTTATGACAGTTGTCATCAGTCTTCTCTGCGGGTGCATCCATAGGGGTCTATGCTCCCCCAGAATGGTGTATGGATTGTGGAGTGGAACAATTGACTGGGTGTGCCTCTGTTCCACCATCCTCACCCTCCCTGAGCCCACTGTGGTCCAACTGCTGTACTTTCTTCACAACCTCTGAGGTAGTGGTGGAGGCGCTAGTGCTCCCTGGATGGGGGAGGTTCCCTTCCTACTGTCCAGTGTGGCCTGGGGGAAGGTTTCCTTACTACTGTCCAGTGCAACCTGAAGACAGACAACTTCCTCCCTCAAGGCAGAGAGTTGTCTGCAAATAGGGCAGCATCTCAGCCTCCAGAAAGACTCCCAGAAGACTGCTGCCCCACAGCCATTACATTGCACTACTCCCCACATGTTTATCTACTTTTTTTTGTTTGTTTTTGTTGTGTGTGTGTGTGTGTGGCGTGTGTGATTGGTTTGTTATATAGAAATATATATATTATACAATGTGTATGCTTACATTGTCAGTGCAGTGTGCTAGAGAGGATATGACAGTGATATGCACCTTGCACTCTTGAGGAAATGATGTCAGAACCTCAGATATAAAGGAACTATTTCCAGGGGTGGGTGAGGTGAGGGGTGGGAAGGGGCTGGGCCTAAACTGTGTCCTCACAAAACAATCAGCTAAAAGCTCTCACCCACCACTGCGATGAGTGCCTTCCTGTAAGCAAGATACCCTACACAATAATTTGACAGAGAAAATACCCTGCTAATCAAACAGAGAAAAATCCAGACATCCAAGTCAGACACAGGTAAACCTCTCCAGCCCCAAAACAGCCTGGTGGTTCGTTAGCCACAAAGGAAAATCAAATATGCAGTTATTTCAGCCCTTCTGAAGATGCTGACAAGATAAGCAGTTTTGAAAACTCCTTCCTGAATTAAAAACTAAAATAATTAAACACAAAGCAATACCAATGTAAGCGTAAGGAAAACTTCTCTCAGATGTAAGCAGAGAGAGATTAGTTACAGATATCTAGTCAATATAGTATATCCATGCAGCTTCTCAGTTGTTTCAAAGCACACCCAGTACACAACTTGGAAGAAGATGGACTTCTGTCTGAAACAGGATCACACCAGTAGTTTATAGTAATTGATAAATGCTGAAATGGTCAAGCTAGAACAATTGGCTGTGATGCAGGCCTCTCTGACTTGTGAAGACAATTCCCCCCACCTCAGGCTATGTCTGGCATCCAATTACAAACTGCAGCCTTTGCTATTTTAAATCACACAACCACCACCAAATATTGCAAAATATATTGATGCAGATTGTCACAGAATTCTAGTAATCAGTCCAGTTTGCCACAAAGGAAAATCAAATATGCAGTTATTTCAGCCCTTCTGAAGATGCTGACAAGATACGCAGTTTTTGAAAACCCCCTTCCTGAATTAAAAACTAAAATAATTAAACACAAAGCAATACCAATGTAAAAGTAAGGAAAACTTCTCTCAGATGTAAGCAAGAGAGAGAGATTAGTTACAGATATCTAGTCCAATATAGTATATCCCATGCAGCTTCTCAGTTGTTTCAAAGCACACCCAATACACAACTTGGAAGAAGATGGACTTCTTGAGCTTTGCTCTTGAGGTTCATACTGTATGCTGTTAGCTCAAGCCCTTGATGGAAATACAGCCTTGTTGTGTATGGTTTCCAATGCATTAGTCTATATTTTGCATGTACAGTGCCGCCAACCATGTTGCAGCTGCCCACCAGGATGAAGCGCGCTCTGTAATTAGATTTCATCATTTCTGTGTGACAACTTGGAATAATTGCCATTGGATTATACTAGATACCCCTCAGAATCCTGCAAAATATCACTGGCAGAATCTTTGACATTGGGCTTCATTCTGAGGACAGCACTGTAGCATAAATATATAGAGGATAATGTATGGGAATTCATCGGTAAGCACACTGTAATCACTTTGAGAGGTTACCATGACAACTTTGTAAACCTTGAGAGTGAAGCTTGAGAGGTTTTACATTGTCACAGTAACCTCAAGAAGCAATTTCAGGGAGGTTACCAATAAATCCACATATGTTATATTTTATAGTGTATGGGGCCAAAAAAAAATCAAGTGAGCACCTGTTTGACAGAAACAAGCCCTTGCTTTGCCATTTCCCCAATGCTGCAACTCTCCATAACGGCCAGCTGTCACTGCCGTGGCTATTCGTTCTGAGTTGCTACTTAAAATGCGTGCATATGCAGATCAGCTCAGGTTATAATCCCATCGCTATGATGTATTCAAGAGGGGATAGCAACTCCTGACGTCATTGCAATGAGATTACAAGAACAATAATCGTGCCACTTTTTTTTTTAACTTCTGTTTATGCTCCTCCTGTATGGTGGGGGTGTACTTATCCCCATGTCCGCCTTGTGCACGGGAGCTCAACTGCCCTGCACAAGCCAGCCTCCATCTTGGAAGCAGGGATGGGGAGGACCATGACTTGCCTCCCCCACAGAGGGGCTCACCCCCGGTGGCTCAGAACCAGGAGAGAGAGACCTTATCACCCTTGATTCCCTGCCCTGGCTTACACCAGGCTTTGTTTGACCTGTGGAGAAGGTCCCCCGTTGGTGGCTTCACTGTACTTTTCTGGAGGTTTTTTCCCCTTGTACTCCCTTGTGACACAACATGCAATGGCTCCTGCGTGACTACATCCACACCTCCCCTGCCGCTGGAGCCTACCGTCGTCCTCCCCTTTTACATCCTGAGTGCTTGTGTTGCCGCCGGTCTCCACCACAGGCCACTACTACGCAGAGAACTCCCATAACCCACCCCCAGGAGAAGAGGGCAGTCCTCTGGATGCACAATCCCCACCGGCCCCTGCCAACATCTGAATGCCCAGGCTTGTTACCGAACCCGGGTCACCGACGTGGCACAAGGTTTGGCATCCAGAGCCTTAACCCTCAGCGCCACTGGGCTGGCTTCTTTCCACTTTTTAACGTTAATAAGGGCTCCCCATGCATTATAACAATATAGTAAATTGTATCGGACTAATTTTGTTGACTTGCAAGTTGATATTTCCTGTAACTACAAATCCCAGAATCCCCTGCAGCTGACATCAGAGGAGGGCAGCAACAGTGGGAGAGTCAATAGCCTGCAGTACATGTTAGAAGTTTTTATAAGCTCTTATCTTTTGTATCCTAGTCCCACTCTCCTCCCTGGGCTAAGTACAGTCATAGAGGACTGTGCTTAATGCTGTGAGAGCAATGAAACCAGCAAACATCTGATCGGAGCTTATAAAAACCTCTAATGTGAGCTGCAAGCTAGGACTGTGCAGGGGCTGAATGTTAGTTCCCTAATACCACAAATAATGGGCAGGGCTACTGGTTTTCAGTTTTTACTGGAAAACCCCGTGAAATTTTGGAATCTGGACTGCCTGCATAGCAGCAAAAACAAAGAAGTTCATGGAATTTGGCATTTTAGGCCAGATCACTAAATCTACAGAATTTGTGTTTTTCTTATAATTGCTTCCTGTACTATTTTCAGTTTGCTTCATTTAATGCTGTGCATGTTAAGCCTTTTTTTATTCTGATTATTTATGCACATACTAAAAGAGTGGCAGTAGAATCCTGGTAAAATTCAAAAAATAAACTAACAATCACTGCTGAAATTCCTGTAAATTCAAATCTTGAAAATGGAATTTCATTATTTAAATCACTGTAAATCAGTGGCCTTGGTTCTATACAAATATTTGGGACCAAATAACAAATAGCCCATTATTTGAGTAGTATTCAGTATTTGTCTGGGGTGTTTTAAAATAAAAGCTTCCCCCCTTCCTAGGTGGCCAGGGCTAATCTACTGGCCACCCTCCTGTCTCCTTTAACAATTAAATTCCCTCCTTTGCTCTGTGTCAGCTTAATATTAAAAAAACTTGGGACTATTGCCAGCTCCAATTGTTTCACTCTTAGAATGGACACAGAGTAAGAGAAACAATTTAATTTTAAAGCCAGGACATGTCTCCTCTGACAAGCCCCTGCACTCCCCAAAAGCAGTATATTAATTCTGAGATGTCTCCCTCCTTGCCTTGACTGATGAATTACATACATACGAACATACGAAGAAGCCAGCAGAAGAAGGCCATTTGGCCTATCAAGTCTGCTCATATTGCAGGGTCCACAGCTTGAGCTACTGTCCCTGCTCTCCTTCCCCACTCCTCCTATCCTTCCTAACCAATGATCCTTACCTTCCCCCTATGCCTATCCCAGCCTCTCTTAAAGCTTCTCACTGTCTTCAATGGGATGACCTCTTCCGGCAGTGCATTCCAAGTGTCCACCACCCTCTCTGTGAAGAACTGCTTCCTGATCTCCCTCCTAAACCTACCACCCTCCAGCTTAAGACTATGCTCCCTCATATGATTACCACTCAGCTTAAGGAGACTCTCCTTATCAACCTTATTTATCCCTTTCAAGTACTTGAAGGTCTCAATCATGTCCTCTCTCTCCTGTCTTCCAGGGAGTACATGTTCAGTGTCCTCAACATCTCCTCATATGCCTTACCCTGTTGACTGACTATCATCTTTGTAACCCTCCTCTGGACCTTTTCCAGCAGGTTAATGTCCTTTTTGAGGTGTGGACACCAGTACTGAACTCTACTGTATACTCTAGATGCGGCCTCTCCAGTGACTTGTACAAGGGCAGTATAACCTCCTCTCACCTACTACTGATCCCCCTAGCTATGCATCCCAGCATCTTGTTTACCTTTGCTGCTGCTTTCTTGCACTTCATGGAATGCTTCAGGTCACTAATGATCATCACTCCCAGGTCCTTCTCCTCTGATGCAGATACCTGAACTCCACCCAAGTAGAACTCTGTCCTGGGATTCTTGGCTCCAATATGCATAACTTTGCATTTCTTGCATTGAATCCAAGCTGCCAGATCCTGGACCACCTCCTCAGCTTTTCCAGATCTTCCTTTTTATTATTTATTGAAATGTTTCAGCAGGAGGGCACACTAAACAACAAGTTGCTCATCTCACGGTGTGACCTGGGGGAAGGGGGTTACATAGACATAGACAGGATGGAGGCTGTCCAGAGGAGGGCAACTAAAATGGTGCAGAGTCTGCACCAGAAGGCATACAAAGAGAGATTAAAGAAGCTAAATATGTATACACTCGAGGAGAGGAGGGAGAAGGGGGGCATGATAGAAACTTTCAAGTACATCAAGGGAATCAACAGAGTCCAAGATGGTAGCATATTTCAGAAAAAGAGATGTGCAAGAAAAAGGGGACACAATTTGAAGATGGAGGGGGGACGGCTCAAAGGTAATGTGAGGAAGTATTTTTTCATGGAGAGGGTTGTGGATACATGGAACAGCCTTTCTGAGGAGGTAGTGGACTCAAAAACAGTGAGGGAATTCAAGAATTCATGGGACAGACACAAGGTAATTCTAGTGGGGGTAGGAGGAAGTAGGCTGTTGGTTAACTAGGATCTGCAGCCTATGCATTAGGTAGGGAAATGGGCAGACTAGGTGGGCCAAGCGGTCCTTATCTGCCATCAAATTCTATGTTTCTATGTTTACATAGGGTTGTGGAGGATGATCAATTACAATAGTATATGGATAGTACAAACAATACAACATTGTAAGATTATGCAACAGTTGGAACACAAGGTATTGTACAATAAACAATAGTGGAACATTGGATAAATTACAATACATGTCCAAAATCGTACAAAAGAACATATAAACGTTCAAAACAGTAATAATACAACAGAACCATTATAGTGCATGAGTGTACCAGGAGCAGGCTCGAGGTAGTATGCAAGTGCTGTTGGAGTAAAAAGGATGGGGTAGGTTGTGCACACAGGTGACCCAGAAGGGCAGGTGGAGAAGAGAGGGGGAGAGGCAAGAACTGAATATGAGGAGAAGGGGTAGCCATTTCCTGATTCCCCCTTCAGGATGTTGAGAAACCTGCCCGGGGGGGGGGCAGGGTAGGAAGGTAGAAACTGGGGATATGTATTTAAGGAGGGTTAAAGCAGGAGCCTGTAGGTCTTGTATTCCTTCAGCTGTGTTCATTCTCCCATAGAGCTTGGTGTCATCCGTGAATAGGCACATTTTGTCCTTAATGCCATTCCCAATGTCATTGATGAAGACATTGAACAACACCAGCCCCAGCACTGAGCCCAGTGGGACCCCACTGGTTACCTCTCTGGTGCCAGATAACTCTCCTTCACAACTTCCCTCTGGGTTCTGTCCCTCAGCCAGTTTTCCACCCATCTGGCCATCTTTTCCCCAACTCCATGATCCACCAACTTCCTGATCAACCTTTTGTGCGGCACAGAGTCAAAGATCTTGCTGAAATCAAGATAGAGGATGTCCACCACTTGGCCCCTGTCTACTGTCTTAGTGAAACAGTCAAAGAAGTCAGTCAGATTTGTTTGACACAGTCTTCACCCCATGATCCCATGCTGCCTCTCATCCTGGAGACCATGCTCCTCTAGATATTCCACCAACCTTTCCTTTAGTATGGTCTCCATGAGCTTGCCCACAATGGAGGTCAGACTGACTGGTCTGTAATTCCCTGGATCATCCTTGGGATCGCTTTTGTGGAGGGGCACTACATGTGTTGTTCTCCAGTCCAGCAGTACCATGCCTGACTCTAGTGAACTATTAAATAGGTCTGCCAGTGGCCCTGCCAGCTCCTCAGCCAGTTCCTTTAGTACCCTTGGATGTACTCTGTCCGGGCCTGGTGGATTGTCTACCTTCAATGCCAGCAGACCCTCCTTCACTCTATCCTCCTCTACCACTACATCTGTGTTCCCTTCCCCCTGCTCCTCTTTTCCCTCCTAAAGGCACTGGTCGATCCTTCTACATGGTGAATTGTAGGGGAAGGTGCTCATACAGTACCTTCAACTTCCAGCTAGCTCAGTCTGACACCCTCATTATTGTGGACTGCTACCACCCACTCTGTAGCGTCAGCCAAAGTCAGCCAGTGTTATAATGGAGAGAGTGGGTGGTGTGCGATAATGAGGAAGGGGGCGAGCCAGTAACATCAAAGTGATGCTACTGCTAGGTAGCCTGATTGGCTGACTTTGATGCTACTGACCTGTCCCTTTCCTCACAATCATGCAGTGCCTGTACTTGCCATCTTATGACACTGTCCGCACACCCTACTGGTGGGAAGGGGGTTCTGATGGAGCTAGCTAAGAACTGAAGGTATGATCCCCCAGTTCATCAGTTAGGGCAAAGAGGGCCCTTTCGGGATTAGTATACTGCTTTGGGGGAGTGTGGGGCTTGTCAAAGGAGAAAGGTTAGTGTTGGCTCCTGGTGGAGCAGGCAACAGTCTCAGTTTTTGTGTTTCTTTAAGCATGCACAAGAAACATTTTACTTCAGAGAATGACATTTCAGAGGTGTGTTAGGGACTAGCCCAATGCACAGCAATCTACATTGGGCATGCCTCTGACAGACCAATGGCCACACAAGCAGAGTATTATGGTGGTCACAGTTCAATGGGTGTAAGCTTTTTGTACTTGAAAGAAATGAAGTGCTCCAATGAGAGAGTGCTTCAGTCCTTTCATTTGCATAAAGCCAGTGCATTGGTAGAGAAGATACCACTTTCTTGACTCAAAAAGAACATCACCTGGGAATTCAGTGATAGAGGCCAGTTATTTGGTGTTTGTAGTGGGCAGTCCCCCAAGTCAACTCTCTTTTCAGTCATCAGCATACTTTACACTCTGTGCATATTTTTCAAGAAATGGTATACCTCCAAAATGTTCTGGAGTAAAGCCTCTTCAGCACCTTGCCCATCGGTGACTCCTCTCTGTTTCTCCCTGGGAGTTGTAGTTCCTTCCTTGTGCTTCACCATGGCAAACACTGCACTTTTCAGAGCTGAACTACGGTTCCCACTATTCTGTACTCCTAGTGGGTCTCCAAAAAGTTGGTCACCATGGTTACCAGTCAAACACAATGACCTCCTCGACAGTTGGTGAAGCCACTCTGTAACTCACTTTTTGTTAACTACACGTCTGCGCTACCATTTGTTTCCTGGGAGATTTATTTAGGACTAGTTTGTAACACACAGGGATAGCATCTGGACACTACATGGAATGCCTGTTTATGTTAATAGTATGCATTGTGAATCTAAAGTCTGGACTCGGCTTAAATGGCTGCTGCCTGTGTTGTGTCCCCTATGTACTTCAGAACAGTTGCAGACAGTGAGTTAGGTAGCCAATAAATGTGAACCACAATGCTGTGATGGTGTTCACTCAATGAATGAGTAGCAGAGTGAGGGAGAGAGAGTGGCTAGCGTCTTTGATCTGAGCACCACAGACATGTTTCATGTGTCCATTGGATCTGATCCTTTGTCCCCTTGTAGGTGTCCCTGTCGTCTCTGCACAGTTGCACCCTGAGATGTCTTCAGTGGTTAGCATTTTCAAGTTGCAGCAGATGTCTGTAACATTGACTTTCTCCCATTGCCAAGGTGGCAGTGCTGTCTGCTGGACAGTAACACTTCAGTGGCAATTCCCGGTAAAATGTGGTCACCGTAGGGCGTTGCCTCAGAGCCCTTGAAGTCGGCAGCGGCACACGACAGCCTCAAACTCTGATATATTTATCTATGCAATAGGGATGGTATGAATAGGTAACCCATCAAATGAGCAACTCAAACTGAACGAGTCAGTTTGAGTGACTCAGTTTGAGCACCTGGAGGGACAGTGAGCTGTAATGAATAACGAGTAGGTGAAGAGAGCGAGGAGGAAAAACAATTACAGATATGGAAGCAGGGAAACAGCGAGAGGAACAATGATAGGCAATATTTAGAGCAGCAGCTGTGGGCTGCAAACTGCTTGCTGCTTGATTAGTGTGGTGGTTACAGACATCACCACTGAGTAGCTGGGTCATGCAGGCAGAGCTGGGTTCAGTTCCCAGCTGGTATGTTTTTATTTACTTTGCTGGTGTTAGTACTTTTTTCTGCCGAGGAATATCTCTCCTCCCAAGTTTCTCCCATGCTCTGAGTTGGCCCCCTGGAGATGGTTATTTTAGTTAGGGGTGTGTGGGTGGTGAAGCCCTCCATAATGGGGGGTGTCGGGGCATAGCCCCAACAAAAATAAGCTAAAGCACTTCACCGTTTGTTCAGTAGCTGTAGTGCTGGTCGCTGTAGTGCTGACTGTTATTTTGTGTTCACCATATTGTGACGGCGCCGTTATTCATTAGCTCTTATTACATGGTACTATATGAATAAGCATGTAAAAAACAGTGTATTTAAGCTACTGTGTACGTAATGAGAAGGCTATAGCCTGTGGTTCAAAGGGTGAGGAATAGCTCCTCCCACGTCCCCTACTTAATCCTCAGTGTTTCTGCTGCTCAGCTTCGAGCTTTTTGGAAACACTAGGAATTATGTACTGCATGGCTGGTGTGGCTTGTTTTTCATGTTTTCTCCCACCTCCGTTTCTCCTCCCTTGCTTTTCTGATTTCTCTCCCTCTTCATTCCTCTCCACCTCCTGTGCTTCTATGTCTCCCGTTTGTCTCCCCCTGGCCCCTTCTCTCCCGATGTTTTGTCTCCCTCCCTGCCCTTCCCAACCCCCTCCCCCATGTTGCCCGGTATCTCCTTGGTGTTTTCCTTTCTTTGTTTCATGTGTTTTCTGCTGTCTTCTGCCTTGCCAGCCACCACTCTGTTCCCTGCCTGTGCGTCCGGGTGTGCTGCAGCCTGACGTCTTCTCTCTGGGTCTGCTGGCACCACTGATCCTGTCCTCTTCCTTGCTGGACTCCTGTGGCACCTCCTCATGCCAGTTCCATGCGGCCAGTGTGACGCTTGCCTCCTTGCTCCCCTGGCCCACTCCTGGATTGTCGCCTGGGCCGGGTAGCTCTCTGGATGCCCTGAACGTCTCTGCTTGTTGCACTTGTGGTACCTGCTCTGCATCTCTCCAGCTCGCACTGAATGGATCTTGTCTTTTTCTGACTACATGGGCAAATTGGAGAGGGGTTAGACTGTTTGCCCTGGGTTCTTTGCTTCTTCCGGTCCACTGTTTTGGACCACCAGACTCCTTCCTTCTCTCTTGTTGCCTACGACTGGTTTTTTCTATGCCATAACAATCAATTCCCTTCTGCAGGCTGTTGTCACCCATAGCTGGATTTGTCTTTGCCGCTTGTCTCACTGCTCTGCTTGCTGCCCCGTCCCCCTAGTGCCCCGGCTCTGCTGCTGGCCATTTAGTCCACTTTGCCTCCCTTTCCCTTTTTTGAGGGGGGGGGCGGCTGATGAACTGCCTCCCAGCATAGCTGTATCACCAAAGGACTACTCTCCAGGCGCTTCTCCTGCAGTGCGAATTTCAATGCCTAGCTCCAGTTTTTCTCCCTTGACTGCTACCAATACTAATCAGCCTCAGGACTCCCATATGTATACAGATTCCGGTATCTTTCCACAAATCAGCCATCTGGAGCAGTTCTTTACATTGTCTGCATTACTTTAGGAACCCAGAGGCATCTGGCTCGCTAGTCCGGCTAGACCACATGGGAGCCTAGCCCGACTTACTTAACTCTACTCCTTCCCAGGCACAGCTATGTGGAGATCCTGCCTGTCTAGCTAGCATATCCGGGGGCCTAGCTTGCCTCACTCAACTTACTCCTTCCCCGGCTAAACCTGCCTGAGGGACTAGCTGGTCCAGCTGGCCCTCGTGGAGGCCTAGCTTAACTCACTCATTCATGCTCCTTCCTCAGGAAGACCTATGTGGGGGTCTAACTGCTCCAGCTCACTCCTGTAAGGGTCCAGCTCGCTACTTGATCACAAAATCATACTCCTTCCTATGGCAGACCTGCACTGGGGGGCTCGCTACTCCAGCTAGCACACGTGTGGGCCTAGTTTGCTACTGGGTCACAAATTTGTACACTTTCCTCAGGCAGATCTATGTGGGGGTCTCGCCATTCCAAATAGCCTACGTCTGGACCTAGCTCACTACTTCATCATGCAATCACACTGCTTTCTCTGGCAGACCTACGTGGGGGTCTCATTACTCCAGCTAGCCCACATACGGCCTAGCTCGCTCCTGGATCATGCACTCATACTCCTTCTTCAGGCAGACCTACATGGGGGTCTCGCTGTTCCAGATGGCCCACATAGTCCACAGGGTCCCACCAGTCCATCCTGGCCCACATGAGGTCCTCTTTCTATGCCACATAAACTCCAGCTTTGATCCATTCCAGTTCAGGTTTATTCCACAGGACATCGCTGCTGAGCATGGCTCATGTACTCAATGGTCCCGGGACATTTTAGGTATCTTCCTATCAAGGCAATCAATGGTATATATAACTTCTACTGAAACACCAGAACAATATCAGCCAGATCTCTTAAGTCACACAGACCTTGACCATTCATACATGGTACATCCACCCGCTCTCTCTATGACCTCTTCGCAACCATCCTATGTCTAAGCAGCGCTATCCAGCCATCTTGGCCTGTATATATCATTGGCTGTCAACGTCTGTAGCCATGGCCTTCAATCCACCGGCTGAGCAAACAAAAAACGAATTTTGTGCATCTTCCTCTCATGACCCCTTGAGAGGATCTCACCTTCCAGTCAATCTACATGGAAGCCTGACTTACAATTCTATTAAAATCCCTTCTCTTGTGATCCTGCAGGAGGATCCTGCTGGTTCAGCCTACTTGACTCCACACACTTGAATGGCTCATTTTACCTTCAGACCACCTGCAGGAGCCTGTCCTTGCTGCCATCTCCATGCTGCATCCGGATCCCCAGTTTCTGGACTGTCACAGACATCTCACACCTTTCTCAACTTCCCAGGAAAGCACCTCCGACAACAACCTGCATGTCAGTTTCTTAGATCCTGCTTCCTAGCCCAGCCTGCGTGGGGTTCCCATCTAGCTTCCTAGTGTTAATCAACCACTGGAATTTCATCCCTGCTGCTCATTGCATTGGATTGCCTTCAGTGAACCACGTAATCACTCTTCCATGTCATGACACCCTCAACATCAAGTGTCTTCTTCACTGCATTCCAGTGGCTTCCTCAGATGCTCTCACTCCAGTATCTGCTCTTCCTAGCTCGACTAAAACATTTCTGGCATCCTGGCTTGCGTCCATGCCTTACTTATGTCGAGGTTTCAGCTGACACCTTCTCAGGGCCTCCGTGAAGGACCCTATTCTCCAATTTTTATGGAAGACTTTCTCCCATTAACTCAGGAAAAGCGATACTGTCTAATGCTCAACCATCCCTAGATTTTGCTTCCTGGATTATCCTCATCTTCAGTTTACAATTCTTCATTCCTACAGAAAGCCTGAACATGGATTGCTTGTCGTTTTTCATCCAGACATTCATCTGAACTGGACTCTTGTTCATTTGCTGGATTCAGAAAGCATGACTCATTGACCAGCAGGATTAGGATTTAAACTCTTGGACATAACCAGAAACCAAACATCAGCCCACATTAAGGATTATCTCCTCTTAGTATGCCCAGAGGATGGGCAGGTCAGTAGCCATGGGTCCTCAGAGGTTTCCCTCACAGGGTTTTCCTCTCCTACATGCTGCTGTTCACACTCTCTGAAGTTGGAGGAGGCAATCAAAATGGTAACATTCTTTTTGGCCTTCATTCCTATACCTTCCCAGCATTCCACCGAGGGTGGGAAACAGTGTAAGCCAGAGTCTAAGACTATAAACATCAAGCATGTATCCCTGAAGCTTCACCTTCCTTCCACAGAATGCATTACTGTTATCGGTGGTTATAGGCCCCCTGGCTGGTGGCATTGACATCCGTAGTATACTTAAATCCTTTGCCACTGCTGCCAACACTGAAACAATAATCCTTGGGGATTTCAATATGGACTGGCTTACCCCTAAATCACACAGCCTGAAATCTCTCTGCAATGAGCTTGGCCTTATACAGCTAGTTAATGAACCCACAAGGAGCACTACGTTGAACGTTGCCAACAGTTCACTTCTAGATGTTATATTAACCACTCATCCTCACAAAACTTTACAGTCTGTGGTTTTCCACAATGACATGAGCGATCACAGAGTTGTAGTATGTATAAGATCGCAAGCCAAAGCTCATCACCAGCCCAAGCTTATAACAAAACAGTCTTTTCATAACTTTAGTGCAGCAAATTATTTGTCTGACCTAGGCAAGGTAAGATGACAAGATTTCTATCTCGCCAAAACAGCCAAGGAAGCTGTCACTGTCCTCAACGACAACCTTGTCACCCTGGCAAATAAGCATGCCCCCTTTATTAAGGCTAGGGTGCACAACACCTCTCACCCCTGGTTCACCCCTGATCTGAAGGCTGCACTTACAAACCATGACAAGATCTGGGCCCAGACTAGGCATACTAAGAGCCCTGCAGATTGGCAGGATTTTAGAGCAGCTAGGAATGCTTGCGTAAAATGCATTCGTTCTGTAAAAAAGCAAACTTCTATGTTTCCACCCTAGAACAGGCAAACGGGAATTCTTACAAAATTTAGAGGACACTTAAATCTATCGAAGGTCAGCCTGCTGCTCCCCCCATCCCATCTAAGATCCTCACCAATGGTAGGGTTGTCGAAAGTAATTGCCAAATCCTTGAAGAACTTAACACACATTTTGTCACTGCGGGCCTAGCCTTTGACTCCTCACCTTATGCAGGCTGTGGGAATAGTCAAGCCAGTACTATTCCCACTTCCCATACTTCAGCTTGTCCCTTCCAGCTGCACACACTTAATTACAAAGACGTTAAAGATTCACTCCTTAACCTAGATACTAAGAAAAGCGCCAGGGATGATGGACTTGAAGCTTTCTTCTTAAAACTAGCCTACCTGCATCTCATTGCCCCTATTCTTCACATTTTCAATCTCTCCATCACCACTGCCACAGTTCTGTCTTGTTGGAAATCCGCCCACATCTTGCCCTTATTCAAATCAGGGGACCCATGCGATCTAAATAACTATAGGCCCATCTCAATCCTGCCCATTCTCTCTAAAGTCTTTGAAAAATTGATTTACAAACAATTAAAACTTCATATTGAAACCTTCTCTATTCTAAAGCCTGCACAATCCGGTTTCTGGCCTAACCATAGCACCATCACAGCACTGGCTAAATTTACTAATGACTGGGTTTCTGCAATGGTGCCTTGTGCACTTGAGGCAGGGGCTCTGCCACTGTACCAAGGTGGCAACTACACATAAGGGTAGACCTTTCACCACCATCTTCCCCTCTATCATCCAAGTTCCTCCATCTCTCTTCACTTCAGCTCTCTCACCCTTACCAATCATGCATGCACACCTCCTGCCTACCTGCCTCTCTCTCCTCCTCCTCCTCCTTTTGCCTTCTCAACCCTAATGTCCCTGTTAACCCTCAGCCTCACTACTCTACTGCTCCTACCTACCCTCCTGCCTCCTCCTCCTATGCCACTGCCCTTGCCCTCCCTCCTCCTTTACTCACCCCATATGCTCCTCTCACCCCACCCCATCTAGACACTACCTTTCCTCCCCTTTCTCTCCCTCAGTCATCTTATCACTCAAGCTTTCTCAGCCTGTGCTGCCCTACCCACCCCTGTGCTCTGATACCCTTTCTTCCTATCGCCCCGGCGAAACTCCCTTCTGCTACCTCTGTCCAGAAAAGCTCTCCTCCTTCTGCTCCTGACTGGTAAACATACATCCCAATCTCGGTCCAGCTTGCAAAGGCTCCTCAAAGGAATCCACGGGCTTTTATTGCTTCCATGAATATGTAGCCTCCTTAAAAATTGACTCTCTCAGTTGCTGGGTTGCAGTTCATAAACCTGACGTTATCTCAATAGTTGAACTTGGCTCTCAGACTCTACCCCTGACTCCTGGTCTCACTCCCCGGCTACTCCCTCTATCAGGAGAACCGTGTTGGTAGGTGAGGTGGGGCTGTGCCATTTATGTCGAGACCCTCTCGTTGGACTAGCCGCCCAGCCCGGTCCCTTGACTGGGGCTCAGACCCCTAACCCTAAAGTATCTCCTGATCCTCTAGGGTCCCATCTTCCTGACTACAGCAGTACATACCTCCAAAGATCAAGCACAAGCACTAGGCCCACTAATCGATTATCTTACCTCCCTACCCCACTCCTCTGACCAAATCCTTGTGGGGACTTGAACATCAATTGCTTGGCCTTCATCCACTTCCTCCGTGGCCTTTCAGCCACTGACCTAACCAACTAGTCCCAACCCCACAAGTGAATCCTAGAATGAGCTCCAGCACACTTCTGGATGTGGTCCTCTAAGCCGCCCTAACCGCATCCGCAATATCCAAATCCTCCCGGACTGCCCTTGCTGACCACTCCCCAGTTCTCTTCTGTGTTCAACCTCCCTGTCCAAACCCACAGCACAAACCTACCCAGTGACGTCAGACCTGGTGGGGCTGAAGGGCCTAAGCAACTCCCTAGCCCTCATAGACTGGTCCCTATACTAACGCCCGGATATTGACCAGGCCCTTACCTTCTTTACTCACACCTTCAACTCTGCTTCATGACATTTTGCACCCATTACTGCACTCCGGTCCAAAGTGGCAGTATGCCCCATGGATTACCCCACCCTGCGCAGCTTCTTAAGCACAGGGACAATCTATGGCATATTGCCACGGAAACGGGCCGACCAAAGTGAAGGCTGAGCACTATTAAGCCTCCCTCACTTCCTCATGGGGGAATGCTAGGACTTTCTGGGACAACATTAAGCAGCTGAATGGTGGCACGCTTTCCCCCCCACCTTCGCTTATCAACATTAATGGTTCGGTCTCCTCGGACCCTGTCCTTATTGCCAACCACCTCAACAATTCTTTCACAGACCTTAGCCCGATGCTCCCTGATAATTTCTTCACTCCTCCTCCCTCCAGGTCTGTCCCTATTCTCCCACACCCCTTGTTCTACTTGCGCCGAGTCACTGCCCAGGAAGTCAGACCTTACTTACTCAAAGCCTTAAAGAGTAACACAATTGGCAATGACTCCCTTGATCCCAAGTCTTCTCCATCAGGTTCTGGATCTGGTTCTCTCACCAATCACCAGCCCTTTTAACAAATCCCTCTGCCTAGGGCAATTCCCCTCTGCCTGGAAGATAGCTACTGTCACCTCAATACACAAGGGTGGTGATAGGACCCTCCTTAGCAATTATCGACCTATCTCAATCCTCTCTCCTCTCTCTAAGGCCTTAGAAAAAATTGTGGCCACCCAAATCTCTGAATACCTCAATAAATATAGCATCCTCTACCCAGAACAACATGGTTTCAGAGCAGGCCACAGCACCAATACTGCCCTCCTGGAGTTCTCTAACTTTCTTCACACCTCACTGGACTCTGGCTCCCTAGCAGGTGCAGTGTTCATTGACTTATCAAAAGCCTTTGATACTATCTCCCACCCCCTCCTGCTAGCTACCCTTAGTCACTTAGGCTTTGACACTGGGCCTGTTTCCTGGTGTTCCAGCTACTTATCGGCCCACTCACAATGTGTGAAAATCAACGGGAAACTTTCCAGCACCTGCCCTATCCGCTCTGGAGTCCCCCTGGGGCTCTATTCTTGGGCCCTTGCTCTTTTCCCTCTTTCTCAACTCCCTGCCCAGTGTATGCACTGGAAAATCCTTCTTTACGCAGATGATGCTGTACTCTTTGCCTCCACCGTAATCCCATCTCACTTCAGGATTCTCTGCAGGAATCCTACAATGATGCAGAAGCCTGGTTTACTGAGCACAGGCTCATAATTAATCTAAAGAAAACCAAAACCATGCTCTTGCCCACCCCAAAATAAATCCAGTAACTATCCTCTCGCAGTCCTGCTCCACCTCTAAACTCCTATTGAGCTAGTTCACTCTTATAAATACCTAGGTATAACCTTTGACCCTGCCTCTCTTTCATGCCCACATCTCTGCTCCTTGCCTCAGCCTCTAACTCTCGGCTGGGTATCCTCTATCGTCACAAAACTGCCTCCCACGGATGCCCTCCCACTTGCAGTCACATCCTCTGTCCATCTCTGTAGACTATGGCCTACCTGTGTATGGTGCAGCAGACCAGACTGCCCTGAACAAGATCTGCCTCACCTTAAACAAGGCCTGCAGGTTCATAACTGGGGCTCCTAGTCTAACCCACACTTGCCATCTTTACACCATGGCTAATCTACTCAACCTAGATGAGCGCCTCAAATACCAAACCTGCCTCCTAACAAAAAAATCTCTCCTTGGGCTATCCCCACCGGGTCTGTCTACCACTATCCACCGTGCTAACCCTACAGTGCATACCCACATATCCTGCAAAACTGCACTGGTTATACCGAGGGCGAGAACCTCGCAAGGTCAAAGGGCTTACCTCTACAGAGCCCCCTGTTGGTATAACACCCTCCCTGCCGGAGTCACTGATGCCGCTAGTTATCTGATTTCAAACTAGTCTTGAAATCACCTGTTTCCTCAACACGCAGCTGACCTGCCCTTAAGCCTACTCCTATCCTCCCAGACAAGGCTCACTGAGCCGCTTCTGACCTTCTGTCCAGCTCTACCTTTTACTAGCTACCTTCCCCACTCCTCTTCTGATACCTCCCACCCAGCCTTACCTTTATTCTTCCCACTGAATCAATCTCCATGTAACTACTGTATATTGTCTACTCTGTAAAGTGATGTAAGCCTGTTTGTATGCTGTGTTTGACAAATGCCTGCATTTTCTGGCTGCTTCCTAATTGTTCTCAGATGTTTTGTCTGCTTGGTTGTTTGTTTTCCTGCACTGTTTTGTCCTCACTGTGACGAGGTACCTTTGTAAATGAGCCTCTGGCTCAAAGGTTGTTAAACTGATGTTCCAATAAATAAATAAATAAAATGGAAGGTAATAAAATTACTGGCACAGTCTTCTTAGACCTTAGTAAAGCGTTTGATACCATCGATCACAATCTACTTGTTTCTAGTCTTACCAAATTAGGTGCCACCCCTTCCACTGCTCAGTAGTTACTAGTTACCTAACAGGGAGGACCCAGAAAGTTAAAGCTGATGGCCTATTCTCAGCCTCCTTGCTGATTGTCAGGGAGTCCCACAAGTCTCCCTTATAGGCCCTATCCTCTTTTCCTTGTACATCAATGATATGGATTCCCACATAACCAAATCCAAATTTAATTTCTTTGTGGATGACACAGTACTGTATCCCTTGGGCTAAACTTTGGCCAAAGTTAGGGATGTGCTACAAGCTGACTTTGCTCAGCTCGAAATTAACCTTATCAATGCTAAGCTTCTCCTCAATGCTAAATAAACTTAGGCAATGATCTTCACTCTTAGCACCTCCTCTATCACTTCCCCTGACTCACTTAAAGACTTTGTTGTCACCTCCCTAGGCGAACCCTTGAAGTTGTCTCCAAATTTAAATATCTTGGCATTTGGATAGATAACAAGCTCTCTTTCAATGACCATCTTGAGGACCAAGCCAGGAGGCTAAAAGCCAGGCTAGGGTTCTTCTTCAGAAGTAGGTCTCTTTTCCTGCTAGAGACTCGTACCAGGCTTGTCCAGGCCACATTCCTTCCCCTACTTGATTATAGGGATCTAATTTATACTTCCTCTGCACTCTCAAACCTAAACAAATTTGATGTCCTCTATCACTGTGCTCTGCAGTTCATTACTAACTCCCCTTACCAAACCCATCATTGCATTATTGCATTCTACACGCAGTTGATGGTTGGGCATCACTTACCACTAGACGTCTGCTGTATGCTCGTATATGGACTCTTAAGCTATTTCTGAACAAACTCCCGAGCTACCTAACATCTCTCATCTGCATCTCCCATAGTGCATATTCAACTTAGGAAATCTGATTTTATCTTTCTCGTTATGCCTAGGACTCGCACCACCTTTGGCAAATGTGCCATGCATCACATGCTTTTCCAACTATCTGGAACCGACTGCAATCCACACTGAAACTATTTAGCATTGTCTCTTTAATTTCTACAAAGCGTTGGCTGCATCTAAAATAAAAGATATCTGCAGCTGTTTTTAAGCCTCTTCTTCACTCATATGCTCCTACTTTGCCCTCCCATCTACCTGGAACTAGTGCCATGCAATACTGAATCTATCTAGCGTCTGACACTGACTGTGACTCCTAGAATAACTGCTATGGCTAAACTATATGATCCCTACAGCTGTTCTCATGACCCTCCTCTACCCATGTCCTCCTTATCTATATCTTACTCCCCCTTACTCTCGCTAGCACTCTCCATTCTATGCTCTCCGTTAATCTTTAACTCCTTCTTCTAAATTAACTCCTCTCTCCTGATATTCTATACTTTCCACATTTACTGCTTCTTCCCAGCATATGTTTATGATCCCCTCCTTGTGTTTCTGAACATTATGTATCATATGACCTTAACTGTACCTTATTTAACTGTGATGCACTTTTCTATGTAACGGTTCACATGAACCTTAACTATACTTTGATTTATTGTTATAAGGTGCCGTCTTTCTATGCAATGTCTCTTTGACTGTGTGCATGCTTCAGGACCTCCTTGTGAATGAGCTTGCTCAAAAGCACGTAACATTCAAGCTCATAAGTATACACAAGCACTGAGCTATATACCACACATTGAACTTCCATTTATGTAAACAGTAGGTACGTTGTCCACAGTTTATGTATACAGTTGTTACATCAGCATAAGTTTATGTCTACAGTGAGTACGTCATCAGCACCCCCCCGAGACTGCATTCTAATTGGCACTACTTTTTAACAATGAAAGTAAACTCCACAGGCAGTCCTCATTGCCTGAACACCACAACAAATGTAACACACAATAAAACTGTGACAAAAAATTGTGATTAACACATCGCTGTAAATGAATTTATGCCTATTTACATTTATAAATGAATAATGTAGAGTTTTTTTAAATGGAGTAAGCTTAGTGGTTGACATGATATGGAATGGACCGTCACTGGTGCCCCGATTCAGACCACATTTGTGCTTCTACTGTAATTTCTGTTAACATCCATTCCATTTAAATAAATCTGAAATTGGATGACAGCCGATGGATCATTAATGTCAAGAGAGGACTTAGTCTTTTTCCCCCAGTGGAGCGGAGGGGTGCCAAACCAGGACACCCAACTGTGCACAAGAGAGTGGGAGCATGCAGTTAACTGGGGGACCCCAGGTTGGGGGGACAGGTGGGGGCAAGGGGCAGGGATGGAGACTGGTCCTGATTAATGCCAGGAGCATGGGTAACATGATGCCCAAGGTTCAGGTGTTGCTATATGAAGGGGAGGTGGATGTGGTGGCAGTCACTGAAACTTGGGCCACTCCTCAGCATGATTGGGACCTTAACCTGTTGGGGTACACAGTGTTCTGGAAGGATAGGGTTGTGGGCAGAGGAGTTGGGGTAGCACTCATCATTAGGTACAGCATTGATATATGTAGGGTGGACAGGGCAGAACGAAATGTAGAGGCGTTATGGGTTACCTTGCAGGAGCCTAGGGGTAAGAGGGTAGCTCTGGGAGTGGTTTACAGGCCGCCCCTGCAGGTAGAAGAACTTGAAGAAGGCCTGGTGGGGAATCTCAGGGACCACTGTGGCCAGAGGGGGGTAAAATCATGGTGCTGGGTGACCTTAAAATGCATGGGGTTGATTGGGGAACTATGACATCCTCATTGACTAGGGAGCAGCGCCTGCTGGCCATCTTCCAGGATGCATTCCTTTCCCAACTGGTAGCTGACCTGTCAAGGGATGGTTAAATCCTGGATGTGGTCCTGTTGGATTGCGATCTAGTTAGGAACCTAGTGGTAGGGGACCCACTGGCATGGAGTGATCATGCCATGATTTGGTTTTCACTAGACCTGGGAGGAGGGGAAAATTGCACCAAAATGGTAGTGGTTGACTTTAGGGGTGTGGACCTTAAGGGTATGGAGGTAATCCTCAAGGAACATTTGGAGGGGACAAGGCCAGACATGGACACAGACAGCAGGTGGGAAATTATAAAATGAGGGTTCTTGGAAGCTACCAAGGCCTGCACGAAGGTCCAGTGCAAGTTTTGTAGAGCCAGAAAGCTGAGCTGGTGGACCAGGAAGGTCCAGGGGGTGGTGAGGGAGAAAAGAGCTGCTTATAGATAATATAAGCACTCTAATGGGGTTGTGGACGGGGTTGGGGGGGATATGATATGATATCCAAAAAGGTAACCAAGGTGGTGAGCTCAGCCAAGGTGAGGACAGAGCAGAGGTTGGCACATGGGATCAGAAGTGGGGAAAAGGGTTCTTTAGGTACATCAGGGAAAGAAGGAAAGTGAAGGGGCAGATTAGCAGACTAGGGTCAGGGAGTGGGTGGGCCAAGGAGGCCAGGGAGCAGGCGGCAGTACTTAACAAATACTTTGTCTCAGTCTTCACTAGAGATGATAGAGGGTCAACATCTTATGGGGGGAGGTGGGCTAGGAATGAGGATGGGGGCAGGTCACAGATGTTGAAATTCCTGTTGGTAAGGTGAGGGAAGCCCTTAGATCTGGATGGCCTTCATCCCAGGGTGCTAAAAGGAGATGGCAGATGTCTTTGCTGCACCTCTGGCAGACCTTTTTATCTCCTTCCTTCAGACGGGGTGGATGCCTCAGGATTGGATGATGGCTCAAGTCATGCCTATCCACAAAGGTGGCTCAAGGGAGGAGCCGGGTAAGTACAGGCCTGTCAGCCTGACACCAGTGGTGAGCAAAATGATAGAGATCATCTTCAGTGAAAGCCTGGAGGTGTTTATGGAGACATGGAGCCTTCTGGATGATCCAACATGACTTTATTCAGGGCAGATCATGTCAAACTAACCTTGTGGAGTTCTACGATTGGGTGACAAAGATGCTGGACCAGGGCAGACTGGTGGATGTCCTCTTTCTAGACTTCAGCAAGACGTTTGATTTGGTGCCACACTGTGGGTTACTGGATAAGCAGGGGGGAATGGAGGTGGGGGAATGGATGGTTAGGTGGATATGAAACTGGCTAACTGGGAGGTTTTAGAGGGTAGTGGTTGGGGGGTATTATATCCTAGGAGGGTCATTAGTGAGGTCCCATAAGGGTCGGTGCTGTGTCCACTCCTGTTTAATGCTTATGTCTCGGACATCAGGGATGGTAGCAGGAGTGAGATGAGCCTCTTTGTTGATGACTTGAAGCTGGGGGCAGTGGTGGATGGGGAGGAAGGTAGAAGAGCCATACAGGGGGACCTGGAGACCCTGGAGAGGTGGTCATGCACCTGGAAACTGGGGTTTAATGCTATGAAATACAGGGTTGTCCACTAGGGGCTTAGAAACCCAGCTCATGAGTACTTTTTGGATGGGAAGAAACTGCAGGTTTCGGAAGGGGAAAACGATCTGGGGGTGGTTGTGGATGCCAAAATGAACAACTCAGAGCAGTGTAGCAGGGTATCAGCAACAGCAAATAAAATGCTCAGGTGCATCATCAGGGCGATAACCTCAAGGAGATGGCAGGTGCTTCTCCCTTTGAATAACTGCCAGGTTAGACCACACCTAGAGTACTGCATGCATTTTTGGCATCTTTACTTGAAAACAGTCATTGTACTTCTGGAGATGGTCCAGAGGAGGGTGACCAGGATGATGCAGGGTCTGGGGGAAAGATCTTATGAGGAGAGACTTAAGAAGCTCAACTTGTACTCCCTAGAGGAGAGGAGGGACAGAGGGGATATGATTGAGGTCTTTAAATATCTAAAGGGAGTAAATAAGGTCAGCCTAAATAGGGTGTTCCAGCTGAGAGAGGAGGGGGCCACCAGGGGGCACTCCAGGAGTCTGGTTGGCGGGAGGCTTGGGGGGGAGGCTAGGAGACACTACTTCACTGAGAGGGTGGTGGATCTTTGGAACACACTGCCTGCATAACTGGTGGCTGTTAATACAGTGGAGAGATTCAAGAGGGGCTGGGACCGGTATAAGAGGAAGGTTAAGCTGAGTAATGTCAGATCTGGAGGTGTAACCCTGATGGGGGATGGGGTTGGGGAGTTTTTCGAGGGAGGCCAGGAGGGCAGCAATGCCCGGGTGCTGATTTTTGAGCAGACTCAAAAGACCATTAGGTCCACTCTGCCGGCATCTTAGCATGCTAGTACGTTAATGTAGCAGCATCAGTAGAAAGTCATTGTAATCCCGGTTACAACAAATTGAAATTCTGGTAAATTCCCATAGCTGGTAAAAAGCCTTGTGCAGCCTTGAACACCTTTATGTGCACCAACTACCAGCTATCACGATTCTGCTTCACATCATTAAAAGTCAGTATCACACTTAGTTTTTGCAACACACAATGCATATCTCCAAGCACAACCCCATTGTTAAAACAACAAAGCTTGTTGACTACTCCGCCTCCCCCAAAGAAAGCAAAGCATGCCAACTCTAACATCGGCCAATCATCGAACCCACTCATACTCCTTGATACCTTGCAGCATGCAGAAAGTGCGTCCCCCATGCCACAGTGTCACTCCACATTTGAATCAGAGAGCTCCCGTCGTGACAGTAATAAAAATTAATTGGAGTCATGATGTCAGTGCATAAAAAAATTATTAACAACTGGTAGACCATAAAAAAAAAGTTTAGCAAAGTAAGAAAAAATGGCATCAATAGAAACATATTTACTGATGGATAGTCACAACCAATCATTCTCTCTAGTACTACAGGAGATACTGGCTCAAGTTGAAGAAGACACTGAGCCACTTGAAGACCTTTGCCCAGGTCCAAGTCAGCAGCCTCTACCCTCTACAAGCACAGAAAACCATCAGCCAGAGGCCCATCCAGCAGAACAACAAGTACAGGAATTAACAGAGTCAGTCATTAGGAGAAACCAAATCCTAGTATCGAACCCAGACAGTGGGCATCTCCAAAAAACACCAATAAGTATAGAGCAGCCATCAACCAGCAGTGCAGCAATATATACATGGACACTATAGAAAATTTTATTGAAAAAGGCAGGAACACTGGTCTGGTGGCACTGAGGGCTGAGGCACTGGACACTGTACCTCGCATCACGCTGGTGACCCGGGTTCAGGAATGACCTCAGGAGCCAGCATGGGGGGAGGGAGGAGGGAACAGGACTGAGCAGCTGAAAAGCATCTCTCCTCTCCAGGGGAGCTTTCTTGCCCCTCTGTAGTTCCACTCCCATCAGGTGGAGGCCCGATGGGTAGCGTAGGTGGAGGGGGCTGCAGGCAATTGCCAGGAATGGGGCAGAAGGGGCCAAGATGGTATCCAGTGTGCATGTGTGCCTTCATGTGCATGTCTGCCGGGGTCCGGGGAAGAATCAAAAAAATGTAAATATAAAAAAGAAAAGAAAAAAAAAGAAAAAGGCAGGAACAGCAACACAACAGCAAAAACTAAAATACATGTACAAGTATTCATAAGATACTTAAAAGACACTTTCAGCATAACCACAGAAATAAATCTACTGCCACCAACTGAACTAGACAAGCTTTTGTGCCACTACATAATGAATGCATGCAAGAAAGATGGGACCCCATATGAGTCACTCACTATAAGGTCTACCTTCCAGAGTCTGGAGCATTATCTAAAGCTAAAGATGTACCCATACTCACTGACAACCTCTCCAGAATTGACCAACACAGTAGACAAATGTTGCAGTCCAATGAGAAGCAACTTAAAGGCAAGGCAGAGGTAACAAGCCCAACGCAGCAGATGAGGGAACAGACTCACTTATTGACAAACTTTACATAGCTAAATAGCTGGGCCCACATATCCCCAAGTCACTCCTAAACACTATGTGGGTGATTGTTACCATGTTTTTTGGGGTCTGAGGAAATACTGAAAGAAGAAACATACAGTCGGGTGACATAGACATGAAAACAGATGAGAACAACCTGCAATAATTACATTTCCATCAGGAGCGTTAGACGAAAATAACGTCAGGGGCAAACCCAAGAGACACTAGAAAATTGAAACCAAAGGCATATGCCACCCCCAGCAACAATGAACATTGTCCTCTTGCAAACTATATATTCTACCAATTCCACAGACCTGCTAAGTGCCTTGCAAGAGAATCACCATTTTCCTGGCCATAAACTGAAACAACAAGCCTGAATATCCGTCATCCTGGTTTAAAAATCAGCCTGTGGGCATTAACAAACTTGCCAGAATAATGAAAGTAATGGTGAGCAAAGCTGATATAAAGA
Organism: Neoceratodus forsteri; assembly: GCA_016271365.2. Classification (NCBI taxonomy): domain Eukaryota; kingdom Metazoa; phylum Chordata; order Ceratodontiformes; family Ceratodontidae; genus Neoceratodus; species Neoceratodus forsteri. Next base: position 91,755,218 of record CM028136.1, read on the forward strand.
CTAACAAAAAAATAACAAATCATTCATTACGTAAACATCTGATACAGAAATTGTCCAACAGTGGAGTAGCCCCCACAGAAATCATACAAGTCTCGGGTCACAAGCAATTGTAGAGTATGAATGATTATTCAAGGTTGAATGAAGGACGACAAACCCAAATTTCAAACCTTCTAAGCAACCAGCCCCCATCAACAGCTGTCCAGCAAATTCAGAAGGGGGAAAGTCTAAGCACAATACCCACAAGCTGGAAAGATATAATTGGTTCATGTTTCTATAAACCCACCAAAAATGCAAGAAACATAACTTTCAATACTGCCTAAGGTAAGTCATAGTATAGAACAAGGATCTGTCAATGCTGAATGTTGTCTCGCTGGCATTGGCATTGGTAGTGCAGGAGTTAGAGATGCATAACAGGAATGGCAGTGAAGTACTGAACTGACGCCAACCTCACTCCCCACCCTGAAGAGACATTTTCAACATAGGCATTTTGGGACCTCCTCTCATGAACAGTGGCACTGTGATTTTGTTAATCTGCCCCAAAAGTTGATTTCTCACAGCGACCAGCCATTCTGCGCCACAGGTGTGAAAACAAATTTTGGGCAGGATATGAAAAATGACAGCTGAACTGTTCATAAGGAGGTATGAAAAAATGCCAGGGTTGAAAATCTGGCTTGAAAATATTGCACATTTGCGAAGTTACAAGGGTGAGTGGAAACTGCTCAACACATGCTTGTAACACAGTCATTTTATGGACTTTCATCACCAAATTTTCAACATTTGCATTTTAGGACCTCTGCTCATGAAAGGTGTCACTGTCATTTTATCAAACTGTCCTGAAAACTGATTTTGCACAGTGACCACGCTATTCTGCGCTGGAAGCGCGAAAACACATTTCAGCCAGCATATGTAAAATGACAGCTGTACTGTTGATAAGGAGGTGTAGAAAAATGCCAATCTTGAAAATCTGGAGTGAAAATATTACAAATTCACGAAGTTAAGAGCGTGCGTGGAAACTGCACAATGTACGCTCGTAAAACAGTCATTTTTTGGATTTGTTTTACTAAATTTGCAACATAGGCTTTTTGAGAGCCCACCTCATGAGCAGTGGCACTGTCATTTCATTAATCAGTCTGGAAAGGTGATTCCGCGCAGTGAATGCAAAATCACCTTTGGGGACTGAATAATGCCATGACAGTGAGTGAACTCATGAGGAGGGGCCCCAATAACCCCATGTTGAAAATTTGGTGCCAAAGTTCCTAAAAATGCCAGAGATATGGACCAAAGTTGAAAAAAACCCTGTTTATGCCATTATACAGCTTACCGGGATTTCTTCAGTTTGCGGTTGGCTTTGAAGAGTGCAGACATTTTCCTGGTCCACTGAAGTTCATCGTACCAGACTCCAGAGGTAAGTATGAGGTGGAGGTGGGAGTGGGGAGGCAGGGTGCGCAGAGCATGGACGCGGGTTGGGGAGGGAGCAGGACAGACCGCAAGGGACTGTTTTCTTATTTTACAGGTTTAAAAAAAAATTGCAGGACTTTTTTTTTTTTTTTTTTCACAGGGGCATTTGGCACACTGGGGTGCGCTCCCAGTGTGCCACCTGAGTGTTTGGGGGGCTAGCCGATGGGGGATTGGGCACCCCTGCCAGCGCATACCAAAGGGGAGGGAACCGCGAGGGATAGTTTTCATCTTTTACATGTTTAAAAAAACGAACAAACTGCAGTATAAACACAGTAGTAGTTCACACAACACTCGCAAATGTGAATAACCTAATTATTCAATAGAGGGGGCAAACTAAAACAGAAAAGCAAGTAAAGCATAAAGATATTCTGATAGGTACATATAAAAAAAAGAGAAAACAAGAACAAAGGGAATCTAATCATCTTTTGTTCTTTCTAAAATTCTGCAAAAAAACACAGGTGACAAGCATGACTCAGCAAAGAGAAGATGCCTGCAGGTAATTGATTCAGAGACCAATTCAGACTAAGTAAGTATTAGAAATGTTAACAGTTGTTTAAATGGTCCAGATATGTATCATGCAAGCTACATATCCATACTAATGACAAAAAGAAAAAGATTATATATAAAAAACAGTAACATCTTTAATAGCATACAGAGATCAGCACTAGCTGAAACATTATTCTAACAATCTCTAGCCAGAGCCGATATGGCTGTGGTGAGCGTGAAGAAGCTCCAAGGAACATATGCCATGAGCGCCAGCGAATGCCATCCTACATATACCATGCAAGGAAACCTTCAGCACTGACAAATGCCTGTTTTTTTATCTTTGCAAGACTTCCAGCAGTCTGAGATGAAGACATAATCTCTGATCATACACTACAGTCATTAAACATTTTAATACAATTCATCTTGCTCTGTGCTGTATATTAGCATGTAATCCCATCTATAGTTTTAATTTCTGACATGACCACACTTACCCCTTGTACAAACCTGTCCTAACAGAAAAATAACGTCAGCACTATTTTAACTAATAGCATCTTCAGCAATAACAGTAGCAAGTTCAAATCTCAGATCTGTAGTAAAAAAAAAATGTAGTGATCTGAAATGTCATAGAAAACATGACAGTAAAATGTGATACATCAGATTTATGGCACAACAGAAAACAATATTCTGCAGCCTTATGTTTACAAAGTTGACAGGCAGCGGGACCATTATCCTCCTGATTTTGTCCCTCCTTTAATGATGTCAGCCACTGGTAAAGCTATGCACATGCATGCATACAGAGTGCACAGCTGAGCGGCATCAGCCAGCCTCTTCCTTTCCCAGTGGTAAGCTTTGCTTATAATGCCACCCGTGGTCACCCATGCGGTGCTATAATGGCAGCTTTATGTATCCTCCCTCCCTGAAGAGGAAGAGGAAGAGCATCCTCTGGGACACTCAACGCCTATCACCCTGCCATCCCTGACGACCTGGGTACACTCTCGCACTCCAGTCACTGGCATCGCAAATGGTAACCCTACAACTGCGCCAACCAGTCGTACTAATTATTCTATGCAGTATAGTATATACCCGGGAAAGGTACAGTTACAGTACCACGCTGTTACAAATCTTATCAGCACCTTATATAAACCATTACAGTTGAAAAATGGCATTTCAAAATCCTAGCCCCCGTAAACTGAACAATGTTGTAGAAAATATTTTATAAATAACAAAAAAAAAAAAAAAGAAAGAAAAAAACTTGTTGAGGATGGGGAATAAAATATCAGCATTTATTGACATCTTGCACTTAGGGCCATTATCCTGGGCTAGGCAATGGGTCATACAATCTCTGTATACCATTTATTGAAAAATATGCACACAGTGTAAAGTATGTTGATGCCTGAAAAGAGAGCTGACTTGGGGGACTGCCCACTGCAAACACCAAATAACTGACCTCCATCACTGAATTTCCAAGTGATGTTCTTTTTGGGTCAGGAAAGTTGTATCTGTAAATGGTATCTGATCTACTCATGTGTAAAGATACTGCAAAGTTTCCTCGTCCAGTTCTACTGCCATGGTAGCAGTTCTCAATATTTGAGTTTAGTCCAAGTTTTACACTAAATAAATGAGGGATACATGATGGCTTTCTGTTAAATACATGATTTATTTGAATGAGGTGCGTGAGACCTCCGGTGACCTCATGAGTGACGGAGCCATGAGTGAGTTCACCGAGGGCACACACAGCGAGTTCAAATAAATCATATCTTTAACAGAGAGCTATCACGTATTCGATTTTTGTAATAGGCCCCGTATTTGTTTTAACATATTTTTACTGCTATTTCACTTTGGTTTTTTTAAATGCCTTTACCATTTGTCAGGGTCTATTGTGGTGAGGCTGTTGTGTTTTGAGGAGGTTTACTGCCTTCTGAATGGGTTACGTGTGTGAAATATGATTGGTTGGAGTTTTGTGAATGAAACGTAAATGAATATCCTGACTGGGTGATGCGACCATGGGAAAAATCTTACAATTGGCTGCAGTGTGTGTCACTCATATGTTATGGGTGTGGTATTGATTAATGGAATCGACAGAGCAGCATACCTCGTGTTTATGAATACTTTTCACAGTGGTTGCAGCCTACTTATGCTTTCCTCGTTCAGGATGATGGCTTCAAGGGGCTCTCTGGATTTACACTGGATTTTTTTCTGCCAATGAATTTTGTTTTCTACAAAGACCTGTGGCTGTTCTCCCCGTTGCGTTGGATTTCAGTGGGTGCGGTCGCTGGAGATGCCGTGAATACAGCACTTCATTGATCGGCTTTCGGTCATGTTGGTCTCTGTGGTCTTGATGGATTTCTATGTGCGTATACCTTTGTTTTTTTCCCCCCTGGATTTTAGAACTCCTCTTTTCTGGATGTCCATTCATTGGATTCACTTGGATTATGCATTGGGAATACTTTTTTTTTTGGGTGGAGTGCACATCGTCTGTTGGTTTACACTTTGACATTTGGATTACATTTTCTCATTGGGATTTATCTTTTTTATTTAGCAATTTTTATCTTTTTTTGGTGAAACAATGGATTTTATTCCCTCACTTTATTTCAATATGGAGTAACAGAGTCAGACTTTGGCGTGGTAAATTAACTTTTAGAACGTTTATTGAGAAACAACAGACAGAAACATTGATCTAGAAACATGTTTATTCATTTTTTTTAATTATTTTTAATTAGTCACTGATATGCAATCTATTTGCTTCTAGTTACATTAACACTTTTTAATAAAATGTTTTTAACTTTTAAAGAAGGAAAAAGGGATAAGACAAACAACATAGTGCTGGCATTGCACTTTCCTATTATAATATATGCACTGTACAACCATTAATTTATTCTGAGTTATTCAACATTTGACAACTGATATGACAAGTTAATACTGTAGAGAAAGTTCAACTGCTTATGTTTTCTTTGTAATGCAAAACAACTGCAAAAAGCATTTCTCGTGCACATGCAAATATTCCTTACAGTTCTGGTGTTCTTGGTGCTGAAGTTTTGGAGAGGTTTTGGGCTCTTGATGCGGCCTTCTTGATGGTTCTGTGCTGATTTTGATTGCTTCTGATCTGTGGGGACAATACCACATGAAAACAGAAATGTGTCCAGAACCCTGCTTGAAGATGTCTGTGTATGTTACAAGCTATTTTTTTTTTTAACCAGGAGAGACACACTTAGCTGAAGCTTGTTTACAGGTGTAACCTGGGAGCACAAGGAAGTTAACTGACTTGCTCAGGGTCACAGAGTATGCAAGTGAGGGATGTGGGATTCAACCCCAGGTCTGCATCTCAGAGCCTTAAACCACTGCACTATACTGCCTTCTTGCTCTGACATTTTGTTTTGGTCTTTATTTTAAACAAATACACATGCCAATAAATACAGTACCTAGCAAATCATACTTTCATTGGATGTTGACTGTTACTCACTTATTCTTGGGTAGTAGTCAGACTGTTTGGCCTTTCTTCTTTTGCACATTCGTTTTCATCAGATGTTTCTCATTTATTGGGCATGTTATGATTTTTTTTTGTTTTACTCAGAGTAGTATACTTATGAAACAATGTAAGCCATGTTACTGCTTACTTGTTTGTATCATATAACAGGGTGCTGATTATGTAGTTTAGGGTATCTGCTCAGTGTGACTACTTCCTTTATGGTACACTAAATCAACATTATAAGCAATACAACTCAATGTACATAACAGACTGTTTACTTTAGAATTACATTTTTTAAGCTTGAACAACCAATGGATTGCAGTGTACTTTGCATACCCTTACTGTCATGGGAAATGGCATCTCATTATTAAAGGAGCTTAGTGCTTTGGTGACACTTTCATGGGACGTGGGTGCTGGGTGTGAGATTTAAACCTATTGCCTCTTACAATTCATTATTCTTCTTCCCTTTTTAAGGCTATGTGTGGATCCTACAGCCATCTTGCTCTAGTTTGAAAAATGACTTATCATGTCACACATTTTTTGATACTTTTCAGTGTATCCTTCCATAAGTGCAAGTCACAATGACAGTTACATGAAATACTCCCTTTCTTCTGTTTACAGTGTTGGAGACAGAACTCCAAGCTGCTTTTCTCTGAGAGCAAATGCGCACACATTTTAAAAAAATCTATATATCATTGAAACTATTCAAAGTGCAGAATAATAACTGTGTTGTTTGGTAAATCAGGCACATGGATTTACTGGAAGACGTAATAATCATTAGCTATGTAACATCAGACAGTTCTAACAGACAGCACCTGGCTTGAAGTCTCAACTCGAATTTGACTTGTTAGAGCTAGCCTGTGTCAGCTTTCCAACTCTTCTAGAAATCTCCTAACAGTCATTAACCCTTTACTCACAGAACTTCCCCCTCTATGTATTATCTAGTGACATGCACTATCTCCTCTACTTGTAGTCTGTTATAGTAATGCACTGTAAATAGATTATACTGATAGCATGCAATATCTCTTTCCATTTAAAACAGTATTTGTTCTGACTAGTGTTTTAGGCTCTTACTAACTATAGTGTTAGTTCTTCCCTAACAAATAACACCTGTTGTATGTTTGCCATAAAGTATGGTATAACTGGACTTCACACATTCTTCTACGTTGTAAATCAGTATGTAGTTAGTAGTAATGTATGGTATTTAGAAACTGTTTTGTTATCTCATTTAATAAAGTGCAGAGATGTTTTATATCAGTTTAAGTAATAAATTAACTCCAGAACCTGAATATATATATATCCAGGCTTCCTGTTTTATGTTCAGTCTTGCTCAGTGCTGTATGTTACACTGTATTCCAGTCTATATTGTTAATTTCTGACATGACCTGACTTACCCCTTGTACAGCTTGTAATAATAGGAAAATAACTTTATCACTCTTTCAAAGTAATAGCATCTGCACACGGTAATAAAAATAGCAATCCTAAATCTCAGATCTGAAGTAGAAAACTGAAGTGATATGTCCTGGAAAACATGACAGTAAACAATGGATCCCAGTACCTCCAAATCATGGGCCTCCGCCATTCACCACCTGATAGATCTTTTAGGAGTGTATCCCCTCCACCCTATCCCTCTTGGGGGCTATCTGGGTCATGATGGAGGCCGGTGAGTATAGGAAGGCACAGTGGTCATGGTGAGTCTTGGGGCTCCTGAGAGAGACAGGTGTGGAGAGAGGAGTGGAGTATGGGGTCAAAAATTACAGATTAAAAAATATATATACTTTGTATGCCTGGGAGGAACAGATGGATCTCTTGGCCTTGGATTGCAGAGGTTTCCTACTGACACTTGTAGATTTCCTCTTTATAGTATAAAAGTCCATGAAATTTGCTAGTACCACTCCCTGTTAAGCAAAGGGCTATGCTAGTCCACTGGCAAAGTGGCAGCCGCTTGCACTACTGGCAACCCAAGTTGGGAATAAATCCAGGGTATCAGGGTTTGGCCAGTTGTAGGGGGGCTGAACATCCCAGAAGAGGCTCTCCTCATCTGGGTAGGGTAGGTAGCTAGCTCTGCTGCTTTACTGCCACACGGTAATGGTCATTTGGTGATTAATCAAGTGCACTGGTCGACTAACAAGGGCCTTGTTAGTTGACTTTTGCCCTTGATTAAGCATTAAATGACCATCACTATATATAAAACAGTGTTAAAACTTCCTCCCATAGATTTTCATAGAGCGTGTCCCCACACTCTCCCCAGCCACGCGTCATTATGTGCCTGAGCGTGGGGGTGGACCTTACGCAGGTCCCGATACCAGGAAGTGGAAGGGATCAGCTTGGGGGAAAATTTATGATCCCTTCTTCTTGTAAATATGACAACAAAATTTTACCACATGTACCCAGATGGCGTGTTGCAGAGGTAAGGCACCACTAAATGTGGTGTAGACCAATAAGTCATTAGATCTCTTTAAGAAAATAATGTGGTATTATTGGCATATTAACAAAAATTCTTATTTTGGTATACCCCTCAGAAATCTGGAACATCTCCCAATTTCAATAAATTTACATTGCTGTAACTTTCATGCTAACAGAAGTGTCCTTTTCTTGCTCTGCTTCATTCACTTTCATCCAACCTCCAATGTTATTTGCCAGTCATCCTCTGAGATGCCTGAAGTTCATTTTGACCTTATCCCCATTATGCACAGCAGTGTTAGTGACCAATGCTGGGTCCTTGGATGCTCCCGACATCGGTTTTCTTTCATTTCTGCATTCAGCACAGCACCGACACATGGCCAGTGCTGGTAACTGCATTTTCAACATGTAACAAAAACAGTAATCCAGGCTGAACAGTACCAGAGCATTGTTGGTATTCCATGGCAAAAAGTGATGTTCCAGTTGAGATAACAACCATTAAATTTGTGCCCTGAATTTCCATCCAGGTAGTGCAGTGGCAGAGCGCCCACTCTCTACTCTTAACCTGAGTTTGGATAGGCTTGGTTTGTAGAGTGGCCAGTAAGTGGAAGAAGCGATGAGTATGCTAATGGACAGCTCTCCATCAGGCAGTGTGGGATTCAGTTCTCCGCTGTTGGATGGCTGCTCAGCAGAGGCTGGGTGGCAGTACATGCAATGACTGCCTAAGGGGCTGGGGACTGCTGTGGATGCTGATGCATGCATGTGTTTGCTGCATTATTGCCTGCTGGCAGCCTCCGGTGGGAGGAAATGGTGTTGAAACCACCTCAGTGGATTTTTTCAAACAGGTGCAAGTGACTGATGTTTGTTTTCTTAATGTGTTTCAATAAGCTCGACTCTTCAGCAGAACCTCAAGTGGTGATAGGCTGCCCCAGTAACACATGCATAGCTTATTTTTTAAAAAACATTGTTTTCAAAAATGCAAGGGCTGTGTACTCTAGGATGATCACTCCATAATAGTCATTGGGGATTTCTTTCTGCAAATGGGAGAGTTCTCCGCAGTCGCATGTAAGGGGATGATCTATATTGAAAGATTAAAAGCCAACATTCTTTTAAACAAATTTTTTCCATTTAACTCTCCCCTTTATGAAGTATATGGTTTTGTATATACATATCATTGTGAAATATTTACATATTGTTAAAGAAAACTGCCAGCCCTAGGTTAGAGCTCTAATAATTAATTCATCTAATAGTGTTGACATACTTATTATGCTTTTCTATCAATAAATTCACATTATTATTACTGAGATCATTTTTATTTACAGATTTTTTTTCTGTGTTCCTTTTTGCTCCCACATTGCCACCTCACCATTTTTGGCAATGAGAGAAACATTTTATTATTTTGTATTTTCACCCCATTAGTCCTGGGACCCCAGATCGCATCAGCCATCGCATGGATGTGACTCTGGTGGCGACCCCTTCAGCCCTCCCTACTAATGCCAGGTTCTCTCCTGGCATGCACTGCCCCTAGCCTCTACTGGGAGGCAGCCATGACCCAGAAGAACCGGACGTCCCTCCATGGAAAGGAGAGTTGCTTTGCAGCTGCCTAATACGACTCCTCACCCCCCGCAGCTGACCCCTGGCAGCCAGAGCTTGCTCCCAAACCCGGGTTGCTGGCATGGGGTGTGGTGTCCAGCACCTCAACCTTTAGTGCCACCGAGTCAGTTTTTATTTACAGATATAAGGAATACATCAGGTATGTACGTGTATGTTTAATCACTTAGATGTTTGATTTCACTGATTATAATTTTATTGCTGCCACAATTTGACCACCTGTGTCACGAGCCTAAGATAGGCAATTAGGTATGACATCATACTATGGATATTGAAAGGTGGGGTCTTGTGTGACTAAAAACACAGCTGTCTGAAGCACATCAAGGCATGTTTTTTTTGTATTCCTGGCACCTTAAATGTGACACATATTTCATTATAACATTTGTGGAACAGCATCTTTTTTTTTTTTGCAAAAGGTGGTGGATGCTAGATTCTATATTAATAAGCTTGTGTTATAGGCAATGGGAGGTATCTCACTGTCTCCCAGGGCATTTCCAGTCATACCCTGGAGGTGATTATCCCTCGTCTTGTATTGATTTTCATGTTCCTTTATTTATTTATTTATTTAAAGTCCAAATGGACTTTAATCTCAGCCATTCTCTTCCCATTATTTACCTGATCTACAGAATGTTTACAGCACTGTGAAAAAAAGTATTTTACATGCAGTTATTTAATTCTTCACCACTTTTTTTTTTAACTCTTTTTATCTCTTCTGGCTAGCAGGCAGGGGACTCCCTCTCATTGACACCGACACCATCCTCCTGGCATCTTCCTCCAGGCTGCTTGGTTGGGTGGCCTATACCTGGCCCCCTATGGCAGGGCCCCCCTTCTGAGGCAATGGGGGAGGGAGAGACTGAGATCTACCACAGGCCCCAGCTGAGGCTTATGCCAGGAACATCATTCGGAAGGCCATCCAGGGCCTTCACAGAGCTCCGTGAACCTAGGGTTCTACCTTGAGGTCCCCCCCAGGAGCAGAGACATGAAATGATGTCAGTGAGGGCCAGGCGTGCTCCCACTCCCATCCCACACACATCCACTGACACTCCACCAAACCAGGTGGTCCTGGCTGCTGGACACCTAGCCTCTTCTGGGTGTCACTAGTATGCTGGCAATCCACAACCCTCCCACCCAGAGATGGAGAGCGGTCCCCGGGAAAGTGTCCCGGGTCTGGTACCTGACTACTTAAGTAATAGGCTGTCCTAGAGGAGAATTGAACCTTCTGTGAGGAACTCTTGTTTATGGGAAATGGAGGTTCCAAGAACAAATACTAAAAGATCTATGCACTTTTTTAGCCAGTTTGCGCCTACTTTATGGAATCAACTTCTGCCTGACTTTAGATTATTGAACACCAATCCTCCATGAACTGTTGCAACTTTGAAACACTGGTTTTTGCATTATATTTTGGTACAGGATGTTTGTTCTTGCTTTGCATAATGGGTTTCTGATTATTAGCTAAATTGCATGTGCAATTTAAATACTGAGGGCTCAGTTTTCAAAGAACCCTTAGAGCAATGCAGGTTGTGCCACTCTAGGGCTGCGGCAAACTCCAGGAGCATCAGGGACCCTGCACCCAACTTTATTAAAGGGGGGTCCCTGTGCCAAAAACCCAGGAGTTGCCACAGCCACAGGCAAGTTGGCGCACTGGTGGGAATTGCTGCAGGGATCCATCCTCCCCCTGCCCGGTGCAACACTAGAGGGGTCAGAATGGTTGGGGGGTGGTGAAACTGCTTGTCAGGAGGGGCCAGGGACAGAAGGGGCAAGGGGGTGCCATAGAAGGTGTTGGGGAGACAGTGGGCATGGGAGGGAGTGAAGTGGCACCTGGCAGAGTTGCAGTTTACATAGCCATAAAGCTGATGGGATGGAACCGCTGGTGGAGGTTTTGGGTACAGACAGTGCCATGGCCCCAGGTGGGCACAGACCAGGCAGCAGCCCCATGCTGGGGATGCTGCCAGGGTTGTGCCCACCTGAGGCCATGGCACTGTCTGTCCCTGGCACCCCACACCCACTGGTTCCATCTCAATAGCTTTATGGCTATGTAAGCGGCATCCCCGACATGTACCACATCACTCCCGCACATGCTTACTGTTTCCTGATGTCCCTGTGGCACCCATGTGCCCCTTCTGCCCCTGGCAGCCCACGTTCAGACCCCACTCCCTTCTCCACAGTGTGTGACTCTGGTGCAAGTCCCTTAGACCACCTCCTGGATGGTCTAAGTGGAGCTCCATGTTGCGTCCATAATGGTGCTTGCAAAATCCCCCAAAAGGGGATAGTGCAGCCCCACTGTAGTGCAAGCCCCCTTGCGACCTGTCACAGGACCAGGGCATGCTGGCTGCAAAGCATCCCAATTTCGATGCAGCCTGTGCTAAAAAATGGGGATTACAACGAAGTCTGACACAAGGTGCCACTTGCGTCATGCCCATTTATTTATTGAAATGTTTCACCAGGAAGGCACACTAAGCAACAAGTTGCTCATCTCCCAGTGTGACATTGGGGGAAGAGGTACAAGTGGAATGAGACATTAAGCATTCAAGTTACAAGATCAACATTAATATACAGTTGTAAGGCAGGTGTTACAAATAGTGTTATGACAGTGTTGTGCATAACATGTAGAAAGAGTGGACAATAATAAGTGGCGGGTTAATAAGTAAACAAGTGCTTACGTGAATGAAAAGGGGGAAGTAGAGGGAGGAGTGGGGTGGGGAAGGGGGAGAGTCGTGTTCCTGGAGACCCCTTCAGGATGCGAGGAATCCTGTAAGGGGACTGGGGGGACCAGAGAGAAGGGGATAAAGCAGTGTCCCAGAGAGACCCCTTTAAGATGGCGGGAAAAGGGAGTAGATGAGAGATACAAGCCACATGAAGGGTAGGAGAGGGACCCATGGAGAGCATTTGGGGTCATTTACATTCTGTGAGAGATCTTGGGAGGTCAGTAAGGGGGAGCAATTAGAGGGAAGGTGAGGAGGGCTAGAGATTTGGGGTGTGGGTGTGCACAGGGTAAAATGAAGGTGAGGGTAGGGGGGTAGGGTTTGTCCAGGACTTAGAGAAGGGAACTGGGATGCATAGGGAGAGGCATCACCAGCAGAAAACAGGAAGTTATTATCCCTCTGTACAGACAGCGGTGAGACCACATCTGGAGTACTGCATGCAGTTCTGGAGACCCAATCTCCGCAAAGACATAGACAGGATGGAAGCTGTCCAGAGGAGGGCAACTAAAATGGTGCAGGGTCTGCACCGGAAGACATATGAAGTGAGACTTAAGGAGCTTAATATGTATAGCCTTGAGGAAAGGAGGGAGGGGGGACATGATAGAAACTTTCAAGTACCTCAAGGGAATCAACAAAGTCCAAGAGGGTAGCATCTTTCAAAAAAAGAGGTGTGCAAGAACAAGGGGGCACAATTTGAAGATAGAAGAGGCGGCTCAGAGGTAATTTAAGGAAGTACTTTTTCACAGAGAGGGTTGTGGATGCATGGAACGGCCTTCCGGAGGAGGTTGTGGAGTCAAAAACAGTGGTGGAATTCAAGCATGCATGGGACAGTCATAAGGCAATTCTAGGGGGTGGGGGTAGGAAGAAGTAGGCTGCTGGTTAACTAGGATCTGCAGCTTATCCATCAGGTAGGGAAATGGGCAGACTGGGTGGGCCAAGCGGTCCTTATCTGACGTCAAATTCTATGTTTCTATGTTTCTATGTAATTAGGGGTGGAAATGGCAGGAGCAAGCTAGGTGCAAAGTAATTATTGAGAGCAGAGCTCAGTGCCATAGGAAGGCATTTTGGTGCCCTGGGCAAGAGACAAATTTTGCGCCCCCCCCCAAAAAAAAAGCTGGAGGTCTGGAGGCCACAAGGCCCTCAAAAGCTCTGAGGGGTTTACATTGCTCTGTGGCGAGTTTAGGGTCTTTTCTTGAAGAAAAAAACATACTTTTGTTACATGATGTTCCCTACCCCAGAATTCAAGGAATATTTTGCTCCCATGGAATATGACATGTGGGACACTCTGGCTGGCTGGCATCAGAGTGTTCAGCCGCAATTGCTGTGGACAAGTGGCTGACCAACAATGCCATCAACCACCCACCCTATATGGATTTTTGAAATATACTGGGAAAGATTGCTACATAAAGCATGGGAGCCTGCCCTGCTCAATGACATGCAAATGGCCCCATTTGCACCTTGCATACATTATGGCTCCATTTGCATACTGCCGTTGGATATCAGGAATTTGCACACAGTGTAACTCTGTTGCGCTGGCACAGTTCCATTCCTAGTATTCAGCCTTGTCTGGGGTGGATGTGCAAGTGCATCATAGTTGCACAGTGCACATTACCTGATATATTCAGAGATGTGCCATTGCTCATCTCCTTTGAATATATCCCTGGGTTTCACTGGTGCACCACAGTTGCACTGCACCAACACATGCGCCATTGCCAGGTGCAGTCTGAATATTGGGCCTATATATATATATTATATGCTGCATGCTTATTAATTGACCTGGAGTCAGTGGAATGATTGCAGTGTACCTAAGTGCTGCCTGCTACCCATACCCAGTGCCTGGCTGTCTGGCCAGCTGGCTGCTAGTAGTGGCCAGGCTGTGAGACTGGCCTTTATTAGTGGCCTGCTGTGTTGCTGATTTCATTTAAGTTAATTAAGTTATCTGACTGTTTACCATCAGCCTAGTAGGGTAGCAGCACCAGGCAGTGGTAGTAGTGGTACTGGTACACTGTACTTCCCTGGTCGGGTGGATCCCTCCAGTTTTGTTTGGGAGGAAGGGAGTCAGCAACTGGACTCCAGTTATTGACTCACTTCCTCCCAAACAAAACTGGGAGGGACCCACCTGACCTGGGAAATACAGTGTACCAGTACTACTGTGTACTGCTGGGCTGGCACTGCTACTCTCTAGGCTGATGATAAACAGTCAGAAAACTTAAGTACTGGAGTCAGGTGACACTGTCACCACACTAGACTGAAGTAACTACTGGACTGGCTGGCTCTCTCTGGGATGGACGGCTGGCCTGCCAGATGGTGATAGCCAATTGTGTACAGTTACAGTATTATTCTGCTGTCTGCTCAGCTCCCAGAAAAGCCTACTATACTTATTTCTTAAAGAGAAAAGACAATGTTCTTTAATAAACCTGCCACCCCATGCAGTAAAATTACATATTACTTCATCATAAGGTTCCTCATTTCCCCATGAGCACAGTCTGCAAATTATACTGCATGACTGATGACTGCATGCCATCCTTCCCAGCTGACTGGGCCCCCCAGTCAGCTGGGAAGGATGCAGTCATGCATGCAGTATAATTTGCACACAGTGCTCCCCCTGGTAAGGGTACCATATCATGACATAAGGCACGTAATATCATAAATAATCTCATTAATCTGTGAATGAATAAATTCCTTATGACAGGACAGTGGACTAGAACAGGCTTGACTGATAACAGACACTGCAATTTATTGAGGTAATAAAAATGCTGTTTACAATTGTAGATATAGATTCAAAGCCTTTTACTGTGTACCTATACATTTAAACAAGAGACTTGAGGGAAAGGCATTTTCATTGCCTCAAAAAAGTTGTGTTCTACTGTTCTGTGCTTGTGCCATGGACCATAACCGTCCATAATAACATTTATTTATTTGCTAATCTTCTGTGTCCTTACTGCCCTAGCTAGCCTAGCCCCTAGCCCTGGCTAATAGCCTAATCAAATCACAGACATCCTGATTCCATCCTGGGCTCCAACATTAAAATGAGGATTGAAGGGGTTGCTGCCTGCCTGCCTTAGTGCCTTGCATTGCACTTGAGTTAAACAACCCAAAAAGCTAACGTGATTCAGCAGGCCAGCCACCCTCCTGGACTTTAGGAAAGCAGTGCAATTTGGCCGGAAGGCCTGGCCCGGGAGGGAGCTTGTGCCTGTGGGACTAGGACAGGAGCAATCCAAGCAAATTGGCAAGAAAAGAAGAGACAGAAATTTAGTAGTTGAGGGGAGGGCGGGAGCTCCAGTTTGTCTGAGCGGTGCATTGCAAGTTGCAACAGAATCATTGAATGGAATGGACAACGGACTAACGGACTAACGGTCTAACGGAGACAGAGAGAAAACACACAGGGCAAGAGAGTACTGTCTGAGTCACAACTCACAGACAGTAAGTAGTAATGCAAGTGCATTCTTCTCCGACTCTGGTGAATCCGATTATGATCACTGTAAACCAGGAGCAGGCACTAGTGACTGCAGCCAGGTGGGCAGCCAAGGCCCCCAGACAGTAAAGTAATTCATCAGAATCAGCTTTACCTGCCTGAGACTTAAGCCTGCCTAGTGCCTGCTGCAGCCAACACCAGACATGTTTTTTTTTCAATCGGGAGGTCAGATGGACAGACGGAGGACCCTCGTCCAGAGCAGTCAGGCAGTTTTAATACATTAAAAGCTTAGCTGCCTCCCCCCCATATCGATCGACAGACTAGTCATTGAGTGATAAATGATGCTGCTTGCCTTCTTTCATTTGCTTTATTGCTTGCTTTACACAAATTATTAATAAAATCCTACGGTACTGAAAATCTCCAACAAAGACTCTGAGCCCTCCTGACGTTTTCAGTCACTCACTTGGATGTGGGATCTATCCTCCTCCTCCTCCTCCTCTGCTGCTCCACGCTAAACCTCTCTACTCTATCGCTTCACTGTTTTTTGTGTTTTTTCTCTCGTCTCTCTCTAACTACCACCTCGCTCACTCGCTCTCTCACAACCACACACTCCACAAGTCCACACGTCCCTTTTATAGGACCACGGCAGCGCCAGCGCCGCTGTCTGCACCACATGATTTTTTTGTTTGTAGTTGCAAACAGTGAGGACTGTGACATCCCCCCCCACTCCACTTGCCTTGCTGTTCCTCCGTGGATGCGCCCTGCTGTCGGCATTAGTTATTACACATTTTTAAAAAACTTAAAGCTACAGCACACAGCTGTAGCATGTGCAACTGAATCAGTCAGGTTTGAAAACTGCGCCCCACGGAGGCATGCGCCCGGGGCTGGTGCACCACCCGCCCCACCCTTCCTACGGTACTGGCAGAGCTGATGGAGTAGGCGGAGGATGAGTGCCGGATTTGAGGGGGGGAGGGCACTCATCCTCCACCTACTCATTTTAAAATCAGGCCCTGTATTCATCTCGTATGCACAATGGCTGTACTGTATGTATTGCTCTCATGGGTCACCACTGTAAATGAGCTAAGCTCAGTGGTTATAACCCTACATGAATTAAATGAAAATGAAAAAAGTCAATCAAACTGATTTGGTGCATTTTTCTGATATAGTGTTGTAAAACAAATGATCAGTGAGGGGGCAATAATATATCTCATCCAGCCCCCCACACACACAACTGTTGCCTGGAGACTAATTGATATTTTCCCTGGAGCTCTTTAGCTGTTAGGTGGGGAGATATATATTGTGTAATGGTGGTAAGAAGTGGATGCAGCATGTCGTGGAAGTAGGAGCCCTGACCTTTTACTCCTATTTGAGTTTGTTCATGTTTTGCAGCAGGACAGTTGGTTTTTGTTCCGGTGAGCAATAGTGTGTGTATGTGTGTGTGTGTGTGGGGGGGGGTATACACCTATTCAGTACTGAGAAGGGGACCTCCTTGCATTCACTAGAGCCAGATCCTAAAGGTGTCCGCCCTCCATCTGGCTTGGATGCCCAGGATTAGCACCCAGTAACATTTTAGGAGGGATATAGTGTAATGGCTAGTGTAGTACCCCCATCATTATTTTAAGCACCTCTTTCCAAAAGGGAAGAATGATGTCATAAGTTAGGCCATGTGTAGAAAGGTGCCATCATCTGACAGGCATTTTGGGCACAGGGGGATTTCTTACTATTAAAGGGAAACGTTTGTCTAAGATTAAATTAATCAGTATTGTTATCAATGAAAATCTGCTTTACATAAGCTATTGACTGAACCTGTAACACTTTTAGGGCCAGAATTATATCCATTCAGTTTCCCCTCCCTTTATAGTTGCAGGCATCCATTTACTAAATCACAAGCACAGGAAATGACATCACATCTGGGGAAACACATATAGTCAATAAATAATTTAACCGGGAGAGGCACACTAAGCTGAAGATTGAGTCCAGGTATGACCTGAGAGCACAAGAAAGTTAAGTGACTTGCTTAGGATCATGCAGTAATGCAAGTGAGAATTATGGGATTCAAACCCAGGTCTCCATGTTTAATTGCAGCTCAGAGCCTTAAGCCATTGCACAATACTGCCTCCGTAAAAGGCAGAGGAAATGGAACAAAAAATGCTTTTACCCGCTCCATGGGGATGTGAACTTGTCTCTAATCTTGAAGAGGTTGCTACAGTATAAACAAAAGTTGTGTACTACCAGTGGCAGCAGTTTCCAAGCTGCTTTGGGGTTTATATTGCTTTGTACAATATTTTGTGACATTTCAGTTTAGTAAAATGTTTAGTGCCAGTGTGATTTGCAGAATATTCTGCTACTGTGGTAACACTGTAAATAATGTTTATTCCTGTACCTATATAGTTCCAGTATTTGTTAGCACTGAAGCAGTTGTGTTTAAATTAAATTATTCTGTTGGCATCATGTTCTGTCATTTGTAGGAGTGTGATCTAATGGCTAGAGCACAAGCTTGGGGCCCAGGAGATGAGAGGTTCAAACCTCAGTAAAGTCAAATACTAACTGTGCGACCTTGAGTAAGTCACATAACCCCCAGTGCTCCTGTCCACCTACCAGCAGAAATGAATAGCAGTAGGACCCCACTAGAGATGAGGTGCCGCATCTCAGCTGGACTATTCTGGTAAATAAGTTGTAGCAAAATAATTGTTTTGTGTTGGTGTGTGATGGGATAGATGGCTGTCAGTACAGAACCCATCTGAACATAGGTGCCAGAACCTACAGGTGCGTGTGGGGCGGTGGACATCTCCCACTTTTGCCCATGAGCATTCAAAATGCCCCTAAATGCATGCAATGTCAGAAGGGAAACAATCATGGTCTCTTATTACTACAGTGCCCCCCCCCACACACACATACACACTCACTTTTCCCCATGTTCTAGCATTACTCCTTCTGAAGGTTGCAACATAAAAAAAAAACATCTGTCAAGAACCGATAGGGCTGTGAAGCGCTATCAAGTGACGAAAGTTACACATGTGCGTAGAAATTATTCAACGCCTAGGTGTAACTTGACGATATGTTGGAGGTGTTGCACTAAATTTTCAACATGCCCTTTTTTTGGACCCCTCCTCATGAATAGTGCCAGTGTCATTTTGTTCAATTGTCCCGAAAAGAGATTGCGCAGGCTGAATGCGCTATTCTGTGCCAAAGGTGTGAAAACAGAGTTCAGGCAGGTTGTGGAAAATGAGAGCTGTACAGTTGAGAAGGAGGTGTACAGAAATGGGTGTGCTAAAAATGTGAAGTGAAAATATTAAAAATTAGCGGCGTTAGGACCGTGCATAGAAACTGTGCAGTGCACGCTCACAACACAGTCATTTGTTGGAATTTTTTCACCAAATTGTCAACATGGCCTTTTTTGGACCCCTCCTCATGAACAGTGCCAGTGTCATTTTGTTTAATTTTTCCAAAAGGTGATTGCGCAGAGCAAATGTGCTATTCTGCGCCACAGGTGTGAAAACACATTTTGGGCAGGTTGTGGAAAATGACAGATATACAGTTGTGATGGAGGTGTGCAAAAATGGCAGTGTTAAAAATGTGGAGTGAAAATATTAAAAATTAGTGACATTAGGAGCGTGCATAGAAACAGCAAAATGCACGCTCGTAACACAGTCATTTTTTGGAATTCATTCACCAAATTTGCAACATGGGCTTTTTGGGACCCCACCTTATGAATAGTGGCACTGTCATTTCATTAATCGGTTCCAAAAGGTGATTCCATACAGTGACCGCAAAATTGCCTTTCTGGGCTGCGTAACACAATGACAGTGACAGTTTTCAGAAGGTTGGGTCCCAAGAACCCCATGTTGAAAATTTGGAACAAAAATTCCAAAAAATGTCTGAGATATGAGCATAAGTTGAAAATCCCATCGAATAGCTGCAATAGCACACTTATCTTTAATTCTTCAGTTCGCAGTTGGGCTTTGAAGAGTGCAGATGTGTCCCGGGTCAGAGAAGATGACAGCACTGAGCTCTGGAGGTAAGTATGGGAGTAGGGGAGGTGGGAGGTGGGTGCTCAGTGGGAGGGTGGGGAGGGGACCACAGAGCGCGGAACCGTTTTCAGTTTTGCAGGGGAAACAAACTGACGACGGACCATTTTCTAATTTACAGGACAAGTAAACATGTAAGTACACTGGGGTGGGCTCCCAGTGTGCCACATGACTGCTGACATGGGGATTGGGCACCCCGATGTTCGGCATCCATGGGCAGGGGGCACCAGGACAAAAACACGACGAGGGACCGTTTTCTGTTTTACAGATAAAACCACAATTCGTACACTGGGGTGGGCTCCCAGTGTTGCAATATAACTTCTTGATTTTGGGATGACTTGGGGAAGGGGGCACAAAATATAGAATGGCATTGTGCCACTCGCAACTTGCTGGCACTGCAGCACTGCGCATGCACACGACTCCGTGCATGCGCATGACTTGTGTGCATGCACAGTGCACGCACTGGAATGCAGAAGTAACAGCCAAAATAGTGTGGCTGTTATTCCGTAAGCTGATCATGGTGGAGGGCTTTCAGCTCTGTTGGGCTTTCAGAAGGATACTTCCAAAAGTCCAATGGAAGAAGTTGTGAGATCGGCCGTTTTCAGTGCTAAAAGGCTCTCGCAAAATGGCTGTAGGCTGCACCCACAGCCCTAAAAATCTTTATTTGAACACCATCCAGAAATAGGCTTCTTTTCACCAAAGTAAAAGAAAAAAACACAGCAGATTTGTTTTTTCATTTTATGATTCCAACTGTTTCACTCTGTCTTTCCAGCAGGAAATCTCTAGTAGCCTCTTCTTTTTGAAATACAACCTTTTCACTTCCCTGATGCTCCCAGGTGCAATCATTAAACTATTAAGTGGCTGGTTGTGACAGCTCATCAAGAGGCCTAACTCTTCTTTTTCTCTTATCTTGAAAGAGGCAGTATAGTGCAGTGGTTTAAATCTTTGAGCTACAAACCAGAAGACCTGGGTATCACTTGCTTTATTGTATGAACCTGAGTAAATCACTTAACTTTCTTGTGCTCTCAGGTCGTACCTGGACTTCAGCTTAGTGTGCCTCTCCTGGTTAAAATATTTATTGACTATATGTGTTTCCCCAGATGTGATGTCATTTCCTGTGCCTGTGATTTAGTAAATGGATGCCTGCAGCTATAAAGGAAGGGGAAACTGAATGGGTATAATTCTGGCCCTAAAAGTGTTACAAGTTCAGTCAATAGCTTATGTAAAGCAGATTTCCATTAGTAACAATACTGATTAATTTAATCCTAGATGGATGTTTCCCTTTAAACTGTTGCATACGCACAGATGTGACTACCTCCACATCCTTACCCCATAGACCACCAAATCCTACTTTACTAAAGCCCTTAACCACTCTCTCTTTAGTAGCGACTCCCTAGACATGCGGCTTCTCCTACTCGCATTCCAGTAAGTCCTTACCGCTCTCACTCATTTCCTCAACCTCCCCCTCTGTCAGTGAAAATATCCCACTCGCTGGAAATCTGCCTACATCACCCCGGTACATAAGAGTGCAGACCGCACCTCCCCTAATAATTACCTCCCCATCTCCATCCTACCCCCTCTATCCAAAGCATTAGAGCGTATAGTCTCCGATCAACTCACTGACCACCTTATCAAAGATAACATGCTATGCAACCAGCAACATGGTTTCTGAAAGGGATACAGTACCACCACCGTGCTCCTAGAGCTTACCTCACATATCCACACTGCCTTAGATAGCGGCCACCTCACAGGAGCTATCTACGTGGACCTCTCTAAAGCATTTGATACCATCAACAATGCCCACTAACTAAACACACTCGCTCACAATGGTCTCTCCAATGAGGTAGTAAACTGGTTCACCAGCTATCTGTCTGATAGAACACAGCTGGTTAGGGTAGGGTAGGCAATGTCCTATTCTCCAGCCTCCCTGACGCTCTGGTGTCCCTCAGGGCTCCATCCTAGGCCCCCTGCTATTCTGTCTATACCTAAACTCCCTCCTATCGGCCTGTCCCACCAACCTACTCTTATACGCTGATGATACCGTCCTTTTTGCAACTGATCTGGACCCCCTGAAACTCCACCAAACACTCCAACACTCACTCCATGTGACTGAACACTGGCTCACCTCCCAGCGCCTAATAATTAATTACAGTAAGACAAAAATCATGATTTTCTCCCACCCACAGAACCCACTGAAGAACCTCTGCCCCCAATTTATTACTGTAAACCGAACCCCCCTCGAACAAGTGGACACCTTCAAATACCTAGGGATCATACTTGACCTGGCCTGCAGCTTTAATCAACATATTCAGCGGCTATCCACTGCCCTAAACTCTAGACTTGGCGTACTTTATTGGTACAAACACTGCCTCACCCCTGAGGCTCTATGTCTCACCATTAACTCCGCTGTCCTTTCGCTGCTAGACTATGGCATTCTAATCTACAGAGCTGCTCCCACCTCTGTCCTTAATAGACTTCGACTTGTACTAAACAAGGCCTGCCGACTCATACTCGGATGTGATCGCTCCATGCACACTTGCTCCCTCTACAGCGCCACTAACTGGCTAAACTTTGACAACAGAATCAAATACCACACCTGCTTGATGACCAAAAAGATAACCCTAGGCCTCACCCAAACTACCCTAAACAAAATCATCCACCCAGAACCCCCTGTCAGAGTCACACGTAACTCAAGCAAACCATTACTAAGGGTACCCCATTGCTGGACCTCCAATTCCAAAGAACTTTCAGTTACAATGCCCCATCTTGGACCAATGCACTCCCCACTCTAATATCCAACGAAACAAGATTAGGCCTTTTTAAATCTAGTCTAAGGAATCATCTCCAGGCCTCCAGCCCATGTGATTGCCCCTAGACCAGCCTCTAATCAGGCTCCAGACCCAATTCCCACAGAAACTCTGTCTTGACAAACAGCCTCTCCCCTACCTTGGGCTGTGCTAAACCCCGATATTCCATGACGTCCTCATTTATAGTTTCACTTTCGTATCTAGTGTATATCTCAATGGGATATTATATAATACATAGCTACCTGTGTATAGTTTCACTCTTGTATCAAAGTGTATATCTCAATGTGCAATTATGTAATTCACAGCAACCTGTATGTTTTCTGTTACCCCTGTACCTCATAAAGGATAACATGGAACCATTATAATCTCACTATGTTGTAATACACAGCAACCTGTCTGTTTCTGTTTCCCTGTACCGCACTATGTATGACGTGGAACCTTTGTAAATGAGTCTCTGACTCAAAGGTCTTTCTGATTATCTCAAATAAATAATAAAAAATATAGGTTCTGTATGAGCAGTTTAACCAAACTTGTCATAGACGGTTGTTATGTGAACAATTCAAGAAGTGTGAGATAACTGCCTTCCACACCCGGGGGGGGGGGCAGCTATGTCAAGGTTAGTACTCCATTTAGCTGTGATGCCAAAGTAGGGTCTTCCATATTTCCTAGAGCAAGTTTATAAAAGGCAGTTAATGGTCTAGTCTTGGGCTGAGGGGCATATATAATTACCTTAGCCAGGGAATGGTCACATACATTGTACGAGGGTTCCAGAGGATGGATGAGTTACTTCTAAACCTGTAGGTAGGCAAAAAAGTCCCCCACCAGAATTAATATGGACCGTCTTAGGTCCACAAATGACCATAGGGCTCCCCACTCAAAGAAGTTACCAACATTCCTAATCCCAGGTTTGTGCCATGTGAAAAGGGCTTAATGCAGGAAGACACTGTCCTGGTTTACACTTGAAGGCTTCCGTAAGTAGGACAGCTCTGGAGATCCCAGGTGCATGTTGTATGTGCTTGTGTATAGGTAGCAGAGCTTCCAGCAAAGTTTTAGTAAAGGGGTTGCCTATATTACTGGACTGTGCAATGCCTAAAGAAGGGGATAAAAATCCCACATCTAAGGACTTGCCAAAGTCCCCCTCTTTCAGAGCCATCCATTCTGGCTTGGCTATTTCATCTGGTTGGAGTAGAAAGGCCAACTTCAAGGATTAATAGTACATTTTAAAGTTGGGTATGGCCACCCCTACCCCCCTTAATGGCTGCTGCAGGATGGTTTCTGTGTATTCGGGTGGGCTTACCCTTCCATAAGAAGGTGTGCAGGATGGAGTCCAATTGTCTAAAGTAAGAGAATGAGGCCCTAACCAGTAGGGACTGAAACAAACGCAGGCACTTGGGCAAGGTTCACATTCATATTGCATTAGCCCTATCAATAAGTATCAGAGGGAGGTGGGGGGGGGCAAAATTTTATATTTGACTCTTAAATTTGAGAGAGGGTGCTGTGATGTGGAGAGCCAGTTCTGAGTGCTGTATCATTTTTTTTAATATAAAATGTATTACTGACTGTCTCTGCTGAGAAATCTGGTACTCTTAGAATGACCTCACTCATCCCCCTCCCCCCAAGTTTCAGCTGAAAGATGAAAGCCATGAGAAAATGCTGAAAACAGCATGTGAGATCACACACACTCAGTTTTTAGATTCCAGGTGTTACTTGGAAGGCCTGAACCTAATTACAGGGTGGTAGAAGCTTGAGTTGAGCATATCCATTTTATAGCGTTCCAAAGGGAAACCAGGTTTAGCAAACTGGTGCAAGGTTGTAAATGCTCCTGAAGCCTGTGTGAGGGAGGATGCAGCACGGATCAAAGAGATGTCGTTTGAAACATGTGAGTTATGCTGTGGTTGCAAAAGGGAATACTTTGAAAAGACATTCTGGTTTTTTTTATTAGATATATTTTTATATATAATCTGACAGAGGAGGAGCTAGATGACCTCACACAAAAGAGGTTGTCAAATACAGTTTACTTTAAGGAATAATTCTGTTTTACTTAGACACTTTTACCTAGATTCTGACAAGAAAAAATCTGTAGCACTTTTAAGCAGGTATTTAGAGAGAGAGAGACCAATCTAAATACTCCAGTAGGAATTGCACTGTTTAAACCTGTTTTGTTTAAGTGATTGTACGCCTTGGGATATAATAGTTCTGTATTGTATGTTTTACATATTTTTATCTATTGTAGTAAAATTCTTTTTAGAGCATACTTGGTCTGTCTTTGAATTTCTTTTAGTTGTAAGAAAAGTATATATGGTTATAGCAGACAATAGACATAAGCTTGAATGGTGATATCAAACTGGAAAGAGAAGCGTTTTAAATCTGAGGTCTTTATTAAAGTTTTTAAAGGTTCATCTCTGTATACCTGGTTAGGTGCCCATAGGCAAAGATATCTGGCCCCCCGAAGACAGAACTATCTGAGCCTGTACATTGGGTACGCTAGCAAGAGGTTCACAGTTTGAATCCCTCCAAGACTTGAGACCAAAGGTTGATCCAAACTCACAAAACAGACAAGAGGGTTACCTTGTTCTGTTAAACTGTTCACAAGACTGCGCTTGGAGGTTGGCACTTTGTGAGTAGAGGGCCTGACCTGCTAAGTGGGTTTGTGACAGGGGCTTGTAGTTGAATTTATGCGGAGTGGATGGTGTTCTAGTCAGCTGTATTGCCAGGTATTTTACCACCTGCACCACTTGGCACCCCATTGGGTTATTGTCTAGGAAGGTGTAGTTTTGCCTCCCCACAGGGAGTGTCCTAAACTAGAAACATAGAAACATAGAAATTGTCAGCAGGTATGTGCAAAAGATACATGCAGCAGCTTCTAAATCCTAGCTCACTGCTCTAACCCTAGCCCACTGCTTCCTCTTACTTACCTAGAAATTAGCTGCCTTGATACTCCGAAACAAGCACTTGGTACCTTTTTTCTGTACTTGCATTTTTCTATGTCATTGTCATTTTTATGCAACATGTTAATGCTTGCCCATAATTCTGTCCTTGAATTTGTACTGTTTTTTTGATTATGCAATCTGTAACTACCTGTCTGTGTCAAAGGACCTCCTTGTGAATGAGCTTGCTCAATGGAGTTTTCCTACAATAAACTTGAACTTGAACTTTTGCTCCATTTTATTTTATGACCACCCAGCGTGCTGTATCCTAACAACAGGCCTGCCAGTTGCACACCTACTTATTCGCTTGCATCTTCTCCTCTGAAAAATACTTCCCTCCTGTACCTTATTTACCCCATGAGGTATTTATAGGTCTCTATCAAGTCCCCCTCTCCCTCCTGTCTTCCAGTGTGTATGTGCTGTGGCCCTTCAGTCTCTCCTCGTAGGGCTTCCGATGCAACCCCTGCACCATTTTAGTTGCCCTCCTCAGGACAGCCTCCACCCTATGTCCTTCCTTAGATGTGCTGTCCAGAACTGGACACAGTACTCCAGGTGGGGTGTTACCAGCAGTCTATACAGTGGAAACACTACCTCCCTCATTATACTGGCTATACCACTCCCTATGCACCCCAGCATCTCACTGGCCCTACTTACTGTCTTGTCACACAATCTTGCCACCTTGAGGTTATAAGATATGATTACTTCCAGGTCTCTTTCCTGTTTGGTGACTGTCAATACCTCTTCTCCCATTTTGTACTCCTCTGAGTTTCTCTACTCTCAGTGCATGATTTTGTACTTTTTCGCATTGAAACCCAGCTGACATGCCCTTGACCACGTCTCATGTTTTCTCAGGTCTCTGCACATTCTTTCCACCCTGTCTGGAGTGATTATTATAATTATAATTTATGACTATAATTAATGATCATTGTTCTGATTATTAATCACTCAGGCATTTCAATGTAATGGATTCAGCAGTCACACCCATTTAATTCCAGTGATTAATTTGTTGAAGACAGAGGTTTGCCTCATGGTACTCTTTGAATAACTGTGTCCTAATCTAGAAACATAGAAACATAGAAATTGTCAGCAGATAAGGACTGCTAGGTCCATCCAGTCTGCCCATAGTCCCTATACATGTATGTGTCCACTCACACCAAGTGGTCAATGGCTTGTCATCACTCCCTTCCCACCCCAGGTTCCCCTGTGCTTGTCGAGGCATGTTTAAACCCCTCCACTATGCTTACTCCTACCATCTCTTGTGGCAGACTTTTCCAAGCGTTCACCATCCTCTCTGTGTAGAAAAACCTCCTCACGTTACCTCTTAATCTATCCCCCTCCAATTTCATATCGTGCTCCCTCATTCTGGTATCTTTTCTACATTGGAAAAGATCCCTCACCTGCACCTTGTTTATGCCCTTGAGGTACTTAAACATTTCTATCATGTCGCCCCTTTCTCTCCTCTCCTCCAGAAGGTACATATTGAGGTCTCTTAGCCTCTCCTCATATGTTTTGTGGTACAAACCATGCACCATCTTTGTAGCCTTTCTCTGGATAGCCTCCAACTTGTATATGTCCTTACGCATGTGTGGTTATCAGTACAAACACAGTACTCCAGGTGAGGCCTTACCAGTGTTTTATACAATGGCATCACCACCTCCTGCCTCCTCCTACTAGTAATACCTCTGCCTATGCACCCCAGCATGCCACCTCCCTGCAGCCTTTGCGCACTGCTTTGAAACCTTAAGGTCATCAGATATGATAACCCCTAGGTCCCTTTCCTCTTTGGTGACAGTCAGCACCTCCCCCCATCCTGTAGTTCTCCCCAGGGTTCCCCCTACCCAGGTGCATTATCTTGCACTTTTTTGCATTGAACATCAGTTGCCACACCTCCGACCATCTTTCAAGCTTCTCCAGGTCCCTCTTCATTTTCTGCACCCCTTCTGGAGTATCCACCCTGTTGCAGATCTTGGTGTCGTCTGCAGATAGGCATACCTTTTCTTCCAGGCCCTCTGCAATGTCACTAATGAAGACATTGAACAGGACTGGTCCCAGTACTGATCCTTGTGGCACTCCTCTGGTCACCCCTCTCTCCCTGGATTGGATCCCATTTACCACCACCTTCTGTCCATCAGCCAGTTTCTAGCCCAGTGCATAACCTTACGCCCCATGCCCAGATGACTCATCGTGTTCACTAGCCTTCTGTGTGGGATGGTATCGAAGGCTTTGCTGAAATCTTGGTAGGCAATCTCTATGGCCCCTCCCCGATTCACTTCCCTAGTCACCCAATCAAAGAAATATATCAGATTCATTTGACAAGACCTTCCTGATGTGAATCCACGCTGCCTCAGACCCTGGGCACCAATGGATTCCAGATGTGCCACTATCCTTTCTTTCAGCAGTGTCTCCATGATCTTCCCCACCACTGAGGTGAGACTGACTGGCCTGTAGTTTCCCACTTTCACCCTACTGCCATTTTTGTGCAGTGGGACCAGATGTGCCCTCCTGTAGTCCTCTGGAACCACACCTGTGTTGAGTGACTCTGTGAACAGGGTGGCCAGAAGCACTGCTAGTTCCCCTCTCAGCTCTCTTAATATCTTTGGGTGTATGTCATCTGGCCCCATGGCTTTATCCACCTTCAGCTTTATGAGTTCCTCAAGAATTCTGTCCACTGTGAATGGACTGGTGTCCACTTATCCCTCCCCCCGATTGCCTCTGCTCCCCAACTGTGGTCCTTGACCCGCCCTCTCCTCAGTGAATACTGAACGAAAACATTTGTTCAGTATTTGTGCCTTGTCTAGATCCCCCTCCTTGTACTCTCCCTCCTCCCCTTTGAGCCTCACAACCCCCCCATTTTTTCTTCTGTTGCTGATGTACCTATAAAATGTCTTGTCCCCTTTTTTCACAGTCCATGCTAAACCCTCCTCCGTCTGTGCCTTGGCTTTCCTAACAGCCTTCCCTGCTTCTCTTAGACATTCAAGGTACACTTCCCTGTCCTCCTCCCTTTGTGTCCCCTTATACTTCCTGAAACTTGCTCTTTTAGCCTTTACTTTGTCTCCCACCTCTTTAGAGAACCATAGTGGTTTCTTTCTTCTTTTCCCTTTGGCCACTATCCTAATACACTGGTTAGTTACCTCCATAATGGCTCCTTTTAGTCTCCCCCCCACTGTTCCTCTACCCCCTCCATTACCTCTAGCTTCTCCAGGGCTGCTTTTAAACATCTACCCATTTCATTGAAATCTGCCCTCCTGAAATCTAATACTGTTGCCCTTGTGTGGCTTAACTGAGTCCCTGTCTCCATGCCAAACCATGCCATGTGGTGGTTGCCACTGGATCCCAGCTGCCCTTTCACCTGGATTCCTTTGACTCTATTACTATTGGTCCATACCAGGTCTAGAATCTATTTGTCCCTGGTTAGCTCATGCACCAGCTGTCTGAGTCCAACCCCCTGCAGGGATTCCAGGATGGCTGTGCTTCTGTCTGAAGCAGCTGCCTAGGTGGTCCAATCCATGTCTGGCATATTGAAATCTCCCATCAACAGGATTTCACCTTTAGCTGCCATGTCATGAATTTCCTCCACTAGTACCCTGTCCACTTCCTCCCTCTGTGCCAGAGGTCTGTAGATCACCTCTGTATGTATTACAGTGCCATTTTCTGGTTCAAGGGTGACCCATATTGCCTCAGCCTCCCTTGCCTTCCCTGTACTTATGTAGCCTTTATGCCTTCTCTGATATACAGGCCCCCTCTCCCATTTTACCTTCCCTGTCCCTTCTGAACAGTGCATAGCCTGGTACATTGATGTCCCAACTGTGATTAGCAGAATACCATGTCTCTGTTATTACTGCTATGTCAAGGTCTGAATCCGTCATCAAGGCTTCCAGGTCTGGAACATTATTTCCCAGACAGTGGGCATTTGTGAACATGACCTTCCATGTTTTACACCCTGCTCCCTCCGTTCTTGCGTTCTCTACTTTGCGTCTTGCCCCCCACCCCGGTATTCACATTCATGTGCTCTTGCCCCCCCCTTATCCCCCCTTATACATGTTTTGCCTGCCTGCCCTTCACTACTCGCTTCAGTTGTTCCTGTTGTCAACTTGTACTTTTGCATGTTCCCACCGGGGGTTCCTAAGCCACATGTCTCTCCTGGCTCTCACTCTTGGCAAGTTCAAATGCTCTCTGCTGAAGCATTCCAACTTCTCACTAAGGACTGAGGTCCCCTTTCCGGACAGATGCAGGCCAGCCTCCTGATACAAGCTCGCATCAGCCCAGGTTGCACCCCAGTCCCCAATGAAGTAAGATCCTTCCCTTCCACACCAATCCTTCAACCAGGATTTGAAGGTTCGGATGTGGTGTGCCCTGGCCTCCCCATGCCTTGGACAGGTAGCGCCTCTGAGAATGAGACAGAATGTGCCACCTGTTTCATGTCCTCCCCCCGCCAGGCTTCCTGAAATCCTCCTTTACTCTGGCTAACTCTTCCCTTCTCCTCACCAGGTCATTGGTCCCCAGGTGGACATCCAGCTTCTCCCTCCAGGCTATCGCCCTAGTGATCCTATGGATTTGCTTCCCATCCCTCCATGTAGTGCTTCCTGGGAGGCACTTGACCTCCCTCTCCCCCCTGCTAGGTGTCCCTAATTTCACACCCCGGACAATAGAGAACCCCACTAGGAGAAACTTCCTCTTCCTTCTATGGGGTCCCTTGCCCCCTTCCCTGAGGCTCCAGCTTGGAGGTCCCAACCATCCTCCCTGGTCCCAGCTGCGGGTGCCTGTGTGGGGCATTCCCGTTCCTCCAAAACAGTGAAGGAGTTATTAAGCTGGACCGGTTGAGGGATGTTCCTCTGACCCCTCCCCACCCTCACAGAGCCCACTGTGGTCCAGTCACTATTCTTCCTGGGCAACTGTTGAAGTTCATGTTGTGGACCCGGTGGTCTCTGGGTGGTGGTGGACACTGCCTGCAACCTGGCCACCTCTGCACGGAGACAGGCAACCTCCTCCCTCAGCCCAGAGAGGTGCCTGCAGATAGGGCAGCATTGCAGCCCCAGAACATCTCCCTGAAGTCTGCTGCTCCACACCGACTGCACCACACCACTCCTGTCATGTCTGATGTGACAATATAATCTAGGTATGCCCTCTAGATGAACCCCTATGCTCCTCCCTGTCTTCGGTGTGGAACTTTCTGTGTGGTGTAGGAAGGTGTAACACTTTGGGCCCACACCCTGTAAAAGGAGGACTAACCCAGGGGTGGGCAGGTGGGAGTACCCCCGGACTGAGTCCAGAAACAATCAGCCGAGAACCTCTCTACCCTATGTTCACAGAGGACAAGCCCCAACGATCAATAAAATGATCCCCCAAAATCTGCTGAAATGTGAGACCTACACTTAAGGTAACAGACTCAGCCAAGTACAAACAGTTACAAGCTTGCCAGCAACTGAATCCTTCACTCCTGCCCAAACAAAATGGGGAATCACACTGAATGACAGATAGGAAAAGACCTCAGTTTCAAACCACACTAATCCCCTGAAATATGAGACCTGCACTTAAGGTAACAGACTCAGCCAAGTACAAAGAGTTACAAGCTCGCCAGCAACTGAATCCTTTCCTCCTCAACTGAGTTCAGTGTTCAATGTTCCATGCCCCCCCCCACCGCTTTTACCTGCATCACATGAAAGAATAGCGGTTGTAAATCCATGAGGTTGAGGAGGGTAGTCAGATGCCATCAAGACACACAAAAGAAATAACAGTTTCAGTAAGCATTTGGAAACAAAATTCCTAAGGGGCTTTGCAAGACTCAGATACTAGGGACATGGGTCAAACTGAAGCAATTTGAGACTGAACTAAGCACAAGTGGTCAGTGTAGGTTTCCAAAGGTCTACCCTGCTGTCTGCTCCACTCTACTCTCTCCCCACCACACCCAGATTCCCGGCCCCAGTCACTCATTCAACCCAACATTATTTTAGAACAAAGGGAGGGAACCCATGAGTACCATGTGGAATAGATGTGTTCTGTGTATGGGTGTGAGTTATTTGCTCACAACTTTCTCAGGCAGTACTGGATGAAATAGAATGTCCCCTGATTGTGCAAGCCTGACATTATATATGGGTGAAAAGCTAGCCTGGGAGTCAGGATACAGATTCAGATGGCAGAACCAGTTGCTTGGGCAGATTGGCAGCCCTCTGCCACCACATCCTCTCAGTTCACAAATTTCTCTGCCTCTCAGAGGGATATAAAGAAAGGAGATGGCTAGTCAGATCTGGAGATCCGGAAATAGGAGGGGAACAGATGGGTGAACTCCTATCCCTTTCTATGGAGCTTCGCCTTCAGGTCTCTGAATTGGTGTCATTTCAGTTGGAGGTCTTTGCTATAATCTTGGAAAATTAGCACTTTCCCATGTTCCATGGTGATGGGGCCATGTGCTTTTGCAGCCCTCAACATTATGCCTTTGTCCTGATATCCTAAATATTTCACCAGAAAGTGTCTTGGCTTTTTTGCCCAGTTTTAGTTTGGGTGCAGTCCAATGAGCCCATTTGATTTCAGAGTTGCTAGCTTCTGGACCCCATTTTCAAATTTTCCACCAGCCATTTCTGAATATTTGTGGCAGGAGATTTGCCCTCCAAGCCTTCAAACAGCCCAATTATGTACAAATTAGAGCACCTTGCTGTATCCCCTTGATCACCTGCATAATCTACATAGAAACATAGACTTTGATGGCAGATAAGGACCGCTTGGCCCACCTAGTCTGCCTATTTCCCTACCTAGAGGATAAGCTGTAGATCCTATTTAACCAATAGCCTATTTCTTCCTACCCCCCACAAAAATTGCCTTATGTCTGTCCCATGCATTCTTGAATTCTCCCACAGTTTTAGACCCCACAACCTCCTCAGGAAGGCTGTTCCACTCGTCCACCACCCTCTCTGTGAAAAAATACTTCCTCACATGGCCCCTATAAGATCTTCCACTTGTTTCATTAGGACATTTTCCCTGGTTAAATCCATAATGGTGTCCTCTAGCACACTCGCTCACATTTTGACCTCATCGAGTTGACTGGAATGCAGTGGTGGTCATTTTTGTTAAGTGGAGGTGGTACTTTGCAAATATAAGATTTGGGCTGTAACATTTTCAAAGCCTGGTTTTACTTCAGTCTGAAGACTGGCAATTAAAGATGGCAGAGAGGCAGTCACTTGGTTGGTTTCTTTGTTGTGCTCTTTCTCACTAGCAGCAGACATGTTTTGCGATCTGGTATGGCCCTCTGCATCTTGGGGAGCAGGAAGCTTACTGGACTGGGTTGCTGGTATAAACAGTAGCTGGCTCAACCATTTTAGTGGCCTCCAGCTTGCCATAAGTTGCCTTGATCAGGTGAGTTCACTTTTCTTACACAGTTCTTGCACAAAATGAAGGTTCTAGGCAATTAGTTACAGTGCTGTGTGGGAGCTAAAATAAGACACATCCACCATGCTGCTTGGTCAAGCCACACCCCCAACAGAATTAGTATTATACAATCTACTATATTGCAGTGAACAGTAAGTAAAAAAAAAAATGTTTTTGCATGCAAAGTACAAAGTGGGACCAGCCCCACACTTGGGTGTGGAGGTCTTATTGACTGTTCCCCTGTAAACACTGGATCTGATTCTGTTCTTGTTCCATCTTTATAAGAATTTTTAGTAAATTCAGTGAGTGTTTCTGATTTACAGATTGCACTCACACTGTGTCCATGTTCCATTGTAGAACTCAGTGGTTCAGGGGGACGTAAACTACATTATACAACTCTAATATGGTACTTTCCACCAGAGTAAAAAACAGAAACACCCAGTGTGGTTGCAAGGAGGCCAGTATAGATGGCACAATAATAGAACTGGAATTAGAATTTAAAAATATCTTCTACTTGGAAAATTAACTCACTAATTCAGCGCAGTTTAGCTTTGAAGTCTCATACAATGTTGTTTTAAAAGTGCTCAGCTTTGTTGCTGAATTTTGATTTTCTGTGAGGAATTATTTCCATCATGAGATGCACAGTAACTTAAAGCCTTTGTCCCTGTTGCCTTTTTGCCTTTGAAACCCTAGTAGGCACAACTTAGGTCTGTAACTGATATTGTGAGTTGGTACCCATCATCATACTTGTGAAATAATTAGGTGCCAAGTTTACCTGCCCATATTAGATCTGCCAACATGGTGGGGGCACGATGGGGGCTTTGAAAGGGCACAAAACTAGCATATTGCATTATTTTTTTAATTTGTATGTATTAATTATTGTCAAGGCAAAGGTTAGGAAGCACTGGAAAAATCAGGAGCAGTTATAATATTCACAAGTAGCATTTTATTATTATCAAAAACATTAGAATAAAAATAATAATAATAAAAAATTGTGCAGAATATTTTTTTACATAGGCAATTCAAACAAATCAATGTCCTTTCTCTGAGGGTATATCCAATTGTAAATTTCATTTTGTCTCTCAAATAAAATATTACTCTCTTTATATAAGAAGTCTTTGCCTGGCAATTAATTTCTGCATTCTGAACTCATTAAGAAATATCCTATTTCTCACAAAATGCATCAGCATTTTGCCAATTTCTTTCCTTGCAGGTGCAACAAAATAGAACATTGTGTTCCACAACTAATCTCTTGTCCACAACTCTGCAAATAAGCTTGTGTAGGTAAACCCCCTGAGTTCCAAATATTTTTTCCAATCATTTCAACAATATAACTACATGCATTTTCAAACCATGGGATCCCAGTTTCACATACAGATTCACACATATTTTTATAATCACAGATAAGCAAGGAGGAGGAAGAAAAGATAAAAACAACAAGAAACAGCAAGTGAAGGCAGGGAGATATTGGGAGGGGAAGAACTGCGAGACCGTCGGAGTGATCAATTCCTAGGTCTCACAAAAAAAATCTGATTGTGCAACCAGACAAGAGACAGAAAAGGGAAGGATAGACTAGATCCTTGCTTTTAACTCTGTCTATATAACAAATGGGACAGGTTTCTATTTAACCCTGTCACATTTATTATGTAATTACTTAAACATCTTGAATTCTTGAAAGGGGGGATATGATAGAGACCTACAAGTACCTACAAGGTACAGGTGGAGGGGGCTGTTTAAAATGAAGAAGTGTGACAGAAAAAGAGGGCATACAAAGAAGTTAGAAGGGGAGAAGTTTAAAAGTGATGTGAAGAAATACTACTTTGCTGAAAGGGTGGTAGACACTTGGAACAGCCTGCCATCAGAAGTAGTGGGGGCACAAACAGCGGGAGTTTCAAATATGCATGGGATAGGCATTTATTTATTTATTTGAAAAAGTTTCACCAGGAAGTACATACAGAGCTGTAATAGCTCATTTCCAGATGCATCCTGGGGGAAGGGGAATACATAAGAGCAAACATATACAATCATTTACAGAGAGCAAAATCACTTGAACAGTTACAAAGCAAGGTTTATATATCTAGATATACATACATACATATATACGTATGAATATGGCAGCAGAAACAGGCCAAATGGCCTATCAAGTCTGCTTGAGTGTGCAGCTAGTGCCCCTAGATCACAGCTGCCCCACTCCCTCCCTCTCTCCCCTCTGGCAATTTCTCATTACTACTTACGCAGACCCCCCCATGCCCTGTCCCATGCCCTTTTGAAAGCACTCACCATCCAACATGATACCACTTCCTCTGGTAGGGTATTCCATTTCAACATCACCCTTTCTGTGAAATAATGTCTCCTCATCTCTCTCTCCCCTTCCTAAATCTGCCCCCTTCCAATCTTAGCCCGTATTACAACAATGTGTTGCAACAACGTGTTACAGTTACAACAAAAGTTATGCTATACATATTCGTTGGTTTACAGAGGAATCAAGACATAGAACACACAAAGTGTTTATTATACATTTCAAGAACATGCACTTTGGCAACATATTCATTGGTTTACAGAGGAACCAAGGCATAGAAAACGCAAAGTGCTATTATACGTTTCAAGAACATGGACTTTGGCAGGGAAAGTGCTAGATCCAACCAGATTAGGTAGTCTGTGCAGTTACTAGGGTATGGGTAGAGTGTTGTTAGATTATAGTAGGGGTAGGAGGGAGATAGGTAAGGTCAGCCAAAAGTCCTTCCCCCCTTTGGGATGTGGAAAACCCCGCAAGGGGCTGGCAGGGCATAATAGGCATGAGAGGATTTGCTCAAAAGTTGCTTAGGCATTGTAGGGGGTGGAAGGAAGAGTGAGGACCCGGGGGGGGAGGGAGGTGGTTAGGTGCAGTTGCAAGAGGGAACTATGTGGTGGTGGAGAAGGAGCGCTAGAGAGCGGGGGACTGGGCACAGTGAATATTTAATGGAAGGGAGTTCCAGATGTTTGGGAAGTGGTAAGAGAAGGCAGTGCACCCAGAAATAGTATGCCGGAGGAGGCAGACTTAGCATAATAATAATAATAAATAAACAGGAAGGGGAGAGTGTCACCCAAAGACCAGTTAGGGTCTGTGGAGACGGAATACTCAGGGAACATCTGTGCATACTGGGTGGGCCAAGTGGTCCTTTTCTGCTGACATATTATATGTTTCTATGAAATCTGCTGTTAGCTGGAGCATGCTGCACCTGTGGAGTAACCCTCTATGTCTAACCGGAAATTTATTTATTTTTATTTATTTATGTTCTGTACTGTGTTTGTTGTGCTCACTCTGTACGGAGTCCTGAGCCTCAGGGAAAGGGTGCCATGAAAATATTAATTGCACTGCTGCATTGCTTTGCCTATGCACCCATTTCCTTCCACACAATCATTAACCAGTGTAGCATTCTGTATTTACTGGGTAATAAGGTATTTAATTTACCACAGAGATCCCAATGATGAGTACTGGTATTACAACTTAAAGTAGAACTGCCTTGAATCTGCAAGCCTGTGTTTTCTGTAGGAGCTGTGTTTTAATACTAGTTTTCTGTTTTAGTTCCATCTGCACTGGCCTTGTAATAGATTCACTATGGGGTTTCTTTTTTACACTCTGGTGGGCAGTACCATTTTAGAACTGTATGATGTACTTTATTATGTCCTTGTTACAGAACTTACATTGTTTTCAGAATACATTCATGTTCTGCTCTGGAACTCTGTGGCCCAAAGGGGACATAAACTACATCATGCAGTTATAAAACTACACTTACCAGCAGTGTGTTAGTCAGAAACATCCACTGTATTTACTAAAAGGTCAGTAAAGGTGGGACAATAACAAAAATGCATCAGATATATGAAAAACAGCATCTACTTGGAAAATTACTTACAGGTTCAGTGCAGTTCTCCTTTAAGACAAACCTGCACAATTTGCTATGCAACTCATCAAGCCTCTTCAGTCTTCATACTACAGCATGTTGAGATACTGTACTACTTCCCACACTTTGAAGAGGAAAAGGAGATGGTGCAGAATAAGGCTCCACATCTCAGTCATGGAAACATAGACAGTGCCAGTAGAAAAAGACTGATGATCCATCCAGTCTGCCCACAGTTCCCTATCTATCCCCAGGACCTAATTGTCATCCAGGCTACCAGACCTCACTATCCTCCCCCCTACTCTTTTCCTTGCTGCTAATGCCCTGAGTAACCACAATAGCCTTCACTCTGTCACAACCATGCTTGAAACCATTTATCAATCAATCAATCAATCAAACTTTAACCAGGCATTAACATAATTGAACAAGTTCATTTGCAAGATGGTCCTGGACACATAGTACAAATTCAATTACAATAAATATCATCATGACATAACATAACATACAGATAACGTTCAGATTCAATAAGTTACAGCTGCAAATAATATCTAGCATTACTGATTACTGGCTGTGTACATGCGCATACAAGCCCTTTCAGTAGGTTTGGGGGCTACTGTTAGGAGGAAGGGTGAGGAAGATGCAGGAGGGAGAAGGGAGAACAAGGCAAGGAGTCAGTATAGACAGTAAAGTGGCAGACACAGGGTGGGTACAGGAATCCTGCTACAGGACGAATGCCCTGGAAGGAATCCGCAGGGGGAGAAAAAGGGAGCCAGGGGAAGGGAAGTTATACTAAGAGGAGGTTGGCCGCAGAGGGAATAGGTGGCCAGCATGGTTCACGAGCAGGGTGACTTCCAACTAAAACATCCAAAAATTACCTGAAGCAGTTACACACAGTGTTCAGGGACTGGTAAAGCAACTGTCTGAATACATGGGAACTGGGCAGGTGGGAGCATTTGAGTAATTTCTGAGTGTTATTCCAGAGTGATAGGAGGAAAGAGCTGATGACAGTCGAGCCAAGGTGTGTCCTCATCCTTGGTATGTTGAAGAGGACAAGAGTGGAGTTCCATAGGCCATGGGTACCAAAAGATTGTTCAAACATGTTACCAATGTTGGGTGGGAGCTTGTCTGAGAGCACCTTAAAGAGCCAAGTGAGGGTGTTTCTTTGCCTCCTGAAGGAGAGAGATGGCCAGTCCAATGCCTGATAAAGCTGGCAGTGGTGAGTCCGCAAGAGCATATCAAATATGACTCTCAAAGCACAATGGTAAAGTGTATCAAGCTTTTGAAGTGCATACTGGGGCTGTGACTATATAGAAAGTCAGCGTAGTGAAGCAGAGGCAGAAAGGTTGTATGAACCAGCCATTTCCTAGCTTCAAAAGTAAGAAGATGTCTTATGTGGTAAAATATACCAAGACGCTGTCTTAATTTTTTTGACAGTTCACTTA
Source organism: Neoceratodus forsteri (assembly GCA_016271365.2). Lineage (NCBI taxonomy): Eukaryota > Metazoa > Chordata > Ceratodontiformes > Ceratodontidae > Neoceratodus > Neoceratodus forsteri. Next base: position 91,793,200 of record CM028136.1, read on the forward strand.
GATGACCAGTAAAACTAAGCTTGTTATCCAGCCAGACTCCCAGGTATTTGAATTTGTCCACTATTTCCAGAGATTCACCCAGGAGGGTAATAATCTGACGGACACCAGGTGTCCCCAGATTGAGTGGGGGATGTGGGGAGATGATCATGGCTTTTGTTTTTTGGCATTGAGCAGGAGCTTAAGGCTCAGCAGATTATGCTGGAGCGTGAAAAATTCATGCTGTAACTCCTTGTGTGCAAGATCTAGAGAGGGGTTGGTTGTGTATAGGACTGTATCATCTGAGAAGAGATGTGCATTTCCAGCAAGAAGGCCAGAGTCAATTCTATTAATGTAGATGGCAAAGAGGATAGGTCTCAGGATAGATCCTTGTGGTACACCTCGAGGCAAGGCTTTAGGTGGGGACAGTTCCCCTTGAACTTTGATTTGTTGCCTTCGATTTGTAAGGTAACAATGGAATTATTTGACTGTGGCACTGTTTAGGCCAATACAACCCAGCAAATTAAGAAGGATGGAGTGGTCAACTGTGTCGAAGTCTTTGCTAAGATCTAGGAAAAGTGCATAGATGTGCTGTTTCATGTCCAGAGCTGTTAACCAATAGTTCAACACTTTTGCTAGAGCCGACACAGTACTGTGCTTTGGGCTGAACCCTGAGTGGGCTGGGTTGAGGATATTTTCGCAGTCCAGGTAGTGCCTGAGTTGTGAGTTGATGATTTTCTCAAGTAACTTAGACAGTACCGTGAGAAGCGAGATGGGTCTGTAGTTATTCAGGCCTGTGGGGTCCCCAGATTTGAACAAGGGGATACTATGTGCGATTTTCCAGCTGGGTGGTAATTCCCCTTGAGTAAGTAAGCTATTAAATAGATGAACGATTGGTGCAGTCAGATAATGGTGTCCTGCTTTTAGGAAAATGGGTTCTAGCAAGTCTGCGCCGGCACTCTTTTTTGTGTCTAGTGAGAGAAGAAGGTCCTCCACCTGTTTGTATGAGACAGGCAGGAATTTGAAGATGGGTCGGTCAGTCTTAGGAACAGGAGCAGGGCTAATACCTGCACTAGCGGCACTTGGGGCTTTCAAACTAGTAAGTGGAGAGACATTGAATGCAAGGCCTGCTGTTGCAAAGTGATTATTGAGTTGATCAAGTATCTTGGACCTGTCTGAGTAAGAGTTGTTGTTCACCACAATTTTAGCCGGGATTGGTGTGGCAGTGGAGTGGCCTTCGATCTCACTCAAGATTTGCCAAAACTTGGAAGAGCAATTTTTGTTTTCCTCTAGGGTGGAATGAAAGAACTGCAATTTTTCCAACCTTACCATCTTTGTGCAGCTGTTTCTGGCTACCCGGAAAGCAAGCCAGTATGATTCTGCCTGCGACTTCCTTGCCCTTTTCCATAAAATATCGCTGGACTGCAGGGCCCTCTTCAGGGATGGGCGGAACCAGTCTGGTGTCCATTTTCTGGATTTGACCTTATTTAGGGGAGCATGTTTATTGATTACCCCTAATAGCAAATCCTGGAAGATACTGAAAGCTTCTGTCACAAAGGGTACTAGACAGAAGCTCTGCCAATTGATATTTCTTAGATCTGTCAGAAAGGCAGGAAGGTAGAAGTGTTTTAGGCTCCACTTTAGTTTGAAGGTAAAAATGTAAGGGATGTGTGGGGTGCACCTAACACATGCGACAACGCAGTGGTCACTTAAGTCATTATGGAAAACCGCTGTGTGGGTGACATTGTGTGGCTTGTTGACAAGCATAATATCCAGTAGAAAGCTATGGTCAGGTTCTTTTTGTTAGGTCGGATGACCTCAGGAGTAATCTGGGAAAGCCCGTGGTCATCACAGAACTCCTTAAGCCTGTTTGCACAAGCGTCGTTCCAGTTGAGGTTAAGGTCTCCCATTATAACGCAATCATTGTTCACTTGTTCCAGGAGGGAATGAAGGTGAGGCAGTATACCCAGGCCAGCGGCAGGCAGCTTATAGCAAACAGCTACCAGCAGGGTTACTCCAGGTGATAAGATCAACTTGAGGGTGAGGCATTAAAATTCTTTAGGGATTGATGTACGGACAAGGTCGATGGTAAGGAATTTATCCTTTGTGTATATGGCAACACCACCGCCTCTGGTCAGCTTATCACATCTGTGCAGGTTGTAGCCAGAGATGTTGATCATATGGTCCAGTACATGACTCTTGAGCCAGGTCTCTGAGAACATTGCTACATCAGGCATAGCATGTAGCATCCATGCCTGGACCATGTCAAATTTATTGGCAAGGCTGCATACATTCATGTGTTGGAAGCTGAGCCCCTTTAACTGTGGAAGGTCCCCTGGGACAGCTAGGGGTTGGGGGGGCTGGATTTAGTTCTTCACTACCTGCGCAGAGCAGTAGCAAGATTAGTAGTTTCCGGAGCCTTCTTACAAGGAATCTCAGGAAGGCTTTGTTGGTTTGATTAGCACCGTCACTGCTTAGGCATCAGAACAAGCTTTGGGGGGGGGGGGCAGCGAAAAGTGCTCAGGGCAAATATTACTACCCTGATGGAGAGGATGAGGGGTGACTGCTCAGGAGGTACTGGGCAGAGAGGGATGCAAAACATTCTAGTTGCATGTGGATTACTGCTTTTGGGTGGAATTGACAGTGTAGTGAGCACCGGCCCAAGTGGCTCTGACATGGAGTAGAGCTCAGACATGTGCTATTCCTTGATGTCATATTAGGCTTTAAAATTAGGTGGAGGTCACAGCCTAGGAAGAGCAGGTAGGGTGCAGGCGCCATCATGGTAGAAATGTAGGTTATGGGAGAGAGAAACCTTGATAGTGATTTTTGATTGGTGTCGGCAGCCCTGGAGCTTTGGCAAAAAGGATTTAGGGGGTGGTATCACTAGGCAAGGTATTGCCAAGCAAGATTGAATGGAAGTAGAACATTGTGACTTGGGCACTGAGTTATGGGGGACTTTATGACTGTTTTGGCAAAATTAAAAATTAGGGGTGTTGGCTTTAAGAGGAGGATTAAGTTGCGGAGGAGTGACTATGGGAAAGTGTGGGGTAGGAGGGCTATTTAATAGTGGCCGGGGTTGGGGCAGGTGGGCGGGAGAGAAACCCTCTCTCTCAGGGAGCTGTAAATGCTGCTATTTGTGCTGTAATGCCAGGCTCTAAAGCAGTGGCTCACTGGCAGAAAGCCACATTTGAAAAAAAGTGCCACAGGCACGGTTCCAGAACTGGGCCAATCACAGGAGCATAGCAAGGCAGCTTGGCCATTGAGATGCCCCGCTCCATAGTGAGAGGTCTGAACAGTGGCGTGCCTGGGGTTTTGGGCAGCGAGGCGGACAGCAGTTGTTCCCCACCTGTTCAGGCGGCTTTGGGGGCGGGATCGCCTGCAGGACTGGACCCTGCCAAGGAAACAGGCATGAGGTTAATATCACTGGCAGTACAACATCAGCAAAGAGCTGACATCACTTAACAAAGAAGCAGGGCGTGAATGAAGGAAAGGAGAGGGGTAGCATGGGGTCACTGAAATCAGTCGGGGGTCTTGATCAAGGCGCAACTATTAATCCCCCAAACAATAGATAAGTATGTTAAATGACAGGAGGTGGGGGAGAGCAAGTTCAGGATAGTGGGACAGTAGCACAAAAGGGCAGAGGGGAAAAAAAACAATAATGGCTGGGGGTTGGGATGAGGAAGATAGAGAAGAACGTACAAGTGTTAGAGGGAGACAATGCAAAAGTTAAGCCGAGAGCAGCAGGAAGGAAAACGTACGAGCAGTGGAGGGCACGGTGGTTTTGGCACCCACCACCTCGGCCAGTAGACTATTCCAAAGTTCCATCACCCTCTCTGTAAAATAATACTTCCTCATATCCCTCCAAAACCTACCTCCTTTCAGCTTCCAGTCATGCCCACGTGACCTGACTTTGTGCTTATAACTCCTCGCAGTTCACTTTATTTACTTCTTTCAGGAATTTAGAGGTCTTTATCATATCAACCCTCTCCCCTTGGATCCCAAGCGAGTACATGTTTGATGCCTTGAGCCGATCCTCGTAAGAGCGGCTCTGCTGGCCCTGTATCATTCTGGTCACCCTTCATTACACCGCCTCTAGCCTGTCCGTATATTTCCTGAGGTAAGAACTCCAGAACTGAGTGCAGTAATCCAGGTGTGGCCTCACCATTGACCTATAAAGAGGTAGTAGTACCTCTTTTCTTCTACTGTCAATGCCCCTCCTGATGCATCCCAGCATCCTATTGGCCTTACTGAAGGCCTTATTGCATAGTTTTAATTGCAAATGTAATGCATTCCTCAAAGATAAAATTTACATCAATAGCCCTAAATACTTAAAAAAATGTTTCTTACTCTGATTTATACCCTGTAAATGTTGTAAATTCAAAATTTCATTGTGTCAAATTTTAGGGCATTTCCTGAGCCAAGGAACATTCATTTTGTTTTGACCTTGTTCAGTATGAATTTATTCATAACAGCCCATCTCTGCAAGTAATCATAATCAGTTTGCAGTATTTTAGTTCTATCACTGACAGTCTGCATAATTTTTTTTGTTTTGTTCTGCCCTTGTGCATTACCTGGCACTTCTTAGCACTGAAATGAAATTGCTAAATTCTGGACCATCTCTCCAACCTTTCTGGATCTTGGCAGAATTCCCTGACTCCCTCCTCATTATTCACCCCACCCCATATTTCTTTTCTTTTTTTATTCATTCATTCATTCATTCATCATTTATTTAAGCAGTAAACCAGATAGGTGTTTATGTGAGTACTCACGCCTGGCGTGGTTTGTCACGAGGTCGCAGGCCGAGTGAGTAAACCTTGCCAGGCGTGGGTAAAACCAGCATCACCAACACCCTGGAGTGGGTTATTGCTATTATACAATATTGTCCTTTTTTTAGGTTTAAAAAAAACAACAAAAAACTTTTTCTTTTTATTGTATTTTGAATTTTTTTTTACTTTATTCTTGCGCAATAAAAAATAGTTATTGGTTGCTGCCTACTGCCATTCTTGTAAGGTTGTTCCATAGAGAGGGAGAGAGCTTGTGAAATGCTGTGTGGTGCAGGAGCAAGGGGTATTAAATGAGAGTGCTTTGGGGTTTTCCCATGAGGTGGAAGTGATGGCAAAGCCGATAACAGCCGAAAAACCAAGCCTTGATACTAGGCATGTGCCCAAGTATAAGCAAGACGCATGCCCAGTATCACGGCTGTGGTTTTCGGCCATGAATTCCATAACGTCCAGCGCTCGTTTTTAATTCAGAAACACTTCTCCCACTTGAGTATTGTTTAAAATATTTAAATATTTGTTTAGCTGCAGGGGGTTGGTGCAATGTGTGCTGTTTGCTAACGTGTTGCGATCAGGTGTTGGGTAGAAACAGGAAGAGAGCGAGGTGTCTTCAGCGCTGCGCTGCACTGCATCAGAGATCGTGGTTTGTGTTTAGGTTCAAGGTATGGGCAGAACGGTGTGTAGGGAAATATAAAGGTTCTTTTTGTGGCAAAATGTGTGTTTTATTGTTTTTATGAATTAGGGAGTAAGTGGTACAGCAGTGAAGAGAGAGACTGGTGACAGAGCGGAGAGTAGCAACGTTTACCGAGGAAAATAAGATGGCGGCTCGGACTGATTTTTAATTTTTTTTTTTTGCAGTTAGTGAGATGCAGCTGGCTGGCACTTGTTTCTGTTGGTGATGCTGAATTTTACAACAGGGTGATAGTGCCAGCTGACCAATGAGAGCAGGGTATTTTAGTTGCCATTGTATAATTAATTTGTTGACCTGGTAAGTACACTGGTCCAACCTAGGTCTAGACAGGCAAACAATAAGGGCAGTACATGGTTATAAACAAACTAGGAAAATACATCAGCAAAAATAACAGAAAGTACAGATTAAAAAAAGGAAAAATTAGGATACAATATTAATAAAGTGGTACAATAACTACGCAATTAGAGTTTGCAAATCATCATAGAAGAAATCGAAACAACAGTGCTAATACTGCATCATCAGAGCAAGTGGTGCTAACATAGCTCATTTAAACTGTCAAGGCCGGCCCACCGGTGCAGCAGTTGGATTTCTGCTTGTGATGCTGGTGAACCGGGTCCGGGAACGAGCCCGGGTCGTCAGAGGGCCGGCCAGGGGGAGAAAGATCGAGCGTCCTCAGGACAGCTCTCCTTCTCTGGTGGGTGGGGATCTTTGCGCTCGGTGCAGGAGCGACACCTAGTTGAAGCTGGGTGCATTGCCCTGTGCACCGACGCATGGTCATGGGATCTCTGGAGCAGGACAGATGCAGGCGTCATTGCACGTCTCCACCCCAGCCTATAGGGATAAAATCCCTCCATGCCGGCCGTCTTTATGACGCCTTGCTCCCGGACTTCAATTAGCTGCCTGGCCGAGGACTCTCCCAACCAGATACGGTTACACGGCACCGATACCTGCTGCGGGGCCATGCCCCGCCTCCTGGGGCTCAAGCCAGAAGTGACCAGCAGAATGAGGGGCTTAACAGGCGGTGGAAGCCGCGGGGGCACCGTGACTAGGATGGAGATCTGACGGCTCAGCAAGAGGACAAAAAGTAAGCTAAATATAATAAATCAATAAATAAATAAACTGTTAAGATAGATCAGAGGAGCACAAGGCAAGCTTTATTTCTATGGCACCCATTACCAGAGGTTCTGGGTGCCTCACAATAAATATAATACAAGTAATAAAAACAAAACATTGAAATAAATAACTAAAATTCGTATTCACAGCTTCCTCATATACATTAAAATTACTCAGATGGTCGGGCTGGAAAACGTTGTGTGGATTTGTTTTGTGTCTTAGGCACCTTGACAGCTGTGAGAAGTTAGGGTTGCTTGGTGCTTTGTCACTCAGGCAGCTGAGGGTAACGTCTCTGCCTGCCTGAGGAGAGAGCCAGCTGAGGTTCTTGTAAAGGTCACAGTGCTGTGTTCTAAATAGGTCCAATGAGGCAAATCAGCATATAGTGGTGTAAAATGCAATTAACCGGGAGACATCTTTCGCAATTGCAGCAGCTTGTGAGTAACTTGAAGAGGCATAGTCCATTATAGGTAGCACAGCACACTTGCCAATTGTGAGATGGTCTTCAGGTGTCATGGAGTGCTTTAATCTGTGTGCAAAAAGCAGTTTTTGGTGTGTTTTTTTACTCAGGGAATCAACGTGGTCTGAGAAGGTAATGGAAGGATCATGTGTGACACCCAGTTATTTGAAAGTGTGTATCTGCTCCACAATCATGCCATCAGAGTAAATAGTATTTAAAGAAGTGGATTGCTTACGTAGTTGGGGTTTAGGGCCAAACAGCATGAATTTGGGCTTTCTGACATTGAGAAGTAGTCTGCTTTTCAAGAACCAATTTTAAATAAAGGAAATGTTGCATTTAAGACAGCTGCTGGAGGAAAGAGTTGGACTGCCCGGATCATGAGGTGGAAGTTTGTCAATGCAATGTCAATGTCAATTTTATTTATATGGCTCCCAGACACTAGGGCTCTGAGCATCTTACAGTACAAATGAATGAAATAATAATAAATCAAAGCTGACCGCAGTTAACAAGCAAACATCCAGGCCATAACATAAATTAAAATAGTGAGTTTTCAAATATTTTTTAAAAACAGTCAGTGATGGAGCACTTCTTACCTTTTGGGAAAGGGCATTCCGAAGAATTGGGGCCACCATACCAAACGCCCCTATCGCCTGATGATTTTAACCGTGACCTAGGAATGGTGAGGGGGTATACCTCCACTGACCGAAGGGCACAACCAGATGTGTATGGTATGAATATATGAAGTAGCCAGCAGAATTACGCCTTCTGGCCTGTCAGGTTTGCTTGTTGTGTGGGGATTTCAGCTTCACTCAGGCTGATATCCCTGCTCCCCCTCCCCACCTATTTCATCCCTATCCTCCTCCCCTAACCTCCCCCTGTATCTATCCCAGCTTCTCTTGAAGCTACCCTCTGTCTTTGCTGAGATCACCTCTTCTGGCAGTGCATTCCACTTGGTCACCACCCTTTCTGTGAAGAAGTGTCTCCTAACCTCCCTCCTAAACACACCCCTCCAGCTTAAGACTGTGCCCCCTCATAGTTTTCATACAGTTTTCCCTGAATAGATCTTCCCTGTTTACCCTATTGAATCCTTTCATGTAGTTGGAGGTCTCAGTCTTGTCTCCTCTCTCTGTTCTGTCCTCCAGGGAGTACATGTTCAGGACCCCCAGTCTTTCCTCATATGATCTACCCTGCTGCCTGCAGTCATCTCTGTAGCCCTTCTCTGGACCATCTCCATTAGGTTGATACCTTTTTTAAGATGAGGGCTCCAGAACTGCACTGCATGCTCCAGATGCGGCCTCACCAGTGACCTGTACAAGGGCAGAACCACCTTCTGTCGCCTACTGCTGATCCCACTATGGTATCAGGAGGTCTTGCAGGAAACCTGGATCCAGACAGTGTAGGGCCTTGTACGTCAACAAGCAAACCTTGAAACTGATATGCCAACTGACTGGAAGCCAGTGGGGAGCACGGAGAATTGGCGTCATACTGAGATGTCCTAGCAACCAGCTGAGCTGCTGCATTCTGAACCAGCTTCAGGCAACGCATCAGCCTCGTGGATAGTCGCAGGTAGAGAACATTACTGTGATCCAGCCTAGATGAAACCAAGGCATGCACTAGTGCTGTCAGGTCAGCCGGCTCAAAATAGTGCTTAATCCGGGCAATATTACGAAGATGATAATAGCCACTGATTTATTTATTTATGTCTTTGGTAACTGGGTAAGTGCACTGATCCAAAGGATCATTTTCAGGTGTAACCCCTAGATGGCGCTATCCCAGGGGCTACTACCCCTGCCTGATTTGCCACTAACAGGTTGAGGGGCCTGGATCCAATGGCGGGTGCCTCCACCCAGAGGTCAGGGTTTGCAATAGTTAAACTAACTTGGTCACAGCCCTCTGGGACACTGCAACCCCCCTTTCTTCCCACTAGTGGCCCACACAATATATCAGAATTACCTTCACAGTATACACTTACCCCCAGGACTGGTTCCAGCACTGGGACCTCCTGTGAAATAAGATACAGTGCAACAATCACAGTACAGTACTTTAACATAGACAAATACCTCAGGCAGTATAACTTTGCTGAAACAAGCAGCTCTGATTTATTTAGGGGGATATAACAAGGACAGGGGGAAATCAGGTTAATTAGCTTATCACTTTACTCATCTACCTATGGCTCTGTGCACAGGCCTATCCCTATCAGTTACTGTCCCTGGGTACCCAAGCCCTAGTGGCTAGTCCAAACCGTGGCAGCTGGTAGGGGCCCTTTCACACAGAGAAAAGAAAAATTAGTTTAAACAGTCAGCAGTACAGTGATTCCATTTGGATTTAATGTGACAATTCAGCAGGGAGCAACCCTGAATTAGTACTCACGACCTCCAAACAAGATAGGGTCCTTCAATGTCAGCAGGGCTACTCTTGAGCTGCACGAGACTCCTCACACATTTATATGGTAAACAGTCACAGGCAAAAGTCCTTTAATGGCAGCAGGATTCACTTGAGCTGCACAAGCCTCCTCACACATTTATATGGTAAAAAAAAGAAAGTACTATAACAGGCAGGCTGCTTCTCTATCCCGATCGCAATTACTGCACAATACCCGGGAGAACACACAGCAGATTCAGTTCCTGACAGATCGAGTGCAATTCAGCAATTTCTCCAGTCTTCTACAGGGTGAGCCTGGTTTCTACTCTTCAGATATCCTTTGATTCTCTTCAGGACGGATTCAGTCCTAACAAGCAGTTACACAAGCTGCAGACCGAACTCTGACCTTACACATGTTTTTGATTAAAACTGTGCACTGAAGGAGCACAGGGTTCTTTTCCCTTCACTGCCAGAGCTAAACTGAAACTCCAACAGACAAACCGGCACTTCCTTTGAGTTCCTCCCAGTTCTTGAATGGATTGGCTGTCACTCACAATAGACTGCTGCTGTTGGTCCAAAAAGGCGCCGAAGCCTAAACTACATCTCCCAGAGTCACTGCCCATACAATCCTCTTGTGGCTGGCTCAGATTATGAGTCCAAGTTCTGATTCGTCCAAGGCACCATTTTAGAGCTAGCTTACCCCACACTGATTGGTCCAGTTCAGCAGTTCAAAACTAGAATGGGGAACTAGGCAAACACAGTTCTGACTGCAAAGAAAGCAGGTTAGACAAACTGTATTTTCATTATTACTCTAAATTATTTCTGGCAAACAGTTACATCTTTCAGATAGGTTCCCTTTGTACTCCTAGTGACTGCAAAAATGGAGTGAATTGGCAGCAGTTCGAGTGGTACTCAAACAGAGAAACACACAGTCCCCCCATACAAACTAATTATGTCTGCAAGCAGACGGCTCTTAAAGAGACAGTACCAGAGGCTCTAAAAACACTCACTGATAAATGGCTTAAACGCCAAACACCATTCAGGCTTGGAGCATTCAAGCAAGCTCCTGGAAGTCTTTTGGGAACCCCCATTTGCAGGGGGGTTACACCCTTCCGGTTTGGGAAAGCTTGGACGTCCGCCACAAGCAAGTACCCCATAAGTTTTAACTGCAACCATACACATTTGCATTAGGCTCACATGTAATCATCAGTCAATATATCATTTTACCAAGAACACATTTCTGAAACATTGCAGTACGTCACTCTTTACACAGTATTACATATACATTGTACCATAACTCAAGTTATTACCTCTTGTACATGAAACCTGAAGAGAGGCCCTTCCTATCAGTTACCTTGGGGCTGGACGGGGCAAGGGCACCATACTTAGAGGGCAACACAAGTAACTTGGAGTTAGCACTGACGCTCAGTTTGGGCAATGAGCTCGGGGACACATACACTCCTTTATGGACAACATTGAGAGGCAAATCCACAGGCCTTCCAAGGGAATCATAACTGAGGTGCACCACAGGCTTTACAGCTCGACCAGTCTTTCTAGGGGGAACTGTTACAGTCTCTGCACTCTGAGCCTCATTTTCAGCATTGTCCTCACTTGTCAGGGGAGTCTCCATGGGGGTAGAGAGGCTAGAACTTGGGGCACTTTCAGCTCCAGGAGTTACAGTTTCTGAGTCCACAACATTTGGCTCACATGGAGAGCTTTCGGACACTGGCAGTGGACTGTCAGGGCACTCAAAATACTCTTCTTGTTCTGGTGTATCACCAGTCTTCCCCAATCCATCATTTTCCTCCCCTGAAAGCTCAAACAGTTCAACCATGCACAATGATTCCATTTCATCTGATCTGATGCTTTGCACTTCACTTTCTGGGAGCATTGGCTCCAGGGATGAAGCTGGGGGCTTAGACAGTCCAGAAGGCCCAGCTTCATCTCCAGTATGACTAGGGATTGCCCTAAACAATTGACTCAGTTCGTAAGAGGATAGTATTCAAAGTCACTCTCACTTTCTTCTGATATGGACTGACAGTCATGCTCAACTGGGACTTGTGCAGGGAACACTTTAACTCTGCTTCTGTAGGTGCAGACTTTTTGATCTTTTCTTAGCAGCAGCTCTAGTCACTGGTCCAGAGGGGCATCTTCTGGGGCTCAGATTCAATCAAGATTTGTCCAATGGGCAGTAAATGATTTCTATGCATTGTTTTACATCTTTTGAATTATTCTCAGGCCTTACTTTGTACACTGGCAGATCATCTAGTTTGCCCACTACAATGTGAGGAGATGGTGCCATCTGTCAGCAATCTTGTGTTTGCCATGCAGTCCCAGATTTCTTAGCAATACCCGATCTCCCTCCTGGAGTTCTGTGCTTTCACCTTTTATCATACCTTTCTTTGTTGGCCAGATTTCTTTTGGCAGCCATGGTTTGAGCCAGTTGGTATGCATGAGTTAGCTGGGCCTTTAACTTTGCACATACTGTAAATAGTTGTCAGCTTGAACCCCATCAGGAGAGACCCAAACACACATCTACACGGTGAGTCGAGCTTCTCTCCAAACATCATGCTGTGGGGAGAACCCAGTGGCATCACTTTTGTGCAGTTATAAGCATGTACCAGGGTGCTAATTTGTTGGCTCCATCTAGGCTTGTCCTTTGGGTGCAGGGTGCCTAGCATATCTAGCAAAGTGCGGTTGAAACGTTCAGCTGTGGGTCCCCTGGGGGTGGTAAGGAGTGGTTCTGGACTTTCAGACTCCCCACAGAGAAAGCATCTCTTTGATCAGATCGACTCTCAAAGTCTCTCCTTGATCAGAATGGATTCTTTGGGAGCCCCATAGTGAACAAAAAGTTTTCAATAGCCCACAGTGGATGCTTTCTGTCTTTGGTGGGAAAGCTTGGGCATATCTCGTGAAATGGTCAGTGACCACCAGCACATTACTGATATTTCTTTGATCTGACTCCAAACTCAGAAAATCAATACAGACCAGCTCCATGGGTGCACTGGTGGTGATGTTAACAAGGGGCAGCCCTCTGGGACAAAGCTTTCCTCTGTAAGCAGCGACTATAAGTTCGAATGTGTTGCTCCACATCAGCCCCCATCTTAGGCCAATAGAATCTGGATCTCACCAAGTCAGGTGTTCTGTCTATACCAAGGTGCCCCATGTGGTTGTGCAAGGACATCAGTACTGAGTCTCGGAAGGCAGTGGGCAGCACTAGTTGTTGTTTGTCTACTTGTCCCCTCTGTCTACTGTTTCTCTGTATAACAGTTTATTGATCAGTTTCAACTTAGGACCTTCTTTGTATAACAGTGCAGTTCTCAAATCAGTGGGCGTAATTTGAGACATCTTTTCCTGCATAGAGGGCTTCTAAAGCTGCTTTGATCATGGGATCGCAGGATTGAGCCACGTCAATACTGTCATTGTCCAGCTGAGGCAGTGCACCAATGTCTATTGCAGAAAAGTGGCATAAGCAGCAGGTATGCAATTCTCAGAGGGTCCCAAGCAATCCACCATGCAGTCCATCATGCCCTGCGGGACATTTGTTCCTCCCTGTCAAACTCTGGCAGAGTGCCCGAATGTCAGGTTCTGCCAATCTGACCCAATCATTCTGGGGAACAGGCCTCCAGAGAGAGCATCAGCATCTATGTGGTTCAGGACCTGCCTCGGTATTCGAGAGCATAGTCGTATGTAGATAATGCAGAAAGCCACCTATGGCCAGTGGCATCCAACTTAGCTGAGGTCTGCACATAGGTTAAAGGATTATTGTCAGTTTTTACTAGTATTTTAGCCCCATACAAGTACTCATGGAATTGGTCAACAATAGCCCACTTCAAAGCTAGGAACTCTAACTTATGTACAGGATAGTTCTTTTCGGATGGGGTCAGGCTTCTACTGGCAAAGGCCACTGGTCTCAGGCCATTCTCGTGCTCTTGGTACAAGCCTAGCCCCCAACCCTTACAAGCTAGCATCAGTGTGCAGGACGTAAGGTTTTCTTGGATCGGCATAGCCAGCACTGGGTGTGGGTAGTTGATATATGATCTCATGAAAAGCAGTCCTCACAATCAGAGTCCAGCGGGCCTCAAATACTTCACTGATGAAAATACACTCTTTCAGTCTTGAGGGGCTGACTTTTGGTATTTTTGTGGGTTGGGGATACCCTTGAGTGAGGTTAAGTAAAGGCGGATCATTCTTGAATAGTCCTTGATGAAGTTCCGATAATAACCACAGAATCCAGGAATCTTTGCAGTTCTTTTTAGATTTTTGGCTGTGGCCAGGTGGTCAAGGCCTCAACTTTACTTGGGTGGGTCTCTATTCCTCGGTGGATACTATGTGCCTACATTCTTACTGATGTTTGAAAGAATTGACACTTATCAATGGACAGTTTAAGGCCAAAGTCCTCCAGTCGGTCCAATACCTTAAATAATCTGTCTCATGTTCCTCCAGTGAGCTGTCAAACACAATAACATCATCTAGGTATACCAGGCACTTCTAGTAAGTTCATGTCCCCACTGCACGCTTCCATCAATCGCTGAAAAGTGGCTGGGGCACCTGAAACTTTGAGGCATCCTCATGAATTCATAATAGCCAGTGACAGATAAAGGCTGTCTTCTCATGGTCCTCTGGGGCCAATGGGATCTGGTAGTACCCACTGCCGAGATCCAGCACAGAGAACCACTTGCTCTCCTGCTTAGGCAGTCCAAAGCATCCTGAATGCGGGGCATTGTGTACTGATCAGGGATAGTCTCGTCAGTTTATAAAAAGTATAATCCACACACATCCTTACTGTCCCATTCTTTTTCCTCACTACCACAATGGGGAAGCATAAGGCTTCTGGATTCTTGTATTACACCAGCAGCTAATATCTCTTGCAGATGCCATCTCACATCATCTATGTCAGCAGATGCCAGGCTGTCGAGACCTCTCACTGAAATGGTCTTTTCGTCATGCAGCCGGATATTGTGCTCAGCTCCTTGCACGCATCCTACATCCCATTCCTTTAAAGAAAACACCTGGTCCTCTGGGCAAGCTTCACTGATCCTCACTTTCCATTCAGCTGGCAGCGGGAGTCGCCAATCAAACAAGTCAGGCGTTACTCTGTCATTCTTCCTTGAACTCTTGCTGCTGGGTAGCACTGCAGTGTCTGCACAATGCACATTAGCCAGGATGCAACCTCTATTTACTGAATGTCTCTTTCAGACACATTATGAACTTGGACCATTACCTCTGGCATAAGCATGGGCTCTAGCGGGCAAAATACTAGGCTTGACCAGCAGTCCCTCTGGCAATTTTCCATCACCTGGTGCATCCAACATTAATATTTTATTCTTAACATCCTTTCTGATACGGACCTCTCCCTGTAAGGTACACTGGGCATTTGGCGCAGGATCAGAGACTCAGGATCCTTCTTCCATACAATTCCGACGGTTCCTCTGGTTCTATTTTTTCAGTATCTCTGTGCCTCATAGGCCTTCTTAATTAAAGCCAGAACTCTTAAAGCTCTACTAGTCTTTGACCCCTGTTTTCATAACACAACTAGCCAGCCCTTCGAACATATGAGCATTTGTTCCAATCAACAAAGGGACACCATCATACAGTCCAGTGGGGGACACACTAAGGCTAGGGTCTCTACTTGTTCGGGCCACTCCAGCCACGGAGGTGGG
Source organism: Neoceratodus forsteri (assembly GCA_016271365.2). NCBI lineage: Eukaryota > Metazoa > Chordata > Ceratodontiformes > Ceratodontidae > Neoceratodus > Neoceratodus forsteri. The sequence continues at coordinate 91,808,239 of CM028136.1, forward strand.
GGAAAGACAGCCAAATTTGATATACCCTGAATAGGGTAGGCCCTCTCACTTTAACCCCATACATGCAGTCCTTCTAATGGTTGTGAGGGTACATCTGACAAATGCTTCTGATACCAATCCTGGAACATAATTGTCACTTGGGGAGCCACTTTCTAATACAGCTCTGGTAGACACTCCATTCACCTTACAGTGGTCTCCATGGAGGGACCCACTATTCTGGACCAGTCTGAGAGGCGGTAGTGGGGTCTGGGCAACTGACCTTGCCACAAAAAGGACATGAGTTAGCATTTTGGTGCCCTCACTGGGATCATTTCGTGCACCTCTTAACCACTGATTTGTTCTCCAAGCTCTCCTTGTAGCCTATATGCAACTTTGTCAGTGTCTTTGGGGACCGCATTCCCTTTTCATGTGCCCATCCTTCCTAGCAATTATAGCAAAACATACTTTCTGGAGTTTGAGCTGGCGAGGCGCCACACTGGGAGCCAGGGCGGGGTATACTAACTGGAAACCTTGGTGCCATTCTGTTCTGCGTGATAAGCATTTGGAGACATCTCTCAGTTCTCCACTTCCATGGTCAAGGAATCGGAGTTCGAGCTGTTATCAGCAGGAGATACATGGGTTGGTACCTCACCCCATAGCAGATGCAGTCGGATATAGGTCAAGGCTCGTGACTTGCAGGCGTAGCCTTCATAAAGGGACTGTTTTTGAATTCTCGGATTTCTCTCAACAGTTCCCCTATTGTGGCATATCTTTTCCTTGTCAGAGCACTCATTGACTGCCAACCTCTGCCCCGAACTTCACTTGATGGGTCACCCTCAGTCACTCGGGTCGTAGTCACAGCTATTGGTGCAGGTCCCTCCCGAGGTCGCTTTCTCAACTCCTCAATTTCTCTCATTAACTCATCATAGGAGGGTGGGGATTCCAGTCGATTTGCCAGGCATAACTGGAAGCAACAGCAGTTCTGAGAAGGGGCAGACTTAGTATCCTGTCCAGTCTGGTTCAGTCCAGTTCAATCGCTGGCAAACTACCCTTTCTGAGGCATTCTTGCAACAATTTTTCCAGTCGAGATACATACACAGACAACAACCTTGGTACTGTTGTGCATTTCTTTACTCTCCACCATAGGTCCTCATCAGAATCTGGGCTCCATACACATTCTCCAAGGCCTCAAGATGAGGCCTGCTTGCAGTCGCTCAGGGTTACTGGCCGTTTAGCACAGATGGCAGCCAGGGCAGGACCTCGAGGCTCTCACTAACCCTCTCTGCTGCTTCCTAGAAAGCATTGCCCCTAGCACTTGGGGCAACATAGTCTATCCAGGTCTCCCAGTCATCCTCCCCTTTGGGGGTGGGATGGTGCCAGAGAAGATCCTCAACCTTCGGCAAGAGTCGTGGACTCAATGCAGGTGCAGAAATAGGGAGTCTGCATTGGTTCAGCCACCATTACGGGCACTGAGCGGGACAGGGTGTTGGGGAGGAACACCCCAGGTGGCAGAATAGTTTCTTCAAGTCCTCCACAGTTTTCCTTCTCCCAGCAACCATTTAGCAAATTCTCCTCAAAAGTTTCAGACAGTGGTGGGGCTCATTCCCCGGGCTTTACTGTCCTTAGTTATCACCTCCAGGCAGTGAGGGTCCTCTGGGGTAATGGTCTGTGGCACTTTGGAGCTATCTATGGGATCCTTAAACTCTACTAGGGCCAGGAAAGTGTGGGTGAGCAGATTAGCATGCCGACCCACCACCACAGGTTTTGTAAACCTTCCACCTTGGAAAGTACTCCTGTACAGTGTCCGTATTGATACCCAGGGAATGTCCAGGTAAAGCATAGCATTTTGGGGGTCAATCTCCTCCCCAGTACACCACTCCACCAGCCGCTGCACAGCCACTTTGTCGGGTACCCATTTTTTTTCTTAACGGTGGTTCGTAAATATGGCTACCAGAGGACACACAATCCCAGCGGTGAGCCTCCAAGATGTAACCCCTAGATGGCGCTGTCCCAGGGGCTACTAACCCTGCCTGATTTGCCACCAACAGGTTGAGGGGCCTGGATCCAATGGCGGGTGCCTCCACCCAGAGGTCAGGGTTTGCAATAGTTAAACTAATCCTGGTCACAGCCCTCTGGGACACTGCAACCCTTTCTTCCCACTAGTGGCCCACACAATATCAGAATTACTTCACAGTATACACTTACCCCCAGGACTGGTTTCCAGCACTGGGACCTCCTGTGAAATAAGATAGATGCAACAATCACAGTACAGTACTTTAACATAGACAAATACCTCCAGGCAGTATAACTTGTTGGAAACAAGCAGCTCTGATTTATTTAGGGGATATAACAAGGACGGGGAAACTCAAGTTAATTAGCTTATCACTTACTCATCTATTTATGGCTCTGTGCACAGGCCTCATCCCTATCAGTTACTGCCCCTGGGTACCCAAGCCCCTAGTGGCTAGTCCAAACCGTGGCAGCTGGTGAGGTCCTTTCACAGAGAAAAGAAAAATTAGTTTAACAGTCAGCAGTACAGTGATTCCATTTGGATTTAATGTCATAATTCAACAGGGAGCACTTTGAATTAGTACTCACGACCTCCAAACAAGATAGGGTCCTTCAACGTCAGCAGGGCTACTCTTTGAGCTGCACGAGACTCTCACACATTTATATGGTAAACAGTCACAGGCAAAAGTCCTTTAATGGCAGCAGGATTCACTTGAGCTGCACAAGCCTCTCACATTTATATGGTAAAAAAGAAAGTACTATACCAGGCAGGCTGCTTCTCATCCCCATCGCAATTACTGTACAATATCCGGGAGAACATACAGCAGATTCAGTTCCTGACAGATCGAGTGCAATTCAACAATTTCTCCAGTCTTCTACAGGGTGAGCTCTGGTTTCTACTCTTCAGATATCCTTTGATTCTCTTCACAGGACGGATTCAGTCCTAACAAGCAGTTACACAAGCTGCAGACCGGAACTCTGACCTTACACATATTTTTGACTAAACTGTGCACTGAAGGAGCACAGGTTCTTTTTCCTTCACTGCCAGAGCTAAACTGAAACTCCAACAGACAAAACTGGCACTTCCTTTGAGTTCTCCCAGTTCTTGAATGGATTGGCTGTCACTCACAATAGACTGCTGCTGTTGGTCCAAAAGGTGCCAAGCCTAAACTACATCTCCCAGAGTCACTGCCCATTAATCCTCTTGTGGCTGGCTCAGATTATGAGTCCAAGTTCTGATTCGTCCAAGGCACCATTTTAGAGCTAGCTTTACCCCACACTGATTGGTCCAGTTCAGCAGTTCAAAACTAGAATGGGGAACTAGGCAACACAGTTCTGACTGCAAAGAAAGTAGGTTAGACAAACTGTATTTTCATTATTACTCTAAATTATTTCTGGCAAACAGTTACATCTTTCAGATAGGTTCCTTGTACTCCTAATGACTGCAAAAATGGAGTGAATTGGCAACAGTTCGAGTGAGTACTCAAACAGAGTACACACAGTCCCCCATAACTAATTATGTCTGCAAGCAGACGGCTCTTAAAGAGACAGTACCAGAGGCTCTAAAAACACTCACTGATAAATGGCTTAAACGCCAAAACACCATTCAGGTTTGACATCTTGCCAAGCTCCTGAAGTCTTGGGAACCCCCATTTTCAGGGGGGTTACACAGGCATGACCCAGGCCACAGGGTGGCAACAGTACAAGAAGTAACAATACATACATGGCAAGTAAAGGAAGAGATCCTCTATGTAAAGGAAGGGATCAAAGCAACAGAACTAAAGAGTAAACAGGGAGCAGATGAGGCACTCTAGGCCACCCTGGAGACAGAAAATGGCACCACAATCCGCATGAGGGTTGTATACAGACCCCCATCTCAGGGGGAGGGAATGGACAAGGAAATGATAGAAGGCATCTTTAGAATGGCAGAAAAAGGGGAGATATTGTTGATGGGGCACCTGAATATGCCAGATGTTAACTGGAGCACCTTTGCTGCAGGCACATCCAAGAGCAGGGTCATTCTTGATGCCGTGCAAGGGGCATGCCTCAGACAACTAATATTAGAACCCACTCGGAAGGGAGCAGTCTTAGAACTGGTACTCTCAAATGGGGATGGAGAAAGAATCTCAGATTTAGAAGTGGGTAGCCATCTGGGAACAAGTGACCACCAAACAGTGTGGTTCACGATAAACACAGCCATATAATCGAGCCATACAAAAGCAAGAGTATTGGACTTTTGAAGGGCTGACTTTGGGAAAATGAGAGAGTGCCTCAGAAAAGCACTAGCAAAAAGGCAAGAAAGAGGGGTGGAGGAACAATGGGGAGTAATCAAAACAGCCATCACAGAGGCAACAAGCCTTTTGATGTAAAGCAAATCAACAAAACACACAACAAAGGAAAAATGCTATGATTCTCAAAAGAGGTGGTAGGGAAGGTTAAAGAAAAGGATAGCATTCAGGAAATATAAGGAAACACAGAAGGAGCAGGACAGAGAACTTTATCAGTTAAAGCAGAAAGAGGCAGGGAAGACAGTCAGAATAGCAAAGGCCCAAACCGAGGAAAGGATAGACAACTCTGTTAAGAAGGGGGATAAGACCTTTTATAGGTACATTAGGGAGTGAAGAAAGATCAAAGGAGGGATAATGAGGCTTAATAAAGGGGAGGGAATATGGGCAGAGGGTGACAGTGAAAAAGCAGGGATACTGAATGAATATTTCTGCTCAGTATTCACAAAGGAAGAGGAGGGGGAGGTACTTAAACCAAACAAGAGAAACACTCTGAAGACAGGGGTTGATACCAGTCCATTTACAGAAGAAAGGGTTCTGAAAGAACTAATAAAATTGAAGGTGCACAAAGCAATGGGGCCTGATGGGGTTCACCCAAGAATTCTAAAAGAACTAAGGGTAGAACTAGTGACACCGCTGACTACTCTCTTTAACAAATCATGGGAGGATGTGGTGGTACCTGAGGACTGGAGGAGGGCAGATGTGATTCCTCTTCACAAAAGTGGGAGCAGGACAGAGGCAGAAAGCTACAGACCAGTTAGTTTGACTCAGTGGTGGGAGAAATGATGGAATCACTTCTGAAGGAAAGAATTGTTGAGTACCTAGAAGCCAGTGGGCACAGGACCCAAGGCAGCATGGAGTCACAATGGGAAGGTCGTGTCAGACAAATCTAATAGATTTCTTTGACTGGGTGACCAAAGTAGTAGACCAGGGAGGGGCTGTGGACATGACCTGCCTAGAGTTTAGAAAGGCATTTGATACAGTCCCACACAAAAAATTAATACACAAGTTAGCCAGTCTTGGAGTGGGTCCCAAGGTGGTAGCCTGGATAAAAAATTGGCTAGACAACAGGACGCAAAGGGCAGTAGTAAACGGAGTCCATGGTGAAGAAAGGAGGGTTACTAGCGGGGTACCACAGGGTTCAGTACTGGGACCGGTCATTTTTAATGTTTTTACAAGTGACATTGCAGAGGAACTGGAAGGAAAAGTATGTCTCTTTGCAGATGACACAAAGATCTGCAACAGGGTTGATGCACAAGATGGAGTGGAAAGGATGAGAAGGGACTTGGCAAGGTTGGAGGAATGGTCAAATGTATGGCAGCTCAGATTCAATGCAAAGAAGTGCAGGGTAATGTACCTGGGAAACAAAAACCCAGGGGAAGAGTACACAATGGGGGTGAGATACTGACAACAGTAAAAATGGAAAGGGACCTGGGGGTAATTATATCAGATGACCTAAAGGTGGGCAAGCAATGTGAGAAGGCAGTAAGGAAGGCTGGGGGATACTGGGATGCATAGGGAGAGGCATCAATAGTAGAAAACAAGAAGTTATCACTCTGTACAGACAGTTGGTGAGACCCCATCTGGAGTACTGTGTGCAGTTCTGGAGACCCCATCTCCACAAAGACATAGACAGAGTGGAGGCTGTCCAGAGGAGGGCAACCAAAATGGTGCATGTATGGTCTTCTGCACCAGAAGACATACGAAGAAAGACTAATGGAACTTAATATGTATACCCTTGAGGAAAGAATGGAGAGAGGGGACATGATAGAAACTTTCAAGTACCTCAAGGGAATCAACAAAGTCCAAGAGGGTAGCATCTTTCAGAAAAAGAAATGTGCAAGAACAAAGGGGCACAATTTGGATATAGAGGGGGGGATGGTTCAGAGGTAATGTGAGAAAGTATTTTTTGACGGAGAGCATTATGGATGCATGGAACAGCCTCCCTGAGGAGGTCGTGGAGTCAAGAACAGTGGGGGAATTCAAGAATGCATGGGACAGCATAAGGCAGTCCTAGTGGGGGGTAGGAGGAAGTAGGCTGTTGGTTAACTAGGATCTGCAGCTTATCTGTTAGATAGGAAAATGGGCAGACTAGGTGGGCCAAGCGGTCCTTATCTGCCATCAAATTCTATGTTTCTATGGAAAAAATGCACACCCCAAGCATGGGGTGGTGTGGAAAATGAGAAATAAATGTGCTGTTGAGACTGCACTGGGTTATACAATAGCACTGGAGATTATACAGTAATTGTAAATGATAGGCAAGGTACAAGTATGCCAGAGAACAAATAGCCACTGGTACATACACCAACAGCACTGATATCATGGTTACATTTCATAGACACGAGTCACTAATTTTGTGCAGGTTCAAGACAGTCAAAACTTTTCCATTGTTACTTAGGAATTAAAGGTTGAAAGGAGAGGAAGGGGGTAGGTTATGAGAAGAGGAAGGGCTAGCTAGGCTGGGGCAAGAAGTACTGTAGGTACTATATATCAAGGGCCCTAGATGTTCGTGTCAGGTACAGTGACAATTTGCAGCATCTAGGAGCCAGTCTTTAAAAGCCAGGTGGGGGATGAGTGGATAGAGAGTGGGAGCTTGTTCCATAGGGAGGGTGCTGATACGGAGAAAGTATAAATCCTATGGCAGTGGAGAAACGGGGTACTTCTAGTGGGGGGGGGACTGAGGATATCCTAAGGGCCCTTGAAACCACTCTATCTGACAGGAGGCTTGAGTAGGGGGACAGGTGCTGGTGTCTCAGCGAATTGTCCACCAAGCAGTCCATTACATAGTAGAAGCGACCTTGTAGAGAGAACCACTCTAAGGACTGGTAGAGAGTGCAGTGGTAGGTATGGTGTGGGGCTTGTAGGATGAACCAACGGATAGCATTGTATGTGGAGCTTAGTAGTGCGTGCAAGGTGGAGGTTAATTGGGAGTAGTCTGGGAAGCAATAATCTAAGAAGAGCAGTATATTACCCCAAGCGATGGCAAGGCGTGCGTCAGCAGAAAGGAAGTTCTCGCACTGGTATGCAGCGCCTAGTTTCTGGTGGATTCTCCGCAGTGTTGCTAGCATGCTCAGAGAAAGAGAGGGAGGCATTGAGGGTAACACCTAGATATTTAAAGGACTGGACATTCTCAAGGGGAGGGCCTGCTGGGGTGAGTACTAGAAGGGAAGAGTTGTTTTTGGCGGCTTTAGCGAGGAAAGACTTAGAGCCAAATTGCTGTCTATGGTCTTTTTTTCATTGACCAGGAGCTTATTTGAGAGGGGCACGGGGTCAATATGTCACACGGCAGAATGTCGTACGCACAGTTGTATTACGCGATTGTTTATTATTTATTGTTCTGTGGGGGGCTCTGCCCTCACACTCCCTATTATGGGGGGCTGTGCCCCCTGGATCCCCTCACTACAGATTCCAACTCCAGGAGGGTCCAACTCAGAGTGCGCACAGGTCTGGGTTTCGCCATAATGGTGTACGCTATTAAGCATACAACATTATGACCTGGTGCGTTTGAGAGGAACCACTGGTGGGCAGAGCCGAAGTTTCGGGTGAGAGTGGAGGAGATGGATCCAATAGATTTATTGCTGTGATAAATGACCAGATCATCTGCATAGAGTAGAGCTTTACAGCTGATGCTATCCCTGGGGAGAGCATTAATGAACATGGAGAAAAGCAAGGGTCCGAGTATGGAGCCCTGGGGGACTCCAGTGTGTATGGGGAGTGCAGTAGAGGATGCTTTACCATTGATAACAGACTGGGACCTGTTGGAGAGGTAGCTGTGGAACCAAGCACTACTACCAGCAGAACAACCAAACAGACTAAGGGTGGAGAGAAGGAGATGGTGGTGGTCAACGAGGTCAAATGTTTTTGACAGATCTATGAAGACAGCACCTGTGGCCTTGCCCTGATCCATGTTTCTGAGAACATGATCTGAAGAAAGGGCCAAGGCAGAGGAGGTACTGTGGTGCTTGCAGAATCCATGCTGGACAGGGCAGAGGAGAGTGTATTTTTCTAGAAGCTCAGATAGCTGAGAGTGTACAATTTTTTCTAGCAGTTTACTTAGGTGGGGAGGAGGGAGATGGGCCTATAGTTGTCGGGGGAGAGTGGATCACCAGCCTTAAAGATTGATACCACATTTGTGTGTTTCTATGAGTCAGGAACAGCAGATATAGTAATGGTGAGGTTGAAAATGAAGATGAGGGGTTTAACAGTTGCGGGGTAAATAATTTTCAGGAAGGCGGGGTATAGTCCATCGCTTCCAGGGCTGCCTCTGGCTTGGAGAGACTTCAGGAGCTTGAGTGTTTCATTTTGCCCAATGACCCTGAAATAGAAGGGTGGAGGCAGGGTAGTAGTAGATGATGATGTATGGTTGGTTGGCAGGGGGTTTGAGGCTGGGGAGTACTGGGGGGGGGGGTTGCTCAGATAGGGGGATAAATCTGTGAATTTAGAATTGAAGATATTGGCAGTCTCAGTAGGATCAGAGATGGGACCAGAGGTGGATGTAAGCTGAGTTGTTTGCCTATTTGTCATGGGGTTTAGGAGTGATCCGATGGAGGCCCAGAAATTGCGAGGATTGCCAAGGCTTTTGCTCTGCTGGTTCATGTAATATCTGCGCTTGAGTAATTTAGCTGCCTGTTTGCAGGTGTTGCGCAGCTGTCTATAGGCACTCCACAGTTGGGGGGAGGGGGACGCCTTGCACGCTTTCCATTTGCTATCCCGGTCTCTCATTTGTGTCAATAGTTCACTGGATAGCCACCTGGTGCAGCCCCCTCTAACCCTTCTGGCTGTGATGCGGAAGTGTAAGTGTTGTAGGCAAGAGAGGGTGGAGGTAAAGAAAGTGACTGTATCAGAGATATTGTTGAGGTGGTGGAGGGCAGACCAGTTTAATGCCCAGGCGTCTCTAAGTACAGATATGGGATCTTTGCCAGTGAACTTTCTGAAGGACAGAAGTTTGTGGGGGGGATGACTTGATTTGGTGGATAGTATAGCATAGGTTGGTGCATGGTTGCTAATAGAGTCAGACATTGTGCTTGCCTGGAGGATCACATCTGCCCGGTTTGTGGCGACCCAATCAATAAGGGAGTGGTTTTGTGAAGGACATTGTGCCTGGTGGGGAAGGAGATGACCTGCTCCAGGTTGTGCTCTTTTAGCAGGCATGCATAGTCAGGTGCACAGGCATCCAGCTAATTAAGATTGAAATCTCCAAGCACAATCATATCTTTGGAGGGTGCTGTGTTTCCAATGCCATGTAAGAAGTTTGATAGGCCTGGGATGCCTTGGGGGGGTGGGGGGTGGGGGGTTGTAACATCAGCCTAGATATAATTTCTTGGATTCACCTAGGGTTATCTCGGCAAGGAGCTACTCACTCGGAGAGGAGGAGGTTGTGCAATTTATGGTAGTGTCAGTGATGTGCTCTCGTGCATACAGTGCCACGCCCCTGCCCCTTTTTCTTCCTGGTCTGTCCAGGCTCAGAAGTGAGTAACCATGTAGCTAAAATGAGGAGTCTGGATGGTAGGGTTTTTACCAGGTCCCGGAGAGACCTAACACCTGCAGTTTGTATAGGGATACCCACGCCTCGGTTTGGGGAACTTTGACGAGAGACTGCAGATGTTCATGTGGGCAATTTTTAGACTGAGGTGTTTTGTCCAGGCAGTATCTGTGTGGTTGACGTGAATGTTTGTGGGGCCGGGGTTTCTTTCTACATCACTAGAGAGGAGAATAAGTTCTAAAGCAGGGCAGATTGGTGGGAGCCAGTGGGGGGACTGGAGGGTGAGGGAGTGCACAAAGGCCAAGCAATAGGCGTTCATAATTTGACAGCAGTGCCAAGAGGATTTCACTTGTGAGGGTGAGTTTATATCCATCCATGAGGACTGGTGTGTCTGAGATTTTCAGGGGGGTTAGGGAGGAGCTTAGGTATTGCTGGTCAACTGCCAGTGTTGTTGCACAGACATCGATTGCCAGTAGTAGGGTGGTCACTGAGGCCAGCATAATGAGAGTCAGACTTGTGTGCATTTCAGGTGTGACTGTGGTCACGTTATCCCTGTGAAAGGAGGGAAGAGCGTCAGAAGAAGGGAAAAGCAAGTAGTGGCAGAATGCTCAGAGAAGGGTCATTTTAAGTTAGTTCAAGATGGTGTAGGGGAGCCAATTTATGAGTGCAGGGGGCGGTCCAGGTACTGGGATGTAGGCACTTCCTGGAGCTAAGTGACCTAGCTACCCTTTCAAGAGCATACTTAAGAAGTAGTGTACTCCAGCTTTGAGTTGTAACAAAACTTTGTATTGTGACCAATGGGAGAGGAGATTTATGAGTGAGGGAGGAGCTTTGGTGCATGGGGTCAGGGAGGGCGGGAGGACCAAAATATCTCCCTATGGTAAAATTCAAAAGTCAGCTGAGGACCCACATGTTGGACTGGCAGCGGGGATCAGGCTAGTGCACCAGGGCAGGCTTGAAAGCTCAGCCAATGGAAAGCATCGAGTCCCACGATTGGACCAATCCGAGCGCTCCATGTCTGCCCACTAGACCAATTGAAGAGAGAGCCGGCACCAAAGCTCAAGCTGGCTCGGAGGAGTATACAGAGGCATACCTGAGGGTTGGCGCTTGTGGTTGGGCGCAGAGGGGATGGCAGCAGCAGGAGTTGCCATGTCCTTGGGAGCAGGGCACAGCAGTTTCTGGTTGTGGTGCCCCTTGCTTGGCTGAAGACCTGGAAGAGAGCACAAACAGAAGAGGTGTTAAGCAAGGCCGAAATTGGTGAGTGGGGTCAGACAGAGGTGTGGAGGCACACTAACAGCAGGGGACCCGATAGAAAAAAGATCGCTAGAAGGGGGTCTGGGACTGCCCCAGGCAACTAGGTGAGGGGTTGGGGGACTGTAGGTAGAGATACAGAGAGAGGGAATAGATTTAGAGATTAAGCAGAGGCAGACTCGGACTGGAAAGGGTAGGGGGGATAGAGCAGCAAACAGAGAGAGAGCTTTCCTGAAAAAAACTAATCCTACTAAAGAGGTGTAATTCACTTTACTTCTACTGAAAGCACTGCAATCACTTAGAGACTTTAAGACAGCTGAGCAGAAATTACAATGCTTTACTTATTTACTAGAGTGCTGTAGATCCCGTAGAGATTTTTCAAGACAGCATAGCAGAGAGAACAAGCATTTGTCAATGCCGAATGTTTGTTTACTGGCATTAGCATTGGAAATGCAGGAGTTAAAGAGATGCAGAATAGAAATGGAAGTGAAGTATTGAACTTCACGCCAACCCCACCTCCACCCTGCAGAGATGGACAGGCATTGGGGGTATGCGTTTGGGTCATCAGCCCATAACGTTCATGCCATTTCACTTCACCCTATCCTGCAGACACCGACATGTGTTGAGGTGTGCCTTGGGGTGTTTGGCTTTACAGTCACTGCATTTCATAAGGACATATGCTGAAATGGGTGCAGTATAGGAGAATGGGGTGAACTCTGGGGCCGAATAGACCAAGGCACACCTCAGTGCCTGTCACTGGCTGCAGGGTGGAGGGGTGGGGGTGGAATGGCATGAGCATTACAGTCAGCAATCCAAAGGCACACCTCTGATGCCTGTCAGTCTGTACAGGGTGGGACGTTATGGTTAGAAATCCTAACTCCCCAGGTGTTTGTTGGTATTTGCACTACAGATTTTCAACATGGCCTTTTTGTGACCCCCACCTCATGAAAGCATTTGGGACCTCTTCTCATGAACAGTGGCACTGTGATTTTGTTAATGTGTCCTGAACTTTGAGTTCTCACAGCGACCGTGCCATTCTGCACCAGATGTACAAAAACACAGATCGGGCAGGATGTGAAGAATGACAGCTGTACCATTCATAGGGAAGTGTGAAGAGATAGCAATATTGAAATTCTGTAGTGAAAATATTAAAACTACTTGAACTTCCAGGCTTACGTGGAAACTGCGCAACACATGCACGTAACACAGTCATTTAGTGGAATTTTTTCACCAAATTTTCAACATAGGCATTTTGTGACCTTTGCTCATGAACAGAGTCACTATGATTTTCCTAATCTGTTCCGCACATTGATTTCCTACAGCGACCGTGCTATTCTGTGCCAAACTTGTAAATGCATATTTCGAGCAGGATATGAAAAATGACAGCTTTACTGTTTATAAGGAGGTGTAAAAATTGCCAATGTTGAAAATCTGGAGTGAAAATATTACAAAAGCTCGAAATTACGAGGGTGCATGGAAACTGCGCAACGTACGCTCGTAACACAGTCATTTCATGGACTTTTGTCACTAAATTTTCAACACCTCTGCTCATGAACAGTGTCACTGTGATTTTTTTTTTATCTTTCGTGAACATTGACTTCTCACAGCGACCGCTCTATTCTGTGCCAAAGCACGAAAACACATTTTGGCCAGGATGTGAAAAATGACAGCTGTATTGTCCATAAGGAGGTGTGGAAAAATTCCAATGTTGAAAATCTGGAGTGACAATATTACAAATTCATGAAGTTATGAGCGTGCATCGAAACTGCACAATGCATGCACGTAATGCAATCATTTTATGGACTTTTGTCACCAAATTTTCAACATAGGCATTTTAGGTCCTCTGCTCATGAACAGTGTCACTGTGATTTTCTTAATGTGTTCAAAACACTGATTTCCGACAGCAACCGTGCTATTGAGAAGGTGGTCGCATTGCAGTTGGATGATCATTTGACCAGCCACAATGTCTATGATTCTCTCCAGTCCGGATTTAGGAAAAGGCATAGTACCGAGACAGCTCTGGTCCGGGTACTAAATGACCTAATAGCGAGAGATCGAATGACTTGTTCCATCTTGGTCCTTCTTGATCTCTCTGCAGCATTTGACACTGTGGACCATTGTGTGCTTTTGGAATGCTTGCGGTCTATCTGTGGGCTGTCTGGTACAGTCCTCAGTTGGTTTCAATCCTACCTCGAGGGTAGGACTCAGAGGGTGGTGTCCAGGATTTTTTCCTCTGCATCATTCTCCCTATCCTGTGGGGTATCGCAGGGTTCCATTTTGGTGCCTGTGTTGTTTGCAGTGTACATGCTGCCGTTAGGAGCGATTATTAGGTGGTATGGTCTGGGCTGTCACTGCTATGCAGATGATACTCAGCTGTACATGTCCTTTGTGCCAGGCCAAGATGCTGCCCTTTCGGTCTTTAACAACTGTCTTGCCGAAATCCAGGACTGGATGAATGTGAGCTGGCTGCGGTTGAACCCTGACAAAACTGAGGTGTTAGTTGTGGACCAGGGTCGCTGGGAGGTGGGTTTGTTGGTTGGATCACCCTTGGGTCTATGGCTTGGGGGTAACCAGCTAACTACCTCAGACTGGGTGCGGAACCTGGGTGTTGTGTTTGATAACTGTTTGACATTTAAATCTCAGGTGTCAGCAGTTGTCAAAACCTCTTTTTACCATCTGAGGAACATCACCCGGGTGAAGCGCCTGGTTCCTCCAGACGATCTTCCTACTTTGGTCCACGCTTTCGTTACCTCCCGTCTTGACTACTGCAACGCCCTTTACCTGGGGCTACCGGGGGTTGAGATTCGTCACCTGCAGCTAGTGCAGAATGCGGCAGCCAGACTGTTGACTGGGTCTTCTAGGTCCAGTCATATAACGCCTGTGCTCCGTGGACTGCACTGGCTGCCAGTTTGCTGGTGAATTACCTTCAAGGTCAGTTTGCTGACCTATAATGCCCTACACGATCAGGGATCTGCTTACCTGAAAGATCTCCTCTATCCCTACTGTCTCCCCCGCTCTCTCCGATCCACTGATGAGGGATTGCTAGAGATTCCCAGGGTTCGTTTAAAACTTCAGGAGCCAGATCTTTTTAGTTTTTAAGGCTCCAACCCTGTGGAATTCTCTACCTCTTCAGGTGCGAGACTGCCCGACCGTCCAAAGTTTTAAAAGAGCTTTAAAAACCTATCTCTTTAGCAAAGCATATAATGATTTTTGAATATTGTTGTTTAGTTTAATTTTAAAATTGTTTTAACTATTTATTGTTTTATCTTGTATTGTACAGGTGCCTTGGTTTCAGAAAGGTGACTTATATAAATGAAGATTGAATTGAATTGAAAATTCTGCGTCGGACGTGGGAAAACACATTTCTATCAGGATGTGAAAAATGACAGCTATACTATTCATAAGGAGGTGTAGAAAAATGTCAATGCTGAAAATCTGGAGTGAAAATATTACAAATTTGTGAAGTTATGAGCGTGCTTGAAAACTGCGCAATGCACTCTCATAAAACAGTAATTTTTCAGATTTTTTTCATCAAATTTCCAGCATAGGCTTTCTGAGAGCCCACCTCATGAACACTGGCACTGTTGTTTCACTAATTGGTCCTGAAAGGTGATTCCACGCAGTGACTGCAAAATCACCTTTTGAGACTGAATTATGCCATGACAGTGGATGAATTCATGAGGAGGGGTCCCAATAACCCCATGTTGTAAATTTGGTGCCAAAATTCCCCAAAAATGACTGAGATATGCATCAAAGTTGGAAAAACCCTATTTATTCCATTATACAGCTTACTGGCATTTCCTCAGCTAGCGGTCGGCTTTGAAGAATGCAGGCGTGTTCCCAGTTCACTGAAGATCGTCGCGCCAAGCTCTGGAGGTAAGTATAGGGTGGGGGGTGTGGGGAGGTAGGGTGCACAGTGAGTGGGTGTGGGTTGGGGGAGGGATGGCAGCACTGGCGTGGGACCATTTCCTTTCTTTCAGGGAGAAAAAAACAAAACAAAAGATGTCACAGGAAGGTTTTTTTTTCAGCCTTGCTTTCAGCACACTGGGGTGGGCTCCCAGTGTGCCACCTGCCTTTTTTGGGGTGGAGGGACTTAAGCTGATGGGGATTGGGCCCCCCGTCAGCAAAGAATGACTGTTTGGGTGGGGCATGATGCCGAGGGGGATTGGGCACCCCCTCAGCACACAGCAAATGGGGGAGGGGGTTACATTATGCTGACGGGGAGTGGGCTCCTCTGTCCGCAAATGAACTGGTTCGGAGGCATGCTAATATGGGGATTGGCCAGCCCCATTGGCTTTCATGGGGCTGTGAGGCAGCGGCAAGCCACCATAATGTTTACAAAAAATGTTACACTAGGCAAGGTACCGCCCTGCAGTGACGGGTTGCTCCCTCATTGCAGCGGAATGGCTGACGCTGCAATGACAAGACAGCCCCTCATTGCAGCAGCAAAATTGTTTCAACTTGGTAGCACTTTTGGAAACCAATGTCATCAGCACAGTGTGCCTGCATTGGTCCACCAGTGCCAAGCCCCCAAATGCAGTGCAACCGTTGGCTGCCATAGTGCCGCACCTCCACAACCTGCTTCTCTCTTAAGCTGCCACATAATGTTTCTTGCGCATGCATGCAAGCAAACATAAAAATTGCTTTTACTAATACAGCTGTTGAGGCTTTTAAGCAGCTTGGCTGAGCAAAGACAAAACATCTTGCAGGCTACTAAGATTTACAGTGCATTATACAACAGCTGTAGTACAGAGAAACATTAGACATTTAAATTTCTTTTAGTTAATTACACTAAAAAGCACTGCAGAAAATGCTTGCAAGTAATATTTAAGCATGGAAGAAACTGAACCCTCTAAAAAAGTTACTTAGTGGCAGCCTTACGGTTTACAATAATTTAGAAATAAATAAATTAAGTCCAAAATATCTTCCCACGGTAAAATTCAAAAGTCAGACAAGGACCCGCGCTTTGGACTGGCAGCAGGGATCAGGCTAGTGCTCCAGGGCAGGCTTGAAAGCTCAGCCAGTGGAAAACACCAAGTCCCACAAGCTGACTAATCCAAATGCTCCATGTCCTCCTGCTAGACCAATCGAAGAGGGAGTCGCCGCAGGAGCTCAAGCCAGCTCGGGGGAGTGCGAAGAGGTGTACCTGAGGGTTGGCGCTTGCAGTCTAGTGCAGAGGGGACAGCGGCAGCAGGAGTTGCTGCATCCCTGGAAGCAGGAGACAGCCTCTTCTGGATGTGGTGCACCTTGCTGGGATGAAGACCTGAGAGTTGGCACTTGCGGTCAGGTGCAGAGGGGACAGCGGCAGCAGAAGTTGCTGCATCCCTGGGAGCAGGACACAGCCGCTTCTGGCTGTGGTGCCCCTTGCTGGGCTGAAGACCTGAGGGTTGGTGCTTGTGGTCGGGTGCAGAGGGGATGGAGGCAGCAGGAGTTGCCACATCCTTGGGAGCAGGACACAGCAGCTTCTGGCTGTAGTACCCCTTGCTGGGCTGCCACTGTGGACAACAGCCAACACCTGGAATTCCAGAGAAAGTTTGAAATTCACAATGATCCACAGATGTTTTCACCCTATCAGCAGCATGAACGGTCATGCCATCCAATAAAGGAAGGGCTTTGTCCCCAATAGCTGCCATAGAATCAGACTGGCTGGGCTCCATCAGTAACACCTCCATTTTAGATGGATTGAGCTTAAGCCAACTGGCTGCCATCCAGTCCTGGATTTCTTTTAGGCACTCACCCAGCTCCAAGATAGAGGTCCCATCATCAGGGGCACAAGACACATACAGCTGGGTATCATTAGCATAACAATGAAACACCAAGCATTTAATGATGTCCCCCAATGGCAACATAATGCTTAAGGTGATCCAGCAGCACCCCATGATCCACAGTGTCAAATACCAACAATAGGTCAAGAAAGATGAGGACAGAACAACGTCCAGTATCCCAAGTTAAAGGAGATCATGGTGCACCCAGACTAGAGCAGTTTCTATACTATGGTGAGGCCAGAAACTGGATTGGAAGGGCTCACAGATATCATGTTTCCAGGTGCTGTACTAGTTGCAATGCCGCCACCTTCTTGATCAACTTCCCAAGGAAAGGAAGGTTTGAGACAGGCCTGTAATTAGACAGATCAGGGTCCAAAGAAGCCTTCTTGAGGAGAGGCTTCACCACTGACTTTTTAAGGGTAGGTGAAAAGATACCCTCTTGAAGAGAATGCCTGACGATCTCAACCACAACTGGACTGAGTGGGTCCCAGCACTCTAAGAGAAATCTGGTCAGACCAGGGTACAATGCACAGAAAGTGGTCTGGAAACTAGAGAGCACCTGGGAGATGTCATCCACTGAAACTGGCTCAAACTCATCCCACAGAGATGGAGAGCCCACAGTCCACAGAGAATGGACACTGTCAGACAAGGACAGGGTGCTCGGGGAGAGCCCAAGATCCCAGCCCAGAGGGTGGACACTTTGTCCAAAAGCAGCCAGTTGAACGCCTTGTATTTTTTTTGCAAGAAAAGGCTCTACAAGACTGTAGACAGAATGGGTTTATTAGTCTGTCAACAGTGTTGAAGAGATGAGCCAGCCAGTTTTGCCCAGCAGCAATCACCCGTGACAGGAACACTGTCATTTGGATAAATAACTAGATTTATTGGTGAAACTCTTACTAAACAAGTTCACTGCGGTGAGGAGGTCAGTAAAGAACATAGGATCAAGTGAGAGGCTAGCAGGTTTCAGCTTTGGCTAGGGATTAATTAGAGAATTTATTGCAAACCAGAATTTTGTTCAGGTTACCTAGGCTCTGGGTCTGTCAAGACTTGGGTCTCTCAGATTTAAGTCTCTTAGTGTCCTGTTTACCTTGGTTATGAATATACATGTTGATTGAACAGTTTGCAGGGGATGGGAACAGTCTGAGTGCTGACCAGAGTTTATCGCTGAGCTTCATTTTGGAGAGAAGCTCTTTCGTCAGTCATTTGCTGTTTATTCCCCTTACTCACCTGGTGATGAGAGGAACGTAGCTATCCTGAGTAGCCCTCGGCTGGGTGTAGTTTTGTGTCATCCACACAGAGACAGACCTGGCCCATAATACCCTTAATACTCTCCTCTATGTTTCTAGTAACACATTGAACAGGACCATCTCAAAGACTGACCCTTGTGGCACCCCATGTGTGACCCCCCTCGCCTCTAATTCCTTCCCATTTATCACCACCCCTGTTGTCTCCCCCCAACCAACTGCTTACCTGCCTAGTCAGCCACTCCCCTTGTCCCAAATCCTCCATCTTTCTTAGAAGTCTCTTGTATGATACAGAGTCAAAGGCCTTACTGAAATTGAGATACAGTTCATCGGCAGCCAGGCCAATGTCCTCTGCTTCAGTTACCAACTAAAGAAGGCTATCTGGTAAGTCTGACATGATCTGCTTGCTACAAACACATGCCATTTAGTGGCCTGCAGCCCTCTGTTTCCTGGTATTCCATCATTTGTTTCTTGATTGTGGTTTGCATGAGTGTTCCCACAATTGATATAAGGCCAACTGGCCTGTGGCACCCAGGGTTCTCCCTGTCCTTGCTGTCATAAAGTGGCACCCCAGCACCTTTCTCTAGTCAACTGGCATCCCCCCATCTTGATAGAGCACCTGAACAGGTTTGTTAGGTGGGGAGCTACTGCAGTTCCAAATCCAGCTCCTTCAGGACCTTCAGGTGTCATCTGTTGGGACCTGGTGCCCTGTACAGCCTAAATGTTGCCACTCCTTCCTTACCCTGTCTTACAGAGTGTTCTACCTGTATGAAAAGGGTGCTCTGACATCAGCTGACTTTTTTGTGCGTGATATTAATTATTTTTGCAAGGCTGAAATGACCACATTTGAATATGGGCCAATACTGTTTAATAACAAATTCTTCTACTGCTGTCTCAGTGTTGCCCTCAGACTGTTTTACATTTAAACATAGAAGCTGATGGAAAAAAAAGACCATTGGTCCCTCTAGTCTGCCTGTATACCCTATCCTACCCTTTAGACCTAATGTCTATATGGGGTTTATGCTCACGCTACCCACTCTCATGTTGCCTGCCTTGCTGCTAACCTCCCCCGTGTGATGACTGAGCTCTTAAGTCTGGCCCATCTGTGTTTGAAGCTGGTAATGGCCTTGGCACCCATCACCTCAGCTGGCAGACTTCCATGACACAGACACTCTCTCTGCAACAAAGGACTTCTTCATTTTCCACCTGCATTTTCCTCCCATCAGCTTGCACTCATGCTCCCGTATTCTAGATTCATCAATCCTGTTGAAATAGTTACTTGCAGTTCACCCTGCTCATTCCTTTCAAGAACGTCAAGGTATCTATCCTATTGCCCCCTCTTCCTTCTGGCTTCCAGTGAGTACTGTTAAGTGCCCTAAGATGATCCTTGTAGGAACTATCCTGAAGGCTGTGAATCATCTTTGTTGCACTAGGCTGCACGGTCTCCCACCTGTCCCTCTCTTTCCTTAAGGGGCAACTCCAGAACTAGCCACAGTACTCCAGCTGTGGCCTTACTGGTGATCCATAGAGAGGTGGTAATACCTAATTTCTCCTGCTATCAAAACTCCTCCCAATACACCCCAACACCCTGGCTGCCTTGCAGGAGGCCTTGTTACATTGGCTAGATTGTTTAAGGGAGTCATTTACGATGAGAAGTATTTTATACATGATATCTGTGTATCAGATAAATAACTCATATCAGGGAGAGGGCTGAGAATTTAAAACAGACTTACGTTTTAATATGTTTATATAAAAAACTAAAACAAAGCAAAAAGACAACACTGAAAAAATTACACAATCACTTCCAAATATAAAAATATTGCAAGAATGCGAACCCTGCCATAAAGCATAAAAGGACCAAAATGTAAATTAATTTGAAACCCAGATCTTAAACTAAATGCTAATCATAGTATTCTGTAAGGGCAAAAGCCTTTGATCATCTGTTGAACAATGTTGGGCTCTGACCACTGGACTATACTGCCTCTGGGTGAATGAACTACACAGAGAACTTTAAAGTGGCTTATACTCCAGTAATATTACAGTATATGGCAGAAAAATTACATACTTCATGCTTACTTTTTTTATGTTAAAATAAACATCAGAGATTAATGTCAGCCTTGACGCAATCAAAACAGCAGACATCCATAGAATGAATTAAAAAAACACCCAAACAGAAATGGATAATCTACTGGGGAAATCTACAAGTATGGTGCGGGGGGAGAGAAATGCATTAGATGGCTATGGAGGATAATATAGGCAGCATGGAGATCAGAGGATGTACCAGAGGACAGAAAAACAATTGTAAGCCCCCATTCTCATTTGGAGGCTTATCTGGACTGCCTTCTCCATCCTCCGGGAGCCAGTTCTCACCCTCCGTTCCCCAGGGACTGATGCACTGGGGACTGGCAGGGCAGCAGAGTCCTCTGTCAGAAGCCCTGGTGGGATGAGGACGAGGGCTCCACCTTGTAAATCCATGGCCATTGCTGCCAGTTACCCTTTCACCTTGGGCCCCATCCAGTGTTCTGGGGCTGAGATGGAAGGCAGAAGAGAGGAAGGAGTGTTTGGTTCTGTTTCCCAGCAGGAGCTGAACAGGGTTTGGGGAATGAGGCCTGGAAGAGTGCACAACAGTGTTGGGTGCTGCACATGTGCAGAAGAGTACATGGATGGAGCTGGAGCTCCAAAGGTGTAGGTGGGCCATGTGTCCTCAGCTAGTGACTGTCCCACCAGTTCCAGGGTAGGCAGCAGAGCCAGGACCCAACAGTGATGGCGCCGTGGGTGGGCCTCTAGGAGTTGTATCAGCTCCCTGACTGGCAGAGGGACAGAGAGCATGTGCACATGCACATAGAGCAGGGAGAGCAGCTCGGATGGCCACCTCCCACATGAAAAAACACCCAATCTGCAATGGGCTGCATGCCCAACAAAATAAGTGCAGTTTTGGCCCCAGGACTGCAAGTGGGGCCAAGACATGATAGAAATTACTTTGGGAGACTTATTAAAGCAGCAGCAAGCTGCTCAAGTTGGAGAATTGAATCTAAACAAAAATGGCGACCCCCATGGATACCCAGCACTGCAGAGTATCATGGGTAGGGGTCATAGGTTGGACCCTCTGTGTGCACAAATTTCAGCCTATCAGAGAGCAGCATGAACCAGGGACATTCTGCCTATGAACACACCTGGTCTCTCAGGTGCCAAGTTTCAGCCTGGATAAAAGGGACTGTTTTTATGTTCACCACGCATGTGCAGGGAACATCTTGCTATGAGAGAGCACTTCTGAGGGGTGTGTCACTGCTGAGCCCATTGCAGTTCAAAATAGCAGGGACTTGGCAGTGTAGACCAATGATCATGTACTGTGCTTCTGACGCAACTATCTTTTTGGTGTGCTGAAACTTTGTGTACTTCAAAGAACCAAAGCTGCTCCAATCAGAGAGGGCTTCAG
Organism: Neoceratodus forsteri; assembly: GCA_016271365.2. NCBI lineage: Eukaryota > Metazoa > Chordata > Ceratodontiformes > Ceratodontidae > Neoceratodus > Neoceratodus forsteri. The sequence goes on from CM028136.1 coordinate 91,829,691, forward strand.
TCCTTTAATTTGCATGAAGCCGGTCAGCAAACAGCTGAGTGTTTTTCAGCTGTGCCTCCTCCTCTTTGCTTTCTTTCCCTTCTTCATCAGCACATGTCCCCCTCTCCTCTGCCGTCCCTGATGTTTGTTTTTAAAAAACCTGCAAAAAAGAAAATGGTCCATCAATGTCTGTTGCAGCCACCACTGTAACTGCAACTACACCACCATTTATAGCACTGACAGTGGGGGTGCCAAATCCTCTAGTGTCCACCGAATTAAAAATAACATCCCTTGTTTTTAATAAAATGCAATAAAGAAAACAGTCCATCGATGTCTGTTGCTGGTGCCCCCGTTGGCGCTCCTGTAACCGTCACCCCCACCTGACCTTCCCATTCAGCACCTATCACCTCACCCCCCCAAACATACTACTGACACTAGGGGTGCCCAATCCCCCACTGTCGCCACCTGAAATAAAGAAAACCTTCCTTTGGCGCTTTTTTTTTTTACTACACCCTGTAAAAAAGAAAACTGTCAATCGATGTCTATTGCGCCATTAATTCCTCCCCCTCACCTGATCCTCCCACTCAGCACCCACCCCCTCACCCCCGCAAGCTCTTACTTATTGAGCAGGGATCTGATGCCATAATCTTCACTGGACCAGAGGCATGTCTTCACGCTTCAAAGCCGGACCGTGATTTGAGGAAATCAGGTATGCGGTGTGGTTCAATGTATTTCAATGGGAGTCTGAACTTAGAGGCATAAGTTGGCCATTTTTGGATATTTTTGCCCCACATTTTCAACATACCTTTTTGGGACCCTACCTCATGAACAATGCAAGTGACATTAGGTAAATCTGTCCCGAGAGGTGATTCTGTGGCCGCTGCACAAAATCACTTTTTAACAGCAGTTGAAAATTTTCTCCACCCTAGTTCATAAGATGGGGTCATAAGAAGGCTATGTTGAAAATTTGGCATAAAATATAAAAAAAAATGAAGTCATTAGCCTACATTGAAATTTGAAAATGCAGGCTTATAACTTTGGTAATTTTAGTATTTTGACCCAAATTTTCAACATAGCCATTTCTTCACAGCATGTCATGAATGTGATAAGTGTCATTTTTCAATCCTGGTCAAAATGTGTTTTCATATCCCAAAGGGTGATTTCGCATTTGCTGCTCAAAATCACCTTTTGGGCAGGAGATGAACATTTTCTCTGCATTATTTCATGAGGTGGGGTCATAAGAATGCTATGTTGAAAATTTGGGGCAAAAATATTAACAAAGAACAAAGTTATGAGCCTACATTCAGTTTTGTGAGCGCTGGCTCATAAGTGGTAATTTTCAATATTTTGACCCCAAATTTTCAGCATAGCCATTTCTTCATAGCACCTCATAAATGTGACAGTTGTTATTTTTCAGATCCTGGCCAAAATGTGTTTTCACACTTGTGGTGCAAAATCACCTTTTGGGTAGGATTTGAAAATGTTCTCCACCCTTGTTCATAAGGTGGGCTCATAAGAAGGCTATGTGGGGTCATAAGAAGACTAGGTTGAAAATTTTGGGGTAAAAATATGAAAAGAACAACAAAGTTATGAGTCTATGTTGCAATTTTTCAACACATGCGCATAACTGTGGCAATTTTCAATATCTTGACCCCAACTTTTCAACATAGCCATGTTTTGACACCACCTCATGAATGTGACAGCTGTCATTTCTCAGATCTTACCGAAAATGTTTTTGTAACATTTCTGGTCCACAATGATGTTTCAGCCATTGTTTTATAGATGACACCTGTCATGTTCAGAAGGAGTGCTCATAAAAACATTATGTTAAAAATTTGGGGTAAAAATCTGAAAAAAACAGTACAACAGCAATGCCTTACCAACGTCAAACATTCGGTATTGACAGATACTTTTTCATAGTTAGTGGCAGTTCAGTCAGACCCTCAAGAGAATGACTGTGTGTCCTGATGTGGGCCAGTTTGCCCCTGTCTGTCCTGGCACTGCAGCCCTGGCAGACCAGAAGTTTTGAGATCCCAGAGTAAGGCATTTGTGAGAATAAAGGAAGAGATTTTCAGTGAAACCGCATTTTATAAGGCAAGTTGGAGCTGGGGTTTCACTGCCCCTCCACATACTTTCTCCTCTGGGGGAATACCTCCTAGACTGTCACCAAGCCAAAAAAGCCCCAAACTTCATCCAAGTCCTGAGCCTTAGCGAGGCAAGCCAAAAGAGAAGAGAAACAAAGAAAAGTCACCAGCAAGCCTAAGTAAGCCAGTGTTCCAGCCAGGTGTTCTGTATCCAGTTTACCTTGCTTTAGCCAGCTGTACCAAAGGTATCATGTGAGAAATCAGAACTGTTGAGTAAAACCCAGGGTCTGACCCTACAACTAGGGAAAAGGTTATTGTGTCAGGAGTTGAGGGAAAGGTTCTGGGCAGAACTGTGCCTGTGAGAGAAGCCCATGCCAAAGACCTGTTGAGGTCAGCTTGCCACAAAAATCCCATCTGGATTACAAACAGGGACTCCTTTCTTAACTGTTATACCAGCTTAAAGTTTGTGTTCAGTAACAGTGTGTTTAACAATAGTTTTCTTGCATCTGTTTAAAGCGCACCCCTGAGCTCCACCCTGCTAGTAGCGTCAGCATCCCCAGTGTGGTACCCACTGCAACATTTGAGAGATCTCTCACGCATGGCCTTTGGGGGAATTAAGATGGATGCACCTGCATTGGGGTTTGAGAATTGCGGGGGGAGCAGGGTAAAGCATTGAACTGAAATGGTTATTGCCTTTTATTGCAGAGTACAGAAATAGTGTTTTTCCCCACTGCTTTCATTTTACCCTTGCTATCCCATGTTCTTTCCCGTACCCTCCCTGTATACCTTTAAACTGTCCCTGGTTTTCAGGGATGTTCCTGATTTTGCCTCAAAATTTTCCTCTTTCCCTCATAAAATTTGTGTTTTTGTGACAGAACAGTGGAGATTAAAAGCACAAAATGATGTCAAACATTAAAGTAACATACTTGTTCTTCTTCAGAAAATGCATCTTAACACAAATCCCTTTATTCTTTCAGCTTTCTGAGTGAATAGCACTAGTTTTTAAGATGTGTCCATGATTTGGGGTCTTTGTCCCTGATTTTTTTAAGCCTTGTCCCTGATTCATGAAGCAAGAGGTTGAGAGGTATGCCTCCCTGTGAAAATAAATTATTGGTTTTAAATTGCATTTAATGGTTTGGGGACTGTCATTGTTTGCAGTGTCACTTACTTTGGGGGAATGGGCTATGTGGGAAGTTTAGGCATTGTTTCTTGGGTGGTGATAGCCTTGAGTTTCACTTTCCAGGTACCCCATATCACTGCCTCACGTGGAGGCACCGCAATACTTTATGCCAGTGTAGCACATCCTTAGTGAACCTAGGCCAGCCTCCTTTGGAGAGGTGGAGAGGTGAATCCTGAGGGCCCTGATACAGTGGTTACTTACATTAGAGGCAGTGCTGGGATTTCTTTGTCACAGTTGTGTCCCTCAAACTTGCAACATAGTAAAGAAAATTGTTAGCGCCCCTCCAAAAAAAGAAATTTACAAAAGCTGCCATGGTGCATCAGAAGTTAAAAGACTGGTACAGAGTGGAGAGCCTTGACCTGAAAAAAGCAATCCTAGTTACAGGGATCCCTGATTGTAGCAAGAGGGCTGCCATTTTGGGCAATTTAAAAGTATATGGTATGAACTATGCTCGACTGTGCCAATCAAATCATGACTGCTTTAATAGAGAGTGATTCAGAAATTGGTGTGAGCAAACTGCCAGCCACAATCAAATCTGAAGTAGATTGCTGTCCGTTCCGCCTCCCCACCAATGCAGCCAGTAGACTGGATGCAGAAAGTCAAATTGTTGTTGGCAGCTGAGGGAAAGACTGTTAGAGATATGAAAGTGTTCTTCAAGGAAAAAGATTCTGTGCAGGAAGTGCCACCCTGTGGATTCTGGGTTGGAGGACCAGAGTGGACACCCTACTTGGTCATGTCCTATGAACAGTACAGGAGATTGTGGACTCTCTTAGGAGTCACCCCTACTCCTTCTGGGGAGGATAAGTATGAAAGTTGGATGAGCCAGGCCACACAGATGCAGCAAGTGTAGAAGTGCTCAGATGATGAGAAATGAGAATGTAAAAGAATTGTGGAGAGCCTCAGAGGTATGGCTTTGGATGTCATCTATTCTCTACAGGCTATCCAGCCAAACTGCACCACAAGTAATCACCTTGCCACTGTCTTGAGTATGTCTGGAGCAACTGAGCAGAAGAAGGAACTAATTTTCCAACTGAAGACCATCGTGCAAAAAGAGGGAAAAAAAAGTGTCTCATTATATAACCTGAGTGGAGACTATGATTCGAAGGACTGTGGAAGCCAGAGGACTTATCCCTGATCAGACTGCACTGATGAGACTGGACCAGATCTTGAGAGGAGTTGTGTATTCTCAGCTGGACATTGATATCTCTCAGGTTGAAAGACCACAGACCAGATACTGTGAACTTCCAACAGCTGCTGGATGAAGTCATGGATGAGAAAATGTAAGAAGCCATTGCAAATTCCATACTAGTACCCACAGGGAAAGCTATACTTCTGCAATCATACATTGACAGCCACCAAAAGCCGAGTGAGGCCACAGATATGGTACTCAGCTGAAAGAGCTCAAAGAGTGTGTGAAATCATTCCCGATGGCACAGGCACCTCATCCACAAGCTACTCCTTGTTATCTGGTTGTAGATGCCCACTTAATCCTTCTGCCCCAAGGGTCAGGCAGACTTGACCCTTGACACTGCCCAGAGAGGGACTGTTCTGTTTTCACTGTGGAGAGCATATGCATGACAGTGTTCTCTTTGCATGATTAGGATGCTGCTGCTTTGATTGGACCTGGGAGCTTGGAGAGAGACCAAGTCTGAAGACAATGAAGAGATGCAAGGGGACAAGGAAGAATCGAGGGAACTACCTCCTCTTGAAGATGCTCCACTTGAGGACGTAGGGGAGTTGTTGAAATGGCTCTGCATAAAACAGGTGCAGATGGAAAGAGATAGAGACATTGAATGGGGAGATAGAGACATTGAGCTGAGAAGGCAGGATGCCAAATGGGCAGATACCATGAGGGTTTTGCATGCCATCAATGCAGGGCAACCTGAAAGAACCAGTAGCCAAAAAGACATTAAACCATTCAAACTATTGGACCATGATGACATTGAAGTGTACCTCACAGCTTTTGAGAGGATTGCTCAAACATGCACATGGCCAAGGGAACAGTGGGTTGTTCGACTGCCACCACACATGATAGGCAGTCCCAGTTGGTTTATAGACACATGGACTACGGAAAGGCAGAGGACCATGACTGTGTGAAGCAGGAGCTCCTCAGGTGCTATGACATAAACACTGAAACCTATAGCCAGAGGTTTATTTTTCTTAAAATGCAGTCACTGGGTACCCCCACCGAGAGACTTATGCCCGTCTCAAGGAGCTCTGCTACAAATGGTTGCAGCCAGATAACAAGAACAAGGACCAACTTCTGGAGGTGGCAATTACTGAACAATTTATTAAAGTTTTACCCCAGGATATACAACTTTGGGTTCGGGAGCATAAGCCTGATTCTGCTGATAAAACCATCACATTGGAGGAAGACTTCCTGGCAGCCCGATCATCCAGACCCAGAGGATTCCAAGGGACATCAGCAGCTGTAACCACCAGCAATCCGGTAAGGAACCCTTTTAATTATAAACTGTAAAATCCAGTCCCAATCAATCAATCAAAACTTTATTTAACCAGGCAGAGTCATCATTGAGCAAGCTCATTTTCAAGATGGTCCTGGCAGAAAGGAACAGAGTAAGGAATAATACAATTGGACACTTAGTGCAGGCTGGTACATACAGTAAAAAAGATAGCAACAACAACATTGGATAATACAGAGTGTGCAGATTGTTAACAAATTAAATTAAGGGTACACCAACATCTGGGGTGGATACTAAACAAGGCAACAGAAGTAACAGGGTGTGGTAAGAAGATTATATTAACAATAGAACAAGAAGGCATGAAAGGACTGATTAGGATGGTCGACCCTTTGTGGGGAAGGATTGGGGGGGGGGTTTCAGGAGGAGGATGTCAACACTAGAAGGAGAGATGACATAGTAAGGCCAGGGGGTAAGAAGAGTATACAGAGGGAGATGTGCAGAGAAGTGCTGGAGTTGTAAGTAAGTGCTAAGTAAATGGAGAGCAGGGCAGGGAGGCCAGTAGGAGAATCACATGTGGCAGGTACATATGACCTTCAGGATGCGTGTGCTAGACAGCTTAAAGGCATGGAGACCCGGCAGGGATGAGAACCTTAATGTCTTTTGCATGTTGTTCCAAAGGGACGGTAAGGAGAAATTGATAGAAGCCTTACCATACTGGAACCTTATTCTTGGCACCTTGAAGGATACAAGGGATGTGCTTCTTAGGCCATACGCTCCTGTTATGCGTACAAAGACAGCAGAGATATAACCTGGTAACTTATCGGTTAAGGGCCTGTAGAAACACAGGAGGGCATTTTTTTGCCTCCTCAATGTAAGAGATGGCCAGGTGAGCTTTTGATAGAGCAAGTAGTGGTGGGTACGACTGGGTATTTCCAGAATAAACCGCAAGGCACAGCGATAGAGGGTGTCTAATTTACATAATGCCTGATTTGAACAGTGGCTGTAAAGAATGTCTGCATAATCAAGCAGAGGAATAAAAGTTGTAAGGATCAGTGTCTTTCTGGCTTCTGTTGTGAGGAGGTGTCTAATGCGATAAAAGATACCTAGACGTTGTCTTAGCTTTTTTTGATAGCTCATTCAGATGTACCGCAAAATTAAGCCAGTTATCCAACCAGACACCCAGGTACTTAAACCTATCCACTATTTCCAGAGGTTCACCTATAGGGTGTAAATCAGGCGGTTCGATGGGGCCCCTGGCTATGAGCGGCAAGTGGAGATAAGATCATTGCCTTGTTTTTTTTTGCATTAAGCAATAGCTTGTGCTTTAGTAAATTGTGTTGGAGGGTGACAAAGTCGTGTTGTAGCTCATCTTAAGCGATATCCAGGGATGGGTTAATAGTGTAGAGAACCGTATCATCAGCGAATAGATGTATGTAGCCTGAACGTCTGTGAGAGTCGATATGGTTTATGTTTAAAGTGAATAGGATGGGGCCCAGGATGGAGCCTTGCGGCACATCCCGAGGAAGGGTTTTAAGCCGAGACAGTTCCCCTTGAGCTTTAATCTGTTGCAGTCTGTTGGAGAGATAACATTCAAACCACTTTAGAGCAGTATTGTCTAGTCAGAAGCTGTTCAGGACGTTAAGCAGAAGGCTGTGATCCACGGTATCAAAGGCCTTACTAAGATCCAGAAAGAGGGCATAGATGTGTTTTTTTGTATCCAAAGCATTTTGCCAGCCATTGGAGACTTTGGCGAGAGCAGTTATATTGCTGTGCTTGGGCCTAAAACCTGATTGGGCTGGGTTCAGGAGGTTCTCGGATTCTAGATAATCCCTAAATTGGTAATTGATAATTTTCTCCAGGATTTTTGACAGGGTAGGAAGCAGTGAAATAGGACGGTAGTTCAGGTCAGCTGGATCTCCAGACTTGAAAAGGGGAATGATGTGCGCTGTTTTCCAAAGAGGAGGCAATTCACCCTGAATCAGGGAACTATTAAATAGGTGGGTGATTTGGGCAGTCAGATGGTAAAAGCCTGTTTTCAAGAAAAATTGTTCTATAACATCAGCACTGCCACACTTTTTTGTGTCCAGAGATATAAGAAGGTCCTCCACCTGTTTGAATGTAACTGGTTGAAAGCAGAAGGAGGAGTGTCTCGGGTTTGTGGCAACGTCAGAGGATAAGCCATCGGTGGCATTGCAGCGGACATTTAGCTTGCTGAGGGGCGGATCATCGAAAGCAAGGCCTGCTGTGGCAAAATGATTGTTGAGTTGTTCAAGAATGTCAGCTCTGGTCATGTAAGAAATGTTACCTGCCACTATTCTAGTGGGAAGGGGGGAGGCTGGTGAGTGACCTATAACCTCTTTAAGAATGTTCCAAAAATTGGCAGAGCAATTTTTATTTTTTTCAAGGGCGGTCAGGAAAAAACATGATTTTTCTGCCCTTATTAACTTGGTGCAGGCATTCCTAGCCACCCGAAAGGCAAACCAGTTGGATTCTAACTTTGTTTTCCTGGCTCTTTTTCACAGTATATACTGTACCTGTCCTGGAGGGCTTTCTTCAAGGTAGGCGTGAACCAGTCAGGGGACCTTTTCCTTGTTTTGATCCTCCTAAGTGGAGCATGTTTATTTATCAGTCCCACTAGTAGGTTTTGGAAAATATTGACAGCCTCAGTAACAGAGGGGGCCAGATAGAAATTCTGCCAATTGATTTTACCAAGGTCTGTCAGGAAGGTGGTCTGGCAGAAGTTTTTTAGGCTTCTTTTTAGCTTGAAGGTAGAAGTAGATAGCCTGTTAAGGGACCGGTGAATACAGGCAGTGGCACAGTGATCACTGAAATCACTGTGGACAACTCCTGTATGGGTGATATTGTGAGGCTTACTGACAAGCATAAGATCCAGTAGGGTACTGTGGCTGGTGTTTTTCTTGTTTGGTCGGGTGTTCTCTGGAGTCATCTGGGTTAACCCGTGCACATTGCAGAACTCTTTAATCTTGTTAGCACAGGCATCGTTCCAGTTCAGATTGAAATCTCCCATTATTATGCTTTCTAGGTTCACCTTATCCAGTATAGAGTGTAGGTGTTCTAGAATGCCAAGAGTTGCAGAGGGTTGCCTATAACAGGCAGATATTAAGAGGGCTACTTCAGGAGAAATGGTTAACTTAAGGGCAAGCCATTCAAATTCCTTAGGTAGGGAGGTCCGAACAATGTCTGAGACATGGGCAGTATTTGATCTTGGCATAGATAGAGACTCCACCTCTCCAGCGGGTCTGTCACATCTGAACAGGTTGTATCCACGTATATTGACTGTTTTGTCAGGGATATGGCTCGAGAGCCACGTCTCTGAAATCATAACTATGTCAGGTACTGTGTGTAATACCAAAGCCTGGACTAAGTCAAAGTTTTTTGGTAAGCTGCAAACATTCATGTGCAGGAAACTAAGGCCCTTAACTTGCGAGAGGTCCGATGGGGCTCCAAGCAGGAGGGGTGGGCCAGGGTTAAGTTCAACATTCCCTGAGCAGAGTAGGAGAAGTACTAGCAACTTCCTGAGACAGTTTATAATTGTTTTTAAGGTGGCTTTGTTTTGACGTTTGGTACTTGAAGCTTTGTGGGAAGTGTCGCTAGGGGCAGTGAGGTGGTGGCAGAGAGACAGGGCTTAGAACTGTAAGGAGGAGTGGTATATGAATGTAGTTAGAAGGTCTGAGCTGGGGCAAGAGAGTGGAGTGCAGGAGGGAGTCAGTGCTCCTTGTGTGGGTAGAAAATTTTGCGAAAACAATCTTTGGCAAAACATACTGCCTAGGTGGGTCCTGTTGGGGCGGATCACCCATTTTTCCTTTAAAGCTGTTATCTAGAAGCAGGATCCATCCGTAAATGATAATGGCTGTTAGTGCAGCCATCAGACTGGGGGACTGCACAAGACTGTAGAGCAGGGGGGACGGGGGCAAATTCCAGTAGCAGAGATTGTATGTCATGGGTGCCAAAACAAGGGACATTATGTAAGAAACTGTCCTAATGTAAAGAAACATAGAAACATAGACTTTGACAGCAGATAAGGACCACTTGGCCACCCAGTCTGCCCATTTCCCTACCTACTGGATAAGCTGCAGATTCTAGTTAACCAACAGCCTACTTCCTGCCACCCCCCACTACAATTGCCTTATGTCTGTCCCATGCATGTTTGAATTCCCCCACTGTTTTAGACCCAACAACCTCCCCAAGAAGGTGGTTCCATGCATCCACCACTCTCTCCGTGAAAAAAAATTCCTCACATTACCCCTGAGCCGTCCCCCCCTCTATCTTTAAATTGTGTCCCTTTGTTCTTACACATCTCTTTTTCTGAAAGATGCTACCCTCCTGGACTTTGTTGAGTCCCTTGAGGTACTTCAACATTTTTATCATGTCCCCCGACCCTTCTTTCATCAAGGGTATACATAGTAAGCTCTCTCAGTCTCTGTTCATATGGTTTCTGATGCAGACCCTGCACCATTTTAGTTACCATCCTCTGGACTGCTTCCATCCTGTCTATGTCCTTGCGTAGATGAGGTCTCCAAAACTGCACACAGTACTCCAGATGGGGTCTCGCCAACTGTCTGTACAGAGGGATAACCACTTCCCTTTTTCTGCTTGTGATGCCCCTTCCTATGCATCCGAGTGTCCCCCTGGCTCTCCTTACTGACTTCTCACATTGCTTACCAACCTTTAGATCATCTGATATGACTACCCCAGGCCCCTTTCCATTTTTGTTGTTGTTAGTACCTCCCCTGCTATTGTGTACTCTTCTGGGTTTTTGTTTCCCAAGTGCATTACTTTGCACTTCTTTGCATTCAATCTAAGTTGCCATATGTCTGACCATTCCTCCAACCTTGCCAAGTCCCTTCTCATCCTTTCTACCCCCCCTTGTGTATTAACTCTGTTACAGATCTTTGTGTCATCTGAAAGAGGCATACCTTTCCCTTCAGACCCTATGGAATGTCGCCTATAAAGATGTTAAAGAGGACTGGACCCAGTACTGAGCCCTGAGGTACTCCACTAGTAGAAAGAGACAGCTCATGTAGCCTTAGTGAACTGGGGTCACTTTATGGCTACTGTGCAGATTGGATCACAGCAGATGATGGGACTGATTGACTCAGGGAGCCGCCAGACTCTTGCGCAAACAGATCTAGTGACTGGGAATAATAAAGAGCCAGATACAGCAGTCATCTGTGTGTATGGTGATACCCATTGCTACCCTACAGCCACCATACCAATGATTGTTCAAGAAAAGACACATGAGGTAGAAGTGGAGTTGGTACCTCACCTACCAGTGCCAGTTCTTATTGGTCATGACCACCCAGACTTTGCTTCATTTATTCATTGTCATGCTGCCCAGGACTCTGGTGTAGTTGCTGTAACCACCAGCGCTCAAGTGAAGGAGGGACATTTACCATCTGTGTTCCCATTTGATGATGATGTTTTTGAGGATCCTGGCAAGGACCATAAAACTAAGGTGGAGAAGAGGAAGCTAATGAAGGACTGGCTTGATCTCATGGTGGTTTACAGTCAGATGTGGGACACACTTTTAAATGTGATATGTAGCATGAGCAAAAAGCAGACCCTTCACTTAACCCTTTTTCACAAGTGGTGAAGGGATTGGAAAAAGGTGCCCCTCAGTTTGTTGTAAAACAGGGAATACTGTACAGAGAATATACTAACCCCAGAACTGGAGAGGCAGTAGACCAACTAATGGTTTCAGAAAAATTCTGCTCCCAAATCATGTATCTGGCACATGACATCCCTCTAGCAGGCCATGCAGGTAGAGATAATACTCTGAATAGGATATTACCCGGGTTTTATTGACCCTCTATCCACGAGAACATAGCTGAATATTGTAAAGCATGTTTTGAGTGTCAGAAGGTAGCTCAAGCAGGAAAAAGGGATAGAGTACCACTACAACCCATCCCCATTGTGACTAACCCCTTTGACAGGATAGCCATGGATGTAGTGGGCCACCTGGAAAACAACTCCAAGGGTAACAGGTTTGTACTGGTCATATGTGATTATGCTGCCCTCTACCCAGAAGCTATCCCCATGGGAACTGTCACCACCTTAAGGATAGCAGAGGAGCTAACAAAGATATTTAGCCAAATGGGAATCCCCCAGAAAATACTTACTGGTCAGGAGAATAATTTCAATGCCCACCTGCTAAAGAAATTGTACCATCTGCTGGGCGTGGTAGCAGTGCGTACTTCCCCATACCACCCACAGACTGACAGACTCATAGAGAGGTTTACTCAGACATTAAAGAGAATGTTGAGGAAGTATGTAAAAGAAGAGGGTAGAGACTGGGATGGGTACCTCCCCTATTTACACTTCACTTACAGAGAAATCCCTCAAGCATCCACTGGTTTCTCTCCTTTCTCATTACTGCATGAGAGGAGCCTGAGGGGGACACTGGAAGTAGTTAAAGAACACTGGGAAGAAGGGAAGGTAGTAGGACATCTTAATGTTGTAGTGTACATGACTTAGTTACGCAAACACCTGGTGAGGTATATCAAGCTGGCACACCAGAGCTTAGAACAGAAGCAAGACTTGCAGAAAGAAAGATACTAAAAGGGTTTGAAGACTAAAACATTTCAATTAGGGGACAAAGCAGGGTTTTATTTAACTCTAAAAATTGATTAGCGTTTTGCTCATAAAAGTGCTAAAACATTGTGAAAATGCAAAGCACCTGCCTCACTGTGTTTAACAAACATAACACTTCTAGAAAACCTATATAAATACTTTCTGAACAGTTAGTATTGTCCCAGGAAAAAAACTGATAATCAATTATTTAAAACCCTGCAAAGTGTTGTTACTTCTTCCCTCCACAGAGAATAAACTACTCATGAAATGGCAGGGCCCCTTCACCATTTTGTGGCAAACAGGAGCAGTGAATTATGAGCTTAGCATGCCAGGAAAGAGCCCCCCCAGAAAATTTACCATGTGAACCTCCTTAGGAAATGGCATGAGAAGCCTAACCCCTCCCTTTATATCCAGCCTGAAGTTAGGGAGTCAGAGCTGGAGGTTGCTTATAAAAGGCTAGAGCAGTCAGGACAGTTGGGGGAGATACAGATAAACCCTGAATTGGAGCCTCAGCAACAGAAAGATTTGCAGGGGGTATTTCAAGAATTTGAGCCCATGTTCACAAACATCTTGGGGAGGGCCAAAAGAATTGTGCACACCATAAACGCCATGCAAGACAAGCCCATACACCAAAAGCCCTACAGATTACCCATGAAGGTGCAGGATGAGGTGATTCAGGAAGTTAATAAAATGGAGCAGTTAGGCATAATTGTGTCCTCAAAGAGTGCATGGTCTTCACCCATGGTCATAGTGGACAGGAAAGAGGGTGGGATACGTCTATGCCTAGATTTTAGAAAGCTTAACAACGTGTCACTATTCAATGGCTATCTAATGCCCTGAATAAATGACATCATTGACAGGCTAGGCAGTGCACAGTATATCTCCACCCTTGACCTTACTGAGGGATATTGGCAAATCCCCTTGTCACCTGATTCACAAGATAAAACCGCATTTAGTACCCCAATCAGTTTATACCAGTTTGTCACAATACCATTCAGACTACATGGGCCCCAGGCACTTTTCAGCATCTTATGGACCAAAATCACAAAGATCACTAAGATCACACACTGAGTACTGTGCGACTTATTTGGATGATGTGGTTGTATTTAACCCTGACTGAGAAACCCATGTTAGACACTTGTACCAGGTATTGCAAGCAATAAAAGAGGCAGGAGTGACCATTAACCCTGCTAAGTGTGCCCTAGCAAAGACCAAGACAAGATACCTAGGGTTCATTTTAGGCAATGGACAGGTGAAGCCCGAGGTAGAGAAAGTTACAGCAGTAACAAACAGCCCAATACCTACCACAAAAAAGCACATGAGATCTGTCCTAGGCCTGGCTGGGTATTACCGGAGATTAATTTCTAATTTCTCAGCCATTGCCAATCCTTTGACTGATCTAACTAAAAAGAGGTGCCTGAATAAGGTTCAGTGGACCCCTACCTGTGATGATGCTTTTAGGAATATCAAGGTCATTCTATGTACAGCTCCTGTACTGAAAAGCTCTGACTTCAACCAAGTATTTGAGGTCCAGACTGATGCATCAGAGAATGGTATTGGGGCAATCTTATCTCAGAAAATAGATGGGGAAGAACATATGATCCTGTATATCAGCAGGACGCTACACGAGAGGGAGAGAAGATATGCTACAATAGAGAAATAATGCTTACCTCTGAAGTAGTCTCTGAAATATTACTTGTGGGAGACTGAATTTAAGGTTGTAACTGATCATAACCCCCTTTGCTGGTTGCATCAAATGAGAGAAAAAAATCCCTGTATAATGTGACAGTACTTAGTTCTTCAGCCCTATCGATGTACTGTGTCCCACAGGGCAGGGACAACACATGTAAATACTGATTTCATGTCTAGATATGGTGCAGGAAATGATGTCAATGAAATATGATGGGCTTTGCCTAAAAGGTAATAGTGCAGGGATGGTACCATTAGTCTCTGTTGAGAAATGTGTTAACGCCCCAGTGTAAAGAATGATGATATCCACTATGTTTATGATGGAATGTTTATCATTAATAGGGACCCTGAGATGGAGCTTCTGAAGATGGATGGGTGGAAGCTCCATTCCTTCCTGGGACAGGAAGGTGGTAAGCAGTCTCAAATAACTGCTTCCCTCTTAAGGTGGGGGATATGTAACAGGGAGGTCCTGCCACTCTTGAGGACCGACCTTTTTCTTAAATCTGTTGCAACAGTTCTTATATTTCTTAGCCTAATTTATCCTTTACAATTTGTTGTCCATAAGGTTGGTCACCTATGGGAGTCCCCCCCCCTTGACTATGCTATAGTGTCCTCTTTAATTTTTCCTTTTCTCTCTTAGGTCCTCACACAGGGAGACTGTTGTGGTGACCTCTGAGCTGATGTAAAACAGCAGGCTGTATTCCTCATTGTTGGATTTAGTATGCAGTAGCACTATGTCATAAAAGACCTTGATGTGTATGCCGCATGTGTATGAAACCTGTGAATGTTGAAAATTCCATGGCACTAGGTGTTTTTTTAAAAAGGTTAAAAGTTACCTAGGTGACTGTATTATACAATTAATTTGCTGGGGTAGAGATATCAGAACCCCCCCCCCCCGTTGTGTTAAAATGCATGGAAATTACAGATTGTTTGAGAGGTCCTTTAGCACCATGCATTCCTGCTTTAATCTGAACAAGCCTAAAATTTCATGGTGATTTGCATATATACCCCTTTGCATTATGGGGATATGTGTGATGTTGTCTTTCTTTGAAACTTGGCTTTATTGTCATTGCCCTTTGGGGTAACCCTTGCTTCAGTGCTTCAGCACTGAAGTTCTTTGTCATTAGCTTGTTTTTGAGTTTTTCTTTATTGAGCTCCCCATAACCCAAACACACAAGACAAACATAGAGAATAAAATATCTTTCACTAAAGAGATAGATCAGTAGATCAGTGGGAGCTGACTATGTGCAGAGAAAGGACATGCATAGTCTGTTGCTGCAAACTGATGCATTGAAGAAGAGCTATGCCACTGCTTACGGTTATCCCTGTATTTTAAATAAACATCACACAGAGAATGTGTGTTAAACCTGAAATTCTATGTCTGGTCCATCTGTTATTTCACAACCCTTCCACAATAATATACTCCCAGTTATCTGGAGGCATTGTGTCTGTGTGTATAAAACAAAAAAACTGCACAAAACATCTTGTGTGTGTCCTGTCTGTGTGTAGCCTAGGTAATGCTGGTGGAGTGATGCATCTTGGGATAGTGAACAGACTACAGGAGTCCTCCACAATCGAAACTGACATATCAAGCCTGTTACAAACTGACTGGGGATGGCAAGCAGCCTAAGAAGGCTGGTAACAGACTCAAGCACCATTAAGGAGGCTGAAATTGTGTTTTAATTATGTTTTTACTGCACTGCCAGTTTCACTGAACTGGAATCCCTACATAGGAGCAGTTCTGGTTTTCTGGCTTTTAAACAAGTTTATTCATGAGTGCTATCATTTTTGAGAGAAGGGCTGCCTGACTACATTGAGGGTAATATACTTGCAGTTATCTGGCGGCACTGTCTCTGTGTGCATAAAACAAAAAAAAACCTGCTCAAAAAATCTTGAGTGTCCTGTCTGTGTGTAACCTAGGCAGTGCTGGTGGGGTGATGCATCCTAGGCTAGTGGAGGGACTGCAGACATCCTCCATGATTGAACCTGACATACCAAGCCTGTTACAAACTGACTGGGGTTGCAAGCAGTCTAAAAAGACTGGTAACAGGCTCAAGCACCATTGAGGATACTGAAATTGCATTTTAACCACATTTTTACCATAGAACTGATTTTGCCAGACCACAAGCCCTGCACAGTGGCACTTGCAGTTTTCTGGCTTTTAAACAAGTTCCTCTCGCGGTGGAGGCAATGCGTGCAGAGGCAAGCGGGTGATCCACTTGTGTCTTCTGGGTCAGTCAGGAAGGAGGGGAAGATGGTATCTACAAGTCTCTTATTTTAATGTAGTATGGTAGAAAGTGGCTTAAACAAGGAAAATTGTGTGGAATATAAGACATGCAATATATTCAAGAAAGATAGATGGGATGAGGAGTATGTGCTAAGTGTCAAAATATAACTCAATTAGAAAATGAACTAATGATATCTCAAGGAAAACTTGCCTTCCAAATCAAAATTAGGAACATAAAACAGTTTGTGCACAATACTGGAATAATATTTGATGTAAGTAACTAGTATTGATTCTGTTTTTTGGGTGGACTTTTCTTAGTTTTAACTTTAATTTGCCTGGGAGGAACTGTAGCTGGGAGATATTTGCAGTCAGATGTGACTAGACCTGTTACTTAACCTTTGTAAAATAGGTGTCTGAAAGGAAGGAAGGTACTCCCTGGGGTGGAGGGCAAGAGTTGTAGGTGATTGTTTCTGGACAGCATAGGTTTACTCCCATCCACTCTTCCCCTCACTCAACCCGCCCCAAGTGCATAACTTCCTTTATAGCAGGGGCTCTGACATCACTTCCCCAAAACAGCTAACAACATACACCTGTTCATATCCTTAAAGGCACAGCACACTGAATAGGGGGTAGAGACACTCACAAGCTTGCACACACTAAAACAAGAATAAAAAACAAAAAGGCATCTGTAACTGGAAGGGACACAGACATATGGGGAGTGGTGCAATGCACTGGCTGTGAAGCAGCAGTCTTCCAAGAGACATTCTGGAAACTGCGTTGCTGCCCTATTTACAGGCACCTCTCTGGTCTGAGGGAGGAGGTTGTTCGTCTCCATGCTGACCTGGCAATGATTCAGGAAACCTGCTCCCCCACCCAGGGACCACCCAGACCACCGCCACTACTGCAGAGGTTGCCAAGAAAGAGGAGTGGTTGGACCACGGTGGGCTCAGGGAGGATGAGGGTGGTGGAACAGAGGTGCATCCCTCCAGTTGTGCCTTTCTACAATTCATTTGCCACTCTGGTGAAGCATGGTTCCTCTATGGAGGCACCTGCAGTGGAGACCAAGGAGGACGCTGGGAACCTCCACAATGGAGACCCACAGGAGGGTGGCCCAGGACCCCACAGGGGAAGGAAACAACTCCTGGTTGGGGACTCAGTTGTTAGGTGGGTAGAACTGGGGGAGGGCGGAGAAAGGGAAGTAAGGTGCCTGCCCGGCACCGAGGCTTGGAGGGACAGGAAACAAATCCTCAGGATCGTGGGAGCAGTGGCAAGGGGAAGGGGGCTGGATGTCATTATCCACCTAGGGATGAATGACCTGGCTAAGAATGGGATCAGAGCAGTGCAACAGGAGTTTGTGGAGTTGGGGAGGGGGCCTTAGACAAGTAGCACTCACGGTAACTTTCTTGGAAGTGCTACCTGTCTATGGCATGGATGAGGCTAGGGCACTCCACACCATGGGATTCAATGACTGGCTGAAAAGCTGGTGCAGAGCTCAGGGATTTGGATTCACTGGGGATTGGGGCTCCACCTGGAGGGATGCAAGCCTATACAGGCGCAATGGTCTGCATCTATCCTGGAGGGGAACCAGGATCCTAGGTGATAGGTTTAAATGCTTCAGTGGCAAGCATTTAAACCAGCCAAGGGGGGAGGCACTGAAGAGGAGAAGGGAAATCCTAGCCCCCCAAAAAATCAGGGTAATTAGTGAGGTAAACACCAAAACAGAGCAGTCGATAGGGAGAAAGGCAGGGGTAAATGGAGAAAAAGACAAAGGCAGTAGGGACAGGGATGGGGCAAAAAGAAATAAAGCCATACAAAAATGGAGGGTAATGAGTACCAATGCCCATAGTCTAGGTAAAAAGCTCCCTGAAATGGTGGCCTTGATGGACGAGGGATGCCTGGATATTGTGGCAGTCACAGAAACATGGTACACAGAGAACCATGGCTGGGATGTCAACATACCAGGGTTCACAATCTACAGGGGGGACAAGGAGGGAAGAAGATGAGGAGGAGTAGCTCTCTATGTAAGGGAAGGGATAAAAGCAACAGAACTAAAGGGTAAACAGGGAGGAGAGGAGGCACTGTGGGTCACCCTGGAGACTGGAAATGGCTCCAGAATCCGCACAGGGGTTGTATACAGACCACCACCTCAGGGGGAGGAAATGGACAAGGAAATGATAGAAGGCATCCTTGGGATGGCAGAGAAAGGGGAGATATTGTTGATGGGGGACCTGAATATGCCAGATGTTAACTGGAGCACCTTTGCCGCAGCCACATCCAAGAGCAGAGCCATTCTCGATGCCCTACAGGGGGCATGCCTCAGACAGCTAGTTTTGGAACCCACTCGGGAGAGAGCAATCTTAGAGCTGGTACTCTCAAATGGGGATGGAGAGAGGATCTCTGTTCTTGAAGTGGATAGCCATCTGGGAACAAGCGACCACCAAACAGTGTAGTTCACAATAAACTTAGCTGTAGAGTCAAGCCACACAACAGTGAAGGTACTGAACTTCAGGAGGGCTGATTTTGACAAAATGGGAGAGTGCCTCAGAAAAGCACTAGCAAACAGGCAAGAAGGTGGGGTGGAGCAATAATGGAGAAACAGCAAAACCACCATCACAGAAGCAACAGGTCTTTGTGTGAAGCAAATAAATAAATCAAAACAAAAGAAAAAAACACTATGGTTCTCAATAGAAGTGGTGGGGGAAGGTAAGGGAAAAAAAGATAGCATTCAGGAAGTATAAGGAAACACAGAAGGAGCAGGACAGAGAAGTGTACCAGTTAAAGCAGAAGGAAGTGGGTAAGGCAGTCAGAATAGCAAAGGCCCAAACCGAGGAAAAGATAGCCAACTTGGTTAAGAAAGGGGATAAAACCTTTTATAGGTACATTAGGAGCAAAAGAAAGACTAAGGCAAGGATACTGAGGCTGAACAAAGAGGAAGGTGGTTGGGCAGAGAGCGACAGTGAAAAAGCAGGGATACTGAACGAACACTTCTGCTCAGTATTCACAATGGAAAAGTAGGGGGAAATACCTAATCCGGTCAATAGAAGCACTCTGGATGGGGGAGGGTTGATATTAGTCCTTTCACAGAAGAAAGGGTTCTGAAAGAACTCTTAAAACTGAAGGTGGATAAAGCAATGGGGCCTGATGGGATTCACCCCATAATTTTAAAAGAACTAAGAGAAGAACTAGTAACACCACTGACTACCCTTTTTAATAAACCATGGGAGGGTTGTGTGGTGCCTGAGGACTGGAGGAGGGCAGATGTGATTCCCCTTCACAGAAGTGGGAGCAAGACAGAGGCAGGAAACTACAGACCTGTCAGTTTGACCTCAGTGGTAGGGAAAATGATGGCATCACTTCTGAAGGAAAGAATTGTTGAGTACCTAGAGGCCAGTGAGGCACAGGACCCAAGGCAGCATGGATTCACAGTGGGAAGGTCATGTCAGACAAATCAAATTGATTTCTTTGACTGGGTGACCAAAGCAGTAGACCAGGGAGGGGCTGTGGACATGGACTACCTAGACTTTAGCAAGGCATTTGACACAGTCCTGCACAAAAGATTAATAAAAAATTAGCCAGCCTGGGAGTGGGTCCTAGGGTGGTAGCCTGAGTAAAACACTGGTTGGACAACAGGACACAGCGGGTAATAGTAAATGGAGTCCACAGTGAAGAAAGGAGGGTTACTAGTGGGGTACCGCAGGGTTCAGTACTGGGGCGGTCCTTTTTAATGTCTTTATAAGTGACATTGCAGAGGGACTGGAAGGGAAAGTATGTCTCTTTGCAGATGACACAAAGATCTGCAACAGGCTTGATACACAAGGTGGGGTGGAAAGGATGAAAATGGACTTGGCAAGGTTGGAGGAATGGTCAAATGTATGGCAGCTTAGATTCAATGCAAAGAAGTGCAAAGTAATGCACCTGGGAAACAAAAACCCAGGGGAAGAGTACACAATGGGGGGTGAGATACTGACAACAACAAACATGGAAAGGGACCTGGTGGTAGTCATATCAGATGACCTAAAGGTGGGCCAGCAATGTGAGAAGGCAGTAAGGAGGGCTGGGGAGATACTGGGATGCACAGGGAGAGGCATCACCAGTAGAAACCAGGAAGTTGTTGGCCCTCTATATAGACAGTAGGTAAGACCACATCTGGAGTACTGTGTATAGTTCTGGAGACCCCATCTCCGTAAAGACATAGACAGGGTGGAGGCTGTCCAGAGGAGGGCAACTAAAATGGTGCAGGGTCTGCACCAGAAGACATATGAAGAGAGACTAAAGGAACTAAAGATGTATAGCCTCGAGGAAAGGAGGTAGAGGAGGGACTTGATAGAAACTGTCAAGTACCTCAAGGGAATCAACAAAGTCCAAGAGGGTAGCATCTTTCAGAAAAAGATGTGTGCAAAAACAAGGGGGCACAATTTGAAGATAGAGGGGGGATGGCTCAGAGGTATGTGAGGAAGTATTTCTTCACAGAGAGGGTTGTGGATACATGGAACAGCCTTCCTGAGGAGGTTGTAGAGTCAAAAACAGTGGGGGAATTCAAGAATGCATGGGACAGACATAAGGCAGTTCTAGTGGGGGGTAGGAGGAAGTAGGCTGTTGGTTAACTAGGATCTGCAACTGATCCGTTCGGTAGGGAAATGGGCAGACTAGGTGGGCCAAGTGGTCCTTATCTGCCATCAAATTCTATGTTTCTATATTTAATGGAACCAATACCTATTACAAACAGACTTGAAAGCTTACAAGCATTGCAAGAATCATCATGAAAAACAGGTGGAACAACCTGTTAGAACTGATAGGATAGAAAAAGGGAGCAGTGTGTCTCTTAATACTGAACCAACAAATAATGAAGTTAATCAAAATATTAGTGAAATGCAACCTAGAACTCATTTAATACAAGGAGTAAAGGAGGGAAATAAAAATAGTGAACAAACCCAAAGTCTAAAAGACATAGTCATTATGGGAGACTCAGTACTTAAAGTATACAGACACAGTAATACTGTATGTAGAAACAGAAAAGAGACCACATCAGTTAATGAACTCTCTAGATCAGGAATTCTGGATATTATAAACAATCTGGAAGGCATAATTCAAGGAACTAAGGGTGTTGTGGAACATGTAGGGACTAATGATGTGTAGAAACAAAGAGAATTATATATACAGCGAGACTTCAAAGAATTAGGATACATACAGTACTTCAACAAGAACAGTGTGTCATAAATATTTTAGAAATGTTACCAGCCCCAAGAGCAGGAAGAGCAAAGAGTACCGCAATAAGAAATTTAAACAGATTGCTGAGGAGATGGTGTGTGAGGGAAGGTTTTCACTTTCATTGAAACTGGGACAAATTTGCAATGGACAGATCACTGCAAGAGATGGACTATGTTTAAATAGAAATGGAATGAGGGTGTATGCTGGAAGAATAAATTATACTGCAAAGAAATATTTAAACTGACAGCCAAAGGTGCATGGAGCAGGAGATGCTACACATACAAAAGTGTTCAGATAAAATGTAACAAAAAGTGCTAAAAATAGGGGTGTTGAGAATTTGAATGTTTTATTACTCAACGCTAGAAGCCTAGGGAATAAGACAAATGAATTGGAATTACTATTGCACAAGGAGGACATTCATATACAGTATGTGCTATTACTAAAGCAAAGCTGGCCTGTCTGGGAGTGGGTCAAAAAAGTTATAAACTGGGTAAGAAGTTGGTTAAACAACAGGAGTCAGAGGGTGGTGATAAATAGTGTCCATTCCGGAGAAGGTAAGGTGACCAGTGGGGTGCCTCAGGGCTCAGTACTAGGCCCAGTTCTCTTCATGTCTTTATTGGTGACATTGCAGAAGGGCTAGACGGGAAATCATGCCTGTTCGTGGATGGCACAAAAATCTGCAACAGAGTGGACACACTGGTGGTGGGGGGATTAGGAGTGATTTGAAAAAGTTGGAAGAATGATCAAGCGATTGGCAGTTGGGTCTCAAAGCAAAAAAAAAGTCCAAAATCAAATGTACTTGGGGCAGAGAAACCCAGGGGCTATGTTCCAATTTTATGGGGAAATACTGGCAACCTCCAAACAGGAAAGGGACCGGGGGGGGGTAATCATTTCTGATGACCTGAAGGTAGCCAAGCAGAGTGATAAGGCAGTGGGGAAGGCTAGCAGGATGCTTGGGTGCATAGGGAGGGGTATCACCCACAAGTACTGGGTCAATACCGTGCATGTAAGACAGCACGGTATTAACCATGTCATGTAGAACGCAACTTACTTTACAGCGACAGGGGTAGAACAACGCTAGGAAGTTACTGCTACCCCCTCTTGCTGTATGCTATTATGAGGCATGATCAAGTTGCTGTGTGCTGGGTGCCTGGTTGAGTCGCTCCTGTGGTGGAGTGACTAAGGCATCAGCACACTATGGAATCAGGGGACCTGGGACCTTGGTTCAGGTCCTCCTGTACTACTACTTTTGCAGGTAGTTTTTAAAAAAACAAAAACAAAGTGCCCCCTCCTGAGTTTCTCCCATCCCTAAGTCCATCCCCCAGGTTTGTTATGTAAATTCCGGGGTGTGTGTGGGGCAAAGCCCCCATGTCTGGGGGTATGGGTGTGAAGTCCCCCTCAAAAACAAAAGGAAGACCATTGTTTGAAAGGGCCTGTGCTGTTCTGTGGTTATCGGTACTTTACACGACTTTATTTCAATGCATGCCCTTATGGTTGTGACATTAATTCCCGCACATTTTTTGTACACAGCAGAATGACCTCATGCCTCACCTGTAGGAAGGAGGAGGTAATATTACCCCTGTAGAAATCACTGGTAAGACCACCCCACCTTGAGTACTGTGTCCAGTTCTGGAGGCTCCACATCTGGAAGGACATTAATAAGGTGGAAGCAGTACAAAAGAGGGCTACCAAAATGGTGGAAGGCCTGCATCAAAAGCCCTATGAGGAGAGCCTCAAGGAACTGAGTATGTACTCTCTGGAGGAGATAAGAGAAATGGGTGATATGACAGAAACATTCAAATACCTAACAGGTATTAATAAGGTACAGGAAGGCAGCATTTTCCATAAAAAAAGAAGCTTGAGTACAAGGGGTCATGCTATGAAGTTGAGGGGGGGGTGGCTCAGAGGAATTGTGAGGAAATACTTCTTCAAAGAGAGGGTGGTGGATGCCTGGAACAGCCTTCCAATGGAGGTGGTGGGTGCCAAAATGGTGACAGGATTCAAGCATGCATGGGACAGATACAAGAGGACCTTGGTAGTAAGACATGGTGAGGAGACAACCGGAGATCGTGTAGGGTCTGCGGTGGCACAGTAGGCAGGAAAACTGGGCAGACTAGATGGGCCAAGAGGTCCTTATCTGCTGACAATTTGTATGTTTCCATTATTGAAGCATGGCGGAGAAATGATGACTGGGGAAAGGACATAGATGGATATAGTCTTTACCACAAGGACTGTTGTAATAAGAGAGTAGGGGGTGTAGCACTATACATAAAGAACACTACAGAGGCAGTCAAAATAGAGACTATAAATAGAAAAGAGGTGGGGCAGATCAAATATGGGTCCAAGTTAATTAAATAAATCAAAGTAAATGTCAAATAGAAGTATGTTACAGAGCTTCCGACCTAGCGACTGAGGAAAACAAGCGATTCATGGAGGTCCTAGAAGGGTTAGAACTAGGAAACAGACTATTAGTGATGGGTGATTTCAGCCTACCTAATATAGATTGCACTAAGCGAACTGGCGAATCCTTGTTAGCTCATTCTATCCTATTGTCACTTAGAATGTTCAGGTGCCCTCTGTCTGCTGCTAGAACACCTGTGTGCCTGAAGGGGTTTTAGATCTGCAGCATTCATACAAACACACTGTGCTTAAACCTACACATCTTAAAAACCATACATCCAATTTTAAAACTGTAAAAGGAAAAGTTTTTCAGGACAAAAAGTTTTTGAAAATGAGTGAGGTTTGGTGATGTCTATTTAACTGGATTTAATGTAGTGTAAAGTTGTTTTCATATTTTAATAAATTCTGATGATTTTATCTAAATATAATTATGCTCTGTTTACTTAGTCATGCAAAAATATTACATTTCTGTAAAATTGTTGATTAAAATAAACATATACAATAAACATCTGTCATTGTCTAAATATACATTTTTCAAGTTTTTTTTACCATTTTTTTAGTCAGAAATCAATATCTGAATCTCTTGTTATCACAGTTTGAGTTTTTTGTTCCACTCCACTGGTTGGATTTTTTGCAGTGTTTAATTCATCTTACCCACTGATTTTAGTTTATGAATCTGATTATCAATTTTTTTGTTTTTCCCCTAGTTTAGTAAGAACATATTTACACATTACCTTAGAAGTACATATCAGGAAGTGATGCAGGAAGGAAGTGCTTTGTGAGGTCAAGTGATGTAAACAGGAAGAACACTTCCAGTGTGGGTCAGTGAGCTGACACAGGAAATGGAGACATTTGTTAGTGCTGGAGGGCTCTCTATGATTAATTGCATATGTGCTGTAGTTAAAATGTATAATTTCATTGAAATAAACTATTTTATTTTATTTTTGCAATAAAATCCCATGATAAGTATAGGAAACTGTATTTTATTTGTGCTGTTTGCTTTATCATACTGTAAATGAAGCATGATGTTGTTCATGTAAAGGTTCACAGTCTTTCAGTAAACATCATGTTACATAAATCTGTGTATTATTTAATTTCCTGGCTTAGTTTATTTTTTGGGGTTGTATTATGGGATGGTTTAAGGTGCAGGAATGACTGTATGAGGAAGCACTGTGTGTTAGTGGTGGTGGTGGTGGGGAGGGGTCCTGCATTCATAATACAGGCTCAGATGCACTTCATATGTTCTGGGGAAATGAGAGGGGCTGTATGCATCTAATAATGGTGCTAACAGACACTGTAGATACATTATGGGTGTACGTATAGGATGATGAAATTGCTGAAAAGGCACTGGTAATTTGGGGTATACTGTGTCATGGGGAAGGGGGTGGGTGTGCCTGTACCAAGGAATGATGCTCATTGGTGCACATGTGTACTGTGTGCTATGTTTCATTTGAATGGACTGTATACGTCATACACTGGCACTGATCACATCACAGTGCATCAGAGGTAAGGGCTGGTCTGAAGCATTATGAGCACAAGGGACTAAAGTTGTTGTGGAGTGATTCGAACTTGAATAGAACATTACAGTGCATCTGAGGGTAGTGTTGGAATGAATCTTGATGTGCACAATGGACTACACCATGGTGACTGAGGAGGGATCCATATCAGTAATGCACATCACAGAGTGTCAGAGATAAAGGCTGGACTGAAGACTGATGAACAGATGGGCTAAATCAGTGACTCTGGTGGGATTTTAACCTGAACAGCACTTTACAGTGCAGTAGAGGTTGGGGCTGGACCGACACCAGATCAGTCAATGGACAACACCATTGGCTGTGGAGGGATCTGAACCTGAAATGCACTTCACTGTTCACTACAGTTTGGAGCTCGATGGATGCATGATAAAGAGATAGATTTTACAAGTGGCTGTGGAGAGATCTGAACCTGAAATGCACTTCACTGTTCACTACAGTTTGGAGCTCGATGGATGCATGATAAGGAGATAGATTTTACAAGTGGCTGTGGAGGGATTTGAGCCTGAAGAATACTTTACAGTGCATCAGAGGTTGAGTCTGGACTGACGTCGTGCAGTCGATGGACAACACCAGTGACTGTGGAGGATTCAAAACTGATTTGGCCTTTACAATGCATCAGAGATTGGGGCTGGACTGATGCCAGATAAGTTGAAGGCAACACCATTATTTTTTTCATTTTAAACAATCAGCAACTGCGTATTAGGGAGAAAACTCAAGTGCAGAGCATGAGACAAACATGCTACTGACCCTAACCCACTTATCATCCATAACGCAGGGAGCAACATGCCACATAGATTTTAATATAGCCATAATCCGAACATAAACTCTTTGAAAAGTAACAAAAGGTGCTGAATTCATGTGACCTCATCTAGTACATGCACAAGACGCACTCTCTCCCGTCAGGAATGTCAGCCGGATCCATAAGATGTGATCACACAGGATGACCAGAAATGATCCCAAAATGAACAAAATGACAACTATGAAAACTTTTATCATAAATAAAAATAAAAACAAATAAAGTAAATGCAGATTACGTATCGAGGTTTTGGCACCAAAATGAAGTATTTTAGGATAAGAGCAGCACCTCCATCTTGAAACTAAGTTTCTAGTCACCATGCTCTTCCTGTACCAGTGTGTGCTCTGACTGGTTAATGGAAATAGTGACATGTACAATAAGCATAGAGCAAGCATGGCAACAGTGAGGATCAATATGACTAAATGGTGACGCACTACAGAGCTAGGGCGGGTGCAGGTGAGGGCTGTCACCCCTAACTGAAACATCAAAAAAAAAAATCACTGTACACTCCAGAGCCCAGAGAGCCATTTTCCCTCCAGTGACGGATTTAAAAAAATACGAGTCCTTGCTTGAATGCTAAATAAGGATTTAGTCTAACATTTCAGGCACACACATTGAATAGAATAGTGGAAGGCACAAAAGATCTGCGTGCAGGTTCCCTGGTGCTTTGACAACTAAGGCTTCATCAGGGGGATGGTGCCTGCATCTAAGACAATCCCTTTATATCAGTTAAATTCAGAATTGATGATGTCAGAAAATCCGACCAATCACAGAGCTCGATTTTTAAATACAGAAATATTCAGCTCACTTAGTGGTATAAATGGACTAATAGTTATAACAATCATGACATCAGTGACAACATGTTATTGTAGAAAAATACCCCAAAAGACAAAAAAATACACCAAAGTGGTGACGGCCAATCGGATTGCTTGAATAAAAAAAAAAAAAATAAGTTATGAAATTAATTATAGTGTAAACCTGATCAGCTTAACATGTTACACTAAAACAAGATGATTTGTTGTTACGATACAAACTAATGGCAGAATGAACATAATACATTTTTCACAGCACATGCAAAAAATAGTAAATTTATTTATTTATGTAGTAAGGCTTGTTTTCTCAAAAATAGCCAATGGGAACACATATTATATTAGGTAAAATCAGTAAGGGTACGATGTCCCCTATTAGCTGGTACAACTCAATTCATCAAATGTAAACAAATGCTTGAGCTGCACCAAGAGAAAGATATGGACGCCAATTGGCGTCATCAGGCACTACAGCAAATGATTTAGGACGCCATATGGCGTCATCAGGAAAAAGAGGTATGTTTTTTTATGACGCCATATGGCGTCATCAGGAAGGAATGAGTTAGATAAGAAACTAGTGGTGATTACTGATGTGGTAAATTTGGAGCAGCATGTCAAATCTAGTGCAAGAGATGAAAACACACTGGACCTAGTAAGAGAACCTCTGGGGGGTAGTGACCTTTTGGTACAGACTATTAGTGATTCGTTGATAAGGTGGCCAACATTAGGGCAGACATTGGTTTGACACGTTCTATGCTAGTTGCGGGTGTCCAGGACAGGGTCACTATTGCTCTGTTTTCCTGGAGTACCTTCGACCGCCCAGAAATCGTGGATGTTATACGGATTGTCCAGGGGATGCATCCTACCTCCTGTAGTTTAGATCCAGATCCCACACCCCTACTCTTAGGGTGCAGAGATTCTATTCTACTGGCTCTAGCACAGATAGTCTGGTCCTCTCTTGACTCGGGTGTATATCCCCTGTCCTTGAAAGAGGCAGTGGTGACACCCTTGTTGAAGAAACCATCTTTGGACCCAGAATGTCTGGCTAACTACAGACCTATCTCGAACCTCCCCTTTGCAGGGAAGATGATCGAGAAGGTGGTAGCAGTCCAATTGGAGAACCACTTGACCATCCATAGCATCTACAAACCTCTCCAATCAGGTTTCGGTAAGAGGCATAGTACCGAGACTGCGCTGGTTTGGGTGCTCAATGATCTCCTGATGGCAAGAGACCAGAGAAAATGGTCTATCCTGGTGTTATTGGATCTATCTTTAGCATTTGACACCGTCGACCATGGGGTTCTTTTGGAGTGCCTGAGATGTATTTGTGGACTCTCTGGGGTTGTGCTCAGATGGTTCACATCATACCTCACCGGAAGATCTCAGAGGGTGGTGTCAGTGTTTTTTTCCTCTGATCACACACAGGCTAATAAAAAATCCTTCTACATCTCTATTAATAGTTTGAAAAAGGGACAACAGCAGATAGGGCCCCTAATGGCAGGAGACAGCCAGATAACTTAGGGTAAAGATATGGGTGTTATATTTTGAACAACATTTGTGAGTGCTTACCAACCTAAAGAAAACATCTTGGCAAAAATGGATGTATGTAAATGGGGATACAAATAATGTTAAATTCTTGGTAACAGTGGTTAAAAGGAAACTTGAGGAGTTAAAACCTGATAAACCCCTCTGGGCCAGATGGTCTGCATCCTGGACTCCTAAAGGAGCTGACAAATTAGTTGTCTGGACCCATTACTAAAATCTTTAATAGTTCAATACAAGAAGGTAAGGTGATGTCTGCATGGAAGGAGATTAATGTTACCTCAGTTTTTAACAAGCTCTGGCACAGCCACTACGGCTGTACATGCATTAATTAGATAAGGGTGTTTCATGTGCTTAAACATAAACATGAATTGCCTTTGCATACACTAACTGAATCAAAGCACGGTACATTGAGAAAAGGCAGATATAAAACTAATGCCACTGTCTGTATTAGTTACCTATATGTTTCACATTTTATTCTATGCACTGTTATAGCAATCAGCTCAACAGAACTGGGCCATCATATACATGAAGGTACTGTACCTTAATTGCAAAAACTGCTGAGATGACTATATGTTGTGACAAGGTGGAAGATAAACACAATGTTGAGACATGTTTAGGAAGACATTTGATGTGTTTGATTTTTTTAGAGATCGCTATGCAGTACACAAACAGGGATTCTGTTCCACAGAGTGGGAGCAGATACAGATAATGCTCTGCTACGCATAGCTGAGGAGATGTTCTGGATATCCGGGGGGGGGGGGGTGGAGGCTGAGGATGCATGCAGCACCTCGAGGGAGTTCTGGTCTTGAGGAGATACATATAAGGGGAGGCTTCACCATGCCTGATGGTGCTGTCCAGGAGGCAGCCAAGCCCATAATCAAATCTGCAGTGTAATGGGAGCCAGCCAAGAGTCTAGTAGAGGTGGCAATGATGAGTGGAATATGGTGCCAGGAGAGTGAAATGACATGTTGTGCAGAGGCGCGCACACAAGGCTGAGGATATCTGTGAATAAATAGGGGAGCAGTAGTCAATCAAGGGTAGCAGATTGCCTTGGGCAATGGCTAAACAAGCTTTCCTGGTCAGGAGTGACTTTGTCCGATAGGCTGCACCAAGTTTCTGGTTAATACGGTGGATAACAGAGGAGATATTGTATGATTGGAAAAGGAGAGGGATGGGTCCAGGATAATGGCCAGATATTTGAAAGTTAATACATTTTCAAGTACAGTGTTGTCTGGTGAGACTTTTGAGATGGTGGACCCAGCCTTGGCAACCTTAGATAGGAAGGGTTTAGATCCAAATAGCATGGATTTAGTTTTTTTTTAACATTAACAGTTAGGTGATGTGAATGGAACAAGGTGTGCGTCGCAGAGCAGTTATCAGATAAAACCCTGGATATATTCTCAAGAGCCTTGTCACTAGTGAAGAGGACAAGGTCATCTACAAAAAATAGGGCATCACAAGTGAGGCAGTCAGAGGGGAGAGAGTTTATAAACAGGGAGAATAAGAGTGGGCCTAGGATGGAGCCCTGGGGTACACCGGTAGCAACTGGGAGGTCAGGGGAGGTAGGGGAGCTACACATACTGACTGAGATCTATCTGAAAGGTAACTTTGGAACCATCATGTGGTCTCAGTAGAGTAACCAAGGGTAGGGAGGGAGGAAAGCAACAGGGTGTGGTCGACCAGGTCGAAAGCTTTAGACAGGTCGACAAAGATGGAACCTGTTGTTCTTCCAAGGTCCATGTTACTAAGAATATGATTGGTAAACAGGGTGAGGGCAGGTGAGGACAGGACATTGTTGTAAATGGGGGTAAAACCCCAACAATTTGAATCCTGTATAAAAATAAAAATAAACTTTTATCAAATCAAATCATGTGGTGGAGTGATGTTTATGGAAGTCATGTTGCTGTCTGGACAGTAGGTTGTGTGTGTCAATATAGTCAGACAGTTGTCGGTGGACAATCCTTTCTAGGAGTTTACTAAGGTGTCGGAGCAAGGATATAGGTCGATAATTACCTGGAGATAGCGGTTCACCAGTCTTAAAAATTGGGACCACCCTGGCATGCTTCCAAGTGCTGGGCTCTGAGGTGGTAGTCAATGCCAGGTTAAACAGGTAGATGAGTGGTTTTAAGATGGCAGGTGATATAAGTTTAAGCATAGCAGGGAAAAGACCATCACTGCCCGAGCTGCCCCACTTAGGGAGGCTCTTCAACAGTTTGGCAGTGTCCCTGGGGGTGATGGTCTGGAATTAGAAGAGGGAGGAGTTTGAAGGGTATGGGTGGGGGGGGATGACCAGAGAGATCAGTGGTCACCAGGGGTGGCAGCTTGCTAAGGAGGGCAGACAGGTCTGTGAATTTTTTATTGAAGGCCTCTGCCACAGCAAGGAGGTCAGTCAGATGTCCGGAGGGATTGTCAAGGTAAATAATGGGGTTATGAGTTCGAGGGTTGATTAATGAGCTGACTTTACCCCAGAAGCGATGGGGGTCACTAAGACTGCCCCTTTGTTTGCCCTGAAAAAAGGCATGCTTTTTTGGCAAGGGGTGACTGTTTACAAAGGTTTCATAGCCACTGGTAATCGTTTCATTGGGCAGGGAAGGGGACTTTTTTATAGGCTGACCATAGTCTATCCCTTTCCCTCATCAAGTCTAGGAGGTCTTTGGTAACCCAGCACATACAGCAACCCCTAACTCAGCGAGTAGTCAGGGGGAAATGTTGATTTTGGAGATGGAGGAGTGCGGTTGTGAAGAAACTCTTAGCCTCAGACACATCAGAGATGGTGTAGAATGATGACCAGTTTATCACTTGAATATCATTAAGGAGGGAGGAGATGTCTGGGTGATTGAAATTATGGAATGAGAGTAGTTTAGGGGGTGGGCGCTTGGTCTTAGAGGCCCAGACCAGGTAGATTGGAAAGTGATCTCTAATGGCATCAGACAGAATTCCTGATAGGAGCACCCTGTCCTCTCTATTGGTGATTACCCAGTTAAGAAGTGTATGGTTTGCGGTATTAGGGTTGTGCCTGGTGGGGATGATGATAATTTGGACTAGGTTATGGAGCTTGAGTTGGTTAAGTAATCATGTTCCTGGGCACTAAGCCAGTCCAGGTTGAAATCCCCAAGGAGGATGGTGTCCCTAGTGGGAAAGAGGCTTCCCATCCCTTCAAGGTTGGTGTTGAGACCTGCTTGGTGTCCTGGAGGGGGGTTATAGTAACAACCCATGTACATCTTTTTTGCTGCACCTATGGTCAGTTCCTCTAGGAACCACTCACTGGGTGAGCTAGGGTCAGAGTGGAGGACAGGGACAGCAGAGAAAGGCTCACAGATGTAGATAGCCACCCCACCACCCCTTTTCTTACTAGGCCAGTCATGTCTCAGCAGGGAGCATCCTGGGAGATAGTAGGCATCATCAGAGAGATGGAATTTTAGCCACATTTCAGAGATGCCTAGCACATGTGGCCTGTGTGGGCAACCCAGGGTTCAAGGTCAATGAATTTGGAGGAGAGGCTACAGAGGTTGATGTGTGTGAACTTCAAACCAAAGGAGGAGTTCCATATGGGATTTGAGTGATCAATGGCAGTTCATTTGGGGGGGTCAGGATTGGTCTCAATGTCTCCAGCTAGTAGAAGCAAAGAGAAGAGCAAGTGATATGCCGTGGGAAAATGTGGAAGGGGGATAGTAGAGAAAAGAAGGAAGCCAAGATGGCAGGCATCCTGTTTAAAAAGCAATGCGAAAAACGTGAGACCCATGGGGGTACCCTCCCACTTGACAGTGGGACGGGGGGACATCAGGAGTGAAGGAGTGGGTAAGGCAGGACAGGAGCTTCTGTTTTATGGCAAGTATTGAAGCACCAACATCTACAAGAAGTGGCTCGGATGCACCAGCCTGCCCTGCTCCTGAATCAGAAGATCATGGTGGAGAGGCAGAAGTACTGGAGGTTCCATCGATAGCTGTTGAAGCAGAGGGAACCAAATCTGATGAGGCCAAAAAGGGGCTATTAGAATCAAGTGAGCCTCTTCCACCTGTAGCTTCAGGAGAACCCACTGAAGCACTGGAAAGGGAGGAAAGGCATATAAGAACCTCCCTGTCCAGCAAAGAGATAGCGCGTCTCACCAGAAAACACCACGCCCGGGAACAAGAGAGCAAAAATTGGGTAGTTTTGCGTTGGATGGGGAGACGAAGAGGTCTATTCTCTCTGACCCCACAGGTCAAATAAACTTTCGACCACCTCTTGATTTAGCTCCCACTCATTAAACCTGACAGTGGTGCGGCTGAGACTGTCTGACAGGGCCTTGCTGATGCCTGGCACATGGACAGCAGTCAGGTGGAGGTCATGCTGAACTGCCCAGTATTATACTTGCATCACCTCCCAGCTGGAGGGTATGAGCGAGTGCCTCCCGGTTTGTTCAGGTACCAGACCACAGACATATTGTCTGTCTGAACCAGAAGTGTCTCCAGACATAGAAGAGGCTGGAAGGCCTGGAGGGCATACGGCATAATTAGATTCCTCTGCGGCATAAGCCACTGCCACCACTGCTAGGCACTTGGTAAAAACTTGAGGTGCCGAGGACAGGCCAAAAGGGAAAGCCTTGAACTGGTAATGTTCCCCATGGAAGGCAAACCAAAGAAAGCGGCGGTGGGCCTGGAAGACAGGGATGTGCAGGTAAGCATCCTGTATGTCCAGTACACAAAGCCAATGGCCCTTGTGGAACAGGGATAGAAGTCCCTGGATGGTGAGCATGCAGAACCTCTTGTATTTGATGTACAGGTTGAACATGCTGAGGTTCAAGATGGGTCTTAGGTCACCCATCTTTTGGGGCACTAGGAAGAAATGGAAGTAGTACCCTCTTTCTATCTGTGCTGGAGCCATGGGCTCTATGGCTGATTTTTGCAGAAGAGCCTGGATCTCGTCCCCTATCAGAGACAGGTGCCTTGGAGAATAGTGGGAGAAGCCTGAGTGGTTGTCCAGAGGTCTGTCTAGGAACTCTGTGGTGTGACCTCTTGCTATTAACTGAAGGACCCAAGAGTCCATGTTTATGTCCTGTGAGCCCGGAAGGTGCAGGGCAAATCTCCCCCCCCACAGGTTCCCCTAGAGGATCTGGAGGAGGCAGGGAGGCCCCCCACAAGTCAGGAGGCCAAGGGGAGGGAGCCAGCAGCTCCTCCGGGGAGCTTCTGGGATTTGGCAGTGGGAGTAGGGGTTCCTGATGCTGGATGCCAGCATTTGGCCTGGTGTTTGGTAGGGGCCTCTTTGGTCTGGCATCTCTGTTGCTGACAAAAAGTCTGTTTGCCTTTGTAAACCCCTCAGTACATGAAGTGGATATTGTGGATGAATTTACTGCGGTCCTGCAATTCAGTGATAATATTCTTGGTGTTACCACCAAATAACATGGATCCCCTGAAAGGGGCATCCAGGATGGAGGTCTGGACATCTTGTGCCAGGCCAGCAATCCTGAGCCACGAATGTTACCTAATGTAGACAGCAGTGGCTGTGGTGTGAGCAACTGAGTCTACTGTGTCATAAGTGTCCCAGGGGCATGACAACAGGAGATTTTAGCCATTCTCATTGTCTTGGCAATCTCAGCCTTAAGCTCCTGGTCATGGATAGCTTCCAGCTTGGACTTGAGTGAGGCCTGGGAAGATTTCTGGTAGGAAACCATATGAGTCACATAATTAAGGGACCTGACGGCGCAAGTAGAGGAGGAATTAATTGTCACCGAAATTGTTCGGCTGCTTAGACTCCTTTTCAGGAGGAGACATGCTCAAATGTTTAGGTTTAGAGGACCGGTCGTGGGCAGCTGTGATAACAACTGGGTCTGCATTAGAATGTCCAGTAAGGTGTGTGATCCCATCTGGGGGTGGTACATCCTGTATGTCTTTTTTGAAACAGCTGGAATGGAGGAAGGCTGTTGCCAGATAGTGGGTGTCAGGACTTCATGGGGCCCAGTCCAAGGCAGTATGGGCATAGGAGCTGTGTCAGTCATGTCTAGATGCTCCACAAGCATTTTCCGATTTGGATCCTGTTCCTGGATAGCTCAGCCACAGGCATTTCGTATAGTTATGAGGAGTTCTGCAAAGGAAGGGTCCTCTGGAGGGGGGAGGGGACTTCAGGGACTCCTTAGGCTGAGGCTCTATAGGTGTATGCATACCAGAGCTGGAGGACAAGTTAGAGTCAGAGTCTGAATTGTGCCTGCTGGGGGTCTGAACCTTTTTTAGAGGAGTGTCCTTTATTTTATCCCTGACCTGGTGTCTAGAGGAGCCTTTTCCTGGAAAGGTGGGAATTCACAGGAGAGACTGATCTAGATGTCAGAAAAGAGGAGGGAGTAGAGGCTGCCACTGGTTTCCAATGGTAAAGCTCCAAGGCTAGTTGAGCCCTGGCCTCCTGAATCAGGGTCTGAAACACTGCCCGGGAATCAGCCTGAGGCTGTTGTGGAGGCTGAGGCTGAGGAGGAGGAGGAGGTGGTGGAGGAGGAGGCTGGTATAATGGATATAGCCCAGCATCTGATATTGAGGGTCTCTAGGAGCCTGATAGGAGTAGGGAAAGCCAGAAGAAGCATACCCTTGATTAGACATAGCCTGGTATCTGGTGCCCTGGTACATAATGAGGTTGATGACCAGGCGTTGGATACCCTGGTGAAGGGTACATTGGTTGTTGTGGGGGTGGATAGCCTGGAACATTGCCCATAGGTCCAGCTGGAGGCAGAGCTGAAAGCCCAACAGGAGGTGGGGCTGAAGGCCCGGCAGGAGGTCCAGAAGGACCAGGCGTCAGCCCCGAAGGGACATTCGAAGGGGCTGGCACTAGATCAGGCACAGGAATGTCTGGCACTAGAAAATTTGGCACCTAGGGGCCTGAGGGAAGGCCATCCAGCATTTGAGGAATGGCTGGAGTGCCAGACATACCCTACCCCAGTGAAGGGTCACATGGCGAAGGGCACTTTCTGTCAGGGTGTGAGTAGAACCTGATAGAAGACCTGCTGTCATCTGGGGAGCTGGAGTCCAAGATGGTGGAACCTGGTTGTCCAAAGGGGCTTGGGTTGAGGATGTCCTGACAGAATATCCCTGGAAGGATTAACAATAGGCCCAGTGGGCAAACCAGGAAGAGACTGATCCGGTGAAGGAAGGGGGAACCTCCAGATTAGTGCCCACCTCTGGCTCTTGATTTTCAGCCAGGTCTGGATAGTCTGGTTGGGTCAGAGGGAGGGAGGAACCCTCTAAAGACTGTTGCATGTCTGCCAACTGGCTCAACTCGACGTCAGGGGTAACCTGTGGCCCCGACGGGACAGCCTCAGCTGTGTGGTCCCCAGATAAACCGGAGAGTGACTTATCATCTGTGGTTGTACAGACGTCAGAAGAGTTAACGTCCAACTTATCAACCTGGGCCATGCATACAATAGCGGAGCTGGAGTCCAGCTTACCAGCTGTGACCTTATGCTCCTCAGTGAGGCCTGGATGACTTATCGACCTGGCTGGTGGAGATAGAACCTGAAGAAGATATGGGCGTAAGGAGCACAATAGGGGTTCTGTCATCCAAGAAAAGCCTTGACTGCACCGTGAGTAAAGCAGGCAGGGAGGCCATTGTCTGATCCACCGGTGTGGTAGGAGATTTGGCAGTAAGGGTACTTACTGAAGTGGAAGCCCTTCCAGTGTCAGTGGTGCCCGATGGTTGCCGCCAAGTGGATGGAGACCTGTTCCGGTCTTGGTGCCTCTCCTTGTCCTTTTTCTTCTTTTTGAGGTCTGGCGTTGGAGCAGAAGATTTTCCTGCAGATTCTGCAGCTCCTTTTCCATCAAAGCTAGGCACTTCTCCAGCAAGTGGGCTTTGAGCTTTTTCTGGTGCCTAATCCATGTGGCCTGGTTGAAGGATTGGTAGGATGCACAGTCCTTGACCCAGTATTTGGGGCCTAGGCTGATCACGCAGTGGAAATGTTCGTCCGCATGCAGGATCTGGGTGCCGCAGGACTTGCACTTCTTCTTTCCGATGCATCACCCAGCTGTTCATGTTCCTGAATTGTACCTCCAACTATATCCCATGCTGTAAATTTGTCACTTTTTTTTATTTGCTTCCCTTTTCTTCTGTATATCCCTCAAGATCTCTGTATTAGATCTATTTATGATAGACCTTTTTGTACTGTATTTTACTATGTAATTGTTTGACCTGGTGTTCTATTCTCTTGTTTTGCTTAACTGGACGTTTGTGTAAACGAGCATTTTTGCTCACATACCTTTCAGTATAGAATAAAGATTGCTTGATTGATTAAAAACTGGATTGACAGACCTGAACCACAGCAGTTCTGTAAAAATTCTAACTGGCCATACTGGGTGCAACTTGCACAAATACTGCTGGTATGGTCACTCTGTCTGCACTATTCAGTCCAACTTTTACATATCTCGTCCGCTCGTGGAAGTCTGTTTTTTAACCCTTCCTTGGCATGGTTGAAAATGGAACTGTCAGGACCAGACCAGATAGGTAAAAGCCCGGCCAGATCATCTGGAGTGAGTGGATCAGCCATATTTGCACAAGCTCTGCCCAGTCCAGATTTCACAGCTCTGGTCCGGGTCTGGTGATCCAGTTTTTACCCATACTCCTCTGCATGTGGCTTAGTGACATACTGTACAGATGGATGCAGAGTCTAACCCATTGGAAGTTGAAGTTTCAGAAAACCATTATGCTAAAAATACCAAGGCTCACTCAATTCCTGATGATCCCCCACCCCCAAGTCACACACAGTCCACTACCAAAGTTATGCTCAAACATTGGTACCTGTACATCCACACCATTAAGCTTTTAATGCCATCATACCTCTTTTGCTGCCATAAGCTCCCCCATCCATGAAGTCCCATTCTGCTTGTGGCAGCATCCCCTAAACCAGGTAATTTTTCGGGAAGCAGCTCTTCACACCACATCAACTAAATTACTGCTAAACTCCTTACTTTTAAACATTTTGTAGAGACATTTTTGTTTTAGTATATCCATGATTAGGAAAATGAATTTGTAAAAGAAACCAAAGCCCTCATTTATCAGTTCATTTAATCACAAGACAGCATGTTATAAACTGATCAGATTCTATATGCAACCTAAGTCAAACAAAAATTAGACACACACATGCCCACCTATTTGCAAGTGAAGCAAATGTGGTTACTATCATTCAGTTGTAAACACCTATAGTCACAAATTGTAGGTTAAGAACATTTAGTAGAATATAAACAGTATCCCAGAACTGCCTGTGAAAATAAAGTTGGTGTATTATTTGGAAACAGGTGTCACTGGGACTCTGCTATGGAATGTGATTGAAAGTAGCAGAATGACTGCTCTTTGGATGGTGGTGTCAAATGGCTTAATGAGGGCTCAGCAGAGCTTATTTGTTATGTAGAAATCTCCAGGAAGTTGTAGTGCCCCAGAAGTGTCTGGCCAGCAGACCAGAGAAGACCTATGGGAGGGAAAGGGCTAACCCCCACCCATCCCATATCTAGCCAGTTAGCTTGCTAATCAAACTAGCAGGCTGACCACTTCCTGCCTAAGGGCCCCCTCTCCCCCTTCCCCAGCCTGCATTTTTTCCAGGCTGGATCCTTTGTCCTGGCCAGACCAGTGATCTGGCCAATGCCTAAAGGGGCCATAAATCATCCCCAAGAGGCTGATCCAAGCCCCAGGGATCCAATCACTTGGCTAGAAGCCAAGTCCACCCCCAGGCTAGAAAAGGGTCTCCCCTGCTAGGCTCAGGGCAGTTCTGGACTGGGTGGCTTACAGAGTGGAGAGCACAGGGGTATGGATGCCCGGAAGCTTACCTTAAGCTTGGGTCTTTAGCTCCCTGGTGGCTGCTTCTCTATAGTCAGGGGTCCAGGGGTCTTCGGCAGCAGCAGCAGCAGACATCCTCAAGTTGGCAGCAGCAGTCCTCTGGCCAGCAGCAGCAATTCTCCAGCAGCAGCAGTCATTCTCCAGCTTCTCCAGGGATCCATCAGCACCCCCCCAAACAGCAGCAGCCATCTCAGTAGGGTAAGTCCCCTTAATTGTCTTCCCCTTAGGTTAGTACACTCTCCCTCAGTTTTCTGGGTGGGCAGCTGGGGTATTTCTCCTGCCTGGATGGTTCTTCCATTTGTTTCTTTTCATTGTTTTGGTTTCTCTCTCCCTCCCCCGGCTGTATGCAGAGTCTGCCGTTGGTGGGCAGCTTGTGGCCGGTTGTGCCCAGATTTTCTTTTGTTGGTCTTTCTTGGTGTCTTGGTGTTTTATTGTCCCTCTCCCTCCTCACTCCTCCAATCGGTCCCATTTTGCTGCTTCTGACCCAGGCTCCATCTGACCGGGGGGCTGGTGGTGAAAGGTGGGGGGCCCTGTGGCTGGCTGAAGGTGGCTTCCTGCTCCCACCTCCCCAGATTGCATGTGGCACTGCTGCTGTCGCAAAACTCCCTGGGCTGGAGTCCGGGCACCTCGGAAGGGGGGGGGACTAGTTGGGAGGGCAGACTGCCAGATGCAGCATGAAAAGCGTCTGGGTGGAAACCAGATCCTGGATGACTAAGGTTCCACTCCACAGCTGCACAGGGACATCTGAAGCACTAAGGATAAGTGGCACTCCCTGGCTAACACTGCTAGCACCACCAGCGATCCTTCGACTGATGGGGGAACCCACACCAGGAGGTAGGTGGGCTGCAAGCCCAAAATTATTGTACTGAGCCACAGGGGAAAGGGGAATGGGTGGGAAGGGTTCCCAGAGAGCGATTCAGATTCAAAGGTAGTACTCGTAAGGGGTGGAGCAAGGCCTGGGTATGCTGAGTAGTGCAGCTACCAACTCCTTAGGCATAGATAAGAGGTGGGTCAAGGCCTAGGAAAATAAGCCCCTCCCCAGACTGCTGGTTGATAGCTGCTGAAACCACAGATTGAGGAACCGGCCCAGTCTGCACTGTGTGGCATGCCACCCTGGCCCTGACCAGAAGACACACTCAGTCCCTGGAACAGAAAAGTGTTTCTTTCTATGTACTTGCTGTGTTTAATGTCTGCCTGGGTTGCACCCCAGGATTTTAGTGACCGCAGCTAACTGAACTGATCACATCGGGGTCAGACTAAGGACTGCAGAAGGGTCTAAACTGCCTGCCCTGCGCCCACCAAAGTCACCTACCCACATCGGGGCTGAACTTGTCTGCCCTGCATCCTGGCCAGTTGGTGCTTGAACTGTCCCTGAAGGGGCTTGAACTTCCTGCCCCCTCACCGACTGTATTGAGCCAGATCAGTTCTCTCTCTCCACCCCCAGTCTATGCTGTTGCTGTGGGGAAATGGACGGGCTGCCCAGCAGTGATAGTCCCATCAGTCAACTGATTTCCCTAAGCTGACTGCAATTGCCTGCACCTCTGAGATCAGGGGTCACCCAGCTTTTGGCCAAGCATCCAGTTCCTCCCTCCCAGCCTGTCAGCAAACCCCAAAGATGATGAAGGCCTGCACTAGCTAGCATAGCAGTAGTCTGTACCCCCAGTCTAGTCAGCTTAGGAGCCACCCCGGCTCATGGTAGTGAGGTGCCCTCCAAAATATGCGGCTAGGAAATTGGCCCATTTTTGTTTTGCTTTTCCAAAGTGGCCATAGCTCCCTCCCTCAGCTGGGTGGCAACTCATCAGGAGCCTTCCAGAGGACCCACCATCATCATCAAAGGACATCGCCTCAACCATCCTTCATCTTCTCATCACCTGCATCTCCAGCTCCAGACCAGCCTGTATCCTCTTCATCTTCATCTTCAGCTTGTCCTCCTCAGCCCTCCTGCCAGCCAATGAGACTGATTAGTCACTAAGGTACTGTACCCACTCTTCAAGCTAGCTGGTCACCACCTGCTTCACACCAAAGAGACTGTTCCTCCAACTGGACTGTCGGACTATAAGCTGATGTGTTTTTAGTTACCCTTGGCCAAGGTGGTCAGGTCTTGATGAAGTATTACTGATGTCTGCAGATGTAGGGCCCTAGGTGACCCTTTTAGAGGTACCTTATGTATTGAAGTTATATATATGACTGTGTATTTTACCTTCAATGCACCTAGACCTGTATAATTGCCTTCTATCACCAAGTATTGTGTTGTGCATGACAATCACTGTTAAGTGCCTTGTACTTTGCAACCATATAACCAATTTCTTTTCCAGTGTAATCGGTGGCTGTCCCAATAAAAGCTTACTGTTTGCACCTGGAATTATTGTGCCTGCCTCTCCTTGAAAAGAAGAGA
Source organism: Neoceratodus forsteri (assembly GCA_016271365.2). NCBI lineage: Eukaryota > Metazoa > Chordata > Ceratodontiformes > Ceratodontidae > Neoceratodus > Neoceratodus forsteri. Next base: position 91,870,329 of record CM028136.1, read on the forward strand.
TGAACCACCCTCCTAAGTCACCACAAAGTGCTTAACCCATTCTGCTTCCAATAGCTTTCTATGATGCCTGTACTATCCATTGGTAATCTGACACAGAATGACTGCCAGAAGATAAGGAGTTAACTTTCGGTGGGCTCAATTAACTCCTCAAGCCAGAGGAAAAATAGTGCTCTACAGCTTTCTATATACACACAGGCAGCATAGTAATAAGGCTTCAGTGGAGGAATCTATTTTTAATACTCCAGTGTGTTTGGTAGCAAAAATGACATCAGCCCTTTTCTGAATGCAAAACATCTGTTGGGCTATGTCCACAGCCATCAAAAGGGTTCCAGAGAGGATCATACAAAGTATAGACCAATTAGCCTAACTTCGGTGCTTGGTAATATAATGGAAGCATTCATTATAGAAGAAATTGACAGACACATGTTACATGAAGGTTTGAATGGTATAACACAGCATGGTTTCAGGGCTACAAGATCCTGTTAGACAAACCTGTTTCTATTCTTTGAACTAATAAGTAGAACCCTAGATGCTGGATTACCACTGGATATTGTATATCTGGATTATGCCAAGACCTTTGATACTGTGCCTCCTAAGGAATTAATTACAAGACTGATTGAAATAAAACTTAGTAGTAAAATAGTGAACTGAATTATATCATGGTTGGAAGAGAGAAAACAGAGAGTCTGTATTAGGGGACAGTGCTCTAACTGGGGCACTGTAAGTAATGGGGTGCCACAGGGATCAGTATTGGGGCCCACATTGTTTAATATTTATCTATCTGTCTGTCTGTCTATCTACCTATCTATCTATCTATCTATCTATCTATCTATCTATCTATCCATCTATATCTATCTATCTATCTATCTATCTATCCATCTATATCTGTCTGTCTGTCTGTCTATCTATCGCTGTCTATCCATCTATATCTGTCTATCTATCTATCCATCTATATCTCAGCCATGCAGCATGCATCTAATGCTTGGATATGCAAGTTCGCTGATGATACTAAAATAAGCACAATAGTAGAAAATGACAATGCAATTGAGCAGTTTCAGAAGAAACTACCAAACAGGAAATACAGTATGGGCTAAGACAAATAAACTCTCATTTAATAAAGAAAAGTGTATGGTGATGCACTTTGGGACAAGGAAAAAAAAAAGCTAAATACTTGAGGAGCTGAAACCTGATAAATCCCCTGGGCCAGATCGCCTGCAGCCTAGACTCTTGAAGGAGCTCTCCCCTAAATGGAACAGAGTTAGGAGGAAAACGATCTGGGTATCAAAATTACAGACAAACTAACTTTCAATAAGCACTGTAGAGAAGTGGTCAAAAAAGGAAACAGAATTCTGGGTTGCATAAGTAGGAATATTGAAATCGGGGACGGAGAGGTTACTGTACCACAGTACACTAGCCTGGTGAGAGCCCATCTCAAGTAGTGTGCTCCGTTTTGGGTCCCACATACTAGAGGTAGTATTGAAATATTAGAGGGTGGACAGAGAAGAGCCACCCAAAGGGTGTCAAATTTTGCAAAATTACCACATTAACTGAGACTGATTGAGCTAAATATGTATCCCCTTGAGAACAGAAGCATGAGGTGGGATCTATGTTTTGAGTACAGGACATTCAGGGAAGTTGATTTATGGGAGTGTACAGCACTGATAATGTAAAAGACTGACAGAGTAACTATACACCATGAATATCAACTAAGAGGAGAAATACATAGATCCAACAAAAGAGGGGCATTGATAAACCAGAGGGTGGTGACCTTCTGGAATAGCCTCCCTGAAACAGTGGTTAAGAGCACAACCATGGACTCCTTTAAAAGGGCACTGGGAGATTTCATAGTGAACAAAAATACAGGATAATTCCATTGTAAAATGGCAAGTTGTATAGGTTCCTGCTAAAAGACTTGTAGAGATCCTATGAATCCTATGAATGATTATTTGTATGGGGCCCACTTCGCAGTAAGGATAGATAACAACCTGCTCTCCTATGTGAACACCACAGGAAAACTAGATGCAGCTGAACATTGGTGGATATCTGCTTTATCAACTTAACAACTACAGCTTAGAATACTGTAGTGCAAAAGCAATATTGATGCTGACACATTATCACGAAATTCCCACACATAGCAGCCAGCCTCAAGTACAAAACTTTCAAGTACCACAGTAAAGACAATGTGTTTGAAGTGCAATACCACTGATTGTGCCACTCCTGCAAACCCACACAGAGCAACTGACTTGCTGGGGGCCTCCCCCAGAAGTCATTCCAGCAGCATAGCTCAATTTTAATTGGCTTGTACCTGCTGTCTTTGCTCGAGCTGAACTGACCTAAACTAAAACAAGTGCAAAGGTAAGACTTTTTTTTACATGGAGTGATACATGCACTAGAGAAGGGACATAATCAAGGATACTGGTTTTCAGCCTTTACTGGAAAACTTGGTAAAATTTTGGAATATGGACTTTCTACACACTAGTAAAAACAAAACATTTAACAGAATTTGTCATTTTATAACAGATCAGTAAATCTACAAAACTTGTATTTTTCTTAGTGCTTCCTGTATTATTTTCAGTTTGCTTTATTTAACTTTCTGTATATTAAGCCTTATAGTCTGATTATTTATATGCCTACTGAAAGGATGACAGTAGAATCCCGGAAGAATGCCGAAATAAGACGTTTAATTACTGGTGCAGTTCCTTGAATTTCAAGTCTTGAAAATGGAATTTCATTACCTTAATCACCATAAATCAGTGGCCTTGGATATGACACAGATCAAGCACCAGTAGCTTTCTCCAATATCCTGCTGTTAATGAGAGAGTGGAACAGATTGTCTCTAAAAGATGGACTACTAATACGAATCAGTCAGAACAGTGCCCATCCTGAGTTCCCTAGATGACAAATGGGGTTGACCTGGAAACACAAAAAGCTACTATCAAACCTCTACATGACAAAATGGGTCACCTGAGGTTTGACTGCACTCTGGACTTAGTGAGAGCAAGTTTCTGTTGGCCCAAAATGATGAAAGACGTGGAAAAACACTCCAAAACCTGCCACAGATGCATCAAAGGAAAGACTTTATCAAAAAGAGCTGCACCTTTGGCCAAAACCAGTGAGCCTTTGAGAAAGGGTCTAGGTGGATGCTTTCATGCCTGTTTTATTGTGAATAAATATGCTTTGAGAATAATTCACAGTGTCAGCATTATATGAGGTGGTGATGCCCAAGTTTGTTTTTTGTTCTTGTTTCTGTTTTAACTTGCGAGCACCACAGCCTTATGTGCACTCTTTTGTGTTTTTAATTGTTGGCATATATGGACTTTTTTTCTCTGAAGCCTGACAGAAAAGGCATTGGCAACATCCTAGTGATCTCTGACCCTTACACGCGATATGCTCAGGCATGCCCTACTAAAGATCAAAAAGCAACAACTGTGGTTAGGTACTGCAACAAAACGTAAATCACTAAGGCATCTGTCAAGGGATCCACTGAGCCCAAGGGTGGAGTTTGAAAGTAGACTTGTAAAAGAATTCCTTGAAACATGAGGTATCAGAAAGTCCAGAACCACATCTTACCACCCGCAGGGGGACCCGCAACCTGAATATTTTAGCAGAACACTGCTTGACATGTTAGGCATCTTGGACCTAGCTCAGAAACCCAATTGGAGCCAGAAAAGTAAGTTCCCTAGCACATGTCTAGAACTGCACTCAGAATGACACCACTCAAAGGTTACCTTTCTGCCTCAGGTTTGGCAGAGAAGCACAGCTACCAGTAACCTATATTTCAAGATTTTGCAGATGATGCATCCAAAGAGTCCTATTCAGAGTACACCAGGACATTGCGTCATCATCTGCTGAAAGCAAACCAACTCACCTCTGAGGCAGCAGCTAAGAATAGCCTTGCAAACAAGAGCAGGTATGTCAAAAGAGTTCATCACCAGGTGTTACAAGTTGGATACTGTGTCCTTTTAGAAACTTGGGTCTGCAAGGGAAACACAAGATCCAAGATCATTGGGCATCAGAGTCTTATATAGTAGTGGAACAAATGCGAGACTTGCTGGTTTACAAGATTCACCAGGAACAAGGTACAGTAAAAGCCTGGCAAAGACTGTTCACAGAAACTATCTCCTACCCATTGGAGAGATTGTGCTTGAGTTTACAACTGAAATTGGCAGACTAGTGGAACAGAGACCCAAAACCCAGAGTCAAATACCTCCTCAGAGAGCTAACATGTCAAGTAATGATACCGGTGTTCCAAATGCAATTCAAGAGTCAGTGTACCATAGTTCTGAAGACAGTGATGATTTAATTTCATTTCATTTCATTTTTATTTTTTATGTTTGTAAGCTGGATGAGCAAAACTGCCCTTTTTCTCCAACGACAAGTTATGATGATGATGATATGGTGTGTTGTCCAAAAGTATCCAATTTACCACCATGTGTGCCATTTCAGCCAAAGGACTGGGGAAATTCAAAACCACTCACTAGTACAGCTCCCATTGAGGACTTCGTAAATCATGAACTGTCTTATAGTCTGAACCAGAAGGTATGCCTTTCATGACACAGGAACTGTCAGTTGAGCAAATTGCAGAGCCTGTGATGGACAATGAAGTGGAACTGAATTTTGAGAAACAAATCTTAGAAACTGAAGTAATCCCTGTTATTCCTGACAATGCCCTTGTGTTGGACACAGAGCTAGAAGAGAAAGTGGTACACCCTATTCCTGAAGAAGAAGCAGTGCTACCCAGAAAGTCTGGATGTGAGACTAAGCCCATTCTCAAGCTCACTTTTGACACCCTTGCTGCCTCCTCAGATCTCCCCATTCATGAGACTCTTAAGTTCATAACACCAAGGTGTATGCTTTACTTAGTGTTCCAGGTGTCGATCAGAGGTACAGTTAACTGTGGGGAAACGTAAAGCAATGTTACCAGTTGCTGACTGTGGATACACATGCACCAGTTGTCTAGGCAGAAAAGTTCAGTGTGAGCTGGCCTGTTGGTGCAGCGGTAGCGTAACTGCTTGCGATGCCATTGACCTGGGTTCCGGGACGTGCCCTGGAAGACAGAGGGCCAACCAGGGGGAGGAGGCTCAAGCATCTGAAGACCGCTCGCTTTCTCCAGAAAGGCAGAGGGGACAAGGCTTGGTGCTTGGCTAGCCTCTGATGGAGGCCAGAGGCATAACAAGCAACAAGCCACTTCAGGGGGTAGTGGCATGACAGATGTCGTCGAGTGCACCTTGATGTCAGAGCGCTAGTCACGTCCACCACAAGAACAGCAGACAAAACAGCTCCCTGAGCACCAGGAAGATGGAGCACCCAGCACAGACCCCCACAACTCTCCCTGCCTGTCCCACTTGACATGGTCTGATGGAACAAGAAGATTGCGGTGTACAGGCCCCAGCGCATCCCCACCTGGGGGGGGTAGAACAAAGGCTACAGGGTAAGGAGAGAGGGGGCAGATGCCATAGGTGACTACTGATAGTGGCGGGCTCAGGGAGCAGGAGGATTATAAATGTAAAATAAAAAAAAAAAGAAAAGAAAAGTTCAATGTGTAATACTGTATGCAGAAATATTCTGAGTATATGAACATCAGGTGTTAGACACGTATTATATAATATGGTTACAAATGCTTATGCCATTGCCATTTAGACTTATTGATAATGTCTTTTCGAGGAAACTAAGAGTCTGGCAGGTAAGCCCCCCCCCAAAGTTCAGAGCTTACCTGGACTGCATCTTCCTTCTTCCAGGAGACAGTTTTCACCCTCTGGTCCCCTGGGAGTGATGCACTGGGGACCAGCAGGGCAGTGCAGTCCTCTGTCAGGATCCCCTAGTGGGATGAGGACCAATGCTCTACCTTGTAAATCTGCAGATGATGCTGCTAGTCACCCTCTGACCTTTGGCCCTCTCAAGTGTTCTAGAGGCTGAGGTGGAGGGTAGAAGAGAGGAAAGTGGGTTTGGTCCTGTTTCCCCGGCCCAGGAGCCGAACAGGGTAGGGGAACAGGACTCAGAAGAGCATGGCAGCAATGTCAGTTGCCACGCATGGGCAGAAGAGTGCATGGACTTAGCTGGAGCTCCAAAGGTGTAGTCAGGCCAGGTGCCCACAGTTAGTGACTGTCCTGGCTCCAGGCTCCAGGGTAGACAGCGGAGCTGGGATCCAACAGTAATGGTGCCGTTGGATGCCTCTAGGAGTTTTCTCAGCCCCCAGACTGGCAGCGGGACTAAGAGGGACAGAAGGCATGTGTACTTGCACACACAACAGGGAGAGTGGCTTGGGCTGCCTTTCACATAAAAAAAATACCTGACTGCAATGGGCTGTATGCCCAACAAAATAAATATAGTTCCGGTCCCCAGACTGCAAGTGGGGCCAAGACATGACGGAAATGACTTTGGGAGACTTTTATGAAAGCAATAGCAAGCTGCTCAAGTTGGGAAATTTAATGTAAACCAAGATGGCAATTCCCATGGATACCCAACACTGCAGAGCACCATGGGAAAGGGTCATAGGTTGGAACCGCTGTGCTGGTGAATTTCAGCCTATCAGAGAGCAGCACAAGCCAGGGACATTCTGCATCAGAACATGCTGGCCAATCAAGCATCGAATTTCAGCCTGGATAAAAGGGGACTGTTTTTCAAAGTTAGTGCCAGTTCAGTTATGTTAGACCCTCAAGAGAGTGACTGTGTGTCCAGGTGTGGGCTGGTTTCCCCTGTCTGGCCAGGCACTGCAGGCCAGGAAGACCAGAAATGTTGTGATTCCAGAGTAAAGTGCTTGTGAGAATAAAAAAAAGAAGTTTTCAGTGAAACTGCATTTTATAAGGCAAGTTAGAGCTGGGGTTTCCCTGCCCATCCACAGACTTTCCACTCTGCGGGATCAGCTCCTACCTCATCTCCAAGCCAGGAAAGACCTTGACTTTACCCACATCCTGAGCCTTGAAGAGACAAGCTGAGAGAGAAGAGAAGAGAAGCAGAGAAAAGCCACCAACAAGCCTGGGGAAGCCGGCGTCCCAGCCAGCAGCTCCGCATCCAGTTAGCCTGCTGTAGCCAGCTGTACCAGAGGTATCGTGTGAGGCATCAGAACCATGAGTAAAACCCAGGGTCTGACCCTGCAACTGGGGAAAAGGTTATTGTATCAAGAGTTGAGGGAAAAGTCCTTGACAGGACTATGCCTGTGAGAGAAGCCCAGGCTGAAGACCCATTGAAGCCAGCTTGCCACAAAAATCCCATATGGATTTCAAATAGGGCTCCTTTTCAAGTGTTATACCAGTTTAAAGTTTGTGTTTGGCAACAGTGTAGTTTTCTTGCAACTGTTTGAAGTGCACCACCCAGCTCCACCCTGCTAGCAGCATCAGTGTCCCCGTGCGGTACCCACTGCAACATTTGAGAGATCTCTCACTCATGGCCTTTGGTGGGAATTGATATGGGTGCTCCCACATTGGGGTTTGAGGATTGCTGGGGGGGTGGGCAAAATATTGAACTGAATAGGTTATTGCCTTTTATTGCATAGAGTATAAAAATACTGCTACCCTTACTGCTGCCATTTTACCCTGGCTGTCCCATGCTCTTTACCGTACTGTCCCTGTTAAATAAATTATTGGTTTCAAATTGCATTTTATGGTTTGGGGACTGTCATTCCTTGCAATGTCACTTGCTTTAGTGGAGGGACTGTGTGGGAAGTTTATGCATTGTTTCCTGGTGGTGATAGCCTTGTGTTTCAGTCACCAGGTACCCCATATCACTACTCCAGGTGAAGACACTACACCACTTTACTCTAGTGTAGCACATCCTTAGAGAACTGAGGCCGGCGTCCTCAAGAGAGGTGGAGAGATGAACCCTGAGGGCCCCAGTATGGGGACAGCTTATACAATGATTACAATCTGTATCCATGACCAGGAAGCACAGCAAGGAGGAAAACAGCAGTATGTCAACAAGCCTACTGACAGTGGAAGGGGAAGTATTTGTTTATACAACCTGGACTTCATTTCTGGAGGACAGCAGGACTGGTGGTCAGTAAACATATATATATATACTGTAGCTCCAGTACACAGGATGGCTAATTGAATCTCTAGCAGCTTAATCTGGCCAGGATGTCATCCACTGAGGATTCATAGAAACATAGAGACATAAAATTTTCTGGCAGATAAGCACTGCTTGGTCCACCGAGTCTGCACATCTTCTCAACTTTTAGTATTACTGCAGATCCTACTTGATCTCTGTATCATTCAGACCCTCTTCCCTTTCCTTAAGATTCCCTTATGCTTAACATAGAAACATAGAATTTGACGGCAGATAAGGACCGCTTGGCCCACCCAGTCTGCCCATTTCCCTACCTAATGGATAAGCTGCAGATCCTAGTTAACCAGCAGCCTACTTTTTCCTACCCTCACCCCCTAGAATTGCCTTATGACTGTCCCATGCATGCTTGAATTCCACCACTGTTTTTGACTCCACAACCTCCTCCGGAGAGCCGTTCCATGCATCCACAACCCTCTTTGTGAAAAATACTTCCTTAAATTACCTCTGAGCCGCCCCCTCTATCTTCAATTTGTGCCCCTTGTTCTTGCACACCTCTTTTGAAAGATGCTACCCTCTTGGACTTTTTGATTCCTTGAGTTACTTGAATGTTTCTATCATGTCCCCCTCTCCCTCCTTTCCTCGAGGCTATACATATTAAGCTCCTTAAGCCTCTCTTCATATGTCTTCCGGTGCAGATCCTGCACCATTTTAGATGCCCTCCTCTGGAAGCTTCCATCCTGTCTATGTCTTTGAGGAGATTGGGTCTCAGAACTGCATGATACTCAGATGGGGTCTCACCAGCTGTCTGTACAGAGGATAATAACTTCCTGTTTCTACTGGTGATGCCTCTCCCTATGCATCCCAGTATCCCCAACCCTCCTTGATGCCCTCTCACATTGCTTGCCCACCTTTAGGTCATCTGATATGACTACCCCCAGGTCCCTTTCCATTTTGTTGTTGTTAGTATCTCACCCCCCATTGTATCCTTCCCTGGGTTTTGTTTCCCAGGTGCATTACCTGCACTTCTTAGCATTGAATCTAAGCTGCCATACATTTGACCATTCCTCTAACCTTGCCAAGTCCTTCTCATCCTTTCCACCCCACCTTGTGCATCAACTCTGTTGCAGATCTTTGTGTCATCTGCAAAGAGACATACTTTTCCTTCAGTCCTCTGCAATGTAAACTATAAAGACATTGAAGAGGACAGTCTAATACTGAACCCTGCGGTACCCACTAGTAACCCCCTTTCTTCAGAGTGGACTCCATTTACTATTACTCTCTGTGTCCTATTCTTCAGCCAATTCTTTACCCAGGCTGTCATCTTGGGACCCACTCCCAGGCTGGCTAACTTGTATATTAATCTTTTGTGTGGGACTGTGTCAAATGCCTTGCTAAAGTCTAGGTAGACCATGTCCGCAGCCCCTCCCTGATCTACTACTTTGGTCACCCAGTCAAAGAAATCTATCAGATTTGTCTGGCATGACCTTCCCACTGTGAATCCATGCTGCCTATGGTCCTGTGCCCCTCTGGCCTCTAGATACTCGACAATTCTTTCCTTCAGAAGTGATTCCATCATTTTCCCTACCACTGAGGTTAAACTAACAGGTCTGTAGTTTCCTGCTTCTGCCTTGCTCCCACTTTTGTGAAGGGGAATCCCATGCATTCTTGAACCCCAACACTGTTTTCACCCCAACCACTTCTACTGGAAGGCTGTTGCAGGGAATACACCACTCTTTCTGTGAAGAAGTACTTCCTAACATCTGTCCCGAATCTACCTCCCTCCAGCTTTTTATCATGTCCCCTTGTCCTTGGGCACATTTTTTCTGAAAAATGCTTCTCTCTTGTACCTTGTTTACATCCGTGAGGTATTTAAAGGTTTTTATCATATACCCCCTCTCTCTTCTCTTCCAGGGTGTACATATTTAGGTCCTTTAATCTTTCTTCATAGGGCTTCTGATGCAGACCCTGCATCTTTTTCAGCTGCCCTCCTCTGGACATCCTCCACTCTATGTTCCTTCTTAGATGTGGTCTCCAGAACTGGACACGGTACTTTAGGTGGGATCTTACCAGTGATCTATACAGCGGTAACACCACCTCCCTCTTTCTGCTAGTGATTCCCCTCTCTATGTACCTCAGCATCCCACTTGTCTTCCCAGTTGCCTTGTCACATTGTCTGGTCACTTTTTTATGTCACTCAATATGATCACCCAAGGTCACTTTTCTGCTTGATGGTTGTCAGTACAACAACCCCTCCCCCATTTCACACTTTGCCCCAAGGTTTCTGTGTCCCAAGGGCATTATTTTGCACTTTTTCACACTGAAACCCAGCTGCCATACCCTTGACCACTCCTCAAGTTTTCTCACGTTGTTGCACATCCTTTTCACCCCCCCCAGAGTGTCCACACTGTATGCACAGTTTGCTTTTATCCACAGAGGCAGACCTTCCCTTTCTGCTCCTCTGCATGGTCACATATAAAGACATAAAAGAGGACCGGTCCCAGCACTGATCCCTGAGGCACCCCACTGGTCACTCTCCTTTCCTCTGAGTGAATTCTGTTTACCACCACCCTCTGCCACCTAGTCCATAACCAATTTCTCACCCAATTTACCACCACTGGAACCACTCCAAAGTGACTCAGCTTGCTTACTAGTCTTTTGTGTGGAACAATGTTGAACGCCTTACTGAAATCTATGTAGGCTACATCCACTGCTTTACCCTGATCTAGTTCTTTGGTCAGCCACTCAGAAATCTATCAGATTTGTTTGATGTGACCTTGTGAATCTATGTTGCCTTGGGTCTTGTAATGCATTGGATTTAAGATATTCCACAATCCTTTCTTTCAGCAGTGATTCCATTAACTTTCCTACCACTGAAGTCAGGGTGACTGGCCTACATTTGCCAGCCTGTTCCCTGCTACCATGTTTGTGAAGAGAGACTACATCAGCCCTCCTCCGGTCCTCTGGGACCACTCCTGTTTCCAATGAGCTGAGTGTGGGCTCTAAAGTGGTAAAATGGGTTGGTAACTGGCTAAAAGGCAGGACCCAGAGGGTGGTAGTAAATGGCATCAAATCAGAAGAGGGGGAGGTGACCAGCAGGGTTCCACAGGGATTGGTGATGGGTCCAGTTCCATTCAATGTCTTCATAAGAGACATTACAGAGGGCTTGGAGGGGAAAGTATGCTTGTCCGCAGATGACACCAAGATCTGTAACAGAGTCAACACACAGGAGGGGCTAGATAAAATGAGAAACAACCTAACACTACTTGAGGAATGGTCAGGGGTTTGGCAGTTGGGTTTCAACGCTAAGCAGTGCAAGATAATGCACCTATGAGACAGAGACCCAAGAGAGGAATACAGGATGGGGGGCAGGTTCTAGCCACCACAAGTCAGGAGAGAGACCTGGGGGTTATCATATCCGATGACCTGAAGTCAGCCAAACAATGCAAAAAAGCAGTGGGGAAGGCAAACAGAAAGCTGGGGGTGCATAGGAAGGGGCATAACCAGTAGGAGGAGTGAAGTGGTGATGCCACTGTACAGATCACTGGTGAGGCCTCATCTGGACTACTGTGTCCAGTGCTGGAGACTGCATCTCAGGAAGGACATAGGTAGAATGGACGCAGTCCAGAAAAGATCAACAATAATGATACATGGACTGCACCACAAGCCTTATCAGGAAAGACTCAAGGAGCTAAATGGCTATTCACTAGAGGAGAGAAGGGAGAGAGGGGATATGATAGAGAGACTTTCAAATACCTTAGAGGAATAAACAGGGTACAGGAGGGGAGCTTATTTCAGAGACGAAAGTGCACAAGGACAAGAGGGCATAACATGAGGCTGGAGGGAGGGAGGGAGGCTTAGAGAGAATGCTAGGAAGTATTTTTTCATAGAGAGGGTGGTGGATCCATGGAACAGCCTATCAGTGGAGGTGGTGGAAGTGAAAACAGTACAGGGATTCAAAAGTGCATGAGATAAGCATAAAGACAACCTGCTGTGCAATGGAGCAGGGGAAAGGCAGTCCAGATAAGAGTAAGGATTGCCAAACCAAGTAGGGAAATGGGCAGACTAGGTGGGCTATATGGGCCTTATCTGCTGACAGATTCTATGTTTCTATGTTTCTGTGTAAATAGGACTGTCAGAGGTGTAGTCAGTACCTCCCTGAGCTCCCTCTGTTCCCTTGGTTGGACCACATCTGGCCCCATTGCATTGTCTGCTTTAAGATTTGCAAGTCCCTGCAGGACTCCCTCCTACAAAAACAGACTAGTGTCCACCTCCTTCCCACCAATACTTTTGTTACATTATTGTGGCCCTTCCCTGTTTCTTTCCTCTGTGAACACTAAACAAAAGTATTTACATAGAAACATAGACCATGATGTCAGAAAAAGACCAGAGGTCCATCTAGTCTGTCCATATTCCCTATAATCCATGGAACCTTCCCTGGAACCTATTGTTCCTCCAGGGCCCATCCTATAACTATTCTACTTCCTTGTCTTGTCACCCCAGGCAACCACTATTCCCTTCATTCTATCCCATGCCTGCTTGAATTCCATGACTGTGTTTCACCAACCACCTCGGACGACAAACTATTCCAAGGTTCCACCACCCTTTCCATAAAGAAGTGCTTCCTTACGTCACTCCTGAACCTCCCTCCTGTTAATTTCCACTCATGAGCACATGACCTTGAGTTGGTATTCAATGTAAATAATTCCCTGCAGTTTACCTTGTTAATTCCTTTAACAAACTTTAAGGTCTCTGTCATCTCTCCCCTCTCCCGTCTGGTTTCCAGTGAGTACATATCTAATGCCATGAGTTGCTCCTCATAGGATCAGCCCTAGAGATGTTGCAAAGTTTTAATTCACCAGTGAAGGTCCGGTGAAGTCACCAAATTTGCCTCTGTGGAGCAATCTGCAAATTTTTGCTATTAGCTTAAAAATTCGCCTAACCACGAACGGCAAAATTTCACCTGTGAATGGCAGCATTTTACCTGTGAAAGGCGGAATTCCACCCTGAATGGCACAATTCTGCCATTCTCGGGTTAAAGTCCATTATTTACAGGTGAAATTCCACATCTTGTGGTCGAATTCTGCACTTTGCTGATCAATCCACACTACGCGAATTGTGTGAAATTCACTGATTAATTCACGGAGCAAATTTTCCCAACTTCGCCCATCTCTAATCTGCCCTGCTGTCCCCGAGTTATTTTTGTTATTCTGTGCTGTACTGTTTCCAACCTATCCCTGTCCTTTCTGAGGTGAGGGCTCCATAACTGGACAGAGTACTCCAGGTGAGGCCTCACTAGAGATCTGTATAGGGGAAGTATTACCTCTTTTCTTCTGCTATCAGTACCCCTCTCTATACATCCCAGCATCCTGTTAGCCTTGCGATACCCCTTGTTGCACTGACTTGTTTGTATAAGGGAGTTACTGATGATAACTCCTAAATCCCGTTCCTCTTCTGCAGTGCTGAGTTTCACCCCACCCATCCAAGAAGCCAGAAGCCAGAAGGGGAAGGAAATAGATTCATTTCAGTGCTTTACAGTAACTGTTCATTGCTATTTTTGTTTTAAAGGGAAACAGTGGAAAAGACACAGCTTTCCTCAGATACTACAGAAACTCTCAATTAGTGCTTTCAGACAGTAACAACTTTATTTAATGATTTAGAACAGCTACCCACAACTTCCACTTCCTGTTGCTGGCAGCAGCCATTTCATGAGCAGCAGGGAGCTTCCTGAGCTCACTGTATGCTAATATGCTTGTCTGACCTCAGCTATTGGTTGGCAGGACATTATCTATTTATTTATTTATTTGGATTTTGGTAACCTGGTATACCCACTGAGACCAGAAGTCCCTTTTTCAGGGGCGACCTGGAATTAATTACAGAAAAAGACACATAAAAAAGTATTATTTACAGTGATTACAATAGTTTCACAGACTTACAATAGCAACAGTTTGCAGGTTCACATTCAGAGGCGACCCGGGATTAATTACAGAGAAAAGACACATAAAAGCATTATTTACAGTAATTACAATAGTTTCACAAATTTACAATCACAACAGTTTGCAGGGGAACAACAGGATCGCATTCAGGCTCTATGTGCAATACAAGATGTCAGGTTGCACCCCAGATTGAAGGGAAAAGAGACAACAGCAGTAAGTGACATCCTTATTTAGGAGATTCATCAGGGACAAAGGTGGGTTTAGCAGGGTGACGGCAATGGGACCTGGGCTAGAGAGCTAATGTTTGCCGCCTCAGAGGCTCAGTTCAAGGAGATGTACTTTGAGTCCAGTCTTAAACTGGTTAAGGGAGGGTGAGTCAGTCAAGCTAGCTGGGAGGGAGTTCCATATGTAGGAGGCAGCATATTTGAATGAGCACTTACCTTGGTTTGAGCGGATCCAAGGGATGTCTAGGGGGTGATTGGCAGGGGATCGCAGGGTTCAATTTTGTACTTTGTGGGAGAGAAGTCCACTAAGATGGGGAGGGGGACCAAGGGTGGAGAATTTGTAGGCAAGGCAGGCAGTAGGGTAGGCTAGTTTGTGCCGCAGAGTGGGCCAATTCAGGTCCTTAAGTGCCTCGCAGTGATGCCTTCAAGGGGAGGAGTTAGTGGCGAAGCGAGCCACTTGGTTGTAGAGAACAATTTGTTTATTGAGTTCCTTCTCCCGGAGGAACTGCAATAGAGGAGCCCCATACAGGATGGTGAGGAGGAGATTGCAGCAGGCAATTGCACGATGTGCAACATAGGAAAGGGAGTTCTCCAGACGGTATAGGAGGCCAAGCCTTTGATGGATGGACCGGGCTATAGAGTCTATATGAGGTCTATAGGTCATCTCTTGATCAAGATGAAAAGGTATTTGAAATTGGTCATGACCTCAACTCTGGTTCCCTGGATTGTGCTGATCTGAAGCAGTCCGCTTCTATCAGAGCCCAGATGTCTTGAGCCAAACAGTACAGCTTTAGTTTTTTCCTCATTGAGCTTCAGGGAGTTTGAGGAGAACCAGGCCTCAAGTGTTGAGAGACTGTCCTGCAGTTTAGTGGAGATGACACTAGGTTGTGGGTCACTGCAGTATATGACAGTGTCATCCGCATACAGAATGAGTATGCTAAGTGTGCAGTTGGACTCAATATTATTGAGGAAGAGTGAGAAAAGCAGAGGGCCCAGGATAGAGCCCTGGGGTACCCCAGAGGTAACGGGTCTTGGTCCAGACTGGGTACCCCTCCAGCGGACTTTTTGGGTACAGTCATTTGGGTAGCTCTCGAACCATGAAAGTGAGTGGGTATCCAGTCCTAGGAGTCGGAGTTTGGAGAGAAGGAGATTATGGTCAACCAGGTCAAAGGCCTTAGGTAGGTCAATGAAGAGGGCACCCGTTGGGGAGCCTAGGTCCATGGCAGCAAGGATGTCCGCTGTGAGCCGGATGAGCACTGTGTCAGTCCCATGGCCCTTCCTGAAACCATGCTGCACATCAGCCATGAGAAGGTGTTGCTCTAGGTAGTCCTGTAGCTGGTTAGATACTAGTCGCTCCTGTATTTTCCCAAGAGGGCTGAGAAGGGAGATGCGTCTGTGGTTTCCCAGTTTGTCTCGGGGCCCGCTTTTGTGGACGGGGACGATGGTCGCTACCTTCCACATTGAAGGGACTACTCCTTCAAGAAGTGACCTATTTATGAGTAGGGTGATAGGAAGGGTGATAGCCGGGGCAGCAGCCCTCAGAAGGTGAGGTTCAAGCTGGTCAGGGCCCAGGAAGGAAGAAGGGTTAATTTTACATAGGAGAGGTAGCACCTCAGCCTGATTGACCAGCTTCAGGTGGAATTGAGGCCTAGGATGCACGCATACCTCACTAGAGTAAGGGGTAGACCTGGGGTGGACAGGGAAAGGGGGCCCATTTGGGATAGAGAAAGAGGCACAGAAGGCATCAGCAACTACAGAAGAAACATTGGTAAGAGAGTCCCCAGCCAGAAAGGAGTCAGATTGACTGCTTGTGGAACCCTTGAGGAGTAAGTTTATATGGCCCCAGAATTTTTTTGGGTCACGTAGGTGACTTGCTTGGATGTCTTTTAGGTACTGAGATTTAGCCTGTTTCGAGGATTTTTTACACTGGTTTCTCAGCTCTCTGTACTTCTCCCAGTCTGATATGAAGCCAGAGGATTTGAAGGTGCCCCATGCTTTGTCCCAGAGAAGCATGGAATGCTTGAGGCTCGGGCTCAGCCATTTATGGCATTTTCCCTGCACCCTGAGCTTTTTTATTGGGGCATGCTCATTAGATGCCGACAGGAAGGCCTAAAGTGAGCTCAGAAAGCTCTCTGCTACTCATGAAATGGTGGCTGCCAGCAATAGAAAGTGAAAGTTGAAAGGCCACTGTTTAAATCATTAAAAAAATCAATTAGAGTAATTAAAAAATAATGCTATTGTCTGAAAGCACTAATCAGGAATTTGTGTAGTGCCTGGGTAATGTTATGCCTTTTCCAGTGTTTCCCTTTAAACTTAAATTGTAGGCTTTTAGTGACACTGTAATTTTCTTTTTAAAACCTAGTTTGGTGTGCTTGTAGTGGTGGTGTATTCCTTTGTTGTCTTTAATTGCTGCAAATTTTCACCCCCCTGCCCTAAACTCTTAATTATATGCCCTGTTAAATCTGATTGACAAGAGCTAAGCACAGGGGATAGAAGGGGTTGTGGAGTAGGATGGGCATAAGGGGAAACAAGCCCACCCTCAGCACGACAAGTGTTTTGACTCATTTATTTATTTATTTTTTCCTTTTTTAAAGAAAAGTATCTGAGGATCAGTGGCAGGATTTTTAGGACAGTAAATTAATAAAAAGGGAACTGGGAGAGCTTCAGTAACAGACAAGTACTAGAATAGTAGTGTAAGTGCAGTATAATGTGGGGAGTGGTGCAATGCAATGGCTGTGGGGCAGCCATATTCAGGCAGACCTTCTGGACACTGAGGTGCTGCCCTATCTGCATGCATCTCTCTGGACTGTGGGGTGAGGTAGCCAGACTCAGAGCGGAAGTAAGCTGGGTCAGGAGTACCATCACCCCTATCCAGAGACCACCCAGTCCAATGCCGCTGCCTCAAAGGATACCGAGAACGAGGAGCACTTGGATGACAGTGGGCTCAGGGAGGGTTAGGGCAGTCAGGCAGAGGCACATCCCAGATCATATTCCACTCAAGAACTCATATGCCACATTGGAAAATGGGGACAACCAAATAGAGGTACCCAGAGAAGTGGAAGGAAAGGATGTGTAGGTTAGCCAAGGAGGTGACCTCAGTGGGGAGAGCAGTGGACTCCAGAGGAGGAGGAAGTGAATCCTGATGGGGGACTCCATCATAAGAGGGATACAGCTAGGAACACAGGAGGGGGAGGACAGGGAGTTGAGGTGCCTACCAGGTGCCACGGCATGGAGGGATGGAAGGAAGATCCTGGGGATTACTGGGAAGGCAAGATGGGAGGGTGAGCTGGATGTCATTATCCACCTAGGTACTAATGACCTGGCAAATGGGGAGTCAAAGAAAGTTCAGGAAGAGTTTAGGAAATTGGGTAGGAGTCTCAAGCAAGTAGCTACTTCTGTCACCTTCTCGGAAGTACTACCTGCGAGAGGCATGGGAGAGCATAGGGGTGCATGCACCAGGAACTTTAACTCATGGTTGAAGAACTGGTGCTGTGATGAAGGGTTTGGATTCATTGGTGACTGGGAACCCACCTGGAGAGATGGAGGCTTGTTCAAGCCTGACAGCCTGCATCCATCCTGGAGGGGAATCCAAGCAGTCTATGATAAGCTTAAATGCTACATTGATAGGCATTTAAACTAGCCAAGGGGGGTGGCAGGCCAGCAAGGAGGGTACCTAATTGCCCAGCCCCCACAGCTAGCAGTGGAACCAGTGAACCGGAGGAGTGGATATCTCTACAAAGCAGTGTGCAAAAGATGGAGATAAGTGCCCAAGAGCTGGATTGGCAGAAAAGGGGCAAAATTCAACAGAAGGGCAGACAGCAAGGAGAACCAGGGATAAAGGACAACAGGGAAGGGGCTGGAGTAGAACAGCTAAACAGTCTAGGGAGGTCAAATCATGGAAAGCCATGTGTGCCAACCGCTAGGAGCCTTAGCAACAAAATGAGGATATGGAGGCTGTCATGGTGCAGTCAGATCTGGACATTGTGGCCATCACAGAAACCGGGTGTAATGGTAACCATGACTGGGAGATGGCCATACCAGGCTACAGCATATTCAGAAGAGACAGGGCAGGTAGGAAGGCAGGAGGAGTGGCACTGTATGTGAAAAATGACATAAGGGCCACAGAGATCCAGGAGGAACAAAATGGGTGAGAGATACTGTGGGCTAAGCTGGAAAGGAAAATGGGGCCATCCATCCGCACAGTTGTGGTCTATAGACCACCAGCCCAGGAGGAAGAAACAGATTGGGGGGCTGATGCTAGCCATCTAAGGGATGGCAGACAAGGGTGAGGTAGTGCTGGTTGGAGACCTCAATATTCCAGATGTGGACTAGAGCATCCCAGCAGCAGCATCAACTAGGAGCAGATTTATCCTGGACTCCCTTCAGAGTGCCTTTCTCAATCAACTGGTCATGGAACCAACTTGGCAGAAGGCAATACTGGACCTTGTGCTCACAAACAGGGACAGCGTGATGAGGGTAACAGTGGGGGAGCACCTGGAGAACAGTGACCACCAGTCATTGTGGTTTGAAATCACAGAGGGAGCAGAACCAAACCACACAAAAACACATATCCTGGATTTCAGGGTGGGGCAGAGTTTGGGAAAATGGGGAGATGCTTGAAAGAGGCATTAAGGGAAATGGGGCAGGAATCAGGGGTTGAGGAACAGTGGGCAGCATTTAAAACGGCGATTACAAGAGCAACAGAATTATGTATTAAGCAAGTTAGCAAGAGGAAAAGGAAGAGGAGGCCATTATGGATTTCCAAGGAGGTAGCGGAGAAAGTGAAAGCAAAAAGACTGCATTCAGGCAATACAAAAAGACACAGGCAGAAGGGGATAGGGAGAAGTACCAGGAGAAGCAAAGGGAGGCAGAGAGATCAGTCATTGTCGATCAGAAAATGGAAGAACTTGTTGGCTAGCTTCTTCACCCACAGACCACTGATTGTTTCAGCAGACAGCTGCTGTGGGGTGCTAGCCCGATGACGCTTTGCGTCGTCTGCCCCGCCCAGTCACCCACCCAGGGGCGGCTATTGCTTTATTGGTTTAGGTGGCTGACGTCACTTCCTGTGACCTTACATCCTGTGGTGCCAGAAACTAAGTCCCCACTTTCGCATTAGCAGGTTATACCTGCTGGCCACCAGGGGGCACTGGTCCCATACTAACCACCTGCGGTCGTGCAAACCTATCTGATCCTATAGAGACTCTCTCCTCTTACCCACCAACTATAATCACTCGCACAACTCCCCTAGCCTGTAGAGAGGAAATAGAAAAAAAAAAAATAATGCCCATCACTCTGCATCCTGCACTACTCCCCCTCCTCCTTATAATCCTTGTCGCCCCTTTGGGTACCATAGCCCCGCTATCATGCTGCCCCTTTTCCCCTAATGATCTGCCTACAACCCACTCCTCTTCCCCTTATGTCACCTCCTTGTTGCTTACACTCACCCTGCATCTGCCCCGACCCATCTCCCTACATATTGCCACCCCCTCTCTTACCTCCACTCCCCCATACATCTCATCGTGCTTGCCTCTCCTGTCTGTTCTACTCTGCCTATCCCCTGCACTATCTCAGCCCCTCATCACCCCCTCTCCTATCGTCAAAAACCATCCCGCTACCGCGCACTCCTAAGAGCAGCCCTCCTCCTCCTGCTCCTGTCAGGCAATGTCCACCCCAATCCCGGGCCTGGCAACACTGGTCCTCCCCCCAAATCTTCTGGGCTATGTATTGCTTCTATGAACATCTGTAGCCTCCTGAAAAAACTGGACTCACTACATAGCTGGGTGATGCTTCATAAACCTGATGTTGTTGCTCTGGTTGAAACCTGGCTGTCCCACTCCACTCCCAACTCTCTTGTCTCCCTCCCCGGCTACATGTTCCACCATTTGGACCGTGTCGGAAGGAGAGGCGGGGGTTGTGCCTTCTACTTGAAGGATTCTCTCGTGGGTCTACCCCTCCCCCCACCTGACCTCGACCATGAGGCCCAGGCCCTGACACTTAAGCTGTCCCCTGACCCTTCTAGAGGCCCTATATTCCTGACCGCAGCCTACATACCCCCCAGGAACCAATCCCAGGCTCTGGGCCCACTAATTGATTACCTTACCTCCCTACCCAACCCCTCAGACCAAATCCTGGTGGGTGATTTGAATATAAACTGGCTTTGCCCTCGTCCTCCTCCCACCACGAGGCTTTTGATTCAATTGACCTAACTCAACTGGTCACGCAGCCTACTAGAATCAACCCCAGCAGGGGTACAAGCACCCTCCTGGATGTGGTCCTCACCAATAGGCCAAGCCACATCCATAACATACAAATTCTCCCTGACTGCCTCAGTGACCACTCCCCTGTTCTCTTCAACTGGGAAACCCCTCAGCCCCCAACCTCGGTCAAAACCACCACTCGGAGGTGACTTAAACCTGGGGGACTCAAAGGCCTTAAGCACTTCCTTGCCCATACAGATTGGTCCCCTCTGACAAGTGCAACTAACGTTGACTTGGCCCTGGCCTTTTTTGTAAACACCTTTAACTCTGCCTGCATCTTTGCTCCCATAACTGCTAGGAGGTCCAAAGTGAGACATGCCCTTGGATCACCCTGCCTGCTGTGGCAACTAAGCAACGAGACAACCTTTGGCACCTTGCTGTTGCTACTGGCCGTCCAGCTGACAGGCAGTCTTATGCTGCTGCCCGCAACCAGTGCACCTGGGCCATCCACAAAGCGAAGGAAGAATACTACCAAGCCTCTCTTACCTCCTCTTGGGGGAACCCTAGGTGCTTCTGGGACAACATCAAGTAACTGAATGGCAACTCCCGCTCCCCCTCTCCTTCGCTTCTCAACATCGGTGGTTCTGTCTCCTCTGACCCTGCCCTCATTGCCACTCACCTCAATAACTCCTTTACCGACCTTAGCCCAGTACTCCCTGGTAACTTTTTCAGTCCGCCACCTCCTTCTGCACCACTACCCATCGGTCGCCCCTCCTTCCATCTGCGTCGTGTCACCATACAAGAAACCAGGCCATACCTGCTAAAAAGCCCTAAAGGTAACACCGTCGGTAATGACTCACTTGATCCCTGCCTATTACGCCAGGTCCTGGATCAGGTCATCTCACCTATCACATGCATTTTCAACAAATCACTATGTCTCGGACAATTCCCTGCTGCATGGAAGATTGCCACAGTTACCCCTGTCCACAAAGGTGGTGACAGGACTCTTCAGGTAACTACCGACCATCTCTATCCTCTCCCCCTCTCTAAGGCTTTGGAGAAAATTGTGGCATCCCAAGTCTCTGACTACCTTTGTAAGTACAATGTCCTCTGCCCTGAACAACATGGGTTCAGAGCAGGTCATAGTACCATTACAGCTCTCCTGGAATTTTCCAACTTCCTCCATGCCTCCGTGGACTCTGGTGCCCTGGCTGGTGCTATATTCATTGATTTTTCGAAAGCCTTTGATACCGTTTCGCATCCTCTCCTACTCTCCACCCTCGACCTAATAGGCTTTTCCTCTGGACCTGTTTCCTGGTGTACCAGCTATCTCTCCGCCCACTCCCAATGTGTGAAAGTCAACGGTACTCTCTCTGAAACCTGCCCCATTCTCTCTGGAGTGCCTCAGGGCTCAATTCTTGGACTCTTACTATTCTCCCTCTTCCTCAACTCCCTACCCAGCAGTTGTGCAGGTAAGATTCTTCTCTATGCAGATGATGCTGTTCTCATTGCCTCTCACAATAACCCCATGCTGCTACAGAACTGCCTCCAACTAACGTTTGACTCTGCAGCAACCTGGTTCTCTGAGCACCAGCTTGTTGTCAACCTAAAGAAAACAAAGACGATGCTCTTCTCCCACCCCAAAACAAGTACAGCAAGTTCCCACTAACCATCCACTCTACACCCAATATCTCAATTGACCCTGTTCAGTCCTATAAATATCTTGGAATAACCTTTGACCCTGCACTTTCGTTCCATAGACATATATCACCTAATTCTGCTGCCAACTCACATTCAGGCATTCTCTACCGGCACAAAATGCCTCCCTCTAATGCCCGCTTCAGCTGTCCCTCCTCTGTTATATCTCTCATTGACTCGGCCTTCCAGTCTGTGGGTCAGCAGATCAGACTGCCTCAACAAGGTTCGCCTTACATTCAACAAGGCCTGCAGACTTATTACCGGTGCCCCCAGACTCACTCACACATGTGAGCTGTACTCCCTGGCCACCCTACTCAACCTGGACGAGCGACTTTTGTATCAGACCTGCCAGCTCACCTTTAAAACCCTGCATGGCCTATCCCCCATAGGCCTATCCAACGCAATTCACCAAACTGCACCGACCCTTAACACTCGCAGCTCGTCAAGAGCAACCCTAGTCATTCTGCGTGCCAGGACCTCTCAAGGGCAGAGGGCGTTCCCCTACCGTGCACCCCACTGGTATAACTCCCTCCCTGCCGGTGTCTCAAACTCACCAACCTTAGCTTGCCTTAAGTCCAGGCTCAGAAACTTCCTGCTTATCTTACGCAAATGCAACTGCCGCTAACCTACAATAACAAAAAAAAA
Source organism: Neoceratodus forsteri (assembly GCA_016271365.2). Taxonomy (NCBI): domain Eukaryota; kingdom Metazoa; phylum Chordata; order Ceratodontiformes; family Ceratodontidae; genus Neoceratodus; species Neoceratodus forsteri. Next base: position 91,893,027 of record CM028136.1, read on the forward strand.
AAAAAAAAAATACAATGCTCACTGAGCGGCTCCAACCTCCACCCCCTTCCCTCCTTCTATTCCTCCTCCTGTCACTCTCCCCTGCTACCTCAGCCTGCACCCCCTAACACCAAGTTTGTACCCTATGCTATTCTGTTCATAGGATATGAGTTCTACTGTAACAAAACTGTAATTGAATTTGTATCTGTGTCTTTGTCATTACTGTGTCCCTTGTACCATTGTTCCTTATGTCTTCTTTGTGACGAGGTACCTTTGTAAATGAGCCTCTGGCTCAAAGGTTTCAAAACTGATGTTTAACTAAATAAAATAAATTAATAAGGGAAGCCAAAGCTCAGACAAAAGAGCATATTGCAAAATCAGTGAGTAGAGGGGACAAAACCTTTTACAGGTACATAAGTGAAGAAGGAAAGGCAAAGGGAGGGAAAGTGAGACTGAAGGGGAAGGATGGGGGCCGCATGGAGGATGACAACCCTCCATGGAGGATGGTACCCCGATAATTTGTAGAGTAACTTCCCCCTTTGTGCAGCTGTGATACCAAATCAAATTCCTGTCCTAAAGAGGCTGTAATTTCTGCTTGTTTTGTTGGTCTGATGCTATTTTATATACTAGCCCTCTGACTACTATGTATTTTATGTACCTCCTGTGCTATTTAAGGTCTTGTAACCCATTGCTGTTCTTTTTGTGTGTGACCACCATTGTAGCTCTTGTTGTTTAAGGCTAAAACACAGCGTTGCACAGTCTTGGGATAGCTACCTAGTCTGCAGTACTACACTGCTTGTCTAGCTTCCCAGGGGCCGTCTAACCTCTCTGCCTTCTTAGGTGTATATCCCTGTCATTTTTGCCTTTCTACTTCCCCTGCCCTATTGTAAGTGGATTACCCTGTCACTGTGGACCTAGCCGTGGCCTGCTCTGTCACTTAACCTTTGGCCTCACAAACCAGTATAGCTCTCCCAGGGCCGGCTTACTGTAGCTACCGGCTTTTCCAGATGCGGCCCCACAGTGGATGCTCACCCCCCCAGCCCAGGCGGGGGCTCTGCCCTCGCCCTGGTTCCTCGGGCCACCCCTCCCTTGCTCACTACCTGGCAATCTGCCAAATGCATAAAAATGGTGCACATGAATGTGTGCAGTCTCTTACCCAGCCTCACTGAACTAACCGCCTGGGTGGACCTCTACAATCCCAATATACTGGGGAGTACAGAATCCTGAGTGAAGCCTCACATCCCAGACTCCATGTGTGCCCTCCTAGGATACAACCTACTCAGGCGTGACAGAGAGGGTAACAGGCGGGGAGGCAGTGTGCTTCTCTACTACAAGGGGCACCTAAACGTGTCTGTCATCAGACACCTTCCACTCCCTCCCTCTGCCTGTGAGTTTTTGAACACCGTCCTTCTCCTAGGTAACATCAAAAAGGCTCATCTAGTTTGTGCCTACAAGCCTCCTAAGGAAGGTACACTTGGTCTCTCCTCCCTACTCAACTGTCTGAGAGACAAAGTTGGCCCAAATGAGTTGCTTGTCCTGGGTGACCTCAACCTGAATTGGCTAGGGGGCAATGCCAAGCCTTACAAGTCTCTTCTGTCTAGTCTCACCCTCAGCCAGCTCATTGCTGAGCCTACGAGGCTCTCCTCTCATGGAGTGAAGGGATCGCTCATCGACTGGGTTCTGAGTAACAGACCTGGCAACATAGTCTCCTCAGGAATTCTCCCCAATGCCATCTCGGACCACTCCCCTACCTATTGCATATGGGACCTCTCCTCTCCTAAAATACCCAGCAAAGTGATCCAGATGCGGGACTATTCCTATTTTGACATTGACAACTATCTTGCTGACCTGTGTCTAGCGGACTGGTTCCGGATCACTGCCTCTAATGATCCCTCAGTGGCCCATGACAACTTCCTCACTGTCTTTGGGCCCCTGCAAAATAAACACGCCCCACTCATCAAGAGAAGGGTGAGGGGTGTGGTCACCAAGTGGCTCCATGGGGGTCTCCTGTCCCTCATGAAGCAAACAGACAAGTGTTGGGCTCAATTCAAGTCCTCCAACTCCTGCGCTGACCACCTTGAATATCGTCGGCTGAGAAACTCTTGTAAAAGAGCCATCCACTCAGCGAAGAGCAATTTCTGCCAGTCTGCCCTGCTTTCCATGGCCAAAAACCCAAAGAGTTTCTGGCAAAATATAAAAAGCTTAGCTGGCAGGTCTGCTAGAACCCAGGTCTCTGACCTCCTCATTAAAGGGGCGAGTTGCAATAACCCCCTTACTATCGCCAATGCTTTCAACCGTCAGTTCTCTGACCTGACTGTCCTGACCTCTCAACCCTCTGCTCCTCCCTCCCAACCCCCTGTCCCCAAGGCCACTGGTCCCCTCCCCCAGTGTGACCCCCAGCTATCCTCCCTTCTACCTAAAAGCAGTTACTGTCCAGGAGACCCAGAGGCTCCTCGCGGGTGTGTCTCCTCTCATGGGAGCGGGGCATGACAGTGCTGAGCCCAAACTGCTCTGTTTGGGGGCTTCCCTCCTCGCCTGGCCTATGTCCCACATCTTCAATACCTCCCTAATCTCTGGCTCCATCCCAGATGTTTGGAAGGTGGCCAAAGTCATCCCAGTCCTCAAACAGGGGGACCCAAATAATCTTAACAATTATTGTCCCATTGCGATCCTGTCTGTTATCAGCAAGGTACTAGAAAAGCTGGTAGCCTCCCAGCTCACCCACTACCTTCAGAGCTACGAGCTCCTCTCTCCAGCCCAACATGGGTTCAGAAAAGGGCACAGCACTTCCACTGCCCTTATGGTGGTTACCTCTGCTATCCAGCTTGCCACTGACCAAGGCAAACTTACTGGAGCCATCTTTTTTTTGTAGTTAATCTTTTTATTGAAGTAATTATGAGATAAACAAACATCTTCTATAACAATACTATATAAAGAAAATATATGAAGAAACAAGGCCTCTTATTATCTGAAAAAAAGACTATTCAATAGTAGTATAATGAGTTTTGATTTACAGATCTGAGCTAGATAATACAAATCATGTATTAAAAGAAAGCTTAACATTTTGTAGTACAGAGTGAAAGTAGGAGGGGTAGAAATTGAGAGAGATGATGTGAATAGTCATAATTGTACATTATTGTGATATGTAACCTCATTAGAATGCTGCACAAACCTATATAGAAGGATTGAAGAGTAGTAAAGAGAGAAAAAAAAATCTGAGAAAGTAATCAAGAGAGAAAGGATATAGAGAAAAAGTAAGAGAGAGGAAGGGGAAAGTATAGAATAGGGAAACAACGAGCGAGACCGCAACATGAGACTTTGGAAAATATCAGTGGGAGGAAAAAAATGCAATATACTGTATATCGATCCATACATTAAGTGTCAGAAGAGGTAGATGATTCCAAATATTTAAATTAGTCCTGTCAACATTTATTATACATAGTGAGTCAGTCGGAAGAAATATGTGTCATACGATCAAGGGAGGCATATTGAGATAATTGTTTAAGAATGTCAGAGAAAGTGGGGATTATATTAGATCTCCAACGCATTAGTATACTACGTTTAACTTGAAGGAAAAGTATGGTTAACCATCTGTTCATGTAGTGGGAGATTCTATAGGAACGAAAGTCAAAAATACCGAGTATACAATGTTTGAGATCCAGTGCAATGGATTGACCGGTCACTTTCATTGCAAATATATGAGTACGATGCCAAAGCTTTTGTATGAGGGGACAATTCCATAAAATATGAAGTAAATCGCCATTGGGGGAGTTACAGCACCAGCAGTTATTATTATCCATTAAACCCATTTTATGCAATACAGTTGGGGTCCTGTACCACAAGTGAAGGATTTTAGTCTGTATAAGAGAGCTATGTTTATCATTAAAGAATTTGTGGCAGGAAAGCCAACACCTATGCCATTGTTCATTGGTAATATTGTAATGTAACAGATTACACCATTTATTTTTTGCACTAATGGACTGGTCTGGTAGTGAATCTCTAATATCTTTGTAGATAGCATTGTTCAGTTGCGATGTTGTTTTGATCCATTTGGAGATGTGTTGATCATATAAGGATTAATTAGTAATAAATATGAAGTAAGAGGTGCATGCTGTACGGAGCTGTAGATATTTCCAAAAATCCTGACTGGGAGATTCCATTGAGTGCATAGATCACAATAGGATTTTAATTTAAAACTATGGGGTTCAAGTATGTCTCTCAAGAAGAAAATGCTCCTGTTTTTCCAGGTTCGACAGAAAATTGGGTGATTATCAAGAGATATATGACAGTTTCCCCATATGGGCGCATAAGCAAGAGGGGTTGGGTTTGATTTGAGATGTTTATGAATTATTTTCCAGTAGAGCGTGGATGATGCTATGGTGGGGTGAGATTTTAAATTGGGGAAGGGGGTTATAAATGAAGGAGGTAGTGAGATTACCTGCACATAGGGAGGCTTCCATATTGACCCATAACGGTGATTTGGTATTAGGTTGGATAAACCATTTGATAGTTTGGGCTGTGTGGAAGGCCCAAAAATAGGCTTGAAACCAAGGGAGATCAAATCCCCCTTTTGACCAGTGGGATCTAAGTTTGTTGCGACTAAACTGGGGGGGGGTTTGCCATCCCAAATAAAATTACTAATTATTTTGTCTATTTTGATGAGGAGACAAGAGGGAAGTATTAATGGGATATTAGAAAAAAGATATAATATTTTAGGAGCTATTGACATTTTAATAGCGGAAATTTTCCCATTGAAGGTGAGATTAAGCAATTTCCATGTGTCAAGTGTAGTTTTAATGATAGTTAGTAGAGGAGAAAGATTAGCATCCCATAATTTATCCAATGATGGGGTGATCCGGATACCTAGATATGAGATACCTTGGGGAGTCCAACAGAAGCCCAATGGGTTATTCATAGAGGGTTTGCAAAGGTTATTTAATGGTAACGTTTCAGATTTGTTATAATTTAGAGCAAGTCCTGAGAGAGAGGTGAATTTGTTATGAAGTTTAACTAGAGGTTGCCCTGAAGTTTTGAGATTTTCTAGTAAGATGAGAAGATCATCTGCATAAGAGAGTGAAGTGTAGTGAGAATTACCAATAGGGATGCCTTTAATTATGCAGGATTGATGAATAGATGCAGAGAGAGGTCCCATGGCAAGTATAAACAGAGATGGTGAAATGGGGCATCCTTGTCTGGTGCCTCTTGCAAGAAGAAAGGAGGGGGATAGAGTAGAGTTAGTAAGAACCCAAGCAGAAGGGAAAGTGTACAGTAATTTAATCCATGCACAAAAACTATTACTGATACCAAAATAAGATAAAACTTGGTATAAATAGTTCCAATTAAGGGAGTAAAATGCTTTCTCAAAGTCAATGACGATGGCAGTGGCTGGTGATTTAAGAGTTTTTGCTTTATAGATTAAGTTAAATAAAGAATGAAGATGGTCAGAACCAGTTCTATTCTTGATAAATCCAGAATGAGAGGTATGGACGAGTTTGGGAATTAATGAATCTAAACGAAGGGTTAATAATTTAGCAAAAATGTTGCCATCTGTATTAAGCAGTGATATCAGTCTGTAATTTGAGGGAAGAGAAGTGTCCTTATCTTTCTTTGGTAAGACAGTGATAATGGCCTCAGTCATGGTATGGGGAAGTTTACCTTTAGAGGTTGCTTCCAGGTAAACATTAAGTAGTAAGGGGCAGAGAATATTGGATAGGGATTTATAGAAGTCAACAGGGAAACCATCACTCCCAGGTGATTTATCATTTTTTAAGGATGATAGCGCTGTTTGGATCTCTTGTAGGGTAAAGGGTTCATCCAGTGTAGCCATGTCTTGATGAAAGAGGTGGGGTAGCTGAAATATTTCAAGAAAGTTTTGTATTTGGTTGAGAGTCCTAGAGTTTTGATGAGAATATAGTTGATGGTAAAAGCATCACATGATGTGATTGATTGTAAGGTTATCTGTGTGGATTTGGCCTGATGGGTCTTTCAGGCCAGCAATATATCTCTCCATCTGTTGAGTTTTGAGTTGATATGAAAGCAACTTCCCACATCTATTTCCTTGTTCCCAATAATGGTGTTTGAGCCTTAAAAGGGCAAGTTCAGCTTTCCTGGATATTAATTAGTTACTTTTAATTTTTCACTGCAGATTTTCAAGATGTAGTTGTGAGTTATGATTATTTTTTTTTGTATTATGATATTGAGTTTCTTTATCTTTAAGGGATTTTTCTAGATTAGCTAATTGTTGCTCTCTTAGCTCTCTTAGCTTTTTTCTGTAAGCTGCAAAACTGATAATTTTGCCTCTGATTGTGGCTTTTAATGCTTCCCAGACAGTACCTTGAGCTACCTCAGGGGTATCATTAAATGAGAGAAAGACTTGGATCTGGGCTGTAATCCAAGGTACAAATTCTGGGTCTCTCAGTAAAAGTGGGTCTAAATGCCAAGAAGGAGATTTAGAAGGGAGGGTGGGGGACCCCAGAGTAAATGTAGACTTATAGGAGAATGATCTGATATGGTAAGTGGAAGGATATCTGTGTCAATAGTTTTTTCTGTAATGAGAGGGGATGAGAACCAGTAATCAATACGACTATATGATTTATGTAATGAGGAATAAAAGGTATAGTCACGTTGTCTAGGGTGGGAAAGTCTCCAAATGTCAGAAAGGCCCAAATCCTTCATTAACATTGACAAAGCATTGATGCTTCACGGGTGAGCATCAATTGATGTATTACTTCTATCTAGTTGTGCCTCTAATGCTAAATTAAAGTCTCCACCCATAAGAATAAGTGAGTTATTGTTATTATTAATCATAATTAGTTGAGCCAAGTTATGGAAAAATTCAGGGGAATTGGAGTTGAGGGCATAAACATTAACTAACATAAAAGTACCTGTGGTGGAATTAAGTTGAGCTATAACCCATCTACCGTCTTAGTCTGTGATGGTTTTAATGGGGGTCCAATTAAGGGATTTATGTATTAAAATGGCGACACCATGTTTTTTTGAAGAGGAGGATGCAAATACTTGACCGACCTAATCCTTTTTAAGCCTGTCGACATCCTCTGTTATAAGTTTAGTTTCTTGTAAGAAAGCAATATGTGTTTTATGTTTCTTAAGATAAGTAAATATTTGCTTGCTCTTACAAGGTGAGTTGAGTCTCTTAACATTCCATGAATGCAGAATTAAATCACTCATAATAGTAAGAGGTATAATATGAATTTACAAGTAGGAATGAGGGTCTCATAAGAACTAAATTAGAGGATGTCACAGGATCAAAAAGGAGGTGACTAGGTTGTACAAATGTGTGCAGGGTCATTAGACTATATGGATTCAGAATGATATGATAAATATATCTATTGTGTCTTGCTAAAGAAAAGTACAGAGAAAAGATAGTAGAGAGAATATACATAATGCCAACAAAAACTTGTATATTACAGTAGAAGCATTTATGAAGTGTAGAGAGATAAGAGTCGGCGTTCATGCCAGAGAATCTCTCGCTACACTACTAAGTGTGTAGAGACGTAAGTAAATCTTAAGAGAAGATAACACGTTGTATTCTTAAGATACAAATTCTGTATAACAATATCCTAGAAATTGTTATTATGACTAGAACTGAGGTACTTAAACTGATTCCCTGGGAAGAACCATTGAACATCATACCAAACTATATAAATATATTACTGAACTAGTAATAAATCCCAGACATAATAATCTAAGTTGTAAGTTCAATAATAAAGATATTATGCCAGTATATCACAACAAAGCACTAAAAAAGTATAAGCCAGAGTAGGCCTGTAAGCTATGTATCATTTGCATAACCATACTATAAAAGATAAATACCATGAAGTGTGGAAGCAGATCAAATAACATGAGGAGACAAAAAAAAAATCCTAATTCAATATAGATTCATTACGCTTCAGTGTATTACTTTTTTTTTCCTACTTATTGTTTTTTCCCCCACCTTTTTCACTGTCCCTCAACCTTCCACTCCTTCGGCCCCCCAAGGAGTATCACCCTCCCAACTCTACCGACACTCAGGGTCTGTCTCTAGAGTACCACACTCACTGCCATCAGACCTCCATTGTTGGCCCGGATTACCCCCATGGGCGGGGTGAGGAGAGGTTCCCACCTTACCTCCTCTGTCCTGCAGTGAGCTGTACAGCGAGGTCTGCCCTGATCGGTTGGCGGGTGGTGAGATTGGCTCCGAGGGACGTCATCTAGGCAGGCTGAAGGACTTTTTCTTCTGATTTTTCCCCGACATCGGCGTGCAATAAGGCGCAAGGCTGCCGGCATGCGTGGAGGCGCACGTCGAAGCCAGCCCTCTGCCAACGTCTACCCTTTACACATCCGGCTCTCCTCAACCACACCAACCACCCTGAGCTTCCCCAACAGGTGGTGGTATCGTGTCGGAGAGCGTGGTCCCCCCCTCGGAGTAGGAGAGCAGCCATTGGGCGCTCAATCCTTCTCCCTCCCTGCCTACCCCCATCGACCCAAGCTCGCTCCCAAACCCGGGTCACTGGTGTGGTACTAGGTGTGGCGTCCAGTGCCTCAACCCTCAGTGCCACCGGGCCAGCTTGCTTCAGTGTATTATGAAGCTACTTTGGTATATCGGCAATACGCAAGATGGAGGAGTAATTTTATAAACAGGTATATATAGTTACCTTAGCATTATAGTGATTATAATGATTGAGAATGTTTCAGGCTTCAAGGTGGTGTATGCCTTAAAAATAAGAAAAACAAGGCATCTAGATGTTTGAAAGAAGCACATAACTCAAACATTGCCCAGAGAAGGAAAGAACACATTTGTAGTGGGGTAGCCAGATCTACTAAGAAAAACCGAGCAAGCCTCAAATATGAGGGTGTTCAAAAAGTGTAAGTAAGCGTTAAATGATAAAGGATTTGAGTATAAATGTGCTGTAATTCTTAATTCTGGTAATGTAAATAAGGTAGTAATGTACAGACACCTTGAATATTGCCTGCAATAAGGAGTTGAGAGATACAGTATGTAAGAAACCCACTAGTATATAAATAAGTGATTAAAAGGCATTACTAGTATACTGGGGGGGAGAACAGATGATGTAGTGGACCAAAGAGGAGAATGAAAATTGAGAGACCAAATTACAAGCATAAATTAGAGTTAAATATTTGCAAATTGCCAATATATGAGTTTAATAAAATACCACTGAAACCCCATATATCTACAATTGAGTATATGATAACAGTAGAAAGAATAAACTGGTTAGGGTTAAGTTGTTATTTAAACAGCGTCCACACATAAAAGATAATGGTTATATGGCAAACACATATTATAAACTATGACAATAGGCCCACTAGAAATGGTGTAGAGAAACGCTATGTAAATATATATACAGCTTTTATCATAAAGTGATAATGAATCTTTAAAGGTGCTGTACTGCTGTACATGAACAGCATTTTTTATTTTAAACTAATAACTGGCAATACACGTATTAACTTGAAATAGATCTTCTAAAACTAAATCATTGTATTACATGTATATAGGGTTGCACAAACAGATTCAGTGAAGGTTTACTCGCAATATCAAGTCAATAAAAGATACAGCCCCTGAGTTCAACCGCGATTTACAACCTTGCGAGATCCAAACCATCTGGGTGCAATATTATTGCACATGTTGAGATGAGGCTACGCGTTTGAAGAAAAGGAATACCCAGATATGTTACTGAGTTAAGGGGCTTAATGATTAGATATAACTATGGAGCCTGAAATGTGTAGCAGTCAATGTTTGTTACGATTTTGCACTTGAGCAACAGCATTATGTATTCTATTCTTCAGCTTTCCCTTTCTTTTCTTTTTGGGGGGTTCTGCAGACTTAAAGGGGAAGCTAGAAACCAGTTCTGTCCAAGAGGAGTCAGGGGAGTTATTACTAGGCAGGACATTAGCGTGGACATCAATAAATGGATCCGACTCATCCTCCCATAGTTCTTCTCGAGACGAGAGTGAGTCTTCTTGGACTGGAGAAAATTTATTAGAGAGAGCGAGAGGAGTAGAGAAGCTAATATGATGCTCAGATTGTGAGTGGGGTACTGAAGGAGTGTCACTTGTTACACGAGGTCCCTGCACCCTAATTGATACCCTCAGGGGTACACCGTAGACAGCTAATGTTTAGGCATAGGCTATACTAATACGTAGAGCTAAGGGCATCTACCGTATAAGAGTAGATGTCAGGATATGAATACATATTATTGTAACTCACTTTGCTTGCTAATGCACACACATTATACCATGTATTTTCTGTCCATTTCTTGCTTGTCAGATGCCAAGACACCTGTCCTTGAAGTAATTATAATGTGTAAGGCAACATTGCCATCTTTCGTGATGGACACCACTTCACCTTGTTATGTAAGACTTTGTATAAGAACGTCTTTGTTCTAAAACTGATGACTTTACAAAATTAAATAATGTTATCTTGGACCGTGGAGCCACCTCTAATTTAGCTAATAGGGCTCATCTCTGTAACTAGAAATGTTTCTATCTTTTAGTAACCATAGTAATTATCACAGGTATATAATGTTATGCACAGGCTTTACACCTCGGAGACCCGAGAGATCCCAAGAGACTACAAAGAAACCTCGAGGTGTAGGGAACGCTTAGCACTGGCTCCCGGTTCGTATTGGTAAGAATTGCTTAGGGCAACTGTGATTTATCCCTGTTTACAGTAATAAACTTGTTTATTACTTGAATGCAACTCGTTTGTGATTATTTGCATCTCCAATATTGCCAAGAACCTGAAAGTGAGGTTTAGATCTTTAACACACTCGAGCAGCATGAATGCTTGGCATGAAGTAAGCTAGAGGATTTTTTTTCTTGTAGGTGCGCTGAAACTCGGGCAGGAGCTGCAATATTGATTGCAGTCTGTGCGGGCTTCTTTGGATCCTTTTGGTTAATCTCAGTGGCAGGGGCTTGTCGGTCAGCTTGAGAAGTATCCAGGCTGATGTCTGAACAAACTGCAGCGCAATCACCTGATGGGGTAAGTGCAATTTGAGGCATATCAAGAAACACTGACAGGGCTTCAGGTGTACCAAAATATTTGAATCACCCAGGAATAGGCGCATAGTAGCTGGATAGCGTAGTACGAACTTAATGTCCCGCTGATGCAACATAGTTTTGATGGGGTTGTAGGATCTTCGCTTATTAGACAATTCTTTTGAAAAATCTCTGAATATTGATATTTTGTGTTCCTGCCAAGTAAGTGTTCCCACTTGCCTTGCTCTTTGATAATTATCTCCGTATGTACATTGTTTAGAAATCTAGCGATAATGGGCCTTAGATTCTGGGATGGACCAGGCCTAGGGTTTAGAGTACGATGAGATCTCTCAACAATGAGGTCCTGGCTGGGTGCAAGTTTAAGCAACGTTGGAAGTACATGCATTAGAAGTGCACTAGTGTCTCCGAGTTCTGCACCTTCAGGAAAACCCAGAAATCTAAGGTTGTTACGCCTGTTTCTGTTTTCAGTGTCATCAATTTTGTCTTGAAGATTCCTAATAACTCTGTCCTGTTCCCTGATTGTAGCTTTCAGATCGATAATAGAGCTTTCATTTTGAGTTGTTTTGTCTCTGTGGCACTAATTTTTTGGTGAAGTATTTGCAAATTAGTAACATTCTGCTATGAAGTTATTTTTAAATCATTTATTTCATTGATTAGTTGCTGAAACATTGATTCCACTCTCTTAAGAGGGCTGTTATGCAATGGTTGGTTGGCCATTGTTGCAAGCCAAAATAGAGAAGCTGTTTAGTTGCTGGTAAAAACTTCTATAGTTATGAGACAGTAACAATACTATACCAGAGTCGAACTATGATGTAGGTAGGATAAGGTCTCAATTGTTGGCAAAGGCTGATTGTCTGGGTGCTGGTGGATGGATGATGATAGCTGGGGTTCCCAGGAGCTACAAAATTAAGCAGCCATCTTCAGCATAGCCAAGCTACGCCCCCCACTGGAGCCATCTTTGTAGACCTCTCCAAAGCCTTTGACTGGGTCGATCATTCGCTCCTACAATCCACCCTTGGGACCATGGGCTTCTCCCCCCCCCACCCTTACCTGGTTCACAAACTACCTTTCAGATAGGCAGCAGTATACAAACATTAACAAGGCCCTCTCGGACCCCACTTCAGTGACTTGTGGTGTCCCCCAGGGCTCCTTCCTTGGGCCCATCTTGTTTTCCCTCTTTATAAATGAGTTACCCTCGGCCTCTGCCTATGGGATCTCCACCCAGTACGTGGATGACCTCGCCATCCTGGCAAGCTCTTGGGGCCCAAAGACCATAAATACCTGGTTAACCTCCGACTTTACCCATGTCCAGTCCTGGCTCGGGGACCACAAGCTTTCCATTAACCTCAAGAAGACTCAGGTCATGCTCTTTGGCTCCTCTGCCAAGTTAAAAGCCTGCCCTGTTCCTCCAACAATCCTAGGAGCCAATGGATCCCCACTGCCTGTTACTGAAGTGGTTAAATACCTGGGGGTTAATTTTGACCCTCAGCTGGATCTCACATTGCACATCAGCAACACCTGCAAAGCTATAGATTGCAAGCTGGGCCTGGCCTACAGAGCAAAATCATGCCTCACCCCGGCAGCTCGACTGGCCCTAGCCAGGGGGGACCTATAACCCACGCTGTGTTATGACCTTGTATCCTTTGCCCATGTCCCTAAATCCAGTCTCTTTAAATGGGACACAGCGTACAACAATGTATGCTGCTTTGCTCTCGCTGCTCCCTGCCTCACTCATTGATGTGATCTTTACTCCCAGCTGGAGTGGCTCCCACTGGAGTCCCACTGCACCTTCATCCTTGGCAACTTTTTAGACAACATCATCCGTACTGCTATCCCTTCTGCACTTGCCCTATCCCTCATTCCTGCCTCTTCCCCCACCACCTAAGATCCAGCGACTCTCAGATCCTCCTGGTTCCTAAAACCCGCACTTGTATGAGTGACCAGGCCTTCCCTGCCTTCACACGGAAGCTGTGGAACTACCTGCCAGCCTGCACTCACACCTTCCCATCACATTCCTGCTTCAGAACCTCCCTATGGGGCTTCCTGAAATCAGCCACCACATGTCTCTGTGCCTGAGCTGTGTCTCCTGGTACCTATCTCTAGGTGGCCTGTCCGTGGCTATAACCAGCACTTTGCCCCACTGGACTCACCCGTGTCTCCTGTCATACCCTGCCTGGTGCTCTATTACCCTGTAGTGACTGGTCCTGGATGGTAATCTACCTGATTCTCCTCTTACCTCCTGTACTGACTTATCCTGCTGCCTTGTACTTTGGTATTCTTCAAGATCATTGGGGAGTCTACCGTCACCTATTTTCTGTACTCAGCTGGATGCCAACTTATGTAGTTATCCAAGCTCCCTCACTGATGATTTCCACTCATTGTGCTCGGTCAAATGTGATCTATGTACCTCAACTATACACCTTATTCATATGTTACAAAAGTGCCTTAATCTATGTACCCTATTCATATGATTTATCATGTGCTTGAACCTAATGTATGTTAACCCTGTTTATGCCTGATGTTCATGTATTGCACCATTGTAACCCTCCCAGGTCGTGCCTGAAAATAGGCACTTGGCTGTCTAGTGCGCTCACCTGGTAAACAAAAGCAAATAATAAATAAAGATGACATATTGAACAGATATTTCTGCTCAGTCTTTACTGAGGAAGAGGAGGGTAATGGGTCTGAGGGGAGTACAAGTGGTGGAAATTGTGCAGAAATGGACACAAGTCCCTTTACATGAGAAAAGGGTCCTGAAGGAACTGGAAGTAATAAGAGTTGATAAAGCAATGAGGCCTAATGGGGTGCACCCCAGGGTCCTTGAAGAACTAAGAGAGGTGGTGGCTGAACCTCTGGCAACCCTGTTTAGTCGATCACTGGAAACAGGGGAGGTACCCAAAGACTGGAGGACAGCAGATGTAGTCCCCTTATACAAAAGTGGGAACAAGGAGGAAGTGGGAACTACAGACCAGTCAGCCTCACCTCGGTAGTGGGGAAGATCATGGAAGCACTACTGAAGGAGAGATTGGTGGAACATCTGGTTGTCAGTGGACTAAAGGACTCAAGGCAGCGTGGTTTCACCAGGGGGAGGTCGTGTCAGACCAACTTCGTTGAATTTTTTGACTGGGTGACTAGGGAGGTAGATCAGGGGAGGGCAGTGGACATGGCCTATCTGGACTTCAGCAAGGCCTTTGACACTGTGCCACATAGAAGATTATTATACAAACTTCGGAATATGGGTGTGGGCAGGACAGTAGTGTGGTGGGTAGGTAACTGGCTGGGCGGCAGAACACAGAGGGTGGTGGTAAATGGCTGTCACTTCACAGAGGGAAGAGTGACCAGTGGGGTACCGCAGGGCTCAGTGCTGGGACCGGTCCTATTCAACATCTTAATTAGTGACATTGAGCAGGACCTAGAATGCAGAATTTCCCTGTTCGCTGATGACACAAAGCTCTGTAACAGAGTAGACACACCAGAGGGTGTAGACAGAATGAGAAGGGACCTGCAGAAACTTGAAGAATGGTCAGGGGTTTGGCAGTTGAAATTCAATGCAAAGAAGTGCAAAATAATGCATATGGGGCACAAAAACCCTGGCACAATATATGAGTTGGGGAGGGTGAGGATATAGCATGCACCAAGCAGGAAAGGAATCTTGGGGTTATCATCTCTGATGACCTCAAGGTAGGGAAACAGTGTGACAAGGCAGCAGGTAAAGCAAATAGAATGCTGGGATGCATAGGCAGGGGCATCACCAGCAGGAAAAGGGAGGTCATAATTCCACTATACAAGACACTAGTGAGGACCCACCTGGAGTACAATGAACAGTTCTGGAGACCTTACCTATGTAAGGACATAGACAGGGTAGACAAGGTTCAGAGGAGGGCAACAAAGATGGTACATGGATTGCATCACAAGTCCTATGAAGACAGGTTGAAGGAACTGAACATGTACTCCCTGGAGGAGAGAAGGGAGAGAGGGGATATGATAGAGACACACAAATATCTTACAGGGAGGAACATGGTGGAGGAATACACTATTTTTAAGAGAAAAAGATGTTCCAGGACTAGAGGGCATGGGATGAAGTTGGAGGGAGGAGAATTCAGAGGAAACATGAGGAAGAATTTCTTCACAGAACGGGTGGTGGACTAGTGGAATACCCTTCCAGAGGAAGTTGTGGGGGCTGAAACAATCACAGGATTTAAGAATGCATGGGATAGACATAAAGGAATTCTGGAGGTCAGGAGCAAGGGGCAACAGACTTCTAGGAAAACATAAAGTGAACTTACAAGCTCAAATGGGCAGACTGAGTGGGCCATAGGTCCTTATCTGCCGACACTGTCTATGTATCTATGTATCTAATACTCTGTCCTGGGGTTGCTTTTCCCTAGGTGCATTACCTTGCACTTTTTGGTGTTGAATTTTAACTGCCAGGCCTTTGACCACCCCTCTAGTTTTTGTGGGTCCCTCTGCATATCCCTTATTCCCTCATCACTATCCACCCAGCCACATACTGTGGTTTTGTGTCATCTGTGAAGAGACATAGCCTGCCCTGGAGTCCATCACCAATGTCACTAATGAACATGTTGAAGAGGACCAGACTCAGGACAGATCTCTATGGAATCCCACTTGTAACCTCCCTTTCCTCTGATTTAACCCCAATGGCCATCACCTTCTGCTGCCTCCCTTCTAGCTGACTACCCACCCAGTTCACAATGGTCTTAGCTGCACCCAGGTCTTCCATCTTTTTGAGCAGCCTTTTGTGTGGTACCAAATAAAAAGCCTTGTTGAAGTCAAAGTACAGCAGATCCACTGCGTGGCCCTTGTCTACTTCCTTGATTACCCAATCAAAGAAAAAAACCAGGATAGTCTGACAAGAACTTTCCACCACAAAGCCATGTTGTTTACTATCCTGGAGTCCATTGCTCTTTAGGTAGTTCACAAGGTCCTCTTTGATTCATGATTTCATCAGCTTCCCCACAATGGAGATTAGACTGACAGACCTGTAGTTCCCTGGTTGCTCACTATCCTCCTCCCCCTTATAAAGCGGTACCTCTGCCATTCTCCGATCCCTTGGAACTTCCCCACACCTAAGTGAGCTATTGAACAGCCCAGCCAGTGGTTCAGTCAGTTCGCTGCTAATTCCGTAAGTATCCTCAGATACAACCCATCTGGTCATGGGGCCTTATCTAAATGACTGCTAGCTCTTTCAGGACCCTCTCACTAGTAAGTATTGGCTGTCTCATTTCCCGAACCTCCCCCATGGACAACGGAGCTGCAGGAGCCAGCAGGTAGCGGTCCCTGTTCACAGCTGCTCTCAGGGAGCTCTAGCCCCGCCTGCGCTACGCGCAGGCTCCCCACCGCCCCCACCACCACCCTTGGTGGGCTCTTGTTTATATAGTGGTAACCCCGTGAGCTGCTAAATCAATCAACCCACTTCTCCATTAGCTCCTTATACTCTTCAGCCACTAGTGGCCACCGCAGAGCAAGTTCTATCTCCTACTGAGTAAATTATACATAACTAAAAAAAAAAAAAAAATATATAAAAACAATGCAGTTTTTCACTCTTACAATCATTATGCTCTGCATCGCCTTATACTCCCTTCCACCATCATCCCATCCTACTCTGCCTGTGTCATTGCCACTCCTCCCCACAGTCTCCTTACCACCCCCCCACTCCTCCACAGCAATAGTGGAACATAACATGTCGCCTTGGCATAACTGGTCCCTGGGGGCCTCTATCCTCATGACCTCTTTCCATGCGGATTTGCCTGCTCTATATATCCCCCTCCCCCTCCGCACTGACCCTATCACTACCTTACGTACTTCAAGTCACCCCACTCGATGCAGGATATCTCCAAAGCCTTTATGCCTACTAAGACACTCCCTTGCTCTCCTTCTCCTTATAGCCGGGAACATTGAAAGCAATCCAGGACCACCTGCATCCATAGTTGCTCAACACCCCACAACAGCTACGCCCCTCCCTAAAGGACTTAAGATTGTCCACCTAAACATATGCAGCATCCTAAACAAAATTGCTGCCTTACAAACCACGGTCCTCACCCTCTGCCCTGACATATTAATCATTACCGAATCCTGGCTAAAACCACACAACCGGGATGTTGAATTCTCTATACCTGGTTTCGCCCTAATCCGCCAGGATAGACAGGGCAGAAAGAAGGGTGGCGGCACTGCCATGTACATCTCCTCTACTCTTCAATTTTCCATAATCACCTTGTCAGCCCCCATACAACCTATAGATTCCCTCCTAATCAAAATCTCACTGCCTCATTCCATCCCAGTTTATATAGCCGGGTCTTACTGCCCACCTGAAACTCCACTGGGTAGTATCCTTGACCATCTCGGCACCCTGAGGTCCCTTACGGAGGGCAGTGAACTTCACATACTTGGGGATTTCAATCATAATTGGCTAGGCAATGGAGCTTCCAAATCTCGGCACCACATAAATGCCCTAAATTTGTCCCAGCAAATAGTTGAACCAACTTGCCTAAACCTTAAATCCAACAAACACACACTCCTGGATTGGGCGCCTACCACCCACCCTCATCGGATCATTCAAGCTGGCCTACTACCTGACTCCCTTAGTGACCACCATATGATTTATATGGTGCGCAAAATCTTTAGACCCATTGCTCCCCAACCCCGCATGCTTCTCAATAGAGTTTATAAGTCCCTTGATCTGCCAGCGCTCCTAAACGACCTCACCAGCATTGACTGGTCTTTCATCCTGAAGGCCTCCTCCATGGACGATGCCTTGGAATTTTTCTCCACAAACTTCCTCTCCATCTGGGACCGCCATGCTCCACTCAGGCGATCCCGAGTAAGAGGATCCCATTTACCTTGGGTAACAACAAACCTTATGCAACAACTACAAGCCAGAGACCGCGCCTGGAAGTCTTTCAAGGCCGCAGGTAGTCAAATGGCCCAGCAACACTACCGGTCACTACGTAATGCCTGCACAAGGCTCATAAGGCAAGCCAAATCAAATTATTTCAAAACTACTTTGAATTACAACCTCGGTCACCCAACTCAATTCTGGAAGTCAATAAGATCCCTTCTTTCCCCTCCGGCCCAACCCCCTACCCCCTCACTTAACATTGCAGGGGAAAACATCATGGATCCCAGCATGGTAGCCTCCAAATTTAATTCTTATTTCTCCTCTGCTGCATCATCCCTTCTCTCCTCCCTTACCCATCCCCCGCCCACTTCTCCCTCTATCGTACCCTCCATGTCTTTTTTTTCCCTATGCCCTGTATCATCAGCTCATGTGCTAAATTTACTGATGTCTCTCAACCCAGACAAAGGTAAATGTACCTCTGGCCTTGACTCCAAAATGTTCCTGCTCTCAGCACCTACCATAGCTCACCCGCTTACCCTGCTTTTCAACCTGTCATTTAAACTCGGAGCAGTCCCCAACAAATGGAAACAAGCCACAGTCATTCCCCTTCCTAAAGGAGGGGACCTCTCCTCACCTTCCAACTACCGCCCTATATCCCTGCTCCCCATCCTGGCCAAACTTCAAGAACACCTGGTCCTCTCCCAACTCCACCACTATCTTGAGACTATAGCTTTCTTCACCCCTTACCAGGCTGGCTTCAGGAAGAATCACTCCACCACCACCTCCCTCCTCCGGCTCACAAACGCCATCCTCACGGATATGGACAAAGGGGAATTAACAGCTGCTATATTTATTGATCTGGCGAAAGCTTTCGACACCGTCTCCCACCCCTTGTTACTGGCAAAACTCACTCATCTGGTCTGTTGGCAACTGCAAATAACTGGTTCCACTCATACCTGTCCAACAGGTCCCAATCTGTCCGCGTTGGCTCGGCTACATCCACCCCACTCCCAGTCACCAGCGGAGTCCCCCAAGGGTCAGTTCTTGGCCCACTATTGTTCTCTATTTTTCTCAACGACCTGCCTGCAGCCTGCCCAAATACGGCCATCCACATGTTCGCTGACGATACGGTGTTGTTCGCCTCTGGCCCATCCTCTAGTGCAGTGACAGCCTGCCTACAGAAGGACTTCGACTCTGTCCAACATTGGCTCATCTCAAACCAGCTAGTCCTAAATTCAAAAAAAAACATCTCCCTCACCTTCAGCTCCCGGCCCAAACTCACCCGGCATACTGCACCACCTACGTTCTACACTCTGGACAGCTCCCCACTGGAGGCCTGCACCTCTTATCGATATCTAGGTGTCTGGTTAGATCAACATCTTGACTTCTCTGCTCACATTGATGCTAAACACAAAAAATTGAACCCCATGTTGGGAGCCCTCTACCGAACAAAATTGCATACCCTGCCAACCAGGCAAGAAATAGTCCAAAAAATGATCCTCCCTATTATTGACTATGGTGATATTGTCTACTGTGCGGCCCCTCAAACCTCCCTATCAAGGCTAGACCCCCTATTTAACTCCTTCTGCCGATTTTCGCTGGACCGCCCTCCCAACACCCACCACTGTGTCCTCTACCAATCCTTGAACCTCTCCTCTCTACACAACAGAAGATCGCTTCACTGTGCTAGAACCTCGGCTGAGTTCTGGTCACAGTCACTCCCTTCCTACCTGTCATCCTCCCTAACTGCCCTACCCCCCCAATCCTAAGCGCTCCGTAACATCGACGCCAGGCTCCTGCATATCCCACATAGATCCACCCGCTCCGGCCAGGCTGCTTTCAGTTTTAGGTTGCCCAAATTATGGAATTCCCTGGCAGCAGATATTAGACACTCCACAAGTACTCCCCAACTAAATGCCCTTCTCAAAATGCACTTCTCTACCACCTGCTCCTGTAACCCCCGACACCCCCCTCACTCCTGAATCCGCCCAGTGATAGCATCAAGTCTGGTTTCTCCACTGTTGATCTGTTTCCTTGTGAAAAAAACTGTATCTACGCTACTGTACTAAAATCTGCTTACCCTCAATTGTTCCATTCACTTTATGTAGGCTACCCACTGCTGTTCTAAAATACATTATGTATGTTGTTTCTGGCTATATCATGTTCCACTGTATGTTTTGTTCAGATTGTATCATGTTTCCACTGTAACCCCAAACCCCAGGGCGCATCTGGAATCGAGTGATACTCTGTTCAGCATGCCTTCCTGGTAAATCTCTTAAATAAATAAATAAATAAATCCTGTAGCGGCTGCTTTGATGCCGCTTTCTGGCATGGACCCACAGTTCTCCTTGGTGAACACTGAGCAAACTTTTCAATTTTTCAAATTATTTGTTCAGGATGTCATCCTTTTTACTGTCTCCCCTCTGCATGGTCTCCCCCATTCCCTTCTTAACCTTACAATCCCACTCCTGTGCTTTCTTTTTTCACTTACAAACCAAAAAAAGTCTTGTTTTCTTTTGTTACTGCCTTAGCGATTCTCTCTTCATTTTGCACCATTGTGCTCCTTACTGCTCTCCCTACTTCCCTCTGTTTCCCCGATACACTGTCCTATCTTCCGCTCTCAGCATCTTCTTTTACCTTCTGACTGCTACCCTTTTAGCTTTTACCTTTTCCACCACCTCTTTTGAGAACTGTAGTGGTCTCTTTTTCCTCTTGTGCTCCCTTGCTTGATGCAGAGGTTTGTTGCCTTCACTATGTCCCTTTTTAGTTTCTCCACGCTGTTCCTCCACCTCACCCAGCTCATCCCCCTCTACCAGGCCATCCCTGAGGCATTAGCCAATCTTTGTAAAATCTGCCCTCCTGAAGTCCAGGACCCTTGCCTTTGTGAAGTTCAATTCCACGTCCTCATATTGAACCACACTGTACTGTGATTACTGTTCCCTAGGAGACCTCCCACATTGATGTCTGCAACACTGTCCCTGTTGGTGAGTACCAGGTCCAGTATTACTGCATCATGAGTGGGTTCACTGACTAGTTGCTTGAGGAATGCCCCTTGCAGGGGAGTTCATGATTTCCCTGCTTCTGGCTGAATCCACAGCTGGGAGGCTCCAATCTACATCTAGCAGACTGAAGTTCACCGCCAACAGCACCTCTCCTTTTTCTGCCATCTTGCCAATGGAGTCTATCAGTACCTTATCTAACTCCTTCCCCTGTGTTGGAGGTCTGTAGATCACACCAGTGTGAAGAGAGGCTCCATTCCCTGTCTTCAGGATGATTTGATTTGATTTGTATATGGGTAAGCACACTGAGATACAATCCCTTTTACAGGTACATCCCATGGTCCATAAAAAATGTTCTTTTACATACACAGTCCACACAAAGACATACACATTACATCATCCAGGAACAACACTGCGCAGCAACTTGGAAAAAACAGTCACAGCCCAAGTATAAAAAGTAGTATGCTCTGTGCAAATTTATTGGCACAAAAGTAGAGAGCCAAGGAAAATACAGGCACGAGAAAACTCCCCAATACACATTACATCACTTACACATTTCAGAAACTATACCCCATAAAATTAGGAAATTAAATTCCATGTCTTAAGATAAAAACAATTCTTAAAAACAGTGACATGTATACGAATTCCTAAGATATGATTTTAAAGTTGTGAATAAACCATAACTTATTATACTTCTAAGTTTTAAAGGAATGTCATTCCAAGTAATAGGTGCAATATATCCAAAAGTGCGCTGCCCACTAAGTGTACATTTAAATGGAACTTTTAATAAAGTGTGATCACATGTGGTTCTTGTATAAGTTTCATTTTGTGGTGCCACAAGTTGTTTTTTCAGGCCAGTAGGTATACCAGATTATTGTAGTCTCAATGTAAATTTAGCCATGGCAAACTTGTGTGACTGTGTAATAGGTAGCCATCCCAATTTATTTAAGATGTCACAATGATGTGTAGTGTTTAAAGCTAAAAAATGTAAATCTTCCTATCTTATGTAATAGCACAGACTTCCACCGTATTGTACTAGTAGGAGTACTGTCAACAGCTATAGAGGCATAATGTAATATAGGTAGTAGTCATTGATTTGCAGTTACCAATCGTGCATTATCAGTTAAAAAACTTTGAAGCCTGTATAGTAGGACAATCTTAGCATGAATTTTAGATGTTATTGTCTGTACATGGGAACCATCATTTAAAGTAGGGTCTAATGTTACTCCCAGATGTTTAATTTTATCTACATTATCATAAGTAGTACCATCTATTGATCTAATTTGTAGAATATTACCATTTTCTTTCAGCCTAGCCGATGTCCCAAATATAATTATTTTCATTTTTTGCTTGTTCACCATTTTATTGCATGTTAACCATTCTTGCATGAGATTCAGTTCCCTTGTTAATATTGCATTCTGATCAAGTACAGATGGTCCTTGATAATAGACAAGTTATGACATGATATCCCCTAGGTCCATTTCCTCTTTGCTGTTTGTCTGCTCCTCTTCCCCCTGCAGGCCGACACACACACACACACACACACACACACACACACACACACACACACACACACACACACACACAGCATTCTATAGCCATCCCCAGGGCTCCCTTTTCCCAGGTGCATTACTTTACACTTGTTTGCATTTGCATTGTACCTCAGTTGCCACACCTCTGACCATTGTTCAAGCTTTACCATCCAGATCCCTTCTCATTTTCTCATTTTCTCCACCCTTTCTAGAGTATACACCCTGCTGCAGATCCTGGTGTCATCTGCAACTAGGCAGACCTTCCAATTCTGAACATTACAATTCACCATTACCATTGTTAAACAATTTGAACTGCCTTGATTACTTAGTTACTAAGTACTCATCATTGATAACTGCATAGTAACTAAGTACATAACTGCCAGCCCTGCTTCACCACCAGTAGGCACCCAAATCTACATGGGCACCCACCAGTGGCTAGCAAAGTGGAACTGTAGTGGTATGTAAGGCTGTGGTATCAGGGCAGGACACTGTAATGTAAACTCCCACAAGTGGCCCCAAAATGCACCAGAATGCAACAAAATGCTAACATTTTCTGGGGGCCTAGGCGACCCCACAGACACCATCACTTTATACTAGTATTATACATCATAATTCTTAAACAGTTTAAATGGACTTCAGTGCTTACTTACTAAGAAGCCATCATTTTCAGAAAGTTCATAGCACGTAAGTATATGTCTGCACTGCAAGGATGGCTTAACCAGTAGTAGGTGCCAAAATCAAAGTATGCAGCCACCAGTGGCCAGAACAGTGGGACTGGTATGTAAAAAGGCTATGGTAGAAGGGTACTGTATACTTTAACAATTGGCCCCAAAATGCACCAGAAAGCATCAAAAATGGCAACATTTTGGGGGGGCCTAGGCAGCCCCCAGATCCCCAGCCAACTGTGTACAGTCATTGACTTGTGTGTATACCTTTTGAAAGGCTGGTTACTTCACTGTACACAATGGCATTATCTGCGTACAGTGTACGGTACACATCCTTAATAATTGTTATAACAGAATCAAAAAAACACTGAAAACTAAATGGGTCCTAATATGGAGCCCTGCGGGACCCCACAAGTAACTAATGTCTTCACAGAAATACATCCCCTGAACTTAACCAGTTGGAATCTTTCTGATAAATTTGAGACATTATATTGAGGTCCTATCTGCCTGGATTGGTGGTAGTTCAGGTGGATGTTAAAGATCCCATGGCATTTATCGAAAAGAGTAGGGGAATTTCCCCGGTGTCCTGGCCAAATTTCCCTCATTCACTAAAAATACCACCTACAACTCAATCTGGTTCAAGGCCAGTTGGCATTCATCTGCATCCCCCTCCATCGGGTCATGCCTGAAAATAGGCAGGATTTGTCTAGTGCACTTACCCGGTCAACAAAAACGAAATAAAATAAAAAAATAAATAATTAAACTATCATTGTGCTGATACTGCTACCCCCAACTTGCTCCAGTTTCTCTATTAACAAGGTATGATCCACCAGGTCAAATGCTTTGGTCAAGTCCATGAAGGTGGCCCCAGTCAGGCATCCATTTTCTATGTCCTCATGGACTGTGCTCATGAACTCAACCAAGGCAGTCTCTTTCTGAATCCATGCTGACCTTGTGATAATATACTGTGAGTTTCTACATAGTCAATCTTCTGACCATACACAATTATTTCTTGTATTTTTGACAAGGCTGACAATATAGACAGTGGCCTATAGTTTGTAAATTCATGAGTAGATCCTGCTTTATGTTCTGGTACAACAAATGAGTGCTTCCATAGATCAGGTACCTCTCCCAAACAAAAGACAGATCAAAAATAAGACTAAATGGATACGTAATTTCTGCTGATGCTAACCTTGATAATTTTGGTGCCAATCCATTAAATGCACAAGATTTATCAGTCTTCAGTTGTTTCACAAGTCTAAACATTTCAGAGCTAGTTACTGCTTTAGGATAAAATTTGGGTCAACCCGTAGTCTCATTTTGTCCTGTTACAGGCTGGTTCACCACAGTACCACTTCTATAGACATCCAAATTGGTAAATATTCTGTTAAATTCATTAGCTATTAATAAGGGGTCATTTAACTTATTATTTCCTTTGAACATTGCCACTTCCAGGTTGGCATTGGCGTTAATCAAACCATTGATTGTTTTCCAGAACTTTGTTATGTTTGTCTGCCCCTCTATTTGTTGCTGTCATGAGTAATTAACCTTTGTCCCTTTTTTTTTCTTGCACCTCCCCATAGCAGCCCTGACCAGCCATTTCTTTGGAGCACCAGTGCCTTCCCTGCTGCCCTCCAATCCTCCGCTGCCATCTACCAGCCCCTATTGCAACCTTACTTGGGTAGCCTGGCCTATCCCTTATGCCAGAAGGGGTCCCTCTCTTCCGGGTGGGAATCACCTTTTTGGCAGCTGTGCATCCCAGGGGCCATGAGGCTGGATCCAAGCTGATTCTGGGGCTTCAGGTCGCAGGAGCTGGGGTGCTCGTCATCTGGCTGGTTGGGAGCCATTTTCTATGCTCCACCCACCACATTTCTCGGCCTTGCGTGAGCACAGGGTGACCTCAGGTGGGGACATGTGGGGGGCATGTCAAGGCGGCATATCCCCCATGCACATGACCCAATCTGCCCACAGGTGCCCAGGCAGAACCCAGCCCCCCCGGGACAGAAGCATCCAATGGATGCTTATGAAACCCCCTCCCTGCTGGTCTCTGCTCCTGGTACCTGGGTTCAGGACATGAACCCAGGTTGTCAGCATGCTGAGTGAACTCCTTCACTCGGCGCCATGGAGCTGGCACCTTTGCCCTTTTAATTTCAACCTTACATTTGTTTCTCAAACATCTGTAACTCTGCATATTTACAGATATTTGATTTCTCCTGTATAGTTTCCATGCCTTGTCTCTCTCCTTTATCATTTTAAATAGGGAAGGGGTTAACCATTTGGATTCTGTACTTCTAATTTGTCTTCTTATAAATAGAGCATGTGAGTCCAACACTTTTGTGAATTCCCTAATAAAAAAATCCAATGCACAGGTAATAGAAACATAGAAGTTGACGGCAGATAAGGACCGCAAGGCCCATCCAGTCTGCCCATTTCTTTTTCTACCTTATAAATGTGCCATCGGCCTTTGCTCTGTCAGTGGCCTATCTATTCATAGTCATTTGTATTGCTCCCTTATGCCTATCCCATGCCTGTTTGAAGCCCTGCACTGTATTCATAGCCACCACTTCTTGTGATAAGCCATTCCATGCATCCACCACCCTTTCATGAAAAAAGAATTTCCTCACATCCCCTTAATCAGCCTCCTCTAATCTCATGCTGTGTCCTCTTGTCCTGCTATTTTTCTTATATTTAAACATGTTAGACTCTTTCACCTTGTTTATGCCCTTAAGGTGTTTGAATGCCTCGATCATATCACCTCTCTCCCTCCTTTGCTCAAGGGTATACATATTGAGCTCCGTTAATCTGTCCTCATATGTCTTCTGATGCAGTCCCTGCACCATTTTGGTTGCCCTTCTCTGGACTGCCTCAATTTGGTTAATGTCCTTGTGAAGGTGTGGCCTCCAATACTGAATGCAGTACTCCAGATGGGGCCTAACCAGTGTCTTGTACAGAGGGATTATTACCTCCCTCTTACGACTTGTGATACCCCTACTCATACACCCTAACACCCCCTAGCCTTGCCTACTGCTTTAGAGGTCTGCTTGGATGATTTTAGGTCATCAGTGATGATGATGACCAAGTCTCTTTCTTCCTTTGTGACTGCTAGCAACTCCCCTCCCAGCCTATAGGTGGCTTCAGGGTTTCTCTTCCCTATGTGCATGATTTTGCACTTCTTTGCATTAAATCCCAGTTGCCACTCTTCTGACCATTCTGCTAGTTTATCCAGATCTCTTCTCATTCTGCCCACCCCATCTGGAACATCTACTCTGTTGCAGATCTTGGTGTCATCTGCAAACAGACAAGCCTTACCCTCTAGTCCATCTGCAAGGTCACTAATGAAGATGTTGAAGAGGACTGGCCCCAGGACTGATCCCTGAGGTACCCCACTGTGACTTGCATCTCTTCTGACTGTATACCATTTACCACCACTCTCTGTTTTCTGCCCGTCAACCAGTTTGCCACCCAGTTGACCAACTTCTGACCCACCCCGAGCCTACCCAGCTTATTTATCAATCTTCTATGTGGAACAGTATCGAAAGCTTTGCTGAAGTCAAGGTAGGCAACATCAACTGCTCCCCTGGTCCACCACTCTGGTTACCCAGTCAAAGAAATCTATGAGATTAGTTTGACAGGACCTTCCTTTGTAAACCCATGCTGTCTTGGATCCTGTGCCCCTATGGATTCCAGGTGTTGCACTATCCTTTCCTTAAGGAGTGCCTCCATAATCTTGCCCACTACTGAGGTAAGACTGACCGGTCTGTAGTTCCCGCCTCCTCCCTGCTACCACTCTTGTGGGTGGGATCACATGAGCCCTTCTCCAGTCTTCTGGGACCTCTCCTGTGCTCAGAGACTCACTAAACAATTCTGCTAATGGCTCTGCTAGTTCCTTCTTTAGCTCCTTAAGTACCCTGGGATGTATGCCATCAGGTCCCATTGCCTTATCCACCCTGAGCTTAGCAAGCTCTTGTAGGACCCTTTCTTTTGTGAAGGGAGTAGTGCTCACCTCCCTCCCCCCTGTGTCCATGATGCTGAGCTGTGGGCCCTGCCCTACCTTCTCTTCAGTAAATACTGAGCAAAAGTATCTATTTAGGATAGATGCCTTTACAGGGTCCTCCTCCTTACATGCTCCTTTTCTCCATTAAGCTTAGCAATACCCCTCTGGACTTTCTCCTTTCACTAATGTATCTATAGAAAGTCTTGTCACCTTCTTTTACTGTTAGGTGCTAGTGTTTCCTCAGTTTGGGACTTTGCCTGCCTTACTGCCTTACCTGCTTCCCTTAGGGCAGTTTGGTATGCCTCCCTATCTTCATCCCGCTGTGTTCCCTTATATTTCCTGAAGGCCAGCCTTTTGGCTCTGACCTTTTCTGCTACTGTATTTGAGAACCAAAGTGGTTTCCTTCTTCTTTTGCACTTCCTTTTCTGTCTAACTCAATGAATATCAATGTTCTTAGGTGGCTTTGAACCACCAACCTTTCAGTTAAGAATCCAGTGCCCTAACTGATAGTGCCACAGAGACAACACTACCTACACTAATGTCTGGTATCATTTCTAAATAAGATAAGTCAGTGTGTTATAGGCTGTTCCTGAGTCTCTCAGCATCAAACCCTGAAAAAGTTCTAAATTCTACAGTTTTTTGTTTAATGTTTTGTCTGTTAGAATGCTTTCAAAGACAAAACTCAGGGTGATGATCACTGAGAGAGTCAGCGATCAGACCACAGTATTGAACATGATTAACCCTGTTTATTAATAGCCAGTCAAGCACTGTATGCCTCTTAGTTTTTAAATTTAGCCAAGTAGGTAATCTAATAAGCTGCTGCAAATCTGTTTGTACCAAAAACATCAGCAAGCCTGGGGATTTCAGTGCCTGACCAATTAGAGTTAAAATCTCCCCACACAATGGTTTCACCCATAGTACTAAGGGATAGCAACTCCGAGAATTCCTGTAGATCTTCCTTGTTTACTTTGGGGGTATATAAACACAACACACTGTTAATTTTTCAACTTGACCAATTTCAATCTGGACTGCCAGAATTTCACCATATTTTGGAGGAGCAGTCATTACACATTTCATCTACAGTGTAGTTATCCTTTATGTAAAATATTACCCCATCCCCTTCCTTTCAACCTGTCTCTCCTATAGATAGTGTATCCTGTAATGTTTATTTCATTATTTGGTATTGACTATTGCAGCCACGTTTCACTGATGGCTAACACATCTGGTTTACAATATGCAACCCAAACTTCCAGGTCATGAAATTTGGACATTATACTGTGTGCATTAAAATGAATTAATCTCATTCCCTTTGGGCAATTTTAAAATAATCCAGATCAACCAAGTCATTTTCAGTGAGGCCAGGGTTGCTTTCGACGTCTCCCGCCCTCAGTAGCAGACTTTCAATACTGGCCACTAAGAGCATTTTTGACCCCTCAAACAATCTCTGTTGGTTTCTCAAAGCATACCCAAGATTATAACCCAGTTTTTTGCAACTTTCTCCTAGTTTGTGACACTGTGTCAGGCTTTGATCTAACTGACCCATACACTAGCCAGGTTCCTTACTTAGTATGGTTAAGTGTGCATTGTTATTCTAACAACAGTTTGCAAATAAAAAAAATCAGTGCCCAATATACATGTGATGTATAGTACACCTACAAACAATCATGTTATGGCCATTTTATAGTTCAATGTGCACAGTACCAGTTCC
Source organism: Neoceratodus forsteri (assembly GCA_016271365.2). Lineage (NCBI taxonomy): Eukaryota > Metazoa > Chordata > Ceratodontiformes > Ceratodontidae > Neoceratodus > Neoceratodus forsteri. The sequence goes on from CM028136.1 coordinate 91,921,776, forward strand.
TTAATGTATCCTGAGTCCTACTCCTTTCTCAACAGAGTTCTGTGCCTCGGTCTGCCCCGATATGACTCCAGTTGGACTCCAGTGCTTACACTTGTCCCTGCACATTGCCACTGCTGCTCCCAGATCAGGTGTGCTTTTAAGCACCAATGCCCCAACTCAATACAGTGCTGCCACCACTGTGATTGGCTCTTGAGACAACTAGGTAGGCAGGAACAGGTGTTTAATTAAAACAATGTGCACGCACATTACCTCTGCCCCTCTTGTATTCCCTGTACCTCCATTGCTTTAATGCCCTCTCTCACATAAGGCAGTATAACACAGTGGTTTAAGGCTCTGAGCTGCAAATCTGGAGACCTGGTTTGAATCCCACAACCCCCACTTGCATAACGTGTGACCCTGAGCAAGTCACTTAACTTTCTTGTGATCCCATGTTGCACCTGTAAACAAGCTTTCAGCTTAGTGTGTTTCTCCTGGTTAAAAAAACAAACAACAAAAAATAAAGTACCACACACCCTCCTTTCCTTCTCACCCTGTTCTTCCTGAACAGAGTACAGCCTGGTATGGACATGTCCAGGTCATGGTTTCGAGTGCGCTATGATTCTGTAATGGCCCCAGTATCCAGATCGACCTTGGCCATTGTGGCCCATAGGTCTGGACTCATATTTCCTAGACTTCTAGCATTCACATATAGCTTTCCAGGTTTTGTTACAACTCTGTTATCCCCCCTTTTTTCCCTTTTTTGCTTTCTCTCCTTCCCAACCTCTCTTTTTAATGCACCCACTCTTGTCCTCCTTCATTTCATCCACCCTGCTTCCTGTATTAATTTGCATCCCAGGAGATTCCACTCCTCTCTGGTTCTCCTTGCTCTGTACTTTTTAAACCATCTCCCGAGGATTGTGGTTCACCTCCCAGATGGATGCAGGCCATCACCCCTGCTTAGGCCTATATCCTCCCAGATGAGTCCCCAGTCTCCACTGTAGCCAAACTCCTCCTCTCTGCATGATTCCTTCAGCCAAGAGTTGAAGCTTCTGGTGTGGAGATCCCACTCCCCCTCCCCCCCCGTTGTAGACAGGTAGCACCTCAATGAAAGCCACTGAGCATGTTACCTGTTTAAGATTCTGTGATTACACCTGATTGGCAGCCATCTGTAATGCCAGAGTGAGGGCGGGGGTGGTGGCAGTAAGGACAGCAGTATTAATCAGATCACAGTAAACTAAACTGCTTAAAACATGTATTCATATTCTCAAAATGGAACCTGGGGTTGCGCCACACTTCCAGTAGGTGTGGGGATTAGGAACAGGGACGGTCCCTTTTAGTATAATACAGATCATACTTCAAGACAGAATACCCAGAATGCTAGAAAAGTTATGGAGGGAAAGCCACAGTAGGTAGTGGGTTCAGAGAAGTTGACGATGAAGGATATTAAAAGAGAATTACCTTGGCCTGCAAGATGCTGCTGTTTTTGTAGATGCTGTGTTTCAAGGTGCTGGGTCATTGTTCTTTTTATTGTTCCGCCTTTATTGTTCTTTTAGACAATTCATTGGTGTTTCTGATTTATACGTTGGTGAAAAACATCCTTTTATAACTGAATGGTATTATTTATATCTTTGTTAAGAATTGTTGTCATAATGCATCCACTTTTCACTATTGCACTCAGTGGTTGAAAGGGACATAAACTACTTCACAATGTTTTAAAATTATACTTAGTACCAGTATATGAATCAGAAAAATTACATACTGTAACATTACTTTGTGAGAGCAGCAGGAGGGATTGACTATTGAGTCTGTTCCCCCATAGAAATATTAGACAGAGGGCTGAAGCATGATAATAAGCAGTGTGTGACAGCTGTCAGTAGGGCCAGCCAAATGCTGGGGTGCACCAAAGCAGGGTGATCAGCAGGGCAGGGAGAAGCAATGCTGACTCTTTACAGTGCCATGGTCAGGCTCCACCTGCAGTACTAAATGCAGTTCTGGGCTCCTAAACACAAAATAGACAGTAAGGCAGTCAAGAGTGCATGTAATGCAGAACCACCAAAATGATCAGAGGAACTGGGGACAAAAGCTAAGAAGATGAGCCAGTGGCTCTTATTATGTTATGGTCATCTTGGAGAAAAGGTGGCAGAGAGGGGGCATGATCTCAGTCTACCACATGCTGAGGGTATCAAACAGATCAAACAGAAGAGACGTTTGATGTGGTGTCCTCCAGCAGGACACATGGACATTCTGTGGAGCTCAGAGGTGATAAATTCAAGGGTAATGTTAGGACACAGGTCTTTTCCAGTGGGGGACCTACAGTGTGAAACAGCCTACCAGTGGAGACAGTGTACATAAAGACAGTACAGGCCCTCATAGTAAGTATGTACAAATTTCTGCCTGCCAGGTGAATCACAGAGTACCCTGGGAAGCAGAGTGGGTAATGAACCCTTTTAAAATGAGTACGTTTGCACAGCATACTTCTTTATTTAAGCAATAAAGCATTACAGGGGGGGTGTTATGGTCGGATATTGGCCTGCCTTGGGTGGGCTGAAGCACGAGACAAAGTTGAGTGCTTCCAAAAATTGAGAAGAGCTGCTCACCCACCATAACGCACCCCCTGGAGTACCTTATTGCTGTTATGAAATGGGACCTTTTTAGTAAATTGGATGTATTTCTTAAACATAATTTTGTTCAGCTACTTTCAGCTGGGCTGCTGTGTTGGGATAATGGCCCTGCTGAAAGTACCTCTTGGCCAATCAGTAGCCAGCATTCTTTTGACCCCTTCATAACCCTGCTAATGAAGTGGGGGGGGGCATGATGGATCTCAACTCCATACTAACCTTTAACCTTTTGACTGTTGATGGATGTTTAGTGAGTATTCATATTCAGGACTCAGATATATTCAGTATTAATAATAAAAGCCCCTTTTCCCTCCCCCTGATAGCCAGGGCTAGTCCCATGGACACCCCCACGCCTTTAAGAATAAGTATGAACCGATGAGCTCCTATGCTATCCTCTTCCTGAGCTCCTAATGTACAGTATGCCACCGTCTAATCCAGTCTCCGTATTCAGTGGCAGCAGAAGGAGCAATCCCCCCTTCCTGCACGCATCTCATCTCAGAGCTGCCAGCTGATGCTCAGGGGATGGAGACCCAACTGAGGATTTCATCTGTTGCCCCATCATGGATTAGGGGGTGGGAGATCACTTTTTAACAACAAGAATGGGATGAATGATGTCAGACTAACTGCAACAAGTTCATGCCCACTTGGATCATATGGATTTTCAAATGCATGCCCTCAACAGCGCTGGTTATGAGATCCCCAGTCTTCCAACTGTAGATCTTTCTCTTCTGCTGAAAAGAGTGGTCACCCAATATTAATGCTCCCTTCTGACCTCACCTAAGTTTATAATTTTTCTAAAGGCAAAGTTTTAATACTATTTAAAAAAAAACAAAAAACTCAAGGTACTCTTGGTTCCAAGCCATGTTTTTTTTTTTTTATTTAAATGGTGTTATTTCTGAAACAAGCAGCACTGTGATAATTTTCTTTAGGGTCTTTTTAATATTTGTAAACATTTATACTTATGCCCTACTCCTCTGTCTACTACTTGTTACTATGATACATTATTTATTTATTATACTTTTTGCCCCACTAACCATCTGTCATCAGCCCTTCCCTCCACCTTGCATCCCCTACAGTCATACCCTCACTGATACCCCTGAATTACCCCTCGAGGTGAGGCCACCACTTCAAGACCAGGCCCTCTATGCGGGTAAGATGTCAGTTGAGACTGACATCTCCTCCTGAATCCCAAGGGCGGGTTTGGGTCTATTTTTGGTAGCGGAACTGGGACTGAGTCAGTGAGGAGGCGAGGAGCAATGAGGCCGGTGGGAGTGCTTCATGGTGGTGGCTGGTGAGGGATTTTACTAGTTAACAGGGGTGGGGATGTGCAATGATACCAGCATTTGACCTTCCCCTCAAGCTTGATGGCGCTGGATGCATGGGAATCCCCCAGCCTCCACTAGTAGTCCCTAGTGCACCAGCACTCAACCCCATCTCCCCCCAGAGAAGAAGAGCAGTCCATAGGATGCTGAATCCTTCTCCCCCCGGCTGGCCCTCCGGTTCCTTGGGTCCGGTCCCGCAGATGGAAATCCAACTGCTGCGCTGGCGTGCTGGCTGTTACTATGATAGATTAAAGAAAGGAGCATATTTCAATCACTTACAGGAAATTTCTATCCCCCAGAAATCATCTGCTCAATAAACATTTTATTTAGTTAAGTTAGATGTTCTCTCTATCCAGGAGTGTAGTAGCATGGGAAGGGGGGCAGCTACCTCTGGTTTCACTACTCCACTGGCTATGACTGAACCTACAACTGCAGCTGCTACTTTTCTAGACATCAGAACCTTTACTGGACAGTTAAAATCAATGAAAAACTTACTAAGAAGGCATATCACAACAGTACTTGTTGTGTCAGCCTCTCAGCAAGCCCTCTCTAGGAAACTTTCCTCAAAAGGAACCTTTGGTCAGTCCCTCAATAAGATATGCATATGGGTAGAGAAATGTGACTGTTGGTGTGAGGCTTTTGCAGTAAAATCTGAGATTTTGTAGTCTGATCTTAAAGTGGCCATAGAAACTCACCAAAATTGATTTAAAAAAAAGTTAACTAAGCTTCCCATCAAATAGAAAATGTGGAAGCGGGGACTGTTCCCCTGGAAACCATAGCTGCTGCAGTAGTGAAGGAGGACTATAATCTTCCTTGCAGTACAGAAACATTTGAAACTCTAAATCAAGCATTGGAATTCATATGGTGTAGGCTTACATAAAGCACTGAATAAAGATTAGAGGTGTTTGGTTAGTGCTTTTGTGGATATGAACGTACAAACATGAAAATTGCCAGCAAAAAAAGCTTTATGGTCTATCAAGTCTGCTCGATTGTGCAGCTTGCAGCCCTTATTCTGCAGCTGCCCCTCCCTCCCTCAACCCTGTCCTGTGACCCTCCCACTTGCCCTGTCCCAGCCCCTTTTGAAGCCTCCCACTGTTCTACTGGGTACCACTTCCGCTGGTAATGCGTTCCTCCCGGCCAGTACCATCTCTATAAAAAAAGTGCCTTCTAATCTCCCTCCTGAACCTTCCTCCCTCCAATCTCATATCATGGCCTCGAGTGTCCCTCCCCTCCCTCAGTCTGAAAAGCCCCTCTGTACAAGTGTTGTTTATTCCCTTCATGTACTTGAAGGTTTCAATCATATCTCCTCTTTCCCTCCTCTCCTCCAGTGGGTACATGTTTAATTACCTCAGCCTACTCTTGTATGGTAAGTCCCTCCCGACCATAGATCATCTTTGTTGCCCTGCACTGTACCCCTTTCGGTAACTTAATGTCCCTATACAGGTACTGCTGCCAGTACTGCATGCAGTACTCCAAGTGTGGCCTAACCAGTGATCTATACAATTACAGAATCACCTCTGCCCTCCTTGAGGATATACCCCTGGCAATTCAATCCAGTATTCTGATGGTTTTTGCAGCGCCTTTCTACATTGTGCTGAGTTGTTCATTATTCCCATAATGTGCACCCCCAGATCCTTCTTCTCCACAGTCATGGCTAACTGCACTCCCCCCAACTGGTAGCTCCTAGTTTTTTTTATCCCAAAATGCAGCACCTAGCATTTTTTGGCACTGAACACCAGTTCAACTACCCTCCATCAGGTAGTACTGGTATCCAACCTAGGATCTAACCAAAGTCAGATTCCAGATCCATAGTCGAATAGTTGTGGATCCAAGATTGGATCCATCAGATCCAATCTTGGATCCATTGGATCCAAACTCGGATAGTTGGATCCAATGGCTGGATCCATCAGACACAACTAGGATAGCTGGATCTGATCGTCAGATACAGTACCTGGATCTAAAGGGCAGATCCACTAGATCCAGGCTGGATCCACAGATACTTCAGCTACATACTGTGGATCCTAGCAGGTCAGATCCTTGGTCAGATGTCTATGCCATGATTGCCATCTGATGCTATCTGATATTCCACCAAAATAATGGCATCCGATGGTAACTGACCTGGTAGGATACTATTTGAGCAACTCTGATAAAGATGATAAATCTGTAAGGGACTTAGTTAAAGAGAGATTAGTATCTGTATAGAACTGCTGACAGATAACCTCTCTTTGTTGGCAAAAAGCATTTCATGTACCCATAAAATCTGTTAAACTACAAAGCATCCCATGAATACTTACACCACCCTAAGGAGATATACCTGTATGTAAGGCCTGGATAGGTACATTTATTTATTTCAAAGGTTTTACCAGGAAAGACATGCTGAGTGGATAACAGTTTTTTATCCAGATGTGTCCTAGGGTGAGGGGTATAGAAGAAGCACAAGAGGAGAAAAAATAAATAACAACAGCATTACAAAAATAGTAATCGTATACAGCAACACAGTATATCAGAGAAGCATAATCATAAACACTGTAAGGGAAAACAGTAAAACAGGTACTTGCAGTAGATAAAATTGAACTTTGATGGGCAAGGGAAATTACCCATATAGGCACAGCAGGGAGAGTGGGGAAGAGCAACATGGCCAGGGCAGTATAAGTAGGGGGGAAGGAGATCAAAGAGGTAGGGGCAGGGCCCCATGTTTTCTACGATTCTGCAGTTGCAACAACTGCCGCAGAAACATGGTCCTGCCACAGAAACAAGCCTCTGCCGCAGAAACAGCATTTTTTGGTGCAGTAAAAATGTCCGCTATCACTGAAAATCCCAATTAAATGGCTAAAATGATTGTGAGCGAGCATAAAATGGCATTAGTGTAAGACGTTGGCAGCTCCATTGTACATCCACCCCCCCTGGGTTGCAGTAGTCAGTGGAGCCACCCCTTTCCAGTCCACTGGCACTCAGTCCCTGACACTTCTGACCATTGTGGCATTCTACAAATACTGAGGGAACTTCAGGAAGTCTATTTCGTGAGAAAGAATGGTGGTTCCATTTGCCAGTTGCAGAACTGCGGAATGAAAAAGTACCAGTAATTATTGCAGACAAAAATTGGGAAGCTTTCTGGACTTTTGTCTAATGTAAAATGGTCCAGCTACTCTCTGGCCTCACAGTAAATCCTTAGAGTGGGAGAGAAGGAGATATGGAAGTCAAGTGGCCTTGACACAAACTACACCACCAGTGCTGAACGGCGAGAGCAGGAGGAAGCAACTAGAGCAGCGTTACATCACACATCATCACCACAAGGCTTCAAGCAAGTGGGTGGAAGGGAGTCATTGGAGCAGCACTGTTTTGAAACCAGGCAATATTGGTCTTCAAGCAACTGGGCAGGCAGGGGGAGAAATTCTCAGGAGCACAGCTGTGGTAAACCAGCACTGGGCAGGTGGGAGGGAGTCTTGGGACAATAAAACAGACTGCAGTAAAAAAAGAAATAACCCTTCAATTTCTCCATGCCCTACATCCAGTCCAAATCATGGTGCCACAGTTACTTGCATTGCTTTGCCTGTGCATCTGCCAAACTGCCCAGGCAGCCTTTTCCTGAGCATTCTTTCTGGATAATAGATTTTATTTTGGGTCTCATCTGAGTCGCCAGAGAATGTAAAGCCCATTACAGAATTGCCGCAGAATCACCTCAGAATTGCTCATAGCCTGACCGCAGCAAGCATGAGGTCCTGCCGCAGAATGTAGGTCTAGTATGCTGCAGTAAATGCAGGGTCCTTGGTAGGGGTCATGGACAGTTGCAATTGGGAGAAGAAAAGTCATGAAGAAGAGACTTAAGGGAGAAGGCGGAAGAGACGGAGCAGGTTGATGGGGGAAGAGTGGACCAGAGTTTAAGAAAGTGATATGAGAAGGCAGCTTGGCCAACAGTAAATTTCCTACAAAGAACAGAAAAGGAATGACAAACATTGCTGCAGAGTGCAAGAAGAAGGAGGGGTAGATGATAGTAGAGAGGCAAGGTGGGAGGGAAGGGAACCAAACCAGAATTTGGATAAAAAAGGAGGCACAATGGGAAAGGCGCCTGGCATGAAAAGAGGAAGAGAAAGGCCAGAGTAGAGAGAGCAGTGGTGGTATAAGGGGGACAGTTTAAGGCAAAATAACAAAAAGAGTGAATGAGGGGGTCCAGTCTGGCAAAGGTGGATTTGGGAGTTCCACTGTAAACTGTAAATCAACAATACTGAAGAGTTTGCCTTTGAATCAAATTAGGAGTTCATTTGTATATTAGTCTGGGTGAAAGGAGTCCTTCTGTATCACAGCACCAAATTTTACACAGTATTTATCCTGACTACGTGACCATACCCAGTAGACATGCTGGTACTTTTTGTGCCAAAATGTATTAGAGATGGGCACACAGTTCAACCTTCTGGTGCTGGCTAAAGTGCGAATCGTGAAGAATGAAACAGAGCACATCTACTTCAATATAGATCAGTTAGTGGTTTCTTTCCATTCCAACTAGGCCCAAGAATCAGACCAAATATCTTATTGGGAGTTCATTATTTCATCATCTGCATATGACAAGGCTGTTTGGGACTTGGCTGTGATTGCAGAAGAAATGAATCCCTGCATTAAGTATAGTTTAGTAATTAACCTTATGTTAAAGTTCTGATAATTGTATATATCTGCACAGGCATTTGCTGTTTGTAGACAGTTCTTTATTTTTTTTCTCTGAGAACGTTATAGCCCACCAGGATGCAATGCTTTATGATAAAGATGTTGCAGTTTCCTGTGTGATAAATTGAAGCAAAAGTCACTGGATTACATTGTGTTCCTGCAGTTTTTTGCCATATATCACTGGTAGACACTGTGATAGGAGCATTGCATCCTTGCAGACTACACTGTAAGTGTGATTTCAGTAATTTAAATTTATTTTATAATTCCTATGATTTTATATACCTGTATTTGCTATTTGGTAGATAGTGCTTTCTTTTCCTCTGAGACCACTGTAGACGGAACATTGTCTTTATAATTGTACTCATTACACATATTTACATGATAAAGGACCACATGAATAGTAATAATTGGTTAAGAAGTTTGTGGTTTTATGAGAAGAGAACTGCAAAAGAACCCCAGAGCAAATGCAATGGGGCAGGGCTATGCCAATAACTGTAAGGGCCCCCTGCAAAATATGTTGTGGGACCCTACTTCCACACCAATAATTGTAAAATAACCATTAGCACATGTGACATTTTTATAGTTTAAGTTTTTTTGTATCAGTTCTGCTAAGCATCCATAGTTTGTCCATGCTGCCCCCCCACCCCCCAGTCCCTTGCTGGCACCATGATCAAGGAACTGAACAATGTAATTTGTCTGTGCTCCTCCTGGGAACACAAGCACTAAGATTAGATGTTTTGAGTAATGGGCCCTATTGCTTCTTTGTTCTGTACCCCAACCCCTGGCCCCACCATGTGAAACTGGAATTGGAATCTTCTGACACCACTCCTGACAGACCCAATTTCAAATGGATAAGCAATTTCCAAAGAGAAAGCTGCAAGTTTGTCTTTAATAAACGATTTTCTTAAAGCTGACCTCTGAGGCAGTGGGCCCCCTGACAGTATGGGCCCTACTGCAACCACAGCTCTTACAACCCTTGGTCATGGCCCTGCAATGGGGCATGGGTTATCCCAGAGGATATTAGCCATACAGCCAAATTTTAACGAAAACAAATTCCACATACCCCAATAATGCAAAGTTTCATGGGAAGCATATGCAAATACCCAAAATACTGCAGGAACAAAATGCAATCCAATGGCTTTTGCATATGCTTCCCATGATGCTTTGCATTAATGGGGTATGTGCAATTTGTTTTCTTTGGGAAAAATGACAGAGGGCTGTTAGGAATCTTAACTTTTGCTAAGAGTCTGTTGAAAGTGGGATTTTTTTTTATTTTATGGTCAGCTAGAGGGCATTCTGGGGAAAGGAATGCCCGCAGGTGTGGATATGATGCATTAAGTGTGATATCACTCATCACATTCCATAGAAGAAACACAGTTAATGCAACGAGAAACCATTTCATCTGAGTAATTGTCCATAGAGAGTGTGTGTATATGTGTGTGTGTTGGGGGAAGGGGTTGGGTTAAGGAGGTACTATTGGCTGATTACAAAAGTCAGTGATGCCCTATGGAGAAGCTGGCAGGATGCCTGATCTACAGAATGATATCTTGTATGAGTGGACCGAGGGAAGAAAAAAACTCTGAGATGGTTTCTTCAGTAACAGCACTGGCAACCTTTGGGAAGGAAAATGTTTTTCACAAATCCTTTTACCTTTCTTGGTGCAGTCTGAGCACTGAATACTCCAAATAGGGACTGATATTCAGTATTCAGGCCCAATTAATAAATAGCTATTATTTGTGGAATTCGGGAAGTACATGACAGAATATGCATTATTGTGGGATAACGACAAGCTTACGGAAGTAAGGCACAATGCAACATGAAGTGTGGTTATCCCACAGTTATGCACAACCTGGAGTGCCTTTTTGTGATTATAAATGGTTCCACAGTGGCACAGAGGGCTGAGTCAATGGTCGCCTTTACCTCTCGCTACATGCCGTGTTACCTGTGTTTGGGAATGAGCACAGGCTGCGGGGGTCAGTTGGGTGTGGTGGGCTGGGAGTGGATGGAGCAGCCACTAGGCAGCTCTCCTTGCCCAGATTGGGGAGGTAGGTTTCCCTGGCTCTTAGTTGCCACTAAGTGGAAGCTTGGTGGTAGTGTAGGGCACTGGGGAGGCTGGCGCTAGACTGGGTGGGTGGATCGGGGGCTGTGCCCGGTGCTGGTGTGCAAGTACACCTCCACGCTCATGCACAACCATGTTGGCTAAGGTCCCTGGGGTAAGCAAAGGAGAAAAGACGGTGGAAAAAACATCGAGGCAGGATGAAGACTGATCCACTGAAGGCTCTGCACCAGTGGCTGGGTGCATGTCATAAGTCCTGTGTCAAAAGACACCAGCATAATGTAAGTCCCAGAGGAACAAGGTGATGGGGCTGGGGGGCAGTTGGTAGGGGGTAACTGAGGAGAAGAAGGATAAAATATGAAAGAAAAAAATAAAATAAAATGGTTCTACATATTTATATTTTAAAAATGGTGTAATGAGTTTGAGAACATTAAATATTTCTGACCTGTGCTGTTATGCTGGAATAACACATGGTCATGTGATCACATCTGGCCAATCACAGGTCTTGGTGTTTCTTACCTATTTTATAATTGTCAGTAATTACTGGTTAGGGTTGATTACAGCTCTCACACACTTTATTGAGCATGAGACATTACAACTGCAGCTGGGAGCTGAGGCAAATGTGACTTTCATTTTCAGTCAGCTCCTGGCCTGATTCTCTTAACCAGTAATTATAAAAGCGTGCTGAAAGGGCCGACCAGTGGCACTGAGGTTGACATACTGGACACCACACCTACTTCCCACCTTGACCTGAGCTCGGAGTGAGTTCTGTATGATGGCGTTGGCTGGGGGAGGGATGGGAGATGATTGTAGTGGCCACTAGGCTGCTCTCATCTCCCCGATTGGGGAGATACAGTTCCTCACTCTCTGCTGACACCCAGTGGAGCCCGGGTGTCAGAGCAGAGTTGAGAACTGATGTAATGTAGGGGAGGGTGGAAGGAGCGCTCAGCTTCTGGGAGCGTGCACGCACCTCCTCGCGTGCATGATTGCTGCATCTGCCATTGCTCTGAGAGGATGGGGAGAAAACTAGAAATACCACATCTCCCCGTGCTGTATGTGATAGCCTCCTCCATTCTCAGGCCCTGCTCCTTGCAGATTCTCACTCGCTCGACAGTGGGGGGAGAGGTAGATGTGGCTGGGGATGGTGGTGGGGGTCCGATGGCAGGAGAAGTTGGCCAAAGGGAACAAACAAAGCAAAGGGAGCTCTATAGAAAACAAAATACAGAATGGGTAATAGTGAAAACTTGTTTTCTTTATACACCCTTCATGTATGATACCTTTACAAACCTCTTGATCTTCAGTCTCATGGTTTATGTTGTATCACACTCCTTGGGAGTGTAAAAAAAACTTGTTACCAAGTGTTGCCCATATATTTTTCTCTATTTCACCTACAGAGATCTACAACTCCAATCAATAAAAGTCATATATCCCCTCCGACTCTGGTTTTGATTTAAACACTGACTCTTATGACAATGTACAAACGTGTGAAAAGGAAAACTCAACAGTGTTGCATATTACTACACATCTACAGTATATATGATGTCTTTCCCCAGTACACAATGAGGTATTGTACTTTGAGTAGGGTGTGGCGGATATATCCTATTACTCTCAGGTCTCAACTTTGCCAACATTCCTCATTCTGTGGCAGTGACTCACCGGAACAATGTTAAAAAATTATTACTGTAAACCCTCTTGGGAATTTCTATGCTTTTTTTTTATTTATTTTCATTCAGTTTCAACAGTGCAATACAAAGTTCCTCGTGGGGACATATACACTTTGATACATCATGTTATGTTACGATAGGTTAGCATCTGCATTCCTCACACATGATACAAAAAAGGAGAGCATAATGATTATGAGAATGTGTCTTATACAAAAGCTAATAACCTGTCCATGCCTGGGTAGTTAAAGGATTGTAGCTAACTTTGACCTGTAACTGGTTTAATGAAAAACCTGAGTAAGACCCATATCCTAAATTTAGTACTTGTTTCAGTAGAAACACAAAGTCCTTGCGTTACAAACATGTAAACTACAGAGAAAGAACAAACTTTATGAAAATATTATAATCAACAGTTGTCCAGAAGTATACCTTAAGAAGGAATTATATAGTGTTAATTGCCCTGCAAGCTATGCAAGGCTCATTATAGGAGATCCTCTTACTGAATCCAAAGAAAGGAGTCCTATGACACCCACCCTGTTTGAATAGTGAAACTAATTTATCATGTTTTGCTACCAGATGGTACATCTTACAAATTAAGATACATTTGATATAATATATCACATCACCACTTTGTGAGTGCATCTACAACAAAAGTAAACTAAGCAACAGTTCATATCAGCAGTCACACTGGAAATAGTCTTTAGTACCAAGTGAAGGAAAGGCATGAAACCTCCTCTGACATCTGCACCATTTTAATGTTCCATTTGGCATGTTTACTGCACCCCAGGGGAAATTAACAACCATGCCCCCTTAGCAGGGAATGATTAGCAAATAAAGTCACAGATAGTGGTACTCCACCTGCTTGCTGGGTGTCCTTCTTCCCAGAGTAGCAAATCCCCCCCCCCCGCAGAAAGTTCCGAACATAACCCAGTTTAAAATTAGAAAAATGAAAAGAGGGTCCCAAATGTCTTTTTTTTTATACTTCTTTTATTTAGTAGCATAGTTTAATACAGATACAGGTGTAAGTATAGACTGCCATCATATGCAGCCTGCCCAATTCCAAACAGTAACAACAAACTTTATAAATTTGGCATTTAACGCAGGGCGATATCATCAATTCATGAGCATCTCATCTAATTTTATACAAATACTTTACACACAGTTCAGCCTAAATAATAGGTTAGCACTGGCACTGGTACAAAAAGGTTTGCAAAAGCACATCAACCTTCCCCCAATAACCAATATCTTAGTCACAGCCCATTAGGCTCTATTTTATTACTCCTATTAACAAGTTTAAAGCCCCTTGCTTTTAATTAATTAGCTTCAATTTTGTATTATAATACTTGATCCTGGTAGAGTTCCCACCTTGCCCATCTTGTGGTATAAATCTCCACCCTATCTTGGAGGTTTAGAGATATCTGCTCATTATGCTGTATATTTAGTATTAATGACTTCCACTCTGAAATCTGAGGGGAAGTCATCCGTAACCACTTTTTAGTGATAGATGAGGCCAAAAATATTGACCATAGATATACCTTAGTTTTATCTCTTACCTCCTCAGGGGGAATCCTCAATATCAGATTAAGCCCCTTCAACGGGCTTTGAATATCTAACATCAGCTTAATGTGGTTCATTGGTCCCAAATGACTGTTCAAGTTTTGTCCTCTTATGTTATGTCTGAATCATCCTCTTCTCTCATACCACATCCAGCAGCAGTTTTGGTATCGTACTTAGTTAAACACTAGGGCTATGAAAGCTGGCAAATTTGGCCCACCACGCCAATTCTGAGATGGGTCAGGCCAAATCCAAATTGGCCTGACTGGGTAGGAAATTAAATGAAGGGTTAAGGGGGTCCTTTTTCATGGTGTTCTTCCAGCAAGACATCCCACCAATACCATCGACAACCTCTCTGCATGATTAGTTGGGCTATGAGAGGGGGCTTTAAATCATCAGAACCCACCACCACCTAACCAGCCTCTTTAAAACAAGAATTGAGGGCTTTCAGGTACTTACCAATAAAAATAATTAGGGCTGCTTTTCCAGGTTTTTCCTTTTTCTTGTATCTATTTATGCTCCTCCCCCTGGCACCCCTGCTGGCCACTCCTTCAGAGCACCAATGCCCACCACACCATCACCTTGACCCCGCACCACCATCACCCAATCCAGTCTCGTGAACTTACTGAGGTAACTCGACATTTCCCGATGTCGGGAGGATCCCTCTCCTTCAAGGGGGAAGTGCCGGGAGGCGCAACTATGTATCCCTGGAGGCCACCGCCGGGTTGGTCTGGGCTGTCTGAGGCTTCATGGTGGAGCAGGCTGGGCACTCATCATCTTGTCAGCAGGGGGCCCATTTTCATGTTTTTTCTTGGCTCTCCCCATATAGTAGCCTGTGTAAGGAGACCATCCTGAGGTGGGGACATATGGGAGGGTGTGTCAAGGCTTCTTGTCCCCAAGCTTGTCCCCAGTCCACCTCTAGAAGCCCAGGTTTGACCCATTCCCCCAGAAGGGAAGTGTCCAATGGACACTTATGAATCCTCTCCCTGCTGGTCTCTGCTCCTGGTACCCAGGCTCGGGGCATGAACCTGGGATGCCAGCATGCCGAGCAAACCCCTTCACATGGCACCACAGAGCCAACATTCCAGGTTTTTTCAAGTGAAACTCGATTTGGTCCATTTCACCAAACCTTCCCTAAACTCGAACGTCCCGAACCTGTATCCCAAATATAATTCCCAGCTCTATTAAAGGGGAAGCAAGCTTTGCAGGGATCACTCAAATTGTGAAAGCCCATGAAAAGATATTTCAAACGAGGTACTGAGCTGAGTCGGGACTGCTGCACATGTCTTTGTGGGTAGACAAAGCCTGCAATGCAGGCAGGAACCCAGTACAAAAGGGCAACCTGCAGCAGGGAGAGACCCAGAATGAGCGAATGAGGGAGGGGGAGTGAGTGAGGTCAACGGAGCTCTGTTGGGACTGCTGCAGATTTCTTTGTGGGCAGAAAAAGGCAGAAATGCATGCAGGGGCCCAGTACAAAAGGGCAGCCTGCAGCAGTGGGAGAAACAGAATGAATGAGTGAGTGAGGGGGAGTGAGTGAGTGAGCGAGCTCAATGGAGCTCTGTCGTGACTGCTGCAGATTTCTTTCTGGCCAGAAGAAGGTGGCAATGCAGGCAGGAGCCCAGTACAAAAGGGCAACCTGCAGTGCTGACAGAAACGGAACGAGCAAGTGAGAGAGGGGGAGTGCTGTCGGGACTGCTGCAGATTTCTTTGTGGGCAGAAAAAGGCACCAACAGAGGCAGAAGACCACTACAACACAGCAGCCTGCAGCGCCAGGAGAAATAGAATGAGTGAGTGAGACAGGCGGAGTGAGCAACCTCAACAGAGCTCTGTCAGGACAGCTGCAGATTTCTTTGTGGGCAGAAAAAGGTGCCAACACAGGCAGAAGCCCAGTACAGAAGGGCAGCCTGCAGCATCAGGAGAAACACAATGAGTGAATGAGAGAGGGGGAGTGAGTGAGCTCAATGGAGCTCGATCATGACTGCTGTGGATTTCTTTGTGGGCTGAAAAAGGCAACAACGCAGACTGGAGCCCAGTACAAAAGGCCAGCCTGCAACGCCAGCAGAAATGGAATGAGCGAGTGAGAGAGGGGGCGTGAGCTACCTCAACGGACCTGTGTCAGGACTGCTGCAGATTTCTTTGTGGGCAGAAAAAGCTGCCAACAGAGGCAGGAGCCCAGTACAAAAGGGCAGTCTGCAGCACCAGGAGAAACAGAATGAGCGAGTGAGACAGGGTGAGTGACCCACCTCAACTGAGCTCTATAGGGACAGCTGCAGATTTCTTTGTGGGCAGCAAAACGTGCCAACACAGGCAGAAGCCCAGTACAAAAGAGCAGCCTGCAGCACCAGGAGAAACAGAATGAGTGAGTGAGACAGACGGAGAGAGCAACCTCAATGGAGCTCTGTCAGGACAGCTGCAGATTTCTTTGTGGGCAGAAAAAGGTGCCAATGCAGGCAGAAGCCCCGTACAAAAGAGCAGCCAGCAGCATCAGCAGAAACAGAATGAGCGAGTGAGAGAAAGGGAGTGACCCACCTCAACAGAGCTCTGTCGGGACAGCTGCAGATTTCTTTGTGGGCAGAAAAACATACCAATGCAGGCAGGAGCCCAGTACAAAAGAGCAGCCTGCAGCACTGGGAGAAACAGAATGAGCGAGTGATACAGGGGCAGAGAACGAGCTCAACAGACCAACGCAATCAACATTCAGCATTGAAAAATGCTTGCTACAGCTTGTTACAACTCTTGAGTGCTTTCAAGCTGGCTGGCCCCCATATGTGAGTAATCCCTGGTGCTTGCCAGCATGGCTTACCAGTTCCCTTCTCGCCTCCACCCAGGCAGAATGGCCATTGCTCACATTGTCTCTCACCTGAACTGAAAATAATCCCCACTGTACTTTTTAAAGTTTGTTAAAACTCTTGAATGCTTGCAATCCGGCAGGCCCCTGAATGAGACTCACCCATGGTGTTTGCTGGCATGGCTTTGAGGCCCCCATATGAGACTCATCCCCGGTGTTTGCTGGCACAGCTTCCCAGATACCTTCCTGCCTTCTCCCAGGCGGAATGCCCCTCCTTTGCACTGTTACTCACTTGAACTGGGGGTTATTAATGAAACTCCTTAAGGCGGCAGTGAAAGCAGTTGCTTCCCCTCTGCAGGAGGGCTGAGCTTGGTGGTGGGGAAGAGGATGAAGCTATGTCCTGGGGACTGTGGGGCCCGAGACTCAAGGAAGAGCAGCAGTGGAGGAGTAGAGCAGCATCATGGGTCATGGGGAGAGTTACAGATAGCCCGAGAAGGAGCAGCAGACAGGCAGGAACAGGGGAAGTGACCGTCGGTAGGAGGATGGAAAATTTCTAGGAAGAAGAGCAACGGGAAGGGGACAGGCTTAGTGTTATAAAACAAACTAAGAATGAACTGAGTTGTACCTCTCTCATGACAGTAACATAGTGCAGTGCGGAGTGCTTCACAGATGCAGAGGTGACTGTGTTGACACTCCAACATGTTGTTCGGTTGCAAGGAATGCAGGAGTCCTTTTTTCATAGCAAGAGGTCTGCAGGGCTCCACCCACTGAAGCCTTAAAAAGGAAAAAGTACAACACTCAGCACTGGAAAGAAACCAGACAAGAATAATTGATCACCTTCTTATATTTTCTAGACCAGATTTAGCAGCTAGTAGGACCTTGACCTCTAAACTGAACACATTTAGTAATATTAATTCCTTGTCAATATTATCTTCAACCCACCTGAGTGATCAAAAATCTCTGGAAACATCCCCTAATCTCACAACACTTGTTAATACATCAGGAACTGAGGTTGGTAAAAGTGACAATTTTGAGGTCAGATCCAAAACTAAAACAGGGTCAGGAAATGTCTTGGAAAATAGTTTTATGCTTTTGTCTGGGAACGAAATGACTGGGGGTACCAGAACGATTTCATTCAATCTACTCAAGATGACAGTATTCTGGTTTCTAAAAATAAGTTTAATAACTGTCATGCAGGAGTTACAACAAACTAAAATTGGTTTAAAGGAAGTAGGAAAGAAATCTGGGGGAAGCCCAAGAGTAAGCAACTCAGTGAATGCAAATTATTGTTCTGCATACCCTATAGTGAATGAGGAAATACCGGATGGCAACACACAGTTTGCCTCCAAGCAATATTTTCCATCTTATCTCAGTGAGGAAATTATATGCCGAATGAAGAATCATTACATAACTAATCTCATGATTATGAAACAGCTGGTTATAATTCAAAATGATATTGAAATGACAAGGGAAGATATTGCTATCAATGGGGCTAGATTAGATGATATAATTAAAATACTGCAGAAATTGTGCCATCAAAGGATTCCTCTTCTGTCATCTCCGATTCTCCAATATTGTCTATAAATAATTTAAGACCAGAGTTTAGTACTCTTAATATTCCAGAGACCCTAGAAAATGTCAAAAATAGGAGTACCAAATCTAAAAAGAAAAAGCAGAAGGTCGTCTTAAAGAAAAAGTGAATAAGGGGTTAATGGCAAACCATTTTAAAACAGAGAGACAGAAACTGGAGGATCAAAATTTAATATCAAAATCTCAGATAGACAACCCAATTAATGACACTGCACATGCAACTTTAATTGCACAATATCAACAACAGACTAAAAACTTTCTGGGCCTGATTTTAGAAAGTGGATGAAGGGCTTGTGTCAAGATCTGAGTCTGATGCAAAGGGGGTCAAAGATGCGTCAATGCCCCTCGGATGCAGAGCGGTCTGATTATCAAAGGGGTGGTACATTTGCAACATTTTCCCCACTTTACGGCTGCTTGTGCCAAAGGGTTGGCGCAAGTGCTGTGATCCCGGATGCAAAGTTAGACCAGGGAGAAGGTAGTCTAACTCCCTGTGTTCCACGTTCTGTACTTGTGTCAGGCGTTTGTGGCACACTACATTGAAATCACGCTTGCCACAAAGTGTGCTGCAAGTCCCCTGTGATGCCACAAAACTATAAAATCAGGCCCTTTGTCCTGTCTTGATAAAATGGAGACAGAGATAGATTTATTGAAAAAGCAATGTAAGGCATTGTCACATGATCTTTGAACACTGGGCACACAGAATGATAGGTTAATTGAATTTCAAGCAGTTAGTGTGAGCATGGAGCCCAACACCTTGGATGATGGCCCTGTGCCTGATAAAATGGGTAGTAAAGATAATGAATCTGGTGTGAATAACTTGGTAAAAGACAATACAGTGCGACAAAGATCATGCTGCACTGATATAATGGGCTCTTGGCATTATGAAACATTTAGTGGTCTCAAGAAATGGCTAAACTTCTCTGACATGTGCTTGAAAACCCAGATTGTGCACCTAATTAGGGCAGCCATGGAGCTGGAAATTTCTGAAGAGGACATCAAGGAACTGTTGTGTGTAATAATTTCAAAAACACTGTTGATGTATATTTTATTTCACAGAGTTGCCAGCTCTATATGGATTAATGCTTCTGCTGTATTATATGAGGGGGTTAATACTACCTTTCTTAATAGAGCTGTTTTAAAAGACTTGGTGCTGCTACCAGGGAGAACCCTGATAAACCAACCATCCTTAGTCTTTTTGGTATACCCTTGATAGATAGGGAAAACAGGTTTAAGTTAACTGGATCACTGTGTACTTTTTTCATGATTTTCTACAAATTCTCTTAGGCAAGAATGGTGTCACAGGAGCTATTGGAAGAGAGGGTGGCCAGTCAGTTCAGCCCGGTGAATTCAGCCCAACATCAGTTCAGCCTGAGTTAATTTAGCCCAATGTCAGTTCAGCTCCTTTTGGTTCTGCACTAGAATAAATATAACTAACCACATATGTAAACATATATAAACTTTATTGAAAGCATTAAAACTTATTGAAAGAATATTAATCATCAAGTTAAAACATGAAATTGTGCACAAGTCCTCTCAGGTACTCCACTATTTCCCTTGCATGGTATTCTGCAACTATGCTCTGAATTCTTTCAGTCAAGTTCTTGTACACTCTCTTAGCTTCTTGTGGTGGGCGGCCAGCAATGTACTGCTCCATTATAGTCTCTGTCAGGCTCTGTTCCTTTTCCAAAGCATTGACTAGTTTCCACATTGTGGGGTGATCAGTGCTTAGGAGGCTCACAAAACTGTTGTGCCATCCTTCAGCAGCATGGTTTGTCCTTGGGATGCCTTGGTTTGTTGCATCATAGCAATTCCACTGGCTATGAAGAAATCTGGGCTGTCGTCACCTTTGTCTTCTGTCCATCCTCCCCAACCAAACATCTTCAAAATAGTCAGTCATAGGCTGCAGGAAATCCTCTTGCTCAGCGTAATCCTCACTGTCCGTTAAAACCTCGAACGCTTTCACTGCATCGTGTACAGGCATGAATGCCAGTGCAGCCAACATTCTCACATTCAGTGACAACTCTGGATCAGCTCCATATTGTTGTTGAAGTCCATAGTTCTGTACCTGCCACCAGATACTTTGGCTGAAATAAAAAAAACAGCCACGCATTATTGTCTCTGGAAAAGTGTCTTGGAATGCTGACACTGCAACGATCTCAAAGTCAGTCATTATTGATTGTGAACTAAGGTCCGGTTGTAGCTTCTTCAGCTCTTGCAACAATCTTAAGTACATTTGCTTTGTCTTATTTGGCAGCAGCTCATATACAGCAAGCAGCACTTTGTTATGATGAACCCCATGAATTACATTCAGCTGCTTGAAGAGTGGTGGGAAGCCTTGAAGGTGCCGTCAGCATACCAGTGGGGTGACATGTTAAGGAACCATAGATTGGCACTGGAACTAAATAACAGGATTCTTACATTTCCTGGTATAGAACCAAAAGGAGCTGAATTGACATATGAGCTGAATTAAAGGAGCTGAACTGACATTGGGATGAATTGACTCGGGCTGAATTGACCCAGGCTGAATTGACATTGGGCTGAATTCACTGGGCTGAACTGACTCGGGCTGAATTCACCGGGCTGAACTGACATGGATTCATAGAGAGAGTGTTTTTGATGGGGGGGAATTGACATTACAGTTTCCTCCAGCTCATGACATTGCTGGGCCTTGCACAGGCAGTTACCTCTGTGACACACCACCATGGCAACACCTTCGACCTGGTATTCTCACTGGGTCTCGAGGTCACCAACCTTGTGATTTATCAGGTCACCTGGTCCAATCACTGTACGGTGAAAGTCTCATTTGGGGCTTCCCCCGTGGGTCTCTCTGTTGAGATGATCAGCTACTGCTCTTTAAGGGGATTGTCCCCAGAGGGACTGATAGTGGTGGTTAATTCTTCCAGTGTTAGTGCTGTTAGTACGGCTGGCTTGGGCAAATCAGTGGCAGCTTGCAATAGGGCTGTTTCTGAGGCACTTGATGACACTGCACTGCTCCATATACAACCCAGGTCTTCTTACCTGAGACCCCCATGGTAGGATGGGACTCTCAAGATGATGAAAACCATGGGTCAGAGGTTGGAGCGCTGCTGACACAGGACTCCGCTACAGAAGGATAGACTGATTTTGAGAAATTGCTATGCTGACTATTAAAGGGCAATCGACTGTAAGAAGCCAGAGTTCCTGTCCAGGGAGATTGCTGCAGGGAAAAACAGACCAGCTCAGCTTTTTCGAACTGTGGACAGGCTTCTTCATCCTGCAGTCTGCAGCTGAAAAAAGCTTTTTCAGTAGCATTGTGCAAAGAGTTTGCTCTGTTTTTCTCTGACAGGGTATCCTCTATTTGGGCTGGGATCTTGCCAGTGGGTCTGGATCAGGCCAGCACGGTGGGGTCTGGGTGGAACAGGGGCACTCGGCATTCCTACTGTTTGGGTGGAGCTTTGGCTGGTGGGGGTGACTGAAGTCTCCACGGTGACTTTGAAGCTGCGGCCCACTTGCTGTGAACTGGACCCTGGCCCAGCGCATCTCCTAGTGGGCTGCATTGAGGTTATCAGTCCAGTACAATTCAAAAAGTAAAACAGGCACTGGGATGGTGGTGCCACTTGACAAATGAGTTACACTTGTTTGCAGAAAGTCAGCACACTTACCCCTTCCAAAAGACCACAGACGCTGCTATTTTCAGTGCATAAATATATTTATTGCAGAATTTGCAGCCACAGTCCCATGTTTATAGCTGCCAAGGAGCTTCTTATGTTTCACACCCTTTGGTGCTTCATCAGAGATATCCATTAACACAACAGTCACTCATTTATACTTCCAGCAAAATTCAAAAAGGTTTTTTTTGACTAGTCACCACGCTTTACGTGTTAATCAGTTAGTGATGTACAGTATTCTATTCTGGTATTTCATTCATTACAAAGACATAAACAAAATTGTGATCACCATCTAGTGGATGCTATTTGTAATTACATCCAACAGGACTGTTGCAATAGCATCCTACACATACATGAAGAATAAAAGAAAAAAAATATATATGATAAACATTTAATACAGATTCTAAAATGTTTTCTTCAAATGTCCATAGGTAATTCTTCACACAGTATGTGATTATTAATCCTTCCATTACTGTAGACACACATAGAACCTAAAAAATACATATGCATAGAGACATGTCAGATTTTGATATTTTGACATAGTGATTGGGGGGAGGAGTGGATCAAAACCACTTCATCTTTTGTTTAACAAAAATGGTGTTACTTTAAATTTACCATTTAGGCCAGGAGATTTTCATGCACCCAGCCTGTAGCTCCATTCTTGTTCTCTACAGTTTAATTCATTCTGTAGACTTCCTCCCCTATTATTTATAGGAATACAGTCAATTCCCATGGCTTCAACCTATAGTGATGACCTGATACATTGTGAATTGATGTGCACTGCCATGGCATAACTAATATTGTTAATGTTATTATGTTATTGTTAGGCAACAAACTGATGTGGTACCAAGAGAAACCCTTCTGAAACCGAAAGTTAGGAAAAAAGGAGAACAAACAATGACCTTTGTCACCACTTTTGGGGGAGGGTCCAAACAAGTGGTGGATATTATTAAAAATAATTTACCGATACTGAGAGAGACACCACAGTTACAAATCTTATTTGAGAAACCGCTTAGATTATCGTATAAGACAGGTACTAACCTAAAGGACCGGTTAGTTCATAGCCACCTTCCAAAGAGAGAGGAAGTCTCTCAAGATAAAAGCAGATGGGGATGCAAGCTGTGTGGGAAGTGTAGTATGTGCCACAAAGTTACTAAAGCAAAAGAAAGTGTAAATAATAAAACAGGGGCTATTGAAAGAGTAAGATGAGAAACAGACTGCAGCACTAAAGCAGTCATTTACTTACTGTCCTGCTCCTGTGGAAAATTCTATATTGGAAGGACAAAGAAATCATTACTTTACAGAATTAATGAGCACATATTAGCCATTAGGAGTAACAGTATTAGTTATGCCATGGCAGTGCACATCAGGTCACAAAGTAACATGTCATCACACTAGGTTGAAGACATGGGAATTGACAGTATTCCTATAAATGTTAGGGGAGAAATCTAAAGAATGAGTTAAACTGTAGAGAACAAGAATGGATCTACAGGCTGGCTGCACTAAAATCTCCTGGCCTATATCAAAATCTGGCATGTCTCTATGTATATGTATTTTTTAGGTTCTACGTGTGTCTACAGTAATGGAAGGATTAATAATCACATACTGTGTGAAGCATTACCTATGGACATTTGAAGAAAGCATTTAAGAATCTCTATTAAATGTTTATCATATATATATATATATATTCTTTTATTCTTCATGTATGTGTATGATACTATTGCAACAGTCCTGTTGGATGTAATTACAAATAGTATCCACTAGATGGTGATCACAATTTTGTTTATGTCTTTGTAATGAATGAAATACCAGAGTAGAATACATCACTAATTGATTAACACATAAGGTGACTAGTCAAAAAAACTTCTTTGAATTTTGGTGGAAGTATAAATGAGTGACTGTTGTGTTAATGGATATCTCTGATGAAGCACCAAAGGTTGTGAAATGTAAGAAGCTCCTTGGCAGCTATAAACATGGGACTGTGGCTGCAATAAGTATATTTATGCACTGAAAATAGCTTCTGTGGTTAGCAGTCCAGTGTTCACCAGGATAGCCAGGTATTCGCCTTTGGAGGGGGTTGTTTCTTGACGCCTTGAAGGAGGCACTGGTGAAGCCCCTTCTGAAAAAAACATCTCTCTATCCCGATGTCCTGGCAAATTACAGACAAATTTCCAACCTCCCATTTTTAGGGAAGATTGTTGAGAAGATAGTGGCTCTGCAGCTCAATGAACATCTGGAGACCTGTGACATCTATGAGCCACTCCAGTCCAGGTTTACTGTAGGTTGAGGCACAGCACAGAAACGGCACTGGGCCTGGTGATAATGAACTCATGGCAATTGAGACTGAGGAGAGTGGTCAATTCTCATTCTCCTTGATCTGTCATCAGCATTTGATACCGTGGACCACATTCCGTTGTTGGATTGCCTTAGAGAGTATTGTGCACTCACTAGTAACATCATCAATTGGTTTGAGTCCTTTCTCTCGGGTCAGAGGCAGAGGGTAGTGACGGGGAATTTCTCCTCCTCCCTGATGCCCTGACCTGTGGACTTCCTCAGGGTTCAATCCTATCACCAATGCTGTCCTTGATTTACATGCTGCCCCTGGGTAGTATCACTAGACAATACAGTCTGGGTTTCCACTGCTATGCAGATGATACCCAGTTGTACATGTCTTTTGCACCTAGGACAAATGGCACCATTGAAGTGCTGAGTAAATGCCTCACCGAGATCCAGGACTGGATACATAGAAACATAGAAACATAGACTTTGACGGCAGATAAGGACCACTAGGCCCATCTAGTCTGCCCATTTCCCTACCTACAGGATAGGCCGCAGATCCTAGTTAACCAACAGCCTATTTCTTCCTACCCCCCACAAGAATTGCCTTATGTCTGTCCCATGCATTCTTGAATTCTCCCACAGTTTTAGACCCCACAACCTCCTCAGGAAGGCTGTTCCATGCATCCACTACCCTCTCTGTGAAATAATACTGCCTCACATTGCCCCTGAACCGCCCTCCTTCTATCTTTAAATTGTGTCCCCTTGTTCTTGCAAGTCTCTTTTTCTGAAAGATGCTACCCTCTTGGACTTTATTGATTCCACTGAGGTACTTAAAAGTTTCTATCATGTCCCCCCTCTCCCTTCTTTCCTCAAGGGTATACATATTAAGCTCCTTTAGTCTCTCCTCATACGGCTTCTCTTGCAGACCCTGCACCATTTTAGTTGCCCTCCTCTGGACTGCCTTTATCCTATCTATGTCCTTGCAGAGATGGGGTCTTCAGAACTGGACACAGTACTCCAGATGGGGTCTCACCAACTGTCTGTACAGAGGGATAACAACTTCCTGCTTTCTGCTGATGATGCCTCTCCCTATACATCCCAGTATACCCCCAGCCCTCCCTACTGCCTTCTCACATTTGCTCTAACCTTAAGGTCATCTGATATGATTACCCCAGGTCCCTTTCCTTTTTTGTTGTTGTTACTACCTCCCCACCCATTGTATATTCTTCCCCTGGGATCTTGTTTCCCAGGTGCATTATTTTGCACTTCTTTGCATTGAATCCTAGCTGCCATACTTCTGACCATTCCTCCAACCTTGCCAAGTCCCTTTTCATCCTTTCCACGCCTCCTTGTATATCAACCCTGTTGCAGATCTTTGTGTCATCTGCAAAAAGGCATACTTTTCCTTCCAGTCCTCTGCAATGTCACTGATGAAGATATTAAAAGGACTGGACCCAATACTGAACCCTGCGGTACCCACTAGTAACCCCCCTTTCTTCAGAGTGGACTCCATTTACAATTACCTTCTGTGTCCTGTTGTCCAGCCAATGTTTTACCCAGGCTACCACCCTGGGTCCCACTCCCAGGCTGGTTAATTTGACTATTAATCTTTTGTGTGGGACGAACTCTAACTGACTGAGACTTAACCCAGACAAGATGGAGGTACTGGTGATTGAGCCGAATCATGGGCATGAGGAGGATGCCTCCGGGACAACAACAGGATTGGCACTGAGGTCGACACAGTTGATGGTGTCCTCTAGGGTGAGAAATCTGGGTGTGATCCTTGACGACAAGCTGACATTCGAAGCTCAAATGCCAGCTGTCATCAAAAGTGGTTTCTACCATTTGAGGAACATTGCCTGGATTAAACCCCTGATTCCACCCAAAGACCTACCATCACAAGTGCATGCCTTTGTGATATGTAGACTTGATTACTGTAATGCTCTGTACATTGGGGTCAGTGGAGGGAACCTCCACTGGCTGCAGCTAGTGCAGACTGCAGCGTCCAGGCTTCTGATAGTTCTGCCCAGGTCCTGTCATGTGACTGTGGTCCTGCAGGATCTGCACTGGCTGCCAGTCAGGGGTTGGATTCTCTTCAAGGAGGACTTGCTCACCTATAAGGCTCTATATGGACTGGGCCCTGGCAACCTGTCAGACCTCCTTACTCCAGCAGTCCTGGTTTGCTCCCTTCATTCATCCACCCAGGGCCTCCTAGCAGTTCCAAGGACCGGGCTGAAAACCTCAGATGATCGCTCATTCAGGGTGTCTGGCCTGGTCCTCTGAAATTTGCTGCCAAGATCCGTGAAGAAGGACCGTACAGTGGAGGAGTTCGGGGTGGGGGGCTAAAAACCCATTTGTTTAATTTAGCCTACCCTGCAAATGTTTTTTAGTCTGTGCTATATTTGTTTTATAATTTTATACTGTCTGATGACTTAATACTGGTTATTTTATTGAAATGCTTAATCACCCTTTCAAATTAGATTTTTACTGTGTGGTGCCCAGAGCCTCTGGGATTGGGCGCCTAATTAAAGAAAGTATTACTTACTTAAAAATAGACTGCTGGCAGAAAGAATACTAGATAAATGTGGTAAAATGGATAGTCTGGGGTTATACCTAGTAGATGGTGAAATATTTGAAGTTATGGATAAAGGTAGGAAATCTAATATTACTGAAAGTACTAAAACTCAACTCAATCAATGTAAGAAACATCGAAACTTAGACTTTACAACTCTGTTTGTGGCACTCCAGACCCTGGAACTCTCTCGGGCTGGCCAGCGACCAGCCACTTCTACCGCCCACCATGACCCCACCTCCTCAAGGGCATTACTTTCTCCTCAGCGGACCACCTCTGGCCAGGGCCCATGAGGAGATCGAAGGGGGCGGAGGTGAGGTCTGATATCGGGCACATGGTGGCTGGTGCTGGGAGCCATCGTCTATCCAGGCT
This sequence comes from Neoceratodus forsteri, assembly GCA_016271365.2. NCBI lineage: Eukaryota > Metazoa > Chordata > Ceratodontiformes > Ceratodontidae > Neoceratodus > Neoceratodus forsteri. The sequence goes on from CM028136.1 coordinate 91,948,871, forward strand.
GGAGGGGATTTTCTTGTGTTACACCCCAGATGTTGGGCATGCAATTCTGCCTAGCCTGAGACGTGGATGCTCCCACCCACATCCGAAAGGCAGCTGCCCAATGTCTTCCCCATCCCTTGCAAGCCCATGTGCATCGCAGTGCTGCCGGTCTCTACCTGTGGCCGCTGCTATGCCGGGCTACCCCTGGATCCCTCCCTGAGAGAGGAGAGCAGTCCTCTGGATGCTCAATCCTCTCTCTCCCCTGCCGACCCCCAGCGGTCCGGGCTTGCTCCTGAACCCGGGTCACCGGTGTGGCATGAGGTGTGGTGTCCAGCTCCTCAACCCTCAGCGCCACCGGGCCGGCCTGAAACATAGACTTCGACATTAGATAAGGACCGCTTGGCCCATCCAGTCTGCCCATTTCCCTACCTATTGGATAACCTGCAGATCTTAGTTAACCAACAGCCTACTTCTTCCTAACCCCCACCAGAATTACCTTATGTCTGTCCCATGCATTCTTGAATTCCCCCACTGTTTTTGACCCCACAACTTCCTCAGAAAGACCATTCCATGTGTCCACTACCCTCTCCATGAAAAAATACTTCCTCACGTTGCCTCTGAGCCATCCCCCTCTATCTTCAAATTTTGCACACTTGTTCTTGCACATCTCTTTTTCTGAAAGATGCTACTCTCTTTGACTTTGTTGATTCCCTTGAGGTACTTGAAAGTTTCTATCATGTGCCCCCTCTCCCTCCTTTCCTTGAGGGAATGCATATTAAGCTCCTTTAGTCTCTCTTTGTATGGTTTCTGGTGCAGACCCTGCACCATTTTAGTTGCCTTCCTCTGGACTGCCTCCATCCTGTCTATGTCCTTGTGGAGCTGGGGTCTCCAGAACTGTACGCAGTACTCCAGATGGTGTCTCACCAACTGTCTGTACAGAGGAATAACAACTTCCTGTTTTCTCTGGTGATGCCACTCCCTATACATCCCAGTATCCCCCTAGCAACCCTCCCCCATTCCTCTCTCAAATAGATTATTGGCATTAGCAGTATACAGTGATTAACTATTCTCTCCAAATCAGTGTATTACAGATGATGGCTCATGCAGTGACTATGTTAAATCTGTTAGCAGTTCACTTTATCTCGTGGAACATTGCAAGCTATGAGCATAAATTCTCAGATGTCGACTGGGTACAGTTTGTTTCAGTTTGTGATGTAATTTGCCTCCAGGAAAAGGCTGGTGAGATTACATTAAATGGGTATGAACTTGTCCATCACTCTGGTAAAAGGGACCAAAAGTTTGGTCGGTGTTCAGGGGTTAATTGAATAATATATATATATATATATATATATATATATATATATATATATTTCTATATAACAAACCAATCACACACACACAAAAAAAAAAAATGTGGTGAGTAGTGCAATGTAATGGCTGTGGGGCAGCAGTCTTCCGGGAGTCTTTCTGGAGGCTGAGATGCTGCCCTATTTGCAGACAACTCTCTGCCCTGAGGGAGGAAGTTGCCCATCTTCAGGCCACTCTGGACAGTAGTAAGGGAACCTTCTCCCAGGCCACAATGGACGGTTGGAAGGGAACCTCCCCCATCTAGGGAGCACCAGAGCCACCACCACTACCTCAGAGGTTGCGAAGAAAGCACAGCAGTTGGACCACAGTGGGCTCAGGGAGGGTGAGGATGGTGGAACAGAGGCACACACAGTCAGTTGTTCCACACCTCAATCCATACACCATTCTGGGGGAGCATAGCTCCCCTATGGATGCACCCGCAGAGGAGACTAAGGAGGCTGAGGACAACTGTCACAGGGAGGCCCACAGGAAGGAGGCAGAGCACATCACAAGGAAGGAAGCAGCTCCTGGTGGGGACTCAATTAGGGGGATAGAACTGGGGAGCAGGAAAAAACTGGAAGGCAGTGCCTGCCTGGTGCTATGGCTTGGGAGACAGGAAGCGCATCGGGATCACAAGAACAGCTGCACAGGAGTCTGAGCTGGACATCATTGTCCACCTGGGACAAATGACTTGACTCATCATGAGATCAGAGCAGTGCAGAAGGACTTTATGGAGATTGGGGAGGGCCTAGAACAAATGCTTACACACAATATCCTTCTCAGAGGTGCTGCCTGTCAATGGCATGAGTGAGGCGAGATACTTAGCACCATTCAGTTTAATGAATGGTTGAAAAAATGGTGGAGCACAGGGTTTGGCTTCATTGGGGACTGGGGTTCCACCTGGAGGGACACCAGCCTATACTGGCAGGATGGTCTGCATCTGTCCAGGAAGGGAACAAGTCTTTTGAGCAATCGGTTTAAATGCTTCATTGGCAAGCTTTTAAACTAGTCAAGGGGGAAGGTACTGATAAGCAGCAGGAAAATCCCAGCCTCTCCCTACAAAACAGGGTACTAAATGAGAAAAAGTCTGAGGTAGGAAGGTCAGTGGGGGATGATGCAAAAGAAGGTAAAGCCATCAAAAAATGGAGAGCAATGAGTACCAATGCTCATAGTCTGAGTAACAAGCTTCCTGAATTAGTGGCCTTGATGGAGGAGGAACATCTGGATATCGTGGCAGTCACAGAAACATGGTACACACAAAACCATGACTGGGACGTAAACATATCAGAATACACTATCTACAGGAGGGACAGGGAGGGTAAAAGAGGAGGAGGAGTAGCTCTTTACATAAGGGAAGGAATCAAAGCAACAGAACAAAAGGGAAAACAGGGAGGAGAAGAAGCTCTGTGGGTAAATTTGGAGACCGGCAATGGCACCACAATCCACACAGGGTTATACAGACCCCTTCTCAGGGGAGGAAATGGACAAGAAAATGATAGAAAGAATACTTAGAATGGCAGAAAAAGGGATATATTGCTGATGTGTGATCTGAATATGCCAGATGTTAACTGGAGTGCAGTTGCAGCAGCCACTTGAAGAGTGGGGTTATTCTAGATGCCCTACAGGGCATGCCTTGAACAACTAGTATTGGAGCCCACTCAAGAGGGAGCAATCTTAGACCTGGTTCTCTCAAATGGAGATGAAGAGAGATCACAGATGTAGAAGTGGGTAGCCATCTGGGAACTAGCAACCATCGAACAGTATGGTTCACAATAAACACAGCAATTGAGTCAAGCCATACAAAGGCAAAAGTACTGGACTTTAGGAGGGCTGACTTTGCTAAAAATGGGTGAGTGCCTAAAGAATGCACTAGCAAATGGGCAGGAAGGAGGGTGGAAGAACAATGGGAATAATAAAACTGCCATCACAGAGGTAACAAGCCTTTTGTGTGAAGCAAATAAACAAAACAAAACGATGTAAGAAACCACTGTGGTTCTCAAAGGAAGTGGCAGTGAAGGTTCAAGAGAAAAAGAAAGCATTCAGGAAGTACAAGGAATCACAGAAGGAGCAGGACAGAGAACTGTATCAGTTAAAGCAAAAGGATGCTGGGAAGGCAGTCAGAACAGCAAAGGCCCAAACCGAGGAAAAGCTAGCCAACTCAGTTAAGAAGGGGGATAAAACCTTTTATAGGTATATCAGGGAGCGAAGGAAGACCAAGGAAGGGTTAGTGAGGCTTAATAAGGGAGGGAGGGTGGGCAGAGGGTGACTGTGAAAGGCAGAGATACTAAACAAATATTTTGCTCAGTATTTACAAAGGAAGAGGAGGTACCTAAAACAAACAGCAGAACACTCTGGATACAGAAGTTGATACCAGCCCATTTACAGAAGAAAGGGCTCTGAAAGAACTCTTAAAACTGAAGGTGGACAAAGCAATGGGGCCTGATGGGATTCATCCCAGAATTCTAAAAGAACTAAGGTAGAACTAGTGACACCACTGACTACCCTCTTTAACAAATCATGGGAGGATGGGTGGTACCCGACGACTGGAGGAGGGCAGATGTGATTCCCTTCACAAAAGTGGGAGCAAGACAGAAGCAGGAAACTACAGACCTGTTAGTTTAACCTCAGTGGTAGGGAAAATGATGGAATCACTTCTGAAGGAAAGAATTGTTGAGTATCTAGAGGCCAGAGGGGCACAGGACCCAAGGCAGCATGGATTCACAGCGGGAAGGTCATGCCAGACAAATCTGATAGATTTCTTTGACTGGGTGACCAAAGTAGTAGATCAGGAAGGGGCTGTGGACATGGCCTACCTAGACTTTAGCAAGGCATTTGACACAGTCCCACACAAAAGATTAATATACAAGTTAGCCAGCCTGGGAGTGGGTCCCAAGATGACAGCCTGGGTAAAGAATTGGCTGGAGAATAGGACACAGAGAGTAATAGTAAATGGAGTCCACTCTGAAGAAATGGGGGTTACTAGTGGGGTATCGCAGGGTTCAGTATTAGGACCGGTCCTCTTCAATGTCCTTATAAGCGACATTGCAGAGGGACTGGAAGGAAAAGTATGTCTCTTTGCAGATGACACAAAGATCTGCAACAGAGTTGATGCACAAGGTGGAGTGGAAAGGATGAGAAGGGACTTGGCAAGGTTAGAGGAATGGTCAAATGTATGGCAGCTTAGAGTCAATGCTAAAAAGTGCAAGGTAATGCACCTGGGGAACAAAAACCCAGGGGAAGAGTACACAATGGGGGATGAGATACTAACAACAACAAAAATGGAAAGGGACCTGGGGGTAGTCATATCAGATGACCTAAAGGTGGGCAAGCAATATGAGAGGGCAGCAAGAAGGGCTGGGGGGATACTGGGATGCATAGGGAGAGGCATCACCAGTAGAAAACAGGAAGTTATTATCCCTCTGTACAGACAGTTGGTGAGAACCCATCTGGAGTACTGCATGCAGTTCTGGAGACCCAATCTCTGCAAAGGCATAGACAGGATGGAAGCTGTCCAGAGGAGGGCAACTAAAATGGTGCAGGGTCTGCACTGGAAGACATATGAAGAGAGACTTAAGGAGCTAAATATGTATAGCCTGGAGGAAAGGAGGGAGAGGGGGGACATGATAGAAACTTTCAAGTACCTCAAGGGAATCAACAAAGTCTAAGAGGGTAGCATCTTTCAAAAAAAGAGGTGTGCAAGAACAAGGGGGCACAATTTGAAGATAGAAGGGGGGCGGCTCAGAGGTAACTTAAGGAAGTACAGTATTTTTTCACAGAGAGGGTTGTGGATGCATGGAACGGCCTTCTGGAGGAGGTTGTGGAGTCAAAAACAGTGATGGAATTCAAGCATGCATGGGACAGTCATAAGGCAATTCTAGGGGTTGGGGGTAGGAAGAAGTAGATCTGCAGCTTATCCATTAGGTAGGGAAATGGGCAGACTGGGAGGGCCAAGTGGTCCTTATCTGCCATCAAAATCTATGTTTCTATGTTAGCCTCCTATATAAAAATTTAGTCTTTTACTAAGTTGCAGGTCTTACATGTCTCTGCCAGCTTTATTATTTTGTTACTGGATAAGGTGGATCAAAGGCTACTATTAATAGTTATGTGCCCCCTGTAAGTTCAAAGTTTTATCAGCAGAATATTTGGGTGTGTTTTTGATCATTATTGTATGCTCTTTATTTTAAGTTTCCTGACAGGGATATAATAATTATGGGAAACCTGAATGCTAGGATAGTAAAATTTGATAAGCTAATTAATAATTCTGTCCTTGGATACTGAAATACTTTACCAACTACAACCGTGCAGAAATATTAAAGATTAAAAGACTAGTAAGGTGGGATTAGCTTTCATAAGTATCTTAAAATCATTTTATTTGTATCCCTTAAATTGTAGATCAAAGGGTGATCTTAAGGGAAATTTTACATATATGACACCCATGGGTGCTTCACTTATAGATTTAATATTCTGATCCGGTTGACTACAGGTGCAGCATAGCTTAAGCTTATCTGTCAGTTCTGAAAGAAGTGATCATCTCCCACTTAGAGGTTTTTCTTCTAATCAGGCAGTTATGAGAACTCAGAAATAATAGAATTAAAGTATATGGAATTTTACTCTGTAGGAGGCTATAAGGAACATACTATGGGATTATTTTAAAGACATCAACTGGGAAGATTTAAGAGAACTTAAAGTGGAGACCCTGTGGGCAGAAATGTATAATCTTTTTTAAGAAGATAGAAGCAACACTTTATGAGAAAGTCCCAGTCGATGTGAAACTTAGCAGTAATAATGGATGGTTTAGTGCTGAATGCAGGAGATATAAAGCTCTTCTTAGGGGAATGATTAACGATACTAGAAATAGCAAAAATAGTAAATTATTGCAGGCCTTAAATCAAGAAAGGAAAAAAAAAATATATATATATAATTTATTTTTGAAGGATGAGAAGCAAATGTATTTTTCTTTACAATGGGAAAACATTGTAAAAGTTGTCCATAGGAAAGATGCGAAGGGCTTTTGGAATTTAGTTGCAAAAGGTACCAACAGTTATAAAGAAAGTTTGGATTCCTATATTTCAGAAGAGCTCTGGACCCAGCCTTGTTGTAGCATATTTTATGATCTCCATGCTGACAGTTTTTTACCCTCTGAATTACGTGTTCTGGATACAAATAATTTTCCTCTGATAGGAAAGAAGTGTATTTGGTAATTAAATCTTTTAAAATGAAGTATGTCCTGGGTCCAGACAAAATCCCTGCTGAGGTGTATATTTGTAACACTTCTTCATTGTGTAACCCATTAATTATCTTTTATAATAAGTATGTATTGTAAGATTGTATCCCAAATACTTGGAGAGGGGCTAAAACAGTGCCAATTCATAAGAAAGGAGATAAAGCTAACTCTGCTATGTACAGACCAATAAGTCTTTTAGATATAAACCTGAAGATCTTTTCTAAGATCATTTTGAAAAGATTAAACCATCAAATTAAACAGACAGGAGGGTTACGTGAACTGCAAGTGGGTTTTTGGAAAGGGTGCTGTACTGTAAACAATTGTTTTATTTTTTGGCACCTAACAGAAAAAATATGTGTACATTAGGAAACAGTATGTTATTTTTGTAGATTTTTCATCTGCATTTGATTCCTTATCTAGAGGTATTTTATAGGCATTAGTGAAGGACTGTGGAATTAGCCCTGTTCTGATTCATATTATATATTATATGTATAGTGATACTTGGGTAAGAATAATGCTTGGGACTAGGGGGACAGATCTTGTATGAGATCCCCACAAATAAAGAGGAGAGACAGGGGTGTGTTTTGGCCCCCACCCTTTTTTGCTAATTTATTTATCGTTTGTTGAGAGATTTCATATACTTGGAGTCAGGTTCCCCTAAAATTAATATTTTTCATTGCCCAGCTATGGCCTACGCAGATTATCTTTATTTTATCATCTCTGTCAAAGGGGGTCCAGAGAAAAAACTGGACTCCCAAATGTAAAGGCAAGTGAGCTGAAACTTAAGGTTAATCTTACCAAAACACAAGTAGTAATTTTTGGTTCTAAGAAAGCTAATGGGAATTGGATCCTAGGGGACCATAGTTTAGAAATAGTCTCAAGTTCTGTTCACTTAGGATTGATTTTTTCTTCAAATGGTTTTTGGACTAAACATACTGATGTGATAGCGGAAAAGGCCTAGAAAACAGTCTTAGGTCTTAAAAAAATTTATTATTTTTATGGTGGTAATACCCTAAGACCCTTGCTGGATGTTATAAGAACTAAATATTTAACACAACTATTATATTGGGCAGAGGTCTGCAATATTAGTGCTAGGCAAAAACTGGTTATACCAATATTTAAATTACTCAGATCGGCAATTGGAATTGGGCACGCTGTGCCTGCCTCGTATGACAGATCAGAGCTTGGTATAGCAAAAATTAATTCAATTATGGATACAAAAAAATCAGTTACTGGCTTCAGATAACTAGAATGTTGAAACATAGAACCCCACACCTGTGACTTGAGGAAAAAAGAGCTGGTATAATCTAGAATGTAGCAGGCCTATTTGGTTTAAAGCTCTTACTTCTAAACTGAACTTCAATGTTTGGGGAATAGCAATGGGGTATGTAGTGCTTGTGTAACTTGTAGTACTTTTTGTGGCTTTACTCTGTTCCCACCCTTGAGTAGTAGGTATGTAGGTAGGAATTTGTAGGGAACAGAAGGCCCATGAACAAGGGTAAGAAGAGCACTGGAGGAGGAGGAGGAGGGGATGGTGGTGGACAAAAACACTTCCTAAGCAAGGGAGGTGCATTTGTGGGGGGTTTAAGGAGAGGTTGTGGGAGGAGCTATTGCCCACATTGAACCCTGGGCTAAGCTCTCCCATTCAATGTTTGGGGAACAGCAATGGGATATTTAGTACTTGCGTAACTTGCAGTGCTTTTTGTGACTTTACCCTATTCCCACCCTTAAGTAGTAGGTATGTATGTAGGTAGGAATTTGTAGGGAATAGATGGCTCAAAAAGATACCTCCTCCAACTCACGCAGAGTATGACCCCTGGCACTCAGGAGAGGAAAACCCCCCAGGTGGAGGAAACCTCTGAGGATCCATGGACATAATTCTGCCCATCCTCTGGGCACACTAAGAGGAGAAGGACCTGGTTCTAGCAACCATAGCTAATTTGAGGAAGGCAAGCTTCTTGAAGATGATGGTCAATCCTTGATCCATAGATGATGCAAACTGAACGATGATCCTGAGGTTGAAGAGTAGGTCTTTTCTGAAGGAGTGGTAGAATCCTGAGTATGAAGCAGATCCAGTTGAAGAAGGGTGAATGAAGTTCAGTTTTCCGAGGTGATGAAGGATGGCTGTCCAAAGGGATTGCAGGAGTGTAATGAGCAGGAAGAGCATGGGTTTATAGATTTGCTACTAGACTGTGAACGGTGGGAAAAGCGATGATTTGTGAAGTTATTGGTGAATGATCCAACTTGTGTAAGGTTTGATGTTTGAGGAAAAGTCTGGAGGTAAGGAATTCCGTAGTGAACGATGAATTGCTTAGTAAGCATCCTTAATGTAGAAAATGAGTAGAGGAGAGTCTTTGAGTGCCTGATGGGAGTAATGTCATGAGTAATTTTTAGATGAATAGAGGAAGACTTGCAGATGCCGTCCAGGTGGTAGACGAATATATATAGAGAGAATGATTGGAAGTTCGGTATAAGGAATTAGATGGCTTATTTGGGCATAATGTCATAACTATACTTGTATAAACTCTGCTGATACGCTGGCTGAAGTAAAGGTGGGTATTTATGAGGCGTGATTGTCTGTGAGATGCACTGTGTGGCTTATAGTTGGTTAGATTTATGGTAATCTGATACTGAAATACTTGGGGGCAGCTCAGAGGTGGATATAGAAGAGTCTCAAGGCTGGATTGGTAGTGAGGTCAAGTAATGTGGAATGACAGAGGATTTTTAGGGCTATGGTTGCTTTAAGACCTTTTGAGAGGTATGATTGGGATAGTGAATTTGCCTCAATGATTGCAGAATTCTGAATTGAGAAATGGTGATAGTCTTCACTGGAGGGAGTAAAGGAGATAATTTGTGAAGGATAGGCTAGAAGGACCACTGGATAGACAGCTAGCTTGGCTAATGGAAAAAAGATGAAGAAATGCATATCATTGTATGTGGTATGGTGATGTCTGGGAGTTAGAAAACAGTGGTTTGGGTAGGATGATATTAGTAAGCAGCTAGGTACTAGAGTTCTAATGATGAATGGTTTGGAAATTGGCTGAGAAGGTCTTAGGATGACCAATGTCTGATAAGTACAGACCCGTGAAATTCTTTTAATTTTTTATAATTTTTCTTTTTATTTTTCTGGAATTTCTTGTTAATGCTTTTTATTCATTGAAAATTTAGTTTTATTTCTTGTTATCATACTTACATTCATAAACTACCTCAAAATGACCTTATACACACTAGAAATCACATTCCTAGTATACTATATTGTATTAAGCAGCATTATGCTGTCGTCTTGCAAGGTTTTGTGACTAAAACAATTTTGTTGTCGCTTCCTTGTGGACCATCTCTGTAGTAACAACGGAGTCTAAACAACAACTGCTGCAAGCATTTATTTAGGTTTTGCCCTCCAAAAAGCAGTTTTTTCACTTTATGCATGTGTTTTTTTCATTTTATTGCTTTTATATGCTGAATGTCTTGATTTGTCTTGTTATAAAAAAAAATACCTTGAATGTCTTGTTATACCTTGAATTTCTTGTTATTTCTTTTTATACCTTAATTTCTTGTTATTTCTTGCTATTTCTTATTTAAGAAAAACATGGGTCTCTCCTGATAAGGAAGAAGGAGTCGAGTAATATGGTCAACAGAGTTGATGTTGGTAGGAGAGACTGGAGAAAGTAAATTGGAAGATGTCCATGGTGGCATAAGATATCTTGCGAGTCTCTGGATCCATAGCAGCAATAATGGTTATGAAGTTGGAGCATAACAGAAAATTGTTGGTCCTTCTGCTTTTGAGGATAGCCTGTGATGGATGGTAGACAGGGAAGTTCCCAGTGATTGAATGGACACTAATCGCCGGGAGTATTCAATAGAGAGATGGAAATTCTTCTAGCATCCAGTCGAATGAGATTCTAGAATGAACGAGGGGAGCTGATTAGGCAGTATAAAAAACTCTATGATAACTTAAGAGTTCCTGAGGCATGTTATCCAAGGGACGTATGCTAGAAGTAGTTTCCTTAGGTGAAATGAACATGATCCTTTGAGTGTTGGATGGGAGCTGTTAGAATGGCCAGAGTAGGAGTGTGGGATAGATACTGGAGGAGTAGCTGACCAGGTAGGAATACTGGCCAGAGATATGGTAGTATATCCAAGAGAGCCATAGCAACAGGTCAAAGCCCCGAGCCTGCAAGGCAGAGATGAAAAGGTTGCTATCCGAAGATGGAAGGAAAGTCTGGAAAGAATCCTGATGAACTGAAGGGCAGATCCGGGAAAGTGCCGAACTGATTGAAGCTGGATGACATACAGTGCAGGAAGGAACAGGATCGAGTCAGATCCTCTGTGAATGGCAGTGGAATGTGGGAAGGCTGTAGCAAGTCACTAGAAGATGATCCATGGAAGGTCAAGGAGCGAAGCCAAGTACTAAGAGCAACTGGGTTGTGGTACATAAGTCCTACATCTGAGGAAGGCTTCAAATGATGAGAGAAAGGATGGAAGATGCTGGAGGGAAGAAGGATAAAGTTCCCTCATCTGGAGGAGAAAGTACACTTATACAGCAACTGGAAGAGGTGACCAGCAGCAAGGAAGTCCCAGAGGCAGTCAAACTGGATTGAGATAGATACCGAACCAGCTGGCAAGATGCAACACATGAGGGAATGGATGCCAAGGAATTTGAGTATGATGGTCCATGGAAGAGCGGATGGTGAGTGGTGAGGAAGGATGCAAGTTAGTTAGAATAAAGGGGTCCTACATCTGGAGCGAAGTGGTAATCTGGTAAGATATGGAAAATGCATAAAGAGGGACCTGCAAGCCCAGAGGCAGGCTTCTAATCGAGGTAGCTGAGGTGAGATGACCAGGGCATGATGCTCCAGATAATTGCTGAGGGTGAAGGTACATTCGGTACACGGCTCAGGTCGAGGAGGGAGCAGCAAGCATTGGTCCAGTAGACTGCAAATAGGATTGAAACCGTTGATTGTAGAAATGAGCTTCCAGGCTTGGTAATCGAGGAGAGAGAACTAGTATCCGATACCACTCGGCAGAGGTAGGAGGATGGAGGGAAATAAGTTAATGAGGTTCAGTTTCAGATAAGAAATGGCAATCAGGCATAGGACAGGATGCAGTGAACCAGTGGATCCAGAAACAGGCTACCACATCTAGGTGTCGGTGAGATGACCTACAGACGATGTTGTCAGGTAGAGCCGAGAGGTGGAAGACAATTAGAGTACAATGGTCCCGTTCCAGAAGGGAAGTGGTTACCCATATCAGATAGAGGATGCAGAAAGTGGAAACAGAGATACAAACTTAAACTCTTGACCAGGGAAGTCAGTGTGACGAGACCTGAGGGGAGACTGCAGGCAAGGAAGAATGGAGATTACGAGCTGGATGAGGTCCAGTTCCAGAAGGGATGTGGCAACCGATAGCAGGTCAAGAATGGATATGAAGCAGTGGAAAGTAAACTCAGGCATCCATTCTGGATGGTCGAGGCGAGATGATCCTGACTGGATGCAGTGAGGAGAGGTAGGATGATGAGAGTCCGTAGTTGAAGAAGTTCCGTTCCTGAAGGGAAGCGGCAACCCTCATCGGGAATAGGAGGCAGATAGTGGAACAGTCGAATGCAGATTCAGGCTCCCAGCCGTGGAATAGGACCATGTATTGAGGCTGCAGACTAGGGAGGATGGAAAAGGCAAGTCGGATAAAGGCAAGTTCCTGAAGGGAAGCAGCATCCAGATAACAGGCTGAGAATACATAAGGTTGAAGCGATGGAATGTAGATTCGGGTATCGTGCCAGCTGAGGCAAAATGTTCTTGACTTGAGGCAGCTGAGTCATAGGTAGGATGATGAGGGTACATAGGGTGAAGAAGCTCCATTCCCGAAGGAAAGTGGCAACTGGTATGAGGTAGAGAAGGCATGGTATGACTCATTAGAGCATAGACATGGCTCCCATCCCTGGTAGTTGGGGCAAGCTAACCTTCACTCAATGCTGTCCAGCAGAGTTAGGGATGGAAGATGTCAGGTCAGTATGTCATAGGAGGTAGTAGTTGTAATGGAATCCCATCCCTGGTAGACAGGGGAAGCCTACTTTCGCTCAGCACCCCAGAAGTTGTGAGTTAGGGACGGAGTCTGGAATACTGCTGGTATGGGCTGGCAATAGCACAAACACAGCTGTAAAGAGAGAATAGATGTATGACATGAAACAGGGAGAGGATGATGAATCAGTAATTGACATGGTGGGAAATACTTAGACTGGTAAGTATGGTAGGCACAGAACAGAGATGAAGTATAGGGGGAAGTGCGTTGGAGCATAAAATGGAGGAAGGAAAAACACGTAGAAAAAGGCACAAATGAGGGAAGGCAGGTAATTATAACAATTGAGGTTGTAAGCTGCAGGAGAGTCTGTTTTGGTTGGTAAAGAAATGTTTGGAATGGCAGTGTGGGGCATTTTGTTTTCTTCCACAGGGTTCCAGTTACCAACCAGATCCATTCTCCAGAAGGAGCTTCAGGTAACAGATTGAAAACAAACATGGAGTAACGTGTCAAGCTGATGTCCACGAGAAAAATAGGTGCATTTGAAGTATGTAGGCAAGATATGTCTACAAATTAGAAGAGAGATGTAATAGTCCTGTGGTACTAGAGTATAGGATGTATAATGTCAATGGAATAGGTGGAGGTATAGGTATTGGAGGCGGAGGTGGAGCACAGGTACTCCTTCCCCGTCATCCTGAGGGGATATTGTGAAAGGCCCTGCAGAGTCAGTATAAGAAGCAACCAGGATGAGAATCAAGATAAGATGAATGGGAATAGCAGAAGTGGGCAGAATGAGACAAGCACTGCACCGCATGTTATACAGTGGTGTAGATGACAAAGGCAGGCCTGTCATACGCCCCAACCCCCACCCCTTATCACAAAAGCGAAGTGGTGGTAATAGAAATGAAATCCAAGATACTACTGGGTTGCATCTGCACTGGAAATCCAAAGCCAGACCTGAGAGATGGCATAAGGATGGTAAAATAATTAGCATGTCCTGTCAATTGTACCAAAAAAGTAGTAGCCCCAATAAAGTAAATTGGTGCTATGTGAAGTGACCCAGGTGACATATAAACAAATGATCAATGGTGAATGCAGACTGTATGTGGGGAGCGGTACTTCCAGAGTGTGGAAGGTTGATTCAGAGTCCCTTCACTAATGAGTAGGTAGTGAGGAGCAGGAGAAGCAAGACATGTCCATGGCCGTGATCCTGGTTATGGAGGAGGAGCCCACAGGCCACTGTAGTCGATGAGGCAAAGGGGATGCTTGTGGGGTGGACAGGAAGAGGGAGTGCATGTGGAAGGGAAGGAAGGGTGGGACATGTGGGGAGGAGCAAAATGCTCGTAAGTGGTGGTCGGAGGGAAGGTAAAGAAGCCCAAAAGAAAAAAACATGGAAAAGGGGAACCCAGAAAAGGGGGGGAAGCAAGGATGGGATCAGGGAGGCAGCAGGAGCCATGGAGGAGGAAACCAAAGAGAAATGGGAAGAGCAGGTAGGCACAAACACACATGGAAAAATGAAGACAGGAGGGGCAAGGGTAAGGCACAGGTGGGGAAAACGAACCAAAGTAGCAACAAGCACAAGGAGGCACAGCCAGATGAGCCATACAGAGAGCTCAGGGACAAAAACACTCCCTAAGCAAGGGAGGTGCGTTAGTGGAGGGTTTAAGTAGAGGCTGTGGGAGGAGCTATTCCCCATCTTGAACCTCTGGCAAACCCCTCCCAAACTATGATTTGATCATACTCTGTAGGTATCTGGAAGAGAATGTTACCTTCAGCTTGAGATAAATACTGTATATCAAGACAAAGAATAGTAACTTTTGGGTTAAATTAGATCTAGAAAATATTACCAGATCCAGATACTCAACAAAGTTCGCAGTTAATAATATCAGTTTTGGTTATAAATAATATTTGGATGTCCTTATTGATCCACAGTTAAGGAGGGCCTTCATAAAGCATAAATTTGAGTTATTTGACATTAATGCTCATGCTGCTAGGTTTAACAGAACTGCCAGTATTGATATAAATTGTCATTCACATGAGGTAAAAAGGATCTAATACATATCATGTGGTACTGTTCGTGGTACAACAAAGCAAGGAAATATTGGTTGGGACCTTACAGCTACATAGATTTATGGAGAGAAGTAGACCGGGCTTCAATTACAACTACAGTATTCTCCTAACGACAGAAGACAAATGGATTATAAGTAGATTAGCAAATTTCTTTCTAACTATTGGAAAAGTAAGGAAGAGAATGATTTTAAAATTAACATCTAACCGATACTGTAACAGTTAAAGGCTTTGAGGGATCTGCGCTGTACAGCTGAATTGACTTCGCAGGTATTTGAATATATTTGAATTGTAATCATGATCAGTCTTTCTATCCCTTTTTAAAAAATAATTTAAGTGATGTTAATTGATATCTGATTTGTTAGATGTTTATGTGAATGTATTTGTTGTACCTGATCGTTTTATTGTAATAACCTTTTAATTATAGTTGATCAAATAAACTTGAACTTAAACTTGATTCCCCTACTAATGGTACAGGATAACAGTGGAGTTTTGCTGCCCACTTATTCAGTTCCCAACAGTTTGGTCTAAATAGCAATACAAAAGAACATGTTTCTACCAAACTCTTTCCCCAATACAGAAATGTAGCTACACATCTGGAAAAAGTATGGAGTGAAATGGTATGTGTGGGCAGCGAACTCCATTTTTATCCTATACCCAGGTGTATAGGAAACAACTTTCATTGACATCTGTTAGCATCCAAACACTATTATCTGTCCTTGGTGGGGGTTGGGGGACAATGGTCTGCTGAGGGCAGTACACTGGTTGTGTGGAGACAGTGCTCCATGACTAACAAGCTCCAGTATCTGAATCAGGGAACTAGAACTTCCCCCCCATTCATGTCATCAACAAATAGTTTACAAAATTCAGTTTGGTGGCTTTTAGTACCTTTGGTCCTTTGATTATATCTGTCTCTGTCTGAATGTATTTTGGAATGCAAATACGAGCTCAGTTCAGGGCTTACTTCCCAAAGTTTCACATTCTTGTTTTGGAAAAATGTAAATATGTTGCTTTACACAAGTTTCCATGGCCACAAAGGTCTGTTGCCTTCATCAGGTTCTTTGGCAATGCAGACTGCCAAGGCAAATGCTGAAGAGATATTAATGGCACTTAAAACTTGTGTACTAAAAATCTATGTACAGGACCTCTGTTTCAGTCCCTCTCCTTCTTCTGCCTCCCCCAGACACTGCCTTTGTTTTCTACTGCCTCTCATACCCATCTCCCTCCTCCTCCTCCTCCTTTCCTAACCCTCTTGCCCCCTTGTCTTGCTGGTGCCCCAGTTATGTACAAAAACCTCCGTATTTCAGCTCTTCTACTCTCTGCTGTCTTTTTAAAAATGTTTTTACTATCATACTGTATATAATTGTTAGGGGCAGGCATCTACTCACTATGCCTTGTGTAGTCTTTGCATCGAAGTTTAAAAACATCACTCCATCACACTTAACACATATACTTTATCTTTCATGACAGCTGAAGTCTGTTGAGAAAAACTGCTGAAAACTCACCTTTGGCAAAAGGCCAGATTCAAGATGCTGGCACTTCACTGGCAAAGGCTGCTACTTGAAGGGTTGAGAGCAGCTTATCCATACAACAAAATAATGGATTTTTTATGGGCATCCATATACAACAAGCATTTGTCTACACTGAGAGGTTGTTATGGCAACCAGGAACCTTCAAGAGCGAAGCTCAAGAAGTTTGCTGGTTGCCATAGAAAACTTGGCATAGACTTGTCATTGTATGGATGTCCATAGATATCTTTTATAGTGTATGGGTATCCTTGCTCATTTCAAACACTCTGCCACCTTCAGTGAACTGGGGATGAGGCGTAGGCGCTTGAGGGTTGGTAGTGACTCAAATTATTGATTCAGTGTGCTGCAGCTTTTTCTCTAAGTTAAAGTGAAAAAAAAAAAAAAAACAGCTGCCCCATGACTAAAGGGTTCCAGTATGGAGCCAGATCTGAAAGATTGTGTGTCCAGCATGTAGTACTTCATGGCTTCAGGCTAGCAATCCTCTGCTGTGGTCCTTTAGCTGACGGGCCATAGCTAAAGGGTATCACAATGTGAGCTTCGCCGTGCGGTGGCAGTTGGCAGGATATGCTGCACCCTAAATGTGACACCCTAAGCAGCCCTGTAATGTAATATAATTAGAGTACAAGTTAAGTAAAGTATGTAGTTTGTTCAAGTGTGAGACTGCAGCACCCAGCATCAAGACATGAAAAATATTAAGTAAACTGTAGGTTAAATAATACTAGATATAAACGGATTATGCTGAGGGGTGGGCAATTAATAGTATAAATTATAAAAAAGGGGCTAAAAGGGACATATTGTTTTTTAGTGCATCTTTAAATAGCACACATTACATTTCATTCTTTATTCTAAATGTGTAATTATGCATTGATACTGGGGTGCATTAACTAATTTTTTATAGGCAAAAAGTAGTAGTCAGATTCATTGTCTTAAATATTGTAAACCAAGTAATGCTGGGTGAAAGTTAGTATTCGTTAATTAAAGAGCCTGCAAAGAATTGCAGCAGGTGGGGCATTGCCTGTGGGAACAGCCTGACTTAACACGTAAGGTGGCAGCTTAGTTAGTTAGGTAGATGATCACTAAGGGTGGGGGTAGGCAGCCAGGTAAGAGATCCCTGGGGGCAGTGGCATAGGGTTGGAGGGGAGGAGTTTACAGTGGGCACATAATTTGGCTGGGTGAGAAGAGAGTCTTTCTCTTGCTCTATACCCTTTGGTCAGAAACCACCAAAACCCACTCTTGAAAAGCAGGGTGTGGAACTGTGTAGGGCATCAGGGTACTCACTGTACTATTAGAGTGAATTGTCTTTAGGGTTGAGAAGGAATTTATTTGTTTTTTTGCCACAAAGTTTTCCTGGTTTTGCCTTCTCCAGGAAGGATTAAAAATGAATTCATTTAAGTAGTTAGAGTTAGGATTTTACAGTCATGTAACAAGTGGTGGCACGGTAGTCTCATATGGTTTGCCCAGATGGGTAACATGGAATCACACATCATTGTAGGCAGATCACACTGAGGCTGGCAAAAGGTGAGGGCCCAGATGTCTGGAGCTTCCCCTCTGAGTAGTAGTTGGAGGGATAGTCTTGTTGTGCATTTCTTACGGTTCTACAGTGCCCTCTAATGGGGGAGAGTGCATCGGCAACTGGCCCAGAGCCATCCCTTAAGCTCTGGAGGCTTATTGCCTCGTGGAGTTCATACCCATTCTGTTGGCTCCCCTGGGGGTAAAGAGATGGCCGTTATGATGATGGTTTGCTTGATGAATGACTTGCCATGACTACCTTGCTGCACACATCACACAGACTTGGCTGTAACTGACATTACATACTGTTTAATAAAACATGGCTGTGGGCATTTTTCTCCAAAGCACATTGTCTGTCTCAGTCTGTTCAGGTGGGGGTAGTGGTAGGGGGATATTGTGACCTATAAGAAAATGTAATGTACTAACTTTAATAAAGAGTCAAAGACGTAGCTACAGAGAAGATAGAAAACCAATTGGATAGGCCCAAAATCCCCAGATAAAGTAGATGGAACAGAGGAGTCAGGATTAAAGGGGAGGATGTAGGCTCTACCAAAGTTAGGAACCGGTAAGAGGGTTACTATAGGGAACACAGGTAATAACCTATCTAGGATAAGGTTAAAAGTTGGTTTCAGGGATGAAAAGGGATGAGGTAGTAGGAACACGGGAATAGGAAGAGAAGAGGTAAATGTCTTAAACGAATGTGCACAGATACTAAGCAAAGGAAGGTTATTGATATTATTTACTGTAATGTACTAAGATGTAACAAGGAGTCACTGATTAGTTGGAGGGAAAATAACAAATAAGTGTGGTAGGTCCAAAGCTTCACCAAGTAAAGTGTGTCAAACATGGTGGTCTGGATTAAAGAGTACAGCATAAGGTCTGATGAAGACAGGATGGGAATAGGTTAGGTTAATATACAGTAAGCAGGAGATGCCTCATTTAGGGTAAGGTTACAAATTAGTGCATGGAAATAAATGGGGGTACAGTCGTAGTAACATGTGAGTAGTAAGGAGGTGGAAGAATAAATCAAACTTGCATCGACACCAAGGGAAAGAAGGTGAGGAACATGGGAGTGTTGCAATGCAACGGTTGTGGTGAAGCAGCCTTTAGGGAAATCTACTGACTGGGGTGCTGCCACATGTGTACTCATCTCTTTGAGTTGCAGGCACAGGTTGCTGGACTTAGGTCTGAACTGGTGAGAGTACACTGCACATTCTGTACCGCCCATGGGCAACCAGTCCATTGTCACTTCCCCAGAGGATGCTGAGACAGAGGTAAAGCGGATGGACCATGGTGGGGTCCAGGAGGGTGGGGGTTGTTGGGTAGGGGGCATGCCCCTCTGTCTACACCACCTGCATAACACATTCACTTTACTGGCAGGAAGGGGTAACCTAGAGGAGGCATCCATCACAGTGGAAAGGAAAAAGGCTGAAGTTCTCAGAAGGAGAGAACTGGAGGAGGGAAGGGGAATAATCTAGCCAAAGAGGAAGCAGCTGCTAGTGGGGGACTCAGCTCTAAAAGAGATAGACTTGGGAGCTGGAGGGGGAAGGTAGGTAGGTGAGGTGCTTGAGGGGTGCCTGTTCAGGGAGAGATGAAGAGAGGATTCTGAGATTGCTAGAGCAGCGGGAATGGGGAGGGAGCAGGATATCATTGTCCATATTGGGATGAATGATATGGCATGAGAGAAGACAGGAGTAGTAAAGGGAAAATTCAGGGAGCTGGGGAGGAGTATCAAGCAAGTAGCAAATCTGGTGGCTTTCTCTGAGGTGCTACCTGTCTATAGCTGGGGAGAGGCAAGGAAACTCTACACCAGGGCTTTTAATGAATGGTTAAAAATATGGTGTATGGAGGAAGGTTTTGGATACAACGGGGACTGAGGATCCACCTAGAAAGATATGGGCCTGTATGAGAGGGATGGCCTGTATCTTTCTAGGGAGGGGTATGCAATCAAATCAAACTAATTTTATTTTTAAAAGTGCCTTTCCAGAGATCAAGGCACTGTAAATAGACATAAATAAACACAAACAAAAATCTTGAAATCCAAATTAATAAAATCATGCATAAAACTTAGAATTTACAGCAGTATTAAATACTAAAATCCCATCAGTTAGACTCATCCGGGAATGCTAGGCTAAACAAATAAGTTTTGAGGGCTGATTTAAAAATCTGGATGGTCAGACACTCTTGAACTCAATGAGGTAGAGAATTCCACAGTTATAGGGGCTGCAAACTTAAAAGATCTGGCCATAGATGTCTTCAGTCACACCCTGGGAATCTCTAGCAATCCCTTGTCAGTGGATTGGAGTGGGCAGGGCAGTAGGGAGAAAGGAGGTCTTTCAGGTAGTGGGGTCCCTGTTCCTGTAGAGCTTTATAGGTCAACAAACCGACCTTGAAGGTGATCCGCCACTGTACTGGCAGCTAGTGCAGTCCGCGGAGCACAGGTGTAATGTCACTGGTCCTAGAATTACCAGTCACAAGCCTGGCCACCACATTCTGCTACCAGCTGCAAGCGGCGGATGTCAACCCCCAGTAACCCTAGGTACAGGGCATTGCAGTAGTCAAGGTGGGAGGTCACGAAGGAGTGGACCAATGTTGGAAGATCATCAGGAGTGACCAGGTGTTTTGGTTTTTTTTTTAACTAAGAGAGACACGCTAAGCTGAAAACTTGTTTACAGGTGTGACCTGCGAGCACAAGGAAGTTAAGTGACTTGCTCAGGGTCACACGGTATGCAAGTGGGGGTTGTGGGATTCAAACCCAGGTCTCCAGGTTTGCGGCTCAGAGCCTCAAACCACTGCGTTATACTGCCTCCATGAATATCGCCTGTTTCACCCGGGCGATATCCCTCAGATGGTAAAATGAGGTCTTGACAACAGCTGACACTTGCGATTTTAGGGTCAAACCATTATCAAAAATAATGCCTAAGTTACGCACCCGGTCTGATGTAGCCAGCTGAACGCCCCCAAGCCAAAGCCCAGGAGGTTGTCCAGCTGACTAACCTGCCTCCCGATGATCTGGATCCACCACCATTTTTCGTTGGGTTCAACCTCAGACAGCTGGCACTCATCCAGTCCTGGATATCAGCGAGGCAGTTGTTAAACACCGAGATAACATCATCCTGCTTGGGTACAAAAGACATGTATAGCTGAGTATCATCTGCGTAGCAGTGATAACTCAGACTGTACCACCTAATAATGCCTCCCAATGGCAGCATGTACACTGCAAACAACATGGGTGACAAAATGGAGCCCTGTGGAACCCTGCAGGATAGGTGGAGAGCATCAAAGGAAAAAATCCCAGTGACCACTCTCTGAGTCCTACCCTCGAGGAATGATTGAAACATCTGAGGACCGTACCTGACAGTCCACAGATGAACTGCAGGTGTTCCAATAGCACACCATGGCCCACAGTGTCAAATGTTGCAGAGAGATCAAGGAGGCCCAAGATGGAACGAGTCCTCCGATCTCTCGCTATTAGGCGATCATTAAGCACGTGGACAAGGGCCATCTTGGTGTTATGCCTCTTCCTAAATTCAGACTGGAGAGAGTCATAAACATCATAGGTGGAAAGATGATCATCCAGCTGCAGTGCAACCACCTTCTCAATAACCTTGCCCACAAAAGGCAGGTTAGAGACAGATCTTTAGTTAGTCGGACAGTCTGGGTCAAGGGAGGGCTTTTCCAGGAGAGGTCACAGAACCACCTCCTTTAGGGGATCAGGAAGTTCCCCCTCTCCAATGAACCCCCAGACAATCTCAGCCAGTACTGGGCCAATATCCTCCATGCAGCCCACAAGGAGTCACGTTGGGCCTGGGTCCAAACTACAGCTGGTTGGCCGCAATGTCTGAATAATCATTACGATGTCCATGAATTCCAGCTGGCCGAAGTTGGACCAAGCAAATCGAGTACTCACAACCTCCTGCCAAACTTCGCAACACACATTAGAGGGGTCTGGGCTGATCCCGGACCTGATGGTGGCAACCTTATCTGTGAAAAACTGAGCAAACTCATCACACTTCTCTTGTGAAAAAGATCTCTCAGGCTGAAGAAACATTAGATTGCACAATCTGTCAACAGTGTGGAAGAGCTGAGCTGGTCAATTTTGCACAGCAGCAATCTCCCTGGACAGGAATTCTGCCTTCTTACAGGAGATTGTCAATTGGTAGACTGTATAATGGTCCATCTATCTAAGCCTGTCAACCTCCAGTCCCGATTTCCGCCAAGCCCTCTCTAGCCTTCAACACACTCTCCTCAACTTCATCAAGGCCCCATCAAATCATGTGGACCTTGGGCGAAGAGTGAGGGGATGAACACGACCAGGAGCAATGGAATCCAGGGCCTCTGACACTGCCTTATTATAGGCAAGTACCAGTTCCCCTGGATCCATGCATTCACTCGGCAAACTCGACAGGTCCAGCACCACCATTAGGCCCTGTGGAGTCACACCCCTTAAAGGGCAGTACTGGACAATCTTTCTATGGGCCAACCTATTAGGGGGAGCCATGAAACTGAACCCTATGGTGTGATGGTCAGACCACCTGACTGGTTCTATCACCAAGTCGGAGATCTCCATCCCCAGGAGGAACACCAGGTCCAATGAGTGACCACAAATGTGGGTTGTGGAGGTAACTACCTGTGTGAGGCCCAGCGAAGTCATAAGTTGGAGGAAGTCCTGACCAAAATGTGAGAGTTCATCGTCGATCCATGTATTGAAATCCCCCAGAATCAACCATCTGGGGGATCCCAATACCACATCGACAATGAAGTCTGCGACTTCCTGTAGGAATTCTTTCCCATCCCTGGGTGGATGGTAGATGAGCAGTATCCTGAACCCCATGATACACTCAAAGGATCCGGTGTACCCCAGTGGCACATCCACAAGGCCCAGTTCCAATCTAAAACAGATGGCTACACCCTAGCCCCTACAATCCATTCTTGGGTGGTGTATCACCGAGTACCCAGGTGGAACTGCTGAGGCCAGTACTGGGCCAGCATTCTTGTCCAGCCAGGTCTCAGTGATGCATGCCAGGTCTGATGTCCCAACAAGATCTGCTATTATTGCAGTCTTGTTCTTAATGGACCTGGGGTTACATGACACCGACTGAGTAGGATGAGCAGTTGAGGAAGAACGCGCCACCTGCCTGCACACAGCAGAACCCTTGGATATGGGAACCAGGCAAGGAGGACTCCTATCCTGTTCTCATTTCACCCCAGGGCATCTCTTTGCCCCCACCACCCCAATCTGCCCACTCCTCTCCATTCCCCCACCAGGCTCGGCTCCCCCCCTTCTTCCTTCTCCTGATTATCCCCCTTTATGGAAGGTTTAAATGCTACATAGGTGAGCATTTAAACTAGATAGGTAGAAATGGAGAAACTGAAGGAGGCATAAAGTGCCTCCCCTAAATGTTAAGAGGTTAAAGTGGAAAGAGTTAGGGATGAAAGATCATAGTAGAGAAAACTCCCCTAGATCTGATGCGTAGAAGGAAAGGGACAAGAAAGAAGAAAGTGGGAATATAAAGCAGGCAGAGGAGAATATAGGATTAATGGGGTCCAGAGATGGTGAAAATAATAAAGGAAATGATGAGTTAAGGGGTATGACAGTAAACAAATCAGACAGGAGTGGGCAGGAGAGGCAGGGGAGTAGACAAGGGGAAGAAAGAGTTGGAAAGCAATGTGCACTAACACAAGGTGGCTTGGAAATAACATTCCAGACCAGGAAGTCACCATGGCAAAGGCTAATCTAGATTTAGTGGCTATAATGGCGCCGTGGTATACTGAGCACCACAAATGGGAAATGAACATACCAGGATATACTCTGTTCAGGAGAGACAGAGAAAGGAAGAAAGGAGGAGGGGTTTTATTATATGTGAAGGAGGTTATCAAGGCCATAGAGATACAGGTGCACAAAAAGGAGAATGAGGGGCTGGCAGTATAGCCTAGAGGTTAGAGTAACGAGCTGTGAATGAGCTTGGTACATCAGGCAAACCTGGGTTTGATTCCCACAACCTCCACTTACATACTATGTGACTCTAAGCAAGTCACTTAACCACCGGAGTGCTCCTGGGTCACCCCTAGAAGCAGGCACCTTACCTGGTAACCAGAAAAAATAATAAAATAAAATAAATTACTATGTATCAATCTGGAGGAGACTTTGGGTACACTATCTGTGCTGTAGTAGCGTATAGATCCACAGCACAGGGTGAGGGGATGGATAAGGCACTTGGAGAAACCATTATCAGAATGACAAGTAAGGGGGAGCTGCTACTAGTTGGAGACATTAATCTGCCAAGTGTGGAGTGGAGTCTTCCAGCTGTGGCAAAGAGCAGGGCCATCCTTGGCTCCCTGCAAGGGGCTTATCTCTGGTAGTTAGTCAAAGAACACACTAGCTAGGGGGCAGTGCTTGACCTTATGCTTACAAACAGGGACAGCATTGTAGAAGTCACATTGGGCAATCCCATGGTACCAGTGAGCACCCCGCAGTGTGGTTCAACATAAAGATGGGAGCACAGTTGAACCACACAAGGACAAGCATTCTGGACTTTAAGAGGGTGGATTTTAAAGAAGTGGGTGAATGTCTCAGGAACTGCCTATGTGGGGCGGATCAGTGCCAAGGAGAGGTAGAGACACAGTGGGGGAAATAAGAGAAGGAATAACTAAAGCAACCAATCTACAGTATGTGTGAAGGAAGTAAGCAGGACAGAAGGAAAACAAGACCACTATGGTTCTCAAAGGAAGTGGCAAATGGGGTAAAAGAAAAAAGAGTTTGCTTTCAAAAGGTCTAAGGAAATCCAGACAGAGGAGGACAGGGAGATATACCTAGAAAAACAGAAGGAAGCAGGCAAGGTGGTGATGGGTGTAAAGGCTCAGACAAATGAAGGGATTGCCCAAAGGGTCACTACAGGGGATAAGACTTTTTTTCAGGTACATAAGTGAGATAAAAAAAACAAGGGGGAGGATAGTAAGAAGCAGAAGGGGAGACTGTGCAGAAGATCTAGAAAAAGCTGATATTTTAAACACGTACTTCTGCTCAGTCTTCTCACTGGAGAGTGGAGGGGACAGACCACCAGGGAGAAACAGAGATAGGGTGGGGCGGGAGGTGGACACAGGTCCCTTTTCAGAGGAATGAGTGGTGAAAGGACTTGCAAACCTTAAGGTGGACAAGGCTATGGGATTGGATGGGATTTACCCCAGGGTACTAAAAGAACTTAGGGAGATTCTGGCTGCCCTACTGACAGCCTTGTTGAACAACTCACTGAAAACAGGAGTGGTCCCAGAGGACTGGAGAAGGGCTGATATTGGCCCTCTGCATAAAAGCGGCAGCAGAGAGGAGACTGATAATTATAGGCCAGTCTTTCTCACTTAAGTGGTAGGGAAATTGATGGAAGCATTACTGAAAGACAGGTTGATAGAATATCTTGAATCCAATGTGCTACAAAACTACAGAAAAACATGGATTCTGGGATGGAGAAGGGTCATGTCAAACAAATCTATTACATTTCTTTGACTGGATGGCTAGAGAAATTGATCAGGCTAGAGCAGTGGACATGGTATATTTGGAGTTCAGCAAGACTTTTGGCATGGTGCCACACAGAAGGTCAATTAGGAAGTTAACCAACCTAGGAGTGGGTTCCATAGTGGGAAATTGGGTTTGAAACTGGTTAAAGGATAGGTGGCAGGGGATGGTAGTAAGCAGTACTCATTGTAAAGAGGGGAGTGTAATAAATGGGGTACCACAAGGCTCAGTACTGGGTCCAATCCTCTTGAATTTTTAATAGAGGACATTGCAGAAAAGCTGGATGAGAATGTGTGCCTTTTTGCAGATAATACTAAAATATGCACTAGGGTGGACACTCAAGAAGGAGTGGAAAAAATGTGTAGGTATCTTGAAAAACTCGGAGGATGGTCAAAAACATGGCAATTGAGGTTCAGGACTTCAAAGTGCAATGTAATGCACCTAGGATATCAAACCCCTGGTGCTGAATATAAGATGGGGTGAAAGATTAACAGACACTAATCAGTCAATCAATCAATCAATATGTTTTTTTTAGCCAGGCGGAACACCATTGAGCAGGGCTCATTTACAAGGTGGACCTGGACTAAATAACACCATGTAACAAAACAACAATTGGAATAGACAAATATACAATGGCAGTCAGTATACAGTATTTACAGGCAACATGGCATGGCAATATCATGACAAAGATACAATGGCAGTCAGTATACAGTATTTACAAGCAACATGGCATGGTATGGCAGTACCATGACAAAGATACAATGGCTGTCAGTATACAGTATTTGCAAGCAACATGGCATGACATGGAATGGCAGTGTCATGGCAGACATTAGAAGAGCACAAAAGCGGCATAAGTTTCAGGTAAGGTGCAAGATCAGGAAGTACGCAGCTGGATGCAATTTCTACACAAGGCAGGTACATACATGGCAATAAGGTAACATTTTTTGTATTGAACAGGAGGTTTGGTCAAGTAAATTATTGCATGTCATTGTGAGGTCTACGTAGCAAGGACAGTGTAAGCACAGGGTGTGCCGAGGTTAGAGAAGGTAGGCGAAAGTTAGAGAGGGAAGAGGTGCTCAGGCAAGATGAGAGAGAGGTGCAGGACCTGCAAGAAGGCATAGTATTACACCGGGCAGGTACAGTAGGTCTAAGGGGTATAGAGTAAGGATATGGAAACAAATAGGCAAGCAGAGAATGGTAGAGTCTGAGTTAGGGGGTGCCAATGGCGGAAACAGTTGCAGGTCTCCAGGAAGGATTGTTGAACAAGGTTTTTGAAAACAGCTATAGGTAAAGGTGCAACAAGTTGTAGTGTTTTTGAGCAGTATTCCAGAGTACAGGAAGGGCATAGCATACTGCCGCATGACCAAAACATGTCCTAACTTTGGGGATGTAAAGGGTGATCCAAGCCTGACTTCTTAGCAGGTAGCTGCCGGGTTTACAGATAGGTAAACAGTCCTTAATATATTGAGCCAGCTTATTAGAGATAGCCCTATAGATCCAGAGTACAGCGTTCTTATGGTGCCTGAGAGTAAGTGACTCCCAACCTACACTCTTGTATAGGGTGCAATGGTGTGTTGAGTAGGGGGCACCAGTGATAAACCTAAGTGCCCAATGATACAGGGCATCAAGTTTTGCAAGGGCCGCGCTTGAGCTATGCCCCTACAGAAAGTCTGCATAGTCAAGGAGGGACAGGAATGTTGTTTGAACTATCCTTAATTTCCTCTCAAGCATCAGTAGATGCCTGATTCTGAAAAAATCCCAAGCCTCTGTTTAAGCTTTTTTGAAAGTTCTTCAACATGGACTTTGAAGGAGAGTTTGGGGTCTATCCATACCCCAGATATTTGAAGGAATCAATGTAATCCAGTGATTCACCAAGCAGGGTGTGGATTTGTGGGACTGTCCCCACGGTGTTGGAATAGGGGGCATTAGTAGTTGGAGAGAAGATCATGGCCTTCATTTTTTTAGCATTTAAGAGAAGCTTAGAGTAGAGAAGATGGTTCTGCAGGAGGTTGAATTGTGTTTCATGGTCACTACATGCAAGTTCTGGGGTAGGTCTAGCTACATACAACACAGTGTCGTCAGCAAAGAGGTGGATATCTGTGGATTTGACTCCGGCATTTAAGTCATTTATGTAGATGGCAAATAAGAGTGGGCCCCAAATGGACCCTTTAGGTACCCCTCTTGTAAGGAATTTGAGGGGGGAGAAATCCCCACCTGCCTTAATCTGTTGATGTCTATCTGAAAGGTAGTTGGAGAACCACTCAAGGGTTAAGTTGCGAATGTCAATATTTCATAGGGCATCCAAGAGCAAGGTGTGATCCACTATGTTGAAGGCTTTGCTAAGGTCAAGAAACTGCACACACATAACCTCTGGCATCCAGGGCACGCAACCAGTCATTTGTGTCTTTAGCAAGCACTGAAGTGGTGCTGTGGCAAGGCTGAAAGCCAGACTGAACTGGGTTTAGTAGGTCCGAATCATTGATGTGTTGCCTAAGCTGGGTATTAACCACTTTTTCAAGGAGCTTAGAGAGGGTAGGGAGTAGGGAGACAAGGCGATAATTGTGTAGGTCACTAATGCTGCAAGAAAGGGACCTGGGGTTATCATATATGAAGACCTCAAGGTGGAAGGGCAGTGAGACAAAGAAGTGGGTAAGGCTAGTGGAATGCTGGGTTGCATAGGGAGGAGTGTCTCCAGGAGGATGAGGGAAATGGTCTTGCCATTATATTGTTCACTGGTGTGACCACACCTCGATTATTATGTTTAGTTTAGTTTTAGAGATCATATCTCAGTAAGGACATAGACAGAGCAGACGCAGTCCAGAGGAGGGCAACTAAAATGGTGCATGGTTTGCATATGAAGCCCTATGAAGAGAGATTATAAGATCTCAACATGTACACCCTGGAAGGAAGGGGAGAGAGAGAAGGGCTATGATAGAGACCTATAAGTACCTCAAAGGTGTGACTAAAATACAGGTGGGGAGTCTCTTTCAAAGGACAATAAGCACTGGGACCTGGGGGCATGCAATGAAGATGATGGGGGAATTCAGTAGCAGTGTGAGGAAATATTTCTTCACCTAAAGGATAGTGGATCCCTGGAACAGATTACCACTGGATGTGGTGGGAGCCAAAAAAGAGGGGAGTGTCAGGCATGTATGGGATAGACATAGGGATATATTAGATAGGACCCAGGGAGGTGTAAGGGTTGATGAAGACCAGATAGTCTCCACAAAGACAGAATAGGTAGGGGACATCTGGGCAGACTAGCTGGGCTAAGCAGTCCTTTCCTGCCATCAAATTCTCTGTTTCTATGTTCGGTTGCTGGATAAACCCTTTTGGTATTCCACCACATGATCTTGTATAAATGTACATGATTAGGCTCTTTAATTGCTCTTCACGGTTCAAGCATACTTTGCCCTTTTGGTTTTCCTAAATGCTATTACATTCGTCATCAAAGCAGAGCTGTTGGGAGGCCTCAAATTCGTTTATAGGATTTTCCTTTAGGTAAAACCTGCTTACAGTCCAGATAATATTTTTAAAAGAGTGCCTTCTATTGTAATGACTGAAACATGAGACCGTTTCCTTGTTTTGTGTTTGTAGACTAACGTAAGTGGCATTGTTAGCAGATGGAATGGTAATACAGCACATTTCCACATTGTTTATTATGACCTTTTCATGTGGAAAAATAACTGGATACCATTATAAATAAAACACTATTGACACCCACTCAAGACATAGTTTCCTTAACTGGTTTAGATAATTTAAAGCCGTTCTATTGCAGAATACAGTCACAATACTCAACAAATGAGTCATGTAAGTTTCACTCACAAATGACCTTATCTGCACTTGCAAATTGTATAACGCGCCCAATTTCAAAAGGATAGAGTTTCAAATCTCAGAATCATTTGTATTTGATAAATGTATAAAATCCAAAAAGAAATATAACATTTTAAAAAGTACATACCTTTTAAAAACATATATTTGTACATATAGTATTGTTTACATGAGAGCAACATTCATAACTGTTATACAATTTTATAATTTTCTATTAAGTAGGCATTCCATCACTTTCTGTGCAAACTGCACAGCTCCATATATAGCCTTCTTATTCACCAGCAGCATTAAATGTGAACATTTAGCCTTATCTGTATCAAAGTACTTGTTACACTGCTGAGGCCTCATCTGGAATATGGTGTTCAACTCTGGAGGCCGCATCTTCGCAAGGACATAGACAGGGTGGAGGCAGTCCAGAGAACGGAGCCCAAGATGGTGAAGGGCTTGCATCAGAAAACATATGAGGACCTTAATATATATACACTGGAAGAGAGGAGGGAACAGGAGGATATGATAGAGACCTTTAAGTATCTTAAAGGCTTGAACAAAGTGCAGGTGGGTGACATCTTTCAATACAAAAGTTATACAAGGACCAGAGGGCACAATATGAGATTGGAGGGGGGCAGGATAAGGGGAAGTTTGAGGAAGTTTTTCCATACAGAAAGGGTGCTAGATACTTGGAATAGCCTACCCCAGGAAGTGGTGGGTGCTGACACAGTAGGGGGAATTCAAACATGCATGGAATAGACATAAGGGAAACCTAGATGTGGGGAAGAGAGGTGAAAGCAAATGACCAAGTAGGGTCAGCAGCCACGGATGCAGGCAGGGAATACGGGCAGACTAGACAGGCCTTGCGGTCCTTATTTGCCATCAGTTACTATGTTACTATAAAGTAAAGGCTCTATCCAAGTCTGCCTTTCTTTTGAAAATGCAGGACAATGTGACATTAATGCAGAATTATTGTTAGTTGCTTATTTCTACATGCACAAAATGAAACCTTATTTTTATAGGAATGATAAATAACAATATTTGGTAGGTAGCCTATTACTGTTCCCTGTCTGAAAATACATAACAGGTTTCTGTTGATCTTTTTTTTCACAGTATAATTAATTTGATCTACCAAACTATAAAGTTTAACTGAGCTGCAAACATTGCATCCATCAGTTTCATGAACCTTGGCCATATCTTTCTGAATACACATATATGTTGTTCTTTGGACTTATTCTGACATATATTTTACTAGATATATACACACAATTTCTGACCATGTACCCCATAGGACAGGTTTCTTAACAAGAGCATTTGCAGACAAACCAGATTTTCATATTATCCTTTTTAACCAAAATGTTACTAATCATATTATTCCAACACAATTTGGGCAATCTATCATCTTCCATACAAAGTATTCTTTTCCACTGTCTGACAGCACTAATAATGATTTTTTTTGCCTCTAGAGCCAACATGCCAGATTCTAGCCTCATTAAAGAGGTCAGTGTATCTTTCGCGACTTTCAAAGAATTCCTCAAAAAATGGTTTAGCAGAACTTCTGGTTTGCTTTGTTTTTCTGCCATACCCCAAACCTGAGCTGCCATATACAATTTGTCATAACACCTCAGCCTCAAATGTTGTCCCCTTAAATCTTTAAATGAATTATTAGCAACACTATAGGCAAATCTTGATATTGCTAGGAAGGACTTCCAAGCACTGTCCTTCACATAATCAAACATAGAAAGTCATCAGCCGAAGGAGGCCAATGGTCCATCTAGTTTGCCCAAGGTAAAATCCTGGAACCCTTGCGGGGGTCCCGGGCCTAACTAGTTGTTATCTGATATGTCCCTATAATCCCTCCTTTGATTTTCAGGGTGGTATGCTCTATCCCAACCCAGTTTGAAGGCCGTGACTATTTTTGCTTCAACTACTGTAGGTGTTAATCTGTTCCACAGTGCAATCACTCGCTTGGTAAAGAAGTTTTTTTCTTAGCTTGTGTTTAAAATTACCCTCCTTGAGCTTCCAAGCATGCCCTCTCATGCAGGTGTTACTAGACCTGGTGAAGAGCTCTGTGAAAAGGGATCTTGTTTATTCCCTTTAGGTATTTTAAAGTCTCTGTTATGTCCCCTCTCTCTGCCTTCTGTCCTCCAAGGACTACATGTTAAGCTTTACTAAACGTTCTTCGTACAACAACCCATTCATCCCACAGATAATTTTTGTAGCACTTCTCTGTACCATTTCAAGCCTCTTTATACCTTTTTTAAGGTGAGAGCTCCAACACTGCATACAGTACTCCAGGTGAGGCGTCACGAAATACCCATACAGTGGCATGATGATGTCCTCATTTCTGCTATCAAAGCTTCTGCCAGTACACCCCAACATTTTGCTTGCCTTAATGTATGCCAATTTGCATTGCCTGGACACCTTGAGGTTATCTGTGATTTGTACACCTAAGTCCCTTTCATCAGTTGAGGCATTTAGTTTGATGCCGTTAAGCCAATAATCCACCTTCAGGTTATTCATACCTACATGAATTACCCTACACATTTTGGCATTGAATTTTAGTTGCTATTCCTCTGATCATTTTTCCAACCTTGCCAGGTCCTCTTTTAGGTTACTGATGCCATTATCACTGTCTACCCTACCTCCCAGCTTCATGTCATCAGTGAAAAGCAGTATTTTACCATTTATTCCTACTGTAATGTCACTAGTGAACAGGTTGAACAGAAGGGGGCCGAGCACCGAGCCCTGGGGGATCCCACTTGTGACCTTCCCAAGTTCTGACCCTACCCCATTAACAACCACCCTCTGCTTTTTGCCCCACAGCCAGGAAGCCAACCATCTGATGACGTTTGCCACAACACCCATGTCTCTTAGCTTGTTTAGTAGATGTTGGTGGGGGATCAATTTTATATATGCCATCACAGAGGCTGTACTAGAAGGTAGGAGTGCCTTGGCTGATGACATTAGTAAAATACAGGACCAGTTGAAACTGGCTACAGAGGAGGAACAATTTAAGAAAAATTTAGAGGAGATTAAAAAAACCTTATATGAATTTGAGGAAGACCTGAAAAAATTGAAACTAAAGAAATTTAGATGGGACACTGCGGACTACAGACTTGACAGAGTGTACAATTGAAAAAGTAAGATGAACTATAGGAACACCAGGACTTGACACTGATTGAGATAGCTCTCACAGTTACACCTATAGAACCGACAGGGCAACCCATCCCCAACCACAGTCTAGACAAGTTTTTGTTAGACAACAGACTACAACAGGAGAACAGACAAGAGGCATACCAGGAAGAAACAGCTCAGAGGTATTACCCCCGTTCCCAAGGGAATGTACCTGAACCAGATCCAAGGACACGAACAGCACCAGGAGGAGGAAGAGGAGGAGGAGGCAGAGGGTGAGGCAGAGGTTACAGGGGCAGGAGAGCATAGTAATTTTCAATCTAAGTCAAAAAACCCTTACTGACACTGAAATTGGGGTGCTTAGCAGAGGGCTCTCCTTTTCACCCTTTATGCCATCTGACTGATTCAAAATAATGAGTGACCTGCACAAATTATTTTGGCAATTACACCTCAAGAAACAATTTAATTTACAATCTCCACAAGACCCAGAGGTTAGGAGCTTCAGGGCTGATATTGTCTATAAATCCTCTTACAATCCACTAAAAGGTAGGAACCCAAATGTGGAGGCTTACATTAACCAAGTTTTAATGGATGTAGAACAGATCCTTAGACACACACCTAACCCTACCCCTAAATATAACCTTAACAAAATGGAGGCACAGGCACTGAAAGTTTTGGAAGAAGATCAAAGTATAGTTATAAAACCGGCAGACAAGGGGGGAGGAGTGGTCATTATGGACAGGGAAAAATATGAAAACGTGAAATTTTGCTAGGTGAACCTAGGAACTATGAACAATAATAAGGAGATTCTACTAAAAGAATTCAAGAGAGCCTAGATGAAATACTTAAAACCGAGCTGGATCTGGGACACCTGCATGAATGGCAGGTGGATTTATTAAAAAGGAATTACCCCAAAACACCAGTTTTTGATGGACTCCCAAAGATCCATAAAGACCCTCATAGCCCCCAAGTGTGGCCCATAGTATCAGGGAATGAATCTATACTAGAGGGTCCATCCAACTTTGTGGATCACTATGCTAGACAGGCTGTACCCTTAATGGAAAGCTATTTACGGGACACAAATCATGTCATTAAAATTATTAATGGACTGAATGCTACACTGACAAAAGAAAAAAGCAATGCAATTAAATTATGCACCATGGATGTAAAGGATTTGTATACCTGTTTTCTGTATGAGGATGGCCTACACACCTTGGAAATAGGTATCAACAAAATCAGAAACAAACACACACCACCCACAAGCACCCTAATAGAACTAGCTAGACTAGTTCTATACAAAGATTATTTTTATTTCAAGGGGGTCCACTAGAGACAACTTAGTGGGATGGCCATGGGTAGCATCACGGCACCCACATATGAAAATATGCATATGGAACATTTTGAAAGACAGTTTATCACAAACCTGATATACAATTCCTTTTACAGAAATATAATAGTCTATAAAAGATACATATATGATTTGCTCTTTGTATGGGATGGTACCTTGACGGAATTGCAGGGCTTCCACGAGTACCTCAACTCGGTGGGAAGAAACCTACAATTTTCCAAAACAGCTAGTGAGACTGAGATCCCCTTTTTATATCTTTGTATATATAAAGGGGAAAATAGATTAGAACATTGCCTATACAGAAAAGAAACCGACTGCAACACGCTCTTACATGCCACCAGTTTCCACCCACTCCACATGATCAGGAGTATTCTGTATTCCCAAATGTTACGGGTTAAGCGGAACTGCAGTGAAGTAGCATGCAGAGAACAGGGATACACAGACATGTCAGCCAGGTTCAGCAGCAGGGGTTATGGGATGAGAACGCTTAACCAAGCAATATACAGAACCATTTCACCACAGGAACCACAATACAACAATGAAAGGAACCAAAACAAAGAGAGCAGAATGGTACTTCCCCTAGTGTTTTCAGGGTTCACTGAACCCATTAAGCAAATAGTACACAAACACTGGGACACACTAAGATCTACAGGGGTAGCTGACTTTAGAAACAAGTCAATCATAGCTTTAAAAAGAGTAAATACACAAAGAGACAGACTGGTACACTCTGAATATCAGAACATAGACACACAGACTGGACAACTACTACTTGAACCGCTGGCACCAAGAATGGTGCCATGTGGCAGGCATTGTCATTGCAACAACACCTCCAAGAAAACAGAATTTAAACACCCCAGTGGCAACCAGACGTACAAAATACATAGTCTTATCACATGTGACACGGAGCATGTTGTAGATCTGCTTACCTGTCCTTGCTCCAAGTACTACACTGGCATGACAACAAGACCACTGAAACAGAGGACTACGGAACACAAGAGTAATATAAGATCCAGAAATAACACCTCACCAGTAGCAATACACTTTACATAAGCTGGTCACAACCCCTCATCCCTAAAGTTCTGGGGCATTGAACATGTGGATCCACCCAACAGGGGTGGGGACTGGACACGGGCACTTGAACACCGAGAACTATTTGGGATTTATACACTAAATACCAGCAGCGATAGGCTTGGCCTAAATGAAGAGGAAAACTGGGGTGCCAGCTGGCATTGAGAGAACACACATGGCACAAACCAGGCAATACTAGTGATCTCTCTTGTACCTTCTTCCCTTACACCCACTTCCCTGCGTGACTCCCTTCCATCCTTGTATCTCCCCCCCCATTAATAATGTTGTCACCATAATCTTTCATGCAACAGGAATTAACTATGAGGTATGTTCCTATGTAACATCAACAAAAGACAACCACTAGATAGTTTGTCCCTGCTTTTGGTGACCTTCCATGTCTCTTTGACCTCCAAGCATCACCATGGTACTAGATACAATACAAACTTCAAATGAATTTGGATAAGGCACAAACCAGGCGATACTAGTGATCTCTCCTGCACCTTCTTCCCTTACACCCACTTCCTTGCGTGACTCCCTTCCATCTTTGTATCTCCCCCCCCCCCATCAATAATGTTGTCACCATAATCTTTCATGCAACAGGAATTAACTATGAGGTATGTTCCTATGTAACATCAACAAAAGACAACCACTAGATAGTTTGTCCCTGCTTTTGGTGACCTTCCATGTCTCTTTGACCTCCGAGCATCACCATGGTACTAGATACAATACAAACTTCAAATGAATTTGGATAAGGCTATGACTTTTGACAATAGTTAGAATCTAGAACTGATACAAAAATGAATAAGTAGCTCTTACCTAACAGGAATTCTAGATCCCGCTACCCTTTATTGATGACTGTGTTGTACACCTAAACTGAAAACAACCAAAAAAAATTTCCATCTCCCAGGTGTTTATTCAGTTAATGAGATCCAGCAGAGATATAAGAACTTCAGCAACCTAGGTACAAGCACTGCCCTTTAAAAAAAAACTAAAAATAAAAGAGACACAAAAAAACACAGATACTTATTCACCACAGAAGGTTAAGATGTTGTTTACATAAGAAACATTTTTGGGATAAGAGCCTTCCAGCTAGAAAGGCATTATTAGAGGGCAGGGATCCTGTTTGTGTCAGAGCTAACTAATTAAACACACCTGGGAAGCTAAGGGGCGGGAAGCACCAACCACTCTCTTCAAAGTGGTCAGGTGTTTTCTGTTGCTCAGCAGCACTGTCAGCACCTGTGGTGGGATCATGTGGTCATGTGATCCTCCTGAGTGCTTACGGCTCCGCCCCTTGACTCCCATTACTTAAGCCAGCAATTGACAAAGCACAATGTAGCACAGACCACCAGATGTGCTGCACCTCACTCCATGAAGCTCTTAACTGGAAGGTAAGATAGGCCATTCCTTGCTAGATATGCTAAGCAACCACTATAACTGTAAACAATGATGGAATGTTGCTTATTTAAAATGCAGAGCTCTCCAGCATATGTGGCTTTGACCTATACACTGAGATAAAAAAACGGACTACCTGGGAACTATAGATAGTGACGCAGCATGCAAGAAGTTTTCCTTAAAGCAGTAAGAAGTTTTTCTTAAAGCAGTAACAGTTAATGAATAATGCTTTATGCTTAACAGACTCACACACGCTTACTGTTTTCATTTAGGCCTCTGTAGATAAGTGACATTTCACATCAGAGACCACTTGTCTGAATACGTGAGCAGATAAAGGGTGGGTACACACCCTGTGGTCATACTAAGTCAAGATAACATATAAATTATATAAAATGAAGGAATGAATCTCAGTATTGACACTTAAACTTTACTTTTATTTTAGATTTAACCCTCAGTCTTGAAACTGGGCACAGCATTAATTTGGAAGTTTGTAAAGAACCGTGTTACCTATCAAAGTGAGTATGAAGGTTTAGTAAAGACCAGGCCACATGCCCACACTGCAAAATAAATTTTGAAAATGTTTCATATAAATAAAAAATATTTTTGTCTAAACTAACAAATATGCAATAATCCAGACAGGAGGTATGTGAAAAGTGTTGCTTCCCTACATGTAACAATATTTTGAAATGTTATTAATTGAATTACCCATTAACCAAGAGATAATAAATTGAAATAAGAGGCAAGTGAAAAGCCTTGTTTCTCTATATATAAAGAAACAATGAAATTAATTTATTATTCTAATAACAGTCCATTGAGAGAAACAAGGAATGTGATAAAAACATGCATTGTTTAAGTGAATTCCTAGGATTATGTCCTCACATAATTGAAGTTTATTTGAATGTAATTTATTGTTTTAGTAGTCACAGTCAGAAACAAGAAGAGAACAGTGGCTATTTTTGTATAAACATTTTCTAACTATACTGGCTATAGCAGCATACTCGGGGATGGCAGGGAAGGGTTGCCATCTCTGCACACCATGCCAAGCAAGACTAGTCCTTGGTAATATAGAGTTGTATTAGGATAGATTATAGAACATAGAACATGTTTAAATAGGTCTACACACAAATGTGAGTACTCTAGCAAGATAAATGGTACTCCCTGGCCACCTAGTGGTGTGAGTAAAGTATAGCACAGATTATATTTTTTGTTGAAAGCAAATTACAAAGAAAATATAATAATTATATACTAATACACATTTTACATATGTCTAAATATAGATCCTCTACCCTGAAGAAGCCTTTAACATGCAAAATGTTGGTTTAATGAGGATATGATTGAAAACAGAAGAAAATTAAAAAAAAGAAACCTTTTTGAATTTTACATGGAGTGGCTGGCTACTTCTTTTCCTTCTTCATTTTATTCACCCTTCAGACCCGGAACTCTATGAACAGTATATAATTGGGAGGGAACCCACATTCTCTTCTCCTTACCCAATCACTAGCCATAATGGTAGCATGTATGTTGTACTTTCTATTATTTTCACGTGAGCCACGGGCTACCAAAGACCAAAATATCTGCATATCCTTATATCTTATTGCATCTTAAAGGTCTTGCCATAAAGACTCCCTACGTAAGTTCTGTTTTGATATCTACAAGTTTCCATACTCCTTTTTCCAAATATTTCAATGCAAGCGTTTCTGTAACACCTGTTCTATGAGCAGACTTCCTACCTACTTTATTATTCAGCTGCTTGAGTTGTCCACAGTCTCTGTCAAACCGAAGCATATCTTTTCCAGCCCTACAATTGCTGTTGTTTCCTATCACTTGGCATCAAAGAAAGGGCTATATTATTCATAATATAGACATGTTGAAAGCATTTTTTTGGGATTAAATAAGTTGTCTATCAAATTAAGCTTATCTATTAATCTATGTAGGTTATTAACTGAAGCACTTTATAACATTTCTTCTAATTTCTTTTCAGTATACTTATTCCATATATTATTTTTGCACATACTATGCACATGTTGCCATCATCTTCTGTTTCCTTAACTTGATCCCTCATCTGCAAATTTGTTATTACATTGTATTATACATTTTAATGGGAAATGATCACTTTCCCACATCTTATGAACTTCTAAGTGAAATCATTTTGTTATACGAATACAATTTTTACTGCTGCCTTTTGAATTGTAATGCTGTGTTGAATCAGTGTGGGAAGGGGGAAAATGGAGAAAAGGGTCAGAAGGTAGACTGAGGGAGGGTCAGGAGATGCCAGGAGCAGTGTCATTGGAGGCAGAAGAGCCTTGTGACTATAGCCCCTACAATTTTCCTAGAAGCCAAGTGATCCCTTACATGAGTGACCACAAAGTGTGAGAGCCACAAAGCAGGAGCGTGGCATCTATCTAAGTGAAGTCTGGGGATGTCTATATTGAGGATCACAGGCTGTAGGCCATGATGCTTGATGAAGGACAGGTATAGTAAGGTGGAAACACAGAGTAAACAGTCAGGTGTTGTTGGGGCGGTTGCAGCTTGTCCCTATCTAAAGTCAGCTTATAAATTAGTTAGCAGACAAGAAACTCTGAAGGAATGCAGCTAGTTCCTATCTAAGGTCAACTAACAGTGTGATTAAGGGGTTGCAGCTTTCCATTCATCCCTATCTAGGTTTCAGCTGAGGGGTAGCAGCTAATTCCTATCTGGGTCAGGTTATAGTGAGATAGTGGGCAAGGAACTCTGAGGGAATGCAGCTAGTCCCTATCTAGGGTCAGCTAGCAGTATAATTAAGGGGTTGCAGCTTTACAGCCATCCCCATCTAGGTTCAGCTTCATAAATTTCTATATTGCTTCTTCAGGATAAACAAGTGGGTGCAATTTTACAGCCATCCCCATCAACTACAGGGTTCAACTAAAAAGTTTTCAAGTGGGATACAGCAAATCCCTATATATGGTACAGCTACATAAAGTTACAATGGCTATATGCAGTAGGTACTCTGTACAGAAAGGTTGAAAGATTAGAATGTGGAGATGAGGCTTGCCGAGGGGCCAGGATGGGGCAGGTAAAGTAGTGTGTTGTAGACAGTGTGGCGCAGCAGTTTTCTTGAGTACCTTGTGGGAGGTAGGGAGGATGTCTGGTCCGCAGGAGCATAGGTCAGCTAAGTGCAGAAGTATGGCAGCTCAGATGAGAGATAGGAGTGTTGGTAGAGGGGGTATCCTAGATGGGTGAGGGAGGAAAAGCAGGGAATGGGGACAGCTGGAGGGAGAGTGGTGATAGTGGAGTCCATGCTGGGAGTGGGGCCAGGCAGGGGGGAAATGAAGAAGAGGAATCAGCATTTATATAGTGCTTTTCATACACAGTGTATCCTAAAGTGCTTTATAAGCAACGCTAGACTGGTAGTGAAGTGACTGAATGTGTAGTGGTGGCCATATTGCACATCAACACCCACACACAGCCTGAACAATTGTATGAACCAGTTTTTATGGGAAGGGGAATGTTGGCCAGGACACCAGGAATGTCCCCTACACTTTATGAAGACTGCCCTGGGTTCTTTCACTTCCACCTGGACACCCACCAGGACAGCACCAGGATGGGTAGAAGGGACCTCAGTTTTAATGTCTCATCCAAAGCATGGCACACCCTGGCAGGACAGCACACCCAGTACTGCAATCAGATGCCAGGATTTTAGGTGCAAGTCCAATTCCGGTGTGGGACAAGAACCCACGACCTTCTGGTCCAGAGGTGGATGTTAGGAAGAGGAATGGGAAGGGCAAGGAGAGAGGGGGGCTGGTGGGAACAGCCCCAGAGTCTTCAGGATCCTCAGGATCATGAGAGCAGCTGCAAGGGGGAGTGAGCTGGATGTCATTATCTACCTAGGGACAAATGCCCTGGCTGAGAATGGGATCACAGCAGTGCAACAGGAGTTTGTGGAGTTGGGAAGGGGTCTTAGACAAGTAGCACACATGGTAACTTTCTCGGAAGTGCTACCTGTCTATGGCATGGATGAGGCTAGGGTACTTCCTACCATGGGATTCAATGACTGGTTGAAAAACTGGTGCAGAGCTCAGAGATTTGGCTTCATTGGGGCCTGGGGCTCCACCTGGAGGGATGCAGGCCTATACTGGTGAGATGATTTGCATCTGTCCAGGAGGGGAACCAGGATCCTAGGTGACAGGTTTAAATGCTTTTTTGGGAAACATTTAAATTAGCCAAGGGAGGAGGCACTGAAAAGGAGAAGGGAAAGCCTAGTGCTCCCCGCCGAAAAAAAAAATCAGGGCAGTTAGTGAGGTAAACACCAACATAGAGCAGTTGATAGGGAGAAGGGCAGGGATAAATGGAGACAAAGACAAAGGCAGTAAGGA
This sequence comes from Neoceratodus forsteri, assembly GCA_016271365.2. Classification (NCBI taxonomy): domain Eukaryota; kingdom Metazoa; phylum Chordata; order Ceratodontiformes; family Ceratodontidae; genus Neoceratodus; species Neoceratodus forsteri. The sequence continues at coordinate 91,989,159 of CM028136.1, forward strand.
CAGGGATGGGACAAAAAGAAATAAGGCCATAAAAAATCGAGGGTAATGAGTACCAATGCCTGTAGTCTAAGTAAAAAGCTCCCCGAATTGGTGGCCTTGATGGAAGAGGGATGCCTGGATATCGTGGCAGTCACAGAAACATGGTACACAGAGAACCATGACTGGGATGTCAACATACCAGGGTACACAATCTACAGGAGGGACAGAGAGGGCAGAAGAAGAGGAGGAGTAGGTCTCTATGTAAGGGAAGGGAACAAAGCAAGACAACTAAAGGGTAAACAGGGAGGAGAGGAGGCACTGTGGGTCACCCCGGAGACTGGAAATGGCACCACAATCCGCACAGGGGTTGTATACAGACCCCCACCTCAGGGGGAGGAAATGGACAAGGAAATAATAGAAGGCATCCTTAGGATGGCAGAAAAAGGGGAGATATTGCTGATGGGGGACCTGAATATGCCAGATGTTAACTGGAGCACCTTTGCTTTAGCCACATCCAAGAGCAGGGCCATTCTCGATGCTCTACAGTGGGGCATGCCTCAGACAGCTAGTTTTGGAACCCACTCAGGAGGGAGCAATCTTAGACCTGGTACTCTCAAATGGGGATGGAGAGAGGATCTCAGATCTAGAAGTGGTTAGCCATCTGGGAACAAGTGACCACCAAACAGTGTGGTTCATGATAAACTTAGCTGTAGAGTCAAGCCATACAAAAGTGAAGCTACTGGACTTTGGGTGGGCTGATTTTGTCAAAATGGGAGAGTACCTCAGAAAAGCACTAACGAACAGGCAAGAAGGTGGGGTGGAGCAACAAAGGGGAAACATCAAAACTGCCATCACAGAGACAACAAGCCTTTGTGTGAAGCAAATAAACAAATCAAAACAAAAGAAAAAAAACACTATGGTTCTCAAAAGAAGTAGCGGGGAAGGTCTGGGAGAAAAAGATAGCATTCAGGAAGTATAAGGAAACACAGAAGGAGCAGGACAGAGAACTGTACCAGTTAAAGCAGAAGGAAGTGGGTAAGGCAGTCAGAATAGCAAAGGCCCAAACCAAGGAAAAGATAGCCAACTCGGTTAAGAAGGGGGATAAAACCTTTCATAGGTACATTAGGGAACAAAGAAAGACTAAGGCAGGGATACTAAGGCTGAATAAAGAGGAGGGTGGTTGTGCAGAGAGTGACAGTGAAAAAACAGGGATACTGAATGAATACTTCTGCTCAGTATTCACAATGGAAGAGCGGGGGAGATATCTAATCCAGTCAATAGAAGCACTCCGGATAGGGTGGGTTGATATTAGTCATTTCACAGAAGAAAGGGTTCTGAAAGAACTCCTAAAACTGAAGGTGGAAAAAGCAATGGGGCCTAATGGGATTCACCCCAGAATTCTAAAAGAACTAAGGGAAGAACTAGTAACACCACTGACTACCCTTTTCAATAAATCCTGGGAGGATGGTGTGGTACCTGAGGACTGGAGGAGGGCAGATGTGATTCCCCTTCACAAAAGTGGGAGCAAGGCAGAGGCAGGAAACTACAGACCTGTCAGTTTGATCTCAGTGGTAGGGAAAATGATGGAATCACTTCTGAGGGAAAGAACTGTTGAGTACTTAGAGGCCAGTGGGGCATAGGACCCAAGGCAGCATGGATTCACAGCAGGAAGGTCATGTCAGACAAATCTAATTGATTTCATTGACTGGGTGACCAAAGTAGTAAACCAGGGAGGGGCTGTGGACATGGCCTACCAAGACTTTAGCAAGGCATTTGACACAGTCCCGCACAAAAGATTAATAAACAAATTAGTCAGCCTGGGAGTAGGTCCCAGGGTGGTAGCCTGGGTAAAACACTGGCTGGACAACAGGATAGAGAGGGTAATAGTGAATGGAGTCCACAGTGAAGAAAGGGGGGTTACTAGTGGGGTACCGCAGGGTTCAGTACTGGGGCCGGTCCTTTTTAATGTCTATATAAGTGACATTGCAGATGGACTGGAAGGAAAAGTATGTCTCTTTGCAGATGACACAAAGGTCTGCAACAGGATTGATATGCAAGGTGGGGTGGAAAGGATGAAAAAGGACTTGGCAAATGTATGGCAGCTTAGATTCAATGCAAAGAAGTGCAAAGTAATGCATCTGGGAAACAAAAACCCAGGGGAAGAGTATGCAAGGGGGGTGAGATACTGACAACAACAAAAATGGAAAGAGACCTGGGGGTAGTCATATCAGATGACCTAAAGGTGGGCAAGCAATGTGAGAAGGCAGTACGGAGGGCTGGGGGGGATACTGGGGTGCATAGGGAAAGGCATCACCAGTAGAAAACAGGAAGTTGTTGTCCCTCTGTACAGACAGTTGGTAAGACCACTTCTGGAGAACTGTGTACATTTCTGGATACCCCATCTCTGCAAAGACATAGACAGGGTGGAGGCTGTCCAGAGGAGAGCAACCAAAATGGTACAGGGTCTGCACCAGAAGACATATGAAGAAAGACTAAAGGAGCTTAAGATGTATAGCCTCGAGGAAAGGAGGGAGAGAGGGGACATGATAGAAACTTTCAAATACCTCAAGGGAATCAACAAAGTCCAAGAAGGTAGCATCTTTCAGAAAAAGAAATGTGCAAGAACAAGGGGGCACAATTTGAAGATAGAGGGGGGATGGCTCAGAGGTAATGTGAGGAAGTAATTCTTCACAGAGAGGGTTGTAGATACATGGAAAAGCCTTCCTGAGGAGGTTGTAGAGTCAAAAACTGCGGGGGAATTCAAGAATGCATGGGACAGACATAAGGCAATTCTAGTGGTGGGTAGGAGGATGTAGGCTATTGATTAACTAGGATCTGTAGCTTATCCATTAGATAGAGAAATGGGCAGACTAGGTGGGCCAAGCGGTGAATGGAAGCTCTGCAGAGAGGAGAAAGGGAAAGAAGAAATTGTTTAACCAGGAAAGGCATGCTAAGCAGGAGCTTGTTCCCAGGTGTGACCTGGGAGCAAAAAGGAAGTTAAGTGACTTGCTCAGGGTAACACAGTATGAAGTGGTGGCTGATGGGATTCAAACCCAGGTCTCCAGGTTTGCAGCTCAGTGCCCTTAACCACTATGCTATACTGCCTCAGAGGAAGTATAGCCTAGTGGTTAAGAGTACTGAGCTACGAAGCTGGTGACTCGAGTTTGAAACCCACAGCCTCCACTTGCATACTGTGTTACCCTAAGCAAGTTACTTAACTTCCTTTTGGTCCCAGGTCACACCTGGAAACAAGCTTTGGCTTAATGTGCCTTTCCCATTTAAATGATTCCCCTCTTCCCCCTCTGGGGGAAGGAGAGGTTGCATAAGCAGGAGGGGGATATGGGTATATGGGTATTAGGGGAAGTCCATAGGGGTAGGGAAAGGGGGTAGATTGAGGTAGAATGAGTGGCAACAGGGCAGGGAAGGAGTGGGAGCAAGCAGGGAGATGGGCAAGGGGTGGGCAGGCAGGGGGAGTAGGGGAGGTGACTGTAGGGAGTGGGAAAGAGGTTAGGATAGAGGATTAGCAAGAGGGTGGAAGGGGTGAGGAGGGATCTCAGAACAGACAGGAGGGGAGGAGGATGGGACAGGCAAGGCAGGACAGCTGGATAAGCATGGGGGAGGGGACCCCAGGAAGAAGATGGAGAGGGGGGAGATTAGTGATCTTGGGGGACTCTATAGTTAAGGGAGTGAGATGATTACTCAGTGGGCTAGGACAAACCATAGCATGATGCAGTGTATGCCAGGGATGACCATGGGGAGGGTAGACCCACTGATAGCTCAGAACAGAGGAAAAGAGTGGGAAACCACACATCATCCTTCACCTGGGAACAAACAACCTGAACAAATGTGAGGTAGGGCTGTTTCAGGAGAGGTTCAGGGAAGTGGAGAAGCTTAGCAGAGGGGTGGGGTGGGGAGGTTGGTAGCCTCATCAGAGTTGCTACCAGTACTGAGAGCTAGCACTACAAGAAGGAAAAAGATCAAGGCATTTACTGTCTGACTCAGGCAGTGGTGTGAGGAGGAGGGCTACATGCTAGTTGGAGGCTAGGGGGTATCACAAACGCACTCAGCAGGTCAGGCCCTCTGCTCCCACAGTGCCAACCTCAGAGTGCAATATTGTGAACAGGTAACAGACAGGATAACCCTCCTGGCTGCTTTTGGGTCTGAATCACCTTTGGTCTCAAGTTCTGGGGGGGATTCAAACTGTGAACCTTATGCTAGTGTACCCCATGTACAGGCTCAGATACGTACCCTCTTTGGGGATTGCGGTACAATCTTACGCCAGGAGCACCCAGCCAGGCTTCCAAAAATGAACTCTTAAAACTCTATGAGACCTGAGGTATATTCTTATCTTTTTCCAATTTAGTAACACCATGAACCTGTTGAACAATTGTCATACTTAACCCTCTATACGTCACATGCAAAAGGTACTGGCAGACACCCAGGCAGTCTTTCAAATAATAGGTACTTTACTAAAAGATGATAAAAATATGAAAAATGTAAACACATAACAATATATCAAAGAGTATACAATCACTTAAATGAAAAGAAAAGAAAACTACAGAAGAAACTCCTACCAACATACAGTTAGATCTTTTCTATCTAATGTATTACCTCTAAGTGCCTTGAAAGTTAGATCAGAGAGCTGTGTCTTTGAGTCCCAAAATGATATCTCATATTCCCCAGTTACAAGGATACATTTTAACCACATCTCCCAACCCCCTTTGTGAGTCATCTAGCTCCTCCTTTTTAGAATAAAAAAAAATACAAACTGATTTCCTGTCAGGAGATATTTTAAATAATGTGACTTTAGCAAAAATTCCACTTCCTAAATATGACTCCTTAATTAAACATTTTCTCTTAGTTCTTGTGTGGTTCCTATTCCCAAGGCATATCAAAGGGTTTTGCAACTTTTAGCACCATGGTGGTATCAATGTTCTTCCTCTTAAGACATCATAAAAGTTTATTAGGCTGATCCTCTGGCAGACTCATAAAGTCACATTTCATTTCCACTTCAAAGAGCCTAGACATGTCATAACAAAGTAATAAAATGCAATTTCTCAAGGAAGTTAATTATATTACAGAGATCTCATGGTGAGTGTAATATACCCTGTAGCTTCACTGAAACCTGGGGGGACACCCATGGAAGCACAGCTGTCTTATGTGAGACAATCACATACTATATTTTTATATTACAAATATCATTCAATAATCATAACCATCTGGCCAAACATCACAGGGGGTTCCTGGGAGAATAAGGCCCTTTATGCACCAGATACGCTTCATCTTAGTAAAAAGGGTGCTAGATTGCTGAAAGCTAGATTTGAGGAATATGTGGGTAAACAGCTTAATTTAAATTGATGGAGAGGCAGTAGGGGTCACAGGGCCCTTAGTCGTCTGATGGAGGAGGCCAAATGGCCTTCTCCTTAACCAGGGCAGAAGGATTGGGGTTCAGATGAGAGGCAGAGGGATGGGGTGGGCAAGTGGGTCTGGAAGCATAGGAAGAGGCAGACCAGTGGGAAGGGGGACTCGAGTCATGGTGGATGGTAGTGTCTGTGAATGGAAGGAGCCTAGGGAACAAAATGGCCAAGTTGCAATCATTGATGGTGGTGGGAGAGGTGGATATGGCAGCCATCACAGAGACATGAGCTATGCCAAATCATGACTGGAACCGCTCCATTCCTGGGTACAAGCTATATAGGATGGACAGGAGAGTATGAAGAGGGAGGGGAGTGGCTCTGCACATGAGGGAAGGGATAACCTCTACTAGGAGGAGAAGGCAGATAGAAGGACAGCTGTTGTGGGTATAGGTACAAGCCACAAAAGGTAGAAAGCTTAGGACAGGAGTGGTGTACAAGCCACCAAACCAAGATGAGAAATTAAACAAGGCACTGGAGTCCAAAACTGCTGAGAAGGCCAGTGGGGGGGGGGGGGAGTGATTATGGGGGATTTCCAATCTGCCTGGGGTAGACCGAATGATCTGGGCTACCATCTGTACCTGGACTCAGGTGCTTCTCTATTTATTCCAGAGTGGGTTCCTGACAGAGTGTATCTTAAAACCCATCAGGGAGATGGCCATACTGGACCTGATCCTGTTTAACCTGTTTAATGGTGTGTATGAAGTAAAAGCGGAGGCACCACTTGCAGGAAATGACTACCACACTGTGTGGTTCTATCCGAACGTGGACAGGGAGAAAACTAAGAAAAAACAAGGGTTCTGGATTTCAGGAGGGCATACTACAGTAAGATGGGAGAAATTCTGGGGGGGAACCTTGCTGAGATCAAGAAGGAGACAGAGGTGGACCAAAAATATGCCATAATCAAGGAGGGGCTGTTGGCAGACATTAACGTGTGTGCCAAACTCAAGAGTAAGAAATCTAAAGCCAAAAAGCCTGGGTGGTATGATAGTTCAAGTTCAAGTTTATTCACAGGAAAACTCCATTGAGTACACTCTTTTACAAGGAGGTCCTGACAAGGACAATGTAATATAATAAGATACAGTACATAAAATTGGCAAACAACATAAATTCCAAAATAAAAGACATGCATAGAAATCGGGATAACTGATTTACAGGTTGTATAGCAGTGATAAATACATAATGGTTGTAACATTCTGCCAGGTACTGAAGGAAGGAGAAACAGTTGAGGGGACAGAAGTGCTCATTTGTAATGACATTGACAGGAGGAGAAGTGCTAGCCAGTGTGACATTAGCAAGTTTCCTTGAGGGCATTGTTGGACAGGGATTTGAAGACACTGGCAGAGACTAATTTGACAAATTTAAGTGAAGATTGCAGTTTGTTCCAGGCAGACAGAATGGCATAACTAATTGCTGCCGTGCCATATCGGGTGTGGAATTTAGGTACGCCTAACAAGATGATGGCATTTTTTTCTGAGGGAATAACAGCTGTGAGAGTGGTGAACTAGGGACGTGATATATTACAAGATTACGTAGACTTCCTCTATAGTCAGGGCTCTATTGCTGCGCTTACTAAACTTGATAGGCTCTATCACCGAGCCTTAAGGTTTATCACTGGTCTTCCTTACTCTGTGCATCACTGCCTCTTGTATACAGCTGTGGGCTGGTCCTCCCTAAACTTTAGATGGCAGAGAAATGCTGCCCTCTGGACCAATACAGCCAACACTCAGAAGCTGCCGCAGTACATCACTGATTGTCTACCCTTAAGCACGGCAGGTAAGTGTGGGCTGAGAAGTGCCTCATACATCTCTCTAATTGTGCCCAGGGTCAGATTGCGCTTTGGCCAGACATCCATAAGTTGCACGCTACCGCTACTTTGGAATAAATTGCAAAAAACTCTGAAGCTGCTCCACCCTATAGGTCTAGTAGCATTTAAGACATGTTATAATCGATCCTTCAAAGAAACCTGTAACTGCTTCCCTTAAAACCTTACCGCCTGCTTAGTTATATGTGTCCTTCTTGATCCTTGCCTTAAATCCCTTTAATTATCCCTTCAGTTGCTGTCCCCCCATCATCCCATCCCTTCCCATACCTTGTCTCCCCTTAGATGTTTCTATGTCTCCCCTTAGATACTTCTAGGTACCTGTATCCCTGTAATCCTTGCCCTTGGCACTGGGATCAAGGCTTCTTCTGCCCTTCCTTCTGTAGCCCGATGTCAGGCCCACTTGTTATTAAATTACCCTTTTTCCCCTTCCGCCGTAGGCCTACTATTTTTATGTTGCATACTGAAGCCCATTTTCCTTTCATTTCTCACTGGGACTCTTCACTCCTTGGAGTTCTCCCACTTCATACCCCCCCCTTCTGCTCATTCAACCTTGCACATCCAATTTCATGGCTCTGACCATTCTGACCCTTGATTTACCCCAGGTATTGTGTAACTAGTGTGTATATATATATATATATATATGTGAAATGTCAATATTCTTGTTTATTATGAACTATCCCTGCTTGTTTTATTGTTATCTTGTTGCTGCTGTTTTTTCTCTGACTCAATTGTATTGTGTGGTATTAATGTAAACTGTGTCTATTTCTATTGTTTATTGTCCAGGTCCATTTTGAAAATGAGCTTTGCTCAACGATGTTCGCCTGGTTAAATAAAGATTTGATTGTTTAAATAAAAATTTGATTGATTGATTGATATATAAAGGGAGTTTGTTCAATAGTGTTTTGTAAGCCCAGGTGCCAGTGTGGAGCATTCTCCTGGTAGCAAGAGATGTCCAGCCCACTGCAGGATAGAGCTCACAATGATGGTTTCTGTAAGATGCGTTAATTATGAAGCATAAAGCATGATGAAAAAGTACATTCAGCTTATGAAGATTAGAGGCTGCACTACTGTTGTATATGATATCTGCATAATCGAGAAGGGGGGGTAAGGTGGCTTGGACTAACTTTTTCCTAATGTCTGTGGGAAATAAGGATATATTCCTGAAGAAGAAACCCAGTCTAGCTTTAAGTTTTTTTGTGAGGGTTTCGATGTAAGGAGGGAAGGATAGTTTGCTACCTAACCAGATTCCTAAATATTTAAATTTGTTGATGACCTCAAGTGAATCCCCTAGTAGAGTTATAATAGGTATAGGAGTGACATGCTTATATAATGAGGATGAGGGATGAGGGGAAAGAAAGAAGATTGCTTTAGTTTTCTTAGCATTTAACAACAATTTAGCGTTTAGGAGGTTGAGTTGCAATGGGCTAAAATCAGACTGCAGCATGGCACCAACGTATAACAGGGAGAGTTTCGATGTGTACAGTACAGTGTCATCTGCAAAGAAGTAGAGTTTAGAGTTATGAATATTGTTGCTTAAGGAGTTAAAGTGGGTAGAGAATAGCAATGGTCCTAGGATAGAACCTTGGAGTACACCTCTTGTAAGAGGTAAAGGAGAGGATAGAAGCCCATTGGCATTAATACACTGAAGTCCACCTGAAATAGTTAGAGAACCAATCAACTGAGTGATTATTTAAGCCATGTTCTTTGAGTTTAACTAGCAGAATATTGTGGTCTACTGTATCAAAGGCTTTGCTTAGGTCTAGGAAGACTGCTCTGGTGGATTGTTTGTTATCGGGGAATGGTCATTTGTCACTTTAGCCAGTGCTGATGCTATACTGAGGTTTTGCCTGAAACCTGATTGTAATGGATTGAATGAGTGTTCTAGGTGTTCCTTTAGTTGAGTATTAACTGCTTTTTCCAAAAGCTTTGAAAAAAGATAGAGATGGGTCTATAATTGTTTAGGTCGCATGGGTCACCTGATTTAAACAGGGGCAGTATGAAGTCTGTTTTCCAAAGGGAGGGAACTGTTTCAGTGGTAACTGACAAATTGAAAAGGTGTGTTATGGGGGCAGCTAAAAAATAATACCCTCATTTTAGGAATGAGGGGTCTATGCCATCAGCGCAAGCCATTTTTATATCCAATTTTATTAGCAGGTCCTCTACTTGTTTGAAAGTTACTGGGGAGAGACAGAAAGAGACCTGATTCTGCTGGTTGATGGGAGCGTCCTTTGATGTGGGACAGCCTGTGAGCCTAGCGGTTGGGGAAAAGTCAAATGCTAGTCCTGGTGTTATGAAATGCAAGTTTAATTTTTTGAGAATTTTGACTTGGTCAGAGGTCGCGGTACCTTGGGTAATGATTTTAACAGGGATTGAAGGGGGGACTCTGAGCCCTTCGATAGATCTGCTCATTTGCCAAATTTTAGTTGTGTTATCCTTAGCACCTTCTTGGGCTTCCACACAGTAATTGGTTTCATTTTCATTTCATTTTATTTTTTATACTTGCTGGCTGGATGAGCAAAGCTGCCCTTTTTCACCAGTGACAAGAGAAGACACAGATAACAAGAACAACAATAAATACAGTAAATACAGAAAATACAAAATACAGGTATACAAGATACAAATAAGATATGAGTAGATTAAGATGAGCATGTGCAGACATCATTGTCCATCAACCAGTGCTTTAACCTGGTTTTAAAAGACCAAACTGTTTTGATTTCAGCAATATCAGTAGGCAAAGAATAAAAAAATAGAGGTTTTGGCGGTTCTGATAAGTTTTGTGCAGGCATTTTGTGAAGTTCTGAATGCTGTCCAGTCTGTAGGGGCTTTGGCACATCTGGCTGTAGCCCAGAGTTTGTCCTGTTGGGTTAGGGCTGTTTTCAGTTTAGCAGTGAAAGACGGGTAGGAGGCTTTTTATTCTCTGCATTGTATGAGTGGGACATGTTTGTTTATAAGATTTGTAAGTGTTGTATTAAAGATGTCGATAGCCTCGTTCAATGAAGCGGCTAAGTAAAAATGTTGCCAATTCATACTCCTAAGGTCAGTTAGGTAGTTCTCCAGTTTAAAATTACGGAAACTTCGCTTAGTGATAAATTTAGAGTAAGAGGTACACTTTACCAAATCTCTTATACAGACAACTGTATTGTGGTCACTTAAATCATTATGGAAAACGGCTGTACATGAAATTTTGTGTGGTCTATTGTTGAGGATCAGGTCTAGTATGGAGCTTTTGATGTGTTTTTTTTATATTGATTCTGGTAAGTTCAGAGATTAGCTGGGAGATACCTAGTTCATCACACAGCTCCTTTAGAGTATTTGCTCTGGGGCTGAGCCAATCTAAGGATAATTGACTCATTGGAGTTGGTGTCGATAAGGTTTCTGAGGGTTAAAAGTAGTTCTTCACCCCCTGATGGAGGTCTGTAGCAGCCAATTACAATGAGTGCTCTAGATGAGAACAGTTTGAGTCTTAATGCTAAGTATTCAAATTTCCTAGGTTTGGTAACAGCAAGGATTTTGGTAGCTTGGTATTTAGTATTAACATATATGCCTACACCCTTTCCCCTTGTAGGTCTGTCCAATCAAAAAATGTTGAATGATGGCAGCACTATCTGTTGGTCTGAGATGGAGCCTTTAAGACATGTTTCAGTAATTACCAAAACATTGGGATTTGTAAGGGAAACCCATGTTTTCACCATGTTGATTTTTTTCTGGAGGCTACAGGCATTAATCAACATCATTTTTAGGCCAGACGCTGAAGCGAATTTGGATGGGGACGTTGGGGTGGAGATAGGGCCTGGGTTCACTTTGATATTTCCTGAGCAGATGAGTAGTGTTGTAATAAGTTTCTTTAACCTGTGCCTCAGGAGTACATGCTCTTTCTTATGGGGTGTGGTGTTGTGTCAGTAGTGGGGTGGAATGCTTTGAAATAGAATAAAGGCAGAAAGGGGCGGATGCATAGGTGAGCGAGATGGCTTGAATAACTGATTTTTGAGATAGGATGAGGGTTGATGCAAGGGAGATGGAAATCCCAGAGAGGATGAAGGTTGGAAAAAACAAAGGATTTTGGAAGTGCGTGGGGGGTTGGTAGTGGCATCATGGGCTCAGTGTACAGAACCAGGTAGCGGCATAATGCGAGCAGGGTTAACAGTACAGTAAACATGGTAATAAGGGGGGCTTGAGATAGTTGCAATTGATCAGACTGCACTATAGCTTTAAAATGCCTAACAGGTTTCAGGATAGTTTAACAGGGACTGGGTGATGGGGGAGGGTCATTAGGTTGTATGAAAATAATGCTTCAGAGATAGGGGAGTAGCTTCAGGTGGGGACTAAAACCCACTCAGATTGATTCCCAATACTACCAAGTAGGAGTTTAAGATGGGGGGCAGGAATGTTCCAAAAAGTGGGGAAGGTGGGGTTGTGAAACTTGCCAATTGTTTTTTGCCTAGAAAAGGCACGTCATCTTAGGGTGGGGTGGTGACTGGGGAGGGTGGGCGGCAAAAATAAAGTGCTGCCATGCATAGTGTAGCAGTGCAGACCTGGAGGTAGTCTGCTGCTGCTGAGAGGGTCGGATTGCGGGAAGGGGATAGCTTCTTGATTGCTGGCCTGCCCTCGGACACCCTTCAGATGGTGGAGCTGCACTGTGCTGGAGATCGGGAGGTAACCCGGGTGGCAAAGAGTAGATCAACTTTCAGGAAGTACAAGTATGCCCAGAAGGATGAGGACAGAGAGGAGTAGTAGTAGTAGTAACGATTTTTATTCATTTCATAAATGAACATGGTTATATTCCCATTGAGCGGGAAGCTCATTTACAAGGGACACCATACAGTCATCCTAGTTACAAAAGGAAGGAATCAATTAACTTTACAAATATAAATAACAATTCATTTAAAACATTTGAAGAGTGCATTATACATAAGCACAAAGAGTACAATACTGCCTAATTATATTACTACACAACACAACACATAAACAACTCAAAGACATAACCCTATTATGTCTTGTGATCACAGAGCACCAAGATAATACTGCAAGTTTATTAATAGCATGACTACTACATTGTTTAAACCAAATCTATAACTACACAAGTTCTTGAACAAGCAGCTTGTGAGTAATATCATGACTTAATATTTTTCCAATTAATTCTAATGTTTTGAGGTCTGAGATAGTTAGATAATTTATTCCACACCTTTGGACCAAGGCATGAAATAATAACACCTCCAGCCTTAGTTCTATGGTTTGGGACTTCAAATTCTAAGTACTGTGAAGCTCTCAGTCTAGATTTTATTTGTTTTGTTCTCAACTCATCAGTTAAGTAATCTTGCAAATCATTTTTAACCCCATTACACATTATTTTACTTATGTGTAAATTTAATCTTAGGTCTAGATGTAACCAATTCAGTTCATGATAAAGTTTACAATGGTGTGTACGCCAATTTGCGTCTAAAAATATTTTGCCGAATGATTATAAATAATATCTATTTTTTTTAATCTGTTGATGAAGCACCAATATAAACTACATCTGCATAATCTGTTATTGGGATAATCATAGTACTAATCACATGCTGCCTGGTCTGTTTAGTAAGTTTGTTCTTTATTTTACATAACATTCTGAGCTGTTGTCCTGTTTTCTTTACCATTTTATCTATGAGTATTGTCCATCTACAATGAGGATCCATCCATAGGCCTAGACATTTGTACTCTGTAACCTATTGTAATTTAATTCCATCATGAGCAGTTAGTTTGAGCGTAGTATCTATAAATAGATCTCTATTCCTTTGTCAGAATAGCAAAACTTTTTTTTACCTGTATTCGAAACTTATTTCTTAAAAAAAATAGTTTTGTATCTTATTAATTGCTTCTTGTAATCCTGATTGAATATATTGCATTTTTGTCCCAGATAAATATAGCATGGTATAGCCGGCGTAAAGATGATATTTCAAACCTATCTGATCGAATTCTATGTCATTCATATATAAACTGAAAAGGAGGGGTCCTAATATTGACCCTTGGGGAACCCCTTGTCCAATTTCTTTGATTTCTGAACAATGCCCATCTAAGCTCACCTTTTGTTTCCTGTCTTTTAAATAACTGTGACACCATTGGACAACATCTACTGAAAAGCCACAATATTATAATGTTTGTAGCATTATATCATGATTTAAAGTATCAAAAGCCTTTGAAAGATCTATTAGTATATCTCCAGTTACTTTAAGTAACGCCATTTGGGTACTATGTTTCTCCCTAAAACCTGATTGGTTAGGGTTCAAAATATTGTTAGTCTTCAAAAGTGTCTTAATTTGGTGTGTCACCATTTTTTCACAGATTTTTGCAACTACTGGTATTAATGATATTGGTCTATATTTCCTTTTTTGCCTCAGATTTAAATATGGGTATCACTTTCACCGTTTCCCATTCAATTGGAAAATCACCTATACTCAAAGTTAAACTAAATATCAATGTTAATGGATAAGCAATAATTGGTGCTGCATATTTCAACAGTTTGTTATTTAGATAATCAGGGTCTATTGCTTTTCTTATAGTCATTTTTAGTAATTATGTCATTACAACCTTGGGGTCTAACATACTAAATTGAAACATCTGATCTCTTGCCCTATCTTGTCCATTTACATAGTTTTGTTGAACTGATATTGGTTGGTCTAAACCACCATGTACTGCACCAAGTCAAAGGTGCAGGCAGAGCAGTCTGGTTGGCCATGGCCAAGGCAGAGAGAGAGAGAGAGAGAGTGTGGGAGAGAGAGAGGGGAGAGAGAGAGTGGGAGAGAGAGAGAGAGAGAGAGAGAGAGAGAGTGGAGAGAGAGGTGGGAGAGAGAGGGTGGGGAGAGAGAGAAGGTGGGAAAGAGTGGGAGAGAGGTGGGAGAGACAGAGAGAGAGTGGGAGAGAGAGAGAGAGTGGAGAGAGAGAGAGAGAGAGAGAGCTGCAGCTGGCAGAGAGTGAAACTCCGGAGAAGGCTTTCTTCCAGTATGTCAGGGAGAAGAGGGATATGAAGGATGGGGTAGTCATGTTGACAGGTGAAGTAGGGTGGTCGGAGGAAAGTGAAAATAAAGCAGTAGCACTACTTAACAAGTACTCCTGTTCCACTTTTACTAAGAAGAAAGGTGGTTCTGTACCTCAGGGAGGTGGGGGAAGGTAATGGGGTGGGTGGGGACACAGATGGTGAGACTGAAGCTGACAGGATGAGAAAAGGCTTAAAGGCTCTGAAGGTAGACAAATTCCTGTGCTGGATAGTGTACATTAGAAGGTGTTGAAGGAGTTGGCAGATGCGCTGTTGGATCACTCAGGGACCAGTTTAATACCTCACTGGAGTCATGTGAAGTTCCCCCTGGACTGGAGCACACTGCATGTAGTGCCGCTACAGAAAAGTGGGCCAAGAGACAACCCTCATAACTACTTTCTGACTAGTCAGTCTGACCTTGATAGTGGGGAAGCTCAGGAAAACATGATTACAGGGGTGATTCCAGAGGAATGGAGGAAGGACGATGTGGTCCCTTTGCACAAGAGCGACAGCAGGGAGGAGGCCTGTAATTACAGACCAGTCAGTCTCACTCCAGTAGTTGGGAAGGTAATTGAGTCCCTGCTGAAGGAAAGACTGATGGAGTACCTGGAGACATATGGGCTGCAGGACCACTGACAGCATGGCTTAAAGTGTCAGTGTGGCTCAGTTCATAGCACATTTGTCTCTGGGCCGGTAGGTTGTTGGTTCTAGTCCCACACTGCGATTGGGCTCATACCTAAATGCTGGAATCTGTGTGTGGTACTAGCTGGGTGCTGTACTATTGGGGTGTGCCATCCTTCCTTCAAACTGAGGTCCCTTCTACCCATCTCTGGTACTGTCCTGGTGGGTGCCCAGCTGGAAGAAAAATAACCAAAGGCACTTTCTGCAAGAGTAGGGAATGTTTTATTCAAAACTAAAGAAAACCATAGTACAAACAGAAACATATTACAGCATAAACAAACACACAAAAAAAGAAAATAAACAGTAACTTGAAACAAACACACATAAGTTATACAATGTCTTTGAAATCACACTTACCCTTTTTATAAAACAGGTATTAGCAGCATACCAACATAAGGAAACTTAAATTTATGCAGAAGGCAAAAAGAAAAAAGAAAAAATCTAAAGTAAAGAACATTTCAATACAGATGATACCTGGTTTCTGGTAGTACCCTAGTCATCCCTTAAGCTTTTATCTTATAACATTGTTGGGCCAATTTCTCCACCAGACTTCGTACATTTGCATTGGGAATGTCAATCTTTCTTTTTTATATATTCCTTTCACTTCAGTATTAATTCATCCAATTAACCCTGCCACGTCTATGTTTTTTTGCTGTAATACATATTGGCATCTAACTTGCCATATGACCCATTTAATTGCAGCCATGACTACTCGAAATGTTCCTTTATGAGACTTCTTCAACTCTTCTCTTGCATTCCCAGGGTACCATAATTCATTTTCTTCAATTATGGCATTCCCCAGTCGACTGCTAAAGAGTCCCATAACCCCTCAATATATGCACACTCAAAAATACAAATGTCTCATGGTTTCAATCTGGTTTACACAACCATTTCTTAAACATACTCTGTACATTACTGCTTTATGGTGGTGATAGCCTTTGACATTTAGTCAGCCATGGCAGCACATCCACAGGGTGTCCCACATTTTTTTTTGGGGGGGGGGGACTCTAACCCCTGTGAGCTGAGCTGTGACTGTTGTGACCAAAATATTATCTGGGAGAGTAAAGCATGGAACCCTCTGTACATCTCTTGCCAGAATATTTTTATAAGAGACTTTCCTTGTGGAATACCTCATGTCCTGTTCTGCCAAATTCCATCCCTTTAGTTTTTTAAAAACCTCCTTTAAGTGCACAGATTCTCCTCCCACCAGAGCTCTACAAGGTCCCCATGCATGGGCCTGCCATTTGGACAAAAAAGATCACACCTGTCTTTAAAAAAGTTTACCCACTCCATCGTTTTACCAACAATCAAAGGAAGAAGGTTGGAATAGACATATATGGAAAAGAAAAAGATGACTGGGTGCAACATGTCTAATTCTCCCTCCTGAACTGACCGATATATAATTTGGCACTTCACCGGTTTCAGCCTGCTACCCCACAGGAGCCAGAAAGCAACACTATAAACTTTAGTTTCCAACTTAATAGGTAGGGGAAATATACTACTTCTTGTCAAAAAGAGGGGAATGATAAAAGTTTTAAACAATAAGACTCTTTTTTTTCCATGACATGGGGAAAGTTTTCCATCTATTAATTTTTTTCTCCACTTTCTCAATGCAAGATTCCCAATTCAACACAGCAGAGTCCTTGGTTCCAAAAGAAATCCTCAATATTTTAATTGGAGGTTCAGATAACTGGATACCACCTATCGCAACTCCATCTATAGGACTTGGCTGATTTATCACCCTTCCCCCACTTTTAGCCTTATTAATCTGAGAACCCGATACTTTAGAGAACACATCTACAATCTCAAAAGCCTTCTCCCCAGACTCCCTGTTAGCTACCAAAAGTGTGACATCGTCAGCATATGCCATAACTACCAGAAACAATCTTTGGTTTGACCCTGCAATAAGCAGGATCTCTCTTTCGAATTCTAACATTCATAAGAGGGGATCAATGGCAAAGACGTATAACATGGGACTCAAAGGGCACCCTTGTCGCACTCTTCTGTTGATTTTAATATGTCACCCTGTTCTTCCATTTATTACTGGATTCATGTAACCATGTGTATACAAAATTTCCATCCACTTCACAAACCCTTCTGGAATATCATATTTCCGTAATACCTCGAACAGGTATTCATGGGGGACTCCATTGAATGCTTGTGACTGATCTAAGGTAAGGAGAATCCTAGAGGCACTCTGTTGGCTGAACAATTGTCTGATTAATTTTAAATTGTCCATCATGGAATGTTAGGGTATACCACAAGTTTGTGCTATGGAAACAATGTATTGTGCAACTTTAGCCAGCCTGGCACATAAGATTTTACTTAATAGCTTCCAATCAAAGTTCATTAAACTTATAGGTCTCCAATTCGAAATTTGAGCCCTATTCCCTTTTCCAAAAATGAAAATCAAAAGGCTGTCAGCTAAAGCTTATAGGAAGGGCTCTGCCCCCCCATTAAATACTAGTAGTAAAGAATCTCCTAATAGGTCCACTGTCCTCTTGTAAAATTCCTCTGTGAGACTGTCAGGTCCAGGGGACGTCCCCGTTTTAGCTGTAGCTATAACCGGCAGTAACTCTGCTTTGGTAATTGGGGTGGTCAAAAACTTTGCTCCACCTCTAGGGTTCTTAGAAATATCTATATTATTTAAAAAGTCAGTTAGGGAGTTTGAATGTGGTGTAGACTGTCCAAACAAACTCTTAACATGGGACTCCACGACTTGCATCATCTCAGCCTCATTTTTGGAGTGAAATCCAGTCTCAGTTTGTAATTTGGTCATATATCTAGATTCTATTCGCTGATGGCAACTATCATATGGGTTTAGTTGTGCTTTTCCCTGGGTCCCAAATTTTTGTTCCAAAAACAGGGCCTGAGCCCTGTCATATTGGAATTCTGTCATATCCTGTTTAACCACCTGTATCTGGTCTAAAAGGTCCTTCCCCATTTCAAACTTTTGGAACAATAATATTTGTAATCTATGACACAATTTAAGGTAATTTAAATATTTTAGATTGGCAGCCTGCTTAGCCCTCTTACTACAGTATAACCTTGTATCATTTTTGGTGTCTTGCCACCAAAGCAGAGGGTTTTCATATATCATGAATACTGAAAGACGGGACATGATTTCCTCCTGCAATCCTGTCATGGAGTCTGGTTCCTCTAAAGAAGACACACCGAATCTCCAGATCATGCTCAACAACGGTTTGTTAATAGGGGTCCCAAACTGTACCTGAAGCAAAGCATGATCTGCAGTCTGAATGGGGAGAGTCTGACATGCAATTATAGGTACCCAGTGAGATGCAAAAATCATAGTCTGCCTTTATTAAATGTGTGCGCTGGATTATGAGACATCATGCTTGCACAATCCGTCAGTTTGGCACTTTTATACATTCTGTTCAGGAAACTAGAATCATTGTATAATTTATTAGTTAGACCTGTCTTATCTTGTAACAACAAAATACAATTAAAATCCCCCCCCAAAAGTCACTGTCTTTGTAGTATACAAATAGGGCTGGATTTTAAAAAAAACCCTCAATACTCAATATGTTGATATTTTGTTTGGGGGTTACATAGATTCAGTAGTTGTATATCTTGACCTTGAAACCTTATGTCCAGAATTGGAACCCTGCTGGGGATTAAATCAATGAACCTGGATATTGTTGCCCCTGCAGCTGTTATTAAAATACCCAGGCCGGAACATGCATCCTCCCCCAATGACCAAAATGATGGGCCACTATGCCATTTCTTGTTAGCTAGGAATTGTTCCTGAAGCACATGAATTCTAGTATCCTGCAAGAATACAACGTCCATCAGGAGTTCCCTAAATAAAAAAAGGTAGTGTGCCTTCTTTGGGAGGTTTTGATACTGTTGGTGTTAAGTGTCTCCACTTTAAGGTTTCAGGGCATGGCATATTTTAAGTTCTGTCTGGTATTCGATCACTATTTTCTACCACTCCAGGAGACCTGATATTTGATCTCTTCATTTTATTTTTCCATTGTTTTCTTCTTTGTCTGTGAATCACCTGAAGTTCTTTCAGTGTCCGTAGTAAGGTCTGGCAAAGATGAGGTGATGGAAGAGGTATCCGATTCATCCCCATCTTCCGCCCATTGCTTTCTTTTGGTCAACAACAAAAATCTATTGCCTGTTGGTATTTGGTACTCCTGACTTGTGCTCTGCAGGGCCTCAGGTTTCCGTGTCTGACATCTTGTAACTCTTCTAGCTTTTTACAGTTCCCATTTCGCTGTCAATGTGGGAGGTAAGCACACTTCCTGTGGTGTGGGCTGGCCTGATTTAGTGGAAGGGGTGGCAGGCTCCACTATCTCTTCCACGTCTGGCTGTTGTGACTCAAGTACTTCTTCTTCTCCTTCTATGAGTGCATCACCCTCAGACTGCATACAGACATCTTGAATAGGGTGTGGAGAGCTCACTTGTGATTCCAACCCTATTTTTTCTTGACTGATCCTGTGCTCACTTTGGTCTGAACAGTAGTTCTCCTCAGGGGGGGCCCTCATATCCTTCTCCATCTTCAGCAGTATCTGCATTATCAGGGCTATTGTGGGCCATCCATGGGCAATTCTTGAAAGAATGATTAGTCTCGTTGCCAAGATTGCAATACAACGGGGAAGGACAGTTGATTACAAGATGCCCGATGCCATTACAAAGTGAGCACTTCAGTTGGTCACAGGCACTACTAAGGTGTGTATATGCTCCACACCTGAAGCAGGATCTTGGCTGCCCTGCATAAACA
This sequence comes from Neoceratodus forsteri, assembly GCA_016271365.2. NCBI lineage: Eukaryota > Metazoa > Chordata > Ceratodontiformes > Ceratodontidae > Neoceratodus > Neoceratodus forsteri. The sequence continues at coordinate 92,008,814 of CM028136.1, forward strand.
CGAATCAATGATCCCTACCTAGATAAAAACAACTGGTAGGTGTTGAATAACTCCATTTATTTGCTTGAGTTGTACTTTAAGTCGCCACCCACCCATCCATATGTCTTCTGAGTCGATTATAGGGTCAGGAAGTCCCATGACATCACATTTTGCCTTCAGCCAGTTCAGAATGCCCCCTATTGCCATGCCCTCATTTTTAAATAGCACTGTAACCATATGATACATCAGTCTGGATAGTGGAATTACCACAAATGGTTTCCATTCAGGAGTTTGTCTCAAGCTCTGATATTTCTGCCAGAAGCGTTTTAATCCATCAGCTGTTTTAAAACTCACATCAAATATGGGGTCTCCTGAAGTGTGAATAAGTGCATAAATTTTGTGTGCTGAGAACCCCATACTCTCTTTTCTCAAAGTTTTCCCAACATATATTCTGTCTGGGTAGACTTCAAGACCTCCTCTATATTTAATTCCGGCTGCATTTCTCCATTTGGGCAGCTCGGGTGGAGTATGAAAAAGGCCAGCGAATGTTTTTTTGCTTTGGGCCCTGTGGGCATGCCTCTGGTCATTCTGTATCAAATGGCTCATTTCTAAAATGGCCCTCTTCCTGAAATCAGGCCTGTGCGACTGTAGGTGCAGGTTTTACTTGTTTTGAGGTAGCTTGGGTGCAGGGGGGTAGGGAGCTGGTTTTGGGGAGGGGGGTTATTTTCTACCAGTATATTTTCAGATACTCGTTTCTTTTCTACCTCTTCAGTAAGTCTGGCAGCCTGAACAAGCTTGTTTATGAATGAAGTATACAAGCGAGGGGAATCTCCTAATTCAAAGGATGAGGGGACCTCTGTATTGTTATTGGCTACATCCTGTACTCTCTCAGATGAGGCCCAAGGTTGGTCCTTAGAATGCCAGACCAAACCTGCCTGTCTAAGGGCCTCCTCTGCAGATAATCCTGTAACCAGAATATTTTCATCATAATCAGGCGTCAGGTCTCCCTTTTGTGCAGCTGTGCCTACATAATTTTCACAATTTCCACAAAGCTGCTGTACGTTTCCCCCTGAATCATTTAACAGTCCAGAGCCATTTCTACCTTTAAATGACTGTATATTTATTTCCTTTATTTGCTCCTTATCTTTTTGTCCCCCCCTTCCCCCTTTCGGTTTTACATTTTCTTGATCATTCTTAAATATGTCCTTGTAGTTATGACTTGTCTCGATTCCGTTTTCCACCACACCAGACCCCTGGGCCTGAATATTATTTTGTTCATCAAGAATATGCATTTCCCCATTTCTCATAGGATCCACATTTTCAGTCACCTGTACATTATATACACTGTTAATATTCATACTCACTGTACCAATAACTTCTTGTTGAGGCGGATCTTCATTTGTTTCTTTAACAGAGATAGCACTCCATTTCTCATTCCTGGCCTCCAAAACAAATGCTTTCCCCTGAGATCTGTTTCTTTCTCACAACAGCGCCTTCTCCAGAAGGCCCTTTTTCCAAAAATCTTTGCTCTTCATCTACCAGCAGTTGCTGGATGTCATGTGCCGTTATCCAATTCTCTTTAGCCACTCCTTGCTGTTCCATCATCATGGTGTCTTGCTGATTTTCCACATTCGGTTGATCCACTATTTCAACTCTAATACAAAGTCCTCTTCCACCATATTTTGGATATCCATCAGAGCCTCTTGAATTACAACCGGCATTTCCACTGCTGGTACAGAGGCCTGCTCCTTATCCATCTTCCCTGCCACATCAGCACTTCCTCCTCCTCCTCCTCCTCTGTCCGGCTCCAAACTGGGCTCCTCCATTCTGCTCCCAGGAAGTCGGACCCCCAGCTGGCAGAGTAGGGGATTTTCTCTGGTATCTTGACCAGCATTCCCCTTTCCATAAAACTGGTTCATGCAACTATCCAAGGCTGTGTGCGGGTGTTGATGTGTGAAATTATCATCATCATCAACATCATCATCATCATCATCTTCTTTCTCTTCTTGTTCTTCTTGCTCTTTTTGTTCTACTTGTTCTTCTTCCTCCTCCTCTTCTTTCTCCTCCTCATTCTCCTCCTTGTCCTTCTCCCTCTCCCTCTTCTTATTCTTATTCTTCTTATTCTCCTCATTCTCCTCCTTGTCCTTCTCCCCCCCCCCTCACAGGGAGACGGTCATGTCAAACAAATCTCATAGACTTCTTTAACTGGGTAAGTAGGGAAGTGAATCAGGGAGGGGGACGTTAAAAAGGCATGTGAGGAAATATGTCTTCATAGACAGGGTGACAGGGTGACAGGTGCCTGGAACAGCCCACCAGAAGAGGTGGTGGGGTAAAGACAATGGGGAGCTTCAAACATGCATGGGATAGGTACCCATGTATTATAAGCAGAGGTATGGGAGGAGAAAGGTACATCTGTGAACAAGTAGGGTCCAGGATGTAGAGCTAGGCTAAATGGACCTGCAGGTTATTTTTTGCTGACACTTGCTATGTTTCTAAGAAAACCATACTGAAAGAAAGACTAGTAAGTTTTCTGTTAGAAAATGGGCTCCAGGATGAGAGAAAGCATAGATTTGTGTTAGGATACTCCTACCAGACTAACCTAGTTGATTTCTTTGACTGTGTAAACAGGGCAGTGGACATCCTGTATCTGGATTTCGGTAGGGACTTTGACTCTGTTCCACAGAGGAGATTAATCAGGGAAACTGGAGGACCTAGGGGAAGGGGGAAGACTGGCAGTCTTGGTCAGAAACTCACTGCAGGAATGAAGCCAGAGGGTGGTGATAAGGAGGGAGTTCTCAGAGGCTAGGTCAGTCATTAGTGGGGTCCAACATTGCTTGGTGCTTGGTCCACTGTTGTTTAACATCTAATTCAATGACATTACAGATGGGATAAAGGGTAAACTGCACCTCTCTGCAAATGACACAGAGCTGTGTGGGACAGTAGACATGGAGGAGGGGAGACAGGACCTCACGGAGGACCTAGCTAAGTTAGAGAAATGGTCAGGCATTTGGCAACTGGGATTCAATGCCACAAAACATAAGGTAATGCACTTGGGGTGAAGAACACTGAAATCAAATACTGGCTCGGTGGTAAGCAGATAACCAGGTCTGAGGAAGAGAAGATCTTGGGAGTGATCATCACCAGTGACCTAAGCACTCAGCACACCGCAAGAAGGAGCATGCAAAGCAAATCAGATGCTGGGATATATAGCCAAGGGTATAACCAGCAGGAAAGCAGAGGTCATTCCACCACTGTATAGATCTCTAGTTTAGCTACACCTTGAGTACAATTGGAAGCATTGGTACCCTTACCTAAAAATGAACATCAACCTACTGGAAATGGTCCAGAGAAGGGCAACCAAAATTATCCAGGGACAGCAAAGCAGAACATATGAAGACAAGCTCAAAGATCTCAACATGTGTTCCCTGAAGGATATAAGGGAGAGGGGCTGATATGATCAAAACCTTCAAGTATCCTAAAGGTTTCAAGAGGGTGAGCTCTGAGAGTCTCTTCGACCTTTGTGGAAACAGGATCAGTAGGGGGCACTTCCTCAAGCTGGGGGGGGGAAGAGTCAGGAGAAAATGAGGAGGCACTTTTTCACCGAGAGGGTAGTAGCTAAGTGGATTGAGTTGCCAGAGAAAGTAGTCTCTATGAGGACACAGGAAAGCTTCAAGAAAGGTTGGGACAGAGTAAAGGGGAAAGCTGCAAGTAGGGTAGGGGTGGGAGGACATTTGGAGGAGGAGTAGATAACGAGGATGGGGTGGATCCCTCAGTAGACACTGAGGGGTCTCAGTCTTAAGCAGATATAATAGACTGCAAGTCCTTTTTCTGCTGGCTCACTCATACGCTCATATGAATCTGACTGAGTTCTTTGACTGGGAGATCAGGGAAATAGATCGGGGAGAGCAGTGGACATGGCCTTTCTGGAATTAACTGTATGAGTATCTGGCTCAGCACACCTCAGTAGGAAACAGAGAAAGATACAATAAGGGAGGAGCCCAATTCAATCAAGCCAAAAAAGTACCCCCCAGAGATCATAGAATCATAGAATGTTTACGAGTTCTGAGGCCACCATGTGAATGATGGTAAGAAAATTTTTGCATACCCATGTGACTATCAAATCTATTTTTGAATGTAGACATGGTATCGCTCTCCACGATATTAGCTGGCAGGCTGTTCCACGCATTGATTATCCTCTGAGTAAACCAAAAGTTAGGTGCATTTGTCCTATTTGTGTCCCCTTTAATTTTTTATTTTTGTGACTGGGTATTATTATTTGCTTGCTTGACTATTCCTATAGTCTCCATCAAAAATTCATTATGCATTGCTTCATCAGTTATGCATAAATCTCTCCTTAGCCATCTTCAGTGCACTGAATACCTCTTTAGGTTTTGTAGTCTGTGGCCTGGATATTCAAAGGGGTTGCGCCTGGCACAACAGAGTTGCACCGGTGCAACCCTGCATTGTGCCCCGGCAGGATATTGAAAGGGCTGCCTGGTGCAGGGCAAATCCTGATGTGCCGGGGTGCAATGTAATCCTATGTGGCGCAGATGCAGGGGGCATACCCATGCATATGCGGCACATCCTGATATTCAGCCCAGGATGTGCGGCACATATGCTGGCGCAGCCCTGCACCGCGCCACATAGGGGTGCTCAAAGTTGAGCCCGTGCAGAGTAGGAATATCTTCTGGCCACCCACAGGTGGGCTGCAGTATTGCAGGGTGCAGCACAGCAGCCCAGTCATAGGTGGCCAACCACCCACCCAGAACACAGTCCGCAAGTACACACTGATCCCTGGTGGTCAAGTAGCCGTGATCGCATGGTACATGTTGAAAGATATATCCCTGGTAGTCTAGTGGCCCCCCAAGTCCCCGAGTCCCTGACAAAGAAAAGACATGACCACCCCTGGTAGTCTAGTGGTCCCCGCTCCTACCCGAGTCCCTGATTCCCTGATCTATGTCATGATGACCATCCATGGTGGTCTAGTAGAACGCCCCCCGCCCATTGCTGCAATCATGATAAAACCCCGTAATGAAATGCCCTGGTGATCCAGTGGCACCCCCCACTCCTCCCACCCACACAGAACCCCTTACCCACCCTGCTCTCCCCTATCATCGTCGGGCAGCAGCATCCCACCCGCCTGCATACCGCCCGGCCGCCCGCCAAATGACAGGTACAGTATGGGCTGTAAGCCCATTGGTCCCCAGTGTGGACCAATGGGCTTGTAGGGCATACTGTTCTAGACAGTCCCAAATCTGTGAATGACTTAATTCCCCCATGCCTCCATAGATACGTACTTGTATGTTGCTGTGAAAGTGCAGGGCCTGAAGGGCCTGGCGATTGCATTAGTAGTAAAACAGCAACCAAACTGTCAGCATAGCCTTCTTATTATACCACCTCATGAATCTGGTAGTGAAAACTTTCAAGTCCCTGATGAAACATCATTCCACGTCACCGCAACATCATTCCATGCCACAGGTATGAAAACACAGCTTGGCCAGGATTTGAAAAATGACAGTTGTCATATTCATGAGGTAGTGTAAAAAAATGACTACAGTAAATTTCAATGGATGCACATAACTTTGCCATTTTTACATATTTTGACTCCAGATTTTCAACATAGCCTTCTTATGACCCCATCTTATGAACAAAGGTGGTAAAAAAATTTCAAATCCTGCCAGAAAGGCGATTTCACCAAGTGACCACAAAATTGCCTTTTGGCTTGATTCCACCACCACTAGTCATGAGGTGGGGTCCCAAAAAGGCCATATTAAAAACTGGGGTCAAAATATACAAAAATGACTGTTATGCATCAAAGTTCAAAACCCCATTAAAATACATTGAACTACTTTTACCTTAGTTTCTCATATTGCAGTCAGTGGTTCCAGCAGTAAGACATGTCTTCCATTGGACAGTGGATCTTTGCACTGGGACCTATTCAGGTGAGTGAGGGTTTGTATATATGTGTGTGTGTGTGTGTGGAGGGGGGGAGGCGGGGTGGTGGGTGCTCAGTGGGACGTTAGGGTAGCGGGGCTGGATCAGTGAGGGAACATTTTCTTTTTTACAGGAAAAATAAGACACAGAGGGTCAGTTTTCTTTATTACAGGTTATGAAATACAGGAATGGCAATTGGAGGGGTATGAGGGGGCTACTAGATAGCAGGGAAACATTACAAAATATGGGAATGGCAATTAGAAGTTGGAAAGTGCCTCTAGACACCAGAGAAACATTCAATTAATATGGGGATGGCAATTGGAGGGTGGGGTTGCCAGTAGTTATTAGGAAAATAAAAAAAAAAAAAAAACTTTAAGGGGATGGTGATCAGAGGGTGTGGGGGGGGGTGCCATAATCTTGGGTAGAAATCCACAAATAGTCTATTTCCTCTGAATCTCTGCTTCCCAGATTTGGAGGAAACAGTATTTGTGAACTTCTATCCAAAACTGTAAAACAAAAATTCTTATTCAAGCTGGTAGTAACATTTTTTTCCTATCCTGCCCACGTTTTTTTGTGTGCTGTATGTGGTGGTTTGACGGCTAATGTGATTAACCACCACAAATTGTTCCTTAAACGGACATGGTCAACCCTTTTTGCAGCATATTATTCTTGTTGAAAACCCACATTTTATGATTGCTTACTTTGTTGGTTGTTTGATCTGCTTTCTTTTTTAGTAGAACTGAAATGCATGGGTATGGTGCAAGTATACACAACTTTGTTTTGCTTCAAATCCTTGATCTACTCTTACTGCATACATACTGAACATTAGGACTGCCTCCTAACAGTGCAGCCAGTCATGATGCAACACTCTCCTCTCCTCCCTCATGACCCCATGCAATAGTCTCTTCTCCTCCCACATCATTAGAAGTGGCTAGATTGTGGAAAGGGCATTCCCAAATCCAGGAAAGATTCAATGTCAGTTGATCAAAGAATGTAAACAAACAAGTTTTGATATGGTAACACCACTATGGTGGTCAGTTTGTTTTTTCCTTTATAAAGAAAACATGAATTAGAATCACACTATCAGTTACATCAGCAATTGCTACAGAATGTAGGAGCAATCATAGCATGAGTTTTTTGACCTAGGGATAGTTTGAGATCTGAGGGTTGACAGTGTCCCTTTAATGATAACAGTATATCACATTACTATATTACAACTTTGTTCTTTAATGAATCATGATGAAACCATGTCAAAATACTGCGAGCCCAGTCTGTAACAGTATTATATTTACATTGTCGAGCATCAGGTATATACAGTAGCCTAAATATATACACCTAGCTATAAGAATACAATTTTTTTTTGGGGGGGGGATTTATTGCACTTGATCAGCAGCATATCTTCTTGCAGTTCATCTCACTACCCTGCTTAACTGCATACACACCCTGACACTGAACCCTTTCCTATTGAAGAAGGGGTGTGTGTGTGTGTGTGTGTGTGTGGGGGGTCTTTCTGTAAGGATGACAGTTCCTCCTTCAGCAGATTTCCAATTTAACCCATGACAGACACCATGCGAATACTAAACTGATCCAGGCTCCAGTGGTAGTGATCTAAAATGCTAACAAGCCTGTGGGGTAGATGAGGCATAAAGAGTCATAACAGGTATTACAAAAAAAAAAAAATTAAAGATGATAGGACCCTGTTTTTACACCTCTAGATTGTCTCCTATTTCATTTTAGTGTTTATCAAATATTTGGGTAAATGGAAGCTATGGGGAAAACTGTCATTGCTGTCCTCAATCTGTAGGGAGCAGAGAGACAGCGAGGCTTACAGTACAACCTCCTCCAACCTGGTCTAAGTAGCACGGTGCTGCCATTAGACACCAAGGAAATGACGTCTCACTGCTGTCACTGTAGCCCAAAGCATGAATTCCAGCTGTGGCTGCAAAAGTCAAGAAAGTCCTGCTTTTCTCATACAGAGGACACATGTGTACGGCTTCTCTCACTAAGCTGAGTACCCTAGATTTTGAGTGCTCAGAAAACATATTTCTGCTAACTTTACAAACAAACACCAGAATCTAGGTAAATGGTCCCCGTTTAGCTAGGTTCAGGTGTTTGTTTAAAATGAATACATAATTTGTATGTATTTTCACTGTTTGTAAACTTAAACAATAAAAAGAAAATGACAGCCATACAAAAAAATGAAGTTTTCCTCATGAAAAAGGAGTGGCCTTATATGAAAAAAGGTACAGAAAGCTGAGATTGGGATTTTTTTTGACAATCTTCCCAAAATGGAAGATATGGATAAGGTGGCACAAGAAAAGAAATGGATCCTTAGTCAAAGACTTAAACTGAAATCTGTATGCACACTTCCAGGCACAATACCATTGAATATTGATACATACATGTATATGGTGAACAAAGATATTAAGATACTACTTAGGAAAGAGAAATAGATAGAAGGATGAAATTCACTTTAACTGCCAGAGAGTTCTCAGCGTTGAGAAATTTGGAAAAGAACAATTCAATTTGGTATTAAAAAAGCAGATGGGGGGGGGGTGAAGCTTGTCATTAAACATGGTGTCAGTGTAATTTGGCACTGGACCACCATGAAGGCTGAGTTTTTGACCATTCTTCAAGATGACCAACTTAGGAGTGAAACAAACTATCTAGAAAAAAACTGAAACACTGGACTATTGAACATTACCATAACAGACTTTGTGCAACTTGGTAAAGTGGTACATTTCTGATTTTGAAAAAGAACAGCACCATGAGGGATTTCGGCCCTACCAGATGGGTAGGTTAAATTTCCAATACACCCGCAAGGAGAACCAGGTGCCACTGTACTGCTGACACTTAAGATGGCATCGGCGGCGATGAGTTTGACAGCACATTCAGTGGCAGATCTAAACATCATTATGCACAAACTGGACAAAATACTGATTGATATTTCTGACCAAAAAACTGCTGCTCAAAAGACTAACGCAGACCTCGCCGTGCTCGCCACAAGGGTGGCCCACACTGAACAAGCAGTTCAGGTACAGGAGGCAGCGGTTCAGAGCGAGCAGGGTATTCTCTGAGATCATCACCTTAAACTTCAATATCTTCTAAATAAGGTGGATCATCTGGAGAACAGAGAGGAGGAAGAATATCAGAATTGTGAGGGTGCCAGAAGGAGATGAGGGTTGGGACATGAATGCCTTTTTTAGAGTGATGCTCCCAGACTTGGTCAAAACTAACAATGGTGCCCCTCCAGAAGTTGAAAGGGCACACAATTCTTTGGCTCCTCGGCCTCAGCTGGGGAACAGATCCCATCCTAGATTATGTAAATTTCTCCGCTATCCAGAAAAAGAATATTATCTGAGGAGAGCAAGAGGGGTTCCAGTGGCAAGGGCACAGGGTACAGCTATACCAGGATTTCTCCAAGGAACTATCAAAAGATTGACATGCCAACTCTGGAGTAAAACAATTTTATAAACTAAATATTGCCACATCTCTGAGAATCCCGACCCTCCTTTGCATTCAAATCAATGGAAAATTCATAATGCTTGACAATCCAGCAGGGACTGAACACTTCTTGACAGACTATAGAGCAAGGAATGGAGCACTGGATTGGCCGCTGGTGCAGCCACAAGGCAATTCAACATCCAAAACGGAGGTTGACCATGAGGCATCCAAACAAGACACCCTCCATGCCTCATCTGAACTGGAGCCTGAACCAGACTGGCAGCAACCTTCCAGAGGCTGCCAAAAGAAAAAAAATCCAAGGGTGATCCTCCAGGAAAACCACCCTGCATATGAGAGATCCAGAAGCTGGCAGAAAAGATTTATACCATCTGATGCCAGCAGCTTGTCTCCTGGGGTAATGGCAATTAAAACCTCTAACAGATATGAACCCCTACAGGAGCTCACACCGCCAGCTTTAGACCTTTCGGTAGGTTCATCCAACATTAACTCTCCTCCAGAAGTTAGCCTACCCAAAAAAGATGACTGGTTCCCACTGGGAGACGACTGGGATGGCAGCATGCAGGAAGTGGGGGCTGAGGAGGAAGACCCTCTTGAGCAGCTGGCGGCATTGCAGAATGCCTCCGACAATGTTGAACAGTCCGGTTGACACCCCTGCCAGTGAACTCAAAGGGTGATCAACATTCTGAACTGCTGGTTCTAGTGCTAATGTTCAGTGCTGTCAAGCGACAGCCGGTTAAGGTGGGGGGTTAAATTATGGCGACAGTCTGATGACCGAGCATGCTGAGGGACAACTGGAGATGGGGATTAGATGCTGTCAAAGGGAGCCCTTCCATCCTGCTTGAGCGTTCACTGCATGCAGCTAGCTACCCCAGCATCTGCCCCTCAATAGACTCAGTAACCACTGCAGACTAGTACCATAACAATGTAACTTCAATTAGACATTTGAAATGATTATGCTAACCCCTTATGCTGAGTGGCTGCTGCCTTGATAGTACAGGGAACATATGCCGTTATAGACAGCTCCAAGTAAAGGCAGCTTAGAACCTCAGACAAATCTGCTCTCGCCTACAATCATTCCACTTTGCATTGAGAAGTATATGTATGGAATCTGTGTGGGAGCTGACCTGAATGCAAGGTCCCGAGGTCTGGGCAAGTTTGTTCTTGTTGCCCAGTACTCAGTTAAGGTGCACCTGCTAAGGTTGGGGGCTAAATTTTGGTACTGATATACAGAGAAAGCAGTCTGAGGGCTAATCAAAAACATTATTGAGATGTGAACAAAGGGAACCTCACCATCCCACTTGAGCCAATGTTGAGAGCAGCAGGCTACCACAACATTAGCCCCTCAATAGGCACAGCAATCTTTATAGACCAGGGCCATAATTTAGTAGTCAAAACCAGATGCTTGACATGACTATGCAGACTCCCTTACGCTATGCAGCTGCTGCCTTGTTAGCATAGGAAACCTCTGCTGTTATGGACAGCTCCAAGCAAAGGCGACTCCGAGTCTCAGGAATTTCTGTTTTCACCTGTACTCATTCCACACCATACTGTGTACTATACAAATCACATCAGGGTGGGAGTTAAATTAAAGTTAAGGTTCCTAGCACTAGGCAAGTTTGCTAGTGCTTCCCAGTACTAAGTTAAAATGTGATACTTAGGTTATAAGGTAATGATTCTGTTTATAGAAGGGAGACACTGGGCAGAGGAGCAATACCAAGGTTTGGAGAGAGAGGTAATTTTCAGCCAAGCCACTAGCCGGCAGGAACAGACACTGGCCACAATGCTGAGAGGGCAATAACTACTGTATGTCCGTAGGTATTGCAAACAACAATGCAGTGATGCACCATCTAATTACGGCCTAAGAGGCATCCAACGAAATGATGGAGGGGGGGAGGAGATAGAGGGAGTCCCCTTCCCCCTCTTTTAGGGGCATGACAGAACCTCTCTAGCCTGAATGCATGACACAGTTTGGGCCTCCCCCCCTTTTTTCCCCTCTCCCCTTTGGCCACATACCTCAGTTTTAAAAGGGTTTCAGACATAGAGCTGGACTATCCTATTGGGTTGGCTAGGTTTAGCTCAACCCCCCTCTGTGGAGGGACTCTTAAGGCTCCTGGTCAGAATACTGTCTGGCCACTACTGTAAAGGAAAATGGTACAAAGTGTAGGTACCATGGGAGAGTTTGTTGGAATAAGGCAACCCCCCCCCAGAGAGATTTGCCATGGCCATTGGAGGACTGATTCTTCAGCTCCTTTGAGCCGGTGAGGGGGATCAAACTCCAAAAGAAAATGAGTGTGCTGAGGCACATGCTAGACATGGGGGGCTAGTTCCCACTAACTCTAAACAGCACCTAACAGAAAGTAGACCTGAGAAGGCATGCACATCGAGTAAGGAGGGAGAACCTAGTGGACACTCCCAAAGTGTTAGGTTGACTAGTAAATGTTGTTTGTTTCAAATAAAAAAATATTGAAACCATAGAGATAAAGCATAGTGGTCATGTTGCAGATACAGTATATTGTTTCCTGAAATACCAGTGTGAGTGGAGAAAGAAACTAAGAATACCAGGGTATAGTGGCATTGGCAAGGGACCTGCTCCCCGACTGTAAGGGGGAAATGGGGACCACTACAATTTGACTTAGGGTATAAGTTAATGTATAAAGGGGGCTGTCCCCCGGCGCCACCTCAGTTCGCCCGTCGGAGACCTGGCTAGCATAAAGGATGGGATAAATCGAGGAGGGTTTGTCATCCTGAAAAGGACAACTGGAGAGAAGCACTGGAAGAAGGAGGAAGGGAAAGCATACCTGCTGCAAGAGCTCTTCTCGAAGATCTACTGTTCCAGTAAGTTCTTAAGTAACTGTACTATCTAACTTCGAGATAGAGCTCTTGCAGCAGGTAATTACCAATAGGACTGAGTCCAAAACAGTACTGATATGTTACCAGGTCAGAAGGGTTGTGGAAACTGTAATACCCCTGGGCTCCTAACCCTTAGGCTGCCACCAGAATTAGAACGTATAAGAATTCTGGACTGATACATCGGTCCGCGGCACAGCAAGGGTTAAAAAAGGATCCCTTGGAGGACTGCCAGGCCAAAACCTGCCCACCTTCTGGAAACAATGTCCAAACTGTAGTGCCGGACAAAGGTGGGCACCGAACTCCAGGTGACTGCAGCACACAGATCAACTGCTGACACATTATTTATTTATTTATTTATTTATCAAGTCTAGGATTACAAATACCTTTGAGCCATGGCTCTTTTACAAAGGTTCCACGTCAGAGAAATACAAATTATGGGGAACATCAAGACAGGCATTACAACAATGTGGACATTGCAAACAGAGTACAGATTAATACAGTTCAAGGGAAGCATTGTAACAAAGCAGCCAGCGGCATTTGTCAGAGAAAATAGACAACAGATAAGAAGTGCCAGAGTCATAGGGAGAGGGAAGAGGGTAAGGGGTGGAGAAGGAATGTAGAAAGGGTGGCAAGAGGGTGAAAAGTGCAGCATTGGGTATACCAAGATGTGAGAGTAGAATCCAGTGGGGGACAACTAGAGCAGAAAGGGAAGTGGAGAAACAAGGTTAAGTTGGGCAGTCACAGGAGCTGTTGGTAGTGAGATAGTCCCGAGCCTAGTTTTAAACATACCAATAGTTGGGGCAGAGGAGATGGTTGGGCTGAGGCCATTGAACAGAGTGGTGCTCGATAAGCAAAAGCGTTGTCTCTGTGAAGTGTGACAGTGGGAGACTTTCAGTAGCTGTAGCGTGGATCTCTTAAGGCACCATTTGTTAATTCGGTGTTGTAACAGAGTTGAGACCCCAGAAGGTGCAAGGCCAAGGTAGATTTTTTTGACCATGGAGCAGGTGAGAAACTTTATGCGGTTTGATAGTTGGAGCCAGCCGGTCTGAGTACAGGTCACATGTGTGGGTGAGACGGTGAGCACCAGTGATGAGCAGACATGCTTTATTTAAGGCAGTTGAGAGGCGTCTAAGGGTTGTGGTTGTGGCTGAGCCATAAATGATGAGACCATAGTCTATTACAGAGATCACAGAGCTCAGGACTGCAACCTTCAAAGCTTCTGGCATGAGGTGTGGTCTGTGTTTGTAGAGGAGACCAAGCCGTGTATTAGCAGCTCTAGCTACATTATCTACATGAAGTTCATAGGAGAGTTTAGGGTCAAGCTGAATCCCTAAGTATTTGAAGGACACACCTGATCTAGAGTGTTGCCCTGTGTGGTGGAGATAGCCAAGTGGTGTAGCTTGTGTGGGTTATGAGAGCTGCAGAAGAGCATAGATTTGGTTTTCTTGTCATTGAGGACCAGTTTATGATTAAGAAACCATGTCTCTACAGAACTGAAACCAAGTTGAAGGTTGTGTTGAAGAGTTGCAGGATCTTTGTGAATGGAGAATACAACAGCATCATCGGCATATAGTATGATCTGCTCAGAGCAGTGGTAAGGAGGAGTTTAAGAAAAGGCTAAAAGGAGGGTCCCAGTATGGATCCCTGTGGGACACCAGCCAGAACAGGCAGGGTGTTAGAAACAGCGTCCGCAATTTTTACTCTCTGTGACTGGTTTTCTAAGTAGCTTTTAAACCAGAGAGAAGAGTCGGGTGATAGCCTGGCATTCAGTAGTTGGTGTATTAGTAGTCCATGGTGTACTGTATCGAAGGCCTTGGAGAGGTCGATGAAAACGGCCCCTGTGAGAAGGCCATTATCAAGGGATTTGTGCAAAGCTCCAGTGAACTCAAGAAGGGCTGTGGTGGTGCTGTGACCTTTCCGGAAGCTGTGTTGTTGTGGACAAGGTATATTGTATTTATCCAAGTGGTCGGTAAGTTGATCAGCCATGATGCACTCAAGTGCCTTAGAGAGTGGGAGCAGTATGGAGATAGGGCGATAATTTGAGTGAATCGTCTGGTCCCCACTTTTATGGATGGGTACATTCCTGAATGAAGCAAAGGAAGTCAAGATCCCTCTGGTCGAGTGACCTTTTACTGGACTTGGCAAAGGTTTTCATGTTTCTCATGGCAAAAAACAATGCAGTTAACCAGTCACCGTGACATGGTCTGTTTTGTGACTGGTGCTCCCAACATCTGTTGGGCAAAAGAAACAAACATTTGGTTTGACTTCCTAATGGACCAACAGTACAGTCGATGTAGTATTGAAGAATTACGTGTACATCTAAGATATGCAACAAGGCCTCCCCTTCATTAGAGCATTCCAGATAATAAACCAGCATGTTGATGTCCTAGTTGAGGGTAAATTCTGACACCACCTTTGATAGAAACTTAGGGTTCATGTGAAGGGACACTCTGTCCATGTGAAAAAACAAATACGGCTCTTTAGACATCAGAGCCTGGAGCTCAGAAATTCTCCTGGCTGAAGAGACCGCTACTAAAAATAACGCTTTCTAAGAGATAAAGTGGAGCTCGCAATGCATGTCTGGTTCAAAGGGGGGCAAAGTTAACTTTTCTAACACAAAGAGTAAATCCCAAGGAGGGTCAGTGCCCCGAATGGGAGGTTTAATGTGCAGAATACCTCACAGGAATAAGCTGTGCCAAGGTCTTGCCATCCACCGGTACGTGATAGGTTGAAATAGTCAAAAGATGTACCTTTATGGAGGAATAGCTTAGACCTGAGTCAGACAGGGATGACAGATGTCCCAAGACCCATTTGACCTCACAGAGGCTGAACCGCTTCCACTTCATGGCATACATGACCCTAGTGGATGGCTTTCTAGTGACCACTAACACTCCTGCTATCCCCTTGGATACCCCTAAACCTGCTCCTGACTAGGTCTGCAGGAGCCATGCATGGAGATGCAGAGACTTGAGGTTGGGGTGAACTGGAGTGCTCTGCCCTTGGGAAAGCAAGTGAGAGGATAGAGGAGGTGGAATTGGAGGTTCTACCACCATCTGCTGCAGAAGCGGGAATCAAATCTGTCTGGGCCGAATGGTGCTCCTAGTATCAAGGTTGCTGATTCCAACTGCAGTTTGAACAGAACCCGCTGCAGAAGGGGGAAGGGTGAGAAGGCATAGAGAACCCTCCTGATCCAGGAGAGGGACAACACATCTCACCAAAAAGCCCCAGAACCTGGCTCTAGCGAGAAAAAGCTTGGCAGTTTGGTGTTGAATGGGGATGCAAAGAGGTCCAACTTTGGAATCCCCCATTTGGTGAACAGCTCATCTGCTAAGTCTTAAAGTAGCTTTCATTCATGAGCTTGGGATTGCGAGTGACTGAGGCTGTCTGCCAGTGTGTTTTGAAGACCTTGGATGTGTACTGTGAATAGTTCCAGGTTGTGATCTATTGCCCAGTACCATACTCTCATGGCTTCTCTGCAAAGGGGGTAAGAATTTGTTCCCCCATGCTTGTTGATATAGAACACCACTGGCATGTTGTCCATCTGGACTAGTATGGTGCCGGAAAGGAGGTCATTCTGGAATGCCTGTAAGGCATATAGGACAGCTCTCATCTCCAGAACATTGATGTGTAGAGAGCATTCCGTCTGAGTCCAGGACCCCCAGGTCTGCTGGCTCCTGAAGTGGGTACCCCATCCCATGCCTGAAGCATTTATGGTGACCACCTGCTGAGGAGAGGGGATGCTGAATGGTGCCCCAATCGATAACTTGGAGGGAATCAGCCACCATGACAAGGTTTGTTGCACTGCCTTTGAGATCCTGGCCATTTGGTCGAGATCGTTGCTTCTCTGATCCCACTGCACTCTGAGGTTCCATTGAAGAGTCCTCATGTGCAGTTGAGCAAGAGGTACGGTCACTATGGCAGCAGCCATGTGCCTTCGGAGCTGTAGGACTGTTCTGGCTGGAGCCTGATTTGCAGAGACTAATCTCTGAGCCAGTGTCTAGAGATGATCTGCCCTGTCCACTGAAAGAAAAGCTCTCCCCTGAACCGTGTCCAAGATGGATCCTATGAATTGGAGCCTCTGAGATGGCCATGGGGTGGACTTTGGGAAATTCAAAGTTATCCCAGGGTCTTGAAACATGCTGAAGGTGCACTCCAGGGTCTGTCAGAGTTGTTCTCTGGGTGGAGGCTGACAGCAGCCAGTCATCAAGGTAGGGGCAGATGTAATGACCCTGCCTCTTGAGAGTTGCTGCTACTACCTCCAGGCACTAGGAGAATACCCTCAGTGCCAAGGAAAGGCCAAAAGGAAGGGCCCTGAACTGGTAGTGCTGACCTTTGAAAGAGAACCAAAGATACTTCCTGTTGGCTGGCAGGATCTTTATATGCATGTATGTGTCCTGCATGTCCAGGAAGCAGAGCCAATCTCCATAGGGTAGCAAGGGAAGCAACCCCTGGAGTTTCACCATCCTGAACCTTTTGTACTCTATAAAGAGGTTCAGCTGACTGAGGTCCAGGATGGGATGAAGGTCCCCTGTCTTCTTCAGAACCAGGAAGAAGTGGGAGTAGTATCCTGTGCCCCTCTGGGGCCCTGGCATTGGTTGAATTGCTCGCTTGGACAG
This sequence comes from Neoceratodus forsteri, assembly GCA_016271365.2. Classification (NCBI taxonomy): domain Eukaryota; kingdom Metazoa; phylum Chordata; order Ceratodontiformes; family Ceratodontidae; genus Neoceratodus; species Neoceratodus forsteri. The sequence goes on from CM028136.1 coordinate 92,025,658, forward strand.
GAGGGCCTGGATTTCTGCCTGAATGAGACCTGCGTGGGATGGGGAGCAGGTCCTGTGGAATGGTGAATTGTCAGGTGGTAGTTGAGAGAACTCCAGGGTGTATCCCCTCTCTATGAGCTGTAGCACCCATTGATTTGTGGTAATGTTTGATCATCCTGCAAGGTAACAGGAGAACCACCCTACTACTGCCTCCCCTAACAGCTCTGCTGGGGGAGGCGGGATGGACAAGGAATCAGGCTGAGGCAGAAGAGGTGGGGAAAGGGCTGTGGGTTGTTTCACTGTGCACTGAGCCTGAGAGCCTGCTGTCTGGGGGGTATCTTCCTTTTAAACCCTCCTCATTGGGGCTGTTTCTTTGACTGATGTTCCTGATACCTCCGAAAGGGCCAGCGTCTGGGAGGAGAGGGCTCTGATTTGTGCATTTTATGTACATCAGAGACAGTCTTTCCCGAATGTTACAGGCCTGTAATTATCTTTTTGACCTCTGGGCCAAAAAGTATAGGGTCTTGGAAAGGCAAATCTAGAATAGTGTCCTCGAGGCCCTGCCTGAATCCAGACACCCGTAGCCTTGAGTACCTCCTGAGGCATACACCTCAGGCAGTAGCATGAGCTGTAGTATCTGCTGCATCATATGAACTTCGGAGGACAAGCCTGATCACATCTGAACCAGATTGTGGTACTGCCAGGAGTTCTGACTTGTTTTGCGAATCTGGCTGAGTTTTGTCTGGGTCCATAGACGTTTGCCACAGACACTTCTGGTACATGACCATGTGTGCCAACAAGTTTAGGGATCTGACGGTACAGATGAAAGATGCATATACTCTCCACCCCAGATGATCTATTTTCTTAGACTCCTTGTCTGGTGGTTGGGAGTGGGTATACTTGGGCTGCTGCGACCTTCCGTGGGCCGCTGTTAGAACCACAGAGTCCGCTTTTGGCTGCTCGCCTAGGTGCGGCCCATTCCTGAGGGTTCTGTACAGGCGGTCGGCCTTTTTGGGCACTGCTGAAGTAGTGGCCAGATGTTTCTAAGCCAACTTAGTTACATCTTGAAAGGGTTCTACCAGAAGGGGATGACTAGTGGTTTGGGGTCAGTGGACCCCCAAAACATTGCTAGGCATCTCTCTAGATCCAAGTCCTCCATTTTCCACTGGGTGAGGAATTGTATATGCCTCATCACCCCCATAAAGTTGGGATCATCAGGCGATGACCTCAGGGAGTCCTCCCTGGGATCTAGTGATGGCAAGGATAGGTCATCCTCTGATGAGTCATAGGAAGAGGAGGAACTGCTGTAGTCCCCTGAAAACTCAGTACAGTGATCAGTGGATCTACTGTAATGCTGGGAGTGGTGTCCCCTTGATCTATTCTGTCCATGGGAGTGACGGTCCCTGGACCTGCTCCTCTTGCATGAGGAAGTCCTGGAGGAGGTATGGTGTTTGTGTCTCTGGCATCTGTCTGAGCCATGATCCGAGCCAACTGGAATTGGATGGGTATGCATCGGGGGCGACGAAGACCTGGGGGAGGCATCAGCTGCAGTGGAGGGACAGCCCCTGGAGCTCCCGTAGGTTCCTGTTTTGGAAGGAGGTCACCCTTAATGGTGTTCCACCAGCTGGTGTACAGTCCACCTACCTTGGCAAAGGAGACCATTGAACTGGGCGGCCAATCTGGCATCTCATTGACCGGGCTCAAAGGTACTGCCAGCAGGCCTGGCATCTGCGGGAGCCCAGGTAACAGGCTGTTGTCAGTCAGATCAACTGGCATCTGATCCTCTTCCCAGGGGCCAGGCATCAGTGGGTTGGCTGATGCCTGGTCATTGGGCCCTGTGGTTAGAGGCTTTGCAGTGCTGGACATCAGGTCAAGTGTCATCAGATTCTCTGGTGTTGGCCCTTGGGACACTGATGGCTGAGAGGTAGGTGTCTTGTCTGACACCACAGTGGAGGAGACAGCAGTAGACACAGGCTGTTATCGGTCTGCAGGTGAGGTGGACGACAGATCAGGTGCTGTGGGTGTTGTCTTGGAAAGGTCGGCACCCTGCACCTGTTGCAGTCATTCATCTTGGCTGATGACCCTGAGGATGAGGCCTTAATGATGATGAAGCCTATATGGACCCCAATCGATGATGAAGAAGAAAAGGCCAAGTCCTCGGCCCTAGACTCTAACAAGTGTTTATGGGGTCTGGTGGCCAAAGAAACTGCAGATGGGGCCTGAGAAGGGCCATGCCCCGAACTCTCACCCGACATCTGAGAAGAGGTGGGAGGCCCAGTAATTAAACCCCCTGGGAGGACTAGTGACCTGGTGGGGCAGAGTTGGACCTCCAGCTGGAGGTTGATGTCTTAGTCTTGAGTCGGGAATGGGGCCACGAGTCTGACCTGGACATGTCCTTGTCCTTCTTCTGAAGCTTCCCCAAATGCTTCTTATCCTTGAGGGAGGCATCATGGGCATAGGATGAGGAGGAGCTGTGCCCAGAGTGTAGCTTCTTCATTACGGCCACTTGCTGTTCCAGTAGATAGGCTTTGAGAGTCTTGAGGTGGTGGATGCAGGTGCTCTTATTGAAGCTTTGGCAGTGTAGGCAATGTCTGATCTGTGCTCTGGTCCCAGGCACAATAGGCAGGCTGAATGGCTATCTTTAGGCAGGATTTGTTTGCCACATGCATACTTGGCTTTGTGCCACTGTGTAGTAGTAGTCGCAGATTTGGCAGACATAAAGAGGCTATTGATTACTCAACAGAAATGAACTGCATGGAGCGTCTGGGGAAAAATGGCAGTTGACGGGAAGCAGAAGGCATCCATGGAGCCAAGATGCTGGGTCGACGGTGGGAAAAGAACTGAGGTGGTGCCGGGGGACCGTCACTTTATTCAGTGGCTGACTTTGTGGGCGGAGTCAACATTGGGGGCGATCCCCCACCTTGGACTGCTAGCTAGAAGTTTTCCATGGGGTCCAACTGCCTAATGGCATTGTTCTATTGGTAATTACCTGCTGCAAAAGCTCTATCTTGAAGTAAGATCACAAGTTCCAACAGTGGTTAAGGCAGGTGGCATCTAACTATTTTTTGGACATTCCAGTAGGAAGTGTGTCCACAAACATGATATGGGAAGCCTTTAAGGCCACCACAACAGGCCGGACTATTGGGTATGCTGCCTACCAAAGAAAACAGAGGGAAGCTGAAGCTCAACAACTGGAGCTTCAACTTAAAAGTAAAGAGGCTTTATATAGGAAGGATCCCCGCCTGCTGAAAAACATGTCGTTAAGATGCAAAATAGCTGCTCTCAGAATTCAGCTGAATACACTGGTTACCAGAAAGGCAGAGTTTCAGATTAACAGACTCAGACATAAATACTGGGCACAGGGGGAAACTTTTGTTGTACAGATTGAGAAAGCAACAGGCAGAGAGGCACATTGATAAATTAAGGGATCCTAAGGGTAAGATAGCTAACTCTCCTAAAACCATTAACCAGGTCATGATTAAATTCTATGAGGGCCTCCACAAATCCCAAGCAGTGTTCAGTGTTCAAAACTTTGACAAATTTATAGCCCAAACAAGTCTCTCCACCCTCACAGGGCCCCAAAGGGCTGCGTTGTAATCTCCCATTAGAGAAGAGTAACTCTTCAGTGCCATAGGGGATATGGCACTCCATAAGTCTCTGTGAAGTGATGGCTTCCAGGATGACTTTTTTCAAACAATAAAGGTTCAAGTGGCCACCCCAATGCTTAACATGATGAGAGAGGCGCAATGCAAAGGGACCCTGCTGAACTTGCTTAAAGAGGCGGTGATTATTGTCCTACCCAAGGATGGCAAAGATCCCACACTCCCTGTCAGCTATAGGCCGATCTCTCTCTGATTAAAGCAGATGCAGAGATCCTGGCCAAAGTCTTAGCCACCTGATTGGAGAAGGTACTACCCTCCTTAATCCACCCTTCACAGGCAGGATTAATCAAAGGGAGATCCAGTGCAGACCACCTAAGGGCCCTGTTTACACTATTCCAGAAAGCTGCAGTACTCCCTTCCCCTGCAGCAGCCATAGCCATAGATTTTGAAAAGGCTTTTGGGTTGGTAGAGTGGGAGTGCCTATTGGCTGTGCTGAGACATTTTAATGATGGCCCGGAATTCTGTGGATGGATCAGGACACTGTACAACACCCCATCTGCCAGAGTACTTACCAATGGCCTTCTCTCAGACCCCTTCACACTCCAGAAAGGCATGAGGCAAGGTTGTCCCCCTCTCCCCTTTGCTCTTTGTGCTGGCCATAGAGCCCTTGACCTCGGCCATTAGAACACACAAACACATCCAGGGGCTGAGGGTAGGGAACGAGGACTATAAGGCCAAGTTGTATAATGATGGCTGCCTCATCCTAACCAGTAACAATCAGACAGGCATCACCCCCCTTTACTGAACACATTAGAACACTTCAAGTGGCTGTCTGGCCTAAAAGCCAATAAGGGTAAATCTGAAATTCTTCCATTAAACAAGTATACTACCCCTGACATGAGGGCAGACTTTGGCCTGGCCTGTACACATACAGGTATCAAATACCTGGGAGTCACAATGGGCCCTATTTACAAAAAAATAGATTGCCTATGTGCCATGTACCTGAGGCACGTAGGCAACCTTAAGTTAGAATACTATGCAGTGGGGAGTCCTGCAGACCCCCGGCGGCATTCACAAACCACGTGCAAGGTGTTTACGCACCCGATCTCCGGCCGCGTGGTCAGCAATGTGCTGGGGTGGGCAGGGTGTGTTGGGGTCATGCTTGTACTACACATTCACTAAGGTGCATAGTGCCAGGTACAGGGGGGTGCAGGTTATGGCAGCCGTGACCCTGCTGTAACCCACTGTGCACCCCCAAGGGTTTCACCCATCAGTCACAGCAGGACCGGGAATCACCCCTCCATGCTGCAACAGCCCACTACTCAGATGGGTAGGGCTGGGGCAGCTGATCGGGAGAGTGCCCATACAATTTGGTAGATGCCCGTAGTACATGGCTCCATTCCTGCGAAGTGTGCCAGGCCCATGAATGCAAGTGATCCACTAAGGGACCTGGATGGGGCATCTGATTGGATGCCTGGCTGAGTCTGCCCCGCCACACCAGGCTACCCCCTGCGCTCCTGTTCACCTGGGGGGTGGGGCCATCGACAGGTGCCATGCGGGTGCATGCAGTCATGAATACCGTGTATCCTGTAGCTAGAGGTGGGCAAGCTAGAGCCAGTCTTGAGCTTGGCTCGAACTTAGTGACTGATTGGCTCGGCTCGACCTCTACAGGCAACTGGGAGCCAAGGTCAAGCCAAGCCAGGGGTTTCATGTCATAATAGTGATCGCAAAACAGCGATTGCTATTATGGCATGCATATATCACTGAAAAGCATATCGGCGATATATAATTCTTGGTGACCCCACTTCCAGGAACGGTCTGTGTTTTTGTGAGGGGTGCTGTGCCCCCTGCGCCTCCCTTCATGGGGTGCTTTGCCCCCCTGCATCCCCTGCTTTTAGATTACCAACTATGGGGGGGGGGTACATGTTGAGGTGGGGCCAAAACTCGGTCTGGGAAAAAAAATGGCAGCGGTAAAATTCTCTCCCTAGGTCCAGCTCGAACCCGGTGCCTACTGCACCATAGCCAGCCACCCTTACCACTACACCACAGGGTTAGCTTGGCTGCAGCATGCTCTTTTCCCTACCTAAACCCTCCTTCCTATCCCTCCCCTCCACCTCTCTATCCCTCTCCTTCTGGTCACTCTCCTCTCTGTTCCATTGCTACCCTTGCAGGGTAGCTCATGATGATAGCGCTAAAAATGAGTCACTGTTTTTGCAGTCACTCATTTTTAATCACTATCATCACTGGATTCCCAACCCAGGTATGGTCAAAGTAAACATTTTTTGCAGCCTGAGCAGTTAGTGTAGTGTCAGAAACATGCAACTCCTATGTAAAGAACATCCTGCAGTAGCCAGAGCTCAGCTCATGTTTTAGCTCAGAGTTAAACCAGATGCCTGGCTCAACTCTGGCTTGGCTGTAAGTGAAAAATGCCTGGCTTGCCCACCTATACCTGTGCCTGTCTGGGGCTGCGCAGCTATGTGGGCAGAGTATGCACCTTTGGTGCGTACCTTCGACCCCATTAGTGAAAATGGACCATTGTCCTCACAGTTCCAAACAATACTACCCCTGAACTGCAACTACCTGATATCTATCACACAGACAGCGCTAAATAGGTGGAACCACCTAAACCGTGCCCTTCCAAGAAAAATAGACTCCATCAAAATGATGCTAGCCCTGAGAGTGTTCTACCTTCTGGCCCACCTGCCCATCCCAATCCCAGATAAATAGTTCCAAAGACTTGACTCGCTTATAAGCCATTCCTTAAGGGGGAAATCACCACCTAGATTTCGCAGATCAAAACTCCGAGCCCACTGGAGACATGGGGTCTGGAACCTCCCTAACTTCAGAAACTACATGCAGGCCTTTGTAACTGCCAGAACTCTGCAGGTATTCCTAAACCTGGGTCCCAATTTCCCAGCTTGGATAAATATAGAAAATCTCCGGGGTAACCCATTGTCAGTAAGACATGAGCAGTGGCTCACCATTAAAGTGGTGCATACAGCCTGGAAAAAACTGGCCAAGTCTACCAGAAGGTGCCACAAACCAGGAATTTACACATGTCTATGGAACAAGGCTGCATTATGCATAGGGGTAGCCCCACTCAGATGAACCACATGGCAACATTGGTCGATTCTTAGAGTAGTGGATCTGTTAACACCTGACCTGAGAGCCCTGGATTCATTTCAAAATCTGCAAGACAGATTTGACCTGCCAGAGTCAGATTTACTCCAACTAAAGAATTTATACTGCCGTTGGCATAGAATTAAGTGTAAATGTCCAACTTGTCATCCTCTACCCCTGGGAAAGGCAAAGCTCTTAACCATTCAAAGCTGGATTTCCACAGGTACTGGCAGGGTGGGAAAAATCTATAAGTACATGCAAGAGGCCATTCCAGACCCAACATGTAATGCTAGAGAGAAATGGCTAGCCTCTCTTCATATAAACATATCAGAAGAGGAATGGCTAAGATGCTGGCACCTAGCCCATCAGGCTTGCATAGATAAAAAAAAAGTACCTGATACAAAATAAAATAATGCACCATTGGTATTGCACACCAGCACAACTCAAGGCACTAGGCCTCATACCTCAGGATAACTGCTGGAGGTGTGACATAGCTGAGGCTGACCTGCTTCATATACTGTGGGGGTGTCCATTAATACAACCCTTCTGGAAACAGGTCACCCTAGGCTGCTCCACTATATTAGGCACTGACATTCCGTTGGCACCTCAGACCATACTTCTAGGATGCCAAACTTAGGACCTCTCTGTCAACTCCACAGAAATGAAACGGCTTTTCACAGCCTCTGTAGAAGCTAAAAGGCTTATTCTTAAGAGATGGAAAACTCCTGAAATCCCAGAACTGCAGGAATGGGGACAGGCCTTGGAATCCCTGGCAATAAATGCTAGACTGTCCTTCAAAGGCCTAGGGAAAGAACAGGAATATCAAAATTTATAGGCCCCCTATCTGAGATACATAGGTCAGAAAGCGAACCCCAACAGTCTTATACCAGCAAAGACCTTCTGAAACCTCCGTAGACCAAAAACTAACACCCCCCCTTGGGGGAATCCAGAATGACAACCCCCTTCTTGCTCCTCCCCAATGACTCAGCACGGTATCAGAGGTGGAATAATTCCTTCCTGGTAAGACAAGTCAAAAATAAAAGTTGTGACTGATGAATTTATGTTAACAGCCCAGTTGAACAGGTTGCTTTATCATTTAAAAGAATGTATTGCATTTCAATGTTTGTATACCTCAATATTGTAAGCTAGTGAACTTCCCTTTGTATACTATGTATTGTGCAAATAAGTTTATGCAAAGGTTTCAATAAAAAGATTAACTGGGGGAAAAAAAGCAGACAAGGGGTTGCCACAGAGGTCAAAGACTATCAACAACACAGGGATCAATGTGTGGTACCTTTACAGGACAAACATAACTATCTGAGATTAGTAAATGACCCTAGTGAGGAGATAAAAGACATGGTCCAGGCAGTGCTTAAAAGGGCTGGTGACAGGGGTTGGCTGACAGGGTGGAAAAGGGATTCCCTTTTAAAAAGTAACCCATGTATTCCTGTTTTGTACACACTGCCTAAAATACACAAAAACTGAGATAAACTCCTGGAAGGCCCATTGTTTCGAAAATTAACTGTTCTTGAGACTCTGTCAGTTTTCAGAGTTTCATATTAGGTCCTTGATAGAGAAAACAACAGCATACATTAGAGGCAATATTAAATGAAACATAGAAACACAGAATTTGACGTCGGATAAGGACCGCTTGGCCCATCCAGTCTGCTCATTTCTCCCTACCAACACTATTACATCAGACTGTGTCTGATCTACAGCTCTTTCTCTCCCCCTTCCTTACCACTACGATTCCTTTGTGCACACTGAAAATAGAAAATAGAGTTGGAATCAAGGTTTCAACCACAGGTCTTCTTCAGGAATTGTGTAAAAGAAAAAAAAGGCAAAGTTAGATTTTTATCTTTTAGATAATGCTCATAGACTGCCTAAGTAGGCTCATTTGCATGTCACTTTTGAATACAGCAAATTTTTGCCCCGGGCAAACGTGATAGTACTGGGCAAACGGCTTAGCTCTGTGCAAAACCTGCACAAAAGCTGCGCAAATGTGTCTGTGCCACGCAAACAATTCGCAAACATGGTACATTTCTGCAGAAATTCACATGCGCTGGTGCATGCAGCTTTACTGAATCCACTTCTTTGCTAGCACACACATTGGCCACATAGTTCACCTTTACCTTCCTTCATGTCACTGATGTTGTGGTTTGCACTTCCTGGTTGCTATATTCAGAGCTGTCATTTCCCAGGCTATTTTTGCACTGCACTCCCAGCCCAAATTACCCGGCTTCCTTGGCATGCTATATTCAGCAGGTTTAGCATTGGGGCTATCCCTTTTGAATATAGTGAGTTATTGGGTCTGGGCTAATTTAGTACACTGGGCAGTGCTAATTTAGCCCCGGGGCAAAGTTTTGAATATCAGGCCCCAAAGGTCAGCTCTACTTACTTATTTCTTCTTTATCCTTTGTTATGTTGCAAGGTGGACAAAAATCATGTGAATAATAAATTATGGATAACAAACTGACAATATTTAGATGTACTTCCTAGAATGGTAATGGTATTCATGCCCCAATTAAAAGATGAAGGCCCAGATATTCAAAACTTAGTGCAGAGCGCAAACCAATAGCATGGCATTAGCGCAGGAATAGTGCGGAGCCGCAATATTCAAAGGACCTGTTAGCGTGCGCTAACCACAATAGCGCAGGGCAAACAGATAATGTATGCAAGGGGCAAAGTGAGGGGTCAGGAACCTGCATACATGCGCTACAGGATATTCAGATCCATAGCACTGTGCTAGGCAACATAGCGTGACACTTAGCGCGGCACTAGTTACAGCCTATAAAAGGCTGGTCTTATCCCAGGGTAAAACACAGAGGGGAGGGACCACACCAGGAAGTGAAAATGGCAGCAGTGCCAAATGCTGTGTTGCTGCAACTGATGGCAGCGGTAGTGGAGGAGGAAGAGAGGGAGCAGGGCCAACATGGGCCACAATGCAGGCCAAGGAGACAGTATGCTGCACACAGGTGGTACCGTCCCTGGGTCTCCTTCGAGACCCTGCCAGATGAGCACATCACTGACGGGTAAAGGATGAACAGGGGTATGTTGAGGCAGCTATGTGAACTCCTGCATGAGTAGCTGCATTCCAACACCAGACACAGCCATGCCATGCCATGCCATGCCATGACAGTCAAGGAGAAGGTGACAGCTGCGATGTGCTTCCTAGCCACAGGGACGTTCCAACGACCAACGTGGGACACCATAGGGGTATTGCAGTCTGCCACCTCACGCCTCCTGACCCAGTTCCTTGATGCTTTCCTGCCACACGCTGGAGAGTTCATAGTATTCCCCAGCATGGCAGCAGAGCGCAGAGAAACCATGCAGCAGTTCCATTGAGTTGCGCACCTACCAGCAGTACTTGGTGCCATTCACTGCACCCATGTCCTCATCCATGTACCACCTGGTGATGGCAGTGAGGTATATGTGAAGAGGAAGTGGTACCACTCTATCAATTGCCAGGTGGTGTGCAATGCAACTGGGTGCATCAGCAATGTCTTTGCGCAGTACCGCGGCAGTGCCCACAACACCTTCATCTAGCATGAGTCCCGGCTGTGTCAGGCCTTTGAGGAGGGCAGGATACCCAGTGGGCACCTAGTCGGTGAGTATCAGCATGCAAGGCATACACAGACCACAGTAGGGGTGGAGATAGGCAAGGGAAGGCAAGGAAGTGACTCAGGATAGCAACACAGGTGGTGCACCACAGCAAGGGGCAGACAGCAGAACAACAACACTAATAGGTGCACATCTCTCAACAGGGGACAGCGCCTTTCCCCTGAGACCCTGGCTGCTGACACCAGTACCCCAGCCAGCCACAGTGGCCGATGAGTTGTACAATGAGGCACACGCTGCCACTAGGGACATCATAGAGAGGGTGTTTGGCATATTTAAGATGCGCTTCTGATGCCTAGACATGTCAGGCGGTGCCCTACAGTATAGGCCTCAGAAGGTATGCCATATCATCCTAGCCTGTTGTATGCTTCACAACATGGCAATGAACCATGGGATGCAGGCACCTAAACCTGAGGAATAGGCCGACAGTGACCCAGAGCTAGAGGTCAGTGGATAGTGGAGCAACTCGAGAGGAGAGATCCTTGAATGGCCCCAGGGCCCTGGAGTACAGGGCCTCCATCATCAGGACACTGTCACAGGCCAGAAGGTGAGTAAACACAGCACAGCAACAAGAAACAGTGCAGTGGAAATGAGTTTAATATGTACAGACAACCACAATAGTGCTGACAACCAAAAGCATGTGCACAACACAGTGGGACTGAATGTACGCGTGAAGTCAGTGTGAACTGTGGGCTGTGCAGGACACACATGTGACTAGAGTACACAGCCATGGCACACTGAAGTGGGTGATGCCTGATGTGTGGTGGCAGGGTGGGAAGGGACACCATGGCTGTGCAAGTGTGAACGTGCCAGTGACTGTGTGTGTGCGGCAGTGTGAATGCATGTGTGTGAGTGTGCGTGCATGTGTGTACATGTGAGTGTTGGTGCTTATATGCCTATCTCTGGCGGCTACCACCACGCACATGATGCACACCATGTGCATGGGACACAGAGCCAGGGGTGCTCTGAGCCGAGGAAATGTTCAGGGAGCACTGTGGTGAGGCTGGGAGGGTGGTCCGCCTGCACCCTCGCAGATCAGCAGAGCCAGACAGGGTGGGAAGCTGCCCACAGTGCCACTGGGTGCTGGCTGATGCACCTGATGCAGTGGTGCTGGTGCCAGTGCCCGTCCTGCAGCTGTGTGGGGCCCACCTGTGGGCCTGTGTGCCACGGGCACGCTGTCCCCCTTTTACAACCTGCTGCCCCCCATGCACGCCATGCAGCACTGTGGTGAGATCAACCACTGCAGCTGTGAGACCCACAAAGCCATGATCAAGCTTGGCTACCATACACCCCAACCTGTCCTCTGCCCACTGTTCTGCCTGTGCAAAGCCCAAGGACACTGTCTCCCACATCTGTGACAGCTCATGCCTCAGCTCATGCCACTGGCCATGCAGGTCCATCTGGGCCTCCTGCTGAGATGTGAGGGTGACTTGGAGCAGAGAGGGCGGGCCGCCGGGGCATCTGGCTCCACGGCAGCGGCAATGTCAATGTCAGCCGGTGGTTGTGCCTGCTGCTCGACAGGGTGGGGATGCTGTGGCAGCAGCTGAATGTCCTGCTGCTGCAGGGTACCTGTGGTGTGCTGTGTCCCCTGCAGGCCCTGCACCCCACCCCGTGGATGGCACCATATGTCCAGCGGTGCACACATGGCCCCCTCATGGCCCACCACCAGCTGGACCAGTCCACCCAAGCAGGCATGGCTATCCCCCTCATAGCACCCGTGATACGGACAGCAGCATGCCCCACCCCTGTGCCACCCACCGCAGGTAGGAGGTAACCATCCTCTGACACATCCTACCTGATTTTGCTGGTGACCATCAGGAGGATCATCTGGCCCCCACTGAGATCCTCCACCTGGGCATCCTCCAGGGCTGCACCATAGTCCAGGTCCCTGCCAGCACTGGAGCCCCCTGGCAGGTGTACCCCATGTCCATCAAAGTGCCACACATGTTGCGCAGCTGAGGGTCCATGACTGGCACCCAGTCCAGAGGTCGACGTCATGTTTTCCTCCTCTTCAGCCTCCGGCTCCATGGCAGCCATCCCAGCCATGTCCTGGCATGCTGCAGGCTCTGCACACACCACTGTGGAACAAGAAGGGACAGAGTCACTGACCGGTACATGCACAGTGTGCCACAACCACCACCAGCACATGCACACCCTAGGAAATGTGCCACATGCCATGGACATGCACACTACACAGAGCAGTCCCACAGACATAGACCATGGCCACATGCACACACCCACACCACAGTGCACATGCCTTGGGGTGTTGGCTGTGGTGACAGCCCTGCCAAGGCAGTGGATGCATGTATTCCCGCCCCATGTGTACAGTGTGCACAGTGGAGCCCCCCAAAGTGCACCCGAGGCACCACGGCAATACCAACACCCAGCAACAGTGCAGTGATGCCGAGCAGGGTGCACACACACACACAGATACTGACCTGTCCTAGGTGGTGTGAGTGGCGTCTCACACCCTCCACCAAGTACACCAGCAATGGACACTGGCCGAAGGGTAGATGCCACAACGGACATTAGTGGGTACTTCTGCTGCTGTTGTGTGGATTGTGGGCCACCTCCAGTCCGCATTTGATCTTGGAGCCACTGAGCCTCCTCCTCCTTGGCCCAGCATAGCAGGTCAATACACCGCTTGTGCACTGCATCCATGGTATGGCCACATCCGCCAAAGACGTTCACCCCTGCCATTACCTCATCCCACATCTGGCACACCACCACATCTGTTGACTTGTGGTGCTGTAGCACCTGCTCCCTCTCCTTGACCCCATGGACCAGTGCCTTCAGCTTGTCCTGGGAGAAGCAATGTGCATGGATGCGTTCTTGACGTGCTGCAGTACCTATGGAAGACATGTAGAGGGATACGTGTCACATGCTGTGGCATGCCTGCGATGCATGGCACACGTGGAACACTATGTGCATACCACCCCCAATGCTCGCACTGATCAACCTGTTGTGGCATGGTGAAGGCCCAGGCCACCATGTGCATGCACAGTGCACACAGCCACTGTGCAATGTGTCCACCCCTGTGTGCACAGTGCAAATGCACGTCTGATGACGTACACCACAGACACACTGAACGCACTGGCCCCCACATGGGCACCACATGGCCCATGTTGCCAGCAACCATACCATTCATGTGTTCCCCGCTACGAGGGGCATCCCTACCATTGCCCCCAGGCATTGCACCCTACCCCATTTGCCCCTGGGGGGACTTGTGCACCGCACACAGTGCATGTGCTGCACATACAGACAGTGTGCATGATACAAGTGTGTGATACCAGACCCAGACCCCATGGTGCTGTCATTGGCACAATGGGAACCGCACAATTCTGAGCTTGTATCCCCTGGGCTGTGACTGTGTACCACTGTCAGAGGGTCTGCGACCCTCAACATCCCTCATCCTGAGTGTCAAATATGGGTCCATAACCCCCATGTCAGTGTAACACGGTTACGAGGCATGCCTACAGGCACAGTGCCCCCCCGGCCCGGTGACTGGCCACCACAGTGTGCAGGCGGTCTACTCACATCAGTGTCTGCCGCTGGTGCATGGGTGTGTCACCTGGACCACTGGCCATGTGCACCAATATGCAGCACTGTGCTGGCCTGTGGGCCTGCATGTGGCCGCCCTGTCCCCTGCCTGTACCGTGGTGGACTGCAGGTGCACAGTGTGTATGCCCTGGCCTGGTGACGCCCCACTGCCATACTGCCAGGCCTTGGGCTGCTATACAGACCTGACCCTTGCTGCTCTGCCTCCTGCAACATGGCTCTGTCTGAAGTGCCTGATTGTCTGTTGCATCAGACCAGTGCTGCAATCCCACGACACAACACTGGTGAAGCACTGTTTGCCCCTATAGAGACTAGCTGGGCAATCCAGCCTGTTAGGCATGCAAATGAGTGGATAATGATATGCTAATCACACTGTTTGCACCTTGCATACACAAGTGCCCTCATTTGCATAGGCCAGTTGAATATGGACCTGAATAGCACCGGGCAATCAACTCAGTGCCATGTAAACATTAGCACGGGGCTATTTATAGTCTAGTGCCACGCTGTCCCATTAGCGTAGTGCTATGTGGCATAGCGTGACCTACACAGATGCACCTGAGGCTCCTGTGCTGTGCTAGCACCCCAGTGCAGTGCACCTCAGCGCTGCGCTATGCCTGCTTAACGCGGAGCTACGTGCATGCGTGTCATAGCCGCTCCAGGGTTGTGGTGGGGTTGCGCATGCGTATTGTGCTAACTTCGGGGTAGCAGCGCGCTATGTCATGTGATTTCGCAGCACTACAGCACACTTAGCTGATGAGCTCTGGGAATGGCACAGGCTGTGATATCACACTTGTGGCAGGGTACCAGTCAGCATATATCATGGTAGGGAGGCATAGGCTGCATACTGTGGTACACAGGAACTGGCACTGGGGGGAGGTTGGAACAACCAACCTTGTACAGCTGGTACAGCAAAGGCACCGATGCCTCTTTGGGGAGGTCAGGGTGGGTGACCTCCAACGCCAGCAGGTGTGGGCCTCCATTGCCCAGAGGCTCACTGAATGCACGGGCATAACCCGTGATGCCAAGAAGTGTCGGCATAGATATATTGACATGCACCATCGGCAGAGGCAGCAGCTGGAGTGCTACAAGTGCATGGTGTGTGAGGGCACTGTGCCAGTGCCAGGTAAGTGGCTTTGCATGTTGATCACCTCTATCACGTGTCTCTCGGTCTGCCAGTGTGAGCATGCTCGTGCCCGTGTGTGCGTGTGTCACCTGTGCATCCAGTCGCAGTGCACCTGTGTCTGGCACTGTAGCACCGCTGTGCCACCATGCCTACATGCCCTGTGTGCCTGTCGCATGCTCCGTGGGCCATGGTGCCCTCTGTGTGGGTGTATCCTGTGTTCAGCCACTGTCCCTGGGCTGTCCTGTGTGTACAGTGTTGTGGGGGTGGGTGTGCATCTTGCTGTGGCACTCATGGTACATGCTGTGTATTGCGCTAATGATGCTGTTACCTCTGTCCTCTGTAGAGCGGATCGTGCAGCTCAGCACTGGGAGAGGGAGCCAGGAGGTGTCCCAGGATGTATCGAGAGGCAGCCCGGGGGTGCCGGCCATTCTGCAGTGGGCACAGGAGAGTAGCTCTGAGTCCAGGGGCCTGTTGTGTGAGTATATTTCATTCTTCATATGTGCTGTACCTCTGTATTGTATGTTTCCTTCTCTGGGCTGCCACTGACTGTGCTGGTGGGTCAGCCACCATGGGCATCATGCCATTGCTGGTGCAGCATTGTGCTGTGTTGCGCACCAGTGTTGCATGGTGCTGCTGGTGTCTGGCTGTCTGGCTGCCATGTCCTGTGGTGGGGTGGTGGGGGGCGGTATGGGCCAGTGTTGGCATGCATGGCTGGCATTGCCATGTGGTCCACAATCGCTGCTGGCTATGTTCGGCTGTTCACCTTCCATGTGTGTTCCAGCTTCAGGGCACCGCACACATTGCAGTACATGGGCCATGTGTGGCAGCATCTGTCGGCCCACCCCTGCTGGTGAAAGCACCCTGTGGGCTTGCATATCCTGTGGGTCAGTTTGGCCCTAGCATGGGTTGGCCATTGGCTGCCCACAGTGCCTGCATTCTGCTGCTCCAGCACCCGTTCTGGGTGATGCTGCGCTCTGCTCTCTGTTACATTGCTATCTGTCTATGGGCAGCCTGTCCCAATGTTTGGTCTTCCATGTGCATGTTGGTGCATGGCCCACACCCACAGCCATTTTAAGGGACTGCCTGTGTGTCTGCATTGTCTTACTGTGTGCAGTGCTGGGGTGGGTGGTGTTGTCCATGCCATGGTGTTGTCGAGGCCTGCGTCTCCATGTGTATTGGGTGTTGGGTTGTTGCCTGTGTCTTCCAGGCCTGTCCCGTGGGCATCAGTTGGTTGTGCTTACCATTGTGCTCCTCAGTGCCACATGGGCATGGCTGTTGTGACATGCTGTCCATCCCTGCGTGGCCACCTGTGGCTGTAGTATGCCTCCTGGCTGATTTCCCATCCTCAGATGCTCCCCCTTCCTCTTGTAGGTCCACTCCGATTCTCATTGTGGGCTACGCGGCCAAAGGAGACTGAAGGCACCGAGTGCTCATGCCTGAGACCCGGAGGGTGGTCACTGTACTGGAGGCACATCTGCCGGATCCCACGCACTCCCAGCCATGATCACCTGCAGCGCACCTTTCTTTACCTGGCCCCCCCTTACTGGACTGCTGTTTCTGATGCCACCCTTTTCCCTCATTGTTTGTTTTCACATCCCTGTCCCCGCCTGAGACATTGCTTTTGTGTATTTCCTCCACCTCTGTACATATGTTATTCTTTGTATATACCTTGGTTGCTGTTGTTCACTTAGTCATTGTTTGTTGTAGTTTAGTCACCATTGTAGTGTAGTGGTAGCAGTTAGTTGTAGATATGGTAGTGGTAGTTGTAGTGTTAGTCATAGTAGTAGTTGTAGTCATAGTAGTAGTTCCTGTTCAGGTGTGTGAAGTGGTTGTCTTTGTAGTAGAGTTCTGTGTAAGTTTCCTTTAGTATTTTTGTATATTACATTACATTGCTGTTTATTTGTATTTCTGTTGTTCACCTGTTTGTCTGTATCTGTTCCTTTGTATTTCTCTCAATATATATCTATATTAGAGGCAAAAAACTATGTTTAATGCATTAATTAGGGTTGTTCCACAGTGACAAAAGTGAGGAAATTCGCTGTTAGGGTTGAAAACCCTAACTCCGAATTCACCCCCCCCAGCACCACACACACACACAGACACACACACACACACACACACACATTCAAGTATGGGGGAGGACCAAGTCAACACAACCAATGACAGACATCCAGCAGCAGGTGACAGAAATAGCAAACAATTGTCTAAATGTACTCAGAGACATCCCCACCACCTGACCAGGTACTGCATGCTCAGTGGAGATCAACAGCAAAACTGAGGCCATGTACACCAAATGTACACATCCCTGATTGCAGCTGCACAGCACTACACATAGTAGTTGCATGGCCTTACCTACGATGCCCCACACCAGACTACACCACATGTGGTGGGCCACCTGAGCAACAGAGTTCAGCAAAACCAAGGAGTTGTACAGGTATAATATCTCTGATTATAACAAGGGTTTGAGAAATGCAGCTTTCTAATTGACTGTAAACATTGTAACAACCTTATGTTTAGTTTTTATTAACATACATGTAGAGCCTAACCATATGATGAACATGGTTTAATGTTGTTTAAAAAACAGTTTTATTATGATAGCAATAAGCCACTCCCAGGTATTATGTTAATGGTCAGTTTATCACTGTCTAGCAACATGTGCACTCGGCTATGCCTCATTCAACATTAAACCCCTACAGGGTGATTAACAGACCATTTAACATAACTGTTGGTCATGCCTTATTGCTTAATTTTCTTTATGAGTAGATACTCTCCCTCTGCTAGGCACTGCAGCAGCTTTGCAACACAGTGTCCCACCCAGTTACACCATACACTGTCTAGTTACTGGAGAATGGCTGTGAATATGAACTCATGAAGATGAACAGTGTAAATTGATCATTACAGTCATCGAAACCTTAGTGTGATTATAACTGACAGAGTCAGTGATAAGAGAATAACCCCTGCTGTCCTAGTACACTTACCCCATTGTGAGTTAAATCAATACAAAGACATTTTGTTTATATCTACACCATACCTACTTGATTCCTGTTGTACCACAATTAACATAGTTATCACTTTGATAGCATCAGTGACAGAAGTGTGGCAAACCCAAACACTAGGCATACAGCCTGAGTATGAAACAACTGTTAAAAAAAATTACACTGTGTCTATAAGTGGCATAGATCACTCATTGCAACAATAGTAAACGTATTACTATTTGAATAAGTTAGTCATCACAGATGCAATGAGATTGTCTTTATCAGGTACAACATACTCAGTAAGTGCCTACAGGAAAATCTATCCTATATACATCTCCGATACAGGTATGTCATTGTTGGCTCAGTAGTGCTATGATATTTAGAAGTTGCTTGGCATGATCCATGCAATTACACTGTTTCTTACAAAGAATACTTACTGCATCTTTAGTATTGAAACACACTGAAGGTCTATGTATGTACATCAGCAGTACACGTTCATCAGTAAGAATGCATCTGATACTGGCAGTATGAATTTCACAGCGTTGAACAGGCAATGCTTTTCCATATGTTTACATCAGCCTCTCTATCTTGAGTAAACCACTGCAGTAAATGTACTACTATGTAAATCACCTACTAAATGTAACACTACTTTTATCTTGAGCATGCTAGTGTCTTGTAGTTAATTTATGTACTTCTCTTAATTAATGTATACTCACTAGTGTTAAAAACCTTTCTACAACTGTCATCATGCACCTTCAGCATTTATATTGACTAACGGCACAGTACCAGTTGTGGTGTGGTGTGGGGCATCAGTAGGTAAGGCCATGCAACTACTAAGTGTGGTATGTTGTGTGCAGCTGCAATCAGGGATGTGTACGTTTGGTGTACATGGCCTCAGTTTTGCTGTTGATCTCCACTGAGCATGCAGTACCTGGTCAGGTGGGTGGGGATGTCTCGTAGTACATTTAGACAATTGTTTGTTATTTCTGTCACCTGCTGTTGGATGTCTGTCATTGGTTGTGTTGACTTGGTCCTCCCCCATACTTGAATGTGTGTGTGTGTGTCTGTGTGTGTGTGTGGTGCTGGGGGGTGAATTCGGAGTTAGGGTTTTCAACCCTAACAGCGAATTTCCTCACTTTTTTCGCTGTGGAACAACCCTAACTAATGCATTAAACGGAGTTTTTTGCCTCTAATTTCCCTTCTTTTTGAGAATGATAGTGAGAAATAGTGAATGTATGCGGAGCGGGGCGTGGGGCCCAAAGGGACCAGCTTCTGCTACATGATGTCTTGTGGCATAGTAACAGGAGCAGCAACGCAAACAGAAATGCTAACAGTGGCACACATGGTAACACAAGCGCGAATGAGAACAGAAAGGGTAACGCACATGGTGGCGTAGACAGGAACGGTCTGCCACGTGATGTGTTATCACATAGTAACATGGTGCCTGCAAATGGAAATGTCAATGGGCATGGTGACGCAAAGTGAAACAGAAAGAGACACAGTACTGTAGACACAAATGGCAAAAATAACAGAAGCATGGCGCAAATGAAAATGCAAGGGATAGCACATAGGGCCCGTGCTCTGGCTCGTAATGCAGCAGTGGAGTGCAGCAGGGGCCCAAAAACTGCCTCCCACCACATGATGTCTTGTGGCATAGTAACAGGAACAGCAATGCAAACAGAAGTGCTAACAGTGGCGCACAAGGTAAAAGCAAGGCGAATGAGAACAGAAAGGGTATGAACACTGTGGCGTGAGACGGAGCGGTGTGCCACGTGATGTCTTGTCACATAGTAACATGGTGCCTGTAAATGAAATGTCAATGGGCATGGTGACGCAAAGTGAAACAGAAAGAGAAACATACGGTACACAAATGGCAAAAAGTAACAGAAATGCAAGCGCCAAGAAGCATGAAATGATTACACGTGGTGGCGTTGACGTCAACGGTAAGTGAAACGGGCATGGAACCGCAAGCGGAAAGGGCAATGGTAACAGTAATGTAAGCGCACAGGCTGGTTTTCCCCAAAAGCTGAATAGAGAAAGACAGTGAGTACAAAGAATGTATGCATAATAATGGGTATCGGAGCAAAAAATGAGGACTTGGAATACTAAATAAGTTATATCTCAGGAACCGTACGACGTAGAAAAAAAATTTAAAAGTCGTATGATTTATGACTGTCCTGGCTAGTTTTATACTTATCCCCCAATAGGGGGCTAAGGACTTTTCCGACGAAAAGTCCATATCTAGCACTGTTTCCGAGATACGGACCCTGAAAAGCGGCCAGTAATGTTATCCTATGGGAAAAAAAGAGAAGTTCTGAGCACCATAACTTTGCCTCCCTGTAATATTTTTTCACCAGGCCACTGAAAGGCACATCTGTGGGCTGTTGGCTGTCTTCCCTCCAAATTTCAGGAAAAAAGACCAAACCGTTATTTTGCAACAGGGATCCAAAGGATTTCTGTAATGCGTCGGGCGCCGTAATGTTATCCTATGGGAAAAACAGTCAACTTTGGAGTACCATAACTTTGCCGCCGTGTAATATTTTTTCAATACAACACTGAAAGGCACATCTGTGAGATGTCGGCTCCGTTCCTTCCAAATTTCAGCCCCAAACTCCCAACGGTTCTTTTCAGCGCAGTGCCAAAGAATAGCTGTTTACTTCCACAGATGGAAAACTACTGTCGCAATTGCAAGCTTCGCAGAGTTCGACACTGTGAGCACCAAAGTAATTTGTGAAGTACTTTTCCAGAAATTTTAAAACATATTTCTGGGGTGTTTACCACAAAATAAAGACATGGCAAGCATCCTCAGGGTCCGACTAGGTGAATACAAAAGAATTAGGTTGCTAGAGGGTCCCAAATTTAAATGCCAACCATTTTTCTGATCACCAACTGAAAACAAAATGGCCGATTTGCGAAAGTAACAGGCCCATTTGCGAAAGTAAAAATGCATTTGCGACACTGTCGAACTTTTTGTTAACTTTTCCCATTGACTTATAATGGGAAACTGTTTTTTGAATAACTTTTGAACTGTTTAATATTTTTTCACGAAATCTTCAAAAGGCACATCAGGGACCCTGGCTGCATGTTCCCTGAAGATTTTGGGCCAGTCGCACAAACCGTACGACCTGTAGGTGCGACCGTAGAATTCCAGAAAAAGCGTAGACGTGCACACAGATCACGCTTAATAACTCCGCAGCCGTATATCCGACTGGTACAAAACTTGGTAGATCCCAAGGCCTATGGTTCTTGATTGTGTTTTCCAAATTTCAGGCAAATCCATCAAATGGTTGCAAAGTTTTTAAGGTGCAAAGTTTTGGGGTTTAACATAGAAATGGCTCCTTAACCCTAACTATACCTCTTTCATACATGCACTGTGTCCTGTGTCATTATTGGGTGCCTGCCTTTTGCTACATGGTTGTTCTGTGCTTTGGTTCTGCTCATGGGTACTAGTGCCCTCTGGCCTTGCCCCTGGCTGGATATGTATTGGTGTCCGGGTTCTGCGCCGCTGTTTGTTCTTGGGGTCCCTTTCTAGCCTGTACTTCTTTCCCTGTATTCCAGGGCCTGGCAGCTTCATCTACATTGTGTTCCTGTGGGTGTTTGCACTGCCTGCCTTGGGTGCTATATTCAGTGCTGTCTTATTTGCCATATTCAGTGCTGTGTTATTCCCAGGCTAATTTTGCCCTGCACTCCTAGCCCTGTTTCTCCTTCTTCCTTTGCATACTATATTCAGCTGATTTTGCACTAGGCTATTCCTTTTGAATATGGCTTGCTTTTTGCTCAGGGCTAAGTTTGCCCACTGGGCAGTGCTAATTCAGCCCAGGGGCAAAATTTTGAATATCTGGCCCGGAGACTTTTAAATTACTTGGAAAAATATAATGCAGACTGAATTTACCTTACAAGAGACACACCTTGATCGAGTACAAATTACAAAACTAAAAAGAAAATATATATCACATATTTTTTCTTCACCTGGAGCATGAAAAAAGCAGGGGTAGCAATATTAATAAGAAAAAAATCAGAACCATTCAATATTAGACAGTTACACAGATAAAAATGCCAGTAAAACTTAAGCTTATTAATACCATTTTTACTGTTGGATCCATATATGCACCATTCATAAACTACTCTGAATTCCTAGCAGAAATAACACAAGCTCTAGTAGCATTCCAAGCAACATATATTATCCTGCAAGGAGATTTTAACAATCTACTTAATCCAGCAATGGATAAAACAATAAATGTATCCACAAATTACAGAATCCACGCCAAATTGTTAAATAACTTCCTACAACTACATGATCTTTTTGACCCATGGAGGCTGATCTACCCAAATAACAGAGAGTTTACCTAGCTTGATGAAAAGAACCAAGGGTTCTCCAGGATACATTACATATTTATAACAAAGCACTTTTTGCTGTTTTTTTTAGGAGCTAACATTAATTCTAGTATACTGTCAGATCATGCTCTATTTACTTTAGACCTGAAAATAGAACACCAGAATAGGAAACAGACTAATATTTGGAGATTCAGTAATCAACTACTTAAAGATGATATATTTGTTCAGAAAATTAAAGAAATTACAGATGAATATTGGTATTACAATTTTGATAGAAACACTCCAGTAGTTAAATTGTGTGATGCATTAAAATCAGTAATAAGGGGAACTTGCATATCTTATCAATCGTATATCAACAAGAATAAGAAAAAAGAACAAGAAATAAATAAAAGATTGAAAGAGATTGATTTACTAGTAATAAATTAATATGAAAAATATCACAAAGAATGGTATCAACTAAAATATTAAAC
Source organism: Neoceratodus forsteri (assembly GCA_016271365.2). Classification (NCBI taxonomy): domain Eukaryota; kingdom Metazoa; phylum Chordata; order Ceratodontiformes; family Ceratodontidae; genus Neoceratodus; species Neoceratodus forsteri. The sequence goes on from CM028136.1 coordinate 92,048,438, forward strand.
AGTGAAAATAAATAATGAAGAAGTGTTATTAAATATGAAAAAATTAAAAAGAGTTCAATATCTTCAAGGGGACAAATCAGGCAAGCTTCTGGTGACACTGTTAAAGCAAAACAAAAAACACAAATAGTTATAGAATTATTAGAAGACCCCCAAGGGAATAGAGTTTATGATGACGAAAAAATGGCAGGAATTATAAAGTTATATAAGGGGATATATCAAATATCAACTAATTGTAAGGACCAGGAACTAGAAACATACCTACATGAGGCTAGGCTTCAAAACCTACACTGCAACATAAATCCATTTACCAAAGACAGATTAGCAGAAATTATTAAAGCCCTCCCAAAAAACAAAACACCAGGTCTAGATGGTTTCACAGCAAAATGTTATGCTTTTTTTCAGATTTTGTAACACCTTGGATTAGCGTAATGTTAGATGATGTAATATTGAAAGGTGAAAATGTCCCCACATCTTACCAAGAAACAAGAATCATTTTGATACCAAAAGAAGGAAAAGACCCTAAGTATGTGGAAAGTTATAGACCTATTACATTATTGAATGCCGGCTATAAGATAATTGCAAATAGGTTGAAAAAGGGTCTATCAGAGGCTATATACTCAGATCAAGTTGGGTTTATAAAGGGAAGATCCATGTCCAGGCAACTAGGAGAGTATGGTACGGGGTCATAATATCACAGGCGAAACTGCACACATCAAGACCGATGTGCCACGATGGTGTGGCAACACCTAACTATTTTCTTGTGTTTTGTGGGGGCTTTTGCCTACTCACCCAGAACTATTATAATCAACTCCGAGGGTGTGTGGACAAAGGGGCAAGAAATAACATTGCAAAAAAAGATTCCCCAGAAGGGAATGAAAGCACTTCCCCTCAGCCGCATCCACTGCTGGATCTAGCCACTCCACCATGGGAGCGACTCGACCAAGCACCCAACTGGCAGTGACTACATCCACTTCTTTGTTGCTGGTGCATGTCAGTGGGTAGTGATACTTTCTATTGCTGTAATTCCCATGTCACTGTAAAGCCACATGCGATTCTAGCAGCATGGTCTTGCTGTGCATGGCTTTGTCCACGATATTATGACCTGGTGGGGGAGAGGCACAACAAATCACTCAGCATGTTAAACAAAAAGAAGGAATCTATCATACACTATTGATAGATGCAAAAAAGGCACTTTATATTTTCGATAGGTCATTCTTATTTAAATGCTTGGAACATTGGAAAATCCTGGAAGATCTAATCCTTACTATAAAAAACTATAGAAAAATACCATGGTTAGGTTTTCAATAATCTCCTATATGTCTACAACATTCCAAATGCTAAATGGGGTAAGACAAGGCTGCCCATTATCCCCGGTGTTATACATACTATGCCTTGAACCTTTCCTTAATCACATAACAAACAACATTTCTATAGCACAAGTCCATTATTTTGCACTTTTGTGCATTAAAACCCAGCTACCACACCCTTGACCACGCTTTCAGTCTTTTCAGATCCCTGCCCATCCTTTCCACCCCCACCCCAGAGTGTCCACTCTGTTGCAGATCTTGGTGTCATCTGCAGAGAGGCAGACCTTCCATTACAGTTCCTCTGCTACAGTATATCACTTATAAAGACACTGAAGAGGACTAGTCCCAGCAGTGATCACTGAGTTACCCTACTGGTCATCCTGCCTTCCTCGGAGTGAACTCCATTTACCACCACCCTCTGTGTCCTATTTGCTAACCAGTTTCTTACCCAGGTTTCCACCTTATTACCCACCATTAAGTTACCCAACTTACGTACCAGTCTCCTATGTGGAATGATGTCAAAAGCCTTGCTGAAATCCAGGTAGGCCACATCCACTGGTCCTCCCTGATCCAGCTCCTTGGTCACCCAGTCAAAGAAATCTATCAGATTTGTTTGGCAAGACCTTGCCTCTGTGACACCATGCTGCCTTGGGTCCTGCAATCTGTTGAATACAAGATATTCCACAATCATTTCCTTTAAGGGTGTTTCCATTGACTTACCCACCACTGATGTCAGGTTGACAGGCCTATAATTGCCTGCCTCTTCTTTGCTACCACTTTTGTGAAGTGGGCCTACATCTGCCCTTCTCCACTCTGCTGGGACATAGAAACATACATAGAAACATAGAATTTGATGGCAGATAAGGACTGCTTGGCCCAGCCAGTCTGCCCATTTCCCTACGTAATGGATAAGCTACAGATCCTAGCTAACCAACAGCCTGCTTCTTCCAACCTCCACCCCCCTAGAATTGCCTTATGTCTGTCCCATGCATTCTTGAATTCCACCACTGTTTTTGAATCCACAACCTCCTCAGGAAGCCTGTTCTATGCATCCACGACCCACTCTGTGAAAAATACTTCCTCACATTACCTTTGAGCCACCCCCCCCCAGCTTCAAATTGTGCTCCCTTGTTCTTGCACACCTCTTTTTCTGAAAGATGCTACCCTCTTGGACTTTGTTGATTCCCTTGAGGTATTTGAAAGTTTCTATCATGTCCCCCTTTCCCTCCTCTCCTCGAGGCTATACATATTAAGACCCTTAAGTCTCTCTTGATATGTCTTCTGGTGCAGACCCTGCACCATTTTAGTTGCCCTCCTCTGGACAGCCTCCATCCTGTCTATGTCTTTGTGGAGATTGGGTCTCCAGAACTGCACGCAGTACTCCAGTTGGGGTCTCACCAGCTATCTGTACAGAGGGATAACAACTTCCTGTTTTCTACTGGTGACTCCTCTCCCTTTGCATCCCAGTATCCCACCAGCCCTACTTACTGCCCTCTCACATTGCTTGCTCACCTTTGGGTCATCTGATATGACTACCCCCAGTTCCCTTTCCATTTTTGTTGTTGTTAGTATCTCACCCCCCATTGTGTACACTTCCCCTGGGTTTATGTTTCCCAGGTGCATTACTTTGCACCTCTTAGCATTAAATCTAAGCTGCCATACATTTGACCATTCCTCCAACCTTGCCAAGTCCCTTCTCATCCTTTGCACCTCACCTTGTGTATCAACCCTGTTGCAGATCTTTGTGTCATCTTTAAAGAGATATACTTTTCCTTCCAGTCCCTCTGCAATGTCACTTATAAAGACATTAAAGAGGACCGGTCCTAGTACTGAGCCCTGCGGTACCCCACTAGTAACCCCCCTTTCTTCAGAGTGGACTCCGTTTACTATTACCCTCTGTGTCCTGTTCTCCAGCCAATTCTTTACCCAGGCTACCATCTTGAGGCCCACTCCGAGGCTGGCCAACTTGTATATTAATATTTTGTGTGGGATTGTGTCAAATGCCTTGCTAAAGTCTAGGTAGGCTATGTCTACAGACCCTCCCTGATCTAATACTTTGGTCACCCAGTCAAAGAAATCTATTAGATTTGTGTGACATGACCTTCCCGCTGTGAATCCATGCTGCCTTGGGTCCTGTGCTCCTCTGGCCCCTAGGTACTCAACAATTCTTTCCTTCAAGTGATTCTATCATTTCCCAATCACTGGGGTTAAACTAACAGGTCTATAGTTTCCTGCTTCTGCCCTGCTCCCACTTTTGTGAAGTGGAATCCATCTGCCCTCCTCCAGTCTTCAGGTACCACCCCATCCTCCCATGATTTATTAAAGAGAGTAGTCAGTGGTGTCACTACTTCTACCCTTAGTTCTTTTAGAATTCTGTGATGAATCCCATCAGGCACCATTGCTTTGTCCACCTTCAGTTTTAAGAGTTCCTTCAGAACCCTTTCTTCTGTGAAAGGGCTAGTATTAACCCACGTATCCAGCATGTTTCTACTGTTTGGTTTAGGTACCTCCCCCTCTTCATTTGTGAATACTGAGCAAAAGTATTTGTTTAGTATCTCTGATTTTTCACAGTCACCTTCTGCCCACCCCCTCGCCCCTTTATTAAGCCTCACTATCCCTCCTGGTCTTTCTTCGCTCCCTGATGTACCTATAAAAGGTTTTATCCCCCTTCTTAACTGAGTTGACAATCTTTTCTCGGTTTGGGCCTTTGCTGTTCTGACTGCCTTTCCTGCTTCCTTTTGGGACAACGACATTCTCCTGTGATCTGTTAAAAAGGTATGTCAGAGGTACACTCAGTACCCTTGGATGTACCCCTTCTGGTTCCATAGATTTGTCTACCTTCAGGTTAGTGAGTGCTTTCTGTACTTTCTCCACAGAAAATGGACTAGTGTCCATTGCCCTCCCATCAAAGCTCCTGGCACCTTTTTGTGGTCCCTTGCCTTCTCCTTCTACTGTGAACACTGAACAGAAATATTCGTTCAAGATGTTTATTTTTTCTTGATCCCCCTCCATGCAGTCACCCCCTTCCCTTGTTAACCATACAATCCCTTCCTTTGTCTTTCTATTTTCGCTAACATACCTAAAAAATGTCTTATCCCCTTTGGGTACTTCTTAAGCTATTCTTTCCTCAGTTTGCACCTTTGCACTCCTTACTGCTTTGCCTGCCTGTTTCTGTTTTCCCTGATACACTTCCCTATCCTCCTCCCTCTGGGTCTCTTTACACCTCATGAATGTTACTCTTTTAGCCTTTACCTTTTCTGCTACCTCTTTCAAGAACCATAGCGGTGTCCTCTTTCTTTTACTTTTGTTTAACTGCTTGACACAGAGGTTTGTTGCTTTCACTATACCCTCTTTTAGTTTGACCCACTTCTCCTCCACCACCCAGGTCATCTCCCAATCCCAGGTCATTACTGAGGCATTCACCCATCTTAGTAAACATCAGCTCTTCTGAAGTTCAGGACCATTGCCATTGTATGTTTGGATTTAGCAGCCGTTCTTATGTTGCATCACACTCTGCAATGATCAGTGGTCTCCACTGCCCAGTACACAGTGCAGCACATACATAGTACACAGCACTGTTCATGCACAGTACACCATATTGCACATGCTACTGTACACTACCAGTGTCATCGCACTGTGCATACTGCACTGTAGTTGCCTCACATGCAGCGCACAGTGTTAGTGTGGACAGTCATTGGAACAGGGTGGTGCTATTTGTTCAACATGCTTAGCATTATGCACCATATTGAACTATAGTATGCAAATATGCTAATTGCAATCAGCACACTAATGCTGTGTCAGAATATAATAACTGGTGACCGTTTTTTCCCATAGGGAAACAGAGTCATAATTCTGTTGTTATAACCAGCCGGTTATAATGATGAACACACATCCAGTGTCCCTACTTCAGCACATGTGCCTGTCACAAACTTCCTGTTCTCTATGCCATCCATCCCCTCTCTTCAGCGCTGCAAACTCCTCCCGACAGAAGTCGGTGGTAAGTCCTTTTTTTTAATTAAAAATTACTACAGGGCACAAAAACTTCCTATCTGAGACTCAGCTAAACAAAAGCTGCTCCAAGTTTAGAAGCCCGTAGCTATGGACCGTGTTAAAACTCCAATGGTCCATGGCTTGACTCCATAAAATCACTTATTTTGTATAATTGATGTGGTGAAAAACACCCCCAACAATTATACAAAATAAATAGTAGTATCATTAAACTCAGATTTTACACACATCTTTGGGGTGAAGTGCCTTAATAAACCCCTAGAGGCTTACGCTCTCTGGGTTTAGGTTGCATCCCACCCCTCGGGGTAAACTCAAGAGCAACCCACCTACCCATCCCATTATTCTTCACACTAGAATGCTCCTTAACTGCATTTTACATATCATTATCACTGCATACGTAACCAGATGCTTATGACACCACCAGCATCCCCAGAACACTGAGGGTACTGCACTACATTCAGGTAGGTGACAGACAAGTGTACACATACATATAGGCAGCACTGTAATGTTACATAGACTGCAGTGCAGTCTGCAGAGTGTGTTTTTTTACATACTGTTGTTCCCCAACCTATAGACTGCAGTGCAGTCTGCAGAGTGTGTTTTTTTACATACTGTTGTTCCCCAACCTAAGTGTGTTGCGGTACAGAATAGCGGATCATAGGCAATGTCCAAAATACATGCCAGAGGAACTGACCAAGCTGGCAAGGGAATATGTTGCCTGTGAAGATATTCTGGGAAGGAATAAGGTCATAAATTAATAATTAATTAATAATTGCCATTGTGCATGACAGGGCTTAGTGTGTGCTCACAGAGTCAGTGAATGCTGAGGGATAGATGTCCCATATGATCACTGAAAATAAAAAGCGTGTCAGTGACCTGCTGGTCCACACAATGGAGCTGCTGGCAGTCCTACACCATGGTCAACAGGGAACAGGGGTCCCACTTACTGCTGAAGCTCTGATGCCAGTTAAGAAACTAGGCACTGTGAGGCCCTTGAGGGTGTGCCAGGAGTTTTGTAGACAGGCACTGGCACACTGCATGCACTGGAGTGTATGCATCCTGTTCCATCTCATGAGCTGCACTCAGTTATCCTGTACTGCATAGTGTTGTCCTGGTCATGTCTGTCTGTCAATTGTGGGTTTTGGTGGCAAGGGAAATCTATGCTGAGGGCTGCATGCAAAACAGCTATTTCTGCCATCATTGCACATGTTGGTGCAACACTGGGCACATACTGTATGACAATGCAACTGTGTGTCATACTTAACTAGCATCTGCATCCATCTGCCTGCAGGTGATGCCACCGTCAGCAAAGATGACGTGACTGGAACATCAGGGGCTGCACAGGGAGCACAGCAGGTGATGCAGGAGAGCCATGTGAGATGACAGTAACCCTGTTCATGGATACCAGTGACACAGAAACATAGAAGCATAGAATCTGTTGGCAGATAAGGACCACCTACTCCATCCAGTCTGCCCATTTTTCCCTATCTACAGAATTACTGTAGTCCCTACTTGATCTCCAGCTTTCTCACCCTCCATTCTTTGCTATTAAGATTCCCTTGTGTCTGTCCCATGCATTCTTGAATGCCACAATGGTTTTTGCCTCCACCACCTTGGCTGCAGGCTGTTCCATGAATCCATCACACTTTCTGTGAAGGAAGAAGTACTTCCTCACATCTCTCCTGAAACTCCCACCCTCTAGCTTTACAGCATTTCCGCTTATTCTTGTGCATCTTTTTTCTGAAAAATACATCCCTTCTGTACCTTATTCACCCCGGTGAAGTATTTACAGGTCTCTATCATGTCCCTCCTTCCCTATTCTCTTCCAGCGTATACATATTGAGTTCCTTTAGTCTTTCCTCAAAAGGCTTTTAATGCGGACCCTGCACCATTTTAGTTTCCCTCCTCTGGACTGCCTTTACTCTGTGTATGTCCCTATGGAGATGTGGCCTCCAGAACTGTACACAGTATTCTAAGTCAGGTCTGAACAGTGATCTATACAGAGACAGCACCACCTCTCTCTTTCTGCTGTTGATACCTCTCCCTATGCTCCCCAGTATTCCACTAGCCCTCCCAACTGCTTTCTTGCACAGCCTGGCCTTGTTTAGGTCATTAAATAAAATTACTCCCAGGTCGCTTTCCTGCTTGGTGGTCATTAATAAAATCCTCCCATTTTGTACTCTGCCCTTTGTGCATTATTTTGCAATTTTTCACACTGAAATCCAGCTGCCATACCCCTGACCACTCCTCGAGTTTTCTCAGATCACTGATTATCCTTTCCAACCCCTCTGGAGTATCCACCCTATTGCAGATTTTGGTGTCATCAACAAAGAGGCAGACTTTCTACTCCAGCTCTTCTGCAACGTCACCTATAAAGACATTAAGAGGATTGGTTCCAGCACTGCTCCCCTGAGGCACTTCATTGCACTAGCACTGCAGGAGTGGGTGCTGCCACGGAGGAGGACAGTGATGAGACCCACCTCACTGGCTGCTACACATTCCCCTAGACCTATGAACAAGTGGCACTGGACACTGCTAAGAAGCAACAGGCTGTATAATATCCTATCATGGACAATGAATGGGTTGTGGGTGCTGCAAGGCTGGTGCCCGCACAGTATCCAAAACCACCCATATCTACTCACCACAGATTTAGAGACCCAGTCACATCAGCCAGACCAAGCACACTCCCATCCTGCACCAGAACCTCTACAACAGCCTGGCCGTTCCACAGCACCTGCAATCCCCACTAGCAGCAGCAATGGTGGACTGCATGGATGAGGACTAATGAGTGCTGCTGTTGGCTGTGGCAGCACAGGAGGCTGTCAATGTTCAGCTGCGCTGCATCCATGGCCTTCTTTATGACCAGGAGGACACTGCAGCCCATCGTCAGAGTGAGGTCTCTTGTGCTATAACAGAAGGGTGTTGCAAAAGAGCCCAGACCATGTGTGAGCAGACTGCAGCCCTCATGGAGGATGCACAGGCATCCCTGGTAACTGGGCAGTCCCTTACACAGCAGCATGCAGGTGTGATCCCACTACAGCAGATGGGGACACCTTGTGGCAGGTATACCTCAAGAACAGGCAGCTCCAGGTCACCCTGCACATCTAGGACACCAGGCCATGATCTGTTCTTGAGGTTCCCTAACACAACACCTCATGGCCAGGGTAGGAGCCCATCAGCCAGCCACGGATACCATGTGGCCTTATGCATCAGGGATCTGTCCACAGTGGGAATGCACATGGGGATATCTTTACCCTTTACCTAGGGCTACCGGGGGTTGATATCCACCACTTGCAGCTAGTGCGGAATGCGGTGGCCAGGCTTCTGACTGGTACTTCTAGGACCAGTCATATAATGCCTGTGCTCCGCGGACTGCACTGGCTGCCAGTACAGTGGTGAATCACCTTCAAGGTCAGTTTGCTGACCTATAAGGCCCTACATGACCAGGGACCTAGCTAGCTGCATGATCTTCTTCATCCCTACTGTCCCCCCCACCCACTCCGATACACCACTGAGGGATTGCTAGAAATTCCCAGGGTCCATTTGAAGACATCAGGGGCCAGGTCACTTAGTTTTATGGCCCCAACCCTGTGGAATTGTCTACTTCATTGGGTGCGAGACTGCCTGACCATCCAAAGTTTTAAAGCAGCTTTGAAAACTTATTTATTTAACCTAGCCTACCTTGATTTTTAAGAATGTTATATTGATTGATTTTATTATATTGTTTTATTTTATGTATTTGAATTATTTATTGTGCAAGTGCTTTGGTTTTAGAAAGGCACTTTTTAAAAATAAAGTATGATTTGATTTGATTTGATTTGATTTGATTGACCTGTTGGTGCTCTGTCCTCCCCATGGATACATGTCCAGGAACAGGGTGGTTGAGTACACAGTCCTGCAGCCAGAGCATAACACCATGATTATGCCATTTGTTACTGTTTTTGTTTCTATTCCCCTAGCAGTGGATAACTATTCAGTCCTTTATTTCTGCACCCACCCACATAGGCTGACTATGCTAACCATGTTAATTTGTTTTTCTTACTACCCCTCTAAATGGTGACTGTGCTGGTGGTGTATGATCTGTTTTCTGCCCCCCCACCTACATAGGGTGCATTTGTCCATTTCATTTATACTGTTTCTGTCCCTATTTGTGTAGGGTGCCACTGGGGCACTGAAGCCAGATGATCAGTGAGTGCACTGGCCAGGGGCCAAGGGCTTCCAATTACTGCGGCTGCTTGAAAAGGCTGACACCATGGGCCCCTTGTATAATTGCCAGGCCATCCCCACCTACTCCGTCTCAGTTCTCCAAGTCAGCGCCGAAACAGTACAAATGTGGGGTGACTGTGAAGCAGACTGCCATCCTGCTCCACCAACGACGTGGGCTCTCACCTCCAGCTGTGACCCCAAACTTAAGTAGCCAATAGATGCCTTCCAGGACAGGACCCCTCCATCTGGGAGGCAGCATAAGGCAGTGGTTTAAGGCTGTGAGCTGCAAATCTGGAGACCTGGGTTTGAATCCCACAGCCCCACTTGCATACTGTGTGACCCTGAGCAAGTCTTTTAACTTCCCTATGCTTCCAGGTTGCACCTGTAAGCAAGCTTTCAGCTTAGTGTGTCTCACCTGGTTAAACAAGTGGAAAAAAAATGCCATCCTACCCAGGTGCTGGGGACATGGGGCAGGATCTCCTATGCTCTGGGTACCAGCTCCCTTCCTTCTACTGTAATGTGGAAGCCCATATGGTGGCATTTCAAAGCTGGCATGGTTCTTCCCCAGATCGCTCCACTTCCCACCTGATGCTACATGGCATATGTGACAGTGGGCTAGGGTGGCCATCACCCCACTCTGGCCCCTAACCTTGGCCCCATGGACCGCCTTCTCATCCACGCTTCCTAGAAGGGCAAAAACTCCACTATTTATATGCCATCAGCACCCCGGCTCTGCCCAGGTCCCAGAGAAGTCCAAGGGATAATTTGTGGGTGATACTGGGAGCTTACATCTACAGTATATAGTCACTCACTAATGTTTAGTAGACATTTGAATGGGATGTGAGGAAATACAGTACTTCACAGGAAGGGCAGTGAACCCTGGAACAGCCTGCTAGAAGAGATGGTACGGGTGAAGACAGTGGGGAGCTTCAACATCCATGGGATAGGCACATGGGTATAATAAGTCAAGGTAAGAGAGGAGGGAGTGACACCTGTGACCAAGCAGGGTCCAGGGTGTAGTAGTAGGCATGGAAAATATGGCAGACTAGAAGGGTCTATTGATCCTTTGATCCTTTTCTGTCAACACATTCTATGTTTCTATGCAGTAGTTTGCAGTACCTTCTTTTCTGCACTGCCTTTTGTTATCATTAATTCTGTAGCTGGCCACATGGTGGCACTGTTCCACTGCAAAATCAGCACCTTGAGGCTTCTTTCTCAAATGCTCAATGTATGATTCAAAGTTAGTAGTATTCATGTTTTTTTAATAGTTTGTTCACTTTTCCAAATGAGAGCTGTGTGGTTTTTGATTGTGTTTGAAGATAAAAAAAAGCAGATTTAGGGTACACATTTCCACATGCCACAATTTAAGTTCTGAAAGTAGTTTGGCTTTGTGATCACATCAGGCTTGCACTGTAACACATCGACAGATAACCAGTTTTATAGTATTGATATAATGGAAGTGTTATTGTGCTTCCATATTTATTTATTTATTTGGTTTTTGATAACTGGGTGGGTGCAGTAGACATTAAATATGCCTATTTCCGGGCACGACCCGGGAGAGTACAAGTCAAAAAATGTACAGTAGATACAGTCAAGACACTGGAACAGGGAAACATTTAAAGTGAACAATGCAAGAGGTAAAGGTAGTAAGATAACATATACATTGGATAAAGAGGGAAGACACAGGGGAGGCAGGAGAAATCATAAGCTAGAAAATGTAACACTATAACATAATGCATTATAATACAAAGTACAGTATCCCTGATAATAAAACATTACACATACTACAGTGATGCTCGCCAAGCTGAAGCCCAACTCTGCAGAACTCTGCAGTAGAGTTACTGCAGGAAACAATGCAGTTTCAATGGGAGTTCATCCCTTTTGTCATGCAGGGAAACTGTGATACTGTGCTTCATCCTAGTGGGCTTCACTGTACATTGAAGTACAGAGTACAGCATTGAGGCAATGTTAATACAGCCTGAAATAATGATATAACCCCCCCCCCATTTCGGGGGGACTTATCTTGAGTATCTCCCTGGGCTCCACTAATGCCCCTGCCTGGCAGACATCCAGCATGAGAGGTTGAATTCATGTGCAGGAGGGTGTTGCTGTTGTTGCTCTGCATGTGTGCGCACCTCCATGTCACCGCACAGTTTCTTTAAAAGCTCCAGCCTTGTGTATAGTGTAAATAGCCTGGGCTGGGTCCCAGTACAACGGAGCTTACGACCAGCCAGGCCCTTCCCTGATTGAGTCCACTCTGCTGTCGCTGGTAGAGCAGAGGGAGCCCTTTCATAATCTATAAATATTTATTTTGAAATCTTCACTGTTGCTTAAATAAAATAGATTGTTTGGACTGCCAGTGATGCCATTCTCAGTCCTTCCTGATGGAAGCCACCATCTTTGATCCTGGACTTCCTGGTTTGGACCAATCGGAACCAAGGGGTCCTCAAGGGGTCCTAATTATAATGGATTATGGATGAAACTGTGAACTCTCTTGTTGGTGCCTAAACCAACCACTAGGAGTGCTCCAACTATGATCGACAGCTCCCTTAGCCAACCGGAATACAGGATTCTTGAACTAACTATGGGACTGTTTGAAACAGAGTTCAGTTCAGCATGAGCCACCGAGGAGGACACAGCCTGCAGCTGGGCTGAGAGAAACTGCAGGGAAGGAGGCCTGCAACAGCCTCCTGTGATTTCTTACTTGGTTCAAACAGGAATCAGGTGGTTTGGGACTGCATCTGAGCAGACAAGGAAGGGCTCCTCAGCAGAAGGCTGAGGAAGAACTGGCCATTTACTGAAAAAAAGGAGAAGTTTGTTGTTTCTTCAGCCACAAGCCTGTGGCCTACTGCACATGTGGAGACAGTGATCCTGGGACTCCTGGAGCAAAACAGGAGCCACCCCAGTACAGTAAGGATTTTTTTTTTTGCAAAAGCCCAGCTGAAGGGTTCACCAGCATGCAGAATAAACTGTTCACAAGACATTTTCAGCAGGGCCTATACCAACAACAGGCCCATCCAGACTGTTCCTGTGCCATTTTCAGCACCCTGGTAAGAGAACAGCCTTGGGGATTCAGCCCCTGCACAGCAATCAAACACAGGTTGCAGCCACCTTTAGGGACAGGTTGTGAAGCGGAGTTGAGTCATGTCGGCTCCTGTCCCCAGCAATAGCTCAAGTAGCAGGTCTTGATGTTGCCAGTGCCTTCTTCCATTCTTCTGGGTACAGTGAGTAAAATCAGGGTAGCTCACTGCAATAAATTATCAGTTGTTCTAATGGTACCATCTGATTCAGTTTTGCCAGTTAATGTGCTTTATGTGACTGGGCCATCTGGCCACGGATACAAATTGTTTATGGTTTCCAAGTGTGTTGCTTCCCTTTAATCATCCTTCTTTCCATCAAGGGTCTCAACATCAGCTGCAATACTGGCCAACCTGCGGCACTGCCTCAGGCATGCCTGTTTTCCACTCTGTGCACCCAATAGTGGCCAGGCTGATAAATTCAGGGACTAAAGTGATTAGAAGCAAGATAGCCTGTCTTAAGCACAGTAAAGTAATCATTTGCCTAAATTCTCACCCCCTCCCTAGTTCACGTCCCCTTAATGAACCTGATTTACTGTTTTGATGTTAACCTGGCTTGTAAGCGTATTATTACCCAGTCTACAGGTACTGAAGTACTGCAAAGCATGCTGAAAGTGCACGTTTGTGTTATCGAAACTGACTTTTACAGGGGATTGCAGGGTGAATGCAAGAGAACCGACCCTGCTGGTAAGTGGATTGCACATGAGCATATCATTAATGCTGGCATTATGCTGTATTCCAAGTGTTAAGTGTTGCAGTTATAAGGGACCCTGGTACTTGCAAGATCTTCTTCGTCCCTACTGCTCCCTCTGCCCACTCCACCCCTCCGACGAGGAATTACTAGAGGCTCCCAGGGTCTGACTTAAGACTTCAGGGGCCCGCTCTTTTCCTTTTGCGGCCCCTACCCTGTGGAACTCTCTACTTCGGTAGGTGAGAGGGTGCCTGACCATCAGGAGCTTTAAGTCTGCCGTTAAGACTTATTTATTCGGCTTAGCCTTTTCTAAATCTTCTTAAATTTGCTGATTGTAGTCTTTTAATGACTGTAATTTTAATATTGATTAGTGAGTGTATTTATTGTCTGATGGTTTTTAATCTGTACAAGCACATTAATTGCAAGGAATTGCACTTTCTATAAATAAAAATGATATAATATGATATATGATAAAACTAAGTGTAAAAGGTCACTACGTGGGATTGTGGGTGGTTATAGCTTCCCAGAGGTTTGTACCAATTCTGTTAGTAACCCACTTAAGCACTACTCTGGATGGAGGTATCATAACTGTAATTCTACTGTTGGTAGGCATATCACAATACCCTGCATTTCCAGACCCAGGCCTCTCAACCTGATATCAGGGAAGCAGGCAGAGGTAGTAGCCCCTAGAATAATGGCACCAGGGTTACAATGGTAAGAGCTAAGGAATGCTATAACAGGAGGGAGATCAGTGGCAGAGCAGCAGAAATTTATGGACGGGGGATGAGAATGCATTATGTGTAAGTGCTTTTATTGGGCAAACAGCATAGACTGTGGGTAAATGGTGAAAACAGGACGTTCAAGGAGGGAGGAAATGGGTACAGGGGTTAGAGTTTAGGAGGTGATGTAGCTCCTTTTTGAAATGGGCATGAGAAGGGGAGAGTTGGATGGATACTGGCAGGGAGTTCCAGTGGGTGGGGGCAGAGTAGGGGAAGGTCTGGGATCCCATAGTTGTGTTGCTTCTAGGAACAGTTAGAAGGGACTGTTTGCTGGACCATAGGGGGTAGATAGAGCAAAGAGGAGATACTAACAGGGCTAGAGAAGAGGGCACTCCAGTTCTAATGATATTATCTGTTAGGGTGCCAAGAGCATAGGAGGGCAGGCTGTGGGGGATAGCTATTCTAAACTGCTATAGAGCTGACTGCAGTGGGTAAGCCAATGAGATGCCAGAGCGAAATGACAAATGTTGTTATAAGAGGTGTCCCATTTATGGAGATTGACTTTAGAAGCCCGTTCAAAGGTAACGGCTCCATAGATGAGGATGGGGAGAAGGACCCCTTGAGCGATGGCAACTCTGGCAGAGAGTGTAAGGACATAGCTAGTTTTAAAGACCAGGCCAAGCTTGGAGTTAACAGTTTTACAGGAGTCTGAGATGTGTAGAAAAAGTCAAGAGAGGGGTCCAATGTAATCCCTAGGTATTTCAATGAACTAACATTTCCAAGTATAGAGTCATCACAGCTAGAGATGGATAGAGGTCCAGGACACTTCCTTAGCCTGGGAGCAGAGCAAAATAGCAAGGAGTAAGTTTTACCAAAGTTTAGTACTAATTTGTTATGGGAGGACTGGATATTGTGGAAGTTAGAGGTAAGGATGGAGTTAATGTCAGCAAGGCACTTTGAGCTATAGTAAAGGACTAGGTCACTGGCATAGAGTAAGGAGGAGCAGGATGGAGTGGATTGGGCTAAGTAATTTATGAAGATGGTAAAGAGGAAGTGACCAATGATAAAACCTTGAGGAACCCTAGTGTTAATGGTAGATAGGTCAGATGTAGCAGAGTTGAATTTAACGAGTTGTTTCCTGTTTGAGAGGTAGCTGTTATGTCATGTAATCTCGTTAGATAACCTGAGTTAGATGAGTAGATTACATAACGGGCCAATTTTTGCCCTTATAATCTATCAGCTGTTTAGAAGTATATCGAGGGTGGTCCAAAAACAGCTTTTCTCCATGATTGGTATACTCAAAAGAACCGCACAGATTTTCTTAAAAAACTGGAAGAGCTGCAGTTTGAAATTTGGCATTTTTTTAGTGTTATACTGTATATAGAATAATGTATGGATTGCAAACAGTTAAGGGGCCAGAAATAAGACATGATTGGAGTGGTGCAGTGCAGTGGCTGTGGAGCAGCAGTCTTCTGGGAGATGTTCTGGAGGATGCAGTGTTGTCCCATCTGCAGGCACCTCTCTGGGCTGAGGGAGGAGGTTGCTTATCTCCAGGCTGAGTTGGCCAGGATTTGTGGGACCTCTTCTTCCATCCAGGGACCACCAGTGCCACTGCCGTTGCCTCAGAGGTTGCCAAGAAAGAGGAGCGGTTGGACCACAGTGGGCTCAGGGAGGTGAGGGTGGTGGAACAGGCGCATCCCTCCAGTTGTACCTCTCCACAATTCCTGCCATTCTGGCAAAGTGTGGTTCCTCTATGGAGGCACCCACAGTGGAGACCAAGGAGGATGTTGGGAACCTCCACAAAGGAGACCCACAGGAGGGTGGCAGGGGAGCTTGCAGGGGAAGGAAACAACTCCTGGTGGGGGACTCCATTGTTAGGAAGGTAGAACTGGGGGAGGAAGGGGAGAGGGAGGTAAGGTTCCTGCCTGGCGCCATGGCTTGGAGGGACAGGAAGCGAATCCTCAGGATTGCCGGAGCGGCTGCACAGGGGAGGGAGCTGGATGTCATTGTCCACCTAGGGACAAATGACCTGGCTAAGAAAGGGATTAGAGAAGTACAGGAAGAGTTTGTGGAATTGGGAGAGGGTCTTAGTCAAGTAGCATGCACGGTAACCTTCTCGGAGGTGCTACCCATCTATGGCATAGGAGAGGCTAGGGTGTTCCGCACCATGGGATTCAATCAGTGGTTGAAAAACTGGTGTGGAGCACAGGGATTTGGCTTCATTGGGGGCTGGGGGTCCACCTGGAGTGATGCAAGCCTATATTGGCATGATGGCCTGCATCTGTCCGGGAGGGGAACCAGGATCCTAGGTGATAGGTTTAAATGCTTCATTGGCAAGCTTTTAAACTAGCCAAGGGGGGAGGCACTGGAAAGGAGCAGAAAAATCCTAGCCCGCCCCAAATAATCTCAGTAGTAAGTGTGGCAAACACCAACATAGAGGTGTCGATAGGGAGAAGGGCAGGGGTAAATGGAGAAAGTGACAAAGGCAAGAAGGACAGGGATGGGGCAAAAGGGAGTAAGGCCATCAGGAAATGGAGGGTAATGAGTACCAATGCCCGTAGTCTGGGCAACAAGCTCCCTGAGCTGGTGGCTTTAATGGAAGAGGGATGCCTGGATATCGTAGCAGTCACAGAAACATGGTACACAGAGAACCATGACTGGGATGTTAACATACCAGGGTACATAACCTACAGGAGAGACAGGCAGGGGAGAAGAGGGGGAGGAGTAGCTCTCTATGTAAAGGAAGGGATAAAAGCAACTGAACAAAACAGTAAACAGGGAGCCGAGGAGGCACTGTGGGTCTCCTTGAAGACTGGAAAGGGCACCACAATCCGCACAGGGGTTGTGTACAGACCCCCATGTCAGGGGGAAGGAATGGACAAGGATATGATAGAAGGCATTCTTAGAATGGCAGAGAAAGGGGAGATACTGTTGATGGGAGACCTGAATATGCCAGATGTTAACTGGAGCACATTTGCTGCAGCCACATCCAAGAGCAGGGCCATTCTTGATGTCCTACAGGTGGCAGGCATTAGACAGCTAGTTTCGGAACCCACTCGTGAGGGAGCAATCTTAGACCTCGTACTCTCAAACAGAGGCAGTGAGAGGATCTCAGATCTAGAAGTGGGTTGCCATCTGGGGACAAGTGACCATCAAACAGTGTGGTTCACGTTAAACTCAGCTACAGAGTCAAGCCATACAAAAGTGAGGGTACTGGACTTTAGGAGGGCTGACTTTGGCAAGATGGGAGAGTGCCTCAGAAAAGCACTAGCAAACAGGCTAGAAGATGGTGTGGAGCAACAATGGGGAATTATCAAAACTGCCATCACAGCGCAACAAGCCTTTCTGTGAAGCAAATAAACAAATCAAAATGAAAGAAAAAGCCACTATGGTTCTCAAAAGAGGTGGCTGTGAAAGTCAGGAAGAAAAAGATAGCATTCTGGAAGTATAAGGAAACACAGAAGGAGCAGGAAAGACAGCTGTACCAGTTAAGGCAGAAGGAAGCAGGGAGGGAAGTCAGAATAGCAAAGGCCCTAACTGAGGAAAAGATAGCCAACTCAGTTAAGAAGGGGGATAAAGCCTTTTATAGGTACATCAGCGAGCATAGAAAGACACAGGGAGGGATAGTGAGGCTGAATAGAATGAACGGTGGGTGGGCAGAGGGGGACAGTGAAAAAGCAGGAATACTGAACGAATATTTCTGCTCAGTATTCTCAAAGGAGGAGGGGGACGTGCCTAATCCAATTAACAGAAGCACTCTTGATAGGGGGGTCAATCCCAGTCCTTTCACAGAAGAAAGTGTTCTGCAAGAACTCCTAAAACTGAAGGTGGACAAAGCAATGGGTCCTGATGGAATTCACCCCAGAATTCTAAAAGAATTAAGGGAAGAACTAGTGAAACCACTGGCTACTCTTTTATAAATCATGGGAGGATGGTGTTGTACCCGAGGACTGGAGGAAGGGGATGTGATTCCCTTCACAAAAGTGGGACCAAGACAGAGGCAGGAAACTACAGACCTGTCAGTCTGACCTCTGTGGTAGGGAAAGTGATGGAGTCCTTCTGAAGGAAAGAATAGTTGAGTACCTAGAGGCCAGTGGAGCACGGACCCAAGGCAGCATGGGTTCACAGGGAAGGTCATGTCAGACGAATCTAATAGATTTCTTTGACTGGGTGACCAAAGTAGTAGACCAGGGAGGGGCTGTGGACATGGCCTACCTAGACTTTAGCAAGGCATTTGACACAGTCCCACAAAGATTAATAGTCAAATTAACCAGCCTGGGAGTGGGTCCCAGGGTGGTAGCCTGGGTAAAACATTGGCTGGACAACAGGACACAGAAGGTAATTGTAAATGAAGTCCACTCTGAAGAAAGTGGGGTTACTAGTGGGGACACCCGCAGGGAGTATCGGTCCAGTCCTTTTTAATGTCTTTATCAGTGACATTGCAGAGGGACTGGAAGGAAAAGTATGCCTTTTGCAGATGACACAAGATCTGCAACAGGGTTGATACACAAGGAGGCGTGGAAAGGATGAAAGGGATTTGGCAAGGTTGGAGGAATGGTCAAAGTATGGCAGCTAGGATTCAATGCAAGAAGTGCAAAATAATGCACCTGGGAAACAAGATCCCAGGAAGAATACACAATGGGTGGGGAGGTAGTAACAACAACAAAAGGAAGGGACCTGGGGGTAATCATATCAGATGACCTTAAGGTTGTAAGCAATGTGAGAAGGCAGTGGGAGGGCTGGGGTATACTGGGATGTATAGGAGAGGCATCATCAGCAGAAAACAGGAAGTTGTTATCCCTCTGTACAGACAGTTGGTGAGACCCCATCTGAGTACTGTGTCCAGTTCTGGAGACCCCATCTCCACAAGGACATAGACAGGATAGAGGCAGTCAGAGGAGGGCAACTAAAATGGTGCAGGGTCTGCAAGAGAAGCCGTATGAGGAGAGAGACTAAAGGAGCTTAATATGTATACCCTTGAGGAAAGAAGGGAGGGGGACATGATGAAACTTTAAGTACCTCAGTGGAATCAACAAAGTCCAAGAGGTAGCATCTTCAGAAAAAGAGCGTGCAAGAACAAGGGACACAATTTAAAGATAGAAGGAGGCGGTTCAGGGGCATGTGAGGAAGTATTATTTCACAGAGAGAGTAGTGGATGCATGGAGCAGCCTTCCTGAGGAGGTTGTGGGGTCTAAAACTGTTGGAGAATTCAAGAATGCATGGGACAGACATAAGGCAATTCTTGTGGGGGGTAGGAAGAAATAGGCTGTTGGTTAACTAGTATCTGCGGCCTATCCTGTAGGTAGGGAAATGGGCAGACTAGATGGGCCTAGTGGTCCTTATCTGCCGTCAAAGTCTATGTTTCTATGTACTGGCAACCATACACAACACGCATTTGTCAATGCCGAACATTTGATGCACTGGAAGATGTCCACCCCTGCATCCTATTTATTTATTTATTAGCTTTTGGTAACCGGGTAAGTGCGCTAGGCAACAGACCTGCCTATTTTCAGGCACGACCTGGGAGAGAACAGGACATTGGTTACAATATGCAGAAATGCACAGACATAACATAGGTGTACAGGAGCAAAACAAGATATACATTGGGTAGCACAGTAATAGTTACATAAGGGTACATTTTAGGCATAGATCATAATAAGGATGTAAAATAAAGCAATTAGGGTAACCATAAGACAGCTGAGGACAGTAAAGACATCAAGGTTCATAGCCACCTAGACAAACGTATTGCATGGGAGAACATTAGTGTAGTACTCAGGGTCAGACCCGACAGCCTGCAGTGGGACAAAGCAAATTAAGAGCATTTGCATTGGCCAGAGGCTAGGAGGTGGGTGAACAGCGAGTTTTTGAATTCTCGATGGGAGGCTGAAGTTTTCACCATAAGGGGGAGTGAGTTCCAGAATTTGGGAGCAAAATGGGCAAATGCCTGTTCACCCATTTTTGTCATGCAAGGTCTAGTGGAGATCATGGGGACAGAGGAAGACCTGAGGGTATGGGTGTGTGAGGCGGAGTCAGGAGGTTGGCAAGATAGACAGGGCCGAGAGGTCTAGACAGGGAGTCGATAAAGCAGCCCAGGGAGTAGGCTCGAATATCCTTAGGTGACAGCCAATTTAAGCCAGCGTAAAGGAGACAATGATGGGTAAGATGTGGGGCAGTTAAGGCGAATCTACAGATGTTGTTGTAGACAGTGTCCCGTTTGTGGAGTGTAGCAGAGTTTGCAGCAAAGAGGAGGGGCAGAGCATATTGGAGCTGGAGTAAGAGAATACCTCTCGCAAAACAGCAAGTCTAGCAGAAGGAGTGAGGGAGTGGCGTACGCGATAAGCTCCGCCAATTTTAGCATTGACAGCACGGCACACCATATTGACATGTTGAGACAGGTCAAGTGTGGGATCCAAAGTGACCCCAAGGTACTTGAAGGACTCAGTGTTTGAGATGAGGGAGCCATCAAGGCATTGAACCCAGAGCCTGTTCGCAGGGGCACACAGTTTCTTAGAGGATCCGAATAGCATAGCACAGGTTTTTTCTAGGTTCAGGACTTGGTGGTTGCTAGAGAGCCAGGTCTGCAGGAATTGGTAGTCATTAGTGAGAGTGGAGTTGATGGCAGCAACCAATTTTGACCCAAAGTAGAGAACAAGGTCATCTGCGTACATAAAAGTGCAGCTATGCCGGGACACGGTGGGAATATCATTTAGGAAGGCGGAGAAGAGTAGAGGTCCAAGAGTGGATCCTCAGGGGAACTCCACGGAGATGTTAGGGGAGAAAAGGGTCTTGTGAAATGCTACCGCCTGAGTCCGATTGTCAAGATAGCTATGGAACCAGGAGAGGGCTTGGTCAGATGCTCCAATGGATTGGAGCTTCTTTAGCATGAGAGGATGGTGTACCATGTCGAAGGCTTTAGACAGGTCGATAAAGCTGACCCATGGAGTAGGCCACGGTCCATATTATTTCTGATGTCATTTGTAAGTTGTGTAAGTGCAGAGGTGGTACTGTGACCGGGCGGAAACCATGTTGGCATGGGGTTTGAAGATTAAACATGTCAAGGTGAGCAGCAAGCTGGCGGTGGACTATTTTTTCAAGCAGCTTACTGAGAGTGGGCAGAAGAGATATAGGGCGGTAGTTGGACATGAGTTTGACATCGCCCTTTTTGTGTATAGGGATGGTTCTGGCAGTTTTCCAGGTGGATGGGACAGTAGACGTACGAATCAAGAGGTTAAAAAGCCAGGTGATAGGTCTGGTCAGCCAAGGTGCACACTCAGGGCCGGAGTCAGAGGGGGTGCAAGGGATGCCACTGCACCAGGGCCCAGAGTTCCAGAGGGCCCAAGCAAGCTCTGGAAGTCAAAATATATAAAAAAACATTTTTTTTACTTTTAAATTATTGCTCAGAGTGCGTGGGTGATGACCTCTCAGGCTCTCACCTGCACCCCCCAGCCGCTGCAGACCCCACCCAGTCCGACCAACTCTGTAGACTTTGGCTGGCGCCTGGCCTCGCTGCTGGCTGGTCATTTAAAAATTAAATTCCGGCTTCCCCTCCTCTGGCTCTGCCTCTCCCTGCTGGCGCTGCTGCAGCAGCCTGCAAAATGCTCGCTCTAGTCTCTTACTCTGAGTGTCGGCTCATCGCTCGAGTCACTCGCCTGCCTCCTCCCGACCCGCTTCCTCCCCCCGGCCAAGCGAACCCCACCCATCAAAATTTCCAGCCGGCGATTAACGATCGATGGTGAGTGAATGGGCGATTCAATCGGGCGATTTAGACTTTTTAGTTTATTGACTCGAGTCCCGCCCCGGACCCTCTCACCGCGGCGTTAGTCACCACGGACACCACCTCACCCCAGTAGTGCACACCACTCACCACCCACTGGCCACAGGCCACCAGCAACATATGGAACTCAACGAACGTACCCAGTGGACAGTCGCCTCCTGCAGATGACTGTAGTCTGTATCTGTGTCTGTGACTTGGGTCGGTGGCTAGTGGCTGTGGTTGCTGGGCTTCTTGCTGGCTGGTGATGTCATCGTGCCGTGATGATGACAGCAGCTGCAGCTCCACCTCTCGGCTGAGTTGGCTCCAGGCTCCTCCTCCGACCTCCTCCCCACGCAGCACACTGCCCAGCCCAGGCCCTCCTCTGACTGGCTAGCGCCCGCCTCGCTCACGCAGCCACGCTCACCCTCGCTCGCAGCTCCTCCTCCCATCCTCCCTGAGTCAGTCCCCCCGGCCTGCTCCCGTCCCACCCTCCTAATGCCTGGGTGGCTGAGCAGCTCGGCAGCTGGCTGGCTGTGTTCAGAACACAGTGTTCTGATTTGCTGGGTGCTGTGCTGAAGGCAAGGCCATAATATTAGCGCCATTTGCAGTCAGGCATGCGCACTGGACCACTCGTGACGTGAGAGTCACTCGGAGACATTTTTCTGGCGGCAGATGAGCTGGCGGCGGAGGCGCGGAGCTGACTGACTTGGCTGTTAATAACCATTACATTACTTGTCTCATCTGAGAGACTGTAATTTGTAAACTAAACTAAAACATTTATTTTGCACACTTCTGTGTAACTTGTGGCTGACTGAACACTGAACATCTTTATTCTTTTAGACTTTTACTGTCTTCTGAAAAAACTAACTGTGCTCTGTGCAGGTAGCTAGCGTTAGGGCTGTAGTGCAGCAGTGACTCACATTCACATACTGTTGTGGCTGGCAGGGCCAAGGCCAGCAGCAGGCAGTCGTGGCTGAAATTGATGAATGAATAATTTAAATCTATTCTGACTGAATAGGACACAGTGCTTGCTGCTGACTAGTAAGCTGTGGCTTACTTAACTTATCTTCAGAACTTCTGTAAGAAAATTAAATATATAAGAACAGTCAGGCAGATTAGTCTGGGAGTCAGGGTCAGGGGCACAGGAGAACTTGGAGAAGAAGTAAAAATTAAAAGAACTGTGGGCTACTACTAGTACTACTACTGCAGTAGTATTACTATGTCTTGACTCACTCTCTTCACATTAGGAGGAGAAGAAGCAGAAGCTGCAGGCAGGAGGCAGCAGGTTTAGTTGGACTAGTTAGTACTAAGGTCAATAATCATCAGTGAGTGAGTGGTGGTGAGTGACTGTAGGTAGTCACTGTACAAGACAATGCAACACAAATAAAATCTGAATTGACTGTTTTGCTTCTGAGGCTGATAGAAATTATTAATAACAAATAAAATATACCGTACAAGCTAGAATTTAAGCCTAGTTCCACACTTCCACTGTAGACGTTTCTGTTTTTGTCATTAAAATAACAAGATATTCTCTGGCTCTGCTGCTGCAGCCTGCCAGTGCCTAGTCTTCCTTAAAGTAAGCCAGCAGCAGCAGCTAGCATTTAAGCCTAGTTCCACTGTAGACGTTTCTGTTTTGTCATTAAAATAACAAGATATTCTCTGGCTCTCTGCTGCGGCCTGCCAGTGCCTAGTCTTCCTTAAGTAAGCCAGCAGCAGCAGCTAGCATTTAAGCCTAGTTCCACTGTAGACGTTTCTGTTTTTGTCATTAAAATAACAAGATATTCTCTGGCTCTGCTGCTGCGGCATGCCAGTGCCTAGTCTTCCTTAAAGTAAGCCAGCAGCAGCAGCTAGCATTTAAGCCTAGTTCCACTGTAGACGTTTCTGTTTTTGTCATTAAAATAACAAGATATTCTCTGGCTCTGCTGCTGCGGCCTGCCAGTGCCTAGTCTTCCTTAAAGTAAGCCAGCAGCAGCAGCTAGCATTTAAGCCTAGTTCCACTGTAGACGTTTCTGTTTTGTTATTAAAATAACAAGATATTCTCTGGCTCTGCTGTGCGGCCTGCCAGTGCCTAGTCTTCCTTAAAGTAAGCCAGCAGCAGCAGCTAGCATTTAAGCCTAGTTCCACTGTAGACGTTTCTGTTTTGGCATTAAAATAACAAGATATTCTCTGGCTAGTAGTTTCAGAGTTCAGACAGTGCTGTCTCTCTGTCTGATGTGATTAAATTATTGATATTCAACAACAGTCTTCCTTCTGTCCCACAGAGGAGTCTCGTTGTGTGTAAACTTGACTTGTAATGGAAATTGCCCTGAGGAAAGGAACAGTCTAATTTAATCTTAATTTCTGACAAGAAGAAGGACAATATTTTGCAGAGAAGAGCAGTACATTCTCTGGACTGGCTGGCTGGCTCTGTTGTTTAGCTTACTGCCAGCCTGCTTCAAAGTTAGGCAGCAACTGCAAGGATAGGACTCAGGAGCATCACATCTATACATTTTTCTACACAATTGTCTGCTAGTGTTAAGTGAACCACCACAGCTCAAGTCATAGAGGTAGTATAAATAGTAGTCAAAAAGTACATTTTGCATTCATAAAAAAAAAACATAGCTATCAAGACAAACCATTCATAACAGAAAGAAAAGGAAAGAAAAAATAAAGATGTAAAATACTGTAGCACTACCAAAGTACAAGTCTGGTTCTGCAAAACGTAAAGAACAAAAAAGACAGCTAGAACTGAGTCAGAAAGAAGCAGAAAATGCTAACAAAATATTTTGTAAATGGTTAAATTTGCCACCAGCAGCAGCAACTGCGACAACAGTGACCGCATCTGGTGAAAGCACCACAAGTGAGCAAGAACCATCAACCTCATCACATGAAAATGTAGCTGTAGAGGCAGTAGTAGAGGGGCCAGGGGAGACGACTGGGGAGTCAGGGAACCATGAATCTTACTCTGACTCACAAAGAAATGTACAGCTAGCACTAGCAGAAATACACGAAAGAAATGTACAGCTAGGCCTAGAAGAAATACAAGATGAAAGAAATGCACAGGAAGAAGAAATACAACATATTGAACTGGAATCAGGTTGTGACATAAACCCTGAACCCAGTCAACCACCTTTCATGTATAATTTTTATGACCCAGCTACCTGGCCTGAAAGTTTTGCTACAGAATCAGAGCGCCTCAGGGTTGAAATTGCAGCATAAGCCCCTGCAGCTAAAGGAAACTGACACTGAGTTCCCTAAAACAGCTGGTCACTGGGTTTACTTCAGCAAACTATGAGTGAAGTGGGATCCTCAAAGATTCACAGGCCTTGGTTAATTTACTCCAAGTCTGCTGATGCTGTATTTTGTTTCTGCTGTAAGCTTTTGGTGAGGATAGGGTGTGTTTACACAAGGTTTCTCCAACTGGCAAAAGTTATCACAAAGGCTGAGTCAGCATGAAGCTTACCCATCACACATGGAGAATTACTACAAATGGAAACATTTAGAATTAGGGTTAAGAAACAGGCTACAATAGACAGGAGTTTGCAAGAAAAGCTGGACAAGGAAAGGAACGATGGCATGCTGTGCTTTGTCGAATTTGGACTGTGTTTTATATTTAGCAGGCCAAAATTTAGCCCTTTGGGGTTCAGTAGACCGTCTGTATGTAGACAACAATGGTAATTTTTGAAATTGTTGGAACTGTTGTCCAGGTATGACCGTATTATGGCTGATCACTTGAGCGTGTTCAGCGAGGAACAAATGTTCATTATTTAAGCAAAGATAGCCAGAACGAATTTATGCAGATGTTAGCTGAAGCTGTGACTAGTAAGATTAGGGACAAGATACAAATGCTCACTACTATAGTGTGCTGATGGACTGCACTCCAGATATTTCTCACAAGGAGCAGTTATCACTAATGATTCGTTATGTTGAAATCAATGGTGATCAAGTTGAAATGCAGGAGAGCTTCCTGAGTTTCTCCATGTTGAAAATACAACAGGAGAGGCTTTGGCTGAATTATTGCTAAGTCGACTTACTAAACATGGCATTAAAATTGAAGACTGCAGGGGCCAGTGTTACGATAATGGAGCTAACAGAGAGGTATCCATCGAGGAGTTCAAGCGAAATCGACAGATGAATGAACGTGCTATCGTGCCTTGCTGTCCTCATAATTGGAACCTTGTGTTAGAACATGCAGCGGAATCATCCTTGGAAGCAAAGAATTTCTTTGGAGTTCTACAGCGAGTTTACAGAATCTTCTCTGGGTCCACCAAATGTTGGGACATCCTTGTCAAGCACATGAAACGATATACCCTCAAGCCACTTTCAGAGACCCGATGGAGTGCCCTTTGATGCTGCAAAGGCAGTCTGTGAACAACTGCCTGAATTGTTGGATTCTTTGCTGGAAGTATCAGAAACTGGAAACTGTGACAGTGAAACCCTGTCTGACATCACAGGCCTTGTGAAAACACTGGAATCATTTCCATTTATTGTATCTTTACTGTGTGGAATGAAGTGCTTAGTGCCATCAATCGGGTGACAGTGATTTTACAGTCACCTGCTTTAAATCTTTCAAATGCCATAGATGTGGTTTCAGTAATCAAGGAACAACTGTCTGACTATCAAGACAAGGATTCAGGCGAGTATTAGAGGAAGCAAAGCTAGCCCAAACCATGGACATCAAACCAACTTTTCCAGAAAAACGTACCAGACGTCGAAAACGCATGCCAGGAGAGCTTGCCGCAGATGAACCCTTGACTGGCCAAGAAAGCTTTGAAGTCAATTTTTTCAATTGCCTATTGGATCAAGTGTTGATGGAAATTGATGAGCGATTCCATTTCTCCATGACTTTCAGTCACTTTTGGTTTCTTGTTCAACATAAAACATGTGGACATGATGAAAACTTACAAGTAGCATGCAATGAGTTGGCCCGATTTCTTGGTGAGAGATGGTTCAGACATGTATAGAGAAATTATCTTCTGGCTCGTCTGTTACCTGATGATGTGAAATCTCCATTTGAAGTGTTGCAGTACCTGGTACAGAAAGACCTGAGCAGAGGATTTCCAAACACCAAATTGGACTGCAAATACTGCTTACAATTCCAATTACAGTTGCCAGTGCTGAGCGTTCTTTCAGTAAACTATCCCTGATAAAGAATTACCTGCGCTCCACAATGTTACAGGAGAGATTGTCTGCATTGGGTGTACTTTCCATTGAAAATAGACTTGCAAGACAAGTAAATTTTCTGATGTGATAGAAACATTTGCTGCAGCAAAATCTCGCCATGTACCACTTTAAGTTCACAAAATGGAATAACAGCAGCAATATTTTGGGTGACTTGGGAGAAAAGGGTGGGGCACTTTGGGGGGTGGCGCTGGGGCCGTGGATGGGGGGGCCCACTACAAAGTCTTGCACCAGGGCCCAGTACATCCTAGAACCGGCCCTGTGCACACTGCTTAAGTATGCAAGGATGGATGCCCTCAGGCCCTTGAACCCTGCGTGCCAGAAGGGAGTTAAGTAGCTTGCGAACTTCAAGGTATGTGGTTGGAGCCCGAACGAAAGGGAGGGGTGGGAGGGACGAGGGAGGAGAAGAGGGACAGTCAGGTTGTGGGCTAGTTAGAGTAGCGACTGGTGAAGAAGAAAAAGAAGGCATTGAAGGCGTTGGCAATGGTGTCATGGTTGGTGCAGTGAACACCTTGAATGTTCATGTCAGCTGGATTCTGTTGCTTGTCATTGCGAGAATGTCCTTAATTTTGGACCAGTACCTCGCTGGATTGTAGAGGATGTTATTAGTAGGTTCCTATGTAGGTGCTTTTGGCAACATGAATTTGTCTTTGCAGTTGTTACATAATGCCGATAGTCTTCAAAGTCTGCACGGAGGTGGGAGATCTTCCACCTGGACCAAAGTTGTCCCTAGATTTGAGAAGTTGAAGCAGGGGCGTGTTAGCCACATAGTTACTTTCCCTGCCATCCTCGTGTGGTGACCGGGATGTGAAGGTTTTGAAGAGAGAGGAGGCAGGAGTTGAAATATTCTGTGGCTATGTTAATGTCCTCTGTTTGGTAGAGAGGGACCAGTCAACCTGGTTAAGGTCAGTTAAGAAGTCCTCATGACTTAGGCGGAGAGATTAGAAAAGGTTACAGTTTTAGCAGGGAGGGAGGAATGACAGTGTTCCAGACACAGTAGATGGGATAGTGGTCACTAATTGTGTCCAGGTAGCACACCGGCTGAGGCAACATATTCCGTCCTGTTAGTAAGTATCCAGTCAAGGAGGGTGGCACAGTTGCCCCCATTATGAGACCCTTGTGGGTTCATGTATGAGCTGGGATAGATTTGCCTTGCTAGCTAAGGAGGATAGGTTAGCTGAGTTTTTCGGACCAGTCAAGGTTAAAATCACCAAGGCAGATAATGTCATTCTTCTGCCTGTAACTGAAGGCAGAAACCCTAGGAGTTCAGTGATGCCTTGTGTAGCATTTTGGGGATATAGTACAAAAATATGGAGTTTCTTTACACCCCAAGAAGCAGTAGGGGTATAGGATTTTACAGTTTGGTAGGAGGGGTCCTGCAGAAGGGTAATGTTTAGGTGAGTTTGAAGTAGAGGCAAGGCCACCTCCCTTTTAGTGCCAGGACGGTCAATACTAAGCATGTTGTATCCAGGAAAGTGGCACTGAGAGTCAAGCACTGTGGGCTTAAGCCAGGTTTCTGTGATGGTGAGGGACGTCTGGGACGTTAGTATAGATCCAAGCCTGGAGGTCAGGAGGTTGGCCATAAGGCTCCTAGCATTCAGGTGGGTGAAAGTTAGTCCATCGGTTTTAGGGAGAGTGGTGGCGGGGGCAGGTTATATTGGGGCTGAAGGATGGACCAGGGTTGATCTCAATGTCGCGGATAGAATAAGAGATAAGGTTAGTAACCATAGCGGGGTGATGAGGTACGCCCTGATAGAGATGCAGGGTGGTGGCTTCAGATGAAGGTGAAGGTATCTGACTATTGGGCTATTACGCTTGCTGATGAGAGCAGAGGGAGGTAGAGGTAGTGGAGTGGCAGTAGCAAGCATGTTGGAGTAGTAGAAGTCAAACTGAGTATAAGTATTGGCAGAAGCTGTTGATGTGTTCAAGCAGTAAAGCTCAAAGAGGATAGGAAGGCAAAATATTCCCATGAGGAGCGCTAGGAGGGGAGGAGGGGACATTTTTGACTAGAGAAAGGAGTGAGGTAGAGAGGAAAGAGACAGCAGAGGGCTCCTTTAATATAAATCACCAAGTGAAAACAGCTGCAAGAGAGCAGTAAAATGTGACAAGTGAGGTATTGGGAGCAAATTGCTCGAACTTAATCAGGCTCCCTCTAGTGGCAAAACAATATAAGGAGGTAATGGAGAAAAAAAATGATCAAGGTAGAAATTACCTGGTGTGTCTCGGGTGCAGTGACTCTAAGCTTTTAAATACAGTTACAGGCAAATGCAAATAGTTTTAGCTGGTTCGTTTTAAAAGTTTCAAAATCAGGCACAAAAGTAACAGTTCTGCTCCGTTTGAGCCTGGGCAGCAACTCGAGGTGCTACTCTGGCCGGGATTCATGCGCTGAGCAGGGGAGCTTGTGGCCGTTTCAGAAAAGGCGCCAGATGGCCAACAGTGGTGGCAGCAGCCTGGATCAGGTAAATTACCTGGTGTGTCTGGGTTGGGGCTTCTGCTGGCAGGGAGGGCTTCAGGGCAGGCCCTCGCAACCTCCAGTCTCCCCGGGGGAGGGGGGTGGTCTCTGCGGGAGAATGGAGAGAGAGGGGGGATTAAATATGCAGCACAGGCAAAAAGATTAACTTGCTGGGGGCGGGCTGGTAGTGGGTGTGGGGAGAAGAGCAAATGGGCTGTGGGCTATCAGGTACTATTGTGATTCAAAAAAGAAGGTGATTACTAGCAGGGCAAACTGAAATTCTGCACACTGGAAATACACTTTAGAAGTTAGCAAACAGTCCCCAAGTGAGTTTTTCACAGGGGGGGTATTTCAGTTACAACTGGAAATGCACTTTACAAATTAACAAACAGTCCCCAGTGAGATTTGCACAGGGGGGGATTTCAGATAGAACACAGGTCCTGGGCTTGCAGTGACTCTAAGCTTTTAAATACAGTTACAGGCAAATGCAAATAGTTTTAGTTGGTTCATTTTAAAAGTTTCAAAATCAGGCACAAAAGTAACAGTTCTGCTCCATTTGAGCCTGGGCAGCAACTCGAGGTGCTACTCTGGATGGGATTCATGCGCTGAGCAGGAGAGCTTGTAGCCGTTTCAAAAAAGGCACCAGATGGCCAATGGTGGTGGCAGCAGCCTGGATCAAGGTAGAAATTACCTGGTGTGTCTCGGGTTCGGGGCTTCTGCGGGCAGGGAGGGCTTCAGGGCAGGCCCTCACGACCTCCGGTCTCCTCGGGGGAGTGGTCTCTGGTGTGTCTCGGGTTTGGGGCTTCTGCGGGCAGGAAGGGCTTCAGGGCAGGCACTCGCGACCTCCAGTCTCCTCGGAGGAGGGGGTAGTCTCTGGTGTGTCTCAGTTTCGGGGCTTCGGCGGGCAGGGAGGGCTTCAGGGCAGGCCCTCTTGACCTCCGGTCTCCTTGGGGGAGGGGGTGGTCTCTGGTGTGTCTCGGGTTCAGGGCTTCTGCAGGCAGGGAGGGCTTCAGGGCAGGTCCTCGCGATCTCCGGTCTCCTCGGGGAAGGGGGTGGTCTCTGGTGTGTCTCAGGTTCGGGGCTTCTGTGGGCAGGGAGGGCTTCAGGGCAGGCCCTCGTGACCTCCGGTCTCCTCGGGGGAGGGGGTGGTCTCTGGTGTGTCTCGGGTTCGGGGCTTCTGCGGGCAGAGAGGGCTTCAGGGCAGGCCCTCGCGACCTCTGGTCTCCTCGGGGAAGGGGGGTGGTCTCTGCGGGTACTTGAATGTATGTATCATGTTCCCCCACTCCCTCCTGTCCTCCAATGAGTACATATTGAGGTCCTTTAATCTGTCCTGATATATTTTGTTTTGCAAGCCATGTATCATCTTGATTTGTTTTCTGTGGACCATCTCCACTCTGTCAATGTCCATGCTCAGTTGCGGCCTCCAGAACTGCACACAGTACTGTAGGATAAGGCTCACTAGTGCATTATGCAATGGCATAACCACCTCACACCTTTTGCTAGTGATAACTTGGCCTATGCACCCAAGCATGGCACTGGGCCTTTTCATTTATTTATTTATTTATTTCAGATCTCGGATTAACAATTTGAGCTCAGAGCTCTTTACATAGGTTCCACAATAGTACATTTAGAACAAGTAGGTGATTATACAGAGGACTGAGACAATCAAGGCAATAGAATTAGAATGAGAACATTCAAGTACATTAGGTCTTCAAGCAAAGGAGTGCAAAAAATACAGTGAAAACTAAAATTGGAATAAGTAAACACAGTCAGATACATATAGGAACAGACTAAATAACTGTGCCCAGCAGGGAGCCTGTTAATTGTCAGTAACACTAGCGTATAGTAGTACTGGAGAGGCGGGGTGGGGGATTGACCCCCAAGTGCAGGGTGTCCAAGAGAGAGAGAGAGAGAGAGATCTGTTTGGCAGAAGGACAGATGGTTGGAGATGCCTTTGCTAGGTGCTAGTGATGGCAGACACATTGAGATTCCTACATTAAATGGTTCTTTAGGTTCTTTTTGAAGGTCCACAGAATGGACAGGCTAGTAATGTTCTCATGGAGGGAGTTGAACCACAACGGTGCCTGATAGGCAAAGGACCTTTGTCCTTCAGATGTCCAACATTTTGGAGTCAGAAAGGACTGCAGTTCTAAATTTCAGGTCGGCCTGGGATTAATGCTGGGAACTAGGAGTTGTTGGACCCCAGTCGGGAGCTGACCAAAGCAGATCTTTTTGGCCAGGAGGCAAGATTGATATTTTAAGTGACCAAAGAGCGTTAGCCAGTGAGCCTTTGCATACAGATCACAGGTGTGGTTAGTCGGTGTGCCCCTAAGGTGAGCCTGCAGGCATTGTTAAGGGCAATTTTAAGCAGTTTCTTGCAACATTTGTGCTCTGTTTTAATACATTAAGGTCATCAGAACTGATAACGCCTGTGTCCTTTTCTTACTTGGTGATCGTCAGCATCTTACCCCCATCCAGTAACCCTCCCCAGGTTTCTCTCTTCCCAGGTGCATTATTTGCACTTCTTTGCATTGAACCTCAGTTGGCACTCTTCAGACCATTTTTCAAGCCTCTCCATGTGTCTGCTCATTTTCTCCACCCCTACTGAAGTATTCACTCTGTTACAGATGTTGGCGTCATCTGCAAACAGGCAGACAGGCCTTTCCTTCTAGCCCTACTGTAATGTTTGTAATGAAGACATTGAACAGGACGGGTCCCAGGCTGGATACCTGAGGTTTCCTGCTGGTCATTACCCTCTCCCTGGATTGTATCCCATTAACACCACTTTTTGGCTCCTGTCCATCAACCAGTTTATAACCCAATGTATCAACTTGTGCCCTGTGGCCAGACTACCCTTCTTGTTATATCAGCCTTTTATGTTGGTCAGTGTCGAAGGCTTTCCTGAAATCAAGGTAGGTGATGTCCACAGCCCCTACCTGATTTACTTCCTCACTGTGGCATTAGTGTTTCCAACCCTAATGCCAACTCCTCCCCACCCAGAGACCAGCTGGGTGTGCCTTGTCATCGGCCATATCGCTCATGCCATTCCACCTCACCGCAACCCTGCAGACACTGACAAGTATCACAGTGTCCTTGGGGTCTTTGGTCCTTACACTCACCCCATTCCATAAGGAAATAAGTGGAGATGGGTGCACTATAAGATAATGGGGTGAATGTTAGGGCCAAAGACCCAAGGCATATCTCAATGCCTGTGACTTACTGCAGGGTGGGAGTGGGGGTGGAATGGAGTGAGAATTACGGCCAATGATCCCAAGTCACACCCCGACATCTGTCAGTCTCTAGAGGGTGGGGGGGGGTGGAGACTTGCAGTTGGAAACCCTAACGCCCTGGGCGTTTGTTGGTATTATCACTCCAGATTTTCAACATGGGCTTTTTTGGACCCCATCTCATGAGCAGTGACACTATAATTTTGTTACTCAATCCCAAAAAGTGATTTTGTGCTGCGACTGCATGATTCGGTGCCGCAGGTGCGAAAACACATTTTCAGCAGGATGTGAAAAATGACAGCTATGCGGTCCTTAAGGAGGTGTGAAAAAATGCCAATATTGAAAACCTGGAGTGAAAATATGAAAAATTGGTGAAGTTATGAGCGTGTGTAGAAACTGTACAATGCAGGGCTGTAATGCAATCATTTTTTGGAATTTTTTCACCAAATTTTCAACATGGGCTTTTTGGGACCCCCACCTCATAAACATTGGCACTATCATTTCAGTATTTCATCCTGAAAGTTGATTTCGCACAGTGACCACACCATTCTGCACGACAAGTGCGAAAACATGCTTTGGGCAGGATGTGAAAAATGACAGCTACAGTGAAGTCCACCAGGATGAAGCACAGCACAGCAGAATTCTGCAGTAGAGTTACTGTAGCAAACAATGCAATTTCAATGGGAGTTAACCCCTTTTGTCATGCAGTAAACCTGTGACACTGTGATTCATCCTGGTGGGCTTCACTTTGTACTGTTCGTAAGGAGGTTTGAAAAAATGACAATGTTGAAAATCTGGAGTAAAAACATTAAAAATTGGAGAGGTTATGAGCATGCATAGAAACTGAGCAATGTACACTCATAACACAGTCATTTTCTGGAATTTTTTCACCAAATTTGCAACATGGGCTTTTTAGGACCCCACCTCATGAACGGTGGCGCTGTTTCGCTAATCGGTCCTAAAAGGTAATTCTGTGCAGCGACCTTTTAGGACCAAGAAAAAAAATGACAGTACCAGTGTTCATGAGCTGAGGTCCCAAGAATCCCAAGTTGAAAATTTGGGGTTAAAATTGGCCGAGATAGCAACCTAAGTTGAACCCCCCATTGAGTTCCATTACAAGGCTTACCATGATTTCTCAGTTTGCCGGTCACCTTTGAAGAGTGCAGACGTGTCCCTGGTCCAGAGAGGATGACAGTGCCAGACCTCTGGAGGTAAATATGGGGTGAGAGGGGTGTGAGGAGGTGGGGTATGCAATGGGAAGGTAGGTGGGAAAGGGGAAGGGGGTCCTGGGGAGATGACAATGGACCGTTTTCTTTTTTACGGGAAAAAAAATATAAGACATCGTGGGACAGTTTTCTTTATTTTACAGAGCAAATAAAAAAAATATAGGCACACTGGGGTGGGCTCCCAGTGTGTCACAATAGTGGGGCATCCTGACACAGGGATTTGGCCCCTCGATGTCAGCACTGAATGGGATTGTGGGGGCGCATCCGACATTAGGAGGGCATCCTATGTCAAAACATATTTCAATAATTTGGCAGACTGTGGCCTAAGTGTGCCACATTATTAGTAACATGCCAATACAGGGATTGCACACCCAATGTTGGCAAAATATCTGTTCAGACTTGGGGGGCGGAGGGAGACATTCGACACTGAGAGTGGGCATCCCAATGTCGGAAACATAAAAACAAAAACAAATTATTTCGCACACTGGGATGGGCTCCTCCCAGTGTGCCACATTAATATGGGGAATACATGCCGATATGGGGATTGGGCACCCTGATATCAGCTGTAAGAAAAAGCCACACGGGGGGGGGGAAGAAGTCAGCAATGGGAGAGGCTGCACCGTGGCCACAGTTGTAGCTTGAGGGGGTGTTCAAAGGAGCGGGGACGAGACAGAGAATACAGGAACAACTGCTGCCATGCACATTAGTGTGCTTTCTAATGCACATGGCAGTAATTTGGGTTACAGATGAAGCGTTCCCATTGGAGCGGTTCATTTGTTTCAAGTCCATGACATGGCACATCAGCAGAGCTGAACTGCTTTCATGACCAGAGTGCCTGGTGATTGGTGTACATTGCCACACTTCTTGCAGATGCAGCTGTAATTGGCGTGGCAGTGACACACCTCTGATTTCTCGTTACTGTCTCAAAGCGTCCCAAAAAGTGAGGAGACATAGGCCTTTTTTTGGGAAAATGTTTTCTATCAGGGACAATCAAGAAAACATACAAGAACAATTGATTTGTTACATTAATTATAGCACTTGTGTGCAGTAAGTTTACAGTGACTAGACTGTTACAGTTCTGAGGATGCAATTACTTTCAATGTACAATTAGGGGTAGCAGATACAGGGGTATTTACACATAGGCCAGACAATTTAAGTATTATCAACCTGCAAAGGGCCTTAAAGCAAAACAGTGGATAAGTGCTGGCTAGTCACAGAACTGATCAGTGCCCCATTATCTGTTAAGTTGCTGGAATGCATACTGTTTCTTTAGTTTGCATTTGTTGCTGTTTTTTTGGTTGTTTTAAGCTGTATTACTGTTTCCATGTCCTCACGGTTGCCATTTCTCTCCTCCCCCGATTTATATCCCGCAGTCCCTCACAGTTCCTGCTTATGCACGTTTCCCTGGTAAAGTTCATGTGAGACCAAAGATTTCTATGTGTGAGCCTTCCAGCAGTGGCTCGCTGTAGTTCCTGATGATGCAGACACGTGCACAGCACATTCATTCATTTAAAGGCACAGCACCCCTGCAGTCATCAGCTGTAGTACAGAAATTGTGAGTCCTATACTGTGCTGTGCATGTGAGACAGCGTAACCGCACACAGCTCCACAGTATGTCCTCAGTGCAAATATGAAAACAGCAGCACAAGATGAAGGATGAAAAAACAGACACGCTGACAACGGGGGAAGAAGAAACAGGGAAGTAACTGAAAAAGTAAGTCAAGCTTCACCTTAGCAACTTAGTGACGGGGCAGTGCAGATTAGGGACAAAAGATTAAGCCATTTCATGTTTTCATTGTATTACACATGCACTGAGTAATACTGATAGAAAGCTAGTGCACAGAGACTTCGGAGTCACTGCCACGATATACGCATGCGACTCATTTGAATAATCTGGGAGAGAAGGAATGCAATTTGTACTCAACAGCAACTTGTTCTCAGCATGGCCATGCTAGGCTAAAAACATTTTTTTTCTCTGGTCTTCCTCCCCTCCTACCGGAGGGTTTGCCCCCTGCCCCACTCACTGCCCCCCTATGCCCAGGCTTTACCCCCCAAGATGGGTCCGCCGGGTGGTCGCCTCTTCCTTAAGGAACTTTGGTCTCTTGCCCTGGCTTACCCCCCAGAGTGGGGCCATGGGAGCAGGACCCCCCCTGTTGGGCATTAGTCTCAACAGGAGCAGCAGCGGATGTGGGGGCCGTCATGAATGGAGCCAGCATTTTTTTAATACTTGCTGGATCCCTGGGGGTGGGAATATGCAATGACACCAGCATCTGCCTCACCTCCCGAACATGTGGTGCTGGCTGCAGCAGTACCCCCAGCCTCTGCCAGAGGTCCGCATAGTGCCAGACATTCTCCCCCGGAGAAGGAGTGCAGTCTCTGGGACGCACAATCCTCCCCCCCCCGGACGTCCCTCTGACTCCCAAAACTGTCATCGAACCCGGGATGTTGGCGCCGTAAGGAGATGCCTTGCTGCTGCACTAGCAGGCTGGCTTAAAAACAATTTTTTTTTAAAAAGAAATAGAATTGAGGGAATTTACAATGGCAGAGTAGATAAACAGGCACCACACCACTTGAGAAAGCACAGGTGCTTCTGCTGAACATTCCCATTGTGTTCCTTTAAGGCCTAGAGAGAAATAAGATCCGCCTATGCTTCGGCTAAAAGTATGGTATAAGGAAAATTAGCAGATATGGCCACCAGCAAGGGTATCCCAACTTCAATTCAGCCTGAATAAGGAAATTTCCTTTCTCAATAGCCCTAGCTAAAACTCAGGCAAAGGTTTCAGTTGTTCTCTTTGCCTTGTATTGTACGTGGTCAAGTTTTCGGCAGTTGTACAGGTTTCTGCTCCACCACGTGGCTACACTTGGAGGACACTTGCTGAGCCAGGATAGTGCAATAGTTTTACATGTGTTTATCAATGCAAGCTCCCACAATTGTCAACTGGTTTTGCAAAGGTTGGATGTGGTTTCATACCCCAGCAATAGTCCTAGTGGGGGTTCTTGAGACAAGGTGCTGCAGGGAATCCTGCATTATTCTATGTATTTCAACCCAGAAAATGCTAATTTTGGGCCTGACAGTGACATGTGGATATAATCCTCTAACTCTACCCCCACTTTGGTTACATGGGGACTCGCATGGGGGAATTAGTATTTTATTTAAGTAATGCATTTTTGCAGGTGTGAGATAAATGGGGTATGTAAAATTTAACTGAACCTGTCTTGGGCAATTATTCTGGCACAGTTGTTGAGGTCAGCAGCATCAGCTTTCCATTCTTCTCATGTAAAATCAGTATCCACATCCTTACCCAGCATGGTCAAGATATCTGTAATGGGGTAGGGGGCAACCACCAAGCAGCAGATCTTAAAAACTTGTGAACATTTGTGAGTTTCGGGGCTGTTCATATATAAGGTATTCAGCGGATGATAGATCTCCACCGGACTCCACCCCCCAGACCTGTGTGTTCGCTGCAGCCATATTCGTTAGCATAGATATGCAAGAAAGTTTCCTGGTTGCACACTGTACTGCATTCTAAGATCTGCAAATGAGTTACAGTGTCCTCCAGTAAACAGAGACTCTACCTAGGCTAGTCTCAATTATCTCCACTTCAGGAGAACTTGGTGCATGTATACGTTGTTACCTGTCTTTTCTTTCAGGGCTGCTAGTAGGCCTGATTTAGGAGAAAGTGTCCCTAGATGTCCAGTGTGTCTGTGTATTGCCATCCAGACTTGCAGGTTAGTTATAAATGAATTTACTGGAGTAAGCAAGTCTTGGCCCATTAGTGCTAGGGAGAGTAGGACATGATGCAGATCTGCCCCCAGCTCCTCCTCCTCCTCCTCCAGTCATACCCATGCCGGCTTTGGATTAGTACTACCCTTCAGAACAAAGACCATCTGAGCTGCCCAATAATAGACTTTAAAGTTGGGCAGGGCACATCCTTCCTGTTTAGCTGGCTGTTGGAGAATAGAGCATTTAATACGCACAGGCTTCCCCTCCATACAAAACTATGTACCAAAGATTCTGTGACTTTAAAAAAGGGCGCCAACAGCTTCACTGATAGTGTATGAAATAGGTACAGACATTTTTGGAAGGTACACATTTTCAGCACATTAATCCTACATGTTATAGTGAGTGGCAGCACTTGCCACCTTGCACACTCTGTTTTCAGAGTTTGCATGGGAGGCAAGTAATTATCTTTGTATAGTGCTGCATCAGAGCAAGACAGTTGAATAACCAGGTACTTTATGGAGTCAACCACTAGTAGAAACATAGAAATTTGAAGGCTGAAAAGGACATCCAGGCCCATCCTGTCTGCTCATTGTACCCATTCATCTAGGGAACCCTAGATCCTCCTTGGCCATCCTTCTTCCCTTGCTCCCTCCTCCTAGCCCCTCCCCCCACTGGAGACTCCAGACCCTGTTCCTTTTCCAGGTTCCTCCCCCTCCCACTTTTGTTAGTTCCCATATGTTTATCCATGCCCTCTTTAATTCATCAACCATTTTGGCCCCTACCACCTCTGCTGGCAGACTGTTCCAGGGGGCCACCACCCTCTCCGTGAAGTAGTATCCTGTCCTGTTTCCTCTGAACTTTCCTTCCTCCAATTTCCAGTTGTGCCCTCTAGTTTTTGAACTTGATTTCTTATGAAAGATGCTCTCTTCCTGCACTTTGTTAACCCCCTTCAAATAATTAAATGTCTCAATCATGTCCCCCCCATTATGTCCCCCCCCCATTTCCAGGGGGTACAGATCCAGCTCTTCCAATCTCTTCTCATAGGGCTTCCAGTGCATGCCCTGTACCATTTTGGTGGCCCTCCTCAGCACTCTGTCAACCCTATCAATATCCTTACAGAGGTGAGGTCTCCAGAACTGGACCCCGTACTCAAGGTGGGGGTCTCACCAGGGACTTGTAAAGGGACATTAATACCTCCCTGCTGCATATACCCCTCCCTATGCACACCAGCATGTGAGCTGCCTTACCTACCATTCTGTTGCTCTGATCAGTTACCTTTAGGCTGTCTGAAATGATAATCCCCCAGATCCTGTTCCTGTCCCGTTACCATAACTTCTTCAGTAGTCCTAGAGTGTTACTGGGTAATGATTCTCTACCCTTTCTCCCCACAGGGAGTAAATTGCTGTTGAACCAGTTCACGTTGTAGCCAGACAGTGAACCATACTCCTAATAGCTGATGCCCCTCCGGTAAACTGGTAGCAGGATCGAACAGGTGCAGCGGCACATCATCCGCTAAACGGGATAGTTTGTGTTCCTCACATTGCCCCACTTTCATGCCAGCAATAATGTGACTGGCCCAGACTACTGCTGCCATGGGCTCCAGGGATAGCACCTACAGCAGAGGGGAGGGGGACAACCCTGCCTGATACCACGGGTTAGAGAGAAAGAGCTTTGTGAATCCTCCATTAATTAGTTTCTGAGTATCTGGAGCAGAGTAGAGCACACCCACTGATTTGACATACTGTTGTCCCAAATGAAATCTTTTTAAGGGTTTTAAACACAGCATAATAGACCTTGTAAACCAAAAACATCCTTGAATATGGATAGTTTTGCTCATACATTATTTTATATAGTACTGTATATGGTTTTTCAAGTTCACAGAAAAGCTGCATCTCACAGAACTTGTCTCCCCAGCCATTTAAAAATGTTCATTTTTGTTCTGTTTAAAAAATTCATAAATACACCCTGCACTCATTTGCTTTGAGCCCAGCATGTGTCCACAGCTGTACCTTTTAATTTCCGTTGATGTGTAAATGTCATTTTGATCGCAGATAACTGCAGCATCAGGAGACGATCTTTACACATTAAGCACTTCTATTTGAATGACGCTCATTGAAACAGATGTCTGTAATTCAACAGCAATGTTTCCTATAGGCTTGTACTGTGGTATGGTTTAACTGAGAGCATTCCTTATGGAAGATACTCCTAACATGATCAACTACCATATTTACTATGCTCTGTGAAGGTACAGTATATGCTTTTGCTGAGTTGTAAGTGCACACCTTGCTTGTCCATGTAATATCTGCATGTAGCAAAACACAGCTGCAGCGTATTTTTCTGGAGTTTCCTCCAGCCACCCTGGTATGTGCTTTGCACTTTTATTTGGTAAGGGACATCTCTAAATAAAGGTTCCTGGCATGTTATGCTTTAATTTCCCAAAATAAGTTACTAAAAAGACAATCCAGCAGAAAATGTTTAGTTTCTAGTACCCCGTTACAGTAGGTGCGAGGGCACATCCTCTCTTCCACACTCTTATGTTTAAAAGAGCCACTGACTTCCATTTTCTCCATGTATTCCCAGCCATGTTATATCCCACATACACCAAGGTATCTGGGGATTTGTGGTCTGACTACTTGCCTCTGTTATGCCATCTGCTGCACATAATTTCAGTTCCAGAGGGGGAGAAAAGTTTTCCTGTATTATAGAAACATAGAAACACAGAAGCTGATGGCAGATAAGGACCACAAGGCCCATCCAGTCTGCCCATTTTTTCTACCTTATGAAAGTGCCATTGGCCTTTACTCTGTCAATGGTCTATCTATTCATACTCATCCGTATTGCTCCTTTATGCCTATCCCATGCCTGTTTGAAGCCCTGCACTATATTCATTATGGTGTTATATAGGCCTTTCCTGGACTGTCAAGCTATATCCTCATAGAAACATAGAAGCACAGAATTTGACGGCAGATAAGGACTGCTTGGCCCACCTAGTCTGCCCATTTACCATACCTACTGTAACACCACAGACTGTACTTGATCTCCTGCTGTACCCCCCTCTTTCCTTACCACTAAGGTTCCCTTATGCCTAGCTCATGCCTTCTTGAATCCCATTACAGTTTTTGCCCCCCCCACCTCTGCTGAGAAGCTGTTCAAGGCATCCACCACTCTTTCTGTGAAGAAATACTTCCTGACATCTCCCCTGAATCTACACCCCTCCAGTTTTGTAGCATGATCTCTTGTTCTTGAGCATCTTTTTCCACTGAAAAATGATTCCCTTTAGAGCCTTAATTATTTATACCCATGAGGTATTTGAAAGTCCCTATCATATCCTTCCCCCCTCCTGCCTTTCTTCCAGGGTGCACATATTGAGGTCCTTTAGTCTTTCTCTTCATAGGGCTTTTGGTGCAGACCCTGCACCATTTTAGTTTACCTTATCTGGACCACCTCTGTTCTGTCTATGTCCTTCCAGAGATGTGGTTTCCAGAACTGGACACAGTACTCTAGGTGACGTCTCACCAGTGATTTATACAGTGGTATCACCACCTCCCTATTTCTGCTGGTGATACTCCTCCCTTTGCACCCTAGCAACCGAATGGCTCTCCCCACTGCCTTGTAACACTGTTTGGTCACCTTTAGGTCATGAGATATGATTAGCCCAGGTCTCTTTCATGTTTGGTGGTCACCAGTATCACTCCCCCTATTTTGTACTTTGCCCCTGCTTTTCTGTGCCCCAAGTGCATGATTTTGCACTTCTTCACATTGAAACTCAGTTGCCACATCCCTGACCACTCTTCAAGCTTTCTTAGATCTCTTTTCACTTTTTCCACCCTCCCTGGAGTGTCTATCCTATTGCAGATCTTAGTGTCATTTGCAAAAAGCCATACTTTCCCGTCTAGCCCCTCTGCAATGTCACTAATAAAGACATTAAAGAGGACTGGTCCCAGTACTGATCCTTGTGGCATCCCACTGGTCACCCTCCCTTCCTCAGAGTGAACTCTGTTTACCATCACACTCTGTCGTCTATCCCCCAACCAATTTCTTACCGAGTTTACCACCTTTGGTCCCACTCCTAGGCTACTCAGCGTGTTTATGAGTCTCCTATTTGCAACTGTGTCGAAGGCCTTACTAAAATCTGTGTAAGCCACATCCACTGCTCCACCTTGATCTAATTCCCTGGTCACCTTGTCAAAGAAATCAATCAGATTTTTTGATGTGGCCTCCTCCCAGTGAATCTATGATGCCTTGGATCTTGTAAACCACTGGATTCAAGATATTCCACAATCCTTTCCTTTAGTAGTGATTTAATAAATTTCCCCACCACCGAAGTCAGGCTGACTAGCTTGTAATTGCCAGCCTCCTTCCTGTTACCACTTTTCTAAAGTGGGACTACATCTGCTGTCCTCCAGTCCTTCAAGACCACTCCTGTCTCCAGAGAGTGGTTGAACAGGATTGTCATCGGTGCAGCCAGCACCTCGCTGAACTCCCTCAGTATCCTTGGATGTATCCCATAGACATTGCCTTGTCTACTTTCAGACTTGTGAGTTCCTTCAGGACTCTCTCCTCTGTAAATGGACTAGTTTCCACCACCCTTCCTTCAATGACCCTGACATTTATCTGTAGTCCCTCACCTTTCTGTGAACACTGAACAAAAGTATTTGTTCAGGATTTCTGCTTTCTTCTGGTCCCCTTCCACACACTCCCCCCTTTCCTCCTTAGCATTACAACCCCTCCTCTGGTCTTTCTCCTTTCACTTATATACCTGAAAAATGTCTTGTCCCTTTTCTTTACTGCCAGGGTTATTGTCTCCTCTGTTTGCATCTTTAAGCTCCTGCTTTCCCTGCCTCCCGCTGCTTCTCCCTAGCCTCCTCCCTCTGTGTCTCCTTATACCTCCTGAATGCTAAATTTATTGTTCTTTCCTTCCTGGCCACCTCTTTTGAGAACCATAGCAGTCTCTTTTTCCTCTTGCCTTTGCTTACTTGCCTGATGTAGAAGTTTGTTGCCTTCACTATCCCTCCTTTTAGTTTTGCCCACTGTTCCTCCACTTCACCCAAGTCCTCCACCCCTGCCAGGACATCCTTGAGGTATTCCGCCATCTTAGTAAAATCAACCCTTCTGAAGTTCATGACCCTCACTTTTGTGTGGTTTGCTTCTGCCACATTTCTTAAATTGAACCACAGCATACGGTGATCATTGGTCCCAAGGTGGCCACCCACCATGATGTCTGCAACACTGTACCTGTTGGTGAGTACAAGATCCAATATTGCTCCCTCATGAGTGGGCTCTCTCACTAGCTGACTGAGGAATGCCCCCAATGGGGAGTCCAGGATGTCCTGATCCTGGCTGAAGCTACAGCTGGGAGGCTCCAGTTGCATTCGGTAGATTGAAGTCCCCATCAACAGCACCTACCCTTTATTTACCATCGTTTGGATGGCTTCCACCAGGACCGTGTCATCTCCCAGTCTATATATCATACAAGTGCAAAAAGTGACTCCATTCCCCATCTCTAGGGTGACCCACAGAACCTCCGCCCTCCTTGTTCCCTGTATTTCTGTTGCTTTTGTGCTATCCCTCATGTAAGAGCCACTCATCCCCCTTTCTTACCGACCCTGTCCTTTCTGGACAG
Organism: Neoceratodus forsteri; assembly: GCA_016271365.2. Taxonomy (NCBI): domain Eukaryota; kingdom Metazoa; phylum Chordata; order Ceratodontiformes; family Ceratodontidae; genus Neoceratodus; species Neoceratodus forsteri. Next base: position 92,091,611 of record CM028136.1, read on the forward strand.
AGTATAACCTGGTATGGTTGAATTCTAGTCATGGTTGTCATTGCACCATGACTCTGTAATAATAGCAGTGTCAGGTCAGCCTGCCGTAATAGCCACTAGGTCTGGATTTTATTTCCAGACTTTGAACATCAGAAATTTATCACACTAATTTTGGCCACACTGAGTATACTCAGAGATATAGTCTCATGTGAGATGCCATATAGCATTTGATTGCTGTGGATTAGCAGAGTGATTAAAAGTTATCTCGCATCTGATCGTCATGGATTAGCACACCTCATGCTGTGTCACTGAACAGTGGGCACATTTACATTTTGTATTTTTGCTTTTGTGACTTTTTACTATTTCTATCATACAAAAACTTGAAATATCATGGTATGTATACATAAGATATTCCATGAGGGAGCTCCAAATGTGATTGCTATTCAGTATAAAATGTTGATGTTATTGTTCCCTTGCACAATGGCGTATCACGGTTGGCATGGCCCTGCTACTAAGAATGAAATGGGCCCCTATGCAAGAAAATCTCCTCCTCTCAAACTGCCTCTCCAGTCTGAGACTCTCACTACAAGATGGTGGCCACGCTGGTCTGCTGTCTGCTTGGGCTGTGATGCTTGAGTTGCTAAAAAGTTTCTAAATGCTTCTTGAGATATTTTTAAGATAGCATTTGCAACTTCAAATCATAGCTTATAAAGATTAGCTGTTGGGGAGGTTTTTTTTATCTAGTAAGCATTAGAGTAGAGGTTTTAGCATTAGGCAGGGCATTATAGTGAGGTAGAAACAGAAGCTTATGTTTTGTTTTTTCAGTGAGGGTGTACTCCGGAGAGTACCAGAGAGTTGTGCTGCAACGTTTTCTCAAAATCTTGGTTGTGTGTCATCAAGGAGCAAACCGAAAAATCAGGGTACTCACCTGATGGCAGGATGAGGAAGGGCAAGCGCTGCTGGAGTATTGGAGTGCCAGTCTTTTGATCAGAGTCACCAGCCAGTTGTTGTGTGCTGGACAGTTGAGGAACCTGGTGTCCACTGCCAGAAACACCTCAAGGCCCATTGAGGATGCTGCTGTACTGGATGGTGATTGATCATTGGGGGTAACTGGTGTGGCAGGAGGTGGGAGCTCCGCTGGCCCCTCAGAGAACCCTGCCTGTTTTCCACTATCTGAAATCGAGCTGCGAAGTGGGTCCCTGGCCTTAGAGAGGTGGCCTATTTGCTGCATCTGTCAGGGGCAAAGAATGTCTTCCCGAGGGACTCCTTCCTGGTCCAGCCATAATTTCGTCCACTTTTCTGTGGGCTGCCTACCTGTCTTACCCTTGCCAGCACAACCTGTACCAGTAGTTAGAAGGTTCCGAACAGAGGACTTGGTGAGAGCTTATCTTCTGTTTTTTTTTTTTTTTACTTTTCTGCCTATGGGGGTGAGTGCCTACATCTTTAAAGATTTTCTTGTTTGAAGCTGCTGTGGTGAGAGGAAAGCCACCACTGAATTTATCTTCTTGGATGTGCTCCTTGAAGACAAATTGCTTCTTGTTTGGTGTTGTGCAACATTAAAGATCTGTGAACATTGGTGGTGTGAGCACCTTTGTTCTCTCCGCACTATGAGACAGTTACCAGCCTAGGAAAGACTTGGACCTTTGAAGTGAACGGTTAATTTTCATTTATTATGGATATTTTGCACTCCTCCTTTTCTCTGAATTTGCTGCAGCACACACTCATTTGCTTGTGTTCTCACCTGTGGATTATTTTTACTATTTATTTTATTTAATTTTGTGATTGAGTGGGGGGTGGATCATTTTTGTTTGTAATGGGTGTGTGGGGTGTATGATTGGGGTGTATGTATGTTTAATATAGAGTTTGTATAATAAGAGTGAGTGGGGTTATGTGTGGTTTTGTGGTCTTTTAGTTTTTAATGTTCATATAATTAAATATTTTACTTATTAGCTAAAGGTTGTTTTAGATAGGGCTTGTCCGGTTTGGGCTGGAGTACTAGGCAGAGATGTATTGGAACCACAGCCTGGGGTGAATTACCTATGCTGCCTTTCTGCTTCATGACCTCCACACCTTCACTGACCTCCCAGTTTCATCCACCGTAACCAGGCATTGCAGGGAGGTTGGAATTATGAGGGGGTGGGTGAGTCAACGATGGCGTCAGGCAGCTGAGGAGGGGGTGGTGAATAGCATTGAGGTTGTCAGGAACAGGAGACACCCTGTGTTTCAATGAAACCTTGGGAGAGGCCACATGTGTTAGGTCTCCATCCCCAGGGGTCATATTGGACTGAGTAGACAGGCAGCCAGAGGGCCGGCTGTACCCTCTAATCCTCTTTGAGCAGTGCTTTGCAGTGCCAGGTCGATTGGGAACAAGGCCGCCATTTTTGCAGACATGATTTCCTCTGTTGACCTGGCTTGCATCACAGAGACCTGGTTAGGTGATGATGCTGGCCCAGTTCTATAGGCTGCTGTCCCTGCTGGGTATTCCATAGTGCACTGCCTGAGGAAGGATCACATGGATGGGGAAGTGGCCATTGATTTTAGATCCAGTCTTCATGTCACGGTGCATCTGGTTGGTAATACCAGGTCTTTTGAGTGTATGCCATGCGTGGGGTCCAGGTACAGGTTGCAGGATTCTCCTTGTTTACCATCCTCTGCGGTTGGGGGAGAATTCCTGCAGGAGATAGCAGACTTCGTCATCGACCAGGTATTGGTGTCCCCCAGGTGTTTAATCCTGGGGGACTTCACAGCCTGGGTTGACGACGAATCCTCATGTTTCGATTATGACCTACTCCAGTGGATGTCATCACTGGGCCTGGCACAAGTGGTTGCTTCTGTGAGCCACCAGCTCAGCCACACATTCAGCCTGGTGTTCCAGCTGGGTCTTGGAGCTGACAGCCTCAAGATTGATCAGGTCTCTTGGTCTGATCACTGCACCATGGAGTACATGTTTGCTGCCCTTCCTGAAAGTCCCTCCCCTGCGGAGATGGTCAGCTGCTGTGCTTTATGGGGTTTGCATCCAGAGGGACTATTGGCATTAGCTGACCTATCTAGAGTAGATGTGGCAAGCGCAATTAGCACCAGTTAGGCAGTGGCCCCTTTTAATAGTGTGGTATCCGAAGCACTGAATGTCATCACTTCAATTTGTATATGACCCAGATTCTATCACTTGAGATCCCCTTGGTTTGATGGGGATCTCAAAGCGATGAAGATCAAGGATCAGAAGTTGGAGCATTGCTGGCAGAAGACCTGGTTGGGGCAGACAAATGGCCCTGCATGCTCACTACGGTGAGTACCAGGGACAATTTCCTGTAAGAAGGCAGAATCCTTGTCCAGGAGACTGCCACAGGGAAAAACAGACCTTCTCAACTTTTTGGACTGTGGATTGGCTTCTCCATCTGTCCTGTCTACAGCCAAGAAGACTTTTCATCCACTTAATGTGAAGAGTTTGCTCTGTTTTCTCTGACAGAGTGTCATCTATCCAGTTTGAGATCCTGTCAGGGAGGCATTTGCCTCGCAGTAGCTGGACTGGGAGGAACAGAGGCACTCTGCCTGTCTGGGAGGAGTTTAGGCCAGTGGAGGTGTCTGAAGTGACTGGGGTGATCTTAGAGCTGAAGCACCGTGTTGCAAACTGGACCCATCCGATGCATTTCTTAATGGGATGCACTGAGGCTGTTGACCGGTGTTCACCAGGGATTGCCAGGTACTCAATGGTGGAGGAATGCTCCCGTGGCAGTTCTGGGTCTATGCTCCTCCTGCAACTCTTTAGAAGGAGGAATATTATGAGACCAGAGAGACTGGAAATGCCTTGAGAGACTGGACCAACTTGGCAGTGAGGAGCAGGTGCAACCCACTTGCAGTTGAACAGAGAATGTGTGAGCTAACAGTCAGCAGCAAGCATGTTGGTCTACATCTTTTTCTTGCTGAAAAGAGGCACAGTAGAAGCTCTCCCATTGCTTCCATACCCTGCAATCACTTAGCTAGGATATAGAGATGAGGTTAGCGGTGCAGAAGTGGAAATTGTACTTGTTTAAAGAGTGCCAATGACTGCTCTGAGACTAAATCTGTACATAGAATGAGCTGCTCATTAATATCAGGTTGTTAATATTAATGAGCAGCTTATTTATGTAACTAGCAGTTAATTATTATTTAATGAAGATCTCATTGGTATTCCTGAGTAGCCATAAATTTGAATGAGCAATGTATTAATATTAATGAGAAAATCATTGGTATTCATAAGTGGCTTATTAATATTCATTAGCAGCTCATTTTGATATTTGTATTCAGTCCCAGAGCAATCATTAGTGCTCTTTAGCAAACAGTTTTGAAGCTTCTGCATTGCGGTCCTTGAGTCTCATATAAGTAATTTGTTTTGTCCTGGAGCACTGCAGCAGCTCCTAAGGAACCACTGTTGTGGCCAGAAAATAGATTCATGCCAAAGAGAATGTGAGGTCCTTCAGTTCACACATTTTCGGTGGTGCTGCAAGCAGTTATGGGTCAGTGCTCCTCCTGCAACTCTTTAGAAGCCAAAATATTATGTAAGGCCAGTGAGCGGGACTGAAACACCTTGAAAGGTGTCGATAGGGAGAAGGGCAGGGGTAAATGGAGAAAGTGACAACGGAAAGAAGGACAGGGATGGGGCAAAAGGGAGTAAGGCCATCAGGAAATGGAGGGTAATGAGTACCAATGCCCGTAGTCTGGGCAACAAGCTCCCTGAGCTGGTGGCCTTAATGGAAGAGGGATGCCTGATATCTGCTAGAGTCACAGAAACATGGTACACAGAGAACCATGACTGGGATGTTAACATACCAGGGTACATAACCTACAGGAGAGACAGGCAGAGGAGAAGAGGGGAGGAGTAGCTCTCTATGTAAAGGAAGGGATAAAAGCAATTGAACAAAAGAGTAAACAAGGAGCCGAGGAGGCACTGTGGGTCTCCTGGAGACTGGAAAGGGCACCACAGTCCACACAGGGTTGTGTACAGACCCCATGTCAGGGGAAGGAATGGACAAGGATATGATAGAAGGCATTCTTAGAATGGCAGAGAAAGGGAGATACTGTTGATGGAGACCTGAATATGCCAGATGTTAACTGGAGCACATTTGCAGCCACATCCAAGAGCAGGGGCCATTCTTGATGTCCTACAGGTAGCAGGCATTAGACAGCTAGTTTCGGGAACCCACTCGTGAGGGAGCAATCCTAGACCTCGTACTCTTAAATGGAGGCAGTGAGAGGATCTTAGATCTAGAAGTGGGTTGCCATCTGGGGACAAGTGACCATCAAACAGTGTGGTTCCACGTTAAACTCAAGCTACAGAGTCCAGCCATACAAAAGTGAGGGTACTGGACTTTAGGAGGGCTGACTTTGGCAAGATGGGAGTGCCTCAGAAAAAGCATTAGCAAACAGACTAGGAAGACGTGTGGAGCAACAATGGGGAATTATCAAACTGCCATCACAGAGGCAACAAGCCTTTGTGTGAAGCAAATAAACAAATCAAATGAAAGAAAAAGCCACTATGGTTCTCAAAAGAGGTGGCTGTGAAAGTCAGGAAGAAAAAGATAGCATTCCAGAAGTATAAGGAAACACAGAAGGAGCAGGACAGACAGCTGTACCAGTTAAGGCAGAAGGAAGCAGGGAGGGAAGTCAGAATAGCAAAGGCCCAAACTGAGGAAAAGATAGCCAACTCAGTTAAGAAGGGGGATAAAACCTTTTATAGGTACATCAGCGAGCATAGAAAGACACAGGGAGGGATAGTGAGGCTGAATAGAATGAACGGTGGGTGGGCAGAGGGGGACAGTGAAAAAGCAGGAATACTGAATGAATATTTCTGCTCAGTATTCACAAAAGAGGAGGGGGAAGTGCCTAATCCAATTAACAGAAGCACTCTTGATAGGGGGGTCGATCCCAGTCCTTTCACAGAAGAAAGTGTTCTGCAAGAACTCCTAAAACTGAAGGTGGACAAAGCAATGGGTCCTGATGGAATTCACCCCAGAATTCTAAAAGAATTAAGGGAGGAACTAGTGAAACCATTGGCTACACTTTTTAATAAATCATGGGAGGATGGTGTGGTACCCGAGGACTGGAGGAAGGCTGATGTGATTCCCCTTCACAAAAGTGGGACCAAGACAGAGGCAGGAAACTACAGACCTGTCAGTCTGACCTCTGTGGTAGGAAAGTAATGGAGTCACTCTGAAGGAAAGAATAGTTGAGTACCTAGAGGCCAGGGAGCACAGGACCCAAGGCAGCATGGGTTCACAGCGGGAAGGTCATGTCAGACGAATCTAATAGATTTCTTTGACTGGGTGACCAAAGTAGTAGACCAGGGAGGGGCTGTGGACATGGCCTACCTAGACTTTAGCAAGGCATTTGACACAGTCCCACACAAAAGATTAATTGTCAAATTAACCAGCCTGGGAGTGGGTCCCAGGGTGGTAGCCTGGCTAAAACATTGGCTGGACAACAGGACACAGAAGGTAATTGTAAATGGAGTCCACTCTGAAGAAAGAGGGGTTACTAGTGGGGTACTGCAGGGTTCAGTATTGGGTCCAGTCCTTTTTAATGTCTTTATCAGTGACATTGCAGAGGGACTGAAAGGAAAAGTATGCCTTTTTGCAGATGACACAAAGATCTGCAACAGGGTTGATACACAAGGAGGCGTGGAAAGGATGAAAAGGGATGTGGCAAGGTTGGAGGAATGGTCAGAAGTATGGCAGCTTGGATTCAATGCAAAGAAGTAAAATAATGCACCTGGGAAACAAGAACCCAGGGGAAGAATACACAATGGGTGGGGAGGTAGTAATAACAACAAAAAGGAAAGGGACCTGGGGTAGTCATATCAGATGACTTAAGGATAGCAAGCAATGTGAGAAGGCAGTAGGGAGAGCTGGGGGTATACTGGGATGTATAGGAGAGGCATCATCAGCAGAAAACAGGAAGTTGTTATCCTCTGTACAGACAGTTGGTAAGACCCCATCTGGAGTACTGTGTCCAGTTCTGGAGACCCCATCTCCACAAGGACATAGACAGGATAGAGGCAGTCCAGAGGGCAACTAAAATGGTGCAGGGTCTGCAAGAGAAGCCGTATGAGGAGAAACTAAAGGAGCTTAATATGTATACCCTTGAGGAAAGAAGGGAGAGGGGGACATGATAGAAACTTTTAAGTACCTCAGTGGAATCAACAAAGTCCAAGAGGGTAGCATCTTTCAGAAAAGAGGACGTGCAAGAACAAGGGGACACAATTTAAAGATAGAAGGAGGGCGGTTCAGGGGCAATGTGAGGAAGTATTATTTCACAGAGAGGGTAGTGGATGCATGGAACAGCCTTCCTGAGGAGGGGGTCTAAAACTGTGTGAGAATTCAAGAATGCATGGGGCAGACATAAGGCAATTCTTGTGGGGGGTAGGAAGAAATAGGCTGTTGGTTAACTAGGATCTACGGCCTATCCTGTAGGTAGGAAATGGGCAGACTAGATGGGCCTAGCAGTCCTTATCTGCTGCCAAAGTCTATGTTTCTGTGTTCTATGAAAGGCTTGGACCAACTTGTCAGTGAGGAAACATGTGGCAACTCACTTGCAGTTGAACAGAGAATGTGTGAGCTAACAGTCTGCACAAGCATGTTGGTCTGCATCCTTTTCTTACTCAAAAGAGGTACATCAGAAGCTCACCCATTGCTCCCATACTCTGCAATCACTTAGCTAGGTTACAGAAATGAGGTTAGCAGTGCAGAAGTGGAAATTGTACTTGTTTAAAAGTGTGCCAGTGACTGCTCTGAGACTGAATATGTACATATGAATGAGCTGCCCAATAATGGGGTATTATTACTATCAATGAGCAGCTCTTAATATTAATGAGCAGTTCATAAATATAAATAGCAAGCTAATTGGTATTCATAAGTAATTTATTAATATTCATGAGCATGTCATTAATATTCATGCATGCACATTTTGATGTATATATTCAGTCCTAGAGCAGTCACTGGTGTTCTCTAAGGAAATAGTTTTGAGGGTTCTGCAGCACGGCCCTTAGGTCTCATTGAAGTGTTTTTTGGTCCTGGAGCACTGTGGCAGCTCCTGAGGCAACTACTTTTGTGGCCAGAATATGGATTCATGCCAAAGCACATGTGCAGTCCACTAGCTTGCACATTTTTGGTGGGGCTGCAAGCAGTTCTGGGTCTCTGCTCGTCCTGCAACTCTTTAGAAGAAAAAAGGTTATGTGGGGCCAGACAGAGATAGAAACACCTTGTGGGATTTGGACCAACTCAGCAATGAGGACACGATGCAAACCATCTTGCAGCTGAACCGAGAATTTGTGAGCTGACAGTCCACACATGCATGTTAGACTGCATCTTTTTTCTTGCCATGATAGAGGTACATTAGGAGCTCCCTTTTTGCTCCCATACCCTGAGATTGCTTAGCTTGCTTACAGAGCGATACAAGGGTAGTGTTGCAGAAGCAGCAAAAGTATTTATTTAAAGAGCACTAATGAGTGCTCTGAGACTGAATATGTACATAAGAATGAGCTGTTGATTAATAGGAGGTTAATTATATTAATGAGCAGCTCATTCATATTAAGGCAGTTCATTGATAGTAATGAACAGCTTATTGATATTCAAGAGTAGCTCACTCATCTTGGCCATGCTGAGCATACTCAGAAATTTATCTCACTCATTTTGGCCACACTGAGCATACTCAGAAATTTCTTTCACTTTTTAGCCACACTGACTGTACTCAGAAATTTATCATACTCATTTGGCCACACTGAGCATACTCAGATATATTCTCACATGTGAGATGCCATACAGGTTTTGATCATTGTGGATTAGCAGAATGACTGAAAGTTATATCGTATCTGATCGTCATGGATTAGCACCTCATGCTGTGCACACTGAGCAGTGGGCACATTTTCATTTTGTACTTTTGCTTTTGTGACTTTTTACCATTTCTATCATACACAAACTTGAAATCTCATGGTATATATACATAAGACATCCCATGAGGGAGCTCCAAATATGATTGCTATTTGGTATAAAATGTTGATGTTATTGTTCCCTTGCACAGTGGTGAGCATGGTTGGCATGGGCCCTGGTGCAAGGAATGAAATGGGCCCTTCCATGCAAGAAGATCTCCTTCTTCAAACTGCCTCCCCAGTCCCCCTGAGACTCCCACTCCAAGATGGCGGCCACGCTGGGCTGCCGTCTGCTTGGGCTCTGATTCCTAGGTTGCCAAAAAGTTTCCAAATTCTACTTGAGATATTTTTAAGAAAGCATTTGCAACTTTGAATCATTGCTTAAAAAGATTAGCTGTTGGGAATGGTTCTTTTTTTTCAATTTTATCTAGTGAGCATTAGTGTAGGGGTTTTAACGTTAGGCAGGGCATTATAGTGAGGTAGAAATCGGAGCTTAGTTTTTTTTTTTTGTTTTTTTTTTAGTGAGGGTGTACTCTGGAGAGTACTGGAGAGTTGTGCTGCAGCTTTTTCCCCAAATCGTGGCTGTGTGCCATCAAGGAGCAAACCAAAGAATCAGGGCACTCACCTGACGGTAGCCCAAGTGCTGCTGGATGATCAGAGTGTCAGTCTTTTGGTTTGAATTGCCAGCCAGACTGTTGAGGAACTTGGTGTCCATTGTCGGAGGCTGCCTCAAGGGCATGCTGAGGATCCTGCTGTATTGGACTATGATTGAGCGGTGGGGTAACTGGTGTGGCAGGAGGTGGGAGCTCTGTTGCTCCCTGGGAGAACCCCGCCTGTCTCCTGCTATCCTAAATTGAGCTGTGTGGTGGGTCCTGGGCCATAGAGAGGCTGCCTGTTTGCTGCATTGATCGGGGGTGAGGAATGTCTTCCCGAGGGACTCCTTCCTGATCCAACTATAATTTTGTCTGCTTTTCTGTGGGTTGTCTGCCCATCTTACCCTTGCCAGGACACTCTGTACCAGGAGTTAGAAGATTCTGAATGGGGGACTTGGAGAGACTTGTCTCATGTTTTTTTTACTTTTCTGTGTATGGGGTGAGTGCCTACATCTTTAAAGATCTTCTTATTATAAGTTGCTCTGGTGGGAGGAGAGCCACCACTGAATTTACATTCTTGGATGGGCTCCTTGAAGACTGATACTTCTTGTTTGGTGTTGTGCAAATTAAAAACCTGTGAACTTTGGTGGTGTGAGCACCTTTATTCTCTCTGCACTATGAGACAGTAACCAGCCTAGAAAAGTCTTGGGCCTTTGAAGTGAACAGTTAATTTTAATTTATTCTGGATATTTTGCACTCGTCCTTTTCTCTGAATTTGTTGTAGCACACGCTCATTTGCTTGTGTTCTCACCTCTAGACTATTTTTAATATTTATTTTATTTTGTGATGTGTGGGAGGTGGATTATTTTTGTTTGTAGTGGGTGTGTGGGGTGTATGTATATTTAATATAGAGTTTGTATAATTAGAGCGAGTGGGGTCATGTGTGGTTTTATGGTCTTATAGTTTTTAGTGTTTATATAATTAAATCTTGCGCTTATTAGCTAAAGGTTGTTCTAGACAGGGTTTGCCCGGTTTGGGCAGGTGTACCAGGCCAAGATGTATTGGGACTACAGCCTGGGGTGAATTCCCTATGCTGCAGCTCTGTTTCATAATCTACGCCCCTTCACTGACCTCCCAATTTCATCCACTGTAGCCAGGTGTTGCAGGGAGGTCAGGATTATGAGGTGGTGGGTGAGTTGATGATGGTGACAGGCAGCTGAGGAGGGGGCGGTGAATAGCACTGAGGTTGTCAGGTACAAGAGACACCCTGGGTTTAAACAGAGCCTAGGGAGAGGTCAGATGTGTTTGGTCTCCATACTCAGGGGTCCCACCAGACTGCGTGGGCAGGCAGTTAGAGGGCTGGCTGTGCCCTCTAATTCTCTTTGAGCAGCACTTTGCAGTGCCAGGTTGATAGGGAACAAGATCGTCATTTTTTCTGACTTAAGATCCTCTGTTGACCTGGCTTGCATCATGGAGACCTGGCTGGGTGACAATGCTGGTCCAATTCTATAGGCTGCTGTCTCCATTGGATATTTTGTAGTGCACTGCCCGAGGAAGGATTGCAGGGGTGGGAGAGTGGCCATCATTTTTAGATCCAGCCTGGGCTTCACGGTCCATCTGGTTGGTAATACCAGGTCTTTTGAGTGTGTTGCCATGCGTGGAGTCCAGGTACAGGTTGCATAATTCTCCTTGTTTACTGTCCTGCAGGAGATTGCAGACTTCATCATCAATCTGATACTGGAGTCCCCCAAGTGTTTAATCCTGGGGAACTTCAATGACTGGGTCGGCAACCAGATCTTCATGTTTCTATTATGACCTCCTCCAGTTGATGTCATCACTGGGCCTGGCACAAGTGGTTGCTTGTTTGACCCACCAGCACAGCCACACACTTGATCTGGTGTTCCAGCTGGGTCTTGGGTTAACAGCCTCAAGACTGATCAGGTCTCTTGGTCTGATCACTGCACCGTGGAGTTCACGTTTGGGGTCCACCCGTGGAGATGGTCAGCTACCACGCTTTATGGGGTTTGCACCCAGATGGACTACTGTTGTTAAGTGACCTATCTGGAGTAGACATAGCATGCACGATTGGCACCAGTGAGGAGGTGGCTACTTAAAATAGGGTGGTATCTGAAGCACTGGATGTCATTGCTCCAGTTTGTATATGATCTAGATCCTATCACTTGAGATCCTCTTGGTTTGATGGGGATCTCAAGGTGATAAAGATCAAGAATTGAAGGTTGGAGCATTGCTGGCAGAAGACCCTGTTGGAGGCCGACAAAATGGCCCTGCATACTTATTATGGTGAGTACCGGGAAATTTCCTGTAAGAAGGCAGAATGCCTGTTCATGGAGACTGCCACAGGAAGAGAGAGACCTTCTTAGCTTTTTTGGACTGTGGATAAGCTTCTCCATCCTGCCTGTCTACAGCTGCAGAAGACTTTTTCATCCACTTTCTGCAAGGACTGTTCTCTGTTTTCCTCTGACAGAGTATCATCTATCTGGTTGGGGATCCCGTCAGGGAGGCATTTGCCTTACAGTAGCTGGACTGGGAGGAACAGAGGCACTCTGCCTGTCTGGGAGGAGTTTAGGCCGGTGGAGGTGTCTGAAGTGACTGGGGTGATCTTAGAGCTGAAGCACACACATATTGTGAACTGGACCCATCCCTGATGTGTTTCTTAATGGGATGCACTGAGGCTGTTGGCCCAGTGCTCACAGGACTGCCAGATGCTCAATGGTAGAGAGCATGTTCCCAGTGGCTTTGAAAGAAGGAACAGTGAGACTCCTCCTTAAGAAACCTTCCCTTGACCTAGATGTCCTGGCGAATTACAGTTCAATCTCCAACCTACCATTTTTGAGCAAGGTTTTCGGGAAACTGGTAGCACCAGCAGCTCAAGGATCGCCTCGTGTCCTTTTTCATCAATGATCCATTTCAGTCAGGTTTTGAGGCTAAGCATAGCACAGAAACAGCTCTAGTTAAGGTGCATAATGATCTACTTAGAGCTAGAGATAGAGGAGACAGGTCAGTTCTTGTGCTTCTCATTCTCTCATCAGCATTTGACACTGTGGACCACATCGTGCTTCTCGATCGGCTCTGTGAGTTTTGTGGACTCGCTGGTGCTGTCATCAGATGGTTTGAGTCCTCTCTGTCTGATAATGTGCAGCGGGTGGTGATGATGAATTTATCCTCCTCTCCAGTGCCCCTGTCATGTAGAGTACAACAGGGCTTGATCTTGTCGTCATTGCTGTTCACACTGTACAACCCTGGGTGAGCTTATTCGGCAATAGTGTGAAGTTTCACTGATATGCAGATGACACCCAGCTGTATTTGTCATTTGCACCCAAAACACCCAGTGCAGTTGATGTGCTTAACAGCTGTCTGGCTAAAATTGACAATTGGATGGCATCCAGCTGGCTAAGACTAAACTCAGATAAGACAGAGATGTTAGAGATTGAGCCAAGTCGTGGGCACGATGGGTTGCCACCCAGAGCTAACACAGGTCTTTTTCTGGGGTCTACTCTATTGGTGGCTTCCACGCAGGTGCATAATCTCATTGTGATCCTGGATAGCAGGCTGACCTTTGAAGATCAAATATTGTCTGTTGTCAGAAGTGTTTTTACCACTTATGGAACATGCCGGATCAAGCCCTCGTTCGCCCAAGGATCAGCCAACTCTAGTACATACCTTCCATTTGCTGTTTCTTCAGTTCTTTGCATTACTTTGTTTCAGAGAGTGGTTGGAATAGGAGTTGTTATTGTGGTAGTTAGTATTTTTGCTAAATTTTCAGTATTCTTGGATGTATTCGGTAGATATTGTTTTGTTTGCTTTTTAGACGGTGGAGTTTTTCAGGGTTTCTTTCTTTGGTGGATGAAGCTTTCTACCATTTTTCTTAATGATTTTATATTGTATTTGTAGTTTCATTTTTTAGAAATATTGGAAATGTGTGTGTATTTGTTTGTATTTTTTTTTGTTCCTTTCATATTTTCATTTTATATAAATTTTCTTTGTTTTTCTTTTTGCTTATATACTTGAAAATGTTTTGTCTTTTTTTTGGCTGTTGTGGTTATTGTTTCTTCTTGTTTGCATCTTTAAGCTCCTGCTTTCCTGCCTCCGCTGCTTCTCCCTAGCCTCCTCCCTCTGTGTCTCCTTATACCTCCTGAATGCTAAATTTATTGTTCTTTCCTTCCTGGCCACCTCTTTTGAGAACCATAGCAGTCTCTTTTTCCTCTTGCCTTTGCTTACTTGCCTGATGTAGAAGTTTGTTGCCTTCACTATCCCTCCTTTTAGTTTTGCCCACTGTTCCTCCACTTCACCCAAGTCCTCCACCCCTGCCAGGACATCCTTGAGGTATTCCGCCATCTTAGTAAAATCAACCCTTCTGAAGTTCATGACCCTCACTTTTGTGTGGTTTGCTTCTGCCACATTTCTTAAATTGAACCACAGCATACGGTGATCATTGGTCCCAAGGTGGCCACCCACCATGATGTCTGCAACACTGTACCTGTTGGTGAGTACAAGATCCAATATTGCTCCCTCATGAGTGGGCTCTCTCACTAGCTGACTGAGGAATGCCCCCAATGGGGAGTCCAGGATGTCCTTGATCCTAGCTGAAGCTACAGCTGGGAGGCTCCAGTTTGCATTCGGTAGATTGAAGTCCCCCATCAACAGCACCTACCCTTTATTTACCATCGTTTGGATGGCTTCCACCAGGACCGTGTCCATCTCCCAGTCTATATATCATACAAGTGCAAAAAGTGACTCCATTCCCCATCTCTAGGGTGACCCACAGAACCTCCGCCCTCCTTGTTCCCTGTATTTCTGTTGCTTTTGTGCTATCCCTCATGTAAAGAGCCACTCATCCCCCTTTCTTACCGACCCTGTCCTTTCTGGACAGAGTATAACCTGGTATGGTTGAATTCTAGTCATGGTTGTCATTGCACCATGACTCTGTAATGGCAGCAGTGTCCAGGTCAGCCTGCCGTAATAGCCACTAGGTCTGGGATTTTATTTCCCAGACTTTGAACATCAGAAATTTATCACACTAATTTTGGCCACACTGAGTATACTCAGAGATATAGTCTCATGTGTGAGATGCCATATAGCATTTGATTGCTGTGGATTAGCAGAGTGATTAAAAGTTATCTCGCATCTGATCGTCATGGATTAGCACACCTCATGCTGTGTCACTGAACAGTGGGGCACATTTTACATTTTGTATTTTTTGCTTTTGTGACTTTTTACTATTTCTATCATACAAAAACTTGAAATATCATGGTATGTATACATAAGATATTCCATGAGGGAGCTCCAAATGTGATTGCTATTCAGTATAAAATGTTGATGTTATTGTTCCCTTGCACAATGGCGTAGCACGGTTGGCATGGCCCTGCTACTAAGAATGAAATGGGCCCCTATGCAAGAAAATCTCCTCCTCTCAAACTGCCTCTCCAGTCTGAGACTCTCACTACAAGATGGTGGCCACGCTGGTCTGCTGTCTGCTTGGGTGTGATGTTGAGTTGCTAAAAGTTTCTAAATGCTTCTTGAGATATTTTAAGATAGCATTTGCAACTTCAAATCATAGCTTATAAAGATTAGCTGTTGGGGAGGTTTTTTTATCTAGTAAGCATTAGAGTAGAGGTTTTAGCATTAGGCAGGGCATTATAGTGAGGTAGAAACAGAAGCTTATGTTTTGTTTTCAGTGAGGATGTACTCCGGAGAGTACCAGAGAGTTGTGCTGCTAGCGTTTTCTCAAAATCTTGGTTGTGTGTCATCAAGGGCAAACCGAAAATCAGGGTACTCACCTGATGGCAGGATGAGGAAGGGCAAGCGCTGCTGGAGTATTGGAGTGCCAGTCTTTTGATCAGAGTCACCAGCCAGTTGTTGTGTGCTGGACAGTTGAGGAACCTGGTGTCCACTGCCAGAGGCCACCTCAAGGGCCCATTGAGGATGCTGCTGTACTGGATGGTGATTGATCATTGGGGGTAACTGGTGTGGCAGGAGGTGGGAGCTCCGCTGGCCCCTCAGAGAACCCTGCCTGTTTTCCACTATCTGAAATCGAGCTGCGAAGTGGGTCCCTGGCCTTAGAGAGGTGGCCTATTTGCTGCATCTGTCAGGGCAAAGAATGTCTTCGAGGGACTCCTTCCTGGTCCAGCCATAATTTCGTCCACTTTTCTGTGGCTGCCTACCTGTCTTACCCTTGCCAGCACAACCTGTACCAGTAGTTAGAAGGTTCGAACAGAGGACTTGGTGAGAGCTTATCTTCTGTTTTTTTTTTTTTTTACTTTTCTGCCTATGGGGGTGAGTGCCTACATCTTTAAAGATTTTCTTGTTTGAAGCTGCTGTGGTGAGAGGAAAGCCACCACTGAATTTATCTTCTTGGATGTGCTCCTTGAAGACAAATTGCTTCTTGTTTGGTGTTGTGCAACATTAAAGATCTGTGAACATTGGTGGTGTGAGCACCTTTGTTCTCTCCGCACTATGAGACAGTTACCAGCCTAGGAAAGACTTGGACCTTTGAAGTGAACGGTTAATTTTCATTTATTATGGATATTTTGCACTCCTCCTTTTCTCTGAATTTGCTGCAGCACACACTCATTTGCTTGTGTTCTCACCTGTGGATTATTTTTACTATTTATTTTATTTAATTTTGTGATTGAGTGGGGGGTGGATCATTTTTGTTTGTAATGGGTGTGTGGGGTGTATGATTGGGGTGTATGTATGTTTAATATAGAGTTTGTATAATAAGAGTGAGTGGGGTTATGTGTGGTTTTGTGGTCTTTTAGTTTTAATGTTCATATAATTAAATATTTTACTTATTAGCTAAAGGTTGTTTTAGATAGGGCTTGTCCGGTTTGGGCTGGAGTACTAGGCAGAGATGTATTGGAACCACAGCCTGGGGTGAATTACCTATGCTGCCTTTCTGCTTCATGACCTCCACACCTTCACTGACCCTCCCAGTTTCATCCACTGTGAACAGGCACTGCAGGAGGTTGGAATTATGAGGGGTGGGTGAGTCAACCATGGCGTCAGGCAGCTGAGGAGGGGTGGTGAATAGCATTGAGGTTGTCAGGAACAGGAGACACCCTGTGTTTCAATGAAACCTTGGGAGAGGCCACATGTGTTAGGTCTCCATCCCCAGGGGTCATATTGGACTGAGTAGACAGGCAGCCAGAGGGCCGGCTGTACCCTCTAATCCTCTTTGAGCAGTGCTTTGCAGTGCCAGGTCGATTGGGAACAAGGCCGCCATTTTTGCAGACATGATTTCCTCTGTTGACCTGGCTTGCATCACAGAGACCTGGTTAGGTGATGATGCTGGCCCAGTTCTATAGGCTGCTGTCCCTGCTGGGTATTCCATAGTGCACTGCCTGAGGAAGGATCTCATGGATGGGGAAGTGGCCATTGATTTTAGATCCAGTCTTCATGTCACGGTGCATCTGGTTGGTAATACCAGGTCTTTTGAGTGTATGCCATTGCGTGGGTCCAGGTACAGGTTGCAGGATTCTCCTTGTTTGCGTCCCTCTGCGGTTGGGGAGAATTCCTGCAGGAGATAACAGACTTCGTCATCGACCAGGTATTGGTGTCCCCAGGTGTTTAATCCTGGGGACTTCACAGCCTGGGTTGACGACAATCCTCATGTTTCGATTATGACCTACTCCAGTGGAATGTCATCACTGGGCCTGGCACAAGTGGTTGCTTCTGTGAGCCACCAGCTCAGCCACACATTCAGCCTGGTGTTCCAGCTGGGTCTTGGAGCTGACAGCCTCAAGATTGATCAGGTCTCTTGGTCTGATCACTGCACCATGGAGTACATGTTTGCTGCCCTTCCTGAAAGTCCTCCCCAGTGGAGATGGTCAGCTGCTGTGCTTTATGGGGTTTGCATCCAGAGGGACTATTGGCATTAGCTGACCTATCTAGAGTAGATGTGGCAAGCGCAATTAGCACCAGTTAGGCAGTGGCCCCTTTTAATAGTGTGGTATCCGAAGCACTGAATGTCATCACTTCAATTTGTATATGACCCAGATTCTATCACTTGAGATCCCCTTGGTTTGATGGGGATCTCAAAGCGATGAAGATCAAGGATCAGAAGTTGGAGCATTGCTGGCAGAAGACCTGGTTGGGGGCAGACAAAATGGCCCTGCATGCTCACTACGGTGAGTACCAGGGGACAATTTCCTGTAAGAAGGCAGAATCCTTGTCCAGGGAGACTGCCACAGGGAAAAACAGACCTTCTCAACTTTTTTGGACTGTGGATTGGCTTCTCCATCTGTCCTGTCTACAGCCGAAGAAGACTTTTTCATCCACTTAATGTGAAGAGTTTGCTCTGTTTTTCTCTGACAGAGTGTCATCTATCCAGTTTGAGATCCTGTCAGGGAGGCATTTGCCTCGCAGTAGCTGGACTGGGAGGAACAGAGGCACTCTGCCTGTCTGGGAGGAGTTTAGGCCAGTGGAGGTGTCTGAAGTGACTGGGGTGATCTTAGAGCTGAAGCACACGTATTGCAAACTGGACCCATCCCCGATGCATTTCTTAATGGGATGCACTGAGGCTGTTGACCCGGTGTTCACCAGGATTGCCAGGTACTCAATGGTGGAGGGAATGCTCCCCGTGGCAGTTCTGGGTCTATGCTCCTCCTGCAACTCTTTAGAAGGAGGAATATTATGTGAGGCCAGAGAGAGACTGAAATGCCTTGAGAGACTTGGACCAACTTGGCAGTGAGGAAACAGTGCCAACCCACTTGCAGTTGAACAGAGAATGTGTGAGCTAACAGTCCGCGCAAGCATGTTGGTCTACATCTTTTTTCTTGCTGAAAAGAGGCACAGTAGAAGCTCTCCCATTGCTTCCATACCCTGCAATCACTTAGCTAGGATATAGAGATGAGGTTAGCGGTGCAGAAGTGGAAATTGTACTTGTTTAAAGAGTGCCAATGACTGCTCTGAGACTAAATCTGTACATAAGAATGAGCTGCTCATTAATATCAGGTTGTTAATATTAATGAGCAGCTTATTTATGTAACTAGCAGTTAATTATTATTTAATGAAGATCTCATTGGTATTCCTGAGTAGCTCATAAATTTGAATGAGCAATGTATTAATATTAATGAGAAAATCATTGGTATTCATAAGTGGCTTATTAATATTCATTAGCAGCTCATTTTGATATTTGTATTCAGTCCCAGAGCAATCATTAGTGCTCTTTAGCAAACAGTTTTGAAGCTTCTGCATTGCGGTCCTTGAGTCTCATATAAGTAATTTGTTTTGTCCTGGAGCACTGCAGCAGCTCCTAAGGAACCACTGTTGTGGCCAGAAAATAGATTCATGCCAAAGAGAATGTGAGGTCCTTCAGTTCACACATTTTCGGTGGTGCTGCAAGCAGTATGGGTCAGTGCTCCTCCTGCAACTTTTAGAAGCCAAAATATTATGTAAGGCCAGTGAGCTGGACTGAAACACCTTGAAAGGTGTCGATAGGGAGAAGGGCAGGGTAAATGGAGAAAGTGACAACGGAAGAAGGACAGGGATGGGGCAAAAGGAGTAAGGCCATCAGGAAATGGAGGGTAATGAGTACCAATGCCGTAGTCTGGGCAACAAGCCCTGAGCTGGTGGCCTTAATGGAAGAGGGATGCCTGATATCATGAGCAGTCACAGAAACATGGTACACAGAGAACCATGACTGGATGTTAACATACCAGGGTACATAACCTACAGGAGAGACAGGCAGAGGAGAAGAGGGGAGGAGTAGCTCTCATGTAAAGGAAGGGATAAAAGCAATTGAACAAAAGAGTAAACAGGGAGCCGAGGAGGCACTGTGGGTCTCCTTGGAGACTGGAAAGGGCACCACAGTCCACACAGGGGTTGTGTACAGACCCCCATGTCAGGGGGAAGGAATGGACAAGGATATGATAGAAGGCATTCTTAGAATGGCAGAGAAAGGGGAGATACTGTTGATGGGAGACCTGAATATGCCAGATGTTAACTGGAGCACATTTGCTGCAGCCACATCCAAGAGCAGGGCCATTCTTGATGTCCTACAGGTAGCAGGCATTAGACAGCTAGTTTCGGAACCCACTCGTGAGGGAGCAATCCTAGACCTCGTACTCTTAAATGGAGGCAGTGAGAGGATCTTAGATCTAGAAGTGGGTTGCCATCTGGGGACAAGTGACCATCAAACAGTGTGGTTCACGTTAAACTCAGCTACAGAGTCAAGCCATACAAAAGTGAGGGTACTGGACTTTAGGAGGGCTGACTTTGGCAAGATGGGAGAGTGCCTCAGAAAAGCATTAGCAAACAGACTAGAAGACGGTGTGGAGCAACAATGGGGAATTATCAAACTGCCATCACAGAGGCAACAAGCCTTTGTGTGAAGCAAATAAACAAATCAAATGAAAGAAAAGCCACTATGGTTCTCAAAAGAGGTGGCTGTGAAAGTCAGGAAGAAAAAGATAGCATTCCAGAAGTATAAGGAAACACAGAAGGAGCAGGACAGACAGCTGTACCGAGTTAAGGCAGAAGGAAGCAGGAGGGAAGTCAGAATAGCAAAGGCCCAAACTGAGGAAAAGATAGCCAACTCAGTTAAGAAGGGGGATAAAACCTTTATAGGTACATCAGCGGGCATAGAAAGACACAGGAGGGAGCAGTGAGGCTGAATAGAATGAACGGTGGGTGGGCAGAGGGGACAGTGAAAGCAGGAATACTGAATGAATATTTCTGCTCAGTATTCACAAAAGAGGAGGGGAAGTGCCTAATCCAATTAACAGAAGCACTTTGATAGGGGGTCATCCCAGTCCTTTCACAGAAGAAAGTGTTCTGCAAGAACTCCTAAAACTGAAGGTGGACAAAGCAATGGGTCCTGATGGAATTCACCCCAGAATTCTAAAAGAATTAAGGGAGGAACTAGTGAAACCATTGGCTACACTTTTAATAAATCATGGAGGATGGTGTGGTACCCGAGGACTGGAGGAAGGCTGATGTGATTCCCTTCACAAAAGTGGGACCAAGACAGAGGCAGGAAACTACAGACCTGTCAGTCTGACCTCTGTGGTAGGGAAAGTAATGGAGTCACTGAAGGAAAGAATAGTTGAGTACCTAGAGGCCAGTGGAGCACAGGACCCAAGGCAGCATGGGTTCACAGCGGAAGGTCATGTCAGACGAATCTAATAGATTTCTTTGACTGGGTGACCAAAGTAGTAGACCAGGGAGGGGCTGTGGACATGGCTTACCTAGACTTTTAGCAAGGCATTTGACACAGTCCCACACAAAAGATTAATTGTCAAATTAACCAGCCTGGGAGTGGGTCCCAGGGTGGTAGCCTGGGTAAAACATTGGCTGGACAACAGGACACAGAAGGTAATTGTAAATGGAGTCCACTCTGAAGAAAGGGGGGTTACTAGTGGGGTACCTCAGGGTTCAGTATTGGGTCCAGTCCTTTTTAATGTCTTTATCAGTGACATTGCAGGGGGACTGAAAGGAAAAGTATGCCTTTTTGCAGATGACACAAAGACCTGCAACAGGGTTGATACACAAGGAGGCGTGGAAAGGATGAAAAGGGATGTGGCAAGGTTGGAGGAATGGTCAGAAGTATGGCAGCTTGGATTCAATGCAAAGAAGTGCAAAATAATGCACCTGGGAAACAAGAACCCAGGGGAAGAATACACAATGGGTGGGGAGGTAGTAATAACAACAAAAAAGGAAAGGGACCTGGGGGTAGTCATATCAGATGACTTTAAGGATAGCAAGCAATGTGAGAAGGCAGTAGGGAGAGCTGGGGGTATACTGGGATGTATAGGGAGAGGCATCATCAGCAGAAAACAGGAAGTTGTTATCCCTCTGTACAGACAGTTGGTAAGACCCCATCTGGAGTACTGTGTCCAGTTCTGGAGACCCCATCTCCACAAGGACATAGACAGGATAGAGGCAGTCCAGAGGAGGGCAACTAAAATGGTGCAGGGTCTGCAAGAGAAGCCGTATGAGGAGAAACTAAAGGAGCTTAATATGTATACCCTTGAGGAAAGAAGGGAGAGGGGGGACATGATAGAAACTTTTAAGTACCTCAGTGGAATCAACAAAGTCCAAGAGGGTAGCATCTTTCAGAAAAAGAGACGTGCAAGAACAAGGGGCACAATTTAAAGATAGAAGGAGGGCGTTCAGGGCAATGTGAAGAAGTATTATTTCACAGAGAGGGTAGTGGATGCATGGAACAGCCTTCCTGAGGAGGTTGTGGGGTCTAAAACTGTGGGAGAATTCAAGAATGCATGGGACAGACATAAGGCAATTCTTGTGGGGGGTAGGAAGAAATAGGCTGTTGGTTAACTAGGATCTGCGGCCTATCCTGTAGGTAGGGAAATGGGCAGACTAGATGGGCCTAGCAGTCCTTATCTGCTGCCAAAGTCTATGTTTCTGTGTTTCTATGAAAGGCTTGGACCAACTTGTCAGTGAGGAAACAGTGGCAACTCACTTGCAGTTGAACAGAGAATGTGTGAGCTAACAGTCTGCACAAGCATGTTGGTCTGCATCCTTTTTCTTACTCAAAAGAGGTACATCAGAAGCTCACCCATTGCTCCCATACTCTGCAATCACTTAGCTAGGTTACAGAAATGAGGTTAGCAGTGCAGAAGTGGAAATTGTACTTGTTTAAAGTGTGCCAGTGACTGCTCTGAGACTGAATATGTACATACGAATGAGCTGCCCAATAATGGGGTATTATTACTATCAATGAGCAGCTCTTTAATATTAATGAGCAGTTCATAAATATAAATAGCAAGCTAATTGGTATTCATAAGTAATTTATTAATATTCATGAGCATGTCATTAATATTCATTAGCGGCACATTTTGATGTATATATTCAGTCCTAGAGCAGTCACTGGTGCTCTCTAAGGAAATAGTTTTGAGGGTTCTGCAGCACGGCCCTTAGGTCTCATTGAAGTGTTTTTTTGGTCCTGGAGCACTGTGGCAGCTCCTGAGGCACTACTTTTGTGGCCAGAATATGGATTCATGCCAAAGCACATGTGCAGTCCACTAGCTTGCACATTTTTGGTGGGGCTGCAAGCAGTTCTGGGTCTCTGCTCGTCCTGCAACTCTTTAGAAGAAAAAAGGTTATGTGGGGCCAGACAGAGATAGAAACACCTTGTGGGATTTGGACCAACTCAGCAATGAGGACACGATGCAAACCATCTTGCAGCTGAACCGAGGAATTTGTGGAGCTGACAGTCCACACATGCATGTTAGACTGCATCTTTTTTCTTGCCATGATAGAGGTACATTAGGAGCTCCCTTTTTGCTCCCATACCCTGAGATTGCTTAGCTTGCTTACAGAGCGATACAAGGGTAGTGTTGCAGAAGCAGCAAAAGTATTTATTTAAAGAGCACTAATGAGTGCTCTGAGACTGAATATGTACATAAGAATGAGCTGTTGATTAATAGGAGGTTAATTATATTAATGAGCAGCTCATTCATATTAAGGAGCAGTTCATTGATAGTAATGAACAGCTTATTGATATTCAAGAGTAGCTCACTCATCTTGGCCATGCTGAGCATACTCAGAAATTTATCTCACTCATTTTGGCCACACTGAGCATACTCAGAAATTTCTTTCACTTTTTTAGCCACACTGACTGTACTCAGAAATTTATCATACTCATTTGGCCACACTGAGCATACTCAGATATATTCTCACATGTGAGATGCCATACAGGTTTTGATCATTGTGGATTAGCAGAATGACTGAAAGTTATATCGTATCTGATCGTCATGGATTAGCACCCCTCATGCTGTGCCACTGAGCAGTGGGCACATTTTACATTTTGTACTTTTTGCTTTTGTGACTTTTTACCATTTCTATCATACACAAACTTGAAATCTCATGGTATATATACATAAGACATCCCATGAGGGAGCTCCAAATATGATTGCTATTTGGTATAAAATGTTGATGTTATTGTTCCCTTGCACAGTGGTGAGCATGGTTGGCATGGGCCCTGGTGCAAGGAATGAAATGGGCCCTTCCATGCAAGAAGATCTCCTTCTTCAAACTGCCTCCCCAGT
This sequence comes from Neoceratodus forsteri, assembly GCA_016271365.2. Taxonomy (NCBI): domain Eukaryota; kingdom Metazoa; phylum Chordata; order Ceratodontiformes; family Ceratodontidae; genus Neoceratodus; species Neoceratodus forsteri. The sequence continues at coordinate 92,115,112 of CM028136.1, forward strand.
CCCCCTGAGACTCCCACTCCAAGATGGCGGCCACGCTGGGCTGTCACTGTTTCATGGCTCTGATTCCTAGGTTGCCAAAAAGTTTCCAAATTCTACTTGAGATATTTTTAAGAAAGCATTTGCAACTTTGAATCATTGCTTAAAAAGATTAGCTGTTGGGAATGGTTCTTTTTTTTCAATTTTATCTAGTGAGCATTAGTGTAGGGGTTTTAACGTTAGGCAGGGCATTATAGTGAGGTAGAAATCGGAGCTTAGTTTTTTTTTTTTGTTTTTTTTTTAGTGAGGGTGTACTCTGGAGAGTACTGGAGAGTTGTGCTGCAGCTTTTTCCCCAAATCGTGGCTGTGTGCCATCAAGGAGCAAACCAAAGAATCAGGGCACTCACCTGACGGTAGCCCAAGTGCTGCTGGATGATCAGAGTGTCAGTCTTTTGGTTTGAATTGCCAGCCAGACTGTTGAGGAACTTGGTGTCCATTGTCGGAGGCTGCCTCAGGGCATGCTGAGGATCCTGCTGTATTGGACTATGATTGAGCGGTGGGGTAACTGGTGTGGCAGGAGGTGGGAGCTCTGTTGCTCCCTGGGAGAACCCCGCCTGTCTCCTGCTATCCTAAATTGAGCTGTGTGGTGGGTCCTGGGCCATAGAGAGGCTGCCTGTTTGCTGCATTGATCGGGGTGAGGAATGTCTTCCCGAGGGACTCTTTCCTGATCCAACTATAATTTTGTCTGCTTTTCTGTGGGTTGTCTGCCCATCTTACCCTTGCCAGGACACTCTGTACCAGGAGTTAGAAGATTCTGAATGGGGGACTTGGAGAGAGCTTGTCTCATGTTTTTTTTTTTACTTTTCTGTGTATGGGGGTGAGTGCCTACATCTTTAAAGATCTTCTTATTATAAGTTGCTCTGGTGGGAGGAGAGCCACCACTGAATTTACATTCTTGGATGGGCTCCTTGAAGACTGAAATTGCTTCTTGTTTGGTGTTGTGCAAATTAAAAACCTGTGAACTTTGGTGGTGTGAGCACCTTTATTCTCTCTGCACTATGAGACAGTAACCAGCCTAGAAAAGTCTTGGGCCTTTGAAGTGAACAGTTAATTTTAATTTATTCTGGATATTTTGCACTCGTCCTTTTCTCTGAATTTGTTGTAGCACACGCTCATTTGCTTGTGTTCTCACCTCTAGACTATTTTTAATATTTATTTTATTTTGTGATGTGTGGGAGGTGGATTATTTTTGTTTGTAGTGGGTGTGTGGGGTGTATGTATATTTAATATAGAGTTTGTATAATTAGAGCGAGTGGGGTCATGTGTGGTTTTATGGTCTTATAGTTTTTAGTGTTTATATAATTAAATCTTGAGCTTATTAGCTAAAGGTTGTTCTAGACAGGGTTTGCCCGGTTTGGGCAGGTGTACCAGGCCAAGATGTATTGGGACTACAGCCTGGGGTGAATTTCTTATGCTGCAGCTCTGTTTCATAATCTACGCTTCACTGACTCCTCCCAATTTCATCCACTGTAGCCAGGTGTTGCAGGGAGGTCAGGATTATGAGGTGGTGGGTGAGTTGATGATGGTGACAGGCAGCTGAGGAGGGGCCGGTGAATAGCACTGAGGTTGTCAGGTACAAGAGACACCCTGGGTTTAAACAGAGCCTAGGGAGAGGTCAGATGTGTTTGGTCTCCATACTCAGGGGTCCCACCAGACTGCGTGGGCAGGCAGTTAGAGGGCTGGCTGTGCCCTCTAATTCTCTTTGAGCAGCACTTTGCAGTGCCAGGTTGATAGGGAACAAGATCGTCATTTTTTCTGACTTAAGATCCTCTGTTGACCTGGCTTGCATCATGGAGACCTGGCTGGGTGACAATGCTGGTCCAATTCTATAGGCTGCTGTCTCCATTGGATATTTTGTAGTGCACTGCCCGAGGAAGGATTGCAGGGGTGGGAGAGTGGCCATCATTTTTAGATCCAGCCTGGGCTTCACGGTCCATCTGGTTGGTAATACCAGGTCTTTTGAGTGTGTTGCCATGCGTGGAGTCCAGGTACAGGTTGCATAATTCTCCTTGTTTACTGTCCTGCAGGAGATTGCAGACTTCATCATCAATCTGATACTGGAGTCCCCCAAGTGTTTAATCCTGGGGAACTTCAATGACTGGGTCGACGACGAATCTTCATGTTTCTATTATGACCTCCTCCAGTTGATGTCATCACTGGGCCTGGCACAAGTGGTTGCTTGTTTGACCCACCAGCACAGCCACACACTTGATCTGGTGTTCCAGCTGGGTCTTGGGGTTAACAGCCTCAAGACTGATCAGGTCTCTTGGTCTGATCACTGCACCGTGGAGTTCACGTTTGGGGTCCACCCCGTGGAGATGGTCAGCTACCACGCTTTATGGGGTTTGCACCCAGATGGACTACTGTTGTTAAGTGACCTATCTGGAGTAGACATAGCATGCACGATTGGCACCAGTGAGGAGGTGGCTACTTAAAATAGGGTGGTATCTGAAGCACTGGATGTCATTGCTCCAGTTTGTATATGATCTAGATCCTATCACTTGAGATCCTCTTGGTTTGATGGGGATCTCAAGGTGATAAAGATCAAGAATTGGAAGGTTGGAGCATTGCTGGCAGAAGACCCTGTTGGAGGCCGACAAAATGGCCCTGCATACTTATTATGGTGAGTACCGGGGGAAATTTCCTGTAAGAAGGCAGAATGCCTGTTCATGGAGACTGCCACAGGAAGAGAGAGACCTTCTTAGCTTTTTTGGACTGTGGATAAGCTTCTCCATCCTGCCTGTCTACAGCTGCAGAAGACTTTTTCATCCACTTTCTGCAAGGACTGTTCTCTGTTTTCCTCTGACAGAGTATCATCTATCTGGTTGGGGATCCCGTCAGGGAGGCATTTGCCTTACAGTAGCTGGACTGGGAGGAACAGAGGCACTCTGCCTGTCTGGGAGGAGTTTAGGCCGGTGGAGGTGTCTGAAGTGACTGGGGTGATCTTAGAGCTGAAGCACACATATTGTGAACTGGACCCATCCCTGATGTGTTTCTTAATGGGATGCACTGAGGCTGTTGGCCCAGTGCTCACCAGGACTGCCAGATGCTCAATGGTAGAGAGCATGTTCCCAGTGGCTTTGAAAGAAGGAACAGTGAGACTCCTCCTTAAGAAACCTTCCCTTGACCTAGATGTCCTGGCGAATTACAGTTCAATCTCCAACCTACCATTTTTGAGCAAGGTTTTCGGGAAACTGGTAGCACCAGCAGCTCAAGGATCGCCTCGTGTCCTTTTTCATCAATGATCCATTTCAGTCAGGTTTTGAGGCTAAGCATAGCACAGAAACAGCTCTAGTTAAGGTGCATAATGATCTACTTAGAGCTAGAGATAGAGGAGACAGGTCAGTTCTTGTGCTTCTCATTCTCTCATCAGCATTTGACACTGTGGACCACATCGTGCTTCTCATCGGCTCTGTGAGTTTTGTGGACTCGCTGGTGCTGTCATCAGATGGTTTGAGTCCTCTCTGTCTGATAATGTGCAGCGGTGGTGATGATGAATTTATCCTCCTCTCCAGTGCCCCTGTCATGTAGAGTACAACAGGGCTTGATCTTGTCGCCATTGCTGTTCACACTGTACAACCCTGGGTGAGCTTATTCGGCAATAGTGTGAAGTTTCACTGATATGCAGATGACACCCAGCTGTATTTGTCATTTGCACCCAAAACACCCAGTGCAGTTGATGTGCTTAACAGCTGTCTGGCTAAATTGACAATTGGATGGCATCCAGCTGGCTAAGACTAAACTCAGATAAGACAGAGATGTTAGAGATTGAGCCAAGTCGTGGGCACGATGGGTTGCCACCCAGAGCTAACACAGGTCTTTTTCTGGGGTCTACTCTATTGGTGGCTTCCACGCAGGTGCATAATCTCATTGTGATCCTGGATAGCAGGCTGACCTTTGAAGATCAAATATTGTCTGTTGTCAGAAGTGTTTTTTACCACTTATGGAACATGCCAGGATCAAGCCCCTCGTTCCGCCCAAGGATCAGCCAACTCTAGTACATACCTTTGTCACCTCTAGGCTCGACTACTACTGCAACTCTATGTACTTCAGGGTGATGAGAGGGACCCTTCACAGATTGCAGCTGGTGCAGAACGCAGTGGGCCGGTTGTTGACAGGCCTGTCTAACTCCAGTCATGTAACCCTGTGTGTTCTGCACTGGCTGACTGTCAGGTGGAGTGTTTTTTTCAAGGTGCGCTTGCTCACCTATAAGGCCCTATATGGACTGGGTCTTGGCTACCTGTCAGAGCTTCTGACACATGTGACCTCTGCTTGCTCTCTCTGCTCCTCTTCAAGGGGCCTCCTAGATGTTCCCAGGGTTCAGCTCAAGACATCGGGTGACCGTGCTTTTAGTGTCTCTGGGCTGACCGTTTGGAAATTGCTTCCATCTGCAGTCTGGGAGGCCCCCTCGATTGGTGTTTTCAAGCTGAGGCTGAAGGTCCACCTCTTTAGCCTGGCTTTTATGGATTGATTTTCCAGCCCAACCATCCTAGTTATTTGAAACTGATCTTAAAGCTAGCTGCTATTTTAAAGCTTATGTATTCTGAAAAATGGTATTGTGTTTTTATCTGTTGTTTTATCTTTAGACATGCTTTGTTATGTACCCAGAGCCTCAGTGAATGGGTGCCCTAAAAATAAAATGTGCCTTGCCTTGCCTAGTCTCTGTCTTTCTCTTTCTAATTTACTTTTTTTTATTATAATCATCCTATTTTTTTCTTAATGCTTATGCAGCACTTCTCTTGTTCCCTAATCCTAATCCCTTCCCTTCTGGGCCATCTGAGTGACACCCTAGCCCTATCCACAGCACTTCAAGACTCAAGCAGCACCAGCCCAAGGCTCTGCCTGGCCCTTTCCTTACCCATTAATGATGATCTCCTGAGTCCTTCTCTCTGTCCCAGTTTCTTTTCTCTAATTTGTGACCTTTCCTCTAAGACTACAGTAATTCAACTTATTTTTTTAGCAAATGAAAATACATATGTCCCCCCCACTAAAGTAGAAGCAGCCCACACAATATGCGGTGGTGTGTGTTTGTAAATGAAATGAATCCTCTCTCTGTGGACAGCATTGGCAGATGACCCCTGGATGCTTGTTCTTTTTCTGATCCAGATCAGGCACACTGCCCCCCCCCCAACTACACTCCCGACTTCAGGATTTTAGAACACTGAGATACATTTTGTTTTTATCTTTCCCACTCACTCTGACCTTTCTACTTTTACAGAAACAAGGGAGGAAGCCACATCATACTACGATATAAAACATACTTATAAAATAAAAAATAACATACACAGATTGGCAGCAAGATACCGAGCAGTGTTTAGGAAGGGCAGCATCCCCTACCCAGATTACACTCCCGACCTCAGGATTTTGGAAAAGCCGTAGTAAAAAAATAAAATCACAAAGACACATTTTATTTTTACATTCCCTGATTATTCTTACCTGCTACTTTTATGGAAACAAGGGAGGACGCTACATCGTACTACAATAAAAACATACTTGAAAGAAATGTAATATAGTGCCTTTCATACAATCAGTACCACAAAGCAATTTGCACTCCAGGAAAAGAAGGAAATAACACAGTGCTTCCATTTGTCACTTTATGTGCCGGTACTATTTGCCACTTGCAATTCCACACAGCACGTCACGCAGAAGCAGAGTGGAAATCGAGGAGGGGAGATGGAGACTACGACCATCGCCGGTCATTTTGTTTTAGATGCTGCCACCGATTACTACTGTAGGGGTTCTCCCAGCCTGAGATGAATACAGCCTAACCTGACCAGTCTGACCAAAAGTCCCAGAGACTTGGACCTACTAAAGGAAGCCACATGAGAAAGACCAAGTGCAAAACATCTTGTCATGCTGTCGGCCAATTTGCATGCTCTTTCTCCACATGAAACCTTGCTAATAGATGTCTAGGCTGAATGAGGGGCAGGCTGAGTTGCTGACAGCTGCAAAGCAACACCTGCTACATCCCTCACTTCTCATTGAGTTCAGGCCGGGATGTGGAGATGGGGCTGCTCCCAAGTCCCTCCAAGTGGTGTGTTGGTTTGTCAACCTCAGTCAGAATGGATAGTCAGGTGGAGTGCCTCCCTGCCCAGTGTGAATGGGAAGACTCCCATAGTCAGATGAGCCCCTCCAGCTCATGGCCCCGGTGCAGTTGCACCACCTACACACTCCATAGCTACGCCCCTGCCCTTGCTCTCGTGGCTTCACTTAGCTTAGCAACTCATGCAAGGGAACACTAGAACCAACATTCCCCATAAAATAGCAATCATACAGTATTTGGAGCTACTTCATGGGATGTTCTCCATGTATATTTAAACAACAGGTGTGGGTCTAGATTGGACAAGATAAAACTGCAATCTTATGATAAACTTGTAAGACAGACACACCCAAGGGCAGTGACGAGCGGTGTTTCACAGGGCTCGGTGTTGGGACCAATGTTGTGTGAGATATTCATTGCAGACATATCATGGGACATCAAGAGCAAGATCAGTCTGTTTGCTGATGATACCAAGGTAGGCGCGGTGGTGGATGACCTAGAGGGATGGCAGGGGTTGCAGGATGATCTGGCAAAGCTTGAAACCTGGTCAGACACCTGGCAACTGGGCTTTAATGCCAAAAGTGCAAGGTGCTGCATTTTGGGATGAAGAACCCAAGGAGGAGTTACCAGCTAGGGGGAGTGCAGCTAGCCCAGACAGAGGAGGAGAAGGATCTGGTGTGCCCATTACAGGGTCAATGAACAACTCGGCACAATGTAGGAAGGCAGCTGCAAAGGCCAACAAAATGCTGGGCTGTATTGCAAGGGGTATATCCTCGAGGAGGGAGGAGGTGATTCTGCCACTGTATAGGTCATTAGTTAGACCACACCTGGAGTACTGTGTGCAGTACTGGCGTCCGTATCTGAAGAGGGACATTAAGTTACTGGAGGGGGTGCAGCGCAGAGCGACAAAGATGATCAAGGGGCTGGGGGACTTTTCATATGAGAGGAGGTTGAAGGAGTTGAACATGTACTCACTGGAGGAAAGGAGAGACAGGGGTGACATGATTGAAACCTTTAAATACATAAAAGGAATAAACAAGACGGGTACAGAGGGGCTGATCAAATTAAGGGAAGGGAGGGCCACCAGGGGCCATGATATGAGACTGGAGCGAGGAAGGTTCAGGAGGGAGATGAGGAGACACTTTTTTACAGAGAGGGTGGTGGCTGGGTGGAATGCGTTACCTGCTGAAGTGTTATGCAGTAGAACAGTGGACTGCTTCAAATGAGGATGGGACAGGACAAGGGGGAGGGTTAATGAAGGGGAAGGGTGGAAGGGAGGGGCAGCTGCAGAATAAGGGGTGCTAGCTGCACATTCGAGCAGACTTGATAGACCTCTAGGCCTTTATCTGCTGGCAAATTTCGTATGTTCGTATGTTCGTACTACTATCTTGCAAAGCTGAGTATGTCACAGTGGAATGCTAAACTAGAGAGCAGCTTTAGCAACCCTTCTGACATCACAATAGCAATGTGCAACACAAAAGCCAGACTATGTGAGATGCTTTGTATACTTAGTTGCTTTCTACTTTGCTTCTGTTTTGATTGCATTGACTTGTTCTGTATTGATTAGATTGATTTGTACGGTGCTGATTTATAATGTATTGATTTGTACAGTACTGATTGTATTGATTTGTATGGTATTGATTGTATTAATTTGTACGGCTCTGATTGTATTGATTTGTACGGTACTGATTTATAATGTATTGATTTGTACAGTACTGATTGTATTGATTTGTATAGTACTGATTGTATTAATTTGTATAGTACTGATTGTATTGATTTGTACGGTGCTGATTTATAATGTATTGATTTGTATGGTGCTGAGTTATAATTAGGCTTGGCAGTTTTCAATTTTTATTTTTAACAGATTTCAATGGCTGAAATCGATGTTTATTTTAAGGTTTTTATTTCGATAAAAATCAATCTTTAATGTAAAAAACATACGGAGACACACAAAGTTTTACAAAGACAATACAACATATGGAGACACACAGAGTTATACAAGGACAATACAACATGCCCCCCCCCAAAATTGCAATCTATGTTGGATTCAGCTGTGCATTTTTTTATATATGTGTCGCTAAATGCATCAAAACTTCCTGTTATGTCCTTGTTATGGTACAAAATATTTAGCATCCCTAGTCTCTCCTCTGAAAGGTGCATTCGGAGATTATCTTGCACTTTTCTGTACAGACTAAATGAACGCTCTACGGCAGTAGATGTAACTGGCATAGCCAGTGCCCTCAACGCAACATTGGAAGTACAGGAAGGGTTAGCATCTCAGTCTCCCAGTACTCCGTCAGAGAGATTGTGCGGTCTGAAGGAACCTCAAGTTTCATATATAAATAAAAGTCCTGCTCAAAGTCTTCTTTTTGTCAGTGAAAGGTGTTGCTTATGGAAACATATTTAGAGACATCAGCAGAGAGCTGTTTCTTTACAAAGGGATCAAACATCCTGCAATTGTCAAACGATCCAGAACCATAAAGTCCTTCAGGGACATTTCGTGCAAGTGTTGCGCTTAGCTGTGAATGAAAATTTCTTGAGAAAGAATGCATTGCTGCAGACAGGGACTGTCTTTTAGATCCCATTGACTTTAAATCAACATCTTTTAGTGAACTTTTGACATCGCTTGCCACGCTCAGATCAAAGTTCAGTAGTCTGTCAATTTTGTGAATTAGTGGTGCTTTGGTTTCCATCTGTATGTGTATCACGTGGATTTTTCCTAGAAAACTGGACAAAAATGTAAGCTTGCAGTAAAGATCTCTTTGACTCGAATCATCCATTACAAGCCTCCATAATTTGGAGGCTTTCTTAAACTGATGCTCTACCTCCTCATTAATTAAAAAGTCACACACACTATCCCAATGCGCATGAATGTACTGTGCTGCTCCTAACCAGGAAAACCAACGCTAAGGGACAACTCTGGGGGGAGTTTCGTACTGGATAGTGGAACACCATTGTTTGCACATACTTTAAAAAATGCTCTCCTCTGTTTATTTGCACTCTTAAATAGAGCTGGAAAATGTACCACAATTTCATTAACATCACAAAATTCATCTGTTTTAATAGCATGGTCGATAGCTATGTGTAATAAATGTGCGATGCACGGTATGTGCAGCAAATGTGGGTAAATGTCTCTAAGGTCTTTAATCATTCTCTGCATGTACATTGCTGAATCAGTGTTTATTGAGATACAATCTGACCAAGACAAGCAATAGTCTCTCATCATGTCATGGAGTAAGTTCGAGATTACACCCGCATTGCACTGCATAACAACTGTAGATTTCAGTAGCAGACAGTTTATGGATCTATTTTTAGATGAGTAAAAAACTCCCAGAACATTGATGGCAGGTAGACCTGCCAACTCAGGTGTTTCATTGACAACAATAGAGAATTGCTCACCAGATAGCAGCTCATTTATTCTTGATTTGTGATGCATGAAGACCTCTGGAATATATTTCTCCTCTAGCTGATGTCTTTTTGGACATGTTCTCCCAGCAGGTGCATATTTTCTTAGAACACACATCAGATAGCTGGAACCCCCGGGCTGCGTTCATAGGAATTGCTTCAAAACATAAAGCCCTAACAAGATCATGTGGGAAGTCGGCAGCTTCTTCTTTTTTCTGCTTCATGCGCCCCATAAAGGATTCCATTGAGGGCTATGAGATAATGTCCAGACTTTGCTTTAGCCTCAGGTGTGTCTTGCTGTTAAAATGCTCAGAAATGCGATTTGCCTGACCAGATACTTTGGTTTTACAAATCTTGCATCGTAAAATGTCAACGCTTTTCCCATTACCAGTCTTTTTGACAGTTTTTAATTCTAGTTCAGGGAATTCAGAGCAATATTCGTCAGCACATTTTCTTTTTTTGACCCATGCTATTTGGTTGTGTAGCTAGATCTGAGGTCTGAGGTCTGATTAAAACACTACTAATTTTATTAACAGCTCAGAGGATGACACGGGAAACCACACAACTATGCAGCAACTACTAATTAGGTGTTAATGGAATAGCCTACATTATTGCCTGGTGATTTACATCGTAAACTGCCCTGCCTCTCATTACTTTACTTTAGCTTGTGATTCCCTATTCTGAATAGGTAATCACAAGCTAAAGTAAAGTAGTGAGAGGCAGGGCAGTTTATGAGGTAAATCACCAGGCAATTAAAACATTATGGAGATTTGTGATACTACTACTGATCACCAGGCAATTAAAACATTACAGAGGTTATTGATACTACTACTACTGAACTTTAATCTGAACGTGGCAAGTGATGCGCAAAATGAAAGCATTTCAGTTTAAATTGATGAGAAAAGATTTCCGTCGAAATTGACAATTTTGCATGTCTCGATGTAAATCGACGGAAACCGATATAAATTGCAAACTGCCAAGCCTATTTATAATGTATTGATTTGTATAATACTGATTGTATTGATTTGTACGATACTGATTTATAATGTATTAATTTGTACGGTGCTGATTTATAATGTATTGATTTGTGCGGTGCTGATTTATAATGTTATTGATTTGTACAATGCTGATTTATAATGTATTGATTTGTACGGTGCTGATTTATAATGTATTAATTTATATGGTGCTGATTTATAATGTTATTGATTTGTACAATACTAATTTATAATGTATTGATTTGTACTGTGCTGATTTATAATTATTGATTTGTATGGTACTGATTGTATTGATTTGTACAGTGCTGATTTACAATGCATTGAATTGCATGGTACTGATTTGTAATATATTGATTTGTACGGTACTGATTTATAATGTATTGATTTGTACGGTACTGATTTATTGATTTGTACGGTGCTGATTTATAATATATTGATTTGTATGGTACTAATTTGTAATTAATTTATTTGCTTCTCTTATGCTGAGCCACTTATCAGTAGGGCACAGTTTACATTTTGTTCTTTTTCCTTTTTTTAACTTTTGATCCTGTCTATTGGAAAACCATCTAAATGCTCATTGTATAAATCAAATATGACAAGGGTTAGAGTGAGATAGTAGAAAAATCTTCATTCAACATGATTAACTTCTTTTGATCTCACTTGGGGCTTTGCCACTCATGAGTTCAGGAGGTCAAGTGTGTGTGTGTGTGTGTGTGTGTATATATATATATATATATATATATATATATATATATATATATATATATATATATATATTTATTTGTTTTTTTATTTAGGTCTTTGGTAACTGGGTAGGCCCACTAGGTACAAGTGCCTGGTTTCAGGGGTGACCTGGGAGCACTGGGTAGTTAAATGACTTGCTCAGAGTCACACAGTATGCAAGCAGAGGTTGAGAGAATCAAACCCAGGTCTGGTCTGCTGGATGTACCAAGCTGGTTCACAGCTTGTTACTCTAACTTCTAGGCAGGAATGCCAGCTTTTAGGAATCTTTGCGGGTGCTCATTGCCAGTAGGTAGTATTTCTCCTGTGACCAGGTTCCCTAATAGTCCTTTGTTGCAGGCTGCACTTGAAATATTGAGGGTGCTTATGTCAACTTTGTGGGTGCTAGAGCATCCAAGCACCCATGGAGTCAGCTCCTATGCCTCTAGGCTATACTGCCAGCCTGTAAAGAACTCCATACATACGGTAGGGCTTTTTTTGTATAATTTATTCATTTATTTTTGGATTTTGTTAACCAGGTAGGCTCACTGAGACCAAAAGTCCCTTATTATAGGATCAGTATGGAAATGAGGTACAGTGGGGAGGTAATTGGTTGTGGGGACTGTGGGATGCTCTTCTCCAGGATTACACTCTGGAGAAGGGGACACTGCCCAATTTGTAGGACCTTTGCAGATCTCCATGCTCAACTGGCAACAGGAAGAGATGAGATATCTCAGCTGTGGCACCAGCTCGGCTGCGGTCCGCTTCCCACAGCCTCACTCCCACAGAGGCCCACTGGCCCAGGGGGCTGGAGGGTGGGGAGAAAGGGCAGAGGAAAGCATGGCAGAGGCAGCCACAATGGGTTCAAACAATCTCACAGTTTCAGACAGCAAATTGCCTTACATCCCTGGAGGAGGATCAGGTACTTGAGTCCGTTGGTGGGGCAGGACTCAAAGTCTGTTGAGGGGAAATAGGTAGGATGACTTTGTGGCACCTGAGGGGGTGAGCAGGGGAAAGTCCACAAGGAGAGTCTCAGTGATTGGGGACTCTGTGATAAGGAGAGTAGACAGAGTAGTGGGCAGGGGAGGAAAGGGCACTGAAATGGTCAGATGTCTTCCTGGTGCATTGGTCATCAGGGATAGAGATTGGATAGGGCGGATGGTGGAGAAGGTGAAAGGGATCTGGTGGTACTAGTACCCTTGGGTACTAATGATCTGGCAAACTAACCTGTAGAGGTAGTGAAGTGGAACTTTGAGAGGCTGAGTGGCAGACTGAATGTGCACTCAGCTTTCCTGGCCTTTTCCAAGGTCCTCCCTGTGTGGAGTAAAGGGAATGGGTACAGTAGAGTAAGGAAGGAAGAAACTGAGGCATTAAATGGGTGGTTGAAGGGATGGTGTCAGGAGAAGGGGTACCACTTTGTTGGGGACTGGGGGGGCTTCTGGGACAGGAGGCTCTTCAATGATGATGGCCTTCCCCTAATGAAAGAAGGGTTCAGTGCTCTTGGGCAGAAGTTTGACATTTACACCCAACAGTTAAACTGACTGCTGGGAAGACAGAGACTAGGGGGACCACTGAAAAGGGAGTGCAGGTAGGGAACCTAGCCAGGGCTCACCTAAACAGGGGATTAGTTGCGGCAAGGAGGGTAACAGTAAGGTTAAAGTTCAAATTAGGTTGGGGGAAGAGGTCAGTGAGGGAGGGCTGACAAAGCCTACGTTCAGCATGAAAAATAAAAATTAAGGAGACTAGGGAAGAATAAGGAAGAAGGAACAGGAAAAAGCAAGATAGGATCAGGAGAAAGATGAAAAGGGTCTGGCTTAATGCCAGAAGTCTGAGAAATAACATCAGTGAGCGCCAGGCAATGGTGGCAGACACTGAAATGGATCTAGTAGCCATCATAGAAACTTGGGCCACAGAGAATAACAACTGGACCTGACAGTGCCAGGCCACCCCATGTTTAGACAGGATAGGGGAAAAGGTAAAAGAGGAGGAGGAGTCATCCTATATGTTAGAGAAGACATGGGGCAGTGGTGGATGGAACCATCAGGAGAGGCAATGCGGAAACCGAATTAGTGTTGGTTCAGCTCACAGCATCCTCAGGTAAGAAACTACAGGGGGAGAGCGAGCCTGCACTTAGAATGATGGCAGCACAGATGAACTACTGCTGAACTTTTTTATTTTATTAAATACTTACAAATTTTGACCAGTTCATGGCAACCTTTAGTCTAAAAACAATCAGAACATCTGTAGAGCACAATCTAAAAATCTCGGGCAATTTGGGTGATTTTTAAAGATTTTATGACTGAAAAAGGAATCAGAGGTACAGCCGCGTTGTCAGTCAGTCCAGGACGACCTACATACCGGGCAGCAGAACACCCCACAGTAGCGGACAAGACAGACATACAACTTTTGAAAGAAATACTGGATGATATTAAAATAGAAGTTGGACCAGTGAAGCAATCAGTAACTGATCTCAGACAAGACTCAGTAATGGCGTCAAAATGATTGGATTACTCAGAGGAATAAATTGATATTTTAAAGGACACAATCACAGGCTTAGAGGACTAAGTTTTAACACAAAGCAAACAAATCCATTTGCTCACAGAGAAAATTGATGACCTTGAAAACCAGGGTAGAAGGTACAATTTGAGGATCTTAGGGGGTCTGGAGAGGATGAAAGGTGGCAACATGATTAAATTCCTCCAACAATTTCTACCCTCCTTATTTGAATATCAATGGCCCTGGACTCTAGAACTCAAATGGGCACACTGTACTCTGGGCCCCCTTCTGAAAACAGGTCAGAGACCTAGCTCTATACTTGCTTATTTCCTATGGTTTTCAACTAAAGAACAGATTTTGCGGCTTTCTAGGGAAAAGAGACAACTGGCCTGGAGGTGCAACATGATATTAATTTTTCAGGACTTTTCATCGCTAGTAATGGAAATAAAGAAAGAACTTTATTGAGGTGAGACAAAGGCTGACTAAACTGAGTTTTATGTATTACTTTAATTATCCTGCCATATTAAATATTGTGGAGCCAGCTGGAAATGTCCATTCCTTTACTGATGAAAGAGAAGCCATGTTATTTACTGTTGAGTGTAAAAAATTAGCCAGAAATCCTCGGTGGAATAGGCCTAACAGTAGCATTTCAAAAAAGCTGCACACGGACAATGCCTCTCACACTACTCAGTAATGTTTTAATTCATGAGGCAGCCCAAGCATAACAACCTGGAATGCTGCAGTTCATGCCCATCTGACTATTGACAGCATCAAAACAAATGCAGTAAATAAATCTTTATTCCCTAGATGTTCATGGGAACCCTAGCCCTGATCTGAAACATACCTCAACAATTGCCAGGAAAACGAGGATGCCGAACAAACAAAGTCATCTCCTCGTTCTGTGCTCCAAGGCACAGAGGATAAAGAAAAGGTCCAGAAGCAGACACAGCATTAGATCATTTGGATTCTCATTGGCTACACATCTGCCAGAAGAATTGGAGCTGCAACCAAGTACTCATGCTGTTTCACCGACGGCTGCAACCTAGGAAGTACTGCAGTTCATTTCTTGACCACTTACTGAAACGAAGCTGAAGATTGGTCAAGGGAGTCAGCATCCTTCCCACCGTACTTCCAGCTTCCTAATCATTGGGGCTTAATGGATGTGTAGGCAAGTGTTGGATTTCCCTTTGCCCATGTTAATCGAGAGGTAAGCAAAAACAATAACAGAACCACTACTAACTAACGGAGCCCTAGAATCTGGACACTTAATAATTTGGTATGCCTTAATCAATGAATAATTTGTGCTTTAGTCATATGCAGAACTGTTCTGCAACTGTTTTTACCTCAGGGAACTGTGACATAATCTTGGGCACAAGTCAAGCCATTAATTAATAAAATGGAACTTATTTCTCTGTAGGTATGACTTCAATATGGGAGGGAGGCAGTATAGCACAGTGGTTTGAGGCACTGAGCTGCAAATCTGGTGACATCCAGCAGACCAGACCTGGGTTTGAATCCTACAGCTTCTACTTACATACTGTGTAACCCTGAGCAAGTCACTTAACTTCCTTGTGCTCCCAGATTGCTCCTGTAAAGAAGCTTTCAGCTTAGTGTGCTACTCCTGGTTAAATAACTAAAATATATATATATATTTTACTGAGCAGCCTACAGTCTTGCAATGTGAAGTATCTCATAACAAATGAAAATAGATGCAGTAATAGTCAAAAGAAGCTTGAATTGCTCCATAAATAATTTAAATAAGAGAAAGGTATACTTACAAATACTGATATTAATATATGACTGCATAAATGTTACACACACTGAGCTACTTTGGTTACCTCAGTTGTAAGAATCTAATGCTAGACAGTATGAAATATGCATGCTATGGGTTTGAATCCTGATGCTCCGCTATATGCATTTTATAGATCAAATACTGTTCACTGCCATATGAACGCTGTTGGAAGAAGGGGGAGGCCAGTGTGAATTCACTGAGGTGGACGGAGGGGCTGTGGGGAAGAATGAACTTAGTAAGGGTTTTTATTACTATAAAACTTGGTTTCATGAAGGCATTTGGTAAATGTTTTATTAGCCTCATGGGATTTGATAAAGAAAGAACTTTTGTAAGCCTAATATCATACTGGGGAGTAGTTCTTGTAGGCAATTTAAGCAAGAAACTGAGTCCCTAAGACTGTACAATGGCAGCAATCTATTGACTTTACTTTCCCTTTTCTCTAACTTGTAGTCTACTTTCACCATTATGGGATCGGCTAATGAGCATTATTGGGTGGTGGCTAGTGAAAGGGACCTACAGGTAAGTTGGCAAATGGAATATTTTGTGTATGAGGCACATTATGCTGTGAGGAGAACCAGTGTCTAGACATCAGATAAATACAATACAAGTATGAATAACCATATAAATAAAATACCTTACCCATACTTCCCGTACCCTGTCATGCCGGTGACAGTAGTACTGAAGTGTTGGTCAGGTATAGGCTCTAAATCCCAGTGACAAAAGGGGGAAAAAAACAACAACACACAAATCTGTATATCGACACTGTGACAAAACCATTAAAGAAAGAATGTTCGTTATTGGTTGGCCATCCTTTTTTTTAAACTATTTGTCTGCCTGTTTTGTTCTTACTTTACCACCCTAACACTATTGCCTATGCTTCTATAATGTTGTATGATTGAAGTCTGGGGTGTCATATCAGTGGCTATGAACAGTAGCGATCAGGTCTGATAAGTATAATACTTCAGAAATGACAGTAAGCTTACAAGTGTCAAAGTTAGGGATACTCTTCTTCATTTAGTTGAAGCCACCTTAGACACCCAGAACCTTGGACTTTGAGTCCAGTGCATGTTAGGCAACAGAGGTAGAAACACAGCCTACCTGATCTACCCACAAAAGAACCTTTCTTTGTTTATTTTTATGATTTCTTGTGTATTTATCTACACTTACTAGTAATCTTCTAAAGCTGTGTTTTGCATATCAGTTTTGAATTAGAATCAGAATAAGTTCTTCAAGAAATTTAGTTAGAGTTTGTATACACAACAACTAGTTTTGTTTAGAATTGCTACATTTACTGCTAAATAAGAAAGTTTTTTTTTTTACTTTTTGTATTTGTGTTAAAAACGTATCTGTGGTTTACAAAAATACATTTGATAACTGTCTTGGGAAAGAGCGACCAAGGGTTTAGATCACTAGCAAGATATCACATTATAAGTTTGTTTCTTGGAATGTTAATGGCCAAGGATCCCCGATAAAAAGGAAACAAGTTTTTTGTTATTTAAACAAAACAAAGGCCAATATCACCTTCATTTAGAAAACATATCTGACACCTGAAGAGGCCCTCAAGTTACAGAGCTTCTGGGTAGGCCAAGCTGACGGTGCATGCTTTTCCTCAAAAAAGAGAGCCACAGCTATTTTAATCAGAAAAGGAATTAATTTTACCAAATATACACATGTCCCTGATGCAGAAGGGTGTTATCAGATTTTAACTGGGAAGGCAGTCAGAACAGCAAAGGCCCAAACCGAGGAAAAGATAGCCAACTCAGTTAAGAAGGGGGATAAAACCTTTTATAGGTACATCAGGAGCAAAGGAAGACCAAAGGAGGTATAGTGAGGCTTAATAAAGGGGAGGGGGTGGGCAGAGGGTGACTGTGAAAAGACAGAGTTACTAAATAAATATTTTTGCGCAGTATTTACAAATGAAGAGGGGGAGGTACCTAAAACAAACAGTAGAAACACTCTGGATACAGAAGTTGATACCAGCCCATTTACAGAAGAAAAGGTTCTGAAAGAACTCTTAAACTGAAGGTGGACAAAGCAATGGGGCCTGATGGGATTCATCCCAGAATTCTAAAGAACTAAGGGTAGAACTAGTGACACCACTGACTACCCTTTTAACAAATCATGGGAGGATGGGGTGGTACCCGAGGACTGGAGGAGGGCAGATATGATTCCCCTTCACAAAAGTGGGAGCAAGACAGAAGCAGGAAACTACAGACCTGTTAGTTTAACCTCAGTGATAGGGAAAATGATGGAATCACTTCTGAAGGAAAGAATTGTCGAGTATCTAGAGGCCAGAGGGGCATAGGACCCTAGGCAGCATGGATTCACAGCGGGAAGGTCATGCCAGACGAATCTGATAGATTTCTTTGACTGGGTGACCAAAGTAGTAGATCAGGGAGGGGCTGTGGACATGGCCTACCTAGACTTTAGCAAGGCATTTGACACAGTCCCACATAAAATATTAATATACAAGTTAGGCAGCCTGGGAGTGGGTCCCAAGATGACAGCCTGGGTAAAGAATTGGCTGGAGAATAGGACACAGAGAGTAATAGTAAATGGAGTCCACTCAGAAGAAAGGAGGGTTACTAGTGGGGTACACCGAGAGGTTTCAGTATTAGGACCGGTCCTTCAATGTCTTTTATAAGTGACATTGCAGAAGGACTGGAAGGAAAGTATGTCTCTCTTTGCAGATGACACAAAGATCTGCAACAGAGTTGGATGCACAGGTGGGGTGGAAAGGAGGAAGGGACTGGCAAGGTTAGAGAGGAATGGCCAAATGGATGGCAGCTTAGATTCAATGCTAAGAAGTGCAGGTAATGCACCTGGGAAACAAAACCCAGGGAAGAGTACACAATGGGGGTGAGATACTAACAACAACAAAATGGAAAGGGACCTGGGGTAGTCATATCAGATGACCTAAAGTTGGGCAAGCAATGTGAGAGGAGCAAGGAGGGTTGGGGGATACTGGGATGCATAGGGAGAGGCATCACCAGTAGAAAACCGGAAGTTATTATCCCTCTGTACAGACAGCTGGTGAGACCCCATCTGGAGTACTGTGTGCAGTTCTGGAGACCCAATCTCCGCAAAGACATAGACAGGATGGAAGCTGTCCAGAGGAGGGCAACTAAAATGGTGCAGGGTCTGCACCGAAGACATATGAAGAGAGACGAAGGAGCTTAATATGTATAGCCTCGAGGAAAGGAGGGAGAGGGGGACATGATAGAAACGTTCAAGTACCTCAAGGGAATCAACAAAGTCCAAGAGGGTAGCATCTTTCAAAAAAAGAGGTGTGCAAGAACAAGGGGGCACAATTTGAAGATGGGGGTGGCTCAGAGGTAATTTATGAAGTATTTTTTCACAGAGAGGGTTGTGGATGCATGGAACGGCCTTCTGGAGGAGGTTGTGGAGTCAAAATCAGTGGTGGAATTCAAGCATGCATGGGACAGTCATAAGGCAATTCTAGGGGATGGGGGTAGGAAGAAGTAGGCTGCTGGTTAACTAGGATCTGCAGCTTATCCAGTAGGTAGGGAAATGGGCAGACTGGGTGGGCCAAGCAGTCCTTATCTGCCGTCAAATTCTATGTTTCTATGTTTCTATGTTTAACTGGTTTATTAAATGGACAAAGAGTAGCATCATGTAATGTGTATGCCCCTAATGCTGGAAGGAGTGAGTTTTTCAACTCACTGATGGCAATTTTAAGTTATTTTGCCAATTATGAAGTTATTATGGGTGGAGACTTTAACAAATTAATTGACCCAATACTAGAAATATCTTCTACAAAAAAAATTCAAATGAATACAAGTTCAAGGGAGTTTTTCAAAAATATGTTAAATGACATAGGCCTTTCAGATTCATGGCTTGCGGTTCACCCAACCAGCCAAGATTTCTCCTTTTTTTCAAATAGACACTAGGGGCCGGATATTCAAACTGTGCTATTTTGTGGTGCTGCACAAAATAGTTGCACAGGGGTGTGGCCGGAGCAATATTCAAAGGAGTTGCGCTATTGAGCAACTCCTTTGAATATCACCCCCCCCGGGCTTCAGACACTGTGCATGGCGCAGTGGAACTTGCGCCACCGCAAGTGGTCAGAGTGGAGCATTGAACTTGCGGTGGCGCAAGTACCATTGCGCCATGCGCAAATTTCCGATATTCAAAAGGTGACATGCAAATGGGGCCATAATTCATGCGAGCGCACGGGGACCATTTGCATCTGTTTACGCCCCATTTGCATGCCATTAGCATGCAGGTGCGCTGATCCCCAAGGACTTGCACCTGGCGCCCGCCAGGCAGCAGCCATCAGGACCGATGCTCCTGCAGCCCGATCGCCGGGCAAAAGAGTAAAAATCCCCACCACCCCACTGGCCCAATCGTGGGCAAAAGCATTAAACTCTCCCTCCCCGACTGGCCCAATCATGGGCAAAAGATGAAATAACCCCCACCAGCCCGATCACGGGCAGCAAAGTGTCCTACCCCGAACGTATCCCTGGTGGTCCAGTGGACCGCTAAGCCCTATCGCGGGCTGGAAATGTTTGAACACCCCCCCGAACATATCCCTAGTGGTCCAGTGGACCGCTAAGCCTGATTGTGGGCTGAAGAGGTTTAAAACACCCCCCGAACATATCCCTGGTGGTCCAGTGGACCGCTAAGCCCGATCAAGGGCTGAAGAGGTTTAAAAACACCCCTCAACATATCCCTGGTGGTCCAGTGGACCGCCAAGCCCGATCGCGGCTGCATTATTTGGGCGACACCCCCCAAGACCATATACCAGGATCTAGTGTCCCCCTTCACCCCACCCACCCACGAAGCTCCCACCACCCCGCCTCCTCCCACAGCCGGGCGGCAGCAGCATCCACCCGGGGTGTCGCGAAAAATAATGCAGCCTCGCGGTCAGGGCTTAGCGGTCCACTGACCACCAGGGATATGTTCGGGGTGTTTAAACATTTCAGCCTGAGATCAGGCTTAGCGTCCACTGGACCACCAGGGATATGTTCGGGGTTTAAACATTTCCAACCCATGATCGGGCTTAGTGGTCCATTGGACCACCAGGATATGTTTGGGGACACTTTGCTGCCCGCGATTGGGCTGGTTGGGGTGATTTAAGCTTATGCCTGTGATTGGGCCAGTAGGGGAGGGGACTTTTCTGCTGTTGCCAGCTATCGGACCAGTCGGGGGTGGGGATGTTTTACACTTTGCCCGCAATCGGCCATGGGGGGCACAGGGAGTAGGTTGAGGCCAGTCACAGGTGGCAGCTGCCGTGTTGCGCCTGCAATGCGGCAGCTCACCTGTGGGTGGCCCTCGCATTTGATCCTTTTTTTTTTTGGCTCAAAGTTGTGCAGGGCGCAGGTTGGGGGTTGCGCCTGCATAACTCTGCACAGCCCGGCTGAATATCGGCTGTGCAGTTTATGCATGGTTCCTCCCCCTCCAGCTCAGCATGCATTCATTTGCATTGTGCTGTTGCTCAGCATGTTTTCAGTGGCGCAACTGCCTCCTGCTGAATATCGCAGAATGGCGCAATTTCGGACTTGCGCGCAGGCTCAATCCTATTACGCATGGCACAACCCTTTTGAATATCTAGGCCTCTATGTACAGTAGCATTGACTACCTTTTAATCCCTCACTCTATATGACGAATGTCCTGAATGCCAAAATAGACACTATTGTTATCTCGGACCATGCCTTGCTAAGCCTTGATTTAGTAATAGGAGATTTAAGGGAGAAATCCCACAGATGGAGGTATAATATAAATTTATTAAAAGAAAATGACTTTCTGACAGACATGGGTTAAGAACCAAACAACTGAGTACTTTGAAATTAATAATAATGGAGAGGCAACACAGGTCTCAGTTTGGGAAGCATACTGTATAAGGCATTCATTCGAGCGGTGATAATAAGATATTCAACAAATAGGAAGAGAGAGAAAGGGACAAAGTCCTCGAACAGAAAGAAACGGAACTGACAAAATTGCCCAACTTTTGGAAAAAACATATGACGCCAGCAAATAGGAAGAGAGAAAGGGACAAAGTCCTCGAACAGAAAAAAAAAAAAAGAACTGACAAAATTGTCCAACTTGTTGAAAAAACATATGACGCCAGCAGGCGATGTTCTACACAAAATGTCAGTACTTAAAGGGGAGATTAACACCATACTGTCACAGAAAGTGGAAAATGTAGTCCAGGAGCCAGGTATATTTATCTACGTGTCTAGGTCTGAAAGGTTTAATGACTGCTTCTTATGTAAAAAAGTGTGTAAAATCCAGATTTACACCTCTTATTCGCTCAAAGTTGAACATTTTCTTGGAAAATGCACTTCTTCAATGAAAAAATAAACTGTTGGTGAAAATTGTGTATATTTTAATTAACGGTTCCTTCTTTAATTTCAATTCTATAAGTTTTTATTGAAGTACTACAGATATTGTAACAAACAGCAACATATGTATTAAAGGCGTAATATTAATGTTATTATTTATTTTATTCTATATTTAACTTGAAACAATCAACTTTTTATGACATTTTATGAACCTAAGTAAAACAATCAGTTTTCTTGTTCACTGTCTTCATTATCTGACATGTTAAAAAAATCTGTCTCATCAATATCGACATCACAGTCACTGTCATCAATTTTTTCATTTGGATTGTTGTCATGTTCATTCAATTGTTCACTTAAGACTGGTGGTACACCTTCCCATGTGAACCATGTTGGCTTGTATTTGCCATCCTCATAGGTCCAGCAATTGTCCTCTGGCTTCAGTAGTGTCATTTCTGGTTTGCCTGTATTTTTCTATTGCAATGAAATGTAATTTGCACGACAGATGTGTTATGTCAGAGTTGATTTGCATGGTGGCAGCGAGCTTGCGTCTGCTTCTTTGATCTTTTCTAAGGGTGCGTCTTTGTCACTCAGTTGATACTTGATGTTGAACATACTGTAGCGGGCTGTGTTGACACTCTTTAATTTCTGCCCATACAAGGTACACACAAAGCTCTCAATTGTATCCTTCATTTCTTTAGACAAGTGTGGACATCCCAGTTTTCCAAATGCCTGTGTGTACTCTATTCTTTTCCATAATGGTTAGCGGTCACACCTTCCCCTTGTCTTTGAACGCTGGTGAATAGTCGCACCCTGTCAGTGCATGGAGACCTGGTAGATTTGCACACACAGATCTGCCTAACTCTGCTGACAAGTGGGATACATCTATGAATCTTCTTGTGTTATTCCCTGAATGGCCAACGTCCATGTGCAGTTTGAGATTATCATTTAGACTTGCACGATACAGCAGAATGATCAGAATACCAGTATCATCTGCCCTGACCACTACCTGCAAATCTTCACTCTTATTTTGAGAGCAAATGTAGTGTATGAGTTATATGATTCTTATGTCTGCTTCTATGAGTTTGCTTTTTAGGGCCTTGCACACTAGTCTGAGCATATGTCCATCTTCCACTTTGTATGAGTTACAAGTTTCTCTTGCTGCATGCATGAGCTTTTTATCACCTAGAACTTCACAGTACACATCAGAATTCCATGCTGTAGCTAGAAAACCTAGGAGTGCTGTCTTGAATGAAGATGAAAACAGGAATGCAGAAAAGTCTGTTGGTCAGCTTTGGTCAGAACCAGTTATGAGATAGGACAGTGGAGCAATGCTATGCTTTTGCCTATTTTGTTCAAGACCTTTGATTGATGGTGACTTGTAATAGTCACTGACAAGGTGGACTTCATTTGTGGAAGTACAGCAAATGAGAGACAGGATGGCTTTTGCCACACCATTGGTGGCAGGTTTGTAAAACTTCTGATCAAGAACATGGCATCAGTCACAGTGGCATTTACAGCATCGGGGTGGCTACTTTGGACTCTAGTCTCAAGTTTCTTCAGCAGCATTGACTTCATTGTTATGTTCACTGATCCATCAATGTTTTCTAAGGAGAAGGGTAGCAGGGTTAGTGGGTAGGCAAATACCATCATAATTTTAATTGTTGAAGTCGCAGATAGATACTGTATCGCAAGCATCCATAGAGGTCCTTGAGTTCCTTTCAACTCAACAATTTTCTTGTCCTTGTTCTGAATCTTTAACTTCATTTCATCATGTGCAAAGTTCTTCAACTTATATCTTTTGTTGGGTTCCTCGAACTTACTGCCTTTGGTAATGCATTTGTCTCTAAACACATGATACATCCGAGTACCTGTCTCAGTAACCTGTAACACTTTGTTTGCTACCTCTTGTGATACTGCTTTTCCACTACCTATTGAATAAAGATTGCTGTCCTCAAACGCATCTCAGAATGGATTCATGGAGGAATCTATTGTGTTTAACATCTTGTTTAGATCCTTCGAATCTCATTTAACTTTAAAACTCTTCAGCTCATGTCTGGCTTCTTCATGGCTGACAAGACCAACTTTTTCCATAAGTCTTCCAACAATTTTACTTCAAGCTGACTACAGAATGTTCCACCTCCTCCTTGCGTTGATGTGTGTCAAAGAAGAAATCCTGGTTAGTCTTGATGCAGCATCGGCGTTAATTGTCTGTTTCAAGCTCAAGTCTATGTAATTACTGCTAAACCCTCTCTTTGATCTTGCAATGGTTAATGCTCCATTCTCAAATTCTTTCCTTAGTCTAGGGTGGGTCTCATCCATGTTTAGCAAATTCATAAGGCACAGGGTCATCCACTTGGCATAGTTGTGGTGCCCAGTTGTGAAGTAAAGAAGTATCATCTTCTCCAAGCTGTATACAAAGAAAGGCAAGTAATTTGTCCTGATGGAATGGTAGAAGAGTTGATACAACTCTACCAAACTGCAGTACTGCAGCCAAAATTGGGCAGCTGCACCATGCTCACCATGGTGTATGGAATCTGAGAACATTTAATATGTTTCCATGAATGTCTTGAACTCAGCTGTATTCTCTGGGTCTACCACTGAGGAAGGTGATGAGTCATTAAGTAGTTGCTGCAGATGCTTTGAGATTGGAAAGTCTGACAAACCTTTATATTGTATAAATCACTGCAAATGTTTAATTCTGAATGCTGCTGACAGCATCGGGTGAAGCCTCTTTGCCAGATTGAAAAACTGTTCCCTGAAGAAGTCCATTCAGGGATCCCAATGCCAATACACCAGTTTCAACAAGAATGTGTCTCCACCAGAACCATTCAGGAGGTATCCAAGACCTTTGAAATATGCTAATTTTATATGGAATGGTCCAAAACATATGAAAAGTCTGTCATATTCCAGGGACTTTGTGGACTGAATTTGTAGCACAGGTTTTGCTATGGCCAAGTTATAAGTAATAGGCATATAGTCCTCCTGCCATTCATCCATAACCCTGATAGCAGTATTCATGGTATCTTGCACTACATTAAGTCTTGTAGGAGGCTTTCCTATAGGGTCCATGTATAATATATCTGCTGTGGCAGGTCATCTACAGAAACAAGGGCATTCCGTCTGTGCCACATTGGAGCAGCATCTACACTTGAACAAGATGTCATCCAGACAACATCCCTTCTCTTAGCTTGCATGAGGTTTTTGGGTTCAGAGCTTTCTGTCACCTTATATTGATATTGTCTTATTTTTGGTTTTCCAGATGTATATGGTTGAATGACGTTCTGTGTCATTTGCTCTTTGCTGTTAAAGATGGCCCTGCCTGGTCATGGGCATCAACTTCTGATTTTTGCTTATCTGTGTTTGTTTCTATTGTGTGTGTTTGCTTCATTTCTTGCTGGTGCTTGGTCAATCGTGTATGTTCTTGTCATAGCTTCTTCAGACCTTTTTTGAGTACAGCTGTCTCCTGAATACTGGATGGCATGTTTTGGTATGCTATACCCACAGTGTCATGCAGTGTGTCATAACCGTCAAGTGTCCCAGTCATTTTATAATAATTGTTGAAAGCCAAAGCAGTGGCTAAACCTGGCTATATGAGCAATCCATCTGGCGTAGCCACATTGTTCTCTATTATATCGGTTGTGACTGCAGTTTTGAGTTCCTCCACAACATGGTAGCTGACACAATGACCAAACCTGTTCGAAATAGTTAAAATGTTCTTACTACCTGTCATGGAGTTAATACCCACGCCCAACAAGAGGTGTTTTTGTGGTCTGATTATTCCCCATGACACTGCAAACACTATGTTATCTGCAATAGATTGAACTACCCTCTCCTCCCATTCACTGCCTACATCTGATGAACCCATGAGTACAGTAACATAGGAATGTCTGAAGAATGGGTGGCAGTTTTACATTTTCTTCTATTAAGTCTTCAACTTTAACTTTGGTTTTATTATGAGGATGTACCTTTAGGAGTTCCAAAAACTGTTCTCTTATGTGTTGAGCTGTTTGTGCTTCCCTCCAGTCAGCCTGTTTCTTAACAGCCCTGATGATTGTACCCACTTTTCTATTTTTGGTATCAAATATGATACCATCTTTGAAGTGATCCACCAGTTTTGACTGCAAGCTCTGTGGGTCGTAATTTATTTCACGCCCACTACACTCCATAAGAATGTCCATGTATCTTTTGTATAGAGATAGCAATGATTCTTCTTGCATTCCATTAACAATGATGCACTGCATGTACTTAACAAGTCTTGAAAAGGCAACCTGGTGACTGTCCCTCAACTGACAGTATTCACATTTTATACCTGTGCCCTTTATTCGTTCTGCCTTTTTTACATACTTGTTCTTACAGCTGTTGTTGTACTTCACTTCTTTGGTATGAGATCAATACTGCCTACCATCATATCCATTTGTCGATCATTCATTTCTTTTGCTGTGTTTTTTATGCTGTCTGCTGCCCCATAAGTTACTAATGTTGTATGATATTCAAAAGCCTCCTTTTGACCCAGGATTCCTTTTCCTGTATGATTTGCAAAACATATATTCATTTGGGAATATGCCTGATATAGGTGCTGCAGATTCAGATAGAACACTATGAACTTGGGAGCGAAGCATTTTTCTGTATGACTCTACGATGTCCTTTTTAATAGTTTCATCAGCTGCAAGTTTACCGGAACTCTTATATGCAGTGAAGTTCTTGTATCAGATATAATGGTACCCATGGCTGCTGGAGTAACATTCAGGCAATTCAAGATACACCATGTTGTACTTTGACAGCGTTTGACTAGAACGCCTTTCCTTTGCATAAACTACTTTCTCCCAATGAGCATCATCAAAAGGTAGCAGGTCTCCATGGTCTGTGCTAACTCCTAGATCAGTGTGTAGGATGCATTGCCTGTGAGGTTTGTGACAAGTCATGCTAGCCATATCTGAAACATTAAATAAATTACATTAATAACTAAGTAAACCATGTCTATTAAATAAATTAGATAAATTAAAGAAATAACTAAGTAAAGAGTCTATTACATAAATGTAAAACTTGTAGTTACTCTTAAGAAAGTGCATTTTACAAGAAAATGTATAACTATGGATTAATAAGAGTTATAAATTTGGATTCTATACACTTTTTTACATGAGAAACAGTCATCAAACCTTTCGGACCCAGACACATAGATAAATGCTCCAGGCTCCTGCTGTAATGTGCTTTTTAGAACAAAACAAAAGTATTGGGAGGCCGGTGAAGAAGCAGGTCGACTACTAGCCATTAGGCTAAAGAGAACATAGGAACATGATGGCAGAAAAGGACTGCTGGGCCCACCAAGTCTGCCCAGTTTGCGTAGACATCCACTAGGCCTTTTCTGTAGTTCTCCCCCCTTATGCCATCCAGTGTTTAATTTGTAAAGAAAGAGGTGCCAGGGCTCTGAGTCAAAACCCCAAATGCCAGGGGTCTGGGTCCGCCAGACTCCCAGAAGCTGTGGGTTTTTAGATGTACTATGGTGAGCTTTGGGCTTATATTGCAGATAAAACACATTTCTGTGTTAGGTTCCCTACACCTGATTCCAGGGGAATTATTTTCTTTTTTTTGGGGGGGGGGGTCAAGGTATTGGACAGTCTGGTTGACAGCTGCAGGATTGTGGGTATGTAGAATTCAATGGCAAGGTGCTATGCCTTTGACCCAAAGGTCAGGGGTCTGGGGTCAGTAGGCCACCAGAAGATCTTTGGTTTTAGATGCTCTTTGGGGAGTTTTGGGGCTTTTATTGAAGATAAAGTACACCTCTGTTACAGGTTACCTGAAAGTTAGGGTACTGGAGACTCTGGCTGACCTTACTAAGCAATAAAATCTACCACATAGCATCTAGCATGGTACAAGTAGCAGCAGAGCCAATTAAAACTGAAGCATGAAAAGGTTTTATAGGTAAAGGATCATGGGCATGTAGAAGCAATGGCATAGTACTGTGATCCAAATGCCAGGGGAGTGGGGGCCAGTAGGGCCCTGGAAGCTCTTGGGTTTTAGATGCTCTGTGATGAGTTTGGGGTCCATTATTGAAGATAAAGCACACTTCTGTTAAGATTCCCTAGTAGGGGACCTGTAATAGAAGTGTGCTTTATCTTCTATAAAAGACCCAAAACTCACCACAGTGTATTTAATCCTAGAGATTCTGGCCAACCCCTGAATCCAGGGGAAGAATTTTTTTCCCACTTGGAATTAGGGTATTTGAGACTCTGGCTAACCTTATTAAGCAATAAAATGTACCACAGCTCATCTTGCAGGGTCCAGTTTTCAGTTGGTGGCTGTAAAAGCCATTCAAACTGAGGCATGACAAGTTTTCTATAGGTAAAGGATTGTGGGCATGTAGAATGCAATAGCAAAGTGCTGGGGCCCCAAGGACTCTGTAGCATCAGTGTGTGTGGCCCTGCAATGGAACCTTACCGTGAGCTCGCAGTTTATAAACTGATCAGCAATTACCAAAATGAGTTTAATGCAGCAGCAATAAGTGGCCAATAAAAAAGAAAATGGAATATAATTTCAAAGTAAATTGAAAAAATTGCAGAAGGTACACTAAGGAGCCTGAACACATGTTCACATTGACAAGTAAAGTAACAAAAATGTTACTTTACAGTTTATGCAGGTTCTGAATAAACAATCCAATTAATACAGCAGGTGTGCAATTGGACTGGAATATTACAGCATTACAGCATTTTGACTATAACATTATAACTATATGCTCCTGCAGTTGTTACAATGGGAGGTTAGCTGCTCAAGTAAGAACAACATCTCATCATATTACAGGGTCTAAGACTTATTGAATCCCTGGCCACTGTGCAACATACAATAGCAGGGCAAAGTTGTACCCTGCTAGATGCTCTGTGGTACATATTGTTGTTGCTTAATAAGGTCAGTGAGAGTCTCCAATACCCTGACTCTGTCCAGTTGAAAATAAATATTTCTTTCCCAGGAGTCGGGGTAGGGAACCTGTAACTAACAGAAGTGTGTTTTATCTTCAATAAAAGCCACAATACTCAAAACCATAGACGTGCGTGGGGGGGGAGGGGGCTACCCTGGCCCCGGCCCCCCTGTTAAAAATCATCCTCCAACAAAATTATACTATAAATATATGTGGCCCCAGACCTTCCTAGCTTTGTGGGGATTCTGGCCCCCCTTGTTCACTGACTCTGCGCACTCCTCTGCTCAAAACAGACCATCTAGTCAGAACAGGATACTCAAATGTCTAGCATTGTTCCTCAGCCTTTAACCTAAGGGTTTATTTATTATTTTTTGTTTTTCAGCTGGTGGAGTGGGAACTGGAAAGTATAATTATTAATGAACCCAGAGAGTCTGCTGTATGTACCAAGCTCACACACTGCTGCTCCTTTGCCTTTCCTTTGCCTTTCTTATTTAACCTTTTTTTTGGTCAGCCTATTTTATTTTATACCCAGTATATCTGCTGTATGTACCAAACTCACACAGAGACACAGCTTCTCTTACACGTACGAGTTTTTCTGGGTGGTGGTGAATTACTTGGTATCAGCACCAGAGCCCCTGTCTAATGACAAGTATGGTAGGAATGAAACAGTAGGTTGGCAGTCTACCAGATGTACCACCAGTCTCACACAGCTCCTCAGCCTTTGTATAGCCTTAGGGGGTTAATTTTTAATTCAGCTTGTGGAGAACTAAGAAAAGTAATTAATCAAAGCCTGGCAAATTAACAGCTGAAGTTGCCAAGCTCATACACAACTGAACTGATGAGTTCTCTGCTCAGGCAACAAAACGTGTCAGCCGCAATGCAGTCTGCTACTTTACTCTAAATTGTTTGAAGAATCAAGGTTTTAAATATTTTTTCTTTTATTTTGCTACTTATTTTAGGTTACTTTTAGGTAGTACATTTCAATTTCTGGCCTGAAGCACAGAAGCAGGCTTCTTCTGTTCTGCCCTGTACTTCTCCTTCATTACTTCCTTGCCTTCTGGCTTCTGCCTAAATGCTTCACCACTTCAGAGTACCCCGAATGTTGCTGGCTTCCTTGAATCTCCTCCCCAAGCCAGGTATCTACTGCCAAATGACTGTCCCAGTCACTCCCAGCCACAGCTTCTTTCCCACCACCTGGGTGTTCTGTTTCCCGATCCCTTGGTCGTCCCACTCCCTGCCTTGCCCACTCGATGGCCGACTTTCCTTTCTCCTTTTTTAATTTTTCTCCTTTTTTAATTAAACAACCCCTGACAGAGTCCTCAAACTCAGTACAACTTAACAACTCCTCAAGTAAATTTAACTTGCAGAATAATTAATTTTTTATTCAGAGTCCATCAGTATGCAGATTATTTTCCTTCATGATGAGATGACAGTAGATGCAGCCACAGCCTGCAAAAGACGATGACCACTGACTCCTCCCATGACGTTCACATGCAACATGAGACACCTGACCACAGAACAGTTGGTCAGGAGATGCCCATACTGTGTGTCTAGTAATAAAGCACAAGCATGCAAATGCAAGGTGGTCATGCACACCATCACTGGCAACCCCAACCCGCTCCAGAGCAAGGAACGTGGAAGCAAGCAGCATAGAGGAAGCAAACAGCAGCAGGCAGCAGCTCAGTTGAGAGGACGACTGCAAGGAGCTAGAGCTGACTGCGATATGCACCACTGCAGCACCACGGCAGCACAAACAAATCAGCCAGCTTTGAACAGTGACTATACACACACTAAAAACAATATTTAAAGTGCAGTGTCAGGAAGAAGAGGTGTCAGGGCTCAGTCTTGGCATGAAAAGAGGTGCCGGGGCTGAGCCCTGGCAAACCCTGGCACAAATTAAGCACTGATGCCATCCCTACCCTGTACTTATCCCATGTCCTCTTGAACCCTCCCATCATCTTCTCCTTCACCACCTCACATGGCAGCCCATTCCAGCTGCCCACCACCCTGTCTTTGAAGAAGTACTTTCTGATGTTTCCTCTAAATCCCCCCCCATTTGGAAGTTGTGTCCCCTCACCCTATGCCTCTCCTTTAAATGGAAAAGACTCTCCACAAGCTCTTTGTTGATACCCCTTAGGTATTTAAATGTCTCAGTTATGTCACCCCTCTCCCTCCTCTGCTCCAGTGAGTACATGTCTAGGTTCTTTAGTCTCTCCTCATATGGTAAGTGGTCGAGCCTCCTTTCCATCTTTGTTGCCCTCCTCTGAATCCTCTCCATCCTCTCCACATCCTTCTTTAGGTATGGCCTCCAGAACTGGACCCCATACTCCAGGTGCAGCCTGACCAGCTGGGTGTACAAGGGAATTATGACATCCTTCCTTCAGCTCAAGTCCCCCTCCCTATGCAGCCATGCATCCTGCTGGCTCTTGCCACTGCCCTTCTGTACTGCTTTGCCACCTTCAGTTCCAGTAAAATAATGATGTTCAGGTCCCTTTCCTCTTGTGCTTCCTCCAGGAGCCTGCCTCCCATTTAATACTCTGCTTTCCCATTCTTTCTGCATAAATGCATGACCCTACATTTTGTCATATTGAACGACAGTTGCCACACTCTTGATCACTCCTCCAACCTCTTCAGATCTCTGCACATCATCTCAACCCCCTCCTTCATTTACACTCTATTGCAGACATTTGTGTCATCTGCAATTAGACTCACCCTCCCCTCCAGACCCTCTGCTGTGTCTCCTATAAAGACATTGAACAGTAGTGGCCCCAACATTGATCCCAGGGAACCTGCTGATGACTGCGGTCTCCTTTGAGGGTACCCCATTGACAATACCCTCTGTGTTCTGCCCTCCAACAATCCTGTACCCACCTTATTACCACTACCCCCAAACCCAGACAGCCCACCCATTTTGGGCAAAAGCCTCTTGTAAGGCACTGAGTGAAATGCTTTTCTAAAATCAAGGTAGACCACGTCCACTGAGTCCCCCCAGATTCACCACCTTGGTGACCCAGTCAAAGAAATCAAACAAGTTAATTTGACTGGATCTGTCTTTGGTGAACCCATGCTGCCTTGGGTCCTGAAGGCCCTTTACCTCCAGGTAGTTAATGATTCTGTTCTTGAGCAGTTTTTCCATGAGCTTGCCAACTACTGATGTCAAACTCACTGGCCTGTAGTTGCTCACCTCTCCCCCCCTTTGTGAAGGGGTACCATATCTGCATGTTTCCAATCTTTAGGTACCCCCCCAACCTTAAGGAATTGTTGAACATGGTGAATAGGGAAAATACAACGGCAAAATATCATAACAGGTGTGAAGAAAAAAAGTAGGGGTGACACTCACAAAATATAAAGAAATTAACAATGAGTTCTATGAGCTGGCCCAGTGGTACTGAGGGCTGAGGAGCTGGACACCACACCTCGTGCAACACCGGTGACCCAGGCTCAGGAACGAGCCCGGGGCATCAGGGGTTGGCAGGGGCAGGGAAGGATTGAGCACCTGGCGGACTGTTCTCCTTTCCCGGGGTGGGGGGGACTAGGCTGGCTGCTGTAATTGTGGCTCCTAATGGTGGATAGAGGGTACAGCTTCAGTAGCTTGCAGCATTGCATGGGAGAGCTGTGGCAGAAGTCTTACGAAGGTGCGTGGGAGCATGCACCCTGCATGCAGGACGTCATTGCCTGACTGAGCTCGGGGAATGCAGAACAAAGGAAATACCCCGATCCTGGTAGGCGAAGGTGGAGTCCAGGAGCCACCCCCAATGCCCAACGTTGAGTGTGTTGGCTGTCACTGGTGCTCCCTCCAATCCCTGGACACCCATCCAGATTCTCAGAAAGGTCCTTAGTGGAGAATGGCGGTACTACCCCGGAGGGCTTAAATCCGGGGGAACGGGTGCCAGAGGAGTGGAGTTGGAGCTAGGCTAACCGGGTGGTAGGACTGAGCCTTCAGATTGGGTGGGATGGAGATGTGCTGAGAGATGCCACAGGAGAGAGTCTAGGACCAGAGAAAGGAGAGGTAAATAAAGTTCACAAAAAAAAACAAACAAAAGAACAAAAAACAATGAGTTCTGTAAGTTTTTTCAGAATATATACTCAAATAAAGGGAATCCATCGCCTGATAAATTAGATGACTTTTTTAAAAGTATAAAACTGTCCTCACTGCAACACAAGGATAGAGAGGCACTAGGTCGAAGTATCTCCCTAGAGGAAATACAACTAACTGTGCAAGATTTTCCATCAGGTAAGACACCAGGGCCTGATGAATTCCCAGGGGAATACTACAAAAAGCTGGCACATTCATTGCTACAGCAGGAAAAGTGGTTTAAGGACCACAGACTTGTCTTGAATTATAAAAAGATTAAGATCATGTTGTTCTCTACCCACCAAAGCAAACTCAGAACCTCCCCCCTTGCAGTCATGAATGATGGTGGTACCACTCTTGAGCTTGTTCAGCATTTCAAATGCCTAGGCATCACAATTGATTCCTCCCTTTCATATGCTGAGCACATTGACATTACTGTAAGGGCCATCAATACAAGAATTGGGATCCTACGCTGGCACAGGCACTGTCTGGGCACAGCCATCAACTCTGAGCATTGCCATCAATAGTTCAATTGTCTAACTCATTGATTATGGACTGGTGATCTATGAATCTGCAACAGAAACAGCCCTGCACCGCATCTATACTGCCCTGAATAAAGCCTGTTGTCTCCTCACAGGTGTGGCTAGACTCACACACACCTGTGATCTCTATACCATGGCTGGCGGGCTACAGCTCAGTGGAAGAATCAGATACCAATCTTGCCTCCACGCCAAAAAAGTCTCCCTAAATATTCTACCACCAGGAGTACAGAACCTACAGACCCCTCTCCAGAGCTCAAAACAAACCAGAAGCACTGCCTCTCAAATTTTCCATGTGCCAATGTGCTGCACTACTTTGGCTCAGTGGTGATTCTCCTAACAGAACCCCTCTGGTCAAACGTACTGCCTCAAGACATTTCTGATGTCACAAAGATTGGTGCTTTCAAACATAAACTACACCAACACCTTCTTGCAATGGGTAGCTGTGCCTTCTCCCACTAAGACCCACCTCAACTCAATCCCATCTGCTGAAGTCTGTAATCACCCACTAGCACTTAGCTAGCCTGTCATTTGTTCCACTGGGTAGCCCGGACTCTGCACTTCATCGACCCATCACCCTTCTGCCATGGCACTGTCACACCCCACCCCACCTCTCTTACCTATCTTATCCACTTCCCACATCCTCCTACCCATCCTTTTACCTTTACATCTCCCTTCCTCTCCTCTCCTCTCCTCTCTATCTCCTCCCTCTGTATTCACTCCTAATGCTATATGTTTCTCCAGGACATGCGCATACATTGTACAGTGCCTTAGTAGAGTCTACCCCTGTGCATTAATTGTATTATTGAACCATAACATTTATATGTGTAGGTTGTCACCATCTCTGAACCACTCCGTATTTGTCAACTGACATGGAACCAATTAATGAGCATCTGATCAATGGTGTTATCTAAGATTTCAATAAATAAAAATGAAAACAAATAAGCTGTATATGGCATTGCAGGAAGCATGGGACAATAACTCCCTTGCTACTACCATGAGGCAGGCCCACTTTACACTGATCCATAAGAAAGACAAGGACAGTCTGGACTGTGCCAGTTATAGGCCAGTTTCACTAATGAACCCTGATTATAAAATACTAGCTAAGGCACTGGCCAGGAGAGTGCAAGCTGTCGTAACTAAACTGGTGGGTCAAGAACAGGTTGGCTTTATTAAAGGGACACATTCATGGCCATTGGTCACCACAGTCTGAAAGCCCCCAAAAAGCTCTTTCAAATGTGGTATTGGGCTTACCTGTAGCTGGAAGCACTCCAGAGATACAGATGACCGAGTCTGTTCAGTATTAATACTACATTACAGCCATTTTTAGAACATTGTGATGTCACTGACGAACAAGCTGTACTTAACCACACTGACTTAAGCACAACCTGTTCATCAGTGACATCAAAATATTCTAAAAATGGCTCTAATGTAGTATTAATACTGAACAAACTATCTTTGGGGTGCTTCCAGCTACAGATGAGGCCAATACTTCATTTGAAAGTGCTTTTGTGGGCTTTCAGACTGTGATGCCCACTGGGCTGGAATGTACCCCTTTAAGAACAGGTCTGAAGCTGATAGTGTTTGTAGATTACTTAACCTGATTTGGTCAGCCAGTAAAGGAAAACGGTCTTATGTAATGATGTCACTTGACATACTTAAGGCATTTGACTCAGTGAATTGGGCATATATGTCAAGAACTTTGAACAAATTTGGTTGCGGGAAGGATTTTTCCAAGTGGGTAGTAATGTTATATGATAAGTCAGGTCTTAACAAATGGTATGCTGTCCCACTAAATTGAGTTTACCTGTAGCACAAGGCAAGGATGTCTACTCTATCCTATCTTTTTATTCCTGCCTTCGAGCCCCTTATACAAACAATTAATATCCACCCAGGAGTCAAAGGCATAGCATTTTGGAAAATGGAGCACAAGGCCTTTGCTTTCACAGATGATTTATTACTGGCAATATACACAGACCCATACATTCATGTCAATTTATAATAGCTATATTGACAACCTTTGAAGGATTCTCAGGACTTAACATAAACTGGGGATAAACACAACTGTTACATAATTGTTTTTCTTCACTAACCATGAGTCTTTTAGAGGGTATTCTTGACAGAAAATGGTTTAAGTCCAGCATTACATATTTAGGTTTATGAATCACCACCAATTTAAAAGAAACTGTAAACCTTAATTAAGAACCATTGATAAAAGATATTGAGTTGGATCTGTCTAGGTGGGGGAAGCTTAATCTATCACTGTGGGGTAAGGTAAACACAATTAAAATGAACATTGCACCAAGACTGTTCTATCTGTTTCAAAACTTTCCTGTTCTTTTGGGGAAAAAGATTCACAAAAGACTTGATCAAATAATAAAATCTTCCTATGGCAAGGGAAATCGCCCAGCCTAGGACTTTTTAAATTGAGAGTTTGTGCCTCCGGGAGTTTTGCCTTGCCATGGAGGGAGCAATATCAGATTGGTTTTATGCTGAAGCATCCACTGAAGCATTTAGAAAATCCACACCTTAATTCCAATGGGGAGCCACAGCCCTTATGGTTAGCCATGGAGAAAAATATACTTACACTCAACTCCCTCTTTGATTATGTATATATTCCACAACAAGGTTCTGTATTAGCATTAAAAAAATCAATGGCATTATAAATCCCAGCATGGTACCATTGGACCTAATACCAATCTGGGGAACTCATGACTAGCAAGGGACAATAAAGCCCTTTCTAATACAGAATGGATACGGTCAGGCATTACCAGAATTGTCCATGTAGTGGATGCACATACTAGAATCTTACTCCCATTCCAGGAACTCAGGGAAAGACACAGAATGCATGGGTGCAAATTCCATTATTATTTACAATTAATGGAGTCCTTAAGAAGGTCTGGTATTCTAAATAATAACTACGCTCTACCAGCATGTGAGGAGCGGGAGCATCTGATTACTATAACCTCACTTAAAAGGGGAGCAGGGATCATATATAAAATGCTGACCTATAATTTAACATCTTCATGCTTGACTATTAAGGCCAAAAGAAAATGGGAGGAAGAACTGGACCATAGAATAGCAGATGAGGATTGGGATCTGATATGGGAACTCGCCTCCAAGAGCCACAAAGAGCTACAAGGTAGGTTAATTCAGTTCAAAATCCTACATAGATACTACCCTAAGCCCAGGGAAGCTATTCTTAATGGAGTAGTTAAGCAATGCTAATTGTTGGAGGTGTGGCAACCCCAACGTGGGCTTAGCACATATGCTGCAAGATTGCACCAAGATTCAAACAATTTGGAAAGAAATACTAGCTATATGTCATAAAGTTACAGGACATAGCATCCCATTCTCCCCATTAACTTTTTTTCTTGGACTGTTCCCAGAATCATCAGAATTGGACAAATACCAAAAAAACATGGGTCTGGCAGGCATCGCTCAGTATTAAATGACTTATTCTACAACACTGGAAAGACACCTCCATACCCTCCATTAGTGAATGGTTTACACTGATGGTCTTCTTAGACATTTTGCATAAATTTTGGTCACCATTTTGGGATATGGCCTAATGAATGTGAGTGAGTTGGAAACTAAGATTTGGATACTGAATATAAATGTTGTTCAATGCTTCACCCTATGAACAAATATTTAGGAAAAACAGTTATGCCATTGGCTAGAAATCTTTTAGTGGTTAGAAAGTTGAATCTGATTTATTATTAGATAACTGTATTTTGCTATAATCAACCATAGTTTAAAATGAATTGATTAGCCTTTATATATTTTTGTTTGTCTCCTATATCTGTGATTTTGAAAATATACTGTAATTTGCTGTAATTTGAAAAACTTCATAAAAACTATTATGGGAAAAAAAAAGAAGAAACTACAAATGAGGGTACTCTATAGATCTCCAGGAAAGGAGGAAGACAAGGAGCTAGGGGCAGAACTAGAAAGGGGAGTGGCAAAGGAGGAGGTGATGGTGTGGGAGATATAAAACTACCAGATATTGATTGGGTCTGTCCAATGGCCAGAAGTTCTAGAAGTTAGGACCTACTGGGTACATTGCAGAACTGCCAGTTGGTGCAGCTGGTCAAGGAATCCACTAGGCAGGCTGCCATTCTTGATGTGGTACTCACCAACTCAGAAGTGGTAGGAGGAGTGAGGGTAGGGGAGCCACGAGGGTCCAGTGACCATAACTCTATATGAATTGACCTGGCCCTTGGGACAAATAAGCCCTCATCACAGGCTGAAGTCCTAGATTTCAGAAGGGCAGACTTCAACCAGATGAGGGAGGCAATGCAGGACATGTTAGCTGGAGTGGACAGCATCAGGGATGTGCAGGAAAGATAAGGGGCAATTCTTGAAGCAACAGAATCTTGCATGAGAATGGTAATCAAAACAAAAAAGTTCAAGAGACCAATATAGTTCTATGGAAAGGCCAGGGAAGCTGTGACAGACAAAAACAAGGCCTTCATTAGGTAGAAGGAGAAAGAAGGGAAGGAAGAATTGGGAGAGTTAGCAGTCCGATTGAAAAAGGTCCCAGGGCCAGATGGGATGCATCTGAGGGTGCACAAAAAAACTGGCAGCAGAACAAACCGAACCCCTGCTGGGACTATTCAGTGGCTCAATTCAGACAAGAGTAGTTCCATAAGACAGTTGGGTAGCAGATGTAGTCCTGCCCCATAGGTGGTTGGACAAGTAGCAACAGGGTAACTACAGACATGTCAGTCTTACCTCTATTGTGGGTAAACTGATGGAGACGTATGTCAAAGAAGACCCTATGAACTTCCTGGAGAACAGTTAACTCTAACATAGTAAACAGCATGGGTTTGTGGCAGGAAGGTCTTGTCCGACCAATTGATAGTTTTCTTTGATTGGGTAATGAGGGTACTGGATAAAGGCCATGTTGTGGATTTACTCTACTTTGGTTTCAGCAAAGCTTTCCACTCAGCATCTGAAGGTTGCTGAAGAAGCTAAAGGATCTGGGTACAGTGAAAGACATAGATGGATGAGAAACTGGTTGGAAGGGAGATAGCAGAGAGTTGTGGTTAATGGAGTCAAATCAGAAGAGAGGGATGTCACCTGTGGGTGCCACTAGGATCAGTCCTGGGTCAAGTCCTTTTCAATATGTTGATTAGCAGCATTGGATTCCAGGGCAAGATGTGTCTCTTTGCAGATGACATTAAGCTCCATGCAGGGTAGACAGTGAGGAGGGGATTAGGAAGATGCAGAGAGACTTGCAAAAGTAAGAGAGGTGATCAAAGATTTAGCAGTTGAAATTCAATGCCATAAAATGCAAAGTGATTCACATAGGGAACAAGAACCCAAGGACAGAGTACTGGATGGGGGGAGGGGGTAAAGCTGTGCATGACCTCTGAGGAAAGAGATGTAGGGGTCATCATCAGTGATTACTGAAAACATTCAAACCGGTGTAACAAGGTCTACTGTACAGTAGGGCAAAGAGGATGCTGGGATGTATAGGAAGGGGTATTAACAGCAGAAGGAAGGAGATATAACAGCCTGGTGGTGTAGAGGGCTGAGGCATTACTGTCTTACATGCCATCACTCTGGCCACCTGGGTTTGGGAACAAACCCAGGTAGTTTGGGTGGCTGGCCGGTGGGAGAAATACAGAGCATGCTCTGGACTGAACTCCTCCTTCAGGGGAGGGTGGCTTGTTGCCTCCACTGTGATGATGGCACCTAGGTGATCACTAGTGGTGCTCTGACAGTGGAGACATGGCACAGGAGGGTGGGTATCATGGGGCTGTGATGCACACATCTCTATGCATCCTTGTTAGCCCTAGCCTGGTGAGGTGCCTGTGGGGAGGGACGAAATATGGCAGAAAATGCCAACACCAGACAGGATGATACCATGCCTTTTCACAGGCCCTGCACCATCTACTTGGCTGCCCTCTGCAACATCCAATACCCAGCTCCTCCTGGGATTAGCAGGGTGTCACGGGGGCCCCACCATTGGGAGCAATCCATGGAGCACTGGGCATCGGGATGGTAAGTCCCAGAGATAACAGGTGACAGGGCTGAGGGTAAGCAACAAGCTGATGGTGACTGGGTGAGGATTAAGTGGCAAAAAAGCATGCTAAATTTAAAACAAAAGAAGGAAGGAGTATTATTACCTCTCTGTAGATCACTGGTGAGGCCCCACCTGGAGTACTGTGCCCAGTTCTGGAGTCTTCACCTAAGGAAGGATAATGACAGGCTGGAAACAGTGACATGAATGTACAAGGGTATACGCTCTTCAGGAGGAACAGGGTCAGTAGGATGGGGGAGTGATACTCTACATGAGGGGAAAGGATTCAGGTGACAGAGATACCGGGCAGGTGGGGGGACAGAGAGGCTTTATGGATGTTGTTAACCACAGGAAGGGGGTTCATGCTGAAGTGGTCTTCAGGTCACTGGGGCAGCATGAGAGTGTGGATGGACAGATGATGGATGAGATACTAAGGGTAGCAACTAGGGGAGAGGTGCTGCTGATGGGGGACTTTAACCTACCAGATATGGTGTGGGACATGCTGCCAGCAGTATCTTCTAGAAGCAGGGTGATCCTGGATTCCTTTCAAGTGGCCTTGCTCAAACAGCTGGTAAGGGGGCCAATGAGGGAAGGAGTGGTACTAGATGTGGTGCTCACAAATGGGGATAGGGTGGGGTAGATATCAGTGGGGGAAAACCTCAGAACAAGTGATCATGGTACTGTGTGGTTCACAGTACCTACGTCTGCCACCATAAATTGGACCAAGGTGAAGGTGCTCGACTTCAGAAGAGCAAATTTTAGCAGGATGGGGGTATATGCTCATCAGGCACTGGAAGGAGTAGGAGCAATTGAGTGGGTGGAAGACATGTGGGACTCCATAAACGGGGCCATAGTAGGTGCCACAAACCTCTTTGCAAGGAAGGTAAACAAAAATAGGGGGAAGTGGAGGCCTGTATGGTACAGCAGGGAAATCAAGAGTAGCATCAAAGCTAAGAGAAGAGCATTCAGGAGGTTTAAAATGACCCAGCGGGTGGAGGATTGGGAAGAATATCAGGCTAGAAAGAGGGACACAGGCAGGGAAGTATGGTGATCAAAGGCAAGGATGGAGGAGAACATTGCCAGGGAGGTTAACAAGGGAGACAAGACCTTCTTTAGGTATATAGCTGAAAGGAGGTGAGTGGAGAAGGGGACTCACAGCCTGAAAAATGAGTTGGAGAAAAGGTGATGGGGGAGCAAGAGAAGGCTGAACTGCTGAACAGATACTTCTGTTCAGCATTCATGAAGGAAGAGAAGTGGAAGGGGGATAGCCACAGGATAGCGTTGGTTGCAGGGGAAGGGGTGGACATGAGTACATTTTAGGAGGAGGAGATCCTAAATCAGCTTAAGGATTTAAAGGTAGACAAGGCCATGGGACCAGATGAGATGCATCCTAGGGTTTGGAAGGAAATGAGGGAAGTACTGGCTTCTCCCTTAACTGCCCTATTCAACAACTACTTAAGATCAAGCATGATACCTAATGACTGGAAAAGGGTGGATGTAGTGCTCCTTCACAAGGGAGGGGTGAAGGAGGAGGAGGTGGGGAACTACAGGCCATTGAGTTTGACATCAGTGGTTGGTAAGCTCATGGAAAAGCTACTCAAAGACAGAATCAACAGTTACCTAGAGGCAAGCGGCCTTAGGGACCCAAGGTAACATGGGTTCACTGAGAGTAGATCCTGTCAGACGAACTTACTAGAGTTTTTTGACTTTGTCACTAAGGTGGTGGATAAAGGGGGCTCAGTGGACGTGGTCTATCTTGATTTTAGAAAGGCGTTTGACTCAGTGCCACACATGAGGTTATTACACAAAATGGATTGCCTAGTGCTGAGGGAGAGGATAATAAAGTGAGTCAGAAACTGGCTGTAGGGAGAACACAGAGGTTGTTGGTAAATGGGGCACCACTGGGGGAGTCTGCGGTCATTAGTGGAGTCCCCCAAGAGTCAGTGCTGGTGCCTCTTCTGTTTAACATCTTTATAGGGGATATAGCAGAGGGGATGGAGGGAAGGATAAGTCTGTTTTCAGATGAAGTAAAGGTCTGCAACAGAGTGGACTTCCAGAAAGGGGTGGAAGTGATGCATAAAGATCTGAAGAGGTTGGAGAAATGGTCCGAGCAGTGGCAATTGTCATTCAACACAGCAAAGTGCAAGATCATGCACTTAGGCAGAAAAAACAGGAAAGTGGAATACAGGTTGGGGGGTAGAACCCTGCAGGTTACAGAGGAGGAAAATGACCT
Source organism: Neoceratodus forsteri (assembly GCA_016271365.2). NCBI lineage: Eukaryota > Metazoa > Chordata > Ceratodontiformes > Ceratodontidae > Neoceratodus > Neoceratodus forsteri. The sequence goes on from CM028136.1 coordinate 92,156,686, forward strand.
GGTTGTCATCATCTCACATGACATGAGGGTGGGGAAGCACTGTGGAGGGGCAGTGGCAAGAGCCAGTGGGATATTGGGTTTTATAGGGAGGACAATTTCCAGCAGGAAGAGAGAGGTCATAGTTCCTCTGTACACCCAGCTGGTTAGGCCGCACCTGGAGTATGGTGTCCAATTTTGGAGTCCATACCTCAGGAGATGTGTGGCAAGGTTGGAACAAGTCCAGAGGACAGCAACAAAGATGGTGAGGGGGCTAGATTACTTACCATAGGAGAAGAGATTGGAGGACCTGGGCATGTACTCGCTGGAGTAAAGGAGGGAGAGGGGTGACATGATTGAGACATTTAAGTACTTCAAGGGTTTCAACAACGTGCCAATGGAGAGCATCTTCCAGCTGAAGAAGAGGCCTAGGGTGAGAGGACATGAATTCCAAATGGGGGGGGTGAATTTAGAAGCAATTCTAGGAAGTACTTCTTCAATGAAAGGGTGGTGGAAAAGTGGAACTGGCTGCCGAGGGAGGTGGTGGGGAAAAGACAGTGGGAGGATTCAAGAGGGCATGGGATAAACACAAGGGAATGCTGGGTGGGGGGAGGTCTATTGTAGAGGCCTATGGGGCTACTTAGGCAAACTGGGCAGACTGGGTGGGCCTGGCAGTCCTTTTCTCCCATCACATTTCCATGTTCCTATCTTAATGAACAGCTCATTGGTATTCATGAGTAACTCACTAATATTAACAAGTAGCTTGCCAATATTAATAAGTAGCGCATTGATATTCATGAGTAGCTCATTAATATTCATTAGCAGCTCATCTTGATATATATATATATATATATATATATATATATATATTCAGCAATGATTGGTGCTCTTTAAGCAAATAGTTTTGAGGCTTCTGCACTGCGGCCCTTAGGTCTCATCTAAGTGATTTCTTGGTCCTGGAGCACCGCGGCAGCTCTTAAGGCACCACTTTTCTGGCTAGAAAATGGATTCATGCCAAAGTGCATGTAACGCCGGTCAGCTCGCACATTTTCAGTGGTGCTGCAAGCAGTTCTGTGCCTCTGATCCTCGTGCAACTCTTTACAAGTAGAAATATTATGTGGGGCTAGAAAGAGACTGAAACATCCTGAGGGATTTCGACCAACTTGGCAATGAGGAAACAGTGTTAACCCACTTTCAATTGAGCCAAGAATGTGTGAGATGACAGTCCGCGCAAGTGTATTGGTCTGCATCCTTTTTGTTGCCAGAAAAGACGCACATCAGGAGCTCCCCCATTGCTCCCATACCCTGTGATCACTTAGCTAGCTTACAGAGACATGAGGGAAGCGGTGCAGAAGTGTAAAAAGTACTTGTTGAAAGAGTGCCAATGACTGCCCTGAGACTAAATATGTACATAAGAATGAACTGCCTATTAATTGAGGCTTATTAATATTTATGAGCAGCTCATTAATATCAATTAATGGGTCATTATTGTTAATGATCAGCTCATTAGTATTCATGAACAGCTCATTCATATCAATATAACAGTTCATTAATATTAATGAGCAGCACACTGATATTCACGAGCAGCTCATTAATATTCGTTACCAGCTCAGTTTGATGTATATATTCAGTCCCCCAGCTGTCATTGTTGCTTTTTTAAACAAATAGTCTAGAGGATTCTGCATCGTGGGCCCTCATGTCTCAGATAGGTGATTTTTGGGTCCGGGAGCACTGCGGCAGCTCCTAGGAACCGCTATCATGGTGAGAAAATGGATGCATGCCAATGTGCTTCTCCAGACCATCAACTTGAATATTTTCAGTGCAGCTGCAAGTGTTTCTGTGTCTCTGCTCCTCCAGCAACTGTTTACAAGGACAAATGTTATGTGGTCCAGACAGAGACAGAAATGCCTTGAGGGATTCATACCAACTCAGCAATGAGGACATGGTGCAAAACATCTTATAGCCGAACTGAGAATGTGTGAGTTGACAGTCCACACATATGTGTTGGTCTGCATTATTTTTCTTGCCACAATAGAGGCACATCAGGAGCTCCCCTTTTGCTCCCATACCCTTAGATCACTTAGCTAGCTTTACAGAGATACAAGGATAGTGGTGCAGAAGCAGTAAAAGTATTTATTTAAATTGCACTAATCACTACTTTGAGACTGAATATGTACATGAGATTGTGCTGTCATTAATAGGAGGTTACTAATATTAATGAATATCTCATTTATATTAATGAGCAGTTCATTATTATTTAATGAAGACCTCATCGGTATTCTAGAGTAGCTCATTAATATAAATGAACTACTCATTAATATTAATGAACAGCTCATTAATTCTCATGAGTGGCTCATTAATGTTCATTAGCAACTCATTTTGTTATTTTTATTGAAACTTTTTTGCCCCAATTGTTTAACCAGGAGTAGCACACTATACTGAAATCTTGTTTACATGTGTGACCTGGGAGCACAGGAAAGTTAATTGACTTGCTTAGGGTCACACAGTATGCAAGTGGGGGTTGTGGGACTCAAACCCAAGTCTCAAGATTTGCAGCTCAGAGCCTTAATCCACTGCACTCTACTGCCTCCCTAGAGCAGTCATTAGTGCTCTTTAAGGAAATAGTTTTGAGGCTTCTGCATCATGGTCCTTAAGTCTCATCTAAGTGATTTTGTTGGTACTGGAGCACCGTGGCAGCTCCTGAAGAACTGCTGTTGTGGCCAGAAAATTGATTAATTGTAAAGCGAAAGTGCGGTCTGTCAGCTCACACATTTTCAATGGTGCTGCAAGCAGTTCTGGGTCTCTACTCCTCCTGCAACTTTTTATAAGGAGAAACATTATGTAGGGCCAGAGAGAGAGACTGAAACCCCTTGATGGGCTTGGACCAACTTGGCAATGAGGAAACAGTGCCAACCTACTTGCAGTTGAACTGAGAATTTCTGAGCTAACAGTCCATGGAAGCATGTTGTTCCTCATTATTTTTATTGCCAAAAAGAGGCACATCAGGAGCTCCCCCATTGCTCCAGTACCCTCAGATCACATAGCTAGCTTACAGAGAGACGAGGGTAGTGGTGCAGAAGTGGAGATTTTACTTGTTTAAAGAGTGAAAATGACTCCTCTGAGACTGAATATGTACATAAGAATGAGCTGCTCATTAATAGGGTGTTAATATTAAAAAGCAGTTCATTGATATTAATGATCATGTCCCTGGTATTTATGAGTAGTTCATTAATATTAATGAGCAACGTATCACTATTAATGAGCAGCTCATTAATATTCATTAGCAGCTCATTTTGATATATATATAGTCAGTCCTAGAGCAGTCATTCATGATCTTTAAGCAAATAGTTTTGAGGCTTCTGCACCGCGGCCCTTAAGTCTCATCGAAGTGATTTTTTGTTCCTGCAGTACCACGGCAGCTACTGAGGCACCACTGTTGTGGCCAGAAAACAGATTCATGCCAAAGTGCATGTGCAGTCCATCAACTAACACATTTTCAGTGGTGCTGCAATCAGTTCTGGGTCTCTGCTTCTCCTGCAACTTGTTTTCTTTTCATTTGTAATTTTTGGTGTTTCAGTGTTCTCCCCTTCCCTCCCATGGCCACAGCATACACATGTGTGTAGATGCATGGAGGTGCATGCACATGCCAGGATCTGGAAGCCCCTTCCTCCCCTTCTGAGACTTGTGTCACTGCTCCAACCACCTGTGCTGCTCACCGGACCTCCATCTGGTGGAAGTGGGACTATGGCGGAGCGGGCATCCACCGCTTTGGTTGGAGAGCCATAGCTTGATCCCACTCCAACCTTCCCCCCTGAGCCAGCTCCCCACTGACCCAAGATTGTTTCTGATCCTGGGTTGCCAGCATAGCATGAGGTAAGGCACCAGCACCTCAGCCCTCTGTGCTACCGGGCCAGCTCCTCCTGCAACTTTTTACAAGGAGAAACATTATGTGGGGCCAGAGAGAGACTGAAACATCTTGAGGGATTTTGACAAACTTTGCAATGAGAAGACAGTGCCAACCCACTTTCAATTGAACCAAGAATGTGTGAGCTGACAGCTGTCTGTGCAAGCATGTTGGTCTGTATCCTTTTTCTTGCCACAACAGAGGCACATCAGGAGGTCCCCCATTGCTCCTATACCCTGTGATCACTTAGCTAGCTTACAGAGTGATGAGGATAGTGGTGCAGAAGTGGAAGAAGTACTTTTTTAAAGAGTGCTAATGACCGCTCTGAGACTAAATATGTACATATGAATGAGCTGCCCATTAACTCTGGGTTATTAATATTAATGAGCAGCACATTAATATTAATGAGTAGCTCACTGATATTCATGGGTAACTCATTAATATTCATTACCAGCTCATTGTGATGTATATATTAAGTCCCAGAGCTGTCATTGTTGCTTCTGTAAAAAATAGTTTTGAAGATTCTGCACCGCGGTCCTTCATATTTCAGCTAGGTGATTTTGGGGTCTGGGAGCACCATGTCAGCTCATAAGGCACTGCTGTCATGGCGAGAAAATGGATGTGTGCCATCGTGCATCTCCAGACCATCAGCTTGAACATTTTTCAGTGCTGCTGCAAGCGGTTCTGTTTCTCTGTTCCTCCTGCAATTTTTTACGAGGAGAAACGTTATGTCATGCCAGACAGAGATGGAAACACCTTGAGGGATTCAGACCAACTCAGCAATGAGGACACAGTGTAAAACATCTTGCAGCCAAATTGAGAATGTGTGAGCTGACAGTCCACACATGCGTGTTGGTCTTCATTATTTTTCTTGCCACGATAGAGGCACATCAGGAGCTCCCCATTTGCTCCCATACCCTGAGATCGCTTAGCTAGCTTTACAGATATACAAGGGTAGTGGTGCAGAAGCAGCAAAAGTATTTGTTTAAATCATGCTAATCACTGCTCTGAGACTGAATATGTACATAAGAATGTGCTTCTCATTAATAGGAGGTTATTCATATTAATGAGCAGCTCATTTTTGTTAATGAGCAGTTCATTATTATTTAATGTAGACCTCATTGGTATTCCAGAGTAGCTCATTAATATGAATCAGCCACACGATATTATTGAACAGCTCATTAATATTCATGAGTTGCTCGTTCATATTCATTAGCAGCTCATTTTCAATCAATCAATCAATCAATCAAATCTTTATTTATTCAGGCGATCGTCATTGAGCAAGGCTCATTTACAAGATGGACCTGATAAGGTCAAGGTTCGAGTTAAGTGCACAGCAATTACATCACATACTTATGAGACAGTTCTACATACAGAAACAAGAAAATGTTATTTATAACACAATAATATACAGAGAATTCACATGTTAAAGCTTGGCAAGAGAAAGTTAAACTAACATCTACAATATGTACAATACATATATATCACAATGAGGGCCATGACAGTCACTCACATAATGAGTACAAGGATGGTGAAGGGAATATTGGGTGCCATATACTGGCGGTGTCTGGCTGGAAGGAATATGCCATATGTGATTGGAATAAGGATAATGGACAGTTTTAGGGATTCTTGTAGGGTGTTCCATGCTATGGCTAGAGAGTAGCTGATTGCTGCCCTCCCTATTTTGGTGTTGACTTTGTGCAATTTGAGCAGGATGATATTGTTGCTTCTTAGGGCATAGGAGCTGGGAGTGGTCAGGTTGAAGCAGTCCAGGATATAGCTTGGGAGTTTTTTTGATAAAGCTCTGTAGATCCATAGAGCTGCATTTCTGCTCCTCCTGACATGAAGGGAAACCCATCCAACTGAATCATAGAGAGAACAATGGTGAGTATTATATGGCAGGTCTGTAATGAACCTTATTGCTTTTGGCATAAGGTATCCAACTTTTGAAGGTAGGGAGAGGAGCAGTGACTATAGAGGAAGTCTATGAATAATGACTGATAGAAAGATGGCCTAGACTAATCTCATCTTTGAATCTCTATTAAGGAAGGGTTTTAATCTGTAGAGGAGGCCAAGCCTTAGGCGTAGCTTTTTCAGCAGTTGTTCTAGATGCTGAGTAAAGTCAAGTCTGTTGTCAATCCACACACCTAGGTATTTGAAATTTTCAACATACTCCAGATTTTCTCCAAGTATAGTGTATATCTGGGGGAGACTAATTGAAGAGGATGTGTTGGTGGAGTTTTGGGTTGTGAACATCATTGCTTTGGTTTTCTTTGCATTTAGCAGAAGCTTTTTCTCGAGAAGCTGGTGTTGTAACAGGGAGAATTCTGCTTGTAGGATTTCATGAGCAACTTTAGGTGAAGGGTTGCTGACATACAGTACAGTGTCATCAGCAAAGAGATGTACCGAGGACTTGGTAAGGGTTGAATCAATTTTATTTATATAAATGGCAAAAAGGATAGGACCCAGAATAGAGCCTTGGGGGACTCCTCTTGACAGTGGTCTTAATGGGGAGAGGTCACCTTCAGCTTTTACCTGCTGTGATCTACCGGAGAGGTAGCATCTGAACCACTTATGGGAGGATGGATCTAGGCCAATGGATATGATATTTGATATTTTTATTCTGCCCTAGAGCAGTTATTAGTGCTCTTTAAGGAAATAGTTTTTAGGCTTCTGCATCATGGTCCTTAAAGAGGTAGTGTAAACTGGTGATGGAATGACGACGAGTCATTATGCTGTATTCAGAGGAGACCCGAGTGTTTATGTTGTCATGACTCATTACAGGTTTTGTGATGAGATTTATGTTCTAATGAGAATGATTCAAAATAGAGGCTTATTTGAAATCATCCCCACCATGTGCAGTGAAGATAGTCTTAGTGATGTGGTGCAAGGTGCCACGCCAATTTTTTCTTGATAGTGCCAGCAGTGTCATTTGAACTTCCTAGAGAGCGCAAGTCCTTCGGTAGTGCTGTCCACCTGAAGGTTTTCAAGGCAGTTCCATTTTTTTATGTGCAGTTTTGGAGTCTGCTTTTGAGATTATGACAGGCTTTTTTATTTATTTTATTAATATTCTGCTTTATTTTCTGCTGTTTTCTCATTTCGAGCAGTCCAGTCATAGTGCAGGTTTCCAATTTTGATTAACCAATCAAGAAGAGCTTTTTGTTTATTTAATTAGAGGTCATCATTTTTCTGGTAAGATAACTGATTTCTGGCATTGTCTTTGCTCCCGGGTTGCATAAATGCCCAAGAGATGTGTTGTGTATGGCTGCAGCAACACCTCAGCCAACAATGTCTCTCTTTATTTTTCCCCAGCTGATGAGAAAGTAAAGCAGCTGTGGATTGCATTTGTGAATAAGACACACATCAATTTTACCTAGTCTAAGCACTCGGTGATATGTAGTGCCCACTTCAATCCTCATGATTTTGAAGAGGTGTCTTTCACAAATCTGGACTGCCTTGTACGGTATGGGCTGCAGCCCATTGGCTCTTGCTCTGCACCAATGGGTGTGCAGCCCTACCGGGCAGTCAGTCGGCCCGAGGCGGCAGGTGGGTGGGATGCTGCCGCCTGCCGGCTGTGAGAGCAGGTGGTGTGGCTTCATGGGTGGGTGGGTGGGGACACTAGATCACCAGGGATATGTGTCTTGGGGGTGTCTTAAAATAATGCAGCTCATGATCGGACTTATTCGGTCCACTGGACCACCAGGGATATGTTGGGGGTTTAAACATTTCAATCCTGCGATCGGGTTTATCGGTCCACTAGACCACCAGGGATATGTTGGGGGTGTTTTAACATTTCCAGCCCGTGATCGGGCTTAGCGTCCACTGGACCACCTGGGATATGTTCGGGGGGGTTTAAACATTTCCAGCCCACTTATCGGGCTTAGTGGTCCACTGACCACCAGGGATATGTTCGGAAGGGGAACACTTTGCTGCCCATGATTGGGCTGGTGGGGGTGATTTAGCTTATGCCCGTGATCGGGCCAGTCGGGGAGGAGGGACTTTTCTGCTGTTGCCCGCGATCGGGCCAGTCGGGAGGGTGGGGATGTTTACACTTTTGCCCGTGATCAGGCTGCGGGGGGCACAGGGAGGTTGAGGGCCAGCACAGGTGGCAACTGCTGTGTTGTGCCCTGCAATGCAGCAGCTCACCTGTGGGTGGCCCTCGACTTGATCCTTTTTTTTTTGGCTCAAAGTTGTGCAGGCGCAGGTTGGGGGTTGCGCCTACACAACTCTGCACAGCCCGGCTGAATATCGGGCTGTGCAGTTTATGCATGGTTCCTCCCCCTCCAATTCAGCATGCATTCATTTGCATTGCACTGTTGCTCAGCATGTTCTCAGTGGTGCAACTGCCTCCTGCTGAATATCGTAGAATGGGACAATTTTGGACTTGTGCAGGTGCAACCCTATTGCGCATGGCGCAACCCTTTTGAATATCTGGGCCATAGTATTCAAGGTGTGGTCTAACTGGGCAATTGTACAATGGAAGAAGCATCTCTCTACTCCTTCAGGTTATCCACCTGGCTTTGCATCCCAGCATATGTTGTTTGCTTGGGCTGCAGCACTTCTACACTGTTCTGAGTTACTAATTCTGTCATCCACCACAACCACCCTGTGGTCTCCCCAGAAACCTGCAGTATTCTGCATGTATTGACATAGTAAACATTTTTACATGTGTGAGAATTGATTTGCAATGAAATTGAAGATCAGTTTAATAATATTGATGAAGAAGCATTTTTGAAATATTGCAGGGGATGGCTAAAGAAGGAAGCAGTGCCATATATCTTCCCAAGTTTGGATGAGCCACCACTAAAGAAAACAATGTGTTCAGATTTGGAGGTGGAAAATACATCGGTAAGTGTGAAGCTGTTTGATCCGTAGTGATATGGGGTATGATATACAGGTCATGGATTGGGTTACATACTCATTACAGTGTGAGAATCATTCCACTGTCAGTAGAAACTGCAGAAGCAGGAGTGTGGACAGGCCAAAAGTGACATGTGATGGAGTGTCACCACTGTATGTAAAGTTTCAGAATCTGTTGTGTTGTCTCTCACAGTTGAAATTAATCTTCTCATATTGATGTACTACTTCAGCTGCTGGAATGATGAGTACAGGAAATGCAACACAGTAATGAAAATGTGTTATAGTAACCTAGGTGTAAGTAGCCCAAAGAGGGAAGTAGTACAGTGACTGATGCCAGTACAAGTAACCAACAGCAACAACAATCAATTTTTGACACTGAACCTTTGCAAAGTAAACTCTTGCTCAGAGGCGTTGATTCCCAGACTTTAATAATTAAATAATGGCTCAATAAAAAAAGAAAAGAAAATTGGATACACCATAATGAATACATTATGAACTGCAGATATGTCTTTGTATTCTCATCTGTAGTATGTCTGTAATGTTACTGATATATGTAATGGTACACATGCCATTGATTGTAGTGAAATTAGATTTTCCAGCTTGTTTTGCAAAGGATGTGCAAATCTGAACATCTAGGAGTGTGTAAAAGCTGCACTGGGGTTCAGTTAGTGATGGACAAGGGTGTCCCGGTAGTCTAGAGGACTGAGACGCATAGCACCTTCCATGATACCAAGACTGCAATCTGCCGTTGGGGGGAAAACTGGTGTAGCCATGGGGTTTAATTGGGGAAAGAGCAAGTGATGTGTCATCGTGGAGAAAGAAGTGAGAATTTCAATAAGATACAGTATCACCAAGTTTATGATTTATATCATGTTTCTTGTTATAGGCTTCTTTTTTTACCTTGATGCAGCACAGTGTGGAAGAACCAACCACTGTCCCTGCTGAAGACATCCTTCATTGTGACAATGTGGTATATGCTGAAGAGATAGATGGGCAGTTGGCATGGGAACTGGAAAGTTGAAGTGATGAATATATATGTCTTGCAGAGTTTGAGGAAGCTGGTGTGCAAACAGACAAAGTTATGTGTTCATTACCCCTAAGTGACTGTTACTTATCAGATGATGTTGCTTTCCGTGGCACTGATAATGATTGCCCGGAGAGAAAGTTAAAGTCCATGAATGTTACACACGATCACAACCATGTAGCAAGAACACAGAAAGTGAAAATGTCAAGCAAGGGTACTCCGACATCTAATTGTGTTTCTTTGAAAGGTTAGTTTTCTTGACTGTATTCCTCCAGACTTATTTTTTTTCAAGTTGTACTTCTTTCCCAATGACTGTGTAACAGTACACCACGTATGTATGTCTCCTGTGCTCATGGCAGTAAGCTGAGGTCTCTTATGAAGGAAATGTTATGCATTTGATCTATGCTGAAGTAAAGTAAGGCTATTTCACAGAAGTGCTTTGTAAGTAAATATGCATTTTCAATGTCTCCCTCCTTATAAGTCCTATTGTGTCCTTTGACAGTTGCTCCCCTTCCATATATTTACTGAAGGATCTTTGAAATGTTTTGTCCCATTTTTTATTCTGAATATGCTAAGCCTGCGTCAGTTACTGGTGTTGCTTAGATTATGGCCATCCCTGCGTCTAACATACTAACATACTAAGATGCCTGCAGATGAGGCCTTAAGGCCTATCGTGTCTGCGCGGGAGTCTGCGTCCCTGTACGGCTCTGATTTTGCCTGCAAGACCCTCCTCCCAGACCACCCCATCCCCTGTCAGGGTTTCCCCCTCTCCTTGGTTGGCATTACTCAGTTTCACCTTCCCCTGATACCTGTCCCAGCCTCTCTTGATCTCTTCCACAGTGGTGGCTGCTACCAGCTCTTCAGGCAGTGAATTCCATGGTTCCACCACCCACTTAGTGAACTAAAGTCTCCTTCTCCATTATTAAATTGGCTCACTGGGCTACGCTCATTGGGGACTACACCTACCAGAAGGGGCCAAGGGGCTGAGTGACTGCGACCAAGGGGCGTGGCTACCCTGGTTTGGCTGTAGGTTAACTTGTATAGTGTTTTGCATTGAAGCTGCTATTCTCTTTAGTGCAGCTTTTACACTGTAAAGGTGATAGGCTCTATGGTTTGAACTGTATTACCTATATAGTTAAGTGTTGAGAGCAGGGGGCATTTCGCTAGGGAGGGTGAGAGGGTGGCTACAGTGGGAACTGAAATCTTATGGGGTCCTCAACACAGGATATGGACAAGGATAAAGCAGGGGCCCCATGTTACTAGTACTGGCATCTTTGGTAGGGTGGTGGGGTGAACTAGGTGTGGGTTGGCCATGGTTCTGAACTGGGCCTGGATGGTTGGTGTGTCATCAGTTGGCTCAAATAAGGGAGGAGGTAAGGTGTTTAAGGATGAACCTAAGAGGGAGGGGAGGATGGAGGCTGGCCTGGCAGAGGAGGTGATGGTGGGGGCAGGGCAGGGGAGATATGGGGCAGGCCAAATGGGCCAAGGACCTGCACATGGGATCATAAACATGAGCAGAAAAGAAGCAGAAGGGGAAGGGGTGAGGGGAATTCAAGAGGGCTCAGGTAGGGGAGGGTGAGAATGTGGCAAGGACAGACAATGCTGGCAGATGGTTGGGGGCAGAGGACAGGGGAAGGGACAGATGGAAGCAAGTTTGGGAAGTGTGCCAGTGGGATGGGGAGGATGATATGACTGGATTGGAGGTGGATGAGGTTGGAGGAGGAGGATGGGCATGATGAATGCCCCAAAAGAGGCGGGACCTTACATGATATCACAGTGGGGGTAGGAGGAGCTGTCAATGGAGGGAAGCATGCAAATGTGGAAGGAAGAGATGGGCGGAGCAGGGGTACCCACACAGCAGGATGTTTCATGGCTGGTGCGGGAAGAGGGGGCTGAGATTGGGGGGGTAGGTACAGTGTGAATGAAAGCTGAGATAGGAGGGAAAGGTGCCTGGAGCAAATGGGTCATCTGAGATAGCAAACAAGGTTAAGGCAACATATGGGTCTGCCAGGGAAAAGGAAAGGTGGAGGAAGGATAGGGCTGCACACGGCACTCAGTTGGGGGTCCAACGATCATCCAGGTGGAGGATGGTGCAGGGGTAGCAAATGAGGCAGGGTTTGAGGGGGTTGCCTAGAAAGGGGATGGGCCAAAGGATAAGGAGAAGATTAGGGTGCTCCTGCTGTGGGATTCTATGATTGGGGTATTCAGTGTGGAGGGCAGGGTTAGGAGAAACCCTGTGCTGTTACAGGCAGGAGTTTCCCAGGCTTGAAGGTACATAAGGCCAAGCATCTGGTTTATGCACAGGCAAAGGAATGTGGGGGAGCCCTGGAAATTTTAGTGTATCTGGGCACAAATGATATTGAGGGGAATAGTGTTCTGGAGATGCAAGTAAGGTTTCATAAGGTAGCCAGGGTCTGTCCTGACATAGGGTGCCCAGTATCCTTCTCGGAGATCCTGCCAGTGCCGAGGGCCAGTGAGGGGGAAAAAAAATAAAAAAATAAGGGAGGTTAACAAATGGTTAAATGGATGGTGTGAGGTGAGGGGATATGGGATTATGGTGGACTGAGAGGATAAGGGGATGTACGCAAGAGATAGGCTCCATCTTAGTATGGGAGCTAAAGAATATTAAAGCCAAAACTGGCAGGCTTCATTCAGGACAGGTGGGGTTTAAACTTGAGAAAGGGGAGGGCTGGGCTGTGTGGCTGATCCAAACTTGATCATCTATGAGGGATCTGGTCAGCCTCAAACGGGGAAGGGGGGTTGCGTAACAAGAGGGACAGGCTGCGTATGGGTAGGGGATGTGTGAGGTTGTGGGAATAAAGGACACTTACACCAGGTTCAGGATGCAAAATAATGGCATACTGCCAACTATTTGTTTACAGAAAAACAAAATAAGGCAGACTGGAAATGACAAAATAAAACACCAAAGGCAAAATAAAATGCTATAGGATATTCGAAGACAGATTTGTCTCTAGAAATATGGTTAGAGGATTCTTATAGTCCTCAGTCAGCACCACAGACTGCACTGACTGCTCAGCACACACACTACTTAAATACTCATACATTTCCATGTGATCTGGTAACTACTTCCACCTTCTATTTATTTTATTTCATTTGCTTCAAATACCTTTATTTTGATGCAGAAACACAATTTTAATCTGTATTATTCACTCATATGTATTTTCTACATTTCTAAGTAAAAGAAACTAAGAATTTCCAGCATTTAGGACTCCCTATGTGTGAGTCCCCTCCCACACTGTCAATCAGCATAATAAAAGCATTGAAGACAGGGCTGGCTGGCTCTTAGTGTCAGGCTGAATGGACAATGGGCAGGATCACCAGCACATGAGAGAGGCTACCGCTGGAATCCCTGCTGGTGCGAAATTTCAGTGAACAACAACAAAGCATTGTAAGCAGTTTAAACTTATACAAAATTGATAATGCCAAAAGGAAACAATATTAAAAAAATTGTGCACAGAGTATGCTGCATTTCTTTTAGGTGTACGAATGAAAACATAGAAAACCATGTTCGGGCTTATTCCCAGTTTGGGCGATTCCAAAACTATGCTGTGTAACCAACCCTTTTCTTATTTTAACTCCTGTTTATTTGAGAAACTGCCACCTTTTGCTCTTCTGAATGTCATAATAATCCAGACATATTTTTAGGTAGTTCTCTACAAAAAGAAACAGAGTAAAAGACGAGTATCAACCCGCTGCTAGCTAACCCTATGCTGGGCTGTTACACCGCTTGACAGTGCGGCGTGAAATGCAGCAGCTGAATTTTTACTAAGGTAGTTTGAGCAGTTAACTAAAAGGAATCCCTTCTTGTTAATTTTAATACTGTCTTATTTTACTCATTAAGCCCTAATTTAAGCCTTTTCTTGCTGTACCCAACAGCCGAACCATGAATGGTATTGCATAAAGCATATCGAAAGGTTGATGCCTTTATTCCTACATGTAGAGATGGTACCGGACGACCTGTACCTAATACAAATATTAGCACTAATCTTATACACTTCCAAAGGTATACTCTTATCAAACAAGAAAAAAAAAATAATGTTTCTTAATAAACTCTGGGGGTGGGGGTACCTCTGATCAGAAGACATGTTTTCACCCCGAGCAGCCAACGGAACAGTACGAGTGGCCAACCCACAGCTAGACAGAAGTAGAAAACAAATTTAAAAGCAAAAGAGAGTTAAAAGCAGTAGATGCTGTTACGCAACAGGCTTTAAAGAAAGACAGGAAGGCAAGAAAGAGATGTGGTTTCTCAGGGTTACCAGCACAGTCCCCTGTGACATATTCCTCCTCACTTAGATAAAATCAGTGGTATCCTATCAGTACCACATGATTTTATTTCTCCTGTTTGTAACTTCCTACTTATATACATGATAGGGTGTTCCTCGCCTTCAACAATTTGTGATAGTACTGCACCTATGCCAGAGGAAGAGACATACATTTGTACCATGAAAGGAAGGGTGAAGTCTGGGCTTCTCTAAACAGGGAAGGAGTAAAATTGTGCTTTTTTTTTTTCACAAAACGCCTCCTCACATTAGGGGGTCCACTTTACTTTTGTGGAGTTTGTTTTCTTGGTCAAATCGGTTAATGGACTGGCTAAAGAAGCAAAGGTAGGTACAAAATGCCAATAGTACCCAGCTAAACCAAGAAAAGAAGGGACATGTTGATTGGTAATAGGCCTGGGACTGCTAGCCACGGCATCTACTTTCCCTACTTCTGGTCTTATTTGACCTTTGCCAGTTATGAAACCCAAATACCTTGTCTCTTGCATTACTATGGAACACTTAGCTGGGTTAATTGTTAAGCTAGCTTGTGCAATTGCTTGTAGTACTGCTGTTAGATGTATGACATGCTTGGTCCAACTGGGGCTAAAAATGATAACATCATCTAAGTAAGCAGCACTATAAGCTGTGTGGGGCTGCAGAATATGATCCATTAGCCTCTGAAGGGTGGCAGGAGCCCCATATAACCCAAAGGACATAGTTACAAAATAAAAAAGTCCTGCTGGGGAGCTAAAGGCTGTTTTATCCCTGGATGTTTTATCAAGGGGGATTTGCCAATATCCTTTTGTGAGATCAAGTATGGTAACAAATTGATGGTCACATGGCCAAACAAATTGAGCAAGCCCCCGCCTATCAAAATTAATAGTAGGGTCTTGTGGAAGGGCAAGCTTGGGGCTCTCTCCTCTGCCCTCTCCCAGCATGACTGGTCCCCCATCGATCATGCGCCTAATATTGACCAGGCCTTAAGTTTCTTTATAGAGGGCTTCAACAACATTTACGATATCTTTGCATCACTGAGGAGAAGAAAAATTTGGGGTCAAGGTAATGGTTGGATCACAGGGGATCTCCTCACCCAGATGAAGGAAAGGGACAACTTTGGGAAAAAGCCAGGTCCTCTTGCAGCAAACACAACTTCCAGTGCTATAGAACTGCAAGAAACCACTGCACCAACCTTATCTGTCAAGCAAAGGGCAACTTCCACAAGGAGCAGCTTAATAAAACTTGGGGCTATGGGAAGAGTTTTTGGGAGAACATCAAAATCCTTCTTGGGAAGGATGAGAAGAAGATCCCCCACTCGCTCAACATCAACAACGCCACAATTACCGACCCTCAGCACATCGCGGATTCTGTCAACACAGTGTTTACTGATCTGACTGGAGTGCTACCCCCTGACTACCTGCACCTTGCTGGGGAACAAACCAACTGCACACCTCAAGGGGGCTCAATCTCTGTCTTCTACTTCAAAAAAGTGTCAATGAAGGAGGCTTACAAACACATAAAAAAATACTAGGCAAGACCAGAATGTGGAGTGATGGAGTTGATATGAAACTCCTATCCCTAACACTGGATGTCATCATTGTGCCAGTTACAAAACTATTTAACAAATCGCTGGCTCTTGCACAATTTCCCTGATATGGAAACAGGCTCTCTTGATGCCGGTGCACAAGAACAGTGATATGACAAGCACCACCAATTGTAGGCTAATATCCATCCTCTCTCCCTTATCTAAAGCCCTGGAAAAGATTGTGGCCACCCAACTCACAGATTACGTCAACAAATGCAACCTGTTATGTCCCAACCAATGGCTTCAGGCAGAATCATAGTACCTCCACTGCCTTGCTGGACTACACTGACTACTCACACAAGGTACTAGATGAAGGAAAACTGGTGGGGTCAGTCTTCATAGACCTCACCAAAGCCTTCAACACTGTCAATCACTCTCTCCTCCTGACTCAACTACAGAACCTGGGGGTTGCAGCCACTGCTGTCTGCTGGTTCAAGGACTACCTAACACACAGAAGCCAAAGTGTAAAAATTGGGCACACACTATCTAGTTCCAACGAGGTATCTTTAGGGGTCCCACAGGGGGTCAATACTGAGGCCCTTATTATTCAGCCTCTTCCTAAATATTTTTCCTGAAGCCTGTGACACTAAACTGATACTTTATGCAGACGACGCTGTACTTCTCACCAGTAGTTCATCAATCGTCGCCCTCCACTCTGAGCTGCAGGCATCCTTCTACAAGCTGGAAGACTTGTTCTGCAGCTATAAACTTCTATTAAACTACAAAAAGACCAAGGTGATGTTCGCAGCCAGCCCACAGTACAAAAAGAAGCTCCCTCCCCTCACCATCTCCAATAAAGTCAGTGAGCCGCTAGAACAAGTTCACTCCTTCAAGTACTGGGGGATCACCATTGATGACTCCCTCACCTTCACCCAACACATTGACACAGTGGTAAAGGCAGTGAACACCAAGCTGGGTTGTACTCTATAGGCATAAAAAGTATCTCACTCCAGAGACCCTCCGTCTCTCAGTCTCCAGCTCCATCCTTTCTACCATTGACTATAGATTGGTGGTCTATGGCGCAGCAACAGACATTGCACTAAAAAGGATTTTCATTGCCCTCAACAAGGCATGTAGGCTCACAATGGCTGCAAATTGAAATACCCACACCTGCTCCTTATATGAGGAGACCAATTGACTGCCTCTAAAGAAAAGGATTATATTTCAAACATGTCTCCTTGGAAAAAAGGCGCTAATGGGTAAAACCACCCCATGCATTTCTAGCACCCTAACACCAAGTGCTATAGCTATACCACCAGAGGCAGGATGAGGGGGCCCTATCAACACCTTTCCGTCGAACTATGCAAGGACAGTGTGCTTTCTGTTATAGGGCCCCCAATGACTCAATGAAATCCCAGTGCACATTCTAAACTCCCAATGCATCTCACAATTCAAAAATGGCCTAAGGCAACACCTTACCAGGAGAGCTTGTGAGTGCCTCTAGGACTCTAACACCCATAATGCCCACTCACCCACACTCTCCTTACCTTTCCTTTTACCCACACTCTTCCTCCTTGCCATATCTCTCTGTCTTCCTTTCCCCCCTGTGCCTTTTCCCCCACTGGATCAACCTTAAAACCAGCCTACTACCACTACCTCCCAAACTCCTAGACAAAGTCACTTCTTTTGTCCACCCACTCTCCCCCACCCCCAGTCTCCCCTCCCCCTCACTTTGTCTTCTCCTCAGACTCTCACACTAGGTGTCACACCTCTTTATCTCCTTTGCTACATATAAACACTGTCCTTTACGCTAGTTGAATGCTCTTAATGCTGTACTATCACCATTGATACTATGAATGACATTGTAATCTTATTGTATACTAGCTACCTACTATTCGAGTATTGTATATAAATTGTTTGTTATTGTTGTCATTGTCACTGCTTGACATGGAACCTTTGTAAAAGAGCTCTGAGCTCAAAGGTATGATCCGAATCCTTAAATAAATAAATAAATGACCGAATAAATAAATAAATAAAATATACTGTGCATTGTCAAGTTGATCCACAATATCGTTGATATGTGGCATTGGATAACTATCGAACTTAGAAATGGCATTAAACTTTCTGAAGTCAAGGCAAAGCCTTAAGCCTCCCTCCTTTTCCAGTATTATTAAAGGAAATGCCCATTCACTGTTTGATGGTTCAATTACCCCCAGCTGCTGCATTCTATTTATTTCTGCTGCTACATCTTCCCATAATTTTTCGGGTAGACAATAGGGTTTTTTGACGAATTGGGGTCTTTTGAATTGTCTCAATATGGTGTTCAATGACCGAGACTCTCCTTGGAATATTAGTAAACAGTGACTGGAACTGTGTCAGCACCTGCATTAACTCTTATTTCTGTGTACCCTCTAATTTAGGGTTGATGCTTAATTTGTTTAGGAATCCTGGTTTCTCTAATCTTTGATATACTACTTCCAGTTCACTGTCAGCCTGATCAGGGTGTATGAGGCAAACAGGGATGGGTCTCTCAATCCATTTCTTTAATAGGTTTGCATGATAGATTTTTCTCTTGTACCTTCTATTGGGTAGTTCTATCTCATAATTGACAGGTCCAGTCTGTCTTCTGACAATATAAGGTCCCTTTCATTTCATCATGAGTTTATTTTTGGTTGAAGGTGACAAGATAAGGACTCTATCTCCAGGGTTGAACACTTTATGTCCCTTGTCATACTGAGCCTTCTGGGCCATTTGCCTTTTTTTTACCCTGTTGATGGGCTGTCATAATATAACTCATTAGTTTTTGTCTTAAGTCATTAACATACTCAACAGTGGTGGTTTGTCCTATCTCTTGTCCTTCCTCCCAAGTCTCTTTAACAATGTCCAGAAGCACTCTAGGGTTTCTCCCATATAGCAGTTCAAAGGGTGAGAACCCTGTAGACACCTGTGGTACCTCCCTGTATGCAAAAATCAGGAATGGAAGGTGTACATCCCAATTCCTCCCTTCATCTTGCATGAATTTACGGAGCATTCTTTTCATTGTTTGATTAAAGCGCTCTACCAGCCCGTTGGTTTGTGGGTGGTATGGGGATGTATGTATGGCACTAATGCCTAGGTTGTGATACAAAGATTTTAGCAGTTTGGAACAAAAGTTACTGCCCCTGTTGGTCAACGTTTCCCTGGGTATATCTATCCTACTGAATACTTTAACCAGTTCCTCAGCTATTTTATTAGCCTTAATAATTCTTAAGGGAATAGCTTCTGGGTATTTAGTACCATAGTCACAAATGATTAATATAAACCAGTTCCCTTTTGATCTTTTCTGTAGGGGTCCTACTACGTCCATGGCTATCCAATCAAATGGTGTTAAAATCAGGGGAAAGGGCTGCAGGGGTACTTTCTCCTTACGAGTGATCTTACCTACCCTCTGGCATTCCTGGCAACTATGACAGTATTCTTTTACCTGTTGCCATATCCCAGGCCAGTAGAACCTGTTTAGTAGCCTACTTAAGGTACGGTCCCTCCCCAGATGACCGGCCAAGGGAATATCATGGGCTAATTGTAGTAACTAGGTTCTATGTTGCTGTGTTACAAACAGTTGATCTACTATTTTTCCAGTTACAGGGTTTGTGCATTTCATATACCATAAATTCCCCTTTTTAACACTCCATGGACCTTTCTGATCCAATGACTCATCAGTATGCCTCATCTGTTTGACACCCCAGTGGAATGAACCAGCTACCCTAAGATGGTCTATCTGGGTTATGATGTGGTGAACCCAATTAAAACAAAAAACAATTTAAAAGACAAGGAACCTCTATGCAGAAGCACTGAGGCAATGGTTACCCCAAAGGGCATTTAGCCGGGAAGCCAAGTTTCAAAGAAATACAAAATCACACATGCCCCCACAATGCAAAGCATCACGGACTGCATATGCAAATCACCACAGAATATTATGCTGGTTCAACTTTAAGCAGAAATGCATGGTGCCAAAAGGCCTCTCACACAGTTTGCAAAGGGTGCCTACAGAAAACATAGACACATGTTTCGTCCTACCAGGACTCATCAGTATGCCTCAGCCGGTTCATTCCACTGGGGTGCCAACCCGCAACTAGACAGAAGTAGAAAACAGATTTAAAAGCAAAAGAGAGTTAAAAGCAGTAGATGCTGTTGCACAACAGGCTTTAAAGACAGACAGGAAGGCAAGAAAGAGATGTGGTTTCTCAGGGTTACCAGCACAGCTCCCTGTGACAGGTGGGCAGGCGGGAACTTGGGAGCTCTTGGGATAGTAAAGTGATGGGGGATAAAGGAACGGGCTGGAGGGTGGTCCTGATAAATCTAGGTGCTTGGGAAACAAGATGCCTGAGCTCCAGGCAATGCTTGTGGAGGGGGAAGTGGATGTGGCAGCTGTCACTGAAACTTGGGTCACTCTGGGGCATGATTGTGATCTAAACCTGAGTGAATACATTGTGTTAAAAGGACAGGGTGGGGGGCAGGGGGGAGTAGCCCTGACCATTAAAATGGCATAGGGATAATTAGGGTGGAAGAGGTGGAGGGTAAAGTGGAGGCATTATGGGTCACCATGCAGACGTCGAGAGGTAAGAGGGTGGAGGTGGGGGTGGTTTACAGGCCCCTCATGCTGCAGAAAGATCTGGAATAGGTTGAGGGCCAAAAGGTGATGGGCAGAGGTGTGAGGGAAACAGGTGGAGGTACTCAATGAGTACTTCACGTTGGTCTTCACTTGGGAGCAGGTTGGGGTTGTTCAGCGGTCGGAATACACTGGTAGCTTCGATTCAGGGAGAAGGATATGGGGGTGGTGGATGATGCCAAAATGAACAACTCTGAGCAATGTAGGAGGGCGGTGGCCAGGGCAAATAAGATGTTGGGTTGCGGCACCAAGGGGATAATCTCAAGGAGCAGGGAAGTGATTCTCCACCTGTATAATGCTCTGATCAGATTCACACCTTGAATGCTGTTTGCAGTTTTGGCATCTGCACTTGAAAAAGAACATTGCACTCCTGAAGAGTGTTCAGAGGAGGTCAACCAAAATGATAAGGGGTCTGGGGGATAGGTCCTATGGGGAGAGAATGGGGAGCTCAATCTGTACTTACTGGAAAAGAGGAGGGACGGGGGGACATGATAGAGGTTTTCAAGTATCTATAAGGGGTAAATAGTGTGTGCACTAATAAGATTTTCTAGTGGAAGAAGGTTGGGGCCTCAAGGGGGCACAGTTGGAGGCTGCAGAGGGGGAGACTCAGGGGGAGATACTGAGGCATTATTTCATGGAGAGGGTAGTGGAGCAGACTTGATAGACCATGAGGCCTACTCTGCTGGCATTTTTTAGTATGTTAGTATGTTTTCTCCCCCGTAAGACTCCCCCCTTCCAATCTGCTACTGGACCCCATGGTAGTAACCCCCTTCCATCTTCTGAAAAACTTTATCTGTTATAACACTATTTACCCCTTTTAGATACTTGAAGGCCTTGATCATATCCCCCCGTCCTTCCTGTCCTCCAGAGAATAAAAGTTGAGCTCCTCAAGTCTCTTCCCATAGGACCTAGTACCCATCCCCCGTATCATTTTGGTTGCCCTCCTCTGAACCTTCTTCAAGCGAGCAGTGTCCTTTTTCAGGTGGGGACATCAAAACTGTGTGCAGTATTCCAAGTGTGGCCTAACCAGGGCATTGTACAGAGGGAGGATCATCTCCCTGCTTCTGGAGGTAATGTCCCAGCAATGCATCACAGCATTTTATTAGCTCTGGCCGCAGCTCTCCTACACTGCTCTGAGGTATTCATTCTGATGTCACTACCACTCCTAGATCCATCTCCTCCCCAACTGCGACCCTCTAGGTACATCCAGATAGCCAATTACCAATCCATCTGTCCATCAGTATTCCCACCTCCCATCCCCCTCAACTTTTCCAATAGGCCAGAGTGGGGCACAGAGTCAAACGGCTTACTGAAATCCAGAAAGATGACATCCACTGCCTTTCTCTGGCCCAGTGCCAACATCACCCAGTCATGTAACTCCACAAGGTTAGTCTGACACGATATACCAGGTACAAGACCATGCTGGCATTCATCCAGGAATCCTCTTTTTTCCAGAAACACCCTCAAACTGTCCTTAATGATGGCCTCCATCAATTTGCCTACCACCGAAGTTAGGCTGAAGGGTATGTAATTCTCAAACTCCTTCCTTGAGCCACCCTTATGGATGGGCACCATGTGCGCCACCCTCCAATCATGACGCATGCTCCCTGTATGGAGGGAAGTGTTAAAGATGCCTGCCAGGGCTGCATCCAGGGTGTTATCCAACTCCCAAAATCCCCTGGGGTGGATACCATCCAGGTCTGGGGCTTTTTCCTTTTTGAGGTGCTGGGGGGCTTCCCACACTCTGCCAACTGGGATGACAGTGTCCGTGACCCCCTTCCATTTCTGTTTTCTTTTTATCCTTGTCTGAAGTGGTGATCAACATATAGAGTTAATGAACTCACATCTTAAGCTGTACTTTATTACTGGACTTTTCCCTTTTCAGTGGAATGATGCATGTATGACTCTGTGGTTACATGCTAAAATTAAATTCTCCCTGCAGGCAGTCAGACTTCTATAAGGACACATTTCATAGGCACCCATGTGAGACCATCCATGCTGCCTAAGCATTATGACAAACATATGACAGATGACAGCAGTGATTCCTCTGATGAGATGGAATTTGTGGATGATCCTAAAGATTTAGTCTACCACCCTGACAGTGATTTAGATGTTGAATCTGACAGTAGGTCAATGTTGCTGATTATTATATAGTCTTTCTACATTTACACTATGGTTATCAAAATATAATTCAATAAACAAAAGCATTGGTACCAAGTCTTTCTCAGAAACTGCAGACCTGTTAGCTTGACCTCATTGGTAGCGAAAATGATGAAAGAAAGAATTGTTGAGTACCTAGAGGCCCGTGAGGCACAGGACCCAAGGCAGCATGGATTTACAGTGGAAATGTCGTGTCCAACAAATGTAATAGATTTCTTTGACTGGGTTACTAAAGTAGTAGATCATGGAGGGGCTGTGGACAGGGTCTACCTAGACTTCAGCAAGGCATTTGATACAGTCCCACACAAAAGATTAATAAACAAATTAGCCAGGCTGGGAGTGGTTACCAGGGTGGTAGCCTGTGTAAGGAGACCCAATTACCACAAGCACATGAACAGGATGGAGACAGTGCAGAGGAGGGCTCGGCATAGAAGTTTCAAGCAGCTGCTCTGTACTGATGTTGTTCAAGTACTGGAAACTTTGAGCTGAAGAACACATAGTACTGCACAATATTGTTTTCTTATCTATGTTGCAGTGGGCCCACCACTTCAAATGTGATGCATGATCGTGAGAGGTACTGCATCGTGGTTGAATCCTACTCACTGCATTTGTTCCCGTTCTGTGTGTGCTGTTTCATGCCTCATGCTGTCGCTGAGATAACCAAGCTGTTTGGTACCATGGTTATCATCCATCAGACATGCCGAACATGTAGGTACTATTGTGTTCCACTTGGATAACATACTGTATGCTCTAATTTCATGTTTCCTTGTCCTCACTGTGTGTTTGAGAAGAGGTTGGTAGAGATTCCGCTACATACATACTTAATTTCTGCGTATGTTTCAAGAGGGTGTACAAAATCTTTGCAGTAACTTGGCAGTCAGTCTATTCTCAGTAAGTCATGTCCAGGGGTATTCACATTCCATTCAGATAGTAGTTACTGTAAGCTATACTGTGTC
Organism: Neoceratodus forsteri; assembly: GCA_016271365.2. Lineage (NCBI taxonomy): Eukaryota > Metazoa > Chordata > Ceratodontiformes > Ceratodontidae > Neoceratodus > Neoceratodus forsteri. The sequence goes on from CM028136.1 coordinate 92,180,016, forward strand.
AGGGGTTGCACTGCACATATGTGTTCTGCTTCCGGAAGGTAACTCTCTTCAGGAAAGAACAATGTGGATATCTCATATGAAGGCTCCCTGCCTAGAGCCGGAGCAAGACTCGGCCAGCGGGTGGTCGGTGTTTCTCTGCTGCCGCCTGAGAGCTCCAGAGTGGACACTTGGCTCAGCAAGCCGAGGACCACTCCTGCAAGGCTCCCTGCCTAGAGCCGGAGCAAGACTCGGCCAGCAGGTGGTTTGCATTCCTCTGCCACCATCCGAGAACTCCAGAGCGGACACTTGGCTCCTCAAACCGAGGACCACTCCTGCAAGACTCCCTGACTACAGCCAGAGCAAGACTGGGCCAGCGGGTAGTCAGCATTCCTCTGCCACCGCCTGAGAGCTCCAGAGCGGACACTTGGCTCAGCATGCCGATAACCACTCCTCAAGGCTCCCTTCCTAGAGCCAGAGCAAGACTCGGCCAGTGGGTGGTCGGCATTCCTCTGCCACCACCCAAGAGCTCCAGAGTGGACACTTGGCTCAGCAAGGTATGGTAAATGCTGCAACCAATTGGAACACGAACGCCTTCTTGTGCCGTACTCTGACTGGTTCACGCCCACCCTTAGCTTTACACTAGCCACTTTTTGGCTACTTTCTGGGTGTTTTCTTCTCCTTTCCCTGTAAAAATGTACAAAAAGTGCTGTAATTACTGAAACTGTGGGGAATGAAATAAGCTGTTTACTGGGAAACTGTTGATACTGTAAGTGATTTTAGCCCTTTTGTGTTTTTTAGGCAGCACCAGACATTTAGGCGCCAAACCAATCCACAAACTTAAAAATTGCTAATTTTTTTTCTGGCTCCCTACTGCTTTGCAAACTTTTTGTCCCGAGCAGCATATCATTCGGACTTTTTCTCCTTTTCCCCAGCCGAGGACCACTCCTGCAAGGCTCCCTGCCTAGAGCCAGAGCAAGACTTGGGCAGCAGGCGGTTGGTGTTCCTCTGCCGCCGCCCGAGAGCTCCAAAGTGGACACTTGGCTCAGCAAGGTACAGCAAATGCTGCAACTTTTATGCCCACCCCTCCCCCACCTCTTTCCCTTATTAAATAGAGTTTCTCCATGTCCCCCTTTTCAAAAAACATGATCATTGGTCATACACCATCCTATTATAGCTTAAATTGTGTACCAGCCAATGATAACTGACTTCTGTACATCTATCCCTATCCTAGCCTCTCTATAAGCCGGGCTTCTGCCAGGTTGTCAAATAAGTTCTTGCCACGGCTGTCAATTACGGCTGTCATATAAATTTTCGCTACGGCAATCCTGATACATCTACGCTGACTTAGCCTTACTAGCATTATCCCTTTCTTGGTCTCTCTCTCTCATTCACTCTGCATCCCTCCATTGTACACCTTAGCCTAGGTAATATTTATTAACATTCACTATACCGCTATCTCTATAAGGTTCATTCGTACAGAGGCTTTTCATGTACTATACACTAGCTAAGGATAAGCGGCGTTACATACATTCTTTGTCTTTACTCGTGATCTTGTCAAAACAGTCATAGTTCAGCACTTCGCATAGACCCTCCCTCTATAAGGACTACTGTGGAGACTAAGCTGTGGCTGCTACTCTTGTCCCTCCTATGCCTGGAACCATGCGGGCAATTTAATCAACAAAAAAATGTCCCGGAAGATGAATGTATACCACCACTGTCCTGCTGTGGGCCTTTTACAGGCTCAGTAGATTATATATGTGCTTATCACCTATCCCAGCTACAGCATTACTTATGGACAATACACCCAGGTGGGACAAGATCGGAGCTGTACAAAGAGGATACACAACCCCTGCCTTACAGCGCGGAGCACGGAACCCTCACTGATACTCTCAGCCAGAATACTAGTTATTGCCATGTTAGGAAGGCAAAACATCAAGGTGGGAATCCTGGGAACAACATCAGAGGACCCACGAAGATGCACAAAAAAAGGATCTATAAGTTATCCATCACTGCAATAAAAAAGCTTCTGCTCCTAATTCTACTATACTCTGGTGATGTAGAACTCAATCTTGGGCCCACAGAGGCTATCCATTCTCCATCTGACTTGAACAGGCTTAAAGGCATGAGCTTCCTTCACGTCAACGTGTGCAGTTTATTAAAAAAGATTTCTATGATCCAAACGTGGATAAATCATACATCACCAGATATTTTGGTAATATCAGAAACTTGGCTTAGACCTGCCACAACTGACAGAGGAATTAACCTACCTAATTATCTACTATTCAAAGCAGATAGAAAAACTAGAGGTGGAGGTGTAGCCATCTATATCAAAGACACCTTCGCAGTAACCTGCCTTGACACATTATCTGTGGTCAATAAATATGGATGTCTAGTCCTTAAGGTGGTGGTCTCAAACACCACAACGCTGCACATGATAGGATGTTACAGACCACCGTCTGCGGGTCTCCAACTCCTAACGCATCTAGGTGTCAGCATGGGAAAAGAGTCTATGGAAACGATTATATTATGGGACCTCAACTTAGACTGGCTTTCTAAGACTTCCTCACCCCTCCAATCGTTCTGCGATACACATAGTCTGACACAACTTATCAACGAACCCACCAGACCTAATAAAAAGAACCCAAGCAATAGCTCACTGTTGGATGTCATCCTTGTGAGCAAACCACATCTTTTCTCACATGCCAGTGTATTCTTTAATGATGTCAGTGATCACTGCTTCATCGTGACTGTATGATCAACCAATAAACCTCTAGCACCATCAAAGTTCTGTATTAGAAGATCGAGGAGAAATTTCCAACCCTCATGCGTATCTAGATGATCTAAAGTTCTGTACACAATGGCAAGATTTTTTTCTGTCTAAAACAGAGCACTCAGCATATGAAATCCTAAATTAAATAATAATAGCAGCCTTAAATCGACACACACCTCTACTTAAAGTGCGTGTAAGAAACAAGGAATGAAAATGGTTCACCCTAGACCTTAAAACTGGCCTGTTAGAGAGAGATAAGCTTTGGAAAAAAGCACAGAAAACTAACTCATCATCAGACTGGGTTCAGTTTAGAATGGCAAGGAACATATGTACAAGGAAAATTAGGGACACAAAAGCTGACTACTATCGAACTGAATTGGACTCATCTATCAAGAACCCAGCCAAGTTCTGGAACACCATCAATGACCTATCTGGCCACACACCAGGAAACTCACCCCCAAGCAAGATCATCTCTGGAAATGAGATTATCACTGACAGATTGGAAATCCTAGAATCATTCAACAATCATTTCACTACTGCAGGCCTTGCATTCAACAACTGTCCTGCTAATTCAGTGCACTCACAGCTTGGCACTCAATGTACTGACACCACAGTGACAAAGTCTATATTCTCTCTGTAACCAGCCATATTGAAACAAGCTGAAGAAATACTATGCCAACTGGATACTAAGAAGAGTGCTGGTTGCAGACTCCCTCGACCCATACTTCCCGAAGATTACCTACTACATACTAGCGGTACCTATAACTCACTTGTTCAACCTCTCCTTGTCCCAAGGAACAATCCCCTCAATCTGGAAAACCACATAGGTCACCCCATTATTTAAATCAAGGCATACTCATGACCTTAACAATTATAGGCCTATTTCCATTCTTCCAGTCCTTTCTAAGCTGCTGGAAAAAATTGTTAGTACTCAACTGAGATCTTACCTTGATACTATGAATCTCCTAAACCCTGTACAATCTGGCTTCAGAGCCAAGAATAGTACCATTATGACCCTAGCAAAAGTCACAAATAACTGGCAGAGAGAATTAGACAACAGGAATTTTATATGTGCTATGTTTCTGGACCTAAGTAAGGCATTTGACACGGTCATGCATGATCTGCTCTTCTCTTCACTGGAAGCCATAGGACTGGATTCACTTTCCCTACAGTGGTTCTCCAACTATCTCTCTGGATGTCTTCAACAAGTCAAGGCCGAAGGCAAACTCTCACCCTTAAGCCACTGTTAAGAGGTGTATCTCAAGGGTCCATTCTTGGCTCTATCTTCTTTGCTATCTATATTAACAACATTGATGAAAATGTTTCCAAGGCTACAATTCATCTATTTGCAGATGACACAGTGTTCTACGTGAGCAGCACTACACCAGAAACAGCATGTAGGGACCTTCAAACTGAGTTCAATTTACTCCAGCATCAACTCCTACATAAAAAGCTCCTGCTTAACACAAAGAAAACAAAAGCCATGCTCCTCTCTCCTGGCATGCATGTGGTAAACCCTACTGTCCCAGGATCTCTCTTGCAGCTATCCACAATTCTAGGGGGAAAATTAGAATTTGTTACTAAATTCAAGTACCTGGGAGTCTGGCTTGACAAAAGGCTTTCTTTTACAGAACATATGGAGGAATTACTGAAAAAACTACACCAAAACCTTGGTCTTTACTTTAGAATTAGCCACTTTCTCACAATGGATGCTAAGTTAAGGCTAGTACAGGCAACTTTTCTGTCTGTCATTGACTATGCTGACTTTCTATATAAACACTGTCACACCTCCTACCTTGCAAAACTTGATACACTATACCATAGAACCTTGAGGTTTATTACAGGACTCCCATTTACCACACATCATTGCTCCCTCTATACAACAGTGGGATGGACTTCACTTCAGTTCAGAAGGGACAGAAGTGCTGCCACATGGACTTTCAGAGCATTAAATAATCATTTACCGTCATATGTCTCAGATTGTCTCCAGCAAAACATAATAAGTAAATACGCAATAAGAATCTACTCTTATATCACATTGAAAGTGCCCAAAGTTAACAGTTAAAACAAAAACAAAACATACAAAACATACATTGGAAGGAATGCCACTAGCTTCGTACTGCCCTCTTTGTGGAATAAACTACAAAAAATATTGAAAATTAGTTTTCCCATGACCATTACCTCCTTTAAGTCACTTTATTCACGCCTGGTTAAGAAACACTGCCAATGCTTCCCGTATCATTAGCTAGACCACATACTTACTCCGCACCACCACCTTGTGTGTCTAGTACTTCTAATCCTATGCACAAATACTCTACCTTCCACCTGTTATCCTCGTCTCCCTTTTCCATGGGATTCTCCAATGTGCTCCCCAACACTGCTCTTAAATTAGTCTATATGACCCATTACCTGAATGAATTATAATATTCTCCTCGCCCCATACCCCTACTCCTCACATTGCTCTCACCTTCACCCTCTCGTCCCCATTATCTCTGTTTCCCACTCCCCACTCCCTACTAACAGCCTACGTTCTACAGCTCTCCTTCCCCAGGTTGGTCCACAACTGCCAGATCCCCCCCCTTCCCATCACCCTACGGTTATATCTGTGAAGGATGGAAAGGATTACAGGTTAGATAATTATTCCAACCCCTTATATGTTCTGTAAATATACTGTACAATTATACTCGGCTGCTATGTATACATATATACGGAATCTTCGACCTGTATGTTTTGTTTTTGTTTTGTTTTTTGTTGCATCACCAGGATTGATGTTGTATTACCCTGTTTTATCTTATGTACACCATTTGTTAATCCTTTACTCTGTAAATGTTTATGCTGATTTCTACATGCAATGTCATTGTCCATTAGAAATTGTAAATAACTTTGTATAAACCAGGTCCATCTTGAAAATGAGCTTACTCAATGATGCCCACCTGGATAAATAAAGATTTTGATTGACTGATTGATGAACATACAGACATATGAAATGCCAGCAGAAACAGTCCTCATGGTCTACTGCATCTGCTTGATTGTGCAGCTAAATCCTCAACTTGCAGCTTGCCAACCATCCCCACTGTTCCTCATAACAACTCCCTCTATGCACTCTGTCCCATCTCCTCTTGAATCATCCCACCATTTTACATTATACCATTTCTTGGGGTAGAGTATTCAGCTTATCCACCACCCTTTCCATGAAAAAGTTCCTCTATGTATCCCTCCTTACTTCTCCCAGCCCGTTTCAGCTGATCACAACTCAGACACAACACCCTTCTGTATTAACCCTGTGTAGTCCCTTTTAATATTTAAAGGTCTTGAGCATATTCCACCTATCTATCCTCTCTTCCAGGGTATACATGTTCAGCTCACCCATCATCTCCTCATTGGATTTTCCCTCCAGTCCTTGAATCATCTTTTTTGCCCTACACTGCACACACTCCAGCAATCTGCTGTCATTCTTCAGGAATGGATGCCATAACTGCATGCAGTATTCCAGGTGCGGTCTGACTAGTGACATGTACAGGGGGTCATCCTTTGGGCAACTTTTATGAATGGGCACCACATTAAGTATGGAATACACCAGCACTAGCACAACACCTTCCTCTTGCTTCATCTTTCCATTTTCCTCGCCAGTACTGGAGAGTGTCACATGTGGTGCATCACAATGAGATTTACCCTAAGGAAGAATTAGTAAACCATGGACCAGACAGCCACAGCTCCACTGTGGGATTCACAGCAGAGACTAATACTGGAGGTGTTACTTATCTGATATCAAGGTGGTACCAATAGAGGTCCCATGTGTCTTGGTGATGGTGATGGTGACGAGATTGCTGCAGTCAATGGACAGCTTGAAAAGGGGGAGGTAGAGGTTGAGAGTGAGGGATCCACCCATGTAGGGGCATGGAAATGGCACTGAAGGATCCATTGGGAAAACCAAGGAAAATGATGCAACAGGACAGTGACAGCTGCCGTATGTGAGTTAGAAGTTCTGCACACACAAGCTAACTAGAAAGAGCATTATGACTGTATCTGCTGGCAGCATTGTATCTTCATATAACCCAGATACCAAAACACAACTGCAATCTTTGTATTTGCAGCAGAATCTGCTGCTGACTGCAAATCTGAACTTGTGATACCCTTTCTTTACTGAACTAGGAAAGTGTACAACTGGAGAGATCAAAACTTGTCAGCAGGACTACCAAACTGCAACCTCTGTCTGTCTGCTGCCATTCTGTTTGCTGGATAAGTTCCTTCCAAGATTCTGAAACTCATGAAGTTTGCCAACATTGCCACCATCAGTAGATCATCTTTCTTTAAGCATCAGAAAAAATATCTGCACAAGGCAATTTTAAATGTATGAAGATGTTAGTAAGACTTACTACGAATGGAAATCTCACAAAGGGATGATGCAATGCTTCTGGCAGGTGACGCCAGATGAGACAGTCCTGATTTCAGTGCCAGATACGGCTGTTATTCTCTGATGGACATTCATAGTAGTTAAATTGTTCATATTGAACTTCTGCAGGTCAGTGACATTTAGTTATTTCTATTACAGGTTGGTAGATATATGTACTAGTGAATTTGAAGGATGGGTATCACAGTAATGAATTGTGATCCATTATACTGTTAGTGCCCTGACATCCATACATGAAGATTTGGTTGTCATCTGGAATGTGGGGTCCAGTTCTGGAGGCCTTACCAGAAAAAGGATTTGGAGAGAGTGGAGTGGGTACAAAAGAGGGCAACCAAGATGGTGAAGGGGCTCGATCACTTGCCATATGAGGAGAGACTGGGAGCCCAACAGACCATGATAGAGACTTTTAAGTACCTAAAAGGGATCAACAAAGTGCCTACAGAGAACCTATTCCAATTGAAGGGATGTCCTAGGAAAAGGGGTCATGATCTCCAACTCTAGGGGAGGGTAGGTTTAGGGGTAACATCAGGAACTACTTCTTTACTGAGAGGGGGATGGACACCTGGAATGGGCTGCCTAAAGAAGTGGTGGGAGAGAATACAATGGAGGGGTTCAAGAGGGCTTTGGTCAGACATAGAGGTCTGTTGAAGGGAAGGGGAGGAAAATCAGAGCAAGCCTACATAGAAACAGAAAATTTGACAGCAGATAAGGACCGCTTGGCCCACCTATTGGATGCTAGACAAATGGACAGACTAGGTGGGCCTTGCAGTCATTTTCTGCCATCACTGTCCTAAGTTCCTATGTTCCTAGTTCAAGTAACATGTCTATGTTTACATCACTTACTTCTGAAAACAGAGTAATGAGACTGGTGGTAACTGCTACATGGAATTGGAAGGCCTCAAGAAGTGCCTAGATGAAGTGAGTCAGTGGGGTGACATAGAGGCTGTAATCACTGATCATCACACGGAAATAGAGAAATATGTGAAGGATACCTGGTCATCTGCTTTTTGGCATTTCTTCAACGTATGGCATGTCACAAGAGGCAATCCATATTCATTATTTTATAATGTATATCTCATATTCAGTACATGATAAGCATTTGTATGACTGCATTTCTTTGTACTATTAATAAATTCCACCTTCATTTCTAAATCTGAAGTATGTATTATGACCTTCTCATGTTGACATTACACAGACTATGGTTCACCCCCTCTGGAGCCCATATTTAATCTCTGATATTAAGAGAATGGAACAGATTCAATGTAGGGCAGCAAAACTAGTCCCTCATCTTGCTCCCTTAGACTACGAAGAAACGTTGAGGCATACAGGATTATACCCGCTTAGATTAAGAAGAGTAAGAGGAGACCTTCTTCAACTCTTTAAAATAATTCAAAATCCAACCTTAATGATTCAGTGTGGAATATCATTTACCTCCAGAAAAAATTGTGGCTAGATGCCACAACAAACAGCTTGTAATTGAAAGATCACAAACTAATAAAAGACAATCCTTTTTTATTGTTCGATCTCCCAGAGAATGGAATTCTCTTCCACAAGATATTATAGACTGTACACAAATAAATACTTTTAAAAACAAACTAGATAAATGGTTGTTGAAATAATAAAAATGGGAAACACAGAATTCACATTAGCTACATGTTCCACATGTGTGGAGGACAATCCTGATGGGCCACGGCCCCCTTTTGTCCATTTCACCAAGTAACCAAGTATTAACAATGTGTTGCTCTTCTTGCATCAGGTATCACAAAAGCGATTGATAAATTGTCTACTTTTAAGGAGTGTGAGATACTAAGGAGGTGGAAGCAATCAATTAACAATCATGTCTATTGGTTAGCCAATTCATCTGCAGGAAATGGAGATATGGCTGAAGTGAAATGGACAAGCATATTAAATCATGTATGAAATGTGCATATTGGGCATGGCAAAACCTACAATAACTGTAATTGTGGCCCCCTGCAGGATGTCGCTGCTAACCGAAAATGGATAACCCCGGTTTTGTACATAATGTTGTCATTACTGTGGAAACAATTGGCTACATGTGAAACAGTTTCATAATGTCTTGTTCTGTAAACCTCATGGAGGACTGGTATATCCCTCTTCTCCCTGTCAGGGATGCCTTGCCCACTGAGCGGTCATTATTTATTTATTTATTTAGTTTTTGTTGACCGGGTAAGTGCACTAGACAAATTCTGCCTATTTTCAGGCACGACCTGAGGAAGGGGAATGTGCACAATGTGCCACTCCACCCGCTGATGGTTGCAAGCACTGAGTAGGAAGATGGCTTGACAACTCGGGGGGCGGAGGTTGTTTAGGACCAGCCTACCACCTGGAAGACTTTATGCAGGGACTAGTGATTTGGGGTGTAGATGGCTCAGGGTCAAGTGAAACAGTTCTCCCAAAAGAGGCTGAGAGGGCCTGTTTACAATGTTTTGGAGGCAGTATAGCACAGTGGTTTAAGGCTCTGAGCTGCAAATCTGGAGACGTGGGTTTGAATCCCACAGCCCCCACTTGCATACTGTGTGACCCTGAGCAAGTCACTTAACTTCCCTGTGCTCCCTGGTCGCACCTGTAAACAAACTTTCAGCTTACTGTGCCACTCCTGGTTAAATAAGTGGATAAAAAAAAAAGGGAAATGACTGATTGCTTGTCAAACGAAACACAGATATGCCTTTCAGTTACTGTTGAAAGGTCAGTAGGTACACTTCAGAAAGTATGCCACTTACTTACAATTACAATTATTGTATTACCCAGACAATAATTACTGTTAATGATACCTTGAACTCATGATGACAGTACCCTGTTTTTACAATTATTTACCTATATGTTCCAAAGAATCCAAAGCCGATTCAAAACTAGCTAACAGTCTTATGGGAAAAGGTCTACTCAGGATATAAGGAAACAATCACTATATGGACAGACCTCTTCAGTTGAGGCATTTCATTCTGTGATCAATTACTTTGCTCCCAAACTGTATCATTTCTCTTATTTGGGCATGAAGAGCAGGTATTTACTAAGTATTTCAATAGAGTTCACCAATTGCAGTACAGCTGTTGACTGTGAACTAACCAATAATTTTCATTTGGCAAGTAATAGGACTGTAACCAGTCTTGCTGACAGTTGATTGTAGCCACGACAGTAGAAGCATAGTCTTGAATGCCATGTTACCACTCCATGTGTCAGTGTGTAAGGTGAAATGCAACATCTATCAAATCATTTGACATTTCAGTTTGTATATACTGTTACAGTGAAATCTTACCCAGCCATCCCACCCAGGCTTCATCCATAGGGTTGAAAACATACACAACACTTGATGTGGCATCATGACACCCTACTCACCCTAGTAGCTCGTGACAGGATTACACTGACCATCCATGTTAGCTCTGATGCCCAATATACAACATTGCATGTCATTACATCTACACATGTGCTAGTACATCTTCAGTACTGATGTAGTGTATGTCCACCAAACTCACCTGCACAAAGACAAACTCCTCCCCCCCCCATACACTTAGAAGTAATGCCTCACATGTGCATAAAGCTGGAATCCATCACTGTCATGTGAAAATTGATTTGGGAAGGGGGATCACCACGAGATGTGTACTACAGCTGTCCTTAGACAAGAAACAGTTTCAATAAGATCAATTTTGCATATCAGTGATGACATGGGTCAATGTGAGAAGGTGTAAACTCTGAGCAGTGAAGTCTGAACATAACTAAATGTGTTATAAAGATGCTGAATATGAATATTATGACTACTGTAGCTTCACTAAATCAGTGACAGTCACGCACATTCATATTGCAGACTCTATCTGGCAGTTCTGCACTTCAATGAAAATTCAGCAAGGGAGCAGTACGAAAATCGAAAAGGAGAACAAGTCTTTAATGTCATCTTCCCAAAGTGCAATCATGGAGGACACACAGTTAGAAAGTCAAAACAGAATGCAGTTACGGTAAGATGTAACGTGTCTGATCCCATACTTTTTGACAGTCACCACTGAGTCAAACAAGAGTAAAAAGGCAGCAAAGAGAAAATGAAGCTATCAGTGTAACAAAAAGAATTTATAAGCAAAATGAAATTAAAAGACACCAAGTATGGTGTGCGTGGTGCCCCAGAGGAAGGTTCATGAAATGTCTCCATTTGTATAATTTATATTCATAACTCTAATGGATCACTATGTAAGTGTGCCTGAATAAAAACTGAAGCTGTCAATTTGGTCTTGTATTGCTGACTTTATGTAGGCAACGATATGTGTCATTACTGTCATAGAACCAACAATGTGGAGTATCGCCTACGTCTCTTCAAGGTTTCACAAATGTGAGCATGAAACTATCATTACGCATCCCACAGTAGTGAAACCATGAACTGACATAGTTACAACAAAAAATTCTTGATTCCATGACAGGAAATGAACAGAATTTTGACTTTGTATAGAAACCAGTACAAAACACAATTCACAGCTTTGGCTTACATACATGTACTGTTACCTAGGGAACTATTAAAGGTAGGAATATCATTTATGGCAATACTGACCCTTGATGTTAACAACTATCTAGATTTCAGAAAATGGCAAAATAAAATCTAGGATTCAGATTTGCTAGCACACTTGTTTGCTGGGTGGGTATTTCTTAATAGAACCCGACAAAAAACAAGTGCTAGCACAGCCTTGCACTACGCCCATTGCTATTCATGGGCACTACCATCTCTGGCTGAAATGTGATTGTTCTGTTTTACAGTGCCAGTCTTCAAAGCACAATAATACCCGACAGTTTGGGCTGTATTAGGAAATACCAGACGTTCCACAGCCTTTAAGGCCCTCTGCCTGTGATGTCAAACCTCATTACGACCCTGGGTGGTCCGGTATTTCTCAATGCCATCCTCCCTGCTGGGTGTTATTGCTTAATCATTGTCAGATAAGTAAAAAAAAGCTGTACTACAACTGTATACCATATGGTTACCCATGCATAAGTAGTAAAATGTCAGATTTCTATCTTGAACACAGAATATGTGAACAAGTTTTTCAAAGAGTTGACTGCCGTGGTTACAGTGAAATCTGGAACACAGACATACATCTCACCACCTCTATGTGCATAATTTGATTGGCCTAACAAAGAGGATGCAGTGAAGAGGATGTATTCACAGTACCAGATGAATTAGGTACACATCACTTACCAGCATATATGTAGTACCAGAGATGTGCATAGGATAACATTGAATGCAACTGTCTTTTATTAAAATATCATAATGACTTACACGTGTAAGGCAGTACAACCCAAAAAATGCATTGCTCAACTTAATGTGGCTCAATAACATCAGATGAACTCATTCATTGACAGAGATACAGAGTTGGCATGTGGAGCTGCACAGCCATAAGTAATGAACAGCTGTATATATTTTACAACACATACCTAGAATGTTGTGAACATAATAATCCTTTCACATTGTAAAAGTCCAAGCAGAATAATGAAAGAGTTATGTAATCAAACACAGTAAGAGAGTACAGTACAGAAACTTTCAATTGTCATTAGTTAGTAGAACACTGCTAAAAATTGAACACATATGACAGTCCATAACAATACTGTGATGAGGGCTGTCATTCATTTATTTAGATTTTGGTAACCGGGTAAGCCCACTGAGACCAGAGGTCCCTTTTCTGGGGAGACCCAGAATTAGTTACAGTAGATTACATACATTGGTATCAATATACAGTATTTATAGCTGATGCATACAGGAATTGGTATCAAGCACTTCACACGGAGACAGCAGGCTCACAAGGCTCACAAAGTGTTAGACAGGTGCACAGTACATTTAACAATTTTGCATAAGAGTTTCATGGGAGAAATAGAAATGGCAATATTAGTGACAGCATGACAACAGGCCCAGGCAGGGGCTAGCGATTACAACCACAGAGACTGAGTTCCAGAAGGTACACTTTGAGGCCTGACTTAAACCCTTGGAGAGTAGGCTTGTCAACCAGACTTGCTGGGAGGGCGTTCCATAAGTACGGAGCGGCATACTGAAAGGAGCACTTACCTTGGTTGGTGCGAACACGAGGGATGTCGAGGGGACGACTTGCTGAGGATCGCATGGTATGGCACTGTACTTTTGGAGTGAGCAGCCCACTCAGATGGGGAGGAGAGCCAAAGGAGGTGAATTTAAAGGCCAAACAAACAGAGGAATAGGCCAACTTGTGCCGTAAGGTGGGCCAGTTTAGGTTTCAGACTTCATACATGCTAGACACCTCTGACTGACATCACAATGATGCTGTCAGAATGTTGGTCATCTTTTCCTTTATGCAGTACTAATGCAGAGGTGGGTAATGAAAAGCTACAAAGTCTCAATCACCAGGAGCAGGTGGGAAAGTTTCACGCACAGCATGTGCCACACAAGATGGAATTGGCACCTGTATGTGCCTTACCAAAAAACATGCCCATCTAAGAAAACAATGGTATGCAACATGCCTATATTTCTTGTGTTCTGGACCATCATATGGATTGGCATACTGGTGGTGTAGGTCATTCCTTACTGCAGACTCCACACATCCAGGCAAATGGCATAAAATCCAGGGTGCTGTGTGATGCAGGTTGATCCCATCTCATTTAGCATTGGAATCACAACTGTGATTTCTGAACAACACATACTCTCTGTCTCACAGGCCATCACTATGCACTGAAGAGATGTGCACCTGTAAGACAGAACCAAAATACACGATAAGCACCTATTTCAATTCATACTATTCAATTATAATAATAATAATAAATTTATTTGATATAGCGCCTTTCACACATCATGGGTATATTGTGCTTTATACGACTAAAAACAAGAGTCTAAATGCCTTACCCTCTGGTCCCTTACCATGTACTGTTTAGCCCTAACTCATAGAAATTTTAGATGATTAAGTCAGAGCCAGTTCCACTATTGGTTTTCAGTACAAGGACTGCATTTCTATAAAAATGACATGGTGCACAACTACAGCTGGTAGATCAGGAAACATCTGGTGATGTATCATAACTTACTTTCAGAACACCATTAGTAACATATGCATTGATTTATATGTATTGCAAATGTTCACCAGTTAAGCACACTGAACAACATGTTGTTCGTCTCCCAGTGCGACCTGGGGGTAGTGGGGGGGAGGAGACAGGGGAGATATATAGAGAATACTGGATAGTCAACTACACACAACCAGTGTGTTCTGCCACAGAGGGGTTCCAATTCCCTCTGACCTTGAGACCAACGTTCGAGATGTCCATCACAATCAGAACCCTGAGGTGGCAAAACACATTGATTGTGCATAGAGTTGCTCATCCTGTATTTTTTATAGTGTATAGTACTTTGTGAAATATATGTTTGTGAGTTCTCTTGCTTTCAAAATGAAACAAACTCATGCAGTCTCTAAAGGTTCTAGAATGTTGTTATACCACAGTAAGGTAGAATCACATTCCATGACCTTTGAACTCTGGTACAACAGCATTTTGACAGGGATGGAATTCTATACAGAACAACACTCCACTATACACTATATACAGTTAACAGTACACAATCATATGATTACAGTAGGAGAACTACAATATTAAAATGTTCTGTAATTGTAAGCTTGCAGTAAAAAGGTAAACAATACAGACAACCACAATTTAGGGACTGGAAGGTGATATAAAAATTCTAAGACCATGAACATTGCATACTAGAGCAGTAACAATAATGAATGCAGAAACAGTTCACAATTAAAAGAAAAAATAACTGCTGGCATGTTATACTTCATTGCATGAGGGTATTAGCTGAAGTGGTCCTGATTATTGTGAAAAAATTGACAGGAGTTAGGGAGCCTAAGACTGAGAGAAACAGGTACAGTTGAAGGAGAGGAAGTGCTGAAGCGCAGAGAAGAGGGTGTAAGATGATGAGGAGTGGTGTATTTGTGGTGGAAATTAACTGCAGATTTTAGGGAACTGGTGGGTAAAAGCTGAGTGGCCTGTAAGGGTAGAACAGCGGAGAACAGAAAAGATTCGTATAACAGTGAATCATAATGAAGGCACAGATGGGGAAGGGCTAGTGAGAGATGCAGTTTTTTTCAGGATGACCTCAATATGCCCAGATAAGCTGAGGTTTTGGCCCAGCAATTCACCAAGGTATTTAAAATAGGAGTTGTCCTAAGGGAAGACCCATCCAAGGTGTGGAAAGTGGTCAGAACAGGGAGTCTGGCAAGCCTCTGCCTTGTGCTGAAGGTCACGGGGACTTTCTTTTTGCCATTCAGAAAGAGCTGATGGGAGGCAAGTCAGTACTGGAGCTTGTTGAATTTGAACTGTTATAAGGCTTTCACATCAAGAAGAGAGAGGATGGAGGTGAATAGGACAGTTTCATCCACATACATGTGGACTGAGAAAGAGAAACAGACAGATTGTAAGTCATTTATAAAAAATGTCAACGAGAATGGGTCCCAGCACTGATCCCTGAGGTACTACACTGTGACTTTGGCATGGAGGGGGAGCTGGGCTCAGCAATTCTAACTGACTGCTTCCAACCAGAGTGGTAGTCCCTGAACCAGTTTGTAGCACAGGGTACGAGACCAGCAGAGAAGAGGGAGTGGAGAAGCAGTGATTTGGAAATAGTGTTGAATGCTTTGGCAAGTCTAACAAAGGTAGCCAAGATACAAATCAATAAACCTGAGTAGGGAGATTGTGGTAGAATGGTGTTTCCTAAATCCTCATCAGAAAGGAGTACAGAAATTACTGACACGGAGACACAGGAGATTTGAGAGATAAGTAAATGCTGTAGTTTATCTACAGTTGGGAGCAGTGCAATAGGGTGGTAGTTCCCTGGGAATGTGTAGTCACAAGCTTTTGGGAGTGAGAGGACGACTGTATGCTTCCAAAGTTTGGGGACCTCGTCAGTCGGGGAAGGACAGATTTAGAATGTCAGAGTGAGGATAGGCACCTTTGACCTACCACTGACAGGACACTGATACTCAATAAACGGAAAATCAGAACACAATGTGAAAAGAAAAAAAGGGGGATACTTTATGTGATATTAAAAGAAAAGAACATTGACAATCTACCCCTCAACATTTCTAATTCTCAATGGTTGTGCTCCATTCTGTGTGTCTGCAGGTTACTGTTCATCTCCAGATTCAGATTCTGATGGTTTAAACTGATACGGTGCAATTCCCAAGACGATAGAGGGTGGCTGATGCAGTGCTTCATTGTGCTCCATTACATCTGACAATGATGTGTCACTGTCTTCAAGGTAGTCAGTATCAGCAGTAGAAGAACTCTGCTCATCATATGAATCCATGACCCTGAAATGACATTCATAAACATCATAGGCAGATTCACTAGGATGAACTGCTTATAATCCTACGTTCGGGTGAGTACAATGTGATTTGAATATCCTCATCCACTCTGACAGCACTTTAGGACTGTTACACTTACAGAAGCCAGTTAAGATTCAACATTTACTGACGAAATCCAATTTCAGACAGCAATGTCACAGATAAAAAATACAATCTATGGAAATTGTGTTGAAGATGCTTGACTGATTACCTGAATCACAAAAAAAAAGAATGGTTGAACAACATTCCATGACCAATCATAACTTCCTGTACAACGTAATGCAGCATAACATCACACTACAGAGAATGGAAATGGAGAACAAGTATAAGAACACAGTGCCACCCGATGGAAGTTATACAAAATTACTTTTTCAACAGTTCTGCATCGTTTCAGAAACCATGATAAAAAGAACATATGCAACTGAACCATAATGTCTCATGCCATCCTTATTTGAAAAAAATGTGAAATGCATTAATATGCAGTGACGCTCAACATATGGCAAGCCGTTAAGGACAACATTTATAATCTCTGGCTGTACAGTAAAACACATACACTATATGGTGAAATACATACATCATATAGTGAAATATATACATGATATATAGAGAATAGTAGGTGGGCAAGTATGCACAACCGGTGTGTTGTGCCACTGAGGGGTTCTGATTCCCTATGACCTCGAGAGCGAAGCTCGAGAGGTCCGTGGGAATCAGAACCCCGAAGTGGCACAGCACACCGGTTGGGCATAACATTGCCCATCCATTATTTTTTATAGTGTATGGTGCCCCTACGATAAATTAAGTGAACATTTAATTTTTTGTTTTACACCATAAAAGGAATTCTTTCTACTACGTTTAATCTGTTATCGTCAGGTTGCTAAGGTTAGTGCTGTGGTTGTTGGGGACCAAGCGTCCCTCGTCTGTAGGCGATGCTCTGTCATTGGCTGTCAATTCCTTTGGGCGGGATTCCAGGAAAAAAACATGGCGGGATTATTCTCGCTAAGCGTGGAGGAAATTATTCACCTGTTAATGTGAGTAGTTTTAAATATCTGGTTGATCTTGCATTTTTTGTAATAGTTTAAAGTATCTGGTCAATCCTGCCTTTTTATTGGTGCCCTATTCATCATCGGTTCGGTGGATGATGCGTTATCGCTGCCGAGTTTTTCTGTGTCTGGTATAGTTTTAAAATGAGCTGAGCGGCAGTTTTGGAGGCTTTCAAAATGTTGTTGTAGTACAGTGTGGTACAATCATGTTCCATGACCTTTTGAACTGTAGTACTACAACATTTTGAAAGTCACTGAATTCCATACACAACAAACCCTCACCATACACTATAGTGAAATACATACACAGTGTAGTGAACCACATACAGTATCTACTGAAATATATACAACATATAGCGAAATACATATACTGTATACTGAAATACATATATTATATAGTGAAACACATATGCTATATAGTGAAATGCTTACATTGTACAGTACAAGTCACATTAAACTGTTCCCTCAACTCACTGGTGTAGCATTGTTCAATGAGTTTCCTAATCTGTGCAGTGTTTAATTCAATGAATTAGTAAAAGGTTAGTATTGGTTTGCAAATAGCTGCTATGTACTGTAAGCTTTATTTTCAGCAGAGTGCTTATGAGTTTCATTTCAGAAGGCAGACTAAACAACTCTTATGGAATGCTGTGATATTTATAAACAATGCTCTTAAGGAATGCTGTGATATTTATAAACAATGCCATGAAAATGCATTGCATACACACAGCAAAACAGCTACTGCCATTTCACTAAACAGGTACAAGTGAGTTGAACAGGCAGTGCAGAATGGTTGAAAAAAGTTAAAAGCTTCAACAGTTCGAGTTGCCACTGCAGTAGCATCACAAAAAAAATGCTACACCAGTAAGTTGATGGAACAGTTTAATGTGACTTGTACTGTATAGTGAAATACATACACTATCTACTGAAATCCACATACTGAGTACTGAAAATCCACATACACTATATACTGAAACAAATGTACTATGTACTAAAACATATACACTACCTATTGAAATACATACACGACAGACTGAAACATCCACATAAACTATCTACTGAAACAAATACTCCTATAGATTGTAACACATACACTATGTATTGAAAAAATCTGCATACACTATATACTAAAACAAACACACTGTATATTGAAATACATACACTATCTATTGAAATGCATACACTACACACTGAAAAAAACACACACACTATATACAGAAACAAATACACTATATGTTGAAACATTTGCATTTTATATTGAAATACATACACTATCTATTGAAATAAATACACTATGCACTGAAAAATCTGCATACACTATGTACTGAAACAGATACACTACATGGTAAAACACATACACTATGTATTGAAACACATACACTGTAGACTGAAAAATTCACATACACTATATACTGAAACAAATAAACTATATACTGAAATGGACTATGTTCTGAAACTACCCATCCCCCTGCCCCTCCCCCTTGAATTGCCTGCAGCTGAACTCCATGCCTGTTGCATTCAGTTAGCTGCTGGCTTGATGAGAGGATGTTTAAAACTGCAGAGCAGTTAAACAAAACAGGGCTATCTCTTATTCTACTTATTTATGGGGTTTTACATCGTGTTTTGCTTGCAGACCTTTAATCAAATTTCAGAACATTGTGATGTGACAAGAAACTTTTAGAACAAATTTAAAATGCTCTAGTTTATTCTTTTAAATAAGTGCTGCCTTCATTTACTGTCAGATAACATATTTGTATAGGAAGCTAATACTGGATATTCCTAATTTACTTGTATATATAGGGGGCAGCATGCATTTTTCCAAGTTAAATTGTTGATTGGTTTTATATGTAATTAATTACTGCATTAGTCCAATAACTTATCTGAGCTGAATGCTTGGGAAGCACTTCAGGAGCTGTGGAAGTGTAAGCCAAAATCATTGCTAGTTTGTACTCTATGGACTATGTTTTGATTAAGTTTTTATTTTAATGTTTTGTTTAATAAACGTTTCTTGGTTAAGAAACAAAAATATATACTTTTGCTGCAATCCCTCAGTATTCAATTCTCATCAGGAGTTTAGCTGGCATATGCCTATAATTTGCATTGTTTTACTAAATAAATTTACTGTGATGCCTCACTGGAGGCATGCACTGTCCGCTTTGGGGTTTGAGCTTCTCAAACTGTGTTTTATTTTTTTTTTTTTCCCATAAAGATTTTTATCTTCTTAGTCACCCTGCTACCCCTTTGCCCATTGACATCTCCAGCCCAATCACTTACCATCCACAAGACATACTTGCTCTGAGACCCCCCCCCACACACACACATCCCCTATGTTGGGGCCAGGAGGGGGGAGGGCCAGGTCCACTGACAAGGAGACACGTATTAAGACAGGAGCAGAGCCTGGTTAGCAGTGCAGAATCTGCATCAGGTTGTTGGATCATTCTTCCATTGGGGGGTTTCTACCTTTGGTTTCATCCCCTGGGCAGTCAAGCATGCAATGATGCAATTGCATATAAAGACACATTCTTGCTTTGTGCCTGCCTGAGCCCTCCTCCTTATGCAACTCCACTGACCTGCCAGCCCTCCTCAGCTAGGTGGATGTTGAAGAGCGGGGTGGTCAGACTTCCCCTCGCTGAGAGGAGAGCAATCTCCAAGATGCTCAATCATATCTCCCTCCAGCTAACCCCTGTGCAGCCCAGGATCACCCCCAAAACTGTGCCACTGGCATGGGAGGCAGTGCAATCACCACCAAGCTGCTAGGCCAGCCCACCAGACTGTGTTTTTATAAGTAAATAAAGACAGCATTTTGATAAAAGAGGAAAAAAAAACTGTATTTTAACTAGTCTGTTATAAACCTTTTAAGTCACATCACATTGTTTTGAAATTGGATAAAGGTTTTGCAAGCAAAATACGATAAAACAATACATAAACAGATAGATAAGATGACCCTTTTATGTTTACCTTCTGCATCTTAAGAGGCATTGGACAGGATTGTTAGTCAATTAGGGCCCCATTTTCAGAAGGTTAGCATGCAGAGCTAAACATTACACTGTGGGAACAGCATGGTTGGATCGGTGTCATATTCAGCATCACCTGATGCTACCCTGATCATGTGCATGTGCATATATACTACTACGGCCATGCAAATTAGTAATCCTCCCCTGCATACAGAGCACAGTGCTGTATAAAAGGTTTCATTAGTGACCATAAGTACCTCCCCCTACATTTTATACTCAACATCTAGGCTTCTAGTCCCTAGATGCTTGATTTTGCACATTTTGGCTTTGAACCCAAGCTGCCATGTCTCATAGCACTCTTTAAGTTTTCTAAGGTCCCCACTCATTCTCCCCATCTGCCCCTATCAACGGTATTATAAATTGTGGTGTCATCTGCAAAAAGACACATCTTCCCTTCCAGTTCTTCTGTTATGCCACTTATAAAGACACTGAAGAGGACTTGTCCCATTACTGAGCCCTCCGGCACCCTACTGGTCACTCTCTCCTCATTGGAGTGAGTGCCATTTACCACCACCTTCTGTGGCTGTGCGCTATCTCAGGTGCAGCACTTAGGAGTGCACTACACTAACCTGAAAATGGGGGCCCACGTACCACTGTAGCAGAATTAGCACTGCATTGTGATAAGCATGGCTGGTACTATTTTAAAAAGCATTTTCCCGTGCAGTGCTAACCTGTTAATGTGGCACTATTTGTTTTTTTTGCACAGGATTACTAATTGCAACCAGGTGCTCATACAACTGGGGTTTACTCTGATGCATATAAGATGTACAGGTATATTAAATGCTTTCTTGAAGTACTAACACACTGTGTGGTTAGTGCTAGTTAATGATTCTGGGAATTGTGTTTTAACTGTACACACGCAGCCTGTCAGCAACCACCCCACACACATACACACACTGTAAGTTCTGGACACAATAAAAAAATAATTCTGTGGCAGTCCGGTGGTCCCCCACTCACCTAGTCCAGGTAGAGCTAGAACATGTATTCCTCATTCCTGCTGCTGTTATACTACACATATTTCTCAGCCTGTCTGGTGCTGGGGAAAACAAGTTTCAGCGTTAGCGACTGGCTGGAAAATAACTAAAAATGCTAAATTTTTTGTTGGGCCATTAGAGGAAAGAGGCTGCTAAAGAGTAGAACTTCAGTGAAGACTCTTGGGGGGGATAAATACTGGGGTCAGTCTGTGTCCCTTTTTCAGCAACCAGTGAGGTGTCACGGGAATCTCGTACATCTTAATTTTGGTTGACAGTTGCTCCTGCCAATGGGGAGCTGCCAGAAAGCTCCCAAGGGGTAAGAACTTTGATTTCAAAGTTCATTTTGGTGGGAACCCCTCCACAGGGAGGGGGTCTCCAGTCCTAAGGGAGAAAGTGGGGTTGTGGGGCTGTGAGTGGGGGCTGCCAGCCATCTGTTCCCCAGAGCTGGTTGTGCCTTTCCCCATCTAGAGAGAAAATAAATAATTTTACGGGCAGCTCTGCAGAGAGGGAGATCTGCAGTATTTTGTTGTTGCCAGAGAAATTGCACCACAGCAATAAAATTGTTCAGAGTATAGGTTAAATGGATTGAGAAAAAGGATTAAGAAAATGGATTTGTGTCAAGAGGATGGGGAGAAAGCCTCTTCAGCTTTATTTGAGCCACATCGGTGAGACACAGATGATCAAAGATTTTTGATGAGAGAAGTAATAAAAAGTATAAAAGGTTCTGTCTGACCCTGGCAATGACAAGACATCAACAGGAAAAGGGAAAGACAAGGTTAAAGGAGTGTTTTTGGCAGAAAAAATGGATTGTAGAAAATGGATATGAAAACTGGATTTGAACCCAGGTTTTAAGAAGCTGACAAGAGAGCCTCTTCTGTCTGGAGTTGACCAGCACCTGCATGGTGAGAAATGGGACTTTCTTGATGTATTTCTGAAAAAAAAAGTTGTTGAACTTGTGTGTGAGCCACAGCACAAGAGTAGCCACTGTGTTGGAGCTGAAAGACTGTGGGGTCAGGGGGTTGAGCGGGTACTGCCTGGGTGGGTGCCCGCTGTCTTTTCCTGAGATGCAGCAAGATGGGAGACTGTTGTGTTAAATCCCTGGAATTTCAGACTCTGTACAGTGCCCCCAGAGCCTGATATTCGAGAAGGTAGCTGAGATTGCTTGACTACACAGAGTAGCAGGTAACTGAAGAAAGAATGGAAATGATCTGAAGAATCAATCCTAAATGTGCCAAGTGGGGAACTACCTGACCCCTATCAAGTGGGGCTGCTGGCGGCAAGGGATTGTGGGTTTGTACCCGGGTGCTGGGGTGCTCTGACCTGTGGGGGAGCCAGATTGAGGGCACACTCCCATGTCTGGGTCCCTTGTGGCTGGTGAGTCATGGGTGATGCCCTGCAGTGGGCCTCTGTTGGCCGGAGGGGGGGGAGACAGGGCTGCAAGACCTTATGTCACACTGAAGATCCAAGCTACAGCTTCCACACCTTCAAGTGTTAAGCATCAGGCCTGATTCTGCGTCTACTGATCCATCCTCCCCAGGACTTCAGTCATGTGTGCCATCCTAGGACTAATACAGCAGAGCTGTGAGTGAGGGCAGGAATTGCCCTGCACCTGTGGAATATTATATATATATATATATATATATATATATATATATATATATATATATATATATATATCTGTGTTCAAGTTGTGGCGCTGAAAGGGGTTGTTTGGTTCAGGTGTGTGTGCTGGCGCCAACCAACCAGCTGCACCTCAGGCCTGCAGCTTGGCATTTAGGTATTCGGGGACAAAATTCAGGGCATCTTTTCTGAACTGATACCAGTGAGTTTGGGTTTGGTAATACCTGCAGCAGTTAGATAGTCAGGTAGTTTGGTGGCTGCATTATCAAAAGATGATTTGGGTTCAAATCAAAAGGGGGAATGCTGTTTGGGAATTTTTTTTTCTTTTTTTACCAACTCTTTTTCCTCTGATCACCAGAGATGTGTCCTCTCTCAGGCATCATCCCCAGTTCTCTCCCACCCAACCTGTCCCCCCACCCACACTCTTGGTCCCCTCCTGAGGCCCCACTAATGCCTACCTCCACCTGGTGAGAGACCTCCCTGGCTTATCCATAGGGTGGGGCTGCCACTCCTTCTGGCACCCAAGACATCCAGTATCATCCAGGCAGAGGAGACATGCAGAGGATTGGGACCCAGGAGGGTGGGGTCTGGCAGTGGGCATGGGGCCAAGGTGCACCATCACCAACCACAACTCCGGCGTGTTTCCTTGTTCATTTAACAGAGTTACAATGGTTTTAAAAAGCCCTAAGGCAGAATATTCAAGCTTTTTTGTGAGTGTTAGACAGGTTATCAATCTGCTAATCCAAATTTGCACCTCTAAAGCAGGATAGTACAGCACAGGGTCATATGATTGCTTGGTTACCAAGTCATTAGCCCATTTGTAAATGGCCCAAATCCATCCTTGTGTACCTATGTAAAGTAGCTGACAGCACCTTGCACATAAGCACATCGGCATGCTGGAAGGGTTGGGGAGGTGTAGCTATCCATTAGTGCAACAGTGGTTCCCCAAACCAGGTGTTATGGACTGTGCATTCCTACACTCCCAACACCTGGCCATGTCAGGCTACCACTAACCCTGGTCCCTCCACTGGTACATGGTATAACTGTCCCGGTGTCCAGTGCCCCCCCCCCAAATTGCATGCCTGTGTAATAAAACATCTGTCCCATGTGTCCAGCAGACAGCAGACCCCCCACCACTGATCAACTGGGCCCCAATGAGACACTTGATAAGATTAGTAATTCCTCTGTACCATTTGCCTGATATCTAGACCAGGGTTCCCCATGTGTCCCAATTAGTAATCTGGCAAGAGCTGTAATTCTTCCATACCAGATCCTTGGTGTTGAGTAATTCCCCTGCCCCATAAGTATAATATATACCCCCCCGACAAGCCCACCCAGTACCACTATAACTGCCCCCATTTTCCCCTAACCTATGGTGTATGGTGACCAGTACAGACCCTCCACTCACATCCATAGCAGCCACCAACTTAATGACAGTTCACAATCAGATGCCTACTGCAGTAAAAGCTGTTTCTATAGTAGGTGTGCGATCATAAAGATAGAAACACTGAACTTGTCTTCAGAAAAGGACCACTTGTCCTACCTAGTCTGCCTAGATATTTTCTGCCTCATTTTCCTTCTCACATGCTGTCTGATCTCCATTGACCCTCCCACATCTTCTCAAATATACCGCTATATCTGCACCACACATGCTTGAAGTCCCCTACTGTTTTACCCTCGACCACTTCAGCTAGTGATCTGTTCCAGGCATCTATCAATATTTTCTCACATCTCTCTCTTGACCCTCCCCAGCTTCACTGCATTCCCCCTGGTCCTGGTGCTCTTTCACATTTGTAAGTGACTCCCCGGACTCTGTTCACTCCTGTAAAATACTTGTAGGCCTGTATCATGCCACTTTTCTCTTTCCTCTCTTCTAGGGTGTACATGCTGAAATCCCTCTGTCTCTTCTCTTAGGGTTTCTCATGTACATCCTGCACCATTTTAGTTGCCCTCCTGTGGACTTCCTCCACCCTGTCTATGTTTTTTCTGAGGTTTGTTCTCCAAAATTACATCGCACTCCAGGTGGAGTCTGGCAACACCACCTCCATCCTCCTGATGGGGATAACCTCCCTGCACACCCCAGTATCCCACTAGCCCAACTCACTGCTTTGCAACAGTGCCACCTTGAGGTTCTCAGACATAAAAACTCCAAGATCCCATTCCTGTTTATTGACTGTCAATAACCCCCCATCCTATACTCAGCTCTTGGGTTCCTATGCCCTAGGTGCATAATTTAGCACTTTTTGGCATTGAATCCAACTGCCATGCTTTTTACCACTCCCCAAAATTCACAAGATCCCTGATCATTCTCTTCACCACTCCTGGGTGTCCACCCTCTTGCAAATGTTGATATCATCTGCAAAAAGGCATACCTTCCCTTCAGTTCTTCTGCAGTGTCCCCTACGTTCAGAAGAATTGGTCCCAGTACTGAGTCCTGTGGTACCCCACTGATCACTCTCCCATCATTAGAGTCAGTGCCGTTAACCACCACCCTCTGTTTCTTATCTCTTAACTAGCTACTGTACTAATTAGAAGGCTACAGTCTGTGTTCAAGGTATGTGCAATGACATTCATTCAGCCCATTTAAGGCTGCTCTCCTCAGTCCACACACAAGTATTTTTTCCTTGTCAACATGGTTCAGTTGGTAGCACATCCACCTCTGGACCAGAAGGTTGTGGGTTCTCATGCCACACCAAGATGGACTTGCACCTAAAAATTGCTGGCATCCGAGTGCAGTATTGGGGGGTGCTGTACTGCTGGAGTGTGCCGTCCTTCGGATGAGACATTAAACCGAGGTCCCTTCAGCCCCTCCTGGTGCTGTCCTGGTGGGTATCCAGGTGGAAGTAATAGAACTCAGGGTACTCTTTGTAAAGAGCGGGGAACATTCCTGGTGTCCTGGCCAACATTCTCCTTCCCATAAACCAGTTCATGCAGTTATGCAGGCTGTGTGTAGGTGATGATGTGTGATATGGCCACCACCACACATTCAGTCACTTCACTACCAGTCTAGCATTGCTTGTAAAGCGCTTTGGGATACTGTGTATGAAAAGCGCTATATAAATGCTGATTCTTCTTCTTCTTCTTCCATCCACCTCTCCTTCTTCAGCAGCATGCCTTTCTTTCCCATGGGCTTCTTCCTAAGGTACTACTAGCCAAGGGAATCACTCCTGCGGCACCTCAAGGGGTGGAATCCTCCTCTAGGGTTCCTTCCCTTTATACCCATACAGGGTGGTATATCCCATGGATAGAAAGGCGAACAGCCAAAGATTATCTATGTTACACAAGCACAAAACCAGTTGCACAGGCACACTGAACCCAATTAACCATTCTGGATCCCACCCCTAGGCCATTCAGTTTCTTTATCAGCCTCCTGTGTGGCACAGTGCTGAAGGCCTAGCTGAACTCCAGATCAATCATGTCCACTGCTCTCCCCTAATCTATTTCCCTGGTCATCCAGTCAAAGAAATCTACCAGATTCATTTGGCATGACCTTTCCCAGTGAATCTGTGCTACCTGTGATCTGGCAGCCCACTGGATTCAAGATACTCTTAACAGTCTCTCTCTTTTAGTATGGATTCCATTAATGTCCCCAGGACTCAGGTAAGACAGACCGAGCTATATTTGCTAGCCTGCTCCCTGCTGATGCTCTTACAAAATGGAACTATGTCTGCTCTCCTCTAGTCTTCTGGAACCACTCCTGTTTCCAGTGAGTTGTTGAATAAGGCCATGAGTAGAACAGCAAGCACCTCCCTGCCTAGTTCCCTTAATTCCCTTGGGTGTATCTATCCGGTCCTATGGTCTTGTCCACTCTAAAATTTGAAGTCCCTTCAGTAATACTCTTTCCTTTGAAAATGGACTTGTGTCCACCTCCTTCTCCAGTGTTCGTGCTGCTGCTTGGTGAACTGTCCCTGTCTCTCTCCACTGTGAAAACAGTAGAAGTACCTGTTCAGGATGTTATACTTTTTTCTAATCCCCTCTGTGCAGTCTCCCTTTGTCATCCTCCTTATCCTCAGAATCCCTCCCCTTGCCGCCTTCTCCTTGCTTATGTACCTGCAGAAAGTCTGGTCTTCTTTTGATACCCTTTGGCTATGCTTTCTTGTGTCTGAGCCGTTGATCCCTTCATTCATAGGCGCCGGAACCAAGGGGGCGAGGGAGGGCGTTTGCCTCCCCAGTTTTTGGGGCCGAAATAGATTACCCTTTTCATTTATTTTTGCATGGATCAGGTTGACGTGCATCAGTTTGAACTTAGCATAGTGCCCCTTGCCTCTTGAATCTTTCTGCTGCTGCACTTCGCACACCCCCCTCCTCCCCTTGAATCTGCCGCAGTGCCTTGTGCACACCTCCCCCACGAAACAAAGGATTAAAGAAAATCAAAGAGCTGCAAGCTGTGCCTGCAGTGCTGTTTAGTCTCAGAGAGATAGCTCCATCAGCAGTGTTTAAGTGCTTCTAAGTCCAGTCCCAGCAGAGCTGTAAAGTAGAGCTGTTATCTTAAATGACAGCAAAGCTGACTGATAAGGGCTCTACTTTACAACTCTGGCAGAACTTTCAGCTCTCATGTCCTTGTTCTGCCATCCATGAGCCATCTCAATCTTGTCCTTAACACCTCTTTGTTGTAAAACTTCTGGGGAACAGGCAGGACTTGACACCTAGCTTGTCCTCCTACCTGCTGTGCTGGCGCCTCCAGGTCTGTTCTCTGCTTCTCTTCAGCTGCAATTGGTGAAATAAATGATTTTAATTTTGTTGGGAATGCACCAGCGGCGTGAAGTTCTAAATCTCAGAGAAGGCAGGTTAGTAAGGGGGTTTAAAGGTAGCACCGCTACCTTGCCACCGACCCATCCCATTTATCCTCTGCTCCAGACTGACTCCTGTTGCTAATCTTTGGTTGGCTCTGGTGTGGTTGGCTCGGTAAATTATTTAGATGGTTGGACCAGACCAGACTACTAATTCTCTATCCCACATCTGCACTGTTGTGCCTAAGGCTGTGCCTGTACTTGTAGTTTTTTTTTTTACTTTATTTTGTATTTTAATTTTGCTGAAGGGCGGAAGCAAAAGCAACCTTTTTTCCCCCTCACCTTGCTTACCTGACCATGCCGCCATGGACCCCTGGGTGAGTGAGTGCTGCCTGCACAGTGAGCGAGTTCCAACAACCCCCCCCTCAGGCCAGACTCAGTCCCGACTCCCTGACTGTAGCCTAGCAGAGCTCGAGTCTCTGCCACCCGCACACCAGCTACACTCTCTTCCTTGCTTGCCTACCCAGCTTCCATCTGTTCCACTGGAAGGCCAGTCCACTCCCTCCAATTTATGACCGTGTCTGTGAAAGGGACTACTGTGGTCATTGCCAGTGCAGTCCCTAGCATCCGTAGACCTTGGTTCCTTGCATTTTACAATTGCTCTTCTTAACTTAAGAGAAATACTGGCTCACCATCGCCGGTTGATCAGACTCTGATAGCAGAACAGTGCACCCGTGGTTACGGGACACCCGTTGATGGTCGGACATCACCAGCCAGCAGTCAAAGTAAGATGATCATAGTCCGAGAAGAACCCAGAACCAAAGAGGACTCTGCTATGTCTGCTGCTGTAGCTGCTGCTCCCAGTACTGCTCTGCTATTGACATTCTGCCAGCCCAGATTTGCCAGGCAACAACCTCCAAACAGGTATATTGATTTTCATTTTATTCTTTTTGTTAATAACTGGGTCTGTTAAGGAAGGAGGACAACAATGCATAAGTGTCTGTTTTTTTCAGAGGTGGCTAATGACCTGGGTCTGGACTGGGAACATCGGATCGGCCATGGGGTGTGTATGGGTGGTTAAGACTTGCTAGCTAGTCAGAGGAGGCATTCACCAACATTCAGGCATAATTAATTTCTTTTATTCTAACTAACTGAGCCAGGTTGAGACAGGGAGTCAGGCAGAGCAAGCCTGAGTGTTGCTTCTTCATTCAAATTTCAAACACACTGATTTGTCCAATCTACATTCCTTTTTTTAATTGACTACGCTGACTTCATTTATGGCCATTGCCCTGCCTCATATCTTGCAAAACTGGATGTATTATATCATTGAGCACTGAGATTTATAACTGGCCTCCTGTACTCCATGCATCACTGCTTTTTATACGCAGCCGTAGGGGGGCCCTCTCTTCAATACGGGCGATATAGAAATGTAGCCCAATGGACGCTCCGAGCCCTTACCAACAAACTCCCACAATACGTTGTTGACTGTCTCCCCCCTTAGTCCTGTTAGGAACTATGCCTTAAGAAGTCAATCGCTGATTTCTTTGAATGTCCCAAGGGCCAACACTCGCTTTGGAAGGGCCTCCATAAGCTATAGAAACATAGAAACATAGAATTTGACGGCAGATAAGGACCGCTTGGCCCACCCAGTCTGCCCATTTCCCTGCCTACTGGATAAGCTGCAGATCTTATGCCCTGCCTACTCTCTGGAATAGGATACAAAAATCATTGAGACTTAGCTCACCTGTCAGTCCTGCCTTCTTTAAGACCCTCTATGACAAAACGTTTGCTGAAATCTGTAATTGCTTCTATCGCTCCTAGCAGCTTAACTATTGTTCCTCTCTTCTTCAACACTAGTCCTAGCTGCTTATCCAAATCAGCCCTTGTCACTACTACTTCCCCCCCTCCTCTGCCCCACTTGCCCTTAGCACCCTCTGCATCCCTCTTATTCACCACCCCATTTCTGCTGCATTTACCTAAGGCTTACACACTGTCATGCGCACCTCCATAGCTTAGGAATTTCCATCCAGGCCTGTAACATGTTTCTGTTGCACAGGAATATAATAATCTTTCTTTTTTTCTTCTATGGTTTGTATATGACATCCATACACATCCTGCTCCTGTGGAATTGTGTGTGTATATATATATATATATATATATATATATATATATTATATTCGGGTTGTGTTATGTATGTCTTTCTTGTACATGTGACTTGGAATGTAAATACTCTGCTCCTATCAGTATTGTAAACATGTTGTTCCTTTTGTTTTATGTATATTTATAAGCAACTGTACAATTTTGCCTGCCAACAGCAAGTCCACCTTGTAAATGATCTTGCTCAATGGTGATCGCCTGGATAAATAAAGATTTGATTGATTGATTGATTGAAATCGGCAAGCCACTGACCTTGACTGCATTTATTCCACAGGGGATTTGTGCCCATCTTGTTTGTTCCTGCTTCTTGCCTAATCCAGTTTTATGAGGGAGAAGCCAGTCGGGTATACGTTAACATGGTTAAACACTGGGAATACTTGCTACCAAGTCAGTTAAGCGGCCCACGATAGAAGACATGAATTGCTGTTCAGATGAACCCTGCCTTTGGCTATCCTGCTGTAAAATACAGAATTTATTTAATCTGACAGTCTTTGCATTCAGGACACTATCAAGAGCTGCCTTTATTTCGCAGCATATGTATGGCACTGTTTTTCAGTAAAATGAAAATAAACTAACAGCACAATGTTTTCACAAAGCTACTGTGATTGTAGTATGTTACTTTTTCAGAGACTGTCATGGTGGTGCTCTGACAAATACATTGATATTGCATGGTGCAAACCACTAAAGGGAAGGGAAAGGGAAAATTGTTTAACCAAGAAAGGCACACTAAACCGAAGCCTGGGAGCACAAGGAAGTTAAGTGACTGAGTTTATCCTTTAGCTGGAGGATCTTCATTCTGCATTTCATATTTTCCAATGTCTGAGTTCCTGTACTTCTTGTCTACTACTTTCACCACTGAATGCAGTGTCGGAGGTAGGTTTGTGGGGTCTGCCCAGAGCACAGATGGTTTAGCCATAAGGTCACAGTGTACCAGGATACAAGAGCAGTTATGGTCAGTGGTAAGCCTTTTCTCATGCAACTTTTGAAAGAACAACAGAAAGTGTGTCAGCAGATGTGGCACCAGATGGGAGGATATTCGATTCAAGTTTGCTCAACAAGTGAACGTCAGTTTTCTACTTTCAGATTTTATGTGAACCACAGTACTAATCTTAAACTTGAGTGGATCAGCACCGGAGTGAACAATGATTTCTGGAAAGGGAGAAAGGGTCCAGAGGAATAATTTCTACTGATGTCACCCCCCAGTATATTTGTCAATGTACCATTGAAGTGACCTAGGGAATTGCTTGTCCAGCCTTGTGAAGCAGCTGGCTGAAGGGGTGAACAGTAGGATATACGGCTGGGGGCACAGAGGCGTTAAATAAATCCTGGTTACTAGAATACCATACCTCAATCTTTTTGTCACTGAAGTGAGGGTCCGAGAAAGATGCTCAGAATAAATGAAATGATGAACAGCGTGGAGCTGGGGCACTGGACTGGTCCACAGAATGTGCCACGTAAGATATAATCACTGCACTAGTATCTTCAAGGTTATGAGTTTGCATCTTCATGGTTGATTATGTCTTATGTGTCACATACCATGGGCCAGCACCCCAGCCCCACACTGTTCATCATAATTTCATCTATTTAGAGCCTCTCTGTTCCTCACTTCAGTGACAAAAGATTGAGGTACGGCATTCTGTTTCTTTTTGTGACTGTTATAGTCATTCAAACTTAATGTTGCTTTCACATTATATAATGTTAAGAATTTCTGCTTTAAGGTCTGAGTTTACAGCAGCTTTCTTATGTGGGACTGGACACTTTTTTTATTTTGAGAGGTGAAATGAGAAAAATTTGAGAGGTGTTCAAGACTATTTGTTTAGTGCAGCTTGTGCCTTGCAAAGATGGAGCAAATATTGGGGTTGTTACTGCAGAAGGGAAACAGTGAAAGGAGTGCTTAATGTAAACAGCAGTTGTGAGATGCAGGGCCAGATGCCAAGAGGTTTAGGCATGTCACTTAAAGGTCATATTCTTTCAGTTTTTTTTTTTACCAGTAAGTGGACTAGGACACAAGCTTTTACAGCCATGACAGAGTCTGACCAGGGACAGAGCTGGACATCCTCCAGCTACAACAGTCTACATTTTTTATTTGCTAGCTTCCACATGCACTGCTTCTGGAACCCACTGACTGAGCAAAAAGGAGTATCAACAAGCATTTGTCAATGCCGAATGTTGATTGCGTTGGTCTGTTGAGCTCGCTCAGTGGCCCTCTGTCACTGGCTCAGTCTGTTTGTCCTGGTGCTGCAGGCTGCTCTTTTGTACTGGGCTGCTGCCTGCATTGGCACCTTGTTCTGCTGAGGAAGAAATATGCAGCTGTCCCGACAGAGTTCCATTGAGATGGCTCACTCCCCCTCTCTGACTCGCTCATTCTGTTTCTCCTGGTGCTGCATGCTGCCCTTTATACTGGGCTCCTGCCTCTGTTGGTGGCTTTTTCTACCCGCAAAGAAATGTGCAGCAGTCCTGACAAAGCTCCGTTGAGCTTGCTCACTCCCCTTGTCTCACGCGCTCATTCTGTTCTGCTGGCGCTGCAGGCTGCCCTTTTCTACTGGGCTCCTGCCTGTGTTGCTGCCTTCTTATGCCCAAAAAGAAATTTGCAGCAGTTACAATACAGCTCTGTTGAGCTTACTCACTCGCTCATTCTGGTTTTCCTGCCACTGCAGGCTGCCCTTTTGCACTGGGCCCCTGCATGCATTGCTGCCTTTTTCTGCCCACAAACAAATCTGCAGCAGTCCCAACAAAGCCCTGTTGAGCTCACTGACTCCCCCTCCCTCACTCGCTTGTTCTGTGTCTCCTGGTGCTGCAGGCTGCCCTTTTGTACTGGGCTCCTGCCTGCATTGGTGGCCTTTTCTCGCCAGAAAGAAATCTGAAGCAGTCCCGACACAGCTCCACTGAGCTCGCTCACTCACCCTCTGTCACTCTTGCATTCCGTTTCTGCCGGTGCCACAAGCTGCCCATTTGTACTGGGCTCCTGCCTGCATTGCCACATTTTCTGCCCACAAAGAAATCTGCAGCAGTCACACTAGAGCTCCATTGAGCTCGCTCTCTACTGCTCTGTCACTCGCTCATTCCATTTCTCTTGGCGCTGCAGACTACGCTTTTGTATGGGGCTCCTGGCTGCATTGTCACCTTTGTCTGTCCACAAAGAAATCTGCAGCTGTCCTGACAGAGCTCTGTTGAGGTTGTGCAGTCTCCCTCTCTCATCGCTCATTCTGTTTGTCCTGGTGCTGCAAGCTACCCTTTTGTACAGGGCTCCTGCCTGCATTGGCACCTTTTTCTGCCCACAAAGAAATCCCAGCAGTCCTGATAGAGCTCTGGTGAGCTGACTAAGTCCCCTTGTCTGACTCACTCATACTGTTTCTCCCACCGATGCAGGCTGGCCTGTTGTACTGGGCCCCAGCCTGTATTGACGCCTTTTTCTGCCCACAAAGAAATCCGCAGCAGTCCTGACAGCACTTCGGTGAGTTCGCTCACTTCCTCTCCCTCATTCGTTCTCTCATTCTGTTTCTCCCAGTGCTGCAGGCTGCTCTCTTGTACTGGGCTCTTGTGTTGAGGCCTTTGTCTGCCCACAAACAAATCTGCAGCAGTCCTGACAGAGCTCAGTTAAACTTGGTCACTCCCCCCTCTCACTGGGTCAATCTTAATCTGTCCCAAACACTGATTTCCCAGTGTGACCGTGCTATTGTCTAGCAGGAGTGCAAAAACATACCGTTGCCAGGATGTGAAAAATGACAGCTGTAGTGTTCATAAGGAGTTGTGGAAAAATGCCACTGTTGAAAGTGTGGCGTGACAGTATTACAAATCTGCGAAGTTACAAGGGTGCGTGGAAACAGTTCAGTACACGCTGGTAACACAGTCATATTATGGCAGCCCTGACAAAGCTCCGTTGAGCTTGCTCACTCCCCTTCTTTCACTCGCTCATTCTGTTCTGCCGGCGCTGCAGGTTGCCCTTTTCTACTGGGCTCCTGCCTGTGTTGCTGCCTTCTTATGCCCACAAAGAAATTTGCAGCAGTTACAATACAGCTCTGTTGAGCTCACTCACTCGCTCATTCTGGTTTTTCTGCCACTGCAGGCTGCCCTTTTGTACTGGGCCCCTGCATGCATTGCTGCCTTTTTCTGCCCACAAACAAATCTGCAGCAGTCCCAACAAAGCCCCGTTGAGCTCACTGACTCCCCCTCCCTCACTCGCTTGTTCTGTGTCTCCTGGTGCTGCAGGCTGCCCTTTTGTACTGGGCTCCTGCCTGCATTGGCGGATTTTTCTCGCCAGAAAGAAATCTGAAGCAGTCTCAACACAGCTCTACTGAGCTCGCTCACTCCCCTTCTGTCACTCTTGCATTCTGTTTCTGCTGGCACTGCAAGCTGGCCAGTTGTACTGGGCTCCTGCCTGCGTTGCCGCATTTTCTGCCTAGAAAGGAATCTGCAACAATCACAGTAGAGCTTCGCTGAGCTCGCTCACTATCGCTCTGTCACTCGCTCGTTCTGTTTCTCTTGGTGCCGCAGACTGCACTTTTGTATGGGGCTCCTGGCTGCATTGGCACCTTTGTCTGTCCACAAAAAAATCCGCAGCTGTCCCAACAGAGCTCCGGTGAGGTCACGCAGTCTCCCCCTCTCATCACTCATTCTGTTTGTCCAGGTGCTGCAAGCTGCCCGTTTGTACAGGGCTCCTGTCTGCATTGGTGCCTTTTTCTGCCCACAAAGAAATCTCAGCAGTCCTGATAGAGCTCTATTGAGCTCACTAAGTCCCCTTGTCTCACTCGCTCATACTGTTTCTCCCACTGCTGCAGGCTGGCCTTTTGTACTGAGCCCCTGCCTGTATTGACACCTTTTTCTGCCCACAAAGAAATCTGCAGCAGTTCTGACAGCGCTTTGGTGAGTTTGCTCAGTCCCCCTCCCTCACTCGCTCTCTCATTCTGTTTCTCCCAGTGCTGCAGGCTGCCCTTTTGTACTGGGTTCTTGTGTTGAGGCCTTTGTCTGCCCACAAACAAATCTGCAGCAGTCCTGACAGAGCTCAGTTGAGCTCGGTCACTCTGCCCTCTCACTTGGTCAATCTTAATCTGTCCCAAATACTGATTTCCCAGAGTGACAGTGCTATTGTCTGGCAGGAGTGCAAAAAACATATTTTACCAGGATGTGAAAAATGACAGCTGTAGTGTTCATAAGGAGTTGTGGAAAAATGCCACTATTGAAAATGTGGCATGACAGTATTACAAATTTGCGAAGTTACAGGGGTGCGTGGAAACAGTTCAACGCACGCTTGTAACACAGTCATGTTATGGAGTTTCGTCACCAAATTTTCAACATAGGGATTTCAGGACCTCTGCTCATGAACAGTGCCACTGTCAATTTCTTAATCTGTCCTGAACACTGACTTCCCACAGTAACCACGTTATTCTGCGCCCGGAACTGTGAAAACACATTTCGGTCAGATGTGAAAAATGACAGCTGTACTGCTTATAAGGAGGTGTGAGAAAATGGCACTGTTGAAAATCTGGTGTGACAATATTACAAATCTGCTAAGTTACAAGGGTGCGTTGAAAGTGCGCATCGCACACTTGTGATACAGTCAATTGGTGGGCTATCATCACCAAATTTTCAACATAGGCACTTTAGGACCTCTGCTCATGAACAGTATCATTGTCATTTTCTTAATCTGTCCTGGACGGTGATTTCCCACAGTGACCACTCTATTCTGCGGTGGAAGTGCGAAAACACATTTCAGCCAGGATGGAAAAATGACAGCTGCACAGTTCATAAGTAGGTGTGGGAAAATGGCAATGTTGAAAATCTGGAGTGAAAATATTATAAATTCGCAAAGTTGCGAGCGTGCGTGCCAACTGTACAATGCACGCTCGTAACACAGTCATTTTATGGAGTATCGTTACCAAATTTTCAAAATAGGCATTTTAGGACCTCAACTCATGAACAGTGTCACTGTTATTTTCTTAATCTGTCCTGAACACTGATTTCCACAGCAACCACGCCATTCTGCACGGAACTGCGAGAATACTTTTGGCCAGGATGTGAACAATGACAGCTGTACTGCTCACAAGGAGGTGTGACAAAATGCCAATGTTGAAAAGCTGGCATGAAAATATTGTAATTCACAAACTTACGAGCGTGCGTAGCAACTGCTGCGAGCGGCTCGTCAAAACAATAATTTTGGATTTTTTCGACCAAATTTGCAACATAGACTTTTTGAGAGCCCACCTCAAGAACGCTCTCACTGTAATTTTGTTACTCGGCCCCAAAGAGTGATTCTGCACAGTGACAGCGAAACCACCTTTCAGGACAGTTCAAGAATTCATGAGGAGGGGTCCCAAAAACCCTATGTTGAAAATTTGGTGGAAAAATTCCCCAAAATGCCCGAGATATGCACTAAAGTTGAAAAAACCCTATGTATTACATTATACAGCATTTCCTCAGTTTGCGGTCGGCTTTGAAGAGTGCAGTCTTGTTCCCGGTCCAGCGAAGATCATCGCACTGAGCTCCGAATGTAAGTATGGGGTGGGGGTGTGGGAGGCAGGGTGTGCAGTGGGTGGGTGTGGGTTGTGGGGGTAGGGAGACTACAAGGGACCATTTCCTTTTTCAGGTAATAAAGAAAAAAACGTTGCTGGACCATTTTTAGCTTTACAGGGGCATGTGGCATGCTGGGGTAGGATCCAGCATGCCACCAAGGACTCTTGCTTTGGGGGGGTGACTGTAGCCAACGGGAGATTGGGCACCCCCATCGGCAAACAACAACAGGGCGGGGAATTATTTTCTGCCGACGGGGATTGGGCACCCCCGTCAGTAAACAACAAAAGGTGGGGTTCCTTTGTGCCGATGGAGATTGGTCACCCCTGTTGGCAAACAACAAAAGGGGGGAATTCCTTTCTGCCAATGGGGATTGGGCACCCCATCAGCAGACAATAAAACAGGGGGGTGCATTATGCCAACATGGAGTGGGCTCCCCCGTTGGCAAATAAACATTGGGGGTTACATATTGTTTGTGAATACGACGGCAAGCTGCTGCCATGTTCACAAACAATACCACAGCTGCTATATCCCGCCCTGCAATGATGGGTCGCTCCCTCATTGCAGCGGATGGCTGACTGCAATGACGAAGGGGCCGCTGATTGCAGCTGACTGTTGTTCAAAGTTGTGGCACTGCTGGCTGAACTGGTGCCAGCAGCAGCATGCCACGGCATTGGGGGATGGGGGACAAGCCTGTGCAGGCTGTGGGGGCATTGGGCACAACAGTGCCATGCCTCCACAGCCTGCTTCTGGAGAAACCTGCCACAACATGTTTCTTGCGCATGCGTGCAATCAACTTCAAAAAGCCCATCTTCAGGGAAAAAGTATTTATTTGTGAAGACTAATGTCAAGGATTAAAGTAAAAAAAAAAATATAATCCAGTGTTAACCTGTGCTGTGACTTGTTTAACATCACAGACGCACACCATTCAACCTCCTTGTGTTTCAGTCTTCCCAGCGATGAAACTGCATGGAAGACAGATGCTGAGCCTGCCGGAATCAATAGACTGTTAATCACCTATGTCAGGGTTTCCTTGTTTAACAAAAGGCTACGAGTAAACTACTGTATTTTGTAGCATAAAATAAAAACAAGCATTGCTGCAGTTTTGGTTTAAGGAGATTTTATACCTCAGCTAGGATATCCTTGGCAAAAACATTCTAAATAAATCACTATTAAGTGTATGGTATCAGTCATGTGGATAGGAAAACACTGCACTCTAAAGTAATGTGCTGAATCTGCCCATGGCTGCTTCCCTTGCATTTAAAGTTGCCAACAAACATTGTCCTTTTTGTGATGTTAGATCATCTATAATAAAGCAATATTTGCTTTTATTTTATGCTAAGAAATGCAGTAATTCACTCGGTCTTTTGTTAAAGAAGCCCACAGCACATGTTTACAATGACTCAAACCACAATCTTCTGGATTGTAGTCTTTTACTTTTATCATTCCTCAACCTCAAAATCACAAATACTTCTTCACTTCCACCATGTAGACGGGCTCTTGATACTCCTTTTTTGCCTATTGGTTCCTAGAATCAGTGCATGTGAAGGCTAGCAAATACATGATGTGTACAGTAGTAGACTGTTGTAGTTGGAGGGTGTCCAGCTCGGTCCCTGAGGGAAATAACGATGCCTTGCTTGCATAAGCAAGCAAGCAGGAAGCAATTTATGTTCTGTCTCAATATTTAATTTACTGGGCTATAGCTATTTTTATATATTGTCCCTACCATATTATAGTGTATGGTGGAATGCAGTTGTGTATGGAAATCTGTACACCTCAAAAAGTCATTCTGCTTCAGCAGTGATGTCCTCACTAATGCAGAACGACTTTTCATTCTGCGTTAGTGAGGACATCACAATGCAATCACCCCGACCAGTGCCATTCATAGAAGGGGGCAGTTGGTGACTCCTGCGCGTGAGCTGGCCAGCGGGCTGGAGAGACCAGGAGTGTGGGTCTCCAGCGAGAAACGATGGTCAGAAAATGGAAGTGATCCTGTATTTTGGGGCACCATACAGTATATAGAACAGTGTATGGCCTCCCAAACAACTCGGCAACTCGTCCCCCTCATGTTTTCTGTGATGGCAGAGGGACCTCTTGATCTTTGCTGTTGAGGTCATCAGCTGTTGTAGAAAACACTCGGGTGAAGAATTGCCTTGTTGTGTATGGGCGGCCATACACTATCCTATATGTTATACTGACTTTGGTTAACCTGCTCATCGCTTTTCTGTTAACCTTTTCTGTTGTTGTGTTAATAGTGTTTGCTGCAATTATTTCTTTTATTTTGTTCCTACAATCTTGTTATACTGACTCTGGGTGGTTCAGACTTCAGATGGAGCTATTGGACCAAATGGGTTTTCAGCTGTGCTCTTAATATGCTGTATTAAATATTCCTACAGTATATGGTAACTGCATTCTTAACATTATGATCGTCATCATGAATGTGTGTTTATTGTATTTAGCTATGGCAAAAACTGGTTTAGAAAAAGTCCCCTTTCTACCCTGATAAGTGCCCTTCCAATTCTCAGCCCTCTCACCCTTTATTATATTCTGGCACCTATGCCTTCATTACCTTACAGTACCTGCTTCCCTCTATTTTACCTGATACACCTCTCTATCCTCATTCTTCTCTGTTTCTTCATACATCCTGAATGCCACCCTTTTACAAGCTTCTAAAAAAGGCTATTAAGATGTATCTCCCCATGTCAGTGAAGTCTGCCTTCTTGAAATCCAAAATGTTTGCCCTCGTGTGACTTGACTGGGTCCCAGGTTTCATGCTAAACTACACTATGTGGTGGTTGTCAGATCCCAGTTGCCCCTCCATACAGATATCTGCGTTTTGTCCCCATTGGTCAGTATCAGGTCAAGAATGGCCTTCTATCTGGATCATGCACTAGCGGCCTTAGACCTGCCCCCTGTAGGGAATCCAGGATGCTTCTCCTTCTGGCTGAAGCAGCTGCCTGGGTGGACCAATCCACGTATGGCATACTAAAATTCCCCCAGCAGCAGGACTTCAGCTTTTGTTGCCATATTATGTATTCCATCTGCAAGCTCCCTGTCCACTTCTTCCCCCTGTGCCGAAGGCCTGAAGATCACCCCTGTTCATATTGCTGAACCTTTGCCAGGTTCAAGGATGACCCACAGTGCCTCAGCCTCCCCCTGTCTACCCTGCACCTCTGTCACCTTTATAGCCTCTCTGATGTACAGGGCCACACTCCCTCCTTTTTTACCCTCCATCTCTCCTGAACAGAGCATAACCTGGTACATCAATGTCCCATGATTAACAGTTTACCATGTCTCAGTTATTGCTACTGTGTCCAGGTCTGCCTTTACTATCAATGCCTCCAGATCTGGGATTTTATTTCTCAGGCTGTGGGCATTTGTTACCATGCCATCCATGTTTTGTATCCTATTCCCCTCCTTCTCTTGCTGCTGCTCTCCTGCTTCCTTCCCCCTCCCCATCTCTGCTTCATCCTCAGCTCCCCAGTTGTCTTTCTTGTGTGGCCTAGAATTCACTGCTTCCCACTCTCCTTCTGCTCTCAGTGTCCCAGACTTCAACTAATTTTCCTGCATGTGCCCTGGGGACGGGGTGATACTAAGTCTCCTGACCTTCCTGACTTCCCCCCCCCGGCCATTTTAAATGCTTGTCACTGAAGCATTCACACAAACATTCTTACTTGGGTCACTTTCTCTGACGGATGCAGGCCATTATTTTTATACAGGCTTGTATTCATCCAGGTGGGGCCCAGTCCCCCATGAAGCCATAACCCTCCCCTCCCTTCCATGCCATTCCTTCAACCAGGACTTGAATTACTGGATATGGCATGCCCTAGCCTTTCCCCTGCAACGAACAGGTGGCACCTCCGAGAAGGAGATGGTGTTTTTTGTTTTGTTTTTTTTTTATACCAGGAGAGACACACTAAGCTGAAGCTTGCTTACAGGTGTGACCTGGGAGCATAAGGAAGTTAAGTGACTTGTTCAGGGTCACACAGTATGCAAGTGGGGTCTGTGGGATTCAAACTCAGGTCTCCAGGTTTGCAGCTCAGAACCTTAAACCACTGCACTACACTGCCTCCTTGAAGTGTTCTACTTGCTTCAGACTCCCCCCAACTTCCTGAAATCCTTTTGGATTCTAGCTACTTCCACTTTGTCTCCTGCCAAGTCATTCATTCCCAGGTGGACGATAACATCCAGTTCCTCCCTCCTTGCCATTACCCTTGTGATCCTATTGATCCACTTTTCATCCCACCATGCAGTGCCTTCTGAAATGCACTTTACCTCCCTGTCCTTCCTGCTGGGTTCCCTTAACTTCACTCCTTGGGCAACTGAATCAGGAGAAGCTTCCTCCTCCTCTGGGGTTTTCTTCCTCCTTTTCTGGTGCTGCATCCCTGAGGATCTGCCCCTCCACCTTGGTCTCAGCTGTGGGTGCCATTGTGGGGCTATCCCACTCCTCTAAAACAGCTTAGGAATTGCTTAACCAGACTGCTTGGGGCGTGCTTCAGACACCTTCAAGGCAACTTCCCCACAGTACCATAATGGTCCTTTTTAAGTTGTCTTCTGTACACAGCACAGACAACGTATAGTGGTGGCAGGTTTTGGAGGTGCAGTTGTGTTGTGGCCAGTGGCGCCACTGCTTTTTCGGGCTGGGCTCTGTGACACAAATGAAACAGCACGCTGTCTATGACAGCATTGCAAAAGCGTGCCACCAACTTGAAACAATTTCACCACTGCAATGAAGGTGCTCCCCCATCATTGCAGGGCATGGCTTGCCTGGTGTAACATTTCAGTGAACATGGTTGCAGCTGTTGCCGTCCGCCTCTCATAATCCCCAGCAAGCTGACTTTGGGGTGCCCAATCCTCCTGTTGGCATAGTTAACCCCCCAAGATTGTGTTGCACACTGAGAGCCCACCCCAGTGTGCCTCTATGTTCAAAAGCTGATTGCGTCAGCATTTTTCTGCCCCTGCCCACCGCAGTGTGGCTAACATTACACCACACACACTCATGGGACACACTGAGAACCCACCCCAGTTGCCCAGCATTTTTCTTACACCTGCTAAAAAAAATGGTCCTCGGTGTTCTTTCTTTTATTTTTATTATGAGCTGAAACAAAGAAAACGGTCGTTTGCTATCGGGTCCCTTCCCCCAACCTGCACCCACCTTCTGCACACCCCCACCCCATACTTACCTCCAGTGTCCAGTGCTGTGATCTTTGGTGGAGTGGGAACATGTCTGCACTCTTCAAAGCCGACCACAAACTGAAGAAATGCTGGTAAGCTGTATGGCATCAATGTCGGGGGGGGTCAACTTAGGTGGATATCTCATCCATTCTTGTGGCTTTTGGCTCCAAATTTTCAACATGGGGTTCTTGGGACCCCACCTCATGAACTCAGTCACTGTCATTTCATTATTCTATCCTGAAAGGTGATTTCATGGTCACTGCACAGAATCACCTTTTGGGACCAATTAATGAAATGACAGTCTCACCGTTCATAAGATGGACTCACAAGATGCCTATACTGAAAATTTGGAGAACAAACTCAACAAAATGACTGTTTTACAAGCATGCATTGTGAAGTTTCCATGCACACTCGTAACTCTGAGAACTTTTAATATTTTCACTCCAGATTTTTCCAACATTGCCATTTCTTCACACGTCCTTATGAACAGTAAAGCTGTCATTTTTCACATCCTACCTAAAATGTGTTTCCACACATTTGGTGCAGAATGCCACAGTTGCCATGGGAAATCAACATTCAGGGCATATTAACAAAATCACAGTGCTACTGTTCATGAGCGAAGGTCCCAAATGCCTTCAAGAGGTGGGGTCACAAAAAGCCCATGTTGAAAATTTGGAGTGCAAATACCAGCAAATGCCCAGGGGGGCATTAAGGTTTCTAACCATACTATCCCACCCTGTACAGACTGACCGGTATCAAGGGGGTGACTTTGGATTGTTGGCGGTACTGGTCACACCATTCCACCCCACTCCCACCCTGCAGCCAGTGACAGGCATCCAGGTGTGCCTTGGACTTTTTGGCCCCAAAGTTCTCCCCATTCTTCTCTACTGCACCCATCTCAATGTATTTTGCTATGGAATGGGGTGAGCATAAGGCCCAATGGCCCCAAGGCACAACGTGGCACTTGTCGGAGTCTGCAGTGTAGGATGAGGTAAAATGGCATGAGCGTTATGGTTGACAATCCAAAGGCACACCTCAGTGCCTGTCAGTCTCTGCAGGGTGGTGTGGGGTTGGCGTCACTTCCATACCTCACTGCCATTCCTATTATGCATCTCTCTAACTCCTGCACTACCAATGCCAGCAGTACAACATTCAGCATTGACAAATGCTTGTTTTCTCCTGCTTTTGCTCACTTCCTTCATGCAGATGCTGGTTGCTTTCCCTATGCCTTTACTTACTTTTCTCCACTGTTCCTCTACCCCCTCTCTGACAATCCTCCCCTGCTAGGCTGCTTCTAAAGAAGTCTCTGATTTCTTTGAAATTCAACCTATTAAAGTCCAGGACCATCGTCTTTTTGTGGCTTGCCTCTGCACCCATCGTAATATTGAACCACACTGTACGGTGATCACTGATTCCCATTAGATATCCCACTATGGCTTGGATAGGCACTATCACAGCCTCCAGTAGGACAGAGGTTCAGAGGAACAAAGGGAGAAAGCATGTCCCAAATAGGATAGCAACTTTACCCCATGAGTCATTTTCAACTGTCAGCATGCTAAGTCCGTAGGGCAGGAAAGGTGCTAGTGGCACATTTGCCGGCCCATATGGGCTAACTAACATCTCCGCACAATGCCTCTGTGCATGACTGCATGGAGGAATTATACAGAGCAGTGCCAGCCCCCAGCTTCTCATCACAATTCAGATGCCCCTGATATAATAAAATGATCCCTGGCATCTAGAATTTCCCAACCCCCAATCACCATTCAGATGCACCTGATTAGTATATTAAGAGTATCCCTGGCATCTAGATCACCCTGATTACAAGTGTGAGCCCCCTTCCAATTCCACCCATTAAGGTCCTTCCACCCCTCTCCCCATGGTGGCTCATAAATTTCCCCTAGCTGCCAGTCCCTCCCAATGTGACAGTGACGGGTCCAGTTCCTCTGCTCATCACCTCAGCTGGCCATTTTCTGAGTGACAGGGAGTGAGCACACACCTACCATAGAAACATGTTCTACAGTAGGTGCGCACTCACTCCCTTTCACTCAAACAATGATCAGCCAAGGTAATGAGCTAAGATGCTGTACCGATCACAGTCACAGGGAAGTGGCTGCAATCTTGGGTAAATGGGGGGCCAATGGGGAAGGGGTGGAGGGACCTGGCTGGATCTCTTTGGAAGAGGGCTCAGATTTGCGACTGGCAGGTGGGGCTACTAGATGTCAGGGATCATGGAAAAACAGAAACACAGAAACATAGACGATGGCAGAAAAAAATGGTACATCCTGTCTGCTCCTATTTGCCCTATTAAACCTCAGAACCTACTGTCCATACAGGGTACTAGCCTTCACTATCCACTCCCTTGTTCCCCTCCCTACTACTTTAAGCCTGAGTAACCATTATACCCTTCACTTTGTCACAGCCATGCTTGAA
Organism: Neoceratodus forsteri; assembly: GCA_016271365.2. Lineage (NCBI taxonomy): Eukaryota > Metazoa > Chordata > Ceratodontiformes > Ceratodontidae > Neoceratodus > Neoceratodus forsteri. The sequence continues at coordinate 92,224,161 of CM028136.1, forward strand.
ACCATTTATGGTTTTGGTGCCTGCCATCTCAGTTGGCAGACTGTTCCATATTTCCACCACCATTTCTGGAAAATAAAACTTTCCAATATCCCTTTTGAGCTTCCCTCCCATCAGTTACTACTTGTGCCCCCATGCCCTTGAACTGTTACTCATGCTAATTAGTTCTTCTCCATTCACCTTGTTTATTCCTTACAGGAACTTGAAGGTCTCTAACAGATCATTCCTCTCTTGTCTGGTCTCCAGTGAAGACATGTTCAGTGCCTTGAGCAGATCCTAATATGATCTGTCCTGTCAGCTCTGAATCATCCTGATCACCCTTTGTCTTTATCTTTCCTGAGGTGAGGTCTTCAGAAGTTCAGAACTCTGAACAGTATACCAGGTGCAGCCTCACCAATGATCAATAAAGAAGCAGTAAACCTCTTTTCTTCTACTATCAGAACCCCTTCTGGTACATCCTAGTATCCTATTTGCCTTACTAGATGCCTCACTGTACTAGCTTGATTGCTTAAAGGAGTTACTAATGATGAATACTAGGTCCCTTTCCTCAGCTGTAGTGCTCGGCTCTACCCCTCCTATCCAGTACTCTGTCCAGGGGTTCTTGTCCCCTAAGTGAATTGCCTTGTACTTTTGGCATTGAATTTCAACTGCCAAACCTAAGGCCACCACTCTAATCTTTACATGTCAGTCTGCAGTTTCCTACATCCCCCATCACTATCTACCCTCCCATGAGTTTGGTGTCATCTTCAAAGAGAAACAAACCCAGATTCATTCTCAAACATTGTTAATGAGTATATTGAAGAGAGCAAGAGTCAGGATGGATCCCTGTGGCATTCCACTCTTGACTTCCCTCTCTTTTGATTTGACACCATAATCAAAACCCTCTGCTGCCTCTAATTCAACTAAAGCCCCCTCATCCCAACAAAAACACTGCTTATATTTTCCTTCAAATCCCTGGACCTCACGCTCTTGCGCTGTGACCTAAGCCACTCTGATTGGTCCCCTATCTCACTGGCTTGCTCCACTGACTCCATGCTAACATATTTCAAAACAAAATTCCTGAAAATATGTGACTGCCATGCCCCCCCAGAGCAGGACATGAGAAAAGGTACCCCACCTCCCCTAGATCATGGCTGAGCTCATAGCTTACTTGCAAGTGCATGATTTGGCCTGGTCAGAAAATAAATGTAACCCATCCCCCATGGCTTCCAGAGGTATCATCACCTTTGCAACACCTGTACCACAGCAATGAGCTTGCCAAAGGTGAGTATTTTACATCTAACTTGAGTACCAACATTGGTTACCTGTCTACATTTTGGAAGGCTGTCACAATCTCTTCTCTTCTCCCCTCCCACTCCTTTACTTGTCCTCAGAGTCAGTGACACCCCCTCTCTCACCTCTCCTTCATCACCATAGAGATGTAATTCCTTTTCATCACCTGCACCTCCTCTTCCTCTCCTCCCTCTCCCCTTCCTCCCCTTCCTCACCTCCCTCTCACCCCTGCCAACCTGCATGATTGTCATCTCCTTCCTTCCCCCATTGTTTTGTTTCTCTGCCGTAACTCCATCCTTTATCACCGACACACTTCCGGCCCTTAATCCTTCCAAGGGTAGGAGCCCAGATGGCCTGGATAGCAAGCTCCTCCATCTGTCTGCTTCTGCAATCTCCTCCCCATTGGCTGACCTCCCTAACCTCTCTTTCTGGTGTTCCTCCATCCCTGCTGACTGGAAGACTGCCGCTGTTACTCCTTCTCCAAAAGGTGGTGACCCATCTGGTACTAACAGCTACCAACTCATTTCTCTCCTCCCTCCAAAATACAGGAACAAATTATCTTGTCACAACTCTCTCCCTTACTGGACTTCTCTTCCTTCTTTACCTAATACAAGTCTGGCTTCCACAAAAATCACTCCATCACCATCTTCCTGCTCAGGCTCACCAAATCCATCCATATTGGTATGGATCACAGCCTATTCACCTCGGCTATCTTCGTCGATCTAGCCAAAGCATTCAACCCTGTCTACCACCCCAATTATTAGCCAAACTCCAGGCTGTAGGTCTCTCTGACTTAGCCATCAGTTGTTCCACTCCTACTGCAGGGGTAGGTCCCAAGCAGTCAAAATTGGTGACCCCCCTCTCTCCTCCCTGCCTGTATCCACCTGGATCCCACAAGGATCTGTGTTAGGCCCACTACTTTTCTCCATTTTCCTTAATGATCTTCCCTCCAAATGCTTGTCTGCATCCATTCACATGTACACAGATGACACAATCCTCTTCACAGCAGGCCCACAGACTCCATCTGGACTTTAATCAAGTTCAGCCCTGACCACACACAAATCAGCTTTTCCTCAATGTCAAGAAGACTGTCTCTATGTCCTTTGGCACAAGGCATAGACCATCTAGGCTCTCTCCCCTTCCTACTTTACATACCCTGGATGGCTTCCCTGTGGAGGATTTTACCACCTTTAGTTATTTTGGTATCTGGCTAGACCAGCACCTAAATGTTTCTGAACATGTGAATGCTATAGTCAAAAAGCTGCACCCCAATTTGGTGCACTTTACAGGAACTGTGACTGTATCCCATCTCCAGCATACCGTGCTATTATCCAGAGAATGATCCGCCAAATCTCTGACTATGGTGATGTGGTCTACAGTGTTGCCCCAGTCACTACCCTTGCCAGACTGGACACACTCTTCAACTTTTGTTGCCATTACACTCTCGACTACCCTTCTTGGACTCACCACTGTTTTATATATAAATCTCTCTTCTTTTCTTGTGGACAGACACCATGCCCACTGTGCCAGCTTGTGGGCAAATCTAGTTTGTTACCCTACCCTCCTATCTCTCTGAGGTCCCCCCACAGCCATACCATCAGAAGCTGAAATATTCAAACCCTAGCAGTCCCTTCAGTTTCCACAACCATCGGCAAAGCTACGTTTCAGCCACCGCTTCCCTAAAATCTGGAACTCCCTCGCCCCAGCAATTCACCAATCTCCCTCCCATGGATTCTTTCAAATCACTTCAGAGATCTCACCTCTCCCTCCTGCACTTGCTCTAGTGTTCTCTCTTGCTCGCCTATGACTTGTTTCCAGTTTAGGTACAGCTATAATTTGGCACTTATGCTTCCATTCTAGGCATTATGCACAAATGTTTATAGCTAGCATTGATTTAAACTGTTCTGTATTTGATCGCCAGCATATGTTTGTGGCTCCTGACTGTGCTGTATATGCATTGTCGATTGTTTGCTTGTCACTCAAGTTCTCATGTATTATTCCCAATGTAATTTGTGGTTGTGTACCACTCTGCTCCATGTATGCTATGTATTTTGAACTTTTGTGCTACCTAAGCCCCACTTGTACAAGTTCCCCTTCCCCGAGAATGCATCTAGAAATGAGCTCCCAGCTTATTATGCCTGGATGGGGGTACTAGACACCAAGGATCATTTTACTATAATAACTGGAGCCATTTAAAGTGCAATCAGGGGTGTAGAACCTTTACATGCCAAGGATCATTATGGTATACTACTTGGGAGCATCATAATGGTGACCAGAGGTAGGGTGGCAATATGCACCACTGTGAGCTCAAATGAGGGCAGGATTTTTGGGGAAGCAGTAAACAGTATTGCAATTTCAGTTGTTAAGCACTTTCAAAACCTTTTATATAGCACTGTGCTCTGTATGCAGGAGGGAATACCTCATTTGCAAGGCTTTAGTAGTACATATGCACATGATCAGGTTAGTATCGGGGGCCGCTAAATATATGGTACCTGTTCAACCATGCTGTTCTCCCACATGGCACAGTGCTTAGATGTTTAGCATTCCACTAACCTTCTGAAAATGGGACCCTAATTGACTAAAAATCCCCTGCTGATGCCTCTTAAGATGCAGAAAGTAAACAAAAACAGATTATCTTATTCTACATCTTTATGTATTATTTTATGTTATTTTCTTTGGAAAACCTTTATTCAGTTTCAAGACATTGGGATGTGTCTTAAATATTTATAACAACTGTAGCTAAAATACAATTTCTTCTTTCATCTGAGTGCTGTTTTTATTTACTTATAACAAGCATTTGTTAATGCTGAATGTTGTCACGCTGGCATTGGCTGTGGCAGTGGTGGAGCTAGAGACACATAACGCTGTGATTTTGTTAATGTGTCCCAAAAGGTGATTTTGCACAGCGAGCACACCATTGTGCGCCACAGCTGTGGAAATGCATTATGGGCAGGCTGTGAAAAATGGCAGCTGGACTGTTGATAAGGAGGTATGCACAAATGCCAGTGGTGAAAATGTGGCATGACAGCATTGCAGATTGACGAAGTTACAAGGGTGCAAGGAAACTGCACAATGCACGCTTGCAAAACAGTTATTTTAGGACTTTCAGCACCAAATTTTCAACATAGGCATTTTAGGACCTCTGCTCATAAACAGTGTCACCGTCATTTCCTCAAACTGTCCTGAAAACTGATTTCGCATGGCGACCGTGCAATTCTGCACCGGACGTGTGTGAAAACACATTTCAGCCAGCTGTACTGTTCATAAGGAGGTATGGAAAAATGCCAATGATGAACAGTTGGAGTGAAACTATTACAAATAGGACCGTTTTCATTTTACGGGTAAAAAAAACATCGCAGGACAGTTTTTTTGTTTTAGGGGATTTGGCACGGTGGGGTGGGCTCCCAGCGTGCCACCTAACTATTTGGGGGGTCTGTAGCCAACGGGGGATTGGGCATGTCAGGAGGTCTAAACCTCACTCTTAGGTTCTTGGCAATATTCTGAAAGCAAGTAATCACAGACACGTTGCATAAGAGTAATAAACTTATTTATTACTACCAAAAAGGATAAAATCACAGTTGCCGTAAGCAGTTCTTACCAATACGAACTGGGAGCCAGTGCTCAGCATTCCCTATATCTCAAGGTTTCTTTGTTTCTCTTGGGATCTCTGAGGTACAAGACTAGTGTATCACATTATATACCTATGATAATTACTATGGTTACTGTAAGATAGAAACATTTCTAGTTACAGAGATGAGCCCAATTGACTAAATTAGAGGTGGCTCCATGGTCCAAGATAACATTATACAATTTTGTAATAGTCATCAGTTTGTGAAACAAAAGAGTTCTTATACAGAGTCTTACATAACTCAGTGTAGTAGTACAAATCACTGAAAGGTGGCAATGCCAACTTACATATCATAATTATTCCAAGGACACAGATGCCATGGCATCTTATAAGTAAGAAATACACAGAAAATACATAGAAGAATATGTGTATTAGCAAGCAAAGTGTATTACAACAATATGCGTACATATCCTGACATCTACTCTTGTACGGTAGATGCCCTTAGCCCTGTATGTTAGTATAACATATGCTTAAGTACTAGCTGTCTACGGTGTACCTCCGAGGGTACCAATTAGGGTGCAGGGACCTTGTGTAACATTCCCCCCTTGTTGCCTCCAAGGGCAACACAGGAAAATCTAGGAAAAGGCCAGAGAACAGTGGTCATTTACAAACCTGACATGCAAGCTTTGTAAAGGAACTCTAACTGCTCACGATGTTGGCGCAGTGTGCACCGTAGGCAGCAGAGCATAATGACCAAAATAAAGATTAAAAATGCTTGTATAATAACAAAACCTTCAAAAGTAAGATCTAACCAGGTGTTAGTCAATGCATCATTCATGTCACCATCATTAATCAATGAGAGGATAGCTTCATTGGCCTTGGTCATATTATTGCTGATGTGGATGAGGTGTGTGTCTTTCCTATCTAAAAGTGATTTTAATGTAAGTGTGAGTGGGTCTATGTGTACATTAAAATATGGTAAGTATTCAGACAGTGTGAGCAGATAATCGGGGTTACCATCAATGATGTCTGCATCCAGGACGGGGACAGGGTGATGACGGTATGTCCAATCAGTATTTTTGTGGGGGACAAAACAAAAATTGGGGTTATCAATAACACATGTCACAGATCCATAAGTATAGCTTTTAAAGTTAGTTGCCACACAATACTCCCCATCAGAATGATACTGAGAGCGAACAAAAGGGAGCCTCCAATTTTGCAACTGGAAAGAGCAGGTGTAGGCCATCTTCGAAATCCATGTTGACAGGTGATGACCTCCTCATGATATGATTGGTAGAGCTTATCCGAAGCCAAAGTCAAATCCAAGAAATCTGTGCCATTCTTGGTGATGTCATCATCGATGGTAAGAGTCCAATCAATGCTATCTGGAGAATAACCACAAACAGGTTGAATAACATCAAATACATCACATTGGCATAAGTAAATGTATTGCTTCTTTGCAAAGCAGTCCGTGTGCGGAGTCACCCAGCCATCCAGGAAAGGATGGAAAACCAGTAGAGGCGGTAGATCCAGGCATTCTCTGTAGATGTCTTTGTCCAAATGATAGAGTGTACCAGTGCAAGCTTGTCAAACAATGCTGTAGTGGGACCAAAACGTGGTAAAGAAACAGTAAAAGAAACAAACATAGTATCTGTTATGGAACATTTCTTAGTAGTTAAACAAGGACCAGTGTTAGGGTGTCTGGTCACAAACCCCAAGTTCTGAGCTATAGAGAGAGGAATGGTTAAAGTTTTTTGCATACACATAGCAATACACCCAGGGGTTTTACATTGTGGACAATACCATTTGGAAATGCATCTGTCATGTATGATATCAGGGATCCTTCCAGACTCTAGATCATGGAAGAGATTGTTTATGGTAGTGATGATGTATGAGCCATAGGCAGAGCAAAGGATTTCTCTAGCAATGTATTGTTTATCTGCTTCTTTGTTGTTTTGTTTTGTTGTATGAGTGTGTTAATCTTATCTTTTGAATCAGTGAATGCCTTAGCAATGTCGTGCATGTTGTATACAGTGTATCTTTCTTCCTGACTAAGGCCATCCACACCATGCAATAATGGGGGTAGTATATTGCAAACCAGGGCAGTGGAGAACTTGGCAGAATGAGATTTGATAGCAGCAATGTCTGCTTTATTCCAAATAGACATAGCCGTACCAAAAGGGCCTGTGACAGTACCTGTTGCACCTGTGACATCAGAACTGTCAACTTCACATGTCTTATGTTTATGAGTTTGATCATCAGGAGTGGGTTTTCTCCTGAAGTTGCCTCTATGTTCAGTAGAATGGACCCCAGCAACAGGGTCTTGAGTACGAATCTGAAATGCAGCTAAACTGTCAAGAAATAATGAACTATAAAATGCTGAAGTATTAGTATTGTGACACATACCAAATTCTTTCACATTCCAGTAAGTAAGATTAAACAAAACAGGTAGATGCATAAACTGTAAGTTATTAATCAATGAACCTGGGAGGGCAGTGGCTGTTCGACCACTATGAGGACCAGGGGTGTGCTTTGGGCATTCCAAAAGCTGTTTATCAGTGGGTGGTAATACAGAGAGATACATGGCTGCAGAAGCCATGTGGTGTACAGCAGAAAATTTTCGAGCAGAATCCTTAGACAAAGAATTACAGTATGAAGGATAAATTAAGGCAGTAATGTTGTACAAACCAGAATGTCTTAATGCAGTTATAACAAGGACAGAGAACCGTTTGGGGATAATTTAGCATTGGGACAATCCTGGAAAGTTCCTTTGGAGAATTTGGCCACAGGGAGAATTTGCACTTGCGATGTGATTTGCCACTCAATTTGTAGGGTAGCTTTATCAAAAGCAACAACCGAGGCAGTGAGGTAAGCATTGGAACCTTCCTGGACAGTGATCATACTATCTGGTATATTGATGGATACTCCCTCTGAAGGAGATGCTGGAGGATCAAGATGTGGTAGGAGGTTTGGTACCGTGCCTTGGATGCAGGGGATAACTCCTAAGATGAGGAGATAATGGAACAAGATAGCCATCTTGTCAGTGTATCTGAAAAGCAAAATCAAACATTAGTAAGTTAGTACTATTCTGCCCAATGGGGTGAGGAAAAGTAATTAAGCTCCTTTATACAGTTTCAGCTGGTTTGCATGTAACCATTTGTCAGTCAACTTATTGTTATGCAGGAGTCTAACCTGATAGACTGCCAGACTGAGCTTGTTGACAATAGGGTATGGGCCTTCCCACTTATTGGAGAAGGAATGGGTGGGATGTGCAAATCGGAGTACCATTACCTGATCTCCAACCTGCCAATCCACTTTTTGTGCGTGTTTGTCCAACTGTATTTTGGATTGTTGCTGGGTCCTACCCATGCAGTAGGAAGCATACAGGTGTGTGTGTATAAGGTCTTTTCTGAGTTTTTCCACATATTGGTCTACAGACTCATGGTCTGCAGTGGGGGTGTGCAGGTCAAACAACATGTGTTCAGGTAATCTCATTTGTCTTCCAGTCATCATCTCAAAGGGTGTGAGCTGGGTAGTGGCTGAGGGTGTACCCCTAATTGCCATAAGGAGTAACGGGAGTAGGGAATCCCAGGTTTTGGGATTGTTCTCAATGAATTTGGAAAGCATTTGCTTAATCCGTCTGTTGTCTCTTTCTACTTGACATGAGGATTAGGGGTGGTAAGGTATGTGGAACTTCTGTTGAACTCCAAGGAGTTCAAGGGATTCTTTCATCAACTCACCTGTAAAACTAGTTCCTTTGTCAGAGTCTACCTTGAGAGGTAGGCCCCACCTGGAGAAAATCTGTTCCACCAGGATTTTGGCAGTGGTCTTAGTAGTGCTTTTCTTGGTGGGGAAAGCTTCAACCCACATAGAGAAGAGATCAGTTACCACAAGAGCGTACTTGTTATTTCTGATGGTATTGGTCAGGGGGCCAATAAAATCAATCTGTATGGCATGCCAAGGGCCAGAGTGTCGTTGTGGTAAGAGTTTGACATTTTGCTTGGTAGGGATGGGGTTGTTTTGTGCACAAATGAGACAATTGTCTATGTACTGTTTAACATCTTTGGTGACACCAGGCCACCAGGTGGTGGTCTTAAGCCTTTGGAGGGTGTTTTCCACTCCCTGATGTCCACCAGTGGGTGTGTCATGCACATGGTGCAGGAATTCAGACCTGAGGTTTCTGAAGACTACCCACAACTTGGTGGTGGAATCATCTGGTTGGTACCAGATGAGCTTGTCATCTGGTAACAAGTGTAACTTACCTTCATGCCTCCGATAGGGGTTGTGTGTGGGAAGTCTCTCTTCAGTACTCTTGTCAAGGAATCTGAACACTTCTTTGAGTTCAGTGTCAACATGTTGGGCTGCTGAAAGGTCCAAGAGGGAAAAGGGTTCAGGTTTCTTCCTAATTGCTGCAATTTGTATGGCCGCATTGGCCTCTGGATGGTCCATCATCCAGGTGTCCCCCCCTCGGGTTCCTTCCTCAGCAAGGGTGTCTGCTGTGTCATTGAAAGCATGATAGGGGTCATGGAGAGAATGAGCTTTGACTTTATGTTCATAGAGTTTGTGTGCAAATGTTTGTACCAGTGAATGTATGTATATTACCAATTCCTTGTACTTCACTGGGCTGCCATCAGAGGAGAGGAAGGAGTTCTTCTGCCAGAAAGGAAGAAATTCTGTAAGAGAACAACAAACCCAATTAGAGTCTATAAAAATGATAGTATCCTCAGTCCCATGCTGGAGGAACTCAAGAGCACAGGCCACCGCTGCCATCTCTGCATATTGTGATGATGCTACACTGCTGTGCTTAGATATTTTAACAGTACTCCCATAAGGGTAAATCACTAGAATACCCATCTCTGCGATTTGTTCTCCCTGATAGTAGGATGCTGAACCATCAGTAAAGACACGACACAAAGAGGTGTTATCAAGTATTTGTGGTGTGGCAAGGAAAAAGGGACCTGGATCTGGAAGATCAGGTGACTGTAGTGTACTGTCATGGGTTTCTCCTTGGAAAAGGAGTCCATGAGCCAGCATAGATGGAATTTTTGTTGGGTGTACCTGTATGTCTCTGTCCTGGAGAAGAAGTGACCAGTCTGTCAGTCTGGTGTTGGAGACTGGCCCATCCTTCACTCTGTCTGAGAGCAGAAAGGTAGTTGGGGTATGATTGGTGTTGATGATCAGTGGAGAGTACCCAATGATATACAGGAAGTGCTTGACAGCCCAGTAGGTTGCCAGAAGATTCCTTTCACAAAGGCTGTACTTCTGTTCCACTGGGGTCAAGAGCTGTGGTGCATATGCAGTGGGTCTCAGGGTGCCATGAACCTTCTGGGCCAACATTGCTGACATGGCAATGTCAGAGGTGGCACATTCCAGATGGAATGGTAGTGCTGGATTGGGGTTGACCAGAGCTGGGGCAGAGGCCAAGGCCTGCTTCAGTGACACCACAGCCTGGGTGTGTATAGGGCCCCAAGTCCATGGGATGTCCTTTTTGAGAAGCTCATACTGAGGAGCAGCTTTCTGAGCAAAATCACAAATAAAATCTCTTGAATAATTCACCATACCTAGAAACCTTCAAAGGGTTGCCACGCTGGTAGGCAATGGTATGTCTTGCAATCCCTGTACCTTCTTCCAGGTAGGGCTTCAACCTTGGTCAGTTATTTTCAGACCCAGAAAGAGTACTTCTTTCTGACATAGTTGTGCTTTTGCTGGATTGCATTTCAGGCCTGCTCTTTGGATGAGAGTCAGCAGTTTGTCCAAAAGATCCAGATGTTGTTCCTGTGTGGCTGTTGCCTGCAACAGGTCGTTCACATATTGCAAGAGACATTGAGGAGCAGAGAAACTCTCGAGGGTGTCCATCATGTGCAGATGGAACAGGGACGGGCTATTACGGAATCCTTGTGGCAAGCAAGTCCACGTGTACTGCCTTCCTTCAAAAGTGAAGGCAAACTTATATTGACTCTTAAGGGCCAATGGTAATGAGAAAAAAACACTGGAAATGTCCAGGGCACTAAACCATTTCAGGTCAGGGGTCAAGAGTCGTAGCACGTCAGGTGCTGATGCCACAGTTGGGGAACAACTGGGGGTGACCTGATTCAGTTTCCTGTAGTCAATAGTAAGTCTCCAGGTGCCTGTGGGTTTTTTCATGGGCCACACTGGGGAGTTAGCAGTGGAAATGCAAGTTCTGATTACTCCTTGCTTGAGGAGTGACTTGATTGTTTCTCTAAGAGAAGGCAAGCCTCAGCTGGAAAAGAGTATAGCCTTTGCCTCTCATGTGCTGGGCCTGGCACTTCGATGACAGTGTGCATTCTGCCACAGTCATGTTTGTTAATTGCAAATGTCTCCAAATGTCATTGCAAAATGGGGAGAAGCTTTGAGAAAAGCTCATGACCTTTGAACAAATCTATGACGTCATACTCCTTGTCATTGGTGGAGATTGTCACCACAACGTGTGAATCAAGGATCAAAATGGTATGATATTGACCCTGAATCTGTATCAGTGGCATGTTAGCTAGATCTACCACACAGCCGTGTGGTGCAAGGAAATCATTTCATATGATACTAGGATGATCATGCATTGCCATTAGTTGGAAAGTGTGTGAGGCCTTTAGATGGCCTAGCTCTACCGGTAGGGGTAGAGAATGGTATGCAGGTAGCCTAGTACCGTCAACTCCTGACATGTTGGTCCTCTATCTGGTGGACCAAGGGGATGTGTCTGGATGTTCATTGCGTAATACAGATATAGCTGCACCTGTATCTAACAAGACTACTAGTAGGCGGCCCCGACCTCGGCCTCAGTGCAGGGCCTTCCGTTTGTATCCAAGACTAGCTTGTTTACAATCCGGACTGGGGCCTGTAATTGTCATTCTGTACTGCTGTGAGCATGGAGAGGTTGGGCCTGACTCCTGTGAATCACTTCACCATGCTGCACTGATGCTATATAGGTGGAAGCTTCTGGGTTCAGGCCTATATGGGCCTGAAGTCCTGCACTTCCAGTATCCCCATGACCTGTTGGGGTCTGGGTCACCGGTTGTACCGCCGCAAGGGCCTGGGCGGGAACAGTGTCTGCTACAAAGCTCACTTGTCCCAGGAGCTCTCGGAATTCTGATTCTCTTCGGCTATGTCCATGTATGAAGGGCCTGTTCTTTATTGTTATGGTTTACCTTTACCCTTATGCTTTTTATTCTCATGCCAATTCCGGTTCCCACCCCATTGTTGTTGCTGTTGCGGTTGTTGTTGGTGTTGGGACTGTTGGAGGTGTTGGTTATCATCTGGAGGGGCCTGTTGATGTTGGGCCTGCCCTTCCACAGTGTAGTGCGTCGTGGCCTCTGAAGCGGGCTCCACGGTGGCTACCTTCTTGGAACCGGAACCCAGATCACAGATATAGAGTTGGCAAACTCTCTCAGTTTTCTGAAGGATGTCGGCAAACCTATCCATATTGGGGTAAGTGGTTGGCTCTACCTTTTCTTGTACTGCAGGAATCATGTTCCTAAGGAACAGGGTCTTATACTCAATATGATCAACACCCGCAGGTTCTTGTGCCAGGTGCTTTCCTGCTCGGTAGGCCATTCAAAGTCTCAGGTGGTAAGTCGCTGGACTTTCCTTTGAATTCTGTTTTACAGGGTATGCAAGCATCACTCCAACTACACCTGGGCTGTGAGCAGAAATGAGCTCAGCTGCAACCTCATCAAAGGTGGCGTTCCCATTCTGGCAGATGGCATCGGGGAGTTTGGCCCACAAACTAGGATCAATGGTTTGGCGTAGTATTTGGACCTGGTATTCTGCAGCGAGGCTAAGCATCTTGCATTTAGAGGGTACCTTTTCTAACTGACAGCTGAGCTTGTCAGATGGGTTCATCCGACTGATACTGTCAGCTATTTGCTGAACAGAGTAGGCCATTTGTGGGGATTGCTGGGTCGATCAGGCAGAGGTAGATTATCTCGGGTGCTGTCTAGTATGGCCCAAGCTGCAGCCTTGGCTGCAGTATGAACAATACCATCCTGAGTGCCAGCCTACAGCAGGAGCTACCTAATCTGGGTGTTAATAGCCTGTTTACTTCTCTGAGGAAGAGGTACATTGCCTATTGCAGTTTCAATCATCCTTTCTATCTCTTGCCTATCTTCCACATCAATAACGGCTATTGGTGGTGCCATCAGGATCAGGCCTGGGCCTGCTCCCCCCCCATCATGGGGGCTGCCATGTTAGCGTCTCCCATGATGGGCATCACGACGTCGATGACATATTGCATGGTGAGGGTGTAATGGGGACCCGCCATGTTGTGGATGGCTGGGTGGGGTCTCTAGGCCATAGTAGGGGTGTGACTGGGTGTTGTATTGAGAGATGTCATCATCTGATACCTCCACTTCAGATGACGTGTGTAAGGCAGGGGCTACACCTCCCATTGCATTAACATGTCTAGCCAGAACCTCCCACTAATGGAGCAGTTTCATCATTTTGGTTTTACATTCAGCATGACTCACAGTTGCAACATCCATATCAACCTCATCTTGCATTTGCCTCTGCAACACGCTATATGCAGTGCTCAGTTCGCGATTGTCCCTAGTAGCCACTTCTAAGTCATTATGTACCTGGTTCATCTCGTCCTATAGCTCTCCCAGCTCCTCACTCAACTAAGCATTTGCAGCACTTAGCAAATCATTCATGTGCAATGCCTGTCCCTTATCCTGTCTCAAACTTTCACACTCCTGCTTCAACATACAAAGTTCCTGTTCTCCAGCTTGAGCTGAATGATGCAAAAGTGAATTCTTTCCATTCCGCAGAGTTTGGAGTTCAGACTCCAAGCTCTGCTGCAGTCTAACACATTCCATTTACTGCAAACCTATCTGTTGCTTAAGAGATGAAATTTGCAGATCAAGGGTTCAACAGAGGTCAGGTCCAATAGAGATCAGGTTCCTAACGATAGATGTCAGGTTCCCTACAATGGAGGTCAGATTCCCTACAACACAGGTCCGGTTCCTTACAATAGTGGACATATTCCCTACAATTGAGGTCAGGTTCCTTATAAAAGAGGTCAGGCTCCCTACAATAGAGGTCAGCTTCCCTACAACACAGCTCAGGTTCCTTCCAATAGAGGTCAGGTTCCATACGACAGAATTCAGGTTTTCAACAACAAAGGTCAGCTTCAGTTAAACATTGGTCAGCTTCCCTACAACTATGGTCAGGTTCCCTACAAGAGATGTTAGGTTCCTTACAATTAAGAGATCAATTTCATAACAATAGAGGTCAGGTTCCTTTCAAAAGAGGTCATGGTTCTTACAACAGAGGTCATGTTCCCTACAACAGATGTCAGCTTCCCTACCACATAGGTCAGGTTCAATAGAGATCAGGTTCCTAACAATAGATGTCAGGTTCCTTACAATGGTGGACAGATTCCCTACAATTGAGGTTAGGTTCCTTATAAAAGAGGTCAGGCTCCCTACAATAGAGGACAGCTTTCCTACAATAGAGGTCAGGTTCCCTAAAACAGAGGTCAGCTTCCCTACAACAGAGGTTAGGTTCCCTACAATAGAGATTAGGTTCCTAACAGTGGATTTCATCTTCATTACAACAGAGGTCAGCTTCCTCACAACAGAGGTGTGCTTCCCTACAACACTGGTCAGGTTCCCTACAACAGAAATCAGGTTCCCTGCAACAGAGGTCAGGGTCTCTACACTAGAGGTCAACTTCACTACAATAGAGGTCAGCTTCCCTAAAATAGTGGTCAGTTTCCCTGCAATACAGGTCAGGTTCTTTACAACAGAGGTCAAGTTACTTACAACAGAGGTCAGCTGCCCTACAAGAGAGGTCAGCTTACCTAAAACAGAGGTTAGCTTCCCAATAGCAGAGGTCAGGTTCCCTTTTAATAGAGGTCAGGTTCCCTACAATATTGGTCAGTTTCCCCTATAGTAGAGATCAACTTCTCTATAAAAGAGATTAGTTTCCTGACAACAGAGGTCAAGTTCCCTACAACAGAGGTAAACATCCCTACAATAGAGGTCAGCTTTACTAAAACAGAGGTCCTGTTCATTATATTAGAGGTCATATTCCCTACAACAGAGATCAGATGTCTTGCAATACAGGTCAGGATTCTTACAACAGAATTCAGGTTCTCAAAATAGAAGTCATGTTCCCCACGAGAGAAGTCATCTTACCTACAATAGTGGTTAGGTTCCTCACAACAAAGGTTAGGTTCCCAACAATACAATTCAGGTTACTTACAATAGAGGTCATATTCCCTACAACTGAGGTCAGATTCCTTACAACAGGGGTTAGGTTCCCTACAATGGAGGTCAGCTTCCCAACAACAAAGTTCATGTTACCTACAACAAAGGTCAGCTTCCCTACAATGGTGGTCAGGTTCCCTCCAATAGAGGTCAGGTTCCTTACTATGAAGGTCAACTTCCCTGCAAGAGAGGTCAGGTTCCCTACAACAGACATCAGCTTCCCTACAGGTTCTTTGTAACAGTGGTCCGCTTCCCCACAACAGAGGTCAGTTTCTTTATAAAAGAGATTGGGTTCCTACAACAGAGGTCTGGTTCCCTAAAATAGAGGTGAGTGTCCCTACAACAGAGATCATGTTCCTTATATTAGAGGTCAGGTTCCCTACAACACAGGTCAGGTTCCTTACAATAGAGATCAGGTTCCTTACAACAGTGGTCAGGTTCCCTTCAATGGAAGTCATGTTTCCAACAATAGTAGCCTGGTTCCCCTCTATAGAGGTTATGTTACCTAATAAAGAGGTCAGGTTCCTTACAATGGAGGTCAGATTCCCTACAACACAGGTCAGTTTCCTTAAAATAGAAATCAGATTCCCTACAATTGAGGACAGCTTTCCTACAGCAGAGGTCAGGTTTTATACAACAGAGGTCAGCTTCCCCACAACAGAGGTCTGGTTCCTTAAAATAGAGATCAGGTTCCTAACAGTAGAGATCAGGTTCATTACAACACAGGTCATGTTCCCTACAATAGAGATTACCTTCACTACAACAGAAGTCTGCTTCCCTACAACACAGGTCAGGTTCCCCACAATAGAGGTCTGCTTCCTTACAACAGAGATCTGCTTCTCTACAACAGAGATCTGCTTCCCTACAACAGAGGTAAGGTTCCCTACAATAGAGGTCAGTTTTTCACCAACAGAGATGAAGTGCCCTACAACAGATGTCAGCTTCCCTACAACAGTGGTCAGATTCCCTACAATAGAGATCAGGTTCCTTACAATAGAGGTCAAGTTCTTTGCAACAGAGGCCAGGTTCCCTACAATATTGGTTGGCTTCCCTAGAATAGTTATCAGCTTCTGTCTAAAAGAGATTAGGTTTCTTTACAACAGAGGTCAAGTTCCCTATAATAGAGGTCATCATCCATTCAATAGAGGTCAGCTTTCCTACAACAGAGGTCATGTTCTTATTATAGAGGTCAGATTCCCTACAATATAGATCAGGTTCCTTGCAATAGAGGTCAGGTTCTTAACAACAGAATTCAGGTTCAATAGAACAGAAGTCATGTTCACCACAATTGAAGTCATCCTCCCTGCAACTGTGGTCAGGTTCCTTACAATAAAGTTTAGGCTTCCTGCAATACAGGTCAAGTTCCTTACAACAGAGGTCAGATTCCCTACAATTGAGGTCAGGTTCCTTACAATAGAAGTCAGGTTCCCTACAATGGAGGTCAGCTTCCCTACAACAGACAGCTTCCCTACAACAAAAGTCATGGTTACCTACAATAGAATTCAGGTTCCCTTACAACAGAGCTCAAGTTCCTTACATAGGAGGTCAGCTTCCCTATAAAAGAGGTCAGGTTTCATGCAATAGAGGTCAGGCTCCTTGCAACAGTGGTCTGCTAACCTACAACAGAGGTAAGCTTCTCTTTAAAAGAGATTGGGTTCCTTCCAACAGTGGTCTGGTTCCCTACAATAGAGATCAACATCCCTACAATAGAGGTCAGGTTCCCTACAACAGATGTCATGTTCCTTATATTAGAGGTCAGCGTCCCTACAGCACAGGTCAGTTTCCTTACAAAAGAAGTCCAGTTCCTTACAACAGAATGCAGGTTTCCTATAATAGAGGACATCTTCTTGCTATAGAGGTCAACTTCCCCATGACGGTGATGAGGTTCCCTACAACTGAGGTGAGGTTCCTTACAATAAAGATCAGGTTCCTTTCAAAGGAGCTCAGTGTCCTTACAATAAATGTCAGGTTCCCTATAAGAGATGTCAGTTTCCCTACAACAAAGGTCAGGTTCACTAAAATAGAGTTTAGGTTCCCTATAACATAAGCAAGGTTTCCTACAGTACAGGTTAGATTTCTTACACTATATGTCAGTTTCCCTATAAAAGAGGTCAGCTTTCCTAAAACAGAGGTCAGATTCCCTACAACAGAGGTAAGATTCCCCTTACAATATAGGTCAGGTTCCCTTCAATAATGGTTGCCTTCCCTACGGTACTGGTCAGATTCACTCAACACAGGCCAGCTTCCATACAACAGAGATCAACTGCTGTATAAAAGAGATGAGGTTTCCTACAACAGAGGTCTGGTTCCCTAAAATAGAGGTGAGTGTCCCTACAACAGAGGTCATGTTCCTTATATTAGAGGTCAGGTTCCCTACAATAGAGATTAGGTTGCTTACAACAGTGGTCAGGTTCCCTTCAATGGAAGTCATGTTTCCAACAATAGTAGCCCGGTTACCCTCTATAGAGGTTATGTTACCTAATAAAGAGGTCAGATTCCTTACAATGGAGGTCAGATTCCCTACAACACAGGTCAGTCTCCTTAAAATAGAAATCAGATTCCCTATAATTGAGGTCAGGTTCCTTATAAAAGAGGTCAGGTTCCCAACAATTGAGGACAGCTTTCCTACAGCAGAGGTCAGGTTTTATACAACAGAGGTCAGCTTCCTCACAACAGAAGTCTGGTTCCTTAGAATAGAGATCAGATTCCTAACAGTAGAGATCAGGTTCATTACAACACAGGTCACGTTCCCTAAAATAGAGGTTACCTTCACTACAACAGAAGTCTGCTTCCCAACAACACAGGTCGGGTTCCCACAATAGAGGTCTGGTTCCTTACAACAGAGATCAGCTTCCCTACAACAGAGGTCAGTTTTTCACCAACAGAGATAAAGTGCCCTACAACAGATGTCAGCTTCCCTACAACAGTGGTCAGATTCCCTACAATAGAGATCAGGTTCCTTACAACAGATGTCAAGTTCTTTGCAACAGAGGTCATGTTCCCTACAATATTGGTTGGCTTCCCTAGAATAGAGATCAGCTTCTGTATAAAAAAGATAAGGTTTCTTTAAAACAGAGGTCAAGTTCCTTATAATAGAGGTCATCATCCATTCAATAGAGGTCAGCTTTCCTACAACAGAGGTCATGTTCTTATATTAGAGGTCAGATTCCCTACAATATAGATCAGGTTCCTTGCAACAGAGGTCGGGTTCCTAACAACAGAATTCAGGTTCTATAGAACAGAAGTCATGTTCTCCACAATTGAAGTCATCCTCCCTGCAACTGTGGTCAGGTTCCTTACAATAAAGGTTAGGCTTCCTACAATACAGGTCACGTTCCTTACAATAGAGGTCAGATTCCCTACAATTGAGGTCAGGTTCCTTACAATAGAAGTCAGGTTCCCTATAATGGAGGTCAGCTTCCCTACAACAGACATCAGCTTCCCTATAACAGAAGTCATGGTTACCTACAATAGAGGTCAGCTTCCCTTACAACAGAGTTCAAGTTTCTTACATAGGAGGTCAGCTTCCCTATAAAAGAGGTCAGGTTTCATACAATAGAGGTCAGGCTCTTTGCATCAGTGGTCTGCTAACCTACAACAGAGGTAAGCTTCTCTATAAAAGAGATTGGGTTCCTTACAACAGAGGTCAACATCCCTACAATAGAGGTCAGCTTCTCTACAACGGGTGTTATGTTCCTTATATTGAAGTTCAGGTTCCGTACAACACAGTTCAGGTTCCTTACAATAGAGATCAGGTTCCTTACAACAGAATTCAGCTTTTCTACAACAGAGGTCAGCTTCCCTACATTAGAGGTCAGCGTCACTACAACTGTGGTCAGGTTCCCTACAACAGAGGTGAAGTTCCCTACAATAGAGGTCAGGTTCCTTTCAAAAGAGGTCAGGGTCCTTACAACAGAGGTCAGGTTCCCTACAAGAGACATCAGCTTCACTACAACAAACATCAGGTTCCCTAAAATAGAGTTCAGGTTCCCTACAACAGAGGTAAGGTTCCCTACAGTACAGATCAGATTCCCTAACATACAGATAGGGTTCCCCACAACAGAGGTCTGCTTTCCTGCAACAGAGATCATATTCACTTACAATAGAGGTCATATTCCCTACAATAATGCTTGTTTTCCTACAACAGAGGTCAGCTTCTGTGCAAAAGAAAATAGGTTCCTTACAACAGAGATCAGGTTCCCTACAACAGAGGTCTTGTTTCTTATATTATAGGTAAGGTTCCTTACAATACAGGTCAGGTTCCTTACGAAAAGGGTCAGGTTTCCTACAATAGAAGTCAGGTTTCCAACAATAGTGGTCTGGTTCCACACTAAAGAGGTTATGTTCCCCCCAAATAGAGGTTAGATTACTTACAATGGAGGTCAGGTTACCTACAACACAGGTCAGGTTCCTTACAATAGATGACAGATTCAGAATAATTGAGGTCAGGTTCTTTATAAAAAAATGTCTGGTTCCCTACATTAGAGGACAGCTTCCCTACAACAGAGGTCAGGTTCCTTACAATTGAGATCAGGTTCATTACAACAGAGGTCAGGTTCCCCACAATTGAGGTCAGCTCCCCTGCAACAGAGGTCAGGTTCCCTTTAATAGAGGTCAGGTTCCCTACAACAGAGGATAGGTTCCCTGCAGTAGAGGTCAGTTTCCCTACAACACAGGTCAGGTTCCCTATAACAGAGGTCAGGTTCCCTACAACAGTGGTCAGGTTCCCTACAATGCAGGTCAGGTTTCTTACAGTAGAGGACAAGTTCCTTCCAACGGAGGTCAGGTTCCATAGAAGAAAGGTCAGCTTCCATAGAACAAAGGTCAGCTTCCCAACAACAGTGATCAGGTTCACTAAAATACAGGTCAGGGTCCATACAATAGAGGTCAAGTTAATTACAATAGTGGTCAGGTTCCTTTCAATAGAGATCAGGTTTCTAACAACAGAGGTCAGGTTTAATAGAACAAAGATCAGGTTCCCCAAAATTGAGGTAAGCTTCCCTACAACAAAGGTCTGATTTCCTACAACAGAGGACAGGTTCCCTTTAATAGAGGTCAGGTTCCTTACAACAGATGCCATGTTCCCTGCAACATAGGTCAGGTTGCCTACAATAGAGATCAGTTTCCCTACAACAGAGATCAGGTTCCCTACAACAGATTTCAGCTTCTCTACAATGTGGTCAGGTTCTCTACAATACAGGTCAGGTTCCTTACAACAGAGGTCATATGTGTTACAATAGACATCAGGTTTCATACAAGAGAGTTCAGCTTCCATACAACAGAGGTCAGCTTTGCAACAGTAGAGATCAGGTTCCCTTTGAATAGCGGTCAGGTTCCCTACAATATTTGTCAGCTTCCTTCAATAGAGATCAGCTTCTCTATAAAAGAGATTAGGTTCTTTACAACAGAGGTTCCTTATATTAGAGTTCTGATTCCACACAACACAGATCAGGTGATCAGATTCCTTACAACAAAAGTTAGGTTCCCTAAAATACAGGTCAGGTTCCTTATAATGCAGATCAGACTCCCTATAATTGAGATCAGGTTCCTTACAATATTTTTGTATTTATTTTTATTTTTTAGTTTTTGTTAACCGGGCAAGTGCACTAGACAAATCCTGCCTATTTTCAGGCACAACCCATGGGAGGGGGATACAGATGAATGCCAACTGACCTTGAACCAGATTAAGCTGTTGGTGGTATTTTTAGTGAATGAGAGAAATTTGGCCAGGATACTGGGGAAATTCCCCTACTCTGTGTGGGGGCGCTGTTGGACCATGGATTCATTTGTGGGACCCAGTCATTCTGCTGGTGTACCTGCAGGAGAGCAGAGCTCTGCTCCTGCAGGTCCAGCTTTGGAGCCTGAAGTACTGAGGACATCTGACCGTTTTGTTGATATGCTTGTGGATCTTGCTGTACCAGATGAATCTTTACCTGCTCAGTCTGCCTTTGCAATATCAGATTTTTTGCCTGCGGATGAACTTTGGTTGAAGTCCCTCCTTGCTGCACATCGGGACCAGGTACTAGCTGTTGATGCTGTTAGCTCTTTTGAGTCGGCCTCTCCTGGGACATGGACTGTCGCCAGAACTAGGGGCTGTGGAGGATCTTCCTGCTTTCATTATGAATGCGGTACCTTTGGGCTCTTTGGAGGTGCAGAGTCGGTGACAATCTTCTGTAGCACCGGTCCTACCAGTGTTGCACCACGCTCCATTGGAATTTTTGGTTCCTACAAATCTGGATTGAGCAGTGTCTTCTCCGCCTTTGAACTCGTCGGCGACTTTGCCTGGTGAACTTGTGAGTACTATGCATCCTAGACCATGTATTTCACCTCCTAATGCACAGACTGTCTCACCTGTTTTGCCTCCTCCCGCTCTGTTGCCTTGTTTTAGCTCACTACCTGTCTCTTTAGAGGCCTCCCTGTGGAATGCGGGTTGGAAACCAGGCGGTTCAGGGCATTGGATACCTGACCCTGCCCATAGCTGATACCTGGTTGTGGAGGGCAACAGCTCCCCCTTGATAGACATGCCTCCACCTTTGCCTGGTAGCCTGGATTTGGATTTGTGTGCTGAGGATGTTCAGCATCCTGCATTGGATACTACTCTGCTGGCTAAAGTTCCTTCTTTGCCTTCCTCCTCTTCAGGTGATGAAGGCCCTAGCTCTCAGGGATCAGCGTGGGGTGATAGAATGGACATGGATGTCCCTCTCCCTGACCCTCCTCCAGGCCTTTCTCCTGACCCTGGTGACAAGACTAAATCTACTTGGGAAGAATTTCATAGAAGGGATACGTTTTGGCACTCCCTCCCCTCTTCAACGACAGAATGCGGTCCACCTTCAGTATATTGGGGGTCTTGATGTAGCTTCAGACCATATCTATTTGGGAAAGTCACTTTTGAAAGGATCTTTGTTTTTTTTACAAACAAAATATTTGCATTGATTCATGTATCAGGTTCTTCCTTATATGATGTTAGTTTTCAAAGCCCTAGAGGATTAGATCGATTCTGGACAAAGTATGATGCTCTTAAATACACTGAGTTGTGGCTACCATTTCAGGCTA
The DNA here is from genome assembly GCA_016271365.2 of Neoceratodus forsteri. Lineage (NCBI taxonomy): Eukaryota > Metazoa > Chordata > Ceratodontiformes > Ceratodontidae > Neoceratodus > Neoceratodus forsteri. The sequence continues at coordinate 92,246,271 of CM028136.1, forward strand.
TCCCACTTACTAGACCTTCTATTAAAACTGTCACCATTTTGTTTAGAAATGAGAATGTAGCAGCTAGTGATATTACACATTGGTTAGCTAAACGCTGTGATGTCTTGAGATTGCTACAGCCTATATTTGACTCTGAACACTTGTGAATTGGTGGTTGGCGTTATGAGGTGCGACTTAGAAATACGAATGTGGGTCCCATACACTTACCTAATAGTTTGTTTTTAGGTAGGGAACAGGGGCATGGCTTCTATGTGGGGCAGCCTCGTACCTGTTTTAAATGTGGCTCCCCTTCCCATCTCAGTGCAGCCCGTGATAGACTATGATGTTCCCCTTATTTATCTTTTGGCCATGCTAGTGCAGATTGTAATTCTGAACTAAAGTTTAACCTGTGTGAAGAACTAGATCATGGTTTTAGATTCTGTCCTTGGGCTTCCCATAACAGGGAAGAAAGCCCGGATCAGGATGTGATCCTTCTTAATGCCCAGAAAAAGGATATTGCTACGGCGAAGTCCCTTTCTTCACATGTTAAGGTAGTCACTGGTCCCCCTTTATGCCCTGATATTGCGGTGCCTGCTCCCCAGTCAGTGGTTTCAGTATCTGAACCTTCCTCTGAGCCTCCTTTACAGGAAGTTCCATGACTGGTTGTACAGGACCCTTCCTCTACGCCCCTCCCCCTCTTTCTGTTGTTTCTCCGGTTCCTGCTGAACCTGTGCCTGTCCCTGACACACCTCTGGATATTATTATTATGCCCCCTCCTGAGCCTAGTGTTCAGACAAAGAAACAGGCTCAAAAACAGACTACAGGTAGGGCCAAATTGGCTAAAGCATCTTCACTTGGTGGCTCTGTTCCTTTAAGTAATAAATTTGAGGTCCTGTCCCATCACACTCAGTCTTCTGATGTGGAAGCAGATTCTGATGCCTCCTCACAACCTATGGTATCCCCTGATTCTGAGAATGCTAAGTCAAAGGAGTTGCCTATGGATACTCGACCCTCGTGGTCGGGGGTGAGACCCTGGAGAAGTACTAGAAAGGGAAGGGTTACTTGATGTTGACTTATTTCTATTTTGACCCTTTATCTGATTCTCTTTCATGGCCATGGCATTTCATTTCACTGTAGCCACCCTCAATGTGAACAGTGTGAAAAATACTCATAGGCGCCTGATTACTTTTCAACTTTTGAGTGATTTGGTGTGTGATATTTGCCTTATTCAGGATACCCATCTCAATACCCTTCCTTTAGTTAATATGGCCAAAAAGCTTTGGCGATGGTGTCGTTCTTTTTTTTCTTTAGGATTAGACACGTGTAGTGGTGTTGGGATGTTGTTTAGGGGTGATGGATTTCATGTTACCAAGTTGGTTGAACTGCTTATGGGATGGGCCTTAATATTGGATTTTACTTATTTACATTGCACTTGGAGATTAATTGTGATTTTATGCACCAGTTACGAAGAAAGGTCGAGTGGATCTCTTTCATGAGGTACAGCCTTTTTGTTCATGTCACGCTTTCTCATATGGGGTGGTGACTTTAATTGTGTAGTGCATAAATCAGATTGGGGGGCCCAGACTGATAAGGATTTCTGTGATACACATTGTCTCAATCATATTATTGTCCAGGGTCATTTACAGGATGTTTATAGGGTTTGTCATCCTACTGGTGGACATACTTTTTTAAGGGCTCCTTATCCACTAGGATTGATTTTCTTTTTGTCTCTGCAGCTTTGAGGGTGATTAAAGCTCAAACCATTCGAGTGGAGATTTCAGACCATAATGTGGTAACTGCCACGTTAGGGGTAGGTCCTCATGCTAAACTGGGGCAGAGATATTGGAAACTGAATTCTTTACTGCTACTTGACAGGTTTTTGGCCCAAGTTCATGATTTGTTGAAAGCTCATATGTCACTATCTGGACTTTCCAAAGATTTGTTAGATTGGTGGCTACTCACTAAATCTGAAATCTCTACTTTGGCTAGGATGACATCTAAATATGCTGCAGTGACTAAATATAAGAGATATTTGTCTTTATGTATGCAGTTAGAAACATTATATTCAGCTATACACTCACAAGGCTTATCTTTGACAGCACAGGTACAGAATGTAAAAAAAGAAATAGCTGCACTACAGTGTACTAGAGCTACTTCCCTGTTACATGAACATCGGGTTTGTTCTGCTAATAAATCTGCTTTGGGGGATGTTTTGGATTGTAGCCATAGGCGTTCTGCGGATCGCCTTCTGACTGAAGTTGTGGATACTGCTGGTACTAATTACACTGCATTTCCGGATATCTTGCGAGCAGTCTCATCACATTTTTCAGACTTATATGCTGCATCTCCAGTGGATAGCGCTGGTGTAGAACAATTTCCTCTCTTCATATTGCCCCTTGTTTGATATACTATTACGGGCTTAAGTTGCTCCAATTAGTGTTATTCCGTAAAAGGGAAATTTCCCATTTACGGAAAAACATGGCACCTGGTATTGATGGCTTGCCTGCAGAATTTTATAAAACCTGTAGTCCTTTGGTTTGTGACGTGCTCACAGTAGTGTTTAATTGGGTTTTGCAACATCACACTCTCGATTTCCATTTTTGTACTTCAATTCAGATTTTGTTATATAAGAAAGGTGATAGAACTTTACTTTCCAATTGGAGGCCTTTAAGTCTCTTGTACTGATTTAAAATTTTAATGAAAATATTGAATACCAGATTGTTGTCCATAGCTCCACACTTGATTTCCCTGCACCAATCCTGTTCAGTACCGGGCAGATCTATCTATAATAATCTCCTTTTGCTTCGGGAACTAATAGAGCTTGGTAAAGTTGATGTTATAAAGGGTTTTCTTATGTCCATGGATCAACAAAGGGCCTTTGATCAGGTCCCGCATAGTTATTTGTTTCATGTTTTACGAACTTATGGAGTTCCTGATCATTTTATAACCTGGATTGCTTTGCTTTATAGTCATGCTTATGCTGTGCCCTTGGTAAATGGTTACTTGGGTTCCTATATCCTTATTCATTGGGGGGGTGAGACAAGGCTGCCCTCTGAGTCCATTGCTTTATGTTTTTAGCTTGGATCCACTTTTACGTACAATTGCCCAAGATGTGTGGATTCTTGGTACTACTTCCTCTCATAGTACCCTTGAAGCCAACATTTCAGATTATGCTGATGATGTCTGTGTTTTTGTTGCTGATTTGACCTCTGGAGATAAGGTGTTACATCATTTTTCAAATTTTTCGGATGTTGCAGGTTCCTCCCTTAATAAATCTAAGGGTTTTTTTTATCCTCTGCATACTACCATTCCTGAGGTTACAGAGCTGCAAGGCGTTCCTGTTGTACTGGGCCCAGTCCGAATTTTAGGTTTTGATTTTGGTAAAGGTGATAATACGTTACTTAACTGGTCAGCTAAAATTGAGGCAGTTCAGTCCAGAATCAGATTATGGAAGTCTTGGCAACAAACTAAACAGAAAAAGGTTATCATTACTAAATCTTTACTTCTCCCTCAATTTTTATATCTTAGTGTGGTATACCCCATTCCTTCTGGTTTGGAAGCCACTTTATTGGGTCTTTTTTTTTTATTATTTGGGGTAGTTGCCTAAATCCCATTAAAAGAGATGTGTTGTATCTTCCTATTGCACAGGGTGGTTTGAATTGTGTAAATCCGATTATTTTTTACTATAGTATTTTTTTTTCCATTGGAATTTACTAGACTTTAGTCGTCCACACTCTGTGTTATGGGTGATTTATGCATATGGTTGGTTACCTAAATTGTCCTCAGAGTGGCCAGGTTTGAGCCAGAAAAATTTACACACTCCTAGTTACCCGATTTATGTCGGACCTGTGATATCAAAACTTAATAGATGGAAGTTACTTCCGGCCCATGCGTATTGCAAATCATGCAAATATATTTATGATGTCCTACAATCTAAAGCACATTCCATAGTCCCCCTTTTTTAAGGATGTACTGGATGGTCATGTTGATAACCTCCTTAAAAATTTGGTAGATAAACGGATTCCACCTAAATTCAAGGACTGTTTTGACAGGGAAGTCAGTGTAGAGGCATTTTTTAAACCTCCTTTTAGAGGGCTTGGAAAACTGGGCAGTCATTGCTCCTCAGTGCTCAAAAGGCAGCCCTTTGCAGCTGCTTTTGGTGTTGGCTAGCTTGCCTTTATAAAGGCGAGCTATATACATTGCCCGGCCCCACTGTTTTGCTTTGTTGTCTCCTTTGATCACCATAGCAACTGGTGACGTCAGCGCGATAGGGCTATAAAACTGTGGGCTCCAGAGAGCTTTTTAGCTCATCTTCTAGTCTCTCTGCATTGCTAACAGGTACTGCCTACTGTTTAAATTCAAGGACTGTTTTGACAGGGAAATCAGTGTAGAGGTGTTTTTAAACCCCCTTTTAGGGGGCTTGGAAAACTGGGCATGTATTGCTCCTCCAGTGCTCAAAGGCAGCCCTTTGCAGCTGCTTTTGGTGTTAGCTAACTCGCCTTTATAAAGGTGAGCTATATACATTGCCCAGCCCCACTGTTTTGCTTTGTTGTCTCCTTTGATCACCATAGAAACTGGTGACATCAGCGTGATAGGGCTATAAAACTATGGGCTCCAGAGAGCTTTTTAGCTCATCTCCTAGTCTCTCTGCATTGCTAACAGGTACTGCCTACTGTTTAAATTCAAGGACTGTTTTGACAGGGAAATCAGTGTAGAGGCATTTTTTAAACCCCCTTTTAGAGGGCTTGGAAAACTTGGCAGGCATTGCTCCTCAGTGCTCAAAAGGCAGCCCTTTGCAGCTGCTTTTGTTGTTGGCTAACTTGCCTTTATAAAGGTGAGCTATATACATTTCTCGACCCCACTGTTTTGCTTTGTTGTCTCCTTTGATCACCATAGCAACTGGTGACATCAGCGTGATAGCGCTACATAACTGTTGGCTCCAGCGAGCAGAGTCGAGCGCGGAGGCGACGCGGGCAGTGGCCAGTGGTGTCTATCAGCATCCATAGGTGGAAGAAGGTGGAAGGTGACTTTTTGTTTTCCAGACAATCAATACTATTCCTATACTCTATTGTAGCTTGTTTTAAGCTTTACTGTATTTTGTTCAACAGACAGCTTGAGAAGTCAAATACCTTCATAAACTGTAATATACCATCTTGGAGTTAAACTTACTACGTAAAAATATGGAAGATATTATCCAAATAAAGAGTGCTTTGGTTGCAGATGTCAATCCTGTAATATGTGCTTAATATCGGAGATAAACAACTGCACCTTGCCCTTTACCTGTGTTAAATGTAAAGTTAACCATGATTTAACTGCCGAATTGGAATTGTTTAACAATAGGTTAAGCTTTTTAGAGACCAGCCAACACGAAATGTCTAGTAGATTTAAAAATCAAATTAGTGATAATTCCCAACCCACCAAAGTACATGTGGTAGGCAAAAAGCCCAAATGTCAGGGAAAAAAACTTAGACCATTATCAAAATGCCAGAAGGCAAACGAAATTATTACCACTTGTCAAGAACCTATTGAAATACCCCCTGCACAAAAATAAAAAAGAAAAAAGTCAGTGTTAAGAGAACAAGGGAAGAAGATCCATCTGATAATGCAGATGAAGACTGGTACACTTTACAAATTCAAAAAAATCCAAAAAAGGGCAGAAGAGCAGACCAATTTACGGTTTCTACTTTCAATTCCTTTGATCCCTTAACATATATCTCAGATACAGGCCATGATCCAGAAACAATAAGTGTCCCCATTTCTGAAAATTTTGAAAATATAGAAAACCCAATATTTACTATAACAAATATGAATCTTTCAAATGCAGAGTTTAATTCTTGACCTTTTTTTTCCCAGCAATCTACAAAATGTTACTAACACACATGGGTGTGCAGCCCATACCGTACATGACAGTCCAGTTTTGTGAATGAATCATTCACGTCTGGACTATCATCTCTGTTATAAACTACTCTCCATATCTCTCTCTCTGCACCAATGGGCATGCAGCCCTACCGGGCTGTCAGTTGGTGGGTGGCGGGGCAGCAGGTGGGAGGATGCTGCCCACCGCCCGGCTGTGGGGAGCGGGGTGGTGGGGCTTCATGGGTGGGTAGGGAGCGGGGAACACTAGCCACCAGGGCAATGTTGGGGGATTAGTGCAGCATTTACATTCCATGATCGGGATGTGCCACTAGACCACCAGGGCTGAATTTGGGGGGGGATTCTACACTACTGCCCATGATTGGTCCACTGGACCACCAGGGATGATTTTGGGGGGGTTTACACAACTACTGCCCGCGATTGGGCTTTTCGGTCCACTGGACCACCAGGGATGATTTCGAGGCGGGGTTTACACAACTACTGCCCACTGGACCACCAGGGATATGTTGTGGGGGGCCACTTTGCTGCCATGATCGGGCTGGTGGGGATTAAACTATGCCCACAATCAGGCCAGTGGGGGAGTGGTGGTGAGGATTTACAGTTGGCTGCCTGTGATCGGGCTGCATGGGGGGCACAGGGACTGGGTTGGGGGCCAGCCACAGGTGGCTGCTGCTGTGTTGTGCCCTGCAATGCAGCAGCTCACCTGTGGTGACCTCAACTTCAAGCAACACGGTTGTTCAAAGTTGTGCAGGTGCAGGTTGGGGGTTGCGCCTGCACAACTCTGCACAGCCCTGTTGAATATCGGGCTGTGCAGTTTATGCATGGTTCCTCCCCCTCCAGTTCAGCATGCATTCATTTACATTGCACTGTTGCTCAGCATGTTTTCTGTGGCGCAACTGCCTCCTGCTGAATATGGCAGAATACAGCAAGTTCGGACTTGCGCAGGTGCAACCCTATTGCGCATGGCGCAACCCTTTTGAATATCTGGCCCACAATGTATAACTCACTGGGAGGGCTTTTATGGTAAATCAAACCTCTATTGTTGGGACGGACTCCATCTCAGTAGGAGGGGTAGTAGGCTATTGGGCGAAAGCATAGTGCATTCTATCAATAGTTGTTTAAACTTCCAGCAAGGGGGGGAGTTGTACTGTATGTTCTGGATGCAACTCTTGAACCTCAATTTTTCAACTATTCTTCAAACCCTGCATCCATAATCAACCATAAATTCCCCCAAACAAACACAACTGGTGTAATTTCTAAACCAAATATAAATATTATATTAACTAATGCCAGAAGTCTATGCAACAAAAAAGAAGAACTTACTTACATCCTTCAAGCACAAAAAATATCAATTTGTGGAGTTACTGAAACTTGGTATAAGGATGAAGACTGGAACACTGCCATAAAAGGATTTAATAAGTTTTACAAAAACTGAAATGAAAATAAAAAGGGAGGAGGTGTTGTATTATACATTGATGAACACTTGAAAGCAAACACAATTAAAACTAAAACAAGTAATAATGAGAGCTTATGGGTCAAAATTTTTCTCGCCCAAAGTCCACTAGTAATTGGGCTAATATATAGATCTCCTAGTTTAACTAATGATAAAAATCAAAGTTTAATAGAAGAAATATCTGAGGTACACATTGATACTCCCTAGATACTGATGGGTGATTTCAATCTTCCAACTGTCAACTGGGACAGTTATACATCAGCTTCAAATACTGAAAAGATGTTTATGGATACTTTTCTTGAATCTAACCTAGAACAAATAGTTAATAAACCTACCCGTGGTAACAATATCCTTGACATTGTACTCACCAATGTTAATGAGAAAATTGATAACATCAAAATACTTCCTCCTCTGGGTGATAGTGATCATTGCATGGTCAATTATGAATATATAGCAGACTTTCCAAGCACAAATGGCATTACTAAAATCAAAAACTTTAATAAAGCAAACTATAAAAAAATAAATTATTTTTTATCTAAATGGAATTGGGAGACAGAACTAAATAACCTAAATTTATTACAAATTTGGGATTTAATTAATAACAAAATCAATATTTGTCTCTCAAATTGGGTTCCTTATAGAATGAAGTACTGCAACAATAAACGTGTCCCTCTTTGGTGGTCCTCAAAAATTAAGAAACAATTACAAAAAAAAAGAAAACTATATAGAAAATATAAAAGTTAATTCCAACAGTCTCCTGAAAAATACAAAATTGCAGCCAAAAAGTAAACACATGATTAAATCATCTAAATCTAAAATTGAATTCAACTTAGTTATTAAGTTAAAGACAAAAAAACAATTTTATAACTATATTGGTTCCATGAAAGAAAGAAAACATGCAATTGGACCCTTTAACATCAATAATATACCTATTTTAGATGAAACAACTACTGCTACAATTCTAAATGAGACATTTCTAAAGTTTTCAAAACTAAGGAAGCTGCAAATCGCTCTCTTCTAGTAAATAATTCTAGTTTTCCTGTTTTTACAAAATGGAGGTTGCAAAACAAATTTAAATCTTTAAAATCAAACAGCTCTCCTGGTCCTGATGGTATTCCACCCAGATTTTTACAAAAATTAGTCATTCAATTTCTGGTCCTCTAGCCGTGCTATTTAATTCATCAATCAGAGAGGTAAAGTTGTTCAGGCATGCAGGAGGCTATAGTTACACCCATATAAGGTGGATCCAGACATGACCCTAACAATTATCGGCCCATAAGCCTGACTTCCATCATAGGTAAAATTATGGAAAGATTGCTTAAAGCCCATATTATAGATCATTTAGAAAGAAATAAAATAGTAGATATCTTTCAACACGGTTTTGTGACTGAAAGATCAGTTTTGACCAACCTACTACATTTTTTTGAACCAGTAAGCGCTGCCTTGGACTTGGGTATTCTGGTAGATGTAATATTTTGGGATTTTTCCAAAGCTTTTGATAAAGTATCACATAAAGTCTTACTACAAGAATTGGTCAAAATTAAGTTGCAACCTAATATTATAAACTGGATACAGTCATGGTTGGAAAACAGAACTCAACAGGTATCAGTCAAGGGTCACCTGTCTGCGACGGGTGTGGTGACTAGTGGTGTTCCCCAGGGCTCCGTCCTGGGTCTGATACTGTTTAATATTATGGTCTCTACACTGCCTACTACTGATAAGATATGGGTCGCAAAATATGGTGATGACTGTAAAATGGGTAGTTTGGTAAGCACCTTTCATGATAAATGCTCCATAAAAATCATTTAAACAACCTATCAAACTGGGCAAAGGCTTATGGTATGTTTTTTAATGTTGACAAACGTAAAGTCTTATATTTGGGCAAAAATAACATTCCCTTCAATTATTCCTTAAACAATGTTTATCTAAAAAGTATTTTGGAAGAAAAGGATTTGGGTGTCATAATCTCAGATAATTTAACTTTCAAAAAAAAATAATATAATTAAAGTTAAAAAATGTAATAAAATAATTGGCTCTATTTTAAGAAATATCAAAAGTAGAGACTCCAAGGTTATTATGCTACTTTACACCAGTCTGGTACGTCCCCACTTGGAATACTGCTCTCAATTTTGTGCACTAACTTCTATAAGGGGTTTAAAACTTGCTGAGGGTGTTCAGTGTAAATTCACTAAAAAAGTATCATCTTTACATAGTAATAGTTATGAAGATAGATTAAAAAAACAACCTATTTTCTGTAAAATACAGACAAATAAGGGGTGACTTAATATTGGTATATCAAACCTTAAAAAATGATTATTTAAGAACCACAATTGGACTTACTACTGCCTCCAACGTCAAATCAACTAGGAGTCATGGTTATAAACTCATTGGAGAAAAATGTATATCCACTAGAAGGAGTCTATTTTCACACAGAAAGTTGTGGGTTTGTGGAATAACTTACCTGTAAGTGTCATTAATAGTGATAATTTAAATACCTTTAAGCAAAGATTGGATAAACATACGGGAAACAAAAAATGTGATTTCCACCCATAGGACAGATGGGTGGTGAGCATACAATGGGCATCCTTACATATGCCTTCATTGCTCGTACACTTCAATGAACCTATGAACCTATTATGGGATGTTTTATGGCTTAGTTGTCATGGATGACTCAGTGTTAGGGGGAATTTAAAGCATAAAATGGTTACTGAACATACTTGTCCGAGGGATACTTGCATTAATCAGGAGGAAACAATGCCACATTTTTTTGTTTCCTGCCCCTTTGTGCAAGAATTCTGGATGACCCTTTCTGCCCGTTGGAGCCAGCCTTTCTGGCAAGCTGTTACATATCTGGACGTTGTGGGAGGTTTTTTGCTACATTCTACTTTGTTGTATGCAGGTGTAGTACGGCTGCTGTTCGCTATGTTCAAGTTTCATTTATGGCATGCCAGATGTCACCTTACTCTACAACAGTTATACCACTCACCACTTGAAGTTCGTCAACATGTTGAACATCATTTATTGTTACAATGTGATTCTGAATGTAAATGTTTGTCCAAAAATGTATGGCTTATGAGGTGGAAAGAGGTTCCTTTTTTGAAAGACAAAATAGGTTGAATCATTATGCTGTCAGAAAATTGAGTATTGCTGATATTTTCTTTGTTATGTTTTTTTCTTATTTTCCATGAATTGTATTACTGTTTTTCTGATTTATTGTTCTGTTTATTAATAAAAACCTTCCCCTACTCTTTCGATAAGTGCCATGGGATCTTTAGCATCCACCCGAACTACCACCAATACAGGCAGATGGGACCTTGGTTTAACATCTCATCTGAAAGATGGCACCTCAGAGGTCACATTCCCTACAATGGAGGTCAACTTACCTACAACTGGTTCCATACAACAGATGTCAGCTTCCCTACAACAGAGATCAGGTTCCTTGCAATAGAAGTCAGGTTCCTTACAACACAAGTCAGCTTCCCTATGACAGAGGTCAGCTTCCCTAAATTAGAGGTCAGATTCCTTGCAATAAAGGTCAGGTTCCTTACAACAAAGGTCAGATTCCCTACAACAGAGGGCAACTTCACTACAACAAAGGTCAGGTGCCCCACAAGAGAGGTCAGGTTCCCCGCAACAGAGGTCAGCTTCTCTACAACAGAGGTCATGATCCCTACCATAGAGGTCAGGTTCCTCACAATAGAGGTCGGATTCCTTGCTATAACTTTCAGGTTCCTTTCAACAGAGGCAAGGTTCCCTACAACAGAGGTCAGTTTCTCTACAGCAAAGGTCATGATCCCTACAATAGACATTTGGTTCCCTACAGTACAGGTAAGCTTCCCTGCAACAGTGGTCATGTTCCTGACAATAGAGATCAGGTTCCTTACAATAGGGATCAGTTTCCTTTCAACAGAAGTCAGGTTCCCTACAATAGAGGTCAAGATCTCTACAAGAGAGGTCAGCTTCCCTATAACAAAGGTCAGGTTCTCTTCAACAGAGGCCAGTTTCTGTACAGTAGAGATTATATTCCCTACTATATGGATTATGTTCACTTCAACAGAGGTCAGGTTCCCTACAATAATGGTCAGCTTTCCTACAAAAGAGGTCAGGTTCCCTACAATAGAGGTCAGCTTCCTTATAGCAGAGATCAGGTTGCCTACAACAATGGTCAGCTTCTCTACAGTATATGTAAGCTTCCCTAAAACTGATGACAGGTTCCCTGCAACAGAGGTCAGGTTCCTTACAAAAGAGGTAAGGTTCCTTTCAATAGAAGTCAGGGTCCTTACAACAGAGGAGAGATTCCCTACAACAGAGATCAAGCTCAATACATGAGGTATCATTTTCCCTACAACAAAAGCCAGGTTTCCTACAATAGAGGTCAGGTTCCCTACAACAGAGGCCAGGTTTTCTGCAATGTAGGTCAGATTCCCTACAATAAAATTCAGATTCCCTACAACAGAGGGCAGCTTCCCTACAACAGGGTTCAGGATCCCTTGCAAAAGAATTCAGGTTCCCCACAAAATTGATTGGCTTCCCTTCAATAGAGGTCAGGTTCCCTGCAACAGTGATCCACTTCCCAACAACAGATGTCAGCTTCTCCTTAAAATAGATTGGGTTCCTTACACCAGAGGTTAGGTTCCCTACAATAGAGTTTAACATCCCTGCAATAGAGATTAGCTTTCCTACAGTAGAGGTTGTGTTTCTTAGATTAGAGGACAGATTCAGTACAGGCCAGATACAAAAATCAGGGGGTGGAGTTAGTCTCTATGTTAAGGATAGCATCCCTTCATTCCAATCTCCTATCGAACACAACTCAGAGAGTGTATGGGTGTACATCCAACCCAATGGCGCCCCCCAAATCCTGGTTGGCACTTGTTACCGCTCCCCCTCACTTGACAGTTTACAAAACTTAAAATTAACCGAAGATATTTCCAAGTTTTCTAGTAAGGAGTCATTTCTCCTTTTAGGAGATTTTAATTTACCAACTATCAACTGGGATACTTTAATGGGTTCCAACAACAACAAAAACAACGTTCTTACTACTATAATAGATTTGGGTCTGTATCAACTAGTTAAAGAACCTACCCGGGGCAATAATATTTTAGATCTTGTCATAGCTAGCCTAGATATTCCTGCAAACAATCTGCATATATCTGATCCCCTGGGTAATAGTGATCACAAATCAATATTCCTTTCCATAACCGCCCCCCGTTGCACAGTACCTATCAAAAAAACAATTAAACACTACGGAAGGGCAGATTTTTATAAAATAAACAATCACTTAAGTAATATTGACTGGAAACACATCTTATCCCCCCCTTAATACCATTGAGGCTTGGGACTTTTTAAAATCACAGATATCCCTAGTCGAACAGAAATATGTCCCTAACAAATGCACTCACAACTGCAAAGGAAAAATACCCCCATGGTTTAACTCATCTATTAAAAAACATATATGACATAAACATAAACTATTTGTACATCTAAAAAAAAAATCCACTTACAAGTAATAACAATAAGTTAATAATACAGTATAGAGAATCAGTAAGACCACTCAAAAAATCAATACTACCAGCAAAAAGAAATTTAGAATTCCACATAGCACATATGAAAGATACACATAAATCCTTATATGCTTGCCTAAACAGCAAAAAAGGGAACAACAAAAAAATCGGCCCCCTTATGCTCGATAATAAAATAATAAACTCTGATTCTATTGTAGCCTCTACCCTAAATAACTACTTTATATCAGTATTTACTCAAGACCCCTTACAACCCATAACAGCCATTCCACCCATAAACAACAATGAGCAGTTTGTCCAACAAAAGGACATCTACAATCTACTACTAACTCTCAAGAAAACCACTAGTCCTGGTCCGGATGGTATATGTGCAAAATTCCTCCTGGGCACCAAAGATACAATTACTCTGCCCTTAACAATCATCTTTAATAAATCTCTTCATGAATCTATAGTCCCCTCAGTTTGGCAAACAGCAATAGTTACCCCTATACATAAGCATGGTTCCTACTCACTAGTTAATAACTATCGCCCCATTAGTTTAACCTCCATTCCCTGTAAACTACTTGGAAAAATTATCAAATCACAATTGGACAAGGAAATAATATCCCTTAACCTTACAGATGTCACTCAACATGGATTTAGAACTGGTCTGTCATGCACCACTAACTCATTACCTTTCTATAATCCCATTAGTTCCAACCTAAACTTAAACATTCCTTCCGATGTCATTTTATTGGACTACAGCAAGGCCTTCGATAAAGTGTCTCATAACATCCTTATTTCCAAACTTACTCAACTAGGTTTTTCAACAAATCTTGTGTTATGGATAAAAAAATTGGTTGACAAACAGATCTCAAAGGGTACGGGTAAATGGCTCCCTATCAGATTTGGGCTGGGTGACAAGCAGAGTACCACAGGGCTCTGTCCTGGGACCAACTCTGTTCAATATTTTCATCAGCAACATGAAAATTCATTCTCCAAACATCCTCATAAAATTTGCTGATGATATCAAGCTTGGTGGTGCTGTTAATAATGCTGTAAATAGACAAACTTTACTCAATGACCTCTCAACAATTGAGTACTGGGCCCTCATTAATAAAATGGAGTTTAACACAGCTAAATGTGCCATTTTGCACTTTGGGAAAAACAACCCCCAACAAAAATATACACTGAACAACTCCATTATCAAGGTCTCTTGTTTAGAAAAAGACTTAGGGATTCTAGTCAATAATAAGCTGACACAAGTTTCACACTGCAAAAAAATTGCAAACCAAACAAATTCACTCCTTCGCAGAATCAACAGCACTTTTGTAGTGTATTATCCCACTTTACAGATCACATATCAGACCCTATATGGATTATGGTTCTCCGTTTTGGAGTCCTTACCTTTGTGGTGACATGGATAGGCTAGAAAAGATCCAGAGAAGAGTTACTAAATCTATTCCCTACCAGATTACATAAAACGGGGTTGCATTCACTCAAATTGAGAAGATCACAAGGGGACTTACTTCAACTCTTCAAGATTATTCAAAACCCAACCATAATGAGGCAATGTGGTATTACCTTTACGACTAGGAAAATCGGACCCAGACTAAATAACAAACAGCTAAACACAGCCAAATGTAAAACCAATATAACACAAAATTTCTTTTCAGTAAGAACCCCGAGATTATGGAACACACTTCCCCAGGATATTGTAGACTCCCCTTCTTTTATGACCTTTAAATCTAAACTGGACAAGTGGTTAACCAGATAGGTACCATTAACAATGATCCACATATGTGGAGGACAATATCTATGGGCTTCCACCTTCTTTTGTCCCTCAAACCAAGTAACCAAGTAACACAAATCAGGTTACTTGCAAATAGAGGTCAGGTTCCTTGCAAATAGTGGTCAAGTTCCTTACAACAGAATTCAGGTTGTCTACAATTGAAGTCATGTTCCTAACATTAGAAGTCATCTTCCCTACACTAGTGGTCAGGTTCCTTACAATACAGGTCAGGTTACCTACAATGGAGATCAGCTTCCCTACAACAGGTTCCCTACAGCAGAGGTCAGGATCCCTACAATAGAGATCAGGTTCCTTAAAAGAGAGGTCAGTTTCCTTACAACAGAGGTCAGCTTCCCTACAACAGAGGTCAGGTTCTCTACAATAGACATCAGGTTCTCTACAATAGAGGTCTGCTTTCCTGCAACAGAGGTCAGGTTATTTGCAATAGAGAACAGGTTCCTTACAATAGAGGTCAGGTTCCGTACAACAGAGATCAGCTTCCCTACAGTAGATGTCAGGTTGATTGCAACAGTGGTCCACTTCCTTACAAGAGAGGTAAGCTTCTCTATAAAAGAGATTGTGTTCCATTCAACAGAGGTCAGGTTCCCTACAATAGAGGTCAACATCCCTACAATAGAGGTAAACTTACCTACAGCAGATGTCATGTTCCTTATATTAGAGGTCAGGTTCAATACAACACAGGACATGTTCCTTACAATAGAGGTCAGGTTCCTTACAGCAGAATTCAGGTTTTCTACAATAGTGGTCAGCTTTCCTAAAATAGAGGCCAGCTCCACTCTAACTGTGGTCAGGTTCCCTACAACAGAGGTGAAGTTCCTTACAATAGATGTCAGGTTCCTTTCAAAAGAGGTCATGGTCCTTATAACAGAGGTCAGGTTAAATACAGTAGTGGTCAGGTTCCCTACTAGAGATGTCAGCTTCCCTACAACAAAGGTCTGGTTCCCTACAACAGAGGCAATATTCTCTGCAGTATAGGACAGATTCCCAATAATATAGGTCAGGTTCTGTTCAACAGAGGTCAGCTTCCCTACAACAAAGGTCAAGTCCCCTTACAACAGAGGTTAGGTTCCCTACAATAATGGTTGCCTTCCACACAATAGAGGTCAGGTTTCCTGCATCACAGGCCAGCTTCACTTCAACAGAAGTCAGCTTCTGTGTAAATGAGAATAGGTTTCTTACAACAGAGGTCAGGTTCCCTACAGAAGATGCCAGCTTCCCTACAACAGAGGTCAGGTTTCTTACAATAGAGATCAGGTTCCTAACAATAGAGATCAGGTTCCTTACAACAGAGGTCTGCATCCCTACAACAGAGGTCAGGTTCCTTTAATGGAGGTCAGGTTCCTTACAAAAGAGGTCAGGTTCCCTGCAACAGAGGTCAGCTTCCCAATAAAAGATGTCAGGTTCCCAAAAACAGGTGTCTGCTTCCCTACCACAGTGGTCAAGTTCCCTACAACAGAGGTCAGGTTTCTTACAAAGAGGTCAAGTTCCTTACAACAAAGGTCAGGTTCTCTAAAGATATGTCAGCTTCCCTATAACAGAGGTCAGCTTCCCAACAATAGAGGTCAGGTTCCCTTTAAATAGAGGCCAGGTTCCCTACAATGTTGGTCAGCTTTTCTACAACAGAGATCATCTTCTCTATCAAACAGATTAGGTTCTTTACAACAGAGATCAAGTTCTCTACAGTAGAGATCAACCTCCCTACAATAGGGGTCAGCTTTCCTACAACAGAGGTTGTGTTTCTAATATTAGAGGTCAGATTCCCTTCAACACAGATCAGGTTCCTTACAATGGAGGTCAGTTTCCTTACAACAGAATTTAGGTTCTGTACAATGGAAGTCGTCTTCCACACAAAAGAAGTCATCTTCCCTACAATAGTGGTTAGGTTCCCTACAATACAGGTCAGGTTCCTTACAACAGAATTCAACTTCTCTACAGTTGAGGTCAGGTTCCTTACAATAGAGGTCAGGTTCCCTAAAATGGAGATCAGTTTCCCTGCAACGGAGGCCAGGTTCCCCTACAACAGAGGTCAGCTTTCATACAACAGAGGTCAGGTTCATTACAATAGAGATCCGGTTTTTAACAATAGAGGTTGGGTTCATTACAACAGAGGTCAGGTTTTCTACAATAGAGGTCAGCTTTCCCACAACAGAGGTTAGGTTCCCAACAATAGAGGTCAGCCTCTCTACAACAGAGATCAGGTTCCCTACAATAGAGATCAGCTTCCTTACAACAGAGGTCAGCTTCCCAGCAACAGAGGGCAGGTTCCTTTCAATAAAGGTCAGGTTCTCTACAATATTGGTCTTCTTCCCTACAATAGAGATCACCTTCTGTGTAAAAGAGATTAGGTTGCTTACAACAGAGGTCAAGTTCCCTACAACAGAGGTCAACATCCCTACAATAGAGGTCAGCTTCCTTACAACAGAGGTCGTATTCCTTATATTAGAGGTCTGATTCCCTACAACACAGATCAGGTTTCTTGCAATAGAGATCAGGTTCCTTACAACACAATTCAGGTTGTCTACAATTGAAGTTATGTTCCCCACAATAGAAGTCATCTTCCACACAATAGAAGTCATCTTCCCTAAAATCAGGTTCCTTACAATAGAGGTCAGATTCCCTACAATGGAGGTCAGGTTCCTTACAGTAGAGGTCAGGTTCCCTACAACACAGATCAGGTTCCTTACAATGGAGGTCAGTTTCCTTACAACCGAATTTAGGTTCTGTACAATGGAAGTCGTCTTATACACAATAGAAGTCATCTTCCCTACAATAGTGGTTAGGTTCCCTACAATATAGGTCAGGTTCCTTACAACAGAATTCAACTTCTCTACAGTTGAGGTCAGGTTCCTTACAATAGAGGTCAGGTTCCCTAAAATGGAGATCAGTTTCCCTGCAACGGAGGCCAGGTTCCCTACAACAGAGGTCAGCTTTCATACAACAGAGGTCAGGTTCATTACAATAGAGATCCGTTTTTTAACAATAGAGGTTGGGTTCATTACAACAGAGGTCAGGTTCTCTACAACAGAGGTCAGCTTTCCCACAACAGAGGTTAGGTTCCCAACAATAGAGGTCAGCTTCTCTACAACAGAGATCAGGTTCCCTACAATAGAGATCAGCTTCCTTACAACAGAGGTCAGCTTCCCAGCAACAGAGGGCAGGTTCCTTTCAATAAAGGTCAGGTTCTCTACAATATTGGTCTTCTTCCCTACAATAGAGATCACCTTCTGTGTAAAAGAGATTAGGTTGCTTACAACAGAGGTCAAGTTCCCTACAACAGAGGTCAACATCCCTACAATAGAGGTCAGCTTCCTTACAACAGAGGTCGTATTCCTTATATTAGAGGTCTGATTCCCTACAACACAGATCAGGTTTCTTGCAATAGAGATCAGGTTCCTTACAACACAATTCAGGTTGTCTACAATTGAAGTTATGTTCCCCACAATAGAAGTCATCTTCCACACAATAGAAGTAATCTTCCCTAAAATCAGGTTCCTTACAATAGAGGTCAGATTCCCTACAATGGAGGTCAGGTTCCTTACAGTAGAGGTCAGGTTCCCTACAACAGAGGTCAGCTTCCCTGCAACAAAGGTCAGATTCACTGCACTAGAGGTTATGTTTCCTACAACAGAGGCCAGGCTCCCTTCAGTAGAGATCAGATTCCCTACAATAGAGTTCAGCTTCCCTACAACAGAGGTCCTGTTCCATACAACAAAGGTCAGGTTCCTTTACAATAGAGGTCAGATTCCCTACAATAATTGTCAGCTTCTGTACAACTGAGACCAGGTTCCATGCAACAGACATCAGCTTCCCTACAAGGGAGGCCAGCTTTTCTATAAAAGAGATTAGGTTCCTTACAACAAAGGTCAGGTTCTCTACAATTGCGGTCAACATCCCTACAATAGATTTTAGCTTTCCTACAGAGCACAGGGCTTTGGCTTCATTGGGGACTGGGGGTACACCTGGAAAGATGAAGGTCTATACTGGCACAATGGTCTGCATCTGTCTACGAAGGGAACCAAGATCCTAAGTGACAGGTTTAAATGCTTCCTTGGCAAGCTTTTAAACTAGCCATGGGGGAGGTGCTAATAAGAGGCAGGAAATTTCAAGCTCCCCCCACCAAAACATGCCAGGTAGTAAGGTAAACACTGAGGTACAGTGCTCAACAGAGGGCAGGACAGGGTAAATGGAAAAAGAGATGAGGGCAAAAAGAGCAGGCATGGGGGAAAAAAGGATAAAGCCAACATTAAATGGAGGGCAATGAGTATCAATGCCCGTAGTCTGGGAAACAAGCTTCCTAAGCTAGTAGCCTTGATGGAAGATGAACAATTGGATATTGTGGCAGTCATGGAAACATGGTACATGGAGAACCATGACTGGGATGTCAACATACCGGGGTACACAGTCTACAGAAGGGACAGGGAGGGGAGAAGAGGAGGTGGAGTAACTCTATACATAAGGGAAGGGATCAAAGCTACAGAACTAAAAAGTAAAGGGGGAGGACAAGAGGCACTCTGGGTCACCTTGGAGACAGGGAATGGCATCACAATCTGCTCAGGGGTTGTATACAGACCCCTATCTCAAGGGGAGGAAATGGACAAGAAAATGATAGAGGACATTCTCAAAATGGCTGAAAAAGGGGAGATGCTGTTGATGGGGGACCTGAATATGCCAGATGTTAACTGGATGACATGTACTGCAGCCATATCCAAGAGCAGGGTCATTCTCAATGCCCTGCAGGGGGCAGGCCTTAGACAGCTAGTGTTGGAACCCACTCAGAAGGGAGCAATACTAGACCTGGTACTCTCAAATGGAGAGAGGATCACAAATTTAGAAGTCAGTAGACATCTGGGAACAAGCGATCACTGCACCGTGTGCTTCACAATAAGCGGATTGCGGGTGGGGGCAGGACGAGCGCTGAGGGACAGTTTCCTTTTTTACAGGTTAAAAAAACAAAATGACATCACGGGACCATTTTTCCCTTCACAGGGATATCTGGCATGCTGGGGTGGGCTCCCAGCATGCCACCAGAGGATTTAGTTTGGGGGCCAGCAGTAGCCGATGGGGGATTGGGCACCACCATCGGCAGGAACAAAACTGGGGGCAGGGCTAATTATGCCAATGGGGATTGGGCATCCCGTCAGCAGGAACAAAACTGGGGGTTCATTATGCTGATGGGGATTGGGCACTCCATCGGCAGGAACAAAATGGGGGTTCATTATGCCAGCGGTTGGGCACCCTGTTGGCAGGAAAAATGAGGGAGGGTAGGTTACAGAATGCTGATGGGAGTGGACTCCCCCATCGGCAAAAGCAGAAACACGGGGCACCACAGCCGACGGGGATTAGGGCACTCATCAGCAAGTTAACACGTTGGGGGAAGGGGGTTATATTGTTTATGAACACGGCGGCAAGCCACCGCCATGTTCACAAACAATATCATGGGTTTCACATCCTGCCTTGCAATGACAGATGCAGCAATGATGAGGCAGCCCCTGATTGCAGCGGCTACTTTGTTAGAAGATTGTGGCACGCTGGCTGAACTAGTGTCAGCAGCAGCATGCCACGGCATTGGAGGATGGGGGACAAGCCTATCCACAACCTGCTTGTGGAGAAAGCTGACGCAACATGTTTCTTGCACATGCTCGCAATCAACATAAAAAGGGAAGTGGTTATCCCTCTGTACAGACAGTTGGTGAGACCCCATCTGGAGTACTGTGTGCAGTTTTGGAGACCTCATCTACGCAAGGACATAGACAGGATGGAAGCAATCTAGAGGAGGGCAACTAAAATGGTGCAGGGTCTGCATCAGAAACCATATGAAGAGAGACTGAGAAAGCTTAATATGTATACCCTTGACGAAAGGAGGGACGGGGGGACATGATAGAAATGTTCAAGTACGTAAAGAGAATCAACAAAGTCCAGGAAGGTAGCATTTTTCAGAAAAAGAGATGTGTAAGAACAAGGGGGCACAATTTAAAGATAGAGGGGGGACGGCTCAGGGGTAATGTGAGGAAATTTGTTTTCACGGAGAGAGTGGTGGATGCATGAACTGCCTTCCTGGGTAGGTTGTTGGGTCTAAAACAGTGGGGAAATTCAAACATGCATGGGACAGACATAAGGCAATTGTAGTGGGGGGTGGCAGGAAGTAGGCTGTTGGTTAACTAGAATCTGCAGCTTATCCAGTAGGTAGGGAAATGGGCAGACTGGGTGGGCCAAGTGGTCCTTATATGCCATCAAGGTCTATGTTCTATGTTTCTATGTTTCTACAACAGAGGTTGTGTTCCTTATATGAATGGTTATATTCCCTACAACACAGGTCAGGTTTCTTACAATGGAGGTTATATTCCCTACAACACAGGCCAGGTTCCTTACAATAGAGGTCAGGTTCCTTACAACAGAATTCAGGTTCTCTACAATAGAAGTCAAGTTTTCTACAAAAGATGTCAGGTTCCCCACAACAGAGATCATCTTCCCTACAGTAGATGTCAGGTTCCTTACAACAGAGGTTAGGTTCCCTTCAACAGAGGTCAGCTTCCTTACAATTGAGTTCATGTTCCTTGCAATAGAGGTCAAGTTCCCTTCAATGGAGATCAGCATCCCTACAACAGACGTCAGGTTCTGTAGAACAGAGGTTAGGTTCTCTACAATAGAGGTCAGGTTCCTTACAATACAAATTAGGTTCATTACAACAGAGGTCAGCTTCCCTACAGCAGAGGTCAGGTTCACTACAACAGGGGTCAGCTTCCCTAAAGTAGAGGTGAGCTTCCCTACAACAGAGATCATGTTTCCTACAGGTTCTCTAAAATAGAGGTCAGGTTTCTTACAACATAGATCAGCTTCCCAACAGCAACGGTCAGGATCCCTGCTATAAAGATCAAGCTCCCTACAACAGAGGTCAGCTTCCCTTCAACAGAAGTCAGGTTCCCTAACAAAGAGGATAGGTTCCCAACAATAATGGTTAGCTTCCCTACAACAGAGGTAAGGTTCCCTGCAACAGTGGTCAGCATTCCTACAACAGAGGTCAGATTCCACACAGTGAAGGTCAGTTTCGCTATAACATGGTCAGAGTTCTTTCAGTAGAGGTCATATTCCCTACAGTTGAGGTCAGATCCCTTACAACAGAGGTCAGGTTCCCTACAATAGAGGTCAGCATCCCTACAACAGTGGTCAGGTTCCCTACAACAGGGGTCAGCCTCTTTATAACAGAGGTCAGGTTCCCTACAATAGAGGTCAGCTTACCTACAACAGAGGTCAGATTCCTTACAATAGAATGCAGTTTCCCATTGGTGTAGGTTCTCTACAATGGAAACAAATGATTGACATCAACTTACGTGTGATGCCTAATGATAGTAAGCAGTATATATATATGAATTTTTGGACATGAGTGCTATAAAGTGAGTTGTATCTTGCTTCAGTTGCTGCAAGATAGTCTTGACCACAGCACACGTGAAAATAAGCTGTTATCAGCGATGTGCATTCTCCTGGTAAAATAAATAATAAAAATGAAATAAAGAAAGGATCTAGGTCTGCATAAGGAAGTATGAGATTTTAAACTAACATGATCATTTCATTCCCACAGGGTGGAAAATGTGCCTTTCCAGCTTGCCTTAAAAGCAGAGACTTTAAGTAGGTGCGGTGCCTGGAGAAGACTGAAGACAAGTTTCCACTGGAGGAAGGGAAGAGATAGGTATGATGCAAGATTGAGAAAGCAAAGTTGCACTCTCAGAACCAAAGTCCAGCCTACTGTGGCCAGGCATTCCAGGAGATTTGGCTGAAGCACCGGAGAAGAACCATGGCCATACTGAGGCTCCAGCCCAAGGAGGAGTAATATCAGTATGAATTTTCCAAGCCTAGCTAGCAGCTGTGATGCTCTGGCTGAGTGCAGCTATAAGAGTAAAGAGAATGACATCCTCGGTAGGACCCATCTGGAAGCTATTGGCAAAGAGGTGGGAGCAGGCCTCATGGAGCTGATCATCCTTCAAAGGCAGCTACATTGTGCTGAGATGAAGGTCCTTCAGGTGCAGAAAAAGGTAGGAATGGAACTTAAAGTTGCCCCTGCCTTTTGATTCCTTTGTGATAGTTCAATTGATCTCATTTCATCTCAAGTCAAATTCTTCATTGGGCTGAGAAACAGTGTGGAGTTCAAAAACTGTTCCCAGGTTGCCCAATGGCCTAATGGAAGTTTGTTTTTATTTTTGGTATCCTGGTGAGTCCTTGGGCTGAAAAGACATTTTCAAGAAAGTGCCTCATACTTCTATGCCTGTGACCCACTTAGGTGACCTGGCTGGGGGAAGAATGCCGACAACTGTAAGAAGTGTCCCAGCTGAGGTAAGGGAGGTGTCATGTTTAGCAGCTCCTGCAGGTGGGCTAGGGAACATACTCTATTAGTGGGAGCATGCTATGTATGTCCAAGGCACTCCCTTCACCCCACACATGCTGTGCTTGCTGTTCTGGGGTTGGGGAAAGAAACATAGCAGAAACCCCCCAATGGACCTGGGGTGAATTCTCACACCACCAACAATAACGCCTGTATCCATCAGATCTGGAACTTCTAGGGGGGCTTACAATACGGGTTAGCATGGGAACCCTGGAGGCCCCATCATGGGGGTCAAGCCATGGGGAATTGAGAATGGGCTAAGTACTTAGAGAAGGTGGGTGATGGGATGGGAAGACATATTAGACAGGGCCCATCACAGAAGGAGTGTAAACACATGCAAAAACATGATAAAGTAGTTGAGTGTAGGTTGGCCATTTCAGTTTTTTCAGTCATACAGTTTCTTTCTCACAATTAAACATTGACAACGTGCCAGTGCTGATGTGCCATAATGCATTAGGGCTTCTTTCATGCACAGAAGCGAAACTGAGATGAACGCAGTGTCTTAGCTACAGTAGAGTCCTGCTTTTACCCTAACTGTACATCTGGGACAAGGAAGGAGCCTGTTCCATCTTAAAGGAGAACTGCACTGATCCTGTAAATAATTTTTCCCAGTCTATGCTTTTCCATATATTTGATCCCTTTCTGTCATTGTTCCATCTTTGCTGGTGCTTTAGTAAACACAGTGAGTATTTCTAATTAACACACTGCTGGCAAGTACCATTTTAGAACTGTACGATGCAGTTTATATCCCTTTTGGGCCACATAGTTCTGCAGTAGAACATGAATGCATTATGAAAACAATGAAACTTCTTTAACAAGGACATAAGGAACATCATACAGTTCTAAAATAGTACTGCCTGCCACAGTGAAAAGCAGAAACACAGTGAATTTACTAAAAGGCCAGTACAGATGGAACAAAAAGGTATGCACACCTAACAGCAACATTTTGACAGTGGGGTCCCCTACAGCGACAACAGCACCACGTCACTGTAGGGAACCTGCTGGAACCCAGCACTGTCTGTTGGGGGTCCTGCATCCCTCAATCAGCTAGGACCTGGAGTTGAGAATCCTAAGTGGGGGTGTGTGGAGGCATAGCCCCCCATGTGGGGGGTTGGAGGTGAAACCCCCCCAAAGAAAAAACTTGTTTTTCTATGAAACCGGCAGCTAACTGCAAAATGCGGTCGACCTACTGGTTTCACTGTCTGGTCGTTTGACAAAATTTTTGTCGATGACCAGTCGTGGATCCAAACAAAAACAGTATGTGAACCACTATTAAAAACCCATCTTCTACAGAAAACACAGACTTGCAGATTCAAGGCAGTTCTCCTTTAAAGAGAAAAAACTGTTAATTATACATTCCGTCACAAATGTGCTATGTGCATGAATAATGAAAAACAATAATGAATAATAATGAAATATATGCGGCAGAAGGGGTTGATGGGGGGGTCGGAGGATTGGGGGTTCTACTACAAAGATGAAAGAAACACTTTCGGCCCAATTTTCAAACAGGGTTAGATTGATGCAATGGACTTGTGTCAGGGAGTTTGATGCAAGTGGGGACTTCTGTCAAACATTGTCACAATTGTGATTTTGTATGGAAGGTGGCCGCAAATCCCTGACACATTGTGTCGAATGCAGCAAAGTTAGACCAGCTTCCCCTGGTCTAACTTTGCATCATTGGGAGACCCTTTTTACAGGGCTTGTGCCAAAGTTTTGGTGCAAGCTGCCATAAATCATGGAAATTGTTGCAACTTGCACCAGAACTTTGTAAATTAGGTGCATGTTGCAGTGAACTCTTTGGTGCAGTTGTGTCAAACTTTGCAGTGCACGCAGGGCTTCATATAAGCCTTGTGTGCACCCTTGAAAATTGATCCTTTGAGTAAAAGTGGATGGGGGAGGAAGAAAATAAGTAAGCAAAGCATAGTGTTTTTACTGATTTTGCCCTAAAATAGCAAAACTAAATATGAATACAGTAGATTGTAGATATCAGTAATTATTTAAAAAAAAAAATGAAAGCATAATCCACATCCTTTACTTTTAAAAAAAGAGGCCACCTCAAACTTTTCAGTTAGTCCTGGCCAGTTCAATGCACTAAGAGTATAAGTCGGATAGTGCTGGTGCTGACTGAGTTTGTTCTCCAAATCTCTGCCTCCCTGGCTTACATTGACTTTTTCTTTGCTCATTGTATGTTTGCATCTGTCTACTGCTGACACAGTGGGCCTGATTCACAAAGGGTGATGCAGGGGTTTGCATCGAGCCCTGCTTCAAACCCAGTGGTTGGCACAGCTGTGCTGAAATCTTTGCTGCAAACTGTGCTTAAGTCAGGAAAATTAGGCGCATTTGCAACACTTTTCCCAATTTACAGCAGCTTCAGCCAAATATTTGGCACAAGCCCCATAAAAAATGTACCTCAGATAGCTGCAAGGTAGGCCGGAGAAAGCTGGTCTGACTTGCAGCAATCGGAGCACAGGATTGAGAATCCAGATCACTGGCTAGGGAATGCTGCAAGCACTGTGTGCCATATGTTTAGTGCACCCAGGGTTTCTGGCATTATTGGGACTTAAGTGCATTGGGGCCAATGTGTCAAGTAATGGCATATTTTTTATTGCCAATTTGGATTGCCCTGAGGTGTTCTCCTACATACGCTTTTCATCATTCTTTTTGTGTGGCCGATGTAAAAACCACCGCAGGAGTATAATGAGACCATGTTAGTTGAGCGGTGGCCTTCATTTGTCTGAATCGGAACCCTGAAGTACTAAAAAAAATCTACTTTTAATCCAGTCTCTGTTGTGTCCAAGATGGCTGCAGCACTCTACTGCACATGTGCTAGCAGTTCTGCATGTGCAGTAGCGTGCGGCAGCCAACTTAGTCACAGTGGAGTGGGCCGTGTTCCGCCATGGCCACCTATTGTATTCATTTATTTATTTATTTATTTACATAGAAACTTAGAATATGATTTACAGATAAGGACCAACTGGTCCACTTAGTCTGCCCACTTCCCCTACTCAGTTTGGCAATCCCTACCCCTGTTTAGACTGCTGTTCCCCCACTCTGCTTCACAGCCGTGTGCCCCTTATGCTTATTCCATGCACTTGTGAACCTCCATACTGTTTTCACTTTCACTACCTCTGCAGGAAAGCTGTTCCATGGATCCACCACCAACTGTGTGAAAAAATACTTCCTAATATGCCCCCTAAGCCTCCCTCCAGCCTCATGTTATGTCCCCTGTCCTTGTGTACTTTCTTCTTTGAAATATGCTCTCTTCCTGTACCCTGTTTTTTCCCCAAAGGTATTTGAAAATCTCTGTCATATCCCCTCTTTCCCTTTTCTCTTTCAGTGAGCAGATATTAAGCTCCTTGAGTCTTTCCTCATAAGCCTTCTGGTGCAGCCCATGTATCATTTTTGTTGCTCTTCTCTGGACTGCTTCCATTCTGTTTATGTCGTTCCTGAGATGCGGGCTCCAAAATTGGACACAGTATTCCAGATGAGGCCTCACCGGGGATCTATACAGTGGCATCACCACTTCACTCCTGCTACTGGTTATGCCCCTTTCTATGCACCCCAGCATTCTGTTTGCATTCCCCGCTGCTTTTTCACATTGTTTGGATGACTTCACGTCATTAGATACAATAGCCCTCAGGTCTCTCTCCTGACTTGTGGTGGCCAGAACCTGCCCCCCCCCATCCTATATACCTCCCTTGGATTTCTGTGTCCCAGGTACATTACCTTGCACTTCTTTGTGTTGAAACCCAACTGCCATACCTTTGACCATTTCTCAAGAAGTCATAGATTGTTTCTTATTTCATCTAGCCCCTCCTGTGTGTCATCTCTGTTGCAAATCTTGGTATCATCTGTGAACAGGAGGAGGAGTAGCTCTCTATGTAAGGAAAGGGATCAAAGCAATGGAACTAAAGAATAAACAGGGAGTAGAGGAGGCACTGTGGGTCACCCTGGAGACAGAAAATGGCACCACAATCTGCATGGGGGTTGTATACAGACCCCCATCTCAGGGGGATGCAATGGACAAGAAAATGATAGAAGGCATCCTTAGAATGGCAGACAAAGGGGAGATATTGTTGATGGGGTACCTGAATATGTCAGATGTTAACTGGAGCACCTTTGCTGCAGCCACATCCAAGAACAGGGTCAGTCTTGATGCCCTACAGGGGGCATGCCTCAGACAGCTAGTGTTGGAACCCACTCGGGAGGGAGCAATCTTAAACCTGATACTCTCAAATGGGGACAGAGAAAGGATCTCAGATTTAGAAATGGGTAGCCACCTGGGACAAGCGACCACCAAACAGTGTGGTTCATGATAAACACAGCTATAGAGTCAAGCCATACAAAAGCAAGAGTACTGGACTTTAGGAGGGCTGACTTTGGGAAAATGGGAGAGTGCCTCAGAAAAGCACTAGCAAACAGGCAAGAAGGTGGGGTGGAGGAACAATGGGGAAAAATCAAAACAGCCATTACAGAGGCTCAAGCCTTTGTGTGAAATTAATCATCAAAACAAAATGAAGGAAAAAAACACTATTGTTCTCAGAAGAGGTGGTGGGGAACATTAAGGAGAAAAAGGTAGCATTCTGGAAGTGTAAGGAAGCACAGAAGGAGTAGGACAGAGAACTGTACCAGTTAAAACAGAAGAAAATGGTGGAGGCAGTCGGAATAGCAAAGGCCCAAACTGAGTTAAAGATAGCCAACTCAGTTAAGAAGGGAGATAAAATCTTTTATAGGTACATTAGGGAGGGAAGAAAGACCAAAGGAGGGATAGTGAGGCTTAATAAAGGGAAGGGAAGGTGGGCAGAGAGTAACCGTGAAAAAGCAGGGATACTGAACAAATACTTTTGCTCAGTATTCACAAAAGAAGAGGAGGGGGATGTACCTACGAACATACGAAATTTGCCAGCAGATAAAGGCCTAGAGGTCTATCAAGTCTGCTCGAATGTGCAGCTAGCACCCCTTATTCTGCAGCTGCCCCTCCCTTCCACCCTTCCCTGTCATTAACCCTTCCCCTTGTCCTGTCCCATCCCCTTTTGAAGCAGTCCACTGTTCTACTGGATACCACTTCTGCAGGTAACACATTCCACCCAGCCACCACTCTCTCTGTAAAAAAGTGTCTCCTCATCTCCCTCCTGAACCTTTCTCACTCCAGTCTCATATCATGGCCCCTGGTGTCCCTCCCCTCCTTTACTTTGAACAGCCCCTCTGTACCTGTCTTGTTTATTCCTTTCATGTATTTAAAGGTTTCAATCATGTCACCCCTGTCCCTCCTCTCCTCCAGTGAGTACATGTTCAACTCCTTCAGCCCCCTCTCGTATGATAAGTCCCCTAGCCCCTTGATCATCTTTGTCGCCCTGCGCTGCACCCCCTCCAGTAACTTAATGTCCCTCTTCAGACACGGGCGCCAGTACTGCACACAGTACTCAGGTGTGGTCTAACTAATGACCTATACAGTGGCAGAATCACCTCCCTCCACGGATATACCTTTGCAATACAACCCAGCATTTTGTTGACCTTTGCAGCTGCCTCCTACATTGTGCTGAGTTGTTCATTGATCCTGTAAATGAGCACACCCAGATCCTTCTCCTCCTCTGTCTGGGCTAGCTGCACTCCCCAGCTGGTAACTTCTCCTTGGGTTCTTCATTCCAAATGCAGCACCTTGCACTTTTGGCATTAAACCCCAGTTGCCAGTTGTCTGACCAGGTTTCAAGCTTTGCCAGATCATCCTGCAACACCTGCCACCCCCCTAGGTCATCCACCACCGCGCCTACCTTGGTATCATCAGCAAACACACTGATCTTGCTCTTGATGTCCCATGATATGTCTACAATGAATATCCCAAACAACACTGGTCCCAACACCGAGCTCTGTGGAACACCGCTCGTCACTGCCCTTGGGTGTGAGAGCTCCCCACCCACCACCACCCTCTGTTGCCTTCCCTGAAGCCAGTTTCCTACCCATCTCACCAGCTTTGTGCCCGACCCTGTACCTACTAACTTCCTACCCAGCCTTCCATGCGGCACCGAGTCGAATGCCTTACTGAAGTCCAGATACAGGACATCCACTGCATGGCCCCTGTCCAGTTGCCCAGTTACCCAGTCATAGAACTCCACCAGGTTGGTTTGGCAGGATCTGCCACGTATGAAGCCATGCTGTCTGCTGTCCTGTAGTCCTTTGGCCTCTAGGAGGCCACCAGCCTCTCCTTCAGGATAGTCTCCATTAGCTACCCATGATGGATGTGAGGCTCACTGGTCTGTAGTTTCCCGTTCATCCTTGGGGCCACTCTTGTGAGGGGCACCATGAGCCATCCTCCAGTCCTGAGGTACACACCCTGAATGTAGTGAGGCATTAAATGGTCTGCAAAGGTCCTGCAAGGACCTCTGTCAGCTCCTTCAGTACCCTGGGTGGATGCCATCTGGGCCTGGTGCCTTGTCCACCCTCAGTGCCTTCAAACCCTCTCGAACTCTGCCCTCCATAGTTTCCCATCTGTCACCCTCCTCCCCCCTGCTTCCCATTTCTCCCACCTTGGGTGTCACCCCCTCTTCTTTTAGTAAATACTGAGCAGAAGTACTATTTAGTGCTTCTGCCTTATCGCACCCTGCTTCCACCCAGCCTCCTTCCTAATCCTTACAGCCCTTTTCCTGATGTACTTAAAGAAGTCCTTCTTCCCTTTCTAATGCCTTGTGCCAGCCTGAGTTCCAGAGATGCTTTGGCTCCCTTACTGCCCTTGTCACCTCCTTCGATTCTGTCAAGTACCTCCCTGTCCTCCCCCTCCCTGTTTTCTTGTACTTCCTAAAGGCAGCTATTTTCTTCCTTACCTTTTCCATGACCTCCTTGCTCAACCAGATCAGTTTCTTAGCCCTAGCCTTCTTGCTCTGGGCTTTGCAGCAGGTTTTAGTTGCCTCCACTATCCCCAGCTTTATGAGCTCCCACCTCTGGTTAGTGTTCATACTAGATTGAATTCTGGCCAGGTACCTTTTTACCACTTCCCCCATCCTCCCAAAGTTGGCCCTCCTGAAGTCCAGCACTCTTGTGCCAGATTCCACTCCTTCCTTGCCCATATTCAATGTGAGCCATACTGACTGGTGGTCACACCCTGACAGCGGTTCCTCCACTGTAAGTTCTCTCACAAAGTCCCCATTTGCCAGCACAAGGTCAAGGGTATTCCCTAACCTGGTTGGTTCACTGACCATTTGCAGCAGGAAGCTGTCCTGGAAGGCATCAAGCAGTACCTGCTCCCTTCTGTTCCTGGTTGTTGGGGTACTCCAGTCCACTCCTGGCATGTTGAAGTCCCCCACAATCACCACACACCCTTCTCGCAGGTCCTCCTGATCTGTCCCGCTAGTTCCCTGTCTAACTCCTCCGTCTGAGATGGTGGCCTGTACACCACTCCCATTCTAAGAATCCTATTCTTGGAATCCTGGATTTGCATCCAAAGTGACTCCGTACTACCCTCCTCCCCTTCCTCCCTTACACAGTTCAGTCCTTCCTTCACATATAGCGCCACCCCCTCCTTTTCCAATCACCCTGTCCCTACGAAATAACCTGTACCCTGGTACAGACAGGTCCCAGTCATTGTATTGGGTGGCCCATGTTTCTGTGATGGCTGCAATGTCCACCTCTCCCACTGCCAGAGAACCTGTAATCTGCAATTTTTCTCCCAAGGCTCCTAGCATTAGGGGTAACCACCTTCCACCCTTTCCCCACCCTCCCATCCTGCCCCCCTTTCTAGCACTTACCAATAGTACTTTTGCCATGTCCTTTGTCACTGTTAAGAGGGGTAAGCTCATATGGTTTCCCAACCTGTGGTCTCTGCATATCTCTTCCCAATTGCCACCCCCCCACTCCTAGTTTAAATTCCCAACTTCCTCTATGTACTCCTCCATCCTCTGTTTCAACACTTTCTTTCCCTCCTCACTCAAGTGTAGTCTGTCCTTGGCATAGAGACTACTGTCCTCCCAGGTCCCTCCCCACCCCCCCAACAGCCCATACCCTTTAGCACAACACCAGGTTCTTAGCCATCCATTAAATTCCTCTATTCTCAGCTTTTTTGTTGTGCTTGCCTTTGGCACCGGAAGTATATCTGAAAAAGTTACTGATCTTCCTGCCCCTCACATAATTGTGCTAGTTCCTCAAACCTCCTCTGGACTATATCTACTGTCTTGTCAGCCAGGTCATTTGTCCCAAGATGTATAATTAAATGAGGCTTGTCCTACCCCTTCTAGCATATTTCAGAACAGATTGTCCCACCCTTTCTGCTGTCATTCTTGGCATGGCCTCCACCCAAATGCGACTATGCTCTCCCTTGCTACCCCACCTGACTCCTCTTAGTATTGAGTCCCCCAGCACTAAGATTCCACCCCTCTTACTCCCTGCTTGCTTCCATTCATCTCCCTCTCTCATTTCCAGCTCCTCTTCTTCCTCCTGCACATTATTTCCCCTTTTACCCCTGTTGCAATTCTCCCAGCAGAACTTCCCCCCACTCCAGTTTGGTCCAGGCATTTATCAAATACTCCTCTAATTTCATCATTTCCCTCCTCCACCTTCTTCCTCTCTAGCAGTGCACAACTATTTTCTGAAGGCCCTTCACAAATGCCTGCTCCCTCTCTCTTCATAGTAACCTGTTCTCTCCCTTCCATTCCATGACTTTTGCCATTTCTTCACCTCCCCTCACAAGTCCCTATCTCCTCCTTCCATTTGTCTTTTGTCTCCTGACCTGGTTTCCCCGGCAATTGTTCTTCCTGGCCTGGGCTCCTTTGTCCCTACTTCCCTTCTTCTGACCCTCTCCTCACCACTGTTGGCTTAAATCGCCCTCCCTCATCTCCCCTTCTTCCTCCCTCCAGTATTGCGCTAAACCCACCCCCAAGTCTTCCAAGTCTAAACCAAACAATAGAAGCACTCTGGATAGGAGAGTCAATATCAGTCCATTCACAAAAAATTCACAGTTCAAAGAAGAAAGGGTCCTGAAATAACTCCTAAAAGTGAAGGTGGACAATGCAATGGGGCCTGATGGGATTCACCCCAGAATTCTAAAAGAACTAACGGGAGAACTAGTGACACAACTGACTACCCTTTTTAACAAATCATGGGAGGATGGTGTGGTACCTGAGGACTGGAGTAGGGTGGATGTGATCCCCCTTCATAAAAGTGGGAGCAAGACAGAGGTAGGAAACTACAGACCTGCAGCTAGAAAAATGGGAGAAAGGGCTTGTAGCTGTTGAATATGTTTGTAAGTTGATTTAAAGTAGTTTTTTAGCTTCCATTTCGGTGTGTTGGACATTGTAGTTGAGGTGTCTTAACTGCCTTTTTTTTTTTTTTGTGCTTTTAAATTTGTTTGGGCAGGAGGGGCAGGCACAGGGCTGATACACTCTCTCTCAAGTCGGGTGTAGGCCCTAATTCCACCTCTCCCTCCCCAGAGCTCTGCTCATTTATAGGGGAACACCTGCCCTGCAATTGGAGGAAAAGGCTTCAGGTGCAGCTCATGTAGTTCTAGCCACTGAGGGTTGGATTTAAAGGCTGGGAGAGAGGAGCTTAGGGAGTTGTTCACTTCCCTTATAAAGTTTACTGTGTTGTACTGCACCTAGTAACAGGGTTACCGGTTTACTGTGGGACTGTATCTAGGATTAGTGGGTGACCTGATTAGTTCAGGTAGGGGTGTACCTTGAACTAGTGGGAAACCTGGTGGTTCACCCAAGGAAACCTACTTGAAGGGGGATGGGACCACACGTCATTAGGGCCGGCATCTTTGGGAGGGTGGTGGGGTGCACAGAGTGTAGGGCAGCCAAGATACTGGACTGGGCTTGGAAGTTTGGTAGTTGCCCAGTGTGCTACCAGCTGGCACAGCTTAGGGAGGAGGTTGCAAGGATTAGGAGACAGCTGGGGGAAGTGGGGGAGGTATGGTTGGGGAAGAGGGCAGAGGCTCTCCCACAGGGTTGCACCAAGCGTTAGGGGCGGGGGCATAGGGAAAGGAGTGCAGTAGAGTACTCTGAGGTCATATAGGGACCTTGGCAGAGGGGGCCCAAAAGGAGGACACTACCAAGGAAGCAGGCAGGTAACTGCAGACCCTCACAGAGTGGGGCCAGAGGGATAACATTCTCAGGAATCTAGGCAGATGGCTGGGGCTGGACAGAAGGAAGCAAGGTGGGGAGGTGGACTGGACCTTAAGCTCAGTAACTGCTTCAATTTCTTCTTCTGCTTGGAGGATGAAGGGGTGATGTAGCCAAGGATGGGTTAGGAGATGGAAAAGGAGTAGGGGCAAGGCAGGGCCAGATAACAGGAGGAACGGGGGGGGGAATTGGAATATGCGAAAATGGGGGGAGCAGTGGATCAGAGCAGGAGGAGCAGGGGGAAGAGGGAGGAAAGCGCAAGGATAAGGACCAGTTGGGAGGAAAGGGCAAGGAGAAGGGCAAGAAGTACAAGGAGGATACAGTAAAGGGAGCTGGCGGTTTAGGCCGGGGAGCACGACAAACAAGGAAGGGCTGAACGGAGATGGGAAGGAAGGAAGGGAGGATGAGCCAGGCTAGTTTAGCAGATGGGGGAGAAGAACCAGTCGCGAGCAGTGAGAGGGAGAGGAGTGAGGTACAGAAGGATACTTGGGAGGAGAGAGGCATAGGATCGGAGGGAAGGGGGTGGCTAGGGTAAATAAGGAGGGGGCAGCAGGTGGCACCCAGATAGGGGGAGGAGCAAGGAGCCGACTGGGTGGAGGGGCCAGTAGAAAGGATGAGGGACGTGGAAGGGGGGAAGTGGAGGAAAAGGAGCGTTCAGAGTGCTCCTGTTGGGGGATTCTATGATCAGGGGTATCAAATGGGATGGGGGGAGCCTGTCCAGTTAAAACAAAATGCTTCCCTGGACTAACGGTGCACAGGGCCAAGCACAAGATGTATCAGCTGGCAAAGGATTTGGGGGTTCCCCGGACATACTGGTCCACCTGGGTACAAATGACATTGAGGGAAATAGTGAGCTAGAGATACACGCAAGGTTCAGGGAGCTTGCCAGAGTCTGTCATGACATAGGATGCATGATTTCCTTCTTGGAAATCCAGCCAGTGCCAAGGGCTAGTGGGGAATACAAAAGGAAGATTAGGGAGATAAACCAGTGGCTCCGGGAATGGTCTGAGGCCAGAGGGTATGGGTTGATGGCGGATTGGGGGGAGACCTGGGAGGATAAGGAGCTGTACGCTAGAGATAGGCTCCATCTCAATTTGGAAGGGAGGGGAATCCTTAAGTTGAAAATAGAGGGGTTTATTGGTGAAAGGTGGGGTTTAAACTTGTGAAGTGGGAGGGATAGGAGAAAAGGCTGTCGAGGGTGGTCTGATAAAGGAGGAACTCTGTCTCCATTCCCGCGGGAGCTAGAGGAATGCGGGAAAAGGCCTACTGGTAAGGTGCAGACCAGGGGAAGATGGAATTCTCATGGGAACATGAGCAGGGGAAATGGAATTATAGGGAAAGGGTGAAGGTAGTCCTGCTAAATGCCAGGAGCTTGGGCAATAAAATGCCTGAGCTCCAGACGATGCTAACTGAGGAAGGGGTGGATGTGGCAGTGGTCACTGAGACCTGGGCCACTGTAGGACTCGACTGGGACCTGAACCTGGAGGGTTACACTATGATCAGGAAGGACAGGGGGGAGGGAAGGGAAGGAGGGGTAGCAATAATAGTAAAAAACTGCATTGGCATAGGGGTAGTAGAGGAGGTGGAGGGAACCGTGGAGGCGATTTGGGTCACCTTGATAACAAAGTGGGGGGACAAGAGAGTAAAAACAGGAGTGGTGTACAGACCCCCTGTGCTGGTGGAGGAGCTGGAGGATAGTCTGGTGGCAGATGTTGGGAGACACTGCAGATTGGGCAGGGGAAGGGTGGTGGTGTTGTGGGGACTTAAACATGCCAGGAACAGACTGGGAGACAATGACATCATTGGTGGCCAGGGAATAGAGGTTGTTGGATGTCTTTCAGGACATGTTCCTAACTCAGCAGGTGGGGGAACTGACCAGGGAGGTGCGGGTACTGGATGTGGTCCTGGCAGACAGTGACCAGATTGGGGACCCAGGTAAGTGGACGATTGGTGGGGAGTGACCATGCCACGGTCTGGTTCTGCCTGGACCTAGGAGGGGTAGAAGGCTGCAAAAAGATAGAGGGAACTGACTTCAGGGGGTGGATTTTAAGGAAATAGGAAGGATCCTTAAGGAGCATTTGGATGTAATTGGGCCAGACATGGACGCTGACAGTAGGTAGAAAATCATCAGGAGAGGGGTGCAGGATACTACTAGCACCTGTGCAAGAGTAAGACGAAAATGCGGTAGGGCCCAAAAACCCTGCTGGTGGATCAGGGAGGTCCAGGAGGTGGTGAGGGGAAAGAAGGCGGCCTATAGGCAATTCAAGTGCTCAAGGAGTGAAAGGGATCAAGTAGAGTATGAGCTGGTGGCTAGAAGGGCCACTAGGGTGGTGAGGGAGGCTAAGGCAAGGAAGGAGCAGAATCTGGCCAGGGAAATTAGGAGAGAGAACAAGAGGTTCTTTAGATACATTGGGGAAAAATGAAGGGTGAAGGGGTAGATGGCAGGATTAAAACAGGGGCAAGATGGGCACAAGACCCAGGGGAGCAGGCTGAGGTACTAAATGAGTACTTCACCTCAGTTTTCACCAAGGAAAATGGAGGGGCTTCATCATACATGGGATGAGACAGTGATACTGGGGGGGGCCCTTACCGATCAGTGGGTCTGGAAAGAGGGGCAGGCATCACTGGCAAGAGGTGGGAAGGCTAAGCAGGGGGACGAGGTAGCGGAGGTGGAAATCACAGCAGAGAGAGTGAGGGAAGCCCTCAGGTCTCTTAAGATGGAGAAAGCACCGGGGTCAGATAAATTACATCCCAGAGTGCTGAAGGAACTGGCGGATGTCCTGGCAAAACCCCTGGCAGAGCTTTTCACCATCTCTCTGAGGACAGGGTGGGTGCCCCAGGACTGGAAGGTGGCACATATAGTGCATATCCACAAGAAGGGATCAAGGGACGTGGCAGAGAACTATAGGCTCGTCAGCCTGACATCGGTGGTAGGCAAGATGATGGAGGGCATTGTCAGGGAGAGGCTGGGGGGGACCTGGAAAAGTTAGGGTGCCTGGATGATAGACAGCATGGATTCGTCCCAGGGAAATCATGTCAGACAAACCTTGTGGAGTTCTATGACTGGGTGATGAGTACCTTAGACGTGGCTAGACCAGTGGACATCCTCTTTCTAGACTTCAGCAAGGCATTTGACTCTGTTCCTCACGGGGGCCTGTTGGATAAGCTGGGAGAAATGGGGTGGGGAACCAGATGATCAGATGGATAGGCAATTGGCTTCAGGACTGGACCCAGAGGGTTGTAGTTGGTGGGATAGCCTCATCCCCAAGGAGGGTCATTAGTGGGGTCCCACAGGGATCAGTCCTTGGGCCCCTCCTGTTCAATGCCTACATCTCTGACATAAGGACAGGAATCAGGAGTGAGATAAGTCTCTTTGCGGATGACTCAAAACTGGGGGTGGTGGTGGATGGGGAGGAGGGGAGGGTGGCCCTACAGGGGGACCTGGAGGCTCTGGAAAGATGGTCTAGAAAGTGGAAGCTGAGGTTTGATGCAGGGAAATGCAAGGTACTGCACCTGGGTGTCAGAAACCCAGGCCAAGAGTACACCCTGTGGGTGGAAAAGTCTCAATGGCTGAGAGAGACCTGGGGTTGGTGGTGGATGTCAAGATGAACAACTCAGAGACTTGTAGGAGGGCAGCGGCCAAGGCCAACAGGATGCTGAGATGCATCACTAGGGGAATCACCTCCAGAAGGAGGGAAGTGATACTCCCTCTGTATAACTGCTTGGTGAGGCCGCACTTCGAGTACTGCGTGCAGTTTTGGAGGCCACACTTAAAGAGGGACATTGAACTCCTGGAGAGGGTCCAGAGGAGGGCAACCAAAATGATCTGGGGCTTGGGGGACAGGACCTATGTTGAGAGGCTCAAAGAGCTAAATATGTACACATTGGAAGAGAGAAGGGACCGGGGGGACATGATAGAGGTCTTCAGGTACATGAAGGGGGTAATGAGGGGAGGAGCAGTCAGGGTGCTTCGAAGGAAGGAGGGGGGCAACTAGAGGGCATGGGTGGAAGCTGGATGGGGAGATTCAGGGGAGAAAGGAGGAGGTGCTACTTCACTGAGAGGGTGGTGGAGCCATGGAATGCGCTGCCCAGGGGCTGGTGGAGGCAGAGACAGTGGAGGGATTCAAGAGGGGTTGGGACAGGTACAGGTGAAGGGATCTGGAAGCAAAATCCAGTGCAGCAAGAATATCCGGAACTGGGAAGGGAGAAGCCAAAGAAGGCGAGGGGGGCAGCAAGTTCAGCTCCCAGGGTGCGGGCTGACCAAATGAGCAGACACAAAAGATTGTTAAGGCCTATTCTGCTGGCATTTTAGTATGTTAGTTTGACCTCAGTGGTAGGGAAAATGATGGAATCACTTGTGAAGGAAAGAACTGTTGAGTTCCTAGAGGCCAGTTGGGCACAGGACTCAAGGCAGCATGGATTCACAGTGGGAAGATCATGTCAGATGAATCTGATTTCTTTGACTGTGTGACCAAAGTAGTAGACCAGGGAGGGGCTGTGGACATGGCCTACCTACACTTTAGCAAGGCATTTGACACAGTCCTACACGAAAGATTAATAAACAAGCTAGCCAGCCTTGGACTGGGTCCCAGGGTTGTAGCCTGGGTAAAACACTGGCTGGACAACAGGACACAGAGGGTAATAGTAAATGAAGTCCACTCTGAAGAAAGAGGGGTTACTAGTGGGGTACCACAGGGTTCAGTACTGGGACTAGTCCTCTTTAATGTCTTTATAGGTGACATTGCAGTGGGACTGGATGGGAAAGTATGCCTCTTTGCAGATGACACAAAGATCCGCAACAGGTTTGGTGCCCAAGAGGGGGTGGAAAGGATGGGAAGGGACTTGGCAAGATTGGAGGAATGGTCAAAAGTATGGCTTAGATTCGATGCAAAGAAGTGCAAAGTAATGCACCTGGGAAACAAAAACCCAGGGGAAGAGTAAAAAATGTGGTGGGCAGTACTAACAACAACAAAAATGGAAAGGGACCTGGAGGTAGTCATATCAGAGGCAAGCAATGTGAGAAGGCTGTAAGGGGGACTGGGTGGATACTGGGATGCATAGGGAGAGGCATCACCATAGAAAACAGGAAGTTGTTATTCCCCTTTACAGACAGTTGATGAGACCCCATCTGGAATACTGCATGCAGTTCTGGAGACCTCATCTCCACAAGAACATGGACAGGATGGAGGCAGTCCAGAGGAGGGCAACTAAAATGGTGCAGGGTCTGCACCAGAAGCCATACAGAGAGACTAATGGAGCTTAATATGTATACCCTTGAGGAAGGGGGGGGGCATGATATACACATTTAAGTACCTCAAAGGAATCAATAAAGTCCAAGAGGATAGCATCTTTCAGAAAAAGAGATGTACAAGAACAAGGGGACACAATTTGAAGATAGAGGGGGGATGACTCAGGGCAATGTAAGGAAGTATTTTTTCACAGAGAGGGTAGTGGATGCATGGAACAGCCTTCCTGAAGAGGTTGTTGGGTCAAAAACAGTGGGGGAATTCAAGAATTCATGGGACAGACAGAAAGCAATTCTTGTGGGGAATAGGAGGAAGTAGGCTGTTGGTTAACAAGGATTTGCAGCTTATCCAATAGGTAGGGAAATGGGCAGACTGGGTGGGCCAAGTGATCATTATCTGCCATCAAATTCTATGTTTCTATGGGTTGAGTAGGGTGTTCAGTGTTAAACCCCTAACTCTGAAAATTAATATCTTTGGCACTGTTTGATAAAATGAGCTGAAACTTTGCACATGTTGTTTAGGAGTCAAGGTTTTGATCTGTAGATATTGTGATGGCAGCTTGTGTAGTTTCTGAGATCCACATGTGTCATTTTCCGTAAAGGCTAACTTTCTTATACTTAACATGTTTGTTTTTTTTTGCTCTCATCTACAGCGTATATGGAATGGAATTTTTCTGCAAACTTGCTGGGCACTTGTGTCATGTCCTAAGGTAGTGCTTTTGCTAGGTCTGGTGAAAAAAAGATGTAGCCCTGGTGCCATATGCCAGTGGGCTACCCCCTCCCCCACCAGCAGCTGTCCCTAATACTAGGCAAGGGGCCTGGGTCCTGCTATGGTGATAACTAGATCCCCCCCCCAGAAATATTGATAATACATGGTGCCTCCACCCAGAGTGAAGTATTAGTGGGCCAGGTATTCATTTGGTACAGCCCTCTGGGATGCTGTAGCTGCCCGCCTTTATAAACAAACACTCTGCATACAGTGTCCCCAAATACCTTGTTCTCTCATAAACCATATATCTCAGCAGTAAGCACATGTAATGTATTCCACTAACACAGCAATTTCAATAGACAAATCCACAGCTTAATTCTGGGGTAAGGACTAAGAGACGGGATACTGGGACTTAGGGTAGCTATGAAGAGAAGAAAAAGGTTAGTGGGATATGCAGCAAGAAAACATTTGGGCCTGCAGGCAAAGCCCTCCCCCACGGGTACCAGTATCCCTGAACTGTCCCTATGGATACCCACTAGTTGCAGGCCTGATCAGTGCCATGAGTTGACTAGCTCTTGGGGTTCTGAAACTAGTTTAGAAAACTTGTGTAATGAAAACAGATCAATTCCCCTTTTTCCCCCTCCCATGAGCCAGGTCCTGCATACTCATGGTTTGTCGATCTCAGCACCAGTGGACTAGAGCTCTTTGATTTAGTGCAGCAAAGCAGAAACAGGCTGGCCAGGATCCCTCTGACAGGATGGACCTTGCTCAGGGATCTTGCAGCTGGTCACCTTGATTGCAGTTCTGTCCACTTGTCACCTTCAGCTGATTCTGGCCCATTGCAGAGCTCTGTGGCAGGACAACACCAGCCCCAGAAGGCCTAGACCCAGGAGTGGCTCCACCTCCCAGCTCTCCTGATGGGTCACAGGTGCCCTAGTACCCCAGCAAGCACCAGTGACCTTTCGAGACAGTAAGTCCCACCTGGGACACGTGTGGGACCTCTAGCATTTCAGTGGGGAATGGGGTTTCAATGGTGTAACCCTGACGGAATGGCAAAGACTGTCAGTTGGAGCGAAGGGTGGGAGGAATACCATCTGGATGCTTACAAGGCAGGGCTAACTGGTTCATAAAGGGCACCAGTTTTTACCTGAGCATAGGCCAGTGCTGCAGGTTTAAGTGCATGGCTTAGTTTCACTTAATTGCACCTATTTCCGAAGAAGCGTTCTGAATGTGTGGCTTAGTTTCACATCAGTGCACTCATGGGAGGAAAATGTTCAGGTGCATGGTCAGGTGTCCACTTTGTGCACCATTTGGAAATGGGAAGAAGTTTTCTGTGTTCTCGAACTGTAATTCATGCAAGGAGAGTTCGTGAAATGTACCTCTCTTGCCTTGACCAATCCATGGGGGTTCACTACCTGCTTTAGTTTACCGTCTGTTAAATAAAGCCATACTGCACAATCCCAGTTCCTGTTCTTGACATTCTGATTCTTGTTTCTGGTGTTGGAACTGCTGGGGGCCCCCTCAGCAGTTTAGATCTAACATATGCCCAGCAGCCTCTACCCAGGACCTGGTCGCAATTTACAAAGGTTCATGTGTTTTGTTCCCGTACCCCCACTCCTCTTCCTCTAAAAATGAGCCTGGTATACATACCAATGCCAAGGGTGGTATCAACCTTTGAAGTTTATGCTAAAAGTAATGGCATGCCATATGTGGGTATCAGTGCCAGATTTAATGGGGATGTCTTAACTTGTTATAAGAGGCACAGAGTTACAAAAAAATGGGGGCTTATCTAAAGGGATATGTTTTGGGGTGACAGGAATGCTGATGGTATGTCTAGGATCTTCCTGTTTAGTAGTAGTGCACCAACACAGAAGATCATTTACCAGAAAGCAATGTGGTGCAAAGAAAAATGCAAACTGCAAGCCTTTTGCTGCCTGAGTTTCTGTGAAAAGGAAAGTGAAAAATTATGCTGCTGTTTATCTGAGCAATGGTTGTCCTTGCCTTGTTGTTAAAGTGCTTAAAAAAACTGTTTAAAAGTTACAACATTCCAGACAAAAGTATTTGTGGGCTTAGAGGACAGTGTTTTCTAAGTGCTTTAAAAGTTTAAAGTGTGTACAGTGAAAATTGGGGTAGTCGCTAAGGAAAATGCACCAAGTACTGATTGAAAATGCCTTAAAATGCTTGCCCCACTGAAATTTCCAGCCGAGAAAAAAAGTGAGAGTTTACAGTTTAAATTTTGCCTTCTCGACGATCGCCGTGCAGGCGTGTGACTGAGAGAGAGAGAGAGAGAGAAAGAGAGAGAGAGAGAGAGAGAGAGAGAGATCATTCGAGTGGTGTTATGTGATTGGTCCCAGTGCACCTAAGCCCCGCCCTTTTCTGAGTCTCAGAGGAGTGGAACATTCAAGGAGGCATAGCCAGCAGTGTGTGAGCAGTGTGTAGTTCATGCAGTAGTAGGAGGAATCGCATACCACAGAAGCGCTTCTGACCCAGCAATTTATTCAAACTTTTCACTATACAACCGGGCTCAACCTGTATTCCAACTGACTGGAGAGCGATTAAGGCGATCGTAGCTACGATTGGCGGGACCACCAGTCCATTTCACCCCAAATGCCTTCCTGGAGTCGGAAGCAGGCCATATTACATGGAAACCAGCTACTGCCTGAAAGTACCCTGTGCAAAAGTAAATGACTGTGGTGCTAAAGGTCAGAAAACTGTGTAAGAACTGTAAGAGCAAATGCAGCAAAAGTACTGAAAGGGATAGTTTTGTGAACATTAAAAACTTGGACTGTGTGTGAAAGTGCTGTTTTCAGAGAGTGAACTTTAAGGCAAACGATCCCTCTGGTCCAAGTGATAGTAAATGGCATGGACTGAGAAAAAGTAAAGTGAATTTGCATCCTGCCCAGTCAGGAATTTGCCCTAGCCTTGTTTCGCTGCCTATTTGAATCTTCATTGTTGTGAACTAATATTTTTTTGCTGCTTTGTTGTAGTATCTCTTCCTAGACTGTGTAGGTTTTCTCTGCCTAAAAATTCTATATGAATTACATTGATTGTTATTG
The DNA here is from genome assembly GCA_016271365.2 of Neoceratodus forsteri. Lineage (NCBI taxonomy): Eukaryota > Metazoa > Chordata > Ceratodontiformes > Ceratodontidae > Neoceratodus > Neoceratodus forsteri. The sequence continues at coordinate 92,288,378 of CM028136.1, forward strand.
TCCTGGCTGCATGTATTCATTACTACTAACTGTTTTGACCTATGCTATTGTAATTTCATTGTACTCATGCTATGTACCTGTCTTTGATTGTTGTACTCTCCCGGGTCGTGCCTGAAAATAGTCATTTCATGGCTAGTGCACCTACCTGGTTAACAAAAACTAAATAAATACATTTGTGCTTTAAGAAAATCAATTGAAATGCAAAAGATCCAGCCAGAATCCTAGCAATTTTAAACTGAGTGTGATGAAAAGTTGCAGTCGTCATGTTGGGGTGTAGTCAGCAATGTAAACAATGCAGTGCCATTTTAGACCAGCGTTTTCAAACCCAAACAAAGTTTCAAGTGGTTTTGCTAAGTGTCGTGTAATACAAATGCAACATGCCAGGCAGCATGTTAGCAAACTGTACAAGTCTGTTAGTCAAATCTCAGAGTGATTGCAAAAGCAGTAAATTTGGGACTTGTGTGTTTAATTTGCAGAACAGGGCACAGCAACCCCCTCACTACCAGCTCCATGCCAGGGAGTGGACAGCCCAATAAGAACAAGAGCTAGCTAAATTTGAGCAACTGTATGACTGTTCATCAGCATCCGCCGAGGTGGCTTTGCCGAACTATCCAGTTAATGTGTGTGTTGTATGCCCGAAGCCAGGGAGAGATGTTTTGCCAATTTCACACAGCACAGACTGCTGAAAGTGATTTGGGATGCGCAATTCAGGTGAAACAATGGTAAATAAAACACAACACATCTGTTTAGCTCCAACTTGGACACTGGAAGGGGACTTTGTTGTATCAGAGCAGCAGGATGGTTGCAGTCAGAGAGACCCCCTAGAGTTTGTCAAGGAGTTCTTGGAAACTGTCTGTGCTGATGTTATGCAAGGCCCAGAAAAAGTTGAATGTTCTATGCTGCAGAGTGTGGAGCTGGACGCTGCAGATGCAGGTTCAGCAGATCCTTGAGTGGAAGGCCCAAGCCTTGTGCAAGAGTTTGAGGTGAAGGAAGCATATTCTTGGGAGGCCAATGACTCTGATGACAGTGAAGAGTGGACAGTTTCTGTGGCTGGTGCAATCACCAGCTGCTGGGCAGAATGTGTGGAAGAAGCTTCAATGGCTGTAGTGGGACCCAGGGAGTCACCATTGGCATTGGCCTCTATGGAGCCTCCGGATGTCTGTATGGAGGAAGGTACTAGAGTTGTACCCCTGAGTGCAGAGGTGGACTGCTTTTACTCTGCACAATGTGAGCAAAGCTGGCTCAACCAGGACTGGCCACCCCAAGCCATGTTTCTGGTTTGGAGATGGCCAAAAGCAGCAAAGAGGAGAGAATTTTTCTTAGACGGGCTGTGGCCAAGTATGGATCTTATTACCTTTTCTTCTGTCACCAAATATGGGAAGAAACTGAGGAAAACAGGCATGCCTGGTTGTGGGAGGAAGCTTGTGCCAACCTACACCCTAGAGTAAACAAGCGGGTGCGAATTAAAGTGTGTAATGATAGACTGCATTTCTGGAAGTGTTGCAGGACTTTGTTAATTGGTTCTGTAAGAGTAGTGGACAAAGCTGACCAAGAGACATTCTACAATGTTCCTATGGTGCGTTTAGATGGAGTAACAGTTTATGCCCCACATCCTGAGTAGTACTACCCCTGAATTGGTCCCATTCATCTGACATTGTGCCCACTTGCCAAAAGTGAATGCAGCCATTTCAGCCCATCAATCTGCCACCAAAGAGTAAGCACTCCAAGATGGAGGTGCCTTTCTTCTGGTGATACAAGTTCGGCTCCAGCAGCATCCAGGTTCGTCTGCAACAACATCCAGGTTCATCAGTCCAGCAGTTGGAGAAGATTTCCAGTACAGGTCCAGTAGCAGGTTGTGGAAGCATCTGATTTGAACAGTTCATCTACCCAGCAACCAAAGATCATCAGACTACAGGTTCAAAGAGGTGATGTTGACATCCTTTTGTTGCCTAGAAACCGATAAGATACTTTTTATTTTTCATTTCAATTTGACTGTTTTTCTGCAGTTGAGGATGTCCTTGGACCTTTATTCACCAACTGACTTTCTTAATCGGGATTGCAATGCTAGAAGGCCTTGTGCCTGTCCCAGAACTGTGCTTCGGCAGGCTCTGGCCTAGGAGAGACTCTATTTGTGGTGCACTGGCACGCTGGACTCTTCCCTAGATTTCAGACTTTGCAGGAACCCCCCCCCAAAAAAAAAATGTTTTTGTAAATGTTTTTATGTTTTCTATTTTTGTATGAAAATCCTTCAAAAAATGCTTTTTGGGCTTGTGGAGTAGCCAGTGAGAGTGTTTTTGGTCACTGTTTTGGTTTCCCAGCTTGTAGTTGTGTGCAGAAATGTGTTTTTACAGTGTTTTTTTTCCCCCGTGTTCCTAGTAGAAAATAAGAAAACCTGAAGAGGATTTTTTGGGACTCATCGGAGTCCTCTTTTGTTTAGAATTGTTAGGCTTGTGTAACTGTGCAGTACAACGTCTAACCTTTTTCAATTTACAGGTGTGTTGGTGTATAATGGTTTTGGGGTTTGGTCACCTGGTAGGTAGCACAGGTCAGATAGAGTTCCCTAGGCAGGTTGGTGGTCTTGATTCTAGATAGGGGTCACCAATGTTGTCTGTTAGGACATGTTTCAGGCAGTTTCTTAGAGCCACTGTGAATCCATAGATAATATAGTAGTAGACTAGGAACTGAAGTTTCTTCAGTGGGCCTCTGTCCTTTACTGTTACCTGCCTGTGTCTGGCATATGGTACGGGAGGACCTGATCAGCCCTCCCCATAGGGAGCATCAGAGGAAGGATGGCCTGGTACTAGGCCATGTTCGGCTGCGCACAGCCAGTGGTCTAACTGAGGTGAGTGTAACCACTCAGTCCCCTGGGGTTACTAGAACCCTGTCAGTATTAGTGTTAAGCAGGTAGCAGGCAGCTGGTAGGGAGCTCATTCGGAGCTTCTTATACAATGACATCATTGTTTACTGAGCTAGCCTGAGAGAGGAAAGATTATATCATTTGGCACTCTTGCAGCAGCAGCATATCCCTTTCCTGTGTACAGCTGCTCTGGGGAGCTTAGAATGTTTAGTTAGAGTTACAGCTAGGTTCAGTGTGGAGTGAGAGTGGTAGGAGGTCTGCCAGTGGGCTCCGAGTTGAGGGCCCAGAAATTCTCAACCTAGTGTGGAGTACAATTTTCAGCTTTCAGTGAAGTGGTGGAGACTTTCTACAACAGGATTTCCTGCTTTCTACTCCCAGTGATCATTGACAACTGATTGAACAATTAAAAAAATTAAAAAAATCAACACTAACGGTGTGATCAGATCAGATGTAATATCTACAGTGGCATTCCGCCCTCCAGCACTGATGTACATTTTAATTTGAGCAGCAATAATGGCATAGCAAACAGCATACCAATTTTAAATTGGTATGTCCTTCCCTTTCTCGCCCCATTGAATTCTCCACAGTTGGGGTAATAGGGAGGCTGCTGCTGCAGTCCAGTCAGCGGATGTTAGCCACAGCAGGGCAGGCTCAGGATCGGTTTGCCAGGATTCCGGCCCTCCGGGAGTCTCAGGATTGGGATGGGGATTACGTAATTAAAAAATATATAACAACACTAGATCAGACACCACAAATCTTCACATTTGCCCCCCCCCCAGCACTGATGTACATTTATTGAGCAGCAGCATGGCATACCTTGGCAATTGGCACTGTCGGTGAAATGAAAGTGCACTGTCCTCACTCCTCCAATCCTTGCAGTGACAAGACAGTCCACTTCAGTAGGGTTTCATTTTTACGAGGCTGCTACTGTCAGTGAAAAGAGTCAATCACAGGCTGCAGGCTCTGGATTAGCTTGCCCGGGGGTCCAGTCAGGGAGTCTTCTCAGGTTGGGACTGGGACAAGATTACAGCAAGTCACAAATTCAACTGCTCATCTCAGTTACAGCTTCCACCGCATACTGCATTCTGCACACACTGTCAAATCCTGCTTGCGGGTGAAGTCCGATTTTAATTCTTGGTGTGTGTTTCCCTGGTGTCTACTGGCACTCCCCATCCTCCAGTCACCATCCCCCTTATTTCTTTGTGTTTCCCTGGTGTCTATGGGCACCCCTCACCCACCACTCACTGTCCCCAGCCTGAAATAAAGGAAACTGTCCATTTTTTTTGAACCTGCAAAAAAGAAAATGGTCCCTTGCTGATCTAACTCCCCCACCTCCCACACAGCACACACCACCCCACACACTCCAGGACACCCCCATGCACCCTCACTCACCTAAACAGGTCACAGGATGACGATCCACTCTCTTACTGAAGACACATCTTGCTACTGGAACAAACTAATGCAATATGAGAAACTAAGGCAAATGTGGTTCAATGTATTTCAATGGGGTTTTCAACTTTGATGCATAACTTGGCCATTTTGGCATATTTTGACACCAAATTTTAAACATGACCTTTTGGGGACCCCACCACATAAACAATGACAGTGGAATTCTGCAAATCTGGCCCGAACTGTGATTTTGGGGTGTCTTGATGAAACCACTTTTCGGGCAGGATGTGAACATTTTCTCCATCCTTGTTCATGAGGTGGGGTCATAAGAAGGCTATGTTGAAAATTTGAGGGTGCCAACAGAGGACACAGAGACGTGTTTCGAAACACATGTCTGTGTCTTCAGTTGGCACTCTTTGCAGACTGTGTGAGAGGTCTTTCGGCAACATGCATTCATGCTTAAAATTGAACCAGCATAACATTTTGTGGTGATTTGCATATACAGCCCATGATGTTTTGCATTATAGGGGTATGTGTGATTTTGTATTTCTTTGAAACTTGGCTTCCCGGCCAATGCCCTTTGGGGTAACCATTGCCTCAGTGCTTACGCACTAAGGTTCTTGTCTGTTAGGGTGAGAATTCCTAATGTCATGTTTCCCTATTTTTGTCGCATTAAGTTACGGTAACTGGTGCATTAATGCAGTTTTTGCAAATATTTATACATAAGAGATGGTCTCATGCACATAGTTCTAAAATTATGCAGTTCTAAGTTCAATTGGCACAGTCCATTTTCCACAAAGGGTATTCTGCAACATTCAGCTAAGTGAAACATTTTGATTTTCAATTCAAATTTCATTTTTATTGTTAACAAAGGTCTTTAACATGATTTATAATATATTTGTAGGTACAATTCATGTGTCTCTTATGGTTATAAGAGTTTCTTTTCAAGTCCTTTATGTGATAGAACTGCTCAGTTTCACAACGTAGTTCTCTCACACAAAGAACTCAAGAATGCAGTCTTATAACCATAAGAGACAGAGTAACTGGGCCTGTAAGGGTCTAACATACTAACATACTAAAATGCCAGCAGAAGAGGCCTAACGGTCTTTCGTGTCTGCTCATTTGGTCAGCCCCCACCCTGGTTGCTGACCTTGCTGCCCCCCTTGCCTTCTTTGGCTTCTCCCTTCCCAGTTCGGAATATTCTTGCTGCATTGGTTTTTGCTTCCAGAACCCTTCCCCTGTACCTGTCCCACCCCCTCTTGAACCCCTCCACTGTCTCTGCCTCCACCAGCCCCCGAGGCAGCACATTCCATGGCTCCACCACCCTCTCAGTGAAGTAGCACCTCCTCCTTTCTCCCCTGAATCTTCCCCCCTCCAGCTTCCACCCATGCCCTCTAGTGGCCCCTCCACCTTTCTTCAAGCACCCTGACTGTTCCTCCCTATTTACCCTCTTCATGTACCTGAGAACCTCTATCATGTCCCCGGTCCCTTCTCTCTTCCAATGTGTACATATTTAGCTCTTGACCTCTCCTCATAGGTTCTGTCCCCCAAGCCCTAAATAATTTTGGTTGCCCTCCTCTGGACCCTCTCCAGGAGGTTAATGTCCCTCTTTAAGTGTGGCTTCCAAAACTACATGCAGTACTCAAGGTGCGGCCTCACCAAGCAGTTATACAGAGGGAGTATCACTTCCCTCCTTCTGGAGGTGATCCCCCTAGTGAAGCATCCCAGCATCCTGTTGGCCTTGGCTGCTGCCCTCCTACAAGTCTCAGAGTTGTTCATCTTGACATCCACCACCACCCCAGGTCCCTCTCAGCCATCAAGACTTGTAGCATTCCCCCAGGGTGTACACTTGGCCCAGGTTTCTGGCCCCAGGTGGAGTACCTTGCATTTCCTGCATTGAACCTCAGCTTCCACTTTCTAGACCATCTTTCTAGAGCCTCCAGGTCCCCTGTGAGGCCACCCTCCCTCCTCCCATCCACCACCACCACCAGTTTTGAGTCATTCGCAAAGAGACTCATCTCACTCCTGATTCCTGTCCTTATGTCAGAGACGTAGGCGTTGAACAGAAGGGGCCCAAGGACTGATCCCTGTGGGACCCCACTAATGACCCTCCTTGGGGATGAGACTATCCCACCAACTCACGACCCTCTGGGTCTGGTCCTGGAGCCAATTGCCTATCCATCTGATCATCTGGTTCCCCACCCCCATTTCTCCCAGCTTATCCAACAGGCCCACATGAGGAACAGAGTCAAATGCCTTGCTGAAGTCTAGAAAGAGGACGTCCACTGGTCTATCCAGGTCCAAGGCACTCGTCACCCAGTCATAGAACTCCACCAGGTTTGTTTGACACGATTTCTCCGGGATGAATCCATGCTGTCTATCGTCCAGGCACCCTGACTTATCCAGGTCCCCCCCAGCCTCTCCTTGACAATGCCCTCCATCACCTTGCCCACCACCGGATGTCAGGCTGACAGGCCTGTAGTTCCCTGCCACCTCCCTTGATCCCCTTGTGGATAGGCACCATGCGCCACCTTCCAGTCCTGGGGCACCCACCCTGTCCTCAGAGATGGTGAAAAGCTCCCTGGGGTTTCGCCAGGACATCCGAAGTTCCTTCAGCACTCTGGGATGTAATTTATCCAGCCCCGGTGCTTTCTCCATCTTAAGGGAGCTGAGGGCTTCCTCACTCTTCTGCTGTGATTTTCACTTCCGTACCTCTTCTCTGCTTAGCCCCCCTCCTGCCAGTGATGCCTCCCCCTCTCCCCAGACCTGCCAATTGGTAAGGGTCCCCCCCTCCTCAGTATTTCTGTCTCCTCCCATGTATGATGCAGCATCCCCATTTTCCTTGGTGAAAACTGAGGTGAAGTACTCATTTAGTACCTCAGCCTGCTCCCCCGGGTCTTGTACCCATCTCTCCCCTGATAAAATCCTGCTAATCTGCCCCTTCACCCTTCGTTTTTCCCCAATGTATCTAAAGAACCCCTAGTTTTCTCTCCTAATTTCCCTGGCCAGGTTCTGCTCCTTCCTTGCCTTAGCCACCCTCACCACCCTAGTGGCCCTTCTAGCCATCAGCTCGTACTCCCCTCGATCCCTTTCACTCCTTGAGCACTTGAATTTCTTATAGGCTGCCTTCTTTCCCCGCACCACCTCCTGGACCTCCCTGGTCCACCAACAGGGTTTTTGGGTCCTACCGCATTTTCATCTTACTCTTGCACAGGTGCTGGTAGCATCCTGTGCCCCTCTTCTGATGATTTCCCACCTACTATCAGCGTCCATGTCTGATCCAATCCCATCCAAATGCTCCTTAAGGATCCTTCCCATTTCCTTAAAATCCGCCCCCCTGAAGTCGGATTCTTCCATCTTTGTGCAGCCTTCTACCCCTCCTAGGTCCAGGCAGAACCAGACTGTGGCATGGTCACTCCCCGCCAATGGGTCCCTTACCTCCAGGCCCCCAATCTGGTCACTGTCTGCCAGGACCACATCCAGTACCACGTCTCCCTGGTCGGTTCCTCACTCTGCTGAGTTAGGAACGGCCTTGAAAGACATCCAACAACCTCTGTTCCCTAGTCACAGAGGATGTCATAGTCTCCAGTCTGTTCCTGGCATGTTTAGGTCCCCAACACCACCACTGTTCCTCTGCCCAGTCTGCAGTGTCTCCCAACATCTGCCACCAGACTGTCCTCCAGCTCCTCCGCCAGGGCAGGGGTCTATACACCACTCCTATTTTACCTCTTGCCCCCTTGTTATCAAGGTGACCCAAATCGCCTCCCACGGTTCCCTCCGCCTCCTCTACTCCCCTATGCCAATGTAGTTTTTGATATCATTGCTACCCCCTCCTCCCTTCCTCCCCTGTCCTTCCTGAACATAGTGTAACCTCCAGGTTCAGGTCCCAGTCATGTCCTGCAGTGGCCCAAGTCTCAGTGACCACCGCCACATCCACTGCTCCCTCAGTTAGCATCACCTGGAGCTCAGGCATTTTATTGCCCAAGCTCCTGGCATTAGCAGGACTACCTTCCACCCTTTCCCTATAGTTCCATTTCCCCTGCTCATGTTCCCATGGGGATTCTGTTTTTCCCTGGTCTGCACTTTGCCAGTTGGCCTTTTCCTGCAATCCTCCAGCTCCCCAGGGGGGTGGAGACAGAGTCCCTCCTTTATCGGCACCCCTTGACAGCCTTTTCTCCCATCCCGCCCCTTCACAAGTTTAAACCCCACTTTCACCAATGAACCCTCTATTTTCAACTTAAGGATTCCCTCCTCCAAATTGAGATAGAGTCTATCTCTAGCATACAGCTCCTTATCCTCCCAGGTCTCCCTCAATCCCCCATCAACCCATACCTCTCTGGCCTCACACCACCCCTGAGCCACTGGTTTATCTCCCTAATCTTCCTTTTGTGTTCCCCACCAGCCCTTGGCACCGGCAGGATTTCTGAGAAGGAAACAGTGCATCCTATGTCATGACAGACCCTGGCAAGCTCCCTGAATCTTGCCTGTATCTCTAGCTCGCTATTTCCCTCAATGTCATTTGTACCCAGGTGGACCAGTATGTCCGGGGAACCCCCACAATCCTTTGCCAGCTGATATACCTCATGCTTAGCCCTGTGCACCGTCAGTCCAGGGAAGCATCTTGTTCTAACTGGCCAGGCTTCTCCCTCCCTATCCCATTTGATACCCCTGATCATAGAACCCCCAACAGGAGCACTCTGACCGCTCCTTTTCCTCCATTTCCCCACCTTCCATGTCCCTCATCCTTTCTACCAGGCCCTCCACCCAGCCGGCTCCTTGTTTCTCCCCCTATCTGGGTGCCACATGTCACTTCCTCCTTATTTACCATGGCCACCCCTTCCCCTCCAATCCTATGCCTCTCCTCCTCCTGAGTATCCTTCTGTACCTTGCTAATCCCTCCCTCACTGCTCGCGACTGGTCCTTCTCCCCCATCTGCTAAACTAGCTGGCTCGTCCTCCCTTCCTTCCTGTCTCCATTTAGTTCCTCCTTGCTCGTCATGCTCCCCTGGCCTAAACCCTCAGCCCCTTTACTGAATCCTCCTTGTACTTCTGGTCCTTCTCCTTACCTTCCTCCCAACTGGTCCTTCTCCTTGCACTTTCCTCCTCTTCCCTGCCCTCCTGCTCTGATTCACTGCTCCCCATTTTCCTGCATTCCAGGTCTCCTGTTCTTCCTGCTATCTGGCCCCTGCCTCCTGCCCCCCACTCCTTTCCATCTCTAACCACCCCTGTCGTGGCTACATCCCCCTCATCCTCGAGCAGAAGAAGAGATTTGAAGCAGTTACTGAGTGTAAGGTCTGATCCACCTCCCACCTTGCTTCCTTCTGTCCAGCCCCTGGCCATCTGCCTACTTCCCTGAGAATGTTGTCCTCCGTCCCTCCTTTGTGAGGGTCCCCAGTTACCTGCCTGCTTCCTTGGTAGTGTCCTTGGACCTCTCGCAGGGTCCCTATGTGACCCCTGAGTATTCTCCTGCACTCCTTTCCCTATGCCCCCACCCCAGTGCTTGGTGCAACCGTGGGAGATCCCTGCCTCTTCCCCAACCATACCGCCTCTTCCCCCAGCTGTCTCCTAATCCCCGCAACCTCCTCCCTAAGCTGTGCCAGCTGGTAGCACACTGGGCAACCACCAAACTTCCAAGCCCAGTCCAGTATCATGGCTGCTCCACACCCTCTGCACCCCACCACCCTCCCAAAGATGCCAGCCCTAATGACGTGTGGTTCCATCCCCTTCCAAATAGGTTTCATTGGGTGAGCCACCAGGTTCCCGCCTAGTCCAAGATACACCCTACTGCCTAATCAGGTCACCCACTAATCTTAGAGACAGTCCCACTGTGCACCAGTAACCCTGTTACTAGGTGCAGTACAACACATTAAACTTATAAGGGAAATGAACAACTCCCTAAGCTCCTCTCTCCCAGCCTTTAAATCCAACCCCCAGTGGCTAGAACTACATGAGCTGCACCTGCAGCCTTTCCTCAAATTGCAGGGCAAGTGTTCCCCTATAAATTAGCAGAATTCTGGGAGGGAGGGGTGGGGAGGACAGGTCTTGGGCAGACACCTGACTGAGAGAGAGTCTATCAGCCCTGTGTCTCCCCTCCAAGCCCAGCAGCCAAAGAACCAGCCCCAAGCAAATCCCACCAAATAGGTTTTAAATCAGAAGAAATAGGCCTCCACCAGAGCAGCCTGTTACACAGTGAAACATCCACAAAATGAGCCCACTTACAGCCACCAAACTAGTTTTCAAACTTCCAGCAGCCTCCAAAACAATACCCTGCTAGCCCCTTAGAAGTAAGAAAGAAAATAACTTACCTTCTACCAAGTAAAATCCACAAGAACCCTGTGAAAACAACAAGCAGCAGCTACTGTCCTGGAACACAACTGATCCTGTCCCCTTCCAGTTCTTTCTGAGAAGACAAAGCAGCTAACACCTCAAACCTGATTCAGCTCTGCCTCCAGTCAATTGGCTGAGTGAGACCTGGCCAGACCATTAACACCCCTCCCCCACTATGCACTAACCTTTGCAGCTAGTGGAGTCAGTAAAAAGGAATCAAAATTCAACTCAAAGCCCCAAAAATATGTTTGCTGCCAAAGGAAACAGGTCTCCAATTTAATCAGCTTCACTAACAACACATCAAAATAGGCTTGAAATTAACAGATATAGGTCTCCAATTTAAATAACCATCTCCAAGAAAATCCCACCAAATAGGTTTTAAATCAGAAGAAATAGGCCTCCACCAGCGCAGCCTGTTACACAGTGAAACATCCACAAAAAGAGACCACTTACAGCCACCAAACTAGTTTTCAAACTTCCAGCAGCCCCCAAAACAATACCCTGCTAGCCCCTTAGAAGTAAGAATGAAAAGAACTAACCTTCTACCAAGTAAAATCCACAAGAACCCTGTGAAAAAAACAAGCAGCAGCTACTGTTCTGGAACACAACTGATCCTGTCCCCTTCCAGTTCTTTCTGAGGTCTTAGAAGGCCTATCCGGTTGCCAAAATTTAAATAAATATAGTGTATGGTGGAATGTTGCTATGCATGGAATTCCATGCCTGGAGTATGTTTGTTCTACTGCAGTAGTGACACCATTATGTTGTTCTGCTGCAGTAGTGATGTCACTACTGCAGCAGAACAACTTGGAATGCCACTGGGGTGTCAAACAGATGAGGCACACTAATGAGCCCGGTAGGATGAAACACGTGTCTGTGTCTTCTGTTGGCACCCTTTGCAAACTGTGTGAGAGGCCTTTTGGCACCATGCATTTCTGCTTAAAGTTGAACCAGCATAATATTCTGTGGTGATTTGCATATGCAGCCCGTGATGCTTTGCATTATGGGGGCATGTGTGATTTTTGTGTTTCTTTGAAACTTGAAATGCCACCACATAGTTGATTTCCCCTAGCCAATTAAGCTGGAAGTTGTTTTTTTTTTTTTAAACTTGAACTTGCAGAAACATCTGCAGCACACCGTATCAGTAGTTTGAGTCTACTACCAACCCTCAAGTGCTCCCACCCCAACCACCAATTCACTGAAACAAAGTGCAGTGTCTGAAATAGACATGGATGCCCATACACTATAAAAAATTGTGTATGAGCAGTCATACACAACAAGGTTCTTCTTATACCTTGAGGTTTCCCTGGTAACCGAGCATGTCTCGAGATGCACTCTCGAGGTAATCGATTACCAGGGAAATCTCTCGATGCAAGAATATCCTTGTTGTGTATGACTTCTCATGCACAATCCTCTATATAAACATATAGCATAAATGCAACTAAAATCAAAATGTATGATCAGTCAGACCATACGATAGGAGGGGGGAGAGAGGGTGGTTTGCGTGTGTAAGCCCCTCTCCAGATTGGGACTTACTAGAAGTTACTCGCTCATCCCTCCCTTTGGCCCTTTTTAGCAAGTTAGGCATGGATTTGGTGCCCACCCTAAGGTGTAGTTTTGCCTGCCCTGGGGTTATAAAGATGGAGGTTTTAACTAGAAGTGGAGGCCACCGGGATTTCATTCCACAAGTAGGCTGGGGTTCGTGCTCCACCCTGGGAGTGTGGCCTAAGCTTTGTGTCACTGCCCATGGCACTTGGATTTTTGTTGGGAGGTGTGACAGGGATGTGGAGGCTGGGATGGGGACCCCCTGTGTTTTGGAGAGGAGTTGCAGCCAGGAGGATGTCTGTGTTTTACCTACCTTGTGCTCTGCAGCACCAGGGTGGATCTGGGGCCTTGTCCATGTGATGTTGGAGCAGTGGGGGTGCTACAGCAGTGGCAGCACCATGGCATGGCCTGCTCAGTGGTGGCAGCACCAGGGGGCTGTACCCACATGGCACGTCATTAGGCCCAATACAGCAGGAAAGTGGAGTGTGTTTAGGGGAGGCAGCTATGGAAGAGCTTCCTGTATTTTAGGGGCCCAGTGCAGTGATGTAGGTTTGGTTCATGCCAGGTCAGTCCAGGGGTGAGTTTTGAGCCCTGGAAGTCATAGACCTCAGCTGCTATGCAAGTTTTTTGAGCTCCCCACCTCAGTTGTTAAGTGGATCCCACTTTTCAGCCTGCCTAGGCTCAAGTAATGTGCCGCAGCCTCATGCTGCAGAAAGTCTAATCTTGTCTCCTTTGTGTCTGTCTTCTGTCAGCCTCCAGTCCCATGGAGCTGTATTTATCTGTTTTATCTAAGAATTAATTAAATTCTGTTTTTTTTTTAATTGGTTGTTCCTGCTCATTTTTGCTGTCATGTTCTGCTTAACCAGCTTTGCCCCCAGTTATAACTCCAGAGCATACCTGGCTATGTTGACTGATGACTCCTCCATCCAGATGCAAGTATGAATTTATCCAGTTCAGGACAATTTTCATCTGTAGTCAAGGTAGCCCAAGCAGTTTTGTTTGTATTCTGGTTGGTATCTGGTTTGTGCCACCCTCCAGTGGTTTACCATCAGAACCCCTAGACATGTAGTCGGGGGAGGGAGGTTACACTTGTTTATTAGGCTATTAAATAACTCTGGGGGAATTTGCATTTGGATTCTATCACAAAGCTGTGACTTGGCTCTGACTGCTATTGTTGGTCAGGGAACTCATCTCACAAATATTGGAAGCTGCAGGGAAAGGAGAGGTGGTAATTGTGGGGGACTTCAATCTACCCAAGGAGGACTGGAGCATACTATCCACAACATGTGCTAAGAGTCAGGTGATCCTGTAAGGACTGCAGAGTGGGTTCCTGACTCAGGGCATTACTGAACCAACAAGAACTGAGGAATTATTGATCTGGTACTCACAAATGAGGAGCATGTACATGAAATAATGGTCATGGAGCCACAGGGAGGAGGTGATCATTGTATAGTGTGGTTCCAGTTGTATATGGGCTGGGGAAGCATCCTGACTAAGACCAAAATCTTGGATTTCAGGAGGGCGGACTTCAGGAAAATGGACAAAGTGCTTAGGAACCAACTGGCAGGCATCAGAGCAGATAGGGGGGTGGACCAAAGGTGATCCATCATTAAGGAAGGAATACTGGTTGCCACAGATGAGTGCATTAGGCTCAGGGGGAAGAACATAAAGGCCAAAGAGCCCAGCTGGTTCAGTTCTGGGGTTGTCAAGGCAGTAAAGGAAAAGAGGTTGGCCAATAGAAAATTCAGGAAGACCGAGAGAGAGAGAGGTGGATATGAAAAATTACCTAAAGTTGGCTAGTGAGGCAAGTAAGGACATCTGGCAAGCAAAGGCACAGAGGTAGCTGCAGATAGCTAAAGTAATTAAGAAGGGGGAGAAGGCTTTCTTTCACTATATAAGTGAAAAAAGGGACAAGAAGGAAGGGATTGTTAGGCTTAACAAAGGGCTGGAGTGGGTGGAGAATAATGAGGGGAAAAGCCGAGACATTAAATGAATACTTCTGTTCCATCTTCAGTAGGGAGGAGGATGGATAAGTGCCTTCAGGAGGGGAAAGAGGAGCAGGGGGGCACAGATGTAGTGATAGAGGAGGATAGGTTGAGGGAGGGGCTGCAGGCATTGAAGGTGGACAAGTCACCAGGCCTGGGAAGAGTACATCCAAGGGTACTAAAGGAACTGGCTGAGCAGCTGACAGTGCCACTGGCAGATCTATTTATTAGTTCACTAGAGACAGGCATGGTACCACAGGACTGGAGAACAGCACATGTATTACCCCCCCAAAAGCGGTCCCAAGGATGACCCAGAGAATTACAGACCAGTCTGACCTCCATTGTGGGCAAGCTCATGGAGACCATACTAAAGGAAAGGTTGGTGGAATATCTAGAGGAGCATGGTCTCCAGGCCGAGAGGCAGCATGGGTTCATGGGGAGGATATCATGTCAAATAAATCTGATTGACTTCTTTGACTGTGTCACTAAAACAGTAGACAAGGGGCCAAGTGGTAGACAGCCTCTATCTTGATTTCAGCAAGGCCTTTGACTCTGTGTCCCACAACAGATTGATCAGGAAGCTGATGGATCTTGGGGTTGGGGAAAAGATGGCCAGATATGGGTAAAGCTGGCTGAGGGACAGAACCCAGAGGGTGGTCGTGGGGAGAGAGTTATCTGGTACCAGAGAAGTAACTAGTGGGGTACCAAAGGGCTCAGTGCTAGGGCTGGTATTGTTCAATGTCTACATTGATGACATTGTAGATGGCATTAAGGGCAAAGTGTGCCTATTCATGGATGACAGCAAGCTCTGTGGAAGAGTGGATACAGATGAAGGGATACAGAACCTACAGGAAGATTTGGAAAAGCTGGGGAGGTGGTCCAGGATCTGGCAGCTTGGCTTCAATGCCAAGCAATGCAAAGTTATGCATATTGGAGCCAAGAATCCTAGGTACTACCTGGGTGGAGTCCGAGTCTCTGCATCAGAGGAGGATTAGGACCTGAGGGTGATGATCACTAGTGACCTGAAGCACTCCACGCAGTGTAAGAAAGCAGCAAAGGCAAACAAGATGTTGGGATACATATCTAGTGGGATCAGTAGTGGGAGAGAGGAGGTTATAATGCCCTTGTACATGTCACTGGTAAGACCGCATTTCGAATATGGAGTTCAATACTGGTGCCCACGCCTTAAAAAAGGCATTAACCTGCAGGAGAAGGTCCAGAGGAGGGCTACAAAGATGATAGCCAGTCAGCAGGTTAAGACATACAAGGAGAGGTTGAGGGCACTGAACATGTGCTCCCTGGAAGACAGGAGCGGGAGAGAGGGGACATGATTGGGACTTTCAAGTACTTGAAAGGGATAAATAAGGTTGATAAGGAGGTCTCTTTAAGGTGAGTGGCAACCATAACACAAGGGGGCACAGTCTTAAGCTGGAGGGTGGGAGGTTTAGGAGGGAGGGAGGTCAGGAAGCACTTCTTCATAGAGAGGGTGGTGTACACTTAGATTGCACTGCCAGAAAAGGACATCTTGTTGAAGCCAGTGGGGAGCTTTAAAAGAGGCTGGGATAGGCATGGGGAGGTAAGACTCATGGGTAGGGAGGATGGGAGGACTGGGGAGGGAGGGAGGGCAGGGACATTAGCTCAAGCTGTAGACCCTGCAATACGAGCAAACTTGATAGACCAAATGGCCTTCTTCTGCTGGCTTCTTTGTATGTTCATATTATTTTTTTCTGTGTTTAATGGTAACTTTCAGCCAAATCCACAGACTGTGTAAGAGCAGTTCATCTGTGTCTCTTCTTATTGTGCCATACAAACTGTGAAAGATAACTACCAAATGACTTCCACATATTTCTTCTCCTACCAGCACATTTGCTTGGCTTGCTGAAATATTGCTAGAAACTGGCCTATTGGGTGATTTGTTAGCAAGCATTTTGAATAGCAGGCTAGTTTGCTGGCCAATGACTGACAGACCGACTGGGCTGGAAGGGCTACGTGTCTGAGCTAGTCTATTGTCTCTCTCTTTCTCTAAATACTTTAAAATCTCCCTTGCATTAGTCACCATACCAGAGCCTGGCATGATCCTGAAAGAGTGCAAACTCTCAATGCATTTTAATGAGACATTTTAGTATGTCTGACAGCCTATTTGAAAGCTGTATTATACCAACAGAACAGCAGCATACGAATTTCAAATTCATAGGTAATAGCTGAAGTGCCAAAATGTTCTTTTTATCTACTCTTTGCTTCAGCTTCATGACAGTGAAAGAGGTGTCAGTTGTCACATCTGTAATCAGCATCCGCAAGCCCCAGTTTGACCGGAGGGGTGGCTGCATACCTCTCAACTTCCTGCCTCATAAATCAGGGACAAGGCTTAAAACAATCAGGGACAAATGACCAAATCAGGGACATATCTTCAAACTTGACGATATCCGCTCAGGAAGCTGGTAGAATATGGGGCTTTGTGCAAAATGCATTTTCTAAGGAAGAACAACTCTAACTTTAATGTTTGACATTATTTTGTGCTTCCAACTCCCACTGTTTGGTCATGGAAACACAATTTTTAGGAGCGACAGAGTAAAATTTTGAGGCAAATTCAGGGTCGTCCCTGAAAATCTGGAACAGTTGAGAGGTATGGGTGGATGGGAAATGAAATTCATTAACATTACAGGCAAAAAAAGTTGCCTGCTTTTGTAGCTGTCCTTCTGAACCCCATGAGCACTAAGTACATCTGTGAGACGTGATTGCCTGCATATGAAGGGCGTCATGCATGAGCCACAGAGTTAGGCAAGTGTCTGTTTCTTCTGTTTGCACTGAATGGTGTGCCCTACACCTGCAGTACATTGATAGAATGTCATTTGTGGTGCCATGTACTAGCAGGTGCTGCATAATGCTTTGGGAACTGGCTGTTGCTTAATGCTGACAGGGTTCCTTTGATACTCCCATAGGCTGTAAAGAAATCTGAATGAATGCACAAAGTAAGTCATTGGAGTGCAGGTTTGCAGCCAAAGGCAAAACAGAACAACTTGCAAAAAAGAGCAAGGTTAATAAAAAGCTCAGAACACTTTTCTCACTGTACTGTAGCTGCTGACAGTTTGTAGAATGGAAATGGCCTAGTTTGTGACCATCCAAATGTTAGTGAGCTGCTGTGCTGGTGATGACCAAGGTTTGGCAGTGGACCCGGCTCAGGTGCTGGCAGTTGACTGACCAAGGCTGGAGGGAGTGCTATTCATCTTGAGAAGGGTTGTGGCAGCTTCCTGCCACTGCAGTGAATCCTCCTAATAGGGGTCTGGGGGAGCTTTGTCCTCCACTGGGGGGGCACACTTTGTACATGCGAGCAGGTGAGAGATCTGCATGCTGTTAAGAAGTGGATGTTGGAAAACAAGACTGGAGAAGCCCTACCTGCTGTCTGGATGATAGATGCCAACAATCTCGTGCCCTGTTTCACATGCTTTCCTCAGTAAGGGTGTGTGTGTGGGGAGGGGGGAGTAGCTGCTGTAGGAGATGGGAGTTCCCCTGAGGTCCAGTCTTCGAATTCGGAGGATAAGCAAGTAAGAAGAAAGGATGGATTAAGAGAGAACAAAATGAAAAAATGAAATGGAGCATTTTCTTAATCCCAGCATCCAGACCAAGTATTATCTTTAGATCAGCAGACATGGACTGATGGATTTGTCCCTGAAGGATGTAGTACTGGAGGAATCTGAAAAGATACTGGGAGTGGATTTCTCTGGCCCATTTTTCTGTGCAAGGTGTAAATGTGGCATTTATATAACAAAATACATACATTGTATCATTGTCATTTAAGGCCAGAAGGGACTCTAGGTCCATCAGATCCACACCCCTCCCCCACTTCATAAGCAGGGAAGAGCAAGTATGCTGTGGTGAGATGTACTAATTTCTTAAGGATTTCCCACTTTCCTCACTTAATACCCAGATTTCCCTTAGATTCTCTTAGTAATCTCAAAATTTGCCCAGACTTACCCTGAATTCATTTTATGTGGTATGTGGTATATTTACAGTTGGTATGCCTTGTGCAAAACATAATACTTTATAAAGCACAGCAGGGATGTACTGTACATGCCTCAGGGGCAAGCCAATGGAGATTTAAGGGTGGCGAGAGGGTATGGACAAGGAAACAGGGCAGCGGTTGCCCTGATGCAGAGGGTGCACACAGGGCACTGATGCAGGAGGGAGCCATGGGGATGGTAGGAGAGTCCTCAGGGAAGACCATAGGAAAAACATCAAGGAAATATCAATGTAACAACAGAAGAGCTTGCCAGTGCCAGCATCTTATTGGGGAGGTGACTTTCTCGCTGTCTTCTTCAGTGTGTACAGTTTAGTTTCTGGCAAACACATTTATAAAGTGGATGGAATCGTCACTATTCAGAGGAGTCGAATAAGAATTGCCTGCAGCTGAGGAAAAGGTGTATGTAGAAACTAAGTTACACCTCATGAAAGGGCATGGGTATATCATGTGTTAAACAATGGCAAGAAAGAATGCTGGGCTGTGATTGGTCAGTCTGGGACTGGGCCAGGGATGTCATCCCAGCATTACATCCCGGCTCTAGTTCCAGCACGCTAATGACTGCATTAAATATTTAAAAAAATCACTGCACACCCATCCCTGCAATCAGCTTCACTGCTCCCCACTCCCGTCTGAAGTAACACCTGAATTTCCACCACTCCATCCACACCACTGTACAGTAAATCCCTCCCGCCCACAACACAAAAAACAAACCAACAACCAAGGCACAATCTCCCTAAATCCCCCAAATTACTTCTTATTTAGAAAAACACCTAAGAATCGCATTCACTAAAGCAGCGCACCAAGTGACTGAACCAGCAAGCAAGGCATTAAACAGTCACCGCTAGCATTTTTCCGTAATGCTCACTGTTCAAGGCAATTTTTCAATGGGTTCTCTTTTTTTTTTTTTTAACTCAACCACATAAACGCAAACATTTGCCTACCACCTTTTCTGTCACTGTTGCAAACATGCTTACAGCACCAGCACCGAGTGGGAGACAGCAGCGCCAAGGATAAGTTCAAACTGTCCTTGCTGTTGGTGGCAAAATATCAACCAATTTTTATTTATTTATTTATTTTTTGGGGGTACTTTTTCCCCCAGGGAGTCCTCTGCAATCCCTCTGATGTTCCCCTGTGCAGGAAACCAGGCATGAGGACTCTTTCCCTTAACCCCTACAATTTACCCTTCGTGGCAGGGGTTGGGGAGCTTCTTGACCCACCAGACTTTGAACATCGTACAAAACTCTACCAGGAGAACCTGAACTACAACACACTGCAGGGGATGGAGGGGCCAAGGAAAAAGAAGTGATACCACATGTGCGACAACCAAGCTGATACAGAACTACAGAAAAATCCAACTACTGGCCACACAGCTCCACCTATAGGATAAACAGGGAAAATGAACATCTTTATAAATCTTTTTCCACATATTAAAAAAAAGTAAAAAAAACTTTAAAAACATTTATTTTATTTTATTCTTCTGTTTAAAGATTAGCCATTGTGTAATATGAATATTTTACTCCAGGGTGGGTGTTATGCTGGGATAACATCCCTTCTTGTGTGTTGGATGCCCTTGGCCTGCGGCCTTGGGCCCAATCACCTGAGGTGGTATATTATCCCAGCATAACACCCACCCTGTTGTGCATTCTGTAAGCAATAATACCCTTCAGGGTGGGCATTATAGGGAAATACCAGACCTACCAGGGGTGTTATGAGGCTCGACTCAATAGGCAGAGGGCCTTATAGCCCCAGAAAGGTCCAGTATTTGCCAGTAATGCTCACCCATGAGGATATTATTGCACTTAGAAACTGGTCCATTGGTAATATATTTTTTATAAAATTGAAAAAAAAATTTTTGAAGTAGTCTGATTAATGTTTAAAAAACCTTGAAATACATTTTTTTAAAATAGTTCCTGTACTGTTGCATGTCTACCACTAGAGGGCAATCTGGTTTAGAACAGTTTGCCTGTATTAGCTACATGGCTCCCGTGTGGGTTTATGGGATTTGTAGTCCTATATGAAAGATGGGGTGGGGTCCAAGGTCGTGGAGTAATGTGGCGGTGAGGATTTACTAGGTACATTTTGTGGGGTGAGTTTAGCTAAAGACAAAGAGCCTGGCTACCGCTGGTTTGGAGAGCTGGTGAGGAATCAGCCATTGAGAGTGCTGGCCATGACAAGATGGCCGCAGTTTACCAAAAACAAAACAAAAAAGGGGAACAGACAGTCAAGTAACCTCAACATGCAGGAGGAGGAGGTATGTGGACAGTATGCCTGTTGTGAAGTCGGGGTGAGGAGCGGAGGTGGGAATTTCTTGAGTTTGGCTCCTAATATGTACAATTACTTTTATGGCTCAATTAATACTGTATCAGCCAGCTTTTTAGGAGTGGGAGCCATATGTTAGTGTGTGCAACACGTTACCGCTGATGATTTCAGAAAAAAAAACTTTTAGACTGTTTGAAGTCTGGAATACCTGACAGATAAGTGTCTGTTGGGCTGGTGTTGTGTTTTTTTGTGTACTTGCATTGGTGGGACTGTTGATCACTAAGTGAGGGGGAACAAATGGTGGCTGGTCAGACTGAAAATTTGTAGTACCCAATTATATGCCAATTAATGGGGCACCCCGGATTGGCACTTGTTTTTTGCTGGGCATCTATTGAAAAATAAATGCATGCCTAGCCTTTTAGCCAATCAGCATGCATTATTTTTCAAGCTCATTTTTATAATTCTTTATTAATGCATACTGCAGAAGGCTGTTTGGTGGAAGTCCAAAGGTATTAATACCTGATACACCCATGCCCTGGAGTGGGTTACTGCACTTATAAAATGGCAAAAGAGTAAAACTGTTTTGGTACAGCTGCACCTTGTCTCATTGTTCCCCACTGCTCACTGCCTTCTCTCTCTCTCTCTCTGTTGTGGCTGTTGCTTTTGTTCTGGCCTGCAAGTGTACTGTGTCATGGCGGTGAATTTATCAACGGTCAGATGATGCCTTTCTGCAGATGAGTTTTCTCCATTTTCTCGATCCATTTTATAAAAGTGTTTCCTAAAATGGTGTCTGGTCAATTCAGGACCCCATCACATGATACTGGGTTAACCTAGCATATACTCCTGCTCAGGAAATATGACAGGTGACCTTTATCAAGAGCACAACCAGTCAGGGTCAAGAAGAAAAAATTTCTTTCCATAGTACTCTTGTTTCTTCCAAGGGAAACGTTACTGTATTCTAACATATGCAGTTAGCCTTCACCATTCAACTGCCCTGGAGAGGAAAGAGTTAATGAACTTATGCAAATAGTAGAAAGTTGATAGGCTCGAGCTCTGTTTTCAAACTACTGTCCCTGGTGTATTCTATGCAACAGTCAGATTCTTACGAAGCATGTACAAAAAGATCATATCTATGCTATCCTAAAGAACTAATTCTCCCTAAGAACTACAATCCTCCCTTTGAATAGGGCATCTGAAAAGTCACAGATGCCCAAGAACAACCAACCTAAATAAGTTTCAACAACAAAACATAGACAGCTGGTGTTCAGTGCACACCAGGTTCTAGTAGGGGAGGTAGGGTGGGAGCTCAGAATACAGTAAAGGTTCCCTTGGAAGAAACACGATTACTATGGTAAGTAATATTTTCTTCAAGCCCCAGGAAATCTTTACTGTATTCTGATATATGCAGACTGTCAAGTAATACCTTTGGAGGTGGGCATAAAACCTATTTAGGAAACAGTCTCCGCAGTACTGCTGCGCCAAACCTGGCATCACTTCTAGTCTGGGTGTCCAGGCAATAGTGCTTAGTAAAGGTGTGAATAAACAGTTTTCCAGGTGGCTGCTTTGCAAATTTCTAACAAAGGAATGTGTCTGGCAGCTGCTATAGAAGCAGCTGTACCCCTGGTGGAATGAGCCCTAAGGCCCACTTGGAGTTCCTTGCCCAGTTTGCTGCAGCACAACTGAATACATGCAACAATCCAGCATGCAATAGTCCTTTTTCATAGAGCACCCACCCACCATCGCTTGCAGCAGTACTTAGTGGAACTGTCCTTTTTGAAGCTGGTTTGCCTTTCCCTACTCCTCCATAGATCAGGAAGAACTGAATATTATCCTGTCTATGGCCTTTTGTATGATCCAAATAATAGCTGATAGCCCTCTTAACATCTAGGCTATGCAGCCTGTGTTCCCCTGAACTGGAATGATCAGTGAAAAAGACAGGCAGGTTAATGGACTGGATGAGGTGAAAGTTAGACTTTGGGGAGGAATTTCCTATTGGTTCTGTGGACTGCTTTGTCCCTGTGGACTGAAATGTAGTTAGGGTTTGTGGACAAAGCCCAGAGTTCACTAATCCTTCTGGCTGAAGTAATTGCCACTAAAAAGACTGTTTTCCAAGTAATGTACTTGAGATCTGCTGAGGACATGGGCTCAAATGGGAGTTGCATTAGCTGTGCAATGCATATGTTCAGGTCCCAAGGGGGGCGTTGGTTCCCTGTGTGGGGGATGCAAATGAAGCAGCCTTTTGAAGATCTTCCTGAAAATTGGATTGGAAGCCAAAGAAGTGCCCTTACCCACTGAGAGGTAGGCAGAGACAGCTGCAAGTGTACCTTAAGGGTTGATGGCTTAAGGTCTGGGGAATGAAGATGGGCTAAGTAGTCCAACAGGACTGGGAGTCCAGCCTGGCATAGATCTATGAACTTCTGTTGGTACCAAATGGAGACCTTCTTCCATTTAAAGTTGTGAGTTTTCATGGTAGAGGGCTTCCAAGAGACCCTTAGGACCTCAAGGACCCTTTCAGAAAGGTGCAGATTAGCCTACTCTAGGTTCTCAGGAGCCATGCTATAAGCCTGAGGGACTTGAGGTCGGGGTAGAGGATCCTTCCCTGGGAGGATGTCAGTAGGTTGTGCCTCCCAGGGAGGCAAATCAATCTGGAGATTAACAGGGACAAGAGCAGGGAGTACAAAGGCTGCCTGGCCCAATCTGGAGCTATGAGGATCATTGTTGCTGGCTGGGACCTGAGCTTGTTCAACACCCTGAGCAACAGAGGGAATGGAGGGAAGGCATACAAGAACTTCCCTGTCCAATACAGTGTTAGTGCATCCAGTTGCACTGTGCTCACTGCAGAAGGCCTGCAACAAAACTGTAGCAACTGGTAACTGTCTGAGGCTACAAAGAAATCTATCTATGGAGTGCCCCAACTTCTGAAGACAGTTTGCAGGATCTATTTGTTCAGATACCATTCGTACTAGTTTTGATTGATCCTGCTAGTGCATCTGCTAGGACATTGTCCTTTCATGGAAGATGGACTGCTGAGAGAGAGAGAGAGAGAGACCCTGAGGGAATATGTCAGACTCCAATTGTTATAGCCTCTGTGCACAGCAAAGTAGACCTTGTGCCCCCCTAGCTTGATTATTTAATACATGGTTGTGGTGTTGTCTGTTCTGACTTGCACCACCTTGTTCTGGACCAGTGAGGCAATTAACTGGAGGGCCAAAAAGACTGCCCTGCGCTCCAACAGGTTTATGTGCAGTAGTGACTCCTGCTTGGACCATGTACCATGTATAGAGTGCTTCTTGGAGTTGAGAATGTTTTAGTAGAGGGGTGCAGGGGGCACAGCCCCCGCCACATGAAAGAAAACACAGTGGATCTTTGGCATCTTCTTCCCGCTTGCCACAAGTGTGCATCATTAACATTTATTTTTGGCGATGTACACTAGCCCTAATGGCAATTGCTATTTTGCAGTTGCTGTTATCACATAGAACCACTTTTTCAGGTTTACCAGGAATCCTAGACACTGCACAGTAGCCTGTGTGAGAACTAGAACATCCCTTACCTGCTGAGGGGGCTGTCCCATGACTAGCCAGTCATCTAGGTAAAGGAGTACTGTCACGCCCTGCCTTCTCAAATCTGCCACTACCACAGCCAGGCACTTTGTGAACACCCTTGGGGCAGAGGTGAGACTGAAAGGAAAAGCTCTGAACTGGTAATGGCCTGATGGCAATCCGAACCTTAGGTACGTCCTGTGAAATTGTCTGATGGGAATGTGGAAATATGCATCTTCAAAGTCTAAGGACGCCAGCCAGTCTCCTTGCCTGAGAGTGGGGAAAATAATTTCCAAAGTGACCATCTTGAACTTTGGCTTTGTCAGATAGATGTTTAGGGTTCTGAGATCCAGTGTAGCTCACCACTCCCTATTCTTCTTTAGTATTTTGAAGTACCTTGTGTAAAATCCTTTTCCCCTCTGGGAGATTGGGACAGGTTCCACTGCTTTTGCCAGTTGAAGGTTGGCTACCTCTGACTCCAGTAAGGTTTTTTCTACTGGGGTTGCAGGTTTGAAAAGTCTTTCGCTCAATTTTGGGATGCACTTAAAGCCGACAGCAAGACCCTAGCTCACTACTTCCAGGACCCACTTGTCTGTGGTGATGGCTTGCCATGCCTGGAAATAATGAGCCAGTCTGCCACCTACTGATACTGGGTAGGAGACCCAGAGAACCACATCAGGAGTTCTGCTTTGTCTGTGTCCTGGGCTGAGGGCTGGGGTCAGAGCACTTGTTGCCCCTTCTACCCCTGCCTCTAAAGTAGCCATGTTGCTGCTGGTGGTCTAGGAGAACCTGAACCTGATAAAAGGGCCTGGCATAGGATCTCCCCTTACCTCCCTTACTTTGGTGCATCTGGGAGGTGAATGGCTTCTCTTTAGCAGAAGCACTTTTGTAAGCAGTCTTGTACTCATCCATCTTTTTAATCTAATCTTCTGTTTGCTCACCAAACAAAGAAGTCTGCTCACAAGGGAAAATCCAGTGCTTTGGCTTGGGTATCCTGAGAAAGTTTAGTGGCCCTGAGCTTAGCAAACCTTCTCAGAGACACTGTGGTTGCCATATGTCTGGCAGTAGTGTCATTGGCATCCACTGCAATGTGGAACTGGTATTTGGAAGCCTCAATGCCACATCTGGCAGTCTCTGTTTGATCAGCTGCTAGGGTAGGAGGAGCTTTGCTGGCCAGCTCCAACACCTAGTTCCAGAGACTTTTTTGGTATCCGGACGCATAAGCTATATAAGTGGCCCATCTCATGACCAAAGAAGCCACCAAGTAGCCTTTTTGGCCAAAAACTCAATTTTCTGAGAGTCCTTGTCAGGGGTGAGAGGACAATGGCTCATTTGCTCTGTCATAGGCAGGTGCCTGTACCACCCTCTCATGGCTGGGGTGACTAAAGAGGAATTCAGCCCCACCCCTTGCCAAGTGGTATTTTCTGTCCATTTTCTTGTCCACTGCAGGGACAGAAGTAGGGGTTAGCAAGATTTGCAGGACTTCCCTTTTTTAATGACTTCTGGATGGGGAGCAGCAAATGTTTAGTGGCTGCCAAGCCCATCATTTCCATATAATTTGGTACCTCCTCCTCCTCCTCAGTGGTCTCCTGAGTGGGAAGGTCCAGAGTCTCTGCCACTTGTTTCATAATAGAAAAGTGGGAAGAGTAATCTTCAGGATATTGATGGGGAGACTCAAAGTCCTGCTGTTCTGGCAAGACCTCAGGCTCAATTTGTTCCCCAAAATAATACTCCGCCTCCTCTTCATTCCCTTCATAGTAGGGGTCCAGTTCAACCAAACCAGGATCCAAAGAAGAAACCGCTGGTAGAAACGGTGGTTGAACCAGAGTTTGAACTGCTGGTTGCTGAAGTGCTTGCTGAGGAACCAGAACCAATGAGCAGGGAATACTCTGCAGCAACTGTATCACCTTAATAGCATTTGCTAGTTCTTCAGCGGTTGGAACAGCCATGGCCTTTGGGTGCAGTTCCTTCACTGTATGTTTCCCCTTTTCTTTCATTTTGGTTGGGGCTGGTTCAATGGCTGGTTCTGCACTTCTCTTAGACTTTGAGGAGGTTTGGCCCTTGTCAGAGGGCTTTCCTTCCAGTTCCTTAGATTTTTTCTTGTTAGAGGAAGGAACCAGTTGTTCAGGAGCTGGGTCAGCAGCTTTGTCAGACATTTTTTCTCAGTCTGTTGAGGTGCCTATCAAGCATAGACTGAGAAAAAACTTTACAAATGTCACAGACTGTGTTGTGGTGGTCAAACTCTAAGCAGACAGCACAAGTTATGTGGGGGATCAGCCTTAGTGAATGGTTTGCCACACACAGTGCAAAGCTGAAAACCAGTAGGGCCGGTTTTCTTTTTGGGCTTCGGTGACATAACCCTTTAACCAAGAAATGCCAGTTTTGTGCCAACTACAATAATAAAAACCTAGAAACCCCAGTTGAACACACGGAAAAAATAGGCAAGAACCAGCAAATATTATTTACTAGGAATTAGGACTAAAAAGAAAAACTTTTACCTCAAAGAAATTAGAAAATGCCAGTTCCTTACTGGTTCTGAGAACATAGAAGTTGATGGCAGATAAGGACCTCAAGGCCCATCCAGTCTGCCCATTTCTTTTTCTACCCTATAAATGTACCATCGGCCTTTGCTCTGTCAGTGGCCTATCTATTCATACTCATTTGTATTGCCCCCTTATGTCTATCCCATGCCTGTTTGAAGCCCTGCACTGTATTCATAGCCACCACTTCTTGAGGTAAGCCATTCCATGCATCCACCACCCTTTCTGTGAAAAAGAATTTCCTCACATTCCCCCTTAATCGGCCCCCCTCTAATCTCATGCAGTGTCCTCTTGTCCTGCTATTTTTCTTATATTTAAACATGTTAGACTCTTTCACCTTGTTAATGCCCTTAAGGTGTCTGAATGCCTCAATCATATCACCTCTCTCCCTCCTTTGCTCAAGGGTATACACATTGAGCTCTGTTAATCTGTCCTTATATGTCTTCTGATGCAGTCCCTGCACCATTTTGGTTGCCCTTCTCTGGACTGCCACAATTTGGTTAATGTCCTTGAGAAGGTGTGGCCTCCAATACTGTATGCAGTACTCCAGATGGGGCCTAACCAGTGTCTTGTAAAAAGGGATTATTACCTCCCTCTTCTGACTTGTGATACCCCTACTAATGCACCCTAACACCCCTCTAGCCTTACCTACTGCTTTAGAGGTCTGCTTGGATGATTTCAGGTCATCAGTGATGATGATGCCTAAGTCTCTTTCTTCCTTTGTGACTGCCAGCAACTCCCCTCCCAGCCTATAGGTGGCTTCAGGGTTTCTCTTCCCAATGTGCATGACCTTGCACTTCTTTGCATTAAATCCCAGTTGCCACTCTTCTGACCATTTTGCTAGTTTATCCAGATCTCTTCTCATTCTGCCCACCCCATCTGGATCATCTACTCTATTGCAGATCTTGGTGTCATCTGCAAACAGACAAGCCTTACCCTCTAGTCCATCTGCAATGTCATTAATGAAGATGTTGAAGAGGACTGGCCCCAGGACTGATCCCTGAGGTACCCCACTTGTGACTTGCATCTCTTCTGACTGTATACCATTTACCACCACTCTCTGTTTTCTGCCCGTCAACCAGTTTGCCACCCAGTTGACCAACTTCTGACTCACCCCGAGCCAACCCAGCTTATTTGTCAATCTTCTATGTGGAACAGTGTCAAAAGCTTTGCTGAAGTTAAGGTAAGCGACATCAACTCTCCCCTTGGTCCACCACTCTGGTTACCCAGTCAAAGAAATCTATGAGATTAGTTTGACAGGACCTTCCTTTTGTAAACCCATGCTGTCTTGAATCCTGTGCCCTATGGATTCCAGGTGTTGCACTATCCTTTCTTAAGGGTGCCTCCATAATCTTGCCCACTACTGAGGTAAGACTGATTGGTCTGTAGTTCCCTGCCTCCTCCCTGCTACCACTCTTGTGGAGCGGGATCACATGAGCCCTTCTCCAGTCTCTGGGACCTCTCCTGTGCGCAGAGACTCACTAAACAGTTCTGCTAATGGCTCTGCTAGTTCCACCTTTAGCACCTTAAGTACCCTGGGATGTATGCCATCAGGTCCCATTGCCTTATCCACCCTGAACTTAGCAAGCTCTTGTAGGACCCTTTCTTTTGTGAAGGGAGTAGTGCTCACCTCCCTCCCCACTGTGTCCATGATGCTGACCTGTGAGCCCTGCCCTACCTTCTCTTCAGTAAATACTGAGCAAAAGTATCTATTTAGGATAGATGCCTTTACAGGGTCCTCCTCCTCACATGCTCCCTTTTCTCCATTAAGCTTAGCAATAGCACCTCTGGACTTTCTCCTTTCACTAATGTATCTATAGAAAGTCTTGTCACCTTCTTTTACTGTTCGTGCTAGTGTTTCGTCAGTTTGGGACTTTGCCTGCTTTACTGCCTTCCCTGCTTCCCTTAGGGCAGTTTGGCATGCCTCCCTATCTTCATCCTGCTGTGTTCCCTTGTATTTCCTGAAGGCCAGCCTTTTGGCTCTGACCTTTTCTGCTACTGTATTTGAGAACCAAAGTGGTTTCCTTCTTCTTTTGCACTTCCTTTTCTGTCTAACACAATGGGATGTTGCTTCAAGTATTGCATCCTTAATGCTTGCCCACTTTGCCTGTACCCCCTCACCTGTGTTTTTTTTTGCCAGGGATAGCTTAACTCTGTTGGCCATCTTATCAAAGTCAGCTCCTCTGAAGTCCCATATTTTCGCCTTGGAATGGAATGATTTAGATGTAGTAGCCAAATTGAACCATACCATGTGATGGTCACTGGCCCCCAGGTGACCTTCTACCTGAAGATCTTTGATCCCTTCCCTGTTAGTCAGTACTAGATCTAGGATAGCCCTGTCTCTTATGGGTTGCTGTACCAGTTGTTTGAGGCCCTCCCCCTGCAGGGAATCCACTATGTGTCTAGTTCTGGCAGATGTTCCTGCTGGTATTGACCAATCTGTATCCGGCATGTTGAAGTCTCCCATTATCAGAACCTCTCCTTTAGCTGTCATGTTTTGTATATCTTCTAACAGTAATGTGTCCATTTCCTCCCCCTGGTCTGGGGGCCTGTAGACAACCCCAGTTCTTATGGCTGTCCCATTTCCTGTTTCCAGGGTGACCCACAGTTCTTCTGGCTCCTTATGTGTATTCTGAATTTCTGTAGATTTGATATTTTCATTGACATACAGGGCCACTCCTCCCCCCCTTTTTGCACCTCGGTCTCTTCTGAACAATACATAGCCAGGTACTGAAGCCTCCCAAGTGTGGTTACTGGTAAACCACATCTCACTAATTGGTACTATGTCCAGTTTAGCCTCTGACATTATTGCCTGCAGGTCTGGGATCGTATTTCCCAGGCTATGAGCATTTGTGTACATGATTTTCCATTGGCCAGATTTCGGTGTGTTAGTTGTTGGGTGAGGTTTGGCATCACCCCTGTGCTTTGTATGGGGAGACAAACCTTTTTTCTTACCTGGTGATGCAAATGAACTGCAAACATGCTGAATCCCTGTTTGACCACTAGCTGAGGGGGGAGGGGTGTTCTTCCCATTTGACATATGGGGTGCTGCACCCCTCTCCCCATTTGCTAGTTTAAATATTCTGCAAAGACATCAAACTTCTGCCCCAATGCACTGACTCCCTCCTTAGTCAGATGCAGTCCATCAAATTTAAAGAACTTTTGCTCCCAGAACTGTTGCCAGTTCCCTACAAATCTGTGTCCTTTTTCCTGGCACCAGCCCTTGAGCCATGTGTTTAGCTCCCCTATCTCCCCTTCTCTGACCTTCCGTCCATCTGCTCCCCTCTCCCAGACTGGCAGGATCTCAGAGAAGGAGATGCTGGATGAAATGGATAATAGTTTGTCACCCAGCCTGGTCAGGTGTTCCTTGGTCTCCACAACTGACTGGCAGGCGAGATCATTAGTCCCTATGTGTACTAGGACATCAATGTTTTCTCCTGCTTTGTGAACAATTTTAGCAATGCGGTCAGTGTCTCTCCATGCTGATGTACCTGGGAGACATCTGACCATTACCCTGGCTGGAGATGGGTATCAACTCCCGAATCATGGAGTCCCCTATGATCAGAAGTTTTTGGGATTTCCTTTTGCTTTTGTTTTGGTTCCTGATTTGGGTGAGTTTTGTTGTGCTAGTTCCTGTGCTGCAGTGTCCTGCTCTGCGGTGTCTTCTGCCTCTTTGTTTGATTTCAGAGATAGAGGCAGATACCTGTTGTAGTGTTTATATGGTTTTGGTGGTAACATGTTGGAGAGCAGAGAGTGATGGGGCACCCGATTTGCTCCTCCTAACCACCTGCCAACCTCCTGGACCAACTACCCTCTGCGGTCAAGGTTTTTCTGTTGGATGCTGGGGAAATGGCGGGTGGTTCTTATAATGTATTTCCTCTTGAATATGAAATTTGAGGTGTGCAATCTCTGCCCATGCTGCCCGGAGCTGAGCCCTAAGAACTCCAAAGGCCCAGCATGTAGGACAGTGTCCTAAATCCTGTAAAACTGTCCTTCTGAAAATTGTTCCACAGTACCTGCAGTTAATGATATCCATTCCAGATAAGTTGCTGGGTTTATAACCTAGTCAGAGTAATGAGAAGGAAAAAAAGGAAAAAAATGCAAGTAATGGTTTGATTGTGTTTTGTTTTTGTTTAACTTGTTATAACAAGTTAAATTACTAGTGCCCCTGTAAATGAGCTCACCTTGTGGAAGCCCCACTGATCCGCCCCTTCCTGCTCTGCCACAGGAAATGTCACAACTGTGGTACCCTATAAAAGGAGTGTAGTGTGGGGTGGTTGGGGATGGGGGTGGGTGCTGGGTCCTTCCCTGCTGAAAAGAAGAACCACGGACGAGAAAGAACAAGGAGGTAAGAGCAAAACAATCAGTCAACAACAAATGCAGTAACCCTGAAAGCTTATCCTAGTGTTAGATAAAACTGTAAAACCTGTAAAGCACCACCTGTAATAATTTTAGAGAAGATATACCCTGTAAGAAACACTTTGCTACAGAGAAAAATAAAGCAGTAACAGAAGATATACCTTGCCAAAGACAATTTGAATCAGAAGATTACAGCAGTGATCTGTTAGCACACACCTGTAGGCACACCTTGTAATAATGCAGAAGAAGGTATACTAGCAACAACAATTTGAATCAGAAAAATAAAGCAATGAAATGTTAGCAACAAACAGTAGCAATCCTGTGAGTAAAAAATAAAAACAACACCACACAGTAAATCTGCTTAGCCAAAATAAGTCTTAATCCTTCTCCCTTGCTCTGGTAAGTTTCTTTACTCTGCCTTTTAAGCAGTCTTAGAAGGAAAGAGCTCAGGTGAAGCTAGGTGCCTTGGCCAGCAAACCAAGTCTTCTACCTCCAAGATATCAACTAACCTGACCTTTTAACCCTTCTTTCTGTTGGAAATTACTGACAGTTTGCCAGCTCCACCCCCCACATACACACCTAATACTTTGGAAGAGCTGTGGGAGGAAAGCAATTAGCTCCTTCAATGTGAGAAGGAGACTGAAACACCTCTGAGACAACAAACCTTTTCAACAAAAAAAAAAACAAGAATAAAATAAAACAATGTATCAAACAGTAATTTTGCTTAGCCCAATCATAAAAAATCACAAAAATGTAAGCTCCACCTGTGAGGACCGATGAGGAACCACAAACTTACCAAACTGAAGCTAAATCTAGACTAGTCTACTGTATTAACCAAGAACAATACTTTGAATAAAGGAAAAATAAAATAAATGAATCAGTAACTTGAAAACCAAAGAAATAAAATAAAATTTTCAAGAAGCTGAAGGAGTAATCTTCTCTGAGGCATCTAACTTTGGCAGGTGGAGCAAAGGATCTGATGGTTATGTAGCATGCACCAGGGACAATAGTTTGAAAACTGAGATTAAAGGGGCACTGTCAGCTTAGCCCATCGTTTTTTGAACATTTACCAGCACTAGCATGCTATGCACATAACTGCTGCATTGTTTCTGAGGAATGCATATAAGTGAAGCACAAAGGATTCCGCTTACCAATTTTTGCTAAATATGACTTAGTTGTACTCCTGCTGTCCCGAGTGAAAGTCTCCGTGCACCGGAAGTAAGTTTATGTAGAGAAGGTTCCGGGAACGTGTGTCTACCTGTAGCACTATCACAGTGTGCATATTTTATCATGGCCATTGAAAAAAACAAAACCTCTGTTAGCGCTAGTTCCTCTAAACGTCTATTGGTATCTGATACTTAAAACCGAGCGCTATTTCTTGTGTAAAACATTATTCAACACTGGTGTCCAAATCCCACGCATCGGCAGCGGCTCATTATCACGCATGCACGGGATCTTTAACCTGGTCGCTGCTGCGCATGCGCGGGATTTGGACACCAGTGTTGAAAGTGTTAAAAGACAAGCACTCGGTTTTAAGTATCGATACCAATAGACGTTAGAAGAACACGTAACTGAAAGTTTAATTTTTTTCAATGGCCATGATAAAATATGCACACACCATGGCACTGAGGTGAGCGCCGTTCCCGGCACCTTCTACATAAACTTTACTTCCAGTGCACGAGACTTTCACCGAGTCAGCTGGAAGTACAGACTAATGTATTTAACGAGAGGTAATGAAGAGCGCCTTTGTGCTTCACTTACTGCATTCCTCAGAAAGCAATGCGCAGTCCTCGGCCTGGCAAACTAGTCATTGATGAAATTTCAAAAAACGAGGGGCTAAGCTCCCAGTGCCCCTTTAAGCCTATCAACTTTCTACTATTTGCATAGGTTTTTTAACTCTTTCCTCTCCAGGACAGTTGAATGGTGAAGGCTAATGGCATATGGTCAGAATACAGTAAAGATTTCCTGGGGTTTGAAGGTTAAAATATTAACTACATATCCTTAGTATCAAAAAAGTCACAATGTAAAGTCATCAACACAGCAACAACAAAAAGAAATCATGTAAAAAAAAAAAACACATTACCCCTTCCCACAGAAACACCTCAGAAGAATCACAAATGGTAAAGGAAATCTATGCAACTCTGAAAAAATACAAACAGTATTTCCTACTCAAAATCCAAACTCAAAAAGCACCAGTGCTGCTCACGCAAGAAAAACATTTTAAATGCCTTATAAAAACACAAAACATATTTCAAAGCTGTGGTTCTTTGTAACAACAGAAACATGCATACATACATTACTAAACCATCAGCAAAACTTCTACAAGCATTGGACCTTATGCGCTAAATGGTGCAAAGTACATGCCAAAGGCACATACCCCACCCATGCAGCTCCGCACTTGTGGACAGGTGAGCACCAGCTGGTATTCACTATCGCCGGCCACCTGTCTAGGGTCCTGCTCCCCCGGTGTGCAGTTGCATGTTGCTGGATCAGGGCTGTGTGGGGGTGGAGTGCGGGACCCAGGCAGACATCAATTCGGAAGCCTGCCCTGGGTCCCAAAGTGGATCCCTTACGCGAGCATGTGGGGGAGCCTGGGATGGCATGGAAACCCACAAAAGTACATGGTCACTGTCAGCAACTGTGAGCTGTACAGGTACATAGATGGCCATTGTTCCCAGGACTGCTGGGTACAGCAGTGTACTACTGTAAGTGTGGACAGAGGTACCCACAGTACTGGTAAGCTGTCTGCTGGAGATGGCACATGCCACACCATACTGGTGGTACCACAGTGCCACTAGATACCATACCAGGCAACAGTTCCTGATGGTCAGGGACATCCTGGACAGTGCTCCAACCAAGTCACCCCTCCCATGTAATGGCTGGGTCCCATAACAGACATGCGGGGAGTACAGGCACTACATACAGTCACCCAGTACTGGTACTGCCATGGTCATATACAGAACTTGCATCATACACAACACACCTCTGTCTAACAGCTATCTGTGTGGCTGGTACCACTGTGTATGATGTAGCCTAGCATTGGAGTCTGTCCCTGATGATGCTATGCCCTTTCTCCGAGGCAGGAACAAAGGGGTAGGGGGGAATTCTGGGTATATACGCACACCATGGCTGCTGAGTGTTCAGAGACCACCTGCCTGAGTGGCATCGGTGTGCCCACCCCATATCCCCACACATTGTCCCATCCTGTCTGACACTAGGGACCAGTAGTCTTCCACCCGAATGGTGCCATGCCACTGAGGTGCATGTAGGCATGCACCTGTATAGGACTATACCCCATACCACTCTACCTCATCACCCACCCATCAGGGACATGGCATACAGAGAGTGGGACTAACACCCCACTGCAAGGACACATCATACAGCCTAGTAGTAGGTACCCAGGACACTGAAGAAATAGGGTATTACTCTACTAGGCATGTGCTGCAGCCAAACATGTCTGGCATGGTACTACTGGACAGTATGGCATGCTACACTCCCCACTGTTCCATCACAATGGAACAGCGTGTATGTGGGGCAGGGGACACACATGTGACAACATTACAGACAGTCACGCATATCAGGGACTGGAGTGGCTTATGCCATACCCAATAGCCATGACAGTTGTGGAGCTATGGGTGCGAGGGGAATGGCCGCATAACTCATGTACCCCAGTATATAGCAGTCCTCATGATTACGTGTCTTTGTGAATCATGCCCGAGTGTAGGCACGCCCCTGACACACATCCAGCCTGCACATGGCGCATAGCTATTAGCGAGACCGGGGGATCCAGTGTGCATCTGGTTGGCGCACTGATAGTGAATGCTATTGGACCCCCCACTGCATGGCATTCACCCTTAGGGTTACCCGTGTCTCTCAGATACATGACGCGTAGGCTTATTGTATAGGACCCATCAGGGATCGACAAATTTCAAATATATGTGGTAGTCCAGGACAGCTGGCCTATCCAAAAATGGTAGTCCCACTGTCACAAGTGGTAGTCCGATGGTCGGATTGCCATATTTTAAGGAAAACATATAAAAAATTATGTAGCAGCAAAGTAAATGGCTGTGTGTCATTCTATTATTAATGCTGCATAGATATATGCTATAGAAAACAATAAAAACAAATATGTAAATATCTTTAAATGTTTCTTAATACAGATTGTGTGATTTGAAGTCTGAGTCAAGTCACATGGTGCCCCAGAGACTCCATCCAGTCCCACATAAGCCAGAATGAAGCAGAAAATAATTAGGGCAAACATAATCAGAACTCCTCAGATTCAGAATTGTCACCAACATCAAGTGTACTAGTGGTGCTAGGACAGGATGATGATGGAGCAGCAGCAGCAGTGCAAACAGTATGAGATACAGAAGCATCAGATTCAGTTGAACCAGCAGTAGTAGCATGCCCATAAACATGTTGAGTGCCTGGACCAGACAGCAGCCAGTGGTTTATTGCTGGATCTGGATTGAAGTCACATAGTTCGGGACCCTCTACTGCTATTTGAAGAAGTGACTGTAGTGTGTCATCTACCAGACGTGTCCTTATTTTTGTCTTTATCAGGTTTTGAGTGGAGAACACTCGTTCACACTTTGCAGTTGACACACTCATTGCCAGTAATATTTCCATTAACTCTAGCATATGAGCAATCTGGGGCGTTTTTTCTTTCAGCAATCTTGTATACACCTGCAGATAGGGTTTGTCAACTGCAGATTTCAGCAAAGCTTTAAATGCAGCATATTCTGATCTAATAGTTTCCTGCTGCTCTTCTGTAAAAAAATTAAAGTATGCTGCTAAATTAGCCACTTCATTGGTCCCAAACTCTGCAAGTTGTTCTCTTGGTAGATCAAATTGCTTGAAATCCAGGCAGCTGAACCATTTCAGAGGCACCTCCGAGAAATTTTGTAATCTTACATCGATGTAAGATATTGCTGCATCTACTAAAGTATGCAGTTGTGTATCTGTCCTGAAATTTATTTCAGGGCAGTTGCCTCTTAATGTGAAGAGAATGGTCTTCTCAACTTCCTTCTTTGAAATCACAAAGTCCATGCATCTGTCCTGAGGTTTGTAATTAGCTAGAAAAGTTGTCATGTATTTCCCTGGCTTTCATTTCAGTTCCATCAGCCGGAGGAGGCAGGTCTCGATGATATGTAATACTTCAAGAATTATTAAGTCATCTCTTTGAAAGTGCAGTGACAGATTTTTATGAATGGGCAAAAAATCTTGCAGGACATAAACAGATTTAACAAAGTGCACAGACTGTATCTCTCTTAATAGCACCTTTGCTTTTGAACCATCAGCACCAGCTGCAGTTTGTTCCAAGTGCTGAGCAACCATAGGTAGGTTCACCTGAACTGCATGTACTGAACGAGATCTGCTGGCAAGCCATCTCACCTGTTTAATTGCACTAAAGTGTGCCAGATCACTATCTATCACTTGTGCAATTTCTTGAAGCTCCCTCATTTTTTTGGGACTATAGTGGTAGAATTTAAAGATGCTCTTTAGAGTATTTTCAAGCTTTGATATGAAAGGGTTTGTTTTCATCATATCAAGAACTGCCAGCTCCAGCTTATGGGCAACACAGTGCACGGCAATGATGTGAGGACAGTGCTCCCGTAACTTTTTGCGATGGTTCCACCCCTTTCACCCAGCATTACACTTGCCCCATCAAAATTGGCAGAAATCAGAAGTGGCCCCGGATTGCTCACATTCGATAGGTCAGTGATAGGAAGATGTAAAGAACCTAATGCAGTACTTATTGCATTAAAGACACCTTCAGCATTTGAGGATTCCAAAGGTACGGCCTGGATCAGATATGTACATATATCTTTTGTGTTAGGATTTACAAAACGGAGGAAGATATTTTCCCATTCAATTATAGCCGCATCAGTGCTGCTGTCAGCAAGAATGGTAACATATTTTGCATTTTTAATAGTCTGCATCTGTGTGTTGTATAGAACAGCAGATATAGCTCTGCAAAAGTCCCTGGCTCGCTTATCATTGGTATAATTTATACCACACTTAATTCCATTTTTCTCTTGCAATTCACATACCCAATCCATGTCGGAAAAAGGGAGCAGATTTTTTGCAATGGCGTTCGCTGTGTTAAACGGGCGTCTCATCTTCACCTTTGTGGCCTCTTCCAACTGTGCAAACTAAAGGCTTGATAGAGTGGTGACTCACTGATATCACAATGAACTGCACGCTGGCCACTTTCCAGAATATGTTGGTTCTGGCATAGCATATGTGGACTGGACTTTTCGTGTGCACATATTGACTCAATTCCAAAATTGTTAGAGCCTGTGGCAAACACATTTGTTTTTTTTGAAAAGGCTGGTGTTGCAATAGTGGGATACTTTTCGCACACTTTGCAATACATCAATCCCCTTTTTTCATTGTATCGCAACCATTTATAAGTTGTCAGCCAATGAGGCTGAAACAGCCTGGCCCTTTTTTCTTGGTCATATTTCTTGTCTTTACTTCGCTTCTCTTGCAAGTCATCATCACCAGGAACAAAACTGCGTTTCTTTGGAAGTGACACAGGGGCTTCAGCTAAGGCCTCACTAGGCAGCTCACTGCTTAAATCAAATGCCTGATCACCTGTTCTATCTAGTGCCACAGATGCAGACTCCTTATTACTTTCATCTGTGAAGGTAGTAGTTGGTGTATTTATATTAGAAGGACTTGAGGATGCTGTTGCTGCTGCTGACTTGAGGGATAATATACTTTGTTGTTTATTACTATGCTTAATACTCTTAGTCTTCTGCATTTTGAATGCCTCAGTGTCTGGCTCTCTGCTTACACAGTGCTTACTTTGTTTTGTGATGCTAATAAAATTTATTCTGTTAAAGTCACTGTGTGTGGTGCGTGTGTTTTTTTCCACTGGTGTTTGTTAGATTACAATGGGGACGGGGGGGGGCTGGCAGCCAGCAGCAGACAGTCACTTATACTATATATTTCTTAACCTTTACAGGTTAAGGCTGCGTAAACTACAGAATCAAGGCAGTCAGGCAGTGGACGTCAAGAATGGGAAGAAATAGCAACAGCAATACTACTGGGAGGAATGGAATGATGTTATTGCTGTTGCTTGCTTTGCTGCTTACTTTTTTGTTTATATTTTACCTTTTTCTCACACTGCTGCACACACTTTCTCCTGTGCCAAGCAACCACATAGACAACACACACACTGTCCGTCCCAGTGACTGTCCCTGTGCTCGTCCAACACACA
The DNA here is from genome assembly GCA_016271365.2 of Neoceratodus forsteri. Classification (NCBI taxonomy): domain Eukaryota; kingdom Metazoa; phylum Chordata; order Ceratodontiformes; family Ceratodontidae; genus Neoceratodus; species Neoceratodus forsteri. The sequence continues at coordinate 92,326,420 of CM028136.1, forward strand.
GCACAGACAACACTATTATTTTTATGTCCTCCCTCCTCCGTCCACTCAGTCAGTTAGTTCTGTTTTTTTCATTCACTTCACTTTACCTTTACTTTTCTCAGGGCAACAACACAGAGCCCAGCAAACAAACCTTTCCTCCTTTAGACAGACTTTACTGCCCTCCCTACCTAGTGCCCTTGCCCTTTACTTTCTGTTCTGGCTGGCTGGTGGAATCGGGATGCAACACAAACACACACAAAGCACAACCCAGTCCCCTTAGCTCTCTGTGCAAAAACACTTGCTCTCTTCTCTCTTTCTCCTTAAGTTTTAAATGGGAAGGGATGGTCTCTCATTTGGTTCAGGTCGTTCAATCAGTGCCCTTTTTGGATAGTTTTAATGTCTACTTCACTAGCAGACTCAGTCTATGTCCAGCCTGTTTTTGGTCAACTAAGTTTTATCACCACTTCTTCTGGTGCTAAATTCCTGTCCAACCAAACCTCTCTTGTTAGAGCCTAGGTTTCTTTAATGACAGACTTGACGGTGTAGTTTGTACTAGTTGTTGGAATCAGCTAATAGTATGCTGCACCTCTAAGCTCAGCTGTACTGCAAACTGCGTGTGCAAACAGTTTTTTCCCCTTTACTTAGGCAAGGAAGTGAAGCAAAACAGTCCAAGCCCTGCTCTGTTTGGTCTATCTTGACTGACTTCTCCTAGGATGTTTTAATTGTTCACTCTCTGCTGTCTCCTCCCTTGTAAGAAGAAGAGTTACTTGCTACTCTAGTCTCTGGCAACACAAAAAGCCCAACCCCCTTCTTCTCACTTCTACAGATCTGTTCTGGTGGTAATAAATTCACCTATATGCTGTTAGTCTTCTCCCCTTACTTCAGCAGTTAGTTTTTCTCCCCTCTGGCTATTACAGGTCTGTCTCTCTCTCTCTCTCTCTCTCTCTCACCACCCTTAGTAGTGGTAGATCACCCTCAGAAAGGAAAGAAGAAATCCCTTCTGATTTATTTAGTCCCACGCCTCACACACAAGCAACAGCACCAACTCGACTTGTGGTCGTTGGTCTTGCTTTCCGCCCTTCCCTTTCCCCGGCTGACAAACTCCCATCCAGTCAGTCCCTAAAACTCCGTCCGATCTGATCCTGCTTTTTGCAACAGTCGGGCACAACAGCAACGGTAAACGGAGTCCCAAGTCCAACTCCTCGCCGTCACACAACAAATTACAAACTCAACTCGGTAGCTAAGCACATGCCACGTCCTTTCTGCCAAATGAGCTGAGAAAAGTGAGTGAGCGTGAGTGAGTGGGGTGCGACTCCAATACCGGCGCCAAGTCATTGACCAATGCAATGGTGTTCTTACCACAGCAGCCCAGATCTGTCAATGCCTGAATGGATGGCACACCTGCCAGTCTGATGAGTGGCTCTTCCTCGGCCTCCCCCCATAGCTGTGGCTCGCTCCTGACACACAGTGCTTGCTCCTGGCACTATAGATCATGTGGCTGAGCTCCCTGTAGATCACATGATGGCTGGATGAGTGCTGTTGCCAGCAAGCTCCCTAGTGGAGGAACATGGCAGTTCAGCAAAAAAAATGTTTGTAAAGCACTACTTGTCCGCGGACAAGTACCCCTGTGCCCATCTGCTTGTCCCTGACTGTGATCTGGTAGCCCAGGATGTCTGGCTATAACAGAACCCTGGGACCCATTGCTCTAAAAGTTAATTAAATAGCCATTTACTGAGAAACAAAGAAAGGACAGCTCAAACTCTCTGCTTGAATCTCAGCTGCTCAGCAGTACATCTGAATGAAGTCACATGCCATCTAATTAATATCCTAGGCTACCAGGTCTGACTCAGATCTCATGCAGAGAACATGAAGCACCACCCAGGCTTCCAGCTTAGCTGCACAGATCTCATGGGAAGTACAGGAAGTTAAAGTCTGGAATACCTATTTAAAGCAACAAAATAACACACTCCATTGTAGTGCAACCACACCAAACTAGTGCAGCTTATCAATTGCAGCCTAACCCCTGCCACACAACTAATTATGCTAATACCCTAAAGGCAACCATTTAAAGATACAGCATCAAAATACACTGCTAAGAAAACAACATTACCAAGCATTTTATAAGTGGAATAAGGCAATTTCATTGGAAGGGGTCGGTGGGTGGGATTACACTGTATCAGTATACCTCATGCTGGTTGAAGTCATTCACCCTTTGGGCTCAGGATTCCAACCCACCACTTGGTATATTTGCGGCAAGAACAGCCATCTGCCAGTTCTTATTTGTATATAATTCTGTTATATATGTTTACATGGAATCCCTGCTTAGGAGCCATTCCACTCAGCAAAGCCTCATGGGATGTTGAGAGAGATTGAATTTTTAAATTGTTCTGTCCCCTCTCTGACCTGTAAGGAAGCAGCTGGCTTGAAGGAAACTAACACATATCTGCCGAAACCTGCGTAACTGTTAAAAACTCATGTTCTCGGAGATCTGCTGTTTTAATCAGTGAAAATATTGCATTTGATGGGGTAACAAAAGGAAAGCAGTGCTTTTGGCAAACCTATGTCAACTTTTACCAGGCTATGTGAAATAGCTCATTGGGATGTTTTTTTCTGAAACATCAAAAGGGGGTAATTCTAACTTGCCATAAACCATGTTCTGTAATTCACTTATGAGAAAACATACTTTTTTTTACCATTGAATATTGCTGAGGCTGCAGATTTCAAAGAGGCAGTGGGCTGGTAATATTTGGACTTGTGCAGTGGTATGTGACTGATTAAGTATGCAGGAATGAGAGTGACCTCTCAGCCAGCAGCATCTTCACAGAGTTGTGACCTCACACGCTGGGTGGGACACTTTTCTGTCTAATATTGTCAAGTTGTTGAGGGAGCATTGCATATTTCTGTGTTTGGTCTTCATAGACAGACACTTTGGTTTTTGGACTTCTAAGTGACATTTCTGCAAGGATTGATAACTATAGCCTGGACCAGTTACCAACTGAAACTAAGATAGAATTTAGTTAATCAGTTGCAAGGCACTTTGTTTCTGTATAATTGTCCAGTTTCATTTTTCTGACTGTCACCTGAATTTATATATGTTCGGTTTTAGTGTACTGTATTTACCATTTCTTTAATTTTAGTAAACTTTTATTTTTCCTTAAATGCTGTCTGAGACTTGCTCATTTTGGGTGTGAATGGTGGAATAGGGTATACCATGTAGAAGGCGACCTTGACTAAGTGCTTTCAAAAAGAGTGACTCAAGCATGGCGCCTGTGTACAGGGCTACCTGGTGGGTAGCTGCTGGATACCTGGGTGGGTGACATTGGGAGATGGGAAGTATGTGCACACATAAGTGGGAGGAGTAGGGAGGGGAGGCATGTGAGGGGGTGCCAGGCGAGCCACGAGCTGGTTGGCTAGCATGGTGGGAGGGTGGTTGGTTGGGGTTTGCAGGGTACAGAGTTTGGCATGGAGTGTCATATTTTTTTTTGCGCTGGCAGGTGTTTTTGTTTTATTTAAGAAATTCACCTCCGACATGAACCTCCCTGAGTTGAGAATTCTTGTGGAGGTGCGGGGAGGGCTAAGCCCCCCCCACCACTTAACAAAAAAAACAGTCACCGGTTTTCTCATCACTGTGAGTGTACATTGCCATAATTCATTTTTGGTGATGTACTCTTGCCCAAATGGCGATCACTGTTCTGCAATTGCCATTGTCACATGGAACCATGGAACAGTTTTAATAATCTAACACAACTTTTATATGCTTAGGGTATCATCATATGAAGCCAAACTGTGAAGGATCTGTGTAGAGATCTGGCAGGTTAATGGAAAATACCAGAATTTCCATTGAGTCGGCAGGAGCTTATGAACTAGGCTGGTGTATGCCCTGTAGGGAGAAGGCCAGTTCAGGTTGTTGTACTGCTTTCCCCAAAGAGGATGTGATATCTTGGATCCTTTACCTGGGTGTACTAGCCTGGAAAAGGTTCATATTTGATCCCAAGACTCGAGACTGATAGTGTGCCCTGACCCAAAGCAAACAGGAGGGTATCCCTGTTCTTCCCCTATCATGAATCATACTTCAAGGGGTGGGCACTGTGAACCCAGTTAGCCTGACCCCTGAAGTGGGTTCATGACAGATTTAGTGACAGTGGTGGGATCCGAAAGATTTGGTTGCATACTGTTGCAATTTTTGGTGGCGCAGGCATAACAGTCCAGTGTATCAGATTGGTAAACTGTAAACAGTTCATACACAAGTAAGGCAGATATTTTTAGAGAAATATATTATTTTGGTTACAGTATAAAGTTCCCTACCTGTTTTTTCTTTTTTGGGTGCAAGCTAGTATAGCCATACTAAGGGAAGAAGATGGCTTCCAGCTGCAGCGAATACATGGCAGACTACCTGAGGTAGTTGTGCCAAGAAAGAGGAGTCCAGTGTGAGGGGCGAGCCAAGAAGCACCTCATAGAGGCTCTTGCGGCAGCTGATGCACAAGTGACTGCCCAGGACCTCGAATCACAGTCAGTGACTGAAGGGGATCAGGCCTTGGGTGTGGAGGTGCAAAGGTCAATCACAGAGTCCAGTCCCAGGAAGGAGGACCTCGAGACCAGAAGAAACCCAGAGCCATAGCACCAGGAGAAGGTCACCACAATGCTGGAGCCAGAAGAGATCAGGTTGCAGCTAGAGCTGAGGAGAATGGAGCTAGAATACGAACAGAGGAAGTTCCAGATGGAGCTGGAGAAGAGGGAAAAAGAAAGCCAGCATCAGAGAGAGGCCAACAAAAAACAACAAGAGGGAATTCAAACTGCCAAAACTAAAACTCCAATGACCAGCGCTGGAGGAGGTTAGTGGCAGGGGTGAACCTGGACCTCCAGAACTGGGATACAAGTTAAATTCTAAATTAACAGCTGAATTTAAAGAGGGGAGTATGGATGCTTTTTGGAATTCATTTGAAAAGGTCTGTATTCAGGCTAAAATACCAAGGGAGTTCTGGAGCTTCCAGCTATCCCCTCTATTTACTGGTAAAGCTCATGACACATTGGGTCAAATGGACAATCAGGACAGTAATGATTATGTGAAACTAAAAGCTGCATTGCTTAAAAAGTATGAGTTAACTCCTGAAGCATGCAGAGTTAAGTTCTGTAAGCTCCAGAGAAGCCCTGACATGAGCTACGAGGAACTCGCAACCAAAGCAGTGTCAGTTTTTGAAACATTGGTAGAAAGGGTCAAAGCAGACTCTGTAGAGAAAATTGAGGATGTTGTACTTCTGGAGCAATTCTTTTGGGCTTGCCAGCAGAGCTAAAAACCTGGTTAAAGGACCGAGATCCAAAAATAGTGCAGGAGGCTGCCGAGCTCTCAGACTGCTATGCCAGGAACATGCCTGCTCTGAAAGGGAGTGGGGATGGTGTGGCAGCACAGAAAGGGAAAAGCACACCTTCAGGGCAGCTGAAACCCTCACTTCCTCCCCAGAAAGGGGGCAGTCCCAAGGTACAAGGAAAGGATTTGCCTGATAAAAGAAGTGATGATTGTTGGTTTTGCAAACATCTGGGGCATCTTGCCAGACAGTGTCTTAAAAAGGTGCAGAATGGGCAAAGTGGTGATTGAACAGAGTTGGGTGCACTATGTATCCCTGAAAGCATGCCAATAAACATGAGGGAGCAAATACACCCAGTTACTGTAAATGGGGCTCACACCCATGTCTTAAGAGACATGGGGGCATCTCTTACTTTAGTAAATGGGGACTTGGTTGAGCCTGAACAGCTGGTACCTAAGCAGTTCATAACAGTAAGGGGATTCAATGGGGAGGAGAAAACTCTGCCACTTGTTAGTGTTCTCTGGGTGAGAAAGGTGGGTGCAAAAGGTAGCTGTGGCAGACAGTACCGCCCTGGATGTGATTATAGTGATAATCTACAAAAGGAGTTGGTGTGCGTGGTTACCCAGAGCTACACAGCAAAGACCAATTGTAGTTCTCTGGACCCCATTGATGCCCCTGTGGAAAACAATGGGAGGCTGCTTCCTCAGCCTGTGTCTCGTGACATGGAGAATAGTGAAGGGGGGGTAGGACTTCCCCATGTAGCAGTTCACAAAACAGCTACAGAAGGTTACGCTAAGGAGGGAGGGTAGCCAATGGTCAAATGGTTAGGGATGGCAGTGACTCTAAATGCCCTGAATCTAGAGCTATGGACCCCAGTTTAGAGACTGAAGGGGACATGTCCCATGCTTTGGGAAAATGTGAAGAATTTGCAGCTGTTCAGAGGACTGATCCTAGTTTGGAGAAGCTAAGGGCTTTTGCAGAATCTGATGAGACACAGGGAGGTGATGGGAGACACAGAGTGTATTGGGACAATGGAATGTTGTATACACAGGACATAAGGACGGGGGGCATGATAGGCAGGCAGCTTGTCATTCCCGAGGGGTACTGTGAGCGGTTGATCAAGATTGCTCATGATATTCCGATGTCTGGACATCTGGAAATCATGCGCACCATGCAGCGATTGGCCTAGAATTTCTATTGGCCCAACTTCACCCTGCAGGTGAAGGAATGTTACAGGTCTTGTCACCGGTGCCAACAAATAGGGAAGGCAGGTAATATAACCCAAGCCACCCTCATTCCTTTGCTCACTGTGGAGGAGCCATTCTGGAGGGTAGGAATGGATATTGTGAGACCCTTGAGTACCCCAAACTTCTCCAGCAAGAGGTTTATCCTGACAGTGGTGGATTATGCCACCCGATACCCAGAGGCGGTCGCCCTTTCCTTGCTAGGACAGACAAAATGGCAGATGCCTTGCTAGAGATTTTCTCCTGTGTCGTGTTTCCGCAGGAGGTTATCACCGATTGAGGGGGTACCTTCATGTCGGACTTGATGAAGTGTTTGTGGGAGAAGTGTGGGGTGGTGCAGAGATGCATGACACCTTATCATCCGCAAGACAATGGGTTTGTGGAAAGGTTTAATGGGGCTCTAAAACCAATGCTACAGGTGTTTACTGAACAGCATGGGAGGGACTGGGAGAAATACCTTCCCCACCTGTTATTCACATACAGGGAGGTGTCCCAAGAGCTGACAGGGCTTTCCCCCTTCGAACTCTCATATGGACATAGGGTGCTTGAGCCCCTAGACCTGATCCGGGAAGACTGGGAAGGCAAGCATGCCACCCAGGGAACTCCCATAGTGGAGTATGTGCTAAAATGTAGGGAAAAGCTGAGGGAGCTTATGGGAGTGTCCCAAAGCAACATGTCAGCTGCCCAGCAGAAGCAAAAGGTCTGGTATGACCGCAGAGCCAGAGCTCTCTCATACAGTGTGGGTCAGGAGATCATGGTTCTAATCTCAGTCTAGAGGGACAAGCTGCATATGAACATATGAATATGCCAGCAGAAACAGACCACCCGGTCTATCTAAGTCTGCTAGAGTGTTCAGCCAACACCCCTAGTTTGTAGCTGCCCCACCACCTCCCCTTTGTCATCCCACTGCCACCCCCACCTCCCCTACCCTCACTATCCCCTGTTCCCTGTCCCATGCCCTTTTGAAGCTGTTCACAGATTTACATGATACCACCCATTCTGGTAGGGCATTCCATTTTGCTACCACCCTCTGTGTTAAATAGTGTCTCCTCATTTCTTTCCTAAATCTTCCCCCCTTTATTCTTAGCCCATGCTCCCTGGTGACCCTCCCCCTCCTTAACTTAAAGACCCAATCTGCCCCATCCTTATTGATTCCCCTCAGATACTTGAATGTCTCTATCATGTCTCCCTTATCCCTTCTATCCTCCAGGGTGTACATATTCAGGTCTCCAAGCCTGCTGTCATAGTCTCTCCCCTCCATTCCACATATCATCTTTGTTGTCCTCCTCTGCACCCTCTCCAGTAGCCTGATATCATGCTTTAGGTATGGCCTCCAAAACTGCACACAATACTCTAAGTGCAGCCTTACCAGCGACCTGTAGAGGGGCAAGATCACCTCTCTTCGCCTGGATGAAAAACCCCTCGCTATGCACTCCAGCATTTTGTTTGCTTTTGCAGCCGCTGTCCTGCACTAGGCAGTGTTGTTCGTGGTCCCTGTTATCATTAGCCCAAGGTCTGTCTCATCCTCAGTGATCCCCAGCTTAACCCCCCCCCCCAGCCAGTATTCTCTCCTTGGGCTCTTCACCCCAAAGTGAAGAACCTTACATTTCTTTGCATTGAACCCCAGCTGCCTCCTCTCAGACCACACCTCTAGCTTGCGTAGGTCCCCCTGCAGCTGCTTCCATCCCTCCTCTCCATCCACCACTGCTCAGATTTTGGTGTCATCAGTGAACAGACTTACCTTGCTCACCACCCCATGTGCAATGTCTGATATGAAGAGCCCAAACAATACTGGCCCCACCACAGAGGCCTGTGGCACCCCACTCATCACTGGCCTTGGAGTTGAGAGCTCCCCTCTCACCACCCATTGCAGCCTGCCACTCAGCCAGCTTGTAATCCAGTTCATCATTTTTGCCCCTACCCCTACCCCAGTTAGCTTCTCCCCAAGCTGCCCATGAGGCTCTGAATCAAAGGCCTTGCTGAAGTCCAAGTAAAGAACATCCACCACGTGACCCTTATCCAGCTCACCTGTCACCCAGTCATAATTTTGTATGAGGTTGGTTTGACAAGACTTCCCTGAAACAAACCCATGCTGCCTCACATCCTGGAGGCCATTGTCCTCCAGGTATAACACCAGTCTTTCCTTTAGTGTCATTTCAATGAATGTGCACACTGTGGAGGGAAGACTTACTGGACGATAATTACCCAGTTCATCCCTTGGCCCGCTGTTGTGTAATGGTACTACATGTTCCATCTTCCAGTCCAGTGGCACACATCCCAACTTCAGTGAGGTGCCATACAGATCCACCAGAGGCTTTGCCAACACTTCTGCCATCTCCATCAGCACCCTGGGGTGGATACCACCCAGCCTTGGTGCCTTGTCTACCTTCAATGCCCTCAGTCCCTCTAAGACTCTACTTGCCTCAGTTCTTCCATCTGTTGCCTTCTCTCCCTCTGTCCCCACCCTCCCAGCCCATGCTGGTAGCGGTCCCCCCTTTCTTCCATGAACACTGAGCAAAAGTATTCATTCAGTGCTTCTGCCTGCTTCTCCCCCTTTTTCGTCCACTCCCCACCTCCCACCCCTTTTTATCCTCACTATTGTCTCCTTGCACTTTCTTTTCTCCCTGATGTATCTGAAAAAGTCTTTCTCTCCCCCCCACATCAATTCCCTGTGCTAATCACAGCTCCCTCTGGGCCTTGGCATCTCTCACTTTTCTGGTCACCTCCCTGGACCATCTTGCATATTCCTCCCTGTCCATCTCCTTCCCTGTCCTCCTAAACCGCTGGTGTACCACTCGTTTTGCCCTCACCACCTCCACAACCTCACTGTTCAACCAGCATGGTTTCTTGCTGTGCTCCTCTTACTCTGTGCCTTGGTGCAGGTTTCTGTTGCCTCTGTAACCCCCCATTTAATAATATCCTATTTCTGCTCCAAGTCCATCTCCTGCCCTCCAGTTTCCCCTTTCAGTACTTCCTGCATCCTCCCAAAGTCTGCCCCCCTGAAGTTTACCACCCGAGTAACTGATTTCTCTGGCTCCTCACACATTGTGATATTAAACCACACCGTTTGGTGATCGCTGTCGGCTAGTGGGTCCTCTACCTTTATTTCCCTCACTGCCTCCCCATTTGACAATACCAGATCTTAAGTGTTTCCCTAGCACTGGAGGTGACCGGAATGCTCCAGTCAACCCCTGGCAAGTTGAAATCCCCCACGATGACCACCTTCCCTTTTCTACATACCTTTTTGATTTGTCTTACTAACTCCCTGTCAAGCTCCTCAGACTGGGAGGGTGGCCTGTATACCAACCCAAACCTCAATTTCCTACCCCTTGAGTCTAGGAGCTGCAGCCAGATTGCCTCTGTTCTCCTTCCTTCTTCCTCGTCCCTTGTGCATTTGATCCCTTCCCTCACATAGACTGCCAGCCCCCCCTCCTTATGGTCCTTCCTGTATAATTTGTATCCTGGGATTGCCAGATCCCAGTCCTGGTGCTCAGTTGCCTACATTTCTGTGACAGCTGCATAGCCACCCTCCACACTGCTAAGAGTGCCTGTACCTCAGCGGATTTGTTTCCTAGACTTCTTGCATTCAATGAGACCACCCTCCATATTGCCCCTTCCCTTCACTAGCCTCCATCTCCTCAATTCTACTCCCTCCTTTTTTGGCTGCCCCGAGTCCTGCCCTGCTAGCCTGGGAGGTAGGCTGTGACTCCACTCTATTGGATCCCTGCCTACCTGCTGTCCACTTGCCACCCCCATCTAGTTTAAATCCACCCATGTCACAATATATCTCCCCAGTCCTTGCTTTAATACCTCCTTCCCCTCCCCACTCAGGTGCAACCTATCCCTTACAAACAGATTGTTATTATCCCAGGTACTGCCCCAGCCACCCACAACCCCATACCCCTTAGTTCAATACCATTCTACCAACCATATGTTCAATTCACTAATCCTCTCCTTTCTCACTGTACTGGGAGCACTTCAGAGAAGGCCGCAGACTCCCCAGTCTCCTCCCACAACCTTCCCACTTCCTCATACCTCTCCCTTGTTACCCCCACCATTTCTCCGGCTAGGTCATTTGTCCTCACATGTACCACAATGTTTGGTTTCCTCCTACCCCTCTTTACGCACCTTAGGATTGCCTGTCCTGCCATGTCTGCCTTTAATCCTGGTATGGACTCCACCCATATCTGACTGTGCCTCTCCCTCTTGCTGCCCCATCTGAGCCCCTTGAGTATGGAGTCCTCCAACACCAGTACACCCAGCTCCTCTTTCCTTGTGCCGATCATCACCCCCCACCCAGGTTCTCATTTTTGGAGCCACTCAAGACTGTGTTTTTACCATGTGCCGCAGTGTCTTCCTCCTCTGTCCCTCCCAATTAAGACCCCTCCCACTCCTCTTGTTTGACTGCCAACCTCCCTCTCCCTCCTCACCTCTCTGAGTATTATCTCTCTCCCTGCCACACCATGCTCAATCTCTCCACTAACAATGCCCTTCACTCCCTCTTCTTTGTTAGTGCTATCCCGCATGCAGTCACCTCTTGCATCCTCTTTCCCATGTGTTGCTAGCAAAGTAAACATGTTTCCTATCCCCTTTGCCTTACTATGTGCTTTCTCCTCCCTCCTGCCTACTGCTGCTCCTCTTTTGCTAGGTCCTACTAGAGTCCTCCCTTCATCAGCTGGTTTCTTGTCTAGTTTGTCCCCTCCCCCATCCATTGACCCACTGTTCCTTCTCTGTAGTGCCCCCACAATACTCTTAGATGTCAGCCCTCCTACCGGCGCAATCCACCATCATCCCTCAACCTCTCCAGCTCTCTGCCAAGCCACTGAATCTCTTCCTTGAGCCTCCTTATCCTGTGGCATATTGTCACCCTCCCAGCCTCCACAGTATATTTATCTGCATGGCTGCTCCACAACCATTGCACCCAGCAATCCTTCCCATGGTCCACACTACCGATACAGCCTCTCCACATTAACTATCCCTCTATCCCTACAGCAAGTAGAATTAACTAATCCTAGCCCAGCCTCTAACAGAAATTTTATCTGATATACTCCAGTTGAAGGCCCTCCACAATATCCATCTATCACACTAATCAACAATTCATTGTGGATGCTGTACTCCTACTTGAGACCTACCTATGCTTTTTCTCTGCCCTGTGGCTGCATTATTGGATAGAACTACTTGAGCTGCACCTGAAGCCCCTTCCTCTAATTCAGGGCGGTGTTCCCCATAAATGAGCTGTGCCCTGGGAGGGAGGTGGGGGAGGGTGGATTAGGGCCCACACCCAACTCTCATGAGAGTGTATCAGCCCTGTGTCTGCCCCTCACTGCACCTCCAAGCACTATAACCTCCTCTGGAGGAAGGCCCCCCCCACACACACACACAAACACTGTATTAAACAAGTCAGCACTACTTGCTAAAGTCCACAGACTGAAAAGAATTTAAAGCTTATCCAGCAGCTAAATCCTTTTCCCAACTGCTCAGCAAAATAAGATTCAGACAACCTCTGCCAGACCCCAACTGTTTCTGCAGTACTGCTATGTGAGAAGCCCTGGTATTTAAGCCCCAATGAGCTGTAAATTGATCCTGGCTGAGAAGGACAGCAACTTCCAGAAAGCTGCTCACAATGCTTGTAGAAAAGACAAATGAATCAGCACAGTGGTTGGATTTCCGCTAGCGACGCCGGTGACCCAGGTTCAGGAATGGACTTGGGTCGCTGGAGGACCTGCCGGGCGGAGAAGGATAGAGCATCCTATGAACTGCTCTCCTTCTCTGGGGGAGGGTGGGGTAGTGCCCAGCACAAGAATGGACCCCTGGCAGAGGCTGGGAGTCATGCAGCTGCTGGTGGCCCATGCAATGGGGGCGGGCGGACTTGGACACGGACGTCATTTCAGTCCCCGCCTCCTGGAGGGAACAAAATAGAAAATCAGGAGGGGTGGGTCCTCCTTTTCCATGAAACTCTCCCTGGGCTTCAATTAGCCACCATCTCCGCTCCTAAGCAGTTACTACTTCCGTGGCACCAGAACTGGGGAAACCAGTGTCATGGCCCCGCCCTCTGGGGGGTAAGCTGGGGTTGACTGGGAGAATGCAGGAATTGATGGTTGGTGGGAGCACCAGGGACCGTGACCAAGGCAGAAGTATGATGGAGGACCTGCCAGGTAAAAAGGAAAATATAGAAAAAAAGAAAAGATAAATGAATATCCAGCTTCCACTATGGAACCCCCACACCACACAACACTATTAAACAAGTCAGCACTACTTGCTAAAGTCCACAGACTGAAAAAGAATTTAAAGCTGTAGGCCAAGTGGGCAGGACCACACAAAGTAGTCAGACAGGTGACTCATATAAACTACATTGTAGAACTGCCTGACAGGAGACATACCCATAGGATGTACCATATCAACATGATGAAGCCAAATGTAAATAGGGTTGACATGGTATTTGCAGTGTGTAGTCAAGGGGAGGGGACAGATGAAGCAGACCTCTACTGGACTTGCTGGAGGAAACCAAGCGGGAGTCCTCTGTGGAGGCAATCAAACTGTCGTCCCAGTTGACCGCGGAACAGTTCCTGGAAGTGAGGGAGGTTTTAGCAGACTTTGCCCCTTTGTTTATGGCCAAGCTGGGACATACCCCCTTAGTGACACATGACATAGACACAGGAATGCAAGCACCCATCCGACGGACAGCCTACCGGGTGTCCAAGGCCATCCTAAATGACATTAGGAGATAAGTGGAGGAAATGCTGGATTTACGGGTAATCCAGAAATCCCACAGTCCCTGGGCCTCACCCGTAGTTCTTGTTCCCAAGCTAGATGGCTCTATTCACTTCTCTGTAGACTATCATGGACTCGATGCAGTCACAAAGTCTGACTCTCACACAATGCCATGGTCGGATGAACTACTGGACAAGTTGGGAGGGGTGACATATCTCACCACCATTGACCTGATGAAAGGGTATTGGCAGGTGGAGTTAACTGACAGAGCTAGGGAGAGGTCAGCCTTCATCACTTCCCAAACATTGGTGAACCAGGTGTTACATGGTACTGAAGAGTACATTGTGGCATACCCTGATGATATTTCCATCTTCAGTGCCAGCTGGAAGGAACACTTGTCCCACCTCAGGGAAGTGTTGGTCAGGATACAGAGGGCCAGGCTTACTGTCAAAGTTGAAAATGCCAAGTGGCCATGGTGGAGGTGGCATATGTAGGACATGTAGTAGGGCGGGTGCAGCTTTGCCCTAATCAAGCCAATGTTGAGGTGATAGAGGCCCAGGCCAGAAACCCAGAAGCAGGTTCAGAGTTTTCTAGGGACTGTTAGGTACTATCGAAGGTTTGTACCAAACTACAGTGCCCTGGCAGCTCCCCTATCTGGCCTGCTAAAGAAAAGAATGCCTAAAAGGGTAAACTGGAAACCAGACTGTGAACAAGCCTTTACACAGCTAAAGGAGGCACTATGCAGTGCTCCTGTGTTGGCCAGTCCAGACTACAGTAAGCCATTTATAGTCCAGACAGATGCCTCAGATGTGGGTATTGGGGCAGTACTTGGTCAGACTTCTAACCAAGGGAAAGATCACCCAATAGAGTACCTAAGTAAGAAGTTGCTTCTCAGGGAACAGGCCTATTCCACAGTCAAAAAGGAATGTATTGACCTGGTGTGGGCACTGAAGAAAGTGGAGCCATACCTGAACGGGAGGCACATTTTTTTTTTTTTAGTTTTTGTTGACCAGGTAAGTGCACTAGACAAATCCTGCCCACTTTCAGGCACGACCCGGGGAGGGGGATACAGATGAATGCAAACTGACCTTGAACCAGATTAAGCTGTTGGTGGTATTGTTAGTGAATGAGGGAAAGTTGGCCAGGGCGCCGGGGAAATTCCCCTACTCTTTTTGATAAGTGCCATGGGATCTTTAACATCCACCTGAACTACCACCAGTCCAGGCAGATGGGACCTCAGTTTAACATCTCATCCGAAAGACGGCACCTCAGAAGTGCAGCACCCCTCTCATGCTGCACTACAGTGTCAGTACTGGGACATTAGCCCAAGTGCCAGATGTGGGAACTGAACCCACAGCCCCCTGATCTCCCAGCTTCAGAGGTGAGTGTGCTGCCTACTGAGCCACTGACACTGAGGTACAGATGGATCATAATCCCCTGGTTTGGCTGTCACAGACGGGTAAGACGAATGGTAGGCTTATAAGATGGAGCCTTGCCTTAGAGGGCTACGATATGATCATTACTCACAGGGCAGGATCGGTGAATGTCGATGCAGATGGGGTGTCATGCCTGTTAGAGCAGTGAACTGAATTTGTGAAACTCATCCCATGCATAGGAATGGATTCCCACAAATTCAGTCTAGGAAGGAGAGGTGTGGAAAGAACAGTCTTCTGTCAGTTCTTATTTGTATATAATTTTGTTTTATATATATGTTTTGCAAGGAATCCCTGCTTAGGAGCCATGCCAGTGAGCAAAGCCTCATGGGATGTTGAGAGAGAGATCGAATTTTTAAAATGTTCTGTCCTCTCTCTGACCTGTATGGAAGCAGTTGGCTTGAAGGAAACTAACACACATCTGCCAAAACCTGTGTAACCATTAAAAACTCATGTTCTCAGAGATCTGGTGCTTTAATCAGTGAAAATATTGCATTTTATGGGGTAACATAAGGGAAGCTGTTTTTGGCAGGCCTATGCCAACTTTTACTATGTGAAATAGCTCATCAGGATGTTTTTCCGAAACATCAAAAGGGGGTAATTCTAACTTGCCATAAACCATGCTGTAATTCACTTATGAGAAAACATACTTTTTTTATCATTGGAATATTGCTGAGGCTGCAGATTTCAAAGAGGCAGTGGGCTGGTAATATTTGGACTTGTGCAGTGGTATGTGACTGATTAAGTATGCAGGAATGAGAGTGACCTCACAGCCAGCAGCAGCATCACAGAGTTGAGACCTCACAAGCTGGGTGGGACACTTTTCTCTCTGATATTGTCAAGTTGCTGAAGGAACATTGCATACTTCTGTGTTTAGTCTTCCAAGACAGACACTTTGGTTCCGGAACTCCTAGGAGACACTTCTGCAAGGATTGGTAACTATAGCCTGGATTAGTTACCAACTGAAACTAAGGTAGAATTTAATTAATCAGTTGCAAGGCTCTTTGTTTCTGTATAATTGTCCAGTTTTATTTTTCTGACTACAACCTGAATTTATATATGCTGTTTTAGTGTACTGTATTTATTTACTATTTTTTTCATCTTAGTAAACTTTTGTTTTTACTTAAAACTCTGCCTGAAACTTACTCATTTTGGGTGTGAATGGTGGAACAGTATTAATTATCTAACACAACTGTGATATGCTTAGGGTGTCATCATATGCAGCCAAACTGTGAAGGATCTGTGTAGGGATCTGGCAGGTTAAGGGAAAATACCAGAGTCTCAATTGAGTTGGCAGGGGGTTGTGAACCAGGCTGGTATATGCCCTGTGGGGAGAAGACCAGTTCAGGCTATCGCACTGCTTTTCCCGAAGAGGGTATACTAACATACTAACATACTATTTGCCAGCAGATTAGGCCTTATGGTCTATCGAGTCTGCTCGAACCTTAGATCCTTAGTTGGGTGCCGAGACCCTCCCATCCCTTGTGCTTCAGAAACCCGTATCATCCATCCCCACCTCCCTGGGACAGGCCATCATCTGATACATCCACTTTCTGTGTCTGTCCCACCCTCTCTTGAAGCCCTCCACTGTGGATCTCTGAACCAGCTCACCAGGCAGTGCATTCCAAGGGTCCACCACCCTCTCAGTGAAAAACCTTCTCCTCTTTTCTCCTCTCACCCTTCCACCTTCCAACTTCAAACCATGCCCTCTGGTGATACCTCCCTGCTTTAGTCTAAAGATCCCCTCCATGTTTACCCTATTTATTCCCTTGAGGTACTTGAAGACCTCAATCATGTCCCCCCTGTCTCTCCTCTCCTCCAATGAAAACAGGCAGGGCCCCTTAAGTCTGTCCTCATACGTCAAATCCCCTAGCCCTCGTATCATCTTTGTTGCCCTCCTCTGTACCCTCTCCAGGAGCTGTATGTCCCTCTTCAAGTGTGGTCTCCAGTACTGTACACAGTACTCAAGGTGTGGTCTAACCAGTCTATTGTATAGCGGCAGAATCACTTCCTTGCTCCTAGAGGTGATCCCCCTTATGATGCATCCCAACATCCTGTTTGCCTTGCTAGCCGTTCTCCTGCACTGCTCAGAGTTATTCATACATGCATCCACCATGACCCTGAGGTCTTTTTCCCCTATTGAGGCCTCCAGCGCCTCCCCTCCCAGGGTGTACCTGTGTTTAGGGTTTCCCAGACCAAGATGCAACACCTTGCACTTGGTGATATTGAAATTTAATTTCCATGTGTGAGCCCAGCTTTCCAGGGTGTCCAGGTCCCCTTGCAGGGCCAACCTCCTCTCTTCTCCCTCAACTACTGCTCCCATCTTGGAGTCATCCATGAAGAGACTCATTTCACACCCTATACCCTCCCTGATGTCCGATATGTATGCATTAAACAGGATCGGACCCAGGACCGAAAGGCGGTAATTTCATCATCCAACCTCCTAGGTTCGAGAGCTCCCCACAGACCACTACTCTCTGAGTGCGTCCAGCTAGCCAGTTTTCAATCCATCTGACCATCAAAGGGCCTACTCCTAACCCCATCAGTTTCTCCACCAGACCATTGTGGGGGACAGAGTCAAACGCCTTGCTGTATGATAACTTGTATCCTTTACCTGGGTGTACTAGCCAGGAAAGGGTTCATATTTGACCCCAAAACTCAAGACTGGTAGTGTGCCCTGACCCAAAGCAAACAGGAGAGTATCCCTGTTTGTCCTCTATCACAATTAGCACTTAAAGGGGTGGGCACTGTGAACTCAGTGGACCTGACCCCAGGAGTGGGTTTGTGACAATATTAACATAGCTTAATCCCACCCCCTGTCATGCTTTAGTCCTTATATAACACATGTTTATCTTTTTTAGCCCATTTGCTTCAAACAGTTGTTCTTAAGAATAACTTTTTTTACCAAATCCGTCAATCAATTTAACCAAAACATTAAGAACAACATTTTCCTATTAAAACTGTCAATCAAAAACTGCAATTACATTACAAACACACACAGCTGCTGTTTTAAACAGCAACTGAAACTATTTGTATCTCAGTTGCTTTTCAGTGCTGTTTTCATTGGATTCCAAAATACATTTTTACAAAATGAGATAATCCTTGTATAACACAAAATAAAAATAAACAAAAAAAACCCACAAAGTTCAGAACTGGCTGATTTTTTTTTTTTACCTCCTGGGTTCTGTGACATCTGGAGTTCTCACACTGCTCTCGAGCTCACATAATGTCACAGAACACACTGGGTGTTAAGAAGTAGCCAAACTGAGCCTGAGGTTAATTATTCTGTATCTGGGGGACATATTCAGAGCCAGAGAATTGTGCCACACAACATAATGCACCGTGCAATGAGATGCTCAATAGGAAAACAATACAATATTCAGCAGTCGTGCAGTGAAATGAGAGTGCACAAATTCAGCTGAATATGGCAATGATATACCATCATGCAAACAGCACAGAGTAGAGCAGCAGCTCAGGACTGAATATGGAGAGCCCAGAACTGGAAAAGATGAGCCAAGCACAGAGGTGTGCACAAAGGACACCCACACAAAACACCAGTGGAACAGCCAAGGCATGAATGTGGGACAGCAACACCAGCCACACAGCCACAACAGAATGCCCAGAAGCTGCGGGGGTTGAAGGGAAACAGACAGGGCATGCATGCAGCACACATAGCCAGAAGTCCCAGTGCTCACACATGACAAATATGCACACAGGGACTGGAACAAGCAATGCCTGACACCCGTGAACAGGATCAAGTTGGTGACCCTGACCCAGCACATGCACATCACAGCAATGAATGAACAGGCAACAAGCAGAAAACGTATCAAAGTTATTTATGGAAATGTAAAAGAAACAGAACAACAATGAGAAACATACAATGGCAGGATCAATAGGAACCTCACAACAGCATAAATGAAAAAGGAACAGGTACTAGGGCAAAACATCACAGGAAACAGGGATCAGGGAACAGGTGTAACTGGGAACAGGGGAAGAAAGGGTCAAAAGGGGAGTGGGGCAGACAGGCAGGGACATATGTAAAGAACTATGTACAAAGTCCAAGGGCCACATGCAGCCACAATGGCCATAGCAGGCCTGAATCCATGCTTTAGGGATACCCTGCAGTCCCTCATGGTCAGTGCCTCCGCCCTCTGCACAGCAATGGCCCAAATCATATTGGCAGCACCCTGCCACACTCTTGCCATATTGTACCTCACTGCCTGTGGGAGGGCCGCAAACTGCAAGGAGATAGTCCATAGGATGGGTACCACTCACCGCCTAGGTCCCAGAACAGGACTCTGTCCAGAGGTCCTCCCATGAGGAACAGGTTGAGTCAGGCGTGAGCCTGCAAAGCAAAACACAGACTCAGGAGATCAGCACAGGGAGGTGCACAACACCAATCCCCCCCAGCAACAGGAAAGGCACACATGTGCATGCACAGCATGGCACCATTATTCCACCACCAAGCACCACTGGCAAGGCAGTGTTGTGCATAGCATGCACATGGTGCACACCCAGGCCAGCAGCGCAACATAGATCGGCAGTGCCACAGTGTTCCCCCCAGTGACATGGACACTCACGTGAAGGCAGCGCAAGCCATGTGCGACACAGCACATCACTGACACAGAATGTGCCCAGCCCATCATGACAGGTGTGCAGCATGCAGGCTGAGAGTGGACACGCATGCACAGTGCAGCATGGGCACAATTACACACAACCCAATAGCCTGTGCAGTACACAGGACAGTGGTGCCTGGCCGTGCACATCAGCACAACCATTGCAAGCACACCAGCTGGGTAATGCCACCAGTACACGGGTGCATCATCAGCCAATGCCCCCGAAAGAGAGACCACAGCTGGAAAAACATCAATGTGGATATGAGTGCATGGTACACAGGGCATGGTGAGGGCAATGCAGCGCAACATGCAGATGCAGCAACAGGAAGCAAACGATGTGAGGACAATGTGCACTATACCATGTGCCACCACCCACGCCACTGTGCATGACATGGAAACCAATGTGTGGCCGCACATGCAACACAGCATGCCACGCTGCAGAGGTCTGGACTGGAAATCCCTGCCCACCACCCACGGCTGACACAAGCAAACACAAAACTGTCAATGGACACTGCGGACATGTACAGTGAAGCTCGTCAAGACAAGACACAAATGATCAGCTGTGTGCCACACTCAGCAGCATGCTGCAGCAGAGCTACTGTGGAAAACAGTGTACTACCAATGGCAACTAGTCCCATGTGACATGCAGGACACTGTGACATTCACATCATCCTGGCATGATGACAGGGAATAAATCCCATTGGGAGTACATTGCTCACTGCAGTAACCCAGCTGCAGCGGACAAACAGAATGCTATACAAGTGGGTCTCATCCTGGCGAGACTTAGTGTACAATGTCCAGTGATGGTGTAGAGGCCAGAGCCAGCACAGGAACAATGCAAATAACATGCAGTACAGCATTGCAAGGGACAGTATAGAGTGCAATCTGGACATGGTGTAAGTGAACATCGCAAGGTGGGTACAAGGTGCAGGAGGTGGCACAGGCATTGGACCACCGTGGAGTGACAACCCATGCAACAGCAGCTGCCCTGGGCATAGGCATGATAACTGACCCAGCATGTGTACAGCTGTACATGGGGGGATAGAAGCATGACCCAGATGACATGATAGTGTGTGGGTACACATGAGTGGTATGGCGGACAGAGGAATGCTATGTGTGAGTGACACCCAGCAGTGGATGCACAGTGCTGAACCACAGGATGGCTGGACCTGTGTGCAGAATGGAGACGTGCTACATGACTGTGTACTACACATCCCTGAGGCATGTTCACATGCGAGGACCAAGAATGCCACATGCGCAGGGGACCGCAGTGGACACCACAGAGGTAGGACTGGTACATACGTGTAACCAATGTTTTCATCAGTATGGTGTGTGTGAACCACTGGCAACAAGGGCTGCTGAGGTACACAATGACAGCCCACATGCCACAATGGTGTGCAGTGGGAGTGACCATGGCACACCCAGATGGCAACTCCATGGCCAACACAGGTATCCGGGAACACCTGTGCAACTTGTGGAGGCACTGAGATTCCATCTGTTGGATGGATGCACCCTGGGGTGTGTTGTGTGCCTAACCATGTGCCAAGCCCGTGCATGCACTATGCATGATGCATGTGCCAATGGCATGCCCATGGAAGGCATGTGACCACAGTGTGCATGTCCACCACGTGACCATGCGCGATGGCACGTGCACAGTCAGAAACAGGCTATGTGATCACCACATCTGTGAGCATATGCCAAGGGACAGCAGCATCTGTGCATACCAAAGCAGTGAATGTGTGGTGCTGTGGTTGTGTAGCGTGGCCACATCATGGTGACAGAGACTGTGCTGCCACATACCTGTACTTTGTGGGGTGCATGCAATGGCACCGAGTGCAACAGCTGTGACAACAAGCGATGCATGTGCACAGCATGCCACCACTGTGCCACACATGTAAGCCATGCATATCATGGTGCATGGCCCAGCTGGACCGTGACACTGCCAGGCGGACCCATGATGTGGACTAGAGGGCACACATGGATGTGAGTAGGCCAGACATGAGAATGTCTGTGTGACCGACCTGCAGTGGTACTTCGTGTACATGTACCGTGTGTGTGTGTGTGTGTGTGTGTGTGTGGCCTGTCAGGAACAGCAGTATATGACATGCATGCATACACACTTATGTGTCCTGTTGGTGCAGGTGCCTTCAACCATGCTCCATCCTTCACAGTTCTGCAGGCCTCACTGCCTGGTTCCCTGGGTACCTGTTGCCCAGTCTGCAGGGGAGACAAATGCTTGAGGGTGCAGTTAGTAACAGGTATCACACACAACCCCCCCCATGGTGCTGGTATGTGCTGTGGTCCTGTCTGTGATCTGACCTGTGTGGCACACACTTTACAGCATGTCCAGCTGTGTACTGTGTGCTGGTGGCAGGCAGTGCATTAATTCAAGTACTGCAGTTTGCATGGAGCCATGGCAGGCACTGCAAGCGTGCGCACCATGCAGTGGCAATGGGTGCACCACAGATATGGTCCCCCAACACAGCATGCATCCCTGCACTGGTCTGTGGCACTGCATGGTGCACAGGATACTGGGACATGCACAATAGAGGGTATGGCTATCTGAACGGGTACTGTGTTACAGTGATGCAGGCACACATGTCACAGCACTAGGCAGAAATGCTGGTATGACACGGTGCTGTACAACCATGCAAGGTAATGACCATGTGTGTGCAGGCGTGCATGTGCAAATGCCGTGTAACCTGCATGCAGTGACGGTGGAGGCCACATGTGTTTGTCTGTAACCCTGCCCACAGTCCATGCCATCCGCTCACCAGTCATGCCATGTTTGGCCACACCACAGTAACCAAGCGGCCTGCGTACATGCAGTTCCAACACATGGCAAAAAGCAAACCATGCTGATACATGACACAGGCATTACTACATGCCTGGGCTTGGCACTGTACCATCCCGGACCATGTCCTTGTACCCCGCCAATCGCTGGTGGTTCTGCCGGTGTAGGTCACCATAACAGTGGTGACACTGCTCCCCACTGCGCACAATGCCCATCCTGTGGGACAGGCCACATGTCACCCTGGCCCACACCTCTGACCTTGGAGTGTCGAGGTCATCAGTGCCAAATATGCTGCCCTCCAGTGGCACCATGAGGTCCACAAGGTTGGCCACCTCCACATATGACCATCTCTGGTCCCTCCTGGCACCAGCAACAGCTCCTCCTGCCCTCGCCATGCTACCAGTGCAACCACCTGTGCTGCAGCTAGCTTAGGCCTGGGTAGGGTGTGTTCCGCAATATTTGTGCAGTTCCCGGGTACAGGCTCAGTGCAGGCCGCATGTGTTAGTGCCATGCATTAGCATGATAGCCATCCAGGGGAGCTACTATGCATGTGTGATGACATATGCGTTGGCAGCAGTGAAGGGTTATGACCTGCGCTAATGTACATGCGCGACCGCCCATGTTGTGTAGGGCAGCTGTGGTAGCGCGGTTCACTCGAACAGTGCTGTCACACTTGCGTGGTATGGCAGTACATGTCACATCTGCGCCAGCACAGCATAGCGCGATTGACTGACATGTCACCTCCTGTGCACGGTGTACCAGCAGAATGTGCCATGGGATAATCCACACACATGCGACAGCGTGATTGCAAACAGTATGCGCTGTGTGATGGACCACAATATTCAGCCTGCATATGCAAATGGGCTGCTTAACGTGCCCCTGCACATCCATGGAATTAGCATATCATTACAGTGAGTGGATCCGCCCAGTCCCATATAGATTAGCATAAGATGGCCATGCACCACCCTGCAGTGTGATGTACACAAGGAACTGCACCCTATAAGGTAGGCCTTTCACTCCATTTACTTGTGTGCAGCAACCTGTATTCTGAGAGACTTTTGTGCCACTCATAGGGCACAGCTGCCATGGCTTATGCAGTGTTTTGTATTTGCTACAGCACCTCTGATACTGTCTGGTAGGCATCGCAGACCTAATTACATACTCGATGAGCTGATGGCCCTGACTGAGGCTTATATCCTGCGTGAGGCAATCCTTTGTAGGAAGGAGGGGACACACCAGGACTGTGATCAGACATGGGTGGAGGTTGCTGAGGCAGTGAATGCCCAGGGTCCATACAACCATATGCCACAGGAATGTAGGAAGCGTGCCAGTGGACTGCACCTCAGGACAAAGGAGCATCTGGCACAGGTGCGCAGTGACAAGCAGGCCACAGGCAGGGGGCCACCGACTGCACCAGAGCTGACAGTGCATGAGGCACTAATGGCCACCACCTTCCAGCCAAAGTCCCTGCATGGTGTCCAGGGTGGTGGATGAGAGACTGGACTAGCACCACCACAGAGATGTGAATATGATTTTGTACTGTGGGGGCATCACCTGCATGGTTTACCACCTGTATTGTGTGTGTGCTGCCACTCCACATGTCTTGCATCCCTGCACACCCCACGACCACACCCAGCTGCTGCATGTGACATATGCACTCACATGTACACGGCACTCCTGCAACACAATACTGCGCATGGCACACATAGGGGGTATGGCTGTCCAGCACAGACTGTAATGGCACATGTCCAGCATTGTATGTCTGCCTGACGTGGCCTTGTGGTCGCACTCACACATTTGTTCCTTCACCTTCCACAGCTGCGGAGAGGTCAGGAACAAGCGACATGACAGCAGGATACGATGCCATTACACACAGTCCCACAACAGTCCACAGTGGTGCAACCCATGCCAGGCCATGTACAACACTGACAGACAGGCAGGCATGGATCTCTGGTGCTATGCACACCTCTGCTGCAGTGTTACTGCAGGTGGGCAGTGTAGCTGGCAGAGGTGGTGGTGCCGGGGGTGTATTTGCAGAGGCAGCCAGCTCCGGGGATGCCTATGATGATTATGTTGATGATGGTGATGACGATGCCGAATACTCCGAAGCTTGTGCAGTTGATTACAGCTGCTGGCTTAGTGGACGATGATGACACCACAATGCCGCAGGACACGCAACAACTGGAGTGGGATGTCCTGGATGATAATGACCCTGACAAGGTGCTTGCCAGTGATACAATGGATGCGGACACCTTCATCGGCACAGTCATCCAGGATACAGTGCTGCCTGTACCTCCTGGCAGCACTGTGTGTGCCTCCATGTCCACAGCCGTACGTCACACACATGACCCTCTACAGAACATTGAGCAACATGCATGGTGGACTGCTGTGCCCAAGCCGGACATGTTGTTGCACATGGATATGGCCATGCAGAAGTGCACATCCAACACCATTCCAAATGCACCTTCTGAGTGGGCACTGGGCCAGCAGCAGTCACAGCCCTCGTGTGAAAATAGCATCACTGATGGGCAGCCACCCCCCTGTGCAGCCTGTTGGCCCTGCACCAGTATCACTACCCACACGGTGCAGGGCACCCAGCCCATCCTATGGTCGACCAGTGGAACAGGTCCAGGGTCAACTCTTCCAGGACCCAGTGCTTGCCGCCCATAACATCCTGCTGAGGTCGGCTGTGGATACCCGGGTGCACCTGCATGGGGACCTTGTGGCACTGCAGACAACCTTGTGCCATAATGAGGAGCATTGCTCTGTGAGACATGCAGAGCACATGGGTGCAATTGCTGCCAACACAGAGACACTGTGGGATATTGCTGCGGCATTCTGTGAGCACGTGGTGGCAGGGCCTGGGCACAGTGTGCAACACACCCCAGCGCATGCCTTCGATGTTACAATGTGCACCCCCATGTGCCCCCCACCAGGCTTTGCAGATACGACACCCTCCCCTCTTACACTTCCATTCCACATTGCGACATCTGGTGCCGGTTTAGCATTCATGGTGACCACACCTGCCCGTGGTCAACCATACTCCCTCGGCGAGTCTGTCACATGGGCCCAGGTCATGGCACATGGGCTGGACTGCCCAAGTGGAAGCAATACTGCTACATGTGCCTTACCCTGGTCACAGGTGTCAGCTGCGGCCACAGCACATGGCATGGCCCTGGGGCTTGTCCAATCCCAGTGTGGATCCATCCTTGTGCATGGCAGGTGCACTAAGCAGACATGAGGTACCACTCTACACTACAGTGCATCCGTGATGTGGTCTGTCAACGGTCATTGCGCACCTGCACGCCCGTCCCCCCGTGCCTGTCACATCTCCCCCCCCAGTGCTGCGGTGTCACTGGACATGACTGCCTTGTGACTGTTGACTGCAGTGCGTGTTGCTGTTGGTCTGTCATGGGGATGATGGGTGTATTTGGTCACACTGCCAGGTGTATCTGACATCAGCGGTACTGACCCATGCAACCGATGGTGCCCTGCCCATTCCACTTGGTGTGTCACATTCACCTGTCATGTCTAGTGTGCAGGCCACTCTTCGTTTGCTGTGTGTGCCACAGTGGGCACTGCAGGGCCCATAATGTAGGTATGCATGTCTGTTGCCTATGTGTGTTATTCATGTCACATGGTTACCTGGCTATTGTCACACACCCAACTGACATACTCACTGCCTGGCTCCGAAGTGTTCCCTGATGATGGTGTCCCTGTGCTGCCACCGCTTTGCAGCCATCCGTGCATTGCCCTTCTCCTGCTGTGGCTGTATCTCCCCTCCTGTTGGTTCCACTTCCTCTGCCATGTCACCTTCCTGGTCCTGTAACATTATTCCACGGTCAAGGGCCATATTGTGGAGCATGCAACAGGCCAGGAATATGTCACAGACCTTCTGTGGGCTGTACGGTAGTGCACCACCCGACCGGTCCAGGCATCTGAATCACATCTTTAGGATGCAGAACACTCACTCAGTGATGTTTCTTGTCCTGGTATGTGCACCATTGTATCTTTCCTCTGCCTCGGTCATGGGTTGCAGGATGGACATTATCAGCCATGGCCACAGGGGTATGCACTGCCACCTGCAGATGGATGGCAGATGTGTTGTTACTCAGTACCATGTAGCCCTGCCGCATGTGGTCCTGCCCTCCCATGATGCCTGACCACCTGTTCAGTACTTGTCTGCACCCTCTGTGGTATCAGCTTGTACCCACTTCTTGCGTTGTCTCCCTTGTCACATTGGCAACACTGTCTCACTGTTTGCATGTGTGCCTCCCTACCCCCCATTGCTGCCACACTTTGCATTCCGTGTGTGTGTCCACACCCTTTTTATCACTCATACACCCAATGTTGTGTGCTGCATGACTGTATGGTGTGTCAGCATTCCCAATCTACCCGTTTGCCTGTTGCTGCTGTGTTGGCTGCACATCAGCTACCACACATTGTCACCTGCCCTACTGTCCATTCATCACACATGGTTGGACCTTGTGCATGCCCTGCTGCTTGGCTACCTACTACACACACTGTACAACCTGCATGCCTGTGCAGCCTGTGTTCTGTGGTGCACCGTGCTGCTGTTGTGCTGCACTCACTCACAAGATGGCCACCGGACAACTGCCTGGTTTTGAAGCAGTGGCACAGGTCCAACTGGTGCCAGATATAGGCGTCATGTGCACTCCCAGGGTAGTTAGCATACACATACATGATGCACCCTGTGGCACTGCACACCACCTGGCAGTTGATGGAGTGGAAGCCCTTGCAGTTACGGTATTGTTCACTGTCAATGCCAGATGGTGCACGTAGGGCCACATGGGTACAGTCTATTGCACCAAGTACACCGGGTAGGTGTGCAACCCTGTGGAAGGTCCTACTTTGCTTCTGTCTGCTCCGCTGCCATGCTGGGGAATCTTATGTACTCACCAGCATGTCGCAGCAGAATGTTGAGGAACTGAGTGAGGAGCCTGGATGTGGCTGACTGTGTTATGCCAGTGGTGTCCCCCAACGGCATCTGGTGCCTGCAGCTCATCATTGACCAGCTCACAGAGCTGTCTCAGCATTGCCCTGTCTAGTCAGTACTGGCCCAGGATCTCTGTGTCCATCAGTTGTTTGATTATGATGCATGACTGGTACTGTCTATGCTGGGCATACCACCTATGAGCCCTCCATCGGCCATCCTGTTGTTCCCTCAGTCTCTCACATCAGCCAGGACAGCAGTCATGCCAAACACTAGGCCTGACATTTCTCTCCTGCCTGCTGCTTTTTGTGCTCTGTGGTTGCCTCTCTTACAGTCTTTCCCTGTGTCTCACGGTCAGGGTGTAACTCCTGTGTGTGGCACTGGGTGGATTGCTGGCTTAGATCTGCCTTTTGTAGTCCTATCTTTACAGGATCGCGCATATGTCATGTGCATTGGCTCACTAGCGCAATCCAGTTTAATATATGGTTGCGCAGCGTATTCATGTACATGCCCCTCATTTATTGCACAGTACAGCCTCTTATTGCACTGCTGCACAGTCACATTTGTGTGGTGCACGTCTACTGAGTATATCTCTGTTGTGCATTTCTGTGCTTGTGCTGAGCATCTGTCCTGTGCCACTCAAGTGTTCTCAATGTGGGGGCCTTATACTTTTCCTACCAGCTCAAGCCTATGCACTGGATATTCAAACAATGTAGCATCACACTGTGGTCTGCACCTGGAAAACAGGTGAATTACTAATAGTGCCATATTGCAAGGCACAGTTAGTGCCTGAGCCAGCCATCTTTGCATATCACATAAGTGCCTTGCATGTACGTGGCCTAGCATATTCATAGGTTTGAGGAGGTGGTAACCAGATGTTAGCACCTTGATACTTAATGCCTCCACAGATCTAGTTTTATCCATGTACATGCTAGTGTGCCCCACCTGTTGGCAGCATCAATCCAGACATAACAGAACATACATGATGGAATCCTCCCTCTCCATGCCCAGTATAATTATGTTGTCTTGTTATATTGTCTGTTGGTTCTTTATTTAAAATAATATAAGCTAACAGCTGAACTTAAGTATGCTTTGACATAATTGTGGCTTCCCAATGGTTTATTTTGCACTGTTGTAAGGAATTTATTTCCTATAAGAGAGACAGACAGAGATCAGTAACAAATCTAAAGGGGAAAGCTCAGGTTATTATATTAGTCTGTTATAAAGCCCCTTACTGTGACCTGGCATTCCCTGGTAGTCTAGTGTCAACTCCTTCCCCTGCTCAGTATTGACTATTGTTCACTGTTTTCATACTTTCATTTTTGTGCCCAGTATTTTGTACTGATATACTCTGGCAGTCAAGTGGATACCCCACTCCCGATCCTCATGCCTATATGAAGGTTTAATGTTTTTCTGTCTTGTTGATAATTTACTGTTTATCAATTTATTCTTTAAACATTCTTGAACTGTATATTTTGACATACTTATTTCCATTCTATTGTATCTTATCCTCTGTATTTTGTGTCTGTTCTCTTCTCCCCCCCCCCCCAATGGATGCATCTGGAAATGAGCTGTTATCAGCTCAGTATGTCTTTCCTGTTAAAACATTTGAAATTAATCAAGCAATAAATAAATAAATAAATATATAAGATACCACCCCTCCGCTGTGGCCCAGAGACAGTGGCTGACACTTACCCGCCACTTACTAGTGCTGATAACTGCCATCTGCTGAACACAATCACTGAGGTGCAATCTGTGTTGGATATCAGATATACTGTCCATGAACATACAGTAGAGTTTGGATTTATTGCTCTACACCTTTGCCCTAGCCATAACTGTAATTCTGTATGCAGGAATGGCAAAATAAGTATAGAGTATCAAGGATACCATCTAGGGATGATAAGATTTTGGAATCTGGAATTGGATTTAAAGAGCTAGTGTACTGCTTGGAATTAATAGTAATTTTCAGATGCAGTCATCAATCACTTCCAGTATCTGAAGTATTTCTTTATTTTCTGCCTGCTAATTAGAAGATTTTCCACCTGGCAGTACTGAGGTGATATGTGGAGCAGCACTCTGTCTGGAGGAAAAAAAGGTCAGTTCTGTCCCTCCCACTACATCATCAGAAATGAGACCAAACACCTTGATGCACCACAGTCCTTGTAGCCTGAGCAGTGACTCTCACAAGCTGCCAATTAAAATGCAGGAAATCGTGACATCACTAGTAACCAGGGAGAGTCAGTCCCCGCAGCTTCATGTGAAAGTGAAACCTGGCAGTAAGAAAAGATTCTCATTGGCTACTAGTGATGTCATAGTCAGTAAGGTTTCAGTATTGATGTAGTGAGAGGAACAGAACTGACTTTTTCCCTCCAGACAGAGTGCTGCTCCACACATCACCCCAGTACTGCCAGGTGGAAAATCTTCTAATTAGCAAACAGAAAAGAATAAATACTTGCGATACAAGAAGTGGTAGCTGACCACATCTGAAAGTTACAATTAATTGCAGCCAGTTTTCAGGCAGAACACTAGCTCTTTAACTGGATTCTGGTCCAAAATTAGTTTAAAAGTAGTCCCAAAATCCTAATTCCAAAATTAGAGTTTTGGGAATTGGTATCGGAATTGAAATCTGAATCAGAATCCAACTCCTATTCTGGTTCCAGTTTCCATCCTGTAGGCAGAAAGGACACTTACCGCCCACTGCCTTTCCTTCCATTGCAGTTGCTGGCAGCCTCGGAGGGTTACCACTGGTAGCATTGTCAGTATGCCTCAGTGGTACCCTGCTTGGAACTGGATTTTGGATTCAGATTCTGATGAGGAAACTGAATCAGAAGCAGAATTGGATTATTTTGAAATCCTACTGTATGTCTGATGATGGATTGAATTTTATTGATTCCAATAACCCTAATACCATCCCTCTTATGACCCTACAAGTGGGTCCCTTGAGCACTCCCCTGAAATAAGATTTTAAGGAGGGAGCACCTGGTTGCCACAGTCTTTCTGTGATGGGTGATTGAGGGGTTCTTGCTGGCTGTTTGTCAAATTAGCATAATTAGTGGTGCACTGCTTTTGTGGCTCCCTTGTCAATTCTAACAGGAAGCCAGTAGCGAGACTGCGTTGTAATTTTTATAACACCGCTACATAAAAAAGGGTGAATCAGTGTTAGATGAGTTAGAGCCGAGCGAGTGTATGCTGAAAAGAAACAGAGTCTGTTAAAAATGAAACTTCAGAAGTGGCATATTGATTTGCTTTGTTATGGGGCAGATTAGCATGGCACGTTTCACCTGGGTATTAGTCTAAGGTAACTGTATGGGTGCTAACCTGTCTCAGCCAATCAGCAACCAGGATTTCCTCTACTAATTTTATAAATCCACAACTCAATGCCATAGTAATACCTTTGCTACTAAACATGAATGAATGAATGAATGAATGAAGCGAAACAAACAGCTGCACCTCACATTTATTCTTTGGTAACCAGGTAAGAGCCACTAAGCACAAATGCTTATTTTCAGGGGTTAATCAGGAGCATTGGGGAGGTTAAGTGACTTGCTCAGAGTCACACAGTATGCAAGTGAAGGTTGTTAGACTTAAATACCAAGCTCATTCACAGCTCATTACTCTAATCTCCAGGCTATACTGACAGCCCCATTTAAATATGAAGTTGCTAAATGGCAGGAAAGCCTTAACAAAATCTTCAAAAATGTAAATATTTTTTCATGCAGTTCAGAAGTGGTGCAGAGATGAACATCTAAGAATTTCTCATTCGGAGCTCTCTATCATAAATGAGTACATTTTAAAATGTAGCTATGCCCTTTAAATGTATTAGTATAGTTAAAACAGAATTAGTACACTTTAAAGAGCTACTGACACCTCAAGGAAAACTTTTATAAAGATAATAATTAAGTACAATTCTGCCTGCATCCCATTTATGTTTTGTATATTTCTCCTCCCCATTATTTATTACTAAGAACATTTGCATGAATATACGATCTTTATCACTTAGAGTTCCTTTAGAGTCCGTCTGCCTCAACAGCTTACTCAAGCACAAGACTTTTTTATTGATTGACTACAAGTCTGTACAAATACATTAAAAACAAACACTTTAAAATATGGCATGATATTTTAGTATAACAGGATTTCTCCAAAGTGCAAGAATTCAAATGAATGCTGTTACAAATATTTAAGTTTTCAAAATGCTAAGAACAATGGACAATCGATTGCATATCCTATATAGCCTTTAGGCTCTAAAGAAATTCATTGCATAATTTACTTGGTGCACAAATTAACAATTCCCTAATATCTAAAATATAAATATATAAAATACATTTAAATAAGCTACGATATCTCAACAACAAATCCCATTGCTTTCTTGCATCACTTTATAAATTCAGTGTTGATAAGTAACCACATATTTTTTGTAAAATATCTGGATTTTTCTGTATTAAACAAATACAAAATCATTTGATCAGGAGGGAAGCCAAGACCCCCCAAAACTGTGCTGAGCCATTCCCGACTCCTTACAGAGTAAAACAGGCATAGAAGGGAATACATGTTTCAGGTCAGCTTCATTATTTGTATCACATTTACAATACAAACTTGTGTAACCTGGTATTTTCTGAAAAACGTTTATATAATTAGCACTGTAAAGTTCTTTTCGGAATCTGGTAAAAAGCTATCTTTGGGTAGGGTTAAATAGGATTCTTAAATATGGCTCTAGTTGATGTTTAGTTTTTAATAGTTTATACCTTGTATAATATTTGAACTTTTTTAAATGCTGTAAATCCATTATTGTTACTGTATCCCTTAATCTTTTTTTTTTTTTGCAGTACTGTCTCTGCCTTCAGTCTTAAATAGATCTCATAGAAAAGGTGACCAAGCCCCGTTGGGAATACCACTTTTTTAATTAGTTGAATATATGAAGAAGTAAAACCCCTGGTAGAGTAGCCTATTTGTTCCTCCAAACATATCCTTGGCAATCATGATGACTGTACTTGAAATAATGTTAATAAAAATAATATCTGTCTCTCCTTTATTAACGTAGATAGTGGATATGTGTCCAAGTTCTAGCCTGAGAATTTCATCTGGAACTGATTGTGGCAACATCAGTATGTGTCTGTATAGTTGTTTAATAATGACTTCTAATGGTTTAACTTCCGTGAATGCCCAGATCTCTGCCCCATAGCCATTTTGATATCTTTATTAACAGACCATGGACCGTAGTGCACTCAGTTCTGCCCAGTTTAAGTTTCACCCCCAGATTAGGGCTTCCTCAGAGCTCAGCTGTAATGAAGATATCGAAATGGCTACAGAATAAAGTATTTGGTGTGAATGGAACTGAATTTCCTGTTCTTTTGTCTCAAAAATGAGGGGCGAGTGTGCTTTCTTTAAACATTACAGGACAGCTGTTACATTCATGAGGTGGTGTAAAAAAATGGCTATGTTCCAGGGATCCTAGGGCAGATCCAGGGATCCTAGGTCAGATAGTTAGGCTCCAGGATCAGATAGTGATGGATCCTAGGTTGAATCCAGGGATCCTAGGTCAGATCCAGGGATCCTAGATCAGATAGTTAGGATCTGGGGTCAGACAGTGATGGGTCCTAGGTCAGATCCAGGGATCCTAGATCAGATAGGATCAGAGTTGGATCTGTTGCTAGGATCCATGTTTGTTGCTAGGATCCACAGGATCCACAAGGTTTGTAGGATCCATGCACTGGATCCCAGAAGGTAGGTATCTGGCCAAATGGGAAGCATCTGTTGATATCCTAGTTTTTAGGATAGTATCTGAGCAAAACTACTCCCAAATGTTTGGCCAATCCTGGCCCGGTGGCGCTGAGGGTTGAGGTACTGGACACCACACCTCGCACCATGCCGGTGACCCGGGTTCGGGAGCGAACTTGGGCCACCGGAGGTCAGCTGGGGGGGACAGGCTGGAGCGTCCGACAACAGCTTGCCTTCTCTGGAGGAGGGAGGGTTCATCATCCCGGCAAGCAGCAACCCCTGGTGGAGGCTGGAGGCGTGACGGCAAGCTGGGGTCCCGGTGGCTTTATTGGTCGAGGGCGTAGGTCAGTGACCAATCAGCCATAGGGACTACTCCATTGTGGAAGGAGGTGGAGGGATGTTGCTGATGTCAGCACTAGCACCTTGACGTATGGGTACGCAACATCACAGAGAAACGTGGAAACACCCCCACTGGAGCCAGAAAGACAGAGCGCCAAGCTGAGGTCTCGATGTGCCGGTGCCTGCCTGTAGCCTATGGACCCTGACACATGCAAGATTCAGGGGTCCACTCCTACCCTGACCCCGCCCGGGGGGTATCCGCGGCAGGATGGAGGGACCAAGACCATCAGGTAAGGCACCTGCATAGACAGGCTTGATTGGCGACTCCCAATGGTGTGGCTCCAGTGGCGATGGGAGGTGGATAAATAGAGAGAGAAAAGAAAAAATGTTTGGCCAATCCTTTCACTGGATCCTCATGGCAGTTGCAGCTGAGGTGTTTCACAATCCACAGGTTTAGCATGCCTGAGGTTTGCTCCATAGAAAAGGCTCTGCATATTCAAGTCGGTAGGTACACAACCCCCACAGTAGATCAGTTAATGAAATTCCTGATTTTAAAATTCTTTGTCAGGCATTACTGATGAAAACACATTAGTCTTTTTCACAACATTGTAGTACCTCAGTCACCAGGACCCCTCCATCCCTGCTGGAAGATTGTTCCAGGCATCCACCGTCCTCTCAGTGAAGAAATATTTCCTCACATCCCTCCTAAATTTCCCCCTCCAGCTTCATTGTATGTCATCTAGTTTTTGCACACAATCTTTTCTGAAAATATGCTCCCTTCCTGCATCTTATTCACTACCATGAGGTATTTAAAAGTCTTTGTCATGTTCCCCCTCTCCCTCCTCTCTTCCAAGGTGTACAACATTAGGTCCCTCAGTCTCTCCTCATGTCCTCTTAGGACAATTGGTGCAGCCTCAGCACCATTTTTGTTGCCCTTGTTTGGATGGCTTCCACTCTGTCTGTGTCCTTTCTGAGGCATGGTCTTCAGAACTGGACACAGCACTCAAGTTGTGGTCTCACCAGTGGCCAATACAGTGGTAATACCACCTTCCTCCTTCTGCTGGTGATACCCCTCTCTATGCACCACAGCATCCCAGTGGCTTTCCCTGCTGTCTTGTCACATAGCCTTGCCACCTTAAGGGCATCTATTATGATTACCCCAGGTGCCTTTCCTGTTTACTGACCATCAATACTGCCCCCCCATTCTATAGTTTGCCTCTGGGTTTCTGCACAGACATTTCTGGTGGAAAGAGATGGTCGGCCTCAAGGCAAGAGAAGAGTACTGAGCTGCACTGTGTGACCAATAATAGAATAAAGGAAGCCACAGAGGGTCTGGAAAGTAGGATGACAGTAGGAGAAGCAGATAACACCAAAGCCTGTTGCCAGTACATCAATGGAAATGGAACAGTGAAGAAGGGGATTGGGCTCTTCAAAAACAAGGGGAGCATGGAGGAACATGTTCATAGCTAGGGGTAATGGCTGAGATGTGAAAGGAACAGGTAAGAGGGCCGGGGCAAAGAAAAATGTGAAAGAGCCGGGGTGAGAGCTGAGATGTGTAAGGTACATGTGAGAGAGCCAGGGGTGATGACTGAGATGTGGGCGGAACATGTGAGAGAGCTGGGGGTGATGACAGAGATGTGAATGAAACATGTCTGAGAGCCATGTTGATGGCTGAGATGTGGAAGAAACAAATGAGAGAGCCATGAGGGATGGCTGAGATGTGGAAAGAAGATATGATAGAGTCAGGGGTTATGGCTGAGATTTGGATGGAACATGTGAGAGAGCCAGGGGTGACAGCTGAGATGTGGAAGGAACATGTGAGAGAGTCATGGGTGATGGCTGAGATGTGGAAGGAACATGTGGGTAAGCCAGAAGTGACAGCAGAGATGCAGAAGGAACATATGAGAGAGCTAGGGGTAACAACTGAGATGTGTATGGAACATATGAGAGAGCAAGAGGTGACAACTGAGATGTGGAAGGAACATGTGACAGAGCCAGTGGTGATGACTGAGATATGGAAGGAACAAATGAGAGAGCTGGGGGGATGGCTGAGATGTGAGAGAGGCAGGGGTGATGGATAAGATGTGGACGGAACATATGAGAGAGCCAGGGGTGATGGCTAAGATGTGGAAGGAACATGTGAGAAAGGCAGGAGTGATGGCTGAGATGTGGAAGGAAGATGTGAGAGAGCCAGTGGTGATGGCTAAGATTTGGATGGAACAGATGAGAGAGCCAGTGGTGATGGTTAAGTAATGGATGGAACATGTGAGAGAGCCAGTGTTGATTATTAAGTAATGGAAGGAACATATGAGAGAGCAAGGGATGATAGCTGAGATGTGGGAGGAAGATGTGAGAGAGGCAGGGGTGATGACTGAGATGTGGAAGGAACATGTGAGAAAGGCAGGGGTGATGGCTGGGCTGTGGAAGGAACATGTGAGAGAGCCGGGGTGATGGCCGAGATGTGGAAGGAACATGTGAGAGAACCAGTGGTGATGGCTAAGATTTGGATGGAACATGTGAGACAGCCGGGGTGATGGCCGAGATGTGGAAGGAACATGTGAGAGAGCCAGTGGTGATGGCTAAGATTTGGACGGAACATGTGAGAGAGCCGGGGTGATGGCCAAGATGTGGAAGGAACATGTGAGAGAGCCAGTGGTGATGGCTAAGATTTGGACGGAACAGGTGAGAGAGCCAGTGGTGATGGTTAAGTAATGAATGAAACATGTGAGAGAGCCAGGGATGATAGCTGAGATGTGGGAGGAAGATGTGAGAGGCAGGGGTGATGGCTAGCATGTGGACAGAACATATGAGAGAGCCAGGGGTGATGGCTGAGATGTGGAAGGACCATGTGAAAAAGGCAGGGGTGATGGCTGAAATGTGGAAGGAACATGAGAGAGAGCTGGGGTGATGGCTGAGATGTGGAAGGAACATGAGAGAGAACCAGTGGTGATGGCTAAGATTGGGATGGAACAGGTGAGAGAGCCAGTGGTGATGGTTAAGTAATGAATGGAACATGTGAGAGAGCCAGGGGTGATAGCTGAGATGTGGGAGGAAGATGTGAGAGAGGCAGGGGTGATGGCTAAGATGTGGACAGAACATATGAGAGAGCCAGGTGTGATGGGTGAGATGTGGAAGGAAGATGTGAGAGAGAGCCACAGATGATGGCTGAGATGTGGAAGGAACATGAGAGAGTGCCAGTGGTGATGACTATGATTGAGATGAAACAGGTGAGAAAGCCAGTGGTGATGGGTTAAGTAATGAATGGAACAGGTGAGAGAGTCAGTGGTGATGGTTAAGGAGTGGAAGGAACATGTGAGAGAGCAAGGGGTTACGACCGAGATGTGGATGGAGCATGTGACAGAGCCAGCGGTGATGGCTGAGATATAGAAGGAACAAATGATAGAGCCAAGGGTGGTGGCTGAGATGTGGGAGGAAGATGTGAGAGGCAGGATGACTACTAAGATGTGGGCAGAATATATGAGAGAGCTAGTGGTAATGGTTAAGTAATGAAAGGAACATGTGAGAGAGCCAGGGGTGATAGCCGAGATGTGGGAGGAAGATGTGAGAGAGGCAGAGTGATGGCTAAAATGCAGACAGAATATTTGAGAGAGCCAGGAGTGATGGCTGAGATGTGGAAGGAACATGTGAGAGAGGCATGTGTGACAAATGAGATGCGAATGAACAAGTGAGAAAGGCAGGGGTGGCAGCTGAGTAATGGAAGGAACATCTGAGTGTGCCAGTGGTGATGGCCGAGATGTGGGAGAAAGATGTGAGAGAGGCAGGGTGATGGCTAAGATGTGGACAAAACATATGAGAGAGACAGGGGTGATGGCTGAGATATGGAAGGAACATATGAGAAAGCCAGAGGTGATGGATGAGAAGCAGAAGGAACATGTGAGAGAGCCAGGGGTAATGGCTGAGATGCAGAAGGAACATATGAGAGAAACAGGGGTGATGGATGAGCTATGGAAGGAACAAGTGAGAGAGCCACAAGGTGATTGCTGAGATGCAGAAGAAACATGAAAGAGCCAGGGGTGATGGCTGAGAGGTGGATGGAACATGTGAGAGATCCAGGGGTGATGGTTGAGATGCAGAAGGAACATGTGAGAGAGCCAGAGGTGATGGCTGAGAGGTGGATGGAACATGTGAGAGATCCAGGGGTGATGGTTGAGATGCAGAAGGAACATGTGAGAGAGCCAGGGGTGATGGCTGAGATGTGGAAGGAAGATGTGAGCATGCCAGGGGTGATGGCTAAGATGCTGAAGGAACATGTGAGAAATCCAGGGGTTATGGCTGAGATGGGGAGGGAAAACCTTATCTGTGAGGCTGTCCTCTATGCGGATGACCTTGTCCTTTACCATAGTGACAAGTCTATTGCAATCATCTCCTCCGCTCTTACATTTAACTATGGTGCTGCCCACAATTGGTTTCTTTTCAACAGACACTTGGTAAATGAAAAGAAAACAAAACTAATGCTATTTGGATCCAAACCATTCCTCACAAAGATCTCCAAGACAAACTCCTCCCTCTTTGTACCCACACCTGCTGTTCCCCCCCTTGAAAATGTCCCTAGTTTTAAATACTTAGGTGTCACTCTGGACCCCTCCCTTATGTTCACCGACCATGTCAATAATTCTGTGCGCATAGTTAATCCGAAGTTAGGTGCCACCTACTGCCTAAATCAATTCCTTTCTTATGAGGTGCACCTAGCAATTGCACAAGGGAACCTTCTACCGCTCCTTGAATACTGCTCTCCTGTCTATTCCCTCGTATCCTCCGTTCTGCACTGTAGACTGAACTCAGTCTACAACAGTATCTGTCACTTTGTCCTCCTGCTCCCTTTTCTGCCCATCATTGTGTATTGTACCAGTCATTTGGTTGGCTCCAACTGCAAGGACGGTTCGACTATGCCCTTGGTTGCTTAGCTAACAACAATCTGAGAGGCAGACACCTGTCCCCATACTCATCCCTACTCACAGGCAGAGTGGCAGCTAGCAGCCTCTGCAAATCATCCACCCCCCCCCAGTAGTTCCACGAATCTCCTTTACCATGGGTAGTAAAGCCTTTTCCATCTCTGCCCGCTCCCCAAGGAACAGACTCCTCACATCTCTCCACTCTTCCACCTCCCATCTCTCCTTCAAAAACAATTTCAAAGACTGGCTACTGTCTGAAGCCATATGCCACTGCTCTCCTGGGTAATCTCTGGCATCCCCCCTCCACCCCCGCCCTACCTATTCGCAGTGTCTTATCCTTGCTGCAACTCACCACTGCCACTCTTGTCCTCTTCCCCACTTTTCAGGGCTTCTGCTGTTGCCTCCCTATTCTGAGTCTCATCACCATTTGCTAAGGGGAAGTGTTGTACTCAGTTTCAGAGTTCCAATCTGCTCGTTGACCTGTGCACTATTAGTGTACTTGAATGCATT
The DNA here is from genome assembly GCA_016271365.2 of Neoceratodus forsteri. Lineage (NCBI taxonomy): Eukaryota > Metazoa > Chordata > Ceratodontiformes > Ceratodontidae > Neoceratodus > Neoceratodus forsteri. Next base: position 92,364,931 of record CM028136.1, read on the forward strand.
TTGCACTTTATGTATCATATCTGAGACCTACAAAATCACACATGCCCACACAATGTAAAGCATCATGGGCTGCATATGCAAATCACCACAGAATATTATGCTGGTTCAACTTTAAGCAGAATATGTTTAATATAAGCATAATATAGACATGTTTGGTCTCTGTGTTTTGTGACTTATATTTCAGTCTGTTGCCTGGACTGTGACTATGTATTTTTGACCTGTATGCTGGCCTTCTTTGACACCTTGTATTCTTATGTAATTGCACTTTATGTAATAACCCCTTGTTCTGTAATTTCCTGCACCTCATGTTGAGGCCTGTGTTAATTGTTGTTCTCCACATCTGTATTGCTTAATGTGCCATGCTGCGGCTTGGGTCGTGCTTGAAAATGGTCCTTTGGATCAGTACACCCACCCAATCATCAAAGACATAAATAAATAAATAAATAAATAAATAAATAAATAAATAAATAAATAAAATCATGTGAGACAGCCAGGCTTGACAGCTGAGATCCAGAAGGGGGATGATGCATAAGATGTGGAAGGAACAAGTGAGACAGCCGGGGTGATGATGACGACGATGTTGAAGGAACACATGAGAGAGCAGAGGCTGATGGCTGAGATGTGGAAGGTACATGTGAGAGAGCAAGAGGTGATGACTGAGACGGGGAAGGAACATGTGAGAGTACAAGGGGTGATGGCTGAGATGCAGAAGGAACATGTGAGCGAGCCAGGGGTGACAGCTGAGATGCAGAAGGAACATGCGAGCGAGTCAGGGATGATGGCTGACATGCGGGAGGAACATTTGAGGTAGCGAGGGGTGGTGGCTGAGATGCAGAAGGTACAGTTGATAGAACCAGGGGTAACAGCTGAGATGTGGATGGAACATGTGGCTGAGCCAGAGGTGATGGCTGAGATGTGGAAGGAGCACTTGAGAGAGCCAGCGGTGATGACTGAGATGCTGGATGAATACTTTGCTGCAGTGTTCATCCAAAGGCCCAAATTGGGTGGGTGGGGTGCTCATTTGGAGGGCCCTTGTCATCAAAGGTAAACATGATGCAAGTAGCGGACATCAATTCCACCCTGAAAGAAGACTAACTGGTGAAGATCAATCCAGGTAATTCCTGATGGACAGATGGAATATTTCCCAGGATCAAAATATACAGTAGTTGAGGAAACAATTAGTGGGAACTCCTGCAATAATCTTTCCTGAGTCTGTCAACAGGGGTGTGGTATCAGAGGACTTCACTGGGTGGAAGCCCTGTATAGTACTGTTATGGATGAAGGAGACTAGTAACATGCAGGCAGAGTGCCCTAGTATAGGGGTTCCTAAGGAGGTACCTCTTGGAGTGAGGTGTCCTATCCAAAGTGCAAAATGTATGTGGAGGGATCCCACAGCATGGAACCCTGTTGTTGAATGTGCCCCATATGCATTGTATGTGTTTTGTTTTGTTTTGAGATGTGGAAGGTCTTGTTTTGAGCAGGACTCAATTGCCCCCATTTGGACATCTGTAACTAGTTATTTTGCTTAGCAGCAGGATTAAGGGACCCCTGCTAGTCCCAATGTCCAGACGCATATAAGAATCCTGGCTGGCTTGTCACCTTGTGATCTGGGACTTGAAGTGTTAGATATTAAAATTATTTGATGTTGGTCTGGCCCAGTGGCGCTGAAGGTTGAGGCGCTGGACGCCACACCTCATGCCACGCCGGCGACCCATGTTTGGGAACGGACATGGGCTGCCGGGGGTTGGCAGGGGCAGGGAAGGATAGAGCATCCAGAGGACTGTTCTCCTTCCCTGGGAAGGGGGGATCATGGCATTGGCACCTGAGTGTCCCCTAGTGGAGACTGGGGAGAAGGGTGTACGTGTGCGTACATGGGGGAAGTTGGGTGCAGACACCTAGAGTGGAGCATGCACAGGAGTGTGCGTGAGCCACCTTGGCCAGTGTCAATGCATACATCCGGCTCCAGAGGGAGCCTAAAATATAGAAAAATTCCCCACCGCAGTGCCTCCATGAAGCCACCTCACTGTCCCTCTATCGCTGTCAGGCTGACTCCCGTTCCAGACCCGTGTCTGTGATACTTTGGCCGGTGGCACGGCCCCACCCTGGGGGGCAGGGAGGACAGCTGATTTGAGAGTGGGGCAATGGGGGCTGTGACTGGGCTGATATCTGGCACTGGAGCTAACAAAAAAATATTTGATGTTGTGGGTTCTACACAGACTATGAAAACAAAATGACTGGAGACACTCGAATGCTCCCAAAATCAAGTTTTATTTTACTGCTTTTACAAATTACATAAAAGTAGAGGAGCAGTTTAGTATCAAGTACTGGATGCAGGCCAAATCACCATTCCTTGATAGATATCCCATTGTAGATAGATTATGACTTTTCTGTCTTCTTGTTAATTTGGATCTCCAAAGGAAGTTCTGAGAACTCCCTCTTAAATAATCTAAATTAACTCACATTCTGAGTAAGCACTAAGCTTTGGGCCAGTTGCAATGCCCGATTAAGATTTTTACCAGTTGTGGTGTAGACCACAAATTAGTGATCAATTAAGCAATAATGCCCAATAGGGTGTGTGTCATGCTGGGATAACGTCACGCCTCAGGTGGTTGGGCATGAGGCCGTAAGTGTCCAATACCTGAGGTGTGATGTTATCCCAAATAACACACACCCTGAATGGCATTATTGCTATTATACAATGGCTCATTCTTATATGTAAAGTAAAAAAATAGTTTTAAAGAATGTTTTTATTAGTGTGGAAAAATATTTTTGTTTCTTAAAAGGAGATGCAAAAAAAGAGAGTAAGCTGCTGGTCAGTGTGGTCATCCAAATGGGTTCACAATGCTGAGACTAGACCCGTGATGTTGTGCTGGGTTAACATCACAGGTCCAGTCCAAGACTGATCAATCAGAGTCCAGGATTTTTTTCTTGCCATTGTATAATTAAGCAATAAGGCATGACAGGGTGTGGGATATCGTGGGATATCGTCACGCCTCGGGTGGTTGGGCACGAGGCCGCAGGCCAGGTCACGTCAACTGTCAGAGTGATGATATCCCATGATATACCACACCCTGGAGTCGTCTATTGCTTCATTATGAACTGGATTACAAAATTGTTGTAAATAAAAAATTAGCAAAAAACCTCCCAAATATTTAAAAAAGCTTTGTAAGGGACAGTGTAGGAGTACTGTTTCAGAAAATAGATCTATTAGGGTTGCCGTCAGGAGATGGCGCTATTGTAGGAGCTGGTAGGAGGTAGTGTAGTGTAGGGACATCTCCCTGTGTGTTCTGTTGTGTCATCTTCCAAACTCAGTGTGAAAAAAAAAAACGTTCGTAATGGCTGGCATGGTAATGTCGTGCTTTTGAGGGAACAGTAAATGTAAGCCACGGCAGTTTAAAGTCGTTGTCTCTATGGGGAGATTCTGAAGGAGCAGTTCGTAGATGTACATGAACTGCCATTTGGCTCGAGGCAGCATGCTGTGGGGAAAATGTACTGGCGTGAGGGGCTGCTTTTATACTGTAGTAGCTGGTGCTCCGAGCGGAAGCCGGGTGAGAATGTTAATGTCTTCTGTCTGGAGAGCAGGTGCTGTGGGGAAGATGGACGGGGGATTTGGTGTTAAGCCGACTAGAGGTCTCAGTCACTTCGGACTGTGACACAGAGAGAAACTTTGTGCGGTAAGTGAGGAGGCTGGTGACCGGAGGTTTTCTGAAGCCGTGATGATGTAGCCAGATATCATCACGGCTTCCAAAACCTCTCGGCCAATCAGCTTCCTCCATTTACGATCGCCGGTTCATAATTTTGGTTAGCTAACTACAGCTTAGATCACCAGTTGCTAAGGAAGGGTGGTTCTCAGAAGGTTTATCTCTTGAACAATTATAATCAGTCTGGCCAACAGGTGGCAGCAATGTCATATTAAATTGTTACACAGCTTTATGAGACGTCTCAAAGTGAAACAAAATGTCTTACGTTATTTCTTTTGTTAAACAATTTTGCATGTAGCACAGTATTAACCATTGGCACTTTTCGGCAAACAGATTAAGTCCAGCATTGTTTTACTTGCATAGGTTTTTTTGAAAAGTTATTTTATAAGACTGACCAGTCTGTACATTATAGAGGCATTAACACATTAAGATGCCCTATAACAAAGTGCTATACATAGTCTTCAATGCTATGGTTATTGTCTGTCAACTTGTAATAGAGCAAAACTGATTAACCACCACCTTTGTTTACAGTAGCAGATAAGAGCAGTTTTTAAAGACTTTTGTTTTTCTTGTGGAGCTGCATTTCAGAGAATGCAGTTGGCCACAGCTTCCCTACTTGAGAGTTAGTGTATTAAGCTATTTAGCTAAAATCTAAATTCTACTTTGGAACAACTTAACTTAGCCATATAATTTAAATAATACAACTTGAGCAGCATAATTTTAAAACAAAACATACAAGTCACTTGTAATGTTTGAATTTTAACATAGAGAGATTTATGAAATGCAGCACAGCAGCTGGCCCGTGGTGCAGAGGCATGATAGCCATCTTCGACGCTGATGACCCAGTTTCAGAAACAGACCCAAAAGTCAGAAGGCCAGCCTGGGCAGTAGGATAAAGCATCTGGTGGACTGCTCACCTACTATAGGGGGAGGTGGGGTTGAGTGTCTCAAGCACGACGGACCCCTGGCAGAAGCCAGGAGTCCCATTGTGGTTGGCGCCAGCACGTACGGGGGCGGGGTGGACACAGGTCATCATTGCATGTTCCTGCCCCCAAGGGATTTATAGCATTCAAAAATGCTGGTCCCCACTAATGGGCCAGCTGCACTGCCATCCCCTCTGGTCACCAGAGTTCACCTATCAGTGGCTCCACTCGGGGGGGTAAGCCCGAGTATGAGGGGATGGCTGCTGGAGCCAGCACAAAAAAACACAATAAAAAAAAGAAAAAGAAATGCAGCACAGTAGGGAACTTTGCAACTTTGCACAACCTGTCTGGAGCATGGCAATTACCAAACTTTTTAACCCATTGGGTCTAGTAGCTGCCATGTGGTGTCAGAACCATCCATTGCTGAACCTGATCCAAAATGGCCACCTGGACCCAACGAGTTTAACTGACCTAAACAAGTCTCTCTTGATATTTCTAGTAAAAGGCCCTGATCATTGTTCCACTTTCTGCAGGTGTGAGGACTTGGTAGATTGTGATTGGCTGAACATTTATATATGTTATCTTTTGCTTTAACCACAGGGGCAGAAGTGTCTGAAAAACATCCTTGTCTTTTAGCAAATATTTTCTGTAAGCCTTTTGGCTTGAAATACACTTGTAATCCTTTATTTGAATTACAAGCCTGGTTCGACCTGACCTGTGAGCATGGTCAAAGTTTTGGCATGCATATTAGGCTTCTTATAAACATCACAAACAGTTCTTTTTCACACAATATTAATCCAAATCATGGATCACCCCTAACCGCAGCACCTGTCATCCGAGGTACCTGGTACAACTATTGGCCTGTTAGTCTGACATCACTGCTAGGCATGGACCTGGAATCCATTATCAAGGACAGAATAATGGACCATTTGACTGAGGTTGAAGTGCTCACCCCCTCTCAGCATGGCTTTATAAAAGGCAGATTGTGCCAAACCCAAACGGATCACATTCTTTGAAGGGGTGAACAGAGATGTGGAGAAGGGCAGGGCCATAGACATAACTTATTTGGACTTCAGCAAGATCTTCACCACTATGGTGCATGATAAGATTCTGGTTGAGGGCTGGTGAATGCCTGACCTCTGTTGGTGACGGGCAGGACATTGGAAGCCACAAAGTAAGGGTGAGGAGTGGCAGCCGTCGAGTACGACACGTGAAGAAGCGTATGTGTTGTCACCCTAGATGTAATGTACCCTCTTCAGTGGAGGGACAGAAAAGTTGGAAATTTTACTGGCTGGCTAGATCAGCACCAGCCCTCTGCAGGCTTTTCACTGGTGGCTCAGGCACCTCCCAAACTGGATCCACATCAGGGGGGTCGAGAGGACTCTGTCATCACACCATGGGGGGGGCAAGTCACAGGGGAATATGGAAGGGTAAGTCTGTGAGAAGCTAGGTAATGGGACTGGGGGGAGGTCGGTGTGATGGGACCAGCCAAGACAGGGCGATAAACAGAATATAAAGAAAAATACATCAGTGAGGTGGATTGATATCTATCTTGGGGTCAGGAAGAGGATAGTTGTGGTTAATTGTCACTAGTTCAAGTGAACTGGGATAACATAGAAAGTGATGGCAGAAGGGGACTGCATGGTCCATCTGCTCATAAGCCTAGCCCCCCTCCCTTAGCTGCTATTCAGTGTTATAATACCTTTGTGCCTATCCCATGCCTTCTTGAATGATCTGACTGACCTAATCTCCACAACCTCTGGTGGAAGGCCATTCCAAGTATCAACCACCTTCTCTGTAAAGAAGAACTTTCTTGTGTTACTCTTGAACTTGCCTCCTTCCAGCTTCATGCCATGTCCTCTCATTCTTGCATGATTCTTCATCTGAAATAGGTCCTGAACCTGAACCTTGTTTATTCCCTTCAAGTACTTGGAGGTTTGGTTCATGTCCCCCCTTTCTCTGCATTGTTCCAGGGAGTACATGTTTAGGTAATGCAGACGTTCCTCATATGTCTTGTGGAGTCCAAATATCATTTTTGTAGCTCTCCTTTGCACTGTCTCCAGTCTGTCTATGTCATTTCTGAGGTGAGGTCTCCAGAACATCACACTGTACTCCAGGTGAGGCCTTACCATTGATCTGTATAGTGGCATAATCACCTCCCTCTTTTTACTTGTAATTCCTTTTCCTATGCAGCCTAATATACTGTTCACCTTTAACGCTGCTTTTTCGCACTGCTTGGATGTTTTCAGGTCATCTGTTATAATCTCTCCCAGATCCCTTTCCTACTTTGCGCTTTCCAATTTCACTCCACACAAGAGGTATTTATCATAAGGATTTTTCCTCCCTAGGTGCATGACCTTGCATTTTTTGGCATTGAAATTTAATTGCCAAGTTTTTGTCCACCTTTCTAGTCTTTGAAGATTAGCCCTCATCCTTTCCATTACCCCCGAAGTGTCTACCCTATTACATATCTTTGTGTCATCTGCGAATACACACACCTCTTGCCTTCTAGACCCACAGATATGTCAATGATAAAAATATTGAAGAGGATAAGCCCCAGCACTGATCTCTATGGCATGGGTCTATGTCAGTTCGCTCCCAGCAATTCATTCTGTGACAACTCGCTCCCGACGATTGGCATCCTAGTCAGTTCACTCCTGCTAATCCCGCTCAGTGGCAATTCACTTCTGCTCACTCTTTGCCAGCAGTCTGCAGTTTACAAATTATCTCCGGTATCCCAGGTATATCTGTCCCTACTAACTTCTGCAGGGGACTTAGAGTTTAATACATATAGGCTGTACTACCTGGGCACAACTAAATATCACAGCAATCTCTCACTTTCACTCGCAGTCCTCAGCAGCACTGACGGGTTGTCAGGCAGTTTAAAAAGTATAAAGATGAGTTGGATTCTTTGGTTACTTTTTATTAATAAGTTCCCTCAATGACATCAAATACAGAATCACCGGATGTGTGGATAACAGCAAAAACCTTGGCAGCCAAAAGCCTAAACCCTTTGTGAGTCCTTATCTGCATCCCCCTCTCTCCCTGCTCTTGCTAAGAGGTCTCAATCTCCTGCATTCTCAATTCACTTTTTCTACCTGTATCGGTCTACAGTCAGCTTTCAGGCTCTGCAGGTACCACTTTCCCAATGTTTCTGGCACTCACAGGAACTCCCCCCATCCCCTGCTGTTTTTTATTTCATTTTCTCTGTCTCCTTTCAGCCCCCCCATCCTATGATTTAGCTCTTACCTGTGCCATCCTGGCTGTCTCTGCTTACCTCCACAGAACCAATACCATTAAGTGGTCATGGGAGCAAAATGCTGCAGAGCGAGAGGAGGTTGGAGTGAATGAAACAGGAGTGCATGGTCGGGAGCATGTTATCGTGGAATGAACTGTCGGGAGCAAATTGATGTGCTCCCCTGTGGCTCACCACTAGTTTCATCTCTCTCTCTCTCTCGTCTGATAGTTGGCTGTTTATCAGTATCCTCTGAGTCCTTCCACTAAGCCAGCTCTATACGCAGTTTATCATTTTATGCCCAGCTCCTGTACTGGCAAGTCAAAGGCTGTGCTGAAGTCTAGGTATATTACATCCACAGCACTGCCCTGATCTACTGTCTCTGTTACCCAATTGAAGAAATCTATTTGGTTTGTCTGGCATGTTCTTCCTGTGGTAAAGCAATTCTGTCTTGGGTCCATTATATAATTTTCTTTGAGAAAGGATATAATTCTTTCTTTAATTAGGGTTTCCATCATTTTGCTGACAATTGAGGTCAGGCTTACTGGGCAGTAATTGCCAGCACTTTCCCTACTGCCATTTTTATGAAGAGGGACAACTGTGGCCCTCCTACAGTCCAGAGGAACTTTCCCGATCTCAAGCAAGAGGTTGAACAGTTCAGTCAGCGGTGCCGCCAGGACTTCCCTAAATTCCGTCAGTATCCTGGTGTGTATTTCATCAGGACCCAAGGCCTTGTCAATCCTAAGTTTTTCTCACTCCTTCAGGACACTATCCCTTGTGAAAGTTGTCTAATTCATATTGCTGCTTTCTGCACTTTTTCCTGTCAAGGTGGGACCAAAACCTTCTTCTTCCTTAGTAAATACTGAGCAAAAGTATTTGTGAAAGGATTTCTGCTTTGTCCTTGTCATCCTCTGTGCATTCCCCATCTTCCCCTTTAAGTCTGACTATACCTCCACTGGTTTCCTTTTCTCCTTGCTATATCTAAAGAAGAGCTTGTCTCCCTTTTTGACCTCCAAGGCAATCCTTGCTTCTGTTTACGCCTTAACCGCCCTGATTTGCTTTCCTGCTTCCTTCAGTTTCTCCTTGTGTGTGTCTTTGTCTTTTTCATACCCTGTTTGCTTGTATCTTTTGAAAGCCATCCATTTCTCCCTGACCTTGGTAGCCACTTCCTTGGAGAACCATAGGGGTTTCTTCTCTTCCTGGCTTTACTTACACATTTCATACATTGTTTTGATGCTTTTCGATAGCTTCCTTTAGAGATGCCCAATACTCAACTACTCCCTCTGCTATGTCTGTATTAATTTAGCTAGGTTAAGTCTGAACTCAGCGGCATACCTCAGGGACTGGTGCTGGGGCCACTGCTTTTCAACATTTCTATCAACTGTTTGAAAGCTGAAATTTGTATCAGGCTGTTAAAGTTTGCAGATGACCCTGAGCTTACCAGAACACTCTTGAGAATGGGGATGAACTTCAGGAGGACCTAAACAAGCTAAGCTCCTGAGCTCTTAGATTCAGTGGAAACAAATGACAGGTGCTACACCTGAGGAAGGAGAAACAGGCAGAACCTAGACACTGTGTGGGGGGGGTCCACACACTGCAGTGGAGGAGTAAAAGGACCTGGGGTTCATAAACTAGAAGTTAAAGCATGACAAGCAGTGTTGCTGTCAAACAGCCTTGAAGAATGCTGGGGTGATATGTTCTATAAGCTGCCCCCCTACTTATAAAAGAGAGCAAATCAAGATCCTGAAAAAACATTTTTTTTGTTTTTTTCTTTCATTTCTTTAAGCTCCTGCCCGGCCCCCTTAGCCCCATCACCCCGGCGTCCACTGGACCCACCTCTCACCCTTGGGAGGCACTAGCTAGCCGAGTATGGAGCCTGCTAGGGGCCATCTTTCATCCTGCTGGCCAACATTTTCTCCTCCTTTTGGTGCCCATCCCCCGAGTGCGGTGGCATGCAATGATACCAGTGGCTGAGTTGCACATGCTTCCATACGTGGCATGCTGGGTATTTGCCCTGCAACTACCTCCTACATGTAGGCCCACTGTGCTAGTCCCCAACCACTGCTAGGGGTCATGCAGGCAACAGATTCCATCCCCCCGGGAGAGGAGAGCTGTCCTTCAGACGCTCGATCCTCTTCCTCCACAACTGACACCCGGCAGCCAGCTTGCACCTCGAACATGGGTTGCTGGAGTGGCAGGAGGTAAGGCATGATGCCTTAGCCCTCACACCACTGGGTCAGCTAATGGTTCAGACATTTCTATGGAAAAATAAAAGGCCACAACTGACACATGCAAAACTATTGGAAAAAGAAGGATATGGGGGGGGGTGGGGTTAAACCTCTCTAATTTTAGGAATTATCAATATGATGCAATTCTCTCTCATACTAAAGAATACTACTCTGAGAATCCACCATGGTGGACAGAATATGAAAAATGTACTTTAAAAATAAATGGAGATGTCACCATTATATAGAGGCTATGGTAAGTCAGACTTAAGAAATATTAAGAATGTTTTGATTAGAGATACATTAATCATATGGAATCACTATCATAAAGAGAGGAAAGAGAATATAAGATTTAATATTCATAGCACCACTAGTTTGATATGCAGTGAGAGAACAAATAGCCCTAAAAAAGCAGTAGACCCATGGGTAAAATATGATACATTACACATAGGAGATCTCTATACTAATGAGACTCTTATCATTCAAAGATTTACAAAATAAGTTTAGATTACCAGAAACAGAGAAATTTAATTATATTTAAATTAAATATAATGTAAAGAAACAACTGGAAAATATTTATAATTTCCAAAGTTATCCTCCCTACAACAGTGGGTAAGTTATAAGGATCAATGTTTCAAGCTTATCTCAAACATTTTCAAGAATTTAAATATAAATCAATTGATTCATCAGTTAAAACTTAGACAAGGATGGGAAAATGAATTACAGTATCAAATTTCAGAAAGGAAATAGGTGGAAACTGTAAAACTAATGAAACCAACTAGAAGTATAAGACTGAACCAAATTCAATTTAATATCCTACATAGTTTATATTACACACCTCATTTACTTCATAAAATTAATTCTAACATCTCACCTAGGTGTAACAGATGTAAAGCACAAAGAGGTACTTTAAAACATGTGATTGCGACATGCACAAAAATAAAACTTTTCTGGAATAGGGCACTTTCCACATTGAATAATATACCTGGGATGAACCTGAGATATGATCTATAGCCATGTCTACTAGGGATCAACAACCACTCTCAGGTCAACTGAGAATGATTCTGCATATGGAGATGATTATTGCTAGGAGATGTATAGCAAGACTTTGAAAAAATGAAAGCCCCAGAATTCTATGTTTGGAGAAATTTGTTCATGGAATGCATCAACCTAGAAAGATGGCACTGTTTTGATATGAAGGCACTGCATAAATCTGAAAAAATATGGTCACCAGTAACAAATTTAATCAACACACAGAAAATCTAGATGGAGGTAGGAGATAGATGGGTTAGTTAAGATAGTTTAGGATAGAATAGGTTATAGGGAGGGAGTAGATACACACTGAGTAAGGATGATGTGGAGAACAATGGCTACTACACTAAGATGGTGAGAAAAAACATTTAATTCCAACTAATATTGGACACCCTGCATGTTGAACCTGAAAAAAAAAAAGAATGCTGTGGTGTAACAAAATGAGGATAACTAGCAGAGCAGGGGAAGGAATCATTCTGCTGAACAAGGACCTGATCAGGCACCAGATGGAGTACTGTGTGCAGTTCTGGGCTCCCAGAGATAAATAGGATGCTGTGGTAGTAGAGTGGGTGCAATGCAATGCCATAGCAATGATCAGGGGTATGGAGGACACAAGCAATGAGGAGATTATAGGGGCTATTAACATGTTCATGGTAAAGAAAAGGGTTGATGGGGAAAATATCTCAGTTTACCACATATTCAAGGGTATTGACATGGTTGAACAGATGGACAAGTTTGATCTGGTGTGATCCATCAGGATAAGAGAACATGCTCTCAGGCTCAAAGGTGATAAATTCAGGGGTAATTTTACAGGCAATTCTGTAACCAGCATCTCTCTTCACCCAGCTTGAGGGCAGTTACTAGAGGGCAACCAAAGTGTTAAGCCAGAACCGGAGAGTTGTCCTCTGGGGGGGGATACTGCTTGGAGACAGGCTGTCTGGTTGTTTGTGCTGTGAGTGGCCTGACAGCCAGAAGAAGGAAAAGCCAGCATGAATATTCATGGTCCTGCTCTTCTTCCTACAGTGTGTTAGATGGGAAGGCAAGCAGAAGGAGAGAACGCGAGAGTAGATTGAAGGTGGAAAAAAGAACAAAAGTGGGAGCTCAGCCTCTCTGACTGTGACTAAGTTGATGGGACCTTTGGGACCAGAGATGGTGGCATGGTCCCTGGGTCTGGATGGCACTACTCCACTTAAGTGAGGTATCTGGAGCAGAGAGAATACCTTGGGAGTGGTGGAAAGCAGGTGGCATCATGGGCCCCTACCTCAAGGACCAGAAGATCATGACCAGTATGGGACAACAAAGAGTTGTGGAGGCCACCCTTCAAGGGAGATTGCCAGGATCCATGAGTATCCAATCCTGCCATGAAGTATGGTTGAAACAGAGCATAGCCTGAAATACAGTCCAATGGTAAATAAGCTTTTCATTAATGATTCGCTGGGTATGGGAAGAAAAAGACTAGGTAAAAATGTGTGTGACCCCCACCCCCCCAAACACATTGTAGCGGAGTGAATAAGTCATCATGCAGAGAAAGGCAGAGAGCTGGAGTTGGTAGGTCCCCTGGATGGGGCCAGGCAAATGATCTTGCTCTTTAGGCTACTAGAGCTATCAGTGATGTTGCCAGAGGGAGGCACACATGGCCAGACCAACTAGTGAAAAACATAAGGGAAGATCATAGCCTGATTTACAGTCCAAATTGAGTGTCACCGACTGTCACATTATCAAGCACAGTTATGTTTGCCCATAGGGTAGTACTCACCATGCCTGGGAGAAAAAATGGAATAAAGGAACGAGGATGATCTGTAGAATCTGGTGACAGCATGAAGAAATGTGGTTGGCAAGGGAAATACTCTTTATTTGCAGTGTGACATTGGAGAACAGCACAATAAACACCTTCTGCTTGATCCCAGATTCCAGTCTGGATCTTTCTTTGTGGTCTCATGTTAATGGTGCCCTGTATATAGTTAAGGTGCTCCTAGTCCACATCACCCCATATCTGCTGTGGCATGGTTGTAAAGGTACAGGTTCTCATGACCTACAGTTGGCGTTCATCTAGCAAGAAGTACTACCATATACCCATAGACACGGGAGGGTGTCCTGCCCTTACACTACATCTACCTGGGGGTAATGAACCTATAAAACAGACTACCAATGGAGACAATGGGTATATAGGTAGTAGAGACCATTAAGGTAAGCTTGGATTAATTTGTGCTTATCAACTGAACTACAGGGTGCCCTGTGTGGTAGGGTGTGTGGGAAATAAGGGAATATATTTGAACAGCATACTTGGTTCTTGCCTATATAGTGGGGGGGGGGCATGATTGCCCTGGAGTCCCTTCTGACCTTAAATTACTCTGCTACTATGTTTCATCAAAGAAACATGTAACCACCCAGTCCCCTGGAGTTAGTAGAATCCCATCAGTGTCAGACTAGGAAGGTAGTGGGTAGCCGTTAGAGAGTTTATTAGAAGCTCTCTACAGACCTCTCACTGTTTACCTAGCTGGGTTGAGTGAGAAATAAATGAGATCATTTAGAACTCTCGCAGCAGCTTGAGCCACAGTGGAATCAGGAGCTTGGGAACAGTTTAAAATGTTGGGTTCGGTTGAGTGGAGAATCTGAGCATGGGAACAGTGGAGAGAGGAAGTCCCAGTGTGGAGGTGCCTGCTAGCCTGCCCTGAGGCTGTGTGAAGGACCTCTGGTCATTTTTCTCACCCCAGTGTGTGAGACAAGAGCAGTACCACAAGAAATGGTGGGGACCAGTAATTTCTGAGACCCCAGTGGGTCACTTTTGTGAGAAGTGAATGGGACTGTGAAATCCAGTGGGTCCAAGGGGCAATCCTCTGAGGGACTTGAAAATTGTCCAGTCTCAGTGAAAGCTACCAGAGAAGGGGAGAAGTGTGTTTCTTCCAAGGCACATGTCTGTAACAAAGGGACAAACAAACCGTGAGTACAGCTTCATGGGAATGTTTCAGAGGGAGTTGGCTGGTGGTGTATGTGCCCAGAGACAAGGCTAGATTACACCACTCAGGACCCCAGTTTTCACCACAAAAATGTGCTGAATGTAGAAGTAAATATGTGGACGACTTTAGCAATCCAAGGGGGTTGCAGGATCTGGTTTATGTAACCCAGAAGGAATGGCAGAGGTTGGCTTCAGACAGGGTGGGCAGAACCTCATCTAAAACTCCAGTCAGGGCTATCCGGTTACCAGAAGGACACAAGGTAACTCTATGTATGTTAACTAAGCTCATCGTGTCAGGAGGAAGGTGTTTTTAAGTGTGTAGCAACACCCACGTAATAGACACTTATGGTAATGAAATGTCCCTGAGATCCCTAGGAAAGAAGGATAGACTGTTCATAGTTTTGTGAAAGAGAAAAATGTAAGAAAGCCCAAACTATTTGTTCTGGAGAAGGGAATGTTCTTGTGCCATGTGTGTTCTGTAATGTACAGTGCCAACTTGGGGGACTATCCCTTTCTGCTTTCCATCTGTGTATCAGAATAAAGCCGTACTCCGTACTATGCAATCCCATTCCTAGTATTGGACATTTCATCTGTGCTTCTCAGTGTGAACTTGCTTATGGGCCCCTTCAGATAGGAGACATAGCATAGCCCTGGCAAATCTCTCCCAGAACTTGGTGCAAATATAAATGTTATTGTGTGCTTGAACCCCCTGACCTCTAAGATGCCGAGTCAGGTATGTGCCTCAGTGCCAGGGGTGACACCTATTTTAGGCCAACTTGTGGTTTGTTGCCTTGTCTGTGCACAAGTTAGAAGAGTCCTGGTTTCAAGATGCCACTCTTGGAAGGGGTTAGGGTTGCAAACATAAAATTTTGCTGGCAGATAAGGGCTTCTCAGCCCACCTAGTCTGACCATTGTTCCCCATCTGCAGGATCACTGCAGATCCCACTTGATCTCCGGCCCATTCTCCCATCCCTACTTCCCTTTTCCTAAGATTTCCTTATGCCTATCCCATGCATTCTTGAACCCCACCACTTTTTTCTGCCCCACCACATCAGATGGCAGACTGTTCCAGGAATTCACCACTCCTGCGAAGAAGTACTTTCTCACGTCTCTCCTCAATCTGCCCCCCCTCCAGCTTCTTATCATGCCACTAACAGATTTCTGACACCAGATTACATTCAACCTTGCCATAATACAGTGACAGATTGTGAATGTTATCCTTCTCTCCTCAGATAGCGATCCCTATAACCATGTAATTTTAGTTGATCTCAGTACTGCATGTGAAACTGTCAATTTTTATTCCTGTTTCATGACATAAAGAATATGCCAATGTTACTGAAAACTTTCTTTTAGTGGTTCCAATCTTACTGGACCCTGCCAGTTGCTATTTATTACCTTTGGAGTTGCCTTCTTGTCCTCCTTTAAACCTCTCCATTATGGTGTAAACCCATACTTCTATTCAGGATCCTTTCTTTCCTATATTTACTTGCTGCCATTTGGATGCCTTATGTAACCCCCCTGTTAACCGGGGTTACTAGAATCCCAGTAAGACCTAATGGTATGCAGGGAAGGCATCTTGTGAAACTCCAGTTAAATTGATTTCACTCTGTTCTCAGTCTCAGCTGAGACTGAGGGATGACATCATTTAGAACTGTCGCAGCTGCTTAAGCCACACTGGAATGTTGCAGTTGGAGGTTAGAGTAGAACATTGGGGAATTTGAAGTAAGAGAGTTTGTAGAGTTCAGTAGAGTGCATGCAGTCTGAAAGAAATGCTCTGCTGTAAGCAGGCCCTCAGAGCTTCAAGCTCTGACAAAGAACTACTTTTGTTTTTTAGGTGTGTGTTCTCACCTGAAGAAGAACACAAGAAGAGCATATTGAAGTGGTGGAGACTGCTCTCAATGGCTCAGGGCCCCATGCCTGCCGGGATGGGGGGAGGAGGAATCAGCCTGCTTACAGGGGCAACCCACTTGGTCTGGCTAGGGAAAAGAAGCTGCCTTGTTCAAGTTCATGCTGAGGCACCAGAAGCTCTGGAAGAGAGTTCCTTGAGGAGGAAATGCCAGTGGGGCACCTGCAACTGAAGGGTGAGTTCACTCTGGTAAAGGGCCATGTGTTTTCACCTGCATCAAGATGAAACTAAAGGGACTGTTACCGTGGGGTCAGGAAAAGACAGCCAAGTACAGTATGGAAGATGTGGGGATTGGACTGCTTAACTCTGGGGGGGGGGGGGTCTAGAGTAATGGACCAAGCCACTTGTTTAAGTATGTACAAGTCCAGTACAAATGGGATGTAAAGACAGTAGACTAAATGTGAAATACATTTATAAAGAATCTACACAGCAAAGTGTTTTAAAGTATGATTTGTTACAGTCCAGAGAAATGGCCGGGTATGAATTATGGGAGCGAGAGGTGGGAGACCACCCCCCCCATCAGTAGTAACCAAATTCACCTCTACGAATTTGCTCTGGGACACCTGTTGCTTTCTTTCAGGTACTTGGTCAGTGCCTGAGAAAAGTACCCAGATGTGGGATTTATGAGGAAGATTCCCTTATGGAGCAGAAGTGCTCAGAGGTGGTTTGGGGAGCCACCAGAAAATGTTTCCATGCTATATGGAAAGTGTCCAAGTGGCTGACAAGGGAGCCAAGCCAGGGAAAACCCAGAGCAGCGTATGAGTTAGGGCTGTGTGCCCAGTGTGTTTCAGAGCCTGAGGGCTAAAGTGAATGAGGATGTGTTCTGGTCTCCTTAAATCTGCATTACCAGGAGTGTAGCCTCGTGGGGGTCCATCTATGCTTTGTTTATTCTGTTGGATGTGAAGAAAAGCCACACTTTAGAATCCCACTTCTGGTATTGGACATTACAGTTATTGCTTCCTTTGTCTGGAGTTACTTGGGTGCACCTGTTGCAGAGTAGCCAAAGCAAGCCAATGTGCTGAGTGACATATTCGTCACCGAACCCAGCCCACCAGGTAGAGCTGTCAAGATAGAAATGGCATACCTGGGTCGGGGTTACACTTATATCTCAGTTTAAAGTGGGACAGAAGGGGTGTGTGGCTTGGCTGCTACAAGATGGCAGCTTTAATTTTTCACTCCTAAAACCCCTCACAAAAATCTAGCTACAACCATCTCAGAAATGCTTCTGCCACCATCAAAAAAATGTCTAGTTCATCGTGTTAGCTCCAAGGACTAACTACATACCTCTTTTTTCCAGAATTGATTGATAACTCTGGGGCTAAATTTTGTTGAGGTATATTTTCCTGTCAGAACAGCTGACTTGCTCTATCAGCAATATGGCAATGGTGGCTCCTGGCCCCCCTGATTCTCCAATGGGGGAAATAAAGACAATGAACATCTAATTTAAAAAAATCAGCAACCATAAATTAGCTACACAGAGAAACAGTGGTGATTGGGGACCTGATTAATGTCGCCTAACAGAGAATTGCTACAACAGAAGACTCCAATGATAGACTGTTGGTCCACAAAAACAGGAGCAAGTCATTAGGCTTCTGTGGAACAAGGCGGAAGTCCTTAAAAACGGGGTGGAGAAACAACCTCCACTTTGGACTCCATGTCATTACAGTGCATCAATAACAGTGAACGTCGTAATAGTGAAGTTTATATTGCAAATGCAGTTTAAGCGACTGCCAATTATAGTGCATGCACAAGACGGCTAACCCATAACTTATACTTGCGATTAAAAGTTGTAGGCGCCGGCCCATCAGCGCAGCGGTTGGATTTCCGCTTGTGATGCCAGTGACCCGGGTTCAGAAATGGACTCGGGGGCTGGAGGGCCGGCCGGGGAGTGAAGGCTGAAGCGTTGGATGACTGCTCGCCTTCTCTCAGGGGAAGGGGGGGGACGCAACCCGGCGATTGCTGACCCCAGGCGAAGGCCAGTGGCTCGGCAATACGCAGGGTCTCACAATTCAATGGGGCATGGCGAACATTGGCATCAGTCTGATGTTAGTGGCATGCCATGTCCCTGGGGAGCAAATGGGAAAGAGCCCCGAGGCTGACCGGATGACGGACGCCAGCTCCCATTGCCGCGAGACACCGGGCAGTGCACGAACCACCCTAGAAGTGTGGCGCTGGCTGCCCTCCTGGTGCCTTCCCTCTTGGAGGAGGGGGACCTACCCAGTAAAGGGTTATGTCCAGGGGTTGCCTGGGGGGCTGCAATATAGGGTGAAGAGGTGGCTGTACTGGGGCAGTATGGCATGGAGGGCATAGGGAGGCCAAAGGAGAGGCTGGCCCGGAGCTGGGGGGAGCAAAAAAAAAAAAAAGTTGTATGCAAGGCTGCATAAATAATTATAGTGACTACTATCATAATTGTGTACAATATACTGTAAGCACTCAAATGACAGTACCTGCAGTGGACACTGGGGGGTCTCAGAGGCACATCCGTATTTCAGACAAACATTGCTCCTCTTGTGTGCATTCAAAGAAACGCCAGACTGAGGGGTGGCATGCACCTAGACGAATGCTAAAACCCCCATACTACCCCTCAACATAATTGTTTGTTTGTGCTTCACAACACACCTACATTTATCTCCAAACAACCAATGTTGTTAATTGTAGCATACATGGGGGGGGGGTGGAGTCCCCCACGCCCTCCTACCCCCCTATCTTTTACATTACTACTCCATGCTGCTCATTGATGGTGGGGGTATCGGCAACCCCCATTTGCTCATATGTGTAGTTGCTAATATGTGTACTCGATCTTGTGTGCCAGTTGCTATTATGTGCTGGCCACTATAAAGTGCTTCACTGTAACTGATTCATTCATATTGTTTAGCCATTTTATACTCGTTGTTTTGACATGATACCTTCACTTTGTGGGCTATCTGCAGGGCTCTGAAGGGAAGAGCACTACCAATTTCCTGCAGAAAGCTCTTGCCAATATGTTTGCTCCTGAGTGCCCTCCCAGTTTTGAAACTGACCACTGTGTGACAGGACCCTGGCTCCCCCACCCAACTGAGGAGAAAGACTCAGACCAGTTCTTGCTGTTCACAGATAAAGACCAAATAATGCACTGGGCTAGATGGAAAGAAGCCCTCACCTAGCAGGGGCATCCCATAAAAATGTTTCTGGCCTTTTGCCTTGAACTGTTAAACCAACAGGCTTACATGGCTTCCCACAAGGCCCTGATACAACTGGGTGTCTTATACAGTTTATGGTAGGCCACTGCCTTCCAGATTACCTGCAATAGCATTTCAAAGCAGCTGGAGGCCCCAGAAGCAGCGTAGGCCTACATCCATAAGTCTTGGCCCAAGATTGACAGACAGAAGCTGGCCTTCTAACCTGCAGGCTGATGGGCCCATATCCTGGACCAGAACATGGACAAAACTCCAGCCACTGAGGCAACCTACAAGCCCCCTTGGAGCTACGGAGCATCCTTATCACTATGAGAGGATCCAGAGCCCTGGTCTCTAGCTCCTAGGACCAGGAGCCATAACAGTATGGCTAAACAAAAGAAAGAACTCAGCTGAAGGCTCTCAAGTTGGAACTGCAGCCAGAGCGAAGATTCACCAGCCTCCCCCACCACCCACTCTCCTGCAGTGGGTGGTAACAGGTTCACCCCTTTGCTTACTGCTGCTGCTGCTGCTGCTGCTGCTGAAGAAGGTTCCCCATAACCTGCACCACAGCAGCAATATACCCAGCCTTCTTTGGATCCAGTGGTGAGGCCCAAGTCATGGGCTGAGGCAGTCAGTCTTGTTGCGGCTGTGACCAGTATTGCCACTGGTGAATCTTCAGGCCTGGACAAACTACACAATACACTCCCCTGCCTCGACGCAGCAGCAGCCCCAATCACTCTTCAACCACCACCTGAACACACATGTGAAACATGACTGAACTTTTCTTTTATAACCTTTTGGGAATCTGATGCATCATCAGAACTGCAACAATATCAGGACCCTCAAACAGTTAAGGACCTGTGTATCTTAAAAGGGCAATGCCCACCATATCTTTTCAAGTAATGTCATTGCTATGTGCATTGTTTCACTTTTGTTCCCTATACCCAGATTAGACCATTTCTGTTTTAATAGGTGGTACCTTTATTTGCATTATTTTAACTGATAAACTCGCCAGCTCAAAGGGATCTGTGTGGTTATCTGAACCAGAGAACTGAGACAAGTGTTTTTTACCACATCCTGTGTATAGGAAAGGTCTACTCAGGGAGGGGCTAGGTGGGGTAAGGCAGGTTCAATAAAGAAAGGGTGTGTGTGCGTGTTCTATCACCCACTCTCATAGGCTGAAAAGCAAGTCGCAGAGAACGGTACTCCAAGATTTGGTTTATTTCTTCAATGTCTTCTGAGGGAGCTCCTGCACTGCTGGGATCCTAGGAACTCTTGCACTGGGGTGAAGGGGGACCCTAGGCAACTTTTCTGAGGATATGGTTGAGCATGGCAGTTTCCTGCACATGAGTTCACTAGCCATTTTCTCCCTTAAACACAGCCACCAGCGTAGTGTGTATGCCTGCATGCTTGCTACACTACATTCAGGATGTGATGGCAACTGCATTAATGATCAGCCGCACAGTTGTGCAGTGCAAAGATCCAAACTGGGGGGTAGTCACAGAGCTCCCATGAGCTGGGAGAATGCCAGTTCTCCCTCACTTTGTCTAGTCTTCCACACATCCTAAAGTCATGGGATACCCAAAGCAGGGGACCTTCATCCCACTAAAGGAATACCCTGTCAACATGGTTTCAGTCCCCCCTACCAAAAATGTACCACCGAATAACAGTACAATCATCTACAGGCAGAGATATGCCACCCTACACCACCATCACCTGGCCTTCAACACTTTAATGTGCATGCTGACTACTGGGAACTATTGGAGACAGAGAGAGGCAGTGCTGGAATTGAGGAGCCAGGTACTTCACAAGAGTCCAGCTGTGAAGCACCTTGTCATACACCTCATCATGTTACAGGATTGCACTATTAATCCTGTTACCCTTCCAAATGTCACATGCCCAGGGTCATCACAGAAGGATGAAGCAGCAACAAGGGGGAGGACCCCCTAGTTCCATTCAGTGGGAGGGTGAGAGAACTCTCTCAACCCCAAAAAACTGACCAATCTCTGATATAGTCCACTGTTGTCAGCAGGGAATGATGTAATGCCCTACCTCTCAGCGACTAAAGTGCTACAGCTCTGAGATCATGGCAAAAAGACAGAGGTGCTATGGATACAGTGAATCTTCCAAGCACTTCCTCCCCAGCATGCTCTCTTACTCTCTATTAGCCTGGTTCAGCTGAAGGCAACGGGGTGAACTGAAGGCAGAGGATATGGGCTGCCCCCCTTGTTGTCCATGACCCTGAGTATGTTTTTAAGTCTACCCCCATCTTGACTGTGGCTACCAGTACCTGTTCTCATCCCCCCCAAACTGTCCCCTAGGGGATACTTCATGGAACAATAGCAGGATCTATTGCCCATGTGTCTGCGGGCCTATGCTAGAATTATGTCTGGAACAACATAGCTGCAGCACATAGCCACGTTTCCTGAGACATACTGCTGGGGTAGGAGCAATGTGCAGTTTATTAGCCTAATCCTTGGTCTCTAGCACTAGGGCCATCACTTGTTGTCTGCACATACTGGATCAAAGATTTACTGGAGCAGAGCATTTTATTTATTTAATTATGTATGTATGTATTATTTATTTAAGTATGTTTATATTTATTTAATTTATTTAAAAGGTGCAAAAAATACAGGATAGGTTCCATGAGATGCAAGACTCATTTACAAAATGTCCCACACTAATTGTAAATCAGATAACAAACATGCATAAATCAAGTAACACAACAGTTACAAATAAATTGTTCCTGTAACACAAAATATTCAAGTCATGTTTAAAAATATTTAAAGTAGAGGAATTTCTGAGCTGAGGGGTCCAGTTGTTCCCACCCCCCAAAAAAAGTGCCCCTAATGAGAAACATTCTCTGCCAGAACACGTTTGAAATTTTGGTAAGGAAAAGCCACATTGTGGCACATCTCTAAAACTGTATTTGTAAACAGGAACAATTAATCTTTCTGATAATAAATAATAACAAATAAATAAAACTTTATTTATTAAGCGCCTTTCAAGTGCCAAGGCGCTGTACAAAATATGCATAAAACAAGCCATGTATAAAAACAGATCACAACTATCTGAAATATTAACAATATAAAACAGCAAACATATATAAAATCAGAGTAACAGCTCTCTCAAGTCATGTAAGCTCGAGTCCAAAGATGGGTCTTAAGTTCATGCTTGAAAATTTCCACGGTCATGAATTCCCGAAGCTGACGAGGCAGAGAATTCCAGAGGGTTGGGGTAACAAACATAAAAGCCAAGCCCCAGATGATTTTAAAATAACCCTCGGAACTTCTAGCAACCTCTCGTCAGCCGAATGGAGCTGTTGGACAGGGATATCGGGAATCAGAAGCTCTTTCAAGTAGTCAGGGCCAAGTCTGCAAAGGGCTTTGAAGGTCAAAAGACTTACTTTAAAGGTTACCCCCACTGTATAGGCAGATTGTGCAGGACAGGGGTAATATGCATCCTTCTCAATGCTCCTGTCAGCAACCTGGCAGTAGCGTTCTGCACTAGCTGCAAGCGGCAGATATTAACCCCAGGAAGTCCCAAGTAAAGGGAGTTGCAGTAGTCAAGGCGAGAGGTCACGAAGGCATGGACAAACGCAGGTAAAGTACAGGACGGAACCAAGTGCTTCACCCTGGCAATGTTCCTAAGATGGTAAAATGCAGACTTAACGACTGCTGACACCTGATGATGAAGCGTCAGCCCATCGTCAAGTACAATTCCCAGGTTACACACTCGTTCAGAGGTAAGAAGCTGATCTCCCCTCAGGAAGAAACTAGAAGGCAGATCAGAACACAACCCCTCAATCCTGCGACCCGGGTCCACCACGATAACCTCAGTCTTTCCAGAGTTCAACTTCAACCAGCTCAAATTCATCCAGTCATGGATTTCAGCGAGGCAGTTGTTAAATACTGAGAGAGCACTATCCTGGTTGGGTGCAAAAGACAGGTAGAGCTGGGTATCATCAGCATAGCAGTGAAACCTCAGCCCATACCATCTTACAATGTCTCAGAGGGGCAGCATATTCACTGCAAACAGCATGGGGGAGAGCGTCGAGCCCTGGGGAACTCCACACTGCAGAGAGACAGGGTCAGAGGAAAAAATACCAGACACAACTCTCTGTGTTCTCCCAGATAAAAAAAAGAAGAAAATCATCTGAGCACTGTACCAGCCAGTCCACAGATGGTGCTTAGGCATTCAAGCAAAACCCCATGGTATACAGTGTCAAAAGCTGAAGAAAGATCAAGGAGAACCAAGATAGAACGGTGTCTCCGATCTCTAGCCATCAGGAGATCATTAAGCTCCCGAACCAGAGCAGTCTCAGTATTATGCCTCTTACGAAAACCAGACTGGAGAGGTTCATAGATATTATGGATAGTCAGGTGGTCCTCCAGCTGGATTGCCACTACCTTCTCAATAACCTTCCCTATAAAGAGAAAGTTAGAGATAGGTCTGCAGTTGGCAAAAACATCTGGGTCCAAAGATGCTTTCTTCAAAAGGGGAGTAACCACTACTTCTTTCAAAGAGTGAGGAAACTCACCCATTTCTAAGGAGCACCAGATTATTTGAGCCAGAAATGGGCCCACGATCTCAACACACCCCAAAATCAGGGAGGTTGGACCCGGATCTATACTACAGCATGTCGGGAGCATCCCCTGGACAATACGCATAATATCCTTGATTTTCGGCTGCTCAGAGGAACTCCAGGAAGCCTGGGGTACCGTGACAGAGTGCCGACCAACAGCATCAACCATAGAGTGGGTCTGTCTGATCTCTGATCTCATGTTGGCCACCTTATTCGCAAAGAATTGAGAGATCTCATCACACTTCTCTTGTGAAAAGGCTCTACGGAGCAGGAGACAGGTTGGGTTGCACAACCAGTCCACAGTTTTGAAAAGCTGGGCCGGTCGATTCTGAGTGACAGCGATCTCCCTGGACAGGAATTCTACCTTCTTACAGGAGATCTCTGATTGGTAGAGCTGATAATACCCCACCAAACTAAGGCAGTCAGCTTCTAAGGCAGATTTCCACCAGCAACGCTCTAACCGTTGTCCCACACATTGCAGCTCCCTCAAGGACCCATCAAACCATGGGGCCAGAAGGTGGAGAGAGAGGGGGTGAACACAGACAGGAGCAAGCACTTCGAGAGCCAAGAAAATGGCCTGATTATAAGCCAGAACCAACGACTCCAGACCATTGCTAGCAGCCGGAAACTCTGAGAGGTCCAATACTGCCATAAGGTCTTCAGGGCACACATCCCACAAAGGGCAGTATTGAACCATCTCCACAGGGGCAGACCTATGAAGGGGAGCAGAAAAATTGAAGCCCACTGTGTAATGATCAGACCAACTGACTGGTTCCACCGCCAAATCAGAGGCCTCAATCCCCAGGAGAAAAATCAAATCCAATGAGTGACCGTGATTTTGAGTAGCCGAAGAAACAATCTGTGTGAAGCCAAGCGATATCATAAGCTGGAAGAAGTGCTGACCAAAACCTGAGAATTCACCGTCGACCCAGGCATTGAAGTCGCCCAGAACCATCAATCTGGGCGACTCCAATGCCATGTCGGTGTTGAAGTCTGCCACTTCCTGCAGGAATCGTCCCTCGCCCCCTGGTGGACGGTAGACGAGAGCTATCCTGCAAACCCACACCGCTACTACTGTACACTAAGGATTTGGCTTCCTAACTGGTACACTTAGAGCCCCAATCTGGTCTTGAAACAGACCACAACCTTCCCCCCACCGATACAATCTTGGGCAGTGAATCACCGAATAAGTAAGTAGGCTATGTTCCCACTAGCCACTCGCCATGTCGCCACTGGCGAAGCTACAAGCCATGTGGCTAAAAGTTTTGAGCCCCCCTGTGCCATGGAGGTGAACTAACTTATCAACAGCCAGGAGAGTGGCAAAAAACTACCATTTTCGGTGCCATAGTGATCTCTTGTGAAGTATTGTGAGTCTCAAAAGTACTGCGACCTCTGGGAGCGCTGTAAAGCGCATGTCACTGTCACCGTCACCCTTATGACCTCAGTCTTGGTGCGGAGGAGGGTCATCTCTGACTGCAGCAATTTACAGACACTCTCCTTCGACCAATAGGTGCAGCTGTTCTCAAGTGTTGGGAGGGCTTGCAGTGGGAAGACAATCCTTGGGCTGCGGCGGTGGTGTGGAGCAGATGGGTGAGCAGTTCAGTGATCATGATCATGATACTTGAAATATTTTATTTGAGTGTTTACTGTAGGCAGTGAAGCACATTTTGCAGGAGAAGATGGAAAGAAATAGCAAAGAATCAGATTAAACAAACTGGGCCACAAGGAAACAGTGGAACAAATACGAAGTCAGTGAGTGAGAGATGGGGAAAGCAGGAGAGACAAGGGGAAAAATGTGCAAAGAACTTAGAGTAGTTCTTGAAAGAAAAAAATCAGGATAAAACAGTAAAGAGAAGCAGGAGACAGAGAGGGGGTATAAAAATGGGCACATTGTGCAACAGACTGAAAGAATAGAAGCTTGAAAGAGTGTTTAAAATGACTGAATTCAAGTTCTGAAACACAAATAGAAGCAGGGGGAATAAAAATGCACATATTTATTGTGCAACACAGACTAACTAAAAGAATGTGAAAGAATGGGCACTGATAGAAAAAGGGTTGAAATATATAAGGAGAAAAGCAGCCTGGGGTTGAGATATGAAAAACTAGGCTCTTAATTGTGCAAATACTGAAAGATTATGTGACAGAGAAGGAGGTAAAAGACAAGGAGAAGCAGAGGATATAAAAAAGACACAGAAACTGTCTGAATATGTGAGAGATAAGCAAGCTACTGAAAGAAAAGTAAGGAAAATGACTGAGCAAAAAACAAACAGCAGCCAGGAGATACAATGGATATAAAAAAGGGCACTGCACAGACTGAAAGTGCATGGGCGCTTTTATTATTATTGGGAAATAAAAGAGGAATCTCGAACATTAATATAGCAGACAAACTGAGTGAAAGTGAACAGAGCAGCACAAGCCAGATTAAAGCTGAGAAGCAGTCAGTGTGAAAAATAAAATGTGGAAAGAGCTGCTGCTTTACAGGAGAATTATAAACAGAACAGGAGGACAGGCAGCGTAAGCAAGAGGAGACTTATAGGCAGCACTGGGACTGAAAAGAAAAAAAACGGTGCAACAGTATGAGCTGCTAAGCAACGACAGAAAGAAAGTAAAAGGCAACAAGTACAGTCTCCAGTGTTGTGTGTACTGACTCAGTGCTGTTAGTGTTAAAAGAAAAAGAAACAATACCAGGCATCTGCTGCAAGATGCTTATATATATATATATATATATATATATATATATACACATATACACACACACACAGACACAGAGACACACACAGACACACACACACACACAGACACACACACACACACACACACACGAGACTGCTGTCAATCTTATAAAAAAAAACTAACTACTGAAGCACATAATAATCATATCCGTAACTGTCCCCTACCTAGTATGTAAGCTACCAATAAAATGTTTCTTTGTGCATAAAAGTGTCTCCTCCAACCACACCCACACACTCACACCCATGTCAGTTTGTGTTTAAAAACACTAAAAGTGCTCTAAACATGTTGGTATTTAAAAATAATGTAATCTTCACTTAAATAAAACCTCTCTGTTGGAATTTTTACCATTACGCGATGTAGTGGCTAAGGGCCTCTTGCGGTGGCTAAAAAATATGGGGTCTGTTTAGCCACAGTGGCTAATCATTTTGAAACCCTAGGGGGAACGTAGGTAGGGGTTTGATTGTTGGCCAATTTATAAATGATAGATAACCTGTGAAACGTACATCTGGAAGAGGGGGCTAACCAATGTAACTGATGTAGTACAGATGAGTGATGGTCCTGCTAGTTTGACTTTAAAGTAAAGCACAGTAACTGAAAATAAAGTGTTTAATGATAAGGGATGAGAGTTGAAGGCATTGCAATAAATAGTACTGCCACTATCAAGAATAAAGAGAACTGCTTGGCTAATGAAGTGTTTGTGATGCAAACTTAATAAGCAATGTTTGGAGTGCTTTAAGCATCCCAGACATTGATGGGCTTTTGAAACTGTTTTTGTCAACGTGTGGTTTAAAAGGCTGAGAAGAGACAAAAGGGAACCAAGGTACTTGAATTCAGTAACAAGCTCCAATGGATGATTTTTCAATATAATTGAAAAGGAAGACTCTACCAAAGATAAGTGAAAAGATCCAAACAGCATTGCTTGAATCTTCTTGCAATTTAGTGGTAGTAACTTATCTGAAAACCATTTCACCACTTTGTCAAAGTCATCCTGAAGAATTGTTGAGTGGAAGGAGATTTGTAAGCACAGAAAAGAACTGTGTCATCAGAATAAAGCCTGACAGAACAAAGATCAACAGCAGAAGGTGGATTTACAAAATGATAGGATATGATGGGACCACGTAAGACCCCGTGGGACCCCAGTGGAGACAGGAAGAGGAGATGAAAGGCAGCCATTCCAAGACCTGTAAGTACAGGAAGAAGAAAACCAATTTGTTACATTAGAAGAAAAAACATAAGACAGGAAAGTTAAAAGCAAAGAGTGGCTAAACACAATGAAAGCGTTTGACATATTAATAAAAACAGATCCCACAAGATGCTCCTTATCTTTAGGCCTGGAAACAGTCATGAAAGTCAATCAGTGCCATTTGGTTGGAAAATGTGGGCCTGAATCCTGACTGAAAACTATAAATAACGTGATAATTAACTAAATAATAATTTATCTGAGACAAGGCAATGTTTTCAATGAATTTTGAAACAATAGGGAGCAGAGAGATTGGGCCATAGTTATCTTCCAGTGTTTTGATTAGGGAGTGTTTCCAAACTGTAGGGAAGGTTTGAGTAGTTAATGATAAACTGAATAAGAAAGCTAAAGGAGGGACCAAAATGTCAACACTGCATTTGAGTAAGAAATTGTCTAAGTTGTCAATGGCCCTTGCAGTGTGCTCTCTCACGGAGCATAGCAATTTAAATACTTCTTCAGTCTTTGTAGACCTAAAATAAAATCTACGCCTAGAGAGAGGGAACACTGCAAGGGGATCATGATATGTGCCAACTGTAGTCAAATCAGCTTTATTTAACAACACAGCAAGAGCATCGGTAAAAAGGTGTTAAACCGAGCACTACTACCCTCCTTGGAGTAAGATGTGGAGCTACCATAAGACATTTGTTGTGGAGGACTCAGAAGGCATCTTCTGGATGGAGTCTACCATACACCGACATTTCTTGGGATTACTTATAGTATTAGTTAAATTTGTTTTGAAATACTTGAAACCTTTTTTTTCTGCCAAGATAGCCACCTAGCATTTTAGGCAACAGCTCTAAGAGAATAGTATCTAATGCCCCTTGAAATAAATTGGTTAGGGTGTGTCAAAGAAGTGATATCTGACCAAAACGGTGGAAAAGAGAAGGCCTTCCCACTCACATTTTGTTGAAAGGTGAAAGAGTGAGTATGAGAAGCTAAATAAAAACCAAGTGCAAAAATACAATACAATGAGAACCATATGGTTAGAAGAAACATTCAGCATGATTTAAAACAAGAGACTTGTGCCTCAGAAACTACTACTAAATTATTTAAAACTTTAATAGCAGCAAACTATCTAAAAACTGTATATATAAAACTACAGACCAAATAATTATTCAAGAAGAATTCATCAACCAATTAAGCTCTACAGAGTAATTATATTTAGACTGGTTTTGATGAAATTGCAAAATCTTGCAAGCTGGTAGCAGGATTGGAGAGCTGCAGGACAGCATAAGATGAACACGTCCGTTTGTAAAACTTCAAAAAAGAGGTTTTTCAATACTTGGGGCTCAGGCTCTGGACAAGGTAAGGGCAGCTGTATTAGTCCAGGATAGTTGATTATCCCCCTGGCTCTCACCCAGGGAGAAGCTCCAAAAATCAGAGCTGAAGCAGTGGTGAGAGATATCCCAAGAATAAAATAAACAAGTTACAGTACTTGGGGATAGTCCGCTAGCTCTTACTCAGAGAATGAAGGAAGAAATTTATCCAGATCCAACATGCTGCCACTAAGTTGGGTTGTGGATTGCAACCAATTTTTACTAGTAGACACAGTCACAAATTACAAAATTGCATAAACTCACTGCTATAAGAAGTCTCTACCACAGTGTTACGGTAGCAGGCCTGGTGGGACTCTCTCACCAGCCACTCCAAAGCACAATGGATCGGAAGTCAATTACAGACTTGGTTCACCATCAGCTGCGCTGCACAATTTGAGCTTGTGCCTTCATGACAAACTTGAACCCAATTCAAGATGACAAACAACCAGCATAAAGTGGCAGAAACAGGAAAGAATAACTCCCATGCAGATTTTGTTCATTATTCCTGAGTGGCACCCATACGTCACTCATGCTCACACCCAGCACTTGGGCTGGAGGGTGACATGAGCTTTTGAACTGGAGAAGCCTCCCCCAACTCCATCCACAGCCAGTGGCTCCACTGAGTGCCCTGCCAGCTGTGACCTATGGTAACAAGTCTATATCCAAGCAGAACGTGAAGATGAGGGAGGATTTTTCTTTGCTTCTTGTTCCAGGACATGGCTCTGCCCAAACCTCCAGTGCAGGTGCTGATGGGCTCAGGTGAATTCTACTGGAAAGCAGAGTGGGCTTTTAAACTGGAGAAGCCCCCCCCACTCCATCCACAGTTGCTGGCTCCCCTGAGCCCCCTGCCAGCTCTAATCTACCGCAACAAGTCCATAGCCAAGCAGAACATGAAGGTGAAGGAGGTTTTTTCTCTGCTGTTTGTTCCAGGACATGGTTGGATTCAAACCTCCAGTGCAGGTGTTGATGGGCTCAGATGACTTCTGCTGGAGGGTGTCATGAGCTTCTGAACTGGAGAAGTCAAGACACCTTGTTCTGTCCACTGCTGCCGGCTCTCCAGAGCCCCCTGCCAGCTGTGACCCTACGGTAACAACACGTTTACAGCTAAGCAAAACATGAAGGTGAGGGATGCTTTTTCTCTGCTGTTTGTTCCAGGACACGGCTGTGTCCAAACCGTTAGTGTGGGTGCTGATAGGCTCAGGTTTATTGTATATATGTTTTAGGTCATACTAGATCAAGTGAGGGAGGGGAGGACGGTGGGTCAGAGTGTAGTTTATTACTATTGGTGCCGGTTGAGCACTGGTTTGATACTGTGCTATCACTTGTCTTTCTTACTGTGTATAATGCCATTTTCGCTGTTTTTTCTTTATCTTCTCCCACTTTGCTTTTTCATCTTGTGGGGTTCCACAGGGCCCAATTTTGTCACCCATGCTGTTCTCAGTGTACTTGCTGCCATTAAGAGATATCATCCAACAATACGGTTTGAGTTTTCACTGCTATGCAGATGATACTCAGCTGTATTTGTCTTTTCTACCCAAACAGGTGGATGCAGTCTCCATCTTCAACAACTGTCTTGCCAAAATCAAAGACTGGATGAGCACCAGCTGGCTGAGACTGCATCCAGAGAAGACTGAGGTGTTAGTTGTGGATCCATATCACCCAGAGGTAGGTTCGGGGGATGGGCAACCATCGGACCTATGTTTTGATGGTGTCCAGCTACCCACCTCAGATCGGGTGAAGAACCTTGGTGTTATTCTTGACGATGGTCTGACTCTGAAATCTCAGGTGTCAGCCGTTGTCAAGTCCTCCTTTTACCATCTGAGGAATATCACCCGGGTGAAACACCAGGTCCCCCCGGATGATTTGGTTACTCTGGTACACGCCTTTGTCACCAACCACCTTTATTATTGCAATGCCCTTTACCTAGGGCTACCTGGGGTTGATAGTCGCACTTGCAGCTAGTACAGAACGCAGCAACCAGGCTTTTGACTGGCACGTCTAGGGCCAGCCATATTATGCCTGTGCTGCATGAACTGCACTGGTTGCCTGTTAGTGGTGAATCACCTTTAAGGGTGACATGCATAACCTTTAAAGCCCTACACGAACAGGGACCCAACTATCTGAAAGATCTTCTAACTCCCTACTGCCCCATCTGCCCCCTCCGATCCACCAGCAGGGGATTACTAGAGATTCCCAGGGTGCATTTGTAAACCTTTGTTGCCTGAGCATTTTCGTACGCAGTGCCTACCCTGTGGAATTCTCTACCTCGTCGGTTAAAAGAATGCCTGACCGTCGAAAGTTTTAAAACTACTTTAAAGACCTATCTTTTTCAACTTTTCTTTGACAACTATCAGTTGTTCTTTTTAGGAATCTGATGATTTATAATTTATTTATTTATTGTATTTTTACTTGTTATATTTATGTTTACTTATTTATTCATTTGATCATGTGGTTTTTTTGTTGTATTGTACAGCGGTTTGACATTTGAAAGGTGCTTTATAAATAAAGCTTGCCTAGCTTGCCTACTTACTTACTTGATTCAGGGGATACTCATTCCCAGTATGCACCACCCAGTCTCCTCGCTTGTTCTACTCTCCTGCCATGGGTGACATACAGGCTACATCATGGAATGTCAGGGGTCTTAACTCCCCAGTAAAATGGAAAAATATTCTGGGGTACCTAAATCTGCTGTGTGCCCTGGTAGCTTTCCTCCAGGAGACCAAGCTATCCAAGGAGGAAGCTGAAACTTTAAAGGAATGTGTAGGGGCTGAAGCTCATAGCACCACTAACAAAGAAATGAGGGGTATGAGTTCTAATACATAAGAGTCTCCCCTTGGGATTGAGATGGTCAATAAAAGATAGGGAGGGCTGCTGGGTAATAGTCATGGCCACTATGCTCCAAGGACCTCTAGTACTAGCCAACATGTATTCACAGAATGTGGATGGCCCTCAATTCTTCCACATCCTTCACCACACTCTACTGATATTCCAGTAGTTCTGGGTAGTGACTTTAACTTCATCATGGAAGCATATCTGGACCAAAGTGCAGGCACAGCAAAGCCCCACACCAAGACCAAGGCTGATTTGGACATTTTCCTCCAAGAACACAGTCATTCCAATGTCTGGTGGCTTAACCACCCCGTGATAGGGACTATACCTGCTTTACAGTGGTACAGCCCATGTCCAGACAGATTGATATGTGGTTCTCATCTCTCCTGATCACTCATAATACTGTGGCCACTAAAATCCAACTGTTGATCCTATTGGATCACGTACCCTTAGTGATGACAATGGTGTGGGAGTCCAACCACCACTTACCAAATGCTGGAAACTGGTCCCACTTCTAATGCGAGATCCTCAGTTCAACAACTGGACTTGGAAGGAAACCAAAACATTCCTGAAAGAGTATGACGCTGGGACACATTCAAGGGCATGGTCTGGGAGGCCTTCAAAGCGACTACGTAGGGCAAGATCATAAGCTTTTTCGGCCAGCATATGCCGGGAAAGAGAGGGGGAACTTAAATCCTCGAATCTGAGATCTCCTCACAAGAAGTCATATACAAGCAGCAACATCTTCCCGTACAGGAGACTCTCTTCAAACTCACAAGCACCAGAATATAACTAAACAAACTTCTAACAAGAAAGGTAGAGCTTGCCCTATTCCAAATGAAGCACATCTACTGGGAAGGAGCAGATATGGTGCACAGATGTCTGACATGCCACGTCAAGAAGAGACAAATGGGAAGATATATTCCAGGCCTCCGGGATGAGCAAGAATTGGTCCATTCAGGCACAGGATTGATCAAAAACATCATGTGAGCCTTCTATCAGAGATGGTATAGCTCTCCTATCCCCCAACCAGGCACAACATTCTGACGTTTCTGGACATGATTTTGATACCAAGAGTCCCCCACGTGGACTCAGATGTGCTGCATCGACCAGTCACTCTGACAGAGGTGAAGGACACCCTATGTTCTCTTTATTTATTTATTTTTATTTATTTAGATTTTCGGAAAAACCTTTGAACCAAACAGTCCAAGACAATTGAAACAAACAGAAACAAAATGATATTTACATAACAGTAAAAATATAGAGATGACATAACAGAGCAAACATCATTTATTAGTACAGCCATATAGTAGATTACAAGGTCATTGCCAGAACAAGTAATGGATGGATTCTACTGTCCAAATGCAGCAAAGAAACAATAGAAGGTTACAGCCTTGCTCTAGAGAGGGGAAGAGTATAGATGTGCTTGGAATAAAGGGGTAGGGGAGGGAGGGCAGTCAGGGTGGAGTAAAGACAGGATCGGGAGGCAAGGTACATGTGGATGTATGGAAGAGGCAGGGGTAGATTGCACAGAGTAGAAAATGCAACTGGGGAGGGGAAGTAGAGCAGGGTGTCAGTTCCCACAGTGGCAGCCTCTGTTTAAAGCTAGCAGAGCCCTAAGTTCTGCTTTGAACGGTCCAAACTTCCATTCATTCTGAAGATCTATCCCAAGAGAGTTTAACCAGAGAGGAGCAAAGTATTCAAAGGACCGCTGACCTTACAAGGTCCGATGAAAGGGAATTTTTTAGAGAATGGTTGTTGAGGCTGCTTGTACTGCTGGAGGAGTTAGGTACTGGGATGAATCTTCCCACTCGGGGGGGGTGGGGGCTAGGGTTGCTTTTTTTGCCAGATGGCAGATCTGATACTGTATTCTACTGTCCAGATTAAGTCAACCAGTCTGAGCGTACAGGTTACACGTGTGTGTCATCCAGTCAGCACCCAGCACAAGCTTACATGCCTTGTTGAGTGTTGTCTTGATATGTTTGAGGGCCGTAGGGGTTGCAGCACAATATACTACTAAGCCGTAATCAATAGTAGACAGTACTGAGCTTTTAACAGCAATTTTTAGGACTTCGCTGGTTGGGCAATGTTTGTTATGGTACAGCAGCCCTAGTTTAGCATTAGCAGCCTTAGCCACAGAATCAATGTTTTGGGAGTAAGATAGAGTGCTGTCCAATGTAACCCCAAGATAATTGAAGCTTTGTACCATTTCAAGGTTGGGGGGGGGAATTAAGATTGTTACAGATTTTTAGCTGGTGGGAACTGTTCTTATTGTGGGCAGAAGCGAAGATCATGATTTTCATTTTTTTTGTAATATAGAAGCAATTTGAAGTTAAGAACCCATTGTTCCACTGAAGTGAAAATAGATTGCATTAGCCTTTCTAGTGAGGAGGGGTTGTGGTGGCTTGAAAAAAGTACAGCGTCATTTGCATATAGTAAGCCGTTGTCTGTAACTCTTAATAAAGGGAAGGTGCGTGACTCCAGTGTCTTCCCCATTGGCTTCCTGCAATCCATAAGTGCAGAGGTGAATCCCATTCTACTCAAGGTTTACTTGGACTCAAACATACTCCACCCAGATATATTATGAAATCTAGAAATTCAGTATCCTGAATGCTACAAGATCGAGTTTGGGGTACTGAATTCCATAAGACTGCAAGATACTGAAATGTAATGCGAGGGGGATTTGCCCCACACCCCATAAATAACCAGCTCTGAGGGGGAGTGGACCTTGGAGCAAAAGAAAAGTTATGGGGGTGCAATAGTGTGCAGCAAAATTAGTGGTGACCGGGAACAGAACCCAGGTCCACCAAACCATGCTGGCCAAGCTGCTACTGCATTAGACCTCCACACCACAGGATTAGCTTAGCCAGCATTTGCATTTTTTGCTTCCTTGTTATGCCTGGCTGGGGTAGGGTAGCGGTTAATCACATCTGCTACCATACCCGTCAGGTATCTAAATATGTCAGGAAACTGAATTTGGTCCCATCAGTTCCAGGATTCTGAGTTTCAGCCTCTTAAATAGATACCCTCCCCTTGATTACGGAAGAAGCAGTCATTAATGTTCTACCAAAAAAGGGGGAAGATAGCACGCTCCCCAAGAATTACAGACCCATATTGCTCATCAACGAGAATGTCAAAGTACTAGCCAAGATCCTTGCTATCTATCTAGAACCCATTCTGCAGGTACTAATTCACCCATTTCAAGTGGAATTTCTTCAGGACAGACACAGCACGGCTCACATATGCTGCTCCTACATGGCAGAACACCACAACTGCAGTAGCCTTTGCTAAAGCCTTTGACTCCTTGAAATGGGAGTTCCTGAGGTGCACTATGGAACAGATGGGTATTTGCTTCACATACTGCATCTCCGATGGGTCCAACTCCTCTACAGCTCATTGTGTCCCACTGTTCTTACTAATGACTTATGCTCTATTTCCTTCTTTTTCCAGAAGGGTACATGATAGGGGTGCCGCCTATCATCTCTCCTCTTTCTGATGGCAATTCAACCCCTGGCCATAGCCATCAGGAATTACTTGGATCTCCCAGGTATCCACTGTGGGGATAGAGAGTATAGAGCACTCCTATATGCAGATAGTTCCTGATTGCATAGGCGGATAGACAGGCCTTCCCCTCTTCCCTTTTTCAACTGCTTCAGCACTTTACATTGGTCTTAGGGTCACCATTACCCCACCGCCAAGATCGAAGTCCTCCTACACAAATCCTGTACACCTGAGCCTATTACCTCAAAGGGTCTGAAGTGGCCTAAAATGGCCTCACCTACTTAGCTATTACTATACACTTGTCTACCTCCAAAATGCTCAAATTCAGCCTTGCCCCATTGTTGGTTTCCACCAATTAGACAGATGGTGACATCTGAACCCATCACTGGCTAGAAAGTTTGAGGCCTTCAAAGGGATGCTGGCCCCTCAGATCACACTTCTGCTGGCCCACCTACCACTTCAGATCCTTCACAATGGTTTATGGTCCTTAACAAGGTCATAGGTGAGTTTCTCTGGGAAGGTAAACCAACCAGGTCTAGCCAGGCCAAGCTTTGCAGTCACTGGACCGGAGGTGGCTGGGGTCTCCAGTGGATGAAAGGTTACCACCTGGCTTTTTCAGCATCCCAGACAGCCTGATTATTCTTAGCCAACCACCAGTAACCACAATGGCTTATCATACAACAAGATATTATAAGAGGCCCACTGCTTATCATGGTTATATATTGCCCACTACCTGGGGTATTAAAAACACAGCCTAGCCTGTCATTTTCTCAAGGGGCATGGTTCAGGTTAAAAAACTACTCAGAGGCAGTCCCACCCCTTGACTGCTGGAGCCACTATGGGTCAACAAGACACTTTGCTTAGGGAATTGCCCCCTGAAATAGCCATTGGGCTCAGTAGGGCATTCACCAAGTCCAAGACTTGCTCACTCAGAATAACAGGCATGTGGAGGCATTTGATGCCCTCTTACATAAGTATGACCTCCCCAATCAGGACTTCTGGTGGTACTTGCAAATCTGCAGAGTAAACAGCCCAAGGGTACAGCACCCCCAACCTGTGGAGGCAGACCTCACCACTACTATGGTCATGGCTTGTAATAAACTATCAAAGGGCAAGGCCAGCCTCATCTACACCTATGGGATGCCCAACCAGGCCTCTCCATATCCTTGAA
This sequence comes from Neoceratodus forsteri, assembly GCA_016271365.2. Classification (NCBI taxonomy): domain Eukaryota; kingdom Metazoa; phylum Chordata; order Ceratodontiformes; family Ceratodontidae; genus Neoceratodus; species Neoceratodus forsteri. The sequence continues at coordinate 92,401,439 of CM028136.1, forward strand.
TCAGGTGTTGGAGGCAGAACTTAATACAGTTATCAAACAGGCTGAATGGACCACCTGCCACATGGAACCACACTGTTTGCCGAGATGACTGTAGTTGCCTTATTCAAAACAAGGCGCTACTGCAATAGTATCATACCTCAGCTGCCCTTCATTGTATGTGTCTTCTTTCAGACAACAGATGCTGGTGATGCCAGCAATTGGGAGGCACCCTCTTTCATATGCTATGATCCTGCCCAGCCATCTTTGAGTTTATAGAGGGCATTTGTAAGGTCTGCTGTTCCATCCTGGGCCCCCAGATACAACTACATGGGCCACTGTTCCTTCTCAGCAAGAATCACTTCCTCCTCCTTAGTCTGTGTTCCACCATACACTGGTTAACAGTCATTGGGGTAGTGGCTGAAAGGCTGCCCCTGTGTCAGTGGAGATCCCCGGAGGAAGAGTGGATATCATCATCGGACAAGTTGCATCTCTAGAAAAGCTGTTCCACAGAAATGCAAGCACTCTGGGTGCCTATGAACTAATCTGGGGGCTGTACCTGTCCTAGCTTTATTGCAATGGCAGCTGAGCTCAGACCAACCTCGGGGGGGGGGGGATACCGAGTCACCAGTGGGAGGACAGAGGAGGGTAGTTACCCACTCAGTCATCATGCTCCAGCACAGCACACCTCCATGCAGGCAGAAACTAATGAAGAGAGGTGTATCCATGCATGCTGGTAGAATGTAGGCTTCATCATTAATACACTGCCCTTGGGTACTTTTTCTCCCCTCTCACTTTGGAGTTAATTCACTCCTGTTTCTCAGTGATTTTACACAAATGATCCCTATTTTTATCTGTGAACTTTGCCAATGCTTATGCCATGTTACATTGTTGAGTCATTTGTTCTTGTATTTGGCTGAATATTTTCAGTAAAAAGATTAACTGAAAAAAAGGGGCTCAGGAAGTTTATGCCAGTTTAACTGTACCTGAATAAAAGGTCAAAAGAAAACCTATGGTTTGCATTGCATTCTTTTTATGGACAATATTATATACAGTTTTTCTAACTGAACCAGTAATTTGAAGTTTTTACTAGGTCATAGTGTGTGTAGAGAATACGAAACATTGGCTGTTGATATATCAGAGCAGTACTTGAAATTCTGTTTGGAAATGAGACAGTCAAAACAACACATTACAGGTCCCATGTAAAGAACTGCACAGATTGTTGTACACTAAAACAAAATACAAACTAATGTGTTTTACATAGGTCCCCATATGCAGTAGGTTAATGCTCTGTTAATAAGAGTAGTATCACGCTATACGGACATAGTACTGTACATCTGATGTGGCTGGTGCCATATTCAGAGGTCCCCTTAGTGTGGTGCGAGGTGGATAAAATGATTGTCACTCTACAAACACCACTGCATCCATACAAATGAGGGAACCCTCTTGCATTCAGGGTGCAGTGGTATATTGAATGGATTTTGGAACTGCCAAAAGGCTGCCAAGGCACTGTCATTCAATACTTACAAAACCCTACATTTAACAACTTACACAGTGGTGCATGCTAACACTCCCCTTTCAGCACAGGTGCTCATCAGTGAAATAGAAACATATTCCTCCTGCTCCAATCCCCACTGTAGTAATGTTTCCATTCCTGGTAATCCATTGTTAACCCCTCCCACTCCGATTTCCATTGTAGTAATGTGGATATTCTTGTAGACCAGTTGTACCGCACTCCCACACCGATCCCTACTGTAGTAATGTGTATATTCCTGGCAGTCCAGTGATATCCCCCTCCCACCCCAGTCACTGTTGCAGTAATGTGAATATCCCTGGCAGTCCAGTGATATCCCCCTCCAACCCCAATCACTGTTGTAGTAATGTGAATATCCCTGGCAGTCCAGTGATATCCCCCTCCCACCCCAATCACTGTTGCAGTAATGTGAATATCCCTGGCAGTCCAGTGATATCCTCTCCCACCCCAATCACTGTTGCAGTAATGTGAATATCCCTGGCAGTCCAGTGATATCCCCCTCCAACCCCAATCACTGTTGCAGTAATGTGAATATCCTGGCAGTCAATGATATCCCCCTCCACCCAATCACTGTTGTAGTAATGTGAATATCCTGGCAGTCCAGTGATATCCCCTTCCCACCCCAATCACTGTTGCAGTAATGTGAATATCCCTGGCAGTCCAGTGATATCCCCCTCCCACCCCAATCACTATTGTAGTAATGTGAATATCCCTGGCAGTCCAGTGATATCCCCTTCCCACCCCAATCACTGTTGCAGTAATGTGCATATTTATTTTTATTTTGTTAACCAAGTAGGGACACTGGAACAAGTCCTTTTTCAGGTCCACCCCAACATTAAAGAAAACAGACTCAGATAGTTATAAAAATACAATTAAATACAAAAATGCAACAACAACAATGAACATTACATAAAACATTTACAAACATCAGATTCCTTAAGGAAACTTTTAAGCTTGATCTTAAAGTATTGCAGGGAGGAGGCACAGCTCAAATTTTCTGGTAAAGAATTCCAAAGGGGAGATAGCAGCAAAAAAAGAATGAGACACTGACTGTGTTTTATAAGGCTTGGCTGGAAGAATTCCCTTGAAAGATCTAAGATTCAGGGAAGGATGATGGACTGAAACCAGATCACTCAGAGGAAATAAATTCTTAGAAAATAGTGATTTAAAAATTAAACAATACATTAAAGTAAATTTAGAGCTGGGGGATAACCAACCAAGAAAAGAATACAATAAACAATGGTGAGTGGACAAGGGAAAATTCAAAACAAATCTACAAATAGTATTGTATGTCACACCTGGAAAGCTGGTTCTGATCCCTGTATAATTTTTTGTTGTAAATAAAAAAAAATAATGTATGATAGACTGTGACAAAAGGAAATGCTGGCTGCTGAAACTGACACTTCAAACCCCCAGGGATAAGTTGAAAGGACAGGACATAGCTAAACTGCAGATATCTGGGGTGCAATTATCTGGTCAATTTACTTTGATCCCAGGAAATAAAATTAGCCATTCAGGGCGTCCTCAGGGAAATCCTTTGATCTGCACTAGATATCCTGAGAAAAAGGACACTGGCCAGTGTTTTGAATAACCTCCCAGGAAGCCAGCTCATTTCATCAAAGAGACCTTTGATGTGTAGATACCAAGGCCCAGATGGAACTAAGTAGTCAAATACACTTTTGCTTTGAATACAGTGACTTATATCAAAGTGACTTTTGATGTGTGTGTATAAAGCAAAGCACATACTGGTTCTGACCAGTCAAACATAAGAAGAGGAAATTCATTATGTCATCTCTTATTTTTTTTAAATACTTTAGTAGGCCATCTTGATGTTATAAAATATAGATTTTATTACACCAAGGCGGAGTTTGGTGACCTCAGAGAGAAGGCTGGCTCAGGACTATTTTTAACATACTGAGAAGACCTTAACAGACACTTTCATATTTCTGACTGAGAGAAGAGGAACATCAGAGCACTGATAGATTAAGTAATAAGGACCTTAGACAAGATTAGTGTGAATGTTATTATTTGTAGGAATCTGTACTTTTACCTGTTTGTTTTAAGGCTGTATGTGTTGGGATACTTTGTTCTATAATATTTTCTGTTTTCCTATTTTTTTTTTAAATTCAACATCTTTATTGGTTTATGATATAACAAAAAGGCATATATTATACAGACAATGGAACATGCTACAATGACACAAAATAGCTTGAGGATGGAATATCATCAAAACATCTTTGGGACAAAATATGCCTATACATTAATAACAGAAAACAAGAAACCCATCCACTCCCCAACCCCCCTCAAGGCCTTTCCCCCCTCCCTCCCCTGGAGTGTGCCAAGTCAAAAAGCAGATAGTAGAGAGACAAAAGAGCAAGGAGTACTCTAGCAATGACATACATCCCAAGGGAAATAAAACAAACTGGAACAGTCAGAGGTCAGCATTACATGAATCTTGATTCAGATATAAAGCGTATAGTTTGCCCCATTTCTGGTTGAAGGCGGCCATACGATTCTGGGAGCTTGCTATTAATTTTTTGGTTTTAAAGCAAAGGGACATTTCTTTTAGCCATTCAGGATATGAAATGACTAATTGATCCATCCAGTGTTTAAGAACCAGCCTTTTGACTGCTGTAGAGATTAAAGCCATATGAAACCTATGCTCCCAGATTTCAATATTGGAGAACCACCCTTAGTACACATATCTCTATGGTAAACAGCTCCCCCAGTCCTAGGAGGGGGTCTAACTTGGTTTGGATTGTACTCCATAGTGACACCACCTTGTCACAATGCAAAAAAATGTGTATCAGGTTCCCTTCAACTGCTCTACACTGTGTACAGGTAGCCAATGGCAGTCTGCCAAATTTGGCCAGCCTAACCGGTGTATAGTACAGATTAGTTAGGATATGGAATTGAATTAGCCTGTGGCTATCTCAAGTGAGATATCTATGCGTGTCAGCCCAGATCTGATTCCAGGGCAGAAGAGAATCTGGCAGGAGGGAAGCCCAAATCTTAGAACCGATAAGAGCGTTAGGGTATTTTATGCCCAGTAGGAAGGAATAGATCCCGGAAATTCCATGGGATTTATTTAAACACTCCTGTATCTGTTCTAAAAAGGGCCTCATTTGGGACAATGTGAGTGCAGTCCCAAATGTAGTAACCAAGAGGTGCCTCAGTTGAAAGACCTTAAATATGTATTTCTGAGGGATATTCAGTTTGGCTAATATGTTGGTAGAGGAAAGAAGAGAACCCTGAGAGTACAGGTTTTCCACTAACACATCCTGTAATTGTAGAAGCCAGTCAGGGGTCAGCGGCAAACCACCTATTTTGATATTAGGGTTTAAGATGAGGGGTTGCGCCTTATCTCTCTTATATGATATATTAAAGTAACTCCAGCTTTGGGATAGGACTTTAATGGAAAGCCCTATGGCTGAACATTGTACAGCCTCTGGTAGTGCGGAAAGGTGTGATAAAAAATTCTGGGTGGACGGAAATTGTACATGTCCAAAAGGTTGATCTCTCACTGTAACCAAATGGGAAGATATGTGTCGGGCTGGACTTCTAACCATCGCCCCATTTTGGATAGATGACTCGCCCAGTGGTATAACATAAAATTAGGGAGGCGAAGTCCCCCTCTCTCCGTGGGTAAATTAAGCTTTAAGAAGGCCCGTCTAGGATGTTTGCCCAGCCAAATGAAATTGGAGAGAGCAGAGTGAAGCTGTTGAAAATAAGACCTTGGGAGCCAGATATTTAGTAAATTTAAAGGGTAAAAAATGCGGGGCAAAACATTCATTTTAATAATACTGATGCGGCCCCATAGGGACATCGGAAGGTTGCCCCATCTGTGAAGGTCCTTCTGAATCCTCGTCACCAAATCGTCCAAGTTAAGTCTCTTGATAACCTCTGGGTCTCGAGTGAGATGGATGCCTAGGTATTTGAGTGAGACAGGAGACCATCTCATACCAAGCTGGGTAAAATTGGCTTGAAGCGTGGGAGAATTTAACGGGAATATGACTGATTTGGATAAGTTCAACTTATAGTTAGCTACTTGTCCAAACTGATCAATAATTTGTAAAATGTGTGTTAGAGAGGATTAAGGGTTGGTAAGATGCAGAAGGATATCATCTGCATAAACTGAAAGAGTCAGAGGTTTCTGGTATATTAAGCAACCTGTGACCTGGGGCGAGTTCTTGATACTCATTATCAAGGGTTCCAAATACAAGTTAAACAGATAGGGAGACAGGGGCAACCTTGTCAAGTGCTGGTGTACAAGGGAAACTGAGATGAAAAAAACCCATTACAATAGATCTTAGCAGTGGGTGACCTGTATACCGTCTGAATCCACTGAATAAAAGTTTCCAGAAAGCCCATTCTCCTAAGGGTAGACCACAGAAAATCACAGTTTACTCTATCGAAGGCTTTTTCTGCATCTAATGCGATTAGTGCCATGGGGGCCTGGGAATCATGGGCAGCCTGGAAGATGTGAGTGGGTTCTCAAATGATCGGCAGCAGATCTGCCTTGAACAAACCCCACCTGTTTGGGGCTCAGTAATTGATGCCAAATCCGTTTGATTCTGAGAGATAGGATTTTGGTTACAATTTTTATGTTGTAATTTAGTAGTGAAATTGGATGGTAACTGGCTTGCTTTGTCTGGGGTTTATCTGGTTTTGGAATTAGTACTATCGTGGCCTCTAATAAAGTCGGGTCAAAGGAATCTGAAGTGAACATATACTTGAATAATTTCAGGAGAAGGGGAGATATCTCCTTACAAAAGACCTTATAAAAATTGGAGGGGAAACCGTTGGGACCTGGGGATTTATCCAGAGTTAGCCCATTTATCGCCTCCTCCACCTCGGCCAGGGCAATGGAAGAGGCCAGAATCTCGTGCTGGTGGGCCTGTGGGGAGGGGAGACTTATGCCATCCAGAAAGCGTTCAATATTGGAGTGGGATGGCTGAGAGGTACCCCTACCATATACGTCCCTATAAAAAGATTCGCAAATGCGTGAAATATCCCAAGGGGAGGTTTTAATAGAACCATCAGGGGAACACAGTGCAGGAATCAGTCTTGAACTTTCTGCCTCCCGCAATCTAAGAGCTAACATTCTGCCTGGCTTCTCACCTTGATCGAAATAACGAGATTTAGTTTTAAGGATTGTGTATTCCGCTTTTTCCCTTAATAGGTCTTCGTACTCATTCCTAAATCTCCATAAGGTCTCCAGGTCAGCTTGTGAAGCTGAGGGGCACAGATTATTTTCCTCGATCCTTATCAGATTTGACAATGAAATAATTTTAGCCTCTCTCTGCTTTTTCCTTCTAGAAGCTAATTTTATAAACTCACCTCTAATAAAGCACTTAAAGGAGCCCCAGATCAGGTCCTCTCTGCATATAGAGCCCGCGTTAAAATCTATAAAGGACACGATCAAAGGTTTAATGTGAGAGATTATTCGATCTTCCTTTAGAAGTTGCGTGTTTAACTTCCACGAAGTGTCCGTTTGACCGTGTGGGTCAGGGGAAACCGAGATCCATGCCAGAGAGTGATTGGATATAACAATTGGCTCTATGCCTGTTTGGTGAATACCCGCCAGGAGAGTACTGCTGATTAGAATATAGTCAGTTCTGGACCACGATTGGTGTACTTGTGAGTAAAAGGAGAAAAGCTGGCCCAAGGGATTGAGCAGACACCATGGGTCACATAAACCCAATAAGTCCATGAAGTCCTTAGGGGCAATTTGAGAAGGGGTAAGGGATTTTAATGGCCTGTGGGTTTTATCAAGGTCTTGAGTCAGAGCAATGTTCCAGCCCCCCCCAATATTAGTAGGAAGGGGAGAAACCCACTTAATTTGTCAGCCAAATTCATGAGGAATTTTGGATCCCTTACTGGCCCGTAAATTGCCCCCAACACCACCCTAACATTATTGAGCAATCCTTTAACCATAACAAATCTGCCCTCTTGATCTGTAAGACTTTCCTCTACCACCAATGATATATGTCTTTTAATCAGTATAGCCACCCCCTGCTAGCTGATGACCCCCAGACATGAAGACCTGAGAGAAACCTAGCTGGCATAGCCCGTTAGCTTCTGAAGCTGATAGATGGGTTTCTTGCATGAGAAGAATGTCAATATTTAAAAGGGAGCAGTTTTGGAGAACCTGATATCTCTTGGACATGTCTCTGATGCCTCTGACATTCCAGGTAGCAATTTTAATAGGCACCATAACCATACGACTTTTTGTTAAAGGTAAGAGAAAAATGGACCACTAGTCTTTCCAACCAACCCAAATGACACACTCCATGCCCTCCCCCCCCAGCATCCCCGATAACAAGTAGCTGGAATACAGAGATTTCCCAACCCAAAGAAATTCATATAGTAATCCAGGTGTAAAAGTAATAAGTAATATTAACGTACCAATAATAAACACAGATGAGAAAATGACCCAGAAACCCCCTTCCCCCCTCAGCCACTTCAACATAGATAACCAAACAAGGAAACCCCCAACAAGTAGTTCAACCTCCTCCCCCATTCCCGCTAACCTCTGCAAAGGAATGTTAATAAAAAGGAATAGTTTCTCCCCAAAAGCTTGATAAGACCTATGTAAGGTTATTACAATGAATGAAAGTGATTTACCTATCATAAACCTGGACAGAATGACCGGTAATGAAATCGCCCCATCTGTAACATCCCCTTCCCTCCCAACCCCCTCAAACTATGTACAAACAATCCCCAAGTAGTTGAGGAAACAAATTCGGGGTTCTTGAGAACTACTGGTGAGGACCGACCCCAAAGTTGCAATCCCGAGAGAAATCAACACCAAACCAAAGTGAAATGAGATACCCCAATCCAATTTAGTGAAGGTTAACCAGTAACATCGAAATCTATTCTGATCTCTCGACCTCTCAGGTACTGCACCTTCCCCCCCATCTCTGGACCGTGAAGCAGTTCTCCCAGAGCTTGCTCCATCCCGGAGCCCTCCACCCACTGGACCCTATATGGAAAAAACTACATACCTGGCCCTAAACTAACATAGTGCCCATTGAGCCTGTAAAGGTTTAGGAAGTGAGAATGCCTTGTGAGATATTCCCAAACCGAGCAACAGAATATGCCACACCGAGCTAACCACACAAAGAACTATCAACAATGTAAGTTTCATTGGAGGCCTGCTTACTCGACAGTTGTAACTCTGGAGGGCGACGTCCTGAAGGCTCTAATTAAATGCCTCCTCTATCCCCCCCCACGGGACATTCCAGCCTCCGAGAGGCGAGAAGTAGCTGAGGGAACCAAAACCAGGTAGGACCTGTTGGTCCATCTCAATTAGAGACGTCCAGAAACACTCGCTGCACACCAGGTTCTGCCACCCTCCCCGAGCACCCAGCCAAGCCACTGAAGCTTACTCAGGCCCACTAGGCCGCATCACAGTCTGCCGATCCACCCAGCCATAACAGAGCAGAAAAAGGAAGACAAAGAAGATTTAACAGGTACAAATCCAAATTCCAACTTCACAATAAGAGAAACCTAACAGTCCTTGACTAACATAACCAGGGTTCAGCTTGATTTAAAAAGGTAAGGTAGTTTCGAGGTGAGGTCTGTGACTGCTTGCTCCAGCTTTTCGTAGGAATGCCAAACACCATCTATTGCCACCTGTAACTTGGCAGGGTAGTTCATTCTGAATCGTATTCCTGCAGCAATAAGCTTACTAACAGTTGGATGGAAGGCAGCTCTCTTCTGGCGTGTCTCAAAAGGCAGGTCCTGGGCTAATCTCAGTTTGGTATTGCCCCACAGGATGGTTGGAGCTCCTTCGATTTGGCCAGCACATGTTGTTTCTCTAAGAAGCTGAGGAACTTCACTATTATAGGCCTTGGCGGTGCCCCAGGAGGTGGTTTTGGCTTCAGGGAGTGGTGGGCACATTCAATGTGATACTGCGGGTTAAGGGGGGGAAGGGACCACAACCTTGTTAAGGAATTTCTGCAGGAACGCAATGGTGTCCGCTTCCTCCTCCGCTTCAGGTAGGCCCAGGATCAACACATTGTTCCTTCTACTTCTTCCTTCCAGATACTCCATTTTCAACTGAAGCTTGCTGATCTGTTGTCTTAGGTGGACAATCTCTGGATCGATTTTTTCTTTCCATTTTTCTAGAGAAGAAGGTCTTGCCTCTGAGTCCCCCACTCTCAAAGATAGCGAGCTGAGATCTCCACGGATGGATTTTAACTCCACGGAAATATCTTCCAGAGTTTCTCTAAACGGCAGTAGTTCCTGGAGGAAGCGATCCTCAGTTAATGGATTCACTGGGGAACCAGAGGGGTTCTGCTTAGGAGTGTGCCCCGAGCTTTGGAACTTAGATTTTTTAGATTATTTTTCTGGAGTGGTCGGCGGGGTGTGTTTTAATGCCGGCCTGCTTCATCTCCACTTCCATAGTATCTGCAGCACGAATTACACTGCAATAATCCAAAGAAAGGCCTCTACCGCAATCCAGGCTACTAAAATTGCATGTAACAATATTTAGATCACCTCTTTTGATGTTAGAAGGGCAAAAAAAGGAGTAATTAGCAGTTGGTAGGCAGGAGCTCCAGATTAGGCTGCTTCTAGGTGCTCTGCATCACGTGACTCTCCTGTTTTCCTATTTTAAAGTAAATATATATATTTTAAAATGGAAACTGCCCAGAGTGCCTTGACATTTCTTTTTATTTAAGTGAAGCTTTTGAAGGTTATAGATAACACTGTGTTGGAGCTTATTGTTATAGCAAACTGGGAAATGGATAGAGTTCTCTAAAGTCTTGCATAGAGTTCTAAGGGTTCATTTTGTAGACTGGGTTAGGTGCCCATAGGCAAAGATATCTGGGCCCCTGAAGACAGAATTATCTGAACCTGATAATTGGGTACACTAACAAGAGGTTATCAGTTTGAATCCCTCCAGAACTTGAGACTAAGGTGACTCGAACCCACAAAACAGACAAGAGGGTTACCTTGTACTGTTAACTGTCCACAAATCATACACTCAGAGGTTGGCACTTTGGGAGTAGAGAGCTGACCAGTTGAGTGAATTTGTGACAGATTGGCAGAGGTGACATAAAAAAGTTTGGTGGTATAAGCTTCATTGTTCAGTATGTCAGCTTGAGACCATTCAGCTCACTTGGAAAAGAGAAAGGCAGTGTTTTATTTCAAAAGGAAACAGAACTTTATCTCTTGGCTTACAATCAAGTTCCTACCCATTTTATTTTTTTTCCAAAAGTGCCAGTCAGATTAGCAGTAGTCAGGAAAGATGGCATCCAACTACAGCAGGCACACTGTAGAACACTTAAAACAATTGTACGAGGACAGAGGATTCCTGTTCGAGGTGACAGTCAAAAAGCAGAACCTCATAGAGGCCCTGATGATAGCAGATACCCAGAGCAGTGAGTCACAGACCGTGACTGAAAGGGACCAGACCTTGAGTGTGGCAGGACTAGAGGCCAGTGAGGGGTCCTGAGTCGATGAGGACAGCAGGGCCACTGTCAGTGAAGGGCCGCGGCAGCAGGGGAAGGTCACCAGTATCCTGAATCCAGAGATATTCAGGCTGCAAATTGAGTTGCGCAGGATGGAACTGGAGGCAGAGCGACAACAGAGGGAGGCGGACCATGAGGAGCATGAGCACCAGCGAGCTGCAGAGGAGAAGAGAGTGCAAGAACACAGAGAGGCAGAGTGAGAACAGTGAGCTGCAGAGGAGAAGAGAGAGGAGCACCAGTGGCAACATGAACTGGAGAAGCTGCAACTCCAACCAGTGGCACCAGGGCAGGTAAGTGGCTTGGGTTTAACTGGGACTACAGGACTGGGTAACAAATTGAACTCCAAATTAATAGCATAGTTTAAGTAAGGGGAGGACATGGATGCCTTTTTAAATTATTTTGCAAAAGTTTGTATTCAGGCTAAAATACCTAGAGAGTCCTGGAGCATCCAGCTATCCCTGCTACTTACTGGGAAAGCTCGGGATGCATTGGGTCAAATGAGCAATGAGGACAGTGATGATTACAGCAAGTTAAAAGCTGCACTGTTAAAAAAGTTTGAATTAACTGCTGAATCAAACAGAGCTAAATTCCATAAGCTCATGAGAAGCCCTGATATGAGCTACGAGGAGCTAGCCATGAAATGTCAGTTTTTAAAATGTTGGTGGGAAGGAATTGAGGCAAACTGTTGATAAAATTGAAAATGTGATTTTATGAGAACAGTTTTATTGGGCTTGCCCAGCAGAGCTAAAAACCTTGCTAGAGGACCGAGATCCAAAAACAGTGCAAGAGGCTGCTAAACTCTCAGACTGCTATGCCAAGAGCAGACCTGCTCTGAGAATGGATGGGGCAGGCGTGGCAGTGCAGAAAGGGAAAAGCGCACCTTCAGGGAAGCTAAAACCCTCACTGCCTCCACCAAAACCAGTTAGACCCAGGTTTCAATGAAAAGATTTATCTGAAGTAAGAAATGCATGTTGGCTGTGTAAGAAAACTGGGCATATTGCCAGACAGTACCCCAAAAAGGCAAGCCATAATACACAAGAGGGTGCTAGAAAAGAAGTGGGTTGTTTGTGTGTCCCTGAGAGCATGCCAGTGAACATGAGGGAACACATGCACCCAGTCATGGTAAATGGTGTACAGATGCAGGGGTTAAGGGACACAGGGGCATCCCTGACATTGGTAAAGGGGGATCTGGTACAGCCTGGTCAGCTTATACCCAATAAATACGCAACTGTACAAGGGTTTACTGGTGAAGAGAAAACATTGACACTCGCTAGTGTTCTCCTGGACTGGGGTGAAACAGGGGGAACTGTGCAGCAGGTGGCTGTAGCCAACACATTAGCAGTGGAAGAGATCCTGGGTAACAATCTCCAGCAGGGAGTGGTATGTGCAGTTATCTATAGCCAAGCGGCAAGGGAAAATAGTAGTTCCCTGAACCCCACAGAAACCAGTGTGGAAACCACGGAGAGGCTGGTTCCCCAGCCTGTGTCTCCAGATGGGGAGACTGATAAAAAGGGGGAAGAAATTTCCCCGGTAGCAAGTAACCACACAACTACAGAGGGTTACTCCGAAGAGGAAGGGGTGACCCCTTGTCAGAGGGTTGGGATTGACAGTGATCCTGAGGGCCCTGACGCTAATGCTAGGAACCCTAGTTTAGCAACTGAAGGGGACCTGTCCCATGTCTTGGGGCTGTGTGAGGGGTTTGCAGCTGCTCAGAGGAGTGACCCTAGTTTACAGAAGCTGAGGGCTTGGGCAGACACTGATGGAACACAGGGAGGTGACGGCAGACATATGGTTAATTGGGAAAATGGACTTATGTATACACTGACAGTACAGACAGAGGGAGGGATGCTAGGCAGGCAGCTTGTCATTCCCAGGGATATCATGAGCAGTTGCTCAAGGTTACGCATGATATTCCCTTGTCTGGTCATCTGGGAATTGCACAAAGTATGCAGCAGTTAGCCCAGAATTTCTACTGGCCTAACTTCACCAAGCAGGTGAAGGAGTATTGCAGATCTTGTCACCGGTGCCAAGAAATAGGGAAGGCGGGCAAGAAATCCAAGCTGCCCTGATCCCCTTTTGCCCATAGTGGAGGAGCCATTCCAGAGGGTGGGAATGGATATTGTAGGCCTTTAAATACCCCCAGCTCCTCAGGGAAGAGATTCATCCTGACTGTGGTGGATTATGCCACCCGGTACCCAGAGGCAGTCGCTCTATCCTCTCTGAGGACAGACAAAGTGGCAGATGCCTTACTTGGGATTTTCTCCTGTGTTGGGTTTCCGCAGGAGGTACTCACCGATCGAGGGGGTTCCTTCATGTCAGACCTGATGATATGTTTGTGGGAGAAGTGTGGGGTGGTGCAGAGATGCACAACACCGTATCACCCACAAGCCAATGGACTTGTGGAATGATTCAATGGTACCCTAAAGTCAATGCTCCAGGCGTTTGCTGAACAGTATGGGAGGGACTGGGAGAAATACCTTCCCCACCTGTTTGCATACAGGGAGGTGCCCCAAGAGTCAACAGGATTTTCCCCATTTGAACTCTTGTATGGACGCTGGGTATGTGGGCCCCTAGACTTGATCTGGGAGGACTGGGAAGGCAAGCATGCCACCCAGGGAACTCCCCTTGTGGATTACGTCCTTAGGTTTAGGGAAAGGCTGAAGGAGCTTATGGGGACAGCCCAGAGCAACCTGGCAGCTGCCCAACAGAAACAAAAAGTATGGTACGACTGCAGAGCCAGAGCTCGCTCGTACATGATGGGTCAGGAAGTCATGGTCCTTATTCTGGTCCAGAAAGACAAGCTGCAAGCTGAGTGGGCAGGACCGTACAAAGTGGTTAAGAAGGCAAATAACATGAACTACATTGTGGAGTTACCTGACCATAGACAGACAGAAAGGATGTGCCATGTCAACATGATGAAGCCATATAGAAATAGGGCTGACATGGTGTTCGCAGTATATAGTCATGGGGAGGGGATGGACAAAGGAGACCCACTTCCTGACTTTCTGGAAGAGAGTAAGCAGGAGTCCTCTGTGGAGGCAGTAAAATTGTCCCCCCAGCTGACCCCGGGCCAGATCCAGAAGGTAAGGGAGGTTTTAGCAGACTTTGGCCCCTTGTTTAGCACCAAGCCTGGACTAACCCCCTTAGCGACACATGATGTGGAGACAGGGACACAGACGCCCATACGGTGGACAGCATATCGGGTGTCAGAGACTGTCCAAAAGGACATTAGGAGGGAAGTGGAAGAGACGCTGGATTTAGGGGTAATCCAGAGATCCCACAGTCCCTGGGCCTCACCTGTAGTCCTTGTACCCAAGCCAGATGGCTTAACTCATTTTTGTGTAGACTATCATGGACTGAATACAGTCATGAAGTCAGACACCCACCCAATGCCTCGGACAGATGAACTCCTGGACAGGTTGGGAGGGGTGACCTACCTTACCACCATTGACCTGACAAAGGGGTATTGGCAGGTAGAGTTGATGGACAGAGCTAGGGAGAGGTCAGCCTTCATCACTCTGATAGGCTTATTTGAGTTCAAAGTAATGCCTTTCGGAATGAAGAATACCCTGGCCACTTTCCAAAGATTGGTGAACCAGGTGTTAAATGGTGCTGAGGAGTACGCCATGGCGTACCTGGATGTCTTTGCCATCTTTAGTACCAGTTGGGAGGAACACCTTTCACACCTTAGGGAAGTGCTGGACAGGATACAGAGGGCCGGGCACACTGTCAAAGCCGAGAAGTGCCAGGTGGCCATGGGAGAAGTGGCATACCTCAGGCATGTGGAATGCCAGGGACAGCTCCATCCTAACCAAATAAAGATAGAGATAATCCAGGTCTGGCCCAGACCAGAAACTCAGAAGCAGGTCAGGAGTTTTCTCGGGACAGCAGGGTACTATAGAAAATTTGTACCCAATTACAGTGCCCTGGCTGCTCCCCTATCTGACCTGACAAAGAAAAGGATGCCCAAGAAAATTACCTGGGGTCAAGCTTGTGAGGAAGCCTTTTCCAAACTAAAGGAGGTACTATGCAGTACTCCTGTTTTGACAAGTCCTGACTATAGTAAAACCTTTATAGTTCAGACTGACACCTCACACGTGGGTGTTGGGGCAGTACTGAGCCAGACATCCAGCAAAGGGAGGGACCACCCCATAGCCTACCTGAGTAAAAGTTGCTTCCCAGGGAGCAGTCATTACTCCACAGTGGAAAAGGAGTGTCTTGCCATAGTGTGGGCCCTAAAGAAATTGGAGCCATACTTGTATGGGCAGCATTTTGTGGTGCAGACTAACCACAACCCCCTAGTTTGGCTGATGCAGATGGGGAAAAACAATGGTCGATTACTAAGATGGAGTCTTGCTTTGCAAGGATATGATATGACCATTCTACATAGGGCCAGAGCAACCAATCAGAACTCAGATGGGTTGTCCAGGGTGTATTATGAGTGAACTGATTTGGGAAGCTCATCCCATGCAGGGGATAGACCCCCCCAAATTCAGTCTAGGTGGGGAGGAATTGTCACACCTGGACAGCTGGTTTTGATCCCTGTATAATTTTTTGTTGTAAATATAAAAAAATAATGTATGATGGTCTGTGCCAAAAGGAAATGCTGGCTGCTGAAACTGACACTTCAAACCCCCCAGGGATAAGTTCAAAGGACAGGACATAGCTAAACTGCAGATATCTGGGGTGCAATTATCTGGCCAATTTGCTTTGATCCCAGGAAATAAAATTAGCATTTCAGGACATCCTCAGGGAAATCCTTTGATCTGCACTAGATATCCAGAGAAAAGGGACATTGGCCAGTGTTATGAATAACCTCCCAGGAAGCCAGCTCATTTCATCAAAGAGACCTTTGATGCGTAGATACTAAGGCACAGATGGAATTAAGGAGTCAAATACACTTTTGCTTTGAATACAGTGACTTATATCAAAGAGACTTTTGATGTGTGTGTGTGTGTGTGTGAAGCAAAGCACAGACTGGTTCTGACCAGTCAAACATAAGAAGAGGAAATTCATTATGTCATCTCTTATTTTTTTAAATACCTTAGTAGGCCATCTTGGTGTTATAAAATATAGATTTTTTTTTTTTTTTTACACCAAGGTGGAGTTTAGTGACCTCAGAGAGAAGACCAGCTCAGGACTGTTTTTAACATACTGAGAAGACCTTGACAGACACACTTTCATATTCCTAACAGAGAAGAGGAACATCAGAGCACTGATAAATTAAGAAGTAAGGACCTTAGACAAGATTAGTCTAAATGTCATTTGTAGGAATCTGCACTTTTACTTGTTTGTTTTAAGGCTGTATGTGTTGGGATATTTTGTTCTGTAATATTTTCTGTTTTCCTATTTTAAAGTAAAGATATATATTTTAAAATGGAACCTGCTTGGAGTGCCTTGACATTTCTTTTTATTTAAGTGAAGCATTTGAAGGCTATAGTTAATACTGTGTAGGAGCTTATTGTTATACCAAGCTAGGAAACGGATAGAGTTCTCTAAAGTCTTGCATAGAGTTCTAAGGGTTCATTTTGTAGACCTGGTTAGGTGCCTGTAGGCAAAGATATCTGGCCCCCCCAAAGACAGAATTATCTGAGCCTGATAATTGGGTATGCTAGCAAGAGGTTATCAGTTTGAATCCCTCCAGAACTTGAGACTAAGGTGACTTGAACCCACAAAACAGACAAGAGGGTTACCTTGTACTGTTAACTGTACACAAATCATATACTCAGACGTTGGCACTTTGGGAGTAGAGGGCTGACTGGTTGATCGAATTTGTGATGTTATACACGATTGTTAAAGCGTTAATTTCTTTCAATGATAACTTAAAGTATAAATGCCCTTCATAGTCTAGATGCGGCAACAGAATTCCAGTATCAACTGATCATCTGGTATCTAACGATAAAAACTTTTTGAGCTTATATAATAAATCCAGTTTCTGATTAACTGTCCTACAAACAGCTTTAACTTGAGACTGAAAAGCTAAGCAGGGATCAAGTAAAAAAAAAAAACATATTTAAACTCAGTAACTTGTTCTATAATCACCCCTTTTTCATCATGAATAATTAAGCTTGGATTATCCCTCAAATATATGAAGATCCAAATAACACAGACTTGGTTTTCTTAATACTTAAAATTAGGGAATTGGTCTTAAAGCCAGTTGCAAATATCCACAAATTCTTGTTCCAATGACAATGTTAACTGAGTAATATTTTTAGCTAAGGAAAAAAAGAATTAAATCATCTGCATAAAGTAAACAGTCACAGCATTTACAAAGGGAGGGCAATTGGGTAACAAAAAGGGAAAATAATAAGGGCCCCAAAATAGAACCCTGCGGCACACCAGATTCAATAGGATAAGTAGAGGACTTTGCAGTACCTATATTAATAAAATGTGACCTATTAAACAGATAATCAATAAACCATGAAATAACACTAGCAGAAAAACCCAGTTCTCCCAGTTTAATGCATAGCAAGGAGTGATCAATAAGATCAAATGCCTTGGTCAGGTCAATGAAGACCACCTACATATTCCTGGTAGTCCAGTGGTACCCCCTCACACCCCAATCACTGTTGTAGTAATGTGTATATTCCTGGTAGTCCAGTGGTACCCTCTCCTACCCTGGTCACCGTTATAGTAATGTGTATATTCCTGGTAGTCCAGTGTTACCCTCTATCCATCCCAATCACCATTGTAGTAATGTGTATATTCCTGGTAGTCCAGTGGTACCCTTTTCCAACCCAGATCCCTGTTATAGTAATGTGCATATTCCTGGTTGTCCAGTGGTACCCCTTCCCACCCCAATTACTGTTACAGTAATGTGTATATTCCTAGTATTCCAGTGGTACTACCCTCCCACCCAGATCACCATTATAGTAATGGGTATATTCCTGATAGTCCAGTGGTACCCCCTCCCACACTGATCATCGCTGTAGTACTGTGTATATTCCTGGTAGTCCAGTGGAACCCTCTCCCACCACAATTACCACTGTAGTAATGTGTATATTTCTGCTACTCCAGTGTTACCCCCTCCCACCTCAATCACTGTTGTAGTAATGTGTATATTTCTGTAGTCCAGTGGTACCCCCTCCCACCCTGATTACCACTGCAGTAATACATATATGTCTTATAGTTAGTGGTCCCACTCTCCAAACACAGTCCTCATTGCAGTAATGTGTTTATTCCTCGTAGTCCAGTGGTACCCCTCCATCTTCTCCAATCCCCATTATAGTAATGTATACTGTATAATCCCTTATTTTCATTTATGTTTTTTTCTGTGGCATCAGCTCTAGTTGGTATTTTAGTGCAAACTTATACTAACAGGATTATGGCTATGGCTGAAATGTCAAAATGTCAAATGACGCCAGTCAGCTTTCAACTTGCATTAATTACGCCAATTATGCTAATCACTTCAAAAAGGTCACAAACAGTCCTTCTGCATTCCCTCTGCATTTGGATTCTGAGTGGAAAGAGGCTGTTGATCTAGTGCCTAAAAAAAACCTGCAGTCAAATAGGACCTTAGCGATGAGACACTTGATGCTGAAAATTTGAGCCACAATGCAGTGGTGCCATTGAAAGTGGCCAAGTACATTGTAAATGAGTTGGCAACAACAGCTTCTCCACCTGCAAAAAAGCACTGTACAGAGTATTGTTATTCTGGCTCTGAGAGGCTTGAGATCGGAAAATGTGCCATGGAGAACTGCATGATGAAAACCATTCACTTTTACCATTTCCACTGCCAAGCTACAATTGATGAAATACAGTGTGTAGCTTCAAAAAAAAGACTACCTGGCTAAACTGAGCCAGACACCAGACCCCAGCAAAATCCACTTTGAGTTTAACACTAGACCATGAAGTAGGCTAGCACTGCTCCTGGAGGATGTGAGAGACAGCTCTGAAACTTTATTAAAAGCCTGCGGTCAGGGGGGCAGTAGTAAATGCCAGGGTGGTGTCTGCAATAGTGGCTGGTTTTGTGAAAGTGTACAATGCTAATCAGTGATGCAATACTAGTGGACACCTACCTTTCAGCCAGCAACAGTCGTGGAAACTGTTGAGCCATATGGGGTACACTAAAGGAAAAGCAAAACAGATCGAGAGAAAAACCCCATTAGACTTTCCTCAGCTGAAGAGACTTATTTTTTGCAGCGCATCTCCACTGCCTGCAGCCAGGAACTGATTCCACCTGAACACATTTTCAATCTAGATGAGACTGGTGTCCAGCTTGTCCCTTGCAGCCAGTGAACCATGGAAACCACCAGTGCTAAACAAGTCGAGGTAGCAGGCTTGGATGAAAAGTGACAAGTGTCACTAGTCCTTGCTTGTTCAGTGCTTGGTGATCTACTCCATCTGCAGGTCCTCTACAAGGGAAAAGCAGACATCTGTCACCTGGCCTTTGCTTTTCCTGATAGGTGGCTTACAAGCCACTCTGACAACCATTGGGAGATCAGCAACACCATGCTGCAGATCATGCGGCAGACTCTGAGTCATTCCTCCAGGCTTATCTGTGGGAAATTAAAATTAGCAAAAAAAGAACTGTTAAGATCAAACATGTCTGCTAGGAAAAGTTTTCTGGTGTTATTGTTACTGCTGTTAATGTACAACCTAATCCTGGACCTATATTCATTATTTTGGTGTGAATGCTTTGCAGGCTCATGTTAAACATGCCATTTCTTTTGTTTATGTTAATATGCAAAGCACTCTGCCCAAGACTGATGAATTTTGAGCTTGGGCCAGTAGCATTGTGTTTGATGTAATCACAGTTTCAGAATCCTGGCAATGTAATAAAATGCCTGATTCTGCTGTCAGCCTAGAGGGTTTTAATTTGTACTATTGTGATCTTCAGGCAAAATGTGTGTGTGTGTGTGTGTGTGTGTGTGTGTGGGGTTCTAGTTTATATAAAATCCTTGTTTTCTGTGGGTGAGGATGAAAATGATCGGCGTTAAACAATTGCATTTAAACACTTTTTATTTACCTCCTGGTCTTCTATCTGAAGGCTTAGCTTTAATTTTGGAGTATAAAGCCTCAGTAGCTATACCCAATGAAATTATATTGTTAGGGAATGGAAATGTGAATTGGTCAGACAACACTAATGCTTAAAATCAGGGACCATATAGCTAGTTTGAATCTCTAGCAGGTTATAAATGTAATAACCTGGTACAGCTATAAAACTGGCTCAAACTCAGTTTGACTGGATTTTGATTTATCAATCAGAATATTATAGGTATTTCCTTTGGCTGACAGTCTGAGTGGCCATTGTCCTATTTTCTATTCAAGGAGTGCACACACATACAAAGTTCCTACTACATACATAACTTTACACTCTTTAAAGAACTTAAATATTACATACTTTCTTAATTCTATAGCATTGCTTTGTTGGTCTTGTCTGTATTCAATTCCTAGTGCTGATCTTATGATTAATTTTATTGCTTCTGAATTTAATAAGATTTGTGATTTATTTGCCTTGGTATGTAAACTTAGAAAAAAAATCATTGTCAAGAATGGATTACATCTGAATTAATATTGAAGATGCAGGAAAGAGATGGTGCTTGGCGTTCTGATATTAAATTACATTCTACAGCTTCTCTTGTAAAGTATAAGCGGTTAAGAAATTTATGTAAAAGATTAGCGAGTCAAACGAAATCTGAATACTTTCTGCAGCACCATTTCTCTTGCTCTAATAAATAGTAGAACTTGTCAGTGTTAAATAAATTGCTAGGTAAATCAGGTTTTCTCAAGTTTCCATGCTTACTACAAGTGACGGTATTGCAATTTAATAGATCAATTGGCAATATTGCCACATAGTTTAATAGAGTATTTTCTGATGTTGCTAAATTGGCTCCCTCAGTAGCATCACTAGTTTTGGATTCTAATATTAATGTAGTTGATTCAAATTTTTCTTTATTTAAAATTAAATTGCTGACACAGGATCGGACCTCAGAATACCTCAAGGGTATGAATTTGAGAACACGCATGGGGGTTGACATGACTGACTATGCCTCCTTGCTTTAGTTTTGGACCTGATGACCTGTCCATTAAATAGTTTGTTTAATCATTCTCTAAATTATTGTGAAATTCCACATTCTTGGAAGCTTGCAATGGTTGTGCCAATTTTAAATGTGGTGATTGTGCCTTAAAGAACTATCATCCAATCTCTCTCCTTGCCCCTCTGTCCAAGATCCTAGTATGAATTGTCTTTGATCAAGTAAAGGGATTTCTTGATGCAAGGAATTTACTTATATCTCACCAGCATGGCGTCAGGAAAATTATAGTACCCTGACAGCCATGCTGGACATCAATGATGCCCTCCAGACAACCTTGGACAGTAGATGAATGCTTTAGTTCATGATTTATCTAAGGCATTGGATCTAGTTATTCACAGTCAACTGCATGCAATACTTGAGAACCTTGTTTTTTCATCTGCATCAATAAATTGGTTTTCACATTATTTATCTTTCAGAAAGCAATCTGTCATACTTAGCTCAACATTAGCTTAGCTCAATGTTCTTCCATGACTGACATAAAGATGGGTGTTCCCCATGGATATATCCTGGGCCCCATACTCTTGAGTATTTTTTTTAATTCTTTGCTTCAATCATTTAGGATACAGACACCTTTATTACCATGTATGCTGATGATATTGTTTCATAGAGATCTGGTAGCAACCCTATTGGTATTGGTTTTCATCTCCAGAGGGGCTTTGACACAGTGCAAATGTGGCTGCCTGACAATGGAATGGTATTGAACACTGTCAAAACAAAAACTTTGTGTTTTGGTACCAATAAAAGCTTAAACAACTGGAGCTTTCCTTCTTGTAACTGATTTGGCTGATAGTGACATTGAACAAGTAAAACATTTTCGACATCTTAGATTAATTCTGAACCAAAGTTTGACATTCCAAGATCATATTGATTATATAGTTAAAAATGTACAGTCTTGACTAGAGAAACTGTAGCAGCTTAAAAACTGTTTATCGATTCATTCTAGGAAAGGATTGACTCAGTCAGTGTTGTTATCGGTTATTGATTATGGTCTTCCGTTATAGTCCTCGGCTACCTTAAACTGCCCTTCAGTAAGTAACAGTACTTTATCATTCAGTCTGTAGAGTTACCGGCTCTGTCCATCACGCAGCTCATCATTGCTCTCTGTATGGTAATCTGGAATGGTTCTCCTTTGAGCAAAGGGTTAAATATTTTAGTTTAAGTTTAAAAGGTCTCAGAGTTCCCAAGTTCCTTTTTTTTTTTTTGTGTCTGGTGTTTGCGGTTGTACCAATCTATCTTACTAGTTCTGTTCTTACTAATGTTTTGCATCTCCCTTTTTGTAGGATTTCTTTTGGATAAAGATTTTGGCTGTACCATGTTAATAAGTTGTGGAATGCATTGCCTGGGTCACTATTATCTTTTACTTTGTTTTTTTAAAAATGCCTAAAACAATGTTGGCTGAACCTCTCCCAATATTCATGTTATGACCCATATGTTGTGTATTGTTATACTTTACTAATTGTATTTCTTGGGTCTCATGAAAATGGACATTTAATGCCCTGGGGTTTTACCCAGTTAACAAAAATTTTAAATGAAAAATAAAACAGAACTATATTGAACAGGTGCTTGTGCCATACATTTCCAATATCAAGGAACAGCTGAACTTAACATGTAGAACAAATATCAGTGCCGATATTCATTCTCTTCAGAGACTGTACTACAGAAGAGGTGATTTCATCCCTCAAAAACCATGGCATTATACTGATCTACATACCAGCATCCTGCATAGACCCACTTCAACCTCTTGAGCTGACTGCCAATAAAATGTTTAAAGATGAGCTGAAGCAGGAACTTAAAAAAATGGTATGACAATGCCATATTGAGACAGCTTTAACATGGATGTGCTACTGATCTTAGGATGCAGACCCTAAAAGTGAAGCATGCAGAGTACCTTGCTGCCAGTTTTTACAGGATGAAAGAACACAGACAGGATATTGTAAATAGCTTCCGGCAGTCTTGAATCTTAGAAGCCCACGAGTGTCTGAACATGCAGAATTACCAGTAATTTGTTTTTAGCATCACAGCTGAAAGTATCAAAGTGTCACGCACCCTTTTAGTATGATTACATTCCCCCTTTTATTTTCCCTAATAGAGATTAAAGTACTCCTTTTTAGCAGATGAACCTTGATGAACCAGAAACAGAGTACCCCCCTTACCATCCCATCCATACTACAGTGTAACTACACAACATGCTGCCCAGAAACAAACTACCCCCCCATACCTCTATGAAAGCATTCCTATAATGACAGTCAGTAATCCCATTTTAGATTACAAGGAATGAAGCACAAACACAAACAAAAATGCTTCAGTGAGTGACACAATGTAGTTACATGGTCTGGTCATCTCAGAGTTTAGTTTACTTTTCTTTACGGCCACCGAGTGAGTGATTGGAATGGGAAGGAATGAAGCTCTGATAAACACACACATAGCATTACAGAAAAACTGAGTTTTACTGTCAAATTTACTGGGCAGTGCAATGTGGTATTGGCCACCACATAGTTTCAGTGTTTTTGTCTTTTTTTCCAGGTAAATGTATTTCTGCAAAACATGTCTGTTCCACGGATATAGCAGAAATGAATTCACTACAGAAATAAGGGGTTAAACAGTATATCCCTGGTACTCTAGAGGTACCCACCTCCCACCCCGATCCCTGTTGTAGTAATGTGCATATTCCTGGTAGTCTAGTGGTGCCCCTTCCCACCTCTGATACTCCAGTGGTAACCACCCTGACCCTGATGCCCACTGTAGTAATGTGTATATTCCTGCTAGACAGTGGTACCCCCTGCCAACCAAATTTCCATTGTAGTAATGAGTATATTCCTGGTAGTCCAGTGATAACCCCCTCCATCCTGATCAAAACAAATTGTGGGACCTTTTTAAAATATTGTTAGGCTTCAAGTGTTTGGGTGTTACCTAAAGAAATTCTGAAGCACTAAAATTATGTTTATTTTTCATGTTCTACTTTTATAAAATTATGTACATTTTATATAATATGATTTTGTAGAATGTTTTTATTTCATGTGTTGTGTGTTGATAATCATGTTTTGTCTACATGTGCTGGTGGTCCAGTAGTACCCCCTCCCACCATGATCACCATTGTAGTAATGTGCATGTTCCAGGCAGTGCAGTGGTACCCTCTCCAGCCCTGATCACCATTGTAATGTGTTTATTCCTGGCAGTCCAGTGGTGCCCCCTCTCACCCTGATTACCATTGTAGGAATGTGTATATTCCTGGTAATCCAGTGGTACCCCTTCTCACCCCAACCGCCGATGTAGTAATATGTATATTCCTGGTAGGTCAGTGGTACCCCTTCTCACCCCAACCACTGCTGTAGTAATGTGTATATTCCTGGTAGTCCAGTGGTACCCCCTCCCACCATGATCACCATTGTAGTAATATGGATATTCCTGGTAGTCCAGGGGCACCCCCTCCCACCTGATTACTGTTGTAGTATTGGGTATATTCTTGGTAGTCCAGTGGTACTGTCTCCCACCCAATCACTGTTATAGTAATGTGTATACTCCTGGTAGTCCAGTGGTACCTCTTCCCACCCCAACCACCACTGTAGTAATGTGTATATTCCTGGTAGTCCAGTGGTATCCCCTCCCACCATGATCACCATTGTAGTAATATGGATATTCCTGGTAGTCCAGGGGCACCCTCTCCCACCTGATTACTGTTGTAGTATTGGGTATATTCTTGGTAGTCCAGTGGTACTGTCTCCCACCCAATCACTGTTATAGTAATGTGTATACTCCTGGTAGTCCAGTGGTACCTCTTCCCACCCCAACCACCACTGTAGTAATGTATATATTCCTGGTAGTCCAGTGGTACCCCCTCCCACCATGATCACCATTGTAGTAATATGGATATTCCTGGTAGTCCAGGGGCACCCGCTCCCACCTGATTACTGTTGTAGTATTGGGTATATTCTTGGTAGTCCAGTGGTACTGTCTCCCACCCAATCACTGTTATAGTAATGTGTATACTCCTGGTAGTCCAGTGGTACCTCTTCCCACCCCAACCACCACTGTAGTAATGTATATATTCCTGGTAGAACAGTGGTACCCTCTTCCACCCCAATCACTGTTATGGTAATGTGTATATTTTTGGTAGTGCAGTGGTACCCCCTCCAAGCCCGATTACTCTTATAGAAATATGTATATTCCTGGTAGTTCATTAGTACCCCATCCCACCATGATCTCTGTTACAGTAATGTTTATACTCCTGGTAGTCCAGTGGCACCACCTCCCACCCCGATCACTGTTATAGTGATGTGTATATTCCCGATAGTCCAGTGGTACCCCCTCCCACCCCAAAAACCACTGTAGTAATTTGTATAGGCAAAAACACAACCCTTGTACTACGCATTGCATACTTAGTTTGCTGAAAAAAAAATACTACTGAACGAAAAGAAAACAAAAACAAAGGTTTTTGCAACATGACAAAATAGTGGTGCAAAAGGAAACAGTATGAAAGTTAGAAGATTAAATGGATATGAACTGGAGGCAGTACCATGCTTCAATTATTTTGGAATTATGTTAAGCCAAATGCTATCTTACAGTGATCCTATAACAAAGATTACAAAAGATGAACAATAAACTTGAGTTATCTATATAGGAACCAAAACAGTTTAACAACAGACATTAAAACGTTCATTGCAAAATGGGTCTTTCTTCCAGCACTAGAATACAATTCAGTTTTACTGAAAACGATTTTTCACATGTATGAGGTTGCTTTAAATAATATAGATTTGCAAAACAAATTCTAATAAAATGGAACATCACTGTGACAGGTATCAAAATGTTGGAATTCTAGCCCCAAGGTTTAGAGTTCAGTATCTAGCTTGGACTTTCCTATATAAAACTTAACACACAGCCAGCCCATTGGTGTAGAGTAGGGTGACCACCTACAATGCCGGTGCCCAGGGTTTGGTAGCAAGCCTGGGTTATTGGGAGCCAGCCGGGAGATTGAGCATCCTAGCAGACGCCGTCTTTCCCTGGGAGGGAGGGTCCCATTAGTTGCTGCCACACTGTCCCCTGGATGCAGGGGACTGTTGGGCCCAGCATGACTAGGGGTGGGCAGGGTCATGCAGTCTGCATGTGATGTCAACTTTTGACATGCACACTTGTGGCACTTGCACATGTGACTGAGAGGGCTGGAGAGAAAACATTGCCACAAAAAGTATAGAAGCCCTGACCAGGAGATGATGAGTCCCCAGTGCCAGCATGGGTCCCCTACCTGCCATATGAGCAAGGCATCCCAACGAGACACAAGAAAAGTTGAAGGGGTCCCCGTTCCTTTCATCCCCACCTGGGGGTGAGCCAAGGCTGAATGGGGGAAACAGCATCTCAGGATCGGCAGGTAAGGATGGATGGCTGGGTGACCCATGAGGGATCTGAAGGAGTCTGGCAAAGTGAAGGGAGCATAGACAGAAATTAGAAAACAAAACCAAAAAAAGAAACCAAAAACTTTAAACACAGGGATACTAATGGCATTAAAAAAGTAAACTGGTTAAAGTGCAAAATCGAAAATCTCGGAGACAGGCATCAGTATTATGACTTTGTAAAATCTGAATTAAATCAAAAATGACAGAACATTCATTTTCATATTTTGATCCTATATTGATAAATAAAGCACATAAATTGGGAATGGACTTTGACCTCAAAGTCAGCATTTTCAAAAAGAAATTGCAGAAACTTTTAAAACAAATTCTCAATCTGCAATTGTTTGGATGATAACTAATGAAATCCTGAGGCACTAAAATCACTCATGTATATTACTCATGTTATACTTTTATGAAATACTGTACATTTTACATAATTATATTTATAGAGTGTTTTTATCTTATCTGTGATGTAAATTGATAATCATGTATATAGTCTGTAGTGAGTGTGAATGCAATCTACTCAGACATGGTTGAAAATGGATCTTAGACCCAGTCCACTTTCCTAGTAAAACAAAATGAAAACCAAAATGTAGCACAGTATATACTCCTGATAATACAGTGGTACCTCCCACTCACTCCGATCACCTTTGCAGTAATGTGTAGATTCCTGGTAGTACAGTGGCCCCCCCTCCCACCTCGATCCACATTATAGAAATATGTATATTCCTAATAGTCCAGAGGTTCCCCCCCTCCTCCCACCGATCACCAATGTAGTAGTGTGTATATTCCTGGTAGTACAGTGGTGCCTCCCTCTCACCCGGATCCTCATTGCAGTAATGTGTATATTCCCAATAGTCGATCGGTAACCCCTTCCCACCGTGATTCTCATTGTAGAAACATGTATATTCCTAGAATCTAGTGGAACCCCCTCCCACCCCAATCCCCTTTGCAGTAATGTGTAATTATTTACTTATTTGAAAATCGGTAACTGGGAGAGGCATACTGGGCCAAGGCTCATTTTCAGGTGTGACCTAGGGGAGGGAAACACAGAAAGAGCCACAGCATAATACATATTTATTTATTTAGTTATTTAAAAGTTTTACCTGGAAGGCATACTGAGCAGAGTACTGCTTGATTTCAGATATGTCCCGGGGGTGGAGGGCAATGGAGAAATACATCAATACAGAATTACAGAAAAAAGAGCAATCATGTAGCTAATTAGGACAAGAACATAACAATACAGCAGTAGGTAATTAATACATACAGCTACAGGGTAATATGGACACTCCAGCAATTGATTAAGGTAGTGGCCTACAAATACAGTGGTAGATATTTGTGCTAGGTGTAAATATATTTACAGGTTCGATTACTGCACAAATATTACTAACACAAGAAGAAGTTAGGCTTCGGTGCATAAAACAGGTCTTTGTCACAAGTGAAGACAGAGGTGAAGTGTGCTAGGAGGAGGGAGTTGAGGTGCTGAGTGGGAGGGGCAAGCTGAACATCCGTGAGGAGGGCGTGCTACAGTTTAGGCATGTGATAATTAATGGCTGTCTGGCCTGCCGTAGTTGACATGAGTGGGACAGCCAAGAGCTGGGAGTCGAAGTTTCTAAGTGGGTATGTGGGGGGGAGGGGTAGCGGCTGTTAGGAATGAGGAGAGGTAGAGGGGCAAGGACTAGGTCCAGAACATATCAGAAAAACATTTAAACAGCACACAGTACAAAACTGGTGCAAAATTAGAATAAATACTATACAGTTGTGTGTGCAGGGAGTATTGTGTGGTGCAGCACACTACGAAACACCTAGCAAGGACATATTTAGGAGTGGCAGCAATATTTGGTGAGCAGAACAATACTGAACAAATAAAATATTGAACAAAATTTTGGTTCAAATTGACCTGAGGGGCAAATTAGTTGCTCGACCTCATAATGGAGGGAGACACCTCAAATGGCATGGAAGTTCAATCAAGGTAGGAGTAGTGACCCAGCCAGCTGCTTACCATGACTGTCCCAGCATGCCTGTGGATTATATCAGGAGGAATGGTAATAGGAACAGGTGGAGAGAGGCTGGAGCTTCAAGTGGTACCTAAGGAACCAGAGGAGGGGAAGAAGTGCAGGGAGGAGGGAAATTGGTTCCAAAGTGATGGAAATTAATAGGAGAAGGCAGACTGCCCAGCAGAGGATTAGGGGTGTGGAGTGGCAAAAGTGTGTTTGTCCCTGGAACAGAGGGAACAGGGAGCAGGGAGAGTTGGGAGAGAGGAGAGGTAAGAGTGAAGGGAACCAAACCAGTATTTGGATATGAAAGAGGTGCAGTAAACCTGGTGACCAGGGCTGGCCCACCAGCACAGTGGTAGTGCTACCGCTCATGACGCTGGCGACTGGTACAGGAACGGACTTGGGTTGCCGGAGGGCTGGCCAGGGGCAGGAAGCTGAGCATCCCTTGGACTGCTAGCCTCCTCTGGGGGAAGGGGGAACCATAGTTCAGTGCATGTCCGACCTCTAGTGGAAGCTGGAGGTTTGGCATGCCCAAGCCTTACAGAGGGGGCAGACCATGTTGGACGCTGGCATTAGCCTTGTCGTCAAGTACACACCATGTCTTCGGGAGGGAGTACACATGAAAAAATGCCCCAACCCAGCATAACACCGATCAGAGGGCTAGGTAAGTCCTCACCACAGGCTGGAGCATCTCTGGAGAGGATCAGAATGAGGACTAAGGTATTAGAGAGGGGGTGGCTTGAGGACCCCGGCTGCACACTCCCAATCAGTTCCCACCTGGGGGGTAAGCCACAGCAGCTTGGTGGGTTCCTCAGATGGTAGCTCAGCAGGTGGCCCACTAGGTACAGTGTCTGGGTTCAGGGTGGAGGATGACTAGAAACTGAAAAAAAAAAAGAACCTGGTGACCAGAGGGCAGAGAGAGGATGGATAGGAATGAATATAGTGAACAATGGTGGTGGGAGTTAGCAGCAAAATGCCAAAAGAAGTTGCAGAGGGTGTCCAGTCTAGCTAAGGAAGTGGAAGGGATTGTGCCATAGACCTCATCCATGTAGTCAAAAACAGTGAGCACTATTTTTGTAACAAGCACCCTGCGGACATGCTGAGATAAGTAGTCTTTTGTGATATAGGGGACCAAACGTAGGACAAAGTTTTGTTTGCTATGCATTGATGTGAGGTGAGAAGTGAAGTTTACTGTCAGGCCACACTCTAAGGCACCTGAAGGACTGAATTATTTTAGGGTGTGTTTCATCCAGAGGGAAGACTGGTAGGCAGTGAGTTTGGCCATTTTCTGACTGGCACAAAAGTTCATAGATACTGTTTTGTTAGTGTTGACTATGAGCTGGTTGGATTGGAACCAGTGCAGAACATTGCTGAAGTCCTGCTGGAGTGGGTCTTTTACACATGCAGTGGAGGGACCAGAGATGAAGATGACTGCGTTGTCTTCATCAATGTGGATATGTGAGTTGGCAGAGGGGAAGTCATTCAGGAAGATGTAGAAACGTATGGGACCCAAGCTGGAACCCTGTGGGATCCCAGCCTTGATAGGAAGGATAGGTGATTACCATACTGGATTTCATTCTGGAATACAGGAAAGTCATAACAGCATAGCCCATGTAAGCTTTCCCCACAGTTCAGTGGCGGCAACCTAGGTTACCAACATCATTTAGGTACTGATCTACCCGAACCATGAAGGCCTCAGCAGTTTCCACTTCCACAACCTCCTGTGGTAATTTATTCCACATTCTAATTGCTCTATTCTTAAAACCATTTTTTTCTTATATCCATCCTACTTTTCATCTCCCTTAATTGCGTATTATGCCCTCTCATCTGATATATTTGATCTTTAAATTCTATTCCCATCTCTTTTCTCATACTCTTATCCTTTAGAATTTTAAAGAGGCACAACATACCCCCGTCTAGTTCTTCTATCCCTCAAGGTCCACAGTCCCAACTTCTTCAATCTCCCCTCATAATCCAGATCATTACACCCTACAATCAACTTTGTACATGTCCACTGTGGCCTTTCAACCATTTTAACATCCCCTACTGAATGAGGACTCCATACCGTTGAACAGTAGTCCAATAGGGGCCTAACCAGGGTCATAAACAATGGGATTAATACCTCTACTTCTGGAGTGGAAACCTCTTCTATTACTGTTTACCAAATACATTGCTTTATTTGATAAATTTCTACACTGTATATTATTCTTTAATTCATTCTGGATATAGACTCCTAAATCTTTCTCACATGCAGAAATCTTCAATTTTATACCCTTCATATAATAAGTCTGGTGAATATTTGCTGATGGCTCATTAGTTAGGAAAAGAACCAAGCAGCAGTGGGCACAGAGAGGCCAGAAGAACTCAGTTTGTCCATGGGAAGTGCAAGGGCACCAAATTAAATGCTTTGGTCAGATCAATTAAAACAGCATCCATAATGTGCCCCTTATCCATCTTAAAGGATATAGAGAATCAGTGACATACTGCAGGGAGGAGATGTTGAAATGTTGCTTCCAGACACCAGACTGGAATGGTGAGAGGAAGTTGGAGGATGAAAGGAAGTCAAGGAGTCTGGAGTGGACCAGTTTCTCTTGCAGCTTAGAGAGGGAGGGAAGGAGGGAGATGGGATGGAAGTTGTCATGGGAGGAGGGGCCCTTTTTGAAGTGGAATAACTGGCCAGTTTCCAGGATTTAGGAACAGTATTGAGGGAGAATGAAAGATTGAGTAGGTGAGTGATGTGGGCTCAATGGCAAGAGCCGAGATGTGCAGGAGCTTGTGGTTCAGACTGTTAGTGCTGGACATCGATGACTTGAAGGAGTAAATTGTGAGCAGGATTTCATTGATGGTGACAAGGGGGAAGTGGAAATCCAGTGAGCAATGTGGTTGGGGGTGAGGAGGAGGAGAGATGTCAGAAGGGGGAGCAGAA
Organism: Neoceratodus forsteri; assembly: GCA_016271365.2. NCBI lineage: Eukaryota > Metazoa > Chordata > Ceratodontiformes > Ceratodontidae > Neoceratodus > Neoceratodus forsteri. Next base: position 92,432,772 of record CM028136.1, read on the forward strand.
GGGAGGGCTCAGGTTGTGAAGAACTAGGTGAAGTGAGCTGCAACAGAGGTAGGGTCAGACACTGGTGAACTATTTACCATGAGGATAAGGGGACTGGACTGGGAAGGGGGGTCAAAAAGAGAGTGGATAATCTTCTAGAATTTATCTGGGGAGTAGTGTATATTACTGGTGTATTTATGTATATATTTCTGGTAGTCCAGAGGTACCCCTTGTGGAGAGATAAGGGCATACCTTATTGTTCTAATCATATTTTATGTGAAATAACATCATAGACACCCATGGTGGCCCAGTGTAACTTGCAAAGGATCGTGGGTACAAAGAAATCCACAGGCCCAAAAAAGATGTAATTTCTTGTTACTAGGCAGAGAAACTGTTAGCTGCTTAGCCGGGGATTGGATTTTGATTTAATCATTTAAAAGGAGACAAAAGAATTAAGCAGAGCTGGAATCAGGCACATCCATTTGTGTCTGAATAGTCCACAGCATCTAGAGGAGTCAGGATGTCTGGGGACCTTTAGTCTTGAAAGGACTTCTCTGATGTAATCTAATTACAGCTAAATAAACTAGCATTTGGGGAAACTGCTGTACACATTTCAGCCTGATTGATGCCATTGGGGTGGTGGCTGGATCTGCCCTGGAATTCAGGCTGAAACTGGTTTGCCTCTAAGCCCTGTGTTCCCTGTCAGAAATTGTCTTTTTATTTGTAATAAAATATTAAAAGCTGATTGGTTGCATAGCCATGGAGATGGAATGCTAGCCAATTGAAGAGCAAGCCACTGTCCATGGGAACTGCTCTTTGAGAAACCCATAAAACAGGAGTGCAAAAATTGATCAGTGCTTTTTGCTTGTGACCTTTTGCCATTTCACCCTTTGACTTTGGTGAAAGAACATTGTACTTTGGACGCTGTCTGCTTAGAAAGCAGAGACAATTTAAACATCGAAATTGTCAGCAGATAAGGACCACCTGTCTGCCCGTAAGCCCTTGTACTGGATTACTGATTCCAACCCACCCACTGCTGTACCTCTATGGTTTCCCTATGCCTGTCGCAAACAGGCTTAAATCCATCTACTGTGCTCACTCCCACTACCTCCTGAGGCAGACCATTCCATGCATCTACCACCCTCTCTGTGAAGAACTTCCTCACATTCTGTCTTAACCTCCCACCTTCCTATTTCATGTCATGCCCCATCATTCTTATGCTCCTCCTGTATTACAAAATGTCTCCCTCTGCACCTTGTTTATACCCTTGAGGTACTTGAATGTTTCAGCTATGTCCCCTCTTTCCCTCCTGTCTTCCAGTGAGTACATATTGAGGTCCCTTAATCTCTCCTCATGAGACTTGTGTTGCAAGCCCTGTACCATCTTAATTGCCCTTCTCTGGACTATCTCCAGCCTGTTAGTATCCTTATGAAGGTGCGGCCTCCAGAACTGCACACATTACTCCATGAGAGGCCTGACCATGGTTTTATATAATGGCATCACTACCTCCCTCTTTCTGCTGGTAATACCCCTGCCTATGCACCCCAGCATGCCACTGGCCCTCCCAGCTGCCTTAGCACTCTGCTTTGACATTTTCAGGTGATCTGAAATAATAACCCCCAGGTCCCTTTTCTCCTTTGTGACTGTCAGCAACGCCCCCCCCCCCACTCCCATCCTGTAGCTTTCCCCAGGGTTTCTGAATTTCTTTTTCAAGACATTCTCCCAGACCACAAGAACCAAAACTTCAGCTACCATGTTCCGAACACTTTGCACTTCAAATTCAGCAACTAAGGACTTGAGGTAGAACTTTCAAACCAGAATTTTCAAAATTTAGTTTTTTCGTATGCTTCCATTTTATTTTCTATATGCTGTAAACAATATCTAAAATTATCTGTCTTTAAGTTATTTACTGCATTTATTAATAAATTTTATTTTATATATTTATTGAAGTTTTGCAATTACTGTATCTTTGAACCAGAGATTCATTTACGAAGGTACCACATCAAGAGTGTACAGGGACAAACAGATAATACAACATACAATAATTCATAAAATGTCAAAATTTCAGTCAGGTGATACGGAAAGTACAGAGTCACAATTTTACATCATTATAGAGTTAACATTAACAGAGTTTCCAAACATTAGTAAAGCCTTTGGCTTATTTTAAGATAACTCTGCCAGTGTCTTTTGTGCGTGTTGTTTTGGGAAAGGGTATTCAAACTATACACCTGGCAACTGGGCTTTAATGCCAAAAAGTGCAAGGTGCTGCATTTTGGGATGAAGAACCCAAGGAGGAGTTACCAGCTAGGGGGAGTGCAGCTAGCCCAGACAGAGGAGGAGAAGGATCTGGGTGTGCTCATTACAGGATTAATGAACAACTCTGCACAATGTAGGAAGGCAGCTGCAAAGGCCAACAAAATGCTGGGTTGTATTGCAAGGGGTATATCCTCGAGGAGGGAGGAGGTGATTCTGCCACTGTATAGGTCATTAGTTAGACCACACCTGGAGTACTGCATGCAGTACTGGCATCCGTATCTGAAGAGGGACATTAAGTTACTGGAGGGGGTGCAGTGCAGAGCGACAACGATGATCAAGGGGCTGGGGGACTTATCATATGAGAGGAGGTTGAAGGAGTTGAACATGTACTCACTGGAGGAGAGGAGAGACAGGGGTGACATAATTGAAACCTTTAAATACATGAAAGGAATAAGCAAGACGGGTACAGAGGGGCTGTTCAAAGTAAGGGAGGGGAGGGCTACAAGGGGCCATGATATGAGACTGAAGAAAGGAAGGTTCAGGAGGGAGATGAGGAGACACTTTTCTTTTTTTTTTTACAGAGAGGGTGGTGGCTGGGTGGAATGTGTTACCTGCTGAAGTGGTATGCAGTAGAACAATGGACTGCTTCAAACGAGGATGGGACAGGACAAGGGGGAGGGTTAATGAAGGGGAAGGGTGGAAGGAAGGGGCAGCTGCAGAATAAGGGGTGCTAGCTGCACATTCGAGCAGACTTGATAGACCTCTAGGCCTTTATCTGCTGGCAAATTTCATATGTTCATATACTATGCCTGTGTGACTGCTCTGGCTTAGGGCCAGACACTACCAAAGTAAGATACCACTAGGGACTCTGTGGATGAAGGGATGGGAGGACATACAAAAGGTCTCAGGAGGAGTCTGTCGGGGTTTGAACCAGTCTCTGCATTTCTGGTGAAAGACACATATTAGGGTGTATAGGGGTGCCCTGAAGGTCGATCCATGCCTGTGGCTTTTCTGGTTCATTGTGCAGTGGCTGAGAGGGTTCTGTCCCAGGACAACAGACTCAAGACTGTATTTGCACCCCCTCACATGAATGGAGGCACCTCGGGATCCTCTGGCATGTGTTCAGCTGCGAAACAGTGAGCATGCTAAAAGGACAGAGGAGTGGTATCCCTGACCCTGATTGCAAGGGAATTCACTATAGCCCAGGGAATTCCAGCCCCACAGGAGTGGGCTTGTGACACCCCTCTGGTAGTCCAGTGGTACCCCCCGACCCCTGATCACAGTTGTAGTAATGTGTATATTTATGGTTGTCCAGCGGTTCCCCACTCCCATTCTGGTCAACACTGCAGTAATATACATGTTTAATATATCTATCTGTCTATATAACTATATATATATATATATATAAATATATTCCTGGTTGTCCAGTGATACCCCCGTCTGACCCTGATCACCACTGTAGTAATATGCATATTCCTGGTAGTCCAGTGGTACCCCCTCCCACCCCAGTCACCATTGTAGTAATGCATATATTCCTGGTAGTCCAGTGATTCCTCCCTCTCACCACAATCACTGTTGTAGTAATGTGTATGTAACCACCCAGTCCCCTGGGGTTACTAAAATCCCATTAGTACTAGTGATAGGTAGGTAGAAAAGGCAGCTGGTGAGGAGCTCACTTAGGGGCTTCTTAAATAATGACATAATTGTTTACTCAGCTAGCTTGAGGGAAGGATGATTATGTCATTTAGAACCCTCACAGCAGCATAACCATTTCTGGGTCAGCTGCTCAGGGGAAGTTTTAGAATGTTCATTAGTGTGGAAGTCAGCATGGCAGGAGCTCTGCCAGTGGGGCTCTGTGTCAGAGAGCCCTGGATTTCTCACTCAAACATCAGAAAGGCCCACAAAACTGGCAGCAGGCCATTCATCAGTGGAGGAAACCAGCTACTGCCTAGTAAGTACCAAGTGCAAAAGTACAGTGGACTGTCATGCAAAAAGTCAGAAATCTGTATGAACAAAGCAGCAAAATAACAGAGAAAGAGTTAGTGAATTTTAAAATTGGACTGTGTGAGTAGTAACTGTTCCAAAAGAGAGAGCTCTAAGACAGTATTGATTCAGCAGGCCCAAAAGAAATGCAGAGATAGTATAAGTGTGCTGGATAGTGTTGAAAGTAAAATCGAAGTTGTGCTTTAAGTAAGACAGTTAAATACAAGATCAGACAAGCGTTATGGCAATTTTTAACTGTGTGTGTAATAAAGAAAAGTTGTAGCCGCCATTTTGGAGTGTAGTCAGCAAATGTAAACAACCCAGCACCATCTTGGACAGTGTCTCGAATGCAGAAAAGTTTCAAGTGGTTGAGCTAAATGTTGTGGAACCAATGCAAAAGTAAGGCAGCCTGTTAGAGAACATTTACAAGAGTGTTAAAGCCAAATCTCAGTTTGAATGCAAAATAGTAACTTGGGACTTGTGTGTTTATTTACAGAAATTGGCACATCAGTGACCCCATTACCCATTCCATCCCAGGGCATGGGTTACCCTACAAGAAAACAACTACTGTAGCTCACTTTGAACAGCTGTATAATTCTGAGTCAGCACCATCTGATGTGGCTTTACTGAACTTTCTTGTCAATGTGTGTATTGTTTGTATGGAGCCAGGAAAGGATGTTCTGTTATTCTCCCATTGCACAGACTGCTGCAAGAAATTCAGGATGAGTGAGACAGGTGACACAGTAGTGGCAAAAGCAAGAAACATCTGCTTAGCCCCAAGCTGGACATTGGCAGGGGACCCTGCCAGATCAGAGCAGCAACATGCTGGGTGCAGTCAGAGAGACACCACTGAGTTTGTCAAGGAGTTTTTGGAGAATGTCTGTGCAAATACTTTGCAAGGCCAGGAAGAGATGGAATTTTCCACACCACAGAGGGTGGATCTGAATGCTGCAGATGTGGGTTCTGTAGATCCCTGGGTGAAAGGCCCAAGCCCAAGCCTTGTGGAAGAGTCTGAGGTAGAAGAAGCTTCATATTGGGAGGCCAGTGCTTTGGAATGCAGTGAGGAATGGACATTTTCAGGAGCTGGTACAACGTTCAGCTCCTGGGCAGAGACTGTGGAAGAGGAAGAAGCTGCAATGGCTATGGTTGGACCCTGTGAGTCACTATTAGGCATTAGCTTCAGTGGTGCCTTCTGAGGCAGAAATGGAGGAGGGCTCTAGAGATGTGTCATCGAGTGCAGAGCTGGACTGCTTTTACTCTGCATTGTGTGTTCGAAGCTGGCTCAACCAGGAATGGCCACCCCCAAGCCATGCCATTGGGTTGGAGTAGGTTAAAAGTAGCAAGGAAGAATGAATCATTCAAAGATGAGCTGTGGCTGAGTATGGACAGACATACCCTTTCTCCTCTTGAAGAATTTGGGAGGAAATTGAGGAACTAGGATCCATGACATCGGTGTGACAACCCCAACCGTGACATCCGCTAAAGCGCCAGGAACCCATCATCACCCCTGACAGTGACATGACCCTGCACTGACCTGCAACACTGACACACAATGCATGGAGGATATGCCCCCCAGCATCCCTCCATGCAGGGGTCTGTGCCCCCCAAACCTCCTTACTATTTATATCTAACTCCGCGTTGCACAGACAGTGGCGTTAGATATTTTCCCCCGTTGCCCTAAAGTGTCTCAAAGCAAAATCCCCATCTCTGCTGATTCAGGCATGTGGGGATTTCACTGTGAGGGGTTTGCTGTGCGGGTGTTGCTGTAGTGGCAGCATACAGAGGAAAACAGGCATGTCTGGGTGTGCGAGGAAGCTTGTGCTAACCTACATCTGAAAGTAAACAAATTGGAAAGAATAAAAGTATGCAATGAGAGACTTCAGTTTTGGAAGCATTGCAGGACTTTGTTAATTGATTCAGTACGAGTTGTGGACAAGGCTGGCCAAGAGACATTCTATGCCCCATGCTCCAAGTGGTACTACCCATGAGTAATGCCACTCAGTCAATATGCCCACTTGCCAAGTTGAATGCAGCAATGCCAACTCAGCATCTGCCCCCAAACAGGCAGCAACCGAGGAATGGGTGCCTTTCTTTTGGGTGTTCCAGGTTTGTCTGTAGCAGCAACCAGGTTCAGCTTCAGCAGCATCCAATTTCATCTTCAACAGTATCCAGGTTCGTCAGCCTAACAGTAGGAAAAGATTTCCTATCTGGGTCCAGTAGGAGGTGGTGGAAGCATCTGATCCAAAGATTTTGTCTGTCTAGCAACCGAAGATCAGTCCAGTGGAACCACCCTTTGGCCCCAGTCCCCATTGCAGTAACTTGTATATTGCTCGCAGTCCAGTGGTAACCTCCTCCTGCCCCAATCCCTGTTGTAGGTCTGTGTATATCCCTGGTAGTCCAGTGGTGCCTCTATTAAACCCCAATCACTGTTATAGAAATGTGTATATTCCTGGCCATTAGTACCCCCCTTCCACTCTGATCACTGTTTTGGTAATGTATATATTCCTGGTAGTCTATTAGTACCCCCTCCAACCTGATGATCACTGCAGTAATGGCCATCTTCCTTGTTGTGCAATGGCACCGCTCCTCCAGCCCTGACCACTGTTTTAGTAATGTATATATTCCTGGTAGTCCAGTGCTTCCCCCAACCCCAATCACCATTGTAATAAATGTGCATATTACTGGTAGTCTACTGGTACCCCCCCCTCCCCCCTGATTACCACTGTAGTAATGTGTATGTTCCTGGTAGTTTACTGGTACACCCCCTCCTACCCCGATCACCACTGTAGTAATGTGTATATTCCTGGTAGTCCATTAATACCTCCCTCCTACCCTAATAACCATGGTAGTAATGGTTATATTCCTTGCAGTGCTATGGAACCCCCCCCCCAGCTCCGACCACCACTGTAGTTATGTGTATATTCCTAGTGGTCCAGTGGTCTCCCCTCCTGCCCTGATCACTGTTGTAGTAATGAGTATATTCCTGGTAGTCTAGTGGTATCCCCCCTTCAACCCCAATTACCATTATAGGAATGTATGTATTCTTAGTAGTCCAGTGGAATCCCTACTTCTTCCAGTCCCCTTTGTAGTAATCTGTATATTTCTGGTAGTCAAGTGGTAACCCCCTCTGACCTTGATCGCCGTTGTAGTAATGTGTGTTTTCATGGTAGTCCAGTGGTACCCCTCCTTGCCACTGATCACCATTTTAGAAATGTGTGTATTCCTATTAATCCAGTGGTGCACCCCTTCCCCCTTCAACACTGATCACCATTATAGGAATGTGTATATTCCTGCTTGTCCATTAGCACCCCCCCTCCACCCTGATCACTGTTGTAGTAATGTATATATCCCTGGCATTTAAGAGGTACCCACCTTCCACCAAAATCCCCATTGTAGTAATCTATATATATCTCCATATTAGTCCAGTGGTAATCCCCTGCACCAATTCCCATTGTAGCAGTGTCTGTATCCCGGTAGTCCATTAGTAGCCCTTCTACCCTGATCCCCACTACAGTAATGTGTGTATTTCTTGTAATCCATTGGTCCCCCCCACCCAATTCCTGCTGTATATCTAAGTCATCCCTCCCCCCCGATTCGCCCACTCAGCACTGCTGGTCAGCAGCACACATCCCCACCCTACAAAACATGATGACCTCACCGCTCCCCACCTACTCAAGGGTCACTAGCCACCACCCTCTGTCTGACACCTTACCCACCAAATGAATCTCATTGTTGTGGGCAGGTAAAGAGAAGAATGGTGACCAACACAGACCCTCCTCTTATCACCTCAGCTGGCCACCATCTGAATGAATGGGAATGAGTGAGCGCATACAATAAAATCAATAACTGTTTATTGTATCTGTGCGCTCAGTCCCATTCAGTCAGATGGCAGATGACTGAGGCGGTGAGAGGAGACTCTTTGCTTTCCTACTCTTTGCCACCCACAGTGATGAGCCTGCTCAGTTTTCTATTAAAAGTTACATCTGGCTTATAATACAGTCTGTTTCTTGTATTACATTGGACCTTAAAGATCTACCTTTTAGTGAAATATGGAGCAACACATAGAATTTTACTTTCAGTCCAGTTAAATGTGTCATTTCTGAGTTTTGTGAGTGTGTTTCACACCACAGTTGTATAAGTGTGTTCACAGCTGGATGATCATCTCCTCATTGAGCCAAATATGTATTAGAAGGGAAGCTATTCCTAGCTAATGAGCAAGTAGTTTTTAGTATCAGAAAAAGCTGAAAACACCCATCTCATACCAACGCAGACCATGAGGGTATGTAGAGTTGGCCACTTTTTGCATCGCTACATAGCTGCATTTAAATTAGATCTAAATTCCTTGATAAGTTAAAAAAATGTCTTGAGGAGGCTTTAAAGTACTGTTTTTGCACAACTGTGTCGCATAAGGCTCTAGTATCCAGCAGAACTGTACCTGCCATGGAACTAATGCTGACCTTGACATTGGATGACAGTGGGCTGTTTGGAGCTGAAAGATTTTGTGACATGGTATGGAAAATTTAGCCATGCTTTTCAAGGTATGGTTCAAGGCAACTGCTACATACAATACACATCATTTTAGCTTTAATGCTGCATCGCAGACACTGAAAAAATACAGGGTAAGGATCCTTTACTGTCTGATTTCTTGAAGACAGGTTGTTACTGGCATCAGCTCCTCTGCTGACTACCTGCAATCAGAATGTTGAAAAGAGAATGTAAGCTGTCCTTGACCTCTTATTCATCTAGAAATGAAACTACTATGGATCGTCAGGGAGCCGAGTTCCTTGGCCTGCATTTGCACAAAAGCTGCCGCCTGGTTGTGGCTGTTTAAGGGACTACAGTAACACTTAAGTGTATTGATTTGTGTTTCATAAGTAGTAACAAGTCAAGATACACAAAGCCCAGCATTGGATCCAATTTGTCAAGGGAGTACTGACTAAATAGGTGTCAGGTATATGGGGCACAGTGAATGGCTGGTAAATGAGTTAGGAGCTAAATAAAACAGGACTGTCTTCAAGGCCATGGTTGTAGTGACACAAAACTGGTGGGTAAATCGCAGCAGACAGGCTGATGCATAACACGGTCATGAACAGGGCATTACAGTCTCTCAGAAGCAGATGGTTAATGTGCAGGCACCACAAGGGCTTTCATGAGGGGAAAAACTACTCCATTTACTACTAAACGCTTTCATAATTGCTACTAAAACAATATGTTGGCTTTCTCCAAGTGACTGTTCAACAAAATACATTCATTATGAAAATGTGTTCAATGCCAAGAGGTAAGAACACACACACACATATATACGTGCCCCCCCGCCCCCAAATTTAAAAAGACTAGTTTAGAATCCCTGACAAGGGAGATTGCACAACCAGGGTAATATTTTCAAAGCCCTCATCTGTCATTGCTCCATGATTCAGGCACATGGTAACTTTGTGGCAAGTGCAGCCCATCTAAGGAGCTCACTACCCATTTACCTATAACCATTCTATGGTGACCCAGCCTCTTTTGGTCATACATTCAATTGGCTAGAAGATAGGGAGATTAAAGGCTGCAGGTATAAAATGATTACTTCCTTGTATAATAATCATTATGATGACTGATAAAAAGTTTTCAATTTTTTGTATTTTATATGTAGGCATCACTTTTAGTTTAGTGTTGTACACTATTGTATATAGAATAATACATGGGGAGGTGTGTATACAGGCATTTTACACACATCTGAGGTGTAGAATGCTACATAAATCCTGGGATTGAAGCTGTGTATAAAATTCAAGTTTTACACCCTTCCCCATGTTTTGTTTTAGCTAATGTTTTCTCACCTTGAAAACACTACCCAGCAATTAAAGAAAACAGCATGGACAGTGGTTCTTAGTAGCACTGGTTCAATAGTGTGTGCATGTACGGAGCAAGAGAAACCTGGCACATGTTTGCCATTGTAACCAGCTGGTTATAATGTCGAACTGTAACCAGGTTTCCCGATGGGAGAAAATGTTCCCCAGTTATATAGCATGCATTAACTGTGTTATTTAAAAGTTGCATAATAATTTCACTATACTGACATAACTGAATGGATTAAGGATGTCATTGGGAATGAGCTTCTTGCTGATATGACTTGTCATCTTCCTGTTTATTTTAATAAACACATTTTTGTTTGATTGACTGACTGATTGGTATGTCCATGATTAATTAGACCCCCTAAAAGTATTCTAATTTTAAGACACAGCTGCGGCAATTTGTAGCATTTTTGTCCTCTGCTTACATCAAAAACCTGATGCACGTGTTACTTTTTTGACACAAGCTGCCATAAAGCAGAAAAACTATCACAGATCCATCAACAACATTTACAATTAGCATTCAAACATTCTGGGATAGTTTGGCGTGACACAGACTGCAGCCAAAATCGGGAGCCTTTTGTAAAATCCTGCCCTGCACCTGTACCTAAGCTGCAGCATGTGCTGAAAACCTATTCCAACTACTGTGTGCTAGATCAGTTTTGTAAACTAAAGACATTCCTGAGAAGAGCGTAGCTGTTTATGAGATGTCACAACTGCAGTATGTCACACTGCAGATAGGCCCACGTTACCTGACCTGCAAAGTTGCAAGGTCACTGAAGAGAAGTGGTTCTGCTTTCCTTCCAGGTTGCAAGGATGTGATGGAGAGGCAATTGCCCATTGAGAATTGCACGCAACACACTGTAGCTAGTCATATGGTAGTGCCACTCCCTGGAGATCAATAAAAGCCCTTTGCTTCATAGCCAGGCTGAAATGATGGGGGTCATCAAGAGAACATTTAGCCTTATATTAAAATGATGAACAGCCAACCTCATACCCATTAGAGCGTTTGATTGTGTGGTTTATGTTATGTCAAGAAGGAGAATGAAAACTATATTTTTACAAACACAAATAGCTGTACAAAACACCAAGACTGCCAATATTTAGACATTCGAGTGACAGCAAAGTGCTTCTGTTTTATAGTCCTTTAGGTTTCATTGACAAGGCATGTTGTCTTAATCAGTATAATGGCTGCTTAGAATTTATGTCACTCAGGAAACTGTGAAACCTCAGGCAGAGTGCTCGATCATAATGGATGAGTCAGACTTTGGCACAGGAGGCCCACCTAGAAAGTAAGTATTATAGGCCCACCTGGAAAGTAGGCATTGGAGAGACAGTATAGTGCAGTGGTTAAGAGCACTGAGCTGCAAACCTGGAGAAGTGGGTTTGAATCCCACAGCCACCAGCTGATTGTGATTACGATTAACTTCCCTGTGCTCCCAAGACACAACTGGAAAACGAGCCTTGCCTTAGCGTGTCTTTCCTGGCCAAAAATTGTAAACAACAACAGAAAAGGATCCCACCTGGAAAATGAATGGGGATGGGGCACAGGAGTGATGCATGCATATCAGCATTCCACCTAAATTTTGTTCTCTGTGTTTCAAGTTATGTTACTTAGAGTGATAAGAAAGCACACTTTAATAAGACAATAGATTATACACATAAGGATTTGCAGAGTTTGGAAGATGGGGGCAGTTCAACAGAGGGGCTCACCTGGAAATTTCCAAGTATCCAGATGGGCCAGTCTGACACAATGGCACTGTATTAACCCATGACAGCCCCAACTGTGCCCACTTTTATAGCTGAAAGTTTGAAGTACAGTGCAGTCCACCAGGATGTAATGCAGAATACTACAGAACTCTGCAGCTTTACTGCAGGAAATAGTGCAATTTGAATGTCAGTTAATCCCTTTTTTTCATGCAGGAATCTGTGACACTGCATTGCATCCTAGTGTACTCCACTGTATATGGAGGTCAAGTCATTTGCTTAAGGTTGCCAAGGAAAGCAATGGCTGCTGGGGGATCTGAACCAGCAATTTCCTGTGACTCACAGGTCGGTGCTTTCACCTGTAGGCCACACTGCAAAAAAGGCACTAAAACACTTTATGTGGGTCTGAAACCAGTATGGATAAGATTCCCAAGAAGGACTTAAATGCTCTGCTCTTTGTTTAACAAACCTCCCTGCAATCTCAGAGGGTCTTCTCATGCTAAAATGGAAACATACTGAATGTTTCAGCTCTTTCTTGCCAGACCACGTTTGGAGCTTGCAGGGGAAATGTAAATAAAGCTACTTCTGTAGATACACTCACGTATAAGTCCACTTTTTGGTGCTATAAATAGGCTCCCCAAGAAGGGGGCTTGACTTATCTGCAAGGTTGACCTATCAGTGGGATTTACTATGATCAACTATTTTTTACAATTGTATAACCTAATTTTGTGGGGACTTCTGGCAGCAAAGGCAGATTCAGTGGCTAATGTAGGTCACAAAACAAACTTTTTCCATCTTATTTGGGTAGCAAAATAATGTCTACAGTTTTTCTAAAATTGACAAGGAAAAGGTGATTGACTTTTATGTGAGGCTGACTTATAAGTGAGTACTTATGGCAGCTATGCACCATATAGAACTAAATAAGCGGAATAAGACACCGGTACCCTGGTCTTTGTTAATGTTGAAGGTTGGAGGGGTGGGACTGGGAAAGAATTAAAGTACTATTATTGCTGAATAAGACAGACAGAAAACGTGTTTCATTGTTAAAAGTAGCCAATTGTTACTTTTTATCTGAAGTATTTTTCTTTTTCCTTTTTGTGAATTGGAAGAGTTTCTGCCTGGTAGTATTAGGTGTGGCATAAAGAACAACACTCTAGCTTGAAGCTAACATATCAAGTGCCATTCCCAGTCATATTTCCCCTCATCAGCATTGTGACCTCACTCATTGTTTGTGACATCACATAGTGACCAATCTGGAGGAAGGGGAGTGACTCTTCATGATCACATAGTTGTGATGTCAGTCACTGAGGTCATAACACTGATGAGGTATAAAGTGGGAACAGAACTAGACAGCCTCCAGGTACAGTGCCATTCCACTCATCCCACGAACAGTAATCCTGTTTGGTAGAAAATCTTCTAATTGGCAAAAGGGGAAAGAAAATGTACTCCACATTCAGAGTGACTGTTGACTACTTTGAAAGTTAATATTAATTTCTGGCAGTGTCCTGGCTCTTTTTTTCTATATAGCTTTTTACTGTCAGGGCTCTGGGGCAGGTAAGCTGCAGTCCTTCAGCAGAGGATCTGAATATACCCGTTCAGGGCTGAACTAAGCATGCCTTGGTGCCACATGCTCTGTTTTCTCCCGCCATCATCTTGGAACCCCAGAACACAGTCATGCATGTGCATGGATGTGTGCATGTGTTCTGTGGTTCCAGTGACATCCCCTTCCGCCCACCTGTCCCAATGCTTAGCTCCTTTTTTGACTTGGCACTGCCATCTAGCCTCCACCAGGTGGCAGCCAAGAGCCGGCAAGCCCACGTCCCTCCCTGCAACAGGAGAGCTGAATTGCAGCAGCGCAATCCAGCTCCTTGCCCTCCCCCAGGTAGACCACCAATGACTCAGGGTCGTTCCCAAACCCAGGTCGCCAGTGTGGGAAGATGTAAGGCATCGAGCACCTCAGCCCTCCATACCCTGGGCTGGATCAGTGTCCTGGATCTTCAAGGTCTGACTGAATAATAATTGCTTCTTCTGGAGTATTGGTCAGTTTTTGCATAGAGTGTTCCTTCCACTATACCACCAAGCTGCTTTGTTATCTTCTCTGTTTGAGACATTCTGGGCCCTATCCAGAAACAAACTTTCAGTTACAATGCAAAACTGCTATTTTGAGGTTGTATTGTTTGACACTGTCCCAAAGTAAAAAGGTCAACACATCAGTCATTATTACAAGTGTAACCCCCTTACAAAAGGGGGTTCCTAAAAGCCTTCCCGGAGCTTGCCTAAATGCTCCCTGCCTAACTTGTGTTCAGCGCAATGCCGCCAAAATGCGGGTGTTGTGAGTGCTTCTAAAGTCTCCAGTACTGTCTCTTTAAGAGTTGCCTGCTCGCAGGCTCCAGCGGGTTGGTATGGGGGGGGACTGGTGTTTCCCTGTTTGAATCCCACCTGAGCTGCGGTGAAATCGCTCCAATTTGGTAGTTGCTATAAGTGCAAAAGGGAGCCCTTTTGAAAGATGTAACTGTTTGGCTATAATTAGTTAGAGTATTAGTGGAATTACAGTTTGTCTAACCTGCTTCTTTTGCAGCTGGGACTGTGTGCGCTTGACCCCTCCATTTTGGACCTGGACTATCGAACTGGGTCAATGGTAAACAGGGGAACACTAAAATGGAGATCTTTCTGACCAACCAGGATCAGGACTCGTGTTGGAGCTGGCTGACCAGTGAGACACAACTAGTAATTCTGGGAAGTAAAGTCTAAATTATGATGCCTTGTTTGCACCAATAGGGGCAGTATTAAGTGACTGGCATCTGCAGCCCACCTATGGGATCGGGTGGCGACCGAATGGTGAGACTTGCCCTAACTGCCAAATGGCAGAGTCGTTGTGGCTGTGAGCAAGGAAGGAGCTCTGAGCTCCTGCGCCTGTGGAGTTTTCGCTTGGGAAGCGCGTGTGTGGAAGGCCAGATTCGGGCATCTCGGTCGCCGGCGAGTATCTGACTAAATCCGCTGGGTAGCAGTCAGAGGAGGCTGTGCAAAAGTGCAGCTACCTACCAGGCTCACCCTGTAGAGGACTGGAGAATCTGCTGAATCGTACTCGGTCTGTCAGGAAAAGTGAAGCTGCGTTGTGACTCACCGATTAGCTGTGAGTTCGGTCGGGCCCTAGGAGCAGCTGCCTGGTATAGCACCCCTCTGTTGCTTTTCATATAAATGTGTGGAGAAGTGTTTGAAGTCTAGGCTCGGTCCTGCGAGTGATGTGAGAGCGCTTTTCCTACTGGAGTCGTGAGTACTAAGAGCGCTTTTCCTTCTGGAGTCATGAGTACTAAATCAGGGTAGCTCCCTTTCAAATGTTTCTAGTAAGGGCAAGATCTTCTGGTTACTTTGCTGACTACACTAACTGAGCCTGCTGGCTCTATTAAATCTTCATAGGAACCTTATGCTTGCTTCTGTGTCAGGGCCCCAACCAGCTGCATCGAGGGACTAGTCTTTGTGGCCTGGGTACCCAAAGACCGTGACTTTTAGGTTAGGCCTGTGCACTGTGCCCTAGATAGATACTTATATATTAGATTGGTAAGCTAATTAACCTGATCACCCCAGTCCTTGTTAATTCCCCCTAAATAAATCAGATTGATTGTTTTGCAAAGGTATACTGGCTAACTTGTGTGTTTATGGTGAATTACTGCACCGTGATTATTATGTAACAGCATCTTACTTTTTCAGGAGGTCCCCGGAGCAAGCTGATTGGTTCAAGCCTGGGGGTAAGCATATATTGTATGGCTACTGTGATTGATTTGTGTGGGCCACTAGTGGGAAGAAAGGGGGGTTGCAGTGACTAAGTCATATCAGACTGTCTTAACCGCGACCTCTGGGTAGAGGCACCCGCCAACGGATCCAGGCCCCTCAACCTGCTGTCGGCTGGGCAGGCAGGGGTAGTAGCCCTTAAGATAGCGCCCTCAGGGGTTACACAAGAAATTAGTTTTAGATTCTGTAGCAGTTTACGTAACCATACTTCAGGTTCACAACTGGCAGACATAAGGAATGACATAGGACGTGCACCATGGAGGTAAGGCTAAACAAATGTGGTTGAAACACTAAATTTTAACAAGCATTATGAAATGGGCAGAAAAAATGCTGGCTCCTGAGTGGCCAAAAGGGTACTTTCAGCTGGGCTGCTATCCCAGCACAACAACCTGGTTGAAAGTAAGGCATATGCCTCCTGCTGGTTCCCCACCTAGGCCTTTCCTCTTTAAAATGTTAAATTTCCTCGACAAGCAGCATGTAATGAATAAGTTTAAGGATGTCAAAGAAATTTGATGGGCTAGGGAAAAAAGTGCGGGTTGCACAAGATTTACCACTCACTGAGTGCCAAAAAAGATCAGCTCTGCACTCCAACATAAACAAGCTCATCTCTGCTGGCATTAAATTCAGGGTCCACTACCCTGCAACCCTGAAAGTTCACAAAGATGGTAATTGTAAATCCTTTGATACCGTGGAAGCTGCTTCTGAATTCTGCAGACACATGTTCCCGGCTCTTTTCAAGTGAGAGCTTATTGTGACATCTTGTGGCCATAAGGAGGTATTGAAAGATCATGTCCTTGCAGTCGGACATTCATTCTCCTCGAGTACTGGGCTTGTGGAGCTGTATTGGTCATCATATATTGACTAATAGTGCTTGTGACTACCTAATAGGCTGCAAGAGACCCCTTTTTCATTGACTTTTAGACTGCTCATGTTTAGTTTTGTGTCATTCAGGAAGTCCAATGTGCGCAAAGATTCTCCTCGAACACAGGGGTGTTTTATGTTTCCCAGGACGTAACTCTGGTTTTTCCCGATCCAAATTCTGCAAGTCAGATAATTACATATGAACATTGAAAATACTGAGAATGAGACAAACTTAGTTATAGAGTAGCTTTGTTTTAAATTTCGGGACAGCGAAATATGTGCGGGTTTGGCACTTTCTCTTAATTTTACAGATCACTGGCTCACTGCCCAATGCTGTTCATTGGAACTTTAGTTATTCTTTTTTTTCCACTTAAGTTGACCCATTCCAAGGGTTCGCACCTCAGCTAATTGGGCCAATATGGTCGTAGGGCGTCGTATGTAATGGATCCTTTTTGTAAAATAGTAAATGGGGGACAACACCCTTATTTCTTTATTCTCTATTGCATAATGTTTGTTAATTCCAGTTTGGGCGGGGTGTGGGGGAAGCATATTGGGAGAGGAAAACAGGCAGCATGGATTTCATCATGCCAAGCAAGGTGAATGGAGTGTAGTCGTTAGGACTGGGGGTATTGTTTACTCTATTTTTCGGTATCAGTAGCGCACTATAATGTTCTTTATTGGGGGGTGGGTCTTATTTTTTTTACTTACTTGAGGGATGGGGGTTGCTTTGGGGAGGGGAAGGGGAGATGTACTTATCGCAGCTGGCAGACAGGGCATCTGGTTTCCACCCCTACCCAAGGTAGTGCTGTTATGGCATAACTCCTAGAGTTCTATCTGACCACTCCCTTATCTGGCTGGATAGCAACCTGACCTCCAATATTCAGAAAGATACCATTTGGAAATTAAATTTGTAACTACTTGCCCATGAGGACACAGTAGATCAAATTAAAGACCTCAAACATTTCATGATTCATGATGAAAGTTCTATTCCGCCCATTGATCAGATAAGGAGCACCTTAAAATGTGTGTGCTTAGGGGGATTTCATTAGGATTTCTGCCAGTAGCAGGCACCAACAGGAGGGTAAATCTTAATCCCTGCTAGAAAGTATCAAGTCCCTAGAAGTTGCCTTGTCAAATCCTCCTTCTGAAGAAGAGGTTTTGCATTTGGCAGTGCTTTGGAATCGGTATTCGGAGCTTTTGAGGGAGAAAGCAGAGTACGCTCTCATTAAAACTTAGGCTAATTATATTGAGCAAGGTGATAACGCCAACCACCTTTTAGCGATGAGGCTCAGGAGGCAGGAGGAATATCGCCTTGTTACCTGTCTGTCTTCACTGACATTGGATGCAATTCTAACTTCCCCCAGAGAAATTGCAAAGGAATTCAAGCAGTACTACAAGCAGATCTATAGTCCCCCTGAGAATGCCCCTTTGGACAGCGATGTTTGGGACTTCCAAGATGCAATTCCTCTTTCCTCCCTTGATGTAGCCCAGCAAAACTTTCTAGTTCATCCCATCTCAGAACAGGAGATCAGAGAAGCCATTCGATCCCTTCCTAGGGACAAGGCACCGGGACCAGATGGCTTCCCATCCAATTTTAAAATAAAAAGTTTGAAGTTGAGCTGATCTCTATTCTCTTGGCAGAAGACACCAGGAGGAAGGAGTGCTGTGTGACTGAACTTCTCTACTGGGACTAAAGAAGTAGAAATCTTGTATTTTGACCTTTAATTTAGGGTAAAAAAAAACTAACAAGCAAAACAAAAAAATTAGTGTGTTTGTCTGAGTTAACTGAACTGAATTGTTATCCGAACAGTTATCTAGGTGTAAATCTCAGGTGACTGAAAGGGCTTGATAGCTGTCCAGTTTAAATTGCTCGTAGAAAGATCTAGTAAGTAGGGGGAGTGGCTAGCTAGAAGGAAGCTAAATTTAAAGACTGCCTTAGTAAGATTCTGCTAGAAGCTTGGCTGAAGACACCAGGAGGAAGGAGTGCTGTGTGACTGGACTTCTCTACTGGGACTATATTGCCCTCCTTCCCTTCCCAAGCTAGTTCTACTTTTATAGGCACAGGATTTGCCTGACAACAGGAACTTCCTGTTTGGGAGCAGGAAGTGAGTGATCACAGAGCCAGCAAAGACCCACCATCCTAGAAGGGCAAGAGTAGCTCTCCAGCCCCCTCTAGCTGCTGGAGGTTTGCCTCTGCGCAAGTAAGGGGTCTACTGAGAAATATAGGATCTTCTTGTCTCAGAAAAGGACTATCAGGAGCTTAAAGGGCACAGAGACAGAAAGTAAGTAGTGAGAGAAGAGAAAAAAAAAGTGTAAGGATTCCAAACAACAGTTAAGGGGCCAGAAATAAGACATGGTGGGAGTGGTTCAGTGCAGTGCAGTGGCTGTGGAGCAGCAGTCTACTGGGAGATGTTCTGGAGGATGCGGTGTTGTCCCATCTGCAGGCACCTCTCTGGGCTGAGGGAGGAGGTTGCTCATCTCCAGGCTGAGTTGGCCAGGATTTGTGGGACCTCCTCTTCCATCCAGGGACCACCAGTGACACTGCCGTTGCCTCAGAGGTTGCCAAGAGAAAGGAGTGGTTGGACCACAGTGGGCTCAGGGAGGGTGAGGGTGGTGGAATAGAGGTGAAACCCTCCAGTTGTACCTCTCCGCAATTCCTATGCCATTCAGGTAAAGTGTGGTTCCTCTATGGAGGCACCCACAGTGGAGACCAAGGAGGATGCTGGTAACCTCTACAAAGGAGACCCACAGGAGGGTGGCATGGGACCCCACAGGGGAAGGAAACAACTTCTGGTGGGGGACTCCATTGTTAGGAAGGTAGAACTGGGGGAGGAAGGGGAGAGGGAGGTAAGGTGCCTGCCTGGCACCATGGCTTGGAGGGACAGGGAGCGAATCCTCAGGATTACCGGAGCAGCTGCACAGGGGAGGGAGCTGGATGTCATTGTCCACCTAGGGACAAATGACCTGGCTAAGAAAGGGATTAGAGTAGTTCAGGAAGAGTTTGTGGAATTGGGGAGGTGCCTTAGACAAGTAGCACGCACGGTAACCTTCTTGGAGGTGCTGCCCATCTATGGCGTAGGAGGCGCTAGGGTCCACACCATGGGATTCAATCAGTAGTTGAAAAACTGGTGCAGAGCTCAGGGATTTGGCTTCATTGGGGACTGAGGGTCCACCTGGAGTGATGCAAGCTTATACTGGCATGATGGGCTGCATCTGTCCAGGAGGGGAACCAGGATCCTAGGTGATAGGTTTAAATGCTTCATTGGCAAACATTTAAACTAGCCAAGGGGGGAGGCACTGGAAAGGAGCAGGGAAATCCTAGCCCCTCCCCAAAAAAAGCACGGTAGTAAGTGCGGTAAACACCAATATAGAGGTGTCGATAGGGAGAAGGGCAGGGGTAAATGGGGAAAGTGACAAAGGCAAGAAGGACAGGGATGGGGCAAAAAGGAGTAATGCCATCAGGAAATGGAGGGTAATGAGTACCAATGCCCATAGTCTGGGCAACAAGCTCCCTGAACTGGTGGCCTTGATGGAAGAGGGATGCTTGAATATCATAGCAGTCACAGAAATGTGGTACACAGAGAACCATGGCTGGGATGTTAACATACCGGGGTACATAACCTACAGGAGAGACAGGCAGGGGAGAAGAGGGGGAGGAGTAGCTCTCTATGTAAAAGAAGGAATAAAAGCAACTAAACAAAAGAGTAAACAGGGAGGAGTGGAGGCACTGTGGGTCACCTTGGAGACTGGAAAGGGCACCACAATCCGCACAGGGGTTGTGTACAGACCCCCATGTCTGGGGAAGGGAATGGACAAGGATATGATAGAAGGCATTCTTCAGATGGCAGAGAAAGGGGAGATACTGTTGATGGGTGACCTGAATATGCCGGATGTTAACTGGAGCACATTTGCTGCAGCCACATCCAAGAGCAGGGCCATTCTCATTGCCCTACAGGTGGCAGGCCTCAGACAGCTAGTTTCGGAACCCACTCATGAGGGAGCAATCTTAGACCTCATAATCTCAAATGGGGGCAGTGAGAGGATCACAGATCTAGAAGTGGGTTGCCATCTGGGAACAAGTGACCATCAAACAATGTGGTTCACATTAAACTTAGCTTCAGAGTCAAGCCATATGAAAGTGAGAGTACTGGACTTCAGGAGGGCTGACTTTGGCAAGAATGAGAGAGCGCCTCAGAAAAGCACTAGCAAACAGGCTAGATTCAGGGTCGGACTGGCCCACCTGGATACCTGGAAATTTCCAGGTGGGCCCCCCTCAGTTGGGTACCTGGTCACCTTCTGAACTCTGAAAACTTTTGTATTTCTCATCTTTTTTCTAATTAAACGGGGTATCTGGGACACTGTAGATAAATGTAAGATGTAATCACAGAGGTAATGTATCAGATTGAGGTGGAATATTGATATGAGTGTGTCACCCTGGGCCCTCCTGTATTGATTTTCCAGGTGAGTCCTTGTATCCTCTTTCCAGGTGGGCCCCCTGTATTCCAGTCCAACCCTGGGCTAGAAGGAGGGCTGGAGCAACAATGGGGAATCATCAAAACTGCCATCACAGAGGCAACAAGCCTTTGTGTGAAGCAAATAAACAAATCAAAAAGAAAGAAAAATCCACTATGATTCTCAAAAGAGGTGGCTGGGAAAGTCAGGGAGAAAAAGATAGCATTCTGGAAGTATACGGAAACACAGAAGGAGCAGGACAGAGAGCTGTACCAGTTAAGGCAGAAGAAAGCAGGGAGGGAAGTCAGAATAGCAAAGGCCCAAACTGAGGAAAAGATAGCCAAGTCGGTTAAGAAGGGGGTTAAAACCTTTTATAGGTACATTAGGGAGCGTAGAAAGACAAAGGGAGGGATAGTGAGGCTGAATAGAATGGACGGTGGGTGGGCAGAGAGGTACAGTGAGAAAGCAGGGATACTGAACGAATATTTCTGCTCAGTATTCACAAAAGAGGAGGAGGGGGAGGTACCTAATCCAATTAAGAGAAACACTCTTGATGGGGGGGGTCGATCCCAGTCCTTTCACAGAAGAAAGGGTTCTGCAAGAACTCCTAAAACTGAAAGTGGACAAAGCAATGGGGCCTGATGGAATTCACCCCAGAATTCTAAAAGAATTAAGGGGGGGGGGGAACTAGTGAAACCACTGACTACTCTTTTTAACAAATCATGGGAGGATGGTGTGGTACACAAGGACTGGAGGAAGGTGGATGTGATTCCCCTTCACAAATATAGGACCAAGACAGAGGCAGGAAACTACAGACCTGTCAGTTTGATCTCTGTGATAGGGAAAGTGATGGAGTCACTTCTGAAGGAAGAATTGTTGAGTACCTAGAGGCCAGTGGGGCACAGGACCCAAGGCAGCATGGGTTCACAGCAGGAAGGTCATGTCAGATGAATCTAATAGACTTCTTTGACTGGGTGACCAAAGTAGTAGACCAGGAAGGGGCTGTGACATGGCCTACCTAGACGTTAGCAAGGCATTTGACACAGTCCCACACAAAAGATTAATAATCAAATTAACCAGCCTGGAGTGGGTCCCAGGGTGGTAGCCTGGTAAACATTGGCTGGACAACAGGACACAGAAGGTAATTGTAAATGGAGTCCACTCTGAAAAAAGAGGGTTACTAGTGCAGTACCGAGGTTCAGTACTGGGTCCAGTCCTTTAATGTCTTTATAAGTGACATTGCAGAGGGACTGGAAGAAAAGTGATGCCCTTTGCAGATGACACAAAGATCTGCAACAGGGTTGATATACAAGGAGGCATGGAAAAGGATGAGAAGGAGTTGGCAAGGTTGGAGGAATGGTCAGAAGTATGCAGCTAGATTTAATGCAAAAAGTGAAAATAATGCACCTGGGAAACAAGAACCCAGGGAAGATTACCAATGTGTGTGTGGGGGTAGGTGGTAATAACAAAAAGGAAAGGGACCTGGGGTTAATCATATCAGGTGACCTTGGGTTAACAAGCAATGTAGAAGGCAGTAGGGAGGGCTGGGGGTATACTGGGATGCATAGGGAGAGGCATCACCAGCAGAAAACAGGAAGTTGTTATCCCTCTGTACAGACAGTTGGTGAGACCCCATCTGGAGTACTGCATCCAGTTCTGGAGACCCCATCTCCGCAAGGACATAGACAGGTTAGAGGCAGTCCAGAGGAGGGCAACTTAAATGGTGTAGGGTCTGCAAGAGAAGCCATACGAGGAAAGACTAAAGGAGCTTAATATGTATATTCTTGAGGAAAGGAGGGAGAGGGGGACATGATAGAAACTTTTAAATATCTCAGTGGAATCAACAAAGTCCAAGAGGGTAGCATCTTTCAGAAAAAGAGATGTGCAAGAACAAGGGGATACAATTTAAAGATGGGGGGCGGTTCAGGGGCAATGTGAGGAAGTATTGTTTCACAGAGAGGGTAGTGGATGCATGGAACAGCCTTCCTGAGGAGGTTGTGGGGTCTAAAACTGTGGGAGAATTCAAGAATGCATGGGACAGACATAAGGCAATTCTTGTGGGGGGAAGGAAGAAATAGGCTGTTGGTTAACTAGGATCGTCGGCCTATTATGTAGGTAGGGAAATGGGCAGACTAGGTGGGCCAAGTGGTCCTTATCTGCCATCAAAGTCTACGTTTCTATGTTTCTCCACCGTTTGTTCAAATTCATCAGTGAACACGGGATCGCTGACTTGACACTTCTAGAAGCAATTATAGTAGTCCTCCTGAAATCAGGCAAACCCACAAACAGAGTCACAATTACCGCCCCATTTCACCGATGAATTATAGTATCAAGATTTTTGCTAAGATACTAGCATCCAGAATCATAAAGGTGTGGGAGGGTCTCCTGAGCCCTGAACAAATTGGGTTTGTTCAGGGTAGATCCTCATCAGATCATATTCGTAAGCGTGCCCACATTTTCTCAGTATCCAGGGATGCCCAGCAGCCAATGGCCCTTGTTTCCCTGTATGCGGAGAAAGCCTCTGATAGGGTTATCTGGCCCTTCCTTTTTAATACCCTAGCTAACTTTGGATTTCCAGATTCTTTTAGAACCTGGATCGGCTCTTTATACTCTTGTCCTAGTGCTAAAGTGTACTGCAGCGGAGTTTTTGTCTATCTTCCCCCTAAAATCTGGTACCCAGCAAGGTTGTCCCCTGTCACAGTTGCTTTTTAATTTATATTTAGAACTGCTATTATGCCAACTGAATGCCTCCTCACTCCTTCAGGGCATTGTGATACGGCCATTTCACTTGAAATTGTCAGTTTATGCGGACGATATTCTCCTTCATGTTACTGAGCCTAACAACTCCATTGCAGCTGCCCTACAGATTATCCAAAAATGTTGTCAGGTCTTCAATTATAAGCTCAACCTCAGTAAAACTGAAGTGATGCCCCTTCACTCTCTAGTGTCCAAAAATGAAATTGCCCCATTCTTCATTGCATGGTGTACCCATCTCAAATATCTAGGGATAACACTGTCCACCTCAGTATCTCTAATGAAAAAACTTAATCTGGACAATCTTGTTTTGAATATTGAACAGGACCTTGATAGATGGTCCCCTCTATATTTGTCCCTTCAGGCCAGAGTTAGTGTGGTCAAGACGAATGTTTTACCAAGAGTGTTTTACCCCTTAAATACATTGAATGTCCACCTTCCCCTGACTTGATTTCGTAGGCTTCATGGTATAATTTCCAAATTCCTATGGCAGAATAAACTTTCATGGAGATCGTACAACCGCCTAAGTGATTTAAGGAATTTAGCTTCCCAACTTTTATTACTATTATTTAGCCAGCCACAAGGCCAAATACATGTGCTGGACTACCACCCCTCAGGAGATGGGGTCCCTGTCTTACATTCCTATCTGGCTACAAATTTTGCAACCCAGTTGTGCATGTCTCAATGAAAGTCCACAAACAACTATGTATATCTTTAAAATATGACAACCAGCAGGAATTAGCACAACCGATATTCTGTAATCCAAACTTTAGGCTGGGAGACCGTATGATATCAGACCCGAAAGATTGTGCTGCCCCACAAGCCCTAGTTAGTGACCTTTCAGTGAAGAATAAATTAGGAGCTACCCCTGATTTGTTGGCTTACCTTCACCTTCCCAAGAAATGCACCTTCTTTGTGTTTCAGATCAGACACATGTTGATCAAATGGTATGGGTCTGGTTCCTGCAATGTTCTTCAAGTAGCTCATCTCCAGGAATTTCTTGCACTCGTTAAACAGCCTCATGCAGTTTCTCATCTGGTCTCAGCCTTATTCTCCAAGCTCAACCCCAATATCTCGGGTTACTCTCGCTACTGGACTAATGCTTTCCCTAATGAGAACTTCCCCTGGGAAAGGGTTTGGCAAGGAGTCTGCTCATACACAGCCAACGACCGGCTAAGATTGATGCAATTTCATATTTTGCATGACATTCATTTTACCCCTCTTCAAATGTATGGGATGGGCAGGCTTCCAACCCAGGCTTGTTTTAGGTGTGGCCAGGAACCAGGCTCATTACTCCATATATTTTGTGAATATCCCAAGGTGGCCCCTCTTTGGCACCTTATTCAAACTAAGGCCGACCCTTTATTAGGTCTTCAGGACCTATTTACAACACAAATTTGCATAATGGGTGATTATGCCACTATTTTAATTAAGGAGAGGTGTTTCCATATAGCTTTAGTGTCTCTAACAGTTATAAAGCTTATGCTTCACCATTGGAAGGACCAATATGCCATTTCTTATCTGGAGTGGGTGAATGAGTTCTTCCACAATCTCAGGATTGAAAAAATGATTACCAGTCTCCGTGGCAGGCCTTTACTATATCAGGTCAGATGGGAGATGTTGCATACCCTTTGGTCTCTCACTCCCCTTTAAGGGACTTTCAGGACAGACCGTTATCCACTACTCCTACTGTCTGCCACTGGCTTTTTCCAAGGGCTAGGGGCCACACAGTTTGTTCTGGGTAGTATAGTATGGCTCTACTCCTCAGAGTGTCCCCAGGATTGATACCTGTGGGGGTTTCCCCCTTTCCCCCTCTTTCCTACCTCAATGGGGGAGCCTGGCTTAGGGTTAGCTGTGAATAGTCTGCTAGTTTCCATTGTTATCGGCTCAGGGTGGATTGGGTGGGGGGAGGTGGTGGGTGATGTTAGGATCATGGGTTGTGGTATTTGGGGGGCGAGGGGGTGTAGAGGGAAGGGGGATGGTTTTTTGTTTGTTTATAGGTTTATTGGGAAATTAAATCTCTTGTATTCCTTGCATTGTACTAATAGTTTGTTTCCTTGTCTCCCACTGCTCTCAGTTGTGTACTTCCTGTTCTTGCTGAATAAAGTATATTAAATAAAAAAAAAAAAGGCTGGCTGAAAGTAATTTGTTTAAAAAAATACAATGAATTTACTAAAAAGGACCCATTTCATAATCACAATAAGGCACTTCAGGGGTGCATTATGGTGGGCTAACGACCCTTCTCAGGTGGTGGAAGCACCCCCCAACCAAGCCTCATTGCTTAATTATACATCACATACAGTACATAAATTTAGCCAGTTAGAACACAGAGCCACTGTACATTTTATCCTGCACACTGTGGTCTCTTGTTCAGAAATGTTAGAGTAGTGTTCTACTTCACAGCCAGGGGGAGGGCAGACTCATTTAACTTTTGAAATAAAAAGTACTGTACTAAAAACTAATTGTAATTCACTATAGTTGATTTGAGTGATTCATAATTAGTTAATAGGACCTCTGTTGGGGGCCTCGTGTAGTATGAGAGACTCTTCTAGTGAGGTTTGGGCAGCCAGAACTGCTCAGCTTTGCTTTGCAGACCTCTCACCCAAACTGCATTCTTGGAGTCTCATACTATAACAGACACCCATGTGGAGGCCCTCTTAATTTATGTGTATCCCCCCCATAGGTGGCGCTTACCTTACTGTCTCCCACCATTGCACTGCCGCTGATCCTGGTCTGTTATTTAATTTAATTTTAATTTAGTTGTTTAACCAGGAATAGCACACTAAGCGGAAAGTTTTTTTTTTACAGGAGCAACCTGGGAACACAAGGAAGTTAAGTGACTTGCTCAGGGTCACACAGTATGCAAGTGGAAGCTGTGGGATTCAAACCCAGGTCTGGTCTACAGAATGTTACCAGATTTGCAGCTCAGAGCCTTAGACCACTGCGCTATACTGCCTCCTTATGGTGGCCCTGAGGTCTCCGTCTGGCCCCAGCAATGTTTTTCTGTAAAAGTGGGGCTAGAGGAGCAAAGACGTGCGACTGCCATGTAGCCACACCGCGAATGTGTGAGCTGCCAGCCTGCGCATGCACACCAGCACAAGTCTGTTTTTGGTCATTCTCGTGGCAAAACAAAAGTTCCCCTAGTGTTCCTGGACTCCTGTATCAGCTATTTGGGGTCTGGAGACATGAGGGAGGGACCAGAAATACCCCAGAAAGCAACTTTTAAAAAGTGCTATGAGTGCATGTAAATTAAGCAGCAGCCGAGGCTGCTGGGAGTTGTAGTCCCTGCACCACCACCACTGAATGGGAGTTCTGCTTGCTGCATATGGGACTGTGTAATGACAGCAGCAATGAGTGGGGGAGGCTCTGCTTTTGCCTCTCTGCCACCAGACTAAAGAGCAGAGGGGCAGCTGATGGACAAAGGGTCACTTATTTGTAAACAGTCTAGTCTGGTTGCACCAGGAATATAAAGTTGTGACTGCTGTGTAAACTATACTATAGCAGCTATATTAGCTACCTTTGACCCTGCAGCCACCCATTGAGGGAGCCAGGAATCCTAAGGGACTGTAACTATTGATCCTGGGAAAAGAGGCAAGGACAATGTTTGGTGCCCAAACAAGGAACCAATGAGGCAATGAAGGAGCCTGATGAATATTAATTTTTTGATGGCCAGCCTGTTCTAACCAATGGGATGCTTCCATGATCCCCTGAAATCTTGAGGACAGAGACTGTTCACTTCGGCTGGCGCCCCCTGAGGGAGGAGAGCTACGACCTTTGCTCCAAAGAGATGAAGGCCTGCCTGGGGTCTGTACAGCCACCAGCCCAGGAGGCATCCTGTGTTGCCTTCTAATAGAGGAAAGGAGTTGTTCCAGAGTTAAAGTGTAGATTTGTCATCCAGAGGCAAGGAAGTTGCCTGAGAGGTTCTCCAGAGGGAGGAATCCTGCTGTGATCTTCAAAAGAAGGAGACCTGCCTAAAGGTTTGCATAGCCACTAGTCCAGGAGGTGCTCTACTTTGTCCTGTGTTGCCTTCCAAGGGCTAGAAGGAGCATTTCAACAGAATGAAAGTGTCGGTTGCTGACCAGAGTAGAGGAAATGGACTGGGAGTTTCTGGAGGGAAAGAAAACTGCCCGTGATGTCTGAAGAAGAATGGAGGCCTAATTGGAGGCTTGCACAGCCAGAGAGCCAAGCTAAGCCTGCCTGATGTCCTGCTTAGAGGCTTGTCCAGCCACATTTAACCTAGAGGAGCTGCCTGGTGTGTTCTTGCGGATGGGAAATGAATGAGAAGATCTGTTCTTTAAAGTTTGAACCTGCAAAGAGAGAAGATTTGCTCTTCTGTACAAGTCAGAGTCTGGGAGGTGAGAAGATGTGCCTCCATCTTCTGCATCATATCGGAATCTGAAATGTCTGAGTCTGAGAGACTGTTTCCTGCTAAACTTCAGTGGGAAGATCAAAGACTGTGTTCCAGTCAAGTAAGAGCCATGGCTGCTATGCTGCAGTCTGGGTGAAGCTATCTTCAACGGACTGACTTGAAGTATCTGAAAGAGAGTGACTGCCATCCAAAGTCAGTTTGGGAATCATTTACAGTAGGTGCCACTGCTAGGCATTACATATGCATCTACCCCTGAGGGTTTGTACCTGGACGTGGGGTTTGAGGCAGGGGTGTAGTCAGGGATTTCAGATCTGCACACCAAGTGGATTCACTGCTACCCCCCTTGTTAGGGTGAGCTACCCCCCCCCCCGGGGTGTAGCCAGACAATATACAAATGTACACAGGACCGTGTTTGTTGCCTCATTTGGCACAATAAATACAACCTTTGGATCTCATGACAATGGTTGTTGTTAACATGGGTATATAAAAATGCCATGCATTGTGCCCTAAGACACTCATATACCAGCCCAGAACCTGTAAAGTTGTACTGTCCTTGGGATGCAAAGAGTATTAGTGACCAGTCCTTCTAGTTTCGGCTCCTATGATTAAAATTACAGAAAGGTTCAGTATTTTCTTTGTTAGTTTTCATGGAAAGAGGAAGCAGTTCAGAGCAAATTTACTACCCCCCTTAAATAAAATTGCACACCATGGAGTGCTTGGAGTATGTCTGCCTACACCCATGGTTTGAGGTGTATGGTTTGGTCCCCCCACTAGCCTGTTCCAGTTCTGTGATGACAAAAAAAGATGACAAGCTGCCAGAAAAGCTGAGAGGAGTCCAGCCTGCCATAAATGCAAGAGCTTGCTACTAGGAGGCCCAAGCTGCAAGATGCAGAGAGGAGGTCCAAGCTTAAAGATCCTGCTGCTCATCTCAGCAATCCAAGCACCTAAGTTCTGTTGATCCAAATATTCCAGATCTACAGACTGCATGCCATCAGCTGCCCAAGCCAAGAGACTGTTCTACAAGCCGTGAGTAATTCAGTGCTCGCCCTGCATCTGGGAAACTGTAAATGGCTGCTGCTAAAAGATCCGAGTTTGGCTTTCTGGCCCAAGGTGTCCAAGTCTGCTAAATAGTTTGCCATCCGCCTGAGAGAGAACTGGCACTTAATTTGAATTGTTTAAAAGTGCACCATTGCCAGCCAACCAGCTGCAACATACATGCCTGCAACGCTTCAACCACTGGGTACCCAAGGATAAAGTATCAAGGATCCTATCTAATTGACTGGGGAACTGGTACCAACTGGAGTGCGGTCATTGGGCCTAGGCAGTTAGTTAGAAAGTATTGTCTGTATCCATCCAAATGCTGGTGGGAAGCAGACTCTGTGAATGGTCTGGTTTACAAACAAACTGAATACTGATGTTTACCAAATGGCATTGTTATAATGTGGCTTAACCTCTGCATCCATTTTCCCCTTTCCTAGACCTTCCACTTTGTAAAAAAAAAAATGGTCCGTTAACCTTTTTACAAATGTCTCATGAACATTTTATTAGCTTAAGTCAGTAATTGTAAGTGCTTTGAAATATGGTTTTGGTTTATGGTAATCCATGTGTGGGTAACTGTAAGGGGAGGTGGGTAGGTACAGCATCCCAGGGGGTTGTACTGCTAAATATCTGGCCCACTACATGTACGGTTGTGGGTGGAGGCACTGCACTCTATATTATCTTGGGAAAGAACCTCATTTTCCACCGGAACTAGGACCCAGGCCCCTCAATTTTGATCTGACCAGCAAGGCAGGGGTAGTAGCCCGCTGGTAGACGGCACCTGGGTTATGTATAAATAACCTTATAGCCAAGTAATTGGTTTGCTCCTAGCATGCTGTCTATTCCAGTAAAAGTACTGTTAAAGAGCAGGGGCTCAGCCCACTGTCAGTAGGTGTGGTATTGCACGCCATGGTGTGAACAGGGGCCCAACTGTGATCATACACTGGACAGCTATCAACAAAGGACTGACTTAGTCATTGGGGGAAGAAGATCCCCCAGTGACTACATCACAATGCAAGTGAGCCTGTGCAAATTGCAATGTGTGCAAGTGGGGTTTGCACACACACTAATACCTGATTAGGCCTGCCGAAAGATTTCTGTCTGGCACAGTAACAGCTACATGGGGCAGTGCCATCTACAGAGGTCATGGGCACAGGTTCTACTAGTAAACTGTTTTCCCCCACCCACCTGAATCATAACCTTTAACCCTGCTTGTGGGCCATTGTGATTTACATGTTTTTGTTCCCCCAATCATCTTACCTGGTGGTCCACAGGCACTCCCTTTTCCAGATCTAAATAGCGTGTCTAGTGTTCAATGGCTCCCTCTCCCTAACTCTATTACCATGTGGGCATAGGTTCCTAATAGTCCCTCACCATTTGCCATCTCTTGCTGGCTCCTCTGTGATTGCTTGTATCCAAAATGAGAACTGTTCTACATGCCTGTACTAGTTCTGTAAATAGGCTGTGTCACTAAAAATGCAACCTGACTTGCGGAGAGTCACCATTCTTTGTGGATGGCCCCGCAAGTAATTTTCCTGGAGAACCCTGCCCATTCCCCTTCCCCCATGCAGTCGCAGTGGATTTGCAGATTTTTCAGAAAAGAATGCTGACCTTCTTTCTGAATTGCTTGGGGGGGTGCAATCAAGGAACCATAGCAAAATCATTCTTGCAACAATTCTGCAATGATCCCTTGTGACTGTGAATTAATCCCCAGGTATCAACTTCAATAAAAAGTTCAGACCATTATATTTACAACAGTCATGTTTAACATTGCCATTTCTAGGTTTGTCTTGTTATTTTCTTGCAACTGGCCTACTGAATTTTTCAGATAATCTAGTACTTGTCTCACTACATCTGACAGTCCCTTGCCATCTGTGACATTGTTGGTTGCCATAAAGTATCAAACAAAGCACTATGTGGTCAGTGGGGGGCAGTCAAGTGGTTTTTATATAGACTTTTTGGATAGACTATGATTTTGCGTTATGAACCCGGGAATGGAAAACTGATAGAAGTATATACTCTAGACACTTGTATGGTTGGAACATCATGGTTATGAAGGTACATCTTGAAGAGTAGAGCTGCTCTTTTTCTATATAGCTATCACCCATGGGGGGCTGGCAAGCAAGGCTTCAGCTCTTTCTTGAAGGCTCTGATCTACCCTGAGCAGGGCATCATCTAGCCTGTCAGTATCCCTTGTTTTTCCATTTTCTCCCATTTCCCATTGCTGGGACACACATCAGCATACGCATGTAGAGGTGTGTGGATGCTGTAGAAGTATCGCAGAATGCTCCCTTTATTGGTGCTCTCATTCCCATACTACCCTTGGGCCTCCACCTGGGGGCAGTCATTCAGCAGGAACACTAAGCCTCCCTCCCCAGGAGAGGAGAGCAGTCTTCTGGATGCTGGATCCTCTCCCTCCCTGTCCGACTCCCAGCAACCTGCATTCACCACCTAACATGGATCACCAGCATTGTAGGAGTAAAGGCATGAATGCTGCAACCCTCCATACCACTGGGCTGGCCCCAGCTGCTCTTTTTAAGCTCATTCTTACAACTGTGTCCATCAAAGATATACCCTGTTCACAGGGACATATTCTGGTAAGGCCTGTTAGCCCATGTCCTCCTTCAGGTCCATGTACAGCCCTATGTATCCCATGGTTCTGTCACCTGTGGAAGGGACTCCAGTGGTGAGGGCAATCCTTCCCCCAATTCAGTCCACTGTGGGGACCAGAACCCAGTGCCAGGTGACACTAGAACCCAGGTGAGTCCTTGCAGCCCAGGCCATCATATAGACTGTCAATGATGTTTTCACCTAGTTTCCTCCCTGGTGCCTCCCTCCTCATCTCTTGTGGGTGTGGCCTACTGGGTGGCTTCAGCTGCACACAGTGATGTCCTGTAGAGGAAGCAAGCTCTCTTGGTGTAACACAAGGGTTGCTGTGGCACAGGTAAACCCAGATCACCTTTCCTCAATCACTACATTACTGCCAAGTGGCAGCTGCTGTGATCTGGCCTGCCTCCCGACATGGCATTTCAAGCTCACGTGCAGATTCCTGTCACCTGTATGGCAGCATGAGGTGCTGCTGCTGGGTAACTGGCTCTGCCATGCAGGGCTGCTCATTAAGGAAAAAGTGATACAGGCCACTGGATGACCACCATGTTGCCATGCTGATGACCTGGGTTTGAGAGTGGACTTAAGAGCTGGCCAGATGACCATGAAAAGCCTGGGGTGGTGCAGTCATTTTGCAGTCCTTCCTACCTAGGAGGGATGCTGCTGTGTTCCACCTTTCCAGTGACACTTTGTGGTGGTCCAGGGTGCCTACTCCTCTGTAAGGCACATGCTGCACATGTACGAGGCCAATAGTCAGCATGACATAGCCCCATATAGAAAAGGAAGGAAGGAACAGGGAAACTGGTGTATAAACCACAGTGCCAGTACAAAACACAGTACCAATAAAAAACATGGTGCCAGTAAAAACCATGGTGCCAGTAAAAACTGTGGTGCCCGTAAAAACTACAGTGCCTGCAAAAACTACAGTGCCTGTAAAAACTACAGTGACCATGGTGCCAGTAAAAACTACAGTGCCAGTAAAATCCATGGTGCCAGTAAATACCACAGTACCAGTAAAAACTACAGTGTCGGTAAAAAACACAGCACCAGTAAAACCCTGGGTACTAATAAAACCCACAGTGCCAGTAAAAACTACAGTACCTGTAAAAACTACAGCACCATTAAAAATGCTACTGCCAGTAAAAACAGTGCAAGTAAAAACTACAGTAGCAATAAAAACTACAGTGCCAGTAAACAACAAAATGCCAATAAAAACACAGTGCCAATAAAACCTACATTGCCAGAAAAAACTATAGTGCCGATAAAAACCATGGTGCAAGTAAATACCATGGTGCCAGCATAACCCATGGTGAAAGTAAAAACCACAGTACCAGAAAAAACACAGTGCCAGTACAAGTCATGGTGCCTGTCAAAACCAAAGAGCAAGTAAAACCCATGGGGCCAGAAAAAAATATGATGCCAGTGAAAAACACAGTGCCAGTGAAAAACACAGTGTCAGTAACAACCAAGGTGCCAGTAACAACCACGGTGCCTGTAAAAACTGCAGCTCCAGTAAAAAACATGGTGCCAGTAAGAATCATGGTGCCAGTTAAAACCAGTGACAATAAAAAATTACAGTGGCAGTAAAAACTACAATGCCAGGAAAAACAATTGTGTCAGTAAAGTTACAGTCCAAGTAAACTCCATAGTGCCAGTAAAAATCACAGTGGCAATAAAAAAAACACACTGCCAGTAAAAAACACAGTAAAAGTAAAGCCACGGTGCAAGTAAAAACCCACATTGCCAGTAAAACACATGGTGCCACTAAAAACTACAGTCCCAATAAAAACCACAGGGCTAGTAAAAACCCACAGTGCCAGTAAAACTCATTGTGCCAGTAAAGAAACACAGTGCCAGTAAAACCCATGTTGCCAGTAAAAACCCACAGTGCCAGTAAAACTCATGGTGAGAGGAAAAGCTACAGTGTCAGTAAAAAACATTGTGCCAGTAAAAAACATAATGCCACTAAAAACCACAGTACCAGTAAAACACATGGTGCCAGTTAAAAACATAGTGCCAGTAAAATGCATCGTAACAGAAAAAAACACAGTGCCTGTAAAACCCATGGTGCCAGTAAGAACCACGGTGCCAGTAAGAACCACAGTGCCAGTAAAACCCAAGGTGCCAGTAAAAAACACAGTACTGGTAAATCTCCTGGTGCCAGTAAAAGACACAGTGCCAGTAAAATGCATAGTGCCAGAAAAAAAAAACAAAAAAACAACAGTGCCAGTAAAAAACACAGTGCCAGTGCAAACCCCAGTGCCAGTAAAATTCAGGGTGCCACTAAAAAAAAACACTGTGCCATCAATAAACGCTGTGCCAACAAAAATCATAGTACCAGTAAAACCGTTAGAGCTGAAGATCCCAAGGCACACCTTGATGCCCGTCAGTGGCTGCAGGGTGGGCATGGGGGTGGAATGGGGTGAGCATTATGGCCAACGACCCCATGTCATGTCCATGAAACCTGACAGTCTTTACAGGGTGGGCGTTATGGTTGGAAACCGTAATGCCCCAGGTGTGTGCTGGTATTCTTGCTCCAGATTTTCAATCTGAACTTTTTGGGACCCCGCCTAATGAAAAGTGGCAGTATCATTTTGTTACTCAATCCCAAAAGGTGATTTCACACAGCAAGTGTGCTATTTGGTGCCACAGGTGCAAAAACACATTTCAGGCAGGATGTGAAAAATGGCAGCTGTACTGTTCCTGAGGAGGTGTGAAGAAATGGCAGTGCTGAAAATCTGGAGTGAAAATATTAAAAAGTGGTGATGTTATGATTGTGCGTAGAAACTGTGCAATGCATGCTCATAATGCAGTAATTATTGGGAAAGTTTTCACTAAATTTTCAATATGTCCTTTTTCAGGGACCTCCCTTCATGAACAGTGGCATTGGAATTTCAATCATCTGTCCCAAAAGTTGATTTTGCACAGTGACAGTGCCATTCTGCACTATAGGTCCAAAAGCACATTTTTAGGAAGGATGCAAAAAATGACAGCTGCATTGTTCACAAGGGTGTGTGAAAAAATGACAATGTTGGAAATTTGGAGTGAAAATACAAAAAATTGATGAAGTTATGAGCTTGCGTAGAAACTGCACAACAGACGCTTGTAATGCAGTCATTTTTTGGAGTTTTTTCACTAAATTTGCAACAAGGGCTTTTTGGGACCCCAATTCATGAACAGTGGCACTGTCATTTTGCTAATTATTCCCAAAAGGTGATTCCATGCAGCGACCATAAAATTACCTTTCAGGACAGAGAAACGAAATGACAGTGACAGCGTTTATGGGCTAAGGTCTCAAGAACCACATGTTGAAAATTTGGGACCAAAACTCAAAAAATTGGCTGAGATATCAACCTAAATTTAAAACCGCCCATTGGCTGTCATTATAGTGCTTCCCGTAATTTCTTCAGTTCCAGGTTGGTCTTTGGAGAGTGCAAACGTGTTCCTGTTCCACAGAAGATCATTGCTCCTGACCTCTGGAGGTAAGCATGGATGAGAAGGGGCTGCGAGGAGGTGGGGTGTGAAAAGGGAGGGTGCAGGTTGGGGAAGGGGGCTGGCAGGAATCATGAGGGACCATTTTCTTTCTTTTCAGGTTTAAAAAAATACATTGAGGGACTGTTTTCTTTTTTTACAAGGAAAGTATTACAAAACAGATTTCAACACACTGGAGTGGGCTTCCAGTATGCCAGAGTACTGGAGGGGGGGAATCAATGCTGACCCAAGGATTGGGTACCCTGAGGTTGGCTGAGAATATAGTGGCATGGAGGGCATGCATCTGACACTGGAAGTGAACATCCTGGTATTTTATGACACACTGGGGTGGACTCCCAGTGTGCCACATTAATGGGGAGAGGGGGGATACATGCTGATACAAGAACTGAGCACCTCGATGTTGGCAGAAGATGGAGAATGGAGGGTGCAGGGTGGGCAGCAGCAGTGGGAGGGAGCTAATTTGTTGTCCTGCAGTGTGACTGGTTGGAAGGAAGGGAGGGACTGCTGCTACAATGACAAAACTGCCCCTGATTACAGCGACAGATTTCTTTCAAGTGTGGCGCTTGCTCTGAAACTGCCATTAGTGGCAGCTTCAGCATTAACTAGTAACTGACAGACAAGCCCATTAAAGCATTCATTGGATTGGCCACAACACTGCCACACCTCTGCAATGCTCTACTACCTCAATATGTTTCTTTTGTGCTGCGTGTGTAAGCAAACATAAAGACTACAGTGCCGGTAAAAAACATTGTGCCAGTAAAAACCCCAGTACCAGTAAAACACATGGTGCCAGTAAAACACATGGTGCCAGTAAAAACAGAGTCTGTACAAGCCACAGTGTCAGTGAAAACTACAGTGTCAGTAAAAACTACAGTGCCAGTAAAAAACACACTGCCAGTAAAACCCATGGTGCCAATAAAAACACACTGTGCCAGTAAAAACCATGGTGCCAGTGAAAACTACAGTGCCAGTAAAAACTAGTGCCAGTAATAACCACAGTGTCAGTAAAAACAATACTGCCAGTAAAAACAATACTGCCAGTAAAAACTACAGTGCCAGTAAAAAACATGGTGCTAGTAAAAACACATTACCAGTAAAAAACATGGTGTCAGTAAAAACTACAGTGCCAGTAAAAACCCATAGTGCCAGTAAAAAAAAAACACTGTGCCAAAAAAATCACAGTGCCAGTATAAACTTCAGTGCCAGTAACAATTACTGTGCCAATAAGAACCACATTGCCAGTAAAACCACAGTGCCTGTAAAACCTACAGTACCAGTAAAAATCATGGTACTAGTAAAAATTCAAGTGTCAGTAGAAACCACAGTGCCAGTAAAAATCACACTGCCAATAAAACTCATGGTGCCAATAAAAAAGATACAGCCAGTAAAAACTATGGTACTAGTAAAAAACACAGTGCCAGTAAAAAAAAAATGGTGTCAGTAAAAGTTACAGTGCCAGTAAAAACCATGATGCCTGTGAAAAAACACTGTGCCAGTAAAAACCATGGTGCCAGTAAAAAATACAGTGGCAGTAAAAATCATGATACCAGTAAAAAACCACATTGCCAGTAAACAACACTGTGCCAGTAAAAACCATGGAGCCAGTAAAAAAAAAACAGCGCTAGTAAGAAACATAGTGCCAGTAAAAACCCATAGTACCAGTAAAACTCATGGTTCCAGACAAAAAAAAAACACTGTGCCAATAAAAAACACAGTGTCAGTACAAACTACTGTGCCAGCAACAATTACTGTGTCAGTGAAAACCACATTGCCAGTAAAAGCACAGTGCCTGTAAAACCTACAGTGCCAGTAACAACCATGGTACTAGTAAAAACCCCAGTGTCAGTAGAAATCACAGTTCTAGTAAAAACCACAGTGTCAGTAAAGGCCACAGTGCCAGTAAACCCACAGTGGCAGTAAAACCAATAGTTCCAGTAAAAACCATAGTGCCAGTAAAAAACACAATGCCAATGAAAACCACAGTGCCAGTAAAAAAAAAAAAACTGTGTTCATAAAAACTACAATGCCAGTTTAAAAAAAAAAACAGTGCCAGTAAAACCCATGGTTCCAATAAAAGCCACAGAGACAGCAAAAACTACAGTGACAGTAAAAACCACAGCGCTAGTAAAAAAAACACAGCACCAGTAAAATGCATGGTGCCAGTAAAAACCACAGTGCCAGTAAAACTCATGGTGCCAATAAAATCCCCACTGCCAGTAAAAACCCCAGTGGCATTATAAAAACCACAGTGGCAGTAAAACCCATGGTGCTAGTATAAACCCCAGTGGCATTATAAAAACCACAGTGCCAGTAAAACCCACGGTGCCAAAAAAAATTCCACAGTGCCAGTAAAACTCATGGTGCCATTAAAACTCATGGTGCCAATAAAAAACACAGTGCCAGTAAAACCCATGGTGCCAGTTAAAACCACAGTGCCAGTGAAACTCATGGTGCCAATAAAAACAATAGTGCCAGTAAAAACTACAGTGCTAGTAAAGACCATGGTGCTAATAAAAAACACAGTGCATGTGAAAAACACAGTGTCAGTAAAAACTACAGTGCCACTGAAAACCACAATGCCAGTAAATCCCATGTTGCCAGTAATAAAAACACTGTGCCAGTAAACATCACGGTGCCAGTAAAACCCATGTTGCCAGTAAAAACCATGGTGCCAGTTACAACCACAGTGCCAGTAAAAACCAAGGTGCCAGTAAAAGTCAAGGTGCCAGTAAAATGACAGTGCCAGTAAAAAACCCTATTACCAGTAAAAACCACAATGCCAGGAAAACCAGTGCCAATAAAAAGCACAGTGCCAGTAAAACCCATGGTGCCAGTAAAAACTACAGTGCCAGTAAAAACCACAATGCCAGTAAAAAAAACCATGCCAGTAAAACCATCAGTGCCAGTAAAAAGCATTGTGCCAGTAAAAACCACAGTGCCAGTAAAGCCCATGGTGCCAGTAAAAACCACAGTGCAAATAAAAACCACAGTGCCAGTAAAAACTACAGTGCCAGTAAAAATCACAGTGGTGCTAGTAAAAACCACAGTGCCTGTAAAAGCCACGGTGTCAGTAAAAGACACAATGCCAATAAAACCATTGTGCCAGTAAATCCAACAGTGCCAGTAAAAACCATGATGCCAATAAAACCACAATGCCAGTAAAAACCAGTGTGCCAGTAGAAAACACGATACCAATAAAAAACACATTGCCAGTAAAACTCATGTTGCCTGTGAAAATCACGCTGCCAGTAAAATCCACGGTGCCATCAGGATAATGGTTGGTAGTAATCGCGAGCCCCACTTTGTGAGGACTTTCACAAGAGGTAGCAAGTATGGATAGTGACAGGAGGGGTTGGTAGGTGACCAGGACATGTTCCTGGCCCAAGAACTGGGCAGACAACAGGAGGGAAGAAAAATCTTTATAGAAATAAAAGGAAAAAGGTACAAAGAGAAAGTTACTGTACAATGAGATTTAGTACTGTAGTCCCTGACCTGCATCATTCAGCAGGGAATGGATATTTTCCTTTTCCAACTGATGTGAG
Source organism: Neoceratodus forsteri (assembly GCA_016271365.2). Taxonomy (NCBI): domain Eukaryota; kingdom Metazoa; phylum Chordata; order Ceratodontiformes; family Ceratodontidae; genus Neoceratodus; species Neoceratodus forsteri. The sequence goes on from CM028136.1 coordinate 92,471,432, forward strand.
ATTATGGAAAGGCAGTGGGCCCAATTCTATAAGCACCCTCGTGAGTTGCGAGTTGAAACATGTGAAGTGCAGTGTGCTGTGAGACCCTATGCCGATTCTGTAAGGGGTAGGTTCCTGCAGCTAAGTCCTGTGACTGCCATTTCCACAGGTTTGCCAAATGAAGGCCATACCTGAGGGGCACGTCAGAAGGCACATCCACAGTCCTGTGAGGTGCAAGTGCCCCCACCCCAAGTCCCAAACCTGAAAAGCCCAGAAGGGCTATCGACCCCCTGCCCCCAGTCCCCCAATGATAATAATATAGTCCTGCAGTCCCCAATAAACACAAAAGCCCCTCAGGGCTATTGGACAATCCTCAAGTCCTGATCCTCATAATAGTAACAGCCTCCCCCAACCCGATCCCAAACCCATGTCCTGGCACTTTTGCTAACTGTACTAAAATGAAAAACAAATCTCCATTATCCCAGGTAGTCTAGTGGCTCTCCCCCCCACCCAGCAGTGCCAGACCACCCTGAAACCCCCCATCTTGTCCCCAGATGGCGACTGGCACAGCCCAGATCTCACCACTATGGCCAGCTGCCGACTGAGCTCAGTCTGAGCACATTATATAGTATGTGCTCAATGAATGAATGACAGCTCATTCATTGAGCGCATACTTTATACAGTATGTGCTCAGATGGAGCTCAGTTGGTGACTGGTCATGGTGGTGAGAGTTGGGGGGAAGTCTGGAACTGCCGAGGGAGTGGGGGGCCACTAGACTACCAGGGATAATGGGGATTTGTTATTCATTTTAGCACAGTTATCGAAAGCGCCAGGACATGGGCTTGGAGGTGGGCTGTCAGTAGCCCTGCTGGGCTATTTTACATGTACTGGGTGTTGAGGGCATGCAGCAGCTCTGTGGGGCTATTTTACATATACTGCGGGGGGGCATGCAGCAGCCCTGTGGGGCTATTTTACATGTACTGGGGGTTGGGGGCATGCAGCAGCCCTGTGGATTATTTTACATGTACTGGGGTGGGGGCATGCAGCAGCACTGTGGGGCTATTTTACATGTACTGGGGGTCAGGGGCATGCAGCAGCTCTGTTTGGCTATTTTACATATACTGGAGGTCAAAGGCATGCAGCAGCTCTGTGGGGCTATTTTACATATACTGTGGGTTGGGGGCATGCAGCAGCCCTGTGGGGATATTTTACATGTACTGGGGGTCGGGGGCATGCAGCAGCCCTGTGGGGCTATTTTACATGTACTGGGGGTCAAAGGCATGCAGCAGCCCTTTGGGGCTATTTTACATATACTGTGGGTCGGGGGCATGCAGCAGGTCTGTGGGGCTATTCTACATGTACTGGGGGTCAAAGGCAAGCAGCAGCCCAGTGGGGCCATTTTACATGTACTGGGGGTCGGGGCACGCAGCAGCCCTGCAGGGCTATTTTACATGTACTGGGGGTCAAAGACATGCAGCAGCCCTGTGGGGCAATTTTACATGTACTGCAGGTTGGGGCATGTAGCAGCTCTGTGGGGCTATTTAACATATACTGAAGATCAAAGGCATGCAGCAGCCCTGTGGGGCTATTTTACATGTACTGCGGGTTGGGGGCATGCAGCAGCCCTGTGGGGCTACTTTTACATGTACTGGAGTCGGGGGCATGCAGCAGCTCTGTGGGGCTATTTTAGATGTACTGGGGGTCGGGTGCATGCAGCAGCTCTGTGGGGCTATTTTACATGTACTGGGGGTCAAAGGCATGCAGCAGCCCTGTGGGGCTATTTTACATGTACTGGGGATCGGGGCATGCAGCAGCCCTGTGGGGCTAGTTTACATGTACAGGGGGTCGAGGGCATGCAGCAGCCCTGTGGGGCTATTTTACATATACTGCAGGTCGGGGGCATGCAGCAGCCCTGTGGGGCTATTTTACATGTACTGTGGGGGGGCATGCAGCAGCCCGGTGGGGCTATTTTACACGTACTGGGGTTGGGCATGCAGCAGCCCTGTGGTTATTTACATGTGTATTGGGGTGGGGCATGCAGCAGCCCTGTGGGACTACTTTTACATGTACTGGAGTCGGGCATGCAGCAGCTCTGTGGGGCTATTTTAGATGTACTGGGGTCAGGTGCATGCAGCAGCTCTGTGGGGCTATTTTACATGTACTGGGGGTCAAGGCAGCAGCCCTGTAGAGACTATTTTACATGTACTGGGGATCAGGGCAGCAGCCCTGTGGGGCTAGTTTACATGTACAGGGGGTCGAGGGCATGCAGCAGCCCTGTGGGGCTATTTTACATATACTGCAGGTCGGGGGCATGCAGCAGCCCTGTGGGGCTATTTTACATGTACTGTGGGGGGGCATGCAGCAGCCCGGTGGGGCTATTTTACACGTACTGGGGTTTGGAGGCATGCAGCAGCCCTGTGGATTATTTTACATGTATTGGGGTGGGGGCATGCAGCAGCCCTGTGGGGCTATTTTACATGTACTGGGGGTCAGGGGCATGCAGCAGCTCTGTGGGGCTATTTTACATGTACAGGGGTCGAGGACATGCAGCAGCCCTGCGGGGCTATTTTACATATACTGTGGGTCAGGGGCATGCAGAAGCCCTGTGGTGCTATTTTACATGTACTGGGGGTCAAAGGCATGCAGCAGCCCTTTGGGGCTATTTTACATATACTGTGGGTCGGGGGCATGCAGCAGGTCTGTGGGGCTATTTTACATGTACTGGGGGTCAAAGGCAAGCAGCAGCCCAGTGGGGCCATTTTACATGTACTGGGGGTTGGGGCACGCAGCAGCCCTGCAGGGCTATTTTACATGTACTGGGGGTCAAAGACATGCAGCAGCCCTGTGGGGCAATTTTACATATACTGCAGGTCGGGACATGTAGCAGCTCTGTGGGGCTATTTAACATATACTGAAGATCAAAGGCATGCAGCAGCCCTGTGGGGCTATTTTACATGTACTGCGGGTTGGGGGCATGCAGCAGCCCTGTGGGGCTATTTTACATGTACTGGGGGTCAAAGGCATGCAGCAGCCCTGTGGGGCTATTTTACATGTACTGGGGGTCGGGGCATGCAGAAGCTCTGTGGGGCTACTTTTACATGTACTGGAGTCGGGGGCATGCAGCAGCTCTGTGGGGCTATTTTAGATGTACTGGGGGTCGGGTGCATGCAGCAGCTCTGTGGGGCTATTTTACATGTACTGGGGGTCAAAGGCATGCAGCAGCCCTGTGGGGCTATTTTACATGTACTGGGGATCGGGGCATGCAGCAGCCCTGTGGGGCTAGTTTACATGTACAGGGGGTCGAGGGCATGCAGCAGCCCTGTGGGGCTATTTTACATATACTGCAGGTCGGGAGCATGCAGCAGCCCTGTGGGGTTATTTTACATGTACTGCGGGGGGGCATGCAGCAGCCCGGTGGGGCAATTTTACACGTACTGGGGGTTGGAGGCATGCAGCAGCCCTGTGGATTATTTTACATGTATTGGGGTGGGGCGCACAGCTCTGGTGGGCTATTTTACATGTACTGGGGTCAGGCATGCAGCAGCCCTGTGGGGCTATTTTACATGTACTGGGAGTCGGGGGCATGCAGAAGCTCTGTGGGGCTACTTTTACATGTACTGGAGTTGGGGGCATGCAGCAGCTCGGTGGGGCTATTTTAGATGTACTGGGGGTCAAAGGCATGCAGCAGCCCTGTGGGGCTATTTTACATGTACTGGGGATCGGGGCATGCAGCAGCTCTGTGGGGCTAGTTTACATATACTGCGGGTCGGGGGCATGCAACAGCCCTGTGGGGCTATTTTACATATACTGCAGGTCGGGGGCATGCAGCTGCCCTGTGGGGCGATTTTACATATACTGCGAGTCAGGGGCATGCAGCAGCCCTGTGGGGCTATTTTTCATGTACTGGGGGTCAAAGGCATGCAGCAGCCCTGTGGGGCTATTTTCATGTACTAGGGGTCAAAGGCATGCAGCAGCCCTGTGGGGCTATTTTACATGTACTGGGGATCGGGGACATGCAGCAGCTCTGTGGGGCTATTTTACATGTACTGAGGGTTGGGAGCATGTAGCAGCCCAGGAGGGCTATTTTACATGAACTGGGGATCAGGGGCATGCAGCAGCCCTGTGGGGCTATTTTACATGTACTGGGGTCGGGGCATGCAGCAGCCCTGTGGGGCTATTTTACATATACTGCGGGTCGGGGGCATGCAGAAGCCCTGTGGGGCTATTTTACAAGTACTGGGGGTCAAAGGCATGCAGCAGCGCTGTGGGGCAATTTTACATATACTGCGGGTCAGGGCATATAGCAGCTCTGTGGGGCTATTTAACATATACTGAAGATCAAAGGCATGCAGCAGCCCTGTGGGTCTATTTTACATGTACTGTGGGTTGGGGGCATGCAGCAACCCTGTGGGACTATTTTACATGTACTGGGGTCAAAGGCATGCAGCAGCCCTGTGGGACTATTTTACATGTACTGGGGGTCGGGGGCATGCAGCAGCCCTGTGGGGCTATTTTAGATGTACTGGGGTCGGGGGCATGCAGCAGCTCTGTGGGGCTATTTTACATGTACTGGGGGTCAGGCATGCAGCAGCCCTGTGGGGCTATTTTACATGTACTGGGGTCGGGCATGCAGCCCCTGTGGGCTATTTTACATGTACTGGGGTCAGATGCAGCAGCCCTTTGGGGCTATTTTATATACTGTGGGTCGGGGCATGCAGCAGGTCTGTGGGCTATTCTACATGTACTGGGGTCAAGCAAGCAGCAGCCCAGTGGGGCCATTTTACATGTACTGGGGGTCGGGGCACGCAGCAGCCCTGCAGGGCTATTTTACATGTACTGGGGGTCAAAGACATGCAGCAGCCCTGTGGGGCAATTTTACATGTACTGCAGGTTGGGGCATGTAGCAGCTCTGTGGGGCTATTTAACATATACTGAAGATCAAAGGCATGCAGCAGCCCTGTGGGGCTATTTTACATGTACTGCGGGTTGGGGGCATGCAGCAGCCCTGTGGGGCTACTTTTACATGTACTGGAGTCGGGGGCATGCAGCAGCTCTATGGGGCTATTTTAGATGTACTGGGGGTCGGGTGCATGCAGCAGCTCTGTGGGGCTATTTTACATGTACTGGGGGTCAGCATGCAGCAGCCCTGTGGGCTATTTTACATGAACTGGGGATCGGGCATGCAGCAGCCCTGTGGGGCTAGTTTACATGTACAGGGGTCGAGGGCATGCAGCAGCCCTGTGGGGCTATTTTACATATACTGCAGGTCGGGGGCATGCAGCAGCCCTGTGGGGCTATTTTACATGTACTGCGGGGGGGCATGCAGCAGTCCGGTGGGGCTATTTTACACGTACAGGGGGTTGGAGGCATGCAGCAGCCCTGTGGATTATTTTACATGTATTGGGGTGGGGGCATGCAGCAGCCCTGTGGGGCTACTTTTACATGTACTGGAGTCGGGGGCATGCAGCAGCTCTGTGGGGCTATTTTAGATGTACTGGGGGTCGGTGCATGCAGCAGCTCTGTGGGGCTATTTTACATGTACTGGGGGTCAAAGGCATGCAGCAGCCCTGTGGGGCTATTTTACATGTACTGGGGATCGGGGCATGCAGCAGCCCTGTGGGGCTAGTTTACATGTACAGGGGTCGAGGGCATGCAGCAGCCCTGTGGGGCTATTTTACATATACTGCAGGTCGGGGGCATGCAGCAGCCCTGTGGGGCTATTTTACATGTACTGTGGGGGGGCATGCAGCAGCCCGGTGGGGCTATTTTACACGTACTGGGGTTTGGAGGCATGCAGCAGCCCTGTGGATTATTTTACATGTATTGGGGTGGGAGCATGCAGCAGCTCTGTGGGGCTATTTTACATGTACAGGGGGTCGAGGACATGCAGCAGCCCTGCGGGGCTATTTTACATATACTGTGGGTCGGGGGCATGCAGCAGCCCTGTGGTGCTATTTTACATGTACTGGGGGTCAAAGGCATGCAGCAGCCCTTTGGGGCTATTTTACATATACTGTGGATGGGGGCATGCAGCAGGTCTGTGGGGCTATTTATATGTACTGGGGTCATGGCAAGCAGCAGCCCAGTGGGGCCATTTTACATGTACTGGGGTCGGGGCACGGTGCAGCTTCTGCAGGGCTATTTATATGTACTGGGGTCAATGACATGCAGCCCTGTGGGGCAATTTTACATATACTGCAGGTCGGGACATGTAGCAGCTCATGGGGCTATTTAACATATACTTGAAGATCAAGGCATGCAGCAGCCCTGTGGGGCTATTTCTACATGTACTGCGGGTTGGGGCATGCAGCAGCCCTGTGGGGGCTATTTTATATGTACTGGGGTCAAGGCATTCAGTGGCCCCTGTGGGGCTATTTACATGTACTGGAGGTCGGGCACGCAGGAAGCTCTGTGGGGCTACTACATGTACTGGAGTCGGGGGCATGCAGCAGCTCCTGTGGGGCTATTTTAGATGTACTGGGGTCGGGTATGGCAGCTCTGTGGGGCTATTTTACATGTACTGGGGTCACAGCATGGCAGCCCTGTGGGCTATTTTACATGTACTGGGGATCGGGCATGCAGCAGCCCTGTGGGGCTAGTTTACATGTACAGGGGGTTGAGGGCATGCAGCAGCCCTGTGGGGCTATTTTACATATACTGCAGGTCGGGAGCATGCAGCAGCCCTGTGGGGTTATTTTACATGTACTGCGGGGGGGCATGCAGCAGCCCGGTGGGGCAATTTGACACGTACTGGGGGTTGGAGGCATGCAGCAGTCCTGTGGATTATTTTACATGTATTGGGGTGGGGGCATGCAGCAGCTCTGTGGGGCTATTTTACATGTACTGGGGGTCAAAGGCATGCAGCAGCCCTGTGGGGCTATTTTACATGTACTGGGAGTCGGGGGCATGCAGAAGCTCTGTGGGGCTACTTTTACATGTACTGGAGTTGGGGGCATGCAGCAGCTCGGTGGGGCTATTTTAGATGTACTGGGGTCAAGGCATGCAGCAGCCTGTGGGGCTATTTTACATGTACTGGGATCGGGCATGCAGCAGCCCTGTGGGGCTGGTTACATATACTGCGGTCGGGGGCATGCAACAGCCCTGTGGGGCTTATATACTGCAGGTCTGGGTATGTGGCAGGCCCTGTAACATTTTACATATACTGCAGTCAGGCATGCAGCAGTTCTGTGGGGCTACTTTTTCATGTATTGGGTCACAGCAGCCCTGTGGGGCTATTTGTATGTACTAGGGGGTCACATGCAGCAGCCCGAGGGGCTATTTTACATGTACTGGGGTCGGGGGCATGCAGCAGCTCTGTGGGGCTATTTTACATGTACTGAGGGTTGGGAGCATGTAGCAGCCCAGGAGGGATATTTTACATGAACTGGGGATCAGGGGCATGCAGCAGCCCTGTGGGGCTATTTTACATGTACTGGGGTCGGGGCATGCAGCAGCCCTGTGGGGCTATTTTACATATACTGCGGGTTGGGGGCATGCAGAAGCCCTGTGGGGCTATTTTACATGTACTGGGTTGGGGGCACGCAGCAGCCCTGTGGGACTATTTTACAAGTACTGGGGGTCAAAGGCATGCAGCAGCGCTGTGGGACAATTTTACATATACTGCGGGTCGGGGCATGTAGCAGCTCTGTGGGGCTATTTAACATATACTGAAGATCAAAGGCATGCAGCAGCCCTGTGGGTCTATTTTACATGTACTGTGGGTTGGGGGCATGCAGCAACCCTGTGGGACTATTTTACATGTACTGGGGGTCAAAGGCATGCAGCAGCCCTGAGGGACTATTTTACATGTACTGGGGGTCGGGGGCATGCAGCAGCTCTGTGGGGCTATTTTAGATGTACTCTGGTCGGGGGCATGCAGCAGCTCTGTGGGGCTATTTACATGTACTGGGGGGTCAGCACAAGCAGCAGCACTGTGGGGCTATTTTACTTATGCTGTGGTCGGCGGCATGCAGCTGCCCTGTGGGCAATTTCCATATACTGCGGTCGGGGCATGTAGCAGCACAATTGTGGGTCTATTTTACATATACTGAGATGAAAGGCATGCAGCAGCCCTGTGGCGCTGTTTTACATGTGCATAGGGGTGCAGCAGCCTGTGGGGCTATTTTACATGTACTCATGGTAGGGGCATGCAGCAGCAATTGGGACTATATTACATATACTGCATGTCGCAGGCATGCAGCAGCCCTGTGGGGCTATTTACATATACCGCGTGGTCGGGCATGCAGCATCATGGGGCTACTTTACATGTACTGGGGTCAATACAGCAGCCCTGTGGGCTATTTTACATGTACTGGGGGTCAAATGCATGCAGCAGCCCTTTGGGGCTATTTTTCATGTACTGGGGGTCGGGGCATGCAGCAGCCCTGTGGGGCTATTTTACATGTACTGGGTCGGAGGCAGGCAGCAGGCCTGTGGGGCTATTTTACAAGCACTGGGGGTCGGGGGCACGCAGGAGCCCTGTGGGGCTATTTTACATGTACTAGGGGTCAAAGGCATGCAGCAGCCCAGTGGGGCAATTTTACATATACTGCGGGTCGGGGCATGTAGCAGCTCTGTGTGTTATTTTACATATACTGGAGATCAAAGGCATGCAGCAGCCCTGTGGTGGTATTTTACATGTACTGCAGGTTGGGGGCATGCAGCAGCCCTGTGGGGCTATTTTACATGTACTCGGGGGCAAAGGCATGCAGCAGCTCTGTGGGCCTATTTTACATGTACAGGGGGTCGGGGGCATGCAGCAGCTCTGTGGGGCTATTTTTACATGTACTGGGGGTCTGGGGCATGCAGCTGCTCTGGGGCTATTAGATGTACTTGGGGTCGGGAAGCATGCAGCAGCCCAGGGGCTATTTTATGTACTGGGGTCAAAGGCAGGCAGACCTGTGGGGCTATTTACATGTACTGGGATCTGAGCACAGCAGCCCTGTGGGGCCATTTTGCACATACCGCGGTCGGGCATGCAGCCCTGTTGGGCTATTTTACATATACTGCAGGTCGGGGGCATGCAGCAGCCCTGTGGGGCTATTTTACGTAGACTGCAGGTCGGGGGCATGCAGCAGCCCTCTGGGGCTATTTTACATGTACTGGGGGTCAAAGGCATGCAGCAACCCTGATGGGCTATTTTACTTGTACTGGGGGTCAAAGGCATGCAGCAGCCCTGTGGGCCTATTTTACATGAACTGGGGGTCGGGGGCATGCAGCAGCTCTGTGGGGATATTTTACATGTACTGGGGTTGGTGGCATGTAGCAGCCTAGGGGCTATTTTACATATACAGGGTCGGGGCATGGCAGCTCTGTGGGGCTATTTGTTATGTACTGGGGTCACAGCATGTAGCAGCCCTGAGGGCTATTTAACATGTACCAGGGTCAGGCATGCAGCAGCCCTGTGGGGGCTTTTTACATATGCAGGTCGGGGGCATGCAGCAGTCCTGTGGGTCTATTTTACATGTACTGGGGTAGGGGCATGGAGCAACGCTGTGGGGCTATTTTACACGTACTGGGTCGGAGGCAGGCAGCAGCCCTGTGGGGCTATTTTACATACTGCGGGTCGGGGGCATGCAGCAGTCCTGTGGGTCTATTTTACATGTACTGGGGTAGGGGCATGCAGCAACGCTGTGGGGCTATTTTACATGTACTGGGTCGGAGGCAGGCAGCAGCCCTGTGGGGCTATTTTACAAGTACTGGGGGTCGGGGGCACGCAGCAGTGCTGTGGGGCTATTTTACTTGTACTGGGGTCGGGGGCACGCAGCTGCCCTGTGGGGCTATTTTACATGTACTGGGGGTCAAAGGCATGCAGCAGCCCTGTGGGGCAATTTTACATATACTGCGGGTCGAAGCATGTAGCAGCACTGTTGGTCTATTTTACATATACTGGAGATCAAAGGCATGCAGCAGCCCTGTGGGGCTATTTTACATGTACTGGGGGTCAAAGGCATGCAGCAGCTCTGTGGGGCTATTTTAGATGTACTGGAGGTCAGGGCATGCAGCAGCTCTGAGGGGCTATTTTACATGTACTGGGGGTCAAAGGCATGCAGCAGCCCTGTGGGGCTATTTTAAATGTACTGAGGGTCGGGAATGCAGCAGCCCTGTGGGGCTTTTTTACATATACTGTGGGTAGGGGGCATGCAGCAGCAATGTGGGGCTATATTACATATACTGCATGTCGCAGGCATGCAGCAGCCCTGTGGGGCTATTTTACATATACTGCGGGTCGGGGGCATGCAGCAGGCCTGTGGAGCTACTTTACATGTAGTGGGGTCAAAGGCATACACCAGCAGTTTGGGGATATTTTACATGTACTGGGTGTCAAAGGCATGCAGCAGCCCTGTGGGGCTATTTTACCTGTACTGGGGGTCGGGACATGCAGCAGCCCTGTGGGGCTATTTTACATGTACTGGGTCGGAGGCAGGCAGCAGGCCTGTGGGGCTATTTTACTAGCACTGGGGGTTGGGGGCATGCAGCAGCCCTGTGGGGCTATTTTACATGTACTGGGGGTCAAAGGCATGCAGCAGCCCTGTGGGGCTATTTTACATGTACTGGGGGTCGGGGCATGCAGAAGCTCTGTGGGCTACTTTTATATGTACTGAGTCGGGGCATGACAGCAGCTCTAGGGGCTATTTTAGATGTACTGGGGGTCGGTGCATGAGCAGCCTGTGGGGCTATTTACTATGTACTGGGGTCAAAGACATGCAGCAGCCCTGTGGGGCTATTTTACATGTACTGGGGATCGGGGCATGCAGCAGCCCTCTGGGGCTAGTTTACATAAACTGCGGGTCGGCGGCATTCAACAGCCCTGTGGGGCTATTTTACATATACTGCAGGTCGGGGGCATGCAGCAGCCCTGTGGGGCGATTTTACATATACTGCGGGTCGGGGCATGCAGCAGCCCTGTGGGGCTATTTGCTATGTACTAGGGGTCAGCACATGCAGCAGCCCTTAGGGCTATTTTACGTACTGGGGTCGGGGCATGCAGCAGCTCAGGGGCTATTTGCATGTACTGGGGTTAGCATGTAGCAGCCCAGGAGGGCTAGTTTGTTATGTATTGGGGATCAGGGTTACGCAGCAGCCCGTGGGGCTATTTACATGTACTTGGGGCATGGCATGCAGCAGCCCCAGGGGCTATTTACATACCGCAGGTTGGGGCATGCAGAAGCCCCTGTGGGGCTATTTTACATGTACTGGGTGGGCACGGCAGCTCTGGGACTATTTTAAGGCAATTGTGGTCAGCGATGCAGCAGCGCTTGGGACAATTTATACATACCGCGGGTCGGGCATGTAGCAGCCTGTGGGGCTATTTGACATATACTGAAGATCAAAGGTCATGCAGCAGCCCGTGGGGCTATTTTACATGTACTGTGGGTTGGGGCAAGCAGCAGATTCTGTGGGACTATTTTTACATGTACTGGGGTTCAAAGGCATGCAGCATTCTGTGGGACTATTTTCATATGTACTGGGGTCGGGGGCATGGCAGCTCTGTGGGGCTATTTTAGATGTACTGGGGTCGGGGCAGCAGCCTCAGGGGGCTATTTTACATACTACTGGGGCATAGCCATGCAGCAGACCTGTTTGGCTATTTACTGCGCTGGGATCGGGCACGAAGCAGCCCTGTGGGGCTATTTTACATACTGCAGGTCGGGCATGTAGCAGCCCTGTGGGGCTATTTTACAGTACTGGGTCAGGTATGCAGCAGTTGTGGGGCTATTTTACATGTACTGAGGTTAGGGGCATGTAGTAGCTCTGGGGGCTATTTGCCATGTACTGCAGATCAGGGCATGCAGCAGCTCTGGGCTATTTTACATACTGGAGGTCAAATGCAGCAGCCTAGCTGGGCTATTTATACGACACCACGGGTCGGGCATGCAGCAGCCCTGTGGGGCTATTTTACATGTACTGGGGGTCGGGGGCATGTAGCAGCCCTGGGGGGCTATTTTACATGTACTGGTGGTCGGGGGCATGCAGCAGCTCTGTGGAGCTATTTTACATATACAGCGGGTCGGGTGCATGCAGCAGCCCTGTGGGGCTATTTTACATAAATTGTGGGTCGGGGGCATGCAGCAGCCCTGTGGGGCTATATTACATGTATTGAGGGTCAAAGGCATGCAGCAGCCCTGAGGGGCTATTTTACATATACTGGTAGGTCGGGCATGGCAGCCCTCTGTGAGATTTAGTTACTCAGGTCGGGGCATGCAGCAGCCCTGTGGGGCTATTTTACATACTGCAGGTCAGGGGCATGGCAGCCCTGTGGGCCATTTTACATGTACTGGGGCCATGCGCATGCAGCAGCTCTGTGGGGCTATTTTACATGACTCGCGGGTCGGGGCATGAAGCAGCTCTGTGGGGCTATTTACATATACAGGAGTCTGGCGCTACGGCAGCCGCAGGGGCTATTTTGCATGTATTGGGGTCGGGGCATGCAGCAGCTCTGTTGGGCTATTTTACGTGTACTGGGGTCGGGTATGCAGCAGCCCTGAGGGGCTATTTTACATATACTGTGGTCAGTGGCTGCAGCTCTTGCGGTGGGTCTATTTTATGGTACTGAGGTCAAGGTATGCAGCAGCCCTGTGGGGCAATTTTACGGTACTGAGTCGGGAATGCTGCAGCCCTATTGTGCCATTTTCATATACTGCGGGTCGGGGTGTGCAGCAGTTCTGTTGGGCTATTTTACATGTACTGGGGTCGCAGACATGCAGCAGCCCTGTGGGGTACTTTATATATACTGTGGGACGGCATGTGCGCCCTGTGGGCTATTTTACATACTGAAGGTCGGGTAAGCAGCAGTCTCTGTGGGCTATTTTACATGTACTGGGGTCGGCATGCAGCAGCCCTGTGGGGCTATTTTTATGTACTGGGGGTCGGGGTTATGCAGCAGCCCTGTGGGGCCATTTTACATGTACTGGGGTCAGCATGCAGCATTCCCTGGGGCTATTTTGCTATGTAGTTGGGGTCGGGGCATGCAGAAGCTCTGTGGGCTACTTTTACATGTACTGGAGTCGGGGCATGCAGCAGCTCTAGGGTCTATTTTAGATGTACTGGGGTCGGGGTGCTGCAGCTCTGTGGGGCTATTTATATACTAGGGGTCAAATATGCAGCAGTCCTCTGGGGCTATTTTACATGTACTGGGGATCGGGCATTCGGCAGTCTCTGGGGCTAGTTTACAAACCTGCGGTCGTCGGCATTCAACAGCCCTGTGGGCTATTTACATATACTGCAGGTCGGGGTCATGCAGTGGCCTGTGGGGGCGATTTACATGTACTGCGGTCGGGCATGCAGCAGCCCTGTGGGGCTATTTTACATGTAATTAGGGGTCACATGCAGCAGCCCTTTGGCGCTATTTTACATGTACTGGGGTCGGGGCATGCAGCAGCTCAGGCTATTTTCTTATATGTACTGGGGTTGGGGATGTAGCAGCCCAGGAGGCTAGTTTACATGTACTGGGATCATGGGGGTTGCAGAGCCCTGTGGGGCTATTTACATGTACTTGGGGTCAGGCATGCAGCAGGCCCTGTGGGCTATTTTACATACTGCAGTTGGGGCATGCAGGTTCTGTGGGGCTATTTTTACATGTACTGGGTCGGGGCACGGCGATTCTGTGGGACTATTTTATAATTGGTGTCAGCGCGCAGCGCCAGGGACAATTATATACTGCGGAATAGCAGCAGCCCAGGGGGCTATTTGACATATACTGAAGATCAAAGCATGCAGCAGTCTTGCAGTGGGCTATTTTGTATATGTACTGTGGTTGGGGCAAGATCAATTATTTTACATGTACTGGGGTTCAAAGCATGCACCTGTACTGGTTGTTGTGGGCATCCATTCTGTGGAGCTATTTTACATATTCTGGGGTGCAGGGCAGCAGCAGCCCTCTGGGGCTATTTTACATATACTGCGGGTCGGGGGCATGCAGCAGCCTTGTGGGGCTATTTTACATGTATTGGGGATGGTGGCATGCAGCAGCAGCTCTGTGGGGCTATTTTACATATACTGGGTCGGGGCCACAGCAGTCCTGTGGGGCTATTTACATGTACTGCAGGTCGGGACGTACAGCAGCCTGTGGGGCTGGCCCCGGCCTGCTCTGCCGGGTGGGGCATGCAGCCCGTGGTGCTATTTGCATTACTGGGGATCGGGGCATGCAGCAGCCCTGTGGGGCTATTTACATGTACTGGGGTGAGGGGTATGCAGCAGCCCTGTTAGGCTATTTTACATGTGCTGGGGGTCGGGGCCCGCAGCAGCCCTGTGGGGCTATTTTACATATACTGCGGGTCGGGGGCATGCAGTAGCCCTGTGGGGCTATTTTTCATGTACTGGGGTTGGGGACATGCAGCAGCCGAGTGGGGCTATTTTACATGTACTGTGGGTCGGGGGCTTGCAGCAGCCCTGAGGGGCTATTTTACAAATGCTGTGGGTCGGGGGCATGCAGCAGTCCTGTTGGGCTATTTTACGTATACTGCGGGTTGGGGACATGCAGCAGCCCTGTGGGGCTATTTTACATGTACTGGGATTCGGGGGCACGCAGCAGCTCTGTGGGGCTATTTTACATATACTGCGGGTCGGGGTCTTGCAGCAGCCCTGGGCAGCTATTTTACATGTACTGGGGGTTGGGGGCATGCAGCAGCCCTGTGGGGCTATTTTACATGTACTGGGGTTTGGGGGCATGCCGCAGCCTTGGGGGGCTCTTTTACATGTACTGGCGGTTGAGGGCATGCAGCAGCCCTACGGGGCTATTTTACAAGTACTGCGGTTCGGGGCGAGCAGCAGCCCTATGGGGCTATTTTACATGTACTGCGGGTCGGGGACATGCAGCAGCCCTGTGGGGCTATTTTACATGAACTGGGAATCGAGGTTACGCAGCTGCCCTGTGGGGCTATTTTACATATACTGTGGGTCGGGGCTTGCAGCATCCCTGGGCGGCTATTTTACATGTACTGGGGGTTGGGGGCATGCAGCAGCCCTGTGGGGCTATTTTACATGTAATGGGGGTTGGGGGCATGCAGCAGCCTTGGGGGACTATTTTACATGTACTGGGGTTTGGGGGCATGCAGCAGCCCTGTGGGGCCATTTTACATATACTGCTGGTCGGGGCATGCGGCAGCCCTGTGGGGTTATTTTACATATACTGCAGGTCGGGGCATGCAGCAACCCTGTGGGGCTATTTTACATATACTGCGGGTCGGGGGCATGCAGCAGCCCTGTGGGGCTATTTTACATGTACTTGGGGTTGGGGGCATGCAGCAGCCCTGTGGGGCTATTTTACATGTTCTGCGGGTCGGGGCATGCAGCAGCCCTGTGGGGCTATTTTACATCAACTGTGGTTCAGGGGCATGCAGCAGCCCTATGGGACTATTTTACATGTACTGGGGGTCAGGGGCATGCAGCAGCTCTGTGGGGTTATTTTACATGTATTGAGGGTGGGGGCATGCAGCAGCCCTGTAGGGCTAATTTACATGTATTGGGGGTCAGGGGCATGCAGCAGCTCTGTGGGGCTATTTTACCTGTATTGGGGGTCGGGGGCTTGCATCCACTCTGTGGAGCTATTTTACATATACTGGGGGTCGGGGCATGCAGTAGCCCTGTGGGGCTATTTTACATATACTGTGGGTCTGGGGCATGCAGCAGCCTTGTGGGGCTATTTTACATGTATTGGGGATTGGGGCATGCAGCAGCTCTGTGGGGCTATTTTACCTGTACTGGGGGTCGGGGTCTTGCATCCACTCTGTGGAGCTATTTTACATATACTGGGGGTCGGGGCATGCAGCAGCCCTGTGGGGCTATTTTACATATACTGTGGGTCGGGGGCATGCAGCAGCCTTGTGGGGCTATTTTACATGTATTGGGGATGGGGGCATGCAGCAGCCCTGTGGGGCTATTTTACATATACTGCGGGTCGGGGGCATGCAGTAGCCCTGTGGAGCTATTTTTCATGTACTGGGGGTTGGGGACATGCAGCATCTGAGTGGGGCTATTTACATATACAGTGTGTCAGGGGCTTGCAGCAGCCCTGTGGGGCTATTTTACAAATACTGTGGGTCGGGGCATGCAGCAGCCCTGTGGGTCTATTTTACATGTACTGCGGGTCGGGGCATGCAGCAGTCCTGTTGGGCTATTTTACATATACTGCGGATCGGGGACCTGCAGCAGCCCTGTGGGGCTATTTTACATGTACTGGGATTTGGGGGGACGCAGCAGCCCTGTGGGGCTATTTTACATATACTGCGGGTTGGGGGCTTACAGCAGCCCTGTGGGGCTATTTTACATGTACTGGGGTTTGGGGGCATGCCGCAGCCTTGGGGGGCTATTTTACATGTTCTGGTGGTTGGGGGCATGCAGCAGCCCTACGGGGCTATTTACAAATGCTGTGGTTCGGGCGTGCAGCAGCCCTGTGGGGCTATTTCCATGTACTGCGGTCGGGGACATGCAGCAGCCCTGCAGGCTATTTTATGAACTGGGATTCGAGGACGCGCGGCTGCCTGTGAAACTATTTTACATATACTGGGTGGGGGCTTGCTGTAACAGCCCTGGGCGAGGCTATTTTACATGTACTGGGGGTTGGGGCATGCAGCAGCCCTGTGGGATATTTTACATGTATTGGGGGTTGGTGGCATGCAGTAGCTTTGCGGGGCTATTTTACATGTACTGGGGTTTGGGGGCATGCAGCAGCCCAGTGGGGCTATTTTACATATACTGCAGGTCGGGGGTATGCAGCAGCCTTGTGGGGCTATTTTACATGTACTGGGGGTTGGGGGCATGCAGCAGCCCTGTGGGGCTATTTTACATGTACTGCAGGTCGGGGCATGCAGCAGCCCTGTGGGGCTATTTTACATATACTGTGGTTCGGGGGCATGCAGGAGCCCTGTGGGGCTATTTTTCATGTACTGGGGGTCGGGGGCATGCAGCAGCCCTGTGGGGCTATTTTACATATACTGCGGGTTGTGGCATGCAGCAGCCTGGGGGCTATTTTACATGTACTGGGGGTTGGGGCATGCAGCAGCTCTGTGGTGCTATTTTACATATACTGCAGGTCGGGGGCATGCAGCAGCTCTTTGGAGCTATTTTACATATACTGGGGGTCGGGGGCATGCAGCAGCCCTGTGGGGCTATTTTACATATACTGCGGGTCGGGGCATGTTGCAGCCGTGTGGGGATATTTTGCATGTACTGGGGGTTGGGGGCATGCAGCAGCTCTTTGGGGCTATGTTACATATACTGCAGGTCGGGGGCATGCAGCAGCTCTGTGGGGCTATTTTACATATACTGCAGGTCGGGGCATGTAGTAGCTCTGTGGGGCTATTTTACATGTACTGGGGATTGGGGGCATACAGCAGCTCTGTGGCACTATTTTACATGTACTGGGGGTTGGGGGCATGGAGCAGCCCAGTGGGGCTATTTTACATGTACTGCGGGTCGGGGTCACGCAGCAGCCCTGTGGGGCTGTTTTACATATACTGCGGGTCAGGGGCATGCAGCAGCCCTGTGGGTCTATTTTACATGTACTGCGGGTCGGGGCATGCAGCAGCCCTGTGGGGCTATTTTACGTGTACTCAGGGTCGGGGGCATGCAGCAGCTCTGTGGGGCTAGTTTACATATACTGGAGGTTAAAGGCATGCAGCAGCCCTGCTGGGCTATTTTACATATACTGCGGGTCGGGAGTATGCAGCAGCCCTGTGGGGCTATTTTACATGTATTCGGGGTGGGGGCATGCAGCAGCCCTGTGCGGCTATTACACATACTGTTGGTCGGGGGCATGCTGCAGCTCTGTGTGGCTAGTTTACATATACTGTGGGTCTGGGGCATGCAGCAGCTTTGTAGGCCTATTTTACATATACTGGAGGTCAAAGGCATGCAGCAGCAGCTCTGTGGGGCTATTTTACATGCTGGGCTATTTTACATATACTGCAGGTCGGGGGGTATGCAGTAGCCCTGAGGGCTGGCCCCCACATGTATTAGAGGTGTGGGCATGCAGCAGCCCTGTCAGGCTATTTACATGTACTGTTGGTCGGGGGCATGCAACAGCTCTGTGGGGCTATTTTACATATACTGTTTGTCTGGGGCATGCAGCAGCTTTGTGGGCCTATTTTACATATACTGGAGGTCAAAGGCATGCAGCAGCTCTTTGGGGCTATTTTACATGTACTGGGGGTCGGGAGCATGTAGCAGCACTGTGGGGCTATTTTACATGTACTGGGAGTCGGGGGCATGCAGCAGCCCTGTGGGGCTATTTTACATGTACTGGGAGTCGGGGGCATGCATCAGCTCTGTGGGGCTATTTTACATATACTGGTGGTCAGGGGCATGTAGCAGCACTGTGGGGCTATTTTACATGTACTGGGGGTCGGGGGCATGTAGCAGCCCTGTGGGGCTATTTTACATGTACTGGGAGTCGGGGGCATGCAGCAGCCATGTGGGGCTATTTTACATGTATATTGGGGGTGGGGCATGCAGCAGCCCTGTGGGGCTATTTTACATGTACTCTTGGTCGGGGCATGCAGCAGCTCTGTGGGGCTATTTTACATGTACTGGGGGTCGGGGGCATGTAGCAGCACTGTGGGGCTATTTTACATGTACTGGGGGTCGGGGGCATGCAGCAGCCTGTGGTGCTATTTTACATGTACTGGGGATCGGGGGCATGCAGCAGCCCTGTGGTGCTATTTTGCATGTACTGGGGGTCGGTTGCTTGCAGCAGCTCTGTGGGGCTATTTTACATATACTGGGGGTCGAGGGCATGTAGCAGCACTGTGGGGCTATTTTAGATGTTCTGGGGTTCGGGGGCATGTAGCAGCCCTGTGTGTCTATTTTACATGTACTGGGGGTCGGGGCATGTAGCAGCACTGTGGGGCTATTTTACATGTACTGGGGAAGGAGGGCACGCAGCTGCCCTGTGGGGCTATTTTACATGTACTGGAGGTCAAAGGCATGCAGCTGCTCTTTGGTGCTATTTTACATATACTGCGAGTCGGGGGCATGCAGCAGCTCCGAGGTACTATTTTACATGTACTGGGGTTCAGGGGCATGTAGCAGCCCTGTGGGGCTATTTTACATGTACTGGGGGTCGGGGGCATGCAGCAGCGCTGTGGGGCTATTTTATATATACTGCGGGTCAGGGGCATGCTGCAGCCCTGTGGGGCTATTTTACATGTACTGGGTCGTGGGCACGCAGCAGCCCTGTGGGGCTATTTTACAGAAATCACTGGGGTTCAGGGGCCACGCAGCAGCCCTGTGGGACTATTTTACATGTACTGGGGGTCGGGGGCACGCAGCAGCCCTGTGGGGCTATTTTACATGTATTGGGGGTTAAAGGCATGCAGCAGCCCTGTGGGGCAATTTTACATATACTGCGGGTCGGGGCATGTAGCAGCTCTGTGGGGCTATTTTACATATACTGGAGATCAAAGGCATGCAGCAGCCCTGTGGTGCTATTTTACATATACTGCGGGTTGGGGGCATGCAGCAGCCCTGTGGGGCTATTTTACATGTACTGTGGGTCAAAAGCATGCAGCAGTCCTGTGGGGCTAGTTGACATGTACTGGAGGTCGGGGGCATGCAGCAGCTCTGTGGGTCTATTTTACATGTACTGGGCTAGGGGCATGCAGCAGCTCTGTGGGGCTATTTTAGATGTACTGGGGGTCGGGTGCATGCAGCAGCTCTGTGGGGCTATTTTACATGTACTGGGGCTCAAAGGCATGCAGCAGCCCTGTGGGGTTAGTTTACATGTACTCTGGGTCGGGGCATGCAGCAGCCCTTTGGGGCTGTTTTACATATACTGCGGGTCGGGGGCATGCAGTCGCCCTGTGGGGCTATTTTACTTATACTGCGGGTCGGGGGCATGCAGCAGCCCTGTGGTGCTATTTTACATGTACTGGGGTCAAAGGCATGCAGCAGCCCTGTGGGGCTATTTTACATGTACTGTGGGTCAAAGCATGCAGCAGCCCTGTGGGGCTATTTTACATGTACTGGAGGTCGGGGGCATGCAGCAGCTCTGTGGGGCTATTTTACATGTACTGGGCTAGGGGCATGCAGCAGCTCTTTGGGGCTATTTTACATATACTGCGGGTTGGGGGCATGCAGCAGCCCTGTGGGGCTATTTCACATGTACTGGGGTCAAAGGCATGCAGCAGCCCTGTGGGGCTATTTTACATGTACTGGGGGTCATAGGGCATGCAGCAGCCCTGTGGGGCTATTTTACATGTACTGGGGGTTGGGGTCATGCAGCAGCTCTGTTGGGCTATTTTACATGTACTGGGGGTCAGGGGCATGCAGCAGCTCTGTGGGGCTATTTTAGATGTACTGGGGGTCGGGGGCGCAGCAGCCCTGCGGTACTATTTTACATGTACTGGGGTTCAGGGGCATGTAGCAGCCCTGTGGGGCTATTTTACATGTACTGGGGGTCGGGGGCACGCAGCAGCCCTGTGCGGCTATTTTACATGTACTGAGGGTCGGGGGCACGCAGCAGCCCTGTGGGGCTATTTTACATGTACTGGGGGTTGGTGGCATGCAGCAGTCCTGTGGGGCTATTTTACATATACTGCGGGTCGGCGGCATGCAGCAGACCTGTGGGGCTATTTTACATATACTGTGGGTCGGGGGCATGCAGCAGCCCTGTGGGGCTATTTTACATATACTGCGGGTCGGGGGCATGCAGCAGCCCTGTGGGGCTAGTTTACATGTACAGGGGTTGGGGGCATGCAGCAGCTCTGTGGGGCTGTTTTACATGTACTGGGTGTTGGGGGCATGCAGCAGCCCTGTGGGGCTATTTTATATGTACGGGAGATCAAAGCCATGCAGAAGCTCTGTGGGGCTATTTTACATGTACGTGGTGTTGGGGGCATGCAGCTGCCATGTGGGGTTATTTTACATGTATTGGGGGTGGTGGCATGCAGCTGCCCTTTGGGGTATTTTACATGTACTGGGGGTAGAGGGCATGCAGCAGCCTTGTTGGGCTATTTTACATGTATTGGGGGTGGGGGCATGCAGCAGCCCTGTGGGGCTATTTTACATGTACTCTTGGTCGGGGGCATGCAGCAGCTCTGTGGGGCTATTTTATATGTACGGGAGGTCAAAGGCATGCAGGAGCTCTGTGGGGCTATTTTACATGTACTGGATGTTGGGGGCATACAGCCGCCCTGTGGGGTTATTTTACATGTATTGGGGGTGGGGACATGCAGCAGCCCTGTGGGGTTATTTTACATGTATTGGGGGTCGGGGCATGCCGCTGCCCTGTGGGGTTATTTTACATGTATTGGGGGTCGGGGCATGCAGCTGCCCTGTGGGGTTATTTTCCATGTATTGGGTGTCGGGGGCATGCTGCAGCCCTGTGGGGTTATTTTACATGTATTGGGGGTCGGGGGCATGCAGCTGTCCTGTGGGGTTATTTTACATGTATTGGGGGTCGGGGAATGCTGCAGCCCTGTGTGATGTTTTCATATTGGGGGGGTATGGATAGCCCTATTGGGCATTTACCATATTGTTTCTGGTCGAGACATGTGGGGGTACAGAATTAGCTCTGTTGGGCTTTTTTGTTTTGGGGTCAGGGCAGTGTTTGGGGGCAAGGTGGCATACCATCTGGGGGGATGCACATGCAGGCAACCTCTGGTGGCATATGTACAGTTATGCCAGCTATATGCTGGTGTAACTTATGTTGACGGTTTTTCCCCAGGGGTTGTTGGAGAATATCACCCTGGGGGACTCTGTTGCTGCCCTTCCTGAATAAGGCACAATGGCTGCTGTAAACCCCCAAGTGTCATGTCACAGGGGGTTTAAGGCGTAACTGGTGGCATAAGTCCACTTTGGCACAAGAAGCCTGTGGCATGTCACAGGCTGCTTTGCAGAATACCGTATGTCGCAACTGCTGACGTAACTTGCTACTTGCACCATTTTTTTTGAGTCTGCAGGAAACAACGCAGAGAATAATTAACACCAAAGTAGGGATATTGGAATTGGCTAAGTCTGTTCCGATTTTCAGATTTAAGAACTTCTGAATCCTAATCCAATTCTGATTAAAATCCTAAAAGGACCTCAAAATTGGAATCCGATTCAGATTTGAAATCCTAAATCCAAACGCTCTACGCAAAAACAGGTTTCATGATTCAGATTAGGATTCTTGGACTGCAATTTCAAAAATCCCAAATCCGAAAATCGGGTTAGAATCCAATTAATCCAATTCCATTCAGCGGATTCCATGCAACCCTACAATAAAGATTTAAGAACAAGCTGGTTCACACACCTTGTCAGTGTTTTGACATCATTGGCATGAGAGAGAAGCTTGAGTGTTTCAAAGATGTCACAGCACCAATAAGATATGTGAATCAGTGAGTTAACATGTTGGTGTTTTTTTTTTTTTAATACTTGAGTTAGCACTTTTTTCCCAGTGAAACTGCGGTTTTACTTAGCACCAGGATATGATTGAATCTGCTGAGTCTACAGCTCAGCCTGCTCTCTAGTTAGTTGTTGGTGATGGGTAACAGCACGAGTTTGAATGCAGCAGCTCTGAAAATCTGTTTTAAACATTTTAATGTTAAGAAGGACGTTTTGAAAATGCCTAAAAAAATGTGCTAAACATGTATTTCTGTGACCACAGAGCTCTTTAGAGCACCAAATACAAAGATGATGGAAGATACATTTCTTTACCTTTAAAAACAAGGGAGATAATTTCAAGGACATGATTTATTGTACACTGTGTGAAAAGAATGTGTGTTGTAAAATGGCTAGGAAAAATCTAGAAATCTAATTGGCCGAGAGACATCACCTGACCGTGCATTAACTCTCTATAAATGCATGGTCAGATGCCAAATCTCATCTTCCTCCCCGAAAAGGATACTGACAGCTGTTTTATATTTATAATAATCCCCTCCAGGGTGTGCATCATGTAAGCAATAACCCACTCCAGGGTGTGTGGTTAATTTGGATTAATCAACACCCCAGGAGCATTGTGAAGCATGAGGCCGCAGCCCGTGGTTGACAGAAACGTGAAACCCGAATGGGTGAGTCACTTTGTGGGGCCGTGGATTAAGTTAGCATTCATCCACGGTTCTGCAGAGTGACTTTGGAGATCTGCCATCGGATCCTTTTTTTTCAGTCAGAAGAAAAATTGAGCGGCAGCCATTAAAACTTCCCACTTAGCAATCAGGACTGCGGTGTGTGTTTTGAAATATTGTAGCCACTGCCCTGGAATGTCTTGAAGCTGTGGTACTTTTGCAAACAAGCACAGCACGGGTACTGGCTACACATAGAGCTCCCAGTGGTGTGTTTCGAGGTATCTGTATGCGGCGGCCCCCCCGCCCACAGATGTTACCCCTTTGTTCCTTATGGAGAGAGACAGACACAGTGATGACACATGCAGTAGTGGCACAGTGAGGGACAGAGCCAGCGAGAGAGGCCGACTGTCATTCCCGCGGGGTCTCTAGGACACCTATGCCCTGGCTTCCACCACAACAGAATGGAAAAAGTGGGTTTGGGCATGTGGCACCATAATGTGCTGCTGCTCCATTCCCCGATGTTAGTGTTTGACTCACCACCCACCCGCCCTGCGGATCTCCAGGTACCGAGCCATACAGTGTAACCGCCAGTGTCAGTCTGAAACAAAGTAGACTGGCAGCTATTAAAACTTCCCACTTAGTGATCTGGTATCTGGTGTGTGTCCTACGCAAGCACAGTATGCAGCAGGCACAGCATGGTGGTTGCCAGGTGTCATCGAGTGGTGTTTGTCTGATTTGGGGCTAGGGTCCCACATGCCAAAGAGCAAACCATTGTGTCTCTCTACATTGTGGCAGCTGGGTTGCACAGGACTTCTATGGGATGACTGTGCTGTGGTGTAGCACCCCCACTTTGTCTGCTCCTGGCTAAGTTGAGAAAGAGCCAGACACACACCGTCAGCAAAGCATAGAAAAAGAGACAGACAACACATGACAGAATGCCTGTGTCTTTATGCCATGCCACTAAATGTCACAGTCCGTGGCCCTGCACCCACTTCTTCCTATATCTGTCAGTATCCATATGTCAGAGTTGGGACCCCCCCCTTTTTTTTATTATATTTAGTGACATCATGAGGCATTTCTTTCTCTGTCCCTTTTTTCTGAAAAACCTTCTGTAGTAGTGCTTATTTCTTGTCTTTTTTCTACTTTCACCTTTCTATCATGATGGGGTGGCCTCCCATTATGATATCTTAATCTAACTGCCCCGCTTTATATTCTTTCCCCTGTCTAAGTGACGTGATTTTTTTGTTTTTATTTTAGTTTGGGTAATGCAGCTGTAAGAAGGCTCAGAAGCATGCGAGCCACACTGCATTCAACAATAAAGTGCACACGTTGTGTAATGCCTGAAAGGCAGCTAGAAAGTCTTATCTGCACATCTGAAACAGGCAGTGAAGTAATATGTGCAGGGATGCCTGCACCAACAGAAATAAAAGGAAATCACTAGGCTTTCAACAGATTAAAAGAAAAAGGGGCTCCATTAGGTTTTAGTTGGACTAGACTATAATAGTTTTAAAGCAGCCCATATCTAGAGCACCCAGATGAACTACTCCATCCGCAGCTCACAATAAGGAGTAATTCTAAGGACCAGCTAGCAAAGCTCCAAATGAGAATAATTACCTGTAAAACATAATCATTATTTAATAACTAGAACTTGTGCAAAGGGAAACATGTTCGTTTTGGGTTAAAACTTCCTTTTTCTTTGGTACTAACACATTCTCTTGCCATATTGTTTGTGTATATTATAGTTGTATTCTTACCTCTCCTAAGTTGGTCATGTCACAGACAGCACTGCATCTCTAAGGGCCAGTAGCCCACATCTGAAGCTTATTCATAATGAGCAGAGGAATGAGGATGACACCTTGTGGGAGGGGACTAAGATCACTAATTGCCAATTAAGCCTTTTCTTGCTTTCAGAATAGGTTTAGGAGATGGACATAACAGTAGATAAATGTTATTACTGAATAAAATAATTTGTGGTCATGCAGATCCCCCTACATGATGTATTAGTGTAAAAATTTGATGTATTAGAATAGACGGTGGATCAGCTGACCTATGATGTCAGAGCATACACCTCTATAAAGTGACTGTTTAGTTGAAGGAGTCAGATAGTCTTTGAGCATAGAGGATAGTAGAGGTGTTGGAGGGAAGTACATCTACTCTGTGGCAGTACTTCACTGTTAAGAAGTACTGAAGTTTCTCAAGTTGAGAAAAAGCCAGATGGTGCTTTATTTGATTTATTTTATTTCTTTTTGAAGTGATTTATTTTGAAAATTATAAGTAAATTTCACACAAGTTCTGTGTGTTCCTTAAAGAAACAGTGTGTCTGACTTATCACTTCCCACGCACGCTCATACCATGAACCCTGCCGGTGTCTCTGTGTGTCTATATTATATAAACAAACACATAGACAACATTTTATGCCATCAGAACCCATAGAGAGTTATGCTTTTGTAACCGTAGTGCTGTTATATGATGGGCTACTGCCCCTGCCTGCTTCCCTACCTGCAGGTTGAGGGGCCAAGGTTCAGTTCTACCAGTCACTGGGGATTCTTGCCCATCAGTAAAACTACAGTTACGGTGCCTCCACCCAGAAATTTCTTTAAGTGGGTTAGATGTTAAAGTAGCACAACCTTCTTGGAAGTTGTACCTACCTACTGCCCCACCTAGGGGTCCCACACTCACGATTTTCCAAAACACCTTACTTTACATTCAATTTACAATTAATGGAGAGTGCTAATAATATACTCATAGTGACCACACTTACCAACAGGGTCTGGAACTCTGCATACATCCTGTGCACCTGTAAAGAAATAGTTACCAGTAGCAAAACAGTACCTTTCAATTATTTGAATTAACTCAGCATTAAGTAATGATATGCTCACAGGCCAGAGTAGCAGTCAAACAAACAACTGATTTATTAGGGGATTGGAACAGGGGAAGAGGGTGCAGATTTAAAGCTAGATTAATTAGTACTTTGGCTTTTGCAATGTTTTATCTTTATGAAGCATGCGAACACAATTCATTCACCCCTCTGGACTGTCCAGTTAACCTCACTGGGTACCCAGTATAAGCTACATTGCAGGTCTGGGAGAGTTGCTGCAGGTTGGCTGGTGTCACAGTTAATTGGGGCCCTTAAATAAAATATTGCTGTTTACTTTTGTTACTCTTTGCTTTTTCAACATGCACAGATACTTCAAATCCCATGAACAATTGTAATCTTCAGGCCCGATGGCCTGCAAAGACAGTCTAAACCAAAGTGCAAATGTGAAAGGCAAATCAGATGGCAAAACACTTTAATTGGTGTTGCAGGGTAAAACCCTGTTGTACTCTTTGAACCTTAGACCTCGGGAGCTGGGTTGAGTTCCAGGATGACTCCCCTCAAAGCAGGATGTGGTTGCAGGCTGCAGGACGTCATCCTTTTTGGCAAGGACCAGGATACAGGGACCAGAGCTGACAAGACTCACCCCCACTTCTTGACATCCCTCCCAAGGGTGGCCACAACCAATGAGGATCTTCTCTGCAGGAGTTGGCTCCCTTCGCTGGTCATCTGGCAGCTTGGTTCTCACAGGCAGCAAGACTTTTAGGAAAGAATTGTCAGGCATCACAAACTTTAAGTTCTGGCACAGTCTCAGATAGGCTGCGCAACTTACCCGCTTCTAAATTGCAGTCCTTGAATTGTAAGCTGGCAAAAAAATTTCAGATCTCTCTCTTTTAGCACACAGTTTGGAGACAGCTCTGGTGACCCCAGGCCTGCGATTTAGGCCACAGTCTCTGAGGCAAAGCAGTTCCTCACTGAGATGCACGTTAGGGATCTTTCAAGCGCTGACCCCACTTTGGTCTGGAATTTCAGCTCAGGAGAAAATTATTTCTTTATCTCCCTTATGGAGAATTGCATCCTGTTCTGCAGGCTTGGCAGTCCCAACCACTCAGCAATGGTTCTGGCTGAGAATAGGCAAAGCAGGCCTCTTCCCAAGTTCCCCAAGCTGCAGGCAGAGACCCCTTCCCTCTGGAAGTTCCAGCCCAACTTCCAAGAACTCACTCCAGAACTCTGCCCCCAACTGACTAGAACTCCTTTGTTCAAACTGTCCCTCCAATTATAAAGAGAAAAGTTTCTGGATTTCAATTGGCTGCCCAAGCTATCAGAAACAGTCTCAGTCTTGTAATTGGACAGCATTTGGGCACCCAAAATTGTAACTCCTTTTCCTCCCACAAGTCTTAGGCACTGTCCCAAAAGTCTGTCCTGTAAATCCTGGCTATTGATTGGCTGATGGCTGCAAACATGGCTGCTAACACACAGTTCCCCAGGCAGTCTATTTAGTGTCCCCAAGTTTAGACTTCTGGTGCAGCCAGTATAAAAAGCATGTTTTATTTACATACACTCCAATGTTCAATAGCCCTGACAGTGCCCTTTCAAATACTTCTACTCATTTACAATTATAATTTATACTTTTCCTGTTGTTGCCACTGAAACACAGACCCCCTAGGTGGCAGACAGCTTTCATCAATATTCATGCAGGGCTCATTGATATTCATGAGCTCTGCTTTATGCTCTAAATTAAACTTTATTTTTATTATACTGCAAGGGCTCTCTCCTAGCCCTTGTTTAGGTCTCCGGTCCCCAATTAGGCTAGTAGGGCACTGGGACTGCTGAAACTCCTGCGGTTTGACTGCAGAACTGGCAGGCAGTAAATTAAAGTGCTACATAGTGCATGCACAGTCACCGGCTTCACAGGAAAATGCGTGACTCGCGAGTAAAGATTTAAGCCCGAACAGAGCTAAACAAAGTACGGGACTAGATTTGGAGAAATCAGGGGCACCAGAGGAAGCTTCAAGGACTCGGGCCAAGTGGCAGAGGTGCAGGGGGAAAATTACAGGACACCAGGGCAGGAGCGGGAGCATTAAAGGTAAGCTGCATTTGGGTGGGGGCATTACACTTTGTTTTGAAGTAGTGCTGTGAACATGAGAAGGGTGGCATTTCTGATGATGGGAGTCAAAGGCTGCACAGTGCTCTTTCTTGGCTTCTGAAGTAATGGTGGGACAACAGATAGCACAGGATGACATCAAACGTTATGAGACAGAGTAAGACAGAGAGAGAGAGAAAGAGAGAGAGAGAAACCTACAGATTGACCACAACGTGGTCCCTCTCTGTGTCTCACTCCATTTAGCAGATTCCCATGCTGGGGGTGGTAATGATTCTCCAATGGCTACGAGCACATGTCAGGTACAGAGCTGGAGGGAGCGACACAGCATGACAACATCAGTGACCGCAACATTTTGGGGTGAGTTGCAAGGGGCCAGAGGCTCATGTCGGGCGATGGGTGGGGGTGATTATGCAGAGCACAGTTACAGTAGGAAGAACACAGAACTGTTAGAAGACATGCACAGCAGGACAGAGGGCTTGGCTCCACTATCACTGGGTTCATGTGTCACAGTTCTGCAGGATAGGAGGCTGCACAGAGACAGCTGGAGACCAACATTGTTACACAGACATGGGCTTGGACTTCTACATGCTACGGGGACGTGGCGACAGAGGTGGACAGACACACTGTTAAGAAACATTGCTACAGTCTCATCTGTGTCACTCAGCATGAGGAGAGAGTGCAGCACAGCAGTATGTTGTGTGAGAAATGTTTCGTACTGATTCTCAGACATGTAGTGTGATTGCACAGTACCATTGAAAATGTTGATGTGAAGGTGTTTTCCTTTCTCGGGGGGGGGGGATGCACTGGTCAGCAGAGGTTGTCCACCAGAAAAGTCACAAATCCTTTCAAAAGTGTATCTGTGAGATTTCAATACACATAACAGCAATGCATGACACATTATTTAGTGGGGACTATTTACTTGGTGCAAGATACAACACATTTCTTGATCTTTAAATAGGAAAAAGAACAGCTTTCTTGCTATTTTTTTGTTGTTTAAACATAACCCATGTTATAAGTGCAATAACCCACTCCGGGCTGTGCAGTTTTGGGGATTAATAAACACCCTGGTTGCTGAGAGGACACTCGACCTGCGGCCTCGTACCTCACAACACACCTGGGGTGATGATTCATTCCCAATAACTGCACAACTTGTCATGGGTAATTGCTTACATAATGCACACCCTGTCATGACTTATTACTTACTTATCTTACTCACTTTTTCTCTCTTTTCTTTTTTACAGTGAATAAACTTGTTTTACACAGCAGACTGGATGCATTTGACTCACACCTGTGATATCAACTTCCTTTGTTCAGCTAATTTCTTACTTTCAGCACAAGGTGTGAATCACTCTTTTTTTTTTGGACATGGACAGTTTATACTCCTTGCTATTTCCTCTAACAATTGTTCACCAGTATCTTTAAAGTCCTTATATATATATATATATATATATATATATATATATATATATATATGTATGTTTTATAGTGGACATTTGCACCACATGGTGCTATTCAACCACACTATCTTGTACTACATGGTGATCACTGATTGGTAGATCCCTGCATGGGTGTAGGCAGGCATACTCCAAGCACTCCATGGTGTGTAATTTTTTTTAGGAGGGGGTAGCAAATAAGCTCTGAACTGCTTCATTTTTCCATGAAAACTAACAAAGAAAATACGGAACCTTTCTGTAATTTTATTCATAGGCGTTGAAACTAGAAGGATTAGTCACTAATACTCTTTGCATCCCAAGGACAATACAACTTTACAGGCTCTGGGCTGTTATGTGGGTGTCTTAGGGAACAATGCATGGCATTTGTATTTACCCATGCATGGCAACAACCACTGTCATGAGATACAAAAGTTGCATTTATTGTGCCAAATGAGGTAACACACACAGTCCTGGTGTACATTTGTACAGTATATTGTCTGGCTACACCCGGGGGGGGGGGCGGTAGCAGTTAGTCCACTTGGTGTGCAGATCCGAAATCCCTGGCTACACCCCTGGATCCCTGTTTTAGTACAGACATTCTTGTGGTATCCCAATTAGAGACACTAGAGACAATTGATCAACCTTCCAATTTAAATCAGACTGTGTGTACAGTATGTGTGTCTCTTTTTGACTTTTGCATAATTACAAAGAAGTCTTTCGTTGATGTTAGAAAATGTTTACTATTTTCATAAATGATGATACTGACGTGAAATTAATTATTCATGAATTTAGTGTTGGGACTACAAAGCAAATAAGATGCAGTTAAGTTCTAATACCGAATTATACGGTAACAGAAATGACAATGTTACTGTATAGTCTCACACTATTGTATGTGAACATTGAGTTTCAATGTATTTATTAGCCCTTGTTGCACTTTTTTATTCTGTCACTTTAAGATATTGCACTATAAAAATAATGTTGGTGGCACCTGAGCCCGCCCCATGGTGAAGATGCAGTGCATCTTCGAAGCTTCAGGTTTGCTGATGGCTGGATTAATTTTGAATAAACTACATTTTTGATATTAAAATTGCCTATGGTGTGCACTGTCTACGTCTGTGTCTGCTCTACTCAGGATTCCCAGACCTGTGTGGCACCTCCTGGTGCAAAAGGCTGTTGGATCTCTGCTTTCCCACAGCATCTACGTTGTAGGCAGGCTTCCTTCCTCTTCTCCATGCTGAACTGGTTTACCTTAGGCACTGGCTACAGGTTCTTCTGACCTCCTTCCATTCATTCCAGACTGCTGAGGCCCCAGTCTGATCCCCACACGTCTTTGCTTCCAAACTCATAGGTCAGAGGCAGCCCAGCACCATGCAGTAATGCCTGCTACAGGACCTTGATCAGTAGCCCTTGGTCTTTCTCTCCACACTATAGCTTCAGCATTGACCACATGCTGGCTTGCACTCTCTTCCTCTCCGGAACTCAGCAGCTGTGTTCATAATTTGCTGTCTGCTTTTGAGGCCTGGGATGACACAGTTTGAACCCCCTCTAGCACTACATTTCTTTTCACCATCAGATCACCACCAGATCTGCCATCATCCAGCACAGTCCTGCCTTTATAGGACCTGCTCACAATCTGTCTTGGTTTGTGCCTGGTGCCATCACTCCAGAAACTCAACAGCCCACAGGGCACAGAAAAGGCATCAGAACCTGATGCCACTCCTTTCCCCAGAAATCTCCTGGAGTCTCTTTCCCTGTAAAGTCTCTGAGTGCGGGGGCAGGCCTGCCCAAGTTGGTCTATTACAGTGCTATAATGCACACCTTGGAATGGCTTATTGTGCTTATATAAGGGCTCCTCATAGGTAATGAGGTTTTCCAGCCTTCTTAGTATTTTAATGCATGGTTGTGTGTTGGCTGTTATCCAATGAGGTCTCTGGATTTATCTATGCTATTCAATGAAGATTATGAAATGGGTTGTAAGAATGCCACCTCCTGATTAGTTGAGAGCTACTTTCAACTGGGCCATTATCCCAGCACAACAGCCCAGCTGAAAGTACTCCCAGTCCAACAGGCTCACCACTCACCTTGGCAGCGCTCCACCTCAACTGACCACCATGTGGTGCTCACCACTAGAAACAGTGAAGAATGTGCCTTTTGAAAAAAAGGAAAAAACAAAGCCACATACCCTTCCCTGCCATAGCTGTGACACAGCTCCAATCTCTCCACTCTTACACATCCTCCTACTCCACCCACAGGCAAACAGCTCACTGTTTTTTGCCTTTTTTCTTGCAAACTGTACCTCACTGACTGCAGCAGGTATGTAGCTCCTTCTCTGATCAGCTCCCTCTCACTGCAGACCGCAATCAAGACAAAGGCAAATACAAGCAACTGGAAGCAAAACCAAACCAAAAAAAAAAAAGAAGCAGCATGCTGGCTCTGATTCCTGGCTACACAAGGACCTGTCACTCCATCAGTGCCAGATGCAGCTCTAAACAAAGTAGCCAAGGCAGCCTAGACAGCCCAGTGCTACAGTACAGATGGCATCCGGTTGCCAGCCTTCTCTCTGCTGCCACCACTACAACACGCTTCAGTAGCATCTGAAGCCACTGCCTGCCCACAGCATTAGTGCCGCCTACTGACAGGCTCACATTTATCCTTTCCATAAAATCATAGAATCATAGAAATCTGTTGGCAGAGAAGGATCCCACAGCCCATCCAGTTTGCCCATAACCCTCCTCCAGGAAGACCCCCTCCTTCCATTACCAGCTTGCCCTCTGCCAGTTAGGCCCATGTACATATCCGACTCTTTTAAAGTTGTCTACTGTGTCCACCATCACCACTCATTCCGGCAGACTGTTCCATGACCTTACCACCCTCTCAGTAAACAGAGTCCAAAGTGGACTATTTTTTATTTAAAATCTATATTCAAATGGTAAAAATATTTTTTTATCTAAATAAGAATAATACCAAACATATTTTTAAAAATACAATAAACTGATCAAATTAGACCCTTTCATAATCGCAATAAGGCACTCCAAGGGAGACGTTATGGTGGGATAATGGCCCTTCTTGGGTGGTGGAAGCACTCTGCTTCGCCTCGTGCTTCAACCCACCCAAGGTGGGCCATTAACACACTATAAGGCTCCCCCAGCCGACATGCCTGATTGCTTAAGTATTCACCCCAGAGATAATAATCCTTTGCTATCCTGGTGCACAGCTCTCATTATTCATGTAACTTGCTCCAGCCTAAATCATGAAATCCAGGTGCATCTGACACTGCCAGTGGATTATCTGAGCAACCCAAGTTTCTTCTGTGCCTTTAGGGCTGCAATGCTCACCTTATAATTACTTCATCAGTACGGAAGAGGACAGGCATCACTAAAACCTTTATGTACCTTTGTTGCTGTTTATTTAATCTCATTCCTGTTAACTTCAATTATAATCCAGTGGTTTTGCATGCATATGTAGGGTGGGAGGGCATGAGTTGCTTGCACAAGGTCAAGTTGCATGGACAAAATTGGAGAAGGGGTATTGCAAAACTGGGACTTTTGCCTTTTTGAATATTGGCTCCTTGGTTTTTAAATAATACTTACCTTATGACAATGAAAACATTCCAATCATTGCTGACAAAAGTTACTTTTATTCTGACTCTAATTATGATTAATACAGTAGGAATGTTCATAGTGCCTTACTGAAGATTCTTCATTTATAGCAGCCGTATTATGACCCTGATCGTCTCTGGATCATTATTATAGTAAACTGGTCACTGATTCTAGAAAATAGTCTTGTCAGTATAGCTCAAAAATGGCACTGTTTTAGCTGGAAACACTGTCTCAGTATTTGTCCTGTGTTAGAATATGGGCCACACATTCAAACAATTAGCGTGGGGCTGAAAACAGCACTGCACTAATTGGAAATACTGTGGTTGATAGCCTATCTGTCCAGTGGCTGCTATATCCAAAGATACATAGTGCGTTGCTAAGTGAGTACTGTAGTGTGGTCACCCTAAATACACCAGTGCACCTATGCAAATGAGGGGAACCTCATGTATGCAGAGCACAGAGGTATATGGAATGAGTTTTGGAAGGAGTAAAAGGTTGGTTTGGCAGTGCTATTTAACACTTCCAAAACTCTACTTTTTACAGTGTGCACAGTGGTGTGTGAACCTCCCCCATAGCAGCACTGCAGCCTGTGTCACACACAAAAAAAAGTGTTGAAAATAAGTGAAGTCTGCATGCATGCATTGTGGCGCTTTCACTGACTTTGCTTCTATTCAGAACCCAAGCCATGTATTAATATACAGGTTTGTATATCAGTCTAAGACTTGTGCAAGACACATGGCGGCCAGTCATGCAGGAGACCAGAGGGTAGGTGCAGGCTGCCAGAGTGTGTGGGGGGGAGGTTACTTGGTGGGTAAGGGACAGTTAGACTCCAGGGAATCATTATTATACACCAACAGGGACTGTGTGAGGGAGGGGTACCACTGGACACCAGGGAATCATTATTACATACCACTGGGGATTATATGTGGCAGGGGGTACAGCTGGACACCAGGGATCATTATTACATACCAGTGGAATTATATGAGGTAGAGGGTACCATTGAACACCATAGACTCAATATTGCATAACACCAGGGATTGGGTGAGGGGGTCCACAAGACTACCAAGGATTAACTATTATTGTTACTGTTAGTGTGGCTGGCATGAGGTTCAGGGGAAGTAAAGGGCACCAAACACCTCTCTGCACAATGCCTGCATGCAAACAAAGGCATGGAAGCTACTAATTACCACATAATGACATACAAGTAGTCTCTTAGCACCTTGCTTGTCTTATGTGGTCATTAATATGCTGTCATTCAAATATGGCAACCAGGAGCAAAGGTGCTAACCTGTTTGAGATGTGTTAGCCCCTTTGCTCCTGGGTGTCTGTTGCTGGCAGAGGGCTGGGGTGCATTGTGCCTTGGTACTTTGCATGGCGCTACCACAGCGCTATATTCCTACATGCAGTGAGCACTGGACAGGGTTGCAATATGAATACTGAAATATCTCCAGCACAGAAACATGCTATTTAGCACACTGTGCCATACGTTGTGTAGTACTAACAGCCACTTTTGAATATGGGAGTGGCGTCCCAATGCTGTACTTCGTAAAGATTTGATTAAAAGCTGATTTTTGCTTGCAATCATAGACATATAGAAACATAGAAAATTGTTGGCAGAAAAGGATCGCTAGGCCCACCCAGTCTGCCCAAGGGTTCCCTGCCTATTGTATCTCAGCAGAGCCTAACTGGTCTCTGGGGACCCTCCCCACTCCTTCCTTCTGTAATAGCAGTGTCAGTGGCTCAGTAGGTAGCACACTCACCTCTGAGGCTGGGAGATCAGAGGGCTGTGGGTTCAGTTCCCACATCTGGTACTTGGGTTAATATCCCAGTACTGACACTGTAGTGCAGCATGAGAGGAGGCTGCACTTCTGAGGTGCCGTCTTTCGGATGAGACGTTAAACCGAGATCCCATCTGCCTAGATTGGTGGTAGTTCAGGTGGATGTTAAAGATCCCATGGCACTTATCGAAAAGAGTAGGGGAAATTTGTATTGAAAAAACCAAAAACACAACTTTTCACAAAGAGAACAAACAAAGCAAAAAACACTGATAAGGAAAAAAAAACCATAACAGGGAAAAAAGAAAAACAAACAGAATCATAAATGAGCATATAAACTTAAATAGTGGAAAACTGATGCATCTTTTCTTATAATCTCAGCACTTTAAGAAAGACAAGAAAACAAAAACTAACCCACCCAGTCAATATTTCTCCAAAACGCATCAAACACCTCTTTGCTCAAGAAACGTTTTTCATAAACAAAGATACTATCCAATTCTTGTTGTATATTAAAAAAAAATCCTGTTGTTGCACTGTTTTACCTTGCAAAGATCGAGCGCATCTTGCCTGCCAAATAGACCATTTGATACATACCAGAACAACATGTATCGTACTGGATGCCCACTTGTTCCATGAAACTGAATTTGTCCTAAAACCAAGATATCATAATCAATTAGCGAAAACGATGTTTCACCCCAGAGGAGAGATAGCATCTGCCAAAAGCCTTGTACATGAATGCAATCAAAAAATAAATGCTGCATTGTCTCCACAACCCCAGCACAGTGTAGTTCTCCACATTCTCTTTCTGAAAGTTGCTTGTGTTTTTGATTGCTTTTCACCTGTAATTTTTGGTGCCCATATAGCCAAGCAAAATCCTGCATTTTCCGAGGGATTCTTTTCTCCAATATATTGTCCAATAAAAGGGGGATTTGGATATGAGGAGATACTTGAAATATTGGATCTTCCCAGTATCAAGAGTCAAGTATCATGTTATAAAAAACTCTTTTCTTCTTTCCCTGACAGCAAATCATATCAATCTTCCAAGTACGTATGTATTTAATCGTAGTCTGCACATAACTAGGAAGTAGGCGGTCAGTAGGGTGCCATTTACCCCTACCCCATGCAGTGAAAAAAGGATTACCCCAAAGCTGAAAGCAAACTTGCCCTGAAATAGATGACTGTATCAACAAAGGGAGGACGGAGCTGTAAAAAAAATTCCCCAAAAGGTAAATAATGGGATGTATCATGTTTAAACCTCCTTCTTTGTGTGTCCTGTAGGAATGATTTCTTTTGACTGGGTTTAATCTGCTACCCCATAAGAAAAAAAAAATAAGCCCAAAACGTTCGTGTGCTTGCTATATGGTAAGGGAAAAATATGAGATAAGTATAAAAAAACAGGAACTAAATATGCTCGTAAAAGGTACACTTTTTTCTTCCTCGACATTTTCCACTTCAACCATGCCTGTACCTTCAGAAGTGCTTTATCATAAACCAGATTCCAATTATAGGATTCTGAATCCCTAGTCCCAAAATAAACACCCAGAATTTTCACCTGCTCTGTTGTCATTGTAATGGGAAAATCCGATACAATATCTTTTTCCCCAAGAACCAAGACAGTACTTTTTGCCACATTAATCTTAATACCTGTAATTTCAGTAGATTCTTGGAAAGTAGATAGTATAAGAAGGCCTGAAATGCTATCTGCTACAGAGAAAATGCAATCATCCGCATAAGGCGATATTGTGGAAAATTCATAGCCATCATTGTTTTTAATTCCCACAATTCTTGGGTCCATCTTAATTTTCCTCAATACATAATCTAGTCCGAAAACGTACAGTAAGGGGCTGATTGGGCAACCCTGCTTCACTCCATTCTTCAAAAATATTGGGACTCCAAAAAAACCATTAACTGAAGGTAGTGCTTGGGCTTCTTTATATGGAACTTTTACCAAATTAATGAATCCTAACGGGATCCCATATTGACCTAAAGCCTGCCAAAGATAGTCTTGACTAACAGCATCAAAGGCAGTTTCTTGATCTAGTGCCATTAGATATCCTGACAAATTTTTCCTCAGGCCTTGTTCTACAATTTCCCTAATTATTATCAAGTTCTGTACAATATTCCTGCCAGGGATTGCATACGTCTGTTCTGGTAATATCACTGTCTGTGCTACCCTTGCTAATCTTGTGTTAAGTATCTTTGCTAGTATTTTATAATTAGAATTTAAAAGTGTTAGCGGTCTCCAGTTATGTATGTCCTGTGGATTTCCTTTTTTAAAAAGAAAAAACATTATCCCAAGCTACATAGAGGGTGCAAGCCTTTCCTCTTCCCAAACGGCCTGAAAAACTAGTTCTAGGCAGGGAGCTAAAATCTCACTATATTTCTTATAAAAGTCATTGGGTAACCCATCTTTACCTGGTACCGTTTTATTAGACAATTGTGAAATAGCTCCCATGATTTCAGTATGAGTAATCAGGATAAGTAGTGCATCTTGTTCAGATTTACTTAAAGTCGGTGTAGAAACACCCTGGAAAAAAGTGAAGAGCTCTTTCTTTGTATTCTGAAAAGTTGCTGCTATGTGTTGTTGTACAATAAGCATAATATCTCGATTGGTATCCTTTAAATTACCCTGTGCATCCTTAAGACTTGTTAAAATTCTATTATGAGACACACCATCCTGGACTTCAAAAGGGTTAACCTCATCCTTTGTCCCTTGCATATTAAATTTTTGTTGTGATTCTTTCCTCCGGACTATGCTATCTAGATATTGTAACATTTGATTTTTTGTATGCGCAAGGTCAGTTCGACTTTCCTCGCTATTTCTACCCTGAGACACCAGTCGAAGGTATAAAGTTCTGAGTTTAAGATAATTAATATAGTCCGTATTCGCATGTCGTTTTGAGACCATGCTGTACCAATCCTGCAGGTCTCTTTTGCAATCTTCCTACCATTCTATGGGACTATCATATAAAAACCACAGGTCTTTCCTAGCCTGCAATAAAGTCCTGACACCAATATCAACCCAGGCATCATGAAGCTTAGAAATATTCATCTTCCAATACCCTTTCCCAATTGGTATCTTCTGTGCGTCCCCTAAATATAAAATTACCATAAAATGATCAGAGGTTTCTAAAGGCCGCACTTGAACAGCTTGGCATGATAACCGAGCAGATACCAGCCAAAAATCAATACGAGTAGATAGTCTACCTTTAAAAAAAGTATGAGTTGGTTTCATATGTAATATGTCATACACATCACATAAATAATAATGAGTCAAAAGTGTATTCAAAGCCTTTCTATCAGAAAATATTTTTATTGTGTGTCTGCCCCAATCCCTAGTAGTAAGTCCACAATTAAAGTCCCCAACCCATAAAACTAATTTAGAGGTGTACAAAAAAGGCCCTACATGTTTAAACTGAGCAGATCTATCTGCCTTACCTTCTTGATGCATAAATATTAATCACCCGATATCACGTTACATAGAACTATATCCATAATTAAAACCGTCCAGGCAATAAGTCATATACATGCAACACTTTAACTTCACCCTAAAAGTACCCAAGCCCAGAACAAGTTTCCTCACCTATAGACCAATAGGAGACACCCATCTCAAATCTTTTGAGCTTGAATTACTTCAGCCAGAGAATGCAGTCTAGTGTCCTGTAATAAAAACATCACCAGCTCCGATACTAAGACTCAAAAAGTGCTCTGCCTTCTTCCATAAGCCTTAATGCTGTTAACATTAACTGTACAGAAAGCCAGAGCCATGAATACTAAAAAAGAATAGAGAAAACAAAAATGCCCAACCCATTTAACGCTTTCTTTTCCTCTTTTTGTCTTTGGCTTATCCGAGGGCCTACCTCAAAACACCATCTCGTAAGATGAGACTACCAAGGAGATATCTGATTCACGATCTTCCTCATCCACCTCATCCTCAAACAGTAAGGCATAGGAATTTTGTACAGCCACCTCTTCAACATCTTTAGTTTGTTTTAAAGCAGCTGATCCCAGTTTCCCTGCCTTAGATCTGGTGACCCTTTTGAAATCTGTATCTGTGTGAACTAAGGGGGGGGCATAGAAACTTGGATTTCCCCTATCAGTTCCACAGGTTTTGATACTGGAATGTTGTCACACTCTCTAGGTACCTCCCTTGATGCCGGCGCCACATCCTCTGTTGGCGTACACTGAGAAGTAATGCCCTGAAGGCTTGTCTGTCTGTCTCTACCCTGTCTCCTTTTTCCTCGTCTCCAGGAATATATTTGGGGTATGAGGGAACCAATAGGCCGTTCGTTAATAATTCTATCATCAAGTTTTCTTTTGGGCTGTGGCTACATATACATCTTGTTCTGCCGAATCAAGGCGTCCCACTGTTATGTGAAGCCCAAGAGCAAGTGCGAAAGGAGTGACCCTGTTCATCACAGAGATTGCATTTCAAGGGTTGCCTACAATGAGCCCCAACATGTCCCAGAACACCACATAAGCCACATCTTTGTTTGTCACAAACATGGCTCAGGTGCCCCACCACCCCACACTTAAAACAAGCCCGTGGCTGCCCGGGATAGAAGATTACTCCTCTGTCTCTACCCAAAAAGAAACAATTGGGTAAGTGACAGGTTTGCCCTTGTTCCAGTTTCAGAACTATCTGATAGTGCCACCCCCCTGTCCACAATTGTTCATCATCTAAAATTGGCTTTGGGGCTCCCTGTACTGTGCAATGTTGCTGTAACCAATATGTAATGTCAGCCACATTTACGCCTTCATTTCTGAAAAGAACTGTCATTTTTTTCGTCAAGGGTTTAGTAAGAGGGATAGCCAAATATGGTTTCCACAGAGGAGAAAGCTTTAATAAGCGATATTGCTTCCAAAATCTTTCTAGGCCAGCCAGGTGTTTAAAACTAATATCAAACATTACATCACCCAGAACATGTATTAAGGCATAGATTTCGTAAGAAAAAAACTTCATACTATCTTTTAGTAAAGTTCTTCCTACAAATTTCCCGTCAGGTATCATATCAGGATCACCCCGATACTTTAAACAAACAACATTCCTTCATTCTGCAGGCTCCAACAAAGGACTGGTACTGGCTGGAAATAAATGTTCTGCAACCTTCCCATGCCAGACCCTCTCAGGTCCTGTGTCTACAGGAACCGTAGCAGGCCCATCCAGAGGGGTAGAACCGGGGGTTAATACCTCTGTTTCAATACATACTTCCTGAACTGAGTCCATTGAATCTTGCACTTCTTGTGCTTTAATAGTCAACATTAAGTGGTGAATGTCATTTGTTTGCAGGGGTGTCTCAAAGTCCTTTGGGATACATTGTCCTGGAGGCAAACTAGATGAAGGCAGCTCTTCAGTCCCGGGGGGGGGGGGAGAAGGCAAAGACACTGCAGTAGCATCAAGAGCTGCTTCCCAGCCTTGACCTGATGGGCTTTTAACCCATCCTGCAGCCTGTAAGGCTGTATCCACCCAGTCCTCTGAGTCCTGTCTTTCTAATAAAAAAGGATCAGAGTGCTTCCTGAAACCCTCCCCCCTCCCCCGTTTACTTAGGGATTTTGGATTACTAGGTATGGCAGAAGAATAAGAAAAATGTCTAGGGGCTCCTGCAGAGGCTTTTGGGGAAGAGCTAGGTTTTTGCGAGTCCCCATTGATAGGAGTTTTCCTACCTGTCTCCTGTCCAGAACATAAAGTTGGTGCCATAGTGAGGTTTGCCTTGTTTTCCCTCCATGTCCGTTGTCTCCATATAATCTCCGTCTTCCGACTGCATTTCAAGGTATGTGAAGTGCTGCTGGTGAAAGACTCTCGTTTCTTGCCCAAACTCTCCACTTGCAGCAGCTGTAAACTCGGTACTCACACTATCTTGTTGTGCCTCCACTTCCTGGTCGCATGATATGCTTCCTCGTTCCTGCTCCTCCACAAAACTCCTCTGTGCTGCCTTGTAGCATTGTTCTGCTTTCAGAAGCTGCGCTCGTAAAACATCTTCAGGCTGTCCAACTGCATTGTGAGAAGCATGAACTTCTGAATCACTAGGAAAAGAAGCTTCCAATGATGAATCCAGTACCATACGGTCCTCCAGAGGTAGGGAATCTCCAAAAACAAGAGCTTTTCCTTCGGTAGTCTCCATAATGAAAAAGTTGGAAAGGCCAAGAAGGATACTCACTCCTTAGCCTCCCACACGTCTGCTGCTGTGCAAAGCTCAGACACTACTGAGCAAACACCATGTTAGAACCACACAGCGCCCTCTGCCTTCGCAGAGTAGGGGAATTTCCCCAGTGTCCTGGCCAAATTTCCCTCATTCACTAAAAAAAAAAAAATACCACCAACAGCTTAATCTGGTT
Organism: Neoceratodus forsteri; assembly: GCA_016271365.2. NCBI lineage: Eukaryota > Metazoa > Chordata > Ceratodontiformes > Ceratodontidae > Neoceratodus > Neoceratodus forsteri. The sequence continues at coordinate 92,512,455 of CM028136.1, forward strand.
CAAATTCAGTTGCTCACCATCTGTAGCCCCCCTCCCCCCCGGGCGCCCCTGAAAAAAGGACTTCTAGGCCCAGTGGGCTTACCGGGTCAACAAAAATTCAACAACAACAACAATATGCCCCTGTGTCTGTCCCATGCATGCTTGTAGCCCTCCACTGTTCTAGCCTCTAAAATTATGACTAGCAGTTGGTTCCATGCTTCTGCCACCCTTTCTGTGCAGAAGTTATTTTCTCACAACCTTCCTGACATTTCCCCCATCCAATTTCATTGTATGCCCCCTAATCCTGGAACTCATCCTCTTTTGGAAGCAGCTCCCTTCCTGCACTCTGTTCACCTCAGCGAGGCACTTGATGGTCTCAGTTTTGTCACCCCTTGCTTTCCTGTCCTCCAGAGTGTTCATATTGAGATACCTCAGTCTCTCCTCATGGAGCTTTCCTATACCATCTTGACTGCCCTTCTTTGGACCACCTCCACCCTGTCTATGTCTTTCCTGAGTTGCAGTCTCCAGAACTAGACACAACATTCCAGGTGGGGTCGTACCAGAGAGCGGTATAGTGACAGCAGCACCTCCTTGCTCCTGCTGGCAATGCCCTCCCTATGCACCCCAACATCCCACATCTGCCCATGGCCTTGTCACACTGCCACCTTGAGGTCTTCTAAAATAATAAACCTGAGGTTCCATTCCTGCCTAGTGACTGCCAACACCTCTCTTCCCCCATTCTGCACACAAAACCATTATGGGCTAGCCCATAAAGGTTTGTAAGAACTTACCTTGTTTGCACCCTGTTCTTGTTGTGAACTCACTAGAGTTATTTCACCTTCAAAGGTAATTTCCACCAGCCGACCCAGTGGCGTGGGGGTCTGAGGCATTTAATGCCTTACCTCCTGCCACACCGGTGACCCGTGTTTGGGAATGAGCGTGGATTGCCAGGGGTCAGCCGGGTGGTAGAGGATTGAGTGTCCCAGGGACAGCTCTCTTTTCCCGGGGTGGGGTGGCAAGCCATCTCTGCCTTTGCCTTCCACCGGGTGGAGGCTTGGTGGTAGTTCAGGCAAATGAACAACTCAGAGGAAGGGGCCACGGTTCTGAAGAGCATGTAGGCCTCCACATGTGCACTTTGATGTGTCACTGTGGCAGGAGCACCTGAGAGAAAATGGAAAATGGGACCCGATGGCGGACCATCATTCACGCACCTCCACGGGCCTGCACTGACACCTGGACAGCTGAAGTGTAATCTGGATGTGAACTTTGTGGAGTGGAGGACATCCCTCCCCCTCCAACCCTACAACAGGGGGGAATCTTCAGGGGATTAGCTCCATGTAGGTCTAAGGGAGGTTCGTGCTGGCCGGGGGGGAGGTGGGAATGGAAGTGGAGTTGCCAGAGGGGTAAAAAGCTTGATTAAAAAAGGTAATTTACACCAGATTTTCACACTGCATTATTTCCTGCAACAAATTGTATGCGTTGCTTCACAGTATTATAGTACAACTGGTACACAAGGGAATAATGTATAGCCCTAGAAAAGTGTTGGTTCTAAGACCATATTGATGCTGTACAGATGAAGTTGTACAGTAGATTTATTTGCATTTGTCTGTCTGCCTGTCATTCTGTCTCCTTCTTTCTCTTTCTCTCTTTCTATGTTTAAAAGGATGCAGCTATTATTCTGAGACACAAAGGACCTCAGGTGTTAATTCTTTAGACATGGAATATAAACTTTTAAATCAATAGTACTTCAAAAGTATTGACATGGAATCGATACCAAGGCACTCCAGCTTGGGGACAAGGGGCTTAGCTGTAGCCTTTTTTTTTTCATTTCAACTCTGAAAAGCCTTTAGGTCATGCCAAGCACGTTGTCTTCTTCACATGCATGTTACTGGATGTGCTGTTATTATGTTGATAATGAGATTAGCAAGCCATGGAGCCTTGCTTAGTTTTAGTTGGAAAGATATCCGAACGTAGAAGCACTTGCTATGGCCTGGCAAGCAGGGGGAAAAAAAGATTATTCCATTCCTCTGCACTGGCACCATGATGATAAGCACTTAAAATGCAAATAAAAACTTTAAAGGAAATGTCACAGCAGGCACTTTCTTATGAAAAATGGATGAACGTTCAGCACTGGGATCATTAGATGCATCACAAAACAGAATTACCTGGTCCTGGCAGAGTCGAAGTAGCTACATAAAGAACATTTTCAGTGGTGGTCCTCTGAGAACTTACTGATATACAGCAGTATAACAGCTGATGGCCTCCTTGGAACTGTAATGAAGCTATGAAGGTCACTCATGAACCTTGACAGGATATGCATCAGCTATTCTCAGGGGTGTAGTTCCTCCACTGAGCAGTGTTTCGCCTCTGTTATATGTGTAGATAAAGTACCTCCTGTCTGGGCTAAAAAAACGACATCTGAGCAGATCAAACAAATGTTTGAACCTAAAATGTACTCTAATTAGTCCTTCTTAGGTTTGACACCTTAATGTACAAATTCTTTAGGAGCAGTGCTGGTGGTGACTCGCTTTTTGTTTATCTAGGTATAACATATTTCCGCGTTGCTGTAACTCAATGGGCATTTGCAGATGAAAGCACAGCCATCTGTAGATTAGAGAGTTACTGGATTAAATCCTGCTTGGCAGAAAACATGAACATGTCACTTGTATTGTATCCCTGCATGACACATGGAGGCACTAACTGTAATGCAGTTCTTAAGAGAAGGAGTAAAAATAATGCTTCCCATCTGCTAATTCTTAATAGATAAAGGGGTGTTGATCTCAGTGCCCTGGTTAGATGCACCACACAAAAAAAACTGTTGTGGAGACAAGGTTACCATGCAAGAAAGTTTTGAAATCTCAGAAGGATGACCCTGAGATGTTTGTTTATTTCAGAATTGGTAAACTGGACAGAAAAGGCACACCGAGCCAAGACTCATTTCCAGGTGTGACCTGGGGGAGGGGAATACAGACAGAATAACATACAAAATCTGAGAATTGCATCCGGATAACATAACAGTATTTGAGAATACAATAAAACAAACAGAGGTTACAATGGGCATCATTACCGGTGATGATGCACATGAATACTACGTGTAAAAGCAGCAGCTAAAGTATTTTGCAATAAAAATGGACACTCATGAAAGTCTCGGGGAGGACTCAGTGCCTGATTGGGGTAGGTGAGAGTGCAATATGTGTGTGAAGATAGACAAAAGGAGAGCTCAAAGGCAACAGCACGTGGTAGGACTAAGTAATAGGAGGAGACAGAAGAGACTGGTAAGAGTCAAGGGGGGAGGCAGGAACAGGAAGAAAAATAAATGACTGGATATTGGATGTGAGCAATTTAATGGTGTCATATTTCTTGAAACAAGCCAATAGTGCATTTGACCCACCATCAGGGCCCCCTAGTTCTTTGTATCACTTCAGTCCTGATTTGTGGGGCAGGGCATCTAGGCTTCTGCTGTATCATTTTTACATTCCTGCAGCATGAGTTGTCCATTTCTGGGACAGAATGCAGTGCTGCCATTGGCTAAAATTTTATGTGATGTCATCAATTACATCACTTGCAGAGCTTAAGAGAGGGACTTCAGGACAAACAAGAAGGGTAAGGGAGCCAAGTACCATGAACAACTGTATATCTGAATGAAAAGTCACTAAGGGTAATGAATTTCATGGAACTGCATACTGAATATTCTACAGCATAATGTGAGTTCAGTGGAAATTTCTGCAGTTGTGAAAATACAGAATACCAGAGGCCTTGCATATGATGTGCTTAAGAACTGACATCTGGCACTGGGCAAATGATTCATTAGTTCATGTGCAGGGGTAGAGTTAAATGGCAGCAGTAGAGAACCTGCACCCCCTCCAAAAAAGGTTTACATTTGAGTTACACATTTCTCACCAGTTTTCATATCTTGGCTGTCCTGTTCTGGATCTAGAATACCCATTTTGTCCAGATTATCTCCATCTTCAACACACATGTTCTTCAGATGTACAGGGTCTTCCTGTCTGATGTCAGGTACTGTACAAAGATTATAAATTGTTTCTAATTTCCATTTTGCGGTGACTGCATTACAAGCATCTGAACTGGACATTCCTCTTTTTCCCCCGGTTTGAGGAGAAGCCTCCATTTTCCCCTGTATCCTCTGTTCCATTCTCCATCCCTGCCAACCATGCCACAGCTTCTGTGACATCTCAGCCATGAGAGCTTTGATGTGCTACATCATTGATGGACAAAGTCTGTTCCTGAGCTGAGGGAGCCGCCATAAGCACTTTCAGTCTGAGCTGCGGCTTGGGAACCCCGACTAATAGGGGCCCCAGCCTGAAACTGTGCAGGTTATAAAATTATGAAATGTCATATTATTTAATTTTTCTCTCTCTTATACTGCCCTTTTGAAACAGCATGCAATGGTCTTCACTGGGATAGGCAGAACAACTTCCCCCCAAAAAAAGGCATCGTAATTGCAGGATCTGGACTAAGGTACACTCAGGAGCTCACAGTGACTAACTGAAGAAAAATGTGCATATACTATATCTGCAAGAGACAGCCAGGATGCAATGCCTTTATCACAGTTTCTGCCTGTGAGATGCAGCAGAATACTGCAGGAGCACAATGCACTCCAATGACAGTTAACCTAATTAGCTATGCAGGAAAGTGTGACATGCTTATCACAGAGCACTGCATCTTGGCTTACTCCACTGTACAACCGAATAGCACACCTTTGGAATGGACTGTAAATGTCATTGCTTGTGGAGTCTTAAGTAGAAAGGACAGATGTGAGATATTGTCATTCACATCTTACACTCACTTAATTACAGTTTACGTTCTGTTCTTCATGGTCATAGACTGATTAACCGAGTGTGAGCTGTGAATAGCAAAGTTTCTCACTTCATTGAAATCAGTGGATTATCAGTTTCAACCATGCAATACCATGCATTCCTCATAATGTATTCACTCTCCGCTGGTCTGGGGAGTGAGACTCTCAAGGTCACTACCAAAACACAGGAATTTGGGCTCACTCAGTATGCATTTCAATATTTTAGATAAAATGCCAAAATAGGCCTGGTGATTCCCTGACTGGGTGGGCCATGGTTCAGGGTCCCAACATGACTGGTTAAACAAAGGTCCCATCTCAGCATTCCTGGATGTTTAACATTTATCTTGGCAACCATTATAATAAGGTCCTAGCACTCTTGCTGTTTAAACTAGGAGTAATGTCAAGATGCAGTATCGCTCAGAAACAATGCTGGCCATGAGCTCCTGCAGCAAAAGAACTGCATCAACTCAAATGCCATTACCAGTAATTGTGCTGGGGCACAGAACATGTGCAACACTAGCTCTTGTGTGCTTTTGCCGCATACAGTGCAATGCAAAGTTCCTTCACAGAAATGCAGACAGAGCTTAACAGTGTTGCCCAGTTCCGACATTTTGTTGCAAAGAGCAGAAATTGTCACAGATGCCTCACTGTGCCAGGTTTGTGAGTCCCCTATGAAGCTTTTTTTTTCAATTTCAAGGTCAAAAGATTTCAAAAGATGTGCCAGATCACCATACTGGCAGACATTACATTAAAGCCCAGCCATTTAGCTATCAACATTAACTGCAGCAGATTAAAATATCTGTGCATGAGCGATACTGTAGATTTGAAACCCCTTTTATTTCTGTTTTCCACTTACAGCATTTATTTTAACCTGTTTTTGATTAGGGGACACCATCTACCCCATTTAAGCCTTAAAGGCCTGTAGTAGTAGTAATAATAATTTTTATAGTGCACCTTACATACTGTACAGTAATGCACAAGGTTCGGGGTAATAAAAACATACACATCACAAACATGCAAGCAAAATTATAGTAGCTAAAATTAATTATCATCAATCACATTATAAAATAGGCAGCAACATTATAAACAGTGCAAAAAAAATATATATTATACAATCACTGTGAGAATAAAAACATGCAAATAAATGCATTTATTTTCATGTGACAAGCCCAAAGTTGAAATAAATCATTTATTTCAATGTTAGGTGGGTCACTAGTATGTGCTGTATGTCTACTTTACGTTGGTCACAAAGGACTTCTTAATCAACAGGAGAACAGCCTACACAATTCCTGATGATGTCACATTGGCATCTGCTGCAGTTACCTTGTAAACACAGAGCATTGAAATAAAACCAACTGATCTTGCCAGAGAGGCACTGTCATTGTATAAATGACATATGCCATGGGCTGACTAATATCACATTTATCTTTATCTACAGGGTTTGACCTCTACAGACCTCATGAGTGGCAGATTACAACCTGCAGGTAAAACTAAATGTGATACTTGTAGTCAGCAGCCCATTGCATATTCCGTGTGTTTTTAGTTTACACTAAAAAGAGTGACTCTTTGTTTAAGAATAGTGTCACAAAAGAGATGATTCTATAAACAAGAGCTACATACAGGAAGAGGCAGAATCACCATCAGTTACGACCCTCGTTGCAGGCACAGCAAGAAGGTACAGGGAATATGATCGAAGGCACAAGTTCTGAGGACATGAGGAGGCCATTCCTGGAACTTGGGAAGTTCCTGAAGGAAAGGATATCCAGAGTGATCTTTTCTGAGATCCTCCCAGTACTTTTGGTCAGCGAGAAATGGTGATGGATAATCAGACAGGTTAACACAGGTTAAAGGATCTGGTACAAGAGGGAGGGCTTTGTTTTTCGGGCTAACTGATGCGCATTCTGTGGGAAGGGACGCCATTATACCCAGGACTGGCAGTGCCAGTGTCCAGAACTGATATGGCAGTTAGGGGGGATTTAAACTAGAGGACTGAGGTAGGGGGATGGAACAGAGGATCACAATGATCAGAAGACGTATATAGGTTATTTGGAAGGAACTGTAGCAGAGCAGTTGAGCACAAGGAAAAGTAATCACCTAGGAGGGTCAAGGAAGCATGGTGGGGCAGCTATCCTTATTTGCATTCAAGTCAACTTGAGGAGTGCACCCAGTGAAATGGATGAGCTCCAGGGCCTGGACTAACCTCTTGGAGATTTGATGAGGGGAAGAAAATAACCAGGATAGGGGGATACAGACTTATCTGGAGGGAATTATCCTGATGGTAAGGGGGTGGAGGACTCTTTTCATAAGGAAAGGACTCACTGCGATGGACAAGGGGGCAAAACAGTATCACAGAGTGCATGTGGGTCAGGCTAGGGGAAAGGGGGAATTGAGTCGCCCTGGGGGTGTGCTGCTTTCCCTCAAACAACTCACTGGAGCATGATATGAAGCTGATTGAGGAAATTATAAGAGCAGTAATATCAGACAAGATCTTGTGTCACTCCAGTCTCCCAGGCATAGAGTGGGAATTCAAGAAGGCTGATAGCAACTTTAAACAAAATCCAAGCAATCTTTGCACTCATGTGCCAAAAATGTTGCAAAACAGACACCAACCTTCGTTTTCTTTCCACAAAGCTGTGAATTTTTGTTGTATGATGTCAGGATTCACAGGTACATCTTACTGCTCCAAAAATTCCAAATTACAGCCATTGTAAGTGCATCCAACAAACACTGTTACCCATCGCTTCGACCACATGTGTGGTCTTCCTAAGGGGACGATTAGTGCTATGCAGTGTTTCCTTTTATAGCCACTCTACCATTTAATTAACTACCCCATATTGGTTAATTGACAGAAAAGCTTTGTCCATGAAAAGTGGCTTTGGTGGAATCTGAACCTTAAATCTCAAAAGTCAGTTTTAGTGGATTTTATAGTTTTTTAACTTTCTTTATCACTTAAACAACCTTTCTTTAGTTGAATATCAAGTACAAAAAACTAATCTAAATGATTTATCCACAATTTCTAACTCTATGTAAATCATCATGTTTTTAAGTGGCTCTGGTGGGATCCGTACCTAAAATTTCAAAATTAATTTTTAGTGAATTATTTGATTTTTAAACCTTCTCTAACAATCAATCAAGCATTTTTTTATCTAAATATCAAATACAGAAGATAATTAAAAGCCATTTTTTATATAATATCAACTCTATACAAATGTACACAATTTACATAAAAATTAATACAAAAATTGGTTCAAAAAACAATTTTTCTAGAAACACATTATTGAAGCTCATTCATAAGGCAGTTTAGCATATCCTTTTCTTTAGATAATGAAAGATTAAACAAAATATATAGCAATCAGCATACTGGGAGGTGTGAACAGTCTTGCTTATAGTTCAAAACATAATCATTTTTATGTTTGCTTGCATGCATGTGTAAGAAACATAGTGCCATCATCCAAGTTTTCGGAGGTGTGTCAACCCCTCTTCCAATTCAGTCAGTGTGTTGGCAGGCACGGCCCCAGTCCTCAATGCAAGCTGGAACTGTCACACAGCTCAAAATGCAGTGGCGTACAGTTGAATGGGAAGCTACGCTTCAGTGAGCAGTGATCAGATATCACCTGCTCATGCGCCTTCCCCTACACCACCAAAACACATGCACGCATAGCCGCGTGCTGCCCCTATGCACACGCTGTATAGCGGCAGGTGCCAAATTCCCGTCACGGCTGTGCTGCGCCCCCAAAAGCCTTCCACATGCCACGTAGAGTGTTGTATAGCCGACGGGGTACCCAATCCCCATCGGCTCCACCTCCTCCTTCCCAGAGTATGAGTGCCACGCTGGGAGCCCACCCCAGCGTGACAACTGATGCTATGGCTGAAGGTGCCCAATCTCCGTCAGCTCCATACCCCCAGCCGTCCTTCTGCCATGCTAGGAGCCACTCCTTGCGTGGCAAACGCCAGCTCATCATTTTACAACCAAAAACCTGTAAATAAAAACTGTACCGTGCTTCTCCTGGCCCCCTTCTCAACCCGCACCCACCCACTGTGCACCCTGCCTCCCCACACCCCCCTCACCCCATACTTACCTCCGGACCTCAGCACGATGATCTTCGGTGGACCGGGAACACGTCTGCACTCTTCAAAGCCGACCGCGAACTGAGGAAATGCCGGTAAGCTGTATAATGGGATGGATAGGGTTTTTTGAAATTTATTGCATATCTTAGTCATTTTTTGGAATTTTTGCACCAAATTTTCAACATGGGGTTTTTGGGACCCCTTCTCATGAATGCTGTCACTGTCATGGCATTACTCGGGCCCGAAGGGTGATTTTGCAGCCACTGCGTGAAATCACCTTTCTGGAATGATTAATGAAACGACACTGTCAGTGTTCATAAGGTGGGCTCTCAAGAAGCCTATTTTGAAAATTTGGTGGAAAAACTCCAAAAAAATGACTGTTTTACGAGCATGTGTTGCGCAGTTCCTACACAGGCTCGTAAGTTCGCGAAGTTTCAATATTTTCACTCCAGATTTTCAACATTGCCATTTTACCACACCTCCTTATGAGCAGTACATTTTTCACATCTCGCCCAAAATGTGTTTCCACCCATGTAGCGCACAATGACGCAGTCGGTGTGCGAAATCAATGTATGGGACACATTAAGAAAATCACAGTGACACTGTTCATGAGCAGAGGTCTTAAAATGGCTATGTTGAAAATTTGGTGAAAAATCCTAAAATGACTGTTTTACTTAGCATGGCTATGTAGTTCCTACGCCTCAGTAAGTTTCATGAACTTTCAATATTTTCAATCCAGATTTTCAACATTGCCATTTTATTACAGTTCCTTATGAGCGGTACAGCTGTCATTTGTCACATCTTGCCCCAAATCATGTTTCTGCCCATGTAGCGCACAATGGCGCAGTCAGTGTGCAAAATCAATGTATGGGACACATTAAGAAAATCACAGTGACACTGTTCATGAGCAGAGGTCTTAAAATGGCTATGTTGAAAATGTGGTGAAAAAATTCCTAAAAAGGACTGTTTTACGAGCATGCGTTGCGTAGTTCCTACACACGCTCGTAAGTTTGCAAATTTTCAATATTTTCACTCCAGATTTTCAACATTGCCATTTTATTACATTTCCTTATGAACAGTATAGTTTCCATTTTTCACATGTCACCCAAAATGTGTTTTCGCACATGTAGCGCACAATGGTGCTGTTGGTGTGCGAAAGCAATGTTTGGGACAGATTAAGAAAATCACAGTTACACTGTTCATGAGCAGAGGTCTTAAAATGGCTATGTTGAAAATTTGGTGACAAAAGTCCATAAAATGACTGTGTTATGGTGAGCATTGCACAGCTTCCACACACCCTCGTAAGTTCATGACTTTGTAATATTTTCAGTCCAGATTTTCACCAGTGGCATTTTTCCACACTTCCTTATGAACAGTACAGCTGTCATTTTTCACAACATGGCCGAAATGTGTTTTCACACTTTCAGCGCAGAAGTGCGTGGTCGCTGTGGGAAATCATTGTTCGGAACAGATAAAGAAAATCACAGTGACACTGTTCACGATCAGAGGTCCCAAAATGCCTGTGTTGACAGTCTGCTGTAAAAAATCCCCAAACTAATTACATTATGGGTATGCGTTGCACAGTTTCTATGCATGCTCATGACTTCACCAGTTTTTAAATATTTTTACTGCAGATTTGCAACATTGCCATTTTTTAAACCTCCCCGTGAACAGTGCAGCTGTCATTTTTTACATCCTGTTCGGAATGTTTTTGCACCTGTGGTGCTAAATGCCGTAGTCGCTGTGCATTAGCAGCTTTCAGCTAACAAACTGATATTGCCACTGTTCATGAGGTGGGGTCACAAAAAAAACATGTTGAAAATTTGGAATGAAAATACCAACGAATGCCTGAGGTATTAGGGTTTCCAACCATAATGCCCCACCCTGTAGAGAATGACAGGCATCAGGGATGTGACTTGGGATTCTTGCCTGTAATGCTCATACCATTCCACACCCTGCAACTAGTGAGAGGCATCTAGGTATGCCTTGGACTCTTCGGCCCCAAAGTTCACCCCATTCTCCTATACAGCACCCATCTCACTGTATTTCCTGATGGAATGGGGTGCACATAAGGGCCAAAGACCCCAAGGCACACCGTGGCACTTGTCAGTGTCTGCAGGGTGGGGTGTGGTGAAATGGCATGGCCGTTATGCCTGATGACCCAAAGGCACTCCCCAATGCCTGTCACTCTCTGCAGGGTGGTGGTGGGGTTGGCTTCAGTTCAATCCTTCACTGCCATTCCTATTACGCAGTTCTGTAACTTCTACACTACCACTGCCAATGCCAGCAAGCAAACATTCGGCATTGACAAATGCTTGTTTGTTTTTTGTTCATACTGTGACCTGGATTCTCCAAGTTTAGCAATCACACCATATCTCTTTTTACTTCCATTCTTAAAATAACCAGGATAGGGGGATACAGACTTATCTGGAGGGAATTAGCCTGGTGGTAACGGGGTGGAGCACTCTCTTCATAAGGAAAGGACTCACTGCGATGGACAAGGGGGCAAAACAGTATCACAGAGTGCATGTGGGTCAGGCTAGGGGAAAGGGGGAATTGATTCGCCCTGGGGGTGTGCTGCTTTCCCTCAAACAACTCACCGGAGCATGATATGAAGCTGTTTGAGGAAATTATAAGAGCAGTAACATCAGACAAGATCTTGTGTCACTCCAGTCTCCCAGGCATAGAATGGGAATTCAAGAAGGCTGATAGCAACTTTCAGACTGAATTCCTGTCCATCTTCAAGGACTGCTTTTTTTTATACTTTATTGTATTTCAATCACATGGCCATTCCACTGTTTATACATCAGTATTCCATTCTGAAGCAAACCACCGCACAGTCATCAGTGATTACTGGCAATCTCCACAGTCTATGCCTTAGTTTGGAAATATAATAAAATAAAGTCCCACACCTTTAAAGACTCCATTAATAAAAAGTTCCCCATAATTTGGACAATTGCATGTTAATACTGCCAGACAATAGAGCTACTGGTTTGGATCACAGTCTCTGTGAAAATGCTTCTTTTTAAACAAATAGAAAAACTAACAATAATATAAAATTATTAAAACCAATCAAAGCAGTAAAGGTAGCAGGAAAGTTTCTTATTCATATACATTTGATAAAAGTTATTTATGACCAGTGGCAATTCAAGTGAGTGCGAGATCCAGACCCAGAACCGAGGGCATTGTTCTCCCTTACAAGTAGCAGTGTTACAATTCCCCCCCTTTTCAAGCCTTCAGGAGTGGCAGAAGTTTCCATAGTTGACTTTGTCCAATCAACCCTCTCGGATGCCCTGGCATCCCTTATGTATCTCCAATATAATGGTTTCAATGCCTAAATCTGTCTCGCCTAGTCTTCGCCCGTCATCCATCTCGTCCATCTTTCCATGACTTTGGGCATTTTATCTCATGTTAGGTATGTCAACCTCTCCATCTCCTGAATTTCTCTCACAACTTTTACCCAGTCTGTAAAAGTAGGATGCTGTACCTTCAACCACTTACATGTATCTGCCTTGCCTACCGTGGCCACATAAATATACCACAGGTATTTGGCATCTACTCCTTTCACCGAATGAGGGGGCAGACCCAGTATGATATGACAGATCTAGAGGGGTATGCCTATTTGAAAGATGTCCTTCAGCTTTTGGATCACTTGTCTGATGAACCCCTCTAATTTTGGACATGCGTAGAAAACACGTGTATGCATGGCTTTAGATTCCCCACATTGTCTCCAGCACCCCCCACTATTTGTTTTGTCCTAGTTGGCTTTAAGATGGGGCATTAAGAAATACCTGACTCTGATTTTTCAAGCAAATTCTTGCCACCATGGTTATGACATGGTTCTGAATGCTCCTCCCCAAATCTGCTGCCAGTCTTTAGAAGCCAAATTGATATTGGCCTCTTCACACCATTTCCTTTCCAAGTATTGAACTTCATTTATTCTGCATCCTTGTAAAGACCAGTAAATGCTTGAGATCACCCCCTAAGGGCGGGGGGGGGGTCCATCATATGCTTCAAGGACTCATAGAATCATATAAATTTGATGGCAGAAAAGGACCTTTCTGATCCATCTAGTCTGCCTAACTCTCCCCTTTCACATACCCTGTCCCCACCTGCACCCACCCTCCCCACAATACTCAGTCCCATATGCCCATCCCATGCCCTCTTAAATTCCTCCACCATCTGAGCCCCCACCACTCCATCTGGCAGTCAGTTCCAGGACTCCACCACCCTGTCTGTGAAGAAATGTATTTCCTTGCAATGTGAGGCTCTGCCCTCTAGTTCTGGCTCTGTCTTTTCTCCTCAGCAGACCCCCTTCACCTACTTTATTGAGCCCTTTACATATCTGTGTTGGGTGAGCAGGTTCAAGCACTAAATGCGAGGAGCTGTCTGTATTCTTTGCTGACAAGGTGTCCTCTTTCAGGGATGAGGTATTTCTTGAAGGGGATGCATGGAGCGACCTGGCGAGTGCCAAAACGCTCGCTGTCTGGGATGAGTTGGAGCTGGTTGGGGTGGAGGAAGTGGTAAAAATAATCTTGAAGCTGTGGCCAACCCAATGTGAACTGGACCCAGGTCCGACCCGACTGTTGGTTGGATGTTTGGACCTGGTGGGACCTGTGATTGCTGGGGTTGTCTGGAGTTCTTTGAGGAGTGGAGTCTTCCCAACAGCCTTGAAAGGGGCCTTGGTTGGACCCCTTTTGAAAAAACCTTCCTTAGACCCAGATTGACTCAGCAATTATAGGCCAGTTTCAAACCTCCCATTTTTAGGGAAGGTTATTGAAGAAGTGGCAGCCTTTCAGCTTGAGAGACATCTTGTGTCTTCCTCTGCCTATGAGCCTTACCAGTCTGGGTTTTATGTGGGGCATAGTACAGAGACCGCCCTGGTGAGGGTGCTTTATGATCTCCTGGTGGTGAGGAACAGGAGAGACTGGACTGTCTTGGTCCTCCTGAACCTCTCTGCAGCATTTGACACCATGGACCATGAGGTGTTACTTGACCGCCTGTGGTTCTGGTGTGGCTTGTCTGGTAATGTCATCAACTGGTTCAGGTCATACCTGACAGGCAGAGTGCAAAGGGTGGCAGTGGGGTTAGCCTCATCTAACCCAAAGCCTCTGTGCTGTGGGGTCCCGCTGGGTTTGGTTTTGTCACCCTTGCTGTTTACAGTGTACATGCTGCCACTGGGGAACATTATCAGGTGGTACAGGCTGGGTTTTCACTGCTATGCAGATGATACCCAGCTGTACCTGTCCTGTGCGCCCAATACCTGGGTGTTGAACTCTGTATTTAACAACTGCCTAGATGAAATCCAGGCTTGAATGACTCAAAGCTGGCTTAAGCTCAACCCAGACAAGACAGAGGTACTTGCTGCGGATCCAGTTCATTGGGGCGGAGGGCGCTGTGAGGGGTTACCACCTGATCTTGTGTTGGGAGGTGTTCCCCTTACTCTATCTAGACAGGTGAAAGATTTGGGCATGATTCTGGATGATGGTTTGACATTTGATGCTAGGTGTTGGCCATCTTCAGGAGTGGATTTTACAATCTGCATAACATTGCATGAATCCGAACCCAGATCCCGCTGGAGGATCTGACCACACTTGTGCATGCTTTTGTCACTTCCAGGTTGGACTATTGTAATGCCCTGTACCTAAGGTTATCTGGGGGCAAACTCCACAGGCTGCAGCTGGTGCAGAATGCAGCGGCAAGATTATTGAATGGGGCGAGTCAGAGTGATCATATCACCCTGGTCCTCCATGGACTGCACTGGCTGCCAGTCCGGTGGAGGATTATCTTCAAGATAGGGCTCCTGACCTATAAAACCCTACATGTACAGGAACCTGTCTATCTGTAAGATCTTCTTGCCTCCTACCGCCCACTCCAGGCACTTCGTTCTGCCAGGGGAAGCCTCCTTGGAGTTCTCAGAGTGAGGTTGCGGCATTCTGGGGATAGGGCATTTTCGGTGGCTGCACCCACTCTGTGGAACTCCTGTCCTGGATATTTAAGGGAGGCTCCCTCGGTAAAAGCCTTTAAGAGGGCATTAAAAACGTATCTGTGTAAGTTGGCTTTTAATGATTGATTGGTTTTTAATGGGATGGATGGATTTTAAGTTTGTGTTGAGCTGCTGTTTATATGTATCTTGTTATTGATTTGTTCTGTACAGCGCCCAGAGTCTACGGAAATGGGCGCTTTATAAATAAAATATCTATCTATCTATCTAAAGGTTTCAATCATACCCCCCCTTCCCTCCTTGTTTCCAGCATGTACAGATTCTGTTCCTTACACCTCTGCTCATATATCTTTCCCTGCATACCCTGCACCATCTTTGTTGCACTTCTCTGAACCCTCTTCAATGCATCTGTATCCTTGTGGAGATGTGGTCTCCAGAAATGAACCCCATACTCTAACTGTGGCCTCACCCTGGCTTTGTAGAGGGGCATTATATCCACCCTCCTTCTGCTAGTAATGCCCCTGCCTATGTATGCCAGCTTTTCATTGGCCTTTCCCACTGCTCTACTACATTGGAAACCTACCTTAAGGTTTGAGGAGACTTTTATCCCCAGATACCATTCTTGTTCTTATTCTTTGATTTCCTCCCCCCACCCAGCATGTACCCTGCTTGTGTGTTTTTCCTCCCTAGTTGCATCGCAGCACACTTCTTGGCATTATATTTCAGTTGACATTTCCTGGCCCGCTCCTCAAGCATCCTGAGGTCCCTCCTCATGTCTTCCACCCCCTCCGAGGTGTCCACCATACTACAGATTTTTGTATCATCGGCAAATAGGCACACCCTCCCTATCAAACCCTCTGCAATGTCACTGATATAGATGTTGAAGAGAAGCGGACCCAAAACTGACCCATGTGGCACTCAACTCCTAACCCTTGCCATCTCAGAGTGCACCCCATTAAACACTACCCTCTGAGTTCTCTCTGCTAGCCAGGCCTCCACTCAGACTGCTATTTTCCCGCTCAACCTTATGCTTTCCATCTTGCTCACCAAACTCCTATGAGGGACAGTGTCAAAGGCCTTGCTGAAGTCCAGATAGACCATGTCTACTGCCCCTCCCTGATCCATGACCTGTGTCACCCAATCAAAGAACTGAATTAGGCTGGTCTGGCATGATTTCCTTTTGGTGAAGCCATGCTGTCTGCTGTCTTGCAAGCCACACTCCTCCAGGTAATTCACCACCCTCTCCTTGATTAATGCCTCCTTTACCTTCCCCACCACAGACGTGAGGCAGACTGGGTGGTAGTTCTCCTTCAGCTCCCTGCTACTTCCCTTATGCAAGGGCACTATGTTAGCCCTCCTCCAATCCTCTGGCACCCTCTCCGTATCCAGAGAAAGGTTGAACAGCCTTGTCAAGGGTGTGGTCAGCTCGTCCCTCAATTCCTTGATCACTCTGGGGTGCAACTCATCAGGCCCCATTGCCTTGTCCATCCTTGGTCTACCCAGCTCAACCCTGACCCTATCCACAGTGAATGGGCTCTGATCAACCCATTTGTCCTCCTTCCCCTTAGGTGCTAGTACTGGACCCCTGCCTTCCACCTCCTCCGTGAACACCAAGCTAAAATATTCATTTAGTGCCTCTGCCTTTTCGTAGTCCTGCTCCAAATTTATACCTCCTCCCCCCCCCCAGTCTAGCAATCCCCTGCCCTGCTCTTTTCCTCTCCCTCACATATCTGAAAAATGTTTTATCCCCCCTCCTGGCCCTTTTGGCTATTTTCTCCTCAGTGGCTGCTTTTGCTCTTCTGATCTCCCTCCTTGCCAGACTCCTCTTTTCACTATGCTCCTCCCTATCCTCATCTCTAAGTGCTATCTTAAATTTTCTGAAAGCCTGCCTCCTTTCCCTGACTGCCCACCCATCTCCCTAGTGAATCAGAATGGTTTCCTCCCCCTGTTGCTCTTCCTGACCTTTTTTATGCACATTTCTGCAGCTTTCTGAATGCTTCCCCTGATAGCTTTCTAGAGTTCCTCCTCTGCCCCAATCTTCTCTGTACCTTCCATTTTTTCCCCAACTATCTTTCTCATCTTATTAAAGTCTGTATGTCTGAAGTCCATGACTGTCGTATTAGTCTTACTTGTCTCCCTTCCTTCCTGCCCTGACCCTGAACTGTACCGCGCTGTGGTCACTGGCGCCCAAAGCTTCTCCCACCCGCACCTCTGCCACACCCTCCTCATTAGTCAGGACCACATTCAACAAGTTGCTTCCCCTCATTGGCTCCCTGACCAACTGTTGAAGGAATACCCCCCTGCAGCTCGGCTAATACCTCCCTGCTCCTTGCAGATGCTGCATCTGGGACTTCCTAGGCAACATCTGGGAGGTTCAGGTCACCACTAGTAGCAGGTCACCTTTCTGTGCCAGCCTTGTGATTGCCTGAGTTAGCCATCTATCATCTTCCTCTCCTTGCAGAGGTGGCCTGTATACCACCCCAGTTGGAGATTCAACTATCTTCCTAGCTAGTGTTACCCACAGCAGCTCAGTCTCCCCTTCCTCCTCCTGCCCTTCAGTAATACTGATGCCTTCTCTGACGTATAAGTCAACCCTCTCTTCCCCCACTTTTTGCCTTTGCTGTCCCTTCCGAACAGCCTATAACATGGAATGGTTGTTTCCCAGGTGTGACGCTCTGTCCACCAGGTCTCATTTATTGTGACTAAATTTAATCTCTCATCTCTCAAGATGGCCTCCAGGTCCAACATCTTATTTCCTAAACTCCTGGTGATTGCTGAAAATCCCTTCCACCAGTCTTCCCCTTTGTTCCCCTTGCAACCATCACCCTCTTGTCTAGCCATGTAGTGCTATCCTGGGGAGGGGGGGGCTGGTAGCCCTCCCAAACTTTCCTCCTTGTGAAGCACATTTGTCCCCCCACCCCCCCCACCTAGTTTAAATTGTAGGTATCTGCTATGTCTTCTCCAAGCTTGCATTCCAGTACTGCTATCCCTCCTGTTCAGGTGCAGTCTTTCTGGTGCAAATAGGCTCTTGTTCCCCCATGTAGATCTCCAGTCCCCTACCAAGCCATATCCCATTTGCTCACACCACCCCACCAGTTACTCATTGAACTCCCTAATCCTCGACTTCCCATCAATGCTTGCCCTCTGTGCTGGTAACACCTCTGAGAATGACATTGATTTAAACCCCAGACTGCTACAGTATCTAACTAAAGCTCTGAATCTAGCCTGCACCTCCATCAGGCTACTTAGTGCCAGGTCATTGTTTGCAGGTGGAACAACAGGTGCATTTTTTCATTCTGCTGCCTCCCCCTTGAGGGGATATAATGAATTACCTTTGCTGCTGTCTTGCCTGGCAGACACTCCACCCACACTGCACTGTTTTTTGTCTCCCCTTCCCCCCTCACCCAATTCCTTTTATTATAGAGTCCTCAACCAGTAGGACCCTGCTTTCCATCTCCTTCTGAACGCATCTCCCTACCATCCTTTCCCCAACCCCCTGCATCCTATTTCCTACCTTATTATCAATACCCCCTTTTCCCATTTCACTTCCTCAAGCACTATCCTCACACTGTGCTCTCCCAGCTTCTTCGCTCTGCACACCCCCAGCTTTGCGCCCCCCCCCGGCTCTATCTGGCAGACTGCCTGCCTGTGCCCCTCCATTTCTAACTTTTCCCCTCCCTGTTTATCTGTCCCTGCCCGTGGCCTGCTTGTTTTTCCCTGGGGACCTCCCTTTCTCTCCCATCCAGCTTTGCTCCTGTGAGCCCAAGCACACTGTCCCCCCCTCCTTCTGGGCTTGCCTGTTGGCCTTACCTGATATGGCCTCCCCCTTCTCCAATTGTTCTGCCCTTCCTTCATGCTTGCCTCTCCTTCTTCCCCTGTGTGCTTTACAGCTCCGCTTTTCCCAATCCCCCCCCCCGTTTAGCACCTCTAGATGCAAATCTGTTCTTCTGTTCTAAGCCCACTGCCTGTACCCCTCTAGCCAGTAATCCTCCCCTTGCTCCCTCCTATCTTATCCTCTGCACAGGCTTCGTACCTTTATACTGTATCACCTGCCATTTCCCCAGGTTTCTCTTGTGCCCATTGCTGCCCTTATCTGGGATTCCTGTATCTCATCTGGTGCTTTCCCCTACCCCCTCCCCTTGTATTTTTGCTCCCCAACCTTCCTCCAGTCCCCACCCCATCTTCCCCTTCCTGCTGCTGAGTTTGCTCCTTGTTCCCCTGCAGCTCCCTTTTTGACTGTGGCTTGTTCTACCACAGGAACCCCCACTTGCTGCTATAGCTCTCTCGGCGTGACCCCTCATGTCCCCCATCTACTTCCTCTCCCTTTCCCAGCTTAGTGCCCATCTCAGCCATCCCACCTCCTCCCTTAGCTGTGCAATCTGCCTACATACCATACATTTCCCCATTTTCCAGGCTAGATTCAGTATCATGGCAGACCCACAACCAGTACACCCTACCACCCTCCTAAAGATGCCCCCAACCCTTGAAGCATTGGGACCCTGCCCTGGATATGCCCTCACCCTGCTCCATTTGCCATTCCAATGTGGTTCCGTCCCATATTCTCCTCTTGCCTGTGTAAAGCTTTTGGTTTAGGCCCAGGGGAGAGATTTTCCCTGTTTAAAAGCTATGTGTTTCCACACCTTGTGGCTTTGATACTTCTGACCAGGGAATGAAATGGGCTGCAACTGGCAGTCCTGTCCACCAATTGTAAGGTAGCTCCTCCCCTATAAATGTGAAGCACTCCAGAGTGGGAGCGATGGGGGAAGGTGGGGTCTGGAGCCCCTACCCCGACCCTCGCGAGAGTCAATCATCCCTTACTCTTTCCCCACCGAGACCTCTCTATCCCCACACAAAGGTACAAGGCCAAACTGCAACTTTCTGTCTGAGCTCACACAGTAACAGCTCCAAAAATTCAAAGAGCACAGATTAAATATCACAGCCCAGAATTTCACTCAGTAACAGTTGTAACTCACAGCATTGATTTAAATCCCCACCACCTTATCCCCTCACAGCACAAACAATTCCAATATCAAAATTAAACAGAAAATAAAAAAAACAACAGCACTTCCTTGAACAGCTCTCTTACTTCTGCTGCTCCCCAGTGATTCTGTGAGCTAAGATCTTGAGTGCTTCTAAAGCTGCACATCTATCAGGGTACTACAGTAGGTTTGACACACCCTTCACCTTACTCTCAGTAGTGGGGATGAGGTCCTTGGAGATGGAACCAGTGGGGGGGCAGTGACTAAAACCAGGTAAAATTCTCCCTGGTAAAAGAGAAAATGTAAGCTTGATCTCAGCCACCAGGACCAGAAACTTTAGGAATGCAGACTTTCCCATGATGAAGGATCTGCTGTCCAAGGGTTATGGAGTGGCTGCATAAAGCCAGTAGTGCAAAGCACATATGATGTTATTTGAAGAATATGCTTAAAACAGCTGCACAATTCTACATTCCTATAAGCTATAAGGAAAAAGGGCTAAGAAATGCCAGCCTATCTGTTCAACAGTGATGTAGAACAACTGATTCTGAACATAAGGAGGGATTTAAAGATGCTTGAAAAATGGTCTGGGATGCGGCAGCTGAAATGTAATGCCAATAAGTGCTCTGTGATGAACTTGGGGAGTAGGGACAGAAGAGCAGGGTACACCCTAGGTGGGGAGGAAATTAAAGTAACAGAACAGGAGAGGGATCTAGGGATCATAGTTTCCTCAAACCTTAAGGTAGGAATCTAATGTAGCAGGGCAACGGGAAAGGCCAATGGAATGTTGGCATGCATAGGCAGGGGCATTACTAGCAGAAAGAGGGATGGGGTTCAGTTCTGGAGGCCACATCTTCACAAGGATATAGATGCATTGCAGAGGGTTCAGAGAAGGGCAACCAAGATGGTGCAGGGTATGCAGAGGAAGTTATACGAGCAGAAGTGTAAGGATCTGGATCTGTACATACTGGAGACAAGGAGGGAAAGGAGAGACATGACTGAAACTTTTAAATATGAAAGGGGCTCAATAAGGTGGGAGAAGAGGGTTTTCTCAAGAATAAGGAGGGGGTCGAAACTAGAGGGCAAAGCCTCAGACTGCAAGGGAAAAAATACAGGGGCAATGTGAGATGGCGTTTCTTCATGGAGAGGGTGGTGAAGCCCTGGAACAGACTACCAGATGGAGTGGTGGAGGCAAAATCGGTGGAAGAATTCAAGAGGGCATGGGACAAGCATATGGGGCTGATTATCAGGGGGAGGGTGGGGGGAAGGGCAGACTAGTGGGGCTAGCATGGTCCTTTTCTGCCATCAAGCTTCTATGATGATAAAGAAGGTCTATAACTGCTGGAAAGATACTTTTTTTTGTTATATATATCTATATCTACTTGAGAGGGAGCAATATTAGACTTGATTCTCTCAAATGGAGATGGAGAGAGGATCACAGATGTAGAAGTGGGTAGCCATCTGGGAACTAGCGACCATCGAACAGTATGGTTCACAATAAACACAGCAAGTGAGTCAAGCCATACAAGGACAAAAGTACTGGACTTTAGGAGGGCTGACTTTGCCAAAATGGGTGAGTGCCTAAGGAATGCACTAGCAAATGGGCAGGAAGGAGGGTGGAAGAACAATAGGAATAATAAAACTGCCATCACAGAGTAACGAGCTTTGTGTGAAGCAAATAAACAAAACAAGACGATATAAGAAACCACTATGGTTCTCAAAGGAAGTGGCAGTGAAGGTTCAAGAGAAAAAGAAAGCATTCAGGAAGTACAAGGAATCGCAGAAGGAGCAGGACAGAGAACTGTATCAGTTAAAGCAAAAGGAGGCTGGGAAGGCAGTCAGAACAGCAAAGGCCCAAACTGAGGAGAAGATAGCCAACTCAGTTAAGAAGGGGGATAAAACCTTTTATAGGTACATCAAGGAGCAAAGGAAGACCAAGGGAGGGATAGTGAGGCTTAATAAAGGGAGGAGGGTGGGCAGAGGAGACTGTGAAAAGGCAGAGATACTAAACAAATATTTTTGCTCAGTATTTACAAATGAAGAGGAGGTACATAAAACAAACAGTAGTAACACTCTGGATACAGAAGTTGATACCAGCCCATTTACAGAAGAAAGGGTTCTGAAAGAACTCTTAAAACTGAAGGTGGACAAAGCAATGGGGCCTGATGGGATTCATCACAGAATTCTAAAAGAGCTAAGGGTAGAACTAGTGACACCACTGACTACCCCTTTAACAAATCATGGGATGATGGGGTGGTACCGAGGACTGGAGGAGGCAGATGTGATTCCCCTTCACAAAAGTGGGAGCAAGGCAGAAGCAGGAAACTACAGACCTGTTAGTTTAACCTCAGTGATAGGAAAATGATGGAATCACTTCTGAAGGAAAGAACTGTCGAGTATCTAGAGGCCAGAGGGGCACAGGACCCTAGGCAGCATGGATTCACAGCGGAAGGTCATGCCAGACAAATCTGATAGATTTCTTTGACTGGGTGACCAAAGTAGTAGATCAGGGAGGGCTGTGGACATGGCCTACCTGACTTTAGCAAGGCATTTGACACAGTCCCACACAAAGATTAATATACAAGTTAGCCAGCCTGGGAGTGGGTCCCAAGATGACAGCCTGGGTAAAAATTGGCTGGAGAATAGGACACAGAGGTAATAGTAAATGAGTCACTCAGAAGAAGGAGGGTTACTAGTGGGATACCGCAGGGTTCAGTATTAGGACCGGTCCTCTTCAATGTCTTTATAAGCGACATTGCAGAAGGACTGGAAGGAAAAGTATGTCTCTTTGCAGATGGCACTAAGATCTGCAACAGAGTTGATGCACAGGGTGGGGTGGAAAGGATGAGAAGGGACTTGCAAGGTTAGAGGAATGGTCAAATGTATGGCAACTTAGATTCAATGCTAAGAAGTGCAAGGTAATGCACCTGGGAAACAAAACCCAGGGAAGAAGTACACAATGGGGGTGAGATACTAACAACAACAAAAATGGAAAGGGACCTGGGGGTAGTCATATCAGATGACCTAAAGGTGGGCAAGCAATGTGAGAGGGCTGCAAGGAGGGCTGGGGGATACTGGGATGCATAGGAGAGCATCACCAGTAGAAAACGGAAGTTATTATCTCTCTGTACAGACAGCTGGTGAGACCCCATCTGGAGTACTGTATGCAGTTCTGAGACCCAATCTCACAAGACATGAGCAGGATGGAAGCTGTCAGAGGAGGCAACTAAAATGATGCAGGGTCTGCACGGAAGACATATGAAGAGACTTAGGGAGCTTAATATGTATAGCCTCAAGGAAAGGAGGGAGGGGACATGATAGAAACTTTCAAGTACCTCAAGGAATCAACAAAGTCCAAGAGGAGCATCTTTCAAAAAAAGAGGTATGCAAGGAACAAAGAGGGCACAATTTGAAGATGGTAGAGGCGGCTCAGAGGTAATTGGAAGTATTTTTTCCACAGAGAGGTTGTGGATGCATGGAGCAGCCTTCGGGAGAAAGTTGTGGAGTCAAAATCAGTGGTGGAATTCAAGCATGCATGGGACAGTCATAAGGCAATTCTGGGGGGTTGGGGTAAGAAGAAGTAGGCTGCTGGTTAACTAGGATCTGCAGCTTATCCAGTAGGTAGGGAAATGGGCAGACTGGGTGGGCCAAGCATTCCTTATCTGCCGTCAAATTCTATGTTTCTATATCTAGATATATATATTGATTTTTTCTTGCAAGACAACACTTACAGAAAAATACAGCCACAGGTGACTCAAAATAACCACAAAAGTAAAAAATTAAAGAGTACATTTGTCAGATCTTAATAAGGAATCACCCCATTTGATACAGCATAGGGGGAAGTAACTATACTTGTATGTCAAAACATTTTTCTGTTGCATGCAGCCCAAGGAAGATCCAGGAAATCTGGCATATAACCAAAAAAATAATACAAAAAAATATGTATTAACCAGGCTGATCTACTGGTCTGTCAAATCCCGCTTTAAATATCACAAAAAAACAAATGATTCCAGATCGTTCCCATAAAGTACCAGAGAGAAATACAAAAATAAGTGAGCAACAATACCCATCATCCTGGTGTCTGATCACAAAATACTAAATCAGCCCTCAAAACTCTTAGATGTAGTCATGATTAGTGGGTAGAAGATATAAAGTAATCAACATGTCCACACAGTTCAAACCATGCAGGCTGGAAGCATTGTTCTGGTGGGCGCTACCTCCCAATGTCAGTTTTGATGCATGCCAAAGAGTTTGTGTTGTAGCTGGGAAACATTAACTCAGGCATATGAAGCGCCCTTCCCTTTAAAGCAGACCCACCAGCTATAAATCCCAAACCCACCAGAAGACTGTAGTTATAAAACAAAATATCCCAGTCCACCTCTTCCTCAAAAAATGTAAGACAGCTGTAGTGTTTATTAGGGGCTATTATACAATGGCAAGAAAGAAGCTTGTACTGTGATTGGTCAATCTGGGGCTGGACCCATGGCATTATCCCAGCATAACACCACAGCTCTAGTGTCAGGCTCTTATTTCTTTTATTTTTTCTATCTCCTGTTAAGAAACAAATATATGTTTCCACACTAATAAAAACATTCTTTAAAATTATTTTTTTATTCTATATATAACAACAAGCCATTGTATAATAGGAATAATGTACTCCAGGGTGTGTGTCGTGCTGGGATAACACCATGCCTAGTGTATTGGACGCACTTGGCCTGCGGCCTCATGCCCAACGCCCCAGACGTGGCATTATCCCAGCACGACACACACCCTGTCATGCATTATTCCTTTAATAAAGCATACCAGCAATACTTCACAATCTTTAAGCCATATTGCTTGAAAATTATCAGTCTTCCTCTAGGTCTTCGTCCATAACATCCTGCTTCAGCTCCTATTCAGTCACTCCCAAAATGTTCTCCACATTGCTAGGGGCATGAAACATATACATTTTGTCTTTCCACACCAACATTAGTCTGGCCAGAACAGCAGCAGCTGATGCAACACTTTTAGCTGTCGTAGTTGGCTCCATACACCATCAAAAGATTTGTAACATTGGCAAGTGCCATAAGACAAATCAGGTAAGACAGAAATATCTGCATCACCATACTGAAGTTGGCGTCATCTTCTGGCCATCAAGAGGATCCCGTCTCTCTCACCTACTCCAGTACGCACAATGATGAAAGCTCTGGGGGATGCAGATTCAGAGAACCCTCATCAAGGAGTGAGACAGTAAGCCTTCTCAAATGCGAGCAGGGGGTTGTCACCTATGAAACCAAGCAAGTCAGGCAGAATAGTACAGATAAAGCTTAGATTGTCCTCTCCCTCCACCGATTCCAGCAAACCAAGTAGCCTGATGATCCTTTCACAGACTTGGTTCTCGACCAGCTGTAGACATTGGTGCAGAAGGGAATTATATTTTATTATTTCCATAGCCATGCACATTGATTAACTTACATTAGTTTCCATTTTGGAGACTGCCTGGTCCAATTCATCCACCTTTACTTCAAGTGCTGTCATTCTGGGGTGAGATTATTGAATTTACAGTCTAGATCTTGTACTGTCCTCACTAGCTGCCCCAGAGTGGCATTGACCATCACCAAAGTTACCTCCTCTTCCATACTACTACTTGAAGCTCCTGTCAGAGTACCTTGTGCAGGCCTCTCCTTGTGTCTTCCTTTTGACTGGAAGAAATCAGTTGGTGCAGCCATCTCTCCCTTTGATTTTCCCATTGAACTCGTCAGGACAGATCACTGTTGGAAAGGAAGACTGTAAATTCAGCAAAAGTTGCCAAAAACATATAGAAGATAAATGTGTTCTAATTTTCTCACCAGAGCACATCGAAAACGTACTTCCCGCATGGCTGCTCAGCAGCGCCTCTCTGAAAGAGACATTTTGCTTTTAGACCAGAAGAGTAAAAAGCAGCATTGCGGGACTGAAAAAGTAAATCATGATGGGGTGTGCATTAAAGGATTAACGATGCATGCCCCAGGGGCATAGTAAGACATGAGGCCAAAGGCCCAGTGTCCCTACGCCTGTGGAAAGTGCATCATTAATCCTTTAATACCCAGGGGAATTGGTAAATCATTAATCATGTTTTTTGAAGGTCAGTCATAACAAGTCATTTTAATCATCAAATGTTGCCGTGTGATCATCCAGAGAGATAATGATTTAAGATCATCAACAATGTAAGTTTCAAATCACCAACTGATGATTATTGATTATTTTTGAAAGCTTAAGTCAGCATGATGGATTTTGATGATCTGTGGATGACCAAATGATGATTGCTGATGATCATTGATGACTGTAATAGTTTTGTATTATAATTAGCCTCATGAGTGATACCCCAAAATTACTGTTCCTAATGTGAAAATATGAACATCAAATATCAACAAAAGCAAATAAATTATAATGTAAATCATGTGAAGTCAAGTTTTAATTCCTTTAGGAAAAGAAAATGCAGTGTTTAGTGTAGTGTACACATTTGCATAACTGATTTGCATATTTCAGTAGCACAGTTTATTAAACAAATTATGGTAATGTCTATGTTTGAAATAATTTGCCTTGACAGTAGTATTTTGCCAACTTTTACAAAAGATTGTGAGCAGAAACCAGGAACTTGTAGGAACTCGGCATAACCATAAAAGGAACCATTTAAAGGAGATATATAAACTGATTAGAGCCCTTACAATAGTAAGTAAGATATGGGGTATCAGACTAAGTATAATTGAAGGCAGTGTGGTTGTATAAAACATGCATCATAGCTAATGACATCAGTAAAGATGTCTGAATAAAAAATACAATAAAGTTCAAAAGTATAGAAAAAGATACATTGATTTTTAAAATTTATTACAGTACTCTTGACCATGGGAAATCATGAAAAATCATAAAGATACTGTATGTGATCATCATTAATTATAATATCCATTTCCATAACATGATGATTTTTGATTGGCTGCCCTTTAATGTTCCTGTTTGAACATTGTTAGCTATGATACATCATCATAAAATCATCTTTTCAGCTGGGTACACACCCGAGTGGCTTAGTGCGCTTATAACATGGCTTATTGTAGGTAATGAGGTTTTCCAGAGTTCATAATGAGATCTAGTTTCTGACCATCATGCATTACTAATATTTTTAATGCACAGTCATGTGACTGCTGTCTTCCAATGAGGTCTCTGGATTTATCCTTGCCATTTTGTAACTAGAATTCAAATAGTCAAGGAAGGTCTGAGAGCCAGGATAGCAGCAGGAGCAGCAAACAATACCAAATTCCTCTTCAAGTTCATAAAAGGAAGAAGGACAGTGAAGGAGGGGATTAGGCCTTTGAAAATGGGGTGGTGTAGGAACCTGTGAGACTGTGGGATGATTGGAGGTGATGGATGAGATTCTTAAAGAATACTAAATGTCAATGTTCACCAAAGGGATCCTGGTAGGGGAGTGGGCTCACTTGGAAAGGATTATAACATCAAGGCTAGCTACAGTGTAGCCATTTGACATCATGCCTGTTTTGGTAGACAACTACCTGGCAAACAGCAAGCCAGTTGAGTTCAAGAGGCAGAGGGGATACATCCCAGAACCATAATGGAGATAAAAAATTATACAATGGTACTGTTAAATCCACAAATCTGATTTGCTGAATGGCACCTTTCAAGCATGGTAAATCCTACCATTACCCATGCAAAAGGTACCAGTTAGATGCATATAGAATCACCCTGTTGTTGAAATTACTCCGACCCCCGGACCAAGAACTTTAAACACTGATAACTACCATATTGGATCACTGCTAAGCTGTGTCAGCGAAGCAGGAAATTCAAAATGAAACTGCCATCCCAAAAGAAATGACTAAAAAAACTTACCCAAGTAAGTGTAAATCAAGCCTCCAAACCCCTTTTCTTTAACCCTTTGTATTTGTAAAATACAGCCACTCAGCACATACTGTAGATAACAGCTTGACAACTTGGAGCCAGAGACACTTGGCTCTTAGTGAACAGCACGGTTTAGTCACTGTCACAAACACTAGGCTGAGAAAGTGTAAGAAAAACAATGTGATTTTTTTATTAAAGAAAAAGAGAGAGAGAGAGAGATGGAAAGAAATGTATCCACGAAAGGCCCTTCACTGATTACAGCCTGCTACCCATGTAAAAAAAATACTGTTTCCCTATAGTTTTTCTCTCTGTCCCTCTTGCTGAAACAGCACTCCTCGCCCTCTCCGCCTCCCAGGCAACTATCCCTTTCTGAGTTTCTGCCATACTAACAAGAAGTAACATTAAAATTAAAAGCTGTAAATCATAATCCAGGAAGGCATGGGTACTGGATGTGGTCCTGGCAGACAGTGACCAGATTGGGGGCCTGAAGGTAAGGACCCCATTGGCGGGGAGTGACCATGCCACGGTCTAGTTCTGCCTGGACCTAGGAGGGGTAGAAGGCTGCACAAAGACGGAAGTAACCGACTTCAGGGGGGTGGATTTTAAGGAAATGGGAAGGATCCTTAAGGAGCATTTGGATGGGATTGGATCAGACATGGACGCTGATAGTAGGTGGGAAATCATCAGGAGAGAGGGTGTAGGATGCTACCAGCACCTGTGCAAGAGTAAGACGAAAATCGGTGGGCCCAAAACCTGTTGGTGGACCAGGGAGGTCCAGGAGGTGGTGCGGGGAAAGAAAGCAGCCTATAAACAATTCAAGTGCTCAAGGAGTGAAAGGGATCAAGGGGAGTACGAGCTGATGGCTAGAAGGACCACTAGAGTGGTGAGGGTGGCTAAGGCAAGGAAGGAGCAGAATCTGGCCAGGGAAATTAGGAGAGGGAACAAGGGGTTCTTTAGATACAATGGGGAAAAACGAAGGGTGAAGGGGAAGATTAGCAGGATTAAATCAGGGGAGAGATGGGCACAAGACCCAGGGGAGCAGGCTGAGGTACTAAATGAGCACTTCACCTCAGTTTTCACCAGGGAAAATGGGGGTGCTGCATCATACATGGGAGGAGACAGAGATACTGAGGAGGGGGGGACCCTTACCGATCGGCAGGTCTGGGGAGAGGGGGAGGCATCACTGGCAGGTGGGAGGGCTAAGCAGGAGAAGGGGACAGTGGAAATCACAGCAGAGAGAGTGAGGAAGCCCTCAGCTCCTTAAGATGGAGAAAGCACCGGGCTGGATAAATTACATCCCAGAGTGCTGAAGGAACTTGCAGATGTCCTGGCAAAACCCCTGGCAGAGCTTTCACCATCTCTCTGAGGACAGGGTGGGTGCCCCAAGACTGGAAGGTGGCGCATATAGTGCCTATCCACAAGGGGGGATCAAGGGAGGTGGCAGGGAACTACAGGCCTGTCAGCCTGACATCGGTGGTGGGCAAGGTGATGGAGGGCATTGTCAAGGAGAGGCTAGGGGGACCTGGATAAGTCAGGGTGCCTGGACGATAGACAGCATGGATTCATCCCAGGAAATCGTGTCAGACAAACCTGGTGGAGTTCTATGACTGGGTGACAAGTGCCTTGGACCTGGGTAGACCAGTGGATGTCCTCTTTCTAGACTTCAGCAAGGCATTTGACTCTGTTCCTCACGTGGGTCTGTTGGATAAGCTGGGAGAAATGGGGGTGGGGAACCAGATGATCAGATGGATAGGCAATTGGCTCCAGGACCGGACCCAGAGGGTCTTAGTTGGTTGGATAGTCTCATCCCCAAGGAGGGTCATTAGTGGGTCCCACAGGATCAGTCTTGGGCCCTTCTGTTCAACGCCTACGTATCTGACATAAGGACAGGAATCAGGGTGAGATGAGTCTCTTTGCAGATGACTCGAAACTGGGGTGGTGGTGGATGGGGAGGAGGGAGGGTGGCCCTACAGGGGACCTGGAGGCTCTGGAAAGATGGTCTAGAAAGTGGAAGCTGAGGTTCAATGCAGGAAATGCAAGGTACTCCACCTGGGGCCAGAAACCCAGGCCAAGTGTACACCCTGGGGAAATGCTACAAGTCTCGATGGCTGAGAGGGACCTGGGGTGGTGGTGGATTCAAGATGAACAACTCTGAGACTTGTAGGAGGGCAGCAGCCAAGGCCAACAGGATGCTGGGATGCATCGCTAGGGATCACCTTCAGAAGGAGGAAGTGATACTCCTCTGTATAACGCTTGGTGAGGCCGCACCTTGAGTACTGCGTGCAGTTTTGGAGGCCACACTTAAAGCAGGACATTAACCTCCTGGAGAGGGTCCAGAGGACAACCAAAATGATTTGGGGATTGGGGACAGGACCTATGAGGAGGGCTCGAAGAGCTAAATATGTACACATTGGAAGAGAGAAGGACCGGGGAACATGATAGAGGTCTTTAGGTACATGAAGAGGGTAAATAGGGGAGGAACAGTCAGGGTGCTTCGAAGGAAGGAGGAAGGGGCCACTAGAGGGCATGGGTGGAAGCTGGAGGGGGGAAGATTCAGGGGAGAAAGGAGGAGGTGCTACTTCACTGAGAGGGTGGTGGAGCCATGGAATGCACTGCCTAGGGGGCTGGTGGAGGCAGAGACAGTGGAGGGGTTCAATGAGGGGGTGGGACAGGTACAGGGGAAGGGTTCTGGAAGCAAAATCCAATGCAGCAAGAATATCCAGAACTGGGAAGGGAGAAGCCAGAGAAGGCGAGAGGGACAGCAAGGTCAGCACCCAGGCTGGGGACTGACCAAACGAGCAGACACGAAAGACCGTTAGGACTATTCTGCTGGCATTTTAGTATGTTAGTATGTTAGTATAAGGAAAAAATCTATAACTGTGTAGAGGGGTGAGGCACAAATGAATACTTCCTGTTGTTCTCCTAGCTGCTGAGTGAACTATTTTGTATGCCCCCTTTACGGTGACACCAACACAGCGAACTACAATCCTGTTGGCAAAATAGACTCGTTGATGATAGGTCGTTGTGTTGGTGTGCCTAAGACAGGGGGTACACTGTCTCCTGGTCCTGCAGTCCCACCTTGAAGTAATCCTGACTGTAGTTAGGAATCCTTCAGTCAGGGGGGTGGGGGCAGAGTCCCCCTCATGGGGGGTTCGGAGGCAAAGCCCCCCGATAAAAAAAAACAGACCAGGAGACTTAAAGGAATCAAGATGACCGCAACTTGCGGTCAACATGATTTCTGTTGCTGTGATGCCGGTCGACATAAAGAATGTTGAACCGACATGGTTGAAATGACTGCTTAACCAAAGGAGGAAGGATATTTTGACAAAAATCAATTAAAAAAAAATATTAATCAAGTAATTAAATGTTTTATTTTGTTTCTTGTTAACAAAAAAATAAAGGGTGACATTGTATAATCGCAATAAACCATGGCCTCATGACCGAATTACACTAAGTGTGGGTAAATCCCAGCATAACCCACACCCTGTCATGTTTTATTGCTTAAATAACTGGCACTGCCACTTGCAGTGATCTGGTGGGAGTCTACCTGGATAGTTGTGATGCCAGAGGACTGGAAAGTGACAAATGAGGTCCCCATGGTCTAGAAGGAGGCAAGGTTAGATCTCTGAAACTACATGCCGGTCAGCGTAACATCAGTGCTGGGCAAGGTCCGGAAGGTCATTATCAGGGGCAGAGTAATGGAGGACGTGGTTGAGGCCAAGGTTCTTGCTCTCTCACAGCATGGCTTCATAAGTGGCAGAACACCTTAAAAGGCTTAAAGAACAGTCAAAACCCCCAGAAGAACTTTAACACAATATGTAGACACAATTCAGCTTATATTTCACAAAAGGTCTGTATTTCTGCTCAGCATTATTTATTACTGAGGTAATTTAAAAGAAACCAGGACCTTTGTTCCTTAAGAATTCATCTTCTCCTTTATACAAAGCTGTCTTAGTACAACACCATCTTTTTAAGGTTCCCTCTCCTTAACTTGACTTTCCTCCAGCCCCAAACAGTCAAATGTCTCAAATAACACCCTCGACCCCCGATCCTTGTTTGGGGACATGTGGTAAAACAAGCCCAAAAATCCGGGCTAGGCGGTGGTCAGCCCTCCCTACCCCAAGGTCTGCTGCTGTCATGTAGCCACCTGTCGCTCCAAGCAAATGGGCCTTTTCCAGGGGAAAAAGGTAGTAAAAGATGCACGATTTATAATGTGGTGATATGTCTGCCCTGACATACTTTCACTTGTGTATTTTGGGGTCAGAAAAGCTTAGTTTCATCATTCTCATGCCCAAAGAATGCATGTGAATCCACTCTTTTAATGGGAAGATAACCTCGGCAGACATATTAACACAAATGCCAGGGCCTGTAGAGAGAGAGAGAGAGAGACTATCCATGCATTATTCAGTGATACTAAGTAGATAGATTGGTCGTTCAGCTCATTGGCAGCTCTACCCCAAAATACAGCCACTCACAGCAGAGTTGATGCCCATAAATGTCCCCAGGAGTCAGAAGAGGAAGCCTGAAGGTCGATGGGGCAGGCAGGGCTTCATCTACCTGGTCAGCACTGATTTGCCCCTATTTTCTCTCCTCCCCATAGATGCAGTTATGAATGACACCCATGAAAGTCCCAGGTGCATACACTGGTCAGGCTGTCACCAGTTGTATCCCAACCCTTCCCTGCAGTAGCTAAACCAGAAGTGCTGCCACCCAGCCTTCACTGCCAGTCAAATTCTGGAGTTAATTAGCTTCCACCAGAGTGAGAAGAGCAATCAGTTGGTCTCCATTTTATTTTCCTCCAGCTGGCCCCAATGACTCAGATGGCCCTGGAACTCAGGTCCTCTACCTCTGCACTGATGGGCTGGCCACCCTGGATTTTACGGTTGCTATTCTTCCCTCTACAATCATAGATTGGGGGTTAGGAAGGGGGTGGTCTAATTTAGAAATACGGCCCCTGGTGCAGGGGAAAGTCAGGTTAGGAAGGGGGAGCTATGTTAAAAATGTGGCTGTCTTGTGCAGGGAAAAGAGGTTAGGAAGGGGGTCTATGATAGAAATGTGGCCCTCTGGTGTGGGGGAAAGTCTGGTTAAGAAGGGGGCTGCGATAGAAATCTGGTCCTCTGGTGAAGCAGAAAGTATTACGAAAAGGGGCTATGTTAGAAAAGTTGCCCTCTGATGCAGGGAAGGTCAAGTTAGGAAGGGGGGCTATGCTATAAATGTGGCCCTTTGGTGTAGAGGAAAGTCATGTTAGGAAGTGGGCAATGGGCACCGGGTGAATATAGCGCAAACAAAACCGTACATGAAGTACCGCGCTGTAAGAAACGTGAATGGTTCTACAGCGACAGGGGTTCTTTCAGCGCACAATAAGAACAGCTACCCCTGTCACTGTAGGCTGCCATTAGGGAAGGTGAAGGACACCACTGGAGTGGTGCCAGGTTGAGCCACTCCTGTAGTGGAGTGGCTAGAGCACCTGACTCCACCAGCATTGGGGACCTGGGGCTGCAGTTCAGTTCTCCCCAGGTCCCACTATGATGTGCCTTTTTTTTGTGTGCAAAAAAACAAAAATGTTCCCCAGTCCAATTTTTTTTTTCACCAAAGTCCACGACCCCTCGGAGTTGATTATAATTAGTCCGGGTGGGGTGTGTGGGGGGGGGACCCGAAGATTTTCTTCCAGTGTACGCTTATTTTGTACTGATTGTCATGTTGTATCGACATTATTTTGCCACACGCTGATTTGTGTGCAGCATTCTTGATGTACGTGGTTTTCGCTGCGACATTATGACCCAATGCTGGGCAGTGTTAGAAATGTGGCCCTCTAGTGCAGGGGAAAGTCAGGGTTAAGAAGGGAGGGGCTATGTTAGAAATGTGGCCTTCTGGTACAGGAAAAGTCAGGTTAGGAAGTGGGGCTATGTTAGAAATGTGGCCCCTTGATGTAGGGGAAAGTCAGGTTAGGAAGGGGGCTATATTAGAAATGTGACCATTTGGTGTAGGGAAAAGTCAGGTTAGTAAGGGGGTCTATGTTAGAAATGTGGCCCTCTGGTGCAAGGAACTTCAGGTTAGGAAGTGAGGCTGTGTTAGGATAGTTGCCCTTTGGTATATGGGAAAGTCAGGTTAGTGGGGGTATGTTAGAAATGTGACCCTCTAGCCCAGGGAAAGACAGATTAGAAAGGGGGGCTATGTTAGAAATGTGGCCCTTTGGTGTAGGGAAAAGTCAGAGTTAGGAAGGAAGGCTATGTTAGAAATGTGGCCCTCTGGTGCAGGGGAAAGTCAGATTCAGAAGGGGGGCTATGTTAAAAGCATAGCCCTTTGGTGTAGAAGAAAGGCAGGTATGTTAGGGGGGCTATGTTAGAAATGTGGCCCTTTGGTGTAGGGGAAAGTCAGAGTTAGGAAGGAAGGCTATGTTAGAAATATGGCCCTTTAGTGTAGAGGAAAGTCAGGTAAGGAAGGGGGCTATGTTAGAAGTGTAGCCCTTTAGTGTAGAAGAAAGTCATGTAAGTTAGGGGGGCCATGTTAGAAATGTGGTCCTTTGGTGTAGAGGAAAGTCAGGTAAGGAAGAGAGCCATGTTAGAAATGTGGCCCTTTAGTGTGGAGGAAAGTCAGGTAAGTTAGAGGGGCTATGCTAGAAATGTGGACCTTTAGTGTAGAGAAAAGTCAGCTAAGAAAGGGGGCTATGTTAGAAGCGTGGCCCTTTGGTGTAGAAGAAAGTCAGGTAAGGAAGGGGGCTATGCTAGAAGTGTAGCTCTTTGGTGTAGAGGAAAGTCAGGTAAGTTAGGGGGCCATGTTAGAAACGTGGCCTTTTGATGTAGAGGGAAGTTTGGTAAGGAAGGGGGCCTTGTTAGAAATGTAACCCTTTGGTATAGGCAGGGGAAATCAGGTTAGGAAGGGGGACTATGTTAAGAATGTGGTCCCTTTGGTGAGGGGAAATCAGATTGGGGTCAATGTTACGCACCACGTTGAAACACATTCAGGAAATAGAGTGGCTCATCGAGTGATGACTGGTGGGGGAAGGATTACACATCCCAGGGACTGCTTTCCTTTATAGTGGAGGGGGAATGCTGCTGCCACTGTGTGACTGCGAACTGGTGGAGGCTAACTGGTAGCACAGCTCGGAGTAGCAGTGGGGAGGGTTTGCTGCCAGCCTCCTGTCATTCATGTGTGCCAACGATCACGTGCATTACTGCATCATTGCACACTGGCACCCCAAGGGGAGAAAATGGAGTTCAGAGGAAAAAACTGTACTGTCCAGGCTGGAACCTCCTGCAGGCTCTCACATGATCGATATGGCTGGCCACACATCATAGATGGGCCTAGGTATGTGCTGGATAACTGGTAAAGTCTGTGAATGGTCAGCAATGAGGCTGGGGGGCTTGCTGGTGGGCAGACTCAGGAAACAGAAACAGCTAAGAAGACAAAATGTAACCCTCTGGTGAAGGAGAAAGTCAGGTTAGGAAGGGGGTGGCTACATTAGAAATGTGCCTGTCTAGTGCTGAGAAACTCAGTTTAGGAAGGGGTAGTATTAAAAAACAGTGTTGCGAGCTGGATCTTTGACAGCTTGACTAAAACTAGAGTTGCTTGGATTTTGGATTCTTATTTTGGTATTATTGGATTTGGATTCTGATAGATTTTTAGGATTTCAGATTTTCGGTATTCATGGCTGTAAATCTGAAATCCTAAATGCTGAGAATGGAAGTGGATTTTGGAGTCATAACTGGAATCCAATTCTGAAATCTAAATTTCAGTGCTGTGTGCTGGAAACAAGTAATGCCTACTTGTGAAACCTCCCCACCTGGGCTGGCACAAAAATACTTGCCTCCACTCTACATTCCCAACCTTTTATTTAGCTTGGGAGTCCACTCACTGCCTCCCTCTAGTCTGATCTACTCAGTCAGTCAGTCTCTCTGGTAGGTAGCTGTTCAGGTGGGTGAATGATGTTCTTCACCTCCCCGTCCATAGCCCTGTGTCGCCTTAGCACAAGTACCACTGTCACCAATACCATGAGTTTGTCTAACTGTTCTCTGCCCAAGGCCTGCGCCGTGCACTCTGGTGAGGTGGTCACAGGTGGCTGTCCATCCCCAGAGTCTCTCCATTTCTCCCTGAGTCTGAGTAATCCCCTTACAAAAAATTCATGATACCAGTCTATCTAACTGGTTGTACTGAAATTAAAAAGAAAAGAAAAAAATGGCCAGCCTGGTTGATGGTAAACTTTGCTCCCTCTTGCTATTCGAGCATCTCCCATACACAGCTTAAGACAAGCGCCCTTACTGCCCGATGATCTAGAAAAACTGGATTAGTGGGGTTGAGAAGGAAAGGCCAAATTGCTGCTAACCCTAAGTTTAAGTCACCAGACACTGTTGAATATGTAAGGTGATTGGTGGGTTTGGCAGAGTGGGCCTTTGGTAACCCAGTTGTCTTCTTCCTAGGTTATAGGGGCATAGTGATGGGCGAGACAAAAAGCAGCAGGCTGCTTCTGCTCCTTGGACCTGTCCTCCTGTTGGACCTTGTTGCTGGCTGGGCATCTGGAGTCAGGTCAGGTTTGGTTCAGTACAGGACAGAATCAGGAATCTCAGGATGGGTGTTGGGTGGGTCATCATCATAGCATTGTGGCATAAGTGGAGGCAGAAGGTTTGGGTCGGGTTGGGGGAAGCAGGGACAAGAAAGATGTTGGATGAGTCCCGAGGAGACAGCGCCCAATCATGTCACCAGAACAGCAGACTGAAGGCAACACCCCAGGCTTTCTGTAGCCTGCAGCAGCCTACACACAGTGGTGTGAGATTCAATTTCAGTACAGGAGCACAGCTGCATCCTTCAGGTACCTACACACATGGTGATGGGAGTAGGGGAAGCACTCGAGAAGGAGATTGTGAGGACAACAAAATTATGTAATTTTTGTGTAGTGTACTAGTTTTTTTTTTCTTTACGTGTTTTATAGTTTGTTGTATACCAGCTGTAATTTGAGTCAATATAAGGATGCAGAATCGGACCTCGTGATTCGACCTCTGGTTCCATTCCTGTGCCTAAATATGGAAAGGATTTGGACTTGGAAGTAACAAAATTATGTAATATTGCAAATGGAACAGATTTTACCGATTCCAAGTAACCCTAGCCAAAATATCAGTCTGTATTAATTTCAAATATATGTGAGAATAGAGGGGGTGGGTGAGGGTAGGTGTCCACTTAGGGTGTAGAAGATGACCGTGGGACTGGCCCGTGCCACCTGGAGTAGGGGGAAAAGCTTTTTAAAGCTAGTGGTTACACTTTATTTTTATTCACTGTAACTAATCATTAATTACATGCAACAGGATAATTACACCACAGTTACAGTACATGTTTGTTGCATGCAACTACTTTGCTGTTGCAATACAGTTACAGCTTTTGTATTACCTTTTTTGCATGATTAACAAATATGAAATAAAGATTATCCAAATATTTTGGCCCCAATTATGAATACATGGCTGAATATTTAAATTAAGGCACTTGCACACCCCTGTCAGTTTCCAGGCCTTTTAATTATCCCCAGGTTTTGGGATGTCAAAGTTCTTCATGTAGTTTGAACTTCTCCAGTTTAAGATCCTAAAGCATGTTGCTGTCACAGCAGTGCTACAACATCTGTTTTTCACAGTCTCCTTTTGAGAGTTACTAATTTGGATTTTACCCATTGCCATATCACTGAGAATGCTTTCGTTAAGATGTTCCAACTTCTATAATTTGTTTGATTTTTCAAATCCCATGCAAAGTTAGTGAATTAGACAGTCACACTTTAAGTGTCAGTTTCAATGTAATTGGAGGGTAGGCAATCATTAATTACATGCAACAGTAATAATAACACTGTAGTTATATGTCTGTTGCATGTAACTACATCACAGTTGCAAGTGGAGTTACACTGTAACTACAGTGTAATTAAGGGAACTTAAAGAAAAATGTTACCAATTAGAAGATAGCAAAAAATCCAGATAGTGAAAAAGTCATCAAATTTGTTTTTTGTTTTGTTTACAGATAATAGGTAGCTGATATGTGCATCTGAGGCAGGTAACATTCATTTTATCAATTATAGATGACAGAGTGTAATATATCATAAATATTGTCATGTTTCGGGTCCGTTGTGAGGCACATGGCAATGCTGAGTGCATTCAGCCATCAAAGGTGTGATCATATCCCATAATATACCATACCCTGGAGTGTATTATTACGATTATAAAATGACCACAAAGTATAGAACATTTTGGTAATCAGTTCTGAACCAGAATTAAATACTGGGATGTTGTCATGGGTAAAAGATTGCTTTAGGGGGATCACGTGACCACTGCATGGAGTGAAGACGTACCTCAGATTGCTCTACTCCTCGAGTGCTGATTATTTTATCACAATCCCTTCCATCTTCTTGCTAAAACCGCTTCGACTGCTCTGGCTGATTACAAAGATCATGATGAACAACTATACTCTCCCGTTGGGAGGGGAAATTGCAAAGATTGGGCCCCCAAAACACTAAAAACAAGCGGCCTCCTCACAGCCTGAAGTACCAGGCCCTATTTTGCTCTCCATGGCCAAGATGGCAGCACTAGGGCAGGAGCTCAAGGACCAGTTACTGGAGGCAATAGCACTGAGACTGGAACAAAAAGAAGAAAAAATTGACAGACGCCTGCAAGAAATGGTCTCGCTATTGTCCTCAAACAACGAGTGACTGGTGGAAGCTGAGGAACGCATCTCTCAGATCGAAGATAGCCTGAGCTCAATCCCTAAATGGGTATCAGTCCTAGAAGAGGAGCTCATTTCTCTCAGGGAAGCCCTCAGCTACCAAGACAATTATCACCGGAGGCTGAAACTGCACCTCTGGGGCTCCCAGGGGAGAGAAGGATCAGATATTTTAAAATTCTGGACCAAGAAGCTGCCAAGCTCTCTGGGCCTTACACAGAAAGGGGGATGACACACAACTGAGTGGTGTCACAGAGTGGTCCATCCTAGGCCTGCTGAGGGGCAGCCACCATGTCAGATAACAATCAGATACCACAATTTCCAGGACCAACAAGCGATTATGGTGGCTTACTGAAAAATACTGGAGCTCAAAATAGATGGAGTCAGAGTCTACTTGGGCCATGATCTCTCTAGCAGGCTGCTGCAGAGAAGGCATTCTTTTAATGAGGTGATCACTCAACTGAAAGGCATTGGAGTGGTATGGTATATGACCTACCAACCATCCTAAGAATCAAACATGAAGGAACTATGTATAGCTTTTGGGAAGCTGAGAAGGTCAGCACATTTTTGCAATCCCTGAAGTCAAAAATAGGATGAAGCCTGAGTGTTTACAATAATTTACATTGCTAACTTTGGTTGATTCACCTGCTGCTGTGCTTCCCCTGCTCCCACTTCCCCCTAGGGGACATGCTGGCCTCGCTATCCTGGATTCTAAACTTTATATAAACATTTACGTTCAAAGGCAGGACTGTTGGATTGACCTGGTGACTTCCCTAACTGAGAAGCATGCTCTGCGAGGACTTGGTTCTGGAGCAAAGTGGACACTGCTGCCATGGGGACCCTGACAGGAAAGCTGCAAAAGTCTTGGGTAAAACGTAGGGACCCTTGCCAAAGTTCAAACACCCCATTGAAGGAGTATGCAGCTGTGTATTCTGAAGATGCTTCTGGAGCTCTGGTTGAAGAATAAGGTAGGCTGAGAGGGTCTGCAGCAGGGTGCCAGGTGCGTGATTTTACTGGCACTACACCCACCTCTGCCCCCAGCTGCAGTCTAGTAACAGAAAGCTGGGAAGCTATTTATGGAGGGAAATATACTGAAATTATGGGACTTGTCACTAGTGTATGGTTTGGGGGCCGGGGTGGGGGGCTGGTGGGGGCCCGCGGGGGTGGTTGGGGTTATTGGCTGGACAGGATGAGAAATCTGATAGTTGAAGGAAGCAGTGCAGTTCAGACTGGTTTAAATGGTCGGGTGCAGGGTTAAGATTATGCTCCTATTGCCTTGTAGAGAGAAATAAGGCTATGTAAGTGGGAG
The DNA here is from genome assembly GCA_016271365.2 of Neoceratodus forsteri. Classification (NCBI taxonomy): domain Eukaryota; kingdom Metazoa; phylum Chordata; order Ceratodontiformes; family Ceratodontidae; genus Neoceratodus; species Neoceratodus forsteri. The sequence continues at coordinate 92,552,099 of CM028136.1, forward strand.
AATGGGCTCATATCTTTACTGTTTTAGGGAAAAGTAGTTTTCGGCTTGGCTGATGTTGCGAAATTTGATTTAACTGAGGTAATGCATTTGGGGGGGTGAGGTGGGGGATCTTCATCTACAATACTGGGTATTAGTCTGCAACTGAGACAGACTTGGAATGTATATAATTTAAGAAGTTCAGATATGGGTTGTGGGGAGGAAATATTGGTTGACTGTTTTAAATATGGGCCTGGATGTTCAGAAATGCGCCAAAGTCTGGCACAGGTCCAGCACAGCACAAATCTGATGTGCCATGGTGCAACTAGAGCCATATTCAGAGGTTGCACAGGCCAAACAATTCCAGTGTAATGCGGCTGAATATGGCAGAGTTGCGCCATGGCACAAACAGCAAACAGAGATGCTCCAGTGCAACCATGGCAGCAGAGCAACACAGCAACAGAGAGGGGCAGGGCACAGAGAACAGACCCAGGGACAGAGCCATGGAGGCACAGGAACAGGCCACAGGAGGCCTCCATCAGCAGGGCACAGCAGGGTACACTCAGGCACCCAGATACTGGACCCCAGAACACTACAGTGGCACAGATAGCAGGTGACAGGAGGTGCTAATGGACAATGGAGGGCCACCAAGGGAGCCTCCCCGGCAGGCCACTGGCCATGCCCCCCCCAGACCATAGCAGGCCACAGCCAGGACCATGCAGCCAAGCACACACACGCCACACAGGGAGCCCACACAGTGGGCACTGAATGGGCCAGGTTGCAGACAGCATGACAGACCACATGGGACAGGCCACACAATGCCAAGCAGAGGACCCCAACACAGTGTGCGGACAGTACCCGACCAATGACCATGGCCATGTGCCACCACCATGAGCACATCCGCCACACACCCCTGACAGCTGCCCCATGGGCACCCCAAGGCACAGCCGCCAACCCAGGGGATGGACATCACCACAGTTGGATACACCACAGAACACAGCAGGGAACCACGGAAGCACAACACATGCCCCCTCTCATACACACCACATGGACAGACACCAGGCCACTGCAGCAGGGTTCCTCATGCCACCTGCAAAGTAGACACAGACACAGGCACACAGGCAGGTATGTCAGAAAATATATATATTTAATGCAAATATGTACAGAAACAACAGGAGCTGTGAAAGGGTAGGTACAGCGAGAGAAGGGGATAGGGAACTGGGACTGTATAGTGGGAGGAGGGACTGTAGGGGAAGGTTCAACAGGGGAAACAGGGGAAACCGGGGCAACTGTATTGATGGCCCTGTTGACCACCCTGGTGAGCTGTCTCTGCTTTCTCTCCACTGCCGTCATCCTCCTCATGGCCACCATCACCTCTAGGATGCTCAACACAACGAGCAGGGTCTCACACATCAGCCGGCTTAGCATCCATCTGGCGGGGTCTCCACACTGGCCGACGACACCTATAGCAAGGGACAGGACAGGTGATCAGTGCACTGGCCCAAGGAACTATGCCCACCCACAGTGCATAATGGGCAGCGGGACCACACACCACTAGAGGGCCCGTAACGGCCACCCACTGGGGGGTGGGCCAATGCCAGCCAGCAACCCTGCACATCATGACTTTGCACAGAGGTGGTCCTCACTGCACAATGGCCACATGAATGCGCAATGACATTTACAAGGCACAGTGCATCGGCAGCACCACAGCAACAATGGTTGCAGTCAGGCACATACTCACCCCACCAACAGCTGGCACACGTGTCCAATGGATGTGCCACAGTGGCATGCACCACGTACAGTGCAACACACACAGCTGCCAAAACGCATGGCACAGGTGGCCATGCCTGCACTCACTCCCCCCCCCGCCACCCTCCATGAACAGTGTGAAGGATTGTGACAGTGCTCACCTGCCCCCTGAGAACCTGCTGGTGCTGGTCCTCCGCCATCAGGGTGCACTGCCCAGTCTTGGGCTGCCACTACCGCAGCCCTGGCCTGCATGTGGTCCTCCAGTCCTGGGAATGGAAAGAAGACAGGTGCACATCAGTAATCAACCACAGCAGCTCCCCCTTCAGACCCCTGTGCACAGGGTGTGCCCCTGCCCGACATGTTCTGCATGCCTGCACGGCTGCATCACAATACAAGCAGAAGCTGGCAGTGTCACTCCATGATGCACACGATGACAGTGTACCCTCTGCAGGACATGCCAGGCAGCCAAGCCAACACCACAGTACAACACCAGGGCAGACATGCAACAAGGGATGACTTACCTGGCTGTGGCACTGCCTCACGCCTAGTGCATGCCTGAAGCCTCCTCAGCTGGTCAGGGTCCCATCTCATCAGGTCACCATACCAGTGCCTACACTGTTTTGCAGTCCTGGGCACCCCAGTCCTGTGCTCCAGACTGGCAGTGATTGCCTGCCACATGGTGCCCCTAACCTGATGAAGGGGCACCTGCCCAAGCAGTTGTAGGGCATGGGGTTCCACACAGGCCACAAGGTTGGCCAGTTCAGTGTCAGACCAGTTCTGGGCATGTTGTCCCCTGCCCTGTGCCATTGAACTCTTATAGTTTACGGCAGCTAAAATGGCAGGAGGAAGCACATGTGTCTGCTACAGGTACCAGCTGCGCAATGCACAGGAGACTGTGCAGTGCCCACCCATCATGCAGTGCTGGAAATGCACAGTGGGTATGGCTAGGCAGGATCACAGAAGTCTGACCCAGGGGTCACCTGCCAGTGCACAGTGCACATATGCGCAATAGGGCATGTTTCCCCATGCGCGACCATACGCAACATGCGCAATGTCACTGCATCACGCTGTCTGTGCATGGTGCACAATTGACACCATGATAGCACAGTGCGCATGTGCACTTCAGGCCTGAGCACCACGCATGGATGGGCATTGCGTCACCACTTGCTCTGGTGCAATACCATTGCTCACGGCGCAATATCTCGATATTCAGATGCTGCATGCAAATGAGCTCATCAGCCAATGCATGGTGCATTTGGGTGCATTAGCATGCCATTACTGTTGCGCTCAACCTTATTTGCATACATTGTGCCTCATAAGTGCCATGGAACAGCACAGGCCATGGACCAGTAATGCAACCTTGATAGGTATGTGGTGGATGCCGCTGTAGCACACTGGCAGCAGACAGCACTGCAGGGTGGGATGGACCAGGGAGATGCTGCCACTGACACACTGTGCTGTCCATGTCCACAGGAGGCAACATGTCAACGCAGTAGGAGGGTGAGGTATGGGAGGCCTGCACGGAAGTGCAGGCCCAACTTCACTAAGGCTGAGAAAGATGCTTTGTTTGCGGCCTACCTCGACAGGTTGGCCCTGTTGAGCAGTGCCACAGGCACACCACAGGCCAGGGCTGCTGCATGGGTTGAGGCGGCAACCTATGTGAACCAGCACGGCAGCCACCAGCAGTCAGCGTAGGAGTGCTGCAAAAAGGTTGGGACTGACAGGTGATGGAGTAAGGAGAAGGTGGCTGCCACCAGAGCATCCTGTAATGCCACCAGGGGAGGGCTAGTGGACACACCCACACTGATGCTGACAGAGGAGTTGGTGGCAGCCACCATGTGCAGCACCACAGTGGAGGGTGTGCCTGGAGAAGAATTCCAGATGGGTGGCAGCCCATCACTGCATGGTATGTATGTCAGACACACACAGCTGGTGGCCTAGAGGGTGCATACACGGGCATGCTGGTGAGCATGCGGCCGTCATGCAGGTCATGTGCATGTGTGCGCACCCATGCGCATGCTATGCTGCAGACACATGCAGCGGCAGTGTACATGGGGGCATATGTGGGCATTGCATCACTCACATGCTTTTCTTCTCTTGCAGCACCAGCATGCCTCCGTGCAGAGGATGGGGAGACGATGGCAGCAGCAGCGGCACCTGTGGCCACTGGTACGGCCCCGGAGGACCAGCCTTCTACATCCATCAGCATCCTGGGGCCCGACAGGCTGCAGCTCAGCACCACAGTGCCTGTGGATGTCCTGTACCTAGGGTCTGATCCACGCCACATTCCAATGCCTGTGTGTGTGTGTGTGTGTGTGTGTGTGTGTGTGTGTGTGTGAATGTATGTGTTGCTGTGTGTGGTTGGGTGCCACTTACTCCCCTACCCCTGCATCATGCCTCTGTGTGTGCATGCCCCTTGTCATGCATGTCCCTGCACGTGTGCTGTACCTGTCTGTGTGGCCCATGCATGTGTACCGCACCACCTGCCTGTGTTCACCATAGTGCTCCTATGCAACAGTGTCGCGGTGGCGTCGTGCCTGTTGCTGCAGTTGGGGGTTCCTCCACCCAGGGGGTGGCTGTCCACCACCCTCCGGCCCATTGCCTATGTTGTCCCCACTGCTGTTGCCCTCATCAGCCTCAACAGCTATCCCACAGTCAATGGCCATATCGTGCAGTATGCAGCAGGCCAGGAATAGGCCACAGGCTTTTGAGGGGCTGTACTGTTGGGCACCGTCTGACCTGTCTAGGCAATGGAACCATGCCTTCAGCATGCCAAAGACACACTCGATGATGTTGCATGTGCTGTCGTGTGCCTCATTGTACCATTCCTCTGCTGAGGATGACAGGCACTGGTAGGGGGTGAGCAGCCAGGGCCTTAGCGGGTATGCGCTGTCACCTGTGTGTAGAATGGCATGGTTAGCTCTCTGCTATGCTGTGCTGCACTCCTTGCCTGTCCCTAATGCCCACGCCACCATGCACACCCTGCCCATCCCTATCCCCAGGTCTGCTCTGCCCATCGCACCTTGACCGTGACATACTCACCCACTAGGTGGCATGTGGGGATGTCCCAATGTTCAAATCTCTGGCACAGCACAGAGCTGTGCCAGATGAATGTGTCATGTGCACTCCCAAGCTGTGTGGTGCAGACATTGGTGATGCACCCCGTGGCATCACACACCACCTGGCTGTTGATGATCGGGCTCTCCTTCCTGTTGATATGCACTATTCCCTCAGGGCCAGGTGGCATATGGATACCCATGTGGGTGCGGTCAATGGCCTCAATCATGTCAGGCATGTGTGTGCCACCCTGTGGAAGTCCCGTATAATTGCTGTATGTCTACCTGTGTGCTGGGGAAATGGATGACTTATGAAGCATGTGGCAGCAGAGCATTGAGGAACTGTGTGAGGAGGTGGGACGTGGCTGACTGGGCGATGCCCGTGTTGTCCTCTGTTGGTCTTTGGAAGGTGCCCCGGGGAGCAAGCACATGACTGTGGTCACGTTCATCCTTACAGACATGGTGTGGCTCCATTTGGTGGGTGCCTGCATCTCCATACTGCACAGCTCACAGAGCTGCCTCAGAATGGCCCTGTTCAGGTAGTACCAGCCCACAATCTCAGTGTCACTATAGTTCTCAAAGATGATGTGGGCACAGTACCACCTGTGTTGGGCATACCGCCGATGGGCCCTGCGTCGGCCACGTAGCTGTTCCTTCTGCCCTCTCACACCCCTCATTACCACCTCCATCAAGAAGGGCACACTATCCATGGCACCTGCTGTCCACTTTCCCCCAGGTGGATGGCTGCTGGCTGTGTGTCAACCTGGTACACAGGTTTTGTGTGTGTATGTGTCTGTCTCTCTCTGCCCCTCTCTCCCTCTCCCATGCCACTTCTCTGTCTAGCTTCCTCTGTGTCTGGTCTAGTACCTAGTGGATGCCTGGAGATCCTCTAATCCTACTGCCTGGCTGATACTCTAGTATGATCGACATTAGACATATTTACTGGGCCATAGTGCATTCAAAACTTATGTAGCAGATCAGTGGGAAAAATATAAGGAATCTAACTGGGAATCCACCCCTTCTTGTCATGTATATTGTGATGTGGGAAAGACTTTTATTAGAGGTGCTATAATTAGCTATGTGGCTAAATATAAACAAGATAAGTTAAAACACCAAAATGAACTCCAACATAATATCCAAGATCTAGAATGCAAGGCTGCACGAAGGGAAAAAGCCCCAGTGCTGCAACATCTCACGCTGACTTGAGAGACCATCAATTCCTTACTCTGGGAGGAAGCCCAAAGGCAATATTTTTTTGCTAGACATAAATGATTTGAGTGATGCAATAAACCCGGGCCACTCTTGGTTAACCTAATCAAGGGTAAGAAAGCCTCTACCAGGGTTTTAGGAATTAAAAATCTAAGTGAGGAAATTATGAGACTCTAAAGGAATTTGGGAGGAGTTCAGGTGCTTTTATCAGGCCTTATATAAATCAGAATGTGGAGGTAGATGTCCAGAGATGAAAGCCTTTTTGGACAAGTTAGATCTGCCTCAGCTATCGCAACAGTAACAAGAGTTCCTGGGGCAGAAGGTCTCCTGGGAAGAGATAAGGGCTGTGATACAGGGACTTAAAGTAGATAAAGCCAGTGGCCCTAATGGCTTCCCTGCCAAATACGATAAAACGGTGGTGGCGGAGTGGGTAGTGGACACACTGTGGGAGGTTTTTAGAGAGGGGTAGGAGGAGGGAGAACTCCTTGAAACCTACAGTCAGGCTGCCATTTGTATTAAACCAAAAGCCTGGAATGACCCTCAGGAATCTTTTTATTAAATTATGATGCAAAAATATGCACAGAGATCTTAGCTTCTAGGCTTGACCACCTCCTCCTGACACTGATCCACCCAGGCCAGATGGGATTCATCCAAGGAAGACATTCTTATCACAACATTAGGAATGTCCTTAATGTTATATGGAGTTCTTCTCGGCATCCTGGTTGCACTGCTGTGCTTTCCATGGATGCCGAGAAGGCGTTTGATCATATCGAGTGGGACTACTTATTTGAGTTCTCGAGAGCAATGGTCTGGGTGGTCACTTTGTTGGGATGTTGAGGTCCTTATACAGAAACCCCCCCAAGCCTTGGTGATGGTGAATAGGACAAGGTCTCATCAGTTCTCACTGTTTAGGGGTACGCGCCAGGGGTACCCCCTCTCCCAATTACTGTTTTCCTTGCCAGTGGAGCCCCTTGCAGTTTGTGTTATGGATGACCCAGGCATCCTGGGGGTTGAGGGCAGAAGTGGCAGGCAGCATAAAGCAACACTTTATGCAGATGATATGATGTTGTACATATCAGACCCGAATACGTCATTGCCTCCACTCCTGGACTTGATATCCCAGTTTGCCAGTTTTTCTGGATATAAACTGAATTTGGGAAAATCTGAGATTATGGTTCTGGGTCCAACTGGAATGCCTAGGGAGACCAATAACTGGGGACTTAGACTGGTGGAAACTTCTTTAAATATTTAGGGATTAATATTGGGAGAGATATTGCCTCTTTGTACCGCATAAATTATACCCCTATATTGACAACTCTGTTGGAGGAAATGGGGAGATGGAGAGCCCTACCTATCTCCTGGCTAGGCCATGTGAATCTCATTAAAATGAACATTGTTCCCTGAATCCTATATCTCCTGCAGATGCTCCCGATGGGCTTGCAAAAACAAGATATACAGAAACTTGAAAAAGCCTTTTCCGGTTTCATCTGACAAGGGAGGAGGGCCCGATCTAGCCTAGGCAAGCTGAAGGCTGACACTAGAAAAGGGGGACTGAATTTTCCTGACATTAAAAATCCCTTTCTGGCAGTGCAGCTCAGATATGTTAAAGACTGGTTTTACAGACCAAGTGAAGCAGGATAGCTGGATCTGGAGAAGCTGGGCTGCCTGGGTCGTTTGCCAGTATACTTGGCCATAACAGGATGTAGGGCATACTGTGCCCTGGGTCTGCATAATCCACTAGTTCTGGGGTTGCTGGATAGCTGGGAGCAGATTAAGGTTGTGTTTGCAGCACACAAAGAGGAGGGTCTACTGCTGCTGGCATCTAGGAGCTCCTTTTTCCTCCTGAGCTTAGATGACCCCACCTTTAAAGAGTGGGAATTAATGGATATTAGTTGTCTAAGGGACCTGAGACAGAGAGGCACCCTATGATCCTTTGAAGATTTACAGAGAGGCTTAGATCTTCCACCCAGTCACCTATTTCAATTCTTCCAGATCAGGAAATATATTCAAGAGCTCACCAAGACTGGGACCATGAGTGCCCCTTTGGAGGGAATAGAGAATTTGATATCTAAGGCTCACAGGGATAATAAGGGCATCACCAGAAGGGTAATGCAATTACTCCATCAGTCTCTCCCAATTTTGACATTTAAAACTAAGCAGCTCCAAGAAAGAGATTTGAAGTCCCTGATCTCAGACGAGAATTGGGAGATAATTTTGGTACTACACCAGGGTCTCTCAATATTGTGATGAGGTGTGGGATGGATAACACAGACAATTAGATGTAAGGTTGAACACAGCAGCTATTATGTCCTTTTATTCAGCAAAATACAGAATGGAAAATAAAACTTTCAGAAAGCATAATTATAAAAATGGATGAACAAAAGCACAGAGTGGAGCTCATATAGCAGCATATCCTTCCACTATGCTCTGTGAGTTCTTACTGGTACAGCCTCCCAGACCCAACTGATCTGAACCTGGGCTTAGAAGAGCATTTTTATAGGACAAAAAGGTCACATGACCATCCTGATCTGCCCCTAATCTAATACAAAAATTAAACTATCCTAATACCTTCTTCCTCAATACCAGTTGGACTGGCAAACCTATGGAGATCCTGTCATAAGTATGTTTCCCAAGATAGACTGCGTCTCATACAATATCACATTCTACATAACATGTATTGTACCCCTACCAAATTAAAAAAATGGGGCTTCTCGAATTCTAGTACATGTACAAAGTGCCTGCAAGAAGAGGGTACTCTCTTGCACATGTTCTGGTCCTGTCCCAAAGTTCTTCCTTATGGAATTCAATTAAGATGTCTCTCGATCCCCTACTGGGCCTACAGGAGTACTTCATTCCGGAGGTATGTCTTCTAGGGGACATGTCCCTGGTTAATGCTAGAATTAGGAAATATCATATCTCTATGGTTGCACTTTCAGTTAAGAAACTTATACTATGTCATTGGAAGGAAAAATCGGTTCCTTCCTTCCAGGAATGGTTACATGAAATCACTGCCAACCTTCGAACAGAGAAGGCAATTGCAAGCCTTCATAACAGACTAAAGATATATAGCAAGATATGGGACCCCCTTCATTCTTTACTCTTGTTACCTCACTGAACTTATACCACACTCTGGTTTTACTCACACACACTATTGATCCATGCACTGCACATTAGGGCGACCCAATTTTGTTGCTGCTGTAAGGGGGATGGGGTGGGAAGGTGGGCTGGGCAGTTTTCACTGTTCAAGAACTATGTCTCATCATTTTGATTTGATGTAACTGCCCCTTATAATGGAAATGTATTAATAAAGCTTAAATTGTAAAAAAAAAAATTAAACTATCCTAACACAAAGAATAGGGATCAGGAAAATATTCAAGGTAAGTTCAAGCATTAATATAACACAAAAGAAATGTTCAATATGTGTGTTCAGACTCATATAAATGGTTTTAAAACATATTTGTCCTGGAGCCCCTTCCACATCCCTTTGATGGACAGCAGGCAATGTATAAATATGTTTCTGTTTGGGGCCACTGCCTCCCATAGGGACACTCTTTACTCAGAGGTGGCAGTCCAGCAAGTTTCAGGTAAGCTTACTCATACCTTTTCTCCAGGTATTACTCATTCTCTCCATTTCAACTCCATTTGTTTAAAGCTAGCAAAAGAAAAACATTGTGTGAGACTTCCAGTGATGCAGCCAATGGGAATGGCAGCATAGCTTTCAGCTCTGCGATACACAGCCTTTCAATCAATCGCACTACATCTGAGGAGATACACGCTTAATTTGCTGCAGAATATTCCTGTAGACCACCCTCTCCCACTCAGCTATGGGGTGGACAAAGAAGAGAGGTTCTGTGAGTCCTAAACAGCTGCAACAAGTGAGAGGCCAAAAGAAACTGCAGGCCTAAGTCCAGCACCTTCATACTCATCCATACTATCTGGCTCAGGGGAAGATGACTCCGGCTCAGATTCAGCGTCACTTGGCACTAGATTTGAAGCTCGGAAAATCCTATGCCTACTACAACATATTGATGGGAAAGTAACAGTCATACAAAAAGATTTTAAAAAGCTTGAATCCAGAACGTCCTCAATTGAAAAACATAACAAATCTCTGCAAAACGAACATATGGCCTGTGGTCATACTTTAGCATTTCTTCACAAGAGAGAGAGAGGGGGTCCTTACAGCCAAAGCAGAAGATGCCGAAGCTCATTCTAGGTGGAATAACATTTGCATGGTGGGCATTTCCGAGGAAGCAGAACAAGATGACATGGCAGCCTATTTGGATTGTTGGTTACAAACTGAATTACAACTTGGAGAGGAGCTGTCATTAGAATTAGAAAGAGCTCACCGTATACTCGTCACTAAACCCAAACCTGTGGCTCCACCAAGAGCTATTCTAATAAAGTTCTTAAAATTCCCTATCAAGGAGAAAATCCTTCGATTGGTCTTGAACTTTGATGGCACAAAGACTTGAACTTTGATGGCACAAAGGTCTATGTAGACCAAAATGTTTCACCTACCATGGTAGCTCGAAGGAAGAAGGTGTTATTGGTGGCAAAGCAACCAAGGGACAAGGGCAAACGAGCATTTCTGAGATATCCAGTGCTTCTATGGGTGGAGTAACCAGATGGCCCAAAGGTATTTGACTCGCTCTTGGCTGCAGCAGATCTGCTGCAAACTGAAGGAAGTCCCCTACCTGACTTCAAAGAAGGGATCGCGGAGAGACAGATTGAGCAGCTTTTGTGGTCGCTAACCCCGGCTGCTAGAAAACCTCTACACCCCGACTCCAGAACCAAAGCTTTACTGCTAGTACGTTCTGATCTTTCCAGAAGGCTTCAGAAAGGTCAGTCTACCTGATTTTACTGGTCCCATTTTATTTTATCTACACCAGTCCAGATTGGATGGAAGGACAAATGCAGTATAAAGTAACAACATTAAGTGAAGAGACGTATGTTCTCCAAGTTCTCTCTCGCATTTGTCTACGAGATGCAGTCCTGTAGAAATTGGGTGATTTACCTAGCCTCAGTGGACCTGGACTTCCATGGGTTCTGCCACTTGCCCTCTTTTCCTGTAGGGGGCTCCCCTTTTGAAGAAATTATCCTTTGAGAAGGATGGGAGGAGACGGTGAGGTAAACGAAGAGGAGAAATAGAACTTTCACAATGGGACTATTGTTATTCTTAGACCTGCTCCCACTGGAACTGATATTGATGGGACACTATTGGACATTGGTTGTTGAAACGACCCCCCCAACAAACAGAGCTTCCTCCTCCCAACATCATGTAGTATTGCAACCGCCACTGACTTTTAACATCTGGGGACTTACGTTTAGTTTCATTTTTTTAATATATTAAATTGGAGCTCTCCACCTCCCATAACTAGCTTTATTTAATATAAATTGGGTTACAGCTGGAGAGAGAGTGGGAGTGGCGGGTGGTGGTGTTTTTCATCAATGCCCCACAGGCCGGTATGGCCAAGACAAATGCTGTTGTACAGTCCCCCCATTATCAGGGAGAACCTATTCCTACAATCTATTTTATATGGATCTCACCCAGACGAAAGGACAGGCAGTGAGATATGGTTGTTCTCGGGAGTGGGGATTGGAGCTTGAAATGGGTGCTTTAAATAGATATGGCTTTCCGGACTGCAAACATAAAGTGAGCATAATTTTTAGGGCTGGGGAAGCAGAAGACCAATCCAGTCTCACCAGTAGCTCACAACACATAGAAGGATAAAAGGTTCGGAGTTCTGGCGAACCCCAGGTCCCTCAACCTTACACCCCAATGTGAGGGTATTTAACCCTTCAAGGGCACTGGTCCCTTTCCTCTCCTGGGGGAAGGGCACTCCTCTTTCTGGCAGAGGTTTTGACAGGGTCCGTTGACACTGTCATTAAAATTTTGTTTCCCTCTCTGCCCGTGTTCTTTTTTGGGAGAGGTGGAAGTTTACTTGTTCATTGTTAAGGCACCTCTATCTTGAAGTGTGACTCTCTCTTTTTCCCATTACTTTACTTTCCTACTTTTCTTTCTTCTGTCTTTTTCTGATCTAAGGGAATATTTTTTGTAATGATTTGTGGATAAGTGGTAAGTCAGTGATTGGAGATCAGTGGATGTTTACTCCTTGGTTAACTCTATGCACATGTAAATTATGACTGCACTGACACTTTGTTCCCTGAATGTTAAGGGAATTAATAATGTAGTAAAACGATTCAAAATACTGGCTGAGTTAAAAAGAGAGCACTGTGATATTGCCTGCCTTCAAGAAACAAAACTCTCTTTACAGGAACACTTGAAACTCCGAAGGTCATGGGTAGGCAATGTTTATTCCGATGAACACTCATCTGCCAAAAAAGCGGGTGTGGCTTTCCTTTTGAGAAGGGGTCTGCCATTCCAGATTCAGGAGATTCAGGGGGCAGGCCTGGGCCATTGGTTGATTTTATCGGGATCATTGAAAGGCAAGTTGATACATCTAGTTGGGGTACATGCCCCTACCCCTGCTTCTGCAGAATTTTTCAGTCCCTATTTAATAAATTATCTGGCTTGCCATAGGGACAGATTATTTGGATGGGGGACTAGAATTGTGTGGAGGATGTGGTGAAGGACAGAAGCTCGCTCAGACTCCCTAGTTCCAGGGCCTGCTCCCATCTCCTGAAAAACCTCTGCACGGAGTACAGAATAGTTGACCCTGAGATCCTTTAATTTTACTTAGGGACTACACTTTTTCCCTCTAGCATCGAATACATATTTTTGCCTAGACAGGTTCTACACACAAAGAGATTTTTTGTATAGTTTTAAAGATGTTCTCATTTTACCGATTATCAGATCATGCTATGGTTAAGACAAAACTAAGCTGGGGGGGACCTAAGTCAGGAGGGCTCTGGAGGTTCAATCCAGGTTTAATAAATGATAAACAGCACATAGATCTTAATAAAAAAATCATTAAGAACTTTCACAAAAAAACTCAGTACAAGGCTCTGCCCTTAAATATATTTGGGATGACTTGAAGCAGTCATAAGGGTCGTACGATTTCATACGCTTCACATAAATATAAACAACACCAAATTAAGCTCCAAAACACCCGAGATTTGATTGCTGCCCTGGAAGCTGAGCATAAAGACTCGGGGCCCCTGCAGTTTTGACCAAATTGAGGCACGCCCATGATGATTATAATTCCCTGGTACAGAGGCAGGTAGAGAATAACTTAAGGTACATAGGACACAAGTATTTTGAAAAGGGAGAGAGGGCAGGCAAGCTGTTAGCCCTAAGACTCTGAAAGCAGGCCACAGACAGATACGTGGAGAAGATTACCCCGGCCTTTGCCTCACTTCAAGATACATTTTCCCCTTGAGAGATAGCGGAGGAGTTTAAAATGATTTATGAAAAATTATATAATGCAGAAAGAGAACCTCAACATCAGGATTTAATTCAAAAATTTCTGGAGAAGGTAGAGCTCCCTACCCTTTCAGCTGCACAGAGGGTAGGGCTGGAAAACCCATTCACCAAAAGTGAATTATTAGAGATAATCAGGTCTCTGCTAGCAGGGAAAGCACCAGGCCCAGATGGTTATACTGCAAAATTTTTTTAATGTTTTGGGAAGGGCCTGGTCCCCTTGCTGGCGAAGGTTTGTAGTAAAGCACAGGAACCTCATGCTCTCCTGTATACTTGGAAGGAGGCCATAATTTCTGTGATACTAAAGCCAGGGAAAAACCCTGCCCTCTGTGCTAGTTACAGGCCATTATCATTAATAAACCAGGACACAAAAATCTTTACTAAGGTTCTTAGTATCCCCCTTCAGAAGGTGATAGCTGGCCTGGTCCATTCAGATCAGACTGGTTTTATTCCAGAGAGGCACTTACATGATAATGTCAGTCTCCTGCTGAATGTTCTCTTCGAAGCCGAATCCTCCCTGAGGAGGCATCTCAGTGTCGTATTGTCCCTGGATGCAGAAAAAGCCTTTGACTGGGTAGACTGGCAATATCTAGATTCGGTCATGAGGAGGTTCAGCTTCAGAGACAAGTTCAGGGCATGGATCAGGGATCTATATGCAGGCCAGACAGCTAGAGTTAGGGTTAATGGAGTGATTTCCACCATATATGGACTTAATAGAGGCACCAGGCAGGGTTGCCCTATATCCCCCCCATCTCTTTGCCCTGAGTTTGGAACCATTAACTGCCTATATTAGACAATCAGATGTTTTTCAAGGGACTAGATTTAGGGACACAGAAGTTAAGATTTCTTTATATGCTGATGACACCGTATTGTATATAAATGATCAGATTCGGGCTCTCCCATGTATAAAGATTATACTAGAAGAGTTTTATTATTATTTACAGGCAATGTAAATGTGGGTAATTCCAAGTTGTATCCAGTGGGGGTGAAGGGGGGCTTACCAAACGTGGAGCCCTTAAGTGGTGTGTGCTTCAGGTTTTCGTATTTGGGGGGTTTGGATTCCCAGAGATTTGAGGCACCTTTTTTCTAAGAATTGCATGAAGCTCTTGTAAGAAATTAGGGAAGATTGTAAAAGGTGGAAGGAGTTACCACTCTCCGTCTCCGGTAGAGTGGAGACTACACGGATGAATATCCTCCCCTGCTTTCTCTTCATTTTCCGGTCCCTACCATTGCAACCCACAAATAATTTTTGGAAAGAATTATCCTCTACTCTTTCTAAATTTATATGGGGAGGCAGGAAACCAAGAATTACATGGAAATTCGTACAAACACCTAAAAACAAAGGGGGACGGGGTTACCAAACATGCACCTATACTATTACGCAGTGCAGATACAAGCTCTAAGAACCTAGTTTCAGATTTCACCCCCTAGATGGGTAGAAACTGAGTTAGCAACTTGGCCCATCAAAACCATAACCAATATATTGCACCTAGATCCTCTGAGATTTAAGGGTCTACCGGTCTTGAACCCCTGGACCAAGACCACCCTCCAAGTTTGGCAGGAAGTGAATAAAAAACTGGGCTTAACTTTATCCCTTACACCCTCTACCCTTATTTCAAGTTGCAGGGACTTTGCTCTCCTGTTCTGAGACCCAACATTCTGTCACTGGAGCAGACAAGGTCTACAGATCCTGGGTAATGTTTTGAGGGTCCAACCTTTAAATCCTTCCAACAGTTAAAGGGAGAATTTGACCTTAGACAGCAGGATTTTTTTAGGTATCTGCAGCTCAGGCACTACTTGGTGTCTGCGGTGGGTCTCCCCTGGGAGTGGGTGAATACCCCAGCAAATCCCCTCAGGGACTTTATGGCAGCACTAACAACAAGAGGGGAAGAGCACAAAACGGTGTCAAGGTTAGTCCAGACAATGAATAATATCACTCTCGACCCACTTGCTGACATTAAAGAGACCTGGTGTACAGAACTAGGGGTAACACTCTCAGATGGGGAATGGGAGAAGACCAGGGAGGGAGTCCACTCCACAACAGCTTCCTTATTCTGGAGGGAATTCCGTTGGAAAGTCGAAATATGATTTTTTAGACCCCCGACAGTCACAAAGCACTATAGCAATCACTCCTCTGATAAATGTTGGCGCCTTTGTCAATCTATGGGCTCCAATTCACATCTATTTTGGAGTTGTCCAATGGTAGTGGAATATTGGGAACAAATTCAGAAACTAACTTGTGAACTCCTAGAGATTCCTTTGATAAAAGACCCACATCACTGGCTTTTAAGTCCCCCCCCCCCCACGCACTAAAGCAAAGAAATATCTTTTTGCGATACTGGTTGGGGCAGCTCTCAAAACTATTACATTGAAGTGGTTGACTCCATCTAAACCTGAGAATGAAGCATGGCATGATATCTGTCAGAAAATCATGGACTAGGAACACCTAACAGCAAAGGTGCGGCTAGGGACAGAAAAATTCTGCAGTCGTTGGCTACCCTTCCTGCACTTTGTTGCACAAAGGGAAAAGTCAGATATCCTGACACTGTTAGCTAAATATGCTTGAAACAGTAACATAGTTAGCAATCAAGGGGGTTGGAGACCCAGATATTTAAGGTCGGGATATATATATATATAGTCCTATATTTTGTTCAGATTTATGGTGCAACTTCAATCTTTATTACTCTAAGCATGCTGAGCTGTATTTTGGGAGAATTGCTTTATCTAATGTACTAAGCATACCCCTGGGTCCTCTCCCTTTCCTTCTTTCTATTTTTCCCTACTCTTTCTTCCCTTCTCCTCTTTCACTCTCTTTTTTTGTATAAGTAAATCATGTATGCAGGTGATTATGAACCCTGTACCTGTAAGACTGTACCAAATAACAAAACTTCTCTTCAATAAAATTTTATTTACACAAAAAAAAAAAGAAAAACATTGTGTAAACACTGGTTTAGCAGGGCAGCTAAATTTACTGGAAGCTTTAAACAACTGCTTTCCAATAAAAAAAAAATGTGGAAGGACTGAACTGTTGTAGAAAAGAGGTGCAACCAAATATGCAGTCTTCCAGTAAATGAAGGAGTAGCACACTTGCAGTGCTCATGATAGAAATATAAGCAGCTTTTCTGTCCTACTTCACAAATATTCAAGCACAGCCTGCTATTTCACATGTGCAGCTGGACCAGAAAGGGGGGATAGTCAACCGAGCCTTGCAGTTGAGTACTTTATATTTTTATTTATTTATTTATTGAGAGAATCGGAATTACAATCCTTTGAGTCATAGACTTCTTTGCAAAGGCTCCACGTCAGTACAGAAAAGCAGAAACATTACATTTAATAACAGTTTATACATAGGTTACTCAGCACAGTGTATTTACATTACATATTTATTACTGCCTCTAGCACCTAAGAGGACCCTGAGTCAATAGTTGTGGTCAAGTCTGGTTACAGAAATTCCAAGAGACATTAGCAGATCCCTGAATCAGTGTGTATTTAAAGCTGGATAGTGGGACCTAAAGATGTCATCGTAGGATAAGCTAGACCTTTAACCTTAACTATGCTTTCTATTGGTATACTGATTGGGGGGGGAGGTTGTTGGCAGCAGCCACAAGCATCAGAGTTAAGGAGAAAGTTCATGATACCAGATTTGAATTGTCCAAGACTTGGGGCCAGTGAGATGGAGGGTGGTAAGTTGTTGAGCCAGACGGGAGCCAGATAACGGAAAGACCTTTGCCCCAGGGAGGTCCTGCAGTGGGGAACTAGGAGGGAGGTACTTGCAAGGCGTCTAGTGGCCCTACTGTGTGGGACTGACTGGATGATGGGGTGGAGGACTATGGGTGTTAAATTCAATAGTATTTTTTTGGCTTGGAGGCAAGTGTGATACTTAAGCCTCCCTTGGAAGGATAGCCGGTCTGCAAGCTTGTAGAGTTCACACATGTGGGTTTGTCTATCGCAGCCTGTAACTAGATGGCAGGATATGTTGAGAGCTAGGCTGATGCCATGGAGGGCTTTTTGGTCTGCGGTGTCATAAATTACAATCCTATAGACCACCAAAGAGAGGACATAGCAGGATACGGCGAGACGTAGGGCCTTGGGGGGGAGGCAGTGCTTATGTCTACAAAGAATCCCCAGTCTGTTGTTAACAGCAGAGGAAAGGTGTTGAATGTGTGTGTGGTAGGTGAAGGATGTGTCTAGGGTGACACCCAGGTATTTGAAGGTTGAGACCTGTTCGAGGAGGAGGCCCTGCACATTGGCAATGGTTAGAGTGGCAATACTGAGAGGGCTTTGACAATGGACAAAGATCATGGATTTCGTCTTGTTATAGTTGAGTAGTAAGTGATGCTCAGTGAACCATGATTCTATTTTTCTGAAAAAACCTTGTAGGGCAGTTTGGAGGGAGTGAGGATGGGGGTGTTTCCAGAAAACAGCTGTGTCATCTGCATAGAGTAAGAGCTTCCCACTGCAGGCTTGAAGGAGGGAGTTTAGAAAGAGAGTGAAAAGCAGTGGCCCTAGAATAGACCCTTGCGGGACACCCATTTGGACTGTTTTAGTGGAGGAGAGGGTGGTGTTAATTTTGACCCATTGTGTCCAGCCAGAAATATAGTCTTTGAACCAGGAGACAGCTTATTACACACCTATTGTTTCTCTTTCAGGCTAGATGCCTAAAATGTGTGCTGTGCATTTGTATTACTTTTCTACCAGTCTGAATATTCACTTGCAGACATCTTAGAATGTAGGGAACTCGGCTCTAAGAGTACAGTTTACAATTTAAATGCTGTGCACAGTCGCATTACTGCAAAGGAGTTTAGCAGAGCAGAGCTAAAGTGTGCTACTGTGCAAAACACAATTATAACTATCATTATTTCACTGGGGCACACGAGAGAGAGCACCACATTTACCAGCTTCCCTTTTAATCATAAACCGCAAAACAAAGCAGTGCAAAGTGCTCACACAGGGCTTCATTACCGGGCTGCAGGGCAGACCCGCGATACAACAATAAATTCTCTCAGGCAAACGGGCAGGGAACAGAAAAAGGAATCCAGAGGGAGCAGCGCTGGGTGCAGAGAATACCAGAGTAGGTGACCAAGTCTTTTCTGATAGAGCACGAAAAAATAATAGAACAGCTGAAAGGAAAGAAATTCGCTACTGCAGCAGCCTTTTGGGGAAAAAGGAGAGACTGCCCAACAGTGCCTGAATGGAGAAGCAAAACGGGAGGGGGCTCTCCACTAACACCACCCCCCCCATGGCTAAATGAAAACCAAGGAGTTTACAGGCTGGTTTTTAAGACAACCTACCCTTAATCCCAAAGGGTAGGATAGAGCTTTCACCCAACCACTCTTGAAAGCACCACCCCAGGTTCCCTTAACAAAACAAAGGTGTACACTTTACCTAATGTAAGATGCACCATGCAATTAATTAATATTAATACATCTTTACCCTGGGGTGTCTATAACTCCACTACACAGTAGTGGAACAGTGTTCAGGATTTTCAGATTCAGTGTCTTCTATGCTACTGGCTCCATATCTGGATAGAAAATC
This sequence comes from Neoceratodus forsteri, assembly GCA_016271365.2. Lineage (NCBI taxonomy): Eukaryota > Metazoa > Chordata > Ceratodontiformes > Ceratodontidae > Neoceratodus > Neoceratodus forsteri. The sequence continues at coordinate 92,571,005 of CM028136.1, forward strand.
AGCATTAACATGCTGAGTTCCTGACCGATGTTTCACTTCAAATTGGTTAGGCCGAAGAGCCAGATACCACCTCATTATTCTATTGTTTTTTTTTCTTTTATTTGCTGTAAGAAACAGAGGGGGTTATGATTAGTTACTAATGTGAAGGGAGCTCCCCAAAGATAGAAACGTAGTGTTTCTATAGCCCACTTAACCGCTAAACACTCCTGCTCTATCGTGGAATATTTTTTTCCCTCTCTTGCAGTTTCCTAGAAATATACACTACAGGGTGTTCCTCTCCTTCTGTAGTCTGGCTTCAGACTCTCCAATTCCTGTACCTGAGGCATCCACATGGACCTCAAAAGGGTACTCAAAATTAGGGCTCTTTAGAACCGGTGAGGAGCATAATGCAGCCCTGATGGACTGAAATGCCTCATTACACTCAGGGGAAAATTTGACTTTGTTTGGATTCTTCTTTTTCATTAGGTCAGTCAGTGGAGCAGCCAGTCTTGCAAAATTAGGAATAAACCATTGATAGTACCCTGCAAGACCTAGAAAGGATCTTACCTGTTTCTTTGTCTCTGGTATGGGGCACTTAGCTACAACTTCTGCCTTGTTGACTTCAGGTTTGATTATCCTGTTATCTAAGATAAAGCCCAAGTATCTAGTTTCGGTCTTGGCCAGGGCACATTTTGAGGGATTGATGGTCATCCCTGCAGTTTTAATGGACTAAATTATGTCTCCTAGATGTTTAAGATGGGTTTCCCAGTCTGGACTAAAAATAACTGCATCGCCCAGATAGGCCGCACTGTAATCATTGTGTGGGGTCAGAATTTGGTCCATAAATCTCTGAAACATAGCCAGTGCCCCATGAAGACCAGATGGCATGGTATTAAACTGAAATGTCCCTATTGGGGTGCTAAAAGTGGTTTTCTCTTTCAAGGAGTCTTCCAGAGGTAATTTGCCAGTACCCCTTAGTTAAATCTAGTGTGGAGAGATACCTGGCATTCCCAATATGGTCCAGGATATCATCCCTTCTTGGCATTGGATAGGCATCAAAGTGAGAGACTTGATTGAGGCCTCTAAAATCGAGACATATCCGGATGCCACCTTCATTTTTTGGTACTATCACCATAGGAGAACTCCAGGCACTGGTAGAAGGCTCTATGATCTTTAGGGACAGCATTTTCTTAATTTCTTTCTGCACTTCCCCTCGAACCCTTTTAGGAAGCCTATATAATTTCTTTCTCAGTGGGGTTGCTTCTGTCTGTATCATATGCTCTACCCCAATAACTCTACCTGGAGTAGTAGTGAACGTGTCAGGGTACTTTCTCAGAAGGGCTTGTAGTTCATTTAGCTGCCCCTTTTCCAAAGAGGGGTTCACCTGCACTTCTACTAACCCTTCAGTATTTTCTAGGCAATTATATGCCATTTCCATTTCACTTTTATGGTCATGCCCAGTCCTATTATAGTTGCTTCATGCCACTTTTTCAGAAGACTAACATGGTAAATTTGTTTACCTGGTCTCTTGTCAGGGGTTTCAATTTCATATGTGACAGGACCTGCCTGTCTCAAGATCGTATACGGTCCCTGCCATTTCATCAATAGTTTATACGAGGAGGTGGGGAGTAACAACAACACCCGTTCCCCAGTCACAAATTATTTACTCCCTGTCATTGGTCATACCTTTCCTTTTGTACTTTTTGGGCTTGGACACTGGCCTGATGTGCTGTTTGTGTACTTCCTAAGCCTTTCCCTTAGTTGCCTCATATATGCCCCTATGCCAGGGTATTTCATGTCTTGGCCTTCCTCCCAGTATTCTTTTACAATATTCAGTGGGCCCCAGGGGGTCCTCCCATAGAGCAGAGAAAAAGGGGAATGGCCTGTAGAGGCCTGAGGCACCCTCCTGTAAACAAATAGTATAAAAGGGAGAAACGTATCTCAATCCTTGCCCATTTCATTGACAAACTTTGTCAGCATTTGTTTTAAGGTCTGATTAAAATGCTCTGTTAGCCCATCTGTTTGAGGGTGGCAGGGTGAGGTCCTTACTGCTACTGTTCCCAAGAGGCGTCAAGGCTCTTTCAGTAGGGCGGCATTGAAATTACTGCCCCTATCTGTGAAGATCTCTTTGGGGATGCCCAGCCTGCTGAACAATTTGACTAGCTCCTGCACAATTCTTGGGGTAGTGGTGGCCTGCATAGGGATGGGTGGCCCGCATAGGGATGGCCTCAGGGTATTTGGAAGCATAGTATGTAATAACTAAAATGCATCTGTTCTCGTTCAAGCTTTTATTCAAGGGTCCTACCACATCCATCCCTATGTGCTGGAAGGTGTGGTAACTAGATGTAGGGGCATTAGAGATACTTTTCCCCTATTTCACCATGGGGCCACTAGCTGGCACTCTTATATTCCCTACAATATCGTGCTTCCTCCTCATGTATCCCTGGCCAGAAGAAACATTGGGTTAAATGACTCAGTATTCTCTCTTTGCCGGAATGCCTTGCCCAGGGTAGGTCATGACTAAGATATAACAGATCTTTCCTATAGCATGTAGGAACCATTATTTGTTATATCTTTTCTTGGGTGATAGGGTTGGTACATGCTCTATAAAGTATCTGATTTTGTATAATCATTTTGGGTTCATTAGACTTACATGATTTGCCCATTTGCAAGAAAAAAGGTTTCAATGTGTCATCTGACTGTTGTTCCTGTATTAAGTTTGCTTTTTCAAAAACGTTGTCAATGGTTTCAATTGACAATCCCCTTTTTTCTAGTTGCCATTGTTTCGGGGTTTTCATTTTTGCATTCTTTGATTTTTTTCAGTTTCCCAGGTTCCCCAATCACCTCTCCCTCAAAAGGAAACATGTCCCCTATAAATTGATTAGCCTGTTCCTTTTTGGCTTGGGCCCTGGTAGTTACTAAAGTTAAAACACCTTTTTCTGTAAGAAAAGAGGAAAACCTAGGGAAATCATTACCTATAATTTTTTAGTTTAGTTTATTGTTCTAGGAATTATTACCTTTGAGCCAGAGGCTCTTTTACAAAGGTTCCACCTCAATTAGGTACAGTACAAAAAAGGTTACATAGATAACACGACAATTTGTGCTGTGTCAAGAGTGAGAAAACATATACAAATACATATCAAATCATTTGTGCAAAAGGACATGAGATATCAATAATCACATTATTATAACAAGAAAGGTCATGCCAGATTAGGAGAAACAAATAGGGAAAAAGTCCAGAACAGAGAGGTAAGTGAAAGGTGGGAGCAGACAATAGCAGGAGAAAAGTTTTCCCAAACATGTCTTTGTCAAATAACGGAACAGGGTGGTAGTGAGAAAATAGGAGGTTTAATCAGGGCAGTCACAGGAGCTGGAGGTGGCAAGGTGAGAGAACAGCCTTGATTTGAAAATACCTAGAGAGTGGAGGCAGTAATATGAGTGCTGAGGGCATTTAGCCAGCTGGGGGCATGATAGGCAAATGATCTTTGTCCCTGAGAAGTCCGGCATTGGGGGACTTGAGAGGCTGGTGTTCTGATCTTCTGGTAAAACTGGTGCTAGCGTCAAGGCATAACAGGTCTTGGATACAAGGTGGAGTGAGGCCCAGAGTGGATTTTTAGCCATCAGGCAGGTAAGGTACTTTATCCGGTTTGAGAGTTGCAACCAACCTGAGTCAGCATAGAGTTCACATGTGTGGGTACGTCGATGTGCACCAGTGAGCAGCCGACAGGCCTTATTTAGGGATGTTGTAATGCGACTAAGTGCTGTGGTAGTGGCAGATCCGTATATAACTAAGCCATAGTCAATGACTGAGATGATAGAGGATTGGATGGCAATCCTCAGTGCAGAATGGGTAAGGAGCTGTCGGTTCTGATACAGAATCCCAATTCACTGATTAATAGTTTTTGCTGTACTATCAATGTGAGTTGCAAAGGTTAGGCCTTGATCAAAGTTGATTCCAAGATATTTGAAAATTGGCACTTGTTCAAGGGTATTTCCCAGGTATGTATTAATGGTGAGTGAGACTTGCCATTTCTTGTTTTGTGGGTTAGAGAAGAGCATGGATTTAGTTTTTTTTTGGTTTAGAACCAGTTTATGTTCAAGGAACCACATCTCAACTTTGGAAAAAGCATGCTGAAGGTTGAGGCGTAAGAGGTTTGGATCTTTATGAGGGGCAAGAATCACGGCATCGTCGGCATAGAGGATTATTTGTTCAGGACAGGATTTGGGGAGGGAGTTTAAGAAAAGGCTGAAAAGGAGGGGGCCCAGATGGATCCTTGGGGAACTCCTGAGCGAACTGGTTTTGAGTCTGAGAGAACTCCAGCTACTTTTACAGATTGAGAGCGCTGAGCAAGGTAATTTTTTTACTCAGTCACCAGGACCCTGTGAGAGCCCTAGGGATAGTAGTTTGATAAGTACGCCATGGTGTACTGTATCAAATGCCTTGGTTAAGTCAATGTAGACTGCTCCAGTTAGGTTTCCTTTGCCCATGGCATTGTGGATTGCTCCTGAGAATTCAAGTAGGGCAGTCGATGTGCTGTGCCCTTTCCTAAATCCATGCTACTGAGTGCATAGGATGTTGTGCTTTTCCAGGTAGTCTGAAAGTTGGTCCGCCACCAAGCGCTCAAGGGCCATAGAGAGAGTGGTAGTATTGATATCGGGCAATAGTTACCAGGCAGTGACTTATCACCACTTTTGTAGCACGGTGACAACTGCAGCCTTCCATTTCCTAGGGAATTGGCTGTAACAGAGGAGAGATTAAAATTTTTGTGAGAGCAGTACTTCCTCCAGAGTGAGGGACAGAAGTTTAAGGTCAATAGTGTCGCTGCTTGCTCGGGACTTAGAAATGGCCTTCTTTACATATTTATAGACTTCATGTGCCTTTACTAGTTTGAATTGGAAAGGTGGTTTGGTTGGAGAGGCAGTAGTAGAAGTAGAAATTGGAGGGTCAGCATCAGTGAAGAAATCAGATGAGAGGACACCACTAAGGTCTGTGAAGGTATCATTTAGAGTGTTTACTAACAACTGGTATTGGCAGATGAGGTACTACCCCAGCTACCACATTTTTACTTTGTCCTTGTATACTTAAGTCCACTTTAACTGTAGGATATGAATGGATGGCGCATACCACACTCATCCAGGGGCAGTTTTCTGCAGTCAATATCAATTCTGGTCAGATTAGAGTCTGTTTGCTGCCTGAGTCAATTAGGGCAACTGTAACCTAGTTTCCCACTGCTACTTTGGTGGTAAAAGTCCCAGTGTTTGCTAGGGCCAGATGTGTCAGGTCTATTTTCTTTGAGGGGCAAAACTGGGCTATATTCCCTTTTCCCTGGCAGTTTCTGCAGATTATATCCGGGGGGGGGGGCGGTTCTTCCACCTGAACTGTTCTTATTATCAGGCCTACCCCCATGCCTTCCTTGTTGGCCAGTCTGATTTGGTCTCACTGGTTGGAGCCCTTTTTGTATGGATGTGTCTGAGGCTCAAGTCCCTCTCTTCCTTTTTTTTTTTTTGCAATTAACTTTATTTTTACTTAACACAAACGCAACCAACTTTGCCATGAATAAATGATATCTGGTAGACATACAACAAACAATACACGCATGAAAATATAATATAAAAAACTAAATCCAACCAACATAAGAAAACAAAACAAACCCCTCCCCACCCCACCCCTCACAGCAGATACCATAGTGACCCAATATAAAACAGTCCGATTAGTAACCATGATCATTTATGCTAGTAAAATGAAGTACCATTACAAGAAGAAAGGACAAAACCTGACAATATCCACAGTTGATAGTCGAATACTAACAATACTGTGGAAGGAACAGGAGGAGACCCCAAGAAGAAATGTTGCTAGGTGAGTACTAAACATGTCAAAGGAGAAGGGATGAAAGATAAAAAAAAAAAAAGTGAAACTACAAATCAACTGCTCAGCCTATCCGGGGGTTAAAACTATCGAATGGAATAGATGTGCCCCAGAGGCCTCCTGTAAGAAGACCTAAGGGAACGAAAAACTAATGAGCAGTTGAGTTTACCCTAATATCCGAATTTACTCCTAAGGCTTGACAAAAAATCACCCCAGCAGTTATAAAACTTCTCACTAGTTTGAAAAACGCGGGCTATACTTCTCTTCACATTTAAAGCATTAAGAAACTCATCCCACCATTCTTTAAAAGAGGTCTCCCATTTATTCTGCTAATGTCTAAGAATTAGGAGTTTAGTGACCATAGCAACCATAGCTACATGTATCTTTTGTAACAGAGTAGGAATCTGGGTGTACATCCCTAAAAGACACGTATCTTCATTAAAAAAGATTGAAATGTTAAAATACAGAGCCACCCACTGCCTGACCGAATTCCATAGCTTAACAATTTTGGGGCATGCCCAAAGTTTATGATGTAAAGTAGTGAGTTCGCACCCACAATCCCCACACTCAGGAGAAGATAATTTATGAATCTGAAATAACTTGGCGGGTGTAAAGTATAGATTATGTAGGATATTGAATTGAATATTCCTAAGACAATCCTGTTTAATAAGAGAATAAGTGTCAGTCCAAATCCTTTCCCAGGTTTTAGCTGACCAGTCTTTGTTCAAATTATTTTCCCAATAGTAGGCTGTAGGGGTACACTTGGACATCACATAAGACAAAATTGTCTTATACAACTTAGTTATAGCTTTCCATCCCTCGACTACTTCCCACAAGCTTTCAAGCAAGGTTCCAGCTCCTTCCGACCATGGTAACTTCCCCAAAAAGAAGTATATACATTGATGAATCTGGTACAACCGAAACAGATCTTTCTGAGCCACCCCAAATTTCGAAACCAGCACAGAAATCGGCAAAAGAGAGTCACCCACAACAAAGCTTGCCAAGCGTAGTTTAGTAGAATACTTGCCTGGAAAGGTACGATTTGAGCGATTGCCTATCCGTAGGTTTGGATTATTGAGAAGAGGTTGCCTAAGGTCTCTTGAATTAGATTTTTGGAGTAAGGAACAAAGTTGCTGTAAAGCCCTCATGTTCCAGCCTAACGGGGATTTCCTGATCTCCAACGGGGCCTTGGACCAGGGAGTATATAACAGGGTTTCTAGGTCCAACTTATGAAACTTAGCCAGTGATCGATCCAGAGCTAACCAAAAAGAAGCTCCCAAAACTGGCTCCACAGTAGATAACCAATATAGAAATCACTTAGCATGAATAGCTATATAATAAACATAAAAATCCAGTAATTTGAGTCCCCTCAACTCCCTAGAGCGGGTTAGCTTTGAATACGCTCGATGTGGGGCTTTACCCTTCCAAAGAAAATCGGAGCAGATCCTACAAAGGGGCATAAAGAAAGACTTGGGCAGATAAATGTTGAGATTAAATAGAGGATAAAAAACTCTGGGCAAAATTACCATTTTGAGAGTGTTGGCCCGGCCCCAAAAAGACAATGGTAGTTTATTCCATCTCTCCAGGTCTTCCTTAATAGTTTTAAATAAAGGGGTTAAATTAAGGTCTATGAGATTAGCAAGGTCTCTAGATATTATAATACCGAGATATACAAGATAGTCATTCTCCCACTGTAAGCCCAATGAGGAACACCAATCCTTTGATAAGAGAGTAGACAACGAATACACTGTAGTTTTGTTCCTGTTGAGCTTATAACCTGAAAACAGACTAAGTAGGAAATAATTTGTAACACCCGAGGGAGAGATTTCCTACTATTTTCTATGTGAATAAGTAAATCATCAGCAAACAGTGATAGTTTGCATTCAAGACGACCCAAATGGATACCCCGTATTGCCTTGTCTAAATTTAGAACTCTAGCTAGGGGCTCTATATACAAATTAAAAAGAAATGAGGAGAGAGGGCATTCCTGACGGGTACCCCGACATAGGGGAAAAACGTCCGATATAAGATTGTTACATTGAATTCTAGCTGATGGGCAGGAATACAGGACACAGACTTGGCTTAATGAAATATTGTGGAAAACTGAACTTCTGCAAAACTGCAAACATATAATGCCACTACACTCTATCAAAGGCTTTTTCTGCTTCCAGGGACATGAGAGCCGTCTCTAGCTCAGGAGCCCTGGAAGCAGAAATTAGATGAAATATCTTCCTAAAATGATCCGCTGAGGAACATCCCGCTATGAACCCTGCTTGCTCAGGACTTAACAGGCCCTCCCACACCTTCCCAAGTCTATTAGCTAGAATTTTGGCATATATTTTTAAGTCGATATTTAGGAGTGAGATGGGCCTATAGTTGCCAATTACAGATGGGTCTTTCCCAGGTTTAGGCAAGAGAGTTATTCTCGCTTCAAAAAGTGATTGCTCAAACATCTCATAGGAACCCCAATAGCTATACACTTGAAGTAACAGAGGAATTAGGTGGTTTTTAAAAGTCTTATAAAATAGACCAGTAAAGCCATCCGGGCCAGGAGGTTTGTCAGGGTTTAAAGAGTCAATAACTCCTGAAATTTCTTCACCAGTAATTGGGGTGTTCAAGGAAGACCTGATTCCCTCTGCCAGAGATGGAAAAGCAGCCTCTTCTAAGAAGGCCCACATCTTATTATCCTGATCTGCAAATCTCGGGTCTGGAGAATATAATGTCTTATAATAATCCTGAAACAATATTAATATCTCTACTGGGTTAGTCACCAAAGCTTCTGTCTGGGGGTGCTTTAAGGCTGTAACTCATTTGGATCCAGAATGTTGTTTTAATTGCCAGGCCAGGAGCTTGCCTGCTTTATTCCCTTGACCAATGTAAGAAGCCTTTAGCAAGGAGGTGGATCTCTCCACCTTCTCTAGCAAAGCACAAGCATAAGTAGCTCTCAAAGTAGATAATTCTTGATCATCTGCAGGTGAGAGCTTGCCAACCCCTTTACTTTCCAGCATTCTGATTTTTTCCAGACAGCTGTTTAGAAAACTGTTTTTTTGTCTTTTTTTGAACCGACGCTATGCGGATTAGCTCTCCCCTCCAGGTTGCCTTCAGAGCTGCCCATACCCTGTCTGTTGCAGGAATCGAGCCCCAAGTAGAGCTAATAGTGTTTTGTAAAAAATGTTGAAATCGAGCCACTATTTGATTGCCTAATAACAATTTATTGTTGAGAGACCATGAATGAGACCGGACAGAAACATTCGGTAACACACACTGCATTATGATAGGCAAATGATCTGAGATCACATGAGCCAGGATTTTAGCGTCCACAATATTTGATAACATCTGCTGGCTGATTAAAAAATAATCAAGACGAGAATAGCTTTTATGAACTGGAGAAAAAAATGTAAATTCTTTACTCCTAAAGTTAAGTACTCTCCATGGATCCACGAGGCCCAATGCTGAAATAAATTCTTTTAATGCTCTTTGTGCAGGCGACATTCTTGCCCCCCATAGTAAGTGCAATCTAAATCGTTAGTTTGTACCAGATTCCAATCACCACCCATCAAAATGGGTAAGTGTAGAAAAGGAGCCAGGACCATAGCCAGATGCACAAAAAAAGACGGTGTTTCCACATTAGGGCCATAAACAGAACCCAGGATAATGTCCAAGTTACCTAACTTACCAATGACAAAAATAAACCTCCCTTCGGGATCAGAGATAGATTCCGACAATATAAAGGGGGTCTTATTGGCTAGAAGCAAGGCCACCCCTCACTTGTTTGAGTTGAATCCCGACCCAAAAACCTGACCTACCCATTTCTTTTTAAAAAAATGCAATTGCTCTGGCAGCATATGAGTTTCTTGAAGAAATACAATTGAAGGGTCGTATTTGGCCAGATGGTTTAAAATAACATATTTCTTCTTGTTGTCTCTCCCTCCCTTTATATTCCAAGAAAGAACATTTAAACAGTTAGCCATAACAGTGTATACAAATGTACCCTATGATCACATCTAGATAAAGGTCTTTACTGCTGCCCCTCCCCTTCCCCGACCTAAAGAGAGAAAACTTTCCAAAAACCCTAACCCACCCCCAAAACCCAAATTAGAACTCCAAATGTTTAACCTATTTACATCTCCGTATACCCAGGCCCATAGCCTACACCAAGACAAATAGCCCATGGTGCGCGCTAAAGAGCTCCCTCCCTCCCAACCCCCGCTCCCAAAACAAAAAAGTTAAATAAAAGGAGGCTGAGCGAACATTCCCAGCTATATATAGTCGGGAGCTCTATCCCTCCAAAGAAAACATGACCCTTCCCCTGCTTACCGTCTAGTAGCGTCCATTGCCACAGATATCAGTAACTCATGTAAACATACTAAAAGACTGTAGGCATGGGGGATGTATATAGAAAAGGTAACCGAAGCCCCTCATCCTAAATATCATATTTTCCTCAAAACATATTCGAGGCAGGTAGAGACAATGATAAACATATCCCCCACAATGTTTTGAACCTTACAAAACTACAGGAGGACAAGGAAGAAGAGCAGCTCTTCTCACAAACATTTCCAGTATCCCCATGGAACCGAATCCTGGATACTGCTTATGTAACGTGCTGAGCTAGCAGTTACAGGCTGCCGTTCCCCCTGACTGCCCAAAATCATTTAACTATAATCGTTACTAACAGCAAAGCTAATAACAGAAAAACCAAACAGGGGAAACCCTAATAAAACTAAAACACTTGCATATCCTCTCTAATGAGTTCTACGCTTATAAAATGTTGCCCAAAAAGTCGTTATTGGTTTAAGAACAAAACTTGTGGCCATCTAAATCTTAACCAAAGGAGGGAAAGCCCCTGTTAACACTCAGCATCTCGCTGATGATCCGAAAGCAGCCTTACTAAAATGGAAAATAAGGTGCACATAAGTAGCTGCCAAAAGGGGCTATCCTACAATCTAAATCTATAAATCTATAAATGGTGGTAGAGCCCCCTCTAGTGGCCAAACACTTCCCAATTCTAACCCACAGTACATGCTCAATTGAAGTAAAAGAGACAAAATATCGATTGGAAACCACCAAAATAAGTATTAGTGTCCAGTGCAAACCACTCGAACAATATGGTAAGGGAAGGAACAATAAGTTAGAACGAACAGTCAGACCAGAGGGGACCCCTCTGGAAGTCAGCTGTTAACTTCTCAATCGTGGGTTTTCTAGAAAGATCTCTAGTCAGTCTTCAGTTTCCATAGATATGGTCCGACGTCCCCTCATTTGGAGAATAAATCCGGATAGCATTTTTTCAACACCTTGGCTGCCTCTTCCACAGTATCAAAACACTTAGATCCTTCCTTCAAAGACACCTCTAGCCGAGCTGGGTACAGCATCTGATGTTTAATACCAGCAGCCCACAATTTAGAGGTGATAGGACGATAAGCAGCTCTAAGCTGGCAGGTCTTCACAGTCAAATCAGGGACTACTCTTAATTTTTTACCCTCCCATAATATAGCCGTTGACTTCCTGGCTTCTCTGAAGATAAACTCCCAATCCAAATAGTTTAACAACTTAAATATTATAGGTCTAGGAGGTTCAGAAGACGGCGGCTTAGCCCGCAGAGATCTATGGGCTCTTTCTATGACAAACTCCGGGCCATTTGGGGAGGGACCCACTGTTTTTTTCAGAAACTTTTGCAAAAATAATATTGTATTTGGCCCCTCTTCCCATTCAGGGAGCCCAAGTAACACCAAGTTGTTTCTTCTGTTCCTCCCCTCCAGGTCCTCGAGGCGATCCTCCAGTTTGTTAACAGATTTCCTAACCTCTACCACTTCAGGTTCTAACTTTTCCTGCTTCCTCTCCATTGAAGCAATCCTTGCCTCAGTATCAGTAACCCTCCGGGCTAACTGAGTGAGCGCAGGTTTAAAATTGGCCACATCTTCTATTAATTTCAGGAGAGCCTCTTTAATCGAAGCCAATTCTGAATAAACGTGCATAAGTGACAACTGCTCCGCTGTGCTCTGGGGAGAAGAGCTACGACGAGGCCGCTTAGCCTCTGACTCCTGTGCGGCCTCCTCCTGATCTGGCAATTTGGACATGATGCCAAAGTAAGCAACTTTAAAATACACCACTCACCCGACCAGCATGAAAATAATGAACCTGGTTTTCAGTAAATAGCGGGTGTTTGCGGGGAATATTCGCTATAAGTAGGCGGAGCTCGTAGAAATGTTTCTTACTCTCCGCGCCGCATCACGTGACCCCCCCCAGTCCCTCCCTTTCTAACAGAATGGTGAGCTGCAACATAATTCTCAGCAAGGGTGACAGCTACTTCAGCTGATTCAGGGTTATGTTCCTTTACCCAAAGTTGAACGTCAAGGGGCAAAATCTGAATAAATTGTTCCAACACTAGCAGCTCTATGATGCCCATCACAGTCTTTTCCTCAGGTACCAGCTACTTGATGCATAGTTCTCTTAACCAAGTAAAAGTCACTCTAGGGTTATCGTAGGTCTGATATTTTAAAGCCCGAAACCTCTGTCTGTAAGTTTTAGAGTTAATATCACACCTCTTCAAGATCTCTCTCTTTACTAGTTCATAAGTGTTAGCACTTATGGAATCTATATTACTTTATGCTAACTGGGCTTTGCCAGTGAAATAGATAGCCAGACACACGATCCATTGATTTGGGGGCCAGCCGCATGCCCTTGCCACATGCTCAAAGGTTGTGAGATAACCTTCAATATCATCTGTAGGAGTCATTTTAGTTCATTTAATGTCCTTGTAGTTAGCTCCATCACCACCATCAGTACTTTGTCTAACCCCCAAGTTTTGTAAAAGTCTCAAGGTTTCAGCCCACCTTAAATCTTGGCATCTTCTTTCCTGCTCTCTGTGTCTGTCTAACTCCAATTGACGAATGGTAAGCCACATTAATAACTCAGATATTCCCTCTGGAGGTTCCTCTCTGGGCATAGCAGTGTCCTCCATTCTGATTTCATCCTCCTTGAAAGCCAAGTCATCCTCTTCATAATTGAGACTGGTCTGTTCTCTCTCTATTGGGGTCCTTCTCCTACCAGTAGACTCCAACTGAGTTAATAGAGGTTGTCCAGTCTTCAGAGTCTGGGAGTGGGTCACAGTACCAGTAGCCAAGTCACTCTTCCATTCCTCGCTGTCATCCATGGTGTATCTGAGGTTACCCTGATACCAGGACTGGTATCTGCAGCTGACTTCCTCCTCCAAGCCTGGACAATCAGTTTATCCCACTGCCGAGACCAAACTGTGATGAGGTGTGGAATGGATAACATAGACAATTAGATGTAAGACTGAACACACCAGCTAGTATGTCCTTTTATTTAGCAAAATACAGAATGGAAAATAAAAACTTTCAGAAAGCAGAATGAAAAATGGATAAACAAACTCACAGGGTGGAGTTCATATAGCAGCATATCCTTCCACTATGCTCTGCAAGTTCTTACTGGTACAGCCTCCCAGACTGAACTGATCTGTACCTGGGTTTAGAAGAGCATTTTTGTAGGACGAAAAGGTCACATGACCATCCTGATCCACCCCTAATCTAATACAAAAATGTATCTCTCCTAATACAAAGAATAGGGATCAGGAACATATTCAAGGCATGTTCAAACATTGATATAAAACAAAAGAAATGTTCAATATGTGCGTTCAGACTCATATAAATGGTTTTAAAACATATTTGTCCTGGAGCCTCTCCCATATCCCTTTGATGGACAGCAGGTAATGTATAAATATGTTTCTGTTTGGGGCCGCTGCCTTCTATAGGGACACTCTTTACTCAGAGGTGGCAATCCAGCATGTTTCAGGTAAGCTTACTCATACCTTTTCTCCAGGTATTACTCATTTCCCTCAATTTCAACTACATTTGTTTAGAGATAGCAAAAGAAAAACATTGTGTAAACACTGGTTTAGCAGGACATCTAAGTTTACTGGAAGCTTTAAACAACTGTTTTCCATAAGTTTTTTTCCAATAAAAAAAACAAATGTGGAAGGACTGAACTGTTGTAGAAAAGAGGTGCTACCAAATATGCAGTCTTCCACTAAATGAAGGAGTAGCACACTTGCAGTGCTCAAGGTAGAAATATAAGCAGCTTTTCTGTCCTGCTTCACAAACATTCAGGCAGAGCCTGCTATTTCACATGTGCGGCTGGACCAAAAAGGGGGGGGGGGAGAACAGTCAACCATGCCTTGCAGTTGAGTACTTTATATTATGCACCTATTGTTTCTCTTTCAGGCTAGATGCCTCAAATGTGTGCTGTGCATTTGTATTACTTTTCTACCAGTCTGAATATTCACTTGCAGATATCTTAGAGCACAGGGAACCTGGCTCTAAGAGTGCAGCTTAAAATTTAAATGCTGCACACAGTCGCACTACTGCAAAGGAGTTTAGCAGAGCAGAGCTAAAGTGTGCTACAGCGCAAAACACAATTATAACTATCATTATTTCACTGGGGCACATGGGGCACCACATCTACCAGCTTCCCTTTCAATCATATACCGCAAAACAAAGCAGTGCGAAGTGCTCACACAGGGCTTCTTTACCGGGCTGCAGGGCAGACCCGCGATACAATAATAAATTCTCTCAGGCAAACGGGCAGGGAACAGAAAAAGGAATCCAGAGGGAGCAGCGCTGGGTGCAGAGAATACCAGAGTAGGTGGCCAAGTCTTTTCTGATAGAGCACGAAAAAATAATAGAACAGCTGAAAGGAAAGAAATTTGCTACTGCAGCAGCCTTTTGGGGAAAAAGGAGAGACTGCCCAACAGTGCCTGAATACAGAAGTAAATGGGGGGGGGGTGCTCTCCACTAACACCACCACAGATATGTAACAAATACAAAAAAGCCATGTATAAGTTTGTTGACTGGTTGTACTGCCCTTCGGTGGGGGTCCACCGCTTTCAACCAGCTGTCTCCGCAAACTGTGGGAGATGCGGAAAAGAGATAGGAATATTTTTCTACTGCTTCTGGGTATGCACTAATTTGCAAACTTTTTGGGAGGAGGTTGCTTGAGAGATTGGGGGCTACTTGCGGACTCAGCTTCTGATCTCACCTGTGACCTTATTGTTTGGAGTGGAGGACCTAGGAGGAGATGAATGGGCCCCATTCAGGAGATGGGTGAGGGTACTCTTAGCAATTACTCGGCAGTGTATACTAAACACCTGGGTGCTGGGAGGAAGACCCACACTCCAGATGTGTGTGGTGCACACTGGTGCTTAATGTGCTTTCCATGGAAAGGCTATCATACTTGGTCCAGGGCAAGGGTGAAAAGTTTAAGAGTGTTTGGCAACCAGTACTGAGTACCCTAGACCCTGGGGAACAACAATTTATATACATGGATATGTGATGGCCACAATTTATAAAAAAGCCCTAGGGGAGCCACCTGAGAGATAGGGAGGTGCCTGTGTACCCAGCAAGTGTATAGGAAGAGAAGAAAATTAACAAACTACTCAAACTAAAAGATATATATGGATTTGCATGAGTCGAGTGTTTAGAGAACTGACTGATTGATGGGAATGGAGATTCCTGATGTACTCTAGTTACTTTTTTTAAACAAACAAGCATTTGTCAATGCCGAATGTTTGCTTGCTGGCATTGGCATTGGTAGTACATAAGTTACAGAGCTGCATAATAGGAATGGCAGTGAAGTATTAAACTGAAGCCAACCTTACCACCAACCTGCAGAGAGTGACAGGCATTGGGTTTGCCTTTGGGTTGTCAGGCATAACGGCTACGCCATTTCACCCCACCCTACCCTGCAGACACTGACAAGTGTCATGGTGTGCCTTGGGGTCTTTGGCCCTTATGCGCATCCCATTCCATCAGAAAATATGGTGAGATGGGTGCGGTATAGGAGAATGGGGTGAACTTTGGGGCCGAAGAGTCCAAGGTATACCTCAATGCCTCTCACTGGCTGCAGGGTGTGGAATGGTATGAGCATTACAGGCAAGAATCCCAAGTCACACCCCTGATGCCTGTCATTCTCTACAGGGTGGGGCGTTATGGTTGGAAACCCTAACAGCTCAGGCATTCATTGGTATTTTCACTCCAAATTTTCAACATGGTTTTTTTTTGAGACCCCCACCTCATGAACAGTGGCAATATCAGTTTGTTAGCCAAAAGCTGCTTATGCACAGTGACTACGACATTTAGCACCACAGGTGCAAAAACACATTCCGTACAGGATGTGAAAAATGACAGCTGTACTGTTCATGGGGAGGTGGAAAAAATGGCAATGTTGCAAATCTGCAGTAAAAATATAAAAAAAACTGAAGTCACAAGCGTGCATAGAAACTGTGCAACGCACACCCGTAATGTAATTAGTGTGGGCATTTTTAACAGGAGATTGTCAACACAGGCATTTTGGGACCTCCAATAATGAACAGTGTCACTGTGATTTTCTTTATCTGTCCCGAACAATGATTTCCCACAGCGACCATGCATCTCTGCGCGGAAAGTGTGAAAACACATTTCGGCCATGTTGTGAAAAATGACAGCTGTACTGTTCATAAGGAAGTGTGGAAAAAATGCAACTGGTGAAAATCTGGACTGAAAATATTACAAAGTCATGAACTTACGAGGGTGCGTGGAAACTGCCCAAAGCTGTCTCGTAACACAGTCATTTTATGGACTTTAGTCACCAAATTTTCAACATAGCCATTTTAAGACCTGTGCTCATGAACAGTGTAACTGATTTTCTTAATCTGTCCCAAACATTGCTTTCGCACACCGACTGCACCATTGTGCGCTACATGTGCGGGAACACATTTTGGGCGGCATGTGAAAAATGGCAGCTATAATGCTCACAAGGAAGTGTAATAAAATGGTAATGTGGAAAATCTGGAGTGAAAATATAGAAAATTCGCAAACTTATAAGCGTGTGTAGGAGCTGTGCAATGCACCCTCGTAAAACAGTCATTTTTAAGAATTTTTTCCCCAAATTTTCAACATAGCCATTTTAAGACCTCATTAAAAGTGTCACTGTGATTTTTTTAATGTGTCCCATACATTGATTTAGCACACCGACTAGCCATTTAATGCTTCATAGGCGACTTCACGTTTTGAGGCAGAGATGTGAAAAATGACAGCTGTACTGCTCATAAGGAGGTGTGGTAAAATGGTAATGTTGAAAATCTGGAGTGAAAATATTGAAAATTTTAGGAACTTACGGATGTATGTAGGAACTGCGCAATGCACGCTAGAAATCAGTCATTTTTAGAAATTTTTCCACCAAAATTTCAACATAGGCTTTTTGAGAGCCCACCTTATGAACAGTTGCAGTGTCATTTCATTACTCAGTCCCAAAAGGTGATTTTGTGCAGTGACTGCGAAATCACCCTTCAGGCCCGAATAACGCCATGACAGTGCAATAATTCATGAGGAGGAGTCCCAAAAACCCTATGTTGAAAATTTGGTCCCAAAATTCCCAAAAATGCCTGAGATATGCAAAAAAGTTGAAAAAAACCCTATCATTATACATTATACAGCTTACCGGCATTTCTTCAGTTCGAGGTCGGCTTTGAAGAGAGCAGTCGTGTTCCCAGTCCACCGAAGATCGTCGTGCCAGAGTCCGGAGGTAAGTGTGGAGTGAGAAGAAGTGTGGGAGGCAGGGTGCACAGTGGGTGGGTGGGGTATGTGCAGACATAGAGAGGGACTGTTTTTGTTTTTCAGGTTTTTTTTTATTACGACGACACGGGACGTTTGCCACGCTGGGGTGGGCTCCCAGCGTGGCAGAAGGATGGCTGACTGGGGGTGTGTGAAGCCGATGGGGGACTGGGCACCCCCGTCAGCCATAGCATTTGTTGCCACGCTGGGGTGTGCTCCCAGAGTGGCACCCTGTACTGGAGTGGGAGACAGTGGAGCCGACGGGGGATTGGGAACCCCCATCAGCTATACAATGTGTAGCCACGCTGCGGTGAGCACCCAGCGTGGCATATGGACCTGTGTTGGGGGGGAACAGCACAGCCGACAGGGGATTGGGCACCCCCGTCGGCTATACAATGTGTGCGTAGGGGGCAGCATGCAGTGTGTGTGTGTGTGTGTGTGTGTGTGTGTGTGTGTGTGTAGGTGGAGCACGCATGAGCAGGTGATATCTTATCGCTGCTCACTGAAGTGTAGCTCCCTCTTTCAACTGTACGCCACTGCATTTTGGAGCTGTCATAGACAGCTCCAGCAGGCATTGGAGAACTGCGGCCGTGCCTGCACACACACTGACTGAATTGGAAGAGGGCTGAGACACCTCCAAAAACTCCAATGATGGCACTATGTTTCTTGCACATGCGTGCAAGCAAACATAATAAGGAAAATAAACCTTGTACTAGGATGTGGAATGTAATTTTAATGCACTTATATGTTTTATCTGGATGCAGTTTTACATAGTTTTTCATTACCTGTTGTATGTTTGTATTGTCTGTTAAAGAAAAACCTTAATAAACAAATATTACAAAAAAAGACTGCTTTAGCCAGTCTGCAAAGAAGATGCTTTAGCTAGTCTGCTTAGAAGATACTTTATCTCCTATCCATTTTATAAGTAAGCGATAAGGCACAATGGGACATTGGTTGTTCTGGTTTTCCCATGTACCCAGGGGCACAGTAAGGCATGAGGATGTAGGCTGAGTGCCTTGGCCCCTAGAAGTGTGGTAAAACCAGCACGACCAACACCCTGAAGTGTTTTATTGCACTTATAAAATGGATCCATAGGAAACTTTTAAGGAAAGCCCTAAAAGTTTTAAAAGACACAAAACATATGATGAAATATTACTAAAAATGTAACATAGTTCTGCCACAGATGGCTTCCTTCTTTTTTTAATTAAATATACTTTATTGAAGTTAGAACACAGTGCACAGCACCAAGTACAGTGGTTATACAGACATGAGATTGTTTCCTTCTGTCAGTCATCTGTTCTTCTACACATTCAATGCATAGTGTGTTTGTCTCTTATGGAATACAAGAGTTTAAAATTCTGCAGTATTGCACTAGTAAAATGCTTCCTCTGCTACTCACATTCACACATGGAAAGGTAACGTGGAGCATATGAATTAAAAATTCTGCAGAATTACACTGGCACACATACATAGACACACACACACACACACACACTTCAAAGGAAGCCAGAACCTCAATTCCATATTTTGCAGGGTAAGGGGCAGGGAGTTCTCTAGAAAACTGGTAAGGATCAGAAGTTTAAACTGATTGTGGAGGAGTCCAGGTCTAGGGAATCCATGGTGGATGGTGAGCAGAAGGGGATCCTAGACTGAACTCATCCACATCCATGGGACAGTAATTGAAAAGAGGGTACAGGGATTGTTGTAGGGTTTACAGAACCAAGGGCAGAAATACCAGTGAGGAGGAAAGTAAAAGGTATTAGCACAAACAAGGAGGGAAGAACATCAAAAGCAAAAGGACAGTAGCAGAGTTAGGGCAGGGGTCAAATGGAGGGGGGTATGCCTTAACACCAGGAGCCTAGGCAACAAACTCAGTCAGCTACAAGCATTGATGGCAGACACTGAAGTGGACCTGGTGGCCATCATGGAAACGTGGACCACAGATATAAATGACTGGGAGATGAGAGTCCCAGGGTATTCACTGTTCAGGAGGGATTGAAGAACTGGTGGGGGGGGGGTTGCCCTTTTTGTCAAAGAGGGCATTGAAGTGGAAGAAGATGGAAGTATTATGGGTAGTAGTGAGGAGGCTGGGTCAGTATGGATGCAACTCACAGCAGCCTGAGGCAGGAAAGTGCGTTTATGGGTGATCTACAGGAATCCTGGGCAAGGGGAGGAAAGGGACAGATAACTTGAGGATGAACTTAAAAGAGAAGCAGCACAGGGGGACTAGTAGTGCTGGGTGACTCGAACCTGCCTGATGTTGATTGGGAGGTCTTGGTGGCCAAGAGTGCCAGGAGTCAGACATTACTGAATGCCTTCCAAGACTGTCTACTAGTGCAGCTTGTTAAGGAACCTACCAGGCAGACCACAATCCTTGATGTGGTGCTCACCAACTCAGAGATGGTGGGTGCTGTCAGAGTAGGGGAGCTGCTAGGGAACAGCGACCACAACTCCATGTAGTTTGAATT
The DNA here is from genome assembly GCA_016271365.2 of Neoceratodus forsteri. Lineage (NCBI taxonomy): Eukaryota > Metazoa > Chordata > Ceratodontiformes > Ceratodontidae > Neoceratodus > Neoceratodus forsteri. The sequence continues at coordinate 92,590,921 of CM028136.1, forward strand.
GGCCCTCAGGGCTGGCAACCCATAATCAAGACCCAAAGTCCTTGACTTTAGAAGGGCAGACTTTGATAGGTTGAGGGAACTGGGCAGGGATAAGTTATTAGGATAGGAGGATGTAAGGGGGGTGGAGGAGAGATGGGGAGCAATTAAGGGAGCCATTCTCAAGGCAACAAATGCAAGAATAAAAACAGTATCTAAAAAGAAACAGGTTGAAGAGACCACTGTGGTTCTTAGCTAGGGTCAGGGAAGTGGTTACGGCCAAAAAGAAGGCCTTCTATAAATATAAGGGAAAGCAGGGGGAGGCAGAATGGGAGGATTATCTACAGAAAAATAGGGAGGCAAAGAGGACATTCAGGGAGGTGAAAGCAGACATGGAGCTGTGTATTGCAGAGAGGGTCAAGAATGGAGAAAAACAGTTTTTTTAGATATATCAGTGAAAAAGGAAACAAGCATTTGTCGATGCCGAACGTTGGTTAATTGTTAACCATTGTTTTGCGTTGTTTTTTTTGCAATTCTGACCCCAAATTTGGAAGAGTACAACTCTTGCCTGAAAGGTGATTTCACATAGTGACTGCAAAATCACCTTTTGGGATGCAAAAAAAAAAAATTTCTGTCCGGGATCTGAAAAATAACAGCTGTCAAATTCATAAGGTGCTGCCAAGAAATGGCTATGCTGAAAATTTGGGGTCAGAATATTTAAAATTGCCAAAGCTTTTGTTCACACATTTCAATGCAGCCTCATGACTTTGTTGTTTATGAATATGTTTGCCCCAAATGTTCAACATACCCTTCTTATGACCCCACCTCATGAACAAGTGCAGAAAAAAAATGACAACTCCTACCCAAAAGGTGATTTCACTCAGCAACTGTGAAATCACCTTTCAGGATGCAAGTACACATTTTGGCCAGGATCTGAAAAATGACAGCTGTCACTTTCATGGGGTGCTGTGAAGAAATGGCCCTGTTAAAAATTTGGGTCAAAACATTAAAAATTGTCAAAGTTACAAGCTTGCATTCACACATTTCAATGCAGGCTCATAACTTTTGTTGTTTATGAATATTTTTGCCCCAAATGTTTAACATACCCTTCTTATGACCCTGCCTCATGAACAAGTGCAGGGAAAAAATCAGCTCCTGCCTGAAAGGTGATTTCACACAGCAAATGTGAAATCACCTTTCAGGATGCAAAAAAAAAAAACATTTTGGCCAGGACCTGAAAAATGACAACTTTCACATTCATGAGGTGCTGTGAAGAAATGGCTAGGTTGAAAATTTGGGGTCAAAATATTGAAAACTGCCAAAGTTACTAGCCTGCATTCTCAAATTTTAATGCAGGCTCATAACTTTGTTGTTTTTTTAATATTTTTACATCAGATTTTCATCATAGCCTTCTTATGACTCCGTCTCATGAACAAAGGTGGAGAAAATTTTCAACTCCTGCCCGAAAGGTGATTCCACGCAGCGACTGTAAAATCACCTTTTGGGACAGAATTGGCTACTGTCACTGATTTGTTCATGTGGTGGGGTCCCAAAAAAGGTATGTTGAAAATTTGAGGCAAAAATATTAAAAATGGCCAAGTTATGCCATTAAGTTGAAACCACCAGTGAAATACATTGAAACTGAAAACCCCTATTGAAATACATTGAAGTGCTTACCTCAGTTTGCAGTTGGGCTTTGAAGAGTGACGATGTGTCTGAGGTCCAAGGAAGATTATGACGATGGACCTCCAGTGGGTAAGTATTGGGGGGGGTCCTGAGTGGGAAGGTCAGTCTTCTCCTCCTTGGCTCAGCTCAGTTCCCCCCTACCTACCCTACCTAGACTTTAGCAAGGCATTTGACACAGTCCCACACAAAAGATTAATATACAAGTTAGCCAGCCTGGGAGTGGGTCCCAAGATGACAGCCTGGGTTAAGAATTGGCTGGAGAATAGGACACAGAGAGTAATAGTAAATGGAGTCCACTCAGAAGAAAGGAGGGTTACTAGTGGGGTACTGCAGGGTTCAGTAGTAGGACTGGTCCTCTTCAATGTCTTTATAAGCGACATTGCGGAAGGACTGGAAGGAAAAGTATGTCTCTTTGCAGATGACACTAAGATCTGCAACAGAGTTGATGCACAGGTGGGGTGGAAAGGATGAGAAGGGACTTGGCAAGGTTAGAGAAATGGTCAAATGTATGGCAGCTTAGATTCAATGCTAAGAAGTGCAAGGTAATGCACCTGGGAAACAAAATCCCAAGGGAAGAGTAAACAATGGGGGGTGAGATACTAACAACAACAAAAATGGAAAGGGACCTGGGGGTAGTCACATCAGATGACCTAAACTTGGGCAAGTAATGTGAGAGGGCAGCAAGGAGGGCTGGGGGGTTACTGGGATGCATAGGGAGAGGCACCACCAGTAGAAAACAGGAAGTTATTATCCTCTGTACAGACAGCTGGTGAGACCCCATCTGAGTACTGTGTGCAGTTCTGGAGACCCAATCTCCGCAAAGACATAGACAGGATGGAAGCTGTCCAGAGGAGGGCAACTAAAATGGTGCAGGGTCTGCACCAGAAGACATATGAAGAGAGACTTAAGGAGCTTAATATGTATAGCCTCGAGGAAAGGAGGAGAGGGGGACATGATAGAAACCTAAGCACCTCAAGGGAATCAACAAAGTCCAAGACGGTAGCATCTTTCAAAAAGAGGTGTGCAAGAACAAGAGGGCACAATTTGAAGATGGGGGGCTCAGAGGTAATTTAAGGAAGTATTTTTCACAGAGAGGTTGTGGATGCATGGAACGGCCTGCGGAGGAGGTTGTGGAGTCAAAATTAGTGGTGGAATTCAGCATGCATGGGACAGTCATAAGGCAATTTTGGGGAGTGGGGGTAAGAAGAAGTAGGCTGCTGGTTAACTAGGATCTGCAGCTTATCCAGTAGGTAGGGAATTGGGCAGACTGGGTGGGCCAAGCGGTCCTTATCTGCCATGAAATTCTATGTTTCTATGTTTCTCCTTTTTGGTTCACTCTGCAGTGCCAGAATAAACTGAAACTAAAGGCATGACACAGGCAGTCACTGGCAACGGGGTGGGGGTGGGAGTCATTGAATCGTGCCACTGCCATACCATCCATGCCACTGACTGACTGACTGACCGATGCCATCATGACAGAAGAGGATCTAATTTTACTGGGTCTGGTATGAAATCCTGACTCATACTAGCCTGACAAACATGTGACCAACTCCAAAATACCATCGGTGCACGATTCCCAACTACTGAATTCCTGAAATTTGATATACCGACTCTTCAAATCCCAAAATACCATAAGTACTAGAAAATTAGCATCCCGGTTCTCAAAACAGCTCCCTAACCCAAGTGATTCATCCACAAAACACTGTGCTGCAGAGTTTAAAACTGATGTTAATGCGAACCTACCTGCACGGAGCTTGAGGCTGTTAGATCAGACCCTTGAAGTCCCGCTTCTCGATACAGCTCCTTAGAGCAATTGATTCATCCACAAAACACTGTGCTGCACAAATTAAAATTAATGTAAATGTTAACTTACCGGCATGGAGCTTGCAGATGTTAGATTAGCATGGAAGAACCCCGAAGCAATGGCTAATGCTGACAGTATACAGTAGTCCGGTGGTCTGGTGATTTCAGTTCTGCTCTAACTGCTGCAAGCATTAAGCATCAACATTAATTTCAGTTGTGCAGTGTACTGTGCCAGTAAGTTCCCATTTAAATTACTTTTAATCTGTGCAGCAAAATGTTGTCAATTGCTTAGGTTCCAAAGTGACATTCTATAGCAATCAGGCAGGCAAACTGTGTGATCTAACTGCTACAAGCATTAAGCATCAAAATTTATTTAAAATGTTGTCAATTGCTTAGGGACCTGTTTTGGGAAATGGGAGGTTTGAAGGTGTGCGCAGAACAGAATGAGCTGAGCAGAATTCTGGGTTTGCTGCAAGCCAGTATTTTCATTTAATTTAATTTAATTGTGCAGTGCAAGATTTGCAGGTGCTTTGATTGAAACAGAAATACAATTGCTTAAACAAGAGTCGGTATTTTTAAAAACAGGCTTTCAGTAGCCGGGATTTTAAGAGTCAGGATTGTAAACGTCACACCGAGACAGAAAACAAAATAAAAAAAAAATGCTGGCATCTCAGGAGCAAAACAGGCCCCCCACCAATCTGCTGGGTGGGTTGAATAGTTACACACATCAGAGGGCATAAGCCCTCTTGGACTAGAGCAACTTTGGTCCTTTGAAGTGCATGACCATTCAGCCCACCCAGGAGAGAGTTGCATCAGGACTAGAGATGTTCCACTATGAGGAGTGCCCATTTTTAACCCTTACTTCACCACTTCGTGTTGACATATGACTTTGCGTTGTGCACTCCACCTTATTCCACTTTTAGGCGGAGTGAGAATTCACAGGCAGCCCACACACATCACATGGCTTAAACAGTGTAAGTCACATGCTTCAGGCAGGCAGGAGATTATGGACAAAAACACTCTCCAACGTGGGCTGACTTACACGTTTTTCATGAGGTGTGACAAACGGCTCAGCTCTGCGAATGGCCGGGGGTGGGTTGTGGACATGTAATGAAAAGGGGTGCGCAGGTGACAAGTCCACAAATTAAGTTATTTTCCCCATTTTAAGTGCAGGGCTTGATGTACCACTTGGACTACACATTCTGCATTGACCACCACCACTGCTGCTACTCTGACCACCACTTGGCAAGTTTTCTAAATCATAATCCTCCCCCTCTTCATGCCTGTAGTAATCCTCTGGTGCTATTTCATCACTACTGCAGACATTCCTACTTGATCTTACACTCTTGGAAGGGGATAACATGTTCAGTAAGGTTGATGACGAGGGCGAATGCCCTGCCATGACATTAGCTGCCATCTGGTGCTGGGTCCACAGTGCCATGTTCCTGTTCTTAAGATGTGTATGCTGGCCTCCCCATGCCCAGATGACTCCCCTTTTTACCTCAACTCACACACGCATGGCAAAACAACATCATCCACATTTTCAGCTTGGATGCTGTCATGTGGAGAAAATGTTCCAACCACAGCATCATCATCGTCATCATCATCATCACCCAATATTTTTGTGCCACACTTTGAATCATTGGATGGCAAAGACATGACCTCAACAGCACTGGAAGAAATGTGACATTGAGAGTTGTTGCCAGGATCAGAATCATGTTCAGCTACCATGGGGATGTTAATGGCGAGTATGACATCATCAACACTGTCAGTCACAGCTTCAGACTGAACAATATTTTTTGAAATGGTTAACTGGTCAGAAGTGGAAGTTGAGGCAGCAATATTCATGCTAGCAGAAACTGCACGAATACCACCAGCTGGGAAAACATCATCTACTCCAACTATGAGAGAAGTTACAGATTGCGCTGTAAAAAACATTGATGGAGAAATTCCTTTACTGACATCAGCTATGCACTGCTGCGTACTACCATGCCCCTGGACAATCTTGCCACTGGCAGCAGTGTCATGGCCAGAAACAGCCTGGCTTGCACGTCTCTTTGCAGGAATTTTGGGGGATCACCAAGAAAATTCCAAACAAATTTAGATTTCTGAACTTTTAGTCTGGGCCGGTGGCTGTGAAGCCAAAAAAAACAAAAAAAACAACAACTGTGGCTTGCAGATGGAAACTGGGCACTAAACAGATGCAAAAACACAGACAGATTAAGATTGCACTGCACAATCAAGAAGAGATGCAGATGCAAAGTCACAACAACACCTTAACCAGTGCTCACAAGTCATAATCCAATCTGGAAAAGAATACCTTTTGCCAGTTGGAGGGGGTGCAGTGCACTGCAGTAACAGTCCAAAACCAAGATACCACAAAGCAGTACAAAATCATGCAGGTGCAGTGGATAGCAGGTTCACACTGCTGCAATTACTCTGTGGCACAATAAAATGTAATTGATTTGATGGCACCTGTTGCACACACACTACAAGTAATGCATAGCAAATTGAACATTTTGGTAATACAACCAAATCTTTTAAACAAACTAAAATTATGCACTGCTGCACTACAACAATCAGCAAAAAAAGTCAAGAATTACTGAAAATATTACTGTGCGTACATTAACACAGTTATACAAGAAAAATATAACCAAAACAGAAAAACTCCCTTTTTCTCCCAGTTTTAACCTACCTCCCCCAAAGCACACTTCACGTGTCTGTCAGTACACAGATTGAATGTTCTAAATTAACAATCAAAATCCACACAAAAAATAAACACTCAATGATATGAGCACAGTAGGGTTTCCTACAATCACTGTACTAAATTTTGAGAAATAAAATGGTGCAAAAAGGCTTTTTTAACAGCTTTTAGAGGATTTGAATCCCAAAGTTGTGAGAGGAAACTGTCTCCATCTACCACTACACACACACTACACAGAACTGAGGCTGTGTAGAACAATCTAGGGCCCATGTGACCTGCAATCCCATGAATCACTGCAAAGTTCACCGTGGAGCTCAATAACTAGGCAAAGTGATACAAAGTACATTGATTTCTATGTACTTCACATTAAAATTGGCTTAGAAGTGGTTGGAGGAATGGACTTTGCATTCCTCATTGTGATGCATAGTACTCAATTTTACCTTAGAGATTATTTTGTGGAGTCTGCATTACTCCACGAATTGCTTCGAGGAGCGAATTTTGGCCACTTCGCCCACCTCTTGTCAGGACCACACCTAGTGGTCATTGTGGTAGACTGCCGAGCCCCTGGTTCTGTGAACTACAATGAGGTCAGCAGTGACACCTCCCCTAAATCCCGTATTGCCACAATACGCTGGTTTGCGCAAGTGCAACCAACGTAAAAAGGGGAGTGGTATCACATGGTTTGTTGAGGGGGAGGATAGGCTGATAGAGGAGGATGAGCAAAAGGCTGCCATCTTGAATAACTACTTTTGCTTAGTATTCATGAAGGAGGACTGCGGGTCCATGCCAGAAAGCAACATCAAAGTGGCTACCTGGAGAACAATGTGTAACCCCCCCCTGTTACCCAGGGTTACTAGAATCCAAGTAAGACCTAGTGGTAGGCAGGGAAGGCAGCTTGTGAAACTCCAGTTGAATGGATTTCACACTGTCTCACTCTGTTCTCAGTCTCAGCTGAGACTGAGGGATGACATCACCATAGAACTATCGCAGCTGCATGAGCCACATTGGAATCTGCAGTTGGGAGTTAGGTTAGAATGTTGGGAGTTTTTGAACAGTGAGCAGCAGAGCAGTTGTGTGTGAGCTGTCTTGAAGAGAGGAGCACAGCAGTCTGAGCACAGGCTTTTGGAGCCTAAAGCTCTGATATAGAGCTACTTTTAGGGAAAGGTGTGTGTTTCTGCCAAACGAGGAACACAGTAAGCTGTTCGTGAAGTGGTGGCGACCACTGCTACGGGTCTCTGTGCCCCATCCCTGAGGGGATGGGGGTAAAAGGTTTGCCCGTTATTCCAGGGGCAATCTCCTGGTTCCGGCTAGGGAAGAAGCTGTCTTGTTTTTCTAAGTTGTGTTGTGGCACCGGAAGCTATCAAGAATCGCCTGTGGAGCACCTGCAACCAAAGGGTGAGTTCTGCTCTTACATGGGGCCTATGTTTTACCTGAACTGTTGTAAAGTGGGGATTGGACTGCTTAATCAGTGGGAGGCCTAGAGGAATAGGCTAAGCCAAAGTAAAAGTGTGTTCAAGTCCAGCACAAGGGTAAAGTCAAGACATGTAGAGGAAATGTGATATGCATTTACCCTTTAATCTACATTGCCAAGCTTTTCAGAAAGAGTTGTTTAATGTCCAGTGAAATGGCCGGGTATGGATTGTGGAAGCTAGAGGTGGGAGACCCCCCAATTTTAGTAACTAGGTTCACCTCTACGGATTTGCTCTGTGGCCCTTTTACTTTGCCTCAGGCACTTGGCCAGTGCTGAGGAAAGTACCCAGATGTGGGATTGAAAGGAAATTTCTCTTATGGAGTCGAAGGCTCTAAGGTGGTTTAGGGAGCCACAGGAAAATGTGTCCATGTCACATGGAAGGTGTTCGAGTGGCTGGAAGGGAAGCCAAGCCAGGGAAAACCCCAATAGTGTACAAGTCGGGCTGTGTACCCAAAGCAGCGTGTAAGTCCGGGCTGTGTGCCTGGTGGATCCAGAGCCTGAGGGCTGAAGTGTAGAGGAAATGTTCTGTTTCTCTTATCTGCATTACCAGGAATGTAGCCCTGTGGAGGTCCATCTATGCTTTGTTCAGTTTGGATGAGAATAAAAGCCACACTTTAGAATCCCATTCCTGGTATTGGACATTACAGTTATTGCTTCATGTGTTCGGATTTACTTGGGTGCCCCTGTGCAGAGTAGCCAAACTTAGCCCTTGTGCCGAGTAACCTAGTCTTCCCCGAACCCAGTCCCCCACCTGGTACTGCTGTCAGCTTCAGCAGCATACCACCTGTTGTTTGCAAGAAGGCAGGGGTGTAGGGCTTACAAATGGGTTCCAGAATGGTAAACAACATGGTTTCATGGTGAGAAGGTCTTGTCAGACTAACCTAATTTTTTTTTTGACTGGGTGACCAAGGAGCTAGATAAGGGCCATGCTGTGAATCTGCTGTACTTTGACTGCAGCAAGGCTTTTGATTCGTTACCATAAAAAAGGTCACTCAAAATTATGGAAAACCTGAGTGTGGCCAAAACTGTAGTGAACATGGTGGGTAGTTGGCTAGAATGGAGGCAGTAGAGGGTGGTGGTTAACAGGGTTAAATAAGAGGAAGGGGAGGTTATGAGCGGGGTTTCACTGGGATCTGTCCTGGGTCTGGTCCTCTTCAACATGTTCATTAGTGACACTGGTGAGGGAATCCAGAGCAGGCTGTGTCTCTTCACAGATGACACAAAACTACAGTATGTGGCAGGGTGGATAGTGGTGAGGGAATAAGGGATATGCAGAGGGACCTACAAAAACTAGAGGGGTGGTCAAAAGTCTGGCAGTTATATTTCAATGCCAAAAAGTGCAAGGTAATCCACCTAGGGAAAATGAACTTCAAGATGAAATACAGGATGTGTGGGGTGAAACATAACACTGTAGTAGAGGAATAGGATCTAGGAGTTATCATCCATAACTCCTCTAAACAAACAAGCCAGTACAACAAGGTCTAAAGCAAAGCTAACAGTATACTGGGATATATCTGGAAGGATAAAGGGAGGCTATTTTCTCCTCTACAGATCCCTGTTAAGGCCTCACCTAGGATACTGCATCCAGTTCTGGAACCCTCACCTCAGAAAGGAGAGGGATTGGTTAGAAACAGTGCAGTACAGAGTAACAAAAATTATTCAGGGTCAGTAGGGCAGATCCTATGCAGAGCACCTCAAGGCACTAAATATATACTCTCTGGAAACCAGGAGGGAGAGAGGAGATATGATAGAGACCTTCAAGCTCCTTAAAGGAATTCACTAGGTAAACTGCAAGGAATTATTTACTCTGAATACCAACTCAAAGTCACGTGGTCACAGATGGAAATGAACAGGATAGAGGTTCAGGAGGGATGTGAGGAAGTACTTCTTCATGTAAGAGGTGGTGGAACCTTGGTACAGTCTGTTAGCCGAGGTGGCAAGTGCAATCAGGGGATTTTGTTAGACTTAGCATTGGTAAACGTATCTGATAGCTTTCTTACTAGTGAGGTCCTTTCATTGCGTGATTTTAATGCAAGAATAGGTTCACGCGATGCTCTCCTGGATAATGTATATTTTGATTTCATGGAGCTAGATCAAAACTATTCTAGAAAAACTATGGACATGAAACTACACAGAACAGGAGCAAAAGTGATTAAACTGACAGAGACTCACAATCGTTTTCCTGTGAATGGTAGGTTAAAGGGAGATCATGGAGGCAATTATACTAATATTAAATCATCTGGCGCAGCTGTACTAAATTTAATTTATTGATCAGGAAATCCAAGTAGATGGAAAATCTAAAAATAACTACAAAAATGGAAGGTGACCATTTACCAATAATATTAACGGGGGATTTGATAACATAGACTGACTCAAATAATGAGAATTTTCTAGACAAAGCTGTTCAGGAACTTAGGTACAGTTGAAGACTAAAATGGGACAATGAACTTGAACATTTAATAGTTCATCAAACTAATGAAATACTATCTAGTGCCCTATTAAATCAGTCTGATGAGGTACCCCCAAGTGTCTTATCATGGAACATCATAATTAATATTTTTGAAGCAATAAAGAATAATCTCTATAAGCAGACTTTAGTTAAAAGAAATAAGGCAAGCTGTGATACTTGGTTTGATAGTGAGTGTCAAAAGCAAAAGGCATATTTAAGTGCTGAAGTTAGAGAAACTAGATATTAAACAGAGATACAAAACTTCAGATCTCTGAATAAAAGTAGGAAAAACTATAAGTAATTTCTCAAGGGGAAAAAAACAGCAATTTCAATATAACAGATGGCAGGAAACATTAGAAGTAATCAGAGAAGGCGATTTCAAAAAATTCTAGACACTAGTAGCAAAAGGAACCAGTAATTATAAAACAAACGTTGATTTCATACGTATTGGAAAATGACTAGAGAAATCATTATAAAGGAATATTCTATGATGAGTAGGAAGTACAGTACCTGAAAATTTCATTGTAGTCAATAATGCTAGTAATATCATGATAACGAGACCCGAGGTATGTTTTGCTATACAATCTTAAAAAAACATAAAGTTTCGGGTCCTGATATGATGCCCACCGAGATATACGTGGCTAGTTTAGCCCTCCGGATAGACTTGCTTACCATTCTTTTTAACAAGATACTGAATTCTAGCTTTATTATGTCCGCTTGGAGAGGAGCAATTATATCCCGGTTCATAAGAAAGGAAATGTTAGAGATCCTACAATGCATAGGCCTATCAGCCTTCTAGATGTGAGTTTGAAGATTTTTTCCAAAATTATTCTAAACAAACTATTATCTGATGTAGATAAATGTGGAGGTCTGAGTGTCTATCAAGACGGCTTTAGACATGATTATAATACAATTGACAATTGTTATATTTTCTCTCACTTAATAGAAAAATACACAATACTTCATAAACAAAAATTATACGTTCTTTATGTGGACTTCAAGCCCAAATTTGATACAGTGAATAGAAACATTTCATGGAACCTTATGTCAAAAATGGGTATAGATAAGCAACTCATTAGGGTTATTAAAAGACTGTACAAGGAAATTTGAGCAAAAATACAAGTAGGCCCAAATTGTCAACTATCTGCACCAATTAAAATGATAAAAGGAGTAAGACAGGGGTGTATACTAGCACATACTCCTTTCTCTATCTATATAGATACTCTGCTGAAAGCAACAGAGATGCTTATATCTGACTTCTCAAGAATAATGGAGAAACTATGTCCTCTATTGGTATTTGCTGATGACATTATATTATTCCCGCTATCCAAATCTGGACTATAAAAAAAGATCACCCTTTTGGAAACTTTATCTAAGGAACTAAAACTTTGTGTAAATATATCCAAAACCCAAATTACAGTATTTGGCAATGGGGTAGAAAGGGGTAAATGGTATCTGGAAAACGAAAGAATAATGTTAACTAACTCCTACACATACTTGGGGGGGTGTTATTCAGCAAAAAAACAAAACAAAAAAACAACCTGGAATAAACATATAGAAAAAGCACTAGCTTCAGCAAAAAAGACAGCCATTGCCTTAAGCAAATTCAACTATTTATATAGAGCAATGAGCATTAAACCATTGTTAGAGGCAATTCTAGCTAAGCATTTAGATCAGATCTCCTACAGGGCTGAGATCTGGGATACTGCTTAGAGAGAAAAATTAATGGTACCAGTTCATAAATTGCTAAGAAAATCACTTGGGTTGCCTGGCTCATTTCCTATCTCCCATCTCCAGGTTGAGTTGGGGCTGGCAAATATAAATGTAGTAACTGATACAAAAAAAGCTCACTTGCTAGTTAAGACTAACTAGAATGAATAATGATAGAGTTGCTAAGCAATGTCTTATGGAGAAATCTAAATGGATAGAAAAGACCTACTACAAATCAACATGGCTCTCTGAGATAAATAAAGCACTGCAGATTTATAAACTGACTTTTTTTAAAAAGGTATAATGAACCGAATGTAACATTAAGCCTTCAATACAAAAAATATATTACAAAAAGAGTTAAATAGTACTAGATATAGCATGATAAGGAAAAAATATAACAATCAAGATTTTCCCTTTGGTTTGCTAAAAATAACTTGGATAATTTTACATTACAATATTATTTGGAATATCTTACTGATACTAAGATGAGGTTTCATTTCCTGAGGTATAAGTTTGAATTATTTGATAATAAAGTTATTGATGCTAGATATAAGAAGTCTTTAGATCAGTCTTTAGAATGTGATTGTGCTATAGAATGCACAGAAGATCTCCTGTATGTATTATGGCACTGCACTTGGTATAAGGTTGCTAGAGCCAATCTGCTTAGAAATATATTCCAAAAAGACCAGGTAGAGCAATTAGCTTTGGACCTAGCAGTTCTAACAGAGATTCTTATTTACACAGAAGATAACTCGACAATAAAAGCTCTGGGAAATTTCTTTGTAACAATAGACAGAATAAGGAAACAAAAATTAAGAACTAAGCGTAGTATAAAGCAGCCCTGAAGTTCTGCAGTATTTACAGACTAGGGTTTAGGAAATATATGTATTTGTACATTGTTATAGATGTAATTAAGCGGTTTTTAAACATGGAAATATTTATGTATTGTAAGTTTCTAATTGTATGTTATTGTAATTACTAAATTGTCGAACAATAAACTTGTTACTTACTTACAGTCAGGGGATTTAAGCAGCAAGGGATCGAATGAAGGGAACAGTGGTCATCCGGAGTGACAAGACCAGGGAGGTGAATGGGGATAGGACAGGAAGGGTTAGTATCCTGGAGAAACAATGGGTTCCAGGGAAGGGTCCAGGGAAAATGGGCAGGCTGGATGAACCTTTAGTCTTTTTCTGCCATCATAGAAACATAGAAGTTGACGGCAGATAAGGACCGCAAGGCCCATCCAGTCTGCCCATTTCTTTTTCTACCTTATAAATGTGCCATCGGCCTTTGCTCTGTTAATGGCCTATCTATTCATACTCATCTGTATTGCTCCCTTATGCCTATCCCATACCTGTTTGAAGCCCATGGTCTATCTTTCTATGTTGCTATAATAGAGGGATTTTTCATGGTTATCAAAGAACCACTAGAAATGGGTACTCTGAATATTATGTGATTTTTTTAAATGTATGTATGTAAGGAGGGGCTCATGAGTTGATACAACATTCAGTTATTTACTTATTTGTTTAATTTGGATTTTATTTTAGGTTTACCCAGTCCTGAATCAGGAGAAGCTGCAGATAATGGCATTATTTCTAAAGCAGTTTTTCATAAGCAGCCAGCCCCAGATACAGCAACTTGGTTCAAAAGCGAAGGGGTGAGGGGGCGCACAAAAACACACTCTTTTTGCAAACTTCTTTTTCAGAATTCTTTTATTCCATCTCAAGATAACGTATTCCACCCCAGCGTTTCACCTAATATTCACAAGCTTCTTCAGGAGTTTTCTTATCATTAGTCTTGCATTAGCTTGCTTGGTTCTGTACTTTATCATTTCTTTATGTCTAGCTGCAGGCTAGGTGTGATGATCTGTGATTTCTGTTCAAATTGTAGCCATGCTGTGACCTTCATTTTTCATGTAGATCTGCCCTCCACACTTGAAATGGAAACTTTAAATGGCACTTGATTTTTTTAAATGTATGTATGTGTGTAAGGAGTGGCTCATAGATGTAGAGAACATTTAATTATTTACTTATTTTGTTTAATTTAAGGGAGTTTTATTTTCAGGCCTGGTTGAAGGTTTCTATATATAAGGTGGCAGCCGTGTTTGTGATGGCAATCAGGAATGAGTGAAGTGGGCTCATGCATTCTGTATGTAAGTTGCCCAAATTCCCAATCCCACTGCCTGAAGTTGTTCAAACCTGTGCAGCTGTGGAGTATTAAGATACGGGTCTCAGAACTTATTTAGCCTAACAGGAAGCAGAAAATGTCCTATCCATTTTTTAATAAAGGAATAATGCATGACAGAGTGTGTGTCGTGCTGGAATAACGCCATGCCTGGGGGGTTGGGCACAAGGTTGCAGGCCGAGTGTGTCCAATGGCCCAGGCATGGTGTTATCCCAGCATGATACACACCCTGCAGTGCATTATTCCTATTCCTATTCCTATTATACAATGGCTTGTTGTTCTATATGTAGCCCCCTTGTTACCCGGGGGTTACTAGAATCCCAGTAAGACCTAGTGGTAGACAGGGAAGGCAGCTTGTGAAACTCCAGTTAAATGGGTTTCACACTGTCTCACTCTGTTCTCAGTCTCAGCTGAGACTGAGGGATGACATCAGCAATAGAACTATCGCAGCTGCATGAGCCACATTGGAATCTGCAGCAAGGGAGTTGGTATAGAACGTTGGTAGTTGTAAACAGTGTGAGTCAGTTCAGTGTGGAGTTGGTGTTGGGAGCTTGCTGAGAAAGCAGCTCAGCAGCTCAGTTAGGCTCTAGGAGCCTCAGCCCTGACAGAGGGCTATTTTTAGGTAACAAGGGTGTGTGTCTCCACCAAAAGAGAGACACAGAAGATAATTGAAGTGGTGGAGACCGCTGTTTTCGGGTCTCAGTGCCCCCTTCCTTCGGGGATGGGGGCAGAAAAGGTTTTTCTGCTGATTTCTGGGGTAACCTCCTAGTTCTGCTTGTAAAGGAAAGCTGCCTATGTGTTCCAGAGTTTATTTGGGAGAACAAGAAGACTTGAGAATCGCCTGTGGGGCACCTGCAACCGGAGGGTGAGTGTCTGCTCTTCCTGAAAGGGCCTATGTTTTTCACCCTGGGACTTGTGTGACAGTGTGGGGATTGAACTACTAAAATAGTGGGAAGCCTAGAGTAATGGGCTAAGCAACAAGTAAAAGTAGGTTCAAATCCAGAGCTCGCTGGGATGAAAATGATATGTAGTGGAGATGTGACAGATGTCTACCCAAAAATCTACATTTGAAAGTTTTCAGTAAAGGAATTATTCAGTTTCCAGAGAAGTGGCCAGGTATGGGTTGTGGGAGCTGGAGGTGGGTGGCCCCCCATCTTTAGTGACCAGGTCCACCTCTGCGGATTTCTTCTGTGGATTTCTGCTTTACCTCAGGCACTTGGCCAGTGATGGGGGAAGTACCCAGACATGGGATTGTAAGGAAAATTTTCTAAGAGTTGAAGGCTTTGTGTGGTTTGTGATCCACAACAGGATAATTGGTTCATTCCCAAAATGGACCGTGGATCAAGTGGCCGGCGGGGGAGCCGGGCCAGTGGGGAAAACCCAAGTAGTGTACAAATCAGGCTGTGTACCCAAAGCTGCGTGCAAGTCCGGGCTGTGTGCCTTGTGGGTTTAGAGCCTGTAGGGCTGGAAACAGTGATAAAGTGTTCTGTTGTCTCTAATCTGCATTACCAGGAAATGTAGCCCCATGGGGGTCCATCTATGCTTTGTTTGTTCAGCTTGGATGTGAATAAAAGCCACACTGGAGAATACCATTCCTGGTTCTGGACATTACAGTTATTGCTTCCTGTGTTCGGATTTACTTGGGTGCCCCTGTGCAGAGTAGCCAAACCTAGGCCCCCTGTGCCGAGTAACCTCATCCTCCCTGAACTCAGTCCCCACCAGGTACTGCTGTCAGCTTCAACAGAATGCCACCTGTCAGTTTGCTAAAAAGGCAGGGGTGAGGGGTTACATATATAAAATAAAAAAAAAATTTTAAAGAATGTTTTTATTAATGTGGAAAAATATTTTTGTTTCTTAAGAAGAGACGCAAAAAAAGAGAGGCTCCATAATGATGGCACTAGACCTGTGGCATTATGCTGGGATAACGCCATGGGTCCAGCTCCAAACTGACCAATCACAGTCCAAGATTCTTTTTTGCCATTGTATAATACCCATTATCTACTGTATCGACAGTGCTAGTCATTTTTTTTTAAAATGAGTGTACTTTATTAACATTTCCAAGGATGAGAATAGTACGATACATATCAAGAACAGACAAAACCATAATACAATAAAAATCAGTCCTGAACATAAACAACCTCATCCCCCTTCCCTCTACAGGATGGCAGTCGTACTACTAGCAGCCAAAAAAAAAGTTGAAGAACTCACAAAGGGCCCAAAGAAGTCCAGTGTGGCTAAATACAAGAATAAACCCCATAGACCATGCAATGCCCCATCACACCCACCATAGGCCCTTATGGGGAACTATGGAAATAAAAGAAGACACCCAATGGAGTGCTGGTCTGGGCATCTTTAATTACCACCAGGCTCAGTTATTGCAGTCTTATTTTAATAAAGGCCTCACATCACAGCCTCAGTAAAACTTCAGTCATCCTGATGCTTTCCTTTAAAGGGATTTTCCAGCTTCCTGAAAACAATAATCATCATTGGCAGAACTCCAACACTGAAACAGAGAAAAACTGACAGCAGAAGGTCTTGTAGTCTATCCTGCCTGCCAGTTTACCTCCGTAGAGTTAAATATGATCTACTGAACCAGTTGATCTTCAGCCATCCTCCCTGATCAGTCCTTCTCCTATGTTCCTTATCAATCCCATATGCCCGTCCCGCTACCGTTTGAAGCTCACCACTGTTTTGGCATTGACTGCCTCACTGCATAGTCTGTTCCACTTGTCTACACCTATTCTGTAAAAAAATAATTCCTGACATCCTTTTTGAACTTACCCCCCCCCCCATTTATTTCGTCATGTTGCCTCTGATGTTGCTGTTGCCGCTTTTGGTGACCACCTCACTGCTATCATCTTTATTTATTCCCTGCACAAATGTGCATGTCTCAATCATGTTGCCCCTTTCCCTTTTGGTCTCCAGCATGTACACATCCAGACTAACATACTAACATACTATTTGCCAGCAGATTAGGCCTTACGGTCTATCGAGTCTGCTCGAACTTTAGATCCTTAGTTGGGTGCCGAGACCCTCCCATCCCTTGTGCTCCAGAAACCCGTATCATCTATCCCCACCCCCCTGGGACAGGACATCATCTGATACATCCACATTCTGTGTCTGTCCCATCCTCTCTTGAAGCCCTCCACTGTGGATCTCTGAACTAGCTCACCAGGCAGTGCATTCCAAGGGTCCACCACCCGCTCAGTGAAAAACCTCCTCTTTTCCCCTCTTACCCTTCCACCTTCCAACTTCAAACCATGCCCTCTGGTGATGCCTCCCTGCTTTAGTCTAAAGATCCGCTCCATGTTTACCCTATGTATTCCCTTGAGGTACTTGAAGACCTCAATCATGTCCCCCCTGTCTTTCCTCTCCTCCAGTGAAAACAGGCAGAGCTCCTTAAGTCTGTCCTCATACGTCAAATCCCTTAGCCCTCGTATCATCTTTGTTGCCCTCCTCTGTACCCTCTCTAGGAGCTGTATGTCCATCTTTAAGTGTGGTCTCCAGTACTGTACACAGTACTCAAGGTGTGGTCTAACCAGTCCATTGTACAGCGGCAGAATCACTTCCTTGCTCCTAGAGGTGATCCCCCTTACGATGCATCCCAACATCCTGTTTGCCTTGCTAGCCGCTCTGCCGCACTGCTCAGAGTTATTCATACATGCATTCACCATGACCCCTAGGTCTTTTCCCTATTGAGGCCTCCACGCCCTCCCTCCCAGGGTGTACCTGTGTTTAGAGTTTCTCCACCAAGATGCAACACCTTGCACTTGGTGATATTGAAATTTAATTTCCATGTGTGAGCCCAGCTTAGGGTGTCCAGGTCCTTGCAGGGCCAACCTCCCCTCTTCTCCCTCAACTACTGCTCCCAGCTTGGAGTCATCCGCGAAGAGACTCATTTCACACCCTATACCCTCCCTGATGTCCGATATGTATGCATTAAACAGGATCGGACCCAGGACAGAGCCCTGCGGTACCCCACTACCAACCTCTCTAGGGTTCAAGAGCTCCCCACAGACCACTACTCTCTGAGTGTGTCCAGCTAGCCAGTTTTCAATCCATCTGACCATCAAAGGGCCTACTCCTAACCCCATCAGTTTCTCCACCAGACCATTTGGGGACAGAGTCAAACACCTTGCTGAAGTCCAAGAATAATACATCCACAGGCTTACCCTGTCCAGTTCTGATGTTACCCATTCATAGAACTCCACAAGGTTGGCTTGACATGATCTACCTGGCACAAACCCATGTTGCCGACTATCCAGACCTCCCACCTCCTCCAAGTACACCCCCAATCGTTCCTTTAGTATACTCCATTAATTTTACCACCACCGAGGTCAAACTGATGGGTCTATAGTTACCTGGTACTTCTCTCGACCCCCCTTTATGGATTGGTAACACATGTGCCTCTCGCCAATCCCTAGGTACCCTTCCTGTCTCAAGTGACCTGCTGAAAAGCTCCGCCAGGGGTGCAGCCAGCATGTCCGCCAATTCCCATAGTACTCTCGGATGAATGCCATCCAGCCCAGGATGTCCAACCTTTCCTCATGTGACCTATCCTGCTTCCCTGAATCCTTTTTGCTACCCTTCTCTGAACCAGTTGTAGACTGTCCATGTCCTTTTTGAGTTGAGCACTCTAGAACAGCATGCATGACTCTAGATGTGGCCTCAGCAGGGATCAGTAAATGGGTAGTATTATCACCTACTTTCATCTGCTAATAAATCCCCTGCCAATGGCCCCCCCCCCAGCATACTGCAGTATTTGCTTTCCCCACTGCTTTACTGCACTGTGCAGTTGACTCTAAACTTTCAGATATAACTGCACCCCATTCTTTCTCTGTATGTTCCATCCATTCTCCCCCATTCTGTATTCTCCCTTTGGGTTTTTGTTACCTATGTGCATGACCTTGCACTTGTTTGTGTTGAACCCAAATTGCAAGACCCTGAACCACATCTCCAACCTCCCCAGATCCTCCCTCATTTCCTGAATATGGCACTCTCTTCACTGTTCAATATGCAGGAGAGTTTAGTGTCATCAGCAAAGAGAAAGATGTTACCCCGTATTCCCTCTGATATGTCACAGGTAAAGATGCTATAATGTATGGGGGGAGATCTCCTAACCTTTGTTTTTCATCACTTTACCAGGCAGTTGTACCATCGCAGTGACATCATGTTTTTATACCATCATGGCTACGTCATCATGATGGTATACCAAAAAGGAATGCCCACGAGCAGCAGTTACCATGGCAGCACCTCAGATCACTTGTTTCCTCTTGTTTGAAACTCAGCAAAGTGACAGTTTAAAAAAAGAAAAGAAATCGAGTGATCAAGATGGCTGCATCCTCCCCACCTTCCTAGTCCACACTCACCCTCTCTTTGCCACTGTTTGTAATTAGTCTGATTCAAAAGAAGATGTGTATTAACTTTTCCACCATTTTCTTTTACATCTGCAGTAAAATATCAGAGATACGCTCCGTCTGTTCATATCCATGGCTTTTATACAGAACAGATTTGGGGGAATTTTGATTGGACAAGCTTGTCACGTGATTCCTACCAATTACTTTTTTAGGGTTTTTGTGTGAAATATCGCAGCATTTAAGTCTGATCTTTACAAAATGTCCAAGCTCTGTTTTTTGTTGCTACCCGTGATTGTTCCTGTCTGAAATAAAGCTTTGTTTTAATAAACCTCTCAGTGGCTTGTTGTATGCAGTTTAAAGTAAGACAGTTATCGCCATGGCAATGATGGTCCCATGTCAAAGTAATATGGTAATATTTTAAACAAAATGTAGTGTACCAAACTGATGGCACCAATGCCCATACACTATAAAAGAAAATGTATGGGCATCACTGAACAACAACTTTAAGCTCGCTTCTTGTGGTTGCAATGACAACTTAGGTAAACATGTTGAGCTGTGCTCTCAAGGCTTATCTAGGTTGTCATGTCAACTACTCAAACCGAGCATAGAGTTGTTGTTCATCGATGCCCATACATTATCCTCCATGAAGAGTGCCAGTTCAAGGATTGGCCCCGGTGGTATTATCCCGTTCATTTCCTCCCTTACTTTCAGGTAGTCCCCATTTATTACTACTTTTTGCTTCCTCCCTCTCAGACAGTTTATGATCCACTGTGTAAGTTTTCATCCCCAGGCTCTATGTCTTCTAGTTTCTTAACTAGTCTTCTGGTTGGGACTGAGTCGAATGCATTATTAAAGTCCAGGTATGGTATATTCTTTTCCTAACCATTATCAATGACCTTCATACCCAGATGAAAAAATCAGTTAGATGTGTCAAACATGCTATTCCTGCTACAGACCCATGTTTTCCACTATCCTACAGCCTTTTTGCTTCAAGAAACTCCACCAGTCTTTCCTTAATGATAAATTTCAGTAATTTGTCCAATGCAGTAGACACCATTTAAGCTGTACTCAGAAAATGTGGACAATTGGCTAAACCGTACAAAACCCGGTTACCCAAACCGCTGCAGTGCATCTGCTGTAATAATTTTCTTGGACATAGCAGATGTTGTCAGCCTTTTCCGGTGGACAGCTGACACCAATTACTTGATCACTGGCAGCTTGTTAATGGGGTTCAGGAGGTGTTAACATATGTATGTAAGTCACTATTGTATTTTTTTTATATCACTATGCACTGAATTAGGTCTAACTCTTGTGTGTGGCTGAATTTTAAGGTAAGTTTTGACAGGAGTGTCCTGATTAAAATTGTCATTTACAGCATGGCAACACAGCTTTGAATTGGCTGATTTAAAAATTGATTGACAGCCTTTGGTAGCCAATGGGCTAGTTACATCACAGATACAAATGGGAGAGCCTATCAACCCAGTTACACCACCTGATGAAGCTCATGGAGAGAAGCACCAGGGCAGGACATACTAGTGGTAAGGTGAGAGGCTTAGCTATTGGACATAGTCCATGATCC
Organism: Neoceratodus forsteri; assembly: GCA_016271365.2. Lineage (NCBI taxonomy): Eukaryota > Metazoa > Chordata > Ceratodontiformes > Ceratodontidae > Neoceratodus > Neoceratodus forsteri. Next base: position 92,611,840 of record CM028136.1, read on the forward strand.
TGCATTTTGCACCATTTTTGCACTGTTTGTATGTTGTGAAATGAGCTGTTTGAATCAGTTGCACATTAGAATGATGTGCGGATAGCCCTATGAGCAAGGCCCCTGGGATTCTGAGATTCTGTGGTTGTGGAATTTTCCACAGAATTTACATCCTGCCACAGAATATATATACAGTGCCACAGAATTAATTATTTTTGGTGAAGTTTCATTCAAATATACAGTTGTTCAATAGTGCCAGGCTTCCTTAGCCATCTTGTTTATCCCGAAACCCCTCCTTTGTGCTTAGCATGTATTGTCATCATTGACATCATGCCATATTTCAGCCAAGAACAGGACTGCATTCTGCCATAGAAATGAATAAATCATGCCACAGAAATCAGAAAATGCTGCCGCAGAAATCGGAAACTGCTGCCGCAGAGCACTAGGGGACCTGCCTATGAGGCACCTGTCTCTTCTTGCACACTGTTTATCTGGTCAGTGATGCCTAGATCTTTTGCATGAAATTCATTTTGAATAAAGGAGAATATAGAGAATAACTTTGATGGCAATACAGTGTGCAAATTTGTCAAAGACGCTTTTATATTGCAGTTCACATAGTAATGCATGCCTCTGAGTACTTCTCCTCTCTTTCTTGGTTTGGTAACAAGTGTCACAAGTTCCAGTCAAGGAGCAATAAATTGTCTCTTCTTGGCTATTAGTGATGTCACAGTCAGTGAGGTCACAATGCTGATGATGTATTGGGGGGAATAAAACTGCCATTGGGTTCCTGTTACCTGCATGCATGACCTTGTACCATTTTTGTGCTGAACCCAAGTTGCAAGTCCCTGGACCAATGTTAGCCTCCAGGTAGAGTGCTGTTCCACACATCACACCTAGTACTGTCAGGTAGAAAATGTAATTATCAATCAATCAATCAATCAAAATCTTTATTTTGCCAGGTGGAACATCATTGAGACAAGCTCATTTACAAGATGGACCTGGGGCAAAACAATTACCAACAGGGTTAAGACATAACAGGTTGAGTGAACGTACATAACAATTACATAGTAATAATAATAACATATAACCATCACATGTAACAAGATACTTCTACCAGAACATAGCAATAGGTTCAACAGGAGGTAGTGCCATTTAAATACAATTGCATAGATACAGATATATGGACGTATGGTAATGAGCTAAAGTTTATACAGTAAACATCATTGGAGGAGTAATAGTGAGCAGGAGTGGCAGTTCCTTTAGCGTTAAAGTGGGAAGAAGATTGAGATGTAAGAGTTCTTTGATAAGTACTGTAGGCATGGCCTGGCAAGTGGGGTCGGAAGGGGAGGGGGGGTATAGGTAGTGGGGAGGGAAGGTCAGATGAGATAGAAGAGGGTGGACATGATGGCCTAGGAAGGAAGGAAGAATTGTTCTAAGGGAGAAACATAACAGATGCCACAGGCAATGGTTGGGGTTTAAGTCCAATATTTGAAGCAAAGATAGATCGTGATGTTGGGACCTTGATTTGGACAATGACAGAAGGGAGGACTCAATTGACACCTCAGTCAATGGTTGAGGTTTAAGTCCAGAATTTAAAGCAGTAACAAATTGTGATGTTAAGAGTTTGACTTAAAGCAATGATAGACCTCGGGGAAGGCACTCAGGAACAAGGATTTGAAGATGGAGAACGTGACAGGGAAGTGAGCCTTAAGGTTTTCTGGATCTTATTCCAGAAGCGTAGGAAGAGTGAAGCTTATTGAGGCTCTACCAAAGCGTGTTTTAAACTTTAGGGATGGCCAGAGATAAGATGGTAAGACTTCTGAGAGAACAGGCACTAGGGATGCAGGGAGATAGGCAGCTTGTGAGGTACAGTACTAAGGTAATTTATGAGTGATTGCCTTATATGTCTATAAAATACAGTAGCATTATTTTGCCTCCTGAAGCTAAGAGAGCTCCAGCCTACAGAAGAATAGAGGATGCAGTGGTGCATGACATAAGGGGCATCTGAAATGAACCTAAGGGCTCTGTGGTATAGGGTATCAAGCTTGGAGAGAGCTGTGCTAGTACTATGGCCATACAGGAAGTCCGCATAGTCTAGGAGAGGCAAGAAGGTAGCTTGGACTAGGAGTTTTCTAGCCTCCTGGGTTAGTGAGTGCTTGATCCTGAAGAAAATACCAAGCAAGACATTAGCAAGACAGAAAAAAAACCCACATGCTTCAGCTATAAGAGGTGCTAGCTAATAACTTATGAAAGTTACTATTAATTCTAGACAATAACCTAGCTCCTTAAAGAGCTAGCATACTTTACCAAGCATGTACCACCAGCGAATGCCTGTAACACTGGTTGTTTTTTTAATCTAAGCATTATGTACTGTACTGTTTGTTTGCTGTGATGTATTGCTCACTAGACAAGGTGCCTTTGTAAATGAGTCTATGACTCAAAGGTCTGTAAACCAATGACCTAATAAATAAAAATAAAATAAATACTTGCTGACACTAATACTGATGCTCAAAAGTAGTCAACTATTACTTCTTCTTAAAACTTTATCTTTATTGAGTTTTTCACGATAAACATACAAACATCAGCAACTAAGAGTCTTAAGAAAATACATCAGATAAAAACCAACACTAACTAATCATGACTAAAATTAAAACTGGCTGCAGTACGTGGGCCTATTAAACATCTTATGGTAGAAATAGGAGAAGTGAAAAGAGAACTTGAAGTTAAAACTAAAACTAGGGGAGGGAGAAAAACATATACAAAACACTAACGTGCATCCACACAAAACTGAAGATATTTAAGAGAGTCAAAGAACAATATACCCAAAAATAGTCCAAGTATCCTACTATAAAAAGTTGAAAACAGAGGGACAATCATGTCTGCAAAAAAAAATCTCATTTAGGGGAAATATTATGTAAAATAAGATAACAGAGATTCAGGGCTAAGAGATTCCAGGCTAAGAAGCTGCAGGGTTGTCTTCCCCTTCCTCAGTTTAAAAGCAAAGTTAAATAGAAATGTAGACAGCCTCCTCAAGGGACTAAGTTGCTTCTCTGTTGGGAGATATAAAATACTTACCTTCTCCATAAAATTTCAAAGGACTCCAATGAATGATTGATCTGTGCAGTTAATTTCTCCATATAATAAATCCCTGATACCAGGTCTTGCCAAAGAGATACAGTGGGAATGCTGGTTGAAAGCCAGTTTTTGGTAATAGCTTTCTTTGCTGCCAACACATAAATAGTCAAAAGTTTACGTGTTAAGGGGGAACTCCAGGAAGAAGTATAACTTGAAAAACAGAAAAAAATGAGGTGTTAAGTGAATGGGAATGTCAAACAACTCAGAAAGTGCCCTTTCCAACAAAGAAAAAAAAAAGAGTCAATAATGAGCATTGCCAGAAAATATGACCATGGGAGGCATGGGAATACCCACATCCCCTCCAGCAGGTCGCTCCTAACTGAGGAAGATATTTGCTTTGAGCAGCTGGTACAACAGAAAATCTAACTATCTCTTTCCAGACAAATGCTTTCCAAATATATGATTTAGTGGGAGAATGTAAATACTTTAAGTGCCTTTCCTATTCCAGATCTGGTATTGCCTTATGGAGATCATTCTCATAGAAACATAAGACTTTGACGGCAGAGAAGGACCGCTTGGCCCACCTAGTCTGCCCATATCCCTTCCTACAGGATAAGCTGCAGATCCTAGTTAACCAACAATCTATTTCTTCCTACCCCCCCACAAGAATTGTCTTATGTCTGTCCCATGTATTATTGAGTTCTCCCACAGTTTTAGACCCACAACCTCCTCAGGAAGGCTGTTCCATGTGTCCACCACCCTCTCTGTGAAAAAATATTTCCTCACATTGCCCCTGAGCCATCCCCCCTCTATCTTCAAATTGTGTCCCCTTGTTCTTGCACATCTCTTTTTCTGAAAGATGCTACCCTCTTAGACTTTGTTGATTCCACTGAGGTACTTAAAAGTTTCTATCATGTCCCCCCTCTCCCTCCATTCCTCAAAGGTATACATGTTAAGCTCCTTTAGTCTCTCCCCATATGGCTTCTCTATTCCACCTATTCTTAAGTGTCTGAGTGGGTTCTATCAACAACTGGTGGAAAGCCTTATATAGAGAAGAAAGTACGTGAGAAAAAGGTATTGCACCCTGCATTGCCTGGACAATCATTTGGATAAGCGGGGGGGCAGATTAACTAGAGAGGTGGACAACATTAATTTTTAATTTTCTGTTAAAGGCAGTGACCTGAAAGAAGTGGAATCTGTCTCCTTCAGGCAAGGAATATGTTTGCTGCAATTCCTCAAAGGAAAGAAGTGTGTTATGCTGGAGGAAGAGTGCCACTAAGTGAAGCCCTAAGTGTCCCCAGTTTTTGAAACCGTGGTCCAGGTGAGCTGGAGGAAGCAAGGACAAATAAGGAAGGGAGTATAATAACATACGGGAAGGTTGTAAGGGGCTGGAAGTTAAGAAAGACCTCAAAAGTTTTAAAGTATTAAGGGTAAAGGGATTATTAGTGATGTCAGTTAAGGGAATAGGCAGGTATGAAAACAATATTTTAGTCAGATAGTGGAGGTCCTCTTTCCTCAGCTCTGTGTCCTTCCAGTGTGCCTGATATCATTGGTTAAGCCAGAAAAACATAATTAAGAATTGGGCAGCCTATAATCAGGGCCCCTGGTGTTCTGCGGCAGAATTTTCTGATTTCTGCAGCATGATTTATTCATTTCTCTGGCTGAATGCAGTCCTGCCATTGGCTAAATATGATGTGATGTCATCGATGACATCATATGCTGAGCATAGAGGAGGGCTTCAGGATAAACAAGGTGGGAAAGAAAGCCTGACACTATGGAAAAACAGTATATTTATATGAAAATTCACCAAAAACAATGAATTCATGCACTATATATATTCTATGGGCATGCTGGTAAATTCTGCAAGAAATTTACAACTGTGAACTCAATAGAATTCCAGGGCTTTTTGCCTATAATATTTCTCAAAATCTGGTAAAGCCAATCCTCCCCGTTGTATCAGAAGTTGCAGAACAGAATAACTAGTGCATGGACATTGAGTTCCCCGTAAAAAATGCAACATTTGACATTTGTGATCTAGAAAAAACTGCAGGAGTGGAGAAATAGGCATGGTCTGGGCAAGATAAAGAAACAGGGGAGCAAATTCATACGGATAGAATCCACTTTGTGAATTAAGGGAAGAGGGATATTTGACCAGACAGCCAGATCTTTTCTGAATTGCTTCAACAAGAGATCATAATTAGAACCAGCCTAAAAGCTTGCAGTTCTGGTCAGATTCACTCCTAAATACTTTAAAAAGGGGACACCCCATCTAAAACAGAATGTTTCTCGAATAAAAGAGAAGAAGAATAATGCATCTGTAGGACCTCTGTTTTGAAAATATTCAATTTATAGCCAGCAAGCAGCCTGAATAAACAAAGAGTATCCCACAAGGGGGGGTTGGGGGAGGTTTTGGGGGAAGTCATATAAATTAACAAGTCATCCACATAAAGGGTCGATTTTTGATGTATCCCACCCAAAACAATACCCTGGATATGATCATTCTGTCTTATAGCTTGGGCCAAAGGCTCTAAATATATCGCAGATAACAATGGTGAAAGTAGGCAGCCCTGATGGGTTCCCCAAAAAAGCAGAAAACTGTCCAAGACTTGACCGTTAGTTTTTACATAGGCTCTAGGGTAACTATAAAAATGTTGGATCAAGATCCGAAATAAGGAGGAGAAAACAAATCTTTCCAATGTAGCCAGGAGAAAAGGACATGCCACCCCATCGAATGCCATCTCTGCATCAAGGCTTAATAAAAAGAAAAGGGGAATTTGACCAAGTGGCATGGTGTAAAATATGAAGGGTACACTTTATATTGTCCTGAGTCTGATGAGCAGTGATCAAGCCAGTTTGGTCCCTGTCAATAAATAAGGGGAGAAAATCGTCTTAAGTGCTTAGTGATTACAGTACTAAACAATATATAATATATATTCAAAACAGAGATTGGCCAATAAGATGAACAGGGGATATTGTCTTTGCCAGGTTTAGGTATAGAAGAAATAGAGGCCAAATTCCAAGTGGGTGGGACAGGGTTACCATTATGGACTTCCCTGAAAGTATCCAGTAAAGGGGGCAAGAGCAGCTCCTGAAAATGTTTATAAAATTCCACTGTGTAACTGTCTGGTCTGGGACTTTTTGCAGACTTTAAGCATTTAACAGCATCATGCAATTCCTCGGCCATAATTGAGGCTATCAACTGGGCACCTTGTAATGAAGAATGTTTAGGCAAACTTAAACCTTCTAGATAAGCCATGGCGTCTGTTAAGGGGAAGGGGGCTTCAGGGGAGTATGGAGTCTGGTAATAAGATTGAAAAGTCAGTATAATGTCCTGGGGGTGTTTAACTAGGGCACCAGTTAAAGGGTCACAAATCTGACTGATAGCAATTTGATCAATCTTTTGTCGCAGCCTATAAGCAAGTATATGAGCAACATGAGCATCACCCTCATAATACTTTAGTTTCAAAAATTGAAGGGCATACTCAGTTTTTATAGTCAAAATCTCCTGAATTTTTTGTCCAGTATCCAGCACTACAGACCAGCCCCCCTTAGTGTGTTGGGCCTGAAGATCCCTCAGCTGAGAGTGAAGAGCTTCCAGATGCTCCACCTGTGATTTTTTATACTGCGAAGAAAAGCTAATAAATTCCACTCTGAGAACAGTTTTTAATGTGTCCCACAGGGTGCTCTGTGAGGTATCCGTTTGGTCATTATCTGCTATGATTTTAGAGATTTTTTGATTAATCATGTCCAGAAAGGATAGAACATTCAACAAGTAATTGTTAAAGCACCATAAGATTCTACCTATAGAAATGCCCAAATCTGACTGAAGTAAGACCAGGTCAGATAATAGAATAGGAAGTACCTGACAATCTTTTTTTTTTTTGCATCATTTCTTTCTCCCATCCTATATGTCCCAGGTCTGCCATTTTGCTTCGGGCAGCCACGATCCCCGACATCCCCTACTGTCCTCCCTCGGACCCCTACCTCAGATTGCAGCTGACCCTGGGGTAGCTCTGCATGACCCTTCACCCAGTGGATTCCCCTCCTCTGAGGGGGAAGGCAACAGTGGGGGCAGCCAGCACACTCTTTCCTCTCGGCCCCAGGGCACTGCCGAGGCAGTCAGGCTCCTCAAGAGTTCTTCGGCAGTGCCAGCAGATTGGCTGCTGTCATCCTGGCCAATTTTCCATTTTTCTGGTACGCCCCCCTGCGTCAACGCTCATGCAGTTCTCCCGGTCACCACCGGGGTTCACTGAAGAGCGATGCAACCCAGCTACCCACCCCAGGAGAGGAGAGCAGTCCCTACAGATGCTCAGTCCTCTCCTCCCCTGCCGACCCTCGGTGTCCCAAGTCTGTTCCTTAACCTGGGTCACTGGTGTGGTGTAAGGTAAGGCACCAGCGCCATGGGCCAGCCCTGACAATCTTTGATACTATATTATAATTCTTTAAGGACATGACAGAGGTCAATTCTAGTATAAAGATTGTGTCTGGTGAAATGGTGAGTATAACCTCTGTCCTAGCATCCACCCAATCTATTTCCCTATTAAAAAAAGAATGGGGTACTTTCTGCGGACCTGATCTACGGGGGGGTGGGGTTAGGACTGGTAGTGTCCCTCCAGTCAAAAATTATATTGTAATCTCCTTCCATTAAAAGCAGTCCCTGTTAGAAGTCAATGATCTTTTTAAAAATGGAATGGATAGTCTCAGTTGTAGCCCCTTGGGGTAAATATACACTGGCCAGTGTAAGAGGTCTGCCCATCTATATCCCTTTTAATAAGGCTAGGCATCCCTCTGGATCCGTATAGGCTCCCTCAATGTAAATAGAAATAGATCTTGGCACCAGAATGGCAGTGGGAGAAAGGCAAAGTTCCAAAACAAGCTTTGTTTCCAATACTGTGCTGTCAGTATACAAATAAAACAAATCCCTGCAGCTTCCAAGGCCCTCAAAAAATTTAGATCCCCCTAGTTAGTGCCCTATGTGCAACCAGTAAAAATATTAATTGAAAAATTACATCTCCTAATGGTTTGCTTTGAACACTACACATCCAACACTATAAAAACCAGTAACCAACAATTGAAGAGCTATTAGTTCTGATATCCAAAGTAATTATTTATACTGTATTCCCGTTTGGTAATTTTGAAGGTTTTCTGTTCAACAATACTTGGTATAACAGTACTCTGCCTGCTAGTTCTATTCCTCATCATATATCATCAGCCCTATGACCTCATTGTCTGGGACATCACAACTGGCCAAAAAGAACTAGCCACCTGCTGCAAGATCAGGCATGTGTGATGTCACAATAAGTGAGTTCACAATGCTGATGGGGTATGAAGAGGACCAGAACTAGATATGCCAGTCTCCAGGTAAAGTACTGCTCTTCACATCACACCTAGTACTAGCAGATAAAAAAAAATAATGAGCAAATGGAAAAAGAAAATTACTTCAGAAATAAAAAATAAACAATTAACTACTTTAAAGTATTGATAACATTTTCTACCTGCTATTTATGTTGCTACTAGCTCTTTAATTAATTTTCAGAATGTACCACCCGTAATTCTTTACTGCGGAGGAAATTTGCATAACACAGGATCACTGTCCCCCAGTCTTGTCTGTTCCTCTTGCACTAGCCTCTGATGAAGTCACAATCCTCTGTTTATTACATCACGGTTTGTTGCTGTGGAAAGGATTGTGATGTCACAAGCAGAGAACTGTGATGCCATTGGAAGTTAAAGCAGGAGGGCTTGATTGCAAAAAATCCAGTTTTTATGCAAATATCCTCAGTAATAAGGAATAAAGGGAGATAAATTCATTACACTTAAATGTAAGCTGAACAGTATGTGAATACTATATTTTATAAAGTTTTCCAGGATATTGAAAAAACACTTTAAACTAAGCAGCAACATACCTACTTTGTAGATGGACATGTTACTGCTCTGTAGATTAGCTCCAGTTTTAGCTTATTATTATCGTTCGTACCATTCTAGTGTTCTTTTATAACAAGACTGTTCTCAGTCATTGGACTGTGCTATAGGCACTTTCAAAACTATAGCCAAACTTGATCTATTTTTATTTATTTATTTATTTTATTTGGTATTCAGAAAATAACCTTTGAGACAAGGCTCTTTTACAAAGGTTCCACATCAACTGAATGGAGTATAGACATTCAATCAAGAAGGTTAGAGTTTTAGGACATTTGAGACATCGAACAGCACAACAATCAGGAAAAGTTTACAGAGTTTCTTAGACATTTAAAACACTATACAGCATATGGACATCAACTTTAGTTGATTCCAAGTGCAGGTAAGGTGCAGAGGTTAGGTTGGGCAGAGGGTCAGTAAGGACAGGATTTTGGTGGTGGTGGGGCCCTAGTAAAGTGCTCAAGGAGGCAGGGCTGAGGCCAGGGAGGCATAGACCCATCCTAGCATGGAGACGGGGGGAGGGGGAAGAGGAGGGCGAGGGGTATACAGGAGCAGCCCCTTAGAGTGATTCAGAGGCATTGTCAAGGTGAGTGTGGGAGGGTGGCTTCTGTCTTGTGCTGAGAATAGTTGCTGTTAGCAGAGCCAGGCCTTGTCATCCAGAGTCTATCAGCTGCTGGAGAAACAGGTGCATACAGAGCTGGAAGTCAGGTAGTCCTTAAGGTCTGATTTGAAGCCGGACAGGCTGGTGGAGTTCCGAATGGTCTCGGATACCTTGTTAAGCCAGAGAGGGGGTCTTTAGGAGAAGGTGTGCTGTCCGACAGCTGTGCATCAGAATGGCACCACAAGGGCCCCCTGTGTTATGTTTCTGGTTATATATTCTGAACCTGGGAGGGAGAAGATGCCTGCTATGCATTGGAGGGGGGGGCTCTCCCCAGTAATGCTTTTTTACCTAGGAGGCACGTGAGGAATTTAGTCCTGCACCCAAGAGACATCAGGTGTGCCTGTTCGTAGAGGGAACAGGTGTGGGTCATTCAATCACCATTCAGGATGAGCCTGCAGGCCTTGTTGAGAGTGACATGCACCCTCTTGAGCACAGAGTTTGATGCTGCACTGTAGACAACCAGGCCATAGTCAATGGTGGAGAGGATGGAGCTCGTGATTGATAGGCAGATGGCTGCCGTGGTAAGGTGCTTTCTGTGCCTGTAAAGCACGCCAAGTATGGTGCTGACTGTCTTGATCACCTGGTTGATATGGTGAGCATAGGATAAGGTGTCACCTAGGGTGACTTCAAGGTATTTGAAGGAGTGTACCTGTTCCAAGGGGGTAAGTACATTGTTGGTGATGTTTATGGCGGGGAACCTTTTCTTGAGCTAGTGGCTGAATAAGAGCATGGTATTGGTTCTTTGTAATTGAGCAGACGTTTGTGCTCGCAGAACCAGTCTTTGCATTGCGGGGGCATGTGTGATTTTGTATTCTCTTGAAACTTGGCTTCCCAGCCAAAAGACTTTCTATAGATACATTAGTGAAAGGAGAAAGTCCAGAGGGAGTATTGCTAAGCTCAAAGGAGAAAAGGGAACATGTGAGGAGGAGGACCCTCTAAAAGCATCTATCCTAAATAGATACTTTTGCTCAGTATTTACTGAAGAATAGGTAGGGCAGGGCCCACAGCTCAGCACCATGGACACGGAGGGGGAGGGAGGTGAGAACTACTCCCTTCACAAAAGAAAGGGTCCTACAAGAGCTCGCTAAGATCAGGGTGGACAAGGCAATGGGACCTGATGACATACATCCCAGGGTACTTTAGGAGCTAAGGGTGGAACTAGCAGAGCCATTAGCAGAACTGTTTAGTGAGTCTCTGAGCACAGGAGAGGTCCCAGAAGACTGGAGAAGAGCTCATGTGATCCCACTCCACAAGAGTGGTAGCAGGGAGGAGGCATGGAACTACAGACCAGGCAGTCTTACCTCAGTAGTGGGCAAGATTATGGAGGCACTCCTTAAGGAAAGGATAGTGCAACACCTGGAATCCATAGGGGCACAGGATCCAAGACAGCATGGGTTTACAAAAGGAAGGTTCTGTCAAACTAATCTCATAGATTTCTTTGACTGGTAACCAGAGTGGTGGACCAAGGAGCAGTTGATGTCGCCACCTTGACTTCAGCAAAGCTTTCGACACTGTTCCACATAGAAGATTGATAAATAAGCTGGGCAGGCTAGGGTGGGTCAGAAATTGGTCAACTGGGTGACAAACTGGTGACGGGCAGAAAACAGAGAGTGGTGGTAAATGGTATACAGTCAGAAGAGATGCAAGTCACAAGTGGTGTACCTCAGGGATCAGTCCTGGGGCCAGTTCTCTTCAATATCTTCATTAGTGGCCTTGCAGATGGACTAGAGGGTAAGGCTTGTCTGCTTACAGATGACACCAAGATCTGCAACAGAGTAGATGATCCAGATGGGGTGGGCAGAATGAGAAGAGCATCTGGATAAACTAGCAAAATGGTCAGAAGAGTGGCAATTGGGATTTAACACAAAGAAGTGCAAGATCATGCACATAGGGAAGAGAAACCCTGAAGCCACCTATAGGTTGGGAGGGGAATTGCTGGCAGTCACAAAGGAAGAAAGAGACTTGGGCATCATCATCACCGATGACCTGAAACCATCCAAGCAGACCTCTAAAGCAGTAGGTAAGGCTAGGGGGATGTTAGGGTGTATTAGTAGGGGTATCACAAGTCGTAAGAGGGAGGTAATAATCCCTCTTTACAAGACACTGGTTAGGCCCCATCTGGAGTACTGCGTGCAGTACTGGAGGCCACACCTTCACAAGGACATTAACCAAACTGAGGCAATCCAGAGAAGGGCAACCAAAATGGTGCAGGAACTGCACCAGAAGACATATGAGGACAGATTAACGGAGCTCAATATGTATGCCCTTGAGCAAAAGAAGGAGAGAGAGGTGATATGATTGAGACATTCAAACAACTTAAGTGCATTAACAAGGTGAAAGAGTCTAACGTGTTTAAATATAAGAAAAATAGCAGGACAAGAGGACACAGCATGAGATTAGAGGGAGGCCGATTAAGGGGGAACGTGAGGAAATTATTTTTCACAGAAAGGGTGGTGGATGCATGGAACGGCATACCTCAGGAAATGGTGGCTATGAATACAGTGCAAGGCTTCAAACAGGCATGGGATAAGCATAAGGGAGCAATACAGATGAGTATGAATAGATAGGCCACTGACAGAGCAAAGGCCGATGGCACATTTATAAGGTAGAAAAAGAAATGGGCAGACTGGATAGGCCTTGCAGTCCTTATCTGCCGTCAACTTCTATGTTTCTATGTTTCTATGTTTTCCAGGGGTCAGACACTGTTTGTCCTATTTTTACCCGTTGTGACCTGAAGGACAGGTGGTCTCGGAACCAGAGTGTTGCATTGATATCCACACGCAGCCTTTGAATCTGGGCCAGTAAGAGGGTGTGGTTGACCGTGTCAAATGCTTTTATTAAGTCTATAAACACCACCCCTACTAGTTTCCCTTCGTCCATAGCTTTGTGAGCATAGTTGGTGAACTCTATAAGGGTAGTCATGCTACTATGCCCCTGCCTGAACCTATGCTGGTTGGGGCATTGCAGTTGGTATTTGCTGATGTAGTCTGTTAGTTGGTCTGCACAATCTTCTCAAGGGCCTTGGATAGGGGGGAGAGGATTGAGATCGGCCTGTAATTGGACACATTGGTCTAGTCCCTGCTTTTTTGGACAGAAGTGACCAGAGCTTGCTTCCAGGTGGCTGGGAATTGTGCCAGGGTCAGGGATTTGTTGAATAGTTTTGTAATAGGCTTGATGAGCACGTCAAGAGTTTGAGACACAAGCTTCATGTCTACTCCATCGCTACCCATTCTGGTCTTCCCAAGCACTTTTTATGTAAAATGCTGCCTCCTTTATAGCAACTCTCTTGATGTAGAAGGTAGGGTGAGAGGTACTGGGTGCTTTGTCATCTGAGGGAACCTTGGTGGGGTGTAGGTAGTCAGGAGGGAGTATTGTACTTAGATTTGTGAAGGCCGAGTTGAAGGACTCTGCGATGAGGTGTGAGTCCATGGTAGTAGAGCCGTTAATGTGGAGCAGCTGTGGATTTCGCTTTTCTTCTTCCCCCAGGAGATTCTTTATGTTTCCCAAGATTTAAAGTGATAAGTGTTGCATGAGAGAGTAATTTGGGTATACAGAGCATCTGCATGCTGAAAACTCTTGTGGAGTGCTGTGGTGGTATTCCCTTGTCTTTCTTACTGTGCCTGGTTTCTTGAATTAACTTCAAGTGGTCACCAAGTTTCTACCTGCAGCCTTGCCAGTATAAGCCAAATGGTGGATAAAACAACGCAAAAAGAAATTATTTTTTTTTTTAAAAGAAACTTCATTGATGGGCAGTTTGAACCCTCAGTAATAGCAGCTGATGGAATGAGAGGGAACAGACTTTAAAAGCCTCCACTAAAGAGTTTAAATCCTGACTGAACAGGTTCTGAGCCCAAGGGGAAGTTCTCATTCACAGTAAAAAGCCCGAGTTCATATTGACTGAGTGGAGAGGTCATAGGTTCAGTGGCTATTCTTTAGACTTACCCTTCTGCCAGGCACTATTTGAAAGGAAACTAGTCTGAGCCTGAAGATTTAAATGGAGCGGGGATGTTGATCTTCATACAATAAGATACACAAAGTTACTCAGCTGAGTGAAGAAGCTGAAGGTGACTGCAACAGGGGTACACCAAAATTTGCACTATAAGTGCTGTTATGCACTTTTTGAGTATAGTACAGGTCGCAGACTAGAGGGAGGGAGGGAGGTGTTTGTTCTTTGTTGTTTGTGTTTTATATAATGCTGTCCATCTTTTTTACTGCTTTGTATTTACCTGTGTCTTGCAAAAAGGCTAATAAAGTATATTGAATAAAAAAAAAAGTATAGTACAGGTATGCCAGCTGTGCCTTGGCCTGCTGGACTCTGTTTGCTGACTATGGACTAGAAAAAGCTATGCTTAGTACAGCAATTCTTTTGTGTCTTTCAGGTCACTACAAGAAAGCTGAATTTCGATGGAGGTGAAATTTAGTCGTAGAGACACACAGACAAATTGTACTAATGAAGCAGCCCTTAACTGCTGGGACCTGTTGCCAAGGGCTACATTTTCCCTTTGAATATTTTACCTCAGATAGTGTGTGAGAAATGACCGAGGAATGCATGAGGTGGCATAAGAGTGGGAGTAGAAGTCTGACTATGAAGCAGTTTGGACTTCGAATCCTTATTTCTACTACTCTAGGTCTGCCTGAAGGTTGGAGGATAAGATGAACCTTGACATGGAGGTTACATTTTCACTATAATAAGTAAGGACCTAAAGACCTAGGTGTTTGGAATGGGCCCACAGAACACTGGAACTCAAGGTTTGAATTACAGGTCTGTTAGACTATGTGAAACAATCACTAGGTTATGTACTTTAAGTTAATAATGCTGGCCCTTATTATAAAGGTAACTGTGCTTCAGAGACCACATCTTTTTCTAAGTATCCATCCTGCAAAAACATTTGAACATCGATTCGGTGAACGCTATGAATAAATGTAGGTGGTCTTGTAATTGTTTTACTCTGTCTAATCTGCCTAAAGATCTCACCAGTGTTAAACAATGTATAACTTACTCTGCTATTCTTATTCCATTCAGGAATTTATTTTCTTTTTTAAGGGTAACCTTAGTAGACAGACATGAAACAGCACAAATTCATGGGCCTGATTTTCAAAGCCCTAAGACTGATGCAAGGAGCCTGCATTAAACATGAATAATGCAAGTGGCACTTTGCATCCAAAGATGTGCGTTCCCCATTCTGAAAATGCGGTCTCCATCTGAATGGGGAGCCACTGCCACTGAAGTGGCACTGTGCCACCCTAGCAACCTACTTCAGGGTGCGCCAGGTCACAAGGGGGACTTGCACTATGGCAGGGCTGCAACATCCCATTTTCTCAGATTCTGAAAGCACCACCATGGCCACAGGACAAGGCACCACTTATATCAGCCAGGAGCTTGTCTAAGTGCCTTATGCCAGATGGACAGGGTGGACATTGGGCTGTGGGGGGAAAAAGGGACAGGGGGTGGCAGAGATTGTGTTGGGGGGACAGCTGTGAATGCCTGTGATGGCAGTGGTATCCAGGGGTGCGTATCAAGTGTTATCAAGCTCTGGAATGCCAGCATGGGTATGTACTGTGCTACAAGGAGCAGTGACTGGTACACATACAGTTCAGTCAGCTGCAGCCCAAATGAAACTCAATAGTGGATGGACAAGTGATAAAGTGGCAGAATGTGGCAGCATATTCCACCGTTACATGGCAGACAGCCCGACTGTACAGCGATTACTGTCCCTTTTGCCCTCTGCTCCCCTGTTGTCGAGCATTTCTCTTCCCCCAACCATCCAGCCCCCCCATGTGCTGTGCCAGGAGGGGTGGGGGTTGGATCCTTGCAGCATGTCTCTCAGGTGTGCCAACTGTTTGCCGTAGGTTGTGGCTTGTGCCAACTCCAGGGAGTTTGGTACCGGGACCCTGATTCTTACAGAATCGGGTGCAGGGTCCCTGTTGCACCCTGAATTTGCCACATTGTCCTCAAGGCATAGATCAGAAAGCATAGGAAGACCACTAGAAGGTATAAAAGTCACAAGTAGCATTTTATTTTTCCCAATAACAGTAAAATAAAAATAAAATTGTTCAGGATAATTATTTACAAAGGCAGTCCAAACACAGAAAACAAATCCTTTGTCTGAGGGAATCTAATTCCAATTTTCAGTTTCTCAGTCGCTCTCCCCCTCTAGAAAAAAGCATTGCTGCTCTTATTTCTGCCTCCTGAGCTCGTTAAGAGACTAGAACTTTGAACGTTTCTTTCCTTGCAGGTACAACAAAATAGAACATGATGTCCCAGAACTGGCCTCTTGTTGACAACTCTGCAAAAGAGTTTGTGCTGCATATTAAGGTTAACCCCCTAAATTCCAAATAGCTTTTTGCAATCATTTCAACAGTATAACTATATACAGTTTCAAACTAAGGGATCCCAGTATCACTTACAGTTTCACACAAAAATTCACATATATTTTTATAAACGTAAATATGCAAGGGGAAAGAAAAGACAGAAACAGCAAGTGAAGACAGAGAGATAGCGAGAGGTGGGGAATTGTGATACCATCAGAGTGATCAGTTCCTAGGCCTCACAAAAACATTTGGTTGGCCAACCAGACAGACAAGAGACCGAAAAGGAGAGGACAGAACTGATCCTTGCGTTTAACTCTTTCTGCATAACAAATGAGGCTGGGTTTTATTCAACCCTGTCACGTGCATCCCGGGAGAATGCAACTTACATCACTCCAAGGGATCTTTGAGAATTGTTTTAATTTACAAAGGAAGTAGGTAATGGACTTCTTTCTGCTTCTTTCTTCGGCCCACTCAGAAAGGCTTCGTGGATACTTGTAATCAACACGGATTCAGTGGGCCTTGTTCAGAATCATAGACTTCACACAAAGGTTATCTTTCCATCTTCTTTATTAAATTCCCCTATGTTTCACTCTGTAAAATAGCTTATTCACTGGGTTCTTTTTTCATTCTTTATTCAATTCAGAAATTGTCCTCATCTTATTGTTTTTATGTTGCTTTTATATTTCTAATATGTTCCATTCAGGATTATTCTTTCTTAGAGAGACAACAAGGGCTGCATGTGGAGGGTCTTTACTTTTCTTTTAAACAGTGTACTCCACAATTGCACCTTGAAGTATGGTCTCTTATTTTAAATGGCTGCATTTAAGCAGACACTGACTGCTTCATGCAGGTGCTGCTTAAAAGAAAAGTAAACACCCTCCACATGCAGCCCTTGTTGTCTCTCTAAGAAAGAATAATCCTGAATGGAATGTATTAGAAATATAACAGCAACATAAAAACAATAAGAGGAAGACAATTTCTGAATTGAATAAAGAATGAAAAAAGAACCCCGTGAACAAGCTCTTTTGTAGAGTGAAATGTAGGGGAATTTAATAAAGAAGATGGAAAGATAACCTTTGTGTGAAGTCTATGATTCTGAACAAGGCTCACTGAATCCATGCTGATTACAAGTATCTTTGAGAATTGGGCCCCATGTCTCAAAATAGTTTTTAGAATATTAGCCGTTATAAAGCCAATTTTAGACTCATAAAACCCTTGGTGGATTGATTACTGTGTCTCTGGAACTGTTAACATGGCATCTGGTATAACTTAAAATCCCTTACAATCCCTTGCTCTTTATAGACAGACAGATTTAGTCTTTGCCAACAAGTCCTTGTAAGAATAGATCCCGAAGCAAATGATTTGATACCTTTTATTGGACCAACATAGATGTTTGAGAGTATAGTTGGGTAATGTTCCCAACTTAGTTTTAAATTCCATATAGTGTGAAACTATTGCTCTCATTAGATAAACTTTACTCTAAACACTTTGTATGCCATGTATATTTACTTTGTAGTTCTATTTTGAAAAGTTTGGTTTCAATTTACAATTCTGTCACATTTTAACATGTCTTTAATCTAAGTGGGGTTTGACTCATAATTGAGCTATACTGCTCTATGCTGGAGATGTTGTCATCTTACTCTGAAGGTATCTCTAAGTCATTTTAATTTATGTGCAGTGTACTCCCTGCATGTTTTTATGCTCTAAGTGCATCTGACCTTTAGGCCCTTTCAGCTGAAGCTGGGTTGGTATTTTTCAGCTTCTCTGCTGTGTCTTGTTATTTTTTAAATGAGTATATTAAACCAATGGGAATTGTTTTTGTTTTTTTCTGCATGATCTGGGTGTTAAAAGTATGAGATTTTCTAAGTAACTGCCATTACGCTTCTGAGGAAGGAAGGGGTTGGTCCAAAAGCTAAATCATTTTGTTCTTTTTATTACATCTATGTTGGTCCAGTAAAAGGTATCAAATCATTTGCTTCTGGATCTTGCGCTTTACAGTGATTGATGTGAGATTGTGGCTTCTTTGGATAGTAGCCAGTCTTAAGAGATGACTACTAGGATAAACTCCTTAGTATTGAGCACAGAATACTTAGTATGATACATTTTGGAAGTGATTTTCAGTCTATGGTGTCAGAATGCTCAGGTATGATCAAGTGCTACCTGGCACATGGACAGCAAATGAGCACAGACTGTAACAGCCTCCTGTAATATTTAGGTGGTCAGGGACTGTTAAAAGACCCAATAGGCCTACAAGGAAACCTCACTTAGTCTTGGGTGAGATAGCATGAGGGTCTAGTTCTGTTAGTTTCACCTAAATGGGGTTGAGATGTTTAGTGGTGGTGAGCTGACCGATAGCTTGTGGCTTTATTTGGTGGAACCCTTGCACAGTGCGTGACTGCAGTATGGCTATGAGCCCACCAGATGATTTCAGAAAAGTTTTCACCACTTGATCAAAAGTGAGTGTTCTTGGAATACCTTTCTGAAAAGATGTTTTTTCCATTTTTGCCCTAAAACCTCTCAAGAGTGATTAGTATGTGATTGTGACTTTTTTTTTGACTAGTAACCTGTGATTGTGACTTTTTTTGGAAAATAACCAGAAGTAAGACAGGGCTCCTTGGACGAACTCCTTAGTTCTGAGCATAGAACATTTAGTATGATTTTGGGGGTGATTTTTAGTCTGTGGTGTCAGAATGCTGGGTAAGGATGGGGCCAAATGCTACCTGGTGCCTCGACAGCAGAGGAGCACTGAGCTAGATTCCCTCCTGTAAAGTTTAGGTGGTCAAGAACTGCTAAAAGACCCAGCTGGCTTCATTGACCTAAAAGGAAATCTTACCTAGTTTTGGATGAGAATAGTACAAGGGTCTAGTTCTGTTTAGCACTGCCAGAAAAGGGGCTGGGAGACATACTGAAGCTGTAGCTATCTGATGGCTGATGGTTTTAATTGGTACAGTGGAGCCTTTGCACAGTCAGTGATTACAGTATGACTAGGATCCCCCTAGATGATTTCAGAAAAAATTTCACTGCTTGATCAAAGTGAGTGCTCTTGGGAATACCTTTAAACAGAAGCATAGAAACATAGAAGCTGTTGGCAGAAAAGGACCCTCTGGCCCACTGAGTCTGACCTAAGTTCCCTACCTACTTTGCTACCATAGACCCTAACTGATCTCTGGCCTTACCCCCCCCCCAAAGCCCTGTTACCAATATCCCCTTGTGTTTATCCCATGCATGTTTGAAACCTGTAACCATTTCTGTACCAACCACCTCAGCTGGGAGGCTGTTCCATACATCCACCACCCTTTCTGTAAAGAAGTATTTCCTCACATCCCCTGTAAGTCTTCCCCTTCCAGCTTCATGTCATGCCCCCTTGTCCTTGAGCATCTCTTTCTGTGCAATATGCCACCTTTCTGTACCTTACTGATACCTTTGAGGTAGGGTATTTGAATGTTTATGTCACGTCTCCACTTTCTTCTAGAGAATACATATTTAACTCATTGAGTCTTTTTTCATAGGACTTCTGGTGCAGACCATGCACCATTTTGGTTGCCCTTGTCTGTACTACCTTCACCCAGTCAATGTCTTTTCTGAGATGGGGCCTCCTGAACTGGACACAGTATTCCAGGTGGGGTCTCACCATTGATCTATACAGGGGTATCACTACCTCCCTCTTCCTGCTGCTGATACCCCTCTCTATGCACCCCAGCATTCTACTAGCCTATCCTACTGCTTTATCACACTGCTTTGCTACCTTCAGATCATCAGATATGAAGACCTTCAGATCCCCTTCCTGTTTTGTGGTTGCTAACTCTCCCCCCCTTCCCCAAAATGATATGTTGCCTTTGGATTTCTATGCCCCATGTGCATAACTTTGCATTTTTTGGTGATGAAGCCCAGTTGCAAATTCTTGACCAGTCTACTACGTTTTTCAGATCTTCCCCCATTGTTTCCACCCCACTGTTATGTCTACTCTGTTGCAGATTTTTGTATCATCTGTGAATAGGCATACCTTCCCTTCCAGCCCCTCTGTGATGTCGATTATAAAGACATTGAAGAGGACCGATCCCAGTACCGACCCTTGAGGTGCCCCACTGGTTATTCTACTTTCTTCCAAGTGAACTCTATTTACAATGAACCTCTGAGTTCTGTACTATATTTGGACTAGGGGTGTCACAATAATAACATTTACACGATACAATAACCATCATAAAATTATAGCAATAACCGTTATATTGCGATATAACATAAAACAAATTTTTATACAAAGCATCAGGGAGTGTAGGCGTGGAAAGGACAGTTGTCCTTGAAAACACAAAAAAGAAATTGGTTGAAAGGTCTTAATACCACGGTATACTGTGAATCATGGCTACCGCAGTATTGGAAATTGCCCATGTGATCAATATCATCACTTCTGATACTGCAGTATACCGTAAAACCGATATACCGAGACATCCCTTCCTACTGTCTCAGTTGGTAGCACATCCGCCTCTGGACCAGAAGGTTGTGGGGTCTTGTCCCATACTGGGATTGAACATGCACCTAAAAATCACTGGCATCCGAGTGCAGTATTGGGGGGTGCTGTACTGCTGGGGTGTGTCGTCCTTAGGATGAGACGTTAAATCGAGGTCCCTTATGCCCATCCTGGTGTTGTCCTGGTGAGTGTCCAGGTGGAAGTAAAAGAACCCAGGGCACTCTTTGCAAAGAGCAGGGAACATTCCCGGTGTCCTGACCAACATTCCCCTTCCCATAAACCGGTTCATGCAATTATCCAGGCTATGTGTGGGTGATGATGTGCGATATGGCCGCCACCACACATTCAGTCACTTCACTACCAGTCTAGCATTGCTTGTAAAGTGCTTTGAGATACTGTGTATGAAAAGCACTATATAAATGCTGATTCTTCATCTTCTACTTTGGACCCACTCCCAGGCTGCCTACCTTGCTTACTAGTCTCCCGTATGGAATGGTGTCGAAGACCTTGCTGAAATCCAGGTAGGCCACATCTACTGCTCCCCCCAATCCATCTCTCTTGTAACCCAGTCAAAGAACTCTATTAGGCTTGTTTGGCAGCATCTACCCCCTGTGAGCCCATGCTGCCTTGGATCCAGCAATCCACTGGTTTTAAGATATTCCGTAATTCTTTCTTTAAGTAGTTTTTCCATTACTTTGCCCACTACCAAAATAAGACTTACAGATCTGTAGTTACCTGCCTCCTCCCTATTCCCACTTTTGTGTAGTGGGACCACATCCACCCACCTCCAGTACTCCGGAATGTCCCCCATATCAAGTGATAGATTGAACAGGGCCATCAGAGGCCCAGCCAGTTCCTCCCTTAGTTCCCTCAGTACCCTAGGGTGAATCCCATTCAGCTCCCATTGCCTTGTCCTCCTTTAGTTTTGCTAGTTCCCAAAGGACGCTCTCCATAAAAGGGCTAATGTTCACCTCCCTTTCCTGAATGCCCTTTTCCCCTATCTGTGGCCCATCTCCTACCCCTTCCTTTATGAAAACTGAACAAAAGTACTTGATCAATATGTCTGCTTTCTTTTGGTCCTCTTCCACACTCCCCTACACCCCTTTCAGTCTTACTAACCCTGCCTTGCTTTTCTTCTTTTCGACAGTGTACCTAAAGAATATTTTACCCCCCTTTTTTTCTGACTTGGCAATGTTTTCATCCATTTGTGCTTTTGCTCTTCTAACTGCCTTCTCTGCCTCCCTTTGTTTGTCCTGATAACTTTCCCTATCCTCTTACTCCTGTGTCGACTTGTACCTTTTAAATGCCTGCTTCTTTTCCTTTCCTTTGTCTGCTACTTCTCTGGAGAACCATAGCGGTCTCCTTTTTCTTTTGCTCTTTTTAACCTGCCTGACAAAGAGGTTAGTTGCCTTCTCAATTGTCCTCCTTATTTCTGCCCACTTTTCCTCTACCCCACCTATTTTTCCTATTCCTGTTTGGGCTTCTTTGAGGCACTCTCCCATTTTCTTGAAATCAGCCTTCCCGACGTACAGGACCCTTGTTTTAGTGTGGCTAGATTCTGGCCCAGTTCTAATGTTGAACCATACCATCTGGCGATCACTAGTCCCCAGGTGGCTTCCCATTGTGATGTTAACAACAATGTCCCCATTTGACGGTAGCAGGTCCAGTATCACCTCCTCACAAGTGGGTTCCTTAACTAGTTGCCTGAGGACTGTCCCTTGCAGGGAGTCTAAGATTTCCCTACTCCTACCTGTTGCTGCTGCAGGGAGGCTCCAAACCACATCTGGCATGTTGAAGTCCCCCACTAGCAGTACCTCGCCCATGTTAGCCATCCCTTGGATTTCTTCTATCATATCCTTATCTTCTTCATCATCCCCTGTGCTGAAGGTCTGTAGATCATGCCTGTTTGAATAGCAGTCCCCCTTCCAGTCTACAGGGTGACCCACAGAACTTCCACTTCTCTCTGTCCCCCCCCCGTATTTCTGTGGCCTTTATGTCCTCCCTCACATATAAAGCCACCCCTCCTCTCATTCTACCCACCCTGTCCCTCCTGAATAGAGCACACCCTGGAATGGCTACTTCCCAGTCTTGATTTTCATTGCACCAGGTCTCTGTCCTGGTCTCCTGCTACCATGGTGGCCTCTAGGTCTGCCATCTTCTTGTCCGGACTGTGAGCATATGCACACATGGCTTTCCAGTTTGTGCTTCCGCCTCCCCTCAGCTTGCTCCTTTGTCCTCTCCCGTTTCCTTCATTGTTTTCTTTCCTCTTGTCCTCACCTCCTTCCCTGTTGTTTACCTATTTGTGTTTGATCCTTTTGGTACTCCTCACTCTTGGGGTACCCACTGCTGATCCTGTAAGTATGTGGGGGGCTGGGTAGACTGTGTCTTCCTGCATTATTTCACCTCCCCCCTCAGTTAGTTTAAATGCTTTCTAATGTAGCATTTAAACTGTTCACTGAGGATCTCAGATCCCCTCCTGGAGGGATGCAGACCATTGCCCCTGCACAGGCCTCCATCTCGCCAGGTAGATCCCCATTCCCCAGTGTCCTCCCCCTTGTCATGGCCAGGAAGCACCTCCAAGAAGGTAACCGATTCTGCCACTTGCCTAAGACCCCTCCCCAGTTTCCCGAAATCCTCCTGTACTGTTTCTGGCCTCTGCTAAGCCAGGTCATTTGTCCCCAAGTGAACAATGACATCCAGCTCTCCCTCCCTCACTGCCTCCCCAGTGATCCCTAGGATCCTCCTTCCATCCCTATGAACTGTTGCACTGGGAAGGCACCTTACCACCCTCTCACCATCCCCACCTGTCCCCAACTGTACCCCTCATACTGTTGAGTCCCCCAAATTCACTACCTCCTCCTCCTCTGGAGTCCTCTGCTACCCCTCCTTGGGGTCTTCACCATGGAGGACCTCCACATCCACCCCAGCCACTACTTCAGGTGCCCCTGTTGGACATTTCCACCCTGCCAGTGCAACATAGGGGTTCCATAGTGTTATGGGATTTGGGATGCAACTGTGCTCCACCACCCTAACCCTCTCTGAGCTCACCATTATCCAGCCACTCCTGCTTCCTGGCACCCTTTGAGGTAGTGGAGGTGAACTTGGTGGTCCCTGACTGAGGGAGTAGATCCTCCTGACCCAAGCCATTTCAGTCTTGAGTCTGGCAACCTCCTCCTTCTTCCCAGAGAGGTGCCTGCAGATGGGACAGCACCATAGTCTCCAGAAGGTCTCCCTGAAGACTGCCACTGCACCAATCCCATCATAACTACTCCTTATTACTAAACCTTGCCCTCTACCCCTAATAAAATATTTGTTTCCCTCTCTCTTCCTTCCCTTCTCACAACCTGATGATAATTTTACCCAGATACAAAGTTTACTTTTCTATTCATTTACCGCTCTTTGATACTATAATCAATCCTCACCTACAGGCTACAACTTCCAGAAGCACTATTTGCTCACACTCCCTTTAGAGCTACCAATCTTTCCTTTTTTTCCTCTCTCTCTCTCTCTCTCTCATATCATTTTTCTCACTGCCTGAGGATACTTATAACTTAATTTTCCAACGCAGTTATTGAGACCCTGATGCACTGTTTAATCCCCCCCCCCCGACTCCCAGGTGCACTCACCCCTCAGAGCTACCTCTTAACCACCACCTGTGATGTCAGTCAATTGGTGGTCTAGTAGCCTATATAGTTATTGGGTGGGTGGGTGGGAGGAGGGACACAAATCAAACAGCTGTGCCTTTGTTTGTGCCCTGGTCTCCGCTCCCTGTGTGCTGCTTCAGTGCCCCTGGAAATCAAACTGCAATGAAAGACAATCTGTGCTGCTACAGAAAACAAACTCTAGCCAGAGCCATTAGGGCTGTGAAGACCTACCAAATAACCAAAGTTACATATGTGCGTAGAAATTATTCAATGCCCAGGTGTAACTTAGCCATTTTTTTGGAGGTGTTGCACCAAATTTTCAACATGGCCTTTTTTGGACCTCTCCTCATGAAGAGTGCCAGTGTCATTTTGTTCACTGGTCCTGAAAGGTGATTTTGCACAGCAAACATGCTCTTCTGCACCACAGGCGTGAAAACATGTTTTGGGCAGGTTGTGGAAAATGGCAGCTATACTGTTTAGAAGGAGGTGTACAAAAATGGCAATGTTGAAAATGTGGAATGAAAATATTAAAAATTGGCAAAGTTAGGAGCATGCATGGAAACTGTGCAACTCACGCTCATAACGCAGTCATTTTTTGGAATTTTTTCACCAAATTAGCAACATGGGATTTTGGGGACAGCACCACATGAGCAGTGGCACTGTCATTTTATGAATTGGTCCTGAAAGGTGATTCCATGCAGCGACTGCAAAATCACCTTTTGGGACCGAGTAACAAAATGACAGTGCCAGTTTTCATAAGCTGGAGTCCCAAGAACCCCATATTGAAAATTTTGGGGAAACAATTCTAAAAAATGGCTGAGATGTCAGCATAAGGTGAAACCCCCACTGAATGGCATTATAGCAGGCTTACCTTTGTTTCTTTAGTTTGCAGTTTAGCTTTGAAGTGTGCAGATGTGTCCCGGCCCAGAGAAGATGACAATGCCGACCTCTGGAGGTAAGTACAGGGTAAGGGGGGTGTGTGGGGAGGTGGGTGCTCAGTTAGAGGGTGGGGAGGGGGGAAGGGGACTGCAGTGACAATGAGGGGCCCTTTTCTTGTTTACAGGAAGAAACAAAAAGACTAGACCGATAACGAGGGAACTTTTCTGTTTTACAGAAAAAAATAATTGGGTACACTGGGGTGGGCTCCCAGTGCACCACATGACTAGGGGGTGCACAAAATGCTGACACAGGGATTGGGCACCCCGATGGTGGCAGTGGGTGGGGGCGAAAAACAACAAAAAAATTAGCCACATTGGGGTGGGTTCCCAGTGTGCCACATGAGTTTGGGGGAGGGGCACAGAATGCCGGGGAGCTGGTGGCAGTGACACAACTGTGCATGCATGGCACACACACATGCGTAGTTGCTGCAAATGGCATTTTGCCATACATGAAAGTCACAGCAGAACTGCGCAGATGCATTTGAGTCGACATGCGCAGTTCATGCCATGTAATGTGGAAGTAACAGCCAAAATAGTGTGGCTGTTATTCTGTAGCGGCCGATCATGATGGAGGGTTTTAAGCTCTGTTGGGCTTTTGGAAGGATACTTCCAAAAGTCCAACAGAAGATTCCACGATTGGAAGTTTTCAGAGCTACAGAGCGATTGCAAAACAGCTGTAGGCTCTGCCCACAGCCCTAAAAACTAGTAAAGCAACAATCAGCCTCTTCTCTGAGCTGCTGCAGGAAATATAAGAAAACTAGTAAATGAAACAATAATCAGCCCCTTTCACTGAGCTGAAAATATGTTTTTTTTCCATTTTTCTTAACATTTTGTAATAATGCCACATTAGATACGACTGATTTACTTGGTGCTGTCTATTAGGCATGAGGCTGCTAGGAATACTACTAAGACAAGTAGAAGTAGGCACTGTGCTAAAAAGGGTCTGAAAATATTTTTATTCTCTATTTGTTTCCAGTTGTCCAGAAAGTACATGAATGTTCTGCTAAGGTCAAATCAGTACTCTAGTACTTGGAATTGTTCTGTAAATGTGATGCCCTTAAAGTTGCCCTGTAATTTCTAGCATCTGTTAGTCTTTTGTCTGAGGTGCACATTATCTTAATGTGTGTAATGGAAACAATTTCTCAGAGTGTTTTAAAATGCTTTTAGATTATCTTTGTAATGTTTGTCATGGTTGGAAACAAAAGAAACTAGTTAACTTTCACTTTGCAGTAACTAAAAAAAGTTGATAAGGAGTCATTTACTTGTTTTGCACCAGTCATGAAAGAACATAATCGTGTAAGAAATAGTACAAGTAAATTATTTATTTATTTGTATTTCAAATTTTGATAACCAGGAAATAACCCAAGGACAAGCATTGCCCATTTTCAAAGGGCCCCCCCAAAAAAAAACAAATTATATATTGCAGTAATCAAATTATATTGTAGTATAAAATTTGTGGTCTATTGTTGCTGTGTTTTTCAGTGACTAAATATATATCTCATATAAGGCATGGGAGGGTAGACAAAAGTAAAGAGAGTTTTTATTCCATCAATATTTTAAACTGGTGAAGCTAGAATGACAATGATTTAAGAATGGGTCCTTTTCTAAAGCAGATGGAACCTGCATAAGGTGAAGTGATATCAGATCACTCTTTCTACTATGTCAGTTAAAGGATTTTCTTTACCAATGAGTTTTATATAAGAAGCATAGTCAGCAGAGCACCTTAGTTATACAATGCATGGAACAATAAGACTGATGGTTTGGCATCTCCTCAGTTTCTCTCACTCAATAAAAATGCGGCTTCATAACCTTTGGGTTATCACTCACCTATTTATTTTATGAAAACCAGTTTTCATACTATCACAAGGCCAAGTAGAGTACTTTCATCCATTTTGGTCCTAGCTATGCTCTATAAACATGTACCTTACATCAAAATGACAGTGCATGTGTGTCCTCAGTGTAAGCTTGCTAACACAGTTGGTTTCCATTTTCAGAAATCATTCAGTGCCGTTTCCCCTAGGTACATTTGTGGGAGTATGGTTAATAAAATTATTCATGTCTGCATGTCACTGTATTTTGCAATATGTTAGTCATATTATAGGACAATAAAATAATTTCTAAAAATATACAGTATAGTTTCATATGTGAATGGACGTGAGATAAAATAATGACTGGAATTAGAAAAAAATAGTATTTTGAAGTAGACACATTAAGTTTGCTTGTCCAATAGACAATGTATATGACACTGCTGGCAGTTCTTACTTTTTGTGTTGGGGGGGTGGTAATTTGTTTTGTTTTTTTTGCTTATATTTTCTCTAGTGCTAGTGTCTGCTCCTCATTTCCATGAGACGGTCTGTCTGCCAAGACACTTTCAAGTAGCAGCTTGGTCATACTTGAGTCTACTGCCTTCTGTTTTCTTCTGTGTGCATTGTCTGGTGCTGCAAATGCAAAGGATGTCATGGTACTTGGACAGAAGGGATCTACCCCCTTAGTTTCCCCATGGTGAGTTTTCCCCCCTGTGTGGGTACATTGGCACAAGGATGGCTGTCCCAGTAGAAGTGTGTGCATGCACACCCTGCCATGCACTCCACAACCTCCCTTCTTTTCCTACGCCCCACCCACCCTCTGCACTACCTCCTGCACTCCCACAGGTGGTGGTCATAGAGCAAGGCATTGCAGCCCTTGCTCCCCGGAGGAAGAAAGCAGCCACTGGGATGCTAAATCCTCTTCCCCAGCTGGCACCCTCGATGTCCCGGGCTCATTCTCGAACCCGGGTCACTGGTGTTGTGAGTGGTAGCACTACCACTGCATCGACAGTCTGGTCCTCTTGAAAATCTTTTAAAACCACACATTTTCTTCTTTTTTGTATTAGTTTGACTGCTGTCCAGTTTTAGGGTCTAAACAACCAATGTCAGGGAAGAAATCTCTTCTAACTATGAAAACTGAATAAGTTGCATAACATGAGAAAAAAGGGTCATGACTGAACAAAGAATGTTCTGAGCCCCTTTAGCATATTAGTGTGTATGTTAATATTACTGTGGAGATCACTCTTATACTTGTATTTATTTTATTTATTTATTGCAAAGTTTCACCAGGAAGGCACACTGAGCAATCGGAATTGCTCATCCCCCCAAGCATCCTGAGGTAGGGAGAACAGAGGGATAGTACAAGTTCAATGCCAATGCTGGCTACATACATTAACAATACATGATAGATACAATACAAAATAATACAGTACAATGCCAATCCTGGCTACGTGGTTCACAATGAATGGTATCACTGTACAACAGTGAGCAAAATGAGTAGGAAATACATAGTTGTAGTGCCAGGGGACAATACAAGTTGTACAGTTGAACACTACAAATTCCAGATTAAGTGCTTCAGTGGAGCAGGATGGAAGGGGAATGGACAACAGCATTGGTGGTAATGAGAGAGTATGAGGAAGAGATCTCAGGGCAGTTGCAGGTTGGGGAGAAAAAATTTTGCAGGGCAGAAGATAAAGATGAGGGGGACGAGGCATGATGAATCTTAGGTGGTAGAGAGTTTCAGAGTTTAGGGAACTGATAAGAAAACTCAGTTTAAGCTACTGTTGCAGTGCGGTGAGGGACAGGGAAGGTGTGGGAGTCAGATGATCTGAGAGAGCAGAGTGGGGGTAGGTGAGAGGGAAGGGAGGAGGAGAGGTAAGAAGGACGTGAGCCAAACCAAAATTTTGCAGCAAGTTTAGTGCAGTGAGAGGGTCGTCTGTTGCTCAGCGATTGGAAGACCAGAGAGTGGTAGAGGTCACAGTGGTGGGTAAGGGGGAAGAGTCCAGAGGAAAGCAACAGAAGGAGTTGAAGAAGGCATCAAATTTGGCTAGAGAGGACTTTGGAGCAGCACTGTAGACCATGTCACAATAGTCAAAAATAGGTAGACTCATTTTCTGGATGAGTTCACGCCTGGCCGTAAGAGGTAGACTGCTACAGTTTCTGTACAGGGCACTGAGTTTGGGGCACAGTTTTTTCAGGATGGCATCCACGTATCCAGAGAAATTCAGGTGTTTGTCCAGCTAAACCCCAAGGTTTGACAAGCAGCAGGAAAATCCCAGCCTCTCCCTACAAAACAGGGTACTAAATGAGAAAAAGACCGAGATAGAACGGTCAGTGGGAGATGCTGCAACAGAAGGTAAAGCCATCAAAAAATGGAGAGCAATGAGTACCAATGCCCGTAGTCTAGGTAACAAGCTTCCTGAATTAGTGGCCTTGATGAAGGAGGAACATCTGGATATTGTGGCAGTCACAGAAACATGGTACACACAAAACCATGACTGGGACGTAAACATACCAGGATACACTAGCTACAGGAGGGACAGGGAGGGTAAAAGAGGAGGAGGAGTAGCTCTTTACATAAGAGAAGGAATAAAAGCAACATAACAAAAGGGTAAACAGGGAGGAGAAGAAGCACTGTGGGTAAATTTGGAGACAGGCAATGGCACCACAATCCGCACAGGTGTTGTATACAGACCCCCTTCTCAGGGGGAGGAAATGGAAAAGGAAATGATAGAAAGTATACTTAGAATGGCAGAAAAAGGGAGATATTGCTGATGGGTGATCTGAATATGGCAGATGTTAATTGGAATGCAGTTGCAGCTGCCACTTCGAAGAGTGGAGTTATTCTAGATGCCCTACAGGGGGCATGCCTTAGACAACTAGTATTGGAGCCCACTTGAGAGGGAGCAATATTAGACTTGATTCTCTCAAACGGAGATGGAGAGAGGATCACAGATGTAGAAGTGGGTAGCCATCTGGGAACTAGTGACCATCAAACAGTATGGTTCACAATAAACACAGCAATAGAGTCAAGCCATACAAAGACAAAAGTACTGGACTTTAGGAGGGCTGACTTTGCCAAAATGGGTGAGTGCCTAAGGAATGCACTAGCAAATGGGCAGGAAGGAGGGGTGGAAGAACAACGGGGAATAATAAAAACTGCCATCACAGAGGTAACGAGCCTTTGTGTGAAAGCAAATAAACAAAACAAAATGATGTAAGAAACCACTATGGTTCTCAAAGGAAGTGGCAGTGAAGGTTCAAGAGAAAAAGAAAGCATTCAGGAAGTACAAGGAATCGCAGAAGGAGCAGGACAGAGAACTGTATCAGAAGCAAAAGGAGGCTGGGAGGCAGTCAGAACAGCAAAGGCCCAAACAGAGGAAAAGATAGCCAACCCAGTTGAGAAGGGGATAAAACCTTTATAGGTACATCAGGGAGTGAAGGAAGACCAAGAGAGGATAGTGAGGCTTAATAAAGGGAGGGAGGGTGGGCAGAGGGAGACTCAGAAAGGCAGAGATACTAAACAAATATTTTTGCTCAGTATTTACAAATGAAGAGGGGAGGTACATAAAACAAACAATAGAAACACTCTGGATACAAAAGTTGATACCAGCCCATTTACAGAAGAAAGGGTTCTGAAAGAACTCTTAAAACTGAAGGTGGAGAAAGCAATGGGGCCTGATGGGATTCATCCCAGAATTCTAAAAGAACCAAGGGTAGAACTAGTGACACCACTGACTACCCTTTTTAACAAATCATGGGAGGATGGGGTGGTGCCCAAGGACTGGAGGAGGGCAGATGTGATTCCTATTCACAAAAGTGGGAGCGAGGCAGAAGCAGGAAACTACAGACCTGTTAGACCTCAGTGATAGGGAAAATGATGGAATCACTTCTGAAGGAAAGAATTGTCGAGTATCTAGAGGCCAGAGGGGCACAGGACCCTAGGCAGCATGGATTCACAGCGGGAAGGTCATGCCAGATGAATCTGATAGATTTCTTTGACTGGGTGACCAAAGTAGTAGATCAGGGAGGGGCTGTGACATGGCCTACATAGACTTTAGCAAGGCATTTGACACAGTCCCACACAAAGATTAATATACAAGTTAGCTAGCCTGGGAGTGGGTCCCAAGATGACAGCCTGGGTAAAGAATTGGCTGGAGAATAGGACACAGAGATCATAGTAAATGGAGTCCACTCAGAAGAAAGGAGGTTCTAGTGGGCACCGTAGGTTCAGTATTAGGACTGGTCCCTCTTCAATGTCTTTATGTTTACATTGCAGAAGGACTGGAAGGAAAAGTATGTCTCTTTACAGATGACACAAAGATCTGCAACAGAGTTGATGCACAGGGCGGGTGGAAAGGATGAGAAGGACTTGGCAAGGTTAGAGGAATGGTCAAATGTATGGCAGCTTTGATTCAATGCTAAGAAGTGCAAGGTAATGCACCTGGGAAACAAAACCCAGGGAAGAGTACACAATGGGGGTGAGATACTAACAACAACAAAATGGAAAGGGACCGGGGGTAGTCATATGAGATGACCTAAAGGTGGGCAAGCAATGTGAGAGGTCAGCAAGGAGGGTTGGGGGTACTGGGATGCATAGGAGAGGCATCACCAGTAGAAAACAGGAAGTTATTATCCTCTGTACAGACAGCTGGTGAGACCCCATCTGAGTACTGTGTGCAGTTCTGGAGACCCAGTCTCCAAAGACATAGACAGGATGGAAGCTGTCCAGAGGAGGGCACTAAAATGGTGCAGGGTCTGCACGGAAGACATATGAAGAGAGACGAAGGAGCTTATATGTATAGCCTCGAGGAAAGGAGGGAGAGGGGGACATGATAGAAACTTTCAAGTACCTCAAGGGAATCAACAAAGTCCAAGAGGGTAGCATCTTTCAAAAAAAGAGGTGTGCAAGAACAAGAGGGCACAATTTGAAGATAGAGGGGGGACGGCTCAGAGGTAATTTTAAGGAAGTATTTTTTCACAGAGAGGGTTGTGGATGCATGGAATGGCCTTCCGGAGGAGGTTGTGGAGTCAAAATCAGTGGTGGAATTCAAGCATGCATGGGACAGTCATAAGGCAATTCTAGTGGGTGGAGGTAGGAAGAAGTAGGCTGCTGGTTAAGTAGGATCTGCAGCTTATCCAGTAGGTAGGAAAATGGGCAGACTGGGTGGGCCAAGCAGTCCTTATCTGCCATCAAATTCTATGTTTCTATGTTTCTATGTAAGGTACTTGAATGAGGATGTGTCCTCGATGCTAGTCCCATCTAGGGTGTGGAAGGAGGGCAGGGGGCTTAGCCTAGATAGTCTCTGCCTGGTGCCAAAGGTCATGGAGACTGTCTTTTTGGTGTTTAGAAAAAGTTGATGAGAGTGAAGCCAGCGTTGAACCTTGCTGAAGTCAAGCTGAAGTCTGGTCACTACATCAGAGGAGGAAAAGCCAGAGGTGAATAGGACAGTGTCATTAGCATACATATGTATGGAGAAAGATGAGCAGACTGTTGGGAGGTCATTTAAGAAGATGGAGAAAAGGAGTGGGCCTAGCACAGAGCTCTGTGGCACTCCAGTGTGAATTTGGAGTGGGGGTATAAAGCATCAGCTATCCTGACCGATTGTGTCTTACCTATCAGGTAGGCTCTGAACCAACTGGTGGCAGAGTCAGAAAGACCAGCTGAAGTGAGGGTATCACTTGTAAGAGAGGTTTCACATGCATTCTTTTTTATCATTTAATGCTTTTTGTCTGCCCCTGTGGAGCGGGCCCACGACCTTCAGCCACCGACACCTGCACCCCTGAACCAGGTCTGGTACACGGATAATCACCCCATGACACAGAGGTTGGCTGCCCCCCCGACAAGGCGCCTTTCATGTTCGGGGGGGGGGGCAGGGCACGACCATCGGCAGCAAGTTTGCCTGCCATGTTTCTGCTGTTCTTTTGGTCCCCTAGGGAGCTGGACTTGCAATGGCATCCCAGCATGTCCGTGCTGATGCCCACCACACTCCCCCTGCCCTAGCTCTGCTCATGACAGTAGTGCAGCTGGCCTCTACCAGTCACCGCTACGGCATGGTGCATGACCTGTGCCCACCCCAGAGGAAGGAGAGCAGTCATAGGATGCTCAGTCCTTCCTGTTCCCTGCCAGAACCCGGCAGCCCGAGTCTGTTCCCAAACCCATGTTGCCGGCATGGTGCAAGGGTGGTGTCCAGCGCCTCAACCCTCAGTGCCACTGGGCCGGCATGGTCTCACATTCATTCTTAGGGTATGAGAACCACAAACCAAAGGTGAGCAATTCTGATGCCCTAAGAATGTGAGACCACTCTTACAAGCGTATAACTGGTCTCCACGGCAGTATTAATATATTATTGATCTGCTTGATCAATAATATATTGTTTTTAAAACTGTCCCAGCACGTGCCTCATTTGGTAGGAAGACCCAGGCATGAGACACTTTACAGAATAAGAGTGTCTCATGTGCTTGTGAAAAGAGCACTCCAATTGGTCGAGCACTCCCTCGATCTATAATACCAAAATAAGAGAAGAAACATTGTAAATATGAGGTGTACCTTGTGAAAACCCAAGACTTTTTTCATTAACATTCCTAGCTGGCTTGTGTCATTACGTACCTAATGCACAATCCTATTTTAAACCTATTTTTTTACTACCTGTGGTTTATCCTGTGCCAAACCTCCTTTAGATATGGCCAGTACCTCTACCCAACAGAGAGTTTCTCTGCACATAGATACAAATCCTTGAAGGCAGCATATGCTACTGCATTTGTGTAATCTGGAAACAGTTGTATGTTGTCTGTCTTACCTGATGATAACAGTCTGTGGTTGTATGGCTGCATATGTGGTCTTTTCCTTTTGCTGCTTGGGGGAAGGGATAGGTTTGGAAACACTAACGCCACATTTTCCTACTTTTGTGGGATTGAGTTGAATCCTAACTGGAGCATTAACACAAGTTTCTTTTTTGCAATGTGTAAATATATTTCTTGCTTTCTATCTATATATATAATATATATACGTGTATATATACATATATATCTTTACACACACACACACACACACACACACAATATGCTGCATTGTTGGGCACTTGTCTCCCTAGAAAAAAGCCATCATATATTTCCGTATATATGATGGTAGCCAATTAGCATATTATGACATCAGTTAGCTAGTTACACTATATTTATGTCTTATTGACATCTAAATAATACATCAGTACCTAATGCACTACAAACCACTGTGTTACACAATAAATAACACATGTAACAAGCAACTTAATAACACATAGAACAGTCACCTTATTAACACATGGAACAGCCAACCTAACCCCTCATATCTCACAATGGCACCCTCTACCACAGAAATCTACCATACCCTGTGGACCAATCACATATCTCACACCTCCTTCCAACTTCACTCACCAAAAAAAAAAATATATCCTTTGATGCTGCAGTTCTGTTTCAGTCAGGCCCTGCATGCTGCTGCTGCCGCTCCTCTCTACATGCTGTTACAACTGCGGATGCTCCTGGCTTCATTATGCCCCAAACTGCCTCTCCTGCAGGCACTGATAATGTCACTCCTGACCAAACATCAAGATGCTCCAGATTGCACACCATGCCACTCCTCACTGTACACCACACCACTCTTCATCCTGAACCTTGCATGGGATAGATCACCACAGACACCTTTTACAGGTGGCAAATGCACTACGGAAACACTACAGGAACAAAAACGCCACCGTCCCAAACAAAACTACTGCTCTACAGAAAACACTACCAAAGCCACCACTACACTACTGAAAAGCCCCATACTACGGAAAAACCTTATGAACCATACCACTGTACTACAGAACATTTCTACACTATGGGTAACGAGTGGACACTGCAAATAGTGCCCCACGTAATGTAGTATATAAAATAAATGAAGGCAAAGTGTGGTATACTCATGAAGTAATACCATCTCAGGGTTGAACAAGCTCATAAAGGCCAATCACCCTTTTGGCTTGTGGTTTTATGACCCTCCCTTTTTCACTTAAATGGTAGCTCAAACCTCATGCTGCCCACTTCTGCTCTTGCAAAAAGAGACAGGGTGGAGCCACACATAAGACAACAGGCTACAATGACTACTTTGAAAGATCATTTATTAGAAAGAGGATTACGGGTATATTTAAATAGTTTGCATATACAGTAGCATGCAATACAAGTGCATAAAGTGAATTACCAGGGGTGCAAAAACACATTACAAAATACAAACGACTTTCACTGAAGTGCAGACATGATATATTTACTTGCATGGGGAAACCACACAACTGAAAATAGTTGTTCTAACATTTTGTCTCAAAAGGGAGACTTTGACTGGGGACTAGAGAAGGTAGTCCAGTCAATCAGTCCAATGTGATAATTGCAGTAAAGGGCTACATGTAAAGAAAGTGATAATGCTACATTTTAAATGATCTAATGAATGCACAGTCAATAAAAAAGTGCAAAATAGTGGTTGAGACTAGAACAATAATAATAACTTTATTTTTATGGCGCCTTTCAAAACCAAGGTGCCTAGCAAAAGTAAAATCACATAATTAAAGTTCCACAGCAGCATAATCAATAACACATCTCAAAACCAATAATATAATAATACAGTCTTAGACTCTTTCCACCCATTTAAATGCCATAAGCCTGGCTCCATAACCAAGTTTTCAATGCTCTTTTAAAACCCTCCATGGTCATGTGCTCACATAACCAATGGGGTAGAGAATTCCAGAGGGAAGGGGCTGAATACATAAATGTTCTGGCCCCAGAAGATTATAAGCAAAACCTCAGAATCTCTAGCAACCCCTCATTGGCTGAGTGGAACGATCGCACGGGGCAGTGAGGAATCAGGAGCTCTTTCAGGTAGTTCAGATCGTCTGTGTAGGGCTTTAAAAGTCAGCAAACTGACTTTAAAGGTGATCTGCCACTGAACTGGCAGCCAGTGCAGTCCGTGAAGCACTGGTGAAATATGACAGCACCGCAAGGATCCCATCAACAGCTGTGCCACAGCACAGATCTTAATAATGGCAATAATAATGTTATTTAATTCACTACCAGGACACTCAGTAGCAGTCAGTGGTCAGATAATCACACATTTGTCAAAACTGAAGCTTAAAGCACAGGTAATTAGCCTATCCAAAGAAAGTCACAAACCATTGTTGGCACCAATGCAAATATTTGGCAAAGCGCAATATAAGTGCATGTCAAGTGCATGTCATATCATGCAAAGCTTTTCTGCAATTTTTATGTTTGCTTGCATGCATGTGCAAGAAACATAGTGCCATCATCGGAGTTTTTGGAGGTGTGGCAGCCCTCTTCCAATTCAGTCAGTGTGTTTGCAGGCGGAGCCGCAGTTCTCCAATGCCTGCTGGAGCTGTCTATGACAGCTCCAAAATGCAGTGGAGTACAGTTGAAAGGGGGAGCTACGCTTCAGTGAGCAGTGATCAGATATCACCTGCTCATGCGCGCTCCCCCTACACACACACACACAGAGGCAGGCACGCTGCCTGCTTGGCACCCCCCCCACGCACACACTGTGGTGGCCAACGGGGTGCCCAATCCCCAACGCTGTGCTGCACCCCCCCAGCAGAAAGATATGCCATGCTGCGCCCACTCAGCATGGTCAAGACATTGTATAGCTGATGGGGGTGCCCAATACCCCCAGTACAGAGTGCCATGCTGGAGCCCACCCCAGCATGGCAATAGATGCTATTGCCAACGGGATGCCCAATCCCCATTGGCTCCACGCCCCCGCCCCACCAGTCATTCTTGTGCCATGCTGGGAGCCCACCCCAGCATGGCAAACGTCCCGTCGTCATCTAAAAACCCCTGCAAATCAAAACTGTCCCTCAGCGCTTCTCCCTGTCCCACAACCCGCACTCCACCCACTGCACACCCTGCCTCCCACACCCCCCTCACCCCATACTTACCTCCGGACTCTGGCGCGACGATCTTCGGTGGACTGGGAACACGCCTGCACTCTTCAAAGCCAACCG
The DNA here is from genome assembly GCA_016271365.2 of Neoceratodus forsteri. Taxonomy (NCBI): domain Eukaryota; kingdom Metazoa; phylum Chordata; order Ceratodontiformes; family Ceratodontidae; genus Neoceratodus; species Neoceratodus forsteri. The sequence continues at coordinate 92,648,648 of CM028136.1, forward strand.
CGAACTGAAGAAATGCCGGTAAGCTGTATAATGTAATGAATAGGGTTTTTTCAACTTTGCTGCAGATCTCAGCCATTTTTTGGAATTTTTGCACCAAATTTTCAACATGGGGTTTTTGGGACCCCTTCTCATGAATGATGTCACTGTCATTGTGTTCATCGGGCCCGAAGGGTGATTTCGCAGTCAGTGCGCGAAATCACCTTTCGCGACTGAGTAACGGAATGACACTGCCACTGTTCATAAGGTGGGCTCTCAAAAAGCCTATGTTGAAAATTTGGTGGAAAAATTCCTAAAATGACTTTTATAAGCGCGTGTTGAGCAGCTCCTACGCACTCTCGTAAGTTTGTGAATTTTCAATATTTTCACTCCAGATTTTCAACATTGCCATTTTATTACACTTCCTTCTGAGCAGTACAGCTGTCATTTTTCACATCTTGCCCAAAACGTAGCTCACTTCATGTAGCTTTTAATAATGGCGCAGTCGGTACAAATCAATGTATGGGAGACATTATGAAAATCATAGTGACACTGTTCATGAGCAGAGGTCTTAAAGTGGCTATATTGAAAATTTGGTGAAAAATTCCTAAAAATTACTGTTTTACGAGCATGCGTTGCGCAGTTCCTACGCACGCTCGTAACTGCGAATTTTCTATATTTTCCCTCCAGATTTTCCACATTACCATTTTATTACACTTCCTTTTGAACAGTACAGCTGCCATTTTTCACATGTCGCCCCAAGTGTGTTTCTGCACATATAGCACACAATGGTGCAGTCGGTGTGCGAAAGCAATGTTTGGGACAGATTAAGGAAATCACAGTTACACTCTTCATAAGCAGAGGTCTTAAAATGGCTATGTTGAAAATTTGGTGACAAAAGTCCATAAAATGACTGTGTTACGAGTGAGCATTGTGCAGTTTCCACGCACCCTCGTAAGTTCATGACTTTGTAATATTTTCAGTCCAGATTTTCACCAGTTGCATTTTTCCACACTTCCTTATGCACAGTACAGCTGTCATTTTTCTCAACATGGCCGAAATGTGTTTTCACACTTTCAGCGCAGAGATGCGTGGTCGCTGTGGGAAATCATTGTTCGGGACAGATAAAGAAAATCACAGTGACACTGTTCATGATCGGAGGTCCCAAAATGCCTGTGTTGGCAATCTGCTGTAAAAAATCCCCAATCTAATTACATTACGGGTGTGCGTTGCACAGTTTCTATGCACGCTCCTGTCTTCACCAGTTTTTTTAATATTTTGACTGCAGATTTGCAACATTGCCATTTTTTACACCTCCCCATGAACAGTACAGCTGTCATTTTTCACATCCTGTTCGGAATGTGTTTTTGCACCTGTGGTGCTAAATGCCATAGTCGCTGTGCATAAGCAGCTTTCCGCTAACAAATTGATATTGCCACTGTTCATGAGGTGGGGGTCACAAAAAAACCATGTTGAAAATTTGGAGTGAAAATACCAATGAATGCCTGAGGTGTTAGGGTTTCCAACCATAACGCCCCACCCTGTAGAGAATGACAGGCATCAGGGGGTATGACTTGGGATTCTTGCCTGTAATGCTCATACCATTCCACATCCTGCAGCCAGTAAGAGGCATCGAGGTATGCCTTGGACTCTTCGGCCCCAAAGTTCACCCCATTCTCCTATACCGCACCCATCTCACCGTATTTCCTGATGGAATGGGGTGCGCATAAGGGCCAAAGACCCCAAGGCACACTGTGACACTTGTCAGTGTCTGCAGGGTAGGGTGGGGTGAAATGGCGTGGCCGTTATGCCTGATGACCCAAAGGTACACCCCCAATGCTTGTCACTCTATGCAGGGTGGTGGTGGGGTTGGCTTCAGTTTAATACTTTCACTGCCATTCCTATTATGCAGCTCTGTAACTTCTACACTACCACTGCCAATGCCAGCAAGCAAACATTCAGCATTGACAAATGCTTGTTAGACATGGGGCTGTATTTTCAAAGTGTGGTGAAGGACTTGCACTAAGCTCTGCACTACGACACTTAAGTTCTGGCAGTATGCCAAACCCCATCACCACAACTGCTCCTGATTTTACTATCTTGGGTGCAGTTGTGACAGCTTTCATGATTTACAGTAGCGTGCACCAAACATCTACTGCAAGCTCTATAAGAAAGGCCCCGAGGATTGCTGCAAGTTAGGCCAGAAAAAGTTGATCTAAATTGAAGCAATTGCTGCACAGGAGAGAAAACCCTGTTAGATTACTGCAAGCCCCATACACCATATCGTTGGTGTAGCTGGAGCTTGTAGAGATCTAAGCCATTTGAAAATCCTGCCCATTGAGTTATCTGACTTGTTGTATGCATACAAATTGAATTACACAGGGTTGAATGTAACTGGCTACAAACATTTAAACAAAAACAATTTAAAAAAAAAACTCAAATCCATTAAACTAAATAATCAAAGACAACATACAGTAGCATACCCCAAATCAGCAATGCAAATATTTGCTGTGTTCTAGGCATTCAATGTCAGATCCCAAGTGTTGGAACCAATAACTGACTTTGTCATGAGATGGGAGGCCACATCTTTAAGGCTAGTGGAGAACAGATAGACAAAAGATTATTGGTTTCTTAACCAAACCAGCCTAACCCCTCCCATACCTCACAATTACACCTTCTACAACAGAAAAGTACCCTAGCCTACAGACCAGTCACATATCCCACACCTATCTACAACTTCACTTTCCAAAACAACAAACTCTAGTCAGAGCCAATATGGATGCAGAATTATTTTCGTGAATGTTCATGATATCAGGAATTAGTACAGTGTTTTGTTGTTAAAGATTCTATTTAAAATTTGGTGTAATACATGTAATGTGGCATACAGTGTCGTATATGAAAGAGACATTAGCAGTCTTTTACTAATGTGACACATCCTCAGGATACGAGAAGGCTCATAAAGTTACAACTCTTAATAAAGGTAATGAAAAGTCTAACATCAGACCTGGTGTTAACTACCCACAGGGCATATTTTTAACAGTTGGTTAGTAGATGTAATTATTTAAAAAAACTTTACATATACAGTAAACCACAATATCAGTAAATATAAATTTATATAGAAGTCTATGTTGCACATGTTGGAGTGAAGCACTGAGGATATAAAATGTTCAGGTGTTCATCCATATATATATTCCTTCTCTTGAGAGTCATTTTCTGTAGAACTGTGGATCCAATGAACTCTGTGATACAAAATACAAATGTCAGGCATGTATTCTAAAAAAAAAATAAAAAGCAGGGCATTATTACATCAGATGCCCTTTTAGTCATAATCATAATACAATAAAAAATAAACACTTCTATTGCAAAGTATGCCATCTTTATATACTGGGACTAAAGATGGTCTATAGAAATCTTACAGAAATTGCACAAGTTTAAAGCAATCATTCACACCTGGGCTATAGCGAGCCCCCCTCCAAGGTATACATCCATTATGGCTGAACATCTGCTATAATAACGTCCTGCTTTTTATCTGTTTTTTTCAGAATAGATTCCTGACATTTGGAATCATTGTTCTGTAGAGTTCATTGGTTCCACAGTCCTAAAGAAAATGTCTCTCAAGAGAAGGGATATATCAATGAATACCTGTACATTTTATGTCCTCAGTGCCTCACTCCAACATCCACAAACTGGATTTCTATATTGTTTACATTTTTTGATATTGTAGTTTATATGTAAAGCTCTTTTCTAATTACATGCACTAACCAACTGTGAAAATATGCCTTGTGGTAGTTTATACCTGGTTTGACATTATACTTTTCATTACCTTAATTGCTGGTTGTAATTTTATAAGTGCCTCCTTGTATCCTGAGGATGTGTCACAGTCGTTGTTTTAAATTTTTAATTTGTACACATCACTGGAGGTGCTAATATGGTAACTAGTTACAATAGCACTACAAATATAGACAAGGAAAAACAGCGATGTCTGAATGGCATATTGTGGACAGTGACAGGTATTAAACAGCGCTGTGCAGTAAGTGCTACCCAGGTCACTGTCCATGGCACTAGGAAAAAGACAAGGGCTTGGGAATCAAAAAGGCTGGCCAAGCTGCTCCCATGGTAAAGAGGACTAAGACATGGAGCAGCTCGCCCACATTGGTGGTGGAGACCAGGGTTCTAATCCTGGTCTCTGAAATTTTGTTTTTCCCCCGTAAACCAACTTTGACTCATAGTTGATTATTTCGGTTAGCAGGGGTGGGGGGCAGAGACCCTGGTAAAATAAGTGTTTGGTCTGGTAGCAGTTGCCAGAGTGCTTTGCGAACACTCCCAATGATGGTAACTTTACTTGTGGCAATTGTTCCTGCCACTGTTCTGCATAGCGCTGTATGGTTAGTGTTGTTATTGATAACACTGTTCATACATCTGTTATTCAGACCTAGTGCCGGATAATATTAGGGCATTTCTGCAATAAGTTACTAACTCTGATGAAGCTCTGCTTCTGGAGTGAAACTTTAGTTGTTTTTGACCCAATTTGCATAGCATTACTCCCTGCTATTCATTGCACTACTGCACTTTTGTTGTTTTTAGTATTCATCCTGTGAATTCGCATATGCTTTTTTTATGAAGCTAGTTAAAGTTTTACTGCTGACTATGGAATAAAGCTACTTTTCATTTGATGTACAAGTGGCAAGTACACAAAAGTGCAATAGTACAATTTATAACAGGGAGCAATGCTACAACAGATGACTGCAAAACCAACTGATGATTCTTTCTAAAACATCACTGGAATTGGACTCCCATTGTCTGTCACTGAACAGATCCAGAAGCAAATGGTCTGATACCTTTTATTGGACCAACAAAGATGTTACAAAAAAAACAAAGTAGTTTAGCTTTCGGACCAACCAAGTCCTTCCTCAGGGGTTTATGAGAGTCACCCAGAAAATCACATACTATGAACATCCAGATCATGCATAAAAAAACAGAAATAATTTTCATTGGTTTAAAATACTCATTTAATCCATAACTGAAATTTGCATCAGAGAAACTGGATAGCATCAGTTTGCCTTAGGCTGAGGAGTCTTTCAGTATCAAATGTTACCAGACGAAGATAAGAATACTTCGAGCAGAGAGCTTCATTAACAGAAATGATGGATGTCCTAGAGTGTTCATAGACACAATTTTAATGCTCCGATACCGGGATGCCCACTCCTGCTGTCAGATGATGCCCTCCCCTGCCAAAGTCCATAGTTTTCAATTGCTGACACGGGGAACCCAATCCCCGTGTCAGCATGTATGCAACCCCCCCCCACACACTAATATGGTACACTGGGAGCCCACCCCAGTGTGCCCTAATATGTATTATTTTAAAAAAATACTCTAAATAAAGAAAACTGTCCCCAACATCTTAAATTTTTTTAACCTGCAAAAGAAAATGATCCCTCGCTGCCTCCCCAGTCCCCTTCCCTCTTCCCCATCCCGCCTCCCAATGAACACCCACCTCCACACATTCCTCCTTACCCATACTTACCTCCAGAGGTCAGGAGCAATAATCTTCTCTGGACTGGGACACGTCTGCACTTTTCAAAGCCGAACCGCAAACTGAAGAATTAAAGGTAAGCCGTATCATGCCAGTCGGGGGTGGGGGTCAACTTATATTGATATCTCTTCCATTTTTTGAGATTTTAGCACCACATTTTCAACATGGGTTTTTGGGATCCCACCTCCTGAACGATGTCACAGTCATGTCATTACTTTGTCCCAGAAGGTGATTTCGTGGTCACTGTGTGGAATCACCTTTCAGGACCAAGTAACAAAATGACAGTCCCAGTGTTTATGAGGGGCCGTCCCAAAAAGCCCATGTTGAACATTTAGTGCAAAAAAACAAAAAAATGGCCGTGCTACAAGTGTGCATTGTGCTGCTTCTATGCGCGCTTGTAACTTCACCAAGTGTTCATATTTTCACTCCTGATTTTCAACATTACCCTTTTCCACACATCCTCATGAACTATGTACAGCTGTCAGTTTTCACATCCCACCCAAAACATGATTTCGCACTCATGGCGCAGAATGGCACATTCGCTGTACGAACTCAACTTTTGGGACAGAGTAATGAAATGACAGTGACATTGTTCATGAAGTGGGGTCCCCAAAATGCCATATTGAAAACTGGGTGAAAAAATCCTGAAAATGCTCAAGTTATGTGCAATCATTGAATTGTGGCACCTTTTGGCACCAGTATCTCGAAAACTATTTGAGATATAGATTTTTCACTCTCCACAGCTTAGTCCACCTTTATGTGAACTAAGCACCCTTGGAGGTTTTGAAGTCATGATTGCAACTGCAGTGGAATTTTTCCCATAGTTGCTACAGTTACTGAGACATTGCCAAATCAGTGATTCAACAGTTAGTTTTGATGACAATAGGGCTGCAGAATGTCCGTACTTATGTGTAAGTGGGAGTGCTGGGCCCAGAGGTCCCGCACTCTCACTTATGCATATCATTATTCAATAATGGGTAGCATGAGGGGAGCGCAGGGCCATGAAGGCCTGCACTCCCACAACCACATACCAGTTACATTACACTTTCTCAAAAAGAAGGGAAATTCATTGCAAAAAATCTGTTAATGTAGTAGTTAAGGTTGATAAGCACATTGACAAAAGTTTGGAAATTCAGTGTTAGGGTTACCAGCCCCTACCACCCCATCCCTACCCCCACCCTCCTCACACAACAGGTGTCAGGGCTTGCACTGGGGTCTTTGGCCTAATCCTCACCCCATTCCATGTGAAACAAGCTAAGGTGGTGTAGTATAGAGAACAGGGTGAGAGTTAGCCTGATGATCCTCAATGCACACCCCGACACCTGTTGGTGTGGAGGAGGGTGGGTGGGATGGGTGGTAGAGGTTGGTAACCCTAACACCGAATTTCCATACTTTTGTCACAGTGCTAACAACCCTAAAGGATGCATTAACAGATTTTTTGCAATGAATTTCCCTTCTTTTTGAGGAAGTGTAATGTAACTGGTAACTGGTATGTGTTAATTGGAGCCCGGGCTCTCCGGGCCCTGCTCTCACTTCACATTGCCATTTTTTAGCATAATGGTATGCGTATGGGGGAGTGCAGGCCCTCTGGGCCCTGCACTCCCACTTACACAAAAATACGGAGCCATATAGCAGAGCCATAGTACTCCAAAGGAACCCTTGTAACACATTTTTGCCAAGATCTCCATAACTGTAGGAAGTAGGAAATAAATTCCACTGCAGGTGTAATCTATGACTTCAAAACTTGTGATCCAAACTGTGGGTAGTGAAAAAAATCCATATCTCACACTGTTTCTGAGATACGGGCGCCAAAAGTCACTGCAGGTGCCGCAATGTTAGCCCATGGGAAATTTCTCAACTTTGGAGCACTGTAAGTATGGGTCCATTGAATGTTTTGTGACCAAACCATCATAAGGCACATCTATGGGACAAGGACTTGCCACCCTGCAAATTGCAACACAAAAGCCCCAACCATTTTGTTGCAGAAGATGGCAAAGATTTGCTGTTTTGAGGCAAAGTATTGTCACAAATTGCGACAGTTTCACAAAAATGGCATGACACATTTGTAATTTGCAAAAGTGTCATGGCCATTTCTGTCACAACTTGAGACAGTACTGGGATTCTGATTTTAAAGTGGCATTTCTGGGGGGGTGTTACTCCCACCAAAAATAGGGTTGTCATCCTCAGGATTCGACTAGGTAAACACAACAGTCAGTGTTTACCTGGGGTTCCTAATTTAAATGCCAGGCATTTTTTCTCGCTTGCTAACTGAAAACAAGATGGCCACCGCATGACAGTAAAAGGGCCATTTGTGATAGTAAAATGTAGTGGCATCAGCTTTCGAGAGACACATATATTTTTCCCATTGACTATAATGGGAAATTTGTTTTTCGAATAACATTTGAATAGTTTAATATTTTTTTCACTAGATCTTCGAAAGGCACATCAGTGACCCAGACTGCATGTTCCCAGAAGATTTCAGACCAAACGTACAAATTGTGTGGGTTGTAGCCACAGGCAAAGAAATGCGCAAAACCCCTTTTTTTGCATTTTTGGCCACTCCACAGTTCCGCAACTGCTTATCCGACCATAAAGCAACTTGCCAGATCCAGAGATCTATGGTACCAGACCACACATACAAAATTTCAGGCAAATCCATTGTACGGTGGCAAAGTTATTAAACTGCAAAATCTGGGGTTTAACATAGAAGTGGCTGTGCAACCTTAACTATACCCGCACTACTGTGCAGGTAATTGCCCTCTCATAACCTTTCACTCATGGCTGTACCACTAAAGAGGTTCCTTGAAGTCAATGGCAACTACATAGCATAAATGCTTTATAACAGTCCCCCCCCATATATCCCTTATTTATATATATGTTTGATATGTCATGGCCCTACTGAAAATATCACTGATAATTTCCCTGAGTGCAATTTGACCTTATGTCATCACGAGTCATGAAGGCACAAGTGATGTCATGAGGTCAAATGTCAGTGATATTGGCCGTGATTCATGAATGCCTATGCGCAGCGCATGGGCAGAATTTAGGCATTCCCACAACCGAATGCCACACGGTGGTGCCCTATGCACCCCTGGCAGCATTCACCAATGGGCACATTAGTGCCTCTTACAATGGATCCCTGGCCAGCCACAAAGCGTCACACCAGGGCAGGACAGAAGTGGGACAGGGGAGCACCCTGTGGTGGTGGTGCCCATTCACAATGGCACTTCATGCCATTTGGTGCTGCAACCTCTCTGTGGGGGGGGCACAGGTATAGCAGTTGCACCACCCTCCTAGTGCCACTGCTGATCATGGCAAAGCAATGTTGGCCCATTCCCCATTTACCCCAGCCCCATGGACCAGAGGGGGGCTGGGAGGAGCTGCCTGGGCATTTGTCCACTGTACCCTCTCAGTTTCTGTGCACTGCTACCAGGACCCCCGTGCCACATGGGGCCTGGGATCCACTAGTGAGCAGGCTAGAGGGATCCCATTGGCTGCCCACCCATGTCTGCTGATCCACCCCATGCACTAATGCACTGTGAGGAAGGTCCATGGATGGGAGGCATATGACGTCCGATGACTGTGAATGCCAGTCACCATGCACCTGTCCTTGAGTGCGGAGCTGTGTGGGCAGATTATGCATGTTTCGAGTGTATAACCTGCCCCTTAGTGAACCACAGCCATTGTCAGTAGGGCCATGGTGTACCGGATTAATGCATTTTTGTATAATAAAATGACAGGAAAAAATCCTGCATCATAATTGTTCACTTGCCACCTTCAACAATGATACTAGCCCAGCATCAGTATCAACAATATAGTTAATCAATGTGCGTCGCTTTCCTTCATTGTCACTATGGACCTACTGTGTGGATAAATGGACTACTGTGTGGATAAATTTGACCTAGAGTGAGGATAAATGTGATATCCTCAAGTGAGGTCTGACCACCCTCAAAATATGAAAAATATTTGCTGAAATTGATCCTCACAAGCACTGCATAAACATATTGTTTTATTATAATGATTATTAGTGAAGCTGTAGAACCTATTCTGAGGCTATAGTGGAAAGGCATCAAGGATAAAGGCTGTGCTGAATGGGCACAGGCTGCTGTCTCTGAGGACTAATGCCTTGCTCTCTGACATTAGCCAGAGTAAACTTGCTTTCAGTGGACTAAGTGTCGTGGAAAAAAAATATATATCCTTCTAACACTTGTTTAAAATTAGGCTCAGGAACACTGCATTTAGTGAAAAGAAAGTTTTAATACATATGTATACGGGAGTTCATCATAGAACACAAACTCAAGCTGAACTCAGCAAGTTCACAGCTGCACAAAGCTTATATTACACTGTTGCTTGTCATTGTCTATTGGCTACAATTTGCCGCAGTGGGTTGGCATAATTTACTTGTCTCTATTTGTGTCTATCTCTGATTGGATAAATTGCTCCTAAATTTCGTTGCAAGAGAAAAACAAGGAATGTTCACATGACTTCAGAGGAATGCTTGTCTTAGATTTCAAGCCTTTTTTCCTTTTTTCACCATTTTACCTTTTTAAGTTTTACTTTTGCCACCATCTTGTGGAGGTTCTAGGCACTACTAGTTCTACAACATTGTCATTGTATTTTTTCCTTCACATAAGTTACGAAGTGGACTTTATCTGATACAGTTTTGGCATTTATTAACTATGAACTGAAGACTCATTGTTATTTGTCCCATTAGAGAAATGATTGCTGAGGTTTTAGGGGCAAAATGGATTCTGGATACTCCACTGCTCCTTCTGCTGGCCTCACCATTTTGCAGTGTCGCTTGTCTTTTGTCTCCATCAAGTATGTCAAAGAGTGTATAAGTATATATATTATGGAGATATTGTAGTTGTTTTGAACAAATTATTTCAGATATTTTCCTCAATTTTGAATATCCGTTTTATTTATTTCCTATTAAAAAGTACCATATTTATTTGTAGGTTACTATTTATGGCAGTAAACATGTGAAAATAATTCAAGCCCAAGTGTGGTTTCATGTTGTTGAATTAAGATGCATAAGTTTTTACAGTGAAGAATTTTTCTTTAGTTAATGTGGTGCATTGACCTTTTTTACTGATAAAAGAAATACTTTTTTTTATTATTATTTTCTTAGTTCTGGGAATTGTGACTTTACATCTAAGATCTTTTAACTCATTTGTGCCCGGTGGCCATTTTGGGTCCATTCCAGCAATGGATGGTTCCGATGCCATATGGCGTCTATGGGAACAAATGAGTCGGAGTCCCATAACAACAGCATCTTGGGAATTAAAAGTTTAGAATGGTTAGTATAATGTTATCAGTTCAAACATTTGCCAAATACTCTTAAAACTCTGTGTTAATTTCTGCATACTTTTTTTGTAAAATTGATTTACCCAAGATGGAATACAGTATCTCGTTTCCAGTGGGGTCCTGCATTTATTGATTTCCACAGCTGGTTGGAGTGGAGCACTGAGAGTTTAAATGACTTGCCTAAGGATACAAAGTACATATTTGTCTTCAGCTGGGTTTGAACCTGCAATCTCTTAGTTTTGAGGTCAGTGGTCTAACCACTAGACCATGCTGCTGCTGGATATGGGAAGTAAAATTTTCTGTCTGAAATCCTGCGGTCTGTGTTTGAAGCCAGAGATAGTTTGGGAACTGCAGCTCCCAGAATGCATTGCACATCCAGAGTACACATTTTGTTTTAATACAGTTCAGAAGTGGAAATCCCGTCACGTGCTCCACTTGGTAATAATGTCCAATGGCACAATATTATAAATCTGAGTGGTTGCATCATGGGGAGTTATCCTGGAGATGTGGACTACTATTTGTATCACCAAGCATGACTCAGACTCAGTTGAGGAGTCCAACTTTTAAATAACGGACCTTTGGTGGTTGGGGGGCTGGTCTGGGGAGAGGGGTGCATTCAAAAACCGTAGGATCCTAACACAGTGCTGGGAGTCAAACCTTAAAAAAATGTATCTGGGGAACTTGGGGGGATTGATGGTGGGAGAGGACTGGTTGGGGGGGCAGCTATAGTACTAGTCCTGACCACTTGAGGTGGGCTAGACAGTTTTGTTTAAATTTTGTTTCATGAGTAGCAAAGCTTAGTTGAACTTTGTGTGGTGGTTTGCTTTGCTACCTGTTAGTTGGGGTTGTGAAATGCGGAATCAGTAAAAGAGTCAATCAGCTGCAGATAGGAAATAAGAGAGATTTGTCAGTGTTCCGTAATTCACGTGGCATGGTTGTCCATATGGAACAAACTGTAAATTTTGTTAGCCATTGTTTTCACATCCTTTTATATCTCTGGGGCAGGATATTCAGACTGCTCAAGGCTGTGGTGCAAGCCTGGGCGCAGCACAACTTGGATGCGCAGGGGCATGGACAGGGTGATACTCAACGGAGCTGCTCCATGGCACAGCAACGATGAATATCGCTCCTTGGCCACCCGCAGTGCACATGGTACAGTGGCACTGCACCAATGCAAGTGGCCAGAGTGGAGCAGAGGGATGCACTGGACCACCAGGGATATAGGACTATATATTTTATTACATATGCCTGCGATCGAGCTGTGAGTGGTCCACTTGCCCACCAGGGATATAGGACTATTACTTTTACAACATATGCCCGCAGTCGGGCATGGGGGGGCACCACCACGAAGGTGCCGCTAGAACTTGGGTGGCCACCCACAGGTGGCTGCTGCCGTGTTGCACCCTGCAATACAGCAGCTCACTTGTGGGTGGCCAGCTGTTGCTCCTTTTTTTTGGCTCACTTGTGTATAGTGCAGGTAGGGGTTGCACATGGATGGGCTCAGCACATCCCGGGCTGAATATCAGCGATGTGCAGAGTATGCATGGGCATGCTGCCCCCCACCTGCACTGCATACATTACTGATGCGCTCCGGCACATCAGGATTTGTGCCAGGCTCAATCCCCCCTTTGAATATCACGCTGGGGTGATCAGTGGGTTGCGCATGGCGCAATTGTGTTGTGCCATGCACAACCCTTCTGAATATCCCACCCCTGGTATCTAACATACAATATGTATATATAGTATGCATACTGAATCCTTGATGTATTTGTGTACACAGGATTGCTCTTGAAACTGGGGCCAAGAAACCTAAAAAAGACATGGGGACACACAGATTCATTGAAAAAGGAATGTTTTAATGGAAATATCAAGAGGAATGTGTGGTGAACACTTGAAATACATTTCTAGAGCAGTAGCACCAGCTGATATAGTAACAGCCTTTAATGTCTCACTCGACAAATACTTGGGATTATAGGAGTGATGGGGTATTCACACTGCACTAGTGAGCGGGGGGGAGGGACTTAGTGGACTGTTGGTCATCTTTCCTCAATCAGAGGGCTTGCTTCTGCACTGGCCATAATTAATTTTGCCATGCTACTCTCATGGACTTAGCCATAGTGTTCCTGTACAAGTGTTTTAGTTTTGATGCCCCAACCTATACACTGTTTACTGTATTGTGTTTGTTTAGTTATTGTAGTTTTGCTTCACCTTGCATTTTTCTACCATGTATACTTTGTATGTTTTGCCAGTATGTTATATATTTTGTCTCCCTGTTTCTTTCCCTTGGTCACCCCTGGAAATGAGCCTTGGCTCAGTGTGCCTTGCCCGGTTAAACTTATAAATACATGTGCTCTCTGAAGCTGCTTGTATAGTGGAGCCAGACAAAATGCACTGCAATAACTTGACATGTTGCAAAATACTGCATGACAAAAGGGCTTTTAATTGCCGTCGAACTGCACTGTTCCCTGTAGCATGCTGCAGCAATTCTGCAAGCTATGCTGTTGCATCTTGGCTCGTTCTGATATTTTTATATATTTGTAATTACACATTTGTCCCTACATCAGGGGTACAACCATCATAACTAACTCATGACTCTGACCCTTATGAGCAATGGATCTTGCCCCTCACTGACTGACACAACTGTGTTATTCAACTGCAACCCGTTGGGTATGAAAGAGAGGGAGAGACTCCTTTTCTTTTTGGTCAGCATCAAGATTCTTTGTCACCTCTTGTGCCAACACATTCTGACCTCAAAAAGGTCAATATTGGTTTATAAGATGACTTCCAATGTTGCATGCATGTACTGTGCCATGATCTGCCAGGTTTCAGGCCCACAAGAATGAATCATAGAGCCTACGCCTGTTCTGTAACTAGCAAACAGTACAGATCATAAAGGATATGGGGGAGTAAAAGAGTGAGAGCCTCCTCCACAAAGGTGTTCGTTATTGACCTTTGCTGCAATGTCCCCTCGATACCATTCATTCCATTTTATTTTTAAATCTTTAAACTGGCTTATGCTGACATTGTCTATGTTTCCAAGTCTCCATGTTAACAAAACCACAGACACACTTCTGAATAACAAAGCTCTTGAATTTCGTGACACCATAATTGGCTTTCTTGAGTACACTTAGATTAAACTGGCTTATACTGACATTGTCTATGTTTCTGTGTCTCCATGTTAACAAAAACCCAGACACACTTTTGAATAACAAAACTCAGAATTTTATGACATCATAATTGGCTTTCTTGAGTACGCTTAGAAAATTCATGTCTCCATACAGCTACTGTAGATCAGTTATATATTTTTTTAATGAAGATGTATTCTCACAACCTTGCCATTGTCACAGATTTTATGAATATAGATTATGCACCAGTGGGTGGATGGGAGTGGTGTGCTTGTTCTCCCTGGTGTTCTATATTTAGGAGCTACGCAAGGATATATACTTATTAAAATTTTGGCATATATGCCCAACTCAATAAAGCATTCTGAATTCTTATTCACCTGTGAATATAAAGCTTATGAGTCTATTGAAATGTGTTATTCAGGAGTCCCAATTGCAAGCTCCACATTCTAAAGTAGATGCAAATTATACTCTGCCAACAAAGGCAGAGATGTTGCTTGGATTGTGTCTCCACTGACTTGCAGAAAGATAGGTTTATGTTAGAGAATATCAGGAGTTCTAGAAATAACGGTCTATTTTTTTTATCGCCCATTTAATGTGACTTCTTTTTCTGTGGGAAGGAACAGAGAGACCTCTCCCACCTCACATGTGTTTTTTCTTGGAATTTAAAGCTTGACGCTAAATGGTATAAAATATGTCTGAGGCTTAAATCGCAGATGCTAACAAGTTTTATTTTTTAGTATCTTGAGTGATAAATTATACGTTCCTTTAAAAATTAATTAGTTTGATGTCAACTTAAAGGGGAACAGTCAGCACTAAGAGTCCCACACCCAAGTGTGGGTCTGGTCCAAATTTGCACTTTAGTGTACAAAATAAAAATGCACTTACTGTTTACTGTAGTATAGTAGATTGTACCTGACTGATCTTGCTGACTCCCAAACTGGCATTTGCTGTAACCAGAAATCCCAGAATTGCTTGCAGCTGATATTAGAGCTGCACTGCAGCAGAGGGAGAGTCAATAGCTTGCAGTGAATGTTAAAGCTTTTATAAGCTCTGATCTTTTCTTTGGCTGGACCCACTGTCCTCAATGGACTAGGCGCAGTCACAGAGAACTTTACTTAGCCATGGGAGAACAGCGGGGCCAATAAGCATCTGATCAGAGTTTTTAGAAGCTCTAACATGCACTGTGGGCTATTGAATCTCCCACTGCTCCAGCCCACTTCTGAAATCAGCTGTAGGGGATTCTGGGATTTCTGGTTATAGCAACTGTCAGCTTGGGAGTCAACAAGATCAGCCAGACACAATCTACTACACTGCAGGAAACAGTAAGTAGAGAAATGTTCCATGCACTCAAAATGCAACTTAGGACCAGCCCCACACTGGGGTTTGGAGCTTTTAGTGCTGACTGTCCCCCTCTACAGTAAACAGGAGACCAAACTACCTAATACTATACCTCTATGCCATCACATTTTATTTTATAAGGAGGACCAATGCAGTTCTGGCTAAATTATGAATATCAGGGAAGGAAAGCACTATAAAGTTACTGTTTAGGTCAAAATAATTACAGCAATTAAATTAAAAGGGATGGTGGTATAAATTTTAAGAATCTTCTCTCCCATAAAACATCTGAATGAAGTGACATTCCTGCACTTTTTATCTTTTTGTGCTGACATGACAGTTCCATATATCTTATTTCGGTTTCCATTTTGGCAAAAGGAGCAAAATGCTGATCTACCAGTATGCGAGATTTTTTTTCCCCGAGAAAATAAGCAAAATCTCTGTGAATACGTTTGCCAAGTTTCTGAAGCTCAAAAGATTCTCTCAGCACTGTCAATCTGTCAGCATCATTACTCATGGAAGGAGTTTGTGCATGTGGGGTATCTCACTCCTCATTATTCCCATAAGATATCAACCAGAGTAAATGTCATCAAAGTAGCATGAAGACTAAAAAGGACACTGAGCTTCTATGAGAAACTTCACTTTAATTGGCTAATACCTCAGGGAATTTACTGGTGGTTTTTAAAAGAGCCTGGAAGTGACAAGTAATACTAGCGCTGCTTAATTTTACAAATAAAATAGCTCATTAAGGAATGGTTTGTCAATCATAAACCAACATTTTATTTGGGTGGGGGAATTTTAATGTTTTGTGAACCCATCCATGAGGCACACAGTACATATCTAGGAGTTGTACATGTACCTACTGTTAAACAAGCATTTGTCAATGACAGACATGTTCCTTTACATGCTGTTACAATGGCAGTCATATCTCATTTTCAGTGGGGTCCTTTTCTTACACATTTTTACACTTTATTTGCCCAGAATACTATCAGCAAGATGCAGTATCTTGTTTTCAGTGGGGCCTTGCTTTTTTATTGTCCACAAGGCTGTTTCTCATTTCAGTGTAGTCCTGAGGCGCCCCCAGCCCTGTCACTGACCTTCTCACAGACTTACAGCTATCCACCACTTACCACAGACCAGAATGTGGTGGATAGCCAGGTGTGCTGGTTGAGCAAGAGCCTGTGGGGAGTGCCGGCTTGGATGGCCAGCATTTTTCTTCTGCCTCTTGCTGTTTCCCCCTGGGGTGGCAGGATGCAATAGGGCAGTTGTGCAAACGTGTGATGGTATGCATGTGAGACAGGCATTTGACAGCAATGACTCTCCTCCTGGTGCTTCCAACTGTGCGGCCAACGGATTGCCGCCAGGCAGCGCTCACCCAGTGGAAACAGCATCCTCCCCCTTCCTGAGGGAGGAGAACAGTCCCAGGGATGCTCAATCCTTCCTCCCCTGCTAGCCTCCGGTGATCCACACTCGTTCCTGAATGCAGGTCACCAATAGCAAGCAGCAGCATGATCACCGTGCTGCTGGGCTGACTTGGGGTCCTGTTTTTATTCATTTTCAAAATGCATTTTCCCAGGACAAGCTAGCTGAGAGGCAGTATCCCATTTTCAGTGGGGATCTGCCTGTAGACATTTTTAAAATGTATTTTCCCATGCTAGGCCAGCAGAGATGCAATATCTCATTTTTAGTTTCAGTACGGTCCTGACTGAACTCATTTTGACACTGTATTTACCTACGATAGCACTGTGGAGATACAATATCTCATTTTCAGTGGGAT
Organism: Neoceratodus forsteri; assembly: GCA_016271365.2. Lineage (NCBI taxonomy): Eukaryota > Metazoa > Chordata > Ceratodontiformes > Ceratodontidae > Neoceratodus > Neoceratodus forsteri. The sequence continues at coordinate 92,665,701 of CM028136.1, forward strand.
CCTGCGTGTACCCATTTTTATAATGTATTTACCTGGGATATACCAGTTGAAGTGCAATATCTCATTTTCAGTGGGGTCCTGCTTATACTCATTTGTACACTTTATTTACCCAGGATAGCATAGTGAAGACACAATATCTAATTTTCACTGAGGCCCAGCTCTTACCCATTTTGCAATCTAATTTCCTGGGATAGACCAGCTGAGAGGCAATATCTCATTTTCAGTGGGCTCTGACATTTTTATTTAATCAGTACTTTATCAGCTTTTTCCTTTTTTCACCCCTATTCTTGGGACTCCAGCACACGGGTATCAGGCATGTGTGGAGGTACATGCATGTCCTGTGATGCCAGCTCAGTCCCTTCCACCTCTCCCGTGGCTAGAGCTGGAGCTCCCTCCAGTTGGTGGCACAATCTGTCCTTCACCAGGTGGTGGCCAATGGCCGGGGAGCCCCAAGTCCCTCCCATGAGGAAAGAACTGCCTTGCAGTGGCTCAGTCTTGCTCCTCACCACCCCCAGCCAACCCCTGACAACCTGGGCTCATTTCTGAACCCAGATCGCAGGTGCAGTGCGAGATGTGGCTTCCAGTGCCTCAATCCTCAGCGCCACTGGGCCGGCTCTGGGCTCTGACATTTCTACCCCAAATTTCAACATCATCTTTTTATGACCTCACATTATGATCAAGACAGATGGGTTTTTTAAATCCCATCTGATAGAGGATTTGTGGAGCAACTGCAAAAATATTTCAGAGGAGATTTGAAATATGCCACCTGTCATGTTCATGGAGGTGGGGTGGTAGTAAAACAAGGGACATGTTACAAATTTGGGCCCAAAATCTGCAACAATAAAGTTATGAATAAACATTGGAGAAATTCAATGTTTCTTCACAGCCTAGTTGTTTTTTTTTTACATTTTACCCCACATTTTCAACATAGTCTTTTTATGGCCCACGCTATGATCAAGACAAGTGGAATTTTTAAAATCCTGTCCAAAAGATGATTTAGTGGAGCGAATGTGAAAACATGCGTTGGAGGAAATTTGAAAATTATACCTGTCATATTCATGTGGTGGAGTAACACAAGGGCAATATGTAAAATCTGTTGGCAAAATGTGCAAAACATAATGAATATATGAGAAAATGTTAGAAAAATTTAACATTTCTTGATCACTTAATTTTTTTTTTTTTTATATTTTGACCCCAAATTTTCAGCATAGTCATTTTATCACCCCTTGTTATACTCAAAACATGTGGAATTTCTTAAATACTGTCCAAAAGGTGATTTCTCAGACCAACTGCGAAAGCATGTTTCACAGGGGATTTATAAAATGTTATCTGTCACGATCATCAGGTGGGGTAACACAAAGGATATGCTGCATGTTTTTGGCCAAAATCTGCAAAAATCACAAAGTGATGAGTAAACACTGAAAAAATATGTTTCCTCATAATTTTGTTGTTTGTTATTTTGAGCCCAAATTTTCAGCGTTGTCTTTTTATGTCTTACCTTAAGATCAATACAGGTAGAATTGTTTAACTCCTACTCAAAAGGTGATTTCATGGAATGAATGCAAAATCATGTTTTGGAGGGGATTTGAAAAATGGCACCTCTTATGTTGATGAGGTGGGATCCAGACCTGCAAAAAACACAAAGTTACGAGCCAGTGTTGAAACATTTATTATTTTATTTATTTGTTTAAAAGTTAGTAACTGGGAGAAAAAAGTCAACACTGCATCATAACTTCTTAGCTTTTTGACATTTTGATCACAAAGTTTCAACATAGTCTTTTATGACCCAACCCATGAACAAGACAGGTGGATTTTTTTTTAAATCCTTTCCAAAAGGTGATTTCATGGCATGACTGTGAAAACATGTTTCAGGGGGGTTTGAAAAATGTTAACTGCCTTGTTCATGAGGTGGGGTCCCAAAAAGACTATGTTGAAAAACTGGTGTAAAAATGTTAAAAAAATGACAACGTTATGAGCAACAGTTGAAAATGCATTAAAAGTCATTAACCATATTTACCTTGCTTCGCTCATGAGGTCCTTGACATCATGGTAGCCACTCGGTGTAAGACTAGCATTGTTGTGTATGGACTCTCATATATTATCTTACATGTTTTCCTCCATTTCTGGTTGGGGTTAGAAGCAGGAGAACATCCCAGTCATCATTAGAGCAGGACCGGATAGGTAGGGGAAGGGTTTTGGGGTGTGTGTGGAGTAGTGGTGCTGAGAGGATGGTCAGGATGGGAGGTCCAGATGGTCAAAGGAGAAGCAAACAATGGCTTGGAACAGGATGACGAGGGACTGTTTTCTTCTTCTCAGGTTTCCAGTGCTTGTTGGTTGGCAGCACCAGCAGTGGACACACTAGTGCCGCATTGTCTTTTGGGGGGGTAGCCAGCATGGGGGAGTAGGCACCCCAGTGTTGGTCAGACTGTGTGGGGGAGGAGGGAGACAAAGGTCAGGTCAGTCAAGAGGAGTCTACTAGCACCCACTGCTGGTGATACGTAAACACTTGAGGGAGGGGCAGCACCCACTAGGGCAGGAGGGGGGATACCAGCAATGGGCTTGGGCACCAACTGTCAGTGACATTAAAATGTGATCAGATAGAAGGGGGAATACTGGTGGCAGGGCTGAATGAGCACCTGCCTCTGGTTAAACATTAAAAAGGTGAATCGGGTGGGAGTGGCAGATGTGGCAGCAGAGCCAGCAAGGAGAGATGGGTTTGGTGCTGCTGATGATCATTCCCAGGCAGTATGCTACAGGGCAAAGACTTTATATGATAGGACTGGCTGCATCTTTTCATATGTAAGAAGTTTCTGCCCATCAGCAAGCTGAGTAGCATCATTATCAGCCTGCTTGTAATAAGGCACTTCAAGAATGCTTGTGCCATGAACCTCCATGCAGGGTGGGTGCAAGTAACTGGGGCAGCTAGCCCCACATGCCACAAAGTCTAATGGTTATTTGCACTCCTCAGGCAAGACTACAAACAAGTCCTGATGCTGTAGTTTTTTTTTCCAGCAGCGCTAACCTCAGTGTAGCAGATATATTTTAAAACAGTCTTCAGCATATACACAATGCTTCAGTGCAGGTTAAAAACAATTGGTGCACAAACTACAGAGTCCTGTTGCCAACATAGCTCCTGTTTGCAAACTCGCACTGGCCCTGGCGCTTTGACTCCTGCTAGAGTCTTCATCAGGGGGCGTGGCTATGAAGAGGCATCACAGCATTTAATTACAAAAAGTATAATGACATCAGTGCTGTTAACAAGGCAGTACAAGTAAAATTTTACACTTTTTATGCAGACATTTACTGAATCCATTGAAAAAAAAGCTATTTACAAATTGCTTGCAATTGGGTTACTTGCAGCCCAGTTCCCCCAACGTTAGACTGCGCTGGCCCCAACACAGCTAGCACACTGCCAATATGTTTGCTGTGCATGCATGCAAGTAAACATAAAAAGTGGGAGGGCATACGTTCTTGCTATGTTTTTCATATATCTTTCAGTCAATCCTACAGTTATGAACTGATGAACTAGGAAAGAGGAAAGAGTTAATGTGCATGACTGTTTAACCCTTGAACTGCTATGCATGTTTAGGTTTCCAGAAACAAATGAGATATCAAAAATAGCCAAAGGGTTGAATTGGGAAAGATAAAAGCTATCAATCAGGCAGAATGCTGACTATGTGTATATAAGCTCTCCAATTAAAGTGCTTTTTGATGTTTAACATTGCATGAAAAATTGTCAAATAGGACTGCAACAAATGTGATTTTTTGTCCATTTTTTCAGCTGTCTTTATATTCCATGCTAGTTCCTTCTTACATGGTAAGTAAACAGTAGGTTATTTGCTATAGTTGATGAAACACATGAGTTTTTACTGGACTGCAGGGCTTACAGATTCCATTTATTATTTTTCAAACAATTGCTCTCACTGGGATTGCAGAAAAGCTGGAAGTCTGAGAAGTAATCATTATGTCAGCCCACAGTACTTGAAATGGGATAGCTTGTGTAAAAACATTCCACAGAATTTTTTTTATCAGGCTGCAAAATACAACTTTCTTAAGGATAACCTCTAGATTATATCACAGAGACAAAATAACACTGTTAGAATTGCTAATTATATATATGTAAAGACAGTGATATTAAGCCAAACTGCAGAATTGATTAGAATTTGCAGACAGATAATACGGTATGTTAAATTGGATGAGACATAAGGATTTAAAACTGTTTCGTTTCATGCCTTCGGTAACATGCCCATGTCTGTGCTCTAACATCAAGGACCCACATTTCTATGAGTGGCCCATTCTGGGAGCTGTGGTGCTGCCACTGAATCTCAGATGCACCACAAGCCACCTGTTCCATATTTAGCCCCCTCATGTAAGAGCTGGGGCAGGAGTCCTTAGGCCCTTGAGTAATGATGCAAAATGTGCTGATTCAATCGTGACACCATTTTTCACAAGCACCATATTTATTCCACATCCAGTGGCCACTTTAATGCATATGGATATTTTTAAAGTATATGGCTGGGGTCCTGGGAGAGGCTTCTGCTAGCCCCAGACTGTGTGAAACAATTCATCTGGTGTAGCACAAGCCTTCCAGAGACCAAGCATTTCTGGATCCCAAATTTCCCAAGTCCATCTTCATGTCTAACCCACGTACTTTTGAAAAAAAAAATCCTGCCACCAAAAGGCAAGAGGTTGGTTACTAGAATGTCAGGCCTGAAGCTACAGATTGGTAATGCCTCTGATTAGAGTCCAGTGTGCTGAGCTTAGAGTAACAGTGAGAAGGGTGCCACAGTACCCTTGTGGTGACTTGCTTCTGGTTACTTGCCAGACTGCTTGAGGGGACATATGCCTCACACAGTGAAGCTGTCAATGGATGCAGTTTTTCAGACCAAGTTATCTCAATCCCCAGTTGCCTAGTAGCTTCTAGGTACAGGCTGAACACAGCCATGGGGATACCGGGGAAGGAATTTTGGGAATTTAGTGTAGATTGCTGTTAAAACTTGAGAGTACATAGAGGGCACACCAGGATGGTATGGGAACCCTGATGATTTCCCCCTCAAGGGGAGGCCCTGACAGCCTTGCAGCAGGAAATGGTCCCACAGAAGATGAGGTGTTCACCTTTTGGGTGGCATTAGTGGTTCTGTGTCCAAGAGATGCTGCCTGCTGGGCTACCGATGGAGAGACACCAGGTGACAGAGACTGAACTGCAGACTGAGGTAGAATATGTGACTTCACTAAGTACAGAAGATTTTAAGCCTGTATGGGTACTGGAGCTACTGCCTATGGTGAACAGTCCATCTTACCCCTAGATATAGAGGGTCTCCCTGGGCTATACCCAACCCTTGATTGACACCAAGACAGGGTAACCATATGGTACCAGCCTCAGCTGAAAACACAGTATAGTAGCAGGTGAGCGGATTACATATACAGTAGTCACCCTTGAAGGAATTGTACCTTTGCCCATTTTTTGTTTGATTGCTCCCTGGTTACTTTTTATTTTTTCTGTTCCCTGGCAGTCCAGTGGTTGCAGGATATTTATTTATTTTTTTTAGCTTTTGTTTAACAGGTAAGTGCACTAGACAAAAACCTGCCTATTTTCACACATGACTCAGGAGAGTACATTTACAGGAAACAACAATAATACAGTGATCAGTATACATTGATTGAAGACAGTAGAGAAAAAGTGCACAATTTCAACTGTCAGGTAGGTAGGTAGATTTGGGATCACCCTTTTTAAACACCGGGGTAATCCTAGCAGATTTTCAGATGTAAGGCACAGTGGAGGTGTTAAGAGACAGGTTAAAAAGTCGTATAACAGGCGTGGTGAGGAGATGGGTGGCCAGTTTGAGTATTTTGCATTCAATCCAGTCCAGGCTAGCACTGCCATTGGGAGAGATAGTATTGAGGAGATGTAGGACCTTGCAGTGCAAGACAGAGTGAAGGTACAGAGGAAGAGCTGAAGAAGGAGAAATAGTAGGGGGAGGTGAGATGGGGCAGGACATTAAAGATTCAAAATGAGATAGATCAGATAAAATTTAATTAAAGGCATTAGCAATGGTGGTGGGGTTGTCACAGCTAACATTATCAATTTCCATCTTGTGGGGGCCTTGGCTTGATATGGGGTGGATGGGGGGATACCAGGCATGCATGCACACACGCAGAATCTTCTCCTGACCACATGACATTTATAGGCCAATGTCTATTTCAGATACATCTTACATAAAGAGGGTGCTCACAGCCATGATCTCTTTTTTAAACAGTGTATGCAAGGCCATCCGGTCACGTATGGATGGTTTGTGCAAGGCCAGTTCACATGAACAAAGTAATGGTTTTGCTCACAGAAGTCAGTCTTAAACCTTTGGAAAATTGAGTCCCAAATCCAATATTGTTACTTTCATACACTGGCATACATTAAGAGAGTGCACTTATTTGTTTATTTATTTAGATTTTGTTAACCGGGTAGGTACACTAGACATACGATGCCTATTTTCTGGTATGGCCCAGGAGACTACAAGTTAACATCTTTGCAATAAGAACAGTGTTGCAAGTACAGTACAACTGAATAAGATAGCAAGCACAAACTATTCACATAAATTACAAATTATGAGAACAGCAATTTCAAAAACAAAATAGCAACTTGGGCAATCAAATACAAGTGCTGACACTGGAGGCCAGCAAATACTTTTTCAAATCTCATCTGAAATGAGAGTGAGAAGGGAAGTTATGAGGACCATCTTTTAGAACTGTATGTCGGCTCTTTGAGAGGAGCACATGACTGACTCTATAGGCAAGGCCTAGCTTAGAGTTTTCAGACTTGCAAGTAGTAGAAATGTGTGGGGAGAAATCTAAAGATGGCTCAAGAGTAATTCCTAGGTATTTAAAGACTTAACATAAACAAGCATGAATAGATAGTTAACAGATAAGGTCTTGGCAAAATAACCCAAATAACATCGTAACATGGCATAAATCCCAATGCTAAAATACAGGATTTGGACTGGAGGAACAACAAGATGTGACGACAAAGCAACCATGGATTAATTTCCCTTATTAATCCATGGTTGCCATCGGGAGCACGCTAAACAAATAATTAGACCACGGTTGCTATCGTGGTCATGCCACAGAGCCACTGCAAGGAATGAGCTAACCAAGCCCTCTGCATACTCCTTCTTTGCCCTCCTGTGTTCCCTGATTTAGTTGCCTTCCTCCCACCCACCCGATGGGCCTGTAGAAACAGATAGAACACAGCAGTGATCGGTCTGTATGCATCTGTATCCATGTTAGTCTCTCACTCCCTAAACCATGAATAGCACGAACATTGTTTCTGTCCCACCCACCCAGGGGACCTCATAGTATTGCACAAAAAATTGGAATGTCAGTTGAAAGAAATAGAAAGCAGAAAAATAAAGTTAATTACAGACTGTCTCTCTTTACCTCAGGTGCTGGCAGATACTATTGTGATACATGGTGCTGTATGTGTCTCTGTGATTTTTGTAATCCCCTCGCAATGACTGGCTCTCTGTCTGTCCTGCCACATAAATATGCAAATTATGTATTCAGAAGAACAACCTGAAAGTGTTTTAAAATGGTGTAGGAAGCAACAGCAAGTTGTTGTAACTGTGTTCCACAATAGTATTTGTGTAAGAAAACTGTGTTGCAGTTGTTTAAAAGCCATCATAAGCAAATGTTATCTCAGTATGCAAAATGTGCAGACATCCCCACAGTGCAACAGCAAAATACCAAATGTAGCAGTAAGAACGGAGCTGAAACGGACAAGAAATACACATAGAAACCATAATAATATACACTGTGTAGTATGTATTGGTGTGTGCTATAATTTTTGCCACTTGTATATTTGAAAAATACTGAATTACTATATTGATAGATGTCAAATGTTCAACATGCACACACATGTTTTCAAGTTTGTACAGTGTTACAGAGATATTAGTGAGACCTGAAAAACTGATTTTTTCACAGCAGTTTCTTGATCTATTGTTTTTATTTAATTATAGTAAACAATATAAAACTCCTATATCGCTTGCCATGTTACAAGCACATTAAACCACTCCAGACCATGATTCTACTGTGGAATTAATTCATAGTTGGTTGGTTGGAGGCCACCCCAACCATGGATTAATTCCACAGTAGAACCATGGTCTGTCGTGGTTTAATGCTTACTTGGCTGTCTTTTTTTTATACTCCAAATCAGCTCACCATCTAAATTTTTTTTTTTTTACAGTTAATCTTTTTATTGAACTATAGAGATTTACAACAAACAGATGGGCACAACATTACATTCTTGACAAGAAAAATACATTGGAGCAGGACCCAGCTGTTCAAGGGCCATCATTGTAATATGCATTCCATAAGATACTTGCAGTTATTATATGGGTGATACTATATCTAACACTTAGGGAATTTAACTAGCTATTAGCATTAGCTTATCAAGATAAAGGTCAATGGGCATAGCGAAAACCTGGAAGACTGTGCTCTCATGTGGGGACTAGTCATGGACATCCATAGAACCTGGACACAGTCAAAATTCAGTGATTACATAGTACTGGTCAGTCTTACACAGAAGCCCACTTCAAGGGGGTTTAAGTAGGTCCTTACCGTAAGGTTTCTATTGCGGCCTTGTCTTATTTTGTATATATCCCAGGAAGGGGGACCACCTTTCTAAAAAATGCTGGCTAGAGTATGCGGCCATCTGAGACATTCTTGTGAAGGATGCAAGCCTCTCCATAGCCAAGAGCCACTCCTTAAAAGTTGGGATCTCAGAAGAGCATCATCTTCTCAGTACAAGTTTCTTGACCTCAATCGAAGTCTGCATCAGCCAGAGTTTCTGATGTGAGTTTAAAAGGATATTGGGAGGAGTTACTTCTAGAAGCAACAGCTCTGGGGCTAGGGGAATCTGGCACTGGAGAACATCTGAGCAACAGTTTACAACCTTGGCCCACTGGGGGCATATCAGTTCACACTGCCACATGATATGCATTACCTCAGCCCCTCCAGCACTCATCCTGCTTTAAGAGCCCCATGACTTTAAGCTGTACTGGGATGCGGTACCAAAGGTGTTGTATTTTGATCTGGATGAACAGGCTTCAGTGATCCCCACAGGCTTTTCTAGCAGACCTCCAGCAAGTGCTCCACTCTTCCTCCGAAATAGGCACTTTCAATATTTTTTGCCATCTTACTTTAGCCAGAGTGGAGGGGTCTGAAGCCACCTCCTTCAGTTCCCTATAGATGCAACCTGTTAGTCCCCGCATGTTTTTTTTTCCATTTAGTTAAAGGCATCCTCTCACCAGAACCCACCCCTTGTTTGTTACAGCTATTACATACACATCCCTGTTTGGACCAGTTCTGGTACAGGTGTCACAGCTGTAGGTACTTCCAAAAGTAATTTTTAGGTAAATTATACCTTGCTTGCAGTAAGTCAAATGAATCTAGCATCTGCCCATTTGGCATTCAAACATCTTGTATAGTCTGTATCTGATTCTGTCTCCATTCCTCCCAGAGAAAAGGGTGAAGCCCTATACACCGGAAGGGGCTGATCCAGAAACAAGTATACCTCCCAGGGCTTAGACAAGCTTTAATTATTTTCCCCACTTACTGCCAGGCAGAATGTGCTGCCTTAACTGTAAGCCATCATGTAAAGATTGTTGGCAGGGGAGTGCTTAAATAGGCAGATAGGTTGGCCCCTTGCAGCACACTGGTTTCAATGTCAATCCAGACTGGCCTACTGGGGCCATGTTCCTGGAACATTCTGCATGTCTCCACCACTGCGAAGGCATAGGCATAGTGTTCAAAATGCGAAAGGCACCACCTGTCTCTATTCCTTGGGGCTCTGAGTTTGGCCATACTATATCTGAGGATAGATTTAGCCCAGAGAAAGTTTCCAACCAAGGTGATAATTTGCTGGAACCATTTCCCTGGTACTTCCACAGGTAGGTGGGCTAACAAATAAAATAGCCTCAGGGCTAGCATCATTTTCATCTTTTGGTATAATAAATGAGCCCTTAGCACTTGCAGAAGAATTTAATAAATATTTTTCAGATTAATCAGATTATGTACCTTGTCCAGACCCCAATAATTCTTTTGATAGTTCTGAAATAGGTGATCCTAATCTGGGTGAGGCTCATCCAAATTTCTATTTTAGGATTTTCTCCTCTGGAGAGATTTTTTCTTACTTAACTAAAACTAGCCCTTACCTGTTGGTGGATAATGATGGGATAGATTTCAGGTTTGTGAGGATCACCACTGATATCATTTGCTATCCAATCACCAACATTTTTAATTTGTCACTTTGCCTTGGCCAGTTCTCAGATATTTGGGAGCAAACTACTGTTGTCCCTTTATTTAAAGCTGGGGACATGGCCAATGTAAAAATTATTGACAATTTCTTTGTTGGCCCTTTTATCTAAGATCCTAGAACAGATTGTATTCAACCAGATGATTGAATATTTCCTTAAGTATGATGTATTGACTCCGTCTCAGCATGGATTTCATCCAGGCCACAGTACCTCGACAGCCTTGGTCGGGTTCACATATGTGTTCCATCATAGAGTTTCAAGTTCGAATAGACCGTGGTCCATAATTGAACTTGCCACCATTCAAGGTTTAATGGTGGAGCATAAACATTTTCTTTCTCCCATGAAACAATCTAATCTTCTTTCAAAAGCTTCTATACTGTTACTTTCAACAACATTCTTAGGTAAGGTGTTCCAAATGGTTATAACTCTTTGGTTATACCACTGGCTCCTTTTGTGTGTCTTACTTACTTCACTTCTTAGTTTGCAGTTGTGTGACCTTGGTTCTTTATTGTTAACTGTATTTTTGTTAGATCAATTATTTCTAAGAGTGCATCATCTTAAAAAGCTCTGAAAGCTAAACAGAGTTCACCCCTCACTTTCCTGTTTTCCATTGAGTATAAATTCAGATGTTTGAGTCTTTCATGATACTGAAACTTCTCTAAAGATCTAATCTGCCTAGTTACTCTCCTCTGAACTTTTTCTAATTTATTTTTTCTCCTGACTGAATATGGGGTACAAAAAGGAAGACAGTACTCCATATGTGGTCGAACGAGAGTTGCATATAATGGAATGATTACTTCAGGGTCCCTGCTCTTTATGGTCTTAAATATATATCTAATTATTTTATAGCATTTCCTAGTTGTTACATTGGTGTGATTGTCAAATTTTAGGTTCTTAAATATGTATACCCCCAAATCCCTTTCATTTGTGCTTTCTTGTAACGGTACATTATTTAATTTATGTTGATAACCGGGGTTATTTTTCCCAAAATGCATGACTGCATTTGGCCTCGCTAAACATTACTTTATGTTCATATGCCCATTTAACAAGATGGTCTAGGTTTTCCTGAAACAATTCTGCCGATTTTGCATTATACACTATACCTTCCATCTTGTAATCATCAGAGTACTTGTATAACCAAGTACTGGATGGTGTTTGCATTGTTGATAATAATATATTGAAAATAGTGGGGCCAAGCACCAAACCCTAAGGTACTCCACTCATCACTTCTCCCCAGATGGACTTGAAGCCTCTGATTATTTGTAACACCCCCCCCCCACCCTCACATTCCCTTAGATCAACCAACTCACGCACTTTGGTTGTCTCCTACAGATCCACCCAAATTGGCCAATCCAGTTACTCTCACCACCTCCCAAAAATGTGGAATTCCCCCCCCCAATCTAGCACTCATCCTCTGCCTACTCCATCAACTCTGTCCTCAATAATTACCTTGCACCTAGTTGCTCCTGCCATGTCCCTTCCTAATTCCCTCCTCCAAGCCTTAGACAAACCCTACCCCCCACAGTCACCCTCTTTTTATCCTGTACAGACCCACCCCTTCTCCCCTTCCCCCTAATTGCTCTCCCTTACTGGCCTCCCTTGAGCTCTCACAGAATGTAAAGGACCCTGAATGAATGCTCTCCATGGATCCCTCTCCTGCCCCCCTCAAGGAGCTTGTATCTCTCTTCTACTTTTCCCCCCACCATCTTAAAGAGGTCTCTCTGGGACACTGTTTTTTCCCCTTTTCTCCTGCACCCCCCAGTCTCCTTGTAGGGTTCCTTGCATCCTGAAGGGGTTTTCAGGGGCATGACTCTTCCCCTTCCCCACCTCACCCCTCCCTCCCCTTTCCTCCTTTTCTTTCATGTATTGACTTGTTTACTTATTAACCCATCACTTATTATTGTCCCCTCTTTCATCATGTTATGCACAACACTGTAATAACACTGTTTGTAACACCTCCCTTACAACTGTATGTTAATGTTGATCTTGTAACTTAGATGTATAATGTCTCATTCCAGTTGTACCCCTTCTCCCCAGGTCACACAAGGAGATGAGCGAATTGTTGCTCAGTGTGCCTTACTGGTGAAACATTTCAATAAATAAATAAATTATTACTCACTGTGTTCTGTTGTTCAACCATGAATTAATCCATCTAATTAGATTAGGATGGAACTGTAACCTAATTAGTTTCTGAACTAAACTTTTGTGAGAAACTGAATCAAGAAACACTGCATCCACTGGCATTCCTTTGTCCAAAGCAGCACTTATAGATTCAAAAATGTGCATTAGATTAGTTAAACAGGACCTTCCAGAAGCAAAACCATGCTATGTTGGATCAATATGTCCAATTTGATTTAGGTGTTCTACAATACGTTTTTGAAATAACCTTTCCAGAATTTTACCCAAAACAGATGTCAAACCAGTAGGTCTGTAGTTCTTAACACCTTGTTTATTTCCTCCCTTGTGCACCAGTGTTACTAGGGCCTCATTCCATTCTGGTATTGTTTCCCCCATTCCTAAGGAGGTATTAAGAGGACTGAGCTAGGACCTGCTAACTGTGGCACTAGTTCTTTCAAGAATTTTGGAGTTAGTCCGTCTGGTCCAGAGCAGCTAGTAATTTTAAAAAAAATTATATCTTCTGTAACTTCAGATGGAGTAAATAGTGCAAAGTCTGGCTGCAAAGATGGAATTTCTCCAGTGATCTGATCCTTACCACTATAAACACTAAGGAAGTATTGATTGAATTCTGTGGCCATGTCATTCTTTGCATTTACGAGTTCTTTATCTGTTAAAATAGGACCAACTGAGTTATTATTTCTTCTTAGAGAACCTACATAATTGTAAAACTTTTTTTGTTATCTTTGACTGTAGTTGCCAGATGTTCCAAGGTTTTTTTTTTGCACTTTTGATTATTGCTTTTGTTTTCTTGATTGCCTTCTTGTACAGTCCTGGGTTATTGTTTGTTGGATATTTTTTATATCGTTTATATAATTTCTTTTTCTTCCTTATGACTTTCCTAACTTTATTATTCCACCATAATAAAACCCTACAGTCGTTATTATATTTAGTTCTCACTGGGAACCAGGTGTCGATATATATTTTTATTTTACTTTATAATCTATTCTAGATCTCCTCTAGTTCAAGATTGTTTAATTCTTGAGGCCAGTTGTAATGTTCTAAGAATTCTCTCATGCTGTTATAATCAGCCTTATACAAATCTTTGAGTTTTGTTCTTCCAATAATTGGCCTGTTGATGGGAATTTGTATATCAAGTTTAATCATATTATGGTCACTGCCACCTAAGGGAGGGAGTATCTTGGATTCAGGAGTACCTGCATCAGAGTTTATAAAAATTAGACCTCATATATTTTCTTTTCTCGTATCCTCATGTCCTAATTGTTCTAGGTTGCTTTGGGCCCTAATATCAATAAATCTATTTTCAGTATTACATGTCCCTGTTTGGTTTTGCCAATTAATGGCTGTGAGATTGAAATCCTCCATGACAACAGATCGCCATTAGCAACTGTGCTTTCAACTTCATCATAAAATGCATGAGTATCCTCAGTATTCAAACTTTGAAAGTGATATCTCAGGGAGTCAGGGAGTTCGACAGTGTCTGCAGTACATACACAGACGGGAAAGAAGACTGACTGCATACATGTAGTTTAGCACACAGTATACTTGCACTGCTCAGAAGTGTCACGCATACGGAAGACAACAAAAAAGGGCATTATTACATACAAAGGTCAGGGATGGTGAAGGAATACATTTCATAACACAGCAAGGAATGTGTGGGGGGCACATCATGGTGTGAGAAAAAAAAATAATGTGGGATCCCATGATGATCAGCAGGAGTTCCAGCATGGACATAATTTGTAACTGATGTTCCTCTATGCAATCCAGCTGCTGCTCAACAGCACTCACCCTCTCATTGTTCTCCTCAACAGCACTCCAGAGAACTGCTAAGTTAGCCTGCATTACATGCAGTTCTCTGGGGTCCACACGTTCTACAGGCTGACCTGCTGGTGGTGATGGTGGTGGTTTGGGTGCTGTCAGAGTAGCAGGTGCTGCTGTTGCCTTCCTCTTCTTAGGGCCACCGCCATGCACAGCTGCACCCTCTGCCACACAAGGGCCAGCAGGTGCAGGTATGGCCCGTTCTGTGGCAGCCTGCCACTCCAACTGGTGGTGATTGAGCATATGGGTCAGGGTGCACTGGCCCCCAGTCCCCAGGTGAGTTCCCCGGGGCCACGGTGTACCTCCACCTCACATAGGTGGCACCTGACCACACTGCTGTCCTTCCTGACACAGTCAAAAACCTGCCAAACAATGGAGGTGTGGGGAGGACCAGGCACAGGCAGGGGAGGGTCAGATGAACTGGCAGCTGGCTGGTCATGGTGCTCAGCAGGGTTGGGATCCATACCTGGGTCCAGGGGCACAGGCAGGGGAGGGCCAGATGAACTGGCAGCTGGCTTGTCATGGTGCTCAGCAGGGTTGGGATCCATACCTGGGCCCAGGGGCACATACACATCCTGCTCCAGAGGACCTGGTGCTGGAGCTGGTACTGGACGTGGTGGTGGTAGTGGTTCAACTGCCTCAGAGTCAAGAGGCAGTGCTGGTCCTGCTTCCGGGGGGGACACTCAGAATTTTTGATCGGTCCAACAGAAACCGGCGGCCATGCTCATCACGCATCTGCATGGTATGATACCTACCAGTATCATGCTCTCCCAGAGCTGCCCCCACCCCAGACATTCCCTCACTCTGGTCCATCTCTCCTACTGAGCTCTCTCAGTCTGAGCAATCACTACTCACACTGTCACGCAAGACACACACACACAGTCACACAGACACAGACAAACAACTAACTACTTATAAAGGAAAGAAAAATAAAATTTACAGAAAGAACAAATTAAGTAAAAAAGAGTTCAGAAAATACAAAAAATGTAGCTTTAAAAAAAGCTGTTGGGTCTAAATCAAAGTTTAAATCTCCTCCTCATTCTGATCTCAAAGTATCAGCACTGCAATCACAAAACACACTACTCTCTCTCCGTCTGCACAGAAGAAAGTAAAAGTGTCTGCTTGTATGACTCACTTTCTTCCTGCCTAGCTAAAAAGCATGTGACTTACAGTACTGTAAACCATGTGATGTGTGGGTGGGCTGCCAAATCCGAAACACCAAGTGGATCACTTAGAATCATAATGAGGAACACAAACTCCATTAAAAACAATGACTTTGCCTTACTTCACATTGCCATTCTGCCTTAACGCGAAGTGGCAATGACAAGGCGGAGTGAGCACTTTGCATTGCCCACTCTACGTAGTGGAGTGGCAACGCGAAGTGCCCACTTTGCTGGCAGAGTTTAAATTTGCTGCATCTCTACTGATTGGGGGGGCATGTGAGGTAGAGAATTTCTCTTGTTCAAAATCAGTCAACTGATTTAGGGGATCAAATCTATTGTGAGTTGGCAAATGGAAATAATCAGCTCTTCTCTCTTTTTTTACTGCTTTGTTACTCTGAATTAAGTACTAGTCGTGGTTAGAGCTGACCAATGTTTCCTCTTCTTTGACTCTTTTCTTGTGGAATAGGTTAGGTATGTTGGGTGTGTGCTTATCAACATTGTTCTATAATATCACATCCTTCTGGAAATGAGTAGGGAACAAGGAGACTTTATCAGATTTATTAGGATTAGAACTCATTGGTCCTTGGTTAGCTTCCACATTATCAGTTATACTTTGTGTCTCTAGTAGTTTAGCCTCCATATGTGTGTGACTGTTTTCAAGTGCCACAAGCCTAGAATTAAATTGTCTTATTTCCATTTCCAACTCTTCATTGCACTTACATTTCCCACATACTGTATGTATTCTTTTGGGAATATACTAGTCTTAATGATGGTATACATGTGACATGTTACGCACTTAACCCCCCTCATTCCCCTTTATTGTCATTTGTTTTGTATGTTAAAGGCTTTAGTTTCTTCTTGCAAGTTAAATATGACACTTAGACACAATAGTGATGACTATATTAGCTTGCTGTAAAACATATGACTACTATACTGTGTTTACCATAACAGAGAGATAATGTAGAAACAAACTACCTTTTGTTATCCAGGGTCTGTAGTATAAACCCCTGCCAGCCCCACCAAACATGCTAAACACGTACTGGACGAGCAAGTGTTTGCACGCTCTGCCCGTGCTCACTCTGCTCACATGCAGAGCTCCTTAAATTTGTCCAGACCCGGAAGTCAATACTGTGTCATGTGACCTGGAACCCCGAGGGTACTATATTTAGAAAGGCAATTTAAAAATAATCCTCCTTGCCTATCTAGGTAAGGTTTCCAAAAACTAAGTGCTGGTTTATGACATCCTGCCTATGTTAAAGCAATTAATAAGCAGTTTGATTCTTTGCCCTTTCCCCAGAATGACAGGCAGCTCAGTAGTCTAAGTATGGGCTATGGACTACAATACCCAGCTCACTGCTGTCAACTCCCTGACATTCCTAGCACCTCAGACAATGAGCAGAACCTCCAGTGCAGTTTTTAAGCTCCCCACTGGATCTATCTCACACCACTAAGGTGTCACACAGCATGCAGACAAGGTATTAAGCCCACCACCAAATGGAGCATTCCTTAAATGTGTCTGGACCCAGAAGTCAGTACCGTGTCACGTGACCTGGAACCCTGAGGGTACTATATTTAGAAAGTCAATTTAAAAAGACTCTGCCTCGCCTATCTAGGTAAGGTTTCCAAAAACTAAGGGCCTTTTTACTGCAGCTGCCTTTGGGAACCTGATCAAGGCCTTCAACTTGGTAAATGTGAATTGTTATCTGTGCAGTTAGCTAGGTGTAGAAGGAAACTGGGAATTAGGGGGCATGGCTTAGGCAGAAGGCAACCAGGCATTTTGGATTTAAAAACTGCTCTAGATAGCTTGTGGCAGAGAACAGCAAGAGGAAGGAGGTGCTGTTAGAACTTTACTACTCTACTGGGACTATATTGCCCTCCTTCCCTTCCCTCCACCCTTAGCCAGTTCTACTTTTATAGGCACAGGATTTGACTAACAACAGGAACTTCCTGTTTGGGAGTGATCACAGAGGCACAAAAGACTCACCATCCTAGAAGGAAAAGAGTAGCTCTCCATCCCCCCCTAGCTGTTGGAGGTCTGACTCTGAGTAAGTAAGAAGGAGACTGCTGAGGAATAAAGGAACTTCCTGTCCCAGAACAGGAAGATCAGAAGCTTTAAGGGCATGGAAACAGTAGGAAAGTAGGGAGGGAAAAAATATGTATATATTTATATATATATATAATACACAGAGAGATGAAAGAGTAAGTATACAAAACAACAGTTAAGGGGCCACAGATAAAACATGATGGGAGTGGTGCAGTGCAGTGGCTGTGGAACAGCAGTCTTCTAGGAGACGTTCTGGAGAATGTGGTGTTGTCCCATCTGCAGGCACCTCTCTGGGCTGAGGGAGAGGGTTGTTCATCTCCAGGCTGAGTAGGCCAGGATTCGGGACACTCCTCTCCCACCCAGGGACCACCAGAGCCACTGCCTCAGAGGTTGCCAAGAAAGAGGAGTGGTTGGACCACAGTGGGCTCAGGGAGGGTGAGGGTGGTGGAACAGATGTGCATACCTCCAGTTGTACCTCTCCACAATTCATATGCCATTCTGGCAGAGTGTGGTTCCTCTACAGAGGCACCCACAGTGGAGACCAAGGAGGATGCTGGGCACCTCCAAAAAGGAGTCCCACAGGAGGGTGGTATGGGACCCCACAGGGGAAGAAAACAACTCCTGGTGTGGAACTCCACTGTTAGGATGGTAGAACTAGGGGAGGGAGGGAAGAGGGAGGTAAGGTGCCTGCCTGTTGCCAAGGCTTGGAGGGACAGGGAGTGAATTCTTAGGATTATGGAAGCAGCTGCATGGGGGAGGGAGCTCAATGTCATTGTCCACTTAGGGACAAATGACCTGGCTGGGAAAGGGATCAGAACAGTGGAGGAGGAGTTTGTGGAGTTGGAGAGGGGCCTTAGACAAGTAGCACGCACAGTAACCTTCTTGGAGGTGCAGCGTGTCCATGGCAAGGGTGAGGCTAGGGTGCTCCACACTATGGGATTCAATCAATGGCTGAAAAACTGGTGCAGAGCTCAGGGTTTTGGCTTCATTGGGGACCTGGGGGTCCACCTGGAGTGATGCAGGCCTATACTGGCACAATGGTCTGCATCTGTCCAGGAGGGTAACCGGAATTCTTGGTGATAGGCTTAAATGCTTCATTGGCAAGCATTTAAACTAGCCAAGGAGGGAGACACTGAAAATGAGCAGGGAAATCCTAGCCCCCCCAAAAAAAAATCAGGGTCATTAGTGAGGTAAACACCAAGGTAGAGACGTCAATAGGGAGAAGGGCAGGTGTAAATGGAGAAAAAGGCAAAGGCAGTAAGGACAGGGATGGGGAAAAAAGGGGGTAAGGCCATCAGAAAATGGAGGGTAATGAGTACTAATACCTGCAGTCAAGGTAACAAGCTCCCTGAACTAGTGGCTTTGATGGAAGAGGAATGCCTGGATATCGTGGCAGTCACAGAAACATGGTACACAGAGAACCATGACTGGGATGTCAACATACCAGGTACACAATCTACAGGAGAGACAGGGAGGGTAGAAGAGGAAGAGGAGTAGCTCTCTATGTAAGGGAGGGGATCAAAGCAACGGAACAAAAGGGTAAACAGGGAAGAGAGGAGGCACTGTGGGTCACCCTGGAGACTGGAAATGGCACTACAATCTGCACAGGGTTTGTATACAGACCCCCATCTCAGGGGGAAGAAATGGACAAGGAAATGATAGAAGGCATCCTTAGGATGGCGGAGAATGGGGAGATACTGTTGATGGGGGACCTGAATATGCCAGATCTTAACTGGAGCACCTTTGCTGCAGCCACATCCAAGAGCAGGGCCATTCTCGATGCCCTACAGGGGGCATGCCTCAGACAGCTAGTGTTGGAACCCACTCAGGATGGACCAATCTTAGACCTGGTACTCTCAAATTGGGATGGAGGGAGGATCTCAGATCTAGAAGTGGGTAGCTATCTAGGAACAAATGACCACTAAACAGTGTGGTTCATGATAAACTCTGCTGCAGAGTCCAGCCATACAAAAGTGAGGGTACTAGACTTCAGGAGGGTTGACTCTGTCAAAATGGGAGAGTGCCTCAGAAAAGCACTAGCAAACAGGCAAGAAGGAGGGATGGAGGAACAATGGGGAAACATCAAAACTGCCATCACAGAGGCAACAAGCCTTTGTATGAAGCAAATAAACAAATCAAAATGAAAGAAAAAAAAACACTATGGTTCTCAAAAGAGGTGGTGGGAAAGGTTAGGGAGAAAAAATAGCATTTAGGAAGTATAAGGAAATGGAAGGAGCAGGACAGAGAACTGTACCAGTTAAAGCAGTAGGAAGCGGGGAAGGCAGTCGGAATAGGCCCAAACCGAGCAAAAGATAGCCAACTTGGTTAAGAAGGGGGATAGAACCTTTTATAGGTAAATTAGGGAGCATAGAAAGACAAAAGGAGGGATAGTGAGGCTGAATAAAGGGGACGGTGGGTGGGCAGAGAGGGACAGTGAAAAAGCAGGGATGCTGAATGAATACTTCTGCTCAGTATTCACAAAAGAAGAGGAGGAGGGGGAGGTACCTAATCCAATCAACAGAACCACTCTGGAAAGGGGGGTCGATTCCAGTCCTTTCACAGAAGAAAGGGTTCTGAAAGAACTCCTAAAACTGAAGGTAGTCAAAGCAATGGGGCCTGATGAGATTCACCCCAGAATTCTAAAAGAATTAAGGGGAGAACTAGTGACACCACTGACTAGCCTTTTTAACAAATCATGGGAGGATGGTGTGGTACCTGAGGAGTGGAGGAGGGCAGATGTGATTTCACTTCACAAAAGTGGAAGCAAGACAGAGGCAGGAAACTACAGACCTGTCAGTTTGACCTCAGTGGTAGGAAAAATGATGGAATCACTTCTGAAGGAAAAAAATTGTTGAGTACTTAGAGGCCAGTGGGGCACAGGACCCAAGACAGCATGGATTCACAGAGGGAAGATCATGTTAGATGAATCTAATTGGTTTCTTTGACTAGTGGACCAAAGTAGTTGACCAGGGAGGGGCTGTGGACATGGCCTACTTGGATTTTAGCAAGGCATTTGACACAGTTCCACACAAAAGATTAATAAACAAATTAGCCTGCCTGGGAGTGGGTCCCAGGGTGGTGGCCTGGGTAAAACATTAACTGGACAACAGGACACAGAGGGTAATAGTAAACAGAGTCCACTCTGAAGAAAGGTGGGTTACTAGTGGGGTACCGCAGGGTTCAGTTCTGGGTCTGGTCCTTTTTAATGTCTTTATAGGTGACATTGCAGAGGGATTGGAAGGAAAAGTATGCCTCTTTGCAAATAACACAAAGATCTGCAACAGGGTTGATACACAAGGGGGGGTGGAAAGGATGAGAAGGGACTTGGCAAGGTGGGAGGAATGATCAAAAGTATGGCAGCTTGCATTCAATGCAAGGAAGTACAAAGTAATGCACCTGGGAAACAAAAACCCAGGGGAAGAGTACACAATGGGGGGGGGGGGTAGTAACTACCACAAAAAGGAAAGGGACCTGGAGGTAATCATATCAGATGACCTTAAGGTTAGCAATCAATGTGAGAAGGCAGTATAGATAGCTTAGGGGATACTGGATGTATAGGGAGAGGCATCACCAGTAGAAAACAGGAAATTGTTATCCCTCTGTACAGACAGTTGGTGAGACCCCATCTGGAGTACTGCATCCAGTTCTGGAGACCCCATCTCTGCAAGGACATAGACAGGTTGGAGACAGTCCAGAGGAGGGCAACTAAAATGGAACAGGGTCTGCAACAGAAGCCATATGAGGAGAGACTAAAGGCGCTTAACATGTGTACCCTTGAGGAAAGGAGGGAGAGGGGGGACATGATCAAAACTTTTAAGTACCTCTGTGGAATCAACAAAGTCCAAGAGGGTAGCATCTTTCAGAAAAAGAGATGTGCAACAACAAGAAGGCACAATCTGAAGAGAGAGGGGGGACGGCTCAGTAATGTGAGGAAGTATTTTTTCACAGAGAGGGTGGTGGATGCATGGAATGGCCTTCCTGAGGAAGTTGTGGGGTCAAAAACAATAGGGGAATTCAAGAGTGCATGGGACAGACGTAAGGCAGTTCTTGTGGGGGGTAGGATGAAACAGGCTGTTGGTTAACTAGGATCTGCAGCTTATTCAGTAGGTAGGAAAATGGGCAGACTAGGTGGGACAAGTGGTCCTTATCTGCCGTCAAAGTCTATGTTTCTATGTTTGTAAATCACAAATTGCTTCCATCCACACTTTTTAAACTGGGCCTGTCAACTGAGATTGTTGGTTGGATTGAGAACTATCTGTTTGGACATTCCCAATCAACAAAAACTAAGGAAAGTGTTTCTTCTCTGTTTGTAGTTTCACTGGGTGTCCAACAGGGTTCTGTTTTGGGTCCCCTTTTGTTTAGTTTATTTTTGAGTACACTACCTTTAGTTTGTTTAAACACCTGAATTTATCTTTATGCTGATGATGCGATGATCCTTATGATCGGTCCTGATTTCTTGGAAGTACAAACTACTTTGGCTCATCATTTTATCACTATTCAGAAATGGTTTTGTACCAATAGATTGGTTTTGAATGATAAGAAAACAAAATCTATGTGTTTTTATAACCAAAGAAAAAAGCTAAATGTCCCCATTCTCTTAGTGTGAACGCTGAAGGGCCACGACATTGAACAGGTGAAGACCTTTAAATATTTAGGGCTCATGAATGATGGATGAATCCTTAAATTATGAACAGTACATTAATACTGCGATTAAATTAGTACATCAAAGATTAGGATCTTTTTATAGATTGAACCCGTTACTTATTCCATCCACTAGAATACTGTTGACTCAGAGTTTTCTTTTGCCCCTGCTAGACTATGGATTGTTATTTTACCATTCTGCAGGTTTAGGGTTGTTGAAAAAGGTTAAGACGTTGCTGAATCAGATTTGCTTCATAGTTACCATATTTAACACACGATTATAAACTTTACGAGTATTTGGGTTGGTTGCAGTTAGAGCAGAGGTATCAGCTTCCGCTTTGCATTTTAGCTAGAAAAGTTACTTTGAACACGGTACCTAGTATGATTCATGTATTATTCAGAAAACATATACCCGTAATGCAAACTCATTCAGCATAATGTATTTGGTTCCTGGTCCCTAAGATGAAGACCTCTTGTCGGACAGAGATCATTGTTATACTCACTTCCCTCAGTTTATAATGCTTTACCATCTTACATTACCAGTATTTGTAATTCTTTATATGTTTTCAAATCGGTCTTGAAAATGCTGTACACCTTTTTGCTAGCAACGATTATGAATGTTTGACTGATTGTTAATTCATTTCGATTGTTTATTTAGGGTTTTATGGGTTTTTTTTGTATTCTTTTACTATTTATGCATTATATATGTTTTGTTATATGTTCTGGTCACTCATGTAAATGGATCTTTGGCTCATGGACTTTTCCAGATTTTAAACAAACAAAAACAAACAAATAATCGCTGCTATCTTTCCCAGCATTAAGAAGTTTCCATCTTCCCACCTCTTGTTACAGAGTGCAGATCAAAAGGGCAAAATATTTGGCTATAAGGTTGTGTACATTGGGCAAAATCCACACTCCCAGATATTTAATTTCTCCTTTAGCCCAGGCTAAGCCTGTATGGGAGATCAGAGCGGGTATGGCATGGCTATTCAGGACTAGAACCTCTGTCTTGCTGGCATTAATATGGAGTCTGGCAATCTCCACAAAGGTGTTCAATAGGCTAATGATATGGGGTATGCTAGTTCTTGCATCACTGGTTAGGATGAGGCAGTCATCCACATATAACATGATATGATAAAAAAAAAAAAATTACTGCTACTTCTCCTACTCTGCTCAGGAAACGTTGAACTAAACCCAGGCCCACCCGTTCCTCTGGACACCCCTGTGGACCTCCTGCAATACAAAGGTCTTAGCTTTCTTCACGTCAATGCTTGCAGTTTGCTGAAGAAACTAGACCTCATACAGACCTGGGCTTTACATGCAATTCCCAATTTCTTCATGATAACTGAATCCTGGGCTCATGCCCTCGACCCCAGACAAATCTATCAACATACCGGGTTACAATACTTACCGTTGTGATAGACCATCTAGAGGAGGAGGGGTCTTAATATAAGTTAAGAGCAAACTTGTAGTCACAGTCATTGATTGCACCTCAAAGCCTAAAGAATTCAAATGCCTGGCACAAAAATTATCCCTTTCTAATGATGTCATTCCTCATTGCAGCCTGCTACCAACCCCCGTCTGGTGGCCTGGCCCTCCTACCACATCTCCAAAGCCTAACTTGACTCAGCTAATACGGAGTGCATCCTATTGGGGGATTTCAATCTGAACTGGAACGATGACAGTTCCAAGAAACTGAAGGATCTCTGTGATGCAGTTGGTCTGGTACAAATGACACCTGCAAACACCAGACCTAACAGAAAATATCCTGAGCGTAGCCCCTCTTCTGGACTTCATGCTAGTAAACAAGCGTCATAACATTTCTCCTGCCGGAGTGTTCTTCAATGATGTAAGCGGCCACTGTGCTACTGCCTGCATTAGACACTCTCCACAAATAAAATTGGCTGCCAAATTCAAATTGAAAAGAAGCATGAAAAAGTTCTCCCAGAATGAATTCCTGAAAGACCTGAGTAACATCAGATGGCAGAATTTCTATCTAGCCCCCTCCCTTAGTGAGGCATTTAATATCTTTCATAGCCTCTTAATGGGACTAATAGACAAACTTGCCCCACTAAGGCTGATCAGATCTAAAAAAAGACCCCCTGGCTGGTTCTCTCCCATCTTGAAGAAAGCGCTCAGGGTCAGGGACTACTGGTGGAAAAGAGCGAGGAAATCTCAACTGGAAGCAGATTGGTTAGCATTTCGCACCTCTAGAAATGTCTGCACCAAGCTAATTAGATCTGAAAAAGCTAGATATTTCCAAGCAGAACTAGAAGCCAACAAAAACAACTCAGCCAAATTCTGGAACATCCTCAGAGAGGTTGAAGGATATTCTGCAGACACATCTCTCCCAGCCAAAATTATGTCCGCTGGCTTCACCTACACAGACAGAGATGATATACTAGAGCAGTTAAATGATCACTTTGTCACTGCAGGGCTAGTTTTTGACACCTCACCTATCAACAAAATCAACCCACTGGGCAACTCCGCTGCCGACTCTAATGTTAGTACTAACCCTAACCTACCTTATTCTACCACTTTCAGCTTCCATACAGTCACATTTAAACAAGTAGAGGACCTACTTCTACCTCTGGACACTAAAAAGAGTGAAGGTACAGACAACATCGAACCTTACTTCCTAAAGCTTGGCCATCTTTACTTGACTGCCCCCATTACCCACTTATTCAACACCTCTCTGAAGCAAGGAGAACTTCCTATGTTATGGAAAACTGCCTACATCCTACCATTATTCAAGTCGGGGGATCTGTGCGATCTGAATAATTACCGGCCTATATCTATACTATCTGTTCTGTTAAAACTCCTTGAAAAAATTGTCAATGCCCAAATTAGAGAACACCTGGACTCGCATGAATTGCTAAACCCTGTACAATCCGGTTTTAGAGCCAAACATAGCACTGTATCTGCACTTGCGAAAGTAACCACAGATTGGCAAACTGCCCATGATTCTAAGAAGCATGTGTTTGCCCTTTTTCTTGATCTTAGTAAGGCTTTCTATACTATGGACCCCAACATCTTGCTTACAGCACTGAGCAATATCGGACTCGATAGTCCTGCAATCAAATGGTTCTCCAATTACCTCACCAACAGGTTACAACAAGTCAAAGCTGCAGGTGATCTGTCTCCACAAAATACCCTTCTATGAGGTGTCCCCCAAGGCTCCATACTAGGCCCAGTCCTCTTTGCAATCTACATCAATAACCTGGACACTCATCTGCGCTCAGCTAATGTTCATTTATTTCCAGATGATACTGTACTATATACCACAAATTCCTCCTTGGACATGGCCCATAAGAACTTACAGAAAGACTGCATTACTCTCCAATATAATCTCATCAAACACAAGCTCCTCCTCAATGCCAAAAAGACTAAAGCTATGATCCTCTCACCAAAGGCAGTCCCCAGACCAATACATATTCCCCAGATTCTAATGCTTCTAGATGAACCCCTTGAAATAGTTGAAACCTTTAAATACCTAGGATTCTGGCTGGATAATAAGCTTAACTTTCTGTGCCACCTGAATGAAGTCTCGAAGAAATTAAGGCATCGGTTAGGCTTATTCTGTCATATTAAACATCTGCTTACCTTACAAGCTAGAAAGAGACTAGTACAACCCACATTCCTACCCATACTGGACTATGCTGACTTTCTCTACAATCATTGTCCTTCAACGGTACTCAACAAACTCAACACTCTTTATCATCGGGCCCTAAGATTTATCATCAACTTACACCTTTGTACTCACCACTGCCTACTGTACCAGGAATTAGGGTGGCCCTCACTTTCAACTAGGAGGAAAAGAAATGCTCTCCTTCGGCTTTATAGAGCACTTTCCGATAATCTTCCTACATACATTTCGAGCCTCTTCGAATAAGCCAAGGGATCTTATGGCCTGAGACGTTTCTCTATACTCTGCTTCCAGATTCCTAGAGTGAAAACAACATATGGCTCAGCAGCAATCAATGTTTCACTCTCATCATTATGGAATACCATGCAAAGCTCATTAAAACTTTCCTCACTTCCAAGTCTATTCACATTTAAAGCTCTGTTAGCCAAACTTTTGAAGGAAACATGCAATTGTTTTAGACAACTCTGAGCCATAAGCATCTGGTCCCTCTCACGAATTCCACAACCAGAATCTTGCACAATACACTGCCCTAATAGGGGTAAAACAGCACTTCTAGCCTATTCTTCCAATCCTTGCCTCTTCATCCCATCTTCTCCCTCTAACACACCCTTTCCCCCACCTTCCCTCTCCCTATTTATTTATTTTATTTATTTCGTTTTTGTTAACCAGATAGATGCACTAAAGAAGAGACTTTGCATATTTTCAGGCACGGCCCGAGAGGGTTACACATCAGAAACAGCAGATACATAGTGTCCACAACAGAATACAAAACATCTAGTTGGAAGGAAAATACAGTAACACATGACAATTTAGAATACATGGCACATTCAGGAACAACAAGTAGAATATACATAGTATGAAGATAAACAGTAATCACAGTTACATAAACTTTTATAGAATTTTGAAAACAGTATAATTGACTGAAGAAATACATATACAGCAAACACTGAGGGGACATAAGTGCTGAGAGGAAGTACCGCTCTCAAGGTGGAAGATCAATAGTAGTAGTGCAATCGAGTGGAGACAAGCAAGAGGTAGAGCAGGAGCAGAGACCTGAGCTCATAAGGTGAGTTCTTGAACTTTTTTGAAAGGTCCAGTGACTAGCCAATTGTTTAACACAGAGTGGAAGGGTGCTCCACATTCTGGGAGCAGATACGACAAATGCAAGTTCACCCTTCTTGGTGAGACATCTAGGCATAACAAAGGAAGCATTTTCTGTAGATCTCAGAGTATAGAGCAAGTCAGGTTGTTTTAGCAGAGTTACAAGGGACCTTGGAGTACTAGTCTGGGTTAATTTATCGACCAAACAACCAGCTGTGTACAGACGATAGGAGGATGGGGTGAGCCAATTGAGAGAAGAGTAGAGCTGACAGCGATGTGTTAGTTTATTTACTACCAACAAACTGGCGACAGTCCAGAATTTGTTGGTTCTTCTCTTTTTCCTGTAAACTTTTTTATGAATTGCATCTGTTCACAACCATGCGAGGCCAGTATGTACTGGCCCTATTGACCTTTATCTGTACAATGTTTTCGCATTTTTTTAGTTTACTGCGTCTGTGACTATGTATTGTATTGTATTGTATTAATGTCCAGGACCACTTTGAAAATGAGCTTGCTCAATGGTGTTTATGCCTGGTTAAATAAAGTGATTGATTGATTGATAAGACCTTCATCAATGCTCTGTTCTGGGTATATCAGGGTGTTCCCTAATTGCACACACCAAGGGCTCAATTGCCAACACAAACAGCAACAGCGACAGTGGACAGCCCTGTCTGGCACCCCTATGTAAGTTGAATGGCGCAGATAGAGTATCAGTTGGTGAGCAGTCTGGCCATGGGCCCACTGTAGAGTGTTCTAACCCACCCCCTAAAGTGTATAGGGTCAATACCGCGCATATAAGAGAGCACAGTATTAACCACACTGTACATACAGTGCTTGAAATCACAGCGACAGGGGTGGAATAGCAATAGGGTTTTACCGCTACCCTGTTGCTGCACACTGATATAAGGAGGGGAGAATTTGCTGTGTGCTGGTTGCCTGGTCAAGCCGCTCCCATGGTGGAGTGGCTAGGGTACCAGCACATGGTACAGTTAGGAAACCTGGGACTGTGGTTCAGTTCCCCCCAAGTCTCCCCTGCTGCAACTTTTGCCGGCATGGTTTTTTTTTTTTTAAATAAAACTTCCCCCCTACCGAGTTTCTCTCACCATCCCTGAAGTCCGCATTTGTTATTTAAGTTTTGGGGTGTGTGGGGGGTGAAGCTCTCTGCAAAAAACATACAGACCCATTGTTTGCAATGGCATGGTGCTTAGAACAGGTCAGTGTTTCACCCGACTTTGTTTTTGTGCCGCGCTGTTTCACTGTGGCATTTTCATCAGTGTGGTTCTGGCATATGGTGGTATGACCCCGTGCTCCACAAAGTTATCCCCAAAGTTACACCACTGCATTCCAACCCTTTCGGCTGCCATTACAGTGGATTTTGAGAAGACCTTTGATTCCGTAGAGTGGGACTACCTACATGCGGTGCTGCAGCGGTGTAACTTTGTGGATAACTTTAAGGGGTGGGTAAAAATGCTCTACAATGGGCCCACAGCCGGACTTCTCACCAATTGATACTCTATCTGCTCCATTCAGCTTACATAGGGGTACCAGACAGAGATGCCCACTATTGTCACTGCTGTTTGTGTTGACAATTGAGCCCTTGGCATGTGCAATTAGGGAACATCCCTTATACTCCTGGAACAAAGCTGGGAGGAAGGTCTTATCATACCATGTTATACGTGGATGACTGCCTCTTCCTAGCCAGTGATGCAAGGAGTAGCATACCCCATATCATTAGTCTATTGAACACCTTTGCAGAGATTTCCAGGCTCCATATTAATGGCAGTAAGACAGAGGTTCTAGCCCTGAATAGCCATACCATATCTGTGCTGATCTCCCATACATACAGGCTTAGCTGGGAGTGTGGATTTCCCCCGATGTACACAACCTTATAGCTAAAAATTTCACCCCTTTGATCCACACTCTGCAACAAGACGTAATGTAATGTAAAGTTTATTTCGCTGAAAATGCCTGATTAAAAAGGAAGGTCTTTAGAGTTTGGAAAGATGTAAACTTCTGAACCTTCAATTCCAGGAAAGCTGATTATCTTGCCCCTTAGCGTTGCCTTAAAGGCTTCCCAAATCATAGCCAGGGAGGTGGAGCCTGGCAGGTTGTCTATAAAATAATTTTTTGTTTCAGAGGTTAGCCACATCATAAACTCCACATCCTGTAGCAATAGGGGATCTAGCCACCACTTAATCGATTTGGCAGAGGCAGTTCCCAGCCTCAAGGACATGGTAAAAGGGGCGTGGTCTGACAAAAATAGGGAAGCTATTGTAACATCCTCCACTTGGGGAGTGAGGTTGGTAAAAAGTGAACCTGTAGTCTAATCTACTGGACATTGATCTTGCTATTGAGAAATATGCGTAATCCCTCTCCGCCAGATGGCAAAGCCTCCAGATGTCATTGAGCTGATGTAGCAATAGCTCCTTCAAGGATCGAAGGAATCTGGTATGCAGTTCTGGTTTTGAGTTGGACCTTTCTAAAAAGTGGTCCATGGCAAGATTAAAGTCCCCCCCAGGAGGATATCTGGGTCGTAATTTGAGATGTCCAATAGCACCTGTAAGACCATATTAAAAAACTCAGGTGTATCACATTCGGGGCATACAAGTCTGCTAAAAGGACCCGGACCGAAGGGGTAGCCATTTTTGCCAGGATCCACCTTCTTCCTCTGTCCACTTTTTGCTCTATGGGTTTCCATTTTAACTGTTTATGGCAGAGGATAGACACTGTCCCCCCTTTTGCTTTCCCTGATGTACTGTGGGATTCCCACCCCACCCACTCTCTGGCCAGTTTCTTGGCTTCAGACTCCATCAACTTAGTCTCTTGCAAAAATGCAACCTGTGTTTTTAGCTGATTCAGCCTGGAGAGAACTTTCTCTCTCTTTATGGGGGAGTTCAAGCCCCTCACATTCCAGGAGGTGGCTTTCAACAACTTAAAAGTTAGCCGTAATCAGATGTGGGTATTGTGAACTTCCCCTATGACTTGATGCTCTCGGACAGAAGCCATCCTGACTCTAGGTGTACCTCCCTGCCCCCCCCGGACCTCATATCCATTGCCCGTGTATTGTTCCAGTACACCTTGGGCTGGATATTCAAAAGGGTTGCACCATGCGCAATAGGGTTGCGCCTGCGCAAGTCCGAAATTGCACCATTCTGCGATATTCAGCAGGAGGCAGTTGTGCCTCCCAAGTCATGCTGAGCAACAGCGCAATGCTAATGAAGGCATGCTCAACCGGAGGGGGAAGAACCATGCACAAACTGCACAGCCTGATATTCAGCCGGCTGTGCAGAGTGTGCAGGTGCAACCCCCACCGCGCCTGCACAACTTTGAGCCCCCAAAAAAGGATTACGCGAGGGCCACCCACAGGTGAGTTGCTGCATTGCAGGGCACAACACAGCAGCTGCCACCTGTGGGTGGCCCTCCACTTGTTCCCTGTGCCCCTGCAGCCGGATCGTGGGCATAATGTGAAATCTCCCCCACTGGCCGCGATCGCGCCAGAATGGGAGTTCACCCCAAAGAGCAATATCCCTGGTGGTTCAGTGGACATGAGCCCGATCAGCAGGCATAAGAGTCAAACCCCCAAGTCCAATTTCCTGGTGGTCCAGTGGCCCCCACCCACCACCCGGAGCCCACCACCCGCCTCCCCCATATCTGGACTGCCTTGTAGGCGGGCTGCACCCCATTGGCTTTTGCTCTGAACCAATGGACGTGCAGCCCAGCCGAGCAGTCAGTCAGAGGGCGCGGGCGGCGGGCGGCAGGCAGGGTGCTGCCACCCGCCGCTGACGGGGAGCGGGTGGTGGGGCCACTGGACCACCAGGGAAATTGGACTTTGGGGTTTTGACTCTTATGCCCGCGATCGGGCTTCGAGTCCACTGGACCACCGATATTGCTCTTTGGGGTGAACCCGCTTCTGGCTGTGATCAGGCCAGGGGGTTTCACTTATGCCCGCGATCGGGCCAGTGGGGGATTTACCCATGCCCACGATCAGGCTGCAGGGGGCGTCGGTCCCCGATGGCTGCTGCCTGGAAGGGTGCCAGGCACAAGTCATCAGGGATCGGCACACCTGCATGCTAATGGCATGCAAATGGGGCCGTAAGTAGATGCAAATGGCCCCCTGTGTGCCTTGCATGAATTATGGCCCCATTTGCATGTCACCTTTTGAATATCGGAAATTTGCGCATGGCGCAATGGAACTTGCGCCATCGCATCTTGAATGCTCCACTCTGACCACTTGCAGTGGCGCAAGTTCCACTGCGCCATGCACAGTGGCTGTGGCCGGGGGCCGATATTCAAAGGAGTTGCTCAATAGCGCAACTCCATTGAATATCGCCCTGGCCACACCCAAGGCGCAACTTTTTTGAGCAGCACAAGGGCTTGCACCACAGAATGGCGCAGTTTGAATATCCAGCCCCTTGTGTCTTCCTGGACTCCAGATCTGTACTTTGTATCCAACCATTTATCCCTACAGTTCTTTTCACTTGTATTAACTTGTAAGTCATACTGTGCCTTAAGTGGTCCTTAACATGTATCCCAACAGCCCTAATCCACACCGGTCTGGGCCTTGGACCCTTTGGCATTTCCTTAACACATTTTCCATTATCAAACACATAATAAACTTCAGTAAAGTTATAACATTTGGTAAACCAACATTTGTGCTCATTTCTTCCTATTGGAGAACCTTCCCATTTAGTCCAGGCCATCTCCCTCACCTTAGACCATTGGTTTGGGAAGCCGCCGGGGGGAGCATGATATTCATCATATACCTGATCTCTTTCATAACATTTGTTCTCTGCAGCATGAGCTAACTTTAAAAAGGAAACTTAAACATGATTTGGGAACCTAAAGCTGCTCTACCCATCTGGAGGCCCCATACCTTCACTGTATGCCCTACACCACCCCTATGGGGCAGGGTGTTTCTCCCGAATGAGGAAATTATCTGGAAATCACAAGGCGGTTTCTTGCCCCAACTGGCCTGCTATATATTAGGTTTTAATCCTTTTCATAGGGCTATATGGACCATTAAACTCCTCCCTGTGAGTCTGCCCCCTTGGGCTTGGGTTACAGTTAACCACTTACTTGTAGGATGCAGTGCACTGCCCTAACATCCCTGAGGATGCTGCATAAGCGAAATTGGCAGGAGGTGGTCAGACATTCCTCTGTGCTCCTGTACGAGGTATGCTGTACACTGCTGTGTCTTGAATAAATGTGTGGATTTTTCTGTATATTCATGGTTTGGACTATTACTTATGGTTGGTGGTACTGGAAAACTGTGTTTTTTATGTTCTGTTTATTCCTTGCACACCTTAGCTCTGGGGTGGTGGTCTTTTATTTTTAATGGTTTTCTTCTTCTCAGGTTTGTAAAATAAAAAAGAAAGATCTTCAAGGGACAGTTTTCTTTTTTGCAGGGGGACCAGACCAAGTCTGGAGACTGGGTATCCCAGTGTTGGCACAGTCTTTGAAAGCACTGGGAGTGGGCACCCCGATGTCACCACCTATCCCGGGGGGGGGGGTAGGTGATCTGGGGAGGAAGTGGGATTTTATCAGAGGTATCATGAGTGGGTGTCCGGATCCACTTAAGTTTAAAGAAAAGAAAGCTCTTCAAGGGTCAGTTTTCTTTTTTGTATTGGGGCTGAACTGACACTGGGGATTGGGCGTCCGTGTTTGCATACTCCTGGGTGGCACCTAGTGTGGGAACCCTGGTGTTATCAGCTATCTGTGGGGGCGGGGTGATCTGGAGGCAAGGGAGATTGCTTAAATTCTAGTGTAAATCAACATCTGGTAGGCGAGGGAAGGCTGACTGAGCTGGGAGGAGGAGGAGGGAGTGTGACAGGACATGTAAGCCAAATATTTCCCTGTCATAGCACTTTGTGTGTGACAAGGAAATTCATATTCATTGCCTTGAAAATGGCTCCCCTCGCTAAGATGGGCACCCAGGATTTTTAAGGTGTCCAAGAACAGGTATTCTGGGCCTAATTTCAAAAAACAAACACCAGAATATGGATAAACGGAACCTGTTACCTAGGTTCAGGTGTTTGTTTTTAAATCACAACCTCCACATTTTTTCTCATGGCAGGAAAAACACTACCTTTGTGAAAGGAAAGTGCTCATGAAAGCAACATTTTGCTGTCATATCAGAGGGTTATCCTAAAACCCTACAAAGCTTGCTCAGAAGCAAAATTTCAAAACATTTTAACTTTGGAATCAATTAATATCTTTTCACAAAACCTTCAAAAGGCATATCCTTGGCACTGGCCCCTTCAACCTGAAAATTTTGGAACAAAATTCTGTACTATTTTGGCTGTAGGTGAGAGCAAGGAAAACTGGTTAAAAAGGGCAAAAAAATGTGTATTTTTTATGTAAATTTGCACTTCCAGATCTCAGAAACCAGAAAAGTGCTCATCACAAAACTTCCCACATCTCGAGAACTTGCCATCCAAACAAAGCAAGCCAAGTTTGGGGAAATTTCATCCAACACTGCAGTACTTATTAAGGTGCAAAGATTAGGGTTTAATATTAAACACTGTGCTCAACTCTAATTATACTTTTGCTGATGTACGAGTATAATATATACTGTATAAGCCATGACAGGGTGTGCATTAAAAGATTTTAGTGCACACACCAGGGGTGTGGTAAGGCACGGGGCCAAAGGCTGAGTTCCCTTATGCCCCTGGGAAGTGTGTTAAAATCTTTTAACACGCACCCTGGAGTGGCTTGCCACACTTACAAAAATGGCTCCTTGCTACTTTTAAAACACTTAGAGTGGCTTGTCACACTTATAAAAAGGCCCCTTGCTACTGATTAAACAAATAAAATGAAAATCAATTAAATCAAACAAATTATGCAACTAATTTAAACAGTTTTAAGTTCATTTTATTGTGTAGACAGGTAAAGTAGTTCTGTTTAGTACTGTTCATATTCATTCATGTTTGTCTGTCAGCACTAAATGGAAGCACTGTAAAGGCAAATTAAGAGAAGTCAAGAATTGGCAGAAATGCTTTAAAAGAAAACCTCTGAACTCACCATCCGTTGGTAACCTGCCTCTTCCCCCCAATCTCTGTTACAGTGATTGCTGCTGAACCAACACACTCAGTCGTGCTTTTTTTCAATGAACTGACAAACTGTTGATGTTTCCCCAAGCACAAACTCCACTGGTGGACAGAAAAATCACTGTGCTGAGTGTGCTTACAGTAATTTTGTAAATTGGTATCTCTGGCTGCTTTGTAACCTTTGAAGAGAGATCCCCTCCCGGCTCCTCAAGGCTGATCCTGCTTGCCCTTGACCGGGCATCCTGCTGCCAAGGGGGCAGCACAGCCGAAAACCCCAGCCAAAGGCTGTGGCCACCGCGCTGTAACTGAGGAAGAGAGAGATCCCCTCCCCGCTCCTCAAGGTAAACAATCGGGGCCGCTTCCCTGCCTTCCTACCAGAGCACCTTTGTGCCTGACTGGCTGTGGATTTCTGAGTGGCCTATCAGCCCCGCCTGAGCTCCATTTTTGAAAATTGGAGCGCTTTGGATTAATTTCTTTCTGTCTCTATTTTATTTAATTCTGAACTGTACCTGGGACTGTTTTTTTGGTGAAATGAAACTGTGTTAGACTTGGTTTAGCCTGCGCTTAGACCTATAGTACCTCACTGAATTTTGTTGCATGTTAATTAATTCAACAGGGCAGACAAGACAACTGGTGTTCTGTTTAAAATTCTAGCACAGACAGCCTGTTATTAGGGATCACAATTTAACTGTTACTGACTGCCCTGCCAAGCTAACCCCAGTCCCTTTGTCCTGTAAATTGCCCTCACTTTTGTGGTGTAAATTGCCCTCGATTTTCTCTCTGCCTGTCTGTCCCCCCTGCTGTTATTCTAGTCTCCCCCACCCCTCACCTTTGTCTCCTCGCTTCTCTTAACATTCTGCTCCTTCTGCTTTGTCCCCAGGCTGATCCTGCCTGCCCTTGACCGGGCATCCTGCTGCCGAGGGGGTGGCACAGCCGAAAACTCCAGCCAAAAGCCGTGGCCACCATGCTCCAGCTGAGGAAGAGAGAGATTCCTTCCCTGCTTCTCAAGGTAAACAATCGGGGCCACTTCCCTGCCTTCCTACTGGAGAGCCTCTGCACTGATTGGCTGTGGATTTCTGAGTGGCCAATCAGCCCCTCCTGAGCTCCACTTTTGAAAATCGGAGCGCTTTGGATTAATTTCTTTCTGCCTCTATTTTACTCAATTCTGAACTGTACCTGGGGCTGTTTTTTGGCCCACCCCCTCCCCCGCTCCCACCACTCTTTAAATGCTCTTCCCTGTTGTGTACATTCCACATTTTCCCTGCCTCCTAAGTTGGCAGTCCACCTCTTAAAGTGACCACAGACAAAACCTAGTATAGCACCAACATATCCAATTGTCTTTTCATAACTGACCACTATGAACCTCTGCCTGCTATTTCTGGTGCCAATCTCCATGAATGGTCTACTTCATGTCACTGATCACTGTGCAAGCATACTTTTGGTTGAACAGCAATACCTGTACTCAGGCCGCTCATCACACTCCCTACCTGCTACCCCATTGTTTAGTCCTAGGGACGATCTTACTCAAATGGTCTCGGCAATGCTGGCTCTAATAACCAGCTATGAATGCTGCTTGCTTGGTCTTTTTATCCACTCCCTCTCCATCATCTCCCCCATGCTCGGTCCCTTCCTCACGTTCTCTCCTCTCCCTCCTCCTCCTTGCTCTTCTTGTGAGAGATGTGGAATGCAACCCAGGCCCCAAAAACATTCAGATCAACCATACCAACATCACCTGGGCTAAACAAGGTGGCCTTAGAGTCGCACATATGAACATATGCAGCTTGCCATCAAAGTTCGCTGAATTGGAGGCATGGGTGGCCTTATATAAACCTAACATGCTCGGTCTCTCGGAGACATGGCTAAAGTCATACCATGATGCTGCCTCACACCAACTTCCTGGGTACTCACTGCTGTGCCTGCACAGGCCAGGTAGGAAAAGGGGCAGGGGAGTTGTGTTTTTTGTGCAGGAGCATATCTCTGCCTCTATCATCAACAACTCTACCCCTAACTTCCCAAGCGAATGGATCCTGGCTGAGTTAACCCTTGGGGCATCAAAGAAGCTGCATATAGGCTGCTACTATAACCCCCCAACGGAGAGGGTCCAGAGCCTATCAAACTTCCTAGAGGGCCTTGCCTCTGTCTCACCTCAGTGAGACACCATCCTTCTTGGTGACCTCAACATCAACTGATCAGAAGTGCCCAACACTGACTATGTGATGCTCTTGAAATCCTACACCATAGAGCAAGTCATTTCCTCACCCACCAAGTATAACCACCACTCCCTAAACCATACTACCCTAGACTGGATTATTACAAATCAGCTGACCTAGCTCTCCAGGCAGGCACAATGGCCGATTCAATCAGCGACCACTCCTCCACCTATATTGTGTTAACCACAAAGGCCAGCCGTCTACCTCATAAACTCCTGTCCACCAGAAAGTTTAACAGCCAAGACTTTAATGCTACCCTGGATGATGCTATAAGCATAAATTGGTCCGCCCTCAACCTCCTTAACAATGCCTCCTCCGCAGTTACTTTCCACACTGATATCCTTCAGAGGCTACAAGACAAACACTTCCCCATCACCACCAGGAGGGTCAGAGGGAGCAGCACCAAATGGCTATCTAAAGAGTTATTGGTTCTAATCAAATCTAGGAACTCCAAATGGAGGGCCTACAAATCCTCGCCTTCTCCACAACTCTGGGATGCTTATAGGCACCTGCGTAACACTTGTAAAAAAGCAGTCAAGATGCTGAAATGCACCTACTTCACTAACATACAAAAAAACTCCTTTGGGAACCCCGCAGCTTCTGAGCTTCTGTTGGTTCCCTTATGAAACCCAAGTCAAAGAAGAGAATTATGCAATTCGTACCCCCCACTGGCCTAATCGATGACCCCACTAAGATCACCGATACCTTTATCTCTGTGTTTACACACTTAAGTGTATACCTAAGCAAGCTCCCTCCCTAGTCCACTACCGGACATTATAGTGGCACCCATGGTGCCAACCCCAGCTCCTCAGCAACTGACACCTCCACTCCTTCCTTCTATTTTAGAGCCATTGGTCACAAGGTCACCACTAAGTTGTTGGAGGCACTCCCTAATAGGGGGAGCCCGGGTAGTGATCGGCTATACCCCTCCTTCCTGAAGATTATTTCCCCAGCTCTTGTCAGACCTTTAACCTACATATTCAAACTTGCACTCACATCAGCAATGGTTCTCAACTCCTGGAAACATGAATTTGTCATGCCAATTTATAAATCAGGTGACCCCCTCGCCCCAGAAAACTACAGGCCCATCTCCCTCCTCCCACACCTTAGCAAGATGTTGGAAAAAATCGTGCACTACCAATTGTCAGAACACCTACATAAATACAACCTCTTATGTCCCCTGCAGTGTGGTTTCCACAAATACCATAACACCTCCTCACTCTTGGCGCTCTTCACTGACCATGTCCTCAGGAATATGGACGCAGGCAAGGCAACAGGTACAGTGTTTGTGGACTTGTCGAAGGCTTTCAACCTAGTCATTCATGGGCTCCTCCACAACACCCTGTCTCACTTTGGCTGATCCCCTAATACTGCTGGTTGGTGTCATTGCTACCTTTCAAACAGGTCCCAGTCCGTGCTAATTGGGAAAGACTCCTCTGCCTCACTGCCCATTCATACTGGGGTCCCCCAAGGCTCCATCCTTGGCCCACTACTGTCCTCTATGTTTATCAATGCACTCCCAGCAGCTAGCCTGAACTGCAATGCTCTGCTTTATGCAGATGACCTTGTTCTGTATCACAATGACAAGTCCCTGCAATCCATCTCCTCTACACTCACACGCAATTACAGTGCTGTGCACAGTTAGTTCCTCTCTAGCAAACTATTTGTAAATAAAAAAAAAAAATTAAAGCCATGCTCTTCGGCTCCAAACCATTCATTGCCAAGGTCGCCAAAGCCAACACATCCCTCACTGTGCTCACTCCAGCAGGATCTCCCCTGAAACTGTCTCCACCTTTAAATACCTGTGAGTGACGTTTGATCTCTCTCTTACCTTCAATGAGCACATAAATCTCATGGTGAGGAAAATTCACCAAAAACTAGGTGCTGCCTACCACATTAAGCATCTCCTGTCCTCTGAAGCTCGTCTGACAATTGTGCAAGGTAATTTCCAGCCCCTTCTGGACTACTGTTCCCCTATTTATTCTGTTATGCCCATTTCTCTTTTGCTCATGACTTAACACCACATATAATTCCATATGTTGCTTTGTCCTCCAAGCTCCTCATAATACCCACTACTGTGTGCTCTATCAGTCTCTTGGCTGGCTCCCTCTTCAAGGCCAGTTTGACTATGCTGTGGGTTGCCTGGTTGACTGCGTCTTCAGAAATGATCTGCATTCCCCCTATGCTTCACTCCTGGCTGTAAGGATAGCCTGTAGAAATCTCAGGGACTCCTCTATCACCCCTCTGGAAGTACCTTGTATCTCAACAAAGATGGGTAGTAAGGCCTTCTCTGTCTTAGATCCCTCCCTCTGGAA
This sequence comes from Neoceratodus forsteri, assembly GCA_016271365.2. Taxonomy (NCBI): domain Eukaryota; kingdom Metazoa; phylum Chordata; order Ceratodontiformes; family Ceratodontidae; genus Neoceratodus; species Neoceratodus forsteri. Next base: position 92,704,125 of record CM028136.1, read on the forward strand.
CCATCTTCCATTGTCCACTCGCTTATCACCCTCCCACTTGTCTGTCAAAACAAATTTGAAGGACTGATTTCTCACTGAGACTATGTGCAACTGCTCCTCTGACAGCCCTCAAGCACTACAACCACCCTAGCGCCCATAACAAATGGAAGTTAATATTTTTTTAATTTTATTTTTTTTTCTACTATATTATCACTCTATACTAGTCAGCCAACCGTGTGTTAGACAGATTATTGCTTGTTGGGTATCTTGCACTCCTGTAACAATCACAGACTGTATTATCTGTATTTGATCATGGAACATACTGTCTCGAGTTCCTGACCACATGGCGTAGTGATGCTCTTTCATGTATTCTCATGTACTTCTAAAGCTGTCCTACTGGAACTACATTGTATCTTACCCATGTTATGTATTTTGTTGTTGACTCTTGTTACCACTCTGTGGTCTGGGTTGTGGCTGAAAATGACCACTTACCCAATTATCAAAAACATGAATGAATAAATAAATAAATAACCCAGCCACACCCGCAGCACTGCAAAACATGTACACTCATTCACGCCCCTTGCCCCCACAAAGTCTTCAGATGAGGCTGGGGAGCAAAATTAAACAGCAGCTGCTTTCCTTGCTGCTGCTCCTCCTATCCCCACAATGGGATTAGACAAATGAAAATCACTGTGCTGAGTATACTCACAGTCATTTTATAAACCGGCATATCTGGTCACTTTGTAACCTAGCTGCCCCCCAGCACTGTAAAACCCATACAATCACTCACTCTCCAGCCTCTACAAAGTGTGTAGCTGAGGCCAGGGAGAAGATTCAAACAGCAGTTACTTTCCCTTTTGCTGCTCCCCCCCACAACAGGACTGGATAAACAAGAACACTTTCCCAGGCACAACAAAGTCTGCAGATGAGGCTAGGGAGCAGATTTAAACAGTAGCCACTTTCCTTGCTACCATCCCCACAATAATAAGATCAGACAAACGAGAAAGTCAGAGTCACTTGCTCTCACAGCTCACCACAAACAATACAAATGTGACTGGGGAACATAGTAGAAGGAGCAGACGTATGTGCGCTGACTGCAGATCAACAGACACTACAGGATACAGGCAGCAAATCTGAAGTTTTGGGGGTTGTGGATGATGACTGACCATGGAGTTAAGTCAGTTACTGGTACAGTGTGTCTTTTTTTTTGGAAGAATGAGCAAGCGACTGGCTGAACACAGTCACGGTTTAGCAGGCTTGATTTCTGCTGCTCAGGTTTGTGCTTATCCTGCCAGACACAGAGCTCCATGAGCTGTTTGTGAGAGAAGTTTGTGGTTGGCTTGAAAAACTTTTTTTTTGTAATGCTACTGTGGGTCAGGAGAATCGTGGTTTAAACATGTGCTTGAGGTAGCAAGCAGGCAGGTGATGTGCCAATAAGCCAAGAAATTGAGAACAGAGCGAAGTGATGGTGGGGCTTAGATAAAATAAGTTAAATGTTTGGGGAAATAAAATATTTGGTTAGTAGTGCTTATGTAACTGTAGTTTAACTTTTGGCTTTTCTCTATTCCCATCCTTGGCAGGTAAGTTGGGTAGTGAGTAGGAAATAGAAAGCCCAGCACCAAGTGCGAGTAGAGTGCCGGAGAAGGAGGAGGCAGGGGTGGATGTGGGGTGTGTCATAACGTGCTAAGCGGAGAACTGCTAAGGGAGGCTTGCCTTTGTAGGGAATGTGGGAGGAGTTATTCCCCAACATTGAACCATGAGCTATAGCTCTCACATTCAATGTTTGGGTGAATAGAGTATGGGGTTTGTAGTGCTTATGTAACTGTAGTTTACTGTTGACTTTTCTATATTCCCACCCTTGGTAGGTAAGCTGGGTAGTGAATAGGGAATAGAAAGCCCCCAAAAATTACCAATGAATGCTCAAAGAGTATGATTACCTTCTCCAATTCACAGAGAGTATGACCAGTAGAACACAGTAGAGGAAAAACCCTCAGGTGGAGAAAACCTCTGAAGACCCATGGCTGCTGACCCGCTTGTCCTTCAGTCAAACTAAGATGAGATGAACCTAGGTTCTAGCAACCATAAGCTAATTTTCTGAGAAAGGTGAACTGCTTGGAGAGATGACGGTCCATCTTCGAATCCATGGATGATGCATTCTGGAAGGACGATTCTGAGGTTGAAGAGGTAGGTCTTATTCTGAAGGAGCATCCGAATCCTGAGAATGGAGTAGGTCCTGTCAAAAAAGGGCAAATGTAGTCCAGGTTTCCAAGGTGATGATTAATGATGTCCAAAGGGATTACAGAGACTAATGAGCAGGAAGAGCATGATTTGATAAATATGCTACCAGACTTTGAATGGTGGAAAATATGATGGGTTATGAAGTCATAAGGCAAACAATCTAACTTTGTAGAAGGTTTGACATTCAAGTTAGAGTCTGGAGGTGAGGTGTTAAGCGATGAGTGATAAGTTGCAATGTAAGCATCCATGAAGCAGATGAAGGAGTCAGACAGAGTGCCTGGTAGGAGTATTGACGTGAATGATTTTAGATCAATGAAGGAAGATTAGTATATGTAGTAGAGATGGTAACTGAGTGTATATGGAATAATTGGAAGTGCAGTACGAGGAATTCGAGAGTTGATTTTGGTATTGATGTCATAATGATACTTGTATAGGCTCTTGCTGGTCCACCGGTAGAAAAGTAGATATGGGCATTTCTTTTCTTTTTTTTTTTTTATACTTTTTGTCTGCAGGGGGCACTGACATCAGCCTTGGTCACGAATCTCCAGCTCCCACCTTCCATCATCGGCTCTGTGCTTCCCACGGCACCCCTGGCTTACCCCTCAGAGGGCGTGGTCGTGGCACCCACGCCCAGTTATGGGTGCCACAATTCTAGTATCTGGTGGAGAAGTGAGCCATGGGAGGCTAATAGAAGCTGGAGGTAAGGCTTCATAGAGGCGGCCCTACAGGATTTTTCTTCCCCCTTTATGTGCAGGGGCCGGAACGTGCAATGACAGCCAGTGTCCGCCCCGTCTCTGAAGCTATACTGTGTCGGTGCGGTGCAGCAACCCCAGCCTCCGCTGGGTGCTGCTGTTGCACCGATCATGATGCCACCCTGCCCCAGAGAAAGAAAGCTGTCCAAGGGATGCTCGATCCTTCTCCCCCGGCTGGCCCTCCAGCATCCAGTGTCTGTTCCCGAACCCGGAACGCCGGCGTCACATGCGGAAATCCAACTGCTGCACCAATGGGCCGGCCCAATATGGGTATTTCTGCAGCATAATTGCCCATGACATGCGCTGAGGTGGCCATAACTGTTTTGCCTTACAGGTAATCCAATATCTAAATACTGTGGGAAACCCAGAAATGGGTATATGAAATAATTTATAGACTGGTGTGGCAATGGGAAGTTGAGAGCGGTGTAAAACACCAGGGGCGTCTAGCACTGTAGTTGAATATAGATCTGTTGAGAGGCAAGACTGGGACAGTGAAACAGCCAGATTGGTTGCAGATGTTCAGACTGACAATCAGTGGAAGTCTGCTCTCAGTGAAAGTCTTCACTGGAGGGAGTACACAAGGTGAATCATGAGGGATGAGCTAGATGGACCACTGGATGGGCAGCTGACATGATTGATGGTAATATGATGAAGGAATGTAGAGAATTATATGAAGTATGGTGACATCCAGAAGCTAGAAAACAGTGGTTTGGATAGAATGCTTTTAGTAAGGCAGCTAGGCACCAGAGATCCAATGATGGGAGTTCTGGGAAGGTAGCTGCGAAGGTCTTAGGACATCCAATGGCTATTGAGGAAGTAGGAGTCGAGTAACATGATCAACAGAGTCAGTGCTCATAGGAGAAGCTACGGAAAGGTAAAACAGATGATGTCAGTACTGCTATGAGGTATCTTGCAGTTCCGGTTATCCATAACAGCGATGATGATTACAGAATCATTGCATGATGGAAGGAATTAGGTCACTTTTCCATGTAAGAAGATATCCTATGAGACATGGTAGATAGGGAAGCCATAGTGCTTGAAATGACAGCATGCATAAGGAGTATCCAGTACAGTCGGATGAAGAATGAGATCTTTCTATAGTCCAGTCAAATGGGATTCTGGAACTGATCCTGGGGAGATGATTGGGAAGTATAGATAACTCTATGGTGACTTAGAAGTCTATGAGGCATGTTGTCCAAGGGATGTTTGCTTGAAGTAGTTTTCCTCAGGTGAAATGAGCAAGTGCTTCATCGAGTAGTGGATGGGAGCTGTTAGAATGGCCAGGGTAGGAGTAAGAGATAGATGAATGGGAGGTGTAGTTGACCAGGTAGGAATACTGGCCAGAGATAGGTGTTACTGTAATTGCTCAAAAAGAGCCACAGCAAACAGGAAGGAGCCCCGAGCTGGACTGGAGGAAAGAGTCAGAGGAGAAGACAGCAGAGGCCAAGCATATTGACTTCAACAGGAGCAGACAGGAACAAAATCAGGGTCAACACCACAGCAAACTGAATCAGATTAGAGGAAAACCACCGCAGTCCATGAGGCAGATCCATGGAAGATAAATAGGCAAATCCAGGGACCGTGTACCACAACATTGAGAAATGAGAGTCCCATGTCTGAAGATGATGATGAACAACAACAGCAGGTGACAGAAGGCGCTGCAACGATGAAGCACGAGGATCCCACTTCTGAAGAAGAAAAACAGAACTTGCATGGTTGTTGGGGAAGGGTGACCAGCAGCAAGGAAGTCCAGGAGGCAGGTGAACTGAAAGAGGCAGAGACAGAACAAGCTGGCAGTGTCCAAATCCAGAGCATGAGGAGGTCAAGGCTGGGACGAGTACGATGACTCCATCAAAGTGCAGGATGTAGACTGGTGAGGAAGGATGTGGAAGGCAAATAGAGTACAAGAGTCCCATTCCCAAAGGGAAGTAGCAACTGGGTATCAGGTGGAGAATGCATAAAGGTGAACAGTCGTTTGCAGAAATAAGCTCCCATCCCTGGTAACTGAGGTGAGAAGACTCAGTTTATGCCACCATGCAAAGGTAGGATGTTGAATTCACATGGGTATAGTGGTCCTGTTCCAGAAGGGAAGCGGCAACTGGGTATAGAGAATCTATAAGGTCAAAACAGTGGAATGCAGACAAAGGATTCCATTCCTGGTAGTCAGTGAGAGAGAACCTTCATTCAACATCATCAGGTAAAGGTAGGATGTTGAAGTCAATGGGTATGGCGGTCCCATTCCTGAAGAGAAACAGCAACCAGGCATTCAAATAGAATATACAAGGTTGAAATGGTGGAATGCTGACACAGGATTCCATCCCTGGTAGTCAGTGTGAGATGATCTCCATTCGATGCTGCCAGGCAAAAGTAGGACGATGAAGGCAAATGGGGTAAAGTGGTCCCATTCCTGAAGGGAAGCAGCAACTGGTTATCTGGTGGAGAATACAGAAGTTTAAAACAGTTGAATGTAGACTCAGGCTCCTATACCTAGTAGTCAAGGAGAGATGACCTGGACTCAAGACTGCCAGGCAAGTAACGTTTAAGGCACATGAGTAAAGAGGTCCCATTCCCGAAGGGAAGCAGCAACTGGTATCAGTTAGAGAATGCATAAATATGACTCAGTAGATAGCAGACAAGGCTCCCCATCCCTGGTAGTTGGGGTGTACTAACCTTCACTCAATGCCACCAGGCAGAGTTAGGGATGGAGGATGTCAGGTTTGTAAATGGTAGGTAGTAGTGAGTGTAACGGAATCCCATCTCTGGTAGACAGGGCAAGCCCACCTTCGCTCAGTACCTCAGAAGATACAAGCTAGGGATGGAGTCCAGACAACTGCTGGTATGGGCTGAGCAAGGAAAAGACAGCTGGCTGCAGAGTCTTAGGTAGGCAAACAGTGAGACAGTACAAATGGGAAGGAAGCCAGGCAGAGTAGGAGAACATGAGGAGTCATCAGGAATGCCAGTAAGGGGGAGTTTTAGAGAAATCCAGGAAGGAGCATACTGGTAGTGATGGAATACAATGAATGAGTGAGGCTGAGTAGGCTATGAGGGCAAGGATCCATGTGAGGATAGTGGAAGCCATAGAGGAGGAAGGCAGGGTAGATCAGGAACCTGAGAGAGGCTTCGGGACTGGCAGGCCTAGGGGAGGAGCAGCCATAGCCAAAGCGGTGAACAGAAGCAAATGTTGCAGTGGTAACAGAGAATGGATAATGCCTGAGGAGTGAATGCATGAGGAGAGACAATGATGTGGGCTTAGGGGGTGCTGCAAGAGCATGGAAGAGGAATGTGTGAATGGTGTAAGTGGCAAGCCCGAAGGTGAAGAACACCAGGGGTAGAACAAGGAAACATAATTCTGGAAGTTGAGTAAGGTATAAGTGCCAGGGCAGAATGGTGAGAGGTACAAGCACTGAATTGGGGTAAGAGGTAGCATGGATCAGGACAGTAGAAGGGGCAGAAATGGAGACGGAATCTAAGTGTGAGGAGTGAAAGGCCCAAATAGTAGAACCTGGGAAGCATGGGACAAAGGCAGGAACAGGGAATGGGGGGCAGTGAAGGGAAGGGGGATTCAGAAAGAGACAGCAGGAGTAGACATACAGCCAGGGGATGAAAGAAGGGGAAGGGGAAGTGGGAGGTCAACAGTCCTAGCCGAATCGGGCAGAATGTCAGAGTACTACACAGGCCATGAGAAATCTGGTAGCGAAACAGAGAGCATAAACCATACAGACAGCCAGGCATGAGGAAAGCAGTCCAGAGAGGGTCCAGAGCATGGCAGACCAGAGCACACCAGATGAACGGAAACTGGGCCAAAAATACAGTAGCAGCATGGCAATGTTCAGGGTAGCAGGGCAACGAGACAGGGAAGAGCAGGCGATCATCATGGTTGGAATACCTGCCATGTCATGGCAGTGTTATGCAGGTACCAAAGCAAGCAAGGCAGCAGGACAAAGGGGCATGAGCGTAGAAAGCCAGGCTGACATAGTGATTGGATGGAGGCAGCAGTCTGAGCCCTGCACACAGCTGCAGGCTACCGGTACCTTCGAAACATCCACCCCAACAGAATGTAGTGCTGTGGTTGAATGACAAATAATGGTAAACATATAATGAGACAGTGTGCGAAGGACAACAAGTCAAGTACAAGGGGTCGGGGTAACACAGATACCCAAAGTCATTGTGGGGAAGGGGGCAGCATACTGCACTAAAATGGTAGGCAGACACATGCTAGGAGCGAGCTACACCACTGCAAAAGGGGATGAGCAGGAGCCACGGCCTGCTTGCATGGGCCAGCTGCAAAGGCAAGGCATGCCAATACAGAACAGAAAAGATTACTGAGATAGGTACTTATGTGGTCGGCGGTTTTGGACGCCATCCAGGAGATTGTATGGGAAATACAGTCAGCAGAGGAAGTAAACAGAGTGATCCATCTCCAAGGGGTGCGGTGGACATTGAACAGCACCGGGAAGAGATGCGAAGGCCAAGCAGATGCAGGGGAATGACGTTGCACCCAGGGGTTAGGAAAATGGAGCGGCAGGCAAAAGAGGTACGGAGAGGGGAGGAAGAGAAACGGAGACAAACAGAAGACAGCAAACACCAGATGGGAGGAAGATGGGGGGGGGGACAAGAGAAAATGGGGGACAAAAAGAAGAGAAAACAAAAGGAAGCAGGGGAAGACAACAAGGAGTAGGGAGCAGAATGGAAATGGAAGGAGGCTCAGCCCACGAGCCACTCAGAAGCCCAGGTGTTGCTGTGTGTCACAATGCACTAAGTGGAGAACTGCTGAGGGAGGCTGGCCTTTGCAGGGGATGTGGGAGGAGCTATTTCTCCACATTGAACCTCAGGCTATAGCCCTCCCATAAGGGAGCTACTGAGGATTACATTTTCTTTTCTGAAAATATGTAGGAAATTATGAAAAAGCTGGTTCCCATGGTTGATTTTTTTTTTATAGTAGGAAGTACATAGTTGAATAGTAACTGTTTAAAATGAAAGCCTTGTAGTAAACGAAGGGATATATTCAACATAGTTGCAGTAGAGCTTTTAACATTTTTGGTGAATGTCATGATAATGTGAAGTACAAGAAACATGTAATGAGTTTTTTTGGACATGATATTTAGATCTGACACCAGACTGAGTTTATAAAGATTTAATTCATGGTCAAGTGACACCTCTCAACCAATGAAGTTTCTGTACTTTTTCTAGCCATTTTATAAATATATATAAATATGTAATTCATTGAAAAAATCTATATTAAAGCATCAGTTGGGGTTGACCCTTAATGCCACAAAAGTAAGGAAATGTGATGGCAGGGAAAGAAAAAAAACCCTGAGCTGGGGCAAATCTGTGGTATGGTGTTTCTCAGGATTCGAGGGATCATACACTTCAGCATTGGCATTTGCTACAACTTCAGCACTGTTTTTCCAGCCACAGAAAAGTACTTACACACCTGTCCTTGGAGAACAGATGCTAAAGTTAGGAGAACACCAATTTTGGACTGGATGATCATTCAGACCCAGAGAAGCACCAGACTACAAATTCACCAAGGCTCAGAGAAATTTGTTTTTTCCCTCCTGTTGCATTTACTTAGTTTTGTGGCATTAAGGGTTAATCCCAATGGATGCTTTAGTGTAGTTTTTTGCAATGAATATTCTTACTCTTTGAAAAAAGATATTCAACAACCATTGCTCACAACTTTGTATTATCATTGCTGGCCGTTTTGATGGCAGTGTCAGGCATACTGTACCTCTCAACTGTACCACATTACGAGGAATGTTCCTCATTTTACTTCACAAAAGCTCCCTGTTCCACATTGTGAGGACTTGTTCCACATTCAAAGTCAACATTTTAAAGCAAAAATCCATAGTAAATGATGCAGAAAATATAGTATTTAATAAATAACAGACTTTCTGAACATAAATGCATCATGTTAACAGTGTTTTGAGCTTCTTAGGTAAAGATTTGACTAACTGTTCCACATTTTGTCCATTTGTTCCACGTTTTGACAGGCAATGTTCCACAGTTGGGGGACAAAAGGTTGAGAGGTATGGTATCAGGTTTTGAATGACTGGCTTGAGGCTGCGGCAGGCTTTGTGCATGAACCTACAGGAACTATACAAAGCAACTGAGCCACCACACTGCCTTGGGCCTATAGCGAGCTTTGTGCATGTCCCTGTGGGCCATACACAAATCATCTAACTGATTATACACTATTTTTTCTGCATTATTGGATGTACAATAAAGGGCTAAGAGCCTTCTCCGAAGCCGGACCATCGTTATGGAACAACCTCCCCTCCTCCATATGTTCTCCCGACCTCCCTCTAAATCTAAATTCCCTATTAAAAATGCACTTTCTGTCCTCCATAACCTGTGTCTGCTCACAGGCCGCTAGCACGGCTGTACCTCCCTTGCAGTCCAGCCTTACTCCTTCTCCCCTCTAGTGCTCCGCTCTCCTCTCCCGCCCTGAATACTATTGTTATTTGTATTGTTGAATAATGGAGCAACCTTACCCCATTTACCTAAATGTTATATACCTTGGTATGCTAAATTGTTACTGTATCTGGTACTGTTTACCTTATATTTTCTCTGTTAGCTTGACCTACACTGGATTCCCTGTTATGTTCCCTATATGATCCATGCTGTTCTCTCACTGTAATTTACACTGTTTGTGTCAGTTTTCTGGCCCGGGCCACACCTGAAAAAGGTCTTCGGATCAGTGCACCAACCCGGTTACCAAGTGAATAAATAAATAAATACTATTGTATTAATTTACATCCTATCATGGACCACTGTTAATGTTTATCAGTGTTGAAGTCCATCTGTGAAAACATGTCTTTTAGTGGCATTGGCGAAAATGTGATCTGCACATCTGTGAACCTGCCAGTCTAGTTTTATTTGTAACTTCCTCAAACAAAACCACTACATATAATTTCCCCTGAATTGGCAGGTTTTGGGTCCAAATTAGTGCTTTGTAAGATTTATGACTGTTCATCAAGAAATGGCCAATATACATGTGGCTGAAAATCGTGATTTACATAGAAATAAGTTCTAAGCAATAACTTTTGTGGTTTACTGTGCTGTAATACAAGGTTATAACTTCCCTATAGAAAAAGTGCAAGTTTATCACTCCAGATACAGTAGCACATAAATTAAGCCCATATACAACACTAGACGGTACCTGGTGAATATGTCACATGGATTATAGCGTTGTATAATCTGTACGGCAAAAATAGTGTAGGACTAAATAACTACAGGGATAGTGTAGCCCTAGTATATTACAGCTATCCCTGTAGCTGTTATCATGGGGGACAAAGATGATAACACGTCCCCTGCGTGATGCCTTGCTGAGCAGCTGCCATGGCCTAGAGGTTAGGGCCATGAGCAGTGAAATGAGGCAGAATGTCCAGATGACAAGGGTTAGATTTCTGGTCCTGTGACTTCTTTTTTGTTCTCCCTCCTCCCGAGTTTTATTTTTAATGTATCCGCCCCCACCCTGCCCTTTTTCCCACTCCCTCCCAACAAAAATATGATCCCCCCCAAGGTTCCTCCCTGTCCCCAAGTTTTCCCCCACCGGAGGTGATTATTTATAGTTTGGGTGGTGCGGGGGGTGAAGTTGTCCATATAGGGGTCTGTGAGGGACAGAGCCCCCCGCAAACACACACTGTAGCTACTCTTTTTTTTTTTTGACATGGTAGCATATGTTATTTTTCCCAAGCACTATCTTAGGCTTCGCTTGTTTTCATTGCGTGTTTTTTGATTGCGTTGTTCTGCAGTCACTGTTATGACCTAGTGCCATACCAGACTAATTAAGTCCATGTCCCTGAGTCTGCCTGCCTGCATGAGCAGAGACATGAGAAAATTCATGGTGTGGTCAAAGGTATGGCAGCTGAGTTTCAAAGTGAATAAGTGCAAAATTGTGTACCTAGGGCACAGAAATTCAGAGTGTAAAATAGGGGAAGAGGCAATGATGGTCATAAAACAGGAAAGGGACCTTGGAAGAATCATGTCAGATAACCTCAAGGTGGCAAGGCAGCACAACAAGACAGTGGGTAAGGTCAGTAGGATGCTGGGGTGCACAGAGAGGGGTATCACCAGCAGAAAGTGGGAGGTAGTGTTACCCCTGTATAGATCATTGGTGAGGCCCCACCTTGAGTACTGTATCCTGTTCTGGAGACCACGCCTCAGAAAGGCCATAGGGTAGAGGTTGTCCAGAGGAAGGCAACTAAAATGGTGCAGAGGCTGCATCCGAAGCCCTATGAGGAGAGACTGAGGGATCTCAATATATACACCCTGGAAGAGAGGGGGAACATCCTAGAGACCTATAAATATCTCACTGGGGCAAATAAAGTACAGGAGTATAGTATTTTTAGGGGACAAGGTGCACAAGAACAAGGGGGCATGTAATGAAGCTGAAAGGGGGGGGACATTTGGAGGTATGTGAGGAAGTACTTCTTCACTGAAAGAGTGGATGCCTGTAACAGCCTTCCACCAGCAGTAGTGGGAACATAAATAGTGGTGGGCTTCAAGCATGCATGGGCTAGGTACAAGGGAATCTTGGTAGGAAAGCGGGAGGGGTAGACAGAAATCAGGTAGGGTCTGTAGTACCAGTATAGGCAGGGAAAAATGGGCAGACTAGGTGGGCCAAGTGGTCCTTATCTGCTGTAAAATTCTGTTTCTATGTTTCTATGCCACACAATTACGTTCATAAAATAAACTAAATCCATATATCACACTAATTAATCAATCTTGACATCATCACTAATTAATAACAGCCATTCGAGTTCTTATTACACTCTAATTATGTGACATCCTCAATACACCAATCATTGTGACATCTATACACAACTTTCTTAAATGTTGTATCTCAACCGCAAAGCCAGATTTTAAGGCTTTCACAACCTAAAACGTAGAGGTCACATTAAAAAAACATGTTTCAAATTGAGCCTGCCATCAGTTAATTAATAGCTTTCCACTTGGCACATTAGTTAGAGAAGTTAACGCCATCAATGCTGGAATTAAAAAAAATGTAATGAAAGTAAAAAAAAAGCAGTTTGTGACCACCCCCAATGTATAATGAAAAAATACACAAGTGCTTTAACAGCAGCAGCTAGCTCTCAGGGCAACCAACGAGGGCATGGTGATGTACCAGTGCCACATTACTGGCTGGCAACAAGTGAAGGGGCAGGCAAGTAACTGGCAGTCTGGGGCCTACGAAAAGGGCATTTTATTTGGGGGTTCTCCCCTCAAATAAAGCAGCAGTACAATGAAATTGGGCAAAACATTTGACCCTACCTTTTTTTCATTTTAAAAGATTCCAGCCATCTTCCAGTTTTATTTTGTGGTAAAAATGTCTAGGCCCACCATAGCATGAGTATTTTATAAATGTTTTCATTTATTTTTGCCTCAAGAAAATAAAAAGATGGATGCCATATTTGGCTTAGAATACCACTACTGACATGGCAAGGGTTATGGTCACAAAAATAACAAGCATTTGTCAATGCCGAATGTTTGCTTGCTGGCATTGGCATTGCTAGTGTAGTAGTTACAGAGCTGCATAATAGGAATGGCAGTGAAGTACTGAACTGAAGCCAACCCCACCACCACCCTGCAGATACTGACAGGCATTGGGGTGTGCCTTTGGGTAGTCAGGCATAACGGCCACGCCATTTCACCACACTCTACCCTGCAGACACCGACAAGTGTCACGGTGTGCCTTGGGGTCTTTGGCCCTTATGTTCATCCCATTCCATCAGGAAACACAGTGAGATGGGTGAAGTATAGGAGAATGGGGTGAACTTTGGGGCCGAAGAGTCCAAGGCACACCTCGATCTCACTGGCTGCAGGGTGTGGGAGGGGTGGAATGATATAAAATTACAGTCGACAATCCCAAGTCACACGCGATGCCTGTCAGTCTCTTACAGGGACGCTATGGTCGCGGAAACCCTAATGCCTAGGTGTTCATTGGTATTTTCACTCCAAATTTTCAACATGGGTTTTGTGACCCCCACCTTATGAAAAGTGGCAATATCAGTTTGTTAGCCGAAAGCTGATTTTGCACAGTGACCACGCCATGTGGCACCACAGGTGCGAAAACACATTTTGAACAGGATGTGAAAAATGACAGCTGTACTGTTCATGGGGAGGTGTAAAAAAATGGCAATGTTGAAAATCTGCAGTGAAAATATTTAAAAAACTGGTGAAGTCACGAGCGTGCGTAGAAACTGCGCAACCCACACCCGTAATGTAATTACTTTGGGGATTATTTAAAGCAGATTGTCAACACAGGCATTTTGGGACCTCTGATCATGAACAGTGTCACTGTGAGTTTCTTGATCTGTCCCGGACAGTGATTTCCCACAGCGACCACGCATTTCTGCGCTGGAAGTGCGAAAACACATTTCAGCCAAGGTGTGAAAAATTACAACTTTACAGTTCATAAGGAACTGTGAAAAAATGCCAGTGGTGAAAATCTGGACTGAAAATATTACAAATTCATGAATTTACGAGGGTGTGTGGAAACTGGGCAATGCTCGCTCGTAACACAGTCATTTTATGGACTTTTGTCACCAAATTTTCAACATAGCCATTTTAAGACCTCTGCTTATGAACAGTGTCACAGTGATTTTCTTAATCTGTCCTGAACATTGATTTCGCACACCGACTACGCAATTGTGCGCTTCATGTGTGGAAACACATTTTGGGCAAGATGTGAAAAATGACAGCTGTACTGCTCATAAGGAGGTGTGGTAAAATGGCAGTGCTGAAAATCTGGAGTGAAAATACTAAACATTTTCAAACTTACGAGCGTGCGTAGGAACTGCGCAATGCATGCTTGTAAAACAGTCATTTCTAGGAATTTTTTCACCAAATTTTCAACATAGAGTTTTTGGGGGCCTACCTCATGAACTGTGACACTGTCATTTCATAAAATCGGTCCCGAAAGGTGGTTCCGCGCAGTGACCGGAAAATCACCTTTCAGGACTGAATAACAAAATGACAATGCCAGAATTCATGAGGTGGGGTCTGAAGAACTCCATGTTGAAAATTTGGAAAATTCCCCAAAATGCCTGAGATATGCATCAAAGTTGAAAAAAACCTATTTATTCCATTATACAGCTTACCGGCATTTCCTCAGTTCGCGGTTGGCTTTGAAGAGTGCAGCATTTTCCGGTCCACCAAAGATCATCGCGCCAGCCTCCAGAGGTAAGTATGGGGTGAGGTGGGGTGTGGGGAGGAAGGGTGCTGAGGGTGGTGCGGTGGGGTGGTCAAGACAGTCAGCGAGGACAGTTTTTTCTTACAGGGCATGTTTTTAAAGACTATGCGGGACTTTTGCCACTGGGCTGGGCTCCCAGCATGGCAGCTGGAAGGCTGTTTGGGGGGGTAGTGGAGCTGACGGGAGATTGGGCACCCGTCGGCCATACGGACTGTTGTCATGCTGGGGTGGGCTCCAGTGTGGCACCTGGAAGTCTGTTGGGGGATACAGTGGAGCAGGCAGGATTGGGCACCGTCGCCCTTCTGGAGACTGTTGTCGCTGGGGTGGCTCCCAGTGTGGCACCTGGAACTCTGTTGGGGGCGCAGTGGAGCTGATGGGGATTGGGCATCACCGTCGGCCATACAGTGTGTGTGGGGGGAAACGCATGAGCACGCTGGGTTGGGCTCCCAGTGTGCTACTTGTTACGGGGGATGGAGCTGTCTATGACTGCTGATTCAGTGCAGTGCCGATGTGAGGCACTTTGCGTACTGACAGCAGTATGCAAATTGCCTACACATTACCACTGCTGATTGCAGCATTTTTTGCCTTCAACTGTACGCCTCATCAGTATCTGGAAGGCCGCAGACAGCCCGGTTATTCATTGGTGTGGGTCTCTGCGCCTGCAAAAGGCAGCAGGGCATTGGAAGTCGGGGAGGCACACCTATGAATTCTCATATGGTGGCACTAAGTTTCATGCACATGCATGCAAGCAAACATAAAAATAACTTTTGGCGCGCAGCATAGGAGGTACTGAGAAAAGTAGATTCGTCACATATGCAAATATTGTTATTAATTGTAACTGAAATTAGCCTTTTTGGGGGGAAAAAAAAATTTGTTGCACTGTTGCTTACACCTTCCCAGAAAATCTTCATTTGTAATCTGCTTAACGCCAAAAATCACCCTTCAGGGATTCTTCATTTTCAGCCTGCTTCCTCCCTATCAGTCCATCATGGTGAATTATTTTCAATCTGTTACTTCCCCAAATGCAGCTTTCACATGGGCTGTTATTTTTTGACCTGCTTCTTCCCTAAAATGCAGCTTTCAGGGGTTCTTCATTTTCAGTCTGGTCTCCACCTGTCTTCCCTTGTTTTAAATCTGCTTCTCACCCATTCATCAGGGACCTTGACCTTGGACTTGGTAGCTGGGTACTGTCTGTAAGTTTTCCAAGGACGACGACTGAAAGAAAAGTATACCAAACAGAATATTAAAGGAAAACAATGCAAAAGACACAGTTTTCCTCAGACACTACAGAAACTCTCAGTTGGTGCTTTCAGACGGTAACAACTTCATTTAATTATTTAGAACATCTACCAACAACTACCACTTTTTATTGCTGGCAGCAGCCATTTCATGAGCAGCAGTGAGCTTTCTGAGCTCACTGTATGCTAATATGTCTGTTTGACCTCTGCTATTGGTTGGCAGGACATATTTGCATAGAGAGAGAGCTCAGGATGCTCTCTGCTGCTCATGAAATGGCGGCTCCCAGCAATAGAAAGTGAAAGTTGAAAGCCACCATTAAAATCACAATAAAAGCAATTAGAGGAATTAAAAAAAAACTGTTACTGTCTGAAAGCACTAATCAGGAATTTTTGTATTGCCTTGGTAAAGCTGTGCATTTTCCAGTGTTTCCCTTTAAGAAATTACAACAGGACCTTTGCAAATCAAACAAGTGAGTGAAAAAATGGTACATAAATTTTAATATTACAAAATGCACAATAATGTATGGGCATGCAAAATGATCACAGGGGTACAGCACTGGAAAGATTGCACAAGGAATACTAGGAGGAACTTGGGATAATTTCACTGAAACACGAGACATTGTGAAGCGACTGACATGATTACTGATATAAGATCATGAGTGAGGTAATAGGGGTTCTGGGAACTAATCCACTATGGTAGGACATGAGGTCACAGGATAACACTGATAATGGAATTGTTCATATGAACAAAAACAAAGTACCTTTTTTGGGGGGGGTCTCTGGCTTGCTCTCCCTCAGCCCTGGCCCTGCCTTGCCCCATCCCCTGGGATTAATTTCTTTCTACCATTGTTCACCCTGGATTTCCTCCATGGGGTGGGGCCATTGGGAGAGTCCCCTTTTAACTCCCTGCATGTTGCCACATGGTTAGTCTGGTGGTGGAGTGCGTCAGTAGCTGTGTGGGGCTTTGGCAGGGACAGATGCCATCCTGCCATGGCCAGAGTTCTGTTTTTCCACATTGTTGTTGGGAGGTGTGGCATGCAATGACATAAGGGTTCAAGCTCCCACATTTGGCACATCTCCTGGAACCTTCAGCTGTGACTGCCCTCGGCCTCCGCCAGAGGTCAGTCAAGCACTGAGTCCTTCCCCACCCTCTTCCTGGAGGAGGAGAGCAGTCTATCAGACACTCGATCCTCCCTCCCCCCCCGGCTAACCAACAACACCCCAAGATTGTGCCAGATCCTGGGTCGCTGACGTGGCAGCAGGTAAGGCATAGTACCTCAGCCCTCTGTGCCTCTGGGCTGGCTAATGAAGTACATTTTTACACACAGGCATTAGGCTCTAGAATTCACTCCTGGAGACCGTAGAGTTTGCAGAAAGAATTGTGGTGTTTTGGAGGGTGTGGGCGGGGACTGGGGGGGTAGCTAGAGCAAGGAATTCAAGTCCTTAACTGTTGCATGAATGGAAGGACATACTCAAGGCAGATCCTTCTTCTGTCCAACCAAACATAATGTGCCCTCCCCCCCCAAAAATGTCTCTGTCTATGCTATGAGATCAGTACCCCGAGTGAACACAGTGAGGAAGGAAAGGATTAGGGAATTCAGTGTGTGGCTGGAGGAGTGGTGTAGGTCAAAAGGGTATGGGTGGGTGGAGGGATGAGGGCAGACCTGGGACAATAATGAACTATATGCAGGAGACAGGCTGCACTTAAGTCAAGAGGGAAGGGGGTAGCAGAAGCTACAGGAGTATATAGCAACAAAAGTGCATTTAAACTAGCTAGGAGGTGGCGGGGGGTCAGAATAGGCAAGGTACCCAGGGACTGGTGAGCCTACCCCAAGTTAGTAAGAAGGTACTTGGGGATTTAGTCCAGAAGGGGCAGGGTGGGAGGGGGATCTGGAAAAGGAGGAAGGGTGACAGGGTAGAGGGTGGTCTCGGTGAATGCGAGAAGCCTTGGTAACAAGGCAGCGGAGCTTCAGGTGCTCTTGGCTGTAGGGAGGGTGGACATCGCAGCAATCACAGAAACGTGGGTCACAGAGCACCGGGACTAGGACCTGGCAATCCCAGGGTTCAGACTGCACAGAAAGGACCGTGGGGAAGGGAGGGGAGGGGGGGAGGTTGCTGTCTACATGCGGGAGGGAATCAAATGTACAAGGGACAAAAAGGAAGAGAGGAATACGAACACAGAGGCAATATAGCTACAGCTCCTGGACTCCAGGGGAAGGAAGTTGAGGTTTGGAGTGGGTATTTACTGTATTGTTTTATAATCTTGGGTTGGGAAATGCCTTTTCACTTACCACTTGCTTTGTTTGTTGAGTCAGATATACATACTTTAGACCAGCTAGGAGTTCCTATATGTCTAGTTTGCCCAGCATTGACTGCCTGTACCATGCTGAGGTACAGACAACCTGGGTTCAGCAGTAACCCAAGTTGTTGCATCAGGAAGCTACCTGGGCTGTGTGGCAGGGTACCTCAGCTTGAAAGGGTTGATGGCAAGCTCTGATGATGCAACGACCCCTGCGACTGGCCCAGAGAGCTTGCTCCTGCCGTAGAAGATGTGCTGCTTATGTGTGAGGCCGGCATCAGCTACTCTCATGTCAGGGAGCTGAGAGGGAGCAAGAAATGGGAAAAAGAATACCCATCTGAATGATGGTCTGGGCCCTGCACTGTCTTGGGTCCTAGTGCCTGCTGATACTGGATTCTAGCACACATGTCTGACTGCCTCAGAGGGGAGGACCGACCACTAGCAGAGCCCAGCCATGGAGGGAAGAGCCATGAGGGTGGCTGGCAGCTTGCTGGGGCTGGGAAGTTCAGAGACATGGGCTTGAGCAAGGTACATCCCTGCGACCAGTGTATATCTCTGAAATGACAGACATGGCTGGGCAGAAAGAAAAACTTCTGAGGAAACATTTTTGCCCAGCATCGCAAATTATTCAACTAGAAAGTCATTGTTACCCAGACAGAGACGATCCGACCAGTGACTCACAGATACCCAGTGGATCGTTGATCAGATAGTTAGCATCTTACCTCTACCTTTCCAAACTGATACAAAGCAGTGAATGACAATAACGGCTTGATAATAATGGCCCTTGGATGATTTAATCCACTGTCTTCCATCACTACTCAGGGTCTTCATGTGAGAAGTATGGCTTTAGGCACAAGAGTAATTAAAAAAACAACAACACATTTTGGCTTTTAAAATGTGCCAATCCCTTAACGGAGGCTGAAAGTTACAGTTAGGCAGTAACCACGGGCCTTATGTTCATTCGCTCGTTATTAGTCAGCATGTTAAACATTTGGTCTAAACCTGAGCACAAAAAAGCACTTGCACTTTCCCAGAGGGGTCCAGTAAAACCAGTCTCATCATATCATCAGGTTTATGATCGTATTTCTAGCCGAGCACATTGCGTATCATATACCTCGGAGACTGCTACAGACTTGAATTATGTTTTCCAGTGTGTCTTGAGGCCTGTTCTACATT
This sequence comes from Neoceratodus forsteri, assembly GCA_016271365.2. Lineage (NCBI taxonomy): Eukaryota > Metazoa > Chordata > Ceratodontiformes > Ceratodontidae > Neoceratodus > Neoceratodus forsteri. The sequence continues at coordinate 92,723,004 of CM028136.1, forward strand.
AATTTACTTTTATTGCTCATACATTTTGTTGCATTTTTCACTGAAGTAGGCCTATTTAGTGTTGCATAAATTAACATTTCAGTCTTGTGTTCAGCAGGAGAAAGCTGTCTAAAGAAAATAATCTGAATATTACTTCAGTTTCCTAATTTCATTTCATATAAATCAAACAGACATAATATATTCAAATAAGTCCTAACCATGTTCATGGTCATTTATCAGAACATTCTTTAAAAAAAAAACAATCCCTGCCCTCAGCAATACAGTTGAAGTCAGGAACTACTGTCGTAAAAGAAAATGAGAACAAAAGACAGAATGTATTGTTAGGCATGAACATTGGCACTCAAATTAGTACAGTACAGGCATTTGAGGCACCTTAACTAACCAATTCATGCACTTCTGTCATTTAAAGGGATAGTCTCCTTATATAGGGACGAGAAATCTTGGACCTGATTATCAGATGCAAAAGTGGGCACAAAATAGTTTCAAAGACCACATTGTGCACACACAGAGTTTTCAACACCATTGTGTTAACATGGCTCAGTTGGTAGCATTTTCCACCTCGGGGCCAGAAAGTTGTGGGTTCTAGTCCCACACCAGGATTGGGCTCATACCATAAATCTTGGCACTGGAGTGAAGTACTGGGAGGGGTGCTGTACTGTTGAAATATGCCGTCCTTTGGGTGAGACATTAAACTGATGTCCCATCTACCCATCTGTGGTGGTGTCCAGGTGGAAGTAAAAGAACCCAAGGCTTGGCAGAAGACTCCAGGAGAAAGGACTGCTGTGTGACTGAACTTCTCTGCTGGGACTAAAGTAGAAGAACTTTTGTATTTAGACCTTTAATTTCGGGTATAAAAACTAACATACAAAACAAAACAAAAAAAAGAGTGTGTTTGGGTTAACTGAACTGAATGGGTAACTGAAAAGTCATCTAGGTGTAAATCTCAGGTGACTGAAAGGACTTAACTGTTGTGAGGTTTAAATTACTTGTAGAAAGATCTGGTAAGTAGGGGGAGTGGCTTAGCTAGAAGGAAGCTACATTTAAAGACTGCCTTTAGAAAGATTCTGCTAATAGCTTGGCAGAAGACTCCAGGAGAAAGGACTGCTGTGTGACTGAACTTCTCTGCTGGGACTAAATTAGAAGAACTTTTGTATTTAGACCTTTAATTTAGGGTAAAAAAACTAACATACAAAACAAAACAAACAAAAAAAAATGTGTGTTTGGGTTAACTGAACTGAATGGGTAACTGAAAAGTCATCTAGGTGTAAATCTCAGGTGACTGAAAGGACTTAACTGTTGTGAGGTTTAAATTACTTGTAGAAAGATCTGGTAAGTAGGGGAGGTCAGCTAGAAGGAAGCTACATTTAAAGACTGCCTTAGAAAGATTCTGCTAATAGCTTGGCAGAAGACTCCAGGAGAAAGGACTGCTGTGTGACTGAACTTCTCTACTGGGACTATATTGCCCTTCTTCCCTTCCCTCCACCCCCCTCACCCAAAGCTAGTTCTATTTTTATAAGCACAGGATTTGACTGACAACAGGAACTTCCTGTTTAGGGGCAGGAAGTGAGTGATCACAGAACCACCAAGGACCCACCATCCTAGAAGGGCAAGAGTAGCTCTCCGGCCCCCTCTAGCTGCTGGAGGTCTGCCTCTGAACAAGTAAGCTGTCTACTGAGAAATATAGATATTCTTGTCTCAGAACAGGACAATCAGGAGCTTAAAGGGCACACAGGCAGAAAGTAAGGAGAGAGAGAGAAAACAGAGGAAAGAGTAAGGATTGCAAACAGTTATGGGGCCAGAAATAAGACATGATTGGAGTGGTGCAGTGCAGTGGCTGTGGAGCAGCAGTCTCGGGAGATGTTCTGGAGGATGCGGTGTTGTCCCATCTGCAGGCACCTCTCTGGGCTGAGGGAGGAGGTTGCTCATCTCCAGGCTGAGTTGGCCACGATTTGTGGGACCTCCTCTTCCATCCAGGGACCACCAGTGCCACTGCCGTTGCCTCAGAGGTTGCCAAGAAAGAGAAGCGGTTGGACCACAGTGGGCTCAGGGAAGGTGAGGGTGGTGGAACAGAGGCACATCCCTCCAGTTGTACCTCTCCACAATTCCTATGCCATTCTGGCAAAGTGTGGTTCCTCTATAGAGGCACCTACAGTGGAGACCAAGGAGGATGCTGGGAACCTCCACAAAGGAGACCCACAGGAGGGTGGCAGGGGACCCTGCAGGAAAAAAACAACTCCTGGTGGGGATTCCATTGTTAGGAAGGTAGAACTGGGCAAGGAAGGGAGAGGGAGGCAGCCTGCCTGGCGCCATGGCTTGAGGGACAGGAGCGAATCCTCAGGATTGCTGGAGCAGCTGCACAGGGAGGGAGCTGGATGTCATGTCCACTTAGGGACAAATGACCTGGCTAAGAAAGGGATTAGAGAAGTGCAGGAAGAGTTTGTGGAATTGGGGAAGGGCCTTAGTCAAGTAGCACGCACGGTAACCTTCTCGGAGGTGCTACCCATCTATGGCATAGGAGAGGCTAGGGTGTTCCATACCATGGGATTCAATCAGTGGTTGAAAACTGGTGTGGAGCTCAGGATTTGGCTTCATTGGGGACTGGGGTCCACCTGGAGTGCAAGCCTATACTGGCATGATGGGCTGCATCTGTCCGGGAGGGGAACCAGGATCCTAGGTGATAGGTTTAATGCTTCATTGGCAAGCTTTTAAACTAGCCAAGGGGAGGCACTGGAAAGGAGCAGGAAAACCTAGCCCCAAAACAATCACGGTAGTAAGTGTGGCAAGCACCAACATGGAGGTGTCGATAGGAGAAGGGCTGGGGTAAATGGAGAAAGTGACAAAGGCAAGAAGGACAGGATGGGGCAAAAGGGTAAGGCCATCAGGAAATGGAGGGTAATGAGTACCAATGCCCGTAGTCTGGGCAACAAGTTCCCTGAGCTGGTGGCCTTAATGGAAGAGGATGCCTGGATATCGTAGCAGTCACAGAAACATGGTACACAGAGAACCATGACTGGGATGTTAACATACCAGGGTACATAACCTACAGGAGAGACAGGCAGGGAGAAGAGGGGAGGAGTAGCTCTCATGTAAAGGAAGGGATAAAAGCAACTGAACAAAAGAGTAAACAGGGAGGAGAGGAGGCACTGTGGGTCACCTTGGAGACTGGAAAGGGCACCACAATCCGCACAGGGGTGTGTACAGACCCCATGGCAGGGGAAGAAATGGACAAGGATATGATGGAAGGCATTCTTAGAATGGTAGAGAAGGGGAGATACTGTTGATGGGAGACCTGAATATGCCAGATGTTAACTGGAGCACATTTGCTGCAGCAACATCCAAGAGCAGGCCATTCTTGATGCCCTACAGGTGGCAGGCATTAGACAGCTAGTTTTGGAACCCACTCGTGAGGGAGCAATCTTAGACCTCATACTCTCAAACGGGGGCAGTGAGAGGATCTCAGATCTAGAAGTGGCTTGCCATCTGGGGACAAGTGACCATCAAACAGTGTGGTTCACGTTAAACTCAGCTACAGAGTCAAGCCATACAAAAGTGAGGGTACTGGACTTTAGGAGGGCTGACTTTGGCAAGATGGGAGAGTGCCTCAGAAAAGCACTAGCAAACAGGCTAGAAGGAGGTGTGGGGCAACAATGGGGAATTATCAAAACTGCCATCACAGAGGCAACAAGCCTTTGTGTGAAGCAAATAAACAAATCAAAACGAAAGAAAAAGCCACTTTGGTTCTCAAGAGAGGTGGCTGTGAAAGTCAGGAAGAAAAAGATAGCATTCCAGAAGTATAAGGAAACACAGAAGGAGCAGGACAGACAGCTGTACCAGTTAAGGCAGAAAGAAGCAGGAGGGAAGTCAGAATAGCAAAGGCCCAAACTGAGGAAAAGATAGCCAACTCAGTTAAGAAGGGGATAAAGCCTTTATAGGTACATCAGCAGCGAGAAAGACAAAGGGAGGATAGTGAGGCTGAATAGAATAAACGGTGGGTGGGCAGAGGGGACAGTGAAAAGCAGGAATACTGAACGAATATTTCTGCTCAGTATTCACAAAAGAGGAGGAAGTGCCTAATCCAATTAACAGAAGCACTCTTTGATAGGGGGTTGATCCCAGTCCTTTCACAGAAGAAAGGGTTCTGCAAGAACTCCTAAAACTGAAGGTGGACAAAGCAATGGGTCTTGATGGAATTCACCCCAGAATTCTAAAAGAATTAAGGAAGGAACTAGTGAAACCACTGGCTACTCTTTTAATAAATCATGGGAGGATGGTGTGGTACCCGAGGACTGGAGGAAGGCGGATGTGATTCCCCTTCACAAAGTGGGACCAAGACAGAGGCAGGAAACTACAGACCTGTCAGTCTGACCTCTGTGGTAGGGAAAGTGATGGAGTCACTTCTGAAGGAAAGAATAGTTGAGTACCTAGAGGTCAGTGGAGCACAGGATCCAAGGCAGCATGGGTTCACAGCGGGAAGGTCATGTCAGATGAATCTAATAGATTTCTTTGACTGGGTGACCAAAGCAGTAGACCAGGGAGGTGCTGTGGACATGGCCTACCTAGACTTTAGCAAGGCATTTGACACAGTCCCACACAAAAGATTATTAGTCAAATTAACCAGCCTGGGAGTGGGTCCCAGGGTGGTAGCCTAGAATAAAAACATTGACTGGACAACAGGACACAGAAGGTAATTGTAAATGAGTCCACTCTGAAGAAAGGGCGGTTACTAGTGGGGTACTGCAGGGTTCAGTATTGGGTCCAGTCCTTTAATGTCTTCATCAGTGGCATTGCAGAGGGACTGGAAGGAAAAGTATGCCTTTGCAGATGACACAAAGATCTACAACAGGGTTGATACACAAGGAGGCGTGGAAAGGATGAAAAGGGACTTGGCAAGGTTGGAGGAATGGTCAGACGTATGGCAGCTAGGATTCAATGCAAAAGTGCAAAATAATGCACCTGGGAAGCAAGAACCCAGGGAAGAATACACAATGGGTGGGAGGTAGTAACAACAACAAAACAGGAAAGGGACCTGGGGGTAATCATATCAGATGACCTTAAGGTTAGCAAGTAATGTGAGAAGGCAGTAGGGAGGGCTGGGGTATACTGGGATGTGTAGGAGAGGCATCATCAGCAGAAAACAGGAAGTTGTTATCCCTCTGTACAGACAGTTGGTGAGACCCCATCTGGAATTCTGTGTCCATTCTGGAGACCCCATCTCCGTAAGGACATAGACAGGATAGAGGCAGTCCAGAGGAGGGCAACTAAAATGGTGCAGGGTCTGCAAGAGAAGCCGTATGAGGAGAGACTAAAGGAGCTTAATATGTATACCCTTGAGGAAAGAAGGGAGGGGGACATGATAGAAACTTTCAAGTACCTCAAGGAAATCAACAAAGTCCAAGAGGGTAGCATCTTTCAGAAAAGAGACTTGCAAGAACAAGGGACACAATTTAAAGATAGAAGGAGGCGGTTCAGGGGCAATGTGAGGAAGTATTATTTCACAGAGAGGGTAGTGGATGCATGGAACAGCCTTCCTGAGGAAGTTGTGGAGTCTAAAACTGTGGGAGAATTCAAGAATGCATGGGACAGACATAAGGCAATTCTTGTGGGGGGCAGGAAGATATAGGCTGTTGGTTAAATAGGATCTGCGGCCTATCCTGTAGGTAGGGAAATGGGCAGACTAGATGGGCCTAGCGGTCCTTATCTGTCGTCAAAGTCTATGTTTCTATGTTTCTAAGGCAGTTTTCACAAGAGAAAGAGATTTTCCCCAAATGTTCTGGCCAACATTCTCTTTCCCATAAAAAAAAAAAAAAGTGGTTCATGCAATTGTCCAAGGCTGTGTGTGGGTGTTGATGTGTGAAAGGGCTGCCACTACACATTCAGTCACTTCATTGCCAGTCTCTCATTGCTTGTAAAGTGCTTTGGGATACAATGTGTATGAAAAGTACTATATAAAACTTGATTCTTCTTCAGACAAAATGCTCCCTGAGAACCCAAGAAGAAGGGCAATGCAAAATGCTCAAAGCCATTTCTATGGTGATTGGGGGCAAGAGTTAGCAATGCCAATTGTTTGTGCAGTACAATATGTAGGGTTCTGTTGATGTGAAGGTATAATTCACACATTACTATAAACAGGGCAGAGGAAAATGTGTATCCTGATTGTCTCCCAGTCATTCCAACTTCTATAATTAGGTGCCTGAGAACCTAAAGTAACCTCTTTCATATGCCTGTCAAGATGTACTTTGAATGACTGACTTCACTGTAGAATTATTCATGTCTGACTTCTTTAAGGCATTCCAAATGTTTAAAAATGATTATTGGGTGGGGGAAGGCGGTATTCATGAGGAACAGAAGTAGACTATCTGTGAAACAAATGCATGAAACAATACACTGTACTTATTTAACTCTGTTTTTGCCCCCACCCCCCGGCCACTGGTTAAGACCTTCTTCCACCACTGCCAGAGTTTTTTACCTGTCCCTTGAGCCACCTCTCACCTGGTTTCCTGGGACTCTGCAGCCTACCCACAGTACACTGCTGTGTTGCCCCCAGATTGCTCCCTTGGGTAGGGTTTATCTTCAGCACCTCAGCATTTCCCCCCTCTATCCAGCTGCCCACAGTGGAGGTAAAGGCTGGGTGTGTTCCTGGGAGATGATGTTGGAAACCCAACATGGACATGGGGAGCAGCCAGGGCTTCATCCTCCTAGCATGTGCCATTTTACCCCCTGTTTTACTTGTTTCCGGTAGATGGACATGCAGTGATGTCTGGGCGATGTCAGGCATGCTCCCACTCCTGATATGCTGACTTCTCACTCCACCTATCCCCATACTGCAGTTGTCCCTGCTCACCAACCCCAAGCAAATGCTAGGGGTCAGGCTATTGCCAGGCACCACATCCCTCACTCTCTGGAGGAGAAGGTGTTTTGATGGGAACAGCAGGGCAGGAGTAGCCTGATCAGGCTGGCAGGCCCTGTGGGCATCAGATAGTGAAAGGGTGACAAACTGTTACACTTGGCAGTACTTTAACCATTTCCTACCAGTTGACCTTAAAGTGTTACTAACTATGAAGGCAACTACTCATCCACTTTCTCTGATACAGGTAAAAATGTGGACACAACAGTTTTAATAATCAGATGGGGGGGTTGTGGCTTGGCTCCTAGCACGATGGCTGCTTAATCCGTGCACACCACTGACCTGGGGACTAACAGACGTAATTACACCAAACAAAACTACTAAATCAGAGGCTTAAGTAAATCTACCGATTAGGTGTCCTCCCAGGAACAGAACAATCTGCTTCTATTGCCATATATTCATCGACACAGTCCACCAGCAGTGATTGACTTTCCAGTGACAAGTATGGTGCTCAGCAGGGTGCCAGCTGCTCACATGGGTCTCAACATGAAGCAAATTAATGATATGTTTGTGACCCTGATGCAGCGTATGGCAGAAGTCACCCTGGCATCCAACAACACCACAATGGCGATTCAGCAAATGGATGCCAGGGTTTACGGAACTGAAACACAGGTGAGTTGCAACACGGATGCTATTGACTCACTTACTTCAGCTGTGCAGGAGCAGGAATAAGTTGTCCACCAGTTCCAAAGCAAGCTGGATGACGTAGAAAACAGGAGCCGCCGCAACAATCTGCGGCTCCTGGGATTCCCCAAAGGTGCCGAGCAGGGGAATATGTTGGACTTCCTCTACGACATTCTCCCTGAAGTCCTGTGCCATGAGCTGCCACCCGGCCTGGTGACAGAGAGCTCACAGGACTCTGAATCCACCACCCAAACCTGATATACCTCTCATGGCCAGGATCCTTAATTTCGCTGACAAAGAGTGGATTACCTCCAGGGCCCATGAGCTAGGTACCCTGTACTGGCAAGGTCACAAAATATTAATATTCCTGGACTACTCCCATGAGCTGGCAGCCAGGTGAAAGTAATATACCAAGGCCAACCACCTGATGCATTCCCTGGGGATTCAATTTTCACTACATTACCCTGCGACCATGCGACTGGAGGTGAACAGGGCCCCTGTTTCTTTTTCAACTCTGGAGGCACTCATGGACTACCTACATAGAAATTGGCTGCCCTAAGCTAGACCGGAGGCCCTGAACCATCAGAAAAAAACACCCCTGGCCACAGCACGCCCAGAAATAATGAGAGTGTCTTTATCAACCGAACAGAAGGGGAGTCGCATAATTACAACTACAATGGGGTGGCTTTGGGACTTCCAGCCAGATTCAGGAAAAGGCAGCAGTATGGCAAACATGCCAGAAGGGTCCACTCACAGAAATGTGAATGGGAACAGGGCCAATGAAAGAACAATGCACCAAAGACTCCTAACACAAGTATCAGCCAGTTTTTCACCCCAAATAGATATGCAGCTTTGGCACCCATGGGACCAAGTGAAGCCCCTGAATTCCCAGAATACCCGGAGGAGGAGATGGTGCTTGAGGCCTCTGTGACCAAAGCCAAGCTACAACACTGGACTGTGGAGGAGCCTCCAGGCACAGCCTCCCCTCAACCACAGGAACTAATACAACCCATGGATGTTGGCCTTGAGAAGCAGGCACACCTCATGCCAACCAGGAAAGAAGACCTCTGTATGGACACTGCACCTGACCAGACCTAGATAAACATACATACAAACATACCAAGAAGCCAGCAGAAGAAGGCCATTTGATCTATCAAGTCTGCTCATATTGTAGGGTTCACAGCTTGAGCTAATGTCCCTGCCCTCCCTCCCCACTCCTCCCATCCTCCCTACCCAAGATCCTCACCTGCCGCCATGCCTATCCCAGCCTCTCTTAAAGCTGCCCACTGTCTTCAATGAGATGACCTCTTCCAGCAGTGCATTCCAAGTGTCCACCACCCTCTCTGTGAAGAAGTCCTTCCTGATCTCTCTCCTAAACCTCACACTTTCCAGCTTAAGACCATGCCCCCTCATGTTATGGTTGCCACTCAGCTTAATGAGACTCTCCTTATCAACCTTATTTATCCCTTTCAAGTACTTGAAGGTCCCAATCATGTCCCCTCTTTCTGTCCTGTCTTTCAGGAAATACATGTTCAGTGCCCTCAACCTCTCCTCATTTGCCTTACCCTGCTGACTGGCTGTCATCTTTGTAGCACTTCTCTGGACCCACTGCAGCAGGTTAATGTCCTTTTTGAGGTGTGAGCACTAGTATTGAACTCCATATTCTAGATGTGGCCTTTCCAGTGACCTGTACAAGGGCAGTATAACCTCCTCTCTCCTACTACTGATCCACCTAGATATGCATCTCAGCCTCTTGTCTGCCTTTGCTGCTGCTTTCTTGCACTGCGTGGAGTGCTTCAGGTCACTAGTGATCATCACTCCCAGATCCTTCTCCTCCTCTGATGCAGATACTCAGACTCCATCCAGGCAGCACTCTGTCCTGGGATTCTTGGCTCCAATATGCATAACTTTGCATTTCTTGACATTGAAGCCAAGCTGCCCAATCCTGGACCACCTCTCCAGCTTTTGCAGATATTCCTGTAGGTCTTGTATCCCTTCAGCTGTGTCCACTCTCCCACAGAGCTTGTTGTCATCCACAAATAGGCCCATTTTGCCCTTAATGCCATCCCCAATGTCACTATTGAAGATATTGAACAACACCGATAATAGCACTGAGCCCTGTGGGACCCCATTGGTTACCTCTCTGGTGCCAGATAACCCGCCCTCCACAACCACCCTCTGGGTTCTGCCCCTCAACCAGTTTTCAACCCATCTGGCCATCTTTTCCCCAACCCCAAGATCCACCAACTTCCTGATCAACCTTTTGGGGGGCACAGAGTCAAAGGCCTTGCTGAAATCAAAATAGAAGATGTCTACCACTTGGCCCCTGTCTACTGTCTTAGTGACAGAGTCAAAGAAGTCAATCAGATTTGTTTGACATGATCTCCCCCCATGAACCCTGCTGTCTTTCATTCTGGAGACCATGCTCCTCTAGATATTCCACCAACCTTTCCTTTAGTATGGTCTCCATGAGCTTACCCACAAAAGAGGTCAGACTAACTGGTCTGTAATCCCCTGGGTCATCCTTGGGACCGCTTTTGTGGAGGAGCACTACATATGCTGTTCTCCAATCCTGTGGTACCATGCCTGACTCTAGTGAACTATTAAATAGGTCTGCCAGTGGCCCTACCAGCTCCTCAGCCAGTTCCTTTAATACCCTTGGATGTACTCTGTCTGGGCCTGGTGATTTGTCCACCTTCAACGCCAGCAGCCCCTCCCTCACTCTTTCCTCCTTTATGTTCCCCTTCCCCACGTTCTTCTTTCCCTCTTGAAAGCACTGGTCTGTCCTTCTCCCTAGTGAAGATGGAACAAAAGTATTCATTTAGTGTGATGTTATAGGATTTTAACATACTTATTAGATGGTCCCTAATGTAAATGTAAGAAGCTGATGACTTGTAGACAGCCCCTTGAGCGTGGGGTGTTATGGGAAGTTTGCTTGGCTGGAGCAGTGTGTTTAAGATGACTGCACAATAAAGATGAGTAAAAACTCATGCTAGTTTCATGATTATTAGCAAGCAAAAGATGGTGTCAGAAGCGGATATCAAAACCTGAAAAGACGGAACAGAACATAAAAAAGAACTCTAGAAGAAGACAGTCTGGTGAAAAAACCAAGAGAAAAAAAAAAGATGGATAAACTAAATCCTCCGTCAGGTATGCAATTGTCTGGAAATGTAACTGAAAATTGGAAGAGATTTAAACAAAGGGTTAATATTTATTTAACTGCAAGTGGGACTGAAAGCGAAGATGGCAAAACAAAGGTCTCAATCTTTCTACATGTAGTTGGGGCAGATGTGTTAGACATTTACAACAGTTTCAAGTTCAGTGATGGTGAAAACATGGATCTTGATGTAATTATGAAAAAATTTGAAGAATACTTTGTACCGAAATGAAACGTAACCTGCGAGAGATATAAGTTTTTCACATGCGACAAGAAAAAGGGTGATAGCTTTGATCAGTATTTAACAGAGTTATGTTCACTCTGCAAAACATGTGAGTTTGGAGATCTGAAAGAATCATTGATTAAGGATAGAATTATATGCGGAATCACAGACAATGGGCTCAGAGAAAGACTGCTTAGAGAGCAAGATTTAACTTTGGACAAAGCTATAAACATATGTAGAGCTGCTGAAACTACTGCATCACAGGCTAAAGAACTGAACAAAGAAAACGAGGGCGCTGTGCATGCACTAAAGAAGCTTGAGATAAACAAGAAATATTTTTCTAAAACAAAGCAGCAGAAGGATCAGCAGCCTAATCAGAAAACATGTGGTAGATGTGAAAATAACCTTAAACCTAAAGCTTGCCCTGCCTAAGGGAAGTCCTGGTCCTGCAGTAAGTGTGGCAAAAATAACCATTTTGTTAAATGCTGCAAAACAAAAAGTGAACAAAATAAAGTTCACACTGTCGAAGAAAATGAGCCAGAAGAGTTCTTTGTAGATACTGTAGAGCTTTGTGTTTCTGTAAAAAAAATGGATTGTACCTTTAACTGTGAATGAGACTATCATACCATTCAAGCTTGACACAGAAGCACAGGTAAACCCGATTTCATTGCAAGACTATGAAACTCTGCATGTAAAATCTAAAATTCACCCAGCCAAGATAAAAGTAACTGGTTATACAGGAGAGAATATTCCAGTGAAAGGGAGCTGCATGGTAGCTCCGAAGCACAAAGGCCAGCAGTTCAAGGTATCTCTGTTAATTGTAGAGAAAGATGTGCAACCAATTCTAGGCACAAGTGCCTGTGGAGAAACTCAATTTAGTGAGAAGATTGTTTGTCGTGACATCACAAGCTCAAGCTAAATGTGAATCATTATTTACAGAGTATAGCCATGTGTTCAAAGGTCTGGAATGTTTGCCTGGGGAGCACAAAATAAACATAGATGACCAAGTGCCACCCATAATACACCCCTGCAGGAAAGTGCCATTCGCACTGAGGGGCAAACTGAAAGAAGAGCTGAACCACATGGAAGCCACAGGTGTAATCAAGAGAACTGATGAACCTACAAACTGGGTAAGTTCTTATAGTTGAGAAGAAAAATGGCCAGCTCAGAATATGTCTTGACCCCAGAGACTTAAACAGAGCTATAAAAAAAGAGCATTTCAAGTTACCTAGCAGAGAAGAGATAATGTCAGTTTGCTGGTGCTAAATGGTTTCGCAAACTGGATGTTTCTTCGGGATTTTGGCAAATGAAGCTAGATAAGGCTAGTTCAAAGTTATGCACATTTAATACTCCAGAAGGAAGGTACAGATTTCTTCGTCTGCCGTATGGGATACTGTCCACTCCAGATGTTTACCATAAAAGAATTCATATGATTTTTGAGCACATTCCAGGTGTTGAAACCATGATGGATGACATCATTGTGTGGGGTTTCACAAAAGATGAACATGACTTCAGATTGAGACAAGTGCTGGATCTGACAAGAAAAGCAAATCTTAAACTCAACAAATAAAAATGTGAGTTTTGTGTAAAAGCACTGACTTTTGTGGGTGATATTGTTACAGATCAGGGCATTAAACTTGACCCTAAGAAGACATCTGCGATAGTGAATTTGCAAAAGCCTAGCTGCAAAGATGATGTCAGGAGGTTCTTAGGGATGATTAATTACCTAGGGAAGTTTATCCCTCAACTTTCAGCATGATTAGCCCCACTCAGATGGCTGTTGGAGCAGAAAAATGAATGGATGTGGCCACATGAACAGGAGCAAAGCTGGAAAGATCTGAAGAAGGCTATTACAGAAGAACCAGTGTTAAGATTCTATGATCCTGCTAAAGAAACAAGAATATCAGCTGATGCTCCACAGTTTGGCTTGGGCTCAGTACTTCTGCAAAATTATGAAGGAATCTGGCAACCTGTAGCATACGCTTCCAGAGCCTTGACGAGCGCTGAGACAAGGTATGCCCAAATAGAAAAAGAGTTACTAGCAATAACTTACACTTGTGAGCGATTTCATCAGTATGTGTGTGGTCAAGCCTTCACAGTGGAAACAGACCACAAGCCTCTAGTAGCTATAATGGCCAAGTCTCTAAATGACTGTCCAATAAGAATACAGAGAATGCTAATTAGATTACAAAAGTACGATGTCCAGTTGATCTATAGTCCTAGAAAGTACATGTACGCTGCAGAGACACTTTCACATGCTATAGACAAGAGTGAAAGCCCAGAAAGTCAAACAGACAGAGAAATAAAGGCATATGTTGACATGATCATAACCTATTTTCCTGTGTCCAATGAGAGACAACAGCAGATCAGAAGAGAAACAGAGACAGATGAAACAATGAGAATCCTGAGAAATACCATATTAAAGGTTGGCCGAAGGAGAAAAGTGCCTGTCCGTTGTCTATTCGTGATTTTTGGATGTGTAGAAGTGACCTATCTGTTGTCAATGACATTATTTTCAAAGGCAACAAATTTGTTATGCCAGGAAAACTTTGCAAAGAAATGCTACACAAAATACATGAAGGGCACTTAGGAGAAGAAAAATGCAAGCGAAGAGCCAGAGAAGTAATGTATTGGCTGAGAATGAATCAAGATATTGCCTAGGTAACTGCAACCTGTGAATTGTGTCTCACCTACAGACCAAAGCAGCCAAGCCAACCATTATGTCCTCATCCAGTGCCAGGCAGACCATATCAGAAAGTAGGTGCTGACTTGTTTGAGTGTAATGGGAAAGCCCATATAGTTGTAACAGATTATTACTCAAATTATCCAGAGGTAGCAACACTGCCTACAACTACCAGTAAAGCTGTAATCACCTGCATGAAGTCAATCTTTGCAAGACATGGTGTTCCAAACAAAGTGTTCACTGATAATGGTCCACACTGAGTTTAAACAGTTCGCCTATGAATGGGAATTCATACACAGTACTTCTAGTCCCAGTTTTCCAAGATCAAATGGACTGGCAGAGAGCTCAGTAAAAACTGAAAAGTCTCATGAAGAAAACACATGATGGAAAAGAACATTTTTACAAAAGCATACTGATCTACAGAAGTGCACCATTACAGAATGGGCTTTCTCCAGCACAAATACTTATGGGAAGGAGGATCAGGACAAATCTACCAATACATGAAAAGCTTCTGAAGACTCATGTCTCAGAACAGGTGAAACACAGCAAAGAAAAACCAAAGGAAAAGCAAAAACAGTTACATGACAGGAGAGCAAGAAACTTATCTGATTTAAGGCCTGGAGATCAAGTGGGCCTTAGAGACTACGACAAAAGAATGTGACTGCAAAGGGGCATTGTACAAGCACAAATTGCACCAAGGTCATATCGGATTGAAACAGAAAGAGGAGCGGAGGTGAGGCAGAATCGTGTGGATTTAAGACTTCTGCCAAAGGTTGAAGATGCCAATTTGACTGAAGTTGACTTACTAACATTCACAGCAGTCAGTCAAGACAACACCAAGGAGACTGATAGCGAGGACGATTCGGAGCAGTGTGCATCCACTGAAAAGTCACCAGAGAAGAAAACGAGACCCAAAAGAGAAATTCAACGTCCAGAGAGACTGATTGAAACTTGTTAGATAAGTACAGTGGAGTAAGTGGTAAAGACTCACTAGAGAGTGAAGTACTAGTGACCTCTCCTCTCAAGATTACGTTTAGTTTAATTTGAAACCTCAGTTTGTAAGAAGTTAAAATAATAATGATAATGATTCAGCCAAGTTACTGTAAGCCTATAATTCAGTTTAAAAATAATATAGAACTTTTCTTTAAGTGAGGAAGATGTGATGCCAAATGCCCTTTGGGGTAACCCTTGCCTCAGTGTTTGCGCACAGAGGTTCTTTGTCTTTAAAATAGTTTTTTATTTTAATGGATTCACCACAACATAACCAAGACACACTGTCTTAGGGTAGCTGGTTCATTCCACTGGGGTGTCAAACAGACGAGGCATACTGATGAGTCCTGGTAGGACGAAACACGTGTCTATGTCATCTGTTAGCACCCTTTGCAAACTGTGTGAGAGGCCTTTCCGCACCATGCAATTCTGCTTAAAGTTGAACCAGCATAACATTCTGTAGTGATTTGCATATGCAGCTCATGATGCTTTGCTTTCTGTGGGCATGTGTGATTTTGTATTTTCTTGAAACTTGGCTTTCCAGCCAAATGCCCTTTGGGGTAACCCTTGCCTCAGTGTTTGCTCACAGAGGTTCTTTGTCTTTAAAATAGTTTTTTATTTTAATGGGTTCACCACAACATAACCAAGACACACTGTCTTAGGGTAGCTGGTTCATTCCACTGGGGTGTCAAACAGACGAGGCATACTGATGAGTCCTGGTAGGACGAAACACGTGTCTATATCATCTGTTAGCACCCTCTGCAAACTGTGTGAGAGGCCTTTCCGCACCATGCAATTCTGCTTAAAGTTGAACCAGCATAACATTCTGTGGTGATTTGCATATGCAGCCCATGATGCTTTGCATTGTGTGGGCATGTGTGATTTTATACTTATTAGATGGTCCCTAAGGTAAATGTAAGAAGCTGATGATTTGTAGACAGCCCCTAGAGTGTGGGGTGTTACGGGAAGTTTGCTTGGCTGGAGCAGTGTGTTTAAGATGGCTGCACAATAAAGATGAGTAAAAACTCATGCTGGTTTCATGATTACTAACAAGCAAAACATTTAGTATCTCTGCTTTTCCCCATTATCCTCCACCCACTCCACCCCTGTCTTAAGTCAAACAATCCCTTCCTTCTTGTCCCTTTTCTCACTTATATAGTGGAAGAAAGCCTTCTCCCCCTTCTTCAATTCCTTCAGCTATCTGCAGCTCCTTCTGTGCCTTTGCTCGCCGGACTTCCTTACTTGTCTCACTAGCCAACCTTAGAAAATTTTCCCTATCCACCTCTCTCTTGGTCTTCCTGAATTTTCTATAGGACAACCTCTATTCCCTTACTGACTTGACAACCCCAGAACTGAACCAGGTGGGCGCTTTGGCCCTTGTGTTCTTCCCCTGAGCCTAACGCACTCAACTGTGGCAACCAGTATTCCTTCCTTAATGATGGACCACCTTTGGTCCATGCTTATATCTGCTCTGATTCCTACCAGATGGCTCCTTAGCACTCGGCCCATTTTCCTGAAGTCCACCCTCCTGAAATCCAAGATTTTGGTCTTAGTCAGGATGCTTTCCCTGCCCATATCCAACTGGAACCACACTGTGCAATGGTCACTTCCACCCAGTGGCTCCCTGATCATTATTTCCTGTACATGCTCCCCATTTGTGAGCACCAGATCAAGAATTGCCTCAGCTCTTGTTGGTTCAGTGATGTCCTGAGTCAGGAACCCACTCTGCAGTCCTTCCAGGATCACCCGACGCTTAGCACATTGTGGATGGTATGCTCCAGTCCACCTTGGACAGATTGAAGTCCTCCACAATTACCACCTCTCCTTTCCTTGCAACTTCCAATATTTGTGAGATCAGTTCCTTTTTTTATGTTTGCTTGCCCGCATGCAAAGGAAACATTATGCGACAACTTAGTAGAGAAGTGGGCTGTGGAGGTGCGGCAGTGTGGCCGCCAATGCCAGCACTACATTTGTGGGCTTGGCGGTGTACACCCAATACAGGCACAGTGTCCTGATGACATTGGTTCTGCAGAAATGCCACCAACTTGAAATGATTTGGCCACTGCAATGATGGGCCACCTTGTTAGTGCAGCATCAGCAATTCCGCTGCAATGAGGGAGCGACCTGTCATTGCAGGGTGGTACCTTGCATGGTGAAACATTTCCCCCGAGCATTTCCCTAAACATGGCGGTGGCTTCCTCAGAGTCCCATGAAAGCCAACTGATGGGGCTGCCCAATCCCCCTGTCAGCATGACCTCGATCGAGTTCATTTGCCGACAGGGGAGCCCACTCCCAGTTGGAATAATGTACCCCTCCCCCAATTGTTGTGTGCCGAGGGGGTGCCCAATCCCCCTCGGCATCATGTCCCCCAAACCATCTTTATTTGCCAACAGGGGGCCCAATCCCCATCAGCTTAAGTCCCCCTTCCCCAAAACACAGGTGGCACACTGGGAGCCCACCCCAGTGTGCACAAATGAAGCCTGCAAAAAAAAAACCTTCCTGCGACATCCTTTTTATTATTTTTGCCCCTGAAATAAAGAAAACGGTCCCTCACAGTTTTTTGTGCCCCCTCCCACAACCCGTGCCCACCCACATTGCACCCACCTCCTCACCCCATACTTACCTCCGGAGCCCTGCGCGATGATCTTCGGTGGACCGGGAACACGTCTGCGCTCTTCAAAGCTGACTGCAAACTGAAGAAATGCTGGTAAGCTGTATAATTGCATAAATACGGTTTTTTCAACTTATGTGGATATCTCGGCCATTTATTTGACTTTCGCCACCAAATTTTCAACATGGGGTTATTGGGACCCCTCCTCATGAATACAGTCACTGTCATGGCGTTATTCAGTCCAGAAAGGTGATTTCACGGCCACTATGTGGAATCACCTTTCCAGACCAATTAGCGAAACAACAGTGCCACTGTTCATGAGGTGGGCTCTCAAAAAGCCTATGTTGCAAATTTGGTGAAAAAAAAAAAATTACTGTTTTACGAGCATGCATTGTGCAGTTTCCATGCAGGCTTGTAACTTCGTGGATTTGTAATATTTTCACTCCAGATTTTCAACATTGGCATTTTTTCACACCTCCTTATGAACAGTACAGCTGTCATTTTTCATATCCTGCCTGAAATGTGCGTTTACACAACTGGCGC
Organism: Neoceratodus forsteri; assembly: GCA_016271365.2. NCBI lineage: Eukaryota > Metazoa > Chordata > Ceratodontiformes > Ceratodontidae > Neoceratodus > Neoceratodus forsteri. The sequence continues at coordinate 92,740,739 of CM028136.1, forward strand.
CGAATAGCGTGGTTGCTGTGGGAAATTAATGTTCGGGACAGATTAAGAAAATCATAGTGACAGTGTTCATGAGCAGAGATCACAAAATGCCTATGTTTACAATTTGGTGAAATAATTCCACTAAATGACTGTGTTATGCGCGTTTCCACGTACGCTCGTAACTCCGCAAATTTGTAATATTTTCAAGTCAGATATTCAACTCTTGTATTTTTTCACACCCCCTTATGAACAGTACAGCTGTCATTTTTCACATCCTGGCTGAAATGTGTTTTTGCACTTCCGGCACAGAATTGCGCGGTCACTGTGGGAAATCAGTGTTTGGGACAGATTAAGAACGAGCAAGTGAGAGAGGGGGACTGAGTGAGCTCAATGGAGCTCTGTCAGGACTGCTGTGGATTTCTTTGTGGGCAGAAAAAGGCGCCAACATGGGCAGGAGCCCAGTACAAAAGGGCAGCCTGCAGCACCAGGAGAAGCAGAACGAGCGAATGAGAGCGGGGGAGTAATTGAGCTCAACGGAGCTCTGCCAGGACTGCTGCAGATTTCTTTGTGGGCAGAAAAATGGCACCTATGCAGACAGAAGCCCAGTACAAAATGGCAGCCTGCAGCGCCGGGAGAAACAGAACAAGCGAGTGAGAGAGGGGCAGTGAGTGAGTGAACTCAATGGAGCTCTGTCGGGACTGCTGCAGATTTCTTTGTGGGCAGAAAAAGGCACCAAAGCTGGCAGGAGCCCACTACAAAAGGGCAGCCTGCAGTGCCGGGAGAAACAGAATGAGCGAATGAGAGAGGTGGAGTAAGCAAGCTCAATGGAGCTCTGTCGGGACTGCTGCGGATTTCTTTGTGGGCAGAGAAATGGTGCCAATGTAGGCAGAAGCCCAGTACAAAATGGCAGCTTGCAGCGCTAGGAGATACAAGAACAAATGAGTGAGAGAGGGGGAGAGAGAGAACTCAACAGAGCTCTGTTGGAACTACTGCAGATTTCTTTGTGGGCAGAAAAAGGCACCAACGCAGGCAGGAGCCACAGTACAAAAGGGCAGCCTGCAGCGCCAGAAGAAACAGAACGAGCGAGTGAGAGGGGGGAGTGAGCGAGCTCAACGGAGCTCTTTTGGGACTGCTGCAGATTTCTCTGTGGGCAGAAAAAGGGGCCAACGCAGGCAGGAGCCCAGTACAAAAGGGCAGCCTGCACCACCAGGAGAAACAGAACGAGCGAGTGAGAGAGTGGGAGTGAGCAAATTCAATGGAGCTCTGTCAGGACTGCTGCAGATTTCTTTGTGGGCAGAAAAAGGTGCCAATGCAGGCAGGAGACCAGTACAAAAGGGCAGCCTGCAGCGCCGGGAGAAACAGAATGAGTGAGTGTCAGAGGGGGAGTGAGCGAGCTCAATGTAGCGCTGTCGGGACTGCTGCACATTTCTCTGAGGGCAGAAAAAGGCACCAATGCAGGCAGGAGCCCAGTACAAAAGGGCAGCCTGTAGTGCCAGGAGAGACAGAATGAGCGACTGAGAGAGGGAGAGTGAGGGAGCTCAACGGAGCTCTGTCGGGACTGCTACAGATTTCTTTGTGGGCAGAAAAAGGCACCAATGCAGGCAAGAGCCCAGAACAAAAGGGCAGCCTGCAGCACTGGGAGAAACAGAACGAGCGAATGATGGGGGGAGTGAGCGAGCTCAACGGAGCTCTGTCGGTACTTTAGAGTTGCCCAGCCAACCACTCAGGGTCCTGTGTGTGGTCCTATATTACAACAGGGTCTCTGGGGTGGAAACAAAGCAATGACTGGATACTTTTAGGATTGTTGTAATAATACAGATTTAGTTGTTCTGTTTATTTCTCTTACTGAGCTAAGTGCTGAGCTATACTGTTAGGATTGCTGTAATAATACATATTTATTTGTTCTGTTTATTTCTCTAACTGAGCTGAGTAACTCTTGGAGTGCAATACAATTTCTAACTGGGCTAAGTGAAACTATGAGGGCTGAGAACAAAAAGTATGGTAGCTGAGGGGTGAAAAACAGACAAGGAGGCTTTAGGATTACTACAGTAATATAGTATCTAACGGATGAGATATGAGACTGAATTAACCCCATCGGCAAGGGGGCAGTAGGGGAACTAGTGTGGGGGGAACAGAAATTTGAGTAAATAGGGCCTAACAGTTGTAGTAGGGTACAGAAACTGGGAGTAAGAGCCCGTAACATAAGATGGGGGCCAAAATGGGGCAGGTGCTGCATGTCAGTAGGGAGGGCATCTTTGGAAGGGTGGTGGGGTGTACAGGGTGTGGGTCCACCATGATCCTGGACTGGGCTTGCGGGGGGTGTATGGTCTACAGACAACTGGCTAGTTTAGGGAGGAACTGTGGAGGTTAGGAGGAGTCTAAGTGGCAGGGCAGATGAGTATGGTAGGCATCCTGGCTGGGGGAATAGGGATAGCAAGGGGGGATGGGGAAGAACAACTAGGGACTGAAACCGACCGCAGTATCAGAGGCACTAGCAGAAAAGAGAGGAGAAGGGGTGCCTGCTGGGGGGGCCTCCTGATGGAGGAGGAAGAAACCACGAGGAGTACCAGGGAGAGAGCAGATGGCTGCAGGTAGGGAAGGACTGGGGGGCACGTGAGAGCAACAAGTAGAGGGGGAAATCGATAGGGGAAGAGATGTAGGTGGGGTATTGACTAGGAATAGATTTGAGCCTCTGCTATGGGAGAGAGAGAGAGCAGAACATACTGAAGGGGGGACAAGTGGCAACAGGTAGGGAAGAGAGAGGACAAAAGGGTAGAAGGGGGCTAGTAAGGAAGGAGGGGGGGTGACTGGAGGAGAGAAGGCTATAGGAAGGGGGAAAGGATGGGAGGTCCCATCACTATTGGGGTCGAAGGGAATGGGGGCTCTAAATCGACAACAATGGGGATAGAAGAGGGGTTGGAAATCAGCAGGGGAGGAGGGGAGGTTGACATGGGAAGCCCAGTAGGAAGTAATCAGGCTGGAAAGGGGTTCATGGGGGATGGGAAAAATAAGGCAGAGAAAACGGGTGAGTCAGAAGTAGGGAGTGCAGATACAGAAGTCACAGAGGGTGCAGCTGGTGGGGGTTAGGGGCAGGGAAGAAAGAATACTGGGGTGGTGGAAGGGTCTTTAGAAGGGAAAGGGGGTAAGAGATGGGGGGTACTCGTTCTGGGAGATTCTATACTGAAAGGGGTGAGATGAGGCGGAAGGGTGGAAAGGTACAGCCATATTTCATGGGTTGAAGCTATCTCCGGGTTGATTGCAGGAGGGGCAGGGCAGGCACTGCTCAAATGTGCAGCGAGGAGGAGGAAGAACCTCATTTAGTGTTGCATGTGGGTACAAATGACTTGGTGGGGGAGACTGTTGAATCAGTGAGGGGGAGGTTCTAGGAGTTGGGCAGGCAGTGTTAGTGGGTGGGGGAGTCGGTGGCATTCTTGGAGGTACTCCCGGTACCATGTGCAAGCATGGGGAGGAAGGGTAGGATCCAGGAGTACAACAAATGGCTGAGGGATTGGTGCCACACCAAAAATTATGGGTTAGTGACTAACTGGGGTAGGGTCTAGGGCAATAGTGACTTGTACACGGGGGACAGGCTACACTTGAGTGGGGAGGGGAGTATTAAAAGTGGGATTACAGGGGGTATATCTCTATTAAGGTTGATTTAAACTAGTGTGGAGGGGGGTGGCCAAAAGACTGAGGTTGGTAAAAAGGTCCGGACAGGGGAGCCTAATGAGCTTACCGCTCCCCCCAGATGTAGGTAAAGGTGGAGGCATAGTAACCCTGGGAGGGGGCGGGCAGAGTGGTCTGAGTGTAATACAGAAGGCACCACCAACCGGTAAGAATAATGAGGAAAAAGGGTGCGGACTACTGGGAGGAGGGACACAGGCCAAGGAGAAGAATGAGAAGGAGGGGTACGGGTGGAAGGTGGTCTCTCTCAATGCAAGAAGCCTGGGGAACAAAATTGCAGAGCTTCAGGCGCTCCTTTCAAATGGGAAGGTGGACACTGCTGCAGTGACAGAGACTTGGGCCGCAGAGTACCATGATTGGGACTTGGCAATCCTGGGATACAGGGTATACAGGAGGGACAGGGGGGTTGCACTGTATGTGAGGGAAGGGATCAAATGCATAAGGGATGAGGGAGAAGAGGAGAGGACAGAGGCACTTTGGGTGCAGCTCCTGGACTCCAAGGGCAGAAAGCTGAGGCTGGTAGTGGTGTACAGACCACCTGTACAACCCAGGGAACTGGATAGGGAGTTGGCCGAGCAGATAAGGAGGGTGTGTAGAAGGAGGAGTGTGGTGATAGTGGGGAATTTTAACCTACCAGAGGTTGACGAGAACACCCCAGCCACTAGCAGTACCAGGGATCAGGTGCTCTTTGATGCATTCCAGGAAGGCCTTCTGACACAATTGGTAAGTGGGCCTACAAGGCTTGGTAACACTCCGGACCTAGTACTGGCAAATGGGGAGGTGGTGAGGGAGGTAAGGGTGGAGGACCCACTAGTGGGTAGCGACCACCAAACAGTGTGGCTCGTTCTCATGCTGGGCAGGGAGACAGGAGGCACGGGCACTAAGGTGGTGGACTTTAGTAGGGTGGACTTTGGGAGGATGGGATCAATACTGCGAGGGAGACTCCAGGATACAAGGCCGAGGATGGATGCAGAACAAAGTGGGGAGTCATAGAGACTGAGCTAACAGAAACCACAGTAGCCTGCACCAGGGTCAGGAGTAAGAAGAGCAGAACCAAGAAACCATGCTGGCTGAACAAGGAAGTGCTGCAAGGGGTGAGGGCATAGAGGGCTGCATACTGGAAGCACAGGAGAAGAGGGAAGGGAGAGGATAAGGAGGCTTACAGGGAGTTGATCAAGGGAGGTGGCCAGGAGGGTGAAAAAGCTAAGGCCTCCAGGGAATTAAGGTTAGCACAGGGCATAAAGGGAGAGGGAAAGGACTTTTTTAGGTATGTCATGGAAAAGAGGAAGTACAAGGAACATATTGTGAGGATAAAGTGGCTAGCAGATTGGGTGGAAAAGAGGGAGGAGCAGGTGGAAATTCTAAATGAGTACTTCTGCTCCATTTTCACTAAGGAGAGGGATGGTCCACTACCAGCATGGACTGGGGGTGGGGAAAGGGGGGGGGAGGAGACGGACAAAGTGATCCTAAGGAGTAGGGTGCTAGAGGGGCTGAGGGCACTAAGGGTGGACAAGGCACCAGGTCCCGATGGCATCCACTCTAGGTTGCTAAGGGAGATGGCTGAGCTATTGGCTGAGCCACTGGCAGATCTGTTCAACACCTCCCTGGAAATGGGGTGTGTGCCCCAGGACTGGAGGATGGCCCATGTGGTGCCCATATACAAGAGTGGACCTAGGGAGGAGCCTGGAAATTATCAGATGGTCTGTCTCATGTCCATAGCGGCTAAGCTTATGGAGGCGATACTGAAGCAGAGGCTGGTGACATTCCTAGAGAGTAATGGCCTCCAAGATGGCCAGCAACACGGGTTTGTCTCAAGGAGGTCTTGTCAAACCAACCTAATAGAGTATTATGACTGGGCGACAAGGGAGTTGGACAGGGGCCATGCAGTACATGTCCTGTAGTTGGACTACAGTAAGGCCTTTGATACAGTGCCTCATGGGAGACTGGGGGGAAGCTGATGGCAGTGGGGGTGGGGAAAAAAACTGACTAAATGGATAGAGAACTGGTTACACGGGAGGGTGCAGAGGTTGGTGGTGGGGGGAGCTCTTGGCACCTAGAACAGTGACAAGCGGGGTGCTGGAGGGGTCAGTGCTGGGCTCGGTGCTATTTGGGCTTTTTATCTCTGATATAGCACACGGAGTGGGGAACAGGGTTAGTTTGTTTGCAGATGATACCAAATTGGGGGTGGTGATGGACAAAGAGGACTGATGGGAAAAACTGCAGGGGGACCTAACAAAACTAAAGACATGGTTGGTGGAGTGACAGCTAGGATTCAATGCAAAGAAGTGTAAGGGGATGCACTTCGGGGCTAAGAACCAGAAGGGGGACTACTGGTTGGGGGGTGAGGTTGGGGATCACAGAGGAGGAGGAGAAGGACCTAGGGGTGTTGGTAACTAGGAGCATGAACAACTCAGCCCAGTGCAGGAGATCAGCAGCGAAGGCAAACAGGATGCTGGGGTGCATCACAAGGGGGTTCTCATCCAGACACAGGGATGTGATCCTATCTCTCTACAGATCATTGGTCAGACCGCACCTGGAGTACTGTGTGCAATACTGAAGGCCATACCTGAGGAGAGATATAAAGTTACTGGAGGGGGTGCAAAGGATGGCAGCAAAAATGTTAAAGGGGATGGAAAGAAAGGAATATGGAGTTAGGCTGAAGGAGCTGAACATGTACACACTGGAGGAGAGGAGGGATGGGGGGGATATGATTGAAGTGTTTAAATACCTGAGGGGGTAAATAAACCTAACATCAAGGAGGTGTTTAAACTGAGGAGTGGAAGAGAGATGAGGGGGCATGGACTAAGGTTGGAAGGGGGAAGTTTCAAGAGGGAAATGAGGAAGCACTACTTCACTGAGAGGGTGGTGTCTAGTTGGAATGCGCTACCAGAGAGGGTGTTAACATGTAGGACAGTCAATAGTTTTAAGAAGGAGTGGGATAAAACAAGTGGAAGAGTCAGGGGGGCAGGGGCAAGGGCTGGGACAAGCGGGGGAGGAGGACAGGGGCAGCTGCAATCTAGGGTGCTAGCTGCATACTCAGGCAGACTTAGATAGACTGATTGGTCTGTTCTGCTGGCAGATTCGTATGTTCATATGTATATGTTCATATGTAAAATCACAGTGACCCTGTTCATGAGCAGAGGTCCTAAAATGCCTATGTTGAAAATTTGGTGACAAAAGGCCACAAAATAACTGCGTTACAAGCGTGTGTTGTGCAGTTTTCATGCACCCTCGTAACTTCGCAAATTTGTAATACTTTCACTCCAGATTTTCAACATTGCCAGTCTTTCAGACCTTCTTATGAACAGTACATCTGTCATTTTTCACATCCTGCCCGATATATGCATTTACACATCTGGCGCAGCACAGCGCAGTTGCTGTGGGAAATCAATGTTTGTGACAGATTAAGAAAATCATAGTGACAGTGTTCATGAGCAGAGGTCACAAAATGCCTATGTTTAAAATTTGGTGAAATAATTCCACTAAATGATCATGTTACGTGCATGCGTTGTGTGGTTTCCATATATGCTCGGAAGTTTGAGCATTTTTTAATATTTTCACTACAGATTTTCAACATTGCCATCTATTCACACCTCCCCATGAATGGTGCAGCTGTCTTTCTTCACATCCTGCCCGATCTGTGTTTTCGTACATGTGGCACACAATGGCACGGTCGCTGTGAGAACTCAAAGTTTGGGACACATTGACAACATCACAGTGCCACTGTTCATGAGAAGAGGTCCTGCGCTAAACCCGCGCAAATGTGTTAGCGCTGAGCAAACAGTTCAGGGAATATTATACAGTTTTGAACACTGTACTTTCCACATGCTCTGCTGCCTGCAGCTGTACTGGGACAACATGGCATAGGCACAGATGGTGGTGGTGCTGCATGCAACTGTCACACTGTAGGTCATCCTACAGTACACAGCAGACACTACAGTAGCAAGGGGGCCAGTAGTGTGTGGACACAGTAATGCCTATGGTGTGTAGGGCAGTGCTGATGACTGCACTATACACAGTGACAGGCCCAACATGCAGGCGTTTACTGATAGTGGACATTACTGATATGCCGTTGTGTGACCCACAGATGCTGCACCTCTGGTATGGGATGCTAACAGTGACATATACATGTCTGGCTGTGTGTGCTGTGGCAGTTGTACAGCTATGTGGTATGTGGCCAGGGGGCATATATTATCAGAAAGGCACACTGGTGTTGGGGTATTCCCAATACTGGCCCATGTGCACTGCATGATGTGTTCCAGCCTTGTGGCCACACCTGGTCTGTGGCACAGCCTGGCCACCCGTACACTCTCCCCTCAACATCCTCCATGCCCACTGTGCTGCATGTGTATGCTGGCATCTGTTGATGTCCACAGAAGAGTGGTCCACAGGTGTGTGCTGCATGGGCACACTGCCATGCTGTCCACTGGCAGCAGGGTCACCACTTACTGCCTGGCATGGCTGGGACTGGTGGCAGATGATGACATCATTGTGATGCCATCAGTGAGCAGCGTGTTTCCTCTATGTCTGGCTTTGTCTATGTGTCATATTTATTTGTTAGGGTCGCGCAAAGCTGCGCAAACACCGCACAAAGCCATAATGTCATGCAAAGCTGATTGCCCAGGGTTAAGACTACCTTTCCCTGGGCAGTAATGTGCACCTCGCTAAGTGTCATGCTAAGTCACGCAAAACCACTTTGTGCGGTGCTAGTCGCTGAATATAGCATTGTGCCTGTATTCATGTACACACCCATTCAGTTTGCCCATTGCATACATTATGATTTTGCCTGGTGCTAATGCAGTTTGCGAGTGCTATTTGGCCTTTTGAATATAGCAAACCTCTGCTAATCCTGCGCTAAACCTGTGCAAACAGTTTTTGCCCAGCACAAAGTTTTGAATATCTAGCCCCATGTGTTTTATACACCACACTCCAAACTTTAACTTCCTACAAAAAGAAATTAATCAAAATATTTAAACTTTTCAGGCAAATAACACTTCCTTATCAAATCATATTAGATGGAATAAGTGGAATAATTTCATTTTTAAAGTAATTTGGAAGAAAATGAGAATCAAGTGGACACAGGACTATATTGGATTTTGTCTACCAGCTCTTCTTCCTCTGGCACTTCTTGTTCAGATCCCAAATCCATAGGTAAAGAAACATTTTTTTCATAGACAGTCCTTGCAACATCGATGTCTTCAAAAAAAGTAATCTTCACTTTGAAAAGTAACCTTTAGCCTTGCAGGGGCTTGTAATACTGCAGTGACTCCAGCCTGACGAAATTCGGATCTCAAGTTCAAACAGCATTTTCTTCTTCTCTGTGTATTTAGGCAAAGGTCTGGATACAGATGGATCTTATTGACCTCATAGAAAAAACTCTCTTTAACCTGGCAGCATGCAGCATTTTATTCCTTTGATCCATAGATGCAAAAGTGCAAATAACATATTGGGGGAAGGATTCTGGAGCATGATTTATCCCTTGTTTGAGTCTTGATAGTGGTCTGAAAACTGACTCTAGCAACACTTGCTGATCGGGTGAGAAAGCCATCGTTAAAATTTTCTCTACCTCGGTCTTTAGCTCTGAACTAGGGATATTCACTGTAAGTCCAATCAATCTCAAGTTCTTCATTAAGAGCGTATTCTCTATCTTTTCTAATTTTGCCGTCGTGTTTATTTGTTCATGAAGGGAAGCATTTACCACTCTCTCCACTGTCAGGACCCTTGCAGCCTGTTGTTCTGTTTGTTTTTCAGCAATTTCAACACATTCTTTGACTTTGGAAACCCTTTCTTCTATGCTCACACAACGCTGGGAAATCTCAGAGAGCGAAGTTTGCATCTTCATGAATGAGTCTCTTATATCTACTTGTAACTCCATCAAAAAAGCTTGCAAAGAAGCCAAAATCAGCTTCTGTGGGCTCTTTGCCTTAGGGCCTGGCACAGGATGCTGCATTGCTGGAGAAGACGTCTCTCCCGTTGGGAGCTGCACACTTGCTGCTCCCCATTGCGGAGCGGCCTCCCCGGTAATTGTTTTGGGAGAAAGAGATGTATCCATCTGCTGTTCTAGCTTCACTGTCCCCTTCAACTCCAGGCCTCTTTGTCAACAGGACAGGTAAGTCAAGAGTACAATAGAAGAGGCAGATTTAGCATTTGCTATAGTAGAGCGGAGTGAAAATGTGAGATCAGTTCCCTGTCCCTCTCCTCATCTTGACTGGGTGGTCTGTAAACCACCCCCAATCTCACCTTTCACCTTGTATTGGACTTTAACTGAACCCATAATGCCTCCACCTTCCCTTCCTCAGACTTCTCCCTCATGCAAGTTATTCCCTCCCTGATATAAACTGCCACCCGTCCCCCTTCCAGACTATCCTGTCCCTCCTGTATAGTTCACATTTATCCCCTCTATGTGCACCCCTCCACATACCCTTGTTATGTGTTCCTCACCCCCTCCACCCTTTGCTAACTGTGTTTTTGCCCCTTCCACCTCCTCCTCCCTCCAGACCTCTTCCATCAATGTGGAGGGGGGGGGAAGTTCACTGACCACTTCCTCCTCTCAGAGTCTGTGGGCCTGCACGCCCACTGCCCCCCCTCAGTAGTTTAAATTAAGTGTAGTGGTTATGTATTCCCCCAGTTTGTCCCTGAGTACCCTCAAACCCTCCCTACTGAGGTGTAGCCTGTCTGGTGAAAAGAGTGCTTTGTTTGACCAGGTATCCTTCCAGTCCCCAATACAGATGAACCTCTCTCCCTGCACTATTTCCTCAGCCAGTCATTAAAATTCTCTATTCTTCTTTTCCTAGCTGTGCTAGCCCTTGGTACTGGTATCACCTCTGAGAAAGCCAGTGAACTTCCTTCCTCCCTGCAGATCTTCCCTAACTCCCTGAACCTGCTTTGTACTATCTCAACCTCCTCCCCAGCTAGGTCATTGGTTCTCAAATGTATAACTAAATTAGGTTTTCCTCCAACCTCCCTTACTATTTCCCTTATTCTTGGGCCCACCTTCCCCGCTGTCATCCCTGGCATACAAACCACTCTCTTACTTGCTTTCGAGTCCCCTTTCCTTCCCCAGTGACTATTCCTAATTATGGAGTCCCCTATGATTGCCACCCTTCCATCCTCTGCATCTGTGCCCCTATCCTTCCTTTTAAGAATAGATAAGTGTCCTTTTGTTTTTTGTGGATCAGAGCATAGGTATGGGCTGGAGGGGAGGGTCTCCTGAGGCATAGTCATTTTATGTTTTTTTACCAGTGTGAGGGTGATAACGGGGGTGTATTTTGTGTCCTTGCCCCTCCAACAGAAGCAGCCATGCATACAAGCCTAGTATTTATGCCCTGCTGTAAAAGAAAATACTGCTGGGATACTGTACTATTGGTGGTACAGCAATACTGTTTTCCTGTTTTTTTATTTCTCAGAGTGTCAATAACTGATTTATTGAACAAGGCCTACCTTTTGAGGTGGGGAGGGGATGTTAGGTTGGCTGCTCGATGGTCGGGTAACCAGTAGAGGCCCTAATGTGTTGTAACTAATGCTATGATTAGTTTATGCACAAATTTCTTGTGACATGTGCTATGACTGCCGATTCATTTGGAAAAGCTTAGTCCCCCTGTTGAGGTTCCCTCCTTTTGCTTTCTGTAATTATGCAATTACAGTCAATATAGTTTGGGGAAGCTGATCCGGTGTGAGATGGGGACCCTATCAGATGTTTTCATGCATTGGTTACCTGTTTTCCTTACGCCACATCACCAGGCTCCCTCATGCTTCTAACAACTCCTGCTGCAGAGCCATAGAAGGAGAGCACTGGGCCTGTCCGTGGGTCTAGGATGCCTACCCAGTCCTTTGCTAAGAGCTGTGGCATGCTGATTGCCAGCCTAACCTTATGAGGGGGCTGCATGTCAAATTCTTTCCCCTTCCCCCTGCTCCAGCTGGAGGGTATACAGAGGGCAAATGATAATATCTGGTATGATGGGGGTGGTTAGGGCTCTGTGTTTCCCTCCCCAATCTCAATTTCCATCATCGATCTGAGACTAGGTTCTCTTCAGTATAAATGGTAGGATGAGTGTCTGCACCTACAGACATGTTACTGTGTTACCCCCTCAACCCTTATTTCTGCCAGAATTCACAATTCAGCTCTGCCCTAGGACTCAACTGGCAGCTATTGCATTGGTGTACAAACCTGGAGATAGCTGACTCCTCGGGAAGACAAAGGCTTGGCTGAGTGCAGCCTCACACACGTCCCCACATTGCTAGCACACTACACAGGAATGAGACCCCTGGACACCAGTGGATCCCCACCCTTCACCACCTCCCCATTGGAGGGGTGGGTTAGGCCGGAGAGGATCATGTGTCCTCAGCCTGTTAAACTGACCTCGGCCTATGCACGAATAGGCATACTAACTGTAAATAGTTTGTACTACAGTATTCTCTTACTGCTACTGATGTTTATTTACTGTTGCACTCTGCTTGTTTACAGAACAGTATATAATCAATTCTATGACAACGTCTGCCGATTTTATGCCTTATTGCCCGCTGCTCTTTTCACTCTCCACTCCTTGCTTGTTCTAACTTTGGGTATAATACATGGGTTTCCGCTCTTTTCAGCTGTTTGCACCATACATACATTTACCGTTGCCTATTTGATCATGGATGAAGTATTCTTTGTCACCTGGAATGTCGGGGACTAAATACACCTGCAATGTGGAAAAAGGTGCTGACCCATCTGAAGAGAGCAAAGACTCATGTGTACTTTTTACAAGAAACGAAACTGACCAAGGGTGATCACACATACCTGGTGAAAGACTGAGTGGGAACTGAATTCCATGTGAGTGTCCCCATTAGGAAAAGAGGGGAATTATATTGATACACAAAGCTTTACCTTGGTCCTTAATAGCAAATCAGATCCTCAGGGTAGGTGGGTGCTAGCATTACTCGACACCCCCAATGGTCACATCCTACTGGTAAACTTATATGCACCGAGCAAAGATGACCCCACCTTTTTCCTAGATTTGACAACTAAGATCGATGCTATGAGTGAACCCGGTATACCTATCATAGCTGGTGGGGATTTCAACTTAACATTAGTACCAGTTATTGACAGGAGTGACCAGGGTAAAGAGACACACCTGAGAGGAGTGCAGGCCATAACGAGGACGAGCTCCGAATTCCGCTTGGTTGAGATCCGGCGCCTATTACACCCCAAGGAGCGTGATTATACTTTTCAATCCAGGGTGCATGGTGCCTTCAGCAGATTAGATTTCTGGCTGATATCCCAAACCATTACCCAACGTGTCATAGATTCTAGTATCCTCCCCACTATCATCTTGGATCATGCCCCAGTGCAGCTGCTGCTGTCCTGGTGTCCCCACCCTCGTTCTCCCACTTGGAGGTTGGATCCTCTCCTAATTCATGAACAGGATATTGTAGAATGGGCCAAGAAAGAGACAAAACTTTTTTTTACAGGAGAACCCCATCTCTGATACTGCAGCCCAAAAAACCTGGGAAGCATATAAAGCCAACGTGAGGGGGAAGAAAGACCATAGAATACACTGCACATAGGAGGAAGGATAGGGAACAGGAACTGGCTACACTAGAAGGGGAGCTAGCCACAGCAGAAAAGGCATTTAAGGCCATGTCCCACCCCACACCTCATTTCACTAGAGGCCGTCAGGTCCTTACACTCTGTATGAAAAGAAATGAGCTTCTGTCACAAAAGGCAGACTTGGCCATCCTGATGGTTTGTCATACCTATTGGGAGGGAGGGGCCAAAAGTGGGAATGTACTTGCATATCAGCTCTGTAAACAACAAGAAAGTAGATATATTACTGGTCTCAAGGACCACCAAACAGGGAAGGTGCAAACTAAACCACAGGAGGTAAACGGTATTATGTCTGCATCTTATGCCCAGTTATACACCTCCTCTCGTGCAGAAACCCAGCAGGAAACACAGGCATTCCTAGATACCCTATCTCTGCCCAAGCTTGCTATGCAACAGAGGGATACCCTGTAGGCATCCCTTACTACAGAAGAGGTTCTAGCAGCCCTGATGTCTCTTAAAAAAAGTAAAGCCCCTGGTGGGAATGGTTTAACCCCACTGCTCTGTCAAGTTTATGTTTAATCAGAGAAAATGGACACGCTACTGCTCACACTTTGAGAGGCAATAATAACTGTCCTCCATATGAAGGGCAAAGATCCATCAGTGGTGGCCAGTTACCACCCTATATCCCTTACAAATACAGATAGCAAAGTCTATGGTAAAGTTCTGGCCAATAACTTGATAACTTGCTAGGCATAGACAAGGTAGGCCAAGACCCATTTAATTGTCTCCCACTCCTAGTGGGTTTATTTATTAATATAATATTTACCATTTGAGAACAGATATACATCCAATTCCTTTTTAAAGGAGTTAAATGAAGTTGCTTCTGCTATATGTTTTGGAAGACTAGTCCATATATGAGAAGATCGTGTATTAAAAAAATTTAAATGTCTATTAGTTTTTGTAATATTCATAAGGATTTGTTAGTCATGGGATCTTGAATTAAAGGTTTTATAGTTCCTAATTATATTACATTGCTCCATAAGTGTTTCGTCTTCCAAAATGTGAGATGAGAATAATAAATCTCCCCTAATTCATCTCAATTCTAAAGGATACAGATTTAATGCTAATAATCTGTCATATACCCTATTCTGTAGTCCTTTTATGGATTTGGTTAAACGTCTTTGGACTCTTTCTACTCTAAGTATATCTTTCTTTAAATAGGGGCTCCATATGGGGGAACCATAATCCAAAAGGGGAAGTACATAGGTCTTATAAAGTTTAAGCACACACTCTTTGTTCCTTGATATGAATCCTTTTTTGATGGAGTGAATAATGCCGTTACATTTCCCTATCATTTTTGACATATGCATGTTGAATGATAATTTTGAATCTATCCAAATACCTAGATCCTTCTCTAAATTACTATTTTTTAACATTTTGTTATTCAAAAAGTACGGATACTTGGGGTTATTTTTTCCAAAATGAATCACTGCACACTTATTCTCATTAAATTTCATACCATTTTGTCTACCCCATTCTTCTATTGTACTTAAGCTGTTTCTTAATTCTTCAAAATCACCAACAGTAGTAACTTCCCCACCTATTTTGGTATCATCGGCGAATTTAGTTATATGGGATTGAACCCACTTTTGCCCTCCCTGATTCATCCATCCCAGGTCAAATTTACGCAGGACAGATACAGCAGTGACCATTTATGGACACTCCTTAATCTTATCCATGCAGCCAAACAGGTCAACACTCCTGCGGCTGCCTTAGCAATAGATTTTAAGAAGGAGTTCAACTATGTTGAATGGGACTACCTCCACACTGTCCTCAAATATCTGGGCCTCAGATCCCATTTTTGGGTAGCCATCAGGGCTTTATATGCATCCCCTCAAGCATGGATGCTAACCAACTCCCTACTATCTGGCCCCTTTCAACTTCATAGGGAGATGAGGCAGGGGTGTCCAGTTTCACCCCTGCTATTCTTATTGGTGGTCAAACCATTGGCGTCTGCCATCCATCAAGGGCATCCACATAGGGAAGTCCCACTACTCTACCTTGATGTATGCAGATGATTTGCTGGTCCCCTTAGAAGATGCACAGCAATTAATACCCCCATTATTGGATCTTCTAGAAAAATGTGCACACATCTCCGACCTCAAAGTGAACCAGAACAAAACAGAAATACTCACCCTCAATATGAAATGTCAACCCTGGTCCATAACCAGCCTTAACCTTCAAGGGTCACAGGATTCCATCACATACCTCGGCGTCAAAGTTGGGGCTGATATGGACAAAATGTGAGACAAAAATCTAGGCCCCCTGCTGATTGAATGTAGGGGGGAGCTGGAGAGATGGAACTGCCTACATCTCACCATGACTGGTAAGATTGCTGCCTTTAAAATGTCCATGGCACCCACATTTTTCCACCTCATCTCCCACATCCCCTTATACCTTTCCCCTCAGTGGTATCAGAAGATATCTAAACCGAAATGGGAAGCTGCATTAAATATACAGATCTCGGATACTCAATGGGAACAGTGCTAGACTATGAGGCATACGACACATAGGGATGCTAGAATCAGGTTAATACACAATACAATTCTACACTCATGGTACAGAGCTCCTGCAGTGCTTAAAAAGGCAAAACTTTTGACTCAGGATAACTGTTGGTGCTGCCAACAGCAAAGGGGAGATCAACTCCATATCCTGTGGCAGTGTCCTTCAATCGCCTCTATTTGGACACAAATCTCCCAGAAAGCTACTGCAGTAGGATTCTCCATCGGCCTATGCCCTTTTCAGCCCCATTGTTGTTGCTTGGCATGAGATCGGAGGCTCCACATCTTGCTTCCCAGGAGTTTAGATGGCTCCTGCTCCTATGCATGCAGGTGAAACGTATAATCCTTAGGAACTGGAGCAGCCCTACTACACCCACTCTTGCAGAAGTCTTTTCAGCACTCGCAGTAGTATATGTTAGATACTCACATCTGGTGTCAGGACAGGCAGTGAAATTTCAACAATGTTGGCCATCCTATCTTCCATATCTGTCTCCCAGAGCAGGCATAGGTTGAGGCTAATTCCAGGACAATACTGGATTACCAATAAATAATGAAACACTGTGTGAATACCGACTTTTTCTTCTTGAAGCAGGATAGATAAATAGCAGTTTTTGATGTTCCGTACATAGTTTTCTGATGTTTTTTCTGTAGTATATATCTCATTAAATTTGTGTTTATCTTTTAGTTGTGAGTCTATCTTACCATGCTGAGATTATGTTGTGGTGACTTTTTTTTTTCAGACCCAGCACCAGGAGTGACCACTGAAAGGTACACCATTCTGATTACATTAAGCCATGAAACGGATTCAGTAGTGGTACCTCCTATTTGGTCATTGTCACCAATCCTACGTTAGATAGGTGCTTCAAAATTGTCTTATTTGGAAATGTTTTCTTATGACCTCTTCTAACACATAGGTCTATCCGTATAATGGTCCCACTGTGCGATACAATGATGGTAACCTATTACCAGCTATGTACAAGTCCATGCAAATGTATGTTGATCTGTTTGTTTAAAAATCAATAAAACATTTAACTGAAAAAGGAAAATAATCAGGATGGGAACAGAAGAGAAAATTGGGACAAAGAGCCAACTAGCTCACAAATTTAAGGATAATGCTGGAGGGAGTTGTTGTTATGTGTGGTCAGAAGTGCACTGTGTGCAATAGATAAAGAGTGAGGCCAAAGACCAAGTTCAATATCACTGCCCAAGGCCCCTACGATTGAATGCAAACCGATGACTGTTAGCATTATTACTGTTATAGCGAGGTAGTACTGCTGTTTTGCTCAAAATGAGACATTAATACCATTTTATCTTCCTGCTGTGAGCTGTTGATGGAATATTAATGAGGTGAGCAGCATTTGTTTAGTTGCTTATTGGCATAACCAGAGTGCATTTACCCCCTTATTTTCATAACTGGAGTGTAGTTCTCCTCATTTGCATATTCCAAGTGCTTTTTCCCATAATTTGCACTTCTGCTGTGACTCTGTAGCCAGATAAAGGCACTCTAGATATGCAGGCTGATTGGCTATGACGGTGTCACCTTAATATAATTAATAATACATAGACTCCAGTGTCTAACACTTCACATACTGTAATTGTGGCAAATTTCACTTAAAGGGAAACACTCAGCAATAAGAGCCTCACACCCAAGTGTTTGACTTCCCCAATTTACACTTTGTGTGCAAAAGCAGTTTTTTTTACTTAAGGTTGTTTTGTAAAATGAAATTATGTCGACCAGATCCTGCTGCCACTACCATGATGCAATCCCTACACCCTTGCCTTTTTGCAAATGGCAGGTGGTATGCTGTTGAAGCTGACAGCAGTATCAGGTGGGGACTGGGTTTGGGGAGGACTAGGTTACTCGGCACAAGGGCTCAGGTTTAGCTGCTCTGCACAGGGGCACCCAAGTAAATCTGAACACAGGAAGCAGTAACTGTAATGTCCAATACCAGGAATGGGATTCTAAAGTGTGGTTTTTATTCACATCCAAACTGAACAAACAAAGCATAGACGGACCCCCATGGGGCTACATTCCTGGTAATGCAGATTAGAGTAACAGTACACTTCAACACTTCAGCCCTCAGGCTCCGGACCCACCAGGCACACAGCCCAGACTTGCATGCTGCTTTGGGTACACAGCCCGACTTGTACACTATTTGGGTTTTTCCTGGCCTGGCTCCCCTGCCAGCCACTCGAACCCTGTCCATATGGCAGTGGACACATTTTCCTGGTGGCTCCCTAAACCACCTTAGAGCTTTCAACTCCTTAAGGGAAATTTCCTTTCAATCCCACATCTGGGTACTTCCCTCAGCACTGGCCAAGTGCCTGAGGCAAAGTAAAAGGGCCATAGATCAAATCCGTAGAGATGAACCTGGTTACTAAAGATGGGGGGGGTCTCCCACCTCTAGCTTTCACAATCCGTACCCGGCCATTTCTCTGGACATTAAACAACTCTTTTTGAAAGCTTGGCAATGTAGATTAAAGGGTAAATGTATAGCACATCTCCTCTATGTGTCTTGACTTTCCCCTTGTACTAGACTCGAACATACTTAAACATCTCCTCCTGAAAAGCTTGGCAGTGTAGATTAAAGGGTAAATGTATAGCACATTTCCTCTACATGTCTTGGCTTTCCCCTTGTGCTGGACTTGAACATACTTTTACTTTGGCTTAGCCTGTTCCTTTAGGCCTCCCACTAATTAAGCAGTCCAATCCCCACTTTAACAACAGTTCAGGTGAAACATAGGCCTTATGACAAGAGCAGAACTCACCCTTTGGTTGCAGGTGCCCCACAGGAGAATCTTGACAGCTTCTGGTGCCACAACACAACTTAGAAAATAATGCAGCTTCTTCCCTAGCCGGAACCAGGAGGTGCCCCTGGAATAACAGGCAAACCTTTTACCCCCATCCCCTCAGGGATGGGGCACAGAGACCAGTAACAGCGGTCTCCACCATTTTACGAACAGCTTACTGTGTTCCTCTCGTGGCGGAAACACACACCTTTCCCTAAAAGTAGCTCTACATCAGAGCTTTAGGCTCCAAGAGCCTGTGCACAGACTGCTGTGCTCCTCCCTTCAAGACTGCTCACACGCAACTGCTGCTGCTCACTGTTCAAAAACTCCCAACATTCTAACCTAACTCCCATCTGCAGATTCCAATGTGGCTCATGCAGCTGTGATAGTTATATGGTGATGTCATCCCCCAGTCTCAGCTGAGACTGAGAACAGAGTGAGAAAGTGTGAAATCCGTTTACCTGGAGTTTCACAAGCTGCCTTCCCTGCCTACCACTAGGTCTTACTGGTATTCCAGTAACCCCGGGTAACAGGGGGGGTTACAATGACATTTGACATCTATAACCACTATGGCCACATCCCAAGATCCCCCACAGCTGATGTCATAGCTGGACGGCAGTCATCGCAGGTTGAGCTTTTAGAAAGCTTTAGATCTCTTTTCACCAGTACCTAAGCCAACAGCAGTTACAAGTTGTTTATTTAGTATCCCCAGTACTTTTCTATACTTTTCCAAAGATTGTATAACCATTCCACAGCAGTCTAAAGTTCCTTCTTTGGTGTTTCAGCACTTTCCATAGTATTCCATAGTTGTTACTTCAGTGTTCCTACACTTTCCCATAGCATTCTGAAGATGTTCTCAAGTATTTCAGAGTCCACAATAATCCAGAGTTGTTTCTTCAGCATTCTAGCACTTTTCCATAGCATTCTGCAGCTATTCTTGAGTATTCCAAAACTGTTCCACAGCTATCTGGAGTTGCTTTGTCAGTATTCCAGTGATTTTCCATAGAATTTAGAAGCTGCTCTTAAACCTTCTAGAGCTAGTATTCCAGGGTCTTTCCACAACATTCCAGGGCTGTGTCTTTAGTGTTGTGGTGAGCATTTTGATAGCATTTCCTAGCTGTTCTTGAGCGTTTCATATCCTTTCTACAGCAGTTCAGAATTGTTTCTTCAGTGGTCTAGTGCTGTTCCAGCACAATTAAAGCTGTTGTTGAGGGTTCCAGAGTCTTTCCATGGCAGTTTGAGCTATTCTTCAGTGTTCCTCAACTTCATCAGTAGTGTTCTGTCTTAGAGATCGGAATTCTCTTCCAAATTTTGTTTAGTAGCTGAAGCTCAAGAGGTTGGAAAGAGTCAAAAGACTGACTCTCTTCAATGAGAGATTGACATCATAAGGGACTAGTCATTTGGTGGTAGTTTGTTAGAGCAGCTTGTACAGTGAAACAGTCCCTGAAGCCCATTCTATTTAAGTGAGTCTGGTAGAATTGGAGCTTTCCCAGCTCATTATTTAGGAGCTTTGGGATATCCAGTTGCATTAGATGCTTTCGTCATCAGTGACTTCATCCCAGAGGAGGTTTTTTTCAGCCCGTGACTCAGAGTTTGATTGCCCAGGGGTAGGGGTCAAAGCAGTAGACCGTCAACAGGGATGGACTTCTCATGGCTGTAGTTGATCAACGGAGGGGCAAAAGCACACCACTACAAATGGGCTTCAGATATCTACAGTTCAGCATTGGGTAACCTCTTCATGGGAAATACTGGCACCAAGGGTATGCTCCTAAGGCTGAAATCTAATTTTTGTGGGTGGCCTATTATAAGACAGACAGCCAATGTGATGACAATGATGTAGCACAGGTCATGTATAAATGCTATTTATCCATGGGTCTTTCTGACTGACGCTTCAGTCCAGGGGCTGGATTTTCAGAGTTCTGGGACCTCATCCACAGCCATACTTTTGTGGTGCAAAGTGGGCATTGTGATGGCACAGGGAAAGTGGCAGCCAGCCAGGCTAGTGTGGTTGCTAGTATGTTGATGGTTTGCTGAGCACTTACAGCTCACTGGCAACAGCACTACCGATAACAAGACACATTGCCTCAAACTCTGCTTACAAGCAGATCTACAGGGGGTGCTGGCTTGCAGATTGGAATGAATGTCCTAGCATGAGTAGGGCTTACAGTGCACACAGCAACACTGATCATGCAAAGTGCAGACCATGGCTAGGGAGAGGAGATCCACTGGATACCAAGGAGTGCCAATGAAGCATCCAAGTGCTTTAGAGAGCCATGGAACCACCAGGAAGGAATGGGCAGGTGCCAAGAGGGCACCTTAAAGGTGCCCCATAAGGGGGTAGATAGTACAGGGTGAGGAGTTGGAAGGAAAATGTTGGTGGCAGTGTCAGTATGTCAGGGCTCAATGCATGGCTAAGTGCCATGTGATGGCACTGTGCCATTCTCACATCAGTGTGCCTATGGCTAGAGCCACGTGAAATTCTTTTTTATACTTTTTAATTTTCTGAAATTTCATGTTATTTCTTTTTATTCATTGAAAACGTAGTTTTATTTCTTGTTATCACACTTACATTTATAAAATACCTCAAAATTACCTTATATACACTACCAGAATAAATGGTTTAATACCTTTTATTGGACCAACAAGGATGTTACAAAAAGAACAAAGGGCTTTTGCTTTCGGACCAACAAGTCCTTCTTCAGAAGCCTAATGAGAGTTATTTAGAAAATCCCATATTATTAACACTTAGAACATGCAGAAAAAAACAGAAATAATTCTCATTGGTTTAAAACAGGCCTTCAGAAATAAAGTGACATTGGAGAGCTTGAATATCTAAAGTGTGATTTCAGCCGGACCAAACTTAAAGGTCAAAGGTTGTCCAGAGATAATAGCAGGCAGAGAGTTCAACCCACATGTATTATACCATATATCAGTCTAATGGATAAAAAAAAAAAAGATTCTTTGCTCACTAAATTATGTGTCAAATGAACCTCCAAAAAGACATAGAGGATAATGGCTGAGGTGCGATTGTTAACCACGTTGTAATCACCTCAAGTGGTTGCCATGCCGACCGTGTAAACCTCAAGAGTGTAGCTTGAGAGGTTTACAGTCACCATGGCAACCAGGAGAGGTGATTGCAACGTGGTTAACAACCACACCTCAGACATTATCTTTTATAGTATCTGGGGTAAGCAATCTCAGTTTTTGAGAAAGACATCAATCCCAATGTGAGCACACCTTGATACCACCAATCTATGTTTTTGCCCCTACCTTACAAAGCAAGTCATGACACAGCATTTTTGATGAACAAGTAAATTTATTTTCTTGACACCACATCAAAATACAGAGAATAACAAGAAAAACTTCAGTTAATTTAAAACTATTGATTATTGAAACAAGTGAACTGCTTGTTCGCGTGGATGTCATTACAGAGAAGCTGCTTCAGACTGAAATGCGGTTGGTCAGCCCTGATCCCATGTTTTTCAGAGTATGGGGTACGTTAGCTACATCGGCCTGAGGGGTTGTGGGAAGCAAGCTGCTGGCAGGCACGGCGATTCAAGTAAGAAACCCGGAAAGGAAGGATAAAATAAAGATTACTGCTGGCTGGCCATTGTTTATGGTTTAGAGGCCCCGCTTAAACTGCTGAAACAGGATGAAGTTTGAAAGCAGCTGCATGCTAAAGCTCCATTCTGAAAAAAGAAAGCTGACAGTAACTTTGGTTCTATTTTGTAATCTCACTGGTCTGATGTAAGCAAGAAAGGTTTACAGCTTTGACATCAGAATGATGAGATTACAAGATAAAAAAAAAGAATAGACAGCAGTGCATAATAAATGCTTCCCATACATTATACATACTTCATGAGTGAGGTAACAGTACATCAGTAAGATCCAGCTTCAACTCTGCTCAGAACTCGGTTTGTGAATAGAGCCTTTGATAATAATATGACCCTTGAGAAAACAATTGCTTGCCAAAATGTAACATATAGCCAAGTAAATAAATAATAAAAAATAAGCCCCAAAATTACAACATCAGAAATTATCTTTACAGGGCATATAGAATGATGAAAGTGATGTTTACCCAAAGTGAGTAAGTGTATCACACTGATGAAAGTACAACTGGCTGGAGATATATTCCCAACATACTCTCAACAAGCTATTTTGTTCCAGAAACCTTAAGCATTTGTTGTAACAAGATTTTATACATGATAATATCAATTGTCAGTGTAAGTGCCAGATACAAACAAGCATTTGTCAGTGCCGAATGTTGTCGCACTGGCATTGGCAGTGGCGGAGCTAGAGACGCATAATAGGAATGGCAGTGAAGTATTGAAGTGTGCCAACCCACCCCTACCCTGTAGAGAGTGATAGGCATGGGGTGTGTCTTTGGGGCGACAGCTATAATGCTCAGAGCATTGTACCTCACCCTACCCTGTAGAAACTGACAAGTGTTGTGGTGTGCTTCAGGGTCTTTGGGCATCATACTTACCCCATTCCATAAGGAAATACGATGATGTGGGTGCAGTATAGGAGGGTGGGGTTAAATTTGTGGCCGAACAGTGCAAGACACACCACGATGCCTGTCAGTGGCTGCAGGGTGGGCGTGGGGTGTGGAATGGCATGAGCATTACATCCAATGATCCCAAGTCACAGCCCTGACACCTGTTAGTCCGTAGCGGGTGGGGTGCTACAGTTGGAAACCCTAACACCGTAGGCGTGTAGTGGTAGTTTCACTCCACATTTACAACATGGGCTGCTTCTCAAGCCACCTCATGAAAAGCAGCACAATCACTTTGTTAGTTGAAATGTGGTTTTGCACAGCAGCTGTGCCATTTAGTGACAGAGGGACGAAAACACAGTTTTGGGCAGGATGAGGAGAATGACAACTGCATTGTTCATGAGAAGGTGTAAAAAATGGCAACGCTGAAAATCTGGAGTGGCAATATGAAATATTGGTGAAGCAATGAACATGCATACAAACTGCGCAACAGACGTCCACAACCCAATTATTTGTGGGAGTTTTTTAGGCACATTTTCAACATAGGTATTTTGGGACCTCCCCTCATGAACGGTAGCGCTGTGATTTTGTGAATGTGTCCCAAAATTTCCCAGAGCGAGCATGCCATTGTGCACCACAGTTGCAGAAATGTGTTTTGGGCAGGCTGTGAAAAATGGCAGCTGTACTGTTGAAAAGGAGGTGTGCACAAACACCAGTGGTGAAAATGTGGCATGAAAATATTGCAAATTTATGAAGTTACAAGGCTGCGTGGAAACTGCGCAATGCACACTTGCAGCACAGTCACTTTATGGACTTTTGGCACCACATTTTCAACATAGGCATGTTAGGATCTCTGCTCATGAACAGTGTCATCGTCATTTCCTTAAAGTGTCCTGAAAACTGATTTCGCACAGTGACCGTGCAATTCTGCACTGGACGTGTGAAAACACATTTCAGCCAGGATATGTAAAATGACAAGCTGTACTGTTCATAAGGAGGTACAGAACAATGGCAATGTTGAAAATCTTTCCCACATCGACCGCACTATTCTGCGGCGGATGTGCGAAAACACATTTTGGGCAGGATATGTAAAATGACAGCTGTACTGTTCATCAAGAGGTGTGTAAAAATCCCAATGGTGAAAATCCAGAGTGAAAATATTACAAATGCACGTTACGAGCGTGCATGCAAGTTGCACAACGCACACTCATAACACAGTCATTTTAAGGAGTATCGTCACTGAATTTTCAGCATAGGCATTTCAGGACCCCTGCTCATGAACAGTGTCACTGTCATTTTTGTAATCTTCCCCGAACACTGATTTCCCACAGTGACTGCGCTATTGTGCGCTGGAAGTGCAGAAACACATTTTGGCTAGGATGTGAAAAATGACAGCTGTACTGTTCACAAGGAGGTGTAGAAAAATGACAATGTTGAAAATCTGGCATCAAAATATTGCGAATTCGCAAAGTTACAAGCGTGCGTAGCAACTGCGTAATGCATGCTTGTAATATAGCCATTTATTGGATTTTTTCCACCAAATTTGCAACATAGGCTTTTTAAGCTCAGGAGCATTTGGGGACATCCTATCGGTTAATTCCACGGGCTCATATGCAACTTCTGTATTTACAGCAGCAGGTGAAGCGGATTTATTTCAGTATTCCGGAATTGTATCTAGCTATGCAAATGCTGAGACTGCAGCAGGGTATACATTACCGGAAATACTAGACATTAAAAAAGCTTTCATTGATTTGGAAAGAGCCATCATTAGAGGTCACAGACATTACTGAGGTAAAACAACATTAGAGGCATACCTCAAGGTGGGATGGTCACCCAGAGGCTTACGTGTTTTAAATCAGCCTGGTTACGGATGGGACAGAGTTACTTTTGTCTCCGATTGGCAGAACTCACTCCAGCTTGGGACTAATGCTTTAATGAACTCTGTAATAAGAGATTGTGATGCACACAGAGAGGAGGTGACTTCTGATATTAAAAATAAAGAAGAACTTGTCACCCGCTTTAAGGAACATCTCGATTTCAGTGCATGTGAAAAGAAATTAAAAGATAACATCCAGAGGGAAGAGAGTAAGATACGAAGGATTAAATAACATAAATTTGAGAGAAGCAGGCTTGATTACCTAAACAATCGAGTTTGGGATTGGAACCAGAACAAGTTCCAACACTTGAAACGCAAATGAGATTCTTTTGGTCGCAGGAGGGGTGGTACTAATTCTGCCAGTCAACCTAAGTCCATATTATGTAATAGAAGTAATTCACCATATTATACCTCAGCCAGTGAGTCAGAACAGGAGGATTTTTTTGAGGAGGACTTTGAACCACTCGACAAACGATGGACAGTACAGTTTCAAGAGCCAGTCTTGGAACAGAGGAATCTGAGGGCCAAGCATTCAGCGCAGGTGACAACCATCGCAGGAACAAATCCACCAGAAGGGGTGGTAGGAAGCATAGGAGTTAAAACGAGGGGCAGAAGGGGCAGATAGTGCCTCAGAATATCGTTATCAACATTTCTGATGTTACATTGAATGCGGATCAACTTGCAGTTCTCCAAAAGGGACTATCTTTTGTACCTACACAAGACGCCAAACATTTTGAATTATATCTGGACCTTCACCATTTCACCAGGAATTTTAATTTAAAGGCAATCTTCAATAAAACAAGTATGGGTTTGGGACCAGCCGGAACAATTGGGGAGGTCTGTGATACATCATCGGCTACAGTGGAGGTAAGCCAATTTAGCCCCTCATCTACTTTCATGCCCCCTTATAGTGATGCAGTCAAAGTCTTTGAAACCATCTGTGAGAGATAATTTAGAACTCTTCTTGATCAGGATGCTTCATCCACTTATATTAACACTTCTACAGTGGAAACAGAGGTTACTCAAGAGCTTGGAACAAAATTCTGACTTGACTATTAAGCCTGCAGAAAAAGAAGGATCAGTGGTGGTGATGAATACATTGAACTATATTACTGAAGCAAAAAGACAACTTAACGATGTGATTTTTAACCAGCCACTGAACGCTGATTCCTCAATGGTCTTTAAACAACTAATAGATACATTTCTTTATGAAGCTGAATGTGAGGGCCTAATTGATCACGGGGAAATGTTGTTTCTAAATGTAGCTAACCCTGTACTAGCCAGTTTTTACATGTTACCAAAGATTCATAAGAATTTGTGGGATCCCCCTGGGTGATCCATTGTGGCTGGTATAGGCTCATTATTAGAACCATTATCCAAATATGTGGATTTCCACATAAAAGATTATGTGGCAGCTTTGCCATCATTTATTAGGGACATAGGTCAATTTCTGGAGATTATAAATAATACGCAGATAGAACCTGAATGGTACCTGGTGTCCATGGATATAGTGTCTTTATACACTAACATACCCTATGATGGTGGCTTAGTGCATTGGACTATTACTGGTCCCTAGATGCACAATTGACCAATGGTAAAAAAGAATTTTCTCTTGGAATGTGCTGAACATGTCTTGACAAAAAACTATTTTATTTTTCAGGATACTTTCTATTTGCAAATTAAAGGAACAGCAATGGGTGCAACCTTTGCACCCAATTATGCTAATCTTTATTTGGGTCAATGGGAAAAGTACACTGTCTATGATAGACAAACTAACCCATTTTATGATAAAATCGACAGTTACTAATGTACTAACATACTAATTGCCAGCAGATTAGGCCTTACGGTCTATCGAGTCTGCTCGAACCTCAGATCCCTAGTTGGGTGCCAAGGCCCTCCCCATCCTTGTGTTCCAGAAACCCCTATCATACATCCCCACCCCCTGGGCCAGGCCATCATCTGGTACATCCACTTTCTGTGTCTGTCCCACCCTCTCTTGAAGCCCTCCACTGTGGATCTCTCAATCAGCCTGCCAGGCAGTGCATTCCAAGGGTCCACCACCCTCTCAGTGAAAAACCTCCTCCTCTTTTCCCCCCTCACCCTTCCACCTTCCAACTTCAAACCATGCCCTCTGGTGATACCTCCCTGCTTTAGTCTAAAGATCCCCTCCATGTTTACCCTATTTATTCCCTTGAGGTACTTGAAGACCTCAATCATGTCCCCCCTGTCTCTCCTCTCCTCCAGTGAAAACAGGCAGAGCTCCTCAAGTCTGTCCTCATACGTCAAATCCCCTAGTCCTCGTATCTTCTTAGTTGCCCTCCTCTGTACCCTCTCCAGGAGCTGTATGTCCCTCTTCAAGTGTGGTCTCCAGTACTGTACACAGTACTCAAGCTGTGGTCTAACCAGTCCATTGTACAGTGGCAGAATCACTTCCCTGCTTCTAGAGGTGATCCCCCTTACAATGCATCCCAACATCCTGTTTGCCCTGCTAGCCGCTCTCCTGCACTGTTATTCATAGATGCATCCACCATGACCCCTAGGTCTTTTTCCCCTATTGAGGCCTCCAGCACCTCCCCTTCCCTCCCAGGGTGTACCTGTGTTTAGGGTTTCCCCGCCCAAGATGTAACACCTTGCACTTAGTGATATTGAAATTTAATTTCCATGTGTGAGCCCAGCTTTCCAGGGTGTCCAGGTACCCTTGCAGGGCCAACCTCCCCTCTTCTCCCTCAACTACTGCTCCCATCTTGGAGTCACCAGTGAAGAGACTCATTTCACCCTATACCTCCCTGATGTCCGATATGTATGCATTAAACAGGATCGGACCCAGGACTGAGCCAAATTGCCCCACCCAACCTCTCTAGGTGTTGAGGCTCCCCACAGACCACTACTCTCTGGTGCATCTAGCTAGCCAGTTTTCAATCCATCTGACCATCAAAGGGCCTACTTCCAACCCTATCAGTTTCTCCACCAGACCATTGTGGGGGACAGAGTCAAACGCCTTGCTGAAGTCCAAGAATAATACATCCATAGGCTTTCCCCTGTCCAGTTCTGATGTTACCCATTCGTAGAACTCCACAAGATTGGTTTGACATGATCTACCTGGCACAAACCCATGTTGCCGACTATCCAGACCTCCCACCTCCTCCAAGTACACCCCTAATTGTTCTTTTAGTATACTCTCCATTAATTTTCCCACCACCGAGGTCAAACTGATGGGTCTGTAGTTACCTGGTACTTCCCTCAACCCCCCTTTATGGATTGGCACCACATGTGCCTCTCGCCAATCCCTAGGTACCCTCCCTGTCTCAAGCGACCTTTTGAAGAGCTCCGCCAGAGGTGCAGCCAGTATGTCCACCAATTTCCATAGTACTCTTGGATGAATGCCATCCGGTCCAGGAGATTTGTCTTTCTTTAGGGCCTTGAGGGCTAACCACACCCTTTCAATGGAGATAGCATCATCCGTCCCCTACACCTTACTGGCCTTTTTTATCCTTATCCTGATGTGACACCCCTGGGGTACCTCTCCCTCCCTCTTGCTCCATTTCTGCTGCTCCCCTGATCCCACTCACTGACACTTCTAACCCCATCATGCCTTGCTTTGTAGATATCCCCTCCCCCTCCCTAGTGAACACAGAGACGAAGAACTCATTTAATACCTCTGCCTGCTCCCTCGCCTCCTCCACCCACCCTCCTTCAGATCTCAATCTGCTGAGATGGCCCTTAGTTTTTCTCCACTCCTCAATGTACCGGAAGAACCCCTTTTCCCCTCCATGTATCCCCTGTGCCAGCTGCTGCTCTTTACTGGACTTTGCCCCCTCACCATCCAGGTGACTTTTCTAGATGCAAGATGGTACATTTCCTTATCCCTATCCCCTCTTGTTGTTTTATATTTTTTTGTAGGCCGCCTTCTTTTCTCTGACCACTGCCTGAACCTCACTGGACCACCAGCATGGTTTATGTGACCTTGCTCCCTTACGTTTCACCTTAGCGCATGTCCTGACTGCCTCATGAAGTCCCCGGTTTATGACCTCCCATCTCTTTTCTACATTTCTCATTGATGTAATCCCCTTCAAGTGATCCTTGAGAATATTTCCCATGCCCACAAAGTCTGCCCCCCTGAAGTCCACTGCCAGTGTCCTAGATCTCCCCCCCCCCATGCTTATTTGAAACCAGACAGTATTGTGGTCACTCCCAATCAGAGGATCCTCTACAACCAGGTCCCTTACCAGATCCCCATCTGCCAGAACCACATCCAGGACATGCCCCACCCTTGTGGGCTCCATCACATGCTGTGTTAAGAACACATCCTGGAAGCCGTCCAGCAGCCTCTGCTCCTTGGCCACCTTAGAGGACATGGTTCCCCAGTCTGTACCTGGCATATTAAGGTCCCCCATCAACACCATTTCTTCCCCTTTTGGTCCACACTGGGCAATGATGTTGTCCAGAAAACCATCCTCCAGAACATCACCCATTCTGGGGGGGCCTATATACTACACCCAGCTTGACCTTATCTCCTGCTGGGGTTCGTAAAGTGACCCATAAGGCCTCCATGTTTCTCTCTGCCTCTTCTACCCTAGCAATTTCTATGCCCTCTATAATGAACATAGCCAATCCATCCCCTCTGCCCTCCTTTCTATCCTTCCTAAGCTTAGAATACCCCCGTACGTTTAGGTCCCAGTCATGGTTTTTGTTGGACCACGTCTCCGTGACCACCGCCACATCCACCCCCCCCCCAAACAGCATGGCCTGGAACTCTGGCAACTTGTTTCCCAAGCTCCTGGCATTTACTAACACCACCCCCTTATCCCTGATCCCTTTGTCGAACCCACCCAGGTTCCTTATACTTCCATCCTCCTTCTGCTCCTCCTGAAACCTCCACCCCCAGTCTGTTTCCCCCTCCATCCCTTGGGTTTGAAGGCTACTTCCCTCATCTGGAGGAGAGGGCTTCTGGTCAGCCCCTCCCTTATTCCCCCCTCACAAGTTTAAACCCGACCTTTCTTGAATGTAGTCAGCCATCCCTTGTTTAAGGACTTCCTTCCCTAACGGGGCAAGATGAAGTCTGTCCTTGGCATACTGTCCCTTATCCTCCCAAACTCCTTTCCAGTTCCCTAACACCCCCAACTCACTCTCTTCACCCCACTTCCTGAGCCAGTCATTAACCTCTGTGATCTTCATTTTTTTCTCCACTGAGGCCTTTGGTACTGGCAATATCTCTTAGAAGGAAGTGTTGCATCCATTATCCCGACAAACTCTGACAAGTTCTTGGAACCTTGCTTGGATTTCCAAAATGCTATTTCCCTCTAGATCATTAGTTCCCAAATGCACCAGGAAATCCGGTTTCCCTCCACAATCCCTAACCAGTTCATACACCATGAACTTTGCTCTGTGCACTGTCAGCCCAGAGATACTCACTGCCTTCACCTGGCTATGGCATCCACCCCCTGTCCCTCCCACTGGATACCCCTAATCATAGAGTCTCCCAATAACAGAACCTTAACACCGCCATCATCCTTATGGTTACCTCCACTGTGCACTCTCAACCCCCATCCCCCCCTTAGTCGTGATCTCAATTCCATGGGATTCTTCCTGCCTTATTAGAGACCCCCTTGTCATCCTCCCCTTTCTGCCTCCCTTGTCATTTTGCCCACTTAACTCAGGCCCCCCCTGAATAGGTGTCCCCTTTAACCCTCTCTTATCCGGACCATTTATCCTGGCCCTGATGGTTTCCCCTTCCCACACACCACCATCCTCCCCCCTTGTAATAGTACCACTGCCTCCAGAGGCCCTCTGTTGGTCCCCTTTACCTAGGGCCCCATCCTTGGTACAGACCCCCGCTGAAGGGGGCCCCTCCCCCACCTCCTTGTCTCCCAGTTTCTCTCCAGTCATGCTCTCCTCCCTCATGTCTGCAATATGTTGCATCTCCCCCATCTGCTTAACATTTATGTTTCCCCTTCTCCCTCTGGGACTATTTCTATCCTTTCCATTGCCAGTCTGTGATGCCCTATGGATATCCGACTCCCTCCCCCCAGCCTCTGTACCAGTTTCCTCATTTCCACCAACCC
Source organism: Neoceratodus forsteri (assembly GCA_016271365.2). NCBI lineage: Eukaryota > Metazoa > Chordata > Ceratodontiformes > Ceratodontidae > Neoceratodus > Neoceratodus forsteri. Next base: position 92,771,712 of record CM028136.1, read on the forward strand.
CTGCCTCCCCCTCTAGGTTGCTTAGTAGCTCAAATTTATTGTGACACTCTATGCCAGTCTCCATCAAGTAACCTGAGTTTCCCCTTACTGCCCCTCTAAACTGCCCCTCTTCCTTCCCTCTTGCTCTGTTCTCCTTAGGAGCTCCCTTCCCACAGTCTGCTCTTTTAGACTTCCCCACAACAGCCCCTCCCTTCTCAATGTCTGTTCTTCTAGGCTTCCCCAAAACAGCCCCTCCTGACTCTTCCCCCTCCACTCTCTTTATATTCAGAATGTTTACCCCGTATGCTTTCCCCTTAGCATCAACATCCCTATCTAAGGGTCCTCTGTCCCTAATATCCCCCCTCCTGCTTGCTGTAACATAATGTCCTGTAATTTCTGAGTGTTGCCCCAGCTTCCCCTCAGCCCCACCTTTCTGCTGCCCATATCCACACCCCTTATCCTTGGACAGCCCCCAACTCCCCCAGCTTACTCCTTAACCAATATACTTCACTCCTGATACAAGATAGCTGTGTACAGAGTGGGAAGCCTCTCTCTCTCTCTCTCTCTCTCTCCAGGCCCAATTGAGAATTATTGACATCCCACAGCCTGTGCAGCCTACAACCCTTCCGAAGATGCTTGCCATGGTGGAATATGGCCACCCTGTTTGTCCCTCTCTGTTTATAATGGCACACACCCCTTTCCTCAGTCCCTTCCCCCTGGAATACAGTCTCTCTCTCTCTATACTGACTACAGTTATTTACAAACCCAATTTCAACCCCACCAATAAAGTTCCCAAGTCTCACAAACACATGCAGTCCAGTGTGTGTCCAGTCCCACTAACAGTGTGTGTATGCAGACATCAGGTACTGTATGATGTCACAGGCCCACCAGTTCCTGTTGCTTCAAATTTCAGTCACACACAGAAATACACAGCCCTTCAATCCCAACCCCCAGTGGCTTTTCAGTATTTAAGAAAGTCTACAAAACAGGGTGGGTGGAAGGGCTCTACCAACACCAGGCAAACATCACATTTAAATTTCACTCTAATTATCACTGCCAAACAAGTGTTCCCAAGCCCCAAAAGTTACAATTTCACAGCCCAAGTAACAGTTCTAACTCAAAGTAGTAATTTTTAACACACATAACTAATTTCATGTACAAAACTATTCAATTATTTCAGTTAAAACAGAAGATAAATACAAACCTCTGTCCTTAACAGCCTCCTGCTTATGTTCCCAAGTGGACAATGAAAGACAAGATGATTCGTGTTAATTTCCCCTTCCCCAACACCAGGCAAACATCACATTAAATTTCACTCTAATTATCACTGCCAAACAATTGTTCCCAAGCCCCAAAAGTTACAATATCACAGCCCAAGTAACAGTTCTAACTCAAAGTAGTAATTTTTAACACACAGAACTAATTTCATGTACAAAACTATTCAAATATTTCAGTTAAAACAGAAGATAAACCCAAACCTTTGTCCTTAACAACCTCCTGCTTATGTTCCCAAGTGGATTTGGCACTGTTATATTGATGATATCTTCATGGTGTGGTGTGGCACTCTTGACAAACTTCAAAGTTTTGTTAGATACTTGGAAGCTATTAATGAGGATTTGAAATTCTCAGTACAACAGGATCTCCACTCAGTTTCTTTTTTGGATGTCAGTGTTCTTAAGGAAGAGAATGGTAGCCTTAGCACTAGACTATATAAAAAAAAAAGAAACAGGAATTCATTATTGCTAGCATCGAGTTGCCACCCACATCATTTGGAATCTAATATACCTAAGGCACAAATGTTAAGGGTTAGATGGAATTGTAGTAATGATGTGGACTTCATTACTTATGGTATGGACTTATGTGTCAGATTTCTGGAGAGGGGTTACTCTTATAGTGTCGTACAAGAAGCTTTTAGAGAAGTAGTTTGTGCAGAGAGATCTGACCTTTTGAAGCCCAAGATCAAACAACAGGGAGAACACAGAACCAATGTTGTTACCACTTACACTAGACATTCAAAAGCAATTGAGAATATTATTAATACCAATTGGAACATCTTGTTAGGTGATCCATCTTTGACAGAGGTTACTCGGTACAAACCAAGAATGGTTTATAAGAGATGCCCCAACTTACAGGACAGATTAGTCCATAGTTATATTGAACCATCTGGAGTAAGTGGTGATAAAAATTGGCTCCCTCTTACTAATGGCATGCACAGTTGTGGAAACTTCAAATTTTGTAAATATGTGCTTAAGTGTAGTACCTTCACCAGCTGCAATAGTGTGGAAACCTATGAAGTTAGGGATTTTATCACTTGCAGCACTCTGAATGTAGTCTATTTGGCTACATGTCAATGTGGTGCTTTCTATGTAGGTAAAACTACAAGAGCACTGAAGGTAAAAATGGGTGAACGTCTGCAATCTATTGCTAATAAAGATTCCAGAAGTGCACTTGCCATTCATTGTGACAAGAATAGCATTAAGCATTTGGAGCATGTTTTTCAGTTCTGTGGTATAGAGGTTGTGAAATTGGACCCCGTGGGGGAGATTTGGATGCAAAATTGAAATACAGAGAATCTATTTGGATCTACACACTGGGGGCCCTCATGGCTCCAGGTCTGAATGATAAGATTGAATTGTTAACCTGTTTACAGAAAAGATAACACCTCTCCTATGTATGAAATTAATGTATGTTTATACATATATGTATACCCCCTTCCTCCCCCCCCCCCGTCTTTTACATATTACCTTTTTGGTTCTTCTTCAACTGAGACTTAAATATAAGGCCTTTTCTCTCTTTTTTTGATGGTCTCTTTCACTTCTCTCTTGGTTGATGGTTATGAATTTTAGCCCTATATAGTCTCAAGTATATGTTTTGACTTGCCATAATATTTGTTGTTTCTTACAGATAAAGCTGATGATTAATGATCCCATGACATGGAACATATCTGTGTATCCCGGTGGCTGGGAGCTGTTCTTCTGTCTAGTATTGTATTCTGGACTTCATTACATTCTTGTTATAATCTAGATATCACTAAGGCTGCTGTATTTTAATTATAAGTGTATCTGTCCTTGTAGATAGGGACGTTCAACACATTTCAGCCTATTTCATTATTGCCTGTTTACCAAAGTTGGGTGCATGCCTTTACATTATTAGCTTTACTTATTTACACTCACATATAAAAATTCTGTTGATGATTATGTGTTTAAAAGAATGTGGATAGCATAATTGTATATGTATTGGCAATCACTACCATGGTATGTGTTGCTTTAAATTTACCCTATTTATACATGTATGTTTTTACAAGGTATCACCCCCTGATGACATGCAGTTAGCACGAAACTGGTCGGGAGTTTCTTGCTCCTTTGAGTTTATGGCTTATTGTGGTATATGCCCTTCATGTACACCTAGCTGAGGAGTGCTGAGTTTGTTCGTGCTCTTTTTGAGAGCCCACCTCATGAACACTGCCACTGTCCTTGCGTTAGTCGGTCCCGGAAGGTGATTCCACGCAGTGACTGTGAAATCACCTTTTGAGACCGATTAACATCATAACAGTGACAGAATTCATGAGGAGGGGGTCCCAAAAAACCCATGTTGAAAATTTGATGCAAAAAGTCCAAAAAATGCCCGGCGTATGCATCAAAGTTGACTTACCCTATTTATTCCATTATACAGCTTACGGCATTTCCTCAGTTTACGTCGGCTTTGAAGAGTGCAGATGTGTTCCGGTCCACGAAGATCATTCGCCAAGCTCTGGAGGTAAATATGGGGTGAGGGGTTGTGTGGGGAGGCAGGGTGCGCAGTGGGTGGGTGTGGGTGGTGGGTAGGGAGACTACGAGGACTGTTTTTGTTCACAGGGTAAAAAACATTGCGGGACAGTTTTTACAGGGTATTTGGCACGCTGGGTGGGCTCCCAGCATGCCACCCCTAACTGTTTGGGGGGTGCTGCAGCCAACGGGGATTGGGCACCTCGCTGGTACACAACAAAAGGGGTTAATTTATGCCGATGGGGATTGTGCCCCCCATCAGCACACAAGAAAGTGGGGGGCCAAGAGCTGAGAGATTGGGTACCCCTCAGCATATAACAAATGGGGAAGTGCTATGTAACGGGGAGTGGGCTCCCCCATCGGCACATGCATTGGGGCCATGGGAAGCCAGCAGAGGGATTGGGCACCCCTGAAGTTGGCAGTTACCTGGCCGCCATGCTCACAATGTGGCTGAGCACATTGGGAGGTCCGCTGCGTCTGACGAGGTTTGCTCAGATTGCAGCGGACCTTTCCTTAGATGTGCTTGCCACATTATGTATGCATGGTGTGGTGCCGGCATGCAGGCTGATTGGGGAATGAGGGACACACCTACTGGTGCATGCCCTGCATTCACCCAACAGTGACCGCACCTCCAAATCTGCACCACCGCAAGATGTTGGCTGTGCAAGCGCGCCAACATAAAAAGTGCTAGTCAAGGACCTCCAAGAAATTGAGACTATGCAACCTGATATGTACAGATTTCAATAAATTGTCAGTGTATAATGGAAATAATACATATAGAAACAGTCCAAGGAATCTAAACAAAATTCTTATGAATTACCCCCCACACACACATCCACCCCCCTTGGGAAAGTAACTACTTAAAATGAAGTATATGTACATGAATCCTAATACACTATTAATTGTACTCATCACTACAATAGTTACCCAAAAAGGAATTACACCTGTCATGAAACCCCAAGTAAATGAGACAAGCGTCCTAATAAGTACAGAGTGTAAAAACATTACAGTATATACTCAAATTACAGAACTAGCAGAAGGAAGTAAATATCCACTTTAATATGAGTCCAGAGTCCTAGGTCCTAGGGTCATAGACACACTAGAAATCACATTCCTAGTATACTACATTGTATTAAGCAGCATTATGCTATACTGTAGTCTTGAAAGGTTTTGTGAATCAGATAATTCAGCTGCAACTTCCTCGCAGACAATCGGTGATTGAGCCTAAACAACAACTGCTGCAAGTATTTATTTAGTTTTTCCCCAAAATACAAGCAACTTTTTAACTTTTTTCAGGTATTTGTTTTTGTTTTATTTCTATTTATGCCTTGAATTTCCTATGATTTCTTATTTAAGAAAAACATGGTTCTCTACCTATGGCATTCTACTATGTTAGTGGGTACTGACCCATTTACACCAGCTAACATCTCGATTAGACAGTTTGCATAAGTGAGCCAAACATTGCTGTTGAAGGAGGGGACTCCAACCCACCATGACAACAGTGTGCTGGCTTTGTGTATATAGCCCAGAAAAGTGCTGGTGCAACAAGGAGATTTGAGACCCACTTGTGTGCCACTATACTTTGCAACAGTGTATTAGGCCCAGCACTCAGCTTGCATCTGGAATGTAATGTAGTTCTCAAAAAGCCATGTTTACATGGCGGCAGTGCTCTGGCATTTGCACTGCTCCCTTCCCGCTGCGGTGGCTACTCGGAATGCAATCCCCCATTTACACAGCCCACCCTCACAGCGCTGCAGGTTGCTCCAAGGAGGGGCTATGAATGCTACAGGGGATGCAGGGAAACATGGGGAAAGACGCAGAGTGAGTGCAGCAAAGTGTTTACACTGCCAGTTGCTGTGCTCACTCCCATAGGGGTACCAACAACTGAGTTGGTGTAGAAAATTTATTGGAGCCACACTTGCGGTGCTCCGGAATGTATCCACACACCCGACTTTGCAGCACATCAACCAGTGTGCATGGGCTGATGCGCTGCAAAGTAGGTGGTGTAAACAGGGCTAAAGTGGCTATATCAGCCCCCACTATGTCTGAATGCAGTGCTTCACAACTGGCAGATGAAGAGCACCCTGCAGTAAGGACGCACATCAGTCCTTGAATGCGGCAGCCCAGGGAGCAAGGGGGATACACCATTTGATCTTGGTCTCACCTCCTTTAGACGACAGAGGCACCTGGCATTGGATGCAGGCTACAGATCAGATGGAATTCATAAACCAAAGCTCCCAGCTGCATCCAAATGGTGGTGACTGGGTGCGTTGGGGTCTCTTAACACAAAATCAGCCAGCTGAAGTGCCTGTCTGGCCTTTCAAAAATCAAACCACAGTTGTTTATGTAAAACTCAGAGAATTGTTGCTCTGTTGAAACCTTAGTCATTATAGACAATTCTATTAAACCACTTATTGGGGCTATTCGAGCAAAATACTTTTCTCAAGCTCTATTTCATGCTGAGATATGGGACTCAGAAAATATTGATATCCAAGAAATACCATTAAACAAACTGTTGAGGTCTTCGTTAGGACTGAGTAATGCTGTCCCAGCACCTTTGGTTCATGGTGAATTAGGTGTTGCTAGATTAAAAGCACGTACGCCTGCTTAGAAAGTTAATTATTGGGTAAGATTATTGTTACTTGACCCTGGAAGACTACCATTGGTATGTTTAAATGAGAAATATAAGTGGGATACACTTGGCTGCTTACGACCCAAGTGGTTAAAAATTTATTTTTTTACCTTTAAGGAATCAGGCCTGAAATGTCTTCAAGGATATGTATCTAGGGGCATAACCATCAGTTTAAAGTATAAGTCATACATAACACAAAGAATTGTAAACTTTTATAAAGCAATGGACATGGATTCAGTTTCAAGTTGTAAAATATCTCCATGGTTGATGCAGAATGATATTGCATATGATTATAAGCAGTATCTGAATATACTGACAGATCACAAGCAAAGGAAATTGTTTACAAGATACAGGCTAGAGGTTTTTCAATGCAATGTCCTTAAACCTAGATTTAATAAATCTTCGAATTTAACTGAGGAGTTCTGTTCTTGTTCAACTCAGTATACAGAAAATTTATATTACGTGGTTTTTATATATCCTGGGTGTGACCGGCCTAGGTCTTATTGGCTTGTTCCACTCTGGAATAATATTCAGTCTTGTGACAGGAACATTCTCCTGAATTTGTTGTTTACTACAAATGATGAATTACTAATTAAGGGGGTAGTTGGATATCTTGCTGCTGTTCTACTGATACATTTAAAACATAAAAACTATGTATTAGTGTTCTGCCTAAGTCATAGTAACGTGGTCCTGTTTTATGTACTGCATTTTGTATATTTATACAAGTATTGTCTGTATTATGTCCTCGATTTTAAGTGGTAGTAGTTCACTTATGATGGAAATGTACATATTTTAGGCTATAGATTTAGAAATTATATGCATGCCTTAAGAACTGCATATGTATATCTATTGTATTTTTGCAAATTTTGTAAATCTGCAATTTTAAGTTGTGTTATGAAATGGTCTCTGACCAATCAATAAAACATGAAACTAAACTAGTCATTATATTAATATACAGTAGTAACAGTAATTTTAGATTGGAAGGAACTCTAGGACCATCATATCTGCCCCCTGCTTCATAAGCAGATGTGAACAAGTTTGCTATGCGAACATGTTTAAAGGGGTTTTCTACCTACTCTGCTACTCAGAGTATCCAGTGATTTCCTTTATAATAGTAATTTACTCACCTGGTAAAGGTTCTTTACTGTGCCACCAGAAGTTGGGGGGGGGGGCACAGTAAAGACATGCAAAGTTCAATGGCAATTTACTCACCTGGTAAAGCTGATTACATTATTATTTCTTTACTGTGCCACCAGGCGTTGGGGGTGGGGGGGGCACAGTAAAGACATGCAAAGTTCAATGGTAATTTACTCACCTGGCTAAGGTTACTGCATTAACATCTCTTTATGGAGCCGCTACACACACACACACACACACACACACACACACACACACACATACACACACACATACAAACACACAAACTCCTGTGGCATCATAAAGAAATGCAAGGTGCAAACAGAAATTCATTCAGGATTTGCTTGAAGGCCTGTACTTTCGTCGTGTTCACTGTCCCTGCTGGTAGGCTGTTATTAACAGTTTACAGTTTGAGTCAGAGCCTGCTGACACTAAAAATAGTGCAGAAAACAGCAGAATGTTATTTCTCTGCCAGCAAGGAGCTAACCACTTAAAAAAACAGAAATAGAGTTCCCAGTGTCGGCCTTCAAAATGCAAGCAGCACTTTTCAATACAGCAAACATATAATGTAAGTGAGGAATGTTGAGTCGAATAAAGTAATTGGATGGCTCATTTTAACCATTTTGCCTAGATGCAGAGTGACTTACTGTTATCTAAAGCTTGAGAGAAATGACAAAAGTCTGAGTACTGTAACTATAAGCAGATACATTGTAATTGTTATTTATTCTATGCTCCATTGCATTAGTATGCTGTCATATTAATTGTATCTATATAGTATATTATAGTGATGACAGCACGGTGGTCTGGGTTTATGTGGTAATAACTGGACCAGGGAGTAATAAGCATCAAGGCCATAGGCCAGGAGTTTATTAACCCCCTGGACTAGTTATTACCATAGAAATCCTTGAGCACTATAGCTGGTTTGAAAAACTGCCAAATTCAGTGCTACATCTCATCTGTGAGATATCAGGAAATGTTAGGTGGTTTCTCACAGATGCAATATAGTGTTCGTCTCAGCCAGTCAGAACACAGGGACTAGCACAAAGCCTCATTATTGAGACTACTGTCCGGTTATCGCAGAATAACTGGACAGTAGCTTTCTGTTCTCATTGGCTGAGAGCAATCTTTTTCAGTACAATATATAGAATAATATACAGAGTAGTGTGTTTAATGAGATTTTACACATACCCGAGGTGTTGGATGCTACATAAACCCTGAGAGCGAAACTCGAGGGGCTTATTTAGGCATCCAACACCAACAGTGTATGTAAAACCTCAAGTTAAACACACCACCCCATGTTATATTTTATATAATTGCTAGGGAGTGTTTTCTTGTTACAGCAATTATATGAAATAGAAAAGCCACAGTCCAGTCAGGATGAAGCACTGTTTGTAGTCTGTGGCTAAGCGACTGCCGAAACCTTTTCTTTTTCTTATCTTTTTTTTAAGGTTTAACCGAGGACTAGAAAACTCAAAATGTTTAACCAAGGACTCAAAAAGTGAACTGCTGAGAGGTAAGTTGTTTTGTTTTTTTGATTCACTTACTGCCAAGTGATGGTGGCGGAGTCAACAGTGGCCAAGTGTCCGGCGCTGTGTAAGGGGAGAGTGGAGGCAGGCACATGCATGGAGCAAGAGAAACCTGGTGCATGTTCATCGTTATAACCCACAGGTTATAACGGGGAATTAACAACCAGGTTTCTCTATGGAAGAAAATGCTCCCTAGTTGTTATTAAGTATTATACAATGGGGTCCGAGAATCCAGGATTCTGATTGGCTAACTGGCACCTTTCAGCCATGGTAAATCCTGGCATAACCCACTCAAAAGGTGCCAGCCAGACACATCAGCAATCCCAACTCTCTGAAATCAATGCAATATGCAATCTTTACTCCTTGCTAAACCACAAAGCTGGGGCAGGAGATTCAAAAGAACAGACTGTGCATTTGAACTTGTAGACCCTAAACCAACAGTCCCAAAACCATGCCTAAATTAAAAAAAATTGCCCCCCCCCGAAATGAGTGTGAAAAGAATCTACAACTGTTAAAGCAGAATACATTAATACTCCATGTGACTTACTATAATGGTTGCACCTTCCCGCCTCTGTGCCACTAACTGCTGTCTATTGTGATCTTTTGCTGCCTCTGTTTCACAAAACACCTTTTCATTGAGAAAATAAAAAATAAAAAAAACACGTTCCTCACTTTTTCCATTCCCCAGCCTAGTTGTTGCTGACAATTTCTGTTGATGCCACAGTTTCTATCACCATGAATCGCAGAGTTTGTTATGCCTCTGTGTTTGCCGGTGTAGTGCCAGATTGGTTCCTATGGAGTCAGGATCATTTCGTGTAAGATGCCATCCATTGTTTGCGCTGGATTGCCACTTTTTAATTTTTTGATGTTCAATGCAAGGTACAGACCAAACAAATCTGTCATCAGTGTTTGGGGCTGAACCACTGGATGATGCACATGCACTTGAGACCTAGAACCTGACTTCCAGTAGGAACCGATCTGGGACACTGGCAAAGTCTGTGTCTCTCTCCCCAGTCGTAATCAGGAGCCTTCCCCCTAGAAAACCACACTGTTGTCATGCTGTCTTTACCTTTCTCTTTTTCTCCCCATTTCTATTAATAACAAAAAAATGCAGCTGATGCTCCCATTTCTATTAACAAAAAAAGCGCAGCTCAATCTCCTCACTTCCCAGCCCACTGAATGGGAGCATCAGCATGACAGGTTGCTCAAATAACAGATAACCGCTTATGTAAAAAAATACACAATAAAAACCCACAGAAACTACAAACTGAAACTTGCCATTAATCTGTGTGTGTGTATGTGTGTGTGTGTGTGTGTGTCTGTGTGCACTTCAGGTGGGGTGGGGGTTGGGAATGTCAACAGCAGCCTTCCAAGTTCTACTTAGCAACCCAGGACTATTTTTTTCTGTGGAAGCATATCTCTTCTATTTTATTCAGAAACAAATAACAAAAGTTTCACACCTAAAATGTTTCTCTTTTCTTTATTCTACACATTGTATAATCACAATAAACCATTCCAGGGTGTGGGTTATGCTGGGATTCACCCACTTCTGGTGTGGGTAAATCCCAGCATAACCCATACCCTGTTGTGGTTCATTGCTTAAATAATGGCATTGCGAGCTGGGTTTATGGGGGAATAACTGTACCAGTATGTCAATCAGGTTGCAGGCCGATGTCTTTACTGGCATACCAGTGCATTTTGTTCCCCTATAAACTCAGCTCACTATACCAGTACTGTTTTTATACTGCAGAAAACACCAGGGGAGATAAAATAAGTACCAGAGCATAACTTTAAATACACACAGACACAGACTAAAAAAACTGTTTTACTACGCGAATTTCATTCAATGACTACAGCTATTAGGTAGACTGGTCCAGTAAAGGTGATGTTACCATCTTCTGTGAGGCTCTGGAATCGAAAGGTTTCTCCTGAAACTTTCCTCAGTGAAGGTGAGTGTGGAATGTGTAAGCAATAAGACAGGAAGGGGTGGTGGTTATTATGGGTTATAAAATGGGTGCCGAAAATCCTGTATTGTGATTTGTCAAAACAGGTCACCTGACTGTGGATTAATCTCCTGTAAACCCACAGTTGCCTTGCCACACTACAAAGTCCTGAGTGACAGCAATGTAAAGTGACCTTTTTCAGATCACTCCACAAGAGAAACATGTAAATAAAACTACAACTATGGCATCCTTATTAGGACAAATCCACCTAGTGGAGAGTACAACTACGGCATATTCAGAAGGACAAACCCATTAGGTGGAAGAACTATTTTATTACAATTGCAAATAAACAGTGTTTTTCTAATATTTATTTAGGTACACCTTTAAAATAAAATTACCTATTTTATAAGTGGACTAACCCACTCCAGAGCATGGGTTTACTGAGCATGAATCCATGCCTGGGTGGTTGAAGTCGCTCAGACCGCGGCCTCGTGCCTCACATCCCCCCCCTCAGGTATTGATTAATGCTGAGTAAACTCATGCTCTGTTGTGGGTTAATTCATTCTTATGCATGCCCAGGTGCGTAATGAGGCATAAGACATTTGTGCCAAGTGCCTTCAGCACCTGGAAGTGCATTAACCAAGGACAGCCACCACCCTGGAGCGTCTTATTGCACTTATAAAAGAGGTCCCAAAAAGATTACATTTACAGTATATTTTACTTTAAAACATTGGCCCTTTTTGCAGGTTTTGCCACCATGTGGCACTGTTGTGAAGCAGTCATGTGTATTTTTATTTATTTTTTTATTTAAAAATGTTTCATCAGGAAGGCACACAGAGTTGAGGCTCAATTCCAGGTGCGACAGGGGGAATGGGGAAAACAGCAATAAATATACATACAGGCAAAAACACAGTAGATTATATACTGTATATACAGGTAGAGCAAATTACATCATTGCAGAAAATAGGGGAAGGGGGAATAGGGAAAATACACAATGAATATATGCAAATATACAGGTAAAACATGGGAGTTTAAGAAATCCATAGCTGTGGGAGATGCAGGGTTGAAATGTGCAGGGCAATTAAGTTAGATGGGATAGAGTATTCATTCATTAAAGCCTATATGCATGTTCCTTTAGCATTAAGCCTTCATTCCTTTATTAACGGCAGTGTTTGCTTATCCCCCCCCTTCAATGGTTACATATGTGGTGAACTCCGGTATTACAGGGGAGCATGATCTGTGAGCAGGCTGTGGGGAAAGGGGATTCTGTAGACCCTCCGATGGCATATGAGAGCACCGGTTGGGACATGCAGAGATGGAGGTGGTCCTTCTCTGGTTACCTTTGCAAATGACCAGGTCGCAAGTTCACAAAGCCAGCTGCCTTGCACATTCATGCAGGATATCCTTTCAGTTTCACCGGTATCCAAGGTGGCCAGCCTTCATGAACTAGGCTTCACATTAATGAAGGCCGGGGCCACCTCGTACATTCGTGCAGGAGACCACCAAAACTGAAACAATACCTTGCGTGAATGCGCAAGGTGGCCAACCTGCATGAATGCGCGACCTTGCCATTTGCAATGCTGACCATGCCTGATCCTGTCAGCAAAGTCGGTGATCCCAAGAACTTAAAAGAGCAGGCAACGCTGCTGAGGAATGCATACTTTGAGGCTGTTTTCACTTGTATTAATTCCACTTGCTCGGCTGTTGCCTGGAAGGGAGCAAGTGACAGCAACTCCATGGACAGGAGTCCACCATTTCAAAGCTGGAGAGAGAGTCTCTGCAGCAGTGATTAGTACAGTTGCTAGAAGGAGGCAAGTTTGAAAACTGAATTGAACTTTTGAAATGGATATGGCTAGGTGACTGGGTGCTGTTGGTGGGTGGGCAGGCAGCTCAGATATGGTGGGCAATTGTCGGTGGGTGCTCTGTGGGTCAACTAATTTGAGCCACTCAATAGGGATGTAGCTTGTTAAACAGCTCTATTGGGCAGCACACTGATGAAACACATCACTGAGGACTGGATGCCTCCTATACAAAAAGTGACAGAAGGGGGGAGACGTAAGTAGATGGGTTTAAATGTTTTGTTTTAACATGATAAGTGCATTTTAAATTATGTATGGGGTGTGGATTTTTTAAATGTGTTTAAATGTATATTTTACAGTTATGGTATATTAGGGGTGTTAAGGATTTTAACCATACAAACATGGCTGCTGGAAATGCTTTCAAAAAGATTTCAGGCAGGCATTGCCAACTGGGTGTGCCGTGTACTTGTTGCCGGAAAGGGTTCCCGACCCAGTGGTTGCCACCTCTTAAGGCACTGGGCTCTGAACCCTCTTGGACAAACAGGATGCAGCACATTCCCTGCCCATTTTATAAATAGAATAAAGTATGGGTTGGTGTGTGTAACGAGAAGTTTACACACACCCGAGGGGTTAGATGCTACATATGAATTGCATCTAACCCAGACTGTGTGTGTAAACTTCAAGTTTACACACACCGACCTATATTTTATTTTATATAATTGCTGGGTTTACCTTTTTCGCCACAGCAATTATATAAAATATGGCAGGTTCTGTTGCGGCCGCATACTGGTTTCATTTTCAATCGCTAGTTAAACTTTTCATATTTGCATTTTTAAAACATTGTTTTTGCGCCCGTGTGATGTAAATTAGCTTTTTTTTTTTAAATATCTTACCACCAAGTTCCTCTGGCGGTTGACTTTAGCAGTTGAAGGCAAGCAGTGAGTGATCACCTGGTCAGGAAGGGGAAAGTCCGGTGGGTGCATGCGCAGTGTGTGTGAGGGAAACCGTGCACCTGTTTGTCGTAATAAACACTCCTTTATTATGGCAGATTATGCCACGGTTTCCTTATGGGAAAAAGGGAAGCCCTTTAATTATAATGACAGTTAACAGCAGTTTTTGGAGAGGTGACCAATCAAAATGCTGGCATTAGCATCCAGTCCAGTTGTTCACTCCACCGTTCAGTTCTGGCTGAATAATAACATACTATTTGCCAGCAGATTAGGCCTTACGGTCTATCGAGTCTGCTTGAACCTAGATCCTTAGTTGGGTGCCGAGACCCTCCCATCCCTTGTTCTCTAGAAACCCCTATCATAATGGGACAGTACCAATAATGGGACAGTAGTTCTGCATTCTGATTGGCTACATGGCATTTTCTGCAGTATAATGTCATTTATAGCTGTAATTGCTATTATTTGAGGCACCAGTAGAACTTAATAGGTTTGTTACCTTGGTAGTTGTGTTGGGACACCACTGTAAATTAGCTTTGGCTCAGTGTTTGAGAACAGCTTCCCATTTCTCTGCTCAAGAGACTTACTAATATTACAATTTTTAATGTTAATTTTTGTATACATGCCAGACTTGTCACTTAGTTTTTAACCTTGACCCCAATTTTAAAAAGGAATTCTTTGATGCAAGGTGCCTGCGCCAAATGGGTATGACACAAGTGGCACCTTGCATCAAAGTTTGTGGCAATCCCAATTTTTGAAAGCAGGCTGCATCAAAATCAGGATGCTTTGTGCCTATGTCACCGTGTGCTATCCTTGCAGCAGAAACACCCGCTTGCGCACCGGTGGGGCTGCAACATCCCCATTTTTGGAATTTTGGAAGCCCCGCTGAGGGTGCAACAGGGGGTTCTCGTTAGACCAGCCAGGAGGTAGTCTAAGGGCCATGCACTTCTGCCAGACACTGTAGTAATGGAGGGGGTCTGCAAGTAGGAGGCTGGGGGCAAAAGGAGCATGGGGTGCCCTAGGGGGCATTGGAGATACAGCAGCAATGTCAGAGTGGTGAGGTGGCACCCAGCAGGAGTGCCATGTGCAATGGCAGACAACTGATCGGACTGGGTAGTGGAGGGGTTGGCAAGAATGGACTGTTACCTGACCCCATGTAGGCACAGCCCTAGCACCTGCCCCGTAGTTGCCACAATCCCCAACTCTGTAGGTGGAAGGCAGCCTGCTACAACATAGGGAAGGGGGGACTTGGTACCTGGGGACAGTTGAGGTGCTCGGAGAATGTTCCCCTCCATCACTGATGCCCTCAACATGCAGCCACTGCTTCCCCCTACAGGGTTGGAGATTGTTGCCTCTATGGGGCAGGTGCTAGGGCTGTGCCCACCTGGGGCCAGGTAATGGTTCATCCCTGCTAACTCCTACTACCTGAGCCAATTGGCTGTCTGCCATTGTGCATGGGACCCCTTCCAGGTGCCACCTCACCACCCTGACATTGCTGCCATGTCCCTGATGCCCCTTAGGGCACCATCCATGGCTCCTTCTGCCCCTGGACCCCGCTGGCAGGCATATTCACCCCCATCTTTTTATTCATTTGTTATTTCTGGATTTTAAATGACTGTCTTATTTTGTAAAACCTTGTTAGGCGCCCAGAGCCTCCAGGATTGGGTGCCATAAAAATGAAATTTGCCTTGCTTTGCTTTTGTGGTTCCTCTAGTGTGTCAGGGGAGGGCAGATCCCTGCATCAAACTCCACAGGTGTGCCACATGTTTGGCACAAGTCTGCAGCTGTGGCAACTCCTGGGTCTTTGGCGCAGGGACCCTCAGTTTTATAAACTTGGGCGCAGGGTCACTGATGCACCCGGAGTTTGCCACAGCCCTAGATCACTGCTGCTTGTGATGGTCTGAGGCCTCTTTTAAAACTGAGCCCCAGGTCTTTGAAGGCTTATTACAAGTGAGTTTCTGCATCACACATTTGTGACATTCCTGTACCTTGTAGAAACTCACCAATAAAATAATGATCAAGGAGGATAGAAGCCCTGGGGTGTTTGGTGGTGCTAGGTAAGAGTGTGGGAGTTCACTATGTAGTGGCTTTTTTGTATTAAATATAAAATGTATTGCTTATTAAGTTAAAACATTCAACTTTTTTTATGGTATGTGTCTCTGGATTGCTGGCTCTTTAGTACTGTGGCACTCACTGATGAAAGACTGTAGATGGTGACTTCTATGTCACTCCTGCCTCGGCCACCAAGTGAAAGCATATCGGCACTGCAACAGGCACAGGCAGAAGGCAGTTAAAAACAAACTAATGTAAGTCAGTAGGGTATTTGAGTGGTGTCCCATATGGTATAACAGACTCTGAGAGTAATGTTTTGGAGAGTGGATTACGAAGCTGACTGGTTCTGCCTGCCAAGGTAGGAGTATCTTTATACCACAGATACACCCCTAGGATGCCATATTACCTCATTAATAAACTACTTGAGTTAGCTAGAGTGATTATAATACAAGCTTTATGTAAATTTGTTGTTTTTTTTTACAGTTAAAATATTTCTTTAGCTGTCCTCCACCAACTCTGAAGTGGAGCACTCTACTTCTAATGCTTCTGCACAAGAGGCCACCGTACGGAGTGTAAGAGGTACAATGGCTCTGTGCTCTGATTGGCTAAAAAAAGTAAGCAATTTGTAAGAAATAATACACACCCTAAGTGTACAAACAAGGCTGTATTGGCACCTCAGGGTGCTGGTAACAAATACAGACCACTTGTTCTCTGCAGCAATGGCTTATTAAAGCTACCAGAACACATCTAAACCAATATAGCCTTATTATATACATGTGAGTGTACATTAAATCACTCCTTATTTTACCAGGCGAAGCACCATTGAGTGAGCTCATTTGCAAGGTGGTCCTGGACAAGTGCATATAAAAGTAAACAATATACAAAGGAAAAAGACAGGTGTACAATCAAAGAATACCATGTGGAAGAGGACATAAACATAGTACAGTATTAGGCAAAGTATATACAGGCAATATGCAAGAGGCTAAGAAAAAAATGTTGTCAATATACATTATTATACAGTATGTACAGGAACAGTTCAGGAAAAAGGGGAAGGAGGGGTGATAGGAGAAGAAGGGAGAAGGAGTGATAAACAGGGAATCACAACGCCTGGGGACGGTTGTGTGACACTTATTTCACCGGCCTCCGGGGAAGCAATGACAAGACTCATTAGACAGACACAGACATTATGCCTTATATAATATTTTTGCTGCCTTAAATAGCATCTACTCTAATCCTTTGAGTGGGATGTATGAAACGTAACATTCACTCATAACATGAATACAGCTTCCTTAGCATTATCTAAAAGGATCATTGCAGTTAACATTATTACGGAACCACATCCAACACTTTATCCATTCTGTCATTACAGCTTCCATGTTATTACTTCCTTAAAAATGCAGCAGTTTGCTATGATGAAGCTGTGGGAGCACTTATTTAAAAGTACTGATAATGCAATGTTTAGATACAGAGCCAGAAACACTAGGCTGCTGGCGTTGTCATCCTCTTCCAATTTCGTTTCCAAGCCTGCATTAACATCAGGGTTATCAGAGCTTGTAGTTCTGCTATTACACAATGTATCTGGAAATAAATGTCAGTGAGAAACAAGGGGCTGTCAGTTCTCTTTTATTGTCTGCAAGACAAAAAGACAGTGATTGTGTGCCAAATGCAGAAAACAGCAAAAAAAAGTGTCCTTGTCATTTGGCTCTTAGATGCACAAGGAAAGCATTATGGGATATTAGACCATGATAACCACTCCTAATTTTTTTTTGTAGCCATAAAATTCGGCCCTTGCCATTTCAATTTGACATGTCTCTTGTCGTTTTGCCTTATTTATGAGACTGGTTTCAATGATACAATCAAGACCAAGAGGCACATTAAACAGAGTTATACGGTTTAGATACGGCGACAGATTTTTTGTAGGAATAGTGCCTCGAGTGTTATGAATGCTGGTGCCAAATAAAAATCATGACATCATGCCTCACTGGGACAACCGCGCAGGCTTTAGTTTTTTCGTTCAGTCAGAAATAAAAATCACCTGTGCCAATTCTGTCCCCTCCCCCCAAACTCTAGCCCCAAAAGATATCTATAGTTAATATGAAGATCTGAGTCCACTGACAAAGGAACATGTGATAAGTTACAGTGTTTTTTCAAGTTAGTACATACAAACCAAAGAATCTGCCAGCAGAGACAGGCCTCATGGTCTATCAAGTCCACTTGAATGTGCAGCTAGCCCCCTACATTGCAGCTGCCCCTCCCCCCCTTGTGTTTACCTCCCCACCCTGTCCCGTCCCCTTTTAAAATTGCCCACCATCCTACAGGACACCACCTCTTCAGGCAGAGCATGCCACTTAGTCACCACCCTCTCTGTGAAAAAATGCCTCCTCATCTCTCTCCTGTATCTCCCCCCCCTCCAATACATAGATACATAGATACATGGAAAGTGTTGGCAGATAAGGGTCTACGGCCCACCCAGTCTGCCCATTTGAGCTTGTAAGTTTACTTTATGTTTTCCTAGAAGTCTGTTGTCCCTTAACCCTGACCTCCAGAATTCCTTTATGTCTATCCCATTCATTCTTAAATCCCATGATTCTTTCAGCCCCCACCACTTCCTCTGGCGGGGTATTACACTTGTCCACCACCCATTCTGTGAAGAAATTCTTCCTCACGTTTCCCTGAATCGTCCTCCCTCCAACTTCATCCCATGCCCTCTAGTCCTGGAACATCTTTTGCACTTAAAAATAGTGTATTTCTGCACCCTGTTCCTCCTTGTAAGATACTTGTATGTCTCTATCATATCCCCTCTCTCCCTCCTCTCCTCCATGGAGTACATATTCAATTCCTTCAACCTGTCCTCATAGGACTTGTGACGCAATCCATGTACCATCTTTGCTGCCCTCCTCTGAACCTTCTCTACCCTGTCTATGTCCTTACGTAAGTAAGGTCCCCAGAACTGTACACTGTACTCCAGGTGGGGCCTCACAAGTGTCTTGTATAGTGGAATTATGACCTCCCTTTTCCTGCTGGTGATGCCCCTGCCTATGCATCCCAGCATCCTATTTGCTTTACCTGCTGCCTTGTCACACTGTTTCCCTACCTTGAGGTCATCAGAGATGATAACCCCAAGATCCCTTTCCTGCTTGGTACATGCTATATCCTCACCCCCCAACTGATATATTGTGCAGTGTTTTGTGCCCCATATGCATTATCTTGCACTTCTTTGCATTGAATTTCAACTGCCAAACTCCTGACCATTCTTCAAGTTTCTGCAGGTCCCTTCTCATTCTGTCTACACCCTCTGGTGTGTCTACTCTGTTTCAAACTTTGTGTCATGTGGTATGGGGAAATTCTGCTTTCTAGGTCCTGCACAATGTCACTGATGAAGATGTTGAATAGGACCGATCCAGCACTGATCCTGTGGTACCTGGTCATTCTTCCTCTCTGGAGTGACAGCCATTTACCACCACCCTCTGTGTCCTGCCACCCAGCCAGTTACCTACCTACTGCACTACTGTCCTGTCACACCCAAATTCCCCAGTTTGTGTAATAGTTTTCTATGTGGCACAGTGTCAAAGGCCTTGCTGAAGTCCAGATAGGCCATGTCCACTGCCCTCCCCTGATCCACCTCCCTAGTCACCCAATCGAAAAATTCAATGAGGCTGGTCTGACATGACCTCCCCTTGGTGAAACCATGATGCCTTGGGTCCTCTAGTCCATTGACAACCAGATGTTCCACCAATCTCTCCTTTAGTAGTGCTTCCATGATCTTCCCCACTACCGAGGTGAGGCTGACTGGTCTGTAGTTCGTTGCTTCCTCTTTGTTCCCACTTTTGTCTAAGGGGGCTACATATGCTGTCCTCCAGTCTTTGGGTACCTGCCCTGTTTCCAGTGATTGGCTAAACAGGATTGCCAGAGGTTCAGCCACCACCTCTCTTAGTTCTTTAAGGACCTTGGGGTGCACCCCATCTGGCACCATTGCTTTATCAACTCTTATTATTTCCATTTCCTTCAGGACCCTTTCTCGTGTAAAGGGACTTGTGTCCATTTCTACACCATTCCCACCCCTTGTACTCCCTGCAGACCCATTATCCTCCTCTTCCTCCGTAAAGACTGAGCAGAAATACCTGTTCAATATGTCAGCTTTACTGTTGTCATCCTCCACGTGACCCCCTTCCCCACTCTTCAGTCTCACTCTCCCTCCCTTTGCCTTTCTTTTTTCACTTATGTATCTATAAAAGGTTTTGTCCCCTCTACCCACTGATTTTGCAATGTGCTCTTCTGTCTGAGCTTTGGCACCCTTTACTGACCTCCCTGCCTCCCTTTACTTCTCCTGGTACTTCTCCCTATCCCCTTCTGCCTGTGTCTTTTTGTATTGCCTGAATGCAATCTTTTTGGCTTTCTCTTTCTCCGCTACCTCCTTGGAAAACCATAATGGCCTCCTCTTCCTTTTCCCCTTGTTAACCTGCTTAATGCATAAATCTGTTGTTCTTGTAATCCCCATTTTAAATACTGCCCACTGTTCCTCAATCCCTGATTCCTGCCTCATTCCCTTAATGCCTCTTTCAAGCATCTCCCCATTTTCCCGAAGTCTGTCCCCTAAAATCCAGGATACATTTTTTGTGTGGTTTGGTTCTGCTCCTTCCATGATTTCAAACCACAATGACTGGTGGTCACTGTTTCCTAGGTGCTCCCCACTGTTACCCCCCATCACACTGTCCCTGTTTGTGAGCACAAGGTCCAGTATTGCCTTCTTCCGAGTTGGTTCCATGACCAGTTGCTTGAGGAAGGCACCCTGAAGGGATTCCAGGATAAATCTGCTCCTAGTTGTTGCTGCTGCTGGGGTGCTCCAGTCCTTGTCTGGAATATTGAGGTCTCCAACCAGCACTACCTCACCCTTGTCTGTCATCCTTTGGATGGCTAGCATCAGCTCCCTATCTGTTTCTTCCTCCTGGGCTGGTGGTCTATAGACTACACCTGTGCGGATGGCTGGCCCTATTTTCCTTTCCAGCTTAACCCTTAGTATCTCTCCCTCTTTTTGTTCCTCCTAGATCTCTGTAGTCCTTATATCATTTTTCACATACAGTGCCACTCCTCCTCCCTTCCTACCTGCCCTGTCTCTTCTGAATATGTTGTAGCCAGATATGGACATCTCCCAGTCATGGTTATTATTACACCAGGTTTCAGATCAATCTCAGATCATGCCCTCTCATGTCCCTTCCCCTCCTCAACTTAAATATCTCTTATATGCCTGTCTTGTTTATCCCTGTCATGTATTTAAAGGTCTCAATCATATCCCCCGATCTCTTCCTTCCTCCAGTGAGTACATATTCAGCTCCCTCAGCCTGTCCTCGTAGGATCTGTCCTCCAAACCCTGGATCAGTTTTGTTGCCCTGCACTGCACCCCCTTCAGTAATCTGACACCCTTCTTCAGAAATGGGCACCAGAACTGCATGCAGTACTCCAGGTTTGGTCTGACCAGTGATCTGTACAGAGGCAGGATCACTTCCCTCCTTCTGGAGGAGATTCCTCTCGCAATACACCCCAGCATCCTGTTGGCTTTAGCTGCTGACTTCCTGCACTGAGCTGAGTTGTTCATATTCCCCATTATAACCACCCATAGATCCTTTTCTTCCTCGGTGGTACCTAACTGAACTCCTCGGAACTGGTAACTCCTCCCAGGGGTTCCTTGCTCTGAAGTGCAGTACCTTGTACTTCTTAGCATTGAACCACAACTGCCACATTTCTGACAACTCCTCTAGTTTAGTTAGGTCATCCTGTAGCCCTTGCCACCCTACAATGTTATCCACCACGCCCCATCTTAGTATCATAAGCAAACAGACTGGTCTTACTCCTGATGCCATGTGAGATATCCGATATGAAAATCCCAAACAGTACGAGGCCCAGTACTGAGCTCTGGGGAACCCTGCTAGTCACAGCCCTTGGGGATGAGAATCCCCATCACCACCACCACCACCACCCTTTGCTGCTACCCCTTCAGCCAGTTCACAATCCAGTTCACCATCTTTGTCCCCTCCCCCACATACTCCAACTTTCCCCCCAGCTGCACATGAGGCACTGAATCAAAGGCCTTGCTGAAGTCCAAACACCAGAGTAGTAGTAGTTTTTCTCTCCATTGGTCTATCCAGTGGCACCTCAAGCTCTGTTGTGGACCTTCTCATGGACTTACCAGTTAACCACCAGTTGCTCAGAACTGCGATGGGTGGATGCCTGCTGTGTCGGTCATATGAGAGCCTGTGGTGAGGGGTGTGCCAGCCGTGGGGATCCCGGTATCTTTTTCCTTCATTTTCTCCCTGTGTTCTGTAGTGTCAGGATGTGTGTACCAAGCATGTTATGCTACAGTTCTGCCCCTCATACAGTCCCACTGTACTGTTGCCTGGCTTCCTCCAGGTGGCAGTCTCTGCAGTGGAACCTGCTGTCCACATAGAAACACAGAAGTTGAAGTGAGATAAGGACCGCAAGGCCCATCCAGTCTGCCCATTATTTCTACCTTATGAATGTGCCACAGGCCTGTACTCTGCCAATGGCCTATCTAGTCATACTTATCTGTATTGCTCCCTTATGCCTATCCCATGCCTGTTTGAAGCCCTGCACTGTATTCCTATCCACCTTTTCCTGAGGTAGGCTGTTCCATGCATTCACCATCCTTTCTGTGAAAAAGAACTTCCTCACATTACCCCTTAATTGGCCTCCCTCTAGTCTCATGCTGTGTCCTCTTGTCCTGCTACTTTTCTTATATTGTAACATGTTAGACCCTTTCACCTTGCTAATGCCCTTAAGATGTTTGAATGTTTCGATCATATCACCTCTCTCGCTCCTTTAATCTAGGGTATACATATTGAGCTCCTTTAATCTGTCCTCATATGTTTTCTGATGCTGTCCCTGCACCATTTTGGTTGCCCTTCTCTGGACTGCCTCCATTTTGTTAATGTCCTTGTGCAGGTGCGGCCTCCAGTACTGCACATAATTCTCCAGATGGGGCCTAACCAGTGTCTTGTAAAAAGGGATTATTATCTCCCTCTTACAACTTGCAATACCCCTACTAATACACCCCAACATCCCTCTAGCCTTACCTAATGCTTTAGTGCTCTGCTTGGATGATTTCAGGTCATCTGTGATGATGATGCCCAAGTATCTTTCTTCCCTTGTGACTGCCAGCAACTCCCCTTCCCTCCCAACCTATAGGTGACTTCAGGGTTTCTGTTCCTATGTGCATGATCTTGCACTTCTTTGTGTTAAACCCTATTTGCCACTCTTCCGACAATTTTGCCAGTTTATCTAGCTCTCTTCTCATTCTGCCCACCCCATCTGGATCATCTACTCCGTTGCAGATCTTAGTGTCATCTGCAAACAGACAAATCTTACCCTCCAGTCCATCTGCAATGTCACTGATGAAGATATTGAAGAGGACTGGCCCCAGGACTGATCCCTGAGGTACCCCACTTATGACTTGCATCTCTTCTGACTGTATACCATTCACCATCACTCTGTTTTCTGCCAAACCAGTTTGCCACCCAGTTGACCAACTTCTGACCCACCCTGAGCCTACCCAGCTTATTAATCAATCTTCTATGTGGAACAGTATCGAAAGCTTTGCTGAAGTCAAGGTAGGTGACATCAACTGCTCCCCCTTGATCCACCACTCTGGTAACCCAGTCAAATAAATCTATGAGATTAGTTTGACAGGACCTTCCTTTTGTAAACCTATGCTGTCCTGGATCCTGTGCTCCTATGGATTCCAGATGTTGCACTATCCTTTCCTTAAGAAGTGCCTCCATAATCTTGCCCACTACTGATGTAAGACTGACTGGTCTATAGTTCCCTGCCTTCTCCCTGCTACCACTCTTGTGGAGTGGGATCACTTGAGCCCTTCTCCAATCTTCTGGAACCTCTCCGGTGCTCAAAGACTCACTAAACAGTTCTAATAATGGCTCTGCTAGTTCCACCCTTAGCTCCCTTAGTACCCTGGGATGTAGGCCATCAGGTCCTATTGCCTTGTCCACCCTGAGCTTTGCGAGCTCTTGCAGGACCCTTTCTTTTGTTAAGGGACTAGTGGACACCTCACTCCTCCCTGTCTCCATGGTGCTGAGCTGTGGGCCCTGCCCTACCTTCTCCTCAGTAAATACTGAGCAGAAGTATCTATTTAGGATAGATGCTTTTCCTTGGTCCTCCTCCACACATTTCCCCTCATCCCCTTTGATCTTAGCAATACCCCCTCTGGACTTTCACTAATGTATCTATAGAAAGTGTTGCCCCCTTCCTGACAAAGGAAAACTGCCATCAGGCACTCAATCCTCCCTTACTGGCCAGCCCGATGGAATATGAAGTAAATGTGTCAGTTTAGAATAGAGACAATATATTGATCAATTCATGACAAAACATATGTAACCCCCCTGCAAATGGGGGTTCCCAAAAAGTCTTCCAGGAGCTTGCTTGAATGCTCCAAGCCTGAATAGTGTTTGGCGTTTGAGCCGCTTATCTATGAGTGCTTTTAGAGCCTCTGGTACTGTCTCTTTAAGAGCTGTCTGTTTGCAGACATAATTAGTTTGCATGGGGGAACTGTGTGTTTTCCTGCTTGAGTCCCACTCAAGCTACTGCCAAATCGCTCCATTTCTGCCATCGCTAAGTGGGCAGAAGAAGTACTCTTCAAAGATGTAATTGTTTGCTTGTAACCTGTTAGAGTAATAATGAAAATGCAGTTTGATTTAACCTGCTTTCTTGTAGCAAGGACAGTGCAGAGTAGCTCCCTCATGTTGGTTCTGAACTGCTGAATTGGACCAATCATGGTGGGGATCCTTTAAAATGGAACCTGTTCTGGGCGAATCAGAACTTGGACTCTCCTCTGGAGCCTGCTGTAAGGGGATTGTAAGGGCAGTGACTCTGGGAAATATAGTTTTGACTTCGGCACCTTTTTTCCACCAACAGGGGGAGTTTACTGTGAGTGACAGCCAAACCAGCCAACTGAACTGGGAGGAACTCAAAGGAAATGCCCGGCTCTGTTTACTGGATAGATCAGATCAGTTTGGGTTGTGAAGAGACAGGGAGCTGTGTGCTTCTTCAGTGTGTAGTTTTAGCACGGGAATCTCGTGTATGGCCCTAAGTTTCGGTCTGCAGTTTGTGCAAGCGCCTGTTTGGACTGAATCCAACTTTTGAAGAGAATCAAGGAGATCTGAAGAGCAGAAACCAGGCTCACCCTGTAGAAGACTGGAGAAACTGCTGAATCGCGCTCGGTCTGTCAGGAACTGAATCTGCTGTGTGTTCTCCCGGGTATTGTGCAGTAATTGCGATCGGGATCGAGAAGCAGCCTGCCTGGTATAGTACTTTCCTTTTACATATGTGTGTAGTGCTTGTGAGGAATCACATTTCAAATCCCCTGTACAGTGAATAGCGTGCATGAAGCTGGAAATAAACCCCAGCTTAATCCAGACTACATCCATTTGCTCAAAACTGCAGTGGGGTCCAATCACAAGGACCTTGTCCACATGGTCTGCTCCTCCTGGCAATCCAGGACAATCTGCCTTCCATCCAGTTCCCAGCAATGAGTTTGTGAGTACAAAGCAGGGTAGCTCCCTGCCATCTGTTTATCGAATTGCAAGTGTGTCATCTAATTGTTGCTTTTTTCCATTTCTTCACAAATTGAGCCCTCCGGCTCGGATTACAATGGGTATTGCGTAAGTGTTTTTTCCATCACAGGGCCCCAACCAGCTGCACCTATCCTGGCTAGCCCCCCCATCCTGGGTACCCAGTGAAAGTGACAATTTGGGACTCTGAATATGCGCACTGTACTGTGATTATTAATGTGTTTAACCTAATTAACCTGATTTACCCCTGTCCTTGTTATATCCCTCTAAATAAATCAGATTTGTTTGTTTCAGGAAAGTTACAATGTCTGAGGTATTCATTTATGTTAAAGTATTGTTCTGTGGCTTTTGCACTGTATCATCTTGTTTTACAGGGGGTTCCCAGAGTCCAGTCAACAGATCCAGTCCTGGGGGTAAGTGTACATTGTGAAGACGTTCCTAATGCATTGTGTGGGCCACTAGTGGGAAGAAAAGGGGGTTGCAGTGTCCCAGAGGGCTATGACCAAGTCATACCAGACAGTATTAACCCTGACCTCTGGGTGGAGGCACCCACCATTGGACCTAGGCCCCTCAACCTGTCAGTAGTCAGTCAGGCAGGGGTAGTAGCCCTTGGGATAGTGCCACCTGAGGGTTACACATATACTAACCAGAGGGAGATATTACCATGGACAGAAATATATTGCTGGAACGATGTATTTCAATGACATAAACTGTCAATATCGTGTCAAGTTTTTATTGATCAACCAAGGTGGGTTAACACCTAGGTTTTTACAACATGAAAAGAATTAATATACATTAAAATTGACAGAATAGAAAATTCTCATAAGACATCAATAGCCCAGTACATAGAAATATAGAAACATAGAAACATAGAATTTGACGGCAGATAAGGACCGCTTGGCCCACCCAGTCTGCCCATTTCCCTACCTACTGGATAAGCTGCAGAACCTAGTTAACCAGCAGCCTACTTCTTCCTACCCCCAACCCCCAGAATTGCCTTATGACTATCCCATGCATGCTTGAATTCCCCCACTGATTTTGACTCCACAACCTCCTCCGGAAGGCAGTTCCATGCATCCACAACCTCTCTGTGAAAAAATACTTCCTTAAATTACCTCTGAGCCGCCCCTCTATCTTCAAATTGTGCCCTCTTGTTCTTGCACACCTCTTTTTTTGAAAGATGCTACCCTCTTGGACTTTGTTGATTCCCTTGAGGTACTTGAAAGTTTCTATCATGTCCCCCCTCTCCCTCCTTTCCTCGAGGCTATACATATTAAGCTCCTTAAGTCTCTCTTCATACTACTTCCGGTGCAGACCATGCACCATTTTAGTTGCCCTCCTCTGGACAGCTTCCATCCTGTCTATGTCTTTGCGGAGATTGGGTCTCCAGAACTGCACACAGTACTCCAGATGGGGTCTCACCAGCTGCCTGTACAGAGGGATAATAACTTCCTGTTTTCTACTGGTGATGCCTCTCCCTATGCATCCCAGTATCCCCAACCCTCCTTGCTGCCTTCTCACATTGCTTGCCCACCTTTAGGTCATCTGATATGACTACCCCAGGTCCCTTTCCATTTTTGTTGTTGTTAGTATCTCATCCCCATTGTGTACTCTTCCCTGGGTTTTGTTTCCCAGGTGCATTACCTTGCACTTCTTAGCATTGAATTTAAGCTGCCATACATTTGACCATTCCTCTAACCTTGCCAAGTCCCTTCTCATCCTTTCCACCCCACCCTGTGCATCAACTCTGTTGCAGATCTTAGTGTCATCTGCAAAGAGACATACTTTTCCTTCCAGTCCTTCTGCAATGTCGCTGATAAAGACATTGAAGAGGACCGGTCCTAATACTGAATCCTGCGGTACCCCACTAGTAACCCTCCTTTCTTCTGAGTGGACTCCATTTACTATAACTCTCTGTGTCCTATTCTCCAGCCAATTCTTTACCCAGGCTGTCATCTTGGGACCCTCCCAGGCTGGCTAACTTGTATATTAATCTTTTGTTTGGGACTGTGTCAAATGCCTTGCTAAAGTCTAGGTAGGCCATGTCCACAGCCCCTCCCTGATCTACTACTTTGGTCACCCAGTCAAAGAAATCTATCAGATTCATCTGGCATGACATTCCCACTGTGAATCCATGCTGCCTAGGGTCCTGTGCCCCTCTGGCCTCTAGATACTTGACAATTCTTTCCTTTAGAAGTGATTCCATCATTTTCCCTATCACTGAGATTAAACTAACAGGTCTATAGTTTCCTGCTTCTGCCTTGCTCCCACTTTTGTGAAGGGGAATCACATTTGCCCTCCTCCAGTCCTCGGGTACCACCCCATCCTCCTATGATTTGTTAAAAAGGGTAGTCAGTGGTGTCACTAGTTCTACCCTTAGTTCTTTTAGAATTCTGGGATGAATCCCATCAGGCCCCATTGCTTTGTCCACCTTCAGTTTTAAGAGTTCTTTCAGAATCCTTTCTTCTGTAAATGGGCCGGTATCAACTTCTGTATCCAGAGTGTTACTACTGTTTGTTTTATGTATCTCCCCCTCTTCCTTCGTAAATACTGAGCAAAAATATTTGTTTAGTATCTCTGCCTTTTCACAGTCTCCCTCTGCCCACCCTCCCTCCCTTTATTAAGCCTCACTATCCTCCCATGGTCTTCCTTCACTCCCTGATGTACCTATAAAGGTTTTATCCCCTTCTTAACTGAGTTGGCTATCTTTTCCTCGGTTTGGGCCTTTGCTGTTCTGGCTGCCTTCCCAGCCTCCTTTTGCTTTAACTGATACAGTTCTCTGTCCTACTCCTTCTACGATTCCTTGTACTTCCTGAATGCTTTCTTTTCTCTTGAACCTTCCTGCCACTTTCTTTGAGAACCATAGTGGTTTCTTACATCGTCTTGTTTTGTTTATTTGTTTCACACAAAGGCTTGTTACCTCTGTGATGGCAGTTTTATTATTCCCATTGTTCTTCCACCCTCCTTCCTGCCCATTTGCTAGTGCATTCCTTAGGCACTCACCCATTATGGCAAAAGTCAGCCCTCCTAAAGTCCAGTACTTTTGTCTTTGTTTGGCTTGACTCTATTACTGTGTTTATTGTGAACCATACTGTTCAATGGTCGCTAGTTCCCAGATGGCTACCACTTTACATCTGTGATCCTCTCTTCATCTCCATTTGAGAGTATCAAGTCTAATATTGCTCCCTCTCGAGTGGGCTCCAGTACTAGTTGTCTAAGGCATGCCCCTGTAGGGCATCTAGAATAACTGCACTCTTTGAAGTGGCAGCTGCAACTGCACTCCAGTTAACATCTGGCATATTCAGATCACCCATCAGCAGTATCTCCCCTTTTTCTGCCATTCTAAGTATACTTTCTATCATTTCCTTTTCCATTTCCTCCCTCTGAGAAGGGGGTCTGTATACAACCCCTGTGTGGATTGTGGTACCATTGCCTGTCTCCAAATTTATCCACAGTGCTTCTTCTTCTCCTCCCAGTTTACCCTTTTGTTCTGTTACTTTTATTCCTTCCTTTATGTAAAGAACCACTCCTCCTCCTCCTCTTTTACCCTCCCTGTCCCTCCTGTAGATAGTGTATCCTGGTATGTTTACGTCCCAGTCATGGTTGTGTGTGTACCATGTTTCTGTGACTGCCACGATATCCAGATGTTCCTCCTCCATCAAGGCCACTAATTCAGGAAGCTTGTTACCTAGACTACGGGCATTGGTACTCATTGCTCTCCACATTTTTGATGGCTTTACCTTCTGTTGCAGCATCCCCACTGACTGTTCTACCTTGGTCTTTTCTCATTTAGTACCCTGTTTTGTAGGGAGAGCTGGGATTTTTCTGCTGCTTGTCAGTGCCTCCCTTTGACTAGTTAAAAGCTTGCCAATGAAGCATTTAAACTGATTGCTCAAAATACTTGTTCCTTCCTGGACAGATGCAGACCATCCTGCCAGTATAGGCTGTTGTCCCTCCAGGTGGAACCCCAGTCCCCAATGAAGCCAAACCCCTGTGCTCTGCACCATTTTTCAACCATTCATTAAACTGCATGGTGCCAATTACCCTCACCTCACACCATGCCTTTGACAGGCAGCACCTCTGAGAAGGATACTGTGTGTGCTACTTGTCTTAGGCCCTCCCCAACTCTGCAATGTCCTCCTGCACTGCTCTAACCTCATGATGAGCCAAGTCATTTGTCCCTAGGTGGGCAATTACGTCCAGCTCAGAATCCCTTGCAGCTGTTGTCATGATCCTGAGGATGCGCTTCCTGTCCCTCCAAGCCATGGCACCAGGCAGGCACCTTACTTCAGTTTTCCCAGCTCCTCCCAGTTCTATCCCCCTAATAACTGAGTCCCCCACCAGGAGCTGCTTCCTTTCCTTGTGGTGTCCTCTGCTTCCTTCCTGTGGGCCTCCCTTGTGACAGCTGTCCTCAGCCTCCTTAGTCTCCTCTGTGGGTGCATCCATGGGAGCCTGCTCCCCAGAATGGTGTATGGATTGTGAGTGGAACAACTGACTGGGTGTGCCTCTGTTCCACCATCCTCACCCTTCCTGAGCCCACTGTGGTCCAACTGCTGTGTTTTCTTTGCAATCTCTGAGGGTAGTGGTGGCGGCTGTGGTGCTCCCTGGATGGGGAGGTTCCTTCGTGACTGTCCAGTGTGGCCTAGGGAAGGTCCCCTACTACTGTCAGTGTGGCCTGAAGATGGGCAACTTCCTCCCTCAGGGCAGAGAGTTGTCTACAAATGGGGCAGCATCTCAGCCTCCAGAAAGACTCCGGAAGACTGCTGCCCCACAGCCATTACATTTTTCTCCCCACATTTTTTTGTGTTGTGAGTGTGTGTGTGTGAGATTAGTTTGTAATATAGAAATATATATTTATAATATACAATGTGTATGTAAATTGTTAGTGCAGTGTGCTAGAGAGGATATGACAGTGACATGCACCTTGCACTCTTGAGGAAATGATGTCAGAACCCCAGGTATAAAGGAACTATTTCCAGGGTGGGTGGGGTGAGAGGTGGGAAGGGGTTGGGCCTAAACTGTGCCCTCGCAAAACAATCAGCTAAAAGCTCTGACCCACTGCTGCAATGAGTGCCTTCCTGTCAGCAAGATGCCCTATACAACAATTTGGTAGAGAAATACCCTGCTAATCAAACAGAGAAAAATCCACACATCCAAGTCAGACACAGGTAAACCTTCCCAGCCCCAAAACAGGCCTGATGGTTTGTGCTCCAAGAGCTGTCAGCCCCAAAATAAGTCAGCTGTGCTTTAAACTCTTCCTGCACTGAAAATCTTAAGAACTGTAACAAACAAACATAAACCTAGATCCACCACCCTCTGTTGCTTGAAAGACTGTCTTTTCCTGTTTACACTGCAGGTTTTTCTGTGACCACTCCTTAACCCCAGTAACTCTGTTAAAAGAGTTTAACTATCAAACTCCTACGCACCAGTAAATTATTTAAAATAGTTTCTGTCCCAAAATCCTAGTAGTCAATCCAGCTACCCCAAGGGACAACCAGAATGCAGTATTCAAACACTTATAGGTTACTCCAAGATAAGCAGAGTTTGCAAGTTTCTTTTCAACTCCTCAGCCAACTGTAATTCATTTAAAAATAGTTTAACTGTCAGCAAATCCTAGTAGACAATCTAGCTACCTCCAAGGACCTACCCAAATGCAGTATTTAAATCCTTCTGAAGTTACTAACAAGATAAACAGAGTTTACAAGCCCCTTCTAGGTTAAACACTAAATAAATGTGAACAAAAAGCAGTTACCAAGGTGGTTAGTTTCACCTCCCACAGAATTAAGCAAAAGTGCACGTTTGTTGTAGATATCAAGTGCAATACAGAATTTCTCACACAGCTCGCAGTTGAAGAAAGTAGTGTCCTTCCAGCTCCAGAAAATGTGTACAAATAACTATAATACAGAAACAGGGATTCATAACTGTATTTATCTATTCAAAGTTCATGGTAGTTACCCTTTTTGAAATACTCTTTTTTGTCAAAAAAAAAATGATTATTATAGAATACGAAACCCCCTTGAGGCTTTTACTGACATTAATATCACAATTTTTCTATAGTAGCCAATATTCAGTATACTACTTATTTGATTTATTTAGTTTTTGTTGACTGGGAAGGAGAACTAGAATTTTAAGCTGTTGGTGGTATTTTTAGTGACTGGGGAAATTTGGTCAGGACTCCAGGGAAATTCCCCTACTGGACTGCAGGGGGACCCTTTGTCATCTTGGCTCTCAGTCAAGATGATGACTCCTGTAATTGAGGTGGAAGCCATGGAGGTGAGGGAGTTGGTCTCCTTCCCTGCCTTGACTGGAGGGACCAGAGAAAATGAATCTGACCAGGCTGTCTTGTTATTTGAAACTACACAAAATGCTCCTCAAATGCATGGTTTGGAAATGGACGTACCTGTAGCTCAGGATGTACAAGAGGATTTGGCTTTGATGTCAGTTGACGGGTCCACGGACAAAGAAAATGACTTATTGACTCAGACAACTGAGGAGACTCCTGTAAAGGTGCAGGTTGAAACTGACAAAATTTATCAACAACTGGAGGTGGAAGAAAATCGGTATATTTAAAAAAAAATGACTTTAAGAAAATGGCTCCGGCAGCTGCAGCATGACAGACAGAGAAAGCTTGTCAGTGCCACACAGCTACAGGATGATGCACAAGCATCAAAGGGTTTGCTGCTTGACTGGGCAGAGGCAGTCACAGAGCAAGAAATACAAGGAGAAGCAAACAATGCTCATGCTATGGTAGAAACTGACCAAATGACTACCCCATGGTAACTATACCTTCTTCTTTTTCTTTGCTGGTTCACATGGGAGTAATGTCTGGAATGGCTGAATCTTTCCCCACGGGGGAAGACCTACGATGACCCAAGAATTTTGCTGAAAATGTAACCAGTTCTGATGCTTGGTCTATTGGCAGTGCCTGCAAGCTGCTGGCTGAGAAAAAGATACCTCTACAGGCAAATGGCAATCAGGGCATTCTCCCATCCATATGCCTGTGCCGGAGGACTTTGAAAAACATGTACAATCCTCTCATTTACTAAATAATGAAAACATGGACTTGGAATTGCCAGCTGAGGTTGCACTTACACAAAACCCAGTATTACACCTCCCCAATGTTCAAAATACAGGGGCCCCTGCTATCATTGACTACCAACAACCTGGGCCTTCGAGGCCACAAGTGTCTGCTCCACTAAATATCCCAAGGAAAACTAATCCTAGGCCCTTTGCATCTTTGTTTAAAATACCAATCTTGCCTGCCAAAAGGCATAATGTGGTTCACCTCACCTACCTAGGTGAGATGCCTGAACCCCCAGATAAATTATTTGTGACACGCTCTTTATTAATGGACTCGATTAAATATTTTGCAAATAAGATATACTCCCTAATACATGTTTCGGGTGAAAAAACGTTCGACATAAGCTTCAAATTTATAATGGCTTAGAATGTTTCTGTGTGAAGTACAACTCCTTGAAGAAAACAACATTATGGATACCTTTTTTGGCAACACCTCTCACAAAACCTACTCATAAGACTATTACTGTTTTATTTAGAAGTGAGGGTATAAGTGTACGTGATTTAACTTACTGGTTAAAATAAAAGTGTACTGTTCTGGGGATCTTGAGGCCATTTTGGACTCAGAAAATATTTGGCGTGATGGATGGAAAGTGAAAGTGTTGTTAAGAACATCAGATATAGGAGTGATGCACCTTCCAAACTCCTTTTTTGGGGGGAGGGATAGAGGAATATTGTTTTATACTGTGCAACCAAAGGCATGCCACAGGCATGGCTCAGTAGCACACTTGAGCAGTGTTTGTGATAAGGTAAAATGTACTGTATGTGGGGAACTGGGACATTCTGGAGTGGACTGCCTAAATGAGGGTAAATGTAAGCTTTGTGATGAAGTTGGGCACATGTTTCAGAATTGTATATGGGCAACCCACAACTATCCAGAGCACACTGATGGCCTGGAACAAAGGGATTATATTACTCTTGCACAAAAATCTAAAATGAGTGAACAACCCAGGACTACACGCTCTTTGATAACCTTTGAGCCCCCCTTCCCCCTAACAGACAGAAGTCATAGTACCCTCCCCTTTCTCCCCAGGCTATCACTTCTATGACAACGGACATAGTTCCTCCTCATACCCTGGTGGAGCAACAACTCCCCTCCTTCTAATGCAGCCATGACTGAGATGGAATTCTCGGAGGTACAAGAAATTGAAAAAATGCCCCCCGCCGAATCCAGGACTGGAGAGGGAAAGATGGGTTACCAGATAGGTGTCTGGGTTAAGTAACCCTGCACCTGAGGTTTTAAAACAAGACAGTACTTTCCTTTCCAACAAATATGATATCTTGGCAGAGCAATCAGATCCACAGGAATATTCTGACTCCTCCTCAGTCGTCTCATCTGTGACTGAAGCTACTACTGACATAGAGATTTCCAGAATTGCAGTAAAAAGGAAAGCAAAACTTAAACATAAAAATAAAGATAAAACCTACGGGAAGGGGAGGAAAAAATGAACTTGAATCCGTAGTTCTTGAATGTATTCTGACATCTTCTTTTACACTATAAATGTAATTAGTGTTAAAAACGTCACCAAAGACTGTTGACGTTTTCCTTTCTAAAATTCCTGCAGATAGGTATTATTTGTCTTCAAGATGCCAGTTTCCATACCCTGCAGGAAATACATCAAGCTCAGACAGATTGGTACATGGATCCACCCTATTGGTCCATAGGGCCTAAAACATGTTCAGGGATAGGAATTTTATTTTGTATGCCAGAAATAGCTTTATTAAAATTATGTGATTTGATACATGGGAAGGTACTTATTTTGGATGTACAAATTCAAACTACTAGATACAGGCTAATTAATGTATATGCTCCACAAACCAAGGCATTATGGATAGACATGCTCAAACAAATCGGATCATATTTATACACATCTTATCACATTGTCTTTGGGGGAGATTTTAACTGTATTCTCTCCTCCTTAGACCGCAGTGCACATACGAAAACAAAAAACATTTTCTGTGACTCTCATTTTTTGTCCCAAATCATAAAAACTGCCAGTTTAAGGGATGCATATTTAACTACTACAAAACACCACACTCCAACCTTTCATAAAGGGCGTTTAGCCACAAGAATTGACAATTTTTTTTGTCTCCCAATACCTACTCCTTAAAACAAGCAACCGTAAGCCAGGCTGAATTTTCAAACCATGACATACTGCAAATTCAAGTGGGTGTGTCAAACTCCATTACAAAAGGCCCTGGTTCATGGAAAGTTAACAAATCCCTGTTAAAAGATGACCTGCTTCTGGTTTCCTTATCTTCCTTCATCAAAGCTAAGAAATCAGTCATGATATGTTTTGATAACCCACTGTTATGGTGGGAAGACACAAAATATGAAATTCAGAAAATAATAAAACATTATAGCAAATCTAAATGTTTGAGTTCATATTTATACTATCTTCAAAAAAGGCAACATCTACAAAAATTATATACAGTATCCTATAATACTAACCAGGACCTTTCTCAACAAATTCATTTTGTTAAGAAAGAATTGTTGCAATACCATAGCCAGAAATTGCAAATGCTGCAGTATCAACAAAAATTTGGGATCTCGGGTCTTGCATCCTGTGCTTGCCCTTATGAATATTGTGCCCAAAAGGTAAACAAATAAGAAATTAATTACCTAGCAGATGCACAGGGTAACACTTGTTATCAAAAAAAATGATATAATGCAAATAATAACGTCCTATACAATGGACATGTATGGGCCATTAACCACGGTTCTATTGCAAAGGAATCCAGTTTTATGTAATCTTTCTCTCCCAGATGTCCCTCTGGGCATCCCAGATAAAATGAGTCAACTTGTTATAGAACAGGAAACATTAGAGGAAATCTCTACCCTAAAGCCAAGCTCCACCTTTGGCCCAGATGGATTATCTAATTAACTATATAAGCAAATAGGCAGAGCTATAGCACCTGAATTAACAGTGATTTATAATTGTATGCTACAAACAGACAACATCCCTTTACATATGAACATGGGCACCTTGATCTATCTTTTTAAAAAAGTGGACAAGTCCCACTTATCCAACTGGAGTCCCATAAGCATGTTAAATATGGATTTTAAGATTTTAACTAAAATCATTAGCAAAAGACTGTTACAAATATCTCCCTTGGTTATTTCAGAAGCTTAAACCTGTTCAGTCCCAGGCAGACAAATAGCAGACCACCTCATCTTGCTACGTGAAATTATGGAACGCAGTAGTACTGAATTAATATAGGGTTATGTGGACTCTTTATACCAAAGAAAGGCTTTTGACTCAGAAAACCATGATTTTTTATGGTAAGACCTACACATATATCATGTTCCCCATACATTAATCAACTGGACTAAAAGTTTTTATAGGACAGCCACGGTAATTCCATTAATTAATGGATGGTGAGGACCTATGATCCCCATTAGAAGGGGGAGTGAGACAGGGCTGCCCTCAGTTTTAACCTGAATGTACTTTTTATCGATCCCTTGTTAAGATGCATAAATAATGCACAGAATATATCCCCACTTGACAATCACATACATCCAGGAATACATAAGGCTTTGGTGTACACTGACGATTTATGTCTGGTTGCTAATGATACTTAAATTTCAGAACCATTAAATCTATGAACAATATGGTTCCAGTTCTGGAGCCTCCTTAAATTTAAATAAATGTGTGGGGCATACTTTGGGCTCCAGTCAGAAACCAACACAGTTGATTGATGGCATACAAATACAAGCTGGACACATTACAATTTTAGGGATTCAATATGGTACACCAGACATGGATTTGGTAAACTGGAAACAGAAGATGAAATTGGGAAAACAGAAAGTAGATAACTGGAACAGATGGAAACTAGGGAAGAAAAAGAGTGTATCTTATTAAAACCTATCTGATCCCACTTTTTATGTTGCTTGCTCACGCATGCGCAGGAAACATGTTACAGCAGTTTGCTGCAGAAGCAGGTTGTGGAGGTGCGGCACTGTTGTGGCCAATGCCCCCACTGCCTTTTGAGGCTTGGCCCACTTTCCCCAATGCAGTGGCATGCTGCTGCTGACACTAGTTCAGCCAGCATGCCACCACCTTGAAAGGTTTTCACTGCTGCAATCAGGGGCCGCCTCGTCATTGCAGTGTCGGCCATTCTGCTGCAATAAGGGAGCGACCCGTCATTGCAGGGTGGTACCTTGCATGCCCCTGACCCAGTTTGCTGATAGAGAGTCCAGTCCCCATTGGCATATATGTCCCCACCTGAAAGTTTCTTTTGTGTGTTGAGGGGGTGCCTAGTCTCCTTTGGCATCATGCATGCCCCCCTCCCCTCTTTCTTTGCCAACCATGCGCACAATCCCCATCAGCTTCAGTCCCCCCTTCCCAGTTGAATTTGCCAATGTGGGAGCCTACTCCCCATCAACATAATGTATCCCCCCAATTTGTAGTCTGCCAAGGGGAGTGCCCAATCCCCCTCGGCTCTTGCCCTCTCCCACTACGTATGTGCCAACGGGGGTGCCCAATCACCCATTGGCTACAGTCCCCCCCACAAATAAAACACTCAGGTGGCACACTAGGAGCCCACCGTAGTGTGCCAAATGTCCCTGAAAAGAAAAACAGTCCCGTGATGTTTCCTTTTTTTGTTTAACCCTGTAAACAAGAAAACGGTCCCTCATTGAGTCCGTGGCCCCTACACCAACCCGCACCCACCCTCTGCGTAGCCTGCCTCCCCACATCCCCCTCACCCCACACTTAGCTCCAGAGCCCAGTGCAACAATCTTTGGTGGACCAGGAGCATGTCTGCACTCTTCAAAGATGGCCGCGAACTGAAGTAATGCAGGTAAGCTGTATAATGGCATAAATAGGTTTTTTTCAACTTTGATGCATATCTCAGGCATTTTTGGGAATTTTGGCACCAAATTTTCAACATTGGGTTATTGGGACCCCTCCTCATGAATTCAGCCACTGCCATGGTGTTATTCAGTCCCGAAGGTGATTTAGGTGCTCATGCGTGAATCACCTTTAGGACTAATGTCAAACTACAGTGCCAGTGTTCATGGGGTGGGCTCTCAAAAAGCCTATGTTGCAAATTCAGGGAAAAATCCAAAACATGTTTGTTTTGCGAGCGTGCATTGTGCAGTTGCTATGCACGCTCATAACTTTGCGAATTTGCAACATTTTCGCTCCAGATTTTCAACATAGGCATTTTTCCACACCTCCTTATGAACAGCATAGCTGTCATTTTTCACATTATGGCTGAAATGTGTTTTCACACTTCCAGCGCAGAATTGCGCTGTTGCTATGGGAAATCACTGTTTGGGACACATTAAGAAAATCACTGTGACACTGTTCATGAGCAGAGGTCCTAAAATGACTATGTTGAAAATTTTGTGATAAAAGTCCATAAAATGACTGTGTTACAAGCGTGCATTGCGCAGTTTCCATGCACCCTTGTAACTTCGCAAATTTGTATATTTTCATGTCAGATTTTCACCACTGACATTTTCACACTCATATAGACAAGTGCAGCTGTCATTTTTCACATCCGGCCAAAATGTTTCACACTTCGTGCAGAATAAGTGATCGCTTGGGAAATCAGTGTTTGGAGAGATTAAGATTGAGTGAGAGAGGGGGAGTGAGCAAGCTCAACTGAGCTCTGTCAGGAACGCTGCAGATTTCTTTGTGGCCAGAAAAAGGCATCAATGCAGGCAGGTGCCCAGTACAAAAGGGCAGCCTGCAGCGTCGGAAGAAACAGAATGAGTGAGTGAGAGAGGGGAGTGAGCAAGCTCAGCGGAGCTCTGTTGGGACAGCTGTGAACTTCTTTGTGGGCAGAAATAGATGCCAATGCAGGCAGGAGCCCAGTACAAAAGGGCAGCCTGCAGTGCAGGGAGAAACAGAATGTGCACGTGAGAGAGGGAAAGGGGTTAAGGGATGGGAGGTACTCATCCTGGGGATTCTATACTTAAAGGGGTAAGATTGGGCAGAAAGGGGGAAAGGTACAGCCGTATTTGGGTTGAATCTGTCCCCTGGTTGACTGCAGAAGGGGCAGGGTAGGCACTGCTGAAGTGTGCAGCGAGGGGAAGGAAGAAACCTCATTTACTGTTGCATGTGGGTACAAACAACTTGGCGGGGGACACTGTGGAAGTAGTGAGGGGGAGGTTTGAGTAGTTGGGCAGGCAGTGTGGGGGTGGGGAAGTTGGTTATATTCTTGGAGGTACTGCCAGTACCATGTGCAAGCATGGGGAGGAAGGGTAGGCTTGAGGAGTTCAACGAGTGGCTGAAGGATTGGTGCCACACCAAACATCATGGGTCAGTGACTAACTGAGGTAGGGTCTGGGGCAAATAGTGACTTGTATGCGGGGGCCAGGGTACACTGGAGCAGGAAGAGGAGGGGAGTCTTAAAGGCAGCATTACTGCTGGCCCACTGGCACTGAGGGTTGAGGCACTGGACCTCCCACCTCGTGCTACACTGGCAACCCCAGTTCGGATGTGAGCCTAGACTTCCAGGGATCAGCAGGGGAGGGATAGGATTGAATGTCCAGAGGACTGCTCTCCTATCCTGGGGTGGGATCCAGGGACGCAACACTCTGTAGTGGCCCATGGTGATGGCCGGGGGTGCTACTACAGCAGTGTAATAAAGGGGTCAGAGTGTGGCAGACATTGGCATACTGTGCCTAAGTGTCATTGCATGCCTGTACTCTGCAAAGGGGAGAAAAGTGGAAAATGGGCTACGGTCGGGAAACATGAGCTTCTGACCCCCACTGCCCACCCCGAATGGTGCCTCCTCAACCAGATCCTGCTCCAGTAGGTCGAGCTGGGAAGCTTCTCACCACCCTGCCTGGGGGTTAATCCGTGGAGGTAAGCAGGTCGGCCTGATGTTGGGGGCAGGGCTAGGGGGGTCGGTCGGGATGTCCAAGCCAACTGTAGCCCGGGGAGAAAATATGTACAAAAAAAAGGCAGGATTACAGGGGTATATCTCTACTAAGGTGGATTTAAACTAGTGGGGAGGGTGGCCAAAAGACTGAGGTTGCTAGAAAGGTCTGGACAGGGGAGTCTAATGAGCTCACTGCCCTAGATATAGGTAAAAGCGGAGGCATAGTAACCCTGGAAGGGGATGGGCAAAGTGGTCTGAGTGTAATACATAAGGCACCACCACCTGGTAAGAATAATGAGGAGAAAGGGTGCGGACTACTGGGAGAAGGGACACAGGCCAAGAAAGAGAAGAGTGAGGAGAAGGAGGGGTACGGGTGGAAGGTGGTCTGACTAAATGAATAGAGAACTGGTTACAGGGGAGGGTGCAGAGGGTGGTGGTGGTGGGATAGCCCTCGGCACCCAGAGCAGTGACAAGCGGAGTGCTGCAGTTCTCAGTGCTTGGTCTGGTGCTATTTTGGGTCTTTATCTCCGATATAGCACATGGAGTGGGGAGCAGGGTTAGCCTGTTTGCACATTATACCAAATGAAAAGCAAATAGTTATAGTAGCAGAGCCAACCCCCACACACACATACACACTCCCCGAAAAGCTGCTTAAAAGCCTGCAATTTATTCAAATTAATTCAATTTTCTTACTTAGTTGGGGTTCAATGCCAGCAAGTGTAAAATCATGTACCTAGGGCATAGGAACCCTGATGCTGAGTATAGGGTTGGGGGGGGGCGGGTCCTGTTACTCATTAGACATGAAAGGGTCCTTGAGGTTATTATATCAGAGGACCTCAAGATGGCAGTATAGTGTGACAAGGCTGGGCAAATTGGATTCTGGGGTGCATAAGGAGTGGCATCTCCAGTAGGAAGAGGAAGGATGTTGTGCTGCCATTGTATCACTCCCTGGTATACCCCCAGTTGGAGTAATGTGTCCAGTTTTAAAGTCCACACTTCAGAAAGGACATAAGGTGAAGGTTTTCCAGAGGAGGGCAACTAAAATGGTTCAGAATTTTCACAGGAATCCCTACAAGGAAAAGCTGAAGAATCTCAACATGTACACTCTGGAAGAGAGGAAGGCCAGTGGTGACATGATCAAGACCTACAAAGTACCTCACAGGGGTAAAGAGGGTACAGTTGGGAAGTTTTCTTCAAATGAGGATGAGCACCCAAACCAAGGTACATACAATGAAGCTGGGGGGGCATTCAGGATAGATGTGAAGAAATATTTCTTTACTGAAAGGGTGGTAGACGCCTTGAACAGACTGTCAGGAGAAGTGGTGGAAGCTAAAATGGTAGGGGGCATGAAGCATGCATGGGATAAACATAGGGGTATATTTAAATAAGGGGAAGGAGGGAGTCAACAGAGATCAAAAGGGCCATGGAAGTGGAGTAGGTTCAGGTTCGTTGCAGGAAAAATCCATTAAGCAAGTTCATTCACAAGGAGGTCCTGGTGGATGCAGGCAGAATAAGACATGTAGTAACATATACAGGCAGGAGTTACAAGTAGGTAGAGAACATTTGGGCAGACTGGATGGACTGAGCTATCCTTTTTTGATGACAAATTCTATGTTTCTATGGCATCATGTGTTCATTCAGGTGCAGTGTTTATTTAAAATTGGGTCTACCATACATCCAGATGTAAGGTACAGTAAATTACCGAATTAGATGTAGCCCACTTACAGTACAATAAACATAACCTCAGTGCTTTGAGAAGCCTTTACTCTTTATAAGGCTGCTTAAAGAGCTGGGGATCTATTTGCAGTGTCCACACCAGTATGCTGATCTTAAAATCAATGCCGCATCTGAATGAATACTTGATTCTTGCTTACTCCATTTTTTCCCCACTTGAAAGCTGCTTGTCCTGAGTTAGTTTTGGGCTGGCAGCGCTTCGCCTGTGTTGGAAGATGACCAGTTAGCAGCACTGAAAGATGTCAGGCTTCACGGACTGTGAAGGCAGCTGCTCACCCACCAGCTTGGCAAGAAGAAGGCTGCAGCTGTGGTCACTGATGACTGTTGGGGTGTGGGGATGGGGAACCAAAGGGGACAGACATAAGGAGATGAAATCATAATAAAAATTGTGAGACCTTCACCAGCTTTCCAAAATGCTTACCAGTAAAAGAACACTCTTTGAGGTTTTTCAAATGGCAACACAATCTGTTGAGCCCTCTGTCTGCTGTCTGACACCAGGCATCAACTAGCATAAAATTGCCTAAAGAAGGCAGTGTGGTCATGTGGTTACTGAAATACTGGAGAGTACAGATTTATAAGAACAAAAGAATATCACACAGATGCTGACACATGTGTCTATAACAGCTGTCTCCTGCTTCTCAGTAGTTATACTTATACCCTTGAGGTACTTGAATGTTTCCATCATATCCCCTCTTTCCCTCCTCTCTTCCAGTGATATTTTAAATGGGATCCTATCACATTGTGGTATATGGACATTTTACAGGAAACAACTAAAAATAGCATAAAAATATTCTTGGTTTAATTTTTTCGGTCATCAAATGGCACATCAGGATGGCTAGATGCATGTTTACTTTGCAGCAGCAAGATGGGTCATACCCAGAGCTTTTGAAGAAAATCACAAAGGACTTGCAAAAGGTATACTATAAGGAATGTTCTCTTCTTCCCCAACATGAACCCTTGGAATTAAGGAAACATCTCTCATGGATAACAGACTCTGATTCAGCTGTGACTTGATTTATGTATTTGATAAACTGACCTTTTCTTTTTTGTATTGATGTAATTTTCTACGTTTATAATGTACAGAAATATAGGTGTGCTGTGTGCATGTAGAATGCATGCCACATGCTTAATTGTGCAATGTTTGCATGCGGTTCGCATACACTAAGTGAACACATGCGAACCAGGTCTAAAAGGCAAATCAGGTTTGCATGCTGTAAGCTTGACATGTGTGCAGCAGATAAACTGGTGTAAATATCTAAAAATTATATCAGGTTTGCGTGTTGCACGCTTGACATGAGTACAGCAGTTAAGCTAGTGTGAATATCATTTAAACATCACATCAGGTTCACATGCCTCATGCTTGCCATGTGTGCAGCAGCTAAGCTGGTGCAAATCACATCTAAAAAAACACATCAGTTTCTATTTTCTTATACTACTGTTAGCAATTAAATTAGGTAAACTCATTAATTCTGATCCTTTTGCAAATTGTTTAATGGCTTTTGATTTTTGTTATTAAATCGCCATTAATCTGTAAAGTATTGTTTGCTTATTGCATTAAATGCCTAGGATATAGCCAGTCAACATCCCCCATTCCAGATGTATGAAGAGGAGCCTCTACGTTGTGAAGCCTGTCCTTTTTGTTTCGGACAATGCAAATCCCTTATGCATATTTAGTGCCACAAATGTGTTTCTCCATGACTGTTTTATCTCACTTACTTTCCCTTTGTCATTCTGTACTGAGCATATACACTATGGCCATGCTAAGCACTCTTTGTGCTGAGTAGGGTTTTGAAAGCATGCACCATACCTCACATTTTATCACTGAAATGAGGGACATGGACACACACACACACACACACACACTCACACACGCATGGATCAAGCAGCTGGTTGCTCCACCATCACAACCTACAGCAGGTGATGGTGGCAACCCTGTCCAACTACCTGCAACACAGGCTAATTTGGGCCTGATGTGGAGTGAATTGGAGGCTGTTAACCACCATCTTGACAACGTTGAGCAGAAGTTGGAGCGAATTGAGGGGCACCAGTTACAAATTATGGTGATGCTTCATCTGCTGCTGTCCCATCAGAATGTTGATCATTTGTTTTATTTTATCCTTGCACCCACCACCTTCTGTATGAAACAAGTAGGCCCTGACATTGCCCTTGATCCGTACCCCCTCTGTCTTCAAATTTTGGGCCCTTCCGCATGCACATCTCTTTTTCTGGATGATGCTACCCACTTGTACATTGTTGATTTACTTTTGGTACTTGATATTTTCTATCATG
Source organism: Neoceratodus forsteri (assembly GCA_016271365.2). NCBI lineage: Eukaryota > Metazoa > Chordata > Ceratodontiformes > Ceratodontidae > Neoceratodus > Neoceratodus forsteri. The sequence continues at coordinate 92,815,024 of CM028136.1, forward strand.
CCCTCTCCCTGGGTCATCATCATTTTCAACAGGAACCAAACGTTACAGGGAGGTATTAGATGTGCGAGCGTCACCTAGGCAATGAGGAGATGTCACAGTGAGGCGCACTATAACTGGCGTGGCTCCAGTGAGCTGTTTTAGCAACAGAACTTGGTCTTTTAATTCAAGAGAGATGCACGCTGGTGTACATGCTGGTGTGAGTAGCTGAAATTTACATAGGTAACTGTACCTGAGAGCGTTGTCCGGAAACCCCCCCAATTTTTACAAGGGAGAAGGACTGAGGGCAGGCATTGTGGTGCTTTGAGCTGTGCATTTTAGCATGCTCTTGTGTTGATTAGACTGCCTTTTTAAAGGCAGTCTATATACATTGCCCCAAACGTTACGCGGAGGTTTAGGTGTGCGAGCATCACCTAGGCAACGAGGTGATGTCACAGTGAGGCGCACTATAACTGGCGCAGCTCCAGTGAGCGGAGTTGAGCACTGAGCAGAGGTGACATGGGCAGAGGCCAGCGGCATCTGATGGTGTCAAACGGGGAACAGGGGGCAGGGGATACCGATGAGAATTCCTCAGGTAAAGACACCAAATGAGTACAGGTACCATAGTAAATCAAATCAAGTTCTCAAGCACTTTGCTATAATCTTAGGAGCACATAACATTTTATAAGTTATAGGTACTCTAGGCTTAACTAGATTTAGGTGTAACCCCTAGGTGGCACTATTCCAAGGGCTACTACCCCTGCCTGCTTGACTACTGACAGGTTGAGGGGCCTAGGTTCTATGGCAGGTGCCTCCACCCAGAGGTCAGGTTTTGTAGTGGTTAGACTAGCTTGATCACAGCCCTCTGGGACACTGTGACTCCCTTGGGTTCCCTCTAGTGGCTCACACAGTACACAGGAGTTGCAGCGCCAATACCCCACGTATGCACACTGTTCATTCATAAAGTACCACTTACGCTTGAGACTGATTCTGCAGCACGTCTCTGAGGACCTCCTGTAAAACAAGGTTAATCAACATACACAGCAAAAGGCTGTTTCCATAAGTACCAACACCAAGGACAGTATATAGTATAATAACAACAAATCTGATTTATTTAGGGAACAGTAACATGGGAGGGGCAATCAGGTTAATTAGTTTTGGCCAAGTTCAACTCACAGTACTGTGCACATATACTGTATATAGGGTCCAAAATGTCACTCTCTGGGTACCCAGGATGGGGGGGGGGCTAGACAGGTCTGTTGCCCGGGGTTGGCCGGCAGGTGCAGATGGATGGGGCCCTGTAGGAAGAAAATAAATGCACAACACCCAATTGTAATCCAGAGCCAGATGGCTCAGTCCATGAAGAAGTGAAACAACAACAATTAGATGACACACTTGTAATTGATAGCAGGCTGCAGTGGAAAACCCTGATTTGTACTTACAATACCCAAGCTGAGAACCAGATGGTGGATGTTCTTCTGGATTGCCAGAAACAACAGGGCATGGAGACAAGGTCCTTGTAACTTGACCCCACTGCAGTTGATAGCAAATGGATTTAGTCCGAGACAAGCTGGGATTTGCTTCCAGCTTCAACACACAGCACACAGTACAGGGGATTGGAAATAGCGATTCCCCTCATATGTAACAGGAAAGTAGTATACCAGGCAGGCTGCTCCTCGATCCTGATCACAATTACTGCAAAATACCCGGGATCACACACAGCAGCTTCAGTTCCTGACAGACCGAGCGCGATTCAACAATTTCTCCAGTCTTCTACAGGGTGAGCTTGGTTTCCACTCTTCAGACTTCCTTCTATCTCCTCACAACTCGGATTCAGTCTGAACTGGCACTTGCAACGGCTGCAGACTGAACCTCAGGGCCTCACATGCGTTTCCCGCACAAAACTATGCACCGCAGAAGCACAGAGCTCCTTCTTTCTTCACTGTCACAACTGATCTGATCTTTCCAGTCACAGAGCAGGGCATTTCCTTTAGCTCCACACCATTCTGTTGGCTGGTTCGACTGTCACTCACAATAACACTCCCTACAATTTAAACTAAATATAATGGTAGAAGGTAGAGTCAAGGGAATAACAAAGTTTAAAGATTTTAATAAGGCAGACTATAACAGTATAAGAAACTATCTAAGCGCATGGAACTGGGATTTGGAATTAAAAGGATACAGAAATCTGCAGGAACAATGGGATTTAATCAACTTCAAAATTATGCACTGTATTAATACATGGGTACCGTGGAGGACTAAATATGGTAAAAATCAAAAAAGAATTTCGTTATGCTGGACAAATGAGATTAATAAGGCCATCAAAAACAAGAAAAGGGCATATCGAAAATATAAGAAATCTCAAAATATAAGACATTGGTTAAAATATAAATCTCTAATAAAAAAACAAAACAGCTAATCAGAAAAAAAATAAGAATTAGAATTTAGAATAACAACAAATACTGAACAGAAAAATAATAAAAAAAATGCTTCTATAATTACATCGGATCATTAAGGGGAAGTCATAAAAGTGTTGGACCTCTAAAAATACAGGAATCGATAATTGACAATGAATTGGAAGTGGCCAATGAGTTTAACTCCTATTTTGGGAGTGCATTTACTCCAAAAGAACACACTGAATTTAATCCACTAAATAATAAAGAAAAAACCAAAACTGTCACTGTAAATGAAGTTGAGGATATAATAAAAAGTTTGAAGGAAGAATCTGCACCAGGTCCAGATGGAATAGCCCCTAAATTTCTTAAGAATCTGTTACAAGAACTTGCAGGTCCCTTAACTGAACTATACAATACATCAATTAATAGGGGAACCACAATTAAGGAGTGGAGGTGTGCAAACATTGTTCCAATACACAAAAAAGGCAGTAAGCAACTTGTAGATAATTATAAACCTATTAGCCTGACATCAGTGATTGGTAAAATGTTAGAGAGAATAATCCAAAATAGAATGATTGATCACATGCATAAAGTTGAACTATATGATAGTTCGCAGCATGGGTTTACACCTGGTAGATCATGCTCGACCAATCTGATCAGCTTTTCGAAACAGTTAGTGAAGCCCTAGATGGTGGCTTTCCAGTGTACGCAATCTTTTTGGATTACGCAAAAGCATTTGACACAGTATCACATAGAATTCTGTTACAAAATCTATGTAGATTAAAATTTAATGATAATCTTGTTAACTGGATTACTTCATGGTTAAATGAGAGAGTACAAAAGGTGGTGGTCCGGGAACAAGAATCCAGTTGGGGTCCCATGACCAGTGGAGTCCCACAGGAGTCTGTCCTCGGCCCACTACTATTTAATATTCTCATATCTACAATGAGTGTGTTAGATGGTGTCTGGATAGGAAAATATGCAGATGATTGCAAAATCACAAGTATAGTTAACAATGTAGAATCAATAGCTAAATTCCAGAAATGTATAGTTAAAATCTGTAACTGGGCAGATGAGAACAAGATGACATTTAATGAGTTAAAATGTAAAGTGATGCACTTCGGGAGTAATAATCAGATGGCAACCTACAATATGAAGAGAAGCATAATTCAATCAATGATGGAGGGGAGGGATCTAAGTATAATTATTACCAATGATCTAAAATTTGGTATCCATACTAAAGGAACAGTTAAAAAATGCTACTCTATATTAGGATGCATACATCGGCATATCAAGAGTAGAAGGGCAGAGGTCTTGATGCCATTGTATAAGAGTTTGGTGAGGCCACATATGGAGTACTGTGCTCCATTCTGTGCACCCACAACTATAGGATCATTAAGGATGATGGAAAAGGTCCAAAGAAGAGCGACCAAAAAGGTTAAATTACTTAAACATCTCCCTTATGAGCATTGATTAAAATCATTAAATGTATTTTCTCAACAATACAGGCTGCTAAGAGGTGATTGCATATACCTATACAACGCATTAAATAATAGTGATACACGATGTTATATGTTTAGAAAAACACGTTGGTGAAATTAAAACAAGATCACACAACAATAAAGTTAGATGCTTAGTTAATAAAACACAACGCAGACAGAGGCTTTTTACACAGAGCATACCATCCATATGGAATTCATTACCCAAGAATGTAGTTGATGGTAATTCGGTATGCAGTTTTAAAATAGCTTTAGATGACCATATGAAGGATAAGAAGTATAATTACCATCATTAAGTTGGTGGCGAGTTCATAATGGGCCTTGGCCTTCTGAACTTGTAGATCTACTATGAAACCACTACATCACAACCTTTTTGAGGAGGGAAGGATTTAATACCAACAGACCCAGACACAGTTACCTTAACTTTCTTTTTCTCTGGTTCTCAATCAGTGTATCATCAGAAATGAAAAAAAAAATGTATATAACTGCTATGATTCATGAAGAACGAGATTTGTCTTGTGCTGAGTGACTGGTGTGACATGACTAATGGACTATACACAGATACCTACGGCTGTACTTTCCTGACCTGTACCACCCCAAATACCCTGACTTGAAAACACATATTAATGAGTACAATGGTCAAGCCGAGATACTACAAAACAGGGTTACATGCAACTTACAAAACAAAAACTTAACGTTTTATAATTTATGAATCATTGTGACCATGAAGATGAAGAACGTGATTTGTATCATGAGTGACTCGAGATGATTGCCCTGACTTAAAAATGCAAATTAATGAGTACAATGTTTGCACCGAGATATGCACCACAAGGTATTCTGAAGGGAAGTCAAATAAACAACTGTGACTTAAGGCACAGTACAGATGGAGATTAGGCTCTAAAGAGATGCAAACACACAGATAGATTAAGACTGCACTGCACGCTCAAGAGATGCAGACGCAAAGGCACAACAACACCTTAACCAGTGCTCACAAGTCACAAATGCAAATCTGGAAAGAATACCTTTTGCCAGTTGGTGGCGGAGGGGGGGGGGGGCAGTGAACTGCAGTAACAGTCCACTACCAAAATACCACAAAGCAGTACAAAATAATGCAGGTACGGTGGATAGCAGGTTCGCACTGCTCCAGTTACTATGTGGTACAATAAAAGGTGCCTGATTTGATGGCACGTGTCTCACACACACACTCACACACTACAAGTAATGCATAGCAAATTGAAAACTTCAGTAATATAACCAAATATTTTTAAACAAACTGAAATTATGCACTGCTGCACCACAACAATCAACAAAAAAAGTCAGGAATTACTGAAAATATTACTGTGTGTGTACATTAACACAGTTATACAAGAAAAGTATAACCAAAACAGAAAGACTGCCTTTTTCTTCCAGTTAATCTACCTCCACCACAGATACATCCCTCCCCAAAACACACTTTAAGTGCCTGTCAGTACACAGACTGAATGTTCTAAATTAACATTCAAAATCCACACACAAACAATAAACACACGATGATAGGAGCACAGGAGGGTTTCCTAAAATCGATGTACTACATTTTGAGGAAAAAATGGTTCAAAGGGGCATTTTAACAGCTTTTAGAGGGTTTCAGTCGCAGAGCTCTGACAGCAAACTGTCTCCAGCTACCACTACACAGAACTGAGGCTGTGCAGAACAATCTAGAGCCAATGCGACTTGCAATCCCATGAATCACTGCAAAATTCACCTTGGAGCTCACAAACAATGTGAAGTGATATGAAGTACATTGATTTCTATGTACTTCACCTTAAAATTGGTGCAGAAGTGGTTGGAGGAAGGCGGAGTAATGCAAAGTCACTGTTTTCAATGGACTTTGCGTTCCTCACTATGACGCTTCACGTTGTGGATTACTTCGCGGATTCCACGTTACTCCACGAATTGCTTTGCGGAGCAAATTTTGGCCACTTTGCCCACCCCTAGCAGCAACTGCAAGCCCCTCATAAAGGTAGGAACGAGTTCCATATAACAGGCCCTAAACCAATGAACAGGGTTACTGCAGATACTACTATGTCCCGGTCGGATTTGACAGACCACTGCCACAAAGACCCAGCTGGTCTAGTCTCATACTGCCAGTCACAATTTTCCACCATAAGGAGGTCTGCATGGGGTACCCTGCAACGCATGCTTCTCTGTGCTCCTATAACTGACCCCCAAGCAATTTTCCAGACTGGATTTACAACATGGACATCCAGTATTAGTCTACAGGACTGGATCAGTACTATCACTTTGGGTCATTTCATTCTGCTTTCTACCCCAAAATCAGTTCTAGCTCTAAAGCTTGTCTCAATTTCTCCATCCCAATAGGGGGCAAAGAGAGTTCACTTTTGTATGTACTATTAGACTACCTTTCCTTTGTCATAGCAACCATAAGGAAGTCAAGTTACATCGATAACCAAGTACTGATCAGTGAGGTGACCTTTAAACACCTCATTTTGTGAATTAATAACATATGCCACTAAGGGCAGGACCAAATCCCAGGTATCAAGCCTCATACCAATTGCAAGGATACTACAGCTATTACTCTGTCTTGATTAGATTCAACAGGCTACTGCCTCTGGCATCAAATAGATCCATCCCTTGCTGTAAGTCAGAACATATCACTCTAGGGGGTCTGAATGGCACACCCTACAGCACGTGCTGCTCCATGCTCCTCTGTCGGACCACCAGGCATTTGCAGGTATTTCTGACTATGCTGAAACATAGACTTTCCACATAAGTCAATGGAACTGAACCTGTTCTCTCACTTTGGGTCATTTCATTCTGTGCTGTATCCTAAAATCAGAAATGGGGCCAGACCACCTGTTAAGTTCCCCATCATAGTAAAGGCAGAAATCAATTTCACTTTTATGGGTGCTATATAATCATCTCACCTTAGGCACTAATACTGTTCATACTGTACATTAGTACAGTGGATTCTGGATGTATGCACATGCTTGGGACAAATTAAAAATGTGCATATAACTGGAATGTGCATTCAACCATACCGTTATCTAAATAAAAGAGACAGACGCGCCTGTGATACTCGAGAGTTTACTGAATACAAAAAGCATAAATATACATGTAATATATTAAAAACAGTTTAACTTATGCCAAGACAAAACTTCATTTTAAATGTTAATGTCCCATTAACACTGGCATGAAAAAAGGGCAGTTTTGACTGCATTATAAATTTCCGAGAGCGAGTACCCTCGCAAAATGGCAGGCAGGACATTGCTGAGGTAGTCATCCAAAACAATAAAGTCTGACTCTGCCATTTCACCATGAATCTGGTGATAGCTTATTTAATGGTGGTCCTTGTAGTGCTTCTTTAAGTTCTATATTCTGCCCACACTGGAGACGTCAATACCGAACTCACGAGCTAGCTCCTTATGGGACACTCTCAAGCAGCTCGGACTACTCAAGAAGCTGGATTTTTTTCCCCCAAACACAGCACTATCTGTGAAACCTTCTCCATGGTGGCAAGAATGAAATGCAGAGCTAATCACAGGCATTAAGAGCACTCAGGAACAGATTAGCAATCATTAATGGCAAGCAGGAGAAAGCTGTGTGTTCCTTAGCTACCATTAATTGACGCATTTAGCTGCTATTATTAGCTATGCTATGTGTCCAATGGAGACCGATTAACATTAATTATCACCTTGTCACACCAGAAAACAAAGAATACTGTGCCCAAATGTGTGCATACAACCGAAAAATCACTTGCATACAAGCAGAAAATTTATAATGGGATGTATAGGGAAAAAATCGGGACATTATTTTTTTGTGCATACAACCGAAAAATGAACATATCCGAATGGCATACAAATGGATTGTACTGTACTCAGAAACAAAATTATGAGTAAGACTAAAAATGAGACTATCAAGCTTCCATATAAAAACAAAATTTCAAAACATTCAAGCAACGATTACTAAGAAAGTGCTATATCACTTTGCTGCAAATAAATTCCCAGTAAACTAATCTGTGGCTCCAGTGAACTCAGGAATCCATTAATTTAAGACCAGCCATTCAAGCTTCATTTAACGACTCTTAATTTTTTTTTAAGTGCCTCGATGATTGGCTTCCAAATCAGGAGTTCTACTGGTTGCCTTTAGGCTGAGAAAAGGAGATTCATGCCAGGGATCGGCTCCAAAACAGGAGTCCTAATCTTTTTGTTCCTGGTTCAAATAGTACCTTATTTGATTTAGTGGGTAGCAATGGGGAGACCATGTACATTCTCCAAAGATCACCTGTGATCAGCAACCTTACTATTTTCTGCTTTCCAATCTCCCTGTCCCAGGAGTCTGTGTTGCTATAAAGATGCTCCTTTAGCAATTTTCAGGAACTCCATCTTTTCCTCCTAGTTCTGTAAGCAACAGCATCTGTAATTTAAACAAAAGAAAATGCTTCCTCCAAGTGTAGTGACATTGGGGTAGTCTAACTCAAACAGCAATGGTACACCCAACCCTTAGGCAATGTTTGCATATCTTTTTATAAATAAAAGAAGCATGTCTGTACTTTAAGTGCTTTCTCCATTTCAGCCATTCCAACGGTTCCAACTAATCTTGTCTCCTCTTAGATCCAGGTTGGGGGAAATAACCAAATCCATTCAGGATTTACTCATCCTCGAGACTCACCAAAAAGCTCCTTTGCCTCCAGCCACTAATTTTAGTCCAACAGTTCACAAGGCAACAAGAAGTGGCCACTGCTAATATATTTCAGTACTTCAGATATACCATCCGAATGCCAGTTACTGGCATCGAGCTTCGAACTTCCAAATTTTAATGCTGGTAACAAAATAAAAAACAGTACTGTGGTGATCAGAGTTGCCAAAATCAACATTAATTTCACTCATCAACTTAAAAATAAAATGAAAACAAGCAGAGTAAAAACAAGTGACACCACTTCATATTGAAAGCTGCGAGAAGCGGAGCAGCACTGCAGCTACCTTGCCACTCCACCCCCGCACCCCTGGAGGCTCAATATTGTGGAAAGAACTCCACGGGTTGGTAAGTATCAATTGTGTAACTTGTCTCTATAACCTCAATAAAATGTTTTTAAAAAGAATACCAGCCTTTTGTTAGATAAGCACCTGGAAATGCATTTTTTATTCTTCATGCATTAGTTGTAGTTCAATGATGGTGCCATTAGAAACGTGCATTCATGGTGGTGATGTGCTTCCAGGCAGCGGCTGAATTTGTCAGTCTGAACATTAGAAGAAAAAGGCTAAAACAGTACAAATGCTGATTTATTTTATATTTTGTTGCATTCTATAGACTTATTTTGCCAAGTTTGTCCCTAAAGAAAAACTGGTCACAGATTATCAGAAATTGCACACAAGAGCTGACAGTGTCCCTTTAAACATATTTTACCAAGCAAACAGAGACTGGAGGACTCATTTCCAGTTGTGACCTGGGAAGGGGAGAGGAGAAAGGGAAAGAAGATTGTAGGGAAGAAATACATTCACCCACAAGGTTCTTAATACAGCGGAAGTACAATATACAAAAATGCAAGATTACATTCTCTACAATGGTTCTGTAAACAATAACAGGGTTCTTAAAACAGCAGAAATACATTATGCAGAAATATATTCGCTATTGTGGTTCTGTAAACAACAACAATACATAGTAGAAATACCATGGCAATTACAAGCAAGGTGCAAAGGAATGAGGCATGTGTGGGTTGTGTCATAGCAGTGAAAACAATGAGGTACATCACAAATACATACATAGGGCCCCATTCTCAAAAGTATATGTCATGCGCATCACAGTTGCACCAAAAGAGAATTTCGCAAATAACAAGTTGCACCATGAATTGCGACATGCGTGATTCTCGAAAGCGGCTTGCATCAAGTCGCAAACCCCATACGCTAAAGTTGACTTACACTGCACTTGCACCAAACCCTGAGATGCGCATTGGCGTAATGTGACTCATGCCACAAAAAGCAGCAGTATCCCCTTTTTTGGGATTCTAGAAGCAATGGACGGCCAAGACATGCCATTTGCAAAAAGAGCAGCAATTTACACCAGGAGGGAGCAGGTGTAATTGCAGCAGAGTGTAAAAGGTGGCCCAGTGAGACAGACACAGCAGAGTCACTGTGGAGCAAGTGGTATGCAGACACTGCTGCTGAGAGTGACAGCATGATATCAGCAAAGGTAACTTTACTGGGCATAATGCCAGCAGCTGAGAGGTGGCATAGACACTGCAGGCAGCATGATGACAGGAACCAGGGAAATAGGCAGCAACCAGCGCAGCACATATCAGCAAGATACCATAGGCCATGTGTGTACAGAGCCAGGACCTCCTGGAGGAGCAGTGCATCACACACTACCACCTGCTGAAGGCCACCATAGCTGAGCTGTGTGATGAGTTGTGGGAGGATCTAAAGAGTACCATCGGTAGGAGGCATCCTGTACCTGTGGAGGTGAAGGTAAGCACAGCATTGTGTTTCCTTGTCACTGGGACATTTCAAACCCCCACAGGTGACACGGTGGGTATCTCACAGCCAGCCATGTCTAGTGCCTCAGGCAGGTCCTGGATGTGCTGATGCAATGGATGGACAGGTACATTGTGTTCTCAAGGGACACACAGCAGCAACAGGAGGTAAAGCAGGCTTTTTATGATGTTGCACAATTCCACCACATGCTTGGTGCAATCGACTATACACACATGGCCATCACGGCACCAGCAGGTGAGGCAGAGGTGCGCATCAGTCGTAAGGCCTTCCTCTCCATGAATATGCAGGTGGTGTGTGATAGCCAGTGCCGCATACTGGTTGTGGCAGCCCAGTACCCTGGTTCCTGCCATGACTCTTACATTCTACGCAACTACGGTCTACATGAGGCTTTTGGGAGGGGACAGATCACAGGTGGATGGTTGATTGGTAGGTATTACTGGCACACAAAGGAGTACCCCTGTCCCAGCAGATGCTACAAGTTGGTGTGTGTACCATGTGCCCTGTACATTCATGATGTGTTACTTATGCCCCACAGGTAACAATGGATACCCACAGCTGCCATGGGTCATGACACTACTATGGCACCCGCACACTATGTCCGAAGTGCATTATAATGAGGTCCATGCCTTCACCAGGGCAGTGATTGAACAAACATTTGGTGTCCTTAAGGCACATTTACATTACCTGGACCGTTCAGGAGAAACACTGCAGTACAGCCCTGAGATGGTCTGCAAAATCTTCATTGTGTCCTGTACCCACATCCAAAGGGTACTGACATGACAGCTGCCTATTTGGTGGTGCTAGTTTGACGTGTGCAAACATCCATGGCCACGGTGTGACTGCATGTCCCTCATACATGTGCACATGTGGTGTAAGACGCACATGCATTTTGCGGTGGAAAATTCCCACACATGCGGCCTGCGGCAGAGTTATGCCACATGTGTGGAATGTGCCACCATGCATGTGCCACATGTGGAAACACATGCAGGCGCAACCGCAAGATGCCACAGTTCCACAGAGCAGAAACGGTGTGTGAAACAGCAGTACTGTAAGGCCTGACTGAACATTTAAAGAGTGGAAATGACTACACTGAGTGGTAGATCACCTTATTTCACCCCTGAAAAGACTGCCCATTTAGTCAACCTGGTGCAGCAGTGGAGAAGGACACTGCTGCCACCAGGATCCAGGAGGCACCCCCCCCCACAGAGAGGGATATGGTGTGGAGACAAATAAGTGCATGCCTGGAGAGCATATCAGGTGTGAGATGCACCCCCCCACCAGTTAAAACACCGTTGGCAGGACCTCACTAGGAGTGACCCCATTATTCTGCAGCACCTGATGTACCTGGCCTCCTGCAGTGATGTGGCCATGAGGTCTGGGCAGTGACCTGCAGAAGGTAGGTTGGACACATATACTGTGACCCTGTGAAATCTTTATAGCAATTGGCGCATGTCTGTGTGACCATGACACTTACACATGTGTACCGATCGTGTCTAAACAAATCAGACCTGTGCAGTCCAGGAAGCACAGGGGAGGAGAGACTGGCACCAGGAGGATCAGACTGTGGACCATGCAGCAGCAGCCATCCAGGAATGTCAAGGTAAGTGGGGGCCTCCCAGAATACAGAACCGGAGTGTGTCTGCATACATGGATGTTCTGGTGTGGCTCACACTCCTGTATCAAACATGAACTCAACGGTAATGGGTGGACATGGTGTGTGGCACACATGAGACGTGTATGTACATGTGGCACAAGGGGGTGTGGGCCAGGATGGGCGGTTAGGAGTACAATGGGGCATTGCATTGTGATGATGGAGGACAGCACAGGAGCTGGCATGTGGCAGCACAGCCACATTTGGAGGGGTAGTGTATCCTGTACTGCACAGCTAGTGTATGTGTGATGGATTAACCTGCCTGCCCCGTGCCATCCCCTTTGTACTGTTGTGTGGTCAATGCCTGTACAGCTCTCTGACACTTGTCTCCTTCCCATGTCACAGGTGCCGCACACTGTGGTGGGCCATGGATGGAGATCCTCTGCTACAGAGCCCTATTACAAGCCATGAGGAAGCAGAAAAAGAGGGACACATGGGCATATGAGGACCATACCAGATGCCATGCAAGGAGAGCCCAGCCACTGCCACCAGACAACAGTGAAGAGGCCAGTGATGACCAGGGCAATGCAACAGCTGCCAGGCCATCAGACACTGTGGGCATGGGTGACCAACAGCAAGCCCCTGCTGATAAGGGACAAGACAACCAGGGTGGTGCCCCACTAGACACTATGGGCACTGTTGACAGTGACCATGATGTTGGCACGGCCATGGGGCAGGTAGGAGGAAGTCCATGACATAGCCTGCAGGGGAGGACATGCCACAGGATGCAGGGGAGGTGACTGCTCTTCCAGAGGAGGCAGAATGTCCTGGGAGTCATGAGAAAGAGAATGCACAGGCCCAGGACTGACATAGTGCCCACTGTGGGCAGTGAACATAGGCTACTGACAGTAACCATGATGTTGGCACAGCAATAGAGGAGGAAGAAGGAAGTCCCAGACACAGCATGCAGGGAGAGGATATGCCACAGGCTGCAGAGGAAGTGACTGTTCATCTGGAGGAGGCAGAATGTCCTGGGAGTCAGGAAGAAGTGGATGCACAGGCCCAGGATCATAGCTTGGTGCCCTCTGTGGGCGGTGTATATAGGCTGGTATAGCCGGCCCCAGCCCAGGATGAAGGCCAGCATGCTCCAGTCCCTTTGCCACCCAGGGACAGGGACCAGTTACTGGCAGGACTAGTGCAGGCCATCCTGCAGGACGTGGTATGCCTGCATGGGTCCTTTCATACCCTTCTGTCTGCACTGCAGGAGCAGTGAGGTGCCTGGGTGTAGGGGTGGGCTTTCCATTTCAGTAACCGTTTGTATTGCTGTCTTTGTGGGGGGTGGGGTGGGATTATCAATACCTTCACTGGTTTTATTAATGTTATTGTGGGGGATAGGATTATCAATACCTTCACTGGTTTTATTGATGTTGTTGTGGGGTGGGTTCTACTGTATCAAACTTGTTTGTATGGATGTTGTTGTTGTGGGGGAGGTTGGTTTAATATCTCAAACTGTCTGTATATCTGTTGTTGTTGGGGGCATATTACCACACTGTTATTATGGCGGATGTTGTTGTTGTGGGGGGGTCTTGCTATGTTTTCATACCTTTTGTCCTGGTGGTTGGGGTGGGTACTGTATCTTTGGTTATATAGTTGTTTAGGTGCTGTTGTTTTCCTCAATAAACCTTTTATTTGCTCAGAAATACCATGTTACTGTGTTGTATGTGCATGGGGGTCTCAGTGTCCACCAACATGGGTTAGTTGCCATGGTAGGCTTGCAAACACACACACAGTCGGCACTAGGGTGCTGTGTTCTGTGTTGGTACATGCAACTGAGGGGATCATAGGGCATCACAGTGGGGCCATGTGGGATGTGTCATGCCACTGTGCTGTGTCGCATCCATACACCACTGCACTGGTTCCCAATTCCAATTATGATGGCAATCACAACTCCTCACTATGCACCCTGCAGGCTGTATTTGCATGCCTGTCCTATGTCTGGCTATAGACCACAACAACGTCAATACTGTGTGGCATGGAACTTGTCATCATGTGACAGGCACCAGTTTTCAGATGTTGTGTTGTGGCATGTACAGCTCACTCTACATGCACGTGGGTGCACATGCACTAGCCACACTACGTTGTGCACTGTGTCGGCCAGGCCAACAAGCCAGACGTGGGTTGGTACAACTCCACTCCACCCGGTGGCTTACATGTGGCACCGGTAACACTAGGCCATGGTCAATTATTACACCATCCCACAGCAGTGACCTGCTTCCCGGTGTTGCCCCACTGTCATGGCGACACTGTACACACCATCTGGTGGCCATGGCTGGTGAATGGTACCTGGTGGCCACAGCAGCTATCAGAGGTGTCTCAGACTGGGACGTTGTGTCCACAGGACAAATGCCATGGGCAGGAATATATGCAATGGCTGGAAATGTGCGTCATATTTTTTTATTACTGCTGTGGTGGCCCTCAGGGACAGGCATATGTAATTTAACAATGACATAACAACCCACTTGCCCATTGCATGACTAGTACAGTATGCAGCAGTGCCCTATGTCCCATGGATGCTGCGGTACTTATATGGCTCCCCTCTCCCGGCACAGTGATGCACAATATTGATGGTATTGCATGCCACAGCATGGGTATCATGCAAATGTGAACACATGTTGCCTATGCCGGCTTAATCCACCTGTGGCAGTGCAGTGTAGTGCAGTGGTGTCAGGATGCCCTGACCCCCACACACACACACACTCTTCCCTATGTTGCTGTTTACAGCATTTGCACATGCAACAGTGTGGCTCATATGAACATCACAGTGTATGCTTCTGTGCTGTGTCACAACTTACTACCACTGCACATGTACAGACCCCCTCCCATGGCATAATGACCACCCCTCACTGACTGCAGGCTCATGGGGCCAGACTGTTAGTGCAAGCTACTTAGGAACAACTGGGGAAAAAGAAAACACCAACAACGTGTTATATAATGTTTTAGTCTGTGATGGTGTTTATGCAACAACATGGTACAGGCCACTGTGTGTCATGGTATGTGTTGCTATGTGCCCAGTGCACACTACATACATGTGAATGCTCGCCACCTGTTCACACACCTGTGGTGTACACACTGGTTTCCCCATACCTCTATACACACAAGCATGTGTGTCCACCCTCTGTGTAGTCCTGTACTGTCAATATTATGCACAAGGGTCTGTACCTCCACCCATGTTTCTTGACACCATACTGTGCCATGTCACATGGGACAGTATGTGTCACTGTGTATTGGCGAGGTGGCACCGAGTATGTACACCACCCTGCCGGGCAGGTGTTTGTTCCTGTGTGTGTGTTCCCATGCTGCTGCTCCTGTTGTCCCCTCCCCCAGCCTCCACAGGGCCACTGGCTTGTCCACCTGTGTCTGTGTCCTCGCTGGTCATTGTTCGTTGCTTACAGCTACACTTCTTGGGTTATGTGCCAGTGTTTTGCACTGGTTGTTGCTCCCCTGTGTCCTGTGTGGCTCTATCCTGGGGACCTTACAATGGTACAATTACTGTGACAGTAGGCCAGTGTCCACTCGATGTTGTGCCTGAACATGGCATGGCCCTTGGGTGGGGGGGTGTGGTAGTGGTCGTGGTGGTGGTGGTGGCAGTGGACGTGGTGGGGGCGGTTGTGGCAGTGGCTGGGGCTTCCCTGGGGGACACCACATTGTCTGCCCTGCCAGGCACTTTGGTGCCACTTTCTGACACATGCGCTGATGGTGTTCCTCCATGCTGGTCCTCAGTGCAGTGATCTGCTGTGTCAGTTCCTCCTACCTCACCACCACAGACTTGCAATAGTTGCCTATGTATGGTGGTGTTGTGTCCTGTTCTTGGAGGTTCCTGGTGGCCTCATCCAGGAGGGCCTCAAGCTCTGTTGCACTGAGAGGACTCAGCTCATTGGCAACATTGTCATGGAGGCTGGGTGTGCACATTGCGTCCTCTACACTGTGCTGTTCCAAGGGCAGGTCCTCATTGGCTGATATCTATCTGCTGGCCTCCTCGGTCCTGTCAGCATCCCCTTGTGTTGTCACTCAGTCCTCCTCCTCCACATCCTCCTCAGCATTATCCCCCTGCTCCTCTGGCTCATCCTCATCATCCTTGGACTCTCCATAGTCATCTGTTGTGCTTGGGGATGTGGCCATGCTGCTGTTCCCATCACTGTTCATGTCATCATGCCTAGTCTGCTGTCTGCCTCTACCTTCTGGGTCACCATGGCTTCTGTCCCCTGGTGCTGCTGTGGTCTCTGTGGGTGAGATAGGAAATCATCAGTTGCTGGTCATAGATTCCTTTTACCCATGCCCATCTGACCACTATACATACCTGTACAGCCATGTGGTCTCCAAGTTCAGTGGTCCATGGCCACCATGTCTGCTGACCCATGGTGTGCTGGCTACCTCCAGGCCTGTATGCATGCCATCTGTGTGGATGGCTGCTGTAGGGACACATCATTCCCATTCAGGTACATGATTCACCCCCCCCCTTTTCAGAGGTGTACTGCGGGGCTGTGCACCACTTACACCAACATCCCATTGTGGAGGGGTTTTGGGATAACAGATGGACCAGACACAGAACTTCAGGTTCAACACACAATCTCTGTGTGATGTTTATTCAAAATACAGAGATAACCTTCAGCAATGGCATATCCCTTCTTCAATACATCAGTTTACAGCAACAGACTATAAATGTTCTTCCTCTGCACTTAGTCAGCACCCACTGATCTACTGATCTAACTTTTTAGTGAAAACCATTTCATCCCTATGTTTGTCTTGTGTATTTGGGTGATGGGCAGGGTGCTCAAATAAAAAAACAAAACAAGCTCAAGACAAAACCTCAGTGCAGAAGCATTGAAGCAATGGTTACCCCAAAGGGTATTGGCAATAAAGCCAAGTTTCAAAGAACCACATCATCACAAATACCCCTATAATGCAAAGCATCATGGGATGTATATGCAAATCACCATGACATTTCAGACTGGCTCAGTTTAAAGCAGGAATGCATGGTACCAAAAGAGCCTCTCAAACAATCTGCAATTTGCATGCATTTAACAACACAATGGGGGTTTTCTGATATCTCTATCCTAGTAACTTAATTTCTATCATGCGGTCACCTAGTATGCTTTACCTTTATCAAAAACACCTAGTGCCATGGTATTTTCAACATTTACAAGTTTCATACACACAAGGTAAATACATCAAGGCATTTTATGACATAGTGCTATCGCATACTAAACCCAACAATGAGGAACACAGCCTATTGTTTTACATCAGCTCTGAGGTCGCAACAATAATCTCCCTGTACAAGGACCTGAGATGGAATAGGAAAACCAAAGATGGCACTATAGCATTGTTAAGAAAGGGGAGGTGGTGCCCAGAGGTGGCCAACCTTATGGACTAGAAATTGTAAAGGATAGATTAGGCTAAGAAATAGAAGAACTGTTGCAACAGATTTAAAAAGAGGTCGGTCCGCAAAAGTGTCAGGATCTCCCTGTCACATATCCCCCACCTTAAGAGGGAAGCAGTTATCTCAGACTGCTTACCACCTTCCTGTCCCTGGAAGGGATGGAGCTTCCACCCATCCATCTTCAGAAGCTCCATCACAGGGTCCCTATTAATGATAAACATTCCCTCATAAACATAGTGGATATCATCATTCTTTACCCTGAGGCATTAGCACATTTCTCAACAGAGACTAATGGTACCTTCCCTGCACTATCTCCTTTTAGGAAAAGTCCATCATATTTCATTGACATCAATTCCTGCACTATATCTAGACATGAAATCAGCATTTACATGTTTTGTCCCTGCCCTGTGGGACACGGTAAAGTGATAGGGCTGAAGAGCTAAGTACCACCACATTATACAGGGATTTTTTCTCTCATTTGGTGCAACCAGCAGAGTGGATTATGATCAGTTACAACCTTAAATTCAGTGCAACACAAGTAATGTTTCAGAGACTCAATAGCCCACTTCAGATCTAAGCATTCTTTCTCTATGGTAGCATATGTTGTCTCTCTCTTGTATAGCTTCCTGCTGATATACATGATTGGATGTTCTTCCCCATCTGTTTTCTGAGATAAGACTGCCCCAATACCATTCTCTGATGCACCAGTTTGAACCTTTAACACTTAGTTGAAGTCAGAACTTTTCAATACAGGAGTTGTACATAGAATGACCTTGATATTCCTAAATGCCTCATCACAAATAGGGGTCCACTGAACTTTATTTGGGCACCTCTTTTTAGTGAGATCAGTCAAAAGACTAGCAATGGCTGAGAAATTAGAAATAAATCTCTGGTAATAACCAACCAAGACTAGAAAATATCTCACATGTTTTTTGTGGTAGATATTGGGCTGTTTGCTACTGCTGTAATCTTCTCTGTCTCAGGCTTCACTTGTCCATTGCCTAAAATGAACCCTAGGTATCTTGTCTCGGTCTTCGCTAGGGCACACTTAGCAGGGTTAATGGTCACTCCTGACTCCTTTATTGCCTGCAATACCTTGGAAAAATGTCTAACATAGGTTTCTCAGTCAGGGCTGAATATGACCACATTGTCCAACTAAGTCACACATATTCAGTGTGTGATCTTAGTATGTGGTCCATAAAATGCTGAAAGTGGCTGGGGCCCCATGTTGCCCCAATGGCATTGTGACAAACTGGAATAAACCTACTGGGGTGCTAAATGTGGTTTTATCTTGTGAATCAGGTGACAGGATTTTCCAATATCCACTGGTAAGGTCAAGGGTGGAGTTATACTGTGCATTGCCTAGCCTGTCAATGATGTCATCTATTTGGGGCATTGGGTAGCCATCGAATAGTGACACGCTGTTAAGCTTTCTAAAATCTAGACACGGACATATCCCACCCTCTTTCTTGTCCACTATGACCATGGGTGAAGACCATGCACACTTTGAGGGCACAATTATGCCTAACTGCTCCATTTTTTTGACTTCCTGAATCACATCATCCCTCACATTCATGGGCAATCTATAGGGCTTTTGGTGTATGGGCTTGTCTTGCGTGGCAGTTATGGTGTGCACAATTCCTTTGGCCCTCCCTGGGACGTTTGTGAATATGGGCTCAAATTCTTGTAATACCCCCTGCAAATCTTTCTGTTGCTGAGGCTCCAATTCAGGGTTTATCTGAATCTCCCCCAATGGTCCTGACTGCTCTAGCCTTTTAAAGGCAACCTTCAGCTCTGACTCCCTAACTTCAGGATGGATATGAAGAGAAGGGCTAGGCTTCTCACGTCATTTCCTAAGGAGGTTCACATGGTCAATTTTCTGGGTGGGTCTTTTTCCGAGCATGCTAAGCTTATAGTTCACTGCTCTTGTTTGCCTCAAAATGGTGAAGGGGCCCTACCATTTCATGGGTAGTTTGTTCTCTGTGGAGGGAAGGAGTAGCAACAATTTGTCCCCTGACTGAAATGTTTTAGTCTTCAAACCCTGGTCGTATCTTTCTTTCTGCAAATCTTGCTGCTGTTCTAAGCTCTGGTGTGCCAAGTTGATATACCTCACCAGGCATTTGCATAACTGAGTCATGTACTCTATGACATTAAGATGTTCCACCTCATTCCCTTCTTCCCAGAGTTCTTTAACCACATCCAGTGGCCAGCTCAGGTTCCTCCCATACAATAATGAAAAAAGAGAGAAACCAGTGGATGCTTGAGGGATTTCTCTGTAAGTGAAAAGTAAATGGGGGAGGTACCTATCCCAGACTGACCTTCTTTGTACATACTTCCTCAACATCCTCTTTAATGTCTGATTGAACCTCTCTATGAGGCCTTCAGTCTGTGGGTGGTATGGGGAAGTACGCACTTCTACCATGCCCAGAAGATGATACAATTTTTTTAGCAGGTGTGCATTAAAATTACTCCCCTGATCAGTAAGTATTTCCTGGGGGATTCCCATGTGGCGAAATACCTTTGCTAGCTCCTATGCTATTCTGAGGGTGGTGACAGTTCTCATGAGGGTAGGTAGTGGGTAGCGTAATGACATAAGACCAGTACAAATCTGTTACCCTTGGAGCTCTTTTTCAGGGGGCCCACTACATCCATGGCTATCCTGTCAAAGGGGTTAGTCACAATGGGGATTGGTTGTAATGGTACTCTATCCCTTTTTCCTGCCTGAGCTACCTTCTGACACTCAACACATGCTTTACAATACTCATAGAAACATAGACTTTGACAGCAGATAAGGACCGCTTGGCCCACCTAGTCTGCCCATTTCCCTACCTACAGGATAAGCTGAAGATCCTAGTTAACCAACAACCTATTTCTTCTTACCCACCCACAAGAATTGCCTTATGTCTGTCCCATGCATTCTTGAATTCTCCCACAGTTTTAGACTCCACAACCTCCTCAGGAAGGCTGTTCCATGTGTCCACCGCCCTCTCTGTGAAATAATACTTCCTCACATTGCCCCTGAACCACCCCCCCATCTTTAAATTGTGTCCCCTTGTTCTTGCACATCTCTTTTTCTGAAAGATGCTACCCTCTTGGACTTTGTTGATTACACCAATGTACTTAAAAGTTTCTATCATGTCTCCCCTCTCCCTCCTTTCCTCAAGGGTATACATATTAAGCTTCTTTAGTCTCTCCTCGTATGGCTTCTGTTGCAGACCCTGCACCATTTTAGTTGCCCTCCTCTGAACTGCCTCTATCCTATCTATGTCCTTGCAGAGATGGGGCCTCCAGAACTGGAAGTAGTACTTCAGATGGGGTATCCCCAACTGTCTGTACAGAGGGATAACAACTTCCTGTTTTCTGCTGGTGATGCCTCTCCCTATACATCCCAGCCCTCCCTACTGCCTTCTGACATTGCTTGCTAACTTTAAGGTCATCTAATATGATTACCCCTAGGTCCCTATCCATTTTTATTGTTGTTACTTCTCCCCCATTGTGTAATCTTCCCTTGGATTTTTGTTTCCCAGGTGCATTATTTTGCACTTATTTGCACTGAATCCAAGCTGCCATACTTCTGACCATTCCTCCAACCTTGCCAAGCTCCTTCTCATCCTTTCCGCGCCTCCTTGTGTATCAACCCTGTTGCAGATCTTTGTGTCATCTGCAAAGAGGCATACCTTTCCTTCAGTCCCTTTGCAATGTCACTCATAAAGACATTAAAAGGACTGGACCAATACTGAACCCTGCAGTACCCCACTAGTAACCTCTCTTTCTTGAGTGGACTCCATTTACAATTATCTTCTGTGTCCTGTTGTCCAGCCAATGTTTTACGCAGGCTACCACCCTGGGACCCACTCCCAGGCTGGTTAATTTGACTATTAATATTTTGTGCGGGACTGTGTCAAATGCCTTGCTAAAGTCTAGGTTGGCCATGTCCATAGCCCCTCCCTGGTCTACTACTTTGGTCACCCAGTCAAAGAAATCAATTAGATTCGTCTGACATGACCTTCCAGCTGTGAACCCATGCTGCCTTGGGTTCTGTGCCCCACTGGCCTCTAGGTACTCAACAATTCTTTCCTTCAGAAGTGATTCTATCACTTTCCCTACCATGGAGGTCAAACTGACAGGTCTGTCATTTTCTGCCTCTGTCTTGATCCCACTGTTGTGAAGGGGAATCACATCCGTCTTCCTTCAGTCCTCAGGTAGCACACCATCCTCCCATGATTTGTTAAAAAGGGTAGTCAGTGGTTTCACCAGTTCTCCCCTTAATTCTTTTAGAATTCTGGGGTGAATTCCATCAGGCCCCAGTGCTTTGTCCACCTTCAGTTTTAGGAGTTCTTTCAGAACCCTTTCTTCTGTGAAAGGACTGGGATCGACCCCCCTACCAAGAGTTCTTCTGTTAATTGGATTAGGCACCTCCCCCTCCTCCTCTTTTGTGAGTACTGAGCAGAAATATTCATTCAGTATCCCTGCTTTTTTTCACTGTCCCTCTCTGCCCATCCACCGTCCATTCTATTCAGCCTCACTATCCTTCCCTTTGTCTTTCTACACTCCCTGATATACCTATAAAGGGTTTTATCCCCCCTACTTAACTGAGTTGGTTATCTTTTCCTCAGTTTGGGCCTTTGCTATTCTGACTTCCCTCCCTGCTTCCTTCTACCTTAACTGGTACAGCTCTGTCCTGCACCTTCTGTGTTTCCTTATACTTCCTGAATGCTATCTTTTTCTGCCTGACTTTACCTGCCACCTCTTTTGAGAACCATAGTGGCTTTTTCTTTCATTTTGATTTGTTTATTTGCTTCACACAAAGACTTGTTGCCTCTGTGATGACAGTTTTGATGTTTCCCTATTGTTGATCCACCCCTCCTTCTAGCCCATTTGCTAGTGCTTTTCTAAGGCACTCTCCCATCTTGCCAAAGTCAGCCGTCCTGAAGTCCAGTACCCTCACTTTTGTATGGCTTGACTCTAGCTGAGTTTATCATGAACCACACTGTTTGATGGTCACTTGTTCCCAGATGGCAACCCATTTCTAGATCTGGAATCCTCTCACTGTCCTCTTTTGAGAGTGTGCGGTCTAAGATTGCTCCCTCACGAGTGGGTTCCGAAACTAGCTGTCTGAGGCATGCCACCTGTAGGGCATCAAGAATGGCCCTGCTCTTGGATGTGGCTGCAGCAAATGTGCTCCAGTTAACATCTGGCATATTCAGGTCTCCCATCAACAGTATCTCCCCTTTCTCTGCCATCCTAAGACAGCCTTCTATCATATCCTTGTCCATTCCCTCCCCCTGACATGGGGGTCTGTATACAACCCCTCTGTGGATTGTGGTGCCATTTCCAGTCTCTAAGGTGACCCACAGTGCCTCCTCTCATCCCTGTTTACTCTTTTGTTCAGTTGTTTTATCCCTTCCTTTACATGAGAGCTACTCCTCCCCTCTTCTCCCTCCTGTCTCTCCTTGGGTTATGTCCCTGGTATGTTAACACCCAGTCATGGTTCTCTGTGTACCATGTTTCTGTGACTGCTATGATATCCAGGCATCCCTCATCCATCAAGGCCACCAGTTCAGGAGCTTGTTGCCCAGACTATGGGCATTGGTACTCATTACTCTCCATTTCCTGATGGCCTTACTCCTTTTGCCTCATCCCTGTCCTTATTGCCTTTGTCACTTTCTCCATTACCCCTACCCTTCTCCCTATCAACATCTCTGTCTTGAGTGTTTACCTCACTAACTACCCTGACTTTTTTTTGGGGGGCTGGATTTCCTGCTCCTTTCCAGTGCCTTCCCCTTGGTTGAGTTTAAATGCTTGCCAATAGGCATTTAAACCCTATCACCTAGGATCCTGGTTCCCCTCCTGGACAGATGCAGCCCATCATGCCAGTATGGTCTGCATCACTCCAGGTGGACCTCCAGTCCCCAATGAAGCCAAATCCCTGAGCTCTGCACCAGTTTTTCAACCACTGATTGAATCCTATGGTGTGGAGCACCCTAGCCTCACCTACGCCATAGACAAGCAGCACCTCCGAGAAGGTTACCGTGTGTGCTACTTATCTAAGGTCCCTCCCCAACTCCACAAACTCTTCCTGCACTGCTCTGATCCCTTTCTTAGCCAGGTCATTTGTACCCAGCTATATTCTCATGGGTAGAGGGCCAATAAAACCTGAGTAATATCCTATTCAGGGTGCTGTCTCTGCCTCCATGGCCTGCTAAAGGGATGTCATGCACCAGATACATGATTTGGGAGCAGAAGTTTTCTGGAATCATTAGTTGGTCTACTACCTCTCCAATTCTTTTCAAGGTTTCTAAATTGATGTTTAACTAAATAAATAAATAAATAAATAAATAAATAAATAAATAAATTCAGGGGTTAGTATATTCTCTATACAGTATTCCCTGTTTTACAACAAATTGAGGGGCACCTTTTCCACTCCCTTCCCCACATGTGAAAAAAAGGGTCAAGTGAAAGGTCTGCTTTTTGCTCATACTGCATATCACTTTTAAAAGTATGTCCCAAGTCTGGCTGTACACCAGCATGAGTATCAATCCAGTCCTTCTAAAGCTTCCTCTTCTCCACTTTAGTTTTACAGTCCTTGCCAGGATCCTCAAAAACATCAGCAGCAAATGGGAACACGGATGGTAAATGTCCCTTCTTCGCTTGAGCTCTGGTGGTTACAACAACTACAGCAGAGTCCTGGATGGCATGACAATGTATAAATGAAGCAAAGTTTGGGTGGTCATGCCCTATAACAACTGGCACAGGTAGGCAAGGTTTCAATCCCACTTCTACCTCATGTGTCTTTTTTTGAACAGTCATTTGTATGGGGGCTGTAGGGTAGCAATGAATATCTCCATGCACACAGATGACTGCTGTATCTGTCCCTTTTTTATTCCCAGTCACCAGATCTGCTCTCATAAGAGTCTGGTGGCTCCGTGAATTAATCAGTCCCATCATCTGCTGTGATCCAATCTGCACAGTAGCCATAAAGTGACCCCAGTTTGCTAAGGCTATTTGAGCTGTCTCTTTCTTTATATCAGGACAGTTTCTTACATAATGTCCCTCCTTTTGGCATCCATGACATACAATCTCTGCTACTGGAATTCAGCCCCCTGTCTCTGCTCGCCAGTCTTGTTTCACTGTGGCTGGATTTGACAGTTTATAAGTAAAAGGGTTCCTTACTGGACTGCTGGTGGTCACAGTTGCTGATGTCCCTTGGAACCCTCTGGGTCTGGATGGCTGGGGTTGCCAGGAAGTCTTCCGTCAACATGATAGTTTTATTCACGGAATCAGGCTTATGCTCCCGAACTCAAAGTTGTCCATCTTGGGGTAATACTTCAAAAAACTGTTCAATAATCACTGCCTCCAGAAGTTGGTCCTTGCTGTTGTTATCTGGCTGAAACCATTTGCAGAGCTCCTTGAGATGGGCATAAGTCTCTTGGAGGGGGTATCCAGTGACTGCATTTTAAGAAACCTAAACCTTAAGTGATAGGTTTCAGTGTTTATGTCATAGCTCCTGAGGATCTCCTGCTTCACACAGTCATAGTCCTCTGCCTCTCGGGAGTCCATGTGGTTATCAACCAAGAACTAACTGGGCACTGCCTGTCAGGTGCAGTGCCAGTCGAACAACCCAGTGTTCCTTGGCCATGCGCATGTTTGAGTAATCCTCTCAAATGTTGTGAGGTAAGCTTCAATGTCATCACTCTCCCAAAGTTTAGACAGTTTACTCTCTTTTGGGTTACTGGCTCTTTCTGTTTGCCTTGCATTGATGGCATGCAAGACCCTCATGGTATCCACCCATTTGGCATCTTGCCTTCTCCACTCAATGTCTCTGTCTCTCTGCTCAATGACTCTGTCTCTTTCCATCTGCACTTGTTTTATGCAGAGCGATTTCAATAACTCCCCTACATCCTCAGGTGGAGTGTCTTCAAGAGGAGGCAGTTCCCATGATTCTTCCCTGTCATCTTGCATCTCTTCATCATCTTCAGGCTTGGCCTTCCTCCAAGCTCCCAGGTCTAGTCCAGGCAGCAGCTTCTCTCCCAGTTTGTTGGCCATGGTTCTGATCAGAACTCCACAGACTTTCTTCTCTGTGTTCTCCTCTGGCAACCCCTGGTGCATCGGTCCACCTGGGATATCTGGGCGATATCCACCAGAAAACATTCCTCTTAGGCCAGTCCAGATATTTCCAGCAAGTTATCCCACTACTGACACAAAGCTTGTGGAGGGGTTTTGGGATAACAGATAGACCAGATGCAGAACTTCAGGTTCAACACACAATCTGTGTGTGATGTTTATTCAAAATACAGAGGATAACCTTCAACAATGGCATATCCCTTCTTCAATACATCAGTTTACAGCAACAGACTGGGAATGTTCTTCCTCAGCACTTAGTAAGCACCTACTTACCCACTGATCTAACTTTTTAGTGAAA
This sequence comes from Neoceratodus forsteri, assembly GCA_016271365.2. Lineage (NCBI taxonomy): Eukaryota > Metazoa > Chordata > Ceratodontiformes > Ceratodontidae > Neoceratodus > Neoceratodus forsteri. Next base: position 92,840,833 of record CM028136.1, read on the forward strand.
CCCATTTCATCCCTATGTTTGTCTTGTGTGTTTGGGTGATGGGGGGACTCAAATAAAAAAAAAGCTGCAGACAAAGAACCTGAGTGCAGAAGCACTGAAACAAGGGTTACCCTAAAAGGCATTGGGAAAAAAGCCAAGTTTCAAAGAAACACAACATCACACACACACACACACACACACACCACAATGCAAAGCATAATGTGATGTATATGCAAATCACCATGACATTTCAGACTGGCTCAGTTTACAGCAGGAATGCATGGTACCAAAAGGGCCTCTCAAACAATCTGCAGTTTAAATGCATTTAACAACACAACATGGGGGTTTCTGATATCTCTACCCTGATAACTTAATTTCTATAACACAGTCACTTAGTACTTCTTACCTTTATCAAAAACATCTAGTGCCATGGTATTTTCAACATTTACAGGTTTCATACACATGAGGTAAATACATCAAGGTATTTTATGACATAGTGCTATTGCATACTAAATCCAACAACGAGGAACACTGCCTGTTGTTTTACATCAGCTTGGTGGACACAACAATAACCTCCCTGTACAAGGACCTAAGAGGGATTAGAAAAAACAAAGAGGACACTATAACATAGTCAAGAAAGGGTGAGGGGGGCAGAGGTGGCCAACCTTATGGACTAGAAATTGTAAAGGATAGATTAGGCTAAGAAACAGAAGAACTGTTGCAACAGATTTAAGACAAGGTCAGTCCTCAAGAGTGGCAGGATCTCCCTGTCACACCCATGTGCCACTGTGGTGGGACGGCAACTCCACAGTTGCATTGTCACACACTGTGCATGCCTGAGTGTGGTGGCCATACAGGGTCACAGCCATTACTGTGCATGGCAGAGTGTGTGTTCATTGTATCACAGGCCCCACCTCCAGGGCTGCCATCATGATATTGCACTGTGGCCCTGTTGCTCATGCCTGTGGGTTTTTGTCTGCTGCAGACACAAACACACACACACACACACACACACACACACACACACTGCAGTCACACACACTACTGTCTCACACTCAGTCAAATGGATATTCATACACACACACACACACACACCAATATCCACACATGGACATGTTTTCAGTGATATTCCCACCCTGTCTGTGCACCTGTTCTGCTCTGCAGCCTGAAGGTATCAATCTTAGTGTCCCAACTTATGGTGTGGCAGTTGAGGTGGGCCGGTATCTGCTTTTCATAGGTGGTCAGGGTCTGTTTTTTGCTGCTACCTCCCCCAGTGGCCTGGGCATGCCAGGTGTGTGCCAGCTTCTGCTTGCACAACCCAAATCATCGTATTTATTTTGTAAGTCTCTCATGGTGTGCTTCTGGGTGGCCAAAGCGTTGACCTTCTTGGCCACTTCTCCCATACCTTCTTCCTTTTGTCATGTCTGGCCTTATCACCACCCCTGCTGAGCAACAGGGTAGCTTTGGCATCAAGTTCATTGATGAGGGTATATGTTTCCTCATAGCTGAATGTTTTTTTCGCCTTTGCCTCCCAGTTGCTGTTTGCACCATTCCCTCCTTGTGCCTTGCCGCTCCAACTTCCACCATTTCTGAATGTGCTGTATCAACATCCTTTCTGTGACTTGTTTGCTTTTATATGACACAAGTCACAGGCTATGCCATGTGTGCTGCACTTTGGCGCAAGTCGCATCAGTTCTAGTATGTGGCATAAGCAGCATGTTGCAACTTTTTGGGTGTATTTTGTGCATTTGCATTACTTATGTCTGGCATAACTGCACCTTTGAAAACTGGGCCCAATAGTGTTAATGATGAGGCAGGTGCAATTTATGTCATTGCGGAAAAGACACATGTTAACTACAAGGTATTCTGCACACTGTGCAAACCACAGGCAATGTGCCAACAGGCTAAAGTTACAGAAGAGGATGCAAGTTGCAACAGCAAGGGTGGGGTTGAGTCAATACCTTGTGATGCAGATGAGGAGCCAAGGGGAAGGAATAGGTGACCTGTCAAGAATGTTCTAAAAGTACTATGAGATATTGTACAGTATTAATATTTTATAGGTATGTAAATGGCACACAGCTTGTGTTTGAGTGATGCAATGTAAACAGTTGAAATTTATATTTTGAGCTTGTTTAGCCTGTTTTATTACTTACTGTAGTTGGACTCAGTGGAACCCTACTGTAACAATATCATGCTTTAGAACTATAAATTATTTTAATGTATTGCTACTTAAAATGACAACAAGGAATTCCATGGAGCTGTCTGCTACAGAAATGTGTCTGAATGCTGGTATGCCTCAACTCCATAAATGGATAAAATAAGCCAAGAAATGTGATTGTTCAGATGTTATCCCATGATCAAGACCCCCTGTTCTTCACAGCTCCATAGACGTAACTTCTGTAGCAGGGACTCTAAACTTCTGTGGAATGGATAGGTTTAGTTTTGTGCAAGGTTTAAAGTTCTGTGAGGCATTAATGAATAAATAAAACAGATTCAGCATTACAGTTCTTTGGGACCCAGGAAGGATGGCAAGTGAGGAAGACCCCTAACTCCCACCACTCATTAGTATAAGTTATCTAATTTTTCTTAAACCTCCTATTTTATGCTTTTCAGCAGCTGTTCTGTCACTTCATGCAATATGAACAACTAATGGCAGACCCCGAATCTGCTGGCAGAAAAGCAAACTGCTGAATACTTGTTCCCAAGTTATGCACCTGAGGTAGCCTAGCCATGAAGCACCCAAGACTCCCCTTCTCTGAACAACTATCATGGATTCCATATGCAGTTGCAGTTGGGGGTATCAGGCTTTGGGGTACACAGAGGTTCTTGCACTGCCACCTCTTAAAACTGCCATATATATAAAAGAAATATTAAAATATTAAATATCTGCAGCGTCAATGGGATAATTTCTCTTCTTTTTCAGTTTGTTTCACTCTTTCCTTGTTTAGTTTTCACATTTGGAATAATCTTTAGCTTGCTTGTCATCTTTCTTATCTTGGCTTCATCTTTCCCTAATTTTCTTTCATGTGCATCGCCCACCCCTAGCCAAAAAGCCCAGGTATCTGCAGTGCCCCCTGACCATGGGCTATCCTAGAGCAGGTGATCCCAGAATTGCACCAGAACAAATGTTGCCCTCATGCAACCATGATGCACTACCACTGGGTTATCAGGGTGGCTCTGCTAGATTTTTTTATTTTCACTTTTTCTCCCACCTTTGTAGTCTCAGTGTCTATGTTTCTATGTCAGGCAATCTCATAAATTCCCCCACAGGAAGTAAAGGCAGCTAAATTCTCTCCTCCCCCCAGACCAGAAGGCTGCAATGCTTGCTTTTCCCCTCCCCTCCCCATCCTAATAAATAAAAAGCTTTCTCCTCCCCATTCCCAACTACCTAATGGTAGCAGTGCTCTCTCCTCCCCCAATCCACATAATGACAACAATATGCTCTCTCTCTCTCTCCTCCCATTTAATAGTAGTAGTAATGCTCTCTGCAACCCACACACCATCCCAGACCTAATGGAAGCAAGATCCCCCCACCTTACATGATCCCACTGCACCACCAGCAGCTTTGTCCGATCCCAGTGTTTAAAATGCCATGTAGCACTCCCCACCCTTCTCAGCCCCACCACCCAAACCAGGAAGGATATGGATGTTATATTATTTACTATGCTCTCAAAACAATTTCATCACAGAACACAGTGGAGCTGAATGTCCAACCCTAACTTCACACCCAGCCAAGCAACAAAAGGACAAGACCACACAAGCAACCACAGACAGCTATCATTTGGTAAGACAAACAACATACAGTTGTTTCCAGATGAGAAATGCAGCAGCACTGATGTACTACCTTCCTGGATTTGTATGTGTAGCATATGCACTGCAAGACATGCATACTCACTTCTGGCTGCAGGTAGAAATCCATGATACTCAAATCACAACACTCCTTCTGTCTGCAAAAGAACAAACCCTGCAACCATAGGTACTCATGCACACACCCTAAGAAATACACAAACTTCTGGATGCAGACATTACAGGCCCCTAAGGGGCCTGCGCTTCTGCAGCTGCAGGCGTAAGGCATACAGATGGACTTCTGTAGCTGCAGATAGAAATCCATGTAGGTTATCAAACTTGAAACATGACTTCTGTCTGCAGAAGAGCAGGCACCTGTATATTGTTATATATGGTATATTGTTCATGCATATTTAGAAAATGGGTAGGAAAAATTATGTCTGCTGATTTGTTGGAACACATCACATGACCATGCGTATATCAGAGCACAATCGCACACCTGCACTTTTACCCCCCTCCAAAACAATTTTGACATTTTATAAGATAGATATTAAACCACTCTCAGGTGTGTGGTCGCGCTCTGATATACGCATGCCTTGGGTGGTTGACGCACTCGGCCTGCGACCTCATGTGTAAGAACACACACCAAGGCATGCGTAACATAGAAACATAGAAGTTGATGGCAGATAAGGACCACACAGCCCATCCATTCTGCCCATTTCTTTTTCTACCTTATGAATGTGCCATCGGCCTTTGCTCTGTCAATGACCTATCTATTCATACTCATCTGTATTGCTCTCTTATGCCTATCCCATGCCTGTTTGAAGCCCTGCAATGTATTCATATCCACTACTTCAAGAGGTAGGCTGTTTCATGCATCCACCACTCTTTCTGTGAAAAAGAACTTCCTCACATTACCCCTTAATTGGCCTCCCTCTAATCTCATGGTGTGTCCTCTTGTCCTGCTATTTTTCTTATATTGAACATGTTAGACTTTTTCACCTTGTTAATGCCCTTAAGGTGTTTGAATGTTTTGATCATATCACCCCTCTCCCTCCTTTGCTCTAGGGTATACAAATTGAGCTCCATTAATCTGTCCTTATGTGTTTTCTGATGCAGTCCCTGAACCATTTTGGTTGCCCTTCTCTGGACTGCCTCAATTTGGTTACTATCTTTGTGAAGGTGTGGCCTCCAGTACTGCAGGCAGTACTCCAGATGGGACCTAATCAGTGTCTTGTAAAGAGGGATTATTACCTCCCTCTTTCGACTTGTGATACCCCTACTAATAAACACCAACATCCCCCTAGCCTTACCTACTGCTTTAGTGGTCTGCTTGGATAATTTCAGGTCATCTGTGATGATGTTGCCCAAGTCTCTTTTTTCCCTTGTGACTGCCAGCAACTCCCCTCCCAGCCTACAGGTGGCTTCAGGGTTTCTCTTCCCTATGTGCATGATCTAGTTGCACTTCTTTGTGTTAAACCCCATTTGCCACTCTTCTGACCATTTTGCTAGTTTATCCAGATCTCTTCTTATTCTGCCCATCTCCTCTGGATCATCTACTCTGTTGCAGATCTTGGTGTCATCTGCAAACAGACAAACCTTACCCTCCAGTCCATCTGCAATGTTACTGATGAAGACATTGAAGAGAACTGGCCCCAGAACTGATCCCTGAGGTATCTCACTTATGACTTGCATCTCTTCTGACTGTATACCTTTTTTAACCACTCTCTGTTTTCTGCACCATCTACGAGTTTGCCACCCAGTTGACCAACTTCTGACCCACTCCGAGACTACCCAGCTTATTAATCAATCTTCTATGTGGAACAGTATCGAAAGCTTACCTGAAGTCAAGGTAGGCAACATCAATGGCTCCCCCTTGGTCCACCACTCTGGTTACCCAGTCAAAGAAATCTATGAGATTAGTTTGACAGGACCTTCCTTTTATAAACCCATATTGTCTTGGATCCTGTGATCCTATGGATTCCAGGTGTTGCACTATCCTTTCCTTATGGAGTGCCTCCATAATTTTGCCCACTACTGAGGTAAGACAGACTGGTCTGTAGTTCCCTGCCTCCTCACTGCTACACTCTTGTGGAGCAGGATCACATGAGCCCTTCTCCAGTCTCCTGGGACCTCTCCTGTGCTCAAAGACTCACTAAACAGTTTTGCTAATGGCTCTGCTAGTTCCACCCTTAGCTCCTTTAGTACCCTAGGATGTATGCCATCAGGTCCCATTGCCTTGTCCACCCTGAGCTTATCAAGCTCTTGTAGGACCCTTTCTTTAGTGAAGGAACTAGTGAACACCTTCCTCCCCCTGTGTCCATGGTGCTGAGCTGTGGGCCCTGCCCTACCTTCTCTTCAGTAAATACTGAGCAGCAGTATCTATTTAGGATAGATGCTTTTACATGGTCCTCCTCCTCACATGCCCCCTTATCCTCTTTGATCTTAGCAATACCCCCTCTGGATTTTCTCCTTTCACTAATGTATCTATAGAAAGTCTTGTCACCTTCTTTTACTGTTTGTGCTAGCATTTCCTTGGTTTGGGCCTTTGCCAGCCTTACTGCCTTCCCTGCTTCCCTTAGGGAAGGTTGGTATATCTTCTTATATTCATCCTGCTGCATTCCCTTATATTTCCTTAAGGCCAGCCTTTTGGCTCTGACCTTTTCTGCTACTGTGTTTGAGAACCAAAGTGGTTTCCTTCTTCTTTTGAACTTCCTTTTCTCTCTAACACATCGGGATGTTGCTTCAGGTATTGCATCCTTAATGCTTGCCCACTTTGCCTGTACTCCCTCACCTGTATTTCTTTTTGCCAGGCTAGCTTAACTCTGTTGGCCATCTTATCAAAGTCAGCTCCTTTGAAGTCCCATATTTTTGCCTTGGAATGAGATGATTTAGTTCTAGTGGCCAAATTGAATCATACCATGTGATGGTCACTGGCCCCCAGGTGACCTTCTACCTGGAGATCTGTGATCCTTTCCCTGTTAGTCAAAACACGACCACACACCTCAGAGTGATTTATCTAGTACATAACTCTGACTGTGTTTCAAGTCTTTCACTGATTTTTTATTACAATTGTGCCTTCATGGGCAAGAACCTAGCTAGGGAATTTGCCTGTAATAATTATTCTGTTGTTGCTTATGACTTGTTTCTTAAAAACTAATAAACTCTATATTAAAAAAATAACAAGTAACATACATATTAAAATAATGAAATACGGTTGAATTTGCAAATTTATAATTTCATGATTCATCACTACACCTTACTTGGCCACCTTCTTTAATTAGCCTACACTGGTCTCAGCATTCCATTAGCTAGTCCAAAGACTTTACAAGCTGCACCCACCCATACATGACTTTTTAAGACCAAAGTAAATTATTACATTTGGGCTTTCAAAGTTCTTTATTCCTGTACACTCAACAATTCAATAAAGTCAATGCAGTCCAAAAGAAATTAGGTTTTTAATATATGATAATAAATATCATTTTTTCCACACCAGATCTCAGGCTATGGTTATGACAGTTTTGAATTATAGGTAAATTAAAAGCTTACGTTTTCAAATTAAGTAGTTACTCTGAAGCAACGATGGTACAGGTACAGTTTATACAGGTCAAAGCAGTATAAACATGGACAGTGATCTGCTGTAATTGGTGGCAAATATGTGGGGCAATTCTCAAATGAGGTAGCTAAATTATAGATATCAATCTTGAGTAGCGTTTGAGTTATGGTGTATGCTACTGATCAGGTTTCAACGTCCTTTTGGTGGGTAGGGATGCCTTATATGCTGAGGTATTGCTAGGTCAAGCTGGCAACACTGGTTTAACATGCCAACTGGGGTTCTGTGCATTAAAAGGTTGGTGTAGTTGTCACGTACACAAATTGCATAGGCAGGGCCTTTTACCCATAGTGCAAAAATGGGCTCTGTGCTGGTGACCTTGTCACAGTGATAAGTGAGTCACTTTGGAAAACTTTCCTGGGCTGCTCTCACAACACTGGTACATTAGCCAGTAGGTCAAACATGCATAAGGGAATGCATTTGACATTTTTTATGCAGTATGTATATTGTGAGAAAAAAACATATTTTATACATAAGTATATTGTACCACACTGCAGAAATAAGCACAGTTGCAATTAAGTGAACATTCAGCTATGAAAAACATTAGTATTTACAATTTAATGTTCAATTACATTAAGGTCGGAACATAGGTTTGATTGATTTCAGCATATTCAAGGAACATGTACTGCAAATACCAACTGACTAATGGAGAAAATGACAACGCAAGAGTGCATTTAGCTTTTTCAGTCTTAAGGACTTTGTAGTGTTTTATTTATTTTCTCTTTTACAGCATGGTTCTTTCCTGACATGACACACTTAAGGCCAAGTTGTGGTTCTCAGCTCATTTACACCAGCAAAGCATGGGCACAGACCAAGAGTGTGGGGCTTCTCTAGCAATACATGTCAGACAGGGAGGTCTGTGATTTCTGTGCTTAACTGTCCCAGACGTTTGCCCCATCTGGAATACTGTGTGCAGTTTTGGAGATCCCAGCTACGCAAGCACATAGACAGGATGGAAGCAGTCCAGAGGAGGGCAACTAAAATGGTGCAGGGTCTGCATCAGAAACCATATGAAGAGAGACTGAGAGAGATTAATATGTATACCCTCGATGAAAGGAGGGACAGGAGGGACATGATAGAAACTTTCAAGTACCTCAAGGGAATCAACAAAGACCAGGAGGGTAGCATCTTTCAGAAAAAGAGATGTGTAAGAACAAGGGGGCACAATTTAAAAACAGAGGTGGGACGGCTCAGGTGTAATGTGAGGAAATGTTTTTTCACGGAGAGAGGGGTGGATGCATGGAACCTCCTTCCTGGGGAGGTTGTTGGGTCTAAAACAGTGGGGGAATTCAAACATGCATGGGACAGACATAAGGCAATTGTAGTGGGGGGTTGCAGGAAGTAGGTTGTTGGTTAACTAGAATCTACAGCTTATCCAATAGGAACTGAAATGGGCAGACTGGGTGGGCCAAGTGGTCCTTATCCGCCGTCAAAGTCTATGTTTCTATGTAATCAGTGTTTTATAACAAAAGAAAAACTATGATCTGTATGACATAATAGTGTATGGTTAGGTCTTCTTATACATGGAAATTGACTGACACAATTTTCTTGTTTTGCTACAGTTTCAGAGTTGTTGCTTCGCAGTTCAATGGTCAAAAAAGTTGTTGTAGTACAGTTCAAAGCTCAAAAAAAGTTTTTGTAATGTAGTTTAACAAAACTATCTACAGAGTATGCATGTTTAGTCATTGCTGCTTTCTCTAATTCAGTTGTGAATGCAAAACTATGTTTTAGTTAAAGTGAAAGTCTATCCAAATGTCACTTTGGTGTCTGTATGTTCCTTGAATACCTCAGATATGGGCGACTATGCCCAGCTCAGCATATAATTCTATTCTGGGGTTCTGAAGACACTTGAGACCTCTCAAGCTTCACTCTTGATGTCTATAGTGTCTTTAAAACCCACTCGATGGAAACACAGCCTTGTTGTACATAGTTGCCCATACATTATTCTAGGTATAGTATATGGTTAACCCTTCTGTATGGAAATGAGGTTGCTCAAAACGCTTGTCGTGGTTGTGGATCTAAACTGTACTTTTAATTTCAGTATGTTCAAGAAGCAGGTACTGCCAATGTTATCCATTTAAAGGAGAAAATAACTGTGCAAGAGTGGATTTAATGTGTTCAGCCTCAAGAGCTTGATAGTGGTTCTTTTGTTTCTCTTTTATAACAGGGTTCCTTCTTCATCTGGCACACTTAAATTCAGGATGTGGTTCTCAGCTCATTTTTACAAACAAGGAATGGTCATATACAGTGTCAAGTGTTTTGGGCTGCTCTACCGGTACATGTCAGGGAGGTCTGTGACTTCAGTGTGCAACTGTCCCAGACCTTTGTCTTAATTAGTATCAAATATTAAAAAGGAAAAAATACATATCTATATAAATAAATACATAAATGAATAAATGAATAAAACTAAGATACAGTACAGTTAAATTAAAAATTACCTACATGACATAATAGTATGTGGCTAACACGTCTCATGTATGGAAATTCTTGAGCATGTTCTGAACTATTGTGCGTGCAACTATTGTGCATATAGTGTATAGTGAATGACTAAGTAGGGTCAGTGGCCGCTGATGCAGGCAGGGAATATGGGCAGACTAGGTAGGCCTAGCGGCCCTTATCTGCCATCAACTACTGTGTTACTATGTTACTATGTTGCTGTGTTGCTGTGTTACTATGTTACTGTGTTACTATGTTACTATCTATACAGTAGCTGAGCTTTGTTCTGCATTGATGTCCATCTCACCGGCAGTATAGCCTAAAGGTTAGAGGAACAAGGTGTGAACAAGCTTGATACATCCAGCAGACCAGACCTGAGTTTGATTCTCACAACCTCCACTTGCATATTGTGTGACTCTGAGCAAGTCACTTAACTGCCCAGTGCTCCCAGGTCACCCCTGAAAACAGGCACTTGTGTCTAGTGGTCCTTACCCGGTTACCAAAGACTAAAATAAAATAAAAATAAAATAAATTCAAGTTTATTGCCGGAATAACTCCATTGAGCAGGCTGATTCCCAAGGAAGTCCTGAGAACAAATATCAGGAGCATATACAGGGAAACGACAAGGTATAGTACATACAATCATGGTATATTTGATTGACATTGGGTACAAATGTACATTATATAAATGACAGATACGATATTTGCAAGGCAAAAACTTCTGGCAGAAACTTCTGCAGAAACAGTTAGGCTGGTAGAGGTTGTGGGAACCTGCTTTTGCTGAGCAGCTGGAGATTTTAGTAGCTGGATAAGCTTTAAATTCTTATCAGTCTGTGGACTTTTAAGCAGGACTGCTGACTTGTTTCATAAGTGTTGTTTTGTGTGAGACCTTCCTCCGGAGGAGGTTGCAGTGCTTTGAGGTGCAGTGAGGGGCAGACACAGGGCTGATACACTCTCGTGAGAGTCAGGTATGGGCCCAAATCCCACCCTCCCCCACCCTTCCCTCCCCAGAGCACAGCTCATTTATAGGGGAACACCTGCCCTGCACTTGGAGAAAAAGGCTTCAGGTGCAGCTCATGTAGTTCTAGCCACTGGGGGTTGGGTTTTAAGGCTGGGAGAGAGGAGCTTAGGGAGTTATAATTTTCCCCTGTAAACTAACTCTTAAGGCAAATAGGTAGGGAAAAGTTCAGCCACCCAAGCATTGCAAGTTTAAAAGTCTGCATGCTGTATGGGGGGAATCACCTAGATAAAGGTACTGGTAGCTCGAGAAACTGTAGAGCCACTGAGTTGGTAATTTGGCCTAGAAAAGACTGCTGTGATGATGGGTAAGGGACCGCATATCACTACAGCAGGTATCTTTGGGTGGGTGGTTGGGTGCACGGGGTGTGGTGAGGCTGTGATACTGGACTGGGCTTGGAAGTTTCAGGGATGCCCAGTGTGCTACCAGCTGGCACAGCTTAAAGAGGAGGTAGAGGGGATCTGAAGGCAGCTGGGGGGTGCTGGGGGAGGAGGATTGGAGAGGTAGGAGGCAAGCGGTCACCTACATGGAAGCACTAGGTGCTGGGGCCTCCCAAGCTGAAGGCGGAGTGAAGAGAGGTGCTCACACTAGGAAAGGCGGGAAGGGGGGTACACAGAGGGCTCTTGGGGGCCCTGGTAGATGGGGCCCAATAGGTGGAAATGTTCACAGCAGTAGGCAAGAGTCAGGGGGTGTCCAAAGGAAACCGAGAGAGGCAGTAGGGACAGGGGGGCACTGGGGGATGGGCTAAGGCTCACAAATCATTTTAATCCTCTACACCCATTGGTAGAAGAGGGGTATGTGGGGAGGAAGATGAGGATGCTGCTGCTGCTGGTGTAGCTGGGGCAGGAATGGATAGAATGGGTGTAGAGGACAAGTGTCAAAGGCACAATAGAGGGGGTCCCAGACAGGATGGGGGAAGAGGGGTAGGAGGGGAGAAGAAAAAGGAGGGTCAGGGGAACAAGGAGGTGGCTGATGGTATGGAACAGGGGAGCACTACAGGCAGGAAGGTGCAGGACTTAAATGGGATGATAGCGAGCAGAAAGCAAAATAGGCAAATGGATAGGACGGATGGATTAGTAAGCAGTGGGTAAAGAGATACAGAAAAAGATACTTGGGTGGGGGGTTAAAGAAGGCCAGGACGCAGGTAGAGGGGGTGACCTGGGGCAATAGTGAAGGGGCTACCTTCAACACCCAGGTTGTGGGAGGTGCAAGGAGCCAGTTGAGGGGAGAATCCAGACAAAGGGATGAGGAGGGGCATGGAAGGAGTGGGAATCTGAGGGGTGAACAGGAACCAAGGGGGAAGTTAGAGTACTGCTATTGGAGGACTCCAAGATCAGAGGCATACAGTGGGAGGGGCAGAAGGAGGGTAAAAGCTGTCTGATCAGAGCCAAATGTCACCCAGGCCTGACAGTGCACAAGGCCAAGCGTGAGTTGTATTCACTGGCAAGAGAATGTGGACATTCTAGTGCACTTGGGGACAAACGACATAAATGGCAATAGTGAACTAGAAATTCAGGCAAGGTTCCTGGAGTTGGCCAGGGTATGCCTTTCCATAGGCTGTAAGATCTCCTTTTCAGAAATCCTGCCAGTGCCAAGGGCTAGTGGGGAAAACAAGATGAAGATTATGGAGATAAATCACTGGCTTAGGGAATGGTGTGGGGAATTGGGGTGTGGCCTGGTGGGGGACTAGGGGGAGACCTGGGAGGATAAGGGGCTGTATGCTAGGGACAGGCTCCACTTTAATTTGCAGGGGAAGGAAATCCTAAAGCTCAAACTAGCTGGGTTCATCAGCGAAAGGTGTGGTTTAAACTTGTAAAGGAGGGGTGGGATCAAAAAGGGGCAGTGCCAGCAGATATGATAAATGAGGAACATGGTCTCCACTCCTCTAGGGGGCTAGGAAGATATGGAACTGGATCACCAGGTAGGGTGCAGGAGTTGAGAAATGGGAGCTCAAGGGGGAGAAAGGAGAGGAGGGAAAAGGGGTGGGGAGTGGTCCTGATAAATGCCAGGAGCTTAGGAGATAAAATGCTTCAGCTCCAGGCAATGCTAGTTGAGGGGGAGGTAGATGTGGTAGCAGTCACTGAGACCTGGGCCACTCAAGGGCATGAGTAGGACCTAAATCTGGAGGGCTACACTATGTTCAGAAAAGACAGGGGGGGAAGGAAAGGGTGGTGGCGTAGCGCTGTTAGTCAGAAATGGCATGAGTATTGGAGGGGTACAGGAGGCAGAGAGGAATGTGGAGGCTATTTGGGTCACTTTGCTGATGCAGGGGGGTAAGAGAGTAAAGGTTGTAGTGGTACACAGACCTACAGCACTGGCAGAGGTCTTAGAAGAAAGTTTGATGGCTAATCTCGAGGGACACTGTAGATTAGGATAGGGAAGGGTAATAGTAATGGGGGACCTCAACATGCCAGGAACAGACTAGGGGACTATGACATCACCAGTGGCCAGAGAGCAGAGGCTGCTGGATGTCTTCCAGGATGCATTTCTGACACAACAGGTGGGTAAGCCAACTAGGAAAGCCCGGACACTGGACGTGGTCCTGGCGGACAGTGATCAGATTAGGGGCCTAGAGATGAGGGACCCGTTGGCTAGGAGTGATCATGGCACAGTCTGGTTCTTCCTGGACCTGGGTGGGAGGAAAGATGAACAAGGATGGTAGTAACCGACTTTAGGGGTGCAGACTTCAGGGAGATGGGAAGGATCCTTAAAGATCATCTAGACAGGATAAGGCAGGATATGGATGCTGACAGCAGGTGGGGGATCATTAGGAGGGGAATACAGGAGGTTACCAGATCCCACGTAAGGGAAAGGCATAAGTTTGGTAAGTCCAGAAAACCCTGCTGGTGGACCCGGGAGGTACAGGAGGTGGTGAGGGAAAAGAAGGCGGCCTATAGGTGCTTCAAGTGGTCAAGCATTAAAAGGGATCAGGAGGAACATGAGCTGACAGCCAAGAGAGTCACCAGGGTGGTGAGAGCAGCTAAGGCAAAAAAGGAGCAGTCCTTGGCCAGTGGGATCTGGAGGGGGGACAAGGGGTTCTTTAGATATATAGGGGAAAAAAAGAAAGTAAGGGGGCAGATCAGCAAGATAAGGATAGGGGATGGTTGGGCACAGGAAGCAAGAGAACAGGCAGAAGTCCTAAATGAGTACTTTGCCTCAATTTATGCCAGGGGGGATGGAGGGGCTATGTCTTGCGAGGGGAGCGGGGGAAAACCGGAGCAAGGGGTGAGACCAGTAGAGACCAAGGGCCCTGATGGGTCTGGGGAAAGGGAGTGGCCACCACAGACAGGTGGGTGCCCAGCAGTGCATGGTGAAAAGGGGGAGGATGATGCTGAAATCTCAGTAGAGAGAGTAAGGGAAGCCCTCAGGTCTCTTCGGATGGAGAAATCACCTGGGCCAGATGAGATACATCCCAGGGTGCTGAGGGAACTGGTGGATGTTCTGGCAGTCCCTCTAGCAGAGCTTTTCAACATCTCTCTGAGGACTGGGTGGGTGCCAGAAGACTGGAGAGTGGTCCATGTTGTGCCGATCCACAAGGGAGGATCAAGAGAGGAGGTTGTAAATTACAGGCCCGTTAGCCTGACATCAGTGGTCAGCAAGGTGATGGATGGTATTGTCAAGGAAAGGTTAGGGAGGTTACTGGAGCAAACTGGATACTTGGATGATAGGCAGCATGGCTTTGTCATGGGAAGATCATGCCAGACAAATCTTGTTGAGTTCTATGACTGGGTGATGAGGGCCCTAGACCAGGGTAGGCCAGTGGACATCCTCTTTTTGGATTTTAGCAAGGCACTTGATTTGGTACCCCACAGTGGCCTGTTGGCTAAGCTGATGGAAATGGGAGTAGGGAGACAGTTGCTAAGATGGATAGGAAATTGGCTGTCTGAGTTAACTCAGAAGGTGGTGGTTGGAGGGTTAGCCTCATCCCCAAGGTGGGTTACTAGTGTGGTTCCCCAGGGGTCAGTGCTGGGGCCACTCCTGTTCAACGGTATATCTCAGACATCAGGAGAGGGATCAGGAGTGAGATGAGTCTCTTTGCAGATGACTCAAAGCTAGGTGCAGTGGTGGATGGGGAGGAGGGGAGGGTGGCCTTGAAGGACGACCTGGAGGCTCTGTAAAGGTGGTCGGGAAAATGGAAACTAAAATTCAATGCGGGGAAGTGCAAGATTCTGCACCTGGGAGTCAGAAATCTAGGCCAGGGGTATACTCTGGGAGGAGACAGGGACCCAGGGGGGGTAGTGGTAGGTGTCAAAATGAACAGCTTGGAGACCTGAAGGAGGGCACTGGCAAGGACAAATGGGATGCTGGGATGCATCGCCTGGGGGATTACCTCCAGAAAGGTGGAAGTGATCCTTCCACTGTACAACTGCTTGGTTAGGTCACACCTCGAGTATTGTGTACAATTTTGGAGACCTCATTTAAAAAGGGACATTACACTCCTAGAGAGGGTACAAATGAGGGCAACCAAAATGATCTCAGGCCTGGGGGAGAGGACCTATGAGGAGAGGCTCAAGGAGCTCGACATGTACACCCTGGAGGAGAGGAGGGACGGGAGGACATGATAGAGGTCTTTAAGTACATGAAAGGGATCAATAAAGGAGGCCCAGTCAGGGTGCTCCAAAGAAAGGAGGGTGGGGCAACAAGAGGTCACAGGTGTAAGCTGAAAGGGGGCAGGCTCAGAGGGGAGATGAGGGGATGTTATTTCACTGAAAGGGTGGTGGAGCCATGGAATGCACTGCCCAGGTAGCTGGTAGAGATAGAGACTGTGGACGGGTTTAAGAGGGGATTAGACAGGTACAGGGGGAGGGTAAATCTGACCAGGCCCAATACAGGTGGAACATCTGGGACTGGGGACAGTATCACCCAAGGGGGCTGACACCAAAATCAGCCCTCAGTGCAGGTGCTGAAAATTGAACAGACTCGAGAGACCATTAGGCCTATTCTGCTGGCATTTTAGTATGTTAGTATGTATATTAGTAAGGCAGACAAATAAAGGTGCCAGCCTAGAAAATTTGCAACAAGGTACAATTATAAGTGAGGAGTAAGCAGGGACCTGTGCAGGAGGTGTAGGGAGGAAAGGTGGAAAAGGGGAAAGGGGAGAATGAGGGGATAAAGAGGGGGCAAGGAGAGGAATACGAGGGGAAGATAAAGTGGTGCCAAGCGAGGACAAGATATCAGGAGGAAAGGAGTAGAGAGAGAAGAGGGGGCCAAGGGGGAGCAGGAGGGAGAGTGGGAGGTGAAGGTGGTGCCAAGTGGTAGAGGATGAGATATCAGGAGGAAAGGGTAGAGTAGAGGGGTGGTTGGGGGAGAGAAAAGACAGGGGGAGGAAGGTGGCAGGGGGAGGGGGGAAGGAATAAGTGGGCAGCAGTTCAAAGTTCATGGTATGTGATTGTACACTTCTGTGGTACAACAGCCTTCTGAAACCTCTAAAGGCTGCATGAGACAGTTCTGTTTACTAATTGTAAAAAAACAAAGACAAGGCGCTGCGTCAGCATGTGGTCTAAAAGTTTGTTTACTAATTGCAAGAACTATGGTGCACACATCTCACCCAATCAACAACAGCCACACCATTTTTTATTTTTTTTTCCCAAAAATGCCTTACCTGCAGAGATTGATTTTAACATTATATTACTAGCCCTAGAACTAGTGCAAATTAGAAAATGGGTAGGACGCATTCTCACTTCTGATTGGCTAATGCCACCAGGTTGCTGGTCCGGTATCAGACAACAGAGACTGATAATTAATGAGTCCCAGTCTCTGGCTGCCTGATTACCTTCTAAAATGACTGTGCCTTTGGAATGCTCACTTTTTAGAGCCACCATTTTCTTTCTTTCACTTAGCGAGTGATAATCCCCCACCCCGTTGTTAGTTGAGTGCCCTGTTCAAATGGAAGAACTACTGTCGCTAATACCAGTTTTGATTTTTTTTTTAGTACCTTCATGGATATATACGGCTATCGAGATCCCTGACATGACTTGTTAAGATCGGGCTCTGCTCCCTAATACAAATGACTGACCGAGACCCATTACAAGTACACAAGCATGCTGGCACAGCCAACTGTCACATAATGGTCCCCATGCTCGTTTTCTTTTCAAATTTACTTGTACCATTCTACCTTATCCAAAGGCTTCAGGGTGCTCCCTCCTGCCAAAAGCCTCTTGCTCCATTATGGTTGTTTTCAAGTTTCGCTCTCCCTTTCCACGGTTTCTCCTTGCAGTTTCAAATTACAAAAAAAAAACGAAACTTTTGTTGGGCATAGCGCTACCCGCTTATCTTCATGCCTGCTTTCTCGGTCTGCTCAGCAGGCTGCCTACTCAGCAGACAACTGCCGACTCTGGCAGTGGTTCCCTGTTTTACATCATCCCTTGTTTCCACACATTTAAAGTGTGGTTAAACGTGCATTGCTGTCAGTCAGTCATCAGCAGTTTTAAATCAGAGTGAGAGACAAAACAAACTCGGACACTAACTGCCAGGGGTTACTTACGATGTGAGATTAGAGCTGCTCCTGTAAGTAAAGTTTGTCATTGTCTTAGCAACTGATGGAGGATGTCGCTGGGGGTATACCCCTCCAAAAGGTACTGTTTTCTTTATTCAGATGACAATATGGAAATTGAGCAATCGCATAGTTCAAAAGTTTTATATGTGCAGTGCTAGATCACTCATAATGGAGCTGAATCCTCGAACTCTCGAAAACCGGACCTAAGCATTTTTTACACAGGTTCGTTTGTTCCCTTGAGCTGTCCTCGTGGTTTTATAACTCAGATGCTGTGCCAGTGAAAATTATTAATTTAATTATTAATTATTTTATTAATTATTAGCCTTGGAACTTCAGTTTAAAACATGGACTCCTGAGTATTATGAGCCTCCATTCCTTATTTATAAAATGGGCTCCAGTGTGTAAAAGGAGCCTTTAATCTTTGTCTAAAATCAAAGACTTTGGTCTGCATAGGGACACTTTTAATCTCTGTTCAGTTAAAGGACTGCTGCTGAGGGAACACACTGCAGTCTTAACTGACTGAATAAATAAATAAAATGCAGACAAAAAGCCTTTTACCAATGTAAGCTGTGTGTGTGTGTGTTGGGGGACCACCCAACTCAGCACTGCAGGTGGAGGAACTATTTTGTTAAAATAAATTAAATACCTTAGACTTTCAACAATTAAATACAACAATTATTATTTTTAAACATATATAATACAGTGCCCATTTTCTAAGAGCAATAATATACCCTCCAGGGTGGTGGTATTGTGCTATACGGACCTTCCAGGGGCTATAAGGCCCTCTGCCTGCGGCGTCGGGCCTCATTACGCCCCTGGGCGGTTCGGTATAGCACAATACCGCCCACCCTGTTGGGTATTATTGCTTACTCAATCAAGACTAGTGCAGCTAACTTTCTACTTGTCCATTATGACTAGTGCAGGTTTTTGTTGGCGGTTACTGAAGTTAAAAAAGATCCTACTTTAGCAGGCTCTAGTCCTCATGCTAATCTCGCCCAGTATTCCAGATGGCCTGGTGTGATTAACAGCTCATTAAGAGCTGCAATTATCTGGCAGTTCAAGAGGGGGATCCAACAAAAGACTCAATGTGAGTCATTAACGCTCCACTGTTAGGACATTCAGCTAGTGTCCAGGGTGTGACCAAGGGCAGAGTGTTAAATCACTAGCTTGCAGGTTTCTAAATATGTTTCTGTATGATAATTTATCCCACATTATTAAGACCAGTGCCCCTCATTTCCCTACATTTTGAGTGTCTGTGTCCAGCATTTCAGTGACAAAATGCTAAGAGGTGTACAGGGTCTGCCCTGCAGGTGGTGGGTTTTAACCCAGCCTGACCAAAGCTTCTCCATCTCCTCTCCAAATGTCTGAACTCTGTACTTTCCCTGAACACCACTGCAGACTAGACTCTGAAATGACCATCCATTGCTGGCAAATGTAGGGGTCCCCAGTTCTTCTAAACAGACAGTGCCAGCCAATGCCATCCATACAGTCCCACCTTTATCCCACCCAGCATGTTCTTTCATCCTAATAACACAGCTTTGGAGCATGTATGGAACAAAAATAAACCTTAATAAAATACATTGAAGGATGCTACAAGGCATCGGAGGAGATGCAGCTTTGTCTGGGGGCATGTATTGAGGGACACCTGGGTGGGCAGGTAGGGGGAGGTAGCCGCCCACTAGGGGTGGAAGGGGGCAGGTAGGTGGGAGGTTCCCAGGGAGGAAGGTGGTGCAAGACCAGGGGAGGAGCATAGCCTACAAGTAAAGTTGCAGAGGAGAGGTTTTCTTTCTTTTCCACTGCTCCCAGGTTTTGCAGAAGTTAGTGCTCCAGACCTGCAGCTAGGCCCAGGTTGGACAAGAAAGCAGCAGCCAGTACCAAGATTATTGGAGGTAAGTTGAGGACAGGGGGATGCTCCTGGCCTTGGAGCAGGGTATAGGTTTGTGCTTGCTTGACGAAGCAAGGAGGCAGGAATGTATTTAATGGCTTAGGATATAATAAAAAAAAAAAAAAAAGAGGTAGGTTTGTGGGTCTCCTTAGTGGCAGTAAATGAGATTCCAAAAACAGGCTTGTATCCTGGCGTGCAGGGTTAGGCTGTATAATGGATCTCTGCAGTTAATCCTGGTACTGCTCTGGTAGCCAGGAATCCAAGCCCAGATGCAATCAGGAACAGGTTGAAAAAGGAGGACGCCATGGGCCATGTGGCGGGCCCACTAGGCATGGTGGCACACTGGATGTCCGTGGCTTTTGAGCCTCCATTCTCAGTGGGGAACTTGTCACTTCCAGGCAAGGCTAATTTTGGGCATGCGGCACTTTTTGTTTGTTTTTTGGGCTCTAGTTAAGCCTATTGCCCCCCTCCCACCCTACTTTGCATTGCTGCTAAATCAAAAAAACTAAATAAATAAAATAAAATCTTAGCAGAAGTTACAGGCATCCATTTGGCATCAGGGCTGGGTATTCCTGGCTGGGGGCACATTAGTGGTATCCAGGCCACTGGGTGGAAGCAGTGGCAGCATTCAGAATGTCGGTGGCTGCGGTGTTTGGTGCATTGTCAGTGTGGCCTGATGCTTGGTTGGTGTTTCCCTTCCACCTCTGGACAGCTGGAAGCAAGTTGGGGGGTATACTCCCAATTTGACTGGGGAACCTGAGTAAAGGCTGTGGACGAGCCAAACATGCAGAAGTGGGAGAGCCATGGGGAGAATTCCTGGTGCAGGTGTTATCCTGGCCTCATGAGCCATGTGGGTGGAGAGGAGGCACTGCACATGTCACTGGGTGACAGGTCCACTGAGCCCTAAGTGGGGATATCTTCAGGACAAGGGTGAGCTGACTAATAACCCTCAGAGGTGTTTCCTGTGGTGCCCCACATTGTCTCTCAGCTCCTAATTTGATCTGTGACAGCACCCATACCTCTCAACTGTCCCTGATTTTCAGGGATGTCACTGATTTTGCCTCAAAAACTTCTTCTGTCCCTCCTAAATTTGGCATGTCTGTCACTAAAGAGTAGGAATTTGAATCACAAAATAATGTCATCAGTTGGTGTTTCAGTCTAGTTCTCATCAAGAAAATGCTAGTCTTACTAAGAAGCATGTTGTACACTACTTCTGAGACTAATATTTCTATTTTTTCAGATGTGTCCATGATTTTGGTCATTTGTCCCTGATCATTTTAAGCCTTGTCCCTGATTTGTGATGAGGGAGGTTGAGAGGTATGAGCACCACCTGACGCTCTTCTGTGAGAGTCAACCTTTACAAAAAAAAAAATACCTGGCATTTATGGTAGGCTGGGAAGTGGTGACTCAGAGGCCACATGGTTGGGGGATACAGCTCTCCCTTCCCTACATCTCCAGGCAAGGTCACAAGAGGAAAGTAGCATACAGATGGTGGGGGTAGGCTATTAAAGGGATGGATTAACAAACAAATAAATAAATGAACAAATACACATGTGGGTAGAGAGATAGCAAAAGGGCAATGAACTGCAAACTGGAAGACATGGATTTGAATCTCAGCAATCCCCATTTTGTTATATGGTGTGATATTTGCCGGCTTGTAAAAGTAATTACTTAATGACCTTCCAGTGGGTATGCTGTAAAGAAAAGGGAGGAAGGAAATTAATGGAAACAAGGAGTTATTGTGTGGTGTACCATGATAAGGTAGTCCGTGACCACAGTGCTCGAGATTGAACGCCTCAAAAAATGGTGACTTAATGTCTCCGACTGTGATCACGGCTACCCAGGGAGGAGGGCAATCGGATACTGTGGTTGGCAAAAACCATGACAGGAACTAGTGGGTATATGCGAGCGTGTGCACATGCAGGGGGGAAGAGAAACAGAGGAGGGATGGCATGTGGGAGGAATTACGACAAGCAGCTACCCAGCTGGATTGCTGGCGTCGTGGGAAGGGTGGTCAGCTGGGAGGCACGGGCTACTGAGTTCTTGTCCAGCATGGTGTAGGTTTTATTTTGCTACCTGGTGGCATGTATTTTTGTCAAGTTTTACACCCCCCCAACATGCACCACCCCCAGAGCAGAAAATCCATAAGTAGGGGGATTTAGGGGGCACAGCCCCCGCATTAACCTGGGCATCCTGCTAGATAAATCTCTTGATCTTAATCTTCATGTACAGTCTGTTTGCACAGCTGTCAACTCCAAACTGGGTGTTGCATATAAGACTAGTTATATGCTCGTGCCATCGGCTAAAATGGCCATTGCGAGGGGGATTCTGCTCCCCACCCTAACCTATGGGGCTTCCTTATTTGGGGCTGCTCATAAAACTGACCTACTCAGATGGGACATTACGTATAACAACATATGTAACTATGACTCTTCTGCTCCTAGCCCAAACACCACTGTCAGCTTTATAATGATCTTGGTTGGCTGTCTTCATTAGCTAGTAGGAAATACTACTTTGGCTCTCTTATTGATTCGATAATTCGAAATCAAACCCCTAGGTGTCTTGCAGCTATGCTTGTTCCTCAGGACACACTCCATGGTCTCGATCAGCTGACAAATCCTTTCTGAATTTGCGAGGTGCCATACGAGAAAGGAACTGTTGCATTTGAACATGTGGCTCCACAGCTGTGGAAGTCCCTTCCCCTCGACATTAGACTTTCTAGCTCCCACACATGCTTTAAGAGAAAACTGCGCTCGAATCTGCTTATTGCTGATACCTGTTCCTGCTTTCACCCTACCTAATGACTGATGTCTCTGGCCATACTATAGTATTTCCTCACCTCTATATAACCCTATTACTGCCTCAGCCTGTCCTGGCTCCCTTTCTCTGTCCATATAAAATCTTGGACTGCAGGCATCTCCCTTACACTTACATACACTTATGTAATCTAATTTCATGGCTTGCTCCCCTCTTCCTCACTTACCGACCTTTTTCTTAATGACACCCCCTGCTCTCAATGGTTATTTCTTCCTTTTGTATTACCTGTTTTTGTTTTTGTGTACATTGTTCTGTTCATATGATGTGCCAACTGAAAATTTATTGTCCAAGGTCCACTCTATTCATTGCATAGATAGGCACCTATGAACTTATGAATGGTCTACTCTGTATGTCTCTGATATATTGTATCCACTTTAACTCACTGTATGTAAAGCGCTTTACTTTGTATGTTCTGATATATTGTATCCTCTCTAAATCATTGTATGTAAAGCACTTATAATTTGTTATCCTGTTAAGTTTCTGCATGTCTGTACTCTCCCGGGTCATGCCTGAAAATAGTCATCTTATGGCTAGTGCACTTACCCGGTGAACAAAAGCTAAATAAATAAATAAAAATTAAAATGAGACGCACGTGGGTGCCTTTTTCTGGCGGCCATGAAAGTGTGCATCACCAATTGATTTTCGCTGGTGATGTACACTCACCATAATAGAGATTGCTGTTTCTCGATCACTATTATAACATGGAACCTCATGATAAGTGTGTGGTAATATGTGGGCGCATGTGATGCCAGAGTAACAGCTATATTGGGGAAAAAAAAGCCAAAGAATAAATGGATAATGTTTAGTCAGTAGACCCATTGCTGTGGTGGTAGCAGAGGCTCAAACGACAGCAAGAGTTGCTCAGGTGGTGTTTTTTATGTCTTGCAGACTGGGACATGCAATGGATTTCAAAAGCCAATTGGCCACTATCATGAGGGGAAATGGCAAGGTGTGGTGGGATGCACTGTTTCAAGCCAAGGCGAAGGGGAGAAGCCAGGCCCATCTGGTCTGGTGCCACTCCCACAGCCAAGCGACCCCGTGGGTCCTGTCCTGGAACCAACTGTCCCTCCACAGCTGGCTGAGCATGTCCCCAGGAATGAGTTGTCAGTGAGCATGGTAGAAGAACCCGAGGAAAGGTTGGTGATGCCAGTTGTGGACCAGGAACAGCCAACGCCACTTAAAAAGGCCTGGGGCTGTAAAAACAAGCAAGGAGTGGTGATTCTGGAGACACTACCAGGTATGCCTGATTTGGATAAGCTTTCTGCAGAAGAGTTGTGGGCCCTGATTCAGCAGGATAGGCAGTGTCCATTAGCAAAAAAGCAAAGGCAGCCAAGGAAGCGGATAGGGCCCACAGGGCAGATAGAGCAAATGGAGTGATTACAGAGGGGATAGGGGGAAGATGAAGAGGTGAGCTGGGTGCACTTGGGGGAACCAGTATGGTTAAACCCTAGCTCAGCACATTGGAGCTTGGGGGTGCCAGATGGCTCAGCCCCAGGTCAGTTGAGTTTGGCTCAGGTGTCCAATCACCTGGCTGAGGCAGTAGACAAACTGCAACAGCAGATGTTGACAAACCTATTCAGGCAGCTACAGGTGGAGACTACATAGATGCATAGACAGTGTCATCAGATAAGGGCCTACGGCCCACCCAGTCTGCCCATTTGAGCTTGTAAGTTTACTTTATGTTTTCCTAGAAGTCTGTTGCCTCTTAATCTTCCTACCCTAGGCTTGTCCGGGCAGACAGTAGCTGGTCAGCAAGCTATGCTTGGTAGCTCATCTCAGACAGTGCTTGAGCAGAAGCTTGACCATCTGCTAGTATTGTTTCCTGTGAAGGAGCAAACATTTGTGGGCATAGGTCCACCAGCCCAGGCAATAGGTGGGACTCTAGGCATTAGGAGCAAGGTGGTTAATTCTGCACCACAGCAAGCAACCGGGAAGCAAACACACGTGAGTTTTTCGCCACTGGGAGAACCAGTGGGTTTTCACTTACCAGACAAGGTAAGACAACAAATTATAAATGGAGAATATGTGAACATAATCTCTCGCTCCTCAACCAGTCAAAAGAGCCAGAAGAGGACAAGGATAAAAAAGAGAAGGATGATGGAATGGAGAAGAAGCGCAAGGTGACGGTTCATCTTACTTGGGAAAATTTGGCAGGTTTTGCTATATATGTAGGCCTGTTGAGCCAAGGTAACCTGGCTAAAGCTGATGGGCTTTGGGTATACTTTATTTATTTATTAATTAGATCCTCAGTTTACAGACCTTTGAGTCAAAGACTCATTTACAAAGGCACCTTGTCAAGAGAGCAATACATCACAGCAAACAAAACAATACAGTACATAACGCTTAGACTAAAAAAAGCAACCAGTGTTACAGGCATTCACTGGTGGTACAAGCTTGGTAATAGGTAGATCACAGTAGTCATAATATAGGTACATGAGTACCACGTCAGATAGCAACCAGAGATATTTTATTACATTAGTTGGCAGATGTTGCCTGAGATCCCAGGCATATACAACAAAAGTAGACAGGGCAAACCCAGCCTAGGGGTGAGAGTAAGGGGCAGGTGGGGTATTATGTGCAGTTGCAGCAGTGAGTGCTTGTCAGATGACTTCTGAGGGAGTCCTTGAAAGGACCAAGCTTAGTGGAGTCAGCTATGTTGGCTGGGAAGGAATTGAACCAGGAGGGAGCCCAATAGCAAAAGGATCTCTGGGCCATAGAGGTCCTTACCCTGGGGACAATAAGGGAGGTTTTGACAGTGCTGTGGGTGGAGACTGACAGGGAGGCACGCTGCAGGGAGATGGCAACCCCAGGGGGGTAGAGTCCTAGTAGGGTCTTTTTTACAAGAAGGCAGGTTTGGAAACTGAGTTTTTCTACAAGGTTGAGCAAATTGGTGGTGGAGTACAGCAGGCATGTATGGGTGAGCCTAGGGGTTCCCAGCATTAGCCTGCAGGCCTTGTTTATAGAGAGCTGGATTCTTGCAAGTACAGTGTTATCGGCTGCAGCATAGATGGGCAGCCCGTAGTCGATTAGCGACAGGACAAAGGAGGTGATTGCCAATCTAAGGGCCTCTTGTGGTAGGCAGTCCCTATGGCAGTATAACAGTCCAATCCTGACATTTGTGGCAGCAGAAAGGGCATTGATATGGGAATGGAAGGAGAGTGCTGAATCAAAGGTAATGCCCAGATACCTCTAGGAGGAAACCTGCTCAATGGTGTTTAGTGTGCTAGGCAGTATCACAAGAGGGGCACCACTGGCTTTGCTTTGGCGATGCGAGAAGAGCATAGCTTTGGTCTTTTTTAGCTGGATCATGACTATGCATGTGAGCAAACCATGTGGAAATTGGTTGGAGTATGATGAGGAGTTTCGGAGGAGAAAGAAGCATGATGCGAGGAGGTCTTGATCTATGTTGGACCTGCCATTGTTATGGACCATAGACATGGGTGGGGGAGTACAACATACCAATAGTGGCTTTCCAGTCCAATGGCCTCCTTCACCAAAAAAGGGGTTTCAAAGGAACAGCAAGGGTAAGGTGGAGGGGGGTACTGTTTTAATTACAATCAGGGATCATGCACCACGGAGCAGTATAGATACAAGCATGAGTGCATGGCTTGTGGCCGCCTACACCCCTTTCAGCAATGTGGCAAAAAGACAGTGAATTTTAATCCCTTTAACAAGTCGGGGGGGGGAGTTCCCTTTCAGAGGGGGCAGGACAAGCCTCCTGACACCCGTGGGGGGAGACATCTTGAGAAATGGTTTGCTGTTTATCCAGATAGAGAGGCCACTCACTCATTAGCTGATAGGTTTAAGTTTGGGTTTTGTATTCCCTATGAAGGCCAATGCAGGGCATATGAGGCAGATAACTTGAAATCAGCCAAGGAGTGACTGGAAATAGTGCACAAAAATATTTAAAAAGAGGTAGAGACAGGCAGGATCAGTGGCCCCTTTGCAGCACCACCTAGCCTCAACTTAGAGTGACTCCTATCGGGCTAGTCCCCAAGAAGGCACTGGGGGAATTGAGGATGATTAATCACTTACTATATCTGGAGGGGGACTCGGTTAATCATTACACTGACCTAGCACACACATCCGTGTCATATGCGTCCTTTGATAAAGCAGTGGAAGTGGTACGGAAAGTAGGGCAAGGGGAATTGTTGGGTAAGACTGACATCGAGGCGGCATTCAAGCTGTTGCCGGTACATCCAGTAGACAGAGAATTGCTGGTAATGAAATTTGAGGGTCAGTATTACATGAACAACTACATGCCAAAGGGTTGTGGAGTGGCATGTGTGATATTCGAACAGTTTAGCATGTTTCTGCATTGGGCAACAGCACAAAAGGCGCAGTGGGCCGAAGTGGTACATTACTTAGATGATTTTTTGTTTGTGGGAAAGGCAGGTACTCAACACTGTACTCGGTTCATGAAGGCCTTCCATGAGGTATGTGTGGAGCTGAGTGTTCCCTTGGCACAGGATAAAAGAGAAGGGCCATGCACGTGGCTGTCGTTTCTAGGCATAGAAATTGACACTGCAGCACAAGTTTTTCTGTTACTGCAAGACAAGCTAGCAACCTTGAAAAACATGTTGACAGGTGTTGCTAAGGCTTGCAAGGTCACCTTGCGTAAATGGCAACAGCTGATGGGTCATTTGAACTTTGCCTGTAGGGCATTACCAATGGTTAGGACATTTATGAGACAACTGGAGGGGATAGGTGCTTGCTGTACCATACCACACCACAGAATCTGTGTGATGGAAGCAATGAAAGATGACTTGGGTATTTGGCAAGCATTCCTACATTGTTTTAATGGAGTAGCCATCTGGCCAGTCCCAGTGTCCAGTCAAGGGCTGGAGCACTTTATGGACGCATTGTGAGATTTGGGTTTTGCACATATTTTCAGGGAAAATGGCATGCAGGACAGTGGCCAGAGGCTTGGAAGGTGACAGGAGTCTTAAAACAAATCATGGTTTTCCAATTTTTCCCAATATTGGTAGCATTGGTGGTGTTGGGTGATCAGTTAAAAGATAGGTTGATTACTTTCTGATCAAATAACACCAGTGTTGTGTATGCCATAACTGGACAGTTGTGGGGAAAGAGCCCTATGGGCAACCTTATGAGGGTATTTGTGTTGAAATGTCTCTTGTTCAAAGCAGTGTATGCCCCAGGAGTGGATAATGGTACAGCTGACGCTTTTTCTCATTCACAGTGGTGGAGGTTCCGAGAATTGGCACCAGGAGTGGAAGAACATCCCAGGGAACTCCCAGTGTACCTTTTGGAGTTTGGTAACTCAGAAGCCTGGGAATTGATCAGGAACGCGCTGGCACCCAATATGCTGGCCGGTCCCTGTGGAACAGCTATGTGCATATGTACTGCAGAAAAAGAGAGGTGGGGGGGGCTACACCGGCCACAGTAGAGCAGCATTTGGCAGGTATAGCTTGGTTTCAGAAGACCAGGTGTTATATGGATATAACAAGGGCCTTTCCCCTCTGAAAAATGCTGCAAGGGTGGGTGCGGTTGGTACCAAGGAGACTGGATCACTGCTAACCCATTAGTCCCATACTGTTTAAGAAAATTTGGGATGAGCTCCCAAAGGTCTGTTCCTCAACAGGAGAGACTCACCTGTTCAGGACAGCCTATTTGATGGCTTTCTGTGGGGCATTTCGGGTGTCAGAACTGGTTCAACCGAGCAAGGCAGTACACCAGCTAGTGGCATTGGGGGACGGAGATGTGGTAATGACCACGGCTGGGGTCTTTGTCCGCTTAAGGAGGAGTAAAAAGGATCAGGAGACCCAGGGTTGCTGGTGTAGGGTGAGAACACTCACAGGTGTACAGTGGTAAGTTCAGGCATGGATGCATGACTATATAGCTGGCCAGCCCACAGAAGGGGGGGTTTAGACATGCGGACGGGTCACCGGTAACGGTGAACCAGTTCTGACATTTATTGCTGAATCATAGGAAATATCAAGCATCATGGACTTCCATCATTATAGCTTGCCAGTCCCTCATTTTTAGAATTCAATAGTTCTATCCCTACAGAAGAGATCCAATCTTGATTTGAAAGTATCCATGTTAGGACTATCTACTACCATAGATGGGAGTTCATTCCATGATGATATTACCCTCTGACTAAACCAAATTTTTCCTTGTGATCAAGTTCCATTCTGACAAAAAGAGCTGTTTATTATGTCTCCTACCATTACACCGGCTGGTCTTGATTGTAAACCCTGATTCGTCTCTCAAATGGATATCATCCATTGCTTTATACAGCATACACATCTCCTCTAAACCGTCTATAATGGAGTGAATAGAGGTTCAGCGTTTCCAACCTTTCTTTGTAAGGTCTAGTTTTAAGTCCCACTACAGATCTGGTAGCCCTTATCTGTACCCCCCTCCACTCTGAGAACATCTTCCCTTTTGTACGGGGACCACACTTGGACACAATACTCCAAACGGGGCCTGACCAATGCACTGTACATTGGAATCGGAACCCTCTCCTCCCTACTGGATATGTGTCTTAAGATACAGTTAAGATACTGATTCGCCTTTTTTGATCTGATCATTACAATGTGAGCTGAATTTAAGATCAGAGGTAATCTTAATTCCCAGGTCTTTCTCCTCATGAGTAACTGTTGTGCATCAGTTCCAAGTTTATATGCTAATTTGTTATTATGTTTACCCAAGTGCATAATCTTGCATTTAGCTGTGTTCAGCACTAGTTTGTTTGACTCAGTCCACTCTAGTATTTCATTTATAGCCCCTTGTAAGGATGACGCAACAGCAGCATTGTTGACAACCATCTCCACTCTACAGTCATCTGCGAGCTTAGAGAGCCAAATGTTTGGGTTATTTAATTTTAGGGTGCAAACAGGGGCATAGCTACAAGGGTGCAGAGGGTGCAGTGGCACCCGGGCCCACAAGGTTTGAGGGCCCCAAATCATAATTTTGATGTTTATTCAAAACTGGGGAGGGGCCCTGTAACATTGCCTTGCACCTAGGCCCTCTGGGAATTTGCTACGCTACTGGGTGGAAATATAGATATTAGAGAGGCATGGCCCCAGGACTGACCACTGTGGAACCCCACTAGTGACTGGTGCTCAGTCAGATAGTGCCCCATTTATAATAACCCTTTGCTTCCTATCCTGTAACCATTCCGAGGTACAATATAAAATATTTGTCTCCAGCTTAATCTCCCTCAGTGAGGTTAATAATTCTAAGTGGGGTAGTTTATCAAATGCCTTGGCAAAATCCATAAAGGCAAGAACACCCACTGAATTCTCTTTATCCAGTTCATTGTTTAGTTTCTTACAGAAGGTTAGGAGGTTGATCTGGCAAGACCTTGATTTTGTAAATCCATGCTGTAAGGGATCAGTCAGACTGTGCTCTTCAAGAAAAACTTGAATTTTCTCTTTTAAAATGCCTTCCAAGATTTTTCCCATAATTGATGTCAAGCTTACCAGCCTGAAGTGCAATGGAACTGTCTTAGGCCCTTTTTTTAAAAGTGGAACTACGGTCGCAACCTTCCAATCTTGTGAGACCTCGCCACTATCAAGAGAGGATTGGAAGATATGGGTAAGGGGTGGTGCTATAAGGTCAGCTAACTGATGTAATACTCTAGGGTGGATATTATCTGGCCCTGAGCATTTGCTGGTATCTGATTTACGTAATCTATCCAGAACCTCATCTGGGTCAATTATTATTTGTTCAGGGGATGGGTGATCATTACTTACATATGGGGTTGAAGCTTTTTTTTTTTTGTGGCAGGGCTCTCCGCCAGATTTCTGCCCTGGTCACGGACCCCGGACTTCCACTTTCTGTCACTGCTGTGATCCCCCAGTCACACCTGGACTTCCCCCCGGAGGGCAGGGCCATGGAACTGGTCCCCTATCCAGCCCGTGGTACCAGTAACTGGTTGGAGGATCCAGTGACAGAGGCTAATTGAAGCCTGGGGAGGGCTTCATAGAGTTGGAGACCCCACCTGGATTTTCTGGTTGGTTTCCCTGTGGAACCGGGTGGGTGCAATGATGCAAGCTGAGGGAGAGCCTGCATGCATCTGTGCACACTCCCCTCGAAGCGTCTCCACTCGGCTCCCCCATGCTGTCGCCTGGCGCCATGCACCCCAGCTTCCACCAGTGGGCAATGTGACATCGGTGCTGTGCTTCCCCCCTTCCATCCTACAGACGCTCAATACTTCCCGTCCCCTGCCGACCCCTGGCGGCCCGTGCCCATTCCCGAGTGATCGCCAGCATGGCGCGAGGTGTAGTGTCCAGTGCCTCAACCCTTAGTACCACCAGGCCAGCTGGGTTGAAGTTTTTTGTTAAAGACTGAACAGAAATATTTATTTTGAATGTCAGCCATTTCCTTATCTGAAGCCGACAGGCCATTATTATTCATGAAGGGACCCATGGTACTCAAACTCCTTTTTAAATTATTGATGTTACTAAAACATTATTTTTTACTGTCCTTTACCTTTGATGCAAAAGGACCTCTTGCTGTGCTGTTGCCTTGTGACTGCTGGGGCCTGATGCATAACAATTTAATACTCACTGGTTTAGGATTGGGGCAGCGTTGCATACTAGGACAGAAGGGTTCACTGATGCACAAATGCAGGCATTAGGCAGGTGGAGGTCCCAGGCCTTCGAAAGTTATGTCAGACTGCAAAAGCTTTAACTTTTTGATGCTTCTGTCCTTTTGACAGGTGATGGCTTTTGAAGGGCCCAGATCTGGGTATGTGGTCATTCTTTTATACATTGGGCTGCTGTTTGGGCGAGGCAGAGATCAGGTGGCAAGAATCTGTTTATGGACCCCAAGTGAGCAGAGATGCATTGGATGGAGCACAGGGCATGAAATGGTGTGAGTTGCTGCCTAGAGTGAGTACTGAAGCTGGCAGCGGGCCCTCACAGAAGTCCTGGTGGTCAACCTGAGGGGAAATAACCTGGGGTTTGAAAAGTCATTGGAATTTCAACTGCTCATAAAGAGCGACCTTACAAGGCTGAAAAAGATGTAGCCACAAGTGTGCATCATATAATACATTTATCAGATATAGGATTAGATATATTCTTAGACGATATACAAAGTGCTGTGGAGAAGGTGATTGCATGGTGAGCTTGTGGGGGGAGGGTGAGCAGGGTAGTCATCTCACCCTGTAGCAGCTCGGTAGTCTTGGAAGGTCTGTGTTGAGGGGGTAATGGAGATTCACAAGTATCATGCAGCCAAATCCCCTGAGGCTGACAGGAGGTTGGTGCTGGATGGCTGGAGACCCCCCCCGTTAAAAAGGGGGGGTGAATAGTCAGGTTGGCAGACCTCTTGGAGCATATGCTCATGGCATGGTGGTGTCCTCTGATGAGGGAGGACACGATCGCACCCTGCCATGGGAGCCATCCCTCAAGCCCCAGAGCTGGTGCACTCATGGGGTTTTGATTATTGGCAGGCAACCCCACTTCCCCTCATGGGGGGGGGGGGTCGACCATTCTATGGAATAAGATCAAGCTGATTCAGTAACCATCCAAAACTACCTGGCTGTGCACATCACACTGATTGGTGATGTATTATTTGCATAACTGGTTAATAAATACATGGCTGCGGCCATTTTCTCCAAAGCATGTTGTTTGTCTCGGTCTGTTCAGGTGGAACAAAATGTATGTGCCCTATAAGACAATGAGGGAACCTATAAGATATTGCAGGAGGTGAGGCTTTGCCTGGGGACATGTATTGAGGGACAGCTGGGTGGGCAGTTAGGGGGAGGTAGACACCCACTAGGAGCAGAAGTGGGCAGGTAGGTGGGAGGTTCCCAGGGGGAAGGTGGTGCAAGACCAGGGGAGGACCATAGCCTATAAGAAAGGCTGCAGAGGAGAGGTTTTCTCTCTTTTCCACTGCTCCCACCCGAACCTCACCCTCATAAAAGCAGGGGGGACAGGAGGGTATAGGGAACTTGCTGACCCATTAAGGGCAATTGCATTAGAGATTGAGAATGAATTTCCCATTTTTTTACCACTGGGTTTTCTGGGTTTTTACCTTCTCCAGCAAGGGTGGGGGAGAGGTGATGTGAAAGTCAGATGTGATTAGGTTGTCACAGTCATGTATGTGAATGATGTTGGGTGGCTTGGTAGTCTTAGAAGGTCTGTGTTGAGGGGGTAATGGGAGATTATGAGTCTCATGCAGCCAAATCCCCTGTGACAGGAGGTCAGTGCCGGATGGCTGGAGTTCCCCCCATTAAAAAGGGGGTGGGGGAACAGTCAGGATGGCAGACCTCTTGGAGCGTATGTTTATGGCATGGTGGTGTCCTCTGATGGGGGAGGACACAACTGCAGCCAGTCATGGGAGCCAACCCTCATGCCCTGGAGCTGGTGCCCTTGTGGCATTTTGATTATTGGCAGGCTGCCCCATTTCCCCTTGGGGGGGGGGGCGACCATTCTATGGAATCAGATCAAACTGATTCAATAACTGTCCAAGACTATCTGTCTACACACATCATGTTGATTGGTGATGTATTATTTGCATAATTGGTTAATAAATATATGGCTGCAACCATTTTCTCCAAAGCACATTGTTTGTCTCGCACCTGGTCATATTGTCACATGCTTAATAGCGTACAGCATTATGGCAAAAAACAGATCTGTGCACTCTCAGAGTTGGACCCCCCAGTTGAACTTTTTGGTTGGGGAAGTCTGGGAAGGCACAGCCCCCCGTAACAGGGTGTGTGTGCCCCCCACAGAACACAAAACCACAGGACATCGCGTAACCCAATTATGCCATGCGGCATTCTGCTGTGCGACATAATGACCCCATGCCTGTTTGTCTCAGTCTGTCCAGGTGGAACAAAATGTATCTGCCCTATAAGACAAAATTTGAACGCACATAGACAGGATGGAGGCAGTCCTGAGGAAGGTGACTAGAATGGTGCAGCGTCTGCACCAGAAACCATATGAAGAGAGACTAAAGAAGTTTAATATGTATATCCTTGAGGAAAGGAGGGAGAGAGGGGACATGATAGAAACTTTCAAGTACCCCAAGGGAATCAACAAAGTCCAAGAGGGTAGCATCTTTCAGAAACAGAGATGTGCAAGAACAAGGGAGCACAGTTTGAAGATAAAGGGGGGATGGCTCAGGGCAATGTGAGGAAGTATTTTTTCACAGAGAGAGTTGTAGACACATGGAATGGCCTTCCTGAGGAGGTTGTGGGGTAAAAAAACAGTGGAGGAATTCAAGAATGCATGGGATAGATATAAAGCAATTATAGTGGGGGGTAGGAGGAAGCAGGCTGTTGGTTAACTAGGATCTATAGCTTATCCAATAGGTAAGGAAATGGGCAGACTGGGTGGGCCAAATGATCCTTTTTTGCCGTCAAAGTCTATATTTCTATGTTTCTATGGAAGGTTAAAATAGGCAATCCTGGGGTGCCTCGATCATTCTATATTAAAACAGAGGTAGTATAGCACCATGTGTGTGCACTGTTTCCTCTGGGCTGATGAAAGGACAATATTTGCAAAAAAAAGTGTTATTGTTGGGTCAGATCATGTTCAATACTTTTAAAAATAAAAATGTCACAAAGTTTTCTATTTCCCCAAGTTCCTTAGGTTTGTCTAACCCCCTCCCTAAAGACATCCTAGATGTGCTCCTGGCTCACTTGACACTGTAGGAAAACTTCCAGAAGTGGAAGTCTCCAGTTGATCACAGGGTGGGAGCTCAGAGTGCCATTCTTTGCCTGACTCTGTAAAGTACCCTGTGGGTGGTGGTGAGAGTGTGGCGAGGTGCAAGATGATGTCAGCTGTTGTGTGTGTAGATCTAGGACTGCTTGATTGAACATTTGCTGTTATGGTATCCTCTGGTTCGGTGTGGGGGGGGGGCTGATACAAGAAGAGAGGAGGCTGTGGTACAAAACAACAAGGGGTGCACTGTGTGTGATGGCATTGCAATCTTTTTTTTTTGCAAGGTCAGGAATCAGTGCGCGGGAGCAGGATAAATGTGCAACAATCAGAGTATTTCTTGGCTTGCATTTTTTCCTGTATAAGTGATCTAAATTTGCCATTATAACTCTGGGCTGGTGCAACCATCTGCAGGCTAGTGCAATTTTGAATCAACTTGTCCTGCTGGCTAGTGCAAAAATGGTTACGGTTGACCCTTGCTTACCTGGTTTCAATAAAATTACATTTTCAATAAAATCCAAAAGTGAAGTTGGACAGTGAGTGAGGTAACTGCAATGGGAGGGCTGGGAATAAAAGCAACAGTTGGGTGGGTCAGTGACTTTTTAAACTAGACTAACTTAAAAAAAAAATATATATATATATATTTACAGATAATGACTTATGAGCAAGGGGAACAGGGAGTGAGAGAAAGTGGGTGAGACTAAAAACTAAATGGTTTTTCTTTTTTTCTTAGCTGAAGATGCTGAAACTGCTGAAAATGTCAGAATATTTTGTACTATACATAATAAAAAATACTGAATGTGCAACCATTACGCATGCCCACCTGAGTTAGTCATTTTAGTTCTGATTATCGACCTTTGAGCTGCGCTCTCAATGTCTGATGCAATCAGAACCTCTCTGTGGCAGCACATGCTGACTGTGCATGGTTGCATATCCAGTATTCTCTATTTCCTAAACACTTGTCATCCACAGCTCAAAGGTCATAAAATATGTGTGGTTGTGATGTCACAAGCGCACACAACAGCTTTTTTATCATGTAATTCCTCATGCCATTTCTGTTTTAAAATGACTGCTTAATAATGTTACTTTTAAAAGATGTGCAGGAATGCAGTTAAGAGCAAGAGCACATTCCATGCTGCAGCACCTTTCATGTCCAAAGTGGTTACTGCCTGAATCTTGCTCTCCCTCTTTGCCTGATTCTCACTTGCTTTATACTGTAATAGTAAAAAAATACAATAAGTGATAAGACATGGACAGCCTTGCTCATCCTGGTTTGTGTTTCCATCTTGGGGTTAAGATGACAACATGAACCTCCTGAGCTTTGCTCTTCAGGTTCATATGCCTTCATCTCAACCCTTCGATGAAAACACAGTCTTGTTGTGTATGGTTGCTCATACATTATTCTGTCTACAGTATATAGTTTGGAACACACAATTAAAAAATGCTGCTTTTTTCTTCCCAACAAATCTTTTGATTCATATTTTATTATTTTGTAAAGAAAGAAAAAAAAACACCCTCATAACTCTGACACCCCAGCAGAAGGATGGTTCTTTTTTTTTTTGACTCCTGAAATAATAGATGATTTTGTGATAGGGAGGGCCTGAGTTCTGTATGTGTGTGTGTGTGTGGGGGATGAAAGTAAAACAGCATGGAGGAGTATGTGTTTCCATTCTATTTAAAAAAGCTGTTGTGCCACAGAAGGGTACAGCAGCATTCTAGGACTACTGAACTGTGGTACACCAGCTTTGTAGATAGGATGGAAATCCATGCATGGGTAACCATACACAACTTGGCTGTGTTCCCATCTTGGGGTTCGGATGACATCAGGGACCACTTGAGTATTGCTCCCGAGGTTCCTATGATGTCATCTAAACCCCTCGATGGAAACGCAGCTTTGTTGTGCATGATTGCCCATGTAGTAGTCTATATTTTCATGCCATGTCATATGATCTGATAAATAAGTGATGATGTTCCTACATCTAGTGTTGGGCAAAGCTTATGGGTTTGAGTTCAGAACATTTGGACTATGGGGACTGAATTTTCAATAGGGCGTAAGGTCTGTAAGCCCCTTAAAGTGCCTCAAGTGTTAGTTGCCCCTCATTCCCTTTCTCCATTAAAGTGCCATGACTGCAGCCCTTGGTTTGCCATAGCAGTGGCCCTTCCCCATCAATAGGCATGAATGTGCCACATCCAAATATAGATGGCTGTTCATGGGAAAGATTTCCCTCAACTGTAGGATAGGGAAAACCTTCCTGAACCATGGCAAAATTGAAATCAGTTAGAATTCTGGTGCAAACTGTGGCTCTGATAGAGAAGGTGCTTGCAGCAGACTCCAGAGACTTGCAATGAAACTGGAAACTCTGGCCCTGATACTTTGGATCTGTGGATGACCATGTTTTCTCTTTCAAAAGGGTTCACCCATGCTGCAACAATAAACACATTGCCGATGCCGATTATGGTGCAGGCAACATGCCACCTGGCATTATGTCTCTCAGGAGTCACAGCACCAAAGCACCCTCCCGGGAAACAGTCAGCTTTTGTGGGGTGTTCACTCCTTGCACACCCCAGTGCGGGGCTTTGCCACCCACGCTCCCCAAAACTAAATATGACCTCCTCTGGGGTGGGCATGCCCCAGAGGGGGCAGAAATTGTGCGGGTGCAAAGGGTGACATGAGCGAGTGGTGATCTAAAATCAAGATTGCCCCTTTCTTTCACTGTCATCCTTGTTGTGGTACCCTAATTGCGGCAACAAAATGTACTCGGCAATTCGGTGGGATGCATTTCAAAAAGGTATGTGGTTAGGAAATGACACATGTGATAAACAAGGAATGCCCTCTAAAAAATAAAAAAATCCACTGCTGCTCAGAAATCCTTGAAACGAACACAACTTTGAATCCCTCAGTCTTCAGTACTGGATTTTCAAAGCTTCAACTTGTGGGATGCCATC
The DNA here is from genome assembly GCA_016271365.2 of Neoceratodus forsteri. Lineage (NCBI taxonomy): Eukaryota > Metazoa > Chordata > Ceratodontiformes > Ceratodontidae > Neoceratodus > Neoceratodus forsteri. The sequence goes on from CM028136.1 coordinate 92,877,445, forward strand.
CCATATCCTCCGAATATTATTGCTTCATCTTATTCGCCCATTCTTTTTAATGCAGATTTTCCCATTTGCAATATGTGATGTGCTCTACATTTTGGCCTTTGTGGCTCCAGTTTTGGTGCAAATCACAACAGATTCCCACAACTGCAAAGTGTTGTTCTTCACTGTCAGTGTGCAACAGGTTCCCTATTGCTCCACCAAACGTTTTGGCCCTACTCAAAAAACAGTGTGCTGTTAGCATGGCATGGTATCCCCTCTGTGATAGAAACACAATTATGCAAATTCCAGATTTCAGCTGCTAGACTGGGTCACACCTGAAAAAGGGACTTGACTGTCTCAGTGGGCTCACCTGGTTATCAAAATTCAAGTAAATAAATAGATGGTGCAGAGGGGTTTAGTGCCACATGACACATGACATTTATAGAATTCATAGGATATTTCAAGTCCATTAGTATTACCCATGATGACTTATTACCTTTACTGTATATATCCTTCCTTCCCCCTCTCCTCCATAACCACGTCTAATGATTTCTTTAAATTGGACTGTACTTGCACTGTGAACTACGTGTCTTGGTAAATTATTCCATTTATCACCACTCTCTGGGCAAACCATTCTCCTCTTGAGTTTTTTTTTGTAATTTTCTTCCTTTATTGTTAAGTCATGCCTCCTGATATTTCTACAATTTTCTTTTGCAATCAGTCCCATGCATTCGCAAAGGTCCTCAGTTCCATGTGCTTTATAAACCAAAACATAAGTGATGATAAACATGACAGAATGCAAGTAGCAAGAAGTCTATGCATGGCAGTGCAGTGAGCACCAGCCAACAGTGTTACTGCTGAAGTCTTTTCTGTACCTTCTTCCTCTTTACCTGTTGTCCCACTGGTGGGCACATTAGTCATCTTGTTGATGCTGGTGTGGCACTTTGTAGTTGTCCACTATTCCCTCCTTAATCCAAGCCCTTATTCTGTCACATGTGCACAGTGGATCCCCTTCTGTAGCCTGGTCAAGGCTCATCTGTATGATTGGCAGCACAGTGCACCCCCTAAACCCTCCACCTACTGGAACTTTCATTGTAGTTCACAAGCCAGTAACCCCTGCAGAACTGCTTCTAACAGTTTTGCCTGGGTAGTAGATTGCTGTGCCTTTCAACCAGGGGAGAGGATGCTAATAGGTCATTGTGAATAGAGACCCACTCCCTCTCCAGCCAGGCAACTGCCCTCCCAGGTTCTGGGAATTCAGTCACTCCACTCCTCCTCTGATCTGCTGCCCTGGAGGCTCTGATCTTGAGCTAAGTATTACTGCCCCAGTCCATTGTTCAGGTTTCCTGCAGGCCCACCTGTATTCTACTGCTACTGCTGCTCTCAGCCACCTTTGGAGATCATATCCTTTACCTGGGTCCACCAGTTCACCACTACTCCTGCCTCACAGGGTCCACTATACTAGAGGATCACACTCACTATCAAACATAGGAAAACTGCTGGAAAGGTTATAACTGGGTAACAGGAAGTGAACAGCAAGCCAACACACATTATGAATATACAGTGCCCTACTGAGAAAATGACAGTGTTAGCAAGCTGTCAACAGATGAGCTACTTTGAGTGAGAGCTGCAGCTGACACCCAATCCACCTAGGCATCATCTTGAATTGACTAATCGACTTAAAGGGTAACAGCTTACTTAGATGCAAACTCAGAAAACAGCAGGCTCAAATGTTTCCCTAGTGTGTGGAGTCATCTCGCAACTTAATCCATTTTAAGCAAGAGTATTAAAGTGGTGGCGAATTTAATAAAAAAAGAGTTACCACTGCAAAGCTTATTAACTTGCATGCATTGCTATAATAGTAAACATGGATGTCTACAGAGATCCCAATCATATGTTATAACACTGGCAAAAAGACAAGACTATAATTATCTGGCAATAATTACACGCCTGTACTTGTTTAGCCTGTGCACTGGGTTTGGCTACAATATCAATATGCCTAGAGTGGGAGTTATGTGTTTGCTTTCTTATTATATTTCATACAGAAATTTTTATTTATTAAATATAAAAACTTTTTTTTTTTAATGCAATGCTTATTTGGCAGTTGTAGACATATAGTATTGTAGGTACAGTACAGGTAATTAAAATAAATATATTCTCTATACAGTCTCAGTTCTAGGCATAGCTGTGTAATAAGTGTCACAACCTCCCAAACTACAGTATCTGTTGGTGACTACAGAGTGAGCAATATGAGTCTATAGAATACAGTTATATTCATGTGAGTTAATAACTAAACCGCAACATTGTTATATCCTAGGTATCATTGTGGACACGTTGTACATATTCTACTGCAACCAGTTAAGAGGCTACAGACCACAAAATGCCATTCATTATGGATGGCCCCTTGGGAAGGAGAACTGTATCAGAGAGAGATCGGGTTTTAACTGCAGTAAATACTGTGTACTAGAGCATGTTTCAAGGAGGAGGTGCTATTGCTTAAGGACTGTTCAGATGATTGAGGGCCCTGCCCATGACCCTCGATACCTGGAATGAGCATAGATGCAATGCTACCACTGGGTACAACTGTAATTTAGACCATTGAGTAAAAGAGAGCAGGAGGGGTAACAATTAGCAATGTAACCAAAACGAAAACAATCACGTAACGTGGTAACGCCACCAGATTCACAGTATCCCTTTGTGCTCCATAATTTGTAACAGAAACTGTACATTTTAGTGGAAACAGCTGCTAGGGTTCTCGTTGGGAAAATTAAGCATGCATCTGTAATGTACATAAAGAGTGCCAGAATGTTAGTTGTTCGGTAAACTTTGGTGCACTGTTGATATAGTCGAGATGGCCACCAACATGGCAGGGTAGAAGACCAAGAATGATGGCAATATCCCATACTTGTAAAGAAGCAGGGGCTGTTGCAGAACAAAGGAGAATATAAGCCATGTAGTCTAGTGTCTGTATTTGCCCAGGACTGTAGAGCCCTCCCCCCAACCCCGGCTGCGGAGATGAGTGATGGGTCTCACCGCTCAGCCAAACAAATCCCTTATTCAAGTAAGTCATTGTTATTAGTCATTTACTTAGTTTTTGTTTACCAGGTAAATGCACTAGACAAAAGCATTGCCTATTTACATTCATGGCCTGGGAGAGTTACAGACAAAGGAACAGCAATTAAAGGTGATACAGCATTGCAAATCATCAAACAATGGTTATGTATAGCGTATCCCCATTCAGATGCTGCCTGAACACCTGTTGCATCAGAATTGAGCTACTGTCAGGCAGCCCTGTGCTCAATGCTATGGTGAGGGAAAGCACCAGCAACATCACTCATTCAAAATGTTGCTTTCTTGGTGGGTTTCATTAGTATGTAGGTGGAGAACCACCTCTCACACTGGCTCCTGACCCACCAGACTGTATATTAGAGTGAAATCACAGCATGGAGACAGCAGGAGAATTATTTCCTCTGTCAAGGCTGATGGGATGGCCAGAAGACCCACAGATGACAGCCACTAAGAAAGGTGCCTAATGCAGGGAGCAAGACACCTTCAGTTTAAAGTAGATTAGAAGCACTGGCCATGGTACAAAGCAAACACCCCCCACCAGAGGGCAATCCCCCCAGCCCAGACTATTGTCCACTACTTTAAGCCAAGAGAATCAGGTCACTTTAAAGAATATCTGTATACCTTCAGGCAGTCTGGTAAGGGCCATGTCAACACAGGTACAGCATACCTCTAGTGTCCTGAAAATTTATAGAGATAAGCATTCGGCACTAGTTACCCTGGGAAGTCTTCTCTGCTGCTGTGGTGGAGGACGAAGCATTTGCCTTCAAATGAGCTATCAGCTGCTGGAGGTTAACTTGGGTGTGCTGCTTGCAAAATTGTTTGGATTGTACTGTTTTGCACTGCAGAGAAAAAAAACAAGCATTTGTCAATGCCGAATGTTTGCTTGCTGGCATTGGCATTGGTAGTGTAGGAGTTACAGAGCTGCATAATAGGAATGCCAGTGAAGTACTGAACTGAAGCCAACCCCACCACCACCCTGCAGAGACTGACAGGCATTGGGGTGTGCCTTTGGGTCATCAGGTATAACGGCCACACCATTTCACCACACCCTACCCTGCAGACACTGACAAGTATCACGGTGTGTCTTGGAGTCTTTGGCCCTTATGCTCACCCCATTCCATCAGCAAATATGGTGAGATGGGTCCTATATAGGAGAGTGGGGTGAACTTTGGGGCCAAAGAGTCCAAGGCACACCTTGATGCCTCTCACTGGCTGCAGGGTGTGCAATGGTATGAGCATTACAGGCGAGAATCCCAAGTCACACCCCTGATGCCTCTCAATCTCTACAGGCTTGGGCGCTATGGTCGGAAACCACAGACGTTCGTTGGCATTTTCATTCCAAATTTTTAACATGTTTTTTTTGTGACCCCCACCTTATGAACAGTGGCAATATCAGTTTGTTAGCAGAAAGTTGATTTCGCATAGCGACAACGCCATTTGGCACCACAGGTGTGAAAACACATTTCGAACAGGATGTGAAAAATGACTTTTCTACTGTTCATGGGGAGGTGCAAAAAATGGCAATGTTGAAATTCTGCAGTGAAAATATTAAAAAACTGGTGAAGTCACGAGCGTGCATAGAAAATACTCAATGCACATCCGTGATGCAATTAGTTTGGGGATTATTTACAGCAGATTGTCAACATAGGGATTTTGTAACCTCCGCTCATGAACAGTGTCACTGCGGTTTTCTTAATCTGTCCCGAACAGTGATTTCCCACAGCGACGTGCATTTCTGCCCTTGAAGTGCGAAAACACATTTTGGCCATAGTGTGAAAAATGACAGCTGTACTGTTCATAAGGAAGTGTGGACTGAAAATATTAGAAGTCCATGAAGTTACGTGAGTGCATTGAAACTGCGCAATGGTTGCTCGTAACATAGTCATTTTATGGACGTATTTCACAAAATTTTTAACATAGCCATTTTAACACCTCTGCTCATGAACAGTGTCACTGTGATTTTCTTAATCTGTCCCGAACATTGATTTCGCTCACCGACTGCGCCATTGTACGCTACATGGGCAGAAACATGTTTTGGCCGAGATGCAAAAAATGACAGCTGTACTGCTTATAAGGAGGTGTGGTAAAATGGCAATGTTGAAAATCTGGAGTGAAAATATTGAAAATTCGCGAACTTGCGAGAGTGCGTAGGAACAGTGCAATGCATGCTCGTAAAACAGTAATTTTGGGGAATTTTTTCACCAAATTTTTAACATAGCCATTTTAACACCTCTGCTCATGAACAGTGTCACAGTGATTTTCTTAATATGTCCTGAACATTGTTTTCACACACCGACTGTGCCATTGTGCGCTACATGCACGGAAACACATTTTGGGTCAGATGTGAGAAATGACAGCTGTACTGCTCATAAGGAGGTATGCTAAAATGGCAATGTTGAAAATCTGGAGTGAACATATTGAAAATTTGTGAACTTACGAGCATGCGTAGGAACAGCGCAAAGCATGCCCATAAAACAGTCATTTTGGGGAATTCTTTCACCAAATTTTCAACATAGTGTTTTTGGGGGCCTACCTCATGAACTGTGACACTGTCGTTTCATAAATCGGTCCCAAAAGGTGGTTCCACTCAGTAACCGCAAAATCACCTTTTGGGGCCAATTAACGCCATGACAGTGACAGAATTCATGAGGTGGGGTCCCAAAAACCCCATGTTGAAAATTTGGTGAAAAAATTCCAAAAAATGCCCGAGATATGCACTGAAGTTGAAAAAACTGTATTTATTCCATTATACAGCTTACCAGCATTTCCTCAGTTCGCGGTTGGCTTTGAAGAGTGCAGACGTGTTCCCGGTCCACCGAAGATCATCGCACTGAGCTCTGGAGGTAAGTATGGGGTGAGGAGGGGGTTTGGGGAGGCAGGGTGCACAGAGGGTGAGGCACAGGTGGGGAGATTGGTCAGGACAGTCAGTGAAGGAAGGTTTTTTCTTTCAGGTTTTTTTTTTAACTTAGATGACACGGGACTTGTGCCTCGCTGGGGTGGGCTCCCAGTGTGGCAGCTGGAAGACTGTTTGGGGGGGCTGTGGAGCTGACAGGAGATTGGGCACCCCCATTGGTCATACGATCTGTTGCCACACTGTGGTGGGCTCCTAGCATGGCACCCTGTAGTCTCTTGGGGGGGACGACAGTGGAGCCGATGTGGGACTGGGCACCCCCGTCGGCCATACGATCTGTTGCCATGCTGGGGTAGGCTCCCAGTGTGGCATCTGGAACTCTGTTGGGGGGGGAGTGCAGCACAGCACAGCCGACGGGGGATTGGTCACCCCCATCGGCTATACAGTGTGTGTGGGGGTGGAAGAAGGAGAACGCAGTATGCATGCATGTGTGTGTGGGAGGAGCCCGCATGAGAACACAATATCTTATCACTGCTCACTGAAGCGTAGCTCTCCCTTTCAACTGTATGGCACTGCATTTTGGATCATCGCACTAGGTTTCTTGCACATGCGTGCAAGCAAACATAAAAACACATTTTTTAAAATATTTTTCAGTAGAACCCTTTTTATAAGTGCAATAAGACACTTCAGGGGAAATTGTTTAACCAGAAAAGGCACACTAAGCTGAAGCTTGTTTACAGGTGCAATCTGAGAGCACAAGGAAGTTAAATGACTTGCTTAGAGTTGCACAGTATGCAAGCAGAGGCTTTGGGATTCAAACCCAGGTCTCCAGGTTTGCAGCTCAGTGTTCTTAACTATAATGCTACACTGCCTGCTTGTATCAGGGGTGTGTAGTTATGGCCAATAATCACCATTTTCTTTGAATGTACATGGTGCAAGCTTGACTAAGGGAGTTTCTTTTCACTAAAAGGAGAACTTCAGTCTTGGACATACAATAAGGGACCAAATCTTTCATACCACGTAGTGCCAGAAATGTAGTGGAAATGCCTGGTCTAAGGATTGCAATTATCTGAAAAAAACAAAACAACTTATGGCCAAAATTGCTACTGCAAATTCAGTGGCATTAGACAGCTGAGGTATCATTATAATCCAGATGGTCAAAATTGCCTTACAGATGGCTTCCAAACAATAGGGAGTTCACTAGTCCTACTAACTGAGGTATGGGTGGTAAAACTTTATTCATTTACTGTATTTATTTTGGTCATTTATAAGCACCTTTCAAAAATGTGTCAAAGTGCTGTAGAAAGATTAAAAAAGTAGTTAAAAATAGAGAGAAAAATAAATTTTCAGAATGCAAACATACCTTTTACTTATGCAGTACAGTACTTATGCAAGATGGCCCTGAAAATGGATCCACACCCAGTAATCCTCTCTTAATTAATTAATTAATTTACATTATCAAAAATTAACCATGAAAAATAAAAGTGCCATATACATTTCACACACTAATCTCTAACAGAAAAGAAGTTATGATTAAATAATACAGATTACCTAAAGGGTTGATGTTACTATTACTAATTGTTGTTTTTAGGACTTAAAGTAGATTTTGCACAGTGTTGAATCACATACCAGTGAGTTCTGATTTTTACCACAGTTTGTCACATAGTAGACTAGTGGGGAATAAAAATTAATATATTCACCACCTCTACTGCCCTATGGCTAAATTAATGTACTGTTAACACTTGGGGCCCGATATTCAAAACTTTGCCTGTGGACCGACTGATCATGCCCTGTTTGCCTGGGGTTTGTGCCACAGCACAATATTCAAAGGGGGCAGTTGTGCATGCTAAAAGGGAAAGCATGCACTCAAAAAATGATGTCTGCGGGTAGGCAAAGGGAGGGGCGGGGACAGGAATACCAGTGTAGCGCGATAGAGCACATTTGTGCTGCTCAAAGTGGTTAGCGTAGACCACTTTGTATAATGCAAATACCACCAATCAAAACCCCAACTTATTGTGGTCAAGCATAGCAGCCACCGGAGCCACTTCAGCCAACAACCAAAGATAGTGGGGGGGGGGATAACACATGCTTTCTGGTGATTTGTGGCACCCCCACCCACCGATCGAAATCCCAGTACAAAAAACATTATTTCCTAGTGCCTAGTGGGCCCCCCACCCTCCTATCACCATCCTGTAAACAGTAAACCAAATCCCTGGCATCCAGTGTTCCCACCCACCTTCCAGTATACTGTAAACCAAGTCACTTGTGTCCAGTGGTTCCCCGGTCCTTGATCCCCAACCCCATAGACATAAACAGATTCCCTGGAGTCCAGTGGTACCCCTTCCATCTCAGCTTCGATTTCCAGCCCCATAGTAATTGCCATATTCCCTGGAATATGAAAGTGTGCTTCTTGTATAGTACGTAGACTGCATGCTCCCTGTACAGTACAAAGGATGCACGCCATGGAATATACATAGGATGCATGCTACCAGACTTTTCATACGATGGCCAGCTGAGGAGGTGAGAAGAGGGCTGTGTTGGTTGCCATATCGGAGCTGCAGCACCAGTGCTTCAGGTAAGGGAGGAGTTGGTAGGGTGGGTTTCTCAGTGCCTGCAGTGTGGGGGGCCTGCTAGATGCCATGAAAGGAAACATTGGTATGGGGACAGTGATTGATGTGGGCGGGGGGGGGGTCACTTGATGCCAGGGAATATGATAATTAATACGGGGTTGGGGACTGGTGACTGGGAGGACCACTGGATGTGAGGGAGTCTGTTTATTTCTAATAGGCTGGGGACCAGAGACATGGAGGAGCAACTGGATGAAAGAGAATCAGTTCATTTCTATAGGGCAGGTGGACAACTGGTCACCAGGGAATCTGTTTATTTCTATGGGGGTAGGGGTTGGGGGACTGGGAGGACCACTAGATGCCAGTGAATCTGTTTTTCTCTAGGAGGCTGGGGACTGGGAGGACCACTGACCACTGGATGACAGTGAATCTGTTTATTTATACAGAGTGGGGGATCAGAGACTGGGGAGACCACTAGATGCCAAGAAATCTGTTTATTTCTATGGAACTAGGAGACCATGGACTGAAAGGACCACTGGATGTCAGGGAATCTGTTTGTTTCTATGGGGCTGGGGACCGGGGACTGAGGGGACCACTGAATGCCAGGGATTCTGCTTATTTCTACAGTGCTGTGTATCATGCACTGGGGGGGACCACTGGACAGCAAGGACTTTGTTTATATAGTATACAAAACAGAGACTAGAGGCACCAGGAAATATTAAAACATTATACAGGATGGCCCTCAGTGGTTTGGGAGGACCACTAGGAACCAGGAAAATGGTATACATTTCATGGGATGGTGATCAGAGGATAGAGTAACACTGGGCACTAGGGACATATATTTTTTTTTTTCCAGGACCAGGCAATCAGGGTGGTGCCAGGGCCAGTCACAGGGGTGAAAATCTGCCCCACTTCTCATGCAGATGAGCCCATAATGGGCATATATATGGCCCCTTAGTGTCTTACATGCCAAATGGGCTCATTTGCATGGGGCTTTTGAAGTTCATGCTGGGAACTTCTGGTGCAGTTGGGGCTGGTGGTGCTATTCCCTGCACTGCTGGGATCCATGTTGGGACAGTGCTACTTGACTTAGTGCTGACGTGCCCCATATTCAGTCAGATAATGCCGATGTACTATCCATTTGAATATAATATCTTCAGGGTCGTGGGCGATGCAGCTGAAAATTTTGCGCTCCTCTTTGCTGATTTTTGAATATCGGGCCCCTGGTGTCATAATAATCTTATATAATGTTTTGCTACTTGCTGTCTCAATATAATATTCATTGTTATATGCCTTTGATATTGCTGTAGGTGTGTAACTGGAATAGCCCAACTATTTGTTGGTTGTTTCTTTACCTGCCTTGTACTCTCCTTGGTCATAATTGAAAGTAGGCATTCAGTTGTTTAGCATACTTACCCAGTAACCAAAAACTAAGTAATTAAATAAATAAAAACAACACAAGTACTTTGTGCTCTAAACATTTCAATCGCCATAGTAACTGCAGAAAATATGACTACTTACCCATCAGCCAAAAACCAAGTAATTAAATAAATAAAAACAACATAAATGCTGTGTTCTAAACAATTCAGTGGCAGTTGTAATTGCAGAAAATGCTACTGTACTTATCGGCTCACCAAAAAACAAGTAATTAAATAAATAAAAGCAACACAAACACTTAACCATTTCTGAACAATTCAATTGCAGTAGTAATTGCAGAAAATGTTACTGTACCACATTTCATGCATTATGTGAGTTTAAAGATTTGGGCATCTAACCCCAGCTGGGATTTAGCCAAGGTGCATCATTTCAATAAGCCACTGAACTGCTTTGTTTTTGAATATCGTTCCATGTTCTGTAGGTTGCTGGACATGATTATAACATTCTCATGCTATTGCCACTGCTTTTGTAGCAATTACTTTTGATTGTGATACCTATGAGAAGAACTGTAATCTATATTACAAATGCAGCCATTAGGATGATTCTGTAAATGGGACTTTGTATTCTGTGGTACTGTTATGCAGAAATGGCAAGAGTTAAATGCATTTACCTGCTACGTATTTATTTCTACCAAGGCCTCCATTTGATTTTACACTCTTGGGCAAATTCATGCCTATGGGAGCAAACGGTGCATGCCCTTCTTGACCTTGTTATATAAAGGAGCTCTGTTTTATTGCAGAGAGCCAGTGCTGGGCACAGAAATATGTAATTTGGAGAGAAAGAATGCCTTCGACTATGAAAGTGAAAGATCATAGTCTAGTACATTTTACTCATCATCATGATATCAAAATATTTTTTTCTCAAAATGAGTTTCTGAATGATGCAGGGCTGTGTCTTTATTCCTGAAGCAAAAAGACATGTCATTTCATAATGCGCAGACCCTATATAAAGATCAAATAAAGTCTGGGCACTGAATTGTTGCATTCTGCATGAATTGCTAGTACAAGAACAGATTTTCCAATATTTTCAGTTTCTGAAGCTTGATGTGTGCTCCATGGAAACAAATGAAATGGCACGACTTTTCATTAAGTAAACTTACAATTTGTGATTTAAATTGCTTAGCAGTGGCTAATACTGCACTAAAAAAATCTAATTGTCATTGAGTAAACTTGACATTTCTCTATTGCTAAGTGATTCATATTTAACATTATCTGCATTTTAAAACCGACTTTTGCTGTTCCCCTTCAACCTGACCAGAACTCAGTAAAGTGAAAGAGAACAATGCAAATATACTTCAAAATATCCACTTAAAGGTGTTGCCTTGTCTAACCATGTCTTGTACAGTAAAGGCTATGTTGTTTGAATATTATTCACCAAATTTTTTTAAAGCAATGTCATCCGTTTAAATATGGAGCCCATACCAACGGTGGAAAAATGTATTTCATTTTGTTTGTAATTGTGTAATTCTCCCACTGAAATCATTGCTAATGGGGAACCTTTTCTGCTACTGCTGAAATTCAATCAGCCCCCACCATGCATTTGAACTTTCTTCATTCACTTTCAATTATTTCTTGAAACAGAGAGATGAAACCCTACAGTTTAGCAATACCTCTTTAATAAACATCAATTTGTGCTTTTTATATTTTGATGGTCTTGGAATTTAATTAAGTTCGGTAATTAGGAATTAATGGCAGCACTTCAGGGAGCCCTTTGACCACAGCCACCTTTTAATGCCTTAGCATTCAGCTGCAATTGACTGCTGAGAGCAGGGTATTGGTTAATGAGTGATTCATTAAAGTGACATGGAAGGGATACAAATAAATTGCATTTTAAACATTTTCTATGGATTCAAGCCCTGTCCTTAATTTTGTTCAAGGAATCAGTCTTGTTGTAAGTCTCCGCCACACATTTGTTTCAACTGTATCTTTCACTCTTCCTTATTAGCTCCTGGTTTGCATAAACAGCTCTAGAATTTAGTATTTGTAAACTGATAAATAGGGGAACAAACATGTTTTAATTATCCTTTCTTGCTCAGTTAATTCAGCATGTTAATGATTTTCACCTCCATTAAAGGCTGTACCACTAAATACGTGCATATGGCCTTGTCAACATAGACGCTCGGTTGTACCTTTGTAAGTGAGAGTTGTAAACAATGCAGGGGATAAAACATTTTTGGTTGTCGCTACCCTTTTATGGAACAACCTCCCTATGGACATACATGCTACATCCACGGTCCCAGTATTTAAATCTAAGCTAAAAACATGGCTCTTTGTTCATGTGTTCAAGGGTGTTTGATTAAGTTTGTTTTGCCTCGATGCACTGTTTAAATACATTTTATTGTGATATGATACGGTGATGTATTGTATCCTGTTTTTTATTTATGAGTGTCTTTCTTCTGTTTGATTATTATGTACTGTGCCTTGATTTTTAGAAATGCACATTTAAATAAATGTCTATATCTATCTAAAATGAATCATTCTGTATAGACTACTGAGCTGGTGACCACCGATTAGCATTAAGCCCCAACACTAGTCCATATGTGGGCAAAGAAACTTAAAAAGGAAAGAAACACATTACCAGGACCACACTATTTGTGAAAGCCGAGATCTTTCAAATGAGTTACAGTATTGGTCTTACCTGTAGGTGTCAAGAGTCTTGAGATATAAATATCGAAATCATCTATAAAGTAAATCAAGCCTTCAGCCATTTCATGAACTCTTGAAACAGAAAGTGATGTCACTACACAGCTTGCCCACAGGTACATTACTTTCTCTTTTAAGAGGCAAAAACAGTGGTAGGCTTCAAGCATGCATGGAATAGGCAGGGAATCTTCATAGGAAAGTGAGAGGGAAGAGTGGGACATTGCTGGAGGTCAGGTTGGGTCTGCGGTGGCAGTATAGACTGGAAAAATAATTGGCAGACTGGGAGGACCAAGTGGTCTTTATCTTCTGACAGATTTTATGTTTGTGTGTTTATATTCCATGAAATGGATGCAGCCTTTATTTACTTTACAGATAATTTACATATTTATAGATATTTATACCTCAGGACTCCTAATACCAGCAGCTATGTCAATGCTCTACTTAAAAGTATGCAACGCTGTGACATACAGTACTATGTGGTACACTGGGCACATTTCTATCCACCAAACCTAACTTTTTTTGACTGGAAAAGGAAGGCTAGACAGGACTGCATGTTTTCAACCTTGTCCTCATGGGGTGGTGGGGGATACAGATACAAATCAATTGAAATCAATTGAAATTGACCCTGATTAAGCTGCTGGTGGTATTTTTTTTTTTTTTTTTTGTGAATCGGGGAAATTTGGACAGGACACAAAAAATTCTACTTGAACAACCACCAGAACAAGTAAATGGGCACCTCAGTTTAACATCTCATTGAAAGGCTGGCACACCCCAACAGTAGAGTACTTCCCCAGTACTGCACTTGGGTGCCAGCATTTATGGTATGTGCCCAATCCTGATGTGGGACTAGAACCCACAACTTTCCTGCCCAGAGATGGATATGCTACCAGCTGAGCAGCTGCATGTTATGGTGACAATTTTGTACTCACGTCTTTTTAGTTTAGTTTAGATTGAACTTTTTCCACCTGTCTTGCCTGATGTCCTTTTCTCCGCAATTTTGAGTCAACATTAGCATTTTGTATATTTGAAATAACAAAAGATCCTCCTATTCATGAGGCCAACTTTTCATTTATATTCTCTGTTGTTCTGGAACAAGCAGAGCAAGATTTTCAAATAGGTGGACATTGACGCTAATGTGCATTGCTCCTGCACCTGTATGCACCCAAATATATCCAAACTGCCCAAGTTCTACTTTTAAAAGAAGGCATTCATTACTGTAGCAACAAAAAGCCATGATTCATGGCAAAACAAAATTACACAAATGGTGTTAGTATCATTTTTTGCTGCAATTGTATCTTGTTTGGGACTCAAAATATAGATGGTAGTAGACCCTCTAATAGATGGTTTAACCATTTGGATTGTTTTGTTATTTGAAAATAGTGGCAGACAGGACTTGGACAAATCCTTTTCAAAATCCCACGCGCCTATTATTTCACATCACTGTTCTTGTGACTAAGGGAAGGGGAAATTGTTTAACCAGGAGAGGCACAGTAAGCTGAAGTTTGTTTCCAGGTATGACCTGGGAGCACAAGGAAGTTAAGTGACTTGCTCAGGATCACACAGTATGCAAGTGGGGGCTGTGGGATTCAAACCCAGGTCTCCAGATTTGCAGCTCAAAGCCTTAAACTACTGCACTATACTGCCTCCTAAGGTAAACTAGCATGCAGCACACACTGCTCCCTGACCTTAATGGACACTGCAGGCAGGACTTTGATCCACCCACCACTTTTATTTTTCAAAAGGCAAATCCATTTACATGGATAGACCATCTATTATGTCTAACAGTGTCTGAACTTTGTGACATAAAAAAAGGCATAATTGTTATAAAAACAGATGCTGAATACATTTGCATCATTTTTGTTTACTGAAAATCCTGACTTGTTTGTTGCACCGAAAAGGCTCTTCTGAAAATAGCAGTAAGGCTCCTCAAATACATTCAGGGGAATACAGATGCCAGGGGCAACACCCATTTGGGTCTATACGTATCATTTTGAATATCCTGCCTTGGGTGTTCAAAAACAGCTAAGAATACTGATACCTTGGGATACCCATATTTAAGAGAATTTCCTTAAAGGGGAACAGTCAACACTAAGAGCCCCACACCCAATTGTGGGGCTGGTCCCAATTTGCACTTCATGTGCAAAAACTGTGTTCTTCCTTACTGTTTACTTCTGTATAGTAGATTGTACAGATTGTGTAGATTGTAGCAGTGGGAGATTCAATAGCCTGCAGTGCATTTTAGCATTTTTGTAAGCTGTAATCTTTTGTTTGCTGGTCCTGCTATCCTCCTGGGGCTAAGCACAGTCACATAGAACTCTACTTCTGGCTCAAAGGTAGTAGTAATTCCTAGAACAATAAACTAAACTAAACTAAACTAAACTACTTAGGCCCAGGAGAACAGTTGGACTGGCAAAAATCTGATCTGAGCTTATAAAATTTCTAACATGCACTACAGGCCATTGACTCTCCCACTACTGCAGGCCTGCTCTAATGAGAGCTGCAGGGGATTCTGGGATTTTCAGTTACAGAAAATGTCTGCTTGGAAGTCAGCAGAATCAGCATGATTCAATCTGCTATACTACAGTAAACAGTAATAAAAAATGTTTTTGCAAATTAAGTGCAAATTGGAGACCAGACACATAGTTCAGTGTGGGGCTCTTAGTGCTGACTGTTACCATTCAAGGATTTCAGATCTAGAATGAATGCTAAAGCAGACTCCAAATCAGAAGAAAAGGGTAATCTTACAAAACCTGAGAAAAAGAGTAAATTAAAATAAAACAAAAATATATACTGTAGGTACTGTACAAAACATCCACTGTAACATGCAGTGCTGCTTTAAGATGACCATACAAATTCCCCCAAGAGACCCAGTATTGCATAATCCTCGAGTCTTGCAGATTAACACACACCTCAGATGAAAGACAGCCATACACTACTTGACTTGTAAAAAAAAAAAATAATTTAGCACTCTGTAGACTGCAGCGGCCAGCAACCATACAGCTCCTCTGAAACTGCAGTTTGAAATTCAAAAGTGGCACCCCCCTTGTGCTAAAGACCTCTCAGTAAAAAAAAAAAACTCAAGGATCTCAAAAATTCCTTTATTGCTGCAGCAATTGGCCATGCAGTGCAGCAGTGAGGTCTCTTTTCTTTTTGTAAACTCTCTTTATTCTCCTTTCATTCAGCAGAGATACACCCCATGTTTGCTTTGTGAGCCCTCACCACACCTGACTTTTGCCCCCCCCCCGGGCCTATTTGCTCAAGCTGGTTGGCCATGGCTTACCCCCCCCATGGCAGGACTCCCCAGAGGGGAACGGGGAGAAATCAAAATCATTAGGGGTGGCCTGGATGTTTTTTCTGGGGTTTCTGGCAGCAGAGAGGTGGAGGGCCCTTGTCATCATCCTGCATGCCTGCAGGCGTGATTTCTTGGTTGTGGACCCTGGAGAAGCGGACATGCAATGACGCTTTACTGCATCACACACACTACCATGTGTGACACACCTCTGTCTGCCATGTCTTCCAATTCCCTGTATCAGTGAGATTCTAGAACCTCAGTCATTGGCATCAAAAGTGGTAGCATTACTACTCTGGCTGGCCAAGGTCTTTATATACAGAACCATTGAAACAGACTTTGACAGCAGATAAGGACCACTTGGCCTACCCAGTTTGCCCATTTCCCTACCTATCTGATAAGCTGCAGATCCTAGTTAACCAACAGCCTACTTCCTCCTACCCTCCACTAGAATTGCCTTGTGTCTGTTCCATGCATTCTTGAATTCACCAACTCTTTTTGACCCCATGACCTCCTCAGGAAGGCTGTTCCATGTGTCCACCACTCTGTGAAAAAATACTTTCTCACATTGTTCCTGAGCTGTTCCCCCTCTGTCTTCTAATGGTTTCCCCTTGTTCTTGCACATATATTTTTCTGAAAGATGCTACCCTCTTGGACTTTGTTGATTCCCTTGAGGTCATTGTATAATTGTAATGTACAAATAATTTGGTTTGACAACAACATATTTTTTTTAACCTGGAGGCTTTATTCTTGAGATGACCTTTGGACAAAAAGTGGCACTGCTGAGTTCCCTGGGTGCAACTTCAGAGGAGCTGTGTGGCTGGCGGATGCCACAGCCTATAGTGTGGTAAGTTTTTTTTCCCATTTACCATTTGTCTAACTTTGCTTGCACTCTTGCCCAGGGCTGGGACACCATGGTATTCTTTGTATGTGTAATACTTGACCATTTGTTTGCATTACTCTGTCTGAGATTGTTTCAAGGATGGAGTGCACTGCTACAGCAGTGTATGTCATGTACCTCTTTTGCTATGTGATATTCGGAGAGCAGACATTAAACATCTTAGATGGAACATGGTCCCATCTGCCTATCTCAGGTGGGTGTCCAGGTGGAAACAAAAGTTCCCGTGGTATTTTTTTAAATAGTACGGAATTTTTCCCAGTGTTCTGGTTAACATTACCCTTGTCAATAAAACAGAACCATGACTATGTGTTAGGATTATGGCCACAGGAATATGTGTTAGGATTATTACCCCTGGATATCAGATGAGCTGGGGGGATCTACTGCTACTATATAAAATCCTGAATCAAGAAAACTTAAAAAAAGACCTTGGAGTACAATTTAGGGAACAAAATTGTAAGTTAAGAGGGCATAATCACCAGTTGCAGGAAGTTCATTGTAGGACAAATTTAAGGAAGTACAGTTTTGGGCCCAGAGTAACTAGTCTTTGGAACAAATTGCCAGATGAAGTTGTTGGGGCTCCCAGCTTCAACACCTTTAAATCAAGGTTGGATCAGTATATCTCAGTTGGTAATTTCGGTTTCCTCCACTGATATGGTAGGGGCAAGCCTATATGGGCTTATGCCTTCTGGTTGTCTTAAAATTCCAGTATGAGCTCCAGTATGACTGTAAATAACCCCATATTGCAAACAAGCTGTCATTACTCAGTGTACCTTTTCTGGCCACAAGTTATGTATTCATTTGTTTAGATTTTGTTTCCTGTTAAGTATGCTAGAGATCCGATGCCTATTTTCTGACATGGACAGGGAGAGTACAAGTACAGGCCAACTACAGTATTAAAGGAGTAGTCCACCCAAAACTTGCAAAAAACATATGTTGTGCAGAGTGTTTTGATTTGTATGTTAAATTGTTGTGTGTCCTTCCCTCTGTCTGCTGTTAAGAGATTTTCCTAAAGTAGGCTGCTAGCTTTAGGGTAGTTTTACGACCCCTGGAGATCTCCATAGGAGACAGCTTAATTGTATTCCTTTGTCCTACTGTAATGCACCTTGTTTCATGTGACAGTGGTATAGCAGAGACCTTAAATCCAGCAGAAAGCATTGCTTTACAATCAGTTCACAACAGTAGAGATGGCTATATTTTAAAATCTATAGAATTCAGCTTAGTGACTACCCTCATCATAAAAGTCTTACTGTCCTGAAGAACTTTGCTGCTGCTAATTTGTGTGCAGCTTGTAAAGCTTCCAAGATATTTTGTTTGTTTGGCATGTATGTGCTGAATGTTGGGTTTCTGCTGCATCACTGTCACATGAGACAAGATGCATTGTGGAAATAAGAAATACAATTAAGCTGTCAGGGATGAAGATCCCAGGGGTTGAAAAACTAGCATAAAGCTAGCAGGGTAATTTAGAAAAACTCCTAATAGCAGTCAGAGGGAAGGAAACACTAGAATGTCATATACAAATTAAAACACTCTGCACAACATATATTTTTTGCAAGTTTTGGGTGGACTACTCCTTTAAGAACTGCATCAGTACAGTGCCTACAAATAAAGTATGGTTTATATCAGTAAAGTATGCACACCAATTAGTGACTGGAGACCACCAAAATGATTTATATTGCACTACACACGCGTTCAGGGCCCAACATGTCTCTTTGTCAGGTGCAATAGGCTGTTGTACAAGAAGAAGTGACCTGTTGGACCCAGAAAACTCATGTCTGATGTCATCTTTGTACAAGGCATACTGTATGTTGGTCCAATAAAAGGTAACAAACTATCCAGAGACTCTTGTTTTCCAAGGACCAATATGGCTAAATCTCCTTTTACATTGTAACACAAACTTTGCCAGGAAACAATGTATCACATGCTTAAAGACTGGTGTTGTATCCATTAAGCCTCCATGAGAACATATAATTTTTCGAAGGACAAACTGTCAAAACATTTTTAGTTGGAAGTTGCATAATTCATTAATGCTGTACTTCAGTTTTTACTTGACATCATAATTCATGGATTTTTATAAATTTTTAGTTTTCGATATTCTGTCACTACACTGACTGCTCATTTTAATAGTGACAACTTCTAGGCATGAAACCAGTGGTTAAATTGGAAATGTTTAGGTGGGGAACTGTCAGCTGTAGATTTGTAGGTGGGGGAACTGTCATCTCTAGGTGGTGGGAGGAACTTCTCCTTTCATACCCAATGGAGAAAGATGACAGAGGTTCATAAAATCTCATACAATTTTTGCAAGAGGTAGGGTAACTGAGTTCCTGTGGGTTCCTGCCTTGTTTAACCTCTGTATGAAACTATAGCTTGCAATACAAAGCATTAACAGCATAGACTGGGGAAACTGAGTTTTTTTTATTATTTCTTTTTATTCATTTCAAAAGTCAGCTGGTTCAATTAATACATAGACAATGTAATTTAAAAAATAAGTAGACAAACTGAGATATCTTATCACAAGATATGTCAGCCATAGTCCATTTTGTTACTGACTGCAGGGGGCGTACTTAAAGAGTCAAAGGTCCATGAAAAGGTCACATGATATACTGCATTAGCAGCAAGACTGTGGACTAAACAATCCGTGGCACTTATTTCCTCAAATGGAAGCATAAACCACCTGCACAGTTGCATGCTCCACAGATGCCCACATTTTAATCAATTCATGACGTATTTTAATATGATGAATTCAAAACAGCACAACAGTTGACGCTACCTATTATGCACTGTATATGCTGATGCAGTGCACAATAACTTCATTTGGCATTATGGAGGCTATGCACTAATGCTGGGCTGGGTACACATGATTCACACATACCTGGCCCATGTGGCACTGTACCCCAGACTGGATCATGGTGGCTTGCATTGAATGCTGGCCACTGTCATGCACCTGTCCTTTGCCCTGCCCCCCTGGCATGCAGCTGCATGGGGTGGATTGGAGGGCACAGGCAAGCTTCCAATCAGATGCCCATCCTGTGTCCTTAAGTGGCTCCCCTGCTTCATGTGAGCAGGGGAGTCTGGGAAGGTTCAGGAGGGAAAAAATAAAGTGTATGGAAAGTGCCGAATGGCTGCCCCCAACCCTCCCTGTCAGCCCAGAGTGCTGAGGCAGCACTATGGGGTGAATTCTTCATCTTGCCACAGCTGGTGGGTATGAACTGGGGATTTGTGCAAAACATATGGCAAGGTCCCTGCTGCTATATCCTGTGCCACCCTGCCCAGAACTCCACAGCTTTGTAAATGGCATGGAGTACAGGCATGCACCATACACCCCCCTGAACCTGACACATGCATAACTATGCAACCAGACAGTGGATTTAGTGCATATGGAAAGCATGTCCCTTCCATAAATGCTAACCGGGTCCACCAGACCTCTGGTGTGCAACATTCTGTTGTAGGGTTGCCTATGCACCACTGATCCACTGTGCATTGGCAACCCACCCCTTAATGCATTGGGGCAAATAACTTAACTAAGCTCAGCAGAAGAGGCGGGACCTCCAGATGTTACAGTTCTGACATAAGAGACAGTGCTTACTAATAATCTGTACCAATCTGCACATTTCCATTCCTCCTGCTACAGTGTACATCAATCTTGTCAACCGTGATGGTGAGTAAAGGTGCCATCTCAGGCCACACAGTGGCTGCCATTCCTTGTTGAAACAGTGGAGGGAATATTTACACTGGAATCCATACTATAGCAATTGAAACTTTAATATTGCCTTCTCAATGCCTCATCTACAGTGGCCAGATAACATATCTCCTATATGCCTCATATTCCCAACATAAAAATTTACCCAAATCCCTTGCATTTAAAACAGTGCATGAAGGACATGAAGGGAGATGGGTGGGCACTGTATGTCCGAGATGGACTTAAACCATGATACTCGATGGGGTTAAGAAAGAAGGAGTAGAATCATTATGGGCTTAGACTGACTCGACATCAGGAAAAAAGGTCTACCTTGGAGTAATCTACAGGCCCCCAGGTCAAGCTGAAGACAAGGATATGCAATTCTTGGAGGAAATTAGAAGTATTTTGCTGAAAGGGGACACAATGGTGGTTGTCAACCTAAACATGCCAGAGGGTGACTGTGAGATTCCAATCGCCAGAGCCATTGAAAAGTCAGACTCTGGTAGAAGCCCTGCAAGACTGTCTACTCACCCAACTGATCAACACTCTGACTAGGCAGATTCCATCCAGGATGTGGTTCTTACTTATTTGGAGGTGGTTGCTACTGTTGAGTTGGGGAAACCTTTGGCCAGTAGTGAGCCAGCTCCATCTAGTTCAAACTATCCCTAGGGGATACCAAATCTCAGTCCAGGACAGAGGTCCTGAGCTTCAGAGGAGCCAACGTCAAGTAGCTGAGATGGCTGGTCAGTGATAAGCTGGCAAGGATCTGGGAAACATTGGAAGTGGAAAGCTTTTGGGGACAAATAAAATCAGTAATACTAGAGGCTACAAAATGCTATGTAAGGTCAGTGGCAAGAAAGAATAAATGTAAAAGATCAATATAGTTTATGAACCAGGTCAAAAAAAAAACAGTTGGGGCCAAATGGGAAGCGTTCCATAACTGCAAAAGTGAGAAGCATAACAGCAAATGGGAGGAATTCAATCAGAAGATTAAGGAGGCTAAAAGAGCAGTAAGGTAAGCAAAAGCAGTTGCAGAACTGAAGATTGCCACGGGAATTAAGGATGGGAATAAGCAGTTCTTTAGATATATTCAGGATAAGAGGAAAAAAGGAGGAGGGATTGTTCAACTCTTGGAGGGGTACAAGTTAATATAGGATAATGGATGGAAGGCTGCCATACCTAAGACGTTCTTCTGTTCAGTTTTCACAAAGGAGCATGGGATACCAATGTCTGACAGTGGCATTAAAGCAGCCAATTTAGGTATCCAGTGACTAGAACCACCAAACTTTACCACCTGCAGAGTCAGAGAGGCACTAGCACAACTCAGGATGGATAAAGCACCAGGACCGGATAGCTGTGCAAATACCTTAATTCGAATATTCGGCCAAATATTTGGTATTCAGCTGCCAAATATTCATTATTCGGCACAGCCCTAAAAAAATAATGACCAAAACACTACCCCCAACAAAGAATCCCAGTAAATCATATCTCCCCCACTCTCTTTCTTACCCTACCCTCCACCCCAATTTATTAATGATTTTGTTCACGGGCGACTGGCACAACCCACCAGCCTCCACAGCCAGCTCCCATCCAGATAGCCTGAAGAATAATCCCTCTCTACCTCCCCACATTGATAATACCCTTCTCCCACCCAGCAGAAGCAGGAACTGGCGGATCCCTTGGCTCACGTGTTCTACTGTTGACTGCAGTCAGGGGTCATGGCTGGTGACTCAAAAATTGTGGATATGGTTTCTCTCCACAAGGGAGGTAACTATAGACCAGTTAACCTCACATCAGCGCTGAGGCAGCTTATGGAAACCCTAATCAAACAGGACTTAGTAGAGTACCTGGAGAAAAAACAGTATTCAAGATGGCAAGCAGCATGGGTTCATGGCTGGCAGGTCACGCCAGACAAACCTGATTACATTTTATGACAGGGTGACTAGGGAAGTAGACAGGAGCCACCCAGTGGACCTCCTGTATTTTGACTTCAGCAAAGCTTTCAATTCTGTACCACACAGGTACTTGTTAAAAAAAATGGAGGATCTTGACACGGCCCCAAGTATAGTCAATTAGGTAGGAAACTGGCTTAAGGGAAGAAAACAGAGTGACAGTAAATGGAGTGAGGTCAGAAGAGGGAGAGGTCACTAGTGGTGTGCCACAGGGCTTGGTCCTGGGTTGGGGTGTGCAAAAAAAAATTCCGCTTTTGGAATTTTTGCGAAAGTTGGATTTTCGCTTCCGCTGAAGTTCGGAAATCATTTTGCCAACTTTCGCACAAATTCTGCTGAAAACTGAGGAATAAATGTAAGAAATGTGGGTTAATGTATTAAACTGCAGGAAAAAAAAAACTCTGCAGAACTGCTCAGTGTCAGTGTTCAGTTCTACAGCTTATGTATTAAACTGCGGGGAAAACCCCTCGCAGAAGTAATGCAAGAGACTTTATTTCTACATGTCATATAAAAAATCTGCAGTTTGTAATTAAATGCTGCAGTACTAAGCAGAAATATGTAGTTATTTGGTGAAAGTTTGGAATTCCACCACAGGCAAAAAAGAGCGGTAAATTCCATGAAATTTTCAAAATTCAATGAAACTTCCACAGTGGCAGAAATCCACACTTTCACCAACCCCTAGTCCTGGACGCTGTCCTATTTAATGCATTCATCAGCAACATGGGGGAAGGCATCTAGGGCAAGCTTGCACTATTCATGGAAGATACAAAACTAGGTGGGGGGGTGGACAGTGCTGAGGCAATCTGAGAAATTCAGAAGGACCTTCTGTAGCTAGAAAGATGGTCCAATGTCTGGCAGCTGAAGTACAATGCAAAGAACTGCAATGTGATGCACTTAGGGAAAGATAATCCAATGACAGAATACTGGCTAAATGGGGTCCAGCTCTGTGCCTCTCAAAAGGAAAGGGACCTAGGGGTCATCATCTTGGACACCCTCAAGCAAGCCAACCAATGCAACAGAGCTTATAGGAAGGCCAGCAAAATGTTGGGTTGTTTAGAGAGGGGGTTTGACAGCAGAAACAAAGAAGTAATTCTCCCACTTCACAGATCCTCAGTGAGGCAAAACCTGGAGTACTGTGTCCAGTTTTGGAGTCTGGACCAAAAGAGGGTCAGAGATAGGCTGGAGACTGTGCAGAGAAGGGTGACCAAAATGATTCAAGGACTCCAGGAGCTCTCTTATGAGGAACGTTTGAGGGTATTAAACATGTACTTGTTGGAGACTAGAAGGGAGAGGGTGGACATGATCGAAACATTCCAATACATGAAAGGAATAAATAAGGTGCCCTACTCTGAACTGTTTGCTAGAATATCTGACTTGAGCACAAAGGGGCATGAATGAAAACTGTGAGGAGGTCTTTTTAAAAGGGACATAAGGAGGCATTACTTTACAGAAAGGGTGGTGGAACCATGGAACAGGTTGCTCGCTCAGGTGGTGTGAGCTGGATCAGTGACAGCATACAAGCACGCGTGGGACAGAACGAGGGCAACTTTGGATGCCACGAGTACCTTGGGGGGACTAGAACCCACGACTGCTAGAGGTCTTGGAAATCAATGGGCAGACTTGATGGACTCAGAGTCCCCTTCTGCCAGCCTTTTCTATGTTTTCATGTTTGTATTTGCTACAGAGACTGAGAGCTTGAAGAAAAGCATGCACTCCAGTCACTGGTAAACTCACACCCCCATCCCCAAAGCAGAGTTTCAAGAGTACCAGAAATCAAGGTGCAGTGTTAGCATGTCATCTGAAAACAAAACAAAATGGTAATGTTAAATGCACACTGAATATAGAAAGTAGTGTTAGAAGCAACGTTTTGACCTTAGGTCTTCTCAGGAATTAAATAAGAGAACAAAATCGAACTTTGCTTTTTTCTCTTCTAGATAATTCCTGAAGAAGACCCACGGTTGAAAGGTTGATTCTAACTCTAGTTTCTGTTTTCATTGTGTATTTAATATTGTCATTTTGTTTTGTTTTGTTTTGAGTACATTTTAAAACAGATTCAGCTGAGAGTTGTTTTTTTTAATTCATGTCATTTGAATCATACATAGCTATTTGTCTCTTGTAAAACAGGGTTAGTGAGTTCTGAAGTGGCAGTTTGCTTTTCCTTATCCATATTGAAAGCAGCAGTTTGCAAGGAACAAAGTGCTTTGTGAGTGCTTGCAAAGGCAGGCCAGAAGCACATGCTAATGGGAGGTGGAGTCATGAATACAAGTCCCTGAGGCATATTGGAAACCCTGGTGAACTCACTATCTGATTGTGCTCACAAAGTTAAGGCATGCTGAACTTAAAAGAAAACTACACCCAATACTTGAAAAAATACAGTATATGTTGTGCAGAGTGTTTTAGTTTGTATGTGAAGTTCTAGTGTTTCCTTCCCTCTGACTGGTATTAGTTTTTCCCAAATTAGCCTGCTAGCTTTATGCTAGTTTTACGACCCCTTGGGATCTTCATACCTGATAGCATAATTGTATTTCTTGTTCCCACAGTGCATCTTGTCTCATGTGACTGGGATGTAAGAGAGACCCAACATTCAGCGCACACATGCCAAACAAACTAAATATCTTGGAAGCTTTACAAGCTGCACAAATATTACCAGCAGCAAAGTTTTTCAGGACAGTAAAACCTTTAGGATGAGGGTGGTCACCAAGCTGAATTCTACAGATTTTCAAATATAGCCATCTCTATTGTTGTGAACTGATTGTAAGGCAATGCTTTCTGCTGGATTTATGGGCTCTGCTACATCACCATGACATGAAACAAGGTGCATTGTAGGACAAAGAAATGCAATAAAGCTATTTGATATGGAGATCTCTAGGGGTCGTAAAACTACCCTAAAGCTAGCAGGCTAATTTAGGAAAAACTCCTAATACCAGTCAGAGGGAAGGAAACACTAGAACCTCACATACAAATTAAAACACTCTGCACAGCATATATTTTTTCAAGTTTTGGGTGTAGTTTTCCTTTAAGGCCCTTTTACATGATCTGCTCTGCACCATGATGAGCAGTGCAGAGCAACTGCAAAATTGCCTTTTTTTGCTGTGTAAAGGTGAGCTGCATCACCGCCAAGGGGATTGTTTGCTGGCCTGGCGTACCCTGCTGACGGGCTGCTTTCCTGGGTTTGTCATTGCGTTTTCCTGTTTTACGTTGCTTGGTGCTGCCATGTAATCAGCACTGCATGTTCAAACTGATGCAGCCTAATAGGCAAGGTCTTGGGCTCTGGGCCCCCCAGAAAGACTGCAGAAATGCCAGAACAGCCACAAGACTGCTGTAGGGCTGCTGTGTGTATAAAGAAATGGCAGCGGTGCAGATGGAGCATGCAATTGGAAACCGTAGCACTACCAAGTAAGGCATTTACAGTGCTCTTTAGCCACTTGCAAATGACTTCAGGACCTTAGAAAGTGCTATCAGTGCCATATAAATTGACTGAAGAGTATGATAACACTACATGTGACAATAGCAGTGACAGTAAGCAGTTTGTGAGGGCGCAAGTATATATATAAAAATACAAACACTTCAATGTTTTGTGTATAGGTTAGTCTTTAATGTTCGGCTTGTTTGCCAGGGTTAGCAGAGCTGATATGCAGAAGTACATCTCAATGAGCTTTGGTGTCAGAAGTGGATTCATGGGAGGTTGCATTAAGATAAATTACTTTTCCCCTGAATATCAATCTTTAACACAGGAGAAAGTATTAATTTTCAGCCAGAGAAACAGTGGGCATGTAATTTTCAGTAGCTGCCCCGCCAGTGATAGCTCCACAAACCGTCTGTTGAAAAGAAAAGATAAAATACTGCTTTCATTCATGTTACCATCTTGTTTCTCAGCAATCATACCAGGGATTCTGCTTTCAAATCTCAATCATGCAATCATTCCTTCTCCAGAGTGTGTGGATATGTTACATTTATAATACATACAATTGCAGGGTTTCTGTGCCATGGCAATGCTGCTTCAGTATTACCTGTCAATCACTATCAATCAATCAATCAATTAAAGTCTTTATTTAACCAGACAATCACCGTTGAGCAAGCTCATTTTCGAGGTGGACCTGGGTTTGTTAACAAGGAACAAGGGACAATATACATGGGATGCGACACACAAGAAAATAGTAATAATGCAAATAAAGTGAGACACAATAATACAGTATATATAAAGTATCAGCAGGTAGCATTGACAATAGTATATGTTTGGAACAGAAGATACAGCTAGTTTTGGGTAGGACACAATTTTTCATAAAAGTAAAGAAATATACGTATCAGGTGCACCGAACACAAATAAAACCACCAGATGCAACTATAGGACAGGGTCGCACACACTTCTGGAATATATCCTTACTAATCACCCTGAACGAATCTCAGAAGTCTCAGAGCTCCCTGATGGGATCAGTGAGCACTCATTGGTCACATGTACCTGGACAAAAAAATTCATTAAGCCCCCTCTTAAAATAATCCACAGCAGAGTGTTAAAGCAGGGGTACCTTGAGCTACTAAAGACACACCTAAGCCACCTGGACTGGACACCAATCGACTCTGCCATTGATATAAACCAAGCCTTAGACCTTTTCATCAGCCACTTCACTGTGGCCTGCAATATCTTTGCACCTCTCAAAAAGCTGAAGGTCAGGGGCAGAGCTAAGCCTTCGATAACCGCCGATCTAATCACTTTACTCAAACATAGGGATCATCTCTGGCACTGTGCCCGTGCAACATCCAAACCTGGGGATATTCATAAGTATAAAGCTGCCAGAAATGAGTTCACGTCGGCAGTTAGGAGTGCCAAATGCAAATATTTCAAGGAAGCTCTCTCCAACTCTGGGGGTGATGGAAAAACATTTTGGAGTAACTTGAAAGACCTTACAGGCAAGGACCCTAAGTCACCACCCACCATGCTCAACATAAATGGAACACCAACATCTGACCTGTACACAATCACTAACACCTTTAACAAAGCGTTCTCCAACTTGGATAGTGTCCTCCCTTCTAATTTCTTTGATGCCCCCTCTGGTAGCAACCCTCCTGCAACTACTCCTCTCCTACACCCTGCCCCACAATTCTACTTCAAGGAGACCCCAGTGCATGAAACCAAAACCTATATTTGGAAGGCCATTCACAATGCAGGCTACAGCGATGACTCCCTTGACCTGAAGTTGTTAGCACTTGTCCTTGAAAAAGTCCTTGAACCCCTGACAAAGGTCCTCAATCTATCACTAAGGATGTCCCAGTTCCCATCTAGCTGGAAACAGGTGACCATCATACCGGTACACAAAAGTGGAGACAAATCACTGCACTCCAACTACAGACCTATCTCCATCCTCCCTCAATTGTCTGAGGCCCTGGAGCGCATCGCCTCAGATCAAGTGGTCAAGTACCTGGAAAAATATGACATCCAGTGTCCAGAGCAACATGGTTTCCAAAAGGGGCATAGTACCACCACTGCTCTATTAGAATTCATGGGCTTCATCCATACCACGCTCGATCAAGGAAACTGTGTAGGGGCAGTATTCATAGACCTTACGAAATCCTTTGATACTGTGAACCACCCACTCCTACTCAAGCAATTATCAAACATTGGGCTTTCCAATGAAGCACTGCTCTGGTTTTCAAGCTACCTTGGGGAGAGGGTCCAGCGGGTTAGGATTGCTGGTGTCACCACGGAAGAAAAGCCAATCCTTTCAGGGGTCCCACAGGGGTCTATCCTGGGGCCACTACTCTTCAGCCTCTTCCTCAATGACCTTCCCAGTGTCTGCCACCAGAAATTACTGCTCTACACCGATGACGCAGTCATGTTCACCAGCCACCAAAATGCAGAGCTCCTTGAGAAACAATTACAGCTTGAATTCATGCGCATCGAAGAATGGTTCAAGTCACACAAACTGGACATGAACTATAGCAAAACAAAGGTTATGACCTTCTACAATACCAGGAGCAAGTACAAATCCCATGACCTCACCATCCTAAACCAAACAGGGACCTTACTTGAACATGTTCCTGATTTTAAATACTTAGGTGTCACATTGGACAGCTCACTGTCCTACCATCGGCACATAGATTCTGTCACCAAAGCCACCAACATCCGTATAGGCCTGCTCTACAGGCACAAACACTGCATGACTCCTGACAATCTCTGGTTGGCTATCAACAGCTCTGTCACCTCCATCATCGATTACGGGCTAGCAATTTATGGCTCTGCCTCTGCCCTCCGCAGAATTACAGTTGCATTCAACAAAGCATGCAGGCTGCTAACTGGGGCTGACCAACTTACACACACTTGTGACCTGTACACTCAGGCAGGATGGCTTCCTCTCATCAGCTGGATACAGTATCAAACCTGCCTCTTAGCCAGAAAAGTCCTCCTCGGAGTCATGCCCACGGGCATTGAAAAACTCCTCATTGACCACCACAGCACCCAGCGAACTAGAAGTTCACAACAACTAACCTTCCTTGTGACCAGATGCCGGACTACCATGGGCCAGAGGGCCTTTGCCCACAGAGCACCAGTGGTACAATACTCTCAACAAAGAAACTCTTACTGCTGCTGCTCTTGGCCCTTATAAGAGACAACTCCGACTTCATCTCATTTCAACTAGTTGTTGTCACTGCCTCGCCTAATCAGGGGCCCACCGCTCACTGCCCTCCACTTCAGTCTTGACAGCTACCTCTCTCCGCTTAGTCCCCTTCTACCTGCCTACCCCCTTGCCCTCTCTCCCTTTCCCCCTGGGAATTTCCTGACTTTATCCCTCCCTCCCTCCTCCCTTTAGAGCTCTTTACCTCACCCTCTACCCTCCGACAATGGTCTTCCTACCTGCATACCCCTTTCCTCTCACCTGCAGTGCTTATTTCTAAGATTGCCCTTGGCTGGTATGTCATGCTACCTAACATTTGGCACATTTTGAATTACTGGAATTTCCTAAGCCTCAGTCTCTTACTTCTTTTTATTCTGTAACTATGTGTTATTATGTTGACCTTTGTATGTATGTATACCCCCATTCCTTCAACGTAGAACCTTTGTAATTGAGCAGTTCCTGCTTAAAGGTATTTGTAATCCTAGATTTCAATAAAATAAAATAAAAAATAAAAAACCTAATATAAAAAGATATATAGTGATACAGTATGGAGAATTTAGAGCTGGAACCAGGGTCAAAGGAATGTGGAAGGGACAGATATGGGGTAGAAAAAGGGGGGAAGGCAAGAGTCGATTATAGATGTGATCAGTCTTTTAACAGTAGTGATTAGAGTGTACTTGGACTTATAGGAGTCACCATTTAGGGTAGACAGGCACAGGACTCCTTATTATGATGTAGATATAGAGATTTAAAAGCTGCTAGGCTGATGGGGTGAGTTAATTTTGAAGTTTTTTGCAGCTTGTTCCACAGTTGAGGGAGCACAAAGCTGATGGCTGCTCTGCCAATGCAAGATTTTGCTTTGTAAACATAAAGGTAGATATTTGAGGTGCTTCTCATGGCATACTTCCCCAGAGTGCACAAAGGTAAACAGACAGAGATGTGCTGGGGCAGTTTATTTGAGATAGCTTTGTATGTCCAAACCGCAGCATTTGTTTGCCGTCTGTAAGCAAGGGATGACCATCCCACTGCCCTGTACAATGCACAGTGATGGGTTGAGTATGGAAGACCCATGATAAATCTTATGGCTTTGTGATAAAGTGTATGGAGTTTGGTAAGGGTACCTGCAGGTAACTGACTATATAGAAAGTCTGCATAATCCAATAGAGAAAGAAAGGTAGTTTGAACCAGTTTCAGCTTAGCGTCTCTTGTGAGGAGATTATTAATCCTGAAGAACAGACCAAGTCTTTGTCTAAGTTTCTTTGCCAGTTCTTCTAAGTGATCTGTGAAAGTAAGTCTATGGTCTAACCAGACCCCCAGGTACTTGAACTTTTGTACGTAGTCCAACTGCTCACCTAGAATGGTAGTGATCTAAGGGAGTGTCCCAGCAATTGCAGGATTTATTGCATTTTGAAGGGGTGAGAGGAAAATTGCTTTGTTTTTTTTTTTTTGCATTTCTGATGTTGCAGCAGATTAAATTCATTTTGAAGGGCTTTATAGGCCGCTTCAGGTGTGGGGCTACTAGCATAGAGTACCGTATCATCTGCGAATAGGTGTATTTGTGCTTCTTTGATGGGGGCATCTACACTGTTAATATAAATGGTGAAGAGCAAGGGACCAAGAATGGAACCTTGTGGTACACCCCTTAATAGGAGTTTTGGTGGAGAAACTTCCCCTTCTGCCTTTACTTGTTGAAGCTGTCCTGAGAGGTAGTTGGAGAACCATTTAAGGGATAGGGAATCCAAATCAATGTTCTGGAGGGACAACAGAAGCAGTCTATGATCAACGGTATCGAATGCCTTGCTTAGGTCCAAGAAAACTGAGCAAAGTTTTTTTTTTGTCTAATTCAAGCTGCCAGTCGTTTGTCACCTTGGCTAGAGCAGAGATTGTACTGTGCTGTGCTCTAAAACTGGATTGTAACGGGTTGAGCAATTTTTCTGATTCCAGGTACTTCTGAAGCTGGGAGTTCACTGTTTTCTCCAGCATGTTTGACAGGATTGGAAGCAGGGAGACTGGCCTGTAGTGGATTTAAGAGTGGATCTTACACACGCGATGAAGCAATGGTCGCTAATATCAGAGAAAAAGACGCCAGCATGGGAGAATAAATGTTTTTTTTTTAACTAAAATGGTATCCAAGAGAGTACTGTTATTAGGATGAGCTTGTTAGGATGAGTAGATTCGTTTATTAGCTGTGAAAACCCAAGGGAATCAGAACATTTTAGGTGGGGTGGATGCACTGGAGAGCAGGTCTAAGTTGAAGTCCCCTAGTATGATACACTCTGAAGATGCTGAACCCAGGATGTTTTCGAGATGTTTTAACAACTGTAGTCCAGCTGATGGGGGTCTGTAGCATCCTATTATTCATAATGAGACACCGGTGGCAATTTCAATCTTTAATGACAAGCTTTCGGATTCTTTTGGGACAGAAGTTGAGTCAATTACAGAGGCAGAGAATTAATCCTTGATGTAAATAGCTACCCCACCACTTCTGGTTTGCTTGTCGGCTCTGAACAAAGAGTAGGAGGGGAGGTTAACTTCATTGTTACTGGTCGCCAGTCAGAGCCAGGACTCCGTAATCACCAGAACATCTGGAGCAGTATGATATACCCAGGCCTGAACAGAAGTGATTTTTTTTTTAATAGGCTACATACATTAACATGCAATAATGTAAGCCCCTTGAGGCTTTGTAGCTCTGCTGGGGAATCCATGGGTGCCAGAGGGCCTGGATTAAGCTCAACATTTCCTGAGCATAGTAAAATCAGTAACAAGAGTTTCCTGCAGAGTCCTAGGAGAAGTGTGGGTGGCTGGGTCTTCTTTCGGTTACGTGATTTGTCTGCGGCAGTATAGGGAGTTCTGAGGCTAGTTCCCAGTTTTCCTGATGCTGCATACAATGATACCCTGACCGAGAAAGTCAATGAGAGTAGGGTGGAGTATGCAGAAGGTGGTGTAGCCCTGTGGGCAGGCTCTAGGAGAGTTTCTGTATGCTGGTGCAGGTGAAGGACCAGCAGCGGGCTAGGGGGGGAAGTTAGAGCACATACAAGTTCATCTACTTGATAGGAAAAGTCCCGGTCAGACAATGTAAATAAAGAGCCATTCTCCACTCTAGGAGTTATTTTTTGATTCATGTTCAGGTCCAATACATGTAAGATGAGCACAGTCAAGCATAGAAGCAGGTAATATGCCCTCATTATGAGACTATCACCCAATGGGCACTACAAGTGCGGGCAAGAGAAGGGATTCTCAGTGGAGGAGAATTTCATAATCCCTGCAGAATACTACTATTGGCAGTGGAGCCTGAAGCAGTAATCCTTAAGTACAGCTCCTAGTCAGGCTAATAAGAAAAGAGTTCACCTGACTATAGAGTAGTACTAGGGGGCAGAGAGACTTTGAAGCAAATTTTTGTTAGCTACTACTCTGGAGCACACTAAGTACTAGTGAGATCACCTTACCTAAATCAACTGCACTAGAGAGTGCTAGTCTTCTCAGAGATCTCAAGTCTTGTTAAACTTCCTCACAGGTGTGCTATATACAATGCATGCTGAAACTAGAAATTAGTAATGCCACCCTATAATTCTGTGTTCAGATGGTATAAGTTTGTATTGTAAAGAATTGGTGGCCCCATATTTATTTTATTAAATTATTTATTTAATTAGTTTTTGGTTCACTGGAAAGTAGGGCTAGGCAAGTCTGCTTATACTTAGCCTTGTCTGAGGGAGGGAGGATACACAGATACACACTAACATATTGAATTAGGTTAAGCTGTTGGTGGTATTTTATACTGAGAGGGAAATTTGGCCACGACAGTGGGGACATTCCCCTACTTGTTTTGAGAAGTGCCATGGCATTTTTATCATCCACCTGAACAACCAGCACAGCAGGCAGGTAAGACCTCAATTCAACATCTCATTCAAAAGACGGCACCTCAGGAGTGCAGCATCCCCCTCATGCTGCACAAGTGTCAGTATTCGGATTTACCCCTAGTTCCTGATGTGAGGCTAGAACCCCACAGCCTTCTGATCTTCTGCCTTCAGAGGCAAGTGTACAACTTGCTGTGTCACTGACACTGATTATTAATATTTGATAGCCAAGGTCTGTGCTGTGCAAAGTCCCTATCCTGAGAGCAAACTATAGCAAGGCCCTAAATTTGCTCTATCCGAACAAGTTCTGAGCACGGAGTGAATGTCCTAAACTTATTTGAATATAGCCCCTTAAACTGTAGCCCTAATAAAATCACTGACAGGTGCTTGTCTCCTGCCTGCCACAGAGGTATGTCCCAATACCCCACATAGAGGCTGTTAAGGAGCAAAAGCAGTCAGGGTCACCCAAAACTGTTAGCGCTTTTGCACTAACTTGCTGTTTTCAAAAATCCCCATGTCAGTTTGGGATGCCCAGAACTGGTCACTTCCGATCCGATTTTCACTCAGAAATTTCTGTTTCTCTTCGTATTCAAATCTTTTAAAAAACTCTAAATCAGAATTGCAGATGTCCTGGCAAAACCCCTGGCAGAGCTTTTCACCATCTCTCTGAGGACAGGGTGGGTGCCCCAAGACTGGAAGGTGGCACATATAGTGCCTATCCACAAGGGGGGATCAAGGGAGGTGGCAGGGAACTACAGGCCTGTCAGCCTGACCTCGGTGATGGGCAAGATGATGGAGGGCATTGTCAAGGAGAGGCTAGGGGGGGACCTGGATAAGTCAGGGTGCCTGGACGAGACAGCATGGATTCATCCCGGGAAATCGTGTCAGACAAACCTGGTGGAGTTCTATGACTGGGTGACAAGTGCCTTGGACCTGGGTAGACCAGTAGATGTCCTCTTTCTGGACTTCAGCAAGGCATTTGACTCTGTTCTCACGTGGCCTGTTGGATAAGCTGGGAGAAATGGGGTGGGGAACCAGATGATCAGATGGATAGGCAATTGGCTCAGGACCGGACCCAGAGGGTCGTAGTTGAGTGGGATAGTCTCATCCCCAAGGAGGGTCACTAGTGGGGTCCCACAGGGATCAGTCCTTGGGCCCCTTCTGTTCCAGCCTACGTATCTGACATAAGGACAGGAATCAGGAGTGAGATGAGTCTCTTTGCAGATGACTAAACTGGGGCGGTGGTAGAATGGGAGGAGGGGAGGGTGGCCCTACAGGGGGACCTGGAGGCTCTGGAAAGATGGTCTAGAAAGTGGAAGCTGAGGTTCAATGCAGGGAAATGCAAGGTACTCCACCTGGGGGCCAGAAACCCAGGTCAAGTGTACACCCTGGGGGGGGAAATGCTACAAGTCTCTATGGCTGAGAGGGACCTGGGGTGGTGGTGGATGTCAAGATGAACAACTCTGAGACTTGTAGGAGGGCAGCAGCCAAGGCCAACAGGATGCTGGGATGCATCGCTAGGGGATCACCTCAGAAGGAGGAAGTGATACTCCCTCTGTATAACTGCTTGATGAGGCGCAACTTGAGTACTGCGTGCAGTTTGGAGCCACACTTAAAGCGGGACATTAACCTCCTGGAGAGGGTCCAGAGGAGGGCAACCAAAATGATTGGGGCTTGGGGACAGGACTCTATGAGGAGAGGCTCAAGAGCTAAATATGTACACATTGGAAGAGAGAAGGGACCGGGGGGACATGATAGAGGTCTTTAGGTACATGAAGAGGGTAAATAGAGAAGGAACAGTTGGGGTGCTTCGAAGGAAGGAGGAAGGGGCCACTAGAAGGCATGGCTGGAAGCTGGAGGGGGGAAGATTCAGGGGAGAAAGGAGGAGGTGCTACTTCACTGAGAGGGTGGTGGAGCCATGGAATGCACTGCCTAGGGGGGCTGGTGGAGGCAGAGACAGTGGAGGGGTTCAAGAGGGGGTGGGACAGGTACAGGGGAAGGGTTCTGGAAGCAAAATCCAATGCAGCAAGAATATCCGGAACTGGGAAGGGAGAAGCCAGAGAAGGTGAGGGGGACAGCAAGGTCAGCACCCAGGTTGGGGACTGACCAAACGAGCAGACACGAAAGACCGTTAGGCCTATTCTGCTGGCATTTTAGTATGTTAGTATGTAGAACTGGATTGAGATTTGGAATCCTAAATCCTGATTTTCTGTGTAAAAATAGGTTGTGTAGTAATACAAGTGCTTGTGAGTGACAGATGGCATCTGCCCATTGAGATGAGTGGTGGGTTTGTGTCAGTCGCTGTTACTGGGACTGAGCCAGCTAGGGGACTGAGGGCGCTGGGGGCATCCGGAGAGGAGGGAGGTGAGTCCACTAGACTACCAGGGTAGGATTTTTATCTGTCACTGTCGCATGATTTTCTAGATATTACCAGAAAAATACCAGAGCAATACCAGTGAAAGGAAATGGATCTGGGGACATCAGGTACAATCCTGTGATCCTGTAACTCAGTGGTTCGAGCACCAGAGTGGTACTCCATGGGCATGGGTTCAATTTCAAGGAAGTCACATTATTTCTTTATCACTACAGTTTGTGATTTGACTTGCTTAAATGTGAGCCAGCTGCTCAGTGGTTAGAGCACTGGGATGGAATTCTGGGGCTCTGGGTTCAATTCCCAGTAGGTCACATTTCTGTCTCACAACAGTTTGTGACAGGATTTTCTGTTTATCACTGTCATGGGAATTCATGTGGGAGTGTGGTCCACAGTACTATGCAAACAGAAAATAAACAAGTGATGTTCTACCTAGAAAGCTGAATATTGCTGAGCAACTACCATACACATTAAAAAAGGCAAAAAAGCACAGCACATACCAGATACAAATAAGCAAGTGGTGTTTATTAAAGAACTGTGAATGTTGATCCCCCATGCTTCAAGGCACACTGCCTCTTCCACAGAAAACCTTTAATAAACACCACTTCCTTATCTGTACCTGATTTGCAATATGTGTTTTTTTCCCTTTTGGCATGGTCCACTTGACTACCAGGGATTTATATTATCTTCATCACAGGCATGGGGATTGGGGCAGGAAGGGAGGTTCACTAGGCTATGATGGATGATGCAACGTTTTACACAGGCTTCAGAGATGCCTGCAGGGGGACTACAAGCAACCTGTTAGCATTTCAAAACTCATCTGAATATACCAGTGCTTAGAACATAAGAAAAGTGTTGGCAGATGGGGACCGTGTGATCCATCTAGTCTACCCATGGTGGCTACCCCCCTCCCCTGGTTGTGTTTTATTCTAAATTGCCCACATTGCTTATCCCATGTGAGCTTGAATCCTTTCACTTGCTTTATGCATGCAGATACCCCTAGTTCACATGCACAAGTGGTAGTCATTTGCACTCAGTCACTGCCAGACTAGTGCCACATGCACTGTGCCGTTGAATATGGCATTGAGCATGCTAATAGTCTGTTTAGTGTGCAAGACACAATTAGTGTGACACTAAACCTGTTTGCACTGTGCAAACTGTTCCAATATTCTGGCTGGATCTCAATCTGGGCAGCACACAGCCTTTTTTACTCAGTAATGTTTTATCGGCATGTCTCATTGGATACAATACAGTATGTTTGTGAACTGATTTAAAATCAGTTTACTTTTGTGACATGCCTGTTTTAGGAAAAACATTTCTCTGCCCTTGTCCATTTTGTTAGATTTTCACTCTTTTTTCTCCACATATGTCTCTTCTAGTTCTATATACATGGAATAGTTTACAAAAATTTTAGTGGACCACTTAATCAACAATTAGATATACGTCTGTACTATGATAAATAATGCTTGAAGTCATGTCAGTGGAAGCCTAATGTTGGTATTTTACAGCATAGATATATCAAATATTATTTCCCCCAAGGAGTTTGTTTAGCAAAATGTTTCACACTACTGAACTAGCTGGAAAGTTTGGTCACTTACAACTCCTTTGTCTTAATTCACCATTATTCTGTTTTTCTGTCCATGAGCTTTAAAAGCATCCAGTCTATTTTAGTTTGGCTGGGACTTAGCCATGATTTAATGATGCTGCATATATAGTTTGTGACTTTAAATTAATAAAATAAACATGTTTGTGAGAACAAATTATAGTGTTTCTGTCATATGGATAATTTCGTGACAGGGATGGAATGGAAGCAAAAGAAACAAACTCTGTTCAGAGTCAGCACAGCTGCTTCAGAGTGGTGAGCACAAGTAAAACAGTACTCAGAGTTCCCGCTGAGGCTGACACCGTACTTGTGCAGTACTTACGCATGTGCAGTGACCGATAATTGCGCATGTGTGAGAAAGAGCCTGCTATACCCAAGATGGCCACTATGACAACAGTGTGCATGCGTGAGTATCACTGACTGCATATGCCAAAATACTCACGCATGCACTATGAGCTCGCAGCACACATCTTGGGCATGTTGGGGTCTTGCGGAACTGACAAGTTTCCATAAAATAGTGCTCCAACTGAGATGAGTGGCTAGGGTGGCCCCAGAGGGCAGGGATGGTGGAGAAATAATCCTACGGCACTGACTGCACCACTGTGGAAGGCCACAGTGCTGAAACAGGTCATGTGCTTCCAGAGTCCCTTTTCTCCTCTCCTAGCAATATATCTGTGGAGCTCTGCCCATGCAGCCATAAAAATGGCTCTTTTGACATGGAGTTAGACCTGAGCTTTGATGAAGCTAAAGAACTTCTTAAATCAAGAAAAATGACTGCAATAATATCTTGAAGTAGTTCAGATTAAACAGCATGTGTTCACTTCATAGAGGATAATGTAGGGTCTTTGGTTAATAACCACGCTGTAAACACTTCAAGAGGTTGCCATGACATCATTGTAAACATCAAGAGTGAAGCTCAAAAGGTTTTCAGATGTCATGTTAAACTCAAGAAGCGTTTTCAGCGCAGTTGTTAACCAAAGACCATACCTTATATTTTATAGTGTATGGGCTACCAAGATTGTGTAATCGCAGATTGAATGACTTTATTTTACTGAATTACTTTACAGAACTTTGATTGTTGTGAGCATTCCGTTTTGTTATCCCATTGATATGACATACTCAAGAAGGGTTAACATAGAGGATAATGTATGGTCCTCTATCGGTAACCAGTCAGTTAACTGTCGAGAGGTTGCCAGGGCTACCGTGTAAACCTCGAGAGCGAAGCTCGAGAGGTTTACCTCACCATGGCAACCTCGAGATGGTTAACATTGACCAGTTGCCGAAAGAGGGACCATACATTATTTTTTATAGTGTACGGTCCCACGTAAAAAGGCTGCTTACTTTTTGCTAACTAGTCACCCGCTCGCGGCGTTCAGTCGCTTCCTAACTGCTGCTGTTCATCCGTCTGCCCCGCTGAAAAAGCGCATGCGCAGACTGTCATTGCGTTGTTAACCCATCACGTGACGCAGGCATCGATAGGTTAACAACATGTCTACGTCACATCGATAGGTTAACAACCTTAGGAAATGATGATTTCCTAAAGTTAACAGCGTTCTACCATACATTATAATGGAGTGGTGTCATACTGATGGCATAACAAGGTTGTAATTTGCTTGATTTCAGTTATTAATAAGGGCTTCACATACATTATTAATAATTAAGCAACTGACCATTTCATCTGTTATGTTTTTATGTGCTAGTATAAACTATTTGTGCAGTAAAACAAGTGGGCTTCACCTTTGCTTTTCACACTGCTAGTAAAATTAAATCAATAGAATTCTAGCATTGTGATGTCCGAAACTGCCAACCCCTTGGGAGCCCAATGTATTTTAATGAGAATCTAAAAATATTTTTCCGTCTTTTTCAAAAGCAATAGATACTTCTTTCAGCAACAAACTTTGCCCTTTATATGTTTGTCCTATTGTGATTCATCTCTATGATTCTTACAATGTTTTAAAACAGTAATTGGCTTATATTTTCTTCTTGCCATGTAAAATCTGGGTAGGAAGAAAATGTCACCTGCTAAATCATAACCAAAGGTCACAGGTTATGAATAGTCACATATTTCTTATAAATCTGTAATATTTTAGTGGAAGAATTATTTCTCTGTAAAAGACTGAAAACAGGTTTACAGTTTCCCATTGAAATACACTGCCAACCTTGCCAGTAAAGAATTTATGGCCTCACAATACAATAATTCAGTTGGATTCCTTTTTACTAATAGTTGGCAAACTAAAAATAATAAAAAGGTAAGTAAAGAAGCAAATAAAAGCAAACAAAAATAAATTACCAAGGTGTCTCAAGGTTCCAAACCTTTAAGCTTTAAGATATACATCCTTACTAAGCACTTGCTCTTTAAGGGCATAAATGAGCTGTTTGTGGAGGCTCATTATATTTCACTGCCATCTGGAAGACTGGAGTTCACGTGTGAGCCCTTTCATCCCACTCTGAGGTTAGCCGATGACAAGGACCTCAATTATTTTTTATGTAGAATTGCTAAATGCCAGGATATCCAAATGTGGGTAGGTGCCTAGTTCTGAAGTTGGTACAGGGAGACTGTTACAACAGCAGCAGTAAAGAAGCTAGCAGTTTCTGACTAAGGGCCTGGTCCACAAATAAATCCCTGAAGAAGCCTCACTGAGAGGTGAAGCGCTGGGGTACTGTTGTGCCACACTCGCAATACACCATTTACTTCCTTTGTGTTACTTTGCCAGAGCTTGTTTTGCTACCTTTCAGCTCACAGCTTGTGGCGTGCCTTCCCGTCTACTTGTTGTAGATTCGATTTGGTTCTGAAGTGCATCCTCCTCCCTGTGCCTGGCATGTTAAGGTGATGAAGGGCAGATGGGCACTAATCAGGGGACAAGCATGAGAGTGAAGTGAACATTAATGGTCAGGACAGCAGCAAGAACTGGAGCTGGGGGGACATTCCAACCCAACATGGCAGCTCTGACTGTGAGCAGACTTCATGCCTCTGTTCTTTCTTTTCATATATATTTTGTAGCATTTTTTCCCCATTTTTCTCCCTATAACCCATCCTCCTACCTTGGACACACATGTGCATGTGGAGGCAAGTGCACGCCACATCTCACAGTGCTCTCCCACTAAATGTCATCCCTTCTGCTTACACTAACCACCGGTTCCCCACCCAGTGGCAGCAGGACTAGAGGGGATGGCAACCACCCTGGGAGAGGAGAATTGTCTTCCAGTTGCTCAATCCTGCTCCACCCCTCGTTCTTGCTCCCTAAAGACCCAAGTCTGTTCTCAAACCCCAGTCACTGGCATGGCACGAGGTAAGGCATCAATTGCTTCAGCCCTCTGCACCACCGGGTGAGCTGATGCCTCTGTTGTAAATGAGAAATTGGGCTGATTTCATTGTTCAGACAATCTGACTGCATGCAATGTCAGTAAAGGAGCACACATTTTTCCTCTCTGCAGGACTGCTAAAAGTGGCACACAAATAAAAAAAGAATTTTGATTACGTGGGAGAAACTTATTTTTTATATCAGTGCTTAGGTAATCATGTTCAGCCAAATACTTTAATTATGAGATTAACAAAGTGCTCTTAGAATGCTGGCAATCAATCAGATTGCAGAATACATCAGACCCCATTGTTTAGATATTGTATAATGGACTGACTTAGCAGCAGTAGTGGACATCACTCTAACATGGAGCAGTAGACTGGTCAACACCCCATGCAAACACTATACAGTGATAATATTTTAATCACACGTGATACTAGAGATGCATTTGCGTAATCTGGAATCAGTTTTCAGAAAACTTCAGGAACAATATTTGTAAATCAAAAAGGAAAAATCTTTTAAGATGGCATGCCTTAATTGGGATATAGAATTGATACTGATAGTACTCACACCATGGAAGAAATAAAACAGAGGCCGTCACCCAGGTCCACATTCCACCTAAATCAACTAAACTGACATGATTTCTCGCATTATTGGAAGTTTATATCAAACTTGGACATTTTCATAAAGCCTATGACAACTGTTACTGAAGAACCCAAAATGAGGCAGGTCAAAAGAGGGCAGATTAGCTTTTAAGCTCACAAAAAGTAATTCTGTCTCTCTATTCCTTGTGGTGATGCATTTTGATGCTTCATTGTGAATAATGATTTTATGGCCTCACCACTTATGGGTGCTGTAATATCTAGTAAAATATTAGATGGCAATGAAAGACATATAGCATAGGAATCCTGGTCTTTGACCAAGAGAACATAAGGATCAACACAAACTGAAAATGAGAATCTCTG
Organism: Neoceratodus forsteri; assembly: GCA_016271365.2. Taxonomy (NCBI): domain Eukaryota; kingdom Metazoa; phylum Chordata; order Ceratodontiformes; family Ceratodontidae; genus Neoceratodus; species Neoceratodus forsteri. The sequence continues at coordinate 92,918,505 of CM028136.1, forward strand.
AGTAATGTTTGGTATTATGGAATTTCACAGATCATATCGAATTCATGCTGGTTACAAATCACCAACCACTACATAGAATCCTTGGTGGCATCTTGTGGTTGTCTTCATTGGTAGCAGCTAGGTTGCAGGGATGATCAAAAATTATGGCTGCATAACAAAATAGGGTGCAATGCAAATATTTAGTTCAAAGGATTCACCAGGATTCCGGTGTGCTTTACAGCTCCTGGCGCCTAATGTCAGAGAAACGCTGTCTGTTCATATCTTGTAACATTTGATTCTGCTGTTTTAGAAGTGGAAGGGATTGTATCTTTGTTTCTCCCGTTCCCTTCCACTTCCTGGTGGATCACTCTGCCCATGATCTGCCCCCACGCTCAGGCATGTAATGATGTGCACCCAGGAAGAGCACGGGGATGGGCTTCATTAAAGTCTATGGGAGGCAGTTTTAACAATGTTTTTATATATAATAATAATGGCCATTTGGGGATTAATCAAGGGCACCAGCCAACTAAGAAGAGATCAGGTAGGGTCTGCAGATAGGTAGGGTAAACTGGACAGTCTGGATGGACCAAGCAGTCCTTATCTGCTGACAAATTCTGTTTTTGTTTTTATGTTTCTATCAGGCAAGAGTAAGTGTAAAAAATGGTTAAGCACTATACATTTATTGAACAGTCTGATTCATACATGATGTTGATTTAAAGCCTTTTGCAGTTGTAAAATTTTAATGAACTATTGAAAACATTTGTATTTTGTGGGGTTTTAAATTGATAATCTTTCATATTTTCCAATGGTAGCTACTGAGCAAGCTGAATGAAAATCATTGTGGTATGGTAACAATGAAAGCACTTGCCTCTTCAGTAGTCACATTTGGTAGTTAGAAATACATCTAGACACTGAAACAGTGGTTAGACAATGTGGAATATTTCTTAAACTTAGACACATATAGGCCTGAATCATCTCTAAATATGCTTTGTCCAGGAAGTAAGAGTTTAATGAAGACTAATAACCCTAAATTTTACTTTCATATGATCTCCTCTAACATTGTTCAGGGATATGTTAATAGGTATAATCTGAGGCACAATGTTGAGTCAAATGGGCTTGACTATAAATTAAATTAACTATTTCAGAACTAACTTAACCAATTTCTCTACTTTTCAATCACTCCCTTAGATTCAGTATTTTCTCTGCAAAATAGAAATTGGCTACACTTAGACCGATTTTTAAAAGTGGCAATATCAACAAAGTTGTTAATTATAGACCTATCTCCCTATTGTCTCCCCTCTCCAAAACATTTGAGCAAATAATTTTTGCTCAGGTCATAGCCTTCTTGGATGATTATAAAATAATTTCAGAGACACAGCATGGTTTCAGGACTCAGCCAGAATAGCACTGTGACAGCCTTGGTGAGGTTAACAAGCAGTATACAGAGTGCCATTGACAAAAGCCACTTTGCTGCTGGAATTTTTGTGGACCTCACCAAGGCTTTCAATTTGGTAGATCACTTCTTGTTATTAGACACACTGACTAAAAGTCACTTTTCAGTCAATACCATCAAATGGTTTTCAAGTTATCTTACAGAAAGATACCAAGTGACCTCTGTAACTGGATGCACCTCCGACCCCTTACTAATATACTGTGAAGTACTGGAAGATCCATTTTGGGTCCCCTTTTATTTACACTATTTCTACATTCCTTGCTAACATCCTATAAGTATTTATTTATTAACTGTTGTTGATCAGGTAGGTGTGTTAGGCAAAACCCTGCCTATTTTCAAGCACGACCGTGGAGAGTACAATTTACGTAGACGAAACAGGACAGTGGTAAAGTACAAAGCAATATAATGCAAAACCAATTTGATATCCATGCAGGGATAGTCAGGAAAAAACACACATTTAGTAGTAGCCATCCTCGCAGGGATGGAAGGGAAAAGGGTAACAGAATTAAGCAAATACATTCAACAACTTCAGAGAACAAGAAAACTAGAGTAGGTAAAAGCTAGAGAATGGGAGGGGGTTAGTGGCAGTCACAGGAATCAGGTGCATGTAGGTGGGAGAAAGGTGCAGTTTTGAAGGAGGACTGAGATTGGAAGCACTTCAGACTGGGAGGTACAGAGTTCAGAAGTAATTTTGTATGCAGATGATGTGACAATAATAAACATCAACTCAGATGTAAATAAAACTATTGATCAAGCACAAACTGATTTTAACTCACTCCAGACATGGTTAATAAATAAAAAGATGGTTCTCAATACCACAAAAATGAAATGTATGATATTTGCAGGTCCAAGGATGGCCAGGCCTATAGGAAAAGTGATATGTGACTTTAATGGTAACATATTTGAATGAGTGAATGGTTTCAAGTACCTCAGTGGAAGCATCGATGAGGCCTTGACCTTTGAATATCACACTGAAACAGCAATTAAGAAGGTTCACCAGAGGTTGGTTACCCTTTTTAGGATTAGGAATTGTTTGACCCCAAAGACCAGGAGACTTGTAGCTAACAGTTTCCTGTTCTGTATGGTAGACTACGGATTTATTGTTTACTATGTTGACAGTGACTCTGCTATTTCAAAGCAGAGAGTGATCTATAATAGTATACGCAGATTTATTACCATTTTAACAATATATACCCATCACTGTGATCTATATTCTGCTGCCAGCTGTTTGTCATTGGATAACAGATTTAAGTCAAATGTGATTATGTTAATGCATAAAACTTCTTTGGGTTTACTCCCTAAAATGATTTCAGCCTTAAGACTAATAAGTTCCCTGCTTCAAAAAATCTTGTAGTCAGCTGTCTCTTTTATATAATGCTGCATTGTACTATAGCTCCCTCCCAGTAGAGATTAGGGATATCAATTCCTTTTCAGCTTTTAAAGGACTAGTTGATGATTATTTATGTCTAAAAACTAAGTGCCAATGTTTTGATACTTAATGAATGAATTGATTTTGTTCATACCCATATGTGTAACCAACTGTGTTTTATGGTTGTATGTTAAATGTGTCCCTAATGAAAATGGGCATTTATGCCCATTGGCTTACAAGTTAAAAAAAATTAAAAATGAACAATGAAACGAAATTTACCAGAATTACCATAATATGTGAGCTACAGTGCCTTTTCACCTATGGAGGGTGGCTGTGAGACAAAGGTAGAGAGGGCAAGTAGATTTTGTAGAAAAAGACTGACGAGAGATGTCTTGTTGGCACAGTGGTAGGGCTTCTGCTCATGATGACATCAACCCAAGTTCAGTAATGAGCTCAGGTTACTGGAGGGTCAGTGAAGGTGAAGAGGATCGAACATCCCACACACTGCTCTCTTCCTCTGGGAGGAAGGGTGGGGCAGCTGCTGGAGTTTGACTGACCCCTGGCGGAGGCCAGGAATTTTATGGCCATAGCTAGGCAGTGCCAGGAGGTAAGCCAAATGTGTGGCATATGTGCCATCACATCATTGCATGACATGCCTCCCCAGGGCAAAAATCATTTGGAAAAAAACAATCTGACCAACCACATGGATGTCCATCCTGCGCCACAGGCCAAGTGCTGCTGACCATAAACTCCTGGCTCCTATGTACTGAATGAATCTCCATAAGGGGTAGGACCCCCAGTGGCCCTGCCCTGGGGGCAAGCCAGGGTTCCCAGAAGTTGAGGTAGATTGGCAGTGATGGGGGGGGTGGATGCAGAGAATAGGACCGATATATGACAGATCAGATGGAACCACAAAAGCATATTAAATTAAAAGAAAAAAGATTGACAAATGTTCTTAGTGCTCATTGTCACTAAAAATACCACCAACAGTTTAATCTGGTTCAGTATCAGTTGGCATCCATCTGTATCCTCTCCCTGGGACGAGGCTGAAAATAGGCAGAATTGTCTAGTCCTTTCCTAGTCAACAAAAGCTAGATAAATAAATAAACACATGCTGAACAAACTGACTGTCGCACTAAGGAGGGCTTGTAATGTCATCAAGCATGAGTGTGAAGCTCGAGTGTTCTGTGATGGGACCAGCCCTTCAAGGTGTAAGAAACAGCTTGTTCTGCACACCGGGGGTTGATGTGGGGGGAGAGGGTTATTGTTTATAATACAATGTGAGCCTCTTTGTTAAAATTAAAAGAAATTAACATTTACTGGTTTCTTTCAAACAGAGCTGGTCAGTCTATATTCCATCTAGATGTAATATTAGTATTTCATCTAGATGGAATATAACTGGTCTGTTTTTGCTTTCAGTTGCTGCTGATTAGTGAAGTCTTTGAAAGAAAGCTGATCAGTAGTATCTGTGAAAGGTTGTCTAAATATACCAATGTTTAGAACAACTATTCAGAACCATGAGAAAAAGAGGCTCAAAGTGTATTATATAGAGAATAATGCCCTCACTGGCATGTAGAACAAGCCGATTCTCACACCGAGGAGGGTTGTGATATTATGAGAGCAACGCCTGAGTGCTCTGTGATGGCACTGGCCCTCTGATGTGTGTGTAGCAGCTTGTTCTGCACTTCGGGTTGTTGGTGGTGGTGGTGGGGGGTGGTGGTGTTTATAACACAACGTGAGCCTCTTTTGTAAAATTTGAAAACTTGAGATTTGTTGCTTTCTGTGAAACAAAGCTGGTTAGTCTCTTTCGGATGAGACGTTAAACCGAGGTCCCATCTGCCTGGATTGGTGGGTAGTTCAGGTGGATGTTAAAGATCCCATGGCACTTATCGAAAAGAGTAGGGGAATTTCCCCGGTGTCCTGGCCAAATTTCCCTCAGTCACTAAAAATACCACCAACAGTTTCATCTGGTTCAAGCTCAGTTGGCATTCATCTGTATCCCCCTCCCCCGGGTCGTGCCTGAAAATAAGCAGGATTTGCCTAGTGCACTTACTCGGTCAACAAAAATGAAATAAATAAATTAATAGTCGATATTTTGTCTAGACAAAATATCTGTATTCCAACCCGATGGGATATTGCTGATCTGTTTTCACTTTCAGTTGCTGCTCATTAGTGAAGTCTTCCAAAGATAATTAGCAGCTGCTGCGAAAAGTTGGCCTTAACATTATAACATTTAGAACAATATTTCAGAACCACCAGAAAAAGAGGCTCAAAGTATAGTATAATACTTTTTGCTGTATCTGGTCTTCCAGAGAAAGCAGTTTCTGATAATGTGTCACTCTTTGCTACTTGGGAGTTTTTGCAACTAAATTTGGTCAGTCACACTAAATTTATCATCTTGCATGCTGTGGTGTTGCTCAAGTAGTACTCAGAATCTGTCAGGTCACTGAATTAGTTATCCCCTGGTTTCTTAAATTATAATATTTTTTAGTGTTTCTGGTATGTTGAAAGTAAGCTTCACTAATTCTCCAAGGTTAAAAATAATATGGTTTGTAAATGAGTATAAAAACATTCTTAGTAACTCAGTCCCTGTTTTAGAGGGATTTCCATGATTCTGCATGTACTGACCCTTTCTGGCTGCCTAGGCTTGGGAGGCAAACCAAGATCACTAACATTAGAAGCATCACCCACCATGCTGTATTACTAGGCTAGCCTCGGCATATCTCTTTCCAATTACAAAATGATGCTCTGAGGGGTACTCCATTACAGAATATTCTAAATCACTTTTTATTACACCATAATTATAATAAAATGTGATACAATGAAGTACCTTGTAATACATATGGAGTATCCAATGGCCTGAGTCAGAATATGTCATTTATCATAATGAGTGAGGGAGCAGGGCAATAATTGTCATAAGTAAGTTATGTAAGTCCTGCCCTCTCGCAAGTCATGATATACAGTGTGACACATTCAGAGTCAGGCCATTTAGTGTCCAATTTACACAATGCACTTAAAAAGGTAAAGCTTTTTAAATATGCTCTTTTTATAAAGATTTAACTTTTTCATTTTGATTTTGATATCACTGCTCTGTTATGAGAGCAACAGAGCCATTGTGAGGTGATGCCAGGCATTGTTTAAGCTGCTTCTCTCATTATTAAGGGCTCCATTACAACCTGTTGAAGTTGAGATAAATGGCCAAAATGAAGACAAATGATGTATATTAATTCAGAATATTTCAGTGACTAAAACAAATCATCTATCTGTAAGGTTTGACTATCGCTGACATTGTATAAAATAAGATATGTTATTTATAGCATTTGAATTATCACATCACTTTGGGAATGAGAAATCAGTATTACTGTACAGGTGCAACCAAGCACAAAGTTGGATTTTTGAACTCAGACACAAAATGCTTCAAGTGTTCATGGATTTCAAAAATGTTCCTTTCTCAGCCTTAATCAAAGCACCAGAACATTCAAGTTTAATCATGTCAGCAAAGATGTTAATGGTAGCTAGTATATTTAACACATTTCCAGCCACAAGCTAAATTCATCAACCTGGGGGTCCAGACTGAGAATGCTTAATGGTTTCCAGTAAGATACTACATGCAACCCTCAAGCAATGTCCTTCAAATCAAGCTGCCGCAGGCATGAGCACATTAAGAATGCTTTCCTCTTCAGCAATGTAATCATGTCTGCTCAATAAGCTTCCTGCTGTTAGTTTGGGTAATGCATTCAGTATGTTTAAAACTGAAATATTAAATGTAAAACTTCAAACTTGATTTTGCATTTAGTGTTGCAGAATTAACATATGCCCATGATATGTGATAGCAACTGCATTTATTTGATAAAAGTAGTAAGCCATGTGTAATATGTTACTGATGCATTCAAAGGCAGTAGGGATCTCATTTGTGCTTTAATTTTCTCAGCAGTTATTTGCTTTTTTTTTTTTACCTTAAATCTTTATTGAATCAAAAAAGGCATAAAAGAAATAAAGTACTTCAACAGCAACCAAAAGGAAGAGAACACAGTTACAGCATTAAAGCAACAAAACAGTACAGTACAGTCAGTGACATAAAATATATATATATATATATATATATATATATATATATATATATAGTTTCAATTATTTGCTTATTGTTCCTTGTTCATAGTTAATTGCAGAGCACATAAATAGTGGTGGATCTCTGCAGGGCTATACAGGAGAGATGCAGTATACTATTTTACAATTCACTACAGACTGGCTTTTGTGGAAAATGTTCTTTTTCTACTGCAAAGTAAGTCCAGATGCAGCATAGATCTGTTTCTGTACTACAGTAGGTTGCAACAACTAACTTTTAGAATGGATATAGTCAATTTCTCTTGTATGCATACTGTTGAGGATAGCAATACTTGGCTCCCTGATGAAGCTCTAGCAAGTGAAAAGTCCCAGGGAACCTATTTGGTTCATGTCTTTGTACTTTTTTTGTCAACTAGAGTCTCTGCCAATAAATTTAATTTTTTTATTTATTTGAAATGTTTCACCAGGAAAAGCACACTGAGCTGCAGTATTTCATTTCCAGATGTGCCGAGGGGGCATATGGGATAAGCAAGATACAGAGTTACAAAATAAATATAGCATTTTAGGCTGATAGGAAGACAGTACATGTCATCAACTGTGGACTAGATAAGAGTATCCAGTTTATATGTACACTCATATAAGCTTAATAGTAACATTTCCTGTACATTAAACCAAATGTTATATACATGCACAATATGCTATAAATACATTTCCATGAATGCACTCACTTGGGTTAGTGGCAAGTCCAAATTGTTTTAGCTAATACTTTAAGACAATTGGGGTAAGAAATGAGGTCATTTGACAGGCTAAGGGAAAGAAAGGGGAAATGATAGGACAGACAAAGGGGCCTGTACCCCTTTGGGATACAAGAATCCCACAAGGGAATTGCAGAGAATTAAAATAAGGAGATTGGACAGCCAAGTGAGCCTGAACCCCTTGTGGACCCACAAGGGTGAGGACAATTCTTGAAGCCAGAACCCAGGCTAGTGTACAAAGTTAGTTACAAGCCAAGTGAGAGGAGGAAAACAGTTGAAAGAGAAAAAGGAGGGAGGGTTAGAAGCAACTGCAGGGTGGAGATATGTAATGTCAGAGGAAATGGGATAGAGAATGAGTAGACTGGGCAGAGTGCATGTCTAAGGGAAGGGATTACAGATGCTTGGGAAGTGATAAGAGAAGATGGCACATCCAGATGAGGAGTACCGGGATGAGGGTGAGGGTCCTATGGGGGGGTAGGTGGGACAGAGGTGAGGGAGTGGAGCTAGGGTGGCAGAGAGCCAAGCCAGTACTTCCCAATTAAAGAGGTGCTATGGGCAAGACACCTGGCACTGAGAGGGGAAGGTAAGTGAGGTGTAGAGAGCACAGTGGTGACTACTAGGTGGACAGTTGAGAGCAAAACAGCAGAAGGAGTTGAAGAGAGTGTCCAGTCTGTAAAGGGTGGATTTGGGGGTGGAACTTTAAACTTAGTCTCCAAAGTCAAAGATAGGGAGAATCATCTTCTGGACGATCTCTCTCCGTGTGGGGGAAGGCAGCTGCGGTGTCTGTACAGAGAGCACTGAGTTTTGGAATTAGCTTTTCATAGATTGTGCCCACATGATCAGCAAAGTCAAGGTTCCTATCGAGCCACAGCCTGAGGTATCTGAAAGAGGAGACATCTTCCAGCAAGGAACCATCGATGGTATGGAAGAAGGGGTTGCATCAAGCCTGGCAAGCTTTTGTCTGGTGCCAAAGGTCATAGAGACCATCTTTTTGGCATTTAGGGAGAGTTGATTTGAGCTAAAGCAGTGCTGGACATTGTTGAAGTCCAGCTGGAGTCTGGTCACCACCTCCAAGGGGGAGGTACTGGAGGTGTACAAAACAGTGTCATCTGCATGCAAGTGGATACTAACAGATGAGCAGGCATCAAGTAGGTCATTTAGGAAAATGGAAAATGGTATTGGACCAAGTACCGAGCCTTGGGGAACACCAATGTTAATGGAGAGGGGGGGAGAGGGAGTTGCCGACCCTGACTGACTGGGGCCTACCTATGAGATATGACTAGAACAAGCGAGTGATGGATTAAGAGAGGCCCACCACAGCCAGCTTGCTGAGGAGAATGGAGTGGGCAACAGTGTCAAAGGCCTTGGCCAGATCTACGAAGATGGTGGAGGTGGTGTGTTCCTGATCCATGCCAGAGAGAATGGAGTTAGTGTTCTGGAGAAGAGAGGTGGTGGTGAAGTGGGCCTTACAGAAACCAGACTGGAAAGGGGGTGAAGAAGGAAGTGGAATCAAGGAAAAGAGAGAGCTGTGCCTGAGTCAAGTGCTTTTGAAGTTTAGCCAGGATTTGAGACTTTACTTGGGAGACTAAGCATAATTTTTGAGTTTCCTTTCCTTCCATGTGCACTGCTCCTTTGATCTGGTTTCCTGTGTCTGGGGATTGCTGTCCCCACATTAGCAATAAATAGCCAGCACTGTGATGTGCAAGCCCATGTTTGCTTTTTGTGTCTTATTCATTTTAACAGCCTGCAATAATTCACTGTCTCTTTGCATTCCAGGCAGGGAAGGATAATCATGCAGCAGTACCTCACTCTCAGTGGAGAGCACAGGTTTCCTGATTTTCTCAGTTGATTGGCAGAAAGCAGACTGAGTGTGCAGGACTGCTTCTACCTTGTGTGCTACATCTACAGCACCATTTAGTACCTAATTTCACACCCAGTCTGAACAATTACCACCTCAGTCAAGTCAGAATACCAGGAAAAGAGGCAAAAAAAGTTGCATGTTTATTGCTGTAGCTGCTGTCCCATGTATGTGATACCATATTATGTTTTTTTTGCTGTATGACTCTCCCGGGGGGGGGGTGGGATACTTTGGTTTGTGGTTTGTTCTTGTTTACTGTTTGTATGGTTTGTATATAACATTTTAATAACATATATTTATAAAAAAAGAAATGTTCTATGCATAAAATAGCAAAATGAGCAGCATAAAATTAAACATTTGGGACTGAAGACAAATGTGCATACTGTAGCTTTGAAAATTGCATACAAGTGGATCTGACTATAATCTCCACAATTGACATTTACATATAAGCTATAAATACAGTCAATTAGCAACTTACACATAGAACTCCTGCATTCTTGCAGTACATAAATGACACATTCTTTACAGTAGTACATGATGCTTAAGCATTGCGGCATCAAAATCAAGATTGCTAGGAAGGGTAGTTTTCTAGAAACAAAGAAAGCAGGTTTTCATTCCTTGCTCAAGACAAACTAAGACCTATTGCAGTAAACAAGGTGTATAAACCCTTCATGACATTGCACTATATGATCAGGAAGGTTAAGAACAAGAGATGCAACAGTCTAAAATAATTGCTTCTTCCCTGCAATCTAGCTTTTGTAGTCAATTGCTCACAATCCTTTATGAAGCATTAAAATGTTCCTTTCAACTTATGTGAATTAAAGCCTTCTTACTTTAGGTCTCTAACCTGTACCTACAATACAAACTCTCTCATACTGTCTGAATTGCAACTCCCTGTACTTGGAAGCATTCCATCTGCCTCTTGATGGCAGTGTTGCACTGCCAAGTTGCTTCCCACTTGGTCGCTCTGAAATAGCTGAAGTTATCTAGACTGCTAAACAAACATTTTCAGTTTTTGACTCAGATATTATTACACAGTTTTCAGTCTCCCCAACATATTTTACTGGCATTGTTCTCAAAACTCTCAGCAATATTTGCATATTCATAAACATGAATATGAGCTACCATATTAAGGAGTTGTTTGAGAAGGACATAGAGCTTTTTCCATGAATTCTGAATAAGAGCTACCATATTAAAGAGTTGTTTGAGAAGGACACAATGTTCTTCCCTGATCTTAATGTATTACATCCTTCCTCACTGAATTTTTTTAATGAGAAAGAAATATTACAATTTGTAAAAAAAATGAGTTCCAATTTCCTTGTACGTACATGTGTACATCCGTACTTATGTGTGTATGTATGTATCTGTCTGTCTATAGCTAGCTAGCTATCTATCTATCTATCTATCTATCTATCTATCTATCTATCTATCTATCTGTCTCTCTAGGGGTGAGTGCTGCTCCTATTTCTTTGCATTTGGTATACACGTTGGAGCTAGGCACCAGAGCACCTTGCAGTGAGCCTTCTTCAGAAAAATAAAACTTACTGTACCAGTGCTGGCACTGTTACCTGAACAAAAACGGTCTGGCACATATGCTGATATTGAAATTAAAACTTACCAGCACTGATACTGTTACCAGAACAAGAACTTACTAACATTGGTACTGTTATCAGAACTAAAACTTAACCAGCATTTGTACCGATACCAGAGTAAGAACTTACAAGTGCTGGTGCTGTTACCAGAACTAAGACATTCCATCACTCTTACTGTTACCTGAACTAGAACCTACCAGCGTTGTTACCATTATCAGATAGCTAGCTAGCTTTGTATATATAGATAAATAGATAGATCGATAGATAGATAGATAGATAGATAGATAGATAGATAGATAGATAGACAGACAGATAGATAGATAGATAGATAGATAGATAGATAGATAGATCGATCGATCTACACACAGACAGGCAGGTAGGAAGGTAGACCAACTGACAGACAGACAGACAGATAGATGGATAGAGAGATGGATAGATATATGTAGATAGATATTTTATTTAAAATATCTTTCCATAGTTCAAGGTACTATACAATTCAAAAAGGAACAGAAAATGAAAACCAGTTTGAAAGACAATACATTCTTTTTTGAAAATAGTGTACTTTTGTTGATTGTAAAAACATATAGTACATGAACAAATGTAACACAGGACATGTATTTGTTTGCCTGCCCCATCAACATTCAGGGTGTCAGGCACAGCTGTGCCAGCTGATACAGAAGAAGTTAATACAATGAGTACTGTGGGCTGATTAATTCAGATTGTGATAGACAGTCATATAGATATTCACATCAGTTACAAAAAGATGCCTGGCCAGGCAACTAATAACAGTGCCTCGAGCATAGCCCACCTCCATTGGTACCGACCTTGTGTATTCCTCATGCTGTGCATCATCTTTTCAGGTCATAATATCTCAGCGATGGCATTGTGCCCTTCCTGGTAGGTAGGTAGATACATACATCTTCATCTAGCCAGTGCTTTAGGATAAGCTTTTCAGCTTCTGCAGAGATGAGGCATAGATGGAATTTTCCCTGTCCCATTACTGTCTCTAGGTTGCTCCCTATGATTTATTTATTTATTGAAATTTGTTGACCGGGTAGACCCCCTGAGACAACAGGGTCCCTTTTTCAGAGGTGGCCTGGAATTGATTACATTTAATAAAGACATCAAAAGCATACAAGAGACAAAGGCAGAGCATTAATTACATTGAATGAATGCATCAAAAACCATACAGGAGACACAGGCAGAATCAGGCAACAGTAATGGTACTCAGTTATACAGAGTTAATAAACAAGGCCATCAACCACAAATCAATTACAGCAGCAAGACATATCACAAGCCAGATCTGAGGGTTGAAGGCATTTTCTAAGCCCAGTAGTGGGTCTAGCTTAGTCTGAATTACATCTCACAAGGGTCTGGACTTGGGGCAATCCCAGAGGATGTGTTTGAGGGTGCCTCTTTCCCTGTTACATCTACAGCAAGTGTCAGTTTCTAGATGTTTCATTTTGTGGAGCTTTATAGGGGAAGACAACAAGCTTATTAATTCACAGTTGCTATGCCACAATTTATTTCTGACTTCAGAAGTGGATAGTTCAGTGAATACATTTTGTCAGTATTTACATATGTCATGTTCTGTGGACATGGTTAGGGCCAGCAGTATTTTATATATTAAGGAGGCGGAGTGACACTGTGATGCTAACATTCCCAATTCATCCCAGGTGAGTAAACTGATGATGTTCCAGAGTTTTGGACCTTGGGAAGATGCTAACATATGCTGAGACAATACATTCTTATACATAGCTTAGTAGATAAGCTTGATTTCCACAAAATTTTCAGAGGTAACCACTTTTCCACTGGTTATGGCCCTATTCATGAATGGGCTGGATGTACGCGTGGAACACACATAAATTGTCTGCACTGCCCCATCACCCACAAACATGCATGCACTGGCTGGCACTCACTATTGTTGGCCACCTGTTTGCACCCTCACTCCCCTGGATCACAGCCGTGCGGTGATGGGTTGTGGCTGCTCGGGGGCAGACTGTGGGACACAGGTGAGCATCCAATAGAATGCCCATCCTGGGTCCCATAGTGGATCCCCTACTGCTCATGACCAGGGGATCATGGGGAGGCATGAACCCTACTTGGAATAAGCAATGGGCATTGGCCTGAATGGCCTCCCCCAGTCCACCCAGGCAGCCCAATGGGCTGGGGTGGCTGTGTGCAGGGGGATCCCTTTGCTGCCATACCATCCTGGTAACCTGTGAGGGGATGCATAAATATTTATGGCAGGGTTCCCCCTCATGTACCATTTTCCACTCTGGCTCAGTGCACAGGGCCTTCATGCATGGTGCACAGTGCGGGAATGCCCCATGGAACACCTGAGCCTGCCACTGGCATGGTGCAACTGGCTGGGGGATTCAGCATGTAAGGCACTAGCATGGCTGTGGTGAATGCTTCTGGGGGTGTGCTGGACCCTGCTGTGCAGCATACAGACGTAAGCATGCCCAAGCGCTGCCCATATGTGGTGCATAGGCATTTGGCCATAGGGTCCTATATGAATAGACCCAATCAGCCAAAAATGAGCCTGAAAAGGCAGATTGAAGTAAACAAGTTTCTAAAAGAGTCTTAAGGAAGCTTAAAGAAAGGGTCATCATAATAACCATAGGGAACATGTTCCAAAGCCCAGGGGTAGCCACCCCAAATGTTCCCATGCTGATTTTATTCTGAATTTAAGACTTTAGGAAAATTGTTTGGTGATGACAAATTCATTGATCACACATTTTGTCTAAATTGTGCCTTTTTTAAAACCCAGTACAAAATGTGCAACTGGCTACTTTTAAGTGAGAAATACACATAAGTGCACTATTGTTTGTCCATATTGTGTAGTTTGTTTAAACCTATTGCAGTTTGGAATGTTTATGCACAAAATATGTCAAATGTCTCATTTGTGCTCTAATTGTTAATTTTTACAAACCCCAGATTTAAAAAGAAAATTTGCATTTTGCACAAAAAGAGAAGATTTAAGGGGGCATGATTCCAGTATTCCAGTATCTTAATCTTTCTATAACAGCACCAGACTAAGTGCTGCTCCTCAAGATGTGCAAAGATGAAAGGACAAGGGGGTATTCAATGTCATTGATAAGAGGAAGATTCAAGGTGAATGTCAGGGTGAACACTTGGGCCTGGATATTCAAAGGGGTTGTGCCGGTGCAACCCCGCACTGTGACCCAGTGGAATATTGAAAAGGCTGCCAGGCGCAGCGCAAATTCTGATGCACTAGGGGTGCAATGTTAATGTATGTGGCACAGATGCAGGGGACGTGCCCATGCATATGCAGCACATCCCAATATTCAGCCCGGGATGTGTGGCGCATATGGTGGCACAACCCTGCATTGCACCACGTAAAGGGGCTCAAAGTTGAGCCTGTGAATAGTAGGAACAATGCCTGACCACCCACAGGTGGGCTGCTATATTGCAGGGTGCAACACAGCAGCCACCAGCCGTGGGTGGCCACCCACCCACCTAGAACACTGTCCACAAGCACCCATAGCTCCCTGGAAGTCTAGAAGTGGTACCCCTCCAACCTGTGTCCTGATTGCTGGTAAATGTACCACATCACTTCCTGGTATTGATATTAAGGACATTTACCGGTGATTGGGGACATGGGGGGGGGTACCATTAGACTACCAGGGAATGATATTGAGGACATTTACCAGCAATTAGGGAAGTGGGAGGGAGAGGGGTACCATGAGACCACCAGGGTATTTCTTATGGCATTCAACGGTGATCACAGCTACGGGGCAGGGGATGCCCTGGGACCCCCTCTGCACACGTCAGTCTGTGCAGGGTGCCAGGTGCAATTTGCCAGACTGCCCTGTGCAAGACATGTAAATGGGGCCATAATGACATGCAAATGACCCCTTTTGTGCCTTGCATATATTATGGCCTCATTTGCATGCCCCCTGCTGAATATCACAGGTGATGCACCCAGTGCAACTGCTTTTGCACTGGTGCATCCCCATGCTCCCTATCCGTGGCTTGCCCTGATGCAGTGCCACTGTGCTGTGTGCAGTACCACTGCACCGTGCGCTGTCCGTACCATATTCAACGCTGCTAGGCACAGTTTGAATATCCGGGCCATGGAATAGACTGCCAGAGCAGGTGGTGTCAGCTGATACTGGAATGACCTTTAAGCTCAGACTTCTCAAGAACTTTGTTGAAAAGGGAGTGGCAGTACTTTCTCTGAGGTGGTGTTGGGAGGAGCACAGTGAACTGATGGTATTCCTTCCCCCAAACCTCTATGTAGACTGGAGTCAGTGAGAATGTAGTACTCTGTGACAAACAAGTCAGCTCAGTTCCGTTCAAAGTTTATTTGAGAGACTCTTGAGTCATTACAACATTTAAAACTTTTTAAATGTACAATAATAAATTCATAAAACAAAAAACAATGTACATTTCAATATAGAGTTTTTATCATATCCATATTTTATAAAAATAGGTCAAAAAACCTTACAAATATAAAAATCTTATATAGAGAAATTTTATTTCTGTAATGAATTTGTACCCTGGGGTGATGAATCTGCCCTTGCAATATAGTGTTAAACTTCATTTTGTGTACATTGTATAAATGAGAGAGAGATGGTACAACATATTTTTGAAAATCCTAATATAAATAGAATGTAGGACAGCAAAGGGTTCTGGTCTGGATACCTACACACTCTAAACAGCGTAATTGAGCCTATATTCCCATTTTTCCTAATAGGAAGCTAATTAGTATCTCAAGGGAATCAACAAAGTCCAAGATGGTAGCATCTTTCAGAAAAAGAGATGTGCAAGAACAAGGGGGAACAATTTGAAGATAGCGGGGGGATGGCTCAGAGGTAATGTGAAGAAGTATTTTTTCATGGAGAGGGTTGTGGATGCATGGAACAGCCTTTCTGAGGAGGTTGTGGAGTCAAAAACAGTGGGGGAATTCAAGAATGCATGGGACAGACATAAGGCAATTCTTGGGGGGGTAGGAGGAAGTAGGCTGTTGGTTAACTAGGATCTGCAGCTTATCCATTAGGTAGGGAAATGGGCAGAATAGGTGGGTCAAGCAGTCCTTATCTGCCATCAAATTCTATGTTTCTATGTTTCTATGTAATGCCCTGAACAAGCATGTCACACCTTACTGCATGACAACTTGGAATAATCACCTTTGAATTACATTATGTTCCTGCAGTACTCTGTAGCGTCACTGGCAGAAACTGTGATAAGAGTGCTGCATCTTGGCTGACTCCACTGCATGTACAGTGCCCCCCACCAGGATCAAACACTCTCATCACAGTTTCTGCTGTGATATCTCATAGAATACTGCAGGAACCTAATGTAATGCAATGGCTTTTACTCCAATTTGTTGTGCAGTAAACTGTGGCATCTCACACAGGTTGCTTGATCCTGATTGGCAGCGCTGTATGTGGTTAACAATACAGTACCAGTTCAGCCCTTACTATAGAGGTGCTACTGACCACTATAATGTATATATTGAAAACTTACTACATTAGAAATTAATATGTATATCCTCCTGGTGGTTTCTACATAATTAAGTGATAATATTCAGTTAGTTGGAGTATACAAAGCAAAAACTGGCTAGTTTGGATCATTAAACTCTGAGGCCAAAGGCATTTTATGTAGTCCACACCAGGTGGTTATTGCAAGTATATTCCAGTTAACTGAATGTTATTACTGTTATATAAGTTGGAGCTGGTTTTGATTTTTTATATATACTTTTAATGGTTTGAATATGTTTGAAGTAGAAGCACATATAATATACTTAAATAAACTGAGTGCAACTGACACATTAAAAATAGAAACTTAGGAAACCATGTACTGATGATAATTAGAGTGTAAAGCTGACAGCAGCAAATAAACTTGGAAATAAAATGCTGGCATCACTTACACTGTCATGGCGCTACCAATACATACTGTTGTACTTGCTTTGAATCTGTGACTGATCACGTGCTGCTGAGCTGCAGCTGAGTCTGTCTGAGATGTATGATGATACCAGGTATACACACAATTTAAGCTGTGTGGCGAGAAAAGACTATGGGAGGTGTCTAGCTGAATAATCAACTCTGTTTTTTTTTTGTAGACACACAGTAGTTTGTGGGTTAATAACTAATGCCTTTTCTGCATTGTGCTTGTTTAGAGCTGATACCTGTCGTATAAGTAAGTGACAACCCACAACAGGGTGTGTGGTTATTGGGGATTAGTCAAAACTAATTGTATTCTCCATAAAGTGCAAACCTATTCAGTATTTTATATTGCAGTCATTGTCTATTTTTAAGGAAAAGACAAATAATATTTAACAGTTTGTAGTTGACCGATTAGTTCACTGTGAAAGATTTTTCACTTTCTGCTTCTTTCCTTTGTTATTCCTAGCCTGGCTAGGACCTCCTGCCATCTTGTAGCATACCCCTGGCTACCCTAGGAGCCATCCAGGCAACCGAACATTTAACTCCTCCTTATGCCTTTGCTGTAACAATCTGCAAACAAATCCTTCAGTAGACACCCTCACTCAAAGAAGGCATCTAAGGGTAGCCCTTTCTCCCTAGATGAGAAATACATTCTCTAGATTGATCAGGACTGAAGAAAGAGCCTTTGAAGATGGTCTGAAAATGACCCTAATAGCTGTAGTGGTACATAAGATTGATTTTATCCTTCCAACCAGCTGAGTATAAATTTCTATTTTCCACTCCTCCCACAGAATGGAACCTGTAGGATGTTCCATTCCATCTGATAAGCCACAGGGTATCTGTGCATGCCTGTCCACCCTCCTCTGTGATCACGATGCCAGCTGTAAACCTGGATGATTGCACTTTCAGCTCATGATATCAGGTGGGTTTGTCCACATCTGAAGATGGGAGTTCCTAATAAAGTCCATTGTTCTTACACATGTGACTCCTACGGGCTACTGGCAGGTAGCCATGCAATGGTAAGAGGTCCCCCTCTCTTTCAGAGTAGGAAATGTTTATATTAGATGCATACCTAAACCTCTGCTTCTCAATGTGCAACATCCCAAGCTTGGGACATGTACTTGGGTTGACTGCACACTGAGAGCACTTCTCACTTGCTCATCATGGCAGCCTACTCTAAGTTAATTTAAATGTTCAATAGCTGATTATCAGAGACAAAAACTTGTTTTACAGTACCTGTGCATATTTTATTTATTATACATTTTGCACACCATAAGTGCACTATTTGGATGAATCACTTAGTTTCCAAGGGGGTCCTGTAGGATCAGAGCAGCAGCAGAATTGCTTACAAATCTTACAAAGTTACAGTTTTACACTACTACTACTACTTGTGTGACAAAAGTAATGGTTATCAGAGCTAGGAAAATGAAATTCTCATGGAAAATAAATAATGAAGCTTTTGAGGCAGTGAAAGAATACTTGTATTTGGGAATAGCACGTTAAAAGAATCTCTGCTGGAGGAATTGCATTGATTTTCTGTCCTCAAAACTGATATTAATACCCTAAGGGATAAACAGAGTTAAAAAATTATATTGTTATAACTCAACCCAAACAGAAATGAATGCAATAGAACACAAGATAAAATCACAAATATTATATGGAGTTGTGATCTGGTGAACAGCAAATATTGCACCTCTTGAAAAAATAATAAGGAAAGAATATAAATTAAATCTCTAATGGCATTCCTGACTCATCCCCAGCAAGCTTAGTTATTGCTCAGCTGGGTGTTTTCTCTGTACGGTCAAAATAATAAAATCCATTCTTATGTATTTTATAAACTTAAACAATAATGCTCATACAATTGTGATAATCAATGCTTAGAAGAAATCCTCACAAAGACAGAGCAATAAACTATGATAGACTTGTTCCCATAGAGCAGATCTTTAGCAAACCTGGCCTGGGCAGCTATTGGTATTACCCACATCTTTTAGACCATTTCAAAACAAAGGCAGCTGTTAAAATCAGAATTCATTATGTTGTGGTACAATTGTCTTTGTCAGAGATAAAGCAGTCCGGGTTTAGTCATTGGTTTTCTTTAAGTAAAATTATCTAAGTGCAGGAACCTTACCTGATTATTTTTAACAAGCTTCATGTCAAATCTCCTTAACAATATAGAAGAAATCCTGACATTTTTTCTTCAAAATAATGTGTGCACAGCTCAAAGATGGTCAAAGATGAGAAACATATATTACTCATACATAAAGGGTATGGCAAACTGGGATTAAGAGATTTGGGGAAAATCCTAGACTTCCATTTTCTTCCTACAAATTAAATTGTTACATACTGTCCAGGAATAAAAAGAAAAACCTTAAAATACTGCCAGTCTCAGGAACAATGGATATTTGGTACTGCTAATGATGGAAATCCACTTCAGTCCTGAAACGTTTTAAATTGTTCTGCATATCTACTATATAGATGATAATGTATTGAAACAGACAAAAATATTACTAGACAGGATACTGTCAATACATGTTCCCTTTCTGAGGGAAATAGCCTTTTTGAGCAATATTGAATGTACATTTTTTTTAAATATTTTGTATACTGTCATTTTATCTGTGTCTTTATTTAAATTGTAAAGACAACAACCAAATAGTAAACTCTTGGAACATAATTTTCACATTCAGTGATCAAAACAAAATGTTATAGTGTTATATACAGTCTCAATATTTATTAAATATACACATTAAGTTACATTTACATTATGTTTACACTCCTAGTACCACAATTCATATGAATGCATTTAGAATAAAGTAGGAAGGCTTGTAGAGGGAAGGATAAACTTTCAGACAAGGTTATAGAAGAGAGGGAGACGTCCAGGAGAGATGAGAGAGGACTGTGGAGTTTCAGAGATGTTATGAAGTGAGGGTGGGGTAGGGGTAGTAACAATGTTTCTGAAGGTGGGGGAGTCATGGCTTATTTGAAGGTCTGTGGATTTCCTAATGATTTGACACTTCAGGGGATGTGTTCCAGCTGCAGCACATGAGAATGTTTTCTTACCTATAGCATGTTTTTGAATTCTATGAATGGTGAAGAATATCTCTGACCTATGACTACAGCTGTGCAGAATGAGGAATTCAACCAGTGGGATTCATGCAGAATGGAAATTCCACTTCTGGAATGTATTTCAAAAAGCATTTTTTTTATTTTGCTTTTTTCCACCTGTGCCCACTGGCCCCCATCGGTTCACACACCCTGGCTTAAGACCCCACTACATACCACAGGACTTACCTCACTCCTGAGGACCCCCAGTGGTGGGGCCATCAGAGGGGCCCCCTTTCCCCAACAGAGACTGAATGGTGTGATGTGAGTGAGAGTCCGGTCAGCAGCGTGGGGTCAGTCGAGTGGGGGAGAACATTATCCTGCAGTGGTAGGATCTCAGTTTTCAGTTTGCTCCCTGAAGGCATGGCATGCAATAATGTGAAGATGGCAAGGCCATATGTCTACCACATCTCCCAGATAAAGACAGTCTCGGTGTTACATCCCTGGTTGTCGCACACCAGCAACTTCACCACCACACCCCCTCCGGAGGAGGAGAGCAGTCCCTAGGATGTTCGATCCTTCTCCCCCACTGATGGGCCCTCCCACGTCCCAGGCTTATTCCCGAAACCAGGGGGTCAGCATGGCTACCGCTGTGCTGGTGGACTGTCCTTGAAAAGTATTTCTATGTAAACCATGGAATAATAGTCTGTTATCATATACTCTGTAAATCCCACTTTTTGTTGAAAATTAAGCCGGGGTTCACATAAACTGCAGAATCTGATTCTGCAACAAGCATTCCAAAATGCTTTTCTGTGTTGCGGAACATGAGCCCCTGGTTTGTATAAACTGTGTATTACTTTTTTTTGTGTTAAATCGGCTTTCACAAATTATTTCAGAATTCTGCATCTAATGGAACTGCACAGAGTTGGGTGAAATTTCTAAAATTCTGTGGGATTTCATGAGAAGTGGAATTTGAACATTCCAAACAGTTCTTCCTGCTACCATAGCTGGTAGAGCATAGTTGTTGCTTTGAGGATGTTGCTGAGGTAGTGAGGGTTTATTTTATTTTTATTTATTTAAGTTTCAGATTAACATCTTTGAGCCAGTGGCTCTTTTACATAGGTTCCACATCAAGACAAACACAGGCAATATACAGTCAAGGTTAACAATAAGTCAGGGAAACATAAATACAGCATAAAAGGCATGGGAGGGCAAAAATATGTGACTATGGCAACAATATTGTACTTACAAAATGTATGGAGGCTAAGCAACAAGTGCATGTTTGATGTGAGAAATTGAAAATTGCACAAGAATATACCCTGAGGTGCAGCCAGAAGGCCTTGTCAGCAGATGCGGGGGACAGGAATAACTGGCAAGAAAGTCTCAAACACTGTTTCATGGCTGAGGCAAAGTACGAAGGCAGGAAAGAGAGCTCAGCTAAATAGACTGTTGTCAAGATAGTGGGGGGTAAATTGAGTTTAACAG
The DNA here is from genome assembly GCA_016271365.2 of Neoceratodus forsteri. Classification (NCBI taxonomy): domain Eukaryota; kingdom Metazoa; phylum Chordata; order Ceratodontiformes; family Ceratodontidae; genus Neoceratodus; species Neoceratodus forsteri. The sequence continues at coordinate 92,940,015 of CM028136.1, forward strand.
GTTAGTAGGGTAGATGGGGCAGAAGGTTGCAGAGGAAGCTTAAACCGAGCAGGGATTATCCTGGTTAGCAGGGGAAATCAGTGTTTATTAGGGTAGCAGGGGGTAGATGGGTAGGTAGGTAGGAGGACAGTAAAGGAGGGGGGAAGATGGGAGGTATGCATGAGGCAGGTGGGGTGGGGTAGGTGATAGGAGGGGAGGGAAAGAGGTTGGCACCATTTACTCTGTTGTACAGTAGTGATGCTCAATGACAGTAAGTTCATGTTGGGATACAGTGGATAGTAATCTGAGAATGGTATATGGATGGCAATGGGTCATATTCCTGTCACAGTCAAGGGCAAACTTGCCATACTGTACAACTGTTAAATGGCACAGGGATTTTCTGTAGGGTTCCACAATTTGCCAACCTACGTAGTTCCCTCCCATGTGCTAAGGATGGATGGCAAGATTAATAAAGTAGTAGTTTCCTCATGTGGAGGTGCAGACAGCCATAGTGACAGAGTAGTAGGCAACATTTTTGATGAGTTTTTGTAAATATTTTTTGTTATGGATTATAAGCATTGCTTTGTAAGGCAACAGTGTGAATTTTGTATGACTACTGAAAAAGTATGATTACCGGTACCACTTTCTTGTTTGAAATTTTCTTTTTGTATTTGTTTGTTTTACAACAAGGAAAAGCCTCCATTGAGCAATGCTCGTTTACAAGTAGGTACATGAATGGTGGACAAGAATGATTTGAGCAGGTGGAGCAGGAACAGGTGGAGTCAGAATTCATTGTTCTGGAGAAGGAAGCAAAAGAAAGAGCAGGGATGGTAACTTTCTCAGAGGTGCAGCTGCAGCCGTGTATGAATCAGAGGAACAATTCCATGTGTTTCAAACTCAATAGATGGCTATAGGGTTGGTGCAGGGAGGAGGGATTTTGATTCCTCAGTGACTGTGATTTGATCTGGTGGGCTTGCAGGCTATTCAAAGGGGGTGACTTTCATCTGAATGAGGCAGGCAGAAGGGTACTGGGAGAAAGGTGGACACAGCATATGGCTAGTTTAGACTAGTGAGGGGGTAGTCAGAGCAGCAGGTACACACAAGATGTCACAAACAAGGAGGGTGCTTGCTGGCCTACCCCTATCAACGAATACACAGAAACATAGACAATGATGGCAGAAGATGACTATTGGTCCATCCAGTCTATCCATAGAACCCTAACAAACCTGGGGCTTATTGTCCGTACATAAAGTTATGATCCACACTATCCACCCTCATGGCTCTTTGCCAGGTCCAGAGGAAAGCAACTAAAATGGTGCAGGATCTGCATCAAAGGCCATATGAAGAGAGACTAAAGGATGTCAGAATGTACACCCTGGAACAGAGGAGAGAGAGTAGGGATATGATAGAGACCTTTAAATACTTCACGGGGGTAAGTAAGGTAAAGGAAGGAGGTATTTTTCAGAAGAAAAGGTGTTCAAGAACAAGGGGACATACTATGAAGCTGGAGGGGTAGATTCAGGACAGATGTGAGTAAGTACTTCTTCACAGAAAGAGTGGTAGGTTCCTGAAACATCCTATCAGCAGAGATGGTGGAGGCAAAAACAGTGGTGGGGTTCAAGAATGCATGGAATAAGCACAAGGGAATTGTTGAGAGGTCTAAACCTCACTTTCAGATTCTTGACGATATTGGGAATGCAAGTAATCACTGACACGTTGCATTAGAGTAATAAACGAGTTTATTACTACCAAGTGATAAATCACAGTTGCCCTAAGCAGTTCTTACCAATATGAACTGGGAGCCAGTGCTAAGCGTTCCCTACACCTTGAGGTTTCTCTTTTGTCTCTTGGGGTCTCTCGGGTCTCCTAGGTGTAAAGCTTGTGCATTACATTATATACGTATGATAATTACTATGGTTACCAAAAGATAGAAACATTTCTAGTTACAGAGATGAGCCCTATTGGCTAAATTAGAGGTGGCTCCATGATCTAAGATAACATTATACAATTCTGTAAAGTCATCAGTTTGAGAACAAAAGAGTTCTTATACAAAGCCTTACATAACTCAGTGTAGTAGTACAAATCACGAAAAGATGGCAATGCCGTCTTACATATTATAGTTACTTCAAGGACACAGGTGTCTTGGCATCTGACTAGTAAGGACTACACAGAAAATACATGGCAGAATATATGTGTATTAGCAAGCAAAGTGTATTACAACAATATGCATTCATATCCTGACATCTACTCTTATACGGTAGATGCCCTTAGCCCTAAATATTAGTATAACCTATACCTAAGTGTTAGCTGTCTACGGTGTACCTCTGAGGGTACCAATTAGGGTGCAGGGACCTTGTGTAACATTCTCCCCCTTGTTGCCTCCAAGGGCAACACAGGCAATTGTGTAGGGAAAGGACAGGAGCAGTGGTTGTTTACAAACCCGACGCGCGAGCCTTGTAAAGAAACTCGAGCTGCTCATGGTGTTGGTGTAGTGTGTCCCATAGGCAACAAAGCATAATTATCAAAATGAAAATTAAAAATGCTTGTATAATAACAAAATCTTTAAAAGTAATCTCTAACCAGGTGTTAGTTAATGCGTTATTCTTATCTCCATCATTAAGAAAGGCAAGAACAGCTTCATTGGCTTTGGCCATATTATTGCTGATGTAGATGACGTGTGTATCTTTCCTGTCTAAAAGTGATTTCAGTGTAAGTGTGAGTGGGTCTATGTGTACATTAAAGTATGGTAGGTATTCTGACAGTGTGAGTAGATAATCTGGGTTACCATCAGTAATGTCTGCATCCATAAGGGGGACGGGGGTTATAACAGTATGTGCAATAATAGTCTTCTGTTGGGGAACAAAACAGAAGTTGGGGTAATCAATAGCACAAATAACAGAACCATATGTGTAAGACTTATAGTTTGTAATGATACAGTATTCACCATCGGAGTTGTACTGTGAGCGTACAGTAGGCAGTCTCCACTTTTGCAACTGGACATGGCAGGTGTAAGTTGTCTTCGAAATCCATGTTGACAGGCGATGAACCTCTTCACGATAGGATTGGAAGAGCTTATCCGGAGCCAAAGTTGAGTTGAAAGAGCTGGTGCCATTCGCAGTTATATCATCCATAGTGAAAGTCCAATCAATGCTGTCTGGAAAGTAGCCACAAACAGGTTGTATAACATCAAACACATCACATCGGCACAAGTAAATATATTGCTTTCTGGCACAGCAGTCCGTGTGCGGAGCCACCCAGGCATCCAGGAAAGAATGGTAGACCAGTAGAGGTGGTAGATCCAGGCGTTCTCTGTTCTCATCCAAATGCCCAATCGAATGAACCAGTGCAAGCTTGTTGAACAAAGCTGTAGTAGGATCAAAGTGTGGTAAGGAGACAGTGAAAGAAACAAACATGGTATCTGTTATGGAACATTTCTTAGCAGTGAAACAAGGATCAGTATTAGGTTATCTGGTCACAAACCCCAAATTCCTAGCTGTGGAGAGAGGAATAGTCAAAGTCTGTTGCATACACATAGAAACAGCTAGTGGTTTTACACCTTGGACAATACTATTTGGAAATGTGTCTGTCATGTATAATGTCAGGTATTCTTCCAGATTCTAGATCACGGAAGAGGTTATTGATGGTAGTAATAATGTAGGAGCCATAAACAGAACAGAGTATCTCTCTAGCGATGTATTGTTTATCTGCTTCCTTATTGTTCTGTTGTATGAGTGTGTTGATCTTATCTTTAGAATCAGGGAATGCCTTGACGATGTCATGCATGTTGTATACAGCGTATCTTTCTTCCTGACTAAGGCCATCCACACCATGCAATAATGGAGGTAAAATGTTATTGACCAAGCCAGTGGAGAACTTGGCAGAATGACTTTTGATAGCAGCAATGTCTGCTTTATTCCAGATAGACATAGCCGTACCAAAAAGACCTGTGACAGTACCTGTTGCACCTGTGACATCAGAACTGTCAACTTCACGTTTGTTAAGTTTATGATTTAGATTGTCAGGAGAGGGCTTCCTGCTGAAGTTGCCTCTATGTTCAGTAGAATGGACCCCGGCAATTGGGTCTTGCATGCAAATCTGAAATGCAGCTAAACTATCAAGCAATAATATACTATAAAATGCTGATGTATTGGTATTGTGACACATACCAAACTCTTTCATAATCCTGGAAGTAAGATTAAACAAAACAGGTATATGCATAAACTGTAAGTTATTAATCAAAGAACCTGGGAGGGCAGTGGCTGTTAGACCACTACGGGGACCAGGGGTATGCTTTGGACATTCCAAAAGCTGCTTGTCAGTGGGTGGTAACACAGAGAGGTACATGGCTGCAGAGGCCATGTGGTGTATAGCACAAAATCTTCGAGCAGAATCTTTAGACAAAGAATTACAGTAAGAAGGATCTATTAAGGCAGTTATGTTGTACAAACCAGAATGTCGTAATGCAGTTTGTAACAAGGACAGTGAACCATTTGGGGATAATTTAGCATTGGGCCAACCCTGGAAAGTTCCTTTGGAGAGTTTGGCCACAGGGAGAATTTATCCTTGTGATGTGGTTTGCCACTCAATTTGAAGGGTAGATTTGTCAGGAGCAACAACTGAGGCAGTGAGGTAAGCATCGGAACCTTCCTGGACAGTGATCATACTATCTGGTATATTGATGGATACTCCCTCTGGAGGAGGTGCTGGAGGATCGAGGTGTCGTAGGAGGTCTGGTACCATGCCTTGGATGCAGGGGATAACTCCTGAGAGGAGGAGATAATGGAACAAGATAGCCATCTTGTCAGTGTATCTGAAAAGGAAGATCAAAGCTTAGTATGTTAGTACAATTCTGCCCAATGGGGTGAGGAAAAGTAATTTAAGCTCCTTTATGCAGCTTCAGCTGGTTTGCATGTAACCATTTGTCAGTCAACTGGTTGTTGTGGAGGAGTCTAACTTGATAGACTGCCGGACTGAGCTTGTTGACAATAGGGTATGGGCCTTCCCACTTGTTGGAGAAGGAGTGGGTGGGATGTGCAAATTGAAGTACCATTACCTGATCTCCAACTTGCCAATCCACTTCTTGTGTGTGTTTGTCAAACTGTATTTTGGATTGTGGCTGCGCCTTGCCCATGCAGTTGGCGGCATACAAGTGTGTGTGTGTATGAGGTATTTTCTGAGTTTTTCCACATATTGGTCCACAGACACATGGTCTGCAGTGGGGGTGTGCTGGTCAAACAACAGGTGTTCAGGTAATCTCATCTGTCTGCCAGTCATCACCTCAAAGGGTGTGAACTGGGTGATGGCTGAGGGTGTGCCCCTGATTGCCATAAGGAGTAAAGGCAATAGGGAATCCCAGGTTTTGGGATTGTCCTCAATGAATTTGGAAAACATTTGCTTAATCCGTCTGTTGGCTTTCTACTTGACCTGAGGATTGAGGGTGGTAAGGTATGTGGCACTTCTGCTGAACTCAGAGGAGTTCAAGGGATTCTTTCATTAACTCACCTGTAAAACTGGTTCCTTTGTCAGAATCTACCTTAAGAGGTAGACCCCACCTGGAGAAAATCTGTTCCACCAGGATTTTGGTAATAGTTTTTGCTGTACATGTCTTAGTGGGGAAAGCTTGTACCCACTTTGAGAAGACGTCAGCTACCACAAAAGCATACTTATTATTTCTGCTGGTGTTGGTTAGAGGGCCAATGAAATCAATTTGAATTGCATGCCAAGGGCCAGAATGTCTTTGTGGTAACAGTTTGGCATTTCGTTTGGTGGGGATAGGATTGTTTTGCGCACAAACGAGACAGTTGTCTATGTATTGCTTAACATTTTTGGCGATACTAGGCCACCAGGCGGTGGTCTTGAGTCATTGGAGGTTATTTTCTGCTCCCTGGTGCCCACCAGTAGGAGTATCATGCACTTGGTGCAAGAATTCAGATCTTAGGTGTCTGGGGACTACCCACAACTTGGTGGTAGAGTCATCTGGTTGGAACCAAATGAGCTTGTCATCTGGTGACAAGCGTAACTTACCTTCATGCCTGCGATAGAGGTTATGTGTGGGAAATTTTTCTTCAGTACCTTTGTCAAGGAATCTGAACACCTCTTTGAGTTCAGTGTCCAGCTGCTGGGCTGCGGAGAGGTCCAAGGGGGAAAAAGGTTCAGGTTTCTTCTTAAGTGCTGCAATGTGCACAGCTGCATTAGCCTCTGGATGTTCCATCATCCAGACATCCCCCCCTTGGGCCCCTTCCTTAGCAAGGGTGTCTGCTGTGTCATTGAAGGCATGATAGGGGTCATGGAGAGAGTGGGCTTTAACTTTGTGTACATAGAGTTTGTGTGCAAATTTCTGTGCCAGTGAATGTATGTATATTACCAATTCCTTGTACTTCACTGGACTGCCATCAGAAGAGAGGAAGGAGTTCTTCTGCCAGAAGGGAAGAAATTCTGTAAGGGAACAACAAACCCAGTTAGAGTTTGTAAAGATGATGGTATCCTCGGTTCCATGTTGGATGAACTCGAGGGCACAGGCCACCGCTGCCATCTTTGCGTATTGTGACGATGCTACACTACAGTGCTTAGATATCTTGACAGTGCTCCCATAAGGTTAAATCATCAAAATACCCATCCCTGCAATCTGTTCTTCCTGATAGTAGGATACTGAACCATCAGTAAAGATACGGCACAAAGAGGTGCTCTCGAGTACTTGTGGTGTGGCAGGGAGGAAAGGACCTGGATCAGGAAGATCAGGTGACTGTAGTGTACAGTCATGGGGTTCTCCCTGGAAAAGGAGGCCATGAGCTAACATAGATGGAACTTTAGTCAGTTGTACCTGTAGATCTCTGTCCTGGAGAAGAAGTGACCAGTGCGTCAGTCTGGTGTTAGAGACTGAGCCATCCTTCACTCTGTCCGAGAGCAGGAAGGTGGTTGGTGTATGGTTAGTGTTAATAATCAGTGGCGAGTACCCAGTGATATACAGGAAGTGCTTGACAGCCCAGTAGGTGGCCAGAAGGTTCCTTTCACAAAGGCCGTACTTCTGTTCCATTTGGGTCAAGAGCTGTGAGGCATATGCAATGGGTCTCATGGTGCCATGCACCTTCTGGGCCAGTACTGCTGACATAGCAATGTCAGAGGTGGCACACTCCAGATGGAATGGTAGTGCTGGATTGGGGTTCACCAGTGCTGGGGCGGAGGCCAAAGCATGCTTCAGTGACGTCACAGCCTGGGTGTGAATAGGGCCCCAAGTCCATGGTACATCCTTTTTGAGTAATTCATACAGAGGAGCAGCTTTCTGAGCAAAATCACAAATCAAGACTCTCGAATAGTTTACCATACCTAGAAACCTTCGAAGAGTTGCCACACTGGTAGGTAATGGCAAGTCTTGCAATCCCTGTACCTTCCTCCAGGTAGGGCTTCGACCTTGGTCAGTTATTTTCAGACCCAGAAAGAGTACTTCTTTCTAACACAACTGTGTTTTTGCTGGGTTACATTTCAAGCCTGCTTTCTGAATGAGAGTCAATAGTTCATCCAAGAGAACCAAATGTTGTTCCTGCATGGCTGTGGCCAGCAACAGGTCGTCCACATATTGTAAGAGACAATGTGGGGTAGAGAAACTCTCGAGGGCATCCATCATGTGGAGATGGAAGAGGGATGGACTGTTATGGAATCCTTGTGGCAAGCAAGTCCACGTGTACTGTCTTCCTTCAAAGGTGAAGGCAAACTTATATTGACTCTTAAGGGCCAATGGCAATGACCAAAAACCATTGGAAATGTCCAGGGCACTGAACCACTTCAAGTCAGGGGTCAGAAGTTGTAGCACATCTGGTGCTTATGCCACAGTTGGGGAACAACTGGGGGTGACCTGATTCAGTTTCCTGTAGTCAATAGTAAGTCTCCAGGCTCCTGTGGGTTTCTTCACTGGCCATACTGGGGAGTTGGCAGTGGAAACACAAGTTCTGATTACTCCTTGCTTGAGGAGTGACTTGATCGTTTCTCTAAGGGAAGGCAAGGCCTCAGCTGGGAAAGGATATTGCCTTTGCCTCTCATGTGCTGGGCCTGGCACTTCAATGATGGTGTGCATTCTACCACAGTCATGCTTGTTGTCTGCAAACGCTTCCAAATGTCATTGCAGAATAGGTAGGAGTTTTGGAAAAAGTTCATGATTCTTGAACAAATCTATGACGTCGTACTCTTTGTCATTGGCAGATATCGTTGCCACAACATGTGAATCAGGAATCAAAATGGTATGATATTGACCCTGAATCTGAATCAGTAGCATGTTAGCTAGGTCCACCACACAGCCGTGCGGTGCAAGGAAGTCGATCCCTATAATGCTAGGATGGTCATGCAATACCATTAGTTGGAAAGTGTGTGAGGCCTTTAAATGGCCTCGCTCTACCAGTAAGGGTAGACAACGGTCTGCAGGTAGCCTAGTACCGTCGACTCCTGACATGTTGGTCCTCCATCCGGTAGACCAAGGGGATATGTCCAGGTGTTCATCATGTAGCACAAATACAGCTGCTCTTGTATCTAGCAAAACTACTAGTAGGCGGCCCTGACCTCGGCCTCAGTGCAGGGCCTTCCATTTGTATCCAAGACTAGCTTGTTTACAATACGGACTGGGGCCTGTAATTGTCAATCCGTACTGCCGGAAGCATGCAGAGGTTGGGCCTGGCTCATGTGGATGACTTCACCATGCTGTACTGATGCTATATAGGGAGGAGCTTCTGGGTTCAGACCTGTGTGGGCCTGAGGGCCTGTACCTCCGGTGTCCCCATGGCCGGTTGAGGCCTGGGCTGCCAGTTGTACCACTGCAAGGGCCTGTGCGGGAACAGCATCCGCCACAGAGTGCACTTGTCCCAGGAGCTCTCGAAATTTCTGATTCTCTTCGGCTATCTCCCTATATGAGGGACCCGTTCTCTGTTGTGGTTTACCTCTATCCTTATGCTTCCTGTTCTTATGCCAATTCCGGTTCCCACCCCATTGCTGTTGTTGATGCGGTTGTTGTTGATGGACCTGTTGGGGGTGTTGATTATCAGCTGGAGGGGCTGGCTGGTGTTGGGTCTGTTGGCGTTGAGCCTGCCCTTCCACTGTGTAGTGTGTCGTGGCCTCCAAAACAGGTTCCACGGCAGCTACCTTTTTGGAACCGGAGCCCAAATCATGGATATACAGTTGATACACTCTCTCGGTTTTCCGAAGGATATCGGCAAACCTATCCGTATTTGTGTAAGTGGTTGGCTATACCTTTTCTCTTACTGCTGGAATCATGTTCCTAAAGAACAGGGTCTTATATTCAATAAGATCTACATCTGCAGCTTCTTGTGCCAGGTGCTTTCCTGCTCGGTAGGCCATTCAGAGTCTCTGGTGGTAAGTCGCTGGACTTTGTTTTGCATTCTGCTTCACAGGATATGCAAGCATCACTTCTACTACACCTGGACTGTGAGCAGAAATGAGCTCAGCTGCAACCTCGTCAAAGGTGGCGTTCCCATCCTGGCGAACAGCTTCGGGGAGTTTGGCCCATAAACCAGGATCGATGGTCTGGCGTAGTATTTGGACCTGATATTCTGCAGCGAGGCTAAGCATCTTGCATTTAGAACGTACCTTCTCCAAGTGACAGCTGAGGATGTTGGACGGATTCATCCGACTGATGCTGTCAGCAATTTGCTGAACAGAGTAGGCCATTTGCAGGGGATTAGTGGGCTGATCAGGCAAAAGTAGATTGTCTCGAGCACCATCCAAGGCTGTGTGAGCTGCAGCTTCAGCCGCAGTGCGGACAATACCTTCCTGAGTGCCATCTTCTTGGAAAAGCTGCCTAATCTGGGTTTTAATAGCCCTTTTACTCCTCTCAGGAAGAGGAATATTGCCTATCGCAGTTTCAATCATGGTTTCTATCTCTTGCCTGTCTTCCACATTAATAGCGGCTAACGGAGGTGCCGTCGGGACCAGGCTTGGGCCTGCTTCCCCCCAATCATGGGGGCCGCCATGTTGGCATCTCCCATGATGAGCGTCACGGCGTCGCCAATGTGTGACATGGGGAGTTGGGGGCCGGGACCCGCCATGCTGTGGATGGCTGGGTGTGGAGTCTGGGCCATAGTAGGGGCGTGACTGGGTGTTGTATTGTGAAATGTCATCATCAGACAACTCCCCTTCTGATGACGAATGAAAGGCAGGGGCTACGCCTCCCATTGTCTTAACATGTCCAGCCAGAACCTCTCGCTGATGGCGCAGTGTCACCATCTTAGTTCTACATTCATCGTGATTCACACTTGCAACATCCATATCAACCTGATCTTGCTTTTGCTTTTGCAAAACTCTGTATGTGGCGCTCGATTCACGATTGTCCCTGTAAGCTACTTCTAAGTCATTACGTACCTGGTTAATCTTGTCCTGCAGCTCACCCATTTTGTCACTCAACTGAGCATTCGCAGCACTCAGTAAATCATTCATTTGCACAGCCTGACTCTTATCCTGTCTCAAACTTTCACACTCCTGCTTCAACATACATATTTCCTGTTCGCCAGCCTGGGCTGAATGATGCAATAGTGAATCCTTTTCATTCTGCAGAGTTTGGAGTTCAGACTCCAAGTTCTGCTGCAGTCTAATACATTCTGTTTCCTGCAAACCCATCTGTTGCTCAAGAGATGAAATCTGCAGATCAAGGGTTCGAAACCTCGCTTCAGAGGCTTCCAAAGCAGCGTAGAGAGCCGCGACCATCAACCCTTTAGCATGTCACTTATTGGTTGATTGTCTCATCTCTGCATAATGGGTTGAGATCCCCAGTATAGGGTTGTTGGATTGACTTGCGTCCCGCGTGAAGTCAGCCCATCCTCCATGGGAGGCAAGGAAGTTTGAGACATCGAGTCTCAGTTCTGCGCAGATATCTGATACTGTGGCCATTGTGTGGGAGGGAACGAAAATTCAAACTGTGAAAAAGACAGCGTGCTGCGTATCGATCCACAGCATGAGTACTTTAAACATAACCGGGCTACTGTATTAGTTGCAGGCGTGCAATTCAAAACTGCTATGTAGTGGGTCGAGATGGCATTGACCACACCCGAAAAGTCAGCCAGACTTTGCAAGTGACTACAAACTGATTTTAAAATGGGAGAGGTGATACAAGAATGTACACTTATTGTCCTAGTGGGAAAGGGAAAAAGTTTAAGCAACAAGTGAAAACTTACAAACACCAAATATCGCCTGCACACGGTTGCCAATTTGTTGAGAGGTCTAAACCTCACTTTCAGATTCTTGACGATATTGGGAATGCAAGTAATCACAGACACGTTGCATTAGAGTAATAAACAAGTTTATTACTACCAAGGGATAAATCACAGCTGCCCTAAGCAGTTCTTACCAATACGAACTGGGAGCCAGTGCTAAGCGTTCCCTACACCTTGAGGTTTCTCTGTTGTCTCTTGGGGTCTCTCGGGTCTCCGAGGTGTAAATCTTGTGCATTACATTATATACCTATGATAATTACTATGGTTACCAAAAGATAGAAACATTTCTAGTTACAGAGATGAGCCCTATTGGCTAAATTAGAGGTGGCTCCATGGTCCAAGATAACATTATACAATTCTGTAAAGTCATCAGTTTGAGAACAAAAGAGTTCTTATATAAAGCCTTATATAACTCAGTGTAGTAGTACAAATCACCAAAAGATGGCAATGCCGTCTTACATATTATAGTTACTTCAAGGACACAGGTGTCTTGGCATCTGACTAGTAAGGAATACACAGAAAATACATGGCAGAATATATGTGTATTAGCAAGCAAAGTGTATTACAACAATATGCATTCATATCCTGACATCTACTATTATACGGTAGATGCCCTTAGCCCTAAATATTAGTATAACCTATACCTAAGTGTTAGCTGTCTACGGTGTACCTCTGAGGGTACCAATTAGGGTGCAGGGACCTCATGTAACAGAATCATAGTGGAAAGGAAGGGGGGAGGGAGAAAAAGCTGAAGATTGGGTATGGTCTGCAGTAATAGTGTAGGTAGGGAGAAATGGGAATACTGGATGGGCTAAGTGGTCCTTATCTGCCTTTCAGTTTCTGTGTTTCTACGTTTCTTTCCCTACCGCTACCACCCTGAGCAGCCACTAAGCCCTTCACTCTGTCCCAGCTGTGTTTGAAACCATTGATGTTTTGACGTCCACCACATCAGCTGGCAGATTATTCCATGGCTGCACCACTTTTTCTATAAAATTATATGTTCTCACTTTCATCTTTAACCTCCCCCTGTCAATTTCCACTCGTAATCCCATTCTCTTGATCTGCTACTTATGCTAAATAGTTCCTCCCAGTTTGTTCTGTTCTTCATTTCTGGAACTTGAAGATCACTGTCTATCATATCCCCCCTCTCTTGTCTAGCCTCCAATGAGTACATGTTCAGTGCCTTGAGCTAACCCTCATAAGAGCCACCCTTCTGGCCCTAAATCATTTTAGGCACCATACATTCAACTTTCTCCAGTTTGTCCTTATCTTTCCTTAGGTGAGAACTCCAGAACTAGGCACAGTACCCCAGGTAGGGCCTCACCAGTGATCTGTTGAGAGGTAGTAATACCTCCTTCCTTCTTCCGTCAGTACCCCTTCCTGTATAACCCAGCCTCCTGTTTGCCTTACTGTAGGCCTTGTTACACTGGATTGTTTGTTTTAGGGAGTCAATAATGATGACCCTAGGTCTCTTTCCTCAGAGCTTGTACCCAGCTGTAGGACTCCCATCCAGTACTCAGATTTGGGGTTCTTGTTCCCTATGTGCATCACCTTGTACTTCTTGGCATTGAATTTCAACTGCCAAACCTCTGACCTCCTCTCTAGCCCTTGCAAGTCTCTCTGCATCTCCCTGTCTCCTCACTGTCTACCCTGCCATAGAGCTTTATGCCATCTGCAAAGAGACACATCTTGTCCTGGATTTCTTCTCCCATGTCACTGATAAACATAATGAAAATGACTGGACCCAGGGATCAGTCCTTGTGGCACCCCACTGGTGTCCTCTCTCTCTCCTGATTTGACTCTGTTAATCACAGTCCTCTGCTGTCTCCCTTCCAACCATTTTCTCACCCATCTAACTGTGTCCTTTGCTGCACCCTGATCCTCTAGCTTCTTCAGCAACATTATGTGAGATACCAAGATGAAAGCTTTGCTGAACATGATGTAGAGTAAATCCACAGTGTGGCCCTTATCCAATAACCTCATTGCCCTATCCAGTCACAGAATACAATCAAGTTGGTATGACAAGACCTCCCTGCCAGGAACCCATGCTGTTTACTATCCTGGAGTTCACTGCTCTCCAGGTAGTTCATGAGGTTCTCTTTGACTAGCTTCTCCGTCAGTTTACCCACAATAGAGATAAGACTGATAGGTTTGTAGTTAACTGGTTGCTCCTTGTCCCCCCTCTTATGTAGGAGCCTTCAACACTGTTTCACATAGAAGGCTTGTAAACAAGCTGAGCAGCCTGGGAGTGGGTTCCAAGGTGGTAAACTGGGTCAGAAATTGGTTAAGTGTTAGAACAGAGTTCATTCTGAGAAGAGGAGGGTCACCAGCAGGGTGCCACAAGGATCAGTTCAGGGGCAAGTCCTCTTTAATATCTTCATAAGCAACATTGCAGAGGGGCTGGAAGGGAAGGTATGCCTCTTTGCAGATGACACCAAGATCTGCAACAGGATTCACACTCCAGTGGGGGTGGAAAAAATGAGGAGGGACCTAAGCAGGCTTGAGGAGTGGTCAAGAGTGTGGCAGCTAAGATACAATGCAAAGAAATGTAAAATCATGCATTTGGGGCACAGAGGTGCTGATGACCACAAAACAGGAAAGGGACCTGGAAGTAATCATATCTGACCTAAAGGTGACTAAGCATTGTGAAAAGTTGTGGGGTGAGCCAATGGGATGCTTGAGTACATAGGGTGAGATATCACCAGCAGAGAAAGGAGCTGGTGATACCACTGTACAAATTATTGGTGAGACCCCATCTGGAGTACTGTGTCCAGTTCTGGAGGCCACATCTCCAGAATGACATAGACAGAGTAGAGGCAGTTCAGAGAAGGGCAACAAAAATGGTGTAGGGTCTGCACTAAAAGTCATATAAGGTGAGACTAGAGGACCTCAATAAGTATACCCTAAAAGAGAGGAGAATGAGGAGGGAAATGACAGAGACCTTCAAATGCTTCACAGTCATAAATAAGGTACAAGAGGGTATCATCTTTCAGAAAAAAAGATGTTCAAGAGCAAGCGGTCATGATATTAGGCTGGGGGGTAGATTCAGGGGTAATGTGAGGAAGTATTTTTTCACATAAAAGGTGGTGGATGCATGGAACAGCCTCTCAACAGAGGTTGTGTGGCAAAAATGGTAGGGGAATTCAAGAATGCATGTGATAGGTGCAAGGGAGCCCTAGCAATAGGAAAGAGACAGTGAAAGCAGGAGATCAAGTAGGGTCTGCGATATAGCACTAGGTGGGGAAAACAGGCAGACTATGAGGACCAAGCGGTCTTTATCTGCTGTCAATTTCTATGTTTCTATGAGTGGAACTATGTCTGCTACCCTTAAGTCTTTTGGAACTACCTCTGTCTGAACTGAGTTATTGAATAGCGCTACTAGGGGTTCAGTTAGTTCCACTGCCGGTTCCTTGAGCAGCCTTGGATGCATCCCATCTGGCTCTAGGGCCTTATCTATCTTTAAGATTGATAGACCTTTCCATGCCCTTTCACTGGTAAACACTGTCTGCCCCATCTCATGGATTTCACTAACAGCTGCCTTAATGCCACTCTCTGGCAGAGTCTATCTTTCCTCGGGAACAGGGAGCAGAGGTAGTCATTAAGAACAGCTGCTTTGTGCCTGTCCTACTCAATTACCCTGTCTTCTTGTGTTAGCCTAACAATTCCTTCTCCGTTCTTTATTTTCTTCCCGTAATATATCTAAAACACATTTTCCTCTCCCTTGGTCCCCTCTGCAATGTGCAGCTCTGTGTCTGGCTTTGCTTTTCTTTAGTCTGACTAAGAGCTGTCAAGCAATGAGCATGTACTGTATACATTACGCACTCTGTGACGTTCAATCAGTGGCTGGCCATGGTGGAGTGTGGAGGGTGGTGTGCCAGTCACCGGCTTGGGGATGGGACTGGTGGGTGGTAGGGCACTGCCTGCCAGGGTGCGGGGGGTCCACTAAACCACCAGGGAAATATATATGTCTATTATATGGTCTGACTGGGGAGAGGGAGGGGGGACTGCTACACCACCAGGATTGCGTGTATTTTAATAAATGGGGATTGGGGCGGGGGCCACTAGACCACCAGGGATATAATTATTATAATAACAGGGGATCAGGGCTGGGGGGCGCTAGACTACCAGGGATATCATTATGTTAGTAACAGGGGATTGGGGCTAGGGGGGCCACTAGCCACCAGAGACTACTGTCCATGGTTCTTTTTGCTGCATGGCCACCCTGTGGCTTGTGGCACACCTTCCAGTTGCATCATCTGTTTGGTGCAGGGCCAGGGTTGCTGCAAGCTGCAGAATGTTGTCTCTGGGACCCATTCCGATAATGAATTGGGTGCAGGGTCCCTGGCCCTCAGTCGAATGGTGCAAGCTGCTTTCCGTGCAGCTTGTGCCGACCTTTGTGAATCAGGACCATAGAACCTGACAGCAGATAAGGACCACTTGACCCACCCAGTCTGCCCACTTTTCCCTATCTATAGTATCACTGTAGACCCTACTTGATCTCCTACTCTTTCTCCCTCCCTCTTCCTTTCCACTGAGATTCCCTTATACCTATCCCATGCATTCTTGAACCCCACCACTGTTTTCACTTCCACCACATTAGCTGGTAGGCTGTTCCAGGAATCCATCACTCCTTCTGTGAAGAAGTACTAATTTATTTATTTACTTTTGGTAACCGGGTAGGTGTGCTAGGCAGGACCTGCCTATTTTCAGGTACGACCTGGGCGAGTACACCACAAGTACAGAGGTCGGGAAATCAACTTCAATGAAACATAACAAAAGGTGGATGCATTGGAGTCACAAGAACAATCAAGTGGGTACAGCTAGTAGTCAAGAACAAAATCCAGTTAAACAGCCAGTAGGATACAGCATAATGAAAACAATGGTAGGTAATGGCGGTAGACAAGCAATAACAGGAGCATTCGAGTAGTTACAGGAGCAGAAGGTACAACAGCATTAACACTTGTCTTGACCGCATAACAGTGGACGAGCGATAGCCGAGGTAACAATCAACATAAGGTTACATATGTGCTAGAAGAAATATAAGATTCACAAAATAGTAGAAGGGGGGGAGCAGGTGGTAGAGAGAGGAAATCATGTCCTTGGAGGGCTAGCAGAAGTATAGTAAGGCTGCTAACAGATACAAGCATCAAGGTTAGTGAGGTGGTCAAACAGGGCTTATTTGAAGGAGGCAATGTGATTTGGTGCACCTAAGGTGTAGAGGAAGGGAGTTCCAGAATTTGGGTGCATAGTGGGCAAAGGATTTTAGTGAGGCATGGATATGCTGAGAGAAAAGCAGAGGTAGTAGACTGAAGCTGACTAGGCTGAGCCACTAAGGTGAGTAGTCCAGCAGGGGAGGTAGGCTGTGTGGAGTGAATGATGTTGTCAACTGGACAACCAAGGGCAAATAAACGTTTGGAAGGGGGGAGAGCCATCAGGGGCCGGCACATAGGGAGCAAAGGGTGGGTAAGGTAAGGGGCAGACAGAGCAAATCTACAGATGTTGTTGTACATGACATCCCACTTGTGAAGGATGCCTGCTTGGTTCTGACCAAAGATGGGTACAGCACAACAGAGCCCAGGGAGCAGAAGACATTTGGGCCACAGAGATCCTAGCTGCAGGGGTGAGGGCATGCCAGACACGGTAGCCCAGGCCTAATTTAGCGTTGACTGATTTGCAAATGGCACTAACACGTAGAGAGAAGTTAAGGACTGGGTCAAATTTGACCCCTAAGTATTTGAAAGAAGGAGTAAGGCAAACAGGGGATCCATCAAGACAGGAGACATGTAATGAGGTTGTAAAAGTGGAACATTTCCTGCATGACCCAAAGAGCCTGGCCTGCGTCTTAGCAACGTTAAGGACCAGTGATTTTTGGGTGAGGTGAAGATCTGCGTAGAGGTGCATGTTGATTTCAGGAACTGAGCTAGAAGAGACACAGAGGACCAAGTCATCAGCATATAGCAAAGTGTGACAGTGAGAGAAGAGCAGCGGCCCAAGTATAGATCCTTGGGGGACTTCTACAGTGATGGAAGCAGGGGAGGAGAGAACCTTACAAAAAGAGACAACTTGGGTGCAGACATACAGGTAGCTTGAGAACCAAGTAAGAGTAGAACTAGTGGCCCCTAGTGAACTGAGCTGGTGAAGGATCTGGGAGGGGTCAACAGGGTAGAAAGCTTTTGACAAATTGATGAATACCGCCCCTGTAAGTCAGCCATGATCCATGCTGGTTTTGATGTCATTTATGAATTGTACTAGGGCAGTGGTGGTAGTGCTGTGGCCAGCATGAAAGCCAGATTGAGTAGGAGAGAAGATGTTATGTTTCAGCAAAAATCCTGACAACTGTCGCTGGACGAGGTTTTACCAAGAGCTTACTCAGAGTGGGTAATAGGGCAATGGGACAGTAGTTAGCAGGGTTTCTGGGGTCTCCTTTTTTAAAAACGGGAATAATCCTGGCCATTTTCCAGGAATGGGGCACTGTGGCTGAACTAATGGAGAGATTGAATAAGAGAGTCACAGGTGTGGCCAGGAGGGAAGCCCCAAGCTTGAAAATCCTAGGTTCCAACCCATCGGGGCCCACACTGCCACGGGGAGGAATCTCTTTGAGGAGCTGCATGATGTCCTCCCTTGAGACTGGGGCAAGAACAAGAGGGGATTGAGAAGAAAGATGTTCACAGGTGGCAGGGTCAGCAGGGGAGGGATAAGGACAGTCGTACTTGGGGAGGGAGGTGAAGAGGGATTCAAGGTGATTAGAGGTAATAGTGGGATTGTCACAAGAGGCACTATCAATTAGCATGTCATGGGGGCTTGGGTACAGGAGTTACCCATAACATGGTTAATTGTGACCAGTAGGCTCTAGGGTTCTGGGAAGAGGCCTGGAGGTGTCCTCTGTAGTAATTACTCTTGGCAGAGTGAATCTCCTTTTCGCTTAAGTTGCGTTGAGAGCAGTAAGCCACAAAGTCGGCATGTAGAGAAAGAAGGCTTTCCATTTGGCCCAGAGCTTGTCATGAGCTTTAATCAGCTGGAGAAGGGACATTGGAGCCACCTGGTGGGTGAACCCCCAAACCCACTGCCTAGTGGTGGGAATGTGTTTGGCCTGTAGGGCAATGATAGTCTCGGTGAAGTAGGTAGTGGCTAGGTTGAGGTTGTTTGAGTGAAACAGGGGGGAACCAGTCACTGTGCCGTAGGTCATTGATGAAGGCAGATGGGAAAAAGGCAGAGTAATCCAACATGGAAATGACCCTGTGGGGGTGGGGGGTTGGGACAGGCATCCCAAATTGCAGAGGACACAGGAATGGTCGCTAACAGAGTCAGTCAAGACACAAACATTCGATACTCTGTCAGGCCGGAGAGCTAGTGTGCGTGGTAGGTTTAGAGACTAGTTGAGTAAGGTTGGGCTTGCTAATCAGGGAGTCAAGGTTGAGGGAGTGGTGCTAAGCCAGTCCTGGTTGAAGTTCCTGAGACAGATAACTTCATTGTCTTTGGTCGCCAGTGGTAAGGAATTCATCCAGGCTTTGTTTGCAGACTTTGGAGGGAATGTAGATGCAAATTGTGTGTAATTTCTTAGTCCTTCCTAGCAAGAGGAAAGAGTGAAGCACCACACAGTATGAGAACTGGGGGCACGGGAGAAGGGATATGTTAAGATGCATCCTGCAATAGAGGGCAAGACCCCTGCCTCTCTTAGACAATGGCCAGTTGGCACGGATCAGGTTGTAGCCTGGCAGATGGCACAAGGAGTCAGGCAGGGAGGGTTTTAGCCACGTTTCAGATATACATAGCAGTTCAGGCGCATGGGTAGCAGCCCATATCTCTACCTCGGAGTGGTTGGCTACCAGGCTTTTAATGGTAAGGTGGGCTATTTTCAGGCCCCTTCCCCAAGTGACAGCCAAGAAACATGGGGAACCAGTTGAGGGTAGTGGGATTTGGGGGCCTGGGTTGGTTTCAATGTTGCTAAAGAGGGATAAGACAATGGCTGCGATCCAGGTGGTAGCTAGAGCTAAAGCCATAGGGACTTTGGCAGCAGTGGCCTGCTTTGATCCCCATAAGTAATGGACAAAAAGGCCAAGAGATTTAGGGCTAAGGTACTCATAGTTGGTAAGCTGTGGGGAGGAGTGCATGAGAAGGTTGGAGAAAGTAAACTCTACCTGATCCACCTGGGGAGAGGTTGTCGGGCAAAGGAAAGGGGGTTCTAGGATGTCCACCACTATGAGACAGCAGAATAAAGCCAGGACAGCGAAGGAGAGAGTAGGGGAGGTATAGTGTGGTGGGTGGGAAGGGGACAGCAGAAGAGAGAAAGGATGGAGAGGAGGCAGGGAGATTTTGTTAGCAGGGATGGGTGATATTGGGATTGACTGTGTGAGACAACAGCTCCCTCTGATGGTCTAAATAAATGGGCTGCAGATGGAGAACAGTGGATACAGAAACAGAGTGCCTGGGCACGAGTCTCAACACAGAGGCGATCCCACGTTCAACATACTAGGGGTGCCTCCCCCCCAATCTATAGAAGGTGGACAGAAAACATCTAGGATTTTTGCCACCAAAGGAAGTCTAGCTACAGGGAGAGGTACAAGCAATGCAAACCAACCATAGGAGAGATAGTTGGGGAGCAGGACCAGTAAATAACAGACAGTGCCCACAAGATATGTATTTGCTGGTCGACAGATAAGCCTTCAAAAAGTGCTGTTTTATGTACCGTGGTCAATTTCCATGAATTGGAGGTCAGAAAGGATGTATGGTGAATTACAGCGAGAGCATGTCAGCCAAACAGACAGAGTAAGTGTCGTCATCAACTGAGCAGAGCTATTTAGTCTCAGGGGAGATAAGTATAGGCAAATGCCTAAAGTACAGTATGGAAACAGAGGGCCTGAAAGGGAGGATCTGAGCACTGGTAAGCCACACCTGCACCCCTGGAAAGACCAACCAGACAAGCAAGAGGTGGAGCTACTGTACATTTAATCTAGATGGAGGAGGGGATGGCTGGGTGGGACAAACCACCCCCTTAGATTTTGAGGAGGCACAGCACTCAGTTTAAATATTAATAATAAGGGATCACTACTAGGTTCAAATTTTAAGGCTCAGTACACAGTTAATTATTTAGGGCTCAGTGCTTGGATTAAATGTTAAATTTAAAGTTGATCTTTGCTGCTGACAGTACAAAGCATCCTAAATCTCCATTCATGGAGCTGCAGCGATTGCAAACAAGCAGAAAAAAGAAGCAGCTTAAAGCTTCAGGAGCAAACAAGCTAAGTTACAGCTATCTGATGCCCTGACACAAAGTGCAGGCAGCTCCTAAAGGTTGAAAGATTTAAAAGTTAAAACTTCCTGCTGCTCTGGTGCCAGTCTAAAATGAATGATTATATAGAGAGCCAAGCTGTAGAGCTCTGATTAAGAATGGCTGGAGCAATAGGGATTAAGCGAGGAAAATGGTGCCAAAATTCAAAAAGAGAATAGGAGGCAGTTGTGTGGCCTCCAAGGGTGTCCTTGCTTATATCTTTCGGGTGCTGGTGAGTGGGGGGGGGGCAGTCCAATTCCACCCAGGGCCAAGGAGAAAGAAGCGGGAGGGCCACGGAAAAAGCCCACATCAGGGTCTGAGGGCTGACTTCTCCAGCTCTCCCCAGCCCTTGAATCAGTCGCCACCAAAAAAGTCCACATCAGGTACAGGTCCCGGTCTCGGTGAAGCCGCAGTGCTCTGCTCGTTGAGGAGCCCATTTGATTCTTGGCACCTTTTTCCTGATCTGCTTGTTTAAAAAACTTTAGCTGCTTTTCCTGTGATCCGGCTCTCTGCTGCTTGGGGTTTTTCTTACTGCATCTTTAATTTTGTTTAATATCTAACCTTATGGTTTAATATACTGCCAGTTAGACAATGTATTACTGCCTGTTTAAATAATTTATTCTTGCCAGAATTAATTCAAGATTTTTGTAGAACTCTGTGTCTGTCCCTAATTGCTGCCCAATGATCTAATTCTCCCTCCCCTACCTACTGTCCCACCCTGTCTCTACTTAGTAATCCTATGTGTTTCCTTTTGTTCTTCATTTCAGGGTCTGAGGGCTGACTTCTCCAGCTGTCCCTAGCCCTTGCATCAGTCACCGTCGAAAAAGCCCACATCAGGTACGGGTCCCGGTCTCGGTGAAGATGCAGTGCTCTGCCTGCTGAGGAGCCCATTTAATTCTTGATGCCTTTTTCCTGAGCTGTTTGTTTAAAAAAAACTTTAGCTGCTTTTCCTGTGCTCCGGCTCTCTGCTGCTTGATTTTTTTTTTCAGCCCATCCTCACCTCCTGCCTTTATTAAATACACCTTTGCCCCGCCCACTGGTATTACTGACTAATCCCTGCAGTTAGGGGGTGGGATCAATCTGTGTCTGTGTCTGTGAAATTTGACCTCCACTGCTATTCTCAGTCCCCTGCCTTTCAGCAGTCTGTCTCTCTCCCTCTCTCTCTTCCTTTGTCCCTTCCCATCTTACCTGATCTCTCAGTTCATCATGCAGCCTTCCCCCTATTTTCTTGCCCTACTGACTCCCATCTGCTGTATTATCGCACTGGACTGCTTTACCCCTCAATTTATCGTTCCCCTTGGCCTTGTAACCAACCTGACAGACTTTTAATTTTCCAATTTGCTGCCTCTTCTGCAATGTCTCCCTGTCACTGCCCTGTATCCATACCCTAAACTTTGCTTCTACCTCTGCAGATGCCTTGTTCAATCTAAACGTACCACTCAAGCCAGGACCACCTTTGCCTTCCTGGTCATGGCTACATGGATTATGACCCTCTATGACTTTCAGGTGATATTGAGACCAACCTAGGCCCAGTGACATTTAGGCTCCCACCCCTTTAAGCTAGTTTTTCTGTAGGGCCCCAACCCAGCAGCCTCAAGATCGCCCAATTAACCATAAGTTAATCAAACAGTTTACAGACTAGGCAAGTTTATTATTAAGGGTGAATATAAAATGCATCATTGTAAGTTATATTAAAGGTTAAACTGGTTGCATCCTGAGGCACAGAGAAAGTATACCTGGTTAATTAATTGTCATAGGTTAATATATGCCAAAAGTAATCATCCATTAGTTAAGTATATTAAGTTGCAGACCCTGGATTGTTATAGTCTATGTGCAAGAAATTCAGATAATAGGGTTCCATTACTTAAATATTGTCGTAATATAGGGGAAATGAAATTACAGAATAGACTTGCTTCATCATGGAATAAATTGCTTAAGTATTTGCAGAATACAGTTAGTTTTGTTAGTTTTAAAAGTAAACTATTTAAATATTTGCAGAGTGAATGTGAGTGTGTATGTTATGGATAATGTTATTTATGTTGTAATTGTGAGTTTGGTATTTTGTGTATTTGATGTTATTTATGTATTATTCACACAGGACTAGATTGTAAACAGTGTTTTTGCACTAATCAAATATTCCTGTATAAAAATAAAGTTTTAAACAAAAATAAGAAGCCTTGTGGCAAATCATACTGACCTGATGGCTTGGGATTCCACCCATAAGCCTGAGCTCTTAGGAATAACAGAATCCGGGTCTTAGGCCTTCTCTCTCTGACTCTCTGTGTGCCCTTCCCAGCTACAGTAATGATTCGGGTTGATCGGGCCTCATCCAAAAGGGGTGGTGGGCTGGCACTTTTTTCTAAGTCCCACCTAAACCTGACCCTTCAATCTTGTCCCGCACTTGCATCCTGTGAGGTGCTTCATGCCCTGCTTCTATTAGGTAATACCAAGAAGCTGCATATTGTATGTGCCTACATTCCTCCTGCATTCAGTAAATGGGGACTTGAGGAATTTCTGAAATTTCTACCCCATACCACCAAAAACAATGAAGTACTTTGCCTAGGTGACTTCAATCAGGATTGACTTGGCCCAAGCTCCCCTATCCTCAACACTAATGTGGCCAAAGCCAATCTAACTCAGCTTGTCACTGAACCTACTAGGCACTCCAGCAGTGGCACTAGTCACACCCTGCTTGACTGGGTCCTCACCAATAGGCCAGACAGGATCTCCTCAGTTACTATGTTGTCTGATTCCATTAGTGTCCATTCTCCTGTAACCTGTGTCTGGGATGCCTGCCCCCCTTCATAGCCACCTAAAATTATCTCTGTGGCCGACTTCTCTGCCTTCGATCCCTCTTTTCACCACAGACAACACTGACCTTGTGGTGGAGTATTTCTCCAGCACATTGCTCTCACTGCAGTCCAAGCACATTCCTTACATTAGGTGCAAGGCTAGGGGCCTTCCCACCAAATGGTTGACCAGCGCCCTTCTCTGTTTGCTTAAATCTCATGACAATCTCTGGGCCAGGTGGAAAGCCTCCTCCTTTCTTTCCGACTTTGTTGCCCATCGCGCCCTTAGGAACTCATGCAAAAAAGCAATCCGCGCTGCCCAAAGCAATTACTATGGAGGTCTTCTCCATGCCTCTGCCCATTACCCAAAAAGGTACTGGGCACATATCAACCACATTCTGGGTTGCAATGCTTCTCATGCCCCTCATGACATGCTAATTAACAATGTCTCTTATAACAACCCCAACACCATAGCCAACTCCTTTAACTCACTCTTTACCTCCCCTCCTTCCTCGACCTCCAATGCAGCTATTCCTTCCATCCCTCCCTTCCTCCCCAGGCCTACCTCTGCACCATCCCCCTCTTATTCTCAGCTCTGTCTCTAGAACTGATGTCCTACGGATCCTCAACACTATGTCTCCTCATGGCAGCACTGGTCCTGATGATCTGGAACCTAGAATTCTCAAACTTGGCACCTCCATTCTTGCCACCCCTATCTTGCATCTCTTCAACCTCTATGTTAGCTCTGGCACTGTACCCTGCTCCTGGAAACAAGCTAGGGTTATACCTGTCTTTAAAAAGGGTGACCCTAAAAACCTTATGAACTACCGCGCTGTAGCACTCCTGTCTACCCTTAGTAAACTTCTGGTGAAACTTATTCATTGTCAGGTGTCAGACTTTGTAGCCAACTATGACTTGCAATCTCCTGCTCAGCATGGCTTCAGACCAGGCCACAGCACCTCAACTGCCCTAGTACAATTCATTAACGACACCTCAACCACCATGAATAGAGGGCAACTTACAGGGGCTGTTTTTATCGACTTAACGAAGGCTCTCGACTCGGTTAACCATTCACTGCTTTTGTGTCAGCTAGGTTCACTGGGTGCCAATGGTATATAAAACACTTTTTGAAGGCTTATCTGTCGATCACCCACTGTTGCATATCCCCTAACCAAGTTCTTACCTGCTTTACCACATCTGGACCCACTCCTAGTTACTCAGCTTCCTTACTAGTCTCCCATGTAGAACGGTGTTGACAGCTTTACTGAAATCTAGGTAGGGCACATGTATTGCTCCACCCTGATCTAATTCCTTGGTCATCCTGTCAAAGAAATCTATCAGATTCATTTGACATGACCCCCCTCCCTCCAAGAATCCATGCTGCTTCGGGTCTTCTACCTATTGGATTCACGATATCCCACAATCCTTTCCTCAGTAGTGATTCCATTAAATGTCCCGCCACCAATGTCATGCTGACAGGTCTACAATTGCCAGCTTTCTCTTTGCTACCTCTTTGAAGTAGAACTACATCTGCTCTCTGCCACTCTTCTGGAACCACTCCCGTCTCCAGTGAATTGTTACAAAGGTGTGTCCGAGGTGCAGCCAGTACCTCCCTGAGCTACCTAAGTACACTTCGATGCACACTGTCTGGCCCCATTGCTTTGTCCACTTTCAGATTAGCGAGTCCCTTCAGGAGTCTCTCATCTGAAAAAGGACTATTGTCCACCTCCCTCCCTCCAAGGCTCCTGTTGCTTTTTTGTGGCCCCTCCCTTTCTCATTCTTCTGTGAACACTGAATGAAAGTATTTTTTCAGGATGTCAACCTTCTCCTGATCCCCTTATGCACAGTTTTCTCATCCTTTTTTAACCTTACAATACCTCCCTTGGTCTTCCTCACTTGGTCACTTACATACCTAAAAAATATCTTGTCCTCTTTTGTTACTGCCAAGGCTATTCTCTCTCTCTTCAGTTTGTGCCTTCATACTCCTTACTACTTCCCGTGCTTCCTTCTGGTTTCCCTGAGACGGCTCCCTATCGTTCTCCCTCTGCTCTCCTTGTACCTTCTGAATTCTTCCTTTTTAGTCTTCACCTTTTCAGCCATCTCTTTTGAAAATCACAGTAGTCCTTTTTTCCTCTTCCTTTTGCTCAGTTGCCTAACACAGTTTTCTTGCCTTCATGATTTCCCTTTTTAGCTTAGCCCACTGTTCCTCCACCCCATCCAGATCATCCCTCCCTGCTAGGTCTTTCTGAGGCATTCACCTATGTTTATGTAACCCCCCCTGTTACCCGGGGTTACTAGAATCCCAGTAAGACCTAGTGGTAGGCAGGGAAGGCAGCTTGTGAAATTCCAGTTAAATGAATTTCACACTGTCTCACTCGGTTCTCAGTCTCAGCTGAGACTGAGGGATGACATCACCATATAACTATCGCAGCTGCATGAGCCACATTGGAATCTACAGAAGGGAGTTAGATTAGAATGTTGGGAGTTTTTGAAGGAAGAGTTGTGTGAGCAGTGAAGAAGAGAGGAGCACAGCTGTCTGTGCACAGGCTCTTGGAGCCTAAGCTCTGATATAGAACTACTTCTAGGGAAAGGTGTGTGTTTCTGCCTAAAGAGGAACACAGTAAGCTGTTCTTGAAGTGGTGGAGACCGCTGATACCGGTCTCTGTGCCCCATCCCTCAGGGAATGGGGTGGAAGGTTTGCCTGCTATTCCAGGGGCAACCCCCTGGTTCCTGCTAGAGAAGAAGCTGCCTATTTTTCTGAAATGTGTTGTGGCACAAGAAGCTTTCAAGATTCGCCTGTGGGGCACCTGCAACCAAAGGGTGAGTTCTGCTCTTTTCAAAGGGCCCATGTTTCACCTGAACTGTGTTAAAGTGGGGATTGGACTGCTGAATTAGTGGGAGGCCTAGAGGAATAGGCTTATCCAAAGTAAAAGTATGTTCAAGTCCAGCACAAGGGGAAAGTCAAGACATCTAGAGGAGATGTGCTATACATCTACCCTTTAATCTACATTGCCAAGCTTTCAAAAGAGTTGTTTAATGTCCAGAGAAATGGCTGGGTATGGATTGTGGGAGCTGGAGGTGGGAGACCCCCCCACCTTTAGTAACCAGGTCCACCTCTATGGTTGTGCTTTGTGGATTTCTACTTTGCCTCAGGCACTTGGCCAGTTCTGAGGGAAGTACCTAGACATGGGATTGGAAGGAAATTTCCCTTAAGGAGTCGAAGGCTCTAAGGTGGTCTGGGGAGCCACCAACAGAAAATTTGTTCACTGCCATATGGACCGGGATCGAGTGGCCGGAGGGGGAGCCGGTCCGGGAAAAACCCAAATAGTGTACAAGTCGGCCTGTGTACCCAAAGCTGCGTGCAAGTCCGGGCTGTGTGCCTGGTGGGTTCAGAGCCTGAGGGCTGAAATAGTGAAGAAGTGATCTGTTGCTCTTAGCTGCATTACCAGGAATGTAGCCCCGTGGGGGTTTGTCTATGCTTTGTTTGTTCAGTTTGGATGTGAATAAAAGCCACACTTTAGAATCCCATTCCTGGTATTGGATATTACAGTTATTGCTTCCTGTGTTCGGATTTACTTGGGTGCCCCTGTGCGGAGTAGCCAAACCTAGGCCCCTTGTGCTGAGTAACCTAGTCCTCTCCGAACCCAGTCCCCATCAGGTACTGCTGTCAGCTTCAACAGCATACCACCTGTCGTTTTGCAAAAAAGGCAGGGATCGGGGTCTTACAAAATGGAGGCACCGTTTTGGATTGTAATTTTGGGAGCAAGGGTGCTCAGACAGGGGGCTAGCATTTTGGCTATCTGGCAGTGGGTAGCCCAAAAAGCTGAAGCAATTTAACTAGTGTGTTGCTGTGTGCTGTGGTTCTTATGCTGCTGTTAAAATGCCAACTGTTTACCAGGGAGCAGTAGAGCTGAAAGAGTATACACTTGTCCTGCATCAAATGTTTACAGCGTTTTGGCCAGCTTTTTAAAGAACTGTTGTGATAAAGAAAAGTGTGGAAGACTAGGGGTAGCAACAGGAAACTTGTGCCCTGAACATTGGAGGTGCTTTTTAAAGAACTGTTGTGATAAAGAAAAGTGTAGAAGACTAGGGGTAGCAACAGGAAAATTGTGCTCTGGACGTTGGAAATACTTTTGAGTAAACTGAGAGACTTGCTGTGTGAATGGCCATGCTAAATAGCTGAAATGGGCTCCCGCCGTGGAGTCAGTTGAAGAAAAAAAAAAAAGTGTTTTGCAGTTTAAATTTGCCTGCTCGACGATAGCATGAAGAGAAGAGCACTTGTAAGCAAAAAGAGGCTAATTTGCATGGCGTAGTGTGATTGGTGAGGCTGCAATCAGTCCCACCCCTCAGCCAGCTCTACAGTGACTGCCCAGCATTTGAGAGGGAGTGTGAGTGGAGTGTGTGTACTGGCTTAGTGGAGAAGCATCGCAGTGATTAAAAAGTGCTGTAAAAGTGTTAAAAATAGACTTTGCTGTTTAAAATTGGTCTCAACCCGAATCTCGATCGACTGGATTGTGAATGTGGTGAGCGGAGAGACGATCGGCAGGACTGCCCACCCGCTTCCTTTCTAAGGCCTCCAAGACTAGCTGCAGGCCTTTTTCCATTGCAGCAAACAGCTACTGAAAACAGTGAGTACCAACAGTGATAATTGCTCAGTGATTTCTGCCAAAAGCCAGCTGAATATGTGTGCAACAGTGTAGTCGCTTTGCAAATAAAGACTGTGTCAAGTTTTACCAGCTAAAGCAAGTCTGTTAAGCCATTGACTGTGAGCATAGTTATGAGTTCAGCATCAGCATAAAGTTTCAAGGCCAGAGAGAGACGGTGGGTTGTAGCCAAATGTGCAGTACTAGTTACAGGCAATCCTGTGCTTGAAATCCTGAGGCTTTAAGGGACTGTGAACTAAAGAAATGTTTCAGCAAGTAAAAAGTCCGTGGCAAATCATATAAATGTGTTAGAAAAAGAACAGTGCAAGTTTGTGCAGTTTGAGCAAAAGTTATCAGTAGTGTGTGTAAATCAGGTGGGCAGTGGCTTGACCCAATTTCTGAATGTTGATGCGCAGGAGTGCTGCCGCCGCCATTACAGGGTGGGGTAGTAAAGTAAACACAGCAGCAGAGGAGCTATTTTAAAAGTAAAGAAAGTGTTCAGTGAAGTGGGACTTTCAGTAACAGTGAACATTTGTTTGTTTTCCCTGCAGTTATGGCCTCAGGACCAGCTTGCTACCCGGATCATACCCGGGCTGCAGTAACAGCAGCAGTAAATAGGTTAAGGAACATTGAAAGGTGCTATTATGAAGGACAACTGCCTTCTCATGTGGCGATTCCTGGATATCCAGTGCAAGTGTGTCAAATATGCTTAAATGCTGGAAGGGACATCTTCATGGTACCTCACTGTTCTGGGTGCCTAGAGAAATACGGCTTGTATAAAGCGCCCAAGATTCATTTGGCTCCCACGTGGACAAAAGTTCAGGAATTTGTAGTTGGCAGCACACAGCACCAGGCGGGGCCTGTTGAAGAAGGCCCCTCAGGGGAGTGTGGCACAAAGCTAGAGGGTGCAGATTTAGAGACAGAACTGTATGCTGATGTTTCAGATACTGGATCACAGAAGGATAATTCAGACAAAGCATCAGTAGACCCCTGGGGCTAGCCCAAGTCTCATAGGAGAAGATGAGATGAGGAAGGCCTTTGATTGGGAGGTGTCGACCTCCACGAATAGTGATGAGCGGATAGTCTCAGGAGTGAGGACGACTGCTCACTCATGGGCACAGATTCTTAGTGAGGAAGAAGATGAGGGGGAACCTATGTGGCCTTGTGAAAAAGGAACAGGTACACAGCCTCAAGCTTTTGCCTCGGAAGAATGCATGGAAGACAGTGGTGATGCCACTGCCCTGGCTGTGCAAGAAGAAGAAGTCAGGGATCCGTTTCTCATCTCGTTGAGAATGTGTAGCTGGCAGAACCAGGACTGGCCACCCCCAAGCCAGGCCAGCGGTCTCAGGTTGACCAAAGCTAGTAAAGAGGAGAGACTGGTTCGTAGGAAGGTGAATGAAATCTATGGAATGTCCTTTCCTGCCTTTCCTCGAAGAGTCTGGGAGGAGATTGAGAACAGCAGGAAATCCTGGATCTGGGCCGAAGCAATGAAATGTGTGCATCTTGGTGCAAACAAGCATGTCAGAAACAGACTGTTTCATGAAAAATGCACCCAGTGGAAAAGAGTCAGGACACTGTTTATGGACACTGTTTGAATAGTGGATGGAGAGGGACGTGAAACCTTCTACAGTGTGAATTATGTGCGCCCAGACTGGGTGATAATTCAAGCTCCTGACCCCCGGTACTATTGGCCTCAATGCAAGGACCTCCCTGCAAATGTGCCCGTGCCTACCAGATGGAAAGCTGAGCAGTGGCAGTCAATACTGCCACACCAGCCATTGCAGTGACTTTGTTGATCCACCAGTATGGACATCTAGGACTCAGGTGCCCCACATTCATCAGTTCTTCAGTGTACTGGCCTTTCCAGAATCCATCGACTGGCTCATCAGATGACTTCAGATCCAACGAGGACACTAGCCTAGCTGTATCCTGATCCATCACCTGGTAATCGGATGACGTCAGACTAGCTGTTTTCCTTTTTGTTCCTGTTCCAAGGTTCCATCTCCAGAGATGACATCAGCCCAGCAGTTTCCAGATGTGCCCTCCTGTAGTTCCTGGAAGATGTCCTCCCAGCTGTATCGGAAGAAATGCTGTCAGGGAGAGCCTTCGGCTGAGGAGCAGGTCGGTGTGTCTTAATTCTTCTACAAGGGGCTGGTAAGTCCAAACTTTTCTATCCTTATGACATTGCAGTACACACCCTACACTAGCAGACTCCAGAATGTGTGAACTGTCCTTAAAGACTCTCCCCTTCAGGACTTTGGCCTGCTAGAACTGTGCTTCACCGGGCTTCGGCCCAGGAGAGACTCTTTAATGGACTAGCCTTCGGGTACTGTGGTCACTAGATGGGACTTTTAGGGCACTCCATCCCCCAAATGTGTATTGTAAATAATGTCATTGCTTTTCTACTGTTTTCTAGTGTATATACTGTTTTTCTACCTTTTCTAAAAAAAATATTTTTGGGATTCTTCAGTGTTTTGATGGTAGAGGTTAGGTAGACTGTGTATGCAGATTAGGAGTGTGTGTTGTCTTTTTTTTTCTTGCAGGTGTTCCTAAAGAAAATAGAAGAGAAGACAAGAAGAGGAGAAGGGGCTCATCGGAGTTCCTCACTAGTACTTTAATGTGTAGTATTTAAAGTACTATTGTTGTTGTTGTTGTTACTGTAGTAACCCTTTCCTTCCACAGGTGTGGTTGCTGGGGTAGGAGGCAGTAATGTAATGTAATAGATGGTATTAGTTTTTTGGTGTGTGGTTGCAGGGTGCCCAAGGTCGGGGAGGTACCCGGGTTGTTTTTGTTTTGGGGTGTTAAGTTAGAGGCAGACAGATTTTTCATAGAGGGCTAGGGGGATAGAGAGGCTGTGGTCCTGAACGGCCATAGGGACTGCAGTGCTGAGCTATTAGGGCTATGCTCTGGACACTTCTACCAGATCCACTAGGCACTCATAGTAAGTGGGTAGAGTAGAGGCTGATATGTCAGCTAAAGGCCTCTAGGCCCTTAGTGTTGCCTGCCTGTGCTTGCACATGGTAGGAGGGGGCCTGGTCACCCCCCTCCGCAGGTAGCACATAGGGTGAGATGGCCTAAGCCGGGTAAATAATGACTGCTGACAGCCATTTTCCTGGCCCAGGGTGAGTGTAACCCTCCTGTTACCCGGGGTTACTAGAATCCCAGTAAGACCTAGTGGTAGGCAGGGAAGGCAGCTTGTGAAATTCCAGTTAAATGGATTTCACACTGTCTCACTTGGGTCTCAGTCTCAGCTGAGACTGAGGATGACATCACCATAGAACTATCGCAGCTGCATGAGCCACATTGAAATCTGCAGAAGAGAGATAGATTAGAATGTTGGGAGTTTTTGAAGGAAGAGTTGTGTGAGCAGTGAAGAAGAGAGGAGCATAGCTGTCTGTGCACAGGCTCTTGGAGCCTAAGCTCTGATATAGAGCTACTTCTAGGGAAAGGTGTGTGTTTCCGCCCAAAGAGGAACACAGTAAGCTGTTCTTGAAGTGGTGGAGACCGCTGATATGAGTCTCTGCACCCCATCCCTCAGGGGATGGGGGTGGAAGGTTTGCTTGCTATTCCAGGGGCAACCCCCTGGTTCCTGCTAGAGAAGAAGCTACCTATTTTTCTGAAATGTGTTGTGGCACAAGAAGCTTTCAAGATTCGCCTGTGGGGCACCTGCAACCAAAGGGTGAGTTCTGCTCTTTTCAAAGGGCCCATGTTTCACCTGAACTGTGTTAAAGTGGGGATTGAACTGCTGAATTAGTGGGAGGTCTAGAGGAATAGGCTTATCCAAAGTAAAAGTATGTTCAAGTCCAGCACAAGGGGAAAGTCAAGACATGTAGAGGAGATGTGTTATACGTCTACCCTTTAATCTACATTGCCAAGCTTTCAAAAGAGTTATTTAATGTTCAGAGAAATGGCAGGGTATGGATTGTGGGAGCTGGAGGTGAGAGACCCCCCACCTTTAGTAACCAGGTCCACCTCTACGGATTTGCTCTGTGGATTTCCACTTTGCCTCAGGCACTTGGCCAGTTCTGAGGGAAGTACCCAGACATGGGAGTGGAAGGAAATTTCCCTTAAGGAGTCGAAGGCTCTAAGGTGGTTTGGGGAGCCACCAACAGAAAATTTGGCTCACTGCCATTTGGACTGGGATCGAGTGGCCAGCGGGGGAGCCGGGCCGGGAAAAACCCAAATAGTGTACAAATCGGCCTGTGTACCCAAAGCTGCATGAAAGTCTGGGCTGTGTGCCTGGTGGGTTCAGAGCCTGAGGGCTGAAATAGTGAAGAAGTGTTCTGTTGCTCTTATCTGCATTACCAGGAATGTAGCCCCATGGGGGTCCGTCTATACTTTGTTTGTTCAGTTTGGATGTGAATAAAAGCCACACTTTAGAATCCCATTCCTGGTATTGGACATTAGTTATTGCTTCCTGTGTTCGGACTTATTTGGGTGCCACTGTGCAGAGTAGCCAAACCTAGGCCCCTTGTGCCGAGTAACTCAGTCCTCCCCGAACCCAGTCCCCACCAGCTACTGCTGTCAGCTTCAACAGCATACCACCTGTCGTTTTGCAAAAATGCAGGGGTCGGGGCCTTGCATTTATAAAATCTTCCCTCCTGAAGTTCAGGACCCTTGCCCTTGCATGGTTCAATTGCACATCTATTCTTCTATTGAACCACATGGTATGGTGATCATTGGTCCTCAGGTGGCCTCCCACCTTGACGTCTGCAACACTGTCCCTGTTAGAGAGTACCAGATCCACTATTGTTCCATCACAAGTGGGTTAGTTGACTGGTTGCCTGAGGAACACCCCCTGTAGGGAGTCCAGGATGTCCCATCTTCTAGCTGAAGACACAACTGCGAGGCTTCCTTCTATATCCAGCAGGCTGAAGTCTCTGACCAGCAGCACCGCCACCTTTTCTGCCATCTTGCCAATGGCTTCCATCAGTACCTTATCTAACTTCTACCCCTGTGCTGGAGGTCTGTAGATCAGACCAGTGCAAACAATGCTTCTGTTCCACATTTCCAGGGTGACCCACAGTACCTCTGCCCCACCTAGATTCTCTGTACCTCCATCGCTTTCATGCTTTCCTTATCATAAATCACCACACCCCTCATTTCCTTCCCACCTGCTCCTTTCTGAACAGAGTACTGACGAGTATGGCCATATCCCAGTCATGGTTTTCAGTGCACCATGACTAAGCAATGCCAAAGGTCAGCCTCTGCCAAGATGGTCTCAATATTTGAAATCTTATTTCCGAGACTTCTAGCATTTGCACACATGGCCTTCCAGATTTTGTTACCACTATGCTTGTTAACCTCTTTTTTCCATTTTGCCGTCCCTCCCCCCTTTTTTTAATGCTCCCCTTCCTATCCCCCTTCATTTCTAACACCCTGCTTCCTTTATTAATTAGCACCCTGTGGGATTCCACTCCCCTTGGGTTCTCCCTGCTTTCTACTTGAGCTTCTGTGTGTGCATGGGGGAGTGTCTTCTGTTTTCCTGATTACTTCCACCACCCCCCTCGGCTAGTTTCAATTTTCATCATAGTAACATTTAAACTATCCAATGAGGACTGCAGTTCCCCTCCTGGATGGATGCAGGCCATCACCCCTGTATAGGCCCTTATCCCTCCAGGTGGGCCCCCAGTCCCCAGTAAAGCTGAACCCCTCCTCTCTGCACCATGAATTAAAGTTCTTGATGTGGAGATCCCTCTCCTGTCCCCTGTCATACACAGGCAGCACCTCAACAAAAGCCACTGAATGTGCTACCTGTCTAAGACCCCTCCCCCACTCCCTAAACTCTCCCTGCACTATCCCAGCTCCATCCCTAGTCAGGTCATTAGTCCCCAGGTGGACAATGACATCTAGCTCTCCATCCTGTCTCATTGTCCTTGCAATCCTCAACATCTGCATCCCATCCCTCCTGCTAAGACATCACGTAGGCATCTAACTTCCCTCTCCCCCTTCCTATTCCCAAATCTATCCCCCTCACAATCGAGTCCCATGCCAGAAGTTGCTATTACCTTCTCTGGGGTCCTCTACCACCCTTCCTGGGTTCTTCACTTTGGAGGACCCAACATCTTCACTGGTCACTACCCCAGGTGCTTCCTTCAAGCAGTCCCACCCCATCAGAGCAGCGTTGGAAATACATAGTGGTACTGATTGAGAAATGTGCCTCTGACTCACCCACACCCTTCCAAAGACCACCATAGTCCAGTCGTTCCTTCTCCTTGGCATCATCTGTGGTAGTAATGGCAGACTTGGTGGCCTCTGGGTGGGGGAGGAGGTCTCCTGAATCCTAAACAACTCAGTCTGGAGTCTAATGACCTCATCCCTCATCCCAGAGAGGTGTGTGCAGATGGGACAGCACCTCAATTTCCAGAAGGTCTCATTGAAAACTGCTACCCAACAGCCACTGCACTGTAGCACTCCCAGCATTCCCAGCTCCTACACTCCCTGTGTTACCTGGAAATCCTTTTGTAACCTTACACCTGATAGGGTGTTTCTAGCTGTCTCCATTTTAGTTTGCTATGACCTTTTGATCCTTTACCCTACAGGCCCATATGCTGGTCAGAAAATGGGGGGGTGGGGTGCTTTTTTGGCCAAGGTGGAACTGCAGGGACTGGGCAGCACAAGTCATGCTGACTATCACTATGAATGAGAGGTGGACTCTGGGTTTCCATTAAAGCCTGCTGGCAATGCATTGAGAACCAGAGACAAGAAGACCAGTCAACAGCCATGGTCCTACAGGTTGGTATTCCAGGTAGGGCACAAGAGCCAGTACAGTGGCTGCCAGTGGAGAACTGACTGTAATAGGACATGTTTCTCCTCTGGGGAGGGAGGGATGGTAGCTGTGCTGCAGCACTGCCACAGGGTCCATGGGTAGCAGTTGCAATGGCTGGGCAGAGGATGCCAGCATGAAGTCAAGTCAGGGTCCTGAGGGAAGAAATAGAAAAATAGCAACAGGAGATATGACTCCTCTAAGGCCCAATACACAACTATCCTTTTCATCATTGTGTATCCCAATGGGGGTCACTGAAACCCAAGGGCCCTGAGAGACAAGCCATGGAGCAGGGGTATGTGAGAAATTGGATACCACACATTTAACCCAAACATAAAGACAAAGCCCAAATTAGTCAGAAATCAGAAGCCGTCATTGCCACTAGCCACACTGTACTGGGGGGGGTCAGACACACACACACACAGCAAGTTAGTTCCAGCCACCCAAATCAAGAATTCATTACAACTGCGACGCAAAAATGCATCTTGAAGAACCGGACTAATATTTGACCAGACCAGACAAGTTACCAGGCAGCCATCGGGACCTACACACACAAAAATACTCTGAACCCTCCCCAGCATTTGGGCCTGCTGCACAGCTGTCCCATTGATGCTGATTTGCATGTGAAGTATTCACATAGTCAAATCAAGCACCGTCTTGCCACAGTCCCACACAGCAGTCAGTGCCCCTTAAGTAGCACACAGCTCATGTATTAAGTCCTTTGCATTGAACACTGGGAATGGCTGCTAGGGTGCTTACTGGGAATCAGTGGAGAGGGTGGGTTGGGTGATTTATTTATGTTATAAGTGGTCAGTTCACAGGAAACCAGTTGGTTGATAAGGCTGCCATGGGGAGGAGGATGGTTGCTTTTGAACTGGCTGCCAAAACTGGGGGGCATTAGGTGTGGATCAACGGGTGGGAGTCAGCCTTGGCCCTCTATACCACCAACTTTTGTGTAATACAGTATTTTCAGCCCCAGTAGCTGTAGTGGGACTGCAGTGTATGGGATTTCCTCTGAGACAGTGTGGAGACAAAGGTTTCTGTGCTTGTGCCACCACATCTGGGTGCCTGTACCAATAAAAAAAAAGGAAAAAGCAAACAGAGTGGAACAAAGTGGAACATGATCTTTCTTACAGGGGGGTTCTTCAGAACCCCCCCAGTGTACGGGCCTACCCTAGATAGGGGTTTTCCCTTCTACCCCTTTCAACAAGTAGTTTTCTCTTTTCTGAAGAGTTTTCATCCTTCCTTAAGCCCCTTACCTTTCTCTGCTTTTTCCTATTGTGGTAGCAGCACTCTCGCATCCCCTAACCCTTTGCTGCCTGATCCTAGATAGGTTGCTATTTGTGTTCCCCTGTACCTTGTTTGGATCCTTTTATACGCCTACCCTAGATAGGGTGTTGCTGCTTTTCCCAGTTTTGGTCTACCATTGATGTGCAGCCCCTCCCAGCAGTGAATGTTGCACAGTAGCCAACAGATACTTTATCTCAGCCCTTCCCAGCAGTGAGTATTACACAGTACTGAAGAGGTACTTTATCTTAGTCAACCCACAGGTCCTCTATATCCTGCTTCCTCCTGCGGATGTGTGCTAATGCCTAAGAGGCCAATCCTACACCTGTTCCACTCCTGTGCTGTTCCACTTACTCACTGGGACACAAATGTGTGTGGAGGAATGTTAGGAGGGGTTGCCTCTGCACCCTTGTGGCAGTACTTCCTATTGGACAACTGAGTCCCCAGTTGGTCCCCTGGCTGCCATGTCACCCAGGTCTTATATAACAAGCCACAACCTACCTGTAATCAGAAACGTGACTCAGTCTCACCTGCAATTATTAACTAGCTAAGCTCCAATCCAGACAGTTATCACCCCCCCAAAAAAAAAGAACTACAGGGCTAGACACAGTTCTTATAATATGGCTCCTAAATGTGGGCCACTCTGGCAGTCTCAAATTTACACTTCATTCAACAAGAAATACACCAATTTAAACAATTTTCCCCCCAACTTTCCCCACTTATGTTTCAGCCTTTTTTTGTCCCTCCTGTGCCTAATGCAGGTCAACTCTGCTGTGATGAATACTGAGGGGGATCAGTAGCAGGAGAAAAGAGATGATGCTACCCTGATACAAATCCCTAGTTGAAAAACACTTGAGTACTGTGTGCCGTTTTGGAGCCCAAACATGAGGAAGTAAAGAGAATGGCTAGAGTCAGTGCAGAGGAGGGCAACCCCAATTATCCATGGACAGCAGCTCAAGTCATATGGTGACTGGTGTGGGAAACTTCAGTATGTCCATACTGGAGGATTGCAGAGAAAGAGGGGGCATGATAGAGGCATCTACACACCTCCGAGGGGGTAAATAGCGCTGACTGCAGATAGTTGTTCATAATGACTGGAAACACGAGAACCAGGAAAACTCCATGAAGCTTGCGGGGGTGGTTCAGAAAGGATGTCAGAAAGTTCTTCTTTACAGTGAGTTGTAGGAAAATGGAACAAGATCCCTGAGGAGGTTGCACTGTATCTGCTGAAACAGTACAGGGGTTCAAAAGGGGGAGGGACAGACACACAGAGCAGGTATAAGTGCTGCAGCATTGAGGAGGGAGAAAGGGGAATGTTTACTAGGATCAGTTCCTAATACTAGGCAGGTTTGGGGCAGACTGAATGGTCCACCAGGTCTTCATCTGTGGACAGTATCTGTGTTTCTATGTAAGTTAAAAAAAGATACAGGCTCCAAGAAAAGTTATGGTTTCTTAAATTATAGTAAATTAAGTTTTTCAGAGCTCTGCCAAATACTCTATATTTACATTTTCATAACTATTTTGTGCCCATTCAGTGGGCAGTATGAATTTTACAACAAAAAACTCCAAGATTATTAATACTGTTGTGCAAGGAATACAATGTTCTCAGAGCTTACACTGCTGAAGTCTCAAGTTCTATACAATGTTTTTACAACAGAGAAATGTAAACAGAATTGTATATCTTTCTGTTTGAACCAAAAAGCAGTGAAGCATGATTGATGGTATATGGTTTCTATTGCTGCAGTCAGAATTACAATTATAATACTGTTTTTCAGAGAAATAAGAATGTCTGAAATAACTAGTGTATGCTGGTATGATGCACAATAAAGCCAATTCACTTTGAACTTACCTTTAACATTGTGTCACAGTCTTGCTCATAGATTTATCATCATATACTAGCCAAAATAAACTGCCATCAAAGCCATCCATTTGTTATTAGATATTCACAAATCACAGAGCAGGTCCTATATTCATTAGTGTTTGCCATAAAGAACATATTAAGAATAGCACAGGAATGCGTTGGATACCCATAAAACCACTGAGACAGACCAGAAAATGTATTACCTGGGACACATAATTACACTCATATGCTTCTGTACCCATTTATTTCAGTCAGTGAATAAGATTATTGGAGAGCAGTATGTTCACTATTTATAGTAGCTTTGAAATTAAATCTTTCCATTACCATGTTTCTCCATCTATTTAAGTTATAGTCGAACATACATGACTTTAAATTAACAAGCATGCTGTTTATAAAGAGCTGAAGTCTTCCGATGTCAACAGCATTGGGCCAGTTTTCCAATATGTCATGCCAGTTGAAGATGATTATGTAATTTATGACTTGAAGCACGTAACACAGATTTAATTATGAAGGTAATGATCCATTCATCAGTATGCAGCTGTGGTTCCAATATTATAACAAATGTTCAAAATCCCAGGGACACATTTCAATAGCATTAGGTACTTTCTAACGAAATGTCTTTTGCTTTCTCAAGCTTGTATATTCATATCTTTCACATTAAGGAACTCTGCATGTTGTGGTCCCAGATTAATAATGTACTTCATCTTTGAAATGTATTATTAGGGCTGGTCTGTGTAGCAGAACAGTTCCTACTGGGATCAAAGCCAGGGAGTGTTTTGCAGCTGTCTCACTGAAATGTATTGGTGGACTGGGATACACCTTTATATGTCTGTCAGTGAGTGAGCTGTGCTTTCCTATTGCTCCTTGCCACTGTATGTAATGCTTTAGTAACTTTCTGTTGTCTTAAAGAGGACAGTGTATGAGAACCTGTTGGAAAAGTGGTAGCTACATGCAAAATCACCCTCGTGAATGTGCAGTTGACCTAGGTGATATCACCGAAGAAGTCCTTGGGTTGTTTAGCCTAGCTCTCCCCCCGACCACCACCACCACCACTGCGATGACAAGAACAGCAATTAATTAGCTCAGAGAGGAAGTACAATTAACTCTCAGTCTGTACCACTTTGTGATTGAAAAGCTGACCTTTATTTTTTCTGAAGAAAAATAAATTTGCCTATATAGAACTGAGAGTTTTTGTGCTATTAAATTATTGCAATGCAAAAGGACAAAGAATAGCATAGCTGTGGCAGCATTTGATGCTTGTAGGAACTATGAAGCAGCTCTCACAGTCTCTCTGTATAATAAAAAAACAGCTGTGTTTCCAGTCTAATTGAGTAGTCTGGCCAGGAACTGGGGAAAAAATGGGGGGGGGGAGCAGTTATTAGAGCAAGAGGGGTCCATGGGTAGTAAAATTTGCAAAACAACACTTAGTCAACATGATTTTCATACACATTATATCCCAAAGTGTTTTAGAAGGCATAGGAGAATAGAATAGAATAGAATAGAATAGAATTTCTGGTGCCCAACCGAGCCCGACAGGAAATGAAATAAAGTTTGGTCCCCTCTCCCAACTATCTGATGGGTCTGGTGAGTAGCCCGGCCAGTTGGGGAATACAAAAAAATCTGCCCCTTCCCCAACTACCTGACGGATCCAGTGCCCAACCCATCAAGGAATAAAATCTGTCCCCTTCCCCAACAAGCTGACAGATCCAGTGCCCAACCTGACCCTCCAGAATACAATCCCCCCTTAAAAATATCTAGTCCTCCCCCATCCACCTGGCTGATCTGATACCAAATCCAGCCCATTAGGGAATAAAAAGAAAATATGTCCCTGTCTTCCAAACTACCTGATGGATCTGGTATGTAACCCAGTCTGTCAGGAAATAAATAAAAAGAACCCCCCAAACAACCTGATATATGCAGTGCCAACCTTGCCCATCAGGGAATGAAAAATCTGTCCCTATCGCCCAACAACCTTAGAGGTCTGGTGTCTCCCTCCCTCCAGCTACCTGATGGCTCCCATGCCCAATATGACTTTGTATTTTTTCTTTATTTTAAAGTTTATTAACAAATGTTGGGGAGCAATTCCAGCATTCCATATATATTATTGACATTCATAGTTAAGGTATACAGAGTATTCCTGTAGGTGACAACTGGTCAATTATACATAAAGATAATGCAGTACAGTGGTCACAAAGACAGAATTCAGTGCTAATAGTCAATACCGCTCTGATCCTCTTCACCCCCCTTCTGAGGAAAAAATCCTCCAGTTTCTAACCACCCTTATGTTGCCCAAAGAATTGTTATGGGACAATATAATTTCTATGCTTCATAATTCAGATTATCCAGGAGTCCTAGAGACTATGAAATTTCCTCATCCCAAAACTGATACCTGCAGTCAATTTCTCCATCCTATAAATTTCTTGGACGGTGTCTCCCAATCTTCATACTCTGGGGAGGGGGGCATGGACAACCACTTTCTTGTGATAGCCTTTTTGGCTGCTAATAACCACATCCCATGCGGCATCTACTGGTAGTACCCCCACCTGTCATGGTTGTAACCGTAGTAGCCCAATCTGAGGGTTCCTAGTGAAGGGACAATATCCTGCAGTGCCCTTTCAACTGCTTGCCAATAGGAGTTTAATTTTGGGCAATTCCAAAGAACATGGGTATTAGTAGCTTTTTGATTCCCACACTGTCTCCAAGAAGCCTTACCTCTTTGGGTGTCATACTGCCTAGTAATGTGCAAAGTATGGAAATAACAAATTGTGACCTTCCAAGCATACTCTTGCCAGAGGCATCAGGAAGTGAGTGTGTGCTGAAAGAGACAGTTACCTTCCCAAACCTGCTCTGTGATTATACATCCCATGTTTGGCTAATTGGCAGAGTAGAACCAGTATGCAGAGTTTTCTTTGCTTTATTATCAACAAAAAGTATGGTCTGGTACTGTATACAGCCTGTCATGGATTTTAACAGCAAATCCACTAAGGGGTGTGTTGTT
Organism: Neoceratodus forsteri; assembly: GCA_016271365.2. Classification (NCBI taxonomy): domain Eukaryota; kingdom Metazoa; phylum Chordata; order Ceratodontiformes; family Ceratodontidae; genus Neoceratodus; species Neoceratodus forsteri. The sequence goes on from CM028136.1 coordinate 92,980,810, forward strand.
TCTCTGTCCCAAGTCAGGCCCAGCCATCCCCACAGATAATATCTTGTTTGTAAATATCTAAAGTGACCTGTGTGGCCCAGGGAGTATTGTTGTTGTAGTTGCTAGAATGCTTTAAATGTACCTCTTTCATAAAATTGGAAATAAAATTCCAACCCTTTATTATACCATAATTTAAAAGTTTTATCAAACTTCGATGGGGTAAAACTGGGATCTAAGATTAGTATTTCCAGATATGTAACCTCTTGTTTGGTCTTGGGGGTTTGCGTGAGAGCCTGCCAGTTCTCCACTATCATGACATGAAGTCAGGTAGCATGGGTTTCCTTATGTCCCCTCCCTTTTTATTAAACAAAAGGTCTTCCGGGGGCTGAGGTAGAGTGTGTATTTCTATCTGTTTCCAGTGGTGGTCGGAAATGGGATTCAACCAATGTGAAGAGTGCAAGAGGTGCACTGCTCTGCAGTAGAGTTAGAGGCTTGGCAGGGCTAAACACCCTGGGGCTTTTGGGAGCTGTAACTCACTGTATGCTATCCTAGGCTTCTGTCCCACCCAAAGGTATCTTGAGATTAGGTGATTCCATCTGCGGAATGCTTCCTATGGTGATGTGAGTGGGAAGGTTTAGAATAAATATAGTATTCTGGGGGAGAATATTCATTCATACGGTTTCTACTCCAGTGTTGGAATTAGGTTGGGGCTAGCCGAGGCTCAGCCCCAGTAGCTCTCCGAGAACCCCCATGTAGCTCTAAGAAATTAATGTATGCTACCGGGTCGGGGCTTTGGCTTTTGGTACCTATTATTTCAACATGGCTTTAGCCCCTATAGTTCAAGGCAGCTCCTTCCTTTGGCCATGTATTTTTTTTAAGCTAGAGTCTGGTCTGGTGTGAAAACAAGATAAGAAGAACTTCCCTGACATATTTGGCATACCAGCTGTATGATGTAAATTGAAATCCTAGCAGGAATCGGCACCACCGGTGACAGTCACGTTCAGCTCAAGTGAGTGGTGAGTAATGCAGCCTGAAGATTTACAGTCCTATACCATTACTGATTGGTCCAGCAGTCCACCTTTCACGTGTGTATCTCATGCACAGTGTGGCTAGTGGAGCTGGATCAATCAGTAATGGATTCTGTTTCCCTAGGAATGTTGTTTTAACTTTAACATTATCGCCACCAGTACCAGTCAGTCCAGTCCTCCTAAGGTGGGAGTATAAGGCCAGGGAGAACCATTATTTCTTGCTGCCTACAGGGACTAACCTGTGTGCTGCGCTGCCTCTTTGCTACTCCAGTCCACTACCTGCTGTCAACTGCCACCGGTGCTCATCTGCCAAAAAAAAAAAATGGTGAAGAAAGCTTTGAAATTGCCCCACTGCCTTTGCACACACAAGTGTCTATGGTCTGTTTGTTCCACCCTCTGCTCTGATCCCATACCTGGTGCTGTTTGCTGCCAAGCAGTCATGATTCCATTCCTGCTCCTTCAATGTGCTGCACTGCTGCTGCAGAGTGAGGCAATTTCCCCCATCCAGTGGTCGATTTGTGAGCCAAGCCAAATCCTGCAGTCCAGTGCTGGTGTTGCTGTCCTCCTTGACTTCCAAGTTCCCCCGGCCCATCTCATCCCGTAACTGAGCTACCCTAGCTGCTGACACTTTAAAAGTGTACCTCATCATCCTTCACCCCGCCCATGGTCTGATCTGCTGTGATCAAGCAAGCAAGCCACAGGTAAAAGGTATTCTGGAGAACACACTAGATTGCAAACACCCCTACATAGTGCCCATATGATTCTTTATCAGGGAGTGGTGCTTGAACATACAAAACCCTTCCAACTGACATCATGTGTAAATCAGGGACAAAACAGCATAAGACAGAGAAATGCAATAATAGGATTGATGAAAATGGGCGATCTTCAGGGCAATCGACAATTGGGGTATTTCCAGAGATTTACATTAGTAATCAACAAGAATGTGCAGCTCCATTCTCATTGGCTGATAAAGAAGTTGTTTTGTCAGTTTCTGAAACAGGTGCTTGCCTTGTTAAATATTGATGAAATGCCCCTATATCAAATCACTTTTCTTTTTCTGAAAACATTTACATAAGATCCCAATTTGCATTTTAATAAATGCATGTTGAATGTTGGTGTACTAGGCCATCTACTACTCTATCCTTTAACCCATATAATGAGAACTAGAAAAAAATGATTGCAGCCTATCAAACTTTGAAGAAGGTTAAATTACCTCAGTCAGCAGATCACTGCTCTACTTGTTTGCCCCAGGCTCGGAAAATGCTACAGTACACATTTGCTGTTCTGTGGAAAAATGTTTAACTTTGCAAAATGGCACAGATCTGCTTACTTGCTTCTGTGTTTGCTTTTGTAATAGGGATTGTATACACAGCCAGATAAAGAATATTTATTAAACAAAAACTTAGACATTTTTATTGTCACCTCATACAGCTTTTATTTAAAAAAGAATATCAATAAACTGTCTCAGCTGAGGGATTCACCGTGATGGTAGGGAAGAGGGAAAGAAGGTTCGGGAGTTGCTAAAGGTAAAATCAAGTGTGCTATAGAAATAATTAATCTCCACAGAACCTTGTGGGGTAGCATTGATGTATATATTTCATTTGCACCAAAATGTATTCTACTTTTTTACAGCAATCCTCAGATCCAGTAGATCCTGAGGGGGTGGGGTGGGGTGGAGACATTGACCTGTGATTGGTGTGCAAGAATAAGTATATATTTGCACATTTTTAGACAATACTAATAATTAAAAAAAAAAAAATAATCTGTGTCTGGCTAACCTGGTTAGTGAATAATTTGCATAATCAACACATTTGATATGAGATGTATACAGTAACTATTTAAAGAAATTAACCAATTTTCCAGGGCTGGTTTAGAATCTGTTTTATAGTTCAGACATTTTGGGTACATGCAATTAAATATGTAAATCTGTTCTGTCACTGCCTCTTTCAATCACTGGTATATGATCCAGGGCCCTGAAACTAAGTGTTCTACTACTGTATTCAGGGCAGGGCATCTTTAAAATGATCAATGCCTTCAAGATATGGGAGCTGCAATAACATAGCCTTGCAGTATAGCGGGAATGATAACAGACAGCAGTCCTCTCTAGTTGTGTTGTGAGATGCAGATGCTAATAGAAAAGCTAATTTTGCTGTAGTCAGTATTTCACAGAATGTGATCTTTTAACCCTTAGGCTCCCCGATATCTTGTCCTAAAAACCTATGCGTTCTAAATCTTCCGGCAGCCTAAGGGTTAAGATCAAGGCACACCATTAGAGAAGTAATAATTTCTTTATGTATTTGTATTGATAAAAGAGTGGTGGTTGATGTTTCAGTGTGTGTGTGTGTGTGTGTGTGGGGGGTCCTCTTGTTCATCATTGGTAAATAAACCTGACAGGTGGCGGGCAGCTTCAGCTAGAGGACAGTGCCAGAATTCTCTTTCATCTCAAAAACAAACAATAAAAGCTATAAAGGGAGTCGCTGTTTTCATCCTATGTTTTGTTTCTGTGTTTTGCATGATAGGCTAGTGGAGAACGTTCCTTCAGTAATCAGGGAAAAGGAAATGGGACAGATGGCAGAGCTCATAAATTGCTCTTGTGTGTTTACAGTTAGAGAATGTATTGGCTGTAGGAAACTGTGGAGACAGTTTTGCAAAAGTGATTTGTGAGAGTGTGGGTCACAGCTGTTGAGTTTGTGCTGTCCCTTTCACTTGAGCATCTGATTGTGAGTCACACTGACTTCCTAAACTAAAGTACTACTTGTGTCAAAGGACCAGTTGCGATTTGCACCATTTTGAATTTCAAACCATTGTACCTGTTTTAATGGACATTTTTTGGGGATTTGCTTGTTACCTGTGATAGTGTTTTTAGTTGTATCTGCCAGGACCAGGTGTGGTTTACAACAGATCACCATGATTTTATGTTTGCTTGCGTGCATGGGCAAGAAACATTATGCAGCAGCTTAGGAGAGAAGCTGGTTGTGGAGGTGCGGCAGTGTGGCGGCCAATGCCAGCACTGCATTTGTGAGCTTGGGGGTGTGCACCCAATACAGGCCCAGTGTCCTGATGACACTGGTTCTGCAGAAGTGCACCAAGTTGAAACGTTTTGGCTGCTGCAATGAGGGGCTACATCATCATTGCAGCCTCACTATTTCTGCTGCAATGAGGGAGTGCCCCTTCATTGCAGGGCATGCCTTGCATACCAAAACATTTCTGTTCACCCCACTCTCTCCATTGTGACACCAGGAGTGCCTTTAAACCATCCAACTGCATGCTATCCGCCCCCACTCCCCGTTCTGGCAGCTGAAGTGAAAAAGAAAACCTCCTGCTCCCTCTGTTCCCATACCCCAGAGTGTAGGTACACCCTCCCGCTCCCTCCCCCTCCTGCTTCCTCCCTGCTCCCGTTCTGACGGCAGTCGTAAAAAAAAACCCTCCCGCTCCCTCCCACTGTGCTGTCCACCCTGCTCTGTCCCTGCACTCGAGTGAAAACCCTCCCACTCCCTCCTATTGTGTGCTGTCCATCCCCTCCCTCTGTTCCCATACCCTGGCATGAAACAAACTCTCTCACTCCCTCCCACTGTGTGCTGTCCACCCCACTCCCTCTGTTCCCATACCCTGACATGAAACAAACCCTCCTGTTCCCTCCCACTGTGTGCTGTCCACCCCGCTCCCTCTGTTCCCATACCCCGGAGTGGGAAAAAAAAAACTGTTACGGCACCGAAGTTAAAAAAAAAAAAAAAAACTCCCACTGCCTCCCACTGTATGCTGTCTGCCCCGCTCCCTCTGTTCCCGTACACCGGAGTGGGGGAAAAAAAAACTCCCGCTCCCTCCCACTGTGTGCTGTCTGCCCTGTTCCCTCTGTTCCCGTACCCCAGTGTGAAACAAACCCTCCCACTCCCTCACACTGTGTGCTGTCTGCCCCACTTCCTTTGTTCCCATACACTGGAGTGGGAAAAAAAAACTCCCACTCCCTCACACCGTGTGCTGTCCGCCCGCTTCCTCTGTTCTCGTACCCCAGAGTGCTTTTTACTGTTTAAATAGGGAAAACTGTAGTTATGTTGCTGACCTGAAAAGCAGTCTACAGAATTCATCCATATGTCAGTGATTTTGAGAACATACAAATGGCTGAAATACAGTGCAGAACTGATTTCTGACATTTGTTGTTCCTAAAATAAGATATGCGTTGTCTACACTTTCTTTGTTTCTCGATGACCTGCTCAATTTGTCTCTCTCTGTGTACAAAACGCCACAAGCTGTCTCTGATCCGTGCACTGTGTTTTACTGTGGATATTGCTATCTTGCGCTCGCTCTCTCATACTGCTTTACTGTTGGCCCCCCCAACTCCCGTAACTGTCAGTGCAGCAAGCCAGACTGTCTGTCACCCGTTGGGTTGACTTGTCCTGTACCCTATCCTCTCACTGTCATTCTCACCTGATCACTTGTCTTTCACTCTCTTTCTTGCTCTCCTACTTAGCCACTCACTTGGTTACCAACACGGTGGGGGAAAGTCTGCGATACCACTCTTTTTCTCTCGCTCTGTTCCACTGGCTGTTCTGCCTCTTTGACACAGAAATCAGGGTTTGCGCTGAACTGTATGGGTTTTGTCGGGGTGGAGGATCTAGGTGCTGAACAACTGAAGCTCTGTCTCTCTCTCTCTCTCTCTCTCGCTTGCTCTGTACTGCTCACTCTTGCTGTAGTTTATGGGGGGGGGACAGGAATGACGGGTAATGTAGCTGCAGGACCTAGCTGTCTCCTGCTTCAGCATTTCTCAATGGCTGCCTTTCTGTTTCACTTGCTGGATGAGGGAACAAGTTATGACAGCACTGTACCTGACTCCCTCTGCTTAGCTGTGGATTAAATAAGAGATTTAATCCATGGTCAGGTGATGGTCTCTTTCACCAATTAGCTTCCCTCCTGGTTCCAACCGTGTTATAATCAGTTCTGCATGATCTGGATGGAGCTGAAGGCAGGGAGTTTTGCAGTACAAAGATTTTCATGTGAACAGTGAAGAATAGTACCCCAAACACTGCATCATCTCACATTCCAGTGGGGTCACCAAATGAAAGGCATTCATGTGGTTTCAATGGGGACCCTCAGCAAACCCATGTTTTGATCGGAATGGTGGTGTCCACTGATGTAATTGCTCGTATCACTTTTTTCATCCCATGCTATCCACTCCTCACAACAGTAGTACAGACACTGCACCCTAACTTCTACTAAGCCCTAGGAGCTTTGCGCATTCAGACTGCTGAAAAGGGGACTTTTTCATTGGTTTCACTAGCTAAAATGTAATGTGTAGGGAAGTTTTCTAAGCTCCCAAACAGAAGGGCTATCCATATAGTATGTACGCTGTAACATGTATAAAACTTATGTTAACATTGTTGTAAAAATCACTAATGCTGCACTACTTAAGGACTACAAGCACTGGGATGTTAATGTAAGTTTTAACAAAAATGAAAACAGTTATTCTTCATCATATCTATCAACACTAGTGTGAGTCCCGTCACAGACACTTCTGTGGCAGAGGGTTGACTTTTAATGAACTGTCTGATTTAGCTTCTGAAAAACTAAGCTCCAAAAAGGACCAAACCTAAAGACAAATTTCTATTCTCAGTTTTTATGTACACTAGTTCAAGTCCCACCACTGCCACATGTGTGAGAGTGGGTGGCTAACTAATCATTTATAAAAATTATTATTTATATATAAAAAGCAATTTTTTGGTTATACTGCCTTAATGGTGTATATTTTTGAAAGAAAGTGCAGTAAGCATTACATAAACCATTATTAAACATACTCCCAAATAATTGTTTCGCAGTACATGGAAACTGCTCGGAGTGAGGAAATTGCCTTATTTTAGAAGCCCGTTTGGAGTAGGTCCCAACCCAAGATGGGCTTTGTGTCCACTCCAAGTAAGTAACAGCATCTCAATGGCTTGGATTATTTCACATTGCCTACAGTGGAGTGTGTCTCAGCATTGGCAGAGGTTCTATTATTTTAGATTGCCTGCCCGAAGCAAGTGTCAATGTCGGGGGGGGGGGTGAGTTTAATTTAAGAAGTTTGCTTTGCTGGTCACAGCACAGGAGGGGATTTCTGCTACTTTCAAGCCTGCTTAGAGCAGGGCCCAGCCCAGGATGGGCTTTTTGGATATTAAATACCCACTCCAAACAGGAAACAGCACCTAAGGTGCTTGTGTTAATTTTAAATTGCCCTCTCCGAATGGATGTCTTTGCTGGAGAAGGTTTTATCATTTTTAAATTGCCCATTTTAGGGGGCTCAGTGAGGGTCTTTAGGGAGGCAGTATAGTGCAGTGGGTTAAGGCTCTGAGCTGCAGATCTGGAGACCTGGGTTTGAATCCCACAGCCGACTAGGTGCATACTGTGTAATACTGAGCATGTCACTTAACTTCCTTGTGCTCCCAGGTTGTATCTGGAAACAAGCTTTGGCTTAGTGTGCTACTCCTGGTTAAACAATGTTCCCTTTCCCTTTCTCAGTGTAAGGGAGATTGTTTTATTTTAGAAGCCACTCGGAGTCCTAGCCCAGGAGGAGCTCAAATCGTTTTCTTTCATACTTAGAGCAGGACTCAGCCAGGGAGGGCCATTCTGTAATTTAATATTCCAGCTTGCAGTGTGAAGGGGAGGCTGCATTTGTGAACCCCACTCAGAGTAGGTCGAGCCATGGGGGTACTTTCCTTTTATTAAAGATGTTGGCTCAGAGTAAGGCTTGGGGGGTGCTGGATTAATTGGAAAGCCCTCTCTGAGCAGGAGCAAACCCTGGACTGGTCAGTTTCTATGTTTGCTTGCACGCATGTGCAAGAAACATAGTGCCATCATTCGAGTTTTTGTAGGTGTGGCACCCATCTTCCAATGCAGTCAGTGTGTTTGAGGGCGCGGCCACAGTTCGCCAATGAATGCTGCAGCTGTCTATAAAAGTAGTTGAAAATGCAGTGCCGTACAGTTGAAAGGCAGCGCTCTGCTTCAGTGAGCAGCGAGAAGCTACTGCCTGTGCATGCGCTCCCCCCCACACACACACACATGCATGCATGCATATTGCGTGCTAATGCGCTCCCCCCACACACAGTATGGCTGATAGGGGTGCCCAATCCCCCATCGGCTCCAATGTCCCCCCAACAGACAACCGGATGCCACATTGGGAGCCCACCCCAGCGTGGCAATAGTCCATATGGCCAATGGGGGTGCCCAATCCCCAGTCTGCTCCATTGCCGCCCCAGCCCCAAACAGTCTTCCAGCTGCTTTGCTGGGAGCCCACTCCAGTGTGGCACAAGTCCTTCGTCATCCAAGAAAAAAAAAGAAACTTGAAAGAGAAAACCTTCCCTTGTTGACTGTCCTGACCCCCACACCCCCCACCCGCACCCACCCTCTGTCACCCTGCCTTCCCACACCCCTCTCACCCCATACTTACTTCAGGAGTCCAGTGCGACAATCTTCGTGAACTGGGAACATGTCTGCACTCTTCAAAGCCGACCGCGAACTGAGGGAATGCCGGTAAGCTGTATAATGGAATAAATAGGGTTTTTTCAACTTTGATGCATATCTCAGGCATTTCTGGGAATTTTCCACCAAATTTTCAACATGGGGATTTTGGGACCCCACCTCATGAATTCTGTCACTGTCACTTTGTTAATCGGCCCCGGAAGATGATTTTGTGTCACTGCGCGGAACCACCTTTCAGAACAGATTTATGAAATAACAGTGTCACAGTCATGAGGTAGGCCCACAAAAACCCAATGTTGAAAATTTGCTGAAAAAATTCCCCAAAATGACTGTTTTACGAGCATGTGTTGCACTGTTCCTACGCACGCTCGTAAGATCGTGAATTTTCACTATTTTCACTTCAGATTTTCAACATTGGCATTTTACCACACCTCCTTATGAGCAGTATAGCTGTCATTTTTCACATTTTGCCCAAAATGTGTTTCCGTGCATGTAGCGCACAATGGCGCAGTCAGTGTGTGAAATCAATGTTCAGGACAGATTAAGAAAATCACAGTGACACTGTTCATGAACAGAGGTGTTAAAATGACAATGTTAAAAATTTGGTGAAAAAATTCCCCAAAATGACTGTGGTACGAGCGACCATTGCACAGTTTCCACGCACCCTCATAAGTTCATGGATTTCTAATATTTTCAGTCCCGATTTTCACCACTGGCATTTTTCCATACTTCCTTATGAACAGTACAGCAGTCATTTTTCACACCATGGCCAAAATGTGTTTTCACACTTCCAGCGCAGAAATGCATGGTCACTGTGGGAAATCACTATTCGGGACAGATTAAGAAAATCACAGTGACACCGTTCATGAGCGGAGGTTCCAAAATGCCTGTGTTGACAGTCTGATGTAAAAAATCCCCACACTAATTGTATTATGGGTGTGCGTTGTGCAGTTTCTACATATGCTTGTGACTTCACCACTTTTTTTAATATTTTTACTGCAGATTTCCAATATTGCCATTTTTCCACCTCCCCATGAACAGTACAGCTGTCATTTTTCACATCTTGTTCGAAATGTGTTTTTGCACCTGTTGGTGCCAAATGGAGTAGTCACTGTGCAAAATCAGCTTTTGGCTAATAAACTGATATTGCCACTGTTCATAAGGTGGGGGTCACAAAAAACCCATGTTGAAAATTTGGAATGAAAATGCCAACGAACACCTGAGACGTTAGGGTTTGTGACCATAACGCCCCACCCTGTAGAGACTGACAGGCATCTGGGGTGTGACTTGGGAGTCTTACCTGTAATGCTCATACCATTCCACACCTTGCAGCCAGTGAGAGGCATCGAGGTGTGCCTTGGACTCTTCAGCCCCAAAGTTCACCCCATTCTCCTATACAGCACCCATCTCACCGTATTTCCTGATGGAATGGGGTGAGCATAAGGGCCAAAGACCCCAAGGCACACAGTCACACTTGTCGGTGTCTGCAGGGTAGGGTGTGGAGAAATGGCGTGGCCGTTATGCCTGACAACCCAAAGGAACACCCCAATGCCTGTCAGTCTCTGCAGGGGGGTGGCGGGGTTGGCGTCAGTTCAGTACTTCACTGCCATTCCTATTATGCTGCTCTCTAACCTCTACACTACCAATGCCAATGCCAGCAAGCAAACATTTGGCATTGACAAATGCTTGTTATTTATTGTAAGGCCCACTAGGCACAAATGCCAGTTTTCAGAGGCAACCCGGGGTGACCCAGGAGCACTGGAATGGTTAAATAACTTGATCAGAGTCACACAGTGTGCAAGTGGAGGTTGTGGGATTCAAACCTTGGTTTGCTGGATGTACCAAGCTCATTCACAGCCTGTTACTCTAACCTACAGGCTATACATTCCAGCTCAGATCTCTGCCGACCTCTTGATAAAGCAAACTAAAAAAAATAAATTTTAGGAATAAAAAGTACAATGCGAATCACTTGCCAATACTGTAAGTCCATTGTGTATTGCTTTTGTACATTTGCAAATCTATTTAATTTTGTGCACCTTATTGTAATGTATTTCTCTGCACCTGATATTTGCTTCTTCTACAGTTGTTATTGTTTTGTATCTATTGCTTCTTGTTAGATTGCACTGTTCTTCACCACCTCCCTACCCTCAAATAAATAAGTAAATATATAAATGAATAACTAAGTGTGCATTGTAGCTTTTTTCTTTTTTGTTTCAAACCCCATTTTTCCCTGTCACTGATCACACCTAGAAATGAGCTTTGGCTCAGTGTGCCTTTCCCAGTTATGCCATGCTCAAATCTATATTTTAAGAAAATGTATCAAAAGCCATCTAATACAAGGCTTTACACTGTATGCTTATTTTTTACTAAGAAAACATGGGCTACACAAACTAAGCAGTAGTGTTTAGTGCAGTGTGCCTCCTACCTGACCCGTTGGTGTGTGTTACGCACTGATTTGAAGAGCCGCAGATGGTCCTTGTTCCAAAAATTGTAGGTCCCTGGTACTTCTGGAAGTATAATTCTAACACTGTTCTACTCTATGTATAAATGGGAATGGGAAAGGTATGGAGGTCCATCTTTGCAGGTCATCTTTTATCTGTTCTAAGGGGTCAAAATTGTACTGATAGAGCTGCATATAGTCTCTGGGGAACATAATAGTTTGATATCGTATGGCTGGCCTATTCCACTTGAAAGGAAATAAAGCTTTCAGTGTGGAGGGACACAGCCTAGTTGAAGAACCTCAGTTTTCTCTGTGCTCAGCTTGTACCCTGTCAGTTCATCCATTTTTGTACAGTACCCATATAGTGCTGGTAGTGAGGTTTATGGGTCTGTAAGATGAACTAAAAGGTCACTGGCATAAAATGCCACCTTGTGTTTCTCAGCAGTGACCTGGATGTCCCTTATGGAGGTCTGACTCTGAATAGCTTGGGCTAGGGGTTCTGCATATAGGGTGAATAGAAATGAGGCTAGGGGGCAGCCATGGCGGATGCCTCTGTGTGAGTGAAACTGGTCGGAGAATGTACCGTTCACGTTAATCATCGCCTGCAGTGTGGCATAAAGGATTTCAAGGAGGTGTCAGAAAGAAGCAGGGAACTGGAGCGTTCGAAGGGTCATCTGCAGGAATTTCAAAAAACTCTGTCAGATGCCTTCTGGGCATCCATGCTAAGAAGAAAAAATTACTCACCTTAGTAATGTTGTTTCTTCTAATGGAGTCTTGCTATATTATAGACATTAGCAGCAGTTTGTTCCAGCTCTAGAACTGCCCCGGAGTGAAATGGGTAAAACCATTCCAAAATAGAATTTTGGCACGAGAGCAGCTCTATCTGTGTCCTTTCAAACTTGAACTGTCAGATCTTTACGAGCCAAACTCACTAAGGTCTGTGTGGAAGCTGTAACCTACACTAGCCAAATGGCTACCTAAATAATAACAACCATTGATGGTCCCAACACCCAAGACTCAAGTCAGGGGGCCAGAAATACTAACACCATTCTAATTATATGAAAAAGGAACACAAGTATAATAAAACACACACACACGTACACATACACACCCCCAAAGTCCCAAAGGGGACAAAATGCTAACAGGACATAAGTAGTGCCCACACTAAGTTGCCGCACCCCACCAAGTAGAGGTTCTGAGAGGGGCAGGTTAGGTGGAGGTCTATAATATAGCAAGACTCCATTAGAAGAAACAACATTACTAAGGTGAGTAATTTTTCTTCAAACAACATGAAGTCTTGCTATATTATAGACATTAGCAGAATACACAGCAGTACCTCCATGGAGGAGGGCAGAACCTACTTAGGGAATAGGCTCTGAAGAACAGCTGTGCTAAGCCGAGGCATCTCTCCTGGCCTGGACATCCAGGAGTAATGCTTGGTAAAAGTGTGTACCTGTTTTCCAAGTAGCAGCCTGGCAAATCTCTAATAAAGGGATATCTCTGGCAGCAGCTAGAGACGCAGCTGTACCCCTGGTAGAATGAGCCCTCAAACCGGGGGGTCTGCCCACTTTCTGATAACAAAATTGGATACAAGAGACAATCCACCTGGCTATTGATCTCTTAGTGGCAGGTTTGCCTTTCCCAACTTCACCATAGGTAAGGAAAAGTTGGAGGGATTCGAACCTGTGACCTTTGGTACGCTCTATATAATAACTAAGAGCTCTCTTAACATCCAGGCTGTGCAACCTCCTCTCACCCGAAGAGGAGTGATCAGTGAAAAATACTGGAAGGGAGCTAGATTGATTAAGATGGAAATCTGAAACCACCTTAGGCAAAAACTTCCTATTAGTCCTAAGGACTACCTTATCCCTGTGGAAAGAAATAAAGTCAGTCTCCACTGACAAGGCTTGCAATTCACTTATGTGTCTGGCAGAAGTGATAGCCACTAGAAAAACAGTTTTCCAAGTTAGGTACTTAAGCTCTGCAGAAGACAGAGGTTCAAAAGGGGGTTGCATTAACTGGGCAATGCAAACATTAAGGTCCCAAGCAGGGACGGTTCCCGAAAGGGAGGATTAGTATGGAGTAACCCCTTAAAAAACTTGGAAAACACAGGATGAGAGGAAAGAGGGGATGACTTTACTGCTGACACAAAAGCAGACACAGCTGCCAAATGAACTCTCAGGGTAGCTTGGTCTGAGACCCAAGGAATTAAGATATACTATGTAATCTAACAAAAGGGCAATTCAGCAGATTCTGGGAAATATTTTTCCCAGCACACCAAATGGAAAACCTTTTCCATTTGAACTACATAAGTAGCTCCTAGTGGAAGGCTTTCTGGAAGCCTTTAGGATCTCAAGAACACCCTGAGAGAGGTGTAAATCAGCAAACTCTAACCCTCAAGAGCCAGGCCTTGAGGTTGAGGGATTTGAGGTCCGATACCAAACCCTTCCCTGGGCACAAGTCAACAGATTGTGATTCCTGGGGAGGCACAGGGGAAGATGGACTGTCAGAGACAGAAGGATTGGGTACCAGGGCTGCCTGGCCTCAATCCGGGCAATCAGAATCACCCTGCAAGGCTGAGATCTGATTTTGACTAGTACTTTGAATAGGAGAGGAAAGGGGGAAGCATAGAGGAACTTCCCCTCCCAATCCAGAAGAAGGGCATCCAGGGGAACTTAGCCCAGCACTGGAGGCCTGCAACAGAACAGAGGAAGTTTGTGATTGTCTGGGGCTGCAAAAAGATCTATCTGAGGGATGCCCCACCTGGCAAAAACTATCCCCAGCACTTGAGGATCCAGGGACCATTCGTGATGGCCCTGGGAATCCTGCTGAGGGCATCCGCTAGGACATTGTCCTTCCCTGGAAGATGAACTGCTATGAGGGAAGTGTTCAGGGAATAGGCCAGAGACCACAACTTCATTGCCTCGTGCACAAGGTCAAGACCGAGTGCCCCCTGTTTGTTGATGTACCACATTGTTGTGGTGTTGTCTGTTCTGACTTGTATCACCTTGTCGTGACAGATGCAGAAAAGCTTGAAGAGCTAAAAAGACAGCTCTGAGTTCCAGAAAATTGATGTGGAGCAGAGATTCCTGGGGACCAAACTCCTGAGTGGAAAGGTCGCCATGTGGGCTCCCCAACCCAGAAGGGAAGCATCTGTAGTGAGAGAGTCAAGTCGTGAGAAGGGGAAATGAAGGGGACCCCGCTTTAATTGCTCTGATCCTGCCACCACTGGAGAGCTAGGATCAAGGTTCGAGTCACTGGGACCAACTTGGAAAGGGGGCTCTTCTCCGAGACCAAAAGGTTCTCAAGTGAAACTGAATGTCTCTCATCTGAAATCTGGCTCCTGCACAACAGCTGTGGATGCAGCCATGTGCCCCAGGAGCTGCAGAAAGTGTCTTGCTGGTCGAGAGACCTGCAGAGTGAAGGAAGAGGCCAGAGCCACTAAATTCCTTACCCTTTCTGGGGAAGAAAGGCTCCTGCTAGCTTTGTGTCCAATTCTGCCCCTATAAAGGTGAGTACCTGGACTGGTTCCAGAACCGACTTTGGTAGGTTTAGCAGAAAACCCAGGGAGGTGAGAAGCTGCTGGGTGACCTGTAGGTGAGATTTTACCTGTTCTGGGGACTGGCCTACAATGAGCCAGTCGTCTAGATAGGGAAAAACAGCAATCCTCTGCCTCCTTAAGTGGGCCACTGCCACTGCTAGACACTTTGTGAATACCCTTGGAGCAGAGGTAAGGCCGCAGGGCATTGCTCTGAACTGGTAATGACCTGAGGGCAGTTCGAATCTGAGGTACTTTCGATGGGATCTTCAGATTAGGACATGGAAATAGGCATCCTTGAGGTCCAGGGAGGCTAGCCAGTCCCCTGGCCTTAGGGAAGGTAAAATCATTGCCAGAGTTACCATTTTGAACTTTGGTTTCAGAAGATGCTTGTTCAGATATCTGAGATCTAAAATGGGCCGCCATTCTCCTGTCTTTTGGGGTAAGGAAGTATCTGAATACAGACCCTGCCCTGATGCAGGGAGGATCCTTTCTACTGCTCTGAGAGCTAACAGGGATGAGACCTCTGTTTCCAGAGCGAGGGTCTCTGAAGCACTTGCAGGTAGAAAAGTCTGCTTCTCAACTTGGGAAACTTTTGAAGCTGGAAACCAGACCCCTGGCTTACTACTTCCAGAACCCACTTGTCTGAGGTTAAAGAAGCCCACTCCTGACTGAAGTAAGCCAGCCTGCCCCCACTGGTACAAGGAGTCCGGCCCTGGGCACCTCATCAGGGTGCCTGTTTCGCAGGAGCTTTAGGCTGGGGGGTGGGAGCAGGTCTGCCCACCCCTCGTCTGCCCCTGCCTCTGAAGAAGCCCCTCTGAGCATAGGCAGAGGAGGCCTGAGTCTGGTAGAAAGGCCTGTGAAAAGGCCTACCCCTCCCCTGGGGGCATGCCTTGAGGAGTGGCTTTGCCGCCTCCTTAGCCTGGGCACTCTTGTAAGTATTCCTATATTCATCCATCTTCTTCATGTAATTTCTGTCTGCTCTCCAAACAGAGAATTTCCACCACAGGAAAATCCATAGCCTTAGTCTGGGTATCCTGTGATAAACTAGTACACCTGAGCCAGGCCAGCCTACAAAAAGCTACAGATGTGGCCATGACCCTAGAGGAAACATCATTAACATCCACAGCAGCATGAAACTGAACCTTAGAGGCTTCAATGCCATCAGCAGCCACCTGTTCTAGTTCACTAGCCAGCTGGCCATGGGCCTGCTTGGCCAATTGCATAACAGTATCCCATCTAGATTTCTGATACCTAGCTACATAAGCCATATAATTTGCTTGCCTGAGTCCCAGAGAGGCTGCCATATACTGTTTTTTTGCCATGGCATCAATCTTCCTGGAATCCTTGTCAGAAGGATGTGAAGCCAAGGGAATATTAGCTTTATCACAGGCAGCAGCCTGAACTACCCCAACATGACTGCATTGCTGAGAAAGGAATTCTGTATCAGGGCCTGACAATGTATACCTTCTGTCCATCTTTTTATCTACAGGAGGCACAGAATTAGGAGCTTTTAAAATTTTAATTGTTTGTTTCCTAAAAGACATGTAAAGGAATAGACAATCTCCTAGACTCTGGAATATCCATCATTTCTACAAAATCAGGCTCCTCTTGCTCATCCACAGCCTCTTCTAAAGGAAGCTGGAGGGTTTCAGCAACTTTTTTATAAAACATAAAATGAGATGGGGACTCAGACAGCATAGGGGGAGATTCTAAAGGTCTGTCTGGGGAGATGTCCGGTTCAATGGGCACACCCAGACCTTCCCAGCCACATTCATACTGTTCATAATCCTCCTCCCTCCTCTGGTTCATAAAATTCCTCAATATCATAATCCTGAACCACTGGGACCGGACAAACCGACCTTTACCAGATAGTGGTGGTTCGGACGGACCCTGAGACAGTGACTGGACAATCTGGTATGGCTTTTGTTATCTCTGCAGCAGTTGGAGAAGGAATTTTGGACTCCAGACCTGCTGATTTTCTTGTTTTCTTTACTGAATTGGTTCCTCAGAACCAGCTTTTCTTTGCTGAAGGAAGTCTGGCCCTGGTCAGAGGGACTCTCTGGTTCGGTTGGCACCAAACCGGGTTGGCCATCCGGTCAGAAGACTTTTGCTCTCTCGCTCCTGAGCCTGCCCAATCTTTTTCCAGGGTGGCTGCAGGGAAATTCTTACATACCTGGCAGTCTGACTGGAGGTGGTCAAACCCAGACAATAAACACATGTGGTGTGGGTCAGCCTTGGCAAAGACTTTCCCACAAACATCACAGTGTTGAAACCCAGTGGGCCCGGTTTTTCTTTTGGTTTCTCAGACATAATGCCAGCCTAACTAAAATCTTGTTTTAACGGCAGTGCCAGGCAAGACACTTTTATCGGTTCCTAACCGTGTCACGGTATTGGAAACCGTAATAAACTGCTTTTTTAGAACCGATAAGAACCGGAACTGCACTCTAAAATAGTAACTTTTAGTTTTAAATGAGTTTTAAACCCACTGATCGGTTCAAAACCGAACCGATAACTTACAAGTTCCACACAGACAAAACCTTCATTTACTTACGGTTACCACAGATAGAGCTTGAACTGAATAGTTTTGGGTTAAAATAAAACTATTCTCGGTTAAATCCAACCGAGAAAACACTTTTTAAACCGAGAAATGAACCGAGCAGAAGGAGAAATCTCCGGAGCGACTGTTCACTGAGGCGGGGTAAAGAATCTGACAGTTCAAGTTTGAAAGGACACAGATAGAGCTGCTCTCGTGCCAAAATTCTATTTTGGAATGGTTTTAACCATTTCACTCCGGGGCAGTTCTAGAGCTGGAACAAACTGCTGCTAATGTCTATAATATAGCAAGACTTCATGTTGTTTGAATAAGAAGGAAGATCTTGGTTCTATGGGTGTGGGCAAAAAGGTAAATTGTTTGTTTTATATAATCTGAAGTCTGAAGATGTGGAACAAATCTGTCTTGATCTTTATATATTAATAATAAAAAAAAAAGCAAGCAGAGCCTCAACCAGACAATTTGGGGTGCTCTATGACTGCACTGCAATTTTGTCCTGCTTTATTTCCTCCTCTGGTGAGAATAACAAGCATTTGTCAATGCTGAATGTTGCTTGCTTCTATGTGCTGTTTAGGTATTTGGAAGTCATTGGAGTGCAAATATTGAAAATTTGCGAACTTACGAGCGTGCGTAGGAACTGCGCAACGCATGCTCGTAAAACAGTCATTGCTAGGAAATTTTTCATGAAATGTTCAACATAGCCATTTTAAGACCTCTGGTCATGAACAGTGTCAGTGTGATTTTGTTAGTGTGTCCCTTACATTGAGTTTGCACACCGACTGCGCCATTGTGCGCTACATGGGCGGAAGCATGTTTTGGGCAGGATGTGAAAAATGACAGCTGTACTGCTCATAAGGAGGTGTGGTAAAATGGCAATGTTGAAAATCTGGAGTGGAAATATTGAAAATTTGTGAACTTACGAGCCTGCGTAGGAACTGCGCAACGCACACTTGTAAAACAGTAATTTTAGGAATTTTTTCACCAAATTTTCAACATAGCCATTTTAAGACCTCTGCTCATGAACAGTGTCACTGTGATTTTCTTAATTTGTCCCATACATTGATTTCGCACACCGACTGCGCCATTCTGCTCTACAAGGGCGGAAACACATTTTAGGTGAGATGTGAAAAATGGCAGCTGTACTACTCATAAGAAGGTGTGGTAAAATGGCAATGTTGAAAATCTGGAGTGAAAATATTGAAATTTCGCGAACTTACGAGCCTGCATAGGAACTGCGCAACGCACGCTAGAAAACAGTCATGTTTTTGGAATTTTGACCAATTTTCAACATGGGGTTTGGGACCCCCTTCATGATGATGTCACTGTCATGATGGTATTCAGCCCGGGCGGGTGATTTCGCAGTCACTGCGCAGTCACTGCGCGAAATCACCCTTCAGGCCCGAATAACGCCATGACAGTGACATCATTCATGAGAAGGGGTCCTAAAAACCCCATGTTGAAAATTTGGTGCAAAAATTCCCAAAAATGCCTGAGATATGCAATAAAGTTGAACCCCTCCTATCTAGCCCATTATTCAGCTTTCCTCAGTTCGCGGTCGGCTTTGAAGAGTGCAGACGTGTTCCCGGTCCACCAAAGATCATTGCGCTGGAGTCCAGAGGTAAGTATGGGGTGAGGGGGGTGTGGGGAGGCTAGGTGCACAGTTGGTGGGTGCGGGTGTGTGGGGTCGGAGACGCGCCATGGGGACCGCTTTTTGTTTTACAGGTTTAAAACAAAAAAAGACGTTGGGACCATTTGCCACGCTGGGGTGGGCTCCCAGCATGGCACAAGGATGGGGAGCCGCTCAGCTGACGGGATTGGGAACCCCGTCGGCCAAAAGGCTGATTGCCATGCTGGGGTGGGCTGCTAGCGTGGCACCAGCTGCGAGGGAGAGCGCAGCAGCTCAGCGGCGGGATTGGGCCTCGTCGGCTACACAGGGACGTGGGGCGCGCACGCCCGCGTGTGGGGAGCTACACTTATCGGTGTTCACTCGAAGCATTGTTCCCGATTTCAATTGAGTGTTACTGCATTTTGGAGCGTCACAGACAGCTCCAAAATGCATTGGCTTACAGGGGCCACGCCTGCCAGCTCACTGACTGAATTGGAGGAGGTGGTGACACACCTCCGAAATCTCCGATGATGGCACTATGTTTCTTGCAAATGCGTGCAAGCAACATAAAAACTTGCTGAACTTTATTTGTTTGCAATTGCAGTCTTATTGTGTGTATGGGAGTTCCATGACTTATGGTTCTGGAGCTTTATGCATTACTGTTGGCAGGATTTGTTCTAAGGGTTTGGACCCAGGTCATTCTCGAAAATAGTCATTTCTTGGCTAGTGCACCTACCCGGTAAACAAAAACTAAATAAATAAGAGGGGCGGTGGATGTGGCTTACCTGGACTTCAGCAAGGCCTTCAACACCATTCCACATAGAAGGTTGCTTAACAAATTGTAAAAACTGGGACAGGAGGGGAGCGTATTTCAGAGAAGAAAGAGCATAAGGACAAGGGGACATAACATGAGTCTGGAAGGTGGGAGGGAGGCTTAGAGGGAATGCTAGGAAATATTTTTTCACATAGAGGGTGGTGGATCCATGGGACAGCCTACCAGCAGAGGTGGTGGAAGCAAAAATAGTATGGGGATTCAAAAGTACATGGGATAAGCATAAAGGCACCCTGCTGTACAGCAGAGCAGGGGAGAGGCAGTCCAGATAAGAGTAGGGATTGCCAAACCAAATAGGGAAATGGGCAGGCTAGGTGGACTGATTGGTCCTTAACTGCTTTTATAGTTTATGTTTCTATACTGGTAAAAAGTTTATAATCATGATTAAGGACAGAGATTGGTTAGTAAGAATCGCATTGCATCGGGTCTTTATGGGACTTGTGAATGACTGATATGTTGGCATAGTTCCAGCTGGGGGGAAGGAGATTTCCATGGTGAAAGATCACCATTAATGAAGGTAATAGTTTAGCTTTAAAGAGTTTACAAAATTACATAGGACTGTCATCTGACCCCGGGCCCTATTGTCTTTTGCGTTCATGTGGGCAGTATATATTTCAGCCACAGTTATAAGCCTGTTAAGGACCACGGGCTGGATTCACAAAGGTTGGCCACAAGCTGTGACAATGGCAGCTTGCACCAACCATCCCTGCAACCTGGACCCTGCACCCGATTCAACATTTGAGCAGGTCCAGGGGTCTGCGCCCCACGACTTGCGGCATAGGTCACACATATGGTGCAATGACCACACATGCCACAAGCCGAAGAAAAGGTGAGAAACAGATGTGCTAGCATCCCTGCATACCCCCCAAATCCAGGGCAAGGTCAGGCACACATGCCTCCCACCCACCCATCAGTGCGCTGCCACCCCCCCAACCAATACCATCACCAGCAACTGGCACTGCCCACCTCTAACCACCACGGCCAGCTGCCGACTGAACTGTGCCAAGATCATGTACAGTAATAATATGTGCTCTGTGATTGACAGTGGTTGTCATGTCATGAGCGCCTATTACTGTACGTGATCTGGCAGCTCAGCTGGCAGCTCGCCATGGTGGTGAGAGTGGGCAGTGCCAGTCACTGACTCACCCACCAGGTGCATGTGTTGGGGGGTGAGGGGAGTAGGGTGGGCTGGCATTGTCGGCTGGGGGGTTGGGGGCCACTGGACCACCAGAGCTATACTGGACATGCGAAGGAGGAGGGGATCTTGCCCTAGGGCATTGGGGCAGTGGGTATATGGGTGACTCTTGACACATGGAGGGTCTGGGCATAGGGGGTGTTCCACACACCCATCTTGGCACAGTGGGTGCCATACCTGGGAACTAGGGCTGTAGTCCACAGGGGCTGTAGAGCTGGGGCACAGTGGCAACCCCCTGTGGATGGCAAAGAACACTTACGCTACCTCATAGGTGGCGTAAGTGGTCTTTGACAGATGTCCACCGGGGATTGTTCCTGAATTCTGATGTGGGACATAGCAGCCACCCTTTGTGAATAGGGTGCAACTGCTGCCTTAAACCCCCTTACGCCCTGTCACAAGGGGGTTTCAGGTGCATTGGTGCAGCTGGGCACAGGCAGTCAGCAGCATGTCGCAGGCTGTCTTTGTAAATCCCACCAAGATGCAACTCATGACGCAAGTGCTACTTGCACCATTGTTTCAGATGCAAGTTGCCTTGCGTCCTGAGTTGCCTTCTGTGAATCCAGTCCCACCTGTTGATCTTCCATCATTGTGAACTTTTAATTTTGTGAAGAAGGACTGATATCTATCCTGAGAAAGTTCTTGATCTTGCTGATAAAGTGTTTGGTAAAAAGCTTAAAAGCTTTCTAGTATGTCCGACGTGCAGTAGTAATATTGATTCGTAACTGGGTCTTTTATCATTGCTATGCTAATTGATTTTTGTTGTTGCCTTAATCTATAGGCTAATATCCTGGAAGTTTTCACTCCACCTTCATAGTACTTTGGTCAGAGATATCATATAAGACTGCATTTGATTGTGTATTAAGCCAAACAGAGATAAGAAGAAACAGCAGCAAAGTGGTGAGTGGAAGGTGAGAAGGGAGGGTCATAAAACACCGCTTTCCCCATGCCCATCCACCCAAGTCACAGTGAAGGGCTTAAACCCTGTATGGGAGACTTGGGGCTGCTGCAGCAATGCTGTTTCTAACACTGCCACGCACACTCCAAATCAGCCTGCTCCACAGCAGAATGATCCGGTGCCCAACCTGGTCAATCAAGGAATAAAACAAAACTTGTACTCCTCCTGCAGACTGCCTGATGGGTTTAGTACCCAACCCAACTCATCAGGGAATAAAAAATGTCTGCCCTCTCCACTCCAACTATCTAATAGTTCCAGTGCCCAAAATGATACGTTGGATAATGAAAATAAATATATCCCTCCTCTCCCAGCCAATTATGTGATGAGTCTGGGACCAAACCCAGACCATCAGGTAAAAAAAAAAAATCCATCCCCCTTCCCTCAAGAATCTGACAAATCTCAAGCCCATCCCAGCCTGTGAGGAGGGAATACAAAAATCCCTTCCCCAAACTACCCCACTGGTCTGAAGCCTAACCTGGCCCATCAGAGAATAGAAAGCATCTGTCCCTTCCCCCTAACTACCTGATGGGTCCAGTGTCCAACCCAGACCATTACAGAATACAAAATAATGGTGCTATGAAGGGGACTATAAGTACATTCGGTGCTGGGGGCTGGAATTAGTTGCCTGGTGCTGGGTGGACTTGAAACACTGGGTACAGTGTGGGAAGCATTACTGAAATCAGTGCCATTGTTTCAAAGCCCTCCCTTTAGACACTGTATGCAAAGTGTCTGTAAAACTGACAAATGTGGCCCTCATGTAACTATTACAAAACTGACAAATATGGCCCTCATGTAACTATTACAAAACTAGTGAGACAGCGAGGGATGCTTCAAAATAGACAAAGATAACAATATAAAAAAGCAAGACCATCCTTGCTGGCACCAGCTAAATCTTGCATTTTTTTTTTATTTATTTGATGTTTTGGCCAGGAAAGAACAAACCAAGGCTTGTTTTCAGGTGTGACTCTGGTAGGAGTGTTACAGATGGGTGAAGGGCAAAAAAAGTAGAGGGATGAGTATGTATACATATTATAAAGCACTCACATGATTTTAGCCAATCAGCACACATGGCCACTGTACCTCTTAACCTGAATATAGTGGTCTCTCATTCAGGAATGTTCGGAGTAGAGGGCTCCTTATCTGTCATATAGCAGTAGCTGGTTCCAGCAGCAAGATGTGTCCTCAATCTAAGAGTGGATCTTCACTGTTCGGCCAGTTCAGGTGAGTGGGGGTATGTGGAGGAGTCAGTGGGGGTGCAGGTTGGTGGGGATGCAGTGGGAGGTTGGGTGAGGGTGCAGGTGTGATCATTGGTGGATTTTTTTTCATGTTTAAAAAAAAGTCAGCGAGGGACCATTTTCTGCTTTGCAGGTTCATAGTTACATGGATGGATGGGGGTGCCATTGGTCACCAATGGGGATTGGTGGGTGGGGGGTGCCACTAGACACTAGGGATATACATTTGGGGGTACTGCTGATATATTGCAATTATCAGGTAGGGGGTACTACTGGGCAGAAAAAATATATATATATAATGTATAGAAATGGCAGGGTGAGTAGTGTCACTAGACACCATGGATATGCATGTTGGCAGGGATAAAAATTGGAGGGTGGGGGGTACCGCTGACACCAATGAAAACATTTACATGCCACAGAAAAAATCATGAGAAATCCTTTTTCGTGAGAGGGAATCCTTTTCCATGGCCACAGCAAGGGATTCACGGAAAAGGAATCCTTTTCTGTGAATCCTTTGCCATGGTCACAGAAAGGATTTCCTCTTGCAAAAAAGGATTTTGGATTTAGTTGTTTTTTTAATCCTTTTTCATAAGACAATTTTTTTTTTTGCAAATCCTTTTTCGTGGTCACAGAAAATGATTCTGTCTTCGGGGAAAAAAGTATTTTGGACTTAGTTTTTTTTTTACAAATCCTTTTTCATGAGATGATTCCTTTTCCCTGAATCCTTTTTCATTCTTGCAAAAGAGGAACTGGCTCACAAAAAAGGATTTCAGTCTTTTTTTAAATCCTTTTTTGAGAGCTGATATCCTTTTTTGTGAGAACAAAAAAGGATTCACAAAAAAAGGAACTTAGCAAGTTGAGAAAAAGGATTAAAATAATGAAAGAAAAAATGCTCCAGGACCATGGGAGCTATTAAAAACTATAGAATTAACTCCTGATGAACAAGCTACATGTTTGGATGTCAGTAGAAGAGATCACTATGCAGAGTTCTGGCAGTTTGTTCTGCAGAAAAAATGAAAACAAGACGGCAGCTCATGAAAAAGGAATTTTTTCCTCTGAAAATTGATTGAACCCTCAAGAAAAAGAATCCTTTTTCATGAGACCAAATTCCTTTGTCGTTCTAGGAAGCTATCCAAAAGACTGCACTAAGCATACTTTAAACCCTAAACTTTAAAATTAAATAACTTTGGAATGGATTAATATTTTTTCACAAAACCAGCAAAAGGCACTTCTGTGGGTCAAGACCTTTGTACACTGAACAGTTCAGGCCAAAATTTCAAACTGTCTACACACAATGCAATGCCAGAAAAAAGGCAAAAACCCAGCAATTTTTAACGTATTACACTATGCACAGCTCGCAATCTGCAAATCAGACCAAAACTAAACTTGGCACATCAAGTGATCTACCACACAAGACTGAGCATGCAAATTTTGTGCAAATGTGTGAACGGTTGCAAAGTTATTAGAGTGCAAAATTTGAGGTTTAAGATAGAAAATCCAGCTTAACCCTAACTAGCGCCAATATAATCTTGCCTATAAGAAAGAAAACTGTCTATTGATGTCTGTTGCTGGCACCCCTGTAACTGCCCTCTGTACCCAACCCTCCCTCTCAGCACCATCCACCCCCCCAACAAATAACACTGATATTGGTGGTGCCCAGTCTCCAGTGTCACCACCTCAGTTGTTTTTTAAATATATATTGTGTGTATATATATATATATAGCCTGCAACAAAAAACACATCCATCGATGTCTGTTGCTGGCATCCCTGTAACTGTTCACCCACCCAACGCTCCCTCTCAGGACCCATCACTCCTCAACCCCACAAACATAACACTGACACTGGGGGTGCCCAATCCCCTAGTGTTGCCATCTGAAATAAAGAAAACAGTTCCTTATTTTTTTAAACCCTGGAAAAAAAAATGTTCATCGATGTCTATTGCACAGTAAGTCCTCACACGTGACCCTCCCACCCAACACCCCATGCCCTCCTAAGCCCCGATGTACCCACCAGGGGTACAACACTGTAATCATCTCTGGACCACAGACAAGTCTTCACTCTTCAAAGCCAGATCCTCAAACTGAGGAAATCAGGTATGCAGTTCAAAGTATTTCAGTGGGGTTTTGATCTTAGTGGAATAATTTAGTCATTTTTGAATATTTTTGCCCAGTTTTTCAACAAGCCTTTTCTGAGACCCCACCTCATGAACAATGACAATGGAATTAGACAAATGTATCTCAAAAGGTGATTTTGTGGTCGCTGTGCAAAATCACCTTTTGGGCAGGAAGTGAACATTTTCTCCACACTTGTTCAAGAGGTAGGGTCATAAGAAGACTATGGTGAAAATTTGGGGTAAAATATTAGAAAACAACAATGTTCTGAGCCTATGTTGAAATTTGCAAACATGGGCTCATAACTTTGGTAATTTTCAATATTTTGACCTCAAATTTTCAACATAGCCATTTCTTCACAGCACCTCGTGAATGTGACAGCTGTCATTTTTCAAATCCTGGCCAACGTGTGTTTTTGCACTTGTGACACAAATTCACCTTTTAGGAAGGATTTGAAAATGTTCCGCTCTTATTCATGATGTGGGGTCATAAGAAGTCTATGTTGAAAAGTTGGGGTAAATATGTGAGGAAAAACAAAGTTATGAGTGTACATTGCAATATTTAAGTGCACACTCGTAACTGTGGTAATTTTCAATATTTTGACTCCAACTTTTCAGCATAGCCATTTTTTGACACCATTTCATAAATGTGACAGCTGTCAATACTACCCACGTGTGTTTTAACACTTGTGGTGCAAAATGACATTTCAGCCATTGTTTTATACATACTAAAATGTGTACTGAGCAAATAGGCATGGTCCATTTTTACTCCAGTGTATGTTCATCCCTAAAACAGCATAACTGAGCTCCAGCTGCAATATATTTGTCCAATCTTGCTTTAAATTCAGTTTTGTTTTTGCTTAATATATTTTCCGGGAGAGCATTCCAAAGGTTAGCAATTCTAATAGTGAAAAAATGTTTCCTACAGTATGTGTGTGCTTGAACTTGTTCCCTATTACTTGTAAGGGCTGACCACTTGTTCTTTTATCAGATTTGAAGGAAATGTTGAGATCAGTCAATAAAATTGGAACTTGCATAATATCAAATATAAATAACAAATTAGAGCACATTCTTCTATTTTCTATTGATATTAAGTTCAATTGGTCCAGCCTGTGCTTATATTCCAAATTCCCCATACCAGCAATCATTTTTGTATATTTTCTTTTTACCTTTTCAATTTTGTCTCTAATTTCCTATAAGGGTACAATATTTGAGATGCATATTCTAATTGTGGTCTCACAATACAATGGTGCACGTACAGATTTTTCTGTTGTTCTTAAATGACTTCTGTCATGCTCAGGAGTGACCATAAAAAGATTATGCTGAAAATTGGAGGTAAAAATGTGAGAAACCAACTACGTTATGAGGAAACATATAGAATAGTGGATGGGTGAACATCCACAACAAGGCTGTGTTTCCATCGAGGGAGTTGATGACATCACAGAGACCTCGAGAGCGAAGCTTGAGAGGTCTCATTGATGTCATCAACTGCCCGAGATGGGAACACAGCCTTAGTTGTGGATGTTCACCCATCTACTGTTTTGTATAGCATATGGGTTTTTTTTGTTTAAATTTTGTTTTTTACCGTTACTTGATGCAGGTGCTGCGCTCGCGCCGGTTCGCGCTTAAGCTCCATACAGCTTCTAAGTTTCTCCTCTGCACAACATTCGTTTTAAAATCAGGGAGAAAAAAAAAGAAATTGTTTTTTCAGAAACGGAGCCATGTATGGCTCTCTGTTTCCTGACTTCTAAGTCGGTGGCTAGGCTGCTCAGGCGCTCGCTAAATCGCGCCACCATTTTTTTTTTCTTCTAGAGAGCCTCATCTGATCCAATCAGGTGGCAGCTCAAGGGTAAAAAGTTGTTGTACTATCGATGTGACATCAGAGCGATAGTACAACAACCTTTTTGACCTTTGAACTGTACTACAACAAGATATTCAGCAGTTGCTGAATTCCATTCACAATAGACAGCACCCATATACTATAAATAGTTTAAACATTTACTCATGACTATTTTTTGCAGATTTTGGCCCCTAATGTTCAACATATCCCTTGTGTTATCCCACCTCCTGAACATGTGAGGTGTAATTTTTAAAATCCCCTCTGAAACTTGTGGTCACAGTCGCACAGCAAAATCATCCTTCAGATGGGATTTTAAGAATTCAACCTGTCTTGATCGTACAAGCAGGTCATAAAAAGATTATTAGACATTTGGAGTCAAAATGTGGGAGCCCACTTAAAAGTAGATATTGCCTCTCAGTTGCCCTGCCCTGTGTAAGTACAATGTAACAATGTTTCAAAGCAGGACACCAGTGAAAATGAGATATTGCATCTCATCTGCTGTTTTCTGGGTAAATATATAATAAAAATGTGTACAAGCAAGACCCGGTAGAACAGCAATACCATCAGTGAACATTCTGCATTGACAACTGCTTGTTTACTTTGTTGTACTCAGGTCCATTTCCAATTACAATACTACACTTCTGGGCATGTGTAGTAGTGGCAAACCCACTACTTTTCTTTTTCCAAGTCTTTTTCCCCTCTGGTCACTGGTACTTGGAACTCCCTCAGGTGTAGCCTTCCTGCACAGCTAATCCCCACTGCTTGAGATCCCCCCCGTGTCATCCCCCTTCAGATCCTCCCCATCTCCCCCGTGCCTGACATGAACCCCCCTGGCTTGTACCCACAGAGGCGGGGCTGCCACCACCTACCTTGGCACTCTTGTGATCTGGCTGTCAGGCTAAGAGAGAGGTAGAGGATATATTGGGGATCTGATCGTGCTGAGTTTGGCAATGAGTGTGGAGCCACTGGAGGCTTATCATCATCCTCCCAGGCACCAGGGTTTTCCTTTATTTGTTCCTTCCCTCAGAGGCGCAGACATGCAAAGATGTACAGAGCATGGCAGGCATGCTCTCGCACCTGCCTGCAGGACATCCACTGATAGCTCACCCCATCTAGGGACCCTGACTGCAGCACTTCCACTTTCCACTGGGAGCCGCTAGATGTCACATAGCCAACCCCTTCCCTCCCAGGACAGGAGTGCAGTCCTCCAGATGCTCGATCTTCTTCTCCCTGTCTGGCCCCTGGTGCCCTGCGCTTGTTCCCAAACCCGGGTCACCAGCATGGAATGAGGTGAGGCAGTTGCCTCAAGCCTCAGCATCACTGGGCCAGGCAAACCCACTACTTAAGCGGTTAAAGCCACTTAGCTGCCCCTTATTACACACTACACAAGGCATGTGTAATTCCTGCAAGAACACATACCCTGTCATGTATGATTGTCAGATTATTATTTGCATGATACAACAGGTGAGCGCACATGGGGTACAGTAATTTGTTCAAGAATTAGTCTTGTGATCACAGAGCTGAGCTTTCAGAGTGAAGCAGGAAGATGACATGCAGAGGGGGGAATGGGGGTTATTCTAGTGGTAGGGGCACTTTTAGAAGAAGGTAGGCTGTCTAGCAGAAGTCTTGAACTAGACCATTTGAAAGGAGTGGGTGACCAAGTTTTTGATGGAGTTTGCAGGAACAGAGTGCAATGAGAAGGGAAGTGTAAAGTAACAGAGGAGAGCATTAAACGCAGAATTTAGAGATGAAGAAGGCACAGTGGAGGAGGGATCTAGTCTCCAGGGAGAGGGGAGATGCAGCAGAGCAGAGTAAAAGAAGAAGTGGTGGATAAGAGGAAGGGGCAGTGTAGGGCAAAACAACAGCAGGCCTTCCAAGTCTCCATAGTTTTCTTAACGTCTCCATGATGTTGCCAATTTGTGTTACCCCCTTCCAGTGTTGTGGCACCATTCCAATTCCCTTAAAATCATCAGAATCAAAGAACACATTTTTTTTTATCTCTAAAGTGGTCTAGCACTTTAGTACTACCACCTCATGCTAAGTTAGGCACAAGCAGTACAGCCATATGAAAATGTCTCTCTAACTTTAGTAGTCAAAATCAGGAGATCTCCCATATCTGAGAGGTGCTGACTTGGAGGAGTGATATAGTGGGTCCAGTATGGCTGTGGTGAAAACCAAATTCTAGTAATCAAATGCTGGGAGGAGCATTTGAAACATTAATTTTTGGCAGGCAAGGAGGGAGATAAAATATTTGTTCCAACACACCCATTTGGGGAGAAGTTTTGCATGGATGGCATTGATGCGAATTTATTTGTTTATTTATGGACGTTATTTTGCATCTGGTAACCAGGTAGACTCTAGAGCACAAACCCTTCTCATTTGTAAGAATGATCCTGGAAACAATAAGCATAATAAACATAAACGTGCAGGGGATTAACAGGAACCATTGCCTGGCTCCTGTAAGTTAACCCTTTTTCTCTGGAGGATGGCCTGAGATAGCCCACAACTGAAGTGGTGGAGGCCTGAGTTATGAAACCCCTGGGTGGGGGAAGTGATGACCCCATCTGGAGGAGAAGCACAAGGTGCCTTGCAAGTAGCTGCTATGGGATTCAAACCCACACATTTGGTGGACTTTGTGGTCAAGGAATAGAGAATTGGCCTGGACTTCACCTCCACAAGAGAAAATGTTATATGGCAGCTAAATAAATTTGTACCTTGGGACCCTCACTCATGGGGGTCAGTTCTTGGATGAGGGTGAGGGGTTGGATCTGTTTGGTACCATGGACCCCCAGAAATTTCAACCCCTCTTTGCCCAATGTAAACTGGGAGCCCTGAGGGGCTGAAGAAATAATTCAGTCTGACGACTTCTTGGTCATGGGGCTCAGTTCTTGGCCGGGAGGTGGCAGGTGCCTTCCAGTAGCACCACGGACCCCTGGAGACAGTTACCTGCCCTTGCTTGCTAAATTTGGAGGTGGAAGAAAGTTGTGAGAATCAGCTGCATCGCATTGGGGAGAGTGAAGGTGAGTTACTCCCATGGGTATATGCCACTGAGAGAGAGAGACAGACAGAGAGAGACAGAATGACAGAAATGCCAGTGTGGGAAGCTGGGAATTGAAGATGCCCATGGGAGAACAAGTACTGTTTGTTCTGTCTGTGTAAAAAGCTGTGAGAAGTGAATCATATGCTGCCTTATTTTGGGTGATGTCAGCACGATGCCCCGGTGGATGATGGACACATATTATGGACTTATGGTCAATGTGTAGACATTGACTTAAGGGACCTCTCAGTCCCATGCTTTAATGTTTCCCCAATGGGATAATTTTCTGTAAAGTTACTATCACTCCATGGAGAAATCCAGTTTCAATAAAGGATCCAGGTTGCTTATAATTGCTGTTTGGGACTTTTCAAAGTGTTGCTAATCAAGTTTGCCTCCTACTCCACTGCCCCATGGAAGGAGTCTGCACCCCACGCTTGAGGAATCAAAACGTAAATTATCTTTTGCAGATTTTGTTGGGGGCCCCCCTCCGCAGAGATAGTTACCGTCAGCATACCCCTAGACACCGGGGAGGGAGTGGGCTAAAAGTGGGGGCTTGTCCGGGATGTTTTTTGAGTGCATTTCTGCACTAATATGACCCTGCAGTGTGGCTGGGTGAAGTTATGGACTGATGTTTATAGTTTGCTTTAAAAATTTTGAATACAAAATGGCACTGGGGAGTTGTGGAATTTCATGTCGACCAGAGGAATTTTGTACTTTGTTGGAGTGGCAGAAGAGGACCTGTGGCAACAACATGGAAGGAATATGCATGTATAAGGAAATCTCTTGTATATTGTACCAGAGATTGGACACCAGTGTAAAAGGGGGGGGTGTGCCTAAACAACACTTGCCATTCTGCTGGGGTGTGCTTGATCAGAGGAGCCTTGTGGTTGTTGGAGTTCTGTGCCAGTGCAAGATTTATTATTTTTGCTCTTTGTGAAAATAAAATGTTCCTTCCCTCACTGGACCGGTGTCCATGGACAATACAATTCAACTTG
Source organism: Neoceratodus forsteri (assembly GCA_016271365.2). Classification (NCBI taxonomy): domain Eukaryota; kingdom Metazoa; phylum Chordata; order Ceratodontiformes; family Ceratodontidae; genus Neoceratodus; species Neoceratodus forsteri. The sequence goes on from CM028136.1 coordinate 93,011,597, forward strand.
TAATGGACTGCACCTCTGTAAGTTCTTTTGCCATTTCTGCTGGTCAGAAGTGAGGAGGATTTAGTGAAGATATAAGCCCAATTGACTTTGGTGCACTGAGACAGTCTAGAGCATAGGTTTGGAAAAGGGGAAGACAGAGCAAGTGAAATGGGACTGGAGAAGGTGATAATCTTTGTTAATGTTGTTCCTGAGTTGTACTTAATCAAAAGGGTATAATTATCGGGACTGATAATAGCTCTGTGTTTACAAGGCATGCCTTTTGAAAAAAAACAAAAAAAACCCAACATTGTTCAATTTATTGCACTGTTTGGATTAAATTGCTGAACTAAATCATTGTTATAATAATCCTGAGCCCCATTAGGCCTTGTATGCTGTTTCAATGTATCTATTTCAATAATTGAGGAACATGTGTCATATTATGGGGGCATGTACAAGGCAAAAGAAGCTTGGGTAGTGGACAGCAGTGAAATGGGCAGTGTCTAGGTAGGCTTAGTTAGCTAGTTAGTATGGCCAGGGATAGTAGATATTAGACCTGGCACACCGCTCTCTGGTGACTTAGGCAATCCACCCTGAGGGTCCAGGAGGATGGGTGGCCATTGTGAGATCAAGCAAATTTGGAGTCTCGAGCTGTAGAGGCCCCGTTTCTTTTCTTTAGTAGAAAGATATTACACCTTCATGGTGAGGCAGCCTGAGCTTCTCTAGGCCTGGGTGGGAGGGGAGTTGCGCAATCCCTTCTTACCGTAGGACCTTAGGGGTGACTGGTAGGCATTCTGAGAGCTTGCCGAGGATGTCAATCTAAAAATATGGTGAGATGTAACCCACCCTTTGGGTTAGAGTGCTATAGAAGTGTACTGGATTTTACTCTAGTTTTAAATGTAAGGGTTCCATGCCTGAGACTCTCTAAAGAGTTAATTCTTTGATGCCTCATGGAACTAGGAGCTAGTTATGCTGGCTTTCTGGGTGAAGGGGTAGCTGCTTGTAGCTAAGAGGTTGCAATAAGTTGCTTTCAGTTTTGCAGAGGGAGAAGGGGATTAACAGGCAAGCACTGCCTGGCTTCTATAAGCTAACCATTTCTCTCTGGAGGATGGCCTGAGATATCCCAGTGTTGAAATGGCCTGAGTTAAGAGACCCCTGTGTGGGGGAGAGTGATACCATCTGAAGGAGAAGCCTAAGGTGCTTTGCAAGTAGCTGTTATGGGATTCAGACCCATGCAGCTGGTGGACTTTGTGGTCAAGGAACGGAAAATTAGCCTGGACTTCATGTACATAATAGAAAATTTTATGTGGCAGCTGAATTAATTTGGACCTTGGGACCCTCACCCATGGGGGTCAGTTCTTGGGTGATGGTGGGGGTTGGATCTGTGTGACACCATGAACCCCCAGAGATTCTGACCCCTCCTTGCCTGCTGTAAATTGAGAGCCCCGAGGGGCTGAAGAAATAATTCAATCTAGGCACTTCTTGGTCACGGAGGTCAGTTCTTGGCTGGGAGATGTCGGGGGCTGTCCAGTGGCACCATGGATCCCCTGGGGACAGTTGTCTGCCCTTGCCTACTATGTTTGGAGGTGAAGAAAAGTTGAGAGAATCAGCTGCATGGCATTGGGGAGGGTGGAAGTGAGCTGCTCCCATGGGTATATACCGCCCCTACATTTGAGAGCGCAACTGCTCCATGAGTGTTTTGGGGAAAAGGCCACAGTCTGGATGAGGATCTACTGGAACAGTTGCAACACCAATAAACATGAGTATGTCTTGAGCCATTAGCCTCTGAGAGAAGTTGCAGAGAGAGAGAGAGAGAGAGAGAGAGAGAGAGAGAGAGTGTGTGTATGGCCAGTGTGGGAAGTTGGGTATTGAAGTTGCCCATGGGAGAACAAGTACTGCTTGTTGTGTTTGTGTAAAAAGCAATGAGAAGTGAATTGTATGCTGCCCTGTTTTGGGGGTTGTCAGCACGATATCTCAGTGGATGATGGACACTTATATTATGGGCTTATGGACAATGTGTGGACACTGATTTAAGGGACCTCTTTGTCCAATCCCTTATAGTTTCCCCAATGGGATAGCTTTCTATCAAGCTACCATCACTCCATGGAGAAATCAAGTTTCATTAAAGGATCCAAGTTGTTTAGAATTGTGGTTTGGACTTTATTTCAATGACTTCCTGATTTATTTATTTTTAAACATTTTTACTGGGTTTACAAATTTTACAAACAGGCCGCATCAGCGTAGAAGAGAGGACTGGTATCAAAAGGATAACTTCAAGACCTGCGGTGGTTACAGAGTGCAGGGTGATCATATACATTAAATCTCCTGTTTTTACCAGCTACTCCTACATTTATATTGAAGGAGAGTTACCTCATACTGGTGGCTCAATGTGCAACTTGGAGAGGTTTGATCTTTTATCATCAGGACCTCCTGAAAGAGCTTGAGTCAATGTCATCAGACCAGCCATTTTGGTTGTCACACCAGCCTCTGTAACAAAAAGAACATTACAAAGAATACTTGTTTCTTAAAACAAAAGTAAAAACAGAACAGCAGACTATTTGCATCTTTTAACAGCATAGCAGTGGAAATAATGCTGGAGCCAGAAGAGAGGAATAGTGTCTGGTTTCGTATTCAGTATGCTAGTTGCGGTTTACTAGGGGGCTTTGTGGCCTGTTGGCCTAAGGAGGGACTGTTTAAGGTACCCTAGGGTATGGGTGCATAGTTCAGCTGTATGCCTCAACTGTGAGGGGGTAATCGGCCTATGCCCTCAGGGGGACTTGTGAAAGCCATATATGGTGCCAAGCACTCGTAGGACTTGTCCATTTCGTTGTATTGGAAATGGGAGATCCTGTCTAATTCTGCTAATGTTCTAAGCATCCGCAGGATTTCACCTATAGTAGGTATTTGTGTTTTTCTCCATTTGCACAGTAAGAATCTTTTGATCTGGATTGACAGCTGTGCTAGCTATCTGTATTTTAATGGTTTTAGGTTTAGATTGTTGGACCTTATTCCTAGAAGGAATAGGGGTGCTGAGAACGGTATAGGTTTCCTAAGTACTTGGGATGAAATCAGACTAATTTGTTGCCAGAGGACCTTGATTTTGTGGCAGGACCACAGTATATGGTATAGATCTTCTGCTGGTCCCTGACACCTCCAGTATTTTGTCATTGCCTAACAACTTCGCTTTGAACAGAGCCATTGGTGTTCTGTACCAGGCATGTAAGATCTTGTTTTGCATTAGTCTGCTACAAACATCCCAATGCCAGTTGTGAGTATCCAAAAGTAGAGAAGCAGCGCATTACAGCGAGGGGGTGCTCCCATGGAGGTTGCAAACCTCAAAACTTCAGCAAAAGAAAAAGCAAGAGAAACTCCAGTTTAGTATTTGCTGTTAAAATAGCATTTAATTAGTGGCAGAAAATCCACGGCTAGGAACCCTGCGCTTTGGCGTACTAGCCTTCAAGTGGATTTGGCTGTGTGTGAGAACACACACAAATTTAAATCATATCTGACATGATAAAAAAGTGACGTGAACATTTTAAACACATATTCTGCTAAAGGTTTTTATTTACATACATTTAAGCAAAATTTGTTATATCTTACATATATTCACATCAGTTTTTAACACATTCCTGATTTGTATATATTGGCCCAGATATTCAAAAGGGTTGTGCCCTGGCACGATATTCAAAAGGGAAAAGTGCGCGGCACAAATCCTGATGCACCAGAGCGCAGTAGTAATGTATGCAGGCACAGGTAGGGGGGGCGTGCCCATGCATAATCTGCACAGCCCGATATTCAGCCCAGGATGTGCAGAGCCATGCATGCGCAACCCCTACTTGCGCCAGCACAAAGTTAAGCCAAAAAAAAAAGGAACAACTGATGGCCACCCACAGGTGAGCTGCCACATTGCAGGGTGCAACACGGCAGCTGCCACCTTTGGGTGGCCACCCGAGTTCCGGCTGCACCTGGCGGCACCCCACTATGGCTGATCACGGGCATCTGTAAAGTTGAAAGACTTCCAATATCCCTGGTGGTCCAGTGGACCGCTCTCTGCCCAATCTCGGGCATCTGTAAAAAATGTCCTATATCCCTGGTGGTCCAGTGGACCACTCTCTGCCCGATCTCGGACATCTGTAAATAAAAAGTCCTATATCCCTGGTGGTCTAGGGTATCCCCCTGCCCACCTTCCCACAGAGCCCCACTGCCCCCCAGTCAGGCCGTGGCGGCAGCACCCCACCTGCATGCCGCCCCGCCGCCCACTGACTGGACACCTGCTGCATGCCCATTGGTTCACAGCGTGAGCCAATGGGCGTGCAGCCCCTACCGTACTACACATTCCCGATATGTGAATGATTCATTCATTCACAGGTAGTGACCCTAGTGGACGCGGAGATGTATATGACCTGAACCCAGGCCTTGAAACACTCTCCCATCCCAAGATGTGAAAGCACTAAATAGAGATAGTCCCATTCCAGGGAGTCAAACTTTTTTGAAGTTCACAGCAATAGCCGCTGCCGGGGTATGGGTGCCTTTAGCTACATGCATAAGGTTAATAAGGGATCTTGTGTGGTCAGTGCTGCTTCTCCCTGGAATGAAGCCCACCTGTGCCAGATGTACTAACTCCTCCAGGAGAGGGCTAAATCTGTTGGCCAGTAGTTTTGCATAGACCTTACTGTCCACATTGACGAGAGAGATGGGTCTATAGTTGACAGAATTGGTGGGGTCCTTCCCTTTCTTCGAAATTACGGTTATAACTGCTTTCCTGAGGGTGGGAGAGAGGCAACCTAGAGTTTCTGTCTCAGCATACATGCTTGTCAGCAGGGAGGTTATTTGTGTGGCTATTGCCTGGAAAAAGTTCACAGGATAACCATCACCTCCTGGGGGTTTGCCCTTTTGAAGGGCTAGAATGACCTTTTTTACTTCATCCTCAGAGATTAGTGCTTCCAGCACCTGAGCCTGCTGTAGGGAAAGTTTGAGAAGGTGTAGCTGGTCAAGGAATCTCTGTGTCCCCTGTGGAGGGGGGGGGGTAGCTGTGTGTGGAGGTATACAGCTTAGTGTAAAAGGCAGACATGATGTCATTAATGTCCTGGGGGTTATTTTTAACCTGGCCATCTGGCCCAATTACGCCTAGTATTTGCCTGTCTGCAAGTAGTTTCCGAAGTTGGTAGGCAGACACTTTACCTCCTTTATCCCCGCCCTCCCAGTATTTGTGATGGAGCTGTAGGATTGCTATTTCTGCCTTCCTGTTCAGCAGCAGATTGATCTCCATTCTCAAGCCTAGCACTTCTTGAGCCAGGGAAGAGTTAAGCGAGGGGTGTGTCAGGGCCTTATATGCTGATTATGTAGCTTTCAGCTTCATTTCTAGGTTTGATAGCCTTTGCTCTCTCTCCTTCCATCTGGCAGAGGTAAACCTCATGATATTGCCTCTCATGGTGGCTTTATAAGCCTCCCAAGTGTTTCCAGCACTAGTGTCTGCTAGAGGGTTGTTTTTGAGGAATAAGATGTTTTTTTTCTGAGCCCATGGGATAATTTCAAGGTCCCTGAGGAGGAGGGGATCTAGTTTCCATGACCTGGATGTTTGGGGGAGAGGGCTCCAGGCCATGTGTATTTGGACTGGGGTGTGGTCTGCTATGACTATTGGCAATATTGTTGCAGACAGTATGTTTTGGGTCATGGAAGAGGAGAGCCAGAAGTCTAGTCTGCTGAATGATACATGGACCTCTGAGTGGCAAGTGTAATCTCAGGCATGAGGATGAAACAGCCTCCAACTATCCGAGAGCCCTAGATCCTGCATGAGTTGGTGCAGTGCCCTACTACTCCTTGTGTGCATGTCCCTACCTGTCACACTCCTATCCATTCAGAGGGTAAGGTTGAAGTCTTCTCCACTCAGGAGAGGAGTGTTCGGAGATAGGTACATGTTGGTGGTGTTGGCCAGCTCAAGGAAGAATTGTGGGGCGTCATGTTTGGGAGCATATATGTTGCAGAGAATTAGTGGGCCTGTGGGGGCAGAGACCTTGGCTATCACCTCTCTCCCTTTCAGGTCTGCAATGGAGGTGGAGATGGGGGGGGGGCCTTAGACAAGTAGCACACACTGTAACTTTCTCGGAAGTGCTACCTGTCTATGGCATGGATGAGGCTAGGGCACTCTGCACCATGGGATTCAATGACTGGTTGAAAAACTGGTGCAGAGCTCAGGTATTTGGCTTCATTTGGGACCGGGGCTCCACCTGGAGGGATGCAGGCCTATACAGGCGCAATGGTCTGCATCTATCCAGGAGGGGAAGCAGGATCTTAGATGATAGGTTTAAATGCTTCATTGGCAAACATTTAAACTAGTCAAGGGGGGAGGCACTGAAAAGGAGAAGGGAAATCCTAGCCCCCCCCCAAATAAAACAGGGTAGCTAGTGAGGTAAACACCAAGATAGAGCAGTCGATAGGGAGAAGGACAGGGGTAAATGGAGAAAAAGACAAAGGCAGTAAGGACAGGGTACAGCAAAAAGAAATAAAGCCATAAAAAATGGAGGGTAATGAGTACCATGCGATAGCCTGGGTCAAAAGTTTCCCAAAATGGTGGCCTTGATGGAAGAGGGATGCCTGGATATTGTGGCAGTCACAGAAACATGGTACACAGAGAACCATGACTGGGATGTCAACATACCAGGTACACAATCTACAGGAGGGACAGGGAGGGAAGAAGAGGAGGAGTAGCTCTCTATGTAAGGGAAGGGATCAAAGCAACAGAACTAAAGGGTAAACAGGGAGGACAGGAGGCACTGTGGGTCACCCTGGAGACTGGAAATGGCTCCACAATCCACACAGGGGTTGTATACACACCCCTGTCTCGGGGGAAGAAACAGACAAGGAAATGATAGAAGGCATCCTTAGGATGGCAGAGAAAGGGGAGATATTGCTGATGGGGGACCTGAATATGTCAGATGTTAGCTGGAGCACCTTTGCTGTAGTCACATCCAAGAGCTGGGCCATTTTCGATGCCCTACAGGGGGCATGCCTCAGACAGCTAGTTTTGGAACCCGCTCAGGAGGGAGCTATCTTAGACATGGTACTCTCAAATGGGGATGGAGACAGGATCCCTGGTCTTGAAGTGGGTAGCCATCTGGGAACAAGCGACCACTAAACAGTGTGGTTCACGATAAACTTAGCTGTAGAGTCAAGACACACAAAAGTGAAGGTACTGGACTTCAGGAGGGCTGATTTTGTCAAAATGGGAGAGTGCCTCAGAAAAGAACTAGCAAACAGGCAAGAAGATGGGGTGGAGCAACAATGGGGAACCATCAAAACCGCCACCACAGACGCAACAAGCCTTTGTGTGAAGCAAATAAACAAATCAAAATGAAAGAAAAAACAACTACGGTTCTCAAAAGAAGTGGCGGGGAAAGTAAGGGAGAAAAAGACAGCATTCAAGAAGTATAAGGAAACAGAGAAGGAGCAGGACAGGGAACTGTACCAGTTAAAGCAGAAGAAAGTGGGGAATGCAATCAGAATAGCAAAGGCCCAAACCAAGGAAAAGATAGCCAACTCAGTTAAGAAGGGGGATAAAACCTTGTATAGGTACATTAGGGAGCAAAGAAAGACTAAAGCAGGGATACTGAGGCTGAACAAAGAGGAAGGTGGTTGGGCAGAGAACAACATTGAAAAGAAGGGATACTGAATGAATACTTCTGCTCAGTACTCACAAAGGAAAAGCAGGAGGAGATACCTAATCCAGTCAATAGAAGCACTCTGGATGGGGGGGGTTTATATTAGTCCTTTCGCAGAAGAAAGGGTTCAGAAAGAACTCTTAAAACTGAAGATGGGTAAAGCAATGGAGCCTGATTGGATTCACCCCAGAATTCTAAAAGAACTAAGGGGAGAACTAGTAACACCACTGACTACCCTTTTTAATAAATCAAGGGAGTATGGTATGGTACCTGAGGACTGGAGGAGGGCGGATGTGATTCCCCATCACAAAAGTGGGAGCAAGACAGAGGCAAGAAACTACAGACCTGTCAGTTTGACCTCAGTGGTAGGGAAAATGATGCAATCACTTCTGAAGGAAAGAATTGTTGAGTACCTAGAGGCCAGTGGGGCACAGAACCCAAGGCAGCATGGATTCACATCAGGAAGTTCATGTCAGACAAATCTATTTGATTTCTTTGAGTGGGTGACCCAACTAGTAGATCAGGGAAGGGATTGTGAACATGGCCTACCTAGACTTTAGCAAGGTATTTGACACAGTCCTGCACAGAAGATTAATACACAAATTAGCCATCCTGGGAGTGGGTCCCAGGGTTGTAGCCTGGGTAAAACACTGGTTGGACAACATGACACAGTGAGTAATAGTAAATGGAGTCTACAGTGAAGAAAGGAGGGTTACTAGTGGGAAACCGCTGGGTTCAGTACTGGGGCCAGTCATTTTTAATGTCTTTATAAGTGACATTGCAGAGAGACTGGAAGGGAAAGTATGTCTCTTTGCAGATGACACAAAGATCTGCAACAGGGCTGATAAGCAAGGTGGGGTGGAAACTATGAAAAGGGACTTGGCAAGGTTGGAGGAATGGTCAAATGTATGGCAGCTTAGATTCAATGCAAAGAAGTGCAAAGTAATGCACCTGGGAAACAAAAACCTAGGGGAAGAGTACACAATGGGGGGTAAGATGCTGACAACAACAAAAATGGAAAGGGACCTGGGAGTAGTCATATCAGATGACCTAAAGGTGGGCCAGCAATGTGAGAAGGCGGTAAGGAGGGCTGGGAGATACTGGGATGCATAGGGAGAGGCATCACCAGTAGAAAACAGGAAGTTGTTGGCCCTCTGTACAGAAAGTTGGTAAGACCACATCTGGAGTACTGTGTATAGTTCTGGAGACCACACCTCTTCAAAGAAATAGACAAGGTGGAGGCTATTCAGAGGAGGGCAACCAAAATGGTGCAGGGTCTGCACCAGAAGACATATGAAAAAAGACTAAAGGAGCTTAAGATGTATAGCCTTGAGGAAAGGAGGGAGGGGGGGACATGACAGAAACTTTCATATACCTCAAGGAAATCAATAAAGTCCAAGAGGGTAGCATCTTTCAGAAAAAGAGATTTGTAAGAACAAGGGGGCAAAATTTGAAGATAGAGAGGGGGGACGGCTCAGAGGTAATGTGAGGAAGTATTTCGTAACAGAGAGGGTTGTAGATGCAAGGAACAGCCTTCCTGAGGAAGTTGTAGAGTCAAAAACAGTGGGAGAATTCAAGAATGCATGTTACAGACATAAGGCAATTCTAGCGGGGGGTAGGAGGAAGTAGGCTGTTGGCTAACTAGGATCTGCAGCTTATCCATTAGGTAGGGAAATGGGCAGACTAGGTGGGCCAAGTGGACCTTATCTGCCATCAAATTCTATGTTTCTGTGTTTCTATTTGAGTGATTTGTGGAGCAGAATGGCTACTCCTTTCTTTCGGGTAGGGGCACTAGAGTGAATCTCTTGTCCTACCAAGCCTTTCACTAGAAAAACTGAGTCCTTGTGTGTTAACTTGGTTTCCTGCAGAAAGGCCACCTTTGACCTCAGATTTTTTAAGTGGGATAGAACTTTATTTCTTTTGGCTGGGGTAGTAAGCCCCTTAATCTTCCATGTATGGAATGCTACTTCATCCACGTGTAACCCTCCCCACCCCTGTCCTTTTACCGAAACAACGACAGGTGGCATGCTGTTGGCATTTGGCAGCAATACCTGGTGCGGAGTGTATATCTACAGGTTCAGGGAAGGATGAGGCTACTTGGCACAAGAGGCCTAGGCTTGACTACTCTGAACAGGGGCACCCAAGTAAATCCAACTACAGGAAGCAATAACTGTAATGTCCAGAACCAGGATTGGGATTTTTCAGTGTGGCTTTATTTATTAACTCACTGAACATAAACAAAGCTCTGTATGGTCCCCCACAGGGCTACGTAACTGTAATGCAGATTAGAGGTTAAAAACAGCAGTCCATTTGAGGAATGAACACTTTACAACAGTTGTCTGGCTTTGGACCCACCAGACACTCAGCCCGGACTTCGCATGTGCATTGGATACACAGCCCGACTGGTCCGGCTCCCCTGCCGGCCACTCTACTGACGGTCCACTTGACGAATGAACCCAAACTCTACTTGGAAAGATGTTCCATCAAACAAGAAGGCTCCCAAACTGTGGCTTCCCACACCACTTGAAGTCTGCGACTCCTAGAGAGATTTTGTTTTCGTACTTCCAATTCGAAACTCCCATCAAACAAGGAGACTCCCATCTTACAAGAAGTAATGTTCCCATCCTTTGCCCTCACACCACTTGAAGTCTACACTCCTAGAGAGATTTTCATGTTGTGACCCACGTCTGGGTACCCACTCCATCACTGGCCAAGTGCATGAGGCTAGTAGCAAAAACAGAAGAAATCCGTAGAGGTGGACCTGGTTACTAAAGATGGGGATTTATCCACCTCCAGCTTCCACAGCCCATACCCGGCCATTTCTCTGAACACACAGAAACTTCAGGACTATAAAAATGTAGACTGCATGGTGGATGAACTGATGCACCCCCTCTACTGTGAACTCTAAATCCATTTAAACTTTAAACTGACTGCTCCATTTGTTCATCCTAGTGTATATAGTGCTCCCAAACAGCAGTCCCCAATAAAACCATTTGAAACTTGAAACTGAATTGACTGCTCCATTTGTTCGTCCTAGTGTATATAGTCTTCCCAAACAGCAGTTCCCAATAACATTTCCTGACTCAAAAAACAGTTGTTTGCTCCTTACACTGGAGCCAAACACTGACCCAATCGTTGCAGGGCCCCACAGGCGAAGTCCTTTAACCTTTTTTGTCATACCCAAACAGACAAAGTAATTTCAGGCAGCTTATTTCCTTGGTGGGAAAAGGGGATTGCCCCTGGAACCCACAGAGACCTTTTTCCTACTTCGGAGGGAGGGGGCACTGAGACCGAGGGACGGTCTCACCACTTGAAGAATGGGAAACACAGAAAACTTCCTTCTGTGTGGAGGCAAACTCAAACTACAGTCTGATGCTTCCTTCTTGCTCAAGGACAAAGGGAAGACTGGCTTTGAATTCCCAAGGTTCTAGAACTACTCTGAGCTGAAGATTCCAAATTTGGCTCATGCAGCTGTAACAATTCTATAATGATGTCATCTCTCCAGTCTCAGCTGTGACTGAGGACAGAGTGAGACAGTGTAAAACCCATTTAACTGGAGTTTCACGAGCTGCCTTCCCTGCCTACCACTAGGTCTTACTGGGATTCTAGTAACCCCGGGTAACAAAGGGGTTACACTCGCCCTTGACCAGGAAAATGACTGTCCCCAGTCATTATGCACCTGGCCTTAGGCCATCCCACCCTATGTGCTACCTGCGGAGGGGGTGATCAGGCCCCCTCCTACCGTGTGTGAGCACAGGTAGGCAACACTAAGGGCCTAGAGGCCTATAGCTGACATTTCAGCCTCTACTCTATCCAGACAGTTTACTGTAGACTGAAGAATGTGGGGCCCTGAATTTTTGTTTATTCATTTTAGCAGTTCAGTAAAGGTACTTCACAGTTCAGATGTGGCAGTATTGACTACCACTGCTCGGCTCTCCATTTTGTAGGCACGGGCTTAATTACTGGGAGGTCCTTGCACTGAGGCCAATAGTAGAGGGGGTCAGGGGCTTGAATTATTACTCCATCTGGACGCACATAATTCACACAGTGGGAGACTTCAAGGCCCTTCCTGGGCCCACAGTTCTCACTCTGTCCATAAACAGTGTCCTGCCTCTTCCACTGTGTATACTTTTCGTGGAACAGTCTATTCTTTACATGCTGGTTAGCCCCAGGATGCACATGTTTCATTGCTTCATCCCAGATCCAGGATTTCCTGCAGTTCTCAATCTCTTCCCAGACTCTCCGAGGAAAGGTAGGAAAGGTCATACCAAAGATTTCATTGGCTTTTCTACGAACCGGTCTCTCCTCTTTACTTGCTTTGGTCAATCTGAGAACACTGGCCTGGCTTGGGGGTGGCCAGTCCTGGTTCTGCCAGCTTCGCATCCTCAATGAAATTAAAAACGGATCCCTGATTTCTTTTTCTTCTGGTGAAGACAGGGCAGTGGCATCACCACCTTCTTGAACAAATTCCTCTGAGGCAAGATCTTGAGGCTGTGTACCCATTCCTATCTCACAAGGCCACTTAGATTCCTCCTCATCTTCCTCTTCACTAAGGATCTGAGCCCAGGAGTGAGCTGTAGTTCTCACCCCCGAGACTCTCCATTTATTACTAGGAGCGGAGGTTGACACCTCCCATTCAACGGCCTCCCGCATCTCATCTTCACCTTCGAGACTTGGGCTAGGCCCCCCCCCCCCAGGGGTCTATTGATGCTTTATCTGAACTTGCCTTCTGAGATCCAGCATCCAAAACTTCAACTTCAAATTCAGTCTCTAATTCTGCACTCTAACTTTGTGCCACTCCCCTGGGGACCTTCCTCCACAGGCTCCGCCTGATGCTGTGTGCTGCCAACTGCAGATTCTTGAAGTTGTGTCCATGTGGGAGCCAAACGAATTTGAGGTGCTTTACACAAGCCATATTTTTGTAGACAACCAGCACAGTGAGGAATCATGAAGACATCCCTTCCAGCACTACAGCACATCTGGCATACACGCACTGGATAATTAGGAATTGCCACATCAGGAGGGAGTTGCCCTCTATAACACCAATTTTCAATGTCTCTCAATCTATTTACTGCTGCTGTTACTGCAACCCGGGCATGATCCAGGTAACGAGCTGGTCCTGAGGCCATAACTGCAGAAAAACAAACAAAAGTTCACTGTAACTGACTGACAGTGTGAAACCCATTTAATTGGAGTTTCACAAGCTGCCTTCCCTGCCTACCACTAGGTCTTACTGGGATTCTAGTAACCCTGGGTAACAAAGGGGTTACACACGGTCAAGTAGAGGGATTCTTATGCCTGAGCGTGGCTCTGTCAAGACTAGGATAAGGATGAGGTGGTGGCTGTCCTTCAGGTTCAACATATTTATTCTGTACCTACTGTTACTGTATACCCTAGCATCAGACTACATGCTGGTACCCCAGTATCTCATTTGCGGCTAGCTACCATATCATCATTCCCTCCTTCCTCTCTCATTATGGGCTAAGAGCCCATTATCAAACCAGTATTTAAATTTCATTACCAGTAAACAGACTTAATATAAACATATTTACAATTTCCATAACACAAGATAATTTTAGGGAAGCTGTCAGGCTTGCGGTCACAGACCTAGATCATGCTATGACCAGCCTGACCCCCGGAGTGTGTGTGCCTCGCATGCTACATGGTGCTTTGCAGTTATAGCTTCCCATTTAAAGGGGGCTTCCACAGGAGCTTGAGCTGCCTTTGTGGGTCTGCACATGTGGCTGAACTTGGCAGTGTCAAAACCACCACTGATATAGCTACCAAGGGCTTGTAGAGGTGGTATAAGAAGATGGAGGAGACTAAAAAAGGTATCGCGTATAGTTATTGTACCTATTACTCAATTCCAACTTAGTGGACCTACTATTTGCTAGAGTAAATATAATATCCCCTGTGGCTATATTGTGTAGGGATGGCTTTATCAGATTCCCAGTCATGCTACTGTGGGGGTTGAGGGGGGATACTGCTTGCAGAGAGTGTATGCAAGCATATGAATAATCCCCCTATCCTACTTCACTGGAGGGGTATCAGCATACATGTGATATGTCCAACTTGCTTAAAAGGGAGATTTGGGTCAAATTAGTAGGAAGATGCTATAATGTCATGAGTTTGTCCTTAAATGGCGTCAAAAAATAAGAATAAAAGAATTTAATATATTTCATTTTGTCAAGAATAAGCACTAAAAAGAATCAAGAACTAGTTGTACAAAGTTATTACTTATATTGTTCATTACTAATTTACTTTTTATGTGTCTTTATCTGCCAGAAACAAACATGAATGGATATTTTGGACATAATTTTACTTAAGCAGGAGATTTTGTTTCCCAGGAGGGAGAGGGAGTTCAGTCAAAAAACCAGGAGTCTCCTGCACAAAGATGGAGCTATGACATGTATGTATCAGTTATATGACCAATATCGGCTCATGGGATATGGACAGGTGCAAGCAAGTAGTCATATTCTGTCTCTCCTCCTGTGTGTTGGGGGGGTTACTTCTTGGGTGCCACCAGTCTCCAGTGCATAGGCCTGGTGCTTCTAGGAGGGGGAGCTATTAGCAAGGGGGAGAGGTCCTAAGCCTATGGACTGGGAATAAGGGGATAGGGGCTTGTGCCTCACATCCTTCGGCCATCGATTATGACTCACATTCATGTGCAGTCATATGACAGGGTGTAGTGCTCTGGTTGTGGCTGGGGAGGGGGACAAGAGACCTAAACTTATTCACAGACATGATCGTAGAGGGAGGGGCTACAGCCTGTACCTGCTCAAGTAGATAGAGAAGGTATAACTTATGTTCAGAAGTTCAGAACAGAGTTACCACCTGTACCTATTTTCACAGGACAGTCCTGATTTGGGCAGCCGTGTCCTGAGAAAAAAACATGAAAAATACTAACTGTCCTGACATCACAGTAAAACAAAACAAAAAAATATATATACTTATATATATACACACACACACACACATATATATATAGACACATATATATAGAGAGATAGATATATACATACATACATACACACATATTCTTCAGACTTTCCTCCAAATGTTGCAAAAACTGTAGTACCTTAACTAAAATACCTTAACATGATAAGAAACACCAGGGAACATCTAAAAAAAGGAAATGCAACACTTAGTCTTAATTCTGATTATTTAGAGAAAAAAATCTGTTGTGTTGGTTGAGATTACATATCGTCCTGCGAAAAAATCATGTTACAATAAGAAATGTCCCACTTTGGGCTCCTTAAAAGTAGTAACCCTAGTTCAGAATGTGATCCCATTGGTGTTACCGGGACTCAAATACCTGGCAGCTGAGACACTGTCTCTTCCCTAGGTATGAGTCTGCCAGTGGGGAGATACTGGTGCCTCCATCTTCCCACTGTGATCCCCATGAGGAGAGAAAATAAACTGAGCGCCTTCCTCCCTACGGGAAACCAAATTCATAAGGGAGCTTTATGGGGGGGGCTTGGACAGTCCATTAATACATTTTCCCTGGACATCTGGCCCTTTCACCCCCCTAGTCTCTCCTCACTGCATCCCTCACTGTGCAAACCCACCCAAGAAAAAAAAACAGAATTTCACTTATCTGAACATTTCTACTCAGGCTGGCATTGTCGTTGCTGGGGGAGGTTGAGGACATGGGATCACTTCAGTCTGATGATCATCAGTAGGCTGGTCCTTCTCTGCACTCTCGGGGCCTAAGTTTTCATTTCTGATCATGGAGAAGATTTCTGGGGATGATTCCACATCAGAGGACCAGGATGTTTGCTGCTTCAGAGGAGTAATAGTCCCTTGCTGCTCTGGAGCATAGTCTGATGAGTTGTCAGTTACTGGTATGGGTGGCAGTTCTCCAGGTGCAAGCACCGCAAATCTGTTATTTGAGAAGTAGGGGCTAGTGATCACAGGCTCCTCTCATGGGCATAGCTCATCCTCAGTGTCCAGATCTTCTCCCTCACTGCTGGGCCTCTCACACTCCACAGGGTGCTCCCTCCTGGCCTGTCTTTCTTGTTGCTGCCGCTTGCTTGATCTCGGCAGGCGTGGTCTCCATTGGCATTGACCCACTAAGAAGGGGTGAATTCATTTACCCATGGTGTCCCTGGGTCATCCCTTATATCTGACCGGGCATTTAACTCTCTTTGTTGCCTGTTATTAGACAGGGCAGGATGTGGTGAGCCACGTTTCTCTGCGTGGGACCAAGTGTGGTAGATGAAATCCATTAGAGCCTCTGGGATGCTAAACAACAATGGGGTGCTGTTGTGTTCCACTCTTTTCACAGCAGGGTACCTCTGAGAGAAGAGAACATTTAAGGAGTGGAGCAGATATCTCACCTCAGTGTAGTCCTTTCTCTTGTGAGCTAAATCTTTTGAATAGTCCTGAATATTAAGATCTTATGGCCCCTCCAATCCAGTGGCCCTAGTTCCCTTGCTCTGGCTTGTACAGCTTCTTTTTCAGCAAAATTGAGGAATCTTGCGAGGAGAGGCCGGGGTCTCTCTCGAGGCCTAGGCTGAAGTGTCCTGTGGCCTCTTTCTGTTGTGAGTCTGGTCCCTTCAGGAAGCCAAAGGATTTTAGGTAGCTACCTTTGGAGAAAGTCAGCAGCCCTCTCATTCTCTGTGCACTCTGGGAAACCTAGGAGCCACAAGTTATTGTGGTGGCTCCTGTTTTCCTGGTCCTCAGCTCTGTCCTGCAGCATTCTTATCTGGAGTGCTTGCACCTGGATTACAGCTTGCAGTTCTGAGATTGTGGTGTCGTGGGCCACTACAGTTCTCTCATTGTGGGCGATTCTGTGATCAATCTGATGGAGGGCTAATATGGTATTATTGTTTACTAGAGTGACGTCTGCCATTTGTTTCATGAGCGTGGCAAGCATTTCCCTCATGGAGGCTCCCATATTTGGAGTTTCTGATGTGCTGCTCACCATGCAGTCTGAATAGATCCTTCTGTGAGGGGACAGTAGATCCCGGAGGCAAGAGTACCACACGATCGTCCCCGGAAGTGGATAAAACTGATGCCAGGGTATTCCGATCATTCCTGGTGAGTTTCCTTGATACCAGTATTTGTTGTAAGTGTTGTTAAATTGGGTTCTTTTGCCCTGGGTGGTCCATAGTGTAACGCTAAGCGTCCATCTTGTTTGCTGCTCGGTCATGCCCCCCAATGTCTTCCTGATTTTAAAGTATTGCTAATCAAGTTTGCCTCCCAGTCCAGTGTCCCATGGACAGAGTCTGCAACCTAGGCCTGAGGAATCAAAACATAAGTCATCTTTTGAAGTTTCTGCTGTGGTCCCCCCTCCCCACAGACAGTTACCATCAGCATACCCCCTAAACACAGAGGAGGGGTGCGGGCTTCATAAGAGTAAACAATACCTGTAGATTTGCAGAAAGAGGCAGACATTTATCTATTTTTAAAATATGATGAGACATATTTTTCAAAGTGTGGCACGACTAAGCCAATGTATAATTTTGTTAAATGAAACCAACATTGTCCATGGGGGCAGTTGCTGCCAGCTGGGAGACTGAGGTCTATGTAATATTAAGGTTTCTCCACCATGGGGTGGGTGGAAAACATTTAACTTGGTCAGTAGGTACTTGGAGCTATGTCCAAGTCTTACTGTGAAAAGTTAGGTGCAGGAGAACACTGGAGGGCTGTGGTTTTTCCCATGCAGCATTAATGTCTACCAATCAGAGAATAAGCATAGAAGGGGATGGTGTTCTCAGGCAAAATAAAGTAACTGAGGCGAAAAGGACTGAAAGTCTGGAAAAATGAGTGCTGAACTATGCATTTATACTTATGAGATAGAACATAGCATATTAAGGGCAGATAAAATGGCATAACTGGTCACAAAATGTCACCCTAAGCCTGGAATTGTACATGGATAAATAAAAAAGTTACATCATTTAAGATTATTGTTGTAGACCCCATAGTTTGCCTGTATGATATTGGCAGGGGTTCCCCAAGACAGGAATTTAAAATGTTATTCCTGAAGGAAAGAGGGCTTCTTGGACACTCCTTTCTTCAGTAAAGTTAGATACTTTATAATGTACACTTCCTTATGTTACATCATACTAAGCTGGCTACAGTATACTGGATGCATCAGTGCAGCTTGTGATACCAACTGGAAAGGACCTCTTTCAAGGTTCATAGAAACTGCCATTTTGCAATGTATGTGCATAAACTCTTCTATGGAAAGCTTTTATAGTGCATACACAACACAAAGTGGATGAGCTGCTCTCCACACAGGTGTATATGCAGCAGTCTTGATTGATTTTATTTCAGTCTCTCCTACCACTGACAAATTCCTATTGTTTCACAGAAAAATTCAGTACTCTTCTGCAGGGGCATGGTCTGTATCTTTAAGAAGATATATACATATGGATATTTATTCAGGAAAAGTATCTGTTTGCTGTTGGGTTCTAATTACTGTACTTTAATGCAGCATGTCTGCCTCAGAGATATGATATAGAGTGCTAGGACTTATCAAGTCCTTTCTGGCTTTGTGCACAGGAAAGGGAAAGGAAAAGGAAGGAGTGGACACAATCTCAGCCAGTAAATTTAAATTCAGTTATTTCCATCCACCATTTAATGCTCAATGATCCATGGCCTCTTCCACCACTTTACCAAGAGCATGGTCCTGGTAAATCAATATGTTTCAAAAATGTTACATGGGCTATAGTTCCTCTGTGTTAATCCTTATTACTATTTCTCTTCAATATGGGGTTCTCGTCAGGGGTAAGGGGCAACAGACTTCTTGGAAAACACAAACTGAACTTACAAACTTAAATGGGCAGACTGGGTGGGCCATAGGCCCTTATCTGCCGACACTGTCTATGTATCTATGTAATATTAATTTTACATTTACCCCCAGCCAGAGTCATTCACGTTTCTCTGAGTGCCCACATTGGGGGAGAGAGCACATGCTTTGTACACAGTCAGGAAGGACTTGGAAAGTTCTGTCACTAGTATCATTATGTGGCTAAGGTTGTATTACATGTCTGAGCACACCTAATTAGTATATCTGTTAGGGCTGGGCAGACTGTTCCACCCAAGATCCAAAGCCCCAGATCAAACCCGTAACCCATGGTCCCAGATAAATATGGACTTCACAGCAAAAGTCCTGTTCCAGGTTCATGGAGTGCCATTCAGTGTACTGTTACCATGGGGATGCTGTCAATATGCTCACTCCATGTACAGGCAGCCGGCGGCATCCAATCAGGCAACAGAGCAGGATAGTAAGTCACATGATGCACTCATAGTATATTACCATGGTGAATGTGCAACATGGGCCCAGACAATTTGGTTAACAGTTGGAGGAGCTTGCTGTTGCAGAGCAGAGTCTACTGTTGTGCACTGCAAAGAGAAACTAAATATAAATAAAAAAAATCTTTGTTAAGTGGAGCTGGAGGGAAGGAAAAAAGAGAGGGGAGAGAGAAGAGGGGACTTACTGGGGTGAGGGTGGGGGAGACAAATTCATCTTCGGGGCGGGATAGGAGAGGAGAGGAGAGGAATCCAAGGAGGGAGAGACAGCGGGTGGCTGCTGGGGGGACAAGTAAGGCAAAAAGGCAGTGTGGCAGGCAGTGTACTTCAAGGCAAGGGCAGGCTGGCAAAAGAAATCTTTGACTTTTGCCATCCAGAAATTGAATCCAGAAAATCCTCCAGATGAGAGAGAGAGAGAGAGACACTACTGGGGGCCCTAGAGAAATTTTACAGTTATAGAAAATCCCCAATAAAAGTTTTTTTCTTTTCTTGGCCACAGACAATGTGGCTGTGTGTACACTGAGCAAGGACAGGCTGCTAAAATCTTTGACTTGTACCATTCCAGATCCAGAGGACAGAGGGAGAAACTACCAGGGCCAAGAGAAATTTTACAGTGTTTTCTTTTCTTGGCCTCAATGTGGCTGTGTGTAGTACAGGACAAGGGCAAGCTGGCAAAATAAATATTTAACTTGTGCCATCCCAGATCCCAGAGGAGAGAGAAAGGGAGACTATTGGGGGGGCATGAGAAATGTTACAGTCCCAGAAATCCCAAATAAGAGTTTTTTCTTTCTTTTCCTGGCCTCATTGTGGCTGTGTATAGTAAAGGCAAGGGCAGGGTGGCAAAATAAATCTTTGAATTGTGCCATCCAGATCCAGAGAAGAGAGAGACTATGGGGGTGGCACAAGACATTTTACAGTCCCAGAAATCCCAAATAAAATATTTTTTTCTTTTCCTGGCCTCAGTGTGGCTGTGGGTGTAAGGCAAGGGCAGGATGGCAAACTAAATCTTTGACTTGTGCCATCCCAAATCCAGAGGGGAGGGAGCGAGAGAGTGAGACTATGGGGGATGCAAAATGTTACCATCCCAGAAATCCCAAATAAAAGTTTTTTTTTCTTTACCTGGCCTCAATGTGGCTGTGTGTACAGGGCAAGGGCAGGCTGGCAAAATAAATATTTGACTTGTGGCATCCCAGATCCAGAGGGCAGAGAGAAAATGAGAGAGTGAAAGTGAGAGACACTACAGGGTAGTGGGGGGGGGACAAGAAATTTTACAGTCCCAGAAATCCCAAATAAAAGTTTTTTTTTCTTTTCCTGGCCTCAGTGTAGCTATGTGTACATGGCAAGAGAGAGAGAGTTTTGAGAGACTATGGGGGGGCATGAGAAATTTTACAGTCCCAGAAATCTCCAAATAAAAGTTGTTTTTCTTTTTCTGGCCTCAGTGTGACTGTGTGTACGTGGCAAGGGCAGGCTGGAGAAATAAATATTTGACTTGCAGCATCCCAGATCCATAGGAGAGACAGAGTTTTGAGAGACTACGGGGGGGGGGAGGCATGAAAAATTTTACAGTCTCAGAAATCCCCAAATAAAAGTTGTTTTTCTTTTCCTGGCCTCAGTGTGGCTGTGTGTACAGGGCAAGGGCAGGCTGGCACAATAAATCTTTGACTTGTGCCATCCAGATCCAGAGGAAGGAGAGAGAGAGAGAGAGAGAGAGAGAGAGAGAGAGAGAGAAACTATGGGGGGGTCACGAGAAACGTTACATTCTCAGAAATCCCAAATAAAATATTGATTTTTTCTTTTCCTTGCCTCAATGTGGCTGTGTGAGTGTGTGTAGGGCAAAGGCAGGGTGAGAAAATAAATCTTTGACTTGTGCCATCAATTCCAGATCTAGAGGAGAGAGAGACTGGGGTGGGGGGACATGAGAAATTTCCCAAATAAAAGTTTTTTTTTCTTTTCCTGGCCTCAATGTGGCTGTGTGCATAAGGCAAGTGCAGGATGGTGATATAAATGTTTGACTTGTGACATCCCAGATCCAGAGGAGAGAGAAAGAGAACACAGAGGGCACACAAAATTTTACAGTCCCAGAAATCCCAAATAAAATATTTTTTTCTTTTCCTGGCCTCAATGTGGCTGTATAAGTGGGTGTAGGGCAAGGGCAGGCTGGCAACATAAATATTTGTCTTGTGCCATCCCAGATCCAGAGTGGAGAGAGAGACTATGGGGGGGGGACACGAAAAATTTGACAGTCCCAGAAAACCCAATTTTTTTTTCTTTTCCTGGTCTCTGTGTGACTGTGTGTACATAGCAAGGGAAGGCTGGATAAATAAATATTTGACTTATGGCATCCCAGATCCAGAGGGGAGAGAGAGTTTTGAGAGACTATTGGGGGGGAGGTGTG
The DNA here is from genome assembly GCA_016271365.2 of Neoceratodus forsteri. Lineage (NCBI taxonomy): Eukaryota > Metazoa > Chordata > Ceratodontiformes > Ceratodontidae > Neoceratodus > Neoceratodus forsteri. The sequence goes on from CM028136.1 coordinate 93,032,885, forward strand.
AGAAATTTTAGAGTCCAAGAAATCCCCAAATAAAAGTTGTTTTTCTTTTCCTGGCCTCAATGTGGCTGTGTGTACAGGGCTAGGGCAGGCTGGCACAATAAATCTTTGACTTGTGCCATCCAGATCCAGAGGAAGGAGGGAGAGAGAGAGACAGACTATGGGGGGGGGGTCTCGAGAAATGTTACATTCCCAGTAATCCCAAATAAAATATTTATTTTTTCTTTTCCTTGCCTCAATGTGGCTGTGTGAGTGTGTGTAGGGCAAGGGCAGGGTGAGAAAATAAATCTTTGACTTGTGCCATCCATTCCAGATCTAGAGGGGAGAGAGAGACTGGGGGGTGGGCATGAGAAATTTCCCAAACATTTTTTTTTCTTTTCCTGGACTCAATGTGGCTGTGTGCATAGGGCAAGGGCAGGATGGCAAAATAAATTCTTTGACTTGTGCCATCCAATCACGATTACTCATTAACATTCATTCATGATGTCATGTATTACAAATAAAAAAAATTATTTTCTGACAAACAACAGACAAGTTACTGCACCTTTGCTGCTGGCTGGGGGGAGGGGCAAAGGGGACATTCTGAATTTGTGACCTGTACCAGTCTGTGTACACTACAACACAAGTAATAAAAGTACACACACATGTGTCATTATCATCATCACTCATTTTATCCATTATTCCTCCTCCTTATCATTCTTAGTTTATCATTACATATACACATTAACCAAGCCATGTGGGACTGTACATGTGGCCATGTGCCTGATGTCTGTATCACCAATTTAAATTCTGAGACACACTGTTGAGAAGGTCACTGAACAGCAACTGTAATAGGAGTCAGTCAGCTAAACTTGGAAGGAAGTGGTGGTGGACTGCATTGTGTTGTGTACTACCACAATCATGAACAATTCACGTTCATGACACATGACTATAAATCTGACCCTGGCCTGTGGGTGTGGGTGGGAGTCAGAGGACGTTAGGTAGAGGGATCTTTTTTTACACTTAGAATAAGAAATAAAAATGGATCAAAGTGTTGATGAGGTACATTCTTCTCAGGAAGGCAGTGCAGCCACTGCCACTGCAAAAGACAGGAGTCAACCTGCAAAGGAAAAACAAAATAAAACCCCAAAAAGTGATTTGTTCACATCTAAAGTTTTGTCTTCCAAGTGAATGCTTGAACTCAAAAAAGGTGCATCTGTCAGATCAGTCCCAAGTTAAAAAAAAAAGGTATGTAGTTAAAACCAAAGAGTTGGTGGGTACCACCCACAGAGGCACCCAAAGGTATGGAACAATTACATACTATGCTATGCTACTGCTAGTCCCTCACAGATGTCATCTGATTCTTCTGAGGTTGAACCTGAGGAGGGTACAAATAACAAAGATGAAGAGAATAATGAAGCAGCAGAAGGTTTACAGCAGGAGAGGATGGAAATTGCAGATGAGGAAGAAACAGAAAGAAAGGTTTTGGTGGAGGAGAGGGTAGTGGGAATAAACCACAAGAGGAACAGGCCCAAGAAAAATCCGGGGTAAAAAAATTCTAAAAAGGGGATTGAGGTGCAGTGGCTTCCTGGGAAAAAAACTAAAAAAATATCATCTTTTGTTTGGTCATACTTCTCCATTAGTGCTTCGAATGAGTTGGTGGCAACATGTGCCATTTGTAAATGGCCAATAAGCAGGGGTAAAAAGGAAAAAGCATTGGGAATGTCAGCACTGAAAAGGCACCTAGATAGATGTCATAACATTACTGAGCACTCCAGTTGTTGTGAGTCTTGAAAAGAAAGTAACAGTGATACATTAGCTCACTACAATCAGGGGTCACTTCGATACATGAAAGCAGTGTCAGCCCCTGCTGCACTACGGAAACACCTCCCCCAGCACTTCCTTCCATTCGAATGATTCCTATTATTACTGACAGTGACCATGTGCTCAGAAGTCTCCTTCCTTCAAGGAGACAGCTTACCATCTCAGAAACTTATGAGCGTAAAGCCAAATATGCCTTGACACACCCTGTTGCTGTTACAATAAACTTTAACAAAAAAGTGCTATGCTTCAATGGTAGATGTTGGGGGTGCAAGGCAGAGGATAGCACCTCAGATTAACTCTTAAAATACAACAGAACAGCCAAGCACACCACTCTAAAGATACATTCAATATAGCAGTCCCTTAGAAAAAAAGGAAAATCCAGGCTTCTTTTTTCTTTCAGGTTGTAATACCTTATTTATTGCTTCAGTTCAACAAATCCAAAAGACAACAATGGACAAACTCCAGCGCTTCGCTGATTCATGCTTCCTTAGGGAGTATTTGACACAAGGCATGCTGGGTTATTATGCCCTTACAATCATGACGTTAAGTATTACATCATACTAATCAATGAACATGTAAGTAATAAAAATAATTCTATTGTATAACCTAACTAAATAAATCACAAATCTTTATAAGTCATATGTCATCACAAAAAAACATTTAATTGGGCCTTATTTGATATTAACAAAAAAGGAAAAATATTTTTATTCCTTAATTAGAAAAAAAAAATATTATTATTATTTATTTGGAAGGAAATTGCCTACAAAAATGGCCAAACAAATATTTATACACAATCAAATCATGAATATAGAGATCTAATTCAGTATTTAACAAAACACCTAAATAGGTAATATATGAAGGTTATTTTAATAACAAGTTAACTTGCCTAAAATTAGATATAAACTTCATGACCTTTTATTATCCTTTTAAAGGGCACTACAATAGTCGGGGAGCCAAAACCATGTACTGTCAATATAAATGGTTCCTACAGGAAATTCTGTGCTCTTCTTTCCATTCAGGTGGCCAGAAAATTCAATAACCAAATATATTTCAGAAATAATAGCTGTTGATTTGCTACCATATAATGTGGTTGAACATATAGAATTCAGGTTGCTGCTTGAGTACCTCGAACCTCTATATAGTATACCATCTTGGAAATACTTCTCGACAACAGGAATTCCAGATCTTTACAATGTCATATGTAAAGAATTAAGGCATGTCTTGTGCAGTGTGCTGTTGGGAGGGTGGCACATCTCACAACAGATATCTGGATAAGCTCCCTTCATGTCTATCACGGCACATTGGGTATGTTTTGGTATATCATGTGGGGACAGTGAAGCATCACAGTTTGCTGTTCTTAGAATGTTTTATTTTCCAGCTGAACATACCTCATACAACATCAATGAAGGATTCCAAAAACTAATACTGCAATGGTTCACTTAACAGGGACCATCAGTTGGTTTTATAGTTGCAGATAATGTGTCCAGCATAAGGAATGCCTTGGAGGAGGTGGGCTTTGTTCACATCCACTGCTTTGTGCATTGCTTAAATTTAATAGTTCACAGTTTTTCAATGATGGCAGGGACATTAAGGCTTTTGTTAGCACTGTTAAAAGAAGATGCACTCATTTCAGTCACTCAAGCAAAGCCCAGCACTTGCTTGAAAAAGTACAGCAGGAGCACAGTTTACCTTTGCACAGACTAATCCAAGACATCTCTACTCGATGGAATTTGACCTTTTATATGTTCCAAAGGCTGCTGGAACAAAAAGAAAGCTGTCAGACAATACACCTTGGAAAATAAAATTGGTAATGCAGATGTCTATATTTCTCCACCTCAGTGGGCCATGCTGGAGTTTCTAATTGTCCTGCTCCAGCCATTTCAGGGAAATTACCAGAGAGGTTAGTGCAAACACAGCAACTCTGAACCAGGTGATACCCCTAATAAAAATTTTTAAATTCAGGTTGATTCTGATAAAAGAAAAATTAGAGAACCAAGACAGTTCCATGATCATACAGTCTGCCAGAGGTGCTACTGAAACATACAGGCTGTTCCCCAGAATACAACAAAATCTAACAAGAAATATGATCAAAAAAGTTGCAGAAGATAACAAACTATGTAAGATGCTTCATTCTGAGTACTACATTAAAGCAACAATCTTGGACCCACACTACAAATCGGAAGCAACTATTGAGTGATGACGATGGTGACACTTGTTTTGAGATAAACAAGAAATCATTCGTGAGGTGCATACTGTCATAGACCAGAGTGCAACAGCAGCACCACATTCAGAATCTTCTTCATGACACAGCACAGCATCACGTGGCCCATCCTCTACTGTTGCAGCATTTTCTCCCTCTTCCTTCTCAGCCACTGCAGCCGAATCTTCTTTTTCACCACCATCCAAACATAGCACTGTCCCACAGTCACTTGATTCAGCTTCATGTCTTTGGAATCACTTAGAAGATATAAATTGTAACATCTTCTTCATCTTCCTCGTTTAACACAGCCTCAGCACAGACCATTGTTGAAATAGACCTTGCAGAGCCCACTATCAGCTGGAATGCTGATCCTTTGAAATACTGGAAATTCAAACAAAGTATGTGGCCTGGTTTAGTAAACATTGCAATGAAGTACATGAATTGCCCTCCGACTAGCGTGTGTTCAGAACGATTGTTTAGCTCAGCTGGTAATGTCATTACTAACACGCAATCATGTCTGACACCAAAAAATGCTGAGTGCCTGACATTTCTAAAAGTCAACATTCCTCACTTTAATTTCAAATATGATACCTGAATGAAATTATAGTCTGAGTGAGCAGGCCCTATCCACAAAACACTTTCAAGAATTTATTTTGCGCATGTGGTGAAAATCTTTTGTGAATAGGATCTACTACATGAGGCAGCAATTAATTGCAAAAAGTTAGATCAGGACTCAGTAGAATGGACTACTAGGCCAGGCCAGAATTATTTTAATAATCACAGTGAGCACAGAAACATGAAAAAATAATACAATCAGTGGGCCAGAGTCCAACTATAGCAAGCAACTGCATTTCCTATCACACTTATTTGGTGGTACTAGGTACACCACTCTGATCTGAAAGGTAGGGTACTGCTATCTACTGCTACTTGTCACTTTTTGTTCTCATGTCATGTTGATTACTACTTGTCACTTTTTTCCTCACCACTACTACTACTTGTCACTTTTTTGTCCTCAGCAACTGATTAAAAAATTATTTTACCACCAACCTGACTGCACTGCAGTATTACTGTTTTAATTTTCATACAACGGATGGCTTAGCAGAAGTCTGAACACTGAAACTGAATGTTCTTTGTATAATATATTTCTCTCAAGTCCCCAATATTTGACTGTGATTACAGAGAAACATGTAAATTAATTTATTGTGTGTGTGTGTGTGTGTGTGTGTGTGTGCGGTATGCTAGCCCGGCTGTAACAACACTACATCTCACAGTAACTGGGCTGAGATTATTATATTTAAATTTTTATGTATTTAAATTATTTGGCACTGGCTGGCATGGCAGCAACTGTGGAACCAAGATGGGTGTAACTGTGTATCATCAGCTCTTCAGGTGGCAGTAGCAACCTTTATTTTCATCACTGCACTGCGCTTGACCAATGTGATGTGACTGACTGGCTGTCTTGGTGATGATCAGTTTATGTCTTTTATTTCTTGTTTAATAAATGTATTGCATGTTGAACAGTAGTAGAAGTAGTCGTAGACATTACCTCCTGTTGGACCAGGTAGTGTACCATACCACAGCACGCTGGGACGTATGCATGCAGTTGCCTCATTCACAAGGGTAGGTGGGGGCGGGGGCTCTTACTGCTGCTCATTTTGATCATTCAGTTCTTTCACCTGGTTTGCTCTGACTGGAAAATCCATCAAAATAATACCCACACAGCAGCAGCATTGATACAAATAATCTTAGTTGCCTGCAGTGCTTGGTATTTCTTTGTGGTACAATAGTATCTGCATCTGTCTGTCTGTCTCTCTCTCCATCTCTCTCTCTCCAAGCACACTCATGTCACAGGCCCGAGCAGGCTATGCAGGATGCTGTTACTACCAGTACAGACAAGCCATGAAGCAGCTAGTAGTAATTACTTATTGCCTTTATTTAACAGTTTTACTATAATTTTTATGCAAATAATGCATTACATTATTTCCTTTTGGCCTGTGTGTTGAATATGACTGACTTTGGCCACTTTTATGCATTTTATAGCATTTGTTCAAATATTTACATAAAATCAGAATGAATCAGAACAAATCAGAACTCCATTGTGTTCCAGTTCTTATTTAATAAGGGTCAGAACTTCATAGAGTTCTCCCAGCCCTAATGTCAATATAGTATGACTGGAAAAGTTACTGAGCTCCAGATGCCACCACCCTATATAGTTAGTGAAATATAAAAAGTGGTGTGGAGGAGATTCCATAGTGCCAATATTCAGGAAACTCATAATTAAAAGAGAGCTCAGCTCCTGGATATTTACCCCAGTATTCATAGTTGTATTGGGTTAAGCATGCTACTGATGTACAAGCTGACATTTCATAGTTTTATCACTTTCTCTAACACAGAATGGTAGTCATGTCTATCCTTACAAGATTCCATTTAAGCATTCCATACTTTAACCCAAAATATTGTTACTCTGTTTCTTAAAAAGCAATCTGGCTTACTGAACTCACGGGCCTTTCTTTTGATTAACCTCAGGAGGAGGCAGCATAGTGTAGTGGTTAAGAGCACTGAGCTACAAATCTGGAGACCTGGGTTTGAATCCCGTCAGCCCCCACTTGCATAATGTATGACCCTGAGCAAGTCATTTAACTTCCTTGTGCTCCCAGGTCACAACTGGAAATAAGCTCCAGCTTAGTGTGTCTTTCCTGGTTAAGCAATTTCCCCTTTCATTAAAAACCCTACAACTGTTCAAAATTCTACATGAAAGTGTGAGCTGGCTTCCCAGCTAGTGAAAAGCTCTCGGTTTGGCTGAGTTGGGTCCATCATTCCTATATACAAACATATGATGAACCCAGCAGAATAATGCCATTAGGCCTATTGAGGTTGCTCATAATGCAGGGTCCTCCACATCAGCTACTGACCCTGCCCCCTGATCAGCCCTTCCCCTCAATCCTCCCCCCTCTTGACCCTTATTTTACCCTTAAATCTGTCTTAGCCCTTCTTGAAGCTACCCACTGTTTTCAAAGAATCCACCTCCTCAGGAAGGCCATTCGTCTCCCACTACCACCACCACCACCCTCTCCATGATGAAGCACCTGCTATATGCATATGACCTGGAAGGATAGAAACACAGGGAGGTTATGTGACTTACCTGAAGTCGCAGAATGAGCCAGTGACAATGTTAGGTTGTGACATAATATAGAAGATCCCTGTTTCTGTATTTAGTACTCAAACCCCTGTACCGTAAAACGTTTTCACTTTCATCCTGTCTTTTGAAAATATCGAGTAGAAAAATGCAGTAACATGCCAACTCATTTTTTTTTTTTGTTAATATTGCTTTTTTTCACCCTGGCTGAACTCAGGCAGGCTAGTTCCATTCCATCCCTGCCAAATCCTTGACCATCTACCACCTCCCTGGTACCTACCTGATCCAGAGACCACTGCAGAGTCCCTCTAGTGGCAGGACCTAGAAGGGGAAGGTCATCCTCCTCCACCCTCCCACCTGGAGGACAACCCAGTATGGATCTGTGGTCTGGGCAATGGCTAAGGAAGCATTTGCTAATGATTTCTCCAAAAGGTTCTTAATACCAGAGTATCCTGTTTGCTGCAATTGTCTATATTTCAATTTGTTGTTTAAGCCATTGTTGATTTATAAATATTGAACTGGAGTAAGATTATTGTACTTTTTACCACACAAGTGGGGATAAAATCTCCCTGATAAATTTGTCTTTCATGCTATCTAGCATCCAGATAAACATTTATCTTGAAATTACATACAGTATGTCACAGTTACATTCCTTGACCTTTGCCCAGAACAGAACTAATCAGAGAGCAGCTATCACAATGCTGATGGCAATAGGTCTGTGCATCACTGAAACCAGCCATTCAAATATTAGAAAAACAGTAAACTCTTCACATAAATAGTTGTTTTAAAAAGTTCCAACTGTTATACAGCATCAGTTTAAATTGAATACACAGTGGCTTGACTCAAAATACAGTACACAGTTTATCTCCACTTGTGAAGGGACAAAGACTGTCTTAACTCACTTGTGACTTTGCCACTCACTCATGTGTTGTGGTCTTGTCTTCCCCCGTACTTGGAGATAAATTCCATATTTTGAGTCAGGTCATTGTGTATCCCCTATTTATCATGAGGTTTACAACTTGCCACCCCTACCCTCTTCTTAATGCAATTAAGTAAGGTGTAACACAGAGATCACCATGTTTTAACTGGACCAGTGTTCAGTATAACTCAATTGGTAGCACATCTGCTTCAGGGCCAGAAGACCATGGGGTCTAGTTACACACCAGAATGTGGCTCATACCCCCAAACCATGGCACTCCAGTGCTATGCTAATGGGGGTGCATTACTGCTAGAAATTGCCGTTCTTTGGATGAGATGTTAAAGTGAGGTGCAGATGAATTAAGGAGACTCTCAACCCATAAAAAATATTAATTTCTTTTTGGAAACATTTTAGGCAAACAAGCAAGCCATATTTTAGGGCTTTATGTAGGAAAGGGGACATGTTACAGACCTCCTTGGAATGACTGGAGGCTCCCCCGAGGGTCAAGAGGGCCTGAGGACGAAGCCCTCCCCCACAGCATTGCCACAGGTATGATGCCCACAGATCCTGGTGTTCTCCTCAATCGGCAGAGGAGAACCCCACCGACACTGTGCGTTGGCTCCCCACTGCCCCCACCACCACCCTTGGTCAGCACTGCCATTTATAGGTGCAGGCATGTGACAGTCAAAGCCAATCGGCCCTGTTTGCCACTTGCAAGGTATCTTGTCCTGCCACAAGCAGGTGCTACTGCTATTACTCAGTTCTAGTGGCCATTACTGTTTTTAAAATAAAACATTTCAACAGCTTCTCCAGCTTCTTCCCCTGCCCTACTGTGCCAACATGCTGCAGTCCCTAATCCTATGCCTTCTCCTATAAATTCCACTCTACTCTCCTCCACTACCCTCTCTCCCAAATCCCCATCTAGGTGACTCCTCACCCCACCACTCTTTTCCCATCCACGTTCTACCCCAAGAATCACTCCCTCCCTGGCACACCCCCTTCCTACCATCCCCCCTCTCTCCTACCCTACCCCATCCCCTATCCCTACCCCTTATCCACCCCCTCCTACCATCTCCAACCATTCACCCCACCTTACTCCACTCACACCTCTTAAATCTTGAGGCTCTCCTCTGGTGTTTAAACCTCCATTCTCCACCCTCTACGCACACTTCAGGAAGATGCAAGCAATCCCCCTCCTTCTCTATAACCCTATTGCTCCTAACCCTGGCCCTTTAGTGCCCAAACAAACAACATGCACACCCCAGCCCTTGGCCACCTTGCCTTCTGACTCTCTCCCAAAGGGCCTCCACATTTTTCACCTCAATGCCGGGAGCCTCCTCCCCAAACTAGATGCCCTGTCTGTCTGGGCAACCCCCTTCCCCACTTCTGCTGGTGTCCTCTTTCCTCCTTTCACAACCCTGGAAGTCTACAATGCACTCATCTCCCTTAACCAGTCCGAAACAAGCCCTGAAGGCCTGCACCCCAGACTGCTCCGCATCTCTGCCTCAGCCATAGCTGCACCGACACATGTGCTTAACCTCTCCATCACTACAGCCACAGTTCCCTCTGCTTGGAAACTAGCCAAGATCCTCCCCTCTACACAAAGGTGGTGATCCTTCCATGCTGGGAAATTATAGGCCCATCTCGCTCCTCCCTTCCCTCGCCAAAATCCAAGAATCCCTCTTGCTGTCCAAACTGACAAATTTTCTCTCCTCCAACTGTTCCGTCTCCCTTTTAGTCACGTTTTAGGAAGCACCACTCCACCATCACCATCTTGCTGTGAGTAACCGACTCTGTCCTCTCTGCTATGGACAGCAGCCAAAACTACATCAGCATGGCTCAGTTGGTAGCACATCCGCCTTTGGACCAGAAGGTCATGGGTTCTCGTCCCACACTGGGATTGGACTTGCACCTAAAAATCGCTGGCATCTGAGTGCAGTATTGGGGGGTGTTGTACTGCTGGGGTGTGCCATCCTTCGGATGAGATGTTAAACGGAGGTCCCTTTTGCCCATCCTGGTGTTGTCCAGGTGGAAGTAAAAGAACCCAGAGCACTTTTTTCAAAGAGTAGGTAACATTCCCGGTGTCCTGGCCAACATTCCCCTTCCCATATACTGGTTCTTGCAATTATCCAGGCTGTGTGTGGGTGATGATGTGCAATATGGCTGCCATCACACATTCAGTCACTTCACTTCCAGTCTAGCATTGCTTGTAAAGCGCTTTGGATGAATGAAAAGCACTATATAAATGCTGATTCTTCTTCTTCAAAACACAACCACCATTTTTATTGATTTGCAAAAGCCTTCGACTCAGTCTCCCACTCCCTGTTGTTCCGCAAACTCAGCTCCTTTGGCGTCGCCCAACCAGCCATCAAATGGTTCCACTCTTACCTCCAAAATAGGCAGCAGTCCATACAAATAGGAGACACCATCTCCTCTCCTCTTCCCATCCTCTCAGAGGTCCCACAGGGATCCATCCTTGGCCCCATCCTCTTCTCCCTTTTCATAAATGACCTCCCCTCCACCCGTCTCTCTTCTAACATGCATCTGTATGCCGATGACATGATCATTTATGCTTTGGGCCCCTCCCATGACAGTGTCCTCCCAGACCTTCAAAATGACTTCAACAGAGTCCGATCCTGGTTCCTTACAAACCAGCCCAAATTCAATACCAAAAAAACTGTCACCATGGTCTTCAGATTTAGACAAAAGCTGGCCTCTCTACCAGCCCCCTCAGCAATCTACACCCTGGATGGCTGCCCCCCTAGAGATGGTCCCTGCTTTTGTAGCCCCCTGCACTATGAAGGCATGGGGGGGTCTCTGCACCCCCTGGGGTCTACCGCACTTATTCTCCCATCCACTGATCAAGTAACGGCTGCCCGCCGTCCTACCTCCCGAACAAGGTCATCAGGCCCTCCCCCCCATCAGCTCTTCCCTAGGTCTCCCCCACATGCAGGCACTTATTTGGCTTAACATATGACTGAACCTGTGTACACTTGTCCCAACCCCTTTTGAGGACTGTCAACCACCTACCCACATTTTTCTAAAGCGTACCATCTCCTCCTTGAGTGCCATATTGGTTTAGCCTGCTCTCCTGTTATATGTAAATCTTGACTCACTCGTTGTTTTGTGTATGCTCTAGCTTATAACTCTCCCGGGTCACCTGTAACACCCTCTGGGTTCGTGACTTGTTACTGGTTGTCATTCTATTCCATCACCTGTTATCCCACTGTATGTAAGACTGATCTGTCACTGTACCTACCTACTTAAGTTTGTAACTCTCCCGGGTCACACCTGAAAATAGGCACTTGGCTGTCTAGTGTGACTTACCTGGTCAACAAAAGCAAATAAATAAATAAATACCTGGGCGTCTGGCTGGACAGCCACCTCAACTTTTCCACCCATGTGGAGGCTGTCTGTACTAAACTCCAGCCCAAACTTGCCATCCTCTATTGCCACAAAGCCAGTCTGCCACTTGCCACCTGTAGCAAACTCATTTACAAAACAATCTTGCCAGTACTAGACTACGTGGACATCATTTATGGAATAGCCCCGTCCTCATCCCTCTCAAAACTTGACATCTTATTCAACTCGTTCTGTTACTTTGCCACTGCCTCCTCCCCACTAACCCATCATTGCCGCCTCTACGCTACCCTCACCCTGGCCCCCGCTTTCACACAGGAGAACCAATCACAGTGCCTCCATCATAGCTAAATGCTGGCTAGGCTCCTTGCCCCCCTACCTCATCTCCCGCCTTGCACCAGCCAATCCCCTAGGATACTCCCTGCACCACAGGAACGCTCGCACTTTCCTCATCCCCTGCCCCCACTCTGCTATAGGGCAAATTGCCTTGTCCTACTGGCTTCCCCTCCTATGGAGCAACCTTCCACCCAACCTTCGCCAGGCCTCCTCCCTTTCTGCCATTAAACAGCTCCTCAAGCTCCTCCCTTCCCCTCCCTGCCAAAGTTGCCCCATGGTACCCTCCCCTACTAGGGCCTAACCTTTTCTCTAGGAGGCCTCATAAAATAATTGTATACATGTTCCCTCTTACGGTATTGAATTTCCTGCTTCTCTGCTGTACTATGCCTGTGCTTACAGTATGTATACTGAATTGTAAATATGATTGTCTGTACAGTGCCTGTATATTACCTTTCTGTAAAGTCAAACGTCTACACTGTATTTCTATAGGTTGTACATACTGTTTATAGTTGTTGCTATTGCTGTCTGTAACCCAAAAATTGATGTACCTCTGTATATTTCTGTGTACACCTTGTACCCGGGACACACTTGGAAATGAGCCTCAGCTCAGTGTGCTTGTCACGGTCACAAATTTTAAATAAATAAAAAAATAAATGTTATATAAAAAGAGATACAATAAAAATCATGAGGTCACTCACAATACCTATACCCCCTTCTTTGTTATACAGATAATGATGGCATTTGAAGCTGACTATCCAGGATTTATCAAGCGACTGGGCAGATTTGTTTAAAGGTACTAGGAGTTCTTTTCTCCTTTTTTTTTAAACCCTTTTCTGGTGAATTAGTTTAAAATCTGAAGTAGATGACTTATAATTGCAAAATCTTTTGTTTCTTTATTCACCAAGGCCAAACTGAAACTGAAGTTAACAAATATAATTACAGAATTTTGCACTTTGAAAAGTTTCAGGTGTGTTCCCCCTAAATTTATCTATTAATTAATTTATTTATTCTATTTTTCATTATGCATTGTTCATTACTGTTCCCTATTAACAATATAATACTATTTATGTTTCTAATATAGCACTTATATTTGGTCTGAAGAAGGGACAGGCTAGTCCTGAAAATGTTTACCATTTGAAAAACTAAATTGAAATGATAAGTGGCTGGATACTGTTTACCTATAGCAAGGTGGATTTTGTTTTGCCAAGTACAAGAATAGAAAAAGTGTACAAGGAAATTACAGTATTTCAAGTAAAAAGGAACTAATAATTTTAATGTGTTGAGAGTCTCCTTAATTCATTTGCACACAAATCTGGATTCACCAGTTGGAAGACACTCCCCTTAATTTTTTGGATAGTAATTCTTTGAAAGGGAACCATGGGAGAACCAATAATACGTCCATATGTTAAAGTGTAGCACCTTCTGCTCATCTCTGGTGCTGTCCTGGTTGATGTCTAGGTGGAAGGGTCATGTATGTAGGATGTGCCACTTTTTTTTTTTAGAAGTAATTTGATACCTGAAGTTCAGGAGTGAGACATTCTCTCACATTATTTTTATAATCTATAAGAAATTGTCAATTTCAGTACTGCTTACACCTATAGATAAACAGAATACCTAGGCTTTTCATTGGTTTTCATAATTTGGGAAACCTGGCAAACTTTCCATTAATATTACACTAATGAAGGGGGAAACGAATGAGGGAAAACACTCTGGGCAGGATATTCAGACTGCGCCAGGCTGGGGCGCAAGCCTGGGTGCAGCGCAACTTGGTTGAGCTAGGGCATAGTCCACGTGATATTCAACGGTGCTGCGCTATGGTTCAGCACCATTGAATATGGCACTGAGGGTGCACATACTGCACCAGGTGCAGAGGCACTGCACCAGTGCAAGTAGCTGCAGGGGGCAGTGCCAGTGCAAGTGCGGTTGCGCTAGGTGCAGCAAGAGTGATATTCAGCCATGAGCATGCAAATGAGGCCATTATGTATGCAGGGCACAAATGGGGCCATTTGCATGTCATTATGGCCCCATTTGCACGTAGTGCGCTGATCCCCGGTGGCTTGCACCTTGCACCCTGCCAGGCTGCAGCCGTCAGGGACTGACACCCCCTGCCCCTTGGTGGGCAACGTGCCTCATAGCCTGATCACAGGCATAGCAATAAAATATCCTTGGTGATCCAGTGGACCCGATCTCCTGCCCGATCGTGGACAAATGTAAATAAGATCCCTGGTGGTTCAGAGGTACCCCCCACCCGCCCATTGAGCTCTGCCACCCTGCACCCTCCCGGTCAGTGGCTGGTGGCAGCTCTCTGCTGCAAGCTGCCCAGCCGTCCGCCGACTGACAGCATACAGTACGGCTGTACTCCTATTAGTCCACTGCATGGGCCAATGGGCGTGCAGACCATACTGTACTACACAGTCCCGAATTGTGAATGGTTCATTCACATTTCAGGACTGTATGATATAATGATCTGCATGCCCATTGGCCATCTGGCTCGAACCAATAAACATGCACAGCTGTATTGTATGCTGTCAATTGGTGGGCGGCCTGGCAGCTTGTGGTGGGATCTGCCACCTACCGCTGACCGGGGTGCAGGGTGGCGGGGCTCAGTGGGCGGGTGGGAGGGGTACCGCTGGACTACCAGGGATCTTATTTACATTTGCCCATGATCGGGCAGCAGATCAGGTCCACTGGACTACCAGGGATATTATATTCATATGCCCGCGATCGGGCAGGAGCTTTGGGTTCACTGGACTACCAGGGATATTATATTCATATGCCCGTGATCAGGCAGGAGATTGGGTCCACTGGACCACCAGGGATATTATACTCATATGCCCATGATTGGGCAGGGGTTCGGGTCCATTGGACCAGCAGGGTGTGTTATACTATAAGCCCGTGATTGGGCAGAGGATAGCGGTCCACTAGGGTTATATTATATCTATGTCTACGATGGGGCAGGGGATCGGGACCACTGGACCACCAGGGTTACTTATAACTATGCCTGCAATCGGGCAGGGGGGCACAATGCCCGGACTGTGTCCAGGGAGGTCAGGTGGCCACCCACAGCAGGTGGCCTCTGTGCTACGCCCAGCAATACGGCAGCCCACCTGTGGGTGTCCCCCGACTCGTTCCCTGCTTTGATGAAACCTCTTTGTGCCCCTGTGCAGTGTCTGGGTTTGTGCCTGCATACTTTTTATCCAGGTTGAATATTGGGATGTGCCGTGATGCATGGGCATGCCTCTCGCACTTGCACTGCATACATTACTGGTGCACCCCCGCACATTGAAGATTGCCCTTGAATATCACGCTTGGGTGCATCGGTGGGTTGTGAAAGGCACAACACAGTTGTACCATGCACAACCCCTTTGAATATCCCACCCACAGTGGTTTATCCAATCACAGCTAGGCATCTGTAGTAATAATAATAATGATAAAGTTTATTGTTCAATATAATGCCCTTAAAATGTACATAAAAATACAATCTGTAAAAAAAAAAAAAAAACACACACAAGAATATTAAATACAAAGCAATCTTTGAGATTTATTAATATTAGTTCTTACCTATAATATGAGTCATTTTGTATTTTTAGCAGCTGTTTTTAAATAAGATGCTGATTTCTCTAGAATGACTCTGGAGGAAGAGCTTAACAGTTTAGTGGCAATTTCATCTGATGACATGTGATGATGTTCAAAACTATTGCTCAGAGAGTACTCTCTGAAATTCTTTATAACATGGGTACAAGAGACTAACACAGAGTATTCTCTCTCTCTCTCACTCTCCTATTGTGCAATCATGTAGCAAACTGCTTCATTGGTCATCAGAGTTTCATTTTTGCTATATCTTGTTTCAAGCTTTTTGCTCATATCTGTCTGAAATCTGAATGAAGTAATTATGTTCAGAGTCTTAGGTTAGTAATCATTTCAAGATAAGGTTCAAAATATACACTATGGCCCAGATATTCAAACTGCGCCAGGCTGTGGCGCAAGCCTGGGCGCAGCTCAGCTTTGTTGCACAGAGGTGTGGCCTGGGCGATATTCAACGGAGCTGCACTATGGCACAGCAGCTTTGAATATCACACCCTGGCCACCCCCAATGTGCATGGCACAGTGGTACTGTGCCAGCGCAAGTGGCCAGAGTGGAGCATGGAGATGCGCTAGTGCAAGTGCCATTGCGCCATGCAAAGCACCTGCGATATTCAAAAGGGGACATGCAAATGGAGCCATAATTTATGCAAGGCGCACAGAGGGCCATTTGCAACTCCTTATGGCCCCATTTGCATGCCATTAACATGCAGGTGAGCCGATCCTTGACAACTTGCGCCTGGCGCCCTGCCAGGCAGCAGCCATCAGGGACCGATGCCCCCTGCAGCCCGATCGCGGGCATTCATGTAAAAGAACCCCCCCGTCCAATATCCCTGGTGGTCCAGTGGACCGCTATGTGCCCAATCATGAGCATCAGTAATAGAACCCCCCCACATCCAATATCCCTGGTGGTCCAGTGGACCTCTATGTGCCCGATCGCGGGCATCAGTAATGGAACCCCCACATCCAATATCCTGGTGGTCCAGTGGACTGATCGCTACCTGATCATGCGGGCATCTGTAACACATAACATACTCTACTACCCTGGTGGTGTAGTGTGCCCTCACCCACCGCCCACTGTGCCCCACCACCACTTCCCCCATCAGCGGTGGGTGGCAGCACCACCCGACCTGCCGCCCTGCGCTCGCCCGACTGACAGCTTGGTGGGGCTGCCGCTCATTGGTTTTACAGGCGTGAGCCAATGGGCGTGCAGCCCATACATTTCTCAGTCCAGATATGTGAATGAATTCATTCACATATCTGGACTGTGTTATGGGTATGGTTGCACACCCATTGGCTCATGCTGTGAACCATGGGCATGCAGCCCTACCGAGCTGTCAGTTGATAGGCGACGGGCAGCAGGTGGGTGGGTGCTGCTGCCTGCCGGCTGACGGTGGGGGTGCAGGCGGTGAGGGCTCAGTGGGCGGGTGGGGAGGGTTACACTAGACCACCAGGGTAGTAGAAAGGTATGTTATATGTGTTACAGAATGCCCAGTGGGCAATCCACTGGACCACCAGGAGGCTGACGTGGTGGGGGTTCTATTACTGATGCCCGTGATCGGGCACATAGAGGTCCACTGGACCACCAGGGATATAGGACGGGGGATTTCACTACACCGGATGCCTGCGGCATGGCATGGGGAGTGCCGCCAGGTGGCAAGAGAATCAGGCCACCCACAGGTAGCAGCTGCCGTGTTGCGCCTGCATGCGGCAGCTCACCTGTGGGTGGCCATCACTTGTTCCTTTTTTGGGGGGCTTAACTTTGTGCAGGCACAGGTAGGGGTTGCGCATGCATTACTCTGCACATCCTGGGCTGAATATCGGGCTGTGCAGGTTATGCATGGGCATGCCCCCCCACCTGTGCCTGCATACATTACTGATGCATTTTGGCGCATCGGGATTTGTGCGGCACATTGTTCCCTTTTGAATATCGCTCCGGGGTGCATCAGTGGGTTGCGCATGGTGCAACACTGTTGCACCATGCACAACCCTTTTGAATATCGGGGCCTATGTATTTTTCATTTACATAGCCAGTGGCTAAAGGAGGAGATATTGATTTTTGCAAGATTATTTTGTTTGGGACAACTGTATTTTTTACTAGACAACTGGGATTTGAATATACTCTCACAAAGTGACCATCTTTATGACTGGCAGTAGCAATGACATGCTGAAGGCTATAAATAACCTCTGTCATGTACCTTGCCTTGCACATACACTTAATCTTATGCTGGGGTACAGTGGTGAATATTTATTATGGGCACAGTGGTGTGTTTTGCGAAAGCTCATTTCACTTCTGTGACAGTATCAACACTGGCTACTAAGGATTTCAGTACAGAATATTCCAGGAAACCATTGCCCATGTTAGTCCATGGTGGATCTACTAGACAAGCAGAAGCATTATTTTTGCAAATCTACAGCAACATTAACCCAGTCGTGCAATGCTGACAGTGGTGGGTGGTGCTTGTTTCAGTAGAGGTGATGATCGTGATGACGGAGGTGGTGGTGGAGGTGACAGTAGTTCTTTGAGCTCAGTACAAGGACTTCTTTGACACACATCACCACAAGTCCTTGTGCTGTTATTTCACTGACCAGCATGTCAGCAGTAATTGCAGAGTCAACATCACTGCAAAGCATGGCACCAGCATTACTGGTCTCATCATCACCACCACCACTCTGTCTGAAGTAGTCATCGCTTTAACAGTCACTATTCCTCCTCCTCCTCCTCTATAAATGTGTCAAAAACACATTAATATAATAACAACAACAACAACTCTGGTATGATGGTGGGACACCAGAAGTGGAGGCCAGCAGGATGGGCTTAGAGCTTATTTATTTATTTAGAGGTTTTACCAGGAATGCACACTGAGCAAGGTATTGCTCGATTCCAGGTGCATCCTGGGGAAAGGAACTTGGAGAAGCAAATAGTCACACATACAATACAAAATGATTACCATAGTACAGAAGGTGCAATATATAATATGTATGGAGTGCAATACGCAGTGAAAACAGAGGCAAGAAAAAAAGAAATATCTGAAAATACATGACATGGTGTACTGAAGAAATAAGGGAGAAAGTTTCCAGGACCAAAAGGGTGGAAGACCAATTGGGAGGGTGATCATATCTTAGCTGCAGGCACAGGTTGAGGAGAAGTGGGCATTTATGAGGGAGCTAAGGAGTTGAGAAGAGGATGTGTGCCAGACACCAGCAGGGAGGGAGTTCCATACTTTGGGCATGCGATGATGGAAAGCTGCTTGTCCAATCGAGGAGGACATCCATGGAGCAACCAGTAGACAAGCATCTGAATTTCTGAGAGAGCAAGTTGTGGGGGTAGGGGTAGCTAGAATGGAGGTGAGATAAGGGGGTAGGGTCTGGGTCCAGTATTTGGCCATGAATTTTGCACAGTGGGACTGCCAGCGGTCATGGAGTGAGGGAAGATTGAGTGACTGCCACAGCTCACAGTCATGGGTGGTGGGTGGGCAATCGAGAGTGAATCTACAGAAAGAGTGGAAAAGAGGGTCCAGTCTGGCTAGGGTGAACTTGGGGGCAGCACTATAGACTACATCACCATAGTCGACTATAGGGAGGATAATTTTCTGTACCAGTTCACGTCGGGCAGGCAGCGGGATGCATCCACAGTTGCAGTGTCGGGCGCCCAGCTTTGGATGGAGCTTTTTGTGGATGGCATTGATATGTACAGAAAAGTCCAGGTGCTGGACGAGCCAGACCCTGAGATACCTAAAGGAGGAGGAGCAAGCAAGCTTTCTAGGATCATGTTCTTCAAGGGGGGAAGGTACTTGTCTTGCCACTCTTGCAGCTGCTTCTGGTAGGGGTGTGGTGGAAGTACAGTATAGTTGATGCTGTGTGTGACCATGTGTTGTTATGCACTCCTACGGGCCAGTTGCATATGTGCACAGGCATTTGTGGAATGTGGAAGGAGATGGGGAGCAAAGGCCAAAATGCTGCTCCTGTGTGCTGGGTGACAGCATCTCATTCCAACATGCCAACAGACTCCCAGTGCACCACCAAGACCCCTATGGTGGATATCTCAGATTACTAAGCGCTTTCTTTCCCAGGGCCCAGAGGAGGTCCCCAGCAGTGACAAGCCAGCCTTGTGGGACATTGGAAATCTGGGAGGTCTGGATGGCCCTCAGGTGGCAGCAAGGGGTGAGCCTGTCAGGCAGTGGGTCTACAAGGTCTAAATGAGTAGGGTGTCGGTGGGCAAGGGAGGAGCAAAAATACAAAACAACATGATAGAATTGGTTGTTTGCAAAGTATAAAGGAAATGTGCATTGAACGGGTGCTACAATATTAAGTAATTCTCCCGCAGGTACTATATTAAAAGCGATAGACTACCCTACATTTGTTGTGTTTTGCATGTTGATACATTTTTTTGGGTGCATTATATGGAGCCAGGGGAGTGCCCACTCCAACCCATGGCCTCAGGATGTGTTGCCTACAATGTTTATCATAGCCAGTAAACCTCCTCCTCCACTGTCATTCTGTTTGATATAGATAATGAATGCAAAAGTAATACAAAAAAAGTATGTTTTAAACACTTTATCCAGGATAGCCCAGCTGATATGCAATATCTCGTGTCCAGTTTTCTGCCTCTATCAGTTTCTACAGCTGTGTGGATTGGTGCAATGACAGGTTAAGAGACGTGCTCAAGGTCATGTTGTAAGTACAGTATTTGGCTCTAGCAGGGTTTGAGTCTTCAGTGTCCCTGTTTCCAAGTCTAACCACTGCCTCCTTTTTATGTTGCTTGCACACATGTGCAAGAAACATAGTGCCATCATCGGAGATTTCGGAGGTGTGTCACCTCCTCCTCCAATTCAGTCAGTGAGCTATCAGGCGCGGCCCCTGTAAGCCAATGCATTTTGGAGCTGTCTATGACACGCTCCAAAATGCAGTAACACTCTGATTGAAAGGGGAGCTACGCTTCAGTGAGCAGAGATAAGCGTAGCTCCCCACCTGCGCAGGCGTGCGTGCCCCGCACCTACTGTGTGGCCGGCGGGTGCCCAATCCCCGTCGGCTGTGCGTCCCCCAGCGTCCTTGTGCCATGCTGGGAGCCCACCCGCGTGGCAAGCAATCCGACGTCTTTTTTATTTTTTACCTGAAAAAAATGGTCCCGCAGCGTCTCCGACCCCCTCCCAAAACCGCACCCACCCACTGACCCAGCCTCCCCATGCCCCTCACCCCCATACTTACCTCCGGACCGCACGACGATCTTCGTGGACCGGAACACGCCTGCACTCTTCAAAGCCGACCGCGAACTGAGGAAATGCCAGTAAGCTGTATAATGGGCTAGATGGGGGTTTCAACTTTGTTGCATGTCTCAGGTATTTTGGGAATTTTTGCACCAAATTTTCAACATGGGGTTTTTGGGACCCCTTCTCATGAATGATGTCACTGTCATGGCGTTATTCAGGCCCGAAGGGTGATTTCGCGCAGTGACTGCAAAATCACCCTTCAGGCCTGAATACTACCATGACAGTGACATCATTCATGAGAAGGGTTTCCAAAAACCCCATGTTGAAAATTTGCCAAAATTCCAAAAACTGACTGTTTTACGAGCGTGCGTCGCGCAGTTCCTATGCAGTCTAGTAAGTTCGCGAAATTTCAATATTTTCACTCCAGATTTTCAACATTGCCATTTTACCACACCTTCTTATGAGTGGAACAGCTGTCATTTTTCACATCTCACCCAAAATGTGCTTCCGCCCATGTAGCGCAGAATGGCGCAGTCGGTGTGCAAAATCAATGTATGGGACAAATTAAGAAAATCACAGTGACACTGTTCATGAGCAGAGGTCTTAAAATGGCTATGTTGAAAATTTGGTGAAAAAATTCCTAAAAATGACTGTTTTACGAGCCTGTGTTGCGCAGTTCCTACGCAGGCATGTAAGTTCGCAAATTTTCAATATTTTCACTCCAGATTTTCAACATTGCCATTTTACCACACCTCCTTATGAGCAGTACAGCTGTCATTTTTCACATCCTGCCCAAAACGTGTTTCTGCCCATGTAGCGCACAATGGCACAGTCGGTGTGCAAACTCAATGTATAGGACACATTAACAAAATCACAGTGACACTGTTCATGAGCAGAGGTCTTATAATGGCTATGTTGAAAATTTGGTGAAAAAATTCCTTAAAATGACTGTTTTACGAGCGTGCGTTGAGCAGTTCCTACGCACGCTCGTAAGTTCGCAAATTTTCAATATTTGCACTCCAAAGACTTCCAAATACCTAAACAGCACACAGAAGCAAGCAACATTCAGCACTGACAAATGCTTGTTTAAAGTTATGTTTATAATCTCATTTAAGCAATTTTGTAGTCTGGCTCAACTCCAAGGGAAAAATGTACTGAAAGGAATGCCTCTGCAGTAGGCTAAGAACACAATGGAAAGGAGACCCTACAATAGCCAGAAGAAAAGGTGGCTTGCTCCTCCAGATGCAGAAAGAACGGTTGTGTAATTACTGGTGACCCACTTTAATACACAGATTAGAGCCATGTTTCAAATGTCTTAATAACCATAGAACTGGATATTATATCATCCTGTGTCAATCATTGGTAGCATGCAACATCATTGGCTCTTACTGTGTGTGTAGGCGGGCAGAAGACCTGAGCAAACATGGTGGCTTCCATTTTCCATTACGGACGACCTCTCACCGTAATCGCAGATAATGTTTTAATGTTTTTTCAATAATTACCTGGATGATCCTGCCTTTAAAATGTTAAAAAATCTATCTGATTGATCCTTCTGTTCGCACCCTTCATGCAGGGCTTCGTCAGACAGTGGTTGCATAGTACACTAATCCTGGTTGACTTGTGGCTCCCACTGTACTCTAGAAAAAAAAAATAATAATAAAGGAAAAATAGATGCGTGTGGAGAAAACAGGTTGTGTGTGTGTATGTGTGTGTGTGTATAACAGTAGCAGAACTGCTGCAGTACCCTTAGCATTCACTTCCTTGCGCCAGTAATTATAAAAATAATGCCTGTGCAAGGTTTGTGTTGTGTGGATTTTTCACACACACCTCAGGTTAGTGAAAAATCCTCATAACACACAGCTGCACAGTCATTATTCTCTATGTATTATGGCTAGGGAATGCTTCTGCTGAGTTGGCTGCTGTCTTTTATTGTTATAGGAGTTGCTCTTTTGTTGCTGTTGGATTCCGGTATATTCATTTATTCTAGTACATCCATACCATCTTTACAATGCCCAAAGACGATGTGCTTTCCATTGAGCCAGGAAGTTTCAGCTGTGCAGTAGAGAAATGTGAGCCAAATATGTTGGACCCAGTGTTAGCCATAGACAGGATACCTTTGCCAGTGTGTTCCAGAGTGAAATTCTAATCATTGAATTTCTGGCTGTAGATTGACTTCCCACGAGTCCCATCACCATTTGTGAAGTCACCGCATTGGCACATAAAGCTGGGGATAATTCTATGGAATTTAGACCCCTTGTATCCAAATTGTCTCTTACCAGTACACATGGCATGGACGTTCTGTGCTGTGTTGGGCACCACATCTTTTCTTAGCTCAAAAATGAGGTGGCCTACATGGTCATTGCTGATCTGAATGTCAAAGAACATGATGGGGTTGGCCATAACAGTTATTTTTTGGAGGTGAAGCAGCTAATGGACTCTTGGATGGCTGGGTCAGTTTCCTCTACAGTGCACACATGTTAAATATGAAACAGAGAATAATGTATTGGCAGCAGTGTGTGACTAGTTTACTTACACACCCAAGGTATGTGATACACCCAACCCTGCCCTTTTGTTGTGGCTGTTAGTCCTCTAAGTGCCCTTCCCCTCTGCACCCTACTAATGCCCCTGTTTTACTTCTTCTCTTAGGGGATCCTTGTACCCTGAATGGGCCAGCTCCTCCACATCCCTTCAGGCATCAGCTGCCTGCCTGCTCCCCACTGCCTAAGGTAGGGTGCAATTTGAAACTAAAGTTGCTTTACTGGACCTGGAGGCAGCTTAACAGACTACCTCTCCAACTGAGCAGTGCCTGAGGACTGTTCCTATTTTTATTTCATTACCTTGGGTAAAGTCCTTAAGCAGGGTGAAGAGCTGGGATCACTGCAGCTCTTTCTCTGGGTGATTTTTGGCCCATCCCCTCTCCCACCTTCTTCCTTTATTATGTTGTCTTGAACAGGTGCAAGCAACATTTTGTGGTAGTAGCACATTTCAGAGGTGTGTCAGTGCTGGCCAATGCATGGAATGCTTTAGTGGGTGCGTCCCTCAGCCCCCAGTTAGCGAGCATGCTGGCACTGATGCAAAACTTCAAAGAGTGCCAAAAGCTTGAAAGAAATCTGCTGCTCCAATGAGGTGCAGTTACCTCATTGGAGCATCAGATGACAAGGCTCTGTTACGTGTCTTTGCTTGTGAAACATTTCAGTAAATATGGCATCTTCTGCCGCCCGCCACACAATCCTCACAAAGCCGACATTGGGGGTAGCCAGTCCCTGTGTCAGCATGCCCCCCCACACAGTTTCTTAGCCGATGGGGACCCAATCCCCATTGACATTATGTCCCCCCCACATACACACTGTCTTTGCCAATGGGGGCCCAATCTCCATTGGTATCAGTCTCACCCTCCAGCACTTTCTTTGCCGACAGGGGCCTGGTCCCCATCAGCATCATGTTCATCCACCCCACACACTTTCTTTGCTGATGGGGGGCCCAATCCTTGTTGCCATCAGTCCCCCCCAAAAAAAACTCATGGGGCACACTGGGAGCTCACCCCAGTGTGCCTAATATTTTGTTTATTTTACCTGTAAATAAATAAAACTATCCACTTATGTCTGCTGTGAGAGAAAGACACTGTAAAAAACAAAGCGGTCCCCCTGTCTTCCCATTCCCCTCCCCTACCCGCACCCACCCTTTGCACACCCCATCTCCCCACACCCCTCACTCCATACATACCTCCAGAGGTTTGGCACTGCAGTCTTCTGTGGACTGGGAACACATCTGAACTCTTCAAAAGCTGACTGCAAAATGAAGAAAATCACAGTAAGCTTTATAATCGAATCAATGGAGGGCTTCAACTTAGGTTGATATCTCAGCCATTTTTTGGAATTTTGGCTCCAGATTTTCAACATGGGGTTCCTGGGAACCTATCTCATGAACACATGCACTACCATCTCATTACTCAGTCCCTAAAGGTGATTTCACAGTCAGTGTGTGGAATCCCCTTGCAGATCAGATTAATGAAATGACAGTGGCACTGTTCATGAGGTGGGGTCTCAAAAAGCCCATGTTGCAAAGCTGATGAAAAAATTCCAGAAAATGACTGTGCTAAGAGCGTGTGTTATGCAGTTTTCAGGCATTCTAGCAACTTCGACAATTTTTTATATTTTCACTCCAGATTTTCAAAATTGCCATTTTTGCACTCCTCTTTATGAACAGTACAGCTGTTATTTCTAACATCCTACCCAAAATGTGTTTTTCCACATGTGGTGAACAATGGAGTGATCGTTGTGGGAAATCAACTTTTGGGAGAGATTAGGAAGATCACAGTGCCACTGTTCATGAGCTGAGGTCCCAAAATACCTATGTTGAAAATCTGGTTAAAAAATCCCCTAAAGAATTGTGTTACGGGCATGCGTTGCGCAGTTTCTACTCACACTCGTGACTTCACCAATTTTTCATATTTTCATTCCAGATTTTCAACATTGCCATTTTTTACACCTCCTCATGAACAGCACAGCTGTCATTTCACTTCCTGCCGAAATGTGTTTCCAGCACCTATGGCGTAAAATGGTGCAGTCGCTGGTGCAAATCACCTTTCAGCTAACAAACTGATAGTGCCACTGTTCATGAGGTGGGGTCACAAAAAGCCCATGTTGAAAATTTGAAGTGAAAATACCAACAAACACCTGGGGTGTTATGGTTTCCAACCATAGCGCCCCACCCTGTAGAAACTGACAGGCATCAGGGGTGTGACTTGGGATTGTCGGCTGTAAGGCTCATGCCATTCCACCCCCATTCCCACCCTGCAGCCAGCGATAGCCATCAAGGTGTGCCTTGGAATGCTCTGCCCCAAATTTCACCCCATTCTCCTATACTGCACCCATCTCAGTGTATTTTCTTATAGAAAGTGATAAGCATAAGGCCCGAAGACTCCAAGGCACACCACGACACTTGTTGGTGTCTGCAGGGTAGGGTGAGGTGAGGTGAATTGACATGAGAATAATGGCCAACAACACAAAGGCACACCCCAACGCCAGTCAGTCTCTGCAGGATGGGAGTGGGGTTGGCGTCAGTTCAATACTTCACTGCCATTCCTATTATACATCTCTCTAGCTCCTGCACTACCAATGCCAATACCAGCAAGACAATATTTAGCACTGACAAATGCTTGTTAAATACACTTTCTCTCTCCCAGTGACCCACCCCTACTACTCTCAGTTTTTTCTCTCTCTGTCCCTTAAAGGGGTAGTACCTCATTTCTGTGGCTTGTGCATCACAATGTCAATTAGGACCTCTGGGATCCTATCATGCATCGTCATATTCACTCTGTTATCCCCAACATGACCTCCATGCACCAGGTTACCTATTTCCTCCCATCTAAACCACCAGGAGACAGTCCTTAATGTGTATGTCTCCATCACCTCCCCCTACCTGGGGTCCAAAAGCTACACCCAGCATGGGCATCCCAGGACCTGGTCATAATGCTGTCACCCAAAAGATCCCTCCTTGGTACTGCTCATCCGTGGATTTGTTGCCCACTTTAATACCACTAAAGTACTTGCATCCAGCAAAAGGCAATGGTCAAGAAAATATAAACTCTTACTGGACCACATTACTTGCCTACTGCTACTACTACTCCTCCTACTTTTGGGCAATTTACACCCAAACCCAGGCCCACCTCATAATCAGAACATGCTGCCACAAAAATCAGCAGAGCTCATGCTGTCTTCTTTAAACATCTGCAGCCTACTTCCCAAATTGGAGAATCAGAGTATATGGGTTACTCGGCATAACCCCGACATCCTCTCAGTGGTGGAAACTGGCTAAAACCCAAGATACCAGATGCTGCCATAACACTGCCTGGGTACACCTTATTCAGGCAAGACTGACTCTCAAAAAGTGGTGGTGGCTGTGTCATCTATACCAAGGATTCTCTCTGGAGGCATGTCCTACCTCTCCCCAGCTGCAGTGTCAACCTGCAAATTCTGCACATCAAACTTCTGCTGAGAGCTCACAGCAAGGCACTTATGATACTCACATTCTACATCCCATCCAAAACAGCAGTGGCAGGAACCAGTGGCCTGATGGACTTTATCATTACCCTGAGCCTAAACTCTGAAATTGTACTACTAGGAGACTTCAGCATCAACTGGCTCTCCCCTGCTGCTGTCACTGTCAAGGACACTTTATCTAACATCCACTTCTCCCAAATGGTTGAGACACCAACAAGAGTCAATTACAAAATGGGTACAGGGCACTTTTCTGGACTGGGTTCTTTCCAACCAACCTGCTCATATCTCCAGAACCACCATCCTCCCTGATTCCCTAAGCGATCACACCCCCATTATATGCATCTGGAACAACTACTGCAACCCCCCACCCAGTACTATAGCCAACCATATGCTTCTTAAAGGGCACCTGCCTCAACTGAAAGCAGAACTGCAATGCCTTCATTGGTCTGACCTCCATGGAGTCAAGGATGTGGACGATGCCCTCAACCTCTTCATTATGAAATTCAATACTGCTTGTGATAAACATGACCCTGTGAAAATAAGAAAATAAATGGACCCTGCAACCCCTGGATTACTCCCAACCTCCTACTTCAACTTTGTGCTAGAGACCACCTGTGGCAAAAGGCGCAAGCACATAGTACACCTGCCAACATCCAACAGTATAAAAAAGCTAGAAATGAGTGTATGAAGGTGATTTGACTTGTCAAAAGCCTGTACTATAAAGAAGCCCTTTCCAACTCCTGGAATAGCAGCAAGTCTTTCTGGGCCAACGTCAATGACATAATGGGTAAGAACCCCAAAACTGCTCCAACTATGCTCATGGTTGAAGATGTACCTTCCTTGGACTCTCTCCACATTGCAAACTCACTGAACAATGCATTCACAGACCTAAGTGGAGTGATCCCAGCTGAGTACTTCAACCCCTCGTCCTAAAAGATCCTGATAGTAAACTAACTCCAACCAGCAACCTTCCATTATTTTACTTTAGAGAAGTTTCCAAAATGGGGACCAGAAAATACCTGAAGGTCCTGGGGAAATCAGGACACAGCAGGGACACCCTGGATATTAAATTTGTTGCCCTGGCCCTTGAAGAAGTCCTGAGCCCCTTGACTTCAATAAGTAACCTGTCTCTCCACCTCTCACAATTTCCCCAGTGATAGAAATCTGCAACTGTAACCCCAGTCCACAAATGTGGCGACCGGGCATTGCACAACAACTACAGGCTGATCTCTATACTGCCACCATTTTTCAAAGCATTTGAACAGATCATGACAGATCAGCTTGTGGAGTTCCTGAGCCTGCATCAACTCCTTTGCCTGGAGCAGCATGGGCTCTGGCTGGTGCACATCACCATCATGGCTTTACTGAAATTTATGGGCTTCATCCACCAAGCTTTAGACCAAGGCCAGCTGGTGTAGCTGCATTTATCGACCTATCAAAAGCATTTGATATGGTGCATCATACGCTCCTCCTTGAGCAGCTAACTGACACCGGACTCTCTCCGGATACAGTTCAATGGTTCAACAGCTATCTTTGCAATCGCTCACAGTGGGTCAAGATTGAGGATGTCATCTCTGATAGTCAGTCCTGGGGCTCCTAATGTTCAGCATTTTCGTAAACAAACTCCCAGGCTCCTGACCCAGTCATATGCTCCTGGATGCTGATGACATGGTCATTTTCACCAGCAGTCATCACCCCAAGCACCTACAAGTGGACCTCCAACTTGGTTTCTCCCCTGCCGAAGCCTGGTTTAAAGAACACAGGCTAGTACTCAACTATAAAAAAAAAAAAGACCTTGATCTACTCCATCTCCCTTAGTAAGCAAAAGACCTTCCCTCTGTCTGTCAAGAATGACAGTGGTGACACACTGGATCTCATCCAGCACTTTAAGTACCTTGGTATCACAATTGACTCCACCCTGTCCTATGCCCAGCACATAGAAAATACTGCAATGGCCATCAATTCCACAATCGGGATACTCTATCATCACAAACGTAGCCTAACAAATGAAGCCCTGAGCCTGGCCATCAATAGTTCAATTACCTCCCTCACCCATTATGGCCTGGTCATATATGGGTTGGCAACAGACACTGCCCTCCACCGCATCTCTTTGGCACTAAATAAGGCCTGCTGCCTTCTCACAGGAGCTGCAAGACTAACGCACACCTGTAAACTCTGTGCCCGGGCAGGTTGGCTCCAACTGAAGAACAGAATTAAATACCAAACCTGCCTACATGCCAAAAAAGCCTAACTAAATCTGCTGCCACCAGGAGTTCAGAACCTGCTCACACAACACGTGAGTGCTAGGCTGACCAGAAGCTCCAACAATCACATCTTTAGTGTACCTATATGCTGCACTGCATTGGCACAATGTGCATTCTCCTACCATGCACACCACTGGATCAACGCTCTGCCACCTGCAATCTATGGAGTAGCAACTATTGGTGCCTTCAAGCGTAAGCTTCATCAGCACCTCATTGTCGAAGACAACTGTGACTGCTTCATCTAACTTCTGGTGCATACAAATTAAGTCTTTATCAGCATCTCATTATCTAGGACACCTGTGACTGCATCCACTTACCCCCCTCCCATAGTAATCACCTGCTTCACTTAGATGCACCTCTTGACCGAGAGGGCACCTCCCAACCTCAGCACTTCACATCTCATGGCACACCCCTCCCTCCCTCCATTCCTCCACTATGTCACCTTTGTTTGTTACCTTCTGTGTGTCTATCTTCTCCAGGGTGTTCAAACTCATGGACTCAGGCATATGTTGTACAATACCTCAGCAGTGTCTACTTGTGTGAACCTTTCTGTAACTTACTGTACTGTCTCTGTAAATGTTAGTTGTTCTCTGCTATTTTCTGTTCAACTGACATGGAACCTACAAAAGAGCATCTGCTCACATGTGTTATCCAAGAACTCAATAAATAAAATAACACATAAATCACGAGACTAAAGGTTATGTGGTTTATTTATCCTATACTAAGGGTGTGTTACAAATGACTTAGACTTGTCCCTATTTTATTTTATATAATTACTATTTTTTCTCTTGCAGTGCAGCATGCACAACTTGCCACTCTCCACAGAACAGTTGATGTAGAGTCTAGGGTAATATCCATTACACATGTACATGTGTAACAGGTGATGTGTGATGGAGAATTATGCATACAGGTTTCAGGTTGTAATCATACCTAACCAATAATTAAAAATATACACTGAATGGATGGTACAGTACTTTTAAGTAATTATCTCATAAGTACTATATGGAGGGCAATGTATAGTGCTGACAGTCATGAGCCCAACCTCAGAGGCATGGCAGAAGCAGTCTGAAGAAGTCTACATGTGAATATACAATATATAGATCTGGGGAAGACACTGGTACCAACCAAGAGCAGAAATGAGTAATAATAATCCAAGTGAAGGCAGATAATTTTCTTCCCAAGATGCACACAAAGGAAATGGACAAACTGAGTTTGTAATTCTGGGTGATGTATTTGAAGAAATGTGCCAATAATGAGCGTTAGTGAAAATAAACAAAATAAAACTGGTTCTTTATTGTCAAGTATCATGTCATTCCAGAATACAAGAAGGACCGACTCTGATTATTTACATAGTACTTACAAACATATGGATTTAAGGAAGAAATAAGACCACCAGCTCAGGAAGTTTCTCCCACTATTCAGTAGCTCAGACTCACCCCTTTTCATGGCTGCAGTGGATGCAGCCCTGCAGACATTTTGCATTGAGAAAAGGACTCCCTGCATACATTACCTACCAAACAACATGATAGAGTGTTAAAATTAGTGTCCTCTGCTGAAGCCTCATTACTATGCTGCCTGTGTGTGTATGGCAGTTGGAGAGCACTATTTTTCCTCTGGCTTGAGAAGTTAACTGAGCCCTCCCCAGTACTGCCTTTTTTTGCAAGTTGAAACCTCCTCCATGGTGTTTTATGGGCCTTTTCTCTGCTTGTTAAGTTTCAACATTTAAGTTGAACCTTCCCCA
The DNA here is from genome assembly GCA_016271365.2 of Neoceratodus forsteri. Taxonomy (NCBI): domain Eukaryota; kingdom Metazoa; phylum Chordata; order Ceratodontiformes; family Ceratodontidae; genus Neoceratodus; species Neoceratodus forsteri. The sequence goes on from CM028136.1 coordinate 93,063,435, forward strand.
CTACTGCCTTTTTTTGCAAGCTGAAACGTCCTCTATAGTATTTTATGGGCCTTTCCTCTGCCTTGAGTGAAGTTAATTGTGCTCTCCCCAGTACCGCTTTTTTTTTGCAAGTTGAAACCTCCTCCATAGTTTTTTTATGGGCCTGTTCTCTCTTTGTTAAGATTCAGTGTTTAATTTACTACCATTTGCAAACTGAGAAACTTGTTTTGCTGGTATCCTCTATCCCACTCATCCAGAGGTATGAATTTCTTTGTTTCCTAACCATGCTGGTTAATTTTACTTGCTTCCCTCATAGTAGGAATGTAAAACTAAAGTTGTGTTATTTTAAATTATTGATAAAGTGACATGTTCAGTTTGCATCTCTTGAGGATGAAGCTGTATCTCTTTCCTTGTAAGGAGTAATTCACTTTCCACCAACTCTTAAGACCTCAACTGTAAGATACATCAATCCTGTAAGCCGATATATGAAATCAAATTGCATTCCCTGAAAAAACAGTTAGGTTCACTTCTCTTCCTTACCTCTGCAGCCACACAAAGCCAACCCCTTATCTTTCTCTTTCTCTGTGATACCTACTGCTGGACATCACAGCTGTCTAAACAAACAAAGCTGTTTTTTTTTCTTGCTTGTTTTAAGTGCCTGGGTATAAGCCACAGGAAGACATTTCTGCTGTCAAAGATGTATAAAAACTTGCAAGATATCCATAGAGAGAAAGAAATATAGCACTTTAATGATTACAACTACATTAGACTACAAATGCAGACCATGATGCAAAATTCTCATGAACTGATTCAATGTTAAACTGATTGAGTTTATATTATTTATGCTTCTCTTTTCTTGAGGTTAATATGATCCCTATTTGCTGTTGCAAACATTTGTTCTGGAGTTCCCAGCCACCTCAGAAAAGATATACTGTAGATTGGGTGAAGGCAGTACAGAGAAGGGCAACCAAAATGGTGCATGGCCTATACCAGAAGCACTATGGGGAAAGACTCATGGAGATAAGTATGTTCTCTCTAGAAGAAAGGAGGGAAATGGGAGACATGACAGAAGCATTCAAATACCTCAAAGGTATCAGGAAGGTTCAATTCTGCTGAGAAAGAGATGTTCAAGGACACAGGGGCATGATATGTAGCTGGAAGGGGGGAGACTTAGAGGGGATGCAAGGAAATACTACTTTACAGAGAGGGCAGTGGACACCTGGAACAGCCTTCCAGCAGAGGAAATGGATACTAAAATGGCAGCAGGTTTCAAACTTGCATGGGATATGCATAAGGGGACAATGGTAGCAGGGCTGGTGTGGAGTGGGGGTTAAGGTTGGAGGTCAGTTATAATTCATGGCAGCATAGTAGGTAGGGACCTTAGGGCAGACTAGGTGGGACAGGAGGAGGTCCTTTTCTGCCAACAGCTTCTATGTTCAGTTCTAAACTAATTGACTTTATATTCTTTATGCTTCTCTTTTCTTGATGTTACTATGATCCCTATTTGCTGTTGCAAACATTTGTTCTGGAGGTCCAAGCCATCTCAGAAAAGATACAGGCTGAGTGAAGGCAGTACAGAGAAAGGCAACCAATAGGGTGCATGGCCTGCACCAGAAGCACTATGGGGAAAACTTCAGGGAGTTAAATATGTACTCTCTAGAGAAAAGGAGGGAAAGGGGAGAAATGATTGAAGCATTCTAATACTTCAAGGGTATCAAAACGGTACAGGAAGGTTCAATTCTGCTGAGAAAGAGATGCTCAAGGACAAGGAGGCATGATATGTAGCTGGAAGGGGCAGACATAGAGTGGATGTGAGGAAATACTTCTTTGCAGAGAGGGTAGTGGACACCTGGAATAACCTGCCAGCAGAAGTAATGGGTACCAAAATGGTAACAGGTTTCAAACATGCATGGGATGCACATAAGCAGGACCTTGGTAACAGGGCTGGTGCAGGGGGAAGGGGCTTAAGGCTGGAGATCAGTTATGGTCCATTGCAGTACACTAGGTAGGGAACTTAGGGCAGACTAGGTGGGCCAGGAGGTCCTTTTCTGCCAGCAACTTCTATGTTCAACATTAAACTAATTGACTTTTTATTCTTTATGCTTCTCTTTTCTTGATGTTGCTATGATCCCTATTTGCTGTTGCAAACATTTGTTCTGGAGGTCCCAGCCATCTCAGAAAATATATAGATTGGGTGAAGGCAGTACAGAGAAGGGAAACCAAAATGGTGCATGGCCTGCACAAAAAGTACTATGGGGAAGGACTCATGGAGTTAAATATGTACTCTCTAGAGGAAATGAGAGAAAAGGGAGACATGGCAGAAGCATTCAAATACCTCAAAGGTATCAATAAGGTACAGGAAGATTCAATTCTGCTGAGAAAGAGATGTTCAAGGCAAGGGGGCATGATACAGTATGTAGCTGGAAAAGAGGAGACTTAGAGGGGATGCAAGGAAATACTTTACAGACAGGGCAGTGGACACCTAGAACAGCCTGCCAGCAGATGTAATGGGTAAATGATATGGTAACAGGTTTCAAACATGCACGGGACCTTGATAGCAGGGCTGGTACATGGGGGGGGGTTAAGGCTGGAGATCAGTTGGTTCATGGCAGCACAGTAGGTAGGGACCTTAGGGCAGATGAGGTGGGCCAGGAGGTCCTTTTCTACCTACAGCTTCTATGTTCAATGTTAAACTAATTGATTTTATATTCTTTATGCTTCTCTTTTCTCGATGTTACTATGATCCCTATTTGCTGTTGTAGACATTTGCTCTGGAGGTCCCAGCCATCTTAGAAAAAATATAGATTAGATGTAGGCAGTAGAGAGAAGAGCAATCAAAATGGTGCATGGCCTGCATCAGAAGCACTATGTGGAAAGAGTCAGGGAGTTACATATGTACTCTGTAGAGGAAAGGAGGGAAAGGGGAGACACTATGGAAGCATTCAAATACCTCAAAGGTATCAGAAAGGTACAAGAAGGTTCAATTCTGTTTAGAAAGAGATGTCCAAAGATAAGGGGGCATGCTATGTAGCTGGTAGGGGGAGATGTAGAGGGAATGCAAGGAAATACTTCTTTACAGAGAGGGTAGTGGATACCTGGAACAGCCTGCCAACAGAAGTAATTGGTACCGAAATGGTAACAGGTTTCAAACATGCATGGTATACACATAAGGGGACCTTGGTAACAGGACTGGTGCATGGGGGGGGGAGTTAAGGCTGGAGATCAGTTATGGTCCATGGCAGTACAGTAGGTAGGGACCTTAGAGCAGACTATGTGGGCCAGGAGGTCCTTTTCTGCCAACAGCTCTATGTTAGTAAGTAGCTGGTACATACGCATTATGCATTCATGCTGACATCAATTTTAAGATGTTAAATATAAAGCCTATGGTACCAGTAACACAATGCCGTTAAGAAGTACTGCTCAAATATTCCAAATCCATTGAATCAACCTATTGTCAATTTAAATCAAAAACATGTATCTCTATAGAAGTCAGGACCATAAAGAAAAAGGGAGAAAAAGAAACAAACACAGAAGAAATGGTGTGCATAAAATAAGCCAAAGCCGGGGATATGAATAAAGTAAGTGAGCAGCATTGAAATGCATTTTCATTATACTTGTGAAAGGATTAAAGCTCAAGTAAAATATAGGTCCTAAATATAGAAAACAGTTGAAAAGGATAAAAAGGAAGGGAAAGGGTCCTAGATGCAGTAGAAAAGAACAAAAGAACAAAAAAATAAAAAAAAACTGACTGCCATAAAATTTCAAACAACAAAACAGTGAATGATATTTGTCAGATTATAATGGGCAACATATTATCATTTGCAACAGTTACATTGAAAGAATCAAGGAATATAACAACAAATGTTGACAAGCAAGATGAATAAATGAGGATGTGAAAAAAGTTACTCAACACAAAAAAAAACAGCTAAACATGCAATAAAATATCTGAAAACAAAAGCCATGACATAACCACATGGTCAGAATATTAAACATTTTCAAAGAAATATAAAAACAAAAGTAACCATTTCAAAAAGTAAATGGAACTCCAACTTGCAACAGATGCAGACAAAAGCAACAGCAAGCAATTGTGCAGTTACATCAATAGCCTAAACAAAAAAAAGGAATATAAGTAATAGTAAGATCAAAGGGGAAACAGTAAAAAATCCAGTGGAGACAGCAAGCCAATGTAATGAATATTTGTATTCCTTATTCATACCCAGTTACAACTCAATCCTCTGCCCATGTATAGTACCAGGAATGCCAACAGAATTAATACAAATACTGCAAAACACTCAGAATAAAAAAAATAATAAGAGTGCAATGTTTCCACTAAAATGCCGAAATTAAATATTGGGATAATCCATAACCAAGTACCCCCTCAAAATATTTTTTTAAAAATTAATAAATACATTTCCAGGTAAAATTCTAGAATCACTACTTAAAGATATACGTTAGCCACATGTCTAACAGTGATTTCAGTGACAGAGAGCAGCAGAGATTCACAAAGGGACAATCATGTAACACAAATGTAATCTGTCTCTATGAAAATGTGACCCAATTCTTGGATAACAATACCTCATAGACAATTTCTGTTATATCTTTGCAACACATCTGCCACTGTACCACATTTAGCAGTTATTAAAAAAATGTATTCCCTAGCTATTCATCCCTGTATTATGAACAGTAGAACCAAAACCAGACAAACCATATGAAGATTCATTACTGTAAGCCTTGTGTATTATGCAGACTGTGATATGTAACACTTGTAGGGTAAGTTAATCCATCTGGACATATTTGCTGCATATGCATCTCAGTTGCAATGGGGTTCTGACCATGTTTACCCTTCCTCAAGCCAAGCTAGCTACAGTACGTCTTACAACTCCTGGTAAGTGGCATCACTTTAGCTTATGTATTACTGTGGCAAGCTGCTATTTTCAACAAGAAGTTAACATTTTAGAAAGACAGTGATGTGGACTGAGAAGCAACTTGTGTAGGTGAATCATCATGCTAGCCTAGATATTTCCAGGTTGCACCCCCAGCATCCCACTGGCTCTCCTCACAATCTTGGTACATTGTTTAGCCACCTGTAGGTCATCCAATATGATTACCCACAAATCCCTTTTGCTGTTTGGTGACCATCAGTTCCCCCCCCCCGTTAATCCTCCCCCTGGGTCCTGCAATTTAGTTACATGATTTTGCACTTTTTTGCATTAAATCTCAGCTGTCACACTTTGGACAATTCCTCCAGTTTACCTAGGTGCCTCCTCATTTTTTCCACCTTTCCCAGAGTGTCCACCCTGTTGTAGATCTTAGTGTCATTCGTAAAGAGGCACACTTCTCCTCCAGCCCCTCCACAATTTCACTTATGAAGACATTAAATAGGACCTGGCCCAGGTCTGATCCCTGTGGCACCCTGCCAGTCACACTCCTTTCCTTAGGTTGAGCACCCTTTACCATTACTCTCTTTCTTCTATCATTTAACCAGTTCCTAACCCAGTTTACCACCTTGTGACCCACTCCCAGGCTGTCCAGCTTGTTCACAAGTCATATGTGGAATGGTATCATTAGCCTTACTAAATGCAGTTCATATTTATGTTTATGTTTAAATCCATGAAACACCCTTATCTAGTTAATGCATTTGCAACTGTATTGGCTCTGAAAGAGTTTGTTCTTGTTTGCGTTGTAGTTCAGATCAGTTAATAGATGTTGAGAAGTCTGCTGTGAGTTCTTAAATAATATCTGTCTGCTTTTGAGCACTTCTTGCATGGCTTCAGTTTGGATTTGGGCTGGCAGTATGGCCTTGAGGTTAGAGGAACAAGGTGTGAACAAGCTTGATACATCCAGCAGACCAGACCTGAGTTTGATTCTCACAACCTCCACTTGCATATTGTGTGACTCTGAGCAAGTCACTTAACCCCCAGTGCTCCCAGGTCACCCCTGAAAACAGGCAATTGTGCCTAGTGGGCCTTACCTGGTTACCAAAGACTAAAAAAAAAATTTGTCAAACATTGCATCCTGAGTTGGACATGACATTGCTCCATTAACAACTAGCCTTAGCAGCAATATTGCAGTCAACTAGATGCTCCAGTGTCAGTTTTATAACTGACACCTACAGATACTGTGTGCAATACCCAAGACTGAAAATAATATACATGTACACATACAATCCAAGTGAATGGAAGTGGGTTAGCACTGCTGTCAGGGTTAAGAAAAAAACACCTGTTATCTGACCTTCCAAAAATGACTCTCTATTAATCACCTAGTGACAACATTGGCATCAAAGGTAATTTGACCACAGTATGTAAAATCCATGGTTGCTGCTCCAAAACTAAACTGACTATGGCTGGGGTGGGACTTCACATATTCTTCATAGGTGGATAAACAGTTGGCTAACAAAAGCAGTGTCATGCAGTGGAAACATGGACGAAACACTCCTAAAAGCTTTCTAGCTTGCTAAGTGCTTGAAATACTGCACCCACCTTCAGCTGAAGTCAGTTTTGTTTTGAAGCAGCAACTGTGGATTTTACGTACTGTGGCTAAATTACTCTTGATGTGGGTATTGTCACTGGGTGATTAATTAGGAAACATTTTTGGAAGGTCTGGTAAGACGTGCTTTTTCATAAAGGGAAAGCCCCTAATAGTCTGTAGTTAGTTACAATTTTATTGTTCAACCAGTTGGTCATTACAATTTTACAAGTGACAAAACGAAACAGAAAAAAGTATACAATACAAAACAAATCAATATAAATAGAACAGCAAACAGCAAATATGATTAAATATCAGAGAGCATCAATCAATTATTAAAATATGCATCTCTAGTTGGCTCAATTCTAGGTTAATATCAGACAGTAATCATCTCATTCAGCCCAAAAATACAGTTAGACCAGTCTTAGTTTGCTCCATATAATTCATGTTAATATAGTATGTAAAATAATTATCTGAACCCAGGTAATTCAAACTCAGGGTCATGCCCCAGAGTCAGTTTCCTAGTACTACTAATGTGTCAAAAATTCATTAGTTCTTTTGTCTTAACTTACGACCACTGCTGAATGCCTGAAATATATCTTCTATTAGCAAAATAGACCCAAAATGCAATGACTCATTCTAATGCATGAGATGCCATCTAAGAATCCATCAGTATGTAGGGAGTCAAGCCTAGCCACTCCACACCCTGACCACAATCCAGTCCAAAGCCAACACTCATAGGATGCAGCAAGTAGATAGGTACCAAGCTGAATGCGACCAAGTGGCCCAGTCCTGGATTACTCTGTCTCAGAAAGTTCACCCACATGATTGCACCATATTCCATCTGTGCCTACCTGATAACCCATCAGACATACTGATCTGGGGGAAAATCCATCAGGGGCACCATGCAGCTGATGCTGCTCCATGCCCCAGTGACCACCCACGGTTCAGCCACTCCTGTCAGTTATCCCCGAGGCACATACTAGGACTCCATACCACAAGTAGGCCCATTAAATATGGGTCATTTTATCCTAGGGACTGGTGCCCAGAAGCTGCAAACTAGCCAAGGCAAATTCCCCTCACTCCACACCCCTTCATGGCCATCGCTGCTTGCTGTCAATGGTGTCCTGCAGCAGCACCACCACTCCCCACACCTGGAGGCCATCCTCTGGTCCACTCCCATATTGCAACAGACTGCATCGCACCATTAGTGCCCTTTACTTTTGAAGATTATAATACTCCAGGTTTACCTATGATCTAGAGACAGTACTGATTCATTGTTCCAGAATATAAAATTCTAGAATTAAAATTTAGTACGAGGATGTCCAACTGTACTAATAATATTTAATACATTCCATTCTAATGTTCAGAAATCTCATCTGATATGATCAGTATAATTAGATAATTACTCCTCATTTAGGGTGACTTATTTACATAAATACAAAGTATCAAAAAAAGTTAAAAACTAGAAAAATAAAAACTATCACATCATGCTAGATATCGCACTTAATTGAACACCACCAAGTTTCAATATTCATACAAACAGTGGAATCTAGGGAGGGTGCAGCTAAGGGGAGTCTAACTCCTAACACATGCAACCAAAACGGAGTAGCTGCACTTCAGAGTAATGGCACTTGCTCAGTCACTTATAAAAATTAACTTCTTTATTGAAATACAAAGTAACAAACTGAGCAGCAGCAGCAAGTCGCCACAGTGAATCTACCTGGTAGAGACATCGGGCCTAACTGCTATATTGGGGCTTCCTTACTGTTCGAGTTCAGAGACCCAAATTAAAGCAGTGTGCCCACCAAGTGAAGCATTTCTCCTGGACTAGTTTAGCCTTTACAACAAAGTAGTGCTGATCCAGAGGCTGAGGGAGGATGGTGGGGGGTGGGGAGGGAGGGGTGAACCAACAACAGAAACTTAATTAAGTCTTATTTCACATACTCCTGCGATATGTAGATGGCAGGCAGTACTCACCAGTTTAGCATTACCCTTTATTCTTTTAGTTGTTGTGCCTCCTGTTTAATTTGGCAGCAGGGGAAAAATATGTGGAAGTAGTATGGAGGAGTTCCTGAAGAGCTACTTCTGCATTGGGAAACTTCTGTGAGCCCGATCAGGTGGTTACAATAAGGCGAGCAGGGTGCAGCATGTGAAAGGGGATGTGGACTTGGTGGAGGGCTCTTTTGATTTCCTGGGAAGCTCGTTGCTTGTCCTGGATAGCAGGGGTGACATCACTGAAAATGTAGAATCTCTGTCCATTCCAGGTTAAAGGTCCTTTTTCCCATGTCTGGGCTCGAACACATACTTTTTCCTGATAGTTGAGACAACATCGCATAATGAATTTGGTTTCTCTCCCTGCTGCAGTTGTGGGCAAAGGGATTGGTGTATATGCTCTATCATATAGACTGTGCCAAATTCTGGGGGTCTGGCCACATCCTAAAGGAGTTTCTGCATGAAAGGAAGCACATTGTTGCCTTCCACATGCCGCGGTATACCAACCAGGACTAAGTTGTTCCACCTGCTCCTTCTCTCCTGGTCTTCAGTTCTGTCCTCAAGCTTTGTCACTGTCTTTTAGAGGTGCATTAGATCCTTGGCGTCTCTGTTCTGGCGATCCTCCACTGAGCTGATTCTAGCTTCAGCATCAGAGACCTATATAGTTAATGCCTCGAGTGCCGGCTTGACAACTTTAAAATCCAAGACAAGTTCACAAAGGGTGAGTGTGACAGATGCAAGCTCTGAGAAAAAGCAATTTAATTTATCTGACAGGGACTCCGGAGGCACTGTGTCAGGAAGCGAATCCAGAGGTGAGCCCTGCTTTTGTCATTTGTAAGCCTGACTGCAAGCAAGATAGGAGGCAACATGTTTGACTATATTTGTTGTGGCTCTGAAACATCTAATCCTAAAATTTCCACTGGTTTTCATCAGAAGGGAGTGTATGCTAATGAAATAAATAAAAATGAATGCAGTAATGCTAGTATAAATTTTTTTGCCACAGATTTTAGTTTAACAATCATGTAGCCCCAAGGAAGGCGGATACTCAATCCAAGTGCATCATATGACTAGCATATTCAAGACGATCAACAAAAATAACAGCCTTTTTAAATACTAGTTTTAAATGATGTATTCTCTAAGCAGTGTAGCCATTATGGCGATTTTCAGGGATGCAGACACAAACAGGGCAGCTCCCCAGGAATGTGTGCACCTAGGACACATTACAAGCATCTAAATAAAGTCAGAAGGTCCAACATCAAGAAAATCATAGCTACACAAAATAGTAGCACAAAACTGATTTATTTAAGTACATACCGATGGTTCCGAGCTGCTCCAACCAGTCCTCCAGTGTTTTACACTGGAGCTTGGCACTTTATAAAGGTGTAACAGCCAAAAGAGACTTTCCTGTTTTACAGACAGGAACCACTTAAAGTGATGGTGTTAAAGTGCATTGTATTGCTTTGCATAGTACATATCTGCTGGCTGTTAAAGTGCAAACATCACATAATGTGCAAAAAATAAAGTGTTGTATGCCTGTGCAAATACAAACGAGCATTACATTGGCCGAATAACTAGACTGGCCACAACTAAGTTACAGAAAGAACCTCAGCCACAGATTAAAAACAACCTTATTTGCAATGGCATCATATTTGGGATTACAGGCAAGACTCAATTAGTGTTGTGCGAAACTGAAAAATTTCGCTCTGTGAAATATTTCACGTAATTCGTTCATTTTGCAAAATATTTTGCAGGGTGAAATGTAAAATTTCACCCTCCAGAGCAAGCAAAATTTTGCCCACAAACCAGTAAAATGTACCACTCTCGGGTGGCAAATTTCTCCACCCGCGGTGAAATTTCAACACCTGCGGCCATAATTTCACCTCCTGTGGGTGAAATTTAAAGTTGCTACTGGCCAAAGTTTTCTGTGGTGTCCAGAGGTCTCTCCGGCCGCTCACTGGCACAAATTATTCTCCCTGGTGTCTAGTGGTCCTCCCAACCGATCACCGGCCATAATTGAATAAAGCCCCTCCCCCAATTACCCTGGCCTCTCATGTCCTTTTTAAGAAAGAAAAAAAAAATGAAACTCACATTCCCTGGTGTCAAGTGGTACCCACCCCCTGGGTGGTCCCCAGACCAAATGATTCTCCCTGGTGTCTAGTGGTCCCACCTCCCCAGCCGATCACTGGCCATAACTGAATTAAGCCCCCCCTCCAGTTACCCTGGCCCCCTCATTTCCTTTAAAAAAAAAATTCATCAGACCCACACTCTCTGGTGTCTAATGGACCCCCACCCTGTCATCATGAGATAGCACCCAACCCGCTCCCCTCCACAGCATCCCGACTGGGTCACCTGCACAGCCTTCCACTCAAATCCAAACTATACAAGCACACACTCATTCACTGAAGTGCTCAGTCAGGCTGCCAGCTGTGGAGGTGAGTGGAGGGCTGTGCGGAATTTCACATATGGTGGAATTTCGCGAAATGTTTCGCATGATGAAATTGCTGATTTCTCAGCAGTTTCACCAGCGAAATTTAATTTCACATCTCTACTTCTGAGTCTGTGCCTGCTAGAAAGAAACAAAAAGAAAAACATGTCGCTGGGCCACCTGCTGAAGAAGCAATTGAGCTCCCAGCAGACAAGAACAAAATACCCTCTGCTGAGGACATTACTAAAGCCCTGCAGGCTTTACAAACTGCAGGTTCTATCCTGGGTTTACCGGTTCAAATCCCACCACTGGTTCCCACAGACTAAGGTTAAAAAGTTTACTTTGAGGAGGAAGAGGAGGATCTGCATTTGGGGGGACCTATTGAGCCTGAGGTATCCCCAGAACAAGATTTTGGTACCCCTCCTCGTGGGCATGATAATTTTTCATCCCACTTTTCTTTTGTCAGACAGATGGCTGACACTTTAGGCTTTCCTTCTCGAGAATCTATGGAAGATGAGGAGAAGCAGAATTTTTAAATATGATGGGTCTGGTCCCCACTAAGTCCTTCCTATCCACAAGTCTCTTAAGAAAGCTACTCTAAATTTCTATGAACACCTTCCTGTGTCCCCGGAAAGGACAAGAAGGTTGAGAAAAAATACCAAGTTGATAGGTCTGCTGCTGAGTATTTGTATTCTCAACTAGACCTTTTTTTTTTAAATTGTTTAACCAGGAGTGGCACATTAAGCTGCAAGCTTGTTTACAGGTGTGACCTGGGAGCACAGGGAAGTTAAGTGACTTGCTCAGGGTCATACAAGTGGGAGCTGTGGGATTCAAACCCAGGTCTCCAGATTTGCAGCTCAGAGCCTTAAACCACTGCACTATACTGCCTCCTATACTGTACTACACCTTGAGGGTGTAGTACAGGCTGCTGCCTGTGATAAAGCTAGAGTCCCCCTCTCATCTCATTCCCCCAGATAAGGATTCAAGGAAAACTGACACTATGGGAAAGAAGGGTTATTTAGCTTCCTAACTTCTCCTCAGGCAGTCAGCTTATATGGCTTATGCTGCACAATATGAAAAGGTCCTTTGGAACTCTGTACTAGCATTAACTGACAGAGTGCCAGGTGATGTGGCACATGATCTGGCTGACACTGCCAAGATGACACTGGATGCTACTAAATACCAATTTCACTTGGCTGTGGATGCCAGTGACAATTCATCCAGGTTGTTGGCCCTATCAGTGTCTCTTAGGAGGTTTTCCTGGCTCAGAACAACCAATCTTACCCCAGATACTCAGTTAAAGGCCATGGATAGTCCTTGTGAAAACAGTTCCTTTTTTGGTGAAAAGACTGAGGCATACATGAAAAAGGTGGAAGAGTACAAAATCACCTATAGAAGTAATTCCACTTCTTTTAGATCCATGGGAAGGGGAGTCAGGGATAGGGGATATTACCCCAGAGCTTATGCCCCAGTCTCCATGCCTGTAGATTATACTCGGGCCAGAGGCTACTACAGGGACAGGGGTAAGGGCAGGAGGCCTTTTAAGTGGACTAGTTTAACCCCATCTCCCAGACCTCAGCCTGGACAGAACTTCTGACTGCCCCAAAACAGGCCACCACCCTTCTTCCAGTAGGGGGCAGGCTAGCTCATTACCTCAAGGACTTGACAAACATCACCACAGACAGGTGGGTTCTGGAGGTAGTGAGTCAGGGTCTCTGTCTACATTTGAAGCAGTTTCCAAAACTTTGGGGGTGCAGAATCATCCGGCCATTAACTCCTGCAGAGACAATTCTGCTGGAGTTGGAGATAAAAAAGTTTCTGCAAGCCAGAGCAATAGAGCCAGTCCATCTCTCCAAAAAGGGAAAGGTTATGTACTCCAGATACTTCCTGATAGTTCCATTTGACAATTGCGAAGGGTAAACAGTGACCACCACAAACAGCGCAGAGAGAACAGTACAAGCACATATGGCGAAGGTTCTTTGGGGCTTTGACCCCAACACCCCACCTTAAAATATATCTATATATATATATATATATATGTATATATCCCGACTCCAGTGTGGATGCACCTTGGGGTGGGGGGCAACCGTCGGCCACTGTATGTTCTTGCTCTGTTTTGCCATCACCATTTTTGCTGCACCATTTTGCCCTCACTATCTTGACGGACTACCCTTCCTGACCAAGAAGAAGAATGGGGCTTGGCGGTCAATCCTAGATCTCAGATTCCAGAACAAACACTTGGCAAAGCCCAAGTTCAAAGTGGTTATACTTGTCATCATTATCCCATCTCTAAAGAAAGGAAATTGGTTGACATTTCTGGATCTGAAAGATGCCTACTTTCACATCCCAATCAGGCCTTGCTACAGAAAATATCCAAGGTTCACTCTGCCCTCAGGTCACTACCAATTCTCGGCACTCCCCTTTGAGCTCACCTCTGCCCCAAGAGTATTCATAAAGTGCTTAGCAGTGGTGGCAGCCTATCTCATGAGGCAAGGAATTGTAGTATTCTCTTATCAGAAGGACTGGCTAGTCATAGGAGAGTCACATCAACAGGTAACGGACTCCAGCAGGGTCACCCAAAGCATTCTAGAATCTTTGGGTTTCCTCATTAATATCTGAAAGTCTCAGTTGGAACCAGTTCGGTTACTGGAATTTATTGGAGCAGAACTGAATACTGTCCAAAGCAAGGCATTACTCCCTCAGGAGAGGGTAACAAACTTACTAATCCAGCAAACTCCTTTGTCTTGGGTTAGCCCAGGACTGCAAGGCAGTTCATAGCTTTACTGGGACACATGGCATCAACTACCACAGTAGTATCAGGTGCCAGATTTCAGATGAGAGACATCCAGTACCACTTGAGGTCCCATTGATCCCAAAGAAGGGACCCTCTTTCAAAGCTTGTGCCAGTAACTAAAACTCTGTTCTGGCTCTTCAGTGATGGAAAGAAAGGGACCACCTCAGGCAAGGCATCCCTTTTCAGCAACAGTACCATACGGTGGTTCTAACAACAGGTGCCTGCCTCCCTCCTAGGGTGGGATGCACACACAGGCGACCTCACAATCAGTGGGATTTAGTCTCCTCAGGAATCCAAGCTGCATATCAACCTCTTAGAGCTGACAGCAGTTCTTCTGCCCCTCAGCTGAGGGGTCAGTCAGTCCAGGTCAGGAAAGACAACACAACCACCATGTGGTACATCATCAAGCAAGAGGGTATAAGATCCTCAAGGCTGTGCACAGAAGCCATGAAAATCTGGTCCCTAGCATATTCCCTGGGGGTGCATTTGTCTGCTATTCATCTTCCAGGGAAGGACAATACACTGGCGGATTCAATCAGCAGAATAAGTCAGGAGCATCATGAATGGACTTTAAAAAAGCAAGTGTTGAATAGTTTTCAGATGTTGGGGCACTCCAGAGATAGATCTGTTTGCCTCAAAAGAAAACTTCCTCTTTACTTTTGCAGGCCTCCCTCATTGGGCACAGTGCCCATGGAGGCACTGGTCCTGGATTGGACAGGGAAATTCCTCTATGCTTTTCCACCATTTCCACTGATGTTGAGAATACTTCTCAAACTCAGGAATCAGTCTGCAAACATGATTCTGGTTGCTTCAGATTGGGCCAGGCAGCCATGTACTTCTACTCACCCTGTCTATTAAGCAACCCATCTGGCTTCCCCAGAGATACAATCTAACAGCCGTTCAGGGTCAGGTAGTCTTTCCCAAACTTCAAGTCCATTTACCTGAAGGCCTGGTTCTTGAGGAGCTATACTTTTCTGAATTTAAACTGCTAGAAGAGATCCTGAAAGTCCTGAAAGTTTCAAGAAAACTTTAACCAGAAAGACTTATGCTTCAAAATGGTAAAGACTGTCAATCTGGTGCAAGTCTAAGCACATCAATCCTCTGAAGGCAGGTTTACCTATACTGCGTGACTGCTTGGTACACCTACAGGCCTTAGGCCTGCTACCCTCAAGTTTCTTTTAGCACCAGTCTCTGCTTATTTGTCTACAGCTGCTCAGAGAACAATAGCTTTACATCCTATTTTTAGAAAATTTTTCAAAGGCTTGGCACATCTGTTTCTTCCTGTTAAGGAACTAGTCCCCCTTGAGGCCTGAATTTGTGCATAGCCAGACTCATGGAACCTCTATTTGAGACAATGGCTATGGCTGATCTGAAATATGTCACCTGGGAAACTGTCTTCCTGGTGGCAATTACTTCAGCAAGAAGAGTGTGTGAACTCCAAGCTCTCTGCACTGATTCTAATTACATCATCTTCCATAAGGACAAGGTGGTCCTCAGGATCAACAGGAAATTTCTTCCCAAGGTGGTCTCTGAGATTCATTTGAACCAATCCATCACCCTCCATGTATTTTTCACAGCCAAGTCCAAATCAGGGGAATTGAAGCTTCATAGTTTGGCTGTAAAGAGGTCACTCAGCTACTATACCAGTCACACAAAGGACCTTGGGGATTCCCACTCACAGCTGTTCATCACCTATGGTGAGGCTGGGAAAAGCAGACCTGCTACAAAGAGGTCAGTTGCACACTAGAGAGTTTCCTACATCCAATTCTGTTACAGTAAGGCTGAGAAACAGCCATCACAGGGCCTCAGAGCACATTCCACCAATGGAACTACTGCATCTGTGGCAGCTGCAAGGGACATCCCCTTGCTAGAAATCTGTAAAACCGTTACCTGGAGTACAGTCCACACCTTCACAAAACACTACTGCCTGCATGCTCAGTCCAGAAGTGATGCAAGGTTTGGCACTGCAGTATTGCAAAACCTTTTTCCTAAGTAGGCTCTGTACCCTCCTCCCAAGGCACTGCTTGGTAGTCTGCATGTGTTTAATCATACTGGGAGATTCCTGGAGTTTGAAGAAAAAAATTATTTACCACAGTAATATTGTTTCTTCCAGGGAATCTCCCAGTATGATCAGACCTCCCACCCTACCTCCCCTTATATAACCTGGATCAGATTCAGCAATACTTTCACTAGGGTTTTAATGTTGCCATTAATCATTGGCTTGACTTACTGTTTTTGTTGTACAGAGAGATAACTAGGAGATCTAGCTCTCCCTTTGTGTTCCTTTTATCCTGTTTGAAAACCCGTCCTCTTCACCAATGGGAGGATATTATTGTTATTTTTTTTTTTTATTATTATTTATTAATTCAGATAGTCTAGTCAACTATTACAAGTTCTAGCCATAGCCGATAGGGCTGAGAAGAGCTACCAAATGACCAAAGCTACAGATGTGCGTAGGGATTATTTAATGCCCGGGAGTAACTTGGCCATTATTTGGAGGTGTTGCACTGAATTTTCAACATGGCCTTTTTGAGATCCCTCCTCATGAAGAGTGCCAGTGTCATTTTGTTCACTTGTCCTGAAAGGTGATTTCGCAGAGTGAATGTGGTATCCTGTGCTACAGGTGCGAAAACAAATTTTGGGCAGGTTGTGGAAAATGACAGCTGTACTGTTTCGAAGGAGGTGTGCAAAAATGGCAATGTTAAACATGTGGAGTGAAAATATAAAAAATTTACAAAATTAGGAGCGTGCATAGAAACTGCTCAATGCATGCTAGTAATGCAGTCATTTTTTGGAACTTTTTCACCAAAATGCAACATGGGCTTTTTGGGACCCCACCTCATGAACAGTGGCACTGTCATGTTATGAATCAGTCCCAAAAAGTCATAGAAACATAGACGCTTACATCAGATAAGGATCGCAAGGCCCTTCCTGTCTGCCCATTTTTTCTACCTTATGAATGAGCCATAGGCCTTTACTCTGTCAATGGCCTATCTATTCATACTCATCTGTATTGCTCCCTTATGCTTATCCTGTGCCTGTTTGAAGCCCTGCACTGTATTTATAGCCACCATTTCCTGAGGTAGGCCATTCCATGCACTCACCACCCTTTCTGTGGAAAAGAACTTCCTCACATTACCCCTTAATCGGTCTCCTTCTAATCTCATGCTGTGTCCTCTTGTCCTGTTATTTTTCTTATATTGAAACATGTTAGACTCTTTCACCTTGTTAATGCCCTTAAGATGCTTGAATGTTTCGATCATATCACCTCTCTCTCTCTCTCCCCTTTGCTCTAGGATATACATAGTGAGCTCTGTTAATCTGTCCTCATATGTTTTCTGATGCAGTCTCTGCACCATTTTGGTTGCCCTTCTCTGGACTGCATCCATTTTGTTAATGTCCTTATGCAGTTGCAGCCTCCAGTATTGCACGCAGTATTCCAGATGGGGCCTAACCAGTGTATTGTAAAGAGGGATTAAATTACCTCCCTCTTACAACTTGTGATACTCCCTACTAATACACCCCAACATCCCTCTAGCCTCACCTACTGCTTTAGTGATCTGCTTGGATGATTTCAGGTCATCTGTGATGATGATGATGCCCATGAGTCTTTCTTCCTCTGTGATTGCCAGCAACTCCCTTCCCAACCTATAGGTAGCTTCAGGGATTCTCTTCCCTGTGTGCATGATCTTGCACTTCTTTGTTTTAAACCCCAGTTGTCACTCTTCTGACCATTTTGCCAGTTTTTCCACTTCTCATTCTGCCCACCACATCTGGATCATCTACTCTGTGGCAGATCTTAGTGACATCTGCAAGCAGGCAAACTTTGCCCTTCAGTCCATCTACAATGCCACTGGTGAAGATGTTGAAGAGGACTGGCTCCAGGACTGATCCCTGAGGTACCCCACTTGTGACTCGCATCTCTTCTGATTGCATACCATTTACCACCAGTCTCTGTTTTCTGCCCACCAATCAGTTTGCCACACATTTGACCAACCTCTGACCCAACCCAAGCCTACGCAGCTTATTAATCAATCTTCTATGTGGAACAGTATCAAAAGTTTTGCTGAAGTCAAGGTAGGTGACATCAAATGCACCCCCTTGATCCACCCCTCTGGTTACCCAATCAGAGAAATCTATGAGATTAGTTTGACAGGACCTTCCTTTTGTAAACCCATGCTGTCTTGGATACTGTGCGCCTACGGATTCCAGGTGTTGCATTATCCTTTCCATAAAGAGTGCCTCCATAATCTTGCCCACTACTGAGGTAAGACTGACTGATCTGTAGTTAACTGCCTTAGCTCCTTTTGTATCCTGGGATGTATGTCATCAGGTCCCATTGACTTGTCCACCCTGAGTTTACTGAGCAGGCATAGGCTCCTTAACACACAAACTGAGTATTTTTGTAGACAGCTTTTTACAATCTTATGTGTTTACGTTACCTACTTACATAAGGAACAGCATGGCTCTCATGAATACATTTAAAGGAAAAATATGGGATCCAAATTGGAGCTGGGTTACAATAGATCTGAGTAGCCTGTATACTTCCATAAAGCATGCTATTGGTTAGATGCAGATTCCTATTATTTGAATAGGAACCAGGAAAATGCAAATGACTTTCTAATTCAGGCTGTAAAATTTGCCTATACACATAATTATTTTGTGCATCTTTTGCCCCATTGTATGCCAATTTAGCTATGGGCATGTTAGAAGAAAAAATGGGTAGTTGATGAAAACAAAAATCAGTATGTAAATCACATCATAAGCTGGTATAGATTTATTGACTCTGTGATTGTTATCTGGACAGGTAAAATGCAATTAAGTACCAAATTCATGGAATTTCTAAACCAGAATCCTATGGGGTTATAGTTCACATATGAATCTAACAAAAGGCAAATCACATTTTTGGATTTACAGCCGATTGGAATACCGGGGGAGAATACTCAAACCTCAGGGTACAGAAAGAGAATAGCAGGGAACACTATTCTCCATGCTGGGAGTGCACACCCTAGGAAGTTAATTAACTACATACCTTATGGAGAAATTATAATGCTTAGAAGAAATTGCACAGATGGGGAGGAATTTCTAAAACAAATTGGAGATTCATGATGTCATGAGAGGATATTCGGATACCATTTTATCTGAATCCTTTCGGAAAGTGACACTTCTCAGCAGAGAAGAATTATTGATCCCTAGGAAAATCAGGGAACAGGGAAATAATAAGAGGAATGAGGACAACAAGACAGTGACATTTGTCACAGCATTCAACCCCAGGACTGGTAGGTGTCTTAGTACACAAACTGTGGCTAGTACTACTTAGTGACCCCATATTAAAAGAAGAAGTGCATTTGAAACCAAGAGTTACCTTTACTAAGAGAAGAAGTATTGGGGATAGGTTAGTAAGTAGTCATTACACAGCAAGTCCAAAGACAGAGGGTAAATGGCTAGGAGTGAAACCAAAAGGTCATTTTAAGTGTGACAGATGCAATGTGTGTCAATATGCCAGTACAGAAAACAAATTTACAAAGGGAGAAGAAATTGTAGATTTAAATGAATTTACCACCTGCACTATACCTTTTGTGGTTTGTATTTGTTGGTGACCATGTAAGGCTTACTATGTGGGCAAAACTAAACAACCTGCAAAACAGAGAATTCAGGAGCATGTAAGGGTTATCATTAACTGTAATGCACTGAAAGCTATTGGATTTCACTTTGGCCTGGCACATAACAGTAAACCAGACTGTTTCAGGTATACCATCTTGGAATATGTAAAAAGGAATCCAAAGGGTGTGAATAAAAAGCAAATTCTTTCCCAAAGAGAAACAAAATGAATTTTGAAATTAGAAACGGTTGTGCCAATTGGATTGAATGAAGAAATATATTTTTCACCTTATCTATAATTTCCAATCATAAACCCATTGGCTTCACTTTTTATAGCGTCAAAGTAACATAAAAACATAAGGAAACAGGCAGTGGCCTACTGAAACATGAAAATGTTCTAATGGACTTAGAAACAGCATACTGTTTTGCTGAAGTCAAGGTAGGCAACATCAACTACTCCCCCTTGGTCCACCACTTTGGTTACCCAGTCAAAGAAATCTATGAGATTAGTTTGACAGGACCTTCCTGTTGTAAATCCATGCTGTCTTGGATCCTGTGCTCCTATGGATTCCAGGTGTTGCACTATCCTTTCCTTAAGGAGTGCCTCCATAATCTTGACCACTACTGAGGTAAGACTGACTGATCTGTAGTTCCCTGCCTCCTGCCTGCTGCCAGTCTTGTGGAGCGGGATCACATGAGCCTTTCTCCAGTCCTCTGGGACCTCTCCTGTGCTCAGAGACTCACTAAACAGTTCTGCTAATGGCTCTGCTAATTCTAACCTTAGCTCTTTTAGTACCCTGGTATGTGTGTCATCAGGTCTCATTGCCTTGTCCACCCTGAGTTTAACAAACTCTTGTGTGACCCTTTCTTTTGTGAAGGGACTTGTGCACACCTCCCTTCCCCCCTGTGTCCATGGTGCTGTGCTGTGGGCCCTGCCCTACCTTCTCCTTAATAAATATTGAGCAGAAGTATCTATTTAGGATATATGCTTTTCCTTGGTCCTCCTCCACACACTTCCCCTTATCCCCTTTGATCATAGCAATACACCCTCTGGACTTTTCCCTTTCATTAATGTGTCTATAGAAAGTCTAGAAAGTCTAGAGATTACACACAGTGACCTCAAAATTGCTTTTTGGAACAGAGTAACAAAATTACAGTGACAGTTTTTATGAGGTGGGGTCCTAAGAATCCCATGTTGATAATTTGTGGCAAAAATTCCAAAAAAATGGTTGATTTATCAGCATACGTTGAAACACCCATTAAATGGCATTATAGCATGCTTACCTTTGATTCTTCAGTTTGTGGTTCGGCTTTGAAGAATGCATATGTGTCCCAGTCCAGAGAAGAAGACAGTGCCAACCTCCAGAGGAAAGTAAGGGGTAAGGAGGGTGTGGGGAGGTGGGTGCTCAGTGAGAGGGTTGGGATGGGGAAGGGGGACTGCAGCAACAATGAAGGACCATTTTCTTTATTACAGGAGGAAAAAAACATGATGACGAAAAACATTTGGGTACACTGGGGTGGGCTCTCAGTGTGCCACATGATGGGGGAGTTGTTCATGATGCCAACATGGGGATTGGGCACCCCGATGTCAGCGGGGGAAGGAAGAAGAAAAAAACAGGCACGCTGGGATGGACTCCCAGTGTGCCACATGAGTGGGGTGGGGGGACCACATAATGCTGACACAAGGATTGGGCACTCTAATGTTGGTGGGTGACTGATTTTTCTTTGGGCACACTAGGGTGGGCTTCCAGTGTGACACATGAGTTGGGGGGCACTGAATGCCACAGAGCTGGTGGCTGCGTCAGTGGGTACAATGAGTTTTCTTTGGGCACACTGGGGTGGGCTCCCAGTGTGCCACATGAGTTGGGGGACACAGAATGCCGCAGAGCTGGTGGTGGCACAACTGCACATGTGCAGCACACGTGCATGCACAGTTGCAGTGAATGGCATTTTGCCATTCACAGCATGATGGTACCAGCGGAACTGCACATGCACGTGATGTGCACATGAGCAGTTCATGCACCAGAATACAGAAGTAACAGCCAAAATAGTGTGGCTGTTATTCCATAGCAGCCGATCGTGGTGGAAGGTTTCAAGCTATGTTGGGCATTTGGAAGGATATTTCCAAATGTCCAACAGAAGGTTCCACGATCAGCCATTTTTATAGCTATAATCTGATCCCAATAGGGCTGTAGGCTCCACCCACAGCCCTAAAAATAAATCTGAATATTAGATAGAACACAGTCCTCCTAGAGGCAGCAGTTTGAATAACATTCCATTTCCACCATTTGCATACATTCCACATTACATCACTACAGCTTCAGGGCAGGCAGAGAATCTGGTCTGACTGCATATGTCTAATCAAACTGAGAGATCCCCTGGAAGAAACAATATTACTGTGGTAAGTAATTTTTTCTTCTTCTCTGTCCTTTTTCCTGATAGGGTTTGCTACTGCATTTTCTGGACCCAGTCTCTCCAATGCCCTCTTATGCTCTCCCACCCTAGTTTTCAGGCTCTGCTTAGTTTACCCCACATAGCATGAGTTACATGAGCAATTAGCCAGATATATACCTCACCAGTGATGAACAAATTGGGTAAATAAATGTTATTTTGGTGTTGAATATTTATTTTCACTTAGAATGCCATTTATTTCATATAGAGCACAATTTTTGTTTCACTTAGAACATGTTATTTCCACTTAAAATCTGGAAAAGGAATACAGAGAACAATGGAACAGATAGAGAACTTACAATTGAATGAAAGGCAGTTTTTTTTGTTAATCCTATTTACCTGGTGGCACCTTGGTCTGTTTCACGTCCCGACATCCATCCCATCCGTCTTCCATCCGGTCTGCCACGGCCCCCAGAGGAGCCCCCAATGCTAATTACCCCCATGGCTTGCCCCCCACAGTGGGGAGGCGGAGAGTCCCTCTTACTCCCCACCAAATCAGGATCCAGTAGCCACAGTGGTGTCCCCAAGGCCATGTGTCCCTTGACAGCCATCAAGCCACCGCAACCATGCGCCATATTTTCCCATTTTTCTTGTGTGTGAGAGGGGCATGCAATGATGCCGGGGGGGGGGAAGTGTGCACGCATCCGCATGCACTTCCTTCCAGAGCCATGCCCCAACTCACTCATCCCAGTGAGGTACCAGCGCACCACCCCCAGCCTCCGCTGGAATGCTGACGCTTGTAAACCCCCCTACCTGGAGAGGAAGAGCAGTCCTACGGATGCTGAATTCCTCACCGCCCCTACTAAACCCTAGTGACCTGAGTCTGTTCCCAAACCTGGGTTGCCAGTGTGGAGTGAGATGTGGCATCCAGTGCCTCAACTCTTAGTGCCACTGGGCCAAAAGAAAGGCAGTTTTAAGCTAAAACAAGGTAAAACACCAGTAAAGACATTACAAATGGTGTGGCATATATACAATACATAATGTGTTGCAGTAGAATAACACATTTATCTCCGCACATGAGTGGTAAGACCTATAAAATTAACTTGTGGCTTCGTCACCCATGAGTCATGGGTCTTACCACTCATTAGTGGAGATAAATGTGTTATTCTACTGCAATCCATTATGTGTTCCCTATATATAATTCCCAAAGAATCACAAATGATAAATTCTCTGATGTCAAGAATTCTGTCTCCCCCTCCCACTGTACAGAATGTTCTGGATTTCTTAATGACAGGGCAATAGTTGCACTTTCCACACTGGCAAGTACCCATTGGAAGTTCTGGTAGCTAGGTACAGTACTCTTATGTGGTGTCCTAAACTAGCTTCTAGTGACCAGGTCTCCTACATTTGTTCCCTTCTAAAACCCATTCTAGGGGATGTATCCGCCACTTCTCTCAAACTTTGTTCTGATTTTATTATCATCATCCAATTCTTCTCTATGACTTGCCTAAGGAGGAGGTATAGCACAGAAGTTTAGGGCTCTGAGCTGTAAACCTGGAGACCTGGGTTTAAATCCCACAGCCCCCACTTACATATTGTGTGACCCTGAGCAAGTCACTTAACTTTCTTGTGCTCCCAAGTCACACCTGGAAACAAGCTATGACTTAGTGTGCCTTTTGCAGTTAAACAATGTCCGCTGATGGCTGAATCAAGAAAGTGGCTACAAAATTAATTTTAGGTTGATTTTTTTTAACACTATTTATTCACCTACCTAACTGGGGCATCTGTCAGGCTTTCTTCGCTCAACTTCTGCAGCTCCGTATCACCAGTCTGAACCTCATTCCCTGATGACTACATCGGGTTCAGGACTTCGTCTCTCCTGCCTCCTTGAAGAGGCCCAGATTCCCCAGAGGGAGAGTCAAGGATTGTGGCTGACATTGGGCGTGTGGGCCTGGGCTATTGGAGGATGCCATCACCTCACCTGGCAGTAGGGGCTTTTCTTGCATTTTCTCCCCACTTCTCCCTCCCTCTCTTGAAGCTCGGATGTGCAATGACATCCCTACATCCACTGAAGCTCCACCCCTGCCTTACGGCTGGACCGCATGTTCCCTGGCTCGCGCCTGACTACTGCCAGAGGTTGCTCAGGAGCAACGCAATCCTTACAACCTCCCTGGGAAGGGAGAGCAGTCCTCCAGATGCTCCATCCCTTCCAATCCCTGTCGATCCCCGGTGGCCTGGGCATGTTCCCAAACCCAAGTCGCTGGCGTGGCATGAGGTGAGGTGACTAGTGCCTTAACTCTCAGGACCACCGGGCTGGCTAATTTTGGGTCTTGATATGGTAAATATGGCATTCCTTTCTGTTATGGTTGTAGGTCTTGTTCTGATGTTCCCTAGTCATTTTCACCACTCTTCTGTACTCCTACTGTTGTTCTGTACATTGTGACTCTTCTCTCTCTGGTATGGAAGTAGGAGTTTTCTATTCAACTTTTCCACCTCCCCTCTAGCTTTTGTAATACAAACATTGCTGTAGCCCCTCTCCTGGAGGCATTTAGTCAGTACATCCGAGTGTTTATTGCGCTCCTCCTGGGTGTTTCAAGTTTGTTTTATTTTGATGACCTGACTTTTAAGGATGCTATCTATGGTGTGGTGGGGTCACAGCTAGTAAAGTGGAGTAAAGAGTATCAGTACATTTATGGAATGGGTGGTATAAACACCCTTTTTCCCATCCTTTCTGATCTTCAAGGCTGAAAAGTGGTTCTTATCCAAGTTGGTATCCCCACTGGGTATGTCCCCCCCCCAACAGCAACATCATTACAGTGAACAATGTCGATGCCAACAACATCGACAGTTCACTGTAATGGTAAGCTGAAGAGCCCGGCACTCTGTCTCCTGGCTCTGCACCCCATAACCGAATCAACTGCGACTCAGTGTTGATTATATTTAGTACGAGGGGTGTGGGGGGAAGAGCTCCGGACCAGGTTTCCTGATGGATTTGTATCGACCGCAACTTGCGGTCGACATAAATCCATCGCTGTGATGCCAGTCAACAAAACAGTTGTCGAACCAGCATTGCAGAGCCTCCCACATTGAACCATAAATGTGCACTGCTTTGTTCCAAATGTTTTTTTAACTCATCTAGTAACCCCGCCACACCATAATCACATTATCAATGTAGTGCCTCCACGTGTCCAATTGGACATAATATGAGTTGACCTCTGAATTTGAAACAGGATCTTTTCCCACATACTGAGGTAAATGTTGGCATAGCTGGGGGCCACAGAGGCCCCATTGCCGCACCTTGGTGCTGTAATAGTTTCCTGTCAAACATGAAAACATTACATCTTAGTACTTTCTCAGTAAAAGAGATGAGAACTTTCACAAATGACTCATTATACTCTGTATATTCTCTAAGGTCCCTTCCTAGAGTCTCTAATCCCCCTTCATAGGGGATGTTTGTATACATGGACTCTGCGTCTATAGTGACTAGATACCAGGTGTCCTCAAATATATAGGTTTTAGAGGACACCTAGTACTGTTTGTCCATGGAGTCCCTGATGGACAACATCATTCTCTGTGCACCTGCTTTAATGTGAGCATTAACAAACTGTGCTAGTGGTTTGGTCCGTGAACCAGTGCTAATCATTATAGGGCAACCTTTTTTTTTTCTAGATTTTTATGTATTGCTAACAGTATATAAAATGCTGCCTTAATCAGACAGTCTACTGTGAGGAATTCTGCAGTCTTATCAGAAATGAGACCCTGAACTTTTGCTTGTTCCACAATATTATCAATCTAATTCTTACATACAGAAGTAGAATCTCTCTAGTGCCCTATAGTGATCAGTATTGCTCAACTGCCTATAACCCTCCCAGGTGTACATGTCCTTATCTACAACCACTGTGGCTCTTGCCTCCGGCCTTTAGCACTACCTGATCAGTGTTTGACAAGTTTAAGACCTCAGATTCTGGTTTTGCATAATTAACATTTTGCAGTTGTTTTATTTTTAAATAAGAGTTCAATGTCTAGCGCAAACATTTTTTTTTTCAAATTTTGCAACCGCTGCATTGTAGGGTGGACAATAAATAGATTTTCTTTGTGATGTTGAAATAGCATTACTGTTGCTGTGAGTCACTTGTGGGGATACCGGGGGGAGTCATGTGGTTGTGGAGAGGGTTGACTAGGTTTGCTTAAAGTCATTTTGGTGAAATGTGCTTTTACATTTAGAGTTATGTAAATATTATGCAAGTTAACCAAGTTTAAAAATGATTTGCTGACCTTGCTGGGCTGAAGAATAAAACCTTTTGCAAAACTTGTATTTCAGCCAGTCTTAGAGAGTACTTAGAGGTGTTAACCGCTGTTAGTGTGTCCAGCATTTCTTGGTGTTCTGGGTCTTCTTCCTCTTGCCTCTCCTCCTCAGTCCTCCTCCTCCTTCCTCCACATCTGATGCATTTCCCTGGTTTTATCTGAAGCATATGATCTGCTTGCTGCATCTCGGGGGCTGTTCTTGGTATGTCTCTATCACTAGTTCCTGATGTTACTGAAAGCTGGAGGACACAGACAGGGTTCTCTGCCAAAAAAAGAGTCTAAGCCATAACTGTCTGACTTCATGTTGATTTGGATTCTTTTTTAAAATAGATTTTGTTTTGTTGATGTTAGATTTGCATTTTCCCAATAAAAGATATTAAAAATAGAAATTGATGGCAGATAAGGACCGCTAGAGGCCCATCTAGTCTGCACGTAGACCCTACCTTTATCTGCAGCCTTTGACCCTACTTGGTCATTGGCTTTAGCCTCTCCTTCCCATCTCTAGGGTTCCCATATGGATGTCCCATGAATGTTAAATCCCCCCACTGTGCTCGCTCCCACCACCTCCTGTGGCAGACTATTCCATGCATCAACCACTCTTTCTGTAAAGAAAAACTTCCGCACATTACCCCTTATCCTGCCCCTCTAATCTCATATCATGCACCCTTGTTCTCGTAGTTTTCCTATATTGAAAGATGTCACCCCCTTGTACCTAGTTTATGCCTTTAAGATACTTAAAGGTTTCAATCATGTCTCCCCACTCCCTCCTCTCTCAGTACACATTGGGCCGGCAGTATAGCCTAGAGGTTAGAGGAATGAGGTGTGAACAAGCTTGATACATCCAGCAGGGCAGACCTGAATTTGATTCTCACAACCTCCACTTGCATACTGTGTGACTCTAAGCAAGTCACTTAACCACCCAGTGCTCCCAGGTCGCCCCTGAAAACAGGCAGTTGTGCCTAGTGGGCCTTACCCGGTTACCAAAGACTAAAAAAAAAATATAGAGGTCTTTTAGTCTCTTCTCATATGTTTTCTCATGCACGTCATCTACCATCTTAGTTGTCCTCTGAACTGCCTCCATCCTATGTCTTTACGAAGATGTGGCCTCCAGAACTGTACACAGTACTCCAGATGAGGCCTCACCAATGTTTTATACAGTGGAATCACCACATCCCTCCTGCTGGTGATACCACTGCCTATGCACCCCAACTTGCCACTGACCCTCCCTGCAGCCTTTGTACTCTGCTTGGTTACCTTTAGGTCATCTGAAATAACCCCCAGATCCCCTTCTTTCCTGGTGGCCTCCAACAACTCCTCACCAACCTGTAGCTCTCTCCAGGGTTTCTGCATCCCAGACGCATTATTCTGCATTGCAGCAGAGGTTTCAATTGGCGCTATGGGGAGAAATTCTGCACCTCAAACAATAGGACCAAAATGGACAAAAAGGTGCTCAGAAAAAGTAGCCATAAGCCAAAAAGTGATGCTGAGTGCTCAAGGTTTCTTACAAGTGCAAAAAACAATTGAACAGGACAAGCCCTAGCACTTCGAGCCTCATGCAGGCTCTTCATCAGGGGAAGGAGGCAAATAAGAATACAGACATATAATATATAGGTAATTCAGATGTGACATCACAATTAAAGAGATATATCACAAAAAACTATAAATGAATTGCAAACTTGCAAATTCATATGTAAAACATTATAATAAATGTCATATCAGTACAGGCTGGAGGAGATTTGATAATACATATGGGGCCAGATATTCAAAACTTTGCGCCGGGCAAAAACCGTTTGCACAGGTTTAGCGCAGGATTAGCGCGGGTCTGCTATATTCAAAAGGCCAAATAGTGCGGGCAAACTGCGTTAGCACTGGGCAAAATTATAATGTATGCAAGGGGCAAACTGACATGAATACAGGTGCAATGCTATAGTCAGCAACTAGCACCGCGCTAAGTGGTTTTGCGCATCTTAGCGCGGCACTTAGCGTGGTGTACATTACAGCCCAGAAAAAGCTTGTCTTAACCCTGGGCAATCAGCTTTGCGTGACACTATGGCATTGCGTGGTGTTTTTGCGGTTTAGCGAGGTTTGCACCTAATTTAACAAAGAAATATGACATGACAGATAAAGCCAAACATAGAGTGAAGCATGTTGTTAACTGATGGCATCACAATGATGCCATCATCTGCCACCAGCCCCAGCCATGCCAGGCAGTAAGTGGTGACCCTGCTGCCAATGGACAGCATGGCAGTGTGGCCATACAGCACACACCTGCGGACCACACTTCTGTGGACACCAACAGTTGCCATCACACACATGCAGCACTGTGGGCATGGAGGATGTTGAGGGGAGTATGTATGGGTGGTGAGGCTGTGCCACAGACCAGATGTAGCCACAAGGCTGGGACACATCATGCAGTGCACATGGGCCAGTATTGGGAATACCCCAACACCAGTGTGCCTTTCGGATAATATATGCCTCCCCTGGCCACATACCGCACAGCTGTACAACTGCCACAGCACACAAAGACAGAAATGTACATGTCACTGTGAGCATCCCATGCTACAGGTACAGCATCTGTGGGTCACACAACAGCGTAACAGTAATGTCCACTGTCAGTAAACACCTGCAGGTTGGGCCTCTCACTGTGTATAGTGCAGTCATCATCACTGCCCTACACACCAGAGGCAATGCTGTGTCCACACAATACTGGCCCCCTTGCTACTGTAGTTTCTGTTGTGCACTGTAGCATGACCTACAATGTGACAGTTGCATTCAGCACCACCACCATCTGTGCTTATGCTGTGTTGTCCCAGTACAGCTGCAGGCAGCAGCGCATGTGGAAGTAGTGTTCAAAACTGTATAATATTCCCCAAGCTGTTTGCACAGCACTAACACGTTTGCACGGGTTTAACGCAGGGCTAAACAGTTAGCTCGGTGCAAACTGCATGCAAATCAGGTCATAATGAGATGCTAATCTGGATGTTTGCCCCCAGACTATCTAAGTAGGCTCATTTACATGTCACTTTTGAATATGGCAAAGTTTAGCTCGGGGCAAACGTGTTTGCTCGGGCTAATGGTTTAGCCTTCGCGCTAACCCAGCAACGTATTAAGCTTGCGCTAACAGTTCGGGGAATATTTTACAGTTTTGCACACTGTACTTTCACATACACTGCTGCCTGCAGCTGTACTGGGTCCACGCATTTGCTGGCACACACATTGGCCACATAGTTCATCTCTACCTACCTTCACATCGCTGTGCACTGTGTTGCTGTTGTGGTTTGCACTTCCTGGTTGCCATATTCAGAGCTGTCTTATTCCAGGGCTAAGTTTGCCCTGCACTCCCAGCCCAGTTTGCCAGGCCTCATTCCCATACTATATTCAGAAGCTGTTTGCCCTGGGCTATTCCTTTTGAATATAGCTTGCTCTGTGCTCCGGGCTAAGTTTGCCCGCCGGGCAGTGCTAATTTTGCCCCAGGGCAAAGTTTTGAATATCTGGCCCATGATGTTAAAACTTCATTATAAGCAAGGGTATCTAAGTGGGGTATTTCCAGCAATGGGTTTTCTGAAGTTGTCTGATTTAATGCTGCCCTCTGGGGTGGCATGCAGTTTAAGGTCAAGAAATGTAGCAGACATAAGGTCAACATGAAAAGTGAAATGTAGATTCCAGTCATTTTGGTTTTTTCACTGTGTAGTTTGAACATTTGCCTCATTACATTTTATCCCCTCTAACTTTTCTGTTTTTTTGTTATTGATTGTCCACTGTTTTTATACATTTGAATAATGTCCTTTTTTCCTTTCTAGTGTTTCTGGATTCTGTGGGTCAGATATTCAAAACTTTGCCCTGGGACTAAATTAGCACTGCCCAGCGGGCAAACTTAGCCCAGAGCACAAAGCAAGCTATATTCAAAAGGAAATAGCCTGGTGCTAATCCTGCTGAATACAGCAGTCTAAGGAAGTCGGGCAAATCGGTCTGGGAGTGCAGGGCAAAAATAGCCCAGGAAGAAGACAGCACTGAATATAGCAACAGGGAAGTGCACACTGCAACTGCAGCTCATTAAACTCTGTAGCAAGCCAGTGTTGCAGGTGGAGAACATTGTGTGTGATTGCACAGAGATGTCTCACATCTACTGCAAACACACCTCTCAACCTCCTGCCTCATAAATCAGGGACAAGGCTTACAAAAATCAGGGACAAAGGTTGAAAATCAGGGACACATCTTAAAAAGTGATGATATCCACTCGGGAAGCTGGTAGAATAAGTGGTGTAGTATAAAATGCATTTTCTAAGGAAGAACACGTCTGTAACAGTAATGTCTGACATTATATTACGCTTACAACCCCCACTGTTTGGTCATGGAAACACAATTTTTAGGAGGGACAAAGTAAACCTTTGAGGTAAAATCAGGGAAGTCCTTGAAAATCAGGGACAGTTGAGAGGTATGACTGCAAACAACAATGTAAGCCACACACTGCAGAACTGTGCTATGCTGAAGTGAGGTTTACCCGGGGCTAACCTGATTGCACAGTGCAAACACGTTAGCCCTGTGCAAACTGGTTAGCCCAGGGAAAACGAGAACTATATTCAAAGCTCACATGCAAATGAGCCTACTTAGGTAATCCGTGGGCAAACAGGTACATTTGCATCTCATTAATTGCTGCTTAGCATACATTACCGTACAGTTTGCCCGGTGCTACTGCATGGAGCACAAAGCTCCCCCTTTTGGTTGGAATGGAAGTACAGGCTGGATGCTGCAGGCCAAGGCATACCCACAGCATCCCCTGTTGGTGAGACTCGGAATAGAAGTACAGGCCGGAAGCAGCGGGAACTGTATGCTGCCAGGCATAGTTGGTGCACATACCTCATGACCCCTTGCCTCCTGAATCAGGGACATGGCTTAAACAAATCAGGGACAAAGGACCAAAGTCAGGGACACATCTTCAAAAATAGAGATATCCACCCAGACAGCTGGTAGACTATGTGGCTTAGTGCACAATGCATTTGCTAAAGAAGAACAAGTCTGTAACTGTAACGCTTGACATTATTCTGTGCTTACAATTGCCACTGTATGGCCACGGAAACACAACTGTGAGGAGGGACAGAGCAATATATTGAGGCAGATTCAGGGATGTCCCTGAAAATCAGGGACAGTTGAGAGGTATGCTCTTGACCCATACACAATAGAATGAAGAGTAATGTCCCTGGTAGTCTAGTGGTCTCCCCACCCCCCTGCATGACTCCCGACCTGTTTGTTCTTAAAATATGAGTAATTTCCCTGGTAGTCTAGTTGTCCCCCCCCATCCCCCCAGCATGTATCCTGACCCTGTTTGAAATAAAATAAAGTCAGTTTCCTGGTAGTCTAGTGGTCCCCCACCCCCAGCCACGTATCGACCCCATTTGAAATCAAGAAATGAATCTGTTTCCCTGGTAGTCTGGTATTCCCACCCACCCAGCAGTGACACCCGACCATCCAAATTGCTTCCCAGAATAGAGCTGGCGACCAGCTCAGCACTCCTCTCACCACCACCACTGCTGGCCGCCCGACTGAGGTAGGAAGCTGGCGCTCCTTCCCTACCTCAGTCAGTGGCGGCTGTGGTGGTGGAAAGGAGGGCTGAGCTGGTCACTGGCTCCATTCTGGGAAGCAATTTGGATGGTCGAGGTCATAGGCTAGTTCTTAAATTAAATTGTGACTTGGTGGACACATATGAAAAAGGGTCAGTTGTGAATGTTAGTGCAGAAATATTTTATGATACAGGATATGCTGATGCATGTCTGTGCAAGCTAAAACAAGGGGGATGAAAATGAAATGCATAGACAACAGTTATACTAATGGAAAGGGGAAAAACAGGAAAGGTATGGTAAGCCAGAGCTTGTTTCCAGATGCGACCTGGGAGCACAAGAAAGTTAAGTGACTTGTTCAGGGTCACACAGTATGCAAGCAGGGGCTGTGGGATTCAAACCCAGGTCGCCAGGTTTGCAGCTCAGAGCCCTAAAATATTGCACTATACTGCTTCCTTACTAATACCTAGGAGAAGACAGCAAAATCAATTCCAAATGAGTCCTAGTTCTGTGACTGTTTGTAACACACAGGCAAATGAGATATGAGAGAGATATTGACTAAAAACTGACATAGGGGAGGCAGTATAGCACAGTGGGTTAAGGCTCTGAGCTGCAGACCTGGGTTTGAATCCCACAACTGCCTATATGCATACAGTAATCCTAATTAAATCACTTAATCTGGAAACAAGCTTCATTTTTTTTTTTTTTTATAAAGTTGTTTAACCAGGAGTAGCACACTAAGCTGAAAGCTTTTTTACAGGTGCAATCTGGGAGCACAGGGAAATTAAGTGATTTGCTCAGGGTCTCACAGCACGCAAGTGGAAGCTGTGGGATTCAAACACAGGTCTGGTCTGCTGGATAGCACCAGATTTGCAACTCAGAGCCTTAAACCACTGCACTATAATGCCTCTACTGGTTTAGTGTGCTACTCCTGGTTAAACAATGTTCCCTACATTATGGAGACCAAACTTGTTTTGAGAGACATCCCTAATATAATACATTTATAAAGGGCTGAAACCTGGCATACAATTTGGTGCACAGCCTAAATATCCCTACATAAGAACAGACAAGGAATATTTTGCCTCATCATGGGATATATCGGTGTATGAATGTAATGTATGTGGCCACATTCAAGGGGAGATGCTTTTATTCAACCTGTTATGGGAACAGAGTATGCGGGAAAGGATGGACATTTCAAGTAATATGGACACAGCTGAATTCATAGACGTGGGCAACTGTAAAAGTTTTTATGTAGGCAAAGCAAATTAGAAAGTTCTGAACAATAATAAGTGAACATTTGTGCAGTGATAGTGCTTTAGCAGTGTGCACATCTAAAGAAATAATCCTGGACATAACACTCACATTTATTACTGTGTAGAGGAGTCATTTGGCAGTATAAATTGTAAGCTCTTTCTCCTCCAGGACTGAATAAATGTTTCCAATTTTCTAAATTTTTAAAATGAAAGGAATATTTATTTCTCTCATACGGAACATGTATTGAATATCAATATTGGTAGATTTAGTTGCAAAAGAGGTATAGCTATTATGAATTTGATATAGCTAAATTAATTTATATAGATGACTGTCCTGTAGCTTCTAGTCAAGTACTTAATATTTTATGCAGTTTGATATATTTAATTGGAAGGTGAGGCTGTCGGGGTGTGCAAAGTCTAAGGTTCGAACTGAAGCTGAGCTGTGTTTTACTACTAGTTAAATGCCTGCCTCCGAGGAGTCTGGACACAACCGTGGTAGTAATTTAAGTTGGTAAGGAACAATTCATGAATGAAACAACAAACAGAAGTACAGCAAGTTAGCAACTGCAACCTCATGGAATTTCCATTGCCTGTACAGTGTTAGCTCAATGTATGTGGGTTTGAATTTTTAGCTGGAAGCTTGAAACTAGCATGCTGTTTTGAACAAGAGCTGTCCGATCCTGTAGCACTATATAATTAAATGCTGACGGAAGAAAGCACTACAGAAGGAATTACTTTCCTGCAGGGCATTCTGAGTCAGAATACCTGCAGGAAAGTAAGCAAATTTGGGTACTGTGCTATGATTTCAATGGTGTTTTTGTACTGTGCTGTCCCTTCAGTATAACCAGTCCTTCAGATAACTCTAATTTGGATGTATTTTACATCCAGAAATTAGCAAAAAACGTCCAAAAATGTAGTCTGTGGAGTCATTGACGTCCACTGACATTCCCCTTATTTAACGCTGACATCTGTTTTTTATTGCGTGGATGTCTTATGTTATTGTATGCCATGCTGGGAGCCCACCCCAGTGTGGCAAAAGTCTTGCCGCCAGGGGGTGCCCAATCCCCGTCGGCTTCACTTCCCTCCCGAAAAAAAATCCACATGCCATGCTGGGAGCTCACCCCAGCGTGGCAAAAGTCTTGTTTGTCAACGGGGGAGCCAAATCCCCCTTCAGCTTCACTGGCCCCCCAAAACTGCCTGGTGCCATGCCGGGAGCCCACCCCAGCATGGCAAAAGTCCCCCGTTTTCTTTCAAAAAGAGACCTGCAAGAAAAAAAACTTCCCTCATTGATTCTCTTGCCCGGTGCCCCCCTCCCCTAACCTGCACCCACCCTCAGCGTACCCCACCTTCCCACACCCCCACCTCACCCCATACTTACCTCCGGAGCCCAGCGTGATGATCTTCAGTGGACTGGGAACACATCTGCACTCTTCAAAGCCTACCGCGAACTGAAAAAATGACGGTAAGCTGTATAATGGCATTAATGGATTCTTTTCAACTTTGGTGCATATCTCATCCAATTTTGGGAATTTTTTCACCAAATTTTCAACATAGAGTTTTTGGGGCCCCACCTCATGAACTGTGACACTGTCATTTTGTTATTTGGTCCCGAAAGGTGATTTTGCAGTCACTGCGCGGAACCAGCTTTTAGGACTGATTAACGAAAGGACAGTGTCACAGTTCATGAGGTAGGCCTCCAAAAACCCTATGTTGAAAATTTGGTGAAAAAATTTCCCAAAATGACTGTTTTACAAGCATGTGTTGCGCAGTTCTTACGCACGCTTGTAACTTTCAGCATTTTTAATATTTTCACGCCAGATTTTCAGCAAGCCATTTTACTACACCTCCTTTTGAACAGTACAACTGTCATTTTTCACATCTTACCCGAAATGTGTACCTCAAGGGAATCAACAAAGTCCAAGAAGGTAGCATCTTTCAGAAAAAGAGATGTGCAAGAACAAGGGGGCACAATTTGAAGATAGAGGGGAATGGCTCAGAGGTAATGTGAGGAAGTATTTCTTCACAGAAAGGGTTGCAGATCCATGGAACAGCCTTCCTGAGGAGGTCGTGGAGTCAAAAACAGTGGGGGAATTCAAGAATGCATAGGACAGACATAAGGCAATTCTAGTGGGGGGTAGGAGGAAGTTAGCTGTTAGTTAACTAGGATCTGCAGTTTATCCATTAGGTAGGGAAATGGGCAGACTAGGTAGGCCAAGTGGTGCTTATCTGCCATCAAATTCTATGTTTCTATGATAGTGGCACCAACACACCGTTCTGACAAAAATAGAGTAACACACTGCTTATACAAGCAAAGACAGACCAGCATAACTTGTTTCTGTCATCACAATGTGCATCTGCTTCTTCACTTCCCTGCTTTCAATGGTGCTTGTTACCCAACCTGATCAGCAGATTTCTGTCAAAACAGTGTGCCAGTGCCGCTATTGTAAGTTTCCAGAAGGGTTCCTGTTATCTGCTGGGACCTCAACACTCCTCTAATATGGCAGACGAGCAGCTTCACCAGAGCCATTGGAGTCCACCCTCTAGCCCTCTCTAGTGCATATTTGAACTCTATGGTTGATATAGTCAAAGTACTGTTTCACTTCTGATTTTCTGTAGTAAAGGATTTCCTATGTCCTCATGCTAGAAAAGGATGCAAGCAAGTTCTACAGAGGGGGTTGAGGTTTGCTCGGTGTTACAGAAAAGTGTGGGTATAGAATTTTCCAGTGAGTCCACAGACATTACTCACCCATCACTTAACTGCTGATATGGAAATAGACCAGGGATAAAAATGTGGTCCATGGGAGTCAGCCCACGCAACTTTGAATTCAGACAGAAACAGTTCAGCTCCCCATGAATACTTGTGCCTAGGACACATCACAAGTATCTAAACAGGGCCAGAAAGTCTGGCACCAAGAAAGCCACAGATACACAAAATAATAATACACACAGTGTTGGAATTACAGGGGGCTTGCCAGGGCTCATCTCCCTTAGCTCTGACGTGAGCCTCTGTAGCTCAGACATCACTGCCTTTGACCTATAATGGGTAGGGGGGCTCAGTTTAAAGACTGGACTCTCGTAGTCCCCCAGCTCCCAAAGCTCATAAAGTGTAATTCCAGTGTTGAATACACAACTGATTTCTTTAAGGACACACCAATGGCCCTAAACTGCTTTAACCAGCCCACAAATGTTTCATGCCAGAACTTGATGTTTCATCAAGGTGTTGCAGCCAGAAGAGACCTTCCTGTTTTTATAGACAGGAACTATATAATGTGACTAAGCTAAAGTGTGTTGTACTGCTTTGCATAATACATAACTGCTGACAGTAGAAGTGCAAGTGCGTTTTGGAATGGCAGCTGTGGATTTTACGTACAGTTACTGAAGTACCTTTGATGTGAGTGCTGTCACTAGGTGATTAATAGAGGCATTTTTGGAAGGTCTAGTAAGATATGTTTTTTCTTAACCCTAACAGGGGTGCTAACAGCTTTCATTCATTTGTATTTTATGTGTACAATTAACCTTAACCATGCTGCACTGCATTAGTTGTGAAGACTGTGTACAGGAGCTGACTAATATTAAAGCAATAGGCAAGCTTACACTGACATTTGCAATTCCAGTGTTCTCCCCCACATAGGCATGCCTGACGCAACATGGGTATTCTGCTTGACATATTTCCTTGCCTTACTAAGATGATCATCAAATTCTTTGCATTAGCAAATTTGAGATAATTGACAAAAATCACAGGCTTTTTAAATATTATACTCAAATGATATATTCTCTAAGCAGTGTAGCCATTATGGTAATTTTCAGGGAATAGTAAGAGCCTTACAAGTGATCTGCATACATTTTCAGGCTTTGTCTTCATGAGCAGTTTAATTAACTTTATTTTTAATCACAAGCTGTATTGTCTTTCCTTCAGGGCCAACTGAAAGCATAAATTCTACTGTTCTTAGCTAATTGATGCGCAGATCATACTGCAGTTTAAGGGCATAATCGTCACATGTAGAACTGTAAGTGACTTGTGTAGGAAGCTTGAGAACAACGATTAATGCATTAAAAACTATAAAATATAACTCTCTTCTATGCATGTATTTCAAAGCTCTTAAAAGTATGTATTACACATCTAGGATGGTATTTTATAACATTTATTCACAGGTCTACCTATTAATCTATATGTAAACAAATTAATGTATTTGTCAGTTACCGGGGAGTTATTCTTGAGGTGCACTTCTTCGGATAGGATGATAAATTTAGGTCCCTTCTGCTCATCACTGGTGGCCAACCAGGTGGAAGTTAAAATACCATGGTGCTGTTTACTGAGCCATCAATCATTTATAATCCACAGAAGTGACATTACTTCAGCACATAACAGAGTATTAACTGAGCCATCAAGCATCAGTCACAGATGTTACATCATCAGGGTGGGGAACGCAATTCCTCATATCACTGATATCAGAGAGTAATTCAGGTCAACCATGACAGTGGTAGCCAGATATCCCTCCCAGTATAGCCAGATGTATCACAGGAAATCAATCAGATTGTCTGCGATATATGTGGATTTATGTAATAGCAGTGTAAATGATTCATAAATATCAAGGTTATTTTTGTTTGCCAAGCTCTTACAATGAAAATTTAGAATAGATGCCTGAAAGCATTTCATTCTGGATAGTGCTGTGCAGAATATGGAATTCCACTGGCAAAATTAGCATGGAATTATCATTCTCCACATGGAGTTTCTGCTGGAATTTCACTGGTTCTTCTGAGGAATTCCGCTTACTGTGATGCATGGAATAATATTCCATGGAATGTAATTTTTCTGTGGAAAATCATTCTGCGACTATTTTCTTCTGCAGAATTTCACCATTCCGTTTCTGGTGAAATTTAGTGGAATTTTAATGGAAGTTTGAGAATTCAACATTAACAGTATTGATAATAGCATCACCAAGGCCACTGTACATCTATTTGCCGATGAAACGGTACTCTACGTCAGCTGCGCTTCTACAGAGGCAGCATGCAAAGAATTACAGAGTTCAATCTACTCCAACACCAACTCCTAAGCAAAAAACTTCTGCTCAATGCAAAGAAAACAAAGGCAATGTTTTTCTCTCCCCACACGTATGCAGGACATTCAGTCACAAGTACGCTCCCACAAACATCCACTATCCTTGGTGAAAACCTTGAATTTGTCACAAAATTCAAACATCTGGGTGTCTGGCTCGACAGTAGACTTTCCTTCATAGAACATATGGAAGAACTACTAAAAAAACTTTGCCAAAGACTTGGGCTTTTTTTTTAGAATGAAACACTTTCTCACAAGTGATGCTAAGCTTAAACTGGTCCAGGCCACATTTCTTTCTGTAATCGACTATGCTGATTTCTTATACAGTCATTGCCCTGTCTCATACCTGGGAAAATTGGATACGATCTACCACAGGGCCTTGAGATATATCACAGGACTCCCATTCAGCGCCCACCATTGCTCCCTTTATGCAGCAGTTAGATGGACTTCACTTCAGTTCAGAAGGGACAGAAATGCTGCACTATGGATCTTCAGAGCTATTTCCAAGAAATCACCACAATATGTCTCGGGCTGCTTCGCACAAGTTACCTTAAGTAAATATGTCCTAAGAAGCTACTCTTCCATCATGCTCAAAGTGCCCAAAGTCAGTTCTCGCTTTGGAAGAACAGCCATTAGTTTTGTGCTGCCCTCCCTATGGAACAAGTTGCAGAAACTACTGAAACTGAGTATACCTAGATCCATTACGCCCTTTAAATCTGTCTACTCAAGGCTTATCGAGGAAAAATGCAACGGTCTTTGACACTAGTAGGAAAAATCCTCTTCCTTTCCTTCATCTCCGAGCCTGTCCCTTCCACCGACTATCTCGGCTAATTCCATGTCCTGCACTCCTGCTTTATTCTCACCTTTTTACCCATGTCAGCAAATAGTGCCCTATCGTTCCTCCCTTTCACATTCCCTACTCATTCATCACCTATTTCCACCCTCCCTCCCTACTTGCATCCCTCCCCTCTCTCTCTCTCTTTCTGTAAGCCCCGCCAACCATCACCTGCCTTGACCATTAATTACCTATTTTGTCACCCCTTCCTGCTTAGTAGCATCCCTCCCCCTCTTCTCTGTCCGAAGCACCACCTCCTTCATCTGCCCAGACCACTCACTGCCTATTTCCTCCACTTCTGACAATCCCCCTACACTTTATACATTAGTCACCACCTAATCTCTCTCCATGCCCAAATTCGTATTCTCCCAATTTCCTTATTTATATGTAAATATGTGAATTTGGGTAAATGGAACTTGCCTAATTCCACATATCCATGTGTTGAATGCCTTTATGCCTGTATAATCTGTTCCTTCATTGTGTTTTATTCTTTGCATTGTACTATATTTTTATGTAACTGATCTTGACCTAACCAGGTCCATCTTGCAAATGAGCTCTGCTCAATTATGTTCACCTGGATAAATAAAGATTTGATTGGTTTTGATTGATTGATTTCATTTTACTGGAATTTGAAAATTCTGCACAGAACCAATTCTGGGACTTGGTTGTACTTAGTCTTATTAATTAAGCAAAAAGACATAACCAGGGGTTAGATTAAGAGTTAATCTTTCACAGCTGCTGCTAGCTCTGACATCAGCTGCAGGGGATTCTGGGATTTCTGTTGACAGCAAATGTCAGCTTAGGAGTCAGCAGGATCAGCCAGATGCGATCTTCTATACTGCAGTGTACAGTTATATAAAAAAATAAACAAATGTTGCACACAAAGAACACACACTGGGACCTGCCCCCCTCTTGGGTGTGAGGCTCTTAGTGCTGACTGTTCCCCTTTAAAGCAGTTCAGAGGGTGCAATGAAGCACAGTCAAAATGATCAGGGCTGGGGGAAGACAGGAGCTGTGGGGAGAGGCTTGATTTTCTCTTTACCAAAGAGTGCTGGTGGGATCAAACATTCAAAGATGGTTGATCTGGTATCCTCCAGCAGGACAAAGGGAGATGTCCCAAAGTTCAGAGACAGTAAATTCACTAAGGATAGGAGGTACTTCTTTCTTTTTTTTTTCCCCAATTTTTTTCCCTCTGGTCACAGTTCTAGGAGCATCTCTCAGGCATCCAACCTTATTCTACCCTGCCTGAAGTCTCCCCGACCGAACCCTCCACTCCTCCACTCCCGCTTCACAGCTGGCACCCTCAGCTTAACCCCTCTGGGGTGGGGCCGCCCCTCCTACCTTGGGCACTCTTAACTTTGTAGATTCCAGCAGCTGATGTTGGCCCTGGGCAGAGGATCTTGTGAAGGCTGGTTGAGTTAGACCTGGTTGTGGGCATGGGGATTGGTGCTGTCGCCTACCCTTAGAACCGGGGTTTTCCTGTATTCCGTTGTGCACGACCCCCTTCCCATGTGTGTGCACTCCCTGATGCACTGGCACATAGCTACCCTGTCAGCATCAGTCGCACTATTATATGTAGCTCTGCACTATTGCAGCACTCCCCAGTCTCCACCAGGGGCAGCCGGAGCGCCAAGCTCCCTGATGCCCTCCCCCCCAGGACAGGAGAGCAGCCCAGCGGGCACTCAATCCAGTCCCTTCCCTGCTGACCCCCAGCACCCGAGCTTGCTCCTGAACTCGGGTCACTGGCATGGCGCGAGGTGTGGCATCCAGCACCTCAACCATCAGTGCCACCGGGCCAACCCTAGAGGTATTTCTTTCTGAAGAAGGTGGTGAATCTATTGCAAACCTGCAGCAGAGACCGTGGACATGCAGACAGTACAGGTTTCCAAATTAAGCTTCAACAAATTTCTGCTCGTCAATGAATCACTGGATACCCAAAGTAGTATTTATTTAGCTTTTGTTAATCAGGTACATACACTATTACAGTATATTTTCAGGCATGAACTGAGTGGCTACAGTCTCTGCTGGTAGGATAGCCAGTGTGTTCACTACCTTCAAGGGGGGGTTGGACCAAGAGGGATAGAACCCCATGTGGACAACAGGTTCCAGGGCAGATAGTGCATTATGGGCAGACTAGATGGACCCTTAGTCTTTTTCTGCCATCATTGTCTGTTTCTATGTTACAGTAAGGTAAAGACATAATAAGGGTGCCACTGCATGTAACAAGCTAAAGATATGATCACATATCAGCACTCAGAATCACTGGGCCCCACATGCATGAAAGTGTAGAAAGAGCATGATAAACTGTTGGAAATGTGGCACGCAGCTACACGGCACACAAGGCACTCACAGAATGCAGTATGCATGAATGACCATGCAGGACACACA
Source organism: Neoceratodus forsteri (assembly GCA_016271365.2). NCBI lineage: Eukaryota > Metazoa > Chordata > Ceratodontiformes > Ceratodontidae > Neoceratodus > Neoceratodus forsteri. The sequence continues at coordinate 93,104,477 of CM028136.1, forward strand.
GACCCAGGAGGCAGGATGACAGGAGACATCTAGCAGCCCATGCAGTGCACAAAGGCTGGCCAAGGATACACGGACCCTCCCCCTTGACACCACCATATAAGGGCATGTGCACTGCCCTGTGCAGTATTGTGGAAGTGACTAGAATGTAGGAGCAGAATGCTTAGATCATGGTAGATAGTGGCAGGAGCACGGAGAAGCCCACACCATGACCAGCCCAGCCAGACAGGGCAGCCCATGCAGGTGGACAGTGTCATGGACATGTCCACTCTCAAGTTGTTGCATGGCGCCATGCAACAAATTTCTCCAGTGGCCTGGTGGCATCCATAGTCAGTGACATACGGATGCATTATGCCAAGCTGTACGGGGCACATTCCCAGTCCACGGCCCGGAGGTAAATGCATGACTGTGGCTAGACCTCCAGTCTGGTGTGAATTCTGCTGGTCCTAAAGCACAGACACTGGCATCCACAAAGCACAAGTGGCAGGACCTGCATACAGCAGTAAAAAAGAAACTTGCCGCAGGCACACATGCATGCCAGAGCAGAGGAGGCCAATCACCCAGCAGTGACACACCACTAACACCATAGAGAGGATGGTGGTGGATATCCTAAAAGAGGTCAGTATCCAAGGGGAGGTTGAAGGTGTAGACACACTGGATGGTATGTATGCACTGTCAGGGTACGGGTACCCTAGGGAAGTCACTTCATGCATGGACTAACAGCCATGTGTTCCACCCACAGACACAGGCTCTGATGGATGCAGGGCTGCAGGGGCAATATCACACAGCCAGGACACAATGTACAGCATGTGTGACACGACGATGACTGGCATGAGGCATGAGGGGCAGAAGGAGAAAGGCACAGGTGGGTCTCTGGTACACCTGCACCCCAGCAACGGGCAACCTCAAGGCCTCCTCACAGACAGCCTAACAACCCCAAGTCCTCCATAGGTACCAAGCCCTCCACAGGTACCAAGCCGAAGACAGAGACACAGCAGGAGTCAGAGATGGACCTAGAAAGCACACAAGTGGCTCAGGATGGGGGGGACAGAGGAGCCAGTTGAGGTGGACAGAGGTCACAGCAGCTAGGTGTGCCAGCACACCCCAGGACAACAGGCATGGACCTCCAAAGACAGGGCAGTGGACAAGACCACATCCAGTGGCACAGAACAGGCATGCCAAGATACCATGGCTAGGGGAGGAATGACACTGACAAGCCCTGTGGATAGTGGTGACAAAGGCTCATCAACACAGGCTTCGGGCCACCCACATACAGCGCATAGCCATGGCATCATGGCAGCACAGTACAGGGAGCTGCAGCAGCTGGAGTAGGACATACTAGAGGCACAGCAGGCAACACAGATGTGCTGGTGGGCCTGACTGGGGATGTGCAGGCCATGCAGTGTGGGATCAACTGGCTGGCCCACCTCTATGAGAGGCTCGTGGACCACCTGGTCAGATGAGAGGTGCCTCATGGCTGGTCTGCTCACACCCTTCACCATGTGGCACATGCCCACACCCAGGTGTCTCCCGGCATGGCACTCTCTGACCGGGAACAGGATACCCACACATGGGACATGGAGAGCACCTTGGTGGAAGGGCCCCAGTGTGCATGCATGGCCCACATGTACACCACCACTACACAGAGCAGAGTGTTGCAGGGATATGACACAGACACCACATAGGAGGATGTGAACGTTCACCACAACAGCCACAGCATTGCAACCGATGATGCCTCTGAGGAGCAGCAGACAGTGTCCACCTCCATGGGCAGCTGCCAACGGGGTGACTCCCATTGACATGCACTGGTCAGGTGACTGGACACTGGTTTTCAGCATGCCTTCAAGCAAAGCCCAATGATACACAAGGGCAGTGAAAGTGCACAAGCACCAATCACATGTCATGTACAGCACATGCACGAAGTGTACATACCCTACATGCCCTTCCCAGAGACAGCAGGCTTTTTAGGCCAGTATGGTCCAAACACCAGAATTGCATCTTCAATAGGCTGATGGTCCTCTCAATGATGTTCTGTGTCTTCTTTTGGGCATGTTGTATGCCTCCTCTGTTGCGCTGTTCAGCACCAGGATAGGCATCATCAGGTATGGGTGAAGTGGGTATTCACTGTCACCTGTGCAGAGGACAGAACAAGCAGACAATTAGGTGCATTCAGTGAATGGTGTCGCGGTGCCACACATGTTGCACCCTATACTCATGCAACAACCAGCTGTCCAACCAACTGGCACATAGCAGGGCCCCAAGATGTGATACATTCAGTATGTATATGTTGAGGCAGGTGCCAGGGTACTTTGTACACATGTTCATGAATATACCACCCATCTCACACATGACCTGACAGTTCACATTGTGGAAGCCCTTTCTGTTCCTGTATGTTTCCTCATGCACAGCCAGTGACAGCATTCCAATATGTTTGCAGTCTAGTGTGTTGTATACATTTGGTATGGCATGCATGACATAGAAGGCCTGTTTAGTGACACGGACTTCAGTGTCTGCCATAGGGAACCTGATGTGTTCCTGCACATGGGCCAATAGGGCATCCATCTCCTGCGCCAATGCCTGTGACACGGAGAACTGACTTACACCGTTGGCATTGCCAAACACCCACTGAAATGACCCTGTTGCATAGTATGACAGGGTACATAACAGCTTGGTCTTGACAGTCATCGCCCTGGACCACCATGTCCATGGTGTAATGTTGTGTACCATGTCACATAGCTGTTTGATCATGGCCCAGTCGAACCTGAAGCATTTGATGTGTGTGTCCCGAAGCATGGCTGCATCCAGATGTGGTCTGAAGACACTTGGTCGTGGTCCAGCATGCCTCAGCCACTCCAGCTCCTCATCAAGCAGGTGCACATTCATCAGAAGGCCAGGACACATCCTATTGCACCACTGCAGATACCTGTTTACCTGTACTTGTATTGCCTCAGCCCCTTTATGTGGCCCAGGACACCTGTGTGTATCTTTAAGAGGGTGTGGGAAGGGGCATGTGTGTGCTGACATTACCTGTGTGGGTTTCACGTGCACACACATAATGTGAGGTGATGAAGATGGCCACAGCTGAGGGGGAGCTCTGCTGTGTCTGTGCCACAGGTTGGGCATCTGGGGTTGTACCCCAAGAAACTCTGGAGGGTATCTGAGGACACCATCTTGGACCACCCCTGTGGGGACAGCCTGTGGAGGCTGGATGCACTGATAAAGTATGTGTCTGGCCTGTTGGGTGCACTGTGGGGCACTGGGGTGTGTGTGTTCTCCATGGTGCTGATGGTTGTTTCCCATCTCATCTCATCCCTCACAGGATCACCTAGGCCTGCCTCACAAGCTGGTTCTGACATGTGTGGAGCAATCAGATGGAGCCCCCTGTGTTGTGTGGGCACTGCTACATTGGATGAGATGGCAGCAGGTCAACCTGAACTATGGGTGGGCACAGACAACATGATGTACAAGTCAGACTTCTGTGTGATGTGGCAGGTGGTGGTGCCATTCATGGTGGCACCACCTGTGCCCACTGAGTCTGCATCCATCTGCAGGGTGTGCATCGCATCACCCTGTGTGGAATGCGAGGGTACCATGGATGTTGGGTTCCATCAGTGGCAGTGGCATCACCTGTGCCTCGGGGGGGATTACCTTCATATGTGTTCACCACCCTCCATTACCAGCTGGCCATAATTGGCCCCAGACACATCTTCTGACTATTGCACATGGTGTGTTTGTGTGGCCAGGCACTGGGGTTGGTATGTATGTGTGGGGTCACTGTAGCAGCAGTTCTGGTCTTTGTGGCCAGCTGCTTCCACTTCTCCCCATCAACTTATACCTATACCTGGTTAAACAACTAAATAAAAAAAAAAAAAAACTTGCACACCTCTCAGAACATGTTTTATGGCATGTCCCCATTGTGGGTTGTTTCGCCATGTGCACCTGGATCCACATCCCATCTTCTGGGTTGGACGGGTGTGTGGTGTTACTATCATGGGGTTACAGGGTACAACTGTGCTGCTGTGTGCGCTTGGTTACCTGACACACTGTGCAGACATCTATGGCAGCCCTCCACCTGCCATAAGTGTATGCTCCTTTCACCACACATGCCTGCTTGTCATACCTAGTGTCATTCATGCACATAAGGATGTGCTGTGCACAGCGCTACATGGCCACACCCCTGCATACACTCCAAGCTCAACGGCTGGACCACTTCTGGTGGGTTGCCTTCATGCACTCCCATACGTGCTTCATGCATGCCTGTCTGGAGAGCCATCCATGTGAATTGTGCATATGTCCTTGCGCACATGCACGCTGCATAGTCGTCATGTTTAGGGCCCATTATTCAGAACAAATATGAATAGAAGAGTTGGTAGAGAACCCCTTGAAAGGAGATCTGTGTTTACTCAACATGCCTGTGTTTCCTGCAGAAGCTGATTCTCATATACTGGTTCCCATTCTGTTATTTTTTCATCTTTACTGACCTTTTAGGAAACACAGTGGTTGTTTCTGATTCCCACACTACAGGTAAGGACCGTTGCAGAACTGTATGATGTACAGTAGTTCATATCCTTGCTCAGCTCTTCTCTTGTTCTCACCATATATCTGTGTACTACTAGAGAACTCTGTGTCTGAAAGGGATGTACACTACATCACATAGTTCTAAAATAGCACTGACCACTGCTATATAAATCAGGAATACTCAGTGTGTTTACTAGATAGACAGCAAAGATAGTACCATAAAATGGGTGGACATGATGGATTCTGGAGACCATTACAACCCTAAATTGCTACTCTAGATAGAGAGCAAAGATGGTACCACACAATGGGTGGACATGATGGACCTTGGAGACCATTGCAACCCTAAATCGCTATGCTAATATGTTAACAGTGCTGAGCCATGCATCATCATACAGTATAATGGCTTTGCATTTGTGTCCCAAATACAGCACATTATAAACTGTATGGACAGGTACGGATGTAAAACTGTCACCCCTAGAAAGGATGAATCACAAGTAGAGGAATGAGTGCCTTTTTGGAGGCCTAGCTTATTAAAGCAAAACCCTTAAAATCTTGTACCACAAGGAGGGGTAATCAAAAATCCCATAAAACTGTTATTTATTAGAAGCAAGATTGAAAAAAAATACACTATTCGCTTTCTGTTCCATCTGTTTAACAGGAAAATGTTTTCTTCCACTCAAAGTAATCCCGACCATGATTTATGTTGCATCCTCTCATTCTTAGTGATGAAGAAAATTGGTACAGTCAAAATTAATTTTTCTCGGCATGAGCAGCCAATTTGCTATGCTGTTTGCTTTGCAATTAGACATGGCCCCTTCCCATTCATCTCATAGCATTTCACTGCGTAAGGCTTTATATTTTGTTTTCTGGTAGTTTGTCAATCTACCAACCTCTGGGCTCATTACTTCTCCTCCCCTGAAATCTTTTTGAGGCATATGTTGCTTGCTGACCTACTTTAACTCTTTTTTACAAGATTTTGCCATCAGAATGTTTTGCCCTGAAAACATTAGAGTATTTCCCAGACCAGGTATTTTTTTTTTACATCAAGGTTTCTCCATGTAAAGAAGAAACTTTATTATTTCAAATATATAAACTGGGCTTGCATTTCAAGCATTAGAAATAATGTGTCTTTTTTCATGCTGCTTATGATGCCTCTACAATAAACCTCCACAATGAGATAAAGAACCCAATTAAAATTAACATATCAGCACAGAAACCATTTTTTATCAAATAACTCATTTACAGATCACTGATTTTTTGCAGGATTTGTGAAACACAATTAAGATGCGCTGAAGCAGTAGGAATGATTGACTGGGTGCTTCATGGTGTAACACCCCTTTGTCAGGGGACCCATGCAATAAGACATGACATGGTGTACTTTGCTGTGCAATAATGGTACACTTTGAGGATTCAGGCAAAAGGTAGCCCTGAGGGCCTTCCTCACACAAGAAGTACCATTATCTAATAATTGGACACACCTTGGAGTGTCTTATTACAATTGTAAAGTGGTTCCCCTTTTTATCTAAAAAAAAAATGAGTATTGAGGTTTAGAAAGTTATGTATTTCTGAACTGTGTGAATGTGTTGGAATAATGCATGGTCATGTGATCATATCTGACCAATTAAAGGGGCACTGTCAACCCCCTTAGGTCTCAAAGTGTCCCTAGTTTAAAAAACAAATTTTACGATTGCCAGCATTCTGTAAAGACTGCTGATGTAGCCAGTAGTTTGATTCTGATTCTTGTTTTCTTTAAAAAAGTGAAAAACAGACTGCCCACCATACTAGTGTTACCACACAAAAACAGGTTTGTTTACATTCCTTGATCAGCTCCAGTCGCATCTTTTCTGGACTTGGGAACACCCACAACACAATCTAACCATTCGTGATGCATTTGGAGTTCAGGAGGCTATTGCATCATGAGTAACTGCATTGTTTGGGGGGTGTTTCTAATGCTCAAGAAGTATGCAGTAAGAACCGTCCCAGGATTATAAACAAAACAAGGTTGTTTATAAATATACATTAGCATGCATTTCAGTTTTACTAAACAAGGAGACAGACAAAACAAACAGTAACATCAATGCATTTTGGAGAAGGCAAGCCATTATAAAATGTAGGTTTTTAACTAGAAATAATATGATGAAAAACAGGTTCACAGTGCTCCTTTAAATGTATTGATTTATCTTACCCATTTTATAATCACTAGTACTGCATGATAAACTACTCAAATGTTTAAGGGGGATCTTTCCCATTCTACAGTTTTTTAATTTTGCCCACCACCTAACATTTGTACTTCTTTTTCTCCCATGTAACCCACCCCAACAATTTGGTTTAATGAGGCTACATACTTCCTCTAGGCAGGCAAGTGGGAGTATGATGTTGTTTGGCAACAAATGCAAATGCCTTGCCATGACTGACTGGCAATGGGGCATGAATACTGCAGCCTGTGCCCTCTCACCTCAGAAGTGGAGGGCCTCACTTCTGCAAAGTGAAGGGGCACCAGACGGCTCCCAAGTGGGATGTGGTGGCTGTGTGCCAAAATGGTCAGTGCAGAGTGCTGCTGCAGAAACACTGGCATACGGTCAAGTCATCGCCGTCTTTTTTGCCCCGGATAATATCTTGCCTTTTGTCCACTCTGTATTTTGACTGTGATGTTCAGTCCGGGGACTTTTAGTCCGTACATGGGCCAGGCACTGAGTTAAAAATGTTTGACCTAATTTGTCTTACATTAGATTGATTTGAACAGAAAGAGTTATTACCTACTGCATCTGTACCCCCACTCTCTTGACAAACATCTGTTAATTTTGCACTCTAACATGCACCCAGTTCCCTCTTCAATGCTGCAGTGCTATTTACCCCAGTCATGTTCTCTGGAAGTGAATTCTAAAGTCAGATAACCCTGTAAGTGAAACAAAAATGCTTCTTGCTTATGTTCCTGAAAACTCGCATCTTCAGACTGTCCCTGTCACCACTGAGGTAACCATGATCAACTGGCCCAGAGGCATTTTTCCTTATTTACCATTGTGTATCTTTCGATGTGGCCTATGCATATATACCTGCTGGGTATGTGTGAGTTGCATGTACCCAGTCAGCATAGCTATACACCTGTGGACAGGCACAGGGTGTGCAGTATGCACAACTACATGCACCCACAGGGCACCTGTTCATGGTCCCGCCCCCTGGTGCAGCTGTGTGGGGGGAGGATCAAGGGACCTAGACAGGCATCCAATTGGATGCCTGTCCTGGGTCCAGAAGTGGATCTCCTGCTGTGCATGAGCAGGTGATCCTGGGAAGACCTGGGGTTCTATCAGTGTCACGATATGGGAGAGTGTCCGTATGGCTGCCCCCAGCCCTCCCTCTCAGCCCAGTGGGCTGGAGCAGGAGGGTGGAGGGTGTTCCAGTCCTGCTGCAGCTGGTGGGTGCCCTTTATGTAGTACTAGTAGTAGTAGTAGTAGTAGTAGTAGGAGTAGTAGTAAACATTTTTATTTTTATACAGGATTTGCAAACTTTAGGTCAAAAATACCTATTTTCAGAGTTGTCCTGTGTGAAGGTAAACAATTTACAATAAATTATCAGACGTTAACATAACTATACATATAAAGTACTCATTCAAAGATAACACACAAATACATTACTTTTATTGTACAAAACAATATAAATTTAAATAGACAAACACCTCACAATCATTTAAAAACCTCATTTAAAAACAAGTACATTCAGTAAAAAATACATAATTTAAACCTCTTTTAAACTGGGATAAATTTGTTACTTTTCTTAACTGAGGGGGGATTTTATTCCAAATTATTGCCACCTGTGCCTTATATGTCATGGTTCCGTATGTTGTATTTATTTTCGGAAATATGTGACCCCTATACTTGACATCTCTTAAAACATGAGAATAACTTTTGCTATCTGAGAACAAATCTAAATTTCCATTCCAGGGCTCCCCCTGCCGTATCATGCACCCCCAGTGCCCAGCAGTCTTTGCCTCTGTGAATGGCACAGAGTGCATGCACGCTCACTGATATGTCCCCAGATCACATGTGGCACATAGCTGCTTGACTGGCTAGGGAATTGTGTGCACAAAGGGCTCATGCCCCAGCTGTGAATGCTGCTGGATTCCCACTGCACGGCATTCTAATTTAGGGTTTCCTAAGCGCCTCAGATACATGGCATGCAGGCAATCCAATGCTTTGTGCATTGCATTCACATCTCTCTTAGCATATTTTCTGTAATGAAAACAAGCTAAGATCAGCTATATCCCTCTCCAGTTTGTCAATATCTTGTCTACAATATAGTGACCAGAACTCAGCACCATACTCTAGACATACCTGTAAAGGGGCAATATTATTTCCTACGACTGGCTACAGAGTTTTAATGCTTCCATTCAGTTCAATTCAGTTTATTAACAGCAAACTGAGAGAATACTCTTTTACAGCTATGTCCACAATACAATAAAATATTATATAAATGATCAGAAAAAAAAATAAAGCAATATTGGTGAATACAATAAAAGTTACCACAAGTTTACAAATAGATACAGACCACTTCAGCAGTTTAGTAAAATTGTAATTAGGTAGGTAGTTCAAATATTTACTTGTAACATTCATAGTCTTTGTACATACATGATTAGTCAGTGCTATAAATTTTGAAAAAAACAGAATAAAGGGCTGGATTGTCAAAGTTCAGGAAAATCCTGCAGCTGCGGGAAAAATTTGGCACAAGTGGATTGCCACTTGTGGAATTATAGTTTTCCATGCAGCTACAGTATTCTCAAAAGTGGAGCCAGTTTATGACCGGCCCATGATTTACGGCAGCGTGGGGGGGGAGGTTTCCCCATAGTTGCAGAAAAATGTTACGGCTGGTAGGACCAGTTGTGACATCTTGCACAGCTGTGGCAGATGAGAATACCAATCTTCACAGCTGTGGAGATTTTGGTCCACAATTAGACTTGCCGAGTGGGACTTAGTTTCCTGTCATTTTCAGAATCCAGCCCAAGTTTGCAACTCCAGAAATCTCTTCAGGAAAATCCAGGTTTGAGTGATAGAATAATTAAAGTTTTCTCAGAATCATGCTTGCTGTTCAAGCCACCTTGGCAGAATGATTAACGCTGTTCAGGTCATTTGTATCTATAAACCCTCCCTTCCTTCTATGACTGTTGCTTCAAGTACTTTGTCTCCGGATTCATGTTGCTGCACTTGGTTACTGTGATCAATGTATGTTATCTTGCAGTTGTTAAGTTAACTCATTTGCCGTTGATGTGTGTGTTTAGCTGTAACAAGTCCTACTGTGATTTTCTTCTACCCTTCTCAGTGTTTACTGACCCTCCAATTTCCTGCCATCTGCATATATAGATTCCCAGCTACCAAGTCCATTATCCAAGAGTGCTGGTTAAATACTGAATGCTGCTGCACCCTACCCCCACAGGGGGTCCACTCAGATGCAAGCCCCATAAACAACCCCTCTGCTTCTTGTCATATAGCCTTGTGTGAACCCAGTCTCTCTTGGCTGGACATGCTTAGACAGTTTCAAGGTGTACATTTTTTCAGCTAACCTGCGTGGTACTGCTCTGTATTGAGTGCATTACTAAATTATTTATTTCAAAGTATTTGACCAGGAAAAGCAACCTGAGCTGAGAACAATGTGGTTTGAGATGGAGCCTACAGGAAAAGGAAAGGGAGCACAACAATAATGAAGAAAAAGAGCAAATGGAGTAAAACATGAGGTAAAGTATATGAGCAATATAGGTAATCAAGTACAGGCATTGAAGGACAGTAAAGACCAAAAAAGTAATACAGTGATGGGTAGTATGGGACAGCGCAACATAAATAAATAAATAAGAAAGTTACAAGGAGGCCCGCATGATCAGCAGCAAAACATCAGTAAGCAAAGCCCCAGAAATTCTGTGATTTCACAGCCGTAGAATATGCCACAGAACTGGCATCTTGCTGCAAAATATACTATATGTAGTGCCACAGAATTCATTGTTCCTGATCATTGTTCATTAAAATGTACAGTTGTTTTCCTGGTGCCTGTGTCTCTTCCCCTCCTTGTTTATCCTGAATCCCCTACCCTATGCTCAACATGTGATGCCATCAGCATCACATCATTATTACGTTTGCTTGCGCTTGCACAGGAAACATTTTGTTTTGTAGGAATGACATTTCAGAGGTGTGCTACTGCTGAACCCATTGCAGTTCAATCTACAAGGGGCTGGGCACCACAGACCAATGACCAGACACTGTAGTGATGACACTACTCACTGCTTGCAGGACAGAAACTTCTTGTACTTGAAAGCACATTAGCCACTCCTATCAGACAGTGACTGGCTGCTTTTATTTACATGAGACCACCCAGCAACCAGCTGAGTGTTCTGGTATGTAGAAGAAAACCCTCCCACTCCCTCCCTCTGTGTGTGCTGTCCCAACCCCACACTCTGTTCCCCATCCCGGTATAAATAAATAAAAAAAACCAAAAACACCCTCACCTTCTGTTCAATCCCACTCCCTCCTTCTGAGTGCTATCCCATCCCCACCCTTCATTTTCTGTCCAGGATTGAGCTCCAAATAAATGATAATTAGTTGAGCTGCTCAACTTATTCTCCTTCATTTGGAGCTCAAGCCTGGAGCAGAACAGCAGTAAAGCCATCCTGCTCTGAGTCCTCCCCATTTTATTTCTTTATACTGGAACAGAGAATGGAGGGTGGGGTGGGCAGCACACAGAGGGATAGAGCGGAGTTTTTTTTTTTTTTTATACTGGATGGAGAATGGAGAGTGGCGAATCACACACTGAGGGAAGGTGCAGGAGTTTTTTTTTCATCTATACCGGGATGAGGAATGGAGAGTGGGGTGGGACAGCACACAGAGGGAGGGAAGGGGAGGGTTTACTTCTACATACTGGGGCAGGGAATGAAGGGTGGAGCTCATTATGCATCCTGCCACACACACCAAGCAAGCAAACATTCAGCATTGATGACAAATGCTTATTTAGTTAATGGTAAGACTGTATTCTGACACAGAAATGAATACAGAATGCCACATAAATTAACATACTGTACTCTAGCAGACTAGGAGCCTTGCCACATAAATTAGGACTGAAGTATACCTGTCACTTCTCCTCCTGAACCTTCTGTCTTTTTTATGGCTGAGTGGGTAAAGCCCTGCAGTTGTTTTGGGAAGGCTAGAAGAGAGTAAAAGGACTGTGGAAGCATGTGCCTGGATATTGCTCCGGTGTGCTTCCACAGTAATGTGGTCATGTCCACAGTCTTTGCTTTTCGCCATCCCTCCCCTCCATGGACTGCACAGGCACACACCCCTTCCCAGGGCGCTATTTTGTTTTTGCCTGTAACTTCTGTAGTTGCAGGCGAAAACAAAAGAGGCCGCCATGCCCAAGGTGGCCACCAAAAGCTCACTGTGCATGCGTGAATATCACATATGCGCACTTAGGTCATGGTGGCCATCTTGGGCATAGCGCACTCTAAATCAATGTGCATGCACAGCAGACTCACCACTCTGAAGCAGCCATGTTGGCTCTGATCAGAACTTATTTTCAGAGTTTCTCCTGCCCCTCCCATGCCCATGACCCTTTAATTCTTGACTGACTGTGCTCTTGGCCCTCAGTCTGCTCTCTATTCAGTGCGATGCTTAATTTATCCATTCTAGCACACATTGGTCAATGTAGATAGGAATCGCATTAATATTCTGTTCATTTAAACCAATATAATTTGTCATACTGTTGTTACTTCATGTGAAGCTTCTTATTCTCATCACATGACCTGTCTATATTTTGCACTTTGTAATTTGTATTTTCACACTTCGAATGTTTGTAATGCCTGTATGTCTGTACACCCATTCCCCCCTTCCCCAGGTTGCACCTGGAAATGAGCCTTGGCTCAGTGTGCCTTTCCTGGTTACCAAAATTTTAAATAAATAAACAAGTAATTGTCACGGACAACTATGGGCCCTGGTGGTAAGCCTTGTCCAGCATTATGTAGGCGTGGAGACTTACACAAGGGTTAGGAGCACAAGTAGATACACTTATGTGGTCATGGAGTAGAGTAGAGGAAGAACAGGATGAGCAGATGGGAAGGCAGAGCTTTGCCCCAAGGCATGGGAGCCTGTATGCAAAGGTGACCTGATCAGCAGTGCATTTTTATGGGGAGAGGAGTGTGCCTTGGAGTCACAGAAGAGAAAAGAGGGCAGAAGTGGACAAGACAGCAAGGAGTTGAAGTATGAGGGTGGTGTTCTAAACCTTAATTTAAAGATAAGGGGGCACAGTGAGAGACATCTAACCTCTAGAGAGGGGAAGGAAAGGAAAAGGTAGAAGGACTTGTGGTGGGTGTGAGAAGAGCTTTCAAGGTCAAAATGACAGAATGAAATAAGGGATCTAGTCTAGCAAAGGTGAATTCTGAAGCAGAACTACATGTATATTCAACATTTCCATAGTCACATACCAGAATGATGATTTTTACAAGATCTTGTGGCATGCAGGGAGTGGAATACCTGCTTTGTTCCTGTATCAATCAATCTAAATCTTTATTTATCAATCAAAATGTGCACCACGTTTAAGGTGGAGTGGATGGTGTCAATGTACCAGGGGAAGTCAAGATGATGAGCAGACCAAACAACAAGGTATTTGAAGGTGGTAACTTCTTTTAGTGGAAGCCATCCAGGGTTGAGAAGACCAGCATAGATTGAGGTTTGGTCAGTTGCTTCCTGGTGCCAAGGGTCCCAGAGACTATTCTGTTGGTATTGAGAGTATACAGATTTGTATGGAACCAACTTTTTACACTGTTATAGTCACAGTGGAATTGTGTACTCAAAACAGATTCAAAGTGACCACAGGTAAAAGACACAGTCATCCACATACACATGGATGTGCAAAGAGACACATGCACTGGGGAGCTTATTAAGAAAATTCAAGAATAGGATCTGGCAAAGATGTCATCTTGGGTTACACCAGGTCGACAAAGATGGTGAGGTGAGCATGCCCAGATTCATCCCCTTCCAGATGATATCAGTGAGTCTGAGTAGTGAGGACTTAGTGGAATGGGGTTTCCTAAATCAAAAATGGAATTGGGTAAGGAAGGAGAAGAAGTTGAGGAAAGTGAAACATTAGGAGAGAGGGAGGCATTCCAGGAGTTTAACCAGGGCTGGGAGAAGGGAGATGGGGCAATATATTTTAAAGGCAGAAAATTCCTCACCTTTAAGAAGAGGGATGTCTTTGGCCCCCTTTCAGACAAGAATTATAGCAGAGACAAATCAGAAGTTGGGGAGGTCAAAGATAGGAGATGCCAAAGCTAGAGCAGATAGATAGCAAAGTTTGGGGTCAAGTCCATCATGGCTGTTACCTTTTGAGGGGTTGTGTGCAAACAAGGCCATGTGGGTAGCAGAAAGAGTGGTAGAGCAGAAGGAGAAAATGGGTAAGATGCACTAGAGTGGAGGGAAGAGGAGGAGTCTATTATTTATTTATTTAAAATTTGGTAACCAGGAAAAGCACACTGACCCAAGGCTCGTTTCCAGGTCTGACCTGGGGAAAGGGTACAAAGTGGGAGTAAAATATGTGCATAATAAAAATAATGACAGTTAGATAGTATATAATATTTGGTAACATATCAGGTAGCATACATAGATAACACATAGACATAAAACCCTTGCAAAATAATATTGCAATAATCTTACTATCTCTCTATATATCTCTCTAAATAAAACATTGCTCTTGTTTTAAATACTTATCACAGGAGCTATGAATAATTCCACACAATGCAGGACAGCAGCAGCAATAGCCAACAGAAATGCTGGGGAACATCAGGCTGCTGGCGAGGGTGCAGCATAGGGCAACAAAAATTATTGAGGATCTGGGGGAATTGCCATATGAGGGCAGACTGAGGGAGTTGAACATTTACTCACTGGAGGAAAGGAGGGACAGGAAGACATGATTAAGACCTTCAAATACATGAAAGAGATTACCAAGATGGACACAGAGGGTCTATTCAGGAGGAGGGTGGGGAGAGACACTAGGGGCCATGACATGGGATTAGAGGGGGTAGATTCAGGAGGGAGGTGAGGAAGCATTTCTTTATGGAAAGGGTGGTGGTCAAGTGGAATGCTCTACCAGCAGAAGTGGTGGCATATGGCCTGTGAATGCTTCAAAGTGGGATAGGGAGGCAAAGGGAGGGTCAGAGAAGGGGCAGCTGCTGAATTGGGGTGTTAGCTGCAAACTGAGCAGACTTGATAGATTATGATGGCCTTTTCTGCTGGCAATGTTCGTATGTTCATAAGATGTTTTTTCCTGGCAGTTTGAATTCTGCATCCCGATTGCTGTACCAGAACTTTACCAATTTCTTTCTTGAGGCCAGTCTGCAGGTGCAACAAAATAGAACATTCTGTCCCAGGGCTGGTCTCCTGTTGACAGTTCTGTTAACAAGCTTGTGGAGGTCAAAATACATCTACAGGTCAAACCCCTGTGTTTGAAATTGATATTTCTAATAAACCCAAATAGTTTCACTTCAACAGTATAATTATATGCATTTGCAAACCAAGGGATTCCAGTTTTACGTAAAGATTCACAAATAGTTTTTTAAAACCACAGAGAAGCAAGGGGAGAAAGAAAGAATAAAAACAAGTGAAGGAAGGGAGATAACAGGGGCAAACTGTGGGACCATCAGAGTGGCCAGTTCACAGGTGCCACAAGAAAATTTCATTGTGCAGTCAGACAGGCAAGTGACAGAAAAGGAGAGGACAAAATAAATATTTGCTTTTAATTCTGTCTGCATAACAGATAGGACAGGGTCCTACCCAACCACAACACAAGGACATGCCCAGAGGATATGCAAAGGACCCATCACAACAGCCTGACATCTCCAGCAGTTATCACTGGACAAGAGTGCCAGGGAATAAAACCTGGCCAGGGTATGATATCACATGTGGAGGATTTTGTTCTAAATAAGATTTCTCAAGTCAGGGAAAGAGAGCGGTACCAATTTCCACAAGTGGGCCCAGTGGCTTTCAGATATATCAGAACCTATGGACAGTGACCATTTCCACCTAGCACTATCTGAGGGGTCTGGAGCTTGCTGCAGTATAGCCCTTTATATCAAAACCACCCTGCTGCTTGATGCTTTGAGCCAGGAGTGCAAAGCTGGAAGCGAGTGCACCGGTGGTTTCAAATGGGAGCTGTTTATAGGCATGTATGGCACTGCGTATTTGGAGAAATTTCCAAAAATATGAGTTGGGGAGGCCATAATGACTCCATAGGTTTTCAATAGAATCCAGGCAAGAGGTATTAGCCTTACACAAGTCTTGCAGCTTCTGAATCCCTTGCGTCCACCAGGATTCCCAGCAGGTGTGCTGTCCCCCCAAAGTCATTAAGAAGTTCATCCAAAGAGGAAACATTGCCTGGGATATCAGAGGGATCTGAAGCCAAAATCCCAGCTTCTTCCAGGTCTGGAAGGAGGAGAATGTTGGTTCTGACTTTCTAAAGGCAAGGAGGGGTCCACACAGGTGCACCAGTGGGTCAGCCGACTGGCCCATGTCCAGTTCAATGGCAACCCAAAGGGGTAGGATCCCAGAGGAATGAAGGAGTAACCACTGGAAAGTCTGTGCACACCAGAAAGTGATGTAATAGACATAAAACCAGGGTAGCCTTCAGCCACCCTTTTCCAGATTGTCTGACTCAGAATAGAGGATTGCACTCCATGCTAGCAGTCCATGGTGCAGCCATCTGGGGGATGTGCTGTTCCCCTCACAGAACCAAAAAGAAACAATAATGCAGCACACTCACCAAGGCGGACACAGATCCAAATATAACTGCAAAAATACCTTTTATTTAGCCAAATAGCACTTGGGACCAATGACAGCAAATGAATACCAGGCTGAGGCTAGCACCCCAATTTCTTTTGCATAAATATTCATTTTTGTCCTGTTACTGTACTTTATGAAACCCACTTATGACAAAACACTAAGAGAAAAAGTAGGAAAAACTAAAGTTTATAACATTAATTAGAAAAGATAGAAGAAACTTGCACCACGGTTGTCCCTTGAATTTCAAAGTTGTAATTCCCTGCCTCCAATGACCTCTTCAAAAACTATGGAATCTAATTCTGTGCTTCCTTTATCTAAAGTAAGGGGAATGAAAAAATTATAAATGGTATTGTCCAACTGATGTTTTAGTTCCTTAATCGCATATAGGCAGGGCCCCTAGTGCTCTGCGGCAGAATTTTCTGATTTCTGCTGCAGGGTTCCTGGGCTTCTGCAGCAGTATTTTCTGATTTCTGCAGCATGATTTATTCATTTCTGTGGCAGAATGCAGCCCTGCCATTGACTAAAATATGAAGTGATGTCATTGATGACATCGCCTATCAGGTGTAGAGGAGGGGCTTCAGGATAAACAAGATGGGTGCGGGAGCATGGCACTATGGAAAAACTGTATATTTGAATGAAACTTCACCAAAAACAATGAATTATGCGGCACTATATAAATTCTGTGGCATGATGCAAATTCTGTAGAAAATTCCGAAACCGCAGAATCGCAGAATTCCAGGGGCCTTGCATATAGGTTACAGAAAAGGCTTCAAGTCCCACTCATCATTTAATCTATTAGGTTTCAGGGCATTCAGAGAAAAAATCCAATATGTTTCCCACGGCAGCAGCTTCTGTAACCTAATGCTACCCCTCCTACTGTCTCTTACACATTCTAAGGCCATGAATCTGACATGTTCAGGGTTTCCCTCCTACATCTCCTAAAAAAGAATTACATCTCTTGATGGGTCCTGTTTTGAGCAGGTCTCTAGTTTTTATTAACTTGGAGTTATTTTTTACCCTCTGTTAAGTTTTGAACCACATTTTGTAAAAGTTTCCTCTGTGATTCATTCAAAAATCAATATGCTTTATAGGTTGTACTGCTTTTTAGCTTCTGATACAAGTATGGCTATTGCCAAGCAATGTCTTGCCCCTGTGGTGAATTATGCTACCTTAACTACTGATAATGCATCTTCAAGGGTATTAGCGAAAAAGGCAGCTTTGCTGCAACTTGTTGGCAAATTGGCCTCATCCTTGCCACATATTACACACCATTGTGTAATCTTACAACAAATGAGTTGGTTACCAGTTCCTATGTATTGTAGGATAACAGTGGCTAGGTTTTCCTTTAGGATTATAAATGAGTATTCCCTTACTATTATATAATTATTTCCAATACCATGATTCAGGATTTTTCTCTAGAAATAGCGTTGATAATAGAGCCCTAAGAGAGCCTTTTATGAGATGTGTAAACGGTCAGAGGTCTTTTGCAGACACTGGGCCAAGCATAAGGAATAGCCTTCCTCGTAATTTAAGGATTCAAACCACTGTCACCACTTTTAATGGAAAATTGTTTTCTTACATTGTTGGCTTATTTAAATGAGACTGTATGTTGTCTTGAATTGTTATATTGTATATTGAATGTGGTGTGTGTTTTGTAAATTTTGAGTCGCACCTGCAAATGGAACTTTTGTTCCAGTGTGTTTACTCATTAAGCCAATAAACAAACAAATGGTTACTTACTGCAGTATTGGATCTGGGATTTTTCTATGCCTCTTACATGCTCCTGTTTCCTCTCCCATAATGTTCTTGTGATCATACCCACACAAATTCTTGGACATATACACCAAAGAACATAAACCACAAATCTGGAAGAACAGTTCAGGAATTTTCAAACCTTGAGTTTTACCCCACTGTACAAGGGGTCTACCCTCCCAGAGAATGTCCCCCACAAGGGCATCACATCTGGCAAACCAGACATTCAGTATAGTAAGAGCTACAGATGCAAGAGAATGCATCACTTCAGGGGCTAATATTCTTTTAATTGCTGATATTTTCCCTGCTAAGGAAAGGTGGAGCCATTTCCAGTCATCACAGTCCTCCTTGAGCTTCCACAGGAGTGGAGAAAGATTGTCAGATACCATGGTTGCAGCATTCAGATGAATCCAAATGCCCAGGTATTTAATTCCTGTGGAGGACCACTGATGATTAGAAGGCTACACCACAGCAAGAGTGCACTGGGCATTTAACAGCAGAATTTCGGTCTTAGCAGGGTTGGTCTTGAGATGTGAGATATATTGGAAGTCAGCCAGGAGATCTAGAAAAGCAAGGATGCCTGAGGGTGCATTCTGGAAGAGTACAAGACAGTCATCAGTGTACAGTAGTGTATGCACATCCAGCTTTCCCATCTTGAGTCCCTGCAAAGCTGAATGGTGTCACACCATGATGGCCATTGGCTCAATGGCCAGGATAAAAAGAAGGGAAAGAGGGGGCAACCTTACCTGGTGCCCTTCTGCAAGGAAAATGGGTCAAAGAGGATCACATCGGTCAATACTCTGGCAGAGGTCTGCGTATATGAGGTGTGTACGCAGTCCCTGAAAAGTGGTCCAAAGTTCATGCTATGTAAATTCCCATAGAGATACCCCCACTCCACTGGGCCAAAGGTCTTTTCAAAATCTATGGCCATAGCCATGGCTGAAGTGGGGTTATATTTGGTGGAGGACATTAGAGAGAAAAGGACCCTATGATGAGCTGAGCTAAGGCAGCCTTTCAGAAATCCCAGCTGAGATGGGTGGATGAGGAATGACAGAAAATATTCCTATTTGGTTGCCAGTGCTTTGGCCATTATCTTAGCATCTGCATTAATTAATGAGAAGGGTCTGTAGCTTCCAGATAGGTCTGGGTCTTTCCCCTTTTTTGGAAGGACTGTAATCAAGGCCTCTCTCATAGTTGGTGGTAGCAGACAGCAACCATGCACCTCCTGGAAAATGAAATGCAGAGCAGGGGTCACCACTTCAGGGATGGGTTGGTAGAGATCAATGGAAGTACCATAAGTGCCTGAAGATTTGTGGGGAGATAGCATGCCAAAGACCGTTCTGACCTCTGAGTTCATGAAGGAGGCATCTAAGGCCACGCTGTGTGCATCAAACAGGGATGGAATGGGCAAACCATCCAAGAAAGACTCCAGCCTCTCCTTATTAAGGGAGCCATGGGAAACACAGAGACAAGAGTAGAAGGAATGCACGATATCATTGATCTGTGGGGAGCCAGCATCATTCCTTAAGCCGTGGGTGTGCCTGTCCACCTTCAGCTTATGTAGCTTGTATGACAAAAGCTTGCCAGCTTTCTCTCCCTCATTCTAGTACCTGTGCTTCAGATGTAGCACTGCCAACTCAACCTTTCTGGTGGTTAGCATATTTACATGCATGCAGAGAGACCTAATGTCCTGAAAGAGGCAGTGGGAGCTGGGTGGGCAGCAAGTTCTTAAGCTCTTTCTCCCTGGTGGCCAGTTCTACCTCAAGGACCTTCTGCTCCTTCTGTGTTACCCTGCAGTGAAAGGCCACATAGGTCATAAAAGGAATGTGGATATTGGCCTTGAAAACCTCCCACAGTTGGCTTAAGAGGTGTCACCAGTGTTGTTGATCAGGAAATATGATGTAACTTCCTTTCATAACCAAGAACCAAACTTGGGGTCCTGTAGAACAAGGGAGCCTAACTGCCAGGAGACTGACTTTGGTGGAGGGCACTCAGATTACAGTATGTTTCACCAGCGCATGGTCTGATAAATAAAGGTGAGCAATGTGGGAGTGCTGTACCATCAGTGAGGCTGGGAGAGACATAAGTCAAAAGTCAATATGGCTGGACAGAGAGCGGGAGGGTAAAAAGTAAAAGTAATCCAAGGTAGTGGGGTGTTGCTGGCACCATATGTCAACTACAGAATGCACAGAAATCTGGTACTGGACAGAAGTCAGGGCTCTGGTGTGGGGTTCTTGACGACCCAAGTTATGATCCATATAGAGATCAAGTGTCAGATTAAAGTCTCCCCACAAGAAGAGGAAGTTTGTGAGGCTCAGTACAGACTGAAAGAAGGAGTCAGATAGGCAGCCTCATCATGGTTATAACCATAGATGTTGGCAAGGATGATGGGCCAGTCAGGCGTGGTGAGTTTGGCCAGCACCCATTTTCCCTCAGAGTTGGAGGTCTGGGTAACCAAAGACCACTGTAGGGACTTATAGATCAGTATGGATACTCCAGCTTTGGAAAAGGGGGCACAATTGTGCAGCTCCAGCCCCACCCATTACTTCCATAGTTTTTCAGCTTCCTCCACTTTGAGTTTAGCTGCCTGTAGGAAGGCCACTTTAGTCTTCAAGCTTAAGTTTGGAAAGAACGTGTTTCCTTTTAATAGGTGAGTTTAGGTCACAAGCATTCTAAGTTGCAAATTGTTGGGTGGCCATGGTTTATACTATAAGAAAAAGGAACTGTAGTAGTGGTGGAAGTAATACCAACCCAGAGGATTAGGGAGCCCAAGGCAGAGAGAAGGGAAATCACAAATTGCCCAGTCATAATATCCACATTGACCTTTCTTATGTTGCCTGTTAGAGTCCTCATAAGCACACCAGTACAATACAAACTAAGTTAAAGGGAGAACCAGGTGGCAATTCAAGAAGAATAACGGGAAACCCAAAGAGACTAGGTAGAGGCCCGCTCCCATCTGGGGAAAATCAAAAACTATACAAGTCCACATGGTGGAAGCCACTATCAGATTTAATACCCAGACTCAGGCAGTAGGGGGGAAGAAAATCTAACCTGATGTCAGAAATTTGATGAATCTAGTCAGTAACAGAGAAACAGTTAACCAACACATACTACCCCTTATTGATTATTACTTCCCCATATATTCCCCCATGTCAACAGCCCTGTGCTCTAGGCTGACATCAGTTTACAACAGCATCTGCCACTTTGTCCTCCTCGCACCCTTTTCTAACCATCATTGTGACTTATACAAATCACTTGGTTGTCTCCCACTTCAAGGGCATTATGACTATGCCTTAGGCTACCTAATAGACACTACAATCAGAGATGATCCCCTGTCCCCTTATTCATCCCTCCTCATGGGCAAAGTGGCAGCCAGGTGCCTTCATGAATCATCCATCCTCCCCTGGTAGTTCCCAGAATCTCCACTACCATGGGCAACAAAGCCTTTTCTGTCGATGCCCCCTCCTTATGGAACAAACTCCATGTATCACTCTACTCTTCCACCTTCCACTTTTCTTTCAAATGACATGTTAAAGAGTGGCTACTATTGGAAGTCAAATGCCACTGTCCATCTGTGTAAGCTGGGGTGTCCCCCCTTCCCCTACCTTTTGTGGGGTCTTCTCCACCCTAAGACACCCTTCCTCTTCAGCTTCTTTCCCACCCCACCATGCCCTCCCTTCCCTCCCTATGGTCTTCTCCACTGCACTTAGCTTATTGTAGAACGTCACATTGAATTTTGAATATCCTCCTGGTTATTACTTGTCACTGTTATGGGTGTACTTACTTGAATCTGCACTTTTATGGTTTACCTGGTAATTTGCAACCTTACTATATTGTTCTTCCATGTTCCTGTGATGATGTACTGGACTTGTTGCTAGCCTACAACGTCACCTTTTACCATATTGTATTTCTCTTGTTTGTTAATACCCTCTGTACTGTAGCTCCCTGCACCTCATTGTTAATGCCTGAAATGTGGCCATGTTACTCTTCCTGTACTCTATTTTGCTAATGTGCCATTGTTCATGGCCTGAGTTGTGCCTGAAAATGGTCCCTTGGATCAGCGCACCTATGCGGTCACCAAAGACGAAAATAAATATATATCCTGTATGTTAATCATGTAACCCCCAAAATATGAACAGGTAGGCAAAATGAATAACATGATCTAGAAATGCAATACCACACATACAGCTGAGTGAATGTGTCATCATTGTAAGGAGCTAGGGCATAAAAAGAGGGTAAGTATAGGAAAAGACAGAGACAGGAGGAGATAAGAAAGGGAGAGGAAAGGCCTGCCCAGTGGTGTGGAGGGCTGAGGCATCTGTGCCTTACCATCTGCCATGCCGATGACCCATGTTCACAGTGTGAGTTGGCTGTCAGGGGTTGGCTGGAGAGGGAGAGGATCGAGCATTCAAAGGACTGCTCTCCTCTCCCGAGAAGGGACAAATGGTGCTCCCACCGAACGACTGCCCCCAGATGGAGGCCTGCAAGCAGTACAGGACTGAGGGCGCCAGAAGAAGGGAGGGTGCTGTGGGACTTCCACTAATGTGCACACGCCTCCTCACATGCAAGTCTGGCTGTGTGCGCCCCAGCAGGGAAAATGGGAGAAAATGGATAAAAAACCCTCTGACTGCAGGATGATGCCTGAGCCTTTACAGGCTCTGCACTCAGACCAGGCAGAAGGTAAGTCCCA
Organism: Neoceratodus forsteri; assembly: GCA_016271365.2. Taxonomy (NCBI): domain Eukaryota; kingdom Metazoa; phylum Chordata; order Ceratodontiformes; family Ceratodontidae; genus Neoceratodus; species Neoceratodus forsteri. Next base: position 93,127,232 of record CM028136.1, read on the forward strand.
GTGATTCTGGGGTGATGGGGCTGGGGGGTCGGTCTGAAGGGGCAGTCGGAGGCAGTAAAAGGAGAGTACAAAATGTATATAGAGAAAAAAAGAAAAGGAGAGAAAGCATCCACCAGAGAGCCAGGGTGGTGGAGCTTCCATTATTTGACTGGATGTGAGTCACAGGTTTTAATTTAGAAAAATGCATTGTAATGCATTTTGGTTTTAATAACTTCAAACATCACTATTTCCTATGTGATAAGCAGCTCAGGTGCACAGTGTCAGAGAAGGATCTTGACATCCAGATTTCAGATAACTTCAGCTTTGCTGACACATTAATGAAACAGTTGGAAAGACCAATAAAATACTCTGAATGATTAATTACATCAATTCTAGGGATGCTAGAGTTCTGTTACCTCTTTACAGATCCTACGTGAGACGTGAGACCATACTTCGATTATTGCTCTCAGCTCTGGTCCCCATATAAGATATGTGAAATTATTTAACTTGAAAGAGTGCAAAAGAGATTCACAAAGCTTATTTAAGGGTTGGGAAATAAAAACTAGTAGGACAGATTAACCAACTTGAAGCTTATGTCCTTGGAACTAAGGCAGCATGAAGGCCAATTATTTCTATGGGACACAACTAATGACCCATATTTACTTAATGAAATGGGCATCTCTTTTAAACAAGATGTAGTTGCAACAAGAGGCCACCCACTTCAATTGGCCATGAGGCAGTATAGCACAGTGGTCTAAGGCTCTGCGCTGCAAATCTGGTGACATCCAGCAGACCAGACATGGGTTTGAATCCTACAGCTTCCACTTGCATACTGTGTGACTCTGACCAAGTCACTTAACCTCCTTGTGCTCCCAGGTTGCTCCTGTAAAAAAGCTTTCAGCTTAGTGTACTATACCTGGTTAAACAACTAAAAAAAAAAAATTGAGTATCCCAAGGTTTAATACCATTAGAAGAAAATAATTCTTTACACAAAGAGTAATTATCACCTGGAATGCTCTTCCTCATTATGTAATTTTAAGCTAAATTCCAATGCAATGGCAGTTCTGCGTCCACAATGCTTTTTGAAATGCTTTAATTCTGTGGCATTCCAAAAAACATTTCTATGTAAATCATGGAATAACTTTCCGCAGATCATGTGAACCATGGAAACATTTTCTGAAAATTGCATAAAAATAATCTGTGGTTTATATAAACCATGGGTCACTAATTACTGAAAACCATTCTGCTTTCAAAATTTCTGAATTCCACCACTAATGCAATTCTATGTAATTAGGCAGAGTTTTCTGAAATTCTTCAGAGTTCTGTTTCATTGGTATTTGAGAACTCCATAGTCTAGTGCTAAGTGATGCTGTATGTTCTGAACTATTATTTTAGAGGAGGGGGATAATTATTTGATGTTATGAGTTTTATCAATTATTCATCAGCCTAGCAAGGCTCCTGATTGGCTACTGGATCAGTCATTAATGTCTTAGAAATGAGCAATCCAGGTGCCAACCAATGCTATGTGGCACACATGGCTTACGCCACACAGCCAAACCCTAAATGTAAGTAAAAAACAAAAATGGCACCAATGAAAGTTACTGTATTATTGTAACCCCTCACCCCTGCCTTTTTGCCAAATGACAGGTGGCATGCTGTTGAAGTTGACAGCAGTACCTGGTGGGGACCTGGGTTCGGGGAGGATGAGGTTACTCGGCACAGGGGGACCTAGTTTGGCTACTCCTGCACAGGGGCACCCAAATAAATCCAAACACAGGAAGCAATAACTGTAATGTCCAGAACCAGGAATGGGATTCTACAGTTTGGCTTTTATTCACAAACTAGCTGAACACAACAAAGCATAGATGGACCCCCATGGGGCTACATTTACTGGTAATGCAGATTAGAGACTACAACACAGTCCACTGGAAGAATGAACCAATTATCCTGTCTTCAGGCTCTGGACCCAGCAGGCACACAGCCTGGACTTGCACATGCTTTGGGTATACAGCCCGACTGGCCCGGCTCTCCTGCCGGCCACTTGATTCACGGTCCATTGGAAGAATGAACCAATTATCCTGTTGTGGCTCCCCACACCACTGAGAGTCTACGACTCCTAGAGAGATTTCTTCCTTACTTGTTATGACTCCCCATCTCACAAAGGGAATTTTTCTTTACACTTGTTGTGGCTACTCACACCACTTAGAGTCTGCGACTCCTAAAGAGATTTTCCCTTTTGCAACCCCATGTCTGGGTACTTCCCGCATCATTGGCCAAGCGCATGAGGCAAAGTAGCAACCACAGCAGAAATCCACAGAGGTGGACCTGGTTACTAAAGATGGGGGGTTTGCCCACCTCCAGCTCCCACAGCCCATACCCGGCCATTTCTCTGGAAAACTAAAACTTTTGAATGTAGATTAAATGGTAGATGAACTGTCGCATCCCCTCTACAATCTACTTGAAATCACATAGCACTCTAGCATTTGACACTACTCCATTTGTTTGACCTAGTCCTATAGGCTTCCCAAATTGTAGCTCAATTCCTAGATTTCCTCACATGTCCCAGGCTGAAGAAACACATTTGTTAACCCTCTCATGTTAGAGCAAACACTCACCCTTTAGTTGCAGGTGCCCCACAGGTGAATCACACATCTTCCAACTTTTCAGAACAAAGACTGAACTGAAATGGCAGCTTTTCTTTCTCCTGGCAGAATTAAGGGGATTGCCCCAGGAATCTGCATGGGGATCTTTACATCCTTCCCCCCCAGAGGGAGGGGCACTAAGACCCGAACAGCGGTCTCCACCACTTGACACTGACTCCTTCACTTACTGAAGGCAAACTGGAACTGCTCCTTCTTAATTAAAGGCAAACTGGAGACTGACCCTTCCCTTTGTCAACTCCCAACGTTCTATCTAACTCCTCTGTTGCAGATTCCAATGTGGCTTATGCAGCTGCGAAAGTTCTATTGGTGATGTCATCCCTCAGTCTCAGCTGAGACTGAGAACAGAGTGAGACAGTGTGAAACCCATTTAACTGGAGTTTCATGAGCTGCCTTCCCTGCCTACCACTAGATCTTACTGGGATTCTAGTAACCCCGGGTAACAAAGGGGTTACATTATGATTAGGCTTATAATTGCAATAACAAACTTAAAGGCAGTCATTTCTTTGTATTAGTGACTGGCTGGAGTGAGGTGGCCCTCGGCTGCACATCGTGACATCCATCCTCCCCACAACCAATCCCTTGGAAATGACTGTCTTCTTGGTTGTTATTACTTAAATAGAATCACTAGGAATTCACCTGAAGCAGCCAGGCAAGCGACAAAGAAGAAAAGGCGAGTAACAGAATCTGGTTTAGCACCAAGGCATCTGTAGATCCTGGAAATAATGATGGGGACTGAGACAAGTAAGAAGAGTCTGCTATGAAGGAGTTCATGTGTAGAGGGGCAGAGGAGCTCTGTTCAACTCAAATCAAAAGTTGAGGGTGACCTGCACAACCACCCTCACCCCTCTTGGATTGGTCATACCTGATGATAGATCAGCTGGGGAGGGATATTGCCAAATCAAAAGTCCTGGAGGAGAGCCAGAACTTGGAGATCATAGAGCATCAGGCTGGCAGTTTAAAGTCAGCAAGCTTACTTGATTAAATTTTTTTTGGGGGGGCTACAAATGTTGGGGTGGAGGTAGGCTGGAGTGGGAGGGATAGTGTTCCTAAGTACAAGCTCAACATTGCTCTCCACAATGAGAAACAGGATAATGCTAAGCTTGAAAGAACATTTTTGCTGGTGGGGAGGTGAGTGGTGGGTAAGAGTTTGCAAGTGGTAAGGGTATTGGGGAAGTAGATGCCAGAGGGCTTATTGATGGAGCCAGAGGGCCTGGTGGAGGCTCCTGCTTGAAGGCCAGGTGAAACAAGGCAGGCTTCAGAAAAGGGAGGAGAGAGCTGGGGAGGGAGTAGAAGACAGAGAGACCGGGTACATGGTAAGGGGGGATATAAAAGTGGGAAAAGGAGGACTATACTTGAAAAAGGGGAATGAGAGTAGATGTGCTGTTAAATAGGCAATACAGGACAAGGCTAGGCAGCTGTAACAGTGATGTGACTGCGATAAACAATCATTAATGAGACTAGGTAGAAAATTATGGTTCACCCACCATGGTGTGACATGAATCTGGTTGCTGTAAATTAGAGCTCCAAAAACATGTCACCTGCAAAGACTGAGGCCCCACATTCTGCTGCAACATATATAAGCCCCCACTTGACAGTAGTGGAGAAGAGTTAGTTTTGGCCCTCCGCACCCCCCAACACTAATTATAATCACCTCTGGGTCCAGGCTTAAGTGGAAAGGAGGAGCACATTGCAGATAGCAAAAACATCATGAGTGCACAGCACTGCGAAATCCAGAATGGCCCTGTCACTCACGACCTTTTCTCATTGCCCTATTTGTGGCACCCTAGTTGTGGTGCCCACATAATGGTATACCAAAAATTACTATAATTATTACAGTAATGTAATAAGAAAACAGCAATACATGAAAAGGTGGCAACAATAATAGATCAGAAAGGAATAAAAAAATATACTAGAAAATGATTGATAGGGATACGATACGAAACTGTCAGTTGCGGAGTACTGTACTAACAATAGCATAGGATAGTTATTAAAGCAGAATTACTTTCAGATAGAATCAGTGGTCTGCAGACTGCCAGCACACCTGCAGATACCCTGACCACAGCCTGACAGTGCCCTCCAGCTGTGTGCCCTTCACACTGGGAGGATGGTCGCACTGGGGACTGATTGTACGTGAGAGCAAGAAGACCAAATGTCTCACTACCTCCTGAATCTCAGCCTCTGAAATGGTGAGCAATGAAACTGATAGCAGCTCATCCAGCTGCACTGAAGTTGGTCCTGTCTGCAATGTTGGTGGTGGGAGAATACTCCTGCTGAGGCATGACACCTGCAGATACAAAGGGTGGTGGCTCTGCTCCAGTCATGAGGTTGGCATGACACACTGTGCCACAAGTTATCTGGGAATAAAGGCGATGTCTTGGGGCCTTAACAGCTGAAAGTTCCATATCCTCCTGAATCACAGTCTGTAATAAGCTGAGCAGTGAGACTGATGTCATCTTGACAAGCTGCAATGAACCACGCCACAGCTGCAGTGCTGACCTCTGCTAATAATGTGGGGCAGCCCTCTGGCAGAGGTTTGACCTCTGCAGGAACAAAGAATGGCAGCTCTGGCCCTAAGGTTGACATGACATTCTGTCCCACACTTCAGCTGGGAGCAAAGGAGCTGTTCTGGGGCTTTAACATGCCAAAATCCTACATCCTCCTGAATCGCAGCCTCCAATATCTCAGCAGAGATACTGATGGCAGCTTGATCAGCTGCACTGAACACACACTACTGCAGTGCTGGCCAATATTGGCATAATTGGGGAACTCTCTGGCATAGGCTCTACCTCAGCAGAAATCAAGAATGGGATCACTTGCCCTGAGGTTGGAATGGTATTCTGTCCCCAGGTTGAATGGGGATAAAGGAGCTGTTCTGGAGCCTTAACGTGCCAAAAATCCCACATCCTCCTGAATCTCACCCTACAATATCTGAACAAGAAAACTGATGATAGCTTCACCAGCTACACTGAACTGAGTCTTGGCTGCAGTGCTGGTCTCCAGTGGCAGTGCTGAGTAGATCATCAGTTGTGGCTTGACCCCTGCAGCAACAAAGGATGGTGGCTCTGGCCATGAGGTTGGTACTGTGTGCTGTCCCACAGGTCATCTGCAGACACAGAAGCTGTCCTTGAGCCCTAACAGGCCAAAAAGTCCTGCCTATTCCTGTATTTCAGTCTCCAGTACACTGACCAACAAGACTGATGGCAGCTCGATCAACTGATCTGGAGAGAGAAGATTGTAGAGGTGAAGGTGGTCTGAGACCTGTGTGGCCACGATTTTCTCCAGAATTTTGGATAAAGTCGAGAGGATGGTGATATGGTGGTACTTGTCCATGCTTCTGGTGTCATCCAGTTTGTGGACAGGGACAATGCATGCTGTCTTCCAGGGGGAGAAGGGGTATGGCCTGTAATCAGAGACAAATTGAAGAGGTGAGTTGCTGGGGAAGCAATAAGGGGCAATGGATTTCAAGAATTTGGATAGCAACCCATCAGCCCCAGCTAACCCATAGGGATGAATAGAGCCTAGGAAGCACAAAACTTCAAATATGGTGATCGGGTGGAGGTTGAATGGAGGGTTGATTGGTTTCTTGTTGTCAAGAGGTGGCCCAGACGAGGGTGCAGGGGGAGATGTGTAAGCAGAGAGGTCAGAGAAGCGAGAGTTTAGATCATCAGCTATCGTGAGAGGATTACTGCAGTTTATACAATCCAAGACCACTTCAGTTAAGGTTTTGCTTTTGTCTCCCCCATGACAGAGTTAATGTGAATCCAGAAACCTCGAGAGTCACTTACAGAAGTATGGAGAAGCTGCTGGCAGTAGGCGCTCTTGGCAGTTCAAATAGATGATTTGTAAAGGTTCCTGAGCCTTCTGTACTCAGCCCAGTCAGCAGGGGACTAAGACTGTTTTGCTTTTATTCAGATTTTGTCCCTCAATTTGATAGAAGCCAGAAGGTCAGAATTTAGCCAACGGGTGGCAACTCCTCAAATTCTGTGCCTTTTTAATGTGACATGTTTGTTCTTCAAGGCCAAGAGCTTGGAGAGGAAGTCTTTTGCATCAGGTTCAATGTCAGAGGTCTGGTACATAGGCACCCAGTCAGTTTTGTGAAGGTCAGAGATAGGAGCACTCTTATCCAGCTTTGAGAAATCATGCAATTGTATTTCCCTGGGTAGGGGTTTGGGGGTCCTAGCTCGTAAGATACAGTAGACTGGAGAGTGGTCACTGATAGAGTCTGGAAAGATGCCCACAGCACTGATCTAATCAGATCTGTTAGAGATAATCCAGTCTAGTAGAGACTGCTACTGTTTGTCAGTCTGGTTGAGGAACATACCAACTGGGTCAGGTGTAGCCTACCCAAGTCAGCAGCATATAGACTGTAGCTCTTGTACAGCCATGTGGAGGGGCTGTGGGATAACAAAGGACAAGACACAGAATGTCAGGTTCAACACACAATCTCTGTTTTATGTTTATTTAAAACACAGAGGATAACCTTAAACAATGGCATATCCTTTCTCCAATACATCAGTTTGTAGCATCCAACTATGCATGTCCTTCCTCTGGATGTAGTCAGCATCTACTGACCCACTGATCTATCACTTAAGTGAACATTTTTAAATCCCTATGTTTGTCTTGTGTGTTTGGGTGATGGAAAGCTGAAAACAAAGAAACACTCCCAAAACAAGCTAAAGACAAAGTATCTCAATGCAGAAGCACTGAAGCAAGGGTTACCACAAAGGGCACTGGCAATAAAGCCAAGTTTCAAAGGAATGCACCACACATACCCCCATAATGTAATGGGATCTATATGCAAATCAGCATGACATTTTAGGTTTGCAGGAAAGCATGGTGCCAAAGGGCCTCTCAAACAGTCTGTAATTTACATGCATTTTAAATAAGACAACTAACTTAATTTTAATAGTGCAGTCCCCTAGTAACTGTTTACATTTATCAAAAACACCTAGTACCATGGTATTTTCAACATTTACATGTTTATACATAGATACATAGATACATAGACAGTGTCGGCAGATAAGGGCCTATGGCCCACCCAGTCTGCCCATTTGAGCTTGTAAGTTCAGTTTGTTTTCCTAGAAGTCTGTTGCCCCTTACCCCTGACCTCCAGAATTCCTTTATGTCTATCCCATGCATTCTTAAATCCTGTGATTGTTTCAGCCCCACCACTTCCTCTGGCAGGGTGTTCCACTTGTCCACCACCCGTTCTGTGAAGAAATTCTTTCTCATGTTTCCTCTGAATCGTCCTCCCTCCAACTTCATCCCATGCCCTCTAGTCCTGGAACATCTTTTCTCTTAAAATAGTGTTTTCCTGCACCCTGTTCCTCCCTGTAAGATACTTGTATGTCTCTATCATTACCCCTCTCTCCCTCCTCTCCTCCAGGGAGTACATGTTCAGTTCCTTCAACCTGTCTTCATAGGACTTGTGATGCAATCCATGCACCATCTTTGTTGCCCTCCTCTGAACCTTCTCTACCCTGTCTATGTCCTTACGTAGGTATGGTCTCCAGAACTGTACACTGTACTCCAGGTGGGGCCTCACTAGTGTCTTGTATAGCGGAATTATGACCTCCTTTTCCTACTGGTGATGCCCTGCCGATACATCCCAGCATCCTATTTGCTTTACCTGCTGCCTTGTCACACTGTTTCCTACCTTGAGGTCATCAGAGATGACAACCCCAAGATCCTTTCCTGCTTGGTGCATGCTATATCCTCACCCCCCAACTGATATATTGTGCCAGGGTTTTTGTGCCCCATATGCATTATCTTGCACTTCTTTGCATTGAATTTCAACTGCCAAACCCCTGACCATTCTTCAAGTTTCTGCAGGCCACTTCTCATTCTGTCTACACCCTCTGGTGTGTCTACTCTATTACAGAGCTTTGTGTCATCAGCGAACAGTGAAATTCTGCCTTCTAGGTCCTGCGCAATGTCACTGATGAAGATGTTGAATAGGACCGGTCCCAGCACTGATCCCTGTGGTACCCCACTGGTCATTCTTCCCTCTGTGGAGTGACAGCCATTTACCACCACCCTCTGTGTCCTGCCACCCAGCCAGTTACCTACCCACCACACTACTGTCCTGCCCACACCCATATTCCCCAGTTTGTGTAATAGTCTTCTATGTGGCACAGTGTCAAAGGCCTTGCTGAAGTCCAGATAGGCCATGTCCACTGCCCTCCCCCCTGATCCCCCTCCCTAGTCACCCAGTCAAAAAATTCAACAAGGTTGGTCTGACATGACCTCCCCCTGGTGAAACCATGCTGCCTTGGGTCCTGTAGTCCATTGACAACCAGATGTTTTACCAATCTCTCCTTCAGAAGTGCTTCCATGATCTTCCCCACTACCGAGGTGAGGCTGACTGGTCTGTAGTTCCCTGCTTCCTCTTTGTTCCCACTTTTGTATAAGGGGACTACATCTGCTGTCCTGCAGTCTTTTGGGTACCTCCCCCCTGTTTCCAGTGATTGGCTAAACAGGATAGCCAGAGGTTCAGCCACCACCTCTCTTAGTTCTTTAAGGACCCTGGGGTGCACCCCATCTGGCCCCATTGCTTTATCAACTCTTATTACTTCCAGTTCCTTCAGGACCCTTTCTCATGTAAAGGGACTTGTGTCCATTTCTGCACCATTCTCACCCCTTGTACTCCCTTCAGACCCATTACCCTCCTCTTTCTCAGTAAAGATTTCATACACATAAGGCATATACATCAAGGTGCCCATAGGTGGCCAACTTTATGGATTAGAAATTGTAAAGAATAGATTAGGTTAAGAAATAGCAGAACTGTTGTAATGGATTTAAGAAAAGATCTATCCTCAAGAGTGGCAGGATCTCCCTGTCACATATCCCCCTCTTTAAGAGGGAAACAGTTACTTCAGACTGCTTACCACCTTTCTGTCCCAGGAAGGGATGGAGCTTCCACCCATCCATCTACAGAAGCTCCATCCTAGGGTCCCTATTGATGATAAACATTCCATCATAAACATAGTGGATATCATCATTCTTTACCATGAGGCGAAGCAACAGAGATTAATGGTACCTTCCCTGCCTTATCTCCTTTTAGGGAAAGTCTGTCATATTTCATTGACATCAATTCCTGCACCATATCTAGACATGAAATCAGCATTTACATGTTTTGTCCCTGTCCTATGGGACACAGTAAATCAATAGGGCTGAAGAGCTAAGTACCACCGCATTATAAGGGGAATTTTTTTCTCTTGGTGCAACCAGAAAAGGAAGTTATGACCAGTTACAACCTTAAATTCAGCCCTCCACAAGTAATATTTCAGACACTCAATAGCCCACTTCAGAGCTAAGCATTCTTTCTCTACAGTAGCATATCTTTTCTTCCTCTCATGTAGCTTCCTGCTGATATACTTGATCGGATGTTCTTCCCCATCTATTTTCTGAGATAAGACTATCCCAATACTGTACCATTCTCTGATGCATTGGTCTGAATCTCAAGCACTTGGCTGAAGTCAAGGCTTTTCAATTCAGGAGCTGTACATAGAATGACCGTTATATTCCTAAAAGCCTCATCGGGGTTCAATGAACCTTATTAGGGCACCTCTTTTCAGTGAGATCAGTCAAGGGACTTGCAATGGCTGAGAAAACAAGAATAAATCTCTGGTAATAACCAGCCAGGCCCAGGAAAGATCTCATGTGTTTTTTTGTGGTAGGTATTGGGCTGTTTGCTACTGCTGTAACTTTCTCTACCTCAGGCATCACTTGTCTGTTGCCTAAAATGAACCCTAGGTATCTTGCCTTGGTCTTTGCTAGGGCACACTTAGCAGGGTTAATGGTCTCTCTTGCCTCCTTTATTGATTGCAATACCTGGGACAAGTGTCTAACATGGGTTTCCCAGTAAGGACTGAATATGACCACATTATCCAAATAAGACATACAGTAGTCAGTGTGTGTCTTAGTATGTGGTCCATAAAATGCTGAAAAGTGGCTGGGGCCCCATGTAGTCTGAATGGCATTGTGACAATCTGGTATAAACTGATTCATAGTTTCATAGTTGTTTACAAGTTCAGGAGGCAAAGCCTATTATGGAACTTGCCACCCAAAGGTGGTTTGAATTGTTTATGTAATCAAATGTTGTATTACCCATGTATTTGACAAGTGTATTTTTAAAGATGTTCATAGATTTACTTTCTACTATTGGACCTGGTAGTGTGTTCCATAGGTTAACCATTCTCTGAGTGAACCATTTTAATCTTTTTTTTGTCAGACACTTAGTTCCTTTCAATTTCAAGTTATGTGATCTAGTGTTTGATATGCAGATTTTTCTTTCAATGCCTAATATTTCGATTAGTCCTGGTTCATTAAGTGCTTTATATATCATACATAAATCTCCTCTAAGATGTCTGTATTTAATTGAGTATAAACCAAGTGTTTTCAGTCTTTCACCATATGTTTTTTGGACATGCCATTACGTTTTTTGGTCATTTTTCTTTGAACTCCCTCTATATGTTTCATTCCATATATAGTAGTAGGTGCACAAAAAGGGGCACAGTAATCCAGATGTGATCTTACTAGACTGGTATATAATGGAAGAATGACCTGTGGTTGTCTACTTTTAATGTTTTTCCATATACTACCCATAATTTGTTGACATTTCTTTACTTTGAGTATGGTGTTATTTTCAAAGGTTAACTTATTGTCTATATTTATGCCAAGCTCTTTTTCACTGTCCATTACCTGTAGAATTACATTATTTAAAAGGTACCCTTTTTTTGGTTGTTGTGTCCCAAATGCATTACCTTGCACTTTTGTTCATTAAATTTCATTTTATTTTCTATTGCCCAGGTTTCTAATGCCTCTAGCTCTTTTTGAAGGATTTCTGTTGCTTCCTGCGTATTAACAATTGTTCCAATTTTACAATCATCTGCATATTTAGATACCCACATGCTATCAGTTGACTGCATTGATGATATTAGGATATTGAAAAGAACAGGGCCCGGGACAGAACCCTGTGGAACCCCGCTAGTAACTTCTACGTAAGAGGATAATGCACCCTTAACAGGTGTTCATTGTTTATGGCAGTATAACCATGAGTTAATCCACTTCATTAGTATATATGAGAATTTTTGCTTTACCAAATGTTCCAAAAGAATTCTATGGGATACTTTATCAAAAGCCTTGGCTAAGTCCAGAGCATAACATCCACTGGAAGTCCTTTATCAAAAGCAGCGCTCATTTTCAAAGAAGTTCAGTTGATTAGTTAGACATGATCTTCCCTTTCTAAAGCCATGCTGTGTTGTATCATGTAGTTATAGTAATTAATGTGTTTTTCCATTCTGTATAATATTAATCTTTCAAGGATTTTCCTATAACTGAGGTCAGACTTATAGGCCGATAATTAGAAACTTCAGATTTGTTTCCATTTTTATATATTGGGATAACTACTGCTTCTTTCCAATCTAATATGCTTTCTCCTTCCTCAAGAGATAGACTGAATAGTTTACTCAGAGGGCCAGATAAACAAGAGGAAGTTTCTTTGATGAAGAATGGATGTATCCCATTGGGTCCTGCTGAGGAAGTGACTTTTAATTTTAATAATTCTTTCATAGTTTCATCTTCAGTGATTGGTTTAACAACTGTATAATTAAAGTCTATGTTTGAGTTATTAAGAAAAAGTTCTTTATTAGAGAAGTTTTTATGAAAATACTCATTAAGTTCCTCAGCTATTTGTATTTCATTACTTATTATTCCAGAGTTTGTAACTAGAGGACCTCTGGTTGCTTTGGAACCTCTCAGTGAACCAATGTAGTTGTAAAATATTTTCTTATTATCCAGTGTGTCACTGGCTAATTTATTTTCTGTATTTTTTTTGGCATTTCTGATTTCTAATTTTACTTTGTTTCCATATTTTTTATACTGTTCTCATTTTTCGTTTGTTGGTTGGTCTTTATACTTTTTATAAAATTTCTGGGTTTTTTTGCAATCAATTTTTTTATTTTGTTGTTCCACCAGACCGGATTTCTATATCCCTTGTTGTATTTCTTTCTAGTTGGAACCCAATTATTAATGCAACATTTAAGTTTGGCTAGTAAACTGTCCCAAGCTTGGTGTACATTGAGTCCTGTCCATTCGGACCTCCAATCCCATAAATTCAGATGTTGTTTAATTTGTGTATAGTCTGCTCTGGTAAAACCTTTGTTAAAGGTGTTTCCTTTTGTATCCATGACTCTTGATAGTATATGAAACAGAATCATGTTATGGTCACTGTTTGTTAGTGGTTCCAGAATTTGGATGTTACTTACTAGAGTCCCCATATTTGTTAATACAAGGTCTATGATGTTATTATTTCTTGTACCATCATTGATTATTTGGTCCAAGTTTTGATTTATAGTTATGTCGAGGAATTCTTTCTCAACGTTTCCCTTCCAGGTATGAGTTTCCCAATTGATACTGGGAAAGTTAAAGTCACCCATTAAGATGTAATTAGTTTTTGGCTGAAAGTTATTGATTAGATTTAGAAATTCAATATTCTGGTCTTTATTTAAGTTGGGAGATTGATAGGCTAATCCAATACATATTTTTAGGGACGGTAGATTAATATCTGTCCACAATATTTCAGCTTCATGGTTTGATTCAGCATAACAGTGAAATGGGTATTCTTCAGATATGTATAATACAATACCTCCCCCTTGTTTATCTTTTCTGTTTTTTATTATTTTGTTAAATTCTGTTATATCTGTATTCCAACTGTCATCTTGAAACCATGTTTCTGTGACCCCACAAATAGAAATTTTTTCTTTATGTATTTTATATTTTAATTCATCTATTTTATTTGTCAGACTTCTAGAATTTAAAAGTAATACTTTTATTTCTCCTTTCTGGTGTTGTAAATAAGCATGGTTTTCAGTTGTAACTATGTTATTTATGGAATCAGTATTTATAATTATGGACTGTGATACATGCTTCATTTTTCCTTCAAGAGTCCCCCCCCCCATATCTAGTTTAAATATTTATCAAGTGAGGAAAGGAACGTTTTGCTTAGTAAGTCACTCCCTTTTTTGTTTAAGTGTAATCTGTCAAATGAAAAAAACTCTTCTTTTAGATAGAATTCTTCCCAATGGGTCAAGCAGTGGATTTCTTGTTTAAGGGTCCATTTTCTTAACCAGTTATTAAAATTATGTACAGTATTTTTTGATTGATATGGGGAGAGGCTTTTGGAATGTGAAGTACTTCGGAAAGTATAGTTTCACAGCCAAGATTTGTTAACCTATTGGTTAGTGCCACCATATTTTGTTTAATTTCTTCAAGGGCATCTTTAAACATGTTGTTGGTTCCCACATGTGTAAGTACTAGGAGATTATGCCCTAAACCATTAACCATTTCTTTACACATCTTAGTTAAATCAACAATTTTTACCCCACTAAAGGCTGATAGAGTCCTGTGTGATTTATTTGGGTTACATATATTCCTGTCCATTCTTTTGATCATAGAATCCCCTATTATCAAAACATTTCTATGGTTCAACTGAGTAGTGCAGTTGGATTCCATGTCAGCAATGTTGAGGTGCTAAATGCTGATTTCTCCTGTAAATCAAGTGACAAGGGGATTTGCCAGCATCTCTTAATAAGGTCAAGGGTGGCGATATATTGTGCATTGCCTAGCCTGTCAATAATGTCATCTATTCAGGGCATTGGATAGCCATCGAACAGTGATGCATTGTTATGCTTCCTAAAATCTAGGCATAAATGTATCCCACCCTCTTTCTTGTCCACTATGACCATGGGTGAAGACCATGCACTCTTTGAGGACACAATTATGAATAATTGCTCCATTTTTTTGACATCCTGAATCACCTCATCCCTCACCTTCATGGGCAATCTGTAGGGCTTTTGGTGTATGGACTTGTCTTGCGTGGCAGTTACGGTGTGCACAATTCCTTTGGCCCTCCCCTGGATGTTTTTAAATATGGGCTCAAATTCTTGAAATACCACCTGCAAATCTTTCTGTTGCTGAGGCTGCAATTCAGGGTTTATCTGGATTTCCACCAAGTGTCCTTCTGTTCTAGACTTTTATAGGCAATCTCCAACTCTGACTCAGTAACTTCAGAATGCATATAAAGGGAGGGTTTAGGCTTCTCGCACCATTTCCTAAGAAGCTTCACATAATAAATTTTCTGGGGATCTCTTTCCTGGCATGCTAAGCTCATAAATCACTGCTTCTGTTTGCCTCAAAATTATGATGGGACCCTGCCATTTCATGAGTAGTTTGTTCTCTATGGAGGAAAAGAGTAACAACACTTTGTCCACTTACTGAAATGTTTTAGTCTTCAAACCCTGGTCATATCTTTCTTTCTGCAAGTCTTGTTTCTGTTCTAAGTTCTGGTGTGACAAGTTGATATACCTCATCAGGCGTTTGCATAACTGAGTCATGTACTCTATGACATTAAGATATCCCAACCCCTTCCCTTCTTCCTAGTGTTCTTTGACCACATCCAGTGGCCCCCTCAGATTCCACCCATACAATAATGAAAAAGGAGATACACCAGTAGATGCTTGAGGGATTTCTCTGTATGTGAAAAGTAAATAGGGGAAGTATCTATCCCTATCTCTACTCTCTTCTTTTACATACTTCCTCAGCATTCTCTTTAATGTCTGATTATACCTTTCTACAAGGTTGTCAGTCTGTGGGTGCTATGGGGAAGTACACACTGCTACCACATCCAGCAGACGGTACAATTCTTTTAGCAGGTGTGCATTAAAATTGCTCCCCTGATCAGGAAGTATTTCCTGGGGGATTCCCATGTGGCTAAACACCTTTTCTAGCTCCTCTGCTATTATTGAGGTGATGACAGTTCTCATGGGGATAGATTCTGGGTAATGGGTAGCATAATCACATATGACCAATACAAATCTCTTACCCTTGGAGCTCTTTTGCAGGGGATCCACTACATTCATGACTATCTGGTCAAAGGGGTTAGTCACAATGGGGATGGGTTGTAGTGATACTCTATCCCTTTTTCCTGCTGAGCTACCTTCTGACACTCAGCACATGCTTTAAAATACTTGGCTATGTTCTCATGGATAGAGGACCAATAAAACCCGGGTAATATCCTATTCAGGGTGCTATCTCTGCATGCATGGCCTGCTAATGGGATGTCATGTGCCAAATACAGGGGCTGGAATATTTCTGGAACCATTAGTTGGTTTACTACCTCTCCAGTTCTGGGGTTAGTGTATTCTCTGTACAATATTTGGCACCTTGTTGTTGCTACTGGCCGTTCAGCTGACAGGCAGTCCTATGCTGCCGCCTGCAACCAGTGCACCTGGGCCATCCGCAAAGCAAAGGTGGAATACTACCAAGCCTCTCTTACCTCCTCCTGGGGGAACCCCAGGTGCTTCTGGGACAACATCAAGCAACTGAATGGTCACTCCCAGTCCCCCTCTCCTTCTCTTCTCAACATCAATGAGTACCGTCTCCTCTGACCCTGCCTCATTGCATACCTCAATGCTTCCTTTACCGACCTTAGCTCAGTACTTCCTGGTAACTTTTTCAGTCACCTCTCCATCTGTACCACCACCCATTGCCTGCCCCTCTTTCCACCTGCATCGTGTCACCATGCAAGAAGCTAGGCCTTACTTGCTAAAAGCCCTAAAAGGTAACACCATCGGTAATGACTCACTTGATCCCTGCCTTTTACGTCAGGTCCTGGATCAGGTCCTCTCACCTATTACGTGCATTTTCAACAAATCACTCTGTCTCGGACAATTCCCCTCTGCCTGGAAGATTGCCACAGTTACCCCTGTCCATAAAGGTGGTGACAGGACTCTTCCGGGTAACTACCGACCCATCTCAATCCTCTCCCCCCTCTCTAAGGCATTAGAGAAAATTGTGGCATCCCAAGTCTCTGACTACCTCTGTAAGTACAATGTTCTCTGCCCTGAACAACACGGGTTCAGAGCAGGTCATAGTACCAATACAGCACTCCTGGAATTTTCCAACTTCCTCCATGCCTCCTTGGACTCTGGTGCCCTGGCTGGTGCTATATTCATTGACCTGTCTAAAGCATTCGATGCCGTTTCGCATCCTCTTTTGCTCTCCCTCGACCTTATAGGCTTTGCCGGGACCTGTTTCCTGGTGCACCAGCTATCTCTCCACCCGCTCCCAATGTGAAGTTAATGGTACTCTCTCTAGAAACATGCCCCATTCGCTCTGGGGTGCCATGAGGCTCAATTCTTGGACCCCTACTCACTCTCTCTCTTAATTCCCTACCCAGCAGTTGTCGGGTAGATGCTTCTCTATGCTGATGATGCTGTTCTAGTTGCCTCCACAATGACCCCATGCTGTCTAGAACTCCCTCCAACTAGTCTTTGACTCTGCAGCTACCTGGTTCACTGAGCACCGACCTGTTATCAACCTTAAGAAAACAAAAGCGATGCTCTTCTCCACCCCAAAATAAGTACAGCAAGTTTCCTTAGCTGTCCACTCCACACCAATCTCGTCATTGACCAGGTGCAGTCCTATAAATATCTTGGTATAACCTTTGACCCTGCACTTTCATTCCATGGACATATATCCGCCCTAAATTCTGCCGTAACTCACTGACTAGGCATTCTTTACGGCACAAGAAATGCCTCCCTCCTGATGCCCTCCACCTGGCTGTCACCTCCTCTGTCATGTCTCTCATTGACTATGGCCTTCGGTCTATGTCTCCAGCAGATCAGACTGCCCTCAACAAGGTTCGCCTCACAGTTAATAAGGCCTGCAGACTTATCACTGGTGCTCCCAGACTCACTCACACATGTGAGGCTGTACACCCTGGCTACCCTACTCAACCTGGAAGAGGCGACTCATGTATCAGACATGCCAGCTCACCTTTAAAAGCCTGCATGGCCTATCTCCATAGGCCTATCCAACTCCATTAGCCGTACTGCACCGACCCTGATCCGCAGCTCAGCCAAGAGCTTCCTAGTTATTCCGAGAGCCAGGACCTCTCAAGGTCAGAGGGCATTCCCTACCGTGTGCCCCACTGGTATAACCCCTCCCTGCCAGTGTCTCAAACTCACTAACCTTAGCTTGCTTTAAGCCCAGGCTCAAAACTTCCTGCTTAGCTCTGCAATGCAACTGCCGCTAGCCTAGTGTAAAAAAAAAAAAATATATATATACTCTGTTTGACAATGCTCACTGGCGTCCCCCCCTTCCTTTCCCTACTAATTCCTCCTCCCCCATCTCCTCCCTTCTCCCACCAACTCTCCCCCGACCATAAGTTTTGCACCTTTTGTTATCTTTTGCTTCGTTGGAGATTGCATTCTATTGTAACAAAATTGTAATTGAACTGTAACTTTTTTGTTTGTAAGTACTGTGTCCCTTGTACTACTGTTCTGATGTCCTCTTTGTGACAAGGTACCTTTGTAAATGAGCCTCTGGCTCAAAGGTTTCTAAACTGATGTTTAACGAAATAAATAAATAAATATTCCCTGTTTTACAACAAACTAAGTGGCACCTTTTTCCAGTTCTTTTCCCACCTGTAAAAAAAAAGGATTAAGTGAAGGGTCTGCTTTTTGATCATACTGCATATCACACTTAAAAGTGTGTCCCAAGTCTGGCTGTACACCAGCATGAACATCAATCCAGTCCTTTTTTAGCTTCCTCTTCTTCTCCTTAGTTTTACAGTCCTTCCCAGCATCCTCAAAAACATCATAATCAAATGGGAACACAGATGGTAAATGTCCCTGCTTCACTTGAGCTCTGGAAGTTACAACAACTACAGCAGAGTCCTGGGTAGCATGATAATGCATAAATGAAGCAAAGTCTTGCTGGTCATGCCCAATAACAACTGGCATGGATAGGCAAGGTGTACCAATCCCACTTCTACCTCATGTATCTTTTCTTAAACAGTCATTTGTATGGTGGCTGTAGGGTAGCAATAGGTATCTCCATGCACACAGATGACTGCTGTAGCCACACCTTTATTATTCCCAGTCACCAGATCTGCTTGCACAAGAGTCTGAAGGCTAACTGGATCATTCAGTCCCATCATCTGCTGTGATCCAATCTGCACAGTAGCCATAAAGTGACCCCAGTTCGCGAAGACTACATGAGCTGTCTTTTTCTTTGTATTAGGGCAGTTTCTTACATAATGTCCCTTCTTTTGGCACACATGACATACAATCTGTGCTACAGGAATTCACCCCCTCTCTCTCTCTGCTTTCCAGTCTTGTTCCACTGGGGCAGAATTTGACAGTTTATAGGTAAAAGGGCTCCTTACCAGATTGCTGGTGGTTGCGGCTGCTGATGTCCCTTGGAACCCTCTGGGTCTGGATGGCCAGGCTACCAGGAAGCCTTCCACCAACATGATGGTTTTATCAGCTGAATCAGGCTTATGCTCCCGAACCAAAAGTTGAACATCCTGGGATAAAACTTGAATAAACTGTTCAATAATTACTGCCTCCAGAAGTTTGCTCTTGTTATCTGGCTGCAACCATTTGTAACAGAATTCCTTGAGACAGGTATAAGTCTCTCGGGGGGGATCCAGTGATTGCATTTTAGGAAATCTAAACCTCTGGTGATATGTTTCAATGTTTATGTCATAGCACCTGACGATCTCCTGCTTCACACGGTCATAGTCCTCTGCCTCTCAGGAGTCCATGTGGCTGTAAACCAACTGGGCACTGCCTGTCAGGTTGGGTGCCAGTTGAACAATCCACTGTTCCTTTGCCATGCGCATGTTTGAGCAATCCTCTCAAACATTGTGAGGTAGGCTTCAATGTCATCTCTGTCTGAATGTTTAGACAGTTTAATGTCTTTTGGGCTACTGGCTCTTTCTGTTTGCCTACCTGCATTGATGGCATGCAAGACCATCATGGTATCCGCCCATTTGGCAGATTGTCTTCTCCATTCAATGTCTCTATTACTCCACTCAGTATCTCTACCTCTCTGCTCAATGCCTCTATCTCTTTCCATCTGCACTTGTTTTATGCAGAGCCAGTTCAACAACTCCCATGCATCCTCAGGTGGACCGTCTTCAAGAGGAGGCAGTTCCCTCAAATTTTCCTTGTCCTCTTACATCTCTTCAAGGTCTTCAGGCTTGGCCTTCCTCAGAGCTCTCAGGTCCAGTCCAGGCAGCAGCTTCTGTCCCAGTCTGTCAGCCATGGTTCTGGTCAGAACTCCACAGACTTTCTTCTCCAGGTTCTCCTCTGGCAACTCATGGTGCATCGGTCTGCCTGGGATATCTGGGCAATATCTGCCAGAAAACACCCCCTTAGCCCAATCCAGATGTTTCCAGCAAGTTATCCCAACTCTAACACCAAGTCTGTGGAGGGATTGTGGGATAACAGATGGACCAGACACATAATTTCAGGTTCAACACACAATCTCTGTGTGATGTTTATTTGAAACACAGGGGATAACCTTAAGCAATAGCATATCCCTTCTTCAATACATCAGTTTGTAGCAATAGACTATGCATGTTCTTCCTCTGGACATAGTCAGATCCTACTGACCCACTGATCTATCACACAAGTGAAACAGTTTCAGTCCCTGAGTTTGTCTTGTGTATTTGTGGGATGGGGAGCTCAAAAAGAGAAACACTCACAAAACAAGTTAAAGACAAATAACCTCAGTGAAGAAGCACTGAAGCAAGGGTTACCCCAAAGGGCATTGGCAATAAAGCCAAGTTTCAAAGATATACAACATCACACATACCCCCATAATGCAATGGGATCTGTATGCAAATCAGCATGACATAGTAGGCTTGTTCAGCTTAAAGCAGGAATGCATGGTGCCAAAGGGCCTCTCAAACAATTTATAATTTACATGCATTTTAAATAAGACAACTAACTTAATTTTTATAATACAGCCCCCTAGTAACCTTTTACCTTTATCAAAAACACCTAGTCCCATGGTATTTTCAACATTTACAGGTTTCACACACATAAGGTATATACATCAAGGTATTTTATGACATAGTGCTATTGCCTACTAAATCCAACAATGAGGAACACAGCCTTATGTTTTTCATCAGCTTGGAGGTCACCACAATAACCTTCCTGTACAAGGACCTGAAAGGGAAAAGGAAGATTAAAGAGGACACTGTAGTATAGTAAAGAAAGGGGAGGGTGTGCCCAAAGGTGACCAATCTTATGGACTAGAACTTGTAAAGGATAGATTAGGCTAAGAAATAGAAGAACTGTTGCAACAGAAATTAGAAAAGGTTGGTCCTCAAAAGTGGCAGGATCTCCCTGTCACAAGCCAGTCCAGGTTAAGGTCATCCATAATAACAGTAGCTCATGTTTTCCTTTTAGTGAGACAAGATAGCTGAGTACATTTGTCAGACTTAATAAACCATTTTTTGGGGGGCTATAGATGCACAAAATATCCAGCTTTTTAGTAAGGCCTAGGGTAAAAACTATATGGATAGCTTGAACAACTTGTATTGATGGAGCATACAGAGATATCGAGATTCTTCCTGGTATAAAACATAACACCCCCTTCCCTCTTGGCAGTTGGATCGTATTTGCCTCCATGTACTCTATCGGCCTCTCCTTTAGCAGGGTCTCCATTAGTTTCCACACTACTGATGTGAAACTGACAGGCTTGTAATTGTTAACCTCCTCCTTATTGCCTCTCTTGTGCAGAGGGACCACCTTGTCCCCCCCTCCAGTCCTCTGGAATGACCCGTGCTGAATAATGTTGCCTGAGGGGCAGCTAACTCCTTGCTCAGTTCTTTTAGAATTCTTGGGTAAATCCCATCTGGTTCCATCAGCCTGTTTTCCTTTAGGGCTTCCAGTCCCCTCTATACTGTATTCTTAGCTTGTGTCTACTCCCTCTCCCCTCAATGGCTGCTGATAAATGTTTGTCCATCCCACCCCCACTGTGAAGACTGAGCAGAAGTACTCATTTTCAATTTTATTTTTGCAGTTAAACATTATATTGAATTTTAAAATATAAAATTATATCCAGCAGAACATGCATAACAATAGCATACTAGGAAGGTACTACTTACGATAAATAATAGTAAATATTCAATGAATACATTATAAAAGGACATATGTTAGAGGCATGTCACAACAGATGTAACATAAAACTTAATTATCAAAAATGTACACTTTAAAATCAGAACAACAAACACAACCACAACCAAAACCTTTAAGCAGCACAGGGGATGAAGGAGTCCAAATGATAAAGAGTCATTATGTAATGATGATAGAAAAGTAAAGAAACAATACTGATACTACAGGGAGAAGAAATAATCTGTTTCATCTTTAATTATGCATTGCCAGACTTAGTCTGAAGAAACTGAAAGTAGGGGAGCCAGCAATCATTGGCCCACATATTCAAACTGCGCCAGGCTGTGGCGCAAGCCTGGGCGCAGCTCAACTTAGTTGCGCAGGGGTGTGGCCTAGGCGATATTCAACGGAGCTGCGCTATGGCGCAGCAGCTTTGAATATCGCACCCTGGCCACCCCCACTGTGCATGGTGCAGTGGCACTGCAGCAGCACAAGTGGCCAGAGTGGAGCATGGAGATGCACTAGCACAAGTGCCATTGCGCCATGCACAGCACCTGCGATATTCAAAAGGAGACATGCAAATGGGGCCATAATTTATGCGAGGCACACAGGGGTCCATTTGCATATCATTACGGACCCATTTGCATGCCATTAGCATGCAGGTGCGCCGATCCCCAATGACTTGCACCTGGCATCCTGCTAGGCAGCAGCCGTTGGGGACTGATGCCTCCTGCAGCCCAATCGTGGGCATTAGTGTAAAAAAAAAAAAAAATCATATATCCCTGGTGGTCCAGTGGACCTCTATGTGCCCAATCACGGGCATCAGTATAGTCCTCCGCCATCCAATATCCCTGGTAGTCCAGTGGACTGCACTCAGCTCGATCGCGGGCATCAGTTATAGAACCCCCCCAAAGTCCAATATCCCTGGTGGTCCAGTGGACCAATCGCTGCCCTATTGTGGGCATCTGTAAGTCATCAAATACCCCTACTACCCTGGTCATCTAGTGTACCCCCACCCTACCCGCCCACTGAGCCCCACACCCGCTCCCCGTCAGCGGCGGGTGGCAGCACCCACCCGCCTGCTGCCCGCTGCCTGCCAACTGACAGCTCGGTGGGGCTGCATGCCCGATGTTCACAGCCTGGGCCAATGGGTGTGCAACCATACCGTCACTACTCAGTCCAGATATGAATGAATTCATT
Organism: Neoceratodus forsteri; assembly: GCA_016271365.2. NCBI lineage: Eukaryota > Metazoa > Chordata > Ceratodontiformes > Ceratodontidae > Neoceratodus > Neoceratodus forsteri. Next base: position 93,150,045 of record CM028136.1, read on the forward strand.
CACATATCTGGACTGAATAATAGATGCAGGCTACTGCGCCCGTAGCTCGGGCTATGTTCAGAGTATGTTAAACACAGACTGATAGTCGGCGGGCGGCAGGGTGGCAGGCGGGTGGGTGCTGCCATCTGCCAGCTGGCGGGGCGGGGGGCCAGGGCCCAGTGAGCAAGTGTGGGGGTACACTAGACTACCAGGGTAGTAGGGGTATTTGAGGACTTACAGATGCCCATGATCGGGCAGCGATTGGTCCACTGGACCACCAGTGATACTACTCCTTACATCTTTAAAGGCCTTGGGCAGGATTCACAAAGAAGGCCAAAACTCCCACAGCTGAGGGGAAAAAAGCCTGCAGCACTGCAGAAATGCAGCTGTGGGATAGTCACAAAGGCAAGGGGATCACGTGCAGAATTCCACAAGTAAGCTCATTTGCAGCATTCCACATGTGCGGAAAATGCGCATGTGTGGATCTGGAGCTGCAGGAGCACTTATAAAGAGCCTCAGGAGGAACACAGTTCACACCCTGAGGATCAAAGGAGGACACGCAGGAGATTATCAAGGATGAAGCCAAGCCAGCAGCCACAGAGGAGCCAGCAGCATGCCACACAGCAGGGTGCTGAACAGCAGCAGCATGCCTACCAGCATATGCAACAGCATGGAGGACCAGCACAGCAGCAGCACATGCAACAGTACCCAGGAACTGTACACTGCTACAGCTGGTGGCACCACAGCAGCAGGGCCAGCAGCCAGGGCCAACCAGCAGCCAGGAAGAACAAACAGCAAGTGGTACAGTAAGCAGAGGCATACGGGCAGCAAACTGGACATCACGAGAGGAGGAGGTGCTGGTGCATGAAGTTGATGCTAGCTATGATGTGCTCCATAGCAGGTCGAAACTAAAGGCTGCCAAGGCTGAAATATGGGACAAGATCCGCCAGAAGGTGAATGCAGTGGGTACAGCAAACAGGGATGTAAAGGCCCTAAAAAAGAAGCATGATAACATCAGATGAAGGGTCAAGAAGAAGCTGGCACAAACAAGACGGTCAAGCCAACAAACTGGTAAGTTAAAAAGTTGCACACCAATTATACAGCAATGTCCATGTAGTTGTAGCCACAAGGTAATTACTGTTGTGGAGGGTGACCACTGTTTAAGCAGCAAAAAGTGATACAGTCCACACTGAAACAAGATGTGTTCCAGGATAGCATAGAAGCTGGACCAATGCAACAGACATGTGTCCCCTAGAAAATCAGAAATAAGGTTCAGTAGTGTAGTAGTGCAGTCACTGCCAATTGTGTCTGAACAATCCATGGTCAGGGGGAGGGGGGTTAGGAGTAGAATGAGTCCATATGTGGATGACTCAAAAATGGGAGCACTGGCTGATGGGGATGTAGTGAGAGAGACTGTCCAGAGGGACCTGGAGACCCTGGAGGGGTGGACAAGGAGGTGGGGAACTGAGGTGTAAACCAGAGATTTGTAGGGTGCAGCATGAGGGGGGTTAGAGACCCAGGCCATGTCTACACCTGGGAGAGGCACACTGCAAGCCACAACGAGTGAAAGGGAACTGGGGGTGGTGGTAGATGCCAAAATGAACAACACAGAAAAGTGCAGAGGAACTGTGGTAAAAGCAAACAGGAGTCTGGGCTGTATAGCTAGGGGGAGTATGTCTAGGAGGAGGGAGGTAAACCACCCTCTGTAGAATGCCTCGGGCAGGCTGCATCCTGAGTACTGTGTGCAGTCCAGGAGACCTCACCACCAGAAAGACGTAGCACTGCTGGAGAGGGTCAAGAGGAGGGCAACCAGGATGATGTAGGGCATGGAATGGAGGACTTAATTTATAAGACCTGTTATTAGGTCATTTTAACAAAGTTGAAAAACTTGGTGCTCCTTCCAGGGAGAAAAAAACTTTAGAATTTAAAACATGTATTGCCTAGCTCATACATAGCATGAAGTGCACTCAAATAACCAGCAATGCAGCTTTTAATGACCATGTGAAATTTTTACTTGTTGTCCGAACACACTGTAGTAGCAGAACCACACATTAACTAACTTGCGTTGGATCATTTTCTTATTAATACAGAGTCTGGTTGGTGCCAAATTCAAAGAAGCCTTAGACTCTATAAGTTCAAATTGCACATAAATAGCATAGTTTAACTTATCTTTGTGCCTCAAAACACTCCTAAGTTTCGTGTGTCAATCTTCTGGCTCAGTTGCCTAGTTCCATAAAGCGCACGCACAAGCTGCTTGCCAAACCGTTTCATGGAGAAAAATGCTAACATCAGTGAAATTTACTAAATGCCATTACTGCTTGCATGTTAGCATCTAGGACAGACATCTATGTGGTGGAACCTCGGATTATGAGCTGACGTTTCCAACATATGATGTCTTCATCTGCGCTCTGATGAAGACGTCATACGTCGGAAATGTCAGCTCATAGTTAAACTCATCAGTTAAACTATTTATGTGCAATTTGAACTTACAGAAGCTAAGGCTTCTTTGAATTTGGTGCCAACCGCACTCTCTGTATTAATAAGAAAACGGTCTGATGCAAGTTAGTTAATGTGTGGTTCTGCTACCACTGTGTGTTCTGACAGCAAGTAAAAATTTCACATGGTCATTAAAAGCTGTATTGCTGGTTATCTGAGTGCACTTCATGCTATGTATGAGCTTAGGTGATACTGTACATGTTTTAAAGTAAAACAGAACTCATGTCACATACACAACAGCAGGAAACAGGCAGCAGTCATGGACAACACAGGCCATGCAACCCTCCCCTGTACACAGGCAGCACCACATGCCAGCATACCACATGATTGGTAGTGCAGATAGCATGCCCAGTAAATGTGCCCCCCCAAGGCACCGTAAGGCATATGCTGCAGCACAGCACTGGGACATCTGAAACAGCACACCCACTATGGCAGAGCATCAGTGTCAGCAAACAGTATAGTTGAACAACACACAATGCCACACCCTGCACTGCATCCCGAATGTGTGCCTGGTAATGGCTGACACATACACTATACCCACACCACATGTATGTTCTGAAGGGAAACATGCAGCAGCACAAACAAAGTGCTCCACATGCATAGCTTGCACAAACATGGACTGTCCACAACATGCAACCATATCCCAGTGGTAACAGCCACAAACACATGTGCATGAATATGCACACGGGAGTAACACAGCACAACCCAGAACAGGTGCCAACACAATCCTGAACAGGAAAGGCAAGTAAGAACCTGTCCAGTACAATATGCCCATAACTGGGAACAGACATCTGACAAATGCCAAATAACCCAGTTACAGAATGTAGAACAGAACACAGTATCAGATGCATAACAGCTGGAAGAGTTTGTGAGCCTTGCCGACACACACATGCACACTGCACAACACAAGCAAACAGCAGCCAGCAGCAGGTACACAGCACATGGTCAGGTAGAGGAAGGGAGAGCTGGACATGGCTATAGACAGGCAGATCTGGCAGCCATTGGGAGCATGTGTGTAGCAAACCAATGCACACCGTAATAGATATCTGTTGCAGTGAGACCAGCGACACCAAACAAATTGTGACACACACACACACACACACACACATTCACACACAACAGTGATAATGTTTGCCAACAAGGGTACAGACAAGGCAGTACACAAACATGTCACTGTCCCAAACCCACAGAAAGACAGGCCGGTGACACCTGTACATAGCATCTGTGTGATGTGTAAAACACAGGTAAAGGTATGATGCATGGAGCACCAGTTGGGAAGTGTTCACCAATACGCACCCATGAACAGTCAGGCAGTCTGTAGACTGTATGACCACAAAACCCAACAAAACATGAATGTATGTGGAGATGTGCCCTGCCACACTGTGGCATTGGGTGTCCACATATGTATGGGTGCTGGCTGAATACAGCGAATGAGCATTGGACACACATGTGTCAATCTAGTAAAGATGTCTTAATCCTCACAGGCGGAGGAGCTTGGGATGTCCTCACACTCACCGATACTGAAGAGATGGTAGTGCCACACCTGCAGGAGGTGAACATCAGTGGAGTCAACCAGATGGACATCCTAAGCATGCAACTACAGGCGGGAGGTATGTACATACATTTGCAGCATACACATAACATGCATAGCGTAATATGGTCGGTGGCACATGCATGTGGGTGGGATGTGTCATGCTGTGTGGTGTGCTGTGTGTGAGGGAAGCTGTAAAATGGAGGGACATGTAGTATGGTGACTGGTGGGTGTCAATGATCTGTAAGGAACATGTAACACACATAATTGGGCGGGGGCATGAACACATGCAGGAGACAGGAAGCAGTGGGTGTGGGAAGCAGCAACACAGCAGACAGGCCAGCATGAGAACACTGCCATGATGGTGTCTGTAAATACATGTCCAGATAACAGAAAACAGAGAATAGATGAACAGTACTGTCGGAAACACATCACCATACATTGTCACAGACACAAGAAACACATGGGTGGAAACCGTGCAAATGTGAAGGGTACATGTGCCACGCACACACACACAAATGTCAGCATGGTGTTGAGGGGAAAACAGTGACATACCTGTCCAACCCCTGTCCTGGATGCAGCAAGGAGGTGAGGCATGGACGTATGTCAGAGACACAGGTAGACCAGAACACAAAACACACTAGGCACACAGTGTCACACTGTCCACGATGTGTCAGGAGCACACGACTGGACAGGGTGAGAGGGTACACAATGCAGAAGGTATGGAATGGCACTAGGACTAACAAATGTGAGTATCGTAGGACCTGCAATACTCTCCCACATGGGAGGCCGGGCAACATGACCAGTAGGCCTGCCCCAGGAGAGCAATGGTAGCACTCATGTAGGGATCTGCCACTGGGAAAGAGGTAGGGTGTGTGTGCAAATGTGCCACAGCACGAGCAATGTGAGGTGCAGAACCAGCTGCAATAGGTTATAGGCCAGCAGTGTGTGCCCTGCATTGCCACCAATAGCTACACTGCAGCAGTGAGGTACAGTAATGTAGGGCAAGCAACAGCTGACAACATGCTGTCCCCGGGTGGTGGATACTGACAAGGTGGGGTATTCATTGGAAGTGGGACACACAGGCCAAGGGGTGGCAACAGAGACATAACACAGGAAGCCTTGAATGCTGGCAACAAACATGAACCATCAAATGCCTGTGGACATGAATGTATGTAGATGCTGGCATGACTACACACACACACAGGAAATGGATGACAGGGAGCAGACAGAGAAGTGAACCATCAATGACACAGCACTGTGCAAGGGATAGTACTGTTACCGTGGCACCCACTATGCATCACAATGGTATGTTAATCCTAGCTCATACCACCATCAACACCACAACCACCACAAACACACCACGGGCACAAGGTGCACATCAGGCATGTGCCCATAACAACACAAGGCATGGCAATACACGGAGCTCTGTGTGAAGCTCTGCGGCCTACACATGAGAAAGACTGCAGCAATGGGATGCACGTGGGCCACAGTTCAGATACTGGAACAGTACAGGGGCACAAACACACACAATGCAGCTGGGCATGATAGTAATCCTCACATACTGCAAGGGAAACAACAATGTCCAATAGTGAAGCAGATGCCTGAATACGGGATGTGCACAAACAAGGGGGCACAACTGGAAGATGGGGGGGACCGAACAGAGGTGATTTGAGCAAGTACAATGGCATGGGGATGGTGGTGGATACATGCAATGGCTGTACTGGGGTGGGTGTTGAGTCAAAGACACTGGGTGAAGCCAAGTATCTATATGTGAGACAGTAGGCAATGATACTGGGTGGTAAGAGGAATCAGGCTGTTGTGTCAGCAGGATCTGCAGCACATCCATTAAGCAGGGGTATGGGAGGGCCAGGTGGTAAAAGTGGTCCTCCCCTGCTGCAAGGTGAATATCACAATGTAGAACAGGGAATGGCAATGTGCACTGTACATGCTGGAGGTGTGTATGCAGAGTGGCGAATACTGTAACTGTACAACGATGAAGTGTCAAAGCACAGATATTGAATGGCACACGTGATGCATGCAGGGATGGATGGAGACACATTTGAGCCCTCGGGCACCAATGTTCTTTGGGCGCCACGTCGTGAAATAGGAGTGGGTCCATCGTGAAATAGGACTGGGTCAGTCGTGAAATAGAGGTGGGTCTGTCGTGAAATAGGGGTGGGTGCTGATGGTGCTGTGAATAGATAAAACTATAGGCTGGGGGTCTGGAGCCGCCTAGGCCCCTAGAAAATGTTTGGACTTTGCAGTGCATTCTGATGCATTTTGCAGGTAATTTAAGACAAATTGCTATCCTGTTACCCTCTCCCCATGCCCAATAATTTGCACTGAGTCTTGCACCCTCTCTCCATGCCAATATGTTCTGTAACACAATTATCACAACGTGCAACAAATCAATCCTCTATTTCAAGAACTAAGCCTTACCTGGGCCCAAAACTGTGTGAAAAAACAGAGGCTTACATTAAGCCAGGATAACTTCCTTTCAGTAAGTCAAGTACTGTACAAATACTGTACACCCCATGCCATTACCACCCTGATCCTCTGCCCCCCCAAACTCAGTGTGAAAAAAATAACAAAAAAACACGAGGCTTACTTTTCAAGTCAGAACTCTGGGACTCCAGGAGAATTAGGAACCCTCACCCTGACCATCACCCTCCATCTGGCCTATACTATAGACAGAAGTCAGCAACAAACAAATGCTTACTTTCAGCCAGAATGACTGGTCTTGAGGAATGTAGTCAAGTGCTGTCCAACTACACCCCATGCCATTCCCACCATGACCCTCCAATTGCCCCCCCAAATGAAAACTAAAGTGTCCAGAAAAAACTAAGAGAGGAGCTTATTTTAATTCAGTCGGGACTCCAGAAATTCAGGAAATATCCTCAGCATACCTCTAAAAATGAATTCAGCATAGTACTTTGATTTTCATTCTCAAATTTATCCTTGCTGCTCCACTAACACAGGATTATTAAAGTCACTGAAATAAACAAATAAAAACATTCCTTGTGACCAGCTATATGGGGTGCACTATTTATAGACATCATACCCCGTCCACTGTCTCAACCTGAACCACCAACAAGGCCACTCTTCTGGTTCCCAGAACTAGGACTACCTGGGCTCAGAGGTCATTCTGCTACAGAGCCCCATCCTGGTTTAACTCTCTCCCCACAACCATCTCCAATGCCCCCAATATCATCGCCTTCAAAACAGCCCTCCGGAACCAACTGTTTAACACCCACAGTTGCTCCTGTCTCTAAATGGCACTCTGCTACTATCACTCTGCACCTGACAATGCCCTCTGGGTTGAACCAACACCTCACCCCCCCCAACTCCCCCCTGGCATCCTACCCCTCTGTTAGCACCTGCATGTGGTAAATTTCATCACCTTGAAACATCTCAAATTGCTCAATGTATGAAAACAACTGTGCAATTCTATGTCACTCACTGTTTTGAATACTGTAAATGTGTTACACTTGTATATCCTCTATGTGACGAGGTACCTTTGTAAATTAGCCTTTTTTCACCTTTAGTTTTTACCAGGAGAGACACACTAAGCTGAGAGCTTCTTTACAGGTGCAATCTGGGAGCACAAGGAAGTTAAGTGACTTGCTGAGGGTCACACAGTATGCAAGTGGTGGTTGTGGGATTCAAACCCAAGTCTCCAGGTTTGCAGCTCAGAGCCTTAAACCACTGTGCTACACTGCCTCCTGGCTCAAAGGTTGTAAATCCAATTGTACAAATAAATAAATAAAAACATCCAAAACAATAGTTACACATTCTCGCCATTTTTGAAGTTCAGTACTAGGACTGTTAAATTAATGCTGAGAGTTTAACATGTATGATGGATGTGGATCCTCATCACTGAACACCCAAAATTTCCTCTGGCTCTCCTCTCTCTCTCTCTCTCTCTCTCTCTCTCTCTCTCTCTCTCTCCCCCCCTCCCCATTTTTGGGGGTTTCTGTCTTACCTCCTCAAAAATGTGGTGTGCAGATCAGACAATCTGAAGAATTCTGACACAGCAGGCTCCAACAACTTGTCTCTGCATGGCAGGCTGATAGAGCAGTAACAACCTATGCTGCTGTCTGGTCGCTCCCTGGTCCTCCAATCCAACTCCAGTCCAGTGGTCAGTGGAGATCTGCACTGTGGGCTGAGCTTTTACAAAAAATAAAATGAAATACAACTCTTTTGCCTCTTTACAGCTCAGTAGACTGTTCACTGCTGCAGTACAGAAGAACGCAATAAAAGCCTGGGCGGGGCCCCCTCTGTGTCGGCTTCTCACACACTTGTGATGCTAGCTAGCTAGCTAGCCCAGGCACTGGGCAGGTGCAGGCAGCTGTTGCTGGGCTGGGCTGATGATCTTGCCTCTCTCACTCTGTCCTGTCGATACAGCGAAGGCGGCTTTTCTGCAAATTGTCCCCGGTGCTTTGGAACTCGTCCTTCCTTCCTTCCTCGGCTGTAAAGATAAAGTGCAGGGGGGGGTCTGCTTTTATACACTGTCCACAGACTCCTTGGACCTGAGGGAGGACAGTAAAGTTCAGGTCCTGGTGGGTGGAGGTGTTAGAAACAGTAGCGGACCGAGGAACACCCCGTGATTGGTCAATCAGGGGTTGATGACATCACTCTGCACGCTCGGTGTGTGTGCGTGTGTATCAGAATTGATAGCCGGGTGAAGAAACAAATGTATTGTGTAGAGAGGCAGGCAGGTGGTAAGCAATGGAGAGAGTCGTCGTGGTGGCATGGACCGTGTGTACGGGCAGGGCCCGGGGGTAACGGAGAACAGAACTACAAAGAAGGAACCTGTCCTGCGGTGGTGTGTGGAAACTGGGTCATCTTAGTTGGCTGGGATGGGACAGAACACCAGGTAGGACTTCTTTTTGGCTGAAACCAGCAATTTTATATCAGCATTGGGGCAGTGAGTCGGGCGGGCCCTCTGGCAGTCGGGCCCTCGGTCTGCGGTCTGGTTGCCCGACTGATCAGTCCACCCTTGGGTGCATGCATAAGTGTGCAGCTCACAACAGTGTGATGTGGGGATGTGAGCACTTGTGCAAACACATACTGTGGATGTATGTGTCACCACCACACATGGGTCTGTTCTGTGAATGCACTGGGATGAACAGCACAGTGCAGTGTGGCAGCATGAGCTGCACTGTCACATGTGAATGGAACACCACCAATAGAGGTGGCAGCATGTGCAATGCAGTGTGTGCTGGACAAACATCACTGCAGAACTGTACAGCAATGTGCCACAACACGCATGGCAACACTGTACACATGTATGATACTGGCTGAGGTGGAATCACTCAGGTGTGCAAACATGAACATCCAAATGAGGGTGGACTGGGACTATGGGTACTGGCCTGATGTGATGGACATCAGGACCCAGCAGTAGATGCCTGACACTGGCATATGTCTAGCAGAGGCAGGTGACATGGAAGGCAACTAAACACACACAGTATTGGCCACAACATGTCCATAGGGACAGCAGATACTGGAATGATAACAACAGGACCACAATGTGCACAGAAGAGGATGTGACATGGAGCCCCGTCATGGTGTCCAGTTGTGCACAGGGATGTGTGGACAATACTGTGTATATAGATGGCAGCATCCACACAGGGTGGGGCATATAGTGACATATGTGCCATGATCTGCTGCCCCACTGTGCAAACCCAGCAATAGGAAGATAACTATAAATAACAACCAGACACAATGGAGTAAATATGGCAATGTCATAGGCTGTGAATGTATGTCTCGTGAAAAGTGGAGAAACAGAATGAGGTGTGGAAACACATAGATATTCACAACAATACACAACACACAGCAACACATCAAGACACAACAACATGGTGAGCACTGCATCTACACATGAGTCTGGCACCCTGCCCCCAGCTATGTGCAGCTGCAAGAGGACTGCTAACACACGAGCAACAAACACACCATGGGGGGTGGGTGGGTGTGCATGTTTGTAGGGCAACACAGACAATGATTGGGTATGGTCTGTCATGCACATACTGCACAATGCACTGTGTACATGGACTGACATACAGACTAACTGACAGCAATGCTTGCAGCAGAGGCATAACGGTCAGTCTAGTCTGTGTGAATACCAGCAGCCACACTGAGGGCAGATATGTCTGCACACCTCCCACATGTGTAATGATGTCCCCAGCTGCAGATGCAGCAGCTGCAGCTGCAGTGGACCATGTCAGATGCCCTCCACCTGTCCCAACCCCACTCCACCCGGCCACAGTCTTCACCTCTACCAGCTCCCCAGCTAGTGCATTCCATGGTGCAAACACCCTTCCAGTGACAGAACACCTCACCCACTCCCCTCTGTGCCTGCCCCCAGCCAACTGACACACATGTGCAGCTTGCACCCCCCATCCCCCTTGGAGCACCCAGACTGTGCCCCTGTAATGATCCCTGTCACATCCCGGAGACCCTCTAGCATGTCTCCCCTGACCATCCCTACCCCAGGGTGTACATCTGAGCCCCCTGGGCCCCATCACATGGGTCCACACCCCAGTTCCTGGACCATGTATGTCACCCTCCACTGGACCCTTCCTAGGAATGTAACATCCTTCTACAAATGTCACCATAACTGCACACAATACTTGAGGTGTTGCATTACCAAAACATAGTACAAGGGTAGGAACATTGCCACCCCCTGGAGGTGATCCCCATGGCAATGCATATCAGCATCCTAGGTGCCCTTGCCGCTGTCCACGCACATGTCTGTGTAGTGTAGCATGATATCTACCACAACCCCATGGCTCTCTCACACCCCATAACTAGAATAACATCCCCACCCAGTATATACCCATGGCCAGAAAACCGACTCCCAGGTGCAGATCCATGCAGTTCCCTGCATGTACCTCCAGTGTCCAGATACTAGACCACCCTTTCAGAAGCTCCAGATCCACCTGCAAGGCCTCCCTCCCCAACCCTACAGCCACCACTGCACCCACCCCTGAGTTATCTGCAAATGGACACCGTCCACACCTGAGAGCACCCATCCCATGACTGAGACATAGGTGTGACCGGAGTGGCTCCAGCACTGAGCCCTGCACCAACATACTAATAACCTACTCTGGAGATGAGGCTAGCCCCCCCAACACCACACTCTGAGTATGCTCAGAGAGCCTAAATCCAGTCCACCGAACAACTGTCTCCCCACTCCCATATCCGTCAGTGTAGCCAGCAGGCCATTGTGGTGTACAGAATCAAATGCCTTACTGAAGTACAGATAGAGGACGTCCCCCCCCACCACCCCAATCCTGGGCCCTTGGCACCCAGTCATAGTTGTACACAAGGGTCATACAACACAGTCATCCTGGGACAAAGCCATGTCGCCAATCATCCAAATACCCAATCTGCTGAAGGACACCCTCTAGCCTATCCATGCCAATACACGCCATCATCATGTATACCACCAATGCAAGGCCACTGGGCCTGTATGTCCCTGCCTCATCTCCTGACCCCACCATGTGGATCAGCACAACATGGGCCACCCTCCAGTCATGGGGCACCCATCCAGTCCTCAGGGAGATGTTGAAGAGCACCAACTAGGGACTGCCAGGACATCCACCAGGTCCCCCAGCATCCTGGGATGTATCCCAAGTGGCCGACAAATGTGGCCTGTAGCCGAAGTGACATGAGGGCCCCCAGTACCCTCCCTCACCTGGGATATTAGCCTCCACTCCCTTCTCTAGAGCACCCTGTACCGCTGGCCCCACATCTGTCTGTGGAGGCCACTCCCTGTCCCCACATCCAGCAGGGTCCCTGATCTGTACCAGTCCCAATCTGTCCCCCCATGTGCTTCCACACCCCATACAAGACATAGCTCCTCCAACCCCCCTGGTACACACCACAGCTAGGTCCTAATCTAGGATCTCTGCCTGTTCCCCCACCTACTGTGCCCAACTGTCCCCTAGCCATATCCTATTGATCAACTCCCTTAACCCCTCATCCCCCCTGGCAACTAAAGAACCCCATGTCCTCCTACTGGATCCCCCTGACCATGGTCTGCCCCGTGTCCTCCAATGCCACAGTCACCACCCTGGTGACCCTTTAGGCTGTCTGCTCAGACTCCCCCTGACCCCTCCCAGTTCCTAGGTCCTTGAAGCACCTAAAGGATGCTGACCTGTCCCATGGAGCACATGTGGCACAATGTAAAGCATGGGTGCCACCTGTAGGCACCAGAAACTGATGGAATGTGCAGCCATATCAGCACAGACAGGCTGTAGCAACCACTGCACACACACACACACAACATGGCTGGGGTGCACCAGCAATGTGTTGCCAACCCTGTGCCCATACCACAGTACTGCCTGCAGTAGCACAGTGTCAGATAATAGCCATGTGTGCAGTAGGTTAGGCTAGGGGGGTATGATCAATATCAGTCAGACATCGTAAGGGAATCAACATGGTAAATGTGTCCAACATGTCACAACAGGAGAATAATAGCAGGCCTAAAGGACATGGCATGGGACTAGAGGGAGGCTGTGTACAGGGGAATGTGATGGAGGTACATGTCACAGAAAGGGTGGTGGAGGCATGGAATAGCCCTCCCCAGGATGTGGTGGTCATGTCAATAGTGCAGGGCAACAGTCAGGCATGGGATAGGCATAAGGGAGCAATACAGATGAGTATGAATAGATAGGCCATTGACAGACTACAGGACCATGGCACATACATAAGGTAGGACAGCAACAGCAGACTGTATGGGCTGTGCGGTCCTCAACTGACATCAGTGTCAGTATGGCAAACACACAGCACATGCAGACATGGAACACCATGCATATTGGAGGTCGCACACACAGTAGGGCAGCGGTGATGTATGTACAGTGCACCATGTACACATCATCATGACAAGCACTGGTGAACCGGGGATAGTGACTAGCTGTGTTGCATTGTGTAACATGGACATGTGACACAATGCCACATAGCAGGATGGATGGATGCTGACAACAGGATCGTACACATTGTTGTAGTGTAGGTGGCCACACAGACCATCATGACTAAACATGTGTGGCACCTACTGACCTGTGGGCACATGTCTTTGACGTGCCATGACAATGACAGAAGGGTGGCATAACCAAACTGAACATGTGTCTGTAGGGTAACAAACTAATGGACACATAGCAGTAGATGTGTACCCAGAACACACATGCACACTGTCCAGATGTGATGGATATAGGGTTAGTTCATGGAATAGACATGACCACGCTGGCCTGAGGGGTGTGTAACGTGTCATGTGTAAGCATGAATAACACCCTCAGACATGTCATTCCTGTGGAACAGGACTGGAACTGTGATGCACAGTGGTCGAGATGTGTACTGGATACACGTCTCTCAGTACATGTCCATTGCAGCAACACTGTACAAATCTCAATGTTGATATGTATTGAATGTGCAGCGGGGCACACCACTGTGAATAGATGCCACTGAGCCATTCACAGAGCCACACACACTCAATGCGTGATCCCAGTATGGACAGATGGATGTGCATGGTCAGTGCTGCATTTGTGTGTGCTCGCCTGAGAGCAACGGCATTGGCAATGAGTATGCTAGCAGTGTCCACATACACATCACGTCACATGTGAAGACAGGACAACAGAAGTAAATGTTAATGGAGTAACAGACAGAGCCCAGGTACAGCTGGGCAAGAGTGACAGTGGTGGTGACTGCACTGTACTGTGGCATGATGTACACTGTGCTATGTGCCACAGTAGTTTGCCATAGGGGCCCTGTTGTGTAACCCATGAAACTGTACAATGTCACAATGCATGGAATGTATGCCCTACTAAGGGATGGACACAACCACAGACAAGTCATAACGTGTATGTTGTTGTACATCTACAGGTGACAACGGGGCACCAGTGCAGCATCATTGACCACCACCACCAGGTGAGATGCAGTCCCATCATCATATGGACACCCAACACATCACAGCATCTGACCAACAGACTGCAGCAAGGCATGCAACAGAGCCACGGATGACAGATGGCAATGGCATGGTAGAACAAGACTGACAGCTGCATGTAGAGGAGCATGAGGACAGTATCCCCATTGAGAACATTGGGGAGGACATTGTACCGTCCACTCCAGACAGGTCCCCTGTGAGTGGTCACATCTCGGGACTGTCCTTAGGTGATCTTGGGTTGGGAACACCCACATCACTGCACAGTCAGCAACAGTCTGAGGGTGATGCTGATGACGTACAGAGCAATCGTAGTCGCTATGGTGATGCCATACTCAATGCGGAGCAGCAGATCAGTGTGGCCATAGGTAACCTGAAGGACACCATCTCACAACAGTATGAGAGTAGCTTAGAGCACACCCATCAGCTGATAGATGCTGTGTAGTCAGTAGCAACAGCAGTGCGCAAAATAACCAGATCTGGTGCCAATTGAGCACTGACATAGTGGGCGCACTACATGCCATCTTAGGTGCCACTGTCAGGCAGAATATCATAATGCAGCAGCACACTGATCTGTTGCTTGCCACACATGACACACATATGTCCATCATGAGGGAGGTATGTCGGATGCTGTCAGGGCAGCATGCAACACAGAGGGAACATGTGGCAGCATTTGACAGACAAACTGATGCAATGGAACGGTTAACTGATACATTGACAGCAAAGGATGGTCCCCATGTGGGCATGGCTGAGCCAGTGGGCATGCACACAACCATGCCTGACATGTCCACTGCCAGGGGCCAAGTGTCTGCTGGTGTCATCACACATAGCCCACTACATGCATGTGGTCCTAGGCATATACATACACACAGCAGGTCACCCTATGCAGTCACATGATGTGACAGCTCACCGCGAAACAGCTGCAGATGGTGAGTCAGTGTGCACATACACTGAGTGAGCAACATGGGGAGACCCAAGAGGCCACTGCACAGTCCCAAGGCACGCACCACACAAGTGTTGTGGCACCCATGGTGGCCATACCACAGACACTGCAGATAGGGGACAGCGGCAGCACATATTCAGAGGCTGTGACAGAGACACAACATACCGGTGACAGTGGCAGCACACAGGGAGATGCAAGCACTGGTGAGGTATGTACTGTGAGGGCAACAGACATGTCAGAAACTGACAGTGCACATACCAAACCAAAGAGAAAGAAGCACAGCACTGGCCAGGTGCATGTAAGCAGTGAAGAGAAACAGGCCACACAACAGCAGGGACATAAGAGATGGACGAGTGCCCATCAGGCACAGAGGGCAGCAGGTCCAGACAATAGACACGACACCCAGGACACACAGGGAGTGCCTACAGCTGAACAGACACCAACAGCATCAGTAACACTGACAGAATCCATAGCTGACACTACACAGACACAGACAGTGTCTGGGGAGAAGGAAGGGAAGAACACAGTGAAACATGTTGGCAGGGGTCGTCCACCTAAGAAACAGTAGATATTGGGATGTGGTGTGGCTCACCAGGCCCCTGAGTGATGTGCTGCAGAGCTAGAGACAGGCATGTGTAACATGTCATGGGTTACTCAGATGTGACCCTTCACAACATCACACAAACCTGCATGGACAGGCGTAGTAGAGCACTTGTATGATATTGGATTTAAATGAGTCATCAGTCCAAAGCGCTGAATGTCTTCCACATACTGTGCACCATAACATGGCGGATGTATATAGTGATGTAAACATGGACAATCCAGTAGTGCATGACACCATGAGCAGTGAAGTAATCCAGTATGACATTGGATATATTGATTACGTTATACAGTATGACAATGCCACAGATGGCATCATGTGTTAATAATGTTGCAGATGGCAAGTAGCCTGATGGAGGTCATACAGTTATTGTTTGTCTGTACAACATGGAATGACAATGTGTAGTAATTGATTGGTGAACAGTGTTGTCCACTGGTACTTACAATAAAGCTGTTTCAACCATGACTTTGTGCGTGTGAGACTCTCTGATGTCCCAAAAGGGTGGCATGGCATGTGTTAATATGCAGGGTGTGTCATTCCCTGGCACACTGCCGATGAACAGTCATGTGTTGCGTGCCAGGCCTCAATACTGTGTGATGGCACATACATGTATGGCATGCACAGCACCGGTGCCACTGTGCACATCCCAGACGTGTGTCTGACCAGCAGTATGTGTTGGAACACATGTGCAATGTTATACAGGGGTAACAGACATCCACCTCCCAGTGCTTGGTGCCAGCTCACAGGTGTGTGTCCAAGGGTGGGGAATGCTATTGGGAATGTGTAGCACAGACCAGCGTAGTATGTCAAGGGTTCCACAGTGTCCTGGCATGGGACACATGATGCATTCGGACCCAGGACTGCAGCAATGAATTTTGGTGCCCCGGACAAGTCACTTGAAATGGGCCCCTGTTTCCCAAACCAACTAATGCCAGGGGTAATGCCAGCTCCTCAAGTAGGCCCCTCCTGAGCTCAGGGCCCCATACAACATCCCCACTTCCCCCCATTACTGTGGCCCTGTTCGGACCATTGGTGTATGACCAACATGTGCAATGACCATGACACATGCAGATGTGGCCCGTAGTCAAGGTGTCCCAGGGCTGTGAGACTGGGAGTGTAGTGAGAGGATTATGGCAGTCATGTAGCCACACAGGCTTACATAGTGATGCCCACAGATATGTAAGGGCATCTGCCTGTGACCTCTGATAACACTATAGGGAATGCATTCAGCACAGGACAGGACACCTGACCTGATAGCAGAGGGTTGTGTCACATGTGGCCAACGTGCCGCAGTACTGCGACATCATAGAGGTAGACAAACATACCAGTAACACAGCATCCTGCATAATGTGAGTGTTTCACTGTCATGGCACGGCCCACAGAAGGTGTGCATGCCATGCATGTTGACCGTAGTGTCACACGCACATGTTGCACATGTCGCAGACCAGAATGCAGCAACATGATGATGCACAGGTGTAGGGGACACCAGGACCATGTTTTGAAGGATGTCCAGTAGCAATGTACCTGTAGCCATTCAACACTGTATGTGTCCCACCCACGCAGACATCTGTAGCATGACCATAGATGTGTATGTGCCATGCCATGGATTTGTAACAACATAATGGTGACATGTGTCACAGGATCAGAATGTGATGTAGTCGGCTGTAGTACAGTTACCACAGTACTGTGTGTATCTATTGCCTGATATTGCTAGGTAGCCTGTGCACATATTCTACCCACAGATATACATGTGTGGCAGTGCACTAGTTGCCGACTATGAACTGTGTGAACTGTGATCAACAAACACCAGTCATTTGTGGCACTGGAATGTCTAAGGTGTTGGCAGCATGGGCCGCATCCCACACATCCATCTGGGCATGGTGGCACGTAGTCCATGATGTACATGATGGTTATGCACCATGGCCATTGTCACCACTCTGTGAATCACCACATGAGGTACAGTGTGACTGACCACATGCAGTCCCCTAGGCTGGGTGATGGAACACACCAGACGTATGCAACACACATACATTGTATGTGTACCCTAAATACAGGGCCATGCAATGCCATCCAATACAGCCATGTGCACCATGCTGCACTAAGCAGGTGTCCCATTTACTGTATACCCCAAGCATGCACTGGGCCGCCCCCCGGGAGGACAGTGTCCTGGATGCATGGGTGTATGTGACATACACATGCCACATGTGCACATGCCCTTGGACACTAACAGACATGTTGCTGTGTTCACTGATAGTGCCCCTGTGTAGGTGGTGGCACAGACAGTGGGACCGGTGCCTGCTTTTGTACATGATGTCGATGGTGTCTCTTGCCACACAGCATTATGGAGATGTGCACACTGTGTGCTGTGTGGCAGTCCACCATCTTTATAATGTACATTTGGAGGGGTGTTCATGTAGGCCCATGAGGTGTGTTACCACATGACAAGTGTCTGGACATGTACAACAGTGAGGTCACCATGCCAATCCAAGGGGCAGCACGGATGCAATGCACCTGAACCCAGCATCATGTCATATGGTGGTGGTCAGGGTGCCACCATCTCTGCAGAGTTGTTCCAACCCCCAAGTGACTAAATGTCCCATGGGGCACAGTGACCATCCCTCTATGTACAGCACAATGGGTGGACCATCAGACATGCACAGGTAGTCTTGCGTGTTCATGTTGATATACATGTATGGATATGTACCACACCCCCGTCTGGGAACCGGATACGATATGTTGCCCTATGAGGGGCACCTGTCCACAGGACATACAATATATCAGGAGCACAGACAGGACATGCATTGACCTAACAGCAACACTAACAATCATGTACAGAATACATACATGGGCCTCATGCTGTCTGACAGTGCCTTGTCCACATGCCATGTCCATCATATGGTGTCGCGCCATTGTGGATGATGTGTGCAACAGCATGTCATGGCAGTCCCCGAATGTACTGGCTAGAGGATGGCTTGAATGACATACTGGATTAACTGTGACCACTGATCTGTACAGGTATAGCTGCATGTTGCACAAATGAGTGATAGATCAATGCTAATGTTGTGGATGAGTGTTTACTGTATGTTACACTGTACACTGTCTGATACACCTTTGGGTGCAGTCATGCTATACAGTTACATGACATACCGTGTGAGTTTGCTGTATTGTTATATATGTGTGGAACCCAGTAACCTGTCACAAACCAGGAGATATGTAGTACATGGGGAATTCACACCCCAAGTGATGTACCTGTACACCAGTTAGTCCTAGGGATCACAATAGGCTTCCACAGACAGGCCCCCCCCCAGCAACTAGACAGATGAATCATCACGGGTGATGAAAAATAATACACACATTCAGAACATGACAGTCATGTACAGTACGTAGCACACCTCAGCATTCGAGGGGTATACAGTGATGACACAAGTGGGTGAGGCACTGTTGCCTGCGTCACAGGTAACATCACTAGAAGCAGTGTCTGATGAGCCTATCCCGTGCCTGGCGTGCCAATGCTGCCTGACTGGACCGGCCCCACGGTGGTGATGCTGGTGCTGGCATCTCTTGGGCAACATCATCATCATCATCCTGTTGCAGTGCCTCAGGTGCTGGAATCCGGTGGGATAGGGCGATGTTGTGCAGTATGCAACATGCTACAAATATCCTGCATGCCTTCTCTGGTGTATACTGCAGTACCCCCCCACCACGAGGTCGACAGACACCAGAACCGCATCTTCAGTAGACCAAATGCATGTTCAATCACAAAACGTGTCCGTGTATGTGCAGCATTGTACCTCTCCTCCTGCTGTGTCGGTGGTGCTGTCACTGGTGACATGAGCCATGGCCTGAGTGGATATCCACTGTCACCTTCAAAAGAGATGGATACAAAACACATGACACATATAATGGGCTATGTACACCTGCACAAACACAATACTGTGATGTATGTACATCCACAACCCCACTGTGACATCACTGGGATGGTCACACACATGCATCACAACACTACGATGACCTCAATACTCATGTAGCGTGCACATGCCAGGGCAGTGGCACACATGTCCCTGATTCCACATAACACTGCACGACCAGTTATTCGACATAGCCCAGGTATGGGTAGTACACAGTACACACCCATCCGTTATGCCATTTAACACTGAGTGACCTTCAACCAATATAGCCCAGATATGGGTAGAACACAGTACACACCTGTCCACTACGCAATACTGGATGACTGATGAGCCCCAGTGTGGGTGACATGCGATGATGGTGTCCCTGCTGTGATGCCCAACCAATGACATGTACGCAGGGGCACCAGGTGGGGGGGCAGGGGGTCATTGCCCCCCCTACATTGCAGGTCATTGCTGCTCATATTGTGTTCCAACCCCTGGCTCCAGCCCCACAGCCCCTTTGACCAGCTGTTGCCCCCCCTGCTGAGAGCTGATATTTATTTATTTATTTATTTATTTTATTTAGCTTTTGTTAACCGGGTAAGTGCACTAGCCATAAAATGACTATTTTCAGGCACTACCCGGGAGAGTACAGACATGCAGAAACTTAACAGGATAACAAATTATAAGTGCTTTACGTACAATGAGTTAGAGAGGATACAATATATCGGAACATATAAAGTAAAGCGCTTTACATACATTGAGTTAAAGTGGATACAATATATCAGAGACATACAGAGTAGACCATTCATAAGTTCATAGGTGCCTATCTATGCAATGAATAGAGAGTACCAGGTAGGGGGACAGGGGGTCATTGCCCCCCCGCATTGCAGATCATTGCTGTTCGTATAGTGTTCCCTGACAGTGGTCATGAGTATTGAGGTCCACGTACTGTTGTGATGCATGTGTGTGACCATCCCAGTGATGTCACAGTGGGGTTGTGGATGTACATACATCACAGTATTGTGTTTGTGCAGGTGTACATAGCCCATTACATGTGTCATGTGATTTGTATCCATCTCTTTTGAAGGTGACAGTGGATATGGCCCCCCTAATCATATACTGGACTCCAAGTATTACATTGTATGATGCAACATACCCTGTCGCATGTGTTGCAGCAGCACAATGAGTCACAGACATATCAACATCTGGTGCCATCCCACTGCGGCGCATGTCCACATGTGCCACACATGTACATTGGTGTGGTAGAGTACTGTCAACTGCCATTGTTACACATGCATGTTGGCATACCCTGCTGGGCACTGCGGGCCCAGGGGAATGTGCCCTAGCCTGGCATGGTGTGAGTGTGCCAGACACGCGCAGCAGCCACACATTAGCTGTGACTGTTGTTACACCCTGGGTGTAACAAGAACATGTGCACCACTGCATGCGCACGTGTCCGTGTCGACAACGCTGACATCACAAACTGGTGGCCACAGGATGGGGATGGGGTGGCTGCCTTGGGTATGCCTGCAGGACATTGCACCATCACAGGCCATTGCTGCTTCAGATGATGAGCAAACAATGATTTACAGCCCATGCGGGACATATCCATGGTTTTACTGCAAGTGTGTGGAAATGGCTGCCATGTCCGTGCACATGCGGGAATTAGCTGTGGACTGATTTCACTGTGGAAAGAGTGCATGTGCATGAAATATACAGTAATGTGTCACGCACGTGCAAGAACATGTGCATGTGCTGCACAAGAGTTCCACTGAGCAGTGTGAAGCCTGCTGGAAGGGTGTGTCAGTCTGTGCCACAATTAGCTTTGGACAGTCACTGTAACAGGCAGCTGACAATGGCAGAGAGGGTCAGGTCTCCCAGTTTCAGGGATGCTGAGACAGCAGCATTTCTGGACCTCATCAAGGAGCATGCAGCCATGCTGCTGCCACCTGGGAGGGCATTACATTCACCCAAGAAGAGGGACAAGGTCTGGCGAGCAATCACCAGAAACCTATACCTCACAAGTGGTGTGCATTGGACTGTGACCCAGTTAAAGCACAAGTGGAATGATGTGGAGTGGAGGGAGCCACACTTGTGCTGGCTGGTGGCACCAGAACATCAGGAGGCACAGGGGACAGCAGAAGGTGAGTACATGGTTCTGTTATGTGTGACGTCATATATGCATGGTGCTAGCATGTGTCATGTCCACATATTATGGTTACTGTCAACATTACAGTGTATCACAGACTGCAGACTATAGCCATGCAAGGTTGGTATCAGTGTCCCTGGATGTTGTGCATGGTGCGTGTGCCCATGTCCTGGATGGCACAGCACAGCACCGCATGTCTGCATGACTCCCTGTCCAGTGTATAGCTCCCCACACCCACGGTGTGATACATAAAGAATAAAGTATGGGGTAGTGTGTAATAGATAGATTTTACCTAGGGGTTGGATGCCATAACCCCCAAGACCAAGCCGAGGTCACCCAGGCATTCAACTCGAGGGTGTGTGTGTAAAATTTAGTTTACACACACCCCCATATTTTATTTTATATAATTGCTGGGTTAGCTTTTCACCACAGCTAATTATATAAAATAAATGGTCTGGTGCGGCTGCGGTCTGGATGATATTTAGCCGTGGTCGCTTTGCAGTAGTTTACTTTTTCTTGTTTTTTTGTCCCCTTAACTGTGTCATTTTTGTCAGGAAGTTTTTTTTTAAATAGTTACTTACCGCCTAGAGATAGTGGTGGCTGTGCGGTTTTGACCGAGGATGAAAGCTGGTGGTGAGTGGTGAAAACCTGGAAGAACTGTAGGTTGGGCATGTGCATAGCGAGGGAAACCGTGCACATGTTTGCGATTATAAACGCTCCTTTATAACGGCAAATTATGCCACGGTTTCCTTATGGGAAAAAGCCTAAGCCAGTTATTATTGTACTGTTACACCCAGGTCATGCCCATGGGGACATGACACCCCCTACTGATAGTCACAGGACTGCATGTGTGGTGTAGCAATCCACTGATGCCATGGTCAGGGGAGGTGCATGCCAGTACTGTGGTGCGTGTTACATGCAGTGGTGCTGGGCTGTGTCATCGGATGTCCTGGATGGTACAAAGTACATCATGTGTCTGTCACAGTGGTCCACAGACAGGCCATGCTAGTGGTATGCATCATGGTCCACCCCCACACCCCAGATTGTGTCATGGTGTAGCTGATGTTCAGACATGCACTCGCCAGGACACTCATGGACTCATGGATAGCCCGAGCATGTTACCTGGCCCATGTCATCAACATTGCTCACAGACACTGTAGTACTCTGTACAAGCAGGACAGCTGGCACAGGTCTGTCAGTGTGTCAAGGCCCACCCAACTGTGCATGACACAAGGTCGCATGTGACGGTTAGGATAGCATGACTGAATGGTGTACTGCCCATCATTGTCACAATCAGACACATGGTTGGCTGGCCCCATACTGCTGTGTCATGGCTGTGGCCTATTCAGTTATGCATGTCCTGGTAGTGTGTAGTGTCACAACACCACATGCCTTGATGCGGTACAGTGTAGTGTAATGGACAACAGTGGTCATATGGTACAGTACACGTGCTGCAACTGCAAGGCCACAGCTGACAACCATCAACAGTGCAGGCATGCATAGCTGTATGTGTCATGTGTGCACATACCCACATACTGTACCAGCTGTGCGGTAATCATGCAGTCCCAATTCTAGTGAACACAAGGATCATGGTGGCGGTCACCTGTCATCCTAAGGTAGCCTGTGCTGCCACCACATGGGTTGTGTATCTACAATGGTGTGTTACCCGGCCATGTCCTGTGCACATACCTGTGTGTTGTGTTGGCAACAGTCTGCAGCCAGCAAAGACAGCTATGTATCATGTTGTTAACTGTAACACACCAGCATCAGTCAATGTTGTGGTGTAGGGATGATGTTTGGCATGAGCCATCACTGACATATTGTGATGAGTGTTATGCGTCCCCCACACAGGTGTGTCCAGTGTCAGGGTAACACGCTTCAGCCAGAGACAGGTGGAGGCTGCGGGTGCTGCACAGAGACCACAGTCACCTACCACTGCACACCAACACCGTGACTAACATTTACTTTGCAATATCATGTTTGGGAGGGGTATATGCAGACAGTACCAGTCATGCATGGCTGTTGGGGAGGCTCTCTGAGGGCACGGTAACTCCAAGTGCATGTGTACAGGTGCACAACGTATTGTGTGTTGGGGTGGCCTGTGAAGGGGGGACCAATTGCTGGCTGTGGGACTGGTGTCATGACAACAGGCATGTGATATGCATGTGCAGGGGTCCACAGTGGTCAAGTACTGTGCCATTCACAGGGGTCATGCTATGTTGGGGCAGACATGGGGGGGCTGTTCCTGTATGGGTAGTGTGCTCCAGGGGGACACGTGACTGTACACCTAGGGTGGTAGAGCACAGGTATGGCTGCTGGGCAGGGGTTATACAGTCAGTAGCCACACATGCCCTCCTCCCCCCAACAGGTGTGTGCACCAGGTTGGGACCACTGGTGAGGCATGTGTGTGTAGGAAGTGGATAGGAATGGGTGCAGATCATTGTTGTCGCAACTGCCGGGGGGGGGTGCATGCATATGTACAGCCAAGTCACTGCCACTCTGTGCAGGTATGCAGCAGAACATTGTAGTCATAGCACATACTATGCATGCACAACACCAGATGTGTGCTGTGACGTCTATTGTGGCCTGTCACCAGGTACATGGTGAGCAGGTGCTGTGGGTGGGATTGCAACCTAGGTGCTGAATTGCTGTACATGTTCACCATTGGCACATGGGATGTCAGAATGTTGGCCTTATGGGTTCATTGCCATTATTTCGGGTGTAGGGTACAGTGCCTGTGGCCCACCCTTTGGCACAGACACAGTGGGACGGGCCTGGTGACAGGTGTGACATGTCACAGTGGGAGGTGTTGCAGGACTGTGGCTACAGTGATTGTGGGTGAGGTGGGACTAGCTGTGTTGGACTGTGTCACAGCATGCAACACACAGGCATTTCTGCAGGCCATGTTGGGGAGATGTTGGCATGGTATCTTGTGCCACCGTGCTGTGAGGCAACTAAGTACGGATGTAACGGTACACATTCCCCGAATGTGTGATGGTGTGAGGGACATGCCTGTGTCTTGGACACCTGCTGGGAGTGAGCATCACTACTTCCTGTATGTGTCACATTGCCAACGGTACCTGTCACTACTGGCTCATGTCCCTGTACACCTATCTAGGGGACCATGAATCACATGATGGGTGATGGACAGATGGTTCAGCTGTTGTAGGTCTGACCACCCAGGGATGGCAGCATATGTAGCTGAACAGTACAGCCATGCAGGCATGTGCCACTGGGACATGCACCTGGGAATGTTGTATGTTGTGATAGCCACAGATGGCCACTCAGCTGGGCTAGGGGTGCATGGAGGACATGGGCAGGTGGTGGTGTGTACAGTGCATCCGGGGATGTACTTAGTGTGTGGCACCATGGAGTAGACCATGATGGTGGCCAAGGTGGTACAGGGTATGTGACCGCCACACTCGCATCCAGATAGCTGTGTCATGGACTGGGCATTGTGGGGATTGGGGGGGGGTGGCTATGGGACAGCTAGGTAAATGACAGGGTGGGATGGATGCACATGAACACAGGTGTGCGGTCATACATAGGGGTGTGTGTATGGATGTTGGGGGATTGACAGCATGCACATCATGTGTACAATAGTCCTATACTCAGGGGTGTGTGGTCCTCACACATGAAGCATGTGTCACATGGGGTGACCTGTGTGGGTGATGGCATGATGGTTGCGTGGCCTACAGAGGACAGGGCACAGGCATGTCATGGGCACTGTGTGTGGACACATGTCAGGGTGACAATTGTGGTCCCGCATGGTTGCCCAGGTCACTGTCAGCATGCCTCTTAGGACCAGTGTCTGCCATGTGCAACACATCCCTGCACACAGTGTGTGTCCTGGTACGTGCTGTTGTACTATGTGTTGACTATTCACATGGGGGCTGACCGATGCTGCAGGTGCACCAGACCACAGCTCCACATATCATCCCTCTGGTGGCACATGGACAGCACACTGTACAGTAATGTAGTTACGTTCTGTATGTGACAGTGGACCCCAGGAAAGGTATCAACATATGTCAGTCATGATAGATGTTCACAGTTAGACAGGAGTGTGTACTATGCTGCGGCCAACAGGCACATGTGGAATGGCCATGCAGTGCAATTCCAATACGTACTGAGCGGTGGACCCAGTGGTCCTGTGCTCCATGTGTTCTCAGTGCATTGCTGGTATGTGTATTGTTGGTTGCTAGGATGGTCCCTTGACACAGTGATGGGCCTCAGGGCATGCAGCACAGGCTGCCAGTGTGAGGAGTGGCATGTCCTGATGGCATATACATATGTGGTGCCACACAGTATGTGGATGGTCTGTGTGCCACTTGTGCTGTTGACTGTGGCAGCCTCACATGGAACGCAGAGTGGGTGCAGTCTGGTTGCAGATGAATACTGCATGTGGGCTGTGGTGGTTGACATGGAATGATGCAGGTGCACCCAGTATGGACAATGTAGGAAGTTGATATGTGTCACCCCTTTCCCAGTGTGGGCCATTGTCAGTAGATGCATACTGCTATGACTCATAGCATGTACCCAGTGTATCTGCTAGCTGTAGGGTGATGTATGGTTGTAGTGCACACAGGCAGTACATTACACAGTGGTGTACACATACTAACCAAGTAGCATACCACACGGCAGCGGTGTAGGCCCCTTGGTCAACCATGTCTGCTCGTGCCTCCCCACCCTGAATGGATGCCGTGGCTATCTGGCTGCCACCCGCCACTGTTCCAAAGTCCCCATCATCCAGCCTCCAGGTGGCCATCCACATAATAACCCCTTGCCTATCCCCATCCTGGCATCACTCCAACACAGCCACAGTAGCTGCCTATACTGGCACCCTGGGCAGTGCATTCTATGGATCCACCTTTCTCTGTGTGATGTACCTCCACCCCCCTTCTCCTGTAGTCCCCCCCATTCCTACATCCAGCTGTGTCCTGTGGTGTGTACCCCCTCCTTCCACCCCAGGATCACAACCCAGCCTACTGTAATCACTCCATTGTGGGTTGATGTATACCTCTATCATGTTCCCCCTGGCCCTGCTCCCCTCAGGCGTGGGCAGGATGTGCTCCCCTAGGCGCTCCACACATGTTAGAACACCCCAGACCTGGGCCATGTGGTACTGCAATCCCCTGAACCTTTGCAGGGGGCTAGATGTCCCTATATGGGTAAGGCATCCAGCACTGCATACTGTACCCCATG
This sequence comes from Neoceratodus forsteri, assembly GCA_016271365.2. Taxonomy (NCBI): domain Eukaryota; kingdom Metazoa; phylum Chordata; order Ceratodontiformes; family Ceratodontidae; genus Neoceratodus; species Neoceratodus forsteri. The sequence goes on from CM028136.1 coordinate 93,176,776, forward strand.
TGTGGTCCAATCAGGCTGGTGTACAGCAGCAGATACTTCCTCCTGCTCTTAATAGTACTACCCCTAGCGAGGCAGGCAGCCATCTGTTCACCCCCTCATCGCAGCCCTAACCCATTCATGTTAGTGTCCACCAAGACTCATGGGTCCCTTTCCCCTTTAGTGACCTGCAACCCTTTCAGCCCCAGGGTGTATACATGGTTGGGGCATCCATGCCTAGGTGTAGCACCATGCACTTGGAGGGGTTGCATGTCACTGCACCAATGTGTGTTAACTTGTCCAGGTCATCCAGCTCCTGTTGCAAGGCCAGTCATTCCCCCTTCCCCTCTGCCACTGCTGCCAGCTGTGGGTCATCTGCAATGTGACTCTGTGTGCCCCCAATACCTACTCTGCTCAGGTACATGTAGGCATTGCACAGGGGCAGGCACCACATGTATTGGCTCCCTGGGAGCCGTGGCCTCCTCCCCACCCCACTACTTTGTGTGTGCACCCAGGATGCTGAGGTCCATCATACATTACCATCAGCAGGCCGAACCTCATCCACCACAGATCCCTCAGCATGCCATTTTGAGGTCCGGGAGCAGATGCCTGTCTACTGTCCTAGAACAGGGCACCATGAGTGCCCCCCCCCAAGAGCTGATGGCACCCACCCGTGGCATTGTGCATGGCTGGTCTGACACACTCTACCTTGAACATGCACCTGCTGGAAAACATCCAGGTATCCCTTGCCCTCCATGTCAACCTACATCCTCACCTTTAGTGTGTCCTCCATCGTCCTCCCCACCATCTCTGTCTACCTGTTGGCCACATAGTTGTCTGTCACACCCCTCAATCACCCACACTGGAGTGGCACAACATGCACCTGCCTCTGATCCTTGGCACGATCCCCATCTGCAGCGACCTGTGACAGATGGCCATCGGTGGCACAGCCATGACATCTGCCATCCCCCACAGCACCATGGTTTGCATAGCGGCAGACACCTTCGTGGAGTCCTTGTTAATGAACCTGGGGCCTTTCCCACACATCCAATAGTGCTCTCTGGAGCATCCCCCAACCATACAGGCTGTACCCCCCCATTAGTGATCACATCCACAGCACTGTGCACAACATTTGGTGCCCCACTGGGCAGCTCAGCTTCACCTGTCATATCCTGTACCACCATCACTGTAATGCCACCAGCCTCCTCTCTAGTCGGTGCTGAGGTGATGTACCCATTCAGTTTCTCTGGCTGCTCTCCAGCCCCTTCCACCCACACCCCAGATGACCTGCACCTACCGAGCTAGCACTTCACCTTCATCCACACCCCATAATACCTCATGTAGCCCGGTTCCATGCACCATCCTCATCGCCATCCAGGCCTCCTCCCCTCACAGCACCCTTGTAAGCAGCCTAGTTGAGCAGTATTGGATTGCCCTATCCCTCTGTCCTCTCATATATGTGTCACAACTGTAGGCAGCCTACTTCTCCCTTAGTGCCTCATGGCCCTCAACACACCACCTGCATGCCTTGTGAGTCCTTCCCCCCTTGTGCCATGGCCTAGCACAGGGCCTTGTGGCAGCCTCTATTCCCTGCTGTGTGATGTCCCATCTGCTGTCTTCATCCAGACCTGGGCCTGACCCCCTCAGGTGATCCTTAGGATTGTCCCACATGATTTCTCAATTAGCCCCCTGCTGCCTTGTCACATCGTCCCTGCACAATCCCCCCCCCATCATGCCATACCACACCGTGTCATGGTCCCACACAACCAGGGTCTCTGTTGCTACCATGTTCTACACATAGTCCCCATCCACTCGGACCACACACTGGATATGGGTGTCCCTCTTTGGGTATGTCACTAGCTGTTTGGGAAACACAGCCAGACAGCCAGCCCAGCAGCCTCTGCTCACTGGTTACCAGACACATCATGATTCCACAATGATTCACCTGCATATTATGGTACCCCATCAACACCACTCCTACCCCCTCACGTCCACAATGCCCCTACTGGTAGCCAGCACACAGTCCTGTTAGTCCTGTGCCATGCCTTGGGGCCTATGCACCACCCCCAACATTATCCTCCCTCCTGCATGTGCTCTCACAGTGGCCCACAGGGCCTTCACGCTGTCCTTTGTTGCCTGTGCCCTGTCAACCTCACTGTTATGCCTGATGTACAGTGCAAATCCTCCTCCTCTGCCCTTCTCCCTATCCATCCGATGCACAGGGTAGGAGACCCTCTCAGATGAGATTCCCCATCATGCCCAGTTGTGGACTGGGTTACAATGACCACTGCTACATCCACCCTCCACCAGCATGGCTTGGAACACACAGGCATCATACACCTCCGGCCCATGCCATGTGTGCCATGTGTCACTGGATGGATATGAGTGCTGTGGTTGGCTCTGTCAGTATCCTGTGGGGTTGTGCAGTGTGTTCACATGGATAGGTATCACAGGGGTGGGGTGACTGTATGTCTCACGGGGGGTTGTAGAGTCCTGTCCAGGGTATATGGCTGTGGTGATTGCCTCACTGCACGTATGGTGAGGGACTAGATGCCTCTCCCCAACAGGCTGGTGTACTGTGTAACATAGCACTCTTTACAGGTGCTGTGGTATGGCGGGGGGACTCTCATGGGTATAGGAAGGTGGTTCAGCTGCATGTTGGAGGATGGCTTTGCACACAGTCACAGCCCTTGGCCCATGGCTGCTGTATCTGGTGGCACCTTTGTCTTGTCCCTTCACTGTGTCACCCTTTGTTAATGTGTCCATCACACAGGTATGGCTGGCCACACTCCATAGCACATGTCACCGTGGGGATTGCTCCCTCTGTGCGGGCCAGGACTCGGGCACATGGCCCTTGCCAGTCCACGTTCCATAGCTGCAGTGCCCTGGCATGGCCAATGGCACTGTACATGCCACACCATTGCTGACAGAGCTGGGCCACACACCATCATAGTGGTTGCTTTGGGATGGCCTTGGCCCTGTTCTGTGAGCTGTGTCAGCTGCTGTGGCTGTAGTGACTGTCATGGGCACCTGTGCTGTGTTACAGGTGACATTGCTGCATGTGTTCTATACCGACCTGTACCTTGTGTCTGCTGTGGCATGATACTTCATCTTGTACCCATGTTCAACAGTGCTCCATTGCACTGCAGCAATGCCATGTGCACAGCCAATGCACATGACATGGTTGCCTTGTTTGCCTTACCCATCCTCCAATTACGGGGATATAATTGTATCTTTGGCATCCCTCCACATGTACTCTGCATGGCCATGGGTAACACCTGTGGTGGTTATACAGGTGCTGCTGCCACATTTCATACATGTCATGTGATACACCTGCAGGGGTGCTATGCGCACGTGGGCCACATCACAAGGCGCAATGGTCGTCACCACTGTCCGGCATTGGCCATGGACTATGACTGTGCAAAGCTCATGCCATCACATACATTCTATGAACTGTTGTGCATTGCTGCCCACTGCCAGGATGTTGTAGTAGACATACAGTGGGCATTGTGTGGGGACTGTTGTTGCATGTACAGGGCTGTGCATGTGTCCATGTCATCCTGATAGGGACACAGACCATGGCTGTGTATAGCCTAGGCTCCATGCATACACCATTATGTGTACTTAGTGCTGATACACCATGACAGCAGCGATCACACACATGGTTAGATGGCATTGTCCTTGCCTCTTGGACACTTGTCGCTGTGGTGTGCATGAGAAGATGGTGTTCTGTGCTAAGTGGGTGAGGGGTGGTGTGCCTTGGCACTATCTCATATGATTCTGTGGTCACGGGTAAATCCAGGGACGCATTTGTCCTCATGTTGGGTGTACATTGCCAACATACATTCTGTGTATGTCCCCCCCACTACACAATACTGTCCTCTGGCCTTGGCAACATACATCCATGCCAGGAAGCAGCCCCCCTGGAGGGCTTAGCACTATGCACACCTCTACAATTGGTTACCGGCCTATAGGGTGTTGGGGGGAGAGCAGGGCCATTGCATATGGGGTGTACACAGCCTGTTGAGGATGCAACACTGTACACATGCAATTGTACCATGTCCCAATATCCCATCCACCCCAGGCCAGCACACGACCACCAGCTTGACTTCTTCCCACAACACTCACTCCACACTCCTCAGACTCCCATCTACCATGCCCTCTACCACACTCAATGGTCATCCCAGTCTCTGACCAGTGAACACTGTGTACACCAACATGACACCCTCCTGTATCACAGGCTCGGTGTCCAGCACTGTCTCCTTGGGATGTGCATGCCATCCTCCTATTGGATGGCACACAATCCATCATACTGGCGTGTTGCATTGACACATTGTGTGCACTCAGTCGATGGTAAACCTCCACATGGTGGAGAGGGAAGGGACACTAGGTGGTAGCTGTGACTGCAGTCGCCATTGGGCAGTGGTGCGTCAGTATGTGCAGGATCTGGAGTCCATCTGTGAGACACTTATTGCACAGTTGCGTGCACTCAGTGATGTTCTGGCCCCTCAGGACACACATGGACATTAGTGTACACCTCAATATCTCCGGCTTCTATATATGTTGGCTGTACCATTCACAGTGATAATGGTTCCATACTGTTTTTACAGATTGTGTTGGCTCCTGTTGCATGCTTTGTTGTTATTTATGCTGTTGTATAGTGTTATTTGTACTTTACTCATTGTTAGTGTTAGTAGAGTGATTAAACTTCCATTCCTTACATTATGTCTGTGCTTGTTGTATGGTGTACTCCATCATGTCCTACTGGGGTGGTTTCACATCTGTGCAACCGTGCTAGTGGTGTGCCCCTGCATGTTGCACTGCACACATACTGTTGCATTGTTAGATCACACTACATTGCTGTGTCCTACCCCATTGTGGGTTATGTTGTGTCATGTACATGATACCTCATTGTGCACAGCACATCATGTAACGCTGTTCCTATCCTGCAGTACCATGCTGATGTGGAATGCCATTCTCATGTGTCTTATACTGTACACATTGTGGATGTATCATCCACGTGTGTCCATTGTGTGCAACTAGTGGTCCATTCCATGTTGTCTGTCATATGTCCTTTACACATGTCATGTGTGGTGTACATGCAGTCCTGCACCACATCAGGCAGCACACAGGTTCTATATTTCCACCTATCACTAACAGCATGTTGTGCCTCATACCTATTTTGTTGTTGCCATGCTCTGTGTTGTATGCAGTACACGTATGTCTGTGCCATGTCCTTGTTCTGGCTGTTACTGGCTCTGACTGTGTACAGGCCTACACATGTTTGTCAGCACTGTATCATTCCTGGTGGGCCGGTGTTTATCATGTGCTCAACCGTTGGGGTGTACCGTGTGCTTCACCGGGCTGACATTCTTTCCCTCAGTGTGATCTTGTCACCATACACACATCATCTTGTCTTGTGCCTACCCACTGTACAGTGGCCATTGCTGTCCTCTGATCCCTTACCCTTCATGTACAATTCATGGTGCATGTGTTTCACTGCAGCATGGTACCCACATGTCATATGACATTTGCAACACACATCCCTGCACACCTGTATGTATTTGATATTCTCACATCTATGTATCACTCTACTATCCTGTGCATCCTCCCAGGGTACTGTCACTATGGCCTCTCACTCCCAGCCTGCTCACATGCTGCCAGCATTCCCTCCACCCAACATCACTGCCAGTTCAGTCACCCAGGATCCAGAGTGTCCCGCCATCCCATTGCATACCTACTGAGTCAGGGCACTACCTTGGCATCAGGATGGTGCCTTCAGCATTGTCAATCGTGCTGTGCCTGCCCTAGGGTGTGGGTCTGCTACTAGTACCCCCTTGTGTGCCACACAGCCATGGCAGGCATCTTGGCTCTTTTCCCATGCATGTGTCCACCACCCTGGTGTCGCAGCATGCAATGACACATTTGTGCACTGCAAAACTGCTGGTGGCTGCAACACTCCACCCTCCACTGTTTGCAGGCTTGTACTGTAGTATCCCCGATCTCCATTGGGGCACACCGGGATCCTGAGCACTCCCACTGGCCTCCCCTGGAGTGTGGAGGACTGTCTGCAGTCGCTACCTACCTGCCCTCTCATGCCTACCCCTGGCAACCCGTATCCATATCCATATATGGGCTGCCACATTTTGTGGTGTGTGGCGTCCACCACCTCAACCCTTCATGCCACCATGCCCGCTCACATCACTGCACACTTTGACATGTGCTTTCCATATGCCACCATTGTCTTCTCACACTGTGGCAGTCCAGGGTGAGCTTCTTCAGTGGCATTTCAACATGTGTGTACCTCCCTCACTCACCTGTGTCTGTGTCCCACCTCACATGACATGGCTACTGCCCTTTGTGCATACACTGTCCTGTGCCATATTGCTTACCTGTGCCATTAGGGGAGTTGTGTGACATTGTGACATGGGTACCACATCCATGACACACATGTATCACTGGTGTACTAACCTGTGTTATTTGTACCTGAGGCACAGTACACTGTATGTTCTGTGTGGGTCTGCAGCATGGCAGGCATTCAGTGGTGTGGTACTGTCTGACTGCATGGAGGGCAGTGGCTTTGTCCTGTATCTGTGCATGTCATTGTGGGTTTACATTGTCTCTTGTTGCCAGGGTACATGCATCTGCTCTCCACAACATGACTGTGACATTATTGCATGTGTGCCTGGCTTGTTCATATTTCACATGGCAACCTACGGCCACAGGCATGGCTTCTGATCAGTATATTGTGCCATTGCTGTGTATCCTCACATGGTATGTACTGCATTCCTGATATCCACATTCCAGACAGTTCTGTGCCATGCTTGGGTGACACATGATGGCATATGTTATGTGGCACTGTGTGGTGGCACGTGGGTATCATGTGCAGGCATGTGCACATATCCACTGCCAGGCCTGTGTTGTTGTCCCATTGACTTTGTGTACTGCTGTATACTACATGTGTTGCTCTTGGGTCACTGCAACTGGATTGATCATGCTCAGCTGTGTCTGTCTGTGGACCAGTGGTGGTTTTCAGACGTGTTACCTTTGTGGCTGGTATATGCCTGTGCACTACAGGTGTGGTCCATGCATCCTGTGCATCAGGCCAGCCTTGGCTATACCTGTGCCTTCAGCTCACAGGTTTGTCTGCACCATTTACATGTGGGATGGTGGTTGTGCACATGTCTCTGTGTCTCACCATAATGGTACTTCATTGTTGCTGTTGTCTGTTTACCATTGTGTGGTCTGCACATGCACTGTTGTGGTCCGATGTCCAGTACAGTGGTTATACAGTGTTATGCATAGGAAGGCTGCAATGATACATGGACACTGCCTGCAATGATGGCACTAGGCCCATTAGAGTGTGGTCGGGTTGTGTTGTGTGTGCCATGTCTGGTGTGTTACTGTTCCGTCCACCCTTGACCTAGTTATCATGACACCCCTCTTGTCTAACACATGGAGTCATGTCACCTGCGGCTGTCTGGTGCCACACTATGTCCTCTGACAGAGGGTGTTTTGGTAGTCCAGATCCCTTTCTGTGCAGCTATTCATGCCCCCACTTCCTCTGTTACATCATCCCCCACACCTCACCCCTTGCTCTGTTCTCCTGGTATGTGTCATTCACTGTGTTGGACTGGGTACCTGTGCCTCATGCCTCCATGCTGGGTACTTGTCCCTGTGTTATATCCTGCCCCTCCCTCCTTTCTCTCCTTATGGAGGTCCATGTACAGGTCCATGTTCCTGTCATCATTGGACATGTGTTGGCCACCCTGTGCCATCTGTGACTGGCTACCATGCACAGTCCATGCTCTGTCTGCAAAAGCCACTCCTCCTGGGTCTGTGTGGTGGCTGCTTGTGTTTGTCTGTGCCTGTAGCTTAGTTTTTGTGGATTTACATGTTTTTCTGCTTGTGGCAACTATACCATTCTTGCTCACTACATCCATGAAAGTCTTCTGGACTGGATTTCTGCAAAAAAATCACCATCAGGTATCTTTATCTTCATTTTAAAATCAACTTTTGGAAGCTATCCTAAGCAAAACATAAGTGAAGCAACTACATCTCACAAACTTGGTGACTTGGGTCCTGTTGAATCTACATTTCGTCTGACCTGCTCCATGATCTGTTTGTGGGCTTTTCAGCAACCTGTTTGAATGACAAAGAAGCATACAGACAAAGGGATTTCACATCCTGCATATGTGCAGGCACAGTTAATCACCTTCAGGAATTTTAACATTTCAGTGACTCTGGACCTCAGCTGTTGATCATTCTTTTGGCTTTTGACTATCCACCAGGTACCTATCTGCAAGCGTATCATGCAACTGATAAGCCATAACAAGGATAAATGGGCATATCATCCTCTATTACTAACAACCTCCTTGCTCTGGGTCCCTAGATGCCTGCACTGGTCCAAGCCGCATAAGCCTCAGAAGTGTAATTCTATTGACTACGGGCACAGCAACTGTCTCTTAAACCCTACTCCTCCTCCTCTTAATATCAGGAAGTGTCCACTCAAATCCTGGCCCTGTCTCCACAGTACAACAAAGCCTGCCAAATGGAGGGGCTCAAAATTGCTACCTTAAACATCTGCAGTCTCCTCCCAAAACTGGCCTCCTTCAAATCTTTGCCAGCCAGCACAACCCAGATATCCTTGCCATCGCTGAAACTTGGCTGACACCTAATATCCGGATCATGCCATCTCTATACAAGGCTACAAGATATTCAGGCTGAATAGGACCCCTCGAAAAGGGGTGAAGGTGTGCAATCTACATAAAGGACTACCCTCACCTGTCTCCCTGGTTCTTACCCCACCACAGAAACCTCAGTGAACTCCTCCCTATCAAGATACTACTTGGTTCCCAAACAAAGTCCTCACGATTGCTGCGTCTATATCCCACCAAAAGATCCTGATTCTGGCCTACAGGCTGTCCCTCAAGTTTGTAAGTACACAACCTTCTGACATCGAACTCCTTCTCCTTGGGGACTTTAATATAAATTGGCTTGCTCCTGATGCAGGGTCAAACAAAGATGCTATCCTAGCAGCAATTTAACACAAGTGGTAAACCCCTACCAGAAAACTACAAATCAGGGACCAGCACCCTCATTGACTGGGTCCTTACCAGCCACCCTCCTCAGATAACTATCGTAAGTGTTCTCCTGACTCGGCTCAGTGATCACTCTCCAATAATATGTACCTGGACAAATAAGTTTCGTAAGCCGTCTCCAAAACCGTCTATAGCAGAGTCCCACCTTATGGCACCTTATTCATCTCAAGACCTGTCTTAGGCAGATAGACTGGTCCTGATTTACAAAACTCAAAATGTTGACCTCAGCCTTGATTACTTTATTTCTACTTTCAACACTGCCTGTGACATCTATGCACCAGCAAAAAGTGCAAAATCAAAGCACTCACAAACCCTGGCTCACGGCAAAGCTATTGGCACAACTCAAAAGTAGGATCATCTCGGGCCACTGTAAGAGCTACTGGCACTCTGTTGGACATTCAAAAGTATAAACAGGCTCGTAACCACTGTACTAAACAGATCCGCTTGATGAAGAGCTCCTACTTCAAGAATGACCTCTCCAACTCCTGGGGCGAAGGGAAATCCTTCTGGGACAACATAAAGAATATCATGGGTCAGCAGTCCAAATCCTCTCCTACAATAATGAATGTGGATGGAACCACTACGTTAGACCCAGAGATCATTGCAAACACCCTAAATGATACCTTCACGGACCTTAGTGGTGTCCTCTCATCTGATTTCTTCACTGATGCTGACCCTCCAATTTCTACTTCTACTTCTGCTCTCCAACCAAACCACCCTTCCATTTCAAACTAGTAAAGGCACATGAAGTCTATAGTATGTAAAGAAGGCCATTTCTAAGTCCGAGCAAGCAGTGACACTATTGACCTTTAAACTTGTCCCTCACTCTGGAGGAAGTACTGCTCCCCTCACAAAAATTTTCAATCTTCCCTCTGCTACAGCCAATTCCTAGGAAATGGAAAGCTGCAGATTGTCACTCCGCTTCAAAAGTGGTGATAAGTCACTTCCTGATAACCATCGCCCTAACATCAATACTACCACCTCTCTCTAAGGCCCTTGAACGCTTGGTGGGACCAACTTCAGGACTACCTGGAAAGCACAACATCCCATGCACTCAGCAGCATGGATTTAGGAAAGGGCACAGCACATCAACTGCCCTACTTGAATTCTCAGGAGTAATCCACAATGCCACGGACAAAGGAAACCTAACTGGAGCAGTCTACATTGACTTAACCAAGGCATTTGATACAGTTCACCATGGCCTACTTATCAACAACTACTATCCCTAGGGCTCTCACAGGGTCCTGGTGACTGGGTAAAAAATTACCTTGCTCAGCGCTCTCAATCTGTAAAAGTAGCTGGAGTTCTCTCAGACTCAAAACTGGTTCGCTAGGAGTTCCCCAGGATCCACTCCTGGGCCCCTCCTTTCAGCCTTTCTAAACTCCCTCCCCAAATCCTGCCCTGAACAAATAATCCTCTATGCTGACGATGCCGATTCTTGCCACTATAAAGATCCGAACCTCTTATGCCTCAACCTTCAGCATGCTTTTTCCAAAGTTGAGATGTGGTTCTTGAACATAAGCTGGTTCTAAACCACAAAAAACTAAATCCATGCTCTTCTCTAACCCGTAAAACAAGAAACAGCAAGTCCCACTCACCATTAATACATACCTAGGAAATACCCTTTAAACAAGTGCTAATTTTCAAATATCTTGAATCAACTTTGATCAAGGCCTAACCTTTGCAACTCACATTGATATGTACAGCAAAACTATTAATCAGCGATTGGGATTCTGTATCAGAACTGACAGCTTCTACCCATTCTGCACTGAGGACTGCCATCCAATCCTCTATCATCTCAGTCATTGATTATGGCTTAGTTATATACGGATCTGCCACTACTACAGCACTTAGTCGCATTACAACATCCCTAAATAAGGCCTGTCAGTTGCTCACTGGTGCACACCGATGTACCCACACATGTGAACTCTATGCTGACTCAGGTTGGTTGCAACTCTCAAACCGGATAAAGTACCTTACCTGCCTGATGGCGAAAAAATCCACTCTGGGCCTCACTCCACCCTGTATCCAAGACCTGTTATGCCTGAGCACTAGCACCCATTTTACCAGAAGATCAGAACGCCAGCCTCTCCAAGTCCCTAGATGCCGGACTTCTCAGGGACAAAGATTATTTGCCTATCGTGCCCCCAGCTGGCTAAATGCCCTCAGCACTCATATTACTGCCTCCACCTCTCTAGGTATTTTCAAATCAAGGCCTTTCTCTCACCTTGCCACCTCCAGCTCCTGTGACTGCCCTGATTAAACCTCCTATTTTCTCACTACCCACCCTGTCCCGTTATTTGACAAAGACATGTTTGGGAAACCTTCTCTCCTGCTATTGTCTGCTCCCCACACCTTTCACTCTACCCTCTGTTCTGGACTTTTTCCTTATTTGTTTCTCCCTAATCTGGCATGACCTCTTTCTTGTAATAATAATGTGATTATTGATATCTCATGTCCTTTTGCACAAATGATTTGATATGTATTTGTATATGTTTTCTTGTTCTTGACACAACACAAATTGTTGTGTTATCTATGTAACCTTTTGTACTGTACCTAATTGACGTGAAACCTTTGTAAAAGAGCCTCTGGCTCAAAGGTAGTAATTCCTAGAACAATAAACAAACAAACAGTCCATGCTCTGTCCCTGTCCTTGCATGGTTATTGTCCCCATGTCTGTGTGGTGGGTCCATGTGTATCCTCTCATGTTGCTTGTATGGTGCTATGTTGCTCACCATTCTTCCACTGGTGTTGCTCAGTGTATGCATCTCAGCATCCTACATATATAGCCAACTGGTGTGTGGTACTGTGTCACTTCCTTCTGCTCAACATTATTCCTGCCCTATGGTCCCTTTCCTGGTTTGTGCTGCATTTATTTCCCTCTCCCCATACTGCTAGGGTATCGCATGCTCTGTATGGGCCACATGCATTCACCCCACTGGTTGGCATATATTTCCTGATACCATATTCTTCACCATTGGTCAGTTTGGGATATCTCTGCTCCTTTGTTCTACACTGTGTGGCATGTTCGCACTGTTACAGGCCTTTGTGCCATATGGCTCCAATTCAGTCTGCAGTCTTGCTGGTGCACACTGCCACTGCTGGTGACATTGCACTGCTGCTGTCATGGCACTGATCCCTGTGTGTGACACATGGCACTCTTCCCACTGCAGTGTGCCGATCACTATGCACCTTCATCTGCCTTCTGTCACACGCCCACTGTCCCATGCTCCACATTGCTGTCCTCCCCAACCCCATATTCCCCATGTCCTTTTCTGCCCATCTATCTTGCACATTGTCTTGTATCTTTCTGTATTCCGGGTGGCCATTGTCCACTGCTGCCCCCTGCCACCTCTCTTGTTGCACATTCCTGGTAGAACATGATCTCCCTGTGGTGCTACATGGTGGCTGTGCTCCTGTTGTCTGCTGGCAGGCTGCCATTGGTCTGGTTCAGTCTCTGTCTTCTACTGTGCACTTGTGGGGTCAGTCCATCAGTGACACTGTCTTGGCACACTGTGGACGACTGTCAGTATTGGTGGTGTGTCATACATATGTCACACACATACATGCCTGGCTCTGCACCTATGTATTGCTTTTGTGTGTCTCCTGCCACTGTTCACATCACCACTGTTTGCCATGGCCATTACTGTGCCCATGGTTGCTCCAGCTGCCAACTACAGTTTCTCATTGGCAACCTCTGTCTCGTGACATGTCACACACGTGTACTGTGTTTATGGACATGTTCAGCACTGGCATATGCCCCCTGCTCAGCCGGTCCTAGTACTTCACTACACACATCACAGGTGGTTGTGCTCCCTGTTCGTTGCCTGTGCTATGTTCCTGTGACCACCATAACCCAGATGCATACTTACCAATCAGCCATCCTTGCTGTATGTCTCTCCATTCATAGAGGTTGCACAACGTACTCTGCCTCAGGATGTAGGCATCATGGCATGACCCAGGGAACACATCCAGGATCTGGCAGTCACTGTCGCACACAACCTGTACATTGATGGAGTGGTACCCCTTGCGATTCACATATGCTGCCTCATTTTCAATGGGTGCCTTGATTGCTACATGTGTGCAGTCTATTGCACCCAATTTTCTTGGGAATTCTGCTATGCCATAGAAATTGTCCATCACCTCCTGCTGCTGTTGTGCCTGTAGTGGGTACCTGATGTACTGTTGTGCATTTGGTACAATGGCATTCAGGAACTGTTCTAGGCACAGTGACACTGCAGATTGGCTCATGCCAGTGGTGTCCCCTGTTGGTGTCTGGAATGTGCCTGTTGCTAGCACACACAGGGCAGCTGCCACCTTTGCCTTCACTGTGAGTGCATGGCCCCTGTGTGTCTTGCTCTGCAGCTTTTCATGCACTGCGTTGCACAGGTCATTTATGGCAGCCTTGTTTAGCCTGTATCTAGCTACGCACTGCTCCTCTGTGAGGTCTTTGCATGCCAGCCTGTGGCGGTACTGTCATCTGGCAGGTTGCCTATGTTGTACCCCATGTTCACGTTCCTCCCTTCCTGCATGTGGTTGTAGTGATTCCCCCTCCTGTTGACTGCGATTTTGTCTCTGCATGTGGTGGTACTATGCACCCAGTGACATGTTGTCACTGGTGTCCATTTTTCTTTGGCCTGCTCCTGTGTCACACACTGTTGGGTGATACACTGTGATTGTGGTTGCACTGCCAATGGCCCTCTGGTGTTTTTTGTCATCTAGGTTTGTTCTGTGTGTGCTCCACTCACATGTCCTTATAGTGCCTTATCCCACATGGTTGCTGTTGCCTGCACACAGCTTAATTGATGTTTGTTTGGTGGTTCCCTTTTTTCCTCGGGCATCCTACTACACTGTCTCTGTGGAGTAGCATTTATGCAACATTTTTTCCTCAGCTGCGGGAATTCCATGTCTGAGTATAGCATTTTGTGGGTTTCAGTTCCTGTGGGATTTCCTCAACTGCTGTTTTTCTGCAACCACCAGTTCTTTTTTGCCGCAGCTGTGGGAATTTTGTACATATGCCGCAGTGCAACTCCCTTGTTTTTCCCACAGCTGCTGCATTTTTGGGTACTTGCGGGGATTTTCCAGCAACTCTTTCCTTTGAGAATCCTGCCCCTTATGTGCAAATCTCCAGCAGACCTTCCAATCTAGTTCTGATATATTGATCTGTAACATATCATTCCAGGTTTTTTGGACTGCATGGACTGTTGGGAAGGGTACTGTATTTCTAACACAGTAGTAAATCCTAGCAGCCAACCCTGTTTTACAGATTAACCAGCATGAAACAATATAATTAGTGTTATTGGAATGCAAAACATGTAGGATGGGGTATATACATTAACATTGCACAGCTGAAGATATTTCCAAAGATCTGAGTGAGGGAGATCCCACAAACACATAGCCCTTTATATGAATCCAGGGTTCGAGCACCAGGCTCCAGCAGATCTTTAATAAAATGAATCCCATAAGCGTTCCACAAGGGGCAGCGAAAGGGGTTATGATTTACTTGCATCCTTGAATTCTCACACAGGGGAGTGAACCGAGAAGGGGTAGCATCTGTTTTAAGTTTAAGGTGTAATTTTCATCAACATTTAATAGTGGGATCAATCGTGGGGTGCACCACAAAGCCTTTAGAAGTGGGAGAGAAAAGAAAAAGGAGTGGAGAAGACAGTCCATATTGCTTGAGTTTCCATTGTAACCGATTGGGATGTCTGAGATGATAACAGCCGAAACCAAGTCTGCACAGCTCTAAAAAGCCAATAAATAACCTTCCAGTCATGTTGAACACCAACCACCTTCGGACCAATGAGCATGAAGTTTGCTATAACTATATCTAGGTCTTCTCCCATTCCACAAAAAATTGCCAATGAGTTTGTCAAGCTTAACAAAACATTCAACAGGCATGTGAAGTGGAATATCAAAAAAGTGAAAAGTTTAGGAGCAACAATCATATTGAAGACAACAATTTTCCCTGCCAAAGTAAGTTGAAGTAGCTGGAAAAGGAAAGACTGGTGACTACTAGAGTTTCTGGTGCCCAGACAAAGATTTTTTCATGGAAAAGCAATGGAGTCCGGCAACTCAGAGAAGACCTTGTTCTCTTCTGAGTTAAGTGAAAAATATTGGTTTTTATTATAAATACTTCTTATAAGTTAATAGCAGCAATTGCTGCTATTAACTTATAAGATGTATTTACAATAAAACCAATATTTTTCCCTTAATTCAGAAATGAATAAGGTCTTCTCTTGAGTTGTCAGAATCCATTGCTTTTCCAAGTTGAATTAGCTGCCAGAGGTTACATTCAATTCTGAGCTCTAACTGTAATGGCTAGAGATTGGCATCCTGCAATTTGGATATTTCAGAAGTGAATTTAATACAGAGATATGTGAAACCATTAAATGCACAAGTTAAAGCATATGGGGAGATTACTGACTGAATTAAGGGGGGAAATCTCAGTCATAGAAAGGTTAAGACTTAGACCAGAAAGATAAGAGGTGTGTCATTAAGAAGGGAAAGAGGAGGCGGTAAGGATAAGCTGAGATCAGCCAGTAGAACCAGAAGCTCATCAGCATACTTGAAGGTGGAGAACCCATGTTGATACCCAAAATATCTTTATGTTGCCAAATGGCCACTAATGGTTCTGCAGCCAACATGAAAAGAAAAAGAGCTATGGGGTGTCATTGGTGGGTACCCTGAGCAAGAGGAAGGGGTACAATAGTAGGGAGTTTGCAAGAACTCTAGCTATAGGTGAGGAATATATGAAACAAACCCACAATTGAAAGCAAGACCCAAATCTTTGATAGTCTAAGACCTTTTGTAAATAGTCCCATTCAAGGGAGTCAAATGCCTTACTGAATCATCATTTTCAATTTTAGCTGTTCCTTGATCTTCTGCACAGTACCCTCCTTCTCCTGATCTTCACTATCCCAACCCTTGCTTTCCTCTTTTTACTCACATACCTGAAGAAGTCTTATCCCCTCATTTGGCCTCTTTGCAAGCCTTTCCTCTGTTTGTGCCTTAACTGCACTCACCCTCCTTTCTGCCTCCCTTTGCTTACCAGGATAAATGTCCCTGTCCACCTCCATCTGGGTCTCCTTATACCTCCTAAAAGCAGCTTTTTCTCTCTTTCTGCCTTAGCTACCTCCCTCGAGAACCACAGTGGCTTCTAAATAGAAACATAGAATCTGACAGTAGATAAGGACTGCTTGGCCCACCTAGTCTGCCCATTTTCCTTGCCTATTACATATACCGCAGATCTTAATTGATCTGTGGTTTACCCTCTCTTTCCAATTTGCTAGGGTTCCCTTATGTCTATCCCATGCATTTTTGAATTCCCCTACCATTTTTGCCCCCTCAACCTCTGTGAGGAGGACGTTCTATGCACTCTCCACCCTTTCCTTGAAAAAAATACTTCCTTACATTACCCCGGAGTCTACCCCCCCCCATTCTCATATCATGGGCCCTTGTTCTTGAACATCTTCTTTTCTGAAAGATGCTACCCTCTTGTACCCTTGAGGTATTTGAAAGTCTCTATCACATCTCCCTTCTCCCTCCTCTCCTCCAGCGAATACATATTGAGATCCTTCAGTCTGTCCTCATATGACTTCTGGTACAGTCCTTTCACATTTTTTTTTCTCTGAACTGCTTCTACTCTGTCTATGTTCTTCTGAGAATGTGGCTCCCAGAACAAGGCATAGTACTAGAGATGAGATCTCACCAGTTTTCTGTACCATGGCATCACCACCTCCTTCCTTCTGCTGGTAATACCTGTAGGCACAATAGCAGCCATAAGCCGCCAGACTCTGCCAAAGTGGGAAAAATAACTCACTTAGCCCGGGAGTGCATATGTGAGTCAAAAGGTTCTGTGCTAACCTTATTCAAAATGGCCACCATGAGCTGAATGATCAGCTGCCGTTAATGTACATTAAAAGAACTTATCATAAAAACATTTCCTTTTAAGTCTCTAGTCAAGCAGACCTGCAAGTGCTTAATCCAGGTATGTGGATTCACCTCAGCACCAAGAAATCATTGAACAACCTGCAGAAGACCATATTTTCCAAGTTTTCCAGCCTTAAGAACATTTAGAATGTTAAAAGGGACATATTCTTTTGAACTCAGACATTATGAAAAAAGCTGACAGTCCCAAAAGTATTTTAAAATCAAAATTTATCATTCTATTAGATCATTGGATCAGGCTACCAAAAGCTTGCAACATATCTGAAAACCCAGACAGCTAACTCAGGGACACGTTCCTCAAAAGGAAGACCATCTGCTACCACTGACTGCAGCCCTATAACCACAAATGACAACCTCCATCGACTCATTTTTAAACAAGTGCAGTGTAAGGTCTTGTAGTTATAAGTCTACTAATTGTCACCTCTGGGACAACTTCAAGAGGACAATAGACAGGTTGCTGACAGAGTGTCTAACAAAATAAAAATACTTCCCTACATACGCTCAAGATAAGCCTATATAATGCGTCTCCAAAGACCAACATGTTGCCTTACCATCTCACTTCCCATGAATCTGTGTTTCATTGCTGGAAGAGATCTCCTATCTACGCAACCTCTACTGAACCTTAAAAACTATTATTCTGCTAAACTTTAAAGACTTTTGGCCTTAGCCAAAAGCAAGAAACATTGAAATTATAATAACTGTCATTTATTTAAGCTATAAGGTGAAAAAAAATAGAATTCATAGGATCCAGAAAAAGACCTTCCTCAATCCAGCCTCTCCAAGGACACTTCACATTTCCAGACAAAAGGGAGATGAGATACCAAGCGAGACATTGGCTGAGTATACACCAGAGATTTTAAGGTGCTTGCTTAAATATGTGTGTTTTAAGAATCCTGGTTCCATATGAAATGCATAAAGATAAACTGCAATGAAATGTTGTTTAAATGCTAGCAAAAGAGTATTAATGCCAAGGAATTGTGTACTTGTGTTAGTTAAGGTTATTCTTGAGAGAATACTACTTTAAATTGCCTCCTGATAGAAGTTACAGGGCTTTGTATGTATGTAGTGAAGATTGTACAAGGAGATAAAGTAAACGAACAGACAAAAGTCTGAAAGAGATTTTCTTAAAATGTCTTGTGCTGTTTAAATGTCAAAAATGTTTTAAATGTTAACTGTGTATTGAAATAAACAGCTTCTGAATGCACTGCAAGTCCAAGTTTAAATATGTCATCTCAGAAAATAACCACGAAAAAAACAAGTAAACACAAATTTACTGCACACCTTTCCTTAAACAGCCAACAGTGATTAATTACTAGTATTTGTGTTTACAAGCCTCTCCCTATGCATCCTAGCATCCCACTGACTTTCCCCACAACCTTCTCATATTGTTCGGTAACCTTCCGATCATCAGATATGATTATCCCAGGTCCCTTTCCTTTTTGGTGGCCGTCAGTACATCCTCCCCATCATGTACCTCTCCCTTGCATTCCTGTGCCCCAAGTTCATGATCTTGCACTTCTTTGCATTGAATCTTAGCTGCCACACCATTGAACACTCCTCGAGCTTGCTTAGGTCCCTTCTCATTTTCTCCACCCCTCCTGGAGTGTCAACCCTGTTGCAGATCTTCAAGTCATCTGCAAAGAGACATACCTTCCCTTCCAGCCCCTCTGCAATTTCACTTATGAAGACATTAAAGAGGACTGGTCCCAGCACTGATCTCTGTGGCACCCCGCTGGTCACCCACCTCTCTTTGGACTGAACTCCATTCACCATCCGCCCTCTGTATCCTATCAATTAGCCAATTTCTGACCTGATTCACCTGAGTCCCACTCCTAGACTGCACAACTTGTTTACAAGCCTCCTATGTAGGGCAATGTTGAAGGCCTTGCTGAAATCCAGATATGCCATGTCCACTACCCCCTTCTGATCACCTTCAATAGTTACCCAGTCAAAGAAATCTATCAGATTAGTTTGACAAGACTTTCCCACTGTGAATCCAAACTGCCTTGGGTCCTGTGCTCCACTGGATTCTAGATACATTACAATCCTTTCATTTAGTGGTGATTCCATTAATTTCCCCACCACCGAGGTCAGGCTGACTGGCCTGTAATCGCCAGCCTCCTCTCTGCTCCCACTATTGTGGAGAGGGTTTACAATCTCACCTCTCCAGTCCTTTGGTACCACACCTGTTTTCAGTGATCTGTTGAACAGGGTATTCGGTGGTGCTGCCAAACACCTCTCTAAGTTCTTTTAATACTCTGGGATGTATCCTGTTCAGTCCCAATGCCTTGTATACCTTCAGATTTGTGAGTTCCTTTAGGACTCTCCTCCATAAATGGACTAATGTCCACCTCCCTTCCATTGGTGCTTCTATCACCTAACTGTGGTCCCTCTCCTTCTCCTCCTTCTGTGAATACTGCAGGGTTTCTGCTTTTTTTGGTCCCCCTCTGGACACTCCCCTCTTTCCCTTTTTAATCTGACAATCCCACTCTTAGACTTTTTTCTTTCACTAATGTACCTGACAAAGTTCTTATCCTCTTGTGTTATTGCCTGGGCTATTTTTTCTTCTGTTTGCACCTTTGCACTCCTGACTGCTTTCCTCATCTCCCTCTTCCCCACCTCCCTCTGTCCTGTCTTCCTCCCTCTGTGTTCCTTGTACCTCTTGAATGCCAACCTTTTTGCCCTTACCTTCCCTGCCACTTTCTTTGAGAACCATAGTGTTTTTTTATTTCTCTTGGTTTAGCTTACTTGCCTAATGCAAAAGATTGTTGCCTCTGCTATGGCTCATTTAAGAGCCTCCCATTGTTCCTCTATCCCCCTTCCTAATTTCCTGCCAGTGCTTTCTTAAGACATTTCCCCATCTTTGCAATGTCAGCCTGCTTGAAATTTAGGACCCTTGCTTTCATGTGGTTTCACTCCTCCACTGTTCTTACATTGAACCACATGGTATGGTGATCACTTGATCCAAGGTGGCTACCCATATTTACATCTGTAATTCTGTCCCTGTTGTGAGTACCAGGTCCAGAATCACTCCCTCTTGGGTCAGCTCTACCACTAGTTGTCTGAGGCATGTCCCTCTGCAGGACAGCCAGAATGTGTCTGTTCCTTGCTGTGGCTGCAGCATGGTTGCTTCAATCAACATCCTCCTCCTCCTACCCTTGTTTACTTCCTTCAAACAGAATCCTTTTGCCTTAGCTATCCACTCTTTAAACTTTTTTCATTGGGTCTCCACCCCCCCATCATTCATCCCTGCAAGGTATTTACTGTGGCAGTGTCCCATTTCTTTAAAATCTGCCCTCCTTAAGTCCAGAACCCTCATCCTAGAGTTTTTTTTTCTCTTGCCTAGTCTATGAACCACACCGTATGGTGATCACTGGTACAAAGGGGACTACCCATTGTGACATCTGAAGTGCTGCCCTTGTTTGCAAGTACCAGGTTCAGCACTGCCCTGTTGCTAGTGGGTTCCATTGCCAGCTGCCTGAGAAATACCATCTGTATGGAGTCATTGATGGCCCTCCTGCTCCTTGTTGTAACTGTAGCCAGAATGTTACAGTCTACATCCAGCAGATTAAACTCCCTCATAATCAATATCTCCCCTTTTCTTGCCATTCTGCTAGTGGCCTCCCACAAAACCTTGTCTAACTTCTCCCCCTGTGTCTGTGGTCTGTACACCACCCCCATACAGATAAAGGCCATGAACCCTGTCTCTATGCTGACCCATAGAACTTCCAGCCCTTCCTTATACCCCTGGTGTCCCTGTATTTCCATGGCCTTTATATTGTCCCTCACATATAACCCCCCCCTTTCCTCCATGTTCTGTCCTTCTGGAATGTGGTGTAACTGGAATGGCCATGTTCCAGCTGTGGTTGTCAGTGCACCATGACTCTGTTATGGCCGCCCAAATTGAGGTCTGCCTCCGCAATGATTGCCTCAAGATCAGGAATTTTACTTCCCAGTTTCCTTGCATTGGCACATGGTGTTCACTGGTCTGTAGTGCCTCGGTTCATCTCAACTGACATTCTTTTGTATTGGGATCACATTTGACCTTCTCCATACCTCCTGCACTGCTGCAGTCCCAACTGAATTAGTAAACATTGCTGTTAGTGGTTCATGTTAATTAATCTAATACCTTCATTACTTGTGGAGAAATTCCATCTGTCCTTTGTGGTGATATTTCATCTGGCCCCTATTACTTGTCTATTATTAGTCCTCCTTTTCATTGGCATACTTTCTGGTGTCATGTGCTGATTTACATAGATTGCACCTATAATTGCTGACTCAGGTTCATTTGCACAGTGCCACAGATATGCAATTTGGGTCCTACGTAAAATGGATATATGGCCCTATGCATCACAATATGCAACACATATGGCCAGGATAAGCACATCCTGGGTGTCCAAAGGATACCAATAGATGCACAAATGCCCTGTGCCCACCATGCTTCCCTGCCTGGAGCCATTCATGTATATAGCTGTGCAACTGCACAGCCAGTCTGGATAGGGGGAAGGGAGTGGGCATGCCAGCCCAGGGGCGGTGAAGTGCAGTGGGGCCACTGTCAGGGGAGGCTTCCATTACACTAGTCAAAGGGCAGCTTTAATGGTGATGCAGCCATGCAACTTATGTCCAGATGCTCAAATGCCATGCTGCAGACATGGCCCCCAGCCCTCCTCTGTGCCAAAGATGGCTGGGGGGAGGAGGATGGCTTTTGGGCACAATGTGCAACTGCCAGCTGAAAACCAGTCAGCAGGGGGGAACAAGGCAGTCTTTACATGGAGTGTCATATCACATGATCCTTTGCTCCAGGGGATTTACTGTGGGTCCCTCTGGAGCTTCTAGCTCTAAGCCCATATTCCAGCCCTGGTCTACTCACCCCAGCTTGCCCACCCAATACGTGCAACTACACAGCTGTTTATTGGGCCAGCTTGGGTATATGAATCCTGAGCCTGTATATTTGGCAGGGACTGGATTTGCGACTTACAGTTGTGCAGCACAGTACATGCTCTTACAGGTGCATGTTGGGCCCATAGTGCATAGGGCCGTCTGTGCGAGGACTGACCCAGGGTCAATACTTGTGTCTAACAGTTGCCTCCACAGCCATGCAACGCAGTGACCAGTGTAGTCCAATAAGTAGAGCAGAAGAATCTGATCCAAAAGACTAAAGTTTGAATCCTACCAAAAGAGTGAACTATTTTAAAAATTTTGCTTGTAGCCCCTGCCAGTAGACTGCTATGAACTCACTATTCTTCCCTATGTAAACTTGGCCATAAAAGGATTAATGTGCATCAAGGTATGTGAAACCAGTGCGCATAGATACCCTGGGTATAAAAGGAAAGGATTGTATCTATTATACTGTAATAGGAGTGGTGAAGGAGTATCCTGTGAGAATAGTGACTGAATATGAGAGACCATCAAAATGGCGACTCCTAATCAGTGCTATCTTGATGGGCAACCCTGCAAGGGTAGCGACCGTATGAGAAGGTGACCGTAAGGGAAGGTGACTGGAAGGGGAGAATAACGAGGGGAAGGGGAGGGATAGGGAAGTGGGTTTGTCAGGGGGAAGTGTGCCTGCTGCAGCCAAGCTAACCATGTGGTGTGGTGGTGAGGGTGGCTAGCTCTGGCACAGCAAGTACTGGGATCAGGGCTGGGGACTGGGGAGAAAATTTTGCCACTGGCTGCCTCTGAGTTGTTTTTTTTTTTTGCAGCAGCAATCTGGAGTGTCGCCCCATCCCCGACATGCACCACCCCTGGAGTTGATAATCCTTTAGCAAAGGGTTGTGGTGGGCAAAGCCCCATGACGGGGGGTGTTGGGGTGGCATGGCCCAACCCGCATAAACACTTGGATTCCTTGCCAGATGTCTGTTCACTAGCATGTGTGTATTGCCAATTTGCATTTCAGTGATATACACTTGCAATAATAACGGTTGCTGTTTTGCGATCACTATTATGACATGGAACACGGTGATGGAGTAGAAGAGAAAGGAAAGGAGGTATAACTGTTGGGAGTAGATGTTTAAGAAAACACACAGGGCAGGAACTTTAAAGAGGATCCATTCAAGATGCAGCCACCAGTATTCTCAAAAGGAAAATGCATCCAAACCTGCTAGACAAGCATTCGATGGCCTGACAGCACCCTAAGTTTGCATACAAGAACAGGTACAACTGAGTACAGACTGGAGGCAACTCACAATGGCATTCATCTTCAACCACAAATTGTGGCTTTTTGTCATAAACATATGCAACTATTTTTTTCTGCCCCTTCCAGTCAGCCTGCCTTCCAATGAAGTGCCTCAGCTCCTTCACCCCAATGTCTTCCGGGATTTTCCTGCCGGATGTCTTCCCCCAGGGCTTGACCCCTTCTGCAGGGTCAGCAGAGTTCCCCATGCCCAGCTGTAGAAGAGATCCAGTTCTGGGTGGTGTGCCCAGCTGGTTGGGTGCAGGGCCTACAGGCACTCATTGTCATCCTGCCGCCAGCTTTTTCCTCCAGTTTTTGCCCCTGGGAGATGTGACATACAAAGATGTCATGGTGCTCAACACGTGCTCCTGGCAAAGTGCTCCATCTGCCAAGCCTCCTGACCTTCTTGGCCCAGACTGCCTTCCCTCCAGCTTCTGCCAGGGGACAGTCAAATTTTGGGCTCTGCCAACCCTCCACCCTGCAGGAGGAGAGCAGTCCAACAGACACTTGATCCCCTTCCCCCTAGCTGGCCCACCAACAGCCTGGATTTGCTTCCAAACCTGGGTGGTCAGTGTAACAAGCAGTATTGCTTCCACTGAGCTGGTTTGCCGGCCAACAGATGCAACTTCTGAAAGTAACAGCAGGGCTGCCAGGGCACAAGTTGATGCAGATGCAACATTTGCTTCCGTATACAACCCTTTTGAAAGCCACCGCACAATATCTAATATCAGCCTTTCCAATCTATTCTTCAACACACAGAAGAACAAGAATGGGATAGGGCTGGTAATTGGTAAGCTAACTACATCTATATAGTATCTATGCAACCTCAAAGCCTAACCTGATGCTGATACAGTACCATGCCTCTTGCAGTCTAGATATGTAACTGGACATGGCTGCTGTAGGCTACAAAAATCTGTCAGCCTTGAATGGAAAGGTTTATACCTACTGCACTAATTCGGTTTTAGTGATTTGTGACTATTGTAGTTGTGTTGCTAGTAGAAGGGAGAATACTAGGTGGGCAATGATGCAAACCAGCCTGTGCTGCCGCCGAGGGGTTCTGATTCCCTCTGACCTTGAGAGCAAAGCTTGAAAGGTCTGATGGAATCAGAACTCCGGGGTGGCCGCGCAGCTTCGAGGTGCATAGAGTTGCACATCCAGCAATTTACATAGTGTATAGTGCAAAAATAATTAAGAAATCATCAGCCCCTGCCATACTCTGGAAACCATTGACACCTTTGTAACAGTTCACTTTCAACTGTTTGATGCATAAATGGTGGTTTTAGGAATGGAAAGCAGGTGTCTCATTGTAATGCTGTTGTGTTATAGATGATTACAACCACTTTCCATGACATTGAACTGTGGTAAAACAACATTTTAGCTGGCATAGAAGTCTACAGAGAACAATACCTCCCTATACACTATGAGTTTATTGGGGTGATGCATGATTTCCGCTATGGTACAAGAGGGCCATCGCATGTAGTTTGGGTGACAGGACTGTGAAGGAAGCTGAGTAGTTCTGTCTACCCAGCAGTGCAAGATTATGCTCTTATACCATTAGAGACATCCCTGGCCACACCTAGTAAACTATTATAAATCACTTGAGATAGCTAGTTTGATTTCCATTTTACATTTTAGTTTGTAATTTAAAAAAGCAAGTGTAATGCTCCCCCCTGCCCATAAAGTGAAATAGGTTCATAGGTTAGCTATGAGCTAAGTGGACACTTTGTCTATATATGCTTGACATGCTTCAAAAGACATACCCAGTGATTTTATTTTCCTGGCACTAGTTGTCTAACTTTATTTTAAACTAATTTACTGTTTTGCATCCTAGTATCTCAAGGGGCAGCCTGTTCCACACTGAAACCACTCTGTCCAAGAACCAGGCTGCTCTTTTGTTGGTGCAATATCACCCTTTGAGTTGGAGCACATGGGATCTTGTAGTGCATTGACATTGCTTTAATTCTAGGCCCACAGTATCCCAGAAATCAACGTTGTTCAAGGCTCTCAGAACTAGGCACAGATCTACTCTCATTCTTCGATATTTTGGCGTGTGTAAGTTTAAACTTTCCAGTCAATCCGCATAGCCCAGTCCTCTCATACCTGTTACTGAATTAGTCATTCTGCACTGTACACCTTCCAATTTGTGGATATATTTTGTGGTTGATGATGACCAGAATCGTGCACAGTAATCAAAATGTGGTCTGATTAGTGCACTATAAAGTGGTAGTATCACCCTTCTATCCCAGCTGGTTATGTTTTTTAATAATACCCAATATCCTGTAGGCTTTGTGATTTGGTCACAGTGTTTCTTGTTTTTCATATCATCTGAAACTATAATTCCCCAGTCATTTATCTCATCGGTGGCTTTTAGGATTTTCCCTTCCAAAAACATATGATGTGTCTGCTGTTGCACCAGAATGGATTATAGCACATTTCTCAATATTTAAGTCAAACTTATATTTGCGTCCCCACTGCTCAATCCTTAGTAACTCATACTGTAGGTTTTCTATCTCATCTTCATTGCTGACAACAGAACCCAACTTGTTGTTAGCAAATTTAGTTAACCATACTCCCTCATTTCCCTGCAGTGTAGTGATATATATGTTGAATAAACATGGTCACGGGACTGAGCCCTGCAGAATCCACACTAGTCACTGCCACCCACCTTGATGCCATACCCCTCAGTACCACCTGCTGAGTTCTATCTGTAAGACAGGAATCAATCCATGATCTCAATCTAAGGTTTAGTTCAATGTCAATTAGGATTTTCACTAGTTCTCTGTGAGGGACTTTATCAAATGCCTTACTCAGGTCCAGAAATACTACATCCACTGGGTTACCCTGGTCAGGTGCCCTGCTCACCCTATCAAACAAGGTGAGTGGGTTTGTCTGACAGGACCGCCACCTGACAAAGCTGTGTTGTGATTTGTCAACCATATTGTAGGTTACAATGTGGTTTTCAGTTTCCTCCTTAATGATATTTTTCAGGATCTTGCATAGCACAGAGGTTAAGCTTACAGGCCTATAATTCCTACTTTCTGTTTTACAACCCTTTTTATAAATCTGAGTCACTGTAGCTTTCCTCCAGTCCTCAACTACAATTCCTCTGTCTAGGGAAGCTTCATAGATTTTTGTCAGGGTCCCTGCCAAGATCTCCCTGACAGTTTTTTCAGTATCCTAGGATACACACCATCTGGGCCTGGTGCCGTATTTGGATCGAATTGTTTTAGTTTTTCCATAATCTCCCTCTCATTGATGGTCGTCCTCAGAGCCTCCCCCAAATCTCTGCTTAGTGCTGCTGTTGCATGCTTTGTACGACACACTGTTCCAAAATATGTATTCAGAAGGCTCACTATTTCCTGCACATCCGTTTGTATTTTGCCAGCTGCATTACACATTGGCTCTACCTGTGGCACCACATTCCTCTTTGTATTGATGTAATTATAAAAGGATTTATGGTCATCTTTAACCTCTGTTGCAAGATGTATTTCATGGCATCTCTTTGCTTTGTGTATTGCTGTTTTACAGTCTTTGACTGACCTCTTGTAAGGTTTCTCAAGCTGATTGACTATCATGCTTCTTGGCCCATATACCTGTATAAGCCTTGTGTTTTCTTTTGATCTTTTGTTTGATTTCCTTACTAAACCATCTAGGAACTTTCCCATATTTATTGTACTTGGTCTTTTCTGTTATAAAGTTATCTGCTAGTTGGTTTATTTTATACTTAAAAATATGCCATACTTCATTTAGGTCTCTCTGCCCTTGAACTCTGTCCATCAATCTCAACTTTCTAGTGCTTCCCTTATTCCAACAAAGCTTGCCCTATTTAGACACTTAACATTAGTGACTCTTGTTATCACATGATCTTTTTTGTGTATCTCCAAGAATATGGTGTTATGATCACTACCTCCCAAAGGTGTGTCAGTCCTAAAGTTTGTAATTTGTCCATCCAGGATGCTCTTCGTTAATGTTGCCACATGAAATGACAGTTGTGTGCAGGCTAAGAGCTTCTGTGGTTCTGAGTGCTGCTGATGCTGACTGGCTAAACTTGCCTAAGGGATTTATAATGGCTGACATGACATTACCTTTCTTTGCAAACAAATCTGTGTGCATCACATAGAGCTCTGTCCCATTTAGCAGTTCTGAGACAATGATGTGACAGCATGGACCTTGGCCACAGCTTTGCCCAACAGGGAATAATTTTGATAGCGCAACTACACAGAACGAGTGAGCACTCAGAGAAGGACTAAAGGCATTATAGTATTTGCAAATGATAGCACTCTATTAGGGCTGATAGCCCAAATATCTCTTCTCTAATGAGGAAAGGATCACAGATATCCAGGTAGAAGGTCACCTGGGGGCCGGTGACCACCACATGGTATGGTTCAATTTGGCCATTAGAACTAAATAATCCCATTCCAAGGCAGTAATATGGGACATCAGAGGAGCTGACTTTGATAAGATGGCCAATAGAGTTAAGCTAGCCCTGGCAAGAAGAAATACAGGTGAGGGGGTACAGGCAAAGTGGGCAAGCATTAAGGATGCAATACTTGAAGCAACATCCCATTGTGTTATGGAGATAAGCAAGAGCAAAAGAAGGAGGAAACCACTTTGGTTCTCAGAAACAGTAGCAGAAAAGGTCAGAGGCAAAAGGCTGGCCTTCAGGAAATATAAGGGAATGCAGCGTGATGAAGATAGGGAGGCATACCAAACTTCCCTAAGGGAAGCAGGGACAGCAGTAAGGCAGGCAAAGGTCCAAACTGAGGAAACACTAGCACAAAAAGCAAAAGAAGAGGACAAGACTTTCTATAGATACATTAGTGAAAGGAGAAAGTCCAGAGGGAGTATTGCTAAGATCAAAGGAGATAAGGGGGAGTGTGTGGAGGAGGACAAAGGAAAAGCATCTATCCTAAATAGATACTTCTGCTCAGTATTTACTGAAGAGAAGGTAGGGCAGAGCCCAAAGCTAAGTAGCATGGACATGGGGGGAAGGAAGTGTGCATAAGTCCATTCACAAAAGTAATGGTCTTACAAGAGCTCACTAAGCTCAGGGTGGACAAGGCAATGGCACCAGATGGCATACATCCCAGGGTACTAAAGGAGCTAAGGGTGGAACTAGCAGAGCCATTATCAGAATTGTTTAGTGAGTCTCTGAGCACAGGAGAGGTCCCAGAAGACTGGAGAAGGGCTCATGTGATTCCACTCCACAAGAGTGGTAGCAGGGAGGAGGTAGAGAACAACAGACCAGTCCGTCTCACTTCAATAGTGGGCAAGATTATTGAGGCACTCCTTAAGGAAAGGATAGTGCAACACCTGGAATCCATAGGAGCACAGGATCCCTGACAGCATGGGTTTACAACAGAAAGGTCCTGTCAAACTAGTTTCATAGATTTCTTTGATTGGGTAGCCAGAGTGATGGACCAAGGGGGTGCAGTTGATGTCTCCTACCTTGACTTCAGCAAAGCTTTTGATACTGTTCCACATAGAAGATTGATTAATAAGCTGGATAGGCTTGGGGTGGGTCAGAAGTTGGTCAACTGGGTGGCAAACTGGTTGGCAGGCAGAACACAGAGAGTGGTTTTAAATGGTATACAGTCAGAACAGATGCAACTCACAAGTGGGGTACTTCAGTGATCAGTCCTTGGGGCCAGTCCTCTTCAATATCTTCACCAGTGACATTGTAGATGGACTGGAGGGCAAGGTTTGTCTGTTTGCAGATGACACCAGGATCTGCAACAGAGTAAATGATCCAGATGGGGTGAGCAGAATGAGAAGAGGTCTGGATAAACTGGCAAAATGGTCAGAAGAGTGGCAACTGGGGTTTAACACAAAAAAGTGCAAGCTCATGCATATAGGGAAGAGAAACCCTGAAGCCACCTATAGTTTTGGAGGGGAGTTGCTGGCAATCACAAGGGAAGAAAGAGACTTGGGCATCATCATCACAGATAACCTGAAACCATCCAAGCAGACCATTAAAGCAGTAGGTAAGGCTAGGGGGATGTTGAGGTGTATTAGCAGGGGTATCACAAGTCGTAAGAGGGAGGTAATAATCCCTCTTTACAAGACATTGGTTATCAAATCAAATCAAATCAAATCAAATCAAATCAAATCAAATCTTTATTTATCCAGGCGAACATCATTGAGCAATGCTCATTTGCAAGATGGACCTGGTAGGGTCAAGATACAATTTGTATGACATATAACATAAAAAGAATACACAACTTTGAAAGGATAGCAAATGACTACAAAACAACAACTCCAAGATATATACATGATTCATTAAGTAGCCAGCTTGTTAGTGGAGGATATTTTAGAAACTTGCACTTTGTGGCAAAGGTTAAATGTGTCAGGGGAATTATTAGAAAGTTTTTGAGCTCGGGTGATGAGCTGTATGGACATCTGGAAGATATATCTACAGGAAATAATTTGTAGGAGGCAAATACTGCTGAAGCAGTGACAGGGGGATGAAAGAGTGTATACAGAGTGTTGTGGCCAGGGGTGGTGAAAGGGTAGGAGTGGAAAGGGCCTGATCAAGAGGGATCAATAGTAGGTCAAGGGGAGGGGATGGACTGGGAAGTAAAAACTGAAAGTATAAGGAGACTAAGTATATAATGCTTGAAGGAAGGATTGTAGTAAAGGTTAATGAGATGTGAAGCAACTGCTCAGAGGGTGCTGAGGAGCTACCTTGAATAGTCGTCCAGCTGGTAGGAAAGATGGAGGTTAGTCTAATGTTGAGCGGAAGCAGTTACATTTTCTTTGAATATTTTGTTGTATAGATATTTAAAGGCTGTAATAGATATGAGCTTGTTCACTTTCAGTGTCTTTTGCATTGTGTTCCATAGGGTGGATAACACATAACTAACAGCATGTCTGCCATGTCGAGAGTGGAACTTAGGCACTCTAAGAGTAATGAAGTTCAGCTTCTCATGCATAATTACTTGATGAGGCTTGTGGAAAACAGTCTGAGATATATTTGGAAGCTGCTGTGATATTGCTCTGTAAGTCCATAGTAATGCATTCCTATCCCTTCTATATTGAAGTGAGGGCCAACCAACTCGCGGAGTATAGCAAGCAGTGGTGAGTACCTGTATGGTAAGTCTGTGATAAATCTCAGAGCTCTATGGTATAGTGTATCTAATTTGTTCAAGCATACCATGAGGGCAGTGATTGTATAGGAAGTCAGTAGTCTAAAACTGAGAGGAATGTGGCCTGACCATCTTCTTTTTTGAATCACTTGAAAGGAAGTGCCTTATTCTATAGTAAAGTCCAAGTCTTTGTCTAAGCTTTTTAGTAGCTCTTCCAGATGTTCTAGATAGTCTAATCTACTATCTAGCCATACCCCAGGTATTTGAATTTTGTGACATATTCAAGATTTTCACCAAGTGCAGTGGATAGTTTAGGGAGATCGATTGGGATTGAGTATGTTGCCTGCACCTGTGGGGAAAAGAACATTGCCCTAGTTTTTTTTGCATTCAATAGTAGTTTTTTTTCCAGCAGCTGGAGTTGCAGTAGGTCGAATTCTGCTTGTAGTCTGCATGGTTAGGCCCCATCTGGAGTACTGCATGCAGTACTGGAGGCTGCACCTGCACAAGGACATTAACAAAATGGAGGCAGTCCAGAGAAGGGCAACCAAAATGGTGCAGGGACTGCATCAGAAAACATATGAGGACGGATTAATAGAGCTCAATATGTATACCCTAGAGCAAAGGAGGTAGCAAGGTGATATGATCAAAACATTCAAACATCTTAAGGGCATTAACAAGGTGAAAGAGCCTAACATGTTTCGATATAAGAAAAATTGCAGGACAAGAGGACACAGCATGTGATTAGAGGGAGGCTGATTAAGAAGTAATGTGAGGAAGTTCTTTTTCACAGAAAGGGTGGTGGATACATGAAATGACCTACCTCAGGAAGTGGTTGATATGAATACAATGTAGGGCTTAAAACAGGCATTGGGATAGGCATAAGGGAGTAATACAGATGAGTATGAATACATAGGCCACTGACAGAGTAAAGGCTATGGCACATTCATAAGGCAGAAAAAATGGGCAGACTGGATGGGCCTTACAGTCCTTATCTGTCATCAACTTCTATGTTTCTAAACACCGAAGCACACAGATATGTCCTTTAGACAAACTTCTCACAAAATATAGTGCAAATCTGAATAGACAATTCACCCAGCTGGGTGGCTTGTAAGCCATGTGGAAACAGTGCATGCAATGCAATTTATAAAGTGCTAAAATATTAAGGCTAAATAATCCTCTTCCCACCCACCTACCAGTCTTGTCTGCTCTGGCGCTTCACTCCCAGAGAGCTTCCTCAGCAGGTGTGGCTAGGTAGTTAGTAACCCACCCATAAATACTAGAAGTTAATGACGTCAAAATAACATTACAGTCCATTTAGGGCAGCAAATGCTGTGGAATTATGCTCCCACATGGCATTAAATTAGATTTACATCCAGTTTACAGCGTGTAATACATCAAAACCACAAAGTGCTCATCGCAAAAGTGTTAAAAGATTAAGTTAGTGTCAATTAAAAAAATATTTTCATAGGACTGCAACTTTTGCAATGGTTCTAGCCCTGTCACAGCCATTCTATTACACTATTTAAACTAACATAACCACCTGAAGGTGCTTCAAAATCTTTGTAAATTTCCATTCAGGTTGCAAAACAGAACCTGTTCAAACATTTTTCTTTTTACATGCAGCCTGATACAGAAAACTGATTCATTTATAACTTTCTTATGTTTCAACACAGTAAATCTTATCTTAATCTTGAACTGTTATTGTTTTCTTAGAGGGTTAAACTGGAACAATCAGTAACATGCTCCCACTGGTAGTTAGTGTTAATTGCCAGCTCCATGAGAATTCCTCGGTTCTGGTCTGAATTATTTTGGGGTGCCAGCGACTGAACCTATGGCTAATTAGAGCATAAAACACTGATGTTAAGTATAATGCCTCAAATCTCATGTGCAAATGCTTGACCTACTTTGTTGAATAACACTTCTAAGCAAGCCTACCAATTAGTGAAGCAGTTTGCAAGATCTAAAGTAACAAAAGAGCATGCATGTCACACAAAGGTTTACAGAGATTATCAAAATCCCTTGAATATTTCCAGTCATTAAATGAGATGAGCAGGGATGGATTTCAGTATTACATTTCAGTATTAAATTCAGTCAGATTCAGCATGGATATGCAAATTCCTTTCAAAATAAATCCATTCAGTGATGTGACACATCTAGGTACACAAGTCAGAGTTTGTGCTAATTATAAATCTGTGTTATATACCCCCATATTTCTCATCTGCTTGTCAGCTCTAAAATATCCTTCTTCATCTAGTACTTCTCTTTGTACCAGATGCTTATAGAGATACCTACTGAAAGCAAATAAGTGCACCAATGAAGTAAGGTTCTCAGCAGCAGAACCCTACTAACTGTGCTGCAGTACATATGCCTTCAGACAAACAGTTGAAAGTTAAAATATTTAGGCAACATTAGGCTTATTTTGTGTATACATTTTCTATGCTTTTCTCATCTTCATTCCTTGGTACTATAATTATTAAGGCATGACTGGGGGATGGGTTTACCATGGGTTAATCCATGACTGGAGATGCATTTATCATGGGTTAGGCCAGGACCATGATGGGATTACAATGGGTTAACTGCTTAACAGTGCATCCAAGCTGGGACAGGTTGGTGGTTGGTTCCACTACCTGCCATAGCAGTGAGACCTTGCAGTGGTCCAGGGAACCTGTTTACTCATGTGGGTTTGCACATGCTCTAATAGTCTCTGCTATGAGCAATGTTGGAAGAGGTTATGCACAGCATCAGACATGGTTGGTGGGATCAAGGGGCATGCAGCACATATAAAATAACTAATCCCCCACTGTCTCAGAAACCTTGAGGGTACTTTGATGCCATGTAGAGCACATCAGCTTTGCTCTAATGCTACATAATGTCACAGAACCCATTTGGTGTCTGAATCAGCTTCTCTTCACAGTTTGGGAGTTCATTATTCTATATGTGTTGCTTGTCCCTTGGTTCCACCAACCACCCCTGATGTTGCGCATAGCCTCTACCAGCCTTGCTCATAGCAGAGGCTATTAGTTGATATGTAAACCCCTATGAGTGAGCAGGTTCCTCAGTCCACTGTAGTCAAAGTAATCAAAAACAATGGCACCACAGCTGAATTGTTGTGATTAATTCAGCATATAATATCACAGTCATCTATAATGTAAAAATCATCCATCCTTAAACAAGGCTATATTTGGAAATGATGTGGATAAT
Organism: Neoceratodus forsteri; assembly: GCA_016271365.2. Classification (NCBI taxonomy): domain Eukaryota; kingdom Metazoa; phylum Chordata; order Ceratodontiformes; family Ceratodontidae; genus Neoceratodus; species Neoceratodus forsteri. The sequence continues at coordinate 93,210,261 of CM028136.1, forward strand.
ATGCAAAAACCACTATACATATTCAAAAAAGGCAAAAAAGTATGTAATACAAAAATCCATTTCATTACCTGGTCAGCTATCCATTAACTCTACTATTAGCTGTAATGACCAGGTAAAAGGGTAAACTTTCGGGCTGAAATCCATTGCCTTGAATTTGTGTTGCTTGAAACTATTCAAAAACAGGAAATACATGTGTTCGGCGCCATCTAGGGGAAAAAAGGGAGAAAACAATATACAATTTATGGCAGATTTGTCCCTATTTCCTTTAATCTGGGTTCCAGACATAGGGGTGGCCAATGTGTTTTGATAATATCTCCCAGAGACTTAGAATGTCTTCAAAATGTAGTGACAAAATGTATTTGATTATTGTCATCCACTTGTTTACTTTTGGGCCTCTTAACTTCATCTCGACTAGTACCCAAGACCTCAATCATGGCATCTTCCACCAAATCTCTTGAATACCCCCATTCAAAAATCTGTCAGATACATCTGCACCATGTATCAGAAAATCACTATCCAATGTACAGTTCCTGCGTGCTCTAAGTAATTGGGCTCTGGGAATGTTATTTATGATGTGTCTAGGATGGCAACTGGGGGCACATAGGAGAGAATTTCTATTAGTTTCTTTTCTAAAGAGGGATGTCTGTATCTCATCATGAACATCCCTCCTAATCTCTGTGTCCAAAAAGGTGACCATGTTACTGTCATTCATGACACTAAATTTCAAGTTAGAATTACTGGTTTCCAAATATTGAACAAATTCTCTCAGTTCCCCAACTGTGCCTTTCCAAATTAAACAGATGTCATCAATAAAATGATGCCACAAGTCAATCCTATGGTAAAAAGGACTGACCTGTGCATCAGACCACCAATTTCTCCCAGAGCCCCAAATAAAGGTTAGCATAACTGGGTGCAAATGTGGCACCCATTGGCTGTCCCTTTAGTTTGGATATAGTAGTTTTCCTGGAACAAAAACACATTTTTAACAAGTACAGTCTCTGCACAATCGAGAATAAACCTCTTTCTGTGTTCATCTAGTGCTATATCCAGGTCAAGCCAATGGCCCAGTGCCTATAGCCCCTGATGATGGGGTATGTTGGTATACAATGATCCTATATCCATTGAAACAAGAAGAGAATCTGGATCTAATTGTAATTCCCCCAATACTCCTAATATATCAGCTGAATCCCTTACATATGAACGTAATGTAGGCACTTATTATTTGATGTACAAATCAACAAAATGAGACAGTGGTTCAGTGATAGACCCAATACCAGTCACTATAGGTCGACTAGGGGGTTTCATTAAGTTTTTATGTATTTTCGGGAGTGTATAGATGAATGTTCCTTTTGATCAATTATACCCTCCAAAAGTGCAGAATCAAGCATTTGATTGATTTCAGATTTAAAAATATTGGTAGGGTCCCCCTGAAGTTTCCTATAAAAATTCTGATCTTCCAATTGCCTGTTGATCTCATTTACATACTTGTCTGTGTCCATGACAACTATGGCCCCTCTCTTATCTGCAGGTTTAATAATAAGTAATGGATTATCTTGTAAAGCCTGTAATGCTGTCCTTTCATTATTAGATAAATTGACAAAATTAGGCCCATCATTGGTACCCATGGCTCCCATATCACTCAAACATGCTCTTTCAAAGATTTTTACCACATCAGAATATGGTGGATTAAAAGTAGAAGGTGCCTTTAGAGAGGAACCAGCTGCTGATGTTGCTAATACCACACCTGCTGTATCTATATGATTACCATTTACCATTGGTAAACTAACTGCAGTATTATAACCCATTTCAGTGGCATTAAAAATGCCTTTAGATTCAAAGTTCTAGAAAGATGTTTAATATCCAAATAGACCTCGAAAGGGTTAATATTGACAGTAGGTACAAAAGTCAAGTCTTTCTGCAACACTTGGATTTCAATATCAGTTAGAGTTACCTGTGATATATTTATCACAATGTTTTCTGGTGTTCATTCTATCGACCCCTCTGGTTGCCTCTGTGACCTCCTCTTCCTGGCTTGGTATTGTTTACCCCCCCCCAAGTCTGTTTAGGTTCCGGAATAGGTACTAGTGGTATGGGCGCACCGAGTTTCCTTGGTTCTCTTGCAGATTAACAGCTCCCTGGTTCCTTGATTCCTGGAATTGTACTTGTGGCTCACTCCTCTTCTGTTGGAAATATTCGGGAGGTGGAGGGGTAGAAATAATGGATCTTGTAGGCAATATTTCCTGGTATCCTTCTGGAAGTATATCCTCAGTGTTATCAGAGTCACTTGTGCTAGTGTAGTAGGATGATAAAGGAGAAACCCCTCTATTACGTAGTATGGATCTTGGGCCTGTAGTTGCCCCTGTATTTAATCCTCCTCTCTTGCCACGAGAATGTCTCTGCCTCTGGATGTATTGGGCTTTTTATTCCAAGTGAATACACAATCCAAGAGATAATCCTGTTTATCTTGTTCAAATTTCTTAAGTTTTCTTAGTTTAATCTTATTTTCTTCCCTATCAATGGTATCCTATAGTTTCTGTTAGTAAGCATGAAACCTGGGATCTTCTTTATAGCCCAATATGATTTCCTCTTTAGTTTTAATATCCGCTTCTATAGTGGGTTGCTGGGCCACATAGTCCTTAATGACCACTTGGATCAAAGCATCAGTGCCTAATTGTAGGCCCCTGTTCCAATCAGAGATGAAAGCTGGGCTATCTGTACCATAGCCGTGTGTATTGAGGGCACGTAACCCCCGTGGGGTCCTACCCACTTTCAGATATGCCTCTAATGATACTCTTTTCCAGTAATGGCGTCTGCCTTTAAGAGAAGCTCTTTCAAATTGAATAAAGGCAAGGTCTATATTCGAAGTAATATTATTAATATTATTATCTTGGCACCCAACTAAGGATCTAAGGTTCGAGCAGACTCGATAGACAGTAAGGCCTAATCTGCTGGCAAATGGTATGTTAGTATGTTAGTGTCTTCACCAGATTCAACTGTGGATACATTCAAAATGGCAGCTGGTTGTTGTTCATTAAATAGATCCGCTTCTCCCCTAGTAGCAAACACAGATGTGGACATGAGCCCTGTAACCTCCCCCAGATGAAACTTTGTGTGATCCGATTGAGACATACCTCAGTGTGAGAGGCCTATTTTGCAAAACTCCATCTCAGATTCACAGGGGAAAGGAAGGAAGTGTCCGCTCACACCAAAACACACACTTGTATCACAATAAACAAGCAGTAAAATAATATAAATAAATATCTCAGTCATGAGCCACAAGAAGAATTCTTCTAAGTATTACTCACTGTTTTAGTGCAATGCGTGGGCACTCTGCAATAATTGGGTCGGCCAAAATATACATCAGACGCCACAGTCCATACGTTCGTATACCAGTGGTGAGCTTCAAGGAAGATATCAAAGTCTATGGAAGGAAAATCCTCAGCTCCACACATGCATGCCAAATAGTAATCCTGTAGTCAAAGTAATCAAAAACAATGGCACCGCAGGTAATCGAAAATTCAAATTTATTGTGAGCAGTAAGCTTGCAAGGCTGCCCTGCAGTACAGGCTCCCAAACCTCAACTAGTTTCGCACTACATGTGCATCATCAGGAGGATGAAAAACCTCATATCCACACCTCTAAAATAGCACACAATTAAAGTGACCACACCACTAAACATAGCACAGTGTATAATACAGATTATAAAATGGGCAAAGGATTTCAAGCAATCTGATTGGTTGTTAGCCATGCATTAGATGTATCTAATACACAGCTAAAACTAGAACCCCCATTTAGAATATACAGGCCCTATTTTAGTAATAACGTTACTGCGGATGTGCATTAGACAGTTTAATGCACGGTTAGGACTGGATGCACTCGCCTGTACCGCACCACTACGTCCCCCTAGCCGTGCATTAGAACTGTCTAATGCACACCCCATCGTGGCTTATTGCTTACAAGACAGTGCAATATACAATGAAATAAGTGCAAAAGGGCTATTAGCCCAATTCAAAAGCAGAAATAAACAATAACTTTTCGAATGGTTGTGATTAATTCAGCATATATCACAGTCATCTATAATGTAAAAATCATCCATTCAAACACAGATATATTTGGAAATTATGTGGATAATATGCAAAAAAACACTATACACATTCAAAAAAGGCAAAAAAGTATGTAATACAAAAATCCATTTCATTACCTGATCAGCTAGCCACCAACCCACCTTAGCTGGAATGTGTTAGCAAGCAGCAACACCACTCCCAGTCTGCCTGCCTGACCACCGGTACCAGAGTCCACTTTTGCACTTGGGTTTCATGCATGGTAGTGTGATACACTTCCTCTGGGTCACTGGGTGGCCATGTTTTGTTTTTATTTTATTGAGTGAGTTAAGAAAACAGGGAATTGAGCTAAGCGATGTTCACATAATCCATAGTGTACACCCAACTGTGGTCATTTTGGGCTTTATTTTGCCTGTATCAGGTATGGTATCTGGGTCATTGATGATTCAAATCATCAAGGTTATCTGGGATAAGCCATGCCTATTTGTTTAGGCAAAGATATTGGAGATATCCATAGATAGTGTCAAATGAAAAGTTAGACCAGAAGTTGCTCGTTACTGCATGCATGTAGCAAGCAACTAAGTACAGGGAGAGAACTGTACTTCTGCAACTAGGTATGTTATTCTGTTACAGTATACTTGTATTCAAAGTTTGTTTGATTGACAGTGAGTAGTCTGAATGCTTATGCAATTGTCTTGTGGTCGTTTGTGCTGTCTGACTCTTACAGAGACTACCATACTTTTGGGGTACAAAAAGGCACCGGAAACCTCAGGAACCCTCTAAGGAAAATTCCACCCTAAGAGGTGCCATGGGGATGATGTTCCTTTAAGATAAAGGTACCTTAGGGAAGAAGCCTCCAAGAAGAGAGACAGAGAGAGATGGGATGCTGGAGGAGTGGATAGTGGTGGAAGCTAAGAAATGTGAACCTCCATAGGAGGCTTGAGAATGCACCCTTAAATAGCCCTGAGGGGGGCATGGTTATAGTCACTCAATGCCCGCACCGAACCCCAGGCTATAGCCTTGTAGATAAAGTGCACATTGGAGTCTTTTTGCTAGCTTTCATACCTTTCAATTTCATAAACCCTGTCTGATACAAAAATGACAATGCCCACTATCTTGCTGAAAGACAGCTGCTCCCCATGTTCTAAACCGTGCCTAGACTTTTTATGGTTTCTCTAAATCTTCCATGGTTTCCATAGAATATACCATGGGAAAAGATCTTGGAAGCCATGGAGTATTTGATCACATTTACCATGATGGAATTTACAAGGTTTCCAATGGTCTTCCATCAGTATTTTTCATGGAAAAAGGCACCAAAAGCTCAAAGTAACAGCAGTAGAATAGAAATACTGTATTTGGATGTTTATTTATTTAGTCTTTGTTGACCAGGAAAAGAGGATGTGTAGTGGTGCTCAGATGGTGCTTTAGTGGAGCCAACTAGCCTCCATTGAATAGTGCTGACATCTGACATGGATCCGGCAAATATCCGACCTTAACTTGGATCTAGGATTTAAGAAACATAGAAGTTGATGGTAGAAGGAGACTGCTAGGTCCATCTAGTTTGCCCATTTGGTAAGGCCAGATATTTATGTATCTGAAGTCTGATCTAGACATCTTTGGTCAAATACTTTGGATCCATTGGTTGGATAGTCAGCTCTGACCATCAGATCCATTGGAACCAACACATCTGGTCAGATCCATACAAGGGATCTTTCCAAAGCAGATATATACTAGGATGTCAGCATTATTTGTTGACATCTGAAATCTGAGTTCTGGGGTGCTATCTGGCATTATTCATCTTATTAGGATAGTATCCAAGCATCACTAAGGACTCAGCATTTCTTGTCCTAGGGGAAGGGGGGGATACAGATGTAAACCAACTGAAATTGAACCATATTACACTGTTGGTGGTATTTTTAGTGAATGGGGAAAATTTTGCCAGTGCAACAGGTAAATTCTGCTACTCTTTTCTATCCATTACCATAGTCACAACTCAATAAAGCAAGTGACTAAAATGAAAAGGAACAAACAGAAAATAACAGAAAACAGTAGGCTAGAAAATCTGTTAAGATTGATGATTTTAGACAAATTTATACATTCTCTAACTGAAACGACAGATTATGGTAGTGTCATGTAATGCTCCTGATCGGTCATAGTGCTTCCTCCAGTTGCACATTATGACAGGGTTAAATAAGGACCTGTCCCATTTGTTATGCAGAAAGAGGTAAAAGCAAGGATCTTTTCTTTCCTCTCCTTTTCTGTCTCTTTTCTGTTTGATTGCGCAATCTAATTTTCTTGTGAGACCTAGGCACTGATCACTCTGAAGGTCTTGGGATTCTTCCCCCTCCTGCTGTCTCCCTGCCTTCACATGCTGTTTCTTGCTATTTCTATCTTTTCTTCTGCCTTGCATATCTGTGGTTATACAGTGTGTGGATCTTTATTTGAAAATGGGTTCTCTGGTTTGAAAATGTATATAGTTATATTGTTGAAATGATTGCAAAATGCTATTTGGAAAGCAGGGGGCTAACTTTAAGATGCAGTTTGACTTCCACAAACTCTTTTGCATGAGATTAATTCTGAAACTCAGAGTTCTATTTTGTTCCTGCAAGGAGAGAAACTGACAAGAACGCTGACACATTTTGTGAGAAACAGGATGTCTGTTAATGAGATCAGGATGAAGAAGTTAATTGCCAGGAAAATACATTAAGGCCTAGATATTCAGAGCAGTTGCGCATGGCGCAACCAAGTTGCACCAGCACAACTACAGACTTGCACCGCAGAGCCATATTCAACCACCATGGCTGCATGGCACAAGTCTCATTGCACCGCGGCACAAATGTAAAATATGCAGCGCAAGTGCAAGGAGACATACCCATGAATATGTGGAGCATGGCATATTCAACCAAAAACCATGGCGCAAGTCAGGAGCAAACCACAGGATGCGCCAGTCGGACTTGAGCCTATAAAAACAGGCTCAAACACACACACACAGCAGATGTGCAACCCTGAGCACAAACCAGAGCACCATGGATGCATGTCCATTTATCATGGAGCAGGTGATGAGGGGTGTGAGGAGGAGGAGGGAGGAACAGCACTGTGGCTGACGAAGGGCCCGTCAGTGGTATGCCCAACACAGACGGTATCATGCCCACCTCACCTTTGCGGACTACAGCGATGTGGAGATTGTGGGCCAGTACCACCTGAACAGGACAATTCTGAGGCAGCTCTGTGAGCTGTGCAGTGATGAACTGCAGGCACCCACCAGACGGAGTCATGCCATGTCTGTGGAGCCTAAGGTGACAGCAGTGATGTGCCTGCTCACCATGGGCTCCTTCCAGAGACCAACAGGTGCCACCACAGGGATCACCCAGTCAGCCACATCCCACCTCCTCACACAGTTCCTCAACGCTCTGCTGCCACATGCTTCAGAGTTCATGCAATTTCCAAGTACACAGGCAGAGCGCACAGCAAACATGCAGGACTTCCACAGGGTGGCACACATTGCAGGCATGATGGGGACATAGACTGCACCCACGTGGCAATACACACACCACCTGGCCAGGAGGGGGCAGCATATATAAACAGGAAGGAGTACCCTTCCATCAACTGCCAGGTGGTGTGCAATGCCAAGGGGCGCATCATCAATGACTGTGCCACACTCCCAGGGAGTGCACATGACATCAATATCTGGCACATTTCCATCCTGTGCCAGAGATTCAAGTGTGGGGATATCCTCATGCGGCACCAGTTAGGTGAGCAAGGCATGGGGATGGATGCAGGTGCAGCAATGCTGGGAGAGGAAAGCAATGACACAGGGGAGGTGGGGTGCAGGAGGCAGAGGGCAGCAGGGGTGAGGGGGTAGCACAAGCACAGCACAGAGATAACCATATCCTCTCCCCACACAGGTGACAGCGCATACCCGCTCAGGCCCTGGCTGCTCACCCCCTACCGGAGACCATCCACACCCACAGAGGAGAGATACAATGAAGTATACACCACCACACACAATGTCATCAAGCATGTCTTTGGCATGCTCAAGATGCGGTTCTGTTGCCTAGATAGGTCAGGTGGTGCCCTACAGTACAGTCCATTGAAAGCCTGTGGCCTATTCCTGACCTGCTGCATGCTGCACAACATGGCCATTGACCATGGGATAGCAGTCCAGGTGCATGAGGGCGACAGCAGTAGGGATGATGGGGACGATGGGCTGGAAGGGGGTGTGCAGCCACCCATGGGGAGGCGAGACCCCAGGCTGGTGGTGGAGGCCAGGAGGCACAGAGCCACCATCACACAGGAGCATTTTGGAGATCGCTGATAAGTGTAATGACACATGTGCAGGGCCTGCACGGACCACCACCCCATGCAGAGGGCTGGACGGGTACATGGGGTGCATGCAGTGACACAGGTACACATAGTTTGCATAGTGGATGCAGAGCCACACAGACACACACACACCACGCAGCACAGACATGGGCACACACATGGGCTGCAGGACATGGGATGGATCAGACGCATGACACTGGTGCACAGGCACAGCTGGCATGGAGCTGCCCTCATCACACCCACGCCACAAGGCCCAGCAGCCCGGCCAGCACACACAGGGGGTATGCGCCATACCACACATACACACCACCACACGCATGGGGCACCACCACCCATGTGTGCACTGGGCTGCAGCAGTGGACAGCAGGGAAGAGCAGCACACCTAGTAGGCCTACCGTGAGGTGCCACTGCTGCCATGGCCATCTGGGCAGCCACGCCCAAGCCATTCAGCAGCCATGGGCTGTGCAACAGCCACCGCGGGAGTGTCCAACACACTCACAGGGGTGGAGGCCTGAGAACGTGACCGAGTCCTCACTGGGGTGTAGAGCCAGCTGAATAGGTTCGTGCCAGGGGTGTTGGGTATGACCATGTCAGAGCTTGGCGTCAACCATGCAGGGGTCGCCAGACACCGGGACCATGGTGTTGAAGTAGCACTGTGGGCATGCCCAGTGGATGCCAGTGATCCAGCCGCAATGGTACCAGCCATGTGGTCCAGAGATGAGGTCGTGGACTCCCGCAGCTGGCTGATTTCATCACTGAGCTGCACATGTCCTCTGTCCTACTGCTTGGCCAGCTGATGCACCTCAGCCCACAGTGCATGGATCTCTGTAGCAAGCAGCGCCTGGGTGTTTATGAATGTCCACAGCAGCTGGGTGTGCTCAGCCAGCCAGTTGGTGTCCTGTGCATCCTGGCCCAAAAGCCAGCCTGCTGCGGGTAATGTGGTACACTGGTCAGCACCCCTCTCTGGTGGATGCTGCACAGGGGACCGCACAAGGGGTAGTGTGGCTATGGGTGCACTGGTGGTGGCCCCTGTGGCGTGCTGCCCAGGGGTCACTGCATCCTGCTGCTGCTGTCCATCCACCTGAGTGGCCATGCCCAGCATGACCGCACCCGCAACTGCACCCCCCGCCAGACACAGTGGTGGTACCACACACCACTGTGCTGCCATGGACAAGGGGCAGCTGTGCAGCCACAGGTGCAGCACTGGGCCCTGACAATGCCTGCATCTGTCTCTAGACCATGGCCAGCACCACATGCCCAGTGCTGTCCAGGATCAGTGTCATATCATCATCATCAGAGTTGGACGCACTGCCCAGCCAGGTGCTTGCACACAGCACAGGCAGGCTCTCACCCAGCAGGAGCTCTGACAGCGTGTCATTTGACTCCAGCCCCAGGATGTCCAGCAGCCCCACACTGTCATGTCATGGTCGGTCCCTGTCCCAGATGCTCATGGACGTTAATGGCACCACCTCCTCCGGTCCCATGTCAGCATCCTCTTCCTCCTGTACCACTCCACGGAGATGTGATGGCACTGAAAAACAGGAACACAGAATCAGCAGAGGTGTAGCACCCATGCAGGTGGGTCCCGTGCCTGGGGTGCACATTGCCATGGCCACCAACCACCGGTGCACCATGTACAACTACACGCCCCACCCACATGGGGCATGAAGCACGGTGGCAGGCCCACCTGCATGGTATGCCCATATCCCCCCTTGCATGGTGTGTGGTGACTCACCATGCTGTGAGGGTCTACCATCCATCTGGAAACCACCACCAGGAATGCCCTCTATGGCAGCACAGCTGATAGTAGCTGCCACCAGCTCCTCTGTTGCCGTCAGTGCCGGTGCGGTGGGTGGTCTGCCACCCAGCCTGCTGCATGATGCCCTGATGGCTGCCACCTTTACTTTAATATGGCGTTTGTCTGTCTCCACCTTCTTCCAGCACTCCTGGGTGCTCCTCTGGTGTCTGCCATGTACATTTACATAGGCAGCCACTACCTTCCACCCGGCCGACCTCTCCTGTGGTGTGTCCATGGCACCACTCAGGAGGTCCTCCCTGTCGAGGTAGGCCTCGAACAGGGCTTGCTGCTCCTCCTTAGTGAAATTGGGCCTGCACTTCTGTGCAGACCCACGCTTCTCCTCTCCCTCAGCGTCGGACATTGTGCTACCTGTGGACAGTGACAGACATGGATGTCATTGGCAACATGGCACAATAAGGTGCTTCATTGCATTTTAGGTATGGGCCTCTCACTCCCAGCATTATCATCCCTTACTAAACTGGCTGGCATGTGTTGTGGCGTGGTACTTTTAAGGTGCAACGCATGCAAATGAGCCTGTGTGCAATGGTAATGGGATGCTAATGATCCCTTTTGTGCTGCGCATTGCCTAATGAGGTGATTTGCAGATGGCAACTGAATATCATGTTAATGCACTGTGCTCATGCAGGATGCACCAGAGTAATCATGTGAAACAAGTCCAGTGCATGCGTGGTGCATGGGCTTGTAGTGTGCATGTGCACACCCATGTCCATTGGCCTATTGCGCGACCATATGCAGTGCACGATATGCCTCCATTGTGCATGCGGTGCTGGTCACCTATCGCACCACCATGTGCATCATGGTGCAATGGCCCATGGATCAGCTGCATGGGATGCACTATGCTGCATACAGTGCAGGGCAGGATCATGTGCGACATTGCGCAGGGTCACGCCCTGTGCCATCAGGGTCACGGCCATGACCCTGTGCACCCAACAGGCCATGCTGCTGTGCACATGCACAGTGCTGCACAATACTCTGCCACAGCACATGGCAATTGTGCATCCATGTGCTGCGCAGTTACGTACAACGGTATGCTATTGTGCAACATCCACGAACTGCACCACATGCATGCTGTGAAGGCCATAATATGTCCTACAGTCAAGTTGCACTTCAGCCATGGTGGGCATTATTACCATGCATCAGGCAGTTAACTGGATGGAGGTGGAGATGTGTAACCTGGTTGCACTGGTGGAGCCCCTATGCACCCCAGCTGTTTGGGCAGGTGCCCTTGCAGCAGCTGAGGTGTGGGCTCATGTGGCCACAGCCCTGGAACATCACACAGGGGTGCGGCATACCACCAAGCAGTGCAGGCACCGCTATGGTGAGCTGTGCAGGAGGGATCCAGAATGGTTGCGATAGCTCCGGGCATGTGTGCAGCGTGGCACTGTGCCACAGCCAGGTTAGTATTCCCATATGTCATGCATGCCCATGGTGTACCTGTACTGAGCATCTGGATGTGCAGTGTGTGCAGCTGCCAGAGAGGTGGACACATCCTGGTGGTCACTGAGTGTCCTGCATGGGCGGCACAGGAAAGTGTTGCAGTCGTGCAGGCACCAGGGCCACAGGGCAAGTGGTGTTCCACCCTGCACCATGCCAGCTGTGTGCTGGGGGGGGTTGTGTGTGCATGACTGTCCGCTCATGTCCACCTCACTCTCATCCATCCACTGGTCCAGAGGACTGCAGGAGGGCCAGGGTAGCCTCAGCTGGCATGCAAGGTGTTGGGACAGCTGCTGGGGCTTCAGGACAGTGACAGCCAGGTAGGCATGTTCACACTGCTGTACTGTGCATGTGTGGGTCATTGTAGGTCACAGGGTTCCGGACATGGTCATCACTGCCATGTGTGGGCACTGCCTGGGTGTGCGCAAGGACCAGTAGACATGCCGGTGTTGCACTGCGTGTGCATGTACCATGCCCGTACCCATTGTGCTGTCTGGGGGGGTTGGTTGTGTGCACACTCTCCACTGTGTGTGTGGCCATGTGTGCCTGAAGTCCACGTCGTGTGCCTTGCATGTACACTGCTGTGCCCACTGCGCAGTCCTGTGTGCCTGTTCACACTGGTGTGGTGTGCTGTGTGGATGGCTCTGGTGTGGCCCTCCATGCACAGTACCTTGGGGTCCATCCACTGGTGTGTGCCTCCACTGTCCAGTGCACACATGGGTGGGATGGAGCTCCTTCTGGCATGTCGCTTATTGCCTGTTCTATCCCTTCTCCTAGGTCGGGCCAGGGTACTGCCATGGAGGAGGATGGGGCAGCTAGTGAGGGCCCTCTTTGTTATCCTGTGCCAGCAGAGGAGGATGATGGCCAAGATGGGGCAGATAGTCTGCCTGACACAGTGCCAGCTGAGTGAGACGGTGGCCTTGAGGAGGGACATAGGCTGGTTGAGGCTGCAGTGCGCGCAGGTGTTAGTCTGCCCCGGTTCCATTGGTGCATGGTCCCTGAGTGCCCTGCCCTTCTCCTGCTGCCCTGCCCATCCACACATCCCACTGTACAGTCTCAGGACCCTATCTCCCGCCTCCCGTGACCCCTCAACATTCCCTTGTTTTCAGTACTGTAAATAGTTGCCCTGTTGGCTCAGTTTTGTGTTATTCATATTAAACCCTTTTCTTTGCTTCATCTTCTGTGTCTGTGTTTTCTTTGCAGGTGGCGTGTGGAGCCATGCTGCAGGTGTCTGTTGTGCTGTGCTTGGGCATGTCCCTGGTGTCCCGCTGCTGTCCCCTTGGGGGTGCTGCACATGTGTGCACCAGGCATGGGTGCCATGTCCCTGTCTTGTGCATGTCCCTGTGTGGGGGGTCTCACAGTGGTCTGTGCCTGTCCCTGTACCTTGTGCCCTTGTCTGCCTGCACTGCCCTTCTGTCCACCTGTCATGCTGGCCACCACCAGTGTGCCCTGTGGTGCTGTGTCCTTCTCCACTCTGGATGGCAGCCCATGTGTCCCTGAGTGGCTTGTATCTCCCTCACCCCTGGCTCATGGTCCTCTGTGTTTGTGTGTTATCCTGGCACCATGGTCATGGCCCCCTGCAGCATGGCCTGTTGGGTATGTCTTGCATGGCTCTGCTGTTGGCATGCCAGCAGTGCCAGTGTGTTGCCCTGGTGCTTGTGCCATGGTTGATGGCCCAGGGTCCTGGTTCTGCCATAATCTGGTGCCCTGTGGTGCCTCTGGGACTGTGTGCCCCTGTTGTTTGTGGTTGGCCATGCTGGTGGGGTACTGTGCCCCTGTGCGTCTCTGCCTGTGTGTCCCTGTGGCCCTTGCTCATCCCACTGGGTTGTGTGTTCTGGCCTGCTCCCATGCATTCCTGTTTGTGCCGGAGCATCTGTGGTTGTGCTGTGGCACATCTTTGATATATGCAGCTTACCTTGTGCCAGTGCATGTCGGTGGTGCATCTTCTGAATATGGCATCTTTTGCCACATGGCGCATCTGCATTGTGCTGTGCCATCCTTTATGCACACCTTGTGTGCATGTCTGAATATCTGGCCCTATATATACAGAAAGCAATCTTTTGTTGGAGAGAGACAGGGAAAGAGAGACTGAAATTTAGAACTAGAGATACCTTCAGAGGAAGGACTTTGTTCTGCTTGAATGTTTAAAAAAACATTCTGCACAATTTATTTTATTTTTATTCTATTGTTATTGAGAATAATAAAATGTTTCTTGTGAATTTAATAACTGCTCCTGGTTTTCCATGCTTTCTGACCTGTGCCTCAACAACAGATGCTGTTAGCAGTGGAATTTATGCAGTGCATTCTCTAAGCTGGGAGTTTTGTGCATGGGGACTAGACCTGGTACTAGGGAAGCATAGATGAAAGGATACATCCTTCAACAGGAAGTCCAGGAGTGATTACCAGAAGAATGGCAACCAAACAAGAAGCAGAAACAAAGTCCAAACTGAGACTGTACAACCAGAACCAGTGATGGAAAGAAGAACAGGCAGGGACAGAACCTGAAAACCTGTCTGCCTTCTTCAAATGGTGGCAATACAACAAAAGAGACATGAAAGCAGAACAAAAGAAGAGATGCAGCGACTGAAGCAGTGATGGCTGGATGCCTTGCACGCTATCAAAGTTGGAGGATCTGGCACAGGTCCAGCACAGCAACAAAACACAATCAAGTTAAAAGACATTAAGCTTACAAAGTTGTGTCCTCAAATGATATCAATGCATACCTGACAATTTTTGAAAGTGTTGCCTTCCAGTGGCCAAAACAGCAGTGGGCAATCAGGCTGGTACCTTACCTGACAGGTAAAGTCCAACTTATCTACAGCAATATGGACACTGCACAGTCAGAAAACTATGACCTGGTGCAAAGAGAAATCCTGAAAAGATATGACATCTCAGGAGAGACCTACAGGCAAAGATTCCGGTCCCTGAAACCCCACTAGGTTGACAATCCTGAAGAAGCCTTCACCTGACTCAAAGAGCTCCTCATTAAATAGCTCCAACCAGAGGGCAAAACAGTCCCACAGATCATAGACATATTTGCAGTGGAGTGATTCATCAACATCCTGCCTGCAGACTTGCAGCTTCAGGTAAAAGAACACCAACTAGAAAGTGGAGAAAAGGCCATTTCTTTGGCAGAAGACTATCAGATGGCCAGACAGACCACACAGCAGTGAAGTAACAGCTAAAAACCAGCAAGACCCTCTTTTTTCTCTGATTAAACTTCAGGTCAGATAAGAGCTTTTGTGGGGGTAACAAATCTGCACCCAAAGACTTCATTTGCTATAACTAATAAGCCAGGCCATATTGTAAGACACTGCCATTAACTAAGGAGGATAACACTGGGTAAGATTTGGCCTTAGCAAATTGGAACAAGTATTTAACAGATGTCAAGGTAGGAGATAAGACTGTGAAGGGACTTATTGATTCTGGAAGAAAACAGAATGTAGCGCATGTTGAAGTGCTGGGAAAACATTGTGCAAAAGGAGCAGGTACTGGTGTCATCTGCATTCAGGGGGACACATAATACTATCCCACCACCCAAGTGACTCAGAGCATTAATGGAGTGTTGCACCAAATGAAAGTTGGGTAGTACCTAAGTTACCTGTACCTGTGATTATTTGAACAGACTTTCCAGGATTTACTGAGTTAATCACAGTGGGAGCGGTAGTTTCAGCAGCTATGATTACAAGAGCACCTGGCAAAGAAAATCTCAGATGCTGGGGATTCTTCTCCTTTTTGTGACTTTGATGCGGACTTGTTTGAGCCTGGCTCCAAGATCTGGATGTCCAGGAAAAAAAGGAGATGCCTGAAGAAACAGTGGCAACAAAAGACTGATGGACAGAAGGGATTAATATATGAAAATGCTGAAACTAAACTGATAACTGATTGTGATTTTGTTTCAGAGCAACTTACAATGTTTCTCCAAGGTTATTTTAAGCAGCAGGGTTGAAACAAAACAGGGTGAACCAGTGTTTAAAAATGTAATGGGTTACCCTACAGACTTTGGGCTAATCCTCAGGCGTAGGAACAGATACAACAATTGGTCATACTAAGAAATCTAGAACCAGGTTGCTGCAGATCACATATAGCCCTATGGCTGGTCACATGGGAGGACTGCACCTTGCCAGACTGCTGTACAGATGTTACTGGCCTGTGATTCATGAAGATGTTGCCACCTATTGCAGTTCTTGTGCGAGGTCAGAAAGTAGCCCCAGTGACTAAAAAAGACAAGGTGCCACAGGTGTCTTACCCTTGATAGATCTGCCTTTTGATAGAATTGCAATGGATGTGGTTGGCCCCTTAGACAAAAGTAAAAAGGGTAATCAGTTCATTTTGGTAGTATGTGACTATGCTACTCGGTACCCAGAGGCAATTCCAACATGTACTGTCACAGTCTCAAAAGTGGCAGCAGAGTTTGCCAAAATTTTTCAGCAGGGTGGGCATACCTAAAGAGATTATTACTGATCAGGGTAGTCATTTTGATGCTGCATTACTGAAGGATCTGTACCGACTACTAGGTATCACTGCCATTAGAATCTCCCTTTATAACCCTCAGACAGACAGTCGTGTTAAGCATTTTAACCAAGTGCATGTTGAAAAGGTTTTAAAATGGGATTGGAAAGACTAGGACCAATATTTACCCTATCTGCTTTTTGCTTACAGAGATGTGCCACAAGCATCTGCAGGTTTTTCACCATATGAAATGCTGTATGGCAGACAACCTAGAAGGCCATTAGATGTAATAAAAGAAACATGGGAAGATAACCCCACTCAGAAAGAATCTATTACATCTCATATGTGTGCTCTGAGAAAGAAACTGGCAAAATATGTTGAAGTTTCCCATAGTAATCAGGAAGAGGCCTCAAACCAGCAGATGTGTATTATAACCATGGGGTAAATTAAAAAGTTTTTGAGCCTGGTGAAAAGGTCTTGCTACTGTTACCCACTAAAGAAAATAAACTGTTAATGAAGTGGCATGGGCCTTATAAGGTGCTTAGACGTACTGGCACAGTTAACTATGAGACCGAGATGCCCGATAGGAAAAATCCTACCAAGATATACCATGCTAACCTCCTGAAGAAATGGGCTGAAAAAAACATCAAAGGCTACTTTGTTAGTTTTACCAGAAACTTCTACGGAAGATATTGATATAGCCTATGACAAACTGGCACAAACTGTAACTGCTGGTGCTGTAAAGGTGAATGTTTCCTAACTTTTGAACACACCTCAGAAATTTGTAGCTTGGTAAAGATATTTAACAGTACTTTTACCACAGTGTCAAGCAGAGCAAAAGGGGTCGAGCATGTAATAGTGACAGGGAATGCTTGCCCTACTGGACAAAAACATACAGATTACCAGAGTGGTTAAGAGCAGATGTGGATAAGAAAATACAAAATATGAAAGAGTTGGGTATCTCAGAAGAGTCGAGAAGTGCTTGGTCATCACCAATGGTGCCTAAATAAAAAAAGGGGGGGTGGAATCTGCCTTTATTTTAGGAAACTTAAATGTCCAAATTTGACAGTTATCCTATGTGCAGGATAGATGATTTGGTGGACAGATTGGGAAGTGCCCCTGATCTCTCCAAGGGTTACTGGCAAATTCCCCTAGCTAAAGAATCCAGAAAGAAAACTGCATTTGCCACTCCTATTGGATTCTATTAGTTCACCACCATGCCATTTGGTTTACATGGTGCACCCACTACTTCCAGCAGTACAGAGATGTAATTTTAACTACTCACAATCATACCTCTCAAGTGTCCCTCATTACGAGGGACATCCCTCATTTTGCCCCTTAAAATTGCTCTGTCCCTCATCCATCCCTCATGGAAAAGGTGCTGCCCACATAGAGAATGTGCTGTAAATTTAGACTTTAAAGCAGAAAGTCTTAATATTCTAAAATACTAAATCCAAAATAAACTTTATACATGTAAACACTATGGTTTTCACAGTGTTCTGAGCTTGTATCTCTATGTTTGAGGATGTGTCCCTCATTCTGAGGGTCTGTGTCCCTCATTGTCCCTCATTCTGAGTGTCCAAAAATGTCCATGTCCCTCATTTCAGTGACAAAAGGTTGAGAGTTATGCTCACAATGGTTATTGTGCTACTTACCTGGATGATGTTGTGGTGTACAGTCCAGACTAGAAAAGCCACCTGGAACACTTACGTGGGTATCCATTCAATCAAAAGGCAAGTCTGACCATTATTAGTTGTAGTAGTAAAACCTTTATTTTTATAGAGGATTAGATGGTACAACACACGTTAGGACCTAAAAGTCCTATTTACAAGACAGTCTTGTGTAAGTTACAAAGATAATAATGATAAAAAGAAATATTAAATGTCATACATTTCAAAAGACAATAAACACAACCATAGATATTTATACAAAAAATCCTAAAAGGAGTTTACTATATCTTAATGGTCATGCAATTCTAAAGAGTGTATATACACACATTCCATACCTATTAGTGCATGTCAAAGCCAGTCATAGTTATATCATCCATTACACATACAACAAACTGATAGTTCTTATTTTAGTTCATTAATAAACAGTTTAGGATTTCTAGCCACCCATGGGTGAGTTATTTAATTAGTTCCACAGAGTCATAGCAACAAATGGAAAGGTCATATTTCCATATTTGTTCAGAGACCTTGGCAATTTGAATTCTCCTCATTTTGCTGTTTCTTAAGCATTTTTATGTTGTTTTTTTCTAGTTTTTGAAACAGATACATTGTCTTAGCAAAATAATTTTAGCATAATGCACTAATAGGGCATGTGTTGTGCTTCGGATAACATCATGACTTGGGTGGCTGGGCACAAGGCTGAAGGCCAAGTACTCCAACACCTGAGAAGTGGCATTATCCAAGTACAACACACCCTGGAGTGCATTATTGCTATTATACAATGTCTTGATGAAGAAAAAAAAGACTAAACAGTTTTAAAATACATTTTGTGCTTCTTTTTAATTATTTTTCTGTGTGTGGGTATACTAGTAGAAAAAATAGTGCTTTAGTGCCTGCTTTGGTCAGTAGGCGGCAGTCTGTGTTTTGTGTAACTGTAAGGTTGCTGTTCTCTGTGGCCCTGAACCCCTCCTCCATCTCTGTCTTGCTGGCGGTTCTTGTGGGTCATTCTCCAGATGTGGTGTCTGGTATTTACTGCTTGTCCCCTGTTATCTGTCTTATGTGTTTTTATCATCCTGTGTATCAGCTGAAAGCTGGTCTCTTTCACTTCCTCACACTCCATATCCCTTACGCAGTCACTGTTGGCTGCCCTTCCCCATGTGCAAGTACTGGCTGTATTTACTCTTTCTCTCAGTACAGTTTGTGTGATTAATGTTTGTACCAGGAGAAAGATCAGTTTTGTTTCTTGCTGCTGATCGGTTGTGTGAGGAGGTTGCTGTACAGTGAAGTGGAGAGGTGGGTTTTACCTTTTGGGTGCTAGAAAACAAGTTTAAAAAAAAGGAAAGCACTGTTTCTGTTTACAAAGGGCTTTCATATAAACTGCCACTGTATGTGGCTTTCGATTGAAACCGCCAGCTAATCATGTGCTGCAGTGAAAGGCATTGTAAAGCTGCTGTTTCTGTGAAAACGTGCGGTTTTGGGTGTGGCCAATTGGGCTTTCTAACATATGTACAGAAGGTTGCAAATTGTCATTTAATGGCATGAGCTGATGAAGGGAGGGGAGAATCATTATGGTGCTCAAGGTAGGGTACAATCATAGAAACATAGAAAAATAGACTTTGATGGCAGATACGGACTGCTTGGCCCACCCAGTCTGCCCATTTCTTTACCTATCAGATAAGCTGTAGATCCTAGTTAACCAACAGCCAATCATGCTGCATTTGAAAAGGTCTGAGTGGTGGCATCAAATGGGCAGCGAGCAGGGATTTTTTTATGTCATTCAGTCACATGTGTGCTGAGACTAGATCCATGATATTGTACTGCGATAACATCACTGGTCCAGCCCCAGACTGACCAATCAGAGCCCAGGATTATTTCTTGCCATTGTATAATGTTCTATAAATTTGATTTATCAGATTAATTTCCTCCTATTCTCTAGAGTTAGTCATCCAAGTTCGGTATAGTTGCAATGGTGTCTCCTAAAATCACATCTCAGAATGAATCTGCCAGGTGATTATAAACCACTTTAACCTTTTTCAGCAGGGTTTTCTTAGCAAAACCATATACAGTAAATGGCTACCATAGTCCAAAAATGGAACCAACAACTGGTTTACTATAGAAGTTTTCATTTGTTTATTGATGCAATAGCCAGTGTGCTTGAAGGCTCCAAGTCTACTATTAATTCTTTTGGTTATTTCTTCTATATGATAGTCAAATTTTCAATTTTCATCAATCCATACACTCAGGTATGCTTTTACCGAGCCAGAACTTCATTTTATTTGTTTTATTTTAATTTCATCATT
Organism: Neoceratodus forsteri; assembly: GCA_016271365.2. Lineage (NCBI taxonomy): Eukaryota > Metazoa > Chordata > Ceratodontiformes > Ceratodontidae > Neoceratodus > Neoceratodus forsteri. Next base: position 93,230,317 of record CM028136.1, read on the forward strand.
TTTGATTTCCTTTTCCTTTTGAGCAATGTTGAATACCACAGTTTTAGACTTTTGCTGTTTAACATCAACTTGGACCCAGATAGCCATGTGCATAGCTTTGAAAATCATGTTTTAATTCCATTGATTCATTATTTACCCTGTTTGTCGCTAATACGGTATCATCCAGATAAAGCCTTATTTTGTATTTGTAGCTAATTCAGTAAGGTAGTTTATATAAATCAAAAACAAGGTGGGGCCCAAAATGAATCCCTGGGGAACACCCCTATGAACCAAAGCAGTACTGAATAAATCACTTCCAACTTGAACTTGCTGAGATCTGTCTTTTAAATAAGAGTTAAACCATCTACAAGTCTCCTCTGATATCTCTGTGTCCATCAACCGTTCTACAAAAATCTGATGGTCCACAATGTGTAATGCTTTCAACAGATCCAGGAACACTGCACCCATCACCAATCCCTTTTCCAGGGGAGAGGCAATGAAAGCCACCAAATCGGTGAGCGCAGTGTTCTTGGAATGACCCTTCCAAAAACCTGACTGGTACCTGGACAGCATACTCACTTAATTGTCCCTACACCAGTCTTTCCAATATCTTAGAAACCACTGGCAAAAGTGCAATGGTACTATAGTTCACGGGACAATAGTTAATTAATCCTACCAATAGTAGAATGATAGTTAATTAACCCTACCAAATGTACATTGGACATGCAGGAAACCAGAGATATGGGATATATTTTGGGAAATGGAGAAGAAAAGCAGAGATTTCTAAGATAGAAGCTGTAGCTAACAGTCCTATCCCTAAAACAAAAAATGTCAGGTCATTTTTTAGACTGGCTGGTTACTATCGGAGATTTGTTCCCAACTTTGCCCAGTTAGCTACTCCCCTGCTTAACTCATGAAGAAACAGTTCCTGAATAATGTGAAATGGTTCCCAGAGTGTGATGAAGCTTTTGGCCATCAAGGCTGCATTATGTTCAGCCCCTATTTTAAGAAGCCCAGACTTTAAGAAACATTTTTGTTACAGACAGATGCATCAGAGGTAGGCCAAGATGCAGTTTTGAGTTAGAATATAGATGGAAAGAACATCCCATTCTACATTTCAGTAGGAAGCAGCATGGCAGAGAAAATGTACTCCACCATTGAAAGGAATTACCCAAGTGCAAAGTGGGCCATGAAGTCCCGAAGTTTTATTTGTTGGGAACTGACTTTGTATCTATAACAGATCACATTCCTCTATGTTGGCTTAACCAAATGAAGGATAAAAATTGCAGAATCACAAGGTGGTACTTGGCACTACAACCATTTAAATTCAAAGTGTTTTACAAATCTGGAGAAGAGAAGAGAATGTCTTTTGCTGTTTTTCTGTCAAGATACAGTATGGATCAGGAATTGAGAATTCCAAAGGTTGAAAAATGTGTTATTTTAAACTTCACTGTTTGCTGTACTGGTTGTTATGAAAAGAGGATACTGCATATGCAGAGAACTGTAAAGGTTATAAGGTAATGCTGGAAGAGAATTAAAAGAAAGTTTTGGAAACCCACTTTTTTAAAACAGGTTCCCTCTTAAAGAGGGATGTGTGAGATAGGGTTGAATAAGGTACTGTCCCATTTGTTATGTAGAAAGCGGTAAAAGCAAGGATCTGTTTTGTCCTCTCCTTTGTTATCTTTTGTTTGTCTGTTTGCACAATCACATTTTCTTGTGAGACCTAGGAAGTGATCACTTTGACGGTCTCGCAATTCTTCCCCTCCTGCTATCTCCCCGCCTTGACCTGCTGTTTCATGCTATTTCTATACTTTCTTCCCCCTTGCATATCTGTGGTTATTTGTGAACCTTTGTGTTTATCTTTATGTGAAACTGGGTTCTCTGTTTCAACATATATATAGTTATATTGTTGAAATGATTGCAAATGCTGTTTTGAACTCGGGGATTAACTTTGAGATGCAGTTTGACCTCCACAAATTCTTTTACAGAGTTGTCAAGAGGAGATTCGTTCTGAAAGATCTATTTTGTTGCACCTGCAAGAAAGAAACTGACAAGAATTCGGACACATTTTGTGAGAAACAGGATATCAGTTAATGAGATCAGAATAAAGTTAATTGCCCAGAAAAGACATTATATGTAAGTGATCAGGTGCTTTTAACTTTTAGAAGCTAAAAACAGCTGTTTTCTTTTGTAACAACTCTGCTGGTCCAATAAAAGGTATCAAATCATCTGTTTGTGTGGATGTTGTGTTACAAGGACCAATATGGCAACAAGATTTTCTGTTATATAAAGTGAGAAATATTTTGTTGGAGGGAGAGAAGGAAAGAGGAATGGAAATTTAGAAGTAGAGATACCCTCAAAGAAAGGACTTTATTCTGTTTGAACTGCCTATGTTAAAAAAGTGCAATTATCTGCCAGCCCAGTGGCACTGAAGGTTGCTGCACTGGTCACCACACCTCATGCCATGCCGGTGACCTGGGTTTGGGAATGGACTCAGGTTGGGTGGGGTGAGAAAGATTGACTGTCTGCTGACAGCTCTGCTTCCTCAGGGGAGGGGGGCAGTACAGCGTGCTGTAGACTGGCACCCACTGGTGGCTGGGTGTCAGCACAGGTGCACTACCCAGAATGGGGAAGGCCCACATCCAGTGCATTAGGCTGCCTCCACAGAGGCAGTCATCCCACCCATTGCACATTCATGGGCCCTGGCATATAAATTGGAGGGAAAAAGGTAGAGCTGGCAGGCTCCATGATGGCTGGCTGTGCTCATGCCATCCCCTGGCAATCTGGATGTTAGCTTCTGGGGGTGGGGGGAGGCCAGCACCCCTAGCCACCAGCCCTGTCACGGGGGATAACCTGTGGGGATGGCCGGGTGGGATGGGTGCAGGGAAAGCCAGGTCGGAGAGAACAGTCCTCTCTGTGGGAAGTGCCAGAGCTTCTTGCCCACTCTGAGGAGGAGCAAGAAAGTGTATATATATATATTAAAAAAAAAATTCTGCCAATTTTTTTTATTTTTATTCTACTGTAATTGAGAATAATAAAATACTACTTGCGATTTTATAATTGCTCCCAGTTTTCCTATGCTTCCTGACCTGTGCCTAGTCGACACACATGAAACATTCTTATTTCTGTAAGAGTGTCTCATGTGCTATGTCCAGGGCCCTGAATTCTGTAGTTCTCCAGTTGCAGAATTTTCTGCAGAATTTGCATTATGCCACAGAATATCTATAGTGCCACAGAATTAACTGTTATTGATGATTTTTCATTCAAATATACAGCTTTTCCATGGTCCTCAGCTCCCTTCCTCATATTATTTATCCTGAAGCCCTGCCCCTATGCTCGGCATGTGATGTCATCAGTGACATTGCATCATGTTTTAGCCAATGGCAGGACTACATTCTGCCAAAGAAATGAATAAATTGTGCAACAGAAATCAGAAAATACTGCCACAGAAGTTTAGTAGCCCTGCCACAGAAATCAAGACAAGGTGCCGCAGAGCACTAGGGGCTCTGGCTATGCCACTGTAACAGGTTTCTCACTGACCACTTGTGCTGTCAACATGTCAAAGAAAAAAAGGGTAATTGTTTTCCCCTCTTATGACTATGTAATAGTAGTGAAATAGTTTATTCTAAAACCAAGAATGTGATAACCTATTGAAATAAAACTCATTTACAATGGGTTCCAAGCCATTCATTCGCACTGTTACAATAATAAAATACTGTATAATAATTTACATTATACCAATATATCACTACTTACTATACATAATTATGATATTATTTCAAGGTCAGAATTAAACTGGTAATTCAGCAATAACTTTCAATTCAGCTGTAAGAGTGTCACCTCTTGTTTCCTTGTGTTCCAGAACTGCACATCTTTGGTTCGCTGTCGTCTCATCCTGAAAATGTGTGAGGCAACATTCTTATTGTCATAAGATGCCCTCTAACCAGCCACATAAAGTTGTACAGTACAGAGATGCTCGGTTGATGGGATGTGAAGCATACTTCTTGCATAATTGAAGAACTAATTAATACATATATTCCAAGATTGCACAAATTTAAAAACAAAAAAAAAAAAAACAAGGTTGGATGAACTCATCTATCAAAAGATTGATTAATAGAAAGAACAAAATGTTTATAAAATATACTAAGGATAAAACCCAGCATAATTACCAGATCTTTAGAGACTTTACAAGGAAGGTTAAATCAACAATAAAAAAGGTGAAAGCCCAACAGGAGGTCCTTTTAGCAGCTAGGGTGAAGGACAATAAAAAAGTCTTCTTTTCCTATATTAATAGAATAAAAAGCAGTTCTAATGTCATAGGTCCCTTTAAGAATAGCAATGATTCATTGGCTTCAGAAAAGAGATGGCAGACATACAAAATACATATTTTGTCTGCCTTTAACGATAGGGTTCTAACTTCTTCACACTTAAGATTCATTCATTTCCTGGGCAAATTGTAATTGACCCTAATGATGTTAGGGACAGACTGCAGAAGTCAGATATTAACAAAGTCCCTGGCATGAATGGTGTACGTCCCAGAGTGTTGTACGAGCTGGCAGACCTGTTATCACTACCCCTTACTAATTTATTCCAGGCCTCCCTAGATAGAGGAAAAGTCCCACAGGATTGGAAAGTTGTGATTGCGGCACCATTGCTTAAAAAAGGGCCCAAATCTGAGCCGGCAAACTATAGGCCAGTGAGTTTGACCTCACTGATAGAGAAAGTCTTGAAAGGCATCTTAAAAGAAAGGATTCTGGATTTTCTAGAAGAACATAGTTTGTCCAATCCCTTTCAGCACGGCTTTACTAAGTCAAGGTCCTGTCAGACAAATCTACTTATCTTTACGAAAAAGTTAATCATGAGTTGGACAAGGGAAATGCAATAGATGTAGCCTTTATGAATTTCGCTAAGGCATTTGATAAACTTCCCCATCTAGAGCTAATGAATACACTAGCCAAGCTTAGGTTGGATTTCAGTATCCTAAACTGGATCTTTGAATGGTTAAAGGGGAGGAAACAAAGAGTTACTGTTAAGGGGACACTGTCAGACTGGGCACCAATTTCTAGTGGGGTCCCTCAGGGATCGGTACTGGGGCCTTGCCTCTTTAATATCATCATCATCAAGTTTATTGTTGACAAATACAATTGTCATCGCAATTAAGAAAATACACAATTTCCAATCGCTTTGTAAAAATGACACAAATATAACCATAAATTCAGAGTGTTGTACTGTAATATTTACATTTTTTGTATACAACATGCATTTATGAATGTGTTAATGGACTACATTGTGGGAAGCTAAGTGTTGTTCCCTTTTTTCCCTTCTTTCTGCATTCCCTTCCCTTTCTTTCCTTTCTCCCCCCCATTCTCAAATACTTCATATATTTATGTATTCACATTACTGTTTTTAAAATACATTTAAGACACAATTTATATGAATTTGACATAAGGTTATATTCAATAATCTTAACAACAGGTGTCATTTATACAGAACTGTGACTTGTAATGATTATAGCTTTAAATGAGGGTATATTGACCAATCAGTGTGAGTCAGATTGATGGGTGCTGTGTGTGATAACATGATGCAGGAGCCTTATATAAGTGGTGGTTCACTAACTAAGATTGTTTAGGCTTTGAAGAAGAACCATTGCAGGTTTGAAACATGTTAGGCATTTGTCTGCACTGTTTGCCTTTTTTAATGTAATAAATTGAATTTTGCATGCAAAATGCTGTGGCGTCCCTTCTTGGATTGGTGTGTGCAGGAAACCTTGAGTAGATGATTCTGGTGGGTTTCCTAGCACCATGTCCTGGTGCATACTCTATGGAGATTTTTATCTTAAGACATATTGCCAGCAGGGATGAGAAGGTTTTGATGCCATTGTATGGTTAGGCCACATTTGGAGTATTGTGCTCAAGTGTGGTCTCCATATAAAAGAGAGGATATCCTTAGAATTGAGGGGGTGCAGTGAAGTGCTATAAGATCTGTAGCTGGGCTCAAAAGCATACCTTATTCAGATAGATTGAAGCATTTAAACTGTTAGTCATTACACATAGGAGGTATAGAGGTGATCTGTGTGATGTACAGAACACTGGGGACACTAAGCTGTGCAGAATTTAGGTCTTACACTTAAGACAAGCTGGTGTAGTGGAAGGAGACATAAAAGCAACTGTTTTTGCCAAATGGAATTCCAACTTGAGGAAATACTGGTTTACTCAAAGGTAACTTTTTTGAACAACCTCCTTCTACTGTAGTGGATAGTACAACCATGGATTCCTTTAAGTTTAGATTAGACCTTTTGCAGGGAAAGAACTACTAAGTTTTAAATATTGTGGGATTGACTAGCAACGTGGATGAAAATCTGTATGCTTGATACTACATATGATACCTATGATACAGTCGATTTCTAATATATGCACATGCTTGGGACACCCTGTTTTTGTGCATACATCTGAAATGGCACACAATTGAAATTGTATTGAAATAAATGGAGCCACTAAGTAAAACACACTTTCTCACTTACTAGTCACTTTCTACTTTTAGTGAATGTATCACTCATTGAAATCATGCCAAGATATCAAATGTTGCACACTCTGAGCTGTTTAAGTTATTTGTTTTCGCCAAAGCTCCTTGTTCTGACAAACAGGCTGAAACTTAATAAAATGTGCATGTCTTTATGTCTTTAACAACTGGCAGCACAGTTAGCACCTGTTTAACAAGTGTGATTAACAGTATTAATGCCTGTGAAGCCCCTGTTTGGAGAACAAAGTGTGCATACAACCAAAATTTGGTGTGCATACAAGCACATTTGTTATTGTTAAATGTATAGGGTCGGGACTGGGACATGCCATTTTTGTACATACATCCAAAAGGCATACAAGTGGAATCCACTGTATATGACATATTACTTGTTTCTGATTGACACTGACTGTCTCTCCATGGCAAAGTAGGATGCAATGCTTGGCACTTTCTGACTTTTATGTTGTTTTAATCAGCATTTGGAACCAGAGGTAAGAACTGGAAGAAAAAAAATAGAAGGGAAGAAAGTGGGATGCTGTGGCAAATGAAATTCTTTCATAGCCAATCTGAGCAAATCTGATGAAAATAAACAAAGCTCTTGATTAATAAGATATAAAATTGTTTTAAAATTCAAATTTGTTTAATATTTAATAAGTTATTTTAATGTGTTTTAAATTATCGGATTTCTATTTTAATTTTATTGTTTGGTTATTTTTGAGTTGATTTTTGGTTTATGTTAGCTTGCTTGGTTTACTCTCCCTTCCTCTGTGAGAGAGAGTGGGGAGAGTGCATTAATGAGTGTGGTATCTTTAGGTTTATTATTAGGTTTATTTTAGTGATTTATTTAATAATGACGGTTGGGCATTATTCCCCCACTAGGCTCAGGGAACTTTGTCCTTTTGAGTGCCCACCATTATCATCCGACACCTATTTTAGGTGTCGGGCATTGGGCATTCTAAAGAGGTGAGGACAAAGGTGGAAAGCTGGGCCTTGTGGGGGACAGGAGAAGGGAGGGCGGATTGGGGTTTTAGGGTCCAGAAGACGTCCTGGGGCAAAATGGGGTCAAGATAGAGGTTGCTCTTATCTTGTCCCCATACCCAAGAGTCCCGAAGATATCGGACAGGTACCGAGGTCTTCCCCGACATCTCATCCTGCCTTGGCGGTGTTGTGCAATGCCAGATCTATAAAAAACAAGACAGCTATTGTAGATGATCTTGTTGGGTCAGCTGATCTGACTTGCATTACCGAGACCTGACTGGATGAAAATGCTGGCCCCATATTGGCCTTGGCAACTCCAGCTGGGTTCTCGATAATACACCGTCAAGGCAGGATCAGCAAGAGCAGAGAGTGTAGCCATTATGTTTAAATCTGAACTGGGCCTTGTGGATGTTCCATTGGGGAACACCAGATCTTTTGAATATATCCTGGGCGAGGGTGCAGGTTGTGGGATTCTTCTCGTCTACCGTCCACCAGGTGATGGTGGCGAATTCCTACAGGAGATTGCAGACTTCATTGTCGACCTTATGTTGAGGTTTCCCAGATTAATACTTCTGGGCGACTTCAACGCTTGGGTCAATGATGAACTCTCTCATTTTGGTCAAAGTCTCCTCCAGTTGATGAATACACTGGGCCTGACACAGGTTGTTACCACCTCCACCCATATAGGAGGTCATTCACTAGATCTGGTCTTTCTCTTGGGTATGGAGATCACTGACCTGGGGGTGGAACCAGTCAGTTGGTCTGACCATTACACCATAAGGTTCAGCTTCAGGGCCCCTCTAATAGGTCTGCCTTCACGGAGATGGTCCAATGCCGCTCTTTAAGGGTATTGGCCCCAGTGACCTTATGCAGGTGCTGGACATCGAGAGTTTGTCGGGTGAATGCATGAGTCCAGATGATCTTGTACTTGCCTATAATAAGGCTGTGGGAGATGCACTGGACAAAATTACTCCTGTTCATGTTCGGCCTCTCACTATCCGTCCAAGGAGTCCATGATTTGATGGCTCCTTGAAGGAATTAAGGCGAGTAGGCCGAAGGCTGGAGAGAGCCTGGCGGAAATCGGGCCTTGTTGTTGACAGGCTTAGATTGTTAGCCCATTATGATGGCTACCAATCAGAAATCATCGTAAGAAGGCAGAATTCTGTCCAGAGAGATTTCTGCAAAGAATCGACCGCTCACCTTTTCCGGACTGTGGACAGGCTGTGCAATCCAGTCTGTCTTCAGCCCAGAGAAGCTTTTCTCAACTTAGATGTGAGGAGTTCGCCGCTTCTTTGCAGATAAGGTTGCCGCATCAGGTCCGCATCGGTCTGACCTTCCTTCGGGGTTACGGTGGACAACTGTGGTACTTAATCTCGGCCTATCTGGTTGATTTTCACCGCCCGGAATTCGCTGACATTGTGAAGACCATCCAAACAATGCATCCAACTAGTTGTAGTTTGGATCCGGGTCCTACACCTCTGTTAGTAGGTTGTGTAGAAGTTATCTACCCAATCCTTGCTGACATTGTCTGGAAATCCTTGGAGAGGAGGGTTTTTCCTAATCCCCTTAAGGAGGTAGTAGTTCATCCACTCCTTAAAAAATCCTTCTTGGACCCAGACTGTCTAGCCAACTACCGGCCTATCTCTAACCTGCCATTTGTTGGTAAGGTTATTGAAAAGGCAGTTGCACTGCAATTGGATGAATATCTCACCTCTCATAATGTCTATGATACTTCCAATCTGGCTTCAGGAAAAGGCTTAGTACTGAGACTGCCCTTGTTCGGGTATTGAGTGACCTCCTAATGGCCAGAGATCGAAAGGCTTGTACCATTCTGGTCCTTCTTGATCTTTCTGCTGCATTTGACACTGTAGACCATGAGGTGCTATTGGAGCGACTGCGGGTTTTTTGTGGGCTGTCTGGTACAGTCCATGAATGGTTTCGTTCTTACCTCACTGGTAGGTCTCAGAGAGTTGTCACCGAATTTATTCCTCTGACGCCTTCTCCCTACCATGTGGGTACCTCAAGGCTCCATTTTAGCTCCCATGTTGTTTGCAGTGTATATGCTGCCATTAGGAGAAATATAGGAGATACAGCTTGAGTTTTCACTGCTATGCAGATGATACTCAGCTGTATCTATCCTTTCTCCCGATCAGAGTGATGCACCTCCGTACTTTAACAACTGCCTGGATGAGATCAGAATTTGGATGAGTTCGAGCTGGTTAAAACTTAATCCGGATAAGACGGTATTGGTTGTGGCCCAGGTCATCCTAGGAGGGGTTTGGGTGCGGGACATCCATCAGGCTTATCACTTGGTGGGGTACGCTCTCTAGCTCTCGACAGGTGCGGAAATCAAGTTATTTTTGATGATGGTCTGACCCTGAAATCACAGGTGTCAGCTGTTGTCAAATCCCTTTTACCATCTGAGGAATATCGCCCGGTGAAACATCTGATTCCACAGGAGGACCTTCCGACTTTGGTTCACACCTTTTACCACCCGTTTGGACTACTGTAATTCCCTATACCTAGGGCTACCAGGATTGATATCCGCCGCCTGCAGCTGGTGCGAAACGCTCGCGGCCAGGTGACTGGGACTCCAAGAACCAGTCATATTATGCCTATGTATTAGCTAGAACTGCACTGGCTGCCTGTGCGGTGGCGAATCACTCTTAAGGTTGGTTTACTAACCTTTAAAGCCCTACACGATCAGGGACCCGGTTACCTGAAAGATCTTCTGGTTCCCTATTTCCCCCTCCGCCCCCTCCGCTCCGCCAATGAGGGATTGCTAGAGATTCCCAGGGTCCGTTTGAAGTTGTCAGGATCTCGTGCTTTTGCCTTTTCAGCTCCTACCCTGTGGAATTCTCTACCTCATTGGTTGAGAGAATGCCCGACCGTTGACAGTTTTAAAATTGCTTTAAAAACATATCTTTTTAATTTGGCTTTTTCTTTATAGTTTGATTGTTTAATGTTGGTTTCTATTTTATTATTATGTATAGCGCCTTGATTTTGAGCGCTTAATAAATAAACACGAATTGAATTGAATTGAATAAATTGTTAACAATTCAAAAGTATCATCTAAATTCTGAAGTGTGCGTTGGATGGACAGTTTTGTCAAAACAGGAATAAACAAGGAAACCTAAAAAGATTGCACTCTTAGAGGAAGGAAGGGAGGAGGGAGGGAGAGAATGAGGAAGGGAGGGAAGAAAGGATTTATTTAGGTTTTATATACCATGGACCTGATATTTGAAGCTTTAGCACCATGCAAATTCATTTTGCACCACACAACATGGGGTAGAGCCATGAGACTGGACTCCTATATTTGAAGCCTCTGTTATACATCTCAAAGTGATGTGTGTGGCAGCACACAGCAGACTTTCACACATGCAAATGAGTGGGCTGGGCCTGCTTAAACTGCATAAAGCTATATTCAGTGCTGTTGGATGGCACTAAGCGAAGAGTTGCACTTTTCAAATCCATATTTTAACTACGCACAAAGTACAATGGACACTGTTAAATTGCCTGAAATGCCATCTGAGGCTCAGAATGCATGCAGAGCTCAGACATACACTGGTCTGTTCCAGGTCTGCCTGTAAGGAGGACATATGTATGAATGGGGGTGTGACAATTAGACTCTATACAGACTGCTCAACTATTTTTGAAATTTTTTGTAACCGTTTTGTGACACATTAACCACAGCATCCAGACTGCACTCCAGTTACTGTGCTATGCCAAGAAGCTCCCATTTATCTTTATGGCACCTCTGCAAGACATTGCAGATGCTGCAGTGCATACTGGGATACACGAGAATGGGGCCAGCCACTGTCAGGGGCAAAAATTGAGAGGTAATTTATTAATGTGCCCAAACTCCTGCAAGTGGTTTGTGCAATTTATCTGGGCTGTGCAAGCACAGAAATCATGCTGAGAGATTCCTTTAATCTGTGTTACAGCACGGTGCATATCCATACTGCTGTTAACATGGATTAAAGGAACCACGTTGCTCTAAAACTGTGCTCAATCCTTGCTCTGAGCAGAATATTAGCATGTTTTAGAACATGAATCGTAGCACATTTTTTACATTTTAATAGTTATAGTGCATACAGGACCTTGCTTGTGTATGACCCAGTCACTGGGGTATTATGTCACAATACACACTCATGCAGCATAAACATGGTGACAGAAATGAAGTCACAAGCTTGAACGACACTTCAAACATGGCACATTAGTTACTGCTACAGCACAGCAATGGTCTTCAGTACCATGTTCCTTTTTGTTTGGTCCTGTTAGTCAGCACCTTCAGACATGAAAAGGAAAGAATGAACAGAGCCAATACAGCTAATTCCTTAATTGCCAGGTGTTTCCAATCATGTCTAGTCATAACTCAAGGCTTCATGACAATAGTGCCACAGCACGAAGACAAGAAGGAACATGGCACTGAGCACCTCTGTACAATGGTACACTGTCGTACTCCAGCTCCAATACCATCTGTTAACATTGGTCTCTTGTCTAGCCTCCCTGCAATCCAACAAGAGGAGCAAGGTCCTGTTAATGAGATTGTAATGGCCACATAATAAGTTGGTAATGGTCCCTTTGCACCTTGAATGAACTCATCTGCAGGAGGACATTCAAATATAGCACTGTTATACAACTGGCTCCTACGTTTCAACACAGTGCCCAATACTTTCCTCCTGGGCTGTCTGTTCTGTATCCAGTGTTATCCATTCAGTGGCCAGCAGGGTGATGTGCTTGTGACTATGTAAATCTGCTGGTGACCTGCTTTGCAGTGTGCTCAAGGGATGTATCTGTACATGTATTGCACATTCACAGTGTTCTTTTCTTTAAACTATGATTTTGTCACCTCCTTCCGCCACTGGCTGGGACGACCTCCTACCACTTGCCAGCACTCACTTCCCATCCCTCAAGGCACCACCACATGGCTTCCTGAACTGTAGCCTACTCACAACACACTGCTGCATCCCCCCGGCTTGCCCCCTAGGGTGAGGTTCACCTTCTGCTCCATGGTGTTTCTCCCACACCATCCAGTCATCCACGACAGAGATAAAGACTGTGAGCATCCCTGGGAGACAGTGGTAGGTGCCTGGAGTGGATGTGGATGCAGGCACAGCTTCATCTTTCCAACCAGCACCATTTTCACTTTTTTTTTCCCTTGGTGGCAATGATGTCAAAGCAATGTCAGCTTGCTCTCATGCTGATACTCCCTCAACCCAATTCTTTCTGTGGTCTCAGGCTCACCAACCACAAACCATCGCTAGGGAAGGCTGTTGCTGAGCACCACACAAACCTCCCTTCTGAGAGGAGGAAAGCTGTCTTCTGGCTGCTCAGTCCTTATCCCCATGGTCACCCTTCAATGCTCTGTGCTCATGCCTGATCCTGGGTTCGGCGCTGTGAGCAGTAATACTACCACTACACCAGCAAGCCAGCTACTTACCATGTTCTTTGCATTTCTATGAATATACAACCTTCTGTGGATCTTGCACAGTAGCAAATGGGAAGGGCTTGCAGGCACAAACCTCAGTGGTAGTGGAGAATACTGAACCACCACTACTATGTAGCATAAAGTGTTTGTGACTACAGCTCGGACTTGTGCTTGTTAATTTTTGTATTAGTTTATTTGATTTGGGACTTTGCCCACCACACCCACCTTTTATTTTTCAAGCAGGGATGTGTAGGGGCAAAGCCCTCCCAACTCAAATAAACTAATACAAAAATAACTGAAATGTAGTTTTGAGAGAGTAATGCAACTTGAACTCTATGCTAATAGCGTAGGTCTGCCATGGTCTGGTATTCTCCATCGTCACCCAAATCTCTACCTTCGAATATTGGGACAATATCAGATTCCATACAAAAAGTGTTCCAAAGCACTCTACAATCAAGGAGAGGAAAGAAGAGAATGTGGCTGCCATTCAATCACACAGGGAGATTCAAACAGCACAGAGATTAGAGAGGCTGAACCTAGGAAGGTTTTACGTGACTTGCTCAGGTTCACAAAGTGAGTCAGTGGAAGCTGAAGGATTCTAACACATCAAAGTGCACATCTCTTAATACTAACCTTTAGGCCAAAGTGTCTTCTCAAGAAAGTAGTAATGTGCAGGTCCACAATTCCAAACATTTTACTTAATAGCAATTTGCATGTGGAAATCAAGCTGCTTTTCTGCTTAGTATTGCATTTGTTTAATCGTTGATGTTTTTTAATATTGTATGTATTGTTATTCACTGTTTTTTATTGTATTTAATTTGTTATATTGTTTATCTGTTCTGGTCACCCATGAAATCAGGCCTTTGGCACATGGACTTTTCCAGAGTATAAATAAAACCAAATCAAACCTGTTGTGTGCTCAGTCAATATCTTGTATGCTAGAGTTGGCAGATACAGTACTACCCACATGGTTTTAAGAGTTAGTAGCAGAATTCTACAAATAATGGGGGTAAGATAAAGCACTACTTAAGTTAATTATCTTTGATAGATGAATCAAATATTCTTGGTTAGAAAGTGGGCTTGAAATATAAAGCGCCTGATTGGCTGAAAGGTAATAGTCAGGCATACATTTATTTTACAATAGAGCCTGCTGAAAACAAGTGCCAGTTCGGGATGCCCCATTACTTTGGGTATTATTAGGTACCCAGAATTTTCAGACTGGCCACCCCCACTCCCAGTCTCAGTTTCCTTCAAAATGCAAAATGTAAAACTGCCTACTTCTGAGAAACAGGACATTTACTTTACATTTTCAGCCACAGCAAACTAATGTGATCTGACAGAGCAAGTCATGGCTCCTGATCCTCAAAAGCTGCCAGATTTACTAACTGTAGCAACCTGGTAATGTGTCTCCATGTTCGGGAGTGGATGTTAAGAAAGTCCACCACTGATTCCCTCCCCATTCTCTTGATCGCTGTAGCACTTCTAAGTTGCCCTGCTAAGAACTACCCCCCGTCAAAACAACATAAATACACAGAAAACTACTCATTTTTTTCCACAGGCTTAATTTCTTCTTTAATTTCCACCACTTCAAACTGCTGCCACTGCTCCTTAGGCCAATTGTACTGACCAGTGAAACCCGATAACACAATCCCTGCCAAGTATCCCACCTCAACACTCAACACAAAAACCAAAAGTACAGTAAATAGACAAAACGTACCTGCTTTGACATTTTTATTTTGCTTGCATGCATGTGCAAGAAACGTAGTGCCATCATCGGAGATTTCGGAGGTGTGTCACCTCCTCCTCCAATTCAGGCAGTGTTCTGGCAGGCACGGCCCCTGTAAGCCAATGCATTTTGGAGCTGTCTATGACACGCTCCAAAATGCAGTGGCATCATTGATGAGGGGAGCTACGCTTGAGTGAGCAGTGATAAGAAGTTGCCCACGCGCAGCCTCCCCAGCCGAGGCGCATGCGCCCCAGCATGCAGTGTATAGCCGACGGGTGCCCAATCCCCGCCGGCTGAGCTGCATCGCCTCCTCCCCCAGTAGTTGGTGCCATGCTGGGAGCCCACCCGAGCGTGGCAAATGGTCCCACGAGGTCTTTTTAATTTTTTCCCCTCATTTTGCCGATGGGGGTGCCCAATCCCCCGTCGGCTGAATGCCTCCCAAAGTCCTTGTGCCACACTGGGAGCCCACCCAGCATGGCAAACGGTCCCATGACATCTTTTTTATTTTTTGCACCTGTAAGACAAAACGGTCCAGCGGTGCCTCCCACCCCCTCCCACAACCCGCACCCACCCACTGCGCACTCCAGCCTCCCATACCCCTCACCCCATACTTACCTCCGGACTCTGGTGTGATGATCTTCGTGGACCGGGAACACGCCTGCACTCTTCAAAGCCGACCGCGAACTGAGGAAATGGAGGTAAGCTGTATAATTGGCTAGATAGGGGTTTCAACTTTATTGCATATCTCAGTTATTTTGAGATTTTGACTAATTTCAACATGGGTTTTGGGACTCCTTTCATGACGATAAACACAGTCATGATGCTATTCAGACTCAAGGGCGATTTCTGCAGTGACCGCGAATCACCCTTGGGCCTGAATACCGCCATGACAGTGACATCATTCATGAGAAGGGGGCCCAAAACCCCATGTTGAAAATTTGGTGCCAAAATTCCAAAATGACTGTTTAACAAGCGTATGCTATGCAGTTCACGCAGGTCAAAGTTCGCGAATTTCAATATTTCACTAGATTTTCAACATTGCCATTTCACCACACCTTCTTATGAGTAGTACAGCTGTCATTTTTCATATCTCACCTAAAATGTGTTTCCTCTTCATGTAGCGTAGAATGGCGCAGTCAGTGTGCGTAAATCAATGTATGGGACAATTAAGAAAATCACAGTGACACTGTTCATGAGCAGAGGTCTTGAAATGGCTATGTTGAAAATTCGAGAAAAATTCCTAAAATGACTGTTTTATTTAGCGCGGCGCTATGAAAGTTCTACGCACGTCAGGTTTGCGAATTCTCAATATTTCCACTCCAGATTTTCAACATTGCCATTCTTCCACACCTTCTTATGAGTAGTACAGCTGTCATTTTTCACATCTCACCCAAAACGGTTCGCCTTCATGTAGCGGCGACAATGGCGCAGTCGCCAGCGAACTCAGTGTATGGGACATTAAGAAAATCACAGTGTCACTGTTCATGAGCAGAGATCTTAAAATGGCAATGTTGAAAATTTGGTGAAAGAATTCTAAAAATGACTGTTTTATGAGTGTGTTGCACAGTTCCCACGCACGCTTGTAGGTTTGCGAATTTTCAATATTTCCACTCCAGATTTTCAACATTGCCATTTTATCACACCTCCTTATGAGTAGTACAGCTGTCATTTTTCACATCCTGCCCAAAACGTGTTTCCGCCCATGTAGCACAATGGTGCAGTCGGTGTGCAAACTCAATGTATGGGACACAATAACAAAATCACAGTGACACTGTTCATGACCAGAGGTCTTAAAATGGCTATGTTGAAAATTTGGTGAAAAAAATCCAAAATGACTGTTTTACGTACGTGCGTTGCGCAGTTCCTACGCACGCTCGTAAGTTCGCAAATTTTCAATATTTACACTCCAATGACTTCCAAATACCTAAACAGCATAGAAGCAAGCAACATTCGGCATTGACAAATGCTTGTTTTTCTGCCACCACACTCGACTCCTTTGAATTCAGGTCCTGACCTGTCATATTTCAACCAGGAAGCTACAGTAGAGATCACTGAAAAAAGAAATGACAAAATGAAAAGATAACCAAAAAATAAAGTAAAACAAAAGCTACAGTATGTGTGAGTGGGAGGGAGTTACCATGAGAACCAGCTCCGCAGTCATGACCCTAATGCTGGCGGAGGAACTATTTTATTACAAAATAAAAGAAACAGTTAACAGTTTTACCATTTAAACATGAACATTAGTTTTGTTAAACATATATAATACACAGTGGCCCAATTTCTATGCATTGAGTTTGTTTATAGGTATTGGCTATACTGAGATTCCTTAGGCTATAAGGCCCTTTTGCCTGGGAGGTGCCAGGCCTCATAATGCCCCTGGGCAGTCTGATATAGCCCAATACTGCCCACCCTGTTAGGATTAAGCAATTATGATGACAGGGTGAGCGGGTGGATTTACCACGCCTGCGTGGTTTGGTCACGGCGGAGCCAGTGACTTAACCATACCAGAAGTGGTAACCACCCATGTACCCACTCCCTGGAGTGGTATATTGCTATTATACAATGTCTCAGTTTTTTGTTTTTTTTGTGAGAAAATAAAAAAGGTTTTTTTTTTGTATTTTAAAGTGTTTTTTTAAATTGTATTACTCCATCAGAAAAAAATAGTCCTTTGCTGATAGGGAGACTCTTGTTAGCTTACCCGTTTAAATGACTGTGCGAGACATCATGGGTGCTGCAGAGCAGCAAAACGCGTGAAGAAGTTGAACTGCATAAAAGATGCATAATTTCATAATATTTTTTCTCTGACTCTGCTCCGTGCCCGCCACGAACTGTGTACTAGTTCACCGCGCAACCAAACGGTGCTGTAGTCCTGCCCCCTTTGAAATCGCTGATTGGAGTTGCTGGGGTCGATCTTGTAATTTGATAGGGTGAACCAGTTGTCCTTCTAAGAGCCCACATAGCGGAGAAGTGTGATTTGAATTAGAAGTGTCGAAATGTTGATCACACAGCCTGGCTACTGAAAGACTTACGTACCTGTTAACAATTTGCTGTTTGCCAAGTTGCAGGCTGGATTAGGAGCGGAGGCTGAGGAGATAATATGGGAGATGAGGTAGATATTTAAAGCACATTCGGTAGCTTTGAACAGGATTTTGTTACTGTTCGGGAGTTTACAGTCGGGTTAGCAACTAGGTAATCTCACCGTCAGTCCTTGAGCTTGCCAGTGGTGTGTTTGCCATGATCAGAGGGATTTGCGAGGGGGTTCCTGATGCGGCTGACTGGTTGCTGGTACCTTTTCCAGTGGGTACACTGGAGGATTTATCACACTGAAAAGGTGCCAGCCAACCAATCAGAATTCAACATTTTGTCTTTTGTAGTGTGCCCATTGTATAATATTGGTTACATAATGGAATCTCCAAGCTCCACATAAGCAATTTCCTGCCCCAGGAGAGTTAAGTGATCGGCTGCAGCCAATCAAATGCCAAACTCCAACTTTGGTATGAGCACTCCTGGATGCCGTTCAGCTCACCAGAGCCCCTTAGTAAATTCTACAGACCTCTAGCAGGGCTTTTTTTCAATCATACAGTATATTAATACTGGGCTGGCATATCACTATTCAGCTCTGCTCAATAGAAATGTACACATTTTTCCTTTTTAAACATCTTTTTAAACATGTGATTAAACATATTTGCAGTAACACCCTTACAAGTAGGAATTTTCAAGGACTGACATCTGGGCTGGAGTTAATGGACATTAGCTGCACCTCAGGCCATCAGGACCTTCAGCTGGGTGTTCATTCCCAGGAAATGCTTATTTGGGCACTAGTGAGTAAAAAATAAAACTAATTTTTGACAAGCTGGGTCTCCAGAGGGGGTGACAGTAGCATTACAGTAAATGTTAACATTTTTTGCAACAGTTAAGATTTTGACAAGAAGAACGCAAATTGGGGGGGTACAATTATAAACAAATTCTGATCAGAGACACTACAGCTGCTAATGCATTAACTTGATAAGGGAAAGAGGAAACTGTTTAACCAGGAAAGGCACACTAAGCCAGATCTTGTTTCCGGGTGCGACCTAGGAGCACAAGAAAGTTATGCGACTTGCTCAGGGTCACACCTAATGCAAGTGGGGGCTGATGGGATTCAAACCAAGGTCTCCAGGGTTGAAGCTCAGTGCTTTTAACCACTACACTAAACTAATTTGTGCATTTCATGGATATAAATATAAAGATGACTTGACAGAGTCAGCTCCATGTGTAAATTTCATTTTTGATAACGTTAGATCATTTATCTAGTTGATCCTGTGTTTCTCATGTGGTTTAAATGTGAACAATGAGTGAGTCTTGTATTGTATGGGCAAGGAGAGGGAGCTCTGCACCGAGGCCTTCAAGTGATGGTAGAAGGAATGGTGCAGAGGAGAGGTATGGGTACATTAGTGAATGAACCAACCTGGAAAGATAAGTGCCTATACGAGGTGGTGGCCTGCTTCCATCCAGGAGGGAACCATAGACTTCAGTAGGCATGGGTCATAATGTCGCAAATACAACACAATATATTGCCTGCGGCATAAGTCTTTTTTTTTTTTTTTTGCGGGGGCTCAGCCCTGTGCACCCCCCCCATTATGGGGGGCTGTGCCCCTGAACCCCCCCAACTAAAATATCTAACTCCTGCTGGGGGGGATTAACAGTAAAAATCACACAAAGTGCAAAAAATGTAATCATTCATGTGTCTGGGACCAGGAATCAAAACCTAAAGAACAGCACTGTGATGAATAGAGAGGGTCACATGTACTTCAGCTCCACTGTGAAAGGACACAGTCTAGGTATGCAGTCATGCTGCCAGAGCCTTCTTCTCCTCCTGTGTAATAGCAAGATGTCCACATAGCTCCGCTATGCAGCCATGTTTTCTGCTATAAGGAGGCAATATAGTGCAGTGGTTAAGAGCAGTGAGCTGCAAACCTGGAGGCTTGGGGTTGAATCCCATCAGCCCCCACTTACATAGTGTGTGACCCGAGAAGGTCACTTAAATTCCTTGTGCTCCCAAGTCACACTTGAAAACAAGTTTCAGCTTAGTGTGCCTTTCCTGGTTAACAATTCCCTCTTCCCTTCTACTTTGATTATAGTAGGGAAAAGTACCAATAACATTGTAAACTGAAAGCATGATTTTATCTGAGCAAACCATTAATTATGAATGTGTTATGAACTGAAGGAGAGGAAAGGTTTCAGTAAGCTGTGAGGGTGTTATATTTCATTAAAAAAATGCAAGGGTGCTGGTGATTAACTTGGAAGGATTGCTGAAAAGTGGGGGAGGGGTTATATCTGATAAAAATGTATGTCAAATTGTAAATTGGATGAAGCAAAGAGGGAGGGTTTCAACAAAGTGGGAGGGGATTATATACCTTTGAATATTTATTAGTAATTGGGTTACTAGTAGCACCTTAAAATCAAAGAAGTCCTGGGAAAGGCAATACTACTGTATGTTCAGAGGTGGGAGTGGGGGTTGCGGAGGGCTGCAGTAACATTTTAGAATCTTAGGAAGGTTTTCAGCTAGTGTCTTTTTTCTCAGATTTCCATGAAATAAATTTCAGATGCTTACAGACTGGCAAAGATACTGTTTAGTCTTCATCATATTGTAATTTGTCTTTAGAATCGAGCAAGCTCAGAAATTGTATGGAATGGCACTTTGTATCATGAGAGGAGGTAAAGTTTCTTAGCAAAGCACTTTGGTGGGATTGTGTGGTTGTAGCTGTGATTTGCAATTTATTTTTGTTTGTAAGCTCGCCAATTATAACTGTTTGCAGTCAGCATGCCCCTATTGTTAAACAGTGGAGCGGAGGCTGCAAATGTTTTATCTTCCACTCTCAACACATTCATTCAAAGGTCTGTAGTATCTTGCTAAAGCTCCTTATAAGAAAATACATTCTTTTGACGGATGCAGGGATTCTAGGTGCATATTTTTAGTTCTGCTGAAATTCTACATGCCTTTCTAAAGTACAGCTATTTGTAAAATGAAAAATTAAACATTCAATGTTTTTCTGTGTTATCGAAATACTGTTGCATTCCACCAAGTATTTTCAAGCTCTGCATTAAAAATCACATTTGTGTTCCTTTCAAAAGGCAAATTAATCTGGATCTATTGAAACGTATGTATGCTCGGAAGATTTATTCTTGTGTTTAAGATTCAGTTCACCAGCTGACACCATTTAACTGAACTGGTAAAGCAGGGCTTCAGAGGCGTTACATAGAAACCTAAACAATGCTGGTGGAAGAAGACCACTGGTCCATCCAGTCTGCTCACTTTTACCCTACTGTACCCCATGAGCTATTTTCTAGAATAGGTTTTCACCCTTACCCTACCCCCCACACATATTATTGCTGTCCCCCTGAGTAACTATTAAGCTCATTACTTGGCCCCAGTCATGTGCTTGAATCCATTAATGGTTTTTGTGCCCACCACCTCTGCAAATTGGTTGTTCCATGGCTCAGCCACTCTCTCCATAAAGTAAAACTGTTTTTGTATCCCTCCTGAATCTCCTGTCTCACCAGCTGACATTCATGTCCCTTTGTTTTTGATCCACCATTCCTGCTAAATAGTTCCTTGCAGTTTACTGTGTTTTTTTTTTTGGTACGATTTTTACAGGAACCCGAAGGTCCCCATTATGTTGCCCCTTTCCTTTCTGGCCTCCAGAGGGTACATTTTCAGTGCTCTGAGCCAATCCTCATAGGATCCATCCTTACCAATGTGCACTGCTTTTTTATCATTCTCTCCACCACCCTTCCTCAGCCACTGCACTCACGTCTTCTCCTACTCGGCCAGGTCACTACTCAAGCCTTCCCTGTGACATACCTACATGTCCTGAAATGTTACTGGGCCAGATCCTTCTCTGCCATCCTCCATACTGGGATTCTATGCTGCTGGGGAAAAGATTCATTGCATACTAGGGAACACAAGTCAATAGAAGGGTAGAGAGTAAGGAGAGTTGTCAGCATGGCCAGTGGTTCTGAGGTTGATGAGCTGGTACCAGCATCATCATCAGCACCAGGCGGACTGTTCCCCCATGTTGTTAAGGCCCTCTGAGCACCCAATCACTGTATTGAAGGCTTCCAAGCAATTCCCTATTGGCTTGGTAATGACTGATACTCCATGGTCACTCATGATGTTAGTCATTTCCCAAGTCACTGTGGGGGTCACTAGCACAGTGGGAAGCCTACTTCCTTTTACCCTGGAACCTCACATGTACCACTGCATTGTGTCCAACAGGGCTGTCACTAGGGTTTACTGGGCCCTGTTGCAAGACTGTGAAGTGGGCCCCCCCTCGGTCTTGCCCCTGTGATGTCGTCCCAGCCCCCCAGTTGAGTTTATTAATAAAAAAAGTTATAACGTCAAATTGCTTGGGTTGTGTGATAAAACAAATAAGGGTTGAACAGGCCTGACTCTGCTTTGTACAGAGGGCAAAGGTCATGAAATGGTGTTGTCTGATGAATCAACAAATATTATATGTGCAGGGTATTTCTGGTCACCAAAAATATTCAGGAACTGTGTCCATAGATGTTTAGTGGAGAAGTTTCGGTGACCTTTATGAACCTTTATGTTCATGAACATTTGTTAACACAGTGCTATTTAATGTTCCTGCACAGTTGACAAACATTCATGAATAATCTGATGCATGCTTAATTAATTATGTTGATTGCGCGCATGCGCAAGAAACATATTGCGCAGCTTGCTGCAGAAGCAGAAGGTGGAAGTGCGGCACTGTTGTGGCCAGTGCCCCACTGCCTTTTAAGGCTTGGCCAGCTGTCCCCAATGCTGTGACATGCTGCTGTTGACACTAGTTCAGCTAGCATGCCACAACCTTGAAAGGTTTCAGCTGCTGCAATGGGGCTCCTAATCATTGCAGCATTCCGCTGCAATAAGGAGGCTTGACTTCGTCATTGCTGGTAGGAACCTTGCTACTGTGATATTGTTTGTGAACATGGCAGCAGCGCCACCATATTCACAAACATTCACCTCACTGTCAAGGGTGCCCAATCCCCTTGGCAGCATGTGCCCCCACAACAGTAGCTTTTTGCTGATGGGCCCCAACTCCCCATCGGCTTCAGTCCCTCCTGTTAGTGTTGCCGGTGGGGGCTCACTCCCCATCGGCATTATGTTCCCTCCCAATTTGATTTGCTGGTGGGGAGCCCACTCCCATCGGCATAATGCCCCCCTCCCCACAAAAACCCAGTAGATTTGTGCAGAGTCCCCCTCGGCTCTTGCGCCCCCCCTTTTATGCTGATGGGGGGTGCCCAATCCCCTGTCAGCTACAGCTTCCCCCACCAAGAAACACTCTGTTGGCATGCTGGGAGCCCACCCTAGTGTGCCACATGCCCCTGTAAAAAAAAAAAAGTCCCATATTTTTACTTTTTTTTTAACCTGTGAAAAAAGAAAATGGTCCTCGCAGTCTCCTGCCCCTCCCACAACCCACGCCCACCCACTGGGCAGCCTACTCCACACCTCCCTCACCCCATACTTACATCCAGAGTCTGCGCGACAGTCTTCAGTGGACCAAGAGCACGCCTGCACTCTTCAAAGCCGACCGCCAACTGAGGAAATGCTGATGAGCTGTATAATGGCATAAATAGGGTTTTTCAACTTTGATGCATATCTCAGACATTTTTGTAATTTTGGCACCAGATTTTCTACTTGGGGTTTTGGGACCACTCCTCATGAATTCAGCCACTGTCATGGCATTAATCGGTCCTGAAAGGTGATTTTGCAGTCACTATGCAGAATCACCTTTCGGAACTGATTAATGAAATGACAGTGCCAGTTTTCATGAGGTGGCCTCTCAAAAAGTCTATGTTGCAAATTTGGTGGGAAAAATCTAAAATATTACTGTTTTAGGAGCATGCGTTGTGCAGTTGCTATGCACGCTCATAACTTCACCAATCTGCAATATTTTCACTCCAGATTGTCAACACTGTTATTTTTATGTACCTCCTTATGAATAGTACAACTGTTATTTTTCAAATCCTGGCCAAAATGTGTTTTCGCAGTTCAAGCACAGAATAAGCGCAGTCACTGTGGGAAATCAATGTTCAGGACACATTAAGAAAATCACAGTGACACTGTTCATGAGCAGAGGTCCTAAAATGCCAATGTTGAAAATTTTGTGACAAAAGTCCATAAATAAGTGTTACGAGCATGCATTGCGCAGGCTAAATGCACTCTCGTAACTTCACAGCTTTGCAATATTTTCATTCCAGATTTTCAACATTGCCATTTTTCCGCACCTCTTTATGAACAGTGGAGCTGACATTTTTTACATCCTGGCCAAAATGTGTTTTCACACTTCTGGCACGAAATAGCGTGGGCGTTGAGGGAAATCAGTGTTCAGGACACATTACGAAAATCATAGTGACACTGTTCAGGAGCAGAGGTCCTAAAATGCCTATGTTGAAAATTTTGTGATGAAACTCCATAAAATGACTGTGTTACGAGTGTGCGTTGAGCAGTTTCCACGCACCCATGTAGCTTAGCAAATTAGTAATATTTTGACGTCAGATTTTCAACACTGGCATTTTTTCACACCTCCTTATGAACAGTACAGCTGTCATTTTTCACATCCTGGCTGAAATGTGTTTTCGCATTTCCAGCGCAGAACACCGCAGTCGCTTTCGGAAATCAATGTTTGGGACAGATTAGGATCAAGTGAGTAAGAGAGGGGGGAGTGACCAAGCTCAACTGAGCTCTGTCGGGACTGCTGCAGATTTCTTTGCAGGCAGAAAAAGGCACCAATGCAGGCAGGAGCCCAGTACAAAAGGGCAGCCTGCAGCGCCGGGAGAAACAGAACAAGCAGTTGAGGGAGGGGAGGAGTGAGCTCAACGGAGCTGTGTTGAGACTGCTGCAGATTTCTTTGTGGGCAGAAAAGGTCCAACCCAATGCAGGCAGGGGCCCAGTCCAAAGGGGCAGCCTGCAGCAGCAGGAGAAACAGAATGAGCAAGTGAGAGAAGGGGGAGCGAGCTCAACGGAGCCTGTAGGGAGTGCTGCAGATTTCTTTGTGGGCAGAAAAAGGTGCCAACAGAGACAGGAGACCACTACAAAAGGGCAGTCTGCAGCTCCAGGAGAAACAGAATGAACGAGTGAGAGGGGGGGGGGAGGAGTGAGCAAGCTCAACAGAGCAAAGCAATCAACGTTCGGCATTGACAAATGCTTGTTATTAGCTGAATTCATGAACTGCTGTGAATAATTCATAAACCTTCACAAACCGTTTATGATTGTTTTAACTGGGATAACACTGTCAAAACAGGATGCAAGACTCAGGTTTTATGCAAGTCCCCTTCCTCTCAGATGTCAATAGGGGATCCTCTGGTCCAAGAGTCAATTTCTGGACATTTGTTCTCACAGTGCAAGGCAAATTGCGACTTCTGATTACCTACAGATGCATTTTTGTTTTTCAGTAAAGGGGTTAAATGTGTAAGCCTGGTTTCCAGCTTTTACTTACGATCTGAGGTGGGCTAAGATGAAACTGCGGCTCTCTGACATTTCATAGTGTTTGCTCGGGCAAAAGTTAATTTAGTTAAACTTTTTCTGTGCATATATTTGTTGAATTCTGGACTGAATACTTCTTATTCTGGGGAAAAGCACTTATTCTCTTGTTAATTATTAAAGATGCTGCTATGTACAGCCATACCTTGTGTTACTTTCTTCATGCCATGGTGTCCTGAATTGTTCTATTTCCCGCCCTTGACCTGGTAAGCAGCTTGATTCTTGATTGAACACTACTACGCACGACCACAACACAGTCCAATAAGTCCAGCACAGTAGATCAACTCCAACACTAGTACTGCCGAGGCCTACATGAGCCAGTCACACTGCTGCATCTCCAACCAGACTAGTCCTGCTGCTGCAATGGTTACCCCATCCCACCTGACCAACTAGCAGCTAGTCAGGTGACTCTGAGATGGTCTGTGTCCATTACGCAGGCACGAGTAATGGGAGGAGCAGAGAGCAACACAGCTGAGCATGCAAGATGAGGAAGTTGCCAGAGCAGAGCAGAGGGACAGGTCAGAGCCTGAGAGGAGGAGCCAACAGTGAGACATCAACATCATACCAGGGATTGGAGGGCAAGCCATCGGAGGAAAGGTGGGCGGAGTTGAATATGTACTCTCCGGAATACAGGAGGGATAGGTGAGATATGATTGAGACCTTTAAATACCTTTCGTGAATAAACAAGACTAATACAGAGGATTTTCCAGAGGAGAAATGGGAGGGACACGAAAGGACACCAACTGAGATTGGAGGGGGGTAGATTCAGGAGAGAGATGAGGTGACATTTCTTCACAGAAAGAGTGGTGGACAAGTGGAACTCCTTGCTGGGTAAGGTAGTGGTCTGCAAGATGTTAGACCTCTTCAAGAGGGGTAGGGATTGGGGAAGGGGTAATATGATGGGGGGAAGGGAGGGGAGGGGCAGCATCATTATAAGGTGCTAGCTGCACTCTTGAGTAGGCCGTGAGGCCTGTTTCTGCCTTCATTTTTGTATGTTTGTATACACTTCAGGTATGAGCGTGTGTGCTCCAGCAACTTGCAAGCAGCAGCACATTAGCACATATACTTACATTTATTTAAATGGCAGGCACCTGCACAACGCAGGCACATCACAGTTAACTGTCGGCACTACAGAGGACTCTGGGACCCCAATGCACTCTGTGCCCAGGTGCAGTTGTGTCCCTTGCACCCCATTGTGTCCAGGCTCCAGCAGCCTGGAGCAAGATGGTTGACATCTAGTCTTAGCCTGAGTCTCTCCAGATGTCAGTGCATTGCACTACCAGCTGGCACCACCTGGTCAGGCATATATATAGCATTTATTTATGCAGTTCTGGTTTGTGCCTACTAATGTACATGCTAGGGAATCAAATCTTGTGTCAAGATACTTAGGGATGAGCTGATTAGTGTAAGGGATTAGTTGTCTTGAAAAACCTAATTAAAAGTATCAAAGCAACAAATAAGGCCAGAACAGGGCCCACTGGGGATCCCATTCATTGCCATGAGATGCAATACACTACTTTAAGAGATTAACTACTACAGTAAAGGTGTTCAATTTAAAAACATTTACAGTGGGAATTTGGAGCTCCAGATCAAGGGACGGCGTGCTTACGCAGTGAAAGAAATTCAGAAACAAAACAGTCAGCGTTTCCCTGGATCCAGCACTGCATCGCTGTGAGATGGCTGAGCAACACCTCCCACCCCTACACTCACAGGGATCATCCCTAATTTCACCTGAGTGATAAGCTATAGTTAATATATTCTGTCTCTCAAGTTAAAGGTTTAGGCCCAGTGAGAACAAGAACACAAGAGGGAATGGCCGCAGCATTTCAGAGGAGTGTCACTGCTGAGTCCATTGCAGCTCAAGCTGGAAGGGGCTGTGCAGTCCAGACCAATGACCACAGACTGTGGTCATGATGCCACTCACTGCTTGCTGGGCAGAAACTTCATGTAGTTGAAAGGACCAAAGCTGCTCCAATCAGAGGGGGCTTTTATCCTTTCATTTGCATGAAGCCGATCGGCAAGAAGACAGTCGTCTTTCAGCATCAGGAGCCTGGTGATCACGTGATTCATTCCATCTATCTATACTATCACCTATCTGTCTGTATATCTGTCTCTCATCTGACTATCAATGGGACTCAGAATGCACCACAGTATTGCTTCTTTGTTCCTGTCCCCTCCAGGTCGCTTACCCACGATTCCTATAATTGTACCAGGGTGCAAACCTCCAGTACCGCTTCTCTTGACCCACTCCCCTCCACTCCAGGTCACCTGCCCCTGTTCCCAATAAGCCCGACACTGGGGTGCCTAGTCCCAGTATCAGACTATTCCTGAAATAAAGAAAACCATCCCTCAGTTCTTCCCCCGTGCTCCAGGTTGCCCACCCCAGTTCCTCAATGAGTCGGACACTGAGGTCCCAATTCCAGTGTTGAAATATTCCTAAAATAAAGAAAACCATCCTTCGATGTTTTTTTAACCTCTAAATCAATCAACTGTTCTCGCTAATCTACCCCCCACCCACACCACCTCGATGTCCCAGTCAGCAGTCACCACCCCACACTCCTCACAAACTCTCAGACACCGCCACCACCTGAACAGGTCACAGTGGAAGATCCATTTTCCGACCAAAGACATGTCTTGCTGCTGGAACTGCAGATTGCATTATGAGACACAAAGTTACTTGCTGTTCAATGCATTTCAATGGGGTTTTGAGCTTTGATGCATAACTTCATCATTTTTGCATAGTTTGACCCCAAATTTTCAACATGGCTATTTGGGATCCCACCTCATGACCAAAGGCTGTGTAATTATGCAAATAAGAACTGAAAGTTGATTTTGCAGTCTTGTTGTGAAATCACCTTTAAAGTGGGATTTGAGTTCAGCCCCTTTTTCATGAGGTGGGGGTCAAAAAGCTATATTGAAAATTTATGGTCAAAATATGTAAAAAGGCAATGTTTATTTTATTTAGTTTTTGGTAACTGTACATAGCCCACTAGGCACAAGTGCCTATTTTCAGGGATGACCTGGGAGCACTGGGGATTAAGTGGCTTGCTCAGAGTTACACAGTACACAAATGGAGGTTATGAGAATCAAACCCTGGTCTGCTGGATGTACCAAACTCATTCACAGCTCATTACTCTAACCTCTAGGCTATACTGCACAGATGTTACCATTTTTCTGCTCTCGCTCGTAACTTTGGTAATTTTAAATATTTTGACCCCAAATTTTCAACATAGCCATTTTTATGTTGATTGCACGCATGTGCCAGAAACATGTTGTGGCAGCTTGCCACAGAAGCAGGTTGTGGAGGTGCGGCACTGTTGTGGCCAATGCCCCCACTGCCTTATGCGAGGCTTGGCCCGCTTTCCCTTACGGGTGGCATGCTGCTGCTGACACTAGTTCAGCCAGCATGCCACCATCTTGAAACGTTTTAGCCACTGCAATCAGCGGCCGCCTCATCATTGCAGAGTCAGCCATTCTGCTGCAATGAGGGAGTGACCCATCATTGCAGGGTGGTCCCTTGCACTTCCCTGACCCAGTTTGCTGACGGGGAGCCCAGTCCCTGTCGGATTCTGTTGTCTGCCTAGGGGGTGCCCAATCCCCCTCAGCATCATGTCCACTCCCTCTGTTTCTTTGCCAATGGGGCCGCCCAATCCCCATCGGCATATTCCTCCCTCCCATTTCTTGTGTGCCAAGGGGGTGCCCAATCCTCCTCGGCTCATGAGACCCTTCCAGTATGTGCCAACAGGGGTGCCCAATCCCCATTGGCTCCAGTTCCCCCAACCCAAAATACGCAGGTGGCATGCTGGGAGCCCACCCCAGCATGCCAAAAGTACTTAGCAAAGGGAAACCATCCTGCGTGTCTACTTTTTTAACTCTGTGAAGAAGAATATGGTCCCTGGCTGTCTGTGCCCCTCCACCAACCCGCACCCATCCACTGCATACCCACCTCCCCATACCCCCTCACCCCATACTTACCTCCAGAGCCTGGCACGATGATCTTTGGTGGACCAGGAACACGTCTGCACTCTTCAAAGCTGACTGCGTACCGAAGAAATTCCGTTAAGCTGTATAATGGCATAAATGGTTTTTTAAACTTTGGTGCATATCTTGTCTATTTTGGGGAATTTTTTCACCAAATTTTCAACATGGGGTTTATTGGGACACCTCCTCATGAATTCGGCCACTGTCAAGGCATTATTCGGTTCCAAAAGTTGATTTCGCGGTCACTGTGCGGAATCACCTTTCTGGACTGATTAATGAAACAACAGTGCCAGTGTTCATGAGGTGGGCTCTCAAAAAGCCTATGTTGCAAATTTGGTGGAAAAAATTCAATAAATTACTATTTGATGCGTCGCATTGCGCGGTTGCTGCGCGCCGTAACATCGATGAATTTGCAATATTTTCATGCCATATTTTCAACATTGGCATTTTTTCACACCTCCTTATGAACAGTACAGCTGTCAGTTTTCCCATCCCATGAAATGTGTTTTCGCACTTTGGCACAGAAGAGCGGCCACTGTGGAAATCAGTGTTCAGGACAGATTAAGAAAATGACAGTGACACTGTTAATGAGCAGAGGTCATAAAATGCCTATGTTGGAAAATTTGTGACGATAGTCCATTAAATGACTGTGTTACAAGTGTGCATTGCGCAGTTTCCATGCACCCTTGTAACTTTGCAGATTTGTAATATTGTCACACCAGATTTTCAACACTGACATTTTTTCACACCTCCTCATGAACAGTACAGCTGTCATTTTTCACATCCTGACCGAAATGTGTTTTTGTACTTCCAGCGCAGGATATGGGAAATCAGTGTTTGGGACAGATTAAGAAAATGACAGTAACACTGTTCATGAGCAGAGGTCCTAAATCCCTATGCTGAAAATTTGGTGACGAAAGTCCATTAAATGACTGTGTTACAAGTGTGCATTGCGCAGTTTCCATGCACCCTTGTAACTTCGCAAATTTGTAATATTTTCACGCCACATTTTCAACACTGGCATTTTTTAACACCTCCTTATGAACAGTACAGCTGTCATTTTTCACATCCTGGCCAAAATATGTTTTTGCACTTCTAGCGCAGAATAGCACGGTCACTGTGGGAAATCAATGTTTGGGACAGATTAAGATCGAGCGAGTGAGAGGGGGGAGTGACTAAGCTCAACTGAGCTCTGCCAGGACTGCTGCAGATTTCTTTGTGGGCAGAAAAAGGCCCCAACACAGGCAGAAGCCCAATACAAAAAGGCAGCCTGCAGCGCTGGGAGAAACAGCAGGAGAGAGAGAGAGTGAGGGAGGGGGAGTGAGCGAGTTCAACAGAGCTCCATCAGGACTGCTGCAGATTTCTTTGTGGGCAGAAAAAGGCGTTAATGCAGGCAGGGGCCCAGTACAAAATGGCAGCCTGCAGTGGTGGGAGAAAGAACGAGCAAGTGAGAGAGGGGCAGTGAACGAGCTCAACGGAACTCTGCTGGGACTGCTGTGGATTTCTTTGTGGGCAGAAAAAGGTGCCAATGGAGGTAGGAGCCCAATACAAAAGGGCAGCCTGCAGTGCCAGGAGAAACAGAATGAGTGAATGAGAGATGGGGAGTGAGCAACCTCAACGGAGCTCTGTTGGGACAGCTGTGAACTTCTTTGTGGACAGAAAAAGGTGCCAACACAGGCAGGAGCCCAGTACAAAAGGGCAGCCTGCAG
The DNA here is from genome assembly GCA_016271365.2 of Neoceratodus forsteri. Lineage (NCBI taxonomy): Eukaryota > Metazoa > Chordata > Ceratodontiformes > Ceratodontidae > Neoceratodus > Neoceratodus forsteri. The sequence continues at coordinate 93,261,162 of CM028136.1, forward strand.
TGCTGGGACAAACAGAATGTGCAAGTGAGAGAGGGGGAGTGAGCGAGCTCAACAGAGCTGTGTCAGGACTGCTGCAGATTTCTTTGTGGGCAGAAAAAGGTGCCAATGCCAGCAGGAGCCCAGTATAAAAGAGCAGCCTGCAGCGTCAGGAGAAATAGAATGAGCGAGTGAGAGAGGGGGAGAGAGCGAGCTCAATGGAGCTCTGCCAGGACTTTAGAGTGGCCCACCCTCCCGCCCAGTGTCCTTTGTGGTCCTATATTACAGCAGGGTCTCTGGAGTAGAGACAAAGCAACAATTGGATACTTTTAGGATTGCTGTAATAATACAGATTAAGTTCTGTTTATTTCTCTAACTGAGTGAAGTACTGAGCTATACAGTTATAATTGCTGTAATAATACATATTTATTTGTTCTGTTTATTTGTCTAACTGAGCTGAGTAAAAACCTGGTAGAAAAATCCAAAATGATTGTTTTATGAGCGTTAAGGTTGCTATGCACGTCAGAACTTCACTAATTTACAATATTTTCACTCCAGATTTTCAACATTGGCATTTTTCCACACCTCCTTATGAACAGTACAGCTGTCATTTTCACATCCTGGCCAAAATGTGTTTTCTACTCGCGCAGAATAGCATGGTTGCTGTGGAAAATCAGTGTTTGGGACACATTAAGAAAACCACAGTGACACTGTTCATGAGCAGAAGTCCTAAAATGCCTATGTTGAAAATTTTGTGTTGAAATTCATAAAATGACTGTTATGGAAAGTGCTAGCAGTTCCCACACACCCTTGTAACTTTGCAAACATAGAAACATAGACTTTGACAGCAGTTAAGGACCGCTTGGCCCACCTAGTCTGCCCGTTTCCTTACCTATAGGATAAGCTGCCGATCCTATTTGACCAACAGCCTATTTCTTCTTGAAAAGAACTTCTTCACATTACACCTTAATCGCCTCCTCTAATCTCATGCTGTGTACTCTTGTTCTTCTATTTTTCTTATATCAAAACATGTTAGACTCTTTAACTTTGTTAATGTCCTTAGGGTGTTTGAATGTTTCTATCATATCACCTCTCCTCCTCCTTGCTCTAGGGTATACATATTGAGTCCGTTAATCTGTCCTCATATGTTTCCTGATGCAGTCCCTGCACCATTTTGGTTACCTTTCTCTAGGCTGCCTCAATTTGGTTAATGTCCTTGTGAAGGTGTGGCTCCAGTACTGCATGCAGTACTCCAGATGGGGCCTAACCAGTGTCTTGTAAAGAGGATTATTACAGTACCCCTCTTTGACTTGTGATACCCCTACTAATACACCCCAACATCCCCCTAGCCTTACCTACTGATTTTAGTGGTCTGCTTGGATGATTTCAGGTCATTGGTGATGATGATGATGCCCAAGTCTCTTTCTTCCCTTGTGACTACAAGCAACTCCCCTCGCAGCCTATAGGTGGCTTCAGGGTTTCTCTTCCCTATGTGCATGATCTTGCACTTCTTTGCATTAAACCCCAGTTGCCACACTTCTGACCATTTTGCTAGTTTATCCAGATCTCTTCTCATTCTGCCCATCCCATCTGGATCATCTACTCTGTTGCAGATTTTGGTGTCATCTGCAAACAGCCAAACCTTACCCTCCAGTCCATCTGCAATGTCACTGAAGAAGATATTGAAGAGAACTGGCCCCAGGACTGATCCCTGAGGTACCCCACTTATGACTTGCAACTCTTCTGACTGTATACCATTTACCACCACTCTGTTTTCTGCCCATCAACCAGTTTGCTGCCCAGTTGACCAACTTCTTACCCACCCTGAGCCTACCCAGCTTATTATTTAGTTTATTTATTTATTTATTTATTTATTTATTGAATTTTGATGACCGGGTAGGCCCACTGGGCCCCGAAGGTCCCTTTTCAGGGGCAACCCAGGAATAACAGTACACGAATAATTAAACAGTTGAACATAAGCAGGTACAGGTTATCATGGGTATACAGTATTCGGCTGTGTACACATAGCAGTTGTTATAGTGGTTTCATATATGTAGTTGATAAGTTGTTATTTCATTACATTCTTCTTTGTCCTACATGTTAGCGAGACAGTACTGGAGATTCATTAGGTATAATAGTTCTAGAGCATCAGGATGGTTCAGAGAGGTGGAGGAAAAAGTTAGTGCTACCTTGTTAGGGGGGGTTAGAGATTTTAGTTTGGTAAGCAGGCAAGTTGTGGTCAATAGTAGTAGTGTCAGGTGCGGTGGCACTGGCATACGCTTGTTGTCATAAGATAGGTCTTGAGTCTTGAGCGAAAGCACGGCACCGATTGGGTTTCTCTTACCTCCAGAGGAAGGTTGTTCCACAAGGCAGGGGCAGCATGCGTGAAAGATTTCTGTCCTGCCTTAGTCCTAACCTTGGGGACCTCTAGTAACGTTAGGCCCGAGGACCTTAGGCTGCACTGGTTTCTTTTTACTGTGAGGAGTCCCCCTAGACTCAGGGGAGGCGTGGGGCTAATTATCTTCTTCGTCAGACAGAGTACAGGGTAACTGAGGCGGGCTTCGAAGGATGGCCAGTTAAACTTAGCTAACACCTCACAGTGGTGACTCCTGGAGTGGGATAAGGTGGCAAAGCGGGCCACCTTGTTGTATAGAGTCTGTAATTTACTGTACTCCAGCTTTGTAATACCCTGAATGACTGGGGCAGCATATATTAGTGTTGGAAGTGGACACTGGCTGCAATAGTCCTGGCTTCTGGGGTTAACTGTTCCTTGATCCGATACAGTAATCCGAGTTTTGTATGGATTACTTTAGTGACTTGTTCCACATGTTGTTTGAACGTGAGACCTTGGTCGATGGTGAGGCCGAGGTACTTTGTCGAGGGGACTACTTCCAGCTTGTTGCCCTCCAGGGATGAAAGTTGGAGTAGTTGTGATCTATCTTGTCCAAGGGCTCTTGGTCCGAACAGCATGGCTTTGGTTTTGTTATTGTGATTTGTATTAATCAATATTCTATGTGGAACAGTATTGAAAGCTTTGCTGAAGTCAAGGTAGGCGACATCAACTGCTCCCCCTTGGTCCACCACTCTGGTTACTCAGTCAAAAAAATCTATGAGATTAGTGTGATAGGATTGTCCTTTTGTAAACCCATGCTATCTTGGATCCTGTGCTCCTATGGATTCCAGGTGTTGCACTATCCTTTCCTTAAGGAGTGCCTCAATAATCTTGCCCACTACTGAGGTAAGACTGACTGGTCTGTAGTTCCCTGCCTCTTCCCTGCTACCACTCTTGTGGAGCGGGATCACATGAGCCCTCTCCAGTCTTCGGGACCCTCCTGTGCTCAGATACTCACTAAATATTCTGATAATGGCTCTGCTAGTTCCACCCTTAGCTCCTTTAATACCCTGAGATGTATGCCATCAGGTTCCATTGCCTTGTCCACCCTGAGCTTATCAATCTCTTGTAGGACCCTATCTTTTGTGAAGGGACTAGTGCACACCTCCCTCCCCCCTGTGTCCATAGTGCTGAACTGTGGGCCCTGTCCTACCTTCTCTTCAGTAAATACTGAGCAGAAGTATCTATTTAGGATAGATGCTTTTACATGGTCCTCCTACTCCTCGCACGCCCCCTTAACTCCTTTGATCTTAGCAATACCCCCTCTGGACTGTCTCCTTTCACTAATGTATCTATAGCAACTCTTGTCACCTTCTTTTACTGTTTGTGCTGGTGTTTCCTCAGTTTGGGCCTTTGCCTGCCTTACTGCCTTCCCTGCTTCCCTTAGGGAAGTTTGGTATGCCTCCCTATCTTCATCCTGCTGTGTTCCCTTACATTTGTTGAAGGCCAGCATTTTGGCTCTGACCTTTTCTGCTACTGTTTTTGAGAACAAAAAGTGGTTTCCTCCTTCTTTTGCACTTCCTTTTCTCTCTAACACAATGGCATGTTGCTTCAAATATTACATCCTTAATGCTTGCCCACTTTGCCTGTACCCCCTTACCTGTATTTCTTTTTGCCAGAGCTAGCTTAACTCTGTTGGCCATCTTATCAAAGTCAGCTCCTCTGAAGTCCCATAGTTTTGCCTGGAATGGGATGATTTAGTTCTAGTGGCCAAACTGAACCATACCATGTGATGGTCACTGTCCCCAGGTGACCTACCTGGAGATCTGTGATCCTTTCCCTGTTAGTCAGTACTAGATCTAGGATAGCCCTGTCTCTTGTGGGTTGTAGTAACAGTTGTATGATGCCCCCTGCAGAGAATCCACTAGGTGTCTTTCCGAGATGTGGTCTCCAGAACTGGACACAATACTCCAGCTGAGGCCTCACCAGTGATTTTCATTTCATTTTTATTTTGTTAATCAGGTAATGACACTGGAAAAGTCAATTTTCAGGCCTCACCCTAGCAAAAGAAAATAAACATAAATACAAACAACAATACAAACAAGTACATTACTGATTACATACATGTACAGACATCACATTCCAGCAAAAAAGTATTTAGTTTAAACTTAAAACTAGATAGAGATGAGGCAGACCTTACATTTTGTGGCAGTAGATTCCAGAAGGGAGGGCAGCATGTGAAAAGAACGGATCCAGCTTGTTTCAAAAGAGGGAGCAAAAGAAGGTTTTTTAAATTACCACAGATTTAGGGTTGTATTACGAACAGTAGCCAGACTACTCAGAGGAAAAAGGATCTTGAGTATAACAATTTAAAAATTAAACCTCCATAACAATACTTAAACCGGATATGGGAGATAACCATCCTATCTGGGAATACAGAGAGCAGTGGTGGGTAGAGATGCAGCGAATTTAAATTCAAGAGGCAAGTGAACGTGAAGTGAGCACTTCACGCTGTCACTCCGCTCATGGAGTGGCCAGCATGAAATGCCCACTTCCTTTGTGTTATTACTATTCACATTGTCATTCCACCTTAACACTAAGTAAGCGCTGGAGGACAACAATATTGGCAGCCCCTGACACACACAGTCACTAGAATTAATGTGCATCCCCAAAATGCTACTGTTGTCTTGTCTCCAGAAAATTCCCCAGTGCTGATGAAGTGAAATGAGAGCATAACAAGAAATGCAAAGTCTCCCAGAATTAATGACACACCAGTCATCCTGCCAGTGGTCATATAAAGTCACCAGAATTAAGGTTCATCCCCAAAATGCTACTGTCTTGTGTCCAGAAAATTTCCCAGTGCTGATGAAGTGAAATGAGAGTGTATCAAGACATGTAAAGTCTTCCATCTTAGAGATGCAGCAAATTTAAACTCCACTAGTAAAGTGCCTGCAAAGTGGGCACTTTGCTGTCACTCCTCTACGCAGAGTGGCCTGCATGAAATGCCCACTTCACCTTGTTATTGTGATTGTGACTTTTCATTGTCATTCCACCTTAACCTGAAGTAAGGAGGAGTGACAACAATATTGGCAGCCCCCGGGCCCCCACACATCACATGGCTTACAGTACTGTAACTCACATGCTGTACAGGAACGCAAAAGCCTATGGCTGTAGTTCCCTGATGACAATGACCTGTATCACAAAACTCCTCAATTTGAAAACTCCTATCAATGAGCATAGAGGTGATGTCTGGTGAGATACAACAAAACAGGCTTACATGATGCAAGTAACTAGTAAAAAAATAATTTTGCGATTCACGATGTGATCATGAATCGCGGACTGCATTCGTGACCATGAAACATGAATTTATTTTCTGACTTGGAGCTGACAAGCTTATTGGGATAGCGATGCCTACAGCTGTACTTCTCCTGATAACCTGGCTGTTCACAAACTCACCAGCTTGAAAACTCATTTCAATGGGACAGTGGTGAAGCCTGGAGAGGTACTACAAAACATTAATTTTGTGATTCGCTAGATCTTGAATCGTGTGCACCACACCGGTACTCTGAAGGGAAGCTAAAGAAACAACTGTGACTTAAGTAACAGATGGAGATTGGCTAAAGAGATGCAAATGCAGACAGATTAAGATTGTGCTGCACACTAAAGAGATGCAGACACAGAGGCACAACTGCACCACCTAACCAGTGCTCACCATCAGAAATCCAAATATGGAAAAGAATACCTTTTGCCAGTTGGGGGGGTGGGGTAATGCATGGCAGTAACAGTCCACTACTATCAGTAAAGATACCACAAGCAGTGCAACAAATTCATGCAGGTGCAGTGGATAGCAGGTTCACACTGCTGAAATTACTCTGTGGCACAATAAATGGTATCTGATTTAATGGCACGCGTGCATCGCACACACACTCACACACACACTACAAGTAATGCATAGCAAATTGAAAACCTTTAGTAATATAGCCAAATGTTTTAAACAAACTGAAATTATACACTGCTGCACCACAACAATTAGCAAAAAAATGCCAAGAATTACTGAAAATATTACTGTGTGTACATTAACACAGTTGTACAAGAAAAATATAACCAAAACAGAAAGACTGACTTTTTCTCCCAGTTAATCTACCTACACCACAGATATGCCCCTTCCCCAAAACACACTTCACAGTACACAGACTGACTGTTCTAAATTAACATTCAAAATCCACACACAAACAATAAACACTCGACGATATGTGCACAAAAGGGTTTCCTACAATCGATGTATTAAAGTTTGAGCAAAAAAAAAATGTCTCAAGAAGGCTTTTTTAACAGCTTTTAGAGGATTTGAATGGCAGAGCTCTGAGAGGAATCTGTCTCCATCTTCCACTACACACACACACTACACAGAACTGAGGCTGTGCAGAACAATCTAGAGCCCATGGGACCTGCAATCCCATGAAGCATTGCAAATTCGCTTTGGAACTCAATAACAAGGCAAAGTGATGCGAAGTACATCGATTTCAGTGTTACTTTGCCTTAAAATTGGTAGAGAAGTGGTTTGGGGAAGGCGGAGTAACACCAAGTCATTGTTTTCAATGGACTTCACATTCGCCATTATAACATGAAGTACTCCGCTTCGCATTGCAGAGCACTTCGGACTCCACGTTACTCCACGAATCACTTCACGGAGCGAATTTAGCCCACTTCGCCCACCAATAGAGGTGGGTCTGTTAGGGAACGTCTAAAATGAATAGACAGATATTATTATACAACACAGTGAATGCATTTATTTCCTTAACTGTCAATCTGTAATATAACCCTCCAGCATAATCAATGTGAGGTAACAAGATCTCATTTGCTATTGCACATCTGGTTTCAAGAGAAAAACTTTTTCTCAACTTATATAATAAACCCAGTTTTTGCTTAACATTTCTACAAACAGACTTAACCTGGGTATGAAAAGCCAAGCTGGGATCAAGCTGGACTCCTAGATATTTAAATCCATAAACTTGCTCTATTAATAAGCCATCATCATCATTATAAATATCTAGGGTAAAGTTTTTTTTTTTAACTCTTTGTTAACCGGTAAGACCCACTAGGCACAACTGCCTGCTTTCAGGGTAACCTGGGAGCTTTAGGGTGGTTAAGGACTCTGCCCAGAGTCACACAGTATGCAAGTGGAGGTTGGGGAATCAAACCCAGGTCTGCTGAATCAAGCTTTTTCACAGCTCATTACTTTAACCTCTAAGCTATACTACTAGCTAAGGCTAGGTTTTCCTTAAAGGTACCAGAAGAACAAAACAACATAGATTTTGTATTTTTATAGTTTAGGTTCAAATGATTATCCTTAAACCAATTACAGATATCAATAAATTCAGATTGTAACAATGACGACAAACTGAGAATATTAGATGATTGGAGAATAAAGAATTAAGTCATCTGCATAAAGTAAACACTTACAGAATTTACAAAGTGAAGGTAATTTAACAAAGAGGGAAAACAGTAAGGAGCTCAGTACAGATCCTTGAGGAACACCAGATGCTAAAGGAAAATAGGTGAAGAGGAGGAACCAATAGTAACAAACTGAGACCTATTTAACAGGTAATCCTAAGTCCATAGACACTACATTCTCTGAGAAACTAAATTCAAACAATTTAAATTTTAACAGGGCATGATCAATGAGATCAAATACCTTGGTCAGGTCCATGAAGACTGCCCCCAACATAAGACCATCATTAAAACCACTGAGGGTGGTGTCCGTGAACCTGACCAAGGCAGTTTCAGTCCCATAGTTTCCTCCGGAAACCATGTTGTTCTGCACACAAAACATTATACCTCTCAAGGTAAGAAGTCATTTGAACCGAAGCAATTTTTTCTAATATTTTGCTTAAAGGTTTCAAAATAGAGATAGAGACTTGGCAAGGTTGGCAGAATGGTCAAATGTATGGCAGTTTAGATTCAATGCTAAGAAGTGCAAAGTAATGCACCTGGGAAATAAAAACCCAGGGGGAAGAGTACACAATGGGGGGTGAGATACTAACAACAAAAATGGAAAGGGACCTGGGGGTAGTCATATCAGATGACCTAAAGGTGAGCAAGCAATGTGAGAGAGCAGTAAAGAGGGCTGGGGGATACTGGGATGCATGGGGAGAGGAATCACCAGTAGAAAACAGGAAGTTGTTATCCCTCTGTATAAACAGCTGGTGAGACCCCATCTGGAGTACTGCATGCAGTTCTGGAGACCCAATCTCTGCAAAGACATACACAGGATGGAGGAAGTCCATAGGAGGGCGACTAAAATGGTGCAGGGTCTGCACCAAAAGACATATCAAGGGAGACTTAAGAAGCTTAATATGTATAGTCTTGAGGAGATGAGGGAGAGGGGGGACATGATAGAAACTTTCAAGTGCACCTCAAGGGAATCAATAAAGTCCAAGAGGGTAGTATTTTCAGAAAAGAGGTGCAAGAACAAGGGGGCACAATTCTAGGCTGGGGACCGCCAGAGGTAATGGTGAGGAAGTATTTTTTCACGGAGAGGGTTGTGGATGCATGGAACGGCCTTCCTGAGGAGGTTGCAGAGTCAAAACAGTGGTGGAATTCAAGAATGCATGGGATAGTCATAAGGCAATTCTAGGAGGTGGAGATAGAAGAAGTAGGCTATTGGTTAGCTAGGATCTGCAGCTTATCCATTAGGTAGGGAAATGGGCAGGCTGGGTGGGGTGTTCTTATCGGCCATAAAATTTGATGTTTCTTTGTTTCTATCATCCAGATGGTCGCTCACGAGATCTTGGGAATTGGCACTATTCTGGCACTTTTCCATGAGGAGGGAAAAGAACCATTAACCAAACATAAATTAAAAATGGAACCCAAAGGGGAAGCAAGAAAAGGAGCACTAATTCTAATAAACCGATCACCCAAATCATCACCACAGTCACTGTATCTGTTAGGAATAGTAAGGAGCAATTTCAGGACTTCATTTGGACATATCTTATGAAAGTAGAAAGGTGGCCTTCCATCAATAACATAACTCACATTTGGTGCATTGCCCAGTGTCTTGCTGCTAGATCTATAAATAGAGTAATCAGAAAACATTTTACCCAGAAGACTAGAGATTTCTTTAGAATCAGAAACAATTCCATTTGAGATCAACAACTTCTGGATATTGGGTTTTCCCTTAGGTGATAATAAAGAATTAACAGAATTCCAAAAACACTTAGATTTAGCTAAATTCTCATCAAGCTGTTTTTATAAAACATATTTTTGCATTCCTGACCAGTTGACTAATTTTATTATGCAGATATCTAGGTACTCCCCTGTTACCCGGGGTTACTAGAACCTCAGTAAGACCTAGTGGTAGGCAGGAAGGCAGCTTTAGAAACCCAGTTAAATGGGTTTCACACTGTCTCACTCTGTTCTCAGTCTCAGCTGAGACTGAGGGATGACATCATTTTAGAACTGTCGAGCTGCATAAGCCACACTGGAATGTTGCAGTTGGAGGTTAGAGTAGAACATTGGGGAATTTGAAGCCAGTCTGTGTGCAGTCTGAGAGAGAGAGAGAGAGATAGTAGTGCAGCTGAGTGTGTGCAGGCTCTCAGAGCTTTAAGCTCCGTTTAAGAGCTACTTTTGGTAAGGCGTGTGTTTCCACCTGAAGAGGAACACAGGAACTGGTAATTGAAGTGGTGGAGACTGCTTTCAATGGTTCAAGATTCCCATCCCTGAGGAGATGGGGGGAAGGTGTTTGCCTGTTTTCCAGGGGCAACTCCCCTGGGTCCGGCTCATTCCCCCTCTGTCACTCTCACAGTCTGTTTCTGCTGGCGCTGCAAGCTGGCCTTTTGTACTGGATTCCTGCCTGCATTGCCACATTTTCTGCCCACAAAGAAAACTGCAGCAGTCACACTAGAGCTCCCCTGAGCTCGCTCAGTACCACTCTATCACTCGCTTGTTCTGTTTTTCTTGGCGCCACAGACTGCGCTTTTGTATGGGGCTCCTGGCTGTGTTGGCACCTTTGTTTGTCCACAAAGAAATCCACAGCTGTCCCGACAGAGCTCCAGTGAGGTCGCTCAGTCTCCCTCTCTCATCGCTCATTCTGTTTGTCCAGGTGCTGCAAGCTGCCCTTCTGTACGGGGCTCCTGCCTGCATTGGCGCCTTTTTCTGCCACAAAGAAATCCCAGCAGTCCTGATAGAGCTCTGTTGAGCTCACTAAGTCCCCTTGTCTCACTCACTCGTACTGTTTCTCCCACCACTGCAGGCTGGCCTTTTGTACTGGACCCCTGCCTGTATTGATGCCTTTTTCTGCCCACAAAGAAATCCGCAGCAGTTCTGACAGCGCTTCAGTGAGTTCGCTCACTCCCCCTCCCTCACTCGCTCGCTTGTTCTGTTTCTCCCAGTGCTGCAGGCTGCCCTTTTGTAGTGGGCTCTTGTGTTGGGGCCTTTGTCTGCCCACAAACAAATCTGCAGCAGTCCCAACAGATCTCAACTGAGCTCGGTCACTCCCCCCTCTCACTCAGTCAATCTTAATCTGTCCCAAACACTGATTTCCCAGAGTGACCGTGCTATTGTCCGGCAGGAGTGCAAAACATATTTTAGCCAGGATGTGAAAAATGACAGCTGTAGTGTTCATAAGGAGTTGTGATAAAAGGCCACTGTTGAAAATGTATGACAGTATTACAGATTTATGGGTTACAAGGGTGCGTGGAAACAGTTCAACGGATGCTTGTAACACAGTCATGTTATGGAATTTCATCACCCAATTTTCAACATAGGGATTTTAGGACCTCTGCTTATGAACAGTGCCACTGTCATTTTTTTAATGTGTTCCAAACACTGACTTCCCACAGTGACCACGTTATTCTGCGCCGGAACTGTGAAAACACATTTCGGTCAGGATGTGAAAAATGACAGCTGTACTGCTTATAAGGAGGTGTGAAAAAATGGCACTGTTGAAATCTGGTGTGACAACATTAAAAATCTGCGGTTACAAGGGTGCGTGGAAAGTGTGCAATGCACGCCAGAATACAATCATTTTATGGAGTATCATTACCACATTTTCCACATAGGCATTTTAGGACCTCTACTCATGAACAGTGTCACTGTCATTTTCTTAATCTGTCCTGAACACTGATTTCCCACAGCGACCACGCTTATTCTGCACCAGAACTGCAAAAACATATTTTGGCCAGGATGTGAACAATGACAGCTGTACTGCTCACAAGGAGGTGTGAGAAATGCCAATGTTGACAATCCGCATGAAAATATTGTAAATTCACGGGTTACTAGCATAATATAGCAACCGCGCAACGATTATAAACAGTCATTTTTGATTTTTCCCACCAACTTAACATAGTTTTTGAGCCCACCATGAACAGCTGGCACTGTCATTTCATTAATTGGCCTCAAATGGTGATTCCGCACAGTGACCGCGAAACCACCTTTCAGGGCCGATTAACGCCATGACAGTTTAAGAATTCATGAGGAGGGGTCCCAAAAACCCCATGTTGAAAAGTTGGTGAAAAAAAGTCCCAAAAATGCCCAAGATACGCACTAAAGTTGAAAAAACCCTATTTATTGCATTATACAGCTTACTGGCATTTCCTCAGTTTGTGGTTGGCTTTGAAGAGTGCAGACGTGTTCCCGGTCCACCGAAGATCATTGCACCAGACTCCAGAGGTAAGTAGGGGGTGTGTGGGGAGGCAGGGTGCGCATTGGATGGGTGCAGGTTGTGGGAGGGGGCCTGGGAGAGCTCCGAGGGACCGTGTTTTTCTTCACAGGGTGAAAAAAAAATAAGACATCGGGGGACCATTTTCCTCTTTAACAGGTGCTTTGGCATGCTGGGGTGAGCTCCCAGAATGCCACCTGTGTGGGTGGGTGGGTGCGTTAGCCGATGGGGGATTGGGCACCCTCATTGGCAAACAACAAAAGGGGGAAGGGAGCTGCAGGAGCCGAGGGATTGGGCACCCCTCGCCATAGAAAGGAAGGGGTTATCATTATGCTGATGGGGATTGGGCACCCCATTGGCAAAAACCGGAGGGGTATCATTATGCCAATGGGATTGGGCACCTGTCGGTAGGAACAACACGGGTATCATTATGCCGACGATTGTGCACCCATCGGCAGGAACAACACGGGGGGTTACAGAATGCGATGTGGAGGGGGTCTTCGCTGGCAAGTAAACATGGTGGGGTTGAGGGGTTATATTCTTTGTGAACACGGGCGGCAACCCACCGCCATGTTCACAAACAATATCAGGGGTTTTACATCCTGCCCTGCAATGATGGTTGCTCCCTCATTGCAGCGGATGGCTGACGCTGCAATGATGAGGCGGCCCCTGATTGCAGTGGCTGATTTTTTAGAAAGTTGTGGCACGCTGGCTGAACTAGTGTCAGCAGCAGCTTGCCACGGCACTGGGGGATGAGAGACAAGCCTTTGCAGGCTGTGGGGGCATTGGGTACAACAGTGCCATGCCTCCACAACCTGCTTGTGGAGAAAGCTGATGCAACATGTTTCTTGCGTATGCACGCAATCAACATAAAAAGTATGTGGGGCTTTCAGGTGGGACACTGGGGGACTGGGAACCCCCAGTGTTGGTGTTATGTTTGTGGGGGTGGTATGGGGTGGTAGGTACTGAAAAGGGAGGACGGGTGGGTGCTGGGGGGACAGTTACGGGGGGAACCAGTAACAGACATTGATGGATGGTTTTCTTTGTTACAGCTGGCATCTAGAAGAGTTTGAGGCTCCTCCTGGATGTTTGAAATTCCTCAGCAGACTGTTCATGACTGATCAGTTATGCTTGCTGTGCAGTGTAGCTCAAAGGAAAGAGCCTACCTTTGTTTGGGTCAGCTTTTTCTTTTGAATTACATAAAGTTTCCACTCAGAAAAGCCAAAACTGTGTCATGGTCAGCCTGGTTGATGATTGGTGTGACACTGACGTGCCCCTTGCAGACTGCCCTACATTAGACCGACAGTGTCATACCTCTCAAGACTCAACTCTCATAAAAAATGCTTGCTGTGCACACGCACACACACACACACACACACAGTAAACATATAGCAACAGAATCAATAGAGGTGAAGCGTTTATTTATCCTACTTTGCAACATACTTAACTTTGTTTGCTATTCATGTTCTTAATTTGCTGCAACCACGTAATAGACATCCTGATTCTACTCATCTTCTCCTGTATACTGAGTCCTACTCCATTATAACTACTTCCTGGTTTTCCTTTATGTCAGAATTCTGCTTTCTCATTTTGGGTCTTCATGCCTCTTCCACCTCTAACCATTTGTTCAGGATTGGAGCAGCCACTTCTGCATCCCGAAAGAATATTCTGGCTCACATTATCAAGATCATGGGTCTTTGGGCTTCTTCATGCTTTGAAACCTATGTTAGGGAACCAAATTCCAAACTGTGCCAAGCTTGTCAACAGCTAGCCTCGTAAAAATTCATCAATGTTTGGAGGGAAGGCTAATCCAGTAACAGTAACATAGGTTTCCACCACTTGGGTTTTGTTTCCTCTTATCACTGTTACTGGGTTTCTTCTGTGAGTTGGAGGAGATGGGTTCCGTTACATCTCACCATGATCTTTTGGCTGTATAGCTACCAAATTTCCTTTACCCTCGAGACAACTCTACTGGCACCTTTACTGAGGGTGGAAAACCAGAGGAAAGAGACAAGCCAAAAAGAACAACACAGTTGCACAAACACATCACTGGTGGCCACTCATTGAATTTAAAAATTTACACTGTGGTTCAGTGGGGGGAGGGTGGCACCAGACTCCTCCCCCTGCCCTACATAAGCCTCACAATTCCACCACTTCTTCGCCTAGTGAGTTTCACATCATCCTCGTCCTGCCCTTCCTCCTTCTCTAGCACTCTGCCTGTGTTGTGGCTTTTAAGCTACCAGATTTACTTTAGCCTTAAGACTGGCACCTCCACCAAGAATGAAAACCAGAGGAAAGAGACGAGTCAAAAGAACTACAACATAGCTGCACAAGCAGCATATCACTGGTGGCACCCCTTATAACTAAATGTTTTTGTTTTCTCTCCAAGTAGATATTATCACAAACCAAGATTCCCCTCAAGGCTTCCCGAAGACCAAACACAATTAAAAATGCAGGATATGAAATTTCCTATTTCCTCATCTCCCATATTGGTAATATTCAAAGATATCAAATTTAAGTCAGAGTAAATCTCCAGCTTCTGTATGAACAGTCATCACTGGGGCTAGTTTCATATTATTGGACACATGTTCTAAAATATACTCCTTTGAGCAGAATATGATTAAAAAAGTTTAAGCCTGAAACAAATGAAATAAAAACATCAAATGTGATTTGTCCTTCTTAAATACTTGCAGTATGTGGCCTTTGGTGAATTACTGTACATGACAAATATGTTCTGTTAGATACTGAAGTAGAATGAATTTATGTGTGGAGTATTACCATGGTATCACAACCCCTCTCTCAAGGATTGATATCCTATCTGAGAGCACAAGCCTGGTTCCGCAATAACTTTTCAAACTAATATAATTTCCCAGAGAACATCTTCTAAAATGCTATTGTGTCTTCAGTTTACAACCATTCTTTTAAAGGATGTGGGGACTTTAATAATTTTTCCATGTTAATCTTTGAAAGAAGGCATAGCCAAAACCTCACATCAACATGAAATCTGCAAAAACATGGAGTTCAGATTGTCATGATTTAAGCAATGGCAACAGCAAATGAGCTTACTCAAACTCATAGCCTTTTATTTAAAACTTAGCAAACAATTGTTCAGCAGTTTGTTTAAAATCTCAATCCATAAAGGTGGGCAGGGTACACGTGAACATATCTCAGCCACACGTCAGCTCACCACAATGTCAGTCAGTGATGGATGGTATTCACAGCTCGACCCTGTGCCTCATGTGTGCAGGGGCCCATGAAGGGGTGGCACAGGGGGGCGCTGAACAGGACACCAGTTATCCAGTCAGATGCCTGGGTTGGCAGTGTAGTGGATCTGCTGTTCCGCATGGAGCAGCGGACCATGGGATATGGCAGTTCTCCAAGGATTCCATGTGATTCATCCTAAGGGATCATTTTTGTTTGTTATTCTGCAGCCCTTTGAAGGCTGTGGTGTCCTGAAATGCACAGCAAGGATGCCCGAAACATTGACAATGCCACATGACGACATCATCATGCCTGCATGCCCAAGAACAAGCATGTATGCCTCTACTCTGCTCGACCCAACAATTAGTGACACCTAGTGGGAACTTATAAGAATTGTTGCTTTGTGCTGTCAGGGGCGCAGCTAGGACAGGAGGTAAATCCCAAGCTATAAGGCTTCATTCTTACTTTTGTTTAATCACTCAGAGCACTATAGAGGATTTTTAAAGACTTGACACCTCTCTGTGACTATTTGAACCTCATTGTGTTTGTTTGTGCGTACAACATTAATTGCCATGTTTGCCTGAGAGTGCTATGCTGCTAATAAGTGCTGAGACTGCAATTATGTTTTATGTGAGAGGTCTCCTTTTTCATCTTTGTGCCTGCCAGAGGTAAGCACTCCATTGGTCCAATGAGAAAGGACAGGTCACCAAGATGCTGCAAAAGGAAGTGTAAGAGGCTGCCCAATGCACACTACTCTGCAGGTGTCCTGAGTTTGGGAGTGAACTCAGGATGTCACTTTGAGAAGTGGGTCAGGCCAGGAGCTGCTGCTCAGCAGTGTGCTGTGGTCATGGGTTGATGACACTGGGCTCCAGTGCCACAGTGGCCCCTGCTGTGGGCCATGGTAGCATTCACCCTCCAAACAGAAGAGAGAAAGAAAGAAATGCCACAGCTGGGATTCCCCTTGTACTACCAGCTGTGACACCAAGGCAACTAGAAACCTGGGACTCGCGGAAGCACCCTACTCTTTCCTCTAGTATGCACAATCTGGTGTTGCCCTGAGAGTTACATTTTTATCCACAAGAGTGCAGTGTTCACATATATGGCACCCAGACAGGAGATAGAAACAAACAAGTGCCTCAGCTGGGATTTTTTTAATTATGTTTGCTTGCATGCATGTGCAAGAAACATAGTGCCACCATATGAATTTTCATGGTGTGCCACTCAGCTTCCAATGCCCTGCTCCTTCTTGCAGGCGCTGTCTCACCGCACCAATAAATGTTGGAGCTGTCTATGAAAACAGTTCAGATGCAGTGGACATGTTGAAAGCAAAAGACCACTACAATCAGCGGTAGTAACGTAGACAATTTACAATCTGCTGTTGGCAGTATGCAAAGTGCCTGCACTCAGCAGTGCATCTCTGAACACAGTTGTCATAGACAGCTCCTTGTTTTCTAGTTCCCCTCCCCAAACACTCAAGTAGGATGCTGGGAGCCCACCCCAGCATGCTCATGCCTCCCCGCTGCACACCATATGGCTGATGGGGTGCCCAATCTCCCGTCGCTCCGCTCCCCCACCAAACAGACTTCAGGTGCCATGCTGGGGAGCCCACCCTAGCGTGACAAAAGTCAGTATGTGATGGGGTGCCCAATCTATCGACTCCCACTGTACTCCCCAAAAACAGAGATCCATTTGCCACGCTGGGAGCCCACCCAGCATGTCAAATGTTCATGGCCGATGGGTGCCTAATCCCCCATTGGCTCCACTGCCCCCCCCAAAAAATTCCAGCTGCCACGCTGGGAGCCCACCCCAGTGTGGCAAAAGTCCTGTGTTGTATTCTAAAAAGAAAAAAACACCTGAAAACAAAAAATGGTCCCTCGTTGACTGTCTTGCCCACCTCCCCCAACCCACACCCACCCTCTGCACATCCATCTCCCCACAACCCCCCACCCCATACTTACCTTCGAAGCCCAGCACGATGATCTTCAGTGGACCGGGAACACGTTTGCACTCTTCAGAGCCAACCGTGAACTGAAGAAATGCCAGTAAGCTGTATAATGGCATACAATTTTTTTCAATTTTGGTGCATATCTCGTCCATTTTGGGAATTTTTTCACCAAATTTTCAACATGGGGTTCTTGGGGCCCACCTTGTGAACTCAGTCACTGTCATTTTGTTATTCAGTCCCAAAGGTGATTTTGTGGTCACTGCATGGAACCACCTTCAGGACTGAGTAATGAAATGGCCACATTGTGCCACAAGTCATGAGGTAGGCCCCCAAAACCCTATAGTTGAAACTTTGGTGAAAAAATTTCCAAATGACTGTTTTGCTGTTGCATTATGCTAGTTCCTAATGCGACAGAACTCATGAATGTTTAATATTTTTCACTCCAGATTTTAATATTGCCATTTTACCACACCTCCTTATGAACAGTATAGCTGTCATTTTTCATATCTTGCCCAAATTGTGTTTTCACACATGTAGCGCACATAGCGCAGTCAGTGTGCAAAATCAATGTTCGGGACATATTAAGAAAATCATAGTGACACTGTTAATGAGCATAAGTGTTAAAATGGCTATGTTGAAAATTTGGTGACAAAAGTCCATAAAATGATTCTATTACCAGAGTGCATTGCGCAATTTCCATGCACCCTTGTAAGTTCACAAATTCGTAATGTTTGTAGTCCAGATTTTCAACATTGACATTTTTCCACACCTCCTTATGAAAAGTACTGCTGTCATTTTTACACCCTGCCAAAATGTGTTTTTGCACTTCTGGCGAGACTAGCGGTCACTGTGGGAAATTAGTGTTCAGGACAGATTACGTAAATCACAGTGACACTGTTTATGAGTGGAGGTCCCAAAATGCCTATGTTGAAAATCTGCTGTAAAAAATCACCAAACTAATTACATTATGGGTGTACATTGCACAGTTTTATGCACGCTCGTGACTTCACCAGTTTTTGTATATTTTCACTACAGATTTTCAACAATGCCATTATTTACACCTCCTCATGAACAGTACACCCTCACTTTTCACATCCTGTTTGAAATGTGTTTTCTCACCTATGGCTCCAAATGGCACAGTCGCTGTGCAAAGTCACCTTTCACCTAACGAACTGATAGTGGCACTGTTCACGTGGTGGGGTGACAAACAGCCCATGTGGAAAACTTGGAGTAAAAATACCAAGAAATGCCCAGAGCGTTAGGGTTTTTGACTATACCGCCCTACCCTGTAGGGACTGACAGGCATCAGGGGTGTGACTTGGGATTGTTGACAGTAACACTTATGCCATTCCACCCCCACCCTGCAGCCAGTGACAGGCATCGAGGTGCACCTTGGACCCTTTGCCACCAGAGTTCACCCCATTATCCTATACTGTGCCCATTTCAGTGTATTTCCTTATGGAATGAGGTGAATGTATAGCCCAAACACCCCAAGGCACACTTCGACACTTGTCAGTGTCTGAAGGGTAGGATGAAGTGAAATGTCATGACTGTCATGGGCAACAACCCAAAGGCACACCCCAATGCCTGTCCATCTCTGCAGAGTGAGGGTGGAGTTGGCATCAGTTCAGTACTTCAATGTCATTCCTATACTGCATCTGTCTAACTCCTGCACTTCCACTGCTAATGCCAGCAAGCAAACATTCAGCATTGACAAATGCTTGTTTTATCTATGACTTTGTTAACCGGGTATTGTGCATTGATCCCAGGGACCATTTTTAGGCATGACCCGGGCCACATCAGGTGGCACAGAGTAGAAACATCAGAATAATAAGAACATAAACAAGAGCAAATAATACATAGTGAAAGGTTACGGTTGTTACATTTGGCAATACATGGTGGCAGTAGTTGAGGGACGACAAATAAAGCAAAGTAAGGCTCATGGTGGGACAGTTTCAGTAAATAAGAGAACCTATGTGGCCCTACCCCTGGAACCTATTGGGGGGGCTAGTCCTTAAGCAGTGACAGGTGGATGCCAACAGGAGCAGTCTCTGAGGTGAGTCTTGAACTTGGTGAGTGTTTATGGTGCACAGTTCAGTGAGCAACTTGTTCCATAGTGTGTGGGCTGCTACAGACAGGGCTCTAGTGCCTATGTTCATGGCTACCCTGGGGATTTTCAGGGAAGAGATATTGGAGGAATGTAGACAGCAGTGTGAGGTTCGGGTGGTGAGAAGGGGAGCAAGAGGGGATTGCTGGCCAGTACGGATGGCAGAATCAATAAAACTGTACAGTGCAAGGTCAAAGCGGGCTTGTAGTTGGAACCACCCCAGTGTAGTGTAGAGTGTAGAGTGTACAGTGGTATGTGGAGAAAGGGGCCAGCAGGGAGAATGGCAGGCACTGTTGTATGCTACTGATAGTTTTGCCATAGTGGATGAGGAGGTCCTGGAGTAGATGGGAGAGCAGTAGTCCAGGATAGGTAGCAGGTTTCCCTGGATGATGGCATGGGATTTGCACTCAGGCTGCATGGAATACCATTCTGACTGTGCTACTGGTTGCACCACCAAGGCAACTGGAAACCATGGACTACTAGAAGCACCATAATCTTTCTCTAATGCACAGTCTGGTACTTTACAGATAGTTACATTTTCATTGCCAAAGTTGCAGAGGACACGTATACGGAATCCAAACAGAAGAAAGAAAGAGACAAGTGCCTCAGCTGGGGTTTGAACCCTGGCGCATGGAATGCCATTCCAGTTGTGCTGTTGACTATGCCAGCAAGGCAGCTGGAAACCTGAGACCCAAGAAGCACTTTACTCTTTCTCTAATACAGTTTGGTGCTGCACAGATAATTAAATTTTCATTCCTAAGGGTGTAGTGTGCACATGGTTCCACCATGTCCGCTCGAAACCCAATGAGTGACCAACGCTACAGTGACATGCAAATGCCAATGGTGACCATGCTGCCCAGCATTGTGCCGCCTGCCACTATGGTGCCCAAAGCACCAGGGCACATCTAGGTTGTTTACAGGGGGCTTCACCCCCTGCACCCCGCAAAATATCAAATAATCACCTCCGGGGGGGGGAGCGGTTTACCAGGGAGGGAGGGTAACACTGGTGTGGCGCTGTGGGTGCACTGCGCTCTGACAACCAGTTCGGTATTGTGAGTGTCAAACTGATTGTAGTGCACCCATGGTCATCACTGTAATGCTGTCCCTGTGTTGACAGCACACCTGTGCACATATGTGGAACCCAAACAAAACAGAGGGAAACAAATGCTGCAGTGTTCTCCCTCCACAGGATGTCACTGTGTGCATCCAAGGCTGCTAGATGTGCTGCACCCATGCAAGGGAAGGGGTTAGAAACCATGGAGAGAGCTTGGAGAAAAGCCATCTGCATAGGATGGCCCAGACTTCAAGGCCTCCCCTGGGTTCTAATATCCACCAATGCTCAATCCCAATCTTCACAGTCGACTGCCTTAAGAAGGAGGACAGCCCTGCCCTGGAGCCTTTGGCATGGAGGTAAGAACTGTGGGGATATTGGGGGGTGGAGATAAAGGGAGGATGGGAGTTAAGTGACCTAATGCAACACTCCTTGGCTCAATGAGTGCTTTGAAATCACTGTATTCGTTTGAGATACTTATGTACTGTACTCGGACTCGTATTTGTAAATATATGTACACACATGCAAAAAGTAAAAAATTTAAAATGTACAATCTGCTGACAAAAAAGTCTTAGAAAATGGTATTTAGGTCTTCTTTCTTGCTTTCCTGTTAACTATGTTGTATTTGCATTTTTTTCTTCGGTATCAGTATTGTGTGCTTTCAAACCTTAGGAAATGTGCACTGTTTTTTTCCCTCTGGTTCCCCCCCAATCCTCAGACCCGCCCTGTCCGCCATCCCACCATACCCAGGCTTACTTCTCTGGGCAGGCCACTGGGAGGGCTCCCTCTCCCAACAGATACTGTTGGCAAGCCCCAGCTTACTCACTGGGTCGGGGTCATGGGAGCGGGACCCCCGCAATAGACATCAGAGGCAGTGGAGATGGTGGCAGTAGAGTGGGTCATCATTCCTCCTCCCTCCCCAGAGAAGGAAGACTGTCCCCAGGATGCTTGATCCTACTCCCATGGCCAGCCCTCTGACTCCCGGGTCAGTTCTCGAACTCACGTTGTTGGCATCGCAAGCAGAACTAACTGCTATGCCGGGCGGGCCGGTTGAAATGTGCGCTGTTGCCAGCAGTTCAGCTATGGATATCCACCTTGTAATATCAAACAGTTGAGGGGAGAAGTTATTAATTCTGTCCTTCATCCGAGCATACAGTATGCAGAATCTTTTCCTCAAGGAAAGATGTAAGACTTTCTCTGAAACATGTATCATGGACTTGATGGTTGGACTTGAACCACACATCTATGAAATTAAATACTGTTACATAATCCATATTGTAAATTTTTCTGACTTATGTCATGTATTTGTCCATGACTACTAGCTGATGAATAACTTAGCAATAGTTTTTAATATGTTTTTATGTGTTTGATGAGTTATGTATAGTATGTTATTCCTAGTATGTAAGTACTTGTAAGTATAGCACAGGCATCTTTTTTGCTTACCTATCACTTTAAATGTAATGGGATCCTAGTGATTATGTCATTAAATTGGGCACTATATTATGACCACTAGGTGAAACTGACCATTTGGCTCCTGTTTACAGGGCAGTCCTGTATTGAGACTTCTAATCCTTTGCCACCACCTGATTTTTACCAGAAACAGGAAACCTGTCTTTGCCTCCTGCTCAATTCAGGAGGTCACCACAATAGCTATTGGTAGAGTGCCCATCAGAAACAGACTACAAACAGAACCCAGCAGAAACAGTAAAATTATCTTTTCTAAATAAAACAAGCAGTCACTGATTCTATAAAAATAGATTCTTTACTAGAAGAACTACAAGTATTTACAAACAGGATATACAGTATTTACATTAAAACAAATGGATTACCAGTTTACTAAGAAATAGAAAATAAAGTAAGTTACACAGGCAGTTGATGTACAGAAAAATCTGCACTTTCACCTAGACTTCTTTACCTGCCACTAACTGCAAAAAGACTCTTTCCCTAACTGTGCTGCCCTACCCTTCATCTAGTCCTTGGCAGGGCCCTCTTGCCTTCAGTTGTTGAGTGTTCAGAGAGAAAGAGGGCCTGGCCCACTCCCATGACTTTTACTCTGTGGCTGAGGGGAGTAACTTCCCCCTTATGAGTGACATCCCCCCACCATTCTCTCCCCCCCCAATGTATGTGTATGTGGTGTGGATGATATCATCCAAGCCAATAGGCCTCCTTCACACCTAGACACCCTCTGTCCAGTTTTATGATTTTGCTTTGTAGGATGTCTTTCACACCTAGACTTCCTCTATCCAGTTTTATGATTTGCTTTGTAGGATATCTTTCACACCTAGACTTCCTCTGTCCAGCTTTACAGTCTTGTTTTCCATATGTCTGAGGTGTTTAAAATCACACCCTCCCATCTGCCAGGATGTGCAGCTTAGATGAGCTCATGGGAAAGCAACACTGAGCAGTTAACCAGTTGTTTCCCACAAGACCTCCCTGGACATGTGACTTGGAAGCCATGTTTTCATTTTCTTTCAAATAATAGAACATATAAAAGGAAGATATCTATGCTAACAAAATAAGTTAACGGATCAATTTGGTCATATGCCCATCACATCAATGCCTGTCACAACCACATTTTGTACTTTAAGCCTTATCCTCTTGAAAAAGTATTTGGGTGAAGATACAAAACCTGTTGGGGCAGTTTTTGTGGAGCTACTTGGGGTTGCACCAACTGATATTTGCATTTTATAGATGTAAGTAAATAAAATATATTTTTATACTTCATCTAATTGGTTTGAGTCTTCGGTGGTGTGGTGATTGAATGAGGTTTCCTGGTTTACCACACAGGATCCCCTGATCCAAACATTCCAAGCCTCTACTCTTCACCACAAGAACTGTCCCCCTTGCTTCGCTCCTCAACCTCTGTTTCTCTCTTGCTACTATCCCGACAAAATGGAAACATGCCACTGTTATCCCCCTCCTGAAAAGTGATGACCCCTCCTCCACTGGAAATTATAGACCTATCTCCCTCTCCCATTCTTGCAAAACTCTAGGATTGCCTCTCTTCCCAGCACTCCTCCTTCCTTGACTCCATCTCCTTCTTTGCTTCTTACTAGTCTGGTTTTAAGAAGTCCCACTCAACCACAACCTCTCTAATGAGGATCACTGACTCCATTCTTACCAGCATGGACCAGGGCCTCATCACCTCTGCCATATTTGTCGACCTTGCAAAGGCTTTCGACACTGTCTCCCACCCTCTCCTTCTATGCAAGCTATCATAAGCAGGGCTTCTAGCGAGGCCACCAGCTGGTTCCATTCCTACTTTGTAGGTTAGACTCAATCTGTCAGGATTGGTGACTCTCTCTCTCTCTATCTCTCTCTCTCTCTCCTCCTCCTCCCATCACCACTGGTGTACCTCAAGGCTCTGTCCTTGGCCCTCTGCTGTTCTCTGTCTTTCTATGACCTGCCAACTGCCTGCACACACGCCCAACCACATGTATGTGGACTACACCATCCTGCATACATCAGGCCCATCTACCTTTGATGTTCCAAGCAGACTACAGCATGACTTTGAGAATTTCCAGCACTGGTTTCATTCAAATCAGAACGTCCTGAATGCTAAAAAAACAGTCTCCATGTCCTTTGGCACTAGGCAGAGACTCTCTCGGCTCCCCTCCCTTCCCTCTTTTCACACCCAAGACAGGATGAAACTGGAAGACTGTACCTCCATTAGATACCTCGGGGTCTGACTCGACCAGCACTTTGACTTTTCTGTACATATTGAGGCCATCCACAAGAAACTGCACCCCAAACTGGGTGCCCTGTATCATAACCGTGGGTGCATTCACTGCCAGCTCACCGTGCAATAGTACAGAAAATGATTCTCCCCATCTTTGACTATGGGGATGTAGCCTCTGTGCCACTCCCAAAACTTCCCTAACCAGATTGGATACCTTCTTATACTCCTCCTGTCATTTTACCCTTGACTGTCCTCCACAGTATCCATCATTGTGCCCTCGACCAAGCCCTGTCCTCCCATCCCTGCAGGATAGGAGGCTGGCACATTGTGCTAGTCTTACGGAAGATTTTGGTCACAATCCCTGCCTCTTATCTCTCTTCCACACTTGCCCCTCACCCTCACCCCACCCCTCCCTCAGACACTATGATCCTGTGTACTGACCATCCCACACATGTCAACCTGTGCTGGCCAGGCTGCCTTTTCTACCACTTGCCTAATCTATGGAATTCTCTCCCTCTACCATCCGTCATGCCCTTCTCCTCACTGCCTCAGCACCTCCTTAAGGCCCACTTCCGCCCACTTGTTCCTGATCCTAATCAGCCTATTAACTGAATTATGTCATGGCACTTGTTATGAGGGTAGGCTGGGTGGCCAAACACCAGCTGTCACATCAGCTTTCCTGTGCATTATTACCTGTGTATCTTCCGTACATATTCTAGTGTATTAAATTACTGTGCATTTGTTATCTCTGTTTACCTATTCTCTGTATTGTATAACTACCTGTTACATTCCAACTCTGGTGATTATGTAAACATTTCTACTTTTGTATTTACTGTGTAAACATCTCCACTTTTGTAAACAAATGTAGCTTCACCCATGAACCCCACCCCACCCTGGGCGCATCTGGAAGCAGCAGGAGTCTACTCAGTATGCTTTCCTGGTGAAACTTTTAAATAAATAAATAAATAAATCAAAGGACCCTTTTATATTACTTCCAACACCCTGGCCCTAGAGTACAATGATGGCAGGGTTACAAACACATATTTTTGGTAAAATATTTTCCACAGTAAAAATAAGTCGGACTGCAGCATTGACATTCATCAGAACTGCAGAAGACATTTATTGACAAGGACTGTAGTTTGCCTTCTGAATTAAATTGGCAAACAGTAGTAGTAACAGCAGCAGCAGAGTCAGCCTCCTTCTTTATTATAGCAGCAGTCAAATTTCTAGCCAAAGCAAATATGGTTACCTGTTTCATGGAAGACACCACCACAACATGTGCTTATGAACCATAGTGGGTGCCTGCCTGTAAAATCAAAGCAGACGAGATAATATGATAGCACTCTTAAAAAAAGAAAACAATAACAAGAGTAATTACTGAGGACATCTGGTACATTTTTAGGAGTCAACATAGCACAGCAGGAATATTCTGGGATCACGTCACAGATGTTTGTTATGCAAAGTGACGGAAAAGTCATGCTGTACTATCTTTGTCAACTAAAAGTACAACAGATGGCTTCAGTACTTACTAGTAAATGTCATTTTTTCATTTTAGTCAGAGTGCTGCCATGACGACTTATTTGGTTCATGCCACAGTAGCTAGTTTTACAGCGGTCTGCTCACACTTGCATAAAAACATGATTCAATTTATTATGTTTGCTTGCACGCATGTGCAAGAAAAATAGTGCCACCATACGAGTTTCCATAGGTGTGCCGACCCCACTTCCAATGCCCTGCTTCCTTTTGCAGGTGCAGCTGCACCGTGCCAATGAATGTCCGAGCTGTCTATGACAGCTGTTCAGATGCAGTGGAGTACAGTTCTGAGGAAAACACCACCACAATCAGCGGTGGTAATGTGTAGGCAATTTGCATACTGCCGTCAGCAGTATGCAAATTGCTCACAAGACTGCATCTGAACTGTCATAGACAGTTTGTTGTCATCCAACCCCACGAACACCTACGTAGCATGCTGAGAGCCCACCCAGCATGTTCATGTGCTCCTCTCTCCTCACACACTGTGTGACCGATGGGGTGCCCAAACCCCGTCGGCCCACTGCCCCCAAACAGACTCTAGGTACTACGCTGGGAGCCCAACCCAGCATGGCAAAAGTCAGTATGGCTGACGGGTTGCCCATTCCTGTCGGCCCACTGCCCCCCCAAAAAGAATAACCTTCTAGCTGCCATGCTGGGAGCCCACCCCAGTGTGGCAAGAGTCCGTGTCATCTTCCTATTAAGAAAAAAAATATAAAAAAAAAGGTCCCTTGTTGACTGTCTTGCCCTCTCCCTAACCCATGCCCACCCGGTGCACCCACCTCCCCACACCCCCTGACCTCATACTTGCCTCAGGAGCCCAACATGATGATCTTTGATGGACCCGGAACATGTTTGCACTCTTCAAAGCCGACCACAAACTGAAGAAATGCCGGTAAGCTGTATAATGGCATAAATGTTTTATTTTTCAACTTTGGTGCATATCTCGTCCATTTGGAATTTTTCTGGAATTTTCAACATGGAATTCTTGGGCCCCCCTCATGAACTCAGTCACTGTCATTTTGTTACTCTGTCCTGAAAGGTGATTTGCCGACACCGCGCGAACCACCTTTGGGACTGAGTAACTAAAAGACAGTGTCACAGTTCATAAGGTAGGCCCCCAAAACCCTATGCTGAAAATTTGGTGAAAAAATTCCCAAAAATGACCATTTTATGAGCATGCATTCTGCAGTTTCTGCACAAGCTCATAACATCACAAATTTTTAATATTTCCACTCCAGATTTTCAACATTGCCATTTTACTATACCTCCTTATGAGCAGTACAGCTATCATTTTTCACATCTCGCCCAAAATGTGTTTTCTTGCATGTAGCACACAATAGTGCAGTTGGTGTATGAATTCAATGTATGGGACACATTAAGAAAATCACAGTGACACTGTTCATGAGCAGAGGTCTTAAAATGGCTATGTTGAACATTTGGTGACAAAAGTCCATAAAATGACTGTGTTACGAGTGTGCATTGCGCAGTTTCCATGCACCCTCGTAAGTTCATGAATTTGTAATATTTTCAGTCCAGATTTTCTACACTGGCATTTTCTACACTTCCTTATGAACAGTACAGCTGTCATTTTTCACACTCTGGCAAAAATGTGTTTTCACACTTGCGGCGCAGAAATGCGTCACTGTGGGAAATCAATGTTTGGAACAGATTAAGAAAATCACAATGACACTGTTCATGACTGGAGGTCCCAAAATGCCTGTGTTGACAATCTGCTGTAAAAAAAATCCCCAAACTAATTACATTACGGGTGTGCATTGCACTGTTTCTATGCACACTTGTGACTTTACCAGTTTTTTCATATTTTCACTCCAGATTTTCAACATTGCCATTTTTTTACACCTCCCCATGAACAGTACAGCTGTCATTTTTCACATCATGTTCGAAATGTGTTTTTGCACCTGTGGTGCCAAATGACATAGTCACTGTGCAAAATCAGCTTTCGGCTAACAAACTGATACTGCCACTGTTCATGAGGTGGGAGTCACAAAAAACACATGTTGAAAATTTGGAATGAAAATACCAATGAACGCCTTGGGTGTTAGGGTTTCCAACCATAACCTCCCACCCTATAGAGACTGACAGGCATTAGGGGTGTGACTTGGGATTGTTGCCTGTAATGCTCATGTCATTCCACCCCCATCCACGCCCTGCAGCCAGTGACAGGCATCAAAGTGTGCCTTGGACTCTTTGACCCCAAAGTTCACCCCATTCTCCTATACTGCACCCATCTCACCATATTTCCTTATGGAATGGGGTGAGCATAAGGCCCAAGGACCCCAAGGCACACCGTGACACTTGTCGGTGTCTGCATGGTAGGGTGTGGTGACATGGCATGGCTGTTATGTCTGATGACCCAAAGGCACACCTCAATGCCTGTCAGTCTCTGCAGGTGGTGGGGTTGATTTCAGTTCAATACTTCTGCCATTCCTATTATGCATCTCTAACTCCTACACTACCAATGCCAATGCCAGCAAGTAAACATTCGCATTGACAAATGCTTGTCATATGATAGCATCAGTGCTCCTATGTAACTCTAGCAGCTAAGTCAGTTACAGTTGAAACAGTCAATTCTGAAACAGA
This sequence comes from Neoceratodus forsteri, assembly GCA_016271365.2. NCBI lineage: Eukaryota > Metazoa > Chordata > Ceratodontiformes > Ceratodontidae > Neoceratodus > Neoceratodus forsteri. The sequence goes on from CM028136.1 coordinate 93,289,242, forward strand.
TTTTTTTAAGTAGCCTCCTCCCCCATTCATCCACATCAGGAAAGGGAGGACAAACATAACAACAAATCACACCTAAGTAAGGAGTAGCCTTTTTCTAGCTACAGCACATGAATGTTGGAGTGCTTAAGGCGAGTAAGCCACAGTGGCTTAAAAGTGGACTGCAGGAAGGGGAGGCATTTTGGGCCCTTGTCATTGATTTTAGTTACTGCCAGATCTCCACCCTTACTGGTGTTATTGTGTCTTACCCCAGTTGTATGTATTTAATTATTACCTACCCAACAATTAAATTCAAACTGACACTTAAAACAATGTGTGACCTGTACTTCCTTTATTAAAGAAAAATATCTCACTAGGTGTTCCTGCTAATTAAATAATGTAATTCTTGGAACAGAGTAACCCATACAAATGGTGTCTGCATTATCCTTCAAACTGAAACTATCTTATTGTGCAGAAATCCACATAATTCTTAACACTCCTCATATGGATCCCCAGTCAAACCCCAAAGTCTGCAGTCACTCTATAAAACTGACCCTCACTTGTTACAGCCATAAAATAGCAGGTGACATGACAGACAGTAGCTGGGTATGGTAGTTAGCAGTAAGCTGAGGAAATAAGCATGCATATTTTTCTCCTTGGTTAAGCAGTTGTTTTAGTTGACATACTGCCTAATAACATTTCTGTCACTCTTCAGAGTTAAAACCTGCCAAGTAAGAGCTTTGGTATACTAAGTACAGAAAGTGCTTCACAAGAAAGGCACATCAACCTGTCACAGAATGGAAGTCTTTGGTAACAGTTTTTAGATGTAGATACTGCATCAGTCAAGATGCATCAGCCTGAAAACCGTGACAGCTTATATTCTAGTTATTCTATTTTCCATGTGCTTGATGCTTGCCCTTGTCTAAATTTAGTTTTGGATGCTTGCATTTTCCCCAAACTAAGGTGAGTAGACTTTTTAACCAGTAAACTTTTAACAGATGGCTTAAAAAAATGTTTAGACTGTTCTGCTGGGGCAGTACCAGTGTTCTTTGCTTTCACCTAGGAAGCTCGGATTCAGGAGAGGGCCCAGAGCGTAAGGGATGGATCTTCTAAACCTCAGTTCTGAAGCACAATGAAACAGCATCAAATGTTGGCGGATGTGGCACATTTGGTCTCTGGGTATGGACCTAATGCATACTGCAATCTCTAGACAGAAGAAGAAAGAAGAAAAAATTAGTACTGGATTTGGAGACTTCATTTAATTTTATTTCATTTTTATTAAACATCAGCAAAAATATACATTATGCAATCATACACACAAACAGCAGCATAAAACAATCCTGTACAATACAAAACAGTTGCAGATCTTAAAAGTAGCAAGATCAGTTGATAGTTGATCTTTAAAACAAGAGATTGAGTCACAACCCTTTAGCAAATCAGATAAATTATTCCAGAACTTAATAAATAAATACTCATAAAGGAACTCTTCAAGGGTAGCCTTTCTAAGTGGGAGCTGTAAAACATGCCTCAGCCCAAGGCCCCTACAGTGCAATTCGCATTTAAAGGAGAACTACAGTCAAAACTTACAAAAACGTACAGCATGCTGTACAGTGTTTTGATTAGTGTGAAGTCCTAGTGTGTTTTTTCCTTTGTTTACTGTTAGGAGTTTTTATTCTAAATTTGCCTACTTGTTTTAAGGCCCCAGGGTGTTCTCCATATCTATAAATTTTACTGCCTTTCCTTTTTCCTACTAAGCCTCCTGTCCAGTGAGACAAACATGCATTGGAGACCATTAATTTAGTGAGGGCTGGTTTGAAACTGGACAAACAGTGTGTGTATTATCCTTCAAAATAAATCTATCTTACTGTGCAGCCATCCATGGAATTCTCAACACTCCTCTCACTCTGCAAAACTGACCACTCACTTTTTTCAGCCATAAAATGACTGATTGCATACATAGTTTGTATTTCCAACAGCTGCAGGTCCAAGAGTAGGAATACTGGAATCTTCCCAGGAGAGCCCACATGGTTAACTATGGGACAAGATATTGGGCTTGACTCAGAAAGATCAGCGCAAGCTGTGGTAAATGGCAGCTTGCATCAGTTGCCAGTGTGCCAAGGACCCTTCTTCCAGTTCATGAACGGGTGGGGTACTGTCACCAACGTCCGGCAGCTTGCAGCAAATGTGGCCATGTGGCAACCCCCCCCCCAAAAAAAACGGTACTCTAGAGAGGTTTGCTGGAAGCTGCGGGGCAGTTGGGTGGTATCTGCACTCAGGGACAGAGACCTACCGGGAGGCTGCCAGAGTTGTAGGGGACAGAGCAGTGCATGTGGAGGGCTGGTGGGACACAGATGGGTGACAGAAGGGGTGGCAGCAGCACCCCAATGGGGCTGTATGAGGTCTGTTGCCATGGTAGTATGCTGGGGGGGAGCCTGCATGCTGGGCACCATGGGGGGGTGTTGTCACGACTGCATTACAAAGGGTTCCCTATTTATGTTTTACTGTATGTGGTTTTTGGTTACAGGATTGATGCACTAGACAAATACAATGCCAGAGACTGCGGGCAGTGGCATATGTTCCCTTCTGCCCAGGGAGGGCTCTGGGGGTGTCGCATGGATAGTTAGACCAGCACCTGGCTGGTTTAACTGTCCAAGACTTTGTGCCTTCTGGGAGGGTTTCCTGAATCACCCTGTTGGGGATATGACAGCTTGCATCTACCACAAGCCCCTGTCACCCTTGTGCACCAATACACTTGGCACAGACCTGTGGCAGGGCTGGTCTGTTGCCACGAGGTCCTCGGTTTGGTTGGGGGACCTTCCTGAATCAGGACCTCCACAAGTTGTGATGCAAGGTGCTCCTTGCATCAGTTCTGTTTGACACTGTCACCTTCAGTCCAGCTTTGGAGCTTTTGAATTGAGCCCATTGTCTTTTTGACAAAATATGCATAATCCAGTCTGACCATCTGTTATTAAAAAGATTATTTGGTGATATCTAGGCAGGCCAAAAGGTGAGACAAAACCTCTTTTAGATATATCAGAGAGAGAAGGAAGATCAAACAAGAAATAGTTAGGCTGTAGGTGGGACGGTGGCATACAGGTGGAGGAAGACTATGAGAAGGCAAAAGTATTCAATAGCTATTTCTGCTTGGTCTTCACGGTAGAAGGGGAAACACAGAAACATAGAATGTAATGGCAGAAGAGGACCACCAGGCCCACCTACTGTACCCAATTTCCCTATCTGAAAGTCAGACCTAAGATGCTAGCTTTCTTGGTTAACCTTCCCCCATTCTAGGTTGATAATACCCTTGTGCCTATCCCACACTGTTTTGAATTCCACCACTGTCCTTGCCCCTACCACCTGCCTGGGAGCCTGTTCCAGCTGTCTACCACTCTCTTTCTGTGAAACAGAATTTTTTAATGTTTCCCCTGAGCCTAACCCCCTCTATCTGCATATCATGACCCCTTGTTTTTGAGTGCCTCTTCAGCTGAAAAATGTCACTCACAGGTACTCTGTTTATACCCCTGTGGTACTTGAAGGTCTCAATCATGTCCCCTCTTTTCATTTTTTCCTCCAGAGAGTACATGTTGAGGTCCCTCAGCCTTCATATCACAACTGACTAAGACCCCTCACCATTATTGTTGCTTTCCTCTGGACCCTCTCTACTCTATCTACAGACTTCCTAAGTTATGGTTTCCAGAACTGGACCCCATAACTCAAGGTGTAGCCTCATCAACTGCTTGTACAATGGTATTATAATGGAGTCACGTGATGCTCTAGACCGCTAGCAGCTTTCCTCCAGGATCCTTCTCTGCTTCATTAAACAGCTGATTTTACTATTTTGAAACCTTCGTGAGCCAGTTTACCTTTCATAAGGAACTACCGTGTTCAATCTGGGAGCCATGCTTGTAAGAAATTGCATCATGTCCGAGATGGAGATGCAACAGGAGAGCCCCAAAACACACTCGCCGCAGATGCCCGTTAAACAAGCTAAGCGATCCAGAGAGCCCAGAAAGCTGGCAGCTCCGGTTGCACTTCTACGGCTATTCCGGTACCTTCCCCTTATGGAGGACAGACTCTTGCAAACTCTGAGAACCCCTTACAAACGCCATAAAAGAGCTCACGCTTGAAGTTAAAACAGTCCGCTCTGATCTGGGTGATTTGGGTAGGCGATGTAGAAACCCAAGCCTTTTCCCTGGAGAACTGGAGGGACAGATCGGAGAAAGATGATGTGGCCCTGCGAACAAGAATCAATAAACTGGAAGATAAATTAGAAGACTTAGAAGGGCGCAGTTGCCGAAATAACTATAATTTTCAGCCTGCCCGAGGGAGAAGAAGGGACAGCTCCGATTCTATTTGCACAAAAATTCTTGGAAAGGGTGTCAGGCCCATCACCAAATGGCTCAATATATGTGGGTAGAAAGAGCGCACAGATCACTGTGACCTAAACTCATGGCTGGCAACTCTCCCCGGCCGTTTATGCTGAAACTTTAAAACTTTTTAGACAAACAATTTATCTTGCAGAAGACCAAGGATTTAAAAGAGATTCTCTGGGAGGGTACGAAATTGTGGCTGACACAAGACGGGCCTTTCACCCCGTTATTACTAAGATCATCGCCGTGGGGATCCACTTTAGAATGCAGTATTAACTGACCCAGCTTCAGATTTTCCTGCAGGACCAACGGCGCTCCTATAACACTGCGGAAGAAGCCACATTGGATCTCAAGAAATGCCTGCTAGACTTATTTCGGAACACTTGAAATATCTGTTTCTATATCTGGTAACCAAGTTATTCTTTAGGTGTAAAGCTGTATTAAGCATGGCCACTCTGACAAATATTTCCCTTAGCCTTACACGAACCACTGGTACAAGGGGACTTGGTCTGAATTTTTCGAGCCTCCCCTGAATATTGCAGGACTGCACTTTGGCCAAACAGGTCACTACACTCACCATGGATTGTCTGGTTTGCTGCTTCAATCCAGGATGGTATTTGGGAGGTAGAGGCTACAGCTCATCGGCAGAATCTGTTAGCAGATTACGAGCTTCAACAAGCCTAATTCTTCCCGGATTAAACTCTGGCATACTCCACAACTGTGTTAGCACAACAGGGTAGGCTTCATAACTTGCAGAGGACCTGTCTTGATGGCATCCAGCTTTCATATATTAAGGTACTTTCTCGATTGTTTAAATAACTTTCAGTACTTAGAAAATGCTAGTAGAACTCACTACAGTTTCATATGTTATTCTTGCCGTCCTTTGAACCAGTTCTACCAGATTTGTTAAAGACTGGTAATCTAGAAGGTTTCTAATGTTTGTTACTGTATTTCCTTGTTGCATTTTATATAATGGTGCTTTTTGAGGGAGGGCAGGGAGAGGACCGGGGTTTGGAGCATTTAACTGGCTTTAAGCTGGCAGTATAGCCTATAGGTTAGAGTAATGAGGTGTGAATGAGCTTGGTACTTCCAGCAGACTAAGAACAGGTTTGATTCTCACAACCTCCACTTGCATACTGTGTGACTCTGAGCAAGACATTAAGCAGTGCTCCCAGGTCACCCCTGAAAAGAGGCACTTGTGCCTAGTGGATCTTACCTGGTTACCAAAAACTAAAATAAAAAAAAAAAAACTATGCAGGCTAAGAGTTTCTTGCACTGGAGTGTTGAGGAGGAAGGGGTAGTGTAGGTCATTTACCAGAAGGATGGTTACTTGTTGCATACAGTTAAGTTTTGGATTTGTGGGAGGAAGGGATTGGGATTTATTTTACTGTTTGTAATGAGACATTTTTTTCTTTTTCTTGTGGGGGTTGTGGTTTCAAGTAGAGGGGACTCGGAGGGAGGTGGGGAAGGATGCCACCAGAGGGAGTTTGTACTTATACTCATTTGGTTCCCGCTTTTGTTGTGGGTATTATAGGTCCATTAGCTCCTTTTACCTTGGGTATATCTTAAACATTGTGGTCCTTAACTTCTGTCGAGGAATGTGAAAGGAGTACAATCCCTACTAAATGGGCCAAGATCTTCTTACATTTAAATAAGCTACAAGTTGACATTGCATTTTACAAGAGACTCACTCACACCCTCCCAGACCATCCTGTTTAGGAGGTCTTGGGTGGGACACACCTCTGGGGTGGGACTTGGCACTCAGTAGAGGGGTGGCCATCCTAATTGCTCGGAGACTCCTGCTCTGCCTCCTTCATTAAACATCAGACCCCAGTGGACATTTTGCCTTTATCAGAGTTCTGTTAGGCCATTTGGAGGTAGTCTTAGGAACTATATATGGCCTTGATGTAGAGGACCCGGGTTCTTTACTAACCTTATGTCGGTCTTGTCTCCTGGTGCTCCTTACCTATGCTCATTGGAGGAGACTGAATCTGGTCCAGTGCAATGTCCTGGATAAATCCAGGGGCCCTGTCAACCCCTATCACCTGGTCAGATAGCTATTCAAGAATTCATGAACTTGACCTGCTTGATAGACCCTTGAGAGCCCTTAACCTGTCTGTCAACAGTACTCCTTTCACTCTCCCACATAATTCACTCTCAAGGATTGACTATTTTTGTTGGACTCTAGTGATTTACCCAGTGTAACTTTGTGTTATTACCCTGCAAAAGTCCTTTTAGATCACCATTCAGTTTTTCTGCAACTGAATTTAGCCCATTCTTTGTCTAGAGATAAAGTGTGGATCATTAATAACCAGCTGCTCAAACACCAGGACTCAATACAGCGTATTCAGCAGTTTGTCGCCAACTTTATGACTTTTAACTCCCCCTCAGTGCCTAAACTCGACATCTTGTGGGGCTCCTTAAAGTGTGTGCTCAGAAGTGAAATTATTAAAATATTGGTGAGGTGAAAACAAACCTCAGCAAACTTAACCTCTCTGATATCCCGCATTGAACACTTAGAGACAAGTATATCAACATCTTCCCCTTCATCAGAGTGGGAACTGTTAGAACAACTTAGATTTCAGTACAACAAACTATTAGGAGAGAAGGCAGAGCATATGATATTATGCTTAAAAGTGAAATATTTTGATCAGGGGGAAAGGCAGGGAAACTACTGGCTCTCCGTCTTAAATCTCAGGTGGCAGACAAAATCGTTCCCTCCATACGGGATAATTCTGGCCACTTAGTGACATCTCCCCGGGATATAGAAGAAGCTTTCAGGGGTTTTTTTTCAACAGTTATACACCCCTCCTTCCATTCCCCTCAATCTGGCACAATTTGAATCCTTCCTTCAAGACCTCCAGCTTCCCAAACTGATGGAATACCAACAAGCAATATTGAAAGCCCCCCTGACACTTTTAGAAATTTCCCAAGCAATAGATTCCCTTGCCAAAGATAAGGCTCCCAGGCCGGATGGTTTTACCACAAATTTTTGTATGGCTCTTAAAGAACATGTAGCCCCTATTCTCCTCAATATGTATAATCACATTTTTAAAAAGGACATATCTGACTTTTCACTGATTTCCACTTCCATTGTGGTTATTCCCAAACCAGACCGTGACCCTCTGTTGCTTATTAATTATAGACCTATCTCACTCACCAATGTGGATCTCAAGATTCTCGGTAAAATACTTGCAAGTCGGCTTGGCCTAGTATGGGAATCACTGATCAGTTGAGAGCAGGTCGGATTCGTCAAGGGTGGAGACTCTCATCAGACCACCTCCGGAAAATGTCATATCTTTTCTAGGCATCCAGGGCTCTTCCCAGCCCTGCAGCACTTTTATCCCTGGATGCCAAGAAAGCTTTTGACAGAGTCTCTTGGGACTACCTGTTTACTCTTCTCCCCAACTAGGCATTCCTGGTGAATTCATACAATGGATCAAGGTCTTGTATTCTCCCCAACCGCATGAGTCATCTGTAATGGTATGTTATCCCAGTTTTCCTTGTACCAGGGCACCAGGTAGATGCCCTTTATACCTTTTTATATAATCTTTTAGAGCCCCTCATTAAGAAGATTAAATCCTTCCCTCAGGTTACTGGTATCCTAATTAACAAGACGGACTTCAAACCTTCAGTTTATGCTGATGATATCCTCCTTCATCTTTCTTCTCCGTCTACTTCACTCCTTTTGCATTACAGATAATCTCTCAGTTCAGGGAATTATATAATTACAATCTTAATCTTACTAAATGAAATTATGCCCTAAATAATAGAATGTTTAAAGCAGAATTAGACCACTTAGGTTTAGCATGGAGGAAATGTAAACTTAAATATTTAGGAATCTTTCTCAGCACCTCCCCAGCAGACTTAAACACTATAATTTAGATGCTATTATTTCCCATATCAAAGTAGATCCGGAACGTTGGTCCCTTCTTTCTTTCTCTCTATGGGGCAGATTAAATGTTATTAAGATGAATATTCTTCCTGGTTACTTTATCCCCTTCAGATGTACAACTGGTCACTCCTCAATCCTGGTTTGCGTAGCATACCTCCTGGCCTCCTTTTTATGGCGAGGTAAGACAGCCTATAGGGCAGTTTCCAAACTTATGAGAAATAAACTGGATGGTGGTCTCCAGATTCCAAATTTTATAGGTACTACTTAGCTCTTCATTTTAGTAGACTTTCAGACTGGCTTGGTCGATCAGAAGGGGAGCATTATATGCCACAATGGGTAGATATAGAATGTTCCTTATGCTCAATGTCTGGTATAAATTTCAGGGCCCTTCCTTCCATATCCAGAAAGAAGTTACCTCCTCCCTCTATGAGATATTCCTTAGGAGCCTTTTACAAACCCACTCACAACTGTGTTCCCTCTTGAAAATCTCCCTAGTAAGGACTCCTTCAGCCCCTTGTGGGAAAGCAGAACTTGTGTATAGCAGGAAAGGTTATATCCAGACACTTCTGGGTCAATACAGGAGTAGAAACAGTTCAAAAATAACTTTGACGGCAAACTGCTTCCTTCAAATAGCAAGAGAACTTGTTCACTGGCCTGCCTCATCCTGCTTTAAATATTTTCAAATTACTGAAATGCTTTTGCAATTTTTGGCTCTGGCCATTGCAAAGATCCAGTAAATACGTTGATACAACTGTTAGTATCTTATGCTGCCACCTCCCATTCAGTGTCATATTATTACCGCTCCCTACAAACATTTTTTGCTGTGAAGGAGGGGCCTAGGGTATATGGTTGGGTCCAACTTCTCCCCCCGGTTTCATCTTCCAGGAACTGGTCCCATATCTGGGAACATACGTATCAATTTATTCTTTGGAATCAATACCACTTCATGCAATTCTATATAATTCACAACCTATACTATACTCCAGTGCGATTGAATGGGATGGGTCGTCTACATAGTGAGCTATGTTCCAGATATGGACAGGAACCTGGTTCCATATATCATATTCTTTGGACATGTCTAAAGGTCACTCCCTTTTGGAATTCCATCCGTACTCATCTGGACCCCTGTTGGGACTTGCAGATGCCTTTAGGCCTGGAATTTGCATCTTAGGGGACTTCTCTGTTTTTTTTAATAGGTATCCAGAGACCTTGTATGGCCTGATTTCAGCCTGTGCCAAGAAAGTTATTTTGCGGCACTGGCTAGATCAAGTTATCCCCCAATTCCTGGAATGGTATAGGGAAATCCTGTCCACTTTACAGGCCGAATATCAAGTCGCAAACCTTTCTAGGTGCCTTTCCAGGTATAAGATGACTTGGGAACCACTGCAAACCTTGTTAACTATATAGGACCAGATATCTCTGGTCTCCACTAAATTTTATTTAATGTGTATGTCATCTATAACACCCCCACATACTTATGGATGAGAATCTCAATCCCTGGGAGAGGAACCCATGTGTGCACCAATATTCCCCTTGGTGGTGGGGAGGAGGTAGGAATGGGGAAAGGGTATGGGGGGGTTGGTAGTTATAGAAAAGTCTGGACAACACCCCTGTAATTAGTAGAGTTATTATTTCATGTTCTGTCTCTTTAAATTGGCTTTATGGTTTTAGGTTGTACTCCTGGAACCTGATTTGTACCAATGGATATGGATACATGTGATGTTGCACTTGCACTTCAGCTCTGCTTTATCCCTGAATAAAGAATAATAAATTTGAAAAGAAAATGGCATTACAACCTCTCTTCCTGCTAGTGATCCCCCTACCAATACATCCCAACATTCTACTGGATCTCACCACTGACCTCTCGCATTGCTTTGCCACCTTGAATTCCCATGAAATTATTATAGCAAGGTCCCTTCCTAGCTTGATGCCTCTCGGACTTGCCTCCCATCCTGTACTATACCTCCTTTTTTTCCCTACGTGCATAATCTTGCACTTTTTTGTATTGAAGGATAGCTGCCACTCCCTTGACCAGTCTGCCAGTTTATGCAGATCCTTGTGCATTTTTTCAGCCTCCTCCAGATTATCAACTCTATTGCAGATCTTCGTATCATCCGCAAATAGACATACCTTCCCCTCCCGCTCTTCTGCTATGTCTCCTATAAAGATGTTAAACAGGAGCAGACCCAGCGCCGACCCCTGTGGAACCCCACTAGTAACCATGCCCTCTTTTGAAGGCACCCCATTTACGATGACCCTTTGCCTTCTTCCCCCAAGCCAGCTTTCCACCCACCTCACTATCACAGGACCCACCCCTAGGCACCTCATTTTATGCTAGAGTCTTCTATGTGGCACGGTGTCAAATGCCTTGCTAAAGTCAAGATACGCAGTATCCACAGTTCCCCCCTCCTGATCCATTACCCTGGTGACTAAATTAAAGAACTCTGTCATGTTCATTTGACACAACCTGTCCTCCATGAACCCATGTCACCTATGGTCCTGCAGGCCACTGACTTCAAGGTAGCTAGTGATTCTTTCCTTTAGCATTTTTTCCATGCGCTTTCCCAGCACCGATATTAAGCTTACTGCTCTGTACTTGCTTACCTCCTCCTTGTTCCTTTCCTTGTGGAGGGGGACCACATCTTCCCTCCTCCAGTCATCTGGAACCTCCACCATTTCCAAGGATCTGTTGAAAAGTCTAGCAAGTGGCTCCACTATTACTTTACTTAGCTCCCTCAGTACCATTTGTTGTACCCCATCTGGGCCCTTGGCCTGGTCCACCTTCAGCCCCTCTAGTTCCCTCAAGACTTCATCCCCCCTGGAACGGACTGGTGTCCCACCCTTTTCCCTGGTCCAACTTCCTTCTCCTTCACTCTCTATCGTGAACACAGAACAGAAATAGTCATTTAATATGTCTGCCTTCTCTTGGTCATCTTCTACCACCCCCCCACCTTTGTCTTTTAGCCTGACTATCACCCCCCTCCTTTGTCTTTCTCCTCTCACTCACATAATGGAAAAATGTTTTATCCCCCTGCTTGACTGAGTTAGCTGTTTTCTCTTCTGTCCTTGCCTTCACTTTCCTGATCTCTGTTTCTGCTTCCTTCTGCCTTTCCTGGTATATGACCCTATCTTCCTCCCTCTGTGTCTGCTTGTATCTCCTGAATGCACACCTCTTTGCCCTAACCTTTTCTACCACTCCTCTGCTGTACCATAGTGGCTTCCATTTTTTCTGTTTTTACTGACCTGCTTGACATAGAGGTTTGTGGCATCTAATATGCCCCTTTGTTACTTCCACTTTTCCTCCATCCCTGTCAGTTTCTCCACCCCTGCCAGTCACCCATTCTCCTAAAGTCTGTGCACCTGAAATCAAGTAACTTCACCTTTGGTCTGACGACCTTCAGCAGCAGTTTCCACCGTGAACCAAATGGTGCTGTGGTCGCTCATGCCCAGGCTCTCTTCCACTGATACCCCTCCCACCCTGTCTCTGTAAAAATCAGGTCTAGGATTTCTCGTTCCCCAAGCTGCCTCATGAGTGCCCCTGCAGGAGTCAATATCCTATTCCTGGTAGATGCCGCTGATGGGGTGCTCTACTCTACATCCGGCATGTTGAAGTCCCCATCAACAGCACCTCCTGCTGTTTGCCATCCTCTGAATTTCCTCCAACATTGCCCTATCCACCTTCCCTTCCTGTGCGGGTGGTCTGTATACTACGCCAGTGCATATGGCGTCCCCTTTTTATGTTTCTAAAGATACCCATATAGCTTCAGTTCCCTCCCATCTGCCCAGAATTTCTGTGGCCTTTATGTGTTCCATCACATATAGTGCCACACCCCCCTTTCATGCCCTTCCTGTCCCTTCTGAATAGCACATACCCCGGTACTGCCATGTACCATTCCTGGCCATCGTAGCCCCATGTCTCCATAATTCCCACAGTGTACAGGTCTGCCTCTGCCATGACTGCAGCCAAGTCAGGGATTTTATTCGCTAGGCTCCTGGCATTGGTACACATGGCTTTCCTTGCACTGAACCTACTCTTCTGTCCCCCCCCCACATTGGTACTCCTCCTCCCTCCATGCCCCGAGGTGTTTTTCCTCCCCCTCTTTGCAGTTGAAGGAAGTGGGCCAAGGTTAAGGAGGAGGGGAAGGGAGGGAAGGCACAGGTGTTGACCCGAGCCTGTTCACAGAAGGCAGGGTAAGGGAGGAGCTAGGTAAGTTATGGGTGGACAAGGCTATAGGCCCAGACGCCCTATATCCTAGGGTGCTCTGGGAGTTGAGGGAAGAGCTGGTGGCACCATTGACAAGGTTGTTCAGCTTGTCACTGGACATGGGACTAGTGCCTAGGGATTGGAGGAGAGCAGACGTGGTACTGCTACACAAAGGTGGCAGCAGTGAAGAGGCAGGAAATTATCATCCAGTCAGCCTCACATCGGTGGTGGGTAAAGTGATGGAGGTGCTGGTCAGAGAGAGGGTGATAAGTTACCTAGAAGAAGAGATGCTGCAGAATTTATTTGTTTATTTAGTTTTTGTTGACCGGGTAAGTGCACTAAACAAATCCTGCCTATTTTCAGGCACAACCCAAGGGAGGGGATACAGATGAATGCCAACTGACCTTGAACCAGATTAAGCTGTTGGTGGTATTTTTTTTTTAGTGAATGAGGGAAATTTGGCCGGGACACCGGGGAAATTCCCCTACTCTTTGGTAGGAGGCACTGCTGCAGTCAGTCATGGTGACAGTCGGTGACGACTCGGTGAAGGAGATGGACGTGGAGGAGGCAGGAGGATTCGTTCCACCTCCTGCTTCTCAATTACCTGAACGGAGCTAGTTTAAAGACCTGTTTTGTGAGTCCCATATGGAGAATGATGTGCCACTGAAATCACTCAAGATTTGGAAGACAATGAATTTCTAGCCTTAGAGTGTCAGAACGCCGACTATTGGATGTCATTACCCAGCAAGAGGCTTTATTGGTGAAACAAACTGCTCTCAAGGAAACTCGGTGTTCAGCAAGTATACCAGCTGCTCATATTTGGGTAGAGGAGGAAATTTTGGACGATGAGCTAATTCATTCTTCACAACAGAAACAGTCTCCTTTAAAGGATACTCCTCTTATCAGCCCAAAACATTTGGCAGTAGAGCCTTCTGAAGCATCAAATTTACTGCTGTCAAAACTGACTGCACAGCTGATTCCGAACGCTGATGTGGCAGCATCAAAGGCCTTGCAGGATGAGTCAGCCTGTGATGCCACATGCCAGATTTTGACCTCTTCAAATGAACCGTCCACCTCTGAGGTGATTAAGCAGCCTGATAATGAAAAGCCATGGTCTGCGGACCCCACTTTGTTGGCTGCAGGGTGGGAAAAAACAACTGATGGCAAACGCTGGGTTTCAGGTACATCCTACATTACAATCTCCACATCTGTGGGACAGACTAGAATACCTGTCTCTGATAGTATTTCACCACCAAATTTGCCCAACTCACTCCTGATTGAAAACCTTTACCTGACCAACCTGAGTCCCTTGTTCCAGATGCTCCTTTAAGCATTAAACCTGACAAACCTCAGAAATCTTTTGCCCTTATTTCATCTACCTGTGACCCCTGCTAAACGTTACAATGCTCTATGTTTACTCTATAAAGGAGGCTTAGACTGTGTTCCAGATCGTATCTATGTGGGAAAAATGCTGATAAAAGACTCATTACGTTTGTTTGCAACTGAAATATGTGCCCTCATCCATGTGTCAGGCGAACACACTTTGATATTAGCTTCAAGACCGCAAATTATTTGGAGCGTTTTTGGAAAAATATAGTGAACTTCAAAACTCTCCCTTGTGGACCCTTTGAAGCAATACCTCTGATAAAGCCAGCAATAAAATTTGTAACTTGTGCTATTTCGTAATAAAGGGGTTAGTGTAACTGATCTAACTTATTGGGTGAAACAACTGTACTGTTCTGGAAGGACCTACTGCTATTTTTGAAGTGAGCATTATTGGACTGGGGCTGGAAATTCAAAGTTTTGCTTTCCTCCACAAGTGATGGTCTAAAGCATTTGCCAAATTCCTTTTTCTTGGGCGTGATAGGGGGTCTTGTTTTATTCAGGCCAACTGAAGGCCTGTTATAAATGTGGCTCAGAAGGTCATATGAGTAGCGTTTGCAATAAAGTAAGATGTTCTCTCTGCAATGAATTAGGACATGTTAGTAATAACTGTTTAAATGAAATTATTTGTAGCTTATGTGATAAAACTGGCATTCCTATCAAAGCTGTTCATGGGCTGCTCATAACTCGAATCCTGGAGGAGATTGTAAGGAGCAGCGACGGCTTATTGCAGTTGCCCAACGACGACAGTCTGGACCTATGCTATCCTCTCCTTCCTCCCCGCCTTACCCCCACTTCCCACTGACTGTGACCTCTCCAGCAGTGGTAGTAGAATCATGAACAGACCCTTAGTGGACTTGTCTCACGCTCCCACAAATTATCAGCCACAGGTTAGCAAAGATGATTTGGAAGTAGAATCTCTGCCAACTGTAGAAGTCCATGAGGAAGCCATGCCCCCCCCATGGCATATGCTGCCAGAAAAGGCATTCTGGCTCGTAAAAGATCTGAGAAACCATCCCCGGCCTCAAAATTAGCCAAAATACAGACCATTCCCCTTCAAAATTGATACCAGACTCTCCCTACTGCAGATAGTGACTCTGAAATACTTTCAGACTTCTGTTCTGTGGTAGGAGATGGGGAGGTGGAGCAAACTGAAACACCTCGAACCACCCCTCTTACTGAGTCTGCAGGGAAAAAAAACACCTCATGTTAAACTAAAAGCTAGACTGGGTACTAGAAGTAGGGTTAAAAAAATGATGGCTTCTTATTTCTTTTATCTTTGTATGTCTCTTTTTTTTACCTCAGTAAATGTAAACAGTATTAAGAGCCTGAGGAAAAGAAATGCTGTTTTTTCTGCTTTAAATCTTCAACAATCAGGTGTTTATTTTCTACAGGATACAAGACTGCACACTGTGCTAGATATTCATAATGGTACTACTGCTTGATACGAAGGGCCTTCTTTTTGGTCAATAGATACAGACCAATGCTCGGGGGTAAGGATTTTGTTTAAAGGCATTGAATATACATGTTCTAGACTGCTGGATTTGGTCCCGGGAAAAGCTTTACTTTTAGATGTTTGTGTTCAGGGGACTTTATATCGACTCATTAATATCTATGCAATGCAATCTAAAGCTGATAGGGTGTCACTTTTTAAATGAATACAGCCATACTTGCATACTGCACAACAAGTAATTTGGGGGGGATTTCAATTGTGGATTGGAGAAAAGAGATAGAGGATTACAGACTACAACCTTGAAATCATATTGCGATTCTAACTGTTTAAAGGACATACTCCAAAAGGCAGACCTAGTTGATGTTATGTTTTATCACCTTAAAAAATTGTACCGACTTTCTGTAAAGGTACACTATCTACTAGAGCTTATTTTTTTCTTTATCTCCCAACATTCCTTTTTTTCTACAGCTAGAATTCAGGCTGTGGAATATTCTGATCATTCCTTACTTTGTTTTGAACTAGGACAAAGGGTTCAGATGAGGAGGGCTTGTGGAAATGCAATTTTCATTATTGAGTAAAGAATGCTATCACATGCAATTACATAGAGGATAATGTATGGTCCTCTATCAGTAACTGGTCAGTTAACTGTCGAGAGGTTGCCAGGGCGACCGTGTAAACCTCAAGAGCGAAGCTCGAGAGGTTTACGTCGCCATGGCAACCTTGAGACGGTTAACATTGACCGGTTGCCAAAAGAGGGACCATACATTTTTATAGTGTATGGTCCCACATAAAAGGCTGCTTACTTTTTGCTAACTAGTCACCGTGAGCGTCTCATTCCTTCCTAACCGCTGCTGTTCATCCGTCGGTTCCCGCTGAAAAAAAGCGCGCATCATGCTCAGACCAATGGCTGTTGTTAACCTATCGATGTGGACGTAGCATCGCTAGGTTAACAACATGTCTACGCTACATCGATAGTTAACAACCTTAGGAAATGATGATTTCTAAGGTTAACAGCGTTCTACCATACATTATAGTATTTTTAATCTGCAAAAAACAGTATTTTGTTTATATAATTCACCGTACAATGGTGGGAAGATCTAAAGAAAGAATTGATTATTTTACTAAAAGTTTTGAGTAAGAAAGACAAGGACATACGTTATTTAAAACATCTACGTGATAGACAACAACTACAATTCTTAATTTCCCTATCATATACCTCTACACATGACTATCGTACCCAGATTTCACATTTTAAAGAACATATGTTAAAATTTCATCAACAAAAAGCTGCTGTTTTAGCCTTTCCGAAACGTTTTAATTTAAAAGGAGCACTTTCTACTATTGTCCGTATGATATTTGTAAACAATGGGCTCAGTCAAAAAGAGTAGATAGTTTAAAAGATTCTTTAGGACATATACACAATGCACATCAAGAAATGATGGATCTTGTATATACTCATACAAAATCTACTTTTCCCCAAAATGACATAGAGTTGGATTGATTCCACGAATTTCTGGGACATTTTAAGATTCCTGAGTTCCCGGTTACCTTAACTCAGGACCTACTAAAAGATATCCATTTTTCTGAAATACAACAGGCTGTCAAGTCTATGCGGTCAATAAATCTCCAGGGAAAGATGGCTTGACTACTGAAGTTTACCGGCTTATTGCAGACATTTTGGATCGGGAATTGGCCCAAGTTTTTTCTTGTATGTTACAGACTGCATTACCCTTTAATATGGTACAGGGCTCCCTGGTTTATATATATAAGACTGGAGATTGGCATCTCTTGACTAACTGGAGACCAATTTGTCTTTTAAATACAGATTTCAAGCTACTGGTGAAGATTTTAACTGTAAGGTTGCAACAAGTGGCAAATTATGTAATTAGTCCAGCACAAGCATGCTCAGTAAAACATTCAAATATTTTGGAACATCTCCTTTTACTGAAAGAAATAACTACTAGAAGTACAAAGAAGGAAGTTGAGGGCTTCTTGTGCTCCCTAGATCAAAGTAAAGCCTTTGACTCTATTAGTCATTGTTATATGTGGGAAGTTTTGAAATGTTATAATGTCCCGGGGAAGTTTATACAGTGGATTGAATTAGTGTATGAATCTGCTACTGTCACTCCTTTAGTTAATGGCTATGTTGAGCCATTAGTCTCTGTACATAGGGGAGTTCGGCAAGGTTGTCCCCTTAGCCCACTCTTCTATGTTTTTGTATCGACCTTTTATTGAGGTAATGTAGTGCACATTCTGGAATCAGATCTCAGCAGGTAGGGAATTTACAAAGTCCTGCATGGTGTATTGCATTTGTGGATGATTTATGCCTTCTTTAATCAGATGTACAGTCCATTTCTTTGGCAATTGTTGTATGTACTGCTTATTCTTTTGCTTCAGGAGCAAGTTTAAACATGCCTAAATGTCAAGGTATATATTTAGGAACACGACTACAAACTGGCTCCCTGATTTCTGGTATTCCCATTTTTTCTCATCCTATTAAAATTTTAGGATTGTTATGGGGTTTAAGCAATTTAAATTTTTTGAATTTGACTTCCAAAATAGACCTTGGAAATAGAATGGTGTCACAGTGGAATACCTGTAAAATGGATAAAAAGAAATGTGCGATGTTGATAAAGACAAAACTGTTACCTCAGTTTCTTTATGTTTGTGAAGTATTCCCCCCCCAAAAAAAAAAATTGGAAGCTAGTTTACTGAGTTTATTTTTTTGGGCAGTGTGGGGTAGTAGGTTAAATCCTATAAAAAGAAATATTACCTACTTACCTTACTCACATGGAGGGTTAAATATGGTTAACCCATTAGTGTTTTTTATTGTATGTTTTTTTATATAGCTTTTTGGCCTTTAGTGGTTAATGAGGATAAGGTTTGGGCTTCATATTTTTATGATGCTAGTCAACAATGGTTTTCTATTTGGAAAGGGTCAAGGGCACCCATTTGAGACAAGATCTTATACTCCCTAGTTTCTATAGAGAAATATTTGTAAAATTACAATTATGGGGAGTCTCTAGTTGCATGATACTTGGCACTACCAGAAAACAATTGTACCACAGTATCTTTACCGCCCATTTTGTTGAAAAAATAACTTTTCCTCACCGACCTTTACATTTGCAAGACACTCATCTGTCTTTATTGATGGAGAAAAGGGTTCCAAGACATCTGTGGGATTTCCATTGGCTTAGTTGCCTTGGTAAGATTAATGTAAAAAGTAATTAAAAGCACAAACAGCACACTGAACGGGGCTGTATAAGGCCTGAGTGTATGTCAGCAGGAGAAACTATTGAACATTTATTTTTTTTGTGTTCATTTATAAAGCCGTTTTGGTCAACATTAGTGAGTTCTTGGTCTGTAGCTATATTTTCTCTTATGACATCTGAAGAATTAATGTATGGTATTTACCATTCTGGTTGGCAACAGTTTCATAATGGTACATTGAATATTGTTTGTTTAGTTTTAAAATGGTATATATGGACTGCCAGATGTGGTTTTATGCTACAACAAAAAAATACTCCTCTTGCAGTTATTATTCAGAATGTTATTAAAGAACTAGTTAATATTTTTCAGAACGAATGTATTATATTTCCACAACATGTTCTAGAAGCAAACTGGCGAAACATGCCTTGGATTACTATTTCTGATTTTCCTGTAACATGAAGTTGGTTTGATTTGTTCTTTTGACAGTTTGTATATTTCTTTTGTCTGATTTGTAATTTCAATAAATTCCCTACTCTTTTCGATAAGTGCCATGGGATCTTTAACATCCACCTGAACTACCACCAATCCAGGCAGATGGGACCTCGGTTTAACGCCTCATCCAAAAGACGGCACCTCAGAAGTGCAGCACCCCTCTCATGCTGCACTACAGTGTCAGTACTGGGATTTTAACCCAAGTGCCAGATGTGGGAACTGAACCCACTGCCCTCTGATCTCCTGGCATCAGATGCGAGTGTGCTGCCTACTGAGCCACTGACACTGCTATAATGATAGAAAGATAGGCAGCATGGCTTCACTGCAGGAAAGTCATGCCAGATGAACCTCATTGAATTTTTGATTGGATAATGAGGGTGGTGAACCAGGGAGGGTGGTGGATGTGGCCTACCTGGATTTCAGGAAGGCCTTTGGCTGTGTACATCACAGAAGGATTGTCAATAAGCTGAAAAGCATGGGGGTGGGGCCAAAAATAACAAGATGGGTGGAAAATGAGCTGAGGGACAGAAGCCAGAGGGTGGTAGTAAATGGGGTGTACTCTAGTGAGGGGACAGTGACAAGCAGGGTGCCCCAGGGGTCAGTGCTGGTGCTGCAGTCCCTTACTATTCAATAAATTTATTGGAGACATAGCTGAGGGACTGGAGGGGAAGGTGTGCCTATTTGCTGACGATACAAAGATCTGTAACAGGGTGGACACTACGGGGGGGTGGAGGCAATGTGAAGGGACCTGAAGAAGTTAGGGGAGTGGTAGGAAGCATGGCAACTGGGATCTAATGCCAAGAAGTGTACAGTAATGCACATAGGACATAATACTCTGCAGGCCAAATACACACTCAGGGGAGGAAATAAAGGCATCAAGGCAGGAAAGGGATCTGGGGATTATAATTTCAGATGACTTCAAGGTGGGGAACCAGTGCAGGAATGCAGTGGGCAATGTAAATGGAATTCTGGCATGCATTAGGAGATGTATAATGAGCAGGAAGAGGGAAGTACTTATACCCCTCTACAAGTCCATGATGAGGCCTCATCTGGAGTATGGGGTCCAGTTCTGGAGACCCCACCTGTGAAAGGAGATAGATGGGATGGAGAGGGTTCAGAGGAGGGCAATAAAGATGGTGCAAGGCATGCATCGGCTGTCCTATAAAGGAAAGGCTGAGAGAGCTGGACCTGTACTCACTGGAGACTAGAAGGGAGAGGGGTGACACGATTGAAATGTTAAAATACGTGAATGGGATTAAGAGGGCAGCTGAAGGGAGCCTCTTCAAGAGGAAGAGCATGGATGGAACAAGGGGCCATAGTCTGAGGTCGGAGGGGGGGAAATTCAGGGGCAGTTTAAGGGCACATTATTTCACTAAAAGGGTGATGGACCCCTGGAACCGTCTGCCGGTGGAGGTGGTGGCAGCTGAAATGGTGGGGATATTCAAGAGGGCATGGGACAGCCATAAGGGATTAGTCGGAGAGAAGAGTGGGGTGGGGCAGGGAGGAGTGGGCATGTGAACGGGGGGAGCAGACTCAATGGGCCACTTGTGTCCTTTTTCTGCCAACAGCTTCTATGATTCTATGATTTGATTCTATGCTTCATTTGGTGTGTGATTATACTGCAAACTCTAAAACATTTTCTTTTTTTTTTTCACTTAAATTTTTATTAAGGCACAAATGAATACCAGTACAATGTAGAGCATCCAATCATGCATTAACAATAACAACCATACTGATACACAGAGCAATGAAAGTTGTAGTATGACCTTTTTGATTTTTCTCCTTGTAGGTGGATGATGAATGAGAGTTCAAAAGGAAAAAGAATCCAATGCATCGCTAAATGTCCAAAACATACAGCGTTTCCACGAATGTAAACTACTGTAGACAAAATTGTCCATCAACTGATTTCAGTCCGTATGAAGACAATTAAAATGTGATAGCTCTGCACTGTTTTCATTAATAAATGTCCAAACAGCATAGTATCAGTATGAAGAGAAAAATTAAAGAAAGAACAGATCATCCATAACTTTAACAGTCTATGCTGGGAAAATAAAATAAATAAGAGAAAGAGTGATAAACTGACTTTGTGTGTGGTGTGCTTCTATGACCCCTAGGTAGTACTTTTACAAGACATGAGTAGAGCAACGAGTCAGCTATAAGAAAGTACAGGGACTAATTAAATCTGAATATGAATGTGAATGTAGTGGGATGGTGCGGTGAGGAGCTACTCCTCAACACCCCCCATGCACCATGCAGCAGTCTATTCTGGTTCACTGCCTAGCTGTGAGTCTGGATTTCCCTCCTTAACCCTCCCACCAAACCCTCTTGCTCCATTCCCAAATGCCATGGCCTCCACATTTCCATGATTTATCTAAGTGGAGCCTGAGGGTAGCTGTGATTCCGGCCCATGATCTCCAGTTCCTTCACTTTCCTTACCCAGAGTGCTACTGTCGAAGGCTCAGCTGATAACTAGGTCAGGGTAATACATTTAAGTGCAGCCACTCTAAGCACATGGTACAGTCATCTAGTTGGTTTAGACATGAGAAGTAGGATCCTGTTGTGGATACCTAAAATTAAATAGGAAAATCTGAGGGAGGGATAACCCAAGAATTTGTTGTATATGTATCAACTGTCAAAAGATTGTAATAGGGGCAACTCCAAAAATGTGATAGTGAGATCCTGCCATACCACAATTATGACAGCAGAGGGAGGAGTATGTTTTATTTTTATTTATTTATTCAGAATTCAGAAAATACCTTTGAGTCAGAGACTCATTTACAAAGGTTCCACGTCACATAGATGGGACAAAACAGTAATAAGGTAAATACAATGCAGGAAACAGAACAAGCAAGTTACATGGCAATAATACAATTAAATACAGTTAAAGGCTCACAGGCAAGTTTTATTTTTCTGGTGCTCAATCCCAGAGGCTCTGGGCACCATACAAAACCTAATAAATTTGCATCACCTCATAAAACGATGCAAAATATAAATTAAGATCAGCAGCATTAAACGCAAAATAAAATAGGTTCAGGAAATAAAAGAAGGGCAATTAAGCAGGAGAGATTCTCAAACTCAGCCCACCTGGTCAGGGAAAGCCTGACTGAACAGGTGGGCCTTGAGGTGGGCCTTAAACACCTCAATCGAAAGGGCATCTCGAACAGCTGGACAGTGCAAATCCCACAGGATGGGGCTGCGACAATGAAAGCTCTGTCACTGGCATTTTTTAGCCTCATCCTGGGAATCACTAGCAGGCCCCTCGAAGAGGAATGGAGGGACCTGACCAGCAGCCAGTGCAGCTCCCACAGCACCAGGGTGATGTGGCCAAATTTAGGCTGCTCCACCAACAACCTGGCTGCTGCATTCTGCACTAGCTGCAGCCAGTGGAGGTACCCCCCTGAGACCCCGAGGTAGAGTGCATTACAATGGTGAAGCCTAGACAACACAAAAGGCATGTACCAATGTGGAATGGTCCATGGGTGGCATAAGGGGCTTAAACCTGGTGATGTTTCTTAGATGGTAAAAGCTGAAGCCAAAATGCTGAGTAACAACAGGGGTTCTAAAAAAGCGCACCAACAACTTCCACTGAAATTCTCCACATGATGGAGAAGATGTTCTGTGCCAACCTTGTTGCAGTTCACAGAGCCAGTCTTGCATAGCAATATTATGATTTGTTTCACTTTCCAATTTTAGTTGGATCTGATCCGTGCTCTGTGAAAATTGTGCAATTATCAGGGTATATATCTGTGAAATGGGTTGCACCTTCACATTCAGTGTAATCCAGTTATAAAAGAGCTCCCCTACTTCTGCCAGGGGTCTTTGTAACCATTGTAAGTGGGTAGATTGTTGAATAAGATGCTGTACTTGAAGAAAACAGAAATGATCTTCTCATAGTAGCCCATATTTTTGTTGTAGATAAGAAAAAGTGGTGCATGTCCCTTGATGTATAAAGTGAAAAATCTGGTAAGGCCCTTGATTTCCCAAAATCTATAACCCTGATCAAGATTAGGAGGAGCAAAGGATTCATGGTGTCTAATAAGAGCTAGTGGGCTAATACCCTTGGGCACCCCCAAGCATCTACGGAGCTGAATACAAGATTTCAAAGTGTGCCTGGTCCGTGGGTTTGTTACCCTGCTAAGTAATTGTGATGATATGGAGGCTGTGGGTAGTGCCCAAAGTGGAAACTCCAATAGTTGGTCTGCCTCCATTGAATACCACCCAGCCTCCACCATCTGTTTTGCCAGGAGTACAGCCAAGAGGCTTGAGCTGCCAAATAGTATTTACGGGGTCAGTATACTGTAAATGATAAAAAAGCCTTGGTCTCTTTCTCTGTCAAAGAATTCTAGAAATAATGGAATCCAAATCCTTCCAGAAAGGAAGTGGAGGGAGAAGGAAGTGTCTGAATTAAGAAAAGTAGTCTAGGGAGGACATTCATTTTATAGAATGTATGCTCCTCATATAACATCAGAGGAAGAAGCTTCCATCGAGCAGTATCTTGTTTGAGGGTATTAAGCAATTTTGATAGTTACTGGTAAACAGCTTAGTGATATTAGCAGATATCTGAATACCTAGATATCGAAAGTATTACGGGGCCCATGCAAATGGAAACTGTGCCCAAAATTCTGTGGGAGGGGTACCACTAATTACCATAGCTTCTGATTTGTTGAGGTTGATCTTATATCCCTTCAACTGGTGAAATCTGTTTATGGTATCTAAGAGGGACTGGAGGGAGTTAACTGGGTCACCTACAAAGAGAAGGGGTGTCGTCAGCATAAAGTGCTATCTTATGCTCTTGATATCCTACCCTTATCCTTATCTGGCAGCGGCTGCATTAATGAAATGTTCCCTAATCCAAACTTGGACAACACTGCTGTAAGGAAACCCCAGTCAACCCTGTCAAATGCCTTCTCTGCATCGCACTGATAGCTAACTGAAAAGTATTTACCCCCGATTGGGCTGAACTAATATAGTGTCTGATATTATCTTGTAAAAGTCTGGCTGATGATTGTGTGATACTGTTGAGCCCTTACAGAGCACTCTGCATTGGACAGACAGTGTCACATCCTCAAAAGTCACTATTCCAAAGAGTCTGTAGTACATGCGCAAACTCAAAACACATTTTATGATTATTTACATTCATTGTGACTATTGATTCAACTGGTAGTTTGATTCAGTTTCCTTTGTCTGCCGGGGTCTTGGTATGGGGTGCAAAAGAGGGAAAAAACATAAAATTACATATGGAAAAAAATGAAAAACTGAGTGCCCACCATACTGGTGATACCACCCAAAACATGTTTGTTCACATTTCTGACCGACTCCCACTGCATCTTTCCTGGACTCTGGAACACCCCCAACACAATCTATTCATTCAGTAGAGTAGAGGGGACTATTGTATCATGAGTGGCTGCACTGTTTGAGGGTGTTTCTAATGCTTGGGAAGTATGCAGTTAGAGTAGTTCAATGATTTGAAGCAAAACAGGGCTGGGTATAGCTATACGTTACTATGCATTTCAGTTCTAATAAGCAAGAGGCAGATAAAACAACCAGCAACATCAATGGATTTTAGAGAATGTAAGCAATCAGAAGTGTGAGTTTTACCTAAAATAAATATAATGCAAAAAGGTTGACAATGTCCCTTTAAAGGCAGGAAGAAGTTACTGTTTTCTAGTGTTCCCTAGAGTTGTTTTTCTTGTTTGGTTGTTTGTCTCAGCACACTCAGAAAGGACAGCGTGTTAGTGCGATGTTCTCAGAACAAAACATCAAGAAGGTCAGAAAATTAATAAAAAGCAACAGAAAGCTTGATTGTGGGGGGGGTTGCTCTTCCTTGACACTCTGAACTCTGAGAAGAAAGTAAAGACTACCTAGGAAACACAGAGGAAGAAAGATCTAACCTAACCAGACAGGTCAACTGAAGCTGCAAGGTATTTTTACTATTGCTTAAAAAGGGGGAGCAGATATAGAGTTCAGAAGACTTTGCTGAATCAAATGTTCTGTTTATAACCAACATAAAACAGCTGACAAATGTCTCCAAATCTGTTTGCCATTCTGAAGCCATCTGATAAAATATATAATTTTTGTTATTGTTGTGTTATGACTAAAACAAAAGTATTTGTGCCTTGTACCTTTTCCCGTGGTCTGTCTCTGCTTCCTGCCTCAGTCCTCTACCACACTGAGGAAATGGATATATGAACATATGAAAACACTGGCAGAAAAAGGCCCAGAGGTCTATCAAGTCTGCCCCTGTGTGCAGCTCACAGCTTATTGCAGCTGCCCCCTGTTGGTATGATGTTCTAAACAGAGGATTCACTGGCCTATGCAGCCAGTATAGTGTTATACTTGTGTAACTGTGTTAGTTTGTTTTTGGCCGTTCACACTCTCTATTCCTGAGGAATTACCACCCTGTAGGGGTACGAATGCAAGGAACCCTTGGAGAAGGTTCCACCCCTAGAGGTGCAACAGAACAGTTCCCATGGCTAAAGGTACCTTAGGAATGCCCCTAAGGAGAGAGTGCTGCCACTGGGTGAGGTGGGGAGGATGGTGGGGCAAAGAAAAAATGCTTCACAGCGAGGCTTAAAGGAAATGCTTATATAGCTCAGGAAGTGGGAGTGGCTGGCTGCTTGGCCATTGAACTACAGGCAAGCCTTTCATTTCACTGGCCTATACAGACAGTATAGTGTTATGCTTGTGCAACTGTGCTAGTTTGGTTTTGGCCATTCGCACTCTCTATTCCAGAGGAATTACCACCTTGTAGGGGTACGAAGGCAAGGAACCCTCGGAGAGGGTTCCATCCCTAGAAGTGCAACTGGATGGTTCCTGTGGCTGAAGGTACCTTAGGAATCCCTCCCCAAAAATGTAGTATCATCCACGAAAAGAAGGCAACATGAAGCATATGACCAAGCAGTGAATGTGACATAGGAGTAGTAACTGTAATGAAGTAGTAGAGAAGTATAGGCAGTTTGATAATGCAATGAGATGCTCAGTTGTCATAATGACTGCCCAGGTCTGAATAGCATGATACTGATGGTTTTCTTTGAGAGTAGGGGATCCCCTTAGGAGAGAAGGAATGGCAGGACATCCTCCACCTCCATCCAACAACGGAACCTACCTAAAGAAACTAGGGGAAACAACTAAGCTATCTAAGTGTTACGACCTGAGGTAATGGAGGAGAGAAAAAAAAACCCTATGAGGAGGAAATCTCTGAGGATCCAAGGCCTAGGTTGCCTTCCCTCCAGGCTTTGGATAGTTTATTTAGTGATGGCTCTGCAGCTGCAATTTGGAAAACCCAATTAAAGGGAGGTGGAAAATATTCCAATTTGGAGGAAGGCTGTCACTCAAGCCCTCTAGCGGGAACTCCTTGGAAGGTTGCAAGAAAACTCTGCAACAGTACATGCATCCAAGGTGCAGGAGGACAACAACAACTGCTGAGGCACTCACCTGGCCTACCCACCCTAAATCAAACCAGGTGAACCAGAGGTAGTTGTAGGAGGATGCAGTGAAGGTGCCTAACTAGGAAACCACTAAAGACAATGGCTAACCATTATAGTGGAACACTAGAGCCAAAGGAGATCGTCAGAACTACCCTTCACTGCTAGTCTTAAATTATACACCAGGAGCTGCTGTTGCATAGCAGGCAGCTAAAGCCAAGCCCAGGGCGAAGACATTCCCATCTATGGGCCAGGTGAGAAGGATCCCACTTCAAGTTGGACACTAAGATGCGGACTAAAACAGAGTGAGACCGCCGGCTGCAGGAACACTGCCCAGAATAGAATGGCTGGCATGCCCCAGAAAGTGATTGAGAGCTGAAAAGCTGGTGAGCGGAATGAGCACGGCGTGCTGAGATCGTAAAAAGCATTGAGTGCTGAGACCTTGCAAGATTGAATGCAGATTGAGTGCAGCAGACTCCCAAGCTGAAGCCAAGGGAATGGAAGTAGGCATGAAACAATGTTTGCGTAAGCAAGGAGCAATGGCTGCATAAGCAGAGTGGACCTGCACATGGGTCAATAAGCAGTAGTAGTGATAGGAGGACCTGCATAACATATGGTATAGCAATTAAACAACACTGAATTGGGGGCAAGCCAGCCAAACAGGAATAGCTAAATCAAGCTAACAAACACTCTGAGGATTTTCAGCAGTGAGGCAATTTTAATAACAAAACTATATTAACAGCCTCAGCAGGAGCTTAGTTGGCTGACCTCAGAATTGTACTGTAAGTGCAATAAAACAGGAGACAATGCTTGAAAGCACGTGTAGCCAGGCAGTGCAATGAAGCTGCAAGTGGAATGAGATCAGCAATGAGCAGCACAGCTAAGGTCAGTAAACTGTTGTCAGATGAAAAGAATTGAGTATGCAACATGGAGCAGCTATGGCTGAGCTGAAACACACAGATAATAATTGCAGTAGTTTGAGCGTGGTGAGAACAGTGTAAAACACAGGCACTGGGTACAATAGTAATTAAAGTAAACAGTCAGCAGCAGTGGCTTTAGCTTTAGGTAATTGAAAGCAGTAGCATGAGCTCTGCGTAGCAGAATGCTAGGAGTTGCTGAGCAAGTCATTTGAGAGTTGTGAGTAAGTAAAAGCAAGCAGTATGAGCCCCAGAAACAAAGTCCCCCCCCAAAAAGGAAGGAAGCACACACAGCCGAAGGCAAAATACAATCCAGAAGTAGAAAAATAAACACAGAAGCCCAGCAGAGACAAGCAGGAGCGGGGGGCAGGCCCTGGTGGAGGCCTAACCAGCTCAGAGGAAAACTGACAGACCCTTTGGCTGCAAAAGAAAATTAAATGCTTATATAGCTCAGGAAGTGGGAGTGGCTGGCTGCTTGTCCACCGAACTACAGGCAAGCCTTCATTTATGATGTCAGGTGTTGGCATGCAGCCAGAGAAATGAGGTCTTGATGACAGGGACCCTGTTTTCATGGTAATATGTATACTTATTGGAAAAGGGGACATTAAATCCAACAAAAAAATAAGTATACTGTAAGCTGAAATGTGTATAAAAAATCATGTTTTTTTTTCAAAAGTGTCTTCTGTGATATTTTGGCTTGCTTATCCTCCCTTCTGCTAACATTACAGATTTATAATATTGACATGGATAGCACAGTAACTTAAACAATAGCTTACAGTACATCCAGCTGTGTCCTTGTGAACATGAACTCGACTGCAGAATACTTACAGGACAGTACAGTACAGGAAAAGTACTTATAAAATGGGTTGATCCAAGCCATTTGTCAGTTTTACAGGGTTATTTCTGTGTTTGATGAAGTGGGCTTCTTTTTTCCTAGAGGAAAATGTAATCCAAAATATTTATAAAATGCCTCAGTTCTGGATAAACTGGGCAGTTTTGACAGTAAGTGAAACTTGAAGATGTCTAGAATGTGTTACAATTATTAAAGGTGGGGTCATATACTTTGCACGACATTGCTGCACTGCTGCTTTAATGTTAGGTTTGTATTAAATATCTATAGTTAGTAAATGTTGAAGTTACTGTAGTGTTTGAATTTATAAAATGGGTTTCAGAATCCTTTAGAATCTAGCAATTTCATTGGTCTAAACAGATCACCTGACTGTTCATTCATTAATCCCTGGTATACCAACAGTTTGTAACTAACCTGCCCTATTCTGCCTGGCAACAACCTAACTTTTTTATTTGTTGTTTGTTAACCTGGGTACACTGGTCCTAGGGACCGTTTTCAGGCATGACCCAGGCCATAGAGATGGCACAATAAAAATACAGGAAGGCATAAAGACATACAAAAGAATAAAATACAAGAGGCGTAGATGGGATGAGGTGACAAGTAATAGAATGTAACACACAAAGTGTATAAGGATTCAGTGGATTAAATCCCACAGTACAATAAGATTGACATATAGAGCCACTGGGGAAGGTGTGGTAAAGTGGTACTGAGGCTGATAAAGCACCCGAAGGAGGGCAAGTGGTAGCAAGTAGTGTTACTACCCAGGCAAGGGAGGGCAGTGAGAGATACTGGAGTAATTATAGAGTGCAATTGCAGGTGCCGTGGTGGTTAAGGGGTGCAATTGCATACAGCTGCTAGAGAAGGTTCAGAGGAGGGCAACAAAGATGGTACATGGATTGCATCACAAGTCCTATGAGAACAGGTTGAAGGAATTGAATATGTACTCCCCGGAGGACAGGAGGGAGAGAGGAGACATGATAGAGACATAGAAGTATCTTACAGGGAGAAACAGGGTGCAAGAATACACTATTTTTAAGCGAAAAAGATGTTCCAGGACTAGAGGGCATGGGATGAAGTTGGAGGGAGGACGATTCAGAGGAAATGTGAGGAAGAATTTCTTCACAGAACAGGTGGTGGACAAGTGGAACACCCTGCCTGAGGAAGTGGTGGGGGCTGAAACAATCACAGGATTTAAGAATGCATGGGATAGACAAAAAGGAATTCTGGAGGCCGAGGTAAGGGGCAACAGTGTTCTAGGAAAACATAAACTGAAGTTACAAACTCAAATGGGCAGACTAGGTGGGCCATAGGCCCTTATCTGCTGACACTGTTTACATATCTATGTATCTATGTACCAGTAGGGCTACTGACAAGTTTGATTTGAAGGCCAGAGTAGAGCCTATGTTGAGGGTAGAGGTGTGGAGGCCATTCCACAGCTTAGGAGCCACAACAGAGAAAGCTCTCTGGCCCATGCTAATTTTGGAATGTGGGACACAAAGCAGTTGTTGAGATGAGGACCTTATCTCCTTTGCATATTGCTTGAAGCAAAGGGGTCTACATGGGGGGAGATGGAGCCCACCACCAGGGTTTAATAAACAAGGGTCCCCATGTGGAGGTCACAAGGCAGTTAAATAACTTGCTCAGGGTCACACAGTGTGCAAGTGGGGGGCTGTAGGATTCAAACCCAGGTCTCCCGGATGGCAGCTCAGAGCCTTAAACCACCGCTATACTGCCACCCAGGAAGGAAGGGGAGTGGAAAAGGGAAAGGACATCTGGGAAATGACAGGAGAGCAGTAATCCAGGAGAGGGAGCATTGTACCTCATCTGATCATCAGTCCCACTTCAGGGGTAGAAAATTGTTTCAGGTGGTAGCAAACAATCTGTTGGTGAACTCTCTTGATCATAGTTCCTATATGTTCACTGAAAGTGAGAGAAGAGTCCAGTTGACCCCTAAGGTATTTGTAACTCATGACTTGCTCCAGGACCGTACCATCAGGGGCCATGATTGAGAGGGAGTTGACCAATGATGTGGGTATTTTGGAGATCTTCTGTCTAGATCTGAAAAGCATGGTTTTGTTTTTCTTTTTAACTAGAAGTCTATTAGCTGAAACCCAGTTGTGTGTGATTGTGAAATCTTGAGCAAGGGAGTGCAACAGGGAGTGCAGACTGTGGTTGCTCCTGTACAGGATTAGATCATCCACATACATTATTGTACGGCAACCAGGGTTAATATATAGTAGGCTATTGATGAATTGGGACTATAGGATAGGGCCTAGTATGGATCTTTGTGGGACCCCACTGGTCACCTCTAGGGGAGTCGAGAGAGATCCACTGACACAGACTCTTTGTGACCTCTTAGAAAAGTAGTAGTTAAACCAGTTTGCAGACCCCTCAGAAAGGCCGAAGGAGCCAAATTTTTGAATAAGGAGGTTGTAGTTTACAAAATCAAAGGCTTTGGATAAGTCGATGAAGACTGCTCCAGTTAGCATATCTTCACTGGCACATCTGAGCACGTGGTCAGTGACACAGGCTGTAGCTGTGGTAGTGCTGAATCCCTTCCTGAAACTGTATTGAAGTGGGGAAAGTATGCCATGGTCATCTATGTAGTGAGATAATTGATGGAAGACTATCCTCTCCAACACTTTGCTGAGGTATGACAGTATGGAGATTGATCTATAGTTCTTCATGAGTTTGGGATCCCCAGATTTAAATATGGGGACTACTCTGGCTTGTTTCCACAGTCTTGGTATAGAGGAGATAGCTAGGGACATGGTGTAGTGAAAGGCCAGGGTGATGTAATGTAGAGAGCAGCTAGTCTCAGGAAACCAGGGCAGAGGCCATCACTGCCAGCACTGCTGGACTTGGGGACCACCATGAGGAGTCTATGAACCTCCTTGGGGTGGAACTTTTTAAGTGGAAGGGAGGACTGTGTGGAATGTTGGGATTGCCAGTGACCTATGGGCCATTGGAGTCCTTTGGGGAAATATCGTCTAGGCAAGGAGCACTGGGTGGAGTTTTGAGATTTCCAGTGACCTCCTGATCATTGTAGTCCTATGTGGGAAGTTTGTCCAGGTAGGGCTGCAGGCTGGTGAATTTCCAGTTTAGTAGGTCTGCTACGACATTTGGCTTGGTAGCTAAGCCTACAGTATGTCCGTGTGCGGGCAAATGGAACTCTGCCTAATGTCAGATTTGAGTTGATAGAAGAACAAAATCTGTGGGGGTTGCCTAGGTTTTGTGACTGTTGGTTTTTAAGGTATGATGTCTTTCAGAGTTTGGCCTCATGTTTGCAGATATTGAGGAGAGCTCGTATGAGTTCCATGTAGCGAGAGGGTTGGCCTTTTATAAGACCCAAGCATTGTCCCTCTGCTTTATTTTCCTGAGCAGTTCTCTGGATAGCCATCTAGAGTTGGTGCCCCTAACACTGCAAGTTGTAACAGGACAGGGTCTGTCTGTCTTTTTTATTAATACTTTTTGGTGCCACCTACCGTCGTTACCTCGCTCGTCACGACCCTTCGCCGCCACTCCCACATCAGCTGCGGCTTCCCAATACCCCTGGCTTGCCAACCAGGGTGGGGTTGTGGCACCTGGCCCTTCTTAAGGTGTCGCAATCGACGGGATAGGTCGGGAGTCAGCCTGGAGGTGATCGCAGCTGAGGTGCGAGCCATCTTGGCAGGTAGGTGGCAATTTTTCTCCCCTATTTATTTGCTATGCAGGCAGATGTGCAATGATGACCAGCATCCGCCTCTGCTCTCCGAACGTGTTGGCATCAGTGTAGTGGTGCACCTAGCCTCAGCTAGGTGTCTTTGTAACACCGACACTCCCCACCTCCCCTGGAGGAGAGCAGTCCTCAGATGCTCGATCCTTCTCCCCCACTGGCCCTCCAAGGTCCCAGGTCTGTTCCCAAACCTGGGTCACTAGCTTGCAGGTCAGTGCCCTGCCCCTATGACAACAGACTGGCCTGGACAGTGTCTGTCTTGTACAGAGGATGTCATGTGTGGAGTCCACGTCAGTTAGGGAATAATACATGTTCCAGTCTACTGCTAGTATGTCAACTCTAAGGCACTCAGGGGATAGCCTAGAAAAATCCATGAATTATATTGTTTTTTGGGGAGTATGGGGTCTCTTGCAGGTCCAAGTGCAGAAGATGGGAGAGTGGTCACTAATAGAGTCTGCTAACACCCCCGATGTGGAAATTCTGTCCACTGTATTAGTGATGATCCAGTCTATTAGGGAATGACTGGTGGATTGGTGTTGTGTCGGTATAGCTGGAGATGATCTGCACAAGATCTAATTGCTTGAGCAACCCAGAGTACTAGGTCTAATGATTGCTGAGCTAGTTTAGGTTTAGATCTCCAAGCATGATCAGATCCTCAGAGGGGGGATAGGGCTGCTTATTGTGGTCATGAGTTGCCTGAGTCCTGACAAGCCTGCCTTTAGGGACTGTATATGTATCCTACATATAATTTCTTGTAGAAGACAAAGGTTAGTTCCACTATAATCCATTCCAGGCCGTTGCTACCACTGGGGCTTATAGAGGTGGTGGAAGCTGTCAGATGGTCTCTGATGAGCAGCATCACATCGCCACCTTTTTCCCTTTCTGAGCGGTCATGCCTGCAAGGGGTATAACTCTTGGAGTAGAACAGTGAGGCTGGGATGGATGGATTTAGCCACATCTCAGAGATCCCTAGAATGTCAAGTTTGTAGAGGGCCAACCAAGCCTCTAGTTTCTGTAGTTTTGGAGGGAGGCGACTTATGTTCATATGAGAAATCTTTATGCCATGTGTAGTACTCCAAATGGGATTGGAGAGGTGTTTAGGGGTGGTACTAGGGCCTGGGTTGGGTCTAATATTGCCAACCAGCAAAAGTAGTAGAAAAGTATAAAAGGGAGACCTGAGGAGCCATTGTAAGGTATGTGGAGGTAAAGTATGGGAGTATAAAGAGACCCCAGGAGGTGACACCTTTCTGGAGAGGCAGGCCAGGTGGAAAGGGGATGGTCAAGTAGAGACCATTGTGCAGAGGAAATGTAATCACCAGAGCTGGACTAAATGAAAATAAAACCTTTTCCATTAAAATAAAAATGTTTCCACTTTTTCACTTTAACTCACAGTAGGGCACAGGTTTCTTCAAAATAATTGAACTTCTGCACTCTGCCTTTGTTACTAAACTCGTATATTCAACCAAGTAACAACCTAAGGGAAAATAAATTAAAAATCCATTTATAAATGCCATAACCCACTCCAGAGCATGGGTTTTGAAAATTAATAAACTTCCCAGGTGCATTGAAAGTTACTCAGTCGTTGGCCTCAAGCCTTCCTATTTACCTGGGGCATGCATTAATTCTCTAGAAATGCATGCCCTGTTGTGTGTTATTGTTTAAATCTTCCTCTGAGTTTTGTTTGGTACCGTGCACACCAAAATATTTTGGTTTTTTTATAGTGCTATATTTTCATGTACTGTGTGCTAAATACACAGGCACAGAGCTGTATATTGCAGAGGGGTCAAGAGCAGAGAAAAACAGTTCTTCAGATCTATTAGGGGAAAAAAGGAAGAAAAAAGGAGGAATCATAAGGCTAGCTGAGGGGGTAGGGTGACCAAGGAGGACAGGAAAAAGGTCGCCATCCTTAATGATTACTTTTGCTCAATTTTCACTAGGAAGGATGGTAGGCACTTGCCAGTTAGTGTCCCCAAAGAGGCCACTGAGGGGGTCCTGGAGATGAGGCAGCCAATATTTAAAAGCCAAAGACTTCTGAAAGGGTTTGCAGCCTTAAACATACCATAAGCTGACCTGGTGGTGTGGAGAGCAGAGGTGCTGTTCACCTTATCTCCAGCCATGCCAGTGACCAGTGTTTGGGAATGGACCTGGACAGCTTGGGGGCTGGCTAGGGGAAGGAGGATTAAGGGCTCACTTGCACATTCTGCTGCAGGTGTCATGGCGGACACCTTGCAGCGGAAGTGCTACAGCCAACGCGAGTCTCGTGCTACACAACAGTATCGCTCGGGACTACTCATGTGCTGCTTAGAACACCACATACCATCTGAAACTATAAGGGTTACAGGAGGAATGTGGTCCAGTAGCTAGCTTCATTTAGCATAGTGGTTAGGGTAGTGGACCGATATGGTTAGGTAGGTCTAGAAGTTCAACAAGAACAAGGTTCGTATCTCAGTGTCGGGTAGCTCAACAAGCAAAATCCCCAAGGTCGCACCTTGGAGTTGATTATATTTATTTCTGGAGGGTATGGGGGGTACAGTCCCCTTGAAAAAAAAGTCTGTTTGCCATGGACAGAGAGTTATGGCACTTCTTATTGCCATGGCACCTGCAGCATAAACTGCAAATGCACTGGATAAGAGTCCACAGATGACTCTTCTCCTATTGGGAGGGGGGACTGCACGAGACTCTACAGCCGGGTGTAGATGTCTGAGTATGTGTGACGTCTTCATGTCAAACGCCCATGCCATTGCCTGCATGCCGGCTTTTGGGGATAGGATAGAAACACAGAAAAGACAGAGGTATTAATAATAGAACAAACCAAATACATCTCTGTATTGTACACAGAATATATTATTCCCTGTGGTAGGATGAAACCCTCCCACTGTATTTTTGGTTAATGAAAATAGAAAATGAGTTCCCAAGGGGCTACTAGAAAGCCTTACAGTCACAATAAGGCTGCTTTAAGGTACCAAATAAAATGAAAGCCTGCTGAGACCAAAAACATTCGGTGCAGGAATGGTCTTACAGCATGGCAAATTAATGTTTCTTTCCTATCCTTTTGACTGCAGCCTTTCTTCTATGCTAACCTTTTTAATATTCTAACTTGTCTTTGCTGGACTGAATGCATTCATTCACATATCAGGCCTATGTAGTTCAGTATGGTCTGCACGCCCATTGGTCCACACAGTGGAACAATAGGTATACAGATCGTACTGTATGTTGTCAGTTGACGGGTGGCCGGTGGCATGTGGGCAGGGTGCTGCCACCTGCCCGATGATGGGGGTGCTGGGTGGCGGGGGACCTCTGTGGGTGGGTGGGATGGGGGTTACCACTGGACCACCATGTATAGATTGTTTCAATGTGCCCACAATCGGGTGACAGGGGCATACCACTGGACCACCAGGGATGTGAGTTTACAACTGCCCATGATCGGGCGATGGGGGAGATCGCCAGTGGACCACCAGGGCTATGCAGTTATACATGCCCACGATCGGGTGATGGGGGTTCACCACTGGACCACCAGGGTTATGTTATATGAATGCCCACAATCGTGCAGTAGGGGCTTCCCACTAGACCACCAGGGATCATATCTGTACATATGCCCATGATCGGGTGACGGGGTTGGGGGGCACTATGCTCCCAGTGCAGGGTGCCTGTGGACAGTATTCCTGCTGGCCAGGTGGCTGCCCAGAGCCTGCGGCTGGTGTGTTGCACCATGCACTACAGCAGCCCACCTGTGGATGGTTAGCATTTGAGCCTTTTTTTTTTTGGCTCAACTTTGTTCACCAGTGTGCGGTGCATGTAGGGGTTGTGCC
Source organism: Neoceratodus forsteri (assembly GCA_016271365.2). NCBI lineage: Eukaryota > Metazoa > Chordata > Ceratodontiformes > Ceratodontidae > Neoceratodus > Neoceratodus forsteri. Next base: position 93,324,940 of record CM028136.1, read on the forward strand.
AGCATATGCGCCACACATCCCGGGCTGAATATTGGGATGTGCCACATATGCATGGGCACATCCCCTGCAGCTGTGCTGCATACATTACCAATGCGCACCGGCACATGGGGGGTTGCACCATGCAGCCTTTCCCTTTGAATATCGTGCCGGGGTGCAACCTCTTTGAATATCCAGGCCAAAATGTTTTTTTTTAAGCCCAAATTTCACATGTTGCTATATGTTGAGAATATTTACTTGCTGTTTGGGAATTGCTTGACTCCATGTGCTTTTAGTTTGCTGGCATCCATTTTGTGGATTACTATGGGCTCAGGTCGGCTGAGATCTGTGGGCTTTATAGAGCTCTAGCATGAGGGAGTCTGGAAACAAGAAAGGTTGGACTTCGTGCCTGGAAGTTCCCTTCTTTATTTTCTTATTGCTTTGTTTTCTGATTGTTAAAAAGCTGATATGTGTTAAAATGTTGTTTTTTCATCTTTTGTTTACTTTTCTGTATGAAACAGTCATATTTAAAATTGTTGCAAACATTTAACTAACATTTAAGCTATGATTGACAGGTCACATGATCTACAGCAGCCCTATAAAAGGAGCTGGCTGAGCACAGTCTGGCAGATAAGGAGATGAGATAAGTCGAGATCTGAGCTGTGGAGGGAGCAGGCCTGTAGAAGTAAAAAAAACAAACAAAAAAAACCCATACCTAAAAAAGCTGATGCAAAAGGGGAGTAGTTGGTGCTGGGAGCAGTAGCAGAAAGACTGACCAGTGACGGTGCTAGCCAAGGCTGGGGTGTTTTGAACCAGAGCTGAGTTGAGCAGCTGGAGGGGTAAATGGTCTACCTAAAGTATGGGCTGCAGAGGTGCAAGTAGGACCACCCTCAGGTACTGGATTTGTCCCTGTGAACCTACTGGCTGAGTGGGAACCTTTTTTTTTTTCTCACAGTAGCCCAGGATCATCCTGGCTAGTCAAGTAGTACAAGCAACACAGACATTCCAGATTTGCACAGTTTGAACTGTGTATTTTATTGCGAAATGCGTGAAGTCCTTCTGTAATAAACTGCACTGCCCTATGGGCCATTTTAAAAGAACTTGTCTTGCCTTCTGTGTCTGTATCCAACCTGCCCTCCCACATTCCCCCATCTCTTAAGTTTAATGTAGATGTTTCCACTTACTGTAACAAAAGGATGTGGGGTGAGAGCTAATTCTACACATGCTAGTGCTATAGCTATTAAAAAAGTAATTCTAGAGACCAGGGGCTCGATTTTCAATGAGGCTGGAAGATTGATGCAAGCTGCAGCAAATTACAGCATGCATTGATTTCTGGTGTGTCAGGGACACTGTAACAGGTTCTGGTGCAGGAGAGGTTCTGACACCAAACACCCCAGAGTTTCAGTAAACAAACAACTATTGCATGGGGTTTGATGGAGGTTTCCACCAGCTCCTGGCATGGGAACAGTTGGCCCATCCTGCCAGCACCTATGCTGCTGGGGTGGGGACCTGAGTCATGCACACACCCTCAATGGGGCTGGTGATGCCAAGAATGTGTATCATGCACTATATGGTGCTCTAATTGCACAGGACACAGAATGCTGGATGGGAAGAGTATTGCCCATCACCATATCCCAGCTTGCACTACCTGGTGGTGGTGCTGCCATGTCACACATGCCCCAGTCAGTTGTGTGGGGCTGCGGTGTGACCTGCAAGGCAACAAGGTCTTAGTGCCATAGAAGCAGGCATGACAAGCGGCATGGGATGGAGCAGGGATTGGTGGAGAGAGATCATATGGAGTCTACCCAGTGCTCATGCCTGGGCAGTGGGTTCTGCATAGCCTAGCATGTCCCATGGCACATAGCCCAAGGAGCACAGATGTCATGCCACGACCACACTGAGGTAGCAGCAGTGGTACCTGACAGACAGTTGTGAGGCCTCAGTGCACCACTGGAGGTGTGTGGTGCAGTGTTCAGAACTGCGCACCTGACGCTGTGCCAGCGGACAACAGAGCACTTATCACTGCCTCCACACCATACTACAGGTGGGTATGGAAAAATGGGAAAAGGTCTGCACAATGGTGGGTGCACAGGACATACCGCAACAGGTTCCTCCCCTCAGGATGGCACACGAGGGACATTACGAACTGTGTCAACTGTATGTGTATGTGTGGTTTGCAACGACATGGCACAGTACCTGTGATCAGCTGTGGCTACTGTGTCCTGTTTGGACTGTAGACTGCCATCCATGGCAGGAGAAGATCAAGGACATGCTAAGAGTGCACTGGACTGCATGCCACCACAGATGTGTGGAGGCTTCTCTGTTGATAGTACAGTGTCGCTGGATCGATTGTTCATCAGACTGGTAGTACAGATGTCCCCCTCAACATGTTTTAAACTGGACAGCATACCCACAGTGTTGAACACATGGTGCCAGCAGGGGTAGTACCTTGGCTACTGCCATATGGGCTATATGTTTTTACATGCGGGGACGGACTCATTTGGCATGTTTGCTGTACCACACAGCAAGGTCGCTTTACTGCAGCTGACCTACCATTATACAGCTACTCCTATGGGCACCATTTCCACTGGGCACTGGCTCAGTCCTGGGGGGGAATAGGACCACCTCCCACAGTGAACCATCCTGAGGTGTGGTGCATGGGCCATTAGACCAGCACTGGGCTGGTCTAACCCGCAGTGTGATCTGTGCCATTCAGGAGGGCACTGAAACTTGCAGTGCTGTTGATGCTGCATCTGCAGGATGATGCAACCCCCTGGCACAGCCATGCAACTGCTTCAAGAATAGTGGAAGCTCTGCTGGTGCAAGTGCCCCCCCCCATCCATTGCAGGCTGCAATATAAAACAGGGAATGGTGCACGGTGTGATGCATGGGTCCCCTTGCATCAGTCCTTTTTGGTGCAACCACTGTGCACCATTCCTGGGGCTTTGAAAATCAAGCCCCAATTTTTGACTCATTTAAATGTTATTCTTGGCACCTTCATGGAATTTGAGCCTAAGCTGTGTCTTTTTACTATCTCCTCAGCTCAATCCATTCCAGAGAAGAAGAATATATTTTTAATACACATGGCTTTTATCATGAATGCAAAGCGTTGCATTACACATGTGTGGAAGGAGTGGGCAACTCGTAATATTGAGCTCTACATCAACTTTTTCTTGGAGAGTATGAGTTTGGAAAAAAATTATCTCACTAATAAATAGATCTTAAGATACTGGCAAATATGGGGACCTGTGCAAAAAGCAGTTGAGGTAGGTAGATTGTATTCCCTTATGGGGATTATTGCAGAAGCTTAAGGACTGGTCAAGGGAGTGGCAGCTGAGATGTAGCGCAAAGAAACGCAAGATAATGCACGTGGGGCACAAAAACCCTGGAACAACATATCAGCTGGGGAAGGGGGGGATTTAGAATGCTCCAAGCAGCAAAGGGACCTGGGGGTTATCATCTCTGATGACCTTAAAGTATGGAGTCAGTGCAACAAGGTGGCAAGTAAACCAAACAGGATGCTGGGATGCATATACAGGGGTATCACCAGCAGGAAAAGGGAGGTCATATGTCCACTATACAGGACATTAGTAAAGCTACAACTTGAGTACAGTGTCCAGTTCTGGAGGCCTTACCTACATAAAGACATAGAGTGGAGGCAGTTCGGAGGAGGGCAACCAAGATGGTGCAAGGATTACATCACAAAACGTACAAGGATAGGGTGAAAGACTTGAATATATACTACCTGGAGGAGAGGAGGGAGAGAGCAACATGACTGAAACATATAAGTACCTAACAGGGAGGAACAAGGTGCATGAAATCACCATTTTGCATTGAAAAAGGGGTTGCAGGACTAAGGGACATAGGTTGAAACCGGAGGGAGAGAGATTCAGGGGGAACATGAGGAAGTATTTCTTCATGGAGAGGGAGATGGACAAATGGAACACCCTGACAGAGGAGGCAGTGGGGGCTGAAATGATTACAGGATTTAAGAATGCATGGGATAGGCATTGGGGGATCCTAGTAGTCGGGGGAAGGAGACAACACAGATCTAGAGAAGCTTGGAGAAGAAAAGTTATGTGCTCAAATGGGCTGACTAAGTGGGCTATAGACCCTTATCTGCCATCAGCATCTATGTATTTATGAAATGATGGGGGAAGCAAGATATTTATTTATAGGAGTAAAATATTTATTCATAGTAGTAGGTAACAGTAATGTTATGTCCAAGTCAAGTACTCTCTGGAATGTTATAGGACATATTGCATGAAACCTAATTTAATGCTACCAGTTTTATGGACTACTTTGTATTTATCATGATATGTATGTATGTACATAGTATGTATGTAGTATGCATGCATGTATGTATATATGTATGTATGTAGTATGTATGCATGTATGTATATATGTATGTATGGTATGTAATATGGTTCTTTTTATCGATGTTTTAAGAATGGATTTCAACTCAATGTAATGTTGTATATTTACACTCTGAAGACTTTGATGTCCAAGGTGTTTTTAAATGCATATGTAACCCCTAGGTGGTGCTACTCCAAGGACTACTACCACTGCCTACTACCTAGGACATAGGTTGAGTGGTCTGGGTTCCCAAGACTTATATTTGACTGGTTCTGGTCTATGATTTTACATAATGCGCAGTGCATCCACCTAGAGTTTCCCTTTTAAGTGGGCTAGCTGTTACCTGGTATAACCCCCTTGGATGTCATACCACCCAATGTAACCATTTGCCACCCCAACACATGACCCAAAAGACACTTCCCCACATTTCAGACATTCTTGTAATTTAGGACTCTCTCTAATAATATACTCACAACAACCAAAGTGCAAAACAGTAACAACATTTATTTGGGTGCATAGGAGTTAGGAATGGAAAACAGGAGTAGAGGTTATGCAATGATTATATTTACAAAATGTACATTTGATTTGATTGGTTTTGGACTGTTTGGATTTGGTGCTGGTGAGAACCCTCCAGCTGGGTAGATACCGGTTAAACTAGAAGAAGCAATCACATTGTACCAACATTGATATCTAGAGCCCTAGCTATCGAAACTGCATTTTAATCAGATGGAACACAGTTCATATTTCCCACCACTGGTACCAGTTCTCCAGACTCAGTATGAAACCCTGCAGTCTCATACACTTTACCCTGGGTACCCAGTTACCAAAGCCCTTTTAGATGGTTGCAGGCCTGGTGGACGGTGCAACTGTGTGTTGGCTGGCTTGATTTAAAGAAGAGAATAGTGTTTAACTTGAAAGCAAAATCAATAAACAACAATTTTTGATCCTTAAGGGGTGTGCAGGGATTGCCCTGTATTTGACAAACTGAACAAAGTCAGGAGGTAACCAGCCGGATACGTCGGTTGGAAAATCAATTGCTACTTCTAAACACCCATCACATTTACAAGTTTAGCACATTCAGCACATTCATATTTCAGACACGTCTGGTACATTCAGTAAAGGGATAGTGCCTTTAACCAGGAGCCAGGATGGCCGCCTTGGTCAGATTACTTAGTTGAAAATTGTCATCTCCAGGTTACAGAATGGAAAACTGTAATTTTTAGGTTATAGCAACTCCGATTTTAAACATTGGGGTCTCAGTCTGTTATGTGGCTTGCAGCTATGGCTGGTGGCTCCACTGGACATCTTGATCAGATAGTTAGCACAAAACTGGATCTCCCAGGCAAAGTCAGGCTGAGTCCCTTACCGAGTGCTCCTCGTCCAGTCCTGTAAGCTCCAGCAAACATCACAGATCAGTACATTACTACTCTGTCCTGGGCTCACTGTGGGTACCTCCAGAACAGCCACGGTCAGCAGAAGTTTCACAACAAGGTCCACCCTCGCTGAGCTAAAGTTATGCGCAGCAGTTGAAAGGTGCAAACCAAATGGACAGTCACAATCAGCAAAAACAGCTCAAGAGAGGTCCACCCACACTGGGCTAAGGTTATGTGCAGCAGTTGCAGGGTGCAAACCAAAAATGATCTCACATAGCACAGTCACTTGGGCATAGGCAGCCTCAATTCAGCAAGGTTACTTTCTTTCTTGCACCAGGGGGTACAAGAGTACTCACTCAGACTCCTCAAGGTAGAATTTCCACAATCAATGTTCCTGATGTCTTCAGTTCTCTCACAGCTGAGGTGAAATCAGCTCTCTGACAGCTGGCTTGATGTCATCAGGTTGTAGGTCCATATTTTTCCCTAATTTGGAAGGGAGGGCTAGCACCTGGGGGACATTCTGGCAACCCCTTGGGCTAGCGGGTACTACATTAAACTAACTTTAACTTTAACTACTAAGAAGGCAATCACCCCCTTCTGGGCAGAGAGGATTAGCTGGATCTCCAGGCTTTGATGCATGGCTGTGGGGCCAGAGCCACCACCCCTGTGGAGGTTCCTGCTTGAAACTGGTAAAATGCTGGAAAACACAGTCTCTTATAGGGCTCTCCTGAGGCTCCTGATTGGCTGAAGCTTTTGGGCAAATGGCCTCCTATTGGCTGGAGGGCCTGTCAATCAAGAAAATGAATTATGCATGAACCTCACTCGTTGCACAGTTGGTTTACTGTTTTGGTGCCTGAAATTAGGTCCCTACAGTTCCCCATGAGTACTTGGTACTTTCCCATGAGCTTTGGCTAATGTCTCACAACTCCTGGCTTTGTTATTCTAGCTTTCGATTGGCTGTGCTGCTCTATAATGGCTGCTAAAACACACAGTCTTTTAAGAAGCTCAGTACAGTCTCAAGTTAAGTCCTGGTGCTGCCAGAATAAAATGGACATTTGCCCAAATGCTCCACAGTCTAATAGCCCTGGTTGTGTACTTGCTGTCTCTCCACAGATGGTGTAAATTGTTCAGTCTGTTAGCCTGTCACTGCAACCCTATCTATTGCAGCAGGCAGGCTGTCTCATTTGAGTCCCAAACATTGCTGGTGCAGCCAGGAGCAAGCATCTATTTTTTTTAAACATTTCCCCCCTTGTAGAACATGTTTCCCCCCAAACATGCAGTTAACAGTTACATTCATTTGTGTAATCATTTTCTTTTCTTTCGGCTACAGCAGAGAACAAGCTTCCTCGAGGGCAGAAGCACCCTCATGAGTATTCAGCAGATCAGGGCTCTGGCTCATTAATGTTCATGAGCCCCGATCTGAAACACTTTGTGGATCTCTCTCAATTTTCTGAACACCGGACTCTCTTTACCCTGTTTGTGGTCACTGAGCACCACTAATCAGGTGGGGACACTGGGACCACCGAACACTTCCTCCATTAGACCACAACTGTAGAGGTCACAAGATCAAAGGTGCCGCTTGCACTTGCGTGATCCCCACTGCACCAAAGTGCTTTGGCAGTGCTGGTGATCATGTTTTGATTTTTGGAGCCCTGGAGGGCTAGAATTACCTTTTGGGTTGCTTTTGCAGGGCACAGGGCACAAACAAGACCAGAGGCTAGAAAAAAAACTATGCAGGCACTTCCTGGTGGCACCGAGGAGAACAGAAACTGAATCTACAGGGCTGCAGGTAAGCCCTCGATTTGGCAGGGGGTTTACACATATTGAAAACTAATAAATTATATTTAAAAAAAAATACTACAAAGAACAAAATGAAATGTTGCTATCAACCTTTGGTAAAAAAAAAACAGAAATGGGGTGGTCTGTGCATATGGAAGCCCCACACACATTCCTTAACCTGCCCCATCACTCCTGGCCCCACCAACCGGATCCAAATTCTAACAGTGGGGAAAGCTGCCCTCCTTCCCCCAGCCCCACCAGAGGGGTAAACCACGAGGGAACTTGGCAGGTAAGAAGTGGGGGAGATGGTGGCCAGTTGAGGGAAGGAGATAGGGGCTGAAGAGCCAACCAGTACCCTGATGAGATTAAACAGCTCTATAGAGAAAAAAAAGACTCTGGGACCAGATGGATTGTATTCAAGGAATTGGCAGCAGAACTGACTGAACCACTGGTAGGTCTACTTCAACAGCTCATTGAGGACAGGGGTAGTTCTAAAAGATTGGAAGGTGGACGATGTAGTTCCTCTCCATGGTGGTGGGGGGCAAGGAACGAGCAGGGAACTACAGATCTGTGAGCCTTACATGTATTGTTGGGAAGCTAATGGAGTCACTGTCAAAAAGGACCCCATGGACTACTTGGAGAACAGTGGTCTCCAGGATAGTAAATAGCATGGGTTTGTGGCAGGGAGATCTTGCAGGACTAAACAGTAGTTCTCTTTGACTGAGTGATAATGTGTATAACGATGAGGGAACAGAGGAAATGCTGATAGACTTACAAAAGCTAGAGGGGTGATCCAAGATTTCATATTTGAAATTCAATACCAAAATGTGCAAGATAATGCATCTAGGAACAAGAATCTTAGAACAGAGTGCTGTATGCTTGGGGTGAGACTTAGCACTACAGCTGAGGCACAAAACCTTAGAGTTATCTTCATTGACTCCCTAAAGCAATCAAGTTAGTGCAACAAGGTATACAGCAAGGTACGTAGGATGCTGGGATGCATCAGAAGAAGTACTGATAGCAGACAGGAAGAGGTAACATTTCTCCTACATAGATCCTTAGTGAGGCCACACCTGGAGTCCTGCATCCAGTTCCAGGGTTCTCTCCTCAGGAAGGATACGGACAGGCTAGAGATGGTGCAGCGAAGGGTAACAAAAATGACTGCGAGCCAACAGGCAGGTCCTATGAAGAGTGCCTCAAGGCACTGAACATTGCTGGAGACCGGAAGGGACTGGATTACTGCTATAATTTTTTTTATTCTTTGGTAAGGCTTACTAGGCACAAGGCCTGTTTTCAGGAGCAGCCCGAAAGCAATGAGGATGTTAAATAACATGGTCAGTGTCACACAGTATGTACGTGGAGGTTATGGGAATCAAAACCAGGTCTGCTGGATATACCAAGCTCATTCACAGCTGGTTACTCTAACCTCTAGGCTATACTGACAGCCTCCATGATGGCAATCATAATACTATGAGAATGCCATGTTAGCGGATCATAATAATGTGGTAACAAAGGCTTGGAGCAATGTGAATTGTGGACTGCCCTTTTTGCATTGTAGGCTGCATCTGTCTTTAAATACTGGTACCGTTTTTCTCCTCTACAGACTGACTCATAATGGTTTGTTTTTAGGGCTGTGGGTGGAGCTTACAGCCCTTTTGGGACCGATCAGATTGTAGCTCTAAAACAGATGATTGTGGAACTCCCTTTTTGGACATTTGAAAGTATTCTTCTACAGCTGCAAAATAGTGCACTACCCCTCTGATTTTTGATATTTACTGCTGTATGTTAAAGGCATCTGAAGGGAGGGGAGATGCTACTGTATTGCTCCTCAGAACTTCTCAGGATATTAAGAAAAAACTTTTTAAACTGCTGTTTCTATCATTTGTCCAGCTCCATCTAATAGATTTATTCTATTTATTTCAGCAACCTATGGGTTAACTCATTATATGTTGTCTGGAATTTACTGAAACTGAAAATCAGACTACAGTGTCATTACAAACAGTGCAACTGCAGCTGTTAGCTATCTCATTCCTATGGGCAAGACAGGTTGCACGCAAGGACATACACACACACACACACACACACACACACACACACACACACCACCAGCAGCAGCAGCAGCAACAGCATGTACTCTGACTAAATAAATTCAAGAGGACTGATTTAGCAGCACACCAGTTTTTGGTGATTGTGACTAAACAGCACTATATGGCACCAACAAGAAAATAACTTTGGTCATTTGGTAGCTTTTCACAGCCCTATTGGCTCTGGCTAGAGTTTGTTTTATATGAGGCAGTTTAAGTAAGAGTGGCTTTCTTGAAGTACCACATAGGAGTAGTTTGTGCAGCTGTGCGTGACGGGTAGCTTAGCTTGTGCTCCAATCACTACTGGCACATGAGAGTGATTATGGCACCTCTAGAAAGTTGTTCTCCATGTACTAAAGGGTTAAGAACAAATAATTTTGATTTATTCAGCTGAGAAAAGTTGTTCTTAGCATTTTAAAACTTGAAGAACAACTTTTTAAATGTGAGGAAACATGCTTACTATGTATTAGTCTTTTTGCACACTGTGACTATGTCTCTGATCACTGTGCATAGCATCCCAATAGCTTGGTGCACATTTTTATTAGTCGATAGATCGCTTTGATTTACTGAAGTCCCACCGATAAAGGGTGTAAAAATCTTGGGAAATATCAGCCACACAGAACTGAATGGGGTGCGCTCACGTAGCCTTTGTTTTGTGACATCACAAAACAGGGCTGCGTGGGCTGATGTGGGGGCGTGTTTTGTGGACCAGGAAGCCTTTTTTTTTTTTGCCGACCTGCAGTATTTTAACTTTATGAGGGACATAACTTTAACTAGAAAAGGAGTTTTTTGGCCGCACTTCCTAGGGAGATGTCTGAGGGGGTAAGTTATCAAATGGGCTGGGACAGACAGCTACTAGGAAGCTGCTCTTTAAATGTTTACACCTGGCTCCAGAAGCATAGTCAGGATCATAGGGGCAGGGGTGTAGCCATTTATTTTAGATCGGAGCTGAACCTTGTAGAGGTTCCAGTGGGAATCACCAACTCCTTTGAACATATCATGGGCGAGGGTGTAGGGTGCAGGATTCTTCTCATCTACCGTCCACCAGGAGATGGGAAAGTTTTCCTGCATGAAGTCGCAGATTTCATTGTCGACCTGGCATTGGGATCCCACAGATGGCTGATCCTGGGGGATTTCAATGCCTGGGTCGACGATGAACTTTCGCAGTTTGGTCAAGACTTCCTCCAACTAATGAGCTCGCAGGGCCTAACACAGGTTGTTACGTCCTCGACCCATATTGGTGATCATTCATTGGACTTGGTGTTCCTCCTGGGGACGGAGATATCTGATTTGGTGGTGGAGAGAGTCAGGTGGTCTGATCATCACACCACTGGGTTCAGTTTCGTGGCTCCCCCCAGTAGGCCTGCCCCTATGGAGATGGTCTGGTACCACCCTTTGAGGGGTGTTACCCCAGATGGCCTAATGGCGGTGCTAGACCTATCGGGTGTACCAAGTGAATGCATGGATCCAGGGGATCTAGTACTTGCCTATAATAGGGCAGTAGTGGTGGCCCTGGATTCCATAGCTCCTGTTTGTGTTCATCCCCTCACTATTCACCCGAGGTCTCCCTGGTTTGATGAGACCTTGAAGGAGTTGAGGAGAAGGGGATGAAGGCTAGAGAGGAGCTGGCAGAAATTGGGCCTGGAGTGTGACAGACTTAGATTGATGGACCATTATGGGGTCTATCAATCAGCAATCACCATAAGAAGCAGAATTCCTGTCCAGGGAGATTGCTGCTGCACAGAACCTACCAGCTCCGTTCTTCTGGACTGTGGACAGATTGTGCAATCCAATCTGTCTCTAGCCTGGGGGAGCTTTTTCCAAAGAACAGTGTGACGAGTTTGCTGTGTTCTTCACAGATAATGTTGCCACAGTCGAGATTCGGTATCTGTCTGGCTCCTTCTAATGGGAGCTGCGGTGGTCAGCAGGAGATGTCAGGTGCCCAGTTTGCCTGGTCTGACTTTTGCCGACCCACAATCACTGACATTGTGATGGTCATCCAGATGCTGTGACCAGCCAGATGTAGTTTGGATCTAGGCCCTACATGCATTCTGGTAGGATGTGTGGATGTGATCAGCCTGGTCCTAGCCGAGATAGTCTGGAGGTCTTTGGAGAGGGGGATCTTTCTGGATCCCCTGAAGGAGGCGGTTATTCAGCCCCTCCTTAAAAAGCCCTCCCTTGACCCAGACTGTCTGATGAACTACAGACCTGTCTTTAACCTACCACTTGTGGATAAGGTTATTGAGAAGGTGGTTGCGTTGCAGCTGGATGATCATTTGACCAGCCACAGTGTCTATGATTCTCTCCAGTCTGGATTTAGGAAGAGACATAGTACTGAGACAACCCTTGTCTGGGTACTAAGTGACCTCCTAATAGTGAGAGATCAGAAGACCCGTTCCTCCTTGGTCCTCCTTGATCTCTCTGCAGCATTTGACATAGACCATGGTCTGCTGTTGGAGCGCCTGAAGTTCATCTGTGGATGGTCTGGTACAGTCCTCAGGTGGTTTTGATCTTTCCTCGTGGGTAAGACTCAGAGAGTAGTGTCTGGGATTTATTCTTTGGCTCCTCTCCCCCATCCTGGGGGTGCCACAGGGCTCCATTCTGTCACCCATGTTGTTTGCAGTGTATATGCTGCCATCGGGAGAGATTATTAGGTGGTATGGTCTGAGTTTTCACTGCTATGCAGATGATACTCAACTGTACATGTCCTTTGTACCTGGTCAGGATGTGTTCCTCTCGGTATTTAACAACTGTCTAGCTGAGACCCAGGATTGGATGAGTGCGAGCTGACTACGGTTAAACCCGGCTAAAACTGAGGTGCTGCTTGTGGACTTAGATCTTCGGGAGGTGGGTTTGTTGGCAGGATTACCCTCTGGATTATGGCTTGGGGGTGTTCAGCTGACTACCTCAGACTGGGTGCGGAACCTGGGCATTATTTTTGATGACGGCCTGACCCTTAAATCTCAGGTGTCGGCAGTTGTCAAAACATCTTTTTACCATCTGAGGAATATCCCCTGGGTGAAACATCTGGTTTGTCCTGATGATCTACCAATGCTGATCCACACCTTCATTACCTCCCGCCTTGACTACTGCAATGTCCTTTACCTAGGGCTACTGAGGGTTTATATCCGCCTTTTGCAGCTAGTGCAGAATGTGGCAGCCAGGCTATTGACTGGTACTTCTAGGACCAGTCATATAACGCCTGTGCTCTGCGGACTGCACTGGCTGCCAGTACAGTGGTGGATCACCTTCAAGGTCAGTTTGATGACCTATAAAGCCCTACATGATCAGAGATCTGGTTACTTGCAAGATCTCCTTCGCACTTACTGCCCCCCCTGCCCTCTCCAATCCACCAACGAGGGATTGCTAGAGGTTCCTGGGGTCAGTTTAAAGACATCTGGTGTGAGGTCTTTTGGTTTTACGGCCCCGTCCCTATGGAATTCTCTACCTCGTCAGGTGCGAGACTGCCTGACCATCCAGAATTTTAAAGTTGCACTTAAAACTTATTTATTTAGTTTGGCATACCCAGATTTTTAGGCTGTCGCTGCTATTTGTTGAGTTCTAAATTGTTGGACCTTATTAATTTAATTGAGTTGTTATGATTATTTATTATGTTGTTCTATATATGTACAAGCACCCTGGTTATGAAAAAGGAGCTTTTTATAAATAAAGAGTGATTTGATTTGATTTGGTGAGGGAGGATTTCCAAATATTTCTAGGGGGGGTCTAGGGGCATGTTCCCCTGGAAAAGTTTGAAAATTTAGGAGATAAGTAGTGCAGTTTCATGCACTTTTAGGCAATAACAGTGATATGGGACTGCGGAGGGATGAGACTGACAACTTTGAATTTTGATGTAGTTAAAATGCATCAGAATTCAAGTTGTCAGTCTCATTCCTCCCCAGTTTGACTTTAACTCAGGATTCTTTTCTCTCTTTTTAAATTTCCATCTTTCTCTTCTGTAGATCTGTCCTATTCCTCTGTGCAAGGGAGGCACAATGATCTTCTCTGTAGATGACCCCTATTTGCAAGAACATCCCTTTAGAATACAGGAAGAACTGACATATGGTCTGTATCAACCATAGTTGTCCTTTGTTTTTTTTCTTATCCCGCGGCCCCACCATCTCCATTCCTGACTGTGGATTTCCCTTTCTACTTTTTGCCACTGACTAAAGTTGTGCTGCCTGCAGTTTAAACCAGGCCAATGCTGCCACAGCCTCATCAGACTACAGTATAGTGGGGACAGACTCGAACAGTTTCCAGCTCTTCAGCTTTTTTTTTACTGTCTGCCCCCAGCTGTGACGACCACCATTGAGACCTAGCTATGAAGGGAGGAGTGACAGATGACCATCGGGAGTCGAGTTTTAAATTTAATTTAATATTAGTAAGCAGCCGCCACAGAGATGTAAAGAGCCCAGCTACACTGATCACACACAGATTACTTCTCTCAACACTGGTAGCAGGAAAGTGTCAAAGTGTTGCGCGAGTCTGCATTTTTCTCAGAACAGTCACGTGACCACCCCTTTCACAGTCACCTGACCAACACTGGATCTGTCAGTCTGAGGCTCCTCATCTGTCTCCAGCAGGAGACAGGGCTCATTGCTGCATATTCATAAGCTGATGCCCACCTCCTGTCTCCCTAGTGACACTTTAAATTGATAATTTTCTGACACTGACCTGCCAGCTGCTGTGAGTAAAATTGAAGAATCCGATTTTGGCAAGCTAAAGGCTGAGGCAGTTTTGGCAAGTGGGGGGATGATTTATAATTACAGTTATGGAGTTTTGGCAAGTGGGGGGGAATTTCAACGCAGTTGAAGGGGAGGGGGTCAGTGCACCCAGGAAACCCCCCTGGCTATGCTTACATGCTCCTACCCTAGTAGCCACTCCATTTTGGGCTCCGCTGTTGTTCACTTCAGTAGCTTTTGTTTCCTAGTTTTTGGTTCCCATATGCTCCTGCTTACCCTAGCAGTCTCATTTGTTGTTTCTACTACCTCAGCCTACATGACTTGCAGTGCATCTGCAGCTAACACTAACCTCCCTTATGGAACTGGATGGCAGGCATTCATTATTCAATTCAAGCTCATATCATTCAGTTTTATTCAGTGCCATAGCTGTCATTCAATGTCTCAATCAGCCATTCAGCCTTACCTACGCTTTGTTTCTACTGTGTGCTCATGGCCGTCAGGCTTCGCCATCGGCCTCCCACTAATCCTGCATTCAGATGCATGCCAGTCACAACCACAGCATGGCATTCAGGGCTCCTGCCCTTTAAGCCCACAATCTCACTCTGCCCCCTTGAAGTCCACATCGTGAGGGTGGGTCCCATAGGTAAGGTCCTTCACTCTCTGCCCTTCAGGTGGGAATGTCCTATGCTCCAGGGGAAGCTTTAGCCATGCTGATTGACTCTGTGGCACCTCTTGTTGTACCATTCAAGACTTCAGCTTATTGAATTCAGAGGCTGTGCCTGCAGTTCAATGGATGGGAGCAACCAGCCATTTCCTCTTCCTTAGCTATTTAAGTCAGCTCTCTCCAGCCTCGCTCAGAAGCATTGTTTCTTTGCCCCAACATCCTCCCCTCCTCCTCCAGCAGCATGTCTCTCTCCTCAGGACTCCTTCCAAAGGTACCTTTAGCTTAAAGAAATTATGTTCCCACAGCACCAGTCAGGGTGGAACCCTCCTCAAGAGGGTTCCTTTGCCTTCAGAGTACACTGATAGGGTGGTAGTTCCCCATTGAACAGAGTGCAAATGTCCAAAGTATTCATCTATTACAATCATCAAAACATTCACTCAAATACCTTCAGAGTATCAATAAAGTTGCACAAGCATAACTCCTCACTAAGCCGTGTAAGCCCATTGTATTCTCTAATTCCCTGTTTTCTCTGGTTTTTCTGTTTCTCTGTTTATGTTCCTTGCTCCATCTAGCCCCCTTGCCTGGTCACTCCAGCCCCATCACCCAGACTCCTCCCAGGACTTACCTGACTCATCTTCTGCCACAACTTTCCACCTGGCTGGGTTTCTCAACCCTCACCGTAGAACAAGATTCGATTTTGCAGCTGGCTTGGGTCATGGGTGTGGGGCCTGCAGCTGACCGGAGTCACCTGCTGGACAGGATTTTCCAGTTTTCTCCCCCTTCCCCTTGGAGGAGCAGACATGCAATGGCATCATGGTGCACATCATGCAGTACCGCACAACCTGCATTGATGGCTGTTGCTCCTCGAGCCACACTGCCAGCCGTGAACTGCCTTCCCCTAGCATCTACTAGGAACCAGGTTTGCACCGGGCTCTGCAACCCATCCATAGACAATGTTGGCAGAAAAACACCACTGATCCAGTCAGTCTTCCCAGTTTTACCTTACTCTAGAACTGATTGTCCAGATGGGGTTGGTACCCTCCTCTCCCCCTCCCCTTAATCCCTACCTTCCTGCTACCCCTCTAAGTAACTATTGAGCCCTTTACTCTGTCCCAGGTCTGCCTGAATCCATTAATGTTTTTTGCATTCATCACCTCTGCTGGTAGGCTGTTTCACAGCTCAACCACTCTCTCTCTCTCTCTCTCTCTCTCTCTCTCTCTCTCAATAGAGTAAACCTTTCTAGCATCCCTTATGAATCCCCCCCAGCTGTTTATTCCATTCAGAAACTTGAAGGCCTCTGTCATGTCCTTCCTTTCCCTTTTGGCCTGCACGAGGACATCTTCAGTGCCCTAACCTGATTCTCATAGGATTTGCCCTGTTGGCCCTGAATCATTTTGGTTATGCTATGCTGCATGGCCTCCAGCCTGTCTCTGTCTTTTCTCATGTAAGGACTCCAGATGGGGTCTCTTCAGTGATCAGTAGAGAATTAGTATTACCTTTTCCTCCTGCTATCAAAACCCCTTCCAATAAACTCAAACATTCTGGTTATCTTGCTGGTACACAGAAATATAGAATTTGACAGCAGATAAGGACTGTTTGGCCTACCTAGTTGTCATCTGGGAAGTCAGGAAGCATAGGAGAACCAGGAGCAGTTTCAAAATTCAAATAATAGTGTTTTGTTTTTCTCAATAACAGCAAAATAAAAAATAAAATTGTTCAGTATAACTATTTACAAAGGAAGTTCAACAGAGAAAACAAAGTCCTTCTTCTGAATTTTTCTTCTCAATTTTAAAGCTCAGTCTCAGTCTCTCTCTCTCTCTCTCTCATTAGCAAAAGCATTGTTGCTCTTTTTACAAGTCTTTGCAACCTCTGTTCGTTAACAGACATCCTTTTTTTTCCCCTAAAATGTTCCTGTCAATTTCTTGCAGGTGCAGCCAAAAGAACATAATGACCCAGAACTGATCAATTATTGACAGCTCTGGAAAGAGCTTGCAATCCAGTATCTCAGGTTAACATCTTGAGTTCCAAACAGCTTTTTGCAATCGTTTGAACAGTATAACTATTCACAGTTTTAAACAAAGGGATTCCTAGTATCACATACAGTTTAACACAGATATTCACATATATTTTTATACCTGCAGATATGCAAGGGGGAAGAAAAGACAGAAATAGCAAGGGAAGGCAGAGAGATAGCGAGATGCAGTGAATTGCAAAACCGTCGGATTGATCAGTTCCTAGGTCTCACAAGAAAATTCGGTTGCACAACCAGATAGACAAGAGACAGAAAAGGAGAGGAGAGGACAGAATAGACCCTTGCATTTAAACGCTTTCTGAAAAACAAATGGGGCAGGATCTTATTCAACCCTGTCACGCTAGTCTGATCATTTTTCCCTACCCACTGTATCATCACAGACCCTTCTTGATCTCAATCTTATCCCCCCTTGTCTCATCTGTAAGGTTCCTTTATGTCTATCCCATGCTTTCTTGAACCCTGTCACATTTTTTGCCTCCACCACCTCTGCTGGGAGGCTGTTCTGGGCAACCTCCACCCTCTCCATGAAGAAGTACTTCCTCATATTTCCCCTGAGTTTACTCCCCACCAGCTTCATAACATGATCCCTTGTCCTTGAGCATCTTTTCTTCTGAAAAATGCTTCCCTCTTAAACTTTATTTATACCTGTGAGGTATTTAAAAGTTTCTGTCATATCCCTTTTCTCGCCTTTCCTCCATGGTATATATATTGAGCTCCCTCAGTCTTTCCTCATAGGGCTTTTGATGCAGACCCTGCACTATTTTGGTTGCTCTCCTCTGGACCATCTCCACTCTTTCTATGTCTTTCCAGAGATGAGGTCTCCAGAACTGGATGCAATACTTAAGGTGATGTCTCACCAGTGATCTATACAGGGGTAACAGCACCTACATAGAAACACAAAAACATAGAAGTTGTTGGCAGATAAGGACCTCTTGGCCCACCTAGACTGACCTATTTTCCCTACCTACAGTGCCACTACAGACCCTACTCAATCACCAGTCTCCCCCCTCCTGCATAATTTCTGAGGTCCCCTTGTATCTATCCCATGTATGCTTGAATCCTGTTGCCATTTTACCACCCACCACGTCTGTTTGGAGGCTGTTCCAAGTATCCACCACCCTTTCTGTGAAGAAGTATTTCCTCAGCTCTCCTCTGAGTCTCCCCCCCAGCTTCATAGCATGACCCATTGTCCATGAGCATCTTTTTCTTTGTAAAATGCTACCCTCATGTACTGTATGTTATTAATAATTGTGAGGTATTTGAACATTCCTATCATGTTGCCCCTTTCCTTTCTTTCCTCTAGAGAGTACATATTTAATTCCTTGAGTCTTTCCTCATAGGGCTTTTGATGCAGGCCATGCACCATTTTGTTTGCCCTCTTCTATACCACCCCCCACCCTATCAATGTCCTTCCAGAGATGGGGCCTCCAGAACTGGACACTGTACTTGAGGTGAGGCCTCACCATATATCTATTCAGGGGTAATACTGCCTTCCTCTTTCTGTTGGTGATACCACTCCCTATGCACCTGTGCATCCTGCTAGCTTTACCTATTGCCTTATCACACTGCTTTACTACCTTCAGTCATCAGAAATAATTACCCCCCGGGTCCCTTTCTTGTTTTTTGGTTGCCAATACCTCCCCACTCAATTGGTATGGGACCCTATTCACAAATATGCAGAGTGGGTGTGTGCCCTGTAACTCTGACACGTAGCCCACTCCACAACCACTGTGCCCGCTACATCCCCACTGTGGCAGTCATGAAACATTTAAGCCCCCTTATGTACCCAATCCTCCAGCCGATCAAGGGGCTCTGCACATGGGCAGGCTGGAAGGCGGTGCACGGGGATTGTCGGCACTCTGTGTGATGTATTTATGTGTGGAGTGCCATGCATGGGGTGCCGGCCACTATGCAAAGTCTGGGCAGTCATAGCCCTGGTACGCACCCCCCGAGTTGCAGCTGCCAGATGCGGAGGTGACAGTTGAGATCTGTGGACCCCTGCTTGGGACGTCCCCGATGTCGGGGCACATCTTAATGTGTGAAGGGGCAGCAAATAGGGCACAGGCTGACCCCCAGTGCAGTCCTCTTTTTGCTTATATGCCTAAAGAATGTTTCATCCCCCTCTTTTTGCTGACTTGGCAATATTCTCCTCTGTTTGCACCTTTCTGCTTCTTACTGCTTTCCCAGCCTCCCTTTGTTTGTCCTGATATCTCTCCCTATTCTCCTCCTGTGTCATCTTATACCTACAAAAATGCTATTTTTTTTTGCCCTTACTTTCTCCACTGCTTCTTTAGAGACTCACAGCGGTTTCTTTTTTTCTCTTGCCCTTGTTAACCTACCTGACACAGAGGTTTGTTGCCTTCTCAATGCCCTCCTTTATTTTTTCCCACTGTTCCACAACTCCACCCAGTTTCCCTATCCCTACTAGAATGTCCCTGAAGCATTCTCCCATTTCCTTAAAATTCACCCTTCTGATGTCTGGGACCCTCGTTATAGTGTGGTTTGATTGTGGCCCAGTTCTTATATTGAACCACACCATACAATGATCACTGGTCATCAAGTGGCTACCCATCTTGATGTCAGCAACACTGCCCCCATTTGTCAGTACTAGGTCCAGTATTGCCCACCCATGAGTGGGTTCCTTGACTAGTTACCCGAGGAATGGCCCTTGCAGGGAGTCCAGGATGTCCCTACTTCTAACTGTTGCAGCAGCTAGGAGGCTCCAACCCACATCCTGAAGATTTACAGTAGGTCCCCCACCAGCAATACCTTGCCCTTGCTTGCCATCCTTTGGATTGCTTCCAGCATATCCTTATCCACCTCTACCCCCTGTGCCAGAGGTCTGCAGATCACAACTATGCGAATAGTGGCCCTCTTCCAAGTCTCAAAGGTGACCCACAGTACCTTAGCTCCTCCCTGCTCCCCCTGTATTTCAGTAGCATTTGTTTTCCCTTGCATAAAGAATCACTCCTCCCCCCTTTTACCTATCTTGTCTCTTCTGAATAGAACATTAGCTGGTGTGGCTACATCCCAGTCCTGGTTTTCATTGCACCAGGACTTGGTAATTGTGACTATGTCCAGTTCGACTTCAGCCTTGGTGGCTTCTAGGTCTGTAATCTTATTGCCCAGGCTTTGAGCATTTGCACACATGGCTCTCCAGATTGTACTGCCATTCCTTCTCATTTTACCCATTTGTCTTCCCTTATTTCCTCCACTGTTCTACCTACTATCTCTGCATCTTTCTACCCTCTAGATTCTTATATTCATTGGTTCCTTTTTGGATTTCTCTCCCTCCAGATTTGCATTACTGACCTTGTAAGCCTGTGGGGGGGGGGGAGACAGTTTAAGTCTCCTTGCCTTATTCCACCTGCCACCTCAGCTAGTTTAAATGCTCACCAATGTAGCATTTAAACCATTCACTGAGGATCACAGTTCCCCTCTGGGATGGATGCAGGCTGTCACCCCTATACAGGCCTTTATCCTTTGAGATGGGACCCCAGTCCCCAATAAATCTGAATCCCTCCTCACTGCACCATTCCATCAACCATGGATTGAAGTTTCTGGTGAGGAGAATCCTGTCCTCCCTGTCATAGACAGGTAGCACCTCCAAGAAGGTCACAGATTATGCTAATTGCTTAAAACCCCCTCCCCAATACCCTGACCTCCTGCTGAACTATTTCTGGCTCATCCATAGCCAGTTCATTAGTCCACAGATGGACAATGATGTCCAGCTATCCCTCCTTCTCTTTCTGGTACCCCAGCAATCCCTTGGACTCTCTTTCCATCCTTTTGAGCTGTGGCACCTGGAAGGCACCTAATTTCCCTCTCCTCATCTCTACCTGCCCCTTAACTGGCAGTATAGCCTAGAGGTTAGAGTAATGAGCTGTGAATGATCTCGGTTCAGCAGACATGGGTTTGATTCCCCCAAGCTCCACTTGCATACTGTGTGACTCTGAGCAAGTCACTTAACCAGCCTAAATCTCCTGGGTCACCCCTGAAAACAGGCAATTGTGCCTAGTGAGCTTTACCTGGTTAACAAAGAATAAAAAAAAAAACTGTATCCCACTCACTATGGAGTCCCCCACCAGGATTCTCTTCCTCCTCCTCTTGGGTTCTCTGCAATCCTACTTGAGGTCTCCACTATGGAGGACCCCCACATCCACCCCAGTCACTTCTTTGGGTGCCTCTGTGGGACATTCCTGCCTGGCCAGTGTGGCATAGGAGTTTCACAGTGGTACCAGATGGGGGATGTACCTGCGCTTCACCACCCTTACCCTCCCTGAGCCCACCATTGTCCAGCTGCTCCTCCTCCTACTTGGCATCCTTTGAAGTAGCAATGGTAGACTCAGTGGTCCCTGGGTGGGGGAGTAGGTCCTTTAAACCCAAGCTAATTCAACCTTGAGTCTGGCAACCTTCTCCTGCAGCCCAGAGAGGTGTGCATAGATGTTGCAGCAACGTAGCCTCCAGATGCTCTCCCTGAAGACAGCTGCCCCACAGCCACTGCACTGCACCACTCCCATCATCCCATACTTCCTACTCCCTCTGTAATTTTAGCCCTTTGAATTCATTTTATACCCTTACCCTATAAAGGGAGTTTCACCTATCACTAGGTTCCTGTGTCCCCTCACTCCAACCCAAACCAAACAGTTGCCAGCAGGCCACCCACCTGTTGCCTTAAAAGAATATCTACAGTAACAAATTCTCCCACTACCCTTTCCTCAACCACTCTTTCAAACAAGCCCCCTCACCCTGCTCACTGTCACCCAAAGATGACAAACAGATTTAGTTTAGTTGTCATATTGGTCTTTGTAAGAACAGATCCAGAAACAAACGGTTTGATACCTCTTATTGAACCAACTTAAATGTTACAAAAAGAACAGAAAGCCTAAGCTTTCGGACCAACCAAGTCCTTTCTCAGAAGCTTATAATCATAAGCTTCTGAGGAAGGACTTGGTTGGTCCGAAAGCTTGGCATTCTGTTCTTTTTGAGACATCTAAGTTGGTCCGATAAAAGGTATCAAACCATTTGCTTCTGGATCTGTCACCCAAAGAGAATTTCTACGTTGTCTCCTCACTCACAGTTACACAACAATACATTTCCAGTATGTACCCACTCCCGCTGTATCCCAGAATTACTTACCAACCAGTCTGCACCCTCACACTTATACAACATTATCCAGCAAGCCCCTTACCCCAGAGACACTGTTATTATCCCATTCCCACACTTACAGTTTCACAACAGAAATTCCAGCAAGTCTCTCTCCCCACCCATTATTTTCTAGGGTTACTTACTGGCAAGCCAACACACTCTCAGTTTCACAGCAAAACTATCCAGCAGGCCCCTAGTCCCATGAACAAGTTGTAACTCAGTCAGTCTTTGCAGTCAAATGGGAATCCTCATATGGTATGCAGAAATGCTGTGGGACCTGCAGAAACAATCTGAGGCTCCCTCTGCTTCAATTAACCAAACTGCAATTTGCCTTTCAAATAGCTCCCACCTTCTGCCATCTGAACAGGGGTACAAAACTGTTGTACACTTAATGTTTCCATTTCTGTTTTCCCATTGCTCTGTCAATGCTGCCTTGCTGTGACAATGTGAGCAACAGATTCTCATATTCCCACTTTACGTTATCAGGTAAAGTGATCTAGGGTAGGCTGCATTTCTCATGCAGCTACCCACTGACACTTCTTTTTCTTCCTTGCATTTAGTCAGTGCACATGAAAACTGCCTTCTCCATACTACCCAGAGCTACATCTTGCTCCATTGCCATTTCCCTTATTTGGTTTCATTTTGTGTCATTCAGCTATGTGCCATTTAAGTTGGAATGTTATCTCTGTTTCCAGGCGAAGAAGCCAGGGGCCTGGTGCACCTCAGAGCAGACACCTGCTGACTCTCCCACGTCCTTAGCATGCATTTCTGAAGCAGCATAGGTTCCTTTAGCACCTAAGGGAAGACATTTTCACTTCCCAGGTGATTGATGGCACTTAGCTGTGCCTCATGCCTCACAACCCACCTCACAACCCATCTGAAGTGTGTGGTAATTTAGCATTCTCACCCCAGGAATTCTTCAGTGTGCTTGTACATATGCAGTATGCCAGCTGGGTTCAGCTGCCCCAGGGGTGGAGTCAGTGCTAGTGACTTTTGGCATCAGGCAGTCAGAGAGCAGGAGAGGAAGTACTGCCTGTAGCTAGAGTGGGAGGTCAGTCAGCTTCATTTCTCCACTGACTGGACAACACTGCACTAGAGTCCTCTCTTCACAGCTTCATTCGAAGAAGTTCATTTCTTTATAAGTCAGTAAAATATTTATTTTGGTGCTGCCTTTAGAGTTTTGTTGGGGTATTTTTCTTTATTTTCACTGTTTTTAGAGGTTCTTTCGATTCCCAGGAACCACAAATTCACTTTACCTCAGCGGTTCCTACTTATACATGGTTTCATAGCATTTGGGAAACAACACATTCTATTAATTTTTCTCTTTTGGGAACACAATTCTGAGGTCTTCTGATGAACTGGCACGTCAGATATACCTAAAAAGAAAACTGGATCTACTGGTTTTAAAAACTGCATTAAGTGAGCTAAAATAGTGGCCAAAGCAGATGGCCATGGTCTTTGTTTAAGTTGTTTGGGTCCAGACCATAACTGTGAACTTTGCTCTAAATTTTGTTCTAAAACAGTTAAAAAACAGCCAAAAGATTGGAAATTATGGCTTGTCTGTCTGCCTCCCCCTCAAATAAAAACCCTTAAGAGGGGTCATCTTCTCATAAATATAAAGAAAAGTCCAATAAGGACTCCCTAGAAAATAAGCTTGATGAAAATAATTCTGATCAAGCCAAAAAAGTGACATAATGAGCAGGTTCCTGTTTCAGTGCCTGCAAAAAAGAAACAAAAAGGAAAATATATCACTGCCCCTCCCGCTGAAAAGCAAAGGGAGATGCCAGCATCACAAAAAGATACACTCACTGATGAAGAAATGGCTAAGGCTTGTTTTTTTTACCAGACTATACAAGCTAAGGGCAATCTCTTTAATGCCCCTCCTGACCCTATTACCCCTAACACTTCAGACCCTGGGCTTGTCCAAGGTTTTTACTATGAGGGTGATGCTGACCAACCAGAGGATGAACCTTTAGAATCTGATGTATCCTCTGACCAAGAGTTTGGCTCTCCCTCTAATGGCCAGGAGGATTTCTCCTCTCACTATACCTTCATTCAACAGATGGTGGACACTCTGGATCTCATTATTCAAGAGACCACTGACCAGGAGGAGGAGGAGGAAGACTGTTTGGATATGATGGGTCTCCCTCCCTCTAAAAAGTTGCTTTTGCCCATACATAAATTACTTTGTAAAGCAACATTTAAAAAACATGAGAATCCCACTTTCATTTCTGGAGTGGACAAGAAAATTGAAAGAAATTCCACTTGGGGAGGAATAATGCTGAATTTCTGTATATGCACCATGACCATGAGGGGGTGGTGCAGGCTGCTGCTTGTGATAAAGCTAAAAGGCCTCTGTCTTCACAGCCCCCTGTAAAGGCATCTAGAAGCCTGGATTTGATGAGTAAAACAATTGTACACCACAGCTTTTCTGCTGCTTTGCCTATCTACTTATATGGCCTATGCAGCTCAATATCAAAAAGCTCTCTGGAACTCTGTGCCAGCTATCAGCCAACAGGCATCAGACAAAGAAGCCCAGGACCCGGCAACAACTGTAAAAACTGCCCTAGAGGCTACAAAGTACCAGTTTCACAAGGCAGTAAACACTAATGACACTGCTTCCAGAGCCATCTCCCATAGGTGCTATACCTGGATAAGAACAATCAATCTCTCATAGGACACTCGGACTAAAGCTATGGATTTCCCCTGTGAGAATAATTCACTGTCTGGTGACAAAACAGAAGCTTACATGAAAAAGGTGGAGGACTACAAAAACACCTACCAAAGTAATGCTGCACAAGAAAAAGCCTCTACTTTTAAGAGATCTCAGAGCAGAGGGAACAGAGGCAGAGGTTACTACTCCAAGGCCTTCTACCCAATGCCAGTGCCCCTGGATTACTCTAAGATGAGAGGTTTCTTCAGTGGAAGAGGAAGGAGAGGTCAAAGATGGGCTGTCCCTCACCTCCCTCAAGTACTCAGTTCAAGAAAATCTCCTGACTGCAAAAACCAGGTCACCTCCCCTTCCCCAGTAGGAGGAAGGCTGACCCACTACCTCCACAACTGGCACCTCATTATCAAAGACAAGTGGGTGCTTGAGGTAGTGAGTAAGGGACTTGCCTTGCAGTTCAGGGAATTTCCCACTTAACAGGGTCAGAAGTTACTAAAATCTCTAACTACTACAGAGAAACTGCTGTTGGAATTAGAAGTAAAGTCCCTTCTGTCTGCAAAAACAGTGGAAAGGGTTTCTTTCCCCCAATGAAGAAAGGGCCTCTACTCCAGGTATTTCCTAACCCTGAAAAAAAAGGGGTACTGGTGACCCATTTTAGACCTCAGATACCTGAACAAATATCTACTCAATCCCAGATTCAAGATGGTCACCCTGGCTGTGTTGATTCCATCCATGCAAAAGGGGGACTGGCTAGCTTCCCTAGACCTAAGAGACATCTATTTCCTCATTCCAATCAGGCAATCCCACAGAAAACAACACTCAGAAATCCCAATTCAGTCCCATTTAGTTGCTGGAATTCATTGGGTCAGAACTGGACACACAAAATGGAAAGGCCCTACTCCCTCTCGACAGGGCACACAACCTTCAGAATTTAGCAAATCCTTTCATCCTGGGCCATCCATGACCAGCCAAACACTTCCTGAGGCTTCTGAGCCACATAGCTTCTACCAAAGCTGTGGTACCAGGTGCCAGATTTCAAATGAGGGACATTCAGTATCATCTAAGGGCTCACTGGTCCCAGAAAAAAAGATTCTATGTCAAAACTCATTTCAGTCACAAGGACACTACTGCAAGCCCTAGCCTGGTGGAAAGACTTAGAAAATCTCAGGGAAGGGGTCCCCTTCCAGAAAAGGGAATCTTTCAGAGTACTCAGTACAGATGCTGCCCTTCTAGGATGGGGCGGCACACCTGGCAGATCAGTCCATAAGCGGGACATGGTTCCCCAAGGAGTCCACTTACCACATAAACCTCCTTGAACTCAGAGCTGTTTATCTAGCACTGAAAGCCTTTACCCCTCATCTAAAAGATGAGTCTGTCCAGACCAGAACAGACAACATCACAGCAATGTTTTACATCAACAAGCAGGGGGGCACAAGGTCTCCAAAGCTTTGCTCAGAGGCCATGAAGATTAGGTCTCTGACCTACTGTCTGGAAATATAGCTTTCAGCCATTCACCTGCCAGGCAAGGACAATGTGCTGGCAGATGCTCTGAGCTGCATCAGTCAGGGCTACCATGAATGAGCCCTGAACAGACAAGTACTGGCTACAATTTTCAGGAGTGGAGCACTCCAGAGATAGACCTCTTTTCCCTCCAGTCTCAATCACCAGCTGCCCCTGTACTACTGCAGACCTCCAGCTCTGGGCACAGTACCAGTGGATGCCCTAAACCTGGACCAGACAGGGAAGTTCCTGTATGCCTTCCCTCCTTTTCCCTTGATTCTAAGGGTCCTTCTGAAGCTAAGAACCCAGCCTACCCCATGATTCTGATGGCACCAGACTGGGTAAGACAACCTTGGTATGCCCTACTTCTGGCCCTGCCAACCAAGCAACCAGTTTGACTGCCTTTGAACCAAAATCTCCTGAGTCTACCTCAGACA
Source organism: Neoceratodus forsteri (assembly GCA_016271365.2). Classification (NCBI taxonomy): domain Eukaryota; kingdom Metazoa; phylum Chordata; order Ceratodontiformes; family Ceratodontidae; genus Neoceratodus; species Neoceratodus forsteri. Next base: position 93,351,639 of record CM028136.1, read on the forward strand.
GGGATAACATGTCCCAACATAGAACCTCTTTGCCTCACAGCCTGGTACTTCTGGAGTACCCAGATTCTCAGTACTCAGAATAAGTCCTAAGGATCCTTCGTCTGGCTAAGAAACCTAATACTAAAAAGACCTATGCTTCCAAATGGAAATGATTTTCCCTATGGTGCAAGGACAGGCACATTCACCCACTGAAAGCTACTCTCTCTTCATTTCTTGACTACTTGGTGCACCTGCAGGCCTCAGGCCAAGTGCCTCATACCTGAAAGTCCACCTAGCAGCCATTTTAGCTTATATTTTTGCTGTGGAGGAAAAGTCGATAACTTCTCCTTCCATCTTTAAGAAATTTTTCAAGGGCCTGTCACACCTTCAACCCCCACTTGGGGAACCTACCCCTCTGCATAGCCAAACTCATGAAGACTCAGTTTAAACCTATGGCTACAGCAGAACTAAAGTACATCACTTGGAAAACTTTTTGGTGACAATCGCCTAAGCCAGAAGGATTTCAGAGTTGCAGGCATTCTGCACTGAACCCAACTACATTACCTCCCATAGAGATAAAGTAGTTCTCAGAATGAATTGGAAATTCCTGCCCAAGGTAGTGTCTGAATTTTGCTTAAAAAAGTCCATAACACTCCCTGTCTTCTTCACAGACAAATCCACTCCCAGTGAATGGAAGCTACACAGTTTGGACATCAAGATGGCACTGACCTACTACCTAGAGCATATCAAGCAGCTCAGGACTTTCCATACCCAGCTCTTCCTCACCTATGATGAGGTAGCAAGGGCAGGCTAGCCTCTAAGAGGACTATCTCTCACTTGACAGTCTCCTGTAGTCAGTTATGCTACAGTAAGGCTGGCAAGCAATCACCTCAAGGCCTCAGGGCACAGGGCAGATGATACCGTGCTCTATACTAGGGCTGAGTGAATACCTCTTTTCCAAATATTTAGCTGATTATTCGGTATTATGACATGGGGTATTCGGTATTCGGCTGAATATTCGGTATTCAGCTGTGGTGGGGAGGAGACAAGAAAAAGCCTATTATCTTCCCTAGCCATCTCACAGATCATGTCAATGAAGTAGCCCCCATCCCCCCACCCTCAAGTAGATCCAGATATCCCCCAGCAGCACACACAAAATCGGTAACAGAATAAAGTAAATATAATGTATTGAAAAAGAAAATGGCAGCCGGCACAACCTGCCCGCCCCCATAGCCAGCTGCCAACTTGTCTTTCAATATGTTCTTTAATTTAACATAGTACCCCCCCACACACCACCAGGCAGGCAGCCAGAAACATAGACTAATAAGATCAGAAGGCATCCGACACAGCAGCCTGCCCCCCTCATTCCACTGTCGGACGCCTTCTAAATGAAGAATTACCGCACTTGGTTTTATATGTTTAATATAGGACACCCCTCCCCTCGCACCACCAGCACCCAGGCAGGCAGACACACAGAACAAAGGATTAGGAGAAGGCATCCAACACAGCAGCCACCCTCCTCGTTCCACAGTCAGACACCTTCTGAATGAACAAGTACCACGCTTGGTTGCATAGTAAAACCCGATGAACACTTGATCATCGGGATTTACTATGTAACCATTGGCAAGAGTGGTGCTTGTTCATTCAGACAGTGTCTGACCATGGAACGAGGAGGGTGGGCTGCTGTGTCGGATGCCTTCTCCTAATCCTGTTGTTCTGTGTGGCTGCCTGGCTGCCGGTGGTGCTCTGGGGTTCTATATTGAACATATAAAACCAAGTGCGATAATTCTTCATTTAGAAGGCATCCAACAGTGGAATGAGGAGGGTGGACTGCTGTGTTGGATGCTTTATAATCTTATTATTCTGTTTTTTTTTTTTGGCTGTCTGACTGGTGGTGAGGGGGGGGTACTATGTTGAATTAAAGAACACATTAAAAAACAAGTTGATAGCCGGCCATGGCGGCAGGTGGGTTGTGCTGGCTGCTGTTTTCTTTTCTATACATTATAGTTACTTTATTCAGTTACAGATTTTGTGTGTGCTGCTTGGGGGAGGGTATCTCTGGATGGTACCTGAGGGTGGGGAGATGAGGGGCTACTGTATTGACATGATCTGGGAGGGGAACGGAGGATGGGGGACTGTTTCTTTTATTTTTTTCATTTTTTTGGACAATGTTTTCCGAATAGCAGACGAATAGTGCACTATTCATTATTCAGGATCCAAAACATGAACAGTGCATTAGTCATGGGATTCAGGAAATTACTTGTATATTAATCTTTTGTGTGGGTCTGAGTCAAATGCCTTGCTAAAGTCTAGGTAGGCCATGTCCACTGCCCCTTCCTGATCTACTGCTTTGGTCACCCAGTCAAAGAAATCTATTAGATTCGTTTGGCATGACCTTCCCACTGTGAATCCATGCTGCCTTGGGTCCTGTGCCCCTCTGACCTCTAGGTACTTGACAATTCTTTCCTTCAGAAGTGATTCCATCATTTTCCCTATCACTGAGGTTAAACTAACAGGTCTGTAGTTTCATGCTTCTGCCCTGCTCCCACTTTTTGTGAAGGGGAATCACATCTGCCCTCCTCCAGTCCTCAGGTACCACCCCATCCTCCCATGATTTGTTAAAGAGGGTAGTCAGTGGTGTCACTAGTTCTACCCTTAGTTCTTTTAGAATTCTGGGATGAATCCCATCAGGTCCCATTGCTTTGTCCACCTTCAGTTTCAACAGTTCTTTCAGAACCCTTTCTTCTGTAAATGGGCTGGTATCAACTTCTGTATCCAGAGTGTGTCTATTGTTTGTTTTAGGTACTTCCCCCTCTTCATTTGTAAATACTGAGCAAAAATATTTGTTTAGTATCTCTGCCTTTCACCGTCACCCTCTGCCCACCCCCCTCCCTATTATTAAGCCTCCCTCCCTTAGTCTTCCTTTGCTCCCTGATGTACCTGAAAATGGTTTTATCTTCCTTCTTAACTGAGTTGGCTATCTTTTCCTTGGTTCGGGCCTTTGCTGTTCTGACTGCCTTCCCAGCTTCCTTTTGCTTTAACTGATACAGTTCTCTTCCCTGCTCTTTCTGTGATTCCTTGTACTTTCTGAATGCTTTCTTTTTCTCTTGAAGCTTCACTGCCAGCTTCTTTGAGAACCATAGTGGTTTCTTACATCATTTTGTTTTGTTTATTTGCTTCACACAAAGGCTTGTTACCTCTGTGATGGCAGTTTTTATTATTCTCCATTGTTCTTCCACCCCTCCTTCCTGCCCATTTGCTAGTGCATTCCTTAGGCACTCACCCATTTTGGCAAAGTCAGCCCTCCTAAAGTCCAGTACTTTTGCCTTTGTATGGCTTGACTCTATTGCTGGGTTTATTGTGAACCATACTGTTCGATGAGCGCTAGTTCCCAGATGGCTACCCACTTCTACATCTGTGATCCTCTCTAATGTTTTCTTTGCTCATGGAGGACTGAATCAGAGATGAATACAGGAGTGGGGTAGGGTGGATGGGGTTAGACATAGTGCGAGTTTGGCCTATGAGAGGCCGTGAGAACTCTGTGCCCAGCATTACTCTGCCTCGCTTTCTTTGTAGTTAAAGTCAGGAGATGGTTTGTGTTTAAGAACTCCAACTCACTGATCCCTTTCCCCCTTATCAAGAGTCTACATTAACTTCTTCTGAAGAAGTGGTCACTCCAACTGTGTATAACCCTGTGGGGGCATACAATTGTATCTGTTTATCATAGGCTGCTTGGATTCCAGCACTGTGTGTGGGGCAGCGTCTATGCATTCGTGCAGGATTTCCTTCCTTTCCTCCTATTACAATACTCTACATGTTTATATATCTAAGACAAATGTTGTGCCTGCATATGCAATATCTCAGGCTGAAATCTAATTTAAGGCCGGTATAGATACTAACCTCAATCAAAAAGGATGCTCCTCTTAATGGGGAAGCACCTAATAAGGGAAGAAGGCTGTTGGGGGGGCCCTCACAGGAATGAGCACCTCTCTCAGGAATGAGGCTGTGCAGATAATATACCAGCCCAGATAAACAAATGTTGCCCTCTATGAGCTAGGGCACTCAACACAGTCTTGATCTCTCTTAAACAGAGATGGTGCCTCCTCTCTTCTTTAGGATACTGCTGAACCATAGCTTGCAGGGAACCTGTCCCCCATCAATAGAGCACCACCCTAATGTATACTGTAAATCCCAGGGAGTGTGGCTAGGACCACCCATCTCCCCCTTTTCTTTCCTATAGGCGTGCCCTACCCCCCCACCAGAGGGCATCTTTAATACATTTTGGATACCTCAGCTGGCATGTCTCCTAGGGTAGTCTGGGTTGCCAGTAGGCCTCAGGAGCCATTGGCTAATACTTGAGACTGGAACCCAAGTTACCTGCCTAGTGTGGTTGTAGTTTTAATTTTTCAAATTGTGTACTGTTTGTGTTCTTTATGGCTAGTGTCTTACTACCTAAGTTGTTTCCTAAAAGAAATAAGGTTATTCATATTAACTATAGCAAAGATATGCTAAAACAAAAGTCTGTGGCTCTGCAGTTCCGGTAAGGATGTTGTCAGACAGTATGGTTATACCCTGCAAGGTTGGCTAGCTTTAGGATTTCATCCTTTCACACTCTTCTAGTCCTCCTTTCATTCATTTATTCCCCTGTAAATAACCATAGATGAAGTATATACAGATTTAGTCTTTGCAGTATTGGTGCTTGTTAAGAACAGATCCAGAAGCAAATGATTTGATACCTTTTATTGGACCAGCATAGATGTAACAAAAAGAACAAAATGCTTTAGCTTTTGAACCAACCCAGTCCTTCCTTGGAAGCTTAATGACAGTTGTTTAGAAAATCCCATACTTTTAACACCCAGATCATACAGAAAAAAACCTGAAAAAATTTCCATTGGTTTAAAATACTCATTTAAAAAATAACACAAGGTGCATCAGAAAAGCTGAAAAATACTAGTTCAGCTTCAGCTGAAAGGACCTAAATGTCAGATGTGCTTAGAGCATAAAAACATGCAAGGGAGTACACTGCATATAAATTAAAATGACTTTAAAATACCTTCACAGTAAGATAACAACATCTCCAGCATAGAGCTGCATAGCCCAATTGTGGGCAATAGTCTCTGAGGCAGTCGACACTCCTTACACATGGGTTGTGTCCACCTGATAGGTTGCTTGATGTGCATGTGACTTCAAAGACATCTGACCCCCTTTCCCTGTGATGCTGCCTCTCCAGGATCAGTTTTGAATGTGCATCTGTACAGGTTGCAGCACATCACAACAGCTCCCAAGCAGTTATTTCAAGAATATCACACAAAAGGTAAGGCCACCAGGCTTAACAATATTATATCAAAGGCTTTTTGGCAGCTTAGGATGTGCTAGCAAAGCGTCTTATGGGATTACGTCGCAAAAATATATGACTTAATCTAGATTCCAGAGAGAGTTTGTTGTTTAAAATAACTTCCTTTGGGCTACTCAAAACCAATTCATGATGTCTGACTAGGAATCACAAAGACAATCACTCAGCCTACATTTAAATTATTGCCAGAGGCACACTACAGGAGGTGAACTCAGGGCATTGTGTCATACCCATAAATTTATTTCTAGATGCCTTAGATTCCATCTCAGCAATTCTAAGATGAATTAAGCACTCATGACTGCAGTTTGCAGGTCTCTGGAATCCCTATTAGTGGTCCCAGTTCAGCCTGCACTCACTACTACACTCTAATGGGATTGGGAACACCCTATGGCTCCTGCTAGCAGCCACAGGAGTGCTGTCCCACATGTATTTAAAACAACTCCTATAAGGAGTTTGGTTGCTGCAGCAAGTGAATATTTCAAGCACACCCTATAGCTCCAGTGTGCTGATAAAATCTAAGTTTGCAAAATGCAGGTAAGAAAAATACATTATACAGAGCATATGATATCAAAAGAGCTGAAAGTGGCTGCTAATATAACAATATGAGCATAGAATATAAGTACTTTTAAATGTTAAATCAGGATAATTGTGATGACCCTGACACCCCTTCCAGCAGTCCCAGAAACTAATAACCAGAAAACATAATGACTGGGCACAGTAACTGATTATCCTTGGGGGCAGACAATAAAATGATGACATTATTGCAAAATAAACCTGGTGTCCCTGCTAGCAGTACCTGTGTTTAGATGTACTGTACAATATTCCAACACAGCAGCTCCAGAGTATGTTTCTGCAGATATGCAACTGTTTAAAACTGCAAAACTGGTGGTCTTAGAGATGATAGCACTGTGGCTTCTACTAGCGTCGGTCGTCTGGAAAAATATTAGCTGAGAAATTGCCAGCATAGTATTCAAATTATGATCATTATCACATTGTACACGCATCGAGATTATTAGCTACCTGAACACCCCTGCTAGTGGAGCCAGGAGCTAAAAGCAATATCTGACCCACATAAATGAACACAGAATCTATGCAATGATTTACAAGAGGTAATATATAATAAATAATCAACCTGATTCTCCTGCCAGCAGTTCCTGAGTTGTATTAATCACCAACAAGAACCTGGTGACCCTGCTAGCATCACTAACTTGTAAAAAGGTACTCACAAACTCATCCAGGAAAGCTTCTTTGCATTGGAAAGTGCTTAAAATGCCTGCACTGGATTCAGACATTCATGGAATTCAGTGGCACCAAATAAAAGCACCTGCAACCATTTTGTGCTATTTTCTACCCAAAAACACTCCTACAGAGAAAAGGAAGTTCTAAGGACCAAAATGGAGCCACCCAAATGCTATTTTATGGCCCCAGCTTCTCAAACAAGTCCTAGCATCATGGCCAGCCCCCCTGCTCCTTTCTAGTTTCCAAATCTCCTGCTACATGAGACCTGCAAGCTGACTGGCTCTCAGCGCTCGCGAGATCTCGGCACAATCTTAGAGGAGGATAAACAAACAACATTTGGCTAAATCCAACATATCTTGCAATGGAGAATGGAGCTAGCAATTTCTACAGCTCCTCAAGCCTAAGTCCCCTAACTTTTAACACTGACTACGAGGGAGAACTGAAGAAACATGTTTTAAAGAACAAAAAATGCTTCTGCTCCAAACTGTGTCCTATTATACAAGCTTCAATGCAGATGATTCCTCACTCAGCTTACCACAGAAAAGGCAAGGACTAGCTAAGACATCCTGCCCACCTCCCCCCTTAAAGACACATGCCTTCATTATCCCAGAAATAACCAAGGCATGCAAAAGGGGTCAAAAATGATACACAGCACTGTACTATATTGGGTCAACATACAAGGAGGTGTGATTAAAATAAAATAACAACTTTCTGGGAAATAGTGAACTTTAATAGAGTCATTTAGTTCACTGATATTCACAGTTGTTTTTCTGTCTTAAAGGCATAGTCACATATTAATTAAGGAGCCGCTACTATGTATTGTGTGTGACAAAAGTAATGTATACTAATGTGAATGCATGACTTAACCCTATTAATTTAATAAAAAAGGGCTTGAACAAGATAATTTCTCACATTTATGAAATTTAAAGGATGCTAAATTTAAAGTGTAACAGAGCCATGTATTAAAGAAATACAAAATCACACATGCCCCACAATGCAAAGCATAATGGGCTGCATATGCAAATCACCACAGAATATTATGCTGGTTCAACTTTAAGCAGAAATGCATGGTGCCAAAAGGCCTCTCACACAGTTTGCAAAGGGTGCCAACAGAAGACATAGACACGTGTTTCATCCTACCAGGACTCATCGGTATGCCTCGTCTGTTTGACACCCCAGTGGAATGAACCAGCTACTCTAAGATGGTTGATCTGTGTTATGTTGTGGTGAACCCAATTAAAACAAAAAGCAGTTTAAAAGACAAAGAACCTCTGTGTGCAAGCACTGAGGCAATGTTTACCCCAAAAGGCAGTTGGTTGGGAAGCCAAGTTTCAAAAAAATACAAAATCACACATGCCCCACAATGCAAAGCATCATGGACTGCATATGCAAATCACCACAGAATATTATGCTGGTTCAACTTTAAGCAGAAATGCATGGTACCGAAAGGCCTCTCACACAGTTTGCAAAGGGTGCCAACAGAAGACATAGACACGTGTTTCATCCTACCAGGACTCATCAGTATGCCTCGTCTGTTTGACACCCCAGTGGAATGAACCAGCTACCCTAAGATGGTCGATCTGGGTTATGTTGTGGTGAACCCAATTAAAACAAAAAACAGTTTAAAAGACAAAGAACCTCTGTGTGCAAGCACTGAGGCAATGGTTACCCCAAAGGGCATTTGGCTGGGAAGCCAAGTTTCAAAGAAATACAAAATCACACATGCCCCCACAATGCAAAGCATCATGGGCTGCATATGCAAATCACCACAGAATATTATGCCGGTTAAACTTTTTGTCTGAGATCTTTCACAGATGACCAAACAGATGCCACAGCCACAGTTACCTGGAATCCCCTACCAGCGGTCCCAGGAGCTCAGTACATTGGGGCTACTAAATAATTAAAGGCTCTCATTCCTTAATTGGGCAGATCCTCTGAGTTCCCCTACGTGCTGTTCAGAACAAGCATACCACCTTACTAAGGTGCCTGATGACCTGTATCCCCTGCCAGCGGCTCCAGAGTCTATCCATTATTAAAAGAGCAAGTGACCACCTTAGAATGTCCAGAGTACCCTGCCAGCGCCCCGGACTTCTAAAATACTAAGTAATGTGACACAGTTCCCTATTACAAGCATAGTAGCACCTGAAGTGCTCACTCAAGACATCACTACACAACAGTCTCTGAAGCATTTCTCATTCCCTCTGTGCCTCACCTCAAAATGACATGCTCTCAAGAGTTTTTTTTATGTCACATAATGTCTTTTTAACTTGCCACCTTCTTCTATCAAAAGGTAGATGAAGCTCCTCTATCATCTACCTGACCGAAACACCATAAACAAAGTAGGTCTCATGAGGAAGAGTAGCATTGAGAGACTAACCTAACTTGCCTATCCAGATCGGCAGCCACGAGAAATATCATCGTGAGACTTGCTGCTGTGATCTTGAAAAAGCTCTCCACCCACCCCTTATCTATGCTGGATTAAGAGTGTAGGCGGATGCCAGATAGTGTAGATTGACTGAGAGTCACTGCCACCATTTTGTGGAGAGCACAGCTATGCTCACAAACATCCAACCAGCACAGGGGGCATTTGTTAAAAGCACCAACCGATCTACAACAGCAGACCACAATGCGAATAATTAAATATAAAGGCAACAATTTGAAAATCAATTAACAATGGGGAAAATACTTTGGGGGCAGCACTATTACCACAGCTATGGGCAAGGCAGCATAACACTGCATCCCTCACTCACTCTAGCCACATTAAAAGGGACAGTGCACACTTTAATGCACAGGCACAGCTATAGCCTGTACAGTGCAGAACATTATTGATTACTGTGCATTGTAAAAATTAAGGAAATAATAAATAAATAAAATAATATATCTAATCCCCCCAACACCACCCTCTCTATGTACCCTTTCTCAACTTACTACAATGGCCAAAACAAAGAGCTGCAGCCAACGCTAAGTGCCGCTAGCCCCAAAACAACTAAGCATACTGTGTGCATCAGATACAGAAGATGCACCCATGCCATCTGGCCAGGAGGATGCTGGGAGGACACCAATGAAAACACAAAAGACAAGGCACAAACAAATATGCCACCTGTAATCCCCAAACCTCTGCTGGGCAGGATTTAGACACAGCAACAAGTCTCCACCAAAATATCAACCGATGCAGGCACAACTAGTGTAAAACACCATGTGAAATAAAGTCAGGTACTGGCAGGGCCAGAACCCCACTCACCGCAGCTGGACTCAGAAGCACACTCCAATCTAGAAACAGAGATGGAGGTGGTTACACAAACACTAATGTCCAAATGGTGTTTGCCTGATCAGATACAGGCATTAGTGTGAAACACAATGACAAAGGTGGGGTTTGACACACCAACTCCTACCCCACTGCCCAAGCTAATCCCTACATCTTAATGGCACACTGCCCATGCCATTTGCCTGCTAATGATGCCATACACCCTTCAGTAGCCACTACCTAGTGGCCACTCCACTTGGAAGCCCAGGAAAGTGGTACATGCAAGAGTCTAAAATGTCCATAAATATTCTGGAAATCAGGGCAATACCCCGAGCACCACTTCACTTCACAGGGCTAGTTAGGAAAAAGGACAATTTCCTCATACTCTCAGACAATCAGGTTATTATCTCCTATATCAAGAGGCAAGGAGGAACAAAGAGTGGAGCCATGCAAAGAGAGGCTCAAGACTCATTCCTTGGACACAAAAACATCTGGCAAGCATATCAGCCATACACTTGGCAGGCAGGCTGAATACCACCTCAGACTGGCTAAGTTTATACATCTGGGAAAGTGGAAGATTCATTCTAACATATTCCAGATGATCAACAGACATTGGGAACCAATTTAAATAGACTTAATGGCCACCAACAAGAACAGTCAGTGCCCCAGATTCTGCTCCCACTTCAGGGATCCCAAATCCATGGGAGTGGATGCACTATCAGCTACATGGTCATTCCAGGTAACCTACATCTTTCCACTGATACTACAGGTTCTAAAAGAGATATGGAGAACCAGAACCTGGGTGATAATCATCACCCCTCATTGGCCCAGAAGAGCATGGTTCTCCAACATAGTGATAATGGCACTAACAATAATAATAATAATAAAATTTATTTCTCACAGCACCTTTCAGCCATCAAGGTGCTTTACAGGAAGATAAAATATGGTGATAAAACTATGACAGACAGTAAAATAGTCAGAGGTAGTCACTAGACCACCCATGGACACTACAATTCAGGAAAGATATTCTCACCCAGGGACCGGTATGTCGCCTCAGTCCAAACAATCTCAAACTAACAGCCTGGCTCCAGAAAAGGAGAGACTGTTAAGAGAGGGATACCACCCAGTGGTCGCTGACACTGTGGAGGAACCCCACTACCTCAAAGTATCAGAGACATTCAAGAATATTCCACAGGTGGTGTGAAGAAAAAAAAAAAAACATACAACCTCCAAGGCCACAGTGCCTAACATATTTCTCTTCCTTCAGCAAGGTCTGGATAAGGGACTATCTCCAGCATCCCTAACAGTGCAAGTGGCAGCAGTCGATCTAATCTACATCCTAAGATGAAACAATGGACCACTCCCTGGGACCTCAACTTAGTACCCAGGGCAATGACCAACTCACCATCTGAACCTCTAGAGTGACTACCACTCAAATGGCAAACACTTAATCCTTATGGTCACTATATGTTCAGCTAGATGCATAAGCAAACTACAAGCATTAACCCACAGATTGTCTGGGCAATGACCAACTCACCATCTGAACCTCTAGAGTCACTACCACTCAAATGGCAAACACTTAATCCTTATGGTCACTATATGTTTGGCTAGATGCATAAACGAACTACAAACATTATCCCACAGAGGCTGCCTTATCTGGTATTTCATGATGACAAGTTCAACTTAAAGACAATCCCTTCCCTTCTACCTAAAATATGCACACCTTTTCACACCAAACAGGATATCGAAATACCTGTCTATATGCCTGCAGACAAGGTAGATAGGGAACCTCAACATCAACTGCTAGCCATGAGGAGACTAATGTCAACTTACATCACAAGAATGGCAGACATACGGCACATATTGGCTTAAATCTGCCATCACAGAGGTGTATAAGGCCTCAAATCATACACCACCAAGGAAAATCAAGGCCCATTCCACTACAGCAACAGCCACATCATGGGCCGAGAGAAACATGGCCACAATAGAGAAAATTTGTGCTGCCGCTACATGGGCATCAACATACATATTCACTAAACACTACAGGGTAGATGTAGGCCTGGAAGCAAAAACTAACTTTACTTAAGTAGGGTTGTTATCAGCAAGGTCGAACATAACACAATGGACTGACTACCCACCCTTCTTATTAGGGTACTGCTTTTTACATTGAAACCCATGTGTAAGGAGTGTGGAGTGCCTCAGAGATTATCCCCCACAATGGTAGTTTACTCACCTGGTAAAGGTGATTGTGGGGGTATACATTTCTGAGGCACTCCGCAACCCACCCAGGTAGTCAGTCAGAGACAAAGGACTCAGAGATGAGCTTCAAGAAGTAACAATCAGCATGCAGTATGGGCCAGAAATTTTAGATTTGTATGAATAAGAAATAAAGAGAGGACCCTCATGGGCCACATAATTTTTGGTAAAACATAACAAATGCCACTACTATAATTTATTTAACACTCTAAGATACATATCAGGAAACATTATGCTGCCTGCTAACAAGTCAAGAGTTACTGGTTACAGATTAGGTACAGCTTTGGAAGAATTCAAACTGATCCTGGACAGGCAGCATCACCGGGACAGGGGGGTCAGACTTCTTTGAGTCACATGTTCATGAAGCAATCTATCAGGATTGCCAGAGTAGCTGCACAGGGGAGGGAGCTGGATGTCATTGTCCACCTAGGGACAAATGACCCGGCTAAGAAAGGGATTAGAGAAATGCAGGAAGAGTTTGTGGAATTGGGGAGGGGCCTTAGTCAAGTAGCACGCACGGTAACCTTCTCGGAGGTGCTACCCATCTATGGCATAGGAGAGGCTAGGGTGTTCCACACCATGGGATTCAATCAGTGGTTGAAAACTGGTGTGGAGCTCAGGATTGGCTTCATTGGGGACTGGGGTCCGCCTGGAGTGATGCAAGCCTATCTGGCATGATGGGCTGCATCTGTCCGGGAGGAACCAGGATCCTAGGTGATAGGTTTAAATGCTCATTGGCAAGCTTTTAAACTAGCTAAGGGGAGGCACTGGAAAGGAGCAGGAAAATCCTAGCCCCCCCCAAATAATCATGGTAGCAAGTGCGGCAAACACCAACATAGAGGTGTCGATAGGGAGAAGGGCAGGGGTAAATTGAGACAGTGACAAAGGCAAGAAGGACAGAGATGGGGCAAAAGGGAGTAAGGCCATCAGGAAATGGAGGGTAATGAGTACCAATGCCCGTAGTCTGGGCAACAAGCTCCCTGAGCTAATGGCCTTAATGGAAGAGGGATGCCTGGATATCATAACAGTCACAGAAACATGGTACACAGAGAACCATGACTGGGATGTTAACATACTAGGGTATATAACCTACAGGAGAGACAGGCAGAGGAGAAGAGGGGGAGGAGTAGCTCTCTATGTAAAGGAAGGGATAAAAGCAACTGAACAAAAGAGTAAACAGGGAGGAGAGGAGGCACTGTGGGTCACCTTGGAGACTGGAAGGGCACCACAATCCGCACAGGGTTGTGTACAGACCCCATGTCAGGGAGAAGGAATGGACAAGGATATGATAGAAGGCATTCTTAGAATGGCAGAGAAAGGGAGATACTGTTGATGGGAGACCTGAATATGCCAGATGTTAACTGAGCACATTTGCTGCAGCCACATTCAAGAGCAGGGCCATTCTTGATGCCCTACAGGTGGCAGGCCTCAGACAGCTAGTTTCGGAACCCACTCGTGAGGGAGCAATCGTAGACCTCGTACTCTCAAACGGGGGCAGTGAGATCTCAGATCTAGAAGTGGGTTGCCATCTGGGAACAAGTGACCATCAAACAGTGTGGTTCACGTTAAACTCAGCTACAGAGTCAAGCCATACAAAAGTGAGGGTACTGGACTTTAGGAGGGCTGACTTTGGCAAGATGGGAGAGTGCATCAGAAAAGCACTAGTAAACAGGCTAGAAGGAGGTGTGGAGCAACAATGGGGAATTATCAAAACTGCCATCACAGAGGCAACAAGCCTTTGTGTGAAGCAAATAAACAAATCAAAATGAAAGAAAAAGCCACTATGTTTCTTAAAAGAGGTGGCTGTGAAAGTCAGGAAGAAAAAGATAGCATTCCGGAAGTATAAGGAAACACAGAAGGAGCAGGACAGAGAGCTGTACCAGTTAAGGCAGAAGGAAGCAGGGAGGGAAGTCAGAATAGCAAAGGCCCAAACTGAGAAAAGATAGCCAACTCAGTTAAGAAGGGGGATAAAACCTTTTATAGGTACATCAGCGAGCGTAGAAAGACAAAGGGAGGGATAGTGAGGCTGAATAGAATGAATGGTGGGTGGGCAGAGGGGGACAGTGAAAAAGCAGGAATACTGAACGAATATTTCTGCTCAGTATTCACAAAAGAGGAGGGGGAAGTGCCTAATCCAATTAACAGAAGCACTCTTGATAGGGGGGTCGATCCCAGTCCTTTCACAGAAGAAAGGGTTCTGCAAGAACTCCTAAAACTGAAGGTGGACAAAGCAATGGGTCCTGATGGAATTCACCCCAGAATTCTAAAAGAATTAAGGGAGGAACTAGTGAAACCACTGGCTAGTGTGGTACCCGAGGACTGGAGGAAGGCAGATGTGATTCCCCTTCACAAAAGTGGGACCAAGACAGAGGCAGGAAACTACAGACCTGTCAGTCTGACCTCTGTGGTAGGGAAAGTGATGGAGTCACTTCTGAAGGAAAGAATAGTTGAGTACCTAGAGGCCAGTGGAGCACAGGACCCAAGGCAGCATGGGTTCACAGCGGGAAGGTCATGTCAGATGAATCTAATAGATTTCTTTGACTGGGTGACCAAAGTAGTAGACCAGGGAGGGCTGTGGACATGGCCTACCTAGACTCAGCAAGGCGTTTGACACAGTCCCACACAAAGATTAATAGTCAAATTAACCAGCCTGGGAGTGGGAACCAGGGTGGTAGCCTGGGTAAAACATTGGCTGGACAACAGGACACAGAAGGTAATTGTAAATGGAGTCCACTCTGAAGAAAGGGGTTACTAGTGGGGTACCACAGGGTTCAGTATTGGGTCCAGTCCTTTTTAATGTCTTCATCAGTGACATTGCAGAGGGACTGGAAGGAAAAGTATGCCTTTTTGCAGATGACACAAAGATCTGCAACAGGGTTGATACACAAGGAGGTGTGGAAAGGATGAAAAGGGACTTGGCAAGGTTGGAGGAATGGTCAGAAGTATGGCAGCTAGGATTCAATGCAAAGATGTGCAAAATAATGCACCTGGGAAACAAGAACCCAGGGGAAGAATACACAATGGGGAGGGAGGTAGTAACAACAACAAAAAAGGAAAGGGACCTGGGGTAATCATATCAGATGACCTTAAGGTTAGCAAGCAATGTGAGAAGGCAGTAGGGAGGGTTGGGGGTATACTGGGATGTATAGGGAGAGGCATCAGCAGCAGAAAACAGGAAGTTGTTATCCCTCTGTACAGACAGTTGGTGAGACCCCATCTGGAGTACTGTGTCCAGTTCTGGAGACCCCATCTCGCAAGGACATAGACAGGATAGAGGCAGTCCAGAGGAGGGCAACTAAAATGGTGCAGGGTCTGCAAGAGAAGCCTGATGAGGAGAGACTAAAGGAGCTTAATATGTATACCCTTGAGGAAAGAAGGAGAGGGGGCATGATAGAAACTTTTAAGTACCTCAGTGGAATCAACAAAGTCCAAGAGGGTAGCATCTTTCAGAAAAAGAGACTTGCAAGAACAAGGGAGCACAATTTAAAGATAGAAGGACAGCGGTTCAGGGGCAATGTGAGGAAGTATTATTTCACAGAGAGGGTAGTGGATGCATGGAACAGCCTTCCTGAGGAGGTTGTGGGGTCTAAAACTGTGGGAGAATTCAAGAATGCATGGGACAGACATAAGGCAATTCTTGTGGGGGGTAGGAAGAAATAGGCTGTTGGTTAACTAGGATCTGCGGCCTATCCTGTAGGTAGGGAAATGAGCAGACTAGATGGGCCTAGCGGTCCTTATCTGCCGTTAAAGTCTATGTTTCTATGTTTCTATCAGGTGGACACAACCCATGTGTAAGGAGTGTGGAGTGCCTCAGAGATGTATACCCCACAATCACCTTTGCCAGGTGAGTAAACTACCATTATGAGTCAAAACTCACTCAGATTAAAGACATGCTAAAATGTGACATAACTGTAAATTGCAACCAAGCTCCACAAAATAGAACTACAAAGTAAATATACTTGGCATACAAAGGGTTTAAATGTATGTATGTATGTATTTATATATATATTTATTTATTTATTTATGTCTTTGGTAACTGGCTAAG
The DNA here is from genome assembly GCA_016271365.2 of Neoceratodus forsteri. NCBI lineage: Eukaryota > Metazoa > Chordata > Ceratodontiformes > Ceratodontidae > Neoceratodus > Neoceratodus forsteri. Next base: position 93,367,755 of record CM028136.1, read on the forward strand.
TGAGCTGATCCAAAGGACCACTTTCAGTCACGACCCGGGCCACGTGGTGGCAAATAACATGGAGTCGAAAGGGACAATGCATACTGTGCATGAGATAAGTACACTTCCACATGAGGTGAGAAACAAGATTGTACCGAAGTTGCAGGTTACACAAACAATAACAACAGTGGTACAAATAAATGTGCAACAATATAACAAGTGACAAATAGTGTCAATATGCAAGAGACAATAAGTTGACATAGAAGTACCCAGCTAAACAGGCTGTGCGTGCATTCAAAATAGGTCCAGAGACCCAATAGTGAGACAGTGCAGGCAGAATTGGGTGCTTAGAGATCAAGGGAGACAGAGGTGAGAGAGTGATAGGCATAGAGGTAGTTGAAACAGAGATCAGTCCGCTGAAGTCACCTGGAAAGCCTATAAGGGGTACATCAAGGGTAGAATCATGGGGTATGTTTCCAGGCTCCATAGGGAGAGAGATCAATGGTTATCCACCTTAGAGATGGAGCTGCAATTGGCAGAACGGGAACACAAATCCCAGCAATCCCCAGTGCTTGCTATCACCCTGAGCCATAAGGTCTTAGGCCTGTGTATGGAGATTAATGCATTACTAAGCAGGAAGGCAGAAATAGCTATTCTTCATCTATGCCATAAATTCTGGGAAGGTGGGGACAAATGTAGGAAGGTTTTGGCATACCAGTTACGCAGGCAACAAACTGAAAGGCACATACCAGGGCTGCAAAATCCCCAATGTAAAGTGCTGACTGACCCTCAGGAGGTCAACAAGATTATGGCAGCCTTCTACTCCACCCTATATATCTCCTTGCATACCAACACTTCTGAGTAGTTGCAGACTTTTGTGAAAGAAATTACCTTTCCCAAACTGTCCCCTCAGCAGGCCCTGTCTTTAAATACTCCCATCATGGATGAAGAGTTAACCAAGGCCTTACTTTCTTTAAACCCTGGTAAATACCTGGGAGGGAATGGGTTTACAGTGGATTTCTATCAGGCGATAGCCCCCCCCCCAAATACTATCTATTGTTACACAGGTATTCAAAGATGCTGAGCAACAATGGTCACTTTCACCTACCTTTATGGAGGCTATCACTACAGTCCTTCAGAAAAAAGGGAAGGATCCCACACTCTCAGCCAGCTACAGGCTGTTACCACTCATTAACGCTGACAGTAAGGTATATGCTAACATGCTAGCACATAGGCTTAGACCTATCCTCCCTACACTTATGCACTCCTCCCAGGTGGGCTTTGCCCCTGGTAGATATAGTGTAGATCACATTAGATCAGTGATGAATCTTATACACACCACCCGGAATATTCAGACCCCAGCCACTGCAGTTGTGCTGGATTTCAAAAACGTTTTTGATTCCCTGAAGTGGGCCTATCTCCAGGGGATACTAGCCCATCTGTGATTTGGGGATCATTATTTTGCTGACAAAACATGAATTACCACCAACTGTATAGTGTTCCCCACTTTTCCGCTTGAGAATGGCATGTGTCAGGGGTTCCCACTCTACCCATTATTATTTATACTTGCAGTAGAGCCCCTTGCTGCAGCTATTCAGCAGCATCCACTTATCGAAGGGGTGCAGGTAGGTGTATACCATTACTTTGTCAAAATTTCAACATCAAAATCCAGTACAGTGACAACCTCGAGGTTGTCGCTGTACTGGACCTGATGGCGAAATTTTGCTGATTTCAAGTGTTTTCCCCTTCGGACAAACTCTGACTTGGAGCTTGTTATATTAAAGAAGGTGGTGTGGTGGTGAAGCCCGCATGTGTGTGGGGGCAGAGCCACTCACAAAAGAAAACATTGAGTCAGACAGGCAAATTTTGCCTGTCAACATTGTAACTGCCACTGTGCCACATTTAGACAACTTGGTTGTTGATGCGGCTTGGTGGAACCACGGGTAGGTACCAGGTACTACCCCACATTTATGTACATGGATGATCTTCTGATCCATTCCTCTTGCAGATCTGCATCTCCTAAACTTCTTTGCCAAGTTATTAGGCCTAAAAGCTAATCAGGCAAAAACTGAGGTTTTGCCTCTGAACCAGTTTTGTCACACGAATTGGGTTACCAGTTCTGGTCTGCAATGGGCCAAAAATGGCATTATATATTTGGGCATCAAATGTGTTCAAAAGCTTGAGTAAAATAAATGGACTTAAATCTCCAGCTGCTTATGCAGACATGCAAAGCTGAGTTGGATGGAAATTATTAAAATTGACTTTAGCAGGAAAGGAAGCTGCAATCACCTAAATTCTTCTACCTCCTCACTCATATCCCTCAGACAATCCCCAAGACCTGGTTTCTCAAGGTAGATAAGCTCTTTGGAGACTTCCTATGTGAGGGCAAAAAGCCTGTTTTGGCCAAAACAAGATACGCTCCCACTGGAGAGTGGGTGCATGGAATATGCCTTGGATAGAGGGGTATAAATATCCCTTTCAGGTGGCACAGACCACAACGTGGCTTTCTCCCTGTACTGATCTCTCTCCACAATGGGTCCATATGGAACAAACTATGGAAGCAGTTCTCACATCTACCTCATTTTTTAACTCCCCCATAGGCAAGTATCTAGGTTTACATCCCACCATTACACCCTCCATCTAATACTGGGCATGGATCCACCATAGACTAAGGTCAGCTAATATTCCTTTTCTCCTTACCCCTCTTTGGAATAGTCTGCACATCCAGGTAGACAGCACCCCAATTGTCTGGTCTCAGTAGGCCAACAAGGACATACATCACCTTCAAGACATCTGGGACCCAGAATCTGGGTCAGTTGCAACCTTTCACACTCTGCAAACCAGATGGGGCTTCCAGATGAAGGACCACTGGTGTTTTCTACAGCTTAGGAGAGCTGTGGAACCCATGCTTCAGGGTAAAAAAAACTCTGACAGATGATATCACATTGAACAAATGACTCTCTGTGCTCAGAGGCCTAGCCAGGAAAATTTATTCTAAAATCAGAGACACTCTCCTGAGTCAGTCGGGGGAGGCTAAAACATGGTGGGAGAAATCTCTGGGAATTGAGATCACTGAGAAACAGTGGTCACAGGCTTGGCGCAATGCACATATTAATCATAAGGATACACGGAGCAGGCTAATTCAAAATAAAATACTCTGCTCCTGGTATAGGACCCCAGCTGTGTTTCACCATGCAAAAATTCTAGATCATGACAAATGCTGGTAGTGCAAAACACGGGGTACCTCCATCATATAATTTGGTCCTGCCCCAAGATAAAATCAATAGGTTCAGGCCTCTGCCTCCCTCTTTCTGCTGGGCATAAAACTCATAAATCCTCTGCTTACACAAGCAGAATTTCAATGGCTTACATTGCTAACCATGCAGGCTAAGAGATCCCTCTTGGGTAATTGGTGTAGTACTCAGATCCCTTCCATGGATGAACTTCTCTCCTCACTGACTGAAACAGCAGAGCTTGACATGTTGTCATATTCAAAGTTAAACTGACTAGCTGATTTTTATGCATGTTGGAGACCTTACATGGCTTTTATCAGTTTTCTGCTGGTATAGGGTAAAATGTTTCACCTCTCCAGGCAATATAGGCAGAGCACTAGTCTAGTAGACATATTTAGTTCTTACCTGTAGACTTCTCCATCTCTTTCAGGAATAGTAGAACCTCAGACTTTCATATAACTACATTGGTGTTGGACCTGCTCTGTTGCATGACCACATAGACTAAACAACAGTACACTAGTGTAGAAATGTTGTAGTTCTTAGTTATGGTTAGATAAGTTTCCTTTTTATTGTATACTTTGTGGTAGCTTCTTGCTCTGTTACAGACAGCTCAAAGACAGAAGGGCACGAAGCTGGTGTGATACCTCCTCCACCCCATGATCACTCACGAAACCTGGAAGTTATACAATCTGACCTTAATAGTCCTCTGGAACCCTCTCCTTCCCTTCCACTCCATTATGGCTGAAGAGTAAGTAGCCAATGACAATTTAATGTTCATGTTGTGGTTTCTCTTATTGACATAACATCCCCCTTAAGGGGTGGCTGGCTCCCTCTCCCTGAGCTAAGACACAGATATGGCACACTGATGAGTCCAAATGAGGATGAAACATGTGTATGTGTCTGCTGATCTTAGCCTTTGTTGATTGCACTGTGAGGTCTTCCGGCACCATGCAATTCTGCTTAAAGTTGAGCCAGTCCAAATTCTCTTATGGGGATTTGCATATGTTTGTCATGATGCTTTGCATTATTGGGGGATGTGCAATTGTGTTTTCTTTAAAATTTGGCTGTATGGCCAATACCCTCCGGGATAACCCATGCCTCAGGGCAGTTGCTCTGGGGTTCTTTTGTAGGTCTCTTATTGACTGCTGATAATGGGGATCGGGGGGGGGGTTGATGTAATTCCCTAACTCTGTATGTATCACACTCTTTACAGTGTATGTCTGTAGGTTCTGCCTATTCAATTATTGTGACCTTGATATGTATGTGTGACTGTTTACTTGTTTGAAATAATAAAAAAAAAACTTAAAAAAAAAACCCTACAATGAAAGACTCAAGGAACTAAATATGTACTCTCTAGAGGAATGGAGTGAAAGGGGGGAATGTGATAGAAACTTTCAAATACCTCAGAGGTATTAAAAAGGTACAAGAAGGTAACATTTTCCATACAAGAAGATGCTGCAGGACAAGGGGTTACACTATGAAGCTGGAGAGGGGGCGAGGAGGTTCAGAGGAAGTGTGAAGAAATACTTCTTCACAGGGAGGGTGCTGGATGCCTGGAACAGTCTCCCAGCAGAGATAGTAGGTGCTAAAATTGTAACAGGATTCAAGCATGCATGGGATAGACACAATAGGACCTTAGAAGTAAGGCAAGGGGAGAAGACCAGAGATTGAGTAGGGTCTGCGGTGGCACAGTAGGTAGGGAATATTGGGCAGACTAAATACGCCATGAGGTCCTTATCTGCTGACAATTTCTGTGTTTCTATGACATGATCATTTTCACAACAGCAGGCTGTGATATATAGTAAATAATGCATAGGCGACTGTGTGTTATGAGGTGTTTTTTTTTACACACCAGAGGTTTATGTGGACATTACACACTTAGGGTGTGTAAAAAAACTTTATAAATACAGTCACTTATGTTTTATTTTTACAATAAATGGTACAGGGACATACACACAAAATAAGAAGACAACCTGGAAGATCTGTGAGAGTCATGCTTCCCACTGTTGAAGGGTAGAAAGGGCAAGTGAAGTGGGAGCACACAAAATGCTGTAATAACTGTGCATGATGTCGGACTCGGTTATTATGGTATTTGATCACACTGATAAGCAATGTGATAAAGTTGGTGAGCAGTCTTTATAAAAATATTGCATCATGTGTAAATAAATAGAAATGGGAAAGTTAAGCCAAAAGGTCCTGCATCTGGTTTTCATGCAAACGTCCTTTGTGGAGGTGGTCTTGTTGAAGATGTGGGCAGCTTCAAGAGAGGCAGGGATAGGCACAGGGGGGAGGTAAGGATCATGGGTAGGGAGGACAGAAAAGTTGAGAAGAGGGGGGCAAGGTCAGTAGCTCAAGCTGTGGACCTTGCAATATGAACAGACTAGATAGACCAAATGGCCTTCTTCAGCTGGTTTCTTCTTATGTATGTTCATATGTTTGTATGTAATTACTAATAAGGAGAAAAGAAATGCAGACAAGATATTTGCTAGCCAAATGTGTATGCAGCTGAGCTGGCACGTTGGTATGGAAAAGACAGAGAGCACAGACTGCAGAGAAGACCCACATTTTTTATATGGAGAACAGACACAAAAGAAAACTATTGTTCTGTTAGCTTGAAGGTTTGGAGTTTATAAACTACTGTGCTGCAAATAGAGACACTTTGTTGCATAGAAAGTGTGGAATAAAAGAATGAAATGGATTGCAATTAATCTTTGGATCTAAACAGAAATGAAATTATGAGAAAAAAACTGCCTGGGGCTCATTTTTGAAAAATAAAATATTGTTTTTGGATTTGTAAAGATGTGAAAAGATACATTCTTAGTCAACATTTTAAGCTCTGAGCAAATGAAAAGGCAAGATGACAGAAGAAAGGAATATTACATTTATTTTTTCATTGTTATTCTCTTCGACCCAAGGGCACCATAGACCAGAAATATAAAAAGACAACTTATGGAAAACAAAATCTTTTATAGTGATTTCTGTCCACAGAGTCCCTGAGCACACATTGTAGCAATAAAAATGTCAGTCCTGATAGTCTGCATACAACAACATAGCGATGAGTTGGGTTTTTCATAAGTCATTTTAAGTTTTGGGCTGCCTCGCTAGGGCAAGAAAGAACTTGGTTCTCAATAGAATATAGCAGCAAAATGTGTTTAACCTTTCTCATTGGGTAACTGCAATAATTTGCCAGTGCTTTTGCTTCTTTAATTCTCTCATGCTAGAGGTTGAAAGAATCCAAGTATTGATATTTTTGTGTATCTTTGGATGCATCTGAAAGTGTACACGGCTGTCTATCTTTATACTCATCTCTCCCTTTGTCCCTTGGAGTATCTGAACCATGATTCTAAACACAACTGAGAGAGGGACATGGAACTCCCAAGCCAGGTGGTGTCAGAATGTGAAGCACACAGGGCAACTGTACAAAGACACAATGAACTCAGATAGCGAGGTCAGATGTTGCACCTCTGGACCAGTACACAGCATAGGCGAGGTGTGTTCTGGCAATGAAAAAAGATTTATTGAGAAGCCAGCCAGGTGGCTTTGCAGTAGCACTACTGCCTACTATTTCTGGGGTGAAGGACTCCTCCAGTCCTAAGAGGGGGTCTAGGGAGGACTGAATCATGTCCCAGAATAGTACTATCTTAGAACATCCCCATAGCATATGTACTGAATTACTGAGTGAGCAACCACATTGATATTCGTGTTTCTAAATGACAGATCCTAATCAAATTTTTTTAATTCTTGTCACCATCAGTTGCTTTAGATAATTCTGTGTCAAGTAAAAACTGGACCAGTGTAATAATGTTTCACTCTTTCTTTGGAAAAACAGAATATGGAGACACATTTCAATTATAGTAATGTTTCTCTGTACTGTATTTTTCTTCCCCTGTTTAATAGTTACTATGCACAGTACCATGAAAAGACCACAGACAGCTGGTCCAGTGGCAGGGGGGTTGAAGCGCCATGCTCCTTACCTCCTGCTACACTGGCAACCCATGTTCGGGAACAGACTTGGGTCATTTGAGGGCTGTGATAAAGCAGAGAACCAGCCACACCAAATCAATCTTCTCAAAAATTGTGTATTGTTTATTCACTCTGATAGTAAAGATCCTCCAATTCCCAACACTTCACCTGTAGGGCTTCCTCAGGGGAGAGGATATGCGTGTAAATACATACATAAATATATGCAAAACATGTCTGTAAATTATTTATCACAGTACAACTAATGAAACCTAAATCCCTGGATACCCCATAACAGGAATTTTTCTCATCACTTACAACAAATAATACAAATTATAAACAACCTCCAGGGGGCACACCAAGTGTTTCTTTTTTTCTTATCCTATCACATCACTTTATTTAATAAATATAATATGTCCCTAATATTTATCTGATAATGTAACTTCAATGATATTATAATCATCAGTTTATATGCTCCCCCTGTGGTCGCCCCAAGAAAATTCACTCTCAAAACATACTACTTCATATATTGTTACATATAAATCATCTTTTTTCATTATATGTACTATCATATTTATTGCATGGTAAAATACCAACATCTATTATGCCATTTCAATATTATCACATCTCTTTAAAATTTCATTCACATCTTGCAAAGATATAAACATTGAATCCATTATCAAAACTCTCAAAGGGCTGGCTAGGAGAGGGAAGATCCGTCCTTGGGGAGGGGTATTTGGATGGCTCACCATTGGACTGCCACCCAGTGGTGATTGAGAGGCAGTGAATGTGATTCCACAAGTTGGGAAGAGAACCCACATTCTGGATGCCAAGGGAGCATCTCTGCAGAGGTGCAGCTCACCCATAGCACCCATTGCATGTCTGTGGAAGCCTGGGGAAAACAAACAGGTGGAAAAACACCCATCTGTAGGATGACAGACCCTCGCAGGCCCCACACCAGTGACCAGGCAACCCCCGCAATCCTGTAGCAGAGAATGTCATGGAAGTTAAGTTCTGGGGAAGTCAGGTGATGGGGCTGGGGGTAGTCAGAAGAGGGTAGCTGGATGAAGAAGAATAAACAGAGAATGGGAAAAAATAAACACCAGGGACAGGATTTTCAGGTACAAGGACGCAGGTACAACTCCTGATTTTGAGCTGAGACCACATCCTCCAAATGAGGCAAAACTCCCTCTCCCTATTTTCAAAGGGCCAGGTGGATTTGTAACAACTGCCACATTCTGTGGCAGCTTGCATCAGAAAAGTGATGAATGCACCACATTTTTGATGACTACAGCACAAGAAGTGTCAAAAATTGCGGCAATTGCATCTGAACGTTAGATCACCTTTTCTTTTTTTTTTTGGGAAATTGCAATTTGTACTCTTCCTTGTACTGCCAGCCATGACCCTTTGGGGCTGCCAAGGAGTCATCTTCCTGCCTTCCACTCTGCCCACACATACCTCCAGGCCCCATGGAGCTTTGGTTTACCCCTGAGCAGGGACAAGGTGTGTCCCCAACACCCCAAGCTACTCACTTTTCTTGTCGGTCTGGAGGTGGCTGGGTGAGCAGAGGCACATTGGAGGCACATTCCAGGCAGCCCATCTTCCCAGTGCTGGCAGGCATTTTACACTGGTTTTCACCCTGTATGCCATGTAGACCTTGAAGTCATGATGCGACGCGACAACGTCTACCGTGTACTCTTGGCCATCCTTCCCCAATGGGGCTTGTAGTACAGACAAGTTGTGGGCATTGACCCCCCCTTCCACCCTGAGAAGGCAAGCTATTGTGGGATGCTCAAGCCGCTCTCCCCCGGTTGGCACTCCAATGACCCGAGTCTACTCCCGAATCCGGGTCACTGGCATCGCAAGCGGAAATCCAACCGCTCTGCCGATGGGCCGGCTTTAGATCAACTTTTCATTTGATGCCTGGGTTGGTCATAAACTGGTTTACCCTGCACTTGTGCATAGCAGGAGATTTTGGAATATGTCAGTCCTTCAAAGGTGCCACTGTAATACAGGTGTTACATCCACTTCATTGGACTAATCTCTAGTAAGCTATAATAAATAACTATTTTCTAACCCAGTAGGAAGAGGGCTACCTGCATAGCCTCCAATGCACTTTTGTTTTTTAACTTACTATTTATTCTCCTCCTCTCCTCCTTCAGATGTGGCGGTGCAAGTTCCATTGCGCCATACACAGCACCTGTGATATTCAAAAAGTGACATGCAAATGGGGCCATAATTTATGCAAGGTGCACAGGGGGCCATTTGCATCTAATTACGGCCCTATTTGCATGCCATTAGCATGCAGGTGCACCGATCCCCTACGACTTGCGCCTGGCACCCTCCCAGGCAGCAGCCATTGGGGACCAATACCCCCTGCAGCCTGATCGCGGGCATAACAGTATTCCTCTCAGAGCTCGATCGCTGGCATAACTCCCCTTCACTCTCAAGTAGCTCATATTCAGGCATGAGTTATTCTCCCCTCACTTCCCTAGTACCTGATCGCGGGCATTGTTATACTCCCCCAAATCGGGCTACTGGGGGGGAGAATAACTTCATGCCCACGATCGGGCTACTCAAGGGTGGGGGAGAATAACTTCATGCACGCGATCGGGCTACTCAGGGGGTGGGGAGACGTTTGGTTATGCCCGTGATTGGGCTAATGGGGAAGGATAATGTTATGCCCACTTTCTGGCTGCTGGGGGGACACTTCAGCCCGTGATCGGGGCATGGAGGACACCGCCAGGTGCGATGGGAATGAGTGGAGGGCCACCCACAGGTGGCAGCTGCTGTGTTGTGCCCTGCAATGCGTCAGCTCACCTGTGAGTGGCCCTCGACTTGATCCTTTTTTTTTGGCATAAAGTTGTGCAGGCGCAGGTAGGGGTTGTGCCTGCATAACTCTGCATGGCCCAGCTGAATATCAGGCTATGCAGTTTATGCATGGGCATGCCCCCCCCCCCACCTGTGCCTGTATACACATTACTGATGCCTGGTGCATCGGGATTTGTGTAGGTGCACTTTTCCCTTTTAAATATTGCACCAGGGCACATCAGTGTGTTGTCCATGACGCAACACTGTTGCGCCATGCGCAACCCTTTTGAATATCTGGGCCATAGAGTATATTATAACAAAACTCTTCCTTTATTGTTTGAAAAATGTACTGAAGCACATGATTAACTGAAAACTAGACAATCCAATGCAAACTTGTTTTCTGAAAAAGAGACTAACTTAAAAATAATAGAAAGATTACTGTAAGACTACTATGGTCCATATTTACTGAATGACCTTCCTAATGGCATTTTAATAAATGACACTTTATTTTGTTTTGAAAGCAATTTAAAAAGTTATCTGATGTATTCTGCTGCATGCAAATGCTTTGATGGGAGCTGAGTAGTTGATTAAACATTTATTTGAAGGTTTAATAGTGACTGTTTATAATGATCATTTTATATTAATTATTAAGGTCACTTTATCTCTTTGTCTTTATACGTCAGATGTGGCTGGAAAAAGGCAATTCACCAATTCCACCTCCTGGTTAAAAAATAAAATAAGAAAAAAATAATTAAGGCCAAGTTCCCTAATACTTTTACTGCTAGATGTATATTTTTGTGTTGTAAATAGAAAATTCAGATACATTTTCTTAATTGTCATCTTAAACTGCTACATAACTTTAGTCTTTGAATACCTGTAGAACACAAGTGTAATAAATGCTAAAACTAATTTGCTTCTTGCTCCTACTTTTACGACAGTATGCACAGTACAACAATATTCCTCATTTCAGGGCTTCCAATATAGCTTACCACTATTGCTACACTGTGGAGTTCTATGGTTAAGGAGGGAGACCAATTGGAACAAGGGATAAGGGATTCTGCACAGAAATCTGTGTGAATGGCAATAGAAAGCAAGGCTGAGGAAAGAGGTCTGGGGAAGATAATATTGGGAAGCCTAATTGTGTCACACAATGCAGCAGCGTAGTGGCCAATGCTAACAGGATGCTGGGCTACATAGGATAGCAGAGCAGAGAGTAAGGCTAACAGGATGCTGGGGTGCATAGGATAGCAGAGCAGTGAGTAAGGCTAACAGGATGCTGGGGTGCATAGGATAGCAGAGCAGTGAGTAAGGCTAACAGGATGCTGGGGTGCATAGGATAGAAGAGCAGTGAGTAAGGCTAACAGGATGCTGGGGTGCATAGGATAGCAGAGCAGTGAGTAAGGCTAACAGGATGCTGGGGTGCATAGGATAGCAGAACAGAGTAAAAGCTAACAGGATGCTGGGGTGCATAGGATAGCAGAGCAGAGAGTAAGGCTAACAGGATGCTGGGGTGCATAGGATAGCAGAGCAGTGAGTAAGACTAACAGGATGCTGGGGTGCATAGGATAGCAGAACAGAGAGTAAGGCTAACAGGATGCTGGGGTGCATAGGATAGCAGAGCAGTGAGTAAGGCTAACAGGATGCTGGGGTGCATAGGATAGCAGAGCAGTGAGTAAGGCTAACAGGATGCTGGGGTGCATAGGATAGCAGAGCAGTGAGTAAGGCTAACAGGATGCTGGGGTGCATAGGATAGCAGAGCAGTGAGTAAGGCTAACAGGTTGCTGGGGTGAATAGAAAGAGGACCCAGTAGCAGAAGCAGGGATGTGATCCTTCCCCTGTACAGGTCCTTCGTTAGCTCCCGGGCCCCACCTGAAGTACTGAGCGAAGGTCTGGAGCATGCAACTGTGGAAGGCATGTGATAGGGTAGAGAAAGTGCAGAGAAGGGTGACCAAAATGATCCAGGGGTTTTGGGTGAATCTTTACAAGGAAAGGGTGAGAGACCAAAGCATGTATACCCTGGAGACATCAAAAGATAGAAACATAGAATTTGATAAGGGCCACTTGGCCTACCCAGTCTGCCCATTTTTCCCTACCTACATTATTACCGCAGACCGTACTTGATCTACAGGTCTTTCTCCCTCCCCCCTTCCTTTCCACTATGATTCCCTTGTGCCTATCACATGTATTCTTGAACCCCACTATTGTTTTCACCCCCATCGCTGCTAGAAGGCTTTTCCAGGAATCCCTTACTTTTTCTGTGAAGAAGAGAATGGCCATGTAGGTCTGAATGCTGTTTGAATTTCATGGTCTAAGTTTGATGGTACTGAAAAAAGATATTCTACAAGAGTATTTGCAAAAAGAAATACAAATTAATAGTGTTTGAAATGCATAGCTTGGAGATATGTTAAGTAATTTTTTGTTGTTTAATATGATTTTGTTTCAGATGAAATATGAAAGCTTGTATAACAATGTGATATGGAAACAGTGATTTGAAACAGTTAAGAAAAGGTTAGCATTTTATATTTAACTGCTGCTAGTGAAATGAGAGTGGTTAATACCTTTTTGAAACTGGAGTAGTATTATTCATTCACATATCTGGACTGCCTTGTATGGTATGGGCTGCACTTCCATTGGCTCATGCTCTGAACCAATGGGTGTGCAGCCATTCCGAGCTGTCAGTCGGCAGGCAGTGGGGCGGCAGGCAGGTGGGGTGCCGCCCACCAGCTGACGGGGAGCAGGGTGGTGGGGCCCGTGGTGGGTGGGGTGGTGGGACACTAGATCACCAGGGACCGCGGACGGGGGTTGAGGATGCTGCCCGCGAACTGGCTTCTCACGGTCCACTGGACCACCAGGAATCTTGGACTTTGGGGAGATAACTTAATGCCCGCGATCGGCTACTGGGAGAATAACTTCATGCCCCGATTGGGCTAATTGGGGGTGGGGAGATGTTTGCTATGCCCATGATCGGCTAATGGGGAGCGATAATGTTAATATGCCTTACGATCGGCTATGGGAGGGAATACTGTTATGCCCTGCGATTGGGCTGCAGGGGTATTGGTCCCTGACGCTGCCGCTGCCTGGCAGGGTGCCAGGCGCAAGTCGTCGGGATCGGCGCACTTTGCATGCTAATGGCATGCAAATGGGGCTGTAATTAGATGCAAATGGCCCCCCATGTGCCTTTCATAAATTATGGCACCATTTGCATGTCACCTTTTGAATATCGCAGGTGATGCGTATGGCGCAATGGAACTTGCGCCACCGAATCTGAATGCTCCACTCTGACCACTTGCAGTGGCACAGTTCCACTGTGCCATGCACAGTGGGTGTGGACAGAGGGCGATATTCAAAGAAGTTGCTCAGTAGCGCAACTCCATTGAATATCGCCCTGGCCACACCCCAGTGCAACTTTTTTGGGCAGCGCAAGGGCTTGCGCCACAGAATGGCGCAGTTTGAATATCTGGGCCTATAAGTAAATGGGTTAGAGGTCAATTGTGTTCTGTTGTTAAAAACTACAGGGATGGATTGTCACAGCTAAGAACATGAGCTCAGTCATATCAGTATGACATAGTCAGAACTATGTCCTAGCCTCAGAAATCAGATATAGGGGCAATTTGTTTTTATGTCCGGATTTAAGCACAATAGAAAGCTGCGTTTACACATAGGGCTTGTTTTTCAAAGGGGCCAGTAGGTTGATGCAAGCTGCAGTAAATGGCAGTGTGACAGGGTTGAATAAGCCCTGCCCTATTTCTTATGCAGAAAGAGTTTAAACACAAGGGTCTGTTCTGTCCTTTCCTTTTCTGTCTCTTCTCTGTCTGGTTGCGCAATCAAATTTTCTTGTAAGACCTAGGAACTGATCACGCTGATGGTTCCACAGTTCTCTGCCTCTTGCTAGCTCTCTGCCTTCCCTTGCTATTTCTGTCTTTTCTTCCCCTTTACATATCTGAGGATATAAAAAGATATGTGAATCTTTATGTGGAAATGTAACTGAAACTGGGATCCATTGTTTAAATCTGTATGTAGTTATACTGTTGAAATGATTGCAAAAAGCTATTTGGAACTCAAGGGGTTAACCTGAGATGCAATTTTTAAGCCCTTTGCAGAGCTGTGAACGAGAGGTCAGTTAGAAACATAGAAACATAGAAAAATGACAGTAGAAGTATACCACTTGGTCCATCTAATCTGCCCTGTAGTAAACTACTTTAGTTTACTTTACTCCAGCCCCTTAATGCCTGTTGAGTGTTAGGGCTCCCCTGTGCCAGTTTTGGGACACCATGTACTGTTTTGTTGCACCTGCAAGGAATGAAACTTACAAGAACATTCTGTAAACTTACAAGAACATTCTGTGAGAAGCAGGTTCTCTTATGAGTTCCCAGACAAAGACTTATAAAAAGAGTAGCAAAGTTTTGCTAGAGATACAAGGAGAGTGAGAGACTGAGACACTGAAACTTGGAATTAAGAGATACCCTCAGAAGAAAGACTTTGTTTTTTCTGTTTGTACTGCCTTTGTAAATAGTTGAACTGAACACAGTTTTATTTTTTATTTTGCTGTTATTAAGAAAAATAAAATGCTACTTGCAAATTGTATGCCTGCTTCTGGTCTTCCTGTGCTTCCTGATCTGTGCCTTGATGACCGGCAGCTTGCATTAAAACTGGGTGTGCTAGGGACCCTGCACCAGATTCCGATTCAGAAGGGGTCCCTGCGCCAAACCTCCACAATTGCCACAACTGCTCCCATCTGCCAAAGTAGTGGCACACATGAGGAGTTTGATGGAGATCACCAACATCCCCTGGCTCTGACAATGCCAGCATAGGCACACAAAGTGGGCACAATTGGATGTAGGCATGTTATGGACAGGAGTCACCCAAGGACACACTGTGCACAGTATGGCACAAGAGTAGGCAGTGACACTGTTAGCAGTATGCCCATGGCATGGCTACCACTGGGAAGCATACGGCATGGACAGCACACGCATCTTGTCCTCTACTGCTCACCATACCAAAGCCTGATGGTACATGGACACAACTGATGGTAGTAGTGCCAGTTGCGTGAGACCATATCTGTGGTAGTGCACCCCTGCCAGACATGTACATGTGCAACTGACCCACTGGAGAGCACAGTGTACTGCACAGGCTCAAAGACCATGGGTGCATGGTGATCATGGGTGCCCTGTGGCAGACACATGTTGTGACAGCCACATGCATGCGAGCACACTTTCAGAGGATAGCCACAGTGCTGTCTGATATCCATGTGGCTCCTGCTGGTGAACCAGAACAAAACATGTGTGGCACCAATGCCTTACAGTTCACAGAGCAGAGACTGTAGACATGGTGCTGCTGTACTCCTGCTTGTTTCCAGGGCACCCAGCATGATGTGCAGGAATGTGTCCCTGTGACAGCCATGGATGGACAGGAAGCATGCTCTGGTCTGACTGGCATATCCCAGGTTCCCGCATGCACAGCTGCAGCCCACACAGGTAGGTCACTGCCAGTGTTTGGGGTCTCAGGGCATACCAGATCATGGGTGTGCTGGGTGTAGTGTGGACACTCGCAGCCCAGACATCCTCGACCATGGCAGGTGTGGGTATCCTGGGACTATGGGGGCACTTGAACAGTACATCACTGGTACAATGCACTGTTATCTGCCTGTGCAACACATCAGGGCCACTCCCTTGGATGGCTGGTCCCGGTGCCAAGGTGCATCTGTCATATATCATGAGAGCAGTGGACCCAGTGGCACTGAGGGTTGAGGCACTGGACACCTTACCTCACGCCACACCAGTGACCCGGGTTTGGGAATTACCTCGGGTCATCGGGGAGCCAGCATGGGGGGGAGGGAGGGAGCAGGATTGAGCCATCTCATGGCATCTCTCCTCTCCCGGGGAGGTGGTTGCCCCTCCATAGTTCCGCCATTGCCGGGTGGAGGTCTGGTGATGGAGCAGGTGGGAAGGGGTGATGCGAAGGGAGAGTGTCTCATAGTGTGACGTGCACATGCCTCCACAGGCACGCATCTGCACCGAGACAATGGGATGGGAACCGGGAGAAAAACTAGAAAAATCCTACAAACTATGTACAGAAAAAAGGAAAAAAATACATCATGAGAGCTGTGTGACACTGGTAACCACACAGGTGAGCCAGCCATGAGTGCGGGGGGTCAGTGCAAAGGTCTGTTAGTTCAGCTCTGGCCTGGTCTAACTCAAAAGGACCATGCCCCCTTGGAGGGGATTACAATCCCTTTTAAGGAGATACTGCAGCACTGTCCTGGCGCAAGCTTCTTCTGCCATGGCACACCGGTGCATCCATCAAAAGGATGGTGCAAGCTAGGCTGGTGCAGGCACTTCTCCAACTTGCTGCAATATAAAATTGGGAATGATACAAGGTGTAGCACAGTGAGCCCCTTGTGTCATTTCTCTTTGATGCAAGCACCTTGCACCATTCCTGATGCTTTGAAAATTGGGCCCACAGACTTTGAAAATCCCCCTGAAGTATCTTAAATGATAGTAAGACCATATTCCTCTTATTTTGCATAACTTTTGCTTTCACTGTATGCCGTAATGTTATCTGCTCAAAATAACCCTGCAAAACAATTCTCCATTATTTGGTTTCATATTTTCATTAAATATGGAGAATACTGTGCTGTTTTACTTTGCAAATATGATTGTAAATTAAAACCATCATAATTATTCACATGCTCATGGATACTACAGTCACCACAATTATTTGAAGTATTCTTGAAAGCCATTCATTTAATTTGCAATCTGTGAAGTTCACAGAGGCACTGGTAACGATTAAAGGGAACGTAAACCCTGTTATTTGCAATTTGTAATATATAATTGTAAGTTTGTGGATGTGTGAAATCTGCTTAATCCCCTTCCCAGTGTAGTATTGTGTGTGTTTGTTTTGAAATAGTCCTGTGTTTTCCTTATTGAGGGCTCCATATTATTTGAGCTTTTTTTTTGCCCACAGCACCAAATATTCCTTTTTTTAATTACTAAGCAGTTCCAGACCTCAGTGACATCAGCTGAGCTGAAAACAACAATGAAGCAGAACCCGGTGACATCAGATGAGCTGAAGTCATTGAATTCCACTTCAATGTAGTCTTTAGCTCAACTGATGTCACTGGGTTCAGGAATGGCAAAGTAATTAAAAAAGCCTTTGTCAATGTTAAATGTTCACCACTGGTATTGCTGTTGTACAGAGTCTTGCTTGTACACATTTTTACTATATATTTACCCAGTACAGAGGCAGATGAGATGCAATGTCTCATTTTCAGTGATGTCCTGCTTTAATACATTATTAGATTATAATTACTCAGGACAGAGCAGCTGAGAGGCAATATTCTACATTTAAGTGGGCTCCCGCATTTTGACCTAAAATGTCCAACAGTCTTTCTATGACCTGACCTTATGATCAAGACAGTTAGCATTTTTTAAATCACATCTGAAAGGTGATTTCGCAGTGCAACTGTGAAAACAAGTTTCAGGGGGAATTTGAAAAATGACACCTGCCATGTTCAGGAGGTGGGGTAACACAAGGGATATGTTGAACATTAGGGGCCAAAATCTGCAAAAAATAAAGTTATGAGTAAATGTTGCAACAATCTATTTGCTCATAACTTAGTTGACTTTTTACATTTTTATCCCACATTTTCAGCATAATATTTTTATGACCACTTCTTCAGAGCATGACAGGTGTCAAATAAAACAATGTCTGAAACATCATTGTGCACCACAAGTGTTACAACACATTTTGGGTAGGGTTTGAGATATGACAGCTGTCATATTCATGAGGTGGTGTTAAAAAAAATGGATATGCTGGAAAGCTACGGTCAAAATATTGAAAATAACTGCATTTACAAGCATGCGTTGAAAAATTGCAACGTAGACTCATAACTGTTGTTTTCTCATATTTGTACTCAAAATTTTCAACGTAGCCTTCTTATGGCCCCACATAGAAGCATAGAAATATAGAAGTTGTTGGCAGAAAAGGACCTTTTGTCCACCTAATCTGCCCTACATTCCCTACTACTGCGCCACCGCAGACGCTGCCCAATCTCCCGTCTTCTCCCCACCTTGTCTTACTTCTAAGGTCCTCATGTGTCTATCCCATGCGTGCTTGAATCCTGTTACCATTACCACTCTTGTAATTATTATTATTGTTATTATTAAGATGTAAACATTTCTACTTTTGTACTTACTATGTAAACATCTCAACTTTTGTACTTATTATTGTAAACAAATGTACCTTCTCTCATGTACCCCCTCCAAGGAGGCATCTGGAAAGAGTAGGAGTCTACTCAGTATGCTGTCCTGGTAAAACTTTTAAATAAATAAATAAATGTTAGCACCCGCCACCTTTGCTGGGAGGCTGTTCCAGGTGCCCACCACTATCTCAGTGAAGAAGTATTTCCTCACATCTCCTCTGAGCCCCCCCCCCCAGCTTCACTGCATGAACCCTTGTTCTGGAGCATCTTTTTCTGTGGAAAATGCTACCTTCCTGCACTTAATTAATACCTGTGAGGTATTTGAACATTTTTATCATATCCCCCCTTTCCCTCCTTTCTTCTAGTGAGTACATATTTCATTCCTTGAGTTTTTCCTCATGTTTTTTTTTTACGCGGGCCTTGCACCATTTTGGTAGCCCTCCTTTGTACCGTCTCTGCCCCATCTATGTCCTTCCGAAGGTGGGCCCTCCAGAACTGGACACAGTACTCTAGGTGGGGTCTTACCAGTGATCTATACCGGGGTAATACCACTTCCCTCTTTCTGCTTGGTGATGCCCCTCCATATGCACCCAGGCTTTCTGCTAGCCATCTTCACTGCCTTATCACACTGCTTGGAAACCTTCAGGTCATCAGAAATGATTATCTCTAGGTCCCTGTCTTTATTTGTGGTTGCTAATACCTCCCTGCTCAATTAGTATGATGCTTCTGAGTTACTGTGCCCCAAGTGCATGATTTTGCACTTTTTTGCATTGAAACCCAGCTGCCATTCCCTTGACTATTCCTCCAGCTTTTTCAGATCATCCCTCATTCTTTCAGTTCCCCGCCCTGGTGTGTCCACTCTGTTGCAGATTTTTGTGTCATCTGTGAACAGGCATACTTTCCCATCCAGTCCTTCTGCAATGTTGCTAATAAAGACATTGAAGAGGACCGGGTCTAGTACTGACCCCTGTGGCATCCTGCTGGTCACCTTGCCATCTCCAGAGTGAACCCCATTTACCACCACCCTCCGATTCCCATTGCTTAGCCAACTTCTTACCAATTTTACTACTTTTGGATCCATTCCTATGTTGCCCTGCTTGCTCACCGGTCTTCTATGTGGAACAGTATTGAAGGCTTTACTGAAATCCATGTTGGCCACATCAACTGTTCATCACTGATCCAGTTCCCTGGTCACCCAGTCAAAAAACTTGATCAGGTTTGTCTGGCAGGACTTGTCCCCTGTGAAACCATGTTGCCTTTGATCCTGTAATACACTGGTTACAAAGTATTCCCAAATCCTGTCCTTCTGTAGTGATTCCATTACTTTACCCACTACCAAAGTGTGGCTGACAGGTCTACAATTTCCGGCCTCCTCCCTATTTCCACTTTTGTATAGCAGGACCACATCTACTGGGAAGGGTTCTTTCGTCCAGCAAGATAAACACCTAGGAAAGCCTTCAGAGGAAGTGCACTGCTTGGAGGTGCAGTGAGGGGCAGGCACAGGGCTGATACTGTCTCATAAGAGTTGGGCCCTAAGCACACCCTCCCCTGAACACAGAACATTTATAGGAGAACACCTGCCCTACGATTGGAGGAAGGAACTTCAGGTGCAGCTCATGTAGTTTCTCTTCATTAGTACAATCAAAGGGTGGGGAAAAAGCATAGATCAGTCTCAAATAGGAGTACAGCATCCACAATGGATTGCTGATTGGTATGATAGGTGGGGGGCCTTCAACTAGGCAATATAAGGTACTAGTAGTGTTCAACTAGGAAGGGGAGCAGGCAGGACATAGGGGATGGAAGGCTGAAGGGGAATAGATGATGCAGAAAATACAGGGAGTGACAAGAGAAAACATGACCAATGTCAATGAGAGGAGGCCAGCGTGCAGGAAGGGTCAGGACAGGAAAGGGTCCACTCAATGGGAAGGGAGGAAGGAGATTGGCAATCAGCAAGGGTTAGGGAGGGTAGTTTGTTGCCAAGGATGTGGAGCAGCCATGTTCCTGGCAGTGGCATGGAGGGCAGGGGGATGCTTGGTGTGCTGACAGATGGGGCAAATGAGAAAAGAAATTTGGTGGCTGAGGAAGGAGCTGCAGTCATGGAGAGGCTGAGGTAGGGAAGACTGGGGTTACATAGATATATAGTTACATAGACAGTGTCAGCAGATAAGGGCCTATGGCCCACCCAGTCTGCCCATTTGAGCTTGTAAGTTCAGTTTATGTTTTCCTAGAAGTCTGTTGCCCTTTACCCCTGACCTCCAGAATTCCTTTATGTCTATCCCATACATTCTTAAATCCCATGATTGTTTCAGCCCCACCACTTCCTCTGGCAGGGTGTTCCACTTGTCCACCACCCATTCTGTGAAGAAATTCTTCCTCACGTTTCCTCTGAATCGTGCTCCCTCCAACTTCATCCCATGCCATCTAGTCCTGGAACATCTTTTTCACTTAAAAATAGTGTATTCCTGCAGCCTGTTCCTCCCTGTAAGATACTTATATGTCTCTATCCTTGTAAGGGGAACCTGTTGGGACACACAATACAGCCACCAACAGGCCAGCACAAGGTAATTCCAGAGGAATTGGGAGGTGGGCCGCAGAATCCAGTGCAGTCACTTGCAAGGCATGGAGACAGGGGTTGGAGTAGTCGAGGAGACTAGACTACAGCAGGCCAGTGCAAGGTCATAAGCCTCAGGACAGGGGGGCCAGGAAAAAACAGGGAAAGGAGATCGCCAGAGCAAATCAAATCAATGGTATGGCTAACTGGGAGAAACAGGAGGGGAAAGGTAGTGTAATCACTGAGAAGGTTAAAGGGGGGTCACTACAAGGGAGAAAGGAGTCATCACAGAAGTGGCAGGCACTATCCAGAGCCCTAGAGACAAGGGGCAGCAAAAAGGAGGTAAGGAAGCAAAACCAGGGACAGTGGAGCAGGGAGGTGCAATGAAGCTAGAAGCAGAAGGCAGCAAAGAGAAGGATGGAACAAGGCTGAGGAAGGAACCTTGGGGAGAGGGCACATGCTACTCAAGGAAAACAGGAAAACCATAGTGCGGAGGGCTGCAGGATGTGGGGCAGAGGAAACTGCATGGGGGAAAGTAAGGGGGGTACAAGGGGAATGGTCCAGTAAGTGAAGATGATGCACCAGCCATTGTTGGCAAGGGGGAGAAGTCAGGACACAGAATGGAGGAGGCAGAAGGGGGGAATAGCTGGGGGGATAGGGGAAGGAAGCTTTTTTGGGGGAAGGAAAAGAGCCCACAAAAAGAGAAGGAGCACATAAAGGAGTCGGTCATAATTCTGGGGGACAAGTTGCGAATTAAAATAAAATATTTCTGTGCTGGACCCCTTTGCCCTGTGTTTGTTAGGGCTACAAAGGAGGATAATCCTGGACAGGTATAAAAACAGCACTGAAATCCTCTATTTGTAGTTGTTTTTCTTGGGAGGACTACAACTCCCCTCTTCCTCCTTCCTATACTAGAGGCAGAGCTCCGGTTAAATACTTGCATTCAAGGTATATTTAGAATACAAATACGTGATTTCCACACACAGTCCCACACCTCTGCTGCTATGCACTCAAGGGCTATTTCAGTTTTAAATCGTCTGCTCACAGCAGGGCTGATTGATATAGTTGTGCGAGACCCGGAAGTCAAAATGGGGTCGCGGGATGACTCGCAACAAGTTGCGAATTAAAATAAAATATTTCTGTGCTGGACCCCTTTGCCCTGAGTAGGGTTTTTAAAGTATGCACCATACCTCACATTTTGTCACTGAAATGAGGGTCATGGACACTCAAAATGAGGTACCATGAGGGCCACTAACCCTCACAATAATCAGGACACATCCTGAAACATGGAGATACAGTACCTCAGAACACAGTGAAAACTCTTGTATTTACTTGTACTGATACCTGAGAATGAATTTTTACCATCAAGAAAAACGGAAAAAAGAGCACCAGGATAGGTGCGGTGCTACATACAATCCAAATAGTAAAATCTGTTTTACAGACTAGGACGACATACACATTAAATGTTGTGGGTACTGGCCCTGGTCTGCAATAAAATTTGGAATTTTTATCCACAAGACGCTTTGACTGTGCTGTGTGGGTGCTCATATTTAGTTTCTTGAATTTCTACCATAAAGCAAGGGTGCCATTTAAGAAGGGTGGGGTTGGGTCCCCCCCCACATTTGCGCCTAGGTTGTTCTTATGGTCTGGCAATAATGACATTAAATTTGGATTTAATTTTTTGCACAATAAGTGCCCCTCTGGCCTGTGTGCGCTCACGTGGCAGGTGCACTCCTGACTTGACTATGACTGCACTGTGTTGTCCACTCTTTCCACCTATTAGTGGTAGCACCATCACACATGATGTGGAGGAGCTCCAGCCAAGCCAGAGCAGGAGTCATGCAAGTGCAACACTGCGTCTCATGCCACAGAGTAGACAGGCTGCACACTACTGCTTGGAGGAGTTGATGAGCACTGAACTCTCAGTGTTGTGGCAGCATATTTTTGTTGGTTTACTCTTAGGGAGTCTTCGTCTTACCTGGTGGCTGAAGGGACAGGGGGTGAGCTAGAAGGTAACTCAAGACTAGGCTACCTACTTACTCTACTAGGCTCACCTCACAAAAAAAACACAAAAAAAAACAGCACAGGCCCCCTTGGCAGCAAGCTAGGCCTAGCAGCAGCAGTGACAGTGGTGTGGGTAGCCTTCATAGGCCTTGATTAGTGCAATGCAGCAGCAGCCAAGCAAGAAGCTAACAATGCAGGTTGGGTGTGTTTGATTAGTGAGG
Source organism: Neoceratodus forsteri (assembly GCA_016271365.2). Classification (NCBI taxonomy): domain Eukaryota; kingdom Metazoa; phylum Chordata; order Ceratodontiformes; family Ceratodontidae; genus Neoceratodus; species Neoceratodus forsteri. The sequence continues at coordinate 93,390,714 of CM028136.1, forward strand.
TGACTTGGTTTTGGACCATGTTGGGAACCTGGGATGGTCGGTTTTAGCATCCAGCTTCTGACAGAAGGATGGAGGATGAGTGGACTGAAAACTGGGTTGGTGGCAAACTGGGCCAGGCTGCAGGTTCTGGCCAGATGGCCAGGTATGTAAAAGTAAATAATTTTTGTTTAAAGGGGGACTGGGGAAGGAGGAAGAACTGACATATTGGTGTGTTTTTAACTTTTCTGCACCCTTGGGCAGCTTCATGACCCATATGGGATGGGTATTGAATGGAATGGAGTCATGGAGAGAAATCAGGACAAAGTTGTTTTTTTGGGCAGTGGGGTCAGAGCATCAGCCAGGAAAAATATGTCCAATAACTTGGTGGGTTTAAGCCCAAATCTGATGCATTGCTCTGGGGCATAGACAGATGAATCTTACACATTTGAATTTTTCCTGATTTGCATATCACTTTTCAGTAACAACAAATGAGATTTACCTTTTAGAGACATTCCAGGTATTCTAGAACTTGCAAGGTAGGGGCTAACTAGCACCTGGCCTCCACTGGTTGTTGACTCCCACATGCAGAAGTCTGAAATGGTGCCTGGTCCATAAAGTCTAAATTTACAGGGCATACTCTGTGTGAGCATGTTTCCCATAAGGGATGGATAAGGAACAGAGCAGTGTTTAGGGGTAAAATGAGTCTGTCCCTTGCATTTAGGGGCAGTTGAGCAGTATGCTACGCCTGACTGTTGGAGTTTCACTGTGGTCAAGATTGTGCCCCTCACCAGTGAAGCTGACCTCCACATCACCACACTTAGGCACATTATGATATAGGGCAAGGGAGACTGCAGGGGCTTGCACCATTGAAATAAATGGGGGTATTTTTTTATTACTATTTTATACATTATTGATGGAGAGTTGGAGATTAATGAAGGCCACTGCTTGACTAACAAGGGCCTTGTTAGAAGAACAGTAGCCTTCATTATTTCCAACTCACCGTCATAATGTATAAAATAGTAATAAAAAATAACTCCATTCATTTTAAGAGGGTACGACTATGTCCCAGCACTCTGACCCATTGACATCATCTCTTAAAGACTCCTGCCTCTGGCTTCCTAGTACTCAGGTAAGAGACTCTCCGCATATCTATACTTGGTAGGTTGTCTGCAGCAGCATGGCCACACCTGTTGCAGTGTGTGTGTATGGGGGGGGGCTGGCCATGTGGGTGGGTGTTGAGTTATTGCTGCTTTTGTATTTGCAACTTAAATTCTGTTTGCGTGGAAGCATCAAAAACTATGGAGAGACAATAGTAGGAGTACAGGCCAGAGAGAAATAATGAAGTAGTTTTGTGGGTAAATGTGTGTTTTGGAGGTGAGAAGAACCATGTGTGTGTCTCCATTGGTATGAATGCTACAGTTCAGTTGTGCAGCTGAGGGAGGACAAGAAAACTGAAAAGTATAACAGTGGCTACAAGCATGCTACATGAGTGCAGATGTACAGTATGCAGATTTGTATTGCAGTACAAGTGAGCCATATGTGTGGAGGCAGTATAGCTTAGTGGTTAAAGACACTGAACTGCAAACCAAAAGACTTGGAGATCTGAAAACCTAGGTTTGAATCTCTTCAGCCCCCACTTGTACAGCATATGGTGTGATCCTGAGTAAGTCACTTAACTTTTATGTGTGCACTTATCAGTGACCACTTGCTTTTTGCACGCATGCCACATGCATACAATCTGTTCCAATTTAACATAAAAAAACATGGTTTCCACACTTGCATGCTGCACGCATGCCACATGCATGCAATTGGTTCCAATTTAACATCTAAATCATGCTTGCAGCATGCATATCACATGAGTAGTTTTATGTGTGCAGCATGAAAATATTTCATATAATTATTTCTGTAAGGGGTCCACACAGCTGCACAAAAGGGTAACAGCATGGCCGTAGTGAAACAAGATACATTTATCTCAGGTAAGCTAGCCTGGGTAAAAAACATACAAAAATGGGTAACAGCAGGACCCCATAGAAAATGAGATATTGTAGCTCAGCTGAGCTGTCCTGGATAACAAGCAGCAAAATGTAACAAGCATTTGTCAATGCCGAATGTTGATTGCTTTAATCCATTGAGCTCGCTCACTGGCCTTCTGTCACCCATTCTGTTTGCCCCGGTGCTGCAAGCTGCCCTTTTGTACTGGGCTCCTGCCTGTGTTGGCACCTTTTTCTGCCTACAAAGAAATCTGCAGCTGTCCTGACAGAGCTCCGTTGAGGTGGCTCACTCCCCCTCTCTGACTCGTTCATTCTGTTTCTCCTGGCACTGCAGGCTACACTTTTGTACTGGGCTCCTGCCTCTGTTGGGGGCTATTTCTGCCCACAAAGAAATCTGCAGCAGTCCCAACAAAGCTCCGTTGAGCTTGCTCACTCCCCCTCTCTCACTTGCTTGTTTCGTTTCAGCCAGCCCTGCAGGCTGGCCTTTTGTACTTGGCTGCTGCCTGTGTTTTTCTGCTCACAAAGAAATCCGCAGCAGTCATGATAGAGCTCTGTTGAGCTTGCTGTCTCCCCCTCTGTCACTCGCTCATTCTGTTTCTCCCACTGCTGCAGACTTCCCTTCTGTACTGGGCCCCTGTGTGCATTGCTGTCTTTTTCTGCCCACAAAGAAATCCGCAGCAGTCTCAACAGAGCTCCATTGAGCTCACTCACTCCCCTTCCCTCACTCGCTCGTTCTGTGTCTCCTGGTGCTGCATGCTGCCCTTTTTATACTGGGCTCCTGCCTACGTTGGTGGCTTTTTCTGCCCACAAAGAAATCTGCAGCAGTCCCGACACAGCTCTGTTGAGCTCGCTCACTCACCCTCTCTCACTCGCTTGTTCCGTTTCTGTTTTTTTTTAAATATGGCTTTTTATTTTATTTTGAGATAGAATATCACATACATAATCACATTTTATGAAACATATTAGTTGTTGAGGTTCCTTGTTACAGCATATACAGGCAATTAATTTACAGGCATTTAATTTATACACATAGGACTGTTTAACATATCTCTGTAGTACTATCCTACTATCTTTCTCTGTTTGGTAAATAGACCAGAATAAGATCTCATAGACTGTAGTCTTAAATAGATATTGTTCCCTAGCTTCCCCCTCCCATGTTTTCCAGATCAACATCCCTCTCAGTCTGGGTCTCCTCCCTTATCAGCAAAGACTCCAAGATAATATACTATCTCAACTATGATTAAGTTGAAAATCATAAGATATTCATCTTTTTGTTTCATGGTACAAATTCCTGATAGATCTCTAATTGATGTGCAACCCGTAGTCCCCATCTAGTATTAAAGGTGTTTATCCTGTTGTTTATCTTAAATGAGAGATATTCCAAGTTATATACTTCATAGGTGAGGTTTCTCCAAGAGGCTTTATCAGGGGACGTTTTAGTAAGCCATAGTCTTGTGATAACTGTTTTAGCTATTAAAATTAAAAGTGTGATAAGTTTATACTGAGACCAGTTGCTCTGTATATCCAGTGGTGGCGTTGCTGTCAGGATAAATTCCGGGGTAAATAGATCAGGGTTGCCAAAAATGTTGTTAAGTTCCGCTATGATATCCCTCCAATAATCAGCTAGGAGGGGACAAGCCCATAATATGTGTTCTTGGCCTGCAGGAGAATATCCACATCCTCTCCAGCAAAGACTTCCGTCTGGTGCCCCTAAATTTACCTGGATATCTGGAGTTCAAAAAATCTAACTCTGGTCTTCCAGGAAAATTCCCTCCAATAAGATGTTGCTGAATTCTTAGAATAAAAGTAGGTGGATTGTAACCATCTATCTGGGTCTAGTTCTAATTTAAGTTCCCTTACCCATCTAGCTCTCACTTGGTCATGTTCCCGTGCGGACATAGGGCGCATTGCCTGATATATAGTACTAATAATGTGTTCTTGTGATCTACCTTCTATGGCCTGGATAATCAATTGTACCTTTTTAGACAGGGCTTTTGCTATTCCAGTTAAAGAGTCAACCATCTCAAGTAGAACAGCATGTAGTGCCCCATAAGTTGAGAGCTCTCTCTGGGGTAATCCATATGAGGATTGTAAATATGTGAATGGATGAATTCCCGAAGGGCCTACCAGTTGAAATACATATCTGATGGAATAATGCTCCCATCTTTGTAGATCTGTCTCCAGCGAGGAAGGGAAAAGATCTTTATTAGGAGCTAGGGCATTTAAAAAGTATTTCTCCTGAGAGTTTAACCTATACTGAGTCACATAAAGCCAGTTTTTTAAAAATTCTGCAGTCATTTTCAGAAACCGGGTCAGGGGATAACATCTGGTGAGGTCTCCCAGCAGGTACATTGGTAAAGATTCCAGTCCATTTAAGGTTATTTCTATTGTTTTCCAGTGTGCCTTGTAAGAGGGATTAATGAGTAATAGGGTTGTGTGGGTTTGAGCTGCTCTGTAATATTCTTTCAGGTTAGGTAAATTTAGCCCTCCCTGTGTCTTAGGAAGTTGTAATAAGGTATATTTTACCCTTAGGGGGTTTTCTTCCCAGATAAACCTAGAGATGAGCTTATCCCAGGATCGAAAATAAAAGTCTGAGGGAACAGTTGGTAACATTTGTAGGAAAAATAAGAAACGAGGGAAAATATTTTGTTGAATTGTTTCCGCTTGATTAATTAGACCCAGGGAGAGTTGTGTCCATCTAGACATATCCAAAGTAATTTTCTGTGTAATTGGTTCCATATTCACCATTTTGAGGTATATTAGCTTGGCTGGGATTTTTATCCCTAGGTACCTCATCTCAAGTCTGTGCCAGCGGAAAGGAAATTCCAGTTTCATTCGTCTGGAGGGAGAAAAGGAAAAATTAAGTACTTCAGCTTTTGAACAATTTATTTTATAGCCAAATAAGGTGCTGAAAAGCTGAAGTTGTTCCCATACCACTGGGACAGATGTCTCTGGGGAAGTCAGGGTCAACAAAATATCATCTGCAAAAAGGGATAATTTAAACATTTTGCCTCCTAATGGGATCCCCTACATGTTACCATTTTCCCTTAACTTGGCAGCTAGGGGTTCCAAATAAAGTGCAAAAAGAAGTGGGGATAGGGGGCACCCTTGTCGTGTACCTCTGTGTAAAGTAAATGGTGAAGAAATCGAGCCGTCTAGTTTCAGATAGCCACTGGAGAGTGGTACATGGCTTGGATTTGGTATATAAACTATTCAGGGAAGTTAAATTCTTTAAGGGCAGCCCATAAGAAGGGCCACGACACCCTATGAAAAGGCTTTCTCGGTGTCTAGCCCGAGTAAAATTAAAGGAAATTTTCTTTGAGTGGTATGTTCAACTAATAGTAGAAACCTTTGTACTGCGTCATAGGCTTGGCGCTTCATAATAAATCCCACTTGATCTCTATCGATTAGCTGAGGTAGAAATCTGTCTAATCTGTGAGCTAGAATAGACATAAAAACTTTATAGTCACAGTTTAATTTGGATATGGGATGATAGAAAGCAGCCAGGGTTGGATCTTTTACAGGTTTTGGAATAGCTGTAATTTCAGCATATCGCCAAGATGGGGCGGGGACCTTCCTCCTGTATTTCTCTGAAAGCCGATAACAGAATGGGTCTAAATAATTTCTGAAATTGTTTAAGAAACTCATTCGGGTATCCATCTGGTCCCAGGGCCTTCACTTGTTCTGTTTCTGCCGGGTGCTGCAGGCTGGCCTTTTGTACTTGGCTGCTGCCTGCATTGCTGCCTTTTTCTGTCCACAAAGAAATCCGCAGGTGTTCTGACAGACCTCTGTTGAGGTTGCTCACTCCCCCGTCTCACTTGCTCTTTCTGTTTCTCCTGGCGTTGTTGCAGGCTGCCCTTTTGTACTGGGCTCCTGCCTCTGTTGGCACCTTTTTCTGGCCATCAAGAAATCTGCAGCAGTTCCGATCGAGCTCCGTTGAGCTCGCTCCCTCCCTCCCTCTCTCTCAGTCGCTTATTTCATTTCTGCCAGCGCTGCAGGCTGCCCTCTTGTATTGGGTTCCTGCCTGCATATATGCCTTTTTCTGCCCACAAAGAAATCCACAGCAGTCACGACAGAGCTCCATTGAGCTTGCTCACTCCCCTTCTCTCACTCGCTCGTTCTGTTTCTCCCACCGCTGCAGGCTGCCCTTTTGTATTGGGCCCCTGCATGCATTGCTGACTTTTTATGCCCACAAAGAAATCTGCAGCAGTCCCAACAGAGCTCCATTGAGCTCACTCATTTTCCTCCTTCACTCGCTCATTCAGTTTCTTCCTGCACTACAGGCTGCGCTCCGTTCTGCTTGCTCACTCCCTCCTCTCACTCGTTCATTCTGTTTTTGCTGGTGCTGCAGGCTGCCCTTTTGTACAGGGCTCCTGCCTGTGTTACTGCCTTTTTCTGCTCACAAAGAAATCTGCAGCAGTCACAATAGAGCTCTTTGGAGCTCACTCACTACCCCCTCTCACTCGTTCTTTGTGTTTCTCCCACTGCTGCAGGCTGCCCTTTTGTACTGGGCCCATGCATGCATTGCTGCCTTTTTATGCCCACAAAGAAATTCGCAGCAGTCCCAACAGAGCTCAGTTGAGCTGACTCGCTCCCCCTCCCTCACTCACTCATTCTGTGTCTCCCGGCGCTGCAGACTGCCCTTTTGTACTGGGCTCCTGCCTGCATTGGCGTCTTTTTCTGCCCACAAAGAAATCTGCAGTGGTCCTGACACAGCTCCGTTGAGCTCACTCACTCCCCCTCTCTCACTCACTCGTTCCATTTCTGCTGGCGCTGCAGGCTGGCCTTTTGTACTGGGCTGCTGCCTGCATTGCTGCCTTTTTTTGTCCACAAAGAAATCCACAGCAGTCACGATAGAGCTCCGTTGAGCTCGCTCACTCCCCCCTCTCACTCGTTCTTTGTGTTTCTCCCACTGCTGCAGCCTGCCCTTTTGTACTGGGCTCCTGCCTGCATTGGCACCTTTTTCTGTCCACAAAGAAATCTGCAGCAGTCCCAACAGAGTTCTGTTGAGCTCACTCACTCCCCCTCCCTCACTTGCTCATTCTGTGTCTCCCTGCGCTACAGGCTGCCCTTTTGTACTGGGCTGCTGCCTGCATTGCCGCCTTTTTCTGTCCACAAAGAAATCCACAGCAGTCACGATAGAGCTCTATTGAGCTCGCTCACTCCCCCTCTCTCAGTCGCTCATTGTGTTTCTCCTGGTGCTGCAGGTTGGCCTTTTGTACTGGGATCCAGCCTCTATTGGCACCTTTTGTGGCCACAAAGAAATCTGCAGCAGTCCCAACAGAGCTCCGTTGAGCTCGCTCACTCCCCCCTCTCATTCACTCATAGAAACATAGAAACATAGAAACATTGACTTTGACGTCAGATAAGGACCGCTTGGCCCATCTAGTCTGCCCATTTCCCTACCTACAGGATAGGCCACACTCATTCTGTTTCTCCCACCGCTGCAGGCTGCCCTTTTTGTACTGGGCCCCTTTGTGCATTGCTGCCTTTTTCTGCCCACAAAGAAATCTGCAGCAGTCCCAACAGATCTCTGTTGAGCTCACTCACTCCCCCTTCCTCACTTGCTCATTCTGTGTCTCCCTGCACTGCAGACTGCCCTTTTGTACTGGGCTCCTGCCTGCATTGGTGCCTTTTCCTGCCCACAAAGAAATCCGCAGCAGTCCCAAGAGAGCTCAGTTGAGCTCAGTCACTCCCCCTCTCTCACTCTCTCGATCCTAATCTGTCCCAAACATTGATTTCCGACAGTGACTGTGGTATTCTGTGCTGGAAGTGTGAAAACACAGTTCCGGCAGGATGTGAAAAATGACAGCTATGCTGTTCATAAGGAGGTGTGAAAAAAATGTCAGTGTTGAAAATCTGGCGTGAAATTTTTACTAATTTGTGAAGTTACAAGGGTGCATGTAAACTGCATGATGCAAGCTCATACCACAGTCATTTTATGGAGTTTCATCACAAAAGTTTCAACATAGGCATTTTAGGACCTCTGCTCATGAACAGTGTCACTGTGATTTTCTTAATGTGTCCCGAACACTGATTTCCCACTGTGACAGCATTATTCTGCGCCGGAAGAGTGAAAGCACATTTTGGCCATGATGTGAAAAATGACAGCAGCACTGTTATTAAGGAGGTGCAGAAAAATGGCAATGTTGAAAATCTGGAGTGAAAATATTGCAAAGTTGCGAAGTTACGAGCATGCATGGAAACAATGCATGGTTGTAACACACTCATTTTATGGACTTTCATCACAAAATTTTCAACATAGGCATTTTAGGACCTCTGCTCATGAACAGTGTCACTGTGTTTTTCTTAATGTGTCCTGAACACTGATTTCCCACAGTGACCGTGATGTTCTGCGCTGGAACTGTGAAAACACATTTCGGCCAGGATGTGAAAAATGACAGCTGTCCTGTTCATAAGGAGGTGTGTAAAAATGGCAGTGTTGAAAATCTGGAGTGAAAATATTGCAAATTGGCAAAGTTACGAGAGTGCATAGCAACAGCTCAACGCATGCTCATAAAACAGTCATTTTTTGGGATTTTTCCCACCAGATTTGCAACATACACTTTTTGAGACCCCATCTCATGAACACTGGCGCTATAGTTTTGTTAATCAGTCCCGAAAGGTGATTCCGCACAGTGACCGAGAAATTACCTTTCCAGGCCAAATAAAGCCATGACAGTGGCAGAATTTATGAGAAGGGGTCCCAAAAACCACATGTTGAAAATATGGTGCCAAAATTCCAAAAAATGCCTGAGATATGCATGAAAGTTGAAAAAAAACTATTTATTCCATTATACAGCTTACCGGCATTTCCTCAGTTCGCGGTCGGCTTTGAAGAGTGCAGACGTGTTCCCGGTCCACTGAAGATCATCGCACTGGACTCCAGAGGTAAGTATGGGGGAGGGGGGTGTGGGGAGGCAGGGTGCACAGTGGGTGAGTGCGGGTTGTGGGGGGCAGGAGACTGCTAGGGACCATTTCTTTTTTCAGAAAAAAAAAAAAAACATTGCTGGATAGGTTTTTTTTTTTTTTTACAGGGGCATGTGGCATGCTGGGGTGGGCTCCCAGTGTGCCAATGGAGTGTTTTTTGGGGGGGCAGCTATACTCGATGGGGGATTGGGTACCCCCCATTGGCACAAAGGAGGGGGTGCAACAGCTGAGGAGGATTGGGCACCCCCTCGGCACTAAGGTAGTTGGTGTTTGTGGGAGCGCATTATGCCGATGGAGAGTGGACTCCCCTGTTGGCAAGTCAAAGTAGGAGGGGGACATAATGCCAACAGGAGTGGGCTCCCCATTGGCAACTGTAACTAAGAGGGGACTAAAGCCAATGGAGATTGGGGCCCGTCAGCAAAAAACACTGTTGTTGGGAGGTCACATGCTGCCGAGGGGATTAAATCTCGCACTGGGTAATATTGTTTGTGAACAGGTGGCAGGCCACCCGCCATGTTCGCAAACAATATTATAGTTGGCAAGTTCCGCCCAGCAATGACGGGTTGCTCCCTCATTGCAGTGGTTCTGCTGACGCTGCAATGACGAGGCGGCCCCTGATTGCTGCGGCTGAAACATTTCAAGGTGGTGGCATGCTGGCTGAACTAGTGTCTGCAGCAGTGTGCCCCGGCATTGGGGAACATGGGCCAAGCCTTTACAGGCTTTTGGGGGCAATGGCCACAACAGTGCCGTGCCTCCACAACCTGCTTCTGGAAAGCTGCCTCAATATGTTTCTTGCGCATGTGCGCAATCAACATAAAAATTACAAAATAATAAGTAGTCCTTGCCTGTCAACAAAAACTGGCAGTGATGTTAGTTTTGGTTTTGAAATGGGCTGGGGAGAAGGGACCCTGGACCCAGACTTAGACCAGTCAGGAGGCACCCCCTGGAAATGAAAAACAAAAATCAGACTTTTTTTGTCTATAGTATTTTCTTTGTATATTACAGTAGATTACAGTATGACCTACTACTGTGCTTGATTTAGGTCATATACTTTACAGCTGTGAGAAACCAATACCCTTCTCGGAGGGAGTACTAGATGCTTATGATGAAGCCCTGGGATCACAGAGTCCAAGAACAGCAGGGAATTGAATATTAGGAATCAGCAAACATGTGCAGCAGGTTACTCGTAACCAAAAATCATGGCTGTAGACTGCATGGGTGGGTGCCAAACATCTAATCCTCTCTAAGTGGAGACAACCACAGCCACCCACAGCCACCCACAATGGAGGAATGGGTGATATAATGGGGATACAAGCAGCAAACCAACACATGTATTTGGCTTATTACATATTTTGCCTATTGCCTCAGGCAGGTTGGAGGCCTTTCATAAGGTATGGGAGCCATATCTGAATGTATGAAGGTGCAACAGACCGAACCTAAGGCAATTTAACCCACCCCCAATTACTCTTATTTGGCTGATCAACACTATAACTAAACTATTATTAAAGCAGTAGTCTTTGTTAGTAACCATATTTATTTTAGCAATAATGTTTGTCTGGCAAAAATATCACGATACGGATTTTCATTTTCATTTTCTTTTCTTTTCTTTTCTTTTCTTTTCTTTTATTCCTGAATGAAGACATAGGATTTTAAAGTTTTTAAATGTTCCCATTTCCTTGCCATGCCAGCCAACAAAAAACTTAAACAGATAGGATTGTGTATGGGAAACCATACACTATAAGTTATTCTTCCACTGAGTGGATACCGTGATGACTGATAACCTCGAGAGCAAAGCTCGAGTGGTCTCTTAGTCATCATGGCAGCCTTGTTGTGTATGGTTTCCCATACACTGCTCTTTTTTTAATTTTTATTTTATTATTTTGGGCCCAGCTTTCACTTACCTCAGGACTCGTTAAACACTGCCCCCATGCCTGGATACACCCCTGGTGGAACCACCAGGGACTCCCACTTCCTAGCTGACATTGTGAGCAAGCCATAGATTACCCCCGGGTTGGGGCCACCAGAGTGGCACCCCCCCGGTGGGCATAGGAGGCAGTGGGCAGTGAAGCAGGATGAGCCATCATGCTGGGGGCCAGCATTTTGTGTTTTTTCCTGGGGTCAGGGATGTGCAATGACATCCAGCATCCACCCCGTCCCCCCCAGAGCATTCAGGCACCAGTTGCTGCAGTACCCCTGGCCTCCACCCCGGGTCCATCAAGCACCGGACATACACCCTACCCTCCTCCCCAGAGAAGAGGAACAGTCCCCTGGATGCTACATCCTTCTCCACCTGGCTGGCCCTCCAACACTCCATGTCTGTTCCTGAATCAGGGTCACCGGCTTTGCAAGTGGAAATCCAACCATTGTGCCGACAGGCCCCTATACACTGTTCTATATAGTGTATTGTCAAACATGATTGCTGCAGCCTTCATTTAAACCACAAGAAATCCCAGACTCACCTACTTTTTTTTGTTTCTGCACCAAGTCTCTCCACTCCGCTGACCGCACTTCAACCACAACTGCCTGCCGACCAACACACAATTGTGACTCTCCACCAGTCACTGACCAATGACAAGTGTTGATGGTGTCGCTTGTATTATGAGGTCCATACTAACGCAGAATGAAAAGCTGTTCTGTGTTAGTAAGGATATCACAACTGCAGCAGAACAACTTTCTATAATGTATGGATCTCCATGGACATGTATTATTTATTTATTTATGTATGTATGTATGTTATAAGTTATTATAGTGCATTTTATTAAATTATTCCAGCAGAATTTGCTCATGGTCAGTTTAAGTCATTAACTGGACACATGGTTGTTATGTATTCTGTTTGTACTGTTCTAGTTGAAAAACATTAATAATCGGAATATTATAAAAAAATTGAGAGGTAACTTTTATTTCAATGGAAAGTAGAATAAAGAGATTTCAAATTTAATTCAATGGTGAAGTAAAAAAAAAACTCAGTACCCAATTTAACTCATTCTGAAGTTCTGAGCATGGCAGCTATGTAATTCACAATCCGATCTCCACTCAGTTGATCAAACTGTCCCTCATTGCACTGCCACATATACAGTACCTAATACCCTCTGCTACACAGATGCTCAGGCCTCCCGACTCACGTTGCACATAGAAGTGCAGTTCATACCTCTCAAGTATCTCACATTATAAATGAGGTTCCTCATGTAGGCACTTAAAAATGCTCCATCTAGCTGGCCCAGTGGCATGGTGGTACTGTACCCCCTGCCCCAGCCATGCTGAAGGATGGTGCAGTCTGGCAGTACTGCACCCTGCCTTGTACTGCGCATGTACCAGTGATTGGAATTCCTGAATTCAGGTCTTAGGGCTAGAACTCATGACCTTGTGGCCCAAAGACATACCTGCTGCCAATTTAACCACTGGCTATGGTGACAAGGCTGCCAACTTGATTTAGTCAGCTGTGAATAAGAGACCAATTAATTCACAAAGGAACTCTTACACAAAATGCTGGCATGCTGTGTGACTGGACTTCTCTGCTGGGACTATATTGCCCTCCTTCCCTCCTCCCCCAAAGCTAGTTCTACTTTTATAGGCACAGGATCTGACTGACAACAGGAGCTTCCTGTTTGGGAGCAGGAAGTGAGTGATCACAGAGCCACCAAAGACCCACCATCCTAGAAGGGCAAGAGTAGCTCTCCGGCCCCCTCTAGCTGCTGGAGGTCTGCCTCTGTGCAAGTAAGGGGTCTACTGAGAAATATAGAATATTCTTGTCTCAGAATTGGAAAATCAGGAGCTTAAAGGGCACACAGGCAGAAAGTAAGGAGAGAGAGGAAAAAAAGAGAGGAAAAAGTAAGGGAGTAAGGATTGCAAACAGTTAAGGGGCCAAAAATAAGACATGATTGGAGTGGTGCAGTGCAGTGGCTGTGGAGCAGCAGTCTTCCGGGAGACGTTCTGGAGGATGCGGTGTTGTTCCATCTGCAGGCACCTCTCTGGGATGAGGGAGGAGGTTGCTCATCTCCAGGCTGAGTTGGTCAGGATTCATGGGACCTCATCTTCCATCCAGGGACCACCAGTGCCACTGCCATTGTCTCAGAGGTTGCCAAGAAAGAGGAGCGGTTGGATCACAGTGGGCTCAAGGAGGGTGAGGGTGGTGGAACAGAGGCACATCCCTCCAGTTGTACCTCTCCACAATTCCTATGCCATTCTGGCAAAGTGTGGTTCCTCTATGGAGGCACCCGCAGTAGAGACCAAGGAGGATGCTGGGAACCTCCACAAAGGAGACCCACAGGAGAGTGGCAGGGGACACCCCAGGGGAAGGAAACAACTCCTGGTGGGGGACTCCATTGTTAGGAAGGTAGAACTGAGGGAGGAAGGGGAGAGGGAGGTAAGGTGCCTGCCTGGTGCCATAGCTTGGAGGGACAGGGAGAAAATCCTCAGGATTACCAGAGCAGTTGCACAGGGGAGGGAGCTGGATGTCATTGTCCACCTAGGGACAAATGACCTGGCTAAGAAAGGGATTAGAGAAGTGCAGGAAGAGTTTGTGGAATTGGGGAGGGGCCTTAGACAAGTAGCACGCACGGTAACCTTCTCGGAGGTGCTGCCCATCTATGGCATAGGAGAGGCTAGGGTGTTCTGCACCATGGGATTCAATCAGTGGTTGAAAAACTGGTGTGGAGCTCAGAGATTTGGCTTCATTGGGGACTGGGGATCCACCTGGAGTGATGCAAGCCTATACTGGCATGATGGGCTGCATCTGTCCAGGAGGGGAACCAGGATCCTAGGTGATAGGTTTAAATGCTTCATTGGCAAGCATTTAAACTAGCCAAGGGGGGAGGCACTGGAAAGGAGCATGGAAATCCTAGCCCCCCCCAAAAAAAATCATGGTAGTAAGTGCGGCAAACACCAACATAGAGGTGTTGATAGGGAGAAGGGCAGGGGTAAATGGAGAAAGTGACAAAGGCAAGAAGGACAAGGATGGGGTAAAAAGGAGTAAGGCCATCAGGAAATGGAGGGTAATGAGTACCAATGCTCGTAGTCTGGGCAACAAGCTCCCTGAGCAGGTGACCTTGATGGAAGAGGGATGCCTGGATATCATAGCAGTCACAGAAGCATGGTACACAGAGAACCATGACTGGGATGTTAACATACCAGGGTACACAACCTATAGGAGAGACAGGCAGGGGAGAAGAGGGGGAAGAGTAGCTCTCTATGTAAAGGAAGGGATAAAAGTAACTGAACAAAAGAGTAAACAGGGAGGAGAGGAGGTGCTGTGGGTCACCTTGGAGACTGGAAAGGACACCACAATCTGCACATGGGTTGTGTACAGACCCCCATGTCAGGGGAGGGAATGGACAAGGATATGATAGAAGGCATTCTTAGAATGGCAGAGAAAGGGGAGATACTGTTGATGGGAGACCTGAATATGCCAGATGTTAACTGGAGCACATTTGCTGCAGCCACATCCAAGAGCAGGGCCATTCTTGATGCCCTACAGGTGGCAGGCCTCAGACAGCTAGTTTTGGAACCCACTCATGAGGGAGCAATCTTAGACCTTGTACTCTCAAACGGGGGCAGTGAGAGGATCTCAGATCTAGAAGTGGGTTGCCATCTGGGAACAAGTGACCATCAAACAGTGTGGTTCACGTTAAACTCAGCTACAGAGTCAAGCCATACAAAAGTGAGGGTACTGGACTTTAGGATGGCTGACTTTGGCAAGATGGGAGAGTGCCTCAGAAAAGCACTAGCAAACAGGCTAGAAGGAGGTGTGGAATAACAGTGGGGAATCATCAAAACTGCCTTCACAGAGGCAACAAGCCTTTGTGTGAAGCAAATAAACAAATCAAAATGAACGAAAAAGCCACTGTGGTTCTCAAAAGAGGTGGCTGTGAAAGTCAGGAAGAAAAAGATAGCATTCCGGAAGTATAAGGAAACACAGAAGGAGCAGGACAGAGAGCTGTACCAGTTAAGGCAGAAGGAAGCAGGGAGGGAAGCCAGAATAGCAAAGGCCCAAATTGAGGAAAAGATTGCCAACTCAGTTAAGAAGGGGGATAAAACCTTTTATAGGTACATCAGCAAGCATAGAAAGACAAAGGGAGGGATAGTGAGGCTGAATAGAATGAACGTGGGCAGAGGGGCAGTGAAAAGCAAGGATACTGAATGAATATTTCTGCTCAGTATTCACAAAAGAGGAGGGGAAGTGCCTAATCCAATTAACAGAAGCACTTTGATAGGGGGGTCGATCCCAGTCCTTTCACAGAAGAAAGGGTTCTGCAAGAACTCCTAAAACTGAAAGTGGACAAAGCAATGGGTCCTGATGGAATTCACCCCAGAATTCTAAAATAATTAAGAGAGGAACTAGTGAAACCACTGGCTACTCTTTTTAATAAATCATGGGAGGATGGTGTGGTACCCGATGACTGGAGGAAGGCGGATGTGATTCCCCTTCACAAAAGTGGGACCAAGACAGAGGCAGGAAACTACAGACCTGTCAGTCTGACCTCTGTGGTAGGGAAAGTGATGGAGTCACTTCTGAAGGAAAGAATAGTTGAGTACCTAGAGGCCAGTGGGGCACAGGACCCAAGGCAGCATGGGTTCACAGCGGAAAGTCATGTCAGATGAATCTAATAGATTTCTTTGACTGGGTGACCAAAGTAGCAGACCAGGGAGGGGCTGTGGACATGGCCTACCTAGACTTTAGCAAGGCGTTTGACACAGTCCCACACAAAAGATTAATATACAAGTTAGCCAGCCTGGGAGTGGGTCCCAAGATGACAGCCTGGGTAAAGAATTGGCTGGAGAATAGGACACAAAGAGTAATAGTAAATGGAGTCCACTCTGAAGAAAGAGGAGTTACTAGTGAGGTACCGCAGGGTTCTGTATTGGGTCCAGTCCTTTTTAATGTCTTCATCAATGACATTGCAGAGGGACTGGAAGGAAAAGTATGCCTTTTTGCAGATGACACAAAGATCTTAAACAGGGTTGATACACAAGGAGGCGTGGAAAGGATGAGAAGGGACTTGGCAAGGTTGGAGGAATGGTCAGAAATATGGCAGCTAGGATTCAATGCAAAGAAGTGCAAAATAATGCACCTGGGAAACAAGAACCCAGAGGAAGAATACATAATGGGGGGAGGTAGTAATAACAACAAAAAAGGAAAGGGACCTGGGGGTAATCATATCAGATGACCTTAAGGTTAGCAAGCAATGTGAGAAGGCAATAGGGAGGGTTGGGGGTATACTGGGATGCATAAGGAGAGGCATCAGCAGCAGAAAACAGGAAGTTGTTATCCCTCTGTACAGACAGTTGGTGAGACCTCATCTGGAGTACTCGTCCAGTTCTGGAGACCCCATCTCCACTAAGGACATAGACAGGATAGAAGCAGTCCAGAGGAGGGCAACTAAAATGGTGCAGGGTCTGCAAGAGAAGCCGTATGAGGAGAGACTAAGGAGCTTAATATGTATACCTTGAGGAAAGAAGGAGAGGGGGACATGATAGAAACTTTTAAGTACCTCAGTGGAATCAACAAAGTCCAAGAGGGTAGCATCTTTCAGAAAAAGAGATGTGCAAGAACAAGGGACACAATTTAAAAAGATAGAAGGTGGCGTTCAGGGTCAATGTGAGGAAGTATTATTTCACAGAGAGGGTAGTGGATGCATGGAACAGCCTTCCTGAGGAGGTTGTGGGGTCTAAAACTGTGGGAGAATTCAAGAATGCATGGGACAGACATAAGGCAATTCTTGTGGGGGGTAGGAAGAAATAGGCTGTTGGTTAACTAGGATCTGAGGCCTATCCTGTTGGTAGGGAAATGGGCAGACTAGATGGGCCAAGTGGTCCTTATCTGCCGTCAAAGTCTTTGTTTCAAACCAGATTCAAAACTTAACAGTGAGACTGTCAAGTTAATTGATAATCTCTACACTTACAGCGTGAAAAACAGTTTTAGTAAAGTACAGTCCACCCATCTCAGGGTAAAGGTGGAGTGGCAAAGATTATCTACTCAGTCAGCCTGATTGCACTGATAAGAACACTGGCCTCAATTCATCAATGTGCGGAGCATACTATGCACCACATAATCATTCTGTGGATGACCATATGCATGAATCACGTGCATGTTCCACTTAAGTGGGATGCATAATCTGGTCACCCAGCATGCATAAACATGCAATGCATGCACCCCAGGTAAGCTTGGCACAGGTGGAATGTTGGATGGACAAGTACTGCATGTGTAACATAACACATATGTACAATGTTGTTTTCGCTGAAAAGGAACATGCACAGGCCACGGCACAGTTATGCAGGGCAGACCCCTATTGTAAGCCACAAGAAATGCCCCCAGTAGCCATCATTCCCACAGAAATGTACCAGAACACACACTGCAGCTGTACCCAGCCCCCTCATGAGTCACACAGAGGTTTAGGGATGTGGTGGCTAGATCTAAACCAGGTAATGGTACCTGTGAGATAGTGTCAAGTTCTACATACCCTGCAGGAATTCCCAGAGGGATATGGTACTTGATGTAGCAGCAGTGAGCACTCTCTATGTCACACAGTACACAGCATCCCCAATGCAGATTATGTGTCTTCAGTGCTCTGCAATGCACCTTAGGGTGTGAAGCAGTGGGCTGTAGACACACCTGTGGCATCCAACGAACCTGGCAATGGGTTTCTCACCCCACATGCATACCATGTGGGTGGGCTAGGGCACACCATTGCATCCCTGAAGCACTGTATTGTACTGTGCACAGTAAAGGTGTGATACAAGGGTACCAACTCAACACCCTACCATATCATCATTTGGCTCAGCTACCCCATGCTGGCATACCTAACACATAGAACCCATTCCCACCCTACTGTCCATGTCCCTCAAACAGGGTGCCCCTATATGGAGACACCCAAAGGCCCTGGCCAACCCTGTACTCGTGTAATAAACCAGTTGACACAGTAGGCTTTGGAACAGTATAATATTTATGCAGCATCAAAAGGCACTGGCAGGGCCATATGAACAGCATAACCCAACAGATACGGTGCAGAAATATATGTGGTGGTAACATGTCAATCTTAGAACTGGCAACAGTATGTATTACTATTTGTTGCAACAGGGGAGGTGTCCTTAAAAGTCCATCTAGGGGTACAGCATAAAGAAATGTCTGGAATGTGGACGGGGAACCCTCTCTCAAACACTGGTCTTCAAAATGTCTCAGCATATCTGCCTGTGTCCTGGACATCACTAGTGTCATAGGCCACCACCGATCGGGTGCTTGAGTCCCTCATAGCTGGCTAGAAATAGTACTGGGGGACCAGCTTGGTGCAGGGCTGGCCAACTGAATCCATGGTATCCACTACATACTCTATTCTGTTGTCCTCTATGTTCTGGAACAGTTCATAGTGTTTCATGATGGTCATCACCTTGTAGACCATGTCCATGAAGGACCTGATGTTCACCCAGGCCTCCAGAAAGTGTGTCAGTACAGTGTCCTTCACCAGTCCATGCTTCATATTAGTCTTTCTCACTCCTAAGCTGGTCTCCGGGCTTCCATACAGATGGGCTGTACCACCTGATGCACTCATGCAGGCAGGAACCAGAACTCTGCAGCCTGGATATCCACCCCTCCACTTCCTGTGCTTACCAGTTTACTTCCTGCCTTCCAAAAGGCAGGTACTCTGTAGCAGAGCTCTGTCACCATGGCAAGGCTGAAGACATCAGATTGTAAGCCTCATTTTTATTTTTCTCTTTGGATAGCCTCAACGTTGGACAGAAGCAGCATTACAAAAGCTGTTTTCTGCCTGGTTCCAGTCTCAGCCTTGCATGCTTCACAGATTGGCCCACATTCCTAGCAGAGTTTTTCCCATGATTTGGGGCTCGGCTATACTGCTGCACAGCCAGCCTTGAATTTCCCCTTGGTTCTAAAAAGCCATCAATCAACATCACGGCCTCAGAAACAGGGATATGTGATATATATATATATATATATATATATATATATATATATATATATACACTACATATATATATATATATATATATATGCGTGTGTGTGTGTGTACATATATATATATATATATACACACAGTATATACATACACACATATTTTGGGTTAAGGAGAATACTCCCCTTCATCAGCAGTAACTGGCGATCTCCTCATCGATGGTTGGAAGTGTTCATACAGTCGCTCATCGATGCTAAAAACCCCAGTAACTGGCAATCTCCTTGTCGATGGCTGGAAGAGTTCATACAGCCACTTGTTGACATTAACAGCCCCAGTAACTGATGATCTCCTCGTTGACAGCTGGAAGCATTCATATAGCCACTTGTTTTTTTGTTTTTTTAATTGTTTAACCTGGAGTAGCACACTAAGCTGAAAGCTTTTTTACAGGTGCATCCTGGGAGCACAGGGAAGTTAAGTCACTTGCTTAGGGTCACACAGTATGTAAGTGGAAGCTGTGGGGTTCAAACCCAGGTCTGGTCTGCTGGATGTCATCAGATTTGCAGCTCAGAGCCTTAAACCACTGTGTTATACTGCCTTGTCGACACTAACAGCCCCATAGCATTTCTGGAGTCATCAATGGTGCTCCTTATCAACAGTGCCACCACCTCAGCAACAATTGAGGGGGCTAGCAATCAGCTTTTCTTCCAAGACTTTCATAACTATAACTTTTTACAGGTTCAGTTGTGAGCAGCATTTAAGGGGCTAGCAAGCAGAGTTTCTTCCAAGCACAGCAATAAATTGGGAAGCCTCTTGGGGGGGCCCCAAATGATAACTTGAAAGTCCTCCAACTCTTGGTGACAGCACTGGGGCATAACAGCTTTACAGAAGCCCCAGTTGTTAGGAGCATGGTGATCCTCAAGGGCATTGGAATCAAGCTGCAAAATTCTTCCTTTGGCCATCTTTACAGGCTTTCAGACTTGGGATCGCTCCCCAATGCTTATGGGGAGGGGACCCCATTCCTCAGGGACACTGAAATTAGGCCACACTATGTTGGCAGACATGCCTCCCAAGGGCAGGAGATACCAAGAAAATGCAGTCCCTCTTTTTTGTCCACCTTTGCAGGCTACCTCTGTTTTGAGGCGTGAGAAGGGAGGGACCTCCAGGGTGGAGGACCCGGTGGAGGCCACCTCCTCATCTGCTCATATGGATCAGTGGCAGGCCACTTGGACTGAGGGGCATGCATCTGCACAGGAGGGCCAAAAACTGACCATACCTTGTTGGCCCCAGAGCTAGTAGAATCACTGAACAGAGTATTTTGCCTGGGTCCCCCATGCTCCAAACTGCAGCCTCCAAAGCCCCTGGAGTGGAGGGTCCACAGCATGGTAACTCGAAAGACAACCAAGTTTCCATCCTTAGAAGAGGAGGAGCACCTCTCTGTGCATCTTGTCAAGACAAAGAAAACCATTAGTCCAGCAAAGACAGAGGCCACTCTATGAGACCCGGTGGTCAGGAAAGTGGATGCATCTTAAGAAGGCCTTCCAAACATCAGTAACGTAGCTCAAGGCAGTGACAGCTAATCCTTTCTTAGCCAGAGCCTCACTTTCATGGGCCAAGGTCCTAGCTTCCAGCTGGTGGAAGATTCTGAGAAAAACAAGGTGTCACTGCAGCAGCTCCAGCTCTTTGGGTTTGCTTCCATTTAATCAGCAGATGTGTTGGAGGCAGCAGCCAGATGCACTGCTAGAACCATGTTCTATCAAACTTCAGTGCAGCACAACCTCTGGCTTCACGCTTGGCAAGCAGATGCTTCTTTCAGATTCCCTTGGTCAATGCTGCCCACAAAGGTTATCTACTCTTCAGTTCCACACTCAAAGAAGCAGAGTATAATCAGCGGAAACCACTGTGGGGTGCAGGCTGTGGACAAAGGCCAGAGATAAGTCCTGGTCAGCAGGCCCCCAGCGGTATTAAGGTTATCTTCTGTCCAGCTCTGCCCTCAAAGAAGTGGTGAAAGAATCAGGAGAAACTGCTATTATTTATTTATTTGAGTTTTGGTGACCGGGTAAGTCCACTGAGACAATACAGTCCCTTTTTCAGGGTCGACCCGGGGTCTTGGTAAAATAGCAGAGAGACAATTGCAAGAATACATTGATACAAAATACAATGGCAGATAAGGAGATACAGCAAGTACAGTGGCAGACATTGAAGTACAGCATAAACAATGGCAAAAAATATAGAGATACAGCTTACAGATATTTACAAAAAATAGTCAAACAAGGAATGAGTACTTCAAAAGCAATCAAAATTTCAAAGGTATATACAATAAACTTAGAGTAGCAACTAAGAGCTAAAGGAAGAAGGGGAAGAGGGGGAAGAGGAGGAGGGGAAATGGAGGGGAAGACAATGAGGAAGAGGGGGATTCAGGGCAGAACACATGGATGTAGGGCAGAATGCATGGATGTAGCTGGTGGAGAAGCACAGAGTTCAGTGAGGGGCAGGGATAAAGGGGGAAGGGAAGAGTAAATCATCAGTGGAAGCAGGAGCAGGATGAAGTGACTGAGAGTGAGGCATACAGATTGGATTGAAATGTGGAGAGAGAGGAGCAGGAGAGGACAGAGGTGGGAAGGGAATTCCAGTCTGATGTCGCCACAAAAGAGAAAGACCAATGGGCAGTGGTCAGACATAGTTTTGGAGTAACTAGAAGTGGGAGTGAGGCAGATCGTAGGGCACAGGGAGCTTATTTTAGTCGTAAAGTCTCAAGGAGGCAAGGGGTGGGAATTTACGGACAAGCTTGAACATGAAGTTCAGGGAGGAATACTTCAGTTTTGTCTCATAGGGTCGCCAGCCCAAAGAGGAGAGGATATCGCAGTGGTGAGAGTGGGAATTTACTCCCAGGGCAAACCTCACCACCCTATGATAAGCCTGGGTGAGAACGGTCAGGGAGGAGGAATTTGCAGAGAATAGTAATACAGCACTATACATAGGAGTGGCAGGAGAGATGCAGTAGCTATCTTATGGCAGGAGGCAGAGGAAAGGAAGGGATGAATGTGATAAAGGAGAACAAGTTACTGGTACAAGGATTTGGTGACACAGGAGACATGCAGGCTAAAGGTGAGAGCAGTGTCCAACAGCATACCAAGATATTTGAAGGACTGGACACACTCAAGCACATCACCATTGTTCGAGCTAATGCTAAGGGGGGAGAGGAGACTTAACGGAGGGTCGATGAGTAAATACCATGCTTTTAGCTTTTTCATATTAAGAACGAGGTGATTGAGGCTGAACCAGTCCTCAACAGAAGCCAAGTCAGATGCAAGTTCTCTGCTAATTAGATCAATATCAGGGGAGGAGCGAAAGATGATTGCATCATCTGCATACAGGTGCACAGAAGCACATTTGCAAAAATTGGGCAGGTCGTTAATGAAAAGAGAGAATAATAGAGGACCCAAAATGGATCTCTGAGGGACACCATGGGTGATGGGCTTTAGGTCAGAGACAGATCCAGCCGATTTAACCTTTTGAGATCAACAGTATAAATAGTTATTAACCCATTTTAGAGCACCAGAGTCGAGGCCAAGGACATGTAGCTGTTGGAGGAGAAGACCATGATTGACTAGGTCAAAATGGTTTCGTGAGGTCGACAAACATGGCATCAGTAACAAAGCCTTGATCCATTGCATGGAATATATCAGTGGTAACTTTTATCAGGGCTGTTAAGGTGCTGAGATTCCTCCACAAGCCATGTTGATATATGGAAAGTAGATTGTGATATTCCAGATAGGACTGAAGGTGGTTATACACTATTAGCTCTTGAATTTTGGCGAATGAGCAGAGGATGAAAATTGATCTATAGTTTTCTACTGAATTGTTGGGCCCTCCTTTGTGCACCAGAATGATCACTGCCAGTTTCCACTTATCAGGAATTGTGCAAGAGAGGAATGATCGATTGAACAAGTCACGGACTGGACGAGTGAGCGCAGGGGCACCTCATTTAAGAAATTTTGGCTCAAGTGTGTTATGTCCAGGGGAGCTCTCTGATTTTAAGTTGGAGTGAAGCTTCCGCACCTCTTTGAGGGAGGCCAATTTCAGATGGAAAGCAGGCTGAGCACCAATGGAGCTTGGTGGTGACTGGTTAGTAGGAGCAGAACAGGGGTTATGGAAGAGCGAGGTATACTTGTGAAGATCCGAAAAAAGAATTGCTAAATCCAGATGTGATGGACATGGGGTCAGCAAGGGTGGCGCCACTGACAACTATGGAGCAAGGGAAATCTGCAGACTTCCCTTTTACCACGGAGTTAACTTGCCTCCAGAATTCTATCAGGTTGCAAAGGTGCTCCGTTTGAAGGGATTGGTAATGGAGACATTTGGCTTTATGGAGTGAATTTTTGCATTTGTTTCTGAATTGCGTGTAGACTTGCAAGTCTTGAGGGAGTCCACTCTTTTTATAGGTCCACCAGACTTTGTCATGGAGGCACATATGCCTTCTAATATCCTTAGTGAACCAGGGAGCTTTGACTCCCTTTGATCTACATTTTTTCAGTAGGGCATGATAATTAATAATTTGAGAGAGATTCAAGAAAAATAAATCCAGGGCTAGATTTACATCGGGAAGGGTATTAATGGGGCGTCATTCAGTGTCATTGATGGATGTAATAAAGCTGCCTACATCAAACCTAGACATGTCCCAAACCATGGAGACCTTGGGGGGTAGGTTGGGATAATTGTTCCTCCAAATACAGAAAGTGGGGGAATGGTCACTGATACAGTCAGAGAGGACACCAACGGCTTTTGCCTTCAAGAGGCAGTTAGTGACTACCCAGTCAAATAGGGTATGTTTTCCAGACTAGGAGTTGTGATGGGTAGAATCCTGTACGAGTTGTGCCAGGCTGGCGTCAGCGAGAGAGGCATGCAGTTTATCTGCATCAGTGTGGAGCCAGTCAATATTAAAGTCACCACATAGGAAAAGGTCATGGCTAGGGAGAGTCACAAGAGAGGCGAGAAAGGGGGGTAGACCTAGGGGAGCTCTTTTGGGTGGCAAGTATGCACATCCAGTGGTAAGTTTCTTGACGTTTCCAAGTGTTATGGAGATGAAAAGGGATTCAGCAAGAGATAAGCTCACGTCAGGAGCAGGGAGCTCAAATACATCCAAATTGGACCTAAAGTAGATAAGGACGCCACCTCCCCTCTTACCTAACCTGTCATTTCTGAGGCAGTTATACCCAGGTAGAGCTACCTCATGTTGTTTAACAGCTGGTTTGAGCCAGGATTCTGTGATACATAAGATGTCGGGAGACTTCTGCATGGTCCATACCTCAATTTCAGCCATTTTAGGGTGGAGACTTTAGATGTTCATCTGTGCAATTTTTAGACCTTTTATCAGGAGTATGGTAGTAGATAAGTGGGTGTGGGTGAAGGAAGGGCAAGGGAGCCAGGGTTGAGCTCAATGTCCTCAGCGCAGACAAGAAGGAGAAGAATGGATAAATGAACCCAGGCCAAGGCACAGGAAGAAAGCCTTGCAGTGCTAGTGGTATTACAAGGTAGGCGAAGGCATTTACAAAGCCAGAACCCAAGGAGGTGGAGCCCGACTTTGGAAGGCAATGGATGTAGAAGGGATTCTGGCTAGATGTGGCATGGAGGGGGAGGAGTACTATTGGGAAAAGAGTGACTTAATGCCACAGCAATAATCTGATCAAGATAGCAGCAAAGAAAGAGAAGGCAGGCAAGAGAGACTAGCCAGTTTAGGTGACCCATGCCAGGGACACAAAAAAAAGGATTCACAGAGAAAATTACAGAAGGGCACATATAAACACAGGGATGGGATAGGATAAGAGTGGGGTGGATAGCAGTAGAAGGTAGAAGAGGATGAGCAACTCTTGGCAGTATTAGACTAGGGACAACACAAGGAGGCAGGGGGAAATGGGGCCAGGTTAATGTATAGGAAACAACTAGCAGGGGAGCAGATCTAGACAAACAGGTCAGCAATAAGTCACAGCACCACTAATTGTACAGAGTAGAGACAACACAGACCCAAGCAGGACTGATCAGGGAAACAGAGCTAAAAAAAAGAGGTCAGCAAAGGCACAGCACAACTAGCTGTATAGACTAGGGGCAACACAGACCCAAGTAGGAGAGAAAGGCAGGTGCGTCCTGACTGATACAGCACCAGAAGGAAGTTGATGTTTAGTAGCTGCTTGCCTACAGGATAGGTTGTAGGAAACCAATAAAAAAACAAAAGGAACACAAGGGTGTGGCCTATTGTGTATTTAATAGAGGCAGGGGCCAGGGCTTGGGCCAGAGTGGGTGGGTGGGACAAACAATACAGATGCCCATGAAAAGCCATAAAAGCTGGCAAGCAGAAAGCTGAGAAACTCAATATGCAGGTATATTAATGGTATTTTAGAAATTAGGCACCTGCTTGATACTAGTCGGAGAGAAAATGGAGAAGAGAGAAGAGAGCTAGAAGGAGGAGGAATCCTAGCTGAGTGAATACGCTTGTCAGGAAGTAGAGGAGCTGGAAACTTTGAGTTTGAGCAGCAGACAGGCAGTGAGAAATGGGTGGGCAGATCAAATCAGGGGAGCAATACAAGATGGGAATGCACTTGGCAGGTGATGGGGTAGCTGTCACTGTGAATTAGAGAAGCAGAGAGGCAGAAAAAGAGTGCGGAGAGATGAAAGAGCTAGAAGGAGGAGTTACTCTAGACAGAGAATGTGCTTGGCAAGAGACAGTGTTGCTGTCACTTTAAGCTTAAGAAGCTGGCTGGCAGTAGCCTGTAGGAGTGAGCTAGTAAGCCGGGGTGGGGTTTAAGTGTATTTAAACAGCACCGGGGATGGGGGTGCATGGCAGGGCTGAAAAATCAGGCTCCTAGGGCTCCCTTCCTGGAGGTAATCAGTCCCCGAGGGCGAGTCCATACCTGGGCTTCTGTGAGGGGCTGGTGGCTTCAGACCTGGACTGCGGATGGCAATCTGGCAGGTTGGGTTCATCAGAGAACCATTGCTTTGGTTCTCAGACCACCTGAAAAAAGAAGGACTGGGGGGAATTAAATAAGAGAGGCAGGGGGGTGGGGCTGTTCGTGGAGCTAAAAAGAAATGCAAAATGGCTTAAACGGTGGGTGGTTTGCAGATCAAAATGTTAGACAATGTGTCACAAGGTCTGAGAGAGCAAGAGCAGGGCTAATTAAGACACAATACCAAAGTAAAAAGGTGAAAAAGAGGGGCATGTGTTCAAGACCTGAGTTGAGATCGCTGTTGGATCTTAAGAGGGAACACTCTACAGGTACTTAGATTAAATAAGCAAAACTTGAACTCTAAAATACAAGACAGTATTGACAGAAATCAAAATCCAGTAAAATATAATTCAAGCATTAGCAGTGTAGAGCTAGACGGAGTCAATCAGAGTGCTCCTGGGGCTAACTGCAGCCAATGGGTCACAGCAGTAATAGACACCAGATTTAAAACCAGAAACAGCTGTCCTCATGTAAAAAAGAAAAATCTGGCTCCTAGGGCTCCCTTCCTGGAGGTAATCAGTCCCCGAGGGAGAGTCCATACCTGGGCTTCTGTGAGGGGCTGGTGGCTTCAGACTCAGTCTGTGGATGGTTGGGTTCATCAGAGAACCACGGCTATGGCACACTTGCCGCAGTCTAAGACCAGAGAAAAGTCCGGGTTAGCAGGTCACTGGTGGATTTTTTTCTTGCCAGAAATTACATCAAAGAGCAAAACAGAATTTCTCAGGCAAACAAATGGGGTTCTCCTCCCAGAACCAGTGTAGCTTTGGAGGAGGAGGAGGAAGTGTCACCCGAGAGGCCTGGGGGGAGCAACAACATCAATGGAACAGTCCCAGCTTGGTGATATAGTGGAAAGGTCGGCAGCCTGATAAATAAGAGCTTTATAGTTTGAATCTACAAAAGGTCCATTCAGTTCTCTTTACTCTGAACACATCCTCGAGTAGGGATCATCATTGATGGGATCCAGGCTCAGCTTTGCATGCTGTACAGCCTGGCCCAATTCTCGCTACAGGGGCCGGCTCTCCAATTTTCATGAGGAATGGGTCCATACCACAACAGACAGATGGGTTTAGACATCATGCACAAGGGATACCTAATCGAGTTTGACTCTGAGCCACCATTACCGCATGCGGTACCATCGCCCATTTTGGGCAACTCAACATAAAATGGGCACCGTTCCGGGCAATTACAAACCCTCTACCACCAGGGGCTATCAAACAGGTTCACCACTGCAGAATTCAACCGGGGTCTTCTTCTCACTTTTCTTCATTGTTCCCTAATGCTCAGGGGGATTCAGACTAGTCTGGGACCTGAGATTTCTAAACCGCTTTATGCCCAACAGATCCTTCATATGGAGACCCTGCCATCCATCATTAGGCAGCTCCATTAAGTTGACTGTTTGGCAATTATCGACTAGCAGGATGCCAATTAACACATTCTCATCCAAGAGGCGCACAGGCAGTCTCTCAGATTCAAAGTGGGGGGGGACATCTCTTCCCATTTAAGGCTCTTCCATTCGGGCATTCATTTGCCAAAACAGTCTTCTCCAAGGTCCTAGTGACAGTCATAGCTTGGCTTCAGAGCTAAAGTTACAGCTTTTTTCTTATCTGCATGCTTTTCTAATCAGAGCACTCCATTTTGGCAGGTGGTAGAAGCAATGGCCAAGGTTGTCTGGTGCCTCTCTGCACTCGGGTTGGTCACAACCAGAGGACAAGCTCCCTTAATTCCAATTCTGAAAGGTACTTGAACCATCTGGGGGCAGATTTCAAGACACAAGTGAACAGGGTGTTTCCCACGGAAACAAAATATGAGGATCTGCAGAAGCTCATTAGAAGATTTCAGATGGTCCACCAGCTGCCAGGTCATGACTTCAGGTAGCTCATGGGGACTATGGTTTCTCTGGTTGATACAGTCCCCTGGGCACTAATTCACATGTGAACCATCCAGGCAATCCTCCTCAGACTGTGGTCCCAGTCCAGACACAACCAGGACCAAAAGATCCCAGTTTCTCACCAGATGAGGACCTCCATTCATTGGTGGACTGTGGACCAATATCATGAGAGATCGCAAGTTGGGGCATCTATGCCAAATGAGAGTCACTACTGATGCCAGCCTCCAGGGCTGGAGCGCACACCTGGGTCAGATCTCAGCCCAAGGCAAGTGGTCTCTGCTGGAATCCAGGTGCAGCATCCATGTTCTTGAAATGAGGGTCTGAGCACACGTCTTGCATATCCTGTGGGACCAAGGAGTAAGGGGACAAGTATATTTGGAAGAAAAGAGTTTGGGATGACATTCCAAACACAACAGATAATCTCTTGTAGGAGACTCATAAAAACTAATAAGGGTATTAAACTTGTGTGTTAAGCAAGCAAATTCAAACCAGAACAACAAGTCTGACATAAAACCTAACTAAAATGGAGTCCACTAAGGGTAATCTGCAACACCTACTTGATTCTTTATGTCTAAAATGGGAACTAAAAAAATGTAACCTATGTTACATGTATGCAGAACCTAGGCACTACCAATCATTGAATCCCACATGTCATAAATGTATGGAACTTGTTGCATAAAAAGAAGAAATACGAGTCATAAAATGTATGGGTACTGTGGGAAATAGCCCCCAATGTGTCATGCCTCATGCAACCCGAGATGTACTGGATGTTACTATACAAAAAACAAGTACCGGGCTACAAGCCGTAATGTCAAGTGGGTAATCAGACACCGAGGGCTAGGTTACTGCCTGTGAGTACTCTGATTTGGGCAGCTGGGCAACAGTGTCAAAGGGGCTGACAAAAAAAACATAGAAGAGCTCTTTGTCCATCTGAATTAACCCTGCAAAACAAATTCTCTCCCCTCAGTACAATCTTGGAAACAAATTCAAACTCCCGCTCAAATGACACCCCGAAGAAAGTAGAAGCTCTGGTTATAGGGGACTCAGTATTAAGAAACTCAGACACTATTGTATCACAAGATCATAATAAGTGTCATATTACTGTAAATTGTATTCCTGGTGCAAAGATCAAGGATATTAAATGCCGTCTTCCTAAACTTAACACACACCAAACACGCAACTCATAGTATTACATGTGGGTAGCAACAATATCAGAAAAGATCATAATAAGGACATTGTAGTGGAGTTATTTGGCTGTTCTGACCTCATCAAAGAAAGAGGACAGACCCCTATTATTTCAAGAATACTCCCACTGATCGGCTGTGATCCTGAAAAGAACAACACTATACAGAGAGTGAACACTAGACTAATGAATGGCTGTAGCAGCTGGGGAGTGGATTATATAAATTTATTAGAAGCCTTCTTTGATAAGAAAATAATGTATAAAAATGGGTTACATTTAAATAGCCTAGGCACCTGTACACTTGCTACTGCAATAAAGGACACTATTCTGAAGGCTTTAAACTAGGTACGGGAGGGAGGGTACCTTGGAAACCAAAATGTAAAACCTATGAGGACCAAACTAAAACTAATACAAAACAATGACATTCACTGCATGCTTCTGAATGCAAGAAGCTTAAGTAACAAAATGGAGGCACTGGAAATTGAACTAGGGAAAGCAATAGAGATGGCTTTCATCACTAAAACTTGGTGGACAGGAAACAGCTTATGGGGATGAAATATTCCTGGATCTCAATATGTATACCCTAGAGCAAAGGAGGGAGAGCGGTGATATGGTCGAAACATTCAAACACCTTAAGGGCATTAACAAGGTGAAAGAGTCTAACATGTTTCAAACAGTCATTTTTTGGATTTTTCCCCCAAAATTTGCAACATAGGCTTTTTGAGAGCCCCCCCCCCATGAACACTGGCACTGTAGTTTTGTTCCTCTTTCCTGAAAGGTGATTCCATGCAGTGACTGCGAAATCACCTTTTGGGACCAAATAATGCCATGATAGTGCAAGAATTCATGAGGCGGGGTCCCAAAAACCCCATGTTGAAAACTTGGTACCAAAATTCCAAAAAATGCCAGAGATATGCAGCAAAGTTGAAAACCCCCTATTTAATCCATTATACAGCTTACCAGCATTTCCTCAGTTAGCGGTTGGCTTTGAAGAGTGCAGACATGTTCCGGTCCACCCGAAGATCGTTGCGCGGACTCAATAGGAAAGTATGGGGTGAGGGGTTGTGGGTAGGCAGGTGTGCAGAGGGTGGGTGCAGGTTGTGGGAGGGAGACTACAGGGACCGTTTTTGTTACAAGGGTTAAAAAATAAAACAACCGCAGGGACAGTTTTTTCTCAGAGTTGTGCGCTGGGTGGGCTCCCAGCGTGCCACCTAACTGTTGGAGGGTGCTGGCCGATGGGGTGTGGGCACCCTCCGCCCGGCTACCACAAAGGTGGGGTTAATTTATGCCAAGGGGATGGGCACCCCCCATCGGCACACAAGGAAAGTGGTGGGCAAGGCCGGGGGGACTGGGCACCCCTCGGCATATAATAAATGTAGGGTGCTTTATGCTGTCGGGGAGTGGGCTCCCCATCGGCACATACATTGGGGCCATGGGAAGCTGGCAGGGTATTGGGCACCCCTGAAGTTGGCAGTTGGGTAGCCGCCATGCATAGAATGTGGCCGAGTACGTTGGGAAGTCTGCTGCATTTGATGAGCTTTACTCAGATTGCAGCGGACCTTTCCTTAGATGTTCGGCACATTATGTATGCATGGTGTGACGCCAGCATGCAGGCTGATTGGGGAATGAGGGATGCACCTACTGATGCGTGCCCTGCATTTGCCCAACAGCGACCGCACCTCCAAATCTGCACTACTGCAAGATGTTGACTGTGCAAGTGCGCCAACATAAAAAGGGGGACAGGGCAGATTGTACTAACTACAGACCCATTAGCCTGACTTTGGTGCCAGGTAAGCTGATGGAGTCCATATTAAAGGACGAAATAGATGCCCACTTTAAGGAGACAGATCAGGTGGATAGTGAGCAGCATGGTTTTGTGGCAGGGAGGTCATGTGTGACAAACATGCAATGTTTTTATGAAAAAATCTCAGAGGCATTAGATAAAAGACAAGATGTGGATTGTATTTATTTAGATCTGGCAAAAGCGTTTGATAAGGTTCCCAACCTAGAGATTCTTCACTGCCTTATTCATACTAAGATAGATCACAGAGTGGTGTGCTGGATCAGGAACTGGCTGAGTTGGAGGACTCAGAGGGTGTGTGTGAATGGATATTGCTCTGATGGAGTTGCTGTCAGCAGTGGGGTCCCACAGGGCTTGGTCTTGGGTCCGATGCTCTTTAGGGTCTTTATGTCCAATATGGGTAAGGATGGGGGAGGTTGGATCAGTAAGTATGCAGATGACACCAAACTGGCTAGGGTGGTGTCTGACCCAAAGGGTAAAAGGTATACAAGAAGACCTGGATGGCATTTGTGACTGGGCATCATCCATGGGCATGACTTTTAATATAGATAAGTGCTGCGACATTCACCTGGGATGTCAAAATAGCATGCAAGACTATTATATAAATGGAAGTATACTCCGTAAATCAGAGGAAGAAAAAGATTTGGGAATCCTGATTTATCACAAACTAACATATCGCTGACATGTAAATAAACAGATTGTAAAACCTAAACGGGTATTATGGAACATAAAGAGAAACTTCAAGAGTCAAAATAGGTAGGTGATTATGCCCCCTGTATAGAGCGTATGTAAGACCAGTGCTGGACTACAGGGCCCTGGTGTGGGGTCCAACGTATAAAGGAGTTGTGGCCAATATAGAAAGAGTTCAAAGACAGGCAACAAAATTGATATATAATATCTAAAACATGCCCTATGATAGGTGACTAAACCAGTTAAAACTCATGTCACTGGAAACTAGAAGAGTTAGGGGGAGACTTGCTCCTATGATTCTATATAATGAGGGACAATTATGTTTTAATTTCAATTTAAAAATAATGGTAAAGGAACCAGGGGTCACCCACTCTAACTCAGACACATAAAATATAACACAAATAGAAGGAAGGCTTTTTATACGCAAATGGTAGTGGCTCCCTGGAACAGGCTGGCAGAGGAAATTATGTGTTCAGGAACAAAGACTCTTATTTAAAAGCCGACTGGATAATTACATAATGGAAAGAGGAAATATCTCCTATTAAGGGTTACCAGAAGGGAGTGGTTATGGGCTATCTTTGGCCTCCTGTGATCCCAAATACCTTTGTATGAACCTTTGTATGAGGGTGGTATGCCTAGATCTGCAATGATTCTAAGAGCAAATCTTCATCTAGGATGTGCTGGTCCTAAGACAATCGGATGACAGTGGCATGCATTAATCATCAGAGTGACACAAGAAGTTTACGGATGCTCAGGGAATCTCTTCTACTGTTTCAATGGGCCAAATGTCACCTCAGAAGCCTGATGGCGGTGTTCATTCCAGATCAGGAGAACATCTCGGCAGACTGGCTCAGTTGCAAGGATGTCCTACTGGGGGAATGGGAGCTGAAGGACAGCACCTTCCAAGTCCTCACTGAACATTGCGGCTGTCTTCAGGGAGATCTTTTCGCCTGCCGGCAAAACTCCAAGGTCAGGTAATTCTGCTCCCTAGCCAAGGACAAACTAGCGATGGATTAGGATGCCTTTTCACTACACTGGGGTCAGTACGATCTCCTGGATGCCTTTCCCCCATACCGTTCCTATCCAGAGTTCTCCACAAATTAGCACTCGATTGGGCAGAGCTGATGCTAGTCTGCCCACACTGGCCCCATCATCTATGGTTCCTGCTTCTGATTCATCTGTCAAGGCAACCACCTCTAATTTTTTGAATCAGTTCGGACCTTCTTCATCAAGGCCCTGTGCTACATCCCAGTCTGCACAACCTGTTCCTCTCGGCCTGAAAACTGCGGGAAACTCTCAAAGAGCTTGGATACACAGCTCCTGTGATTAAAATGATGGTTCACTCACGTCACCTATCTTCCTCTAAAGTATACTGCAGGATTTGGAGAAAATACTTGTTCTGGCTTCAGTCCAAACAAATGCAAAACCAGCCAGTGTCATTACCTATTCTGCTCCAATTTCTGCAAGACGGATTTGACAAAGGGCTGCAACCAGCCATCTTATGAGTTCAAGTTTCTGCCCTGGGGCCGGTCTTGTTAATGGATTCAGGGGAGTCTCTGGGTTCTCATCCCCATGGTAGAAGGTTTTTGTGGGCAGCAAAGTTAAAACGCCCACCAATCAAACCAAGTGTACCCCCTTGGAGACTCAGTTTGGTTCTCAAAACTTGTCCAAGGCTCCTTTTGAACCTCTTAAGGAGGCATCCCTTTTGCATCTCACAATAAAAGCCACTTTTCTTGTGGCTATTATTTCAGCCAGAAGAATCAGTAAGCTGGGAGCCTTGTCAACTAAAGACCTTATACTGTCTTTCATCAGCACTCTGTAGTCCACCGAATAGATCCAGGGTTTTTGCCAAAGGTAATGTCTCCATTCCATTGCAACCAGGAGTTGATTCTGCCTTCCTTCTGTCCTCACCTGAAAAATGACAAGGAGAGGGAATTTCACACACTGGATCCCAAAAGAGAGGTGAAAATGTACATTAAAAGAACGGAATCAATAGGAAAACTTCTAAAGACTTCATAGCCAGATAGATCCGTTCCGCATCACCACTGCCTACAATCAAGCTGGAGTACCTTTACCTGGCCAGTGAAAGCCTACTTAAGGAGAGCAATGGCCACCTCGTGGGTGGATTTCAGAGAGACTTCTCCATCAGACCTCTGGTCGTCTATTCGCACATTCACCAAATTCTACAAACTGGATGTGACGGCCTTGGCAGAGACGTCTTTTGGCCGCCGAGTTCTTCAGGTGGTGGTGGACCCTTAAGGGCAATTACATTCTTCCCACTTGGGATGTCAGGGGATGTACTTCTTTTGTATATCCCATCTGTATGGAAGCCTACAGACCAGTTTAGAAGAGAGAAAATGACATTTAAATACCTGTAAATTTTCTTTCTCTGATGGCTGGTCTCCAAGCTTCTTCCTTCCCAGAATGTACAAAGTTGGCCATTTGGCCAAATGTTTGGCTAATATTTGTCTTTTTGTTTCCAAGTTCATGTAGTACTACCACATTTGGACTGCTTTAGGAAGAACTGGTGAGCACAAGAAGTGGAAGGGTGAATATCCAGGCTACAGAGTTCTGGTTCCTGTCTGCATGAGTGCATCAGGAGGTAAAGCCCATCTGTATAGAAGCCCGGAGACCAGCTGTCAGAGAAATAAAATTTACAGGTACTTAAATCTCATTTTTCCAGGTCTGCCTCATACACCCAGTCCTTCTGGTTTCATTCAGTCTTGTCCCAGAGTACCTCCAGGGTGTAGGGATTGGTGTGTATGTGGGGTACTTCACCTTCACCCAATGGCACTTCATCCTCTCTGCCTGTGACCACTCAGGTATCAGTTGTACCTGGCCATGTGGGTCATGTCCTGGCTACAGCCACTGTCCCTTGTGATACTGGAGGGAGGTTGGACATGATCTTTTCTGTAGCATCCCCCAGTGGCAGCTGCTTCTGTCAGCATAGTTTCGGTGCCACATCTTCCTGCCCTCGATGCACCATGTTTTTTCATCCTTGGTCACCTAGATGGCTCCACAAGAGGTGGTATCACTGCAACAGTCCCAGCATTCCTGGAGCATGATGTAGCTGCTGAGGCTTGAAAGGTCACACTGCTGTTGTCCTGAGGAAGCAGGTCCCATTTCTGTACCACTCTGTGGCATTAGCCACCCCTCGAGCTCTGTTCTGCTGTCCCCAAGTCTATCATCTTCAATGTCCACCACCCCTCTTTCAGCAGTGTGTGGTTTGGTCATCCCAGCAGGGGGCAGCAATAGTCATAACAGCCCCTGCCTCACAAGGAGACAGCTGCTCCAGTCCCCAACCTACAATGCCCTATATTCCCTGATGGGATCAGCCCTGGGCACAATTGTTTTCACTGGTGTCCCGGAGGGTATGCAGCACCCCTTTTATTGGTGTAGTGTTTTGATGATGGGGCTTCTGTGGCTGCACACACTACAATGGTCATGCACCTATGGGACAGGGACCATGCTTGTCTCTCTCTTCAGCAGCCATTCCAGTGTACCTATGTGTACTGTCACTTCCCATCCCTCATGGCCATTCCACCACCCTATGAACAAGACACACTTATTAGTGTCCATCTCATCTTATGCTGTACCTTGCCTTAACACACATGCACAGCATCTGCCCCTATACTTTATCGTTAGCTAGACTGGACTGCTGTTGCAGTGTATCAACATTCATATTTGTCTGTAGGATAGGCACCCTTTCCATTGTTCAGTATACTTTGTATTTGCCCTGTGACCACTCAGTGGAGTGTATATCTTATCTTACCTATCTGTAGGTCACCTCTGTGTGACACACTGAGAGTGGTGAACACACCAATCCCTCTGTTTCCTTTGCTGCTTGATTCCCCCCCCCCCATATCATGCAGCCACCTTGCTGGACACGCTAACACAGACCCTATCCTTACTGACCTGACCATTCATGTGGTGGAAGGGGTACTCACTGACAGTCCTCCACTGCAGGCACAGCTCAGTCTCACACATCTGACATGCTCATAGTAATGAGGCCACCTTGAGGTTTGTGTACTACTTACCTGAGGGGTAATTCTAGTGGCTTCTGTGATGCAACAGTGGTGACTCTCCAACTCCTCACTCTGGGCTCCATTTGGCTCCCTGATCACACCCAAGATTTCTGCTCGATCACACAAGCCAGCTGGCTTTCCATACATGCCACTACCCCCTTTGGTTCTCTGGCCCTGTCACAGGCAGGGACCTGGGGAGGGTGGCAATGGTCTGTGAATACTGATTGGGTTGAGACTACACCAGGGCATAAGTCCCACTTCCACCCACTCACAGCTGTTCCCTTTCAGGACCATTCATGTGGCTGGGTCCATCTTACTCAAGAGTGGGGCAGGGGCCTCAGACTGTGGTGGGTATGGTGGCACTGATGCCATGCCCAGGGCTGGGGTACATGGATGACACACAGTAGAGTACTGCTGTCTGGTACTGTGACATGTACGTAACATCCTGACTCATACTTAATGTGCTTATATCAGACAGATGCCAGCAGTACAATGTGGACAGTTTATTCCTACGTGTCTTTTACACTGGCTGGACATGGACCATTGCCGTGGGTGTCACATTACTGGGTTGGCACCCATGGCTGTGGCTCTGTGCATTCCACATCACTGTTGCCATGTCAGGCACTCCGCATAAGTAAACATGCATGTGCATCCCCGGGTGGCACTGAGGGTTGAGGTGCTAGACCCCACATCTTGCGCCATGCCGGCGACCTGGGTTTGGGAATGGGCCCTAGTTGCCGGGGGTTGGCAGGGGGGGAGAGGATTGAGCTTCCAGAGGACAGCACTCCTCTCCCACGGGGTGGGATTAGGGTTCCCTCAGCGCAGTGGTGACTCCTGGTGGTGACCGGGTGTATCATTTAGGCCAGGTACACTAGCGGGAGGAGCGCGGTGGACACCTATGGCCTTCCGTGCTTGTGTCATTGCACATCCGGCTCCTGGGTGGGTAACTACAAGGGAAAAATTCCTCTCCTGGCAGCAGTATGATGGCACTGACTGACGACCTGATCAGTGGGTCAAACAAAGCCCGGCAGTTGGGGCAAGGGCTTTGGGTGATTTCGGTTTCCTCTCCTGGTTACCCCTCGCTGGGGGAGACCCCACCGTGGGGGGCAAGCCACGATCCTCCTCGCATCGGCGGTCATGGCGGAGGCTGGCTCCACCTAGACCAGCTAAGCATCAGTGTACATCGACTGATGGGGTAAGTTCACCCCAAGCTGCATAGGAGTGTATAAAGAAAGTTGACAAAAAAAAAAAAACATACACGTGCATCAGAGTTGCACCTGCACGTGGTGGTACAGATCACCGTATATGGTGGAGTCAGGGGGCATGCCTGCCTCTGGTGGACCCTCCCATGCCCTGCTCTGACCCTCCAGTATGCCCTTGCACACCCCTTCATCCATGTGCAGGTCTCTTGGTGACTGCTATGTGTTTTGCATGCCCCCACAGGTGCGGAACTGTGCACCTGCTCTATTCTGGCAAGAGTGGCAGTGTTTGGGAATAGATCCCACTGTGCGTGTAAGCCCATGAAACGGCAACAAGAGGGAGAACCACAAAGAACACCGTAAGAAGTGATATTTTTACTTAGGAAAAAAAAAGAAATTTTAAACAGTCTTGAAAAATACGTAAAAGCTGATGGGGGGGCTGGATTATAGAAGCAAATAAAAATGTACAATGCCTGGCCTCTTTTACAATAAAAATGGTAAAGTCCGAATTTTACTGAGTTAAACTGCATTGCTACTTTTAGACTGGTGTAATTTTTTTATTGTCTCTCTGAGTCATTGTGTTTCTAATACATTAATACAGCTTTGCTGTAAAGATAATACATCTAGTATTGTCTGCATACAAAAGGTCATTTGTCTTTGTGCTGGTCTAGACTACAGTAAGTGAGATTTTATTCATTCTCTCCCTACACCCAGCTAAAAATAACATTAAGTGATAAATTAATTAAACTCCAACCCTGGAGGACCCATGCAGTACAGGATGTTGCCATTTTGTTTAATACTGGCTTTTTTTATTTTGGAAATAATATTTTATTAAAGTGTTTTTCATTTGACAGAAAGGTAAAAGGTACAGCCTCCACCTATGTGGACCATTATTATTATTATTTAGCTTTTGTTTACCAGGTAAGCATGCTAGACAGTCAAGTGCCTATTTTCAGGTGCAACCCTGGAGAATTACATAGGTATAGGCAATAACAATACAGAGGCATGGTAACAGCAAAACAACAAGGTACAGTCAGGTGCATTCAGAGAATTCAGGCAGTAACAATTTCAGAGACTAGTTAATAGCAAACAACAAGGTACAGACAAACAACAAGGTACAGACAGGAATAGGCAAGTAGCTGCAGTCAGGGTACAGGCAGAGAGCAAATTAGCCAAGTACTGTGTTAAGGCATGACAACCATGGGAGGGAGTCAAGGAAGCAAACATATGTCACCATTATACAATGCATCCTTATTTCTAAACATTTTTCCATTGTATGAAATAACATTGACATTGGGTTTTGATGTACAACTGCATGTGCATAGATTGTTAAGCATATCATTTCATTTAACCTGGCCAAAAGGTCTTCACATCTAATAGAGAGGATGGATGACATCAAACCCTCCAGCCAATACCATATAATAGCATTATACCAAAACCCTGTGGTGACACTTATATCCAGTATGGTGGTTTCCTTTAATAGTAATACCAAAGTCAAATTAAAAAAAAAGAAAGCAAGAAATTATCTGTGCTTTAAACCACATCAAGTGGAGGTACTAAGAGGTCAATAAGAGAGACAGTAGTTGCAGTACAGAGTGAAAAAGCAACAAGAAAGGAAGAATGAGATAAGAGAAAGAAAAGAAAGAGGAGAAAGAAGAAGGCCTGGTCTCAGTGAGAAAGGGGTGCCTCTTGGGCCGTGGAAGTGGTGCGACAGGGTGCCACTTCCTTCCAACTTATGAAATATCAGCTAATATCTGCAAGATGTCTTTATTTTCATTATGGGCTTGAAAATGCAGGAAGGGTAACCATCTGGCTTTGAATCTATCAGTTTGAGTTCTTAACTTGGCAGTTAGCAGTTCCATTTGCTTAGTTTGCAAACATATAGCATACCAAGAGTCTACTGTGCAGACGTTTAGGTCTAGCCATCATTTGGTGATTACCTTTAAGGCTGCTGCCACCAGCAAATTAAATAACAAAGTCTGTGACCTAGTTAACATGGCTTTAGGTACTAGGCCAAACAACTCTACCTCTGGGGACATCAGAAAGCTGGTCTCAAAAATCTAATTGAACCTGGCTTGAATTTACTCCCAATTAAGGCCTAAGTTTTACACATGTCCAAAAGATATGGATATGCGTGCCTTCCTCCCCACACCTCCTCCAACAAAGGTTAGTGCCAGAGGATCCAAAATGTTGTGTAATAGGCGGGGGTCGAAATAACCTAGATACCACCTTCCAACAGAATTCTAACAGGGTGGGAGAGGCAGAGGTATGATGTTTCCCATCCCAAACCCTTTTCCAGTCCCTCCTCCTGGAGCTTAATGCCACTCTTCTGCTCCCATTTAGAGGCCAGGCTCGGGACATAGGGGGTGTCTTGTGCACCCAGGACTGACATCAGTCTGGAAATCAGGCCTCTACTAATATTCTGCTGGAGAAAATGTTCCAGCTGCCCTAACAAGGGGTGCAGATGCCCCACCCTCCTAGTGCCTGATCCAACTCCCAACAGAAAATGTCTAACCTGTAGAAACCTGAAAAAATCTTGGGTTGGCAATCTGAATTCAGAGCTTAGTTGTTGGAAGGATTTAAAGATTCCCTTGTTGAAAAAATGTTCAACTATGTTGAGTCCCCTTCTGTACCATCTAGTGAACCCTGCATTCAGCTGGAGTGGGGGAAAACCCAAACATGCCCTAAGTGGCGTGGAAAAGCTTAATGAATTTGATATTTGGAGTTTTTTACATACATCTGTCCAGACCAGCTTCATGAACTGTGTCCATGGATTGTTAAATGTAAATTTGGAGAGACCGTCTCTATCCATGAGTAACAAATCTCTCACTTTCACCACTGGACTCAAAGATCTCTCCAGTTCAGTCCAAAGAGGGGGATCCTCCTTTACCCAGAACTTTGCCAGGGCACCCAATTGAGCTGCCCAATAATATGTCCTGAAATCTGGGCGACCTAGCCCTCCTGAGACCTTCACTCTGAGCAGGGTATGCCATCATATACAGGGTATGTGGTTCCTCCAGAGGAATTGAGAGAGAGAGGATTTTAGCCCTCTCCAAAATAGGTTAGGAAGTTTCATAGGGATAGCATCAAAGAGAAATAAAAATCTAGGCAGCACATTCATATGAATACTCTCAATTCTACCTGTGAGAGACAGTGGGAGGAGGTTCCACCTATGTAGATCCTCCTGCACTACCTGTAACATCTTGAAGTAGTTCACCTTATATAATCTTTTTTGATATCCCTAGGAATATACACCCCTAGGTATCTAAAACAATCTTTTACCCGTTTGATTTGACCTACCTGAGAGAGGGGAGACCGAACACCAGCCCTGATGGGAAACATCTCAGTCTTTGTCTCATTAATCCTAAAACCAGAGACTGCTCCAAACTGTGCTAGCATTGTATTGAGGAGGGGAATAGAGCTTTCTAAGTCTGAGACATAAAGTAGTGTATCGTCTGCATAAAGCGAGATCCTCAACTCCTCCCCTCGTATTTTGATCCCATTATAGTCCCCAGATTGCATGACCCAGGCCACCAAGGGTT
Organism: Neoceratodus forsteri; assembly: GCA_016271365.2. Lineage (NCBI taxonomy): Eukaryota > Metazoa > Chordata > Ceratodontiformes > Ceratodontidae > Neoceratodus > Neoceratodus forsteri. The sequence goes on from CM028136.1 coordinate 93,430,842, forward strand.
CCATACTAATAGCAAAGAGGAGAGCAGAGAGTGGGCATCCCTGCCTAGTTCCTCTCTCTATAGCAAAAGGAGTGGAGGTCTCACCATTAATCCTTACTCGGGCTTTTGGATGTCCATAACAGATTAGCTATCCATTGCATAAATTTATCACCAAAGCCTAATCTTTGTAACATATGTTGTAGAAAGAGCCAATCAGGCCTGTCAAAGGCTTTTTCTGCATCTAATGCTATGACTGCATTTGTGATACCTGGGGGAAGGGAATCTGTTGTGGAGATAGCATTGCGGAGCAGGCGAATATTGTCTTGAATATATCTACCGGGTATGAATCCAGTCTGGTCCAGCTGAATTAGGGAAGGGATAATGGTCTGTAATCTGGTGCTAATCAGTTTAGTGAACATCTTAACATCCTGATTTAGGAGGGATATTGGTCTGTAGCTCCCACACCCGGTGAGGGCCTTACCCTGTTTAGGTATGAGGGAAATTAATGCTTCCTCCCAAGGGTCTGGCACAGCCCCCGGGTCATGTGCAGCATTGCAGACTTTCGTCAACAATGGCACAAGCTACTGAGCAAACTGCTTGAAAAATTCAGCTGAAAAGCCATAGGGACCAGGAGATTTACCCGTTGGTAGAGTTTTAATCACTGCCAGTACCTCATCTTCAGTAAAGAGAGATTCGAGTACTTTCTTCTATTCCTCTGTCATAGCAGGCAGCTCTACACTGTCTAGGAACTCCAAGATCTGGTGTTCATGATTTGCTCCTCTCTCCCTCCCATAAAGTGATTTATAGTAATTGGCAAATTCCCCTGCTATTTCATCTGGGTTAGTTACCTATATCCAGGGGTTCTTTGAGATTTCACCTTGGTAATATATCTCTCTGCTTCTTGTTTTTTAAATCATAGTGCCATTAGCCTACCTGCTACCCCCCCCAATAGTACTTTTGATTGATAAAGCATAATGAGTTAAGGGCCCTACAGGTCAGTAACTGATCATGCTCCTCCCTGGCAGCCTTTAGTCTAGATAGCACCTGTGGGTCCCTTGAGGCTTTGTGTTCCACCTCTAATTTAATGATTTCCTCCCAGTCTTTTGCCACTCTGGCTTTGTGCTGTTTATTTTGAAATGCTGAATAACCAATATACATCCCTCTGAGAACTGCTTTAAGTCCATCCCAAATAAATTTTAGGGCTTAGTTGGTCTCCCTATTTTCCTCAATGTAGTTTAGTATTGTATCATTAATCTTGTGCACAAGATTCCCATCATCCAATGTGCTGGGATCAAACCTCCAGCCACCTTGCCCCAACCTAGGACTCCAGTGTATCCGTGCCTGCACCATCGAGTGGTCGGAAAAGGTGACCAAGTGAATGGCCACCTCCTGAAACAAATGGATTCCTGTCTTAAATGTGTAAATATGATCTATTCTGGAATACGACCAAGATGCTGGGGCATAAAAGGTGTAGTCCCATGTAGTCAGATTGTGCCACCTCCACAAGTCCACCAACCCCCATTCTTCTATTAGGGTTTTCAAAAGTCTGGATGTGCCCGTGGGGCCCCCTCTGTGGGGAGGAAACTTATCTAAAATACAGTTTTCAACTGCATTCCAATCCCCCAGAATGCACAGTGTAGCGGGGGAAGAGAGTCGAGACAGTTAAATAGGGAAATAAAAAATGCTCCTGAGGAAGGAGTAGGTGCATACACGGAGACAATGTGCATGGAGGTGCCTCTCATTTTCCCTAATAGTATCACCCATCGACCATTACCCTCTGTCTGACACCCCAAGACCTTAAACGGGAGGCCCTTCCTGATGAGGATCACTGTCCCTGCCCTGGCAGAGGTGGGATGTGAATCAGCATGAACCTCCCCCACCCATATCCATCTCAGTTTCTCTTGTTCCCCCCTTTATAACTTTGTTTCTTGTAAACATCCAATGTCACAGCCAACTCTATGTAGCTCTTGCAAAATTTTAGTTCTTTTCACTACATTATTAATACCCTCAACATTGATGGTGCAAATATTGAGAGTACCCATTGAAAAGACTATGTATTTCTCTTCCCCGTCTCCTCCCCCCACCCCCCACCTATCCCAGGCTTCAATGAAAAGAAAAGAAGCGAGATATAAAACCTAGACAAAAAAGGAACAGTTCCCTGCTTGACACTGCAGAGTAATCTAAGAATATATAGAAAGTCCAAACATGGGACAAACTTGGGTCCCCTAATAGGGGCTGGTATGGAGTAAATCTCACACCCTATCCACAGAGCCCTGCAGATGAGTTCGGTGCACCCCCTACAAGAGGATGAAGTCCAAAGGGAGTGCTCATTGGGGTACATGGACAGTGGAGTAAAGCACTAACTGTGCCGAGAAAAAGTATCCTGCCACTGCAGTCTCTAGCCCTCCTCCCCTGTCTGGACTGTTGGTATAGGTGACCTCAGTAGGCCTTCCACCAGGATGATAATTACCTATGCATCATTAAAAGAAAACAAAATGGTTAAGCCACCCTTCAAGAATAATAAAAGACCCTGTAATATGGTGGGGGACATGTGTATGTGCTTCATGACATTCTTGCCCTTGCCCTGTGATGAAATTAAATATGAACAGGGGAGAGAGTGGCTAATTCGACCTCTCTCCTTCTTAAAATAAAACCAAGGTGTTTTGCATTAATCTTCCAAATATTTATACATATTTAAACATCACCCCCTGGAAAATTCCTTAAGCCTTCCTGGTTTGCATTAGTCATCACAACCAGTCCTGGAATGCTTGACTTGCAGTTGTGAGTGAAAGGTATGGAGTACTCAGCAAGGAACATATGACTCTAAACAACAAGCAGAGTTCCCAGGGGAAACTGAGTCCACGTGAATGCAAGCAAAAAAAGTAAATAGCGTAGGCTGTTTAAAAAATAAAAAGTACTTGCTCATGTTCGAACACCAACTGATTGTGTCCCAGAGGGTATAAGTACAGTCTGTGTAGTCCACCTGCAGACTACTCTTGCAATCCACGAGTTAAATGCCCAGGGGAAGGGCCAGAAAGGACCAAGTGGTCCCCTCAGAAAGTGTGCTCCTGGAAACCACTCCCAACCATCTGGTTCCACTCCCAAAGATCTTGCAGCGAAGTCCAAAATCCGGCCAGCAATCCAATCCCCCACAATTTGACCCTCCCAGATAGCCAACATCAAATGGAGCACCCATTCCTAGCAGAAGGTAAATTAATTTATTGAGGTGTTTTGGGACCAGCCACTTGGCAATGTCGGCATGAAGAGGGAGAATCCACTCGTCTTTTACCAGGTCTCCTACCTCCTGGGGCTATCTGCCACAATCTCTTCTTGATCTCCAGGTTACCTTGCTCTTCACTGGTGTCTGGTACTGGGACCCCAAGGGTGTTTAATTTGGGGGTCGCTTGAAGTAGAGTATCAAACACTTGAATCCCTTATGCATCTTGAAGCCACAGTTTAGCTTGGCAGCATAGGAAAGCTTTGTGTCCTTTTTCCTGAGAGATTTGACCACAGTTAATACTTCTTTGCACTTGATCATCATATGTAGGAGGACATCTTGATCTATGTAAACACGCTGGCCATCAAAGTTGAGATTTTTCTTGCTCCAGGCTTGTTGCAGGATTGTATCTTCCAAGGTATACTTTAGAAATTTGACTAAGATGGCACAGTGGGGGGGCCTCTGGGTTTGGGCTTAGGAGCCACAGAGTGATGAGCTCGTTCGTTTCCAACTTAAAATCTTCTGGTAAATCAAGCTCTTGGTGAAGCCATGAATCAATGTAAGCTACCATGTCGGCTTGCTCAATGCCTTCGGGCAAACCCGAAATTCGAATATTGTTATGCCTTGCTCTTGCCTTTCCCATCTTCAGCTCTGAGTGTTAGTTCTCTTTCTCTGAGGTGGAGATAGGCCAACAAGCACCCATAGGTTATATGCTCAGTGCTGATGGTGTCTAAGTGGGCCTCCACCTCGGTGGATCAGGCTTCAAATTTTTTAAAGTCAGTTTGCAGCCCCGAGTATTTAAGCATCTATACGGTGCAAAGTTTTAAGCATGCAGTTCCCATCCACCTTTGTAAAGGTAGACACTGAATTCGAGTTAGAATCTGAACCTGAATCATCTTCATCAGCCGATGCCGTAAGCATGGTGGAGTGGGACATGGCCGGGCTGACAGGCCGCAATGTTGCTTGCCTTGCTGCGTTATGCGCTGGTGTCCCAAACTCATTTTTTTTTATTTTCCCATCCTCTGGTGCACTCAGTACGTATTATTTGGTGTCTGATAATCCCAATCTGCAATGGATTGTCTCTTCTTATCTCCCTGGCATGGAGTAGCATCGGGCTAAGCCACCATTCGGGTTGTGACACAACCGGAAGTCCTAATACTGGCTTTAATACTGAGTTTTTAAAGATGAAAAGGTACAGCAGGTATCCATTCTAGTCATCTCTGAACTATTTTATATTTGATCTTTATTGTTCATCCTCCGTCCATATATCAATGTTTTATTATTTATTTATTTAACAGACTTTAGGATTACAACCTTTGAGTCAGGGACTCATTTACAAAGGCTTCGCATCAGAAAAAACTAACATAAACACTTAATACATATAGACATAGAATGGCAGCTAAAGGTTACAGTTTTTTTAGTTATACAATACTGCAGAATCAAGATCAGCTGTATGTTGCTTTGAACATGTTACCAAGAGCTGTATTTTGCAGTTTTCAAGAGAACAATAAGTTTGCTGATAGAGGGAGTGAGTAACAGGTTTGATATTTACAGTGAAGTAGATGATTAGACAGATATCTTGTGAGTGCAGCCAAAGGAGGCAATGTTAATAGGTAATGTTTGGTAGCCCTGTTGGTAGGAGCTCAGTGGCGGGGTGGTCCTGTAAGATGATAGATGACCCAGCACGAGCATTGGCAGTGCTGTGAGGTGAGAATGTGCTCTTTGAGGGATGACTTGAAAGGTCCTAATTTAGAGATGGGGGAGACGTTGGAAGGAAGTTCGTTGTACCAGGCTGGGGCCCTTTGTGGAAATGACCATTGGGCTAAGGAGGGTCTAACACTTGGGATGGACCACACCTGTCAGTTGGCAGTGCGGGTGTTCACTGAGGTGTGGGAGGATAGGAGAGAGGCAGAAACCCTCAAGGGGGCAAGCCCCAGGTGTATTTTATTTGTGAGGAGACATGTTTGATAAAATAGCCTTTAATCCAGGGTGAAGAGATTTGTCAGGGCATATAGGGTACAGATATGGGTACGCTTGTCTGCCCTGGAGAGGAGTCTGCATGCTTTGTTTATGGCAAGGTGGATTTTGTTAAGGACTGTGTTGTTAGCAGCCGAGTAGATAGTGAGCCCATAATCGACTAGGGAGAGGACTGAATATTTTTACATTCTTATATTAACTAAATCCATTGGTAGATGGTTTCAAATATTTACCACCTTCTGTGTGTAATATTTAATTTGTTGGATTTATAGTGTGATGTCTTTAACTGTTTATTGTGCCTTCTTAATGTATAGGTATCCTGTCTCTGTTCCAGATCGAGATTTCCCATTAGTTGTGTCATCATAAATTTTGTACTTAAACAGCAAGTCCCCTCATGTTCTTCTTCTCTCCAGGGTATGGAAATCCAACTTGTTGAGGTGATCTTCCTTTTTTTTTCCTAGGTCATTCTTTCTTCATCCTATTATCATCCTATTATCTTGCATTGCCCACCACCCAGCAAACCAAAGTAAGTAACCCACCAACCTGGCCTGGCTGCGTGCTCAGCAACTTGCTGCAACTATGATAACTCAAGCTGACTCACCACACCACCTCCCCTGCCTGAGTGCCCTCCTTCTGAGTCCCGCTGCTGTGGCACTGCGCTCACAACCCAGGCCACCCACCTATTTAATTAGTTAAGTTTGGTATACAGCATCCTGACATTAGAGACTTACTTGGAAAAGGCTCAAATGGCACGTGGCATAACATTTACAAAGCTGACAGCTTGGAAAACATTCAAATACCATGGTGACTTGGAGGATGCTCTGGCAGAGTGTTTATAAAAACTGTTGAAAACACTGATTGCAGAGGACAAAGACAAACAACTGCTGCAGAAGACATCAGTGAAATCACGTCTCTGTTATCCAAATACAAAAATTAAAAAGAAGAACATACTGAGCTATACAGGAAACTCAAAGAGAAAATATCCAAATATGAAACAGGGTTGATTCAATGCACACAGAAAAAAATGAATGGGGATGATGGCGATTACAGACAGGGGAGAATACATAGCTAGATTAGGTCACCACAGTCCAAGAACAGAGGGAGGTTGAATCAATGTGGGAGATCAAGGAAGAGCAGATTAAGGAGAGGTAGAGAGGAGAGGTGATGTCATCAGAAAAGGATGAAGAAGATACTGAGGATTTGGAATTACCAACTAAATTGGTAATAGAAACATGGAAACATAGAATCTGATGGCAGACAAGAACTGCTTGGCCAACCTAGTCTGCCCATTTCCCTACCTAATGGATAAGCTGCAGATCGTAGTTAACCAACAACCTACTTCCTCCTAACCCCCACTAAAATTGCCTTATGTCTATCTCATGCATTCTTGAATTCCCTCACTGTTTCTGACTCCATGACCTCCTGAGGTAGGCCGTTCCATGCATCTACAACTCTCTCTGTGAAAAAATTCTTACTCACATTACCTCTGAGCTGACTCCCCTCTATCTTCAAATTGTGCCCCCTTGTTCTTGCACATCTCTTTTTCTGAAAGATGCTACCCTCTTGGACTTTGTTTATTCCCTTGGGGTATTTGAAAGTTTCTGTCATGTCCCCCCTCTCACTTCTTTGCTTGAGGGTACGCATATTAGGCTCCTTTAGTCTCTTCGTATGTCTTCTGGTGCAGACCCTGCACCATTTTGGTTGCCCTCCTCTGGACTGCCTCCATCCTGTCTATGTCCTTGCGGAGACGTGGTCTCCAGAACTGCACGCAGTACTCCATATGGGGTCTTACCAACTGTCTGTACAGAGGGATACCAACGTTTTATTTTCTACTGGTGATCCCTCCCCCTATGAATCCCAGTATCCCCCCAGCCCTCCTTATTGCCTTTTCACATTGCTTGCCCACCTATAGGTAACCTGATGTAACTGCCTCCAGGTCCCTTTCCATTTTTATTGTTATTACTATCTCGCCCACATTGTGTACTCTTCCCCTGGGTTTTTGTTTAACAGGTGCATTACTTTGCACTTCTTTGCGTTGAATCTAAGCTGCCATACATTTGACCATTCCTCCAACCTTACCAAGTCCCTTTTCATCCTTTCCACCCCACCTTGTATATCAACCCTGTTGCAGATCTTTTTGTCATCTGCAAGGAGACATACTTTTCCTCCTAGTCCCTCCGCAATGTCACTTATAAAGACATTAAAGAGGACTGGTCCCGGTACTAAACCCAGTGGTACACTGCTAGTAACCCCCCCTTTTCTTCAGAGTGGACTCTGTTTACTATTACCCTCTGCGTCCTGTTGTCCCGACAATTTTTTACACAGGCTACTACCTTGGAACCCACTCCAAGGCTGGCTAACTTGCATATTAATCTTTTGTGTGGGACTGTGTCAGATACCTTACTAATGTCTAGGTAGGCCATGTCCACAGCCCCTCCCTGATCAACTACTTTGGTCACCTAGTCAAAGAAATCTATTAGATTCATCTGACATGACCTTCCCACTGTGAATCCATGCTGCCTTGGGTCCTGTGCCCTGCTGGCCTCTACGTACTCAACAATTCTTTCCTTCAGAAGTGATTCAATCATTTTCCCTACCACTGAGGTCAAACTAACTGGTCTGTAGTTTCCTGCCTCTGCCCTGCTCTCGCTTTTGTGAAGTGGAATCACATGCACCCTCCTCCAGTCCTCAGGTACTATTCCATCCTCCCATGATTTATTAAAGATGGTAGTCAGTGGTGTCACTAGTTCTACCCTTAGTTCTTTTAGAATTCTTGAGTGAATCCCATCAGGCCCCATTGCTTTGTCCACTTTCAGTTTTAAGAGATATTTCAGAACACTTTCTTCTGTGAATGGACTGATATCGACCCCCCCCCCCCATTTAGAGTGTTTCTATTGTTTGGTTTAGGTACCTCCCCTCCTTTTCTTTTGTGAATATTTATTTATTTATTTAGTTTTTGTTGACTGGGTAAGTGCACTAGACAAATTCTGCCTATTTTCAGGCACGACGCGGGGAAGGGGGATACAGATGAATGCCAACTGATCTTGAACCAGATTAAGCTGTTAGTGGTATTTTTTTAGTGAATGGGAAAATTTGGCCAGGACACAGGGGAAACTTCCCCATCTCTTTTCGAGAAGTGCCATGGGATCTTTAGCATCCACATGAGCTACCACCAGAACAGGCAGATGGGACCTCAGTTTAACGTCTCATCTGAAAGACGGCACCTCGGGAGTGCAGCACCCTCCCTCATACTGCACTACAGTGTAAGTATTGGGATATTAATCCATGTGACTGGTGTGGGGATAGAACCCACAGCCTTCTGATCTCCTGGCCTCAGAGGTGAGTGTGCTATGTGCTGAGCCACTGACACCAAATATTGAGCACAAGTATTCATTCAGTATCCCTGCTTTTTCACTGTCACCCTCTGCCCATATTCCTTTCCTTTATTAAGCCTCAGTATCCCTCCTTTGGTCTTTCTTCACTCTCTAATGTACCTTCTTAACAGAGTTGGCTATCTTTTCCTCAGTTTGGGCCTTTGCTATTCTGACTGCCTTCCTTGCCTCCTTCTGCTTTAACTGATATAGTTCTCTGTCCTGCTCCTTCTGTGTTTGCTTGTATTTCCTGAATGCTATCCCTTTCTCCTTAACCTTCCCTGCCACTTCTTTTGAGAACCATATTGGCTTTTTCCTTCATTTTGTTTTGTTGATTTGTTTACACAAGGCTTGTTGCCTCTGTGATAGCCATTCTGATTTTCCCCATTGTTCCTCCACCCTCCTTCTTACTTGTTTGCTAGTGCTTTTCTAAGGCACTCTCCCATTTTGCCAAAGTCAGCCCTCCTGAAGTCCAACACTCTTGCTTTTTTATGGCTTGACTCTACAGCTGTGTTTATTGTGAACCACACTGTTTGGTGGTTGCTTGTTCCCAGATCGCTACCCACTTCTAAATCTGAGATCCTCTCTCCATCCCCGTTTGAGATTGGCAGGTCTAAGATTGCTCCCTCCCAAGTGGGTTCTAACACTGGCTGTCTGAGGCATGCCCCCTGAAGGGCATTAAGAATGACCCTGCTCTTGGATGTGGCTGCAGTAAAGGTGCTCCAGTTAACATCTGGCATATTCAGGTCCCCCATCAACAATATCTCTCCTTTTTCTGCCATTCTAAGGATTCCTACTATCATTTCCTTGTCCATTGCCTCCCCCTGAGATAGGGGACTGTAAACAATCCCTGTGTGGATTGTGATGCCATTTCCTGTCTCCAGGGTGACCCACAGTGCCTCCTCCCCTCCCTGTTTACCCTTTAGTTCTGTTGCTTTGATTCCTTCCCTTATGTAGAGATCTGCTCCTCCTCTTCTTTTACCCTCCCTGTTCCTCCTGTAGATTGTGTACCTTGAAATGTTAACATCTCAGTCATGGTTCTCTGTGCATCATGTTTCTGTGACTGCCATGATGTCCAGGTGTCCCTCTTCCATCAAGGCCACTCGTTCAGGGAGCTTGTTACCCAGACTACAGGCATTGGTACTCATTGTCCTCCACTGTTTGATGGCCTTACCCCTTTGAGACACATCCCTGCCCTTTCTGCCTTCGCCTTTTTCCTAGATTTACCCCTGTCCTGCTCCTTATTGACTTCTCTACCTTTGTGTCTACTTTGCTAACTAACTTGTTTTGTGGGGGCTGGGATTTCCTGCATCCTTCAGTGCCTCCTCCTTGGCTAGTTTAAATGCTTGCCAATGAAGCATTAAACCTATCTCCTAGGATCCTGGTTCCTCTCCTGAACAGATGCAGACCATCACGCCAGTATAGGCCTGTATCCCTCCAGGTGGACCACCAGTCCCCAGTGAAGCCAAATCCCTGAGCTCCACACCAGTTTTTCAACCAGTGATTGAATCCCATGGTGCAGAGTACCCTAGCCTCACCCATTCCATAGACAAGTAGTACTTCTGAGGAAGTTACTGTGTATGCTACTTGTCTAAGGTCTCTCCCCAACTCCACAAACTCCTGCTGCACTGCTCTGATCCCATTCCCAGCCATGTAATTTGTCCCTAGGTGGACAATGATATCCGGTTCCCTCCCCCATGCAGCTGCTCCCACGATCCTGACGATTTGCTTCCTGTCCCTTCAAGCCATAGTGCCAGGCAGGCACCTTACCTCCCTCTCCCCTCCCTCCCCCAGTTTTACCCCCCTAATGATTGAGTCCCCCACCAGGAGTTGTTTCCTTCACCTGTGGGGTCCTGTGTCACCCTCCTGTGGGTCTCCTTGTGGAGGTTCCCAGCATCCATCTTGGTCTCCACTGCAGATGCCTCCATAGACTAACCACACTCTGCCAGAATGGCAAATAAATTGTGGAGAGGCACAACTGGAGGGATGCACCTCTGTTCCACCACCCTCACCCTCCCTGAGCCCACCGTGGTCCAACTGCTCCTCTTTCTTGACAACGTCTGAGGCAGTGGTGGTGGCCTAAGTGGTCCTTGAGTGGGGAAGGAGGTTTCCAAATCCTCACCAGGTCAGCATGGAGAGGAGCAACCTCCTCCCTCAGACAAGAAGGATGCCAGCAAATAGGGCAGCCACACAGCCTTCAGAACAGCTCCTGGAAGACTGCCACTCTACAGTCAGTGCATTCCACCACTCCCCACATGTCTGTCTCCCTTCCTGGTTAAGATGTTTTTTAATTTTTTTTTTGGTTTTTTTAGTGTGTGCAAGCATATGAGTGTTGTTACCCCTTATTAAATGTGCTGTGCCTTTAAGCATATGAACAGGTGTATGTCCTTTGCACTTTTGGGGAAGTGATGTCAGAACCCCTGATATAAAGGAAATGATGAGCTTTGGGTGGGTGGGGTGAGGGGCAGGGTGGGGGACTAAACCCGTGCCCTCTAGAAACAATCAACTCCAACTCTGACCCACCACCCCAGTGAGTGCCTTCCTTCCTTTCATACACCTATTTCACAGAGTTTAAGTACCAGGTATAGTCACAAATGACTGCAGATATTTTCCCTGCCAGATTTCCTACCTGGCAAATAAAAGTTACACTATGAAAAGTCTACCCCAAAAACAGAGAACCAAAACACTGGCTCCTACTTACTTACACAGTCCCCAAAATTAAGAATTCAATTTAGTGTACTCTGTTGAATCACCTCCTCTTTTTAAGGAAGTTGGTGGCTGCTATCTCTCTCTCTCTCTCTCTCTCTCTCAGCTACAGCAGGCAGGACAAACTGAGACTAGAGAAAAAACAAAGAAAGCAAGGAACAAATCAAAAAGGGGAGAGAATAAAGGAGGACAAACCTGAGAAAAGAAAGTAGGACAGAGAAGAAGGGAGTTTATGCAGGCTGGCCAGAAAGAAAGTGGCGCAAGCAGTGAGGGGACAGAAACAATAAATCTAACCAGTAAGCCATTCACAATTTCAGAAACATCTTTACTCTCAAAGGAGTTGCTTAATTTTGTACCATCAGCAAATGCATCTTCCTGCTGATCATGGCACTAACGGCTGGCAGAGCACTCTCAGCACATGTGTGTGTGACATCACAGTGCGAGACAGAGTTGGAGCAGTTACTTTTCCTTTCCTCCCCATATACTCACTTGCCTAACTTTGTGCTGTGCTGGCTGCTTTAATTTTTAGTTCTATCTAGTCTGACAGACTCTGCACTAAATAAGATGTTGCTTTTGTGGCTAAAAAGGGTCTTGTGGCTGCAGGACACATAAAATGGTTAGATCCATCACTGGTAGTCTATTAATGGGTGAGTGAGCAGCAGAGCCAGCTTGGCAGGGGAGAGGTTCTCTGCTTGTTGGATGGTGATAGGAGTGGCTTGCTCCTCTTAACTACACAAAGTTTCCACCCAGCAAGCACAGAATACTTTCACTATCAGTCTGACTGATTATTGGTCTGTCACTGCCAAGCCAAGTTCTCAGTCACTCATAAGATACAGCATAGTTCATCCTCTGCTAATACATTTTAACTGCCATAGTGGCACATCTCACTGCTCATATTATTGTAGCCTTAAGAAGGTTTCTAAAATGTATTGCTGATTCTTTTCAGTGCTACTTAAAAGCAAATAATACCAGTTTGCTGTATTTTGCCTTGTGATGTTTTTCTGATAACTTGCTTCCAGTGAGGTCCAAGAAACATTGCCAGAAGCATTGCTAAATCTCATTTCTTTAAGTACTATACATGCATTAAAAAAAAAAGTCTACAGCACAGAAAGCCTAGAGCATTAAAGTATTACATCAATTTAGCCCCCAGCTCATTCTTTGATCCTTGCATTGTTTTGCTTCATGTTTTCCCTGTCTGGTTGAGAATTTGCACCATGTTTAGTAATGTCTATCTGCACATACATCTGTCATGTACATCTGTCATGGACAGACTCATAACCACTACAGCTGTAACACCCACATATGTTTGCTAGCTCTGGTATTCAGAAAAAGAACAACATTACCCAGGAGATATTGTAAGTGCCTGAAGAATCAAGATTTCTTTAAAATAGAAGGCTATGTGCACATTCTGAAATTTGGCAGTCATGATATGCTATCTCTCAAACATTGCCCTCAACACAGGATCATTAGAGTTTATAATGTAGTTGTCTATATTGGATTCCTTCTAGGCTGTCCTGCAGTGGACACATTAGCTTTCCAGACACAAAAGTATCTTTTAAAACCAAAAAAGTTGCTAGAGGGGGATTATTTTGAGGCTTCTAAATTTAAACCCAAAATATTCTCATATGTATATATATATTTTCTTTGCTTCAGTACTGCATCCATTGTACTAGTTTGCTATGGGCCCAGTACTGGCTTCATCATATTGAAAGTACGACAGTGTCTCTAAACTCATACTTATTTTGCTTTTCCATCTTGGGCTGCAAACATTAAGATGGCTAGGATCCAATAAACTGTACTGCCTGTATCAGAAAGAATGCTGGACGTGTCAGTGTTCTACAGATGTGTTAGGAAGCACATGATCTGCAGGATATAAGTACCCATGATAGATAGATAGATAGATAGATAGATAGATAGATAGATAGATAGATAGATAGATACTGTCTGTATATAGATAGATAGATAGATAGATAGATAGATAGATAGATAGATAGATATAGACAGACAGATAGCTAGAAAGGGAGAGAGAAAGAAAGAAAGAGAGAAAGAAAGAAAGAAAGAAAGAAAGAAAGAAAGAAAGAAAGAAAGAAAGAAAGAAAGAAAGAAAGAAAGAAAGAGAGAGAATGATGGGTAAATGTGATATACAAGGACATAAACTTATAGAAACATATAAACATAGACTTTGATGGCAGATAAGGACCGCTTGGCCCACCAAGTCTGCACATTTCCTACCTATAGGATAAGCTGTAGATCGCGTTAATCAACAGCCTACATTCTCCCACCCCCCCACTAAAAATGCCTTATGTTTATCCCATTCATTCTTGAATTCCCCCACTGTTTTTGACTCCATGACCTCCTGAGGAAGGAAGTTCCATGCATCTGCAACCCTCTCTGTGAAAAAATACTTTCTCACATTACCTCTGAGCTGTCTCCCCTCTATCTTCAAATTGTGCCCCTTTTTTCTAGCACATCTCTTTTTCTGAAAGATGCTACCCTCTTGAACTTTGTTGAATCCCTTGGGGTACTTGAAAGTTTCTATCATGTCCCCCCTCTCCCTCCTTTCTTCGAGGGTGTACATATTAAGCTCCTTTAGTCTCTCTTCGTATGTCTTCTGGTGCAGACCCTGCACCATTTTGGTTGCCCTCCTCTGGACTGCCTCCATCCTGTCTATGTCCTTGCAGAGATAGGGTCTCCAGAAATACATGTAGTACTCCAGTTGGGATCTCATCAACTGTCTATACAGAGGGATAGCAACTTTCTATTTTCTACTGGTGATGCCTCCGCTTATGCATCGCACTATCCCCCGAAGCCCTCCTTACTGCCTTTTCACATTGCTTGCCCACCTATAGGTCATCTGAAATAATTACTCACAGGTCCCTTTCCATTTTTGTTATTATTAGTACCTCATCCCCCATTTTGTACTCTTCCTCTGGGTTATTGTTTCCCAGGTGCATTAGCTTACACTTCTTTGAATTAAATCTAAGCTACCATACATTTGACCATTCCTCCAACCTTGCCAAGTCCCTTCCCATCCTTTCCACCCCACCTTGTGTATCAGTGCTGTTGCAGATCTTTGTGTCATCTGCAAGGAGACTTACTTTTCCTTCAAGTTTCTCTGCAATATCACTTATAAAGACATTAAAGAGGACCGGTCCAAGTACTGAACCCTGCTGTACCCCACTAGTAACTCCCGTTTCTTTGGAGTGGACTCTGTTTACTATAACCCTCTGCGTCCTGTTGTCCAGACAATTTTTTACACAGGCTACCACCTGGGACCCACTCTAAGACTGGCTAACTTGTATATTAATCTTTTGTGTAGGACTGTGTCAAATGCCTTGCTAAAATCTAGGTAGGACATGTTCACAGCCATTCCCTGACCTATGACTTTAGTCAACCAGTCAAAGAAATCTATTAGATTTGTCTGACATGACCTTCCCACTGCGAATCCATGCTGCCTTGGGTCCTGTGCCCCGCTGGCCTCTACGTACTCAACAATTCTTTTCTTCAGAAGGGATTCCATCATTTTCTCTACCACTGAGGTCAAACTAACTGGTCTGTAGTTTCCTGCCTCTGCTGTGCTCCCACTTTTGTGAAGTGGAATCACATCCAACCTCCTCCAGTCCTCAGGTACCACACCATCCTCCCATAATTTGTTAAAGAGAGTAGTCAGCGGTGTCACTAGTTCTATCCTTAGTTCTTTTAGAATTTTGGAGTGAATCCCGTCAGGCCCCATTGCTTTGTCCACCTTCAGTTTTAAGAGTTGTTTCAGAACACTTTCTTCTGTGAATGGACTGATATCGACTCCCTATCCAGAGTGTTTCTCTTGTTTGGTTTAGGTACCTCCCCCTCCTCTTCTTTTGTGGATATTGGGCAGACGTATTCGTTCAGTATCCCTGCTTTTTCACTGTCACCCTCTGCCCACATTTCTTCCCTTTTACTACACCTCAGTATCCCTCCCTTGGTCTTTCTTCACTCCCTAATGTACATATACAAGGTTTTATCCCCCTTCTCAACAAAGTTGGCTATCTTTTCCTCACTTTGAGCCTTTGCTATTCTGACTGCCTTCCTTGCCTCCTTCTGCTTTAACTGATATAGTTCTCTGTCCTGCTCCTTCTGTGTTTGCTTGTATTTCCTGAATGCTATCCCTTTCTCCTTAACCTTCCCTGCCACTTCTTTTGAGAACCATATTGGCTTTTTCCTTCATTTTGTTTTGTTGATTTGTTTACACAAAGGCTTGTTGCCTCTGTGATGGCCATTCTGATTTTCCCCATTGTTCCTCCACCCCTCCTTCTTACTTGTTTGCTAGTGCTTTTCTAAGGCACTCTCCCATTTTGCCAAAGTCAGCCCTCCTGAAGTCCAACACTCTTGCTTTTTTATGGCTTGACTCTACAGCTGTGTTTATTGTGAACCACACTGTTTGGTGGTTGCTTGTTCCCAGATCGCTACCCACTTCTAAATCTGAGATCCTCTCTCCATCCCCGTTTGAGATTGGCAGGTCTAAGATTTCTCCCTCCCACGTGGGTTCTAACACTGGCTGTCTGAGGCATGCCCCCTGAAGGGCATTGAGAATGACCCTGCTCTTGGATTTGGCTGCAGTAAAGGTGCTCCAGTTAACATCTGGCATATTCAGGTCCCCCACCAACAATATCTCTCCTTTTAGGGTATCCCCTCCTGAACAGATGCAGACCATCACGCCAGTATAGGCCTGTATCCCTCCAGGTGGATCCCCAGTCCCCAGTGAAGCCAAATCCCTGACTTACCCCTGTCCTGCTCCCTGTCGACTTCTCTACCTTTGTGTCTACTTCGCTAACTACCCTCTTTTGTGGGGGGGGTCTGGGATTTCCCTGCTTCCTTTCAGTGCCTCCCCCCCTCAGCTAGTTTGAATGCTTGCCAATGAAGCATTTAAACCTATCTCCTAGGATCCTGGTTCCCCTCCAGAACAAATGCAGACCATCATGCTAGTATAGACCTGTATCCCTCCAGGTGAACCCCCAGTCACCAATGAAGCCAAATCCCTGAGCTCCACACCAGTTTTTCAACCAGTCATTAAATCCTATGGTGTGGAGTACCCTAGCCTCACCCATTCCATAGACAGGTAGCACTTCTGAGACAGTTACCGTGCATGCTACTTGTCTAAGGTCCCTTCCCAACTCCTCAAACTCCTGCTGCACTGCTCTAATCCCATTCCCAGCCAGACAATTTGTCCCTAGGTGGACATTGACATCCAGCTCCCTCCCCTGTGCAACTGCTCCCACAATCCTGAGGATTCACTTCCTGTCCCTCCAAGCCATGGCACTGGGCAGGCACCTTACCTCCCTGTCCCCCTTCCTCTCCCCTCTCTCAACCAGTTCTACCCCCGAATGACTGAGTCCCACACCAGGAGTTGTTTCCTTCTCCTGTGGGGTCCTGTGCCACCCTTCTGTGGGTCTCCTTTGTGGAGTTTCCCAGCATCCACCTTGGTCTCTGCTGTGGGTGCCTCCATAGATGAACCACACTCTGCCAGAATGGCAAATAAATTGTAGAGAGGCACAACTGGAGGGATGCACCTCTGTTCCACCACCCTCACCCTCCCTGAGACCACCGTGCTCCAACTACTCGTCCTTCTTGGTAACCTCTGAGGCAGTGGTGGTGGCCTGGGTGGTCCCTGAGTGGGGGGGTTCCCAAATCCTCACCAAGTAAGCACAGAGAGGAGCAACCTCCTCCCTCAGACCAAAGAGGTGCCTGCAAATAAGTCTGCAACACAGGCTCCAGGACAGCTCCCGGAAGACTGCCGCTCCACAGTCAGTGCATTGCACCACTCCCCACATGTCTGTCTCCCTTTCTGGTAAGATGTTTTTTTTCTTTTCTTTTTAGTGTGTGCAAGCATGTGAGTGTCTTTACCCCATATTCGGTGTGCTGTGCCTTTAAGGATATGAACAGGTGTATGTCCTTTGCACTTTTGGGGAAGTGATGTCAGAACCCCGATATAAAGGAAATGATGAGTTTTGGGTGGGTGGGGTGAGGGGCAGGATGGGTGGGACTAAACCCGTGACCTCCAGAAACAATCAACTCCAACTCTGATCCACCACCCCGGTGAGTGCGTTCCATCCTTTCAAACACCTATTTCACAGAGTTTAAGTAACAGGTCTAGTCACAAATGAATGCAAATATACTCCCTGCTAGATTTCCTCCCTGGCAAATTAAAGCTACACCTAGAAAGGTCAACCCCAAAAACAGAGAACCAAAACACTGACTACTTCTTACTTACATAGGCCTCAAAATTACAACTTTACAAATTTGTTTTGCTTCATGTTTTCCCTGTCTGGTTGAGAATTTGCACCATGCCTAGTAATGTCTATCTGCACATACATCTGTCACGTACATCTGTCATGGACAGACTCATAACCACTACAGCTGTAACACCCACATATGTTTGCTAGCTCTGGTATTCAGAAAAAGAACAAAATTACCCAGGAGATATTGTAAGTGCCTGAAGAATCAAGATTTCTTTAAAATAGAAGGCTATGTGCACATTCTGAAATTTGGCAGTCATGATATGCTATCTCTCAAACATTGCCCTCAACACAGGATCATTAGAGTTGATAATGTAGTTGTCTATATTGGATTCCTTCTAGGCTCTCCTGCAGTGGACACATTAGCTTTCCAGACACAAAAGTATCTTTTAAAACCAAAAAAGTTGCTAGAGGGGGATTATTTTGAGGCTCCTAAATTTAAACCCAAAATATTCTTATATGTATATATAGATTTTCTTTGCTTCAGTACTGCATCCATTGTACTAGTTTGCTATGGGCCCAGTACTGGCTTCATCATATTGAAAGTACGACAGTGTCTCTAAACTCATACTTATTTTGCTTTTCAATCTTGGGCTGCAAACATTAAGATGGCTAGGATCCAATAAACTGTACTGCCTGTGTCAGAAAGAATGCTGGACGTGTCAGTGTTCTACAGATGTGTTAGGAAGCACATGATCTGCAGGATATAAGTACCCATGATAGATAGATAGATAGATAGATAGATAGATAGATAGATAGATACTGTCTGTAGATAGATAGATAGATAGATAGATAGATAGATAGATAGATAGATAGATAGATAGATAGACAATTAGCAAGAAAGGGAGAGAGAAAGAAAGAAAGAAAGAAAGAAAGAAAGAAAGAAAGAAAGAAAGAAAGAAAAAAGAAAGAAAGAAAGAAAGAAAGAAAGAAAGAAAGAAAGAAAGAAAGAAAGAAAGAAAGAAAGAAAGATGGCTAAATGTGATATACAAGGACATAAACTTATAGAAACATATAAACATAGACTTTGATGGCAGATAAGGACCGCTAGGCCCACCAGGTCTGCACATTTCCTACCTATAGGATAAGCTGTAGATCGCGTTATTCAACAGCCTACATTCTCCTACCCCCCCACTAAAAATGCCTTATGTTTATCCCATGCATTCTTGAATTCCCCCACTGTTTTTGACTCCATGACCTCCTGAGGAAGGAAGTTCCAAGCATCTGCAACCCTCTCTGTGAAAAAATACTTTCTCACATTACCTCTGAGCTGTCTCCCCTCTATCTTCAAATTGTACCCCTTTTTTCTAGCACATCTCTTTTTCTGAAAGATGCTACCCTCTTGAACTTTGTTGAATCCCTTGGGGTACTTGAAAGTTTCTATCATGTCCCCCCTCTCTCCTCCTTTCTTCGAGGTGTCATATTAAGCTCCTTTAGTCTCTCTTCATGATGTCTTCTGGTGCAGACCCTGCACCATTTTGGTTGCCCTCCTCTGGACTGCCTCCATCCTGTCTATGTCCTTGCAGAGATGGGGTCTCCAGAAATACATGCAGTACTCCAGATGGGATCTCATCAACTGTCTATACAGAGGGATAGCAACTTTCTATTTTCTACTGGTGATGCCTCCCCCTATGCATCGCACTATTCCCCCCAGCCCTCCTTACTGCCTTTTCATATTGCTTGCCCACCTATAGGTCATCTGAAATAATTACCCACAGGTTCCTTTCCATTTTTGTTATTATTAGTACCTCACCCCCCATTTTGTACTCTTCCTCTGGGTTATTGTTTCCCAGGTGCATTGGCTTGCACTTCTTTGAATTAAATCTAAGCTACCATACATTTGACCATTCCTCCAACCTTGCCAAGTCCCTTCCCATCCTTTCCACCCTACCTTGTGTATCAGCCCTGTTGCAGATCTTTGTGTCATTTGCAAGGAGACTTACTTTTCCTTCAAGTTTCTCTGCAATATCACTTATAAAGACATTAAAGAGGACCAGTCCAAGTACTGAACCCTGCTGTACCCCACTAGTAACTCCCGTTTCTTCGGAGTGGACTCTTTTTACTATAACCCTCTGCGTCCTGTTGTCCAGACAATTTTTTACACAGGCTACCACCTGGGACCCACTCCAAGACTGGCTAACTTGTATATTAATCTTTTGTGTGGGACTGTGTCAAATGCCTTGCTAAAATCTAGGTAGGACATGTCCACAGCCATTCCCTGACCTATGACTTTAGTCAACCAGTGAAGTGGAATCACATCCAACCTCCTCCAGTCCTCAGGTACCACACCATCCTCCCATGATTTGTTAAAGAGAGTAGTCAGCGGTGTCACTAGTTCTATCCTTAGTTCTTTTAGAATTTTGGAGTGAATTCCGTCAGGCCCCCTTGCTTTGTCCACCTTCAGTTTTAAGAGTTGTTTCAGAACACTTTCTTCTGTGAATGGACTGATATCGACTCCCTATCCAGAGTGTTTCTCTTGTTTGGTTTAGGTACCTCCCCCTCCTCTTCTTTTGTGGATATTGGGCAGACGTATTTGTTCAGGAGCCCTGCTTTTTCACTGTCACCCTCTGCCCACATTTCTTCCCTTTTACTACACCTCAGTATCCCTCCCTTGGTCTTTCTTCACTCCCTAATGTACATATACAAGGTTTTATCCCCCTTCTCAACAAAGTTGGCTATCTTTTCCTCAGTTTGGGCCTTTGCTAATCTGACTGCTTTCCTCGTCTCCATCTGCTTTAACTGATATAGTTCTCTGTCCTGCTTCTTCTGTCTTTCCTTATATTTCCTGAATGCTATCCTTTTCTCCTGAACCTTCCCTGCCATCTCTTTTGCGAACCATATTGGCTTTTCCCTCATTTTGTTTTGTTGATTTGTTTACACAAGGACTTGTTGTCTCTGTGATGGCAGTTTTGATTGTTCCCAATTGTTCCTCCACCCCTCTTTCTTACTTGTTTGTTAGTGCTTTTCTAAGGTGCTCTCCCATTTTGCCAAAGTCAGCCCTCCTGAAGTCCAACACTCTTGCTTTTTAATGGCTTGACTCTACAGCTGTGTTTATTGTGAACCACATTGTTTGGTGGTTGCTTGTTCACAGATGGCGACCCACTCCTAAAGCTGAAATCCTCTCTCCATCCCCATTTGAGACTACCAGGTCAAGAATTGCTCCCTCCCGAGTGGGTTCTAACACTTGCTGTCTGAGGCATGCCCCCTGTAGGTCATCAAGAATGACCTTGCTCTTGGATGTGGCTGCAGTAAAGGTGCTCCAGTTTCCATCTGGCATATTCAGGTCCCCCATCAAAAATACCTCTTACCCCTAAATCCCTGTGTGGATTGTGATGCCATTTCCTGTCTCCAGGGTGACCCACAGTGCCTCCTCCCCTCCCTGTTTACCCTTTAGTTCTGTTGCTTTGATTCCTTCCCTTATGTAGAGATCTGCTCCTCCTCTTCTTTTACCCTCCCTGTTCCTCCTGTAGATTGTATACCTTGGAATGTTAACATCTCAGTCATGGTTCTCTGTGCATCATGTTTCTGTGACTGTCACGATGTCCAGGTGTCCCTCTTCCATCAAGGCCACTATTTTAGGGAGATGTTACCCAGACTACAGGCACTGGTACTCATTGTCCACCACTGTCTGATGGCCTTACCCCTTTGAGGCACATCCCTGCCCTTACTGCCTTCGCCTTTTTCTAGATTTACCCCTGTCCTGCTCCTTATTGACTTCTCTACCTTTATGTCTACTTTGCTAACTAACTTGTTTTGAGTGGGGGGGGCTGGGATTTCCCTGCATCCCTTCAGTGCCTCCCTCCTTGGCTAGTTTAAATGCTTGCCAATGAAGCATTTAAACCTATCTCCTAGGATCCTGGTTCCCCTCCTGAACAGATGCAGACCATCACGCCAGTATAGGCTTGTATCCCTCCAGGTGGACCCCCAGTCCCCAGTGAAGCCAAATCCCTGAGCTCCACACCAGTTTTTCAACCAGTCATTGAATCCCATGGTGCAGAGTACCCTAGCTTCACCCATTCCATAGACAAGTAGTACTTCTGAGGAAGTTACTGTGTATGCTACTTGTCTAAGGTCTCTCCCCAACTCCACAAACTCCTGCTGCACTGCTCTGATCCCATTCCCTGCCATGTAATTTGTTCCTAGGTGAACAATGATATCCAGCTCCCTCCCCCATGCAGCTGCTCCCACGATCCTGAGGATTTGCTTCCTGTCCCTCCAATCCATAGTGCCAGGCAGGCACCTTACCTCTCTCTCCCTCCCTCCCCCAGTTTTACCCCCCTAATGATTGAGTCCCCCACCAGGAGTTGTTTCCTTCCCCTGTAGTGTCCTGTGTCACCCTCCTGTGGGTCTCCTTGTGGAGGTTCCCAGCATCCACCTTGGTCTCCACTGCGGATGCCTCCATAGACTAACCACACTCTGCCAGAATGGCAAATAAATTGTGGAGAGGCACAACTGGAGGGATGCACCTCTGTTCCACCACCATCACCCTCCTTGAGCCCACCGTGGTCCAACTGCTCCTCTTTCTTGACAACCTCTGAGGCAGTGGTGGTGGCCTAAGTGGTCTCTGAGTGGGGAAGGAGGTTTTCAAATCCTCACCAGGTCAGCATGGAGAGGAGCAACCTCCTCCCTCAGACAAGAAAGATGCCAGCAAATAGGGCAGCAATACAGCCTTCAGAACAGCTCCTGGAAGACTACCACTCTACAGTCAGTGCATTGCACCACTCCCCACATGTCTGTCTCCCTTCCTGGTTAAGAAGTTTTTTTATTTTTTTTGTTTTTTTAGTGTGTGCAAGCATATGAGTGTTGTTACCCCATATTCAATGTGCTGTGCCTTTAAGCATATGAACAGGTGTATGTCCTTTGCACTGTTGGGGAAGTGATGTCAGAACCCTGATATAAAGGAAATGATGAGCTTTGGGTGGGTGGGGTGAGGGGCAGGGTGGGGACTCAACCCGTGCCCTCCAGAAACAATCAACTCCATCTCTGACCCCCCCCAGTGAGTGCCTTCCTTCCCTTCATACAATTATTTCACAGAGTTTAAGTAACAGGTATAGTCACAAATGACTGCAGATATTTTCCCTGCCAGATTTCCTACCTGGCAAATAAAAGTTACACTATGAAAAGTCTACCCCAAAAACAGAGAACCAAAACACTGGCTCCTACTTAGTTACACAGTCCCCAAAATTAAGAATTCAATTTAGTGTACTCTGTTGAATCACCTCCTCTTTTTAAGGAAGCTGGTGGCTGCTCTCTCTCTCTCTCTCTCTATCAGCTACAGCAGAGTCCACAAACAACTCCTGTTTTGAATCCACAGTTCCTCAGGCCCCTTTCAGCTCCTCCCTTATCAAACACCTATTTCACAGAGTTTAAGTAACAGGTCTAGTGAAACAAGCATTTGTCAATGCAGAATGTTGATTGCGTTGATACTTTGAGCTCGGTCAGTGCCCCTCTGTCACTCGCTCATTCTACTTCTCCTGGTGCTGCAGGCCGCTCTTTTGTACTGGGCTCCTGCCTGCATTGGCACCTTTTTCTGTCCACAAAGAAATCTGCAGTTGTCCCGACAGAGCTCAATTGAGGTGGCTCACTACCCCTCTCTCACTCGCTCATTCTGTTTCTCCTGGCACTGCAGGCTGCCCTTTTGCACTGGGCTCCTGCCTCTGTTGGTGGCTTTTTCTGCCCACTAAGAAATCTGTAGCAGTCCTGACACAGATCCATTGAGCTTGCTCACTCCCCCCTCTCACTTGCTCATTCCGTTTCTGCTGGTGCTGCAGGCTGGCCTGTTGTACTGGGCTCCTGCCCGCATTGCTGCCTTGTTCTGCCTACAAAGAAACTGCAGCAGTCATGATAGAGCTCCGTTAAGCTCACTCAGTCCCCCTCTTTCACTTGGTCATTGTGTTCTCCTTGCTCTGCAGGCTGTCCTTTTGTACTGGGCTTCTGCATGAGTTGGCACCCATTTCTGCCCACAAAGAAATCCACAGCGGTCCTGACAGAGCTCCAGTAAGGTCACTCACTTCCCCTGTCTCACTCGCTCATTCTGTTTCTCCTGGCGCTGCAGGATGCCCTTTTGTAGTGGGCTCCTGCCTCTGGTGGTGCCTTTTTCTGCCCACAAAGAAACCTGCAGCAGTCTGGACAGAGCTCCATTGACCTCACTCACTTCCCCTCTCTCACTCGCTCGTTCCGTTTCTGCTGGCCTGCAGGCTGCCCTTTTGTACTGGGCTCCTACCTGCATTGTTGCCTTCTTCTGCCCACAAAGAAATCTGCAGCAGTCAAGATAGAGTTCCATGGAGCTTTCTCACTCCTCCTCCTCTCTCACTCGCTTGTTCTGTTTCTCCTGCCACTGCTGGCTGCACTTTTGTACTGGGCCACTGCGTGTATTGCTGCCTTTTTCTGCCCACAAAAAAATCTGCAACACTCCAAAGTGAGCCTCGTTGAGCTCACTCACTCATTCTGTTTCTGCCTGTGCTGCAGGCTGTCCTTTTGTATGGGGCTCCTGCCTGCATTGCCGCCTTTTCCTGCCCACAAAGAAATCCACAGCAGTCACAATAGCTCTCGTTGAGCTCGCTTTACTGCCTGCATTGCCACCTTTTTCTGCCCACAAAGAAATCTGCTGCAGTCATGATAGACCTCCGTTGAGCTCACTTACTCTCCCTGTCCCTCTCTATCTCACTCGTTGTGTTTCTCCTGACAGTGCAGGCTGCCTTTTTGTACTGGGCTTCTTTGCCTGCATTGGCAGCTTTTTCTACCCACAAAGCAATCCACAGCTGCACTGACAGAGCTCCATTGAGGTTGTTCACTCCCCCATCTCACTCGCTCATTCTATTTCTCCTGGCGCTGCAGGCTGCCCTTCTGCAGTGGGTTCCTGTCTCTGTTGGTGCCTTTTTCTGCCCACAAAGAAATCTGCAGCAGTCCTGACAGAGCTCCGTTGAGCTCGCTTACTCCCCCTCTCTCACTCGCTCATTCCGTTTCTGCCTGTGCTGCAGGCTGGCCTTTTGTACTGGGCTCCTGTCTGCATTGCTGCCTTCTTGTGCCCACAAAGAAATCTGCAGCAGACACAATAGAGCTCCATTGGGCTTGCTCACTCCCCCTCTCTCACGTGCTTGTTCTGTTTCTCCCACCGCTGCAGGCTGCCATTTTGTACTGGGCTCCTGCCTGCGTTGGTGGCTTTTTCTGCTACAAAGAAATCTGCAGCACTCCCAACACAGCTCTGTACAGCTCGCTCACTCCCCCTCTCTCACTTGGTCATTCCATTTCTGCCGACACTGCAGGCTGTTCTTTTGTACTGGGCTCCTGCCTGTGTTGCCGCCTTTTCCTGCCCACAAAGAAATCTGCAGCAGTCACAATAGACCTTCGTTGAGCTCGCTCACTCCCCCTCTCTCACTCTCTCATTGTGTTTCTCCTGGTGCTGCAGGCTGCCCTTTTGTACTGGGCTCCTGCCTGCATTGGCACCTTTTTCTTCCCACAAAGAAATCCGCAGCTGTCCCTACACAGCTCTGTTGAGGTCGCTCACTCCATCTGCCTCTCTTGGTCATTCTGCTTCTCTTGGCACTGCAGACTGCTCTTTTGTACTGGGCTCCTGCCTCTGTTGGCACCTTTTCCAGTCCACAAAGAAATCTGCAGCAGCCCTGACAGAGCTCCGTTGACCTAACTCACTCCCCCTCTCTCACTTGCTCATTCCCTTTCTACCCACGCTGCAGGCTGGCCTTTTTTACTGGGTTCCTGCCTGCATTGCCACCCTTTTTTACCCAGCTGTTTTGTTCATTAGGAGGTGTGAAAAAATGGCAGTGTTGAAAATGTGGCGTGAAAATATTACAAATTTGCGAACTTACAGGGGTGCATGGAAACTGCACAATGCTCGTTCGCAACACAGTCATTTTATGGAGTTTCATCACAAAATTTTCAACATGGGCATTTTAGGACCTCTGCTCATGAACAGTGTCAGAGTGATTTTCTTAATGTGTCCTGAACACTGATTTCCCACAGCGACCGTGCAATTGTGAGCAGGAAGATGGAAAACACATTTCAGCCAGGATGTGAAAAATGACAGCTGCACTGTTCATAAGGAGGTGTGGAAAAATGGCAATGTTGAAAATCTGGAGTGAAAATATTACAAAGTTGCGAAGGTACGAGTGTGCGTGGAAACTGGGCAATGCACGCATGTAACACACTCATTTTATGGACTTTCATTACCAAATTTTCAATATAGACATGTTAGGACCTCTGCTAGTGAACAGTGTCACTGTCATTTTCATAATGTGTCCGAACATGGATTTCCCACAGCGACCACGCTATTCTGTGCCGGAACTACGAAAACACATTTCGGCCAGGATGTGAAAAATGACAGCTGTACAGTTCATAAAGAGGTGCAGAAGAATGGCAATGTTGAAAATCTGGAGTGAAAATATTATTAATTCGCGAAGTTACGAGCATGCGTGCAAACTGCACAAATCATGCTCGTAACAATCATTTTATGGAGTATTGTCACCAAATTTTCAACATAGGTATTTTAGGACCTCTGATCATGAACAGTGCCACTGTCATTTTCTTAATCTGTACTGAACACTGATTTCCCACGGCGACCGCACTATTCCGTGCTGGAAGAGTGAAAACACATTTTGACCAGGATGTGAAAAATGACAGCTATACTGTTCACAAGGAGGTGTGAAAAAATGCCAATGTTGAAAATCTGGCATGAAAATATTGCAAATTCGTGAAGTTATGAGCGTGCATAGCAACTGCGCAACGCACGCTTGTAAAATAGTCATTTTTTTAGATTTTTTCCACCAAATTTGCAACATAGACTTTTTAAGAGCCCACCTCATGAACACTGGCACTGTCATTTCATTAATCAGTTCCGAAAGTGGATTCCGTGCAGTGACCGCGAAATCACCTTTCAGGGCAGAATAACATCATGACAGTGGCAGAATTCATGAGGAGGGGGTCCCAAAAACTCCACGTTGAAACTTTGGTGCCATAATTCCAAAAAATGCCTGAGATATGCAGCAAAGTTGGAAAACCCCTATTTATTCCATTATACAGCTTACCAGCATTTCCTCAGTTCGCGGTCGGCTTTGAAGAGTGCAGACGTGTTCCTGGTCCACTGAAGATCGTCGCACCAGACTCCAGAGGTAAGTATGTGGTGAGAGGGGTGTGGGGAGGCAGGGTGCACAGTGGGTGGGTGTGGGTTGTGGGAGGGGCAGGAGACCGCAAAACCGTTTTATTTTTCCACAGGTTAAAAAAAAAAAATCGCAGAACTTTTTTTTTACAGGGCATGTTGCGCTGGGTGGGCTCCCAGCGTGCCAGCAGGTCATTTTTTGGGGGCAGTTGTAGCCGATGGGGATTGGGCACCCCTGTAGGCACAAAGGGGGTGTGCAAGAGCTGAGGGGGATTGGGCACCCTCGTGGCACAAATCTACTGGGTGTTTGTGGGGGGGGCATTATGCCAATGGGGAGTGGGCTCCCCCATCGGCACATGAAACTGGGAGGGTGGGACATATTGCCGATGGGGACTGGGCTCCCCCATCAGCAACATTGAAGTACAGAGCAGGGGCATTGAAGCCGACGGGGATTGGGGAAGCTGTGAGGGGACAGAAATAATAAATCTAACCAGTAAGCCACTCACAATTTCAAAAACATCCTTACTCTCAAGGTGGCTTAATTTTGTTTCATCAGCAAATGCATTGTCCTGCTGATCATGGTACTAATGGCTGGCAAAGCACTCTCAGCACATGTGTGTGACATCACAGTGCGAAGGAGAGTTGGAGCAGTTACTTTTCCTTTCCTCCACAAAGACTCACTTACCTAACTTCGTGCTATGCTGCCTGCTTTTAATTTTTAGTTCTATCTAGTCTGACAGACTCTGCACTAAATAAGATGTTGCTTTTGTGGCTAAGAAGGGTCTTGTGGCTGCAGGACACATAAAATGGTTAAATCCATCACTGGTAGTCGATTAATGGGTGGGTGAGCAGCTGAGCCAGCTTGGCAGGGGAAAAGTTCTCTGCTTGTTGGATGGTGATAGGAGTGGCTTGCTCCTCTGAGCGCCACAAAGTTTCCACCCAGCAAGCAGAGAACACATTCACAATCAGCCTGACTGATTATGTCCTGTCACTGCCAATCCAAGTTCTCAGTCACCCATCAGATACAGCATAGTTCATCCTCTGCTCTGCTAACACATTTTAACTGCCATAGTGGGACATCTCACTGCTCATATTCTCATAGCCTTAAGAAGGTTTTAAAATGTATTGTTGATTCTCGTCAGTGCTACTTAAAAGCAAATAATACCAGTTTGCTGTATTTTGCCTTGTGGTGTTTTTCTGATGACTCGCTTCTGCTGAAGTCCAAGAAACATTGCCAGAAACATAGCTAAATCTCATTTCTTTAAGTACCATACATGCATTCAAACACAAGTCTACAGCACAGAAAGCCTAGAGTATTAAAGCACTACATCAATTTAGCCCCCAGCTCATTCTTTGATCCTTGCATTGTTTTGCTTCATGTTTTCCCTGTCTGGTTGAGAATTTGTACCATGTCAAGTAAGGTCTATCTGCACATACATCTGTCATGTACATCTGTCATGGACAGACTCATAACCACTACAGCTGTAACACCCACATATGTTTGCTAGCTCTGCTATTCAGAAAAAGAACAACATTACCCAGGAGATATTGTAAGTGCCTGAAGAATCAAGATTTCTTTAAAATAGAAGGCTATGTGCACATTCTGAAATTTGGCAGTCATGACATGCTATCTCTCAAACATTGCCCTCAACACAGGATCATTAGAGTTTATAATGTAATTGTCTGTTTTGGAAAATTGGCTCCTTCTAGGCTAGTCTTCAGTGGACACATTAGCTTTCCAGACACAAAAGTATCTTTTAAAACTAAAAAAGTTGCTAGAGTGGGATTATTTTGAGGCTCCTACGTTTCAACCCAGAATATTCTCATATATATATATATATATATACACATACACACATACACATACATATATATATATATATTTTTTTTTCTTTTCTTTGCTTCAGTATTGCATCCATTGTACTAGTTCTCTATGGGTCCAGTACTGGCTTCATCATATTGAAAGTACGACAGTGTCTCTAAACTCATACTTATTTTGCTTTTTCATCTTGGGCTGCAAACATTAAGATGGCTAGAATCCAATAAACTGTACTGCCTGTATCAGAAAGAATGCTGGATGTATCAGTGTTCTACAGGTGTGTTAGGAAGCACATGATCTGCAGGATATAAGTCACCCATGATAGATAGATAGATAGATAGATAGATAGATAGATAGATAGATAGATAGATAGATAGATAGATGGATAGATAGATACTGTCTGTAGATAGACAGATTGACATATAGATAGATAGATAGATAGATTGTTACTATCTGTAGATAGATAGATAGATAGATAGATAGATAGATAGACAGATGGATAGCGCGATAGATATAGAAAGAAAGAAAGAAAGAAAGAAAGAAAGAAAGAAAGAAAGAAAGAAAGAAAGATTGGTAAATTTGATATACAAGGACATAAACTTATAGAAACATAGACGCTGATGGCAGATAAGGACTGCTTGGCCCACCCAGTCTGCACATTTCCTATCTATTGGATAAGCTGCAGATCATAGTTAACCAACAGCCTATTTCCTCCTACCCCCCACTAAATTGCCTTATGTCTGTCCCATGCATTCTTGAATTCCCCCACTGTTTTTGACCTCACAATCTCCTCAGGAAGGGCATTTCATGCATCCACCACCCTATCTGTGAAAAAATACTTCTTCACATTGCCCCTGAGCTGTTTCCCCTCTATTTTCAAACTGTGCTACTTATTCTTGTACCTCTCTTTTTCTGAAAGATGCTATCCTCTTGGACTTTGTTGATTCCTGTGAGGTACTTGAAAGCTTCTGTCATGTCCCCCCCTCCTTTCCTCGAGGGTATACATATTAAACTTCTTTAGTCTTCCTATATATGGTTTTTGGCACAGACCATGCACCATTTTAGTTGCCCTCCTCTGGACTGCCTCCATCCTGTCTATGTCCTTGTGGAGATGGGGTCTCCAGAACTTGTCACAGTACTCCAGATGGGGTCTCACCAACTGTCTGTACAGAGGGATGACAACTTCCTGTTTTCTACTAGTGATGCCTCTCCCTATGCATCCCAGTATCCCCCAGCCCTCCTAACTGCCTTCTCACATGCCTGCCTACCTTTAGGTCATCTGATATGACTACCCCCAGGTCCCTTTCCATTTTTGTTTTTGTTAGTACCCCCCCACACTGTGTACTCTTGCACTGGTTTCTTGTTTCCCAGGTGACTTATGAAGTGGCTTTAGCCCCATGATGAGTTTATTTATTTAGCTTTTGTTTACAAGGTAAGCACAGTAGACAGTCAGGTGCCTATTTTCAGGTGCAACCTGGAAGAATTACAAGGTACATGCAAAACAGAACAGGGTCCAGGCACAGCATTCAACACTGGACAGTTGGGTACAGGTTAAACATTATGAGGTCAAAGCATGGCAATCAATAGAGTACAGACAATAACTAAGCATGACAATCAACAAGGAACAGTCAAGAAAATAACATCAGATAGCAGCTGGGGAGGTAGTCTGTGACGCTTGGCCAGCTGGTTATGATTGTTCTATGATATTTGTAATATAAAAATAATAGGTGATTGTCTCTGATAAGACAGCCCGTGCTTATGGGTGCCCCCCCAGGTTACAGTGACAAGTGACCTGAAACCAGGTGGTAATTAAAAGACTAGCAAGACTTAATTAAGTGTCTCCTGTTTTTTTGTCTTAATTAGAACTGACCCATCTGCCAGGATATAGGGCTCATAAACTTTTATGATGTCTTAGAGGAAAAACATTTTATACCAACCTGCTGTGAAAAGTTGTAAAATATTTGACCTGCCTTGGGAACAGGAAACCACACAAGATCAAAGAAAACAATGCTTAATTAAGGAGTCATATTTAGCAAGTGGAGTTTTTGCTGATGTCACCTTATTTAATATAGCTCCTGATAGGACATTCTGTTTGTATTTTTTTTATATTCTAAAAGGAGGAGCTAGATGACTCACAGAAGGGGAGTGGAGAGACACAATTTAAACTGAATACTGTGTCTGAACTTTGTTGACATATTATTTTGGGGCTTCCTAGAGGAACTATCTAAGGCACTTAGAGGTAATACATTAGATAGAAAAGATCTAAATAGTTTTGTAGGAGTTTGTCTGTAGTTTTCCTTGTTTTGTTATGTGATAGTATGCTTTTTGATATATTGTTCTGTGTTTACATTTTACATATTTGTATCCATTTTAGTAAACCTTTTATTTAAAGGACTGCCTGGGTGTTTTCAAATTCTTTTTTTTTTTTTTTTGCATGTGACGTATAGATGGTTAAGTTTGACAACTGTTAAAAAGCTTAATGGTGTTACTAAACTGGGAAAAGGTAAGAATATACCTAAGGTCTTTCATAGAGTTTTAAGAGTTCATTTTGGAAGCCTGGCTGGGTGCCCCCTGGCATAAGATTGTACCGCAATCCTGAAGAGGGTACGAATCTGCACCTGTACATTGGGTACGCTAACAAAAGTTTCACAGTTTGAATTCCCCCAGATCTTGAGACTAAAGATGATTCAGACCCACAAGCAGACAGGAGATTTACCTTGTCTGTACCTGTTCACATTACTGTGCTCAGAGGTTGGCACTGTGGAAACTGAGGGCCTGACCTGCTGAGTGCATTTGTGACAGATTTGGTTGGCAGTGGTGCGGATAAATTTGGTAACACAAGCTTTAACTGTTCAGTGTGTCAGCTTAATACTGCCAGGTCACTTGCAAAATAAGGCAGTGATTTATTTTTAAAAAGGAAATAAAACTATATCATTTTGCTTACAGTCAAGTTCCTACCTGTTTTATTTTTTTTTCTAATGTGCAAGTTAGAGTAGCCATAGTTAGGGAAGAAGATGGCTTCCAACTACAGTGGGTACACTAAAGACTACTTGAAGCAGTTGTTCAAGGAGATAGGAGTCCTGCATGAGGTGAGAGCCAGCAAGCAGAACCTCATGGATGCCCTCATAGCAGTGATGCCCAGAGCACTGAGTTGCAGACTGTGACTATAAAAGACCAGACCTTGGGTGTGAAGGAGCTAGCGGACAGTGCAGCACCCAGATCTGGTGAGGAGGACAGCAGGGCCAGGCAAATGAAGGGCCACAGCAGCAGGGGAAGATCACCAGCATTCTGGAGCCAGAAGCAATCAGGCTGCAAACTGAGTTGTGCAGAATGGAGCTGGAGTTCTAGAGAGATGCTGAGTGAGAGAAATGAGCTGCAGAGGAGAAGAGGGAGCAAGAACAGCAAGAAGCTGATGGTGAAGAGTGTGAGCACCAGTGAGCTGCAGAGGAGAAGAGGCAGTGAGAACAGTGAGAGGCTGACCATGAAGAGTGTGAGTACCAGAGGTGACATGAACTGGAGAAGCTATGACTCCAACCACCAGCACCAGAGCAGGAAAGTGGTTTGGGTTTAACTGGAGCTACAGGACTGGGGTACAAATTGAATTCCAAATTGATAGCTGAATTTAAAGAGGAGGAAGATATGGATGACTTTTTAAATTCCTTTAAAAAAGTTTGTATTCAGGTAAAAATTCCTAGAGGGTCCTGGAGCTTCCAGCTATCCCCACTACTTACCGGGAAAGCTCGGGATGCATTGGGTCAAATGGACAATGAGGAAAGTAATGATTACAGCAAACTTAAAGCTGCACTTTAAAAAAAAGTTTGCTTTAACTGCAGAACTGCATACAGTGCTAAATTCTGTAAGCTCAGGAGAAGCCCTGACATGAGCTATGAGGAGCTAGCCATGAAACAATGTCAATGTTTTAAACATTGGTGGGAGGGAATTGAAGCAAACTCTGTAGATAAAATTGAAAATGCTATTTTGTTAGAATAGTTTTTTGGGGCATGCCCAGCTGAGCTGAAAACCTGGCAGGAGAACCAAGATCCTAAAACAGTGCAAGAGGCTGCTGAACTCTTGGACCACTATGACAAGAACAGACCTGCTCTGAGAGTGAATAGGGCAGGTGTGGCAGTGCAGAAAGGGAAAAGCATGCCGTCAGGGCAGCTAAAACCAAAGTTGGGTTTATAAAGAAACTGGACATATTGCCAGACAGTATCCCAAAAGGATGAGCAATATGCAGAATGGGGCTAAGAAATAAGTGGGTTGTCTGTGTGTCCCTGGAAGCATGCCTGTGAACATGAGGTAACACATGCACCCAGTCACGGTGAATGGTGTACAGACTCAAGGTTTAAGGGACACAGGGGCATCCCTAACATTGGTAAAAGGGGATCTGGAAGAGCTGGTCAGCTTATACCCAATGAATTTGTAACTATACAAGACTTTACTGGTGAGAAGAAAACTTTGCAACTCACTAGTGTTCTCCTAGACTGGGGTGAAACAAGGGTAACTGTGCAACAGGTGGCTGTAGTCAAAACTTTAGCAGTTGATGTCATCCTTGGCAACAATCTCAAACAGAGGATGGTGTGTGCAGTTACCCGTAGCCAAGCGTCAAGGGCAAATTGTAGTTCCCTGGACCCCACAGAAGCCATTGTGAAACCACTAGGAGGCTGGTTCCCCAGCCTGTGTCTCCTGATATGGAGACTAATGAAAAGGGAGTAGAAACTTCCCCAGCAGCAGTTAGCCACACAGTTATGGTGGATTACTCCAAAGAAGGAGGGGTGACCCATTGTCAGAGGGTTAGGGATGACAGTGATCCTGAGTGCCCTGATGCTAGTGCTAGGGACCCTAGTTTAGAGACTGAAGGGGACCTGTCCCATGCCTTGAGAATGTGTAAGGAGTTTGCATCTGCTCATAAAAGTGACCCTAGTCTAGAGAAGCTGAGGGCTTGGGCAGACTCTGACAGAGCACAGGGAGATGACGGTAAACATAAAGTTTATTGGGAAAATGGACTAATGTATACTCAGGCTGTGAAGACAGAAGGAGGTGTAATAGGCAGGCAGCTTGTCATTCTCCAGGGGTACTGTGAGCAGTTGCTCAAGATTGCACATGATATTCCCTTGTCTGGTCATCTGGGAATTGTATGCACTATGCAGCAGTTGGCCCAGAATTTCTATTGGCCCAACTTCACCCAGCAGGTGAAGGAGTATTGCAGGGCCTGTCACCGGTGCAAAGAACTAGGGAAGGCAGGTAAGAAAACCCAAGCCATACTAATTCCATTGCCCATAGTGCAGGAGCCATTCCAGAGAGTGGGAATGGATATTGTGGGGCCTTTAAATACCCCCAGCTCCTCTGGGAAGAGGTTCATCCTGACTGTGGTGGATTATGCCACCTGGTGTCCAAAGGCAGTCACCATATCCTCACTGAGGACAGACAAACTGGCAGATGCCTTACTTGGGATTTTCTCCCATGTTGGGTTTCTGCAGGAGGTTATCACCGATTGAGGGGGTTCCTTCATGTCAGACTTGATGAAATGTTTCTGGGAGAAGTGTGAGGTGGTGCAGAGGTGCATGACACCTTATCACCCGCAAGCCAATGGGCTTGTGGAAAGATTTAACAGTACCCTGAAGTTAATACTCCAAGTGTTTGCTGAACAGCATGGGAGAGACAGGGAGAAATACCTTCCCCCACCTGTTGTTTGCATACAGAGAGGTGCCCCAAGAGTCGGCAGGATTTTCCCCCTTCAAGCTCTTATATGGATGCCAGGTACATGGCCCCTAGACTTGATCCGGGAGGACTGAGAAGGCAAGCATGCCACCCAGGGAACTCCTATAGTGGGTTACATTCTTAGGTTTAGGGAAAGGCTGAAGGAGCTTATGGGGACAGCCCAGAGCAACATAGCAGCTGCCCAACAGAAAGAAAAAGTGTGGTAAGACCACAGAACCAGAGCTCGATTGTACACGGTGGGTCAGGAAGTCACATGGTCCTTATTCCACTCCAGAAAAGCAAGCTGCAGGCTGAGTGGGCAGGACTGTACAAAGTGGTTAGAAAGGTAAATGACATGAACTATATCATAGAGTTACCTGACAGAAGACATACACAAAGAATGTACCATGTCAACATGATGAAGCCATATGCTAATAGGGCTGACCTGGTGTTGCAGCATGTAGTCCTGGGGAGGGGATGGATGAAGAAGACCCCTTTCTGGACTTGCTGGAAGAAAGCATGTGGGAGTCCTCTATGGAGGCAGTTAAATTGTCACCCCAACTGGTCCTGGACAAGATCCAGGAAGTAAGGGAGGTTTTAGTAGACTTTGCCCCACTGTTTAGTGCCAAGCCTGGACTAACCCCCTAAATGATGCACAATGTAGAGACAGGGACAGGGACACAGATGCCCATATGGTGGACAGCATATCAGGTGTCAGAGGCTGTCCAAAAAGGCATTAGGAGGGTAGTGGAGGAAATGCTGGATTTAGGGGTAATCCAGAGATCCCACAGCCCCTGGACCTCACCTGTAGTCCTTGTGCCTAAGTCAGATGGCTCTACTTATTTCTGTATGGACTATCATGGACTGAGTGCAGTCATGAATTCAGATGCCCACCCGATGCCCCGAACAGATGAACTCCTGGACAAGTTGGGAGGGGGTGACATACTGTGCAACTATTGACCTGACAAAGGGGTATTGGCAGGTTGCGTTAACTGACAAAGCTAGGGAGAGGTCGGCCTTCATCACTCGAATAGGCTTATTTGAATATAAAGTAATGCCTTTTGGAATGAAGAACGCCCTGGCCACTTTCCAAAGGTTGGTGAACCACATGTTAAATGGTGCTGAGGAGTATGCCATGGCGTACCTGGATGACATTGTCATCTTTAGTGCCAGCTGGGAGGAACACCTGTCCCACCTTAGGGAAGTGTTGGGCAGGATACAGAGCACCTGGATCACTGTCAAAGCTGAGACGTGCCCAGGTGGCCATGGCTGAAGTGGCATATCTCGAGCATGTTGTAGGCTGGGGACAGCTCCGTCCTAACCAAGTAAAAATAGAGGTGATCAAGGCATGGCCCAGACCAGAAATGCATAAACAGGTCAGAAGTTTTCTAGGGACAGCAGGGTACTATAGGAAATTTGTACCCAATTACAGTACCCTGGCTGCTCCCCTATCTGACCTGGTAAAGAAAAGGATGTCTAAGAAAATTACCTGGGAACCAGCCTGTGAAAAATCCTTTACCAAACTGAAGGAGCCACTGTGTAGTGCTCCTATATTGATAAGTCCTGACTATAGCAGATCCTATATAGTCCAGACTGATGCCTCAGATGTGGGTATTGGGGTGGTACTGAGCCAGACATCCAACCAAGGGAAGGATCACCCTGCAGTGTACCTCAGTAAAAAGTTACTTCCCAGGGCGCAGACTTACTCTACTGTGGAAAAAGAGTGTCATGCCATAGTGTGGGCCCTAAAGAAGTTAGAGTCATACTTACATGGGCAGCATTTTGAGGTACAAATGGACCACAACCCCCTGGTTTGGCTGACACAAATGGGAAAAACTAATGTTAGACTATTAAGATGGAGTCTTGCCTTGCAAGGGTATGACATCTTACACACGTCTGGAGCAACCAATCAGAACACAGATGGCTTATCGCATCTATATGAGGAGTGAAATGACTTAGGAAGCTCATCCCATGCAGGGGATTGAGCCCCCAAATTCAGTCTAGGTGGGGAGGACTGCGACGCTTGGCCAGCTGGTTATGATTCGGTGACCGGGCCTTCGGCGCTT
Organism: Neoceratodus forsteri; assembly: GCA_016271365.2. NCBI lineage: Eukaryota > Metazoa > Chordata > Ceratodontiformes > Ceratodontidae > Neoceratodus > Neoceratodus forsteri. Next base: position 93,467,061 of record CM028136.1, read on the forward strand.
ATGCGCCTAAACTGTGGAATTCCCTTCCCGCTAACACTCGCTCCTCCCCCTCCCATCAGTGCTTCAAAGCCTCCCTCTGGGGCCTGCTAAAATTGGTCTCCTCTTCTCTTTTCTTCCCTCTTCGACCCCCCTAGACTAACTGGGGCAGCTGCGACTCTCAATATAAAAACCCTGCTCAACTATAGTGAGGACAAGTATCCTGACACTGAATGCACTTTGCCTGCTGGAGAGCTCTTCACTGTCTGATGTATACTAAGCTTTGAGAACTATCTCTACCCTACTGTTCATGTATAAGCGCACCCATCTGTGACTTTGGAAGACCCTAGATGCATAATACTGTTTGTCTATGCCTGATCTCATATGTTCTTCTATTCTGCCTGTATGTTTATGCCTGATATATTATCCAGATGTTACTGTATTGTACCTTGATTTTGCTTGTATGTTCCTACTATGTACACTGCCTGTATGTTCCCCCAATGTGCCTTGCAATCTCCCGGGTCGCACCTGAAAATAGGCACTTAGCATCTTTCGGATGAGACATTAAACCGAGGTCCCATCTGCCTGGATTGGTGGTAGTTCAAGTGGATGTTAAAGATCCCATGGCACTTATCGAAAAGAGTAGGGGAATTTCCTCGGTGTCCTGGCCAAATTTCCCTCATTTCATTAAAAATACCACCAACAGCTTAATCTGGTTCAAAGTCAGTTGGTATTCATCTGTATCCCCTTCCCCCAGGTCGTGCCTGAAAATAGGCAGGATTTGTCTAGTGCACTTACCCGGTCAACAAAAACTAAATAAATAAATAAAAATAAATAAATAGTGTGCTTACCTGGTAAACAAAAGCAAATAAATAAATAAATGATTGTTCTATGATATTTGTAATATAAAAATAGTAGGTGATTGTCTCTCATAAGGCAGCCTGTGCCTATGGGTGCCCCCCCCCAGTTACAGTGACAAGTGACCTGAAACCAGAAGATAATTAAGAAACTAGAGATACTTTATTAAGGGTCTCCTGTTTTTCTGTCTTAATTAGAACTGACCCAGCTGCCAGGATATAGGTCTCATAAACTGTTATGACGTCTTAGAGGAAAAACATGTTATACCAACCTGGTGTTAAAGTTGTAAAATCTTTGACCTGCCTTGGAAACAGGAAACCACACAAGATCAAAGAGAAAAATACTTAATTAAGGAGTCATATTTAGCAAATGGAGTTTTTGCTGATGTCACCTTATTTAATATACCTCCTGATAGGACAGCCAGTTTGTATTTTTTTTTATATTCTAAAAGGAGGAACTAGATGACTCACAGAAGGGGAGTGGAGAGACACAGTTTAAACTGAATACTGTGTCTGAACTTTGTTGACATATTATTTTGGGACTCCCAAGAGAAACTAACTAAGGCACTTAGTGGTATCATTAGATAGAAAATATCTAAATACTTTGGTAGGAGTTTATCTGTAGTTTTCCTTGTTTTCTTTATGTGATTGTATGCTTTTTGATACATTGTTCTCTACATTTTACATATTTTTATCCATTTTAGTAAATCTTTTATTTAAAAGACTGCCTGGGTGTTTGCAAATTCTTTTTTTGCATGTGACTCATAAATGGTTAAGTTTGAAAACTGTTCAAAAGCTTGATGGTGTTACTAAACTGGGAAAAGGTAAGAATATACCTTAGGTCTTTTATAGAGTTTTAAGGGTTTGTTTTGGAAGCCTGGTTGGGTGCCCCCTGGCATATGATTGTATCATAATTCCTGAAGAAGGTATGAATCTGCGCCTGTACATTGTGTATGCTAGTATAAGATTCACAGTTTGAATCCCCCCAGATCTTGAGACTAAAGGTGATTCAAACCCACAAGCAGACAGGAGAGTTACCCTGTCTATTACCTGTTCACATTACTGCCCTCAGAGGTTGGCACTGTGGAAGCAGAGGGCCTGACCTGCTGAGTGCATTTGTGACAGGATGGGGTACCCAGTTAGTATATGCAAGGGGCATAGAGTAGTGATACAGGAGCAGCAAGGGAGGGGAGACATTTGAAGAGCTGTTCCAAGAGGAGGGGGCATGTGAGAACACCCCAAGACTGCTAGCCTGGCAGGGGACAAATTAACCCTTACAGGGTGTAGCAGAGTAAATTAAGTGTGAAGCAGGAGGTGATGACTTGGGCATCAGGCAAGGCAGGCACAGGAGCACAGTGATCAACAGCGTTAAATCCCAGCCCATGAGGCAGCCGCCCAGAGACCAAGAGTCACTGGTCCCACCACAGAAGGAGGGGCACTAGAAGCAGGAGCAGGCAGATGCTTGCTTCAGGTGTCCCCAGAGGGAGGACCTGAAGCTGGTGTGTGTGAGGGAGCATCTTTTACCTGGGTAGGGAGGAGGTTCCATGTTCAGGGGTGAGGGCAGCAAAGGCCATTTATTTCTAAGTATAGCAGCCTTACTTATGTTTTACTTTATATCATACATTTGGGTGGTTATTTTAGTTTTGATCACAAGTACATATACAGGGAAAGTGTATACAGGGGAATAATTGCTAACCACATCTATGGGAAAAGTCCCATGTAATATATCTACATATATATATATATATATATATATATATATATATATATATATTTATATTTATTCATGACAAAAACTCTGTTTAATGCATCAGTTAGGGTTGCTCCACAGCAACAAAAGCAAGAAATTCGGTGTTAGGGTTGAAAGCTCTCTGCACCCCCCAGCTCAGCCAACCGGCATCGGGTGATTGGGTTCGCTCGGCGCCTCAACTCTCACCCCATCACATGTAAACAAGCTGAGGTATAGGAGAATGGGGTGAGAGTTGGGACCAATGAGCCCAATGCACACCCCAATGCCGGTTGGGTGGTGGGCTGGGGGTGCAAGGGGGGTTTTCAACCCTAACACCAAATTTCCTTGCTTTTGTTGCTGTGGAATGACCCTAACTAATGCATTAAAGGGAGTTTGTTGCCATGAATTTCCCTTCTTTTTGAGAAAGAGGACTATAAATAGTGAATAGAATGCAGTGGTGAAGGGCCCCGTGCTCCCACCACGTGATGTGTAGTGACATAGTAAAGGTAACTGCAATGCAAATGCAAGCACTAACGGTTACACACATGGTGCTGCAAACGTAAAAGGTAACGCAAATGTTAATAAAAACACAAGTTCAAAGTGATGGCAAAGCGAGCAGTGACACAAACGGAGATGCAAGCGTGTACATAAACGCAACTGGTAATGCACACAATCACAGTACCACTACTGTAAATGGAAATGTTAAGTGTTACAGCAACAGTAACGCCAAAGGGAACAGAAACGGAAAAGCAAACAGAAGTGCGTATGGAAATGCAAAACGTAACGCGCACGGTCACGGTACCACAATTGCAAATGCAAATGGTAATGGTAGCAGCAACAATAATGCCAAAGGAAACAGAAATGGAAATGCGAATGCAAGCACATACAGAAACACAAACTGTAACGTGCACGGTCACGGTACTGCAATTGTAAATGAAATGGTAATGGTAAAAGCAACAATAACTCCAAAGGAAACAGAAATGCAAGCGTGTACAGAAACGCAAACCATAACGCGCATGGTGACAGTACCGCGGTTGTAAATGCTAATGGTAACGGTAACAGTAACAATAACTCCAAAGAAAACAGAAACGCAAATGCAATCGCAAGCACGTAAGGAAATGCACACTGTGACACGCATGGTGACGGTATGGCAATTGGAAATGAAAATGGTAATGTTAACAGTAGAAATAACGGGCAGTAAATAGAAACACGTAATACAAGTGGTTACACAAATGAGAACGAAAGGGTAATGCACATCGTATGCATACAGGAATGGTAATGCAAACGTTACGGAAACACAAGTGGGAACAGTAAGTGTAATAGTAATGGAAGCATTACCAATTCTGTATTTTGCTCCAACAGCTGTATAGAAACACAGTGTGTAGAAAGAATGTATGCATATAATGGGTCTCAGAGCAGAAAATGAGCTGTTGAATACTAAATTGTTGATATGGTCTCAGGAACCTAGATGACGAGAAGAAAGATGCAATTCTACATGATCTCATGACTTCTCGGGATAGGTTTTCATTGAATGCATAGCCCAGTAGGGGCTGTGCGCTTCTGCATGATGAAAATTCCGATCTTGCACTATTTTATAGATACGAGCTCAAAGGCGCGGTGTACGCCATCTTGTTAGTCTATGGGGAAAAATGCCAACTTCGGAGCACTGTAACTTGGCATCTGTGAAATATTTTTTCACCAAGCCACCAAAAGACATATCTGTGAGATGTTGGCTGCCTTCCCTCCAAATTTCAGCCCAAAAGATGGAACCGTTCTTTCGCAGCAGGGTAGCAAAGAATTCCTATAATTTTGGCCATAGTCTGGAAAAGTAGTGTCGCAATTTGCAAAAGCTTTCGCTAAAATTTGAGAAAGTGTCGCAGGTGCGACACTACTTTTTCCAGAAATTTGAAAAACACATTTCTGGGGTGTTTAACCCCAAAATAAATACATGGTTAGCATCCTGAGGGTCTGACTAGGTGAACACAAAAAGAATTGTGTTCCTAGAGGGTCCCAATTTTAAATGCCAAGCATTTTTATGATCAGTAGCTGAAAACAAAATGGCAGATTTGCGACATTACTAGGGCCATTTGCGACACTAAAAAGTGCATTTGCGAAAGTGTTGAACTTTTTGTTCACTTTTCCCATTGACTTATAATGGAAACTTGTTTTTTGAATAACTTTTGAACTGTTTAATATTTTTTCATGAAATCTTTAAAAGGCACATTGGGGACCCTGGCCGCACATTCCCTGAAGTTTTCAGATCGGTCACACAAACCATGCGATCTGTAGGCATGAGCGAAGAATTTGCAAAAAAGCTTAATTACACACACGGACATTGCTTAATAACTCCACAGCCATATATCCTACCTGTATGAAAGTTGGCAGATCCCAAGATCTATAGTGCCTCCTTCTCGCATGCCTGTCAAATTTCCTGTGTATATCCGTTGAATGGTGGCAAAGTTATTAAGGTGCAAAATTTCACCCTTTAACCTTAAAAATGCTACTCAGCTGTAACTATGGTAGCTATGGTAGCACTACCGTACATAATATATATATATATATATATATATATATATATATATATATATATATATATTTTATATATATATATATATATATATATATATATATATATATATATATGTTCATTGCAGAAAACTTTGTTAATGCATCAGTTAAGTTGATAGCACAGCAACAAAAGTATGGAAATGTGGCGTTAGGGTTACCCTCTACCTCCCACCCCACCCTCCCTCCCCTCCACACACCAACTGATGTTGGGGTGTGCCATGGGGTTGTCAGGTTCAACTCTCACCCCATTCCATGTGTAAGAAAGATGACATGCTACAGTATAGGAGAATGGGGTGAGAATTAGATCTGATGACTCCATGGCACACCCCAACATCAGTTGGTGTGTGAAGGATGGGGGTGGGGTGGTAGGGGTAACCCTAACATCACATTTCCATACTTTTGTCACTGTGCTATCAACCCTACCTGATGCATCAGTGAAGTTGTTTGCAATGAATTTCCCTTCTTTCTGAGAAAGTATAGTGTAACTGGTAACTGGCATGTGTTTGTGGGAGCATGGGCCCTCTGGGCCCTGCGCTCCCTTCACATTGCCCATTTTTTTGCATAATGGTATGCATCTGTGGGAGTTCAGGCCCTCTGGTTCCCGTGCTCCCACTTACACATAAGTACGGAGTCATACAGCAGCCCCATAGTATTGAAAAGGAACCCTTGTAGCACTTATATGGCAATATCTCAGTAACCATAGCAACTATGGAAAAAAATTCCACTGCAGTTATAATCATGTCTTCAAAACCTACATGCGTGCTATGTCCACTTAAACTGCTGGTAGCGAAAAATCTGTATCTCAAATTGTTTTCGAGATATGGGAGCCAAAAGGCGCCGTGGGTACCACAATGCTATCCTATAGGAAATTTTTCAGTTTGGGAATTCTGTAACTATGGGCCTGTTGAATGTTTTGGGACCAAACCACCAAAAGACACAACTGTGGGATCAGGGCTTGCCACCCTGCATATTTCAGCACAAATGCACAATCCACCTTGGCACAATGAAATGACAAAGAAAACAACACATGGGGCAATGTTTTCGTGCATTGTTTTCACAACAACAAAAATGTTTTCATGACACCCCTATACCTTATAACAAAATCTTTTCATACACAAACAAATGTTTTCGTGAAAATTTTCACAGTTTACATATGATTTTTCCCATAGGCTAAACTGGGACGTGAAAAACGTCCATAACTTTTGAATGGATTAATATTTTTTCACCAAATCTTCAAAATGCACCACTTTAACCTGGGCCACATATACACATGCACATTTGAATCCAAACAGACACATTTTTCAGTCAGTTAAGCCTGATGAAAAACTCACAAAAGTTGAGGATTTTTCACATTTTCGATACTCTGCAGTTCTGCAGCCGTACATCTGACCAAAAAAAAAAAAACTTTCCAGATCCAGAGAGCTATGGTTGGATGCCATGCATACACAATTTCAGGCAAATAAGACAAATGGTTAAAGAGTTATTAAAGTGCAGACTTTGGGGTTTAACATAGAAGTGACCTGCCAACCCTAACTATAGCTGCACTACCGTGCAGCTATAATTTAGATATGCATATATAGATACATATATTTATGCAACACCTGTGAGTATGCTAAAGAGCACATATCCATGATATTTTTCCTTGCCTGGGACCTAGAGTGAGAATATTGAAATATTCTCACTCTGGGGCCCCAGGAGGGAAAATATTCTCACTGTAGCTCCCCACTGGCTGGAGTCGGCAAAGTGAGCACCACAATCAGAATGCAGCTGCTTGCTTGTCTGCCGGCTTCTGGTCTCAGTTTAATTTCCTCACCACACCTGACCAAGCACTTTCACTTTCTCACCCATTTTCCACAACTGTTAAAATGCCTCCCAAAAATGTTAAACTGAGCACAAAACACTATTTTAACTGTAATACTGTTCCACTACCTTCCAAAGGAACAGCCAACCATATGCTATGCTCCTTATCTCCTTCCTCTTACCTGAGAAGCACACCTACCCTCTCTGACCACCAGTCCTGCATCCTCCACACTGGCAACAGGTGCTCCTTTCTTGACCTCTCTGTACCCAACAACCACTCTCTCCTCTAGGTCCAACAGCTCTTGTAAAGCTCACAGCTCAAAATGTGTGATGAAGCAGGGCTGCTTGCAAGCATCATGTGCATCAAGAAATGTTTGATATTCACTCGGCCATCTTAAAATCATGCTCAGTCCTCCTGAAAATGAAAAAAAAAAAACCACAATAACTAACAGGAAAAATGGCATAAAAAGTAAAGCAACACACAAAAGGCGTTGCATAAATGGAATATGCCATGGCACTTACCTGAAGTATTGCTGATATTTCACCTGGTGTAGTTTGACCTTTGACATCATAATGTCAATTACACATGGAAGAAATATCAGCAATATTTCAGATAGGGCCATGGCATATCCCGTATGTATAGGGGATACATGATGGGCAGGAGTGTGATATGGGAAATATTCTCACTTCTGCACAGCTCACTCTGCAGGAGTGAGAATATTTCCTGTAGCACGTGATCTGCATATTATGTGTGCTATTTATATAATGGGGTAGGAGTTTAAAAAGTATTGTTATGTTTTTCTGTGTCTTTTTTCTGTTTCTATGTGCTTTTTTTTATTCTTTGGTAACTAAGTGAGTTTTTAGGAGTGACCTGGGAACACTGGGCAGTTAAGTGACTTGTTCAGAGTTACACAGTATGCAAGTAGAGATTGTGAGAATCAAACTCAGGTCTGGTCTGCCGAATGTAGCAAGCTTGTTTAGAGCTCATTACTCTAACCTCTAGGCTTTATTGACAGCACAGCACTGTCTGTGTGTGATCTGAGGGTGTGGGGGTGTTTCTGAAAGGGCTGGGATTGTTAGAAACACAATGGGAAACAGGTGATTTTGTTTTGCAATGCTAATTGAGCTAGTTGCAGCTTGCACTGAGAAAGAGAAACTGCTTTGTAAATGAGTTTCCTTTAGAATCCAGGTTGTTTTGAAGCTGAGATTAACACAGTAATAGGCTAGGAGTGTTTGACACTATGAGACACACATAAGTGTGTTTTGCAATGCTAATTGAGTAAATTGCAAGCTTCAGTGAGAAACAGAAACTGATTTCTGAAGCACTTTCATTTAGAATGCTAGCTTGAGTGAGTGAGTGAGTGAGTGAGTGGTGACATCAGCAGAGTGTGGATAAACGGAATATATCTCACTCCACTGATGTCATCAGCATTTATCTCACTGCAGTGAGCATTTATCTCACTGCAGTGAGAATATCTCTATTTATTCCACTAGAATAGCTCTCACCTCCATTGTATAATTATATTTATAAAATGGGTAGGAAAAAAGGAATCCTCTGATTGGTTGAAACACATCAGATGACTGTGCATATATCAGAGCGCTACCGCACACCTGCACTTTTAACCCCCAAAACAATTTTGCCATTTATAAGATAGATAATTCACTCTATGTAAGGTCATGCTCTGATATATGCACTTTGGTGAAGACACTTTGGCCCGCGGCTCATGCATACAATGCACACCAAAGCGCATGATATCAGAGCATGGCCACACACCTAAGAGGTTATCTATTACATATATATATATATATATATATATATATATATATATATATATACACACACACTCTACGTATTATACTGGCATGGTAGTGCCAGTATAGTTAGGGTTGGAGGGGTCATTTAATGTTAAACCTTAAACTTTGCACTTTAGTAACTTTGTAACCCTTCATGGGATATGCACGGAATTTGGCATGCTTTACTGTTAGCAGTAGGTCTCTGAACGAGCCCGAATTATGTGTGAATCCTTTTTGTAGTTGCTGAGATACAGAGTGGTAAAAAATGCTAAATATAAATGGTATTTAAAAATTTTCTTTCAACAGCCATTTCTTGGGAATGGCTTTTGCTTGTGGTCTGAAATTTTCAGGGTTGAAAGCCTTGCTCAGCTGTGCCATTTGAAGGTTTGGTGAAAAAATATTAATCCACTCAAAAGTTATTTAACTTTTAATTTCCTATTATTTCCTATGGGAAAAAATAGATATGCTATGTGAAAACAAGCTTATTTTTACAGGGAGGTATCTTGATTTCGAAGGCAGGGTACATAGTGTCACAGGGAGCCTAAAGGGAAAAAATTTAATAACTTTTGAATGGATTAAAATTTGTTCATCAGATCTTCAAAATGCACATCTGTGGGGCAAAGGCTTTCAACCCTGAACATTTCAGACCAAAAGCCATTTGCGAGAAATGGCTGTCCAAAGAAGGCCACCCCCACAGCTTTTTTTAAAAAAAAAAAAACAGTTCCTCATCATGGGACACTGGTGAGCCCACTCCCAGTCCCCACTCATGTGTCCTCCCCCAAGCAGTGTGGGACACTGGGAGGCCAACTCCCAGTGTCCTTATAGATTTATTACCCCCCCAACCACCACCACTGTGGGACACTGGGGAGCCCGCTCCCAGTATTGCAATAGATTTATTCTCCCCCAACACCACCACCACTGTGGGACACTGGGAAATCCACTCCCAGTGTCCCCAAATCACTCCCCGATGGCTTTGTAAAAAAAAAAGAAAATGGTCCCTCATCATGGGACACTGGGGAGCCCACTCCCAGTGTTCCCATAGATGTATGCCCCATTCTTAGTGTGGGACACTGGGGAACCCACTCCCAATGTCCCCAAAGATTTCTTATGTTTCCTGTTAAAACAAGGAAACTATCCCCTTCGTCTTTTGTTTTTTTACCTGAAAAAAAGAAAATAGTTCTATGTTATTCCCGCCATCCCCTACCCCATCCACACCCTCCCACTGAACACCCACACCCCCTCTTACCCCCTGCTTACCTCTGGAGGTTGTATGCTGTCATCTTCTGTGGACCAGGACATGTCTGCAGTCTTCAAAGCCGAACTGCAAACTGAAAAATCAAGATAAGTGCCGTATAATTGCTGTCAATGGAGTTTTGAACTTGTGTTGATATCTCAGCCACTTTTATGAATTTGTGCATCAAATTTTCAACATGAGGGTCTTGGGACCCCACCTCATAAACAGTGGTACTGTCGTTTCATTAGTCAGACCCATAAGGTGATTTCACAGTCGCTGTACGGAATCACCATTCAGGACCAATTAATGAAATGACAGTGCCAGGGAGTTCATAAGGTAAGTAGAAAGCCTATGTTGAAAAATTTGAGAAAAATACCAAAAATGCCAGAGTTGCATGTGGTCATTGATTTTTTTTTCTACGTACACTCATGACTTAGGCAATTTTTTATATTTTTACTCCAAATTTTCAACATTGCCATTTTTATACACCACCTCATGAACAGTACAGCTGTCATTTTTCATATTCTGCCCAAAACTTGTTAACGCACCTGTGGCACAGAATGGTGCAGTCGTTGTGTGAAAGCATGTTTTGGGACCGATTATTGAAATGATAGTGCTAATGTTCATGAGATGGGGTCCCAAAAAGACCATTTTAAAAATTTGGTGAAAACATTCATAAAAATGCCAGAGTTACATGTGCTCCTTGAAACTTTCCTATGCACATGTGTAACTTTGGTAATTTTTTATATTTTTATCCAAATTTTCAACATAGCCATTTTTTCACACCACCTCATGAACAGTACAGCTGTCATTTTTCACATTCTGCCCAAAACATGTTTTCATACTTGTGGCATGGAATGGTATTTTAACACAGATTTGAACATCTTCACCTACGAGGTTTATTAAGTGGGGTCATAAGAAGGCTATGTTTAAAATTTGGTGTCAAAATATAAAATAATTTCCAACTTATGACCATTCATTGCAATTTCAGTGTGCCAGCTTTGGAAATTGTAAATATTTTGACCCCAGATTTTGAGCATAGCCTTGTTATTACCTAACCTCATGTGCTGTATGTTACAGCTGCCATTTTTCAAATTGTGGCCAAAATATGTTTTCTACTGAGTAGATATGCTCAGTTAATAAGATGGCTATGCTGATAATTTGGTCATGCATCTACTGAGAAATGGGTGGACAAGGTCCAATGGACCTTGTGCTTCCACAGTAAACTGTCTGAAAAAGTAAGGAAAGTCATTGCAAAAACTTAGTTAATGCATCAGTTAGGGTTGTTGCTAAAGTGACAAAAGCAGGAAAATGTGGTGTTAGGGTTTCCAACCCTAACACCCCACCCTGCAGATACTGACAGGCATTGGGGGTGTGCCTTAGGGTCACCAACCATAATGCTCACCCCATTCCACCTCCACACCTGCCTTCCACACACCGACAGGCATTGGGGCTGTCCCTTGGGGTCATTGGTCCTAATGCTCACCCCATTCCATAACTAAATAACCTGTGATGGGTGTAGTATAGGAGAATGGGGTGAGAGTTAGGGCCAACAACCCCAAGGGACAGCCACAACACCTGTCAGTGTGTGGAGGGTGTGTGTGGTGGAATGGTGTAAGCATTACAGCTGATGACCCTAAGGGACACCCTGATGCCTGTCAGTGTCTGCAGGGTGGCGGTGGGGTGTTAGGGTTGGAAACCTTGATGCCCCACTTCTCTGCTTTTGTCACTTAGTAACAACCCAACTGATGCATTAACAATATTTTTGCAATGAATATCTATCTATCTATTAATCTATCTATATGTCTATATATATATATATATATATATATATATAAATATATATAAATATATATATATATATATATATATATATATATATATAAATATATATAAAATAAATGATAGATAATAGTGTATTACAAGGCAGTAATACCATTGAGAGGTTTTGGGGACTTGGAACCTCCGGAGTGAAGCTTCTATGGGGGGATTGAAGGGTACCAGATGGAGAGGGAGAAGGCTCTTGGGGGATGGTGCAGGATGTGAAAAACTTATTTAGAGCTGCAGCAGCAAGGGAGGGGTCAGAGATTAGTGAATCACCCTCACGAATAGAGGGTGGAGGAGATTCAGCCGGAGGGTGCTGGAGCGAGCAGTGATCTTGCCATGAGGAGGAAGGGGAACTATTTGAGGGATGCAAATATGCCTTAAAGAAGCCAGATTTAGCCCAGCAGATACTATTGGTGCAACTGTTGTGGAGGGTATGAAATGCTTGTAGGGAGGCTTAGTTACCAGAGGAGTTAAAGCGGTGCCAAGAGAGACTGTATGCTCTGCACTTGGCCAAGCTATCAGGGGTGATCCAAGAGTGGTGGCTGCATTTTACTCAAATAGTTTTCAGTGGGGCATGAGCATTCCAGACTTTTAAGAAGATAGATGTGAAGTGAGCAAGGGCACTGCCAACTGAGAGGGAGGAGAAGACAGTGGACCAGTTTGACTGGGCAAGGTTGAGGAGTTGCTTGCATGAATCAAGGAATTTGAGGGGATAGTAGTAGATATATTTAGTGGGGGTGGGAGGAGGGTGAGACTTCCTATCACAAAAGGTTCAGTAGTGGTCACTGATCATGTTCAGTAAGGTACCAGCAGTGCAGGTATGGTGGGGGTGGGTTGAGAGCACCCAGTCCAGCAGGGAATGAGAGAGAGAGACCTGGGGTTGGGATGAGTGGGCTCTTTGATCAGCTGGGTGAGGTTTAGGGCTTCAATCTGGTGCCATGAGTTAAGTGTTGAGGGGGAGAACCAGTCGAGATTAAAGTCACCAAGAGGATAAGTTCACCTGCTGATGCTAGGGCAGAGACTGCGAAGATGCAGGAGATAATGGAGGAGAGGGGAGTTTCATGGATGCATATATGTCCCCCACAAAACAGGGTGAAGTGACTGGGAAAGCCAGATTTGCTAGAAGGAGTTTGTGGGAGCTTGGGATACTGTCACAGTGGTCACCCCACCTCCACATTTTCCATGGTCTTGCCAGTAGAGGTTAAATTTTGGGAGGGCCAGCTGGGAGTCAGGGATATGGGAGGACAACCAGGTTTCAGATATACAAAATATGTCTGGGGAGTGCTGAGCAACCCACACTTTTAGCTCATCCAGTTTGGGGAGTAAACTACGAGCATTTATGTGGAAGATCCACAAGCCTTTGGGGAAGGCTTGAGGGGTAGTGGTAATAGGGCTTACCGGACCAGGATTAGACTTGACATTGCCTGCTAGGAGAATTAGAAGGACTAAAAGATGTTGGTATGGGGCATGGCACTTGGTGCGATAAACCTGGAGGGGTGTGCACAAGGGGGGGTTTGGGGGCATATTTGGTGAATGGCTGCTAAGTGCAGATGAGAGCAGCTAAGTAGCCCTGGGTGGATTGAGGTGTGGAGGGAGGAGAGAAGTGGCAGTGGGAGTGGATAGGTTGCAGAGTGGGCAGAGGGTAGGAGGGAATGTTGGGAAGATAGGTTGGGCAGGGGGAGTGGAGGGGCAGAGAGAGTGAGGAAAAGAAGGACTAGGAGAGACGGAAGGGGAACATGGATGGCGCTCATGGAGAAATTGTAGGTAAAGTGGGGAGGAGTAATAGGGGGCATAGGGGATCTGGGGAAATGGTTGTAGTGGGTGTATGGGGAGTCACCATTATGACTCCAGAGAAGCCAGGAGGAAAAAGAAACCAGAGAGAAAGATAATGGATACAAAAGTGCTGTTACAATAGGAGCTACTGATATGGGGCAGTGGTAGTGTTGCCACCTTTGGTGCCAGAGGTATGGGGTTCATATCTGGTGTGACTGGTTCACAGAGGAAAGGGAAGGGATCAAAATAACTGTCAGGAAAGGAGAGGATGCACAGGATTAGGTAATGGCAGGGAGCAGGAACAGTACTAAGGAGAAGAGTGTTAATGGGTGCACACTAGTAACTTCTTGTGGTGGCTTGCGATACAAAACAAATGGGGAAGTAGTGAGATAGAATCAAGCCAGCAAAGTCACGTAACCTGTCATGTGGCAGAATGTGATGTATAAATCTAAAGCCGGACCAGAGTGGGAGGGTGGTGGGTGGGGCAGTCGACATGTAACATCGACGGGCTAACCCAGTAAGGCAGGCTGCTACTGTGCAGATGGTGTGTGCTGTTTTCCTTGTGCTGTACCTGGTCTCAGAGCTCCACCGCTGCTGTACTCCATGTCCATTTCAGCATGTGTGTGAGTGTGTTGGGGGGTCCTACAGTGAGGAACCTCGTTAAAGAAAATAGATAAAAAAGAGATTTGAAGGTGGGAAGGTTGGACAAAGGACTTGGAGGGGCACACTGTGCATGCACCACCCTGTGCAAGAAAAGGCAGGTAAAAGGCAAATTGTTCAACTCAGATTAGATATGCCCAAAGCATACAGTTGACAGCTTGGTTAGAAGTGAGCGACTGTCCCAGACAGGTTTCGTCCACAAGTGGAAGTGAGGAAGAGAGCACTGATCAAGGTTCACGGTCCTTGAGGATTTAAAATAAAAAAGTATTCAGCATTTTCTTCTTCCAGGAAGTGAGCAGCTAGGCTACGCTGAGAAAAGGCTGAAAGAGGAAAAGACAACCATGAGGTTCTGTGCAGTGAGCTGGGATAAGATGGAAATGGGGGGGATTGAGGCAGCATTTAAACTGAAAGTAAAGCAGTGCAGGTGGGCAGGTGGTGGGGGCGGCAGCCGTCTGGGTCATGATGTACTTACTATTCTAATAAATTAGTGATGATGAACTTACTATCCCCTCCACTCCTCACCCCTGCTTCTTCCCTGCTCACAGATCTTTGAGCTCTTCCCCTGCTCCTCCTCACCTTTCCTCTTCCACCCCCACCCATTTTCTTGTCTCATGCCACTTCTTTTTCAACTTCTTCCCCTCCTTCCCCCTACATTTCTCTCTCTTACCTCTCTTCCACCCATATTACTCTCTCTCTCTCTCTCTCTCTCTCTCTCTCTCTCTCTCTCTTGGGTTTTCAACAAGGTCTGCTAGGCTGCCTCCCTCCCTGGCTAAACACTACCTCTTCTCCCTCTACTATTAATTTGTCTTCCTCCCCCTCACTTCGCCAGCACTCCCTCTTCTCTTTGCAATTGCCCCATTTCCCTTCATCCACCTCCCCCTCATCTCTTTACCCCATTACCTCCTTTGCAACTCCACACCACATCCTGTGCAACTCATCTCCTTCTTGTTTCTCCCATCCCCCACCTTAATAATAATATCTTTATTTATTGAGTGCCTTTTGATTATCAAGGCGCTTCACAAAATTTAAAAACAATTCATTAAAACACAATAGCAGAATCATGACAAACCAGGAAAAGCCTTACTCCACAAAAACCTTTTTAGTGTCTGCTTAAAGCTTCCCACGGTCCTGCACTCCCGGAGCTGATGGGACAGAGAATTCCAGAGGGCTGGGGCCGCAAACATAAAAGCATGGGCCCCAGAAGAGTTCAAAGTAACCCTTGATCTCCAGCATCCCCTCGTCAGTCGAAAGCAAAGCTGTCCACAGGATGTAAGGAATCAGAAGCTCTTTCAAGTAGTCAGGACCAAGTCGGTGTAGGGCTTTGTAGGTTAATAAACCTACCTTAAAGGTGATCCACCACTGAATCGGCAGCCAGTGCAGATCGCACAGCACTGGGGTAGTATGCGATCTCCTAGATACCCCAGTCAATAAACAGGCAGCAGCATTCTGCACTAGCTGAAAGCGGTGGATATCAACCCCAGGAAGCCCTAAGTAAAGGGAGTTGCAATAGTCAAGGCACAAGGTCACAAAGGTGTGGACCAGTACAGGCAGATCACTGGATGGAATGAGGTGCTTGATCCTGGCAATGTTCCTAAGATGATAGAAGTCTAACTTCACGACTGCTGACACCTGATAATGAAGGGTCAGCCTGTTGTCAAGTACCACTCCCAGGTCACTCATCTGTTCAGAGGTAAGGATCTAAATGCCCCCCCCCCAAGAATAAACCAGAGGATAGATCAGTCCTCAACCCCTATATCCTACGTCCCCATTACTTTCTGTCCTAGATTTTGACAAGACCTCCCAGGCTGCCCCCTCTTTTAGCCCACTCTACTGTATATTGAGTAACATTCAGTGCTATTTTGATTGCTTTCGATGTATTCGTCTTTTTAAAGTATATTCTTGATGTCCGCTAATTACTGATTCTGTTGTTTACCTTGTTTTGTTTTTGTACTACTGATGTGAAACCTTTGTAAATGAGTTGTATTGCTCAAAGGTGTTGTAATCCAAGACTCAATAAATAAAAATAAATAAAATAATATAAAATAAATACATTGTCACTGTTTTGTTAGTATTGTTGCTGTGATAAACAGATTTATCAGGAGCTTTCTGAGTCTATGCCTATCGCATAAATGTATTCATATTACATTCTATATACATGGTAAAATTAATGGGTAAGGATGGTATACAAGGGTGTGAGAAGACTGTGAGGAGAGCCAGTGGAATGTTGGGGTGCATAGAGAGAAGTATCTCCAGCAGAAGGAAGAAAGTGGTGGTGCCACTGTATGGAACATTCATAAGGCTTCATCTAGAGTACTGCATCCTGTTCTGGAGACTGCATCTCTGGAAGGACATAGGCAGAATAGAAGTGGTTCCGAGAAGGGCGACAAAAATGGTTCAGGAGCTGCACCAAAAGTCATATGATGGGAGACTGGAGGATCTCAATATGTATTCCCCAGAGGAGAGGAGAGAGAGGAGGGATATGTTAGAGACTTTCAAATACTGCAAGGGTGTAAATAAGTTTCAAAAGGGTAGCATCTTTCAAACAAAGATGTTCAAGAACAAGGGGCCATGATATGAAGATAGAGGGGGTAAACATAGGGGCAACATAAGAAAATATTTTTACACAGAAAGGGTGGTGGATCCATGGAACAGCTTCCTGGCAGAGACTGTAGAGGCAAAAATGGTAGGGGAATTCAAAAATGTATGGGACGGTCATAAAGGAACTCTAGCGATAAGAAAGAGAGGGTAAGTCGCAGATCAGTTAGGATCTGTTATGGAACAGGTAGGGAAAATGAGACTAGCTGGGCCCAGTGGTCCTTATCTGCCGTCAAATTCTATGTTTCTACATTTTTATGTATATCCACCAAGGAGGCTAATTAGGACTATAAGGCTATAAGCCCAAAGGACAAGTGGCTTTATTGCCATAATAAGCCCCAAGATTGGTATTTTATTTATTTACTTATAATTTGGAAAACAACATTTAGCATGAGTGCTCTTTTACAAAGGTTCCACATCAGAACAGGACAAGAAACAAATAAGTATAATACAAAACATTCAGTAGCTCCAGGGGAGCCTGGTCAGGTACAAGTAACAGTAAATACAAAAAGTATCAACATGACTAAACAACAGCAATCTTAGAGGACATGTACAGCAAAGAGCAATGAGTTAAATCAGGTGCAGGTTTCTAGGCACTGAAAACAGGGATACGAATGTGGAAGTCAGTTGTAGCAGCTGTATAATGATCTATGAGTGAGTTCATTTTTCAGGGATGTCTTAAATTGTACAATTTTGGGGAGCCCTACTACAGATTTAGGAAGTTCATTCAGCCTTTGAGCAGTACAAGCTACAAAGGAATGCCTTGGCAGGCTTGTTTTCTGTAAGGGTACATCAAGATCATGTCTGGTCATGCTTCTGGTAGAGTAATAGTTGGTAACAGGGTGGAGAAGGTCTTGAATAGCAGTGGGGGTGAGGCCCAACAGCGCTTTCTTTGCAATTAGGCAGGTTTGGTACTTTAGTCTGTCCTGGAGAATAAGCCAATTGGTAAATGTATAAAGGGAGCAGCTATGTGTGAGCCTATCAGCCCCAACAATAAAGCGAAAAGCCTATTATACAATGGCAAGAAAATTTCCTGGACTCTGATTGGTCAGTGTGTGCCTGAGACAGTGATGATACTACACAATAACATCACTGTGTTGATTTTTTGGAGGATTATATTGATTTTTTTTTCAGAAACAAAGATACACTGCCTCACTAAAAATCTACTAAAAACATTTTTAATTTTACTTTTGTTTTGTATAACATCAAGCCTATTGTATAATTGCATATCTCCAGAGTGTGTTATCATGTAATAACTCTCCTCCTGGTGTAGGGAAGCACTCCGCCTCGCCTCGTGCTTCAACCCACCCCAGGAGTGACGTTATTACATGATAACACACACCTTGTCATGCCTAATTGCTTAATTAAAGAGCTAGTGTACAGCCTAGAAACTGTCTGCAATTAATTGTAACTTTCAGATGTAGTCAGCAAGCACTTCTTATATCTCAAGTCATTTTTCTTTTCTGTTTGCTAATAAGAAGATTTTTCACCTGGCAGGACTGGGGTGATGTGTGGCGCAGCACTCTATCTGGAGGGAAAAAAAAGTCAATTCTGTTCCTCCCACTACATCAACACTGAGACCACACTGACTATGATATCACTACTAACCAATGAGAATCATTTCTCACTGCCAGGTTTCACTTTCATATGAAGTAGCAGGAACTGGCCCTCCCTAGTTACTTGTGATTTATTTTCCTGTATAAAAATAACGTTTTTACTACTACTACTACTACTACTACATGTCACAATTTCCTGCATTTTAATTGGTAGCTTGTAAAAGTCATTGCTCAGGCTGCAAGGATTGTGGTGCCTCAAGGTGCCTTGTCTCATTTCTGACAATGTAGTAGGAGGAACAGAACTGACTTTTTTCCCCCTCCAGGTAGAGTGCTGCTCCACACATCACCTCAGAACTACTAGGTGGAAAATCTTTTAACTAGCAAACAGAAAATAAAAAAGATACTTCAGATATTGGAAGTGATAGCTGACTGCATCTGAAAATTACTATCAATTCCAAGCAGTACACTAGCTCTTTAAGTGCCTGCCTAACTCTGTTTAGAACAAAGTCATTAGCCACTCCATAAACTGGGAAGCCATAGTGTAGGAGGGGGAGGACCATACTGGATACTGCTTGGCACCTAGCCTCAAAGGTAAGGTTCAGACGTTGTCTGTAGAGAGCTCCTAGCTTTCTATTGGCAACATTTATGATGTTGTCCAAATGGGTTGAAAATGAGAGAGCATCGTCCAAGGTAACACCCAGGTATTTAAAGGTTTCAACCTGTTTTAGGATACTAGATTAAGAATCTCAGTGCAAAATTCAGTTCAGATTCTCAGAAAGGGCTGGAATTGGGAGTGGAATCAGTCTCATTTCAGGGAAGTGAATGTGATTTTTGCTGATTTTATTACTGTTGTTGTTGTTTCTTTTCCAGCTTAGTGTAGATTTCAATTGGCACCAGGTTGCTTTTTTTGCTTCATTTGGAAAGGTACCTGATTGGGGGAGTTGTGGTGCAGCTGAGTGTTTCTACTTTTTTTTTTTGCTGGTGTAGCTGATTGTTTTTCTGGAGGTCAGGAGGGCCCAACCCCCCACCCCACACCCCCACCCACACCCCAGCACATCACTTCCTGTATACCATTAACCTGTGACATCATAATTTACCAGCTGACTGCATACTTCTGGAAGCCCTCAATAACCATTTTGCAACAGCAGGGCTAGCATTTGATACTTCTCCTGCCAATGACCTCTGCACAGCTCGGGGCCCACCAACCCATGAGTCCCCCTCTACCGAGGAGGCCTTCTCCCTCCTGCCTGTCTCTCTAAAAGAGGTGGAAGACCTACTGCTGCAACTGGACACCAGGAAGGGAGCAGGCTCCAACTTCATAGAGCCATACTATCTGAAATGTGCTACTCATGTGCTTATGTGTGCCAATCACCCACCTATTCAACATGTCACTCTCCCAGGGTAGCCTTCCCCCCTCAATGGAAAATAGCCCATGTCATCCCTCTATTAAAAGCAGGTGACCCCTGCTATCTTAATAATTACAGACCGATCTCCCTCCTCCCCATCCTGTCTAAATTACTAGAAAAAATAGTGTGTGGCCAGCTAGGGGTATACTTAGAATCCAGAAGCCTATTAAACCCAGTTCATTCTGGATTCAGAGCAAAGCACAGCACCATAACAGCCCTAGCTAAGGTGACCAATGATTGGCTCCTAGACCTTGACAAGAAGAAGCATGTCTGTGATGTTTTCTTGGATCTTAGTAAGGCATTCGACACAGTCGATCACAGCCTGCTTCTTTCCTCCCTAAGCACCTTAGGCCCTGACCATAAATCTATGTACTGGTTTGCCGACTACTTCGGAGAACGGAAACAGCAGGTTAAAGCTGAAGGTGATCTTTCTTCATTAAAACTTATGCTGAGGGGTGTGCCCCAGGGCTCTATCTTTGGTCCCCTCCTCTTTGCAGTCTACAATAACAACATCAATGACACCAACAAAAAAGCCAACATCCACTCATTTGCGGACGACACTGTACTGTACTTGAGTCGTCCCACGCCGGAAGCAGCCTGTGAAGACCTCCAAGCTGAATTTAACCTTCTACAATACCAGCTCATAAACAAAAAGCTTTTGCTCAATGTGAAAAAGACAAAAGCCATGCTCTTCTCCCCTTCCTTGCATGCGGCAATTCCTGCTGGGTGGGGGGGAAGCTATCCCACAAATTACCACTGTTCTTGGAGAAACACTAGAGTATGCAGCTAAATTCAAATATCTAGGAGTTTGGCTCGATCATAAACTTTCCTTCACCAACCATCTTGAAGAACTACAGAAGAAACTAGGGCAAAGATTAGGACTATTCTACAGAATTAACCACCTGCTCACAAAGGAGGCCAATATTCAACTGATTCAAGCTACCTTCCTATCTTTAATAGATTACACGGACCTGCTCTACAGCCACTGCACTGTCTCTGCACTGGCTAAGTTGGACACCCTCTACCACAGAGCTATCATGTTCATTACTGGCCTTCCACTTTCCACACACTACTGCTCCCTGTACTCATCGTTAGGCACCTACACTCTAAGGAGCTGTTCCCTAATTGCCCTCCAAGTTCCAAGAGTCAAAACTTGTTTTGGCAAAGCTGCTCTAAGCTTCTCTTTACCCACATTGTGGAATGGTTTACAAATTAACTTGAAGCTGAGCTGCCCTGTTAGCCCGAATATCTTCAAGGTGCTCTACGATCACTACATGAAAGCACCTTGCAAATGTTTTCCTCACCGCTAGCCCACTAATTCCACAACTCCCCCTTTCCATCCTGATGCTCGCCATGTTTCTACCCCTGGCTCTCACTCTTTCCCTATTAACTCTTCATGCTGCACCCACCCTTCCCTGTCCACTCCAGCCTGGCTAAAGTCCCACCCCATCCATAGTAGTGTCCCAGTTATCTACCCCTCCTCCATCATTATCATAATAAACAAGTACATGACAGCCATCGTCACTTTCTGTGGTTTTAGCTCAATTTTTCCCCCAGTCGTCGGTAATATATCTCTCCTCTTCTTTACCTTTCTAACCTGCCACCCCACACATGGCCTCTTTTCCCTATATGTGTAGTTGCCAGCTGCCTCACTCAAAAGATCTCTGCTTATAACCCCAGTATGCCTGTGGTTGATTGTACATCTGCTGACTTCTTCAATTTTAAAATAATGCTGTTTTTTTTTATTTATTTCAACCTTGTACTGTACTGTATACACTGTATATACTTTTTCTTCCTTGTATATTATTGCTTTTTGTATACCTGCTTCTGTACTGTACTTTGATGTATTCATGACCAGGTCCACCTTGCAAATCAGCCTTGCTCAATGGCACCTGCCTGGATAAATAAAGATTTTGATTGATTGATTGATTGGTAGAGTAATCCAAAGTTATTGGAAAGATTTATGGTAAAACAATTGACTGATTTTTTGAATTATAATGAGCTGTATGATAAATATCAGT
The DNA here is from genome assembly GCA_016271365.2 of Neoceratodus forsteri. Lineage (NCBI taxonomy): Eukaryota > Metazoa > Chordata > Ceratodontiformes > Ceratodontidae > Neoceratodus > Neoceratodus forsteri. Next base: position 93,488,857 of record CM028136.1, read on the forward strand.
CAGGTTTTCGCAAATCACATGATACAATATCCGCCATGTTGAGGGTCTTGGATGATGTCAACAAAGCTATGGACAAGGGGTACTTGACTGGTGCCATTTTTGTTAACCTCTCTAAGGCCTTTGTCACGGTGGATCATCAAATTCTTCTTTTGAGTTTGAGGGACATTGGGCTATCAGGTGGTGCTTTAAGATGGTTTACCTCTTATCTAGAGGGAAGGATGCTGTCAACTATTTTCAACAAGGTTGTTTCCACGCCTTTGCCAGTAGTCCGAGGGGTCCCCCAGGGCTCGGTATTTGGTCCTTTACTTTTTCTGATTTATTTGAGGGAACTTGGATGCCATGTGAATAATGTGGCTTACCAACTGTATGTGGATGATACAATAGTATATACCTCTGCTTCATCCTTGGATGAGATTCAAGTAAAATTACAGTTACGTTTCAATAGGCTATATGAATATTTGACAAAGCTGAAATTTACAATGAACATAAGTAAGACCAAATGTATGATATTTGGCTCCAGTACAAAACTTAAATATAGTCCTGAATTATTAGTAGTTGATGCAGACGGGATAAAATTAGATCAAGTAATGACTTACAAGTACTTGGGTTACTTGGTGGACTCCTCGGCTACTGGCAATACGCATGTGGATGAGTTGGTCAGATCAGTAGGAAAGAGGGTGGGTTTATCATATCGAAATAAAAATTGTTTGGGTTGATATATGATAAAGAAAATTGTTGAATTGCAGATTTTTCCTTTATTTGATTATGGAGATATACTTTATGATTATTCCAACTCTGGAAAATTGCATAATTTAGATATACTTTATAATCATCTGGCAAGATTAATTTTACAATGTCCTAGGGATACCCACCATTGTTCGATGTACAATAAATTAGGATGGATCTCTCTGTCAGAGAGAAGACAACTCTATAAACATTGTTTGGCTTATAAAAGTGTTACAGCAAAGATTCAGGATTACCTGGCTGAAAGGTTAGAAGTCAGGGATGTGAATTCCTCTTTAAGGAATGCAGCTTATTGAGAGTTGTTAATACCAAGGACAAAAACAGAACGTTCTGAGTACTTTTTCAGCCAGCTAGTCCCAAAATTTTGGAATAATTTGCCTTTACAATTCAGCTTGTTTAACAGTAAAAGTCCCTCACAAAATGCCTTTAAAACCTGGTTCTTGGAGACACTTTCAGCTCAGATTAAGTCTTGTTGTGGCTAACTGTTTGTGTTATGGCATTTGTTTGTATGTAATTGTAGATGCAACTGTAATGTATTTATGTATTGTATTTTGTCTTGTTATTATTTGTTGTAATTATTTGTTACCTAACCAAGGGTCACCATTTTAAATGAGTTTACTCAATGGTCTAACCCACTTAATAAAAATAAATAAAAAATAAATAAATAATAAATATACACACACTGTTAGCCATCTCATTGCTGTACACAACACAAGCACACAACACACCCTGACATAAATTGAGTAGAGACTTTACTGTGAGCTACTGAATAGGTGAGATCATGAAGTAAACTATGGTACTACTTGATAGCCAGGGGAGCAAGAAAGGTGTGCAGAAAAGAAGGAACCAATCTTAAAGGGTCTGTGATTATCAAATTTGTCTGGACTCCCTCTGGGATCAAGGTACTGTGTCTTTTGAACTGTGTAGGAAAATACTGGATCTCTGGGTTGAAACTGAGGTACTGTGGCTCTATGATTTTGGGGTTGGTCAAATAAAATCAAGATAATGTGATTCTAGAACTGTTACTAGGGTACAATGTCTGTAACTCTGGGAATCTGAGCCAGATTATTGTGGGATCAAGGAACTATGACTCTGGGGACTTGGGGCTGAGTAAGTGGAATCAAGGTACAGGGAATCTAGTACTGTGTGAAGGGAAATGTGGGAATTTGAAGCTGATTGGATAATAACTGTGACTCATACACCAGTGTAATAAAGAGGGCTAGGGCAACATCACAGAAGGAAAATGGGAGTAGGACAGAGAAGAACGTACTACGGGGGGGTATGGCAACTTCTGGGGTGGTTGGGGACAGCGGAAAGGTAGGTGGGAAAGGGGGCAGCAGGACACCTGGAGGGCCAACATTGGTAGAAAGGCTGTGGGCAGGGAGCGGGGAGGGGAAGGCACAGAGGAGACAGGAGGGAATGGATGGAGAAAATGATTGCAGAAGTTGGTGGAAAAAACAGGAAAGGGTGATGCACTAGGGGAAGGAACAGTGGCTGCGTAAGGGGAGGGGGGATCAGTGGCAGGAGGGGAGTAGTGGATACAGAAGAGGGAGGATAGTGGGGTGTAATAACTGTGGAGCAGCCATATTCATGGGCACCCTGTGGAGGCTGGGGGCAGTGCCGAGTTTGTCACAGGCTGTGGAGGATTTAGGATGAGATTTTAAGGTTAAAGAGGGAAATGTCTTGGACACAAAGAGAAGAGGAAATGGGAAGCACAGACTGTAACTAAGTAAACAGAAGATGTGACAGGGGTAGGGACTGGAGATGGAGAGAACAATCCACACTGGGCACAAAGGGGGGGAGATACAAGTATAGGAAATAGGGGGTCAAAAGGAACAGGGGCCAGAGTTACTGCACATAGGCATACAATAGGCTCAAACAGGTACTGGCTATTGATGGGAATGATGGATGCGGGAGAAGGTGCTGTGGAAGAACAGTCCAGGGTAATAGAGAGAAATGGGACAGAGAGGGGGGTGATAAGGGAAAAGAACCTAATGTGTGTCAAGATAGAATGAGCACAGGAGGGAGTACTGATGAGGGTAGTATAACTGGAACAAAGAGAGGGAACAGTGTGCAGGAGGAAGAAGGAAATAGGAGAGGGAGGGCAAGGGAAAATTGGAGGGGTGACGAGGAGAAAGGGGTGGGGTATTAGTGTTAGGAGACTCAATACTGAGAGGGGTCAGGTGAGGTAGCAGGGGAGAAAGGCATAGTCGGGTCTGGGTGGAAGCCACACCAGGAATGAAGGTGGAAAGGGTGGGGTGATCAGTACTAAAATATGCCAGAAAAGGGCAGGGAAAAAACACATCTAATTCTGCACCTGGGGATGAATGACCTGGCTGATATGATGGTAGATGAGGTGAAGAGGAAGTTTGAGGATTTAGGTCCAGTTTGTGAGGGGGCAGGAAGATCAGTTACCTTCTTGGAGGTACTTCCAGTCCCTAGGCAAGTATGGCAAGAAAACTGAGGATTCAGGAGTTTAATGAATGGTTGGCAACCTGGTGTCAGGAAAAAGTATGGACTGGTAGGAGGGTGGGGGGGGGTAACCTGGCAAGACAGCAATCTATACGCGAAAGATAGACTGCACTTAAATGAAGAGGGGGAAAAAGTACTGAAGCAAAAGTTAGAGGAGTATATTGAGGATAATTCAAACTAGGAGACAGGGGTGGCAGAAGGGATTGATGTAATCAGAGGTCTCAAGATGAGAAACCATATTGAAGGGCCATAAAGGGAGACGAGGAAGGAGGAGGGGAAAAAGAAAAGTGATGGAGGGTGGTACCTTTAAATGCTAGAAGCCTGGGGAACTAAAAATGCAGAACTACAGGTTCTCATGGTGGAGGGAGGGGTGGACATGGCAGCCATCATACGAACATACGAAGAAGCCAGAAGAAGAAGGCCATTTGGTTTATCAAGTCTGCTCATATTGCAGGGTCCACAGCTCGAGCTAATGTCCCTGCCCTCCCTCTCCACTCGTCCCATCCTCCCTATCCATGATTCTTACCTTCCCCCTATGCTAATCCCAGCCTCTCATAAAGCTGCTCACTGTCTTCAACGAGATGACCTCTTCTAGCAGCACATTCCAAGCGTCCACCACCCTCTCTATGAAGAAGTGCTTCCTGACCTCCCTCCTAAACCTCCCACCATCCAGCTTAAGATTGTGGCCCCTTGCGATATGGTTGCCACTCAGCTTAAAGAGACTCTCCTTATCAACCTTATTTATCCTTTTCAAGTACTTGAATGCCCCAATCATGTCCCGTCTCTCTCTCCTGTCTTCCAGGCAGTACATATTCAGTGCCCTCAACCTCTTCTCATATGCCTTGCCCTGCTGACCAGCTATTATCTTTGTAGCCCTCCTCTGTACCTTCTCCAGCAGGTTAATGTCCTTTTTGAGGTGTGGGCACCAGTACTGAACTCCATACTCTAGATGTGGCCTTACCAGTGACCTGTACAAGGGCAGTATAAGCTCCTCTCTCCTACTACTGATCCCCCTAGATATGCATCCCAGCATCTTGTTTGCCTTTGCTGCTGCTTTCTTGCACTGCATGAAGTGCTTCAGGTCACTAGTGATCATCACTCCCAGGTCCTTCTCCTCCTCTGATGCAGATACTCGGACTCCACCCAGGTAATACTCTGTCCTGGGATTCTTAGCTCCAGTATGCATAACTTTGCATTTCTTGGCATTGAAGTCAAGCTGCCAGATCCTGAACCACCTCCCCAGATTTTCCAGATCTTCCTGTAGGTTCCATAACCCTTCAACTGTGTCCACTCTCCCACAGAACTTGGTGCGATCTGCGAATAGGCACATTTTGCCTTTAATGCCATCCCCAATATCATTGATGAAGACATTGAACAACACTGGTCCCAGCACAGAGCCCTATGGAACCCCACTGGTTACCTCTCTGGTGCCACATAACTCTCCCCTCATCACCACCCTCTGGGTTCTGTACCTCAGCATGTTTTCCACCCATCTGACCATCTTTTCCCTAACTCCAAGATCCACCGAGACATGGGCCACCCAAAACCATGACTGGGACCTGGCAGTCCCAGGTTACAGATTATTCTGCAAGGAATAGAGTTAAGGGGAAAGGAGGGTCAGTAGCGCTCTACATGAGGGAGGGGCTAAGGTGTGTTAGGGAAGAGGGGGAGGAGGGAGATTCAGAGGATCTATGGATGCAAATCCAAGATCCAAAATATAGGACACTATGGTTGGGGGTGGTGTATAGGCCACTCTCCAAATCGGAAAAGACAGGCTGTTGGCAGAACAGATCTGAAAGAAACATGAGAAGGGTGGGTGGTGATAGTAGGTGACTTCAACCTGCTGTGAGTGGAGTGGGGGACACCTGCTACCAAGTGTAGAAGGGAACAGATAATGCTAGATGCCTTCCAGGATAACTTCCTGATGCAGCTGGTCAGCGAGTCAACTAGGGAAGGGAACAACCTTGACCTTGTACTGTCTAATGGGGAGTGGGTGAGAAATCTGAGGGTAGAGGAACCACTGGTGGGGAGTAATCACTGGATAGTATGGTTCCAGTTACAGCTGGGCAGGGAGAGGGGGGCAACTGGCACAGAGGTGCTAGACTTTAGAAAGGCTGACTTCAAAAAGATGGATGAAGTTGTGCAAGGGTTTATAGACAGAATTCAGCCTAATATGGACACGAATCAGAGGTAGGAACTCATTAGGTTAGGGATAGTGGAGGCAACAAATTCCTGCAGCTAGGCCCAAAGTAAAAAGGCTAGGGTGAAGAAACCTAGCTGGATGAGCAAGGGTGTCATAGACAGGGTGAAGAGGAAAAGAGTTGCCTATAGGAGATATAGAAGAACCGGGAGAGGGGGACGACAAGAAGGAGTACCTGAAGGAAGCAAAGGAGGTGACCAGGGAAGTAAGAGCAGCAAAGGTGTCAAGGGAGCTCAGGCTGGCGAAGGGAATTAAAGAGGGGAAAAAGACTTCTTCGGGTACATCAGGAAGAAAAGGGGTTGTAAGGACCAAATAGTAAGGATTAAGAAGGAGAGGGAATGGGTGGGAAAAAAGAGGATGAAAAGGCAGAAGCACTTAATGATTACTTCTGTTCAGTTTTTGCTAAAGAGAAAGAGGGGGAATATCTAAGATTGTGGGGATGATAGGATCAGAGGGGGAGGCAGTGACGGACAGGGAAATCACAGAAGGTAGAGCACTAGATGGGTTAAGGGTATTGAGGGTGGACAAGACACTGGGACCAGATTGTATACACCCCAGGGTACTGAAGGAGTTGGCAGAGGTCCTGGCAGGCCCATTAGCAGACCTATTTAATGCCTCTCTGGACTCAAGGTGTGTACCTCAGGACTGGAGGATGACGGACGTGGTTCCACTCCATAAGAGTGGTCTGAAAGATGAACCAGGGAACTATAGACCAGTGAGTCTCACATTCATAGTGGGGAAACTGATGGAAACAATGCTGAAGGAGAGGCTGGTGACCCTGCTAGAGGTCAGTGGGGTGCATTACAGTCTGCAGCATGGCTTTGTCAAGGGCAGATCCTGCCAGATCAACATAGTGGACTACTATGACTGAGTGACTTGGGAAATAGACAAAGGACATGCAGTGGATGTCCTGTACCTGGACTTCAGTAAGACATTCGACTCAGTGTCACATGGGAGACTAGTGTGTAAGCTAAGGGGCACAGGGGCAGGTTCAAAAGTGGTGGGATGGGTGGAGAACTGGCCATAGGGATGGCAGCAGAAGGTGGTGGTGGGAGGTGAATTATCATTCCCAAGGGCAGTAACGAGCAGGGTCGCACAGGGGTCATTGCTGGGAATGGTATTATTTGGAGTATTTATTGCAGACATCTCGGTTGGCATAAATAGCAAGATCAGTCTATTTGCGGACGATACCAAGATGGGAGCAGTGGTAGATGTCCAAGGGGGTGGCCAGGATTGCAGGAAGATCTAACAAGACTGGAGACATGGTCTGACACCTGGCAACTAGGTTTCAATGCCAAAAAATGCAAGGCGCTGCATTTCAGGGCAAAGAATCCTAAGAGGAGCTACCATCTGGGGGGGGGGATGCAGCTAGCTGTAACTGAGGAGGAGAAAGATCTGGGGGTGCTCATTACGGGAGCAATGAACAACTCAGCACAGTGTAGGAAAGCAGCAGCATTGGCCAGCAAGATGCTGGGTTGTATTGCAAGGGGTATAACCTCTAGGAGGAGGGAGGTGACTCTATCATTGTACGGATCAGTGATCAGACCCCACCTGGAGAACTGCGTTCAGTTTTGGCACCCTTACCTAAAGAAGGACATTAGATAGCTGGAAGGGGTGCAATGAAGAGCAACAAAGATGATCATGGGCCTGAGGGAGTTACCATATGAGGCTAGACTGAGAGAGCTGGACATGTACTCTCTGGAGGAGAGGATGGACAGGGGGGATATGATTGAGATCTTTAAGTGCATGAGAAGAATAAACAAGACAGGCATGGAGGGACTCTTCAAGGGGAGGGTGGATAGAGACACTCAGGGTCATGCCATGAGATTGGAGGGTGGAAGGTTTAGGAGGGAGATGAGAAGGCATTTCTTTATGGAAAGGGTGGTAGCAGAGTGGAACGCACTACCAACAGAGGTGGTGGCCTGTAAAAGTGGGATGCATCAAGAGGGGCTGGGATAGGGTAAAAGGGAGGGTCGTGGGAGGGGGTAGGGTGGGAGGGGCAGCTGCAGAGTAGCGGTGCTAGCTGCAAAATCGAGCAGACCCAACAGACCAAATGGCCTTTTTCTGCTGGCAGTTTCATATGTTCATATGTTCGAAAAAGCACTGGGGCAAAGGTTACCCCAAAGGGCATTGGCCATAAAGCCAAGTTTCAAGAATGTTCTAGGATAGCTCCAGAAAAGTCATGAATAACAAGAGGAGGGACCTTTTTCTTCAAATGTGGGCCAGCGAACAGCATGGTCTTGGTCTTCTTGTAATTTAGGACTAGTGTGCTTTGTACAAATCATCCCTCCAGTGACTCAAAACTGCATTGGACATCACTGAAGATGGAGAGTTTCCCATGTTGTGTACTACTATTAAAGATCACGGCATCATCAGCATAGAGAAGCACCTTTGACAGACGGCAGTCTTCTGGGAAGCTGTTTATGAACAGGCCAAAAAGGAAAGGATTGAGTACTGAACCAAGTAGGACCCTTACTGAGATACCTTTAACCTCCAACAGAGTATCCTCTATCTTTACCTGCTGAGTTTGACCAGTGAGGAAGCTGCAAAACCAACCTACCATTTCAGAGGAGAGACCTAAAGAGTAGAGCTTGTCCAGCAGTAAAGAATGATTTACTAGGTAGAATGCTGTAGTCAGACCAATGTAAGTGGCCACTATCAAGGGCCTCATGCAAAAAGTTGGTGTCCTCAGCAAGGGCAGTACTGGTGCTGTGGAGCTTCCTAAATCCCTGCTGCTGTTTGCACAGACTATTATAATTGTTCAAGTAGGAGACAAGCTGGTTCAAAATTATTCTTTCTAGGGACTTGGACAAGGGAGAAAAGATTGAAATAGGCCTGAGTTGGCCACGTTGGTACAGTCACCAGTTTTGTGCACCGGTGTTACTAGGGCAGGTTTCCAAATTCCTGGGAACTGGGAGTATTGCAGGGAGAAGATACGTATCTTAGACAAGGGAAGAGCGAGTTCCTTTAGCACCAGGGCCAACAACATCATGTCTATTAAATCTCCCCCACCCTTTCTTTACCCAGGACTCTTTTGACATATTTGAGGGTTTCTGTAATGGTAACAGGTTTGAAATAAAATTTGGGGTGGCCAGGGTCTTGACCAAGTATGTTGTTTCGACCATTGCAGCCTCCATCACTGGCCCCAGGCATCGTATCTGGAGGGAGGACAGAACTGAGGTCTGTAAAGGCTGAGTTGAAGATATCTGCTTTGTCAGTGTACTTCTAAGTGTTCCACCCTTCCCCATCGTTTGTTGAATATAATACATTAGGATGGTTATTGTTATGGAGATCACATTTGCAATCACATTATGGCACCTGAAGGTCTCTTGTAGCAAGGAGGGAATGGTGTGTAGTCAGCGTAAGTAGGAGTTTGAGGGATTTCTGGGTTTGAAGGATTTTGTGGGGTTTTTTTCCAGGTTCTTATGCAGCTTGCTAATTGGTTTGGATAGCTTCCTAATGCTGTGTCAGTTGTGTTATTAGCAGTGTCCCCATAGGGTTTAATGTACTGCAGGATGTATACTTTTTATTAGTGCAGGTATATACTTCTAAGTGCTTGATTAGTACAGGTTTATAGCTTTAACCTGTGTAGGTACGTAGTTGTCATTGTTTAATTAGTGCAGGTATATACTTTGAATTGATAGATTGGTCACAGGTACACATTTTATCTTTTAATTGCTGGATTAGTCACAGGTATACAGGGAAATTGATGATGGCCTTGTGTGTGTGGTGTGTGTGTGTGTGTGTGTGTGTATATATATATATATATATATATATATATATATATATATATATATATATAATATTATTATGCACACACAGTATAAGGGATATGCCCAACTGGGAATATCAGTGATGAGTGCAGCTTGACCTTATGACATTACGAGTGGCAGAGTCATGAGTGATGTAAAAGGTCAAGGGGCACAAAGGGAAACTATCGCTGATATTCTCTGTAAGGGCCATGACACATCTCATTTATGCAAGCCCATTACTTTTTTTGTTCAGTTTTTATTTTTGGGCATTGTGATTTTTTTCAATTTAATTCTGAATGACCGAGCAGTCAAGACAGCTGAAAGTGTGCAGTTACTTTGATTTTTTGACGCTGAAGATTTGCGTTAGCACATCAGGGCATCAGCCCAAGGGTTGGTTTTGGAAGCAAGTGGCAAGCATATGCAGTTGTGGTGGACAGCAGAGCACTGCTGTAGATTTCACCAGCAAAGAGAGCACTTGTGTGGCCACAATATGAGTAATAGTCAGTTGGAGGTATGGTGGTTGGCAGTCAGGGCTAGGAGGGATGGAGCTATCAGACAGCAGTGCATTCCAGAAGTGTGGGAGGGCATTCTACAGTTGAGATTGTGTTGGGATGGTTTTACAAAGGACTTTAAAAAAACAGTGAACCTCTTAGGGTAAATGCTGGTTTCCCACTGGGAGGTTCAGAGTTGGAGCCAGCCACAGTTCAACTCAGGGCAGTAAAAGAGAAAGTGAGCTGCTTGTGCTGCAACTAATCCCTACTTACAGTGTGGGTAAATTCTGGCATGGGGGTCCTAGAGTGAGGATAACCCTAATAACCTCACTCTAGGGTCTGCCCACCCTCTATGTAGATGTTGCAAATATTTGCCAGAATTTATCCTCGCTAGAATTGCATAAACATGCTGTAAAACTGTTAAAGAAAACAGCAAATTTAAACTTGATATGCTTGCTGGTCAATGTGTCTCGTGAAGTTACTTTTACAGCGCTCACATATTAACATTTATGAAGTGTAGCGTGTAGTTTATTTTGAGCACAACAGTATTGATGCACAGTACAAAAAGGATGCAGTGCCTTGCATCTTGTGACAAGAGATGACAGCATCTAATGGAGACAAAACTGATAACTAAAGTGAAATCAACTAAAAAATCTGGATCTTTGTTTTATAAACATTTTAAACATGCTGCATCAGTGCTGCTTTTATCTTATGCAGTCCAAATTTTAAACTTTATGTTAATCAAGTAAAAACATCAGCACTGCTTTTTAACTCCACTTTTAAAGCACTAAGCACTGTACATACTGTATTAATCTATATTTGATAAACTTTATCAACTTAAAACATGCTGTAACAGTGCTTATTTTAGCTCTGGTAAACCACTAAGCACTGTACATACTGTACTTTATAAAACTGATGCAGTCCTCTTGAACTGAACAACAGCTTCTGTTGACTGCACCAAAACCCATCAGAACCCACAAATTGGCTTTAGGGGAATATGGTTGCAAACAGTGGAAAATACAATAGTGGAACACTCGGTGTAATTGATACACTTTACACAGTGCAGCTAAATACAACACGTTGACTGAGGATCACATTTTGACAGGTACTGAAAGAGTAATCATCTGTCTGACCTGATCGACCCAACTGACCCTAGTGATGGAATCCTACTAAATGATCAATTAAATGATCACTAAGGACAGCAGCAGCTATTGTGAATAAGGCTTTTTATTTAAACAATCTCACAGAACAGCACAGAACTGCCAGTAGTAACACTCGGTCCAAAATCAGCATTTCAAATTCAGTACAGCTTTACCTTTATTAGTAAGGACAGCACTGGCTTTACAATGAACAAACTGCACAGAACTGCCAGTAGTATACTCAGTCAGAGATCAGCTTTCAGTATCGACAGCACTGGCTTTACATTTTCAGAACTGTACACAAATGCCAGCAGCTACTGAACAGCTATCAGCTGATCAAGGATTACTGGGAGTGCAAAGTTACCTTTGTGCCTAGTGTTTAAATGAGCCTGACCAGCAAAATTTACTTTGCATGTGAATTAACAGTTTTACAGTATGTATATATACTGTAAACTGTTAATACATATATATATTACACAGGCGCAGTTGTGCCTCTATATTATATTATCTCATACCTCGCTACCACCTCCTGTGGCTTACCTTAAGTCTCCATTCTGGGACCTCTACTATTTTCAATCTTCGTCAATGACACTCCCTCATCCTTTCCCCACTGTCGGTCCATCATGTATGCTGACGACCTAGTACTCTACACTGCCTCTTGTTCTGTCTTGGACATTAACTCCCACCTCTCTCTTGTATTCCAACATATTCAACTCTGGCTCTCGTCCAACTCTCTCCTACTAAACCTACTTAAGACCCAGGCCATGCTTTTTGGGTCCTCTAGGAAATTATCGGCTGAGGCTACTAAGCTCCATGTGGATAGCTGTAATGGAATGGAAATCAAGTCTAATAGCTCCTTCAAATACCTAGGTGTGACTCTTGATCCTGCCCTTGATTTCTTCTGGCACATATACGAGGTTTGCTGGTCGGTTAACATCAAGTTAGGAGCTTCCTACCATGTGCGTCATTCCCTTACTCCTACTGCCAGAATCTCTGTAGCATGTGGCGTACTGCTCCCCAGACTTCTGTATGCTCTCCCCATTCTCTCTCATGCCAATGTGGGTATCCTCCATCACTGGGACATCACTTATAACAACATCTGCAGATTTGCACTCTCTGTTCCTCGCCTCACCCACCAATGCATTCTATACTCCACATTGAGCTGGCTGTCCCCCAGAGCCCAGCGCTCCTTCTCTCTAGGTTGTTTTATTGACTCCATGAATAGATCCCCCTGACCTGATTGCATTGGGGCCATGCTTACCCCCATGACTCAGTCCCGCACGCTGAGGTCCTCCAACTCTCATCTGTTCTCTGTTCCCTGCTGCTCGACCAAAATGGGTGAAAATGCGTTCTCCCATTTCACCCCCAAATTCTGGAACCCATTACCGGTCACCTTGAAGGGCTCCTCATCTCACCTTGCCTTTAAATCGGCACTCTTTTCACACCTCCAAGCACTTGATGCCTGTGTATGTTCCTAACTCCACCCACTCTGCTTTTCTGCCTTCCCTTCCCAGCTCCTCTGGGTCTCCACAACTGAATTTGTATTGTCTGTCTGTATCAAATGTACTATTTTTCCATCCCTGCGTGGATGGCTACTACTTGTTGTTACTAGGTGACTCCCTCTCTGAGGCCGTCACCATGGTATTCTTTCTCAACATTGTGTATCTGATCAATTTCTCTTATGTACTTCTTCATCTGGCTATTTGCAGGCCTGTAACCTACAACTGTTTGTATCTGTTCTTGTTAATTTGTCATTGATTGTTCTGTACCCTCCTGGGTCGTGCTTAAAAATAGACAGGACTAATGCCTAATGCACTTACCCAGTTAGTAAATGCTAATAAAAATAAATAAGTAAGCCCTTTAATGTTAAACCTCAGTTTTGGCAGCTTAATAACATTGTCCCTGTTCAATTGATTTACATGAAATTTGACAAAGTGCAGAGATTGTGCCAGTATCTCTGGATCCTGAGCATCTCATGGCAATTTGTTCACTGGGCAAAGTTACGGGGGGCAAACCCCCAAATTACAGAAGGTAAGACTTTCTTTTGCTCACCTACAGTCTAACTAAACAAGCACTTGCCAGTGCTGAATGTTTCCTTGCATGTTCATTAAGCAAATAAATATTTTATTAATAACTGGACTCCAGGGTAAAAACAAGGTAATCCAACATGAAATAGTGACAGACCGAGAAGCAGACAGGAAGTCACAGCAGTTACTGAGTAAACATCACTTCTCCCTCCAGTCACGCCTGCCGCATGCGTTCTCGATTCCAGGGACCAACAAACATTCTCCATGCCTCATCCTTGTTTCTCTGCTGGCCAATCTGCCTTCTCTTATCAACTTCCAACTCTCTGGAACCAGCTCCCCCATCCCTCCATCATGCCATCACCACAGATTCCTTCAAGCAGCAGGTGACACTCCTTCCACCCCAACCTGCTTCCGTTTTCCCGAAGTCAGCTCTCCAGGTCTTTATGATAGTAGCAACTTGAGTTTTGGGTCTTTTCCTAAACATAGAAACATAGACACATAGAAGTTGATGGCAGATAAAGACCGTCAGGCCCATCCAGTCTGCTCATTTATTTTTCTACCTTATAAATGTGCCATCGGCCTGTGCTGTCTAAATTTGTTGCCACTTTTTGCCTGTTTGTTTTTAGTTAACATTGCTATGCAGAATTTATTTGAATTTATCATGGGCGCTGTGCTTGCCTTGGTTTTGCATAATTACACTTTATAATATTCCATGACATAACTGTATGTTTTTTGTTTTAAATATTTTTGCGTTGTGACAGCACTTTACTGCTGTAATTTGAATTTCATATAATTTGTTTCTCATTCCTCTTATTTCCCACTGTCCTAGGTCACACCTGGAAATGAGCCTCAGCTCAGTGTGCCTTTCCTGGTTACCAATTTTCAAATAAAATGAATAAATAAATGAATTAATCAATAAATAAACAAACAAACAAAGACACTTCAGGAAAGCCATTAATCATAGCCTACAGGTAAACTACAAAAATGTAACAGGCTTCCACTTCGACTGGGATTGCCCTGATTAGCATTTTTAACCTATAAATCAGTTTTGTATAGTACCTTAAAATACATGTTTTTATCCTGTAATTTTCCTCTGTAACTTCTGTTAACGGAGACTGCCCGCCTTCGGCATCTTGCAGGAAGCCACATGCTTCCTACATTCACTCTACTGATGTGAACTGCTCACCAGTGGCTGTTAGCTGGCATAGAGTGAGCTAAGGAAGTGATAGGTAGCTAACGAGATGGCACTTGGCAGCTTTTGTAAAAGTTACAGTGTATTAATAACAAAATTAAAAAAGGTATTGTAAGATACAACAACAAATTTATGGGGTAAAAATTCTAATTGGGGGGTTAGCTGCTGCCAAAGGACTAAGAGATTTCTGGAGTCTTCCTTTAACTAAATCCATTCATTAATATCAGAGCTCCCCGCAGAAAAAAAAAAAAATTAAACATCTAAAAACATGCACCCTGGAGTCATAGTTACTTTATCATGTATAACATAAACTAAATGTAGGCTGAGATCTTTAAATGTAAAATGACATAATTTTCTTTGTGACAGAGCAAATTCAAATGATTTCACAGCTGGACTCAGCACTCTCTTCGTACCTCAACACACTTAACCAGGACAGGCTGGGGAGCCAGTAGGATCCTGAAAAGTGAAAACACAGTGCCTCCAAAGTGCCAAGTTTTAAGCGTTTCTTATACAGAAATTGCACGGTTCTATTCTGTGCTTTAGTATAGATAAATGAATAATAAGAGTAACATATACATTTTATAACAGAAATAGCCAAAAATAGTGCACTATTGGTTATAAAGGAAAGATACAAATATCACGCATACATATTTTTCTTTGCATTATAGTCAAATAAATAGAATAGATACATAAGATTGCATGAAGTACTATTCTTGTAACTAAGCCAAGGTTAGTGTGACACCCATATGGTTACTACTGCTAGTAACATGAATGTATACTGTGTTTTATTGTTACTTCTCAAACTTCATGCTTTGTTTCATCACTAGCAACAGAATCAAGTTTGAAATGTGAAAAAAATATAACACAAACATGCAAATAACTATAAACGCAAATACAAATATCCGACACACACACATACCAAAAATAGTAGGGTGTACAACCATTATGAACAGACTATATAAATAGAAACAAGATAATTAGAGAGGCAGAGATTACATCACTTAAGACATCATATATTAACTTTTATAGGTTTACTGTACAATATTTACATAACCATTCTGCTGCCTTGAGCACGGCATTGTTTTTCACTATGCTTTACTGCAGACAGTGTTTCTGCTTGTTTAAAATAAAAAAAAGAAGTTTAAACAATAATGTACCTTACTGAATACACTTGAGATAAAAATGTGATGTTTTTGATGCAGTAGTAGCAGTCTGCAATTATATCACAAATTGTAATGAGCAGAAAATACTGTGATTTATTGAGAATTGAACCCAAGACCCTAGAGTACCATCCTGGTGCTATAACCACTGAGCTACAGGCTCAGGTGGTTGGACCTGGGGCTCCTGGACACCCTTCTTTTCTCTGGCATTGCAAATCCTGCAGCCAGGAACAATCAAGATGACAATTAGATGTTTTTGATGCAATATTAACTACTGCTTAGCAAACAAAAAAAATACACTTGAAATTTGAAGTATGGGCAACTCCACTTTCCTTGGGTAGAGCTGTGGCAGCTATGTGATACTGGCCAAAATGAGGCAAATGAAACAACCTCAAGACAGCAGGGCAGGCGGACAGGTAGGACTCTCCTTACAGGCAGACTGGATAGACCCTTGTATCTGCTGACAACATCTTCATTTTGAGGTAAATAACCAGCATAAGTTGGAAATATATTTGTGTAATAGACCATATTGTTTCTGAATGTACAAAGTTTAAGCAGTGCTGTACATGAACCTGTTGACATTCTGAATAGCACTACTAGTTCCATGTCCTCTATACAGACTGTCACAGGAAAACTAATGATCATTCATAGCTCTCCATGGGGACCCAGGTTTAACAAGCAGTCATCCCACATCGCTGATTCATTAGAACTAGAGTTAGCACAAGCAGCACATAGCAAAACTAAATGATAGCACTTCACTGATAATACTTGCCAATGAAGGTGGGAGTGCAGTCATGCAATACATCAGGCAGTCACACAAAGCAGGATCAAACACTGGAAAGGACAGTTCCAGGATTAAATGAGACAGAGGCACTTCACAGTTAGAGACAGTTAAACAGAAGATCAGTACTTACTTTCCAAATATAAGACCGTTCACAGCCAGTTTGAAGGCAAAAGTTACCAAAAAGTTGACATAATCATTAGAGGCTTCGAAAATGTTTTTTTCATTATCCTTGTCCCACTGAACCTCTTTGCCTCTGACCCCCTACGTTGTGGTTGCCACAGATGCAGCCTTGATCCAGCAAGGCAGGTGGGTGAGTGTCTGCCTTCACATCACTTATCAGTACCATTCTGGTAAGTCAGCAAAGATGGGGCAGGGGTGAACCTCAGGTGATCAGCTTTCACTTTCGAACATCTCATCTCCATGACCTGCCTGACCCCCACTGCCAGATCTGGGGTGGGATTCCAAAGATTGCAGGTGAAACCTTGTTTCCCAGGTGACAGTGGAATCTGCCAATAACTCAGCCTGAAATGTTCTTTAGAAAGTAGGATTATATTTATTTAGCATCTGAAAATATTGATTGGGGCCAGCCTGATAGCATAGAGGGGGCCAGGTTTGTCAAGCTGGTGACCCAGGTTCATTCAAAAAGCCTGGGACATCCCAGACACCAGCTGGAGGTTTGAACCTCCCAAAGGATGCTCACCCTCAAGCGTGGGAAGGTCACATCTCTTACTACATTATAGCCACCTGGGTGGTTACAAGTTGCATTGCATTTTGGGGAACTTGTTGGAGGAGAGAATGCACACACACTGGTGTGTCTAGCATGCCAAAATGAAGGTGATCCCTGTGCCATGGCAGGGAAGGTTAAAAGGGAAGAACTGGCTGTCAGTTGGGTGAATGAAATTTTGCCTGCCAACCACCTCCACCAGGGCTCCCTTCCTCTGCTCCTAAGAATGGTCTCAGGAGTCAACCCCTTCCCCAATCAGTTTGAGAACACCCTTGCCTCTCTCAAGACTGGCAGGCAGGCAGAGTGCTGGTGCATTGTGGGGTTGATGTGTATGATCTCTGGGAACTGGAAGAGTATCAAAGGAGGAATCTATCTTACAGCTTGTTGCAGCTGAGGTCCAGTCAAATGACATATCCAACATTCACTGGGGAGAAGGATAAACTCAGAAAGAAAAAAGAAAATTGGGGATTTAGAAATAGCAGAAACAAAAGAGCCTCATTCACCAACCTTCATAAAACAACACACCCGTCTATGTTCCTGGCTGTCTGGACTTTGAAGAAAAACAGCGTAGCCACAGAGAAACAGAACCCCCCCCCACTAGATATAAAGAATCATATATCACCATTAATTTAAGGAACATTTCACACAATTGACCCTATTCACAAATGTGTGGAGTGGGTACGCTCCACTTAACTCCAGCACATAGCCCACTCCACACCCACCGTGCCCAGTGTGCCCCCACCATGGCAGTCACAAACATTTACACCTCCCCATGCACCCATTCCCCTAGCCGATTGTGGAGCTCCATGGATGGGCAGGCCAGAGGGCAGTGGAGGGGGGGGTGTGCCAGCAGTCCATGTGATGTACAAATGTGTGGAGTGCCATGCTCAGGGAGTCAGCGGCTACACTAAGCCTGGGTAGTTGTAGCCCCAGTATGTGCCCCCCCCTGAAATGAAGCTGCTGGGCACTATTGAAACATAGAAATATAGAAGTTGATGGTAGATAAGGACCGCAAGGTCCATCCAGTCTGCCCATTTATTTTTCTACCTTATGAATGTGCCATTGGCCTTTGCTCTGTCAATGGCCTATCTATTCATACTCATCTGTATTGCTCCTTTATGCCTATCCCATGCTTGTTTGAAGCCCTGCACTGTATTCATATCCATCACTTCCTGAGGTAGGTCGTTCCATGCATTCACCACCTTTTCTGTGAAAAAGAACTTCCTCACATTACCCCTTAATCAGCCTCCCTCTAATCCCATGCTGTGTCCACTTGTCCTGCTATTTTTCTTATATTGAAACATGTTAGACTCTTTCACCTTGTTAATGCCCTTAAGGTGTTTGAATGTTTCAATCATTTCATCTTTCTCCCTTCTTTGCTCTAGGGTATACATATTGTGCTCCATTAATCTGTCCTCATACGTTTTGTGATGCAGTCCCTGCACCATTTTGGTTGCCCTTCTCTGGACTGCCTCAATTTTGTTAATGTCCTTGTGAAGGTGTGGCCTCCAGTACTGCACGCAGTACTCCATATGGGGCCTAACCAGTGTCTTGTAAAGGGATTATTACCTCCCTCTTACGACTCGTGATACCCCTACTAATATACCCCAACATCCCCCTAGCCTTACCTACTGCTTTAGTGGCCTGCTTGGATGATTTCAGGTCATCTATGATGATGATGATGCCCAAGTCTCTTTCTTTCCTTGTGACTGCCAACAACTCCCCATCCAACCTATAGGTAGCTTCAGGGTTTCTCTTCCCTATGTGCATGATCTTACACTTCTTTGCGTTAAACCCTAGTTGCCACTCTTCAGACTGTGTTGCCAGTTTATCCAGATCTCTTCTCGTTCTGCCCACCCCATCTGGATCATCTACTCTGATGCAGATCTTGGTGTCATCTACAAACAGACAAATCTTACCCACCAGTTATCGGCAATGTCACTGATGAAGATATTGAAGAGGACTGGCCCCAGGACTGATCCCTGAGGTACCCCAATTGTGACTTGCATCTCTTCTGACTGTATACTGTTTACTACCACTCTCTGTTTTCTGCCTGTCAACCAGTTTGCCACCCAGTTGACCAATTTCTGACCCAACCCGAGCCTACTGAGCTTATTAATCAATCTTCTATGTGGAACAGTATAGAAAGATTTGCTGAAGTCAAGGTAGACGGCATCAACTGTTCCCCCTTGGTCCACCACTCTTTTTACCCAGTCAAAGAAATCTATGAGATTAGTTTGACAGGACCTTCCTGTTGTAAGCACATGCTGTCTTGGATCCTGTGCTCCTACACCACTGGGTTTGCTGGTCTGAACTGTACTGGAGTGCATACAGTATACAGTAATCGCTCATTGGTCGACATGTCAACCAATGAGCGTGTACTGTATATTGTATGCACTATGGCACAGTTCAGTCAGCAGCTAGCCATGACAGTGTGAGGAGGACTGTGCCAGTCACCAGATCAGGTCAGGTCGGGGGAAGCGGGGTGGTGGATCACTGCCTACTGGGGTGGGGGTGGGGCGCCACTAGCCTATGAGGGATGTGGGGAATTTATTTTTGCTAAATGGGATTGGGGCTCGGGGACCACTACACTATCAGATTATGGGTTATTTTTATTTTGTCTTGCGCGTGCACAAGAAACATGCTGTGGTAACTTTAAAATAGCAGATTTTGGAGGTGTGGTCATGTTGTGGCCAGTGGGGCCACTGCTATTTGGAGCTGGGCTGTGTAGCAGGAAATAGATTGCATGCTGTCTATGACAGCAGTGCAAAGTGTGCCACCAACTTAAAACGTTTTAGCCGCTGCAATGAGGGAGCTCCAACTTATTGCAAGGTGTGCATTTCTTGGTGTAACATTTCAATCAGACATAGCAGCTGTGATGTCCATCTCACACAGTCCCCAGAAAAGTCAACATCAGGGGTGCCCAACCCCCCTGTCAGCATCATCATACCCCCCTCCTGAGTTCATTTGCCAACTGGGAGCCCAATTCCTGTCGGTATCATGTCCCATGCCAGTTGTTTGTTGAGGGGGGTGCCCAACCCCCCTCTGAATCATCCCCCCAACACCTTTTATTTGCTGACGGGGTGCCCAGTTTCCATCAGCTCCAGTCCCCCCACCAACAAAACATGCAGATGACATGCTGGGAGCCCACCCCAGCATGCCAAAAGTACCTGTTAAAAGGAAAAACCTTCCCACAATGTTTATTATTTTTTTTAACCCTGTAAAGTAGAAAACAGTCTCTCGCTGTCTGCAGTCCCCTTCCCCAACCCACGCTCACTCGCTGCTTACCCAACCTCCCCACCCCCCACTTACCCCATACTTACCTCTGGAGCCTGGCTTGATGATCTTCGGTGGACCTGGAACACGTCTGCATTCTTCAAAGCCAACCGTGAACTGAAGAAATGCTGGTAAGCTGTATAATGTCATAAACAGGGTTTTTTCAATTTTGGTGCATATCTCTGGCATTTTGGGGAATACTGGCACCAAATTTTCAACATGGGGTTATTGGGACCCCTCCTCATGAATTCAGTCACTGTTATGGTGTTATTCAGTCCAGAAAGGTGATTTCACTGTCACTGCATGAAATCACCTTTCGGAACCAATTAACAAAACAACAGTGCCACTGTTCATGAGGTGGGCTCTCAAAAAGCCTGCGTTGCAAATTTTGCGAAAAAAATAAAAAAATGACTGTTTTACAAGTGTACAGTGCACATTTTCCACACATGCTCATAACTTCTCAAATCTGTAATATTTTTACTCCAGATTTTCAACATTGGCATTTTTTCACACCTCCTTATAAACAGTGCAGCTGTCATTTTTCACATCCTGTCCAAAATGTGTTTTAGCACTTTCTGCGCAGAATTATGTGGTCGCTGTGGGAAATCAGTGTTTGGGACAGATTAAGAAAATCACAGTGACACTGTTCACGAGCAGAGGTCCTAAAATGCCTACATTGAAAATCTGGTGATGAAAGTCCATTAAATGACTGTGCTATGAGCGTGCATTGTGCAGTCTACACAAACCCTAATAACTTCTCAAATTTTTCATATTTTCACTCCAGATTTTCAACATTGGCATTTTTTTCACACATCCTTATGAACAGTACAGCTGTCATTTTTCACATCCTGGGTGAACTGTGTTTTCGCACTTCCCATGCAGAATAGCACGGTCATTGTGGGAAATCAGTGTTTGGGACTGATTAAGAAAATCACAGTGACTCTGTTCATGACCAGGGGTCCTAAAATGCCTATGTTGAAAATTAGGTGACAAAAGTCCATAAAATGACTGTGTTACAAGCGAGCATTGTACGGTTTCCATGCACACTCGTAACTTCGATAATTTTAAATATTTTTACTCCAGAGTTTCACCATTGCCATTTTTTCACTCCTCCTTATGAACATTACAGCTTTCATTTTCCACTTCCTACCTGAACCGTGTTTTCACACATCCTGCTCACAGTGGCATAGTCGCTGTAGGAAAACAATGTTCAGAACAGGGTAAGAAAATCACAGTAACACTGTTCATGAGCAGAGGTCCCAAAAAGCCTATGTTGAAAATTTGGTGAAAAATTCCATAAAATGACTATATTGCAAGCATGCGTTGTGCAGTGTCCATGCACAGTCGTAACTTCTAGAATTTGTAATATTTTCACTCCAGATTTTCAACATTGCCATTTTTGCACACTTTCTTATAAACAGTACAGCTGTCATTTGTCACATCCTGCCCAAAATGTAGTTTCACACATCTGGCACACAATCACACGGTTGCTGTGGGAAATCAATGTTTGGGGCAGATTAAGATAAGCATAGTGCCACTGTTCATGAGCAGAGGTCCCAAAATGGCTATATTAAAAATTTGGGGAAATTATTCCACTAAATGACAGTGTTATGAGCGTGTGATGCACAGTTTTCACACACGCTCATAACTTCAAGAATGTTTAATATTTTCACTCCAGATTTTCTACATTGCCATCTCTTCACACCTCCTTATCAATGGTGCACCTGACATTTTAATATGGTGCAGAATGGCGCAGTCACAATGGGAAATCAATGTTGGAGACAGATTAACAAAATCACAGGGACACTGTTCATGAGCAGCGGTCCCAAATTCTTTCATGAGGTGGGTTCACAAAAAGGCCATGTTTTAAAATTTGGAGTGCAAATACCAACACACGCCCAGGGCATTATGGTTTTTAACCATTAAATCCCACCCTGTACAGACTAACAGGCATCAGAGTGTGTCTTTGGATTGTCTACTTTACTGCTCATGCCATTGGTCCTCCAACCCGACCCTGCAGCCACTGACAGGCATCAAGATGTGCCTTGGACTCTTTAGCCCCAAAGTTCAACCCATTCTCCTATGCTGCACCCATCTCAATGTACATACTTATGAAATGGGGTAAGCATAAGGCCAGATGATCCCAAGGTACAATGCAGCACTTGTCAGACTCTGCAGGGTAGGGTGAGGTGAAATAGCATGAGCGTTATGGCCAGCTACCCAAACGCACACCCCAATGCCTGCCACTCTCTGCAGAGTGGGGTGGGGTTGATGTCGGTTCTATACTTCACTGCTATTTCTATTATGCATCTCTCTTAACTCCTGCACTACCAATGCCAACACCAGCAAGAACAACATTCGGCATTGACAAATGCTTGTTTTATTATAACATGGATCGGGGATCGGGGAAGGGGTGGACCACTAGACTACAAGGGAGATAGGAGTTTTTTTTAGGCAATAGACAGATCAGGACTCAGGGAAGGGGGATCACTAGACTACCAGGGAGACTGGTTAATTTTTCAATATAACATAGATCAGGGCTTGGGGAGGGGGGACCAGTAGACTACCAGGCAGACAGGATAATTTTTTATTATAACATAGATCAGGGCTTGGAAAGGAGGGGACCACTAGACTACCAGGGAATCAGGGATTTGTTTATTATTAGTACATGGATCAGGGCTTGAGGGGGATGCACACTCAGGCCAGGTGCTCACTTACAGATGAGCACATAATGGGCATGCAAATTACCCCATTGTGCTGTGCTTGCCCAATGGGCTTATCTGCCTGTTTTGGCTGAATATTGCCCATGGGGGCTATGGTGCTAACCAGTGTGCACCGTGCTGTATCCTTAAGAGTGGTCTTCAGCTCCACACCCTGGTAGCACTGCACTGAACATGGCAAGTACTTGCTGTGCATTGTGCTACCAGGGTCTGATATTCAGACAGATAGCATGGTCAGTTTGGATCATGCTATCTGTTTGAATACGGTGCCAGAGCTGGCCAGCCTAATTGTTTTGCATTGCCCACTTTTTTTGTGCATGCAGCTTGCTGGCTCTGAATATGGTGGCCTTCTGTCCTTTCAGATGGATTTAGACCCAGACGAGGATTTCTTTCATCTGGCTCAACCATCCTTAGCAGAGATTTCAAAAGTCTGTCAGTAGCATCACTTTCTTCAGAAATCTCAGATGCAGAGAAAGGTTCTTCAGTTTTGTTTATAGCAGACTGCACTCTAAACTTGCCTGCACATATATGGCTGAGCCAAATCAATGAAACCCTTGTCTGGACTGAAATCTTTAAGAGAAACCATAATTAGTGTCCAGAAACATGACTTGCTGCTCGATAACTGCACTTTCCTTACCTGTGCTCGCTCGATGTGTACACAGTGAAATTGAATTCATTAAGTGCCTGACTTGCTCAGACACACATCAATGGAAATACTGCTGTTTTTGTAAAACATGCAAATAATTATTGTTGAGCCAGATGAAATAAATCCTCATCTAGATCAAAGTTTATCTGAGGAGCCATAATTACTTTGCAGCAGCCATGCTTGCTTCTTGATAACTTGTGCCTTCCCTATGAATGCTTGTTCAACTTGTACACCATAAAAATGTATTGATTAAGTGTCTGACTTGCTCAGAAACACACACATAAGCAAAAATGCTATTTGTTTCACAAAAACTGCAAAGGGTTGCTTTTATTTGCTACTGTGTTTCCTTCTGTCACTCGCTCCACTGACATCACACTGATGAGGTCAAGCTGAATCAGTGCATTTGGTCTTGGTGGCTCATTGAAAATAATAGTTTAGTGAAGCGCCTGTGAAAAAATGGAAACATTAGCAAAATTAGATGAAAATAAAGGAGATAAAGTCAGAAAGCATCAAAATCTGTCAAAAACTTACATGTTTGCTACCATGGGCTCAAAACAATGGCTGGCATAACACACCCTGTTTACTTTTCAGAAACAGAGAGTGAGTAGCTGAGCTTGTTTGACAGGTGTGTGTGTGTGTGGGGGCTCTGCATACTGGCCAGGGATAGGAATGTTTCCTTCTTTTGAACTACAAAAAGTTTCCACTCAGCAAGCAGAAAACAGTCACAATCAACCTAGCTGATTATTAATCTGTCACAGCCATGCCCATTGTAGCTTCAGCTCTATTGGACCTGAGAGTGACACACCTCTGAAATCCTGTGATTGTTTGATCATGTTCACTTTACACTGCATGTGCAAGCCAACATAAAAGCTAGGAGGACTTAAAACTTGCAGGTTTGATAGAGTTTTGCCCAAAGTGTATGCTTTTCTGGTTTTATGTCTCAAACAAAAGTATTTTTTAAAATATTTAAGAAAAACAGTTCCATCTCTGAACATGTGCAATTTAAAAAAATCATTGTTCTAAGAATAAGTGAATTTTTACAGCCACATGAAGTCATGTGGTTATATTACAAGAATGTGTTTATGAAGCATGGAGCAGGGCATTTCCATATTTGTATGTGAGGTTATACTGCGGTCAATCAGCAGGGATGAGGCTACATGTTAGTGTATAGTCCTGCCCCTGATGAATATGCTGTGTGTGAGTTTGTTTTCTTTCCCCTGACCATCACCATTGGCCAGCTGCACAAGGCAAGTGGCCTGCTTACTTTAAACTGGACACCGGGGTGCCCAATCCCAGTGCCAGCTAAATGATTGTCATGTTGAAGTTTACTGACACTAAGGAGCCCACCCCTGGTGATGGTTCATCTCTCCCCCCGCTTGATAATTACTTGACACCAGGGTGCCCAATACCTTGTGTCAGCATAGTTAAACCCCATGAACGAGCAGTTTGGGTCACTGGGGTGCCCATCCCTATGCTTCTATGTATGAAGCTGATACTGGGTTGCCCAATCTCCAGTGCTGGAGGTACTGTACTGTACCTGGAATGAAATAAAGAAAACCATCCCTTGACATGCTTTTCTTTTTTTTTTTATTTAAATCTGGAAATGAAGAAAATGGCCTCTCGTTGTCTGCTGCCATCCCCACCTCTCACCACACCCCACCTCTCACCACACCCCACCACTCAACCCCAACAATCCTCCCCCCATTTCCCTATACTTACCAAGCAGAGGTCCAATGCTGTGATCCTCTCTGGACCAGAGACAAATCTTCACTTTTTAATGCCAGACTTGGAACTGTGGAACATTGGTAAGTGTTTTGTATAATGTATTTTCAATATATTTTGAACTTTTACTTATAATCTGGCCATTGTTTCATATTTTTCCCACAGATTCTCAATATGGCCTTTTTGGGAACCCACCTCATGAACAAGGCAGGTGACATTTTTCAAATCCAGCTCAAAAGGTGATTTTGTAGTTGCCCCATGAAATCACCTTTTTGGTGTGATTTGAAAACTTTCACTTATCAAGTTCATGAGGTGGGGTCATAAGATGGCTATGTTGAAAATTTGAGGTCAAAATATTAGAAAGAAACAACCAAGTTATGAGCATACATTGCAAGTTTTCAATGTTCGCTCGTTACTGGTCATTTTCAATATTTTGACCCCAAATTTTCAGCATAGTCATTTGTTCATATCACCCCATGAATGTGACAGTTGTCATTTTTAAAATTCTGGCCAAAATGTGTTTTTGCACCAGTGGTGTGAAATAACATTACTACCAGGATTAGAAAAATTTCACCTATTGGGTTCATGAGATGGGGTCAAAAAAAGATTATACTAAAAATGCGGGGTCAAAATATTAAACCACAAAACGACAAAGTTATAATGGTACATTGACATTTTGCAATGCTCACTCATAACTTTGGTGATTTTCAATATTTTGACACACATTTTCAATATAGCTGTTTTTTCACACCATCTTATGAACCCGATAGCCATTTTTAAAATCCTGTCTACAATGTGATTTTGCACTTGTAGTGTGAAATTTTGTTTTGTCCAATATTTTATAAATGATGCCTGTCATGTTGTTTAGAAGGAGGGGTCATAAAAGGACTGTTGAAATTGTGGGGTCAAAATGTCACAAAAAGAATAACTATGAAGTAACATTGTTTGCAGGGATGTCTGTTGGCCCAGTGGGGACCACATTTCCTTCCAGTGCCAGTGACCTGAGTTTGGGTGTAAGCTCAGTGAGTCTACTAAATGGGCTGAGGCTGGGGGGAAGGTGCTGTGGCATGTGGCACATGCTGCAGCCTGGGGAGGGACAGAGCAGTGTTCTGGTGCACACACACACCACCTTGTAGTAGGCCAGGGAGCCTTCCATCACAAGGTGTTGGCACACGTGTTGAGGCCTGATGGGCCCATGAACTACATCAATGCTGTCTCCAGTATTCTAATTACTTAATTTCTCACAGATACCTTTGGGACCTGTGTGAATGTGGATACAATTCCACAATCAGAAAAAGAAGGGAAATGAATTGCAAAAAATGACATTAATGCAGATATTAGGGTTGAAGAACACAAAGTGCACAAAGTGCGAAAATGGAAAGCACTAGGGTTTGGGGTCTCTGGAGTAGTGATGAATCTGTGGTGGGGTCTTCCTTGGAGCTGTCAACCCTAAAGACCACCTCCTACCGTGACCAAAGTAATAGACCAGGGAGGTGCTGTGGATATGGCCTACTTAGACTTTAGCAAGGCATTTGACACACTACCACACAAAAGATTAATAATCAAGTTAGCCAGACTGGGAGTGGGTCCCAGGGTGGTACTGGCTGCACAACAGGACACAGAAGGTAATAGTGAATGGAACTCATTCTGAAGAAAGGGGGCTTACTAGTGGAGTACCCCAGGGCTCAGTACTGGGTCCAGTTCTCTTTAACGTCTTTATATGTGACATTGCAGAGGGTCTGGAAGGAAAGGTATGCCTCTTTGCAGATGACACAAAGATCTGTAATAGAGTTGATACACAAGGGGGGGTAGAAAGGATGAGAAGGGACTTGGCAAAGTTGGAGAAATGGTCAGATATATGGCAACTAACATTCAATGCAAAGAAGTGCAAAGTAATGCACCTGGGAAACAAAAACCTAGGAGAAGAGTACACAATAGCAGGGGAGGTACTAACAACAATAATAATGGAAAGGGACCTGGGGGTAATCATATCAGATGACCTAAAGGTGGGTAAGCAATGTGAAAAGTCAGTAAGGAGAGCTTGGGGGGATACTGGGATGCATAGGGAGGGGCATCACAAGTAGAAAAAGGGAAGTGGTTATCCTTCTGTACAGACAGTTGGTGAGACCCCATCTGGAGTATTGCATGCAGTTTTGGAGACCCCATCTACGCAAGGACATTGACAGGATGGAAGCAGTCCGGAGGAGGGCTACTAAAATGGTGCAGGGTCTGCATCAGAAACCATATGAAGAGAGACTGAGAGAGCTTAATATGTATACTTTTGATGAAAGGAGGGATGGGGGGTCATGATAGAAACTTTCAAGTACCTCATGGGAATCAACAAAGTCCAGAAGGATAGCATCTTTCAAAAAAAGAGATGTGCAAGAATAAGGGGGCACAATTTAAAGATAGAGGGGGACGACTCAGGGGTAATGTGAGGAAATTATTTTTCAAGGAGAGAGTGGTGGACGCATGGAACTGCCTTCCTGGGGAGGTTGTGGGGTCTAAAACAGTGGGGGAATTCAAACATGCATGGGACAGACATAAGGCAATTATAGTGGGGGGTTGCAGGAAGTAGGCTGTTGGTTAACTAGGACCTGCAGCTTATCCAATAGGTAGGGAAATGGGCAGACTGGGTGGGCCAAGGGGTCCTTATCTGCCGACAAAGTCTATGTTTCTATGTTTCTATGTGAAAAGAAAAGGTGAGACATGATCCCTTTTCTTCTTGCAAGGCACACAGGGCCCTATGTGAAGAAAGCTACATCATATTCTGCTGACATCATGTAGTGAGCCATACCTCTTTACCTTTGAATAGTGCATTACTATGAGCCACTGGCTTGCAGCTGTATCTTGTGCTTCAGACAGGATCCTATAGGCTGAGGGTAGGAGGAGGAATTAGGATTGACTACCCCAAGGAAGACCCCACAACTCATCCGTCAGTACTCCGGAGATCCAAAGCCCCAATGTTTTTCATTTCCATACTTTGTGCACTTAGCATTCCTCAAACTAAAGTCTGCATTAACGTAGTTTTCTGCAATCTATACATATCTATATGTATATGAATAAAATATTCAGAATGTATGCATTCTATACAAGGGTTTCTCCTGGACCCTTATGCAAAAAAGACAAATAGTTTCCAGTATATTGCCTAAAATCAGTTTTATTGTATACATCTCTGCTTTTATGTTTAGAGAATTATAAATCTAAATGAGTAATCTACAGTAGTAAACCTCCTGAAAATGTATTTATTGTAGACTCAGATCACGTAAACTTGTGGCTCCCGGCCAACTTAAACTGCATCATAACCCAAAACATATTGCAGCTTTTTAAAATATTACATAAAATAACACTGCAATTTTTATTTAAAGGCCATTGATTATCTTTGCCTTTCCATCACACGGGGGTAAGTTTCTTTATGTGAAATCTCTATATGTGGCATAAACCTTATGATGTAATAAAACTGTGTCTCTTCCCTCCTTCTCTATTTTTTCCCTCTCTCCTTCCCTTCTTCCTTGCTTTTTTCTCTTCTTTCTTTCCTTACACACTTTTCTCTTATCTTCACCGCTCCATTACTGAACATTGTTCATACTACCACATTTATCACTTCTTGTAATTTATTCAATGCCTTGCCATAGCCTGCCCTAGCATTTATTTCATACATGGTTGCCATTTCTGATTCTGTAATACCCTACTGACTGTAACCCTTCTGCTCTACACTTGTAACCTGTCTAGTTCTGCATTTTATTATCAGTACATGTACACAAGACTTCTCCAGTATGTTTACCCTAAATACTGTGTTTGTTAAGTGGTATTTTATACCTTATATGGAGGATATTCTTCTATTTTATAAGATGTGAGCTTTCTTACATACTCAAATTTCAATAAAAAAGATAAAGTAAAAAAAAATAATGTCTTTATATCTTATAGTTAAGTAATTCAAATAACCACCAGGAAAATGTAAAAAAATTATGTAAAGTATGCACATACTCTGATAGCACTGATGTTTACTCCTTCTCTACACCCTAGCTGGAAAACCTTTACAGGTCAATCTGCCTTGTCTGTCTACCTATCCAGTCTAGTAGGGCGTCTCTTACAAAGTATTATAAAATACATCCTGCAGAGGCTCCCCATATAGTTTTGTGTCTTCTATGCAGCCAAGACAAGCAAGGCTTCTATCCATCCTCCCCCTCTGACCCCCACCATCCCCAATCTTCCTATGACTTATGGAGTGGCACATCTTCCACTGTGGCTTCCCCCCGTGGTGGGGTCAGAGAAGGAGGGTTGTCCCCCTGCCTAGTCCAAGTATCTGGTTCCTGGTCATTAATGTCCTGGTGTCAAGGTGGGCAGGGCTTCATAGATGCCAGTTGTGCCACCATATTGCCTCCATTTTTTTCCCAGTTCATGTTGTTGGGTTATCCATATCAACGTGCATGCATGGAAGCACGTGCATACCGCACAGTCCACAACATCTCTCACTGTCCATTTTTCCCATCCCGCACGACCACCAGGCCTTCACCTGGTGGCAGTCATTTGGCAGAGCCAGCATTCTACCCACCCTGGAAGAGGAGAGTAGTCTGTGGGACAATTGATCCTCTCCCCTCCTGACTAACCCCCAGTGTCCCGGGCTCATTTCTGAACATGAGCCGCTGGTGTGGAGTGAGCTGTGGTGTCCAGCACCTCAGCCCTCAGTGTCACTGGACCAGGTTGCTAGAATGATTTCTAATGAGTATTAAGGTGGCATTGTCAACTCCTTAAGGCCTCAAAGTGTCTCTAAAACACATGTTATGGTTGGTCATAGTCTGTACAGACTGTTGATATAGTTGGTAGTTTGATTCTGATTCCTTTTGTCTTTTTTAAAGTGAAGAACAGACTGCCCACCATACTGGTGTTAGCACACAAAACATGTTTATTTATAGTCCTTGATCAACTCCCACTGCATCTTTCCTGGACTTGAGAAAACCCTCAACACAGTCTAGTCCCTCATGATGCAATGGGAGGATGGGAGACTGGTGCACCATGAGTGGCTACACTGTTTGAGGATGCTCCTAATGTTTTGGAAGTATGCAGTAAGAATAGACCAAGGACTTGAAACAAAACAAGATTGGGTATAATTGCATCATTAGCATGTGTTTCAGTACTGCTAAGAAAGATAGCATATACACAACCAGCAACATTGATGTACTGTAGATAAGGTAACCAATCACAAATATGTAGGGTTTCAACTGGAAATGGCCTTGTAAAAGAGGGCTGACTGAGTATTTGTTTTAATTTAAAAAGTTAAATGAAGCTGCTCTCCCTCTGCCTGTGAAGTGAAACCCTCCACTCCTCGTTTCTTTTTCTTTCTTTCTTTTTTTTAACAGTTGAACATTTTTTTGAGAATTTAATTTCAAAATACTCAGCTAAAATGATCAGTTAAAATAACTCAGCTAAAATAAGTTAAAACATAATCAGGAAGCATTTCTTTTCAGAGAAGGTGACGGACACTTGGAATGCACTGCTGGAAGAGGTTATCTTCATTGAAGACAGTGGGCAGCTTTAAGAGAGGCTGCGATAGGCATAGGGGGAAGGTAAGGCTCATGGGTAGGGAGGATGGGAGGAGTGGGGAAGGAGGGCAGGGGCATTAACTCAAGCTGTGGACCCTGCAATACGAGCAAACTTGCTAGACCAAATGCCCTTCTTCTGCTGGCTTCTTCGTATGTTCATATGTAATATAACTGACATAAGCAACATTAAAGATATGGATAAACATGAAGAGGATATCAAACTGCAATACAGAAACAACAAAATGTAAGTGATATTACTGCATAAGATACGGAACAACTGAATGAAAACTCGTTGTAATAATACAAATCTTCCAAAGAGTACACTGCCACTGAGAACAGAACAGCTAACTAAGATTTAAACAGGCAACCAGAACCAGAACCAGTAAGCAGCACAGGAGAAGGAGGGGGTTGCAATGTAATTATAAGACAACTACTAAAATAGCAACCCAAAACTATTAAAAGGCAAGGAATGACCGAGTGGCTACAGGAATAGCTGGCTAATAGAGTAGGTAACCTATTCCGGTTCTGGGATGGAAAAACTGAAAGTATGGGAGCCAGCATGTGAAGTAGTCATCCAAGGAGTCAGTGGTCAAGTGGGATAAGTGATCGAGGGCAGCAAGATGAGTCATTGTAGTAAGGAGCTCCTGAAAGGTGGGAATGGATGTAGAAGGCTATCTACTGGGTATCAGCCTATTGGCTTGCATACATAATAATGGAGGCACAACCATTCCAACCTGACACCTGGTGAGCTTGCAGCCCTCAAATCTCTGCAATGTAGGAATAACATTGTTATTAAACCAGGTGATAAGGGAGGTGCTGTTGTGGTCTGGCAAAAGGAGCTATACATCACTGAAGCCTTACAGCAACTCTCTGACACCAGGTTTTATTCTTCTCTTCCACAGGACCCCACTGCTGACTATCAGACTGAGGTCACCACCACCATCACCTCTGCTATTGAAAACAAAGAGTTCCCTGCTTCTGCTAAGAGACTCATAGTTCAGCATCCCCAGACATCCAGATTGTATCTTCTTCCCAAAATCCACAAAACAGGTAACCCTGGTCATCCTATTGTGTCTGCCTGCTCCTGCCCCACATCCCACATCTCTGCATTTTTGGACAGCCTCATGAGACCCCTCATTGAGTCCCTGCCCTCCTATGTTAAGGACACTAACCATGCTCTCCAGTTATTTGACAGGTTCAGATTCAGTGGCTCTCATCAGCTCATCTTCACCATGGACATCAAATCTTTTTACACAGTGATGCCCCATGATGATGGTCTGACAGCTTTGCAGCATTTCTTGAATAAGCGGGAAGTCCAGCAGCCACCCACCCACACACACACTACCTCATCTGGCAGAACTCGTTCTTACACTCAGTGCTTTTTCTTTTAATAACAGTTTTTTTCAGCAGGTCAGTGGAGTTGCCATGGGTACCAAGATGGGTCCCAGCTTTGCTAATATGTTTGTCGGTTGGGTGGAGGAATGTTTTTTCCTCTCATTCACAGGGACTGTGCCTAAACTCTACAAACACTACATATATGACTGTGTGGGGGCCACCTCCTGCTCCAGGGAGACCCTCCAAGTCTTCCTTGACAAGTTTACCATGGCCCATCCTTCCCCTCAATACACTGTTGAAGTATCCTCCTCTACACTGCCTTTTCTGGATATCCAACTGTCAGTACAGAAGACTGGTCTGAAGACATCCATTTATTACAAACCCACTAACTCTCACAGTTTCCTCCTCCACAACTCCTTCCATCCTAAACATGTTAAGAATGGTCTGCCTTATTCACAGTTTCTTAGACTTCAAAGGTTATGCAGTGAAGAGGATTATTTTGCTGAGCAGACCCAAATAATGCACAGTTTTTTTTATCAACAGGGGATATACTAAAAGCACAATGAACAGAGCACTCTCCTGGGTCAGTAACATGCCCCGTAACCTTGACCCCCGCAGGAAGGATACTGTCACACAAGAACAATGGCGAATTCCACTACTGCTTCCTTTCCATCAGAGCTCACCTTCTCTTCACAGGATCATCATGGTTAACTTTCCCATTTTGCAAACTGAACCGAACATTGGGGCTTCCTTTACAGAACCACCTATTGCCTCCTACTGTCAGCCATTTAACCTGTGGAATCTCCTGGTTAAAAGCAGGTTACCTACTCCTAACAGTTCCTCCCTACCAGGTACCAAACCTTGCAACAGGACTCACTGCTACACCGGCAAATTTGTTTCCAGTGTGACTGAAATTCAGGGGCCTACAAGTGTTTTTCACATCACCAAAGAGTTCTCATGCACCTCCACTAATGTGGTATATCGTATTCTTTGCAGGAAGTGTACAGCTATTTACATTGGAGAGACTGATAGGCACCTTGCTGACTGTTTCAGGGAACATTACGGAGCAGTCAGGAACGGTGACGCTGCTAAACTCATTGTATCCCATTTTATCCCCAGGGACCACAGTGTCAATGACCTTTCTGTTTGTGTCCTTCAGCAGGGCTTCTGGGATTCTGACCATAGAAAAAACATGGAAGTCAAGATGATCATCTGCCTTGGCTCCCAGCAACCCTCTGGTTTAAATGATAGACTTATTTTCCGCTAACATCTTTCAGCCACCCCTTATTTTCACCAAAGTTCATTTATATCTGTACACATTTAATTTCTTTTTCATTATCACCATAAGTCTCCATCTCTGTCTCCTTCCCACACATTTGTCACCGTTCAGCCTTCTTACTAGGCCTTGTTAATTAGTCCTCACCTGGGGACTTCTCTAGCTCTTTCACTCCTATTTTGCTTTATCTTTCCCATCACCACCTTTTTGTTTCACAGATTCTCTCATAATCTTGCCATTTATCACTTCTTCCCCCTGAGCCTCCCCTTTTTCTTTCCTATATATATATATATATATATATATCCCTCATTTTACCTCCCCTGTACACTAACTTTGTTTTTTTCTCTTTTAGATATTTCCTGAAGAAGACCTAAGGTCTAAACGTAGAGTTTTAACTCTATTTTCTGTTTTCAGTGTGCATTTAATGTAACCATTTTGTTTTGCATAATAATGCAAGCCATCTATGTTCAGAAAAAGTGAGATGTGAAGCCTCAGAGGTGATCCCCATAAGTAATAAAGTAACCAAATGTGGAAACTGTTTAAGAATAACCATGGATGCAAAGTGGCACACTTGTTGCCAAAATGGTTTGATAGAATGATACTTCCAAAAAATATGGTGGAGATCACCCCCAGGTGATCTGCATCACCAACCAGAGTTGGAGGGTAGAAGCTTCACCTTGTAGAGAGCATGAGGGTCTGTCCTAGAAAAAATTTAAATTGAATGAAACAGAAACAAAAGTAATGTTGTTTGGGATGGCTCAGAGGTTGGCCTGATGTGGGGAAGACCTTTGCATCAATGGTGGTAATGAAGTGTAGATATCTAGAGTAGTGTCCTTTAAAAGTATTAATGTATCCAATTGGATCCCACTTTGTACTTTATAGGACACCTGGACATTATTGGTAAAAAATGCATTAAAAACTGTATTTTTATATAAAACTATAAATGCCCTGACTGATGAGGCAAGGTTGCTTATAGCTAAGCAAATTTTGTTGCCAGTATTGGACTGTGGTGCACCTTTGTTCTTCAATCAAGGAACTTCATTTCTGTTAAAATATCAAGTGATTCTTAATTACATGCTG
Organism: Neoceratodus forsteri; assembly: GCA_016271365.2. Lineage (NCBI taxonomy): Eukaryota > Metazoa > Chordata > Ceratodontiformes > Ceratodontidae > Neoceratodus > Neoceratodus forsteri. The sequence goes on from CM028136.1 coordinate 93,523,140, forward strand.
TATATTGATTTGGGTTAAGTGCCCTGATAAGGACTCACCACTGTCCTATATGAAAAAATGAACATGTTATCTCCTAAACAGAGAATAGAACATGATGCTGTTGTTCTTGCATTTACTGTATTATATAACTCATCTTCTGGCTGTCTTTCTAGGGCATTCATACAGTATACTGGTCCATATTTAACAAGAAACAGTGAGGATACTCTTTTTTACCCAAATTCACTAAAATTGTCCATGACCAAACATTCATTCACCTGGTATGGTCCTGTATTATTAAATAAGTTTTCAATGCTAATTCAAAAAGCTAATAACATAAAGCTCTTTAAAACAATGCTGGATTCTCATTATGGCAAACTGACTCACTCTTCTTGCAATGATAACAGAATTATATATTTGTGTTTAATTTGTATGTGTTTGTTTCATGAAATGTATTTATGGCGTCTTTATATGTCAGGCATGACTGAAAAAGGGCTGTGCCCAGTTCATCTCCTGGTTAAAAATTAAAACAAACAAACAAACAAGGAATGTAACATTTTATTTTGGATTAATCTGCTCCTGACATCTTTAAAGGCCTTATGCCCAAAGCTCTAGTAGGTCTTCCAGTCAGATGCCGGTATAGTGGTATGTAGCAAGCTATCCCAGGCTGTCTTAGATTGCACAGACTGAGTGGGGAGATTGTCTCTAACATAAGAATAGATCTTACCGACCAATCCAGTTTTGCAGGAAAGCCAGAGCTCCAAAATTCTGCACACTCCCAAATGGCCACTGTATGCTTACTTCTCTGGACTGTATGACAATGCCACAATTTACATGTTCCCAAAGATGTTCAAATACAGTGGCAAACGTCCATGTTGTCAATGCACATCCAATTTATTGTGAAAAAATAAAATGAAAAGCAAGTGAGAGAAAGCATAAAAAGCCGCACTCTCTTCCCTGGTGCTTCAGGTCACAAGACCCTTACTCAGGGGGTGTGGCTAGTTTGTTCACATCATCATCTTTTATATCAGCCCACCATGAATATTTATACATCAAAGACAACCCCCATTTGAAAGAAAGTTTCTAATAAAGGGCTTGTTAATACAAAAAAAAATGCTGATTAAAAACAGTGCTATGCAGTGATTTTACTCCTTTAAAAATCCATTATTAAAGGCTGCCGCTAATTCCAAGGCACCTAGTAATAATTCATATGTTAATACAGGTTATATCTGGAAAATATCAGAAAAGCGCTGTTGTGGTCACAAACCTTTGAACAGAGCAATAGATATTGACCAATTAGTTCATTTCATCTAAGATATGCTATATAAGTAAAGCAGCAGCAGGACAGCAGTACTAACAAGGAACACATGATTGTGAGATCAGCTTTATACGTTAGAGGTCAGTTGCACTTGCAAACATAATTACAGTAATGCAGCTGGTTGACTGCTGAACAGGTTTAAGTTGAAATCATTTAATGATGAAATGATAAAAGAGCTAGAAAAAGGGATCCATAATAAGTATGAAGATCACAGAAACATAGAAACATAGACTTTGATGGCAGATAAGGACCGCTTGGCCCATCTAGTCTGCCCATTTCCCTACATACAGGATAGGCCGCAGATCCTAGTTAACCAACAGCCTATTTCTTCCTATCCCCCCACAAGAATTGCCTTATGTCTGTCCCATGCATTCTTGAATTCTCCAATAGTTTTAGACCCCACAACCTCCTCAGAAAGGCTGTTCTATGCATCCACTACCCTCTCTGTGATAAAATACTTCTTCACATTGCCCCTGAACCGCCCCCTTTCTATCTTTAAATTGTGTCCCCTTGTTCTTGCACGTCTCTTTTTCTGAAAGATGCTACCCCCTTGGACTTTGTTGATTCCGCTGGGGTACTTAAAAGTTTCTATCATGTCCCCCCTCCCTCTTCTTTCCTCAAGGGTATACATATTAAGCTCCTTTAGTCTCTCCTCGTACGACTTCTCTTGCAGACCCTGCACCATTTTAGTTGCCCTCCTCTGGACTGCCTCTATCCTGTCTATGTCCTTGTGGAGATGGGGTCTCCAGAACTGGACTCAGTACTCCAGATGGGGTCTCTCCAACTGTCTGTACAGAGGGATAACAACTTCCTGTTTTCTGCTGGTGATGCCTCTCCCTATGCATCCCAGTATCCCCCCAGCCCTCCCTACTGCCTTCTCACATTGCTTGTTAACCTTAAGGTCATTTGATATGATTACCCCCAGGTCCCTTTCCTTTTTTGTTGTTGTTACTACCTCCCCCCCCATTGTGTAATCTTCCCCTGGGTTCTTGTTTCCCAGGTGCATTATTTTGCACTTCTTTGCATTTAACCTAGCTGCCATACCTTTGACCATTCCTCCAACCTTGCCAAGTTCCTTCTCATCCTTTCCACGCCTCCTTGTGTTCAGAAAAATGAGTTCCTACAGGAGTGTGAGATCTATTGTTCACTATAGATCTGACATGCTCCTGTTTGCATTGTTTTAGGGGCCTTACAGTACAGCCCACATGCATTAATCCACAAGTGCAGCACAGTGCATAAATGCAAAAAGGTGTGTCACAAGTGATGCATTCTCTTACGTCCACATTTATATTTTTGTCCTTAGGATGCTCAAATCTTTTACTCAATATCCCATATTTGCAGATATTACATCTGGCACACCTGAAAATCCCTTTTGCCTTATGCGGAAACCATCTCATCTCATTTTTGGGTTCCTCTTTTAATTTACTTTGTACAAGGTTATCACGGAGGTTTTTAGCCCTCCGAAAAGTAGCCCTTGACTTTTCCCCAGTTGTCATACCAACACTAACATCGGCATGTCAAATGGGCCAACTTTTATAAACAGTGTTTCTAATTTGACCTGCAATAGCGTTGAACTCAGTAACAAATGTAACCTTCCTGTCTTCTAAATCTTTTTGTTTCCTATGTGCTTCTTTGTAAATCAAATATTTTCTAATATTCAGTTGAATCCCTGTTCTTGGCTTCATCTAAGAGCTCATCACTGTAACCTTGTTCTAAAAATCGCTTTTTTTAATTATTTTGCTTGATTTTCAAAATCTACATGGTTGCTACAGTTCTGGTATAACCTTAGAAACTGGCCATCTGGTATTGATTTTGTTATAGTTTCAGGATGTGCACCACTACTTCTTAACAGTGAATTAGTGGCTGTACTTTTATGATGACACTTTGTTTGAACCACTTGTTCAGATGCAGCATAAAATGTAAGGTCCAAAGAATTAATGTTATCCTTACTTACAAAATGCATAAAGGATAGATTAAAATTATTATTATGCTACCAATCAAGAAATTAAAATATTTCCAAATCTTCTCCCTCCCCCACACACACAATATTATCCACAAAGTGATGCCATCTTATTATGCTACTATAGAATGGATTGTTTTCCCAATTAAGCATGTACACAAATTCCCAGCATCCTAGCAATAAGTTGACATAGCTGGGTGCCATACCTGCACCCATAGCCATGCCGCATACTCGAAGATAATATTCAGCATCATATTCAAAATAATTATGTGTGAGAAAAAATAAATTCTAAACACTCAAGGCTGAAATCATTGGGAGTCTGTGAGCTGCTTTCATGATTTTCTAGACTAGTGTGTTGGCTGTAGTGTACTACAAATTTGGAGATCCACTCCTCATTTCAAAAGTTAAATGAAGCTACTCTCCCCCTGCCTGTGAAGTGGAACCTGTCACAAACCCACTCAGCAGGTCAGCCCTCTACTCCCAAAGTGCCAACTTCTGAGCACAGTCTTGTGAACAGTGTAACAGAACAAGGTAACCCTCTTGTCTGTTTCTGTGGGTTCAAGTCAACCTTTGGTCTCAAGTCTTGGAGGGATTCAAACTGTGAACCTCTTGCTAGTGTACCCAATGCACAGGCTCAGATATATCTGTCTTCGGGGGGGGGGCCAGATATCTTTGCCTACGGGCACCTAACCAGGTGTACAAAAATGAACCCTTAAACTTTAATAAAGACGTCAGATTATTCTTACCTTTTTCCAGTTTGGTATCACCATTCAAGTTTATGCCCAGTGTCTGCTTTAACCATATATACTCTACTTGTAAAGGAAAGAAATCAAAGACAGACCAAGTAAGCTCTAAAAATAGAGTTTTACTACAATAGATAAAAAATATGTAACACATAAAATACAGAACTATCATATCACAAAACATACAATTCTCTTAAACAACACAGGTTTTAACAGTGCAATTTCTACTACAGTACTTAGATTTGTCTTGCTCTCTAAATACCTGCTTAAAGTGCTCACAGATGTTTCTTTGTCAGAGTCTAGCTAGAAGTGTTTCTGAAAGAAAACAGAATAATGTTTCAAAGTTGGTTTTCCCCACCTATTTTGCATGAGGTCACCTAGCTCCTCCTTGTTAGAATATATAAAAACATATATCTATATAAAAACAGAATGTCTTTTCCAAGTATGAAATTCTGCAACCTCAGCATAACTCATGTTCTTCAAATGACATTTCTTTGATCTTAATCAGTATCCTCTCTCACACAGGCATCAAAGGAACATTTACAAATTTGCACTAGCTTGCTAAACCTGGTTTCACCCCTAACGTCATAAACTTTGTTATGATTTCCCTCTTAACAACTGCAGCTATAATTAACTTAGAAAACTCTGTAATTAGCTTCTGGCCTGCCATGTAACACCTTGTATCTAAAACCTGTGTGTGTGTGTGTGTGTGTGTGTGTGAGATCTCACATGCTGTTTCAGTATTTCTCATGGGAGACAGTCCATACACATTTTTTTACATTACAAGAAATGATCATACGGCACTCAGAACTGGCTGTCCACGTCACAATCCTCCCCACCTAGACTGAATTTGGGAGCTTTGTCCCCTGCATGGGTTGCACTTCCCAAATCAGTTCACTCCTCATAGCCCCCTGACAGCCCATCTGAGTTCTGTTTTTTGGCTCCAGCCCTATGTACAATTGTCAGATCATACCCTTGCAAAGCAAGACTTCATCTTAGCAATCTACCATTGTTCTTTCCCATCTGTGTCAGCCAAACCAGGGGGTTGTGGTCAGTCTGTACCACAAAATGCTGCCCATATAAGTATGGCTCTAGCTTCTTTAGGGCCCACACTATGGCAAGACACTCCTTTTCCACCGTAGAGTATGCTTGCTCCCTGAGAAGTAACTTCCTACTCAGATACACTACTGGGTGATCTGTCCCTTGGCTGGATATCTGATTCAGTACTGCCCAATACCCAGACCTGAGGCATCAGTCTGAACTATAAAGGTTTTGCTATATTCAGGACTTATTTAAGCAGGAGCACTGCACAGTGCTTCCTTTAATCTGATAAAGGCTTTCTCACAGGCTGGGCCCCAGGTAATTTTCTTGGGCATCCTTTTCTTTGTCAGGTCAGATAGGGGAGCAGCCAGGGCACTGTAATTAGGTACAGATTTTCTGTAGTACCCTGCTGTCCCTAGAAAACTACTGACCTGCTTCTATGTTTCTGGTCTGGGCCACACCTGGATCACCTTTATCTTTATTTGGTTAGGACAGAGCTGTCCCTGGCCTACCACATGCCCGAGGTATGTCACTTCTCCCATGGCCACCTGGCACTTCCCGTTTTGACAGTGAGCCCGGCCCTCTGTATCCTGCCCAGCACTTCCCTAAGGTGGGATAGGTGTTCCTCCCAGCTGGTACTAAAGATGGCAATGTCATCCAGGTATGCCACGGCATACTCCTCAGCACCATTTAACACCTGGTTCACCAACCTTTGGAAAGTGGCTGGGGCGTTCTTCATTCCAAAAGGTGTTACTTTAAACTCAAAGAAGCCTATCGGAGTGATGAAGGCTGATCTCTCCCTAGCTCTGTCTGTCAGCTCTACCTGCCAATACCCCTTCATCAGGTCAATGGTCTTAAGGTAGGTCGCCCCTCCCAACTTGTTCAGGAGTTCATCCGTCTAGGGCATTGGGTGGGAGTCTGACTTTGTTACTGCATTCAGTCCATGATAGTCCACACAGAAATGAGTAGAGCCATCTGACTTAGGCACAAGGACTACGGATGAGGCCCAGGGGTTGTGGGATCTCGTGATTACCCTTAAATCCAGCATCTCCTCCACTTCCCTCCTAATGTCCTTTTGGACAGTCTCTGACACCTGATATGCTGTCCACCGTATGGGCGTCTGTATCCCTGTCTCCACATTGTGTGTCACTAAGGGGGTTAGTTCAGGCTTGGCACTAAACAACAGTGCAAAGTCTGCTAAAACCTCCCTTACTGTCTGGATCTGGTCTGGGGGCCAGCTGGGGAGACAATTTTACTGCCTCCACAGAGGACTCCCACTTACTTTCTTCCAGCAAATCCAGAAGGGGGTCTCCTTTGTCCATCCCCTTCCCATGACTACACACTACAAACATCATGTCAGCCCTATTTGCATATGGCTTCATCATGTTGACATGGTACATCCTTTCTGTCTGTCTTTGGTCAGGTAACTCCACACTGTAGTTCATGTCATTTACCTTCCTAACCACTTTGTACGGTCCTGCCCACTCAGCTTGCAGCTTGTCTTTCTGGACTAGAATAAGGACCATGACTTCCTGGCCCATAGTGTTTGAGTGAGCTCTGGCTCTGCAGTCATACCACACTTTTTGTTTCTGTTGGGCAGCTGCCAGGTTGCTCTGGGTTGTCCCCATAAGCTCCTTCAGTCTTTCTCTAAACCTAAGGACTTAATCCACAATGGGAGTTCCCTGGGTGGTGTGCTTGCCTTCCCAGTCCTCCCAGATCAAGTGTAGGGGCCCACGTAGCCGGTGTCCATATAAGAGTTCAAAGGGGTAAAATCCTGTTGACTCTTGGGGCACCTCCCTGTATGCAAACAACAGGTGAGGAAGGTATTTCTCCCAGTCCCTCCCATGCTGTTCAGCAAACGCCCGGAGCATTGACTTTAGGGTACCACTGAATCTTTCCACAAGCCCATTGGCTTGTGGGTGATACGGTGTCGTGCATCTCTGCACCACCCCACACTTCTCCCATAAACATTTCATCAGGTCTGACATGAAGGAACCCCCTCGATCGGTGATTACCTCCTGTGGAAACCCAACACGGGAGAAAATCCCAAGTAAGGCATCTACCACTTTGTCCATCCTCAGTGAGGATAGGGTGACTGACTCTGGGTACCAGGTGGCATAATCCACCACAATCAGGATGAATCTCTTCCCTGAGGAGCTTGGGGTATTTAAAGGCCCCACAATATCCATTCCCACCCTCTGGAATGGCTTCTCCACTATGGGCAATGGAATCAGGGTGACTTGGGATTTCTTGCCCGCCTTCCCTATTTCTTGGCACCGGTGCCAAGACCTGCAATACTCCTTCACCTGCTGGGTGAAGTTAGGCCAGTAAAAAATTCTGGGCTACCCGCTGTGTAGTGCACGTGATTCCCAGATGACCAGACAAGGGAATATCATGTGCAATTTTGAGCAACTGCTCACGATACCCCTGGGGAATGACAAGCTGCCTGCCTAGCATCCCTCCCTCTGTCTGTACTGCCTGAGCATACATAAGTCCATTTTCCCAATAAACCTTATGTCTGCCATCACCTCCCTGTGCACTGTCCAAGTCTGCCAAGCCCTCAGCTTCTCCAAACTAGGGTCACTTCTCTGAGCAGCTGCAAACCCCTCACACATTCCCAAGGCATGAGACAGGTCACCTTCAGTCACTAAACTAGGGTCCCTAGCACTAGCATTAGGGCACTCAGGATCACTGTCAGTCCCAACCCTCTGACAATGGGTCACCCCTCCCTTTTTGGAGTAACCCTCTGTAGCTGTGTGGTTACTTGCTACTGGGGAAATTTCTACCTCCTCTTCATTAATCTCCATATCAGGAGACACAGACTGGGGAACCAGCCTCTCAGTGGTTTCCACAATGGCTTCTGTGGGGTTCAGGGAACTACAATTTTCCCTTGCCGCTTGGCTATGGGTAACTGCACATACCATCCCCTGTTTTAGATTGTTGCCCAGGATCACATCCACTGCTAAGGTTTTGGCTACAGCCACCTGTTGCACAGTTACCCCTGTTTCACCCCAGTCTCGGAGAACACTAGCGAGCGGCAATGTTTTCGCCTCACCAGTGAAGTCCTGTACAGTGACATATTTATTGGGTATAAGCTGGACCAGGATCTACCAGATCCCCCTTTACCAAGGTCAGGGATGCCCCTGTGTCCCTTATCCCTTGCGTCTGTACACTATTCACCATGACTGGGTGCACGTGTTCCCTCATGTTCACTGGCATGCTTTCAGGGACACACAAACAACCCACTTCTTTTCTAACACCCTGTTGTGTATTATTGCTCACCTTTTTGGGACACTGTTTGGCAATATGCCCAGTTTCTTTACACAACCAACATTCATTTCTTCTCTCAGAGAAATATTTTCTCTGAAACCTGGGGCTAACTGGTTTCAGTGGAGGAAGTGAGGGTTTTAGCTGCCCTGAAGGCGCGCTTTTCCCTTTCTGCGCTGCCATGCCCGCCCCATTTGCTCTCAGAACAGGTCTACTCTTGGAATAGTGGTCCAAGAGTTCAGCAGCCTCTTGCACTGTTTTGGGATCTTGGTCCTCTAGCCAGGTTTTTAGCTCTGCTGGGCATGCCCAGTAAAACTGTTCTAATAAAATCACATTTTCAATTTTATCAACAGAGTTTGCCTCAATTCCTTCCCACCAATGTTTTAAAAACTGACATTGTTTCATGGCTAGTTCCTCATAGCTTATATCAGGGCTTCTCCTGAGCTTCCAGAATTTAGCTCTGTATGATTCAGCAGTTACTTCAAATTTCTTTAACAGTGCAGCTTTAAGTTTGCTGTAATCATCACTGTCCTCATTGTCCATTTGACCCAATGTATCCCGAGCTTTCCTGGTAAATAGCGGGGATAGCTGGAAGCTCCAGGACTCTCTAGGAATTTTAGCCTGAATACAAACCTTTTCAAAAGAATTTAAAAAGGCATCCATATCCTCCCCTCTTTAAATTCGACTATTAATTTTGAGTTCAATTCGTAACCCAGTCCTGCAGTCCCCGTTAAACCCAAGCCACTTACCTGCTCTGGTGCTGCTGGTTGGAGTCGTAGCTTCTCCATTTCATATTGCCTATGGCGCTCCTCTCTCTTCTCCTCTGCAACTGGCTGACACTCATGCTCCTCATGGTTTGCATCTCTCTGTTCTCGCTTTGCCTCTCATTGTTCCCGCTCTCTCTTCTCCTGGAACTCCAGCTCCATCCTGCACAACTCAATTTGCAGCCTGAGTACCTCTAAATTCAGGATACTGGTGACCTTCCCCTGCTGCTGTGGCCCTTCACTGATAGTGGCCCTGTTGCCCTCCTCATCAGATCTGGACACTGCACTGGTCACTAGCCCTGTCACACTTGAGGTTTGGTCCTTTCCAGTCATGGTCCATGACTCACTGCTCTGGGTATCTACTACCATCAGGGAATCTATAAGGTTCTGCTTTTTGGCTGTCACCTTGAATTGGACTCATCTGTCCCCGCACAACTGCTTTAAGTAATTTACAGTGTGCCTGATGTAGTCGGGAGCCATATTCTTCCCTAACTACGGCTACTCTGACTTACACTTTAGGGAAAAAAAAATAAAACCGGTAGGAACTTGACTGTATGCCAAGTGGTATAGTTCTGTTTCCTTTCTAAAATAAAATTCTGCCTTTTTTTTTCTTTGCAAGTGAGCTTACGGTCTCAAGCTGACGCAGAACAATAAAAGCTTGTGATACCAAAATTATGCCACCGCTGCCAACCAATCTGTCACAAACCCACTCAGCAAGTCAGCCCTCTACTCCCAAAGTGCCAACCTCTGAGTGCAGTCTTGTGAACAGTGTAACAGAACAAGGTAACCCTCTTGTCTGTTTTTGTGGGTTCAAATCAACCTTTGGTCTCAAGACTTGGAGGGATTCAAACTGTGAACCTCATGCTAGTATACCCAATGCACAGGCTCAGATATATCTGTCTTCAGGGGGCCAGATGCCTTTGCCTATGTTCACCTAACCAGGTGTACAAATATGAACCCTTAAACTTTAATAAAGACCTCAGATTATTCTTACCTTTTTCCAGTTTGGTATCACCATTCAAGCTTATGCCCAGTGTCTGCGTTAACCATATAAACTCTACTTGTAAAGGAAAGAAATCAAAGACAGACCAAGTAAGCTCTAAAAATAAAGTTTTACTACAATAAATAAAAAATATGTAACACATAAAATACAGAACTATTATATCACAAGATATACAAATCTCTTAAACAAAACAGGTTTTAACAGTGCAATTCCTACTACAGTACTTAGTTTTGTCTCACTCTCTAAATATCTGCTTAAACTGCTCACAGATGTTTCTTTCTCAGAGTCTAGATAGCAATGTCTCTGAAGAAAGACAGAATAATGTTTAAAAGCTGGTTTTCCCCACCTGTTTTGCATGAGGTCACTTAGCTCCTCCCTGTCAGAATATATAAAAACATATATCTATATAAAAACAGGATGTCTTTTCCAAGTATTAAATTCTGCAACCTCAGCATAACTCATGTTCTTCAAATGACATTTCTTTGATCTTAATCAGTATCCTCTCTCACACAGGCATCAAAGGAACATTTACAACTTCGTACCAGTTTTCTAAACCTGGTTTCCCCCTCTAACGTCATAAACTTTTTAATGATTTCCCTCTTAACAACTACAGCTATAACTAACTTAGAAAAGTATATAATTAGCTTCTGGCCTGCCATGTAATACCTTGTATCTAAAACCTGTGTGTGTGATCTCACATGCTGTTTCGGTATTTCTCATGCGAGACAGTTCATACACATTTTTTTATATTACAAAAAATGATCATAAGGCATTCAGAACTGGCTGTCCACATCACAGAACCCTCCACTCCTCATTTCAAAAGTTAAATGAAGCTGCTGTCCTCCTGCATGTGAAGTGGGACCGTCTCTACTTCAAATGCTCCCGCACAAGAGCACACTACACAGGAAACATAGAAACATAGAAGCTGATGGCAAATAAGGACTGCACAAGGCCCATCCAGTCTTCCCATTTTTTCTACCTTATGAATGTGCCGTAGGCCTTTACTCTGTCAATGGTCTATTTATTCATATTCATCTGTATTGCTCCCTTATACATATCCCATGCCTGTCTGAAGCCCTGAACTGTATTCATATCCACCACTTCCTGAGGTAGGCCATTCCATGCATCCACCACCCTTTCTGTGAAAACAAAGTTCCTTACATTACCCCTTAATTGGCCTCCATCTAATCGCATGATGTGACCTCTTGTCCTGCTATTTTTCTTATACTGAAACATGTTAGACTCTTTCACCTTGTTAATATAATAATAAACTATATTTATATAGTGCTCTTCACAAAGTATCAAAGCACTGCACAATAAACAACAATTAAAAGCATAAAATATTAAAATACAGTTCAGTAATCAGAATTTCAATAACAGTCAGTTACAGAGTGACATCAAATGCAAGCTGAAATAAATAAGTCTTTAAGGCGGTCTTAAAGCTCTCCATTGTCAGGCACTCCCATATCCAGCAAGGCAGAGAATTCCACAGAGTAGGGGCTGCAAATGAAAATGCCCTCAATCCAGAGGTTTTTAACCATACCCTGGGAATCTCCAGCAATCCCTCGTCGGTTGTGCAAAGTGGTCAGAGGGGGCAGTAAGAATGCAAGAGATCTTCCATGTAGAGCTTTATAGGTCAGTAGCCTGACCTTGATAGTGATCCACCACTGAACTGGCAGCCAGTGCAGTTCAAGCAGCACAGGCATAATATGGCTGGATCTAGATGACCCAGACAACAGCCTGGCTGCAGTGTTCTGCACCAGCTGCAGGCAGTGGATATCAACCCCTGGAAACCCTAGGTAAAGGAAGTTACAGTAGTCAAGGCGTGAAGTCACAAAGGGGTGGATCAGAGTTGGTAGGTCGCTGGACGGAACTAGGTGTTTAATCCGGGCAATATTCTCAGATGGAAAAAAGAGGACTTAACCATGGCTGACACTTGAGAATGAAGTGTCAAACCATTTTCAAGAATTACCCCCAAATTTTGTACCTGTTCAGAGGTTGATAACTGGGACCCCCCCAAGCCACAATCTTGAGGGACACCCCATTTCCCAACCCCTCTATCCGGTGACCAGGATTCACCACCAACACCTCAGTCTTGCCCGAATTGAGCTTTAACCAGTTGGTATTTATTCAGTCCTGGATTTCTACAAGGCAGTTATTAAAGATCGAGAGCGCACTAGCCTGATTGGGTGCAAAAGACAGGTAGAGCTGTGTATCATCTGTGTAACAGTGAAACCTCAGTCCATAGCATCTCACAATGTCTCCTAATGGCAGCATAAACACTGCAAATGACATGGGGGACAGCACAGAGCCCTGCGGCACCCCACAATGCAGAGAGAAAGCCTCAGAGGAATAGATCTCTGAGACAACCCTCTGCAATCTACTGGTGAGGAATGAATGAAACCATCAGAGGACCATACCAAACTGGCTGCAGATGGCATGTAGGTGATCCAGCAGCACTCCATGGTCCACAGTGTCAAAAGCCGAAGAGAGATCAAGAAATAGCAAGATAGTACAGGATCTGTGGTCTCTCATGATTAGGAGATCATTGAGGACCCGAACCAGAATGGTCTCAGTACTATGCCTTTTACAAAAACCAGACTGGAGAGGATTGTAGATGTCATGGATGGTAAGATGATTCTCTAATTGTAGCACCACGACCTTCTCAATAGCCTGTCACGCAAAGGAAAGATTTGAGATCAATCGGTAGTTGGTGGGACAGTCTGGGTCAAGTGATGATTTCTTGAGAAGTGGAGTTACCACTGCTTCCTTCAGGGAACTCACCCATCTCCAATGAACACCAGACTAACTCTGCAAGAACTGTGCTGATGGCATCAATATAGCCTAATAAAAGGCCAGTGGGGCCTGGATCCAAACTACAGCTGGTTGGGTGCATATCTTTGAGAATCCGCATAACATCCTTGATCCCCAACCACTCAAACTCCATTCAGCAAAGCCAAGGTAGGGTGACATTCCACTGACCACCATCCTCCCCCACAGAACAAGCTGAATGGATATCTGATCTGATTTCAGCAACCTTATCAGCAAAGAATTGAGCAAATTCCTCAAAGTTTTTGTGAGAAAACGCTCTCTGAATTTGTAGACAGGCTGGACTGTACAGTCTGTCCACAGTTCAGACGAGCTAAGCTGGTCGATTCTGAGCTGCAGCAATCTCCCTGGACAGGAATTCTGCCTTCTTATAGGAGATTTCTGACTGATAGTCTTTAAAATTTCCCATCATCCAAAGTCTGTTGGCATCAAGGCCGATTTTCAGCCAGCTACGTTCTAAGCTTTGTTCCTCTCATCTCAACTCCCTCAAGGCCGCATCAAACCAAGGGGACTAAGGTCAAAGAGTGAGAGCGAACACAGACTGGAGCCAAGACATCCAGAGCCTCCACCGCAGCCCTATTATAGGCTTGTAGAAGGTTCTTGGGACCCTCGCTTGTACCCAGTAATCCCGATAGGTCTAATTCCTCCAAAAGACCATCTGGGGTCACGCCCCACAAAGGGTGTTATTGGACCATCTCCACAGGGGCAGATCTATGAGAGGAAGTAATGAAATTGAACCTTATGGAATGGTGATCTGACCAACCAACCACTTCCACCACCAAGTCTGAGGTTTCCATCCCCAGGAGGAAAATCAGGTCCAATGAGTGGCCTTTAGTGTGAGTTGCAGACGTAACTACCTGTGTGAAGCCCAACAAGAGCATAAGTTGGATGAAGTCCTGACCAAATGGTGAGAGTTCATCATTGACCCAGGCATTAAAGTCACCCAGCACCATCAACCTGGGGGGACTCCAATACCATGTCGACAATGAAGTCTGCACCTTCAGCAGGAACAACTTCTCAGCTCTGGGTGGATGGTAGATAAGAATGATCCTGCACCCCACACCTGCGACTGCAACACACTCAAAGGATCTGGGTCCCTCAACTGGCACGTCTACAAGGCTCAATTTTGATTTAAAACAGATTGCTGCACCCCTGCCCCTATGATCCAACCTCATACGGTGTATCACCGAGAAACTGGCTGGAGTCACTGTCACTAAAATGGGACCAGCATTATCATCCAGCCAGGTCTTGGTTATGCAAGCCACATCCATTGACCCAACAAGATTGGCTATAATAGCAGTCTTGTTCTTAATAGATCTAACATTGCATAACACCGTGCGAGTTGGATGAGATACCGGGACTGGCCAAACTACCAGCCCAATGAAAGAGGAGCCCTTGGGTATGGGCACCAGACAAGGTTAACCTCAATCAGGATTCCATTTTGCCCCAGGGCATCTCCTGGTTCTCACTACCTCAATCCAGCCACCCCGCTCTCTACCCCCGAGGTCAGGGACCCCCGCCCCTCCATCTTCTGTCCACTATCCCCACTGCCTGCAGCGGCCATAAGCCACTGCAGACAGTGGACGGCAGTTAAAAGGGCAGAGGTCATGGAGCTTGGAAGGGGAGATCCACCTGCCGACACATTTTAAAAGAAGCCAAAATTCCAGACCTCTATGCCCAAGTTAATAATAACCAAACCCGCTATAACTAAAATTCCCCAAACCCTCCCAAAACGAATTCAAAACTCTCAAAACAAACTAAAACCCAACCACTACTAAAATCTAAACATACATTCATACAAAATCACTACAACTATTAAATAAACAAAACCGACCCCCCACCAAACTTAAAACCCTAATAAGCAATTATAAAATCAAATAAATTCTTGTAGAAGTGTGAGAAAGAAGAAAAATAAAACCATATTAACTGGCTCTTAGCTGAGGCTCTCACTGCCAACCAGAATCAGCTTTTATGGTCCAACAGCTGACCACACACTCCAGCAGTTTAACATTTTTGATCCACTATTAAAACAATAAATACACTAATGCTTGTCTGTGGCTCTCACCCCCAACTAAGCCAGATTTTGAAGTCCCACACTGAACTCTCACTCCAGCAGATCAGATCAATCTTGTAATTCTCAACTGCGGTCCTCTCACTCCGACAGTTCAGTCACAAAATTAGGAATGCAAAAAACTTATGGAGGGTAGCCAAGAGACCCTCCGCTCTCCAGAAGAGAACCTCTAGCCCCCCCTTCCAGTGACTGTTCAGTCCCACAGCAGCCACCAGTCAGGTCCTCCAAGTCCTGCAAGCCACTCCACTTGATTACGACAATCCCAGTTTTCTAGGGCCACCTGCCCACCAGGTGGGGGAAGGCAGAAATTGGTCCTGGATGACAGGGATTCAGGCATGAACCCCCCCCCGGCCGTTCTCCAACAGCCTGACAGCCCAACACCACTGGCTCACTGAATGCTCCCCGCTAATCAGCAGGCAGCAACTACCAACCATTTCCCTCAGCCCCCCAAGGCCAGCAATCCATCCCCCTGCCTCCAAGTACCCCCAGCAGTCAAACAGGAAAAAGGCCCCAATGTCCACGAAACCAAAAGAAGAACTCATAAACCCATGGTAACTCACAGCCCAAAAGACTCAGTTTCAGCTTTGCCTTGTTCCTCTTTCATGTGAGTACTCCCCTTCCTCCACACTATAAACTTCTCTCCCTGGAAATCAGGTTAAAATACAGATGCCCAATATCAGATGGCCTCTTCACCCACTGCCTCCATGCAGTTTGAAAAAAAGTAAATTAGATCATAGGGAAGTGCTCTCAGATAGTGCCAGCAGTTCCCAAAACACAGACAAAAAGTCATAAAATTACATCGGAAGGTCAGAAAAAGTATTTCACCTTCATAAAAGCAGCACCGTGAGCATGCAGGAATCAGAATCTCACTCCTGCTCAGACCTTACACCACCAACATAGTCGGAACAAATGTGGGACACCAGTACACTGTGAGTAATAGGCAAACAAGGGAATACACCAAATAATCACAAGAACACTAATCTGGCTCACTACTTCCTCCCTATCTACACTAAATTAAAGCAAACATCAGAAAAAATTAAAACACGGTTTAAAAAGCATAAAATTAATCAAATCTGCAGGCTAGTTTTCTGGCTGGCTCAGAGCTGCCCACATCTTTAAAGTGGTTTAAAGTGCTTTAGCCAAATGCCCTTAAGATATTTGAATGTTTCGATCATATCACCTCTCTCCCTCCTTTGCTCTAGGGTAAACATATTGAGCTCCGATAATCTGTCCTCATATGTTTTCTGATGCAGTCCCTGCACCATTTTGGTTGCCCTTCTCTGGACTGCCTCCATTTTGTTAATGTCCTTATGCAGGTGCGGCTTCAAGTACTGCACACAGTACTCCAGATGGGGCCTAACCAGTGTCTTATAAATAGGGATTATCACCTCCCTCTTACGACTTGTGATACCCCTACTAATACACCCCAAAATCTTTCTAGCCTTACCTACTGCTTTAATGGTCTGCTTGGATGATTTCAGATCATCTGTGATGATGATGCCCAAGTCTCTTTCTTCCCTTATGATTGCCAGCAACTCTCTTCCCAACCTATAGGTAGCTTCAGGGTTTCTCTTCCCTATGTGCATGATCTTGCATTTCTTTGCACTAATCTTTGTTGTGCCTGATATGAAACCTTTGTAAAAGACCTTTTGCTCAAAGGTAATAATGTCCGAATCTTGAAATACATAAATAAATAAAACCCCAGTTGCCACTGTTCAGACCATTTTGCCAGCTTTTCCAGATCTCTTCTCATTCTACCCACCCCATCTGGCTCATTTACTCTGTTGCAGATCTTGGTGTCATCTGCAAACAGACAAACCTTACCCTCCAGTCCATCTGCAATGTCACTGATGAAGATATTGAAGAGGACTGGCCGCAGGACTGATCCCTGAGGTACCCCACTTGTGACTTGTATCTCTTCTGACTGTATACCGTTTACCACCACTTTCTGTTTTCTGCTCACCAACCAGTTTGCCACCCAGTTGGCCAACCTCTGACCCACCCCTAGCCTACCCAGCTAATTAATCAACATTCTATGTGGAACAGTATCGTAAGCTTTGCTGAAGTCAAGGTAGGCGACATCAACTGCGCCCCCTTGGTCCACCACTCTGGTTACCCAGTCAAAGAAATCTATGAGATTAGTTTGACAGAACCTTCCTGTTGTAAACCCATGCTGTCTTGGATCCTGTGCTCCTATGGATTTCAGGTGTTGCACTATCCTTTCCTTAAGGAGTGCCTCCATAATCTTGCCCACTACTGAGGTAAGACTGACTGGTCTGTAGTTCTCTGCCTCCTTCCTGCTGCCGCTCTTGTGGAGCGGGATCACATGAGCCCTTCTCTGGTCTTCTGAGACCTCTCCTGTGCTCAGAGACTCACTAAACAGTTCTACAAATGACTCTGCTAGTTCCGCCCTTAGCTCCTTTAGTACCCTGGGATTTATGCCATCAGGTCCCATTGCCTTGTCCACCCTGAACTTATCGAACTCTTGTAGGACCCTTTCTTTTGTGAAGGGACTTGTGTACACGTACACCTCCCTCTCCCCTGTGTTCATGGTGCTGAGCTGTGGGCTCTGTCCTACCTTCTCCTCAGTAAATACTGAGCAGAAGTATCTATTTAGGATAGATGCTTTTCGTTGGTCCTTCTCCACACAATCCCCCTTATCCCCTGTGATCTTAGCAATACCCCCTATGGACTTTCTCCTTTCACTAATTTATCTATAGAAAGTCTTGTCCCCTTCTTTTACTGTTCATGCTAGTGTTTCCTTGGCTTGGGCCTTTTCCTGCCTTACTGCCTTCCCTGCTTCTCTTAGGGAACTTTGCTATGCCTCCCTATCTTCGTCCCGCTGCATTTCCTTATATTTCCTGAAGGCCAACCTTTTGGCTCTGACCTTTTCCGCTACTGTTTTTTGAGAACCAAAGTGGTTTCCTCCTTCTTTTGCTCTTGCCTTTCTCCCTAACACAATGGGATATTGCTTCAAGTATTGCATCCTTAATGTTTGCCCACTTTGCCTGTACCCCCTCACCTGTATTTCTTCTTGCCAGGGCTAGCTTAACTCTGTTGGCCATCTTATCAAAGTCAGCTCCTCTGAAGTCCCATATTTTTGCCTTGGAATGGGATGATTTAGTTCTAGTGGCCAAATTGAACCATACCATGTGATGGTCACTGGCCCCCAGGTGACCTTCTACCTGGAGATCTGTGTTCCTTTCCCCATTAGGCAGTACTAGATCCAGGATAGTACTGTCTCTTGTGGGTTGTTGTACCAATTGTTTGAGGCCCTCCCTCTGCAGGGAATCCACTATGTGTCTAGTTCTGGTGGATGTTCCTGCTGGTATTGATCAATCTGTATCTGGCATGTTGAAGTCTCCCATTATCAGAACCTCCCCTTTAGCTGTCATGTTTTATATATCTTCTAACAGTAACGTGTCTATGTCCTCCCCCTGGTCTGGAGGCCTGTAGACAACCCCAGTTCATATGGCTGTCCCATTTCCCACTTCTAGGGTGACCCACAGTTCTTCTGGCTCCTTACATGTATTCTGAATTTCTGTAGCTCTGAAATTTTAAAGGGCCACTCCCCCCTTTTGCATCCTGGTCTCTTCTGAACAGTATATAGCCGGGTACTGAAGTCTCCCAAGTGTGATTACTGGTGAACCATGTCTTGCTAATGGCTACTATGTCCAGTTTAGCGTCTGTCATTGTTGCCTTCAGGTCTGGGATCTTGTTTCCCAGACTAGGGGTATTTGTGTACAGGATTTTCCATTGGTCAGATTTTGGTGCGTTAGCTGTGGGGTAAGGTCTGGCTTTTCCCCTGTGCATCATATGGGGAGCCAGACCTTTTCCCTTACCTGGTGATGCAAATGAACTACAAACATGCTGAACTCCTGTTTGATCACTAGCTGAGGGGGGAGAGGTATTCTTCCCATTTGTGGTATCAGGTGCTGCACCCCTTGCCCCATTTGCTAGTTTAAATATTCTGCAAAGACGTCAAACTTCTGCCTCCCTCCTTAGTCAGATACAGTCCATCAAATTTAAAATGCTTTCACTCCCAAAACTATTACCAGTTACCTACAAATTTGTGTCCTTTTTCCTGGCTCCAGCCCTTGAGCCACATATTTGGCTCCCCTATCTCTCCTTCTCTGACCTTCCATCCATCTGCCCCCCTCTCCCAGACCAGCAGGATCTCAGAGTAGGAGATGACAGATGAAATGGATGACAGTTTGTCTCCCAGCCTGGTCAGGTGTTCCTTGGTCTCCACAACTGACCAGCTGGCAAGATCGTTAGTCCCTATGTGTACCAGGACATTGATGTTTTCTCCAGCTTTCTGCACAATTTTAGCAATACGGTAAGTGTCTCTCCACCCTGATGTACCTGGGAGACATCTGACCATTACCCCCTACCGGAGGTAGATATCAACTCCTTGAATCATGGAGTCTCCTATGATCAGAAGTGTTCTGGATTTCCTTTTTGCCTTTTTTGTTTTGATCCCTGTTTTGGGTGAGTTTTGTAGCACTAACTCCTGTACTGCAGTGTCCTGCTCTGCAGTGTCCTCTTCCCCTTTGTTTGATTTCAGAGATAGAGGCAGATACCTGTTTGTAGTGTTTATATGGTTTGTGGAGGCGATACGTTGGTGAGCATTGAGGTCACACTTTGTTCTTTCCTGTACCTACCAATAACCCCTTTTCTCTCCTCTCTCCCCCTACATAGCAGTGTTTAAGCTGACACAAGCCAAATAGTCTTTTCATACTCCTTTCACTTTTTTCCTTCAATTCAAGTCTTTTTCCAAGTAGCCTAATTGCTACCACAAACCCCATTTTTGCAGATCTGCTTTCAGAGTTTTGTTCACTTTGGCTTAGTGTTCTGTCATTTGGCTAAAAGGTTCAGGTGACAATTGGGCAAAATATTTTGCTTTTTTTAATTAATTCTTCATGCTCCTCTGTGGTATGACCCCCATCTTCTGCATCAGGCCCAGCACTGACAGAGGACAGCATCCTCTGGGACACTCAGAGCTCCTCCCCCCAGAGGACTTGTGATTGCTCAGAACTCATATCAGTGGTACGGTGAGCAGTAGTGCTACCACAATGCAGACAGACTGGCTGATGTTGTAAGGTTTTAGATTTACAGCTTAAACACCGCAGGCTTGATTCTTAATGATTGAAGCAAGCTGCGCCAACTGCAGCTTGCACTAATCACCAGTGCACTAGGGATACTGAATGCAATTCACTATCAGGAAGGGTTCCGGTGCCAAAGTCCTGCATCATGTGGCAAATGTGGCTGTATGGCAAAAAGATGCTGCAAGTCAGAGGTTTGCCACAAGCTGCAGGGCGGTCAAGTGGCATTTTTGCCCAGGTACAAAGACCTATTGGGAGGCTGCTGGGGTCATGGGGGATGGTGCAGTGCATGGGGAGGGCTGGTGGGACACAGATGGGTGACATGAGGGGTAGCAGCAGCAATCTGATGGGGCTTTAGCTGTGCCAATGTGTTGGGGGGCACCTGCATGCTGGGCACCACACCACAAAGGGCTCAAGGGGTTTTGGCAGCATGGGAGACCACAAGAGGGTGGCAGCACATGTTCCTTCCCTCCCAGGGATGGCTCTGGGGTGGTACACAGATTGTTAGACCAGCCCCTGGCTGGTGTAACTGTCCTGGACCATGTGCCTCTGGGAGGGTTTCCTGAATGCCACTGTTGGGAATATGGCAGCTTGGTCTGCTGCAAGACCACTTTCAGCCTGGCACAATCATTAGCTTGTCACAGACCAGGCAGAGGGATGGTCTGGTACAGAGGGTCTCAGTTTGGCACAGGGGGTCTATCTGAATTGGGGACTCTGCAGATTTTTACACAAAGTGCCCCTTGCATCACTTCTATGTGATGCAGACACCGTGTGTCAACTTTGGAGTTTCGAGAATTGAGCCCTGCATGCCCATTTTAGGCATTCTATATGACCCTAGTTTATCCTTTTTGCATAGTTCACTCTGACACTGCACTTCCAATTTTACAGTTTCTGTTTCTTTTATTTTGCTTTAACCATGTTATAGTGTATTTTTACACAGCTTGCTATAGTGCAGTTTGTACAGCACATTCTAACCCCCAAATTGTATTTTTACGTTCGCTTGCGCGCATGCGCAAGGAACGTCTTGGTAGAATGGGACACTTTGGAGGTGTGCCCCTCTCCTGCAATGCCCTGCTCCATAGGGCAGGCGTGGCAGCCATGCACCAATCCGGATGCGGTGCTGTATGACAGCGGTGGTCTTCTCTTCAGAAACCACCACTGTCATACAACACAAATATTGACAGTCCCAGCGTCCACGCTGCCCCCAAATCTTTGCTGCCACGCTGGGAGCCCACCCCAGTGTGGCCAACGACCCCGTCATCTGCTGATGGGGGTGCCCAATCCCGTAAGCTCCAGGCCCCCAAGCCATCCTTCTGCCACGCGAGCCCACCCCAGCGTGGCAAATGTCCCACGCCATCGTTTTTTTAAAACCTGTAAATTAAAATGGTCCCATGGCGCTTCTCCCAGGCCCCACTCCCACAACCTCACCCACCCACTGCGCACCCCACCTCCCCACCCCCCACCCCATACTTACCTCCGGAGCTTGGCGCGATGATCTTCGGTGGACCTGGAACACGTCTGCACTCTTCAAAGCCGACCGCAAACTGAGGAAATGCCGGTAAGCTGTATAATGGGCTAGATAGGAGGTTTTCAACTTTATTGCATATCTCAGGCATTTTTTAGAATTTTTGCAGCAAATTTTCAACATGGGATTTTTGGAACCCCTTCTCATGAATGATGTCACTGTCATGGCGTTATTCAGGCCCTAGGGGTGATTTCGCAGTCACTGTGCAGTCACTGCATGAAATCACCCTTCAGGCCCAAATAATGCCATGACAGTGACATCATTCATGAGAAGGGTCCCAAAACCCCATGTTGAAAATTTGGTGCAAAAATTTCCAAAATGACTGTTTACGAGCGTGCGTTGCACAGTTCCTATGCAGGCTCGTAAGTTCACGAATTTTCAATATTTTCACTCCAGATTTTCAACATTGCCATTTTACCACACCTTCTTATAAGCAGTACAGCTGTCATTTTTCACATCCTGCCCAAAACATGTTTCTGCCCATGCAGCGCACAATGGCGCAGTCGGGGTGCAAAATCAATGTATGGGACACATTAAGAAAATCACTGTGGCACTGTTCATTAGCAGAGGTCTTAAAATGGCTATGTTGAAAATGTGGTGAAAAAATTCCTTAAAATGACTGTTTTACGAGTGTGCATTGCGCAGTTCCTATGCACGCTCGTAAGTTTGCGAATTTTCAATATTTTCACTCCAGATTTTCAACATTGCCATTTTACCACACCTCCTTATGAGCAGTACAGCTGTCATTTTTCACATCCTGCCCAAAATGTGTTTCCACCCATGTAGCGCACAATGGCGCAGTCTTTGTGCGAAATCAATGTATGGGACACATTAAGAAAATCACAGTGACACTGTTCATGAGCAGAGGTCTTAAAATGGCTATGTTGAAAATTTGGTGCAAAAATTCCTAAAAATGACTGTTTTACAAAGTGTGCGTTGTGCAGTTCCTACACACGCTCATAAGTTCGCGAATTTTCAATATTTGCACTCCAATGACTTCCAGATACCTAAACAGCACATAGAAGCAAGCAACATTTGGCATTGACAAATGCTTGTACTTCTTTGTCACTGATTTTTTTAAGCCATGTCCAAGTGCCAAATACCACTGCAAATACCTGCAAGCGAATGTTCGGCATTGACAAATGCTTGTTATGTTTGACATCGTTTAGGGCTCATACTTTTTACTTTTGTGGTGGTATGTAACTGAGAGTTCTAATTCATCACTACTAGGTGGAATCAAAGTACTCGTATGTGCTGTACAAGGGACCTTTTATAGAGAGATGCCAGAGAAGGCACATGTACTGGAATGTGAATAGAAATGTGCTTGCTGTAAGATCCTTGATGTGGTGTGTTATAATAAAACTGAAGTTAATCTCTTACTAAGCCTCCCAAACATTGCATGACATGGTGTCAGAAGTGAAAACTGATTAAAGGAAAAACAAAAGAAGAAAAAGAGAAATACAGACTGCAAGTGAAAGAGAAACAGGAACTTTCAAGGTGCCAAAGTTTAATCCTCCTGATGCTTTTGACTTCAACTGACCTGCAGACTGGCCTGACTGGAATCAACATTTTTCCCCATTACAGGATTGCTGTGAAACTGAATGAAGAAAGTGGAGAAGTGCAGGTATGGTCTCTTATTTGTTCCCTGGGAAAGGAGGCAGAGCTAATCTTTAAATCATTCTCATTTAACAGAGAAGGGAATAAGAATAATTACTAGATAGTAATGGAGAAGTTGGATGCATATTGTGTAGCCCAAGCGCAATATAATCCATGCAGCAGCCCACTTTCTCCAGTGTAATCAAAAGTCAGGGGAAACAGTAGAAGCATTTACCAGAACCTTGTATGAGCTTGCAGAAAACTGTGATTTTGGAGCAAGGAAAAATGAACACATCCGAGATAGACTTGTGACAGGAGTTATAGACAAGGAACTTTCTCAGAAACTGCAGTTAAATCCGGAACTGACTCTGGAAAGGGCAATAGAAACAGCATGCCATTCTGAACTTATAAAAAGCCAAATAAATGATCAAGGAGCCATGAGAGGGCTAGATGAAGTAGCAAAGAAGCCTCTGAGGCCAGGTGAAAATAACCAAAGCAGACCCCTAAGGAAAAAGTCAGCCCATTATCAGAAGCTAGGTCTTGAATGTACTAGATGTGGCAGGGGACATACACATGGAGATGACTGTTGAGCATGAAATGTTGAGTGCCACAAGTGCAGGAAAATAGGTAATTTCACAGCGGTGTGTTGTACAAGCGGCATGAGTGAAATATCCATGAAAAAAAGTGAAACAGAATCATTCTTTCTTGGGTCAGTTACCTGTCATGATGATGTCGGTGAGCCAAGGAGCATTGGTCTCATACTTAATGATACCACAGTAAAATTTAAAATTGATACTGAAGCTGATGGAAGTGTTATTTCTGAGACTGCTTACCTGAGTTTAAATAAACCTCCTCAGTTGAAGCATTCTACCTCAGTTTTGTAAAGTCCATGAGGGGAACTTAAATGCATGGGTCAGTTTATAGCTAAAACAGAATATAAAGGCACCGAGTACCAGTTCAGAGTTTATGTGATATGGGGTTCCCAGGTCAATAACCTGTTAAGCCATGATGTTGTGGTATCTATGGGATTAGTTCACAGACTAGAGGAAGTCTATACAGATGCCATTAAGGAACTAGGTCTTTTGCAGTTGCACTCATCAGAATCAAGCTAAAGGAAGGAGCCATACCCTACAGCATTCACGCAGCCCAGGGAATATCAATTCCTATGCTTCCTAATGTGAAAGATGAGTGGGATAGAATGGCATGGTGCAGTATTATTGAAGAGGTTACAGAGCCTATGAATGGTGTGCAACCATGATGCCAGTATCCAAGAAAAACAGAATCCTTTGTATACTGATCTCAAAGAGCTGAATAAAACAGTCCAGAGAGAAAAACATGTTCTTCCCATGTTAGATAACATTATTACCAAGATTGGCTGATGCCAGAGTGTTTTATCTACTTGATGCAGCAAGTGATTTTTTGCAGATTCCTCTAGATCCAGACAGTACCAAGTTAACTACTCTTATTACTACATTTGGAAGATATTATTTTTGGGGTCTTCCTTTTGGCTTTATTAGTGCACCAGAGATCTTCCAGAGGAAAATGTCAGAACTATTGCAGAACCTGGGAGGGGTAGTTGCTTGCATGGCTGATATCCTGGTATATGGATGCACAGAGGAAGAACACATTAATTGATTGATTCGGGTACTGGAAACAATCCAGGCAACTGGTTTAAAGCTGAATAAAGGGAAATGCTTACTGTGCCAGAAGCAGTTGAATTACTTGGGACACAGGAAAGATGAGCATGGCATAAGTCCAGATCCTGAGAAGATAAGAGCCATCAAAGAAATACAACCACCTAGTTCTGTTTCTGAGTTAAGGTGAATTCTAGAAATCATCCACTACCTGAGTAGGTGCTTACCTAACCTATCAGAGGTGATACCTCCACTGAATGAACTTCTAAAAAATGTGACAATGAGGAACTGGGACCTTATGCAAGAAAATGCTTTTAACAAGGTGAAACAACTTGTATCTGAAGCACCCATAGTTACTTTTTATGGTGCCAGGAAACCTGTACTCGTAAGTGCTGATGCTAGTAGCTATGGCATAGGTGGAGTACTGTCACAAGATCATAATGGCCAGCAGAAACCAATGGCTCATTGCCCCATACATTGACAGTTGCTGATACTCACTATGCACAGATAGAAAAGGAATGACTAGCAGGAGAGTGGGCATGTGAAAAAGTTTGCAAAGTATTTGTACAGATTAGATTCTTTCAAGCTTTTGATGGAACACAAACCACTGGTACCACTTCTAAACTGCAAAGACTTAGAGTACTGTACTAGTGAGGTGTCAATGACTTCTCATACAGATGATGAAGTACAATCCCCAAGCCAAACGTGGGCCACGCAAGGCAATGGTGGTAGTAGATACCTTATCCAGACTTCCAATGGTTGTGATAGATTCAGAACTTTATACTAGGATTGAAGAAATTAAAGGGTCAGTGAATTAAATTTAGTGTCAGTGGCTCAGCAGATAGCACACTTACCTCTGAGGTTGGGAGATCAGATGGCTGTGGGTTCTATCCCCACATCAGGCACTTGGGTTAAATCCCAATACTGACACTGTAGTGCAGCATGAGGGAGGTGCTGCACTCCTGAGGTGCCATCTTTCAGATGAGACGTTAAACCGAGGTCCCATCTGCCTGTTCTGGTGGTAGTTCAGGTGGATGTTAAAGATCCCATGGCACTTCTCAAAAAGAGTAAGGGAAGTTTCCCTGGTGTCCTGGCCAAATTTCCCCCCATTCACTAAAAATACCACCAACAGCTTAATCTGGTTCAGGGTCAGTTGGCATTCATCTGTATACCCCTCCCCCGGGTCGTGCCTGAAAATAGACAGAATTTGTCTGGTGCACTTACCCGGTCAACAAAAACTAAATATATGAAGTCTTACAAAAGGTCCTTACAATCCTCAAAACCAATGTCAAGTTCAAAAATGCAACAAGTTAAACAAAGTACATTCAGAGATTCTGAACTCCAGACAGCATTGCATTTTGTCAGAGGTGAATGGCTAAGGTACCTCAGGAATGTACCTAATAATGTCAAAACTTTCTTTCTAGTGAGAGGCAGCCTTACAGAATCTAATTGACTGTTGCTCTACAGAAAAAAAAATTCCAAGAAACATGTGACAAGACATGCTAACAAGACTCCATGAAGGTCATCAAGGTATCACCAAATGCAATGAACCAGCAAAGATGTCTGTTTGGTGGCCAGGTATTGGAAATGATATTCAAATGGCAGTGGCAGCATGTGAATTTTGTGAGGTGAACAAAACAACTCAGTGCAAGGAGCCGCTAATAGCAACCCCATTACCAGACTGCCCATGGAAAAGGGTTGGCACTGATATTTGTGAGCTGAAGGGACAGAAGTACTGTATTTGGTTGCAGTAGACTATTTTTAAAGATATTTGGAAATTGCTTATGTAACCACCCAGTCCCTGGGGTTACTAGAATCCTATCAGTATTATTGTTAGGAAGGCAGCAGGCAGCTGGTAGTGAGTTCATTAGGGGCCCCTTACATAATGACATCATTGTTTACTCAGCTAGCCTGAGGGAGGAATGATTAGGTCATTTAGAACTCTCACAGCAGCATAAGCCACACTCTGTGGATAGCTGCTCTGGGGAGCTTAGAATGCTCAGTTCAGTTCTGAGTTGTAGTTCAGTGTAAAGTGTAGTGGAGTGAGGAGGTGAGAGTGGCAGAAGGACTGCCATTGGGGTCTAACAGAGGGCCCAGGATGTTTCACCCTAGTCTAGTAGTCATTTCCAGCTTACTGTTGAAGTGGTGGAGACAAGACTAAAGCAGGATTTCCTGATTTCTACTCCCTGTGAAGTGAAAGGATCTGCTTGTTCTCTGTGGACTCAAAGGGCAAGCTCCTGAATGTTCTGTGGTTGTTTTCAGTTGCCTTGGTATAGGACCTGAATTAGACTGTGTAGACCGACTACCCAGAAGAGTGCCTTTTTTCTTTTCCTTTGGTTGTTCCATACCCAATGGATGGAACAAGAATTCTGCGAATACTGTAAAGGAGACTAGATCTCCACATGTTCTTAGGGGAGTAGATACTCTGGGGTACATGTGCCCATAGATAAGGCTGGATGGCACCTACCAGTGCCCCTAGTCTCACCAGTGTGTGTGAAGAAAGTTAAACTATGGACCCCAGTGAGTGCAGTTTATTTTCTCTGTGTTACCCCAGTGTTGTGATGTGTAAAGTATGGAACCTCCAGCATTTCAGTGGGGAATGGGGGCTTCAGTGGTGTAACCCTGAAGAATGGCAGAGACTGTCGGTTGGGGCCAAGGGTAGGAGGAATGCCGTCTAAGTGCTGACAAGGCAGGGCTTCCTCGTTCATAACGGGCACCAGTTTTACCTGAGCAAGTGGCCAAGCTGCAGGTAAATGTGTGTGGCTGAGTTTCACATAAATACATCTATGTTCAAAAGGAGCTCTGAGTGTGTGGCTTAGATTCACTAAATAACACTCATGGGAGAAGCGAAGTTCATGTGCATGGCCCAGTGTCCACAAATGCACTTCTGGGAATTTGGGAAGAAGATGTTTCTGTTGTTGTCCATGAACTGTACTGTATGCTAGGAGAGTTCTTGAATTTGTACCTGTCCAATCTGGACCAATCCTTGGGGGTCCACTTCAGCTTTACTTTCCATCTGTTGAATAAAGCCATACTGCACAATCCCAGTCACTATTACGGACATTCTGATTATTGCTTCTGGTTGTGTGGATTTACTGGGGCCCCCTCAGCAGGTTAGATCAAGCATATGCCTAGTAGCCTCCACTCAGGACCTAGGTTGTGTTATTTACACAGGGTTCAAGTTGTTTGTTTATGTACTCCCAACCCTCTCTTCCTCTTGAAAATGATCCAGGTATACATTCTAACGCAAAGGGTGGTACCTACCTTTTAGTAAAGTAAATGGTATGCCAGTATATTGGCACCAGTGTCTCCAGATATTTAGCTGGGTGAGTGTTACAATAAAAGGGGGGTGTGCACACTAGTTAAAGAAGTGGCCTGGGGGTTATATGACCTTTCAAGCTCTAGCACCATAAATCGTTTGAAGAATGTGTTTGTACAGTGGGGATGGCTGGATGAGCTTGTTACTTATAGTGGTCCACAATTTATAGAGACTGAGTTCCAAAAGTTTATGCACAAGTATAATGTTTGTCATGTTTCAACAAGCCTCCACTATCCACAAGCCAAAGGTGAGGCTGAGAGGGCAGTGTAAACAGGTAAGAGAATTTTGAAACAGGATGATCCATTTCTTGTTCTACTGAGCTACAGGGTCACTCCAATTAATGCAATGAAATGTAGCCCAGCAAGCTGATGATGGGAAGACAGCTGAGAACACCAGTTCCTATGTTAGAGACTAACGTACAACCACACTGGCCAAACTTAAAACAAGTCTGAGACGCTGACAAGTCTGCAAAAGCAGCATATAAAGTCCACTTGGATAAGTGAAATTATGCAAGAATGCTACCCGAACTGCGCCCAGATGTCCAGTTGAGAATTAAACTGGATAAAGAGAAGGGATGGACAGTACCAACTGTAGTGCAAGAGAAGTGCCAGACGCCAAGATCCTATCTCATGAAAACGGAGAGAGGCACGTTCAGAAGGAATAGACAACATTTACAGCTTGTTACAGAACCGAGATCAGTAATTCAGCAGGAAACTAGATCTGAGCCTAAATTTCAGAAGACGTTAACTGTTCCACTGAACAAAAGCTAGAGACTGAAACAAATGCTCAGGAATGAGTTACCTGATGTTTTTAAGTCCAGGAATAGAGACAGCTATTGATTTTCAGCCTCTCAGTCCTGTGCTGAAACCCTCTAGTGGGAGAGTAACCAAGAAGCCTATATGCTACAGAGACTAGTATAGCTAGATAGACATAATATACATAATAAGACAAAATAATCCTCTGTTGTGTGGGGCAACTGACAGTCTAATCACTACCTCAAGTTAGTTTTACTGTAACTGTTGTGTGAAATGTGTTTTGAAATGTTAGTTAAAAATGTGATGCTAAATGTGTAAAGAATATACATCTTTAAGAATGTTACTTAGTATCTCAATGAAGGGGAAATGTGGTGATATGTAACAGAGTGCTCTAATGTGTCACCACTACAGCCGGCCCAGTGGCGCTGAGGGCTGAGGTGCTGGATGCCTTACCTCGCGCCACGCCGGCCACCCATGTTCGGGAATGAGCACGGGCTGTTGGGAGTCGGCAGGGAGGAGAAGGATCGAGCGTCCTTTGGACTGCTCTCCTTCTCCGGGGAGGGGGATACCAGCTCTTGGTGCACTACTGGCTCCTAGCAGTGGCTGGGAGCTAGGGACGCTGAAGGCAACAGTAAAGGAAGCCGAGGCAGACGTTCAGAGGAACACGTATGGGAGCATGTGCGTTCACTCCTTGGATGTCATTGCACGTCCTCGGCTTGAGGGATCTAAAAATTAGGTGGAAAATGGTCCTGGCATGCTTCATGATGGTTGGTCCCCATGGGCGCCTCCGCCGCGACTGGCAGCAACACACCTCCAACACCGAATCCTAGTGTGAGGTGGGTTGAGGGATCCTCGCCACCCCACCACAGGTGGAAAGCTGTGGGGTAGCTGGGGGTTGAGCTGCTAGCAGAGGACGGGGCTGGGACACTGACGGGAGGAACGGCAGCCAGGGACCGAGGAGGAAAAGAAATGAACAGAAAATAATGTGTCACCACTAGGTGGAACCAATGTACCAGTATGTGCTGTAGAAGGGACCTTTTATAGAGAGACACCAGATGAAGCACATGAACAAGGAATGTGAATAGAAGCATGCTTGCTGTCCTTGCTGTGGTGTGTTGTAATAAACTGAAGGTAATCTCTTACTAAGCCTCCCGAGCATTGCATGACAACCTTTTATGTTTTATTTCTCACTGTAAACCCCCCCCCCCCGGGTTGCACCAAGAAACATGCCTAAGATAAGCATCCCTTTCCTGGTTACTGAATTTTAAATAGATAACAAGCATTTGTCAATGCTGAATGTTGTCTCGCTGGCATTGGCATTGGTAGTGCAGGAGTTAGAGATGCATAGTAGGAATGGAAGTGATGTATTGAACTGACGCCAACCCCACTCCCACCCTGAAGAGACTGACAGGTGTTGGGGTGTGCCTTTGGGTCGTCAGCTACAATGCTCATGCCATTTTACCTCACCCTACCCTGTAGACACTGACAAGTGTTGTGGTGTGCTTTGAGGTCTTTGGGCCTTATACTTATCCCATTCTATTAAGGAAACACATTGAGATGGGTGCAGTATAGGAGAATGGGGTGAACTTTAGGGCTGAACACTCCAAGGTGCACCTTGATGCCTGTCACTGGCTGCAGGGTGGGGGTGGGGGTGGACTGGTATGAGCATTGCAGCCAATGATCCCAAGTCACACCCCTGACGCCTGTCAGTCTCTACAGGGTGGGGGTGTTACAGTTGGAAACCCTAATGCCATAGGCGTTTGTTGGTATTTTCACTCCAAATTATCAACATGGGCTTTTTGTGAACCCACCTCATGAAGACCGGCACTGTCAGTTTGTTAGCCTAAAGGTGGTGTTGCACAGTGACTATGCCATTTGGCGACACAGGCATGAAAACACATTTTGGGCTGGATGTGAAAAATGACAACTGTATCATTCATGAGGAGGTGTAAAAAATGGCAACGTTGAATATCTGGAGTGAAAATATGAAAAATTGGTGAAGTCGTGAGCATGCATAGAAACTGCGCAACGCACGTCCGTACCCAATTATTTTTGGGATTTTTTTAACCACATTTTCAAAATAGGCATTTTGGGACCTCCCCTCATGAACAGTGGCATTGTGATTTTGTTAATCTGTCCCAAAAGTTGATTTCCCACAACAACCACACCATTGTGCGCCACAGGTGCAAAAACACATTTTGGGCAGGATGTGAAAAATGACAGCTGTACTGTTCATAAGGAGGCGTGAAAAAATGCCAGTGTTGAAAATCTGGCATGAAAATATTGCAAATTTATGAAGTTACAAGGGTGCGTGGAAACTGTGCAATGCATGCCTATAACACAGTCATTTTATGGACTTTCAGTACCAAATTTTCAACATAGGCATTTTTGAACCTCTACTCATGAACAGTGTCACTGTCATTTTCTTAATCTGTCCCTAAAACTGATTTCGTACAGCGACCATGCTATTCTGCGCCAGAAGTGAGAAAGCACATTTCAGCCAGTATATGTAAAATGACAGCTGTACTGTTCATAATGAGGTGTGGAAAAATGCCAGTGTTGAAAATCTGTAGTGAAAATATTACAGATTCATGAAGTTATGAGCATGCGTGGAAACTGTGTAATGCACACCCATAAAACAGTAATTTTTGGGGATTTTTTTCACCAAATTTGCAACGTAGGCTTTTTTTTTTTAATCTCTTTTTCCCTCCGGTCACGGTCTGGGAGGCCTCTCTCAGGCATCCTGCCGGTTCCTGCCCTGCCTGAAGTCCACCTACCTGTGCCTCCTCTCTGGGGAAGACTTGTTGTGGAAGTTCAAGTCAGCTAAACAGTGGAGGAATGAGAAATTGTCAGCCTTTGTCACCAGAATGGAAAGGGCATTGCAAAAAGCTTATCGAAAAGGGGGGGGGTAACTGCCCCAGCATTGAATCAGGTCCGGCTGGAGCATATCTTGAAATCTGCTAGGTTTTCCAGTGTGATATTGTTAAAACTCAAGTTACATGACCGACGGGCTGCCCCTCCCGAATACTGCCAATTGATGAGAGAGATTCGAGAAGTTGAAACCGATGAAGAGGGGTGGGAACCCTATGTGGGGGTCATGAATCTATGCCAGATCCCCGAGCCCAGTGAACCAGATGAGACCCACCCCTCGAGGGGATTGAACAAGGGGCCTGATGCCTTTCCTGTGCCCCCAGAGGCCCAGGGTGGAGTGGGGGTGCATGCTGTTTCCTCTGATACCCGGGTGGAGAGTGATTTGAAGGCCGAGATTAGAGATTTACGGGAAATGGTGAGAGAATTGAGACAAACTTCTGCCAACCCCTCCAAATTTGGGGAACCTGAGTTATCTAGAAATAAATGACCTAGCCAAGAGGAGCCCTCCAGAGCCCCTGACGCCTCCCGGCAGGTGAGATATCTCCCTCTCAACAAAGACCCCCAAGATACTAAGTTCTGTTACCACTGTGGGGAGGATGGACACTTTCAGACTGAGTGCCAGTTACCCGAGAACTTAAGGAGGGTCAACAGCAGGCTAGTAGCCTGGCATCAAAAGGCCTATACCTGACCTCAGGGGGGGCCTCCTCGGAAGAGTTTTGTTACCCAGGTCAATGCCCAAGCAACCGCCAAAACCATGCCCCCTGAATGGTCTGATGTGGTGGGTCCCTCAATGGAGACCCCAGTGAGAGTGAATGGATTACCCACCCGGGCTGTGTTGGACAGTGGTTCCCAAGTGACCATTATGTTTCAGGACTGGTATCGGAAGCACCTGCCTGAGGTGCCTCTGCAG
The DNA here is from genome assembly GCA_016271365.2 of Neoceratodus forsteri. Classification (NCBI taxonomy): domain Eukaryota; kingdom Metazoa; phylum Chordata; order Ceratodontiformes; family Ceratodontidae; genus Neoceratodus; species Neoceratodus forsteri. The sequence continues at coordinate 93,555,827 of CM028136.1, forward strand.
CCTTTGGATGGACTACATGTTTGGGGACTGAGTGATAAGGCTTACCCTTATTCTGGGTATATCCGGATCTGGTTATCTTTTCCTACTTCTGTGGCTGGGGAGGACGAACAAGTGTAAACCTTGGCACTAGTGTGTCCTCCCACTGGACTGTATGATGGGGTGCCCTTGTTAATTGGAACAAATGCTCACATGTTTGGTCACTTAGTGCAGCTGTGCTCTGAAAAATAGAGGTCCAGGACTGGGCGAGCTGTCAGAATACCCGCCTTGATTCAGAAGGCCTATGAGACCCAGAGGAAGGCCAGCCAGGTGGAACCCGAAGGCCCAGTGAGGGTTGTCTGGAAAAAGGATCCAGAATCCTTGCTGCTAGCCCCAAATGCCCAGTGTGTTCTATGGTGAGAGGTCTGGATTAGAAAGGATGTTAAGAATAAAATATTGATGCTGGATGCACCAGGCGAGGGAAAGTTGCCAGAGGGGTTGTTGATTAAACCCAGTATCCTACCTGCTCGAGCCCATACTTTTGCCAGAAGAGTAATGGTTCAAGTACTCAATGTATCTGATTGAGAGATTCGAGTGAAGCGGGGTTGCACTCTGGCCATGGTGCACTGTGCAGATACTGCTGTTCTGCCCAGCAACAAGACTCCCGGGAGGAGTGACCGAGTGATCCCTGATCTGTTTGATTTCGGTGATTCCCCACTGCCAGCAGAGTGGAAGAAAAGGATTAGTGAAAGGCTCACCCAGAGGGAGCAGGTGTTCTTCTTAAAGGAGTGGGATGTAGGATGTGTGCAAGGAGCTGAGCACCACATTCGGCTGCAGGATGAGCGACCTTTCCGTGAGCGATCTCGACGCCTGGCCCCTGCTGATATAGATGATGTGAGACGTCACCTGCAAGAGATGCTCGCAGCTGGGGTGATACAGGAATCCAGAAGCCCCTATGCTTCACCTATTGTAGTAGTGAGGAAAAAGAATGGAACTGTTCAGATGTGTGTGGATTACCGTACTTTAAACAGGCGAACCATACCAGACCAGTATGCCATGCCACGCATTCAGGATGCCTTGGACTGTCTAAATGGTAGTAAATGGTTCTCAGTGTTAGACCTTCGCAGTGGGTACTACCAGATCCCGATGGCTCTGGAGGATCGAGAGAAGACTGCTTTCATTTGCCCACTAGGCTTCTACGAGTTTATTCGGATGCCTCAAGAGATTTCAGGCACCCCTGCTACTTTCCAGCACTTGATGGAGCATGCTGTGGGGCACATGAATTTTCTCAAGTGTTTAGTCTACCTGAATGATGTCATAGTGTTTGGCAGCTCCTTGGAGGAACATGAAAGCAGGTTGTTCAAAGTCCTGGATCGACTGGAAGATTTTGGTCTTAAATTATCTCTAGATAAGTGCCAATTCTTTCAAACATCCATGAAATACGTGGGGCACATAGTATCCACTGAAGGCATAGAGACTGACCCCAGCAAAGTGGAAGCTTTGACTACTTGGCCTCAACCAAAGAATTTGAAAGAGCTGCAACAGTTTCTGGTGTTTTGTGGATATTATAGGTGATTTATCAAAGACTATTCTCGAGTGATCCGCCCTCTACTTAACCTTACTCAGGGGTATCCTCCAACCCACAAAAAGTGTAAGAAAGCTGTGCCTCTGAGACTGAGAAAAAATATTTCTGCCCAAATGATGTGTTTGGAACCCGCTGGACTGCTGATTGTGAGGAAGCATTCTACAACATTATATATCAACTTACCCATGCCCCAGTGCTGGCCTATGCTGGCCCTGCCAAGCCATACATTCTTCATACCGATGCCAGTCTACAAGGATTGGGGGCTGTGTTATATCAAGAGCACCCGAACGGTCTAAGACCTGTAGCTTTTGCCAGCAGAAGCTTGACTCCTTCGGAAAAGAACTATCCAGTGCACAAACTAGAGTTCCTGGCCCTGAAGTGGGCCATTGTTGACCAATTTCATGACTACTTGTACGTTGCTAAGATATTCGTGAAGACTGATAACAATCCGCTGACATATGTGCAGACCTCAGCTAAGTTGGATGCCACTGGCCACAGGTGGCTCTCTGCCTTGTCTACCTACGACTATGCTGTTGAATACAGAGCAGGCCTAAATCATATAGATGCTGATGCTCTCTCCCGGAGGCCTGTGCCCTGAGCCGACTGGGTCAGGTTGTCAGAACCTGACGTAAGAGCCCTTTGCCAAAAATTTGACAAGGAGGAACAGGTGTCTCCTGATGCTGTGGACTGCTTGGTGGATTGCTTGGGGCCATCTGAGAACTGCATACCTGCTGCTTACTGTCATTTTTCTGCATTAGACACTAGTGTGCTGCCCCAGTTCAACAACGATAGTCTTCAGCGGGCTCAATCCCAAGATTCCATGATAAAAACTGCTTTGGCGGCTCTGCAAGTAAGGAGAGATGTGTCAAAACTGTGTTCCACTGACCTGAGAACTGCCCTGTTATACAAAGAAGGTTCAAAGCTGAAACTGATTAATAAACTATTATACAGGGAGATGGTAGACAAAGAGGGGCAGGTAGACAAACAACAACTGGTGCTGCACACTGCTTTTGGAGAACTGGTGTTGAGGGCCCTGCACAATCACATGGGACATCTCGGCATAGACCGAACCCTTGACTTAGTGCGGTCCCGATTTTATTGGCCCAAAATGGGTGCTGATGTGGAACAGTATATCAGGACTTGTAGTCGATGTTTACAAAGAAAGACCCTGCCTCAGAGGGCTGCCCCCCTGGTCAACATCACTACTAGTGCCCCTATGGAATTGGTCTGCATTGATTTCCTGAGTCTAGTACCTGATCTGAGAAACATCAGCAACATATTGGTAGTTACTGATCATTTTACCCGGTATGCACAGGCTTTCCCTACTAAAGATCAGAAAGCAACCACGGTGGCTAAAGTACTTGTTGAGAATTTCTTTGTCCACTATGGGGCCCCCCAAAGAATCCATTCCAACCAGGGGAGGGATTTTGAGAGCCATCTGATTAAAGAAATGCTATCCTTGTGGGGGGTATGAAAGTCAAGAACCACCCCGTATCATCCCCAGGGAGATCCCCAACCTGAAAGGTTTAACCGCACATTGCTTGATATGTTGGGCACACTGCAACCTAAAGACAAGCCTAGATGGAGACAGCAGATTAGCACCTTGGTACATGCTTATAACTGTACCAAAAGTGATGCCACTGGATTTTCCCCATATAGACTGATGTTTGGGAGAGAAGCTAGACTGCCAGTGGATGTATGTTTCGGGGTTTCTTCCGATGGGGTTCAAGCAGCTAATCATCTACAGTATGTGCAGAAGTTGAAGGCCCAACTAAACCATGCCTACCAACTAGCCCAGACCATGGCTGCTAAGCGAAACCTGGCCAATAAGGAAAGGTATGATAAGAAAGTGAAAACAATTGAGCTGAGAGAAGGGGATAGAGTGCTATTGAGGAATTTGGGGAGGCATGGCAAGCATAAGATTGCTGACAGATGGCATCACCTCCCTCATATTGTTTTGGGAAAACTGGAAGATTTACCTGTCTATAAAGTGCGGCCTAAGAACAACTCAAAAGATGTGAAAACCATACACAGAAATCATCTGCTGCCAATTGGACAGATTTTGATCGAGGCTGAACCTCCCAACGCTCCCCTCCCCCCAGGCCTATGACTAGAGCCTCTGCCAAGAAAAAAAATAAGAACGGTTGATTCCTCAGAAAGCAAACTAAAGAGGCCTTCTCCACCCCACTACATTGAAGTTGATTGCCAGTCTGTGTCTGAGGACAGTGAGAATAACCTTGAGTACTACCCCTCTTATGAACTGAGCCAGCTGTTTAGGGGCAATCCCCTAATCAACCCTGGGGATGAAGTTGGGTTTCCTTGACTGTCTGAGCCCCCAGCTTTATCTCTGGAGCCAATGTTCCTGGAGGGAGAAATGAGTGGTATTAAATCCAAAGATATGAGCTCATTGGGAATGGCTGAACTGTCTGATTTCTCAGATGAAGGGAGTGATGTGGGAGGCAACTGGTGATATGCCAGAGCCAGAAGAATATTTGGAGTGCCCTGATAGCTCCCCGGCAGTACCAAAAATGTCCCCAGCTGAGCCAAGTAGTGTGGGTACCGAAATAGAAGGCCCTGTCCCCGAAGGTACTATGGGCTCTGGGTCCCCTTCTCCTATAGAGGTTTCCCCAACCAACCCAAGTGGGGCTGAAATGGAGTTGGGGCCTTCAGAAATTTTATCTGAGACTCCTAGATGGACTGGCCGAGAAGTACAGCCTGTAGTGAGATTGAGTTATGAATCCCTGGGCCAGCCTGTGGCTCTGCCTCTGAATGTGGTCCATAAAGGGGTGTACGTGTCCCCGAGCTCCTTGCCTAAACTAACCCTGGGAAATGATTACAAACTGTTAGTATCGCCTTCTGAGTATGGTGCCCTGCCCCATTTAGCCTTCAGATAGGTGATAGAGAAGGGCCTCCTCTATCCAGGTATCATGGTCAGGAAGCAATGACCTAATTTAAGAAGGAAGAGATTGTCTGTATGTGTAATGTTGTATAACCAATAGTAAACTGTGTAATACAGTACCAAAGTATGTAACCAAAGGTCTGATGTGCTGTCAGTTTAAACTGTTTTACCTTAAAGTGATTTAAGGGTAACTACTTGATGCGGACGCCAAGTTCTTTCCGGGCCAGGAAGGGTGTAACCCCCCTACTAATGGGGGTTCCTAAAAGCCTTCTCGGAGCTGCATAAGTGCTCATTGCCTAACTGGTGTCCGGCGTAATGCCGTTTAAATGTGGGCATGGTGAGTGCTTCTAGAGCCTCTGATACTGTCTCTTTAAGAGCTGCCTGCTCGCAGGCTTTATTAGTTTGTATAAGGGGGGGCTGTGGGTTTAAGGCTCGAATCTCACCCAAGCTGCCGTTCAAATCACTCCGCTTCTGCAGTCGCTAAGGGAGCAGAGGGAGCCTAATTGAGGGATGTAACTGTTTGCTGGGAAATATGTAGGGTAACAGTAAAAATATAGTTTGTTTAACCTGCCTTTATTGCAGCTGGGACGCCTGTGTTGGCCCCACCATTTTGGACCTGAACTACTGAACTGGGCCAATTATGGAAGGGGGGGCCTGAAAATGGAGACCGCCTGAGCCAACCAGAACTTGGACTCCCTCGAGGAGCCTGCCAACAAGGGGAGTAAATGGTAGGTGTTTTGGGAAGTGTTGTTTGGACCCTGGTGCCTTTTTTGCACCAATAGAGGGCGTGTGAGGTGATGGACAGCCTGAAGCAGCCAACCGGAACCCTGTGGAGTGAGAGGAAACTGCCCTGTAACTGTCCTGGAGGGGCAGAGTCGTTGGTGATCGTGAAGGGAGAAGGAGCTCTGGCTCCTGCGCTGTGCAAGTCTTTGCGCGGGAAGCGCGTGTGTTCGGCCAAGAAGGCAGGCGACTACATCGTACATCGCCAGAAGAGAGAGAGAGCAGACAAGATCCGTGAGGAGTGCAGGCAGAGGAGGCTGTGCAAATTCAGCTACCTAACAGGCTCACCCTGTAGAGGACTGGAGAATCTGCTGAATCGCGTTCGGTCTGTCAGGACAAGTGAAGCTGCATAGTTCACCTGGTTTGTTCAGTAAAAGCGATTGGGAGTTTGGAGTAGCTGCCTGGTATGGTACCCCTCTACATTACATATAAATGTGTGGAGCAGCATTTGGATCACAGACTAAGTCCTGTAGTGATGTGAGAGGGATTTTTCTGCAGGAGTCGTGAATACTGAATCAGGGTAGCTCCCTGTCAAATGATCTTTCTGAGGACAGGAGTGGTCTGCCTGTTTTATGGGTTGCATGAATTGTGCCTGCGGGCTCTTACAAATCAAATCTAGGTACCAGATGCTTGTTTCTTCACCAGGGCCCCGATCAGCTGCACTGAATAGGCTAGTCTTGTAAGGCCTGGGTACCCAAAGACAGTGATTGATAGGGTTGGCCTGTGCACAGTGCCTTATATAGTAGAAGGGTTAAGCTAATCAACCTGATCTCCCCCGTCCTTGTTACTTCCCCCTTAATAAATCAGATTTGTTGTTGCAAAGTATATCGTTTGAACTGTGTGTTTGTGCCACCCTTGTTGTGTATTGGTTATTGTATAACTGCATCTTATTTTACAGGGGGTCCTCAGCACCAAGTTGGCCATCCTGACCTGGGGGTAAGTGTAAGTCATAACGGTAGAGTGGGAATTGCTGAGGAGCCACTAGGGGGAAGAAAGGGTGGTTGCAGTGACCCAGAGGGCTGTGACCAGGTCGCATTTGACTGTTCCAACCCTGACCTCTTGATGGAGGCACCCGCCATTGGATCCAGGCCCCTCAACCTGTTATTAGCTGAGCAGGCAAGGGTAGTAGCCCTTGGGATAGCGCCCCCTTGGGGTTACATAAGCCTTTGACAGTTAATCTTTATCCTATCCAGCCTTCACTTTTCTTACCTCCTCTCCTCTCAGGTGTCTTCCTGCTCCAGCTGCCACTTGCACATGCTTATTCACTGTGATCACCTCCAGGATCAGATCTATACTGTCCTTCCAGTTCCTCCGTGGTTTACCCCCATTGTGGGCCCCCAAGAACTCACCTGTGCACAGCTGACCACTGTGCAGTAACCTTAATCAGCCGAGGAAGTTGGAGGGGATATTGTTATTGCTGTAGGAGGACCCATGGTGTGATACCACGCTTGATGATGCTGGCTACCATGAAAACATAGAAACTGTCAGCAGATGAGGACCACTAGGCCCAACTAGTCTGCCCATAAGCATTGTACTTGATTACAGCTTCTGACACTTCCTCTGCTTTACCTCTATAATCCCCTATGCCTGATCCATGCATGTTTAGATCCAACCTCACTGCTTGGACCCACCACCTCTTGTGACAGACCATTCCGTGTATCCACCACGCTCTCTGTGAAGAAAAACTTCCTCTCATTCCCTCTTAATCTGCCAACTTCCAATTTCATGTCATGCCTTCTCGTTCTTGTACTTCTCCTGTAGTGGAAGATGTCCCCCCCTGCACCTTGTTTATGCTCTTGAGGTACTTGAATGTTTCTATCATGTTCCCTCCCTCCTCTCCTCCAGCAAGGATATATTGAGGTTGCTTAATCTCTTCTCATAAGTTTTGTGGTGCAAGCCCTGTACTATTTTAGTTGTCCTACTCTGGACCTTCATCAGCCTGTTAATGTCCTTTCAAAGAAGCAGCCTCCAGAACTGCACACAGTACTTCATGTGAGGCCTGACCAGGGTTTTATATAATGGCATCACTACCTCCTGTCTTCTGCTAGTGATACCCCTGCCTATGCACCCCAGCATGCCACTTGCCTTCCCTGCTGCCCTTGTACTCTGCTTTGATTTTCAGATCATCTGAAATAATAACCCCAAGGTCCATTTCTTCCTTGGTGACTGTCAGCAATTCCCCCCTATCTTTTAGCTCCCTCCAGGGGTTTCTATACTCCAGGTGCATAATTTTGCATTTCTTTGAATTAGACCTCAGTTGCCACTCCTCAGACCATTTCTCAAGCTTCCCCAGGTCCTTCCTCATTTTCTCCACCCCTTCTGGAATATACACCCTGTTACAGATCTTGGTGTCTTCTTCAAACAGACAGACCTTTCATTCCAGCCCCTCTGGAATGTCACTGATGAAGACATTTAACAGGACTGGCCCAAGAACTGATACCTGAGGTACCCCCACTGGTCACCACCCTCTCCCCAGATTGTACCCTGTTTCCCACAACCTTCTACCTCCTGTCTGTTAACCAGTTCCTAACCCAGTTTACCACCTTGTCTCCCATGCCCAGACTATCCATCTTGCTAACTAGCCTCTTATGTGGGATAGTGTTGAAGGCTTTGCTGAAGTTGAGGTAGGCAACGTCCACCGGGGCGCCCCCCCCATTATACCACTATAGCAATGTTGTCTCAGTATTTACCAGGAAGTCAGGGGGCATGGCCACCTAGAGCAGGCCATTCAGGAGGCAGTGTTGACTGTGACAAAATTATTAGCTAAGTAACTAGAGGGGTATGAATCCAAGAAATTTCCAGGGTCCAGGTGATATCCAACTGAGGGTAAAAGGGATAATGGTTGCAGTCCTTGCTGATATCTTTCAGGACTCCTAAAAGCCAGAAGACTGGAAAATGGCCTGTGCAATTCCCATTCAAAAATGGGCTTGAGGTTGGACCCACATAACTACAGTCCTGTGAGACTTACCTTGGTGCTTGGCAAAGCATCTGAACCACTCATAAAAGCTGCCGTGGCTGAGCACATGGAGGTGGGTAGACTGTTCTCAAGCACATAACATGATGCCATCAAAAGAAGATCCCACAAAATCCACCTGTTTTTGAGTAACTTAGGGAGGTGGATAAGGGTCGCTCATTGGATGTAGTCATGCTGGACTTCTGCAAAGCCACTAAACTTGAAAAAATAATATGAACAACAGAAAAGAGGGTGTAAACAATACAAAAATAGTTATTTTTTGCATGTTATTGTTATAGAACTTGTTCTCAAACCCAGGATAGGAGGCATAGATATGTATTGAACATGAAAGGGTCCTTTAATCAAACCAAGCTCTTTCACACAGCTCTGGTAAAGTACAATGCTAATCTGCTGGTACTTCTCAGCATTCGCAACATATTCACGGAAAATATATTCTCCATATTGATCATAGAAAGCTCAGTGGTCTAGGGATCTGCTGGTGTCCAACTAGACCACCATTTGCAAGTCCAAAGTCTAGTGTGGAATTCTGATTTGCAACTATCATACCCCCTTTCTTTTTTAAACGTTTCTCTTAATAGAAAAGTTCATATTTGTCCAGGAAGGGCATATTGCTTACATTTGATTTTTAAGGAAAAACACAAGTTACAAGTCATCACTTTCTGACTACGGGGTATATGACTTTATTCCACTTCTCCAGATGGTCCTCTGCTTCCCTTTCCAGGCTTAGAAAACAGGCACATGAATGGTTTACTGTTAGTCATGCTCGCAGCTGGCACTTTTTGATGGATGAAGGAGTTGCACTGCAGGAAGGCCTGATCTGAAAATATTGTTTCAGCCAATTTGTACACAACTTTGGCCTGGAAGGTGGATTTATTTAGCTTCAGGGACCTCTCTGCGGTGGGTAAGGTGCAGGGGAGTTTTGAGCATTGAGCCCTGAAAGAGAACAGACAGTATGATTAACTGATTACCAGAAAAGCAAGCATTTTGCATTATGAACAATTTATGTTTCTTAGAGATATTTGTATCACCATTTGTGATCATTTTATCAGTTTGAAGCACCAGAGCTGTTGATGGAAGCGTTTCACAGATTTTGTATTTTTTCAATAATTTCACACATGTCATCACAGCATAGTTTGGGAAGATAATGAATTACAGACCACCTGCTATCCAGCAGATGTTCGCAATGTCAGCTTATGAACTGAATATGGCAACAAAAGTGAATATTCTAATTAACAATTATCAGTTGTGCTTTCTTCATCAGAGCAATAAATGAAAAAAAACATGAAATGTTTCCTCTTATGGGCTCTGTTTTTCCATATAAGCTTACTAAATACCACAAGAGTACATGCAGTATATTTCTGTTACAGGGTCTTATCCCCCAAATGCTTCACAGTGATGATAAAAACAAAATGGAAAAGAAGACTACAGCACAGAATTATACCTAAACGGTGGCCTTTTCAAAGTGTCTGATGCAGATGTCTGGACATCATTCACCTGCATCAGACGACTTGTGGCCGAGCCTCTTGAGCCTATTTTCAAACGTTGCTATTTCTATCGGCATGGGCATGCACAAAAAAAGCAAACAAAAAGACACATGCCTCATTGTTTTAATGCAAGTGCTGACTCTACAGCCACAACTGTATCTGAGTAGCAGGTGCCTTTAGATTATCTAATTAGTGGTCTGTGAGTACAGATGTACAGTATGCTGGCTTTGAAGACAGTGCTGACAGATGTGAGATAGCTCTAGTCTGAAAATCCTACTTCAAATCCCTAATAAGAACAAGCTGATGCTGCAGTTTTTCTTTTACCAGCAATGGAGTCTAGGAGATCATAAGATATATGGATATAAGAAGGCAGATTCCCCGTCGAGAATGTCTGGCACTTGCCAGAGGTTATAACCAGTAATTCCCATACTACCTGTCTATGCAACCAGACCATGCAGAGATGAGGTGTCTTATAGAAACAGAAACATAGACAATGATGGCAGAAAAGGACCAGTAGTCCATCCAGTCAGCCCAAGTTCCCTGTTTAGCCCTGGTATTTAGTGTCCCTCCAGGGTCCTAGGCCTCCCCATCCATTCCACCATTCTCTTCCCAGTGTCTTCCACCCTGAGACCCCACTGTTCTGTCCCAACTGTGCTCGAAAACACAGTTTTAGCACCCACAACTTCAGCTGGAAGACTGTTCCATGGCTCCACCACCCTTTCTGTATAATAATACTTTCTCATATCCTTCCTGAACCGCCCTCCTGCCAGTTTCCACTCATGTCCATGTATCGGCAAACTAGTATCCAAGCTAAATAGTTTCTCACAGCTCACCTTGTTAATTCCCTTCAGGAACTTGAAGGTCTATATCATATCTCCCCTCTCCCTTCTGGTCTCTAGCAAGTACATGTTCAGTGCCTTGAGGCACTCCTCATAGGACCTGAACTGTTGGCCCTGAATCATTGTTGTTACCCTGCGCTGCACTGTCTCCAGCCTATCCCCTGTCCTTCATGAGGTGAGGGCTCAAGAACTGAGCATAGTACTCCAGGTGCAGTGTCATCAAGGATCTATATAGAGGAACTATTGCCTCTTCCCTTCTGCTTTCAGTACCCCTCCTGATACATCCCAGCATCCTACTCACTTTACTATATGCCTTATTGCTTGATTGTTTGAGGGAGTCATTGATGATAACTCCAAGGTCCATTTCTCAGCTGTAGTATTAAGTATCACCCCACCCATCCCATACTCTGTCCTGAGGTTCGTATTCCATAGGTGCATTACCTTGCACGTTTTGGCATCAAATTTCAACTGCCAAACCTTAGACCACCCCGCTAGCTTTTGTAAGCCACTCTGCATGATTCCCTTGTGCTATCCACCCTCCCACAGAGCTTAGTGTTGTCTGCAAAGAGACCCAACCTGCCCTGAATTGCTTCACCAATGTCACTGAGGAACATATTGAAGAGGACCGGACCCAGGACAGATCTCTGTGGTACACCGCTCATGACCGCCCTTGCTTCTGATTTGACCCTGCTGACCACAACCCTCTGCTGCCTCCCCTTTAGCCAGCTACCTATCCAGTTTTGTATGACCTTAGCTGCACCCAGGTCCTCCATCTACTTCAGCAAGTGTCAGTGAGGCACTGAGTCAAAAGCCATGCTGAAGTCAAAGTAGAGCAAATCCACAGTATGTTCCCTGTCCAATTCCCTCCTCACCCAGTCAAAGAAAACTATCAGATTAACCTGATGTGACCTCCCTGCTATGAACCTGTGTTGATTACTGTCCTGGAGACCATTGCTCTCTAAGTAGACCACAAGGTCTTCTTTGACCAGTGACTCCATCGGCTTCCCTACAATAGAGGTAAGCCTGACAGGTCTGTATTTTCCCACTTGTTCCTTGTCTCACCCTTATAGAAAAGTAGAAATTGATTGCAGATAAGGACTGCTTGGCCCACCTTGTCTGCCCATTATCCCTACCTACTGCAGTACCACAGATCCTACTTGATCTCTGGCTTTTTCCTCGATTTCCTATTGCTAGGGTTCCCTTGTGCCTATCCCATGCATTCTTGAATTCCCCTACTGTTTTTGCCACCACCAGCTCTGCTGAGAGGCTGTTCCTTGCATCCACCACCCTTTCTGTGAAAAAATACTTCCTCACATTATACCTGAGTCTACCCCCCTCCAGCCTCATGTCATGACCCCTTGTTCTTGAACATCTTTTTTTCTGAAAGATGCTACCCTCTTGTACCCTATTTATGCCCTTGGGGTATTTGAAGATCTCTATCATATCCTCCCTCTCTCTCCTCTCTTCCAGGGTATGAGTGGATTGCAGTGGTATTATGGAGCAGGACTATGTCCACCACCCTTCAATCCTTCAGAACTACCCCTGTCTTCCGTAAGCTGTTAAACAGAACTACCAGAGGTTCAGCAAGTACCGCTGTCTGCTCCTTGAGTAATCTCGGATGCAACCCATCTGGTTCTGAGGTCTTATCTATCTTTAGGGCTGCCAGTCCCTTCTGGAGCCTTTTGCTTGTAATATTGGCTGTCTCATCACCAGGATCCCCCTGGTGGCCACTTTGATGCCACTTTGGCATGGGCTCACCGTCCTTTCTTGTCAAAACTGAGCAAAAGTAAATAAGGATGGTGGTCTTTTGCCCTTCCCCCTCTATCACTTTACTCCCCTCAGCTAGTCTTATGATTCTCCCTGCTTTCTTTCTTTTTTCTCTATTATATTGGAAGAACTGTGTTTCTCCATTCTTGACCCCATCCGCAATAGGCATGTAACCCCCCCCAAGCTGGGGCTTACCTTATTGGGGCTACACATAGCTCTCAACCTCCAAAGTAGCAAATGTGTAGTAGGGACCTCCAAAAATCATAGCAAGAGGCCAAAAATCATAGCACCCAATTTCCAGCAATGTGTAATGACACGCCATCATGCCACCTATATGCTAACTCCAGAAATACAATTATTTGTGCAGTTTAATGAAGGTAATTGCTCCCAACATGCATCCCACAGTACTGGATAAACTTTCTTGCTGTCTAAACAGTAAATAAAGACAAAAAAATGCAATGATGTATGTATTTAGTGATTAATTCTGACACTTATTTTGTGATTAATCTGGCACTTGGGTTAATATCCCAATACTGAAACTGTAGTGCAGCATGAGATGGTTGCTGCACTTCTGAGGTGCTGTCTTTTGGATGAGACGTTAAACCAAGGTCCCATCTGCCTGGATTGGTGGTAGTTCAGGTGGATGTTAAAGATCCCATGGCACTTAGCAAAAAGAGTAGGGGAGTTTTTATTGACAAAGCACATATTGCTTACAATATTACATAATGTCAGAAATTATAAAGAAAATATATTCACATAATAAATTCAAAGAAAATAAACAATACAGTTACAGCTCTACAATTCAAATAAATTAACTCTGTATTGTTATTACAAGGCTAACTTCAAAAACTCAGATTTCAATCTGAAAGAATGCTATCAGATTTTTGAATTACATTCCAAAAGAATAACACATTCTTCAAATACTAAAGAACCAAAAAAAAGACCTCAAGTGACTTCCTCACTATTTAAATATCCCTCTATTTATATTTAATAAAAAATTGAAACCCTCTCCACCATTTAAATACTTTGTTATTAGTGTATAGACTTATATCCTTGAGATACACATTTCTCATTGCTTGGGAAACTAGGTGGCTAAAAACTACATAAGGCATTATCTTTTGATGTATAACCCATTGGCACCTAGCCTGCCATAGATAAAACCGTAAACAAACAAAAAAAAAAGATCATTAAAGTATCTTAGTGAAACTGTGAATGCCTGTAAGTACAATTCCCAATCACCAAAATATCATATGTTAGGCTCTGAAGCCATCCCATATTCCATCTTGCAACTAGAAAAGTCCATAGTTATTTTGAATATAAACACAATAATAGGAAATGTTCCATAGATTCCTCCTTAACAATACAAGCTGGGTAGGGACAATTTCTTTCTGCTAACACTTTGTGCTTAGCATTGCCTCTGATATCTAATCTCCCGTATACTGTAAGCCATAAAATTTCCTACATGTGTGGTAGGACTCTATCATTTGTGAGTTGTTTTAAGACTAAAGGGGTAGAGCTTGAAGGACCATTTTTGAAGTAAGGTTCAGTAGGGTATGTCTGAACCATAATATCTTGATACAGATTTTTCCTTGTGACTTGCAAGATTGATAATTTAGTTACATTCCATTTAAAAAGTTTTTGAGCTGTTGGTTGAAAATAATCTGGGATATGTAAATGGAATTGTAATTTGGGAACCATATTATGCCATGCAGAAAAATAGCATCCTAATGTATATTTTACCCAATGGTGAACAGTAGAGGATATTAGGGTAAGTCATATTTAACAGTATGAGAAAAGAATAATGAATGTAAAAACACTATAGGATCTATCATGCCCAACCCTCCCTTTCCTTTACTTAAATAAATATAGCACCATTTAATGGAATTTAATTTATTGCCCCATAACATCTGGAAAAAAAATCTGTATATTTTTGTTTCCAACTGTGTTGGGAGTGGAAAAATATAAGCCACATGTTGCAATTGGGGAATGATAAATTGCTTTAAAATCTGAATTCTTTTTAGTTTTGATAATTTCCAATGCCTCCACCTCTGTATCTTATAATCTACTTTATGCAGGGAGGTCTCCCAATTAACCTTAGGAAAGTTATGTGGCCCAAAAAGAATACCTAGAATTTTAATTGGGGTTGTGGTTAATGTATCCCCTGTACCTGGCATGAGGTGGGATTTCCGGAACCTACTAGAAGTCCCTTACTTTTTGAATAATTCAATGTAGAGTTGAACAAATGAGCATATAAATTTAGTTCTTGTAAAAAATAGATTAGGTGGTTATGATTAGCAAAGAACCCACAAATATCATCAGCATATGCTTGGACCAATAAGGTTTGTTGATTTCCTTGTCCTGGCAAGCCATCCCATTTGGGCCTTTCAATCAAATGTCTCAAAGGGTCCAAAGAAAAAATATATAAAAGGGGACTGAGGGGGCACCCTTGCCTGACCCCGATAAAAATCTGAAACCCCTCTATTATTTGCCCATTAATGAGTACCCGTACATAAACCATGGAATAGAGCAGTTGTATGCATCTCATTATGGCTATTGGCACCCCATATGCCTTGAGGGTGGCAAACAAAAAGAGATGTAATACCCGATCAAATGCCTTTTCTTGGTCCACTGAAAGTATGCAACTTGCTGTTCCTGAGAGTGTTAAATGTTCAACTACATCTCTAATAATTATGAGTGCATCTTGAATTTTCTTATTTGGAAGTCCACAGAATTGCTGTGGAGATATTACCAAATTAGCGAAAATTTCTTCAATCTATTATTCATAACATGGGTTAATATTTTGTAGTCTGTATTTAATAAAATAATTGGTCTCCTGTTTTGTATTTTAGATCTATCCCCTGATTTAAATAAATATACTATTAAACCTTCTGTAAAGGAAGGAGCAATTTTATCAGAGCTAAAAAATATTTGTAAACCTGTTCTAAACAGGTAGCTAATTTTGATGCAAAGGCTTTATAAAATTTGTTTGGGAGACCATCCAAACCAGGCGATGTGTCATTCTTTAAAGGAAAACTGCACCCTCATATCTTCTAAATGTTATTTGTTTCCATGTCAACAGACAACTCTTTTCATGTACCTGTTAAGGATGTATGCAACTGCTTCAGTTAGTTTTTGCACTTCATACTAGGCCCTGTCACTCTCCTGGGAGGGTCCACTTCATGGCTGTTGAAATCTCATTGTCCCTGAGAGCTGCATTATCATATGAGAACATGATGTCAGATCAACCATTTATATTGTGTATCTCTATGCTGAAATGACAAATACCCTTCAAAAACTCCCTGGAAACTTATAAACCAAATGAAGTTTAAAGGGGTAAAAATCTGCATTACAACTCAGATAGCTTGTAAAATTCACAGAAGGTAAATGTGGTATTTCACACCTTCTTGCAGCTTGTTTCTTTTAAAACTACTTAAGCAAACAGGCATACTGGGGAGTTTAAAGGTTGATTATGCATTACATTCTCATATGCTAATGCAGCTCTCAGGAACAATGAGATTTCAATAACCATGAAATGGACACTCACAGGAGAGTGACAGGGCCTAGTATGAAGTGTGAAAACAAAATGAAGCAGTTGCATACATCTTTAACAGCTACATAAAAAGAGTTGTCTGTTGCCACGTAAACAAATGACATTTAGAAGATATGAGGGTGCAGTTTTCCTTCAAGGATTTTATTGCAACCTCTACTTCAGCAGATGTTATATTATGTTGTAATATAACATCTGCTGAAATATTATGCTGTAATTGAAGAGCGTCTGCTGGAAAAGTGGGAACCTGTATGCCTTGTAAATAACTCTGAATATTTTGATCAGTAGGGAGGTCAGACAAAAAAAAAGATTGATAATACTGTTTTATGATACCCTCTATATCACTGACAGCTTCTATTTTTTTTCCTTCTGGAGTAGTTAGGTATTCTATGTTCATTGAGTCATGCAGTTTTTTGTACGACTCAAAAGGGTCTCCTATTGGTGTTTTCTGAGTTCCCCCATAGAGCATTCCCTGAATTGTTTTTGCTCTATCATATTGATAGACGTGCATGTCTTGCTTTAGCTGAGAAATTTGAGCAGTATAATCCTGTTTGGAAAAGTGAGCTAATATGTATAGATGCTGCAATTGCCTGCGTAAGGATAAATATTTCAAAAACTTGTAATTTCCTGTTTTTTTCCCATACTTAATTAACCAAGCCTTTAGATCTGTTTTTGTGTCTGTCCACCATTCTCCTATATCAACATACAAAAAGTGAACAGACATTCTGGCTCTAAGATGGGTCAAAATACTTGTTTGTACATGACAGTCTGCCAACACTTAAGTATTCAACTTCCATCTGTTTTTAATTTTGGTTTTCCCTCCAATAGCTGTTAACTTCAGGACCAACATCAAGTGGTCCATAAATTCTATAGGAACTATAGTCAGCAACCCTGTTGGCAAATTTGGGGAACTGAAAATGTGTCCTATTGTGGTTTTATACTTATTCCGAGTGTATGTAAATTTTGAACCCGTATTATATATACTGCAACCAATTAAACCTGCTGTAGCTATTACTCTTGACAATGTATTAGAGTCACAATAAATCTTTTTCCTCTTCCCCTGAGGCTGTTGTGCCCATTGAATATCACAGTTAAAATCACCACAGAAAAATATTTTATAAGAGGTTACTAAATATGGCTGAATGATTTGAAATATGGAAACTCTTTCAGCTTTCATCTGTGGACCATATATATTGATAAGGCGGCAATCTATGGATTTCCAGATGCCATCAATGACAAGGGCTCTGCCTGGGATAAGATCCAACAGTTTATTCTGTGTAAAATCGTAGGAACCAAATAGTATTCCCACCCCATCTGCACAGTCCAGGCCAAAAGACCAATATGAAGGTCCCCACAGCAATTCTCTCTTAAAATCTATCACCGTTTACCTAGAGTACATCCACGTTTCTTGCAGAAAGAATATATCCATTTTACATTCATGTATGTAAGTAAAAACAGTCTGCCTTTTCACTCCATTTAACAAACTGTGAATATTTAAGGATCCAGTGGATAATGAAGCCAGCATCATGAAAATGGGAAAAAGAAATAGTGAACTATACAGACTTCTTCCATCTTTTCTTTTTCTTTCCTTTATAGTCCCCTTGTTCTATACCACTAGGAGGATGGCCTGATCCTATTGTTTGAGAATCAGAATCTCCCAGCTCCATCTCTGAATCTCCCTCATTTGTAAACAAAGCTGCATATGTGTTGTCAGATTCAAAGGACACAGGAGGAGGGAGTGGTTTGGGTTTCAAATTCCTAATGGACCGCCTCCTAGGTAATGGAGGTAACATGGGGGGGGGTGAGGTCAAAGTACCTTCTTCAGTTATAGCAGGGTCCATGTAACAAACAGGAGTTAGCATTACTGGGTCAACGAAAAGGATTTACTGCACCTGGTAGTCCCATGGGCTGTTTAAACACAAAACCAGCCTCTCTCATCATATGATCCATGCCCCTGTCCTCTGACTTGCTTTCTTTTGCTTTTTCCAACTCCCCCCCCAAAACTGTATCCCAGCACGGAGTTCTAACAATGATTTAGAGTAATCAGATATTGTTTGAACCATCATATCCAGAGTTTTTTCAGGCTTTTGGCACTCGCCTGTTACAGCACTTGTACTGCCAGCCTGTAATGCACTGTTCATACTGATTTCAGCTACTGACGCAGAATCAATCTATTTTACAGGCTTTTGGAACACACTTGTAGCAGCGCTCAAACTGCCAGCCTGTAGAGCATTTGTCATGCCGATTTCAGCAACCAGCACAGATTTGATCATTTTCACAGGCTTTCAGCACACACTCGTAGCAGCACTCAAACTGCCAGCCTGAGAGTCAGAGCTACAATCAGTAACAGCATATGAAGTAACATTCCAAACAGTTGACTCACCCAGCCTGGTTGGGGCCTTTGATGTGCCTGCATCAGCCAGAGAGCTGACAGGCTTGACAATAGTTCGAGTAGGAGAAGCAGCCTGGTGATATTTAGCGAGCTGTGTATTCAGCTTGCCCTGTATTTTAAGATGCCAATCTTCCTCTAGTTTCAATTTTAACATGACCCGATCCACTGCTGTTCTATGTTCCGCTATAGCGGATTGTAGAACATCTGTAGCCAAATCCTCCGTTGACAAGAAAATATCCACTGTATCATCATCAGACTCTGCTGCTGCAGAAACACTCAACAAAGCACTACCGGTCTCTTGCAAATCCAAGGCAGGAGAGGAGACCGACTCCCTTACCTCTGCAATGTCCATGCTCTCAGGAGACTCGCTCCAAGTGGCCATTTCTCCAGCCAACGAGGCCACCTACTGCACAGTAGGGGAATTTCCCCAGAGTCCTGGCCAAATCTCCCTCATACACTAAAAATACCACCAACAGCTTAATCTGGTTCAATTTCAGTTGCTTACCATCTGTATCCCCCCCCCCCGGTCACACCTGAAAAAGGGACTTCTAGGCCCAGTGAGCTAACCGGGTCAACAAAATTCAACAAAAGCAAAAACAAAAGCAATTCTTTATTTATTTGCACCATCCACAGAAAAGAAACTTCCCCATAACATTATATTCAAATAAGTATGTCAACTAGACATCTATATATAATATTGGCTGGGAAGCCAAGTTTCAAAGAAATAGAAAATCACACATACCCCCATAATGTAAAACATCATGAGCTGTATATATGCAAATCACCACAAAATATTATACTGGTTCAACTGTAAGCAGAAATGCATGGTGTCGAAAGACCTCACACACAGTCTGCAAAGAGTGCCCACAGAAGACATTATGCATTATGCATATTATGCATTATGGGGGTATGTGTGATTTTGTGTTTCTTTGAAACTTGGCTTCCTGGCTAACACCCTCGGGGGTAACCCTTGCCTCACTGCTTGTGTGTGAAGGTTCTTTGTCTTTTAGCTTATTTTTTGTTTTTTTGGGCTCACCACAACCCAACCCAGATAGATCAACTTAGGGTAGCTGGTTCATTCCATGGGGTGTCATACAGATGAGGCACACCGATGAGTCCTGGTAGGATGAAACACCTGTCTGTGTCTTCTGTTGGCACCCTTTGCAGACTGTGTGAGAGGCCTTTCGGCACCATGCATTTCTGCTTAAAGTTGGAACAGTATAATATTTAGTGGTGATTTGCATATACAACCCATGATGCTTTGCATTATGGGGGTATGTGTGATTTTGTATCTGTGTATAATATATACTAATTCAAACAGTAACCAAGACTGCAGGTTACAGGATTCACTTAGTGTTTTGCAGACAAATGTTCTTTGTTGTATGTGACAACTACTTTTTTTGCTGCCTCCAGGACCTCTTTGGCTGCAAAGTTATAAAACATCCACGCTCCTCATTGATTTTTATTTCAAGGATGCCATTCAATGTGGCTAAACTCATAGAATGGCATAATTCTGACCTGACCTTTGTAACCATACTAAAGTACCAATCTGATGCTGCATTAGAATGTGGCCAACACAGTAACATGAGCATTAGCCTTCTGAACAAAGACTGCTCTTGATCTTCACATTTAGACAGAGCCAATACTTTGCCCGAGTACTTTAAAATATCAGCATTTGTTTGACAGTTTGGCACATCTACGTCAGAGAACTGATATGCTGAAAACTCATCCCTCAGCTTGCTACTGTCCACATTGCTTGCACACACACACCAAGCTGCCAAGCTAAATCCACCACAGATTTTCTAGACAGTTTTAATTTACAGCTGGGATTAAGAAGTCTGGATGTACTTTTTAGCATATTGTTTTGCAAGGGGAACGTCTGTATAATTTTTGTCAGAACAGCTTTATACATTTTAACTGCTTTCCCATATATATTACGTTTTATGACTGTACCCAAGAGCATGACCTCGTGCTCTCTAAAATAGGGTTCCATGTGATAACGATGACTATATAACAGTGACAGTCAAAACAGTGACTTTGTAATAGCGAATGCAACTATAGCGCTATCTTACAATAGTGATATGTTTTAAATGCCGACTGGTGCATAATATCGAAGCTCACACATTTAGCTGAAAATTATAAACAAAACCGAGTACATATTCATAAAGACTCCTATTCCCATATTTAACCCTCTCCAGTTGTATCTCAATTATCGGGGGGGCTCCTTCCCCCTTGCACCCCCCTGTACTTTTATATTCTAACACTGAGGCACTCATTGATAGTGGGGTATTTAGATATTCCCTGACAGGTGCTTTTTTGACAAGGTCGCTCATTTTGTTACGTTTATACACAGGCGACACAGTATATTGCAGTCACTATTTTATCAACATCGTTCTTATTCCCTAGTCGCTATAATGACCGTTGCCCATATTGTTTAGCCCATATGACTTCGCCCAAATAACTTTGCTATTATCATGTGATACCCTAAGATAGTCTTCCACTTCTGTCCCCATTTGTATTTCATCTGCTGGGAGAATATTTTCAGTGTTCTCCAGCAGACAGACATCATTAGTTTTAATAAGGGCTACTGCAGTCAACCAGCATAAAGTTAGACCACCTTAGTGGTAGCTTCATGCAAGGTCATAAGCTGGCTCTGCCTGCTTTCCAACTTCATGTTGAATTGGCATAGAGGATCTAGGCCATACTTGATAAACAGAAAAGTAAGTTTAATTTCATGACTTTGAAGTCTGTCACAAATATGTTGTATCTTGGTGATATGAGTATCACACAACAAAAAGTATGACAGTAAAGCAGGCCACATGTCTAGCAGGCATTTTACTACTTTGCATAGACTTAACCAATGAGTGGGGACATGTTTTATAATTGTCAGTTGTTCAACATCAGTGAATAAAGCAAACTCTTTTAATGTTTGCTGTCTTTGAGCACCTGTGGAAAAGTGGCAGTAAATACTGGATATAAGTTCCTCTATGGGTGATGACAGAGCTTTTACACCAGACTTGCTGGCCAGGTCTGCCAAGTGGCACAGACAACCAATGTTCACAATGTTTGGGTTATCTTTCTTTAACCTAGATGCCACATAATTGTTCTCTCCAATCATTGAGGTTGCATTGTCCGAGGAAAATACAATGAGATTGTCTGGTTGAATGTCAGATCATTTTAAAGCATCCATCAGAGAATTATACATTGCCTCTCCAGTGCCTGAAGTGCATTCTGGCATCTCAAGGAATTTTACAACATTCCTTCCCATGGACTCATCAAAGTAGCCCAGTAATATAACTAAAAGATTTTCTGATCCCATATCTGTGCTTTGGTCCATGTAAACACAAAATGGGACTGTCCGACACATGCTGATATTTTTTCCCAAGCACATCCTTTGCAATGCAGGATGTCTTGGTTGCCCCACATGACATTTTCCTGACCATTTCTGGCTCTACGCAGTACTTTTTCATATATTTTAAAATGTGGTCTGCTGCAGCAAATGATAAGTTATGTTCTGCCACCATCTGAACAAAGGCAACTTCTGCTTCAGTGACTTTATTGCTGGTCTGTGCTATGAAACAATCTGTCACCTTCTTCCTACTGGCATGTTTTGCATTCTGAATATGTTTTGATGTGGTGTCATGTTTCATGATATCCGATCCGAACGCCCTCCATGATGAACACTGAAGTCATATATACAGGTTTTGCAGAATGTGTAGGTTGGTCCCAGTTTGCTTTCTTGAACCCAGTCAAAGGACAATTTCCAACTGCTTTGGAATGAGTCATATCATCTCTTCTTCGCTGTTGTTTGAGCCCCTGTGCTTTCATTGTCAGTGTCATCAAAATGATCAGGTTACATTTTCGGACTAAGTAGGTAAATGACAAAAAGGAATCGGGTCATGACAATAAACATGGGCTGTGCCAAGCCAGCCAAGGTAAAAAATAAAAATACTAAACTAAACCAAAAAAAAAAAAATATGGAAACATTATCTCCTCTTGAAGACAAAAACTAAATGGCAAAATTAGTCTTACAAGTGTACTTCAAAGTTCCAGGGTTACATTTTAAAATTGTTTTACTTGCCCAAAACCTTGTAAATTGTCCAGGGCTAGTGCAACTAGCCCTCTACTTGTCAGTCTTCACTAGTGCAGGTTTTCCATAGCTGCTAATGAAGTTAAAAAATATCCCTACTTTAGCAGGCTTTAGTCCTTGTGCAAATCTCTCTGTGTTCCAGATGGTCTGGTGTGATTAGTACCTCCTTAAGAGCTGCAGTTATCTGGCACTTCAAGAGGGGTATCCCACAAAAGGCTAAATGTGAGTCTTTATCACTCCACTGTTAGAACTTCCAGCTAGTGTCCAGTGGGTGCTGAAGGGTAAACATAGAAACATAGAATTTGATGGCAGATAAGGACCGCTTGGCCCACCTAGTCTGCCCATTTTCCTACCTAACAGATAAGCTGCAGATCCTAGTTAACCAACAGCCTACTTCCTCCTACCCCCCACTAGAATTGCCTTATGTCTGTCCCATGCATTCTTGAATTCCTCCACTGTTTTTGACTCTACGACCTCCTCAGGAAGGCTGTTTCATGTATCCACAACCCTCTTTGTGAAGAAATACTTCCTCACATTACCTCTGAGCCACCCCCCCATCCTCAAATTGTGCCCCCTTGGTAGATAGAAGCTGTTAATTCACTACCTTCCAGTTTGCTGAAAGTGTCTGACAATTTGTCAAATGTTATTAAGACCAGCTCCCCTCATTTTCCTACATTTTAGTGTCTATTAAACATTTCAGTGACAAAATGTTAAATATACAGGGTCTGCTCTGCAGCTGATGCATTTTATCCCAGTCTTGAGTCACCATAGCTGCTCCCACTCCCCTCTCACTCTCTCAACTCTGTACTTTCCCCTAGGCACCACTGTAGACTATACTCTGAAATGACAACCCATAGACCCACAGCTGCCATCACTTACTGGCAAGTGTAGGGGTCCACAGCTCTTCCAAATGGACCATGCCAGCCAGCACCATCCAAATAGTCCACCACATCTCAGCACTTCTAAATGAACCATGCCAGCCGATGCCATCCATACAGTCCACTACTCAGCACTTCTAAATGAGTCATGCCAACAATGACAATGCCATCCATATAGGCCCACAGTTTCACCCTTGGCTTATCTCACCCAGCGGGTCCTTTCATAAAGTTTTTGGATTACCAAACCCCTTAGGTTTGTGTTGCCCCCTTCCCAAAGAAATCCTAGATGAGCTTCTGGCTCACTTGACAGTGCATGAAAACTTGTATCAGTACAGGGCTGCAGTTGTTCACAGGGTGGGGGTTAAGACTGCCTACCTCTCTCCCCGTCCCACACCACAAAATGTGAATTTCTGTGTGACACAGCACTTACAACTAGGGGAGCAGAGCAGTATAAGAATGTACACTGTCCAGTTTAAAAACATGTACAGTCTTTATATCAGCCAGTGAAGAATCAAGACCGTTATAGAAGAATAAGACAATCCAGCCCCATTGAGCAGCTGGGAACAAAGTAATAGTACGAATAAAACAACCAAAACTCATTCAGTCAGACAGTTAGCATTACTCATGCTGGAGGAATGTTCTTTCACCAAGACTGAAAATGGGGAAAAACAGCTGTAGCAGTTTTCATATTTAAAGAGTCACTCATCTGCATAACTGGAGAAGGCCTGAAAATTGGCACACTTCACTTGGAACATTTCTGCTAAAATGTCATAAAATGCACATTATTAGTGCTAGTACTAGAATCTACAAATTCAGTGTCTGCACTAGTAGTATTCAAAATGGAGTTAAAATCATTAACACAAAAATTCAAGGAATACCACCATAAAACAAACCTGAGCTGCCATACAGAATTTTACCACTATCAACCCACCATCTACTCACATGTAATAATGTGCATTTTAGACATTTTGCACAGATGTTCCATTTCTGACATATGCACAATTTGCTACAGATAGTGACCTGCAGAGCAATACTAGAAATGACGCATTTGTAATATAGCACTGTGTGCAGTTTTAGTCTCCAGACCAGACACACACAATTACAAAGAAAAGAAGACGATATTACTGCCTCATCCCAGCTGTTACAGTACCAGATCACAGTAGTAGATTGCCATAATAGCAACTGTAATAATATAGTAAACTACACATTATAAACAGATAATACTACTGTTTACTATGTATGCATAGCAATATTTGTAGTTGTAGACAGATGGACAGAGAGATGCAGAGGACCACTTGCAATTAACTAGGGAATTCATAAGCAACTTTCAGTCTGAGTGAATTTAGCTTAAGTTTCTCTCTGAAGCATCCATTTCTGGCCTTGAAGTTACAGCATTCATACGTTTACATTAGGAAGGGAGGGAACAAACAAAATAACACTCCTAATATCAGTGCTTTGCTAAACATGTTTATATATTTCCATTTTTTCCAACCTGACCCAAACGTAAAAATTAAGGGTGAACAACTCCATCGGCCTGTATTTCAGCAGTACAGGAGAATCAGAAATGAGTGCAAGAAAGCAATAAGGGCTGCAAAAAGCGAGTTTTGCAAAACTGTGCTGCTGAGCTCAGCTAGGGCCCCCAGGAGTTTCTGAAGGAACATTAAGAACATAGTTAGTGGTTCCTCGAGTGGTGAGGCCTAGATTGATGTGCTTATAGATGGTGCTAGCTGAAACAACTCGTTAACCATTGCAAATGCATTTAACCTGTACTTCTCTGACCTGTCTGCTTTCACCGTGTCACTCCCCCCTAGTGGAGGTGATAACTGTGAACAGATCCCTGCCCCTCCACTACCCCGTCCGCTCTTTCATTTTAAGCCTGTGATGGTGCGAGAGGTGCAGAGATTGCTCTCTGGCCTCTCCCCCTTCTCCAGTGCTGGCCATGATGGTTTGGAACCAAAGCTCCTCTGTCTTGGTGCCTCTAGTATTGCCTCCCCGGTGACCCATATTTTCAATCTGTCCCTGTCATCGGGGGTTATCCTGGACATATGGAAGGTTGCCAGGGTGGTCCCTATCCTTAAACAGGGGAACCCCAAACTGATTGAAAACTACCGTCCAATAGCCATTCTGTCAGTGGTGAGCAAACTTCTTGAGAAAGTCGTGGCAGGGCAACTCTCAGAGTATTTTCAGTCACATGACCTACTGTCACCTGTGCAGCATGGCTTTCGGAAAGGGCACAGCACATCCTCTGCCCTTGTCACAGTCTCATCCTGGATCAGGGTGGCTATGGACCAGGGCAAACTCTCTGGGGCAATCTTTATAGATCTCTCCAAGGCCTTTGATCTTGTTGATCATGCCATGCTCTGCACTCAGCTTAGGTCCTATGGTCTATCACCTAGTGTGCTCCGTTGGTTCTCCAACTACCTACATGGCACAAAGCAGCTTGTCAAATATGGCAAGGAGCTCTTGGGCTCTTCTTCAGTAACCATGGGTGTCCCCCAAGGCTCTGTCCTGGGGCCCCTGCTCTTCTCCATTTTTGTTAACAATCTCCCCTCTGTCCCTGTCCTTTGTAGGCCCATCCTCTATGTGGATGACCTGGTTATCCTCACTCATTCTCCGGATATAGGGGTCATTAATCGTCACCTGAGTGAGGATCTTTGGAACATTCAGTCCTGGATTTCATCCCATAAGTTGGTTCTTAATCTTAAGAAAACCCAGGCCATGATCTTTGGGTCCCAGGCCAAGATTAAGGCCTCTCCTGCTCCTTTATGCGTTACTGGTACTGACGGTGTCCCGATCTTTGTTACTGACAACTTTAAATACCTTGGGGTGACACTTGACCCACAGCTTGACCTTGGCCGCCATATTCAGAATGTATGTAAGACTGTCAACTGTAAACTGGGTCTGGCATACAGATCTAAGAGCGATCTTACTCCTGCTGCCTGTCTTGCTCTTGCCAGAAGTGTGTTCCTCCCTTTGCTTTGCTACGGGTTCCTTTTGTTTGCTCGCTCCTCCAAAGCTTACCTTTCTAAGTGGTCTACTGCCTACAATCATGTGTGCCATTTTGCTCTGGCTGCCCATCGTCTCACCCATCATTGTGACCTATACAGCAAGCTGAATTGGCTCTCCCCATCAAATCATACAGACTTCGACCTAGGGTGTTTCATGGGCAAGGTCCTTGGTACTGGCACCCCTCCTGGGCTGGCAAAATTCCTTGTCCTGGCTGCCTCCTCAGCCTATTCTCTCAGGTCTCTGGGTCCCGCCATCCTTAAGATCCCTGCTACCCGGACTCTAATGGGGGATAGAGATTTTGCTGCATATGCTTCCAGGCTGTGGAACTCATTTCCTGCCCAGGTTCGCTCCTCCCACTCACATGTGCACCTTCGATCCTCTCTATGGAACCATCTCAAACTCTTCTCGGTGTGTGGTTGTCCCAAACCCCCATGATCTCGCCTGATCCTTCACTGCACTCCTTTCTCTTGGATGTGTTCTGACAATTATGAGTTGTTTGTTGGGTTTTTAATGTACCATAACCCGTGTTTTCGGGGTGTTGCTCTAACCAAGGCTCCACTTTCTGGGGCCTTAAGTTGTATATAGTGTTGTATCTGCTGCATCTCACTTTGTACTTATTGTACTGCTCTTAGTTTCTACATGTGTTGTTCTATTGTGTATATACTGTATATGATATGCCTTACCTGACCTGTAACCCATCTCAATCTGTATCATGTTGTCCTTTATACTTAACGCTGTAATTCTGGTACTCTCCCGGGTCGTACCTGAAAATAGGCAATTGTCTTGTCTAGCGTAATTACCTGGTCAACAAAAGCTAAATAAATAAATAAAATATATGTTCTTCCATGCTTAGTCATCATCCTCAATATACACTTGCAAAGAAATAAACATGGTCTCTCTCTGTCCCTTTAGCTAATGCCCTTTACTTTTTGATTAATTTGTGCATTTTGATTTACCAGCCCCATGTCTGTCATTCAATCATGTCCTCTCCCATAGTGCAGCTGCAGCATCAATCATCACTTACAACTTATTAATATTATTATACAGTTTTCTTATGTCCCCTTTAGCTAATGCCTTTTACTTTGGAGCCCCCATGATTGATTTGTGCATTTTGATTTACCATCCCCTATGTTTGTCATTCATGTCCCCTTCCATAGTGCAGCTGCAGCATCAATCATCAATAATCACTCACAATGTATTAATATTATTATACGGTTTTGTTGTGTCCCCTTTAGCTAATGCCTTTTACTTTTTTAGAGCCCCCATGATTAATTTGTGCATTTTGATTAGCCATACCCCAGCTATGTATGTCATTCATGTCCCCTAGTGCAGCTGCAGCATCAGTCAGCATCACCCTATATTTTATTATTATTATTGTTCTACAGTTTTCTTGTGGACTTACCGAAAACTTGCAGATTCAGGTCAGGATGGAATCAAAATGAATCAGGACTGGTCTCTGTCTTTCTTGAGTTGTTGTCTCCCCTCTGGGGCCCAGGCACAGCTCAGGGAAGGTAAGAATTTCTGCTAGCTGCTGCTGCTTAGCTCTCTTTTAGTTTTTTAATAAAAATGACTTACAGTTTAGCTAGCAGCAGCAGTACCAGCAGCCAGTAACAGTGGTGGAAGCAGCAGAGCAGCTACTGGCGGCAATGGGTCTCTCTAGTGGGATGGAAGCAGCAGAGCAGAGCAGGCTATCGGCGGCAATGGATGGGTCTCTCTAGCAGGTAGGATGTGGCTGAAATTTCTCACCAGGGCTATGGAACTCATCCTCAGATGCGGCAGTGTTCTCACTCTGGCAGGCTGGCTTTGGGGAAGTGGCTGTAAGGCGCGGCGGCAAATTTCTCTTTGATTCCTCTGACGCTCTGGAACTGGTCCTCGGCTATGTGAGTTTCAGAGTGCCTGGAGAGTTCTTTTTATGTCCCAGCTACAGACCTGAGGGAGGACAGAAATTTTCAGGTGCAGTGGGCTGAGGTACAATAAAAAAGAACAGACCTAGTAGAGCCTGGCGATTGGCTCCAACAGCACCTCCATGTGATGTCAGGATGCATTACTGAGCACAGCACAAGGGGAATGATGGGGAAACAAAGAATGGCATGGCTGGCTGGCTGCATGGATGGTGATGCGTGTGGTTCAGGGAAATCATTCAGCATACATGGTGGGGGACAAGATCTGATGAAAGTCAGAGCAAAAGCAGACCAGAATGGAGTAGCGGAGTGAAGTTCAAAAAGGGGCCCAAATGTGGAGTGCTCTGCTGAAAGCAGAGCAGTTGAGAGGTATGAGGCTACAGCCCCACTGTGTCCTTGTTCTGCCTCTGGTCCCCTGGACTGTGAAACAGGAGCAGAGGGCTGTGTTCAGGAACCCTTGGTAGGATTCAGACCAGGGCACCCAATGTAGTTCCCACTGCAGTGGCCACCGATTCTTCTTGTTCCTTGACCCCATAAGAGATGAGGGGCCAAGGTCCATGTGATGTTTTGCTCCTCTGTTAGTTGATATCTTGGAGGTAGAAGACTTGGTTTGCTGGCCAAGGCACCTAGCTTCACCTGAGCTTTTTCCTTCTAAGACTGCTTGAAAGGCAGAGTAGAGAAACTTATCAGAGCAAGGGAGAAGGATTAAGATTTAGTTTGACTAAGCAGATTTACTGTGTGGTGGTGTTTTTATTTTTTACTCACAGGGATTGCTACTGTTTGTTGCTAACATTTCATTGCTTTATTTTTTCTCTGATTCAAATTGTTGTTGCTGGTATACCTTCTTCTGCATTATTACAAGGTGTGCCTACAGGTGGTGATAACAGATTACTCCTGTAATCTTCTGATTCAAATTGTCTTTGCAAGGTATATCTTCTGTTACTGCTTTATTTTTCTCTGAGCAAAGTGTTTCTTACAGCGTATCTTCTCTGAAATTATTACAGGTGGTGCTTTACAGGTTTTACAGTTTTATCTAACATTAGGATAAGCTTTCAGGGTTACTGAATTTGTTATTGCCTGATTGTTTCTGCTCTTACCTCCTTGTTCTTTCGTCCGTGGTTCTTCTTTTAGGCAGGGAAGGCCCAGCCACCCACCCACCTATCCCCAACCACCCCACGCCACACTCCTTTTATAGGGTACCACAGTTGTGACATTTCCTGTGGCAGAGCAGGAAGGGGCGGATCAGTGGAGCTCCACAAGGTGATCTCATTTACAGGGCACTAGTAATTTAACTTGTTATAACAAGTTAAACAAAGCACAATTAAACCATTACTTGCATTTTTTCCTTTTTTTTTTTCCTTCTAATTACTCTGACTAGGTTACAAACCCAGCAACTTATTTGGAATGGATTTCATTAACTGCAGGTACTGTGGAACAATTTTCAGAAGGACAGTCTTACAGGATTTAGGACACTGTCCTACATGCTGGGCCTTGAGATCTTAGGGCTCAGCTCCGGGCAGCATGGGCAGAGATTGCACGCCTAAATTTCATATTGAAGAGGAAATACATTATAAGAACCACCTGCCATTTCCCCAGCATCCAACAGAAAAACTTGACCGCAGAGGGTAGTTGGTCCAGGAGGTTGGCAGGTGGTTAGGAGGAGCAAATCAGGTGCCTCATCACTCTCTGCTCTCCAACACATTACCTCCAAAACCATATAAACACTACAACAGGTATCTGCCTCTATCTCTGAAATCAAATAAAGAGGCAGAAGACACTGCAGAGCAGAACACTGTGGCACAGGAGCCAGCACAACAAAACTCACCCAAATCAGGAACCAAAACTAAACAAGCACAAAGGAAATCCAAAAAACTTCTGATCATAGGAGACTCCATGATTCGGGAGTTGATACCCATCTCCAGCTAGGTGATGGTCAGATGTCTCCCAGGTACATCAGCATGGAGAGACACTGACCACATTGCTAAAATTGTTCACAAAGCAGGAGAAAACATTGATGTCCTAGTACAATAGGGACTATCGATCTTGCCAGCCGTCAGTTGTGGAGACCAAGGAACACCTGACCAGGCTGGGTGACAAACTATCATCTATTTCGTCTGGCATCTCCTTCTCTGAGATCCTGCCAGTCTGGGAGAGGGGAGCAGATGGACGGAAGGTCAGAGAAGGGGAGATAGGGGAGCTAAACACGTGGCTCAAGGACTGGTGCCAGGAAAAAGGACACAGATTTGTAGGGAACTGGCAACAATTCTGGGAGCGAAAGTTCTTTAAATTTGATGGACTGCATCTGACTAAAGTGGGAGTCAGTGCATTGGGGCAGAAGTTTGACATCTTTGCAGAATATTTAAACTAGCAAATGGGGAGAGGGGTGCAGCACCCCATACGTCGAATGGGAAGAACACCCTCCCTCAGCTAGTGGCCAAACAGGAATTCAGCATGTTTGGCTGCTCATTTGCATCACCAGGTAAGAAAAAGGTTTGTCTCCCCACACGACATTCAGCGAGTAATGCCAAACCTCACCCAACAACTAACACACCAAAATCTGGCCAATGGAAAATCATGTACACAAATGCTCACAGCCTGGGAAATAAGATCCCAGACCTGCAGGCAATCAATGTCAGAGGCTAAACTGGACATAGTAGCACTTAGTGAGACGTGGTTGACCAGTAACCACACTTGGGAGACTTCTGTACCTGGCTGCGTATTGTTCAGAAGAGACCGAGGTGCAAAAAGGGAAGAGTGGCCCTGTATGTTAATGAAAATATCAAAGCTACAGAAATTCAGAATACATAAGGAGCCAGAAGAACTGTGGGTCACCCTGGAAACAGGAAATGGACAGCCATAAGAACTGGGGTTGTCTACAGGCCCCCAGACCAGAGGGAGGACATAGACACATTACTGTTAGAAGATATACAAAACATGACAGCTAAAGGGAGGTTCTGATAATGGGAGACTTCAACATGCCAGATACAGATTGGTCAATACCAGCAGGAACATCTGCCAGAACTAGACTCATAGTGGATTCCTGCAAGGGAGGGCCTCAAACAACTGGTACAGCAACCCACAAGAGACAGGGCTATCCTAGATCTAGTACTGACTAACAAAGAAGGGATCACAGATCTCCAGGTAGAAGGTCACCTGGGGCCAGTGACCATCACATGGTATGGTTCAATTTGGCTACTACATCTAAATCATCCCATTCCAAGGCAAAAATATGGGACTTCAGAGGAGCTGACTTTGATAAGATGGCCAACAGAGTTAAGCTAGCCCTGGCAAAAAGAAACACAGGTGAGGGGTACAGGCAAAGTGGGCAAGCATTAAGGATGCAATACTTGAAGCAACATCCCATTGTGTTAGACAGAAAAGGAAGTGCAAAAGAAGAAGGAAACCACTTTGGTTCTCAAATACAGTAGCAGAAAAGGTCAGAGCCAAAAGGCTGGCCTTCAGGAAATATAAGGGAACACAGCGGAATGAAGATAGGGAGGCATACCAAACTGCCCTAAGGGAAGCAGGTAAGGCAGTAAGGCAGGCAAAGTCCCAAACTGAGGAAACACTAGCACGAACAGTAAAAGAAGGTGACAAGACTTTCTATAGATACATTAGTGAAAGGAGAAAGTCCAGAGGGGGTATTGCTAAGCTTAATGGAGAAAAGGGAGCATATGAGAAGGAGGACCCTGTAAAGGCATCTATCCTAAATAGATACTTTTGCTCAGTATTTACTGAAGAGAAGGTAGGCAGGGCCCACAGCTCAGTATCATGGACACAGGGGGGAGGGAGGTGAGCACTACTCCCTTCACAAAAGAAAGGGTCCTACAAGAGCTTGCTAAGCTCAGGGTGGATAAGGCAATGGGACCTGATGGCATACATCCCAGGGTACTTAAGGAGCTAAAGGAGGAACTAGCAGAGCCATTAGCAGAATTGTTTAGTGAGTCTCTGAGCACAGGAGAGGTCCCAGAAGACTAGAGAAGGGTTTATGTGATCCCGCCTCCACAAGAGTGGTAGCAGGGAGGAGGCGGGAACTACAGACCGTCAGTCTTACCTCAGTAGTGGGCAAGATTATGGAGGCACTCCTTAAGGAAAGGATAGTGCACCCCTCAATCCATAGGGGCACAGGATCCAAGACAGCATGGGTTTACAAAGGAAGGTCCTGTCAAACTAATCTCATAGATTTCTTTGACTGTTACAGAGTGGTGGACCAAGGGGAGCAGTTGATGTCGCCACCTTGACTTCAGCAAAGCTTTTGACACTGTTCCACATAGAAGATTGATAAATAAGCTGGGTAGGCTCGGGTGGGTCAGAAGTTGGTCCACTGGGTGGCAAACTGGTTGACGGGCAGAAAACAGAGAGTGGTGGTAAATGGTATACAGTCAGAAGAGATGCAAGTCACAAGTGGGGTACCTAGGGATCAGTCCTGGGGCCAGTCCTCTTCAACATCTTCATTAGTGACCTGCAGATGGACTAGAGGGTAAGGCTTGTCTGTTTGCAGATGACACCAAGATCTGCAACAGAGTAGATGATCCAGATGGGGTGGGCAGAATGAGAAGAGATCTGGATAAACTAGCAGAATGGTCAGAAGAGTGGCAACTGGGATTTAATGCAAAGAAGTGCAAAATCATGCATATAGGGAAGAGAAACCCTGAAGCCACCTATAGGCTGGGAGGGGAGTTGCTAGCAGTCACAAAGGAAGAAAGAGACTTGGGCATCATCATCACTGATGACCTAAAATCATCCAAGCAGACCTCTAAAGCAGTAGGTAAGGCTAGGGGTGTTAGGGTGTATTAGTAGGGTATCACAAGTCGTAAGAGGGAGGTAATAATCCCTCTGTACAAGACACTGGTTAGGCCCCATCTGAGGACTCATGCAGTATTGGAGGCCACACCTTCACAAGGACATTAACCAAATTGAGGCAGTCCAGAGAAGGGCAACCAAAATGGTGCAGGGACTGCATCAGAAGACATATGAGGACAGATTAACGGAGCTCAATATGTATACCCTTGAGCAAAGGAGGGAGAGAGGTGATATGATCGAGGCATTCAAACACCTTAAGGGCATAAACAAGGTGAAAGAGTCTAACATGTTTAAATATTAGAAAATAGCAGGACAAGAGGACACAGCATGAGATTAGAGGGAGGCCGATTATGGGGAATGTGAGGAAATTTTTTTCACAGAAAGGGTGGTGGATGCATGGAATGGCTTACCACAAGAAGTGGTGGCTATGAATACAGTGCAGGGCTTCAAACAGGCATGGGATAGGCATAAGGGAGCAATACAAATGACTATGAATAGATAGGCCACTGACAGAGCAAAGGCCGATGGCACATTTATAAGGTAGAAAAAGAAATGGGCAGACTGGATGGGCCTTGAGGTCCTTATCTGCCGACAACTTCTATGTTTCTATGTTTCTATGTTTCTCTGGGAGCTTGGGGAACTGTCCTGATCAGTTATGGGGCTTTTAAGGGAAAGCCCACAATATAAACAAATATGGCCACACATGGCTTACATTTACTTGCTATTATACAATTATCCCCTTCCCCCTTCCACCAGGACACATCTGGAAATGAGCTTTATGACTTAGTATGTCTTTCCTGGTAAATCTCTTTTAAATTTTCAATTTGGGCTGGCAGTATAGCCTAGAGGTTAGAGCAACGTGCTGTGAATGAGCTTGGTACATTCAGCTGACCTTGGTTTGATTCTCACAACCTCCACTTGCATACTGTGTGACTCTGAGCATGTCACTTAACTGCCCAGTGCACCCAGGTCGCCCCTGAAAAAAGGCACTTGTGCCTAGTGGGTCTTACCTGGTTACCAAAGACTACAATAAAATAAATAAATAAATTTAAATAAATAAATGGTGAGCCTATGCACGTGTTGCTGAGATCTTAAAGGAGCTGCACCTCCAAAGAGTGGATTTGGGCAAGTGGCAATATTTTAAAGATTTTCCCAGCATCAGGGCAGGTAGCATAGCTGGGAATCAGTTGTGAAATGCCTGTGGGCACAACATTAATGCATTTTCCCCTAAAGGTGAGCTAGTATTAAAAATCATAGGCTGCAGAAGTATTGCAGAAAAAGGTAAACAGTAATGGTGGTCCCCACTGTTTTCCTGTAGCAGGGGCCGCTGGGAAATGACCCCAGTGTGAGCCAGGGAATTAATTGGCCAGTCAGGTGGGAGGGATGGGCTGGAAATAAAAAAGAGCAGCGCCTGAGAAAAGGAGAGATCCCAGAGAGATCCGAGAGGAGTACATTGTAGAGAAGGGCTGCACCAGCCTAAGGGCAAGTCTGGGTGCATAAAGCCCATTCTGAGCCTTAAAACAAAGTGGGAGGCAGAGCGCCCTCAATATTTATTTATCAGCAGGGGATAAAGTGGACTGCTGATTTGTTTTCCTGTGGGAGCATTGAACCTGCACTGTGTTTTGTAATTTGCAGCCTAGAAATACTGTATATAGAGACTTTGTGAACTGTACTCCCAAGAGAGAGACAGGTATCTGAGACTGTTTGAATGTTTTCTAGCCTGAAAGAAAAGTAGTTGAGCTTGGCTCGAGACTGTATAGGAGCCCAGCAGTGTTTCAGTTCCAGAAGAAGCTGTGTATCCAATGGATGTCCAGGGTGACTTCAAGCCTGCCCACGTACCCTGGACTGGCAAAAGGCCTCGGAGGCGAAGATGATGAAAGACCACCAGTGATGAAGATGATGAAAGACCTGTCAGGCAAATGGCCCAGGCATTGCTGTGCACAGAGAGACTGTTTGCTGTTGCCAGAGTGGTACTGCTAATTTGTGTCCCTTTCCAACACCCCCTGAAGCCTTCCAGACTTAAGTATCTCTGGGCTACGGCTCTGAGGAGTTCTCCTGTATTTTAATTAGATGGATAGTTAGTTCAAAGGGGGTGAAGTCCTGGGCAGGACTTGACAATCTACAGGATAAGCTCAGGAAGAAGAGTGGGAAAGACACAATATTCGTTTGTGTGAATTACTATTGGGGCCCTTTGCAACACAGAAACATGGAAAGTGACAGCAGAAGGAGACCTTTTGGTCCATCTAGTCTGCCCTGTAGTAGTCCTGCCTAGAATTATGCCAGCCCCCTACCATCTATTTTGTGTGAGGGCTCCTTTGTGTCTATCCCATGCAATTTTGAAGGCAGTCACCATCTTGGCCACCACCACCCCGGGGGCAGGCTATTCCTCATGTCCACCACCCTTTCTCTGTGAAGAAGTTCCTGATATTGGTGGTGAACGTGACTCTTTTCAGCTTTAGGTCATGCCCTCTAGCCCTACTGTCGTATCTGAGGTGAAAGAGTTTGTGTGCTTTCACCCTATTTACTCCTTTGATGTATTTGAATGTTTCTATCATGCCCACCCTCTCCCTTCTGTGTTCCAATGAATATATGTTCAATTCCCTCAGTCTTTCCTAGTAGGATATGTCATGCAAACCCTGCACCATTTTAGTTGTCCTTCTCTGTACTCTTCAATCTGTTGATGTTCTTTTTGAGGTGGGGCCCTCCAAAACTGGATGCCGTACTTCAGGTGTGGCCTGACCAGCGCTCTATAGAGTGACAGGACCACCTCCCTTCTCCTGCTAGCATTTCCCCTCCCAGTGCATCCCAGCATTCCATTTGCCCTGAGTGCTGCCTTCTCGCACTGTTTTCCTACCTTCAAGTCAACTGAGATCATGATTCCCAGATCATGTTTCTGGTTTGAGATGGCTAGTTCCTCCCCACCCAGGAAATACATCTTCCTTGGATTACCTTTACCTATGTGATCACCTTGCATGTTTTGGCATTGAATCTCAACTGCCACGCTCCCAACAACTCCTCGAGTTTCCTTAGGTCTGATTCCACCTTTTCCACTCCTTCTGTGAAGTCTGCCCTGTTACATATCTTAGTATCATCAGCAAATAGACTCACATTTCCTTCTAGCCCCTCCGCGATGTCCGCTATAAAAACCTTGAAGAGTAGTGGCTCCAGTACTGAGCCATGGGGCACTCCGCTGGTCACTCTTCCTTCTGGTGACACTGCTCCATTTACCTGACCCCTCTGAGTTCTACCTTGTAGCCAGTCCTTTACCCAGTTAACCACTACCTGACCTACCCCTGCGTGGTTTAATTTATTTACTAGCCTTCTGCGTGGTACCGAATCGAAGTCCTTGCTAAAGTCAAGGTAGACCACGACTGTTGCTGTGAAGTGCACACACCCTTGCTTGTGGAGTAAAAATAAAAAGCAGACTCACTTAATTAATTTCACTGCTTTATTCCTTCCTTTGTATGGCAGGACAATGTTATGCAGGCTAGCTTATATTTCGTCTGACCACTCGGGCTTCTTCAGAGATCTGTGATGAAGCCCAAGTGGTCGGGCAAAAATGTAAGCTAGCCTGCATTACATTGTCCTGCCATACAAAGGAAGGAATAAAGCAGTGAAATGAATTAAGTGACTCTGCTTTTTATTTTTTCCTCCACAAGCAAGGGTGTGTGCACTTCACAGCAACAGTCTTGGTTATAACAGTCCTGAAGTAGCACCACCTCCCTAGTGATCTCCACAAACTCTTGAAATCAAGGTAGACCACATCCACAACCCCACCCTTGTCTACCTCCCTGGTAATCCAGTCAAAGAACTCAACCAGATTGGTTTGGCATGACCTTCTCGTTGTGAAACCATGCTGCTTTGGGTACTGCCGCCCGCATGGTTCGAGGAATGCTACTATCCTCTG
Organism: Neoceratodus forsteri; assembly: GCA_016271365.2. NCBI lineage: Eukaryota > Metazoa > Chordata > Ceratodontiformes > Ceratodontidae > Neoceratodus > Neoceratodus forsteri. The sequence goes on from CM028136.1 coordinate 93,592,658, forward strand.
TTTGAGCAATGTTTCCATCAGTTTATCCACTATGGATGTGAGACTTACTGGTCTGTACTTTCCTACTTCTTCTTTGCTACCTGACTTGAGGAGTGGGACCACTGTTGCTATTTTCCAGTCCTCAGGTACCACTCTGCTTTCCAAGGAGCTGGTGAATAGTATTGCTAGTGATACTGTTAGTTCATTTCTCAGTTCCTTCAGGATTCTTGGATGTATATCATCCAGTCTCATGGACTTGTCTTCCTGTAGTTTATTTAGTGCTTCCACTACCTGAGTTTCTGTGAAGGGACTAGTATCAACCCCTAGACCAGGGTGCCTCCTTTAGTGAGTGCCAGGCCATCCCCTGGATCTTCCTTTGTAAATGCAAAGCAGAAGTACCTGTTTAGCATATCTGCTTTCTCATGGTCTTCTTCTACTGCCTTTCCTTCTCTGGCTTTAATCCTCACTATGCCTCCCCTAGCCTTCCTTTTTTCCCTGATGTATCTAAAGAAGGCCTTATCTCCTCACCTGGCCCCCTCTGCTATCTTGGCCTCTGTCTGTGCTTTGGCTTTTCTTTACCCTTTGCTTGCCTCCTTCATTTTTTCTTTGTATGTATCCCAGTCCTTTTCAGTTTTGGTTTCTTGGTAAGTCCTGTATGCCTTCTTTTTCTCCTTCACTGTGGTGGCTACCTCTTTGGAGAACCAGAGAGGGTTTCTTTTCTGTTTTGCTTTGCAGACCATTTTGGAGCATTGTTCTGTGGCTGTCTTGACTGCCTGTTCAGTCTTTCCCACATGACTTCTACTCTCCCCATCTCATCTGTAATTAAGTTCGGTGTACCATTGTAACAGTGACACTTTCACAGCAATGCTGTTACAGCGACACCAACCTGGCGACACTGGCAGTGTCGACCGGGTTGCTCGAGTGATGATCAAGTCATCAACTCTGGAGTGTGGCTGCTCTCCCTGACATCCGCCCGAAGTTGGAATCTTGTTGGGTGGTGGAAGCAGAGCCCCCACATGGGGGAGTGCAGGGGCATATCCCACCACATGAAGAATGACAGTTGCTCGCTAACTCCGGGTCGGGCTGGGATCTGTGGTGTCAGGGATATAGGCTACCTTGTGCAGCTTACGTCAATATCCTTGACCCTCTCACTGTTTGTGAGTACCAGGTCCAGAATGGTCTCCCCTCTTGTTTTTTTTTTTTTTTTTTACAATTTAAAGTTTGTTAGGGTTTTAACATTCCTGTCACTGTGGCCTGGTGGAATCTTTAAGTTCTCCTTTAGGGTAACTCTCATCTTGTTGAAATCAGCTTTTTAAAAATCCAGAACCCTAATTTTTGAGTGGCAGGTGTCCACTGTTGTGTTGACTAGAAAAGTGATCATACGGTGATCGCTGTTTCCCATACTGCAGCTTACGTCAATATCCTTGACCCTCTCACTGTTTGTGAGTACCAGGTCCAGAATGGTCTCCCCTCTTGTTGTTTTTTTTTTTTTTTTTACAATTTAAAGTTTATTAACAAATATCACAATACAGAGGACAAGTCAGCATACTGTATATAATACAATATATAGGTAGTACATAAAAAGGAAAAGACTTGCCCTCCCCACCCACCTCCTCCCACCTCCCCACCCCTGATCTTGCACACTTATAACAGATGTAAAAATATATCATAAGACACTGTGTTTAATGTAACAGTACTAGGCAGGTTGTAGGGAATACAAGGTTTGAAAGGGGGCCCAAAGCTTTTCAAACTTAGATGTGCAATTAAGAAGGCTTGCAATCATTCTTTCGGTTCTCAGCTTAGCTAATAATTCCTTCCGCCACTAAGTATAGGAGATCACCTCAGTATCTTTCCAGTGTCTAAAAACTAATTTTTTGACAATGACATTAAAGCTATATAAAGCGTACGAGCTTTAACAGGGATCTCCAAAAAATCCCCTAATACACACATTTTTGGAGAAAATAAGTCTTTAAGTCCTACAAGGGGGTCTACTCAATGTTGAATAAGGGACCACAAAGGAACTGTTCATGTTAGGGTTTTAAGAAGCTGACAAAGTCCTGCTCTCTGCAGGGACAATAAGAAGTCTCTGCTTCTTGCGAAGCTGCCATCTGCGTGTTCCAGTTTCTATCTGGGAGATTAAAGTCTCCCACCAAAATTGCATCACCTCTCTCAGTCATTCCATAAATCTCATTGATTAAGTCCTTGTCCCTTTTTCAGCTTGTTTTGGGGGCCTGTACACAATGCCAACTTTGATGGTTTTTCTTTCCCTGCCTCGACCGTTAGCCATAGTTACTCGGTGTCTCTGGAGGACCCCTGCATCTCAGTGGCTTTTATCTGTTCATGTATGTAAATAGCAACCTCCCCCCCTTTCTTTCTGTTCCTGTCCCTCCTGCAAAGGTTGTACCATGGTATGGCTGTTTCCCAAGTGTGGTTCTCCGTGAACCAGGTTTTGGTCACAGCCTCCCAGTGTAACCTTTCCACCTCCATGGTGGAGATGAGATCAGCAAGTTTATTTGTTGGACTTCTAGCATTCGTGACCTTCACCTTCAAGGAACATGCCCCTTTATCCACATGAGGGGGTACACTCTTCCTGGACTGTTCTGCTTTACCATTTTTATGTAAGAGATTGTGCTCATTGTTAATGCTATGGGGAGTGATGACTGACATATCAGTGTTCGATGTGTTCTTTTTCCACTGTCTCCTTCTGGAGGTTGTATGCATGCCCATGTTCATTTTGGGAGTGGTGACTAGCACACCGACAGTCTGGATGTGTGTAGTGCTCATCTCCCCTTTGCTTAGTTTAAATGATCTGAGTAGACATCCAATTTTTGTCCAAGTGCCGTTACACCTTGCCTAGTCAGGTGTAGACCATCGTACTTGAAGAGCCTTCTCTCCTGGAGGTTCTCCCAGTTTTCTATGAAGTGGAATCCTTTGTGCTGGCACCAATCATGTAGCCATGAGTTGAACTCATTAGCTTCATTCTCTCTAACTTGCTTGGTGCTACTCCCTCTTCTCCAGACTGGAAAAACTTTGGAGAAAGCTAAACTGGATGAAAGAGAAGTCAATTCTCCTGCAAGCTGTTCAAAATGGTTTTTGGCCTCCTCCAGTGTGTGGTTGGCCAAGTCGTTTGTCCCAAGGTAAATTTTGATGTACATTTTACCCTCTGTTTCCTGAACTATTTGTTTTATGCACTTAGTATCCTTTGCTACAGAAGCCCCTGGGAGACACTTGATCAAAAGTTACTTCTAAAACTGTTGTTACTTCTAAGACTGTTGTTTTCACTGTATCCCAAATTCTTCTGTGCACTGACCCTGGGTTCTCTGGTTGGCCACCAGCAACTCAGTGAGGTACCCACTGCAACAGACTGTTAACATCAGCATGGACATTTGGGGAAAAAGCTGGGTGCACCCATGGGGAGGTACTGGGACTATGTGGGGTACAACAGTTTCACAAAGTTGTTTAGTTTATGCTGCATTGTTCCCCTTTCCCCTTTCCCCATAATAAATCAGATGGTTCATTTATTTTATAATACTGGCTCATGGTTATTGATTGGTGCGTAGTACCACCATGTGGGGGAAAAATCACTGTGTATGGGAGGGAACAAATATTATTTCCTGGGGGGTGGAAACCTTGTGTTTTATCTACCAGGTATCCCATACCACTACCTCAGGTGCAGGCACCATGCCATTCTAGTTCAGTGTAGCATATCCATTAGTGAACTCAGGCTGGCCCCTTCAGGAGATGTGTGCAGAGTGGACCTTGAGGACTCTGGAACAGCCAAGTGGTAAGTTGGGGCTGTTACATTTGGAGGCATTGCTGGGATCTGTTGCCCCACCTGTGTGTTCCCTACACCCTCAGGGATCCCTGTGACCAAAATTGTTTTTTTCAGGTACAGGTGCTCAATTCTCCTGCGAGTTGTTCAAAAAGGGTTTTTGACCTCCTCCACTGAGTGGTTGGCCTAGTCATTTGTCCCAAGGTGAATTGTGATGTGCATTTTACCCTCTGTTTCCTGAACTATTTGTTTTATGTGCTTAGTATCCTTTGCTGCAGAAGCCCCTGGGAGACACTTGATGACCAAAAGTTACTTCTAAAATTATTGTTACTTCTAAAACTGTTGTTTTCACTGTCTTTCAATGTCCTCTGTGCACTGACCCTGGGTTCTCTGGTTGTCCACCAGGAACTCAGTGAGGTACCCACTGCAACAGACTGTTAACATTAGTATGGACATTTGGGGAAAAAGCCGAATGCATCCATGGGGAGGAAAGTCCAAAAGAACGCTCCACGAGCAAAAGCGGAATGGAGCAAGCCTGTGTTGGACTGTGTTCTTTCTCCACATTGCTGCATATTTTACATATCTAGTGAATGAGGCATTATTGCCCTCTTCTGACTTCAGGATTTGTTGACCCATGGGGAGGTACTGAGACTGTGTGGGGTACAACAGTTGCACAAAATTGTTTGGTTTATGCTGTTTTGTTCCCCTTTCCCCATAATAAATCGGATGGTTAATTTATTTTATAATACTGGCTCATGGTTATCATTTGGTGTGTATTACCACTGTGTGGGGAAAAGTCACTATGTGTGGGAGGGAATTAAAATTATTTCCTGGGGGTGGTAAGCTTGTGTTTTATCTGCCAGGTATCGCTTACCACTACCCCAGGTGGAGGCACCGTGCCACTCCAGTCCAGTGTAGCATACCCATTAGTGAACCCAGGCTGGCCCCCTCAGGAGGTGTGTACAGTGTGGACCCTGAGGGCTCCAGAACAGCCAATTAAGTTTGGGCTGTTACAACTGGAGGCACTACTGGGATCTATTGCCTCACCTGAGTGTTCCCCACACCCCGATTTTGGAGAGATTTTGGTATTCCCCCAAATTGTGAAAGTCAGTATGGTGCAACAAGAGTTAGAAGATTGGTGCAGAGAGGAGTGCCTGGACCTGAAAAAGACAATTTTGGTTACAGGGATCTCTGAGGGTACCGAAAGGACTGCTATTTTGGTGGCCTTAGATGCTTTACAAGGTGTGGGAAAATTGAAAGTGCATGATATGAGGTATGATTGTGCCAACCAAAGTACCACTGCTGTATTGAACAGTGACTCAGATGTAGATGTGAGCAAATTACCTGCTACCATTAAACCAGAAGGGTCAGAGGGTATATGGAATTTATTTGGCAAGGGAAGCAGTCCTCAGTACAACCCCCCTACTCCCTCAGCGCCAAAAATAGACTGGATGGAAAAGGTTAAATTGTTGTTGGTGGCCGAGGGGAAAACTGATCAAGATGTGCAGGCCTCATTTAAAGAGGAAGAGTCCCCACAGATAGTGCTGCCTGGTGGCCCTAATGTGATGGGACCTGATTGGACCTCTTATTTGATTGCATCTTATGAGCAGTCGAAAAAATAGTACACCTTTTCAGGAGCCATTCCTACTCCAGCTGGAGAAGATGACTATGGGGGCTATTCACAAATTTGCACAGTGGGTACGTGCCACGTAAATCCAACATGTAGCCCGGCCTGCTCCTGCCTGTGCCCACTGTGCCCCCTGCATGCGATTCACAGACCAAATACGCCCCCCTACACAACCAATCCTCTGGCCGATTGTGCAGCTCTGCACCAGGGGGAGCCTAGGGTGGAGCAGGGCTGTGCTAGCACTCCATGTGATTCACAAAACTGCCAAGTGCTGCACACAGCAGCTGGCAGCTACATGAACTCAGGGGAACTGTAACCCCGAATGGCCAGTTACATTCCCCCCAGGGATGCAGCCGCTGGCTGCCATAGAGATGGTGGGAAGCATCCGCGCCTCCAGTACAGAGGCCCCAGCCATTACAGCACAGTGGGAGGGCTGGAGTGGACAACTGGGGTACCCCCCACATCACAGTCAGTGCACTTTGTGCTGACTGCCAACATGGTGCCCCATGGGGCAAGTAATCCACTGCAGGACCCAGGCCAGGCAGCTGATTGGCTGACTAACTGGATCTGCCACTCTGCACCCACCAGCCCTCCGTGAACTTGCATGCCGGGGTGGCAGGGCCATGTAAAGGGGCCAGGTGGGGGCTGGTATTTGAGAATGTGGCCCCTGCATGGATCTCTCAAGGGTGTGGAGTTGTGCGGGTGGAGTACGTGCCTTTGGCGCATAGTGTCCACCTGTTTGTGAATAGCCCCCTATGAAAGTTGAATTTTATTTTATTTATTTATTTAGTTAGTTAGTTTTTGTTGACTTGGAAAAGAGGACTAGACAATTCTGCCTATTTTCAGCCAAGCTACACAAATGGAACAAGTGTGGAAGTGCTCAGATGATGAGAAGCATAAGAGAATTGTAGACAGTATGAGAGGCATCGCCTTGGATGTAATTTGTTCATTTCATGCAAGGCAGCTTAACTGTATTGCAACTGATCACTTGGCTATGTTTTTGAGGCTGTAGAAAAGAAAGTGGACCTCATTTTCCAATTGGGCGGCCACCACACAAAGAGCAGGAGAAAAGTTGCCCCACTACATTACCCAAGTAGATACAGTAATATGGAAAATTGCTGAAACTGGAGGAGTTACCCCTGCTCAGATAGCCCGGATGAGACTTGCTCAGATTTTGAGAGGTGCTGTGTATTCCCATTGGATCCTGATATCACTCAAGTTGAGAGATCACAGAACCAACCCCTCAACTTTTTGACAGTTACTGGATGAAGTAAGGCCAGAAGAGGTGCAGGAAGATTTTGAAAACTCTTTCCAGGTGCCCACTGGGAAAGCTGCATCCCTACAACCACAAGTAGAGAGTCGCAGAGCCTAGTAACATGCCTGACCTGGGTACTGAGCTCAAAGAAATTTAAGAGTGTGTGAAAGCCCTACAGATGGCACAAGCATCTCAACCCCAGCCTGATGCCTTGGTGCTTGAGAGGGGATGCGGACTGAATCCTGTCCCTGCCCCTGCCCCAAGAGTCAGGCCTCAGCTTTCAATATTGCCCAGAGAAAGACTATATTGTTGCCATTGTGGGGAAGATGGACATTTTGTACGTGGGTGTGCCCACCTGGAGAATCTGCAGCTGGTAGATGAGAAAATGAGAAGACACCACACCTCAAAGGGAAATGAAAGTGGAGACCAGTGATGGAGTGACCTGGGTCTCCAAAAATACAATGCTCCATAAAATGGACTAAGCCTAAGGTCCCTCCTGAGAGTAACTTGCCCTCAGGGCTATTAGGACCTCAACCAGATGTTCAGATTTTTGTTGAAGGACACCTCTGTAATGCGCTGTTGGCCAGTGGGTCACAAGTTACCATTATCCACCATACTTTCTACAACTGCTATTTGAGACACCTACCACTCCAGCCATTGAAAGGACTTTCACTGTGGGGCCTGAGGCTATCCTTATGATGGTTACTGTGTTGTGCAATTTGAGTTTCCAGGATACAGGTAAGAAATTTTCACATGAAATTGATGCTTTAGTACTGATCTGTCCAGAATCCAAAGGCATGGATGATACCCTTGTGCTAATTGGAACCAAGGCAGATATGTTTGGCAGTCTTGCCCAGATGTACCGGGAGAGAGGAGGAGCTCAAAACTTGTGAAGCCTGCCTTTACAAGCTGCAGTAAAGCGAGTGAGTTGATAACTCGATGACCCTGTGACTGTGCCCACGGACGAACCCACTGGAGTAATTAGCAGAGTTGACAGTAAAGCAATTGGCCTACCACCAAATTCACTGTGCTGAATAGTTGGCATTGCCACATTCACATGCCAGCCAGCCAGACTGGTTCCCATCATTGATACTCCCCTAGAACATAGTTTACCAGAGGGACTGATGGTCCAAAGAGGAGTGACACCATCACCTGCTACCACCTGGGCCAGGCATGAAGCAGCAAGGGTGAAGAATGAAACAGAAAAACCCATCACACTAAGGAAGGGCCAAGTGCTGGCACACATCTTCCAAGTTGACAGTGTGACTGGAGTGAACCCTACTCTGGCCACTGCTACAGAGAAAGAGCCAGGATTATTCAATTTTGGAGACTCGCCCATACCAGACCATTACCGGTGGAGCCTGAGTAACAAATTGGCCAAACCATGGGAGGTATTCTCTTTGCATGAATGGGATGTGTCCATGGAGAAGAGCACCATCTTTGACTGAAGGATGACCACCCTATCCAAGAGAGGTCCCAGAGACTAGTCCCTGGGGACATCAAGGATGTCTGGTGCCATCTCCAGGAACTGTTGGCAGAGATTATAAAGGAATCAAGAAGCCCTTACGCATAACCTATACTGGTGGCTCAAAAGAAGAATGGTGCCATCTGGAAGTGCATTGGTTACCGTACATTGAACAAGAAGACAGTGCCTGATCAGTATACCATGCCTTGAGTAGAAGATGCCCTAGCTAGCTTGTCAGGAAGCCGATGGTTTTCAGTACTGAATCTACACAGTGGCTATTACCAGATCCCCATGGCAAAGGAGGATAAAGAAAAGACAGCTTTCATCTGCCCTCTAGGGTTCTATCTGTTTGAGAGAGTGCCCCAGGGAATATCTGGGGCCCCAGCTACTTTTCAGAGACTGATGGAGAAAGCAATGTGTGCTATGTACCTACTGGAAGTAATTTTTTACCTAGATGACTTGATCGTGTTCATAAGAACCTTGGAGGAACACAAAGCCCGACTCATGAAAGTGTTGGACCAGTTGGAGAAATTCGGCTTGAAAGTGTCCATTGACAAATGCCAGTTTTGCCAGCCCTCCATGAAGTATGTTGGACACATTGTCTCAGCTAATGGTGTCCAGACAGACCCAGCCAAAGTGAAGGCCCTTACTATTTGGCTAAAGCCACACAATCTCAAAGCTCTTCAGTCCTTCTTTGGATTTTGTAGCTACTATAGACATTTCGTAAAAGATTAATCAATGATTGTTTGTCCTTTGAATGAGCTCACCCAAGAGTACCCACCTACCAACAAAGGGAAGACCCATTCTGGAAAAAAAATGTCCGCAGAAAGAGTACTGGAAAGTAAATGAGCCTTTTTGGTGATTTGTGGAATGAACAATGTGAAGCAGCTTTCAGATAAATTATTAAATGCCAGAGTGAAGCACCTGTGTTGGCCTTTGCAGATCCTATCAAGCAATGAATTACATACAGATGCCAGTCTGAGTGGTTTGAGAGCTGTCCTGTACCAAGAGCACCCAGAAGGACTTCACCCTGTAGCATCTGCCAGCCACAGTCTGTCCCTTTCTGAAAAGCTGTATCCAGTGCACAAGCTCGAGTTCTTGTCCCTCAAGTGGGCAGTAACAGAAAAGTTTCACAATTATTTATATGATGCCAACTTCACTGTCAGAGCAGACAATAATTCCCTAACTTACATAAATACAACTGTCAAGATAGTTGCAGCTGGATATCAGTGGTTGTCTGCTTTATCAACATACAACTATAGCTTGGAGTACTGCAGTGGCAAGAGTAATATTGGTGCGAATGCCCTCTCCAGACGTCCTCATCCTGAGCAGTCAGAATCAAGTGTACAGTTTTCAAATGCCACCGTAAAGGCCATGTGTTCGAAGTTCAATATGTTTGATAGTGTCACTATGGCCAAGCCTGACAGAGCCATTGACATGTTGGTAGCCTCCCCAGATGCTATTCCTGCTGCCTATCTGGATTTCACTGGGTTGGAGTTGTTGTCTCTGTCCCAGCTGAGCAAGCCTGACTTGAAAAGTGCCCAGAGAGAAAACTGTAATTTGAGCACTAGAGAAAGGACTTGACTCTGACCAAGTACGTATACCCTACCCTGGTGTACCCTTGTTGCTGAGGGAGTGGAGCAAGTTGTCAGTAAAAGATAGACTTTTGGTACATACCAGCCATGACAGTGCCCATTCTGAGTTTCCAAGAAAACAAATGGTACTGCCTTGGAAGTGTCTGAAAGCAGTCCTAATGTCATTGCATGATGATATGGGTCATTTGAGGTTTGAACGCACTCTGAACCTAGTGAAAACCTGATTCTATTGGCCACAAATGAAGAAAGACATCAAAAAGCATTGTAAAACCTGCCTCAGATACAGAAAAAGAAAGACTCTGTTTAGGAGGGCTGTGCCTCTTGTGAACATTAAAGCAAGTGGCCCATTAAAATTAGTATGAATGGACTTTGTTTCTTTAGAACCTGACAGCAAAAACATATCTAATATCCTGGTGATAACAGACCATTACACACGTTATGCCCAGGCGTATTCCACTAAAGATCAGAAAGCGAGTACAGTGGTGAAAGTGTTGCAACAGTATGTAAATCATTATGGAATCACCCAGAGGATCCATTCTAACCAATGAAGAGACTTTGAAAGCAGATTGGGCAAAGTGTTTCTTGCTTCATATGGTATCAAAAAATTATGCACCACCCCGTACCACTCTCAAGGGGATCCTCAACCTGAATGTTTTAACAGAACATTGTTAGACATGATAGGTACTTTGGATCCTGCTCAAAAGTCAAACTGGAGCCAGAAAGTGAGTTTGTTGGAACATGCATACAACTGTACTAACAAGCATTTGTCAATGCCGAATGTTGATTGCGTTGGTCTGTTGAGCTCGCTCAGTGCCCCTCTGTCACGCGCTCAGTCTGTTTCTCCCAGTGCTGCAGGCTGCTCTTTTGTACTGGGCTCTTGCCTGTGTTGGCACCTTGTTCTGCTCACTAAGAAATTCGCAGCTGTCCCGACAGAGCTCCGTTGAGGTGGCTCACTCCCCCTCTCTCACTTGCTCATTCTGCTTCTCCTGGCGCTGCAGGCTACCCTTTTGTACTGGGCTCCTGCCTCTGTTGGTGGCTTTTTCTGCCCACAAAGAAATCTGCAGCAGTCCCGACACAGGTCTGTTGAGCCTGCTGACACCCCGTCTCTGACTCACTCATTCCGTTTCTGCCGGCGCTGCAGGCTGGCCTTTTGTACTGGGCTCCTGCCTGTGTTGCTGCCTTTTTCTGCCAACAAAGAAATCTGCAGCAGTCACGCTTGAGCTCCATTGAGCTCGCTCACTCCCCCTCTCTCACTCACTCATTGTGTTTCTTCCGGTGCTGCAGGCTGCCCTTTTTTACTGGGCTTGTGCCTGCGTTGGCACTTTTTGATGCCCACAATGAAATCCACAGCTGTCCTGACAGAGCTCCATTGAGGTCGCTCACTCCCCCTGTGTCCCTCACTCATTCTATTTCTCCTGGTGCTGCAGGCTGCCCTTTTGTACTGGGCCCCTGCCTCTGTTGGCACCTTTTTCTGCCCACAAAGAAATCTGCAGCAGTCCTGACAAAGCTCCTTTGAGCTTGCTCACTCCCCTTCTCTCACTCGCTCATTCCGTTTCTGCCAGCACTGCAGGCTGCCCTTTTCTATTGGGCTCCTGCCTGCGTTGCCACCTTCTTTTGCCCACAGATAAGTTTGCAGCAGTTACAATAGAGCTCTGTTGAGCTCTCTCACTTCCCCCTCTCGCTCGCTCATTCTGGTTTTCCCACCACTGCAGGCTGCCCTTTTGTATTGGGCCCCTGTGTGCATTGCTGCCTTTTTATGCCCACAAACAAAACTGCAGCAGTCCCAACAGACCTCCGTTGAGCTCACTCACTCCCTCTCCCTCACTAATTTGTTCTGTGTCTCCTGCTGCTGCAGGCTGCCCTTTTGTACTGGGCTCCTGCCTGCATTGGTGGCTTGTTCTGGCCAGAAAGAAATCTGAAGCAGTCCCGACACAACACCATTCAGCTCGCTCACTCCCCCTCTATCACTCACTCATTCCGTTTCTGCTGGCGCTGCAAGCTGGCCTTTTGTACTGGGCTTCTGCCTGTGTTGCCACATTTTCTGCCCACAAAGAAATCTGCAGCAGTCACAATAGAGCTCAGTTGAGCTCACTCACTACCGCTCTGCCACTCACTTGTTCTGTTTCTCTTGGCGCTGCAGGTTGCGCTTGTGTACGGGGCTCCTGGCTGCATTGACACCTTTGTCTGTCCACAAAGAAATCTGCAGCTGTCCCAACAGAGCTCTGTTGAGGTTGCTGAGTCTCCCTCTGTCACATGCTCATTCTGTTTGTCCTGGTGCTGCAAGTGGCCCTTTTGCAAGGGGCTCCTGCCTGCATTGGCACCTTTTCCTGCCCGCAAAGAAATCTGCAGCAGTCCTGATATAGCTCCGTTGAGCTCACTCAGTCCCCCTGTCTCGCTCACTCATACTGTTTCTCACACCGCTGCAGGCTGGCCTTTTCTGCCGGGCCCCTGCCTGCATTGACGCCTTTTTCTGCCCACAAAGAAATCCACAGCAGTCCCGACAGAGCTCCATTGGGTTCGCTCGCTCCCCCTCCCTCACTCGCTCTCTCAATCAGTTTCTCCTGGGGCTGAGGATGCCCTTGTGTACTGGGCTCCTGAGTTTGGGCCTTTTCCTGCCCACAAACAAATCTGCAGCAGTCCCAACACAGCTCAGTTGAGCTTGGTCACTCCCTCCTCTCACTTGTTCGATCTTAATCTGTCCCAAACATTAATTTCCACAGTGACCATGCTATTCTCTGGCAGGAGTGCAAAAACATATTTTAGCCAGGATGCGAAAAATGACAGCTGTACTGTTCATAAGGAGGTGTGAAAAAATGCCACTGTTGAAAATATGGCATGAAAATATTACAAATTTGCAATGTTACAAGGGTGTGTGGAAACAGTTAAATGCACGCTTGTAACACAGTCATGTTATGGAGTTTCGTCACCAAATTTTCAATATAGGGATTTTAGGACCTCTGCTCATGAACGGTGCCACTGTCATTTTCTTAATCTGCCCCAAACACTGATTTCCCACAGCGACCACTTTATTCTGTCCCACAACTGTGAAACCACATTTCAGTCAGGATGTGAAAAACGACAGCTGTACTGCTCATAAGGAGGTGTGGAAAAATGCCACTGCTGAAAATCTGGCATGACAATATTACAAATCTGCAAAGTTACAAGGGTGTGTGGAAAGTGTGCAACGCACACTTGTAACACAGTCGTGTGATGGGCTATCATCACCCAATTTTCAATATAGACCTCTGCTCATGAACAGTATCACTGTCATTTTTTTAATCTGTCCCAGACAGTGATTTCCCACAGCGACCGCTCTATTCTATGCCGGAAGTATGAAAACACAATTCGGTCAGGATGGGAAAAATGACAGCTGTACTGTTATAAGTAGGTGTGGGAAAATGGCAATGTTGGAAATCTGCAGTGAAAATATTATAATTTGTGGAAGTTATGAGCGTCGGTAAACTTACTGTCATCGCAGAACACAGTCATTTTATGATTATCATTGCAAATTTTCAACATAGGCATTTTAGGACCTCTACTCATGAACAGTGTCACTGTCATTTTCGTAATCTGTCCCGAACACTGATTTCCCACAATGACTGCGCTATTCTGCACCGGAAGATGTAAACCCATTTCCACCAGGATGTGAACAATGACAACCATACTGTTCACAAAGAGGTGTGACAAAATGCCAATGTTGAAAATCTGGCATGAAAATATTGCAAATTCACAAAGTTACAAGCATGCATATCAACTGCGTAGCTCACGCTCGTAAAACAGTCATGTTTTGGATTTTTTCCACCAAATTTGCAACATAGGCTTTTTGAGAGCCCACCTCATGAACACTGGCACTGTCGTTTCGGTAATCAGCCCCGGAAGGTGATTCCGTGCAGTGACTGCAAAATCACCTTTCAGGGCCGATTAACACCATGACAGTTCAATAATTCATGAGGAGGGGTCCCAAAAACCCCATGTTGAAAATCTGGTGCAAAAATTCCAAAAAATGACTGAGATATGCATTAAAGTTGGAAAAAAAACCTATTTATTCCATTATACAGCTTACCGGCATTTCCTCAGTTCGCGGTCAACTTTGAAGAGTGCAGACATGTTCCTGGTCCACCAAAGATCATCGCTCTGGACCCCGGAGGTAAGTATGGGGTGAGGGGTGTGTGGGGAGGCAGGGTGCTCAGTGGGTGGGCTCGGGTTGTGGGAGGGGGGCCCCGGAGACTGTGAGGGACCGTTTTCTTGTTTTCAGATAAAAAAAAGAAACAACAAAAGATATCGCTGGACATTTTTTTATTTACTGGGGCATTTGGTACACTGAGGTGGGCTCCCAGTGTGCCAAGGGAGTTTTTTTTTCAGGGGCAGCAGCTGTAGCCGATGGGGGATTGGGCACCTCCGTCGGCACACAAAAAAAGGGGGAGGGTTCAGATTATGCCGATGGGGATTGGGCACCCCAATGGCAGACATTGAAAGTGGGGGGGACCTTACATTATGCTGACGGGGATTGGGCACCCTGTTAGCAGACAATGAATGCGGAGGGGTGGCAGAATGCCGACGGGGAGTGGGATCCCACCGGCACAATCTATATTCGAGCACAAGCCAAACAGGGATTAGGGGCTCCATCGGCAAATAAACATGGTGAGAGTTATATTATTTGCTGAACATGGCGTAAGCTGCCGCCATGTTCCTAAACTATCAGGGTTTGTAAGTTCCACCCTGCAATGACGGGTCACTCCCTCATTGCAGCGGATGGCTGACGCTGCAGTGACAAGGCGGTCCCTGATTGCAGAGGCAAAATTGTCAGAACTTGGTGGCAACATTCCAAACTACTGTCACCAGCAGCCTGCAATGGCATTGGGGGAAGTGGGACAAGCCTTTGCAGGCTGTGGGGGCATTGGCCACAACAGTGCCGTGCCTCCACAGCCTGCTTCTGACAAAGCTGTCCCAATATGTTTCTTGTGCTGCACGCAATCAACATAAAAATGACACCACCCAGAGGTCAACTTTCTATTTAATGTTCAGAAGAGAAGCATGGCTGCTAGTAGATTTGTATTATGGAGTTTCCACCCATGGGGCTTCTGAAGAAATGTACTTAAGAGTACACAAGGAGGTTAGGGGAACAGTTGTAAAACCTTATCAACTTGCCTCTGAATTTGCAGCCGGAAACAGCCAAGCGAACAAAGATATATATTTATTTATTTAAAAGTTGATAACCGGGAAAAGCACACTGGGCTGAGGCTTATTTCCATGTGCGACCTGGGGGTACACTCAGGGCACATAGATACCACAAACAGAAATGTAAATTAGCAACAACATTTCAACAAAGTAGGAAAGCAATGCAAAGTAACCCAACATAATCAAACAGTAGGAGCAGTACAGAAGGAGTACAGAAAATAATTAACAGATTGGTGGCAGAAAACAATGGAGGAAAATATGTGAGACAGTAAGTGCATAGGTGACCAAACAACAGAAGCATGAATTGCTTGGGAGTTGAGCAGGGGTACATTAGCTAGGAGGTTGGTGGAAAGTAGGAGGGGAGGCATGAGCAACTGGAGCCAGGAAGGAAACGTAGCAAGGATTTGAAGGGAGAGAGCAAGGCAGAGTGCCGAATGTTCCATGGGGACTTCAGAGGAGGGAGGCAACAGGAGAAGGTAGACTGCTCTGCTCCAGAGTGAGGGCGGGGGTGGGGAGCAAAAGTCCCTGGAGTGAAGGGAGTAGGAGAAAGGGAGAGCAAGTGAAAGGTTGGAGCATAGACAAGAGGGGAGTGTGCTGAACCAGTATTTGGCAATGAGGGAGAGGCAATGGATCTTGTGCCTGTGGGTATGTGGTGCTATAGCGAGGGAGGAGTAGAGGAGACAGTGATAAGTGAGGGGAAGGGTGGAAGTAGCAAAGCGACAGAAGGAATTGAGGAGAGTATGAAGTCTAAGAGGGATGTCACAGGGGCCTAACCATAAATTACGTTGGTGTAATCAATGACAGGTAAAATGATAAAATGATAAATATGATAAAAGAGTCAGGCACCAGGTACTACTGTGCAGGTGACAGACTGTGTCCTTCTGAGGAACTTGGGTCTGCAAGGCAAGCATAAGATACAGGACTGTTGGGTGCCAGAAGCCAATATAGTGGTGGAACCGATGCCAGACATGGTGGTCTGTAAAATTTGTCAGAAACATGGTAGAGGCCTAGAAAAGACTGTACATAGAAATAATCTGCTACCATCTGGAGAAACTGTGCCTGACCCTGTACCAGAAAGTGAATGCCCAGTGGCAAGGAAACACAAGACCGAGAGTCAAGCCTCCCAGCAGAAAAATGAAAAGGCACAGCATGATTCTAGTACCCAGCTGCAACTCATGCTTCTGACCCAGTGCCTGATCAGTCTGATGACAGTGAAGATGATTTCTCATACTGCCCTCAGGTGTCTAAGCTAACTCCATGTGTTCTTAAATTGCAGATGGACTTGAGAAATTCCATGCCATCCACTAGTACTGCCCCCACTGAGGACTTTGTGACTCTTGAACCAGCATATCAATTGAACCCTGAAGCTACACCCTTTGTACCTGAGGAAAGGCCCATTGAACAAGTGGTAAAGCCAATTGTGCCGATTATGAACACTGAAATAAACTTCACATGTGATGAGCAAGTTCCAGAGACTGATGCTGATCCTGGTGTTCCTGACAATGCCCCTGTGCTGGACACAGAGCTGGAAGAGGTTGAGCTGCCATCTTTTCCTAGGCAAGATGCAGTATTGCCCAGAAGGTCTGGACATGAGACAAACTCATTATTAAGTTCACTTATGATACCCTTGTTGCCTACTCAGATACCTCCCTTCATCTGGTACATAAACACATTGTGGTGGGGAAGTGTATGAATCTGCCAGTTAATCACTGAAATTAGATAGATACCAATTGTCTAGACAGCAAATGTTCATTGTATGTGCACGTGTAAATAATCTGGATAGTTAGGTCTCAGGTGATATGTAGAAATGTACATAATGTTGTGCTGACTGTATTCCTGTGCCAAATGGACTAGGTGGGTAATGTCTTGGTGAGGATATCGCAGATTTGACAAGTGGAGTGTGTAAGCACCCCCAATCTGGGGCTTGCCTTATTGGAGCTATGGCCCCACTGTGCCCTTGTTCTACCCTCGGTGCCCTCTAGCCCTCGGTCCCCTGGACTGTGAAACAGGACTGGAAGGCCATGTTCAGGAGTCCCTGGTGAGATTTGGGCCAGGGCCTCCACTGTAGTCCCCGCAGCTATGGCTGCTGACTCTTCTTGTTCCTCGGCCCTGTAAGAGATGGGGGGGGGGCTGAGGTCCATGTGATGTTTTATGCCTCTGAGTGCTTGGGGAACTATCCTGGCTGGTTTGGGGGGGTTGCTTTTCAGGGCTGGCCTACAATATAAACAAATATGGCCAAGCATGGTGAGTCTGTACATGTGTGGCTAAGACCTTAAGGGAGCCACGGATCCAGAGAGTGGGTTTTGACAAGCGGCCATAATTGAAAGGTTTTCCTGGCATCAAGGCAGGCAGAAGAGCAGGGAATCAGTTGGGAAATGTCTTCAGGCGTGAAATTCAGTTTCAGTTTATTTTTTATACTGGAAAGGCATGTGAGCAAAGGTTGCCTGTTTCACAAGCATCCAGTTAAAGGCAGACAAGTAATGGTTACAGAGTAAACAAACAAGTGCATTACAAAAGAATAGGGATTATGTGCAGCGAAGTGCCTTCTTAAAAAGGCTAAAACAATACAAACAGTCACAGGATAAGAGGATCAGGCATACACAACATTTACTTAGGAGGTAGCATTAGATAAAATCGAAATTAATGCATTTGCCCCTAAAAGAGGGCTAGTTTTAAAAGTTATAGGCTGCACAAGTATTGCAAGACAAGGTAAATAGTAACAGCAGCCCCCATTGTTTTCCCTGTAGCAGGGGCTGCTGGGAAAGGGCACCAGTGTGAGCCCAGGAATTAGCTGGCCAATCAGGTGGGAGAAATGGGCTGGATATAAAAAGAAGCAGAGCCCACAAAAAGAAGTGATCCTAGAGAGATCAGAGAAAGATCCAAGAATGGTAGACTAAAGAAGGGCTGCGCCAGCCTATGGGAAAGTCTGGGTGCATAAACGGGATAAAGCTGACTGTTGATTTGTTTTTATGTGGGAGCATGAAACCTGCACTATGTTTTGTAATTTGTAATCTGGAAATATATAGACTGTGTGAACTGTGCTCCCAGCGGAGAGACAAATACTTGTATTTGACACTGTCTGAGCTGTTCCTAGCCTGAAAGAAAAGTATTTGAGCTGGGCTCAAGACTGTAGGAGCTCAGCTGTGTTTCAGTCCCAGAAGAAGCTGTGTATCCAGTGGATGTCCGGGGTAACGTCAGGCCTGCCCATGTACCCTGTACCGATGAAAGGCCTCAGAGGTGAAGACGATGAAAGGTCACCAGCGGTGAAGATGTTGAAAGGCCACCAGTGGCGAAGATGACAAAAGACCTGTCAGGTGAATGGTCTGGATGTTGCTGTGGACAGAGATTGTTTGCTGTCGCCAGAGCGGTACTGCTAATTTGTGTTCTTTTTCAACACCTCCTAAAGCCTACTGAACTGTAAGTACCTCTGGGCTGCAGCTCAGAGGAGTTCTCCTGTATTTTAGTTAGTTAGATAGTTAGTTAAAAGGGGTGAAGTCCTGGGCAGGACTTAGCAATCTACAGGATAAGCCCAGGCAGAAGAGTGGGAAAGACATGGTATGCGTTTATGTGAATTATTATTGGGGCCCTTTGCAAAGTACTGCAAGCTACTTCTAAAACTATTGTTTTCACTGTATCTCAAAGTCTTCGGTGCACTGACCCTGCATCCTCTGGTTGGACACCAGCAACTTGGTGAGTTATGCACCACAACAGACTTTTAACCTCAGTATGGCCATTTGAGTGGAAAGCCGGGTGCACCCACAGGGAGGTACAGGGACTGTGTGGGGTACAACTGTTGCACAAAGTTGTTTGTTTATGCTGTTTTGTTCTCCTTTACCCTTTACTCATAATAAATCAGATGGCTAGTTTATTTTATAATACTGGCTCATGGTTATTGTTTGGTGTGTATTACGGTACCACTGTATGGTGAAAAGTCGCTGTGTGTGGGAGGGAACAAATACTATTTCCTAGGGGGTGGTAACCTTGTGGTTTATCCACCAGGAACCCCATACCACTACCCCAGGTGAAGGCACCGTGCCATTCCAATCCAGGGTAGCATGCCCATTAGTGAACCCAGGTCAGCCCCCTCGGGAGGTGTGTACAGTGTGCAGACCAAGGGCCCCAGAACATCCAAGTGGTAAGTTGGTGCTGTTACATGCAGCTCTGTGTCTGCCTTTGACTCCCTAACAGCCCTCTTTGCCTCCTTATTTTTCAATGTGTATTTTCCCCATTCTTCCTCTGCTTGCTTTTCATTACACTTGTAGAAAGCATTTTTCTTTTCCCTTACAGCTTCCCAGACTTTTGCAGGGAACCATAGCATTCTCTTAAACCTGCTCTATTTGGTTGCTGTTCTTATGCATAACTTAGATGCCTTATGAATGGCTCCCTTAATTGCCCCCATCTCTTCCACCCCTCCTTGTTGTCTACCCTAATTAACTTTTCCCTGACCAGCTCTCTCAGCCTGCTGAAGTCTGCCCTTCTAAGATCAAGGACTTCAGCTCTTGATTGGGGTTTTCCAGACCCAAGGGCCAGTTCAAACCAAGTGTAACTTGGTCACTGTTCCCCAGTGGCTTCTCTACTCTCACATCTCCTACCTTCTCTTAGTTGGTGAGCACCACATCAAGGACCACAGTCTGCCTGGTGGATTCCTTAACTAGCTGTACCAGTAGACAGTCCTGAAAGGCATCCCGCAAGCCTGACTTCTGATGCTGTGGGCTACTGGAACATCCTAATCAGTGTCTGGCAGGTTCAGATCACCTTCCACCACTACTTCTCCCCTCAAAAGAGAAAAAAAAAGTAAAAAGAAAAAAAAAAGTAAGAAATGAGGGGAGGTGCCTGCTCAGATGTGATGGTCTTATCCAGTTCTTTTTCAGTTAGTGTTTAATGTCCGTTAAGCTCGACCAGTCACATTCTGGTTCTGTCCCTCCAGCCCCATCACCCGACTTCTCTGGAAATCACCCTTTTTTGCTGCCATCTATCCTCTGCCAAAGGACCATGCAGAGCCCAGTCACCAGTGTGGGGCCTGCAGGAGACTGGGCCTTCCTCCTGCCACAGTTGGGGATTTTTCCTCTGGTTCTCTCCCGGTGCATGCAATGACTCATTGTGCAAGCTCCACCTCTGCAGAGATGCCCCCAATCAATCAATCAGTCAATCAAATTTTATTTAATATTGCGTACTTTCTTATTTCAATTCAAGGCACTTTACAAGCGAGACATAAACAAATTAAAGCAACATATCAGCAATAAAACTAAGATAAAACAAGAATAAAATTTATCCTGGTGATTTATCCTAGAGTTAGCTTTAATCAGGTTGAAAAGCTTGGGAAAATACAAATGTGTTCAGCTCCTTTTTGAAAGATTCTACAGTAGTCAACTCTTTTATCAGATGAGGGATAGAGTTCCAGTGCCATATAGGAAAAGGCACAAGCGCCAGATGTTGCCAGATGAACCCTCGGAACCTCTAAAAATCCCTTGTTGGCTAAGTGAAAGGGATGAATGGGGTGGTAGGGCTGAAGGAGGTCTTGCAGGTAGCTGGGGCCCCTGACTGTGTAGGGCTTTATAGGTCAGCAAGCTGACCTGGAAGGTGATCCACCACCTAATAGGCAGCCAGTGCAGAGGGCGCAGCACATTTGTAATATTACACAATCTCGATAGACTGGTCAACAACCTGGATGCTGCACTGTGCACTAGTTGCAGGCGATGAAGATCAACCCCCGGTTGCCTCAGGTAGAAGGCATTGCAGTAATCAAGCCATGAGGTCATGAAAGCATGAACCAATGATGGCAGATCACCCAGGGGTGTGAGGTGTCCAATCTTGGCAATGTTCCTCAGATGACAAAAAGGTGCTCTGAACCACAGCCGACACCTGAGACTTAAGTGTCAAATTGTAGTACAGAATCACGCCATGATTTCTCACCCCAGCATCAAGCATGTAGGACACCTTGGGAACCATTTTTCAGAGGTACACAATTCTAAACTGGAAGATATACATTTCATGGCCCTGTAACATATATTTAGACATCCCAGTAGTGGGGACAGACTGTGTACTCTACAGAAGGAGACCAAATGGATTACCAGTTGAAATACCATCTTTCCCACTGGTCTGAATGAAGAAGTAAACTTTACACCTTGGGCTGGATATCCAAACTGTGCCCTTCTGTGGCGCAAGCCCTTGCGCTGCTCAAAAAAGATGCCCTGGGGTGTGGCCAGGGTGAAATTCAACGGAGTTGCGCTATTGAGCAACTCCTTTGAATATTGCCCCCCGGCCACAGCCACTGTGCATGGCGCACTGGAACTTGCGCCACCGCAAGTGGTCAGAGTGGAGCATTCAAGATGCGGTGGCACAAGTTCCATTATGCCATGCACAAATTTCCGATATTCAAAAGGTGACATGCAAATGGGGCCATAATTCATGCAAGACGCATGGGGGCCCATTTGCATCTACTTATGGCCCCATTTGCATGCCATTAGCATGCAGGTGCGCCGATCCCTGATGACTTGCGCCTGGCGCCCTGCCAGGCAGCAGCCATCAAGGACCAACGCCCTCTGCAGCCCGATCGCGGGCATAGAGTAAATCCCCCCCGACTGGCCCAATCGCAGGCATAACATAAATGAACCCCCCTACTAGCCTCTGATTGTGGCCAGAACGGAGTTCACCCCTCAAAGAGCAATATCCTGGTAGTCCAGTGGACCACGGCCCGATCATGGGCATAAGAGTCAACCCCCAAGTCCAATTTCTTCGTGGTCCAGTGGCCCCCACCCTGCCCACCCATGAAACCCTCACCATCCCACCCCCCATCAACCGCGGAGCGGCAGCACTCACCTGCCTGCCACCCCGACACCCGCCGACTGACTGCTCAGTAGGGCTGCACGCCCATTGGTTCAGAGCAAGAGCCAATGGGTGTGTAGCCCATACCGTACAAGGCAGTCCAGATATGTCTACTAGACGCCAGGGAAAATATACTTTTGCATGTCGGGGGCAGATCAGGGATGGGGGGCCTGCTAGACCACCAGGGTAATTATTTACAGCATGACAGGGAGGGATTAGAGATAGGTTGAGGGGACCACTAGACCACCAGGGTTATTCTTGGCATCATAACTGAAAGGCAATCAATGAACAGGGGGAGACCACTGAACTATGAGGGACATTTGTTGTTTATATTATGGGATGGTGATCGACAAATGGAGGAAGGATCACTAGACTAACAGGGAAATATTTTATTTAATATTATGGGATGGCAATCAGCGATCGGGGGGGAGTGAGGCCACTAGATTAGCAGGGAAATATTTTATTTAATATTGCAGGATGGCGATACGAGGACAGGGAGACGGGACCACTGGACTACCAGGGAATTTGTTTTTTTATACGGGGAGGGCAATCGGGGGGGGTAAACAACAACACACCAGGGAGAGCTATATCATTTTTTCTATGGGCACATTGTGGGTGGGTGGGGGACTGCTACACCACCAGTGTATGTCTTCAACTTGTGGCAAGGAAGGATCAGGGATAGGGTGGAAATACCACTGGAGTACCAGGGCATTGCTCTTATTCTCACCGGGATGGTGATCGGATAATGGGGGAGGGACCACTAGACTACCAGGGAAATATATTTACTCTAACGGGACAGTGATTGGAGCATGGGGGGGAAGAACCACTGGACTGCCAGGGAAATAATTTTCCTATAATGGGACAGGGCATGGGGGAGGGGGCAGAGACCACTGGATTGCCAGGGCAATGATTTTCCTATAATGGAATGGGGAATGGGGGAGGATAGATGGACCACTGGACTACCTGGGCAGTGATTTTACTATAACGGGACAGCGATCTGAGTCGGGGGCACCACTGGACTCCAGGGACAATAGACAATATATTTCTGGATCAGACAGATGATCATATAGGGGGAGGGACCACTGGACACTAGGGAAAATATATTTCTGGATGGGTGGGTGATCGGGTGGGGGAGGGATCACTAGCCATGAGGGAATATATATTTATATCAGGTGAGGGATCGGTACGGGGAAGGGACTGCTAGCCACCAGGGTGATACTTTTTCTTCTTAATGGGATGGCGATCGGCAATGGAGGGGCACCACTAGACTACCAGGGACATTTGTTTTTTATTATGTAGGGGACAGCGATCAGTGATCAGGGGTGGCGTGAGGGACCACTAGACTACCAGGTACATTTTGTTTGAAGTATGAAGGGGTCAGAGATCAGCAATTGGTGACAGGGAGGGACCATTAGACCACCAGGGAGCTGTTTGTTTTTTTACCAACAGGCCGGCGATCAGTGGGGGGGGGGGCACCGCAATACCTCTGCCAACCACTAGGGTTACACAGAGTTGAGAAGTTGAGAGGAGGTTTTCCTTAGTGGCATTTTCTCTATGCAAGGGAACCCTGCAAATGGTTCATGTGAGGAGAAAATGCTTTGTGGATCGGACTGTGTCAATATCCAGGTCCCCTTCCCTTAATTTGCATTGCAGTCCCCTCCAGACTGTGCCCCTGTGCAGATATGGTTTCTGGATGCAAACTGGGATTTTGTGAATACCAACCTGGTGCAAAACCCAATTTGTGCTGGGGCAAAGCTTTGTTGATAGGGATCCATGAATGCAAAGTTCTGCACTGTCTCCAGCTTTCCAGTACGTTCCATTGTGTGATTTGTGCAGGGCACCTTCCCTGGCATCCTGTTGCTCTGTCCATGAGAACCTCCAGGTGGTAACTGCCTAGCAGAATGCAACTACTTTCTTCCCAGAGTGAGCAGAGCTGTACTTGGGATGCTCACTCCTCCCTCCCCCGGTTGGTCCCCAAGTGACCCATGTCCATTCCCAATCCCATGTCATCGGTGTGGGAGGAGGTGAGCCATTAAGCACTTCAGCCCTCCTTACCACTGGGCCATGGCTTATCCAGTTCTGAAGAAAGGTTGTACAGTCACCCAGTTATGTACAGCTAATAGATGTATTTCATGCAGACATATAAATCTGGCTAATAAGTACTTGACATTTCACAGCAGTGGCTATTTCTTCAGAGCGGGTGGTCCTTTATAGTGTTACTCATCCACTTTCCAAATCATTCAGTATTTCTAGATATATTAATTGTTAGGATGCCTCCTTGTAAAACCACCGTCCCCTGGTGGGGCTCCACAGTGCGCCCAGCAGCAGTGAGAATCCCAGTCCCTAGACTGTTGACCAGTGGGGCACAGCTGGGTTCTCCCCAGCACTGGGGTCCTGATGTTGGATGCAGACAATGGACAGCACTTGTGCAGTAGTTGGAGCTGTACATTTTCACACCCATTTAACCCCATTCTGTCAGAAAACCATTCCCCTTGGAAACCAGAAACCTATGTCAAAAACCATTGGCATTAGTACCCAGTCAGCTGGAAACAGTGATAGCATTACCAGCTCAGAATCAGCGCCATCTGCACTGTGATATTCATCAAAGAACTGGCTCCTGCCTCTGTTTCCAGCACAGGGACAGCATGTAGAATGCAAACTGTGGAGGGAATGCAGACTACCCTGCAGATCACATATGGTAGCTGAAGCTGGAGGCTCAGCAGTCGACCATACACTGTGTTGCGTTTAGTGAGGATATCACATTTGGAAGTTACTGCTTGCTGGAGCTGGATGATCTGCTCAGTAAGCACAATGAAAATGAGAAAAGGCATTACTCATGGTTTTACAAAGCTACCCAGTTCTATTTTGCATTGTATTGCACAGCTATACTAACTTGATATGTGTGTGTGTGTGTGTGTGTGTGTGTGTGTGTGTGTGTGGCTCTGCACTGTGGCTAAGGGTGATGTTGGTACCTCCACGACTGTGACATTGATTGTAGGTTGACCACTCATCCTTAAAGCAGCAGTGCAACGAAAAAAGTTATTTCAAAAAGCTAATTTTCTGCTATGGTTATGAAAAATTTTGGCAAAACTATTGATTTGGGTATTCTGGATGCTTCCTATGCTGTGTTCTGTACATCTGCATTTTTGTCTGCATTTGTACCCTCCTCAGGTCCTCAATATTATTTCTATGCAGAAATGAGGCGGACATCTTTTTTCTTGAGAAATAATTACCTGAAAACTTTCATAAAATTCTTAAATGATAATAAAAAATGAAAATGTTACCATCAAAATAAACTGGAAGACATCTGGCAATGAATAGGGAGAAAAAAGGTGGGGTCAAATTTTAGCCCATTTTCATTGCACCGCCACTTTAAAGCTTCTCCTTTGTCTGTAGGGAGTGACAACTTGTGCTAACCTTATTTATGCATTCTTAGAAAATGGGCAGGGAGAAATCTTCCTCTGATTGGTTTAGGCCACCAATCAGTCGGTCCGGTATCAAGCAGCAGAGACCAGGAAATAATAAGCACCAGTCTCTGTTGCCTGATTACATTCTAAAATCTTTGGGCCCATAACATTTTAAAAAATGAATAGCAGCCATTGTTTTTTCCATTGCTGAGTGAACAAGTTTCTATGATAGCCACCCCTTCCAACAACTGAAGTCTCTGTCTCACAATGCTAATGTTTTTAGTGAATTTACATTTCCCCCCTTCCTGTACCTGACAAATCATTTTGGCTAGCATCCCTTCAACCATTCGCTGTCACAGTAACTGCAAGTACAGTGCTGTGACTAAAAATCCAGAGTGCAAACTGATGTGGGCAGATAGAAACCCCATTTTTTTCATGTAACTGCTCCTCACAGCACTGAACAGAAAAAAAAGCTATCCATACCTTAACACTTGGACACTAGCACTACAGTTGAAAAAGTGGGCAGCAAATCCTTAGCAAACCTCTGGTCCTTTTGGAAAGGGATCGCACTTACAAACTATGCAGTGCCAAAAGAGAAAGAAATGCTCGCGGCAACTCTGGGGTAGGGAAAGAGGACGCACCTGGAAACAAATAATTCAGCTTAGTGTGCCTTCCTGATTAAAATTTTAAATAAATAAAGAGAACTGGCAGCAAACAGCTAGCTCATTTTGAAACGTTCTGTTTTTTTTTTTTTGTTGCTACCCTCTCAAAAAAACAAAAATGATGACAGCACTATGGGTAGTCACTCGGGGGTGTTGTGTTGGGAAGGAGAACCAAAAGCCCTAAAATGAAGCTTTAATCCCTTCTTCCCCACTTTGAGTTTGCCTTATTTGCAAGAGACAATAGCCACAGTTTAAAAAAAAAATACAGGAAAGAAAGAAAAAATGAAGCAGTCAGTCCCACCAGCTTAATACAACCGGTGCTGGACATCATGATTTTAAAAGGGCAGCGCGCGCCTCTCCTTACTAGCTATACTTGCAACTGCTGCTTGCCTCAAAATAGCCATCTCCCACAAACAAATAAAAATACACAGGAAACCCATTCCTCCTGAGTTACTCAGAATGTTTCACTGCCTCTACAAAGCATTTCACGTTGCAGGTCTGAACAACTTACCATGAACGCACCCTACATGAAAAGCAGCAAAGATAATTTTTGTCTAATACACACTGCTACTTCCAGAGATACCAATCTCTCTGTCTCTCGTTATTTTCCCGTTTTGCAGGCAACTTACTAATTTAACTATGGCAACAGGCTACAGAGGCTCACATAGCACAACAGATCACAACTCACAAAAAAAAGCATTATAATCCAAACGGAGGAACTATTTTATTTCAAAAACATATAAGAGTTAACAATTTTAACATTTCAGCATGCACATTTTTTGAATACAGTTTGTCCATTTTCTATGCACAATAATACCCTCCAGGGTGGGTGGTATTGGGAAATGCTGGACCTTCCAAGGCTATGAGGCCCTCCGCCTGCGGCATTAGGCCTCATTATGCCCCTGGGTGGTCCAGTATTCCCCAGTACTGCCCACCCTGTTGGGTATTATTGCTTACATGTACATGTTTAAGGGTATTTTTCTTGTGTCCTCTATATATGATGTCCAGAAATATTTCATGATATGGTGTGGTGATATGATAGTCCCACTAAGTTTTTAGGGGCCAGAACTTGATTGGCCAGTGGTCTTTTTTTCCTAGATTTGTATGTTCCTTGCCACTGCCAACTGGCATGACTCTCCAGGAGGGGGATTCTCCCAGCATCGAGATTTAATAGACCAATTCAGCTTCTGGCATGGAGTCACGTACCAGCACTCCCAAACAAACAAACAAACAAACAAACAAACAAAGTCTGTAGGAATAGGTGGGGAGCTTAAAATTATCAGGGTGGAGGTGTCACACACCCCTATTTGTAGCTTGCTTGACTTAACATGCTAATTCTTAAATTCTGAGCCAAATTTTTATTTTGCAGAATTCACGAAGTCGAACCTAAGAAAGTGGCACCTCCCCCAAATCAGAGCAGAACTTAAGTTGTCTTTGGCCACTTTCTCGCATCCCTAATCTAGAGGGATTTTGAGGTGTAAACTGTGGATTGTCCCTCCTAATGATGAACAGTTAAGAAGTGCAAACACTTCTGAGTGATGACGTGAGGGATGGTTGAGGGTTATAGACAATGCTGGGTGGTAAAATGAGGCACATCACTTATAACAAGAGGCTGATGAGAGGTATGCAGAGGTTTCCAGTGATAAAATGAGGGAATCTCTTCAGTGATGGACAGTTGAGATGTTTGGAAAGAGGGGTTCCAAGTATTTTAATGAGGTATAATATTTCTGAGTGATAACATGAGGAAATGTCCATCACGATGAGGGGCAGTTGAAATGTATGCAGAGAGGTTCCAAATGATAAAATGAGAGACATCTCACCTAAAAAGGGATATAGAAGTGGTATGTGCGAGTTTGACTGGAAATGAGGGTCAGCTGAGAGGTGTAAACATCTAAGTGATGACTTGTAGGAACACCCTCCTGATGAGAGACAGTTAAGACTGAAGAATGCAAAAGGGTTCTGAGTGATAAAAATGAGGGACATGTCTCCTGAGTGACAGTTGAGAGGTATGGACATCTGAGTGGTAAAATGAGTGATGATGTCCCTCATAACAAAAGCTAGTTGAAAGGTATGCAGAGGAGTGCTGGGTTCTATCAGGGGTTCTCCTCTAGTATTAGCTAGCAGCTCAATGGTTGACTTTTCTGAACTCTTTACTCTTGATCCAAACCATATTTTTCAATGTTAAGCTAGAGCTGTAAGTTTGGTTCTTCATGTGAGTCGATTACCTCAAACTTCCGGTGTTCAGTTCTTCTGGACTCTGGTGAACATTTGGCCAAATAGACAAACTTTTGGTTTGATGTGGTCCGACTAGTGTGGACCAATCAAACTGGTCAAAACACATTAGTTGGACCAGGGAAATGGAAACATTTGTCTTTTCACCAAAAGAACTAAGTAAAGGGAAAAACAAAATAAAGTTAGGAAATCCCACCCCCCACCAATATACAGTTGTAACCCCTAGGTGGCGCTATCCCAAGGGCTACTACCACTGCCTGCTTGGCTAGTAGCAGGTTAAGGGGCCTGAGTTCTGAAACAGATGCCTCCACCCAGAGCTCAGGGGTGGTAGTGGTCAAACTAGCCTGGGCACAGCCCTCCGGGACACTATAACCCCCCCTTTCCCTGCTAGTGGCCAAACCAGTACACAATAATTACTTTCACAATATCCCTGACATGATTTGCAAGTACCCACACAGTTCCCACTTACTACCAGGGTGGGTTTCTCTGGTTCAACCCTGGGGACCCCCTGTAAAACCAGGTTAGACAGAGCAAATGGCAACAGTACACTACTTTGAGCACAAACTGGAACCACAGTCTGGATGAATGCAGAAAAAAGTAGATCTGATTTATTCATGGGATTTGAACAAGGAAGGGAGGTAATCAGGACAACAAGCTTAATTGCTCTATCAATCACACAGCTGTGCATGCAGTCAGAGTCCCTAACACAGTCACACTCTCTGGGTACCCAGGTGGAAGAAAGGTGGGCTAGCCAGGACCGTTGCCTGGGGTAGGCCAGCATTGCAGCTGGTCAGGGCCCTGTGATGAAACAAACAACTTGCACAACACACTATTTGTAATCCAGAGCCAGATGGCTCAGTTTGTGAAGGAAAAGAAACAACAAAGCAATCAGATGACACACTTAAATTAAACTGTAGTTGCAGGGAGCTACCCTGGGAGTTACTCATGATACCCAGTACTGGACACAGGATGGATGAAAATTGAGACAGCAGATTAACTCTCTGGAGTGCCAGGAGAAGCAGGGCTCACACAATTCACCGAGGCATCATTCCTGTTCAAGCATGGAGCAGGGGGCTGATCCCCAGGCAGGTCTCTCGTCGATGGTTCCTCTCTGTGCAGCAGGGTAATATGGCAAGGCCCTCATGACAAGGCCCAGCCACATGGAGCTAACCATGGATTCAGTCCGTTCGTGCTGGTTACAGCTTCCAGCAATCAACACACAGTTCACACAACGCAGAACTAAATTGCAATCCTCTTTCAGTACACAGCACATTTATATGCATAGAATTCTTACTGTGCCAGGAAAAATGCTTCCCGGTCATGATCGCACAGTCTCTGCTCAAACCGGGAGCTCAGAAGTAGCTGGAGATCCTAATGGACTGATCACATGCAGCAAAATCTTTGATCTTTGGCAGGTTGAGCCTGGATACTCTTCAGTGGCTTAACTCAGTCTCACCACCTCGGATTTAGTATGAAAGAAATTCTCTCTTCCCTCTCAGGGTGACAGGCAGACTTGCAGACCTCAACTCAGGCCTTCCCACAGTTCTCCCGCTTGAAACTATGCAGATGCTTGCTTGAAAATCTCGAGCTGCTCCTCTCTCAGCTTCCAACTTAGATCTGCCTAAACAGCGGGCAGCTTGGGGATGTCCCTCAGATCCAAAGGGTTCGGTTGGCTGATTCAGCTGTCATTCAAAGCAAAAGCTCCCCCTTCAATTGCAAAAAGGTGCCAACAGTCCAAAACTGCAATTCCCAAACTTTTACTCCACACAGCCTCTATAAGCAGGCTCCATTTTAGAGTCCCCAAATACTGATTGGTCCAATTTGCCACTTCGGGACCAAAATGGTGGACACAGGCAAAAACCCCTCGCTGCAAAGAAGCCAGGTTAGAACAGACCACAATATTATTACTGCCCTAAAAAGTAGTCAGCAAACAGTTACATCTTTTGCCAGGGCTCCCTCTGCTCAACTAACGATGGCAGAAACGGAACGATTAACTGGCAGCCTGGGTGGGACTCGAGCATAACAACACTCAGCCCCCCCTCCAGATTAACTATTACTGCAAACTAAGCAGCTCTTAAAGCGACAGTACACAGAGGCTTTACAGGCACTCTTGAGTATTACCATTTAAACTGCTAAACGCAGAACACCAACCTGCCAGTGAGCATTTAGGCAAGCTCGAGGAAGACTTTTCAGGAACCCCCATTTGTAGGGGAGTTACACCCTTCCCTGCCTGGAGAAAACTTGGCATCTGCATCCAGTCAGTACCATCACAATAATTGCAAATGCAAACTATACTATCCATTTATATCTTTAGCATGTTTTACACGTAACATCTGATGCATCAGTCAACATATTTAACTTTTACTATACATATCCTCCACATTTCACAATATTATATCCATTCTGAATTACATTATGCTTATTTCACACAGGTAATTTACACATTCTGCTATACAAAATCAGGTAATAACTTCTTGTACATTGAACAATGTGAGAGGGGGCCCTTTCCTATCAGCTAACTTAGGGCTAGATGGGGCAGGGGCACCATACCTAGAAGGCAGAACAATCAACCTGGAATTGGTACTGAGACTCAGTTTGGGCAGTGAGCTCTGGGAAACATAAACCCCCTTGTGGACCACATTGAGAGGCAAATCCACTGGCCTCCTGGGAGAATCATAAGTGAAGCATACCACTGGCTTGACAGCTCGGCCAGTCCTTCTGGGGGGAACAACCACAGTCTCTGTACTCTCAGCACTGGTCCTGTGAGTTTCTTCACTTGTGAGGGGTGCCTCTGCCTAGGTAGGAATGTCCAAACTTGGAGCACTGTCAGCCCCTTGCTCTGTAAGCTCTGCTTCTGCAACACTTTGTTCACTTGGAAAGCACTCTGCCACTTAAAGGGAATTGTCAGCATTCTCATGGCAGTCTTCCGGTTCTGGCATGTCACCTGAAAAACTCACACCTTCAGCCCCTCCCCTGGCAAATCATACAGCTCCACCATACACTGAGACTCACCATCTTCAGACGTGATACTTTGCACTTCACTTTCAGGAAGCATTGGCTCCAAAGATTTAGCTGAAGGGTTAGGCAGTCCAGAAGGCCCAGCTTCATCCCCATAATTAATCATGGGGTTACCTCAAAACAGTTGACTCAGTTCATAAGAGGGGTTATAGGTATATTTGCACTCACGTTCATCAGAATTGGACTGACATTCATTATCCTTCTGGGCTTGCTGTGGAGAAAAACATAAATCCGTGATCACTGGGGTAGGTAGACTCTGTCTCTTCCTTGCAGCAGCATGAGTCACAGGTCCCAGGGGAGCAATCTAAGGGGGTTCAGCCTCAGTCATGACTTGGCCAATAGGTAACAAGTGGTTATGGTGCATGGTCTTGACAGCTTTGGATTTGTTTTCAGGGCGCACTTTGTACACTGGTAAATCATCCAACTTGCCAACTACTACATGGGGAAGATGGTACCATCGGTCAGCAATTTTATGTTTACCATGCAGTCCCAAATTTCGCAACAACACACGGTCTCCAGGTTGAAGCTCTTGAGCCTTTACTCTTTTATTATGCCTCTCTCTGTTAGCTAAATTTCTCTTAGTGGCCATTGCCTGGGACAGTTGGTAGGCATGATTCAATAGAGCTTTCAGTTTTTGTACATATTGCAGATAATTTTCGGCTCGGACCCCATCTGGAGAGACCCCGAAACAGACATCTACAGGCAATTGAGCCTCTCTCCTGAACCTGAGACAGTAGGGAGAGAACCCGGTAGCATCATATTTTTGTGCAATTATAGGCATGTACCAAGGTGCTAATCTGCTGGCTCCATTTATGCTTGTTTTTTGGGTGAAGGGTGCCTAGCATTTCTAGCAGGGTGCCATTAATGAGTTCTGGTTGTGGGTCCCCCTGTTGGTGATAAGGGGTGGTTCTTGACTTTTGCATCCCCCATAGAGAGGACATTTCTGTGATGAATCGACTCTCAAAGCCTCTACTTTGATCAGAATGAATTCACTGGGGGGCTCCATAGTGGACGAACAAATTTTCCACTAGCACCTTGGCCACGGTGGATGCCTTTTGATCTTTGGTGGGGAAAGCTTGTGCATACCGTGTGAAATGATCTGTAACCACTAACATATTACCAATATTTTGCTGGTCAGGCTCCAAATGCAAAAAGTCTATACAGACTAGTTCCATTGGGGTGCTGGTGGTAATGTTGACAAGGGGGGGCAGCCCTCTGAGGCAGGGCATTTCTCTGCAAGCAGCAACTACAAGTCCTTACATGGTGCTCAACATCGGCCCCCATCTTGAGCCAGTAGAATCAACATCATACTAGGTCAAGGGTTCAGTCGATACTGATGTGGCCCATGTGATTGTGGAGGGACATCAGCACCAAATCTCTGAAGGCTGTGGGCAGAACCAATTGTTGCTTGTCTACTTGGCCACCCCAATCTACTGTCTCTCTATACAACAATTGATTAATCAGCTTCAATCTGGGGCCTTCTTTAAGCAATAAAGCCATTCGCACATCAGAGGAACGCAACTTGGACACATCTTTCCCTGCACAGAGGGCAACAAGGGCTGACTGAATCATAGGATCTTGGGATTGAGCCCACTGAATGCTGTCATTGTCAAACTGAGGTAGTGCACTAATATCTAGAGCAGAGAAGTGACTGTACGCAGCTGGTATGCATGTATCAGAAGGGCCCAAGCAATCTACTAAGCAGTCCATTGTGTCCGCAGACATCTGTTCATCTTTATCAAACTTTTGGTACAATGCCCAAATGTCAGGTTCAGACAGTCTGACCCAGTCACTGTTGGAAGTGGGCCTTCGGGATAGGGCTTCAGCATTGATGTGATTCAGGTCTAACCTGTATTCAACAGCATAATCATAGGTAGACAATGCAGAAAGCCACCGATGCCCTGTGGCATCTAACTTAGCTGAAGTCTGCACATAGGTCAATGGGTTAGTGCCAGTCTACATCAATATCTTTTCCCCATATAGGTATTCATGGAACTGGTCAATGATGGCCCACTTTAATACCAGGAATTCCAACTTATGCACAGGGTAGTTTCATTCTGATGGGGTCAGACTCCTTACTAGTGAAGGCCACTGGTCTCAAACCATCCTCCTGGTCTTGATACAGCACAGCTCCCAAACCTTGTAGACTAGCGTTGGTATGCAGCACATAGGGTTTGGTAGGATCAACATAGGCGAGGATGGGTGCATGGGTGAGCTGGTATATGAATTAGTGGAAAGCTGCATCACAATCAGGCATCCAGCGAGGCTCAAAAAGTTCACCTGGGCAGAAGTATACTCTTTCAGGTCCTGGGGTGGCCCCTTTCTTGTATTTACGATTCGTGGGAGGGTAACTTTGGGTAAGATTCAGGAGTGGGTGAATCACCTTGGAATAGTCATTTATGAACCTGCAGTAGTAGCCACAGAACCCCAGGAAGCATTGTAATTCTTTCAGATTGTGGGGCTGGGGCTGGGGCCATGTGATCAGGGCCTCAGCTTTATTGGGATCAGTCTCTATCCCCTCTGTGGATACTATGTGCCCCACATACTTCACAGAGGTCTGGAAAAACTGACACTTGTCGATGGACAGCTTGAAGCCGAAATCCTTCAGTCAGTCTAGTACATTGAATAATCGACTTTCATGCTCCTCCAGTGAACTTCCGAACACAATGATGTCATCCAAGTACACCAGGCATTCCAGCAAATTCATATCTCCCACTGCATGTTCCATTAGTCGCTAAAAGGTGGCCGGAGTACCCAATATCCTCTGTGGCATCCTCTGAAACTCATAGAACCCCAATGAACAGATGAAGGCTGTTTTCTTACAGTCTTCCAGGGCCATGGTAATCTAGTAGTACCCACTGCGAAGATCCAACACCGAGAACCATTTGCTCCCATTCAAAGAGTCCAGAGCATCTTGTATATGGGGCATGGTGTATTAATCGGGGATGGTCCACTGGTTCAGAGTTCGATAATCCACACACATTGTCACTGCTCCATTCTTCTTGCACACAACCACAGTGGGTGAAGCATAGGGGATCCTGGATTCTTGTATCACACCAGTCGCAAGCATTTCCTGCAAGTGTCTTCTCATATCATCTATGTCTGCTGGAGCTAGGCACCGAAATCTTTCAAGAAATGGCCATTTATCATGCAGGCGTATGTGATGCTCTGTGCCCTGGACACATCCCACATCCCATTCCTTCAATGAAAACACTTGGTCTCTCTGGGCAAGTTTCTTGCTGATTCTAGTCTTCCATTCAGTGGGCAATGGGGAGTCACCAAAGTCAAACAAGTTGGGAGTCACTCTATCTGTCTCACCAGGGTGCTTGTTGCTGGGCAACATTGCAGTGCCTGCACAGTGTACCGTAGCTAGGGTGCAACCTCCGTTCACCCGGATCTCCCGATCTGACACATTATGAACCTGGACCATCACTCATCATGTGTAGGCATGAGCATGAGCTGGAAAGATGCTGGGCTTGACCAATAATACTTCTGGCAATTTTTCATCACCTGTCACATCCAACATCAGTATTTTATTCTTGACAGCTTTCCATAGGCAGACCTCCCCTTGCAGGGTACACTGGGCATTAAGGGCCAGCACCATCAACTTGGGAGCCTTCTTCCATACAATCTCCACTGGTTCATCTGGGTCTACTTCCTCAGGATTCTGCTGCAACTCATAGACCCTCTTGATCAGAGCTGGAATTCTCAGAACCCTCCCCATCCGGTGCCCCTTTTTCTCATAGCAGAGTTGTGCCAGTCTCCCAAACATATGAGCATTGGTCCCAATTCACAAGGGAACCCCATCATACAGTCCAATAGGGGGACACACTAAAGCCAGGGTCTCGACTTGCTCTGCCACTCCAGCCACCAAGGTAGGGAAAGACAGCCATATCAGAATATACCGAGTATGGATACAACTTCTCACTCAATCCCCAGACATACAAACCTTCCAAGGGTTGTAAGGGCACATCAGGCAGGTGCTTTTGATACCAGTCTTGAAACATTATAGTCACTTGAGATCCACTGTCGAGCATGGCCTGGTGGACACACCATTCACCTTCACTGTTGTCTCCATCAAAGGACCCACCACCTCGGACCATTCAGGTGGTGCAGACTTAGGTGTCTATTTGGCAGTGGCCTTTGAAGAGTAACTTGTCTGAGCAGCCCCATCTGGTGACCGGTTGTCGTTCCATTGAATCAAGGCTAATAGCCTAGTATGGACCTTTCTCAGATTTTCTGGTGAGCGGCAAAAGAAATGGGTGTGTCCATCCTCCCTGCAATGGTAAAAAAAAGGTGGGTTCTCTCGTGTCTTTTGGGAGCCACAGGCCATCCCCCATTTTGGGCACATCAGGAGCACTTCGCAGTTCATTTTTGACTTGTGATTTGCGTTCTTGATCCTCTGGACTTCCACCAGGTTTGGAGGTTTGTGTGGTTCATAGTAGGTCTCCCACCAGGGGTCTCAACTCTTGTATTTCTTCCAATAGGTTACCCTCAGTCCGGGTTTCTGAAGAAACAAAATGCACCACCACCCCCATTTTTGTCTCTGGGGCTGCCTGATAAAGGTCGGGTTCTCTGGCCACCTCTGTCAACTCTTTGATCAGTTTCCTCAGCTGCTGTGCCTCACCCATGTCACTTCACTCAGGGGTCTGGCAGGTACCAGCGACCCCAGCATAAGGCTCCCAGCCCTTTTCATCATTCTCTGTTTTCACAAATCTCTTTCATAAGTTGACAGTAATCGAGAGGATTAGCCTTCCTGTCTTGTAAGTTAAGCTTTAACGTCATCACACTGGAGTATCTGTCTGCCTTTAGAATATGGTCCAATCTGACTCAGTTCAGTTTAGTTCCTTAGCCGGCACCCCTCTTTTTCTGTGGACCCTCTGCAGAGCCCTCTCAATTCTAGTAACAAACGCAGACAACTTCTAATTTTTTCATTGCTTGGCAGACTTGAATTTCCACAGCAAATCATCCCCTGACTCAGTGCTTCCAAACACTCCTTCCAATGCAGAGAGGTATTCAGCCGCAGTAGCCTCTGGATAGTGGCTCGCAAGAAGCAGATGGCCTCCGTGCAGGACCCCTTAAGCTCTCCATAAGTCTCTTTCTCTCTCAGAGCACTGCCATTCCTGTACGGGGGGTAGCATAGTCCATCCATGTTTCCAGGTCATCCTCCACCGTAGGCACTGGGACTTTGCCTGAGAAAAGTCTGAGTTTACGGTATGAGTCCAAATGTACAGATGGAATTATTATGGGGGAAGGGACTACAGGGAAACTCTTAGGGGAAGCAGGAGATGTGGCCGGGGACTGCAGTGGCATGTGTTTCCTTGGAAAGTCTAGCACCTTTACTAGCTCTTGAGCGGTTCATCCTTCAGATGCTAATAGCTTGAGCAACTTGTCCTTAAACCCCTCTATACTGGGGGACCTGCCTGGGGTAGCTGGATCACTATGCAGGTGAATGACCCGCCATCCCTTCTGGGTCCCTTCTGGCAGGATAACAGGGGGTACCTTCCCTTGATCTATGAGAAAACTGCAGGAGAGTAAAACTATCATAGTCTGTTCAAACAGGTCGGAATCCTTCCCTTTCACTTCAACTTTGTCCAAACCTTTGACATGTTCCACAGCTTCTATAATAACAGCATTAGTGGTCCCTAAGGGGACATCCAATAACAGAAGGGCCTGGTGGGGATCTAACCCCTCAGCCTTGCTCCACCCCATCATTTGGTGCACCAAAAGCTTATGGGGGGCGATTTTAAGCTTGTGCATAGCAAGGTCCTCCATTTTCTCACCAAAACTGAACATAATAGGGTAATTCCCTCCTTTGACCATTAGAGGACACTAATCCCAGTGGTGTCTCCAAGATATAACCCCTCGGTGGCACTATCTCAAGGGCTACTACCCCTTCCTGCTTGGCTAGTAGCAGGTTAAGGGGTCTGAGTTCTGAAACGGGTGCCTCCACCCAGAGCTCAGGGATGCTAGTGGTCAAACTAGCCTGGGCACATCCCTCTGGGACACTGTAGCCCCCTTCTTTCCCTGCTAGTGGCCAAACCAGTACACAATAATTACTTTCACAATACCCCGATATGGTTTGCAAGTACCCACACAGTTCACACTTACCACCAGGGCGGGTTTCTCCGGTTCAATCCTGGGGGACCCCCTTTAAAACCAGGTTAAACAGAGCAAATGGCAACAGTACACTACTTCGAGCACAAACTGGAACCAAAGTCTGGTTGAATGCAGAAAAAAGTAGATCTGATTTATTCACAGGATTTGAACAAGGAAGGGAGGTAATCAGGATAACTAGCTTAATTTCTCTATCAATCACACAGCTGTGCATGCAGTCAGAGTCCCTAACACAGTCATACTCTCTGGGTATCCAGGTGGAAGAAAGGTGGGCTAGCCAGGACCGTTGCCCAGGGTAGGCTGGCATTGCAGCTGGTCAGGGCCCTGTGATGGAACAAACAACTTGCACAACACACTATTTGTAATCCGGAGCCAGATGGCTCAGTTTGTGAAGGAAATGAAACAACAAAGCAATCAGATGACACACTTAAATTAAACTGTAGTTGCAGGGAGCTACCCTGGTGGTTACTCATGATATCCAGGACTGGACACAGGATGGAAGAAAATTCAGACAGCAGATGAACTCTCTGGAGTGCCAGGAGAAGCAGGGCCCACACGATTCACCAAGGCATCGTTCCTGTTCAAGCGTGGAGCAGGGGGCTGATCCCGGGCAGATCTCTCATCGATGGTTCCTCTCTGTGCAGCAGGGTAGTATGGCAAGGACCTTGTGACAAGGCCCAGCCGGATGGAGCTAACTGTGGATTCAGTCCGTTCGTGCTGGTTACAGCTTCCAGCAATCAACACACAGTTCACACAACGCAGAACTAAATCACGATCCTCTTTCAGTACACAGCACAATTATATGCACAGAATTCTTACTGTGCCAGGAAAAATGCTCCCCGGTCATGATCACACAGTCTCTGCTCAAACCGGGAGCTCAGAAGTAGCTGGAGATCCTAACATACTGATCGCATGCAGCAAAATCTTTATTCTTTAGCGGGTTGAGCCTGGATACTCTTCGGTGACTTAACTCAGTCTCACGACCTTGGATTTAGTCTGAAAGAAATTCTCTCTTCCCTCTCAGGGTGACAGGCAGACTTGCAAGCCTCAACTCAGGCCTTCCCACAGTTCTTCAGCTCAAAACTACACAGACGCTTGCTCGAATATCTCGAGCTGCTCCGTTCTCAGCTTCCAATTTATATCTGCCTAAACAGCAGGCAGCTTGAGGATGTCCCTCAGATCCAAAAGGTTCAGTTGACTGATTCAGCTGTCAGTCAAAGCAAGAGCTCCTCCTTCAGTTGCAAAAAAAAGCTCCAACAGTCCAAAACTACAATTCCCAAACTTTTACTCCATGCAGCCTCTATAAGCAGGCTCCATTTTTGAGTCCCTTAATACTGATTGGTCCAGTTTGGCACCACAATGGTGGAGACAGGCAGAAACCCCTCACTGCAAAGAAGGCAGGTTAGAACAAACCACAATATTATTACTGCCCTAACAAGTAGTCAGCAGACATTTATATCTTTTTCCAGAGCTCCCTCTGCTCAACTAACAATGGCAGAAACAGAGTGATTAACTGGCAGCTTGGGCAGGACTCAAGCATAACAACACTCAGCCCCCCTCCAGATTAATTATTACTGCAAGTTAAACAGCTCTTAAAGCGACAGTACACAGAGGCTTTACAGGCACTCTCGAGCATTACCATTTAAACTGCTAAACGCAGAACACCAGCCTGGCAGTGAGCATTTAGGCAAGCTCGAGGAAGACTTTTCAGGAACCCCCATTTGTAGAGGAGTTACACAGTAATTCCATTGGAGTGGTGATAGTGCAGAGTGAACTAGAGTTACATGGGAGGGTGTGTTTGTGGGTTTTTTTTACCTTTTTTGGTTAGGATTGGAAGGGGATGTTTGATTATGTGAGCAGCGAACCAGATTAATTTTTGACTGGTTCGACATTTGAAATTTGCATAGTTGAACTTCAGACATAACAAAAACATTACCTCAAAATGTCATCATAACCAGATGTCCAGTGATTTTACATGTTGGAAATCATTCTGTTGGCTATCTATGAATCACCAGTGTGTATATTACTCAGTATGACGTGAAATACTTTATAACATCTCTGTGATGTCTCCTTGGACTTTAACCAGTATATCAAAGAACCAACAAGCACTATGTCTTTCTCAACTGTGTCTCTTTACAAGGTATGTTCCTCATTTTCCCCTCAAAATTGCTTTGTCTGTCATCCATCCCCCATAGAAAAGATGCTGTTCACACAGAGAAAGAGCTGTAAACTCAGACTTCAAAGCAG
The DNA here is from genome assembly GCA_016271365.2 of Neoceratodus forsteri. NCBI lineage: Eukaryota > Metazoa > Chordata > Ceratodontiformes > Ceratodontidae > Neoceratodus > Neoceratodus forsteri. The sequence goes on from CM028136.1 coordinate 93,632,037, forward strand.
AAATGCATAATACTCAATGCTACTAAAGCAAAATCCCATGCAAGTAAAGATACTAATGTGTACAGTGTTCAGAGCCTGTATTTTCATATTTGATGATTTGTTCCATATTCTGAGTGCCAGTGTCCCTCATTTTACCACATTTTCTGTGCGAGTCTCCCACATTTCAGTGACACTAGGTTGAGAGGTATGGGAGACTGTTAGTTTTAAAACATAACTGTAAAAAACATTTTAAAACACAAAATGAAAATGAAAATGTAAATGTCATAGTGGCCATAATTCTCTTACTATCGGAAATATTGTGGGAGGGGCAGCTACAGAACAGGGCTGCTAGCTGCTTGGCATTTTGTAATTGATTGCACACATAACATCATCAGTGGTCCAATTGAGGGAATTCTGTGCTGGAGGAGGAGGAGGAGTCAGACATGAAAGGAACGGAGGAGGGGAAGCAGGCAGATGGAAATATGGGGGGAATACTAGTACTGGGGGATTCAATACTAAGGGGGTTAGGTGGGGTAGCAAGGGGGAAAGGCACAGTAGTATATGGGTGGAGGCCATGCCAGGGATGACAGCTGAAAGAGTGGGACAATCAGCCCTGAAATATGCTAGAAGAGGAAGGGAAAGGGAGAGATCTCATTTAATTCTACATCTGGGGACACACGACCTGGCTGATAGTACATTAGAGGTAATCTAAAAGAGGTTTGAGGAGCTGGGAACTTTATGTGAGGGGAAGGGTAGATCAGTAACTTTTTCTAAGGTATTACCAGTGCCTAAGGTGAGCACAGCTAGAAAACAAAGGATCAAAGGATTTAATGAATGGTTAGGCAAATGGTGTCACACCAAAGGGTATGGGTTAGTGGGAGGGTGGGGAAAGACTTGGGAGGACAGTAGTCTATACGCTAACCATAGACTTCACCTAAATGAAGAGGGCAAGAAGGTGATGAAATGGAAGCTTGGAGGAGTATATTGAGGTAGCTGGACATTTAAACTAGGAGTAGGGGGTGGCAGGTGGATGGAGGGCATAGAGTGACCACGAGATGGGAAGCAGAGAAAGCTTACCCCCAAGAACAAGGACAATGAACTAAGTCGAAGCAATAGAGGAGATGCTGGGAGTGGAGGGAAGAGGGATGGGGGAGGGACAGTAAAGGGATGGAAGGTGGTCACCATGAATGCTAGAAGCCTGAAGGATAAAATGAATGACTTACAGGCCCTCATGGTGGAGAGGGAGGTAGACATGGCAGCCACCATGGAAACATGGGCCACCCAATACCATGACTGGGACCTAGTGGTCCCAGAGTACAGAATATTCTGCAGAGATAGGGAAAACAGGAGAGGGGGGACTGGTATTATAAATGAGGGAGGGGCTAAAGTGCATTAGGGAGGAAGGGGAGGAGGGAGAAACAGAGTCATGATGGCTGCTAATCCAGGATTCCAGGAATAGGACTCTCCGGATGGGAGTGGTGTAAAGGCCACCCTCCCAGAAAGAGGAGTTGGACAGGGAACTTGCGAGGCAGATTAGAAGGGCATGCGGTAAGGGGGAGTGTGGTAGTTGTGGGGGACTTCAACTTGCCGGGGGTAGATTGAGGAACCCCAGCCACCAGCAATAAAAGGGAGAAGGTACTTCTGGACACCTTTCAGGAAAGTTTCCTGACACAGGTGGTCCGTGAACCAACCGGGAGGGGGAACAATCTCAACCTAGTTCTCACCAATGGGGAGTTTGTGAGGGATATCAAAGTGGATGAACCACTAGAGGGGAATGACCATCACTCAGTATGGTTCAGGTTGATTATGGGCAAAGAGGGGTTGGCATCCAAAGCAAAGGTGCCTCAATTTCAGGTGGGTGGATTTTGCAAAGATGGGGGAGGTAGTGAGTGGGTGCCTGGCCAGGATCCAGCCTAGTATGGACACTTACCAGAGACAGGAGCTCATTAAGAAGGGGATACTTGAGGCTACCAGTTCCTGTAGCAGGACTTGGAGTAAAAAGGCCAGGGCAGAAAGGCCAAGCTGGATGAGCAGGGGGGTTATGGAAAAGGTGAGGAGATAAAGGAGGGCCTTTAGGAGATACAGGAAATCAGGGAGGGGGGAAGATTGGGAGGAGTACCTGCAGGAGGCAAGGGAGGTGACAAGGGCAGTAAGAACAGCAAAAGCCACCAAAGAGCTCTGGCTGGTGCAAGGCATTAAGGAGGGGGAGAAGAGCTTCTTCAGGTACATCAGGGAGAAAAGCAGCTGCAAAGAACAGATAGTAAGAATTAAGAAGGACGGATGATGGGTAGAGAAGGGGAGAGAAAAGGCAGAAGCACTCAGTGACTACTTCTGCTTGGTATTTACAAAAGAGAAAGATGGAATGTTGCCCCGGGGGGCAGTAATGGCTGGGGACGGAGTAATGGATGGGGTGATAACAGAAGTTAGAGTGCTGGAGGGCTTGAGAGTGCTGAGGGTGGACAAGGCACTAGGGCCAGATGGCATTCATTCCAAGGTACTGAAGGAGCTGGAGAGACCCTGGTGGAGCCCTTGGCAGGCCTATTCAATGCCTCACTGAATTCTGGATGCATACCCAAGGATTGGAGGTTGGTTCACATGGTTCCCCTGCATAAGAGTGGCCCCAAAAGATGAACCAGGGAGCTATAGACCGGTGAGCCTCACATCCATCGTGGGGAAGCTAATGGAAATGATCCTGAAGGAAAGGCTGGTGTCCCTGCTGGAGTTAAATGGGCTGCAGGACAGTAGACAGCATGGCTTTGTCGCAGGCAGATCCTGCCAAACCAGCCTGGTAGATTACTATGAATGGGTAACTAGGCAAATGGACAAGAGCCATGCAATGGATGTCCTGTACCTGGACTTCAGCAAGGCATTCAATACAGTGCCATATGGGAGACTTGGAATAAAACTTGAAGGCACATGGGCAGGAGCAAAAATGGTGGGATGGGTGACAAACTGGCTGCAGGGAAGGTAGCAGAGGGTGGTGGTGGAAGGGGAACTCTACTCCCCAAGGGCAGTAATGAGTGGGGTTCCACAGGGCTCGGTGCTGGGACCAGTGTTATTTGGGATATTTATTGCAGACATTTCCATGGGCATGAAGAGCAGGATCAGCCTGTTTATCAACAACACCAAAATTGGGTCAGTGGTGGATGACATAGAGGGGTGGCAGGGTTTGCATAAAGATCTGAAAAAGCTGGAGACCTGGTCTGACACCTGGCAGCTGGGATCAATGCCAAAAAGTGTAAGGTACTGCATTTTGGGGCAAAAAATCCAAGAAGAAACTACTAACTTGGGGGGAGTGCAGCTGGAGGAGACTGAGGAGGAGAAGGATCTGGGGGTGGTCATCATGGGATCAATGAACAACTTGGCACAGTGTAAGAAGGCAGCAGCAAGGGTCAACAAAATGCTGGGTTGCATCGTAAGGGGAATATTGTCAAGGAAGGGGAGGTGATTCTGCCACTGTATAGATCATTAGTTAGACCTCATCTCGAATACTGTGTGCAGTACTGGTGCCCATACCTGAAAAGGGACATTAATTTACTGGAAGGGGTGCAGCGCAGCGCAGAGCAACTAAGATTATCCAGGGACTGGGGGACTTACCATATGAGAGTAGGCTAAAGGAGTTGAACACATACTCACTGGAGGAGAGGAGAGACAGAGGGGATATGATCGAGACATTCAAGTACATGAGAGGGATAAACAAGATTGGTATGGAGGGGCTGTTCAGGGTAAAGGTTGGGAGGGACACTCGAGCACATGACATGAGTTTGGCTGGGGGAAGATTCAGGAGGGAAATGAGGAGACACTTTTTTACAGAGAGGGTGGTGGCAGGGTGGAATACATTACCAGCAGAGGTGGTAGCCTGTAAAACAGTGGGCTGCATCAAAAGGGGCTTGAACAGGGCAAGAAGGAGGATAAAGGGAGAGGGGGTGAGGTGGGAGGGGCAGCTACAGAACAGGGCTGCTAGCTGCAAAACTGAGCAGACTCGATAGACCAAATGGTCTTTTTCTGCTGGCAAATTTCATATGTTCGTATTAGTCATTGATGCCCTCTTTTCTGAAAATTATTTATATTTATATATATATATATATATATATATATATATATAATTTATTTATTTACCAGATAAGGTACACTAGGCAACTAAATGCCTGTTTGCAGGTATGACAAGGCAGAGTACAAAAGGCATTCAATATTTCATGTGACAAGTTATGTACAAGAGGAACCTACAGGGCTGGGCAAATGGCATGAAAAAGTTTACAGCACAAATTGTGGTAAAATGAATGAAACACGAAACAGTAAGGAAACAGGCTACAGAGAGTGAAATCACCCCAATTACAGCATGGACACATAAACTAATGAAAGGGCAACCACTTTCCGGAGGTTGCACAAAGCAAGTGCCTTCTACACACACACACACTGACTACTCTCAAAGTTGTAAATGACCATTCAGATGCCCCCAAAGCTTTGCGTTTTGGAGTTTGGCCAATGTGTATTGATAAACCTTAGCTCAAGCACTACCACCACCTTTCTTTGGCTTAACTCACCTAATTCAGCTATGTCTTGTGCCATTCAACAGCATGGGGGAGTACTGAACTGAGTTAGTTAGGACAAAGTAAGGTAGTGTTAACAGTGGAGATATTGTTCTTGAATGTAGGTCAATGTCATTGCAGTTATGTAGACGGACCCATCTTTTTTGTGTTGCATCTGCAACTGCTCTTTCTAGAGGTAATAAAACATCATGGTGTTGCTGGTAATTGTTTTTAGCAATTTTTAACTCTCGCTCTCCTCTCACTAGCAAACAGCAGTGTAATTTAAACAGTTATGGGTTTACAGACCACCTGCCTTTAAACAGATGTTAAAGCTCTCAATTTATGAATGCAATACTTAAGCAACAGCACACCCCGTGTTTTTATTAATGTGTTGTTTGCGCACACATTAAAATTAGGCCCCTAGGCCTAAGCCCATTCCTGGGACAGTTCCATTTAATTACAGCAATCACCTTTGTTAATGCTGCTCTAATAACTTTTTCACTTACTCCCTCTGAAGTCACTCCTAATGAGTAATTTATCATGTTTATGTCAGTGTGCATTACTGTCTTGAATTGCAAACAGTCTTGCTTACTTTTTCAGAATTTAATATTTTTTTTTGGCAAAGGCATTCTACTGTACATGTGTGTATTTGCTGACAGGGTGGATAAGCAGATTAATTGGCTATATGCTGCTGACAGACAATTATTAACACAAGACTAGCAATGCTAGATATTATGTTCCTAATTCAAAACCATATGAGTGATACAATACTTCCTCTGAACATTTTAGGGTCGGCGCAATGTCACAATGACAGCAAATGTGCCATTTCTTCTACAACCTGGCAATCCATGGATTTAGCACCAGGTTGCAAAGCAAAGATATTGCAGATCTTTACAAGCCAAATCCTGCTGCATCCAAATGTGAAACAGAATAAATAAAAACACTGCAGAAATTTGATTCTGGCACAAGGGTTCATCTCTTTTCCAAATTGTTCCTGGGAGTTGTACTCCAAATGTAGACATCTCTCAAGTTGTTGCATTAAGTTCTATATGGCATTTAAACAATGCTGTTCGGAGCACAAGATTATATTGGTAGTGATCATGGGTATAGGTGAGTCATTATAAATTAACAGTAGAGAAAATCTACAATAAGCTGTCTATTGTTGCTGTTTACTGGCATTCCAGCTCCATGCTAGTAATATTATGTCATTAATAATGCAAGTTTTTCTAGTTTGGGCTCCACTGTATTGCCATCTCATTAAATCATGAGTTCATTTTAAGTATGTGCCTATCATACATCTATATAATTTCGATTGACGTGTAACATTTTTGTAGCTTGAAAAATGTGTTTATTTATGTGTAGTGTTTGACCAGAAAGACTCGTTGAGGTGTGACAGTTTATTTCCAGGTGTGCCCTGAGATGTTGGTTACACAGACCTGTTTTATTGCAAGGTGGAATGCTGGCTAGGACACTGGTGAAACTCCCCTACTGTACGATAAGTTACATGGACTCTACCTTCTACCTGGACAGGGACCAGAGATGGAGAGAAGGGACCTTGGTTTAATATCTCATCTAATGGGCAGCACCCCAGCAGTGTAGCACCCCTCTTGTATTGCACTATAAAATGTATTTCTCCATCTGCCCTTTTAAATTACATCTATACTGCCTAAAAGAAGCACGGTCACATTTTCAGACCCTTTTCCAGGGTTACCTGGAAGTTTGTACTGTATACATGTCCACTGTCTCCATTGGCAGGCTGTTTCATGGGTTCCCCACCCTCTGGGAGAAGAAACATTTTTCCTCTAATTACCCCTGAACTGACTTCTGAAATTTAGGGCATGCCCTTGTGTCATCTCTGTCTGTTCTGTCTTGTTAACACACTTGAGAACAGAACTCTAAGATCATGTCCCATCTAAGCCTCCTTTTCTGCAGCTTGAACATGAATTCTCACCTTGTTGCCCTTCAGCGCTGCTCTGTGCTGTATTCCTCTCTAGTCTGGAGGCAACATGTCTGTTCCCAGCAGCTATAGACTTCCTTTTTGTTCAGGATCAGTTGTCTGAGGTCTCTCTTGAGCAAGGCATGCACATTTTGTCTCTTTGTCCCTCATTGCAACAAGGATACTGACCTCTGTGACTGCTTCAGGTAACCTCTTTAATGATTTCCACATGTTCTCTGCATTATCAGAATCTTGCAGGTGCCCCAGACCCGTGGACACCAGGTCCTTTATCTTATAAAAATAAGTCTGCCTTTCTGATGCTTCAGGTTCTGGTGGGTGAGGCCCAGCTAGTCTTACGAACATACAAACATACAAAGAAGCCAGCAGAAGAATGCCATTTGGTCTGTCTAGTCCACTAGTATTGCAGGGCACACAGCTTGAGCTACTGTCCCTGCCCTCCTCCCTCCCCACACCTCCATCCTCCCTATCCATGATCCTTACTTTTACCCCATGCCTATCCTAGCCTCTCTTAAAGCTGCCCACTGTCTTCAACGAGATCCCCTCTTCCAGCAGCACATTTCAAGTGTCCACCACCGTCTCTATGATAAAGTGCTTCCTGACTTCCCTTCTAAACCTCCCATCCTCCAGCTTAAGACTGTACCCCCTCATGTTATGGTTGCCACCCAGCTTAAAGAGACTCTTCTTATCTACCATATTTATCCCTTTGAAGTACTTGAAGGTCCCAATCATGTCCCCTTTCTCTCTCCTGTCTTCCAGGGAGTACATGTTCAGTGCCCTCAACCTCTCCTCATATGCCTTACCCTGCTGACCTGCTATCATCCCTGTAGTCCTCCTCTGGACCTTCTCCAGCAGGTTAATGTCCTTTTTGAGGTGTGGGCACTAGTACTGAACCCCATACTCTAGATGAAGCCTTATCAGGGACCTATACAAGTGAAGTATAATCTCCTCTCTCCTACTACTGATCCCCCTACATGTGCATCCTAGCATCTTGTTTGCCTTTGCTGCTGCTTTCTTGCACTGCGTGGAGTGCTTCAGGTCACTAGTGATCATCACTCCCAGGTCCTTCTCCTTCTCTGATGCAGATATTCAGACTCCACCTAGGTATTACTCTGTCCTGGGAGTCTTGGCTCCAATATGGATAATGGTAAAGCCACCGGGGCTGTCTTCATCAACCTCTCAAAGGCTTTTGACATGGTTAACCATGCTCTCCTTACCTCCAAGCTTAGCCTCCTTGGTTGTTCAGAAAGTCACAAGCTGGTTCACTAGCTACCTTACTTATAGCTCACAATTCGTGTGTATTGGTCAAACCTGCTCCCCCACCCTGCCTGTCTCTGTGGGGGTCCCTCAAGGCTCAATCCTGGGTCCCCTCCTTTTCTCCTTATTCGTTAATGCACTTCCCTTCTACTACCTCAACTGTAACTCTCTCCTGTATGCCGATGACCTTGTCCTCTTCCACAGTGACAAATCCACGGTCGCAATTTCCTCAATTCTCTCACACAACTATGCTGCAGCCCACAGCTTGTTCTCAAAAAACCTCCTCTTAGTAAATGCCAGAAAAACTAAATCCATGCTGTTTGGATCTAAGCCCTTCCTGGCCAAAACTAAAAGCCATGCCCCCTTACGCATTCTCACCCCAAATGGTACAGCCCTGGAGGACGTCAACACCTACAAATACTTAGGAGTACTGCTCGTCCCCTCCCTCACCTTCACTGAGCATGCAAATTCTCTTGTCAGAAGGTTCCATCAAAAGTTAGGTGCCGCCTATAGACTCAGGCAATACCTTACCCCTGAAGCTAGACTAGCCATTGTCCAGGGTAATCTTCTCCCTATTCTTGACTACTGCTCCCCTATTTATGCCAGGATCTCAACTACTACTATGGCTAAACTCTCTGCTGCCTACAACAGCACCTGCCACTTTGCTTTATTGGCCCTGTTCCCACCCACCACTGTACCCTCTATAATACCCTTGGATGGCTACCTCTGCAAGGTCGCTTTGACCTAGCCCTCTGCTGCATGGTGGACAATGTTATCAGCACGGCTCCAGAATCCCCCCTAACTGCCTTTCTGAAAACCCGAACACTCCACCACAACCTCCGCTCAAATGGTACTCCCCCTCTAGCTGTTCCTAGGGTATTCACCAACATGGGTACCAGAGCTTGGTCTGCAGCTGCCCCCTTGCAGTGGAACACACTACCAGCTGAACTCCGTTCCATTGACACACACTCCAGTTTCAAGTCCCACCTTAAAGTCTGGTTCCTGGAAAACTCATCCTGCCGATGTTCCCAGAGGTCTCACACCAATCCACACTAGTCAACTCCCCAGCCCAGGGGTTACCCACCTACCCACACTAGTCAACTCTCTTGCCTACAACTGTTATATTGCATTTTTAACAGTAATATTTGACTTCCTTGCCTGTACATATTGTATATACATTTTTTTACTGAGTATTCTGTGCATTACTTGATCATTGGACGATGCAGTCTCACATTGTACACTGTGCCTATGATTTGTTTGCTTTTACCAAGTCTTCTTATGTCTGATATTGAAACCTTGTATTCACTGTTCTCAAATGGACCTATGCATCAAACCTATATATTGTGTCTACTATTGTTGCTTGTATCAATCTGTTTCATGTGTATTACTGTTACCTTGTACTCCACTGTCACCCTGCGCCATGTGTTATGGCCCTGGTCGTGCCTGAAAACGGCCCCTGGGATCAGTGCACTCACCCGGTTATCAAAGTCATAAATAAATAAATAAATAAATATACATAACTTTGCATTTCTTGGCATTGAAGCCAAGCTGCCAGATCTTGGACCACCTCCCCAGCTTTTTCAGATCTTCCTGTTGGTCCTGTATCCCTTCAGCTGTGTCCACTCTCTCACAGAGCTTGGTGTCATCCATGAATAGGCACATTTTGCCCTTAATGCCATCCCCAATGTCATTGATGAAGACACTGAACAACGCCTGCCCCAGAACCAAGGCCTGTGGGACCCCACTGGTTACCTCTCCGGTGCCAGATAACTCTCCCCCACCAACCACCCTCTGGATTCTGTCCCTCAGCCAGTTTTCCACCCATCTGGCCATTTTTCCCCAATCCCAAGATCCACCAACTTCCTGATCAGTCTTTTATGGTGTACAAAATCAAAGGTCTTGCTGAAATCAATATAGAGGATGTCTACCGCTTGGCCCTGTCTACTGTCTTAGAGACAGAATCAAAGAAGTCAATCAGATTCATTTGACATGATCTCCCCCCCCCCATGAACCCATGCTGCCTTGTATCCTGGAGATCATGCTCCTCTAGATATTCTGCCAACTTTTCCTTTAGTATGGTCTCCATGAGGTGGCCCACAATGGAAGTCAGACTGACTGGTCTGTAATTCCCTGGGTCATCCTTGGGATCACTTTTGTGGAGGGGCACTACATGTGCTGTTCTCCAGTCCTGCAGTACTATGCCTGACTCTAGCGAACTATTAAATAGGTCTGCCAGTGGCCCTGCCAGTTCCTCAGCCAGCTCCTTTAGTGCCCTTGGATGTACTCTATCTGGGCCTGGTGATTTGTCTGCCTTCAATGCAAGAAGCCCCTCCCTCACTCTATGCTCCTCTGTCACTATATCTGTCACCAGTGAGAAGGTTACATGGTTGTGGTCAGTACCTCCCAGGAGTCCCTTGATGTTAACATTGCAGATAACCACATTCCCACTGCTGAGAATAAGGTTAAGGGTGGTCTCAAAGCTCATTGTCTGTTTAATCTGCTGCTTTAGGAAGCAGTCCTTAAAGGTGGACAAGAGCTCTGTCTCAGCCCTGCCATTAGCCCTCTCAATATACTAGGAGACTGAAATCTCTCAGGATCATCTTTGTATCTGATTTTGTTTTTATTTTACACATTTTGGCCAGGAAAGACACACTAGTTAGTTAGTTAATTTATTATTTATTTACCAACCTTCAAATAAATAAACAAATATTTTATTTGTTTGGTTGTTCAAACCATTACAAATTTCATAGTGCAGTGTACAATAAAATAGATGTGACTATATAGACAATACATAGAATCAAGGACCTTATAAGTATCGAAATGAAAAAAATTCCTGAAGATAAAAATCAGCATAGTTTAAATTCTAATAAACAATAAAAGCTTAATTGTATAAGCAATACATGATATCAAAACCCTGTGAATATTAATGAATGGATATTAGCAATACTCAACATTTTTTTCTAACCATTACTGTTATGCTGTACTGCCTAGCCAAGGTGGTCTAACCAGCAATAGTGCAACTGCGAAAAGTATTCCCAAATATCCAGGTCGGGGCCTCTCTGCCAAACCCACTTCAAGTTACCAAACAAATGCAACTACTCAGATTTTTGTAACAAATATTCTGTCTAATGGACCTTTCTGTTTCCAAGGACTCCACCATGTCTCAGATGCTACTATGTATCACTAAATTAGTATACTATAAATCCACTCTACAACTGCCTACCTTTATATCTATTTGTATTCACAGCTAGCAGTTATCAGGAATAAGGACTCGAAAACACTCACAATACTAACAATGTACTAACAATAGGCAGAAAACTAAAAATGGTCCTTTCTCATCATAAGCAAATCTGACCACTGGTCATTTCTCTATCCCATACTCTACTTTTTAGTGTGTATGGCTGAAATACAAAATGTCATGCCGGAATACCCCACCCAGTCAACGGGAAAATCTAAGAAGCAACCCTAAGCTGAGCAAGCCTTCCCTAGCCAGACACCTCTTAGGCACTATTGTTGATTATGTTAATACTTGCTCAGTGGATTGATTTAATTAAATTCAGACATCTAGCTGACTTATGGATACAGCTTAACTGTACACACTCCAAGCAATTGGGCTGTCTCGATTTCTGAACTAACTGCCTTAACTTGTGGTGTTTAACAAAGGTCCTTTTACTTTGTAAAATACAGAGATTTTCAAGTTAACTCCATAGTTTCAGATTTAAAAAGATACTTTATAAGACAGAGATAAAAGAAATATACAGTACATATTGATGTGGCTTCAAGAGATTTCTCTTCATTTATTACTACAAATCAACCCTAATAATCCACGGGGTCAATTCATAAGCTGCTCTTTTCCCCATGTTTCCAGCATTCTTGAGTTCAACATTTTAAATCACCTTTACTTTAGCTGGTATTGAAAAGTCATCAATATCACCCATTGGAGAGGATCTTTTACCTGTAAGCAGTACCATTTGCATCTAGACATTAGCTTCAGGTACACTTTACCATTAAGTGGGTTCATTATCAGTTTTTCTGATCTTGCTCCACTCTCCCTACTCCAGGAGTCCATTATATTATGCAGGAGCTTTCTCGTGGTCTCAATACTATCCTCCAGCCAGCTTCTTTCTCCCCTTCTCTCAGCCATCACACCTGTTGAGTCAAAAACAGAGAAAACCGCTCCACTGAGCATAGTAACTTCGGGGTCACAAAATTAATCCTCAACCCCAGGCAACAATAGCATACCTTTACAAAGACAAGGCAGGCCTATCAGCACAGAAAGTGCCACCAATGTTTTCTCTTTCTGTCAGTGGCTATCCTTGATTTTGCCTCAGCCAGTGCTCTTCATTCTTCATGTTCAGCAAAACCCTGGTACACATGCTTCCTAAACAGCCCTGGGGGAAAGCCTCTAAAAACCAAGCTGCTATTCAAGTCAAATGCTACCTTCGGCAGCCATCCCAAATACGACACAGCTCCCCAAGGTCTGAAATACTTGTACTTGAAAAAGAATCATACACTAAAGATTAAAACAGCAGGGGTTTCATTCAGATAGTTTGTGGTTTCACGAAAAGAATAAAAAACATTTGAAAAACGTGCAACACTCAACAAACACAAAGTACAGCAGTAAAGCAGTACCGTAGCCATCTTGCTACCCCACCCCACCCCACTCCACTCCACTCCATCTTATTCTGGAGTGGGAAGACACACTAAGCAGCAGCTTGTTTCCCGGTGCATCATGGCAGCACAGGAAAGTAAGTGGCTTGCTCAGGGTTGCACAGTATAGAAGTGGTAGCTGTGGGATTCAAATCCAGTTCTTCAGGTTTGCAGCTCCGTGTTCTTAACCACTATGCTATGGCTGCTCTCATAGTTTCTCTTACCAGCTGAGTATCAAACCCTGTTAAGCTGTTTGGGTTACTGCACACCTCAAGATCACTCTGTTAGCCTACTTTTTCTGTAGCTTGACCTAGATGGACACTGAGACATTGCTTCCTCTTCCAGATGTTCTCTCTGCTCTACACAATGTCTCTATCCCATATGGGCAGTGGCATATTTAATGAGTTACTAAATCTGATTTTTATTTAAATGATCACATTTTTTATAAGGCATACCAACACACAACTGATGTTTAGTTATGTAGCTGGGTTTCTTCTAAAGGGCTAGGGCTTGTGCCATGGCCCCCAGACTGGAACCAGCTTGAAAAATGCCATAGCTGTCAGGAATTTTGTGAGTTATCAAAAATGCTGAACGATAAGGCAAGTATAAAATATGTAATTAAATATTCAGCTATAGTACTGCTAGCATTAAATTGTCAGGCCAATGAGTTGGATTTTTTTATGCTGGACACTGCATTGGCAACTCGTAGTGTGTTTGTGTTGTTTGTTTATAGAATGGGGTCTGACCTGTTCTGGCTCCTCACTGTTTGAAACCTGGTAAGATGGGGCTTTGTAAAAGGTAAACATCCAGTATAAATTGCCCATCCTCTTAGTGTGAAGCAGTCCCTGATTAGGCTTTTTACAAAACAAGTAACATTTTACCTCTGGTAGTGTTTGTGTAATTGTGTCTAATCTGGTTGATCCCTCTGTACCTATCACACTCACATTTTATAAACCAAGTGCCTCTAAAGCACATCCCAAAGACTTCTGCAGCTAAGGCCAGACCCAAGGATCAGTTACGGGAGTGTTTATTGAATTTCTTACAAGAACACAATAATGACACACATTTAGGATATGCTACTAGTTATACAGAAGTGGAAAGCTCTGGTTCTGGACATTTTTTAGGAGAGTCTTCCTCGCCCTCCCTTAAGTGAATATTGATGCTAATGAGGTCACACAGAACAGGGAAGAGGAGGCCCCAGAGATGATCTTTCCATTTTACAAGAAATCCCCATTCTGACAACCTTTAAATGCAGCAGTTGTCTATTTTGTTTTAATTGGAGAGGAGGATATGAAGAGCATGTTTGAAAGGCAACATTAGACAGCTTATTGGAATCCCAGCAGGCTGGAAAAGGAGATGATTAAAAATGAGTGTGGGAAGAACCAAATTGTTAGTCAACCTTAATAGCTGCTGCATGATTCTTTGATTGAGCTTATGCTTCAAGCTTGCTCTAAGCTCAGTTTTTGCTACATACCTATTGACATATCCTTTGAAACAGAGATGCCACCAAGGAAATTACGTACAGTACAACAGCTGATGCTACTTCAAATATCTGCAATCTGGAAATGAGTAGCTCACCAGACCTTAAGGACATGATGGCGGAACTAAGGAGGAATATGCTGCCAATGCTTGGGGAGAGCAAATCCTTGACTACCACGTTTTCTGCCTCCTTCACTCAAATCACTTTCAAAATGGAATCTCTCTTACTTAAAACTGGATAACTGGGAAATGGAGTCAGCAGCCTTGAGGGCACAGCAATACCATTTTCATCAAGCATTTCCCAATGGGAAGCCCAGCTCAGGTTTCTTCTTGACAAAGCCACTGATTCAAAAAAGCACTTTAAAAAAACAAAAAAACAAAAAAAGTTTAGGTTCAGAAATGCTGGAGGGCATTGGGAGTGCCAGTGTGCCTGTTTTCTCTGTGAATGCACCTTGGAGCCATCAGTAAAGTATATTTTTGAAGCATGAAAATGTGCAGTAAAGCTATTCTTGGTGGTGAGAGCTCAGCTTTCTTTGTGTGTTTGCCATCATAGAATTCTTTACCCAAATTTTGGGACTGGAATAAGTTTGGTAACCCGGGAAGGTGGTTGGGGGGACAGGCACTCACAGTTGCCAGAAAACATCTTCTTTATCTTGTTATGTTTTCCATTATTTTCTGCTCAGTTATAAACAGAGAAAATGGAAGGGTGAGCATTATAGACCCCAATGGAGCTGCAGGAAGGACTGAACCTGGTAATACTTAAACAATAGAAAAATCCAGTTCACACAGGTGGAAGCTGCAAGTGAATTATTAAATAAAGCACAAATAAAGGCACAGATTACATACACAGATAAGGTACCCCATTGGTTCACCTCCTAACAAGGCTTCTACATGGTGCCTCCAATGTTTCCCTTGTTCTGCCCCTACAGCTTCAGCTGAAGTCTCTGTCTCCATGACCTTAGCTTGCCATCCACATCTGGGTTCTTGCTCAGATCATGAAACAGCTGTATTGTTCTACTTTTTTTTCCAAGCCTTAGAAACAAAAGGTGATGGCAGAGAAGGACAGTGTGGCCCACCTAGTCTGCCCCATTTCCCTACCTAATGTAAGACCGCAGAAACTAGTTGATCTGAGGCTTACCCTCTCTTCCATATTGCGAGAGTACTCTTATGTCTATCTCATGCATTTTTGAATTCCCCTACCATTTTTCCCCCACCACCTCTGCAGGGAGGCTGTTCCAAGTATCCATGACTCTTTCTGTGAAAAAGTACTTTCTCACATTACCCCTGAAACTACCTCACTCTAGCCTGATAACATGCCCCCTTGTTCTTGTACACCTTTTTTCTGAAAGATGCTACCCTCATGTACCTTGTTTATATACCTGAGGTACTTGAATGTCTCTATCATATCACCCCTCTCTCTCTCTCCTCTCCTCCAGGGCATACATACTGGGATCCTTTAGTCTTTCCTCATATGAATTTTGGTGCAGTCCTTGCACCATTTTTGTTGTCCTTCTCTGGACTGCCTCTATTTTGTCTGTCTTTCCAGAGATGCGGCCTCCAGAATTAGACACAGTACTCCAGATTAGGTCACACTAGTGAGCTGTACAGTGGCATAACCACTTCCTTTTTTCTGCTGGTGATACCTCTCCCAATTCACCCTAGCACCCCACTGGCTCTCCCCACAGCCTTCTCACATAGTTTGGTTACCTTTAGGTCACCAAATATGATTGCTTCTAGATCCCTTTCTTGATTGGTGTCTGTCAGTACCTCTCCCCCCCTATCTTGTACTCCTCCCTTGGATTTCTGTGACCCAAATGCATGATTTTGCACTTCTTTGCATTGAATCTTAGCTGCCACACTCTCGACCACTCCTCAAGCATGTTTAGGTCTTTTCTCATTTTTTCCACCCCCCCCGAATGTCGAACCTGTTGCAGATCTTAGTGTCATCTGCAAAGAGGCATACAGTACCTTCCCCTCCAGCCCCTCTGCAATGTCTCTTATGAAGACATTAAAGAGGACTGGCCCCAGCACAGATCCCTGTGGCACCCTGCTGGTCACTCCCCCTCCTCAGATAGAATGCCATTTACCACCACTCTCTGTGTCCTGTCACTCAACCAGTTTCTGACCCAGTTTACCACCTTGGAGCCCACTCCCAGGCTGTCCAACTTATTTATCAAGCCTTGCCCCAATAATATAGCAGTTTGACTCAACAGGCCCCTTCTTCTCCAGCTGATTCCAGTTTCTGAGTACAAAACATATATGTTATGCAAATATATTGTGAAAAGAGATTCCAGCCATATTGGTCCTTGGAAAACAGGAAATGATGGAAAGTAAGATACCTTTTATTGGACCAACAAGTGTCTTGTACAAAGATGGAATTATACACAAGCTTTTGGGGCCACACAGGTCCCTTCTTCAGGTGAATAGCACAACTGAGCAACATAAACAGCATATATAGCTACTGCAGAGCACTTTAAAAAATAGCAGTAAGTGAAGTAGGAAAGAGATAAAAGGAGACTACAGATAAAAAGTCTATAAAAGATGCAAAGTAAAGAAATGAGTGAGAAAATGGGGAGGGGGGACTGGTCAGTAGGAGATGAAAGGCGCTAGAAGGGGAAAATAAAGGACCAGACAGGAACACAAATAAGAAAGATCTGAGATCAGAGATAGGCTTGTAAGGGTAGAATGGGCAGGAGAAGCCTAAGAAATGAATGGGAGTCAAGACATTAGAGGAAACAAAAGAACAAAGGCCCAGATAAAACAGAGCATTCGGTAGTATACACAATAGGTGTGAAAACAATCAGGGAGTTGACAGGACAGAGCTGAAGAGTTAAAAAAAAAAACAGATTAGGCAGGAAGTAAGAAAAAACAATAACAAGAGAAATACAGAACCAAAGTATGAAAAATAATGTCATGATTTAGTCCACAATAAAGAGAATTACAGTTTACCATAGTGTGCCACAAACCCGATGTCCCGATTCAGTCCAGAAAGGTTAGATTTAAATTGTTTAATATATTTCAATTTCCATGTCCTTCTGTCCTGTGCTTCCTTTCATCTCCTACTGACCAGTCCCCTCTTCCCCATTTGTCTCACTTATTTCTTTACTTTGCATCTTATATAGACTTTTTATCTCTAGTCCCCTTTTATCTCTTTCCTACTTACTTCCTACTAATTTTTAAATTGCTCCACAGTAGTTATATATATATATATATATATATATATATACATATATATATATATATATATATATATATATATATATACTGCTTATGTTGCTCAGTTGTACTATTCACCTGAGGAAGGGACCTGTGTGGCCCTGAAAGCTTGTGTATAATTCCATCTTTGTACAAGACACTTGTTGGTCCACTAAAAGGTATCTTGCCTTCCATCATTTCCTGTTATATAAATATACAAACTAAATACACTTTGATCTGACTCAATGGCACAACAGGAAGCTTACTCCTTAGAATGGTAGGGCCTGAGTAACATGGCAGTTGTGACACACAGAGCTTGGGGGGGGGGGCATCTCTAGCTGCCATTCCTGTACCTACTGGTGGCAAATTTATGAGCCACATTGACATTCAAATTGGATAGACTCATTGGTGTCAGCCCTGTTGGCCAATAGAGTTGGATGTAGGCATAGCAATCCAGATATTATGGGGATGGGGTAGGCCGATCTATGGGAAAAAGTTCCATGTCATAAAGGTGAAAACAAAACAGTGAATACAAAAAACTGTGACTCCAAAACAGCACATGTGCAAACAGCGAGTGCACATAACAGTGATCTCTCTAACAGCGAAAACAGTGCCAAAAATAACTTTCTACATGGGACTTTGCCCCTGCATACCCCTTTGCGAGAGTCTTTGCCCCCTGCACCCCCCATAACAAATATAAAAAACACCACATGGGACACAACTTGGGGATGGGGAGAAATTCAGGAGGGGGGATATTCACCAGAGGGAAGCAATTCAGGGAGGAGAAGAAAATCAGAAAAGGGGAGTGATTTCAAACCCCAACTCTGAGGGGGGGGCGGAACTGGAGGGAGGGGTGGGTGATAAGAGATGCAAAGCCCAGCACAGCACTTAAAAATTATAATAAAAAAAAAAAAAAAAAACACATTAGAAACAGCCAGTTTCAAACCCAGGTCTGGATAAACTAGCAGACACACATCTGATATCTTTAACCACTAGGCTATGCTAGCAGCTTAACAACTCATTACACAGCAGCCCATTTCACTACTCAGCAGCACTGCATTCCTGAACTGCCTCACTGAATAATACCACTCGCTGTAAAAAACATGTTGCTGAAAAGATATTTGCACTCTTGCAGTCACTATAATTGACTCACCCAAATTGATTTGCCGTTTTGACATGATACCAAGAAAACTTATCCTTTCATCAAGACACTGGATAATGCCCCAGGCCCAACTCAATGCAGAATCTAAATCCAGTCTAGCTGGTCATTCAGCAAACTTCACAGACTGAGGTAAGGCACTGGTAACACTGAGGGTAGGTAGCCCCAGTTCTGAATGGGGCCTGCCACAAATAAATAGTAAAACTTTAACTATGAAAATGCCTGTGCCTTCTGTCAAAATAATCATGAATTTCCTCTGTATGCATCTGTTTTCTCCACAGTAACTTTATGAGCATGTACCTCATAGGACTGCATTGTGACCAAAACACTTTGTACCCTACTTGTACCAAGGGACCTCTATGAAAATAAGATCTTTCATCATATGAGTATTCTAGCAAACTGAATGATGCAAATTCCAAATATATATATATATATATATTCATTCTGTAGTGATTTGCATATGCAGCCCATGATGCTTTGCGTTGTGGAGGCATGTGTGATTTTGTATTTCTTTGAAACCTGGCTTCCCGGCCAAATGCCCTTTGGGATAACCATTACCTCAGTGCTTGCACACAGAGGTTCTTTGTCATTATATATATATATATATATATATATATATATATATATACACACACACACACACACACACACACACACACACACACACATACTGTATATATATATATATATATATATATTAAGGTTTTCTAGGGTGATATAGGCAGAAGTAGATCATGGGGACCATCAAGACTGCCCACCCACTTCTCAGTGGTGGCGAATGAACACACAAAAATCAATCACTCCATCAATCAATACATGAATGAATGAATGAATAAATGTTTAAATATATAAACTCACACACACACAAATGAATAAACAAATAAACATACATAAACAACATGAACAAACACACAAATGAATGAATACATAAATTAATAAAATAATGCACATTTTGTGTTTCAGGTCTTGATTTAATTAAGTCTTTGGGGATGTTTTGTCTTCTATGGAAAAGAAAGTTGCTTGAACTACTGTATGACAGTGTTCTTAAAAAATGCTAATTTCTACCGATGTTATTGAGGATGATTGATTAGCTGCACATGGTTTGTACTTTTGCAGTAACATCAATCAGCTAAACATGAGTAGCTTATGATGGGTTTGCGTTACTGTAAATCATTGCTAATCCCTTCTAAGTAATATTTCAAAATCAGCTTCCGCAGACTCAATGTTCCTTAAGGCTTTATGTTTATGCATCCTCTAAAAATGATGCATTACTTATTCTCATTACTGGCATTGTAGAAATAATGTTGACCTAGGTTGCACTAATTCATGGCTACTTGGGATGGAAAAGCACAGACAAAGTGCTCTACAAATTACAAGAGACATTTCTGATAAAAGAATAAAACTATTTGTTATTTATTGCCTGCAGTTAATGCTCAGTACTTTTTCATTATGTACTGGCCATAATATAAAGTTGGAGCATCATAGCAACCGCTTAGCAACCACTTTGCTAAGCGGAGCTACACTGGGAAACCACAAAAAGTCTATGTAAGTTTACATTAAAAATGAAATAAACAATAAAAAAAAAACTCCCTGTACTATTTTAAAGGATCCATGTTGCATAAATGGAATACGTAACAGGGATCTTGTGGAATACATGATTTATTTTCACTCAAGCTGTTTGACCTTGGGCACATCACCTTACACCACTCATGAGGTTACCCAATGTTAAACAGCTCTTGTGAAAATTAATCATGTATTCCACAGGGCCCTATTACATATCCCTCATGTATGTATGTATGTATACATGTTTGTATTTGTTTGTTTATTTATATTTTCAAATTGGTAACCAGGAAAGACACATCGATACAAGGCTTGTTTCCAGGTGTGACCCAAGGTAAAGGGAACAGAAGAAGGCAGAAGTACAAAATATTAATAGAAGTACATTAGTGCAAAAATTGTTTACTAAAATAGATCCAAGAATTGGCACAAAAATAAACTGTGATCACAGCACATAAAGGAATCCCTGTACAAGTGCAGACAAATATCAACAAGGCACCGCATGCAAAAAACAAGCATTTGTCAATGCCGAATGTTGGCTTGCTGGCATTGGCATTGGTAGTGCAGGAGTAAGAGTGATGCATAATAGGCATGGCAGTGAAGTATTGCATTAACACCAACCCCCCCCACCAGAGACTGAAAGGCATTGGGGGTGTGCCTTAGGGTTATTAGCCATAACACTTATGCCATTGCACCTCACCCCATGCTGCAGACAACAACAGGTGTTGTGGTGTGCCTTGGGGTCTTCATCCCTTCGTTCACCTAAATCCATAAGGAAATAAGCTGAGATGGATGCAGTATAGGAGAATGGGGTGAACATTAAGGCTGAAGACACCAAGGCACACCTCAATGCCTATCAATGGCTGCAGGGTGGGGAGTGTGGGTGGAATGCCACGAACATTATAGCTGATGAACCCAAGTCACACCCCCGACGCCTGTCAGTCTGTACAGGGTGGGATGTTATGGTTGGAAACCCTAACACCCCAGGTGTTTGTTGGTATTTTCACTCCAAATTTTCAACATGAGTTTTTTGGGACCCCATCTCATGGGCAGTGGCAGTATAATTTCGTTATTCAATCCTGAAAGGTGATTTCTCATAGTGACTGCGCCATTCTACGACACAGATGTGGAAACACATTTTGGGCAGGATGTGAAAAATGACAGCTGTACTGTTCATGAGGAGGTGTGAAAAATGCCAATGTTGAAAATCTGGAGTGAAAATATGAAAAACTAGCGAAGTTAAGAGCATGCATAGAAACTACACAATGCATGCCCATAATGCAATCATTTTTTGGAATTTTTCCACCAGATTTTCAACCTGGGCATTTTGGGACCTCCCCTCATGAACAGTGACACTGTAATTGTGTTAATCTGTCCCAAAAGTTGATTTCAAACAGAGACTGCAAAAACACATTTTGGGCAGGATGTGAAAAATGACAGCTGTACTATTCATAAGGAGGTGTGAAAAAATGGCAATGTTGAAAATCTGTAGTAAAAATATAAAACAATGGTGAAGTTACGAACGTGCATAGAAACTGTGCAACACACGCTTGTAACGCAGTCATTGTTTGGAACTTCTTCATCAAATTTGCAACATAGGCTTTTTGGTACCTCCACTCATGAACAGTGGCACTGTCATTTTGTTAATCGGTCCCAAAAGGTGATTCCTCACAGCAACTATAAAAATCACCTTTCGGGACTGAGAAACTATATGACAGTGCCAGTGTTGAAAAGGTGGGGTCCCAAAATTCCACAAAATGGCTGAGATATCAACCTAAGTTGAAACCCCCCCCCATTGAGTCCCATTATATGGCTTAACTTAACATAGAAACATAGAATTTGACGGCAGATAAGGACCGCATGGCCCACCTAGTCTTCCCATTTCCTTACCTAACGGATAAGCTGCAGATCCTAGTTAACCAACAGCCTACTTCCTCCTACCCCCCTTATGAACTGCCTTATGTCTGTCCAATGCATTCTTGAATTCCCCCACTGTTTTTGACTCTACGACCTCCTCCAGAAGGCTGTTCCATGTATCTACAACCCTCTCTGTGAAGAAATACTTCCTCACATTACCTCTGAGAGCTGCTCCTTCTATCTTCAAATTGTGTCCCCTTGTTCTTGCACATCTCTTTTCTGAAAGATGCTACCTCTTGGACTTTGTTGATTCCCTTGAGGTATTTGAAAGTTTCTATCATGTCCCCTCTCCCTCCTTTCCTCGAGGCTATACATCTTAAGCTCCTTTAGTCTTTCTTCATATGTCTTCTGGTGCAGACACTGCACCATTTTGGTTGCCCTCCTCTGGACAGCCTCCACCCTGTCTATGTCTTTGTGGAGATGGGGTCTCCAGAACTGTACCCAGTACTCCAGATGTGGTCTTACCAACTGTCTGTACAGAGGGCCAACAACTTCCTGTTTTCTACTGGTGATTCCTCTCCCTATGCATCCCAGTATCCCCCCAGCCCTCCTAACTGCCTTCTCACATTGCTGGCCCACTTTTAGGTCATCTGATATGACTACCCCCAGGTCCCTTTCCATTTTTGTTGTTGTCAGTGTCTCACCCCCCATTGTGCACTCTTCCCCTGGGCTTTTGTTTCCCAGGTACATTACTTTGCACTTCTTTGCATTGAATCTAAGCCACCATACATCTGACCATTCCTCCAACCTTCCTAAGTCCCTTTTCATCCTTTCCACCCCACCTTGCTTATCAGCCCTGTTGCAGATCTTTGTGTCATCTGCAAAGAGACATACTTTCCCTTCTAGTCCCTTTGTAATGTCACTTATAAAGACATTAAAAAGGACCGGCCCTAGTACTGAACTGTGCGGTACCCCACTAGTAACTCTCCTTTCTTCACTGTGGACTCCATTTACTATTACCTGCTGTGTCCTGTTTTGTCCAGCTAGTGTTTTACCCAGGTTACCACCCTGGAACCCACTCCCAGGCTGGCTAATTTGTTTATTAATCTTTTGTGCGGGACTGTGTCAAATGCCTTGCTAAAGTCTAGGTAGACCATGTCCACAGCCCCTCCCTGGTCTACTACTTTGGTCACCCAGTCAAAGAAATCAATTAGATTTTTCTGACATGACCCTTCCTGCTGTGAATCAATGCTGCCTTGGGCCCTGTGCCCCACTGGCCTCTAGGTACTCAACAGTTCTTTCCTTCAGCAGTGGTTCCATCATTTTCCCTACCACTGAGGTCAAACTGACAGGTCTGTAGTTTCCTGCCTCTGTCCTTCTCCCACTTTTGTGAAGCGGAATCACATCTGCCCTCCTCCAGTCCTCAGGTACCACACCATCCTCCCATGATTTATTAAAAAGGGTAGTCAGTGGTGTTACTAGTTCTTTCCTTAGTTCTTTTAGAATTCTGGGGTGAATCCCATTAGGCCCCATTGCTTTATCCACCTTCAGTTTTAAGACTTCTTTCAGAACCCTTTCTTCTGTGAAAGGACTAATATCAACCCCCTATCCAGAGTGCTTCTGTTGACTGGATTAGGTATCTCCCCCTGCTTTTCCATTGTGATTACTGAACAGAAGTATTCGTTCTGTATCCCTGCTTTTTCACTGTCGCTCTCTGCCCAACCACCTTCCTCTTTATTCAGCCTCAGTATCCCTGCCTTAGTCTTTCTTTGCTACCTAATGTACCTATAAAAGGTTTTATCCCCCTTCTTAACCGAGTTGGCTATCTTTTCCTTGGTTTGGACCTTTGCTATTCTGACTGTCTTCCCCACTTCCTTCTGCTTTAACTGGTACAGTTCTCTGTCCTGCTCCTTCTGTGTTTCCTTATACTTCCTGAATGCTATCTTTTTCTCCCTTACCTTCCCCGCTACTTCTTTTGAGAACCATAGAGGTTTCTTCTTTCGTTTTGATTTGTTTATTTGCTTCACACAAAGGCTTGTTGCCTCTGTGATGGCGGTTTTAATGTTTCCCCATTGTTGCTCCACCCCACCTTCTTGCCTGTTTGCTAGTGCTTTTCTGAGGCACTCTCCCATTTTGACAAAATCAGCCCTCCTGAAGTCCAGTACCTTCACTTTTGTGATGCTTGACTCTACAGCTAAGTTTATCGTGAACCACACTTTTTGGTGGTCTCTTGTTCCCAGATGGCTACCCACTTCAAGATCAGAGATCCTCTCTCTCTGTCCCCATTTGAGAGTACCAGGTCTAAGATTGCTCCCTCCCGAGTGGGTTCCAAAACTAGCTGTCTGAGACATGCCCCCTGTAGGGCATCGAGAATGACCCTGCTCTCGGATGTGGCTGCAGCAAAGGTGCTCCAGTTAACATCTGACATATTCAGGTCCCCCATTAGCAATACCTCCCCTTTCTCTGCCATCCCAAGGATGCCTTCTATCATTTCCTTGTCTATTTCCTCCCCCTGAGATGGGGGTCTGTATACAACCCCTGTGCAGATTTTGGAGCCATTACCAGTCTCCAGGGTGAGCCACAGTGCCTCCTCTCCTCCCTGTTTATCCTTTAGTTCTGTTGCTTTGATCCCTTCTCATACTTAGAGAGCTACTCCTCCTCCTCCTCTTCTTCCCTCCCTGTCCCTCCTGTAGATTGTGTACCTTGGTATGTTGACATCCCAGTCATGGTCCTCTGTGTACCATGTTTCTGTGACTGTCATGATATCCAGGCATCCCTCTTCCATCAAAGCCACCATTTCGGGGAGCTTTTTACCTAGACTGTGGGCATTGGTACTCATTGCTCTCCATTTTTTTATGGCTTTATTTCTTTTTGTCCCATCCCTGTCCTTACTGCCTTTGTCTTTTTCTCCATTTACCCCTGCCCTTTTCCCTATCGACTGCTCTATCTTGGTGTTTACCTCACTAACTACCCTGAGTTTTGGGGGGGCTAGGATTTCCCTTCTCCTTTTCAGTGCCTCCCCCCTTAGCTAGTTTAAATGCTTGCCAATGAAGCATTTAAACCTATCACCTAGGATCCTGGTTCCCCTCCTGGATAGATGCAGACCATCACGCCTGTATAGGCCTGCATCCCTCCAGGTGGAGCCCAAGTCCCCAGTGAAGCCAAATCCCTGAGCTCTGCACCAGTTTTTCAACCAGTAATTGAATCCCATGGTGTGGAGTACCCTAGCCTCATCCATGCCATAGACAGGTAGCACTTCCGAGAAAGTTACTGTGTGTGCTACTTGTCTAAGACCCCTCCCCAACTCCACAAACTCCTGTTGCACTGCTCTGATCCCATTCTCAGCCAGGTCATTCGTCCCTAGGTGGATAATGACATCCAGATCCCTCCCCCTTGCAGCTGCTCCCACGATCCTGAAGATTCGTTTCCTGTCCCTTCAAGCCAACTTCGATTCTTCTTTTTGCGGTTTGGCTTTGAAGAGTGCAGATGTGTCCTGGTTCACAGAAGATGGCAGCACCTGACCTCCAGAGGTAAGTATGGGGTGAGGAGGGTATGGCGAGGTGGGTGTGTAGAGGGAGGGTTGGGATGGGATGGGGAGGGGGATGGTGAGACAGTGATGGACTGTTTCCTTTTTTACAGGTACAAAAAAAAAACAGCGAAGGATGGTTTTCTTCTTTCACATGGAAAACATTTTTTTATTAATGTGGGCACACTGAGGTGGGTTCCCAGTGTGCCACAACAGTGAGGGGGCATGCCAAGATGGGGATTGGGCACCCCAATGTTGGCAAATCATTTAGAGGGGTTTGGGGGGGAAGGGACTCATCCGACACTGGGAGTGGGCATCTCGGTGTCGGAAGAAAATTTAAAAAAATTCTGCACACTGGGTGGGCTCCCAGTGTGCCACATTAATGGGGGGAAGGGTGATACATGCCAACACAGGGATTGGGCACCTTGATGTTGGCTTTTCTGGAGTGTGTGTTGGGCAGCATGAACCGCCATGTCTCGGCACACTGGGGTGGACTCTCAGTGTGCCACATGTAATGGGGGGGGGGAATACATGCCGATGCAGGGATTAGGTACCCCCAATGTCGGCTTTTTGGGAGTCTGTGGTGGGTAGCAGGAGCCACCATGTTTCAACACTGGAGTGGGCTCCCAGTGTGCCACATTTATGCCATTTCATAAGTTGCTCGTAACTCCTTCCATGCGCATTACTGTGCACTGTAATGTGCATGTCCAGAGTCTTGTCATCTGCTGCTGCAATGTCAAAACTGCACCTGATTGCAGCAGCAGATTTCTTTAACGTTTTTGGCTCTCTTTGAAGTCTACTGTCATCGTCAGCATGCTCACTGATTGGCAGATGAGGGATGCACCTACTAAAGTGTCCCCTTCATTGGCCACAACACTGACACACCTTTGAAATGTGCTACTACCACAAGTTGTTGCTTGCGCATGCATGCAAGCCAACATAAAAATCAGTTACCTTATCAGATGTAATGGATGTAATATTGAAAGGAGGAAAAGAGTCCTGTTTCATAAAATGGTGATGTATGTAATATCTGGTCTTTATTCTGCTCAGCTGTCTTAAGTCAGAACATCTCTTCAGGATAAAGTCCCAACTAGTTCCCTGCATTCTAGAAATACAGTGTTACTGGCTATCTCTCCCTCTCTCTAAACCAGGGTTTCTCAAATAAGGCCTCTGCGGCCGCGTGCAGTCACCAGCACATTTTTCTGTGGACACAGAGCTCTTTAGAGCACTAATTACAGAGGCAATGAAATGGACACATTTTTACCTTTGCAAAAACACAGGAGATGCATTTCAAGTGAAAGTACATCAGTGACTTGATTAAACGTGAGCTTTGTGAACATAAATTTGCTATATAAGGGGTTCTGGGTGAAAAAATAAGGACTGAGGCCACCAGTATGTTCTGGTGGCTGCACTTTGAGGTCCATTCAGGATCTGAGGCTTGCAAACCACTGCTCTAGGCTGTCATGGTTATGGCACCATGCTTCTTCCATTGTTGGCCATACCATCGGGAATTGTTTACTCATGTATGTTTGTCATGCAACTAATGTTGTGGCCTTCTGTCATGCTCTTAAAACTCGCTCACTTAACCTTTTTAGAAATGATGTTATAATCTGATTTATTGTATGCTGTTATTTTGATTTTTATTGTTATATAATGTAATTTCTTTTGTAAGTTTTACTTGTACAGCACTCTGCTACTCTGTTTCCATGTGCTTTAAATAGAGAATAAAGTATGCATTAGTGTGCGTAACGTGAAGTTTACACACACCTGAGGGGTTAGATGCTCATAAACCCCGAGAGTGAAGCTCGAGGGGTTTATGTCAGCATCTAACCCCAAGGGTGTGTGTAATCTTTAAGTTTAAACACACTAACCCATATTTTATTTTATATGATTGCTGGGTTTCCCTTTTTCACCTCAGCAATTATATAAAATGAAGACCTTGTAATGCAGTTGTGATTTAGCTTAGTGTTAGTGGGTTCCCAAATGGGAATCCGTCCGTGTCTTTTAAAAATGGCTCACCTCTGCCTGAGTGTCTTCCACATCTTTGAGAATAAGCTTTATTAAGCCTGCTGATGAGCCCAATAGATCTTATCACCGAGTTCTTCTGGCGGTGCAGTTTTTGGGAACACGGAAGTGGCGAGTGGTCAGGAACAGTCACGCTGCTCCATGGGCATGCGCACAGTGAGGGAAACCATGCACGTGTTTGCTGTTATAATGCTCCTTTATAATGGCAAATTATGCCACGGTTTCCCTGTGGGAAAAAGGGGAAGCCAGTTATTATAAATGCATAAATCAGTAACAGAGAATGCATTTGGGATACAGTTGGCAATGACATTCCCCCAACTATGGGAATAGGAATGGCTGAGGCTAATCGTATGTTGTGTATTTTTTAACTCATTCAGTAAACTTGCTGTTGTGCAACATGAGTGCATTTTCTCCTGCACTGGAGGCAACCATTGTTAGTCCTTGATCTCTGCAGAAATAAATAGGCACTGGCTTTGGACTAGCAAAAGGGGTGGCCCTTGATGGGCTGTCTAATTGTTTGCAATCCTGAATGCTTTCTATGTTCCTATGAAGCTATAACACATTTGTGTAAATGCTCTTTCCCTCTGACCTGTCCTTTTTCCTCTCTGCAATGCTTAGTTATACAAAAGTTATCAGTACTGCAGTATATTGCATGGTATATGTGGCCACAAATGTGGTGTGGCAATGCGTTAGCACCTCAATAAGTAAGCAATAAGACACTCCATGGTGTGAATTGAACAGATATTACCGCACGCCCAGGGGTGTAGTGTGGCCGAGTGCCTTCGGTCCCTGGAAGTGCGGTAATATCTCTTCAATGCACACCCCAGAGTGTCTTGTGCTTATAAAATGGGCTAATTTTTGTTTTATAAAATCAAATGTTTACACAAATCAACTTATATATATATATATATATATATATATATACACACACACACACACACACACACACACACACACACACATATGGCTATCATTATCAGTATGTCTGATAAAATAGTCTTTCTGCCAGGTATTAAATGACATCATTAAGTTTTCTACTGTGCTTTATTCACAGGCTGCTAGCCAGGCCCCTCCCGCATTAAAGCCTGAATGATGGCGGTACATACAGCATGCGAAAAAAATGATATTTAGGCTATAAGGGCACCTCCTGGTATAGACAAAAAATAGCATGCACAGAAGTGTCCTTTACAAGCCGGTCCAACTGTACTTAGATTTAATCTATTTATTTATTTTTATTTAATAACACATGGAGATGGGACAGCTATTGGCATCAGAGACAGAGGGAGGAGAGATCAATCAATCAATCAATCAAATCTTTATTTATCCAGGTGGGCACCATTGAGCAAGCTCATTTACAAGGTGGACCTGCGTTACACATGGTCGTAAAGAAAACAGATAACATAATTGGCAGAGATACAAAAATAAGACAAAGTACAAACATTGATGTAAAGACAGTAATAAATGTGTTCAGTGGAACAGGCACATTAAATATCTATCCTAACTTTGAGAATTAATCAGTACATTGAACCCAGATAGGAGATAAATCCATATTGGGACTCAGAGAGGGGAGAATTAGGGATGGCCAGCTATGGCACCAGGAGACACCAGTGGCCAAGCTCACAGCAAGGTGGTTCGAGGCTCATAGAGGTGGGATAATTAGCGAAGAGCATGTTATGGTACAGAGAGGTGACAGACGCCCAGAGGCAACGAGCGGCATCCTAGCAGTAGTCCCGGAGGAATTTGGAGCTTGAGGAGCGCAAGCTACTCTGGACAATTACAGGTAGCAGTTTCAGAGGCACCACCATGGATATACCTGATCATGCGGCGACTATCCTTGGAGGACTTAGGGGGTCAGTGGGCATAGGAGAGGAGAAATCAGCGCAAGAGTAGGATGATGAGAGGAAGAGATGCTGTGGGAGTGGAACATGATTGGCATCTCAAGGAAGATAAAACAGTTGATTCAGATGTTTTTTTTCCTCGTGTGATAACTGTAGGGCTGAAAATGTGCTTTTAACAAAACCTAGTGCTACGTTTATTTGACCGATCATTTCTTTGCCGGGTGTGCTGGTAAGAACTAAAAAAAAATTATTAGCTACCTTTCTGTAGCATCTGTTCACTTGTATATGTGGCCGAAAATAAAGCAAAATGAAGTAGGAGTGAGTAAGTGGTGGTGTGAATACTGAGAGAGCTAGGATGACAGATAATCAAGGATCACAAGGGCGAAGCGTGAGGTTGATTATTCAAAGGGGGGAACTGCAGTAATGGCTTTGGGGCCACATGGCAACTGCCCCCAACACTCACAGTAATAGAAATTGAAGCCATCTACATTTTACAAGGCATGCTGCCAAGTGTGGGTTTTGTGTAGAATGCTGTCATCGGGTTTAGCAGTGCAAGAACCGGGGCAGTGAATAAGACAACAAGCCAACTGGCGAGCAGAAAGCTGTTGCACGGCAGGAGAAACCAAAACAGTAAGTAAAAAAAAAACAAACAAAAAAAAAACGCCTAATCTGCAAGTCTTTTCATGTGCATATGTGGTTTTTTTGAATCCTTTCTGAGTGGAAGTCTAGGTCCAGTGGTGAAATGGAGGGCATCATGCAAGGTGTGATGACACGGGGGGGGGGGACACAAATTGCAGTGTGTCTGCCAATGGTTGGGTTAACTTTCCCTTGCTAAGACAGAAATAAAATGGCAGAATTTGAAAATCCAGCATTCTAATGGTTCACTGATTTATTTATTTTTTTTTTTTACAATGCGGTCCTGCTTTTGAGTACTTGTTATTACCTATGCATCTAACGGATTTGATGCACAGGTAATAACCAATCAGAAAGTAGGATTTTCTCTCCCCAATTTATAACATGTATTTACAGCTACAAACACCACGTTATACACCACTATATATATATATATATATATATTTATTTATAAAATAGGTAGGAAAAATGATCTCTGCTGGTTGGTTGAAACACATCACATGACCGTGCATATATCAGAGCACAATCGCACATCTGCAAGTTCACCCACCTCCAAAACAATTTTGCCATTTTATAAGATAGATAACCCACTCTAGGGTGTGCAGTCACACTCTGATACATGCACGCCTTGGGTGGTTGATGCACTCGGCCTGCAGCCTCATGCATAACAGCGCACACCAAGGCATGCATATATTAGAGTATGACTGCACACCTTAGAGTGGGTTATGTATGACATATCAAAACATCTTGAGTGCATTGTTAGGCATGGGGCCCTAAGCCAAGTGTTTCATGTACCCAGGAAGTGATGATATCCCATGATATACCATACCCTTGAGTGCATTATTGCTACTATGAACTGCATTAAAGTTTTATCAATAAAAGATAAACAAAAAAACCTTTTAAACCTTTAAAAATGAATTTTTTGGGGGTATTGGAGGAGTACCTTTTAAGAAAATAGTTATTGGATGGTAGTGGGCAGCAGGTGGTGCTGTTGTAATGCTGTTGTAATGAAATTAGTGCTGTTGTAATTGGAGCTCATAGACAAGGTGGGACTCCTATGATGGTGGGAACTCTGTTACCACTACTCCTGGATGTGAACTGTGATCTCTGGGCCTATCTTCCTATTTGGAGTAAGTTCTTTACAGTTTGTTGCTTTTTTTTTTCTACTGTATTTTTTGTTTGGTAGGTAATTATGAGAGCCTTGAGAGGTGTTGATGTGTGGCACAAGCTGAGCGACCATTGTGTTGTTCCATTGGGGAGGGGGGTTCTGAAAAGATTATATTGACCATTGGTGCTTAATGGCATTTACTTTTGTACCAAATGAGCATGTTAAATGCCATGACTGACAGCTTTTTTTCTTTCAAGAAATGAAATGCACACTACTAAGGTGGCTTTCCCACTTCTCTTACATTTTGCTGCTGCTGGAAATGTATGGTGGACTGTGTGAGGTTTGAGTGGCAGTTCACATGGTTGTGTGATTGATTTTATTAGGTTAGTTTTGTTTTGTAGATGCTGCAGTCAGCAGCAGTGTAGTTTGTAGAAGATGGGTCCTCTATAGGGTGCACAACAGTTTGATGTGAAGTAGCCTGTTGTGGTCAGCAAATCAGGGCAGTGGTGGAGCGATCTGCAGTGCTGGAAAAAAGGTGTTGCCAGATCTTTTTTAAAACCATGATTATGTGATCAGACCTACTCATGGCTGAGATGAGTTCTCAGTCAGTCAGGTTGCTGCATTTTCAGCAACCAGTTCATAATTGTTATAAAATAACTGGGGATAGTTTTTTTTCCCTAAGGGAAATCGGTTTATAATTCATCATTATGAACACACACCCAATTTCCCTTATGTGAATTCCTCAGCAGCAGCTCTTCCTTCGCTCAGTGCCAGTCCTTCGCACCGGACGCAGCCCTCATCAGTAAGTTTAAACAAACAAAGAAAAAGAAGTAAAGGGGCACTTCAGCCTATAAAATTAACAAGCTCAAGAAAATAAATAAATAAAAGTAAGGGAAACCTTTCCCTTCAGCAGCCGCTTTCTGACTGCATGAATATGCCAAAACCTGACCAGACTGCACAGGGAGGATATCTTTTTATTTTATATAGTTGCTGTGGCAAAAAAATGATCCCCAGCATTTATATAAACTACAACATGGGGTGGTGTGTTTAACTCAAGATTTTACACACACCCCTCAGTGTTGGATGCTTAAATAAACCCCTCGAGCTTCGCTCTCAGGGTTTAGGTAGCATCCAATACCTCGGGGTGTATATAAAATCTCGTTAAACACACCATCCCATGCATGATTCTGTATTTTATTATGCAAATAAAAGGATGGCCTGTAAGATACAGCAACTCATTTCCCTTGAGTTCCTTTTATAAGGCAAGGTACAAAGAGTGCTTTGTTTGTAAAGAGAAGCACAATCTGACATGCAAGTGCTAGTTTCACAAGATGCAGACATGCAAGTTACTTACACAGAACAAGAAAGTTCATGGCAGTAGTGGAGAACATTTACACATAGAAACATAGAAACTTAGATGTTGATGGCAGATAAGGACTGCAAGGCCCATTCAGTCTGCCCATTTTTTCTACCTTATGAATGTGCCATAGGCCTTTACTCTGTCAATGGCCTATCTATTCATACTCATCTGTATTGCTCCCTTATGCCTATCCCATGCCTGTTTGAAGCCCTGCACTGTATTCATATCCTTCACTTCCTGAGATGGGTCATTCCATGCATCCACCACCCTTTCTGTGAAAAGGAACTTCCTCACATTACCCCTTAATCGGCCTCCCTCTAATCTCATGCTTTGTCCTCTTGTCCTGCTATTTTTCTTATATTGAAACATGTAAGACTCTCACCTTGTTAATGCTCTTAAGATGTTTGAATGTTTCGATCATATCACCTCTCTGTCCTCATATGTTTTCTGATGCAGTCCCTGCACCATTTTGGTTGCCCTTCTCTAGACTGCCTCCATTTTGTTAATGTCCTTGTGCAGGTATTACTGATAATTGAGTGAGGGACGAGGATGCCTTACTGATCAGTAAGTATTAGGGGTCTGTAAAGTTGTAGAGGATCAGATGGAAGTGTACTGTACAAAGTGAGGTCTCACTTGCCTCTAGGTATTTGGTTTTACTTGGATTTAAATGGAGCTCAGTAAGACACTTTGATCCCATATTTAAATCATTAGCACATTGTTAACAGACTTAGCACCATACTAATGGGACATAGCGCTCCTGATAGCTTGTTCACATGCCTTGTGCTATATCCAAAGGTACACTTAGTGTGTGTACACAAAATACACCACTACATCCATGCAAATGTGGTAAATCCCTTGCATACAGGCCATAGTGGTCTATCAAACAAGTTTTGGAAACACTAGAAGGCTACTATTATAGTCCTGTTTACTGCTTTCAAAACCCTAGTGAATACACACAGTGGTTCTCAACCCCACCCCTGCACCACAGGTGCCTGTGGAAAGAAACAAACTACCTCCACCCACCCACTGATCCCTAATATAATGCAATGCTCTGGTGCTAGTGGCTATAGACTACATTAAAAATTTGGGGTAAAAATGTGAAAAACAACTAAGTTATGTAGACACATTGAATTGTTCCGTTTACTCATAACTGTATTTTTGCAGATTTTGGTCCCCAATGTTCAGCATATCTCTTGTGTTTGCCCAGCTCCTAAACATGGCAGGTATAATTTTTCAAATCCCCTCTGAAACCTGTTTTTGTAGTTGCACTGTGAAATCTGCTTTCAGAAAAGATTTAAAAAATTCCACCGGTCTTCATCATAAGATCAGGTCATAAAAAGACTTGAAAATTTGGGGTCAAAATGTGACAGCCCACTGAAAATTAGATATTGCCTCTCAGCTGGCTTATTATGGGTAAATGCAATCTAAAAATGGGTAAAACCAGGACACCACTGAAAATGTGATATTGTACCTCATCTGGTCTATCCTGGGTAAATATATAATAAAAATGTGTATAAGCAAGACCCGGTACAGCAGCAAGCGGTGAACATTTGGCATAGACAAACACTTTTGATATTTGGTCTGAAATTCCATGTTGATGCAAAGAATAGAAGTTGTGTCCCCAGTGGTCTCTAAACAAGACTGTTCCCATATAGACTGCATTAGTACTGATTTTGTTTCTTCAAGGGATTCTTCTGTGTGGGATTTTATATTGCAGACTAAATATATTACAGCTTTCTGTGATCCAGCTCCCAAGAAGCTGTTGTTGAATTAAAAGATTTACCAGCCAGATTCTTTTTTGCTGAATGTTTAATCAACTTCTAAGCTATATCTGCTATTTCCCAAAATTCATTGTTATAATGCAATTACTTCAAAAAATAGAACCCCAGTAATTAATCAGTCTTGCATTTTAAAGTGTTTCAAAGGGTTTGTTTTGCTCAAATCCTACTGGAAATCCAAATGCAGTTTTCTGAGCTGCAAGCAATATTTTGAAACACTTCCTCTGCAAGCAAAACAAGCATTTGTCAATGCCGAATGCTGTCTTGCTGGCATTGGCATTGCTAGTGCAGGAGTTAGAGAGAGATGTATAATAGGAATGGGAGTGAAATATTGAACTAACGCAACCCCCCCCTGCATAGACTGAAAGGCATTGAGGCATGCCTTTGGGTCATTGGCCATAATGGTTACGCCGTTCCACCTCACCCCACCCTGCAGACAGCAACAGGTGTCGCAGTGTGCTTTGGGGTCTTTGGCCCTTACTCTCACCCCATTCCATAAGAAAATAAGCTGAGATGGGTGCAGTGTAGGAGAATGGTGTGAACATTAGGGTTGAAGTCCCCGAGGCACACCTCATTGCCTGTCAGTGGCTCCAGGGTGGGGGGTGGGGGTGGAATGCTTGAGCATTATGACCAATGAACCTAAGTCACACCTCCCATGCCTGTCAGTCTCTACAGGGTGGGGCGTTATGGTTGGAAGCCCTAATGTCCTGGGCGTTTGTTGGTATTTTCACTCCATAATTTCAGCATGGGCTTTTTTGGGACCCCACTTCATGAACAATGTCACTATTTTTGTTACTCAATCCTGAAAGGTGATTTCACCCAATGATTGTGCCATTTGGTGCCACAGGTGCAGAATCACATTTCAGGCAGGATGTGAAAAATGACAGCTGTACTGTTCATGAGGAGGTGTAAAAAAATGACAGTGTTGAAAATCTGGAGTAAATATATAAATTGGTGAAATTAAGAGTGTGCATAGAAACTGTGCAAAGCACGCCCGTAATGCAATCATGTTTTGAAAATTTTCCACCAAATTTTCAACATGGGCATTTTGGGATCTGCCATCATGAATAGTGACACTGTGATTGTGTTAATCTGTCCCAAAAGTTGATTTCCAACAGCAACAGTGCCATTCTGCTCCACAGGTGCAAAAACACATTTTGGGAAAGATGTGAAAAACTGGCAATGTTGAAAATTTGGAGTGAAAATATTAAAAACTGGTGACATTACAAACATGTGTAGAAACGGTGCAATGCACGCTCATAACGCAGTCATTGTTTGGAATGTTTTGACCAAATTTGCGACATGGGCTTTTTTGGGACCTCCCCTCATGAACAGTGGCACTGTTGTTTCATTAATCAGTCCAGAAAGGTGATTCCACGCAGCAAACATGAAATCACCTTTCAGGACAGAGAAACAAAATGACAGTGCATTTTTCATGAGGCTGGGTCCCAAGAATGCAACGTTGAACATTTGGTGCCAAAATTCCCAAAATGGCTGAGATATCAACCTAAGTTGCCCCCGCCCCCATGACTCTCATTGTACAGCTTACCTTGATTCTTTATTTTGCAGTTAGGCTTTGCAGAGTGCAGATGCATCCCAGTCCACAGAAGATGACAGTGCACAACCTCCAGAGGTAAGCATGGGATAAGGGGGGTGTGAGAAGTGGGTGTGCAGAGGGAGGGTTGGGATGGGGGAAGGGAATGGTGACACAACAATGGACCATTTTGTTTTTTACAGGTACAAAAAAAAACAGTGAAGGATGGTTTTCTTCTTTCACATGGAAATTTTTTTTTTATTAATGTGGGCACACTGGGGTGGGCTACCAGTGTGCCACAATAGTGGGGGGGGCATG
Organism: Neoceratodus forsteri; assembly: GCA_016271365.2. Lineage (NCBI taxonomy): Eukaryota > Metazoa > Chordata > Ceratodontiformes > Ceratodontidae > Neoceratodus > Neoceratodus forsteri. The sequence continues at coordinate 93,667,773 of CM028136.1, forward strand.
CTGAAACATGGATTGGGAACACCGATGTCAGCAAATCATGTAGGGGGTTCATCCAACACTGGGAGTGGGCATATGTGAGTGTGTGGAGGATGGCAGGAGCCACCATGTTTTGGCACACTGGGGTGGGCTCCCAGTGTGCCACATTTATTGGGGGGTACATGACGACGCAGGGATTGGGCACCCCGATGTCGGCTTTGCGAGACTGTGTGGTGGCCGGTAGGAGCCGCCATTGTGGAGAGCCGCTCTGCAGCTACATCATTTATTGAAATGTTTCACCAGGAAAGGCACAGTGAGCAAACATGTTGCTTGTAACTCCGGCCATGCGCATTACTGTACATTGTAATGCACATGGCCGGAGTCTTGTCATCTGTGACTGCAATGACGAAACTGCACCCAATTGCAGCGGCAGATTCCTTTCAACTTTTTGGCTCTCTTTGAAGTTTTCTGTCATTGCCAGCATGCTCACTGATTGGCGGCTGAGGGACGCACCCACTAAAGCATCCCCTGCATTTGCCGCAACACTGACACACCTCTGAAATGTGCTACTACCACAAGATGCTGCTTGTGCAAGTGCGCATAGAAACATAGAATCTGATGGCAGATAAGGACTGCTTTGCCCACCTAGTCTGCTCATTTCCCTACCTAATGTACAAGCCAACATAAAAATGGGGCTTTGCTCCAGGATGTCCACACGTTTTGAAAGCTATTATTTTGTTTTGGGGATGCCCTCAGTCTATCTCCAATAATTGGTCCCAAAAAGTATTCAGGAAGATAGAGCTCACTCCTTTCAAAATGTTTTATTTTCAGTATTTTATTTTACTTACATCACAATACTTCATAAGGTGACATTCTTTGGCCCATTGCACCACTTCATCCTGGTCCAATGTGCTCTCTTACACAAAGTATTTTAAGCAGCAAGTTCTTACTAATTTGGTATTATACATATCACAGTGTATCACCAGTTTACTATACCACTTACTGTCTAGTATTATGTAAATTAACCATGGTAAACGTTCCTTATATACTACCGTGACAGTGTATTACACTCATGTCCCACCTATATCCAAAGTTTTTAAATATTGTATACAATCAAATTAATTGGGAACACTGAACCCTTTTATTTAGAATACAAAAATATATACACTGAACCTGGAAAATTTGGTAGTGTGCGTGCTGGCCGCCAATGCAATGACAGCCTAAGTCCATTACGCTGCTTCATAAAAACCAAACCTGGCCAAAACGATGAGTTTAATCAGTGTGTCTATTCTTCAACCATACGTCCAAAGACAGCACTTATCTCAAGGATCTTTTTGATCTTCGTTTGGTAGAAATTGACTGCTGTTTTTTATGATATCAATGACAATAAAAAAAGTGTTACTCTGCAGTTTAAAATGCAGGCTGTGTCAGCACAGATCAAACAGCTGCCAGCTGTCAAAATGGCCTTGACCAAGGTAGGTGCTCCAAATGTCAATATTTCTAATGCTACTAGCAACAAATCTGAATCTGACTACATTATAAAATATGCTGAACAAGATATGTAGTGACGTTAATGGGCTTAAACGTCCTGTTAAAAAACACAGTTTGAGTCTCTCTGGCATAACAGGCAGAGTAAAGGAATCTGAGACACACATAGTAATGGTTGAAAATAATATTTACTAAGAGGAGGCTTTGGCACAGAAGACAGAAAGAATAGACTCATTTTAACAAGATCAAGCTTTTTTGGCTATCAGATAGAACTTGCAATCTATTCATGCTGAAGACCAAATTAAGTACCAAGCAGTTCTACAAATAACAAGCATTTGTCAATGTGAATGTTGCCTTGCTGGCATTGGCATTGGTAGTGCAGGAGTTAGAGAGATGCATAATAGGAATGGAAGTGAAGTATGGAACTGACGCCAGACCCACCCCACCCTGTAGAGACTGACAGGCATTGAGGTGGTGTACCTTTGGGTCCTTGGCCATAATGTTTATGCCATTTAACCTCGCCCTACTCTGCAGACTCCAACAGGTGTTGCATCATGCCTTGGAGTCATCGGGCCTTACGCTCACCCCATTCCATAAGGAAATATGTTGAGATGGGTGCAATATAGGAGAATGGGGTGATCTTTGGGGCCTAATAGTCCAAGGCACACCTTGATGTCTGTCACTGGCTGCAGGGTGGGGGTGGGGGTGAAATGCCGTGAGCATTACAGCCGACAATCCAAAGCCACACCCCTGGCACCTGTCAGTCTCTACAGAGTGGGAAGTTTTGGTTAGAAACCCCAATGCCACGGGTGTTTGTTGGTATTTGCACTCCAAATTTTCAACATGGGATTTTGTGACCCCGCCTCATGAAAGCATTTAGGACCTTTGCTCATGAAGAGTGACACTGTGATTTTGTTACTCTGTCCCGAACGTTGATTTCCCACAGTGACCGCACCACTGTGAGCCAGATGTGTGAAAACACATCTCAGGTAGGATGTGAAAAATTACAGCTGTACTGTTCATAAGGAGGTGTGAAAAAATGTCAATGTTGAAAATCTGGAGAGAAAATATTAAGAAATTCTCAAAGTTATGAGCGTGAGTGGAAACTGCGCAATACATGCTCATAACACAGTCATTTTTGGAATTTTTACACCAAATGTGCAACATAGGATTTTTGGGAGCTCACCTCATGAACAGTGGCACTGTCATTTTGTTAATTGGCCCCGAAAGGTGATTCCTCACAGTGACAATGAAATCACCATTCGGGATTGAATAACGAAATGAAAGTGACTGATTTCATGAGGTGGGGTCCCAAGAACCCTATGTTGAAAATTTGGAGCCAAAAGTAAAAAAAAATAGCCGAGATATCCACCTAAGTAGAACCCCCCATTTATGCGATTGTACAGGTAACTGGCATTTCTTCAGTTCATGGTCAGCTTTGAAGAGTGCAGACGAGTTCCCACTCACCAAAGATCGTGGCGCTGGGCTCCAGAGGTAAGTATGGGGTGAGGGGGGTGCCCAGAGGGTGAGTGGGTATGGGTTGGGGGAGGAGGCACCACAGACAGTGAGGGACCATTTTCTTGTTTACAGATCAAAACAAAACAAAACAAAAACACAGCAGGAAGGTTTTCTTTTTTTCAGGTAGTACATTAGACACACTGGGGTGGGCTCCCAGTGTGCCACCTGGGTGTTTTTGGGGGTACTGGAACCGACGGGGATTGGGCACCGCGTCGACAAAGACAGCATGTCTGTGTTTGGGGGTCATGATGCTGAGGGGGATTGAACACCCCCCTCGGCAGATAAATTAAACTAGGGGGACATCATGCCAATGGAGACTGGGCTCTCCTATTGGCAAATGAAGTGGGGAGGAGGCATGCCGACAGAGGGATTGGGTACCCCTGACATCAGCTTTTGCGAGATTGTGAGAGGCGGTCAGTGGCAACTGCCACCATGTTTGTTGAAATGTTTCAGCAGGCAAGGCACACCCTGCAATGATGGGACACTCCCTCATTGCAACGGCAAATTTCTTTTAAGTCGGTGGCATGCTTCTGCACTGCTGTCATAGAAAGTATGCTCATTCATTGTTCCCACAAAGACCATCCCAAAAAAGCAGTGGCACCATTGGCCACAACACAGCTGCACCCCCACAACCTGCTACTCCAGCAATCTGTCACAAAATGTTGCTTGTGCTGTGTTCACAAGACAACATATAAAGAAATGGGAAATATCATAGTTTGTCTAATGTTAAAGATGCCTTGGGCTTCATCGATAAATGCTTGCACCCCTCCACATTTATGAACAGTTTGCATTTCAAAACCCCACAAACATTTTGGTTCTAGCTCTGGGACTGCTCTTGGTAATAATGCAGATGCTCTACCTGTTTCACATCTCTGTAAAAGTCGAGTTAATAAGTCTAACAGTTATGCTGCCAGCAGTAGCATTCCCAAACCAAAATACCATTCAAAACGTCATCTCATGGCTGGTTAAAAATAATCCGAAAAAGCAAACCTAATGCCAGGCCTCCACGGCCATGGTACATTAATGCACAGCCAAGAGATTTCTCCAGAAGTACTAGGAAAAGGAACTGCAGCGGCTCAGAACGTAGCCTCTCAGATCCCTCTCATAGCCAAAATGATACGGCCCCACCAGAAAACGAAGCTCTACCTAACTCTAATTCATTGCTAGATGTGGAAACTATTAATCCCTCTCAGGATCTGTCTACAAACACACCTACTTGATTGCATGTTTACCTACAGTGCCATCTGCATGAATTGCTACACAGGCCTTCCCCAGTCCAGTCGGCTTGACTAATGTTAACTCCAAAAAACAGTCACATTGCATCATGACATGCAACATTTTCTTTAGAACTGCAAAGTCTAATAATCCTGTGTTAATGGTGGTTACAAAGTCAGTACAAGAACATATCCTTCACCAAGTGAGGCTATATCATCACCTGCACTGCTCTTCTAATGATTATCTGGATGCAGGAGTGCAACTGCACTGTTACACAAGTTTAGCTGCAAGCACTCATGTAATTGGCTGGTACAGTGGCAGGGCAGTCTTGAATATTATAATTCAAATGTGAATATTCCTCCCTGCTAATGCATTTTAACCCCAGTTTGACATGATGCTCTCTGTGAGGAATGAAGACTTCATTACTAAACTGGTTTATTGTTTGACTTTCTCTGCAGTTCACTGTCATTTCAGCACGGTGATTTCCATTACATTCCTCGAAGACGCATATGAGCTCAACTAAACACTGTAGCATATATGCATGAGATAATTGCCTTGTTACATTTCCTTTGAATTAGTTTATTGGTAATTTTTGTTGCCTCACTTAATCACAGCCCATATGCTGCCTCTCCCATGCTGTCCCACGTAAATCCATACCTCTTATTTTTTTCTGTGGATATGCCCTCACTCACTTCAACCTCATATAATATAATCAATAGCTGGCTGGACTATTATGACATGCTGGGTATATCCTTTATCTTATAGTTCATACTTCACAGAAATAAAGTGCATTTATCTCAGCATATATATTAAAGATATTCAAAAATGGGTTAGTTAAGTATACTCCCCAAGGGAAACCTGTCCTATGGGTTGGTCCTTTTGAACCATCTTCTTATGATCCAATCACTAGTATAAAAATTGAGCTGCTAAGTGGGATCCTCTAATAGTGGATAGCCTCTCAGTACCTCCTACTAAGATAATCTAAGTTTTTTCCTAGTTTCTTCTTCCTTTGCATTTTTATCTGGAAAACATCATTGACACTGACTAAGTTGAATATGTACACCCTGGAGGAAAGGAGAGGAGGGTTTGGGGGGATATGACTGAGACCTTCAAATATTTAAAGGGCATTAACAAAACTGGCACAGAAGGGATATTTAAGCTGAGGAGATGAAGGGACATGAGAGGGCCTGGTCTCAGGTTGGAGGGAGGAAGATATCGGAGCGAGATGAGGAGGCATTTTTTCACAGAGTGGGTGGTGGAGAAATGAAACACTCTACCTGAGGAGGTGGTATCCTGTAGGATGGTGGGCAGTTTTAAAAGGGCATGGGACAGGGTGTGAAGTGGGGTAAAGGTGAGGGGGAGAAGGGGGGTAGCTACAATATAAGATACTAGCTGCACATTTGAGCAGACTGACTTGATAGACCATAAGGCCTGTTTCTGTTGGCAGATTCAAATCTTTGTATGACACTTGCTGACTGTTATGTGCTGAAGTTGTGGAACGTTTTATGCTATCACCCCTACCACAGAGTGTTGTCCTCCCTTTACACCCTTCACATTTACTTAATTTAAATGACCTATCTTCTCCTATTCTTTAAATTCAACTAACTGAGAGCAACATATAATTATATTCAATTGAATTTCTCCTTCATGCCACAGCACACAGTGTTAAACCAATAGGGAAGCAGTTTTCAGCTCTGCAATATTTGTAGTGTACTCTAACTCGATCAGGTCCTCTAAAGCTTAACGGTATTACTCTTGGGAATTTCACATCCCAATGCTACTGTACTCCAAGTGGTTGTTTCTTATGGTTATTGTATATATAGTTTGTTTACTTATTATGGCTGCAGTAGGCGAAGCCTGCAGACATTTTGCATGTACAGAAAGAGTGATGTCATTTTTTCTGTCCATGGAACTGACCGAAGGTGTAAATAGTCTCCTCTGCCTTACCCTCCTCCAAGCAATGTTTTCCGCCCTCAAATAAATAAGCTTTCATGTTAGTCAATGGTTGCAGGGTACTATTTTATTTATTTATTTATTGAAATAGTCTCACCAGGAAAGGCACACTGAGCAACAAGATGCTCGTCTCCCGGTGCGACCTGGGGGGAAGGGGTACAAGGGAGTTGGATAACACGCAGGTTATCAACTGAGCAAATAACAGAGGCAAATAACAGCATATGTATACAACTACATTAAACTACAAGCAACAACACATGGAGTACACTGGATAGTGTGTGGAGCATATAACAATTACCTGAAATACAGCAGCAATACAAGGGAAAATTTAGCACACAGTAATATGCAGGTATAAACACAGGAGACATAGAACACATAATGGTGCAGGACAAAAAGGCACAGGACAAAAGTGCATAGGTTGAGGCTATATACCAGCATTTGTAGCAAAGCTAAGGCCGTTGGTCGGGCAGTAGGGAGGGGAGCAATTGGCGCATGGCTGAATCAGGTACAGGAGCAATTAGTGGTGAGGAAGTTAGCTAGGGCAATAGAAAGAGAGTGCACAGAGGAGGAATGCCAAATTTGAGGTGGGAGATCATTCCATAGCTTGGGTAACTGGTGTGAGAAGGTGGCTTGCCTGGCAGTAGTCTTCTGCCTAGGGATTGATAGCTGGCGGTAGTTGCAGGATCTAAGATAATGGGTGGGGGAGGGGCAGCTGAGAGCACGGAGGAGAGGTAAGAAGGGATGGTGCCAAGCCGTAGGTTAGATACATATTTAGCACAGTGTGAAATATGGCAGTTTCCGAGGGACGGTAGTGCCAGGGAATGGTAGAGGTTGCAGTGATGGGTAAGGGGTGAGGCATCGAGAGCAAAGTGGCAGAAGGCATTAAAAAGTGTGTCCAGCTTAGATAGGGTGGACTTAGGGGCTGTACCGTAAATAATGTCACAGTAATCAAAGGAGGGAAGTATCATCTTCTGGACCAGTTCACATCAGACGGGGGAGGGAGGCTACTGTGGTTCCTATAAAGTGCACCGAGCATGGGGCATAGTTTTTTGAAATAGCATCGATGTGGTCTGAGAAGGAAAGATGGCAGTCAGGACATACCCCCAAGTAGCAGAATGAGGAGACATCTTCGAGTTTTTGACCATCCAGGGTGTGGAAATAGGGAAGGGATTGGAGTCTGGACAGGCATTGTCGTGTGCCAAAAGTCATTGTGACAGGTTTTTTTTTACATTTAGGGAGAGCTGGTGAGAGCTGAACCATTGCTGTACTTTGTTGAAGTCAACTTGGAGGTTAGTTTGTGCCACTTCAGGGTCGGAGCCCGAGTAGAAGAGTACAGTGTCATCTGCATACACGTGGATTGAGGTAGTAGAGCAGATGAGCGGTAAGTCATTTAGGAATATAGAGAACAGTATGGGTCCCAGAACCGACCCCTGGGGAACACCAGTAGTTAAGGGAAGAGGGGAGGAGATAGCATTTATGACTCTAATGGACTGGGTTCTGCCAGAGAGGTAAGATCTGAACAAGTTGGTGGCAGCAACAGAGAGGCCTGATTCAGCGAGACAAGAGAGCAATATGGGGTGGGAGATGGTGTCAAAGGCTTTCGCAAGATTGACGAAGACGGCTGAGGTGATCAGCCCACTGTCCATATCAGTCAGGATGGAGTCAGTAAGCCTTATCAGGGAGGATGCAGTGGAGTGTCCCTTTCTGAAACCTGACTGGTAGGGTGTGAAGAAATTAGAGTCATTGAGGAAGGAAGTAAGTTGGGTGAGCACAAGGTGTTCTTGTAGTTTTGCTAGTACTGGGAGGAGGGAAATAGGGTGGTAGTTGGAGGGGGAGGTGGGGGTACATCCTTTTGGGAGGGGGTTGACAACAGCATGCTTCCATGCTTGGGGGATGGCAGTGGCAGGAAAGGATTGGTTTAAGAGTTTGGCAAACGGAGTTGCTATGGTGGTGGTGGTGGAGAGGTAGAGGAGTTTAGGGTCCCAGTCATCTGGGGGTTTGCTTTTTGAAGGGTTGAGAGAAAGTAGTGTATCTAGGGCATCCACTGCAGAAATGTCATTGAAGGAAAGGGAGCGAGGCCTAGTCAGGTTCATTACATCTGTAGAGAGTGCGATAGGTGCAGGATTTGGCAGGGCAGAGAGGAGAGTGGCACCACAAGTGGAGAAATATATGTTGAACTCAGTAGCGACTGCTGTTGGCTCAGTGAGAATGGAGTTGTTAATGTTTAGAATTTTTTTTTTAATTCTCTTTCCTCCGGTCATGGTGCCATGGAGCCTCTCTCAGGCAACCTAGTCCTGATTCATGCCCTGCCTGAAGCCTGGCTGAACTGAACCTCCTCTCTCCTTCCCCGTAGCCAGTACATCTGGTTTGACCCACCTGGGGTGGGTTGCCCTCTCCTCTTGGGCCCGCTTACTAGTCAGACTCTGGCTCGGGGTAGGTCTGGTGAACGGAGGACCTGGAAGGTTATTCAGGGTTGGCCCAGTGGGGGATATGAGGGACAGGTGCTGTTGCCTGCCCATGGCGCCAGTGGCAGCATTATTTTTTTTTTGGAAGTAAGATCCACCCCCATCTCCACCAAAGAAGCTCCAAAAGATCCACCTACATCTTTTTTTTTGATTCATGTGGGAGGGGTATGCTGTGACTTTATCATGCTGGAACAAGACACACTAGTTTGGGACCTGTATCAAGCAAAATAACAAGTCTGTGGAGTGATCGAGCTGTGGAGCCCCTGCATTTTATTAAGGACTAGGAGAACAGAAGCTACTTAATGCCTTTATTAAGGACTAGGAAAACAGAAGATATTTAATGCCTTCAAATTGACTTAAAACCCCTTGGAACAAATGAAAATCAGAGCTACCTGGGCCTCAGAAGGAAAAAGTAATTAAGGAGTGAAACTACAGCTCCCAAGGAAAACAATGGACACAGCGTTCTAATTTACAGTAAGTTGAAAGAGCCATAGGTTTTTCTTAAACATTTATACACTTAAAACATAAAGTTCAGCTTTTGAGATTTACCATATTCAATATATGGAGGATTTTTTGGAGGAGGGGGTTCAAATTATTTTAATCATGAAGCACTGGTGTTAGTAATCCATTTAGAAATACATTTTTTAATTGTCTTTACAGTTAAACATGCAGTTTCATATCAGGGCACATTTTTGGGGGGAAGGGGTTCAAATTATTTTAATCATGGACACAGTACTTGGTAAACACATCCTTTGATGATAAAGTGTATTTTTTCTTTTAAGTTTGAGAAGTATGTATTAGAAAACATTGAACAAGAAAGCAACTGGTGATTTTAAAAGCTATTCTGATAAGAGCTGACATTAAAAAAAATCTGAACTGTATTTTTTATTTTATTTTATCAGGGACACTAGAAACAGGATGTTAACATTCCTGGTTGTTTTATACTCCCTGGAACCTGCTATTCAGGTATTTTATTGCATCTTGCCCCAGGCAATCTTCCCAGAGTGCAGTTTGCTCTATTGTTTAATAGCTCTGTGTGGAGGCCAGTGTCTTGTTACATTGTCTTTTGTTTCAATTTTTTTTCAAATTCACAAAGCTTTATTTCCATTGTTCTTTTTAACTGACCTGATGAGGCCAAGAGATACACAATGCATAACCATAGAACAACATGAGTACATAGTGACAATCATGCAAACATGCAAGTAAATCCCACCCCCCACCACCCAGATCACTCCTTTCATGGTATTGGCAATTACAATCAGAAATGTATACATATGAATTCAGTTAAGATTTCCCACTGCTTGTTTTCCCTATTAGGTTTCATTGGAGGGAATATAGGGCATGTAGTTTACCCCAACATTTTCTATATTTAGGGAGATTATTATGTACACTAGCAATTATTTTTTCTACAGTGAGATTAGATAGTAGTTCCTGTAGCCACTCTGAATAGGATATAGTAGCATCATCCAGCCAATGCCGAAGCAGCAATTTCTTCATGGATAAGGCCATTATAGCTAAGTGATATTTTCTTTCCGTGATCCTTATCAAGGAGAAGTCCATGAGAAGGCAAGTGATTGGTTCTATATGCTCTGTTAGACCCAGCAAGGTATCTACTCTTTGCTTAATAAGGTCCCATAGTGGTGCTACCTTTGCACAGTCCCAGAAGATGTGGTGTAGTGAGCCTTCAGCTTGCATACATCACCTACAGGTTGAGGAAGGGGCCCTGCCCATTTTTACCAATTTCAACAGTGTATAGTACATATTGTTAGCAATCTGGTACTGCATCAGTCTTAGTCTATCCTGTGAGATAAATCTGTGGGTATCTGTCCAAATCTTTTCCCAATTAAATGATTTTTTCTGGGAATAGGGTAGACCAGCAACTAGAAGCCCCATTTACCTGGTGGGAGGCCCTCTCTAGTAATATGGAGTAAATACGGGATACAGCGTGGGGTTGTGTGGCTGCAAGGCTGAGTGGATGCAGAAATCTTAAATCTTTTGCTGCGGTGTGACTTAACTGGGAATTCACTAACAGATGCCTAGTCTGGTATATTTTCAAGAATGACTGAGGGCTTAGGTTATAGTTATAGATGAGTTCTCCAGACAACAGTACTTGGCCATTGTTCCATAACTCCTCTATAGAGGTTCTTGCCAGCTGCGGGAGCCAAGACAGAGAAATCATTTCCCCTCCAATTAGGAAGTTTGGATTTCTGGTAAGTGGCTGGTTAGGGTCTTGTGTGTGTTGGTAGGACAGGGAGGAACACATCTGGGTATGAGTTTTGACTGATATCCTGATAAGTGTTTATCTAAGTGCAGTTGGAACTAGTTTAGGAGTTATATGTAGCAATGCAAATGGTGATAAGCCTTGGGCCTGGATAAGCTCTTTTTCCAGCATAAGCCAGAGAGGGCAGTACTAGTTTGTGGTTGTTACATTGATATTGTCCAACCATGGTAGATATTTTGCAGAGTGGCTAGCCCAGTAATACAATTCAAAATGGGAAAGTCTGAATCCACCTTGAACCTTGGGGCAGCCAGTTTCCCATAAGCTCTATGGGCTTGTTTGTTTTACCAGATGAATTCAGTTATCAAGGAGTGTAGCTTGGTAAACCAGGTCTGTGGCAGCCAGAGATTTAACATATTGAGGGGATAAATGATCCACAATAGTATATTCATTTTAACTAAATTAATTCTTCCCCAGAGTGAGAGAGGCAACTTCGACCATCTATCTAGATCTTGTTGTACTGTGTGTCTCAATAAATCTAAGTTATATTCCCTTAAGGATTTGGGTTCCTGAACTAGATATATCCCAAGATATTGAAGCTTCTTGGGTTCCCATTGTAATCCCAAATCTTCAATGTCCTTTCTGCGTACATATGAATTTATGGGAAAAACTGTAGATTTCTCCAGGTTCAATTTATAGTTGGACAATTCTCCAAATTCATGAATCAGGGACATGGTTCAACTAATCAAGGCTCTTGGATTGGATAGGTGCAGGAGTATATCATCGGTGTATGCTGAGAGTTTGAATTTTTGTGAGCCCACTATTATTCCCTTGATAACTGGGTCTTCCTTAATCCGTATCAGGAGTGGCTCCAGATAAATGTTAAATAAATAAGGAGCTAGGGAACAGCCCTGTCTGGTCCCAGAGTACAGGGGGAAGTAAGAGGAGAAGGAATTGTTACAGTAGATATGAGCATTGGGCCTAGTAACTTGTGCTTTAATCCATTGCACAAAGAAGGGGCGGAAACCAAATCTGTTTAAAGCCTGGAAGAGAAAAGCCCAGTCTACCCTGTCAAAAGCTTTCTCTGCATCCAGAGACAGCAGCACAGCAGGAGAGATGATGTCCTGGGATGCAGAAAAAATATGATCCAGTTTTCTCATGTGGTCCAGAGAGGTTCTCCCCTCCATGAAACCCATTTGTCCAGGAGATATTAGATGTGGCATAACTCTCCCCATTCTGGTTGCTAAAAGTTTGGCTAAGATTTTAATATCATAGTTAAGAAGTGATATCAGTCTGTAATTTGAGACTCTTTCTAGGTCTCTCCCCCTTTGTGCAATACTACTATCGTCGCCTCGAAGAGATGAGGGTCCTGGCATTCTCCTGAGGTTATAGTTGTGAATAGTGTTAGTTACCATGGTGTCAATTCTTCTTCTAAATCTTAATAAAAGTTTGGGGAGAATCCATCTGGTCCCGGAGCTTTGTCTAGGGATAGGCTTTTGATCACCTTCTTAATTTCTGCTTCTGTGATGAGGAGGGTCAAACCGTCTTGCTGGTCTGCAGACAGCACAGGTAATGAGATGTTTCGTAAATACTCATCAATGTGTATGGTACTGGGGGGGATGGGTCTAGCATTATTGAGGTCTTTATAAAAGGACTGGAATTCTGCAGTTATTTCAGCTGGGTTTGTTTTAAGCAAGCCATCCTGAGTCAAGCGAATTGCGTTAACCAGTCGAGAGGTCTCTTGTTGTCTAACCCTTAAGGCCAGTAGGCATCTGGCCTTTTCCCCTTGATCTATATAAGTGGATTTAGTTTTAAGAATAGCATATTCTGCTTTTTCTCCCAATAGTTCATTGTATTGTGTCCTGAGAAGCACCAGTTCCTGACGCTGGGTATCGGTGGATGAAGGGAAAACATGTCTTTCTATATTCCTAATTTTGTTCAGTAAGTCTTCAGTTTGGTGTTCCCTTTTGTGGCTCCTCACAGATGCTATTCTAATAAGCTCACCTCATAAAAATTTTTTTTAATCTGCCTCATTCAATTTCTGGCCAGTTTGTAGTGTTGAGATTGGTCTCAGTATGTTGTGTGATACAGGTCTTTGGTCTGTTCATCACCCGTTCATCTTTTAGAAGATTATTATTGATTTTCCAGCTCATTTCTATTCTTTGATTAGGGGATAATGCTAAAGTACAAGATACCGAGGAATGGTCCGAAATAACCTTTGGTAAGACCTGGGGTGCCATAAAGCCTTTAAGGAGTTGTTTACTTATCAAGAAGTAAGGCAACTGCTTGAACTGTGTGACCACCAAAAGCGGTGGGACAGAGGGGCAGGAGCTGAAAAGGTGCTGTGAGCATGTGGTGTTGCTGACTGCTGGAGTTTCGTGGACTTCAGAAAACATGTAGCTGTATCCCTACAGTTTGTACTTCATCTACTAGACCCTTGATGTGCCTTGCAGAAGGGATTTGATATAGATAAACCTGTTGGACTATAGCAGGGAGTGTGTCTGAAATTAGGCACGTTTTTATTGGGGAGATGTCTGTTAGAGCTAGTTGCTTTGTTTTTTAAATTGCCCTGAATAGGACACAGCTGTAGCATGGGGAATGAGAACCCTTGTAACTTCCGGGTTCTGGGCAGTTAAATTCAGATGCTCACGTGAGTGGTACTTTCAAGGCAACTGCTTGAACTGTGTGACCACCAAAAGTGGTGAGACAGGGTGGCAGGAGCCAAAAAGGTGCTGTGAGCATGTGGTGTTGCTGACTGCTGGAGTTTTGTGGACTTCAGAAAACACGTAGCTGTATCCCTACAGTTTGTACTTCATCTACTAGACACTCGACGTGCCTTGCAAAGGGGATTGGATATAGATAAATCTGTTGGACTATAGCAGGGAGTGTGTCTGAAATTAGGCATGTTTTTATTGGGGAGACGTCTGCTAGAGCAAGTTGCTCTGTTTTTTAAATTGCCCTGAATAGGACACAGCTGTAGCATGGGGAGCAAGAACACTTGTAACTTCTGGGTTTTGGGCAGTTAAATTCAGATGCTCATGTGAGTGGTACTTTCAAGGCAACTGCTTGAACTGTGTGACCACCAAAAGCGGTGGGACAGGGTGGCAGGAGCCAAAAAGATGCTGTGAGCATGTGGTGTTGCTGACTGCTTGAGTTTCATGGGCTTCAGAAAACTCTTAGCTGTATCCCTACAGTTTATACTTCATCTACTAGACCCTCGATGTGCCTTGCAGAGGAGATTCAATATAGATAAACCTGTTGGACTATAGCAAGGAGTGTGTCTGAAATTAAGCACATTTTTATTGGGGAGACATCTGCTAGAGCTAGTTGCTCTGTTTTTTAAATTGCCCTGAATAGGACACAGCTGTAGCATGGGGAGTGAGAACTCTTCTAACTTCTAGGTTTCTGGGCAGTTAAATATGGATGCTCACACGATCGGCATGAGTGTGTGCAGTGCATCTTGGCATGCTGAGACACATGGAGACATGCACGTCTGTGCATGTGTTTGCGTGATAGTGGTGAGAGGGGAGAAGGAGAAGAGACCGACTACTGGAAAAACTGTTCAGGTAAAACCATAGTTGGTAAGGAAAATGGAGTTGTTGGGTGGCAACAGACAGAGAGACCTGTCTTCCTTACTAATATCAGAGAGGCATCTGATGGTATGCTGTGACAGTTGTTTAATGTTTATAGTGGCCAAATTAGGTGTTGTTTATGACTCCTTTAAGTGTAAAAAGTGTGAGACAAATAAAGAAGTATATGGAAATCTAAGTAGAGTCACTGAAAGGCTGGAAGTATTGGAAAGAAGTCAGATGGAACTTACTGAGAGATTGAAAATCATGTCTAGTCTTAATAAGAATGAGGCAGGGAGGGATAGTGCTAGGTTAAAAAACGTTACAGGAAAAAGAAAGATAAATGAGGATGAATGAAACAATAGTACATTGAATATGAGAGTAAATAGAAAAACAAAAAAGAAAAGAAGGGGAGCCAGTCCTTTACAACCAGTACCAGGATATATTAGAATGGAGCAGGATTTAAATGGATTAAATGAAAAGGAGGGAGCAGAGGGGAATGTAGCTCTGGAGAATGGAAATAGGAGAGAAGACTTAAGTTATGAGAAAATATCAGTGAGAAATAGGTATGAGGCTTTGGGGGAAGATATTCAAGGATATGGTGAAGGAGGAGAAAGTGAAGAAATGCATGAGGAAATAGGGGAGCCAGCAGAGAGACAGGCGATGGTTATAGGGGACTCAGTTATAAAATATACAGATCTGTATATTTGTAGGAATGATAAAAAGAATAGGACACTGGATTTGTATGACATGGTAGATAATATTTTTAAAGCAGCTGGGGAAAAGCCTATTGCTGTAATTCATGTGGGCATTAATGATATAGCAAAAAAGACCTTACCAGAAATGCAGAAAGATTATAAGAAGCTAGTTGAAAAATTAGAGGAAAAAAAGGAGTGAGATTTTGATCTCGGAAATATTACCTGAGCCTAGGGCAACAGTTTATAAACAAAAAAGAATAGCCTTGACAAACGAATGGCTGCTGAAATGGGCTGATTTAAGTGGTTATAGACTCATTCGGAATTGGAATATGTTTAATAATAGGAACGATCTGTTTTGTAAGGATGGACTCCATTTAAATTTTAGGGGAAGTAGGGTATTGGGAATGAGATTGAAAAATGAAATCGAAATTAGTTTAAACTAAATGGCAGGGGGACGAACAAAGGACAATGAAGGATAAAAGTGGGAAACAGAAATAAAGTCAGAAGGGTGAAGTCCTTAAGGGGAATGTTCTTTAATGCAAGGAGTTTAAATGAAGCATGTAGATCAGAACTGGAAATTATAGTTAAAGAATGTGAGTTGGATGTGGTAGGTGTTGTATAAACTTGGTGGAAGAATGAAAATGGTTGGTCTCAGAACATACCTGGGTATAAGCTGATTAGCAAAAATAGAAGGGAAAGAAGAGGGGGAGGAGCTGCTCTTTTTGTTCGGGAAGATCTGAAGAGTAGGAGAATAGAGGAAATACTGGAGTTGGGAAAAGTTGAAATAATAACAATTGAACTGTTGGGAATAATGGGAACAAAATGTAGGTTATCAGTGTTTTATAGAGCACCAGATACAGATACATTAGAGACAGTAGCTTTCCTGGAGTATACGGTTGGGTTGGCAGAAGATACAGATGTGGTTATGCTAGGAGATTTAAATATGCCAGAAATTATATGGGGTGACTATCAGAAAGGTAATAGCATTTCAAGGAGATTCCATGAAGGGCTGATGGCAGTAGGTATTCAGCAGTGTATACAGGAAGCAACTAGGGGAAAAAATATATTGGATGTCATTCTCACAAACAGATGTGATATTGTTAAACAAGTAGTTATTCAGTCAACGGTAGGGATGAGTGATCATGAGTCTGTATCATTTAAATTAGATTGGGAAATGGAGTTGGTTAAGGGAAATACCATTCCATACTTATTTAAAAAGGGGGATTATAGGGCAATGAGAAAGGCAATAATGAATATTGATTGGAAATATATGGTGGAAGGAAATGATATTGAGAAAGTATGGGAATTATTCCTGGAAAGACTAAACGAGATCAAGGAAAAGTTTATTCCACAAAAAAGAGTTTATAATAATAAAGGAAAAAAAAACAGTTAACAAAATATATAATTAAACTGTGTGGGAAAAAGAAGGTCTGTTTCAGGAGGATGAAAAAGGATGAGACACTGGCAAAAAAGGATAGGTATGGAAAAATATTAAGGAAGCTGAAAAATGAAATAAAGAAATCAAAAAAGCAGCTTGAAATGAGACTGGCAACAAATGAGAATGAAAAAAACTGTTATGTCTATGTGAATAGACAGAGGGGAGGAAGTAATATGGTGGTCTCATTATTAGTTAATGGGGAAGTAGTGTCAGAACCACTGGAGATGGCAAATGAATTGGCTAAATGTTTTGGTTCTGTATATAAGGTGCAGAGCACTGGATTGGAAATTAGGGTGAAAAAAGGTAGAAATCTCGATCCAAAAGAAATAATAACAAAAGAAAAAGTGCTGAAACAAATTCAAGGGTTAAAAGGGGATAAAGCGGCAGGTCCAGATGACATACACCCATATATGTTAAAAGAGTTGAAGCATGAGCTGGTAACTGTCATAACCTCGCTGGGACAAAGGTCACTGGCTGAAGGTGTTGTGCTGGAAGAATGGAGAAGGGCATACGTGGTGCCAATTTACAAGGAGGGAAAAAGGGATCAGGCGGTAAATTACAGACCTGTGAGTCTGATGTTGGTGGTGGGGAAGATAATTGAGGGTACTATTAGCGAGGCAATAAAGGACAGTATGGTAAAAAAAGGAAAAATGGATCATTTTCAGCATGGATTTGTCGCAGGCAGGTCATGTGAGACAAATCTCACTATTTTTTATGAATATATATAAATGGGTAGATGAAGAAAAAAGTGTGGATGTGGCGTTACTGGACTTTAGTCGAGCTTTTGACACTGTATCCCATAACAAGATCATTGAGAAAATGATTAAATTGGAGATAGATGCAAGTATTGTTAAATGGGTAAAACAGTGGTTGACAAACAGAAAGCAGCAGGTAAGTATTAGGGGTGTGTTATCTGAACCTCAAGGGGTGGGGATCAGTGTTCCACAGGGGTTGGTACTGGGACCATTATTGTTTGGTTTATTTATTAGTGATTTGGATATAGGAAGTTAGAATAAGTTGGTGAAATTTGCCGATGGCGTAAAAATTGGAGGAGTAGTAGATACTTTTGTTGATAGGTTGACACTTGGAAGCAATATAATACACATTTTGGAATTGGCAGATACAAATGGAATGAATTTTAACAAGAAGAAATGCATTATAATGCACTTAGGGAAGAAAAGTGTTCACCAAAATTATTATATGAGGAGCATAAAACTAAAAGTATCAAAATGTGAGAGGGATCTAGGAATCTATATCCAAGAAGATTTGAAGAACGAGTTACAGTGCAGAAACATATCAAACAAGACTATGTTTTTGGTAAATAGTATTAGATGAGGTTTCCACTCTAGAAGTAAGGAGGTTCTGGTGTAATTGTATATGACCCTGGTGAGGCCCCTATTGGATTACTGTTCAAAGCTATGGAGTCCTTATTTAGTTAAGGATGTAAAAATGGTGGAGAGACCACAGAGGACATACACAAGGATGATTTCAAGTTGTGAGGTGTTGGATTATGAGGGGAGATTGGGGATGTTGGGTTTGTGGACTCTGAAGAATAGGAGAGAGAGGGGGGATATGCTGCTTTTATTTAAAATCTTAAAGGACGAGAGTATGAGGAAAGAGTTGGAGATGGAATTTAAAGATCCAAAATATCAGTTGAGAGGGTATAATAAGCAGTTAAAGGAAACAGTATGTAGGACAGATATAAGAAGAAATAGGTTTAAGAACAGAACAATTAGAATGTGGAATAGATTACCGCAGGATATAGTAGATGCAGAGAATATTGAGGTTTTTAAGATCAGAATAGACAGGTATATAAATGAAGTTGGTAACTTAGGTTAAGGCCACTGAATTGTGGGGAAAGCTTATATGGGCTCTGCCTTCTTGACTTTCCTATATTCCAGTATGAAATCCAGTATGAAGTAGTCTATACAAGAGGCTGTGCCATGTACCGGTGATTGAAATGTATATTCCCTTTGGTTCAGGTACAATACTCTCCAGGGGTCGCATAAACCTAATTTGTCAGACATATCCCTTATGGCTCATTGTGCTGTTGACAAACCAGCCTTTGGCTTACCTGTTCTATCTGTGTCTGGGGAGAAAGGTATGTTCTAGTCACCTCCCAGGATGAGTGGGACCAATAAGAATGGTAGCAGGGTATTAAGAATTTCCATGAAAAAGGATGGGCTATCTGCATTAGGGCCATAAATGGACCCCAGGACTATTTCGGACCTCTCCAGAGTACCAAGTACAAAAACAAGCCTCCCTAAAGGATCATGAATACACTGACTGCTTTTAAAATTCAGGTCTCTATCCAGTAGTATAGACACTCCTTTACTTTGAGTATTCATGCCTGCTGTATATACCTGTCCAATATTTAGCCTATGTTAGAGAGTCACCTCAGTGTCAAGGAGGTGTGTCTCTTGTAGGAAAGAAATCTGTGCCTTTTCAACTTGTAGATGTTTCATTATCTTCTATCTCTTGTGCTTGTTGCACACACCTTTAACATTCCATGTAATAACATTTATATTGTTAGCCATTATGTACATATATTCTTCACATCTGACACCTAAAACCATAACTTGTGCTTACCCTACAGATACCATGATTCCTCCCCCCACCCCTCAAACATCCCACCACAAAAAAATCACACACATATCACAAACCCCCTCCCTCAAAGTAACCCTGAGCATTAATCTATGCTCTCTGTATAATGTACCTACTGTAATATTACTCCTGTTAGATCATCCATGTGATACAAGCAAAATGGTACCCACTTCCGGGGTGAATGGATGGTACTGCCCCTACCCCATGATTCAGGACATGATCCTGCCACATTCAGCAGATAAGTCTCCCTCCTCCCTCCCCCAACTCCCTCCCTAAAACAATAATATGTTAATAGCTATGAAGTTAGCTAGCATTAAGACATAATCAATGTGTAAGAATAGTAAAGTGGGATGTAGTAAACGAGCCAACCCAGTTAAAGTATGACCAAAGTGCCATGGGAAGTTTAATTAGCCCATATCTATTTAATCAATTAATTTAATTTAGTTTTTGTTGATCGGCCAGGTATCACATCAGGTGGCTGGTATACTATCAACAGATAGTAAGAAATAATAAAAAGTAAGAATAAAAAGAAAAAGTTCCATTACTACATCGCAGTAATTGTAATAAATTTTAACAAAAATATGGCAGTGCTTATGAAGTTAACTAGCACTAAGCCATAACCATTATCAAACATTAAAAAAGTAGATTGCAGTATGTAAGCCAGACCCATTAAGATATAAGTAGGTTGCCGTGGACATTTGAACTAGAGCATGCCAGTTAAGGGTAGCATGTCAGGTGCCCATCATATTTGAGTGAATAAATAGACCCTAAAGAACATTTTTTAATGTAAACATTCCTGTTACTGACTCTCAGTAATGTATGTCAGTTCAGGGAACCATTGGAGTAAAGATAGTGTCTAGTTGGAGCACCTCTCAGTTTCTTTTAATACTACAGGCCCCCTGCAAAAAATAACTTGGCCAACAGTCGGGATATACATGCCAGAAAAAGAGAGGAAGAAAACAAGGAAAGGAAAAAACCAGGCCAGAAGAATCCTTCCTGGTAGTGAAAGTGATCCCAATTATCAGCTCCTTCAGGTGGCAGTTACTAGCAGTTCCAGTGAAGGTTCTTCGGCAGTGTGCACGATCCTATTTGCAGGTTGCCTGCAAAGCATTACTGGATGCAGCCATGCAATATGCGATTGTTCGAGTAGGAAACTCCAGCAGCCCCCAACAACATTGTCCCATTAAAGTCTCCATTCCCAGACCTCAAAAAATGTACATGCAGGCATCACAGATGAATCGGAGATTCATTTCAAACACCACTCAGCAAGTGCATGAAGCCTTAGGCTAATATATTCAAAGGCTTTTCGTTGTTTTACCAGGAATCGCAGCAAGGGTACCATGCAAGTTCCACGCAATTTAGTTGGCCAATGGGGTACTGGCGACAGTGTTACAAAATCACTTTGGGCAGTCTTATCATAATGGCAGTTAACATCGGTGATCTTCTGAGATCTACATATCCTATTCCTGCTTCGTGATTTTAAGGGTGTGTCATTTTATGTTCAGAGAATTCATATCCAGTGCTTACATTCATTTAGTGAACAAATCGGGTAGGATCCCCTGCAGTTCCTTAGCCACTTGCTCAGGAGTTTCGAATGTGTGCCATCTGTCTTGTACCCTTACTCGTAGTTGGGCACGAAATATCATCCTAAACTGAAAGCCTGCAGGAATAAGCTGGGAAATCTTCGGATGAAAAAGGCTCCTCTTTTGCCTCACAGAAGCAGGCAAGTCCTGTGAAATATGAATCTTATGGCCCTCCCACATTACTGCCTGTTTGTCCTGGAGCTTAGCTAGTGCATGCTGTTTATCTAGATAGCTGAGCAGTTTCAATAGAAATGGTCTTGGCGATGATCTGGGTGTCAGTTTTGACCTTAAGGCTAGATGGACCCACTCCACTATATAAGATGGGCCATTTGGTGATGGGCCTGCTATTTTTTTAAAGGAGCTTTTGCACAAAGAGAATGGGGGAGGACCCGTCTTCATCCTCCGGAAGACCCATGATGACCAGGTTGTTTTGGCGACACGGCCCTCGAGATCTTCCATTTTCAGTTTGATTTTGGCAAGTTGCCTTTTGAGGGATATGGTCTCAGGTTCTGTAGCCATTTTCCATTTTTCTAGTGATACTGCCCTGGCTTCTGTGTCTCTTGCTTGCCGTGCAATATCTGCCATGTCTTTTTTTAATGTAGTTACATCTGTTGTCAAAAGTAGAAGGGCGTCCTGGAGTGGTTTCATTTCTTGCAAGAACCATTCCTCTGATAGTGGTATTGCCATACTCTTGCCCGTGGAGGTTGAGACTGATTTCCCTGATTATAGTTTAGCTTTCTTCGTACCCTTTTCGGTAGAAGGCAGTGGAATGTGCTTTGGGAGTTCTTGCTGCATACACACTTCCATAACAGGAAATCGAATGTATTTTCTCACAGTTTTTGAGTAGGTAGGCTTAATTGTGAACTGAACTTTACACGTAGGAGGTATTATTTTCCTTCATCTGTATCTAGTGGAGTAAGTCCTAATCGAGAGCTGGAGAGCGGGAGAGAGACGAGCAAGCTGCTCACTCTAGCTAGGTATCACGTGGTCTTCATCTTTTGTTTCAAATGAACCACAGACATCATGGCGGCCAAAGGAGACACACTTTGAGTCTTAGAGTATGTACAGCATAATTAATATGTTTTCATATGCATCATCTTTCCATTCATGTTATTGCTGGACATACTGTAGCTAGTTTGGCTTAAGGAAGGGTTAACATGGTCAGGACACCTTAGCAATTGAGATACTTATGCAGCAAATAAGTCCAGATGCGCTAACTTACCCTACACTGTTAATTGTCACAGTCTGCATTTTCTTCTTGAAATGGTTACTTTTGCATTTATGTATATTTTTAAGATATGTAATATTCTGACCATGTGGATATGTCATGGACCATAACTGATCTCCAGCCTTAATCCCTCCTCCCCCGTGCCCCAACTTGCATAGAAGACAGTGCTTGTAGACAAATCTAATCATTTTTCCGCTGTGTTCTGGTGTGTTCTTGTGTGTAGTTTGTCGTTTTAGTAGTTTCAAAACTTTGAAAGCACTGGTGTTAGTAATGCATTTAGAAATACATTTTTAATTGTCTTTACAGTTAAACATGCAGTTTCATGTGAGAGGGCACTTTTTTTGGGAGGGGATTCAAATTATTTTAATCATGAAGCATTGGTGTTTGTAATGCATTTAGAAATAAATTTTTTTATTGCCTTTACAGTTAAACATGCAGTTTCATGTGAGGGCACATTTTTTGGGGGGGAGGGGTTCAAATTATTTTAATCATGGGCACAGTACTTGGCAAACACATCCTTTGATGATAAAGTGTATTTTTTCTTTTAAGTTTGAGAAGTATGTATTAGAAAACATTGAACAAGAAAACAATTGGTGATTTTAAAAGCTATTCTGATCAGAGCTGATATAAAAAAAATATCAACTGCATTTTTAATTTTATTTTATCAGGGACACTAGAAACAGAATGTTAACATTCCTGGTTGTTTTATACTCCCTGGAACTTGCTATTCAGGTTTTTTTTATTGCATCTTGTCCCAGGCAATCTTCCCAGACTGCAGAACTTGAATAGAAGATAGTGCTTGTAGACAAATCTAATCATTTTTCCTCTGTGTTATGGTGTGTAGTTTGTCTTTTTAGTAGTTTCAAAACTTTGAAAGCATTAGTGTTAGTAATATATTTAGAAATACATGTTTTAATTGTCTTTACAGTTAAACATGCAGTTTCATGTGACTGCACATTTTTGAGGGGAGGGGATTTTAATTATTTTAATCATGAAGCACTGGTGTTAGTAATGCATTTAGAAATACATTTTTTAATTGTCTTTACAGTTAAACATGCAGTTTAGCACATACTTATGAAACGGTGCATATTTGTACTCCACTTCTGCATAGACCTCATACTTTCCTAATATTCCCACTATCACAAGCATAACTACCTTGCCCTTATCAAAAGTGACCCCCTCTGAAAGTTAATATCACATTTTCTCTAACAGTCCATCATCATTACACCTGACTTCCTGACATCAACACATAGCTTAAATATAACTTACATCACCTCATGGACAAAAACCCTGTTTCTTTAAAAAAAAAAAAAAAAAAACTGTGTAGACAATCCCAAGGCTGAACATATGCCAACCATTATTTTTTCATGTAGTGCCACCTTCTGTACCATCATGGGGATTTGCATATACTCTATTTCCCTTGATACTTTGCATTATTGGGATATGTGCAATTGTGTTTTCTTTAAAATTTGGCTATCTGGCCAATGTCATCTGGGATAACACGTACATTAGTGGCATCTGCTTTGGGGTTCTTTTGTTAGCTTCCTATTCCTTCTATTAAAATGTACACCTCCATATATCTTCCTAATAATGTGTATGCTTTCCTTAGAACAGAAACTAAAACAAATCTTACTACTTACAAATCACTGTGTTGTTTCTCCATACCTCGTTAAGAATTCCACACAACTTCACTAACTTCGTTATACCGCCATGGTGGATCTGACCAGAATTTGTTGTTTACTTTGTGTTTACCATTGCGTACTTAGCAAGTTTTCTTGTATATTTGAGTTTATGAAATGGTTGTTCTCTCATACTTACCACAGAACAGCTACAAAAAAGTCAAACTGCTTGGTTATAATTCAGTATTAATTTCGAGGGTAATAGACTTATCTCTCCTACAGAATAAAAACAGTATTTTTTTTTGCTGTGTTATCAATGTTATGACCATAAGTCTCATCTATTGTGACTAGAGTAGGTCACATGTTGATTATCTCTCTCTCTCTCTATTATGGTAGCACGGTAGTGCTACCATAGTTAGGGTTGAGGAGCCATTTCTATGTTAAACCCCAAAACTTTGCACCTTAATAACTTTGCAACTGTTTGACAGATTTGCCTGAAATTTGGAATACATGATCAAGAACCATAGGCCTTGGGATCTGCCAAGTTTTGTACTGCTCAGATATACAGCTGCGGAGTTATTAAGCATGATCTGTGTGCGTGTTTACGCTTTTCTGGAATTCTATGGTCGCGCCTACAGGTCGTACGGTTTGCACGACCAGTCCAAAATCTTCAGGGAGCATGCGGCCAGGGTCCCCAATGTGCCTTTCAAAGATTTCATGAAAAAATATTAAACGGTTCAAAAGTTATTCAAAAAACAGTTTCCCATTATAAGTCAATGGGAAAAGTTAACAAAAAGTTCGACAGTGTCATAAAATGCACATGTATGTAAATGGCCCTATTGATGATCCGCCATCTTGTTTTCAGTTGGTGATCAGAAAAATGGTTGGCATTTAAAATTGAGGCCCTCTAGCAACCTAATTCTTTTTGTATTCACCTAGTCGGGCCCTGAGGATGCTAGCCATGTCTTTATTTTGGGGTAAAACACCCAGAAATATTTTTTCAAATTTCTGGAAAAATAGTGTCATAGTAGTGTCACCTTGCGAAAGTGTCATAAATTTTTGAAAGCTTTCATAAAATCATGACCTACTTTGCGACCTCTCTTAAAATAACAGTAATTTTGCACTCCGCTGCAAAAGCGGTTGGGAGTTTTAGGCTGAAATTTGTAGGGCATGAAGACATCTCACAGATGTGCCTTTCAGTGCTGTTTTGAAAAAATATTACATGGTGGCAAAGTTGCGGCACTCCAAAGTTGACAGTTTTCCCATAGGATAACATTACGGTACAACGCATTGCAGAAATCCTTTGGCACCCTGCTGCAAAATAACGGTTTGGTCTTTTCCTGAAATTTGGAGGAAGACAGCCAACAGCCCACAGATGTGCCTTTCAGTAGTTTGGTGAAAAACATTACAGGAGGCAAAGTTATGGAGCTCAAACTTTCTTTTTCCCATAGGATAACATTCGGCATTAGCGCACCATTTCAGGCCCGTATCTCAGCGGTGCGAGATACGGACTTTTCGTTGGAAAATTTCTTAGCCCCTAACAGGGCTAAGATCCAAATTAACCAGGACAGTTGTAAATAATATGACTTTTAAATTTTTTCTCGTCATACGGTTCCTGAGATATAATGTATTTAGTATTCCAAGATCTCATTTTCTGCGCCGATACTCATTATTATGCATACATTATTTGTACTCACTGTCTTTCTTTATGCAGGTTTGGGAAAACCAGCCTGTGCGCTTACATTACTGTTACTGTTGCCCTTTCCACTTGTGGTTCTGTACCGTTTCACTTACCATTGGCGTCTCACCACCATGTGCGTTATCCTTGTTTTCATTTCGCTTGCGTTTCTGTTATTTTTGCCATTTCTGTCTACAGTACTGTTTCTCTTTCTGTTTCACTTGCGTCACACCATGCCCATTGACATTTCCGTTTGCAGGCACCATGTTACTATGTGACAACACATCCGTGGCAGACCATTCCCGTCTACGCCACCATGTGCGTTACCCTTTCTGTTCTCATTCACGCTTGTGTTACCATGTGAGCCACTGTTAGCATTTCTGTTTGCATTGCTGTCCCTGTTAGTATGCCACAACACATCATGTGGGGGCCCCGCGCTTCCGCCACCGCATTATCGGTGGGCCTGCTCCCTGCAGCTGCATTACATTCACTATTTCTCGTTATCATTCTCAAAATAAGGAAATTAGAGGCAAAAACTCCATTTAATGCATTAGTTAGTGTTGTTCCACAGTGACAAAAGTGAGAAAATTCGCTGTTAGGGTTGAAACCCCCTTGCACCCCCCACCCACCTCCCAACCGGCATTGTGGTGTGCATTTGGATCGTGGGTCCTAACTCTCACCCCATTTTCCTATACTTCTGCTGCTTTACACATGTCATGGGGTGAGAGTTAGGGCTGATGATCTCAATGCACATCTCTAATGCCACTACTCTGCGCTATCCTTTATGCTTTCATTTGAGCTTGCGCTTGTTACTTTTTTTGCCAATTGTGTGTACCGTGATTGTTCCTCTTTCTGTTTCACTTTGTGCCACCATGCCCATTGGCATTTCCATTTACAGGCACCATGTTACTATGTGACAAGACATCACATGGCACACTGTTCCCGTCTCGCCACCGTGTGCGTTACCTTTCTGTTCTCATTACGCCTTGTGTTACCATGTGTGCCACTGTTAGCATTTCTGTTTGCGTTGCTGCTCCTGTTACTATGCATAAGACATCATGTGCGGGGCCCCCGCCCCACGTATATCATTCACTATTTCTCATTATCATTCTCAAAAAGAAGGAAATTAGAGGCAAAAACTCAGTTTAATGCATTAGTTAGGGTTGTTCCACAGCGACAAAAGTGAGGAAATTCGCTGTTAGGGTTGAAAACCCTAACTCCGAATTCACCCCAGCACCACACACACAGACACACACACATTCAAGTATGGGGAGGACCAAGTCAACACAACCAATGACAGACATCCAGCAGCAGGTGACAGAAATAACAAACAATTGTCTAAATGTACTACGAGACATCCCCACCCACCTGACCAGGTACTGCATGCTCAGTGGAGATCAACAGCAAAACTGAGGCCATGTACACCAAACGCACATCCCTGATTGCAGCTGCACACAACGTACCACACTTAGTAGTTGCATGGCCTTACCTACCGATGCCCCACACCAGACCACACCACTTGTGGTGGGCCACCTGAGCAACAGAGTTCAGCAAAACCAAGGAGTTGTACAGGTATAATATCACTGATTATAACAAGGGTTTGAGAAATGCAGCTTTCTAATTGACTGTAAACATTGTAACAGCCTTATGTTTAGTTTTTATTAACATACATGTAGAGCCTAACCATATGATGAACATGGTTTAATGTTGTTTAAAAAACAGTTTTATTATGATAGCAATAAGCCACTCCCAGGTATTATGTTAATGGTCAGTTTATCACTGTCTAGCAACATGTGGCACTCGGCTATGCCTCATTCAACATTAAACCCCTACAGGGTGATTAACAGACCATTTAACATAACTGTTGGTCATGCCTTATTGCTTAATTGTCTTTATGAGTAGATACTCTCCCTCTGCTAGGCACTGCAGCAGCTTTGCAACACAGTGTCCCACCCAGTTACACCATACATGGTCTAGTTACTGGAGAATGGCTGTGAATATGAACTCATGAAGATGAACAGTGTAACTTGATCATTACAGTCATCGAAACCCTAGTGTGATTATAACTGACAGAGTCAGTGATAGAGGATAACCCCTGCCTGTCCTAGTACACTTACCCCATTGTGAGTTAAATCAATACTAAAAAGACATTCTGTTTATATCTACACCATACCTACTTGATTCCTGTTGTACCACAATTAACATAGTTATCACTTTGACAGCATCAGTGACAGAAGTGTGGCAAACCCAAACAGTAGGCATACAGCCTGAGTATGAAACAACTGTTAAAAAAATCACACTGTGTCCATAAGTGGCATAGATCACTCATTGCAACAATAGTAAATGTATTACTATTTGAATAAGTTAGTCATCACAGATGCAATGAGATTGTCTTTATCAGGTACAACATACTCAGTAAGTGCCTACAGGAAAATCTATCCTATATACATCTCCAATACAGGTACATCATTGTTGGCTCAGTAGTGCTATATTTAGAAGTTGATTGGCCTGATCCATGCAATTACAGTGTTTCTTACAAAGAATACTTACTGCATCGTTAGTATTGAAACACACTGAAGGTCTATGTATGTACATCAGCAGTACACCTTCATCAGCAAGAATGCATGTGATACTGGCGATGCAATTTCACAGCGTTGAACAGGCAATGCTTTTCCATACGTTTACATCAGCCTCTCTATGTTGAGTAAACCATTGCAGTAAATGTACTACTATGTAAATCACCTACTAAATGTATCACTACTTTTATCTTGAGCATGCTAGTGTCTTGTAGTTAATTTATGTGCTTCTCTTAATTAATGTATACTCACTAGTGTTAAAACCTTTCTACAACTGTCATCATGCACCTTCAGCATTTATATTGAATAACGGCACAGTACCAGTTGTGGTGTGGTGTGGGGCATTGGTAGGTAAGGCCATGCAACTACTAAGTGTGGTACGTTGTGTGCAGCTGCAATCAGGGATGTGTACATTTGGTGTACATGGCCTCAGTTTTGCTGTTGATCTCCACTGAGCATGCAGTACCTGGTCAGGTGGGTGGGGATGTCTCGTAGTACATTTAGACAATTGTTTGTTATTTCTGTCACCTGCTGCTGGATGTCTGTCATTGGTTGTGTTGACTTGGTCCTCCCCATACTTGAATGTGTGTGTGTGTCTGTGTGTGTGTGGTGCTGGGGTGGTCCGGAGTTAGGGTTTTCAACCCTAACAGCAATTCCTCACTTTTGTCGCTGTGGAACAACCCTAACTAATGCATTAAACAGAGTTTTTGCCTCTAATATATATATATATATATATATATATATATATATATATATATATATATATATATATGTATCTATATACATATATATATATATGTATATTGTTCTATGCAAAAAGTTAATTAATGCATCATTTAAGTTAAAACAAAAAGTCAGGAAATGAGACCTTTGGGTTCATTTCCCCCTCGAGCCTCTGAGCCGTCTTCGAGATTGACAGCTGACGGGTGTCATTGTCTGGAGGCCAAATGTCACCCCATTCCATCTGTAATCATATTCACAAGCCACAATAAAGAAGAATGGGGTGACATTTAGGCCTCACAACTCCGATGACACACCCCGTCAGCTGTCAATCTCAGGACGATGGGCAGGTCTACGAGGGGGGGATGGGGCAAACCTAAAGGTCTCATTTCCTGTCTTTTTGTGTTTTAACCCTAAATGACGCATTAACAAAGTTTTTTTGCATAGAAGTGCCTTACTTTTTGAGAAAGAATAGAAAAGGAGAAAGTTGTACAAGTTGGTGGGAGCATGGGGCCCCCACCAACTTGTAAATTCCTGCCTAAGATAAGAGTACAAGTATTGAATATCATATGTATTGCTGGCAGTGCATATGGGTGGGAATGTGGGTCTCACCACCTTGAATGAAAGCAAAGTGTCAGTCATCAGTAGCACAATTCAACACCTGTTTACATGTCAGACACCTAACCACTACAAATTACCTCCATGGCAGTAACGTTAGGCACCCTATAAATGTGAAGCCAGTACCACAATGTAAAACACCATATGCAAAACATAAAGTGTGTCACGAAATATGGGTGCAGAAAATTAATTTTCCAACACCTAAACACCATAATTCACATGGACAGCACCTCCCCTCAACACGCTCCAAATTTCAATGTAAAAGACCAAACTGTTTCCGAGATATAAAATGTGAAAGCTTCAGATTTTCATTCATCACACTGGCAGAATTCCATGCCTATTAACATTTAACACACCTAACAACTGAAAAGTACATCCATGGCAGTAAGGCTTGCTACCCTAGTAATTTTAAGCCACTACCACCATGGAAAACGCTGTCCACAAAATGTAAACTGTGCCATGCAGTATGTCGACAAAAAAGGTATTGTCCAACAGCAAAACACCATAATTCATATCTACAGGACATGCTGTTAACACGCTCTAAATTTCAAGTTAAAAGACCAAACTGCTTCCGAGATATTTAATTTGAAAGATTGTTAAAATTGTGCTATCTGGTCCCTCCAAATCTGGACATCAAGTCCTTCCCTTGCGATCACATATCGCAATCAAAGAATGTCATGATCAAATAATTTGCAGGCTCACGATGAAAGAATTTGCGGGTTCATGATCAAAGAATAAAATATGTTAAAACTCAATTTTTAGAGAAAAATACATGAAACCACAGCCATGACTCAATAGAACAAAGGCTCCTGAGCAGATCCCACCCTAGTTTGCCTTTAGAAGTGACCCCTGTGCTGAGAAAATTGAATTTTTCATGTGGCCATCTAGGCACGCCCTCGCAATCAAAGATCGCGGTCAAAGAATCTCACGATCAAAGAATTTGCAGGCTCATGATCAAAGAATTTGCAGGGTCATGATTAAACAATAAAAAATGTTAAAAGTAAATTTTTAGGCAGAAATGCATGAAACCACAGCCATGCCTTGATATAACAAAGCCCCCTGAGCAAAACCCATCATCATTTAGCTTAATAAGCCACCTCTGATCTGAGAAAATTGATTTTTTCAAGTGGCCATCAAAAATCGTGGTCAAAGAATCTCGCAATCAAAGAATTTGCAGGTTCACGATCAAAGATCGTTAGCGAGCCACGATCAAAGAATAAAAACATTAAAAACTCTATTTTTTGACCATTTTGAAAGAAACCACAGGCATGGCTCGATAGAGATAAGACCCTTGAGCAAAACCCAACATAGTTTCACCTCAGAAGTCCCCCTGGGCTGAGATATTTGAATTTTTTCCAGCCACAAACTGAAAATAAGATGGCAGCCATCGCAATCAAAGAATTCCTTGTGATCAAAGATTCTTTGATCGTGAGGCTGGACTAGAGGGCCAGAACCCCATTCTTCTTTCGCAAAATAGCCATATAAATTTTCCCATTGACTTATAATGGGAACTTAAAAGTTTAATAACTTTTGAATGGATTAATACTTTTTCACTAAATGAAAAGTGACATATTCCTTGACCCAAGCTGTTTCAGATGAGCCAAGTCACACAGCAGCATCCACACGAAGGCCGTGCAGCACCATGGACAAAATCTGAAAAACTAACCACATAACTGGCAAAAAGTGCATTTTTCAGCATTTTGGTATGTAAAATTCGTAAGTTCGACTGACATGAAATATGGCAAATCAAGAGATATGCCATGTCCCACTGTGCATAACAAATTTCATGTATCCATTGAAAGGGTCCCAAGTCATTAACGCACAAAATTTTGAGTTTAACATAGAAGTGACTTCATAACCCTAAATATAGGGGTGTGACCATGCCCCTATAATATATTCCATGTCTGAGCGTGTGGACATGCTACAGTAAAGGAGAATGTGGTGAGATTTAGGCTTCATGACCCCAATGACACAGCCCAGCATCTGTCAGACTGTGGAGGATCAGGGTGGCATGTGTGAAAGGGAGTTAGGAGTTCAACCCTAATGTCTCATTTCCCCTTCTTTTTTTTGCTTTAACCCTAAATGAAGCATTAGCGCAGTTTTTTGCATAGAATTTCCTTACTTTTTGAAAAAGTGTAATATAAGTAGTAGAAAACACATATTGGTGGGAGTGCAGAGCCCAGCTTCCACCAAGTTGCCAATTTTTGCATAAAAATATGCATCTGGGCCCAAGCTCCCACTTATGCAAAGCTACGGAGCCATGCAGCAGCACCAAACCCTTGTAACAGTAATTTGCACATATCTTGGGAACTGTGAGAGCTAGAAAAAAAATTCTAGTATCATTGTAACCATGACAGTGAGTCCTGCATGCAGCATTGAAAGACTGTATCCATATCTCACCTTGTCTATGAGATATGGGCACTGAAAAGCACTGGACAGTCACTCTTTCAACCTTTGTGACAGTAATTTCACAATATCTCATGAACCGTGCAATGTACAAACAAAATTCCACGTTTGCTCTATGATTTCAGATCTTTTTCCAGTGGCTAGGTCACTTGAAGGAGATCCAAGCCACTTGTAGTGAACAGTCTGCATCTCGCTTCGTTTCCAAGATAACGGCGCTGAAAGTCATGACACAGACTGCAATGTAATCTTATGGGAAAAATATAAATTACGTAATTGAATATCTCTGCAACAAATTATTTCCCCAGCACCTAAATAGCATAGTTCACATCTCTATGACATCCCTCAACACCCTGCAAATTTCAATTTAAAAGACCAAACTGTGTCCGAGATATAACATTTTAAAGTTTGAGATTTTCATTTGTCGGAGCTGCAGAATGCCGCACCTGTTTACATTTTACACACCTAATGACTGAAAAGTGTGTCCATGGCAGTAAGGATAGCTACCCTATAAATTTCAAGCAACTACCACAATGCAAAACGCTGTCCGTAAAATGTAAACTGCGCCACACCATATCTCCACAATGAATGTATTTTCCAACACCTAAACACCATAATTCACATCTACAGGATATCCCATCAACACCCTCCAAATTTCAAGTTAAAAGGGCAAACCTTTTCTGAGATATCTAATTTTAAAAGTTGTTAAAATTGGGCTATCTGGTCCCTCCAAATCTGACCATCTAGTCCCTCCTTCGGCATCAAAGAATCTTTGATTGTGAGCCTGCAAATTCTTTGATTGTGAGAAGGGACCAGATGGTCAAAACTCCATTCTTCATTTGCAAATTAACCATATAAATTTTCCCATAGACTTATAATGGAAACTTAAAACTTTAATAACTTTTGAATAGATTAATATTTTTTCACCAAACAAAACGTGGCATGTTCCTTGACCCAAGCTATTTCAACATGCCAAGTTGCAGAGTGGCACACCACACAACGGCCACGCAGCACCATGGACAAAATCTGAAAAACTGCCCATATAACTGATGAAAAGTGCATTTTCATCGTTTTGGTGCGCAAAAACCATATGACTGACTGAAACTAAATTTGGCACCGTGCATACCAAATTTCAGGCAGTTCCATTCAACAGGTTCAGAGTATTAATGCGCAAAATTTTGAGTTTAACATAGAAGTGGCTTCATAACCCTAAATATAGGGTGCGACTGTGCCCCTATAATATATATATATATATATATATATATATATATATATATATATAAAATACAAAATCACACATAACCCTACAGTGCAAAGCATCATGGGATGTATATGCAAATCACCATGACATTTTAGGCTAGTATATATAGGTTAGTATAAATATGCTGAGATAAGTGCTCTGAGGTTCTTTGTATATATATATTTTTTATAATTGCACGTTAGTGCCAGTATAGTTAGGGTCGCATGGCCATTTCTATGTTAAACCCCAAATTTTGCACTTTAATAACTTTGCCACCATATGATGAATTTGCCTGAAATTTTGCATGCTCAGTCTGGTACCCTAGATCTCTGGATTTGGCATGTTGCGTTATGGTTAGATAAGCGATTGCAGAACTGTGGAGCCACCAAAACTACAAAAAACAGTTTTTGTGTGTTTCTTTGCTCATGGCTACAGCCTGCACAATTTGTCCATTTGGTCTGACATGTTCTAGAAAGATGCAGCCTGTGTCAGTGATGTACCTTTTGAAGATTTGGTGAAAAAATATTAAACCGTTCAAAAGTTATTCAAAAAACTAATTTCTCATTATAGTCAATGAGAAAAAAATATATGCGTCTCTCGAAAGCTGACACCACTACATTCTACTGTCACAAATGGCCCTTTTACTTTCATGCAACAGCCATCTTGTTTTCAGTTAGTTAGCGAGAAAGATGCCTGGCGTTTAAATTTGGGACCCCCTAGGTACATACTGACTGTTGTGTTTACCTAGTTGGGTCCTGAGGATGACAGCCCTATCTTTTTGTGGGGAAACTCCACCCAGAAATGCCTTTCTAAAAATCAGAGCCCCAGTACTGTTACAAATTGTGACAGAAACGGAAGCACCACTTTTGCAAATCACTAAAGTGCTGTGCTATTTTTGCGAAACTGTCGCAATTTGCAATAGTACTTTTCCCCAAAACAGCAAATCTTTGCCATCCCCTGCAGCAAAATGGTTGGGGCTTTTGTGCTGAAATTTGCAAGGTGGCAAGCCTTGGTCCCACAGATGTGCCTTTTGGTGATTTGGTCCCAAAACGTTCAACAGGCCCATAGTT
Source organism: Neoceratodus forsteri (assembly GCA_016271365.2). Classification (NCBI taxonomy): domain Eukaryota; kingdom Metazoa; phylum Chordata; order Ceratodontiformes; family Ceratodontidae; genus Neoceratodus; species Neoceratodus forsteri. Next base: position 93,701,650 of record CM028136.1, read on the forward strand.
ACAGTGCTCCAAAGTTGAGAAACTTCCCTTAGGCTGACATTGCGGCGCCCCAGGCAACTTTCGGTGCTCATATCTTGAAAGCAGTGCAAGATAATGGATTTTTTGCAACCCACAGCTTAGTAAACCTTAGCTGCCTTTATATTCTGTCCCTCTCTCTCTCTCCTTGCAGTGGCTCCCCGTGACAGGAGCAAGCACTCGCTTCCACGGCTCAATCTCTTCACTGGTCGGACTGCACCTCTGAAGCCGCCGACCCCTACACTTCAGCCGGATTCCCCAGCAAAAAAGGTACGGTCACCAGCCGACCAATCAGAACTTGGGCGCCTCTGAGGGAACAGCCCCGATTGGTCCAGAGACATGGATTTTGAACTGGGTTTCTTCCTGCCCTAATGACTCTGCTCTGTCCCTGAATTTTCTTCCCACCCCCCCAGGCCCCCATTAAATATGCTCTTGTCTAGCCATCAACTGTCCCTGCAATCTCCTTTTTGGATCCCTGCTAGGTCACTCACAGTGCTCTTCCCCTTCATAACCAGGTTATGGTGCTCTCTCTATCTGCCTCTTTATAGCACCTCCGTTTGGCACCATGGCATATAGCGCTCTCATTATTATAGCATTCTTTTGCAGTGCACCACCTGTCCTTCGTATGAAAGATGCGTATGGGCCCCACTTGGTCTTCAGCCCTACGGCTTCAATTAACCCTACCCCATACCGGGGTACCTTATCTATCCCGGTGGTTTCTTCCCCATTAGATATAACCCATTTATTTGCCTACCAATACCGCTTACTCCCCTCTCCTCTTTCTCTCAGCGTGCTCTCTCCTATAACCAAAATTCTCACTCTGCTTGCATGCATTTCGGTGGATTGAAGCCCCTTCTGTCCTCCTCTAAAAAATGGGGTAAAAGGAATAAAACTCTTAGTTCCATCATGAGTTCCCTAAGGAAATTGTTACTCTGCTCCTTCTATGTTCAGAAAATGTGGAACTAAACCCAGGCCCACCCAACTTGCTCACCTCACCCTCTGAATCTGTGACAGCTTCAGGTCTTAAAGTAAGGTTGGTTAATATCCAGACCCTGCCTAAGAAAATTGACCAGCTACAAGCATGGGCTCTCCATACTGAGCCCGATCTTATTATTAGTACAGAATCTTGGCTAAAAACATCCAATCTGGACCAACAAGTTACCCTTCTGTGCTATAAGTTGATGAGGGCTGACAGGGGGACTAGGGGTGGGGGAGTAGTTACTTACACTAAATCCAAGTTCACATATAGTGACATTCAGTGTAATTCAAAACAAAAGAAATTTGAAATTGCCTTCATAAAGTTACATCTTCCCTTCATGGAATGCATTACCATCATCAGATGCTACAGGCCCCCTAGTGGTGGAACTGACTTCCTCACTAGCCTTAAATCGCTAATAGCTGTTGCCAAGACCCAAGCACTAATCCTTGGGGATTTCAATATGGACTGGCTATCACACAAATCGCTTAGGCTGAAGTCCCTCTGTGACAAACTTGGTCTTACTCAATTCGTGACAGAACCTACAAGGCCCAACAAGATAAATGTAGATAAGAGTTCGATTCTTGATATTCTATTATCTTCCCAACCCCATAAAATCTCTCACTCAGTGGTATTTCATGATGATATGAGTGATCATGGTATTGTAGTCTGCACAAGGATGCAAACCAAAATTTGCCACCAGCCTAAAATCATAATTAAATGCTCATTCCGGAAGTTTAGTGTGCAGGACTACCTCTATGAATTTAGCCAGGTTAGATGGCAAAACCTTTATCTTTCTAAAATCCCCGATGAGGTGGTTGCAGTCTTAAATGACACCCTCAACACCCTAGCAAATAAATATGCGCCATTTATTAAGGTCAAGACATGAAACTTCTCACACCCCTGGTTCATTGGCAAATTGAAGAATGCTGTCTCTGCCCGTGACAAATTATGGGACAAGGCTAGATACACAAAAAGCCCAGAGGATTGGCAGGCCTTTAGAACTGCCAGAAATGGCTGCGTGAAACAAATTCGTGCTGCCAAAGCCAACTTCTATGTTTCCACTCTAGAGCAGGCTAAGGGAGACTTCCAAAAAATCTGGAGGACCCTCAAGTCTATTGAAGGGTGGCTGATGGCCCCTTCCCTACCCTACCAACCAAAATCATTAAAAATGATATGACTGTGGATAATAATTTCCATATCGTTGAAGAATTTAGCTCTCACTTTACCACCGCTGGCCTAGCATTTTACACGTCCCCGTATGCATCACGTACTATTAGCCAAGACAGCACAAATTATATCTCTCAAAAAACAAGCCACCCCTTTCAGCAGCACCCCATTAACTTTAAAGATGTCGAAGACTCCCTCAAGAACCTTGATACCAACAAAAGCGCCTGGGACGACAGAATCAAACCTTTTTTCCTAAAACTTGGGTTCACCTACCTTACGGCCCTTTCTATCTCTTCTTCTATTGTACCGTCATGCTGGAAATCAGCCCATATCCTCCCCCTATTTAAAGCAAGGGACCTATGTGATTTAAATAACTACAGACCCATTTCCATCTTGCCTATCCTCTCTAAAGTCTTTGAAAAGCTGATCTACGCTCAATTAAAGCATCACCTAGAAACCTATTCACTCCTAAACCCAACCCAATCTGGTTTCTGCTCCAACCACAGTACCATCACCACCTTGGCCAAAGTAACCGACGACTGGATCTCAGCCATGGACTCCAAGAAGTATAAAGGAGCTGTCTTCCTAGACCTTAGTAAAGCCTTCAACACGGTAGACCACAACCTTATCGAATTCAGCCTTGCTAAAATAGGTGCCACACTTTCTACCATCCAATGGTTTAATAGTTACCTTTCGGGAAGGGTAAAAAAAATCAAAGTTGATGGACTATTCTCCTCCCCCCTACCACTTACTAGGGGAGTCCCACAAGGTTCCATCCTAGGCCCTATTCTATTCTCCCTATACATTAATGACCTCGACTACCACATATCCAACTCTAAATTGCATTTCTTTGCCGAGGATACAGTCCTCTATACTTCTAATGCCTCATTATTACATGTCAGAGACGTCCTCCAAGCTGACTTTATCCAGTTCGAATCCAATCTCATAAATGCTAAACTCCTACTAAATTCTAAGAAAACTAAAGCTATGATCTTCCCCCCAAAATCATCTCCCCCGTACATGACACATTAAAGAACGACTTCATAGTAACCTCCCTAGGTGAGCCTTTGGTAGTCACCCCCAAATTAAAATACCTGGGGTTTTGGTTAGATAGCAAGCTTACATTCTCTGAACACCTGGGTGACCTTATAAAAAGACTAAAAATAAGGCTAGGCTTCTTTTACCATAACAAGCCTCTCTTTCCAGTCGAGGTCAGAACTAGACTTGTCCAAGCCACATTCCTCCTGCTATTAGACTATGGGGACATAATTTATAACTCTTCTGCAACCTCAAAACTTAACAAACTAGACATTCTCTATCACTGTGCACTGCGCTTCATTATGAACTCCCCTTACCGGACACATCATTGTGACCTATACTCAGCTGTGGGTTGGACATCCCTTGCCACTAGACGCGTTCTTCATGCCAGTACATGGACTCTAAAACTTCTCCTTAACAAACTCCTGTTACCTAACCTCCATCATCCATACCTGCAGCAGTACATATGCACTCAGGAAATCAGATTTCATCTTTCTAGATGTCCCCATGACACGCACTTCCTTCGGGAAGCTTGCCTTTTCTATAAATCTACCGATAATCTGGAATCGTCTACAATCTTCACTGAAACTTTCAAAATTAGTCTCTGTCAGTCTCTTCAAAAAACTAATTGTAGGAAAAATAAAAGATGTTTGTAATTGTCATTGAAATCATAGTTTCCTATGACTATGTAGTCTATTGTTAGACACAAGGTCCACATGGACTGTATCTGCACTTTGTATATGAGTATGATGACCTACTCTATTATATATAGTGTAATGCCTGTATAACTGCTACTCATGTACTTTATTAGCACTTAAAATCTTGTTGTGTGCTCTTATTATATCCTTCTGTGAGTCTTCTAGTATACGTATCATAGGACCTCCTTGTGAATGAGCTTGCTCAATGGAGTTTTTCCTACAATAAACTTGAACTTGAACTTAAAGCCAGTGAACAAGTTTTTAAGTCATTGATTACGCCTGAAGTGCATTTTCTTCCTACTTGTTACAGTTATGGAGATATTGGCAAAAACGTGTTACAAGAGTTCCTTTGGAGTACTATGGCGCTGCTGTATGGTTTTGTACTAATGTATAAGTGGGAGCACAGGGCCTGGAGGGCCCAGGCTCCCACATATGCATACCATTATGCTAAAAATGGGCAATGTGAGGGGATCGCAGGGCCTGGAGGGCCCGCATTCCCACTAACACATACCAGTTACCGGTTACATTCCACTTTCTCAAAAAGAAGGGAAATTCATTGCAAAAAAACTCTGTTAATGCATCAGTTAGGGTTGATAGCACAGTGACAAAAGCATGTAAATGTGATGTTAGGGTTACACCCCTACCACCCCACCCCCACCCTCCACTCACCAACAGACGTCGGGGTGTGTCATGGGGTTGTCAGACCCAACTCTCACCCCATTCTTCTATGCTGTAGCATGTCAGCTTGTTGCATTGAATGGGGTGAGAGTTGGGCCTGATGACTGTATTGACACACCTGATGTTGATGGAGGAGTGAAAACAGGTGCAAGTGATAAGGGTGTAACCCTATGTCACATTCCATGCTTTGTTGCTAGTGCTATCAACTAACTAACTTTAACAGAGTTGTTTGCAAATATATATATATATATATATATATATTCATTGCAAAAACTCTGTTAATGTATCAGTTAGGGTTTCTATTACAGTGACAGAGGTTTGGAAATTTGGTGTTAGGGTTACCAACCCTACCACTCCCCCCACCAACAGGCATTGGGGTGTGCCTTGGGATTGTCAGACCTAGCTCTCACCCCATTCCATGTGTAATGAAGCTGAGATGATACAGTATAGGAGAATAGGGTGAGAAGTAGATCTGATAGAGTGGCAGGGTTGGTAACCATAACACCAAATTTCCAAACTTGTGTTGCTGTAGTAGAAACTCTAACTAATTCATTGATGGAGTTTTTACAGTGGTTTTCCCTTTTTTTTGAGAAAGTGTGATCTTACCCCATGTGATTGTGGGTGCGTGCCCTATGCTCCCATGCATGCATATTGTAATTGTCTCTGATTTTCAAGTGGGCGGGCCCTGTGTTATTATGTTATCATAACATAGAGACATTGTAATTAACCCTCATCTCCCTGTGGGAGCTCAGAGCTCATGTTCCCATCACTCCATAATGGTATCTATTTGTGGGTGCACAGGGCCCATAGGGATCTGTGCCCCAATCTATCCATAAGTATAGAGACACAGCACAGGCCTAGAGACATTCCAAGTATCCCTTGTACCAGAAATGGTGCAATATCTCAGTAACTATAGGAACATTAGAAAAAAAATGACACTGCAGTTATAATCATGGCCTGGCAACCTGCATGCATGCTTAGTACACTAGGCTGGGTTTATCAAAATATCCATATCTCAAACTGTTTTTGAGATATAGGCACTGAAAAGTACTGCAGCCACCATAGTGTTATCCTATGGGAACTTTTTAAACTTTGGAATGTTATAACCATGGAACCAATATAAATGTATCACCAAACCTGAAAAGGCACATCCAAGGAGCAAGCCCTTTCTATCCTGAAAATTTCAGCCCAAATGTCCAAACTGTTTATTTGCAATGAAGTGGCAAAGAAACAGTTATCTTTTAAAAGTACTTTTGCAAATTTATAAAACTTTATAAAATTTTGCAAAATTTTCAAGAAACCTTCTCAAAAAGGCTGAAAAAGTATTATTGCAAAACTTTCACAAATTTGAGAACGTTTCACAAACATACTTTCACAAATTTGCGACACTTCCAATGGAAAAATTGAAAAAAACATATTTCCAAACATTATTTTTAAAAACTAATGTCAGGATTGTGTTCCACGGGCTTTGATTAGGTAAACACAACTGTTGGTGTTTACCAAGGGGCAGAATTTTTTGAATTACAGTACTTTTTCGATGTCACTAACTGAAAACAAAATGGTGGATTTGCGACACTATAGAACCCATTTGTGAATGTCAAAAGTGCTTTCGCGAAAGTAAAAAGTGCTTTCTAATCAGACATCTAATTTTTCCCCTTAGGCTATAATGAGACATTTTAAACTTTAATAACTTTTGAACAGATAAATATTTTTTCATGAAACCTTCAAAATGCACATCAGTGACCCAGACCTCATATGCCCTAACAATTTCAGACCAGAACTCCAAACCATTTCAGACTTACAGATGATCAAATGTTTTCCACAAAAATGGTAAATTCCACATTTTGTGGCACTCCGCGGCTCTGCAACCATGCATCCAACCGGAACAAAACTTGTCAGAGCCAGAGATCAATGGTACTAGGGACAAATGACTTGGCTCATCATGAGATCAGAGCAGTGCAGGAGGACTTTGTAGAGTTGGGGAAGGGCCTAAGACAAGTAGCACACAAAGTATCCTTCTCAGAGGTGCTGCCTGTCAATGGCATGGGTGAGGCCAGGGTACTTTGCACCATGCAGTTTAATGAATGGTTGAAAAAATGGTGTGGAGCACAGGGGTTTGGCTTCATTGGGGACTGGGGTTCCACCTGGAGGGACACCAGCCTATACTGGCAGGATGGTCTGCATCTGTCCAGGAAGGGAACAAGTCTTTTGAGCAATTGGTTTAAATGCTTCATTGGCAAGCTTTTAAACTAGTCAAGGGGGGAGGCACTGATAAGCAGCAGGAAAATCCCAGCCTCTCCCTACAAAACAGGGTACTGAATGAGAAAAAGACCGAGGTAGAAAGGTCAGTGGGGGATGCTGCAACAGAAGGTAAAGCCATCAAAAAATGGAGAGCAATGAGTACCAATGCCCGTAGTCTGAGTAACAAGCTTCCTGAATTAGTGGCCTTGATGGAGCAGGAACATCTGGATATTGTGGCAGTCACAGAAACATGGTACACACAAAACCATGACTGGGACGTAAACATACCAGGATACACTATCTACAGGAGGGACAAGGAGGGTAAAAGAGGAGGAGGAGTAGCTCTTTACATAAGGGAAGGAATCAAAACAACAGAACAAAAGGGTAAACAGGGAGGAGAAGAAGCACTGTGGGTAAATATGGAGACAGGCAACGGCACCACAATCCGCACAGGGGTTGTATACAGACCCCCTTCTCAGGGGGAGGAAATGGACAAGGAAATGATAGAAAGTATACTTAGAATGGCAGAAAAAGAGGGGAGATATTGCTGATGGGTGATCTGAATATGCCAGATGTTAACTGGAGTGCAGTTGCAGCAGCCACTTCAAAGAGTGGGGTTATTCTAGATGCCCTACAGGGGGCATGCCTTAGACAACTAGTATTGGAGCCCACTCGAGAGGGAGCAATCTTAGACCTGGTTCTCTCAAATGGAGATGGAGAGAGGATCATAGATGTAGAAGTGGGTAGCCATCTGGGAACTAGCGACTATCGAACAGTATGGTTCCCAATGAACACAGCAATAGAGTCAAGCCATACAAAGGCAAAAGTACTGGACTTTAGTAAGGCTGACTTTGCCAACATGGGTGAGTGCCTAAGGAATGCACTAGCAAATGGGCAGGAAGGAGGGGTGGAAGAACAATGGGGTATAATAAAAACTGCCACCACAGAGGTAACAAGCCTTTGTGTGAAGCAAATAAACCAAACAAAATGATGTAAGAAACCACTATGGTTCTCAAAGGAAGTGGCAGTGAAGGTTTAAGAGAAAAAGAAAGCATTCAGGAAGTACAAGGAGTCACAGAAGGAGCAGGACAGAGAACTGTATCAGTTAAAGCAAAAGGAAGCTGGGAAGACAGTCAGAACAGCAAAGGCCCAAACCAAGGAAAAGATAGCCAACTCAGTTAAGAAGGGGGATAAAACCTTTTATAGGTACATCAGGGAGTGAATAAAGACCAAGGGAGGGATAGTGAGGCTTAATAAAGGGGAGGAAGGGTGTACAGAGGGTGACTGTGAAAAGGCAGAGATACTAAACAAATATTTTTGCTCAGTATTTACAAATGAAGAGGGGGAGGTACCTAAAACAAACAGTAGAAACACTCTGGATACAGAAGTTGATACCAGCCCATTTATAGAAGAAAGGGTTCTGAAAGAACTCTCAAAACTGAAGGTGGACAAAGCAATGGGGCCTGATGGGATTCATCCCAGAATTCTAAAAGAACTAAGGGTAGAACTAGTGACACCACTGACTACTCTCTTTAACAAATCATGGGAGGATGGGGTGGTACCTGAGGACTGGAGGAGGGCAGATATGATTCCCCTTCACAAAAGTGGGAGCAAGGCAGAAGGAGGAAACTACAGACCTGTTAATTTAACCTCAGTGATAGGGAAAATGATGGAATCACTTCTGAAGGAAAGAATTGTCGCGTATCTAGAGGCCAGAGGGGCACAGGACCCAAGACAGCATGGATTCACAGCGGGAAGGTCATGTCAGATGAATCTGATAGATTTCTTTGACTGGGTGACCAAAGTAGTAGATCAGGGAGGGGCTGTGGACATGGCCTACCTAGACTTTAGCAAGGCATTTGACACAGTCCCACACAAAAGATTAATATACAAGTTAGCCAGCCTGGGAGTGGGTCCCAAGATGACAGCCTGGGTAAAGAATTGGTTGGAGAGTAGGACACAGAGAGTAATAGTAAATGGAGTCCACTCTGAAGAAAGGGTGGTTACTAGTGGGGTACCGCAGGGTTCAGTATTAGGACCGGTCCTCTTCAATGTCTTTATAAGCAACATTGCAGAGGGACTGGAAGGAAAAGTATGTCTCTTTGCAGATGACACAAAGATCTGCAACAGAGTTGATGCACAAGGTGGGGTGGAAGGGATGAGAAGGGACTTGGCAAGGTTAGAGGAATGGTCAAATGTATGGCAGCTTAGATTCAATGCTAAGAAGTGCAAGGTAATGCACCCGGGAAACAAAAACCCAGAGGAAGAGTACACAATGGGGGGTGAGATACTAACAACAACAAAAATGGAAAGGGACCTGGGGGTAGTCATATCAGATGACCTAAAGGTGGGCAAGCAATGTGAGAGGGCAGCAAGGAGGGCTGGGGGGATACTGGGATGCATAGGGAGAGGCATCACCAGTAGAAAACAGGAAGTTATTATCCCTCTGTACAGACAGCTGGTGAGACCCCATCTGGAGTACTGCTGCAGTTCTGGAGACCCAATCTCCGCAAAGACATAGACAGGATGGAAGCTGTCCAGAGGAGGGCAACTAAAATGGTGCAGGGTCTGCATTGGAAGACATATGAAGAGAAACTTAAAGAGCTTAATATGTATAGCCTCGAGGAAAGGAGGGGGGGGGACATGATAGAAACTTTCAAGTACCTCAAGGGAATCAACAAAGTCCAAGAGGGTAGCATCTTTCAAACAAAGAGGTGTGCAAGAACAAGGGGACACAATTTGAAGATGGGGGGTGGCTCAGAGGTAATTTAAGGAAGTATTTTTTCACAGAGAGGATTGAGGATGCATGGAACGGCCTTCCGGAGGAGGTTGTGGAGTCAACAACAGTGGTGGAATTCAAGCATGCATGGGACAGTCATAAGGCAATTCTAGGGCATGGGGGTAGGAAGAAGTAGGCTGCTGGTTAACTAGGATCTGCAGCTTATCCATTAGGTAGGGAAATGGGCAGACTGGGTGGGCCAAGCGGTCCTTATCTGCTGTCAAATTCTATGTTTCTATTTTTGTATGTACTAGACAGTGCATGCAAATTTGCATGCCAATTGGGCAAATGATTGCAAAGTTATTAAAGTGCAACATTTTAGGTTTAACATAGAAATCGTCATGCAGCCCTAACTATAGGGCACTACTATGCCCTATAATATATATTCATTGCAAAAAACTCCATTAGTGCATCAGTTAGGGTTCCTATAAAAGTGACAAGGTCTGGTAATTGGGTGTTAGGGTTCCCAATCCTACCACCCCACCCCACCACACCTCCCTCCCCTCCACATACCAACATGTGTTGGGGTGTGCATTGGGATCATAGGCCCTAACCCTCACCCCATTCCATGTGAGGATGGTACAGTATAGGAGAGTGGGGTGAGAGTTAGGCCCGATGTCCCCAAGGTTCGCCCCATGCCTGTCGGTATGAGGATGGTGGGGGTGGTAGGGTTGGGAACCCTAACACCAAATTTCCATACTTTTATTATTATAATATGAACCCTAACTGATGCATTAATGGAGTTTTTTGCAATGAATTTCCTTACTTTATGATACAGTATAATAGTATCCTCATTTTACTGTGGGAGCACAGGGTCCCAATCCCTCCATAGATGCACATATGTACTGTATGTAGTTGTGTGTCAAACAGCAATGACTACATTTTCAGCATGATCATCACATTACCCCACCTCAAGTATCCCAGTACAGAGAAATTGTGAAATGCAAGGAAAAACATAATTATGCAAACCAGCAATGCCATTCTGCCCCACAGGTTGAAAAACACATTTTGGGCAGAATGTGAAAAATGACAGTGTTACTGTTATTGAGGTAGCGAGAAAAAATGGCTATGTTGAAAATTTGGCAGCAAAATATTGAAAAGTACCAACGTTATGCAAGTGTGTAGAATAAATTTAACAGATGCACATACCTCAGGCATTTTTAGGAATTTTGGCACCAGATTTTCAATATGACCTTTATGGAACCCCACCTCATGAACACTGGCACTGTTATTCCATTGCTTAGTCCTGAAAGGTGATTTTGTGCAGCATCCATGCCATTCCGTGGCAGGTTTTGGGCTGGATGTGAAAATGACTGCAATACTATTCATGAGGTGGTGTGAAAAAATGGCTATGTTGAAAATCTGAAGTGAAAATATTAAAAATTGCCACAGTTACGCACGTGCATAGAAACATTTTTCAACAAACGCATATAAGTCAAGCGTTTTTCGGTATTTTTGTACAAAATTTTCGACATGGGCTTTTTAGGACCCCACCTGATAAACACTGGCACTGTCATTTCATTAATTGGTCTTGAAAGGTGATTCTGCATAGTGACTGCAAAATCACCTTATGGGTCTGAGTAACAAAATGACTGTGACAGTGTTCATGCGGGGAGGTCCCAAAAAGCCCATGTTGAAAATTTTGTGTAAATATACCTTAATATGGCCAAAATATCAACATAAGTTCAAATCCCCATTGAAAACCATTATACGGCACTTACCTTGATTCTTCAGTTTGTAGTTCAGCTTTGAAGAGTGCAGACATGCCTTGGTCCACAGAAGATGAGAGCATTTTACCTCTGATGATAACTGTAGGGTAAGGGGTGTATGTGTGTGGTGATGGTTGCTCAGTGGGTGGGTCAGGATGGGGAGGGTGACACTGATGAGGGACCATTTTCTTTTTTTCAGGTTTAAAAAAAAAGAAGACTTTGGGGGACTGTTTTCTTTTTACAGGTGTAGTAAATAAATATTTTGGGACAGTGAGGGTGGGCTCCCATACTTTTGTCTCTGTAGTAGGAACCCTAAATGATGCATTAATGGATTTCTTTGCAATACATTTCCTTACTTTTTGAGATTGTATAATAGTGTCCTTATTTTACTATGGGAGTGCAAGGTCCTTTGGGCTGTTGAAAATTTGGTATCAAAAGATTGAAAAGTAGCAAAGTTATGCGCGTGCGTAGAATAAATTCAATGGACACATGTAACTCGATCATTTTTAGAAATTTTGTCACCAAATTTTCAACATGGCCCTTTGGGAACCCCAGCTTATAAACACTGCCACTGTTATTTCATTAATCAGTCCCAATGGGTGATTTTGCGCAGCGAACATGCCATCCTGTGCCACAGTAGTGAAAACAATTTTTAGTCAGGATGTGAAAAATAACAACTATACTATTCATGAGGTGGTGTGAAAAATGGCTATGTTGAAAATTTGGTATCAAAAGATTGAAAAGTAGCAAAGTTATGTGCATGCATACAATAAATTCAATGAACATACGTAACTCAGGCATTTTTAGGAATTTTCTCACCAAATTTTCAACATGGCTGTTTGGAGACCCCACATCATGAACACTGGCAGTGTCATTTCATTAATCAGCCCCTTTGGTGATTTTGTGCAATGAATTAGCCATTCTGTACCACAGTAGTGAATACAATACACATTTATTTTTATTTATTTATTTATTTATTTAGTGATTCGGAAAAGTCCTTTGAGTGCAAGATCTTTTACAAAGGTTCATGTCATAAATTGCAAAACAAAATACAATAGGAGAAAGCAAAGGTACATCACAATGAACGATACAGCTTGGATTCAGAACTTACAGAATAACTCAAAACATAGGTACAAGTTAAAAAAACACGAAAAACACTTTATGAGGATGGAGGGTGGAATAAGCAGCCACAAAGTGCCTTGTCAGTAGTTCAGAGGGATGGGGATAGCTGGCAGTGAGGTGAAGAAAGGAGGTATAAGAGAGAGGTAGGTACTGCGGGGGAGGTAAAGGATGAGGGAAGAAGGGCAATAAGGTACAGGGAGGAATGAGTGGGTGAGGAGAGGCTGAGTAGAGAAGACATGCTAGAGTAAATGGTGGGGTGTGAGGGGCATGGTCAGGCAGCCTGCATTAGTAGTGACCATTAGGGAAACTCACGGGACTGGCAGTTGGGGGGGGAAGGGTGGGGTGGTGGGTGCCGAAGAAGCATGACGCAAACTGATTGCTGAGGCAAGACATAAGAAGGGACAGAGGGAAGGGGTTCCTGAGGCCTGCCTTCATTTCAGGCAGGATGTAAAAAATGACAGATGTGCTATTCATGAGGTGGTGTGAAAGAATTTTTAACGTTGAAAATTTGGAGTGAAAATATTAAAAATTGCCGAAGTTACGAACGTGCGTGGACATTTTTCAACTACCACGCAATACTCGGGTGTTTTTTGATATTTCTCCACCAGATTTTCAACATGGGCTTTTTGGGACCCTGCCTCATGAACACTGGCACGGCACTGTCATTTCATGACTCAGTCCTGAAAGGTGAATTCATGCAGTGACCACAAAATCACCTTTTGGGACCAAGTAACAAAATGGCAGTGGCAGCTTTCATGAGGTGGGGTCCCAAAAAGGCCATGTTGAAAATTTGATGACAAAATAACAAAAAATGGCAGAGATATCAACATAAGTTCAAAACACCATTGACAGCCATTATATGGCACTTGCTGTACCTTGATTCTTCAGTTCGTGGTTCAGCTTTGAAGAGTGCAGACATGTCACAGTCCACAGAAGGTGACAAAAGAGGATATCCAGTGGTAAGTATAGGGCCAGGAGGGTGTGTGGGTGGTGGGCTGCTCAGTAGGAGGGTTGGGATGGGGGAGAGGGACAGGGAGATGATGAGGAACTTTTTTTTTACATGATAAAAAATATGTTGGGGACTTGTTTTTTTCAGGTACACAGAACATTATGTGACACTGGGGGTTGGCTCCCCAGTGTCTGGCAGTACTGGTGGTGTGTATGGGGGAAAATAACATAATTAGGCACACTGGGAGTGGGCTCTTCAGTGTCCCATCTTGGTGGGGGCTACTGTCAACTCAGGGATTGGGCACCCCGATGTTGGCAATGTGGGAGAACATTTTATTCTGTTTGGGGACACTGGCATCCAGTGCCAACATGGGGATTGGGCACCCTGATGTCAGCAATGTGGAACATTATTTAATTTTGTTTGGGGACACTGGCATCTAGTGCTGACACAGGGATTGGGCACCCCGATGTCAGCAGAAATATTTTTATATGCTAAAATAAATATTTCTGGATTTTCGGCTCACAAAGTAGGATCCTGATTCATATCTCATCATACGAACTAAGATCCTACTTCATATGATGCTGATATGAACAACGAAATACTAAGTTGTAAAAGACTGGGTCAGGGGATGCTTACATCATAGGTATTGTCAGCCAATAGTTTTGGGTGGAGTCTTCCAGAACTGATCAGGTTACTATAAGTCTCACATCTGTAGCAGATTCAAACAGAAAGGCCCATCTTCTTGAAGGTGGAAGCTGCTTGGAAACAACTGGGAGCTGGGAAAGACACACAATATTAAACTGGGAATTTTCAGGAAAGCCCGATCTTGCTCAAACCAGAGGGAGGTGTCACTTACTTTAAATTTTACACTTGTTATTGCTTTTTTTTTTTAATCAAGAAGGGGTTTGCAATACTGCTTATATACTTGTAGATTGGGAGTTTAAATCCAGTGGGAATGAAATACTGCATTTTTTCCCTTGTGGAGAACTGACTTGTTGTTTATTAGTATTTTGGTGACATTTTGCATCAAACTCTTTTGGTACAGTGACATATTCACTAGTGGCTGAGGATTTTTCATCGTACTGTAAGTTCTACAGTTTAGTGCAGGTTAGTGGATTTGTGTATTTGACCCAGACAATGCCTCAGGTGGGTGAAATGGGTTTGCTCTGATTGCCTTCGGAGCACAGACCACCAGGTTGAATAAGGCTGGTTCAGGGGATGCTTACATCATAGGTATTGGGCTCAACTGCTTTATTTTACTCTGATTTAATTTGTTTTTTTGGAGGTTATATTTTCTGTTAAATTGTTGTGCAGGTTTCCTTGCTGAAAGGAAGGAAAGCACTCACCAGGGTGATGGGTCAGAGCTGTAGCTGATTGTTTCTGGAGGGCATGGGCTTGGTCTCACCCACCCTGCATCTCACTCAGTCCACCCTAAGGGCATCATTTCCTTTATACCAGAGGTTCTGACATCTCTTCCTCAAAAGAGCAAAGGACATACACCTGTCATATCTTTAACAGCACAGCACACTGAGTAAGGGGTAAATGCATGCACACACCTGCACACACTAACAAAAAAGAAAAAAAAGCTAACCAAATTTTATACAGGAAGGGAGAGAGACATGTAGGGAGTTGTGCAATGCACTGTCTGAGGGGCGGTAGTCTTCCAGGAGACATTCTGGAGGCTGTGATGCTGCCCTATTTGTAGGCACCTCTCTGCTCTGAGGAAGGAGGTTGCCCATCTCCAGGCTGACCTGGCAAGGAGTAGGGAAACCTCTTCCCCACCCAGGGACCACAAGGGCCACTGCTGCTGCCTTAGAGGTTGCCAAGAAAGTGGAGCAATAGGACAACAGAAGGTTCAGGGAGAGTGAGGGTGGTGGAACAGAGATGCATCACTCCAGTTGTACCTCTTCTCAATTCATATGCCGTTCTGATGGAGCATGGTTCCTTTATGGGGGCACCCACAGTGGAGACCAAGGAGGATGCTGGGAACTTCCATAAGGGAGACTCACAGGAGGGTGGCACAGGACCCAACAGGGGAAGGAAACAGCTCCTGGTGGGGGACTCAGTTGTTATGGGGTAGAACTGGTGGAGAAAGGGGAGAGGGTGGTAAGGTGCCTTCCTGGTGCCATGGTTTGGAGGGACGGGAAGCATATTCTCAAGATCACAGGAGCAGCTGCATGGGAGAGGGAGTTGGATGTCATTGTACACCTAGGGATAAATGACCTAGCTGGGAATGGGATCAAAGCAGTGCAGGAGGAGTTTGTGGAGTTGGGGAGGGGCCTTAGACAAGTAGTACACATGGTAACCTTCTCAAAGGTGTTGTCTGTCTATGGCATGGGTGAGGCTAGGGTATTTCACACCATGGGATTCAATGAATGGTTGAAAAACTGGTCCATAACACAGGGTTTTGGCTTCACTGGGGACTGGGGGTCTACCTGGAGGGATACAGGCCTATACTGGCACAATGGTCTGCATCTGTCCAGGAAGAGATCCAGGATCCTAGGTGATCAGTTTAAGTGCTTCATTGGCAAGCTTTTAAACTAGCCAAGGGGGGGGAGTCACTGAAAAGGAGCAGGGAATTCCCTGCCTCCCCCTACAAAAGAGGGTAGTTAGCAAGGTAAACAGCAAGGTAGAGAGGTTGACAGGGAGCAGGACAGGGGTAAATGGAGAAAAATGCAAAGGCAGTAAGGACAGGGATGTGGATAAAAATGGAGGGAGAGGAGTACCAACGCCCATAGTCTGGGTAACAAGCTTCCTGAACTAGTGGCCTAGATGGAAGAAGGGCATGTGGATATTGTGGCAGTCACAGAAACATGGTACACAGGGAACCATGACTGGGATGTCAACATACCAGGGTACACAATCTACTGGTGGGACATGGAAGGTAATAGAGGAGGAGGATTAACTCTCTATGTAAGGGAAAGGTATAAAAATAAATTATTTATTTATTTATTTAATTTTGTTGATCCCATAGGCCCACTAGGACTAGAAGTCCCTTTTTCAGGGGCGACCAGTGGGGAGGGGGGGGATACAGATGGTAAACAACTTAAATTGAACCAGATTAAGCTGTTGGTGGTATTTTTAGTGAATGGGGGAAATTTGGTCAGGACACCAGGGAAATCCCCTACTCTTTTTGATAAGTGCCATGGGATCTTTAGCATCCACCTGAACTACCACCATTCCAGGAAGATGGGATCTTGTTTTAACGTCTCATCTGAAAGACGGCACCTCAGAAGTGCAGCACCCCCCTCATGGTGCACTACAGTGTCAGTATTGGGATATTAACCCAAGTGCCATATATGGGAACTGAACCCACAGCCCTCTGATCTCTCAGCCTCAGAGGTGAGTGTGCTACCTACTGAGCCACTGACACTGATAATGACACAATGGCACTAAAAGGAAAACAGGGAGGAGAGGAGGCACTGTGGGTCACCTTGGGGACAGGAAATGGCACCACAATCCGCATGGGTGTTGTATACAGACCCCCAACTCAGGGGGAGAAAATGGACAAGGAAATGATAGAAGACATGCTTAGGATGGCAGAAAAAGGGGAGATATTGTTGATGGGGGACCTGACTATGCCAGATGTTAACTGGAGCACATTTGTTGCAGCAACATCCAAGAGCAAGGTCATTCTCAAAGCCCTTCATGGGGCATGCCTCAGACAGTTAGTGTTGGAACCCACTCAGGAGGGAACAATCCTAGACCTGGTACTCTCAAACTGGGATGGAGAGAGGATCTCAGATTTAGAAGTGGGTAGCAATCAGTGAGCAAGTGACCACCAGTGTGGTTCACAATAAATACAGCTATTGTGTCAAGCCATACAAAAGTGAAGGTACTGGAATTTAGGAAAGCTGACTTTAGCAATATGGGAGAGTGCCTAAAGAATGCACTAGCAAACAGGCAGGAAGGAGGGGTGGAGGAACAATGGGAAAAAATCAAAACTGCCATCACAAAGACAGCAAGCCTTTGTGTGAGGCAAATAAACAAAATGAAGGAAAAAAAAACACTATGTTTCTCAAAAGAGGTGGCCACGAAGTTTAGGAAGAAAAATGGAGCATTCAGGAAGTATAAAGAATCTTAGAAGGAGTAGGACAGAGAACTGTATGAGTTGAAGCAGAAGGATATGTGGAAAGCAGTCAGAATAGCAAAGGCCCAAACCAAGGAAAAGATAGACAACTCAGTTAAGAAGGGGGATAAAACTTTTTATAGGTACATTAGGGAGCAAAGAAAGACCAAGTTAGGGATAATGAGGTTTAATAAAGGGGAGGAGGTGGGCAGAGGGTTACACTGAAAAGGCAGAGATACTGAATAAATACTGTTGCCTAGTATTCACAAAAGAAGAGGAGGGAGAGGTACCTAAACCAAAAAAATAGAAGCACACTGGATAGGGGGGTTGATACCAGTCTATTCACAGAAGAAATGGTCCTGAAAGAACTCTTAAAACTCAAGGTGGATGAAGCAATGGGGCCTGATGGGATTCACCCAGAATTCTAAAAGAACTAAGGGGAGGACTAGTGACACCACTGACTATCCTTTTTAACAAATCATGGTATGATGGTGTGGTACCTGAGGACTGGAGGAGGGTGGATGTGATTCTCCTTCACAAAAGTGGGAGTAAGGCAGAGGCAGGAAATTACTGACCTGTTAGTTTGACCTCAGTGGTAGGGAAACTGATGAAATAATTTCTGAAAGAAAGATTGTTAAGTACCTAGAGGCCAGCAGGGCACAGGACCCAAGGCAGCATAGATTCACAGCACAAAGGTCATGTCAGATGAATCTAAAAGATTTCTTTGACTGGGTGACCAAAGTAGTAGACCAGGGAGGGGCTGTGGATATGGCCTACCTAGACTTTAGCAAGGCATTTGACACAGTCCCACACAAAATATTAATAAACAAGTTAGCCAGCCTGGGAGTGGGTCCCAGGATGGTAGCCTGGCTAAAACATTGGCTGGTGGACAACACGATACAAAGGGTAATAGTAAATGGAGTCCACTCTGAAGAAAGGGGGTTACTGAGGTACCCCAGTGTTCACGACAGGGACCGGTCCTCTTTAATGTCTTTATAGATGACATTGCAGAGGGGCTGGAAGAAAAATTATGCCTCTTTGCAGACGACACAAAGATCTGCAACAGTGTTGCTACACAAGGGGGGGTCAAGGATGAGAAGGGACTTGGCAAGGTTGGAGGAATGGTCAAAAGTATGGCAGGTTAGATTCAATGCAAAGAAGTGCAACGTAATGCACCTGGGAAACAAAACCCAGGGGAAGAGTACACAATGGGGGGGGGGGTACTAACAACAACAAAAATGGAAAGGAACCTGGGAGTAGTCATATCAGACAACCTAAAGGTAGGCAAGCAATGTGAGAAGGCAGTAAGGAGGGTGAGGGGATACTGGGATGCATAAGGAGAATAGAAAACAGGAAGTTGTTATCCCTCTGTACAGGCAGTTGGTGAGACTCCATCTGGAGTACTGCATGCAGTTCTGGAGACCCCATCTCCGCAAGGACGTAGACAGGATGGAGGCAGTCCAGAGGAGGGCAACTAAAATGGTGCAGGGTCTTCACCAGAAGACATGCAAGAGAGACTAAAGGAGCTTAATATGTATACCCGAGAAGAAGGGAGGGAGAGGGGGAACATGATAGAAACTTTTAAGTACCTCATGGGAATCACCAAAGTCCAAGAGAGTGGCATCTTTCAGAAAAAGAGATGTGCAAAAATCAAGAGTGCACAATTTGAAGATAGAGTGGGGTTGGCTCAGGGGTACCATGAGAAAGTATTTTTTCACAGAGATTGTGGTGGATGCATAGAATGGCCTTCCTGAGGAGGTCATGGGGTCAAAAATAGTGGGGAAATTTAAGAATGCATGAAATAGACATATAGCAATTCTAGTGGGGTTAGGAGGAAGTAGGCTGTTGGTTAACTAGGATCTGCAGCTTATCCAATAGGTAGGGAAATGGGCAGACTGGGTGGGCCAAGGTGTCCTTATCTGCTGTCAAAGTCTATGTTTCTATGTTTCTAGAATTGAAATGTTAAATAACATACATTTAAAGGTAATTTTCCATGCAATAAAATGCAGAATGCATCTAGCAGGGCCCAATATATAAGCTACATGTGTAGGTTCCTCCCCAGAATATCATTTTGGAAGGTTTCCAATTTTAATTTTTGTCAGGTGAAACTGAAAACAAGATGGCGGCCATATGAAGTAGGAATTTTCCACATATGAAGCAGGATTCCTTCTTCTTTTCATACAGCTATCATGAAGTGGTTGCTGATCATGCTCAGAAAATATTTTTCTCACACTTTCTAAATTGCAATAACCTGAAAACTGCTTATTCTTATTTTGCCAGACTAGCAAAAGGCACATCTGTGGGGTAGTCCCTTTCTGTCCTGGAAATTTCAGACCAAAAAAAGGAACCATCAGGGCTATAGGCAAGTTCCAAGAGAAATCTCAGCAAAGTCAAGGAGTGAAAGCATGTTTTTTTTCACCTCTCCATAACTCAGAATCTGCACACTTGACCGGAACATCACTTACCACATCAGGAGACCTACCCCACAGGACAGTGCATACCAAATTTTGTGCAAATCCATTGAACTGTTGCAAAGTTATTAAAGTGCAAACATTTGAGTTTAACATTGACGTGCCTACTCAACCATATATATATATATATATATATATATATATATATATATATATATATATATATGTAATAGAGAACCCAGCTCTGATATATATGCACACCTTGGTGTGCGTCTTATATCTGAGGCCTGTGGCTTTGTGTGTCAACCACCCAAGGTGTACATATATCGCAGCATGACTGCACACCCTAGAGTGGGTTATCTATCTTATAAAATGGCAAAATTGTTTTAGAGGAGGGTAAAAGTGCAGGTGTGCGGTCACATGCAGATCTACGCATAGTCATGTGATGTGTTTCAACCAACCAGCAGAGCGAATTTTTCCTACCCATTTTATAAATATATAGATATGTATATGTCTCTAGATTATCACAATTTTTTCTAGCTTATACATGCATCTGTATTTTTTTATGTTTTAAATGGCTAGGACAGGTAACCCTGTTAAATGTGTCACTTTGAACATTCAAGACAGCCATGCTCCAGTTAAAGGAACTAAAATTCTAGCTTCACTTAAAGCCTCTAAGATTGACATTGCTGTTCTCCAAGAAACACACCTCTCCACCTCTCGGATAAGGAGGTGATTAAGTTAAAAAATTCTCGGTGAGTGAAGCGCATAGTTGTTCATTCAACTCAAAAAGTAGATGGGTCTGCATCTTGTTTCATGAGAAACTTCATGTCATTATGAACTCTACAGGGACATCCTTAAGGGAGATTTAATTTTAAATACATGTATTGCTAGACACTGTCCTTTTGGTCAATATCTATGTTCTCAACAAAAATAAGACAAATGTTCCCACATCTCTTGCTAACAATTTAGCATTGTCTAGCATCTCAGATATTATTGTGTGAGGGAATATGAATGCAGTTATAGATAACTTCACTGATAGAAGTGACAAGTTCACTACAGACCATGTGAAATCGACCAATGTATTAAATAAATTCTGCTGAGAATTTGGTCTGGTAGATTTATGGTGTCTGATGCATTGTAAAGGCAAAGATTGTATGTTCATGTCTAATAGACATGTCTCGTATAGTAGGCTTGATTATTTTTTGTCTCCAAATCTCTAGTAGCAGGTTTGGTGAATTGCATCATAGGGAACACTATAATCTCAGATAATGCCCAGTTAGTAGTGGAAATCTAGCTTAATGAGGATATCAAACAAGAAAAGTCCTGGAGGCTTAATTCTGCTTTACTCAAAACCTCCAGTTTGGCACATGGTTAGAGATGGAATTGAAGACCTTTTTTTAAATAATGATAATAGATCTGTATCAGCAGATATTCTATGGGAAGCTTATAAATCATTTATGGGAGGTTGTATTATTTCATATTCAAGCTTCAAAAAGAAAAAAAAAGAAAAAAGTCAAATGATGTGGGAGTATCTCTCGGAACTAAGAGGCAAATATATATCAGCTGTAAATGTAAAAACATTTGCTTAAAGAATTTATTTATTTAAAATTGGTAACCGTGAAAGGCACACTAAGCTGAGGTTTATTTCCAGGTGCAAATGGGGGATGCGGAAAGGGAGTACAGAAAGAATAAAATTACAAACACATCGGAATGTGGCTATACAGTCATCTTTACAGGTGAAGACAATAAGATGAACAAGAAGGTAAACAACACATGGCTCATAGCAATGATATGTAGGCAAGTGTGCAGGTATTAAATAAAGTGCACAGTGCCCATTGGAGAAAGTGCCAGTGTTTTGGGACACAGAATCAGACTGTTGGCATAGCCACATTGAACCTAATTAATGGGGGGCATATGCAGAAGGGGGGGACAAGAGGGTGAAGGAGAGTCAAGAGGGAGTTGACAGGGACAGGAGGAGCAGGAAGATGCCTTAGCTAGTATCTAAGGGATAGGAGAGAGGGGGAGATGGAGAGAGGGAGAGAGGTGCATAGAAGAGGGGAACAGGATCTAGAGGAAAGGGAGGCAGTAGGAGAGGGCAGTTTGCCCAGCAGAGGAGTGCCGGTGAGTGAGGGTGGGGAATGGAGAAGGTACAAGCATCCCTAGAACAGAGAGAGAGAGAGAGAGAGAGAGAGAGAGAGGAGAGGAAGGAGAGGACAGGGGAGAGGAGTGATGAGGGTAGGAGGGAAGTGACCCAGACCAGTATTTAGCAATCAAGGAGGCACTGTGGGACTGGCGACAGGAAGGGAGTGAGAAGATGGAAAGGAAGGAGTAGAGAGAGCAGTGGTAAGTATGGAGGAAAGGTGGCAGAAAAATGACAGAAAGCATGGCAGAGGTGTAACCAGTCTGGCACGAGAAGATGAAGGGGTGGTGTCATAGACTACATTCACATAGTCAAAGACTGGGAGAGCCAGTTTGGTGACCAACTCCTGGCAGACCTGGGGAGGAAGGCAGTCCTTGTTGCAGTATAGCTCACTGAGTTTGGGGTGAAGCTCGGCATGGATGGCATCAATGTAGGCAGAGAAGCCAAGCTTACTATCAAGCCACACACTGAGGTACTTGAAGGTAAGGACTACCCCCAGAAGGGTGCCATACAGCATGAAAAACATGGGTGAATGTGAGAGCCTGGCTAGTTTCTGTCTGGAGCCCAATGTCATGGATAAAGTTTTCTTTGAGTTGATCCGGAGTTGGTTGGTGTGGAACCAGCACAGTGTGTTGTGGAAGTCTCACTGGAGCAGACATTACACAGCTGAAGCCAAAAGGCCAGAGATGTAAATGACTGTCATCTGCATACATGTGGATATGCTGGTAGGCACAAGGAGATGGCAGATCATTGTGGAAAACTGAGAACACAATAGTACCCAGCATGGAGGCCTGTGGTATCCCAGCTTGGATGGAAAGGGGACAAGATGCCTCCCATCTGTACTGACTGTTGACAGCCTATGTCATATAAAAGGAACCAGTCAACAGTGGGAGCAGAGAGGCCAACAGAGGTCAACTTCTCCAGGAGGAATAGGTGGGACACCGAGTCAAAGGCTTTGGCTGGATCAATGAATATGGCAGTGGTGATGTGTCCCTAATCCATCCCAGTGAAGATGGAGTCAGTTACATACAGCAAGGAGGAGATAGCAAAGTGGTGCTTCCTAAAACCAGACTGGAAGGGGGGTATAGAAAATTTGAAGAATGAAGTAAGTCAGCAAGCCTGGAGTAGATGATACTATCTTGTAGTAAGATCAGTGTGAAGTTGCTGGAGTAGGAGGGGACACCCCCATTGTGCAGAGGTAGGACCTTCACAATCTTCTATGCCTGATGGACAGCACTGAGGAAGAAGGAGAGGTTCAGATGGTGAGAGAATGGAGAGACAACGGCCAGAGTGGGTCCAGCCCATCATGGCTGGACTTAAAAAGGTTAAGTGAGGTAAAGGTGAGGAAGACTTCCTAAGGGGAGACAGAAAGGAATTGGAAGCCATCAGATGAATGGGAAGGGAGAGAGGCAGCACAGCACAGAAGGAGAGAGGGACCAGCAGATGAATGAGAGAGGAGGGCACAGGTGCTGCAGAATTCATTAAAATGAGCTGTAACGGTGTTGGCCCATTGGCACAGTGGTAGCGCTACTGCTCATGACACCAACAACATGAGTTTAGGAACTAGCTTGGGCCATCATAAGCTGGCTGGGGGGAGTAGGACTGAGCATCTCAGAGGAAGCTGCCTTCCTCAGGGAACCGTAGGTTCCAAGCTCTGCTACGATACTACCACCTGGAGTTCACAAGTGGCAGTGCAGTCAGAGAAGGAGGAGGGAAGGAGGGATATTGTGGATGCTGACATATGGATGCATACACAGTGTGCATCAACATGGCTTGACATCTTAGCACATGATGTCCTTGTGGGAATAAAGGGAAGAAGCACTACAGCAGCCCCCAGCACGTCCGTGATGATGAAGGCTCCCAGTCTATCTAGGGTCTCCTGCCTTCGACAGAACCAGAGCACCACCTGATGCAACAAGATATCACGGGAAACCCCCAACCGACCCCACCTAGGGGTGAAGCCATGGCTCTGTGGAGGTAGGTGTCTAAGGTTAGAAATAGGAGGAGATTGTGGGTGGGGGGATTGTTTAACCAGGAAAGGCACACTAAGCCAGAGCTTGTTTCCAGGTGTGACCTGGGAGCACAAGGAAGTTAAGTGACTAGCTTAGGGTCACACATTATGCAAGTGGAAGTTGTGGGATTCAAACCCAGGTCTGGTCTGCTGGATGTCACCAGATTTGCAACTCAGAGCCATAGACCACTGCACTATACTGCCTTCTTAGGAGGTGAGATGCCTGGGGAGCCCTGAGGAACAAGAGGAGGAGTTAGAGGGGTAGCAGGGGGAAAAATATCAAGTAAAAAAAAAATTAGCAGTAACAGAGGAGGGTCAGAGGTGGGTGAGCTTTTCTAAGGTGGTGCTTGCTTGTCTGAGGTGTGACTAAATTTGATGTGGTAGAGGGAGAGGGCTGTGTCAATGTCTGGGACTGAACAGATGAGGGAGCACTCAGAGTCAGCAAGGTCATTTAGGAGGGCACTAGCATCAAATGACTGGAGGGACTTGGAATAAATGCATCTAGGGCAGATGGAGTGGGCCTAGCTTGTCTAATACAGAAGGTCATACAATGTTCATTAAAGGTGTCTGGCAGAGTGCCTGCTGCAATGATGCAGTGGGGATGAGAAGAGAGCACCCAGTCAGAATAGAGTGGATGGGTGAGTGAGAATTGAGCCGGGTAGGTTTGGAGATTAACTGAGTAAGGTTTAGAGACTCAGTCCTGTGAGAGGTAGGTCTGGAGGTAGGGGAGAGTCAATTGATATTACAGTCCCCAAGGAGGCTGAGCTCACCGGAGGCAGCACAGGAAGGCAGAGATTAGAAGGAATCGACCAAAGAGGAGGGAGAGATTTTAGGAAAGGCATGGAAAACACCAGTAATGATGGGGAGAGTGGAAGGGAGGGATAGTTTAGCTAGATAGAGCTTGTGAGAAGAAGGGACTGACGTTCTGAAAGTGATGGAGTAGGATAGGTTCTGATGGACATATTGGGCAACACTACTACCACACTTACCATGTTCCTGCTAGAAGAGGTGGTAGATCTCTCGAGGAGAGCCAAGCTGGAGTCAAGTACCCTAGAGAACAGCCAAGATTCAGAGATACACAAGTGGCCAGGAGAGTGCTGAGAGAAATAAACTTTAAGGGGGTCAAGTTTAGAGGGGAGGATCCTAGCATTTGGGTAGAAAATGTTGAGGACTTTGGGAAGGGTAGCGGAAGAGAGGGTGCCACGGCTGAGCTCATCTTCACCAGCATGGAGGAGAAAGAAAAGTAGAAGACTGGACTGGAAATCCACCCACTTGAGCACAGGGGAGAGGGAGGGGGGAAAGGAAAAGGAGAAGAAGTCATGGTGGAGAAGTTCAAGGTTTAGGGAAGGGAAGGAGAGGATCCCAGGGTGGATGGCAGGAGTAGATTAGGAGTAATGGGAGGAGGGGAGGGATGAGTGGAGAGGGAACAGGTAAGATGTAGGTAAGAGAGAGGAGAGAATTGAGAGAGAATGGGCAGGGGAAGACACAGCAAGGCAGGAAGAAGGATGGAAGGGATGAGGGAAAGGGTGCGCAGGGGACAGGGATAGGAGGGGAGAAGAGTAGAGCAGAACAGGATGGAAAGGAACATAACTATAACCAGAAGCAGGTAACTTAACCTAGGTACTGTAAATCAACAGCAATTACAGTGACAGTGAAGCACAGGCAGCAGCTAAGCAGAGTGAACCAATTCAGGGAGGGTTACAAACAAGCAGTGTAGCTAAAGCGGCAGCAAACCACGAGACAGTAATTAGAGCAGGCTAGATAAGCAGAACTAAAAATAGCGTGGCAGCAGGTGTAGGAGTAAATAAACCAGACAGAAATTAGGAAAGCTACAATGCTGTAAAACTGACTAGAAGAATGTAGCAGTATAACTGCGGCTATAACAGTGCACGTTTACAGTACTCTAGGACAATGTTGGCCAACTAAACAGAAATTAAATGGCGACCAGAGCAGGCTAGGAATAATTTAGCTTTGAATGGCAGCAAATCTGACAATAGGGCTAGCAGGCTAGAAAATCTGTAACACTGTAATGTAGGGTGGGGTGCTGCAGCAAGCACTGTGATAAGCTGCTGTGCAAGCTAGCTGAGGCAGAACTACACACGCTGATTAGAGGGAGGGTAATAAAACCGAAAGTTACAAAATCTGGTACCAAAAGCAAGGTTCAAGGTGACCAAGATAGGATGTGAGCAGTGATTAGCATTTCAGCCTAAAAACAAAGAGGGCTGGATTTTCAAAGGGCCCATACACTGACGCAAGGCATTCAGTATCAGAAATTGGTCATCTTTTTCATAATGTATTTTTTCTGTCATTTATTACATTCAACACTGAAGATGTAAAGGAGTGGGTAGGAGAAGTGGGGAGGGAAAAAATTTCTTGTAAACACTTTTCAGCATTCTAAAAATCCCATTATACAGTTGAAGCCAGAGATGACTTGCGATATATATATATATATATATATATATATATATATATATAGATATAGATATATATATATATATATATATATATATATACACACACAGTGGAACTGATTCTGAAATGTTCCAAAAATGCCGCACGCCTTGGGTGCACCGCACATATGGCGCACCAGGGGCTTGTGGCATTCCCCGGCTGTGATTGGGATTCTCGATCCCATGCACCAATTGCCACAATGTTAGACCAACTTTTTCTGGTCTAGCTTACAGCATTCTCGGGTAGCCGTTTTAGGGGACTTGCACCACATATTTGATGCAAGATGCCATAAATAGGGAGAATTGTCATAAATGCAGCCGATCTTTCTGACTTGAGCGCATTCTGTGGCAAACTTTTCAGCACAGCTGCTCTGATGACTAGATTTGACGTAGGGCTTGATGCAAGCCCTGTATCACCTTTCACCAATCTTCCCAGTATATACAACTGGACTGGGGATAAAAATGACAAGATCGAACTGCAATATTTGCTGTTGACAACGGTAACATCAACATCAAAAAAGTGTAGAGTATGGTAGAACACTGCTCCACATGGAAATCCATGCCTGGAACAGCATTGTTATGCCGCTCTGACTATGTCATGATCTTGTTGTGCTGCACTTAGTATGTCAGTAGTGCAGCACAAGATCAAATGTTGTTGTGCATGCGAGATGGAGGGGCTGTGGCAGTGAGAGCTGGCCAGGAAGTGAATGGCGACTAAGGAACTGCACCTTAGTAAGTTATTTTTCTGCTTTTGATGGGACACTGGAGTCATAATATGATTACCCATACACTGTAAAAGATGGTGTATGAGTAATCATACACAAACAAGGCAGTTTTAGGATCTCGAGGTTTCAGTGGTAATACAGCTTTTGAGCTGTGCTCTCGAGGCCACAGGTTACCATGGAAATCACTCGATCCTACAATTGCCTTGTTGTGTATGATTACTCATACACAATCCTCTGTACTGCTGTTACTGTTGTCACAATGGGATCTGGAATTTTAATATTATCAAAATGCTATGCTGACCCAATCAGAGAAAAGTTTTTACAATGTGGGATCTGCAAAATGGTTGATACACAAGGGGGTGTGGAAAGGATGAGAAGGGACTTGGCAAGGTTGGAGGAATGGTCAAAAGTATGGCAGCTTATATTCAATGCAATGAAGAGCAAAGTAATGCACCTTGGAAACAAAAACCCAGAGAAAGAGTACACAATTGGGGGGTATTAACAACAACAAAAATGGAAGGGGACCTGGGGTAATCATATCAGATGACCTATAGGTAAGGAAGCAATGTGAGAAGGCAGTAAGGATGGCAGGGAGGTTACTGGATGTATAGGGAGAGGCATCACCAGTAGAAAACAGGAAGTTGTTATCCCTCTGTACAGGCAGTTGGTGAGGCCCCATCTGGCGTACAGTGTGCTGTTCTGGAGACCCCATCTCTGCAAGGACATAGGCAGGAAGGAGGCAGTCCAGAGAAGGGCAACTAACATTGTGCAGGGTCTACAACAGAAGTCATATGAAGAAAGACTAAAGGAGCTTAATATGTATACCCCTGAGGAAAGGGGGGGGGACATGATAGAAACCTTCAGGTACCTCAAGGGAATTAACAAAGTTCAAGAGGGTTTAGATATTAGAATAAACATACAAAATGTTTATTCTAATATCTAAACATATTTTTAAAATAAAAGCCCATTTTATAAGTGAAATAATACTCTCCAGGGGTGTGCACTGTGCTGAGATAACAGCATGTCTGGGTCTCACTACACTCCATGGTGTGTGGTTATTTCAGCACAATGCACAACCCAGCATGTCTGATTGCTTACATAAACTCAGTATTATTGCA
This sequence comes from Neoceratodus forsteri, assembly GCA_016271365.2. Lineage (NCBI taxonomy): Eukaryota > Metazoa > Chordata > Ceratodontiformes > Ceratodontidae > Neoceratodus > Neoceratodus forsteri. Next base: position 93,729,952 of record CM028136.1, read on the forward strand.
TATTCAGATTATACAACACTGGTTTAACAGTTTAACTTTTAAATATGCTGTTTGTTTGAAGGTTCAACAGTTTCTCTTTGAGTTTAGCTGCTGGCATCTAGGGAATCATGATCAACATTAGAAACATAGAAACATACGTAGAAACATAGACTTTGATGGCAGATAAGGACCGCTTGGCCCACCTAGTCTGCCCATTTCCAGACCTAATGGATAAGCTGCAGATCCTAGTTAACCAACAGCCTACTTCCTCCTACCCCCCACTAGAACTGCCTTATGTCTGTCCCATGCATTCTTGAATTCCTCCACTGTCTTTGATTCCACAACCTCCTCAGGAAGGCTGTTACATGCATCCACCACCTTCTCCATGAAAAAATACTTCCTCACATTACCTCTGAGCCATCCCCCCTCTATCTTCAAATTGTGCCCCCTTGTTCTTGCACATCTCTTTTTCTGAAAGATGCTACCCTCTTGGACTTTGTTGATTCCCTTGAGGTACTTGAAAGTTTCTATCATGTCCCCCTCTCCCGCCTTTCCTTGAGGTATGCACAGCCCCTCTACTTGGTACTCTAATGTTTCATGTCCTTGTAGTGTAGCACCATCCTTAATTATCTTGTAAAACTGTGTTATTTCTATCTTAAAATTAAAGGGCCGGATTTTTGAAGGGTGGCGCATGGCTTATATCCAGCCCTGCACCACCACACTAAGGTTCTGGCCGTGCACCGAACCCTTCACTGCAACTGCTCCCAATATTCCAGTCTTGGGTGCAGTTGGGATTGTTTCCATGAGTTGCAGCAGCTTGTGCCAAATATCTGGCACAAGCTCCGAAACAAGGGCCCCCAGGATTGCCACAAGGTAGACCAGAGAAAGGTGATCTACCTTGTGGCAATTACTGCATGGGATTGAAAATCCTGTTAGATAACTGCAAGCCTCATGCGTCAGACTGTTGGTGCACTGGAGCTTGTGGCGATCTAATATCAGTGTCAGTTAGTCAGTGACTCAGCAGGTAGCACACTCGCCTCTCAGGCCGGGAGATCAGAAAGCTGTGGGTTCTATCCCCACACCAGGCACTTGGGTTAATATCCCAATACTGGCACTGCAGTGCAGCATGAGGGGGATGCTGCACTCCTGAGGTACTGTCTTTCAGATGAGTCGTTAAACTGAGGCTCCATCTGCCTGTTCTGGTGGTAGTTCAGGTGGATGTTAAAGATCCCATGGCACTTCTCGGAAAGAGTAGAGAAATTTCCCTGGTGTCCTGGCCAAATTTCCCCCATTCACTAAAACAAATACCACCAACAGCTTAATCTTGTTCAGTTTCAGTTGGTTACCATCTGTATCCATGGTCGCCCCTGAAAAAGGGACTTCTAGTCTCAGTGGGCCTACCGGGTCAACAAAATTCAATAAATAAATAAATATGTTTGAAAATCTTTCTTAGAGTTTTTAATTTGGGGGTGAGATGATTACCGATTATCCAATAGTAATATGATTATAGCGCTTTAACTCGACCTCTTCCTAGTCACCGCTCAGATGGACACCATCTGAATGAAAGGAGGTGGACGCACTCTTACAGTATAGGACAGTCCAATGTACGTATTCATTGGGGGGGGGGTTGCTGTCTTTAGCACAACATGGGGTTGGCAACTCTGCGGCAGTCAGTGGGTGGGGGCCGGGGCTCACATTATCCACCAGTGCACAATGAGGCTACTTGTATTCCTCTGTTCAATTGACTCTGGTGCACAGTAACAAATCGAAAAGAAATATAGAATTTATAATTCCATCCACATGAATTTGATTTCTAGAATCTTTTCTAAGTGAGTCAAAAAGTTGAACAAAGAAAATATGTTATGTACTGAAAAGTGATCCTAAATAATTATGAATTAGTGTTGCTCGATGGTGCTTTTGTGGCTCCGACTATCCTCTGTCAGATAGTGCTGGTATCTGACCTAGGAACTGGCCAGTAGATAGTTAGATCCCATAGGCAGATCCATCAGATCCAACCTCAGATAGTTGGTTCCAATTGTGGATCTATCAAATCCATGGATACGTCAGATACTTACAGTAGATCCTAGGAAGTTGGTTCCTTGGTCAGATGTCTATGCCATCCGAGGATGTCTGATATCCGATCAAAATGATGGTATCTGATGGTATCCAACCTTGGAAGGATATTATCTCAGCAACACTATTCTTAATATATTATAATTTTCTAATGCACTTTTTATGCTTCTATTATTTCATATAACAGAGGATTGTCCAGCTCCTGAGAAGGCAGCTGCAGAGCCAGAGGGGATAGGGACCAATGAAGTTTCCAGAGGGGCAAAGTTTCCTTTTTAGGACTGTGGGCAGAGCCTACAGCTGTTTTGCAAGAGCTCTGTAGCTCTGAAAATGGTCGATCTCACAACAGATTCTGTTGGACATTTGAAAGTATCCTTCCAAAAGCCCAACAAAGCTTAAACCCCTCTGCCACGATCAGTGTATGGAATAACAGACGCACAATTTTGGCTGTTACTTCTGCATTCTGATGCGGTAACTGCACATGCACATGACTCGTGTGCATGCGCAGTTCTGTGGGTTCCGCCATGTTGTGAATGGCACAATGCCATTCGCTGTAGTACAACCCCCCCAATTCATGCCGTACACTGGGAGCCCACCCCAGTGTGCAAAAATATTATTTTTTATGTGTCTGAAAAGTAGAAAATGGTCCCTCATTGTTCTGTTGTATGTTCCCTGTTGCACCCCTCCCCACATCATTCCTGACATCAGGGTGCCCAATCGCCATGTTGGTATCCTGTGCAGCCACCTTCCTTATTCATGTGACACACTGGGAGCCCACCCTAGTGTGCTGAAATGTTTTTTTTTTTGTTCCTGTAAATTAGAAAATGGTCCCTCATTGTGATTTTTCCCCCTGTAAAACTGAAAAGGGTCCCTCATTATCACTGCAGTCCCCCTTCCCACCCTCCAACTGAGCACCCACCTCCCCACCCCCCCATACCTCATACGTACCTCCTGAGGTTGGCACTGTCATCTTATCTGGACTGGGACACGTCCGCACTCTTCAAAGCCCAGCCGTGAACTGAAGAATTAAAGGTAAGAGTGCTATGCAGCCATTCAGTGGGGGGTTCAACTTATGCTGATATCTCAGCCATTTTTTGGGATTTTTGGGCCAAATTTTCAACATGTGGTTCTTCGGACCCCACCTCATGAAAACTGTCACTGTCATTTTGTTTCTCAGTCCTGAAAGGTGATTTCGAGGTCACTACACAGAATCACCTTTCAGGACTGATTCACTAAATATCAGTGCCACTGTTCATCGGGTGGGGTCCCAAAAAAGGCCATGTAGAAAATTTGGTGAAAACATTTCAAAAAATGACTGCATTATGAGCATGCATTGCACAGTTTCTACACACACTTCTAACATCGCTAATTTTTAATATTTTTAGTTCACATTTTTAACATTGTCATTTTTGTACACCTCCTTCACAACAGTACAACTGTCATTCTCTACAACCTGCCCAACATGTGTTTTCACACCTGTGGTGCAGAATATCGCATTTGGTCTGCACAATCACCTTTCGGGACAATTGAACAAAATGACACTGGCACTGTTCATGAGTAGGGGTCCAAAAAAGGCCATGTTGAAAATCTGGTGCAACACCTCCAACATATGGCCAAGTTACACCGGGGCACTGAATAATTTCTATGTACATGTGTAACTTTCGCCACTTGGTAACACTTCACAGCCCTATCGGCTCTGGTCAGAACTTGTTATGTTTGCTTGTGTGCGCAACACACAAAAACATATTGAAGTAGTAGAGCATTGCAGAGGTGTGGCAGTGTTGTGGCCAATCTAGCGAACGCTTTGATGGGTGCGTCTGTTGGCCACCAATTAATGCTGAAACTGCCGATGATGGAAGTTTCAGAGTGAATGCCGCACTTGAAAGAAATCTGCCGCTGCAATCAGAGGCAGTTTCATCATTGCAGCAGCAGTCCCCCCTCCCTCCCAACCAGTCACACAGCAGGACAACAAATTAGCTCCCTCCCACTGCTGCTGCCTACCCAGCACCCTCCATGAAATCTGCTGCTGCAATCAGGGGCAGTTTCATCATTGCAGTGGCAGCTCCCCCTCCCTCCCAACCAGCTACAGAGCAGGACAACAATTTAGCTCCCTCACACTGCTGCTTCCCTTCCGGCACCATCTGTTCTCCATCCCCTGCCAACATTGTGGTGTTCAATCCTCATGTCAGCATGTATCCCCCCCCCCATTAATGTGGCACATTGGGAGCCCTCCCTAGTGTGCCATAAAATACTTCTTTAATGTTTCCAACACTGGGATGCCCATTCCTGGTGTCGGATGCACAGCTTCCCCCATGCTCCTATGTTCTCAGTCAACCTTGGGGTGCCCAATCCCCTGGCCGACATTGATCCCCTCCCACAGTACTCTGACACACTGGGAGCTCACCCCAATGTGCTGAAATCTGTTTTGTAATATTTCACCTGTAAAATAGAAAACAGTCCCACAACGTTTTTATTTAAACCTGAAAAAAAGAAAACGATCCCTTGTCATTCCCGATGGCCTTCCTCCCCCAACCCACACCCTTCCTCTGCAACCCCCACCTCCCTGCACCCCCCTCATCCATACTTACCTACAGAGGTCAGGAGTAGTGATCTTCTGTGGACTGGGAACACGTCTACACTCTTCAAGGAGCAACCAGGAACTGAAGAAATGATGGTAAGCCCTATAATGGCAGTCAATGGGGGGTTTTCAATTTAGGTTGATATCTCAGCCAATGTTTGGAGTTTTGGTCCTAAATTTTCAACATGGGGTTCTTGGGACCCCACCTCATGAACACTGTCACTGCCATTTCATTTCTCACTCCTGAAAAGAGATTTCACAGTCGATGCTCGGAATCACCTTTCGGGACCAATTAATGAAATGACAGTGCCACAGTTCATGAGGTGGGGTCCCAAAAAGCCCTTTTTGCAAACTGGTGAAAAAAATCCAGAAAAATGACTGTGTTGTGAGCGTCCATTGTGCAGTTTCTATGTACTGTCGTAACTTCATCAATTTTTAATATTTTCACTCCAAATTTCCAATATTGCCATTTTTTCACACCCCTCATGAACTGTACAGCTGTCATTTTTTGCATCCTTCCCAAAGTGTGTTTTTGCACATGTGGTGCAGAATGGCACGGTCGCTGTGCAAAATCAACTTTTGGGGCAGATTAACGAAATCCCAGTGCTACTGTTTATGAGGGGAGGTCCCAAAAAGGACATGTTGAAAATTTGGTGAAAACATTCGAAAAAATGACTGCATTATGAGCATACATTGCACAGTTTCTATGCACACTTGTAACTTCACCACTTTGTCATATTTTCACTCCAGATTTTCAGCATTGCCATTTCTTCACACCTCCTCATGAACAGTATAGCTGTCATTTTTCACATCCTGCCCCAAATATGTTTTTGCCCTGTGTCACCAAAAGGCATACTCGCTGTGCAAAATCACCTTTCCCGATTGAGTAATGAAATGATACCGCCACTGTTCATGAGGTGGGGTCCTAAAAAGCCTATGTTGAAAATGTGGAGTGAAAATACCAACAAACGCCTGGGGCATTAGGGTTTCCAACTGTAACACCCACCCTGTACAGACTGACAGGCGTCAGGGGTGTGACTTAGTGTCATGGCCGTAATGCTCACCCCATTCCACCCCACCCCCACCCTGCAGCCACTTACAGGCCTCAAGGTGTGCCTTGGGGTCTTCGACCCTGACATTCACCCCATTCTCCTATACTGCACTCATCTCAGCTTATTTCCTTATGGAATGGGGTGAGCATAAGGGCCAAAGATCTCAATGCACACTGTGACACCTGTCAGTGTCTACAGGGTAGGGTGAGGTGGAATGGCATGAATGTTGTAGCCGATGACCCAAAGGCACACCCCCAACACCTGTCAATCTCTGCAGGGTGGGGGTGGGGGTGGTGATACTTCAGTACTTCACTGCCATTCCTATTATGCATCTCTCTAACTCCTGCACTACCAATGCCAATACCAGCAAGCAAACATTCAGCACTGACAAATGCTTGTTTCTTCTGCAATTTACTGAACATCCCATGCCATACTGGTGCTGCAGATGTGGATCTGGTTTAGTGAACCAATGACCCAGGTTATGGAGTGAGCCTTGGCCACTGACAAGCTGATAGTGAGAAGATGGTGTAGTGTCCCAGTAGAAGCTCATCTCATCAATGGTGGGAGTGTGCCTGGTCTACTCTTCAGTTATCTCACCTGGGTGAGCACAGTTGGTGGTGCAAGTGGAGTCAGCATATCAAGGGTGGGGTGGGGGGATCTTAACAGAATGATAATCAGACTTCTGGGAGTCCCTTATTGCTATTATAAAAAATAATTTCAAGAGAAAAGTATTAGAAGTGTACCTTTACAATGTTTTCCTCATTGAGAGAGAGCTTTCTAATAAATTAGCTCAACCAACTCTTAAATAATGCTTCTTCAGAATCTGAATGCATCATTCCAGCCATTCAGCAGTGACAGATTGGAATGCTGAAAGGAAGAATGTAGGCACCATGATAATCAGGCTGTACATAATACTGGAGCAAAGATTAAAGTGTTTTAGTAAGTTCCATTATGTGTTCCTTTATGAGAAATATTGAAACAGCAAAAATGTACCTAGTAGTACTTAATAGGGTTCTATTTTTCACACCTCATTCATGTTGGAAGGGATAATATTTTAAGACAGATGGACTGTCCAGCTGATCCCTTCTCTTCATGGTGCTTGCCCTGGACCCACAATGGCATATGCTGTGAGGTATGTATGGCGAGGCAAGGGACTGCACTTTCCATTATAGTCAGTGGTGAAAGTTCTCAATGCAGATTTTCTTATGTTAATTAGCAATTATTAATTAACACAATTAACAGTTGTTAATTGATTGACACAAGTAAATCAGTGTCTAAAACTTGCAACATTGCCTATAATGGACTGCGAGGTCCCGCGCCTCACTTTGCGTACGTCACAGGTAATGCCAACACGGGGTCTGGGTGGGCAAAAAGAAGGGAAGTGATCAGCTGGATGGCACATAGAGGCAAATATAGTATCTTCTCCCATATGAGCAGGGTGTGAGAAAAAAAGTTAAGCACTGATAGTTATGTCTCTCTCTCTCTCTCTCTCTCTCTCTCTCTCTCTGTAAGCTTCCCCAGAATGGAGGCATTTATTATAAATCTAAAAACATTGAAATTTCTTCCACCATCAGGCTGTCAGAATGGTGACAGCCAATCAGTATGTGGCCATTCTGAGACCATTTTTAATGGTCAAGATGAAAATGTATTTACAATCTGGTAATGAGAGAGAGAGAGACAGAGAGAGACAATGGGCAGGATTTTCAAAAAGCCTTAGATTACCACAAGCCCCGTGCACCGATGATATGGTGCATGGAGCTTGCGGTAATCTAATGGGATTGTCTTATCATGTGTTGCAATTGCTACAAGTTAGACCAACTTTTTCTGGTCTAACTTGTGGCTAGAGATGTGCAAAGTCAGAAAACATCGCACTGCCGAATAATTTGCAGACCAGTGGGATTTTGCCAAATTTTCTGCACTGCAAAGTTTGCAATCTGCCATATATGGTGACTTTGCGTGGAAAGCAAAATTGAGACTTTACCCTATCATTTCCTTTGAATTTGAGTGGCCCCATCATGCGCAGTGGCTAACTTCACTGGTGAAGTTTGTAGCATGATGCGAAGTCGAACTGAATTGTGAGATATGAAGCTACATGTTGCTCTAGGGAGGTTACATGATGCTGAACAACCTATAGAAAACTCAGTAGGTCATATATAACTGTAGTGTTGTTGAGAGTCAGAGAACACAGTTGTGTATTTGTGACTGAGCTATAAAAACCTTTTAAAAACATATTTAAACTTTAAATTGGAATATCAGATAACTCCCAGTGTTTGGGACTTCAGTGGCTTTGCCTAAACATTTGTTGTTTTTTGTTGTTTTACATTTTTTACTCAGTTTTAATTACTTGTTTTCAGCTTAGACAAGGAAATGTAGATTTGTGTGGGTTGTGTGTGTGTGTGTGGGGGGGGGGTACAGCAGCAGTTAATAAGGATGTGCAGCCAAATCTTCTGTTTTATTTTTTAATTTTTTTTGTTAGTTAAGCAGCTTCTTTCTGTAAGATTTTGTCTTTCTACTTTCTTGGTACATTTTTCGTTTTATATCTGCAAATTAATTTCTGCAGTGTGTGTGTGTGTTGCTGTTTGCAAGAAAGACTTGCTATTTGCAAGAAAGACTTGATCTAAGTGCATCTTAAAAATATAGTGAGTGAGGGTTCTGTTGCTTCTCCTGGCACATTTCCCCTTGTCAAAAAATTACCTGGTCCAAGTGCATCTTAATATGCTAAGTTTGCCCAGTACCATATTTGTCCTAAACATCCCTGTTTTTTTTTTGCAAGAAGCAAAATATATAGTCTAGCACTGAACAATGATGGGCTGGCAGTATAGCCTAGAGGTTATAGCAATGAGCTGTGAACGAGCTTGGTACATCCAGCAGACCAGAACTGGGTTTGATCCTCACAAACTCCACTTGCATACTGTGTGACTCTAAGCAAGTCACTTAACCGCCCAGTGCTCCAAGGTCGCCCCTGAAAACAGGCACTTGTGCCTAGTGGGCCTTAACCAGTTACCAAAGACTAAAATAAATAAAATAAAAATAAATAAAGAAAAGGATAAGTAAAGGGAGAAGTGTGGATGCTTTAAAGAAGAGTTGCAAATCTGTTGTGCCAAAAAGTAGTGCAGACAGCAAAAGACTATCAGTTGGAGCAGTGGGAGAGTCTCCTAAGGAGTCTGTGGCTGGTACTAGTAGTAGCATGGGAGTATTTGGCAGTGATGGTGAGATTACTGCAGCTAGATTTTTCTCTGCCAGATGTGTTGCAGTAATGTCGGTGGATGTTCCAATTGACAAGACAATCAACAGTGCTAGTAAAGAAACAGTTGGTAATTCGGAGACGGCTCCTGGTGTGCATGTTGGAACTGTTGGTGGTGGTGCTGCTGCTGATGATACTGATCCTCCTGATTGTGTTGTGCCTGTGGCTGAGGTTAGGCAGTTACAAAAACCTCATGAGACTGATGATGTGGTGAGGATGACAGAGCTGTAGTTGTTGAGGAGGACAGACCGGTGGAGGAGGTGGTTATCATTGACTCGTCTGATGATGATTATGATGCATCGGACTTGGATCCTTTATGGGAGCCTGAAAAGAAAAAGCACAAGGGTGCCTCAGATACAAAAGGTGACCATAATGTGTCAACTGATGTTGTTTCCACCCATAAGGCTCCCCCCACCACTATTTCTCATGTTCTACAGCCACCCCAAAATACACTAATGGCCACCCCTTCTCATCTGCTGTCCCTATCCTGGCACCATGTTAAAACAAGGCCATCAAAATCCCTAGTGTGTGATTTCTATGTACTGTACCCAGCTGACATAACAGTTGCAATTTGTCAGCTGTGCCATAAACGAGTCAATAGGGGCAAAAAGGGCAGCCACTTAGGCACTGGAGGTCAACATAAACATCTTAAGAACAGGCACTGTTGATGTTGCTGACAACACCAGAAGGGAGCAATTGCAGGGTGTCAGGATCCGTCATCACCATCCTCATCCAGCAAGGCAAGCAGAAGTGACAGTCCAGTACATGGGGGCAGGGGAGGAGCAGTTGAGGAGGACCTCTAAATATTGGATGATGCAGATGATTCAGTATTTCTGCAAAGTAGTGGGCACAGTAGCAGTACCACCCGAGTCCTAAAACAGTACTTACACCAGTATTGGGGAAAAAAGACACTGATTTTGCTAGTCATGCAGCAGTACATCTGTTTAAGAGTCCCCATGCGGCAAAGAGCACTCCAATAATTCCAGCCCAATGAGTAGGGCAGTTTTGTACACCAACAACAAGAAAGGTCCAGCTCACACTGCAGTCTATGTTTGATCATCGCGCCAAACGCCCTCCTAACCATGCAACTGCACGTGACCTAAATGCAGCATGTATAGAAATGTTGGCTCTTGAACTGTTGCCATTCTCATTTGTAAAGAATGCTTGTTTTCAGTGGTTTAAGTCACATGCCTACCCAAAATGGAAGATCCCCTCAAGAATATACTTCTCAAAATGTGCCATCCCTGAACTGTACCATAGTGTGTCAGACATGGTAAACCAGGCACTAAAGCATTCTTTAGCACCATACATACAGCTCAGCATGAACATGTGTACCAGTGGCCAAACAGCTGGGAGCCCATACTTGTGCATTACAGCACACTGGTCACAGGTACCTGAGGTAAAGATTGACTCTGGCTGTGGTAAAAATTGCTCAAAGCCAAACTGTGGGGGCAGTAACATGCCCGGTGTTCACCAAAAGGCAACATTGGTTCTATGTGATAACAGTGACCGCCAAAAGAGCAATCGCCATTATGGTAGATCAAACACCAGTATTTCAGTCCTCTGATTCCCTGGCTCACAACAAAGCTGCACCGGGGACTTGCACTTCACCCCCCCCCGCACCCCCCTATTTAAGGATTCTCAACTCCAGGGGGGCTGCATGTTGGGGCGGCAAAACATAAAAAAAATAAAATTTGAGCCGGGCGCAACAAAAACAAACTTGTGCCTGGACTCTAACCCAGCACCCTACCCACCAAAGTCATGAGCTGACCTGCTACACCATGGGGCCAGCTCGGCAGCCTCACAGTGCCACCCCTCAAATCCCTCCCACCCCCGAGCATGCTCGCTCCCATCCCCATGCAAGTACCTGTAGCGACTTTCTGTCACTGCGGTCACTAACCCACCCATCTGGTCACTGTAGCTGCTCAGTAGCCACTGTGCCATGTGCCATGATTGAGTCACCCTTTAGGTGGTCACTCAGTCGCGATCACGCACATCATGGTATACCACAACATTGACCATGAAGGGTGTACCTGGGTCAAAATGGCAGAGAAAATACTTCAAGTAGTCCTCACTAAGCTAGGTGAGTGCCCCCCCCCATTCACTAAAGGCAGGATTCATTTCTAGTGATAATGAATCAAATGTTGTGAAATGCACCCATGATGGAGGGTTTGTCAAGGTGCTATGCCTGGTACACTGTCTGAATCTTATTGTTCAGTATTTTCTCAGAATATGGGCATCAAACACATACTGATTGTTGCCCATCACATCTGTGCGCACTTTTCACACTCAGGGAAGGCCTGCAACAATCTCTGTCAACTGCAGATTAAGAATCCCCTGCCTCAGCACCATATGAAACTGGATGTAAGTCACCAAATGGAACTCGACCCTCTACATGCTCAAACAGTTATTCGAACAGTATAAAGCAGTATCAGAGTATCTGCCAGTACATGCAAGTCATGACAGTGGTAGGGCATCCATGTGCCTCACAGCAGAACAGTGGCACCAAGTGGATGGGCTCATCATGATTCTCCAGCCATTTGACCATGCAACACAAGCAGTGAGTGGTAACACTGCTTGTATCAGTCAGCCCATCCCACTTCTACATGTGCTGAGGCAGACACCCCTTGATCTGCAGGAACACCTGGAGGCAGGTAGTAACATAGGATCTTGTTCAATGGTGGAACTCACGCTGCACATGTTAGACTCCAATACACACATTCAGAGCATTCTGCAGTCTGAGGAGTTTGGCATTGCCACTAAGGTTGACCCAATATATCAATGAGGGCTTGCATCCATCCTTCAAGGTTGACATCAGCAAGTGCAAAGGCTGACCATACATCATGCACAAATGGTAAGCAGAGCAATTATGTTAAGACAGACACAGGGACTAATGTGCACAAAGCTACTGGCCAGACACTAGATGTTGCTGCTATCACAGTCTCGGCACATTTTAAACGGGCAGAAAACCTGGCAACTTGAAAAAACGACTGCCAAATATTATTTGGGATTTGTTGGGCCAGGTTGGAGTGGCAGACATGGAGGAAAATGAGTAGGACGAGTATGATGAGGCTGCACAACTCAGAACAGCGCAACGCATGGTAGATGCATATTTGACAGATACCAGGCATCTAGCCATTGGTGATGGGCCCTTACTATACTGGAGAAACAAGGTTAATGAGTGGCCAGCACTGACCTCTGTTTGCTGTGAAATATCTGAGCTGCCCACCATCAAGTGTCAGTGTCAAGCATGTCTTCAGTTCAGCAGGTGCCATTGTGCATGACAGGCACACCAATCTGTCATCGCAAAATGTTAGTACACTAACTTTTCTTAAAACGAATGTGCCAAACATCCTGAACAACAGGATCATGTCCCTTGTAACAACACACCATAGAAACACAGAAACATAGAATTTGTCAGCAAATAAGGACCGACTGGCCCACCCAGTCTGCCCTTTTCCCCACCTGATGGATAAGCTGCAGATTCTAATTAACCAACAGATTACTTTCTCCTACCCCCCACTAGAATTGCCTTATGTCTGTCCCATGAATTCTTGAATTCTCCCACTGTTTCTGACTCCACAATCTCCTCATGAAGGCTGTTCCATGCATCCACAACCCTCTCTGTGAAAAAATACTTTCTAACATTACCTCTGAGCCGTCCCCCCTCTATCTTTAAATTATGCCCCCTTGTTCTTGCACATCTCTTTTTCTGAAAGATACTACCCTCTTGTACTTTGTTAATTCCCTTGAGATACTTGGAAGTTTCTATCATGTCCTCACTCTCCCTCCTTTCCTCAAGGGTATACATATCAAGCTGCTTTAGTCTTTCCTTGTATGTCTTCTGGTGCAGACCCTGCACCATTTTGGTTGCCCTCCTCTGAACAGCCTCCACTCTGTCTATGTCTTTGCAGAGATAGACTCTCCAGAATTGCACGCAGTACTCTAGATGGGGTCTCACCAACTGTCTGTTCAGAGGGATAACAACTTCCTGCTTTCTATTGTTGATGCCTCTCCCTATGCATCCCAGTATCTTCCCAGCCCTCCTTACTGCCTTCTCACATTGCTTGCCCACCTTTAGGTCATCTGATATAATTACTTCTAGGTCTTTTTTCAATTTTTGTTGTTATTATCTCACCCCCATTGTGTACTTCCCCTGGGTTTTTGTTTCCCAGATGCAATACCTAGCACTTCTTTGCATTGATTCTGAGATGCCATATATTTGACCATTCCTCCAACCTTGCCAAGTCCCTTTTCATTCTTTCCACCCCACCTTGTGTATCAACCCTGTTGCAGATCTTTGTGTCATCTGCAAAGGGACATACTTTTCCTTCCAGGTGCTCTCCAATGTCACCTATAAAGACATGCAGTGATGATGATGGAGAGGAAGGTGCTGTCAGTACAGTGGGCTTTCAAAATGTTACTAGCAACATCGATATGGATGAAGCAGCTATGGAGAAGCAATTCCCATCTGGAGACAATTCCAGCATTGAGGGTTGTGAGGGGTGCTTCCTCAATGATGCACAAGAGTAACAAAAATGTCATAATTTTTTCCTCCTTGTCCCTACCCCTGTAATCACATCCTCTAGTATGTTATGCTGTACTTTGCAATTCCCAGACAGGATTTTATTTTCATTCATGTTACTGTTCTTCATCCACAACCATAAGTATTGTGCTGCTTGTTACACCATGCATTCCAAATTGAGTACAACCACAACACCACTCACAATGATGAAGAACTGCCAGAAAGCCAGACAGACAGAAGCAGTGACGTCCACACACCACCACCTCCTCCTCCTTCTATCAGCATTGACTGTAGTCTGTGTGGATCATTTATTACACAGCCACAAACAGCATGGACAGCCACTTCCTCATTATACTCAATGATGCTGTACATAAAATGCCAGTGTAACACCATAACATTCACAGGCTGCCTGCTCCAACATGTCACAAGAACCATCTTCTCAACCACCTGCTTTGTAACTTTTGGGCCAGGACTACTTCTGCTGTGTCAGACTCCTCACAATGTGTCAAACAGCATGGTCCTCCAGTACCGCCACCATGGTCCTACATCCTACTGCTACACATTGTATAAAGGCCAGAACACCTCTTACAGAGAAACACATCAAGGCCTATTTTGCTGAGCTATGAAAGTAATAGAACTTTACTGTTGTTTAGAGACCCATTTCTTATCCTCCCTTCAGGCTGCCATGGTGGCGTAAGCAGTCCTATCATCCACTGAGAAATTAAAATATTTTTCTTACTGTCCTTTTGTATCCATGCAGGTTTCACCTGTTCTTCACATACCAAGTAACAGCCAGGAACAGACAGCATAGCAGAGACTGCAGCAGTAATATAATGGTAAGTATACTATTTTTTTTTCATTTTCTTTCATGTTCTCAGATTTTTTTACAGGTATACACTGTGGTTTGTTTAATTGAGGACCACTCAGTCATTTCATTCAAAATAATCTTGTCTTATGTTTTCAAGGGGGGTCTTCCTCTGTCATGTGGAGGGATAATCAAAAGAGACACAGAGGGTCTATTCAGGAGGAGGGCCGGGGAGAGACACCAGGGGCCATGACATGAGATTGGAGGAGGGTAGATTCAGAAAGGAGGTGAGGAGGCATTTCTTTAAGGAGAGGGTGGTGGCAAAGTGGAATGCACTACCAGCTGAAGTGGTGGCATGTAACCCAGTGAAATGCTTCAAGAAAAGTGGGACAAGGCAAAGGGAGGGTAAAGGTGGGTAAGGGAGGTGGGGTGGGAGGCTGCTGAATAGGAGCTAGCTGCAATCTCGAGCAGCCTAGATAGACCATGACGGCCTTTTGATGATGGCAATTTTTGTATGTTCATATCTAATCTGCAGTCAAGCCACAAACATCTTCTCAGCCCAGAGAACAGACAAATTCTGACAAGTACTTGAAATTATAGCAAGAGGAACAGAAAACATTCACTTTTAAATCTGGCACAGTTTCAGTTGAAGCCACCACCACCACCTCTGCCAGCAAATCCACGAAAAAACAAGAGAAAATAATGAACTCATTATGCAGTGGAGTGTGGCAGTACAAGTTGAAAGCATCATGACAGGTCATCGTTGCCAAAGCAGCCCATCATCTGATGCATGGAGGTGCCAAAAATACTGCAAGGAAGTCAGACTCAGCAGACACAGTGACTTACAAATAATGTGTTATTAGTATAGAACTACTGAAACACAACCCAACAACAACCCCCCCAAAAAAAATTAATTACCTTCTATTCTGCCAGGCCCAGTCAGCCATGACCATGACAAGAAGACCATGGAAAAAAAATTAAATACAATAAATTACCTTTCACATTGTAATACGCAATTCTAATGTGAAGTATCATTCAAAACAAATGCCTCCATCACATTTAGAAGTCAGTCTACAAGATGAGGCACTAAAGGAAAAAAGACATAAGTGAGATATTTATTTAGTTTTTGTTTACTGGGTAGATGCACTAGGCATAGGAATTCCCATTTTCAGACATGACCCGGGAGGTTATTTCATACAAACAGCAGACAAAACAGGTACAGCAATATTACTAGAACAAATACAGCAAATAGCAATCAAACAAAAATACAGCAGTGGAACAGGACGAATCAATCCAAACATTGAAATAGAGAAATATAAAGTAGTAAGGATAAACCATTTAACAAACCGAAAAATAACGACAGAGAAATTACTTAAGCAGGATGGAGCTACAAATCTTGATGGCTCAGAAACAGGTAAGGACAACCAGAGTAACGAAAAGGCAGCAATTACTGCAAAAGGTTGGACAAAAAAAATAAATCTAAGGTACAGTAGACTGACAGATCTAAGTTAACAGAAGCTTAAAGTAAGTGCTAGTCAAAAGAGAGACACAGTACTAGTAAAAATGGAATCAGTGGGAGCATGGAACAGGGAGAAAGAGAGGGGCAGGGACAGAGTATGGAAAAAGGGGAAGAAGAGGGGTGAAGGGGTGAATCAGAGTGAGACAATAACAGGTAAACTTCAGGAGTAGGTATAAGATTGGGAGGAAGATTGAGGGAGAGGACTATGGTGGATTGAAACATGTGCAGGTAGTGGGTTTAGTTAGGAAGGTTCTGTGTTCCTTTTTGAAGAGGGCATGGCTAGGTGTGCACCATATCCTATGGGAAAGGGAGTTCCAGTATTTAGGGGCAGCATGGGTAAAAGTGCATGAACCTTTCGAGGTATTACAACGAGGGATATGGAGGGGTGTTAGATCGGCAGACCTAAGGCCATAGGAAGAGGACTGAGGGGTCAGCAGAGAGGCCAGGGACACAGATGCACCTGACCTTATGATATGATCAGTCAGGGAGCCAAGGGCAAGCGGGTGGTGAGTGGACAGAGAGGGCCAGTTCAGATCAACATAGAGTTGACAATGATGTTTGTATCATGAGGATGCAGAGGCATACCGGCATATGTTATTATAAGTTGTATCCCATTTGTGAAGGGCAGTTTTGGATGCGCTGACATACGTAACAGCAGCATAAGTGAGTGACAGAAGCAAGATGCCTTGAGCAATGGCCAGACTAGCCAAGGGGGTTAAAACATAACTGGTTTTATACATGATCCCTATTTTTGCATTAACTGATTTGCAGGTGGCTAGGATATGCTGGCCAAAGTCAAGGGATCCAACAGTAGAACTCCAAGATATTTAAAAGTCTTCACAGTTTTAAGATGGGATCTGTCCAAGCAGGAGTTAAGAAGCTGATTATGGTTAGACCTGAGCTTAGGTGCAGAGCCAAACAACATAGCTTGAGTTTTGCTTACATTTAGCATAAGCTTATGTTTGGTAAGCCAAGATTGGATCTGAGAGAAAGCAGATGAGAGAGAAAGTTTTATATTAGATATGGATTTTGAGCTTGTGTAGAGGACAAGATCATCTGCATAGAGGAGAAAAGAGCTGGGAGGGGTAGCAAGGGCAATGTTATTGATGAATACAGAGAAAAGGAGGGGGCCCAGAATGGAGCCTTGGGGAACTCCTATGCTAGTAGACTTTAGGTCGGATAAGGCAGAGTTGAATTTCACAGCCTGTTTCCTATTAGATAGATAGCTGTGAAACCAGGCCACAGCTGGAGAAGAGAAACCCAGGGAGTGAAGAGAAGCAAGAAGGAGTGGGTGATCAACAAGATCAAATGCTTTAGTTAAATCGATGAAGACAGCACCTGTCAGGAAACCATTGATTATAGCAGAGTAGGTGCCACTGGAAAACTTGAGAATGGCTGTGTAAGTGCTATGACCCTTCCGGAACCCATGTTGGCTATCTGAGAGGAGGTTAATTCAGGGACACAATCTTCAACAACTTGTAAATGATCCCACCAGGACTGTGAAATGATCGAACATATCCTTGTCAATACAACAGAACTGGACTACACTGGCAACAATTACTTACAGCTGCTGGTGTGTGTCTGGCAGTACCACTCCAGTACACAACATGTTCTCATTCCACGATATCAAAATGATCAACAGCTGCAGCAGCAGCACCAATAGCACCAAGCAGAAGCAGCACGTCAACTTATATTTATTTTCACTTCGCAGTAGCTTATGTGATGATGAGACTTTATCAACAGGAGATACTCAATTGTACTTCACAGCTAGTTACTTTGGACTTTTCTACAGCAGCAGGAAAAATGTTCATGTTTGATTTTTGTGGAATTCTCTTCCCACTTGCACACCAGTGCATTAGCAGCAGCAACACTGAGCAGCAGGAAAGCATTTCTGTAATGGGGCCACTACTTGATAATTTTTGTGGCTAGCAGAAGGATACGTCTATAAGAAAACACTTATGTTTCAATACTCAGAAAAGATGTTCATCTTTGATTCTTGCCAAATTCTCTTCCCACTTGCACACTAGTGCAGCTGCAGCAGGAAAGCATTTCTGTAATGGGGCCACTACTTGAAGTTTGTGGATAGCAGGAAAGCAGGAAAAGGAGTATACAGCAGGATGAAATGAAAAATGCTGGTATTCAGAAGTTAAAATACTCACACTGATCATGAGGCAATGACCAATGCAGAGATCATTGTGTCAGCTCATAGATCCATCATGGAGGCACAGTACTAAGTGATATTTTTTTTACATAACTGTCCAAAAATCTCCATGAACCTAGCTTGCAGCCGTGATCTCAAAGTAGTATGGCGGTTCTTCCTGCAAGAGGTGGCATTGCTAATCACATTGGAACATGCCTTTGCCCCATCAAGACTGTTGTCCATATGTACACAAATGTTATAATATCATTATCATAAATCTCACGCCCAGCGCTAATTTTACAGAATGATACTACATGGCATCTGTTTTATGTCAGTTAGGCACATTCACATTCTGTAATGTTAACATAGCGCTGAGCATGTGAGATACTGACTCTATACATATGGACAACAGTCTTGAAGGTGAAAAGTCATGGCATATTCATGCATGTTTAGCAGTAGCAGCACTATGTCCTGGAGGAAGGACCTGAACACTACAACAAAATGACGGCTACAGAAGAGGTTTGGGCAGTTTTTACGATCATTACAGTAAAACAAATGTCACTTACTACTATGCATATGGGGGGGGGATATGTGAGCTGAAACACTGATTTCTGCTGCAGCCAGGGCATCATCAGTGCTACTATTCCTAAACAGATACAGTGAGAAAGGCTCATGAAAGAATAGCACAGATTTGTTTGGGTCATCATTTTTATATACTTTTATTAATTTTTTTTATGAGAAAAAGGGCATAGGTATTAAAAAAAGACATGAAAAGAAAGATGACAAAGGGGTACAGAAGCGAGTACAAAGTTAGAACACTGCCACGTATTTACTCAATGACACTGCCATGACCACCACCACCATGGATCTCATGTAAAATCTCAAGCTCACGGTCTTGATTATCATGGACCTGTGCAACAGTTTGCTGGAGCTCCATGTACTGGTGGTGCAGTTCTAAAATTTCATGCCACATTGACTCAGTTCATTGCCTTCAACTGGTGGGGCTGCTACTGCTGGTCATTCAGCTGTTGGGGGGGCAATCACAGATTCCATTCGCTCTTGTCTGCGTGATGCTGATGGGACAGCTGCTCTACATGCCTCATGTCATTCCACATGGTGGTTCACACATAGGTTTGTCTACTGACCCCTGTTGCCAAAATGGCTGCCTCCTTTCCCCTACAGACCACCTTGTGGCATATAATACACTTAGCCACACTGTTGTCACTTGGGTCACACTCCAAATATACCCACATAGGGGAGGTCTTTGCTGGAGGCTTGCATTGATGGCACCCACCTGATGGCCCTGCCTCTTGTTCTTGGGGAGCAGATGGTGCATGCTGTGGGCATGGAACCATGGGGGGTCCAGTCTGCTGCTGCTCTGGCTGTGGCTGCTCTACCTGCTGCAGCTGATCCTTCTCATGATGCTGCTCCTGCTGTGGCTGATCCACCTGCTGTGGCTGCTCCACCTGCTGCAGCTGCCCCTGCTAATGCTGCTGCTCCTGCTGTGGCTACTCCACCTGCTGCAGCTACTCCTGCTCATGCTGCTGCTCCTACTGTGGCTGGTCTACCTGCTGTGGATGATCCACCTGCTATGGCTGCTCCACCTGCTGTAGCTGCTCCTGCTGCTGCTCCTCCTGCTGTGGCTGCTCCACCTGCTGCAGCTACTCCGGCTGCTGCTCCTGCTGTGGCCGCTCCACCTGCTGTGGCTGCTCCTCCTGCTGCAGCTGTTCCTGCTCCTGCTGCTGCTCCTGCTGTGGCTGCTCCACCTGCTGCAGCTGCTCCTGCTGCTGCTCCTCCACCTGCTGTGGCTGCTCCACCTGCTGCAGCTTCTTCTGCTCCTCCTGCTGCTGCTTCTGCTGTTGCTGCTCCTCCTGTTTAGGCTTCTCCAACTGCTGCAGCTTCTCCTGCTTATGCTGCTGCTGCTGATGTACCTCCACCTCTATGTTTTGTGGGTGCACCTGCATCCCCTAAACAGCACAATTTAATGAGATAGCACATGACCTGACATGTGTCCATGGTCCATGATGTCCAGCCAGATGATCCAATCAAGAAGATCTGATAAAGAAAAAATAATACAGAGAGAGAGAGAGAGAGAGAGGTACACAAGTTTAAAACACAAATCAGATAGTTAAGTTAGAACTTCAGTAATGACAAAATAAAAAGATAGACAGGTACTAATTAAGCAAGCACTTCCTGTGGAGGAAAGTGATCATGTGACCTGCAGAGAGGTCCACATGTGACCAAACTGTTTGTTTCCTGTCAGCTTTGCCTGTGCACCAACTGAAAGGCAAAGTCGAAGGTGAAATTCTGCAGGCGAATTTTGAGTATCTATGGTGAATTCCGCAGGCAAAATTCTGTAGGCGAATTTCAGGTACCTGTGTGAAACTTTGCAAAATTTAGGCGGCTGCAAAATTTGCCACTTTGCGTGAACTTTGCAAGCAGATTTAAACGTTGCTGCATCTCTGCTTGCGGCAATCCTGGGGGCTGTTTTAAAGGAGCTTGCCCCAGATATTTGGCCCAAGCTGTCATAATTTGTGGAAACTGCTGTAACTGCACCTGAGATTGTTGAATCAGATGCAGTTTTGGCAACTGGATTTGGTGCACTAAGTGTTGTGGTGCAGAGCTGGAGGAAAGCCCTGTGCCACACTTTGAAAATCCTGTCCTTCTCCATGATTTTTCTTCTCCCACCTGCACCTGTCCATGACCCCATACCTCTTCTCTTCCTTTCCCCCACTAGTTTTGCCCCAAGCATTCTAGTCCCTTCATCCCCTTTCTATACCTGTAAGAGCAGTTTCCTCCTGCTTATCATAACTCAGTTTTATCTACTACATGTATTTATTGTACTGATTTGCCTTCAATATGTATGATTATGCTCTTCTAACAAGCTATACTGCAATATATAAAGTTCTATTTTTTGTAATATAATATTGTTATGACTGTTTAGGTTTTTCTTCCTACCCCCTGATCTTTCTTCACTTCCCCTCACACCCAGGGCACTTCTGGAACTAAGCTGTTAGCAGCCCTTCATGTCTTTCCTGGTAAAACTTTTGAAATAAATAAATACATACATACATAAATAACTAACAGAAGAACAGGAGGGTCATCGGGAGGAAACATTTAACTGGGGAAGCAGCTGGTGGGTCCTCCCCGTCAGTCCCAGCAGAGGATCCCCTACCACCACAACCGGCTCTTGAGTTGTCCCTCGAGACAATTGTCACCGTATTGCAGTGAGAAGTTGTTGGCTTGAGGCAAGGGATGAGATTGATGGAAGGTGCATTGAGGCCCTCCTTGCCAGGTTGCCTATAGACCACAGACAGGAAATTAAATGCTGGGTCACTGAGATGTTTGCGGTGGGTGTTATGTTTTCAGCATGTGTCAGGCTGTGAAGCTTACCACCTGACATCTCCAAAACACTCTGTTACCCACACTCGCAGTAAGAATATCGCTCATAGGTGGTAGAAGGGTCTGAAAAGCAGAAGGGCCAAGGATGTCAGGGTAAATTTCCTCCCCCTGTTTGAGTGGGTTCACCTACACCATTATTTTTTCTTAGTCAGATTTGTAATACGTGCAGTAACTTCCCTCACTGACACCATCTCCCCGTGACTACTGCCTTGATGCCCCCACCCCACAAGAAGACATGGTACTTCATTTTCATTTTTAAAGTTTGAAAACTGTGCTTTAACTCAGTAGGCCAAGACTCCAGCAGACCACTATCAACACTATTCAGGCCTTCACTTTACGAAATTCTGCCAACACTCTACAAGCCACAAAGGCAGTGATTAGTAACTGACCCAGTTTTCTGCACATGCTGCATTCCAGGACTGCTGAAGGCAGTGAAACCAATACACGATGAATTTCAGTACTGCAGAATTATTATTATAACTTTGCAAGCTTATAGTATTGAAACATGGTTCGCAGGACACCCTGATCAATACAGCATTTGTAGGACATTACAAAAAATTAAAAATGTCCTTCCTTAAGTGTTTTGAAATATGAAAATTCATCCTTCCTAAACGAACAATATAAGCTACAATGATTGAAACAATAACATAAAAAAATAATTGCCACCCTTTTCTTGCAGATTTTAAAAAGGAGAAACATATATTTTAAGATTTCTCTGAGGATGCTACAAGATGTAGCAGGGACCATAGCGGGGCTATTAACAAACATTTTTAATTGCTCACTAGCTACAGGAGTGACTAGAGGACAGCAGCTGTAGTTCCTCTACACAAGAGTGGGAAGAGGGATACACCAGGGAACTACAGGCCAGTCATCCTGATGTCTATTGTGGTGAAAATTATGGATTCTTTACTGAGGGAGGATCTGGTGGGCTTCCTTGAAAAGAATGGGCTGCCAGACCCCAGACAGCATGGTTTCACAAGGGGAGGTCTTGCCATACAGACGTGGTAGTTTTCTTCAATTGGGTAACCACAGCAGCAGACGTGGGACAGGCAGTTAATATGGTATACCTAGACTTTAGCAAGTCCTTTGGCTCAGTCCCCCACAGGAGGCTAGTAAGAAAGATTAGGGACCTTGAAGTGGAAGAAAAAAATAGCAAATTGGGTGGAGATCTGGTTGAGTGGTAGAACACAAAGGGTAGTAGTTAATGGGGAGTTTTCAGAGGTAAGGGAAGTAACAAGTGGGGTAATCCAGAGGTCAGAACTAGGACAAGTCCTCTTCAATACATTCATCTGTGATATATGTAGTGCTCCAGGGAAATTGGGGGCACCACAGAAAATAATAGAATTGGGGGCATCACAGAAAATAGGGGATCCTCAGAGATATGAGGGGTCAGACAGTTATGGGTACCCTGGCAGCGTAATGGGAAACCCTTGAAAAGCTTTGGTGACCCTTTGAAACACAGAACAGGCCCCACTCCAGCAGACAGTCCTAGCAGTCTAAATTCAGGGTTTTAAAAGAAAACCATTTTTTTTCTCTTCTACCTTCCCCCTGCTGAAGAACGACACCTAGCCAGTCAAAGTCAAACCAGTTGGGCCACATTCCTGTCCCACAGTGGAGAAGGAAGCCAGGCTTAGCCCTCTCAGCCAATCCCTGTGGCCAGGGTAGATTCAAATTTGCAGACTTTTTTTTAAGCCACTGACCCAGCCTTGGGAAGCTGATCTCTGGATGAAGGAGCCAATCCCCTGGCAGGTAGCCAGGACCGCCCCAGCCTAGAGGAGGCTCTGCATAGGTTGGAGAGAGGGGAAAGAGTTTGACCAGGGAGGGTGAAGGACAGTAAGGCAATGGATGTTGGCTTCCCTGTTATGAGTTTGAAGTGAATCCCCTTGGTCCCTTCAGTGTAACTCCCTCCAGAAGTTCCCCAGTAGCAGCCTTGGTCATTTTTTTGCAGAACTCTGCTGTCTAATTGGGTCCCCCAGTGCGTCGAGTCAGTTCAGTTGGCCGGGAAACAGACCCAGTGAACCCTTCATGCAGCAGTCTCCAGGAGAAGAGGCCTTATCAGTCCTTTGTGGATGTGCATTCCCCAGAGTTCCCGTTGTTGAACTCCAGGGGTGAGTAGGCTTGCTGGTCAGCATTTCCTTTAATAATTAGTCCTAGCTAGACCTGCTCCAGCCAGGGGAAGGATTGTTTGTTTAGCAATTGTATTGTTGCACTGTGTAATTATTGTTTAGAATTGTTAAACTGCTTCCATTGTATCCTCCCCGGTGGAGGAAAGATGCTACCTTGTCCAATTGTATAGAGACAGAGAGAGAGAGAGAGAGAGAGAGAGAGAAATGAGAACCAAGAAGGCAGAAGCTAGGCGGGTTCAACCCAAATAATTGTTGGAACGAGATTAAAGGTGTTTGTGAACACCTCTCTTGAAGGAATCTCTGCTAGTTTAACTTATTCTAGGCAGTCTGTGCTCCAAAGAGAGATTGGGGCATTCTCTCTCAACCAAGAGTCACAGAATTGCTAGTTAAAGCCAGCTCAAAGTATTACTGGTGAGAAGGGAAATGTCCACGCTGAATTTTCAATTGTTTAGCTGTAAGAAGCTAATTACTAGAGGCCTGGCAGAGCCTTAGTGCATTCTTCTCTCAGAGTTCTAGGGTAATCTGAGTTCTAGTAATGGGGAAAACTTAGTCCTTTGTCCATGTAGTAGAAGGCAGGGGCAGCCAATAGCTGGGACAAAGAGACTAGGTACCCTGGCCTCCATATTCATAAGGCACCCAGAACGGATCCATATTAACAAACAGAGTGGGTCATCAAAATGTTTCAATGCCCATGAAGCAAACTGTATTTTCTTTATCTGCCTGCAATCTCCTGTTGCTTGCCTACCTCTCAGCTGTTCCTGATTTTCAGGGATGTCCCTGATTTTGCCTCAGAAATTTCTTCTGTCCCTCCTAAGTCTGGCATTTCTGGCACTAAAGAGAAGGGATTGGGATCACAGAATAATGCCAGCCATTGATGTTACAGTCTAGTTCTCATTAAGAAAATGCTATTCACACTAAGAAACATGTTGTATACAGCTTCTGGGACTAATATTACTATTTTATCTGATGTATTCCTGATTTTGGTCATTTGTCCCTGATTTGTGATAAGGGAGGTTGAGAGGCATGGTTGCCTGGGCCCACTGCTTGCTGTGTCTGAACTGCTGTATTCAATCAAACTGTTTTAAGTTGTTGAACTGCTTGCTCTGACTGAACTGCTATATTCATTTGAAGAGTTTAAGTGACTGAACTACCTTATTCCTGGGGTATCATGACTGCACTGCCTTATTTTCTCAATTGTCCTATGTGACTGCACTGTCCTGAGGGCATTGATTGCTGCACTTGCCTACTGCTACTTCCTCTGAAGACATTTGGGGCCACCTACACACACCTCATCTAGAATTCCTGTGGTACCTCTTCTTTGACCCAGGGAGGGTCCCCAGGAAGCCCAGTATCACCTGCATGCACTTCCAATGACCTCCACCAACTCCAAGTACTCGCCAGGACACCCTAGGTTTGAGTTGCCAGACGTAAGTGGTAGCCAGCTTGTAGCTAGGGTCCACCAAAGTGAGTCAGGTTAGGGGCCACCCAGCTCTAGCTTGAGGGACTTAAGTCATCCACCGAACTCAGAGTCACATTGCCCATTCTTCTGCATAGACATTGTCCCAAGGTGACAATAGTACTGGTGGCCTATACCAAGGCCTTGCCAAGGATTTCCAGGCTCTGTGCCTCATTCCGTGAGGTGGCATAAGTACCAGTGGCCCACGCAAGAGGCCACACCAAGGGTCACCACACTCTTGATTGTACTGGCCATAGGTGGCTCGTGTTCCAGTGATGCATCAAGAGGTCACACCGATGACTGTCTGATTCTGAAGCCGCAGGGGTGAGGTGGTAAGGGTTCTGGGGACCTGCCCAGAGGTCTTCCAGTGGATCATCACACCCAGCATCCTTTCCTCAATGGAGATCACCTGCCCGAGGTCACCGCAGCCGACATCCCCATATAAGGGTTCTCTTCCCCTACAATCTGGCATCAATACCCATCCTCAACCAGGCG
Organism: Neoceratodus forsteri; assembly: GCA_016271365.2. Classification (NCBI taxonomy): domain Eukaryota; kingdom Metazoa; phylum Chordata; order Ceratodontiformes; family Ceratodontidae; genus Neoceratodus; species Neoceratodus forsteri. Next base: position 93,755,343 of record CM028136.1, read on the forward strand.
CTTCCCTTTCGACGTTGACTCAGTGACACCAGGAGTCTCCTTCTTCCCAGGACCAGGAGGCCTACAGCATTTTACTTGGTTTCTGGTTCATGGGGGGACACCCCATTTTATGGCCTGTATAGGAAGTGCTTCCTTAGGTTCACCCTCAGCAGTCGGACGACTAAAATACTAGTAACCCAAGCTTGGTGCATCGGATTGCTACATCCTTAGGATTTGAATAACCTGGACTTTTGTAGGACATTAGTGGGGCCAGGTTGTGGTCCCAGAAATCTTATTCACTCTTTCTCTTGTGTGATAGTGTTAGTGAATGCTAAGTCTTTTCTGTGTGCTCCAACTGTTGCTAATAAACCTTGCATCTTGGCTCTAGAGTATGCCTCCAGCCTCTCCTTCCAGATTTATCTGGTATCACCCTAAACTATAGGGGTACAAACCACCACAGCTTGTCCACCGCAAAAACTTGGCGTAGTCAACAGGATCGGAGTCAACAAGGAACCCAAAGCCAGAGCAACTCCAACCCAAGATGCCTTCAGATACTGAGGGAGCCACAGCATCATCCTCACTTTCAGTTCAACCACCCCCAATAATGATGCCTTATTACTTTGGGGCACCATGGCTACCAAGGTACACGGGGAGAATGAGGCTCAGACACCTGCAGCCTCACCGACTTGCGTGTGAAGCTGCAGGCTATGTTCTGTCTCTACCAAGTGCCAGAGCAACAGAGAGGTGGAAATCCTGATTGGGCAGCTGGGAGGAGCTGCCAAATGGAAAGTCAAAAGCTGGTCAGATGGACATACGGACACTGCTGAATGGGTCCTGACCCGGCTAAGCAACATTTTCGACAAGCGGAGTGTCTCAGACCTCAAAATGAAATTCTTCTCTCGCACACAGGGCCCCCGGGAGACACTGTGGGACTTTGCCTTGAGCCTTCAAGAGGCACACCGGGCCCTATGAAAATGAGACCCGAGTGAGGACCATGACCCAGACCTAGTATTGATAGAGCAGTTTATCGAGGAGGCCTGGGGAGAGCCTCTACATCAGAAGCTGTGGATGTTGCACCGCCAAAACCCAGATGCAAAGTTTGTAGACTTCAAAGAGGAAGCCATAGAAGTCCTAGGCTCTGGACGACTTGAGGAGGAGATGGTGGCCTTCCAGCAGATGGCTGGTGACACCGGAGCCATGGTCACTGGGGGTTCAATGTCTGAACCCTACGTGTCTTACAATTCCTTCACCAGATGGCGAGCAGAGAAGGATTTCAGCCAGAAAAAAGTGTATCTACTGGATCAGCTGGAATATGACTCCTACCCCAGAGGAGATAGAGAAAAAGTGTACCATCAGGTCACTCAAGCCAAGGACCGGCCGAGTGATCAGGCAAGAGACAGTACCAGAGAGATGTCCTGCCAGCTGGTGGCCATGTCACAAAGACTAGCAGAAATTTGTCAAGTCATACAAGACCTCAAGGGGAGCTGGGGCCTAGGGTATTCTATGGACCATCCCCGACACCCAGCAAGACCGGACCAAAGGAGTATGGGCCGGCGACCCACTGACCGGTTCAACGATCATGGGTGACCTATCTGCAGGCACTGTGGCATCAATGGCCATGTGGAATGACAGTGTATCCAGGAAGGAGACGTTGCTCTGTCATTAAACAGGGCATCCCGAGGCAGTGGACCAACCCTCGGGAAGAAAGCTCCTAGGTCCAAACCCAAACCTGGAATGGTCAAAGTATGTAGGGAGGTGCCCGACTGTTCCCATCTAACTCAATGGTGTCACTTTTACAGCACTTCTGGACACCAACTCCCAAGTCACCACTATTCAAAGCTGCCATTTCCTGAAGCACTGGACCCAAGACCAACTAAGATGCCCACCAACGACTTGGCTCAACCTGATTGCAGGCAATGGAATGAGTATCCCTTACTTGGGCTATCAGGAAATGGACATTCAGCTGGGAGAAAATATTTACCCACAACAAGGGGTCATCGTTAGCAACACTGATTACTAGGTTTACTAGGTAAGTGAGGACAAAAGAAGCCATGAAGCCTATCTTGATTGTCCCCCACATGTGTGGGAAATTACACTTTGTTGTAGTTTTTTGGAAAGCCAATGATCTACACCCATTTTAAGGGATTCAAAGGTATTACAGTATACTAGCTCTTGTGGTAGCTGGTTCCAGAGCCTTGGTGTTCTTACCAAGAAGAAATGAAGCCTCCTGTTTGTTTTTGATTTACACACCATTAGTTGTTGATTGTGAAGTCTAGGTACTATTTTTCTTTGTGTTTTAAAAATATCACATTTGTCCATCAGAGAGGGTGATTTGAGAATTTTATATAAGAGCAAAAGATCACCTCTGGAGTGCCTAAACTCCAGTGAATGTAGGCCTGTTTTTTGAAGCATCTCTGGATATGGTAGTGATGCTAAATGGGGCACCATTTTTGTTGCCCTTCTCTGAACTCTTTCAATCACTTGAATGTACCTGACCATGTATAGACTCCACACTGGTGACCCATAATCTGTATATGGTCTGATGTATGCTTTAAACAATGGGATAATACATTCCTCTGTCTTAGATATAAACGTTAATGCACTTAAGTAGTGAATTAGCGGTTTTAGCTACATGATTACAGTGATTGGAGAAGGATAATTTGTCATCTATCAGGATGCCCAAGTCTCTTTCACATATTGAAGATTTAATCATAATATTATATAGTGTATAAATTTGTTTAGGATTATTGTAACCTAAGTGGAGAACAGAACATTTGTCTGTATTGAGTGTCATTTTGTTTTTCTGTGCCTAATGCTCTAATACTGAGAGGTCATTTACTAATAAGTCCATATTATAGTCAGAATCCACCCTACAACCTAACTTTGCATCATCTGCAAATTTTGAAAGTATGTTCCTGGAGCTAATCTGCATGTCTGAGATGAAAATATTGAATAGTACTGGGCCCAGAACTGATCCTTGTGGCACACCACTGGTCTCAGCCATATTACTGGAATAGGCACTATTGATCCTAAAATGCTGGTTAACCAGCAATTGATCCATTTTAATATGTTACAATAAAAACCTAGGTCTGATAGCTTAGCTAGGAGAATATTGTGAGTAACCTTATCAAATGCTTTGCTATAATCCAGGAGGACGACATCCATGGGGATTTTATTGTCTAGTTCTTGGTTGACAGTATTGTAAAAGGCTATTAAATTGGTAGTGCAAGAAAAGCCTTGCTTGAACCCATGTTGTGAATGGTTGATAATGCCTAGAGTTTGCATTTCTGCCTCTAATATGCCTTTAATAATTTTTTCCATTACTTTACATGGGATGGAAGTAAGGCTGATGGGGCAGTAATTACTCACTATGGAACGGTTATCCTTTTTAAGTATAGGCACAACTGTTGCAGTTATCCAATCAGATGGAACAGATCTTTCCACTAATGATTTATTAAAAATAATGGAAAGTGGTATGGTAATATTTTAGCTGTTTCAACCAAAAATCTAGGATTAATTAAGTCTGGTCCACAGCTAGTATTTGATTTTAATTTTTTAAACAAGGAAACTACTTCAGAAATAGTTATGGTGTGGTTATTTTCAGTAGAACTTGATATGATAGTATTTGTATTAATTATGACTGTATGATTTAAGAATACTGATGCAAAATAGGTGTTAAATGTGTCGTCTGTCTCTCTGTCAGATGTAATGGTGTTTGTGTCATTGGTCAATGGCCCAATTTGTCTGTTATTGCCTTTTTCACTATTGAGATAAGAAAACAGGGATTTGTGATTATCTTTGGAATGGGCTATGCAGAACTTGAGGTTGCATTTTGCCTTCCTGATAGTCCTTTTTAGAACTTTAACGGCAGTTCTGTATTGTCCCAGTATGAGTTCTTTTGTGTCTGTTGTGCATTTTTTAAACGAGTAAATAGTTTTTTCTTCTGTTTGATTTTCCAACGAATATCATTATTTAACCACAAAGGAATTTTACCTTTATTGTTATGTTTTATCTGGGCTGAAATATAAGCTTTTCTAGGTCTATTATCTTGTTTTTAACAAATACCCAAGAGTCTTCCAGGGTTAAAGGTGATGAAATTGTTTCCCATGAGGTATTTTTTAGGCTGTTTATTGCCTCAGAGTTGGCTTTGTGGTAGTTATACACCTGAGCATTGTTAACTATTATGCTAGATTCATACTGTATATCAAATACAATGGTATGGTGGTCATTATTCCCTAGTGGGTCTGATATTGAAAGATTTAAGACTTTGTCCTCAATATTGGTAATCACAGTAGACATCTGGGAACAAGCGACCACTGCACAGTGTGCTTCACAATAGCCACAACCATGGAGACAAGCCATACAAAGACAAGGATACTGGACTTTAGAAGGGCTGGCTTTGGCATAATGGGTGAATACCTGAGGAATGCATTAGCAAATGGCCAGAAAGGAGGGGTGGAAAAACAATGGAGAAAAATCAAAACTGCCATCACGGAGGCAACAGGCCTTTGTGTGAAACAAATAAAGAAAACAAAGCGGAATAAAAAACCTCTATGGTTCTCAAAAGAGGTGTCAGGGAAGGTTAAGGAGAAAAAGGCTGCATTCAAAAAGTATAAGGAATCACAGAAGGAGCACGACAGGGAACTGTATCAATTAAACAGAAAGAAGTGGGGAAGGCAGTCAGAAAAGCAAGGCCCAAACCGAGGAAAAGATAGCCAACTCAGTTAAGAAGGGGGATAAAACCTTTTATAGGTACATTAGGGAGCATAGAAAGGTTAAGGGAGGGATAGTGAAGATTAATAAAGGAGAGGGGAGGTGGGCAGAGGGAGACAGTGAGAAGGCAGAGATACTGAATGAATACTTTTGCTCAGTATTCACAAAAGAAGAAGAGGAGGAGTTACCTAAACCAAACAATAGAAGCACTCTGGGTAGTGGGGTTGATGCCAGTCCATTTACAGAAGAAAGAGTCCTGAAAGAACTCCTAAAACTCAAGGTGGACAAAGCAATGGGGCCTGATGGATTCACCTAGAATCCTAAAAGAACTAAGGGAGGACCTAGTGACACCACTGACCACACTTTTAGCAAATCATGGGAGGATGGGGTGGTACCTGAGGACTGGAGGAGGGCAGATGTGATTCCCCTTCACAAAAGTGGGAGCAAGGCAGAAGCAGGAAACTGCAGACCTGTTAGTTTGACCTCAGTGGTGGGGAAAACGATGGAATCACTTCTGAAAGAAAGAACTGTTGAGTACCTAGAGGCCAGCGGGGCACAGGACCCAAAGCAGCATGGATTCACAGCAGGAAGGTCTTGTCAGATGAATCTAATTGATTTCTTTGAATGGGTGACCAATGTAATAGACCAGGGAGGGGCTGTGGATATGGCCTACCTAGACTTTAGCAAGGCATTTGACACAGTCCCACACAAAAGATTAATAATCAAGTTATCCAGCCTGGAAGTGGGTCCCAGGGTGGTAGCCTGGGTAGCAAACTGGCTGCACAACAGGACACAGAAGGTAATAGTGAATGGAACACATTCTGAAGAAAGGGGGGTTACTAGTGGAGTACCTCAGGGCTCAGTACTGGGTCCAGTTCTCTTTAACGTCTTTATAGGTGACATTGCAGAGGGTCTGGAAGGAAAGGTATGCCTCTTTGCAGATGACACAAAGATCTGCAACACAGTTGATATACAAAGGGGGTAGAAAGGATGAGAAGGGACCTGGCTAGGTTGAAGGAATGGTCAGGCATATGGCAACTTAGATTCAATGCAAAGGCGTGCAAAGTAATGCACCTGGGAAATAAAAATCCAGGAGAAGAGTACACAATAGCAGGGGAGGTACTAACAACAACAATAATGGAAAGGGACCTGGGGGTAGTAATATCAGATGGCCTAAAGGTGGGTAAGCAATGTGAGAAGTCAGTAAGGAGGGCCAGGGGGATACTGGGATGCGTAGAGAGGGGTATCACAAGTAGAAAAAAGGGAAGTGGTTATCCCTCTGTACAGACAGTTGGTGAGACCCCATCTGGAGTACTGCGTGCAGTTTTGGAGACCTCATCTACGCAAGGACATAGTCAGGATGGAAGCAGTCCAGAGGAGGGCAACTAAAATGGTGCAGGGTCTACATCAGAAACCATATGAAGAGACTGAGAAGCTAATATGTATACCCTTGATGAAAAGGAGGGACAGGGGACATGATAGAAACTTTTAAGTACCTCAAGGGAATCAACAAAGTCCAGGAGGATAGCATCTTTCAGAAAAAGAGATGTGTAAGAACAAGGGGGCACAATTTAAAGTTAGAGGGGGGACGGCTCAGGAGTAATGTGAGGATATTCTTTTTCACGGAGAGAGTGGTGGACGCATGGAACTGCCTTTCTGGAGAGGTTGTAGGGTCTAAAACAATGAGGGAATTCAAACATGCATGGGACAGACATAAGGCAATTATAGTGGGGGGTTGCAGGAAGTAGGCTGTTGGTTAACTAGAATCTGCACCTTATCCAGTAGGTAGGGAAATGGGCAGACTGGGTGGGCCAAGTGGTCCTTATCTGCCATCAAAGTCTATGTTTCTATGTTCTATGTTTCTATGTCTATGTTTCTATGTTTCTAATATATTGCACCCTCTAGAGGGTTCTTGAACAATTTGCTCAAGCCCTAATTCATTGATTGTTGAAATAAAAGTTTTTTCGACAGTTGTTGTGCCGTTAGTAGTAAACCAATTTATAGACGGCATGTTAGTCTCCCAAGATCAGGATATCACCTTTATTCATCATGTGGCTGATGTCCTGTATTAATGTGTTTGTATATTCAGAATTAGAGGATGGTGGGCGATAACATGTACCCAAAATTAGTTGTGGGTGTCCCTGAAACTGAATGGCTACCCATATACTTTCCGTTGGTGAAGTATGTGGGTATTCATGTGTATGAATTGTGTTTTTAATATAAAGACATACCTGTACACCACCTTCTTTTTTGTGAAATCTTATCTTTTTGGTATAATTTAAAGCTCTGTATGTCTTTCATCCAGGTTGAATCTGGGTCCCACCATGTTTATGTTACTGAAATTATGTCAATATCCAGTAAGTGAATTTTGGTTTCAAGCTCGGAGATTTTCAACAAGTTTAAGGACCTTGTATTAAGAGATAATATTTTGCAAACCTTAGATGTTGGAGGCTTATTTGCTAGAGTCTTGGGTGTCACCCCAAACTCCCCCCTTGATGTCAGTTTAAACAGCTGCTAATGTGTGAGAGAATTCTCCTGCCTAAGATGAAACTACCTCTCCTGCCCAAGTGGAGCCCATCCCAACAGAAGAGAGAAGGGTTGTCTACAAACTTTTCCCAATGCGTAAGGCATTTTATTTCCTGTGACAAACACCATTTCCTCAGCCACTCATTGTAGGATTTAATTCTGTTAGTAACATACTCAGTAGCTCTTGGTACTGGCAAAACCTCCGGAAAACATATTTCACAACCCATTTCGGTCAGAATGTTGTTAAGGCAGATGGAATTTAACTTCATTTGGTTTAGGTGGAATCTAGTGATATCATCTGTACCAGCGTGTATTATTTCCAAGGGGTTTGCACCAGAATATTTCAGTATGTTTGGAGCCATCAAGGTTATATTGGATATACCTGCTCCCCTGAAGCTGGAGCAGATACGTTTACTTTTATCTGGATTACACACCGTCCTGTCAATGTGCTTAATAATGGAGTCCCCTAATACAAATACCTGCCTGGGAGAATTTACCTTGCTAGTTGTTTTTCCAAGGTTAGGTGTAGTCGATTCTAGGGGAACTGGGCCTTTGTTGTTGTATTTCACCTCCATCTGAGTGAGTGGAGGTACAGAGGTAGAGATATTTTTTTGCTGGTGGTCATAAGAAGTGGGGGTACCTAATGAGTCTGGGTCCAGAGTATCATCGTCTGGTGTTAGGACCTCAAACTTGTTATGTGTCTGCACCACTGGGGCACTATTGAACACTTGGCCACCCCTGCACTTTGTTTTACCTTTGGGGACATTTTGTTTCATTCTCTGGGTTGGATACAGGTGCTAATACTGAAGTGGCTACTGAATTTGTTGGTTCTAGTACTGTATTAGTGCCATTACAGGGATAGTAAAGAGATGCCATTTCATCAATGTATGACTCTAATGAGTCTAAGTCTGAGTCAGAGGGGCTTTTAGTATGCAGAATGTTTAATTAATCCTGTAATACCCTGAGCAACAGACATCTATCGCATACAAAATTCTCAATTTGTGGCCCAATGGCGTACATTTGACAACAACCACACAGATTTTCATGGGTCCCCATATTATGTTATGTTTGTCCACACACTTTCACTTAATATACTCGTGGTCTGCCTCAGGCCCTTCCTAACATTTATAGTATTTGCTATTGTTGTGAAAGATATATACACAGTTGTAATTTGTCTGACCTACCTCCCCTGTTGACCCAGCTTACACAGCAGACACGCGCTGAGATGAGCGTGTCTCCACATGCGAATACACGTGCTCGCTCCACTCATGCTTGCTCCGCTCACTGGAGCTGTGCCTTTTAAGGGAGTGGGGCAACAGCAGTAGTGTGTCACTTCCTGCCAACCTCTCACCCCAATACAGAATGTTTTAAAGTTCAAAACAGTTTGTTTAAAATTCAACACAGTTGCCACCTCATGTGATGGTCTTAATATGCTGTTTCTGCACTTCCCCTGCAAAAAAGCCAACTAGCAATGTAGGTGCTGTAACCGGGAGGTGGCTAGGTCCTCCACCTTCCCACACTGCCTTTGGGCAAGCAGCTAAGCACCTTTTGAGACAGAATGTCTCACTTGTTTCCAAGGCAACCTGAGCCCAAACACAAACCTTTCTCCAGAGGCACGTACTGTTCTAATTAAAGTTTACAATGCTGCAAAGTTAAAAGAACAAGCCAGAGTCAGACAGAATGTAGGAAATAGTGCAGACTCCTGTGCACTCTGTTTATCTCCTGATGATGACAGCCTCCCTCCAGTGATCTTGGGGATGAAAGTACTGGACAACAGTCATGAGGAATTGCTAGATGCCCTCTGGAAGCATGCAGCACAGCTCCCAAAAGCCAGCAAGAAGGCCTGGCAGCACACAATCAATATATTGCAGTGTCACTGGTGGTTTACCAATGCTGAGGGAGAAATTAGGGAGATCCGGATTCTTGATGTCCAGCCAGTCAGACTGGACCCAGGTACAGAGACCATATTGCTGTGCAAAGCCAAGATGGGACTGCAAGGCAAGGACTATGGGGTTGTAGTTGAACTACTCAGTGCCACAGGGGAGAAGCCAGTGATTGTTGCACGGAGTCTACAACAGTTATCAAGGGGCAGGTCCGCATCCACATCTTAAACTATGGCACAACTCCTGTTAAGCTATACCGGAATCAGCCTGTGGCCAAATTGATAAAGATCCAAAGTGAGGACATAATTGACCCCTCAGAAGACCATGGAGAGAATGTCTTTCAACTAAATGGAGCTGTAGGCCCTGAAGGAGCAGATGCCAAGGGCTGGCTTGAGGAAATTGACTTGGGCACCAAAGAAACCCTTGAAGAACACAAACAGGGGTTGCTGGTGATGCTAGAAAGACTAGAGAGAGGCTTTTCCAAGCACCCCCTTGGCTTTGGATGTGCCAAGAATGTACAGCACTGCATAGTCACAGGACAGCACCCACCCATCAGAAAATGATTCCACCCTATTCCACCTACACTGTACCAACCAGTGAAAAACCATGCTCCAGGAGATGAAGGATGCCAAGGTCATCACTGAGAGTCACAGTCCATGGGCTGCTCCAATAGTACTGGTCAAGAAAAAGGATGGGCAAATTTGCTTCTGTGTCGACTATCGGAAGCTGAACCAAGTGACGCACTAGGATGCTTACCCATTACCACGGATAGAGAATTCTCTGGCAGCATTGAAATCAGCATCCCTGTTTTCAACCCTAGACTTGGCTAGTGGCTACTGGCAAGTTCCCCTTGCACCAGAGGACAGGGAGAAGTCTGTGTTTGTGACCCCCACAGGCCTCTATGAACTTACTTGAATGCCATTTGGATTGTGTAATGCCCTGGGGACCTTTCGGTGACTAGTGGAACACTGCTTGGGGAGCTATAATTTTGACATGGTCCTCCTCTACTTGGATGACATCATCATTTATGCTAAGACCTATTCTGAACATCTGCAGCACCTAGAAACTGTTCTTACCCACCTAGCTGACTATGGGCTCAAGGTCAAGCCATCAAAGTGTCACCTGCTCAAAGAAGAGATTCACTACCTGGGGAATGTTGTATTTAAGTACGGAGTGTTGCCAGACCCAGACAAGATTCAAGCAGTGCATGAGTGGCCAACTCCAGTCACCGTCTGGGATGTAAGGAGATTCCTGAGGTTCGTAGGGTACTACCTGCAATTTGTCCCTAAATTCACCCAGGTAGCTGCCCCACTGTATGAATTGCTCAGTGGAACAAAGCAACTGCGCAAAAGTAGCCCAGTTCAGTGGAGTTCAGCCCAGCAGGAGTCCTTCAACAGCCTAAAAGCAATGTTGATCCAACCTCCAGTATTTGCCTATCCAGATTATCAACTTCCCTTCAAATTATATTCTGATGCCAGCAATCAAGGGCTAGCGGCTGTCCTCTCCCAGGACCAGGATGGAGTTGAGAGGGTCATTGCTTGTGCAAGCCATGGGCTCCATGGAGCTGAATGGAATGATGATCACTACAGCTCCTTCAAGCTGGAATTACTTGCTGTAGTGTGGGTCATCACTGAGACATTCAAAGCTTACCTAGCCACCACACCCTTCACAGTCTACACTGACAACAACCCCCTCTCTCATCTGAACACTGCATGACTGGAAGCACTCGAGCAGAGGTGGGTCTCAAGACTTGCCAGCTACAATTTTACAATCAAGTACCGTGCCAGTAAATCCAATGCAAATGCTGATGCCCTATTGAGGTTGCCCGCCCAAGATGAGATGGAGGAGAATGACAACCACAGAGAAGCTCTAGGGATGCCTCCCTTTCTCCAGATCCCTGCGGAGGTGGTACAAGCCTGCTGCTATAGCTTCTCTGCAGCTGTCTGCCCCGCTGCAATTGCAGAAGTGCTGGAAGATGACATGCCCGAGACACGAAAGGAAACCCCTGACTTATGGCAGCAGATCCAAGACCACAGTCCAGTGACCCGACAGCTAAAGGCCTTCATTAGTAACCAGCAGACACTACCTCTGGAGGACAGAAAGCATGCTGACCCAGAACTTGTGAAACTGTGGTGACATGTGGCTCGTATAACAGTTGTGGATGGAAGGTTTATCCGCACCATCACTGACCCAAAGACACATGACTAAGTTTGACAAGTCGACCTCCCTTGTGAAACTGCAGATGTTGCCCTAGAGGCATATCATGACAAATCTGGACACTTTGGCTGAAAAAAGACAGAGGATCATATGAGAACCAGATTCTATTGGGTTGGGATGCGTTAGGACATCCAAGAGTGGTGTGACAAATGCCTGACCTGTACCCTCAAGTGAGCACTGTGGCAAGATCAAAGAGCCCCATTACATCCGATCACTGTTCATGCACCCCTCGAGCTGGTGGCCCTGGACCATTTTAAAGTAGACCCCAGTGGAGATGGCCTAAACTATATTCTCACCATGACAGACCACTATTCCAAGTTTGTCATTGCTGTGTCTGTCCATGATCTTTCAGTCCAAATCACTGCTGAAAAATTCTGGAGGCAGTTTGTTCAACCCTAAGGTCACCCTGCCAAAATCCTGACTGACCAAGGTTCAGCATTTGAGTCTCACTTGTTTAAAGAACTGTGTGCCTTGTATAGAGGGCAAAAGATCCATACCACTGCCTATCACCATCAAGGCAATGAGCTCTGTGAGAGGGTCAACCGAACTATTCTTGACATGCTCAGAACCCTACTGGAGTCTTAGCAACTGCACTGGTCAAGACTTCTCCCAGAGCTAGTGTACCTCTACAAAAACACAACTCACAGCAGCAGCACTGGGTACTCACCATACTATTTGATGTTTGGCCATCATGGGAGACTCCCCATGGACTTGGTTCTAGATGTAAAACCAAACCCAGTGAAACCCCTCCATACCACTACCGAGTGAGTGATTGAGCACCATCAACGATTACGAGATGCTGGAAAACTAGTGGAACAAAACATGGAGAAACTGCGGGAATGACAGAAAGCAAACTATGATGTCCAAGCCCATGCAATGCCTCTGGCCATCGGCGAAAGGGTGCTATTGAGAAAGACTCACTGCCACAAGCTGGATGTCAAATGGGAATCAGAACCATATTTGATTGTTCAGATCCTGTTCCCAGACTTACCTGTTTACAAGATCCAAGAGGAGTCTGGCAGGAAGCAGCCACAGATTGTTCATTGCAACAGACTTAAACCCTGCACATTCAAAGCTGCTCCACCATCTGGAGATCACCTCATGGACAGTAATCTGGAGGAGAGGCGGGAGCTACTCCCAACTGAGGAAACCACCCCAGAGTCATTTCCCACCCTGCTACTAGCCCGATGGCTGTAACTAATGGTGACAAACCCTTCAGTAGCCACTGCTGCAAAGCCCCCTCAACGTAGATCCCAGAGGTCAAACTTTGGGGTACCCCCTCAGAGGTATGTGACTGAAGCTGGTCAAAGGGTGTCCCATATGAGTAAAAAAGTGAAAGAAGAGCCAAGACCACTGCCCAGTTGTAAATATGGTTTATTGAAATATTCTAAGATGTAAATCAGAGCTTTAAAGATGCAAGGAGTCATAAATGTGTTCTCATACACTGATTTGGTGGACGAGCTGTGGTGGTTTGTACCCCTACAGTTTGATTGAATACAGCAGTTCAGACACAGCAAGCAGTGGGCCCAGGCAACCATACCTCTCAACCTCCCTCATCTCCTGTTGCTTGCCTACCTCTCAAATGTTTATGATTTTCAGGGATGTCCCTGATTTTGCCTCAGAAATTTCTTCTGTCCCTAAGTCTGGCATTTCTGGCACTAAAGAGTAGGGATTGGGATCACAGAATAATGCCAGCCATTGATGTTACAGTCTTGTTCTCATTAAGAAAATGCTATTCACACTAAAAACATGTTGTATACAGCTTCTGGGACTAATATTACTATTTTATCTGATGTATTCCTGATTTTGGTCATTTGTCCCTGATTTGTGATGAGGGAGGTTGAGAGGTATGGTTGTCTGGGCCCACTGCTTGCTGTGTCTGAACTGCTGTATTCAATCAAACTGTTTTAAGTTGTTGAACTGCTTGCTCTGACTGAACTGCTATATTCAATTGAAGAGTTTAAGTGACTGAATTACCTTATTCCTGGGGTATCATGACTGCACTGCCTTATTTGCTCAATTGTCCTGTGTGACTGCACTGCCCTGAGGGTATTGATTGCTGCACTTGCCTACTGCTACTTCCTCTGAAGACATTTGGGCCACCCCATCCCAAACGGTAGGGTTCTCGGTCATACAAGAAGGGGGGAATTGCCTTTCAGGTTTTTAATTTTTGTTCTATTCCTGGCTCCTGCACACACCTCATCTAGAATTCCTCCAGTGCCTCTTCTTTGACCCAGGGAGGGTCCCTGGGAAGCCCAGTATCACCTGCACCCACTTCCAATGACCTCCACCAATTCCAAGTGTTTGCCATGATGCCCCAGGTTTGAGTTGCCGGTCGTAAGTGGTAGCCAGCTGGTAGCTAGGGCCCACCAAAGTGAGTCTGGTTAGGGGCCGCCCTGGCTCTAGCTTGAGGGACTTAAGTCGTCCACTGAACTCGGAGTCACATTGCCCCTTCTTCTGCATAGGCATTGTCCCAAGGTGGCAATAGTACCAGTGGCCTATACCAAGGCCTTGCTGAGGATTGCCAGGCTCTGTGCCTCATTCCGTGAGGTGGCATAAGTACCGATGGCCCACACAAGAGGCCACACCAAGGGTCGCCACACTCTTGATTGTGCTGCCCATAGGTGGCTCGTGTTCCATTGATGCATCAAGAGGTCACACACCGAAGATTTTCGGATTCTGAAGCTGCAGGGGTGAGGTAGTAAGGGTTCCGGGGACATGCCCAGAGGTTGTCCAGTGGATAATCACACCCAGCATCCTTTCCTTGACTGGAGATCACCTGCCTGAGGTCACCACAGCTGACAACCCCAGGTAAGGGTTCTCTTCCCCTACAACCCAGCGTCAACACCCATCCTCCACCAGGTGCTTCCCTTTCGACGTTGCCTCAGTGACGCCAGAAGTCACCTTCTTCCCAGGGCCAGGAGGCCTACAGTGTTTTACTTGGTTTCTGGTTCATTGGGGGATGCCCCATTTTATGGCCTGTATAGGAAGCACTTCCTGAGGTTCACCCTCAGCAGTCAGCCGACCATAATACTAGTAACTCAAGCTTGGTGCATCAGATTGCTTCATCCTTAGGACTTGAATAACCTGGACTTTTGTAGGACATTAGTGGGGCCAGGTTGTTGTCCCGGTAATCTTATTCACTCTTTTTCATGTGTTATAGTGTTAGTGAATCCTAAGTCTCTTCTGTGTGCTCCAACTGTTGCTAATAAACCTTGCATCTTGGCTCTAGAGTATGCCTCCAGCCTCTCCTTCCAGATTTATCTGGTATCACCCTAAACTATAGGGGTATGAACCACCACAGCTCATCCACCACATATAGATGAAGGTATCTAGGGTAATAGCTGCCTTTTCACAGATGACAGAAAGATCTACACAAGGGTAGTCATAGGGGGTATGCCATTGCAACAACGACTGAAAAAAGGTGAGGTGACACTATAGTGTCAAAACACTGCGCAGCTGCAAAGGGTGACTGTGAAAAGACAGCATCGTGGAAAATGCCAACCTGTGGATTTTCCCCCTTCCTGAGTTCTGCCCCCATGTAGTTTGTTATATTTAGTAAAGAAGTTGGGGGGAAGGAGAAGTCTCCCACAAAGGGGGGTGAGGAGGAGTAAAGCCCCATGCAGAAAGTCCCTCTGTCACTGGTGGTGTTTTCCACGATTGCTGTCTTTTCACAGTTGCTCTTTGCGGCGGCGCTGTGCTTCATCGCTGTAATGTTGCCTCACCCTTTTTCAGTCACTGTAACTTTGGGGAACCACCACAGGGAAGGGAGGAGGGAACAAATGGAGGATCTGGGAAGATTGGTGAGCTGACAAAAGATCTGGCAGCTGAGCTTTAATGCTAAGAAATGTAAAGTAATGTACATCAGGAAAAAGAACCCAAGGGTGCAATATGAAATTGAGGGGGGGTGCTGAATAACACTACAGAAGAAAATAATTTCACGATAATGATACTAGAGACCCTAAAATCACCTGCACTCTGCAACAGAGAGGTGAGCAAAGTAAACAGAATAATGGGATGCATAGGGAGGGGGATAAATAGAGAAGGAGATAAGCAGTAGAAGTCAGGAGATGATCATTCCACTGTACAGGTCACTGGTGCCACTGAACTTGGAATACTGCACAAGGTACTGCAGTCCACACTTGAGGAAAGACTGCAACAAACTGGAGGCAGTACAGTGCAGGGAACTAAGATGAGTCATGATTTTGTGGAAGTGGTATACTAGGTGAGGCTGCAGTACTTAAACATGTACACTCTTGAAAAGAGGAGAGAAAGGGGTGACATGGTTGAGACATACAAGTACCGACATGGGATCAATAGGGTGGGACGTCAAGGAACTCTTTACCTTGAGTTCAAATACAAGGATGGGAAGGAATTCATTAAAGGTGGCACTGAGAAAATTCAAAAAGGGTGTTCATAGGCACTTCTTCATGGACAGCATGGTGGATAAGTGGAATAAGGTGCTGGAGAAAGTAGTACAGGTCAAGTTGCTCAGCAGCTTCAAGTAGGGATGGGACAGGCATGCAGGTTTAGCTAAAAAAGGGAGGGGGCAGTAACAAAGAAGGGGACTGCCATTAGGGCTAGGTAGAGTAGCTAGGTAGGGTGGGCAGACCAGATGGGCCAAGAGCCCTTTTCTACCATCAAGATCTATGCATCTAGAGTATGTCTCGAAAGATAACTAAGCCTTAAGTGATCTGGAACTAAAAGATATCATTAGGATTAAAGTTCAGTTATCAAATAACATTCTACTTTTCAGAAGTCTTGTAGCCTAGTACTACTACCATTAGTAGGTAGAAACTTTCATTTTCATTCATTTTATTTGTGACCAGGACATAAATATTGAGCACTTGTACATTTTCAAAGAAGCCCACAGGATGTACAAAAATGTTACACTCAACAAATACATGAAAATGAGAAAATAGTATTAATAAGTAGCAAATGAATGCAAATACCATCAAACTTATATACGATTAATACACAAATATGTATCTTAATCTATGAGGAGATGCAAGGATTTATGCTTTAGGTCCGTGTCAAAAAATCATTTCTTCAGAACGAGAAGTTATTATTTGTTTCATGAAAGACATCTAAGAGTAGTAACACTTTCTGCATATGCAGATAAGCAAACCAAAAGGAATTTCTGCCAAATATGGTCTGAACTTGAGGAATTTGTTACTCTAGAAACACACACAAAAAAATAAAAACTATCTAGAGTGTTTGGAAAAGTATCTGCCTATGTACTGTACCACTTTTGTGCTCAGGAAGCAAAGAGACTGAAGGTTTTTGTTAAAACAGTTAAATTATTCAGGTAACCAAACCAATGATTTTACTTCAAATCTCATTTTATAAATCCTTTTATTTACTGGAAAATGGTGCTCTTTATAATAGCAGCATGAAAAATTATACTTCACATGTTGTTTTAACTGGTTGCTCTCAAAAATATAGCTTGTTATGAGTCAGTAGTCAATGTTTGGACTCAGTAACTTACACTTACTTGCCAGATCAAGAATATTACATTTTTTTTTCAATCTATTATTTCTGCCCCTGACCTGCCAGGTGGATCACATCTGACCATGCCCCCAGCCCCATCACCTACCATCCTTAGGTACTTAACCTAACCTCCAAGCACCCCCGTGACTTACCCCCTTGATGGGCATTTTAGAGAGTGCACTTTCTCTGGCCAGAGCAGGATCCACTCCGGAGGTGGGTGCCTGGTCAACAGTGTGGGGGCTGAGAGAAAGCTGGTTGCCATATTGCTGCTGTATTGTTGCTGCAGTGTGGTTGTTTTCCACCCAGTTTTTCCTCATGTGGACTACCAGCATGCAATGACATGACTTGCACATGCACAATGGTGCACAGCATGCATCAACGTCCACAGAAGTCTCAAACCCCTGAGGCAGCCTTCTCATGTGCTGCTGCCTAGCCTTCACTGAGCGGAGGCCAAGCAGCTGAGGACCAGTCCAGCTCACCAAAGGAGGAGAGCTAGCCAATAAGATGCTCACTGCTGTTTCCTCCTCCTCCCTGCTCCCTGCAACCAGAGGTCCTTCCCAAGCCCAGAAACCTGGAATAGCAAGCAGATGTCTTGTCACTGTGCCACCTGGCCGAGTGCTGGAATAGTAGCATCTGAAGCCATGATAAAAATAGAGAATAATGCTGTGTAGGTGTGTGTTGTGAGGATTTTTCACATAAATGAGGTGTATCATAATCCATAAAGCCCTAGATTGAACCTTCTGGGGTTTTGTAAGAGTATCACACACCAAGGGTGTGTGAAAAATCCTCATAAGACAAACCTTGCACAGGCATTATTTTTTATAATAACTGGTGCAAGGTTAGACAGAGACAAAAACTGTGAGCTGTGTTTGTGTGAGCAAGCACGTTTCTGAGAAGCCGACATAGTCACACAAATACAGTGTGCTTTCTTTTGCACTTCAGTGAAGTGAGAGCGCGAGGAAGACAATGCCATAATAACCCATTATCTATGGAATTCACTGGGTTATTACGGTGCTTTATCAGGACTGGATATTCAGTCATTATAGGGGGTCACCAGTTATTATATAGAGAATATTGGATGGGCAGCCATGCACAACCAGCTTATACTGCCACAGAGAGGATCTGATTACCTCTTACCTTAAAGGTACAGCTCGAGAGTTCCGCGATAATCAGAACCCTGCGGTGGTAGCTCAGGCTGGTTGTGCATTTGCTTGCACATCCAGCATTTTTTTGTGTATAGTACCCAAATAACCTTTTCTCTTTTTTTTTGACTGTACATCATTAGTCTGTTTCTGTCAAACTAGCAGATTCTGCAGGAGAGGAAAAACAAGTATTAACTTCTTCATGAGGCTCTTGGCAATTAGATAGCTACCTCCAAGAACTGAATGCCTTAGGTTATCTGATTTCTGTTGTGTTAAAATAAACTTTCAGAACTGCCATGCCCATAACTACTGCTCTCCCCCCTCACAACACACAAGCACTCATTTGGTTTTGGGAGTGTCAGACGCTGACACTGTTGCCTCAATGTACACCATTCCAACAAGCTTGTGCACCCATTAGATGTTTCAGAATGCTATAGTACCACAGAAGGGTACAATCATGTTCCATGATCTTTGAACTGTGGACCAATAGCATTTTGAAAAGGTTGAAAATCCATACACAGCAGCCAGCCTGGTGGTATGGAGGGTTGAGGCATGGGATGCCTTACCTACCGTCACATCGGTGGCCCAATTGCAGGATCGAGATCGAGCCACTGGGGCTCAGCGAAGGTGGGAGAGAATGCATGCCTCCATACGTACATGCACCTGCATCATTGCACAGCACCGGATGTAAGGGGAGCCAGAACATGGAAGACAGCCTGGCTCTGGCATATGAAGCCAGGCCAGCAACAAGAAACCTGCCACACTGGATTGTGCACCAGTGACAGGGAGAACAAATCTTCCTCCCCTGGCCCCACTGCAGGCTGAATCCGTGGGGGTACAAGTAGGTCCCTGAGGAGACAGTTGCCAGGGGGTGTAGGTCAGGGCTTGTGGCACTGTTGGACCCATGCATCTCTAGGAGGAAAAAGCTTAAATGAAAAAAAAAATATCTATACACAGCAACGCTGTACTATACAGTATAATGTAATATGTAACACCTGTTTGGGCCAGTGGTTAGCACAGAAACAGAACCATAAGTTCCAGCAGATAAAAAAACTTAAATCTCACCTTTGTCACTGGCTCACTAACATGACCTTGAGCAGGTCATATGACCTCCATGGGCTTTTTTTTTCTAAGCTCAAAAGATGAGTAAGAAACTTAATGTAAGGCAGCATCTCAGCTAGGATGTAATGGGTAAATGGGTTTTTAAAATGTGATACATAGCATACTATCTCTTTAGCCTCAGAAAATGCCATCATCTTTTCATAATTTAATTGTTCTCTCAGACTTATATAATACTAGTGCAACCAATAGGATGAGATTACAGGAAGCTTTAGGGTATTTGAACCCTTCCCCCAATCTCACACCACCACCATTATGTTCCCCAGATAAAATTTGATTTGAAACTATATTGGATTAGATTACAGGAATGGCTTTTGGTATTGTTCAAATAAAAGCAAGAGAGGTATTTTAGAAGTTTCTATTGCTGAAAAACAATTTCAAATGCGTATTTTAAACTATATAGTTTCTAGTGACTTTTTAATCTGTGGTAATGTCATTTATTTTATTGCCTGAAAAGGTGACACTTGGATTTAATTATATGTCTGCAGAACAAAGGCTATTCCTAATTTATTGCTCTGCACAGCAGATTTGTGTGTCAAAAACTTATATTCATTCAACCTACTGCCAAGCAAACAAATTTAAAGCAAAACAGGCTCCACTTCCTTTACAGAAAATCTAACAGCAAAATCATATAGAGCTAGCAAGGTTATAGATGACAATGAATGATACTGTAAATAAACCTTAATGGCAGAGATCAATCACATGACCCTGCATCCATTCTACATTGATGCTTGACCTGAAATCACTGCATGGCCCATTTCTAATTCCTTTATTTTATAATCTGAAAGCCTGTTTAGTAAACAACTGTAACCAGTTTTATAAGTAAAATAAACCACTCCATGGTGCGTGATATTGCTAAATCAATGCAGTTTCCAGTGGTGTAAACATCCTTAGTCAACTGACCTCTAGGGCACTCATTCATTTAGCAATACTGCACACTCTCTCATGGGTTATTGATTTCTTAATGCTGCTTGAGAATTATATGTGAACAAAGAATGTTTGCACTTGCTATGGTAAAAATTAATAGGCAGTGCAGTACAATGGTTAGATGAGAAGGATGTTGATAGGTCAGTTGAAGCTGAAAAGAATCTGAGCTTAGTGGCCCAGTATGTTCCTGATTCTCTTCATTCACCATCTCATGTTTTGAGCATCTTTCTGCACTCCCTTATCTTTCGATCATCTTCATTCACTCCCTCATGTTTTGATTATGTCCTTGTACTTCCTCATTGTGGCGTGGGAAATGGGATTCACAGGGAATGCAAGGGGAAGGGTTTTGCAAGGGTGGGCCTGTCATTGTGGTGTTGGCAGGGGCACCCATTGGGAAAGCAAATGGAAAGGTTCTGCAAGCATGGCCTTATCACTGTGGTGTTGATTAGTGGATCCATAGGGAAGGCAAGTGGAAGTGTTCTGTAAGAATGAGCCATCACTATGGTGTGGGCAGGGGATCTGTAAGGAAAGCCTGAAGAAGTGTTCTGGAAGGATGGCCCTATTACTGTGGTGTGGGAATGGAGATCTGGAGGGAAAGCAAAATGATGGGTTATACAAGGATGGCCTCATCATTGTGATGTGAGAAGGGGAGTGGAAGGGAAATCAAGAGGAATGGTTCTGCAAGGATGGCCTTATCATTGTGGTGTGGGCAAGGGAATCCATAGGGAAGGCAAGTGGAAGGGTTCTGCCAAAATGACTCCATCATTGTGGTGTGGTCAAGGGGATCCATAGGGAAAAGCAGATGAAGAATTCTACACTGATGGCTCCATCACTGTAGTGGTGGCAAGGAGGTATGTAGGGCAAAATGAAGGGGATAAAGAGAATTAAAGAAAAATGGAGCCACAAAAGGTTCACTTATACATACTGGAAACCATTTCCTGGGTAGCTTTATGTTTGGTAATTCTGTCTCTGTTTTAAACTTAGGGAGATAAGCCAGCTCTCTGGCGAGAGAAAAAACATGAGATATTGGTCTGAAAGGCAAATGATCCTTCTTAACTCATTTTCTCCCGGTGGCCATTTTGGGTTGGGTTCAGCAATGGATGGATCTGACGTCATATGGTGTCTATGGAACCAAAGGAGTTTTAAAGGGAACTATTCCTGCTAGTTAGGGCTGCAGTAGGTAGAGCCCTGTAGTCCTTTTATGATCACTGAGTAAAAGGACTTTGCATTCTTTCCAAACAAACATGTCAGATTGTGTCATAGTCACCTCCGCATCCGTGAAGCAATCCACCCATGTTGTCCCTATCTCCACATCACTGCACTCCTTTGGAGTGCTGGCAGTCATGGCAGAACACAGCACACTCTGTCATGTGCAAGATGGCCACCTCACTCAACTGTGCATGCACTAGCAGTTGCCCATGTGCAGCAGCATGCAGTGGCCATTTTGGTCATGGCAGAATGGTCATTTTCTGCCATGACTACATAATGTATTTATCTATGTATTTATTTTATATTAAGAAAATTCCCCCCACCTGACCCTCCCTCTCAGCACCCACCATCCCACACCCCCCCCAAAAACATAACTGTGACACTGGGGGTGCCCAAACCTCCAGTGTCGCATTCGAGGATCGTCCATCTTTTTTGTGACACTGCAGGTGCCCAATCCCCCAGTGTCATGATCGGGGATTGTCGGTCCTTTTTCTTTTCTTTTCTTTTCTTTTTTTTTCATATTACACTTGAAAACAAAAAGTCCATTGATGTCTTCCCCTACATGACTGTGACATGGGGGGTGCCTAATCTGTCAATCAGACGCTCGGTTCAGAGAGAAAAAGAAAGCTCATGTAGCCATTCGCAATATGAAATATGTGCTTGGTCCAGCCAGTGTCTAAGTTTCTAGTTCTTTCCTACATCACACGAAATGTCAGTAACACCTGTATATTACTTTGTATAAGGCATCTTGGCCCTTGATGCTGAGGTTGTACATGCCTTTTGCTGCTTTTTGCATTGTTTTTACACAGTTATTGCATTATTTTTGAATTACATCAGTTTTGTATGTTTGTACCTGAAGTTTTTTCTCCTTGCTTTTTATTGACTCAAATGTTTTTCAGTTCCCCGAACCCTTTTCCTAGGATACATCTTGAAATGTGCTGTTTTCAGCTCAATATGCTTCTCTTGGTAATACAAATCTAAATATATACATAAAATAGGAGTACGTATTGAGCTGCAATTGGGATAATTATGTTTATACTGTACTACACCAGAGATATAATTGATTCCAGACAAATGCTAACATTTTGTTGATGAGATATCTATGATCACGATAACAATGCTTATACCATAGGAGGGATGAATAACTTGGATAACTAATTGTGGTTCTTCTGCCCTGTTATTTGCCTCTGGGGAAATAAAACGTTATATCACCATGCAACTTATTTATTCTCCATTAGAACCCCTGTGCCTTCCCTTGTGTGCTGTACCCTTTCAAACCATGGCAGTTACATGCATCCAGCAAACTTGCTCATGGCCAATAAAAAGTGTTAATCATATGAATGACACATCACCAGTAAAATGTAAGCACAACAACTTTTTTGTAAAGCATTTGATATACTGCACATTTACAAAAAAAAAAAGTAAAACCACACAGTGATTTGGACATATGACAAGTGCTACTCCCATGTTATCTATAGGTCATCCCACAGGATGCCCAGGAATTAGCTTTTTATCCATTTTGGTAAGATGCCAGAAATGCCAGCCTAGCACTCAGGGTTCTACCCCTCATTGCTAGGCAGCATTCTTGACAACATTTCAGACTAAATAAAAAATGTATTCTTGGATGTCCTCTGGAATTTCCCATATTTATCTTTTTTTTATAGGTACATTTTTCCATGCCTCCATGGCTCCATGGACCTGAGAGGGGCTATGACCCCTCCTTCAAAAAGGGGTATGTCTTCCAGCCTTTGATCAGTCTGCATGGCCACCCATGGAGTTACCCCACTGATCCCCCCAAGGTGGGGCCAGGGTGAGGAGTGCCGGCATGCTTCACCACCCTGGAGCAGTAATTCAGAATCAGAGGTGGCCCCACAGGAGCAATCGGGTCATCATGGATCCAGCTGAGTTGCATTTTTTGTCCACTTTCTCTCACGCCCAACACCCATGCAATGGGTGGGGAGGCTGTGTACACCTCCATGGAGGCAGCCAATCACACTGGACAAGGGCCAACCCCTTATATGACTGTGCATCTGTGTCGACACCCAGCTGCCACTGGATGCCAGTCAACAGCACACAGCACTATCCCCCCTCCATGAGGAAGGAGAGCAGTCCTCTGGACACTCAATCCTTCCTCCCCCCCCAGCTGACCCTCAAGCTACCTGAGTCTGTTCCCAAACCCGGATCACCAGTGTGGTGTGAGGTCTGACATCCATTGCCTCAATCCTCAGTGCCAATGGGCCAGCCATCCCATAATTATCTTGATACAGCTGTAGATGTGTCACATTGCAGATGCAATAGGGTTTCCATGAAACACTGGAGCACATAATAATACAATGC
Organism: Neoceratodus forsteri; assembly: GCA_016271365.2. Classification (NCBI taxonomy): domain Eukaryota; kingdom Metazoa; phylum Chordata; order Ceratodontiformes; family Ceratodontidae; genus Neoceratodus; species Neoceratodus forsteri. Next base: position 93,778,885 of record CM028136.1, read on the forward strand.
CTTTGTACTATCATCTAAGAGACTCCTATTTTAAACAGTTCCTGACAAAATACATGAATTTATATTATGATCCCGTCTTTATTCTGTTGCACCCTATGACCCTAGAGGATGCCACAATGATTGCTAAATTCATTGCATCTGTTATTCATTTAAAAAAAAGAATCATAAGGAAATTCTCAGCCCATAATATTTTATTTTATTGCACAACTATATTACACTGGTAAAACTCTGAGTTACTTGTATTTATTCTTCTATAATTTCTGTACCTGCTGTTTTTAACTGTTGTATTTATTTTAATGCTGTAATGTCCAAACTGTTATGTAATGGATGAACAAATCAATGATAATGATGATGATGATGTGTCACAAAAACAATAACATGCGGTAGTTACAGTATGTCATGCTCTACTTAACGAACTGGAGAGCAGAAGAAACAATGCTTGATGACATCGGAGGGGGGAGTCATAAGAAGGCTGTGTTGGAAATCTGATGAATTAAAATATTGAAAAACAACAAAGTTATGAGCTTACATTGAATTTTGTGAACACAGGCTCATAACTTTGGTACTATTCAATATTTTGTACCCCAAATTTACAACTTAGCCATATCTTTACAGCACCTCAGAACTGTGATAGCTGCAATTTTTCAAATTCTGGACAATATTTTATTTTACACCCTGAAAGGTAATGTCATGGTCCCTGCATGAAATCACCTTTCTGCCAGGAATTAAAAATGTTCTCTACCCTTGTTAATCAGGTGGAGTCATAAGAAGGCTGTGATGGAAATATTTATTTATTTTAGTCTTTTGGTAACCAGGTAAGGCCCACTAGGCACAAGTGCCTGTTTTCAGGGATGACTGTTAAGTGACTTGCTCAGAGTCACACAGTATGCAAGTGGAGGTTATTAGAATCAAACTCAGGTCTGGTCTGCTGGATGTATCAAGCTTGCTTACACCTCATTCTTCTAACCTCTAGGCTATACTGCCACATCACAAAATAAAACAGTTATGAGCCTACATTGATTTTAGCGAATGCAGACTCCTAAATTTTGTAATATTCAATATTTTTACTCTAAATTTTCCACAGTCATATCTTTACAGCACCTCATGAATGTGACAGCTGTCATTTTTCAACTCCTGACCCAAATTTGTTTTTACATTCCAAAAATCGATTTTGCTGTCCCTGCACAAAAACACCTCTAAGCCAGGAGTCGAAGATTTTTTCTGCCCGTCTTCATGAGGCAGGGTTTTAAGAAGGCTATGTTGAAAATTAGGTGTACAAATATTACAAACCAATATATTTATGAGCCTGTGTTACATTTTGCACATGCACGCTTGTAACTTTGGTAATTTATAGTATTTTTACCCCAAATTCCTCACCTGCAGCCCTATCAGCGCTGGCCAGAGTTTGTTTTTAAAGCAGGAAACAATGAAAGGAAGCTCCCTTACCTCCATGGGTGCTCCTCTGTTGTAAAAGTAGATGTTTTGGTTATACCCTGAAAGGAATGGAAGGGATCATAAATTCCCCCTGAGGGGCTAATGGCACAGTTCCTTTCCACTTCCCTGTTGCTAGCCCTTCCCCGTTTTATGATGTAGGTGTAGGGAAAGCATGGGGTTATGCTCCATTCAAGTCTGTGGAGTATGATTTGACAACACAGTTTTCAGCATTTAGGTGGCAGTTTGGTAAAACTGGAGCCAGGATTAAACTAAGAAGCCTCGTGGTACATGTGAACATGTGAAGAAGTCAGCAGAAAAATGCCATTTGATCTATCTAGTCTGCTCGTATTGCAAGGTCCACTGGTTAAGCTGCTGTCCCTGCCCTCTCTCCCCACTCCTCCCATCCTCCCTACCCATAATCCTTACCTTACCTTCTCCCTGTGTCTGTCCCAGCCTTTCTTAAAGCTGCACACTGTCTTCAAGGAGATATCCTCTTCCAGCAGCACATTCCAAGTGTCCACCCCCTCTCTGTGAAGAAGTGCTTCCAGACATCCCTCCTAAACCTCCCACCCTCCAGCTTAAGACTGTGCCCACTTATGTTATGGTTACCGCTTAGCTTAAAGAGACTCTCCTTATCCACCTTATTTATCCCTTTCAAGTACTTGAAGGTCTTAGTCATGTTCTCTCTCTCTCTCTCCTGTCTTCCGGTGAGTACAAGTTCAATGCCCTCAACCTGTCCTAATATGCCTTACCCTGCTGACCCGCTCTCATCTTTGTAGTCCTCCTCTGGACCTTCTCCAGCAGGTTAAAGTCCTTTTTGAGGTGTGGGCACCAGTACTGAACTCCATACTCTAGATGAGACCTTACCAGTGACCTGTATGAGGGCATTATAATCTCCTTTCCTCTATTAGTGATCCCCTTAGATATGCATTCCAGCATCTTCTTTGCCTTTGCTGCTGTTTTCTTGCACTGCATGAAGTGCTTCAGGTCAGTAGTGACCATCACTCCCAGGTACTTCTCCTCCTTTGATGCAGATATTCGGACTCCGCCCAGGTAGTACTCTGTTCTGAGATTTTTGGCTACAATATGCATACATTTGCATTTCTTGGCATTGAAGCCAAGCTGCCAGATCCTGGACCACCTCTCTAGCTTTTCCAGATCATCTTGTAGGTCCTGCATCCCTTCTGCTGTGTCCACTCCCCTGCAGAGCTTGGTGTCATCTGCGAATAGGCACATTTTGCCCTTAATGCAATCCCCATTGTCATTGATGAAGACACTGAGCAACACAGGCCCCAACACCAAGTCCTGTGGGACCCCACTGGTTACCTCTGGTGCCAAATAACTCTCCCCCCACAATCACCCTCTGGGTTCTGTCCCTCAGTCAGTTTTCCACCCATCTGGCCATCTTTTCCCAAATCCAGAGCTCCACCAACTTCCTGATCAACCTTGGCTCCGTCTACTGTCTTAGTGACACAGTCAAAGAAGTCTATCAGTTTCATTTGACATGATCTCTTCCCATGAACCCATGCTGCCTCGCATCCTGGAGACCATTCTCCTCCAGATATTCCAGCAACCTTTCCTTTAGTGTAGTCTCCATGAGCTTTCTCACAATGGAGGTCATACTGACTGGTCTGTAATTTCCTGGGTCATTCTTGGGATCACTTTTGTGGAAGGGCACTACATGTGCTGTTTTCCAGTCCTGCAATACCACTCCTGACTCTAGTGAACTATTAAATAGGTCTGCCAGTGGCCCAGCCAGCTCCTCAGCCAGTTCCTTTAGTACCCTTGGATGTACTCTGTTCGGACCTGGTGATTTGTCCTCCTTCAATACCAGCAGCCCCTCCCTCACTCTATCCTCCTCTATCACTACAACTGTGTTCCCCTTCCCTCCGCTCCTCTTTTCCTTCCTGAAGGCACTGGTCTGTCCTTCTCCCTGGTGAAGAAAGAACAGAAGTATTCATTTGGTGTCTCTGCTTTTCCCCCATTAACCTCCACCCACTCCTTCCCTTTCTCAAGCCTAACAATTTCTTCCTTCTTGTCCCTTTTCTCACTTATATAGTGAAAGAAAGCCTTCTCCCCCTCCTTAATTCCTTCAGCTATCTGCAGCTCCTTCTGTGCCTTTGCTCACTGGACTTCCTTACTTGCCTCACTAGCCAACCTTAGGTAATTTTTCCTATCCACCTGTCTCTTGGTCTTCCTGAATTTTCTGTAGGCCAACCTCTCTTCCCTTACTGCCTGGGCAACCTCAGAACTGAACCAGCTGGACACTTTGGCCCTTGTGTTCTTCCCCCTGAGCATAATGCACTCATCTGTGGTAACCAGTATTCCCTCCTTAATGACAGACCACCTTTGGTCCACCCCAATATCTGCTCTGATGTATGCCAAGTGGCTCCTCAGCACTTTGCCCATTTTCTTGAAGTCTGCCCTCCTGAAAGTCAAGATTTTGATCTTAGTCAGGGTGCTTTCCCTGACAATATCCAACTGGAGCCACACTTCACAATGGTCATATCCACCCAGTGGATCTCTGACCATGATCTCCTGTACATGATCCCCATTTGTGAGCACCAGATCAATAATTGCCTCAGCTCTTGTTTGTTCTGTGATGCCCTGAGTCAGGAACCCTCTCTGCAGTCCTTCCAGGATCACCTGACTCCTAGCACATGTTGTGGATGCTATGCTGCAGTCCACCTTGGGCAGGTTGAAGTCCCCCACAATTACCATCTCTCCTTTCCCTGCAGCTTCCAACATTTGTGAGCTCAGTTCCCTGTCCCTCTCCTCATCCTGATTGGGTGATCTGTAAACCACCCCAACCTCACCTTTCTCTCCCATTGGACCTTAATTGAACCCATAATGCCTCCACCTCCCCTTCCTCTGACTCCTTCCTTGTGCAAGTTATTCCCTCCTTGATATAAACTGCCACCCCTCTCCCCCTTCCCGACTACCATGTCCCTCCTGTATAGTTTATATCCAGGGATCACAAGGTCCCAGTAATGGTGTGATGTTGCCCAAGTCTCAGTTACTGCAGCTGTGTCCACACCCTGTCTGCTAATAGTATCTGCAGCTCATCCATCTTGTTTCCAAGTTTCCACATATTCAGAGACACCACCTTCTGCCTAGAATCTGACCTTCCTTCTCTTCCCTCTATCTATTCACATTTATCCCCTCTGTGTGCACTCCTCTACGTAACTTGTTATGTGTTCCTCACCTCCTCTAACCTTTGCTGTGTTCTCACCCCTTCCACCTCCTCCCTCCAGACCTCTTCTATCACTGTGGAGGAGAGGTTCACTGACTTCCTCCTCTTGGAGTCTGTGGGCCAGCATGCCCGCTTTCCACCCCTCAGTAGTTTAAATTAAGTGTAGTGGTTATGTATTCCCCCAATTTGTCCCTGAGTACCCTCAAACCCTCCCTACTGTGGTGTAGCTTCTCTGGTGAAAAGAGTGCTTTGTTTGACCAGGTCTCCTCCCAGTCCCCAATACAGATAAACATCTCCTCCCTGCACCAGTTCCTCAGCCAGTAATTAAAATCCTGTATTCTTCTTTTCCTGACTGTGTTGGCCCTTGGTACTGGTATTACCTCTGCGAAAGTCAGTGAACTTCCTTCCTCCCTGCAGATCTTCCCTAACTCCCTGAACCTACTTTGCACTACCTCAACCTCCTCCCCAGATAGGTCGTTTGTTTCCAAATGTGTAACTAAATTAGGTTTTCCTTCAACTTCCCTTACTATTTCCCCTATTCTTGGGTCTACCTTCCCCACTGTCATCTCTGTCACACAAACCACCCTCCTGCTTATTAGTTGAATCCTGGCTCCGGTTTTACCAAGTGGCTACTTAAACAGCAGAAAACTGCATTTTCAAACCATGCTCCACAGGCTTGAATTGTGTACTTCCCCGCTCTCTCGTTATACCTACATTATAAAATATCAGAGCACGAGGGCATAGCCAGCAACAGAGAAGTGGAAATAGATTGCACCATTAACCCCTCAGGGGCAGTTTATGATCCCTTTCCTTTCTTTAGGGGTATAAGTAAAAAAGCTGCTTTTGTCGCAGAGGAGCCCCAATGGAGGTAAAGGATCATCTTCTCATTTGTGTGCAGTACTGAGATAGGCGCTCTTTAAATGGTGTTATTCTAATGTTTTTCAGAGGCTTTTTAGGTTTCCGTCAAGAAGACTCACCGGATAGTGTGATACTTTTTATTGGAGCAACACATATACTGTACGTGATGGATATTATAAACCACAAGCTTTCAAAGTCACACAGGTTTCTTTTGGGGATAATGATGGAAGTCACAGCTATATCATTAGAATATTTCTTAAATATTCTGTTAATAAATGGGGTGTCAGTGTAGATGGATCTAAAGAGCTATTTGCAAACTTTCACCTTGCAGTAGCCCAGGCTCTGGACAGCAAGGACTGATGGTGAGGGAAAATCCCATAGGATCATGGCTACTACTGAGACTGCCCTATCCCCTTTTTAGTTTAATCTTCAGCAAGGGACCATGAGCAACCCCTGGTCCCTGGATCAAAGGGCTCTACTTGGATGATGAGGTGGTGAAAGACTTGGTGAGGTATTTATTTATTTATTTATTTTAATTTTGATAACTGAGTAGGCCCACTGAGCTCAAGTAGTCCCTTTTTCAGGGATGACCCAGAGTTGATTACAGATAGTATATCAATTACAGAGTAAGACATTTGCAGAGGTTACAGATACAGTAGTACACAACTCAACATACTAAGGCACAATACTCATTTACACTTGACAATTTTTGACATTTGTTAATACACTTAATACCTTTTGTGGATATAGCTATACAATGAATAAATTAAATTGGATTAAGGGGCACAGCCCTTGAGTTGTCAACGGTAGCAAGTGCATTGATTTAGTTCCATCCAGTGGGCCTTAAGTCCCCTTTTAAATCCCCCCAAGTCAGTTACATTCCTGGAGATTAGTTGGAAGGGTATTCCAGAGGGGAAGGATAAAGGCAAAGAAAGCCCGAGCCTCCTGTGTGGCCTTTGCTTTAGGTACCATTAGTCTATATCTGCTTGAGGACCTTAGTGTCCTGCAGTTCTGTTTTGTAGCTAGCAACTCAGTAAGACTCGGGGGTGTGCTGGCCTGCCTGAGCTTGTATGTCAAGCAAAGAGAAGGTAGGGTGGTGTAAGTTTATTTGAAGAGCTTGTCTACTGCCTGAAAATAATAGTGAGAGTCAGAAGTAGTCACCTATCACTTCTTATATGTATGTAATAGTTATACTATGAATTTGTTAGCATGTACTGTGTACAAGAATACATTATTCTAAATGTTTTTCTTGCCAGACTTTTGTCTGTGCCTTTTTGGGACCTATGGGTTAGAACATGTCAGATACAACACTTGTTTAGAAACACTTTGTTCCTATTTTGTACATTTTAAAATGCACAAATTTAGATTGTGTAATAGTTTTTTCTGGTCAGACTTTTGTCTGATCCATGTCTGCTGCTGTATACTTGAAACTTGATCCCTGACTCACTGAGAAATATTGTCTCAAAGTACATTGTTAAATAATATTATAGTGTATGAATATGAATGGAATGCAGTGAATTCCTAGGCTTTTTGTACCATCGTAGTGACATCAAACTGCCATTGTACGTTATTGAGTAGGTCACTACGATGGTACAACAATTTGGAATATCCTGGCACTCATGTAACCATGACAGCCATGCTGAGAACTTTTTTTTTTTCAGTTCCTTATGACAGTTGTAAGGAGAAAAATAAGTGATCGGTGATGACTTCTGCAGTTTTTTCTAAACCTAGTTGCACAGATCGGCACCAGTTCATAAATGAGCAGCAAAACCACCAGACATTAAAAAAAAAACATGCTCTCCTATGCACTATAAATGTTATATGTCTAACCAGTGAGAACACAGGCTATGTTTCCAGACTTCAGAATGCCTACTTCCAGATCCTCCTGCTTCAGGCCATTCCTTCTCCTTCGCTCCATCTCCATCAAACAAGTTGAGGACCTTCTCCTCCAGCTTGACATGAAAAAAAGCATAAGGTTAGATCTGTTTGAGCCATTTTACCTAAAACTGACCTACGTCATACTGGCTTCTCCCATTACTCATCTCTTCAACCTTTCCCTCATCCAAGGCACCCTCCCTAAGATCTGGATGACAGCCCATGTCATCCCCCTTTTTAAATCAGGGGACTCCATGACTTAAATAATTACTGTCCTATCTCCTTGCTCCCAGCCTTGTCCAAGCTATTGGAGAAAGTAGTCAATGAGCAGCTCAGACTGTATCTCAAAAGCTCCAGTTTGCTAAACCCAATTCAATCTGGCTTCCATCCAATACACAGTACCACAACTGCACTTGCCAAGGTTATAAATGATTAGCAGATCGCTCTCGATAACAAACGTCATGTCTGTGCCTTCTTTTTGGACTTTAGCAAGGCATTTAACATGGTTGATCATGACCTCCATCTGGTGTCCCTAAAGAAAACTGGGATAGACAGCATGACCTTCTTATGGTTCACTAATTACCTCACTGGCAGAGAGCAACAGGTTAAGGCTGAAGGTGATTTATCACCCATTAAAACCACTTCAAAGAGGTGTCCCTCAAGGATCCATACTTGGCCCTCTACTCTTCGCTATCTACATCAATCAAATTGACACTGGACTAAAGTTGGCTAATATCCACCTCTTCGCTGATGACACAGTGCTCTACATTGACAGACCTACTCCAAAATCAGCCTGTGAGGACCTCCAAAGTGACTTTGTCATCCACCCAAAAAACCTGTTCAACCTGTAACATCTACTAAATGCAAAAAAACAAACAAAGCTATGCTCTTTTCCCCACTAGTTTCCCCACTCAAGAAACATCCTTCTGGCATGGTTCTCCACATAAGCACTCTCTTGGATGAAATCTTGGAGTTTGTGGAGAAATTCAAATACCTGGGGGTCTGGCTAGAATCCAAATTGTCCTTCTTAGACCACATAGAGGAGCTTGCTAAGAAACTAAGACAAAGACTAGTTATCTTTTTCCTTATCAAATACTCACTAACTCATGAGGCTAGAAAACTTTTAGTCCAAGCTACCTTTATGCCATTCTTAGACTATGCAAATTTCTTGTATGGACATAGCACTAGTACAGCTCTCTCTAAGCTGGACACCCTCTACCACAGAGCCCTCAGGTTTATCTCTGATGCTCCTTACTCTACACATCACTGCATCCTTCACTCCTCCATAGGCTGGAGCTCTCTTAGCTTCAGGAGGCAGAAAAATGCTGCATTTTGGACATACAAATCCATCACTCAGAAGCATCCACAGCACATGTCAAGTTGTCTTCCTATCTCTCCTCCCAGTGCCTACCCCCTTCAAAGTCTCACCTTCATTTCCCTTGCTATTCCTAAAGTTAGAACGCGCTTTGGTAGAGCCTCTATAAGCCATGCCCTTCCTACGCTCTGGAACAAGATGCAGAAATCCCTTAGGATCACTGCCCCTGTAATGTTCTCACTCTTCAAGGCTATGTTTATGAGGACCTTCTCTGAGGTCTGTCATTGCTTCAGATGTGGGACCTATAGTTTAGGCCTGCCAATGCTTCACACATGGGACCTAACTCTTACTTTTTGCCTGAGACAGCTGTCTGCTTTTCTTCCTATAGTCTGTTTTCCATAGGCTTTTACCTCTTATCTCAATCAGCCTCCTCTTCCCCTTCCCCTCCAGCCTCCCCTCAATTCTTCCCCTTTTTCCTATCCCATCTCCCATTATGTACATACCTCCAACTTCATCCACTTCATGTCAGTCCCGGCTTTACCCCCCCCCCCCTTTTCCTGTTACCCTATATGATCTGATTCTGAGCTTCTCAATTACAGCTGGACTAGGTTATTATCCTTAGCCTTCTTTTCTTAACTTTACTTAACTTTTTTTCAAGGGCAAAGACACTGCAGTTTCAGTCTGCACTGTCACTGTTGGCACATAATGATGTTTACTGTATATACTACATCTTATTGGCTTGTATGTAACTACACCTATAAACAGGCAAACCCTATTGTATATGTGACGTATAAATGCCTCTTGTTATGCTCCTCTGAATATTGTTTGTTGCTGACTCCTCACCTGCTTTTACCTATTCCTTTCCTTTTGCCTTGTATATTTATAACATGATTATTATGTATGTCTCTGTATACGTTATTGCATGTTATTTTTTAACCTTACTGGCATGTGTACTGTCCCAGGTCCATTTTGTAAATGAGCTTGTATTAATGGTGTTCTGCATGGCAAAATAAAGATATTGATTGATTGATTGATTGCTTCATTGATTGATTGATTGATAAGGGTAGTAGCATTCAAAAGTGATTAGAAATGCAGTTTGTCTATGCAGCAAGATGGCAATCTAAGTACTGTTGAAATTTTGTATCCCTGGCTCTGAAACCCTCAAAAGAATGACAGCTAGTTTCAGGTTTTCATTTTCCTTTCTGTAACTGGATACAGATGGAGCGATTATATAATCCCTTTTGTCACTTCAAAATGTAACGGTAAGAGCTGCAGGTGTAAAGTGGTGTACCCTTCCACTCGCTCCTTTTATGCACTACTCATATCACACTGGAAACTAGTTGAGCAGCAGCAGCACTAACAACAGTAGCTTATAGGCAGACAGCAGCATCCCAGCCATCTGTCTCTTATTCGAAAACAGGAAGACCCTGACCAGCTGTGTGTAAAATGGCAAGAATGAATGCTTTTTATGTACAAGTCCTCAAGAAATGCTCTGTGGTTGTACTGTTGCGCATACACTATAAAAGACAATGGATGGGCAACAGTGAACAACAATGCTGCATTCACTTCTCAAAGTTGTCATGCCAACCACAAACCTCTTGAGCTTTGCTCTCTAGGTCTACTTGGTTATCATGACAACCTCTCAAACTGAATACAGCATTGTTGTTCACTGTTGCTCATCCATTATCCTCTATATACGTAGATATTGTGTATGTTAGAATTACTCATGATTTTAACTTTAAACAGTATGATAGTCAAAAAAGCTGGGAGTATTTTGCATTGTATCATAAGACACATCAAGAGTAGGGATAGACAAGTAATCATGCCACTATGTACATCACTGGAGAGACCCCATTTGGAGTACTGTGCACAACTCTGGTCCCCGTGATATAAAGCACAGATACATGTTTTAGAAAAGATACAAAGGAAGGCCACAGGCCTGATTCCGGATATGGAGGTCATGGGCTAAGAGGAGAGGCTGGCACAGCTGGGTATGTACTCCCTGGAGTTCAGGAGGCTGAAGGGAGACATGTGCCTGGTGTACAGAGCAACACAGGAGTCAGATTTGAGAGAACAACTCAGCTTAAACATCAGGATAAAAGGGTATAGCACCAGAACCCACATGGTACAAATATTAGGAGAGATATTTACTACAAATAAGAGGAAAGGCAAGGCAAGGCAAATTTTATTTAAAAGATACCCATCCCGATGGCTCTTGCCACCGAACAAAATCAAATAACATACAAAATAACACCAAAGATAAGATAAACATAATAATAATAATAATTGTAAATATGTTGCATTATAACTCATTATTATAACATTTTTTAAATAATTTGCTCAAACACTGGTTTGGCACTAGAGTGGTTAAGCTATGGAACAGCCTCCCAGCCAAGGTGGTGGGAAGTGATAGTATGTCAAAGTTCAAGACACTACTTGACAATTACCTGATGCAGAATAAAATCCAGGGATATAGTTAGATTAAGCAGTGAGCTCCATGGACTTTGGTTTACTGTACTCTGCTTAAACTTATGTAACCTTAAAGCATACCTACTGTACCTTGTATTTAGATTTTATGATGATGAAGTGTTTTCCTAGTTTTTTGGCTAGAGTGTTTTTTGGATTCCTTTCAATGGCATCATTTTGGTGTAGCCAGGGGTGGCATTAGAGACACCTTTGATGTCTCTTGCATCCCCTATGAACCCCTAAAATGAGACTTCCCCAAGATTTTTTTTAAATTCAATCTTTTATTTGATATGCGAGTACAACAACTCTACAGGCAGTGTTACATCACAAAATAATTTCAGTTAATTACATCACAGTACACTACATGTAAGTTTTAGGAGATAAAGTCAAGTACTATGGATAAGTTAACAGCTTATTACATCAGTTTTCAGGGGTAATTGTGACATAATGCAACATTCTGTTTCTGCACTAGGCAAACTGAACCCAGCAGGGCACAGTGGCTCCCTCCCCCCAACCCTATATTTCAGCCATGTTAGGGATCAGAGAAACTCTCTGAACAGGACCACAATAACACTTCTGAACAAGGAAAAGAAAAAGTTACATGGTCTGTAGACAGCTCAAGGGACAAAATCTTAATAATGATCCAGTTGATAGGATGTCCATTTTTGCCATTCAACATCAAATTTCTGGACTTTGTCCATCATCTTGGCTGAGAGTCACTCAAGGGCTTATATCTCACTGGATGAAATGAGCCAGGCTTCTTTAGTGGGGATTTTATTTGTAAACTACAGTCTGGTGATAATTTTGTGTGCTGCTATTATAAATTTTGAAATTTGTTTCAAGATTTTCTTATCAATACGAAGTCCGTCTAGTTTAATAAAGGTTACTATATGGGGGAGTGAACAAGACAGGCATATTGTAGATTGCTCTCAGCTCCTTGAGGATCTCCAGCCAAAACTTGGATATCTTTGGACGTGACTATAGGACATGACTCTGACTTGCTCTATCATCCCCACAATACCTCCAACATTTTCCCTTCCCCAGTTCTCCCATACTAGCCAATAGGGCCAGTGTATGAAAGATGTGAGTTTGGAGTTTCCACGTGTATTTCTGCCAGTATGGTGAGGGGAAAATGTTTAATACTGGAAGTGCAGAGTCCCTCCAGGCTTGTTCTGTTATTGTTACTTGCAGCTCCTGTTCCCATCTAAGCCTGATTGAGTTAGTCAAGTCTCCCTGCCCAGGGACCAAAACAAAAAAAGCAAAAAGGAAATCCAAAAAACTTCTGATCATAGAAGACTCCATGATTTGGGGAGTTGATACCCATCTCCAGCCAGGGGTAATGGTCAGATGTCTCCCAGGTACATCAGCATGGAGAGACACTGACCACATTGCTAAAATATTTCACAAAGCAGGAGAAAACATCGATGTCCTGGTACACATAGGGACTAATGATCTTGCCAGCTGGTCAGTTGTGGAGACCAAGGAACACCCGACCAGGCTGGGTGACAAACTATCATCCATTTTATCCGACACCTCCTTCTCTGAGATCCTGCCAGTCTGGGAGAGGGGGGCAGATGGACGGAAGGTCAGAGAAGGGCAGATATGGGAGCTAAACATGTGGCTCAAGGACTGGTGCCAGGAAAAAGGACACAGATTTGTAGGGAACTGGCAACAGTTCTGGGAGTGAAAGTTCTTTAAATTTGATGGGCTGCATCTGACTAAGGAGGGAGTCAGTGCACTGGGGCAGAAGTTTGACGGCTTTGCAGAATATTTAAGCTAGCAAATGGGGAGAAGGGTGCAGCACCCCATACGTCGAATGGGAAGTATACCCCTCCCCCCTCAGCTAGTGGTCAAACAGGGATTCAGCATGTTTGCAGTTCATTTGTATCACCAGGTAAGAAAAAAGGTCCATCTCCTCCATATGACACACAGAGGAAATGCCAAACCTCACCCAATGACTAACACACCAAAATCTGACCAATGGAAAATCATGTACACAAATGCTCACAGCCTGGGAAATAAGATTCCAGACTTGCAGGCAATAATGTCGGAAGCTAAACTGGACATAGAAGCAATTAGTGAGATGTGGTTTACCAGTAACCACACTTGGGAGACTTCAGTATCTGGCTATGTACTGTTCAGAAGAGACCAAGGTGCAAAACGGGAGGGGGTGGAGTGGCCCTGTATGTCAATGAAAATATCAAAGCTACAGAAATTCAGAATACACATAAGGAGCCAGAAGAACTGTGGGTCACCCTGGAAACAGGAAATGGGACAGCCGTAAGAACTGGGGTTGTTTACAGGCCCCCACATCAGGGGGAGGACATAGACACATTACTGTTAGAAGATATACAAAACATGACAGCTAAAGGGGAGGTTCTGATAATGGGAGACTTCAACATTCTGGGTACAGATTGGTCAATACCAGCAGGAACATCTGCCAGAACTAGACACATGGTGGATTCCCTGCAGGGGGAGGGCCTCAAACAACTGGTATAACAACCCACAAGAGACAGGGCTATCCTAGATCTAGTACTGACTAACAGGGAAGGGATCACAGATCTCCAGGTAGAAGGTCACCTGGGGGCCAGTGACCATCACATGGCATGGTTCAATTTGGCCACTACATCTAAATCATCCCATTCCAAGGCAACAATATGGGACTTCAGAGGAGCTGACTTTGATAAGATGGCCAACGGAGATAAGCTAGCCCTGGCAAAAAGAAACACAGGTGAGAGGGTACAGGCAAAGTGGGCAAGCATTAAGGATGCAATACTTGAAGCAACATCCTATTGTGTTAGACAGAAAAGGAAGTGCAAAAGAAGAAGGAAACCACTTTGGTTCTCAAATACAGTAGCAGAAATGGTCAGAGCCAAAAGGCTGGCCTTCAGGAAATATAAGGGAACATAGCAGGATGAAGACAGGGAGGCATACCAAACTGCCCTAAGGGAAGCAGGGAAGGCAGTAAGGCAGGTAAAGTCCCAAACTGAGGAAACACTAGCACGAACAGTAAAAGAAGGTGACAAGACTTTCTATAGATACATTAGTGAAAGGAGAAAGTCCAGAGGGGGTATTGCTAAGCTCAAAGGAGAAAAGGGGGCATGTGAGGAGGAGGACCCTGTAAAAGCATCTATCCTAAATAGATACTTTTGCTCAGTATTTACTGAAGAGAAGGTAGGGCAGGGCCCACAGCTCAGCACCATGGACACGGGGGAGGGAGGAGGTGAGCACTACTCCGTTCACAAAAGAAAGGGTCCTACAAGAACTCACTAAGCTCAGGGTGGACAGGGCAATGGGACCTGATGGCATACATCCCAGGGTACTTAAGGAGCTAAGGGTGGAACTAGCAGAGCCATTAGCAGAACTGTTTAGTGAGTCTCTGAGCACAGGAGAGGTCCCAGAAGACTGGAGAAGGGCTCGTGTGATCCCACTCCACAAGAATGGTAGCAGGGAGCAGGCAGAGAACTACAGACCAGTCAGTCTTACCTCAGTAGTGGGCAAGATAATGGAGGCACTCCTTAAGGAAAGGATAGTGCAACACCTGGAATCCATAGGGGCACAGGATCCAAGACAGCATGGGTTTACAAAAAGGAAGGTCCTGTCAAACTAGCTTTTGACACTGTTCCACATAGAAGATTGACAAATAAGCTGGGTAGGCTCGGAGTGGGTCAGAAGTTGGTTAATTGGGTGGCAAACTGGTTGATGGGCAGAAAACAGAGAGTGGTGGTAAATGGTATACAGTCAGAAGAGATGCAAGTCACAAGTGGGGTACCTCAGGGATCAGTCCTGGGGCCAGTTCTCTTCAATATCTTCATTAGTGACATTGCAGATGGACTAGAGGGTAAGGCTTGTCTGTTTGCAGATGACACCAAGATCTGCAACAGAGTAGATGATCCAGATGGGGTGGGCAGAATGAGAAGAGATCTGGATAAACTAGCAAAATGGTCAGAAGAGTGGCAACTGGGATTTAAAGCAAAGAAGTGCAAGATCTTGCACATAGGGAAGAGAAACCCTGAAGCCACCTATAGGCTGGGAGAGGAGTTGCTGGCAGTCACAAAGGAAAAAAGAAACTTGGGCATCATCATCACCGATGACATGAAATCATCCAAGCAGACCCCAAAGCAGTAGGTAAGGCTAGGGGATGTTAGTGGCTATAGTAGGGGTATCACAAGTCATAAGAGGGAGGTAATAATCCCTCTTTACAAGACACTGGTTAGGCCCCATCTGGAGTACTGCGTGCAGTACTGGAGGCCACACCTTCACAAGGACATTAACCAAATTTTAGGCAGTCTGGAGAAGGGCAACCAAAATGGTGCAGGGACTGCATCAGAAGACATATGAGGACAGATTAACGGAGCTTAATATGTATACCCTTGAGCAAAGGAGGGAGAGAGGTGATATGATCAAAACATTCAAACACCTTAAGGGCATTAACAAGGTGAAAGAATCTAACATGTTTAAATATAAGAGAAATAGCAGGACACGAGGACACAGCATGAGATTAGAGGGAGGCCAATTAAGAGGGAATGTGAAGAAATTCTTTTTCACAGAAAGAGTGGTGGATGAATGGAATGGCCTACCTCAGGAAGTGGTGGCTATGGATACAGTGCAGGGCTTCAAACAGGCAGGGGATAGGCATGAGGGAGCAATACAGATGAGTATGAATAAATAGGCCACTGACAGACCAAAGGCCGATGGCACATTTATAAGGTAGAAAAAGAAATGGGCAGACCGGATGGGCCTTGCTGTCCTTATCTGCCGTCAACCTTTATGTTTCTGTGTTTCTATGTCTCTCATTTAGGACCTTATATATTTTACTGATTAAGAGATCTGATGCTGATCCTCTGGTGTGTGCTTGTAGGAGCTGTATTATTTGGGGGGGGCGGGGGTCAATCAATGCCACCAGCTTCTGTTCATATGGCTAAAGATGTGATTTAAGATGTAAATACGAAATAAAATATTTATGTGGCAGACGGTACTCCCTCTGTAAAGAAACAAAGGGAAGAAGTCCTGTCCTGCCCACCAGCTGAAAGATGGAGGAAATTCCATATCTCTGCCACTGAGCTAAGTATGGGCCTGAAGGACCTTTGGTAAGGTCTGCATTGTACTTTAGTGCTTCCAGGAAAATTTTTGCTGGGAATGTTAAATAATCACTATTGACCTTAAGCCATGTCCTCAAGGGTTTGCTAGTGAATTTTGGATAGTTTGTTATTCTTTGGCACTTGGGAGGTATTCCGAAAAGGAGCTACTGAGTGTTGTATAGGTCTCCCTAAGTTAGTTCTAGCTGTTTCCAATGTGCATCTTATTGTGTGTTTATCCAGTTTAAGACTACCCTCAGCTGTGCCGCCATCACATATTTTCTAAGGTCAGGGAGGTTAAGCCCACCACCTTCTCTGGCCAGCTGCAGAACAGAATATCTAATTCTAGGGGGTTTTCCACTCCAAACAAAATGAGATATCATTCTGTCCCATGCCTGAAACTATGTTTTAGTTGGAATAAAAGGTAGTGTCTGGAGAAAAAACAGTATGTGAGGGAATACATTCTGCTTGATTGTATCAATCCTGCCTAAAAAACATAAGGGGAGAGATGACCAGCGGGACAGGTCCTCTCCCAGTTTTAGAGTTAGGGGTTCCAGATGTAATAATTCTGCATGAATATGGTTTCTTGTGAGCTTTATTCCCAAATATCTATTTTCTTGTCTATGCCACTTAAAGGGAAAGTTATTTTTTAAATGAGGGAGTGGGGAATAGTTATATGTTAACTCCTCAGTTTTTGTTTCATTAATTTTATACCCTGCTAAATTACCAAGTATTTGTAACTGTCTCCACTGGGATGGATTTTTTAGGTTCCGTAAGTGCCAGTAGGACGTCATCTGCAAAAAGTGATATCTTCTGTTGACAACCTCCCAGGGGGAGACCCTCTATTCCCTGAGCGGATCTGATGGCAATGGCCAGAGGTTTGAGGTATAAATCAAATAACATGGGGGAAATTGGGCATCCCTGGTGGGTGCCCCTAGATAGTTGAAATATGTCCAAAAGGGCCCCATGCACCTCAACATTTGCTTTAGGGGAGGCATATATATTTTGTAATTGTCTTACAAATTGTTCCGGGAATCCGAAGTGTTCCAGGGTCTGCCATAAAAATGGCCAGCTGACCCAGTCAAATGCCTTTTCAGCATCTAGGCCCAGTAGCACCAGGGGGATTTGTCTTTCTAAGGCATAATCTACCAGGAAGTGTGCGCGTCTTATAGCATCATGGGCCCGTCTACCCTTGATGAAACCCACTTGGTCTGGATCAATTATAGCTGGGAGTAAATGATCTATTCTAGAGGCCATAGCTGACATAAACATCTTGCAGTCATAGTTAAGCATTGAAATGGGATGGTATGAGGAGGGATATTTAAGATCTTTCTGAGGTTTGGGTATGGCAGATATGGTAGCATATTGCAAGGTGGATGGGGGTTCTCCCTCCTGTACAGCATGTAGGGCCAGGAGTAGTATGGAGAGCAGAAGCTTCTTAAATTTATTAAAAAATTCAGAGGGATATCTGTCTGGGTCTGATGCCCTGAGGGTCTATGCTTTTTTAAGTACTTGGAGTAATTCTCCCTCTTTGGTGCCATCTAGGCCTTGGCTGTTGTGGGCTGATATGCAGTATAGGCAAACTCTGTAAATAAGTTTTACTGGTGCTTGGGGGGATTTCCTCACCTTTGGTGTATAACTCATAGTAAAACAGTTGTAAGATAAGTCTAATTTTCTGGGGTCTCTTTGCTAATCTCCTAGTTTTACTGTCTACCATACTCGAGATGTTCACTCTGGATCTCTGCTCTCTCAGTTTTCTTGTTAAATTTCTTGTAGCCTTAGGCTCTCCTTTGTGATATCTTAATTTTAAGTAGAATAATTTTTGTTCTATGGACTGTTCTATTATTTTTTGTAGCTTTTGTTTTACAATTCTTATGCATTGACGTAGTATGCCTCCCATCGTCTTGCACTGGAAAAATGCTCCTATATGCGGATGATGCGGTCCTGTTC
Source organism: Neoceratodus forsteri (assembly GCA_016271365.2). Classification (NCBI taxonomy): domain Eukaryota; kingdom Metazoa; phylum Chordata; order Ceratodontiformes; family Ceratodontidae; genus Neoceratodus; species Neoceratodus forsteri. The sequence continues at coordinate 93,797,054 of CM028136.1, forward strand.
GCCTCTGACCTGACCCCCCTCAAACTTCACCAAACCCTCCAACACTTGTTCCGTGAGATTGAAGACTGGCTCATCGCCCAGCATCTTACTATTAACTACAGTAAGACAAAAGTCATGATATTTGCCCACCCCCAGAACCCGCTCAAGAACCTCTGCCCCCAATTTCTCACTGCCAACCAGACCCCACTTGTACAAGTTAGAGAGTTTAAATACCTAGGGATCACATTAGACCCTGCCCTAAGCTTTCATCAACATATCCTACACCTCTCTACAGCCCTTAGCTCAAGGCTGAGAGTCCTATACCGCTTCAAACACTGTCTCACCCCTGAAGCCCTAAAACTTACCATTAACTCCTCAATCCTCTCCCTACTTGACTATAGCATCCTAATCTATAGTGCTGCACCACCCACAACCCTAAACAGACTTCGTCTCGTGCTTAACAAAGCCTGTCACCTCTTCCTTGGATGTGATCGGCTTACTCACTCCTGCTCCCTTTACAGCTGCACAAACTGGCTGAAACTTGACAACCGAATTAGGTACCACACCTGCCTTATGACCAAAAAGACCTTACTTGGTCTCACCCCTCCTACCCTTGACCAAATTATCCACCCAATACCTCCAGGCAAAACAACACATAGCTCGAACAAATGGGTCCCCCACGGCTGGACCTCCCAATTCCAGCGTACTTTCAGCTACAGAGCCCCCACCTGGTCTAATGCCCTCCCTAGCCATATAACAAACGAATTAAGGCTTGGCCCCTATAAATCCAAGCTGAGGAATCACCTTCTGGCCACTATCCAATGTGACTGCCCTTAACCCAGAATGTCCTATTCCCTCGTTCGTAAAAAAAAAAAAAAAAAAAAAAAAAACACCATTTTTTTCCCCCTTACCAACTAACCCTCTTGAATCTTTATGACTATCAGCCTCTACAGAGCCCTCTGTATCTTCTGGCTGTGCTATAGGAATGCTAAGCAAAACTAAATCTGTTTCCCTGCTAGTAACTGTTTAACATGTTGTAATGTTTTTGTAACCTGTATTGTCAAGTTCGCTCCTGTGCCTGTATGTATGACATGGAACCTTTGTAAATGAGTCCCTGACTCAAAGGTCTTTCTGAATATTACAATAAATAAAAAATAAATAAAATAAAATATGCTATCATTCTGGTCTGGCCAGTGCTGTAAATGTACCAGCTCCTCCTGTAAGTCTTTGTATGTTTTCTCTCTCTGTCTCTTTTTTTTGGTGGAGAATCTTACAATCTCCCCCCTTAATACTACTTTTAAAGTGTCCCTTAGGATTGTTGGAGCAACTTCTTCTTGTGTGTTATTTCGTTTAATTCTGGGTATAGCCTCTTGGACCAGCTCGAGGAACTCTGGGTCCCTAAGATGGACAAGATTCAGGCATCAATTGGTTTGTTTATAATGTGCTCCCAGGTCCACCTTAAGATATAGGGGAGCGTGATCCAATAGAAGGGTGGCTCTATGCCACACATCACAGACAGAGTCTAAGTGCTCCACTGCAGTAATAAAATAATCCAGTAAAGCTCCACTTCCCACGTGCAGGGCATGGTGGGTACACTCTCTTGTCTTAGGGAAGAAATGCCTCCAAGCATCCACCAGACCCAATGAAGTAATGGTTTGCTTTGTGTGTTTTTTGGAGTGCATGTGTTCTATGGGCCAGAGGAGTCACTGCATCCAGCAAGGGATTTAAAGTAATATTCAGATCTCCCCCCATTAACAGCTGTCCCTCCATTAGAGACAATAAATCCACAAAAAACTTTACTGCTAGTGGCTTCCTTGACCCAGGCAGGAAGTAGACAAATGCCGAAGTAATGGGTCTTGAATACAGCATGCCCAGCACTATGAAATAGCGCCCCTCAGGGTTACTGATCTCCTTTTGTTTTCAAAGGGTACATCCTGGGTGAGCAAAATCATCACCCCTCTCCTTTTCCCACCCCTGTAAGCTGACTCCGCCACCACTGAATATCCATGCCGCTGAAATTTTTTATGTCCGTCCAAGGACATGTGTTTCCTGTAGTAAAATAATCCCTGGTCTCTCCTTTCTAAAGAGTTGCAGTAGGCGTGAGTGCTTTATCACTTTGCCAATTCCATTTACATTAAGGGATGAAATCAGTGATGATCTAGCCATATTTACTACTGGGCAAGTCTTGAATATGAATTCCCTGTTTATAAATGATATAGTACATCCTCTTCCCACTGTGCTCATGCAATTTCCCCTTTGTGTTTAATACTGTTATATTGTTAACTGTCTTATATGTAAACTCTAACTTAAACAATTTGTACTGTCTGCCTGTTTTGCTAAGTAAAAACCATGAACCAGCCCGAGTGTCTTTAACTACACAAGGGACTGATAAACTCGACACTAGGCCAAGAACAATCAACCATGAGCAGGTCAGCTGTAAATTCACTCTGTTCATTTCTCCTAGCACTTCTGGACCTGCTAAATTAACCAGATGCCAACAGAGCATCCACTTTTTTATACCAGCAGAATGTGTCTGGTACAACAGGTCTCTAAACCTGTTAGAGCAATGAAACAGCTTCCAAGGTAGGGAGAGAAAATACACCTCTCCTATTGAGGGACAGGTTGATTTGCCCTGTGGAGGAGTGTCAAAGCAACGCCAAGGGCCCCCAGCACCACAGATTCCCTGGAGCCAAGTGATGCGATTGTCCATATTGGAAATAAAAATTAGGAGCAGAGACCCCCAGGAAATGGTCCCCAGATACCTCATCTCCAGTTAGGCCGTATGGATACGTCAACCACATAGGGAAGGAGTTTTATCCGGCAATGGCCAAGTGGGCATGTAGCACTTTAGAGACTGCATTCATTCATGCCTCCTTTCCTGACTGTATTTTATTAGGATTATGACAGTGGGAGGATTATCTGCAAGATTCAGGGGTGGGGGGGAGAGATGGTATAAGGGAGATGTTTGAGAAATATCTCTCCAGAATACGGACCTTCTTCCCATCTGTAGGCCACCGACTATTCAAAGAATCACTATTTCCCACTTACACCCACCTCATACAAGCTTCCCCGAGAAACATTGCATACTCCCAATATACATCACAATACCATTTTTAAAGTCTCTTCCGGATTCCTCTCTCAAATCATGCCGGTGCAGGCTGTTGGAACCTTTGTAGAAGTTTTTTCACATCCTCTAAGGTTGCTTGACTCTGTCTTTTTCTAGAATTCGAGTCTCTTGCAGTGTCCCAAACAGCATCGCGAAGGCCTTCCTGGGTTTTCCTGAGTAAGGAGGCCTCCTGGATGGATTGAGCAAGTCTCTTTAGTCGGAGCCTTTTCATAGCTTCTTCTGGTGTCTTGAAAGTTTGAGGACCATCTCTAAACATAATGGTTAAGCGAGCTGGATATGGGGTGGTGAATTTGAGTTTTTGTTGTTTTAAGAGGCGAAGGATTGGAGCATAGGCCCTGCATTTTGCCAAGACAGATGGAGAATAATCATTGTCAAAATAAATATACTTCTCTTTATATTTGGTATCACACATTCTCCATGCTCTGGTAAGGATTGCTTGTTCAGTGGCATAATTCAAAAACTTCATAATAATGGAGCGGGGCCTTCTATCTGGTTGGGCTGGTTTCGGCAAGAGAACCCTATGTACTCGCTCTATGTCAAATTTAAAGGCAGTATCTAGCTGAAGTAATTCTTGGAGGAGCTCCTCCATGAATTTTAGAAGATCACTCCCCTCTTCATCCTCAGGAACCCCATGTATCCTCATATTATTCTGGCGTGATCTGTTTTCCAGATCCTCACATTTCTCCCTTAAGGTATGTTGTTCATCTAACAAGTGCGCAACCTTGCTTTCAAGCCTATCAGTGCAGTTATCAAGTTCTGTATGCTGCACTTCAACTTCTGTAACTTGGGCTGAAAGCTTGCTGATTTCTGTAGTTAATTCTGACAGGAATGTTTGAACCTCAGTCCTGAACTCCTGCAGCTCCGTTAGGATAATAGCATTGCTAGGTTGCTGAGGTGAGGCCCTGTTTAAAGCCGCCTTGTCTGGTGGGATCACTGTAGGACTTGGTAGAGGTCGAGAGAATCCTGCTGAATCCTTAGTTCTGAGGGTACGTGCAGTCCATTTTTGCCTCCCATTTAGTGCTGTGACTCTCACTGATGTTCTTTTATTGATTATTTTAAAGTTTTAGTTGTGGGATAGTCTGATTTTAGCCCAGGATTTGCAGAGCTAGGTTTTACCCTTGCATCCCAGTCAGTGACATCACCAGAAGTGTCAGACTTCCCCAAGATTTGATCATATGAATTTTGGCAGGTAGGGGAGCTTTGTTACCTGTGTGATTCTGTGGAACTAAGACATTAGAACTATGATTCTTGTGAAACGTTGCCACTGATTCCTTTCAGTGAGTCAGGTTTGAGTCAGTGTGAGGTGTGATACATTTTTGGGGGTTGTTCATTCCCTGAGCTGTGGTCTTCCATGTGTGACAAAGGAGTGCAGCTATCTGCACCCACCCCTGCAGCTCACTGCACGTCAGACCTGCCTGTGTGATCTTCACTTTCTGTGGATATGACACTATAGGCCCATTTACATGGCCACAGTGAAGGCTGCAGCACTCCACTCTGGTCCTGCCTCCATCCTTTGTGCTGATACTGGAATTCCTTTACACAACACCTCTCAGTTCTGATGCAAGCCACACTAAACAGTGGCTATGAGTTCAGACGTGAGGCATGTTTGATGACATCAGCAGTAATGGGTTAGATGATGCTGAGTGCTGATGTTAACCTAATCTTGATGCATAGCTCCCTATTAAGACCAGTAACAAGAAGCTTTTCCTCTTTGCTGAAAAGGCACACTGTACCTCTTCACTCAAATAAAGAAAATTCAATTTGTCATATTTAGTTAACAAAGGCATACTGTAAAACTCCATTCATCAGATTTGGCATTTTTTTTTTATTTCTGTTCTGCAGTTTACCTGCCATCTTAACCAACTGGAAACATACAGTCTCAGATGTCTGCTTCTCCATTGGCTAGGATGGTTAGGCTATGCAGGCAATCAGTTTCAAACTTCCAAGAGTATAAGACATTATAATGCAAAATTCTTTCTTTATGTTCTCCATACAAATGGGAATGTGGCATATTGGAACTTAATGGCTGCAGTATGTATGTATGGCAATGCAGGTAATACTGACAGAGTCCAGTTTTCCATTAATTCCTAAAAGAATTACCCAGTTGCAAACATTTTGTCCATCACAGCCCCTCCTCCTCACATATTTTGCATATCTGCGACTTACATCGGAGCAAGCAGTGCAGGCTGTCCAAAAAGTAGCTTACAATGCTCACTCAGGAATGTGTCCCCAACTTTGCTGTGGCTCGAGAAGAGGACAAAGGATCTACTTACCATGATGAAGTAAGTGCCCATGCTGCTACATTTATACACTACAGCAACCCAGTTGTTCAGGCTGCTGATTTGGCAGTGTAAACTGGTCCTTAGTATAGACACAATATGAATGTGTGCGTCATCTTTTCCAGTTCTGAAAGGTCAGATCAAGTTAGGCCAGGCAAAGTGGAACCCTGCAGAACCAAAACCTTTCATATCTTTCCAGACACTCTTTGTCCAATAACTGAAGCAAATCAGAATGGTGGCAAAAGAAAAGTTCAATTCAAAAAAACACAGACAAGTGTAATTTTCCCTAAGAATACAAACACCAGAACTTCACAAATGCAGTGTTTAATGCGTGCATTTGTTATGTTTCACCTCTGCTTCATGTCAGACTATCAGCTCTCTGAGACGGTCATTAATCACTAGACAAAACTGCATGCTTTGATTGTTATTGCTTAATTACTATGTAATTACATGTCAATTTAATTAAAGTAATGACTTTAGTTAGCAATGCAAACAAGTTAAAGGGCTGGGCAGGTGGCATAGAGTGCTGAGGCACTTTGATGCCTTACCTTTCCCACACCAGCAACCTGGGTTTGGGAACAAGCTGGGGATGCTGGAGATCGGACAGGGGAAGGGCTGTGAGAGGATCAAGAGACTGCCTGGCAGCTCTTCTTTCCTGGACTGTGGAGGTAGGTTTCCCCCAGCTCTTGGCTGCCACTGGGTGGGGGGTAGTGTGCCAGACCTTGGGGGGGCTGGCATTAGACTGGGTGGGTGGAGCAGGGTTGCTGGTTCTGGGGCACATGCATACCTCAAAGCACATGCACTACTGAGTCTGCCATGGTGCCAGGGTTGTAGGCTGGGAGAAACATTAGGAAAATCCTATGTCTCCCCATCAATGCACTTGATGGTCACCAGTGGCCTAAGGTCCTGCGCTGTGCAGATTCCCACTGGTTGTATGATGGGGGGACTGGCAGATGGGACTGAGAGTGATTGGCACAAGGACCCAATGAAAGGCACAGGTGGCAGTGGAGGAACAAACAGCTATATGAAAAAAAAAAGTTAAAGAGATGGTACATCTTTGCAGATAGAGGTTAGGAGAAGAAATGTGGCACACCATGAAGGACATGGCTTTTTTATGCAAAGTTTGTGGGAATGTATGTCTTTTATTTGTGAATTCTGGGATTATTACACAGGCAAATGAAGAGATAAATTATCAATTTAAACATTGGTATCTAATCTGTAAATTTCTTTTTCCAACATTTTAAGCAGCTATTATAAAACGGGTGCCAAAAATGCTGCACTGTACTTAGTCAAAACAGGCTACGTGCACAACCAACAGTTAGGGGCCTTTTCAGGACCTGAAGAAATTTCATTTCTTCTTCCAATGTTTTTAATAATAAAAATAAAAATAGTCAAATATACCAATGTTGTAAGTGTAGTAACACACTCAAGGGTTCTCGGTCATCATGCTCTCATAAATGCACTCACAAGTATTTGAAATAACTTGGTTAACTACTCTGGGATCTAGACACCCATTTCATTGGTGTAGAGCACAACTCAAACACTTCAGTTGTTGCTTACATAACAAAACATGTTCTAATCAAACACATCCTTTTCAGTTTGGAAACCTGATATACAGATCTATTTGGGCTGTAGTATTACTGAATATCTTCACTTTGTAAATGTGGGAAACCTCCAAAAAGAAGAAACGATGCACTATTATTTATGAAGGCCTTTGAGAATAGTACTGGCAGCTCCATGCAAAGTACAGAGCAGGTGTTAGCTAGTTCTTTTGAGAACCAAGCTTGAGACTCTTTTATTACACTCTTATAGTATCAAGTAAACACAATCTAGGAAACAGCTTTTCTGAACAGGAGGTCATGCTGTGTCAGAAATTAGCTGTTCTTCCAAACATTCTTGTAAATTCCTGGTTGCACTGACCAGCTCCTTCAGAAAAAAGGATTTGTCACCAGCCAACCAATGAAACACAAAACGGTCTCGATTTGTTTTGGCATTATGTTTAAACTGAGCTTTTCACCTTTGAGAAATTTCTGAAGAACAGAATGCTTAGCCGCATTTCAGCATGTATTTAATATTCTGTTGTCATTTTCTTCCCTTTTTTCTGCATTACTACATGAGAGGATTGGAGAGTAGGGTGAAGGCCAGGAAATGACTGTGGTGGAGGAGCGGTAGCCACCAGACTCAACCCTGGCTCCCTGGGGAAGGCTAGAGGTATAAGCAATACTGACCAAGAAGCCATCCATTTCTGAGGGATTAATGATCGGTTTGGGGGGGATGGGCAGCCTCAGGCATAGCCGGGGCCACATCCCTCCAGTCCAATCACTAATCCAAGGAAATGACCGGCTTCAATGTTGTTATTGCAATTATAAGTCTAATCACAATAACCACTTTCATTTTGACCATTTTATTAGCTTACGTCTATGTTTTGAGCAGAGTAGCATGAGCCAGGAGTGATGTACAGCATCAGTTGACAGCTGGGCTGGTCATTTCTAAGATGTTAATGACTTCACCAGTAGTCATTCAGGAGCCTTGCTAGGGTCATTAATATTTAATTAGATTTATAATATTTTTAGTCACCCAATATTTTCCCCAACTATTTAGATGCATAACATTTGAAGGCAGATAAAAACCCAGGAGTCTATCACATCTACCTATTGCCTACCTGACTCTAAATCTGACTTTACCCACGAGTAGGCAAAAATACTTGGGGTTCTGATTCAAGTACTGAATCTTCTCTTATCAATGGTATCTGGCAGTTAATATGTGGGTTTTACACACCCTTATTTGTGAAGCCATCATTTCTAGGTACTGGTTTGAATTCAGCCCAGGACAGAGCTGAAAGTCATTATCATTTGTTGGCTTTCAGCTTGCTTGTTTGCTTGAGCTGCATCCATTGTTCTGGCAGCTAAGCTAGAGTACTCTGGTCAGTTCATACTTGGGTTCAGCCAGGACCAGGATATATGACGATGTACAAATAAACAACGCATTACACTTACATTCTATTTTTTACAGGACTCGGCTTAGTTCTTGCATATTTTGCTGCTCTTCATTTTGGTCCACTATCCTATCTTGGGATGTCACTTCATAAACATGTTCCAGCTCACCATCTACACTCTAGGGATAGATGGTTATTATGTGTCCCTTCATGTAAGCTGTCTTCATTGCCCCATCATGCTTTCTCCCTTATTACGACACAGTTTGTAATTCCTTACCTTCCCATGTTCACCAGTCAAATAATGCTATGAGTTTACATTGAGCACTTAAAATGCATTTGTTTGATTTTGCCTAACTTACTGAGAATTTTGTATATCATCATATGCTATATAGCAATACATCGTTACCTATTTGTATTACTACTACATTTTTATTATATATTGTATTTGTATTTGCTTTTGCAGTACATTACCCTGATACTCTACATACACTTTATCAATAAATGAATAAATAAATACATACATTAATTAATCAATTAATAAAAAAAAATCTGTGTCCTATAATCGCTGGGCACAGTCATAATGCACAATGTATTACATAAAGCCTTTGGCAGTTGAAACCAATGTCATCTCATACCTGGCATCCTATAAAAACAACTATGCTCAACCTCTTTAAGTACTGTGTACTCAGCTCCTCCAACCAAAGTTGGATTTCATGAAATCCAGAAACTCAGTACATTAGTACGATGCATAAAATAGGCTCAGTGTATTCAGCTGCAGTGCCAGTGCAGAGTGCCAGCACACCTGACTATCACTCAGAGCCAGCAATGGGCTGAGTCACCTCATCTGTACAACATTTATTTTGTAAAGCATTTTCTTTTCAAAGCTCCCATCTTGCTTTTCTAATCCTTAAGTCAAGGAATAATGTTTTAACCTCCTAGTTCAGCATTATGAAGGTTTGGAAAGCACGGAGCAAATTATGAAGCTAAATTTTATATATCAGCAAGGGAGGTCTTCTTACCATGAAGAGACTCTGAACAAGCCCAGCTTTTGCCATTATTCTGCTTTTTACTGTGTATAAAATATGCTGACACTGGCAGTGGAAGCAATGTCATTAGTAATGCTTTCTCCAAGGTTTTTTTCTGCTTCTCTCTAACATTAGCTAAAAGTTTAACGCTTGACTTCAAGACCAATTATTTCTGAATGGCATTTTTAAAAGGGATACTGCCAATTCAATACTGTAGGTCTTCAAAAGCCTTTCCATCCAATCAAAGATATGTATTACAATGAAAAAAATATTCAATCTTATACTCCTTTTCTTACATGATTTTCTTAAGGTATTCCACCATTAAATACAAGTCTCAGTCCACAAATTCAGCTACTGCTGAACAAAGCCTACTGCCTTTACCAGTTGAGGCTCCATTACAGAGATGTACGATTATACCATTCTTTCCTCAGGCTCAGAAAAAATAAATTACAACATGGCTTTCTTGCACTACAAAACTGGATTAATGACAATGGTCTACTAGTGAACAAAAAAAAAGATCTTATTAATTCTCAGTGCAGCTTAATGAAATACACTGACCCGTGATTATAATGTTTACACTAGACAATACTGCCTTAGAAAATAGATGCTGTCTTGGAAAATTAATAAATACTGTCTTAGACAATAAATACATAACTAAAATAAAGAAACACTGTCCTGGAAAATAAGTAAATACTGTCTTGGAAAATAAATGAATGGATGAATAAATACACAAATGATTATAAGTATAATTAAATATTCATGAGCCTGGCAAGGCTCCTGATTGCCTAGTGGACTTGTTATTAATGTCTTAGAAATGACCAATCCAGCTGCTGACTGATACTGTATGGAATGCAATGTCTAAAACATAAGACGTACTCTTGCCACACTGCATGTGCCACACCGCTCAACTGACAAATGTAAGTTACACAACTGTAAAAACAAAAGTTGCTATTGCATTTAGACATCTAATCACAATAACAAATTGAAAGCTATTTATTTCCTTAGATTAATGAGAGACTGGAGAGAGGAGGTCATCTGCTGCTCCTTGGGACACCCATCCCCCCAGTTGGTTGTTAATCCCTCAGAAATTACTGTCTTCTTGATCGTTACTGCTTAAATAAGGTACTCTGCCAATTTATGAATATGACAATGTAATACTTCAAGGAATAGCTGAAATAGAAATGGCCAGACTGAAAACAGTTGTTCATGTTTGTGTATTTTACGTTATCATGCATAAAGGACATGCACTATAGCAATTTGTACTCACAACTTAATCTATTCCCACCAAAGGACAGACACTTGAATAGTAGGATCCTTTCAATACTTTGTTACATATAAAAACGGTACGCCAACATTTTAACAGACTGTTTAAACCCAGTCTTGATCTCATAGTGATTGCAATCTCAAGGTGCACTAACTCTTCATTTGGTGTTAGTGAACTCAAAACTTTGTAGCCGATCATTTCTTCACTGTAAACCGTTGCTATGGAATGGACCCTCACAAACTCATAGAAACTTGTCACACTCTATACTATTTAAGATTGAGTTAATGGAGATTTTCTATAATGTCACCTCAGGAATAGCAGCCTAACACAACAGTGCCACTCTGGTCTGACAGTGCAAACCTCTTGTATACACATAGGTCAAGTTACCTATGAAATCAGCAGCAAGGTAAGAGGTTGAGATTCACCATGGTGAAGCCTGGAAAGGATAAGCACCTTCAGAGGAAGGAGGATGGTGGCAGATATGAAAAGACTGGCCCAGAGAGTGAATATAGTGTATGGTGGAATTCGGTTGTGTATGGGAATCCATACACCGCAAAAAGTTGTTCTGCTGCAGTAGTGACGTCCTCACTAACGCACAACGACTTTTTGTTCTGCATTAGTGAGGATGTCATAACACAAGGGGCTCCAGCAGACCTCCTGATTTGTCCCTTGCTGTGTGAGAGGGGCGTGCGAGTGTGCTGGGCAGTGGCAGTTGTGAATCGAGGGCCTCGGCAGAACCGAATGAAAATATGGAAAAGTGAGTCTCTTTTTGTCTTTTTTTCGGGCACCATACACTATAAAGAACAATGTGTGGTTACCCAAACACTACTCAGCTATTCTTTCACCTTGTAGATACAATACCGACTTGGAGACCACTCGAGCTTCTCTCTCGAGGTCATCAGTCGGCACTGTATCCACTCGGTGGAAGAATAGCCTTGCAGTGTATGGGTAACCATACACTATTCTATATGTTCACAGGTATTTGGCAACCAGTGCAATGCAAAAGATCACCAAAAGGGGGAGGAAACAGGATTTCCTAAATAATGAACAGAGAGATTTTCACAGTGAAATTCTATTAGACATTAAAACATTATTCATTGATGTGGACAAACTTGAGGGCAGGGCTAATGAAGTAGACCAAAAGTTTGTACCTTTGGACCAGTGTATGGATAGCACTGAGGCCCAGGTGCTGTAGTTCTGTTCTGTGTAGGAACAAATGCAGAAAAAAAGTTCAGAGGATGCCAAGAGCAGAGCCAGTAAAAAAACATTTACAAGTTTCTGGTCTCTTTCAGGGAACAAAGTGACCTCATATTTCAATTTTTTTCTTTTCAATTTACTCGGTACTACATTAGATTTAGTTCAGGACTATGGGCTAGAAGCCAGATCCAAATACACACAAATCTGGTTCTTAAGATATCCAGTGAAACAGGAACTGCTGGTGAAGGCATGGGAAATAAAAGGTATAATTTGAGGGCATGAGATATTTTGACAATGACTACCATCATCTATACTGTACACAGAAATATAGAAAGTAATGGCAGAGAATACTCAAGTTCCATCCAGACTGTATAGTTTTCCTACCTTTTCCTCCTTGATCAATTGCTTATTAGAAAATGGGCTTACAAATGTAAGCTTCCTGATTGACTGCCAGGCGTGCTGGGGGATGCATTAACTTTCAGTTAGAGCCCTCTAACAAACAGGTACCAGCTTTGCCAACCCCATCACTGGTATCATGGTGCCAGAACTGTGCAGAACCCGCAAGTCATTTTCCCCAATAAATGCCTTTTTGTAACTGCAGTGGATGTTTCTGCTTTACAGTCGGGTGGTAAGTAACATTTTAGAACTGTATGATGTAGTTTATGTTCTTCTCAGCCACATAGTTCTATTATAGAACATGGATGCATTGTGCCAACAATAGAAGAGTTTAACAGGGACATAAACTACATCATACAGTTCTGAAATGGTTCTTACCAGCAGCGTGTAAATCAGAAACACCCACTAGGATAACCAAAATGCCTGACTAGATAGAGAAATAACAGAATTTGAACCAGTATTTAAGAAACAGCTTCAAATGGGAAAAATGACTAACAGATTCAGTGCAGTTCTCCTTTAAGAGTGTTTTTACCTTTATATCTACCCTTCACTTCCCACAGCAGACCCCAACACACTTTCTACTCCCTCCCTCTTTACCCTACCTTTTGGTGCTATGAGTACCCTGTATCTGTTTGTCATCGAGGCACAGGTCAGGAAGCATACGAAAACCAGGAACAGTTTCAAAATTCACAAGTAGCATTTTATTTTTCTCAATAACAGCAAAATAAAAATTATTCAGTATAATTATTTATGAAGACAGTACAAAAAGAGAAAACTTAGTCCTTCTTCTAAGGGTATCTCTTAATTCTAAGTTTTAATCTCTCAGTCTCTCACTCTCCTTATCTCTCTAGCAAAAGCATTGCTGCTTTTTTAAAAAGTCTGTCTGGGAACTCATTAAGATAGCCTGCTTCTCACAGAATGTTCTTGTAAGTTTACAGAATGTTCTTTCCAGTTTTGTTCCTTGCAAACAGTACATGGTGACCCAGAACTGACCTCTTGTTTACAGCTCTGCAAAAGGCTTAACAATTGCATCTCAGGTTAACCCCTTGAGTTCCAAATAGCTTTTTGAAATCATTTCAACAGAATAACTATGTACAGTTTTAAACAAAGGGATCCCTGTATCACATACAGTTTTGCACAGAGATTCACATACAGTTCTGCCCACCAGGATGAAGCACATTGTTGGGTACTTATCATGCATTAGGAATGGGTATCGTGTTTTATTGCAGAGACTGTAATTCTCTGTAGCAGTTCCTCACTAGGTCAGCAGGAGGCATCCACACACTAATTTCGTTTCTCAGCTCAGCTCTCAGCTCGGTGCTGAACTGTAGCCTGAGCCAGACTGAGAGAATCATTGTTTGAAAGTACTGTATGAGTACTGCTTTGCATGGAGACTCAGGATCCACACAATGTTAAATTGTATGTATATACTGTGTACCATGTTTCTCTCAACTCGGACACAAAAATGCTCCCCTTTCATGCAATTGCAGTCTAAACCACAGAAAAACATTATTTTCTAAACAATTGGTCCCTGCAGGAAAGATAACAGGGTTGTTCATCTCAACTATCACCTCCCTCAGTGGCGCTATTGTAATTGTGAGCCGAAACGAGGTCTGGCTGTGCCTAGATGAGGAAGTAAAGCCAAAAAATGTTTTTTTCCCACAGTTTTTTTTTAACTTCCCATGGAGTCTTCTGGGGCACTGGGAAATGGTGCACAAAGAGACTGTTCACATGCAGTACTGTATGTAGCCCGAGCTCAATGCAGAGACTAACATTGTGCAGTACTGTCTAAATGGCCCCATGTTTGCACCACAAAGGAATCAGCAGTGCTTGGAGTTACAAACCCATACAAATCATGCAGCCTTCATTGAATTCCTGTTCCTTAGCCTGAATGAACAAGAACAGACAATCACTGGGTTCATGGAGTCCTGCAATCTTCTGCATGGTGTATCCTGCAGCTATTCTATCTAGAGGGAAAATGTACTGCTCAAAATATTTTGTAATCAACCCTTGTAAGGAAAGATCACCATATTCCTCATATCTGGCACTACAGAAATTGTCAGCCAAAATTAAATCTTAACAATTAAATCATTCTATGCAAAGATGAGGAGAGAGAAAATCAACAGGTACTGTACTGTACAATATTTTCCCTCTTTGCACTGTAGTTTTATTGCTTCCCACTGAGTCAACTGAGCAGAAACTCGAGACTATAGTCAAATAGTCAGAAAGGATTATATTTATTTGCAAAATGTTGGTAGTTACCCCCCCCCCCAAAAAATATGCACACTTCAATTAATATTGTTTTCCATTACTTAAACAGGTGTCCATAATGTGTACTGTTCTTCTGTTATGGCTGTCATTTGTTCTAGCACTCGTGATCAGCATCCAAACTGCAGTACAGAACTCCTGTACTCGATTGTTGACTATCTGAAAATTATCCCCTTTATACAGTATGTTGTCTTTTTTTAATTATTATTATACAGTTGCTGCGATGAGTTACTGTAAAGCACAAATTCCCATTCTGGGAGCTTCTGATCATTTTTTAGATGTGCAGCTCCAGTCTACAGACCAGCAGTCAAGATCCATCTGTGGTTCAGGTGGAGTTTGCGCATTGTTGGGTCTGCAGACATTCAGAAATGACCAAGCAGTGGATCCAGTGATTTCTGAGTATCCTCTGGTCTGTATGCCCGAACACAGTACCAGACAGGGTATCCGGTTGAATTCTATCACACTCCAGATTGCAGACCTACTGTCATGATCCATCATCCTTTCTCCCCTGCATCTCCCCCCTCCAGCTTCCACCCATGCCTTCTAGTTGCCCCCACTTCCTTTGGAGCACCCTGACTGCTCCTCCCCTATTTACCCCCTTCATGCACCTGAAGACCTCTATCATGTCCCCCCCCCAGTCCCTTGTCTCTTCCAACGTGTACATATTTAGCTCTTTGAATCTCTCCCCATAAGTCCTGTCCCCCAAGCCACAGATCATTTTGGTTGCCCTCCTCTGGACCCTCTCCAGGAGTTCGATGTCCCTCTTTAAGTGTGGCCTCCAAAACTGCATGCAATACTTGAGGTGCGGCCTCACCAAGCAGTTATACAAAATAATATTTTATGCTAAAGAGTATTGCAATGTGGTTATGGTCAGCATGTCCAAGTGAATGAAAATCATGACAAAGCACACTACAGCGAGTCATACTACACTAATGGGTGAAGGGATGAGTGCTGTACTGGGCATTGCTTTCATCCACTGAGAATCGCAGCATTCTGCAGTTTGGCAGGGACCCTCTGCTGAGTTACACGGCTGGCCCAAGATCCCTACTGTGATCCTCTGCATGTAATTGAGGGGTCAGTTTGAAAAAGATAGGCACACACAGCACTGTCCTCATTCTTACACAGTGCCAGATTGGGAAGAAGGGCAAAAATGTTTTGATCAGAGGGTTAGACTAGGGAAGACACATGCCTTAATATCATTGTGGGTGGGGGGTGTCAGGAGATGGAATAAACGCTAGTTGAAAAAAAAAACAATATAAAAATATTCACATTGCAACATGTTAGCTTGACAGATGGTAAGACAACAATCCTGATTTAAATACAGTAAGAGAAATAATGGACCAGCTTAAACAATGAGAACACAATACAGTACTAATGAATTAATAAATGAATTATGAATGTCTTCAGTACATGACATTCCGCTAATCATGTTACCTGTTTTAATTTTCTAATACTATTTTTATTAACTTGTGTACAGAGAAACAGAGAACATTTGAGGAGTTTGACAGTATACAGTATACGATACTTGCTTGACTTTCTTGCAACTACTGAGATCTAATTAATGATACCAGCATATGGGGTACTGTGCACTTTGATTTTGAACCCCGAGATCACAAAAGTTTTTTTTGTTGTTAACTGACATTCTGTCCTATTTTCCCATTCTGGGAGCTCCTGATCGTTTTTCAGACATGCAGCTCCAGTCTACAGACCTCCAGTCAAGATCTTTCTGTGGTTCAGGAGGGACTTGCACATGCTTAGGTCTGCAGACAATCAGAAATGACCAGGCAGTGGATCCGGTGATTTACGAGTATCCTCTGGTCTGCAGACCTGAACACAGTACCAGACAGGGTATCCGGTTGAATTTTAGCACACTCTGGATTGCAGACCTACTGTTGTGATCTGTCAGTGACTCTGGCAAAATTTGCACAATGTGGGGTCTGTAGAACCCCTGACATCATCATGCGTTTTTTCTCTGAATTTTTTTTTCAGCATTGCTGGTCTGCAGACCCAAACACAGAACCACACAGGGGCTAGGGTTGAATTTCAGCATCCATGGGTCTGCACACCGGCTGTCAGGATCTGTCAGTGTGGAAGTTGGCCCATCAAAACAGCACAGCAAGCTAAACATGGCACAATCTGAAATGGCATGATTCCCTCTGACTGTACAGTATGTCTGGTTCACTGGAGCACCAATCTTGTACTCTCTGTGATGTTTGAGTAGTAAGAAATGAAAACATGTACTGTAATAATATGTATTCAGTATGTCCCAAGTTGCTTTATATTTCTTCACAAAACCCGTTCCCAAGAAATGGGTGCCAACTTTCTAACTGAAGGTACTGTATGAAAGAAAACAGATTTTAGACAGGTATTTAAAACATTTCCCTTTCCAAGACTAAACTACAGTGGGATTCTGGCTAGCATCTGCCTTGAAGTAAAATGGCAGATACAGTAAACAAGTAGCTAAAATTCATAATACTGTGCATGCAGTATAGCCTGACTTGATTGTTGGCTTCACAAAAGATGCTACCAAGAATTCCAGTTTTGCCATGGAATGGGAATGGTTACACACACTTTGAAATAAATTTCTTAAGCAACTGCTATTATAAAGGTGGCAGTGAACCACACTTTACTTGCTAGCATCTTCTGAGAAGAAAAAACAGCAACTCTGGATACATTGTGCGAACATTATTATGATTTTTCATTTCTGGCTGTGCAGACACACTAGTGTGCCAAGGGATAGGTGTTATCATGAAGCAGACCTTAAGTCAGAGGGAATTGCGTAGTTTTGCAGGCTGTCACTCATTGGCTGCTCTGCTATATTGCTGGCCCAGTATCTGTCCTGCTATGTTCTGCAGGGAATCACATCTTACTGCAGCTGGTCAGCTTATGTTGGCATACTGCAAATGTAGTGAGTAAACAAAAAAAAAGACAGAAAGAAAGAATGCAATGCACCTGTGAGCAAACTGCTTATTATCACATGCTGTGGCAAGGAAAAACTGGATTGTAATGTATTTTACAAATGGAAAAGGTTCCCAAACAGTTTTTTAAATAAACATCCGAGTGTTGCATTCAAAGTCTCAATAAACATTAGAAAAACTCCTCACACCCTATGCACAGCACTGTCGCTCAAATCCCCCAAGTGTTGATTGTATCCAGGATGAAGACACTGTATTTTATAAAATCTGCCAAATCTACAGTACATAGAGTAAAGCAAGCGAGAAAGAGCCAAAAAATAAAATGAAATACCATAGGTTTTAACTATACTGTCCATGAAAGTGTGATGTTGTTAGTATCTTTGGCATAGTATTCCAGTTAAAATAAGCACTGCTAAAAACTAGAAAAGAAATGCTTAAATTCAGATTATTATATTTATTGCACTGTGGCTTCACTGACTACTGATTTTTACACCTGTGTAGAAAACATTTTTTTTTCCAGCATAGCACCATGATTTGCACACTCAGATGTGCCCTTGCTCTGCATACAGTAGGTTTGCTGATGTTTTTAATCTTGTTAGAATTATTTCTGGACACACAAACTATTAAAATCACGGAACTAAGTTGATAGAAACATTCCTTACCACTATCTACAGTATATAGAGTCCACTATTTTTAGACATATTATTGTGTAAAATAAGAAAGTGCTACACATTCTGGTCTTGTTCTATGATTTTTGAAGGCCAGTGCTATGATTTTTAGTGCGGAGTAGTTGAGAGGTCCTGTATGCTGCTGCTATCTCAGTATTCAATTCAGCTGCTGGCAACTTAAGAGAGCATCCCAGAAATCAGAGAAATCGGGATGTGGTTATCTTGGTGACAAGGAAGCAGGCCAGATAAACCATGCAGTGCTCTGTGCTGTAAAGTTTGTCCTTTAAGATTTTAGATCTTTTCTCAAGGAATGCTCACTGTAATCTATCTGCCTACTAGGCAGTATCAGTTTATTTTCAGCACCTAATAGGTACAAAACAGCCATTCTGAATGACTATCCCAAGCTGCAAGAAAGATGGAAGGTATGGTTACAATGTTGCACATTGTTTCTGTAAGAAATTGATAAAAGGTAGATGATTTGTTTAGCAACAAAGTTGCAACTCCAGGTAACACTATAGCACATTCCTTATTTATACAAAAGAGGAAAGTTACAGAGATATATGTTAAACTACCTACAGTACTGTACTCTGATCTGTTGTGACAGTACCACTGCAGAAACATTTAATGGATTCTTTCATTTTCAGATTTCTATTTCTTACTCGTGTTTCATCCAGTGTAATAAAATGAGTAAGTAAAGCAACGTTGAGTGTTTTCATATCTGTTAAATAAACACTTACTATTGAAACACTTACTGGACTGAGTTATCAAATAATATGTTATGCTAAAGATTATGGCAATGTGGTTATGTTCAGCATGTCCAAGTGAATGGAAATCGTGACAAAGCCAATTACAGTGAGCCATACTACACTAATTGGTGAAGGGATGAGTGCTGTACTGTGCATTGCTTTTATTCACTGAGAATCGCAGCATTCTGCAGTTTGGCAGGGACCCTCTGCTAAGTTACACGGCTGGCCCAAGATCCCTACTGCGATCGTCTGTGTGTAATTGCCGGGGCAGTTTGAAAAAGATATGCACACACTGCACTGTCCTCATTCCTACACAGTGACAGATTGGGAAGAAGGACAAAAATATTTTGACCAGAGGGTTAGACTAGGGGAGACACATGCCTTAATATCATTGGGGGGGGGGGCAGGGGGATGGAATAAATGCTAGTTAAAACAACTAAATATAAAAATATTTACATTGCAACATGTTAGCTTAACAGATGGTAAGACAACAATCATGATTTAAATTCACTAAGAGAAATAATGGACCAGCTTGAACAATGAGAACACAATGCAGTACTGATTAATTAATAAATGAATTATGAATTTCTTCAGTACATGACATTCCACTAATCATGTTGCCTATTTTAATGTTCTGATAATATTTTTACTAACTTGCATGCAGAGTAACAGAGAACATTTGGGAAGTCTGACAGTTTACAAAACATGACGCGACTATCCTGCAACTACTGAGATCTAATTAATGGTGGCAGCATATGGGGTACTGTGCACTTTGATTTTGTGCCCCGAGATCACAAAAAGGTTTTTATTGTCAACTGACAGTCTCTCATGTTTTCTCTTCCACAAACAGTGACCATGATTTGAATTCTGTAGTTGGTTTCCTTTACATAAACACTAGTATATTGCTGCACACTGTAATGCATTGCCACTGTATGCATATCATGTAACTGAGAAAGTGATGTTTTTTGGATCTTCTGGAAACAATTCTATGAAAACAGTGAACTGAAAATTTGAAATAAAAATGTAAACCAAAATAAAACAGAACGTTGTCATCAGTGAATCTACATTAAACCAGACATGGGGCTTTCTGACTACATTGTGATTTGCAGGGACTGATTCTGAAATACAAAGGAACACAGGTCAAGTGCCTTTCAAAGAGAGGTCAGGAGCTGTTAAACATGTTTTAATCACTGTCTCCAAAGCAGTGTTGTAAGTACCTGCTCATTTGCAAAAAACTGCTGTAGGGATACATATGAAAGTCTCTCAATACATCCCCCCCATCCCAACCCAAATGCCATGAAACAGCTTTCTTTTATTTGGTAATCGGGTAAGGCCCACTAGGCACAAGTACCTGTTTTCAGGGGCAACCTGGGAGCACTAGGCAGTTAAGTGACTTGCTCAGAGTCACACAGTATGCAAGTGGAGATTGTGAGAATCAAACTCAGGTCTGGTCTGCTGGATGTATCAAGCTCATTCACACCTCATTCCTCTAACCTCTAGGCTATACTGCCAGCCTGTCTGGTCCTCTATAATTTCACTGTCTGTAGTCTTTGCCATTATCACTGATGATCCTTGGTCATTACATCGCCATTCTTCATCATAGTATGGCTCATCAAAGCTACGGAAGAGATCTTGAACCTCAACCAAATAATGAAATAATCTTCCCCTCACCCCTTCAACCCCCCCCCCCCACACAATAAAAAAATATGTACAATGCTACCTGTTAGTTTGACGGTGGTAAGACAAAAGTATTGTCTAAAAATCAGTAGGAGAAATAAATAATGCATCACCTTAAACAATAAGAGCACAATTCAATACTGATAAAGACATTTAAATGAGGACAAATATTTATTTATTTATTTTATTTTATTTATTAAATTTTGGTGACCGGGTAGGCCCACTGAGCCCCAAAGGTCCCTTTTTCAGGGGCGACCCGGGATAACATACAAGTTATGATACAGAACAAGGACATAAAGAAATTTTGAAGACATTATCTGTTACATCATGAGGTAGTTACAGGAGGACAGTGGATACAGGCATGGTTATCATCATGACATAGTTTAAATAGGTAAACTTTACATACAGTTTATTCAGGAGGTAGCCTGTGGCCACAGGTGAAACAGACAATTTGAGGCAGGTAGTAGTTAGGCTCCACTAGAAGAAGGCATGATGGAGAGGAAGGGAGTACCTTAGGAGCCTTATGTATCATGACAGTGGCATGCACTGGAGGTCAGCATATAGGACTTGAGCCTGGTGTGGAAGTTCATGAGTGAGGAGGAGGCCTGGACAGGGTGGGGGAGCTTATTCCATTGACAGGATACTTGGGAGGGAAAGGATCTGCCGCCAGCATTTGACCTAACCCTAGGGACTTCTAATAGTGTTCTTTCTGATGTCCTTAAGTTTCTTGGGTTGTGTTTGAGGGTTACGGTCCTAGCTATACTAGGCGGAGCATGGGGTTTGAGGAGCTTGTAGGCCTGGACAAGTAAAGGATATTGGAGGTGAGCGACCAGTGTGGGCCAACTGAGCTTGGCCAGAGTGTCACAGTGGTGATGTCGCAGGTGGTCTAAGGTAGCAAAGCAAGCAATTTTATTATATAGGGTTTGCATCCTGGTTATCTTAAGTAGTAGATCAGGGAGGGGCTGTGAACATGGCCTACCTAGACTTTAGCAAGGCATTTGACTCAGTCCCACACAAAAGATTAATATACAAGTTAGCCAGCCTGGGAGTGGGTCCCAAGATGATAGCCTGGGTAAAGAATTGGCTGGAGAATAGGACACAGAGGGTAATAGTAAATGGAGTCCACTCTGAAGAAAGGGGGGTTACTAGTGGGGTGCCGCAGGGTTCAGTATTAGGACCGGTCCTCTTCATTGTCTTTGTAGGCGACATTGCAGAGGGACTGGAAGGAAAAGTATGTCTCTTTGCAGATGACACAAAGATCTGCAACAGAGTTGATGCACAAGGTGGGGTGGAAAGGATGAGAAGAGACTTGTCAAGGTTAAAGGAATGGTCAAATGTATGGCAGCTTAGATTTAGTGCTAAGAAGTGCAAGGTAATGCACCTGGGAAACAAAAACCCAGGGGAAGAGTACACAATGGGGTGAGATACTAACAACAACAAAAATGGAAAGGGACCTGGGGGTAGTCATATCAGATGACTTAAAGGTGGGCAAGCAATGTGAGAGGGCAGTAAGGAGGGCAGGGGGATACTGGGATGTGTAGGAAGAGGCATCACCAGTAGAAAACAGGAAGTTGTTATCCCTCTGTACAGACAGCTGGTGAGACCCCATCTGGAGTACTGTGTGTAGTTCTGGAGACCCAATCTCCGCAAGGACATAGACAAGATGGAAGCTGTCCAGAGGAGGGCAACTAAAATGGTGCAGAGTCTGCACCAGAAGGCATATGAAGAGAGACTAAAGGAGCTTAATATGTATAGCCTCGAGGAAAGGAGGGAGAGGGGGGTCATGATAGAAATGTTCAAGTACCTCAAGGGAATCAACAAAGTCCAAGAGGGTAGCATCTTTCAGAAAAAGAGGTGTGCAAGAACAAGGGGGCACAATTTGAAGATAGAGGTGGGGTGGCTCAGAGGTTATGTAAGGAAGTATTTTTTCACAGAGAGGGTTGTGGATGCATGGAATGGCCTTCCGGAGGAGGTTGTGGAGTCAAAAACAGTGATTGAATCCAAGCCCGCATGGGACAGCCATAAGGCAATTCTAGGGGGTGGGGGTAGAAAGAAGTAGGCTGCTGGTTAACTTGGATCTGCAGCTTATCCATTAGGTAGGGAAATGGGCAGACTGGGTGGGCCAAGTGGTCCTCATCTGTCATCAAATTCTATGTTTCTATGTTTCTATATTTCACTTGCTTGGCCATGCCATGTATTATCGGAGCCACAAAGGTCAGGTTAGGTAGAAGGACACTGGTAGCAATGGAGAGCCTGGCCTCAGGGATAAGCTAGTCCCTGAGCTGGTACAAGGTGCTGAGTTTGCGATGTAGGGTCCTAGTGACCTGGTCCATGTGTTCCTTGTATGTGATATTCTGATCCAGCGTGAGGCCTAAGTATTTAAGGGAGGGAACTACATTAGTCCCTTTGCCAGAGAGTGTTGTTAAACTGAGGGATGAGAACCAATCAAGTCCCAGGGATCTTGGCGCAAATAGAATTGCCTTGGTCTTATCAGCATTGAGCACCATTCCGTTCTCACATAGCCAAGTTTCTAGGGATGTGAGATCCTTTTGGAGGAGAGGGCCAAATGCAGCCATGTCACGTTGGGGCCGGAAGATAACAGTGTCATCAGCATACTGAACAACCAAGCTCTCCGCACAGTAGGTTCTTAAGTCATTGGTAAACAGGTAAAATAGGAGGGGGCCTAGTATTGACCCCTGAGGCACTGCCTGTTTTAGGGGTAGCGGGTCAGACATGACCCCTTTCCATGTGACCCTCTGTACCCGGCCTGATAAGTAGCTCCCAAACCACTTAAGGGCATGATTGTCTAGGCCAACATTTTGCAGCTTCTGTAGCAGCAAGTTGTGGTCGATGAGGTTGAACGCATTGGATAAGTCTATAAAGACTGCACCAGTGGGTATCCCTTTGTCCATTGCCCTGAGCACTTCATCCGAGAAGTTAATGAGGGCAGTGTCAGTACCACGGTTTGTTCTGAATCCGTGTTGGGAGGGGGCAAGGAGCTGATGAGCTTCCAGGTAGTCTCTGAGTTGATTGTAGATTACCCTTTCTTGCACCTTAGCGAGTGTGCAGAGGAGGGAGATTGGCCTATAGTTGTTTTGTTTTTCCCTGAGTCCCTCTTTGTGGAGAGGGACAACATTGGCGTGTTTCCACTGGTCAGGGACTGCTCCTTCCCTCAGTGATCTTTTGAGGACCATGGCTATGGGCCAGGATAAGGAGGTAGCTCCTGCCTTGAGAAGCCGAGGGTTGATACCATCAGGTCCTCTGGACCCTTTAGATTTCACGTTCCTAAGGAGGGTTAGGACTTCAGTGCATTTGGCCAGTCTCAGGTGAAAAGGGGGTCGTTTCAAGTGAGGTGATTCATCTGTGCTTGGTGGTAAAGTCAGGGGAGTCTGGCAAGTCTTGTAGGCCTCAAGATCTGAGAAGTGTCTGTTTTGGGCAGCTGATATTTGAGAAGAGTCAGTTGTGAGCTGACCGTTGATCACCATGGGGCAGGATTCAGGTTTTTTGCTGCCCTTGGTCAAATCATTATTATGATTCCAGAATTGTTTAGGATTGCCTAGGCTAGTTTTCTGGAAGTGTGTCAGGTACTCTCTCTTAGCAAGTTTTATGGCTCTCTTGGCTTTGTTTCTTAGGGCTTTGTATTCCACCAGATCACCCAGTGAAGAGGAGAGCCTAAACTTTTTCCAGGCTTTTTTCCCCCCGAGTAGTCATTAGGGCTTTGAGGGAAGGAGAGATCCACTTGTAGCAGCTGCCTTTAGCCCTCGGTCTCTTCATAGGAGTGAAGAAGTTGGCAGCTGTGGTTAGTTCATCCTGGAAGTATTGCAAGGCCTTGGTAAGAGTTGGGAGAAGATTTATAGGGTTCCAGTCCCGGCTACTTCGGAAGTGATTGTATTGTAATTCTGAGAATTTGGAGAAGTCTCGGATGGAGAGAATTCTTGGTTGGATCTTGGGTGGTCTGTTTTTCCATATACAGAAGATCGGGGAATGGTCACTCAAGGATTCTGCCACTGTGCCCGCACACTGTATATTAGTGGGGTTGGAAACCAGAGCCCAGCCAGGGTGGTGTGGTTCCCAGTTTTGTAATTCAGTCTGGTCAGTTCAGAGATGACCTGCGTCAGACCTACTTCTTGGGTAAGGGACATCGAGGCATGACCAGGGTCCTGGGCCCAGTTTATGTTGATGTCGCCCAGGATAAGTTTCTCCACTGATACCTTGATAGCCGTCGTGTTTGTGATGGCTTCAAGGGATTGAAGGGCTGATTTTGGTGGGTGGTAGACACAACCAATTGTTAGTTGTCTGGCGTGTCCTAGGGTTATCCGAATGTATATACTGTCACCCTCAGCAGGAATATGCAAATTATATTGCTGCTCTCCAAAGGCATTTGTACTAATCCACAGTATCATTTGATTGGTTACACAATGGCATTTGTACTAATCAGCTATATTACTAAAATTCATATACAGCACTAGACTGTATTAAAAGCTGTCCTTTTTCCCACAAAGGCACCTGTTTGCAGTTACTTCAGTGCCCACAACACCTTACATTCTTTTTACTGGTGTCTTTGTTAGGGAAGCAGGGTGACTGCCTGTGATTACTGAGTGAATTACATTATCAGCCTTAATTTAATGTGCCCAAAACCCCACAATTTACATGTTGCCAGGGGTTGGAAGGAGGGGGGAAAATAACATATTTTATACTACATAAATTGCCCCATTCCCCACAGAGCATCTGTAAGCCACACTGCATCTTAGCCTCGTCCAGCATGGCAGTGGATTATTTAGAGGTGCTACCCTCCACCCTCATGGGGCAGGTGTGGACTGCAAGCCAGAGAGGTTGTGGTGTAGGATTTTTTTTAATTATTCTTACCCTGTACAGCTACTGTACATGATGCTCCAATGCAGTATTCATACTGTTTACAGACCATCATTCATTCTGAAATCTTTTTTTACTTCTTTATAGTCTGTGGGGGATGGGGTTATACAGGCAAGCCTGATGTAGTTTTGAAGGAAGTGTTATGTTTTATTGTTTGTTTGATTTTTCCCAGTTGAGGAATGTGCTGTCACTGTTGGAAGATGTGAGGAACTCGCTGACTGCACAAGCAATTCTCTGCAGTGTTTTGCAGCCTGGAGTTCAGCACAGCATTGAACCAAAGCAGTGGGTCCAGGGCACTCTGCATGGTGGTGCATGATTCCTTCTACATAGACTGTGCTGTACCTGTTGGAAGACTGCTTACACCCCTTGACCCACCAACATGTTTTTAAGGGATAGAAAAAAAATAATATGACGGAAATTTATATACAGTACTGAACTGTATTAAAAGCTATCCTTTTCCCAGGAAGGAACCTGTTTGCAGTCACTTCTCCTATACCCATAAAACCTTACATTCTTTTTACTGGTGTCTTTATTAAGGAAGCAGGGTGACTAGCTGTGACTACTGAGTGAATTACAGTATCAGCCTTAATTTAATGTGCCCACAAACCCACAATTTACATGTTGCCAGTGGTTGGAAGGACCAGGAAAAATAGTTTTTTGATACTCCATAATTTGCAGCATTCCACACAGAGCATCTGTACAGTAAGTGCAAACAGCATCTTTGCCTCCTTCAACATGGCAGTGGACTATTTAGAGGTGCTGCCCTCCACCCTCATGGGGCAGGTATGGGTTGCAAACCAGACAGGTTGCGGTGTAGGATTTTTTAAATTTATTCTTACCCTGTACAGGTACTTTACAGTAGCTCCCATGTACAGCAGTATTGAGGATCAGCTCTCACAGCCCATACTGCTCAGAAATAATTTTCCAACTTCGCTGTGCAGTGCAGTATCATTTTGTGCAGCATACCTGTACTTTTATATACTGTTAGTGACTGAATTAAAATATTTGTAAACATCTGGGGTATCATGCAGTACTGAATTTTAACTTTTCATCCTCATCCAAGACCATTTCCTAGGCAGCAACGACAGTACTGAGAGTCCCGCACACAGTGTGTAGGCTGCAATCTGCCGGTAATGGAAGTGACAGTGGCAATAGGAGGGCTAACTCTGAAAAAGGAGAGCATGATTAACAATTTGCAGGTGTGCAGGGGAACTACAGTACTCTATCTCCCCCCCCCCAACCCCACCAAAAACAGCAACACTTTCCTGCACACATTTTTGCATGACCAGCTTGTGCCACTGTGCAACTACACCTGTCAAATTTTGTCTGAGTAGGACCCCACAGTATACAGTACTGTACATCCTGTATTTTGGCACAATATGGACAGATGCAATCAGTGTTTGTTTTAAGTTCATTCTGTTTTAAGTTTTTTCTGGTATTTATTAGAAACATAATATGCAATGTACAGTATGGTAATTTTATTACACCTACAGTATGTTACTGTACAGTAAGTACTGTACAGTACAGTAATGTTCTCACAGCTACACACACACACTACGATACACACATACTGTATACACACACACACACACACACACTTGACAACATGAACACCAACCGCACTGTCACACACACACACACACACACACACACACACACACACACACATATGCACACACACACACACACCATCTAATTAAAACCCATACACATCTCAATATCCGGAGGCACCACCATTGTTTTTTATCACAGCTGGTATAACAGTCTTTAAATGATCTATATATCTGTTGCAATGCTCAACAGCGAGTCTGGTACCCCAAAATGCATGGATCCCATCGAGCAGCTGGTCTTTGGTTGTTGGCTTTGCTGTACATCTTATGTAATTCTTGAGTGCATGCCACATCATTTCAATTGAGTTTAAGTTGGGAGCCCTACAGAACAGTATAAAACAGACAGATTGGGTTTAATGAAAAATTGTTACAGTATTTCAGCTACAACCATACTGAGACACTGAGCAATAGGTGACACAGTCAAAATGGCATTTTCCCACACTATATTCACACTGTAAAGCAAATATTGTACAATCGGAATTAGGACATTTGAGAAATCATAACACGTTGGATGGCTGTACAGTAGGTAGAAATATTGGTTTGCAGAGGCACAGTACTGTACTGATATTGATGAAGAATGTGTTGTACTGTAGGTTTGCCCATTTTGGGTAAGAAAATACTGTACTGTACATTAGGGAAACTACTGCTTACTGTAGTAGTACAGTACTGTAGGTACTGCAATTTGCTGGTGATAGTGGCTGTTTGTAGCAACATAAAAAAAGCCATTAACAGCGGCAAAATAGAGAGCAAATGACAATAAAAATACACCAGAATGCATCCCCAAAACCAGATTATACCACACACTGTATCTGTTTCCTTATACACTAACTGTTGTCAAGCAAAGCTGAAGTGTACAATACTTACTCTGCTGGTGTACAGACCCAATTGATGCCTTCTTTGGCTATGCATACAGTGGCAGCAGTGTGCTTGGGGTTATTGTCTAGCATGGAGAATAAATAAGGAGAATTAAAGTTAATGAACCAGACTATGCAGAGCTTGAGTACTGTTCTGCACATTATCCTTGTGGAATGCATTCTATACTGTATACTGTACAGTACTTGCCACCCCTTGAAAAAATCTGTGTCCATTTGGAAACTGGTTGTGAATGTATGGTCCAGCATGCATCTGTAAAACATATTTTTTGAAGAAATCTCTCTTCATGATTCCTATTAAATACATGGTGTTTGGGGAGGGGTGGGGATAGATGGAGAGAGAGAAAGAGAAAGAGAAAGAGAGAGAGAGGGAGGGATGGGGAGAGAGAAGAAGAGAGGCAGTGAGACAAAGATGGAGACACACACTTGCAGACTCAGTTCTGGTGACTACAGCACAGTACTTTTCAAGTTACAGTAGTAGGAGACACTTTGATTTTCACTAGCCAAAAATTAAATACATAACCTTAGTTAATGTTGTTTTTCACACCTAAACCATGCTACTGTATGCATGAAATAACTGTCTAAAGGGTATGTTGTTACAGGAGTTTAATGAACACCAACTGTAGGGTGCTGTGCTGGCTCTCGGCCTTGCTCATGCCTTATAATGCACCTGTGGCATGCATTAATGTACATGGAGAATACTGGAAGGGCATCTAGTAATGCACATGTACTGTATGCACAACCAGTATGTTCTGTCACAGAGGGGTTATGATTCCCTCTGACTTCTAGATTGAGGCTCGAGAGGTCCATGGGAATCAGAATCAGGAAGTGGCTGAACACACTAGTTGTGCAACTGGTATTTTTTTGTAGTGCACAGTATAGTATTGTGTGAAATACTGCACTGTACAGTATGTGTGGAAGAGTTCTTTTGCTTTCAAAATGAAACTAACTTATGCAGTGTCTTGAGGTTCTATAATGCTGTTCTACCACAGTAGGGTAGAATCGCATTCCATGACCTTTGGGACAGTGATAGAACCATTTTTACTAAAGGGATGGAATTCTATACAGAACAACACTATACTATACACTACTGTATACAGTATCCCTGTGCCTACAGTACCATACTTACCCTGTTGTGTGTTATTGTGTGCTTGTACAGTATAGTAATGCTACAGTATATACTGTACAAAATGTGCTCCCACATTCCATAATGTACATTGAATAGAGAAAACCATGATAATGTTGTACTAAAGTTGAAAGTGCTGTACTCCACACTACCGTACCTTCAAAAATGACTAGTGGCCCCGGTCCTTGTCTTGAAATTGAACTTTGAGGGGGTGTTTTGGTCTTGGCTTGTGTTTCATAATGCCTGGTTTATGAAAGGACATTAAGGTGTTGCTTTGCATCTGTATGCTTGATTCATCACTGAATAATACATCCGAAAAAGTTTCTACACTTTTGAGCCATGCTGAAGATGTTTGAAGCTGCAGAATTTTGTTTTTTCCTCAGATCATGGGGCCGAATCTATGGCTCAGTAAAATCACAAAACAGAAATGTTTAACAGACTGTAGCTGTCTAATGAATACACTAAGTCACACGCTATAGTATCACGTTAAAATCTTGCAGTTGGACCCTGCACAATGTACAGTACACCCTCTGATGTGACATACTGTAAACAGGGGACACCAAGTGCAACACTAGTTCAAACACAGGGTTGTTAACAGAATACAGGAAATACTGCACAGTGCTGAAAGACTGTTTAATCAGAGTTGTTGAGAAGTCAATTCCTGTCACTGCAACCTTACATAACATGTACTGTACTGCACAGTATGAACATACTGTACAGTACAAAGAAGCCAGCAGAAGAAGATCATTTGGTCTATGAAGTCTGCTCGTGTTGCATGGTCCACAACTTGAGCTACTGTCCCTGGCACCCCTCCCCACTCCTCCCATCCTCCCAACCCATGACCCTTGCCATCTGACTATGCAGTACCTGTCCCAGCCTCTCTTAAAGCTGCCCACTGTCTACAATGAGACTACCTCTTCTGGCAGTGATTCTCCAAGTGACCACCACCTTTTCATTGAAGAAGTGCTTCCTGACCTCCCTCCTAAACCTCACACCCTCCAGCTTAAGACTGTGGCCCCGCCTGTTATGGTTGCCACTCAGCTTAAAGAGTCTCCCCTTATCAACCTTAATTGTCCCTTTCAAATGCTTGAAGGTCCCAATCATGTCTCACAACAATAGACTGTAATGTAACATTGTTCTGACTGTGTACATGCCCAAAATTCTCTTAACAGTGGTCCACCTTAACAGAGAACATTAATGGAACAAATCTGGTTCTCCCCAAATGCCAACCCAGACTTTTTTGCACTCTTTTGATAGCACTCATTGATAGATCTTCACCAGTTTTCAGTAGCTCCTGCCTTACTTCATGTGCACTGAGCTCATCATCCTGTATCATGAGCTCATCTGCATGTTGCACAACTTCCCTATGAAAGAGAAGAATACCACTGAGCAGATTTTATTATACAGTGGTGTCAAGATCGCTCACTTCTATGCCAGGTGCACTGCCTTGACTGAGTCAGAATAAGATGATGCAGACTCTGAACCCCTCCAGCACACCCACCATGCTGAGGTTGAGACAGAGAGCTGTGTGATCCCAAGGGGATAGTCTCCCACCCCAGAATGATTGCTCATTCATCGGAAGACAAGTAATATGCACAGGAATTTATCCTCCGGTACAACAGTTAACACAGAATGTACAGTACAATATCTCAATGTTGGACTAGTGAAACACGTTACTGTATGTGTTTCCAGTTTTAGAAAAAGAAAATCCTGAGGAAAAACACACAAAATACTGCATACTGTGTACTGTACAAAAGCAAAGTAACCATGCATTGCTTACGGTATGTTAGCTCTTCAAAAAGAAAAAAAAGCAACCCCCGCAAGAAAAATCTTTGTGTGCTTTATTTCACTCGTACAATGAATACAATGGCATTGCTTGCCTTTACAGTTGGTAAAACAAAGGAATGCACACACATTAATAAAAACATTAAGTACTGTAAATAAACATTAATCAAAACATGAAGTAAATTATCATTGCATATGAACATACTGAACTGTTCGAAGGTGCCAGCAGAACAGATCTAGCGGTATATCAAAGTATGCTCACCTGTGCAGAGAGTGCATTATCGCAGAGAGTAGTTAGACACCTTGTTAGATGAACCACAGCAAGTACAAGTGTTCTTTGCCTACAGAAGTTGCATCTACTGTACTGTACGAGTATGACTAATGTCTTGTATCCACAAATCTTACATGCATGGAGTAAAGAGTAGTATGCTACAGTACCCGGTGACTTTGGAAAGTCTTCCTTTTCATTATATTCTTGTTCAGGTCGTGAGCTTGTAGACCTCCCAAAATCATCTCAATCCCCTGGTTTCTAAGAAATGCCTGGATTTCTTTATAACTGCTGCCATTCAACTTCATTTGAGCAACAGCTGTACTCTGTTCTTTTGAAAGCGTCTTCATTTTTAAAATACAGTATGTTGAGTTTGATAAACAGAATGATAGTACCAGGATGTTACTACAGTTTGGCTAATAATAAGTATGGTATGTGTTAGAATTTTAAAATGATCTTTAGAGACACACAATCAAAGAGATGATAAAGCAACACACCAGTTGTGATGTCAGAAGTACTGGGCATGGCCATTAACAAGTGGGCATCCTATGTGAATTAGCCATTTGTAACACCGCCTAATGATAGGATGATGTCATGGCACCGGCTCCTTTTCTTTGTTCTGAGCTGGCCAATGGCAAACAGCAAAAGGAGGAGTCAACTCTTTCTCGAGGCTTACTTAAACCTGCATCTTCTGTGGAGATTTTATCTGCTTGCAGTCAACAGAAGACATCTTTCATTGTCCCACTTGTCAGATTGATCAAGACTTTGAGGAAGAATGGAATGCAGAGGAAGATCCATCTCTCCCAAGCATGTGCTAGTCCAATTTATTGAAGAACAACATACTCCCACAGATATTGGGCTCACACAAAATCTGCAGGGCACCCTGCAGGTGAATGCAATGGTCAAGGTAATACAGAAGTATCCTGGATGTGACCTGAATGAATTCCTTGTCTGGATTATTATTTCCTTGAATGGTAAGAAAACATTTTATTTTAATGATAGTTGTAGTACTGGTTCCAGCCTGTATTTTGAAACGAAGTAATTATTTTTGTATTCTGTTAATACCACATGGCAGATACAGTACATACTGCACTGTAGACATAAAAGTGGCAGTTTTGCAAAACAAAGTTTAATAGTAAAATGTATAAACAGGAGAAGTTAATGTACTGTACCGTCTTTAATGTACTGTGATAGAAAGTTTGTTCATCTGTGAACTATACAGTACCTCCTTAGTATGTTGATTTAGAAAACAAAAAATCTACTTTTACCAATGTTTTTATTATTTTACTTTTGGAACTATGTTGTAGGTACAGTACAGTAGTAAGCATCCAACATTGTTGAATGGCTTAATTTTCCTGTGGAAAGCCCGCTAACTGATTCTAGTATAAATAGCAATAAAGAGGACCGTCCCTGCTGGCCCACCTGTTTTCTGTATCCAAGGATTCTCTCATCTCAGCTGCCTTAGTTTCCTTGGATGCAGAAAAAGCTTTTGATAGAGTATCCTGGGATTATTTGTTCTTCTTACTTGCCAAATATGGTATCCCTCAGGAATTTCTAACTTGTATCAAAATACTTTACTCCTCTCCCTCAGCACCTGTATAATGGGATGATTTCCACACCCTTTACTTTAAGACAGGGTACTCGCCAAGGCTGCCCCCTTTCACCCTACTTATTCAACCTTTTTCTAGAACCTCTCATCAGAAAACTTAATTCTTCTCCCTTAGTCTCGGGCATCACAATATGGAACTCAGAATATAAACGTTCCGCTTATGCGGATGATATTCTATTGCATATTTCGTCTCCTTCGTAATCCCTCCTAGCAGCACTTCCAATAATATTCCAATTTAGTATCATCTCTAATTATAAACTGAACCTTGATAAAACAGAAGTCTTTCCTCTCAATCAGTACTTCCAACAAATAGAGATAGTTAAACTGGGCCTACAGTGGCAATCAGGTAGACTTAAACACTTGGGTATTTTTCTTCACCCTTCCCCCAAGATAATGAAAAAGCTTAACCTTAATACCACTGCAGGTACTATACAGGATGATATAAAACACTGGTCCCTGCTACCCCTCTCTCTGTGGGGTCATATGAGCATAGAAAAATGAACACACTACCCCATATATTATATCCCTTACAAATGTACAACTGGGCCCTGCCCAGTTCCTGGTTCACTTAAGTTCACAAAATCATCAACTCCTTTTTGTGGGCTGGGAAGAAATTAAGAAGAAACTATTGTAAGCTTACTCGCGTGAAAATTGATGGTGGCCTACAAGCTCCCAACTTTTATTTGTACCATCTTGCAATACATTTAACTAGATTGAGGTACTGGATATCCCCTTCAAATTACCCCTTTGACTTCCTTTATTCCCCTCTCTGGTTGGAAATTGAGAAGTCCTTATGTCTGGTGCACAATGTGGACCCAAAAGCCCTCCCCTTTTTAAATGGAAAAAATCTTCCAAATAAGCTGAAAGAATCCCCATTAGGCTCCCTTCTGTCTATACAGCACCAACTCAACACCATTCTTAAGACTACAGGGTACAGAGATATAATACAATCCCTCTTTAATAATCCTAATTTGCTAATCTTGGGTAAACCAATCAAGCCGAATCTTTTTTGGCCTAACATGGGTGTTGAGAGAGTGGATGAGTTAGTTAGCAACCATGAACTGATGCGATTTCAGGAGGCCTGTACCCAATACCATTGGTCCTCTAGCCATGAATTCAAGTACTTGCAGATTTCCCACATGTTACTGCAGCATTTCAGAACTGGTTTGTGGATTAAGACTTTATCAACTGCCCTGGCCCCATATCTCAATTTCCTTCCATCTGCTCATTTAATCTCATATGCTTACAGGTTTTTGCAAACCATGATTGCTGGGTTAGAGGGACAAAGAAGCTACTGATGGGACCATTCTCTACCAACTTGTATCCCCTAGATGTTGGTCAAAAATCTGGAAGCATTTATATAGATACATCAGATGGGACAGGTATGGATACATGCAATTCCAAATTCTCCATAACTTGTACTACACCGCGACTAAACTATATTGGATGGGGTCCTTGTCATCTAATCTCTGTGCCAAATGACTGCAATTCCGGGGGATCTGCTGCATATGTTATGGTCATGTGATAGGGTTTCCCCATTGTGGAATTGTATTAAATCCTGCTTGGACCCGTTATTTTCTCTGTCAGATAAGTTTACCCCTGAGATCTGTATTTTAGGAGACTACACAATTCTCCAGGGCCGTACTCAAACAGTCTATATGGCACTCATTTCTGTATGTGCCAAAAAGGTACTGCTCAGACACTGGGTAGATGCACTTACACCTTCTTACACTGAATGGTATAAAGAAATAATGTTCACCATTCAGGCAGAACGTGCCATTGCAGGTATCACCCATAGAATGGAAAAGTATAAACAAGCTTGGGATCCTCTTTTTAATCTGTTGTTAATTCAGTCTAACACAATAACTTCTAGTATAAGTGCTCCTTCAAAATGTAACCTTCCTTTGTGCTACAGTATACTTGAGACTATACTCTTAATTACCTAGGCTCTTAAATTGTGGCGGGGGGGTAGGAGGGAAGTGGGTGTTGGGAAGGTGATGACTTGGGGGGGATTGGGGAGGAGAGGGGGGTACAATCATCAATGTATACTCCTATTTGACAACTGTTGTATCTTTATTGTTGGAAGTTTTGTCTTGTAGGTATGCATCCAACAATGTATGACCTGTTTGTTCAATGATGCCTGTATATTGGGTATGGAAACTCAATAAAATGCATTTAATAAAAAAAAAGATGACAGTCCCTGTAGTAATATGCAATGACTATCTATGTACAGTCTGAATTCAAAATTGTGTGACATTTGTAAAAAACAGTTACATACCAATGCATTGGGCAAAATCAACAGTACTGTACATATCCTGTAACTACCATTTCTGCAGAATAGCATGTTGGAACCTACAGATATCCACATGTACTGTACGGCGCATTCGCACATTTCTGGAGTGTGTGTGTAGCTTAACAGAGATAACACTACAGTGCAGTATGTCCTAACAAGATAATGTAATTTGATATACTGATCTGGTACCATATACTGTTCTGTATTATATCGATATATTATATATTCAGTAGCATCATTTTATGTTGCAGATAGTAAAGCAAAGCTCTCCTATGAGCAACTGCAACATGAGAACAAAAGACCCAAGTCTCCAGAACAATAATCAAAGCCTTTAACACCTGAAGATGAAGGCACCAAGAATGCACCCAAAAAGGGCTGGAAAAGATGAGCCATACAAGACAAAGAAAATAGACCACCTAACAAAAAAAATAAAGAGATCTGTATCTGGTGCAAAATCCCCCCAAATGATTGTGAGTGCCTGCATTTTCTTCTTGGAATATTGTAACAATATGCTACAGTACATTTCAGCAAAAAACGTAAGAAATAACTTACTTTCACCATAGGTGGGTACTGTAGTTCAATAAAGGATGCGGTTGCCAGCCTGAACCCTGGATTTGATAGGCAGACAGAGACAAATACAGGGAAAGAAATACACAGAGGGATTTATTTCTTTTATTTAGTTATTTTCATCTTTGGTAACCGGGTAAGGCACTCCAGGCACAAGTGCCTGTTTTCATGGGTGACCTGGGAGCACTGGGGAGGTTAAATGACTTGCTTAGAGTCACACAGTAGAAAAATGGAGGTTGTGGGAATTAAACCACAGCCTGCTGGATGTACTGTATCAGGTTCATTCACAACTCGTTACTCTAAACTGTAGGCTATACTGACAGACCCAGCCAAAAATTCACAGAAAATTGATTAATAAATATTATGCTTTTTACAGAACATTGTACAAAAGTTAGAAATGGTTTCTGGAATGTGACCTTCTAAACATACTATTTTTCGAACAGACAATGATGATTTCATACTGTAGGGCACACGGCCAAAACATAATAATATTTGAAATTTAGTGCAACCGAGCAGTAGCTTTTATATCAGTGGACCATAGCCCAGCATGTGATAGACAGGTACTGGATCCGACATACTGTACCGTAGGTCTACAGCCCCACACTACATTTTTGGCTGTCTGACCTCACTGAATGATACCGAAAGGCCACCTACTGTATGAATTGCAAGCGAGTTAAAGCTTGGTTATTGGCCTGTGATGTCATTGATGAAATTAGAAGGGCTGATGACTTTTTGTTTTGCAATTGTTTAACCAGGAGTAGCACACTAAGCTGAAAGCTTGTTTACAGGTGCAACCTGGGAGCACAGGGAAGTTATGAGAATTGCTCAGGGTCACACAGGATGCAAGTGGGAGCTGTGGGATTCAAACACAGGTCTCCATATTTGCAGCTCAGAGCCTTAACCTACTGCACTGTACTGCCTCCCTAGAAAATTATTTATTGTAATGTCCTCCCATTCAGTTTGTCTTAACCCCTAATATGATGTTTGATAATCTTACAAGTGTCAATGTTATCAGCAATCGATTGCTAACTGAGTTGTACAGTATATTCTTATTTAACCCAATTGCTAACTGACTTTATTTTTCTTTAGGCAAAATATGAACTGTGTCCCTGTGCACACTAGATCAATTGTGGACAACATCTCCAACACAGAAGAGTTTGAAGAAATTTTGGAACAGGTAACAAAACTACTAGAGTTGAAGACACCATCAATGGCCACACAGATGGATGAAGACATAGATTTGAGATTCCAAAAAATGGAAAGTCAGATTCTCGACTTTGATTTACCCAGTTACATTTTAGAGGATGCAGACCAACCAAGGGATCTAAGCAAGTTAGTCGAGAAGGTGACAAAAGTTGTGGAGAGTTGAAAATGGAAAACTGTGATGAATAGGAAATGGATCCTCAAACAAATAAAAGACCAGCAGGCAATGCAGCGAACAGAAGAAAAATACAGCAGAAAGACTGAAAAAAAAATAAAACGACAGATGGCCAGGCACCAGAGACTTATTAAACAAGTAGTCCAGGAGCAGAAAAAAAATCATAATTAGCTTGGACAGAATTGTTACATTAATAGACAGAATGGAGTTGCCGCAACAGTCCGCAGGAACCACAACAAACACCTGTAATCAAACTGTTGATAGTTTTACCAATAGTGACATGCCTCAATCACCAGTAATGCACTCACCCCCAGTGTGTGAGGAAACAGTGCATCCTGATATTTCAATGGTACACTTATCCTGAGGCAGAGTCAAAAATATTCAAGGCCTCCAAAGATTGTTGTGACCACTATGCAGTTTCAATCTTTAGAAGCCTCATTGCACCAGAGACCTACAGGGATTGGTCCAACAAGATGAATTATTATGGGTCACGAGGTAAAAGGGCCATTCCAATAATGTGAGGGACCTTGTGACACAGCATGTGAACAACAGTTTTGTTGATGTGCAGCAACAGCAAGAAAAGTTGATAAGAGACTGAATCAACGAGTTGCTGAGAATGCCATGCAAAACATCCACTGCCGTGGTGCTGTAACAATGTGTGTGACAAATGCACACTTTGAAGTCTAAGGAATGTACTGTGCCAGCATGCCGATGAATATTTCAATTTTCTGGTCTGTCACTGTTGATTATGTGTGACATGCTTTAAAATTATTTTGTAAAGCAATTGTTTCTTATTAACAATATGAGAAAATAAATATACAACAACCTACAGTACTATGGTACACAGACTCATAGTTTTATTTATACTGAGTTTATGATTCAATTTAAAAACAATCATTGAGCTAATGTAATGTTACCTGCCATTAAAAAGGAAATCATTCTAGGCAACAACAGTATGTATTTTTTTTTACTCTTTTGGTAAGCATGTTCACTTTTAACAAGGTTGTAAGTGTGGTACTGTAGGCATAAAGACACAGTGGGCCCAGGGATATATGCAAATTACTGTACTTTAACTACAGTAGATGAGATCAACATGCATTAACCTACTGACTACTGATATGATCACTGAGACATCAATATACTGCATTTTAGTGGCGTGATTGCTCCACTATAGTTAGGATTGAGAAGGCTGTTAAACAAAAACTAAATAAATAATTCTAAACCCCTATCTTTGCGACCTTTATAGCACTGTTATGTTTGGGTGATTTATAAAGAAATTCACCAAAGAAACAATGAATTTCGATGGCATGCTGGCTTGGTGCAGGTGATGAGAATGTACGAAGTGCTGAGTTTAAATTTCCCCACAAGATGCTTTTTTTTTCTGCAATATTTCCAGGGAGTTGCTTTCCTTTCTTGTCCTAATTATTTATTTAGTTTTGCTAACACTGACATGTGCCTCTACGTGTGGGGGGGGAGAGATTTGGAGAAGACCAGGTGGCTAAGGCACAACACCGATGGCTTCAGTAAACACAGGTAATCCCTCTAACACAGTGCTACTGTATATATAGATTACTACATGATCTAAAGGGTGTTAAAGAAAACTATTAAAGACAATGGATTTTCTAAATAAAGGTAGATAAATGCCTGATGCAAAAAAGGCTGCTCCTTCGGAAGTAATGTATTGCAAATTTGTTTTTTCCCCCTTTTATTTCCTGAGTCTTGGGACTGATAACTGGGGTGTTCAACTGCTGCCTTGTGATTTGTCTGAATGATGGCAAAATATACCCTTTCTGGGTTTGAAGAGGCAAGGTGGCTGTACATTTTTTTTTCCCATTTTGGGGGTTATGGAAAACACAACTGTGATTCAAATTCAGTTGTGCCATTTCCTGAAGTGTCACTTTTCCCTCTCAGGGTTTGTGGGGGTGTTGAGGGTGGGGGTTACATTTTTGTGTTTGTTAACAAACCAGTTATTTTATGTGACGTCTCTGAGGGTTGTGAACTGCATATTATCAGACAGAAGCCATGTGAGTCTAGCTTTATAGACAAGAGGAATCCTAAAGTATAGCGTCTTGATGGACACAGTAGTATCCATTAAGTCTGTGTTTGTTTTTCAGTGTCTGCTCTCTAAATGCAGAGTAACGCGAATAAATGCCACGTGCTGTGGCATGACAGCTGTTTCCATTGCAGTGCATTTTCACTTCAGTAAATCAGTCAATCAATCAAAATCTTTATTTACCCAGGCAATCACCATTGAGCAAGCTCATTTATGAGGTGGACCTGCAGTTTGCAAGGACGAGGGTACAGAATAGAGTACAAGTAAAATATACATAAAACAACAGTAGCAAGACATATACAACAAAATATATACAGAGTAGAAATAAGGTAAATAATATATACAGAGATGTCTTTATAATCCTATCCATCAATAACATGTTCATAGCCTATAAAGGAGTCACTGGGATATGGAAAAGTGCACGCGTAGGAGGCTGGGACGCTAGCAGAAAGACTCTGGGATACTAAGCAGGTGGCATCAGGGCATAAGAGTGGGCGATGGGGGGTGTATTGCAGTGAGTACATAGTACCGGTGGGACTGGAACGGACTGAGGTGAACCAGTAGTACCGGTAGGACTAGAATGGACTGAGGGAGGGGGGGAGTAATCTTGGTAAGGGAACCCTTAGTTTGAATGGGAAAGACTTACAATGAGCTGAAACGTCAGCTGGACAACTAGGAACAGTGGAAACAGTTACAGAGCTCCACAAATGTTTTGGCATACAGGGTCTTGAACATAGCAAGACTAACAGAGGACCTAAGTCTCAGCAATTTCTGTATCCTATTCCAAAGTGTGGGTAGGACAAAGTTTATGGCTGCTCTTCCAGAGCGGGTACCGACCCTAGGTACTTTCAGGGAAGTCAGCGAGTGACTTCTCAAGTCATAATTCCCAATCAGACTTAGTGGGAGACAGTCAGCAATGTACTGCAGGAGTTTGTTGGTGATGGCTCAGAGCATCCAGAGGGCTGCATTTCTATACTGTCTGTGTTGAAGGGAAGGCCAACCCACAGCTACATATAGTGAACAGTGGTGGGTGGAAAAGGGGAGGCCTGTTATAAATCTCAGAGCTCTATGAGACAGTACATCCAATTTAGCAAGGTGTGAGGCTGGGCACTGGCCATATATGAAGTCAGCATAGTCAATTAGTGAGAGGAACGTGGATTGGACAAGCTGTCTTTTGGCATCTGCGGTCTGGAGGGGATTTATTCTGAAGAAGAGTCCAAGCCTCTGCCTCAGCTTTTTCAGCAGTTCTTCTATATGTTCCACAAAGGAGAGTTTATTGTCTATCCAGACACTCAAATACTTGAATTTCGGTATGTATTCAAGATGTTCACCTAGTAAGGTGGAGGTAGAAGGTAATGGACCAGCAGTGGCAGAATATGCCTCCTGGCCAATTGGTGAGAATAGCATTGCCTTGGTTTTCTTGGCATTAAGTAATAGTCTTTTACTGAGGAGCTGGTGCTGCAGGATGTTAAAGTCGGTTTGCAGGTCACCACAGGCAGCTTCAGGAGATTCACGGCTTATGTAGAGCACTGTGTCATCAGCAAACAGATGAATGCTTGCTTCCTTAATGCCTACATCTAGGCTGTTAATATAGATAGCAAACAGTAATGGTCCCAATATGGACCCCTGAGGGACACCTCTTTTTATCAGTTTAAGTG
The DNA here is from genome assembly GCA_016271365.2 of Neoceratodus forsteri. Taxonomy (NCBI): domain Eukaryota; kingdom Metazoa; phylum Chordata; order Ceratodontiformes; family Ceratodontidae; genus Neoceratodus; species Neoceratodus forsteri. The sequence goes on from CM028136.1 coordinate 93,837,621, forward strand.
AAGAAAGCTCCCCTTCAGCCTTGATTTGTTGTTGCCTACCAGTGAGGTAGTCATGGAACCAAAACAAGGAGGTTCGGTCTAGGCCTATTGTTTGTAAAGTGGAGAGAAGCAAACAGTGGTCGACAGTGTCGAAGGCCTTACTGAGATCCAGGAAAACTGCACAGATGAATTTTTTGTTGTCTAAGTCCCGTTGCCAGTCGTTAGTTACTTTTGCCAGGGCCGTAATGGTGCTGTGCTTTGCTGTGAAGCCTGACTGCATAGGGTTTAGTAAGTTCAAGTTGTCTATGAAAGATCTCAGCTGGATATCCACAATTTTTTCTGGGAGCTTGGAGAGTATGGGGAGGACGGAGATCGGCCTATAGTTATTTCGGTCCCTGCAGGGAAGTGCGTTATGTTGCAGTATCAAAGGTCAATTTGCTACCCAGCAGCCCTATACTGAGCTTTACTATGACCATAGTCTTCTTCATTGTAAAGGCTGTCATAGCTGCTACTGTCAGTATCTGCTACAAGACTCATGTCAGGGGACACATTGATTGAACTGTACAGGCAAGTGGGATACAGTTTTGGGGTAACTGTTGTGTTTACTTGTTTGTTTCCCAATTCCCTTGTCCCATTAAGATGTTTAGGAGGGCTAGAAAAAAAATATTCCTCAAATTCATATACAGTGCCCTGAGTTGTGTTCTCATTCACAGAACCTGCTCCCAATAAATTGTGCACTGCCAACTTTAAAGCAGCAGTTAGCTGCTTTACAGAATGATTTTTACACCTGTGTTGAAAACATTTCCTTTGCATGACAGAAACCTGTTTCCAGTCAGTTATCCTGTATCCACAGTACCTTATATTATTTTATGACTGTCTGTATTAATGAAGCAGGCTGACAGGCTGTGAGAACAAAATTAATTACCAGCCTTAATTTATTGTGCCCAAAAATGCACAAATTAAATGTTGCCAGGGGTTGAACGGATGGGGAAAATGTTTCTTTTATGCTCCATAAATTCCCCCATTCCCTACAGAGCATCTGTTGGGACCAACAGTGTCTTTTCAAAGTCCAACGTGGCTGTGGATTATTAAGAGGTGCTGGTTCCCTGAGTTGCTTTCTGATGAGTCACAGAACCTGCTCCCAATGAATGGTGCACGGCCAGCTTTAAAGCAGCAGTTACTGTAGTTCATGGGTATTCGTCAGGGTTACCGGCTACCCTAAATTGCCATATGTACTGTATTCTGATGCTCCAACCAGCAGATCAAAATGGGAGGCAAATGCATATTTTTTAATTAGTCTGTATTTTAATCGCTGTTTCTGATTAGTTTTCCCCTTTATTAAAATGCAGGTACATATAATCCTTTGCAGCCTCTGCTCCATTGTTGTTTTGCTAAGGAGATTGAGTGACAATGTTAAATTGACAGGTCAACAAATATGCAGGTCACTTCAACACCTTAATATACTTGGCGCCAGCCCTCTCACAAACCTCTTATTGCAATTACAACATTTTTTTTAAAACAGTAAGGGGAGTTGTAAATGAATATTACTGTTAAATTGATTGAGTTTGCAAGTACTAAATAATAATATGTGCTAGAGATATCTGAATTCTCAATTGTACTGATAGCTTTCTTAAATTAGTTCTTAATTCTAACCAGCAATCAGCTGGAATAGAAACATAGAACATAGAAACATAGAAACAGAGAATTTGACTGCAGATAAGGACTGCTTGGCCCACCTAGTCTGCCCATTTCCCTACCTAATGGATAAGCTGCAGATCCTAGTTAACCAACAGCCTACTTCCTCCTACCCTCCACTAGAATTGCTTTTTGTCTGTCCCATGCATTCTTGAATTCCCCTACTGTTTTTGACTCTATGACCGCCTCAGGAAGACTGTTCCATGTATCCACAACCCTCTCTGTGAAGAAATACTTCCTCACATTACCTCTGAGCCGTCCCCCCTCTATCTTCAAATTGTGCCTCCTTGTTTTTGCACATCTCTTTTTTTGAAAGATGCTACCCTCTTGGACTTTGTTGATTCCCTTGAGGTATTTGAAGTTTCTATCTTGTCCCCCCTCTCCCTCCTTTCCTCGAGGCTATACATCTTTAGTTCCTTTAGTCTTTCTTCCTATGTCTTCTGATGCAAACCCTGCATAATTTTGGTTGCCCTCCTCTGGACAGCCTCCACCCTGTCTATGTCTTTGCAGAGATGGGGTATCCAGAACTGTACACAGTACTCCAGATGTGGTCTTACCAACTGTCTGTACAGAGGGCCAACAACTTCCTGTTTTCTACTGGTGATGCCTCTCCCTGTGCATCCCAGCATCCCTCCAGCCCTCCTTACTGCCTTCTCACATTGCTGGCCCACCTTTAGGTTGTCTGATATGACTACCCCAAGTCCCTTTCCATTTTTGTTGTTGTCAGTATCTCACCCCCCCCCATTGTGTACTCTTCCCCTGGGTTTTTGTCTCCCAAGTGCATTACTTTGCACTTCTTTGCACTGAATCTAAGCTGCCATACATTTGACCATGCCTCCAACCTTGCCAAGTCCCTTTTCATTCTTTCCACCCCACCTTGTGTATCAACCCTGTTGCAGATCTTTGTGTCATCTGCAAAGAGACATACTTTCCCTTCCAGTCCCTCTGCAATGTCACTTATGAAGACATTAAAAAGGACCGGCCCCAGTACCAAACCCTGCGGTACCCCACTAGTAACCTTCCTTTCTTCACTGTGACAGATTAGATAAGAGACTACCGGCAGATTTGAGAATGCAGCTGCTAAAGTCTTGTTTCTTTCCGAACCTCCTTGCACACACCTGTCATTTCTGGGTCTGGTAATCCAGACGCATTCCTCTTCATTACTGCTCTCTGCTCTCTGCTTCTAGCACCATGCATTTACCCCCAAGAACAGAACTGCCACTGACAGTGTGGGGAAAGAATTTCAAAGTACTGTACATTCAACATACAGTACAGTGAGTCGCTACTGTGGAAACATGATGCATTGTACCAAATATTGTAGTTCACTTTGCAACATTGTATTTACTGTATCTAAAACATTTAAGTGTTTCAAAGATCAAAGTGAACATTTGCAGCAATGCATCACCAGGCTCCTGCTAGCTACATTTCTGATTAACGTGTAGCAACCTTACAGTATGTTCTAGAGCACATCCAAACTGCCTAAGAGGGAACTTTTGTACTGTAACAATCACTCAAGTGCTCTTCTTCTAAATGTGGTTCAGAGTCAAACACCGAAAACAAATAGGAAATGAAACCAGCCACTGACATTCACTCACACTATTGTAAGTCACTTCACTGTTATTAGTCAGAGATAATCTGATGTGCTTACTACTTTAATCAAATAAAAACAGCATCTTGTGGAGGAAAACAAACACCGGTCTTTCTATAATTTCAATGATTTAGTGTAGGTCAATGCTAGCCACTGTTTCTAACTACAATGGCTAAGTTCTATTTTTCTGAAGTCTGACAAATTTCATGCAGGCTATAGATCCACATCTGATCTCCATGAAGTGTGTAGCCATTGCATATTGGATGTTTTTTATACAAATAGCAGTTTTATGTTCTCCAATACACACATTCAGTTCATGTTTTGTTTGGCTGGCATAAATATAACCACATGGGAAAGTAAGGATATACTGTTCAGTACTGTATGCCATGACCCTCTAGTACTTCAGTTTCTGAGCTGATTGATTTTATATACAGTACTTTTCCACTCTGGGCATGGGCAATGTCAGTGGCTCAGCAGTTGCACACTCACCTCTGAGGCTGGGAGATCAGTAGGCTGTGGGTTCTATCCCCACACTGTGCACTTGGGTTAATATCCCAACACTGACACTGTAGTGCAGCATGAGGGGGGTGCCGCATTCCTGAGGTGCCATCTCTCGGATGAGATGTTAAAACCGAGGTCCCATCTGCCTGTTCTGGTGGTAGTTCAGATGGATGTTAAAGATCTCATGGCACTTCTCGAAAAGAGCAGGGGAATTTCCCCGGTGCAATGGCCAAATTTCCGACCATTCACAAAAAATACCACCAACTGCTTCATCCAGTTCAAGGTCAGTTGGCATTCCCCCTTCCCTGGGTCATGCCTGAAAATAGGCAGGATTTGTCTACTGCACTTACCCGGTCAACAAAAACTAAATAAAATAAAAATAAATAAAGGTGGAGAGAGAAGCAGACCTCACATGGTCTGAGAATGCAAATGTCCCCCTTCTTTGGCATACAGTAGATGATGCAGAGTTAATGGATGACTGGGAGAAATTGTTGAACAAATATAGCCGCAATCTAATGCTTTTCTTAATTAAGAAATCTAAGGAATCTGAAAAACCAACAGAACAAATAAAGGAACTGGAAACAATACTAAATACTGTACAGCTTATATTGCTGAGCAACTTACTGTTATGAGAGAAAAATGGAGACCCAAATACAGTAAGTGAATTTATTTTAAAAAGTCCAGTCATTGCACAAGGGTGGGGAGGGCTTTGGGACACTAATCCCCAGGACTACTGTAGGTACAGATCCTCTTGCACAAGGTAGAACATGTTAGCTCTGAGACATGCTGCATTGCTACAAAAGGACTGCAACATCACTGCCATTCAGGGTCTCATTATACACTGTACAGTACATTGGTATGCCTATACACATCTTCTACACAGGCACACATACAATATACTGCTCAGCCAAGTGCTTACTGGTGCTGCATCAAAGGTAGTATGGTGGGTAAGTGGGGAACAAAACACTTGTCACCCAATGCTGGTAAATGCCAGAAGGATACACAAACTACAGAGAGGTTGGGAGGACTACTGTACCTGAGCCATGGACTATCCAGGACAGGTGGGCGGTCTGACTAAGAGCACATGGAAGAAAATGATGGGGCTGCGGGAATTTGCACCACCTGATACAGCACTATCATGTCAGGATTGCACTTTACAAGTCTGGAGAGGTGTCGGAACACCCATCACCAGCACTACGAATCTTCTCATACAGTAGGTAGCAGACACAGCAGTTTCCACTGACAAATGCTGGCACAAGATAACTATGTACAGTACCTACATCTCTCATGGGGATTTGGGGAGAAAGGTCATTATTATGCATCCACACAACTGCCACACTGGCACAACTACATCAAGCAGGCTCCCTCAAATTATCAATGATAAAACAGGAAGACAGGAACTGGCATCGCCAGCACCAGTCATAGCTGTATTTATAGCCTGGTGGTAAAATAAAAAAATGGAGTCAATTACCATACTACTACTACTGCTACTACTACTACTACAGTATGTACTAGAGGCAAAAACAAGCAGTTTCTATTATACCTTTCTATTATACAGTACATACTGTACTGTACGTATATAGACATAAACTCGTAAGGTGGATTTAATTTTGTATTAAATTTCCTGTCCTGTTTAATTGAATCTCGATATGACAGTCTGATTTTCATATGGTTTTCACCTGCAGGAAACTGTCAAATAGATATTACACATACTGAATACAATTTCTAATGAACTGATGTTGTGGTACTCAAGTCACAAAGTGTTTTTTTGACCTGTGTGTCTTTTATGTTTGCTTGCACACATGTGCAAGAAACATAATGCCATCATCCAAGTTTTCGAGGTGTGGCACCCATCTTCCAATTCAGTCAGTGTGTCTGCAGGAGCGGCCACTGTTCATCAATGAATGCTGCAGCTGTCTATGACAGCAGCTGAAAATGCAGTGCCATACAGTTGAAAGGGAGAGCTACACTTCAGTGAGCAGCGATAAGATATTGTGTGCTCATGTGCAGCTTCCACACATACATGCACAAGCATGCATATTGTGTGCTCATGTGGTTTTCTCCCCCCACACACACACTGTATAGCCAATGGGGGTGCCCAATCCCCCATCAGCTGTGCTGCGCTCCCCCCAACAGAGTTCCAGGTGCCACACTGGGAGCCCACCCCAGCATGGCAGCTGTCTGTCTGCGACAGGGTGCCCAATCCCCGTTGGCTCCACTGTTCCCCCCAAGAGACTATTGGGTGCCACGCTGGGAGCCCACCCCAGCCTGGCAACAGTTCCTATGGCTGACGGGGGTGCCCAATCCCCCATTGGCTCTACGCCCCCCCAAACAGCCTTCCAGCTGCCATGCTGGGAGCCCACCCCAGCATGGCACAAGTCTTGCATCATCTAAGTAAAAAAAAAAATCCTGAAAGAAAAAACCTTCCCTCGCTGACTGTCCTGACACCCCCATCTGTGCACACCCTCTGTGCATTCACCTCCCCACACCCCGCACCTCACCCCATACTTACCTCTGGAGTCCAGCGCGACGATCTTCGGTGGACCGGGAACATGTCTGCACTCTTTAAAGCCAACCGCGAACTGAGGAAATGCTGGTAAGCTGTATAATGTAATAAATAGGGTTTTTTCAACATTAGTACATATCTCGGGCATTTTGGGGAATATTTTCACCAAATTTTCAACATGGGGTTTTTGGGACCCCACCTCATGAATTCTGGCACTGTCATGGTGTTAATCGGCCCTGAAAGGTAATTTCGCGGTCACTGCACAGAACCACCTTTTGGGACTGATTTACAAAGCAACAGTGTCACAGTTCATGAGGTAGGCCCCCAAAAACCCTATATTGAAAATTTGGTGAAAAAATTCCCAAAAATGACAGTTTTACGAGCATTCGTTGAGCTGTTCCTATGTACACTCGTAAGTTCACGAATTTTCAATATGTTCACTCCATATTTTCAACATTGCCATTTTACCACACCTCCTTATGAGCAGTACAGCTGTCATTTCTCACATCTCGCCCAAAATGGGTTTCTGCACATATAGAGCACAATGGCGCAGTTGGTGTGCAAAATCAATGTTTGGGACAGATTAATAAAATCAAAATGACACTGTTCATGAGCAGAGGTGTTAAAATGGCTATGTTAAAAATTTGGTGAAAAAATTCCCAAAAATGACTGTTTTACGAGCATGCACTACACTGTTCCTATGCATGCTCGTAAGTTTGCAAATTTTTAATATTTTCACTCCAGATTTTCAACATTGCCATTTTACTACACCTCCTTATGAGCAGTATGGCTGTCATTTTTCACATCTCACCCAAAACGTGTTTCCGCCCATGTAGTGCACAATGGCGCAGTCGGTGTGCAAAATCAATGTTCGGGACAGGTTAAGAAAATCACAGTGACACTGTTCATGAGCAGAGGTGTTAAAATGGCTATGTTAAAAATTTGGTGAAAAAAGTCCATTAAATGACTGTGTTATGAGCAACCATTGCGTAGTTTCTACGCACCCTTGTAACTTCATGGATTTCTAATATTTTCAGTCCAGATTTTCACCAGTGGCATTTTTCCACACTTCCTTATGAAAAGTACAGCTGTCATTTTTCACACCATGGCTGAAGTATGTTTTCGCACTTCCAGCACAGAAATGCTTGGTTGCTGTGGGAAATCACTGTTCGGGACAGATTAAGAAAATCACAGTGACACTGTTCATGAGCGGAGGTTCCAAAATCCCTGTGTTGACAATCTGCTGTAAAAAATTCCCAAACTAATTACATTACAGGTGTGAGTTGCACATTTCTATGCACGCTCATGACTTCACCAGTTTTTTTTAATGTTTTCACTGCAGAATTTCAACATTGCCATTTTTTGTACCTCCCCATGAACAGTACAGCTGTCATTTTTCACATCCTGTTCGAAATGTGTTTTTGCACCTGTGGTGCCAAATGGCATAGTCGCTGTACGAAATAAGCTTTCAGCTAACAAACTGATACTGCCACTGTTCATAAGGTGGAGGTCACAAAAAACCCATGTTGAAAATTTGGAGTGAAAATACCAATGAACGCCTGAGGCGTTAGGGTTTCAGACCATAATGCCCCAGCCTGTGGAGACTGACAGGCATCAGGGGTGTAACTTGGGATTCTCGCCTATAATGCTCATACCATTTCACACCTGCAGCCACTGAGAGGCATCGAGAGTGTGCCTTGAACTCTTTGGCCCCAAAGTTCACCCCATTCTCCTATACAGGACCCATTTCACCGTATTTCCTGATGGAATGGGGTGAGCATAAGGGCCAAAGACCCCAAGGCACACCGTGACACTTGTCAGTGTCTGCAGCGTTGGGTGTGGTGAAATGGTGTGGCTGTTATGCCTGATGACCCAAAGGCACACCCCAATGCATGTCAGTCTCTGCAGAGTGGTGGTGAGGTTGGCTTCAGTTCAATACTGCACTGCTACTCCTATTATGCAGCTCTCCTAACTCCTACACTACCAATGCCAATGCCAGCAAGCAAACATTCGGCATTGACAAATGCTTGTTTAAATCTGAACTGTGTTCTCTCCTGTACATATACTATGCTGTTGTTTGTTTTTCCAATGCACAGTACATGAACCACTAGCATTGTCATGTCACCAGTGTCCCAGTGTGGTAAGCTTTTTACTGCAGCCCTGATAATTAAATGAATGTACATTCCCTGGTTTGTGCACATGTTAAAAGTCCTGCCAGGGAACGTTTCTGATGGAAGGTGAGAGATGCAATTCCAGAGGCCACCTGCGGTTTGCTTGCTCAAACATCAGATTAGTTTGCAGCTTACAGATGCCACCTGCTGTTTGAATACTGGATTGCAGGAGTCTCTCAGAAAAAAAAACCTGCTGGATTGCTCCAGGGAAATGCAATTTTCTGTGCCATTCACCACAGTAATCTTCATGCAGAATTCTGCATTACTGCACTTCAACCTGGTGGGTGGCACTGTATATTTTTTATAACTGCAGATATGCAAGGGGAAGAAAAGACAGAACAGCAAGTGAAGACAGAGAGATAATGAGAGGCGGAGAACTGCAAAACTGTCAGAGTGATCAGTTCCTAGGTCACTCAAGAAAATTAGGTTGCCCAACCAGAGAGAGAAGGAACAGAAAAGAATAGGATACAACAGATCCCTTCATTAAAGCTCTTTCTTCATAACAAATGGGGCAGGGCCTTATTTGGCACAGGGTCATAATGACGCAAGACATTATGCTGCAGCAATATACTGTGCTGCCAGTACAGCGCAATATATTGCCAGCTGCATAAGTCTTTTTTTTCCCCCCTGCACCCCCTGTTATGGGGAGCTGCACCCCCTGAACCCCCCCAACTAAAATATCTAACTCTGGGGGGGAGGGGTTAACAGTGAAAATTGCACAAAGTGCGTAAAATGTAAAAATCCGTTGTGTCTGGGACTGGGAATCAAAACTCAGTTCCAAAGACACTGCCTGCCTCCCTTGCTGCCAGTGGCTTATCCCATCAAGCCACAGCAGCTGCTTAGCAAACCCTCATCCCAGCAGGATCCTTATCCTGCATAAGGAAGAGTGAGAGGGTGCACTACTGCACATACATCCTTACATGGTTTTGTACCCTCTCGTTCTACCCTACCACTCTAGCCCTACTAAGTGGTCATGACTTGCACTGTAGAGTGTATGACATATTGACCCGGTAGGGCCATATTCAACCCTGTCACACTGTTCCACCCTCTCTTGAACTCATTTATAGCCTCAGCCACCACCACTTCATCCGGCAATCTGTTTCTTTGTTCTGCCACCCTTTCAGTGAAGAACTTCCATTAAATCCCTCTTAAATCTTCTACCAATTAGTCGTCGCTCATGCCCCTTTGTCATTGTGATACCATTCCTGGTGAATAGGTCCCCACTGCCACTCTGTTCATTCTCCTCAGGAACTTGTTAGCCTTGATCATATCTCCACTCTCACTCCTGGCCTCCAGAATTTATTGCACATGTTTAGGTGTGCCACATTAAGGTCACACCTATCATGAAGTTTCTGTAGGACAAACAGATAAAGTATAAAACTTATTTTCCTTCCAATAATCTGCAGCTACCATATAGCAGAAAATAGATTGGTTGGACAGCCTACAAGTATCTAGAGTGTTGAAGGAACTCAGGGACGTCCTAGCAGGTCCACTGACAACCCTCTTCAACCAATCACTAGAGACTGGGGAGGTACCTGGAGACTGTAGGAGGGCAGAGGTGGTCCCCCTGCACAAGACTGGAAGTAAGGAGGGGGCAGGCAATTACAGACCCATAAGCCTGGCCTCAGTGGTGGGGAAGCTGATGGAGTCTCTGCTTAAGGAGAAGGTAGTGAAGTTCCTGGAGTCAAGGCAGCATGGATTCACAGAGGGAAGGTCCTGTCAGACTAATCTTATTGATTTCTTTAACTGGGTGATTAGGGTAGTGGATCAGGGAAGGGTGGTGGATGTGGCCTACTTGGATATCAGTAAGGCCTTTGACACCGTTCCTCATGGAAAGTTGCTGAACAAATTGGGGAATGTGGGTGTGGGCTCTAAAGTGGTAAAATTTGCTGGAAACTGGCTTAAAGGCAGGGTCCAGAGAGTGGTAGTAAATGGCATGAAATCAGAAGAGGGGGAGGTGACCAATGGGGTGCCACAGGGATCAGTGCTGGCTCCAGTTCTATTCAATGTCTTCATAAGCGACATTACAGAAGGACTGGAGGGGAAAGTATTTATTTTTTTATTTATTTATTTCATAATTAAGCAATAAGGCATGATAGGGTGTGTGTTATTGTATAATAATGTCACTCCCGGGGTGGGTTGAAGCATGAGGCGAAGCTGAGGGCTTCCACCACCCCAGGAGTGACATTAATACATGATAACACACATCCCTGGAGTGCCTTATTGCTATTATACAATGGCTCGTTGTTACACAAAATAAAAAAAAAATAAAAATAAAAAAATTATTTTAAGGAATGCAAATGGTCATGATCCATAGCCAAAGATCATCATCCATAGCATCCAAAAGCAATACAGTGATGTTATTGTGTAATGACATCACTGTCTGAGGCACACATTGACCAATCAGAGTCCAGGAAATTTTCTTGCCATTGTATAATTTGGATTTACAACCTTTGAGTCAAAGACTCATTTACAAAGGCACCTTGTCGCAGGGAGGGTAGACAACAATTGGTGGCGAAGTACAACAATGGAGAACATTACAGGTGAGATACAATAAAAGAACACATAAAGCAATTCCAGTAATGCAAAGGTGTACAAAGGATTCAATTAGTTGCAATTAGTCTAGTATATAAATAATAAGGTACTGTTAGGGGTTCTAGGAGCGATACCTGGGGCGAAAGGGGTGGTTGCTGGGGGAGAAGGCAGTCCGTAAGGACTTTGTCTGTAAATTGGGCCAGGCAGAGCTCTAGATATGGGCCAGTCAGGGGCATTTACAGCTCTGAGTGTCAGTGAGGTGGTTTCAGAGGGCGATTTTGAAGAGGCCAATTTTGGGGATGTTTGTGTTATGATTGGGGAGGAAGTTGTACCAAGAGGGGGCTCTTTGGTGGAATGATGTTTGGGAGAGAGAGGTCCTAGCTCTCGGGACCTGGAAGGTGGCTTTGGTTGCGCATCGGGTGGCGACCGAGTGTGAGGCCAATTTTAGGGATGCAGCAACCCCCGTGGGGGAGAGCCCAAGTAGTGATTTTATTGTCAGTATACAGTTGTGATAACGCAGGCGCTCATCAAAAGTGAGTAAGTTCGAGGAGGAGTAGAGCTGGCATGTGTGTGTTCTGCTGGGGGCACCGGTCAGGAGCCTGCAACCCTTGTTTATCGAGGTCTGGACCTTGGTGAGGGTGGTGGGCTCAGCAGCTGCATAGATAGGGAGCACGTAGTTAACCAGTGACAGGATGGAGGAGGAGGTGATAGCCAGCCGGAGGGCATTCTGAGGGAGGCAGTCTTTGTGGTGGTACAGGAGTCTAATCCAGGTGTTTACGGCAGTGGACAGGGAATTAAGATGACAGTGGAAAGAGAGATCTGAGTCGAAGGTGATGCCCAGATATTTGTATGCAGACACCTGTTCAAGGGGGTGTAGGGTGCTGGGGGGGATGAGAAGGGGGCATTTCTGGAGTTACTCTGATGGTGGGCAAAAAGCATAGATTTTGTCTTCTTGAGATTCAGAACTAGACGATGGTCAAGGAACCATTTTTCAGCTTTGCTTAAGGTGAGTTGCAGAGAGTTCTGGAGGGTGATGGGGTTGGGTGGGAGGTGATGAGAACCACATCATCGGCATATAGGAGCACACTGCCTGAGCAGGAGCTAGGAAGGGTATTTAGAAAGAAACTGAACAATGTGGGGACCAGGATGGAACCCTGGGGGACACCTGAGTGAACAGATAGGGCAGCTGATAGGGTACCGTTTATCTTGACCCATTGGAATCTGGCATAGAGGTAACTGGAGAACCAGGCAAGGGGGCCAGATGAGAAGCCTAGCTGATGGAGGGAGTCAAGCAATAGGGGGTGACACACAGTGTCAAAGGCCTTAGATAGGTCAATGAACACTGCCCCAGCAACGTCCCCAGAGTCAAGTGCAGAGTGTATTTGCTGTGAGAACTCTAGGGTGGCTGTGGCGGTGCTGTGTCCAGGGCGGAAGCCATGCTGCTCTGGATATAGTATGCTGTATTTGGTTAGATATTCCATGAGTTGGGTGGATACTATTTTCTCCAGGGCTTTAGAGAGTGGGGGGAGGATGGAGATTAGTCTGTAGTTATTTGGTAATGTGCGATCTCCATTCTTATGAATTGGGGTAATTTCAGCTAATTCCCAGGCACTCAGAACTTGACTGCGGCACAGAGACCGGTTTAACAGGTCGGTGAGAGGGGCTAGCATGGCATCTGGAGTTAGATGGAGAATCCTGGAGTTAATGGGGTCACAGCTGGGGTTGTGGCTGGAGAGGGCATTTAGTAAGAGTGGTTTGGCTTCATGGGGAGATATGGTGTGGAGGAGAAATGGGGGGCAATTCAGGGTGGGGGGGTTGAGGTAGGGATAGGGTCAAAAAAGTGGACAGGAAGGACTATGCTTAGGTCAGAGAAAGCCGTGTTGAGGCAGCCAGCAATATGTGGGGGGTCAGTGGTAATAGTGACGTTGACAGATATCTGAGATGGTGGGGAGCAGGTTTTCCCATTGAGCTCCTTAATATTATCCCAGAATGCATTTGCAGAGCCCCAGGAGGTGGCCAGGGTGGTTTGGTAGTATTTGGACTTGGCTTGCCTTATGGCCCAGGTGCATTGGTTAAGAGCGGCATTATAGATCTGTCTGTCCACTGTCCTGCCTGACTCAACCGCGACATGCCAGAGGTTGTCTCACTGTCTCAGTTTTTGAATAAGGGAAGGGGAAATCCAGGCAGCATTATGTCTTTTGGAGCGGGTACTGGTAAAGGGGGCAAATAGGTCACAGGCCTAGCAGAAGGCTCTGGTGAGGTAAGCTAGCGCAGTGTCTATATCAGTTGCGAGTGAGATCAGGGACCAGTCAAGTTGGACTAGGTACTGCTTTAGTTTACTGAGGCCCCCTGGGCAAAAGTGGCAGCAGAAGGTGACTTCATGCATGGCTTTTGCGTGGGGGAGGACCAGAAACAGAGGATAGGGGAATGGTCACTGAGGGAGTTAGCTAGGACATTAACAGTCTTGATTTTGTGGGGGCGGTTGGAAAGTATTATGTCAAGGAGGGAGCTGATGCCACTTGACTGGTTAAATCTGGAAGGAAGAGTGACTAATTTAGCTAAGTCAAGGGCAGTGAAGGAGTCCTTTATGTTTGCAGCAGTGGATCCTAGCCAGTTGACATTGAGGTCACCTAGGACGAGCTGCTCAGCTTTGTGGGGCAGGGTAGAGAGATAGTAAGGGAGTGGATTGCTGGTCCTTGGGCCCATGGGGGTATGTATGTAGTGGTAAGACAGAGAGGGCCCCTGCCTGGGTCAGGGGAGATTTTTAAGGTGATGGCTTTTGCACCATGACTGAGCTTGGGGGCAGGGAGAGCATGGCTAAGGAGGGAGTCACGCAAGTAAACTACACATCTGCCACCACTCTTACCAACTCAATCCTCTCAGAACAGGGTGAAACCAGGGAGTAAGGGAGACAGCTGAGTCAGGGGTTGATGCAGAGAGCCAGGTCTCCACTATGGCAATGATGTCAGGCCTGTGTTGTGTGACCCAGCACTGGAGTGCAGCAATTTTCTTTGGGAGACTGCAGATGTTCATTGAGGCAATGTGGAGGCCACACCCAGCAGGGTGCGAGAGGGGGACAGAAGACCCAGGACCAGGGTTGGGGTTGATGTTCCCGGACAGCAGAAGAAGTAAGGTGATAAGTCTGAGGAGTGGGTTGCAGCGGTTGGGGTTGCTACATTTGAGCTGATAAAATCTGGGGAACAAAGTGTGTGATGTGACAAATAGAATAGGAGCTCCTAGTGGCACCTGCATATAATCTACTAATAGAGGAGTAGACACAGAATACGTCACTGCTACCAGAGATATAGCCCTCTAGTGGCGAGAGGATATAATCTGCTAATGGAAAAGAAAGTATCCCTGAAATAAAGTAGAAAAACAGGCTTTTTAAAGGCTAGAAGATGAGGCTTGTTACACCAGAAACAAGCATTTGTCAATGCCAAACGTTCGCTTGCTGGCATTGGCATTGGTAGTGTAGGAGTTACAGAGCTGCATAATAGGAATGGCAGTGAAGTATTGAACTGAAGCCAATCCCATCACCACCATGCAGATAGTGACTGGCACTGGGGTGTGCCTTTGGGTGGTCAGGCATAACGGCCATGCCATTTCACCACACCCTACGCTGCAGACACCGACAAGTGTCACGGTGTGCCATGGGGTCTTTGGTCCTTATGCTCACCCCATTCCATCAGGAAATACAGTGAGATGGGTGTGGTATAGGAGAATGGGGTGAACTTTGGGGCCGAAGAGTCCAAGGCACACCTCGATGCCTCTCACTGGCTGCAGGGTGTGGGTGGGGGTGGAATGGTATGAGCATTGCAGGCAACAATCCCAAGTCACAGCCCTGATGCCTGTCATTCTCTACAGGGTGGGGCATTATGGTCAAAAACCCTAACACCTAAGGAATTCATTGGTATTTTCACTCCAAATTTTCAACATGGTTTTTTTTTGTGACCCCCACCTCATGAACAGTGGCAATATCAGTTTGTTAGCTGAAAGCTGTTTTTGCACAGCGACTACAGCATTTGTCACCACAGATGCAAAAACACATTCTGAACAGGATGTGAAAAATGACAGCTGTACTGTTCATGGGGAAGTGTAAAAAATGTCAATGTTGAAAATCTGCAGTGAAAATATTTACAAAATTGGTGAAGTCACAAGCGTGTGTAGAAACTGTGCAACGCACACCCATAATGTAATTAGTTTGGGGATTTTTTACAGCAGATTGTCAACACAGGCATTTTGGGACCTCCGATCATGAACAGTGTCACTGTGATTTTCTTTGTCTGTCCCAAACAATGATTTCCCCACAGCAACCACGCATTTCTGTGCTGAAAGTGTGAAAACACATTTCAGCCATGTTGTGAAAAATGACAGCTGTACTGTTCATAAGGAAGTGTGGAAAAATGCCACAGGTGAAAATCTGGACTGAAAATATTACAAATTCATGAACTTATGAGGGTGCTTGGAAACTGTGCAATGCTCACTCGTAACACAGTCATTTTATGGACTTTTGTCACCAAATTTTCAACATAGCCATTTTAAGACCTCTGCTCATGACCAGTGTCACTGTGATTTTCTCAATCTGTCCCAAACATTGCTTTCACACACCGACTGCACCATTGTGTGCTCTATGTGCGGAAACACATTTTGAGTGCAATGTGATAAATGGCAGCTGTACTGCTCATAAGGAAGTGTGGTAAAATGGCAATGTTGAAAATCTGGCATGCAAATATTACAAATTCGCAAACTTGTGAGCATGCGTAGGAACTACACAACGTGCACTCCTAACATAGTCATTTTTGGGAATTTATTCACCAAATTTTCAACCTTTGCTCATGAACAGTGTCACTGTGATTTTCTTAATGTGTCCCATACATTGATTTTGCACACTGACTGTGCCATTGTGCGCTGCATGCACGGAAACACATTTTGGGAGAGATGTGAAAAATGACAGCTGTACTGCTCATAAGGTGGTGTGATAAAATGGCAATGCTGAAAATCCAGAGTGCAAATATTAAAAATTCATGAACTTACGAGCATGAGTAGGAACTGTGCAATGCACGCTCGTAAAACAGTCATTTTTAAGAATTTTTTCACCAAATTTGCAACATATGCTTTCTGAGAGCCCACCTTATGAACACTGACACTGTTGTTTCCTTAATCATTCCTAAAAGGTGATTTCATGCACTGAGTGCAAAATCACCCTTTGGACCTGATTAATGCCATGACAGTTCAAGAATTCATGAGGAGGGGGTCCCAAAAACCCCATGTTGAAAATTTGGTGCCAAAATTCCAAAAAATGCCTGAGATATGCATCAAAGTTGAAAAAACCCTGTGTATTAAATTATATAGCTTACCGGCATTTCCTGAGTTTGTGGTCAGCTTTGAAGAGTGCAGACGTGTTCCCCGGTCCACCGAAGATCATTGCGCTGGACTCCGGAGGTAAGTATGGGGCGAGATGGGGGTGTGGGGAAGCAGAGTGTGCAGATGGTGGGCTCAGGTGGGCAGGGAAATCGCTGAGGGAACATTTTTTGTTTACAGGTTTTTTTTTTTTTAGGAAGACGACGCGGGACGTTTGCCATGGCCAGCATGGCAGCTGAAAGGCTGTTTGGGGGGGCCTGGAGCCGATGGTGGATTGAGCACCCCCATCGGCCGTAACAATTTTTGCCACGCTGGGGTGGGCTCTCAGTGTGGCACCTGGAAAGCTTTTTTTGGGGGGGCTGAAGCCGACGGGGCTTGGGCACTCCTGTTGGCCATACAGTGTGTGCATGGGGGGGAGGAGTGCATGAGCATTCAATATGCGAGCTTGCTTGCATGTGTGTGTGGAGGGGGAGCGCTGCTCACTGAAGTGGTGTGCTCCCTTTCAACTGTATGGCACTGCATTTTGGATGATCGCACTATGTTTCTTGCACATGCGTGCGAGCAAACATAAAAAGAGAACAAAAGAAGTGGGCTGGGACAGAGAGGACAGCAGACTGTTTGGAGGTTGGGGTAGACACAGAGTGCAACCAAGGAGGGAGACAGCTGAGTCAGGGGTTGATGCAGAGAGCCAGGTCTCCACTATGGCAATGATGTCAGGCCTGTGTTGTGTGATCCAGCACTGGAGTCCTGCAGTTTTCTTTGGGAGACTGCAGATGTTCATTGAGGCAATGTGGAGGCCACACCCATCAGGGTGCAAGAGGGTGGTAGAAGACCCAGGACCAGGGTTGGGGTGGACATTCCTGGAGAGCAGAAGAAGTAAGGTGGTAAGTCTGAGGTGTGGGCTGCGGTGGTTGGGGTTGCTACATTTCTGCTGATAAAATCTGGGGAACAGAGTGTGTGATGTGCCAGATAGGATTGGAGCTCCTAGTGGCAGCTGCATATACTCTGCTAATAGAGGAGTAGTCACAGAATACGTCACTGCTACCAGAGAGATATAGCCCTCTAGTGGCGAGAGGATATAATCTGCTAATGGAAAAGAAAGCATCCCTGAAATAAAGTAGAAAAACAGGCTTTTTAAAGGCTAGAAGATGAGGCTTGTTACATCAGAAACAAGCATTTGTCAATGCCGAATGTTTGCTTGCTGGCATTGACATTGGTAGTGTAGGAGTTACAGAGCTGCATAATAGATGGTGATGCCACTGTACAGCTCACTGGTGAGGCCTCATCTGGAATACTGTGTCCAATTCTGGTGGTTGCATCTCAGGAAGGACATAGACAGAATGGAAGTAGTCCAGAGAAGAGCAACAAAATGTTACATGGACTGTGCCATAAGCCTTATGAGGAAAGACTCAAGGAACTAAATATCTATTCACTGGAAGAGAGAAGGGAGAGAGGGGCTATGGTAAGAGATGTTCAAATACCTTAGAGGAATAAACAGGGTACAAGAGGGGAGCATATTTCAGAGAAGAAAGTGCACAAGGACAGGGGGACATAACATGAGGCTGGAGGGAGGGAGGCTTAGGGGGAATGCTAGGAAGTATTTTTTGACAGAGATGGTGGTGGATCCATGGAACAGCCTACCAGTGGAGGTGGTGGAAGTGAAAATAGTACAGGAATTTAAAAGTGTGCGGGATAAGCATAACGGCACCCTGCTGTACAGCAGAATGGTGGAAAGGCAGTCCAGATAAGAGTAGGGATTGCAAAACCAATTAGGGAAATGGGCAGGCTAGGTGGGCTGTATGACCCTTATCTGCCAACAGATTCCATGTTTCTAAATAAATTAGGCAACTCCCAGAGGGGAGGCATACATACACCTCGGCTGAGGTGGTGAAATGGGACCTATAGGCAAGGAAGATTTTGATCCAGATATCAAGATTTGTGGTTCCACAGCAGGAAGGAACAGAAACCTTGGTGCAGACCACTTGGAAGAAAAAGATTTTGGTAGCAGCAATGTAGCAAAAATCTGCAGCTACCATACCGCAGATAATAGCTTGGTTGCATACCCTTCAAGTGCCCCTTCTTCCACGGGGCCCTGAAACAACTGTGATTTTTTTTTTTTGTTAGAAGTAACTGAATGAAGGGAACTTTGGTATATCAGCAATGCTTTTCTAACCCATTATTTTAGTGTTAGATCTTATACATTACCTCACTAAACAGGCGTTCTGTATCTAGCCTTTTACTCTCCAGTTTAGCAATGCATCAGGTTTATAGTCTTTTGGCTGTTCAGTTGCATATCTTCAATTGGTATGCATCCTGATTATTGCCTTTTCTTTTTTCGTATGTGAATTATTATATATTACAAGGCAACTTACCCCTTCCCTCTCCTGATGACAGGTTCTTGAGTGTTATTGGCAACTACATTTAATCTATCTCCTTCCCTACGCTTCATTAGTCTTACTACCTCCTGTTTACAATATGGAACTATCATTAGCACTCAAAGAGGTGGGCTATGTTAGGTGTACTGTTGCAAAGGATTGTCAATCTACTGTACATCTTCCTTATGCTCCTTATTTTACTCAGATCCTACAGATATTATAGAAATCCACTGCTGTGTGGTCCCTCCTGTTTTGGGGCTCACTGGGCCTAGTCTTCTAGACCTAGTCACCCCATATAACACCTATTTAGGTGATTTTTGAGTAATCGGAGCTGATCTTTACTATGACTATCTCTTCTATCTACAGTTATCACCGAAGCCTATACCTTTCCACGTAATCCCAATTTGCATTTGGCTCAGGGTGTAAGGGCTTTAATTGACCTCCCCTTTCTTCTTTCCCCCTCAATATTGTATTTATTATGTACTTATTCTGTTGCACTGCAAAGTATACTCAGAGTCACTCTAATGTGATAATGATTTACTTTTCCTTTTATATTTGTTCCTTTGCATTCCACCTGACTCCCTGAATTCCTTGCTCTATGTCTAGGCTGCACTGGCATCTCGTATATGGTTCTTTAATTTACTGTTATTTCGAGTTGGCATATCTTGTACTGTTACTACTAATGTTTATAAATAAGTTCTGGTGTTTAGCTTTATTCTTATACCTTGTCCTGTTAGCTTAGAATTAAGCTGAGGTTATTACAGTCCCCTGCCTTTCTTGGTATTATTCCCTTTCAGTTTAGCTTATCAAGAATACATACTTTACTATATTACTGGTATCAGACTTAGGTTTGGGCCGATAATTATAACTGGTCCTTCCTAGTCTCCTCCCTACATCGACGCCCCAGAGTGTGGTGAGAGAGTCTCTTAGCCAGTTAACTGACTCATATTTCCTGACCCCCATAAAATGTTTTCTTTGTTATTTAGCTTGCTAGTAGTGTTGTTGTTGTTAGTGACTTTTCTCCTTCCCCATCTCTATTCTAACTTTAATAACTTTAATCTGTGCCACTCATGTATCATACATCTCACTTTTTTTTGGCTTGAATGTTCCCGCCACTATCTGCATATACGTAAGCTCTCTATATTGTATTCTTATCATCCTCTGCCTCATTTATTTGTCCCTTCACACTCCAGCGATTATTCCCTTTCTTTAACACTAACAATATGAGTGACATACTTTTATATACATGGAATGTGAAGGGACTTAATTCTCCTTGTAAGCGGAAGCAAATTCTTTCACATCTCAAAAAACATAAAACACAAATTGCTTTCCTTCAAGAAACAAAATTATTAGTAGAGGATGTTCATAGACTTGAAAAAGATTGGGTCGGTCAGATCTACGAATCATCCTATACCTCAAAAATAAAGAGGAGTTGCTACTCTTGTTCATAAGAGTCTCAAATGGTCCCTTGTAAACTCTGTTTCTGATACTGACGGCAGATGGGTGATGGTCAAACTGAATACCAACTCTGGTCCTCTTCTGCTTGTTAATGTCTATGCACCCAACTCCGATTCCCTGGAGTTGTTTCATAATTTAGCTCAACAAATTCTATCCTTTAACCCTGATAATACACCAGTTATTCTTGGAGGGGATCTTAACTTAGCTTTAGAAGCCAGCATTGACAGAAGTAGCCCCACTACAGAGGCCCACCCTAGAAGTATTAAAGCCCTCTCATTACTAATGCAAAATGCTGGATTAGCTGATGTATGGTGCCTCCTTCACCCCTGTGATTGAGAATTTACTTTTTACTCCTCTCTACGTAAGACATGCATTAGAGTTGACTACTGGTTAGCCTCTCCTGTTATAATGGAAGAAACTATTGATTCATCCATCTCTCCCATCATAATCTGGGACCACTCCACTGTCAAATTGCAACTTTTGTGGGGCCCATTAGCACCTAAATCTTCTTACTGGCAGCTGGGCCCTCTCCTTCTCAAGGATCCCAATTTCTTACCCATGATCAAAGCAAAAATTCAGGACTTCCTGTTTCACAATACCCCAACCAAATCTTCAATGTCCTCTGTATAGGAAGCTCTTTAAGCTATGATTTGAGGGAAAATGATCAGTTATGCAGCACATAGGAAAAGAGCAAGGGAACAGCAGCTGGCTGACTTGGAAAAATCTCTTAAGGCTAAAGAGAATTTATACTTTTCTTCTAATAAGCACTGTCCTGATTCTCAACTTCATCTTGAAATTCTTCAAGTTAGAGTTAAAATTAACAAATTAATTTCTCGTAAAACCGAACTGGTCTTGTTTAAACTTATATGTTTTGGGAACACGGCGATAAAAATTGGAAACTCCTCTCTTACCAGCTCAAAGCACAACAAATGGAACGACACATCCTAAGCCTAAAAGATGAACAGGGTACGATTCACTCCGACAACTCCTCTGTAAATCGTATCATGAAAACCTTTTATCAAAAACTATACTCCAACACAAATTCTCCATCTACTTTACAAATTCAACAGTTCCTTAAATCGTTACATCTTCCTCATCTTTCTACTTTTGAAACAAATTCTTCAGATGAACCCTTCTCACTTCAGGAAATCCAGAAAGCTTTGTCTTCCTTGAAATCCGGCAAATCCCCTTGGGGTGATGGATTCCCTGTTGATTTCTATAAAATGTTTTCTGGTATCTTATGTCCCCTTCTTCTTCTTAATGTTTATCAAGAAGCTTCCAATACTGGGAGGCTTCCCCCATCTTGCACCAAAGCAATCATAACCCTAATCTCTAAGGAAGAAAAATACCCTACTCACCCCACAAGTTACAGGCCCATCTCTTTATTAAACACGGATGGGAAGATATTTGTTAAACTACTAACTTCTCAACTTGAATCCTTGATTCCCAAGCTAACTTATTGTTCGCAAGCTGGTTTTATTAAACATAGATCTGGTTCTGATCACCTACATTCCTTATTTAATTTAATTCACAAAGCCAAATCCCTCAAGACACCAGCTGCAGCCATAGCTATTGATTTTGAGAAGGTCTTTGATTCCTTAAACTGGTACTACCTTCATCAAGTTTTATCTTATTTCGGTCTTTCTCATACCTTTTGGTCCTGGATCAAGCTATTATATACCTCCTGTGTTGCTAAAGTACTTACTAATTCCACCCTTTCCTCTTACTTTCATCTAACAAGAATTAGACAAGGCTGTACCCTGTCACCTTCCCTGTTTATTTTAGTCATAGAACCCTGACTGCTTGTTTACGTCAATCTTCTGGTGTTATGGGCATACCTGTGAGCAATTCAAGATATGTTTCTCTCTCCTACATTGATGACCTCTTAATCTTACTCGAAAACCTGAATGAGGCTCGGCTCCTGTTGGTTGATTTGCCTAATAATTTTATAAAAATTTCTGGCCTTGCTTTGAATTATGGCAAATCACAAACTATGCCCATTAACAACCACTGTAAAGCCTTTATGAACATACCTCTTGGATTCTGCTGGTCACCACAGGGTATAACATATCTAGGAATCAGAATTACTAGTAACTTAGGGAAGACAGAGGACATTAACTTTAACCCCTTATTTGATAACATCAAAACAATTCTGGCCAGATGGAAGCTTCTTAATCTCTCTTTCATGGGGAACATTGCAGTCATTAAGATGTCCATTTCTCCCAAGATTCTTTGCCTCTTTGCCAATATTCCTTTAGCCTTACCATCTTCCTTTTTTGCTAAAATTGATAAATTAATAGGTAACTTTATCTGGGATGGGAAACCAACGAGATTTAACCACAACAAACTTCGATCACATTGGAAAAAAGGGGGGATTCGGACTCCCATGGTTCAAAGGCTACTTCTGGACTTTCTGAATGGCCCAAACCATTAAATGGTTTCAGAAACCCTCCCCTCACTCACCACTATGGGTTGCAATGGAATCCGCATTGTGCCCGGGAGGAGTTCCCACTTCCTTCATTTTTAATCCCATTTCCTCTAAACTAAAATCTCACCTGACTATATCATCCTCTGTTCTTTATTGGAAACTAACCCACAAATTCCTGAAATCCAATCCAACACACTAGTTTTATGCCCCCTTATGGGGCAATCCACTGCTCACTCTGGAAGATTACCCAATTTTCTGTCATACATGGAGGAACAAAGGCATTTTCTTTCTCAGAGATATCTTGGACCAGAATTCACTCACTCTTAGATCATTCTTAGACTTGCAGGTCACATAGAAACTTCCTAAACAGTAATTTGGAAGTTTTTACAAATTCGGGCAGCTTATAACTCTCTCTCTAGTTTAGTGTATAGGCATACTCTTCTAAACCCATACATCTCGCACTGGACTAATTTATCAGTAAAATTAAATAGCTCCATTTACAAAGACAATATTGATGATCTACATGATCAGTCTATACAGACCAAAAATAAATGGAGTACTCTTCTTAACTACAGTATTTCAGATGCACAATGGTGTAATTGTTGGCGTAGTGCACTTAATACCTTTAAAGATGCCCGCAGTTCTTTAATACAAACTAAAATCCTACATATTTGGTATAGAACCCCCTATGTGCTTCAATGAATGGGCCTATTAAATATTAATAATTGCCTGCGCTGCAATTTGGCCAATGGGGATCTACTTCATATCTTTTGGTCTTGCACTCCCATTAATAAGCTCTGGCATAAAGTCTGTTTACTTGCCTCCAGAGTAACAGGACAAAAACTACCTTTTGACCCCAAGCTATTCCTTCCAGGCATCCTTATCCCCAATAGCTCTCTCCTCTCACATGCAAATTTTAGATGGCTAAACATACTTTCTCTTCTGGTCAAACGTCTGATTCTTATGAAATGGAAATCAACTCTGGTGTCTTCTCTTTCAGATGTTCTTCAAAGCCTCTCTCAGTATGCCTCCCTAGACCGATTATCTCATGTTACTCATAACTGACTCACTGTATATGACAGATTTTGGCAGGATTACTTCCAGTACATTGAACCTAGTTCTTCTAGACCCTAATTCTTAGGGATATTTAGCCCTCCTTCTTATTTTGCTCTTAGATTAGGTATTCTCGAAACTTTTGTGCACAGATTTCTCCTCTTTTTTCCCCTTCCTCCCAGTTTTCTCTCTCTCTCATTCTCTTCTTCCTTACTTTTTTCTCTCTTCTTTCTTTCCTTGTGCACGTTTCTCTTATCTTCACCTCTCCATTACTGAACATTGTTCATATTACCACATTTATCACTTTTTGCAATTTACTGAATGCCTTGCCATTGCCTGCCCTAGCATGTATTTCGTACATGGTTGCTATTTCTGATCCTATAATACCCTATTGATTGTAACCCTTCTGCTCTCCACTTACATCCTGTCTAGGTTTCTGTTTTATTATCAATACATGTATATAAGGCTTCTCCAATATGTTTACCCTAAATACTGTGTTTTGTTAAGTGATATTTTATACCTCACACAGATGATAGTCTTCTATTGTATTAGATGTGTGCTTTCTTATATACTCAAATTTCAATAAAAAGATAAAGTGAAAAAAAGAAGCAACTGAATGGTGGGACAGTCAAGGGTTTGATATATTGTTACAACCTTACCTCTCTCCTCTCTTTCCCTCTTTCTCTCTTTCTCTCTCAATAGAGTTAGCATGCTCGGGTCTCGTGAATTGTGTCCTGTCTGCTTGGGGCATATTGTCCAGTCATTTCCCTTTTTTATTTCTTTTTCCTTTGTGGCTGGGAGACATGAAGGGCCAGGTATATCTGATGATTTGATCATGTGGGCAGTGGCTTTCCCCGGACACCAACCACTCAAGTGCCTTTGGCTCATAAAGCTTATCAAGATGTTGTACTGGTATAATTGCTGACAAAGGGGACTTAACTGGTCCAGGATGCAGAGGAGTTTCCATGGCCTTCCATGGGTATCTCAGTAAATCACTAGCACATATGCTCAGCATGATGCTGTTGCCTTGGAATAGGATTTGCATTCAGACTAAAATGCCAATATGGAACAGAAAAGGTTTTGCGAGCTGAGGCAGCAAGATTATCTGTTTCTTTGTCTTCTCAAGGCAGCAATCATCCCTAGGAACATGGAGTTGTGTCACCATCAGGTTAAGTATGCTGGGAAAATAATTTCCATATTTCAGCAAATTGTAACTATGGCTTCTATTAGAAGTTTTTTTTTCCGAGCCTCGGCTACAATTTGGAAGTGGCTTCCATTTAGGGATGGCTTCTACTAGGAGTGCTTCAGCCAACAGTCTAATCCAATCAGCTGTTCAGGTTGAAGCAATAGCTAAACTTGCTGAAATTGTTGAATTCAATTCAAAGTACACTGTCAGTTTAGTAACTACTGTAAGTAACCAGGTCTTTCTTTACAGGTGCTGGTTTAAAAGGAAGAACTGGGCAGTTTCTATGGTTTTCAAGGTTGCCATGCTACCACATTGCCAGGATACCATGTGGCACATCTTATTTAGTTATGGAAACAGTCTTATGTTTGTGAAGAATTTACAGTTTGGAGTAGGATGACACTTTAAATTAAAATAACTCAATTGCAGAAATACAGGGACAAGGCACATGTGCATAAACAGGTGCCGGTTTTAAAAAAACAGTTGGTGGTTTCTAGAGGACATTCAATGACCATTTACAGCACTGCTTCTGTATGTGTACAGCTGCCTGACTGCCTGAGCGGTTAAACAATGAATAACATTTACACTACTGTACTCTGAAATACCGAACCAGCATTACTTTTGCACAGAGGTTCAGAGTCTTTACCATGAGATGTAACTTTTGAGCTTCACGATTTTGAAACTGCAATCAGACTGTAGTCATCTGTCTCTAGAACTGTAATGGCTGCAAAATTGGGACAGTTTCTATTAACAGCACTAGTTTAAAGCTGCGGCTACTATTTAAGGGTGGCTACAATTTGGGGGTGTCTTCAAAATGGCGAAATATGGTAATCTGCCTTATGATAACTATGGAGTATAAAATGTCTGTGGTGGCAAGGGGCAGGGTATCTGCTATCTACCTGAGTGTACAAATAGTTTACATTATCTTTATATTCAAATTGCCTTGCACTGTACTCTATCTATTTATGAAAAGCATGAATTGAGATTTGCGTACTTACTTCGGCCTAGAACTTCAACAGTCATCACTGGGTCACAGTCCTGCAGACAGCTATGACATACTTGTGAGTAGTAAACATGACCACTGTATTATATTATTTAATATGTTAATGCGTGACAATGGCCAAATGGGCAGGATGCCTCAACTGCTGGTGAGAACAGTTCTGGATGTTTGTCTGATAAGCAGCCCCAGCCACTCTAGCTAGCAAACAAGCAGAGACCAGTGTACAACCAACCACCTCCTCCTCCCATGGTACATCTGAGAAGTTAAACATTTTTTTTCTGCATAAATTGGCTGCTTCCTTACTTTTATCTCCACGGAAAAGAGGTTTTCTTAGTCTTCAGATTTGGATTCCAATGTGAACAAGCCAAACCACCAGATACCAAGGCTGAACTCCACGGTTTGGTCCTAACTGTGAAATGCCTGCAGTGGCTACTCTTATAGGGACCTATGCATGAATGTGTTCCAGGTACACGTGATTTGCATGTACCTGACCTCCATAGCTATGCACCCACACAAAGTTGCAGTATGTGCAGTATGCACAACTACACACACCAGCAGGGTGCCTGTTTGTGGCCCTGTCCCCAAGCGTGCAGCTGTGCAGTGGTGGATCAAGGGACACAGGCAGTCATCCAGTCAGATACCTGTTCTGGATCCAGAAGTGGATCACTTGCTGGGTACAAGCAGGGGATCCTTGCTTTGGTTTCAAACCATGGATAAGTGCCCAAATGGCTGCCCCAGCCCCCTTGTCAGCCCAGTGGGTGGGTGCTGCAGGATGGAGGGTGTTCCTATCCTGCTGCAGCTGCTGGGTGTCCTTTGTGGGGCTCATAAATGTTACAGCAGGGTTCCCCCTTCACTATCTTGCACCCCCATGCCTGGCACTCTGTATCTTAGTAAATGGCGTGAAGTGCCGTCACGCTCCCTGATGTGCCCCAGGATCACCCGTGCCACATAGGTGTGTGATGGGCCAGGGGATCATCTGTGCAAGGGGCTCATGCCCATACTGTGAATGCCACTGGGGGTCCACTGTACCTTCACTGCAAGGTATTCTTACATAGGGTTGGTTAAGCACCTCCGATATGCGTCACATAGTCAGCCTTTTGCTTTGTGCATAGACCCCATATAGAATGCATTGCCAAAATTGGATCCTTTAAGGTAAAGTCTTTCCACCTAGCTAATTAACAGGTGATCAAATGGAGCATGCTAAAATGAGTACCTCAAAACTCCCAAACTTTAAATGCATTCCAAAATTAGGAAGTGCTACACCTGCATGCTTGTTCACAGTGGAATTCCAGTTTGAAGACTAAAAGAACCTCTTTTCCATGGAGATAAAAATAAGAAAATAGTCAATTTAGGCAAAACCATTTTTAACTTCTCAGATTTAACATGGGGGGGGTGGTTGTGCACTGAACTCCATCTGTCTGTCTGTTTGTTACATGTCACAAAACCAGTAGCACCCCTCACCCCTAACTGTCACAGGACTGATCTCCACCCCTGACAGTTGCAGCACTGTCCCCAACAGTAACAGCACTGATCATCCACCCCCAGCAGTCACAGCACAGATCCCCATTCCTTCACTATCATAGCATTGACCCCCTGCTCACAGCATTCACAGCACTGACCCCATACCCAATAGTCACAGCATTGAACCTCACTCCCAGTCCCATCAGTCAAAGTACTGACCCCCACCCCTAGCAGTCACAAGACTGAACTCCACCCCTGACGGCCACAGCACTGTCCTGAGCAGGAGCAGCACTGACCACCCACCCCAAGAGTAATAGCACTGATCCACATCCCCCATCAGTCACAAAACTAACCCCTTCCTCCCAGTGGTCATATAAATACATTCCCTGTTACACCACTGCCCCCCCAGCCAGCAGTTACAGCACTGACAACCCAACCCTGACAGTCACAGCATTGATTCCCATGCCTGACAGTCACAGTACTGCATTCTCTCATCCGATATACACAGGACTTACCCTCCAGACCTGTTATTCACAGGCTTGATGTCCCTTCTGACAATCACTGCAGTTGCCACCCATCCTCAGCAGTCACAGCACTGACCCCAAACCAGACATTTACAGCACTGCCCTGACAGTCACATGACTAACCCTCCCTACAGTCACAGCACTGCCCCCACCCCCAACAGTAAGAGCACTGACCCCTACCACTGACAGTAACAGCACTGATCCCCCCTTCCTAATGGACACTGTCCCCCAACCCGACAGTCACAGCACTTCCTCCCATCCTGACAGTCACAGAACTGCTCCCCCACAGTCACATAAATGTTTCCCCTAACAGTCACAGTGCCAGTCACCCACCCCTGATAGTCCCAGCATTGACCCCCACCCCAACAGTTACAGTACTGACAACCAACCC
The DNA here is from genome assembly GCA_016271365.2 of Neoceratodus forsteri. Classification (NCBI taxonomy): domain Eukaryota; kingdom Metazoa; phylum Chordata; order Ceratodontiformes; family Ceratodontidae; genus Neoceratodus; species Neoceratodus forsteri. Next base: position 93,865,830 of record CM028136.1, read on the forward strand.
CGACAGTCACAGCACTGAGACTCAACCCTGACATTCACAGCACTGCCCCTGACAGTCACATGACCACCCCTCATCACAGTCACAGCACTGCCCCCCACTTCCAACAGTAACAGCACTGAACCCTAACACTGACAGTCACAGCACTGCCTCCCCAACCCCAACAGAACAGCACTTTTATTACCACTGAACCTGCGGCCCCAACCCCAACAGTAGTAACAGCATTGACCCCAACACTGAGTCACATTACTGCTGCCCCAACCTCAGGAGTAACAGCACTGACCCCACCACTGACAGCCGCACTCACTGCCCCCACTCTCCAACAGTAACTGCACTGACCCCTCAACACTGACAGTCACATCACTGCCGCCTCAACCCCAACAGTACAGTACTGACCCCCACCACTGTCAGTCACAACACTGACCCCCCACCTCACAGTACACACTGTTCCTCCACCCTCAACAGTCACAGCACTGCCTCCCCACTTCCAACAGAAACAGCACTGATCCCTACCACTGACAGGTACAACACTGACCCCCCCACCTCACAATGGACACTGCCCCTCACCCTCAACAGTCACAGAACTGACCCCCAGTCACTGTGCAGATCCCTCTCCCACTCAATCATAGCAGTGGCCCCACCATCACCTCCCAGCCACAGCACTAACCCAACTCCTAACAGTCACTCCTTGATCACCTATATCTCTGCCCTCTCTCATTCAGATGAACTATATATCCTAGGTGATTTTAACCTAAACTGGCTGTCCGCTAAATCTGACAAGATACGCAATGAAATCGGAGCCCTAAACCTCTCACAGCTGATCACCAAATCCACCCGCCCAAACCATAAGACTCTAAACCACTCATTGATTGACTGGGCAATCACCTCCCACCCTCACAGAGTAATCAAATCAGGTATCCTTCCCGACACCCTCAGTGGCCATAACCCAATCTTTTTAGTCAGAAAAGTCCACAGGCCTAAAGCACCACACAAAACCTTACAACTACAGTCCTTTAACTCTCTGAACATAGAACCTGTACTGCAAAACCTCACCCTCTCTGACTGGTCACCCCTAGTTTGTGCTTCGATGGTGGACCAGGCCCTTACCTATTTCAAAGGACTATTGCTAAATACTTGGGATTCTTTCACCCAACTTAAAACATCCAGCGTAAGGGAAAATCACCTTCCTTTGATTACCCCCAAACTTATAGCCTGCCACAGGGCATGTGATCATGCTTTGAAGCTCCATAAATCAACCCAGTCCCCTAGCGACTTCACATCATACTGTATGCTCTGAAACACCTTCACTAAGGCTACGAAATTAGCAAAGTCCAGATACTTCAAATTGGCCATCCTGTCTAACATAAACACTCCTTCAGAATTCTGGAAGGTAGTCCATACCCTTTTCACTCCCCTATCCCACCCTCCTGCCCTGGTCCTTAAGATAAATAACACCCCGGTGGATGATCCTAGCACAGTGGCAGCAGCTTTTAACTCCTAATACACCTCATGTGCCGCTGAACTATCGAGGTCCCTTGCTTCCTACCCTGCTTCTCCTACCTTCTCCAACCCCATAACCCCCTTCCTCCTCCTTCCCCTTCCTTTCACTTCTCTACCATCACCACTGATGATGCACTAAAAGCCCTGCTAGCCATCAACCATTCAAAAGGCTCCTCCCCAGATGACCTTGATCCCAAGCTCCTCTTTCTACCAACCACTGCCATTGCCTACCCTCTCTCCTTCATTCTAAACCTCTTCTTTGCTACTGGCTCACTCCCCTCCTCATGGAAGCATGCAATGGTCCTCCCCTGACCCAAAGGTGGGGATCCCTCTTCCCCCAGCAACTATCGCCCCATCTCCCTCCTTCCTACTCTTGCTAAACTCCAGAAACACCTGGTTTTAACTCAACTTACCAAATATCTGTCTGACTCCTCCTTTTTCACCCCATTTCAATCTAGCTTCAGGAAAAATCACTCTACCACCACCTCCCTACTCAGGCTCATTGACTCCTTTCTAACCGTAATGGACAATGGCCTTATCACCTCAGCCATTTTTGTCGACCTAGCCAAGGCATTCAACACTGTCTGCCACACCCTCCTCCTGGACTCTATCTCATCAGCAGGACTATCTTCATCTGCCACTAACTGGCTTAAGGCTTACCTCACTGGTAGAACTCAATTAGCTACAATCTCTGGTGTTTCCCCCCTCCCAATTACCACATGAGTCCCCCAGGGCTCAGTACTTGGGCCCTTGCTTTTCTCAATATTCCTAAATGACTTACCATTAGTTTGCTCTCCCTCCACCTCCTTTCACATGTATGCAGACAATATTTATTTATTTATTTATTTATTGAATAGAATCAGAATTACAATCCTTTGAGTCACAGACTCTTTTGCAAAGGCTCCACGTCAGATACAGGGGGTGGAGGGTAAACAAGTACAGTAATATACATACAGACAAGCATTCTTGACAATACAGTACTGGAGACACAGTCCAGGCATTAACTTAGATAAAAACTGTTGACAGACGTAGGCAGCAGTCTGTAGGTCACTTGAATAGAAAAGACACGAAGGCAATAGAAAAGACATGAAGGCAAAGCTTATTCGTAGGATCTAGAGAGACCCTGTGTCGGAGGAAGGAGGGTACGGGGAAAACAAGCATTGGGCAGGGTTAGCCACAATCACAAATGGCAGATTCAAGAAGTTGAGCTTTGAGGCCTGCTTTGAAATGGTAGATGCTATGGGTCAGAGACAGCGGCAGAGGTAACGTATTGAGCCAAAGTGGGGCATGGTAGTAGAAGGATCTTTGGCCAATGGATGTTCTACAGTGGGGAATAAGAAATGAGGGGTTGGCAGTGAGCCTTGTATTGCGTCTGATGGGGGCAGTGCTGACGATGGGGAGAAGGCGGTGGGGCTTGCTGGAGATGTATCTTTTTGTGAGGATGCAGGTGTGGTACTTTAGCCTTTACAGTTAAGTCAACCAGCTAGAGCATAGAGCTTCACAGGTATGGGTAAGTCTGTCGTGCTGTTAGTGACTAGACGGCAGGCTTTATTCATGGCAATGTTAATGTAACATAGTGTGGTGGGTTCTGCTGAGCCATAGATCACAATCCCGTAGTCAATTAGGGAGAGGATTGCGGAGAAGACTGCAAGCTGCATGGCCTGTGCGGGTAAGCAGTGTTTCAGTCTGTAGAGGATACCTACTCTGGCATTGATAGTGGAAGCGAGGAGTTGAACATGACTATGGTAGGAGAGGGAGGTGTCTAATGTGATGCCCAGATATTTAAAACTATTAACTTGTTCAAGAGAGGCACCTTGTGTGTTTTTGATTAGGAGCACAGCCTAACTGTGAGGGCTTTGGCAGTGTGCAAAGATCATAGCCTTAGTTTTGCTATAGTTGATGATCAGGCGGTGTTCAGTGAACCATGTTTCAAGTTCCCAGAAGAAGCCCTGTAGGGCAAGTTGGAGGGTACTAGGATCTGGGTGTTTCCAGAACAGGACCGCATCATCAGCATAGAGTAGAAGACGACTGCTGCATGCCTTGGGGAGAGAGTTTAAAAAGAGGGTGAAAAGAAGTGGTCCAAGTATAGATCCCTGTGGAACCCCCGAGCAGACTGCTTTGCGGGAGGAGATGGTGGCTTTTATTCTGACTTGTTGAGACCGGCCTGAGAGGTAATCCTTAAACCAGGCCGTAGCCTCAGGGGCCACATTTAGCTTTGGAAGGACACTAAGCAGGAGTTCATGATTGACAGTGTCAAAAGCTTTGGACAAGTCCACATAGATTGCACCAGCGATTGAGCCTTGGTCAAGGGCCTCGTGTATGAACGAGGTGAGTTCCATAGCGAGTGACAGTGCTATGGCCAGTCCGGAAACCATGTTGTTCTTGGCAGAGAAGGTTCTGTTTAGTAAGGTGTTCAGTTATCTGGTCTGATACTATTTTTTCAAGTGCTTTGGAGAGAGGAGGAAGTATTGAAATTGGTCTGTAGTTGATGGCGCTTGCGGGGTCGCCGCTTTTCAAAATGGGGGTGATTGTAGCTCTCTTCCAGCAAGAGAGGAACTGACTGAGGCAAAGCGAGAGGTTGAGAATTTTAGTGAGGTGTAGTAATGAGACATCTAGGGTCAGTCTGATGAGTTTAAGATCAAGGGAGTCATTGCTGTAACGGGTATTGGCAATAGCATTAGCAATGTAGTGTTTTGCCTCGTGGCAGGAGATGACTCTCAGCCTGAAAGGATAGAATTGGCATTATGCGAGATGTCAGGGGTGGGTGGAGGGGAGGGTTGAAGAAATTAGGAGGGAGGATATGGGAGAGATCCGAGAAGCGGAGTTAAGGGCTTCTGCAATAGTGGAAGGATCCTGGGTGAGAGCCCATTAATAGAGAGTTGGGTAGGGAGGGGGAGCAGGATTTCCCACTAAGTTCTTTTATATTTTCCAGAATTTTTACTATCTCCCTAGGACCGAGGTAAGGGCTTGTTGGTAGTATGCTGCCACTCTGCCGTAGCGCTTCTGCAGCACATTTGTTGCGGGCCTCCTGTATAGTTGCCTCATCCTGCATACGCTTGGGAGTCAAGGGCCTTATGCCATAGGTTGTCCCTCTGCTGGAGCAGGTGTAGAAGTGAGGTGTGATCCAGGGTGTGGTTCTGGTTTTCTACTTGCTTCACGTGGGGCATAAATGTCACAGGCCTTATGACGTGAATTATAAAGTGTGAGCTGGGTCTACTGACTGTGAGGTGTAGATGGGGAGCCAGTTGCTGTTGGTGAGATGGGCTTTGAGTTTCATGATACCACCTCTTTTAGCCATCTCTGTAAAGAGATTTGAGGTGGGCAGTAGACATTTTACCAGACCACCAGCAGATCACTGGGAATGGTCACTGATGGTGTCAGGGAGCACCGTAACATGGAGAGGTTCCTAGGCCTGTTGGTGAAGATAAGGTCTAACAGGGTGGATGTCCCAGATCTAATGCTCTGTCTGGTGGGGATGTGGCGAGGCTGGGCAGATCATATGCCATGGCAGTGTCTTTAAAGCTGGATGCGCTGGGGATAGCCAGTTGACATTGAAGTCACCCAATATGATGGACTCACTGTGTTAGGTATGAGAGAGATACTGTGTAGGAGGGAATCAAATGCGGGTTTTTGGTTTCTAGGGGGGATGTAGGCCGAGGTAATGTGAAGCGTTTTTGAACCCAGTCTGAGTTTGACTGTAAGTGCCTGGGTGCCATGGAGTGTTGTGGGGGTTTGAACAACAGTGGCTTGGTGTGAGGATTTAACATATATTGCACAGCCACCCCCTCTCCTGCTGATCCTATCGGTCCGGAATATGGAATAATTTCTGAGGGAGACCACATTGTTGGGAATTTTTTCAGAGAGCCAGGTTTCTGAGAGGGCTAGAATATCTGGTGCATGCTGGGCAACCCAGCCTTGGAGAAGGGTGTGTTTTTTAGGCAGACTGCAAATATTAAGGGTACAGTCTTGTATGCTTCTGGCCCAAGTCCTGCTGAGGTTACAACCAGTTTACAGTTTGATTTTGCCAACATTCAGCTCTGGTTCACTAACCACCACTTCTTTCTTAACACCAAGAAGACTGTCTCCATGACCTTTGGCACTAGGCAGAGACTCTCTAGGCTCCCTGAACTCTCCTCCTTCCACACCCTGAAAGGGACCATTTTGGAGGACACCTCCTCCTTCAGATACCTTGGTGTTCAGCTCGACCAACACCTCAGCTTCACTGGACATATTGACACCATTCTGAAGAAACTGAGTCCGTCCCGAGCTTGGTGCCCTCTGTAGGAACCATAGTAGCATCCCTCCTACGGCTAGGCATGAACTTGTCCAAAAGATGATCCTCCCTAATTTTGACTACTGTGATGTAGTCTGTGGTGCCACTCTCAAATCCTCCCAGACCAGACTAGACACCCTCTTTTACTCTTTCTGCCGCTTTGCCCAAGAAGCACCTGCTTGGACTCATCAATGTGATTTATACCATGCACTGTCTCTCCAAACACTGGCTGGACAAACTCCCAACCTACCTCTCATCCTCATTCATCACCCCTCCCCCTTCCTTTCACTCCCTTAGATCCACTGACACTTACGCATTGTTGATCCCTTGGTGCTTCACCCTTATTGGTCAATCAGGCTTCTCCTATAGCTTCCCCAAAATTTGGAATTCCCTCCCTCCACAAGTTTGTCACTCTCCTCCACCCAGTCCATCAGCTTAGCCCCTCATAACTACTTTTCATCCAGCTGCTTTTGTCACGACCCACTCTAAGCCATGTTTTTATATGTCTAGCCTCACTGCATAGCCTTTATCTTCCCCTACCTACCTTCCCTTCCCTACAATTTATCTAAAGCCCCCCATGCCCGCTAGCAGGATTTCTCAGCATCCTGAAGGGGTCTCTTTATTACTCCTCTTCTTCTTATCTATCATTCCTCCCCTCTAATTCTGTATGGGCCCACCTGACTTTGGATTCTCCCTTCCCCCTCCTTCCTTCCTCACATTTTCTCCCTCTCTCTACCCCCTCTGTGCACTTAAGAAACCAGTGACACCTTGCAATTATGCATATTGTCTCTCCTCCCCCCTCCTTGGCTAGCCTCTTACTCCTCCCTAACTCCCTTCCTGCCTCCCCCACCCCTCGCAGGTTTCTCAGCACCCTAGAGGCCCCCCCCCCGTAGGGTAAACAAACAATTATCCTTATGGGCCTCCTATTGGTCTTTCTCACACATTATACTTTATTACTCTTTGCACTTGATTATCTCTAGTTCTCCTTGGGTATTTCCCACCTCTACTGGCATACCTTGCCTCTTTGTAGGGTTCTCAGCATCCTGCAGGGGCCCATGGGTATTGCTTACACCCCACCTCCCAATCCTCCCACCCCTCTTCCCAATTCCCTCCCTTTGCCCCAGCACTTTTACAAAATTTCAACTAAAGTAAATGCACTTACCTTTTCTTCCTAATCTTCCCTACTTTGTTTCTACCAAATTGTCCCTCACTACTAGTTGTGCTAATCTACTTAGACTCTCACCTGTGCTACTTCTCACCCCCGATTTACCCTATACTACCATCCATTCATTTGACTACTGATCTGTTCCCTATATGTAATTGTGGCCTTTTTTACTTAGAATGTATAATTAATTGCCTGCTGCATTCCTTACTGTATGTAATCTGTTGTCTCAAGTACCATGAACGTAATCATTTATCCACTCTATACCTCTCCCACCAGGTCACACCAGGAGATGAGCAATTTGTTCAGTGTGCTTTCCTCGTAAAACATTTCAATACATAAATAAAAAAGTCACAGCACTGACTCCCCACCCCCAGCAGTAACAGCACTGTCCCCCAACCCCAACATTCACAACTCTGACTTCCACCCTGACAGTGACAGCAGTGACCCCCTACCCCAGTCAGGACCCTCATCCCAAACACTGACAGCACTGTCCCCCACCCCTAACAGTCACAGAATTGCCTCCTACCCCAGTTTGGACACTGCCCCTATCCAACAGTCACAGCACTGACCTGCATCCGCAGTCACAGCACTGACCTGCATCTGCAGTCTCAGCACTGACCTGCATCTGCAGTCGCAGCACTGACCTGCATCCACAGTCGCAGCACTGACCTGCATCTGCAGTCGCAGCACTGACCTGCATCTGCAGTCGCAGCACTGACCTGCATCCGCAGTCACAGCATTGACCTGCATCTGGCAGTCACAGCACTGACTTGCATCCAACAGTCACAGCGCTGACCTGCATCCAACAGTCACAGCACTGACCTGCATCCGACAGTCACAGCACTGACCTGCATCTGACAGTCACAGCACTGACCTGCATCCAACAGTCACAGCACTAACCTGCATCCGACAGTCACAGCACTGACCTGCATCCGCAGTCACAGCACTGACCTGCATCCACAGTCACGGCACTAATCTGCATCCACAGTCGCAGCACTGACCTGTATCACCAATTGACACAGCACTCAACCCCCAACCCCCACTGAGAGTACAGACCCCCCACCCCTGCCAAGTCACAGCACTGACTACACCCAACAGTTAAAGCACTGACCCCCACCCGCAACAGTGACAGCCTTGACCCCCCCACTGACAGTCACAGCTTTTACCCCTACCCAATAGTCACAGCACTTACCTTCCACTTTCAATAGTCACAGTATTGACTCCCATCTCTGAACAGTCACAGCACTGACCCCCATGCCCAACAGTCAAAACACTAACCCCCACCTCAAGCAATCACAGGACTGACCCCAACTCCCAGTCAAAGCACTGACCCCCATCCCAAACAGTGACAGCACTGATCCCCTACTCCCAACAGTCACAGCACTGACCCCCCCACTCCCAACAATCAGAGCACACCCTCCACCCCAATAGTCCAAGCAGTGATCCCACCCTAAACAGTTAGAGCACTGACCCCCAACCTTAGTCTGAACACTACCCCACCCCCAACAGTCACAGCACTGACCCCTACTCCAACAGTCAAAGCACTGAACCCCCAGCCCCAGTCTGGATACTTCCCCACCTCCAACAGCCAGGCCACTGACCCTCCACGCCCAACAGTTAAGCTGCAACCCACCACCACAGACAGTCACAGGACTGAACACCCCACGGTCACAGCAATGTCCCCCCAACAGTCACAGCACTGACCACCAACCCCCCACATACACAGCACTGACCCAAAAACCCTGACAGTCACAGCACAGACCCTCACCCAAACAGTCACAGGACTGACACCCCTCAACTGTCACAGCCCTGCCCACACCTGACAGTAACAACACTGACCCCCACCCCTGACAGTCACAGCACTGACCCCAAACCATTGACTGGACACTGACCATCACACACAGCAGTCACAGTACTGCTACACAACCCCAACAGTCACAGCACTGACCCCACCCCAGTCTGGACACTGGCTCCAGCCAACAGTCACAGCACTGACCTCCCTCTCCAGCAGTCACAGCACTCAACCCACCCACAACATTCACAGCACTGACCACTATGGCCCAGTCACAGCACTGACCCCTACCCCAACATTCACAGCACTGACTCCCCAACCCCAATAGTTAGAGCACTGACACCCTACCTTCAGTCACAACAGTGATCCACAGCAGTCACAGCACTGTCCCTTACCGACAACAGTCACAGAACTGACCCCAACCCTGTTCTTGACACTTCCCTACCCCAGCTTTTACAGCACTGACCCTCACCCCCAACAGGCACAACAATGACCCAATGACCACCCACCCAGCAGTCATAGTACTGACCCCCCACCCACAATAGTCACAGCACTGATCCCCAATCCAGACAGTCACAGCACTGCACCCCACTTCCAACAGCCACAGCACTGACCCCTACCACCGACAGTCACAGCACTTCCCCCATGACTAATACCCTACCACACCAATCTGGACACTTCCCCCACCCACAAAAGTCACAGCCTGATCCCCACCCCAGTCTAGATTCTGCCCCAACCCAAGAGTCACAGCACTGACCCCCCACCAACTTACAGCACTGACCCCCAATCCAAACACAACACTACAGATTGGCAATTTTGTTTCTTCTGGCAGAGGAATTCTGGCAAAATGCTGATTTCACTTCTGCAAAATTTTGCAGAATATCTGTGAAAATGTCACAACATTTTACCAAAATGGTTTGTCTAATTTACAAACTGTGCATCCAAATTGTACCAAATTTGGCATATTGACTGTCCCAGTGCCTGTACAGAAGTTTGCCAAGTTTCAGATCTCTAGCTGTAAAAATGACTAATGTATACGCCTCCAAACATTCAGAAATCTTAAAATTATGGTTAACAACTATGTCAACTAAACCTGTTTGTGCAAATTGCATCAAATTTTGTATGGTGGTATTACCCATGCTCATACATGTGTGTGCCAAGTTTCATATCTCTAACTCATTGGTTCTCATTCTTTGCCATGGTAAGCCTCTCCAAGTTATGGAAAAGCACTTAAGCTTCCCCCAAATGTTAAAATAGTATACTTTGCACAGTACATTATGAATAACGTGGAACTCCTTTGAATAGCTGGCTCTCATTTTATTCAGTTTATTATAAAACTGAAATTAGCCTTGTCTTGGTATACCTTTCCTGGTCACTGATATGTAAATAAATATATAAATTCACCTACTATTATCCTCTTTCAGTTTGCTTCATCCCTTCACTCAAAATATATAAAAACTCAACATTTAAATGCAGTACTTTTTCAGACTTGCTTAAGCCTCCCCTTGAACTGGTTGGAGCCTCCCCAAGGAGGTTGGCCTCAACATTTGAGAAACCCTGCTCTAGTTTTAAAGGTGACTGAAGTATAAGCCTACAAACTTTCAGAAATTTTAAAATTACATTTTACCATTACATAAACTGCTGAATTTTAAGCCCCAATAAATTTAAAGCTACAGAACAGAATGTTACCAATGTTGTTAAGTTCATTAACCCTGAATATTAGGCTTTACGGTAACCACCATGATCCAGCATCAGAACATCATGCTGCCATGCTGATAACCCGAGTTTGGAAGTGAGCCCCTTGAATTTGTGCCAGGAGGCAGGTCATAGCTAAACCTTACAATCTCTATTTTGCAGTTTTTATGAATCTTCCAAGAAAGTATGCATCTAAGTTTTCTATTATCTAGCTCAAAGGTGTCTAGTTTCTAAGCATAGAAATATTTTCAGAAATGTTCACATGAATATTAAATTGCTAGACTTTGAGCCTCTATAATGTCCCCCACCTTTCATCTAAATCTCATGAAACTTGTCAAGCCTTTAGAGGGCCTATCCCAGACAATACACATGCATGCTAAATTTCAGGCACCCAACTTTAACATGGATCAAGTTATGGACAATTAATGAATTTCAGAAAATTACAAAAAAATTGCTAAATTTCATGAAAATTCATGGAATTTCATGAAAATGCTGTGAATTTGGAATTTGCTAATTTCACTCACCTCTGCACAGCACTGATCCCCCATCAAGTCACACCACTATCCCCACAAACCTAATAGTCACAGCACTGCCCCCACACCCAATCTTCACAGCACTGATCTCCCACACCCAATAGTCATAGCACTGATCCTCCAACAGTCAAAGAACTAATCCCTGACCCCTAAGAGTCACAGCACTGACCCCACAACTCCCAATAGTGACAACACTATTCCCACCTAGCAGTCAGAGCACTGACATCATCACCCAGCAGACACAGTACTGACCTACACCCTTGAAAGCCACAGAATTGCCCCAACCCACAACCATAGCACTGCCCCCACCTCAACAGTAACAGCTCTTCCCCACCCCCAAAAGTCACAGTACTGAGCAGCCACCCTCAAGTTACAGCATTGATCCCCACCCTCAACAGTCACAGCATCGATACCCCACCCTAGCACTCACAGCACTGTCCCCAAACCCATTTACAGCCCTGATGCCCACCCCAGCAATCACAACACTGACCTTTCAATATGCACAGCACTGACCTCCCTTGCCCATTAGTCACAGGTTTGACCCCCACCCATGACAGTCATAGCACTGGTCCCCCCATAAACAGTAACAGCACTGCCCCCCCACCCACAATGTGGACACTGCACACTGCCCTCTACACATTAGTCACAGTACTGACTTTTAACCCCAGCTGTCACAGCATGCCGCCACCCAGTCACAGCACTGTTCACAAAACCGTTCACGGCACTGTACCCCCACCACCAACAGTCACAGCACTGCCTGCACCCCTAATAATCACAGCACTGGCCCCTCATCTTGACAGTCACAGCACTGACACCCACCTCCAACAGTCACAGCACTGCCCCAAAACAGTCACAGCACTGACTTCCCCTAACAGTCGCAGCACTGACCTCCCCACCCTCAGTGTGAACACATTCCCCTCACCCAAGAGTCACAGCACTGACCCTCCACCACAACAGTCACAGGACAGCCCCCACCCCAAGAGTCACAACACTGACCACAACCCCCATTAGAAGCAGCACTAAATCCCCACTGCCAACAGTCAAAAAACGGACCCCAACCCCAGTCTAGACACTGCTCCCACCAAACAGTCACAGCACTGATCCCCCACCCCAACATTTACAGTACTGCCTTCCACCCCGACAGTCACAGCACAGACTCCCAACCTGAGTCTGGACACTGCCACTCAAACTGTCACAGCACTGACCCACCCACCCACCATCAACAGCCGCAGCATGACCCCTCACCCTGACAGTCAAAGCACTGCCCCCCCCATCCCTGACAATCACAGCCATGACTCCACCCTGACAGTCACAATACTGACCCCCATATCCCAGTCTGGACCCTGCTCCCCCCCACCAAACAGTCACAGCATTAACTCCCAACCCCCAGCAGTCACAGCATTTATTCCAAAAATAGGACCGGGTGCCTTTGTTTAATAACATATATGAATAAGTTTACAAAAAACAATTACTCTACTATTTTGGCACTGCAATTCTGTCCCATGCAGCAGAAGTGACATAATAAACTCTTTACAATCTTATTTTTGTAATAAACACATTGCCAGAAAGGACTCATAACTTACAGTTTTCGTACAGTAGTTACTCTGAGAAACTCATTTTGTTCCTTTAAAAAGCACCAATAAGTACCAGTGCAACTGGTTTCTTAGTCAAGCCATAGTCACAATCATCCAGCACTAGGTGACTGGGGGTGGCTGGCCAAAAGCTACATAACTATATTGACCATAGCAGTGGTGGGGGCATGGAGCAGTGCCATACCCAGCTCAGCAGAACTCCCATGAGCATAGGGACTTCAGTAACCACTATTACAACTCGTACTCTCTGTACCTAAATAGGACTGCCTACCCAGGCCAGGGTTATGTGCTCAGCTCCCTCCATAACAGTAGCAGTCTGCTGACCAGGGTGATCTCCAACAGCAATTCACCCCTGATTGATCCCCCTGTAACCAGCTCAGCAAATTTCCCATGAGCATGGCGGCTTCAGCAACCACCAGTACAACACCATACCCATAGGGCATCACAGACCGGCTATGGAAAGGATAGAAATAGTCCCAGAGGTAGAAGGGGAAACATATATGTTAAGCAAATGGGGGAGATGCAACATATTCCAGACATGAGGGAGGAGAGCATGATTGGAGAGAAACTGGGAGACAAGGAGGTGGAAGAGGAGCCCCCCTTCAGCAGGGGGGTCAGTACCAAGGATGGGGCCCTAGCTAAAGGGGACCCACAGAGAGCCTCTGGAGGCAGGGGTACTATTACAAGGGGGGAGGATGGTGGTGCGGGGAAGGGAAACCATCATGGCCAGGATAAATGGTTCGGATAAGAGAGGGTTAACGGGGACACCTATTCAGAGGGGGTTTGAGTTAAGTGGGCAAAATAGCAAGGGAGGCAGAAAGGGGAGGGTGACAAGAGGGGTCTCTAATAAGGCAGGAAGACTCCCATGGAATTGAGATCATGAATAAAGTGGGGGAAGGAGTGCTGAGAGGGCATAGTGGAGGTAACCATAAGGATGATGGCGGTGTTAAGGTTCTGTTATTGGGAGACTCAATGATTAGGGGTATCCAGTGGGAGGGACAGGGGGATGGATGCCATAGCCAGGTGAAGGTAGTGAGTATCTCTGGGCTGACAGTGCACAGAGCCAAGTTCATGGTGTATGAAATGGTTAGGGATTGTGGAGGAAACCGGATTTCCTTGCATTTGGGAACTAATGATCTAGAGGGAAATAGCTTTTGAAATCCAAGCAAGGTTCCAAGAACTTGCCAGAGTCTGTAGGGATAATGGATGCAACATTTTTCGGAGATATTGCCAGTACCAAAGGGCCCAGTGGAGAAAAATGAAGCTCACAGAGGTTAATGACTGGCTCAGGAAGTGGGAGAAGAGGGTGGGTTGAAAGGGAACTGGAATGGAGTTTGGGAGGATAGGACTATATGCCAAGACAGGTTTCATCTTGCCCCATTAGGGAAGGAAGTCTCATAAACAGGGATGGCTGACTACATACAAGAAAGGTGGGGTTTAAACTTGTGAGGTGGGGAAGGGTTAAGGGAGGGGCTGACCAGAAGCCCTCTCCTCCAGATGAGGGGAGTAGCCTTCAAGCCCAAGGGGGGGAGGGGAGAAACAGACTGGGGGTGGAGGTTTCAGGAGGAGCAGAGGGAGGATGGAAGTATAAGGAATCTGGGTGGGGTCTGACAAAGAGGATCAGGGATAAGGGTGGGATTGGTGTTGTAAATGCCAGGAGCTTGGGAAACAAGTTGCCAGAGTTCCAGCCCATGCTGTTCGGGGTGATGTGGAGCGTCACGGAGACGTACCACCAAAACCATGACTGGGACCTAAACGTATGGGTATACACAATGCTTAGGAAGGATAGAAAGGAGGGTAGAGGGGTGGAGTAGCTATGGTCATTAGAGATGACATAGAAATTGCTAGGGTAGAAGGAGGCAGAGGGAACGTGAGTCCTTATGGGTCACCTACGATCCCAACAGGAGATAAAGTCAAGCTGGTGTAGTATATAGGCCCCCGGATGAGTGATGTTCTAGAGGATGGTTTGCTGGACAACATCATTGCTCATGTGGACCAAAAGGGAAGGAGTGGTGTCGATGGGGCCCTTAATATGCCAGGTACAAACTGGGAACCATGTCCTCTAAGGTGGCCAAGGAGCAGAGGCTGCTGGATGGTCCAGGATGTGTTCTTAAGACAGCATGTGATGGAGCCCACAAGGGAGGGCATGTCCTGGATGTGGTTCTGGCAGATGGGGATCTGGTAAGGGATATGGTTGTACAGGACCCCCTGACTGGGAGCGACCACAATACTGTCTGGTTTCAAATAAGCATGGGGGAAGGGGGTGAGATCTAGGACACTGGCAGTGGACTTCAGGGGGGCAGACTTTATGGGCATGAGAAATATTCTCAAGGATCACTTGAAGGGGATTACCTCAATGACAAGTGTGGAAAGGAGATGGGAGGTCATAAAACAGGGACTTCATGAGGCAGTCAGGATCTGCGCTAAGTTGAAACGTAGGAGCAAGGTCACATAAACCATGCTGGTGGTCCAGTGAGGTACAGGTAGCAGTCAGAGAAAAGAAGGCGGCCTACAAAAAATATAAAACAACAAAAGGGGATAGGGATAAGGAAATGTACCAGCTTGCATCTAGAAAAGTCACCCTTATGGTGAGGGGAGCAAAGTCCAGTAAAGAGCAGCGGCTGGCACAGGGGATACATGGAGGGGAAAAGGGGTTCTTCTGGTACATTGGGGAGTAAAGAAAAACTAAGGGCCAACTCAGCAGATTGAGATCAGAAGGAGGGTGGGTGGAAGAGGCGAGGGACCAGGCAGAGGTATTTAATGAGCACTTTGCCTCTGTGTTCACTAGGGAGGGGGATGGGATATCTACAAAGCAAGGCACGAAGGGGATAGAAGCTGCAGTAAGTGGGATCAGGGGAGCAACAGAAATGGAGCAAGAGGGAGGGAGAGGTACCCCAGGGGTGTCACATCTGGGTAAGGATAAAAAGGACAGTAAGGTGGAGGGGACGGATGATGCTATCTCCACCAAAAGGTTGTGGTTAGCCCTCAAGGCCCTAAAGAAAGACAAATCTCCTGGGCCGGATGGCATTCATCCGAGAGTACTATGGGAATTGGCGGACATACTGGCTGCACCCCTGGCGGAGCTTTTCAACAGGTCACTTGAGACAGGAGGGTATCTAGATTAGGCCAGAGGCACATGGTAGTGCCAATCCATAAAGGGGGTCGAGGGAAGTACCAGGGTAACTATAGACCCATCAGTTTGACCGGTGGTGGGAAAAATTAATGGAGAGTATACTAAAGGAACGATTGGGGTGTATTTGGGAGGAGGTGGAGGTCTGGATAGTCAGCAACATGGGTTTGTGCCAGGTAGACTTGTCAAACCAATCTTGTGGAGTTCTATGAATGGGTAACATCAGAACTGGACATGGGGTAAGCCTGTGGATGTCTTATTCTTGGACTTCAGCAAGGCATTTGACTCTGTCCCCACAATGGTCTGGTGGAGAAACTGATGGGGTTAGAGTAGGCCTTTGATGGTCAGATGGATTGAAAACTGGCTAGCTGGATGCACCCAGAGAGTAGTGGTCTGTGGGAGCTCTCAACCCTAGAGAGGTTGGTAGTGGGTACCTGAGGGCTCGGGTCCTGGGTCCGATTCTGTTAATGCATACATATCGGACATCAGGAGGGTATAGGTGAAATGAGTCTGTTTTGCGGATGACTCCAAGATGGGAGCAGTAGTTGAGGGAGAAGAGGGAGGTTGGCCCTGCAAGGACCTGGACACCCTGGAAAGCTGGGCTCACACATGGAAATTTCAATATCACCAAGTGCAAGGTGTTGCATCTTGGTTGGGAAACCCTAAACACAGGTACACCCTGGGAGGGAGGCCTGGAGGCCTCAATAGGGGAAAAGACCTAGGGGTCATGGTGGATGCATGTATGAATAACTCTGAGCAGTGCAGGAGAGCGTATGAGCAAGGCAAACAGGATGTTGGGATGCATCGTTAGGGGATCACCTCTAGGAGCAAGGAAGTGATTCTGCGCCACACAATGGACTGGTTAGACCACACCTTGAGTACTGTGTACAGTACTGGAGACCACACTTGAAGAGGGACATACAGCTCCTGGAGAGGGTACAGAGGAGGGCAACAAAGATGATACGAGGGCTAGGGATTTGACGATGAGGACAGACTTGAGGAGCCTCTGCCTGTTTTCACTGGAGGAGAGGAGAGATGGGGACATGATTGAGGTCTTCAAGTACCTCAAGGAATAAATAGGGTAAACATGGAGGGGATCTTTAGACTAAAGCAGGGAGGTATCACCAGAGGGCATGGTTTGAAGTTGGAAGGGGGAGAGGGGAAAAGAGGAGGAGGTTTTTCACTGAGAGGGTGGTGGACCCTTGGAATGCACTGCCTGGTGAGCTGGTTCAGAGATCCACAGTGGAGGGCTTCAAGAGAGGGTGGGACAGACACAGAAAGTGGATGTATCAGATGATGGCCTGTCCCAGGGGGGTGGGGATGGATGATAGAGGTTTCTGGAGCACAAGGGATGGGAGGGTCTCAGCACCCAACTAAGGATCTAAGGTTTGAGCAGACTCGATAGACCATAAGGCCTAATCTGCTGGCAAATAGTATGTAGTATGTAAGTAACTCATACTCTCCACACCTGAAGAGGACTGCCAAACAGAGCCAGGGCTATGTGCTCAGCTCCCCATGGAACAGCAGCAGTCAGCCAGCCAGGGTGCTCTCTTACAGCAAGTCACCCATGATTGATTCCTCCATACTGAACTCAGCAGAACTTCCATGAGCACAGCGGCTTCAGCAACCACCAGTACAACTCGTACTCTCCATACCTGAACAGGAGTGCCTACCTGGGCCACAGCTATGTGCTCATCTCTTCATGGAACAGCAGCAACACACTGGCCAGGGCCCAGCTGACAGCAAGCTGCCCCAGATCCCCTCAGACACACCACACACACACACACACACACACACACACACAAAGATGAGCGTAGCAGTAAAATCTCAAAAAGCAAAAAAGTCAGCGTTCGACTCAGTCAGTTGACGTGTGATAGTAGCAAAAGAAAGTAAGAACGTGTGTGCTGCATCCTACACCTGCATCCATTCCCTGTCTTGTGCTAGCAGTGATGATGATCACTGGTGGCTAGCAAAAGCTGGTGAGTGGGTGCGCATGGCAGAAAAGTACAACCCCACCAAATAAAAACACAGAAAAACTTCTCTTCCCAAACAGATCTGCATGGTGCTGTATCTGTACTTGCTGCACATCGATTGAATGAGTCAGAGACTCTTTTTTTTTTTGTCCATGTCTTTGCTAGTTCAAGACTGAGTAAGGATGTGGGTTGGAGTTGCTTGAACTTGCAGGCACCAGAACTAGCACAAGTGGGAGAGAGGGGGCAGGTGCCAAAAAGTTGTATCACCCCCTCAAAAAAGTACATCACTCCCTCAAAAGCATACTTCACCCCACTCCCACACTCAACAGACAAGCAGAGAAAGCAACTATGGCAACTGCCCCATCGGACCCTGTCCTGACATGACAGCATGGTTTAAAAAAATAAAAAAATGTACCATCTACCCAACTTAAATCTTCTGACTGCAATTTTGTTGACTGATCACCCACACTCTAAATTCAGTACTACTCCAAATGTCTGCTGCTGGAGAAGTAAGGCCAGTGAAGGACAGGCATATCAATACACCAATACAAATCCATACAGAGTTAATGGAGCAAATCTGGGCAAATCACATAACTGATTTTTTGCCGGGGTGTCAATGGAGAATAGTTCCCTACACACTCCCCTGGTCAGAAAATCTGAAACACAAAATAGTTACACCAATGATAATAGGCTCCAAACTTCATCTGGAGCCAGATATTGAAAAG
This sequence comes from Neoceratodus forsteri, assembly GCA_016271365.2. Taxonomy (NCBI): domain Eukaryota; kingdom Metazoa; phylum Chordata; order Ceratodontiformes; family Ceratodontidae; genus Neoceratodus; species Neoceratodus forsteri. The sequence continues at coordinate 93,884,205 of CM028136.1, forward strand.
TTAGCCGGTGCACTAAGTGGTGTTTGCCTGCATTAACTGGGTTTTGTGCCTAATTCGTGGGTGTGGTCTATATTCAGTTAACCCCACAATGTGGGCAAAACCCATTAGCACTGGAGTGCTAATTTACCGCTGTGCCCATGCAACAGAGGGGGTCCTCCTCTGCATACGGGCACAGTGGCAAATTCAGAGGTTTGCACAGGCAATAAATACCACCTGAATGGATGCAAGTTGCCACATTTGCAAACCCAGACTTAACAGGGTGCAAGGCTTTGGTGATGGGCAGTGGTACTACAGCCACTAGCTCCCCACCCTCTGAACCCTATTCCATGTAAATAATGGAAATTCTGGTGTCCAATAGCATCCCCCCACCCTCTGATTTCCAGGACCAGTAATGGTAATGATATCCCTGGAGTCCATTGGCACCCCACCCTCCTATCACCTGCTGCCATAGTATAAAAGTTTTCCCTAGTGTCTAGTGGCTCCCTCACCCTCTGATCACCCATCGACATAGAAGTAATAAATTCCCTGGTGTCTACTGGCACTGTCCACCCTCTGATCACTCACCACCATCATGTGAGTGATGTCTCTGGTGGCTTGTGGCACCCCCCCACACACCGATCGCCTGCCCCTGCAGCTGAATTGATGTCCTTGATCTCTAGTGGTACCCCCCAACTACTGATCAACCATCCCTGAGACACTGTACTTGATACTGTACTTGGTAATGAGACAGAAGAAGACTATAGCCCATCCAGTCTGTCTCCCACCTCAGTGGGGCCACTTTGTTTGGTCCGTACTTAGTAGAACATCATCTAGTCTTTTTTGTATATTTTTTTTGTATATGGGCTGGCAGTATAGCCTAGAGGTTAGAGGAATGAGGTGTAAACGAGCTTGATACATCCAGCAGAACAGACCTGAGTTTGCTTCTCACAACCTCCACTTGCATACTGTGTGACTCTGAACAAGTCACTTAGCTGCCCAGTGCTCCCAGGTCATCCCTGAAAACAAGCACTTGTGCCTAGTGGGCCTTACCCAGTTACCAAAGACTAAAATAAAAAAATAAAAAACCAAAAATTATATTTTAAAGGAGTTTATAGACACCACCTCCCTTGGTATGCCATTCCACATCTTCTCTGCTCTCTGTGTGAAAAAAATCCTCCTAGTATTTTTCCTGGAGAGTGACAGTTTTATTTGTTGGCTGTGAACGGGACAGCCAGTTTGATTGAGACAATAAGGTACAATGATATTCATTCCACCTAGTCTTTAGGATAAACCATAAAATCTGTTAATAAATAGTGTTTGCTGGAAGATTTGAAACATTGGCATGACGGTGGATAGTATTACCATAGTCAAGTGTGAGAAGAATGGCTTGCGCAATAATGTGTTTATGATCCAAAATTGGCAGACAGAGCCTGGAGCGGTTTAAGGGACCTAGTCATTGATGAACCTTTGAGATGGTTTTATCAATACAGGATTTGAAAGTTAGGGATGAGTCAAATGTAAGACCAAGATATTTGAATTCACTTACAAGCTTGAGGGGGTTATTGTTTAAAATAATAGAAAAGAAAGGGTTTGCCAGGGACACAGCAGACTGAGACCCAAACAGCATGGTTTGAGTCTTTTTGCTATTTTAGAATAGAAGAGTATTAGAAAACCAGTGCATGATTTTATCTAGATCATCCAAGTCTAGTGTTACTCCCCCACCAGCTAATCACCCATCCCAGACACTGCATCCATTTCAAGGATGCCTTGTGGTACCCCCTGCCTGCCTATCATCCATCCCTGAGGTTGTATCACTTTCCCTGGTGTTCAGTGGTACTTCCTGGCTGCCAATCACATGTCCCTGATGTTGTATCAATTTCTCTGGTGTCTAGTGGTCCTTCCCTGGTGTCTAGTGGTGCACTGCCACCCACTGAGTACCCGTTCTGTGCCCCCTTGGAGACCCCCTCACCACTGGCACCATGCACACTACCCAGCCAACCCCCCGTGCCTCTGAAGAAGGGGCCATGCGGCCATCCCCATATGATGACTGACACAGCCCTTCTCTCACCTCATCGTCTGGCTGCCATATGGGATGGCAGGGAGCATATTTACACTATACAGTAAACTGTAGGCATGCTTCCTGTTATCCCATATTGTGGCTAGCTGGGGAGGTGAGAAGAGGGCTGTGCGAGTTGTTGTATAGGGATCGCCGCAATGCCCCTTCCTCAGAGGTATGGGGTGGGGGTTTGGCTGGGTGTTGTGTGTAGTGCTGGAGATGCAGGGAGCCTCATAGGAGGCTCCAGAATGGGTGCTTAGCAGGCGGGGGTACCACTAGAAACCAGGGAAATCTATATGACTTCAGGGATGGGTGATCAGTGGGTGGGGGGTTGTCACTAGACACTTGAAACATCTGTATGAATATGGCAGCAGGCAATCAGAGGGTGGGGAATGCCTCTGCACACCAGGAAAACTGGTAACATTACTGCAGTAGGTGATCGGAGGGTGGGGAAGCCACTAGACACCAAGGAAAGCACTACAAGTACAGGAACAGGTGCTTGAGGGGGTGCCACTGAACACCAGGGAGTACATTTACATGAGGTGACAGGCACTCGGGTTGTGGGGGGGTCACTCACCACCATACCTGACATGGCGGGCAGCCACAGAAGAGGCACAAACCTGCCACCAATTCTTATGCAAATGAGCCCATAATGGGCATGCCTATGGCCCCTTAGCATCTTGTAGTCCCAATGGGCTCATTTGCAGTTTCTGGCTGAATATCGCACCTTGGGCTCCTGGTGCTATCAGGTCTTGGGGTGCAGTTCCCTGAATTTCCCTATAGGCTGCATACAGTTCATATCCATGTCAGGACAGTGCTACATAACCTAGTGCTGCACCAACATAGTGTTACATACATCCGGATAGTGCCAGTGTACTATCTAACTGAATAAAGCAACCTCAGAGTTGGGCACAAGGGCAAGTGTAAAGCAAACGTTTGTGCTCTGCTTTTGCTCATATTTGAATATGGGGCCTTTGGTGTCTACACATCCTTATATATACTTCCTCAGATCTATTGCACTAACTCTCCTTCTTTGGTTATAAGTATGGATGTCTAAAAGGTATTTGAACTGGTCTCTTGTTTTTTATGTATGAGGCTCTTCAGAGTTTTAGATTCCCTGATGCCTTTATTGGGTTAATATCAAAGTTGTACACCAAAACAAATATATATATACTAAAGTTAATAGGCATATATCCTCCCCATTCCAATTACAAAGAGAAACCAAGCAGGACTGTCCTCTAACATCACTGACATTTGCAATTAAATAGAACCTTCAGCTCAAGTGATTAGGGAAAATAAATAAGTTAAGGGAATAGATCTGAAAGGGAAGGAGTTCTTCATAACATCGTATGCAGACAATGTGATATTTTTCTGGCACGTTCAGACACATCCTTACCGCCTGCATTTATGATATTAAGGGCATTTCAAAGAAATGATGATTTCATACCAGCAACACTAGATCAGGGTTACCAGAAGAGAGCTATCCTGGGGCTGCAATACCCCTTTCAATTTTTTATCAAGGTACTTTTTCAATGATTTGCAGGCCTAAGGTACTAGCATGGACTATCTGACAGGGATAGTCATAGGTACCATCACGTCTGCCACAACCTGTTTAGATTAAATCACCAGTAATGGACACGGGCACTTGCTCAAATTAGATCATCAATTATAGACAAAGGTAAGGTTCCTTGGCTTATGTTGGCCAATTATTGATTCTCACAATTAAACATGGATGCTGGAATCATGTTTTTGTCAGATTAGATTTTATTACAATTCAGTGTATAAAACAAAACTGGTACAATATCCAGTAACTCTTATTACAAACAAATATTAATTACTAATTCAGACATACTAAACCTATATAATAAATTAGTTAATCTATATTAGGTACCATTCTAAAATAATTCTGAGAACATGACCACTTGGTGCCAACATACAATAAGAACAGGCAAAGAATTAACATATCAGTTACTAAAATGACAAGAGAACATATTTCTGCAACTTGCTAATCTACTTTTCCCTTCTATTTGCAGAGGCATGACAGATCATAGAAGATAAGATAGTATAAGAAGATAGTAATCAGAGCAGAGGAAAATAATTAGACCAAAAAGACCAGATATACCTATTGCAGTTCTAACCAAAGCTATACTATATTATTTGTGTGCAAGTGTAAATCTATTGAGGAGTGCTTCAATAAATGATTTCTTGGAAAATATGATGGTCTACTGTCGATTTAAAAGAGAAATTAGAGTATTTATGTCCCTTGTGGCCCAAAGGAGAAGAACATACAGGTGGTTCCAATTTGGCCATAAAGTTATCTTTTTGCCCTAACATCATGTGAGCTAATCTTTCAAACCTTAGAATCTCCAAGCATTCATTCATTCTTTTGTTCATTCAGTGATGGTGGTGGTGGGGGGTGTTTTCTAGCCAAAGCTTAAGAACAGTGGGCAGGATTCACAAAGCTTTTGAAAGACCCGAAGCTGCGGGCAAACCACTGCACAAGTGGGTTGCCACTTGCAGAGCTGCAGGTTACCCACAGTGGCTGGTATTCACAAAGGTGGAGTCATATTATGACTGGCTCCACGGGTTACGGCCACTTGCGGGTGGTGTCGCCAGGGTGATGGCAGCAGCCACGGGAATGGGCTATGGCTGGTGGAAGCAGCCATAACACCCTCCACAACTGCTGTGGCTGTGAATTACAACCTCCGCAGCTGAAGGCTATTGCAGTCCACAGCAGCAGTTGTGGAGTGGGACTTTGAAATGGAACACTTCATGAATCCTGTCCAGTGTTTTGCTGCAGCTAATATTAGGCAAATTGTATATTTTTAATTCTCAGTCTGATTTTCCTTGTCTTCAAATTGCCCTATAAAACATGTTTCTAGAGTCAGTTTCCCTTGTAACCAGATGACATTACCTAGCAAATGTTCAATACTGTTCCATAATGGTAGTAAAAAGGTACAATCCCAGAACTACCCACATCTGCTGCGGTTAGATGTGGTTCTAATTCCCATTTTGTGCATGTGAGACAGGGTGAAATAAAGATTTTGAAGGGATTTAAACTGCACTATCTTCATGCTAACTAATTTGCATATCTAAAGAAAATGTAGCCACATTTTCACCCAGTTCTGATTCTCTAAGTTCCTGCCCAGTGCTAGTGACCACCATGTAATATTCTCTGTGTCAGAACCTTTTGCGATCTTTAAAAGTAAATGATTAAACCTAGATATTTTAGTACTTAATTGCAAGTATGCAAAAAAGCTGTTTGTATTCTGATTTGTGCTAATGTATTTCTTTATTTGTTTTTGATTACCAGGTACGTGCACTAGACATCAGAAATGCCTGTTTTCAGGTACGGCCCAGGAGGATACAAGGCAAAACAGGAAATTACAAGACAGACAAACACATATTGGTACAGAGAAAATATACAATCACAAAATAGCAAGTGGCTCAATAATACCTAGATCGTACAAAACATTCATAGTATCATTGGGTAAAGCCAAAATATTACAGAACGGGCATTTACAGAGCATGCAATTATAAACAGACAGTCACCTTATGGTGCAGAGAGGTAACAGTAACATATAGTAAGAAGGCTCAAAGAACTAGAAACATACAGCATATTCACAGTATCAGAGGGTATAGTCAAAAATAATACATTCAAGATTACATGTAGAGACATAAGCACAGCAAATAGGGCAGGAGGACTGATTGTATTGGGTATTACGCGAGAAGTGAACAATTAGTCTTGTTCCTTTGAGCACTCGCTCTTTAACGCTATTACTGAGCTAGGTAAAAAAATTCAGAATCAGTGTTTTGTATACACTTTCTGCTTCTTAAAGTTATAAATTGGATAAGCTCATTCTCATCTATCATATCCTTTATTTTGGACAACCCTTTGGTAATCCAGTCTACTCTGTTATACACACGACCTCCTCTAGTAATACCGGGGTTTTCAAAATAAGGTTGAAGTCTGGGCCTAATTAACTTAAGATCAAATAGTTTAGACCATCTTGCAAGAATAGTATTACTGTCTGTAATTATCTAATTTTTTAAGAGTTTTTAATGGTTTTGCAAATATGAAAGAACTTAAGCTGAAGCTCAGAGATTCAGTCCAATCAGTCTCTATTGCTAACCATCCCAAGTTGCCATGTTTGCCATTTTTAGCATCACAGCATTTTGCAATTTGAACTCTTCTACAGGCCAAGCAATAGTAGTATAGATCTGAAACATTCAAGCCCCCATTATCCTTGGATCTAGTCACCTAATTGTACACCATCCTACTTCTTTTATTAGCCCATATGTTTTATGAAATCATGGCTTGGATATCCCCAAAACACTTTTTAGAAATGCTAAAGGGTAGTAACATAAGAATAGTGATTTTGGAAGTATATTAATTTTGATGACTTCTAATCACCCCCAGAAACTTAAAGGTGCATTATTCCATCTAGTCAGGGCATACTGTATATTAGTTTTAATAACGCAAGGTTTTTATTAATTGTTTTGGGGACTGTTTTGATATTTTAATCTTTCTTTCTCCCATACTATTCCACGTTCAGTAGTGTCTTCCTTAACACAGAATCAGTTAAATGATATGAAGGACTATTCCTTATTTAATTTGCAGCTTGAAATTGAGCTGAACTCCCTAATGACATCAAGTTTTTTTTAAACCAGTTTCTGAGGTTCTGAAACCATTATCCGGATGTCATCAACATATAAAGAGAGAACATGTTCTCTGTCCTTTAATACCTTTTTTGCCTTGCTAGGGAGCTGTACAATGGTACCACCACGGCGGGCAGCTGCTTATGTCCACCAAACTTTGCCAGCTTCTGAGGTCATTCAGGCACTTACCTATGCTTTATGTGTCCCGGTGGATCCACAGAGCCAGCCTGGAGACTTCATCCTGCAGTGACCCCCATATTTTTCCTCCTTTTCTCCCTGTTACCCGAGGCCCCAGAATGCAATATGTGCATGGAGGCACACATTCCAACTGCAGCTCCAGTAATGGTCTCTTCCTCCCACCCCCAGCCTAGCACCAGGGCACCTCAACATGGCCTTGCTTCCCCGCCTCCACCAGGAGGCAGGCAAGCACCAAGGAAACCCTCCTCAAGCCACCTGAGGAGGAGAGCTGCTAGTCGGCAGCTCGATTGACTCCTTCACCCTCCCCCCGGCCAACCCTTGACAGCCCGAGCTCGAGACTGAACCTGGGTCGCCAGCGTGGTAAGAGGTGTGGCGTCCAGTGCCTCAACCCTCAGTGCCACTGGGTCATCTTGTCCTTTAATACCGTTGATCTCTGTTTTGGCAGATAATCTCCTGACCAAGGGCTCCAAAGTCAGATTAAATGATAAAGGTGACAGAGGACAACTTTGCCTGATATGTCTTTTTAGGGAGAAGGTGTCTGAGATTTCCCCATTTGTAATGACTGAAGCTATTGAATTATTATACAACAACTTATCCCAGTTAATATACTGTAAATATCAGAGACCTGATAAATAGGTGAGACCAGAGTATGGGGTCAAAGGACTTTTCTGCATCTAAAGTGAAGAGGCCAGCAGCTGTTTTAGATTTGTTTGCCAATTCCATTAGATAAAAAAATGTTCCTGGTGTCAGCTACTATTCTGTTCTTTGTGAAGCCTGTTTGTCTAGTATCAATTAAATATGGAATCACTTTTTCTAGCTTGTTGGCTATAATTTTAGTAGTATTTTCACATCTGTATTAATCAGCATTATAGGTCTATAACTTTTACATTCATTAAGATCCTTACCCATTTTGTGGATAAGAGATATTAGACCATGTGTCATACTAATGGGTAATGTTCCTTTAGACAATGCACAGTTATACACAATTGTTAAGACAGGGGAGATATCCTGTAATAATGTACATAGCTACATAGATACACAGATAAGGGCCTTGTGGCCCATCCAGTCTGCCCTAGCCTGCTTTCTAACACTTTAGGTACCCTAGATGCTACATGCCCCCCCCTTCACCCTAGCGTGATAATTGCCATGTGCCTATCTCACACATTCTTGAATCCCTCAACCATGGCCACCCCCACCACTTCCTGGGAAAGACTGTTCCATCTCTCCACCACCCTTTCAGTGAAGTAGAATTTCCTAAAGTTCCCTCTAAGTTTTCCCCTTTTAGTCTCATGCTGTGCCCCCTTGTTCTGCTATTTCCCTTCATGTGAAGGATGCTCCCCTCTGGCACCCTGTTGATCCCCTTAAGATATTTGAAGGTCTCTATCATGTTCCCCTCTCTCTCCTTTCCTTCAGGGAGTACATATTGAGAGCTCTGAGTGTCTCCTCCTATGACTTATGCTGCATCCCCAACACCATTTCTGTCACCCTCCTCTGTACCATCTCCATCATGTCTTTTTGGAGATGGAGCCTCCAGAAATGTGAACACAGCACTCCAGATGAGGTCTTACTAGGGAGCTGTACAACGGTACCACCACTTCCCTCCTTCTACTTGTTATACCCCTCCCTATGCACCCTAGCATTCTGTATGCCTTTCTGACTGGTTTGGCGCACTGTTTAGACACTTTGAGGTTGTCTTCTATGACTACACCTGTATTCCTTTCTTCTGTGGTGGCCTCCAGTGTTACCCCATCTAGTTCATTCTCAGCCCTAGGATTCCCTCTTCCTAGGTGCATAATCTTGCACTTTTTTGCATTGAAACCCAACTGCCATTCCTTGGACCAGTTTTCTAGCCTCTTCAGATCCCTCCTCATTTTTTCTATACCTTCCTGTGTATCTACCATGTTACACAACTTTGTATCATCCACAAACAGGCTAACCCTCCCTTCTAGACCCTCGGCAATATCGCTTATGAAGACATTGAAGAGGATTGGTCCCAACACTGATCAGTGGGATACATCACTTATTACCCGTCTGTCCTGTGAGCTAAACCCACTCTTTGTGTTCTGTTTCTCAACCAGTTTGTAACCAACATGACCACCTCTGTCCCCACCCCCAGATTTGTCATCGTGTGGATTAGTCTCCTGTGCGGGACTGTTTTGAAGGCCTTCCTGAAGTCCAGATAGGCAACATCTACTGCTTTGCCCTGGTCTATTTCCATTGTCACCCACTCAAAGAAATCAATTAAGTTCATCTGGCATGACCTCCCTGCCATGTTGCCTTGGGTCCGGCAGCCCCCTTGGTGTCTAGGTAGTCCATCAGTCTTTCCTTAAAGAGCTACTGATGCCAAAACTAAAACTTTGAAAAACATAATACTTAGGCACAATTCAGGTTTCATTCCATATGTATTCTATATATTTCTCTTCCTTGTTTTTTTTGTACTGAGTAAATTTGCATGAGTACATGATTTTTTATCCCTTAGATTCCCTTAGTGTTTATATGCCTCTGTAGCTTGCTCCCTACTTCAAGTCATAATGCCCTGTTGTGACATCACCATCTGTTGCCGTGGGAGTAACTGTGATGTCACAAGCAGGGCATGATGACCTCAGGTAGGGAGAAAGTACCAGGAATAGATAAACATTTCAGGGGCAAAGATCCTGTTTTCATGCAGATAACCTCAGTAATAAATAATGGAGAAGAAGAATACAAAACTAATGTCAAATACAAGCTGAACTGTGTCTAAATGTTATGTTTTGTTAAAGTTCTCCTGGATGAATCAGCTGCACTTTAAGTAGGGTTTATATCATTTTACCTACTATCGAGGTCAAACTGACTGGGCGGTAGTTTCCTGCCTCCTCCTTGCTATCACTTTTGTGCAGGGGTACAACTTGTGCCCTCCTCCACTCCTCCGGAATCATGCCTGTTTCCAGTGATCCACTGAACAGCTTAGCCAGAGGTTTAACCAGTTCCTCCTGGAGCTCCTTTAGGATCCTCGGGTATATCCCATCGGGCCCCATAGCTTTATCCACCCTAAGCTGTTCTAGTACTTTTTTTATTCTGTTCTCTGAAAAAGGTCTAATGTCCACCCCTTCTACCTGTTTGCCCTTCTCCATTAATGGTGGACCATCCTAATTGACTTCTTCCATGAATACAGAGTAGAAGTATTTGTTGAGGACGGTTGCCTTATCAGTGTCTTTCTCCACTACCCCGCCTCCCTCTTCCCTAAGTCTCACAATCCCTCCCCATCTTCCTCCTCTTGCTAATATACCCAAAGAATGCTTTCCCTCCTTTCTTCACTGATTTAGCTAGCTTTTCCTTGGTTTTGGCCATTGCTGCCCTTACTGCCTTGTTCGCTTTCTTTAATTTTTCAGAGTATTTTTGCCTGTCCTTCCTGCTTTGTGTTGCCTTGTACCTCAGAAATGCCATCTTTTTTCTCTCTTACTAGCTCTGCTATTTTCCTAAAGAACCACAGTGGTTTCCTCTTTCTTTTGCTCTTGCTGCAGGGCCTGGCACAATGGTTTGCTACCAGGTGCAGGGCTTCCATTATCTTATCCCACTGTTCCAATACTCCCCTTATGTCATTGTATCCCTGCATAGCCTTCCCGAATTTGTCCTTCATCTTACTGAAGTCAGTCTTAGTGAAATCCAGGATTCTAGTTGTTGTGTCGCTAGCCTCCTGTGACATCCTTATAGTGAGCCCCACAGCTCAATGGTTACTATTCCCTAGGATCTCCCCCACTGTGACTTTCTTTTTCCTGTCGCTGTTGCTTAGAACAAGATCCAGAATTGCATTATCTCTTGTAGGCTACCTCACTATCTGTGTGAGACCTGCCCCTTACAGGGATTGCTGGAATCCCTTACTCCTGGCTCAGGCTGCCATCGGGATGCTCCAGTCCACATCTGGCAAGTTGCAGTCACCCATCAATAGCAATTCACCCTTCGTTGCCATGTTCTCTATAGTCTCCAGCAATTCTCTGTCCACATCCTCCACCTGCCATGGGAGCCTGTATATCACTCCTGTTCTAAGTACTGTTCCCCTTCCCACCCCAGAGTTACCCACAGTGCCTCTGTTCCCCCCCCTTGTCTTGTGGGACTGCTGCTTTTATCCCTTCCATGATGTACAATGCCACCCCTCCCTCTTCTTGCCTTACTTGTCCCATCTGTGCAGCATGTATCCTGGAATGGCTAGCTCCCAGGCATGGTTGCTATTGCACCATGTCTCTGTGACTGCCATGATATCCAGGTCCTCAGAGGCCATTAATGTCACAGGTTCCAGGATTTTGTTACCCAGACTGCTGGGCATTGGTGCACATAGCCTTCCAGTCATGGCCTCCCTCCTCTGCTATAACTCCAGTACCATCCCCCCCCTAGTCTATGTCTGCCACTCCTGTACTTTACACGAGGTTCCTCCTTTTTTACCTATGGCCAGTCCTTGTTCATGGCCATGCCTGTTTCTTTTAGTCCGATGTTGGGAGGCTCCCTTCCATTTGCTGATCCCCTTACTTTCATATCTTTCTGCTGCATCCTCATTTAGGTCTTCTTCTCTGTGCTGGAGACCTCCCAGTTTAAACCCACCATGAAGACCTCCAATTTCTGCCTTAGTGCTCTCACTCCTTCTCCAGTGAGATGCAGACCATCATGCTTGAAGAGCTTGCTGTCCCAGAAGTTCCCCCAGCCTTCAATGTAGTGCATCCCATTGTCTGTGCACCAACCCTGGAGCCACCAGTTGAATTCCCTGATCTATTCATTCCTGATCTTGTCCTCACTTCTGCTCTTCCTTCAAACTGGCAACATCTCTATGTGTTGTGTACTCCTTTAGGCTCTCCCAATGGTCTTCACATCTGCCTTGGCTTCTTCCACAGTCCTATTTATTATATCATTTGTCCCAAGGTGGACAATGATTCTCCACAAAATCCTGATCTCTTCTGACCAGCTGTCCTACTCTGTCCTTAGCTCTCCTTGCAGATGCTCCTGGCATACATTTCACTGTAGTTTCAGCTCCCTTTGCACTGATGGACTGTGTCTCCACTCCTCATAACACAGAGTCTCCCATGATCAGAATCCTATTGTTGCTCTGTGTATTCTTATTCTTCTCCTTCCTTGTACTTCCTTCCTGCTTTCTTTAATCAGATTTGCCCAGCGCAATTCTTCCTTCTTCCCCACCTGGTTTCTGTCCCCTGGTTAGGGAGGTGAAAGGATTCTGCATGTGGATAGCGTGTGGCTGGAAATGCCCCATCTTAGCTTTAGGTGCACCACTGCCCCCTCCCACCACCCTCCATCCCCCAAGATCCGTGGATCTTTGGGAGAGTGGGTGGGTAAGTGGGGGTGGTGGGCATCCCCAAACCACTCTCCTCTGAAACATAAAAACATAGAAACATAGACTTTGACAGCAGATAAGGACTGCTTGGCCCATCTAGTCTGCCCATTTCCCTACCTACAGGAAAAGCTGCAGATCCTAGTTAACCAACAGCCTATTTCTCCTTACACCCCACAAGAATTGCCTTATGTCTGTCCCATGTATTCTTGAATTCCCCCACAGATTTAGACCCCACAACCTCCTCAGGAAAGCTGTTCCATGCATCCACCACCCTCTCTGTGAAAAAATACTTCCTCACATTGCCCCTGAACCGCCCCTCATCTTTAAATTGTGTCCCCTTGTTCTTGCACATCTCTTTTTCTAAAAGATGCTACCCTCTTGGACTTTGTTAATTCCACTGAGGTACTTAAAAGTTTCTATCATGTCCCCCTCTCTCTCCTTTCCTCAAGGGTATACATATTTAAGCTCCTTTAGTCTTTCCTCATATGGGTTCTCTTGCAGACCCGGCACCATTTTTGTTGACCTCTTCTAGACTGCCTCTATCCTGTCTATGTCCTTGCAGAGATGGGGTCTTCAGAACTGGATGCAGTACTCCAGATGGGGTCTCACAAACTGTTTGTATAGAGGGATAACAAATTCCTGTTTTCTGCTGGTGATCTCTCCCTATACATCCCAATATACCGCAGCCCTCCTTACTGCCTTTTCACATAGCTTGCTAACCTTAAAGTCATCTGATATGATTACCTTCAGGTCCCTTTCCATTTTTGTTGTTGTTACTACCTCCCCCAACCCACCACTGTGTAATCTTCCCCTGGGTTTTTGTTTCCCAGGCGCATTATTTTGCACTTCTTTGAATTGAATCCAAGCTGCCATACTTCTGATCATTCCTCCAACCTTGCCAAGTTCCTTCTCATGCTTTCCATGCCTCATTGTGTATCAACCCTGTTGCAGATCTTTGTGTCATCTGCAAAGAGGCATACTTTTCCTTCCAGTCCCTCTGCAATATCACTTATAAAGACTTTAAAAAAGACCGAACCCAGTACTGAACCCTGCAGTACCCCACTAGTAACCCCTCTTTCTTCAGAGTGGACTCCATAAAAATTACCTTCAGTGTCCTGTTGTCCAGCCAATGTTTTACCCAGGTTACCACCCTGGGACCCAGTCCCAGGCTGGTTAATTTGACTATTAATCTTTTGTGTGGGACTGTGTCAAATGCCTTGCTAAAGTCTAGGTAGGTCATCTCCACAGCCCCTCCCTAGTCTGCTACTTTGGTCACCCAGTCAAGGAAATCAATTAGATTCATTTGACATGACCTTCCCACTGTGAACCCATGCTGCCTTGGATCCTCTGCCCCACTGGCCTCTAGGTACTCAACAATTCTTTCCTTCAGAAGTGATTCCATCACTTTTCCTACCACAGAAGTCAAACTGACAGGTCTGTAGTTTCTTGCCTCTGACTTGGTCCCACATTTGTGAAGGGGAATCACATCCACCTTCCTCCAGTCCTCAGGTACCACACCATCCTCCCATGATTTGTTAAAAAGGGTAGTCAGTGGTTTCACTAGTTCTCCCTTTAATTCTTTTAGAATTCTGGGGTGAATTCCATCAGGCCCCATTGCTTTGTCCACCTTCAGTTTTAGTTCTTTCAGAACCCTTTCTCCTGTGAAAGGACTGGAATCACCCCCAATCAAGAGTGTTTCTGTTAATTGGGTTAGGCACCTCCTCCTCCTCCTCCTCTTTTGTGAATACTGAGCAGAAATTTTCATTCAGTATCCCTGCTTTTTCACTATCCCTCTCTGCCCACCCACTGTCCATTCTATTCAGCCTCGCTATCCCTCCCTTTGTCTTTCTACACTCCCTGATGTACCTATAAAAGGTTTTATCCCCCTTCTTAACCTAGTTGGCTATCTTTTCCATAGTTTGGGCCTTTGCTATTCTGACTTCCCTCCCTGCTTCCTTCTGCCTTAACTGGTGCAGCTCTCTGTCCTGCTCCTTCTGTATTTTCTTATACTTCCTGAATGCTATCTTTTTCTCCCTGACTTTCCCCGCCACCTCTTTTGAGAACCATAGTGGCTTTTTCTTTCATTTTGATTTGTTTATTTGCTTCACACAAAGGTTTGTTGCCTCTGTGATGGCAGCTTTGATGTTTCCCCATTGTTGCTCCACCCCTCCTTCTAGCCTGTTTGCTAGTGCTTTTCTAAGGCACTCTCCTATCTTGCCAAAGTCAGTCCTCTTGAAGTCCAGTACCCTCACTTTTGTATGGCTTGACTCTGTAATGAGTTTATTATGAATCACACTGTTTGATGGTCACTTGTTCCAAGATGGCAACCCACTTCTAGATCTGAGATCCTCTCACTGTCCCCATTTGGCAGTATGAGGTCTAAGATTGCTCCCTCAAGAGTGGGTTCCGAAACTAGCTGTCTGAGTCATGCCACCTGTAGTGCATCGAGAATGGCCCTGCTCTTGGATGTGACTGCAGCAAATGTGCTCCAGCTAACATCTGGCATATTCAGGTCTCCCATCAACAGTATCTCCCCTTTCTCTGCCATCCTAAGAATGCCCTCTATCATATCTGCAGCCTCTTGATATCTTCTCTTGCCTGCCATAGCTCCTTCCATAGTTCCACAACTGTCCTGCAGAAGGGGCACCCCAGTCTCCAGAGTGTCTGCTTTGCTACCAGCCTTACACAGCTCTGACAGATCTGGATGTCCATGTCCATTTTACTCCTGACCTGTAGGTGTCACTGTTTCTTTCTCACTTCACTGCATCTTCTCTGTCCTCTCTTACTGTTCTGACTGGTGTCTTCACTTGGGAGCCCTGCAGGAAGTTCCCTTGGGCTTCTATAAATGTATAAAGACCATGGCTGGTTGGGAGGGGGGTGAGAAGGTGGGTAGTAGTATTACCACCCCTTAGCAGTAGCTGTTAGCCATTAGGTGATGGGGAAGGGGGATATTTAAGCAATAAACCATGACAGGGTGTTAGTGATGCTGGTTTTACCCATGCCTGGCGTGGTTTGGTCACGAGGCCGCCCAGGCGGTGATAAGCTGCAATAAAGGCGTGGGTAAAACCAACATCACCATGTCTCCCAATGGGCAGTAAGTCAAAGTTTAAGAAGCAAAATAGTAAATAGTTTTGATTTTTAAAAATAGTGGGGTTTTTTTGGTTTTTAGCTTGATATCCTTCCTCCTTAGAAAAATAGTTCCTGTTGTAAGGTAGAACATGGTGAAAGGTATCTGTCACTTGAAGTACTAAAACACACACACACACACACACACACACACATGTTCTTTTTTTAATATAATGTGTTTTTCCTGGGTGCATCAAACCTCACTGACAGCCTTCTGATAGCAAAGACTGGGTCGTTGCCTGACAGCCTGAGCAGTCACACCAGGTTTATGTACTGTTTTTTGTTTTTTTTAAGTGTGCGGAAGTTTGAAGCGCTAACTAGATGGGAGGCTGCTTACGAATATTGAAATCAGCTCCGGCGTCCCAATGAGCAGTAACGAGGAGGCTGGAACATGAGCAGTCACACCAGGTTCATGTACTGTTTTTTTTTTTTTTTCAAGTGTGCGGAAGTTTGAAGCACTAACTAGACGGGAGGCTGATTATGAATATGAAATCAGCTCCGGCGTCTCGATAGGAGACAGTAACGAGGAGGCTGGAACAGTTGCATGTGAGGAGGTTCCGCGTGGCAGGCAGTTTTTTTTTATTTCAATTAATTGCATTTTAACTGCAAGGCATGGGAGCATTTACTTTTATTAGGGAGATGACAGTTTAAATGAAAAGCTGTAAAGGGCTGCCTGTTGCTGTGAGTGGCCACTGTGTGATTCGGTTATTAAGTTCTTTGAGGAGTTTAAGTTTGACCGGAGGGAGTCATTGTCAAAGGAGGGAGCGTCTACAGCCCAGAAGCTAGTAGGAGCGAGGTCAGGTTTGGGTTTGGTGACTGTGAGGTGATTTTTAACAGACTAAGTATTTATGTTGCCTCACTTTAGCGGGATGGAAAAATGGCGTCTTTTTGTTTGCGTTTTTGGGGTCGGATTGATTTGGGCACATGTAGCTGACTGGCACCTTTTTGCGTTGGTAATGCTAGATTTTACAACGCTTGAAAGGTGCCAGTTAGCCAATCAGAGTGGTGGACTATAAGACCTCATTGTATAATTAGCTGATTCCCTTCTTCTTCTCCAAAATGAGTTACTCTTAAAAACAAATGCTAGCTCCTTTTCAGTTGCTAGCTGTTGCTTCTAAAAGCTGAAGAAGAAGTAAATGCTAGCTCCCTTTCAGCTGCTAGCTACTGCTTCTAAAACCTGAAGCAAAATGTACTGTAGAAATGTGTAGAATATATATCTAGGCCTGTTGTTTTATTTATCTTATGTTTCTTCATCACTATCCTTACCTCCTCTACTCCAGTTTCTTGTTTTAATATTGCTTTTAGATCTTCGGGAACTTTGGGTAGCTCATTTCCTCTGGAGAATTCCCTGATACTTCCTCCAGAATGGACACCTTCTGTGTCATAAAGGTCCTTATAAAACTGATAGAATTCTGCATTAATAATTGTGTGTACTGTAACTAGAGAATTATTCTGCAGGTTTCTAATAGTGTATATTGGTGGCATTGCTGTTCTACTTCAGCCTTATTGTTAGTATCTTAGAAGCCCTTGGACCAAACTCAATATAACTAAATTTTGATTTTCTTATTGAGAATTCTGCCTCACTTCTTATTAATTTGTAGTATTCTGATTTAAGTTTAGACCTAAGTGTCCAAGTATCCTGAAAGGAGCCTAACAGAAGTTTGCCTTCAACCTGTTTAATTTTATTTTCACATTTCTTCGGTTTTAATTTTCCTTTTCTTTTTCAAAGCAGACAAAATACTAATTAAAACCCCTCTAAGCCAGCATTTCAAATACTTAAAATCATTGGCCTCTGATGTGTCTTGTGGGTTGTTACATTGTTCAAACTCTCTTATTTTATTCTTAATGTTAGAGACAATCTCCCCATCTTCAAGTAGATGAAGTTGGATGAAGGATTCTGTATAATCTGAAAGCTAAAAGCACCTTTTTTAACAACTCTGTTGGTCCAATAAAAGGTATCAAATCATCTGTGTGTGTGCATCTTCAAGTAGGAAATTGTTTAATTTCCAACTCTGAGTTCTTTGTGGGCAAGAAATTTCTGTAAAAGAAACCACAACCGGGGAGCGATATGATATTACTTGTTCCTTAAAATTGAATATAGTTAGTCTGTTTACCATAGATTTGGAAATCTAAATTTGATGTATTCTAGAGTTGGATCTGCAGTAATGAAACCAATAAGTAACATCTGTAACTTTAGGATTTAGTAACCCCCCATATATCTACTAGGTCCAGATTATTGACTATTGACTAAATTCTGCAGGTCTCTATCAGATTTAGTGCTATTGTTTCTTGGACTGGATCTATATAAAAAGGGTCTAACATGCTATTTGTGTCCCCATCTAGAATAATGGTCCTGTCTAGAAAGTTGTTGGTTTTATTAAGACTGCCACAAAAACATTATGAGAGGAATTAGTTGGTCCATAGATTTTAACAATTCATAATTCATAATAATGTAGCATCCCAACTCATCTGCTATTGTGGAACAGACTTGAACGTTTTAGCTACTTATTAAAATTAAAAATCCCACCTTTTTGGAACTCTGGCCTGCACCAAAGACATGTCTTACCCATTCCCTTAACATGAGCTTGACATTATCTTTACTTAGATGTGTCACTTGCAAGAAAACTATAGAGCAATTAAGGTTTCTAAAATGTCTGAATACTGTCTGTCTCTTAAGTTTGTGATTACAGCCACTAACATTCCAAGTGATTAAGTTAAACACTTTGCTATTTAACATATTTTTTTTCCAACTTTCTTTATGTTCCCACAAGGTCTGGGCATCTCTCAGAGGTGGTCACTTGGATTGATACCTCTACTCCTCCACCCGAAGTCTCCTCCCCTCCAGCACCCCCAACTAGACATTCCAGCCCCCTGGATCACCCCCCCCGAGGGGAGGGCCCACCTCTCCTACCTGGCAGCCTTTCTGAAATTAGAGGGTCCATCTGGTGAGGCACTTGGCCAGCCATTGGGGAGTCAGCCCTGTGTTGGGGATGTGGGCACAGTTCACTGGACCCCTTGTTACCTCCAAGACCAAGGGGGGGTTAACTTGTTTGTTGCCCCTGGAGCTTGGATGTGTAATGATGTCAGTGGCACATACATGCTGACATCTGCTGCAGCTCTGCCCCATATCTCCTTGTACCGTAAGTTCCTTGTGCTGCCCCTGACCACCATTCCACCATCAGTGGCAGCCCAGGAGCAGCACAGACCTTGGAACTCTTCCCCAGGAAGGGAAAGCAGTCCTCTGTACACTTGATCCCTTCCCTTCCCTTCCCTCCCCTGCTAACTCCTGATGACCCAAGTCCATTCCCAAACCTGGGTCACAGGTGTGGTACAAGGTGTGGCATCCAGTGCCTCAACCCTCAGCACCACAGGCTGGGTGAAGATATTTTACATACTTATTGACAGAGTAACAGAGTAACAGTGTTTCATAATGAATGGATTAATTACCACTCTGATTCTAAGCCAATATTGAAGAAAACCTATGAAACAGCAGGTGTACAAGACAAGTTAAATGATTCCGACACTACGGTTTTTTTAGACTTGTCCCCATAGATGGAACCCCCACACAGGAGCACCAGGATTCATTTCTGAGAAGAAGAAAGAACAGAAGATTGAGGAGAGGATGACGTGGGAACTGGAGGAGGACAGTGGTATATGAGGAGCACTCCCCAGAGAGGCCAACCCATCTGTGGGAGATTGTGTGGCAAGAGCCCAAATGTTGTAGCAGAACTCATGGATGATCAACATGCTGAAGGCATACAAAGGTGCATGGGAAGCCTTCCAAGGGTTTCTGTCACAGCAGGGCATGGTGGTATGTTTGCCCATCACGGAGGAACAGATAATAACGTTCATGGTGGATAGGTGGGAAAAAGGCCTGGTGTACTTGACCATGGTGGTGGATTTGGCTGGGATAGGTTGAGCCTGTGGGACCAGGAGATGGCCAGAGCCCAGCAGCAGTAAAGGGGTGAGGCACATGTTTTTAAGTTGGCAAGGGAGGGCAGGGCCAACAGATGGATATCCTTAGACCCATTACACCTGACATCCTGGCCACTGTTTTGGGGGCCTTGGAGGTCATCTGCAGTTCAGCCAGTGAAGCCTGCCTTTTTGGGCAGTGTTTACCCTGATGTACAACTGGGTTTCAGGGTGGGGGAAGTGGTCACCAAAAACAAAGGAGACACAGAGGTTGGATTGCAAATGGGTGATGTAAAATTCACAGGGGAGGGACTTTGCATTTGGTTGAGGTGTTCAAAAATGAATCAGATGGGACATGGGGCTCAGGTGTTAATTAGACAAGCAAGGGAAGAACAGGCATGTGCAGTGCAGACCATGGAAAGCTACAGGAACATCCGGCCTTCAGTTCCAGGGTCTTGGTTTTTACATGGCAACTGGAGAGTGGTGACTAGCTTCCAAGTGTGGGGGGAGAGGTATGAAAAAATGCTTTGGTGTTCAAAGGGGAAGACCTGGCACAATTTGCCACCCACTCATACAGAAGGGGGCGGTCTCTACTTTGGCCCAGTAGAGGGGGTTGGCAGAAGAGATAAAGGAGCTGGATAGATGGTGGTCTGCTTGTTACAAGCTCTATGTCAGACCCTGAAATGTCTGTATTTTCTTTTGTTTCCATATGTCATCAGGTGGACACAAGAAAAATACCATGTGGATCTTGGGACATTCATTCATATACTGGGTGGAGAGACACATAGCACCTGGTCAGAGGGACAAGGAATTCATGAAAGGACTCAGAGGCCTGCAGGTCCACTGGAAAGGGGCACAGGGCATGTGGTGGGCCCAATCACTTCCTTTAATGGAGGAGCTCAGGCTAGTTTGGAAAAAACTGGATGTCACTGTTATTCACCTCAGGGGTAATGACTTGGGGGTCACACCATGGGGAGCTTTGCTTCAGGCCATTTAGGGAAATCTGAGGACCATACAAGGGTGGTGGGCAGGGGTAGAACAGGTATGATCGGAGATTATATCCAGGTGGATATGGTTGCACGCCTCAAGCACAGGGGTGACTGAAAGAGCCAGAAAGAGGTTAAACAGGTGGGTCATGGGTTTTTTGATGGAGCTGGGGAGGAGCTACATTTCGCACAAGGAGATATCTTATTACAAAGCGGGATTCTATAGGGGGGATGGGGTTCATCTCTCGGATAATGATATGGCTGTCTTTTTGCTACCAATTCGGCAGCTGGTGGAATTTAGGTTGAGAAGTGGCTAAAGGCCCCCTGAAGGGGGGAAGCCCCACCATTCAACACAGGCTGGAGGTGGGGACTGGTGGAAAGGGAATTTAAGGGGAAGGGTGTAGAGGCTAAAGGGGGAAGGCAGTTGGGAGGGTGGGGGATAGGTTGCAAGGCTGGGGGCAATGCACCTGGGCGTGATTAGGAGGAGAGGGTGGGAGGCTAGGGTCAGGTCTGTGACATCTAGACCTAGCAAAAGGAAAGTGTAGGGAGTATTGGTAGATGGTGGTGGGGGGTTGGATGACACATCCGGACCCCGAGAAGGAAGGAGCGGATAACGCGAAGAAGAATGGGACCTGCTGCAGAATTCAATGTAAGATTGAATTGGAAATTATATGGACAATAAATTAATTTGTTATGTTTGATGATTTATGATTGAATTATATGTAACATGATATAGTGGTGTAAATAAAATCAATTGCCTTTAGTGCATCCAAAACCTGTCTGGACATTGGGTCATTTCTGAAGGGATGGTCAGAAGACAAATAGGGTTACCATTAAAAGGCAACCAGAATTGCATGAAGGCATCACTGAGGAGATGAAGTGTGGTAGGGGACAGGGGGTTGGGGAGAGGGGAGAGGGGGGGAGGAGGAAGAAGTGATTTAGAAAGGGCAGGGAGAGGGGGCAGGGTTTGGTGATGTCATAGCTGACAGACAGGTGGAAGAGGGAGAGGGCACAGGTGAGGTCATGATTGGCAGGTTACAGGGGAATGATGCGTACACCTGAAGGGGTGCAGGATTGGCCCGGGGGTGTGGCCTGGAGCGGTCCTTGCCAGGAGTCCTGAGGGAGTTTATAAGGCCAGCTTTGGGAGCTCTCTCCCTCTTTCTGCTGGGATTTTTCATTTTCCACCCACCCATACATTATGGTTACAGGACAGAAGGAGTGGAGGGGGGAGATTCATGGGTCAAGGGTTATGGTTGGACTGAGTGTCCTGGGGTAGGTGGACAGTTCCTGCCTTATGGAAAGGTGGCTAAAAGAGCAAGGTCAAAGGAAAAGAGAATTCTTGGTAAGGAAAAGGGAATTCTTGGGAAGGAAAGGGTGTAGAGGGCTAAAGGGAATTGTAGTTGGGGTGGGGGTAGGTTGCACAGACTGAAGCAATGCACCTGGACATGATTAGAGCGGGGGTGGAGAGGGGAAGGGCAAGAGGTTGGGTTTGTGGCAACTGGACCTAGCAAAAGGAAAGTGTAGGGAGTATTGGTTGATGTTGGTGGTGGGTCAGATGATGCATCTGGACCCGAGAAGGAAGGCGCAGATAATTTGGAGAAGAATGGGACCTGCTGCGGAAGTCAATGCAAGATTAAACTGGAAATTATATGGACAATAAATGAAGCTGTTATGTTTGATGATTTATGATTGAATTATATGTAACATGATACAGTGGTGTAAATAAAATCAATTGACTTCTGTGCATCCAAAACCTGTCTGGACATTGGGCCATTTCTGAATGGATGGTCAGAAGACAATAAGAATTCTAATGTATTTAAGAAAAAAATCAGTTTTTTACTTGTGAAACAGAAGCCATTACATATATGGCAACTGGCACTTGTGGGAGGTTTTACACTGGGGAGATGAGTCGGTGCTTCAAATTAAGGGTGGGAGAACATGAAAGCGACATAGCCAATGAGGACATAGAAAATATGTTTGCAATGCATATCAGAATGGCATCTGGTAGTGGTATGAATCAAACTTGGATGTAGACATGTATAGAATGGGTGAAATTTGGTCGGGGGGGCGATCTGAAAAACTTGTTGTTACAGAGGGAAGTTAGGAAGGTGGATATGTAATTTAAATGCATTATGCCCCCTGGCTTAAATGGAAAATGAGTTGAAACTGTTCCTGTAAAACAGTGAAAAAATAATGATAGGAAAATAAGGAAATGGTATGTATCCATGTTTGGATTTTAATGTGTGTTTGTTTTTATGTCTTCCGTAATAGATTTTCTCCTGGTAGAAATAATGAGACCATGCAATATGGCAAAAACCATGGATCCAGACAAAAGACATTATGAAGCAAAGAAATCTGCTTTGAATTTTGCACAAATACCTGTAGCTATAAGGACTTGCTATTTTTGAAAAACAGTCCCTTAAATTGACCCATTTGAGTAGGATGCACTGATAAACCTGTAGAGTCTTTGAGATCTCAAGGACATGATGAGAATATGGACACAAATTATGTATTTATTTATTTAAAGTTTCAGAATTACAACCTTTGAGTCAGTGACTCCTTTGCAAAGGCTCCACGTCAGGGCAAACAGACAATGACAACAAATAAATAGTATTAAGGTACAAAGATGATTACAGGAAGACAGAAGACATAAATCCAAAGCTTGGGTAGTTACAATTTGGGATTGCTATTGCAGCCCAAGTTAGATTGATATTGCACCATTTAAGAACTAGATTACTTTGCAGAAGCATTGTACATTTTGTAGTCGAAGACCTCGTCTTCAGGTTGGATAAACAAAGAACAAGATTACTTTGCAGAAGCATTGTACATTTTGCAGTCAAAGACCTAGTCACAGGTTGGATAAACAAAGAACTTGAGTACTTATAGGACATTAATGATACAGAAGTTCAAAGATACTGAATGGGTCCCTGAGATAGGATCAAATTAAATAATTAATAGCCAGTTTTGCACAAAACCAGGGGTGTCAGGTTTTTAACTAGGAAATCTGATTACTTTATTTAATTTTGTTATGAAGTTTAATGAGTATGATAGTGATTGTTACATTTTCATGTTGGTTGGATGTTGGTATAAATATATGTTGTTTGCACCAAAATAATAGATCCCTTGAGAAAGCACACAAAGGTGTGCGAACACTCATTGGGCAATTCTGTTTTACCTTGAGGGTTGTTACCCTGTGCCATGCTTTAGGGACAGTGAAAAAGCAGGGATACTGAATGAATACTTCTGTTCAGTATTCACAAAAGAGGAGGTGGGTTAGGTGCCTAATCTAATTAACATAAGCACTCTGGATAGGGGGGTTGATCCCTGTCCTTTCACAGAAGAAAGAGTTCTGAAAGAACTCGTAAAACTGAAGGTGGACAAAGCAATGTGTCCAGATGGAATTCACCCCAGAATTCTAAAAGAATTAAGCAGAGAACTAGTGACACCACTGACTACCCTTTTTAACAAATCATGGGAGGATGGTGTGGTTCCTGAGGACTGGAGGAAGACAGATGTGATTCCGCTTCACAAAAGTGGGACCAAGACAGAGGCAGGAAACTACAGACCTGTCAGCTTGACCTCTGTGGTAGGAAAAGTGATGGAATCACTTCTGAAGGAAAGAATTGTTGAGTACCTAGAGGCCAGTGGGGCACAGGACCCAAGGCAGCATGGGTTCACAGTGGGAAGTTCATGTCAGGTGAATCTAATTTTTTATTTTTTTTATTTTAGTATTTGGTAACCAGGTAAGGCCCACTAGGCACAAGTGCCTGTTTTCAGGGGCGCCCTGGTAGCACTGGGTGGTTAAGTGACTTACTCAGAGTCAGGCAGTATGCAAGTGGAGGTTGTGAGAATCAAAGTCAGGTCTGGTCTGCTGGAGGTAGCAAGCTTGTTCACACCTCGTTCCTCATTAATTGATTTCTTTGACTGGGAGACCAAAGTAGTAGGCCAGGGAGGGGCTTTGGACATGCCCTACCTAGACTTTAGCAAGGCATTTGACACAGTCCCACACAAAAGATTAATAGTCAGATTAACCAGCCTGGGAATGGGTCCCAGGGTGGTAGCCTGGGTAAAACATTGGTTGAACAACAGGACACAGAAGGTAATTGTAAATGGAGTCCACTCTGAAGAAAGAGGGGTTACTAGTGGGGTACTGCAGGGTTCAGTACTGGGTCCAGTCCTTTTTAATGTCTTTATAAGTGACACTGCAGAGGGACTGGAAGGAAAAGTATGCCTCTTTGCAGATGACACAAAGATCTGCAACAGGGTTGATACACAATGAGGCATGGAAAGGATGAGAAGGGACTTGGCAAGGTTGGAGGAATGGTCAGAAGTATGGCAGCTTGGATTCAATGCAAAGAAGTGCAAAATAATGCACCTGGGAAACAAAAACCCAGGGGAAGATTACACAGTGGCGGGGTGGGGGAGGTAGTAACAACAACAAAAATGGAAAGGGACCTGAGGGTAATCATATCAGATGACTTTAAGGTTGGCAGGCAATGTGAGAAGGTGGTAGGGAGGGCTGGGGGGATACTGGGATGTATAGGGAGAGGCATCACCAGTAGAAAACAGGAAGTTGTTATCCCCCTGTACAGACAGTTGGTGAGACCCCATCTGGAGTTCTGCATCCAGTACTGGAGACCCCATCTCTGCAAGGACATAGACAGGATGGAGGCAGTTCAGAGGAGGGCAACTAAAATGGTGCAGGGTCTGCAAGAGAGGCCATATGAGGAGAAACTAAAGGAGCTTAATATGTATACCCTTGAGGAAAGGAGGGAGAGGAGGAACATGACAGAAATGTTTAAGTACTTCAGTGGAATCAATAAAGTCCAAGAGGGTAGCATCTTTTAGAAAAAAGAGATGTGCAAGAACAAGGGGACACAATTTGAAGATAGAGGGGTGACAGCTCAGGGGCAATATGAGGAAGTATTTTTTCACAGAGAGGGTGGTGGATGCATGGAACAGCCTTCCTGAGGAAGTTGTGGGGTCTAAAACTGTGGGAGAATTCAAGAATGCATGGGACAGACATAAGGCAATTTTTTGTGGGGGGTAGGAAGAAATAGACTGTTGGTTAACTAGGATCTGCAGCTTATCCTGTAGGTAGGGAAATGGGCAGACTAGGTAGGCTAAGTGGTCCTTATCTGCCCTCAAAGTCTATGTTTCTATGTTTAAATAAAAGTTTGCTTTTTTAACTAAACAAACAAAATTAGTTTATTGGACTCCTCTATATGAATGAGATCTGTCTGTTAGTTTATAATACTTATTGTCTGACCTTGAGCTCTAGTTACTCCAGGAAGCGGCTCTATCTGGGTGAAAAGCGAAGTCATAGTTTTGAGGAACACACCAGAAGAGAAAGAAGGAGAGAGAGAGAGAGAGAGAGAAGAAATGATGGAGCTTGCCAATAATGAGTAGTCGGGATCTAGCAGAAATTGCACAGGTAATTCAGCTTCCCAAGGGTTGGTGTTTTCGAATTTGCTTGCCCATAAGGAGGAGATGAATCCATTTTTGAGTGGAAATGCTGTGGACGGCTCAACAGAAGTGCCGACTGAAGCCACAATAGACACATTATATCACCAATTATCCAGGATAGCAGCGTGAGCACATAGAATTTACTGGCAACAAACGACCTTGCAGGCATATATTACAGTGGGTAGAATACCCTGGGGCCTGTGCAATTTGATGTTCCCTGTTTTTGGTACAGATAGAAAATCTCTTATAGAGGTTTGCAATAATGCCAAGTTGCAGGGCAGTGTTTTACTAATGGAGGCACTACTAGTGGACTCAAAGAAATTACAAGAGGAGGTCCAGCTAGAACTTGAGAAAAAAGAAAAAGTATTCCAAAACTTCACAGAACACCCAGAATATAAACTGTATGAAGGTGAATTAAAATTGGTTATAACATACAGGATATTGAGATTAAGACCGTGAAACCAAAAAAGTTCCTCAGAGATCAGAGAGACTATGAGTTGGACCCAGGTGTATCATTGGCAAAACAACAACAACAACAAAAAAAACTACTGAAGACACACTCTAATCGTAAACCAATACTGAAGAAAACCAATGAAACATCAGGTGATTCTGCCACTATGTTTTTTACGACATGTCCCCACAGATGGAATCCCCATGCAGGAGCACCAGTATTCATTTCCGAGAAGAAGAAAGAAGAGAGATCAAGGATAGGATGACGTGGTAACAGGAGGAAGACGGTGGCATACAAGGAGCACTCCCCAGAGAGGTCAGTGGCAACAGAACAGAGGTCAAGGGAACCAGACATGATGTTGTCCAACCAGATCACAAGGGAGGTCACCATACCAGTTGGGAGGTCAGGTGTATCAGCAGGAAGACAACACCAGAGACAGTCAAGCAACCAAGTGGTATACAACAATCAGAACAAATGGAAGAGAGATTATTAGTGGTAAATATCTCTACATGTGTTCTATCTCCTGATGAATTGTCAGTTTTACAAAAGGTCTTGTCTTTTGTTCCCACTCAAGATGGTAATCTAGCAGACTGTTTGATTGAATTATATACGTTCACTAGGAAATTAAATTTAATCCTTAGGCTGCCGAAAGAATTAGAACGTATAGGGATTTTGGACTGATATATCAGTACGTGGCCCTGCAAGGGTTAAAATACTTTTTTCAGACTAAACAGGCAACACAAGGGGAGACATGGGAAGAACCAGGGGGTGCAGAATGGAAACATGAATATAATAACAATTCTAATGTATTTAAGAAAAAATCAGTTTGTTGTCTGTTTCCCCCCATCTCAGGTCAAGCCTTTAAGAGTGTTTGTAAGAATGAGATCAGGGAGATTTTTGAAGTAGGGGATAAACCAAAGTATGTTAACCTCTCAAATAATGAATGCAGAGCCTTTGAAAATTTAGAAAATAAAAAAAAATAATTAAGATCTTGGCTGGGATATTCAAAAGGGTTGCGCATAGTGCAACCCACCAATGCACCCCAGTCCGATATTGAAAAGGGCAAGCTTGAACTGCACATCCCGATGCGGCTGGGGCGCATCCTTAATTATCTTGATTGCAATGGCAGGGGGCGTGCCCATGCGCCTGCGGCACATCCCAATATTCAGCCAGGATGTGCAGCCATGCTGGTGCACCCCGCATTATGCCACACAGGGGGCACAAAGATGCCCGAAAAATACAGGGAACAAATCAGGGACACCCACAGGTGGGCTGCCATGTTGCAGGGTGCAACACAGCAACTGCCTGCCTGTGGGTGGCCACCCAACCTCCCCAGACACCATATAAGTGGGCACAGCTCCCTGGTGGTCCAGTGGACCCTTCCCCCTCGCCTGCTCGTGGGCAGTAATATAAATGAAATCCCTGGTGGTCCAGTGGACCTGACCCCCAGCCTGATCATGGGCATAAGTATTTCACAGTCACTGGTGGTCTAGTTGAACCCCCCCCCACCCGATCGTGGGCACACACACACATACAAACCCTGATGGTCCAGTGGTACCCCCTCTCCACCCGCCCACTGCAGTCCCTGCCACCCGCACCCCCCCAGTCAGCAGCGGGCAGCAGCACCCCACCCGCAAGCTGCCTGGCCACCTGCCGACTGACAGTGTACAGCTTGGCTGTATGCCTACTGGTTCACTGCGTGGGCCAATGGGCGTGCAGACCAAACTACTACACAGTCCCGAATTGTGAATGAACATCACCATAGTCTGACCCTCAAAGTTTGCAGTTACAAACATTTCTAAATGCTTACAGTAGGTATCTTATTGGTCAGATTCATCTTTCCTTCAGCCCCCAAAAGAAATAATACAGTAAGCAGGAAGAAAAAAGGAAACAATTAAAGCCCTGTTTTCCTTCTGACATAACCACCCTTCTACTCTCCCATTCCTGTCTTTTTTTACTCTCCTGTAATCGAGTTTGGTGCCTCATTTCCCACCAAGTTCCAGTAGTGTCATCCTTATTTAGAGCATCCACCCTGATTAAGTAATAAATAAGGAATATTTTAAGGACACAACTTACCATCGGGCACCTCCCTTTTAATTTCCATATGAGCCCATATAGATAGAAACCTCAAGAGAAACCACCCCTTCCCTGTACAACATTCAAACGGTAGGTCCTATAATATTCCAGAAGATTTCTATGTACTGTTCCTATAATTGCCCTATATATAGCACTAAAGATGGTAACTTTAAAAATTAGAAAAAAAGGAAAAATATGATTTTGTAAACATCGCCTTAACTACTGTAGTCAGGTTATTATAACTTAGCATCTATTGTGACGTACTACAATGGTATCCAGTGATGATAGCAACCAAAAATGAGCGACTACAAAAATAGCGACTAATTTTCAGCACTATCATTTTGGGCTACCCAGCAAGAGTAGCGACCTTAGATGAAAGTGAGTGTAGGAAAGGGCGACCAGAAGGGGGGAATCGTGAAAGGAAGGGGAAGGACAGGGAAGGGGTTTTAAGGGACTTGTGTGCCTGCTGCCACTGAGCTAGCCATGTGGTGTGGTGGTGTGAGTGACTAGCTCAGGCTCAGCAGGTACTGGGTTCAGGGCTGGGGACTGGGAGCATGGAAATTTTGCCACTGCCTGAGGCTGCGGGACTTAATTTGTTATAATAATCTGGACTGTGCCCCCTCCCTGTCATGCTGTCAGGGGGGTGTTAGGGTATATTAGTAGGGGTATCACAAGTCGTAAGAGGGAGGTAATAATCCCTCTGTACAAGACATTGGTTAGGCCCCATCTGGAGTACTGCGTGCAGTATTGGAGGCCACACCTTCACAAGGACATTAACCAAATTGAGGCAGTCCAGAGAAGGGCAACCAAATGGTGCAGGGACTGCATCAGAAACATATGAGGACAGATTAACGGAGCTCAATATGTATACCCTTGAGCAAAGGAGGAGAGAGGTGATATGATCGAGACATTTAAACACCTTAAGGGCATAAACAAAGTGAAAGAGTCTAACATGTTTAAATATAAGAAAAATAGCAGGACAAGAGGACACAGCATGAGATTAGAGGAGGCCGATTAAGGGGAATGTGAGAAATTCTTTTCACAGAAAGGGTGGTAGATGCATGGAATGGCTTACCACAAGAAGTGGTGGCTATGAAAACAGTGCAGGGCTTCAAACAGGCATGGATAGGCATAAGGGAGCAATACAAATGACTATGACTAGATAGGTCACTGACAGAGCAAAGGCCGATGGCACATTTATAAGGTAGAAAAAGAAATGGGCAGACTGGATGGGCCTTGCGGTCCTTATCTGCCGTCAACTTCTATGTTTCTATGTTTCTATGCACCACCCTGGAGTTGAGAATCTTAAATCAGGGTGGTGCAGAGGACAAAGCGCCCCATGAGGTGGGCATGGGGAGGAACAGCCCCCCCCCCCAAAAAAACTTTTTGTTTTTCTGGATGTCGGGTCACCAGCAAGTGTAAATCACCGATTTGCTTTTCAGCGATATACACTCACCATAATAGCAATTGCTGTTTTGCGATCTCTATTATGATATGGAACTCACTGTTATATGTAGTATTTAGTAATGAGATTTATATACCTGCATGAGGAAAAGGAAAAACTACCCAAACTACCAGAGGCAACCTGTAACCATATTTAGATTAGAAATAATGGCTCTGAAACAAACAAGGTTCTCAACTTGCATTACATTGTAATGTGTAATTATTCCTAGATACATTCCTCTGCTCACGTTTTGCTAATTTCTGGCTGTTCTAAAGATGAAAACATCTCAAGTTTGATATTTGCTCATTTAAAATGATCAGGCATGCACTGTTACATAAAAAAAAAATATCTCATTTTGGTATGCAGCATATACATTATGACGTGAAACATCCTACCTTCCCTTCAGTCGCCAAATGAGCAGTGAACAGTAGGTTTTCATTGTTCAGCTTCTTTCAGAGAATCCTGCATGACAGTACTGGTGACATTTTACATTAAAACTAAAGTTACAACTGTATGGCCTAGCAAATTATGAAAGCTTAAAGTGTTGTTCATTAAGATTTGAGCAGATGGCAATTATATTACAGTGCATCCTGCTTAAATACATACCTGATAAACTCATAGTCCACATAAATGCATAGAATTTCCAGGTCCCAATTTTTTCCCTATACTTCCTATGTTAAATAGACCTGTTAAATGCATTTAAGGAGACCTTTTAAATGCATATTTGTTTCCTCAGTTTTGTTGTTCAAGTGTGGACTGACTGGCCCAATTTTACTGACACTTCTTGTAGCTGCCTTAATAATTAGAAATTAAGGGCCAGATATTCAAAACTTTGCGCTGGGCAAAAACCATTTGAGCAGGTTTAGCACAGGATTAGTGCGGGTCTGCTATATTCAAAAGGCCAAATAACATGGGCAAACTGCATCTGCACCGGGCAAAATCATAATGTATGCAAGGGGCAAACTGACATGAATACAGGCGCAATGCTATATTCAGTGACTAGTGCTGCGCAAAGTGGTTTTGAGCGACTTAGCGTGACACGTAGCGCAGTGCACATTACCGACCAGGAAAAGCTTGTCTTAACCCTGGGCAATCAGCTTTGTGCTACACTTTGGCTTTGTGCGGTGTTTGCGTGGCTTTTGTGCGGCTTTGCACGACCCTAACAAATAAATATGACACACAGACAAAGCCAAACAGATGAAACATGCTGCAAACTGATGGCATCACAATGATACCATCATCTGCCACCAGTCTCAGCCATGCCAGGCAGTAAGTGGTGACCTTGCCACCAGTGGCCAGCATGGCAGTGTGGCCATAAAGCACACACCAGCGGACTACTCTTCTGTGGACACCAACAGATGCCAGCACACACATGCAGCACTGTTGGCATGGAGGATGTTGAGGGGAGAGTGTATGGGTGGCCAGGCTGTGCCACAGACCAGGTGTGGCCATAAGGCTGGGACACATCATGCAGTGCACATGGGCCAGCATTGGGAATACCCCAACACCAGTGTGTCTTTCTGATAATATATGCCCCCCCCCGGCCACATACTGCACAGCTGCACAACTGCCACAGCACACAAAGCCGGACATGTATATGTCACTGTGAGCATCCCATGCCAGAGGTGCAGCATCTGTGGGTCACACAACAGCGTAACAGTAATGTCCACTGTCGGTAAACACCTGCAGGTTGGGCCTTTCACTGTGTATAGTGCAGTCATCATCACTGCCCTACACACCATAGGCATTGCTGTGTCCACACACTACTGGCCCCCTTGCTACTGTAGTGTCTGCTGTGCACTGTAGCATGACCTACAGTGTGACAGTTGCATGCAGCCACCACCATCTGTGCCTATGCTGTGTTGTCCCAGTACAGCTGCAGGTAGCAGCGCTGTGAAAGTACAGTGTTCAAAACTGTATAATATTCCCCAAACTGTTTGCCAGTGCTAACACATTTCATGCTGAGGTTTAGTGCAGGGCTAAACCGTTAGCCCGTGCAAACTGCATGCAAATCAGGCATAATGAGATGCTAATCTGGATGTTTGCCCAGAGACTATATAAGTAGGCTAATTTGCATGTCACTTTTGAATATGGCAATGTTTAGCACCGGGCAAACGTGTTTGCACCAGGCTAACGGTTTAGCCCTGCGCTAAACCCGCGCAAATGTGTTAGCGCTGCGCAAACAGTTCGGGGAATATTTTACAGTTTTGCACACTGTACTTTTGCATACGCTGCTGCCTGTAGCTGTACTGGGTCCATGCATTTGCTGGCACACACATTGGCCACATAGTTCACCTCTACCTACCTTCACATCGCTGTGCACTGTGTTGCTGTTGTGGTTTGCACTTCCTGGTTGCCATATTCAGAGCTGTCTTATTCCAGGTCTAAGTTTGCCCTGCACTCCCAGTCCAGTTTGCCCGGCCTCATTCCCATGCTATATTCAGAAGCTGTTTGTCCTGAGCTATTCCTTTTGAATATGGCTCGCTTTGTGCTCTGGCTAAGTTTGTCCATCTGGCAGTGCTAATTTAGCCCCGGGGCAAAGTTTTGAATATCTGGCCCTCAGTCTGTTAATGGGCTGCTCTGTTTAAAATGAGGTGTCATTCACCTACTTCAACCTTTTAACAATCAAACTCGCATCACAGAAGCAACCTCCCTCACACTGAAATCAAAGCAAAGAACCCAAAAGAATGTCACAGAAGCACTTATCATGAATCCCAGAAGCACCCTTCCTCACACAGGAATCGGACCAAAGAATGCCACAGCATGTTACAAATCACTTTATCCCAACCGAAGAAGCGCTTAAGTGCTACTGACATTTCTCTTCCCTGTCCAGCCTCCTGGAACCTACTGCAAGTTGTGCTCACCATTTAAGATCTGATAAATGCATAGCCCTTTTAGATGCATACTTTTTGCTGGTCCTAAGGGTATGCGTTTAAGAGGGCTGCACTGTAGTTATACCGTTAAAACAACCTTTCACATTTTTATGTTTGCTTGCACGCATGTGCAAGAAACATAGTACCATCATCCGAGTTTTTGTAGGTGTGGCACCCTGGCCCAGATTTTCTAAAGGGTTGCGCGATGGCTCAACAGTGTTGCACCATCGCAGCCACTAATCACCCGGTGCAATATTTAATAGGGAAAAAGTGCCTGCACAAGCCCGATCGCTGGGGTGCAGCAGTAATGTATGCAGGCACAGGTGGGAGGTGTGCCATGCATAAACTGCACAGCCCGATATTCACCGGGCCATGCAGAGTTATGCAGGCACAACCCTCCTGCCCTGCACAACTTTACGCCCGAAAAAAGGATCAAGTCGAGGGCCACCCACAGGTGAGCTGCTGCATTGCAGGGTGCAGCACAGCAGCTGCCACCTGTGGGTGGCCTCATCATTCCGCGCGCCTGGTGGTGCCCCTTCATGCCCGATCACGGGCTGAAGTGTCCCAGCAGCCCAATCGTGGGCATAGCGTTATACTTCCCTCATTAGCCCAATGTCGGGCATAACCAACGTCCCCCACCCCTGAGTAGTCTGATCACGGGAATAAGTTATACTCCCCAGTAGCCCGATTGTGGGCATGGGTTATTCTCCCCACAGTAGCCCAGTGCGTGGGCATTAAGTTATACTCCCCAAAGTCCAAGATCCTGGTGGTCCAGTGGACGCAGAAGCCAGATCGTGGTGGCATCCTGAACCCCTCGTCTGCAATCCCTGGTGATCTAGTGGCCCCCATCCCACCCACGGAACCCCACCACCCGCTCCCCGCCAGCTGGCGGGGCGGCAG
This sequence comes from Neoceratodus forsteri, assembly GCA_016271365.2. Lineage (NCBI taxonomy): Eukaryota > Metazoa > Chordata > Ceratodontiformes > Ceratodontidae > Neoceratodus > Neoceratodus forsteri. The sequence goes on from CM028136.1 coordinate 93,917,645, forward strand.
CACCCACCCGCCTGCCACCCGCCGACTGACAACTCGGTGGGCTGCACGCCATTGAGTTCAGAGCAAGAGCCAATGGGCATGCAGCATACCGTAAAGTCAGTCCAGATATGTAAATGAGATTCATTCACATGTCTGGACATGACATTGTACAGTGAGCTGCTTGCCCATTGGCTCTTTCTCTGAACCAATGGGCGGCAGTCCCACCGAGCTGTCGGGCGGCGGGGCGGCAGGCGGTGGGGTGCTGTCACCCGCCGGGCTGACGGGGGAGCGGGTGGTGGGGCTGTGGTGGGGTGGGGCCACTAGATCACCAGGGATTGCGGACGGGGTTGAGGATGCCGCCCGCGATCTGATTCTCGCGTCCACTGGACCACCAGGGATTGCGGACTTTGGGGAGAGAACTTAATGCCCGCGATCGGGCTACTGGGGAGGAGAATAACCTTACGCCCATGATCGGGCTACTGGGGAGAATAACTTTATGCCCGTGATTGATCTGGCTACCGGGGTGGGGGACATTTGGCTATGCCTGCCACCGGGCGCTAATGGGGAGGTATAATGTTATGCCCACGATCGGCTGCAGGGGGTCGGGGGGAACCATTATTATGCCCACGATCAGGCTGCAGGGGGCGTCGGTCCCCGATGGCTGCCACCTGGCAGGGTGCCAGGCGCAAGTCGTTGGGGATCGGCACTCCTGCATGCTAATGGCATGAAAATGGCGCCATAATCAGATGCAAATGGCCCCTCCATGCCTTGCATAGATTATGGCCCCATTTGCATGTCACCCTTTGAATATTGCAGGTGCTGCGCATGGCGCAATGGAACTTGTGCCACCGCATCTCAATGCTCCACTCTGACCACTTGCACTGGCGCAGTTCCACTGCGCCATGCACAGTAGGTGTGGCCAGGGGGCGATATTCAAAGAAGTTGCACCATAGCGCAACTCCGTTGAATATCACCCTGGCCACACCCCTGCGCAACTATTTCGAGTGCACAGGGGCTTGCGCCACACAATGGCACAGTTTGAATATCTGGGCCGCTGTCTTTCAATTCAGTCAGTGTGTTTGCAGACACATCCGCAGTTCACCAATGAATGCTGCAGCTGTCTATGACAGCAGTTAAAAATGCAGTGGCGTACAGTTGAAAGGGAGAGACCACTTCAGTGAGCAACGATAAGATAGTGTTGATTAGCATACTGCCAGCAGTCCTGCTTGTATACATCTCTGCTTTCTCTTCCTTAAACATAAATTAAGTTTGAAGTTAACTTTTCCTAGGACTATCTTTCCGGGAGGAGGCAAGTGACTAAAATGACATCCTTGGAATGTTTCCAAAAAATATTTAATTGCCATCATTGGAATGTTGAGTCAGAGTTCAGGATAGGAGCGGCATTGACAAAAGCAGGAAAACAGAACCCCAAAGAGACTGAAAAAGTAGACGCAGTTTTCGTCTGTTGGCATACCTGATCAGTATTGTAATAATATTCCCCAACCCTCTGAGTGTCTCTGAATAGTGCTCCCCCCATCCTCCGCCCGCCGCACGCAGTATGGTTGACCGGGGTGCCCAATCCCCCATCGGCTCCACGGCCCCCCAACAGAGTTCTAGGTGCCATGCTGGGAGCCCACCCCAGTGTGGCATAAGTGAGAATGGTGACGGGGTGCCCAATCCCCCGCAGACTCAATTAAACCCCCCCAAAAGAAACAGACTTCCAGTTGCCACGATGGGAGCCCACCCAGCATGGCACACATCTGTATGCCGGGATGCCCAATCCCCATCAGCTCCACTGATCCCCCCCCAAAAAATCTTCCAGCTGCCATGCTGAGAACCCACCCCAGCATGGCACAAGTCCCGTGCCGTCTTCCTAAAAAGAAAACAAACACCTGAAAAGGAAAAAAACGGTCCCTAGTTGATTGTCTTGCCCCCCAAACCCGAGCCCACCCTCTGCGCATCCACCTCCCCACACCTCCACCTCACCCTATACTTACCTCCGGAGGCCGGCATGACAATCTTTGGTTGACCGGGAACATGTCTGCACTCTTCAAAGCCGACCACGAACCGAAGAAATGCCGGTAAGCTGTATAATGGAATAAATAGGGTTTTTTCAACTTTGATGCATATCTCAGACAACTTTTGGAATTTTAGCACCAAATTTTCAGCATGGGGTTTTTGGTACCCCTCCTCATGAATTCTGGCACTGTCATGGCATTAATCTGCCCTGAAAGGTGATTTCGAGGTCACTGCACAGAACCACCTATTGGGACCGATTTACGAAACAACAGTGGCACAGTTCATGAGGTAGGCCCCCAAAAACCCTATATTGAAAATTTGGTCAGAAAATTTCAAATGACTGATTTATTTAGCGTAGTTGTGCAGTTCCTACACATGCCTGTAAGTTCACAAATTTTTATATATTCACTCCAGATTTTCAACATGGCCATTTTACCACACTTCCTTATAAGCAGTACAGCTGTCATTTTTCACATCTCACCCAAAATGTGTTTCCACGCATGTAGCGCACAACCGCACAGTCAGTGTGTGAAATCAATGTTTGGGACAGATTAAGAAAATCACAGTGACACTGGTCATGAGCAGAGGTCTTAAAATGGCTATGTTAAAAATTTGGTGACAAAAGTCCATAAAATGACTGTGTTACGAGCGAGCATTGTGCAGTTTCCATGCACCCTCGTAAGTTCATGAATTTGTAATATTTTCAGTCCAGATTTTTACCACTGGAATTTTTCCACACTTCATTATGAACTGTACAGCTGTCATTTTTCACACCATGGCCAAAATGTGTTTTCACACTTCCAGCACAGAAATGCGTGGTCGCTGTGGGAAATCACTGTTTGGGACAGATTAAGAAAATCACAGTGACACTGTTCATGAGCGGAGGTCTCAAAATGCCTGTGTTGACAACCTGCTGTAAAAAATTCCCAAACTAATTACATTACAGGTGTGCATTGTACAGTTTCTATGCACACTCATGACTTCACCAGTTTTTTTATTTTCACTGCAGATTTTCAACATTGCCTTTTTTTTCACCTCCCCATGAAAAGTACAGCTGTCATTTTTCACATCCTGTTCGAATTGTGTTTTCGCACCTGTGGTGCCAAATGGCGTGGTCGCTGTGCAGAATCAGCTTTCGGCTAATGAACTGACATTGCCATTGTTCATGAGGTGGGGGTCACAAAAAAAAACATGTTGAAAATTTGGAGTGAAAATACCAATGAACACCTGAGGCGTTAGGGTTTCCAACCATAATGCCCCACCCTGCAGAGACTGACAGGCATCAGGGGTGTGACTTGGGATTGTTGCCTGTAATGCTCATATCATTCCACCCCCACCCACAGCCTGCAGCCAGTGAGAGGCATCAAGGTGTTCCTTGGACTCTTCGGCCCCAAAGTTCACCCCATTCTCCTATACAGCACCCATCTCACTGTATTTACTGATGGAATAGGGTGAACATAAGGGCCAAAGACCCCAAGGCACACCATGATACTTGTCGATGTCTGCAGGGTAGGGTGTTGTGAAATGGCGTGGTCATTATGCCTGATGACCCAAAGACACACCCCAATGCCTGTCAGTATCTGCAGGGTGGTGGTGGGGTTGACTTCAGTTCAATACTTCATTGCCATTCCTATTATGCAGCTCTATAACTCCTACACTGCCAATGCCAATGCAAAGCAAGCAAACATTCAGCATTGACAAATGCTTGTTAGTCTTTGTTTTCCAGTTGTCCATTTTGTCTGATCCACTTTCTGGTTCAATTTTGCTGCCCCTTGAACTTTCACCCAGTGCTGTGCACTGGTTCATCTCATGTACAGTATGTATATTTATTTATTTAAAAGTTTAACCAGGAAGTACATACTGAGCTGAAAACAGCTCATTTCCAGATATGTCCTGGGGGAGAGGGGAGTAGGAGATGGCTACTGTAACAATAAAAAGGGTAAAATTCAATAATATAGTTTTGCAATCAGAATCATAAATATTATAGGCAAAACAGTAAATGAAGACATCTAGAAAATAAAACACACTGTAATATATACAGAAAGGGAAACTAGAACAGTAAGTAGAAGGCAAGACTAGAGAATAGAGAAAGGGTCACAAGCAGTTGTAGGTAGGATGACAAAATTCAGAAAGAAGAGACTTTAGGGAGGAAGAAGAAGCAGAAAGAATAGGATGGGGAAGGGAGGACCAACATTTTGGAAAGCAGTAAGAAGAAGCAGATTGGCCAACAATAGATTTTCTAGAAAAAAAATAGGTAACATGGAAAGAATTGTTGAGGAGAGGGTAGGAGGAAGAAGAAGGAGGGGGAAAAAGGGATCTGAGATAAGAGGGAAGAGTGCCGAACCAGAATTTGGATAAAAAAGAGACACAATGGTAAAGACATCTAGCATCAATAGAGGGGAAGGAATGAGCTGAGTAAGGACAGCAATGGTGAGTACAAGAGGAGCAATCTAAAGCAAAGTGGCAGAAAGAATGAAAAAGGGGTCCAGTCTGGCAAGGGAGGATTTGGGGGCACTATTGTAGACTAAATCGCAGTAGTCAGAAATAGGAAGGATCATTTTTAGGACAATTTCTCGGTGGGCAGGAAGTGGTATACTCACTCTATTCCTGTACAAAGCACCAAGCTTAGGGTGAAGCTTTTGGTGAATTGCATCAATGTGCACAGAGAAATCAAGATGCCAGTCAAGGTAGACCCTGAGGTACTAAAAGGAGGAGACATCTTCAATACTAGCAGGGTATTAAATAGTAGGGGAGAAGTAAGTTTGGCAAGCCTCAGAAGGGTAACAAAAGTCATTGAGACTGTTTTTTTGGCATGACAAGACAGCTGGTTATCCTTGAACTATGGCTAAATGTTGTCAAAATACAACTGAAGACAGGAGGTATGGTCATGGGGAGAGGAGCCAGATGCAAAATGAACTGTCATCAGCATACATATGAATAGACGGAGATGAACAGACAGAGGGTAGGTCATTTAAGAATACTGAAAAGAGAATAGAACCCAGGCTAGACCCTTGAGGGACACCTGAGCCAATGGGAACTGACGGTGAAATGGATTTCCTATCCAGACAGCTTAAGATCTGCCTTTAGGGTAGGAACAAAACCAGCTGACTATAGAGTCAGAAAGGCCTGCAACTTTACGTTTGCCCAGTAGGAAGGAATACACCACAGTGTCAAAAGCCTTAACAAGATCAACAAAAAGGCAGAAGTCATCAGTCCTATATCCATCCTTGTATGTATGTAATCAGTGAGCCGAAGGAGGGCGGTAGAAGTGGAGTGGAATTTCTTAAACCAGACTGAATGAGAGTGGAATAGGAGGCGTTATCAAGAAAGGAAGTAAGCTGAGATAGAACAATGTGTTCCAGTAACTTGGCCATGGTAGGAAGGAGTGAAATTGGATGGAAGTTACCAGGAGAAGTGGGATCACCACCTTTGTGAACAGGGATGACAATAGCCTGTTTCCAGACATCAGGAACAGTAGAAGAGGAAAAGGAGAGATTTAGAAGTAAGGTAATGGGAAGAGCAATGGCAGGTGCTGAGTGAAGGAGATGTTTAGGGTAGAGACCATCATGACTACCTCCCTTTAGTGAATTTAGGGAAAGCAGTGCCTTTAGGAAAACAGTAGGCATGATAGGAGAGAAAGAAAACAAATGAGAAGAAGGCAATGAGAGGGAACGAGTTGGGGGTAGAGCAAGGGATGAGAGAAAGGGCACAGGTAGTAAAGTAGGAATTAAAAGACTTAGCAACAGCAGAAGGGTCAGAGATAAGGGTCACCAATCTTTAGAGTGGGAGGGGGAGACTGGGTTTGATATATCCAGCAGGCATGAGTCAATATTCAAACTTTAACTGTCGAAGATTCAAGCAAACATCATGGTGGCACATGAAAAATTCTGAAATGATCTCCAGTCAGCTTTACAACTGTTCTGTCACTGCTAGTTATTTACCATAGATAACTCAGAGCTACAATTCATCAGTGGAGTCCATTATCTGGCAAAACGGCCATTTAATCATTCAAGTACAGAGTTACATCCTCAGTGACCTGTTCAAAATACAGTATTCTCCTCTTATGTCTCAACAGAAAAAAAAACAGCTTATCCTGTCCAAAGAGTACAAGTACCCCCCGAGAGAGCAAGTGGACATCCAGCAAGGCATCCAACCACACAATGCAAGAGATACAGTAATTTATCAGACTAGTAAAGCATTAGCAATATTTGTAGCCATTGAAACTGCCTACTGCTCCCCTACAAGTCACCATTATGTTCCCATTTTATTTACCTTAAAGTAGTCATCCCCCTAGTTCTGCAGAAGTAAGCCCATCAGTGTTTATCTACAGTACTTCATTTTAAATACGCCCAACGTCCCCCATCCTTCCCAGCCACCAGTGAATCTCTGTTCACTTCAGATGGGTGGGACCAAGGAAAGTACCTGCAGGGCTTCTCCTACCTTCCACTAGGCCCTCATGAGAGCCAATGGATTAAAACATTTTGTGGTATTCAAACTTCATATTTCATCAACTGAAGTGGCTGTTGTGAGGTAACTTGCCAACTCTTGGATGACTACTTTAGAAGATGAAGGTGAACAGCACTAAGACCATTTTCTAAGTGTAAAATTAACTAAAATATTATTAGATGTCATAAAACTACCTGCCACCCCCCTGCCCTCTCTTTGGGCACTCACAAACCTCAGATGGGTGGCTCAAACATTTTTAAAAATGGCAAGTGCATACTTTAAAGAAATGTGGGTTTAGTAGAAGTAAAGTTAAAATATTTGAAAATATGTGGCAAGTCTTTGCATAAACTAATCCTTGCAGCCTCCAAACCCTTTTAATCCCTGGGGCCCTTCTTTGTCCAGACTCAGAATATTGTTGCAAAGAGAAGGCTGTAGTGAAGTCCATCATCTTTAAGTTTCTGTTTAAGTTGCAGGAAAGTGCGAGGGAGGACCAGCAGAAAAAAACAGGGAAAAATTACTTGCCTCCATGCCCATGATGGCTGTGAGCACATTTGTGCTCCACCTCATACAGCCCCACCACCTGCAACTGGATCCAGACATGGGTTGGATGGAGGACAGCCCTCCCTTCAGACCCCCAGACAGAACCATTTGGGAGTGCAAACGTGTTGGTGTTGGTGGGCAATGGGGTGGAACAGTAACTCAAGACAGCCAAAAGGCAAGGTGAGAGACTGAAAGGAATAAAAATCATCATAGAAACATAAGTACGTTTTTGACGCTCTGTACTGTGGCATATTCTAGTCACATATTTTATAAAGAGATTTTTGAAGTGCCATCTGGTGGACTGTTTTTGTTACTGCAATGATAGGAACCTTTCACTACGTAGGAACCTTTGTGTATCTAGAGATGGGAGGGGACAATAAAAAGGGGTTGGACAAGCTGCATGGTGTGTGTGTTTATTATTTATTTGATAACCAGGTGGGTACACTGATCCCAGGGACCATTTTTCAGGCAAGACTCAGGCCATGAAGAGAAGAACAAACAAGGGAAATAAAAGCACATGAGTAACAACAAACAAAAGGTACTGTAGCTGCAATACAGATATACCAAATTTTGCACAGGTTAAAATTAGTAAATGAAATGTTGTAATTGTTACTGCTTGTCCTCTGTGACTTCTTGCCCCAAGATATGTTCAAAAATGGTACTGTTTGTCTCAATCCATTTCTTATTGCTATCATGCAAAAAAAGCAACAAAGAAAACCAACTAAAGAATACAGAGTTAACACCAGAATAAATTCTTCATGAAATACCCTTGAAAGCACATACCTAATAAGGAAAAATGAAACATAATGGGCAATGTGTGCGTTGAAGTTTCAACTTATTAACAGATTGAGTGGGAGGGTGGTTGATGAGGCATCATGTTTCAGACACAAAGTGCTGGAGTACCATGCTGCTAATCCAATAAAGTTTCTTTGTCTGCAAATCAGCCTCTCATAAATGCACTGTGGTTGCTGTTTTCTCAGTTTCAAGTGTTTTTTTGGCAGCTCCTGCTCATTTTGAGAGCGTGCAGGTTTGCACTTTGATGTGTGTGACACCCCACATGTGTATTGTGGGGTTAGAGATGCCATACCTCAAGTATACCAGCAATCTACAGCTTTTGAAAACTGTTTAGGAACACTTCTAACCATAGATATTATAACCTCTGACCTGCTGATCCCCTGAATGTGGAATTGACTTCCCACACTTCCTTCATTAGTTGTGGCACATCCCTCCAACCCTGTACCCACTCCTTTACTTCTTGGTCTCCATCTTCAACTGCCCTTCCCTTCAGTCCCCCCATTTGCCCTCTCCAGTTTCTCAATCCCTGGTGTATAAAGACCTCTGTTCCCTCAACATGGTCAAGAGCTGAAAATGCAACTGCCCCCCCCTTTCTCTTTGACTTACAGTAGCAAGTTCCTGTTATTTCCTCCTGATCATGTACCTCTAAAACTTCTTCTACTTTGCAAGCACATTTCTGTATTCCTGGAACCTTTTAAAGTCCTCCTCCTCCTCCTCTGTTTTGCAGACCAGGCAGCTCACACCTGAGATCTGCCAGACTGGTGTCCCAGTTTTATTTATTTATTTTAAGCACTGATTACAGGGACAACTTTTATATACTTTAAGTTAAAAGTTGTCATCCTCATCATGTGCAGCATGAGTCAGAACCTTGTCAGCCCCCTTTAAAGCAACATCTATAAAGCAGAGCCAGTCTAATTTTTTTCTTGGTGATTTGCATATACTTCCCATGATGCTTTGCACTAATGTATGTATATATGTATAATTTTGTATTTATTTGTAGGTGGGCTTTTAACGCACCTGAACTCAAACTAAATCTAAAGAGTTAAAATCATTCTCATCTTTCCAAAGTATGACAATACATTGGATTTACATTGAAATGTATTTGTATTTTCCTTATCTCTCACCAAACCCAGAAAGTACATTGTGCCTATAAATAAATACAGCCAGCAGTTGCATGACATAGAATATTTCACACAAAAAAATTACGTAATCAAATTATAATCACCTGCTTTCATCCCCTGTGATTTTTCTGCCATCTGACTCTCTCTATAGCTTTTATACTCAAGTTATCTATGTTTGCAACTGATTGTGTATGTTTTAATTATGTAACCCAAGACTTCCTTGTGAATGAGCTTGCTCAGTGGAGTATATCCTACTATAAACATGAACATTCCTTCCAGTCCCACTCTTTCAATTTCTCCCCTTGCACTTCTGTACAGACATAAGTAATCTCCGCCCCCCCACCTTACTGCCTGACAATTTTGTGCCACCTCTCTCCCTCTTCCCACTGCTGAAGCTGCTCCAACAATACTGGCACTGTCTAGATTTTTTAAAATAAATTCTTACGTTTGATAAATTTTGATAAAAACTAACTTTGAAATTTGTAATACCTAATGTGATATTTTATTCTATGTTGCTTACCAAGTTTCTGTTTGTTCGTAATTACTGCAATGTATTCCCAGTTTTCACAGCCTATTTTTTTATGTGTCTGACAATTTATTGTGCTTAACTGCTGTACTTATTTTCTCCTATGTTCACTGTAATCCTTATTGTAATTTGCATGATTTTCCTATAGTATACTGACAATACTGAAATGGCTCCCTGTACCGTATTGTTCTCTCCTGAGTCGTGCCTGAAAATAGGTATTTTATGTGTAGTGCACTTACCCAGTTATCAAAAACAAATAAATAAATAAACAAACAAATAAATAATTGATCAGTGAATTCAACAGGAGTGTCCCTCTGTGCAGCCCCAGACATAATTCATCAATCAAATTATATTTATATATAGTACCTCATCCATCAGGATCTGTGCACTGCACATAAAAAACATAAAACACATATACAGAGATACATTTCAGTTAATCTAAACAAAAAACATACTGGGAGAAACAAAACTTTCAGCTGACTTCATAAAAAGCCAGGGAGAATAGGTATGGGTGTTACTGCCATTTAAAGGTATCCATTAAGGAGATGTGCCGAAGATGGAAAGAAGGGAGTTCCAGAGCTAGGGAACTGGCATTATGAAGGCTTTGTCCCAAAAAGATATTTTTAGCAGGCCCGTGGCCTTTTAAAGGCATCCATTAAGGAGATGTGACAATGGAAGAAAGAAGGGAGTTGCAGAGCCGGGGAATTGGCACTGTGAAGGATTTGTCCCAAGAAGATTTTTAGCAGGCCTGTGGAACCTCCAAGAACTCTCCACAGTGGAGAGGAGGATCCAGAGTCTCTATACTCTGTACTGTAAGGGGTGCCTCCCAATGTGCACTGAAAGTGCCTTTAGATCATTGTCACTTTATTTAAAGACTACGCCATCTACTGTACTGTATAGCTGGAGTCCCAGCAACACACCTGTCAGCTATTATATAATGAAACTCAGCTCATTTGGTATCCCAGAACTCCCAGAGCTGATGTCATGAGTGACATCAGCTGCAGGAGATTCAACTCAAGAACAGTCATCCTGGAGTTTCACTGCATTTCCGGCTTGTCCCCTTTCTCAACAAACCACTCAGATTCCCTTTGGTTGAGAGAACCCACTACCCTGTGATAAAAGTCCAAGCAGAAACAAAGAAGATGAGACACGCTGTCAGTATCTTATCCGGCAATTTTATTTATCCATGTTACACTGTCCATCTCAAAGTTTTGCTGAAATGCAGCTTAATCATGAGTTGGTCTCCATAGATTTATTCATTAAATGGTCCTTTTCAATTATGAGTCTTCCTCAACCATATGCTAGATTGCTTGTATGAAGTGCTCACCAACAACATTTTATGATGAAGCAAACAAAAGAGTGGTCTCTCAGGAGAAATGGCGCCAATGCATAGCATCCAGTGTTTGTTTGACCGTTAGCGTTTTATAATGGTTATTTGTTTCTAAGTCTGCTATCCACTCCACAGTTACACACTGCTTCTTTGAATTCTTAATTTAAAATATGCTGGGCCTTAAATAGTGCCTCACATTATTGCCACCTGAAAGGTCACACAAACAGTCTAACATATGACTGAGGAAGAATCATAATTAAAATTTGCAATTTAATGAATGAACCCACAAGGACTAACTCATGATTAAACAGTGAAACATTGAGATGGCTGGTTCATGTGGCTAAATAAAATTGCCTGATAAGAAATTGACATTGAGTCATCCTCTTTGCTTCTGCTCCTAATGCTATGACTGTCATTTATTTCATATGCCTCCTGAGGCTGAGGTGGGTAGCACTTATATAATGTGGCCTGAACATAGCTTTAGGAGAAGCGTGGAGCCAGCAATTGGCATTTTAGGGCCTTGCAAATATCCGGAAACCTGTTCTAAAAATCTCCTGCTGCTGATCCCCTTAGTATTGTAAGCCATATGGAGGGGGTCTAGCATACCATATATGTAGTGCTTGTTTATATTATGGTGGATAAAATTTGTATGGTTTCTGGATATAGATGACAATATTTCTGTCTTAAGTAAGTGAAAATGTTCTGATCACACTCAGAGTGCATATTGAGAGCAGCCCACACATTATGTGCACAACTGCTTGGAAGGGTAGTATTTTCCTACAACATTACCGTTTTATACAGCAGCTCTGTTGAACTGGTAGTTTGATAAGGTTATATCTAAAAATGTAATGCTGCCTTTTGCTACTGTATATGTGAATTTGAGATTAACTTCAGTTTGATTAAGACAGCACAAAAAGCCATCCACCTCCTCTATTGTACCTTGCCATATATATAAAGCAGTGGTGCAACGAAATGGGGCAAAACATTTGACCCTACCTTTCTTTCCACTATACACGATTCCAGGTGTCTTCCAAGTTTTGTTTGGTGGTACAATTTCCAGTTCTACCAAAATTTGAGTATTTTATAAAAGTTTTAATTTATTTATTTTTGTCAAGAAAAAAGATGGCTACCACATTTGACATAGAAATAGCATTGTAGACTTGCCAAGGGTTAGGATCGAGAAACTACAAAAAATATATTGTGAGAAGCTTAGAGTTTGGCTAAAAAAGTAGAGGTGACAGGAATACTAGCATTTTTATTAACTGTAGCTGAAACTAGCTTTTTGGAAAACATTTTTTTTTTTAAATTCAATAAACTTTATTAAACCTGATTGAGATCAGATGCATACCACAAACAGGATAGATACAGGAATGGTCAGTGTATATTTCAGTAGTCAAGACCAACACAGAAAAGAAAAACGAGTATCCATTAATTTCGGGAATATCTCAATCAAGTTACAATTTTAATAATACAATCCTCCTTGTATCCCCCACCCTTCTGCCCCCATCTCTGAAGTATTGTATATAACCAGTATCACTAAGATAACATTAGATATGATATGGCAGCAGAGGAATCAAAGTACAGTATAATGCAGCTGTATTTAGGACAAAAGGTGTAACATCAACAGTGGTAGCTCCTGGAGGAGAACCGTAGAAATCAAGCGACATATATACACCCATCTTTCTTTCACCCAAGGTTCAATGTTGAGAAGGTATAAAGGTGTTCCCAAGTTTGTTTATATTTAGTGTATGAGTGTGACATACTAGCAACGGTGCGCTCAGCCTGAAGAGCAAATAGAATTTCCTGGTACCATTCCCTATAGGTGGGGATGGCTTGATCACACCAATGCCGCAGAATAACTTTTTTGGCACAGGCTGTTATTAGGGCCATATGTGGTTTTTGATTGCCCAGTAAGGTTCTGGTAAAGTTACCTAAAATACATATTTCTGGAGTGAAAGCCTGATCAAGGCCCAAGAGGAGGTCTATACGGCATCTGATCTTGTTCCAAAAGGGACTAACTTTGTCACAATGCCAGAGAATGTGAAGTTAGGAGCCCCATTCTCCCTAACATCTAGTGCATATATCCAGAGGCAGCCTGCCCATTCTATGTAGTTTAATAGGGGTGTAAAACAAATTATGTAAAATCTGAAATTGCATAAAACTGTACCTGTCCCATTTTATGTATTTATACACTTCTTTCCAAATGCGGGGCCATTCTCATGGATAGTCTTGCTGAGGGAGGGCCTGATCCCAGTAATAGTGGAATGCCTGTTCCCTTTTAGCAAGAAGGTCCCGGAGCCGTGTGTGAAAAAAATATGTATTATGAGAGGTGGGAGTGGACAGTAATAAAGGCAGAAAAGGAAAATCAGATGATGAAGTTGTAAGTATTTGAAACATATGGATATGGGCCAGCCATATTTCTACTGTACATCTTTAATGGTAAGAAGATTATTGGAACACAGCAGGTGTTCGACTAAAAGAGATTTCAGGGAGGGCCAAGCAGTCTTAGTCAGTATTTTCCCAGCAATCTGGAAGTTCAGATTTTCCAGAATGGGTTGTGTGACATCCTGATGGGGTTTAGGGTGAGCAGCTGACATAGTTGCTGATGGGCGCAAAAGTGAATATCAATGGGAGTAACTTTTAAGGGTCAAGATCTTCCTAGTGGGGACATACAATAGGGTGTTAAGGCATAGGCCCAGCTGCTGACTCTGTCAAGCCATTGAGAAATATAAAATGATGTGGTGTTCCTGAAGTGGAGTGATTCCAGAGGGAGACTTGGGAGCAATGTACAGCCAAATAATACAGGTAAACACTGGGAAGTTTTAGGCCCCGGCTTCCTGGAGCTCAACAGTTTTACTAGGGCTCTACAAGGAGGTTTCCCCTGCCAGAGAAAACAGGAGAAAAGTCTATTAACCTGAACAAACTGTCTTTTAGGAAGAGCCAGACCGAGCATAAGACGGGAGTACAGAATTGCAGGAAGAACATTCATTTCAAGAATGCTCACCTGGCCCCATGGAGACAAAGGGAGCAAGGACTAATGATTAAGATCAATCTGTAATTGGAGAAGTAGTTGGTCCAAGTTGTATTTTTCAAGTTTAAGTAGGTCAGTGCTGGGCCAGCCCGGTGGTGCTGAGGGTTGAGGCACTGGACAACACACCTTGTGCCACGCTGGTGACCCGGGCCGCTGGGGGTCGGCAGGGGGGGAAGAGATTGAGTGTCTGATGGACTGCTCTCTCTTCCCGAGGAGGGTTTGGGATGTGATCGCTCTCGGAGCGGCCTCTGGTGACAATCAAAGGTGCCCGACGTAGCAACGCTGTGAATGCTGGGGGCGGAGTTGCGACATTATGTTGCCTTGACCAGGAAACACGGAAAAAAGAGATAAAAACCCCCACCTGAGGATAGATGAAGGCACCTCAACCTCCCAAAGCCCACACTTCCATTTCTGGGCTACCTCCTCTCTGGGCCAACTCATGTGCGGGCACTTTGCCCTATAGATAGAGTGCCCTGGTCAGATGAGGCGGCCCTACCTCTGGAGGTTCAGACCCAGAGGTAGTGCTTGGTGCATGGCGGAGAGGACTAGTCATGGAGAAGGGTAGAGGCTGGAGATCTTGAGGATGCTGGAAGGAGTTCTCCAGGTGTGGAGATAAAAAAAGTTAAAAAAAAAAAAAAGTAGCTCAGTGCTAAGATATAGTCCCGGTTTGCCTTTGACCCAACAGAGACCCAGGTGTGCTACCATTGTGCAATGAGTAGAAGTATTCAAAGGCATGAGTTCTGTTTTGGATAGATTTAGTTTTTAGTTAGAGAAGGTGCCGAATTGAGAGATAATATTAAGGACCTCTGGTATTGAAGTAGAAGGGGATGTGATGTGTAAAAGGATATGGTCAGCATAAACTGAAAGTTTGTATTGTGAAGGGCCTATAGCTATACCTTGAACCTGTGGGGAGGAATTCATTTTTCTAATTAAAAGCTCAAGGTATAGATTAAACAAGAAGGGAGACAGTTGGCACCCTTGACAGGTTCCTTGCTGCAAGGGAAAAAAGTCGGAAAATACCCCATTACAAAAAATACGGGCTGAGAGTTTGGTGTAAGGTATTTTGATCCATGTTATAAATTCACAGGGAAGGCCGTATTTGGGAAGCAGATGAAACAAATAATCCCAGGAGATGCAATCAAAGGCTTTATCCGCATCCAGAGATGCCAATACAGTGGGTGTAGAGGAATCCCTGGATGCGGAGATGAGATGCAGGATTTTTCGAATGTGGTCAGATGACAGTCTGCCCGAAACAAAACCCACTTGTTCTCTACTAAGGAGACATTCCCAAACTGTGTTCAATCTAGTGGCCAGTATTTCTGCTAGTATCTTTATGTCCACATTAACTAAGGATATAGCTCTGTAGTTGGTCACTGATAAGGGATCCCATCTGGGTTTGGGCAGGACAACTATAGTGGCAGCAGTGAGAGAAGTGTCCGAGAGACCTTTCAGAAATAGATATTGAAATAACTCCAGAAGGTATGGGGCCAACAGGTCTTTAAACTTCTGGTACAAGTTGGTGGAAAACCCATCCAGGCCAGGAGATTTATCTGGTATTAAGGTATCTATTGCTTTTTTAACTTCATCCAGGGTCAAGGGGGCTTTCAGCAAGGTCGCCTGGACTGGACTTAACCTTGGCAATTCAAGATCCTGGAGGAAGGTGTCTAGTGTGGAGAGGTCCAGAGAGGTCGAAGGAGCCATGTAAAGAGAACTATAAAAGCTCTGGAACTGGGAAACAATATCTTTGGGTGAGGTGAATAATTGACCAGTATCTGACCTGATGGATGAGATGATCCAGTCGACCTCTTGGCTGCACAGGCGCAGTGCAGGAAGCTTCCCAGCCTTCTCCCCTTGATCAAAATATTGAGTCTTAGTTCTTTGAAGGAGATGCTCAGCTTTCTCCCCTATGACAGCATTATATTTTGCACTGAGAGCTTTGAGGTGTTCCAAGTTTGTTGGTGGGGAACAGTATGAGATTTCTCTCACAGCTGTCCAAATTTGTGATAACATGGAGGCTGTTGCTTGGGAAAGTTCTCGTTTCCTTCTGGTTACCAACCTTATTATTTCACCTCTGAGAGCACATTTGAAAGAGCACCAGAGAGTATCCAATTTGGGCATTGTAGGTAGATTAAATAGGAAGAATTCTGTTATAAATAACTGCAACCTTTAAATTACATCTGGGCATTTAAGTAAAAAATTATTAATACTCTTAAGTTTTATCTTTTTTGATTGAGGGGGCCAGATTAACCTGTAGGAGGACTGGGTGGTGATAGAAGAGAACTTTGGCACTGTAACAGCTGGCAAGGACCCCTGGTAAAGCTTCAGTGCTTAATTTTTTATCTCCTCTGTATTTTTCCTCCTTACAGCCTCTGATCTGCCTACATCCAGACACCACTCCACTTCCACCGACTGCCCCTGAAGATGCCTCGTACAACCAGCTAGCATATGCTGCTGCACCTGTGAGAGGGAACCCCCTCAGTCCCCACACCAGGCCAGGGGCTAACACCAGCATATCTTGGCACCCCCAGACCACCATCGGGCTCAGGAAGCTTGCAGCCATCAAGCTGCTGCAATCAGTGCTGCTTTTTCCTCCACTGAAAGTTGCCCTAAGTGCAGACATGCAATGACGTTGACGCACATACATGCTGATGTCTGCTGCACTTCCTCTTAACTGCACCAGCTCTAGCAGTGCCCCCGGTCATCACCAGGGGCCACTGCAGAGCGATGGAACCCTGGATCCCTCCCAGGATAGGAGAGCAGTCATCGGATGCTCAATCCCTAACCCTCCCTACTCATCTCTGACAACCCGGCTTGCATCCAAACCTGGGTCACCAGTGTGGCACGAGGTGTGGTGTCCAGCACCTCAACCCTCAGCTCCACTGGGCCAACTGGCATTCAGTGCTTAATAAAAAGAAATCAATACAAGAAGAGGAATTATGTGGGATGGAGTGAAAGGAGTATTCTGTTGAGTCAGGATGTATAAGACTCCAGGGATTTATTAGGCCCAGGGTATCCATTAAGCCCTGTAAGGCCAGCAGACTAGGCGAGTGGGGTTGATGTTGTCTAGAGGACCTATCTAGGTCATTATCCAAAACTATGTTCCAATCCCCAGCAAGTAATATGGTAGAGGTCCACTGGGATAAAATACAGGGTATTTGGGAAAAAGAGGATCCTCTAAATTAGGACCATAAACTGATCCCAGGATCATCTCTAAATGACTCAGTAGTGCCCTAACAAATATAAATCTGCCCTGGTGGTCAGTAATTTCCTGAGAAGGTGGAATGGGACAGATCTGGAAACCAGAATAGCAACACCCGTTTATGGGAATCCAGACCGAACCGAATACCTGGCCAACCCAGGAATGTCTAGGAAGCATAATCTGAGCCGGAGGAAGATGTGTCTCTTGTGAAAATGCTACATCCACCTGCAACTTGTGAAGATGGAGCATGACTTCAGCATGCTTTATAGGTGACTGGGCTCCTTAATATTCCAAGTACAATATCTATAATTAGATGTCATATTTTTCTAAATATATGCTGTGCCAATGGGATAAATATGTTCCATAAGAGAAACCTCTGTTTAGCAGATGTCATCCCATGTAGCTTCCGGAGCAAACAGAGATGGGCCCACAAACCCTACCCCCCACCCTCAGCCCATACAATCCACAATGTATCCATTGAAAGTGTGTAGCAACAATAAAACATGAATAACATGAACAAACCAAGCCCCATCTCTTCTCCTCCTAACAACCTCCCTTTAACTGCAAATCCCATAGTAGCACACCTCCACCCACCCTTACTTCTTTCCACCCCATGACTACTGCTATCCCTACAACCCTTAACTGGTGCATGAAGCTCCAACCTACCATAGCTCGCACCTCCCCCAATTGTTAACTGGTTCCTAACCTGATCTATTACCTTACAAAAAGGTGAAATAGTCTTGTAATATCTAACAACCTAAAAAACTTTTTAATATCTAGGAAGCAAATATTCTAGCTTTTCCAGTCTTTTGTAGATTAACCGTAATAAAACATTCATATGTGCATTTATGCTATCCCTGTACTTTTCATACACCTGCCAACCTGTAGTGTATTCTAGGGATCAGCCCGTATCATAGAAATAATAAAACCTTGAATAACATTGGAGGCAAATACATAATTATATCTGTTGTAGCAGGCACAAATAAAACTAAGCATAAACAAAAAGCAAAAAATACTTATTAAGGTGGCCGTTGCCTGGAAGTTGTATACTGAACAGACAAGCCCAAAATTAACAGTGTACCCCCTTCCTGTCACATGATGAGGACAAAATCTTTGAAATCCCCAAGAAGGACCCGGCCCCAATGCAGCTGGCACCCCACTTCTTCCATTAACATGAAGGGGAGATCCACTCTCACCTGGTCTCAGGGATGATATTTCAGTCAGCTGACCTGAGAGGATTCCTGCTCTGATGTAGGAAATGCATTAGGGGTAGTCTGGCACAGTGAGCCAAAACAGGAGTCTGTGACCTCTCAAATGGATCTGCAGAGGAAGTGTGCCGAGAGTTTGGTGCTGAAGTAGGACTAGAGTACTGTATCAGTCCAGATATGCTGGTTGAGTGGATCAATGTCTAGCTGCAGTGCAGAGGAGCAAGATCTTGATTTGAGAGTCTGGCCATAAGCTGGAGATGTAGCAAGTCTTGTGTGATCATAAGAGGACACAAAATAAAAAGAAAAATGTTCACAGTAGGTTCCCATATAGGAGACTAGATTAATCCTTAGTTAGGCCCTGCACTCACCTATCTTTGAATAAGTCAGGCAGTTGTTCCTTGAGGCTTTATGTGAGAATCCACCATCTCAAATGATTGCCAGGTGCCTTGAAGTGAGACCTGTTGGTGTGCTGGGTAAAGCATCCTGAATTTAATCCCCATGGCAATGACCTTAGTTACCACAGGGTGGAAGGTGGCACATTTCTGTCAAGTGCCAGCTGGTAGATCCTGAGCAATTTGCAGTCTGATCCCTTCCCACAAAATGTCTTTTAAGTCTCGGGTTTTTTGAAGGATGTGCTGCTTGTCCAAGAAATACAATAACTTGAATATGAGGGGGTAAGGAGGGGAAGGCCCTGGAGGTTTGGGGTGGAGAGATCAGTAGGCCCACTCCATGATATACGTGAGGCCATGTGTGGAGGGACCAGCTATTTTCTCCAGGAAAATTTGTATAAACTGGATCAAAGAGGTCCCTCTTCTTTAGGGAGACCAAAAATAATGAGGTTATTCCTCCGGCTTATCCCCTTCAAGTCCTCCAACTTGGCTTCCAGTTTCCCCAGACATTGGCACAGGGAGGTAGACTCCAAATCAGTTTGATCTTTCTATTTTTCCAAAGATGTTGTTCTTGTTTCAACATCCCCCACCCGTCTGCCCATGTCTCTGAAATCGGTGCAGTAATTTTAATTCCTCAGTGAGTATTTTTAAAGAGTCCTTGAAGGGTTCAAACTCATGTAGGAAGCACTCCTCAGAGAGGGGAGTGGGCACCACTATAGTAGTAGGAGAGTGGCTTGAGCCTGAGGTCTGGCCCTTCAGGCATTTTGTTTGTTTGTTTATCAGGCATCTGTGGGGGTGTATGCGACGGGGGCACTGGCCGCATCTCAACATCTGACATCTCTGCTGGATTTTGAATTAATTTTGCTCCTCTGTGCACCAGGTGCCTCTTGGATTATGGCAGAAGACTGTCCCGTGTAGTAGAGGGTTAGGAACTCTGAAAAAGGTACGATTTTAATTGAAATATGTGGGAAAAGCAGAAGCGTCCAAGAAGAGCTGCTACACTGGTGCAAACATCGCGCGACTCCCCAGGAAAACATTTTTTCTGCACTGTTGCTTTAAGGTGAGGGATTTAACAGTGTATTGGAGGTGGAAGTGTGATTACTTTTATTTCATGTGGGCTGTGACTGAATTTGGTGGTGGGGGTGATCAGCAATTGGGTTGGAGGTGGAAGCGGGATTGTTTTTAATTTAGTGCATATGGCCTGGAATCAGATTTATGGAGGGAGGAAATCAGCAGTGAGTTGGAGGTGGAACTGTGATTTATTTTATATGGGTGGGGAAGGAATCAGCAGTGGGTTGGAGGTGGAACTGTGATTTATTTTATATGGGTGGGGAAGGAATCACCTATGGGTTGGAGGTGGAACTGTGATTTATTTTATACGGGTGAGGAAGGAATCAGCAGAGCGTTGGAGGTGGAAGTGTGAGTGTTTTAAAGCGTTTATTTTATATGGCCTGGGACTAGGTTCAGGGGTGGGGCAGGGATACTGCAGTGGGTTGGAGATGAGTATGTGATTGTTTGTTTTCATTTTATATGGCCTGGAATCAGATTCAGGGGGATTAGCAGTGGGTTAGAGGTGGAATTGTGATTTTTATTTTATTTGGCTGGGATCAGTTTCAAGGATGTGGGAGGGAAGCATCAATGGGTTGGGGGTGGAAGTGTGATTGATTTTATTTTTTCTGGCCTGGTATCAAATTTGGGGATCAGTAATGAGGTGGAGGTGGAATTACCCTTATTTTTATTTTATATGGTCTGGGACTGGGTTCAGGGATGTGTGAGGGAAGTAGCAATGGGCTGGAGGTGGAATTGTGATTGCTTTTATTTTATAAGGCCTGGGATCAGATTGGGGGGATCAGTAGGGGTTGGAAATGGAACTATGATTTAATTTTTATATGGCCTGGGATCAGATTTTTGGGGGCAGATTTGGGGTTGCAGATGGAATTGTGATTGTTTTATTCTATATGGCCTGAGATCAGGTTTGGGGGGTGTGACCAGTTGGGGGTTGGAGGTGGAATTGTGATTGTTTTTATTTCATATGGCCTGGGATCAGGTATAGCATTGGGAGAGGGAGGGAATGAGCAGTGGGTTGAAAATAGAAAAGTGATTTCTTTTTTACTTTAAATGAACCAAGACCAGAGGGTTTAGAGAAAGTGGTACTCTTTCTTTGGTGGTGGGAGGACAGATTCCACCAGATACTTTTATTTAGCAATTTATTTCTCACAAGAATATTGGTAGGAAAGGTTGATGATTTTCATTTTTCAGATTTTCCCACAACTGAAATGTTAGTGGAAACATTTAAAACTAAGACAAAAAAAAGGCCTTAAATGTCTGCTTCTTACCACCTCATCATCACAGTACATAAAGGTGAGGAGTGAAATAATTATTTTTTTTTTATTTTCGGCATGTGCTGCAGAATCCTCACAGATTTATGTGGTTGTAAATTTATTACCAACTACGAAGACTACAACTGTGCTTGTGTTTGAGGACAGTGGTAGTCAGCAGTATGTGGAAAAAAAAGCTTGCCTGGAGAACCCAATGGCGTTTTGAGCCGTAACCTGGTACATGCTGCTGCCTATGTCAATGATGGAGCCAGACAGTGTTCAAGCTGCTAACAAGGTGTTTGATACATGGGATCAAACTGCAATTGAAGAATTTACATAAGGACTCTGTTTATAATATGTTTGTTCGAATCCCACCACACGGTATAAGCTGCTATGAAATTTTAGAAAAATATTTTCTGTGCTGCTCTATGTGTATATTGGACATAGGATTTTAATAGTGTTGTATGCATTCAGTGAATGCTGTTTTTTTATATTATTATATTCTATTTGGGAGAGTTGCTGTTTTTATAAGTTGCACATGTGATGACATCATGAACTGCACTATTTAAACAGTACATTTTTGAAATGAAAGTACCCTTGACAAAGTGCACAAAACACCATCATTTTCTTCAGGCTGTAGGACAGTTATATTTTTAGCTTCTTTTATATGGAATTGTATAAGTGCTAATTAATATTTATTGTATTTTGCATATAAACTTGTGATCTGCATTTTTGATTAGCATACCTGGTGTGCAAGCTTTTTTTCCATGTACTACTGACATTTTGTTTGGCCCACACACCTGTTTCACTTAGACGGCCTTCTTTTTACATTTTGTAAGGGTAATCAGTCTTATAGTTTGAGAGCAGGGGCCAGATTTTGAAACAGCCAAAAACGGCCATGGGACTACAGTAAGTCCTGTACCGCAGCCAGCCAGTGTGGAAAAAAAAAATCTCTGCCCCGGCAAACATTCCAGTTTTTAGCTCCTGCTCCACGTGGGTGGCAGATGTAGCTGCAGAGGATGTTAAGGCTGGTCCAACCAGGTATAACTTTTTAACACAGTTGTGCTAAAAAAATTGCCCCAAGCTGCCATAAATCATGGAGCTGGGCATACTATGGCTCTATTATAGGAAATCCAGCACATGCAGGAAATACTGTGACTCTGCAAGTGAAGACCCATTTTCACGTTTTTCCCTGTACCTGTGCCAACTTTGAGGGTCTTTGAAACTCTGACACCAGTGCTATGAACCTGGAGCCATAACAGCTACTCACTGTGTGACAGTCACTTATCCTCTTTCTATTCAAATCTCTCTGCAGTGTCTCTTTAATGTATCTCCTATGCACTCAGTGGCAGCAACATCCTCTCTGACCCCTCTCCTTGACTGTATAGCACATTTGGGATGCAGCTGGTATGAACGGAGGGATATAAACCCATGTTCCTTTCATTGAGCAGGTAATTGAGGAGTGAGAGGAGTGTGTGAAAATCTCAGAATCTACAGTACATTCAGCTCCAGACCCAGAGCTGAGCTTAATCTATGACCCAAACACACGCCTGTGCCCCAAGCCCTTTTCACTTGTGGCCATTGGAAAAAAATGATAAAGCCAAAAAATGCAGTGGAGAAAGACATAAGAGGGTCCAGCTAAATGGCTATTTAATGATTGCCTCTCAAATTAACTCCACTCGAGGTTAACATTTTGTAATAATATTTGTAACACAATTAAGATGACCCGTTGTCCCTCAAGTGTTCCTAGCATCCTCTGTAGCTTCTACTTTTGTCAGATAATAAATGTGTGACCCTCCTGTATCTCTCTCTTACCGCAGTGATTACTATGATATTTTATAGTTGGAATTCATGGTTTCCACTATCAGTAGACGTCAAAATGATTTACGGAAGTACCTTACAGCAAGAATGCCCCTCAGAGCTGTGGTTCCCAATCATATTATATAGTACCTTTGGTAAACAGTCAGCCATCACCTTGATATTCAAGTCAACTGCTAATGTTCAAGACCTTGAAGAGTTTCTATAATAGGCACAACACTCAGCCTTATTCTCTCAGCTTTTATGCAGTTTTCTTCTACTTACTGCAAATTTTAAAACCTGCTATTGGGTATTACAAGTTTTCCACTGTTACTTTACTTTGTTTCAAAGATGTATAGAAACATAAATGGAAAACATCATTTTCACATAACTGGAGCATTCTTTGTTCTGCAGTGTGCAGAAAAATGCTAACATAGTGTTGACAATTTCTGCAGCTATTAACTGGACCTCATTGTGGATGTATTACTTATATAAAAGTACTATATCTACAGAACAGAATCTCAAAAATGATAACCTTCCTAAATTAATGTTACATTGTGGATCATGTTGTATTCTCTGAAATAAGTTATTTATCAGGATTTGCTTGTTGATTTGTCTAGATACTGCTATCAAACAATTAATCAAATTTCATTTTACAGAGCAACAGAAGAGAGAGAGAGCGTGAGAGAGAGAGAGAGAGATACCTGACACAGAGAGAGAGAAGAGAGAGACAGAGGAGAGAGAAAGAGAGAGAGAGAGAGTTCAGCGACAGAGAAGAGACAGAGAAAGAGAGGAAGATGAAGAGAGAGTGACAGAAAGAAAAAGAACAGAGAAATGGCACACACACACACACACACACACACACACACACACACACACTGCATTTACACTGCTTACCATGACCATAGCTGTCTGTGCCACTAGCTCCTCTTTGCTCCTGCACCAATACCAGAGTCACATCTAAATGGCCCCTCTCAGCACTGATGCAAGCTATGCTCAAGAGGGGCTGTGTTCTGGGGAGGACAGGGAGTGATCTGTGATGTTATGATGTGTACTGGTCCTGTACTGGTCCCTGAGCCACATGTCCAAAAGAAGCTTCAAGTAAACTATGCACTGCTCATCAATCTTATAAATGTACAAGCAAGTGTCAGTGTCTGTGGCTCAGTAGGTAGCACATATGCCTCTGAGGCCAGGAGATCAGAGAGCTGTAGGTTCAGTTCCCACATCTGGCACTTGGGTTAATAACCCAGTACTGACACTGTAGTGCAGCATGAGAGGGGTACTGCACTTCTGAGGTGCCGTCTTTTGGATGAGATGTTAAACTGAGGTCCCATCTGCCTGAATTGGTGGTAGTTCAGGTAGATCTTAAAGATCCCATGGCACTTATCGAAAAGAGATGGGGAATTTTCCCGGTGTCCTGGCCAAATTTCCCTCTTTCACTAAAAAAAATACCACCAACAGCTTAATCTGGTTCAAGGTCAGTTGACTTTCATCTATATCCCCCTTCCCCAGGTTGTGCCTGAAAATAGACAGGATTTGTCTACTGCACTTACCTGGTCAACAAAAAATAAATAAAAAAGGGCTGCTGCTTTCAGTAGATTAATTTAAAAATGAAATTTACATCCCTTCTGCTGATGGCTGGTTCGCAACACCACCAAAAGTACCATTACCATGATCCTGTGCATCCTGTTTACAATACAGGAATCACAGTTCAGAATCCTGTTGCAGCCATGCGAACGGTGCTGCCTATCCACATGGCAACTTACACCACTCACATCACTACACATCCCCAACATTTCTACAACTTCAGGTGCAGCTCAGGGAGTGACTTACCACATTTGCACCTTAGCGACATACCCAATCCTGTTGCTGCTGTGCAAATGTGGCAGTGTAAACATGCCTTAAAGACAAACAGAGAGAAAGACAGAATACCCTTCAATCTTGTGTCACTGAAATGTGGGACACTAGCACTCAAAATGTGGGACAGTGTGGGACAGTAGCTCTCCAAATGTTGGACACATAATTAAACATGGAGATACAAGCTGTTAGCAGTGTGGGAATTGGTGTCTTTATTTGCAAAGTTTAATTTTGATTTAACATCTTAGAATATTATAAATTGCCGCATTGATGTCTGAATTTGCAGCACCATTTCTATGTGCACCTTTTCCATGTGGACTGGAAGTGGGACACACTAATTTTGAGGGAGAAATATGAGAGGTAAAAATGTGGGACATCCCTAATAATGTGGCATAGTTGAGAAGTATGACAAAAAGAGAGGCACATAGAGAGGCAGACAGAGATAGAGAGTGAGAAAGTGATACAGACAGAGAGAGAGAGAGAGAGAGAGAGAGAGAGAGTGGTACAGAGCAGGAGACAAAAGAGAGGCAGAACTGCAAACTACTGTAAAAAGAATCTTCCCACCAGCTTTGAAATACAACATGCAGTAGAGGAATTAATTTAAGTGAATTTATTTGTCTTAGGAATAGTTTATTCCAATAAAACTTTTTTTATTTTAATTACAGAAACAGAGAGAGAGAGAGAGAGAGAGGCAGAGAGATTGAGATCTACTATAGCTGTCTAATCTGAGAGTCATGAATAAGTAACTCAGGCACCGCTTGGCTTTTCAATCATCATAATGCAGTACAAACAAGAAGCTACAAAGCATTAGTCCCTTCTGACCACAGACAATATAGATTAGATCAGATTTATCTGTTTCAAGAGAGATGTTTACTTAGCTGACTGATTGACATTTTAAATGAGTTCACAGCCTGTTGTGAGGTTGTCATAAGAACAGACACTGAGGGTTTCATTACTGAGTCTCCAGAAATGGTTCTGTTCTATAAAATAACTGTTATGTAAGAACTTACCGTAACAGCAGATTGTTGAGGGGATCTCTACCATTAGGCCACAGTACACTTTTGAAACTATAAGACATCAGCTTTAGGACCACACAGAAACTTTTGCTTGCCAGGGACCATGCACCATGATGTGTCACATCTACTTATAAATAAATGTGGGCAGTCCCATCACTCCTTAGTTCCCCACTGGAGATTAGCCTCAGAGGACCTCTAACTGTGGGGAACCAAGAGATGATACCAGTACCAGGCATACAAGGAAAGGCATGGAGCTGAATACAGGATGCATGGAGTAGGTTTCAGGCACAGCATCTGATATAATCCTTACTGAAAGCAACAAACCGGCAAGAGCTGATAGGGCTGCAGGTGAGAAATGTGGTGTAAAATGTATTGAAAATTGCCAAAGTTATGAGTCTTCATTAGCAAAATATAATATAAGCTCCTAAATTTGTTGTTTTGTAATATTTGCACACAACATTTTCAACATAGTCTTGTTATGACCCTGCCTCATGAAGAAGGGCAGAGCAAATGTTACGGTACGGTAGCATTTGTTTGTTCTAACTATAGTTAAGTTTGGCCAGACTTCCCCTGTGGCAGATGGTGGGCCTTTTACAGACAGACATTCACTGCAGACTGGTGGAAGAGTGGCAGTCTCCACCTCATCCCAATGTTATTGATACTATTATTGGTTTCTGATGGACGCTGCTTAAATAATCGTAATTTACTCTGGTCCTTGAAGTGGCAGTTCTCAGGCCTTTGTTCAGTGTTTTTGGAGGGTCCCTCAGAATAACACACTCCTTGCCAGCGAGTGGGATTGGACAGAATCCCTTAACTGGTGGACCATGTTGTTTTTAGGGTGTTTGCTCTGCGTTTTATGAATGTTTTTTCTTATAACCAGCTATACTGCTCAGACAAGTCTATGGACATTATGGAAAGTCTCTATTTAATACTGGGCACCCACTTACTAAGTACTACTGCACTTGGACTATAGATTCCTCTAATGCCTTCTGTCATAATTAAAAACATTTTTATCAGGTTACCCAGCATTTGACTTGGTTTTTACACTTACAGAGTCTTAGTTTTTTTATTTTTCTCTTAACAAATGGATACATGGGTACTCTGTTAAAGCTTATTCTGGGTTATAGCATCACTCTGTCTTATTCAAGAGAAACATGATATTATTATTGCTTCTTATGTCAGGCACAGTTCATCCAAACCCAGGCCCCATCCTTGATGGTGATACATTAGACTCTTTGCCATGAAACTCAATTAAGATTGTACATTTAAGTGTTCAAAGCTTACTTGCCAAATGGGAGAATTTTTCAGTTTGGACCATTCAACATCAATTCAATATTATTGCTTTAACTGAAATGTGACTCACAAATAAAGTCACAGATGATATGATCAACAAGGATGGATAGAGGATTTTTAGATGTTACAGGAAGGTAAGGAAGGGTGGGGCTGCTTAGTTTACATTCAGAGTCACTTTGGAGTTACTTTAAAGTGACCTCTGATGTTCCAGTCTATAGTTCATCCTCTTGTGACTATTTGTCATTGTCTCTTATACTGGGGAATCAAAACATTGTTACACTTGTTATTTATGCCCCTCCTGGTTCTCAGAGGGAGAGTTTAAAACTGATCTAGACACTCAGGGGCTCACTCCCTACTAACATAGAATTAATTATTCTGTGAGATGTCAACATAAATTGGATGGGAAAAGATTCCCTAGAGTTTCAGAAAACTGTTACTAACTACAGATTGACTCATATAATTGAATCCTCAACCAGGATTAATTGCAGAACAGGTTATTCATCACTTTTAGACTGGATATTGGTCTCAGAACTAATAACATCATACATTTGGGTGTTTTACCTGATTGTGTCAGCGATCATAGCTCAGTTTATTGTTGTTGGTCAATTAGAAAGAAAACTGTTCCTGCCTGTTTTTGTTTTGTCTCGTAATCTTAGGAAACTGGATGTTGATGGATTTAGGACAGGCATGGCCTCAGTCAATTGGTCCAGAGTGGAGCAGTTGACTGAGGTGATTTGAGACCCTGGCTGTCTTGTTCTCTTTTTAATTCAGTTTGTGACAGGTTTGTTCCCCCACCCCAAAAAAAATCCAGAATCAGGGGTAAACAACAGCAAAGGGTTACACCTGAGCTCCTGGAATCCATGAAATATCAAGATAAACTTTGGAAGGCATAAAGGAAATCATCTGGTCAGTCTACTCTTGTTTCATATAAGGTGGCCAGAAATAAATGTAAATCAATGGTCAGGAGGCTAAAAACGACTATTTTGTAAATAGGCAGAGGGAATTCAAGCGGAAAAATGTATCTGAAACTTGGAACTTAATTATTGAGCTTATTGGTAATAAATATTCTCCTTCCATGCAGTGTTTAAATACACCTACTGGGATCACCACCGACACACACATCTAATTGCTCAGGAATTTTGCATCTTCTTCTCTGACCTAAGTACATAACAGGTGATACAATGGATCCCTCAATATCTTGTAGTTTTCTGCAGGATTTGACCTACCCAAAATTTTATTTCAGGTCCCTTGATTCTTGATGAGGTCCTGAAGTATCTCTTGAAGATGGACCGGCTTGCGAGGATCACTGCTGTAATACTGTACTATACACTTACTTCTATTTTTAATTTGTCACTCTCTTTTTCTTATTTTCCTAACATCTGGAAAAACGCAGTAGTTGTCCCAATCTTTAAATCTGGGTACTCTACCCATGTACAAAACTACCAACCAATTTCCCTCTTGGCTACCCTCTTAAAAGTTCTTGAGAGAGTTGTCATTGATCAAATAATTGAATACTTGTCCAAGTTTGACATCCTTACACCAGCCCAAAACTGTTTAATCCAGGACATAGCACCTCAATGTCCTTGGTGGGGTTTATGAGCATAGTCCTCATGGCCCTTGATAAGGGTAATTTAACTGGGACTGTGTTCATGGACCTCACCAAGGCCTCTGACATGGTGAATTATGGCCTACTTTTGACATCTCTTGTAAACCTTGGTATATCTAGTGATGTTGTTGGATGATTTAAGTGCTATTTAAATAATCAAACACAGGTGATCAAAATTAATGGTTTCTGCTCCCCTTCTGCTCCAGTCTCACTGGGTGTTTCTCAAGCTTCCATACTGGGACCTCTTCTGTTTAGTATCTTCTTGAACACACTTCCTTCTGTTTGCACCAAATCATAAATAATACTTTATGCAGATGATGCAGTGATCCTCACGAGCAGACCTGATCTAGGTACTGTTCAAAGTGACCAAGCTCATGATTTTCTGAAGGTTCAGAATTGTTTTACAAATAATAAACTTGTGCTAAACGAAAAAAAAATATCAATGGTATTCTCAAACCCTAGAAAAAAGCTTGAAAGGGAGTTCCCTCTCATTGTGCACCGTTTCTGGGGTGGCTTTGGAATAGGTCAGGCAATTTAAACATTTGGCCTTATTTTAAATGAGGGCATGACCTATGAGCCTCAGATAACTAACATGAACAAAGAAATCCATCAATTGGGCACATTTTATAGATTGAATTCACTCCTAATCCCATCCACTAGGAAGCTGCTGGCCCAAAGTTTTTTGCTACCTGTCATTGATTACGGATTACTATTCTATTTTTCTACTGTGGAGGGCTATTATCAAAGGTTAGAGTACTCTTAAACCAAATAGCCAGGTTTACCACCCAGCTACCTCCAAGGTCACATCACTGTACCCCTTTAAGGCAGGCAGGTTTGCGTCCTCCTGAATACTAATTGTAACCCAAGAAGTGGGTGCATGGGGAAGGGTGCCATCCATTATGGTGACTCCTTCCCAGTACAATTCACTCATGGGGATGGACAAGTAGGGTGACCGGATGAGGGGGTGGGTGAACTAGGTGACAGGATGTCGCTTTATGTATGCGCACGGGAGGGTGGGAGTGAGCATGGTGAGTGTGGGCAGGGAGGGGGTGGAGAGGCTGTAGGGGGTGGTGCTGCGGTTGCTGGTCAAGCTGCATTGTGGCATCAGGGATTGGCTAGTGACTGGGGTGGCTGAGGTACTGGGTTCAGGGTCCAGGCGTGGTGTGAATTTTATTGCACCCGGCCCAAACCTTTTATTTTACTGCTGTCACCCCCATCATGCACACCTCTGGGTTGAGAATCCTTAGTAGGGGTGCAGTGGGCAAAGCCCGGCCGCAAGGGGGTTGAGCACACAGCTCCTCACAGAAAGAAAAATCTCAGTCCTGATGCCATTGTTCTGGTAAGCGTTAGGTTGTCAGAGTGCTGAAAATGTGTTCAGCACTCTGACTGAGCGATAATGGTGATCGCCTTTAGGCGTTCGCCATTAACACATAGACCAAATACTAATATAAATTTCAACTAGGACTTTTGGCTAAAAAGGTAACATTAAAACAGGTACCTCCTACTTTAAGCTCCATTTAAAAAAAAAAACTTGCTACTCTAATTTTCATCTGACAGTCTACTCAATGTTTTTTCATAATCCCCAGAATGAAAACTACAGCAGGCAAGAAAGCATTGCACTATTTTCTCCCATCCTTTTTTTTAAATTCTCTGCAGTCTATCTTAAGTTATCTTAACATCTGTTTTCAGACTTTCCAAGTGAAGTTAAGAAGGTTTTTATTTGTTGAGAGTGAATGCAAATGTTTTGTGTAATATTTTTATTAGCATGTTAGTGCTAGGTTGCGTCTATTGTGTACTTTGCTGTTTTATTTATTGTATGTGTACTGGTTGCCCATGAAAATGGGTCTTAGGCCCATGGTCTTGCTAGTTCAAATAAATAAAGCAAACAAACAAACAAACAAAATGTTTAACTCATGGTCTAAAGGAGATTTCATGCAGGGAGTACAAAATCAACTTTCAGGATGCTAAAACACATTTTTGGCAGGAGTCAAAAAAATGACAGCTGTCACATTCATGAAGTACTGTAAAGAAATGGCTACATTAAAAATATGGGGTACAAATGTTGAATATTACCAAAGTTATGAGCCTGCATTTGCATAAATCAATATAGCCGTATACCTTTGTTTTTATATTTGTACATACAATTTTAAACATAGCCTTCTTATGACCCCCACCTCATGAGTAAGGTCAGAGAAAATGTTCAACTCCTGTCCAAAAGGTGATTTTGTGTAGAAACCCCAAAATCACTTTCGGGATGTAAAAAAAATTTTGGCCAGCATTTAAACAAGCATTTGTCAATGCCGAATGTTTGCTTGCTGGTATTAGCATTAGAAATGCAGGAGTTAGACAGATGCAGAATAGGAATGGCAGTGAAATACTGAACTTTACATGAACCTCACCTCCATCGTTTAGAGACGAACAGGATTTGGGGTAAGATTTGGGGTCATCACCCATGACGGTCAAGCAATGTCACCTCACCCTATTCTGCAGACACCGACACATGTAGAGGTGTGCCTTAGGGTGTTTGACTTTACAGTCACCCCATTCCATAAGGACACACGTTGAAATGGGTGCAGCATAGGAGAATAGGGTGAGGTCTTGGGACGAAGAGTCCAAGGTACAACTCGATGCCTGTCAGTGGCGGTGGGGGTGGAATGGCATGAGCAGTACAGTTGGCAATCCAAAGGCACACCCTAATGCCTGTCTGTCTGTACAGGGTATGACGTTATGGTTAGAAACCTTAATGTCTCAGGCATTTGTTCATATTCACAGTACAAATTTTGAACATGGCCTTTTTGTGACCCCACCTCATTAAAGCACCTGGCACCTCTTGTCATGAACAGTGGCAGTGTGATTTTGTCAATGTGTCCTGAAAACTGACTTCCAACAGTGACAGTGCCATTCTGCACCACATGTATGAAAACACAGATGGGACAGGATGTGAAGAATGACAGCTGTACCATCCATAGGGAGGTATTGAGAGATGGCAATGTTGAAAATGTTTAGTGGGAATATTAAAAATGCTTGCACTTCCAAGCATACGTAGAAACCGCGCAACGCATGTGCGTAACACGGTCATTTTATGGAGTTTCATCACCAGATTTTCAACATAGGCATTTAACAACCTGTGGTCATGAACAGTGTCACTGTGATTTTGTTACTGTGTCCTGAACACTGATTTCCCACAGCAGCCACGGTATTCTACACCAGAACTGCAAAAACACATTTCAACCAGGATGTGAAAAATGACAGCTGTACTGTTTATAAGGAGGTGTGGGAAAATGGCAATGTTGAAAATCTGGACTGAAAATATTACAAATGTGCAAAGTTATAAGCATGCATGGAAACTGCACAATGCACACTCGTAACACAGTCATTTTATGAACTTTCACCACCAAGTGTTCAACATAGGCATTTTAGGACCTCTGCTAATGAACAGTGTCACTGTGATTTTTGCAATGTGTCCTAAACAGTGATTTCCCACAGCGACCGTGCTATTCTGTGCGGGAAGTGCAAAAACACATTTCAGTCGTGATGTGAAAAATGACAGCTGTGCTGTTCATAAGGAGGTGTGGAAAAATGGCAATGTTGAAAATATGGTGTGGAAATATTGCAAATGTCTTGATTATGAGCTTGCGTGAAACTCACAATACTGCCTTTCTAGACACAGTTAGTTTATGGACTTTTGCCACCAAATTTTCAACATAGCCATTTTAGGACCTATACTAATGAACAGTGTCAGTGTGATTTTCCTTATGTGTCCCGAACATGGATTTCCCACAATGACTGCGCTTGTCTGCGCCGGAAGTGCAAAAACACGTTTGGGCCAGGTTGTGAAAAATTATAGCTGTACTGTTCATAAGGAGGTGTGGGCAAATGGCAGTGTTGGCAATCTGGAGTAAAAATATTGCAAATGTGCGAAGGTACGAGTGTGCATAGAAACTGTGCAACGCACGCTCGTAAAACTGATTTTTAGGAATTTTCTCACCAAATTTTCAACATAGCCATTTTAAGACCTCTGCTCATGAACAGTGCCACTGTGATTTTCTTACTCTGTCCCAAACATTGATTTCGCACACCAACTGCACCATAGTGCACTACGCGGAAACACATTTTGAGTGAGATGTGAAAAATGACAGCTGTACTGCCTCATAAGCAGGTGTGATAAAATGGCAATGTTGAAAATCTGAAGTGCAATGTTACAAATTCACGAACTTATACAAGCTGCGGTGTAGGAACTGCGCAATGTACGCTCGTAAAACAATCATTTTTAGGAATTTGTTTACCAAATTTTCAACATAACCATTGTAAGACCTCTGCTCATGAACAGTGTCACTGTGACTTTCTTAATCTATCCCAAACATTGATTTTGCACACCGACTGTGCCATTGTGTGCTACATGCATGGAAACACATTTTGGGTGAGATGTGAAAAATGACAGCTGTACTGCTCATAAGTAAGTGTGATAAAATGGCAATGTTGAAAATCTGGAGTGAAAATGTTACAAATTCATGAACTTACGAGCGTGCGTAGGAACTGCGCAAAGCACGCTCATAAAACAGTCATTTTTATGAATGTTTTCATCAAATTTGCAACATAGGCTTTTTGAGAGCCCACCTTATGAACACTGGCACTGTCATTTCATTAATCAGTCCCCAAAGGTGATTTTGCTCAGTGACCGTGAAATCACCCTTTAGGCCGGAATAACGCCATGGCAGTGGCAGAATTCATGAGGAGGTGCCCCAAAAACCCCTTGTTGAAAATTTGGTGTCAAAATTCCAAAAAATGCCTGAGATATGCAGCAAAGTAAAAAAAAAACTATTTATTACATCATACAGCTTACTGGCATTTCCTCATTTCGCGGTCGGCTTTGAAGAGTACAGATGTGTTCCCGGTCCACCGAAGATTGTCGCGCCGAACTCTGGAGGTAAGTGTGGGTGAGGGGGGTGTGGGGAGGCAGGGTGCACGGTGGGTTGGCGCGGGTTGCTGGAGGGGGGTCTGGCAGACCACGAGGGATCATTTCTTTACAGGAAAATAAAATAAAAAGACAATGGTGGACGGCTTTTCAATTTTGCAGGAGCATTTGGCACGCTGGGGTGGTCTCCCAGTGTGCCAAGGGACTCTTTTTGAGGGTCAAGCTGTAGCTGATGGGGATTGGGCACCCCATCAGCACAAAAAAAAATGGGGACATCATGCTGACAGGGATTGGGTACCCGTCGCGGCAGACAACAAAACAGGGGTTAATATTGCCGATGGGGTGGGCTCCCCATTGGCTAAATAAATAAACATTGTGAGCACTGAAGCTGGTGGTGATTGGGGCCCCCATCGGCCAACACAGACAGTTTGGGGGGGCATATGCTTCCGAAGGGGGATTGGGCACCCCCTCTGCATGGGAGGCTGCCTAATATTGTTTATGAATGGAGCGGCAAGCCACCCGCAATGTTCACAAACAGTATTAGGCTAGCTAATGTTCCACCCTGCAATGAAGGGTCACTCCCTCATTGCAGCACAATGACTGATGCTGCAATGACAAGGTGGCTGCTGATTGCTGCAGTGCAAATGTTAGAACTTGGTGCACTTTTTGGAGAACAATGTCATCTGCACACTGTGCCTCCATTGGTCCACCAGTGCCAAGCCCCCAAATGCAGTGCCTCCCTTGGCTGTAACACTGCTGCACCTCCACAATCCACTTCTCTCCTAAGCTGTCACATCATGTTTCTTGCACATGAGCGCAAGCAAACATAAAAATGACAACTGTCACATTCATGAGATGCTGTAAAGGTATGACAATGCTGTAAATTTGGGTAAAAATATTGAAAATTACCAGTTATGAGACTACATTCACAAAGCTGAATGTTGGCTCATAACTTTATTAGTTGTTAATATTTGTACACCAAATCTTCAACATAGCCTTCTTATGACCCCAGCTCATGAACAAGGGCAGAGGAACTTTTCAACTCCTGCCCGAAAGATGATTTTGAACAGGGACCGCAAAATCACCTTTCGGGATATAAAAAAAACATTTTAGCCATGATCTGAAAAATGATAGCTGTCACATTCATAAAGTTCCTTAAAGGTATGACTATGTTGTAAATCTGGAGTAAAAATATTGGGAATTACCAAAGTTACGAGCCTGCATTTGCAAAATTCAACATAGGCTCATAACTTTGTTGTTTTTTAATATTTTTACACATTTCCAACATTGCTTTCTTATGACCCTACCTCATGCACAAGGGCAGAGAAAATTTTCAACTCCTGCCTGAAAAGCGATTTTGTGCAGGGACTGCGAAATGGCCTTTGAGGATATTAAAAAAAGAACATTTTTGCCCAGAATTGAAAACTGTCAGCTATTACATTCATGAGGTGCTGTAAAGATATTGCTGTGTTGTAAATTTGGGGTAAAAATACTGAAAATTACCAAAGGTATGAGTTCGCATTCATAACATTCAATGTAGCCTCATAATGTTGTTTTTTAATATTTTTACACCAAATTTTCAACATAGTCTGCTTATGACCCCACCTCATGAACAAGGGCAGAGAAAATTTTCAACTCTTGTCTAAAAGGTGATTTCACACAGAGACTACAAAATCACCTCTCAGGACAGATTTGCCTATTGTCGGTTCAATTGTTCATGAGGTGGGGTCCCAAAAAAAGCATGTTGAAAATTTGGTCCAAATATGAAAAATGCCCAGGTTATGCCACTAAGTTCAAAACCCTGTTGAAATACATTGAATTGCATACCTGTTTCTTCAGTTTGTGGTCCAGCATTGAAGAGTAAAGACATGTATGTGGTCCAGAGAGGATTATGGCTGGACTCTCAATTGTTAAGTAAGGGCTTGGGGGTGGGGTGGGTGGTGGGTGCTGAGTGGGAGGGTTGGGTGGGGAGTCTACCTTCTGCAAAATACAGCAATGGATGTTTTTCTTTTACAGATTAAAAACAAACAAAACCAAGTAGATTCCTCCACTGGGGATTGGGCACCCCCAGTGCAACTATTGCGTTTGTTGAGGGGAGGGAGTGGGGTGGTGGGTGCTGAGAAGGAGGGTGAGGTGTGGGGATATCTTTAATTAAAAAAAAATGATCCTAACACTGGGGGATTGGGCACCCCAAGTGTCACTCCTATGTTTCCCAACACTGGGGGATTGGGCACCACCAGTGTCACTCATATGTTTATGGGTAGGGGTGGGGTTGTGGTTGCTGAGAGGGAGGTTCAGGTGGGGGATATCAACAATTTATAACTATTTTTTTGGTGGTCACAGTGGAATATGTCACACTCCACCATGACAAAGATGGCCGCTAGGCACTACTACGCATGTGCAATGCAGTTTGGTGGCCGTGACTGCTGTTTGTTTTTTCTTTAACATTATAGATATCCCCTACACCTGACCCTCCCTCTCAGCACCCGCCCCCCCTCAAGAAAGACAAGAGTGACACTGGGGGTGCCCAATCCTCCAGTGTCACGATCAGGACAACGCTGATTGTTTTGTTTTAATAAAAATAGTGCAGTGCCAGTGGAGTGCTCCTTGGACACAGAGGAGACTGTGGTGCAACTCTATCAGATTTCCTAACCATAATCAGGACATCAGCAACCTTAGGGGATACCCCAAAATGTGCAATTGCTATGTCTTCAGGAGCCATGCATGCAGATGGCTTCAGATCCAGCTGAGCCATGGACCCCTTGTCCTGTGACAACAGACCTTGACACAGAGGTAGAGAGACAGAAGACTCCACTGCCAGATGTTGAAGGAGTGGAAATCACATCTGTCAAGGCCATAATGGAGCAATGAGGATGAGAATGGCACTCTTCACCTGCAGTTTGAGCAGAACCCTCTGTATTAGAGGAATGGTGGAGAATGAGTATAGGAATTTTTCCTTCCAAGAGAGGGACAACACATCCCTCCCCCTCCCTCTCCAAAAAAGGCACTGGAGTGAGCAAGCAGATCTGTAGCAGTTTTGTGTTGTGTGGGGACACAAAAAGGTACAGCTCTGGATGACCACATTTTGCAAAGAGGTCATTTGCCATGGAGATCAGCAGTTCTCATTTGTGAACCATCGACTGGGACCTGCTTAACCTGTATACTAAGATGTTTTGGAGACCTAGGAGAAAGACAGCTGTTACCTGAAGGCTGTGAGACAGAGTCCAGTACCATACTTTCATTGCTTCTGTACATAAGGGATAGGAGTAAGTGCCCCCTTGTTTGTTGATGTAATACATTACCCTGACATTGTCTATCTGGATTAGGAGAGGACTGGGGCAGAGATGATTCTGAAATGTCTGTAGGCTGTACAAGATGACCTTCATTTCCAGGACATTTATGTGCAGTTTGGCCCCCACCATGATCCATGACCTCTGTGTCTGGTAAAGGCTGAGATGAGCACCCCAGTCGCAGCTCAAGGCATTCATAGTGAGGATCTGCACAGAAGCTGGTACAAGGAATGGAATGCCCTTCAGTAAGTTGTCATGATCCATCCACCATAACAATGCTCTATGAAGAGGAGATGTGATGATTATCTTTTGGTCCAGCTTATCCATCAAATCCCACTGGATCCTGAGTGTCCACTGAGGGGCCCTCATATGAAGGTGTGTGAGTGGCTTAGTCACTATAGCCACAGCCATGAGACCCAGGAGATGTAACATGGTTCTTGCAGAGGCTTAGTGACTCCTGTGTACCAACTGTGGCTGGGTAATCAGATTGTCCACCCTATCCAGTGGCAGGAAAGCACATCCTCTCTGTGTCAAAGACTGTTCCTATGTATTGCAGTTTTTGGTAGGGAGTCAACACAGACTTTGGCACATTAACTATGACCCCCAAGTCATTGAACAACTGACATGCCCAAGATAGAGTACTGTGTGTAGCAGATTGTCCCTGGAGCTGGCCTTCAGGAGACAGCCTTCCAGATAAAGGAATACATATAGTCATTCCCTGTGAAGTGCTTTTGCAGCTACTGCTAAGCCTTTGATAAAGACCCGTGGCACAGAAGACAAGCCAAGGGGCAATACTATGAACTGATGGTGTTCTCCCTCCAGCTTAAAGTGGAGGTATTGACTGTGGGATGTCCTGATTTTTACATGAAGGTATTGTATGTGTCCTTCATTTCCAGAAAACATAGGCAGCTCTCTTTTTGCAGAGGAGGAATCAGATCTTGCAGGGATACCATTCAAAGGTTTTTGTATTTGATGTACAGGCTGAGATCCCTGAGGTCCAACCCAGGACATAGATCCCCTGTCCATTTTGGGCCTAGGATTCAATAATTAGCTGCACTCCAGAGAATAAAACAAGTATACTTGCATTCAGGTTAGAAAAAGTAGCTTCAAAATTTATTGTGCAAACAGCTCTAAACATAACATTACAGTCTACTGACAGTCGTTCAGAAAGCCACTACTCCAGCACTTCGCCTTTCAACAAGGCTTCATGAGGGGGCAACGTTAAGGAGACGTTTCAGAAAATTTATAGTCCCCACTGATGACATCACATTAGAGCGCTTTTTCAGGAAGTAAATTAAAAATTAAAAATGACTCCTTAAGTTTGATTATTAAGTGTTCACAAAACTGTGGAGATATTAAAATAATGTAAGCATATTACTGCAGAAAATTATTGCATTTCGATACCATAATTAAATCTAAATCAATGTAGACAAATGTCCATATTTTAACTATTTCAAATACAAACATGCAGTGAAGCTCTTATCTGTTACTGTGCAACAGCCATACATTTTACAAAAAAGGCATGTTCATCTGTTGAAGTCTGTTACCTGTGCTAAAGTATTACAACAGTCAGTGTTAATACTATGAGTAGTGTTTGAAAAAATTATACTTCATTTTTCTGCATAAGCCTTAGATTCTGTATATCTGTGGCTATCAGCAGTAAAACAATAATCAACAAACAATTATTTAACTACTCACTCAGGAATAAAGACTTAAACAGAAGAATTCAAAAATATGTTAACATTACGATGATGCATAGTTTACCAGGATCCCACCAGTTGCTTTAAAGTCCAGTGATCATCCATTTATTTATTGAAGCAAATCAAAGGGATCAGATAGTCCAAGGTGTAGAATGGTGGCATGCTTTAAAACTATAAACTCATACTTGGCTATGCAGAACCTAGAGAAAATAAAAATACAACATAATAGTTATTAACCACATAACCAAATGAGGGATATAGGGAGTGAGACACATACACACTAGGGAAGTGGGGTAGGGCAGGGGGTAAGGGGGGAGAAGGGGAAAAGGGGGCGGGAACTAAAGACATTTAAATAACATTTCAACATGTCAAATTAATAACCAATATTTGGAAAGTTCTAGAGTTACCCGTTTTATTTCAAGTGTGGGTTAAGGTCCCACATCTCATTGAGACCATTAGGATTTACTGTATTTAGTCAGTAAATCCAATAACTCTTTCTTTTTAATAGCAAATCTAAACAATTGCCCCCTCTCTTCCCACATTTCATACTCTATTCCCATGCAATTCATATCTTTGGGGTCAGAATTGTGTTTTACAAAAAAAATGCCTACCAACTGCTTTGTCCATCCTTTTGTTGACTATATAGTGTATATACTTTACATGTTCCTGTATTCTCTCTTTAAAGAATCTCACTGCCCTTCCCACATAGCCCAGACCATAGCTGCACCAAATCAGGCATATCAGGAATGTGGGGTATTGCACATAATTACATCTTTCACAGCAGCTTTGTTGTTTTTAAAAGCAGTTAAGTCTTTACCTGTGTTAACATACTGGCAAATATTACATTTTAGACACTTAAAGTTTCCTGGTGTCCTACTTGGTAACCAGCTGCTCTGTTGTGGTTTGTCTACTTGTAAGTGGCTATGTACCAACTTGTCACAGATACCGGGTGCTTTTTTAAAAGTAACTTTGGGGTATGCCCCAACTGCAGTACCCACTGATGTATCCCCTAGGTGTATCATCCAATTTCTCCAGATTATATTCCTTACGGAGCCTGATATGTTATTTTACTGTGTAGAGAATGTGGTAGGTCCCCACACCCTACTCTCTTTACCTCCTTCCTGTGTTTGTACATGACTTCTCTGTGTTTTTTGTTTTACTTTCCTGTGTGCTTCATTTATTATTTCTTTCCCATAGCCCCATTCCAAAAAATAGCTTTTCAATTATTTGGCTTGCATTTCAGAGTCAATGTCATTTGAACAATTCCTTGTCATGTGCAACATTTGGCTGAATGGGATTTCATTTTTTTTAGTTTTAATGGGGATGTGCACTACTGTGTCTCAATACTGCATTGGTAGCAATATTTTTCCTAAACTCTTTTGTGCTCACTTTTCTCTTCAAAGGGTCACCTATAAGGTTAAGATCTAAAAAGCTGATGTCATGATTATTCATTGTGCATGTAAATTTTAAATTGATATAATTTATTTTCAGCCATTTGATGAATTCAGTAGCCATTTCCACATTGCCATTCCATACACATAAGCAGTCATCGATATACCAATGCCATTTAACAATGTTTTTGAAATAAGAAGTTGTAATGGATTTGCGTATATTTTTCATCTCCCACTACCTAAGAAATAGATTGGTTTAGGAGGGTACTATTACGGCACCCACGGCCGTACCATAAGTCTTCAGGAAGTATGTGTCCTCAAATACAAATATATCAGGGTCAAAACAAATGTAAAGCTTTAATAAGAAATTCTACAGGGGCGACACTATCTATATCACAATTTTTCAAGAAAGATCTTCATGCTGTGATACCGTCATTATACCAGATAGAGGTGTATGAGGCCTCCACATCAATGGCTAACCAAATATAGCTTGGTTTCCATTCAAAATCCAAAAAGTTATTAATGGTGTCCCCTGTGTCCCTGAGATGTGAGGGAAGTTGGTTAACTAGTCTCTTTAGAAAATACTCAATAACATTTCCCAAATTCTCTGTAAAAGTCTCTATGCCCAATATAATAGGTCTACTTGGGGGAGCTTCCATATTTTTATGCACTTTGAGTAGGGCATAAATGATGGGCATAATGGGATACTCATTGTATAAATACTTACACTCAGCATTCATAATAGACCCATCATTTACTGCCTCTTGCAGTAACTTTGATAGTTCTGTCTCATACTTTAGAGTAGGATTACCTGGAGTGCAGCTACTTATCAAAATGTATTAATTGTTTATGCTAGATACCCTTTAACTGCACCCACCTGAAAATACTGTGTGCAGGAACTTGCTTTGGAATTTCATTTTGGGACTAGGAAGTATCTAGAATAAAACCCTTTGTTTCTCTCCTGAGGATGAACCGGTTCTATGGCATGTTTTTGGAATAATGACTGAACTTTTTCCTTCAGAAGGGACAAATGGCCCCAAGGAGAAAAGAAGGAGGTGGAGAGTGATCTAGAGGAATTTGTAACATCTCCAGAACATACCCCCTTGCAAGTAGCCTCTCTCTCCTATCCCTCCTGATCCATGCTCCCTCTGCTCTAGAGATTAGTGAACCTTCTCCACTCCTCAGACCTGTTCCTCTGCCAGACAATCTGCCTTCTCCTATCATTTGCTTTTACTCTGGAACCAGCTCCCTCATTCCATTTGGCATTCCTCCTCAGTAGGTTCCCTTAGGCATCAGCTGAAACTCCTTATTCCACCCTCGTATACCTGTGTTGACTGACTGCACAATGCTTGATGTGAGTTATAATTTTCAACTTGAACGTGTGCTTGCACAGCTTTTTTTGCACTGTATCCCGATCCATGTTTGTACCTGTTGTATTTTTGCTGATAAATGTTTACACTTTATTTGCTTCATGTAATGTACTGTACTGTGTATGCTGTCCACTCCTGTAATCCTTCCCCCGGGTCGCACCTAGAAATGAGCCTCGGCTCAGTGAGCCTTTCCCAGTTACCAAGTTTCAAATAAATAAATAAAATAATTATCTCCAGAACCCACTTGTCTGTAGTGATGTGCTGCAATTTTTTCAGATACAGGGAGATCCTGTCCTCCACACTCATCACTGGGGGTAGCAGTAGAGGCAGGGGAAGAGACAGAAGAGAATCACGTGAAACTGGTGGTGGCAGTGACACTGGAACTCATTCCTTTGGGTGCCTTTGTATGGGCACTAGGGGAAGGGTACCTTGAAGGGGGCTACCTGCTCTACCATGGCCTTGCTGATGGTAGGCATGGGTACCTCAGGCAGCAGGCAGATGAAAGGAGCCCCAATCACAACCTCTAGCAGGAGTGGAATACAGTGATTTTACAGACCTTAGAGTCATTTTTAAAGTTTTGAAGGCCATGTAAAACTTTTTCAACATCACAGTCAAACAATTTCATCCCTTTAAAAGGGTAATTCAAAACTATCTGCTGTGCATCATTGGCAAAGTCACTAACTCAAAGCCAAGAATATCTCCTAATGCAAATGCCAGACTCAGTAGCCCTGGCAGCAGTATCAGAGACATCATAAGCTGAGCATAGCAAATGTTTGCCAACCCCAGTACCAGTAGACAATGTTTTAAGTAGATCACCCTTGACAGAGCCATAAGGCAAGGCCTAAACAACAGTACGAGCAGCTTACCACAGGCTGTTCTGCTATTTTATCACATGGGGCTGGTAGTTTTCAATCCTCAGGTCCAGTGATGCAGAGGTATAAGCATGTTTGTCCATCATATCCAGCCTCCTAGATTCCTTATCAGGAAGCAAAGCACTCATGTGTCAAGGGGCCCTAGACCTATCATGAGCAGTCATCATGACCACAGAGTTGGTTTCTGACTGGTTAGCAAAATAAGGCTTAGCAGATGGTGCAGAAAATTGCTTGTCAGCCTTTCTAGGAACTGCAGGCAGTGAGTTTGATCTGTACCATGCAGCAAAGGTAGCATCATCAAATGCAGGGTACATAGGTGGGATTATAATAGACAGGGAGCAGGGCATTTCCAAAAATTCCATAGGTAGAATCTTCCTGTTCCATATCAAAGCCGATGGCAGACTACATCTGCTGCATTATGGCTTGGAAAGATGGATCCTCAGAAGGAGATCTTGGGGTATAAACCTCCTTCCAGCCATCAGGGCACCCGTCATTAGGGCGCCACAAGGAGAAATTTGACATCCCATCCCTGAGGTCTGTGCCCCCTAACAGAATTAGAATAATTAGAAAGAGGGACACAGCCCCCCACAAAAAGATGGGATGATGAAATCGGGACTTGGCATCCTGATCCCTGGGTACATCCTGATGGGGGTGTTCTGGTGGTGGAACCGTATAAACCACAGAGACCCCACTACAGGATAAGAGGTTAGAACTAGAGTGAGGTGCCAGAAATTGTTCTCTCTCATATTTCTCCTCTATCTCAATTGGGGAAGAGATATGCAGAGACCACAGGTTGGGAAACCATATGAGCTTACCCCCCATAACAGTGACAAAGGATGAATGGCAAGTGCTATTGGTGATGCTAGGAAAGGGAAGCAGGATTGGAGGGGGGGGAAAAGGGTCGAAGGTGGTTATCCTTAATGCTAGGAGCCTTGGGATGAAAACTGCAGAGTTACAGGTTCTCATGGCAGAGGGAGAGGTGGACATTGCAGCCATCACAGAAACATGGGCCACCCAATACAATGACTGGGACCTGTCTGTACCAGGGCACAGGTTATTTCATAGGGACAAGGTGATTGGAAAAGGAGGGGGGTGGCACTATATGTGAAGGAAGGACTGAAGTGTATAAGGGAGGAAGGGGAGGAGGGTAGTACGGAGTCACTTTGGATGCAAATCCAGGATTCCAAGAATAGGATTCTTAGAATGGGAGTGGTGTACAGGCCACCATCTCAGACAGAGCAGTTAGACAGGGAACTAGCGGGACAGATCAGGAGGACCTGTGAGAAGGGTAGTGTGGTGATTGTGGGGGACTTCAACATGCCAGGAGTGGACTGGAGTACCCCAACAACCAGGAACAGAAGAGAGCAGGTACTGCTGGATGCCTTCCAGGACAGCTTCCTGCTGCAAATGGTCAGTGAACCAACCAGGTTAGGGAATACCCTTGACCTTGTGCTGGCAAATGGGGACTTTGGGAGAGAACTTACAGTGGAGGAACCACTGTCAGGGAGTGACCACCACTCAGTATGGCTCACATTGGATATGGGCAAGGAAGGAGTGGAATCTGGCACAAGAGTGCTGGACTTCAGGAGGCTGACATTGGGAGGATGGGGAAGTGGTAAAGGGTACCTGGCCAGAATTCAATCTAGTATGGACACTAACCAGAGGTGGGAGCTCATAAAGCTGGGGATAGTGGAGGCAGCAAAACCTGCTGCAAAGCCCAGAGCAAGAAGGCTAGGGCTAAGAAACTGAGCTGGTTGAGCAAGGAGGTCATGGAAAAGGTAAGGACGAAAAGAGCTGCCTTTAGGAAGTACAAGAAAACAGGGAGGGGGGAGGACAGGGAGGAGTACTTGACAGAATCGAAGGAGGTGACAAGGGCAGTAAGGGGAGCCAAAGCATCTACGGAACTCAGGCTGGCACAAGACATTAAGAAGGGGGAGAAGGACTTCTTTAAGTACATCAGGGAGAAAAGGAGCTGTAAGGACCACATAGTAAGGATTAGGAAGGAGGGGGGTTGGGTGGAAGCAGGGTGCGATAAGGCAGAAGCACTAAATGAGTACTTCTGCTCAGTATTTACTAAAGAGAAGAGGGGGGTGACACCCAAGGTGGGAGAAATGGCAGAAACAGGGGAAGGGGTGAAAGATGGAAATCATGGAGGGCAGAGTTTGAGAGGGTTTGAAGGCACTGAGGGTGGACAAGGCACCAGGCCCAGATGGCATCCCCCCAGGGTACTGAAGGAGCTGGCAGAGGTCCTTGCAGGACCTTGACAGACCTATTTAATGCCTCACTACATTAAGGTGTGTACCTGAGGACTGGAGGATGGCTCATGTGGTGCCCCTCCACAGAGTGGCCCCAAGGATGAACCGGAAACTACAGACCAGTGAGCCTCACATCCATCGTGGGTAAGCTAATGGAGACTATCCTGAAGGAGAGGCTGGTGGCCTCCCTAGAGGCCAAAGGACTACAGGACAGCAGACAGTATGGCTTCATCACAGCAGATCCTTCCAAACCAACCTGGTGGAGTTCTGACTTGGTAACTCGGCAACTGGACAGGGGCCATGCAGTGGATGTCCTGTGGACTTCAGTAAGGCATTCAACTCGGTGCCACATGGAAGGCTGGGAAAGAAGTTAGTAGGCACAGAGGCGGGTGCAAAGCTGGTGAGATGGGTAGGAAACTGGCTTCAAGGAAGGCAACAGAGGGTGGTGGTGGGTGGGGAGCTCTCAAACCCAAGGGCAGTGACGAGTGGTGTTCCACAGGGCTCGGTGTTGGGACCAGTTTGGGATATTCATTGCAGACATATCATGGGACATCAAGAGCAAGATCAGTCTGTTTGCTGATGATACCAAGGTAGGCACAGTGGTGGATGACCTGGGGGATGGCAGAGGTTGCAGGATGATCTGGCAAAGCTTGAAACCTGGTCAGACACCTGGCAACTGGGGTTTAATGCCAAAAAGTGCAA
The DNA here is from genome assembly GCA_016271365.2 of Neoceratodus forsteri. Classification (NCBI taxonomy): domain Eukaryota; kingdom Metazoa; phylum Chordata; order Ceratodontiformes; family Ceratodontidae; genus Neoceratodus; species Neoceratodus forsteri. The sequence goes on from CM028136.1 coordinate 93,962,610, forward strand.
GGTGCTGCATTTTGGGATGAAGAACCCAAGGAGGAGTTACCAGCTGGGGGTAGTGCAGCTAGCCCAGACAGAGGAGGAGAAGGATCTGGGTGTGCTCATTACAGGGTCAATGAACAACTCGGCACAATGTAGGAAGGCAGCTGCAAAGGCCAACAAAATGCTGGGTTGTATTGCAAGGGGTATATCCTTGAGGAGGGAGGAGGTGATTCTGCCACTGTATAGGTCATTAGTTAGACCACACCTGGAGTACTGCGTGCAGTACTGATGCCCATATCTGAAGAGGGACATTAAGTTACTGGAGGGTGCAGCGCAGGGCGACAAAAAGATGATCAAGGGCTGGTGGACTTATCATACGAGAGGAGGTTGAAGGAGTTGAACATGTACTCACTGGAGGAGAGGAGGGACAGGGTGACATGATTGAAACCTTTAAATACATGAAAGGAATAAACAAGATGGGTACAGAGGGGCTGTTCAAAGTAAGGGAGGGGAGGGCCACCAGGGGCCATGATATGAGACTGGAGGGAGGAAGGTTCAGGAGGGAGATGAGGAGACACTGTTTTACAGAGAGGGTGGTAGCTGGGTGGAATGCGTTACCTGCAGAAGTGGTATCCAGTAGAACAGTGGACTGCATCAAAAGGGGATGGGACAGGACAAGGGGGAGGGTTAATGAAGGGGAAGGGTGGAAGGGAAGGGCAGCTGCAGAATAAGGGGTGCTAGCTGCACATTCGAGCAGACTTGATAGACCTCTAGGCCTTTATCTGCTGGAAAATTTCGTATGTTCATAAATCTTCCTCTAAATAAATGAAGTCAGGATTATATTTCACATGATCATCGTAATGGCAGACTCAGAATAAACCAGAGATACTGACAGTGGCTGAGAGGGAGGAATCTGCAGCATTCTAGTTGAACTCATTGATGAGGGCTGGACACCAGTAGGCTCTGCTGGTGGAATAACTGTCTGTGTTGGTAATTCCATGGTAGAATGCATCAAATCATTTCTGAAAATGATGCTAGCACAGCCTGAGATTCTATAGCACCTTGTAAAGAAAACTGGGACTATCTGCATCAACGAGCCTTGGCCCAATGACAGTGGCATCCTACTGTCCAGAGTAGGTATGGCAGTGCCTAAGCCAAACCTCTCAGCAATTGTCAGGAGGCTGTAGTCGACGACACCAGGACAGACATTGATGAGGACATATTTTTTTCCTTTTCTCAGTGGTGACCGGGAGCTTGCCAGCAAATCAAACGTGTCCTTATCTCTGTGTCTGTGCTTGTGGGTAGAGGATGAGGAGGCCAGCAACATGACTATTGCTTGTCTCACTTTTTAGATTTCAGTGTCCACTTTTCAGTTGACAGTGAGGGAAACACAGATTTTGAGCTCTGTTCCTTCTCTATGGCTTTCAATGTCTTAAGAAGAAGGACATTTTCTAGAGCAGTCTTGTGTAGGTGATGACCTTGTGGCCAGCTTGAAGCTCTGGCAAATCTTATCAGTCCTTATGCTGTGAGACAGGACCAGACATCACATAAAAAACGCATGTGTATTTTCTTTGTAAATTTTGTCTCCACACTCACAATACTGAAATAAAGGTTCTTTCAACTTTGGAGGTATGCAGAGATGATGAATTAAAACACAAAGTAAAGTAAAATAATAAATGGCAACAGCTAGGTTGAAGGGGTTTCCTTCAGCAAGTTCAACAAAGATGACTGATGGGGGGGGAAGAACTGAAGAGTGATGAGGCTGCCCATGTTTATATACACATGGATGTGGCACATCACTGTGGGCATCCCTCAACTAGCAAATGTTTCCATGTGGTCCTAACACTTATGGCTCGTAGTTCCAAAGGTGTGGCCTAATGGAGAAGATCTCCTCAAAGAATATTTATTTATTTATTTATTTGTACATCAGTTTACAACCTTTAAGCCAGAGGCTCATTTCCAAAGGTACCTCGTCACATTGAGGACAAATATATTACAAACTGTTTGTTACATCATACGGTTACAAAATTTAGCAAAAAAAAATGTATCTACAGTCATTTGCACAGAGAAAAACAGCTCGGTTAGGGCATTTAGAAAGGATGTGGGAGTAACAAACATTAATCCCTATGAAGTATGAATAATAGGGCGCTTGGTACTTGGAACATAGTTACAAATATTTATTATGTTTGAACATTATTTGGCATAATTAAAAAAATATATATAAAAAATTCTCTAGCACTCTTCTGGTGGCCAAGATTAGCCCTGTTGCCACTCTCTTCACCACCCTAGTCATCTTCCCCTCCACCCCCACCAATGTTTTCATAGACAGATTTAAAAAGCATTTCTGACTTCTGGCAGTTTGCCAGGAGTTGACACCATCTTTAAAATCAATCTTACCCCCCTCCTAGGCCCCAGCCCAACCTCCTTTATCACTGAAGTGTCATTTATTGCATGTTTACCCCACTCTGGCCCCAATCCATGATTTTGGCAGGTCTGTAGTAGCCTAAACCAAGCTAGTTAAGTCATCCCTCCTCCCTAACCCACAGCACGCTTTCAGCCATTAGGTAATATGCAGCCATCAGTGCTGCATCTTTAAAAGATTTTCGAGGTTCTGAAAAGGTATAAGTTGTTTAGCAGAATGTTCCCTGCAGCTAATATGAGCCACAAAAACTGCCTTCTGCAAAACGTTTGTCCAAGCATCTTTTAGTGGTTCTTGAAGATTTTGGAATCATATAAAGACTGTCACGGGTCAGGGTACAAAGCAGACAATATTGGAAATGTCACTGGATAGCATATATTGTTTTTTTTATTTTGTTTTGTTTTTATTAACCTTTGCACTGAACCAGCAGATACAAAAATACCTAATAGCTCACAGAAGTTACAGTGCATAAAGAATGCAATTATACATATTTCAGTACCAAATCTGAGGTGCCTATTAGCTGTGATACAGCACATGGGGGAATCCTTAATAAATCTAAAACATAAGTCCATATATTTGCAGATATCCTCACAAAGCCATGACCTGTAGAAACTAAAACAAGTATTGACTTAAAGGTAAACAGTTAAAGTGACCATTCTTGAGTCACTGTTTCCACTTAACTCCAACATAGTCAAAAAGCAAAGGAAAAGAAAGGGGTTTACACAACAGTACCCCGTAAAAAAACACTCCCTATGCCAAACCTCAATTGAGTTAAACCAGAAACACCTCGCCATACATGTGGGCATAACAAAATATTAAAGCACTTTAGGTAAAACTAAAATCCCCTCACCTGAGGGGTATGATGTCATTACTCCCACCAAGTGTCCATAAGGAAAAAAAAACTAGTAAGCCATGATATTGGCACCATCTTAAGTCCACAGTTGCGATGGGGAATGTGTGCCATAAATTACATTAACCTTTTAAAGCGGACATTTTCCTAACTTGTATATGTGACCCCCGAGTCCAGAGCCTCTACCAATAGCATAAACAATGGATAAACATCAGCATTAGCTGTGCTGTAATGTAGGGCTTATAACCCAATCCAGCATCACTTTGTTTTTGTGTTTTTGTTTTTTGTGTTTTTTAAATTGGCAAAACACTTTAACAAAGTCATTGATAGACCTAATGTGTCTGCCTCAGAGTCCACATCATCCGTGATCTTCTCCGGCACCACAGCTCTAAATTCAGATGTAATTCTATCAGCTCTCTTCCATGCTTTCTTCAGATCCGCAAATTGATAAGTTTTGCCTTCGTAGGTGATTCTGAGCTGTGCTGGTGCAAGAAGTGAATGAACCACTAGAGATGCAGCAAAACAAAATTTTGCCGGGGAAATTGCAGCGAAATCGTCAATTTTGCCACGTCAAATGTTTCACAAAATTGCTTGTAGGGAGGTATTCAGTTTAGGCAGTAAAAACTGCCTTGTGTTTTCCATGTACGTTTTTGTGACAAAGCAAATACTCAGGTATTTATATTCTGGGATCTTGGCAACTTCTTCATAACCAATATCCCATTTGAAATTATGTTTTTCCAGATTGGATGATCTTTGTTTTGGAAATGTTTATAGCTAATTTTGATTCATCATAAAGATTTATCATTAGATTTAATTGTCTTTGAACACCAACTGCTGTAACTGAGCACAGGACTAAATTATTAGCAGATGCTAAACCTGGAAATCATTTTCTCATCAAAGTAGGATGATCAGTTGAATTGTGGGCAAGCTTTACCAAAATGGCATTGAAGCTTAAACAGAAAGGCCAACAGGCACCAATGTTTTGCTCCCCTGTAGTAATGAAAGGTTCTAAAGTTTCCCCACTTTGACCATATGTTACGTTTTCTAGTGGTCACCTCCTTCCCCCCAGCTGCTCACCGGCTATTTGTACATGCACGTGCTCATTCATTGAAATGCTCAGTTGGGCGCTGGCCATGGAGGTGAGTGGAGGGCTGTGCCAGTGGCCCAGTTGGGTACTGGGAGTGGGGGAGGGGGTGGGTGCTATCTGATGATAGGATGGGGGTCCACTGGACACCAGGGAGTGGGGATTTAATTTTTCTTTTAGAATTGGGAGTCCAGGGAAAATAATGAGTTAACTGGGGGGCTTGCTTTATTCACTTTGGCCCACTGATCGGCTCGGGGGGGCACTAGACAGCAGGGAGAATTCATTTTTATTTTGAAATTTGGGCTGATGAGTGGCTCAGGGGGACCACTAGCCAGGGTCCAGGGACTCAGGGAGCCATTATATCAGTAAATGTCAACTGCGGGTGGCGAAATTAAGCCCAGACATGATGAAATTTTGCCGGCTTAAGGGCAAAATTTTGCTCGCTATGTGGGCAAAATTTCAATTTTTGCCCAGTGAAATATTTAGTAAAATGCCTGAATTACATGAAATATTTCACCAGGTGAAATTTTCTAATTTTGCACAACACTACACGCCACACCAAGTGCTTACAACTGTTGGTGCAACAGGTCAAATTGCTTTCTTTGGTATTTGGTGGCAAATGGCCAGTCCTGGAAAAGCCGCACATCCATGCCATCTAGCCATAAGGGATGATTCTGTCTGGCCCATTGAAGAAGCTGATCTCTAACCTCCATCCCGGTGGTGACAAAACTGTATGGCGTGTCTCCTGATTTAACTGTCTGGCTCTGAAATTCATGTGGTAGGCTTTAAAAATATCCTGCATCTCCACTCCAGTCTCTTCAGATAAGGCTCCAGACAGCCAGGCCTGAATAAAGGTTAGGAGATCATCTCACTCAGCACCTTGAGGTAATCCAGTCATATGAAGGTTCATGGCCCATACTCTGTTTTCGAGAGTTTCTAATGAAGTGTGAAGATGGGAATTCTCCAATGTAAGCTGAATCACCATTGCTTGTGTCCACATGAAGTGATCCTTTACATCTTTTGCAGTAGCCACTGCAGCCTCTATTTTTGTGTCCTGGGAACCCAGTCATTTCAAAATATTTTCCACCTTTTTATCAAGATCACCAATAGCTTTAAGTACTTGGTCCCAGGGGGGTTGGTCTCCTGCATCACTCTTGTGGCCAGAGTCTGGTTGCTGTGTGAGTTGTTGTGAGGGCTGCCCAGTTTTTTGAGTTTGCCCTCCTGACACTCCTTTTGGACTCCCCATATTTAACAAGGTATCAAACGGCAGCTTTACGGCTTACAGATCTAAATCTGGTAATAATTACAACTCAGATCAAGGAAATATCAGTCCAATTTGGCCATAAAGTTGTGGTTTTATCAGAGCTGAAGTAAACCACATTCGGTATAATGGTTGGCTCTCTGGTGCCCCCCCGATGGCATACATTGTAACAATATTGGCACAATTGCAAATGCCCTAAACTCCCATTTCTCTGACCTCTTAAAATACACAAAACTGAATGATCAGGCCTTGATCTCAGCCCTTTGGGAATGGAATCTGTCCTCCCTGTCAACATAAGACTTGTCTCTAAAACTTAGGTCCTTCGACTCCAGAGGACTATCCCAGTTTGCGGCACTGCTGGGTCTGATGGATTATTACCTACTGTAGTTTCCTCAAATCTGCCACCCTATTCTTAGCAGCACCAATCACAAGGTTGTACAACCTGTCACTCTCCACTGGAGAAGTTCTGATGCTCTGGAAGATTGCCAGAGTAGTACCTATACATAACAAGGGTGACAACAAGTGTATGGACAATTACCAACCCATAGCTATCCTATCTGTGCTAGAAAAACTACTTGAGAAAATTGTGGCCTCTCAGGTTACAGAACACCTTCAGCTGTACTACTTATTATCCCCGGCCCAACACAGTTTCAGGCATGCACATAGTACATCCACTGCCCTCAGTAAATTTACCAGTGATGTCAAGATGGCCATGGATAAGGGCATGCTTACAGGGGAAGTATTCATGACCTAACCAAGATGTTTGACCTTGTGTATCATTCCTTGCTGATGCTTAAACTGAAAGCCTTGTGATTTTCATCAGCTGCTACTACCTGGCTTGCTAGTTACCTCACTAGTAGGCAGAAGTTTGTAGAAATCAACAGAATCAGATTTGACCTATCCCCAACTAACATTGATGTACCTCAAGGATCCATACTTGGTCCTTTACTGTTCTCTATTTTCCTCAACAATCGACCCAGAGTGGCAGATTTTTGCTCAACCATACTTTCTGCTGATGTCATGGCTCTATATACCAGTGCCACAGACATATCAGCCATTAACACAAAGCTGAATGAGGATTTTGAGTTTACCCAGGTCTAGATAACGCAAAACACACTCATCATGAATACCAAAAAGACACTTACTGTGATCTTTGACTCAGTGCCTAGACTCATTGCCTGTCCCTCTGACCTAAATGTCTGCAGTCCAGATGGCTCCCCACGAGAGGTTGTTGACTCCTTCAGGTATCTCAGAGTCACTTTTGACCTTGTTCTGGATCTTAACCTACATCTTACAACTACCTGTAAAACAATAAACTCGAAGCTTGGTCTTGTCTACAAAATTAGGTGCTCTCTTACCGCAGCCACCAGGCTGGCCATTGCCCAGGGTGTCCTAAGGCCTAGCCTTACCTATGGGCTGATATCCTACTTGGTGGCACACAAAGGGTCCTTAAGAAAATGGAATATATTTTATAATAACATATGTCAAGTTGCCCACTCTGTGCCAAGTCATAGCCATCACTGTGTCCTCTATTCGTGCCTTGGTTAGCTCTCCCCATATTCTTATTGACTGTACACTGATGGATGTACCATTGACAACATTATTAGAACCAGTACACCAGTGGCACTGACCAGCATGTTCAAAGACACCTCACAGGCCTATCCCTTGAGGTTAACTGATCAGTCACTTCTAGACATACCTAAATGTGCTACAAAAATTGGGAACATACATTCTCAGCATTTGCTCCCAAGCTTTGGAACTCTTTTCCAGTGCTGTTAAGATGCTACAAGTCCCACAAGGTTTTCAAGGCAGAACTTCATATGTTCCTCCTAGTTAAGGATAAGTGCTTGGCAACTGATCCATTGTATTCACATTTAATTCTGGCTTTATCATGTTTTAAGTTAGGACAATTTTGCACTTATTATGCTTGTTTTCTAATATTTCTTTGTACTGATCATTGTTACATGTTTCCTCCTGTATTTTGACAGACCGCGTTTTTGGTTTTTACTGTTGTATCCTTGCAATTTGCTGTTCATTTTTTCTGTAACCATCATGGGTCATGCCTGAAAAAAGGCAATGCTTTTGTCTAATGCACTTACCAGGTCAACAAAAACTAAATAAATATATGAACTATGAAACTTTATTAGATTTTACATCCTGTATCTTGTTCAGCTGCGTGTGTGTGTGTGTGTGTGTTTTGCAGTTAAGAAACAGAAGTCTCTTGTGTAGAGTGATTACAAAGAAAGTTCAGTATGATTAACAATGCAATTCTTTGTACAGAGGTCTGTTAGCTTATAAATAAAATTAAAGAATTAGGCAGGATTTTCCTAAGGATCCACCCAAGGTATGTTTGCTGCTATTTTTGAAGCAGAAATGTGTCCAAACCTGTTATACCCTCTATTAGATAGCTTAACAACATCTAGAAATGTAAACATAGAAACATAGACTTTGATGGCAGATAAGGACTTCCTGGCCCACCCAGTCTGCCCGTTTTCCTATCTATTGGATAAGCTGAAGATCTTAATTTTACTAGCAGCCTACTTCCTCCTACCTCCCACTAGAAACATAGAAACATAGAATTTGACTGCAGATAAGGACCACTTGGCCCACCTAGTCTGACCATTTTCCTACCTAACAGATAAGCTGCAGATCCTAGTTAACCAACAGCTTACTTCCTCTTACCCGCCCCTAGGACTGCCTTATGCCTGTCCCATGCATTCTTGAAGTCCCCCACTGTTCTTGACTCCACGACCTCCTCAGGGAGGCTGTTCCATGCATCCACAACCCTCTCAGTGAAAAAATACTTCCTCACATTACCCCTGAGCCGTCCCCCCTCTGTCTTCAAATTGTGCCCCCTTGTTCTTGCACATCTCTTTTTCTGGAAGATGCTACCCTCTTGGACTTTGTTAATTCCCTTGAGGTACTTGAAAGTTTCTATCATGTCCCCTCTCTCCCTTCTTTCCTCAAGAGTATACATATTAAGCTCCTTTAGTCTTTCTTCATATGTCTTCTGGTGCAGACCCTGCACCATTTTGGTTGCCCTCCTCTGGACAGCCTCCACTCTGTCTATGTCTTTGCAGAGATGGGGTCTCCAGAACTGCACACAGTACTCCAGATGGGGTCTCACCAACTGTCTGTACAGAGGGATAACAACTTCCTGTTTTCTACTATTGATGCCTCTCCCTATGCATCCCAGTATCCCCCCAGCCTTCCTTACTGCCTTCTCACATTGCTTGCCCACCTTTAGGTCATCTGATATAATTACCCCCAGGTCCCTTTCTATTTTTACTGTTGTCAGTATCTCACCCCCCATTATTATAAGCTTCCCTGGGTTTTTTTCCCATATGCATTACCTTGCACTTCTTTGCATTGAATCTGAGCTGCCATACATTTGACCATTCCTCCAACCTTGCCAAGTCCCTTCTCATCCTTTCCACTCCATCTTGTGTATCAACCCTGTTGCAGATCTTTGTGTCATCTGCAAAGAGACATACTTTTCCTTCCAGTTCCTCTGCAATGTCACTTATAAAGATATTAAAAAGGACCGAACTGAAGTACTGAAGTACTGAACCCTGGGGTACCCCGCTAGTAACCCTCCTTTCTTCACTGTGTACTCCATTTACTACTACCCTTTGCGTCCTGTTGTCTAGCCAATTTTTTATTCAGGCTACCACCTTGGGACCCACTTCAAGGCTGGCTATCTTGTGTATTAATCTTTTGTGTGGGAATGTATCAAATGCCTTGCTAAAATCTAGGTAGGCCATGTCCACAGCCCCTCCCTGGTCTACTACTTTGGTCACCCAGTCAAAGAAATCTATTAGATTCATCTGACATGACCTTCCCATCGTGAATCCATGCTGCCTTGGGTCCTGTGCCCCACTGGCCTCTAGGTACTCAACAATTCTTTCCTTCAGAAGTGATTCTATAATTTTTCCTACCACTGAGGTCAAACTAACTGGTCTATAGTTTCCTGCCTCTGTCCTGCTCCCACTTTTGTGAAGAGGAATCACATTCCCTCCTCCAGTCCTCGGCATGCCCCATCCTCTCATGATTTGTTAAAGAGTAGTCAGCATGTCACTAGTTCTACCCTTAGTTCTTTTAGAATTATTGGTGAATCCCATCAGGCCCCATTGCTTTGTCCACCTTCAATTTTATTAGTTCTTTCAGAACCCTTTCTTCTGTAAATGGACTGGTATCGACCCCCATCTTCAGAGTGTTTCTCTTGTTTGGTTTAGGTAACTCCCCCTTCTCTTCCTTTGTGAATACTGAGCAGAAATATTCGTTCAGTATCCCTGCTTTTTCACTGTCACCTTCTACCCACATTCCCTCCCCTTTACCAAGCTTCAATAGCCCTCCTTTGGTCTTTCTTTGCTCCCTAATGTACCTATAAAAGGTCTTATCCCCCCTCTTAACAGAATTGGCTATCCTTTCCTCAGTTTGGGCCTTTGCTATTCTGACTGCCTTCCCAGCCTCTTTCTGCTTTAACTGATAAAGTTCTCTGTCCTGCTCCTTCTGTGTTTCCTTATATTTCCTGAATGCTGTCCTTTTCTCCTTAACCTTCCCTGCCACCTCTTTTGTGAACCATAGCGTTTTTTTCCTTCGTTGTGTTTTATTGATTTGCTCTACACAAAGGCTTGTTGCCTCTGTGATGGCTGTTTGGATCACTCCCCAATGTTCCTCCACCCCTCCTTCTTGCCTGTTTGCTAGTGCTTTTCTGAGGCACTTTCTCATTTTCTCAAAGTCAGCCCTCCTAAAGTCTAGTACTCTTGCTTTTGTATGGCTTGATTGTATGGCTGTGTTTATCGTGAACCACACTGTTTGGTGGTCGCTTGTTCCCAGATGGCTACCCACTTCTAAATCTGAGATTCTTTCTCCATCCCCATTTGAAAGTACCAGGTCTAAGATTGCTTCCTCCCGAGTGGGTTCTGATACTAGCTGTCTGAGGCATGCCCCCTGTAGGTCATCAAGAATGACCCTGCTCTTGGATGTGCCTGCAGCAAAGGTGCGCCAGTTAACATCTGGCATATTCAGGTCACCCATCAACAATATCTCCCCTTTTTCTGCCATTCTAAGAAAGAAAGCAAGCCTTCTATCATTTCCTTGTCCATTCCCTCCCCCTGAGATGGGGGTCTGTATACAACCCCCATGCGAATTGTGGTGCCATTTCCTGTCTCCAGGGTGACCCAAAGTGCCTCATCTGCTCCCTGTTTACTCTTTAGTTCTGTTGCTTTGGTCCCTTCATTTACATAGAGAGCTACTAGAATTGCCTTATGTCTGTCCCATTTATTCTTAAATTCCTGCACTGCTTTTGATCCCACAACCTCCTAAGGAAGGCCGTTCCAATGCTTCCACCACCCTCTCCATGAAAAAAAAACTTCCTCATGTTGCCCCTGAGTTGTTACCCCTCTGTCTTCAAATTGTGCCCCCCTTGTTCTTGTACATCTCTTTTTCTGAAAGATGCTACCCTCTTGGACTTTGTTGATTCCCTTGAGGTACTTGAAAGTTTCTGTCATGTCCCCCGCTCTCTTCTTTCCTCCAGTGTATACATATTAAGCTCTTTTAGTTTCTCTTCATATCATATGGCTTCTGGTGCAGACCCTGCACCATTTTAGTTGCCCTTCTCTGGAATGCCTTCATTCTGTTTATGTCCTTGCAGAGGTGGGGTCTCCAGAACTGCACGCAGTACTCCAAATGGGGTCTTACGAACTGTCTGTACAGAGGGATAACAATGTCCTGTTTTCTACTGGTGATGCCTCTCCCTATGCAACCCAGTATCCCCCCAGCCCTCCTTACTGCCTTCTCACATTGCTTACATAACTTTGGGTCATCACATATGACTACCCCCAGGTCCCTTTCCATTTTTGTTGTGTTAATACCTTTCTCCCCATTGTGTATTCTTCCCTTAGATTTTTGTTTCCCAGGTGCATTACTTTGCACTTCTTTGCATTGAATCTAAGCTGCCATACTTTTGCCCATTCCTCCAACCTTGCCAAGTCCTTTCTAATCCTTTCCACCCCCCCGTGTATAAACCCTGTTGCAGATCTTTGTGTCATCTGCAAAGAGGCATACTTTTCCTTCCAGTCCCTCCACAATGTCACCTATTAAGACATTAAAGAGGACAAGTCCCAATACTGAACCCTGCGGTACCCTGCTAGTAACCCCCCCTTTCTTCAGAGTGGACTCCATTTACTATTACACTCTGTGACCTGTTGTCCAGCCAATTGTTTACCCAGGTTACCACCCTGGGACCCACTCCCAGGCTGGCTAACTTGCTTTATTTATTTATTTTATTTTTAGTTATGACTTTGATAACTGGTTGAGTGCACTGGTCCAAGGGACCATATACAGGCATGACCCGGGCCAGAAGGCATGAGTAAAATACAGTGAATAGTCATAAGGTTACACACAGAAATGGCACAATACAATAAGCACAATAAGTATAATCAAAATAAATAAATCTTATGTGACAATAACAGGATAAATACATAATACAGCTGTACAAGCAAGCAAACAGGCGTACAAAAATACAGAATACACATCACCTAACCCCCCCCACCTCTCACATGATAATATCTCCAGCAAAACTAGCAACCTCTATGAGCAGGAGGGAAGAGATAAAATGGGTCAGCAATGGGAAAGGATGGACATGCTGGGGGGGTGCTGTTGAGCTGGGCAGTTGCAGTTGTGTTTAGCTAGGAGCTAGAATTTGAGGTTATTTTTGAGGGTAAGATGAGTGTTAGAAGATTGGAGAGCTGCAGGTGGCCCATTCCACAGTGAAGGGGTTGCAACTGATAGGACTTTCCCACCCACTTTGGTAGATTTGTGGAACCTCTAGTGGAGGGACAACTGAGGAGCAGAGATTCCTTGGCATTGTTTGGATGTTAAAGAGGGTAGAGAGAGGTGAAACATTGTCTGTCTTTAAGGTAGTTTCCACAAAGCAGCCTAGGATAAATTCAAAATGACCTTGTAAGGAATGCCAACTGAGAGAGTGGTAGAGGTTGCAGTGATGAGTAGAGTAAGAGTCCGATAAGACAAAATGGCAAGCGCTGTTGTGAACAGATGAGAGTCTAGCCCAAAAGATGGTTGAGACTCTTGGGTAGATGGAGGAACAATAGTCTAAGATAGGGAGAAGATTGCCTATGACTATAGCCAAGTGAGCCTCATTAGACAGGTAGGGTTTAAGACGACAAGCAGCACCCAGTTTCTGATTAACCCTGCAGAATACAAGGTTGGTGTGGTCAGTGAAGGAGAGAGAGGAGTTAAGCATTACCCCCAGATATTTAAAGGAGGAGATGTTTTCAAGGGCACAGCCATCGGGAGAGCAGATAAGGAGAGAAGAGTTAGCCTTGAGGGTTCTGGAAAAGTATGGTTTTGACCCAAACAGCATTGCCTTGTTTTTTTTAGCATTAGCCAACAGAAGATTAGATGTGAACCAGTTATGGGTAGCACTGTAGTTCTGGGTGAGGATGGAGGATATGCAAGGGAGGGATTTATCACTGTGGAAGATGACAAGGTTGTCCAAGTACAAGAGTTAGTTGCAGGTTAGGCTATCTGACGGGAGGGTGTTGACAAAGATGGAAAAGAGCAGGGGGCCCAGGATGGAGCCCTGGGGTACTCTGGTGGTGACTGACAGGTCAGGGGAAGTGGCAGTGCCAATGCACACTGACTGGGAGTGGTCAGAGAGGTAGCTCCGAAACCAGTTAGTGGTCTCCACAGAACATCTGAGCAAGGGTAGTTTAGAGAGGAGGAGGGTGTGATTTACCATATCAAAGGCCTTATATAGGTCCACAAAGATGGTGCCTGTGGTGCACCCCCAATCTATGTTATAGAAGATGTGATCTGTAAATAGAGCCAGAGCTGTAGTTGTGCTGTGATATTTATGGAAGCCATGCTGCTGGCTGCACAAGTGTTATATTTAGTGAGGTATTTAGATAGTTGGTGATGGACAATCTTCTCATGGAGCTTATGTAAGTGGGGTTGAACAGGCCGATAGTTGTCGGAGGAGTGGGGGTCACCAGCATTGAAGATTGTAACCACCTTTGCGTACTTCCAGGGGTCAGGCATGGAAGAGGTAGACTGGGCAAGACTAAAGATGAAAGTGAGTGGTTTGGAGATCACCGAGAATACGAGTTTAAGAAAAACAGGGGAGAGACCATCAGAACTTGGGCTACCCCGAGTGAAAAGACTCTTTAGAAGTTTGGAGGTATCCTGGAGGGAGATGGTCTTAAAATAGAAAGGGGGTGAGGGGAGGTGGCACAAGAAAGGAAGGAGGAGGACAGGGGGTAGTGTAGGTTCCTGGGTAAAAGTACTAGCTAGTGGGGGGTGGTGTGAGGGGTGATGGAAGAGGACGTGGATGTTGCACTGGTTCCTAGATAGGTGGAATGGCTAGAAGGGAGTTTGCAGAGGAGGGCCGGAGGTTGGTGAATTTTGTGTTGAATGTCTTGGCAACCTCAGAGGGGTCAGTCAGGGGGCCAGAAGGGGAACTTAAGTGTATGTTAGTGCTGTTTGTGTGGTGATTTAGAAGGGAGCTAATGGAATCCCACAATTTTCTAGGATTACCAAAGCTCTCCCTCTGGAGTTTGAGGTAATAATTCCATTTTAACATTCTGGTCATGTGCTTGTATCAATTACGCAGGTGACTTTATTCATTCCACAGGGCAAAGGAGGGAGTCAATTTGTGGGCAGCCCACTTACGGTCACTCTCCTTCATAAGGGTTAGGAGTTCTTTAGTTATCAAATGTGAACACCCAACCCTAACTCTCCAAGTTGTGACAGAAAAGTGGCGGTCCTGAATGGTCAGAAGAGCATAAGAGAAATAGGTGACAGTATGAGTCATGTCAGTGAGGGCATAGAGACCTTCCAATTTATGGCCTGAACATCCTGTAGAAGGTGGGAGGTGTCAGAGCAGTTGAAATTGCAAAAGGATAGGTACTTGTGGGGTGGGGACCTTAGAGGACCAAATGGTATTTGTAGGGGAGTGATCATTTAAAGAGTCAGATAGCATTATTATTACAGTAATCTTTTGTGTGGGACTGTGTCAGATGCCTTGCTAAAGTCTAGATAGGCCATGCCCATGGCCCCTCCCTGGTATACTACTTTGGTCACCCAGTCAAAAAAATTTATTGGATTTGTCTGACATGACCTTCCTGCTATGAATCCATGCTGTTTGGGTCCTGTGCCCCACTGGCCTCTAGGTACTCAAGAATTCTTTCTTTCAGAAGTGATTCCATCATTTTCCCTACCACTGAGGTCAAACTAACAGGTCTGTAGTTTCCTGCCTCTGCCTTTCTCCAACTTTTGTGAAGGGGAATCACATCCGCTGTCCTCCAGTCCTCAGGTACCACACCATCCTCCCATGATTTGTTAAAAAGAGTAGTCAGTGGTGCCACTAGTTCTCCACTTAGTCCTTTTAGAATTCTAGGGTGAATCCCATCAGGTTCCATTGTTTTGTCCACCTTCAGTTTTTGGAGTTCCTTAAGGACCCTTTCTTCTGCGAATGGACTGGTATTGACCCCCCTATCCAGTGTACATCTATTATTTGGTTTAGGTACCTCCCTCTCCTCTTCTTTTGTGACTACTGAGCATAAGTATTCATTTAGTAAATCTGCTTTGTCACTGTCACCTTCTGCCTACTTCTTCCCCTTTATTATGCCTCACTATCCCTCCCTGGTCTTTCTTCGCTCCCTAATGTACCTCATGTGTCAGAATGGCTGAGTGGTCTAAGGCACCAGACTCAAGAAGAAAAATTGAGATGAGGGTTCAAATCCCACGTCTGACACAGGTTTCTTTCCCAGCTCACCCTCCCACATCCCTTCCTACACCCTGTGCCCTGTGTGTCTTGACAAAGCCTGCTGGCTGATATCAATGTACTGTATGCATTTTCCTGTACCTGAAACTGATTAGCATAATGTGTCTCTATTGTTTTACATTGACTGTCCTTTATGATTTTGTGTCCATTATGATTTGTGTACCTCCTATTTACTGTTTGTTGTACCATACTTTACTGTCCTGTTTAATCTGTTGTCCTTTCTACTGACATGGAACCTTTGTAAAAGAGCTCTTAGCTCAAAGGTATATGTAATTCAAGATTTAAATGAATAAATAACTGAACCTACAGTATAAAAAGTTTTATCCCCCTTCCTAACTAAGTTGGCTATCTTTTCCTCGGTTTGGGCCTTTGCTATTCTGGCTACTTTCATCACTTCCTTCTGCTTTAACTGGTACAGTTCTCTGTCCTGCTCCTTCTGTGTTTCCTTATACTTCCTGAATGCTGTCTTTTTCCTCCCTAACATTCCCCGCCACCTCTTTTGAGAACCATAGTGTTTTTTCCTTTGTTTTGTTTTTTTTGCTTCACACAAAGGGTTGTTGCCTCTGTGATGGCAGCTTTGATTTTTCCTATTGTTCCTCCACCCCACCTTCTTGCCCATTTGCTAGTGCTATTCTGAGGCACTCCCCCCAATTTTCCAAAGTCATTCCTCCTAAAGTCCAATACCCTCACCTTTGTGTGACTTGATTCTGTGGCTGTGTTTATCATGAACCACGCTGTTTCATGAGTCGCTTGTTCCTAGATGGATACCACTTTTATATATGAGATCCTCTCTCCATCTCCATTTGAGAGTACCAGGTCTAAGATTGCTCCCTCCTGAGTGGATTCCAACACTAGCTGTCTGAGGCATGCCCCCTGTAGGGCATTGAGAATTACCCTGCTCTTGGATGCAGCTGCAGCAAATGTGCTCCATTTAACATCTGGCATATTCAGGTCCCCCATCAACAATGTCTCCCCATTTTTCTGCCATTCTAAGGATGCCTTCTATAATTTCCTTGTGCATTTCCTCCCCCTGAGATGGGGGTCTGTATACAACCCCATATGGATTGTGGTGCCATTTCCTGTCACCAGGGTGACCCACAGTGCTTACTGTCCTCTCTGTTTATCTTTTAGTTCTGTTGCTTTGATCTCTTCCCTTATGTAGAGAGCTCCTCTTCCTCTTTTACCCTCCCTGTCCCTCCTGTAGATTGTGTACCCTGGTATGTTGACATCCCAGTCATGGTTCTCTGTGTATTGTGTTTCTATGACTGCCACAATATCCAGGTGTCCCTCTTCCATCAAGGCCACTAGTTCAGAGAGCTTGTTACCTGGGCTACATGCACTAGTACTCATTGCTCTACATTTCTTGATAGTCTTACCGCTTTTAGCCCCATCCTTGTCCTAACTGTCTCTGCCATTTTCTCCATTGACCCCCATCCTGCTCCCTGTTGACTTCTCTATCTTAGTGTTTACCTCATTACCTACCCTGTTTTGTGGGGGGAGGGACTGGGATTTCAATGCTTCTTTTCAATGCCTCCCTCCTTGGCTAGTTTAAATGCCTGCCAATGAAGCATTTAAACCTATTGCCTAGGATTCTGGTTCCCCTTCCAGACAGATGCAGACCATCACACCAGTATAGGCCTGTATCCCTCTAGGTGGACCCCCAGTCCCCAGCGAAGCCAAAACCCTGAACTCCATACCAGTTTTTCAACCATTCATTAAATCCCATGATGTGGAATACCCTAGCCTCACCCATGCTATAGACAGGCAGCATCTTTGAGAAGGTTACCATGTGTGCTACTTGTCTAAGGCCCCTCAACAAGTCTACAAACTTCTCTTGCACTGCTCTGATCCCATTCTCAGCCAGGTCATTTGTCCCTAGGTGGGCATTGATATCCAGCTCCCTCTTCCATGCCACTGCTCCCACAATCCTGAGGATTTGATTCCTGTCCCTCCCAGCTGTGGTGCCAAGCAGGCACCTTACTCCTCTCTCCCCTCTTCCCAGTTTTACCCTCCTAATGATTGGGTCCCCCACCGGGAGTTTTTTCTTCCCCTGTGGGGTCTTGTGCCACCCTCCTGTGGGTCTCCTTTGTGGAGGTTCCCAGCATCATCCTTGGTCTCCACTGTGGGTGCCTCCATAGAGGAACCATGCTCCACCAGAATGATGTATGAATTGTGGAGAGGTATAACTGGAGGGATGCACCTCTGATCCATCACCCTCACCCTCCCTGAGCCCACCATGGTTCAACTGCTCCTCTTTCTTGGCAACCTTTAAGGCAGTGGCAATGACCCTGGTGGTTCCTGGGTCGGGAAGGAGGTTTTCTGAATCCTCACCAGTTCAGCCTGGAGATGGACAACCTCCTCCCTCAGACCAGAGAGGTGCCTGCAAATAAGGCAGCATGGCAGCCTCCAGAATGTCTCCTGAAGAACTGTCATCCCACAGCCCATGCATTGCACCACTCCCCACATGTCTCTCTCCCTTCCTGTTTAGTTTTTTCCTTTTTTTAGTGTGTGAGATTGTGCATGTGTCTAACCCCTATGCAGCATGTTGGGCTGTAAAAGTTATGATAGTTGTATGTTCTATGCCCTTTTGGGGAAGTAAGGTCAGAATTTCTGGTATAAAGGAACTGATGCACTTGGGGTGGGTGGGGTGAGGGCGGGGTGGGTGGGACCACACCTGTGCCCTCCAGAAACAATCAGCTACAGCTCTGACCCACCACCCTGGTGAGTGTTTTCCTTCCTTTCAGCAAGACAACCTGCACAACAATTTAAAAGAAAATATACCCTGCAAAAAACAATTTAAATCAGACAAAAATAAAGCAGTAAACTGTACAACCTCTAAGCACCAAATAGTAACAAAACCTATAAGCACAACCTGTAAGTACAAAACAAAATAGTAACACAACAGTAACTCTGCTTAGCCAAAAGAAGCCTTAATGTTTATCCTTGCTCTGTTAATGTTGCTCCTTGCTCTGTTCTTTCAAGCAAACCCTGGAAGAAAAGAGCTCAGGTGAAGGTAGGTGCTTTATGCCAGCAAACTTAGTCTTCTGAAGTTCATGTTCAAAAATAAACACAATTGCATCTGGATGTAACTCGCAATTGTATCCATTTTCTGTGGCAAATTATAACTTTCTGTTGTAAACAGATGTAACTTCTGAAAATAACAGCAGGGCTGCCTGGATACATGTGACGCAGGTGCAGCATGCATTTATGTCTGTGTGTTACCTGTCTGAAAATCCCTTCTGTCATGTTTTAATGAGAATGAACTATGGGACTTTTTTATACTCACTAATATTTGGAAAAAAAGTAGAACAGAATCCAAAAAAGAAAAATATGCATTTTTTTTCAAGCCAGTGTAATTTACTTGGGACATACAGTGGTGTGAAAAAGTATTTGCCCCCTTCCTGATTTTCTCTATTATTGCATATTTGTCACACTGGATGTTTTCAGGTCTTTAGACAAAATGTAATATTAGATAAAGGGAACCTGAGTGAACAAATAACACTTGTTTTTTTTTTATTTCACTTATTTAATGAAAAAGTTAACCAACACCAATTGGCACTGTGTGAAAAAGTAATTGCCTCTTACACTTAATAACTGGTTACGCAACATTTAGCTGCAATGACTGCAACAAACACTTCCTATAATTCAATATCAGTCTTTCACATCGCTGTGGAGGAATTTTAACCACTCTTCCTCACAGAACTGCTTTAATTCAGTAACATTTGGTAGGTTTTCGAGCATGAACTGCTCGTTTCAGGTCCTGCCACAGCATCTCTATTGGGTTTAAGTCTAGACTTTGACTAGGCCACTCCAAAACTTTAATTTTACTTCTTTTGCCATTCTGATGTGGACTTGCTTTTGTGTTTTGGATCATTGTCTTGCTGCATGACCCAACTACGCTTCAGCTTCAGCTGACGGAAGGATGACTGGACATTCTCCTTAAGAATTTTCTGGCACAGAGCAGAATTCATGGTTCCTTTAATTATGGCAAGTCATCCAGGTCCTTAGGAGCAAAGCATCCCACACCATCACACTACCACCACCATGTTTGACTGTTGGTATGGTGTTCTTACTGTGGAATGCTGTGTTTGCTTTACTGAGACATTAAGGGATCCATGTTGTCCAAAAGTTCCACTTTGGACTCATCTGTCCATAGAACATTTTCCCAAAAGGCTTGTGGATCATCCAGGTGCTTCTTGGCAAATGAGAGACGAGCATTTATGTTCTTCTTGGTTAGCAGTGGTTTCCGCTTTGCTACTCTCACATGAAGCCCATTTTGCCCAGTCTCTTTCTGATTGTGGAGTCATGAACACTGACCTTAGCTGAGGCAAGAGAAGCCTGCAGTTCTTTGGATGTTGTTTAGGATCCTTTGAGACTTCTTGGATGATTTTACACTGCGCCCTTGGAGTAATTTTGTGAGCCGCCCACTCCTGGGAAGGTTCACTACTGTTCCAAGTGTTCTCCATTTGAGATTATGGCTCTCACTGTGGTTCGATGGAGTCCCAGAGCCTTAGAAATAGCTTTGTAACCCTTTCCAGACTGATGAGGGCAACAAAATGTTTTTCTGATCTTTCCAGGAACTTCCTTTGATCATGGCATAATGTGCTTGTTGAATCTTTGTGCTGGCAATGTGACTCTGATGGTAAGGGCCAAAATAAGTGAGGTTTATATTGAGCAGGGCTGGCTGTAATCAAGCCTGGCTGTGTTCAATCAGCTGACTCTAATTATCCCTTTAATTGGGTTGATTTAACTAGGGGGCAATTACTTTTTCACACAGTGCCAGTTGGTGTTGGTTAACTTTTTCATTAAATAAATGAAATAAGTAAAAAAAAGTGTTATTTGTCCACTCAGGTTCCCTTTATCTAATATTATATTTTGTCTAAAGACCTGAAAACATCCAGTGTGACAAATATGCAATAATAGAGAAAATCAGGAAGGGGGCAAATACTTTTTCACGCCACTGTAGAAATGCAACTGACTGTATTCACCACATGGAGAAAGAACAAAAGGTACAGCTCAGATCCTAAGGGAACTCTTGGCAGAATAGATGAACCTTCAATATTTTTTTGCTGCCATTGTATGTATCTATATCTATGTCTATGTCTATGGTGTCCGTATCTGTATCTGTATCTGTATCTGTGTCTGTGCCTGTGTCTGTATCTGTGTCTGTGTCTGTGTCTGTCTGTGTGTTTGAGTCTGTGTTTGTGTCTGTGTCTATGTCAGTGTCTATGTCTATGTCTAGATCTCTATCCATATCTATATCTGTAACTGTATCTGTATCTACATCTGCATCTACATCTATATCTGTATATCTATACCTATGGCATTGTACTTGAACTAAGATCATTTCTGTAACTGTGAAATTATTATTGGAACCTTATACACAACTTAGCTACCCTTGAAAAACATATGACTCATCTACTACAGAAAAAGCAGAAAAGCAGTTTTGGCAAACAAATAAATAAAAAATAAAAATAAGAAAAAAATGGCAAGAAGCTTTCAGACTGGTAAAAATGCAACTCTCTTAATTCCTGGTGTTAGTGCATTTTAATGCTGACATGCTAATAATATTGGTGTGATGCTGCCTCGGCAGTTAGTGTAGGTGCTTTCATTTTTAATAAAATGCCAAATGGTTGTGCAATAGATAGTCATGCAAAACCCATTTCCTTTGTATCTTGTACCCACCCTAACCAAGAAAACAATGAGGTATGCAAAAAAAAAAAGAAATTTTTAGGAATAATCCCTAGAGTTATGTAGTTCCATGTATACTTACATTATAGAAAATTCACCCTGATTACAGACCACAATCCCTTACTTAAAATCCTAGATCCCAAGACAGAGGTACCTTCAGTGACAGCACCTAGATTACAGAGAGGATCACTGATTCTGACTGAATAGCAATATTTGGGCTATGTGGTTTTTGAAATTCAGATGGAATTTTGGAAAATTCCACCTAATTACATGGAATTCCACTGGTAGCGAAATTCCAAGATTTCAAAGGTGGAATCTTTATGTTAACTGCAGATTCATGTTCCACAATCTACAGAAAATTGTTCCATTCTGTATTACTCTATGGTTTACATAGATATGCTTTTTGAATTCTCCAGAATGCAACAATACATTCCAAAAAGCATTTTGGAAATGAAATTGCCATGTTGCATGAATTCCATTGGCAGAATCCCACACAGCTCTAATCAGTATAATATGTAATACAAAGCATTAAACCATCAAGGTAATGTAGATGCATTATCTGCAGACTGTCTCTGGATATTGAAGGTGAAAAATGTGGCCTAATTTTCAAGGTATTCCTTTTGGATGTGTTACCTATTAGTGCAGTTGACCTACTGTGGCCTTTGAAGGTGTGAATGTTACTGGTATTTTATTTATTTATTTTGTTTTTGTTGACTGGGTAAGCGCACTAGACAAATTCTGCCTATTTTCAGGCACAACCTGGGAGAGGGGGATACAGATGAATGCCAACTGACCTTGAATCAGATTAAGCTGCTGGTATTTTTAGTGAATCGGGGGAAATTTGGCAAGGGCATCAGGGAAATTACCCTACTCTTCAGTAGGGGGAGCTGCTGTCCAGTTGGTGAGGTGTCAGTTGTTTGGATGGAATAGAGTGAAGACAAAATGGAGCAACCAGAAGAGGAAGGGGAGACAGAGCTCCATGTGTCTGAGGATGAGGAGCATTATGTGTCAGCCCCAGTATCAGAGGACTGTGAAGCAGAAGGTGATGGCTTAGAGATGGAGTTGGAAGAGGAAGAAGTACAAAATTCCTCTAAGTAGGACATCTGGAAAGCTGCTGAGGATTTAGAATGGAAGGTTGAAGAAAAAATGCTTATGATGCAAAAGATATTGGAGGAAGATGATGACTGGAGGCATGAGGAAAGAAGAGAAGCCCCAAGAAGGATGGAACCAAAGTTGGATGGAAGAAGAAGCAGTCAGGAGGGTAGTGAGCTGGAACAAGTGGAAAGAAGCAGGTTAACCAGGAGAGAAGAGCATCCAGGAAACTCTACACACCAGATACTAGTTTGGGCATTTGGTTTACCTGAACCTGACAACACAGATATGGAACTGCCCCAGGCATCATGCTGGAGAGAGCAGGATGGAGACAGACAGAGGACAGGAGGTGGGAGCAGGAGACTGCCTGGGTGGACTTATCGCAAACCAGTAACAGAGAAGCAGATGAACTGACAGGTCAGGGGGAACTAGCTGAGGAGGTAAAAAAAGCTTATTTGGGAGTAAACTGTGACAGGGGAAAAAGAGTAGAAAAACAAAGGGAATGCTCTCTCCAGAACAGGGAACCAGAAGGAGGGGCCGAAGGTGGAAATAAGGAGCATGCACCTCATGATAAAGGAGTGGTGGATGGGCAGGGGCAAGAAAGCATAAGAAGGAAAAACTCCAAGGGAGTGAGAGAAGGGGAGAACCAGCCCCAACAGTTGAATAATGCAAGGGGAGGATAGGGGAGGTTGTACGCTACGGTGTTAAGAAGTAGGGGCAACAGAAGAGATGGGCAAGGTCCATCTGGGAGTGCAGGGACCTAGAGGACCGAGGGCATAGGATTATATAAATGCCACACCTAGAAGATTTGTGGTTCACATAATATATAAGGGGGGACTAGAGCATTTCCCTGACAGAGTTTATATGGGAAAATCATTATTAAAGGAGTCAATAAGGTTTATGGCCTCAGAAGTTTATGCTCTTATTCACATATCTGGAGAGGACATATTCAATATAAGTTTCAAGACAATGCGAGGGTTGGAGAGGTTCTGGCAACCAGCTAAAAAGCATCCCCTTATGGCTGCCATTTATAGCCATCCTCATCACCAAACCAGCAATTAAAATAGTGACAATTATGTTCAGAAATGAATGTGTTCATGTTGACGACATTGTGCAATGGTTATCTCAAAAATGTGAGGTTATAAGCCCTCCAGAAATGATTATTGACTCAGAATTTTGTTGGACGGGGGGTGGTGTTTAAAAGTGAAACATTATCAGTCAGAGGATGGTATAGTTCATATCTCCAATAGCTTCTTTTGGGAGGAGACAGGGGAGTGGTTTTCTACTTGGAGCAATCAAAAGCCTTCTACATGTGTGGGGCCAGAGGGCCTCTCTCTAACTTTTGACATGATAAGGTGTGGGCTATGTGGAGAGTGTGGTCACAGTAACTCCCAGTGCAGGAATCATGTAAGGTGTAACTTATGTGAGAAATATGGACACATGTATCTAGATTGTCCATGGGCTGCTAGGAATAATGCCAGGAGTGTTAATCCTGAGGAGATAATTAGAAAAGCCCAACAAGAAAGGCCAGCTAGAGAACCAGATCCCCGAACAGAAAAGAGAGAAGGTCAAGAGCCACCCGAACAAATAAACTCTAACATCACCAAACTAGGGAAAGAGGGAACCCCAGAAGAAGAAGAGGAGGAGGAGGAAGAAGAAGGAAGAACGAGGGAAGATCCCTTTGCTGGGATAACAGCTGAGGAAGAATTAAATACAGAGCCAGACAAGGAGAAAGAATGGGGTGTGGAAGGAGAAGAGTTTGGCATAGAGAGAATTTGGAAGAAATGCCCCCCCAACCCCAAACTAACTCTCAGAAAAATGATTTAGGGGTGGAGAGAAGAAAAAATTTGAGGAGTAAAAAAAGTATTGCAGAAGTACTTCATTACAATCCATATGAAGTTCTAGGATCACAAAAGAAGGAGGAAATTCATTTGGAGGATAATGACTCAGATGACTTGTCTATGCAGTTGTTTCAACCAGAATCATTACATGAACAGGGTGTGGAGGGAATGAGAAACAAAAAGAAGAAAAAGAAAAGAAGGAAAATTATTTGAATGCTTTATTTTATTTTTCCATTTTATTATTATGAGATATAAAGACACAATTGAAAAAGATGGTTTTGTTTTCACTTGCTTCTGCAAATATATGCAGTATTTTAAATAGTAAGAAGAGAGAGGCATCATGGGTTAAATTAAGAGATTTGGCATGCAAAGTGGTTTTCTTAGAAGAGACATGGTTAAATTCTGTAACTAAAATGACACAGGCACAGAGGGGGTGGATCTGGGGACCCTCGTATTGGTCCATAGGGATGGACAGAGCATATGGTGTGGGTATAGTTTTATCAGGAAATGGGTTGAGAATTCAAAAATTGGTGGATATGTAGCCAGGAAGAGCATTGTTAGTAGATGGTTTATGGTATAATCAACCATCAAGGTGTGTGGTAATATATATCCCTCAGGTGAAAGTAGAAGGAATGAAATTAATATAAGCAATTCAGCCATATTTATGCACCAGTAGAAGTGTGTTTTTTTGGGGTGATTATAACTGTACTTTAGAATTAAATGAGAGGAAAAGGTTAGGGAAAAAAGTGTATTGTGACTCATATGTCTTGAAAAATGTGCGGAAAACGCAGAACTGACAGACTGTTTAGATAGAGCAAAGGTGCCTCTGAAATTTACGTATGCTAGAGGGAAGGCATTTTCTAAAATAAATTACGTATTTATTTCAAAAAGGATGGATGTAGTAAAAGATGAGGCATCACCTTTAGGATTTTCTGATCACTTAATGATCAAAGTAGCAGTAAGCACAGAGACAGACAGACAGAAATCAGCCCAGAACAAGGTAGAAATTGAATACAGCCTGTTTGGAAGAAGCTGAAGTAAAGCTGGGATTAACATCTCTATTTGTGGATAGAGCATCTGTAGCAGGAATGTATGAAGATCTGTGTCAATGGTGGTTAGACACAAAGAAAGAGGTGTGTAGCTGGTTTCAAAGGTATGGGAAGACAAAAGCAAGGAAAAACCTTTTTGAATACTTGGGGCTTAGGAATAAGCTATATAAAGAGCTAGAAGCAGCATACACAAGAAATCTACATCGTAATGATCAAACAGAAGAAATTACAAATAAAATAAAAAGAGTACAATACAACAGAGCAGCAACTCTAACATAGAAGTTAAGTTATGGGGCACAGAAAACACCTCTTTTAGATCCATGTGAAACATGCAGAGAAAGGAAAAACAGATCAAGAATAACAACACTTAGAAAGAGTGAAGGAGAGGAAGTCAGGGATACAGTAGGTTTAAGGAAGATTATAGAAGAACACATACAGGAAACCATGGAAGGTGAAGATGTATCACATATAGAGGTGGAAAAAATCCTGCAAGAAGTAGAAATACCCAAGTCACTAGAGAGGGAAGTTCTTGTGTTACAAAACATTATTACTGAAGAGGAAGTGAGTGAGGTAATAAAATAACTTAAACAGGGAGTAGTCCTAGGCTTAGATGGCCTACCTAATGAGATCTATAAGACATGTTCAGGTTTTTTCTCAGCTTTCTTAGTAAGAGTATTTAATTTTTTATGCAGAATGGAAAGAGTACCTCCAGAAATAACAAAAGGGTAGGTAATTTTTCTCCCAAAAATGAGATAAAATGGAAATAGGTAATTGGAGGCCTAAAGCATTTTAAATTCAGATTATAAAATACAGACATAAGTTTTACAGAGAAGAATTAAAAAAATATGTGTCAGAGGTAATACACCCAAGTCAGACATGTACCATCCCAGACAGAAATATTCAGGAAAATTTAGCTTTGATAAGAGATCTAGTGGAATATAGTAACAGAAATGGGATGAAAGGAGTGGTGATCTCACTTGATCAAAATAAGTCCTTTGATTGGGTGAACCACAAATACCTATTCATGGTACTGGAGCATTATGGAATACCAAAAAAGACAATAGGGTGGATAAAAAATGTATATGAAAGTGCAGAGAGCATACTGGAAGTAGGACAAGGGGGAGGTGAACCAATTAAAATAAAGGCAGGTGTGAGGCAGGGATGCCCACTAAGTCCATTATTATATGTTTTAGTATAGATCCCTTGATAAGACTAATTTGTAAGTCAGAAGAAATAAAGGAGTAAGGAGAAGATAAGAAGGAGATGTAATGAAAATCACAGCGTATGCAGATGATTTAGGCATAGCTCTGTCATCTGCTCAGGAAATCCCGTGTTTGTTAAAATAAATGAAAATGTTTTCAGGAATATCCGGAGCAAAACTTAACAAGAGAAAAAGCAAGGGGATGTGGTTCGGGGTCCCAGAAGAAGGGAACATTGAGGAAAAAATTAAAATAGTGGATGAACCAATCAAGATGTTAGGAGTCTGATTTGGGAATGGGGATATGGGAAAAAGAAACTGGGAAATATCAATAGCAGGAGGAGAAAGAAGAGTGGCAAGGTGGAAGGGATGGAAAATGGGGAAACTTAAAAGAGTATTTGTGGTGAAGCTATTTTTAATCCCTTGTTTCCTGTATATTGCAACCATATTCCCAATGCATATAAGTATGGAAACAAAAGTATTTGGCATATTTTTTCAAATGATTTGGGGAAGTAGACTGAACCCCATAAAGAGGGAGCTCACATATTTGGTGATAAGAAAGGGGGGACTGGGAATGGTAAACCCCGTGGTTTCTTTCACACTCTTTACTGGTATAAAAACATAAGGGTAGTGTTAAGGGAACAGGAAAGTTTAAGAAGTAAGTGGGATTGGAATGTAATGAGTAAATTTTATGAGAACTGGACAGAAAAAGTGCCTAAAGGATTTAAGAAGCTGGAAGTACCAGGGTTTAGTCAGGACACAATAAGAAAACTTCAGAAATGGAAAATTAAAAAGCAACAGCTAAGTCAAATAACAAGGAAAGAAATGTATAAGAAAATTGTCTGGGAAAATGGTACTAAAGAACCTGAATTTATAGGAGGTGCATCACAAATTAAAAACATCACTGTTGGAATGTTAAATAATCCGAGGATCCCCAGAAAGATGTAGGACACTCAGTGGCTGATGGCTTATGGAAGAATAGGAGTTCGGGGAAATCACAAACATAAAATCATAAAGGAAAGAAACTGTTTGTACCCAGGATGCCAAGATCACATGGAGACTCAAGAACACTTTTTGTTTAAATGTGAATATGTTAGACAAGTATGGGTGTTCCTGGTTGATAAGTGACAGATGCCATGGCTTAAGTTATGCAAATGTAGTGTTAGGAATCTTTCCCACATTATTAAGACAGTGTAAAAGTAGCATGCTATAGGTGTTTTTTGCATGCTTAAAGTACTACTTGTGGCTGTGTTGTTGCCAGTTGCTGCTGCAACAAAAAGAGACGTCTTGTAAAGGGTTCAGTGCACAATGTGAAAAAGCTACTGCAGAGGTATTCAAAAAAGAGTGGAGGGCACATCCAAGAGAAAAAGTGATGATGTGGTGGAGAGGTTTTTCTTATTTAAAAAAATATGCATATGGGAAAATGGTTGTGGGAAATATGAGTACCAGAAAATTTGTATGGAACCTAATGACAAAAGGAATGGTGAAGAGATGGAAGGTCTTAAAAAAATTAAAAAATATAAGAAACAGCACAGTTAGAAATGTTAAAAATGAGTTAAGGCATAATAGTAATCGGATAGGGTCCAAGTGTTGGAGGGGATAGGAGGGGAGGGATAGTATTGTGAAACTAGATAACCTCACCTGGGGGAAAATACTATAAAGCAAGAACATTTATAATGAGGGGGGATGATGTGTGGGGGTGGGAGAAGGGGTAAGGATATATTGTAAAGGAATTAAATGTGGGTAGGAGGGGGTATTATTGTAGGATGAGAGTTGTGTTTCTTGAATAAAAACTCCCCTACTCTGTAATGGTGGTGGGTAGTTATGTGGAGAATTGGGTGAGGATGAGGGTGTGGAATTGGTGGGGTGGTGTACCTGATTATTATGTAATTTTGTTGTATACTTTCTTGCCTGTGTGTGTGTGTGTGTGTGTGTGTGTGTGTGTGTGATATTTAGAAAGTCTTATATGTATGTATTTTGATGATTTGTTGTGGTCTTTGGATAAAAACTCCCCTACTCTTTTCGAGAAGTACCATGGGATTTTTGACATCCACCTGAACTACCACCAGAACAGGCAGATGGGACCTCGGTTTAATGTCTCATCCAAAAGACGGCAGCTCGGGAGTGCAGCACTCCCCCTCCTCTTCATGCTGCACTGCAGTATCAGTACTGGGATTGAACCCAAGTTCCTGGTATGGGGATAGAACTCACAGCCTTCTGATCTCCCAGCCTCGAATGTACTACTTGCTGAGCCACTTACACTGATATAAAAAAGGTTAAGTGCTACACACTTACGGGTTGTCTGCATATGCATCAGGAGTGGATTTATATCCATTTGGAAATGAAATGTGAACATGCTGAGGAACAGACAGTAGTATTGAAATTGCAGAGAAATATGAGAGATGCCCCATAAGATGTTTTACAGTGGTTAATTATAGAAAAATTCAATATAAGATAATAAACAATCATTATTATACATCTATAAAAATTAATAAGATAGGCTTATAGGGGACTCAAAATGTGGAACATGTGGTAAAACAGAAGCAGACATCATACATGTGTTTTGGGAACGTCCTAACATAAACAACTGTGGAATAAAATAAAAACAAAATTACTACATTTACAAAATAAATAAGAAAGGCTTAAAGGGGACTCCAAATGTGGAATATGTGGTAACATGCAAGCAGACATCATTCATATGTTTTGGGAATGACCTAACATAAACAACTGTGGGATAAAATAAAACATTTAGAAAGAATGGCCAAAATAACAGACAACATAAACTTTTATTTTTGTATCCCGGGACATTTTGAGAAAGGAAATATTCTCTCAAAGATTTAAGAAAATTGCACAAGTAGGGTGGCTATAACAGACAAAAGCCTAGTACTTAACTTATGGATAGAAAGCAGACAGCCTTCTTTTGAAAAATGGAAAGTAGAATTGATTGAAACCATTAGACTCTAAAAATTAGCACATGATTATCTTAATGATAATAGCCTCATTCTTCAGAATCAATGGGGATTTGATTCTGCAGAAATAATAACCACATCTCACATCATAAACTGCTTGCAGCTTTGGGCTGGCAGCATAGCCTAGAGATTTTATTTATTTCAGTTTGGGATTAAATACCTTTGAGCCATAGGCTCATTTACAAAGGTACCAGGTCAGACATCCTACAATACAGATAAGACAGACAACAGGAATAATACAGTGGTAATACAGAATCAAGTAAAAAACAACAACAATGAATTCATAACAGGTAGAGTAGCACTAGTTACTTCATAGGTAAAAATCACTATGAGGAAGATAATATTTTTAGGTTCCCAGGCAGCTTAGAATTCTTCAAGGAGATTTCAGTGTCATTACATCTAGAATGAAGGTAGTAAGTGCCCTCTGGCTGGAGTAGGCAGCAACAGTGTTGAGCAAGTGGGCGGGGTTAAGGGCCTGAGCAACAATGGGGAGGGACAGCCAGAGCAGGGCTTAGGATTGAGTGAGAATAACAGCCAGAGTAGGCATTGTCAGGAGGCAGGGAAAGGGAAGGGAGGGAATTAGGTGAAGGAAAGGAAAGAAAGCTAAGGGGGGGTAGAAAGTGAGGAGATGGAAGGTGGGGGAGAGGAGACGGGGTGGAGGGTGGGTGTGGGGTGGAGGGAGTGATAAGGGAGGGGGTAGGGTATTATGTGGGGAGTTAGGTGGAGCTCAGGAGAGAAAGAGAAGAGGGAGGGAAGAAAGGCAATGTAAATGCAGGGGGATGAGTACAGGACAAGGAAGGGCCAGAGCTAGTCATTAAGGGTGGGGCAGGTGAGAGAGGTGACAAAGATACAAGGTCAGAGGTTTAGCTTAGAGTAACAAGCTGCAAATGAGCTTGTTACATTCAACATACCAGGGTTTGAGTCCCACAACCCCCACTTGCATACTGTGTGACCCTGAGCAAGTCACTTAACATACCCAGTACTCCCAGTTTGCCCCTGAAAACAGATACTTAACCAAAAGGGTTAAGAACAAAATCAGAGTTGATCAAACATTTTGTCGAGTTAAAGTATAAATTGCCACTTTTTATAACAAATATGCTAAAACACTTATAAGTATGTTTCGAATACATTCCCCCCTCAACATGCATTTCAGTGCCGCCTACACAATATCAATCTTGAGGACAGAACCCAGATTATGAGCCAGGAAATGAGATATGAATTATTTCAGGTGATTTAGAGTGTAAGAGTCTTGCAGTAGTTGGTTATTAAATCTCCACATGAAATCCCTGCTAGCTATATACTTAACTGAGACTGGGGAGTGATCCGAAATAACTCTAGTGTGTATTTCTGCATCGGAAACAGATGGGAGGGAGCTTGTACTAATAAGAAAATAGTCAATCCTAGAACAAGTCTTATGTGGTAATGAAAAAAATGTGTATTGTCTGGATTCTGCATGGAAAATTCTCCAGATATCGACAAGACTTGCTCCCTCTGAGTTCTTTTAAAGCTCTCTGTGAGGGAGATAGACCCACACGCCTGTTATCCGATCTATCAAGCCGTAATTTCAGTGTAATATTCCAGTCACCCCCAATAAAATTGTTCTAGTCGAGTAGTTGCTTAATTTATCAAGCAACTGGGTAAAAAACTGTGGTGAATCATTATTTGGACCATTTATTGAACCTATAAGCACCTGTTGCGAGGCAAGGGTGCCGAGCAGCAAAATATAGCGACCATGTATATCCCAGATCTCCTTTTCTAATTGAAAGTTTACTCTTTTGTTAATTAGGATGGCCATTCCACCCCTATTTGTGGATACCCCTGCTCTGAATGCCTGACCTACCCAATATTTGCAAAATAAGTGGGTTTTTTCCCTTTTAAGATGAGTTTCCTGTAGGCAGACCACGTCACATCCAAGAGTAGATAGATGCTTTAACACAATCTGCCTTTTACATCAATCTCAAGACCCCCTAATGTTTCAACTCAAAATATTAAACAGTCCTGACATTACCAGTGAACCCGAGGTGTAGGTCCCCTTGCAACAGATAGGTCTTGTGGGTATCCTCGTGTATCTGCATGTGGTTCTTTCTACGTTTCATCACTATTGAAGTAATGATATTTCTCCCTCCCAAACTCCTCCCCGAACCTCCCTCCAAAACCAACAAAATTATGAATAAATCACTACCCCCAGTTCTATCAACTACACTCCCCATCACAAACATCAGGTGATACAATTTTCCAACCCAGCAGAAAGTCCCCCCGTCCCCCTCACCCAGTATTCAGATCCCTTAATACATACCCCAATAATTAGATATGTATTTATAACAGCTCTGCATACATTAATAAAAGATTATCAAAACATCCTGTTGAACTGAGGACTCTCTTGTCCTTCCAACAACTAGCACAATATTACTTCTCTTAGTATGTAACCCCCCCCAAGGGCGCAATTAAGTCTAACCTCGATAGCAAGAAGGGATAGCCTTCAATAAAAGTTAGCCCTTTTATGATACTCACTTGCCCTCTAGTGGGGAAAGAGAGGTATGACAGCGGTCATTTCCCGAAATCATGATCATATTACCTATGTCCTGTGCATCCCCGTTATATGACACCTCCACAGTGCTATAAGTCATTGGAGAAAGAATAAACACAAAAGGAAGTAAAAAGGAAAGTGAGGAGAGATAACACCATAATATTACTCCTGTCTCAAATTTCCCTACGAAAATGGCCCCTGATAACCATAAGGAAAAATCATTTTGATTGGAATTCGATCATAAAAAATAGACCAGTTTCCATATCTATTTAAACTTAATTGAATCTCCTCCACGGGACATCCTTCGATTACCAGAATTGGTTATATTATTCTCCCTCCGATTTAAACACCTAGTGAAAAGAAGCACAATAAGTAGCTAACAATGCCCTCCCTATCCTGCGTGCTGCTGTCCGCTAATTATAGTGCCCCATATTGATACAGATGTATTTACAGAAGTCGAAAACAAAACTCCGCACAGTAGAGTCACCATAACTAAGTAACAGCTTGGACACTGAGATAAAAAAGAAAAATCTAATGAGCCATTTAATCGAGAGCATGTTGTAATGGACATCGTTTAGGCGGATCCATTTCCACTCAAGATGTAATCCTTCAGCCACAGACCAAGGAGAATTCTCTCTGGTACTTAAACTAGAGAAGTAAATATTGCAGGGTCGCATAATTGGCGCTTCGGAAAGCCGCATAACTGTTAGTATTACTATTTTATGGAGTCATTGAGGTCAGGAGTATTAAGGTTGAGAATTAAGCCAGTCATCTCTTGATTGTATTCGTGAATGGGGAATGTGCTTGTTCGAGTCTTCTAATGCAGGCTTGAAAATTCCATCCCTTGAACTCTACATCGGGGAAGATATCGATGCCTACTAATGACCAGAAAGCTAACGTGCCTGCTAAACATAAATATCGGCTCCGAAATTACTCCGGGGCAACTACTTATGACATTATATCATGGTCTTCTTGACGACTCAGCACAATCAGTCCATCATAAACAAATAATGTGAGGTGTTAAGTAGCTTGCTATGCCCATTTGACCATACAGAACACATAGCCCGACTCATTTGAATAGATCGGGAAAAAGCTTTTTGAGCTCTTGCTGTGCTGTTTCAGGATTCTCAAATGAGTGCTATTGATCTTTACTTTTTACTTGCAACAAAGCCGGGTACTTAACCCGAAATTGTATGCCTGCTACTATTAATTTTAATACCAATGGGTGCAGTGCTTGTCATTTAAGTCTAACAGACTGTGGCAGGTCATGTGTTATTCTGATCCGTTTACCTTCCCATAAGACTTCCTGCAATAATTTAACTTTTGCCAAGATGTGCTGCTTGTCCAGATAATTTAATAATTTGCACATGATCGGTCTAGGTTGAGCACCGGGGGGGCGGAGGGATCTATGGGCTGTCTCCACGATGTATTTCGCTCCATTGGGAGACAGGCCAGCAATTTTCTCGAACAAATTTTTTACGAATATAATCAGAGATGTGCCCTCCTCTCTCTCCGGGATCCCTATAATGATAATGTTGCTTCTTCTACTCCTCCCTTCCAGATCTTCCAGCTTTTCTTCTATTTTTTTAACCTTCTTATTCATAGAAGCACGATCCAACTCCGATTTATCCATCCTCACCTCCACTGATTTAATTCGAGCTTCATTGTCACCGACTTGAGTACTTAGGGAATCCAAAGAAGTCTTAAACCTGCATACTTCTGTAAAGATTTCTTCTATGGCATTTTGTAGTGGCATAATTATTTTGAGGAATTGTTCCTCTGTTAGAGCTGTAGATCCTGGAGTTGGCTTACTAGAACCTTGCCAGGGTCGTTTCGAGGCCTGGTCCTTTTCCGGGGATGCCAGTGGAGTATGTTTTGGAAGCTGTTTTTTAATGTATGCTTCCATTATTACATGATCCAAGCTGTCAGTACCGTTTCTTGGTTCAAATGGATAAGTAACTGTTATTAATAATTTGAACTAGGTAGAGAGCAGAGCTGCGCAAGATCGCTGCCTTTCTCTAGGCTGCCATCACGTGACCCGTCTATTTTTATTGAACTACCCCTCTCCTTACCATGTCTTCCCTCCTCTTGTACCCCATTTGCTAAATGAAATGCCTTTGCCTTTTTCTCATTTAACTCAGCCTGAATGTTATATGCTCAAAGTCCTGTATTTATTTTTCTGTATCTTGTTTGTATGGTTTGATATATGTAAAATCTGAAAAACTTTTAAATAAAGAGTTACAAAAAATAAATAAACTGACTTTGGGTAATGGCTGCAGTAATCTTGTCATTATGGCCACCTACTGTACCACACATCTGGAAAACAAGTTAAGGGCCTGAAATCCTTTAATAGATAATTTAAACAAATAAATCAGAATTGGGAAAAAGTGGTCCTTGGTGACTTTAATGTCATCTGGAACTCAAGGAACAGCAATGGCCACAGGGATATGAGTATGGATATGTTCCTAACCCAAAAGGTTTCAGATTGTACAAGAACTAATTATAAAGCTGGTACATGGACATTTAATGACTGGATATTGGTAACCCACTGTGATACAGTAAAAGATGTTAAGGTCCTCCCTGATGGTGGAAGTGGCCATTCAAAGGTACATTGCAAATGAATGGTGAAACAGTTGAGGCCCCCTCCCCAGGTTATTCTCAGTCACATCCTAAAAAAAGACAGGGTAATAAATTTTAAGATTAGGGTGTATCAAATTCATTGGAACTACCTGGACCTTATCCCAGATGTTAAATTGGCTCTCAACTTTCTGATTACTGAATTTAACAATGTATGTGACCAATTTGTGCCAGTTAAAAAATGTAAGGTTAGGACTCATGAGTGCATCAAATGTCTGGGTCTCACTAGAACTGGTGGTCCCAATGAAAAAGGAGGATAAGTGGTAGATAATGGCCAGGGAGTCAGGATCTTCAGTACACCTACAGAAATATACAGAGCTAAAAAAACAAACGCAAAAAGAGAGTACACTGATATGTCTGAATTCTGTAAGACCCAGCAAACCTGAAATGGAACAATGGGGAAACATTCGGGGAAAATGTCAACAGTCTTTTCTGTGAGGAGGACAAAAAGTCTTTAATTATTGATGGGAAAGAGGTTCTAGACCTCACTGAAATTGCAAACAGATGAACTTTTTGCAAACCTAAACTCTTTCATCTCCTCTGACTCGTCATCACTAAACAAAAATGGCTGAGTGTCTGATCTGAACCTGCAGAGAGACTCTAATCTTGTCCACAAAATGTTTTATTTCATGACCATATCAGGCTATAAAATACTGTATACTAATAAAATGCTGCAAAAAAACGTGATGGAGCTGGGGGGGGGTGATATCATTGATAAGAAGTTATCCATGACTTTTTATGAACTAACATACTGTACCCGATTGCAAACATTTTTAACATTTCCCTGCAGTACTCCCAGTTCTCCGAAAAATGGACATCAGTACTGGCAACACTCAACTTCAAGAGTGGTGACAGAATGTATATAGCAAACTACAGGATACTCTCAATCCTCTCCCCCCTGTCCAAGGCACTCAAAAGGGTTGCAGATGACCAACTTATCTCCTATTTAGATATATATGACATTCAATGTATCCAACAACATGGGTTCAGGAAATTACATAATATCAATACAGCTTTGACTGAATACACTACATTCCTTCACAAGGCTTTGGACAGCAGAGATATGGTTGGGGCAATCCAAACTGACCTGAAGAAAACCTTTGATCTGATCAACCATAAACTCCTGCTTGAAAAATTAATGAACCTGAGTCTATCTATAGACACTGTCTCCTTGTTTGAACGTGAACCCAGAAGACAAAAATCAAGGGTCTAACCTCTGTTAACAGGACTTTCTCTGTCAGTGTGCCTCAAGACCCTATTTAGGGTCCATTATTATTTGGCCTGTTTATTAATCAATAGCCTGAAACCGTTCAGCCTGCCAAAGTTCCTTTGTGCATAGACAACACAGTAGTTACTGTAAGATGCCCCCAAAAGACTGCCTGTCTCTGTTTTTACAACATAACTGAATCTATGGAAACATGGTTTTCCAATAATATTCTGGGACTTAACTACAAAGAAAATCAAGACTGTGCATTTCAGTAGCCCATATCAGAAACAACGAGTTGCCCACTTAGATATTTACAATGCCATGGGGTCACAATTGGAGCAAGTAGAAGTCTTTAGATACCTAGGGCTCTACCTGGATGATATACTCTCTTCTTTCCTCTATATAGAAAACCTGGTTAAGACAGTTAGCTGTAGGATGGGCTCACTGTTCTGCAACTGGAATAACTTCACCCCAGAGGCAAGGTGGCTAATTGTGTCACGTTTCAATTTTCATTTCAGCACTTATTAACTATAGCCTTGTTATCTACTCTGCTGCATGTGATTCAGTACTGGACAGAGTCAAGGTAATTTTGAGACTAGAGATGTAGCAACGTTTAACTTCACCAGTGAAGTTAACTCGAACTGGGCAACCTCGAATTCATATAGCACTACATGAAATTCCCATTAAAAGGACAAAATTCACCTTTAATAGACTTTGCATTGTCCACTTCGAGTTAACTTTGAGTTACAGTTTGAGAAGGTGAAGTTGGTAAGAAGCAGCCCACAGATCACATGTCTGACTGTCTGCAGGTCACATAATGCAGGCAGGCAGTTAATTATGCAAGAAGTCAGTGAATTAGTTTCACTTTCTCTGAGAAGGAGTTGTTTAGTCAACACTGTTGGCTTACTGTGTGCTTTTTTGCTCCAATAGATATCAAACTCTAGTGTTTTTTTGTGCTTAAACGTTTTTTGATTCTGCTGTTTAAGTTTTGCAGCCAGTTTGAGTTGATTTGAAAGCTTAGTTTAGTTTAAAAAAGTAATTTTTTTGTTACTTAGTTTTAGTTACTATAGTTTGAGTACTAGTACTTATGCTAGTATTTTTTATTTATTTTTTTATTTACATTTAATTTTTGTTAATATGAAGAGAGGTGGCCAAAGTGGTGGGCAGCGGAAGCCCCAAATGCGTAGCGGCCTGGGGCAACCATTTTGCCTCAACCGAGGCACTGTTTTGACCTTGAGTGCTCCCTCACAGTCACAGCCCAATGTTGCAAGTGGCTGTGCAGTGCCTGAAGCAGCAGCAGTGATGAGTGTTGCAGCCACTGCCAGCCCTGCAGCACTGGTGGCTACCAGTGCTGAGGACCCTAAGCAGCAGGACCAGCAGCAACCTGAACTTCAGCAGCAGCAGGAACCACAGCAGCAGTAGCTTGTTGCCCCTCCACCAACTGCAGCACAACAGGTGGCAGTATCTGGTGCCCCCCCCGCTGCCTGTGCCTGGCTCTCCATACAGCTCACCCATGTGGCAATTTTTCATCTCCCTCCCCGGCGACCCGATGGTGGTTAAGTGTAAGCTATGTCAGGCACTTGTACATCATGGTCGCAAGGGCAGCCACTTGGGCATGGGTGGGCAACAAACCCACTTTGTACTGCACCACCGTGCTGAGTGAGAGTCAAAGTTGCAGGAGCTACCAGCTGGTCCTGCAGTGGAAGCTATTGAAGAGGGAGTGCATCCACCTGTGTGGCATTGCCAAAGAATGGACAGGGCAGCAGAACCAGTGGCACCTCTTGCAGCTGCCTGCGAACACGACCTATCACAAATGCTTGCCACACAGGCTGACCTGGTTGTGTTATGGAATGAGGTAGAAGACATCTGTAATGTTCTTGAGGGTGCATGCCAGCAACTGAACTGGATTGAGGGTCAGAATGCTGAAATAATCAGCATGTTAATAACACTTACTGGTGGTGGTCAGGCCCAGCCCCAACAGGCCCAGTAAAAGATTATTATTCAACCAAATATCCCCCTCCAAAAAAACTGTCCTCTGCTTTTCCTTTTTTGCCCTCATCAATACTTTTTTCATATAGACTAACTATGTAATTCATGTTCAATTAATTTTTTCTTCCTGATGTTAATTTTGTTAATCCTGTATTTTGTGACACTCATAATGTTAAATCCAATTCTCTACCTCCTCCAAATTCCCCCCACCCCATTATGCTTTCCACAATAGAAATGTTTTTGTTCTTACTCCTTACTTTATTATATTTAATAAGTCATGTGGTTCCCAACTTTATGGACACTGTGTGTGTTCATTTAATTTCATTTGAAATTGTGGCACCAAAACACCCTCTTCTAGACACTTTTATTGCAGAGTGTGTTGTGGCACCACAGTTTCACCTGTAATGAACACACGCAGCATCAGCCATTTTGCCAACCCTCAGTCATTTAAAAAATAAATTAAATTAAGCAACAAGTATGAAAATACTTGTTACTTTTCTGAACATTTTTTCAGGGGATTATTCTTCAGATGTGGACACTAATACCGCATGCTGAATGATGTACCAAGATATCACTATAATCCAGTCACACTCATAAGACAGTAAATTATGGGGGGGGGGGGTTGACTGTCATGGTAGGTGACTTTGTGGTATTTTGATTATAGTTATTGTGACCCATGGGTATGTATACTGTTAAAATGTATGCAACACATTAAACAGTAACCAAAAAGTAATACAGCATAACAATTAAAGCATCAGTGCAAGAATGTTGTTACAATTTTGACTGATACTTTTTAATTTTATTTTACAATGCCCCTTATCTAATAACTTGTGTATACGTATGCTACCCTTCTTTCCCCAATTTATTTTATTCTGCATTACTCTATTTTTTTAAATGAGAAATAATAAAAGTAGTGCTCATTATAATGTTACTGTGACCTGATTTTCATCAGTATTCCTAGCTGTTTTTGAACAGATACTGTTCCATTATGTCATGTAGCACTGTCTGCTGCATGCAATTTCATTGTAGTAACAACAGAAATGAATTTAAATAGTTGCTTTCTAAAAGCATGTGAGAAGACTGATGCAAACCTGGTGCAAGCCAGATTAAAATAAGCGTTCCTTTTATTACTTCCAACTAAAAAAACATGTAGTGCTGCATACTTAAATTGTTGAAAGAAGGATATCATTCGTATACACAAGTTATGAGATTAGATGGCAATATAAAATAGAATAAAAAAGTATTGGTCAAAATTGTAACCACATTCTTGCACTGATGCTTTCATTGTCAGGTTGTATTAATTTTTGGTTACTGTTTACTCTGTTAAATCTTCATAGTATACATACCCACAGCAACTAAAATCGAAATACCCTAAAGTCACCTACCATGGCAATCCCCCCCATAATAATTTCCTATCTTCTGAATGTTGCCAGCTTATAGTATACATCATTTATCATGTGATATTAGTGTCCTGATGTGAATAATAATCCCCTGAAAAAATGTTCTGAAAATTAACAAGGATTTCTTGATGCTCATAATTCTAAATCCACAGTTCCCCCAAATGTTCCGCCCCCAACTATGATTTCAACAATAGAAACATTTTTCTTCTTATTACTTTATTTTATTTTTTAAAATTCCTGTGGTCACCAACTTCTCAGACACTGTGTGCTTTCTTTTTCTTTGAATTTGCGGTGCTGAAATACAAGCAGTAATACACTTTTATTGACGTGGGCGGTGCGTCGCCACAGTTTCACCTACAATGAAAGCGCTCAGTATCCACCATTTAAGAAATAAAAGAAAGTAAGTACGAAGTCAGTGAAACTTCCTTTCTATTGCAGAAAGCATAATGGTGGTGTGATAGATTTGTTAGAGGTGTGATTTAGATAGAGAATAAAATATGGGTCGGGGTGTGTAACAAGAAGTTTACACACACCAGAGGGGTTAGATGCTACATAAACCCCAAGGGTGTGCGTAAACTTCGGGTTTAAACACACACTGACCCATATGTTATTTTATATAATTGCTGGGTAGTGTATTTTCACCACAGCAATTATATAAAATGTGCATGCATCAGACTTCATTAGACTTAGTAGAATAGAGAGGCTTACCTTTGAATGTGCTTGGAAGTTTT
This sequence comes from Neoceratodus forsteri, assembly GCA_016271365.2. Lineage (NCBI taxonomy): Eukaryota > Metazoa > Chordata > Ceratodontiformes > Ceratodontidae > Neoceratodus > Neoceratodus forsteri. The sequence continues at coordinate 94,002,339 of CM028136.1, forward strand.
TATTTCAGAGCAAAGTTAAAATGGAAACAGCAACAGAACATACAACGATGGATAACATCTAAATATTTGAACTATTAAGTCATAAAAAAATAGTTTAAAGAAAGCCCATAACTAGGCAGGAAGGGTTGCTAGGAGATCCTCATTACTGGAACAACGATATCATGTGACCTGCAGAGGGGAAGGGAGAGAGGATCAGACAGAAGAAGTGGTTAGGAAGTGTGTGAAAAATGCAGCGTTGTATTTTGCTTTCGGTAGGTGTATTTTAAACTGCTAAGTTAATTTAAATTTTCTGGTGAGCTGTTTGTCGGATGCTGGCTCTGAGGTGAGTGCAAGAGAGGTTTCACTTTCTAGTGAGGGAGAGGTGGACTGGTTGCGAGGTTGCGAGGCAGCAGTTCTGTGAAAGGCTTTTGACTGTAGGACAAACAGAAAACAGCTGCCGCGTGTCATGAAGGAAACTTGCTGGCTTTTTTTTCTCATAGAGAAGGTGCTCGTGTTTGCTGTTATAAACGCTCATTTATAATGGCAAATTATAAACGTCTTTCTCTATGGGAAAAAATGATACCCGGTTGTTATATTAGAATTATGACTTTTTTCCTTTCATTTGGTTAAAGCAGCAATGCAATAATCACAATATCATTAAATCATCTACCATGCCCCCCCAAATGTCTTGTCTTGTTAATGTCCCGCTGTTTTAATTTCATGAAAAGTTCAGATGAAGAATAATGCCAGAAATGTTTCACAGTGTCCCAAGTGAGAGCATTGCCAGGTGACACCAGTTGCTACTGCTGCTGTTGTCCTGCTGTTTTAATTTCATGAAAATTCCAGAGGAGGAGAAATAAGGAATAAGGACAGAAATGTGCCACAGTGTCCCAAGTGAGAGTTTTCCTGGTGACACCAGTTGCTACTGCTGCTGTTGTCCCACTGTTTTAATTTCATGAAAAGTCCAGATGAAGAATAAGACCTGAAATGTGTCACAGTGTCCTAAGTGAGACCTTTGCCTGCTGACACCTGCTGCTGCTGCTGGTGCTGCTGTCATCCCACTATTTAAATTTCATGAAATGTCCAGATGAAGGATAAGGCCTGAGATGTGTCACAGTGTCCCAGGTGAGAATATTGCCTGCATTGAAGCCTGCTGCATCACTGATACATGTTGCCCTTTGTATGTGCCTTCATTCCACAATGGTGAGTTATTGTTCTCCTCACTGTAATTTTATTTTGCATAGACACGGCCATTTAATTTCTATTGAATCTTGTTGTGTGTTGTGTGTTGTAAGCAGTCCGTCATGTTGTTCCTTTTCAGGGAATCATTATAATACTGTACATATGGAATTTTTCCACTCTACCGTTCTGGGTATACTGATCACATCCACATGCCAGACATATGTTATGAGTCCGACACCTAATGTGGTACTGCAACATTTCATTTGTATTTGGGGGGGTTACTGCTGTGGTTGACTGAAATATCATCATTTATGATTACTCCCCGGCCCAGATCATAGGCACATTTGTGTTCCACACGTTTCGGATTGTTGATGACTTTGTCTGTACGGAAACTGTCAAGCCATGACAGATAAGTTGTTTTTTTTTGGGTGGGGGGGGCCTAATTTGAAAGCAAGTTTCATTAATGTGTTTGTCTTCTTTCCAGGTCTTCAGTGTATCCTAACTGCTGTCCATCTTCAGATTTGAAGATAACACCAACGGCAGTCCTCAGCACCTCAATGTTATCTGAAAACAGATGAAGAAGAAATTCTTAGGAGTTCATTGCACTGCCACATTCAGATCCCAGTGTGTCTGTTCCTGTCTTATGTTATATCCAGCTTAAAATACCAAGCTATTAGTAAAACCCCTTAAAAAATTAACACGTTTAGTGAGTGACACGCTGAGGCCCACTGTCTTAAGTTACATTACATCACATGTTTTCAGGACAAGGATAACACATTGTACAACCCTCACATACTGAAGTACACCTGTTCCATCTGTGAAGATAAAATATATTATCTAGTATGCCACCGCCGTTGAATGCTTTACACCAGCGGAAAAAAATGAAAAAAAAAAATGAAAGAGGAAATAAGAATTGAGAGTGATACTTACCTGTAGATGTTATCCTTTAGGTGGTCAGAGTACTGTAGTCCTGCAAGTTTACACTGTCCGTAACCTGTGAAAACAAAATTAAAATCAGTTGACTGTATTTGGTGACAGTGGCATCTTTAAAATGCTAAAGGAAGGCTTCACACCACTGTTCAAGTCAAAACCATAGTGCATGACATTAGTACATACTTATTGTGAATTAATGAGAAGCAGTGTGGCTGTGGCTGGCTGTGGGTTCATAACTTGGGCACCGGTACAATGTCTGTCTGGTTCACTCTCAAGAAACAGGGAGGCAGTGTCTGGCTGTGTGTTAATAGCATGGGTACAGGTACAATGTCTCTCCCACTCTCAAGAAACAGGGTGGCTTTGGCTGGCTGAAGGTTCATAGCTTGGGCACAAGTACAATGTCTCTCTCTCACTCTCAAGAAGCAGGGCGGCTGTAGCTGGCTGAGGGTTCATAGCTTGGGCACAGGTACAATATCTCTCTCTCACTCTCAAGAAGCAGGGTGGCTGTGGCTGGCTGAGGGTTCATAGCTTGTCACAGGTACAATGTCTCTCTCTCTCACTTTCAAGAAGCAGGGTGGCTGTGACTGGCTGGGGGATCATGGGCACAGGTACAATGTCTCTTTCTCTTTCTCGAGAAGCAGGGCAGCTGCGGCTGGCTGAAGGTTCAGAGCTTGGGCACAGGTACAATGTGTCTCTCTCTCACTCTCAAGAAGCAGGGTGGCTGTGACTGGCTGGGGGTTCATGGGCACAGGTACAATGTCTCTCTCTCTCTCTCTCTCTCTCTCACTCTCAAGAAACAGGGTGGCTGTGACTGGCTGGAGGTTCATGGACACAGATACAATGTCTCTCTCTCACTCTCAAGAAGCAGGGTGGCTGTGGCTGGCTGAGGGTTCAGAGCTTGGGCACATGTAAAATTCCCACAATTTCAAGTCTTGAAAAAGGACTTTAATTATTTTATTTAACGTAAATCAGTGGCCTTGATGATAGTTCAAGTAACCAGAAGAAGTATGTGAATGCAAGTTTTGCCATTATGCCCTACCACCAACATCCTCCTCATCATCATCAAGGAGGAAGTAGCTCTTGCAGTCGTCAAGGCCAGAGCTGTACACACTTGGAAATTATTTTTCCATGACTGCATCATCAACCTCAATGGTACTCCACTTGACGCTGCCACCAGGATGGTCTGCTTCACCCACATCATCATCAGCACAACCATCAGTGTGACTGGGTACAAACTCAGATGTGGTTGTCCTACTTGGTACATGACCATCATTCATTCTGATAAATGTTGGCATGCTAACATTTGTAGGTGATAGGTTAGTATAATGGTCACACACTATGGCCCCCGCAGAACTAAATACCCTCTCTACACTTACACTGTAGGGTGGGCAGGTCAGGTACTTCAGGGCTACTGAAGTCAGTGCTGGCTATTCATTCACCTTGCCACTCCAGTACACCAGAGGATCATCAAGTATTGTCAGGTGCCTGCTTTCTGCCAAATAGGCCTCAACCATGCTCTGCGATGTATGTATTCCTGATGAGTCTCCCACCTGTTGACATGATTCATCTAGGTCACAAATTCCTACTTGGGTCAAGGCACCCTAAAGTGGATTAATGGCCAATTATGCAGCTGACACCACCGCTTGGCCCTCAGCCACCTTACTGGATGTACTCATTCCACAGTGACCTTCGGCCTTGTTATACTGTGGTTTGCAGAACTTTGTAAGTGACTTCTGTGCCCCATGAACCAATCGGACCAGCTCTCCAGTCAGATTTTGAGCCTGATCATGCCCTCCCTCCAGTATGGATGCAAAGCCATGTTTATAGCATGGGTCCAGCATTGTGGCTATTCTAAATTCTGGAGATTGCTGAAAAGTGGCGAAGTGTTGATTGCTGTCTAATATTGTAATCATGTGTTTCAGTAATGTACAGCTTGACCTATCTCCTGCCACATCAAGGCTAGGCTGCATATTCAACAAAGTCTTCCTCAGCACCCAGAGCAGTCAAATGGCTTGACTAATGGATGCAATGTCACCACTCACTGCCTGTGTGGTATGTTCAAATGGCTTCAAAATTAATATTACTGAGTCCATGAGTCACCTTTGTTCAGTTGTCATAGACATTTAGGCCCCTGAACTGTTGTGGCTAGTGTGCATAACTAGGTACTTAGAGATGGCTTTGTACTGTTCATACAACCGCTCTGCCATGTAAAGTGTTGAGCTCCACCTCATGACAACTTCAAGCTTGAGGCAGTGCTGAGGGAGGCTGTTTTAAATCTGAAGCTGCCTAATTTGGTCATGGGCAAAGTGGGCACAGGTGCGGCGTGCAACAGTCAGCATTTGCTTGATTTCAGGGTACTGCAGAAACTCCTGTACCACAAGATTTAAACAGTAGGCCATGCAGGGAACCCTCACAAAGCCACCATTGCTGATACATTTAACAATGTTTGATCCAGTATCACTAGCTATGAAGCCATCTTTTAGGGACAGGGGGTGCAGCCACTCATTAATCTCTGTCAGTAGCAAGTCTAGCATGTTTTTGACTGTATGCGACCCTGCTACACTACACATTGCAAGTGTGGTATGCTGTCTAATGCCATGAAGGTTGCTACCACCACAGTCTGACTTATTACATCGCTTTCCCATCCCACCATCCCAGACAACCCCAGGTAGCTGCACCCAGTGTGCAGTAATATACAGATAGGAACTACCTGCCGTGTTGCCACTTGTCCACATATCCATGCTTAAGTGAATGTAAGGTGATGCATAATGTTAAAGGGCATGTCTTACAGACTCTGTCACAGTCCTATATAACTCTGGGACAGCACGGGTGGAAAAGTATGTCCTGGACACGATCTTCCATTTAGGACATGTGTATGCCACAAAGCACCAGAATCCAACATTCTCCACAAAGGAGAAGAGCAAAAAGTCAGTTGCCAGCATTTCAGCTATGGCAGCACTGAGTTAACGTGCCACCCCAAGATTTAGTGGGTATTTACTGTTCCATGCAAAAAGTCTGTGCAATGAGGGCCGCATTGTTAGGTGTTTTGTACATGGTGTGCCAAATGGTTCTCCTCTGTGAACTGCCATGGATGGGGTGCCTATGACGTGTGATGGTGGGTGCACAAGTGACAAGCCAATAAACGTGATTTTAGTAAAACCCTGTTTATCCAAACAACACTAATCTGAATCCTTCAGTTATCCGAAATGCCTCCATGTCCCCCAGCATTTAACTTTTTTTAGCACCTGTTAATGAATGCCAATTAGCGGTTCCATGTATTCTATCTGTCTGAGATTATTTCTATTGTATTTAGCAGTTGTTGGCTGCTCTGCACATAGTTAATATTTTTTGTTTCAGCTGTCATGCCTAAAGTCAGTTATTGCTGGGCTAATAGCTGTAAGTACCTTTTTATCACTCTGTGTGCTGGTTTACCAGGAGCCATAGAAATGGGCTTCTAGGTGAGTTCCCGTGGGTGAGCCATGTCTGGAGTGGATGATAGCTGAGGGAGTTTCAGAAGCCAGCATATGGGTATGTTGGGAAGTGGGAGACAGAGGGGATTCAGAAGCAGGCAGCGTGCAGCTAGTTTACTGCAGACCTCTATTCTTGAAAAAAAAAAAAACACAGCAGAGTCACTTCTCAGGCTGGGTGAATACGGAGTGGACGGACATGCTGCAAGCTATTTACCTGTACTGTGGACTTCTCTTTTTCTCACAAACTGACTGCAGACCCTCTGTTCTAGTCTCCGGTACCTCCAAACTGAGCAGAGTAGTGAGCTGGATGAAAAAAGAATGGAGCCTGCAAAGGACCACCATGCAGTTCCAGTAAGGGCTTCATTTAGAAATTAAAAAAAAAGGTGATGCAGCACCTGCTTGTTCTGTGATCGCGGGTTCACTTGTGTGCAATACTTTTCTCCTTTAATGTTTCTAACTGGTTACTGCAGTCTGTGATGGCTCGTAATATGTGGAAGAGACAGGGCTCCTGGAAACAAATAAAAAGAACATCTTTGTGAGCTACGCTGCTCAATCAATCAATCAACATCTTTATTTAACCAGGTGAACACCATTGAGCAAAGCTCATTTTCAAGATGGACCTGGGGATACTTAACAACATAAAAAAAAGTGTTACATACATAAGCAGATCATACAAATGGATTGTATATACAAAGATAATGGCAATACCATGACACAAGGTTACAAAGAGTACATGGCAATGTGCAATATAAGGAACATATAAGACTGTCAAATGTCAAGACATCAGGACCTATTTAAATTATACACATTATACAAAATATACAAAGTATATAAGAACCTATCAAGATCCATAAGTGTTAGATAAGGTGGGAACATAGAGGGAAGATTTCAGTAGGGAGAGGGAGTTAGCAGAGTGGAAACATATCAGGACAGGAGTACCTAAGAGAAGGCCAATGCTATAGATATGGTGACATTCAGGGGAAACAGACTCTAAAGTTTAAGGTAAGGTAAAATTCATGGGAAGCAGTTACAGGATTCCTTAAAGTAATGATCATAAAGTGATCTGAATGCTGACAGATTGATGGGGTGAACCAGTTTCTAAGTCTTTTGCAGCTTGTTCCAGAGTATGGGTAGTGCGTAACTTAAGGATGACCTACCAAAGTGTGAATTGACCTTATGTGCAGTAAGGGAGATATACGAGGCACTCCTCAGGGCGTAATTGCCTACCGTACACAGTGGAAGACAATCTAGGATGTATTGAGGCAGATTCTTAATGATGGCTCTGAGGGTCCAGAGTGCTGCATTTCTCTGTCTTCTTTAATTGAGTGATGGCCATCCTACCACAGCGTAAAGAGAGAAGTGATGCGTGGAGTAAGGTAGACCAGTGATAAAACTTATAGCTCTATGATAGAGTGTGTTGAGTTTGACCAACGCAGAGACAGGGCCTTGGCTGTAGATGAAGTCTGCATAGTCCAGTAAAGGGAGGAAGGTGGTTTGGACCAGTCTCTTCTTGGTGTCCCATGTGAGTAGGTGTTTGATTCTGTAGAAGAGACCAAGCCTCTGCCTAAGTTTCTTTATTAATTCTTCAATATGATCACTAAAGGAAAATCTGTAGTCTATCCAGACCCCCAGGTATTTGAACTTGGTAACATTCTAGTGGTTCGCCTAAAAGTGTGGTGATGTGGGGTAAGAAACTTTGGGAGATGTGGTTAAGTGCATATACAGAGGGTGAAAAGAGCATCACCTTTGTTTTCTTTGCATTTCAAAGAAGTTTTTGGTTCAATAGCTGTAATTGCAGTTGATTAAATTCTTGGTGTAGATCTCTACATGCTGCCTCAAGAGTAGGTCTGTTAATGTATAGTACCGTATCATCTGTGAAAAGATGTATGTTGGCAGATTTAATACTGGCATCGATTATTATATCGCAAACAGCAGTGGACCCAATATGGAGCCCTGTGGTACACCCCTCAATAATGGTTTTAGCTGTGAGAATTCGCCATCCACTTTTACCTAATGCTGATGACCTGTAAGATAGTTTGCAAACCATTTCCGACATAGGGGATCCAGACCCACCTTATGAAGGGATACTAGAAGCAGATCATGGTCAACAGTGTCGAATGCCTTGCTTAGGTCCAGAAATATTGCACAAACAAAGTTCTTGGTATACAGTTCACATTGCCAGTCATTACTCACCTTTGCAAGAGCCGAAATGGTGATATGACGAGGTCTAAAGCCCAACTGTAGAGGGTTAAGCAGATCTGAGGATTCAAGGTAGTTCCTAAGCTGTGCACTCACTATTTTCTCATGCAATTTGGAAAGTATGGGGAGTAGAGAGATTGGCCTATAATTGTTAAAATCCCTAGGGTCACCGGATTTAAAAAGAGGAATCACCTGGGCAGTTTTCCATAAGGGAGGAAGATCACCCTGTGTGAGGGATAGGTTAAATAGATGTGTGATAGACACAACCAGGATATGGTGACTACGTTTCAGGAAAAAAGGGTCTAAGAGGTCAGCACCTACATGCTTTCTGATATATAAGTGTAACAGTAGGTCCTCTACTTCTTTCAAGGATGTAGGCTGAAGGGAAAACACATTTTTGGTGACTGGAACATCTGGGTCCTGTATGCCGAGTTGGGAGCAGAGATTGTTGGCAGGGGAGGTATTAAAGGCTAACCCTGCAGTAGCGAAGTGGTTGTTGAGAGAGTCTAAGATTGTCAGTTTATCTGAAACTATGGTAGCTCCAATAGTGATTCTTGAGGGTAGGGAGGTAGGGGGTGCATAACCTTCGATTTCCTTGAGGGTTTTCCAAAATTTGGAAGAGCACTTATAGGTAGAATCAAGCTCAGTCCGGTAGTAGTTTGCTTTAGCCTCTCTCACCAACTTGGTACATAGATTCCTAGCCCTCCTGAATGCAATCCAGTCAGCTGGGCACTTAGTTTTCTGAGCTGTTTTCCAGAGCAAACCTCTATCAAGCAGGGCAGCTTTCAGATCTACTGTAAACCACCGGCATGATATCTTCTTAGAACGGACAGTGACCAAGGGTGCATGCTTATCCAATGCCCCAAGCATGAGCTCCTGGAAGATGTCATAACATATGTCACATTTACTGATTTTGCAAGGTAGAAGTTCTGCCAACCCAAGGAATCCCACAGGTCAGAAATTAAACTATAGGGGTCAAAGTTGCAATGACACCTCTTATTGGTAAATTTGGATGCAGACAAAGAATTTGAGGTGGATTTTACACAGGCGATAAAACAGTGGTCACTGACGTCACAGAAAAACACTCCAGTATGTGAGAACAGATAAGGTTTGTTTACTAAAATGAGATCCAACAGTGTACTATTATTTGGGTTCTTCTTATTAGGTCGCGTTACTTCAGTGATAAGTTGTGATAGACCAAATTCGTCACAAATAGATGTAAGAGTTGTAGAGACGCTGGAAAACCAGTCTAGATTAAAGTCTTCTAATATGATAATCTCAGAGGATAGAGATCCTAGTGTGTTTCTCAGGTGGTCTAGTAACAATAGTCCAGCTGAAGGAGGCCTATAGCATCCTAGTACATAGAAGGAGACAGAAGAGGTGAGCTCTGTTTTGAGAGAGAGGTTTTCAAATTCTTTAGGAATTGAGGTAGAATCGATGACTGAGGTGGAAAATTTATTTTTAACATAGATGGCAACTCCTTCCCCTCTTGCCTGCCTATCTGTTCTGAACAAATTATAAGATGGGATTTTTACCTCACGGTCAGTGGTGCCAGGTCTGAGCCATGACCATGACTCCATTACCATCAGGACATCAGGCATAGTGTGGCATACTCAAGCCTGAATGGAGACAAACTTCTTCAAGAGGCTGCATGCATTGACATGCATAAAGCTCACACCTTTAATACTGGGTAGGTCAGCAGGAGATGAGATTGCAGCTGGGGGGCCAGGATTAAGTTTGTCATTGCCTGAGCACAACAATAGAAGTAGCAAAAGTTTCTTAATAGGTCCTAAGAGTAGCCTGTGTGCTCTAAACTGTTTTCGTTTGCAGGGAATATTAAGTGTGATTGGAGGGTCCCTGAGATGAATATCTAGTGTACCTAGCACCGTGTAAAGAAGTACCCTAGTTGTGAATAGCTGGGAGCACCAAGGCACCTGGGCAAGTGCAGATAGGGTCATAATCTTGAAGGCCCTCTCTGCAGCAATTCCAGCCTGCCACGGTAAATATAATGCAAGTTCTAAACTGGGTAATTTAAGTGCCCATATATGCAACTCTGGGTGGTCAAAGAGCCCCTGGTAATCCAATGTGATTCTTGGACTGAACTCACCACTGGCTGAGTCATGTAGAATATTATGAATTTCTAGAGAGCATAGCAGGATGAAGGTCAGGCAAGGGAACAAACGAAGTACCCTCATTCTAAAGCCTCTGTGCAAAGAATCCTTAAGGATTTACTAATCCTAGATCAGTAGCTACAGCAGCTCATGGTCCTATGTCCAGTAGAACTACAAGGTAGAAACCAATGTTTGGTAAGTGATTTGCTAGCCCTAGCATTCTTTGACCGGGGGTGTGACACAAGCCACAGCAGCTCACAGTCTGACTTCCAGAAAGGTATACAGTGGATAGCTTTGATGGTCTCAACAGAAGCAATTTGATGAGTAGCTCTGTGTCCCTTTAAGAGATTGTAAGTAAAACTATTGTCCAATAGGGAACTGATCAAGAAAGGGGGCAGGGCCAAAGGGTATTTAAGGTGGCCTAGGGAAGGCGAGGGGGGGTGGACTGAAAAATCGTCTCAGATTTTAATTAGAAGAGTTCCGATTCAAAAAGCAGCCTTTCTTTTTTTTGTCAACTATTTTTTTGCACTCCTGTGCAGCTATGGGATATGCTTACCCCATTCAGGCGATGTACGCCGATGCTCAACAGATCCAGATGGAGCCAGCCTCTGCCACGACACCGAGAGTGAGGAGGACTGTGGCCTACCCCCCACGGCGGGGCCACCCTCATCGAGGGGACAACTGAGAGAGGAGACAGCATCACCCTGAACCCCCGTCCCCAAATGCCGGGCTTTGTTTGTCCCAATGATCCGGTCATCGGTTGGTGCCTTCATGCTGCTGCCAGGAGGGTTGTTATCCTTATATTTACTACAGGAGCCTGACGTGCAATGATGCCAGCATGGAAAGCTGTAGGTGTCCGCTGCGCTTCTCCCGTTTAGCGTACCTGGCCCAGTTTAAACACCCGGTCACCACCAGGAGTCCCCACTGTGCCAAGGAAACCCAAACCCACCCCTGGGAGAGGAGAGCTGTCCTCCGGATGCTCAATCCATTCCCATCCCTGCCAACCCCTGATGACCCAGGCTCATTCCCAAACCCGGGTCGCCAGTGTGGCACGAGGTGTGGCGTCCATCACCTCAACCCACAGTGCCACTGGACTGGCTCCAAAAAGCAGCCTTTTCAGACTACTCTTCCAGCAAGAAGTCAAACGGAGAAAAGGCACCAAGATTCAACTGCCTTTCTTCCTCCACTGGCTTACTCGGGGCTCTGGGCACAAAGTCCGTACCTGGCTAAGTCCTGGCGGTCACTTGTGGGGGCAAAAGTGGCAGGCTGCGTGGTGCAGGATGACAGCTTCTCTCTGTGGGGATCAGGTGAGATTCCAGCCCTGGCGTGCGATGGAACCTGCTGAGAAGAGGATGCACAATGTTAAATTACAAAAGGCTGGAAGATGGCTGGGCAGAAAACAAAATGTTAGGGCTGGCTTTAGGGACAAAGAAAGAGGAAAGAGGAAAGAGGAAAGAAGATGCTGGGTAATATTCCACTTTTGGCGGGATCAGAACAGGGCTTGGACAAGATTCAAGAAGGACCGCACTGCAATTATTTAAAGTTGCTCACAGCAGGGCTGCATACAAAACAGGGAGAAATGGGGGACAGCTCTAAACATTTTTAAATTAAATCAGAGCAGGGCTGCATTCTAGAGAGCAAGGAGAATATACTGCAGTTAGAAGTGTAAAGCTAAATCCACGCTAAAAATGCAAAACTAGTTCTTACACAATCTCTAAGGCAGGCAGTTTTTAACAAAAGGAAAAAAACAACATTTTGAGCAGTATTAGGCTGCTAAACACTAGAAGCTCCACTTAATTACTGCAGAATCTCTAAGTAAGCTGTAGCTATGATAACAGTTCAAAAATCCTCTCCAGAGCAGTGCAATACAAGGCTTAGGAGGGAAAAATCCTCTCAGATTTGATTTAGCAGGGTTCTAATTCAAAAAGCAGCCTTTTCAGACTTCTCTTCCAGCAAGAAGCCAAATGGAGAAAAGGTGCCGAGATTCAACTGCCTTTCTTCCTCCAATGGCTTATTCGGGGCACTGGGCACAAAGTCCATACCTGGCTAAGTCCTGGCAGTCACTTGTGGGGGCAAACGCGGCAGGCTGCGTTCTGCAGGACCACAGCTTCTCTCTGTGGGGATCAGGTGAGATTCCATCCCAGGTTGGCGATGGATCCTGGCTAAGTTCTGGTGGTCACTTGTGGGGGTGAAAGTGGCAGACTGCATGGTGCAGGAACACAGCTTCTCTCCATGGTGATCAGGTGAGATTCCAGCCCAGATGGGTGACAGAGCCTGGCTAAGTCCTGGCAGTCATTTGTGGGGTAAAAGGGGCTGGCTGCGTGGTGCAAGACCACAGCTTCTCCCCGTGGGGATCGGTGAGATTCCAGCCCAGGGGAGCGAAGGAGCCTGGCTAAGTCCTGGCGGTCACTTGTGGGGGTGAAAGTGGCAGGATGCATGGTGCAGGACCACAGCTTCTCTCTCTGGGGATCAGGTGAGATTCCAGGCCAGTGGGGCCAAGGAACCTGGCTAAGTCCTGGTGGTCACTTGTGAGGGTGAAAGCAGCAGGCTGTGTGGTGCAGGACCACAGCATCTCTCTGTGAGGATCAGGTGAGATTCCAGCCCAGGCAGGTGATGGAGCCTGGCTATGTCCTGGCAGCCACTTGTGGGGGCAAAAGCAGCAGACTGCATGGTGCAGGACCACAGTTTCTCTCCATGGGGATTGAGTGAGAGTCCAGCCCAGGTGGGCGACAGAGCCTGGGTATGTCCTAGCGGTCACTTGTGGGGGTGAAAGCGGCAGGCTGCATGGTGCAAGATCACAGCTTCTCTCTGTGGGGATCGGGTGAGATTCCAGCCCAGGTGGGCAATGGAGCCTGGCTAATTCCTGGCAGTCACTTGTGGGAGTGAAAGCAGCAGGCTGCGTAGTGGAGGACCACAGCTTCTCTCCATGGGGATCAGGTGAGATTCCGGCCCAGGCAGGCGACGGAGACAGGCTAAGTCCTGGTGGTCACTTATGGGGGCAAAAGTGGCAGGCTACGTGGTGCAGGACCACAGCTTCTCTCCATGGGGATTGGATGAGATTCCAGCCTAGGTGGGCAACGTAGCCTGGCTAAGTCCTGGCGGTCACTTGTGGGGGCGAAAGTGGCAGGCTGCATGGTGCAGGACCATAGCTTCTCCATGGGGATAGGGTGATATTCCTGCCCAGGCAGGCAATGGAGCATGGCTAAGTCCTGGTGGTCACTTGTGGGGGTGAAAGCAGCAGGCCACGTGGTGCAGGACCACAGCTTCCCTCTATGGGGATCGGGAGAGATTCCAGCCCAGGCAGGCGACAGAGCCTGCATATGTCCTAGCGGTCACTTGTGGGGGCGAAAGCAACAGGCTGCATGGTGCAAGATCACAGCTTCTCTCTGTGGGGATCGGGTGAGATTCCAGCCCAGGTGGGTGATGACGCTGCTGCTTCTGAAAGGCTTATGGAGGTAGCATAAAGGAAGAATTAGCAATCTGAGCTGCAAGTGATCAGCTACAATGATAAGTATAGGGCCCTCACTTATCCAAAATCCTGCTTATCCAAAGGTTTTTCATGTCCCCCAAGATATTTGGATAAACAGGGTTTTATTGTATTTTCTCTGTTTTTAGGACAGGGGTTTATGTAGTATATTTGCTACATGGATCACCACTGCTACTCTTACCACTACTTGAACATTCAAAATCCTCCTCCTCATCATGCCTGTAGCAATCCTCCGGTGTTATTTCACAACTGTTACTGACATGGCTACTTACACTCAAGGAAGGGGATACCATGCTCACTGAGGTGGATGAGGGTGAATGCCCCACTGCAGCATTAGCTCACCTCTGGTGCCAAGCTCCACAGTGCCATGTGCCTGCTCTTGACATGAGTATGTTGGCCCCTTGTGCCAAGATGGCTACCCTTTTTACCATGCTTCACACGTGCTTGGCAAAGTTGGCAGATTGCCACTGTTTCATCGCTTCAATCTTGTATGAAAAAATCCCAAACTAGCAATTTGGATTCCCTACTCTTCACATGTCACTGCTGGTACTGCATATGGGACAGCAGATTTTGTGTCGATGAAATGGGAGGTGTACTGCATGATTTCTGGTGTTGTGCACACTTGAACTTTGACTGAGCATCACAATCTATGACTATTACTTCAAGGTCATCAACAGACACAGAACTTTGAGGAGCGGTGATTGACTAACAAACTGTTTACAAACAGCCACCTTCACTTTCTTTTTGTCCAGTTCCCAAATGGGGTCGCTAGCATCATCATCATAATCATCATCCACAAATTCACTTTGGATGCTGTCCTCCTGTGGAGATATTCCAACCACAGCCTCAATATTATCATCCACACTTTTTTTGTGAACATCTGAATTGGATAGGCATAATGCAATTCTAGTGAGGGGTAGGAGGAAGTAGGCTGTTGGTTAACTAGGATCTGCAGCTTATCCGTTAGGTAGTGAAATGGGCAGACTAGGTGGGCCAAGCGGTCCTTATCTGCCATCAAATTCTATGTTTCTGTGTTTGGATGGCCTAACCTCAGGATCAGTGGAAACATAAGACTGTGAGTCATCATCATGATCAGAATCATGCTCAACTACTGTGGTGAGTGGGACATCAACCACACTCAAGTCTGTGTACTCAGCAACATTTTTCCCACCCGATAACTTTGCCAGGGTTGAACTTGTAGCAATACTCATGCTGTTATCAACCATGCTGTCACTAACTTTACTACCAGCAGGGACAACACTATCACCAACCAGCACTGAAGCGACTGATTTCATTGTGAAAAACATAGTCAGAGCAATCCCTTTACTTACCACAGCTACTACCTTTGCCTTCTGCTGCAAACTAACATGGCCACAGCCATGACCACTCTTAACACTGCTAGACTTACTAGCCCCTGATGAACCTGCCTCATCATCACAACTTCCACTACTAATAGTCTTCTTGGCAGCAGTGCTACAGCCAGAAATAGCTTTGCATGACTGTCTCTTCATGGGCATTTTCTAAGATTATGCAAAAAATTAACAGCAACTTCATATTTCTGCAGTTTTTAGTGGATGGAAAGCAAAAAAAGGTAAGAGATGCAGCCTGCACAGGCACAACAAGACCTTAACCAGTCTTCAGAAATCCAAAAGTCCAAAAACAATGGGCCCAGTTCTAAGACGAATGGCGCAACTCACAGGCAGATGCGAGTTGCAACATACACTGCTATGCTGGGGACCCTGTGCCAGATTCCAGAAAAGGCAGAGTCCCTGGCAACTATGACCTGTGACTTGTGGCACCTCCAGCATTTTGCCAGAGGAAGGGTGCACCCACACCCAGTGCCACAAGCCTCAGTAATGCCATCTGACAGGGCACAGGACACATGGCATGGCCCTCCCCCCTGCCCTGTACCCCAACGCCATGGAAATGCCATGCAGGGCTGGTGGGGGGGGCACTGGACCTCCATGGTGTGCGTGACATGCATGCCAATGGCGGCATGGTGGTGGTGCACTGGGCTGCAAACTGCCCTGCAGGGCACTGCACGGGGATGGGAGCATGGGGGTACCAGCAGCCCATAGTGGACTGCCCTGCCAGTGGGGGATGGGTGGAGGCCTTGGTGGGACCGTGGGGGGGCTGGTGGGGCACCAGGCACAAGGGGTGCACCCACCATGGCTGTAGCATACTGTTAGACCAGCTATTAACTGATCTAACTGTATTTAGACCACTGTCTACCGTTGCCATCTCGGAATAGCGATTTGCCATTCTGTCAGCTGCCCTCCTGGAATTGGGCCGTAACTGCTGCCGGAAACCCCCTTGTGCCATGTCGCTGGGGGTTTCTGGCATAGCCAGTGGTGTAGCCCACCTTTGGTGCAGGCAGCATGTGCCATGCCACAGGCCACCTTTTGGAAAGCTGGTGGTGTAACACATGTCACAAGGTGTGACTTGCACCATTGGGTTTGGCGCAAATCACCTTGCACCATGCATAACCCATTCTGGAATTGGGCCCAATAACTTGTTTTGTTGGGGGGATGCCAGTAGCTACACAGAAGCAGGGAAAAGTAATGCAGACAGGCTGAGAAATTCAGAGTACTGCTATTGCAGGGCCGCAATAAAATGCATATGAATTGACAGCATGCAAACAAAATATGCCCAGCAAACAGCAAAAACTTATAAAAAAATAATATAAGTATTACTGTATGTACCTGATTACAAAAATACTAAAACACTAGCCAACAACACTTGGAAAGACTGCCTTTCTCACTGTGGTCTATGACTCTCCCTTCTACACCACAGATCCACACCTTCCCTGAAGCACACACTTCTGCAGTGTTTGTCAGTACAGAGACTGAATGTACTAAATTAACATTCAATATTCACACAAAATCAATAAATGCTCGATGATATAAACACACAAGGGTTTACTGCTGTCAATGTACTAAATTTTTAGACAAAATTTAGTTGCAAAAATGCATTTTTTAAGGTTGTAAACTGGTTTGATTCTCAGATCTCTAGGACCAAACTGTCTCCAGCTTTCCACTACACACACTACACCGAACTGAGGCTGTGCAAGACAATATAGAGCTCATGTGACCTTACGTTCCATGAATCACTGCAAAATTCATCTTAAACACCCAAAACAAGGTTAAATAACGTGAAGTCCATAGGGAACAATGGAAACTTCATGTTACTTTGAGATGCAAAGTTATTCACTTTGCATAGTATTTTGCAGAATTAGGGTTATACATGAAATACTACACTTAGTGAAGTTTATGGACTTCACCCACCTCTATTTGTGACAAAGCCTGCAGTTTTAAACAAGGCGAAGACAAGCTGACCCACAGCTGTTACCTATATAGGCAGACAAACCTTTCTTTCCCTTTCCTCAGCAGGGACTGCCACAGCGACTTGCTCCCTGAACAGAGCTCTCCCTCACAAGTCCCCACACGCTACCAGCAGCAAGGTGAGAGAGCCTTTACTCCTGGACTGGCTAGCCCATCACTGCTTCACAGTTACTGCCACACACCCACCCAGGCTTGTCCCTGAATATATAGGTCACATCCTGTCATGTGACCACCTGCTTGCCAGAGACAATCTTCCCACTTTGTTTTTCATACTTTGCCACCACTAGGAGTCACTATTGTAATACTCCTCCCACCACTCTTTCCTTCCCCATTCTTGCTCCCTTTTCTCTGTTAGATCCTACTGACCATTCCTCCTTAGTTTACCTTCCTGCCTTACCATCCTATTTCTGACCTTCTCCCCCTCTGGGTCTTGAACTCCCACCCTTCCGCACCACAGGTAACAACTCTACCACTGCACCACTGCAGCACCCTCTTTGTGCCCTGTCTTTCTAGTGTCTTATATTTATCTCTGACTCCCTCTCCTTCTGGCAGCTCCACCACCTCACAGATATTACCTGTTCTGCCTCTCAACCTACTGTACTAGATTCCTCATGGCACTCTTCATCCTATCCACTTCCTCCAACATCACCCCTCTGTGCACCCTGCATGCTCTGTCCTCCCTTCCTTCAGTCCTCCTTCTCCTTCCTTCCTGTTCCCCTACATCCCCTCCCTCACCTAACTCTGACACACTCCGTACTGCTGTCTACCCATTCTGCAATCTACCTACTCCTGCCACCACCTCCTCTCACCTCTACCCCACCACCCACTGCCCGCACATCATTATACCCCAGGGGCTGCTCACTTACTCACCCCTAAACTATGCAGCCATTTGTCAGCATCACTCCAGCTTGCCCCCCCATGGGTCATCACCTCAACCAGCCATCTCAAGCATAAAACAAATGCCACACACCGTCATCTCTTGATCCTCCTACTATTCTTAGCAGGGGACACTGAACCCAATCCCGGCCCCTCCTGCCCTCACCCACATCTCCCCAGCAAACTCTCCCTAAAGGCTTGTGGATTTTCCATACTAATGTATGCAGCCTCCTCCCCAAACTTGATGAACTAAAAGTCTGGGCAGCTCAACACTCCCCCGACGTCCTTTGCATAACAGAAACCTGATTATCCTCCCATATCCTAGATTCCCAGCTGGCCCTTCCTGACTTCTGCCTTCTCAGATAAGACCTTGGTAAATGTGGAGGCAGAGTGGCAATTTACTTGCACAATTCTCTTAACTGCTCCATTTTTCTTTGTGAAGCCATCCCTCACTCCAATGAACTCCTCTTAATCAATCTTACCTTCCCATCCTAGTCTCCACTTCACGTGGGGGTTATATACGCCTCCCCAAAACCTCCCCATCTCTTGTATTCTGCATCTCCGCTGTCTCTGCACTAGCAAATGCTGGGGAACTTGTCCTTCTAGGTGATTTCAATCTTGACTGGCTCTCCCACTCTTCACTCAGCTCCTGTCAGTGCATTGAGGCTTTAAGCCTTACCCAGCTGATCAAAGTGCCAACTTGTTCAAACTCAAAAATTCAGTCACACTCCCTACTCGATTGGGTGCTTTCATCCCAACCTCACTGCATCTCTCTGCTGGTATTTTACCTGATGTGCTCAGTGACCAGTGCCCCACCTTTTTTATTAGGAAGTCACAATTACAGGCCAGCCCGCCGGCACAGCGGTGGGATTTCTGCTTGCGACGCCGGCGACCCGGGTTCGGGAACGGACCAGGGTCGTCGGAGGGCCAGCCGGGGGAGAAGGATGGAGCGTCCTATGGACTGCTCTCCTTCTCTGGGGGGAGGGTGCAGGTAGTGCTTGGAGCACTGAGGACACCTGACGGAGGCTGGGAGACCTCACGCTGCTGACTCTTAACATCTGGGAGGTAGGGCGGACGCCGGCGTCATTGCACGTCCCCACCTCCGTAAGGAAAAAAGCACAGAAAATCAGGCGGGCAGGGCCACAGTCTCAGTGAAGCCCTCACGGAAGGACCTCAATTGACTGCCATCGCTACGGGTCCCCCGACCAGTTACAGTTCCGTGACCACGGGAAGACTGTGGCCATGGCCCCACCCTCTGGGGGTAAGCCGGGGGTGACTGGAGGACCCCGGCAGCAGTAGATGGTAGCCGAGGCTTCCCGGGGCCGTGACTAGGGCCGATAAATGACTGTTGGCCTGGCCAGATAAATAATAAATAGAAGAAAAAAAAAAAAAAAGGAAGTCACAACCACCTCCCACCCACCCCAAATACATCCAGTTTCCCCCCTTCAAATCCCTAAATGTGTGCAACCTGCTTCATGCAAGGTTGCAAGAACAAGGGGGCACAATTTGAAGATTGAGGGGGGATGGCTCAGAGGTAATGTTAGAAAGTATTTTTTACAGAGAGGGTTGTGGATGCACGGAACAGCCTTCCTGAGGAGGTTGTGGAGTCAGGAACAGTAGGAGAATTTCTAGAATGCATGGGACAGGCATAAGGCAATTCTAGTGGGGGGTAGGAGGAAGTAAGCTGTTGATTAACTAGAATCTGCAGCTTATCCATCACGTAGGGAAATGGGCAGACTAGGTGGGCCAAGCTGTCCTTATCTGCCAGCAAATTCTATGTTTCTCTGTTTCATGACCTGTCACTGGCTGACTGGTCCCCAGTCCTTTCCTCCCTTTCGGTTGACACTGCCCTTACCCAGTTCTCATCCATTTTCTTAAAGATCTGGGATACCCATGCACCGCTCAAAACTACTAGGGTAAGGCATGCCCTCCTCCGTTGGGTTACCCCCTCCATCCAAGACAATTGCAGAGCTCGAGATTGTGCTTGGCGCTCCTATAAATCCTCAGGCAACCTGCTTTCCCTCCAAGCCTTTCATACCCTAGGCAATAACTGCACCATCAGTATCCACCATGCAAAAGCCAATTTCTTCAAGTCATGTTTACACTCCACTAACAGTTCCCCATCCTCTTTTTTGGTAAGATCACTGCTTGCTCTTGCACCCCCACTCTCTCCCCCCCCCGCCGTCCATGAGGGTGGCTCACTTATCTCCGATCCCTCTTGCATTGCCAATGACCTAAATAAGTACTTCACTTCTTGTGCAGTTCTGTCTGGTTCCCTGTCCTTGCCTCCCCACACCCCTCTTTCACCCCCTCCCCAGCCCTCATGTTTTCAACTGCCCCCAATCATGCCTTCTGAAGTCCTGAGAGCTCTTACTGCACTAAACCCCTCCAGGTCCAGTCCAGATGGTCTTCACCCCAGGCTCCTTAAAATCTCTGCCCCTTCAATAATTACCCCTTTAACCTATATCCTAAATCACTCTCTCTCTCTCTCTCTCTCTGTCTCTCGCTCTCTCTCTCCTTAGCCACTGTTCCAGTAGCCTGGAAATCCACCACAGTCCTCCCTCTCTTCAAAAGTGGTGATCCTACCATCCCTGGGAACTATTGCCCCATCTTCCTTCTCCCTGCCCTTGCTAAAGTCCAGGAATCCCTCATCCTGTCTAGACTAAATGACTTCCTCTCCACTTCAAATACTCTCTCCCCTTTACAATTAGGGTTCAGGAAATCCCACTGAACCACCTCATCCCTCCTTCACTTCACTGACACCATCCACTCTGCCATGGATCGTGGCCACATTATCTGAGCCATTTTCATAGACCTTGCAGAGGCCTTCAACTTTGGTCTCCCACCCTCTCTTCTTACATAAAGTCAGCTCCATTGGTCTTTCTCCTACCTCAGTGTCCTGGTTCAGCTCCTACCTTACTGGTCACTCTCAGTCAATGTCAATATGCAACTTCAGATCCTCCCCCCTCCCCATACTTGCTGGTGTGCCCCAGGCCTCTGTCCTTGGGCCCATTCTCTTTTCTCTCTTTATTAATGATCTGCTCTCAGTCTGCTCACATGCCGGTATACACATGTATGTGGACAACACCGTTTTGTTCCTGTCCGTTCCATCCACTTCTGCAGTCCAAAACCCCCTCCAAACTGACTTCACTGCAGTAACTGCCTGGTTTGACTCAAATGCATTTAAACTAAACACCAAAAAAATGGTAGCATGACTTTTGGCTCCAAACAAAAACTCGCCAAGCTTCCCTTCCAACCGGTCTTCTACTCAGCTGCTAACTCCCCTCCAGACAACGTCCCTTCATACAAGTGCCTTGGTGTGTGGCTCGACCCCTCCCTCAATTTCTCCTCCCATTTTAATGCACTGCACACCAAACTGCATTCTAAACTAGAATTACTCTACCATCATAAGGAAAGTCTCTCTCTCCCAGTTAGACGTGATCTTGTTGTCAAGTGGAACCTCCAAGCCCTTGACTATGCCAACATAGTCTCCAGTGCTGCTTCAGCCACCTCCCTTGCCAAACTCAATGTTTTGTTCCACGCCTTCTGTAGGTTTGCTTCAAAGTTCCCCCTTCTAACCCACCACTGCGATCTTTACTCCTTACTCTCCCTTCAGTATCTAGCACATAGGAGTTCCTCTCACTGCTCCAACTTCTTAGCCAAATACTGATTTAGATCTCTTCCTTCCTACCTTGCCTCTCTCCTCACTTCTGCTGCTCCCTTGCCCTATAACTCGAGATCTAACTGCACACGCACCTTTTCACTGCCTCGCATCCGCACCGCAGCTGGCAAACTCTCCTTCTCCTACAGATTCCCTTCTCTTTGGAACAGCCTTCCCTCCCCAACTCACCTCTCTTCCTCCTTCCCTGCTCTTAAACGCTTACTCAAACCCTCCCCTCTAACCTCCTGCATCTGCGCCTTCCTAGTCCTCACTTATTACAGCATGTTTATGCCCCTCACTGCTGTATATAAATGTAAATTACCCAAACTTTTGTAATCTACTGTATACAACTGTAAATATCTATTATGTAATTTACTCAGCTTTTATCTTGAAACACTGTAAATACTTTTCTTCTTATGCACATGTTTTTCTCTCATCCTAGTACCTATCTACTTGTACATAGCTCCTGATTTGCACTTTCTCTGAGTACTGTAATACCATTGTTATATTGCTCGTGTGTTGCACTTTCTCTGTTCATTGCATTAACATTGTTTGTAATTCTGTCTTGACTTCTGTGCCCCCTCCCCAGGCCACATCTGGAAACGAGCTTCGGTCCATTGATGCTTTTCCCAGTTATCAACTTTTAAATAAATAAATAAATAAAAAAATAAAGCTGGTTACCTCTAACCAGCAGAATCAAGTTTCAGACCTGCAAGGTAGGGGGAAAAAAAAGCCCTGCTGGGTCTTACCCCCAACTTAAAAAGCTGTCTCAGTTTTGTTGACAATCAGTTTCACACTATGAGAGTGACCAAAAATATGCTAGTGAAACCCTTCTGCAGAACAAGTCCAGGTCTGTGCTCCTTTTCTATAAGTACACCCCACTGGCTGAGTGAACTACCTGAAATGCTGTCTAACTTGAACCATTTTAAATGCTCATTACCTGTACTACTTCTTGAACAAGCCTGGTGTAATAGTAGATAATTATCTTTACTATGTCTGTTATGTATGTTACTATGTATGGTCCTATTTTAATTGCTCTGTGCTTAATCAATCCTGACATGGAACCTTTAAAAAAGAGTGTTTGTTGCTCAAAGGTATTTCCTACCAACAATAAAGTAAATGAAAACATAATTTTGTTAACATACTAATATAATAATCTTTTCTTTATGAGAAGGGATTACAGCCCTTCTTCATACAGATCAGTGTGACTATATTATCATGTAATGTGAATGACCGAGACACGGAGCACTCTACATCAGTGAGGAGGGAAACTAGAAGCTGTGCGTGCCACAGAAAGGTAGGGGTGCTCTGAAACAGGAAATGAAAGAAAATAGTAAAGGAGCACTACTGGCAGATTAGGATGAAGGCAACCAACAGATATGAGCCATACAAAACACTTTATTCTGCCCATATCAGGTCTGTGTTCAGCATTTTCCAGTACTTCAGGACTTGGTATCTATCTGTTCCTCAGGGGCTCTCACTGTTGGCACTTGCAGACTGACTGGTGAATCGGTCTTACAACATCAAAGGTACAGACTGCTCCTCCTTTCATATTTCCAGTTGGTTGCATGCACCCTGTGCTAATACTGTATAGCCAGATGACTACTGACTTCTATATACTCACTATATTAGCTTCTATATATTCACTTTGGAACTGACTTCCCCTATTCCCCCTGCTTCACTGCTTCCCTTGCCTCCCTCCAATACCAGCTGAGACTCCCCCCCCCTTTCTTCTGCTTCCCCTCCCCATGACAGTTTTTCTCACATGGTGTAAAGTTGTTTTTTTTTTTTTTTTGCTTATTTGTTTCTTCCCCTGGGCAACCAGTCCTTCCTCCACCGGTCCCCCCAGCCCCGTCACCCCGCTGTCCACTGGTACTTACCTCTGCTTCTGTTTCTGGAGGTGTCCAGCTGGCCGAGTGCAGCACCTGTGAGGAACCGGTTTCATTCTGCCAGTCGCCATGATTTTCCTGGTTTCTCCCTCCCCGAGTGCAGTGCAGAGTGGGCAATGATGCCAATAGCTGAGCTGCGCATGCTTCTGCATGCAGCATGCCAGGCATTTGCTCTGCGACCGCCCTCTTTGTCTGTGGATACACTGTGGCAGCCCCAAGCTGCTGCTAGGGGCCAGGCAAACATCAGACTTCATCACCACCCATCCCCGGGAAAGGAGAGCTGTCCTCCAGATGCTTGATCCTCTTGCTCCCCCCGCTGACCCTCAGTGGCCTGCTTGCACCATGAACACGGGTCACTAGCATGGCAGGAGGTCAGGCAGTGATGCCTGAGCCCTCCATGCCACTAGGCTGGCCTACATGGTGTAAAGTTTACCTGCAAGTTTTGTTTACCATTATGCACTTTTTATGGTCTTTGTTGTTTTGACTTTGCACTGTTTGCAACACTGTATTTTGTATAAGCTTTATATTGTTTTTATCCTTTGTTCTCCTGCCCCAGGTAGAACCTGGAAGCAAGCCTAGGCTCAGTGTGCCTCTCCCGGATCCCAATTTTCAAATAAATAAATAAATAATGTTTCTATATTTTTTGTGTTTACTTACCTTGGATGGGCTTTGCAGCAGTAGCTATCTACACACCTGTTTCATTGCCCTTCCCACTCCAGCCAGCAGTTCTTGTTTACCACCCCTATGTGACTATCCCCCAATGGCAATATACTTTACATACTGTATAGTACCTTTAAGGTGCACCAGATAGGTTTCATATACATATGATATGTGGGCTACACCAGACCTCCCAGGGGCGTAATGAGGCCCAACGCCACAGGTGGAGTGCCTTATAGCCCCTGAAAGGTTCAGTATAGCTCAATACTACCCACCCTGGAGGGTATTGTTGCACTTAGAAAATGAAACACATGTGACATTGTTATATCATATTAAAAAAATCCATCAAAATTCACTTTTCTTGTAAAGTAGTCCCTCTACTGGTATACTTATACATGAATATATGAACATATGAAGAAGCCAGCAGAAGATGGCCATTTGGTCTATCTAGTCTGCTCATATTGTAGGGTCCACAGCTTGAGCTACTGTCCCTGCCCCCCTTCCCACTCCTCCCATTCTCCCTACCCATGATGCTTACCTTCCCCCTGTGCCTATCCCAGCCTCTCTTGAAGCTGCCCACTGTTATCAATGCGACCACCTCTTCCGGCAGTATATTCCAAGTGTCCACCACCCTCTCTGTGAAGAAGTACTTCCTGACCTCCCTCCTAAATTTCCCCCCTCCAGCTTAAGACTGTGCCCTGTCTTGTTATGGTGGCCACTCAGCTTAAAGAGACCCTCCTTATCCACCTTATTTATCCCTTTCAAGTACTTGAAGGTCCCAGTCATGTCCCCTCTCCCTCTCCCTCTCTCTCTCTCTCTCTCTCTCTCTCTCTCTTCCTTTCCTCCAGGGAGTACAAGTTAAGTGCCCTCAACCTCTCCTAGTATGCCTTACCCTGCTGATCAGTGGTCATCTTTGTAGCCCTCCTGTGGAACTTCTCCAGCAGGTTAATTTAAGGTGTGGGCACCAATACTGAACTCCATACTCTAGATGTGAACTCACTAGTGGCTTGTACAAGGGTAGTATAATCTCCTCTCTCCTTCTACTGATCCCCTTAGCTATATATCCCAGCATCTTGTTTGCCATTGCTTCTGCTTTCTTCCCAGTAGAGGGAACTGCTGTGCTCAATACCTTTTTTTTTCTTTTATCTGAGTTTTCTTTATGGTCTTTTCAAAGTGTCTCCCTCCTCCCACACTGGCTGAAGGCATGAAAAAGACTGTCAATCATACATTATTAATTTGTTAAGATAATTTGGTTGTCTATAGCCAGTGCTGTTGTGAGGGAGCACTATGTACAGCGCATTCAGGACTGATGGCTGAGCGGTATCGAGAGAAACAGTGGCAGTGCTTGGTGAAGTTCTTCCACATCAAGATGCTTCTGTGGTCCAGTTCTGCTACTGGTGCCACAACTATAGTCCTGCTCTAGCGTAGTGGCGTTAACGGTGACGGGAATCCCAGATGTCAACCTCAGAAGTCGCTGAACAGTGAGAGGTGGCAGCGCAGCAACTTTGCTTTTGTTTTTATATTCTATGACTTGTGCTTAGACTGTCCATTTATAATGTTAGCTCATATCACCTTAATTTTTGGATGGACGGCAGCAGCAAGGATCGGGATGATGGCAGAGTGGCAGCGAACCCGAAGGCTCAGCATGAGGTGAGAACATGATGGTACTAATGTTTACTTTCATATTTGGCATTTGGAACTATGAAGTTTAGGACAGCTGTGTAGACCATTTTCAGTAAAAAAAAAAAGTACAGTTTGTATGACATATGCCCAGACACGGGGCGGGGGCACTATATCTCTTGCAAAGCAAGAGAACAACATGGCGGGTATTTTAAACTGAAAATTCTATGAGCATGCTGATCTTAAAACTGTAATCAGGCAGCCAGAGACTGGGACTCGTTATTTCCTGGTGTCTGTTGCCTGATACCAGACTGGTGGTTGGTAGCCTTAGCCAATTAGAATCAAGAATTCTTGTCACCCATTTTTTAAACATCAGTTAGTTGTTTACTAACAAAGCTTGTCGCTTAAGAAACACTAGGAGTTAGGGAGGGGAACTGACTGAGTGACTGTATTCCAGTTTGATTACAATTGCTGGTCATACTTTAAGTGTCAGTTTCAATGTAACTGCGGGGTAGGTAATCATTAATTACATGCAACAGGGGTAACTGCACTGTAGTCACACATTTATAGGTTACGGAGATCCCTTGTTTCACACTGAAATCCATCATAGTCAAAATGTTGTTGTACCAAAGTTCAAAGTTCATGGAACGCGGTTACACCACACAGTGGTACAACAACATCTTGGCTTTCAGAGTGCATGAGACAGCACTTCCATAAATGGAAAAACCACTGTGCTCACATCCCAGTATTCAAACAGTAAATACTGTGACAGGATGGCGGTGGCAGTTTTTCCAAGGTGGCTGAAGAACACTTGACGAGCAGCAAAATAAATGGACCAAAAATAAAACCGCAAATGAGTATGTTTGTTTTAATGCCATAGTTTTTGAACAAGGGGTCTCCATACACTATATAAAATACTGGCTGGGCTACTGAAGCCAGGCAGCCTGTGCTGCCACCTCAGGGTTCTAATTATGAAGGACCTCTCGAGCTTCGCTCTCAAGGTCAAATGTGTGGCAGCACAGGCTGGTTGCGCACAGTAGCCCAGCCAGTATTCTCTGTGTTGCCTGTACCTGCATTGCAATTAAAGTGCATTTACAGTGTAGTTGTAACGATTGTGTAGTTAAGGAAACTTTGTGTTACCCAATTGCCTTTCAAATCATCTATCAGGGGAAAGTCGGGAGTTCACATACTATAAAAACAGTAGCTTTTTGGGGATTGGGAAGTGATAGACTAAGGAGGGGGTATTTTTTTGAAAGACTGTGTCACATCCTGGCACAGTCGCAGGTGCCAGTGAAAAAAAAACAGTATATGGGAAAATGGTGTGTGTGTGTGTGGGGGGGGGGGGGTCGGTGCTAGATGGTATGAGACAACTGGGGTGGGAGAAGGGATGGCCTCAGGACTATCCTTGGCTACCTTGGGGAAGGCAAGAAGGTTTTTTTCAATTTTCTTGAAATGTAGATGAATTCTGAGCTGAACAATGAAGAACTGAACTTCTGGGGTGCTGAGGTTTCCATTCAAGGTCACTTCAAAGGGATTGTGCATCTCAAAAAGTTATACTGGAATTAACAGTGAGTAGCTTAAATTTTTGAACCTATTTATTGTTTATCAGTACATTCCATTTAGTTTTTATATCCATATTTTCATTGTGCAACTGGAAACAAATGGTGTTAAAACATATCCAAAAGGTACCTATATGCAACTAATAAATTACAAAGCTAAAGATTTCTGCTATCTATTGCAATAGATCTTTTTAAATGTTTTTGTACCTACTATCATAACACAGTGGGTCCAAAATTATTAACACATTAGTTTACAGTACTATTGTAAACTTCTGGAGCTTGGAAGAAAAACTGCTAGCATCTTATGGGGGGCTTGGGATAAAGGCAGTCAAACCCTTCTGTTTTAATATTTCTATCCAATGCTGTTTCTTGGAGGTATGGCTGCCCTTGCTGTACCTCAGGATGTCTGGCCCCACATAAATCCAGGGTCTACTTTGAGGCAGACCTAGCATGCTCATTCTCAGACCGAGCTCCACTCACAGCCTGTGCCATCCCACCTCAAGGCACTACACATCCAGGCACGATAGGGGCAGTCTATTTGAATCCAGCACCTTATAGAGCAGCTGGTGACATGAATCAGAACACCCTAACTCCATGGAGCACACACAGAAAATGGCCATGTTCAAAAGCAGGCCCATGGCAGTAATGCATTCAGGCAGGGTATGAAAGTTTGTTTTATACTGCTTCTAATTTTGAGGAATGGAGGTCTATTCCATTCACTGCCTGTAAGAGAAAACAACTGATATATGTGTTGCTGGAGGAGAGCAGATATAGTGCTTCCACATAAGAGTGGCAGCAGAGAGAAGGCTAGCAACTATAGGCAGGTCAATCTCACCTCAATGGTGGATTAATTAATGGAAACCCTGATAAAAGAAAGGTTGGTAGAGTACTTTGAATCCAGTGGGCTGCAAGACCAGAGGCAGCATGGATTCAAGATTCACGGGGTGGGGGGGGGGGGTTCATGTCAGATGAATCTGATTGTTTTCTTTAACTTGGTGACCAGGAAAATGGATCAGGGGAGGGCAGTGGACATGGCCTATCTGGACTTTAGTAAGGGCTTCGACACTGTACTACCCAGGAGAATGCTAAAGAAATTGAGTAGTCTGGGGGTAAGTTCCAAAGTGGTGACTTGGGTTAGAAATTGGTTAACAGACAGGAGACAGAGAGTAATGGTTAATGGCACTCACTCTAACGATGGGACAGTAACCGACGGGTTGCTGCAGGGTTCAGTACTTGGACTGGTTCTCATCAATATCTTGATAATTGACAGTACAGAAGAACTGGAAGACAAGGTATGCCTTTTTCCAGATTGCACCAAAATCTGTAATAAGCTGGACACTCAGGAGGGGTTGAGAAAATGGTTAGGAATTTTGGGAAACTTAAGGAATGGTCAAGAGCATGGCAGTTGGGGTTCAGTGCCAAAAAGTGCAAAATCATACACCTAGGACATAGGAAACCAGGAGCTGAGTGTAGGATGTGCGGAGGTACTGACAGTCACTAAGCACAAAAGAGACCTTGGGGTTATCATAACTGATGTCCTCAAAGTGGCAGGGCAGTATGACAAGGCAATGGGTAGTGCCACTGGGAGGCTTGCTGGTGAGACACCACCTGGAATATTGTGTCTAGTTCTGGAGGCAGCAACTCAGAAAGGAAATAGACAGGGTGAAGGCAGCCCAGAGGAGGGCAACTAAAACGGTGCAGGGGTTGCACCGAAAGCCCTATGACTATGAGAAGAGATTGAGGGATCTCAGCATGTACACCCTGGAAAAGAAGAGAGCAAGCTGAGACATGATAGAGACCTACAAGTACCTCACAGGGTTCAAGAAGGTGCAGGAGGGGAGTCTCTTTAAAATGAGAAAGAGCACCAGGAACAGTGGGCATGTGATGAAGCTAGGGGGAGAACTTTTAGAGGGATGTGAGGAGAACTACTTCATTAAAAGAGTTGTAGATGTCTGGTACAGACTGCCAGTTGAAGTAGTGAAGGCAGATACATACAGAGGTGAGAAAGAATAAGTGCCTCAGCTGTGTGATTGTTTGAATGCAAAAACAGTAGGTGGTTTCAAGCATATGTGAGATAGACATAGGAGAATATTTGTAAATAGGCAGGGAGAAGGCAGGGTCACTGGAGACTAATTAGGGTCTGCAGAGACAGACCAGGAAGGGACCATCTGGGAAGACTGAGAGGGTGAAGAAGCCCCTTTCTGCTGACAAATTCTATATTTCCATGTTTTTATTGCTTTGTGCAAAGCATTTTCTTCCTGTTCACAGTAGATTCAGCCTTCTCAGTCAGTTAGTGTATGCCATCAATAAAATCCTTTCAGGACATCAGAGCAAAACTATAGAAGATTCCGGTTTTGTATAAGTAATTATAGGGACTCCAGTATATGGAATGTTTTTTTTAATACTTTCTCACAGGTTTTGAGGACATTTCCACATGTTTCATCTTTCTTTTTATAAAGTCTAAAAGCATCCTTCTATTCTGAAAGAATTTCCCACTTTGGCTTATCTAGGTCACTTGGGGATAGATTAAAACTACAGCGTACTTGTGAAACTTGTATATTTCAAGCTTTGGCAAGTCTCTGGTAGAAGGTATAAACAAACATTTGTCCCACTTTCTTACACATGGAATAATAGTAGCCACCCAATAATGGGATAGATAAAACTATAGAGTGTTTTAATTGTAATATTTCATGTCATTGGGCAGTCTGTGGCATGATGCATAGAAAACAGGGCCACACAAACCTGCAGAGTATCTATTGAAGTCTTTCAGAAGTACAGCAAAGGATAATTATTTCTTAAATGCATTTCTTTCATGGAAGAACCGAGGAACGTGATGGTAAAACAGACTGCAGAATAAGGTCATTTGTATTGTAGGTTGAGAGACTGAGCAATGTAATCAAGCTATAATTCTAATGGGGATGACAGCTAAATACTTAGATGAGGAAGATGTAAGAAAGGGATCAGGAGCAGGACATGGTGCAACCAAGAATATTATATTGGTTTTAGGGAGGACAAATCTATCCTTCCCCCAGGAGAGACCTGAAAATGAGCCTTGGCTCAGTATGCCTTTCCTGGTTACCAGCTTTCAATAAATAAATAAATAAATAAATAAATAAATAAATAAATGTCAGACTGGAAGGCAGTGCCTAGTATCCTACCACAAAGGTATTTTCTCAAACTACTTCTTTTTAGTTTATATTTTAGCAATGTAGAATCGGTAGTCAGTTTGTTGGCAGATGCCATTTGGTGTGAGGCAGTTCAAGTCAATGCACATAGGCAGCTACAAGAGGTTATTATAAGATAAATTATATGGTTTGGCTGCAACAGAGGTGTCAGGAAGAGGCTTTAGAGGTCTTTATACACTTGTCCTTGTAGCTGTCTGAACTGTGCTTACAAGTGAACCCTTGGGCCAGCAGATTGTAGGGTTGCATTACAAAAGGGATGATGGAGGACTCAGGAAATATTCCAGGAACAGAAATGTACTTTAAAAATACATCCAACAGACAGACCTGGGTTTGATTCTCACAACCTCCACTTGCATACTGTGTGACTCTGAGCAAGTGACTTAACCTCATCAGTGCTTCCAGGTCACCCCTGAAAACAGGCACTTGTGCCTAGTGGGCCTTGTCACTAACGCACTCAACAGGTCAGGCCCTCTGCTCCCACAGTGCCAACCTCTGAGTGCAAGAGTGTGAACAGGTAACAGACAGGGTAACCCTCCTGTCTGCTTGTGGTTCTGAATTACCTTTGGTCTCAAGTTTTGGGAGATTCAAATTGTGAACCTTATGCTAGCACACCCAAATGTACAGGCTCAGATAATCTGCTCTTCAAAGGGATGACAGATATCTTTCGCCTAAGGGTACCTAACCAGGTGTCCAAATTAACCCTTAAAACTCAGTGAAAGACCTTAGGTTTATTCTTACCTTTTCCCAGTTTAGTAACACCATCAGGCTTTGAACAGTTTTTGTCAGTCTTAACCCTCTATACGTCACATGCAAAAAGAACTTCGAAGACACACCCAGGCAGTCTTTCAAAATAATATATTTACTAAAACAGATAAAAAACATGTAAAATGTAAACACAGAACACTATATCAAAAAGCATACAATCACTTAAAAGAACAAGGTTACAGTACAAAACATAAAGTCCTAACACAATACAATTAGACTTTTTCTATCTAATGTATTACCTCTTTACAGTGCTTAAGTTAGATCGGAGATCTTGTTTCTTAAGAGTCTAAAAAGAAATGCCACACAGATGAGACACAAGTCCTAATTTAACCGTGTCTCTCTCACACACACCTTCTATGATGTCATCTAGCTCCTACTTTTAGAATATAAAAAATATAATTACAAACAATGATCTTCCTGTCAGGAGATATTTTAAATACTGACTTCAGCAAAAGCTAATTTCCCAAATTATGGCAGTCTTTAATCAAGCCTTTCCTTTGACCTTGAGTAGTTCCTGTTCCCAAGGCATCAAAGGTTTTTTTACAACTTTAGCACCATGGTGGGTAACATGTTTTTCCTCTAAGATGTCATAAAAGTTTACGAGCCCTATATCCTGGTAGCTGGGTCAGTCTAATTAAGATAGAAATATAGGAGACCCTTAATTAAGTCTCTCTAGTTACAGATCAAGGACCACGGGTGCACACCATGGTGAAATTGTAGCCTGGTTTCAACAGAAAGCTATTAGGAATGTTAGGGAGGGTATTACTTGATATGTAAAAACTGTTACAGGTATCCCCATTGCTGTTCAGCTCATACTTGAATTCTATGTGTAATAACGTTAGTGTTTTTGTGTTATGTGTTTTGTGTGTTTGTAGGATAACTGTTTCATTATGATGCTCAATGTTTATGATATTTATTATGGTATTTTGTAAGTTGTACTGTGTTTACTTTTATGTTAGATGTATTTAGGGCCTTGCTGGAAATGAGCTTGTCTCAGTCGAGCTGTACCTTTTCACTGATATATATTTCAGATGAATAAAATTTTTACTTACTTACTTATTTACTAGTCTTTTAATTACCTCCTGGTTTCAGGTCACTTGACACTCCACTGACCTGGGGGGGTCACCTATAGCACAGGATGTCTCATGTAAGGCACTCACATAGCACATTCTATATTACAAATATAGAACAATCATAACCAGTTGGCCAAGCATCACAGGCCTTACCAGTTACCAAAAATAAAATAATAACATAAAAAAAAATGATTTGTGCAAGGAGCATTTCCATGGGGTGGTCTTTCTAAAGAACTGAAATATCAGTGTTTTGTTCTGGTTACTGAAGGAAAGACATGAATTTCCAGAAAATAGTTCAATGTCCTCTCACAAAGAAGGAATGGTGAGGTAGGGGGAATGATTTTAATCATTTGATGAAGAAGCTGGCACAAATTGTAAAATGCCAGAAAGACACTTTGGCAAGAAATGGATACCATGCATGGTAGTTATCAACCCAAAAGTGATTAATTGTATTCCCTAAAGGTATTCCTTGGAGCACAGACAGATTTTAAAGACCTATGTATGGTCTATATGGAACATTAATCAATCAATCAAGCAATCAATCAATCAAATCTTTATCCATGTGGGCACCATTGAGCAAGGCTCATTTGCAAGATGGACCTGGTCATAACAAAAATCATATTACAGTAACACGGTAAAACAAGGTGCAGTGTCAAACAGAGAAGTAAAAAATATACATATGTACAGAATAGAGTCATTCATACATATAATCAAGATAATAATAATAATAAACATACATTTTATTTCTAAAGCGCCTTTCAATTTTCAAGGCACTGTACAAAACAAGTAATACAAGTCAAATATTATAATTCAGTATAAAACACAGATAAAACTACAATCTCATCAAGATATATACATTAATATTGAGCAGAGTGGCCTTTTCAATGGATAGGCTCGAAAAGTGGATGTAGCTGGCAAGTTCACTGGAGAGTACCTGATTAGGAAGATAATTACAGGGACAGTGAAGTTAACTGGAATACATCAGGGAGAGGAGTGGCACCTGGCCAATGCCAAGGCAGCAACTGATGGATCCAGGGAGAGCCTGTAAGGGGACTAAGACAGGGGAGAGACAGAGAGGGAGAGTTAGGCAGAAGGCCAGGCAAGAGGGAGGTAAGGTTGGATAGGAGAGAGACAGGATGGGAGGTGAACTAGTGATGTGAGAAACAATTGCAGGATTCCTTCATGGAGCAGTCATAGAACAACTTGAAAATACTCAGACTAATGGGACAACTCAGCTTCAAGACTTTTTGTATATTGTTCCACAATGATGGCAGAGGAAAACTTATAGCTGCTGTACTAAAACGAGATTTGACCTTAGGTATTTGCAGGGCAATTAGGGAGTGGCTTCTTAGAGCATAAGAACCTAACACACTCGGCAGAATACAAATCCAAGAAGTATGATGGAAGCTTTTTGGCAACTGCTCTGAATGCCCATAGAATGGTATTTCTATTTCTCCTATAGTGGAGGGAAGTCCAGCCCACTGCAGTATACAAGGTGCAATGATGTGTGGAAAGGGGAAGGCAAGTTATGAACCTGATTGCTCTATGATATAGGTATCCAATTTAGCCAAGGAAGAGGCAGTGCAATGGCTATAGAGAAGGTCCATGTCATTTATCAGTGAGAGGAACATAGCTTGAACCAGCCACAGCTTAGCATCACTAGTAAGGAATTGGTCAAGTCTATAGAATAGGCCTAATATCTGTCTTAGTTTCTTCTGTAGCTCTTCGAGATGTTGAGACAAGGAGAGTCTGTAGTCGAGTCACACTCCCAGGTATTTAAATTTTGACACAAACTCAGGTTTTTCACCTAGTACTGTGGTGATCTGTGGGATAGCCCCAAAGCAAGCAGGGTTCACTGCAAAAGAAGTAGAGGAAAAGAGTATCGCTTTAGTTTTTTTTGCGTTAAGCGGAAGTTTTTTGCTTAAGAGCTGATTCTGCAATAGATTAAATTCATCTTGGAGGTCTTCACAAGCTGCTTCCAGTGATGGACAACTTAAATAAAGTACTGTGTCATCTGCGAACAAGTAGATATTGGCCTTGTTGATGCTGTCATTGATGTTATTAATATAAACAGCAAACAGCAGGGGACCAAGGATAGACCCCTGAGGCACACTTCTTAGCAGTAGTTTAAGAGGTGAAAGATCACCTTCAGCCTTAACCTGTTGTTGCCATCCTGCTAGGTAATCAGAAAACCAGCACATTGAGTTGGGGTCTAGACCTATACTACACAGGGTGGAAAGAAGCAGACTATGATCGACTGTGTCGAAGGCCTTACTTAGATCCAAAAAACTGCACAAAGTTCTTTTTGTCAAGGTAAAGGAGCCAATCATTAGTCACTTTTGCTAGGGCCGTTATGGTGCTGTGCTTTGCTCTGAATCCAGACTGCACTGGGTTTAACAAGATCCTGGATTCAAGGTACATCCTTAGCTGACCACTAACTATCTTTTTCAGTAACTTAGAATGGGAAGGAGGGAGATCGGCCTGTAATTGTTAAGCTCACAAGTATCACCTGATTTGTGCAAGGGAATGACATGTGCTACTTACCATTGAGAGGGGAGGCTCCCCTAGGATAATGACAAGTTGAAGAGGTGTGTGACTGGCACTGCCAACATATGATATGCACATTTCAGAAAGAAGGGCTCTATGGAGTCAGAGCCCGCACCCTTCTTGATATCCAGCTGCAGCAGTAGATCTTCTACCTCTTTTAGAGTGGTGGGCTGGAAGGAGAAGGCCGCTATGGTGGTGGGAGGCTCGTGATTCAGTAGTCCCAGTTGAGCGTGAACAGCATTAGTGGGGGAGTTGTCAAAAGCAAGCCCAGCAGTTGCAAAATGATTATTGAAGGCATCCAGTATCTCCGTTCTATCTGATATAGTGTTACTACCGTAGTTAATTTTTAATGGAAAGAAGTTACCAGAAGAATGACCAGACATTTTCTAAATTGTTTTCCAAAATTTTGATGGATCCCTTGAGGCTGAGTCTAGCTCAATGCGATAGAAGGTGGCCTTGGCTGTTCTGACCAGCTTAGTGCACATGTTGCAGGCCTTCCTAAATTGGCACCAATTTGAGTCATTCTTGCTTCTGCGTGCTTTTTTCCACAGCCTATCTCTTTCTAGCATGGATGACTTAAGCTCAGGGGAGAACCAGCGACAAGTACTGCTCCTCACTTGTACCTTTACCATAGGGGCATGCCTGTTTAAGGCCGCGGATAAAATTTCATGAAAGATGTTGTATGCCTCGTTTACCGATTTGGCTAAGTAGGACTCCGGCCAATGCACGGAATGTTTCAAATCATCAATGTAAGCAAGCAAGTCAAAGTTGCATCTACACCTCTTGTTTGAGAACTTTGATACAAATTGTGGATTGTGCATAGATCTAATGCTGGCGGTATAACAGTGATCGCTGATGTCCAAAACAAATGTTCCAGCATGGGAGAATAGGTGAGATTTGTTTACCAATATCACATCTAAAAGGGTGCTGTTGCTAGGGTTCTTTTTATTTGGGTGTGTAGGTTCGGTGATGAGTTGCACCAACCGAAGGTGTCATAAAAGGATTTCAAGGGAGCAGATGCTTTTGATAACCAGTCATCATTCAGGTCACCTATAATAATGGTTTCCAGCATACTACGCCCCATGGCAGTGCTTAGATGTGACAACAGATGAGACCCTGCAGATGGAGGCCTGTAGCAGCCTATTACACAGAGTGCGTAAGAAGGTGATAATTCAACCTTTAGGGACAAGCACTCAAATTTCTTTGGGGAGGAGGAAGATTCAAGGCATGATACCGAGTATCTGTCCTTGACATAAATTGCCACCCCTCCTCTTCTTGACTGCCTATCAGCTCTGAAGAGCAAATAACTTGGGATGTTGATTTCCCTGTCGGGGTGGCCAGTCTTAGCCAGGACTCAATAATTACCAGAACATCCAGTGGCTAACCCAAGTCTGGATCATGGTGATCTTTTTTTAAAGACTGCAAACATTAACATGTAGACATGACATTCCTTTAATTCTGGCAAGATCAGAAGGAGATGCAAGGGTGTCTAGGGGCCCGGGGAGTTAGTTCAACATTGCCAGAGCACAATAGTAAAAGCAGTAGAATATTTTTTAGGGTGACAAAAGTTAATTTGTAATTTCTATTCTTTGAGTGTCTGGAAGGTTGATGAGGTTGGCCACACGTGGCTCCATTCCTGAAGCTATACTGACCTAAGGTAGCAACCACTAGTATCCTGACTGCAACATGCAGGGATGAGTAAGTCATGATATGGGTGTGGGGAGTAGCCTGCACGGGCTGTATAGGAGAGGTCCCTCCACCAGATAAATACAGATGTACAATCTGGTAGTCATGAAGAAATTCATGGGAGGAGTTGTTAAGCATGCAACAGGGATGAGTGCAATCAACAACCCCACCCTGGGAGGATTGAGGAATCTGATAGAGAAGACTAAGCACTAGTAGGACAAGGGGCATGCATAGGAGCCAGCTATACCTTTCCATAGCGATGCCTGCTTCTGGGCACAAGCTAAGTTGAACTAAGGACTTTAGACCAAATAGCAAACTACTAGAGCCTACAGTTTAGTTACGGTCTGCAGAAGGTGCCGAACTGCTAGATAAGGGATAACCTCTGAGGAGAGTTTAAAAGTAGCGAGGCAGCAAATATTTAAATTTAAGTGGGAGATAAACAAGAGGGCGTTGCAGAGGAGAAGAGCATTTAATAATAGGAGGGTGGGGGATGGGTGGGCGGGTGAAAAACTGAGGCTTTGCCGTACCTCTTCGGGAGTGAGTCTGGGCTGGAGGTCTCGAGCAGCGGCTAGGTCAGCCGTCCGCCTGGTGGCCGAGGATCCCTTGGCTGGTGAGCTGGGGAGCCCTGGGAGGCTTCTCACAGCTGTGGGAAGAAGAAAAACAAGAAAAAGAAGAACATACTTGAGCAAAGAAAATGGTTAAAGTAATATCTGTTGGAGCAGAACAGAGAAATATTTTTTTCCTCTGAAATAGACATGCAAAAAAAGTAAGCTAATTAAAACTAGTTTAAATAGTCTGACAGATAGGCCTATTAAGCAATTAAACATGACAAGTGGTGCATTATAGTAAGATAACATACCGCCTTGGGTGAGTTCAAGCAAAAGGAGAAGCATTGTGCTTCCACCACTTGAGAAGGGCTGTTAGCCCACCTAAATGCACCCCCTGGGAGTGCCTTATTGTGATTATGAAATGGATACCTTTTTTTGTCAACTGGATGTTATTTTTAAACATATTTGTGTTGCGCTACTTTCAGCTGGGCTGATGGGCTGGGATAATTGCCCAGCTGAAAGTACCTCTTGGCCAATCAGGAACGAACATTTTTTCTACACATGTTATAATCAAGAGCAGAGAATAGGGTGATAATTTAATTGTGGAGGCAGTACTTAGACATCAGAACTGAGCACTCTGGATTGTAATTTTTCTTCAGAACAAGTGTGCACCTTTAAGTTCAAACTAATCAGCAAATAAAGGTGTGCCCTTGTACTTAAATAAAATTATGATCTCACATGCTCAGTTTTGTTGTGTTTTTCTGTCTTGCTCTTCTGCTCTGCTGTGGCAACAGACCGATCCGTGCATGAGCTCATTTGTGGTGAGTTAGACTTAATTTGGATTATTGCAAGGAATTCTGGGTATACCATTGAAAAAAGGATGTAAAGAAGCTGTAATATATACAACACAAAGTTGGTGAGAAATCTGGCATGGAATGTGGTATCAGGGGACAGCAAGGTACCTGGGCTACTCATCCAGATGAAAAAGGAGATTGAGACCATCACATAATACTGTAAATGTCAATATAGGCTATGCAGAAAAAGTCCCAGCTAGCCTTTATAGCAGAGTCTGTGCTGGTAGAACCACTAAGCACAAGTACAAGTACAAGTTAAGGGGAGAGACAGAGAGGACATGAAGCATTATGCCACCCAGACAGTAACACTTTGTAGAGCAGATTATCAGTATTGGCAATAACAAATTGTGTTGGGTTTCAAAACTATGGTTTATAGATACCTAAAGAGGAGTGACTTCAGGTTATTGTTATTAGGATAACAGGGAGGTGAACTTCCTGGACCACACATATTCCACCTTATGAAGCCGATAAACCTATGTACAGCCCAGACAAGCTACAACATTTTATTTTTGGTAGGGTCTTGCTTTTACCTAACTTTGTAGCTGGGAGGCTTCAAGCACTGAGGGTTAATAGACTGAAGGCCTGTTTATACAGCCTATGTACTGCATTTGCTTCTGTATGCTATTTTGGTCAGATCATAGCACCGTGAAGTTCACGCTTGGTGGCACCCCCTAGAGATGGTCCGGTACTGCCCAGTAAGAGGAATTTCCTCGACAGGACTATCTGCGGTACTGGACCTATCGAGTGTTGGGGCGGCTTGTGCGATTGGAGTGGAGAAAGCAGTGGTAGCCTATAATGGGGCGGTTGCTGTGGCTTTCGATTCCATCACACCCATTTGTGTCTGTCCCTTGCCCATTCGCCGGAGACCTCCTTGGTTTGATGGGGATCTCCGGAGTTTAAAGATCAAGGGGCAGAGGTTAGAGAGATGCTGGAGGAGATCTGGCCTGCTGGAGGACAGGTTGGCCCTGTGGTTGCATTATACTAACTATTGGGGGCAATCTCCCATAAGAAGGCAGAATATCTGTCTAGGGAGATTGCTGCGGCAAGGAACAGACTGGCTCAGCTTTTCTGCACAGTGGATGGGCTATTACATCCTGCCTGTCTCTGTGTGTGGGGGAGCAGGTTCAAGCACTAGGTGTGAGATGCTGTCTGTATTCTTTGCTGACAAGGTGTCCTCTATAAGGGATGAGGTCTCCTCGAGTATCTCTCGAAGGGGATGCATGGACCAGCCAGGAGAGTGTCAAAACACTCCTTCTGCCTGGGATGAGTTTGAGTTGGTTGGGGTGGAGGAGGTGGTGAAAATTATCTTGAAGCTACGGCCAACCCAGTGTGAACAGGACCAAGGTCTGACCCGACTGTTGGTTAGATGTTTGGGCCTGGTTGGGCCTGTGATTGCTGGGGTAGTCTGGAGTTACTTGAGGAGTGGGGTCTTCCCAGTGGCCTTGAAAGAGGTCTTGGTTAGACCCCTTTTGAAAAAACCCTCCTTGGACCCAGACTACCTCAACAATTATAGGCCGGTTTCAAACCTCCCATTTTTAAGGAAAGTTATAAAAAAAGTGGTGGCCATACAGCTTGAGAAACATCTTGCCTTTTTCTCCACCTATAAGCCTTACCAGTCTGGGTTTTGTGCAGGGCATAGTACAGAGACTGCCCTGGAGAGGGTACTTAATGATCTCCTGGTGGCGAGGGGCAGGAGAGACCGGACTATCTTGGTCCTCCTGGACCTCTCTGCAGCATTTTACACCATGGACCATGAGATGCTACTTGACCACCTGCGGTTTTGGTGTGGCTTGTCTGGTAATATCATCACCTGGTTCAGGTCATACCTGACAGGCAGAGTGCAGTGGGTGATGATGGGGTTAGCCTCATCTAACCCGAAGCCTCAGTGCTGTGGGGTACTGCAAGGTTCAGTCTAGTCGCCCTTGCTGTTCACGGTGTACATGCTGCCACTGGGGGACATTATCAGGCGGTACAGGCTGGGTTTTCACTGCTATGCCGATGTTACCCAGCTGTACCTGTCCTGTGCGCCCAATACCCAAGTGTCGGACTCTGTATTTAACAACTGCCTTGATGAGATCCAGGTTTGGATGACTCAAAACTGGTTTAAGCTCAACCCAGACAAGACAGAGGTACTTGTTGTGGACCCAGTTTGTCAGAGTGGAGGGCGTTGTGAGGGGTTAACCCCTGACCTTGTGTTGGGGGGTGTTCCCCTTACTCCATCTAGACAGGTGAAAGATTTGGGTGTGATCCTGGATGACAGTTTAATGCTTGATGCTCAGGTGTCGGCCGTCATCAGGAGTGGATTTTATCATCTAAGGAACATTGCACGAATCTGAGTCCTGATCCCACCGGAGGATCAGACCACACTTGTACATGCATTTGTCACTTCCAGACTGGAATATTGTAATGCTCTGTACCTAGGGTTATCTGGGGGCAACCTCTGCAGGCTACAGCTGGTGTAGAATGCGGCAGCAAGATTATTGACTGGGGCGAGATGGAATGATCATATCATCCCGGTCCTCCATGGACTGCACTGGCTGCCAGTCAGGTGGAGGGTTGTCTTCAAGGTAGGGCTCCTGACCTGTAAATCCCTACATGAAAGGGGACCTGTCTATCTGTAAGATCTTCTTGCCCCCTACCATCTGCCCCAGACACTCCACTCTGTCGGAGAAGGCCTCCTTGGAGTTCCCAGAATGAGACTGTAGTACTCTGGGGATAGGGCATTTTCGGTAGTGGCACCCACTCTGTGGAACTTGCTTCCTGTTTATTTAAGGGAGGTCCCCTCTTTAAAGGCCTTTAAGAAAGCATTAAAAACATATCTGTTCCAGCAGGCTTTTAATGACTGACTTTGGTTTTAATGGGATGGATAGCATTTTAAATTTGTGTTGCGTTCCTGCTTATATGTATGTTGTTATTGAATTATTTTGTACAGCAAACAGAGTCTATAGAAATGGGTGCTTTATATCTATCTATCTATCTATCTATCTATCTATCTATCTATCTATCTACGGTATCTATCTATCTACAGCATCTATCTATCTATCTGCTTAAGTTCTGGTGTTGGAAGTTCAGTGCTGAGAGGGCAGTGAGTCTGAGGGAGGTTGCACAGGTTTGCTTGCTCCCTTCATCCACTATGACTGTCCTATGGTGGGGGGCATGCTCCCTCTGTGGGGAACCCATGTGGATCCCATAGGCCTTTTCATATGGTTACTGACCTACCATTGTTCTCTGAAGATGTTAACCTTTATTTGGTTTGGGGGGTGGTGGTTCTGGGAGTTTTGTCCCTTATAAGGGCTTGTTTTGTTCTGTTGGAGGGTTTCAGTATTTGTTTCTTGGGAGATTATTGGCTTGACATTGATTTATTCTGTTGGTATACTCTTTTTATCTCTTTTCTTTCTGATGAGAGTTACATCATACTGGGTCAAAATGTTATGCCGACAATGCCACAGGGCAAAACCGAGCAACAGTAACAGTGCAAGTCCCAGAGTTGCATCCCTGGAGGAGGTGATCTTAATAGGGGGGTTCAGGGGGTGCAGCGTCCCACAATGGGGAGTGTGGGGGTGGACCCCCCCAAGAAAACAAGTATTCCACTGTATTCCTTTTCTGGTCGCTGTTTAAACCGGTATAGAGCTGTTTTGGTATGTGACAACATGACCCCGTGCCGAGTTACATATTTAGCATTCTTACTTATTTTTTTCTTTCTGTTATTGTTACAGTGGGTAGATATATTTCTTCTCTGGTTTATTGTTTCTTTTTCTTTCCCTTGGTTTTATTTTATGTTGTTTTTTATTTGTTTTATACCTTTTTATATATTATTGCTGTGTGTACGCTACAGATTCACTCAAAGATGGTGTTCTTCTTTTGTTTTCTCTGTGGCTGAGTTAGATGGGGACATATGGCGGGCACGAGGGGCTCGGTTTATGTCTGGGTACTGTTCATATCATTGGTTCTCTTTTTTTTTTAAATGCTCATAGCACCTTTTTAAAATGGCACCACTCAGGATAACTAATTTTAATGTGAAGGGGGTAAATGGCCCCATAAAATGAACCTGCATGCTTTCTCACCTGAAACATTTGGATTCTGAAGTTACCCTTCTGCAAGAGTCTCATCTGCTCCAGCAGAACACTTCAAACTCTGTAGGCATTGGTGGGGGCAGTTTATGTGTCATCACATCCTATTGAGAAAAAGAATGGGGTAGCTATTTTAATTAAGAAAAATTATTTGTTTATTCCTGATAGTCATTGGGCAGATATGAAGTGATGCAGGATTTTAATAAACTATATGGATGTCCCCTTATCTATTTTAAATTTATATGCACCTAATTCATCCTCCCACATTTTCTTTCAGGAGATATTTCAGACAATAGTAGACCATGCCCATGGCTTTCGCATTTTCGGTGGTGATTTTAATTGTATTTTAGTCCCCGCCCTTGACTCTTCAAAATCTACCAGTCTTATTACCGCTGTGCAAAAGTTTCCTGTTGCTAAAGTTTTGGAGTCTTTTGTTTCAGAATCAGGTTTCCAGGATGCATGGAGTTGGCTGCATCCTGGCAACCGCGACTATATGTTTTATGCTCATAGCCATAAAACCTATTCCCACCTCGATCGGTGGTATGTTCCCATTTCATATTTGCATCAGGTTTCTAAGGTCACACTCCACCCCATTTAGATTTCTGACCATGCTCCAGTAACTTTGATCTTAGATTTGGTTCACACTATCCATAGAGGCCCTCTGGCATTTGACTGTAGGGACGTCAACTTCCCCCCATTTTCATAATATGATCTAAGAGGTTCTTACTTGAATATTTTCAATTAAACACTGACCCTTCAATTCCTCCACCTACTATATGGAACATTATGAAGTCTGTTATCTGAGGTAAAATTAATGCTTACTTGACTTATGTAAAGAAACAAAAAGTACAAAAGTGGCCGGACTTGGAAACCTGATTTTCAACATAAAAGGAAAGGCGGCTCAGATCTTCTCCTCCAAATATAAGACGTACACTTGCAACTGTCTCAGCTTTCTCTTGAACAGGTGGAGAACTTACTCCATCAAACTAAATTCACATATCACTCTTAAGTCCACAGGGCAGGCCGCCTTTTGGTGCTTCAGTTTCATAAACTGCAGGCCTCCAAAGTGGTACGCCATCTTCACACCAACACTTCGAACCCACAGGTGCTGGTTAAGCCATGGGATAAAGCCCAGGAATTTGGTCCATTTTATTTCTATACCCAACTTTATACCCCTGATCAAGGCACTATAGATGAGGCCAAAATTAACACTTTTCTTTGGTATATTTGTCCAGTTTGACTCAGGAAGAAAGGGATACCCTGAATCAACCAATATCTTGAGAGGAAGTCCGTTCCGCCATAAAGAAACTTAAGACTAGAAAAGCCACTGGAGAAGATGGGTTTCCCACTGAATTTTATAAATATTTCACAGAATCCTTAGTTGATCCTTTGCAGTCTGCAATCTCATATTGCATGTCCCATCATGTTTTCCCCTCTGAGTGGAAATCTGCATTAATAACAGTAATTCCGAAACCTGGGAAAGACGCTGAAATGTGTGTCTCCTATAGGCCTATTTCCCTGCCTAATACAGATAACATTTATGCAAAAATCATTGCCTCTCATCTTCAATTAATCATTACCAGACCGATTCATCATGACCAGACGGGTTTTATCCCTTTCTGTAATTCTTTTAATAATATCCAATGATTGCTTAAGCAATAATGCACAACAGGGTGTGTGTTGTGCTGGGATAAAGTCACACATCGGGTGGTTGAAACACGAGGCTGCAGGCTGAGTGGATTCAACACTCAAGAACTGACATTATCGCAGCACAACACACACCCTGGAGTGAATTATTGCTTTTATACAAT
This sequence comes from Neoceratodus forsteri, assembly GCA_016271365.2. NCBI lineage: Eukaryota > Metazoa > Chordata > Ceratodontiformes > Ceratodontidae > Neoceratodus > Neoceratodus forsteri. The sequence continues at coordinate 94,045,842 of CM028136.1, forward strand.
GGCTTGTTTTTTTAATAAAGGAAGAAAATAGAGAAAAAAGTATTTTTTTTCCTTTTTTCCTTTTTTTTGTGTATGGAAGGATATGTTTTGAAAAAACAAATCCACAGTTTCTGTTTTGGCCACTAGATGGTGCTGCCATTGTAAAATGCCTCTTGCTTCCCTTTTTACAGCTTTCCTTTTGTGACCACACATAGGTCTCAGTCTGTCCCTGTCTTATAGTGGCATATCACACATGTGACCCCTGTTTTTCCTTTTTTGTTGTTGCTTGTTATTGAGGTATTTAGAATCTAGGCATTTATAATGTTTGGAAGGAACACGGTTGCCAAGCCAATCGGACAGTGAATCTACCAGGGTACTGTGAATGAGCCAAAGTGCGCAGCCATGAAGCCGAACAGAGAATGGAGCTGCTGCAGTCTACAAAGCCGATTCAAGGTATGGCTTTGTTGTACTTTGTATTTAGTTGCCTAGGGAACACAGAGATGCCTGTGTGAGTGAGTGAGCGGGTTGGGTACTGTTGTGGCCATGCGCTACAATGGCCATGCATGCTTGATTCGGTCTACAACATTTCTTTTTCTAACAGTGGACATGTTTAATATTTTAACAGTTTAGAACACTGTGGGGCAGTTTGGCTGTGTCTCAAACAGCGGAGTGCTCAGTGGAAGACTGAAGGTGGCTTTTGCTGATAGCAGGACAGCATGCTGTTAAGAAAAACAAAAAAGCATGCATTGTTTTCTGTGGTGTCAGGGACCTGCAACTGATGGCTTTAGTACTGTTCTGGGCTAAATAAAGGATGAGGAAAGGATACTGACCCTTTAGGTTTGTGTGGAGTGGGAGTTGGTTTGTTGGGGACAATAGCTGTAAAGGAGTCAGAAACACTTGCAAGCAGGAATCTCTGAAATGCGTGCTGAGCGAAGAATCTCTGAAGCTGGTTATGTGCAATGATTTAGGTAAAGGTTGATGTGGTCATGTGTGAGTTGGGGCTAGACTCATGATGTCCTACTGGGATAACATCACAGGTCCAGTCCCAGACTGACCAATCAAAATCCAGGATTCTTTCTTGCCATTGTATAATGAATACTATGAGCCGCATAAACATACTAAATTGACTACAATGGCCTTATCAGTAGATGCCGAAAAAGCTTTTGATAGGTCAAACTAGCAATACCTGTGTAAGGTTTTGACTGTATTTGGATTCAGTGGTGATTTTATTTCTTTTTTATTGGCCTTATATTCAGGTTCCACAGCTAAAGTGGGAGTTAATGGAGTTTTTTTCTCAATCTTTTTCTCTATGGAGTGGCACCCACCAAGGCTGCCTAGTGTCTCCTCTACTTTTTGCCTCAGCAATGGAACCTTTAGCTGCCTGTGCACAGCAACATTCCATTATCAAGGGTATTGGAGTCGGACTCGCTGTTCACACAATTGCCCTTTATGCTGATGATGCCTTATTCTTTTTGAATGATCCTAGTATATCTCTTCTGGCCCTTTTACAAGTATTATCTGATTTTGGCTCCCATTTCTGAATTTAAAGTTAATCTAGAGAAGACAATTGCAATTATGTTACCGGCTCTCTTGAACAGCACCAAAAAGCCCTTTTCCATGCCGTTGGGTACGGGATAGTTTCTGTTATTTAGCCCTTACAGTTACTATTAACTTCATTGGCTGTATGACAAGAATCTTAAGTTCATTTTGGAGGAGGTTAAGAAGGACCTGGAGAGATGGAGTTCTTTACTGTTCTCTGTGGGGGCACGCATTGAGGCACTGTATATGAATGTTTTGCCTCGTTTTTTGTATATTTTTCAAATGCTTCCTATTCGGCCCCTTGAACTATTCTGACAACAAGTTGATCAACTTTTTCTTTGTTTTTGAAGTTAAAGATTTTATTATTATTAGACACACACACAACAATACACTACATCACATGGGGACCAACGCAACTTTATTGTGTCTCCAGGTACCTTCAGGAACATGACTGACCACAGCATTACATACAATGATGACATCCATCTTGAACGATTATGAGAAGCATTGCCCTTCAATAAGGCCATCCCTTTCCCCACATTTAATACATCATTGTTAACCAGAGCTTGATCTCCTCACTTCGGGAGGGGAGATGCCTCAAACTACCCTTCATATGCTGCAAGCAGGACCTCTACTTGCTGGGCCTTGCCAGGCCACTTAGGTAATGGTTTGTGGTGTGTTGTAGGCCATTAGTTCCCCTGTAATAATAACTATATACACAGTGGCAATCACTTGTGAAAGGAAACAAAGGGAATGGTGAAGTGAAGGATTCTAAAGAGGTGTTTGGGAGGCTGTGGGGAGTGGTAGGTGGGATAATTGGGGAGGGGTGCTCTCAAGTTCCTCTGTCCCAATCAGCCATTTCCAGTAGGGACTTGTGACAGTATTTCGAGTCAAGGAAGGGCTGCCAGCATTCCTCAGATTTGTCTATTGCTCCCACTAAAAAACTCGAGAGTCTCTCATACATGGCCACTTGAGCTAGCACCAAGAGGAGTTCAATGAAAACTGGTATCTCTGTGGAGCACCATCTCATTAGTATCAGCCTCATGGTAGCTGCCCCTGCTACTGTGGCCTATTGAGCTCTGGGGCTGTGCTTTGGAGTGACTGGCCACCAGCTTCCCAGTAGTAGGAGGGGGGGATTGGGGGTAACCATCGAGAATACATCTCAACACATGCATTGGATTGCTGCCCAGAATAAATGAAGTTGGGGACAGTCCCAAAGGACATAGAACAGGTGAGCATCTTGAGTTCCACACCTCCAGCAATTGTTGCCTGGGATGAGTCCCAGCTGCTTGAGTTTGGCTGGGGTATGGTACCATCTGAATAAGGTCTTGTTCATTATAAGACATGTGTGTCCATCCTGACAAGCCATGTGAATTCTCGCCTAGCCTTGGGCTCTTTGCTGGTTGGAGATTTGAGCATTCAGTTTACATTTCCATGGGGCTTTGGCTGATTGGGTTGGATCTCAGGGGTGTCCCCGAGTGTGGCATAGATCCAGCTTGTTCTGTTATCGGCAAGCTTCCCTCAGACACCTATTGAGTGGGGTACCTGTGGCACCCCATTTATGGGGGGGTATTGGGGGTATGTGGGCTATAGTGTCCCATATTTGGAGATATCTCCAGAAGTGTGTAGTTGGGAGATAGTACCTTGTCCTGAGAGACTCAAAGCGTTGATTGATTCAGAGCCTGGGAGTAGTAAATCTTGTACTTGGGTAATTCCTTGGGCCTCCCATACCTTCCAGTTAATGGGTTCCTTCCCTACCATCAGAACCTGATTGCAATATAGTGGCATGTGCTTCCAAGGGGCTGGGTTCTGTTCTAGAAGGAAGTGTACTTTCCTCCAATATTTTATTGAAACCTGCATGGAGGGGGAAGTTATATAGGGCTACATTTCAAGCCATAGAGTACCACTGCCAGGGATAGGGCCCTTGCTCTCGAAGCTTCAAGAAGGAGTCAAGTTGGAGAGGCTTGTCCGATCTTTGAAAACCACCTGATGACTTGGACCGAGAAGAATGTCATATAGTAACCTTGCAGCCTTGGAAGTCCCTGCCCCACTCCAGTGCTGTCTCAGCTTTAATTTACTAAGTCTGGGTTGATTGGCTTTTTCACAGAGTCATATGGAATGGGAAGCACCCTCATATACGTCATTCAATTTTATATAGAAGTAAATCTGTGGAGGGTTTGGCTCTCCCGAATTTAAAGCACTACTATTTCGCAGCTCAGGTTATCCTGGTTTTCACTTTTTTGAAGTCTAATCTGACCACCGGCTGGCTTGAATGTGAGGAGGAACAACTTTTAAGGGTAACCTTGAGACTTGCCCATCTTCTTCCTTTATCTCAACTCTGTTCTTTCATGGTGCAGAACCCATGATCGAGACACACTTTAGTTGAATGGGTGAAATTCCATTCATTGGTAGCAGATTCTGATAACATGGGCCTTCTTTCCCCTATACTAGGTAATGACGATTTTCCACTGGGGTTGAATGACCCGGGTTTTGGTTTGTGGTTTCAGAGTAGTCTATTTACCTTGGATGATTTAATGGAGTGAGACACTCCGTTAAGTTTTGAACAATTACAGCATAAATTTAATCTCCGCCATACAGAATTGTTTCGCTACCTTCAGATTCAGCACTTTATTATTTCTCTCTCTACAAGTGACCTTAATTCTGGTCGACTACTTACTCTAGAGGGCTATCTCCATTGAGAATAGAAATTCCTATGGAGATTCATTCTAACTTTCATCTCTACCTACTGATGCAGCAAAAGGTCCATGTCTCCCCCTATCCTATTTGGGAACGATGGAAGTCAGCACTATCTCAAACCCTTGACCCTCTGTACAATGATAAAGTTTGGAAAATTGTTCTTAAAATCACAGCTTCTTTTTATTGGAGGAAGTTCAGATGGAAACTTTTGGTTAGTTTTTTTAGGGCTCCATCGATAACTGCTCACTATTTGGAGGGTAGATTGAACCTGTGTTGGTGGCAATGTGGGTTTAAGGGGATCACTTCCATATTTTTTGGACATGTCCTAAGATACAGTTCTTTTGGAATTCAATAGCTTCTGCCATCTCTTGTATTTTTGACGCTCTGGTTCCATTGCTTTTTGAATATTTTTTCTTGGCTTTCTTCTGGAGGATGTTCGTAATGCTCCAAATAATTATCTCCATGGTATTTTTGTAGTGGCTGCCTTTAAAACTCTTACTACAGTAGATGGTGGCTGACTCCCATTGTGCCTACCTTTGATGACTGGGTCCGTAAAGTGAAAGAAATACATGCAATGGAAGATATGGATGTGAATCTGCATTTTACATATGATGGGGATAACGGAGCTCTGTTCTCTCATTGGATTAAATAGGAAATATCTGAAACAACTGACTCCTCTGAAAACTACCTCACCCCTCACCATATAATCCACAGTTTCGATTGTCGTCTCCTGAGTTTTTTTTTTTTGCTGTTGATTTGCTTTTTATTTTGCCTTGTCTGTTTTTTGATACTTTAGATTTATATTTATACCAATACATTTTTTGCACTTACTTTGATATACTTCCTGACTGGTGTACTGTTGTATTATGCCTTTGGCACAGACTGATGATCTTTGTTTGGTGAGTGTTTTATAATAATAATAATAATAATAAAACTTTATTTATTTAATGCCTTTCAAATGCCAAGGCGCTGTACAAATTAATCATAAAATCAAAATATACATATAAAAACAACAGTTGATAACAACATCAGTCCACAAAAGCCTTGTTCCATAACAGAGTCTTAAAATCCCACTTAAAGACCTCCACGGTGATGCATTGCATTCTCTGAGCACGTGAGGCAGAGAGTTCAGAGGGTTAGGTCACGAACCCAGGCCCCAGCCCCAGAAGACTTCAATATAACCCTCGGAACCTCTAGAAACCCCTCGTCAGCTGAACAGAGCTGTCGCACGTGGTGGTAAGGGACCAGAAGCTCTTTCAAGTAGTCAGGACCGAGTCCGTGCAGGGCTTTGAAGGTCAAAAGGCCTACTTTAAAGGTGATCCGCCACTGTATAGGCAGCCAGTGCAGATCACGCAGCACAGGGGTAATATGTGTCCTTCTAGTCACCCCTGTCATTAATCTTGCTGCAGCATTCTGCACTAGCTGCAAGCGGTGGATATCAACCCAAGAAGCCCCAAGTAAAGGGAGTTGCAATAGTCAAGGCGAGATGTCACGAAGGCATGGACCAACACGGGTAAATCGCTGGACAGAACAAGGTGTTTCACCCTGGCGATGTTCCTAAGATGATAGAATGCGGACTTAATGACTGCTGACACCTGATGATGAAGAGTCAGCCCATCATCAAGTACCACTCCAAGGTTACGCACCCATTCAGAGGTAGGGATCAGATCCCCCCCCCCAGCAATATGCCAGAGGGCTGACCGGACCCCAACCCCCGGACCCACGACCCGGGTCCACGACCAAAACCTCAGTCTTACCGGCGTTCAACTTTAACCAGCTCAGATTCATCCAGTCCTGGATTTCAGAGAGGCAGCTATTAAATACCGAGAGAGCACTAACCTGGTCGGGGCAAAAGAAAGGTAGAGCTGGGTATCATCAAGCATAGCAGTGAAACCTCATCATACCTTCTTACAATGTCTCAGAGGGCAGCATATACTGCAAACAACATGGGGAAAGCACCAACCCTGGGGACACCACATTGCAGAGGGAAAGAATCGGAGGAAAAAATCCCCGACACCACTCTCTGCGTTCTCCCGGATAGAAAAGATGAAAACCATCTGAGCACTGTACAAGACAGTCCACAGATGGACTCCAGATGTTCGAGTAAAACCCCATGGTCTACAGTGTCAAAGGCTGAAGAGAGATCAAGAAGGACCAAGATAGAGTGGTTCCTCTGATCTCTTGCCATCAAGAGATCACTGAGCACTTGAACCAGAGCAGTCTCGGTACTATGCCTCTTACGAAAACGAGACTGGAGAGGTTCATAGATATTATGGATGGTCAGGTGGTCCTCCAGCTGGTTTCCCACTACCTTCTCGATAACCTTCCCAATAAAGGGAAGGTTAGAGATCGGTCTGTAGTTGGAAAAAACATCTGGGTCAAAAGAAGCCTTCTTCAAAAGGGGAGTCACCACAGCTTCCTTTAGGGAGCTCGGAAACTCACCCAATTCAAGGGAGCACCAGATTATTTTAACCAGAAATGGGCCGACGATCTCAACACAACCCAGGATTAGGGAGGTAGGGCATGGATCTAAACTACAGCACGTAGGGCGCATCCCCTTGATGATCCTCATAATATCACTGAAAGTCGGCAGGTCAAAGGAACACCAGGAGACTGAGGATTCCACAACCAAACGCTGACCAAAAGCTTCCCCCTTAGAGTGTGCTGGACAGATCTTGGATCTGATGTCGGCAACCTTATTGGCAAAGAATTGAGCGATTTCGTCACACTCCTTTTGTGAAAAGGCTCGACGGAGCTGGAGACAGGCTGGGTTGCACAGCCTGTCCACAGTTCTGAAGAGCTGAGCCAGTCGATTCTGAGCGACAGAGATCTCCCTGGACAGAAATTCTGCCTTCTTATGGGAGATCTCTGATTGGTAGAGCCGGTAATGCTCCTCCAAACTAAGGCGGTCGGCATCCAGAGCAGATTTCCTCCAATGACGCTCTAACCATCGTCCCACACATCGCAACTCTCTCAAGGACCCATCAAACCATGGGGCCCGAGGGTGAAGAGAGAGGGGACGAACACGGACAGGAGCAATTGAGTCCAGGGCTGAGGAAATGGCTTGGTTATAGGCCAAAACCATAGCCTCTGGACCCAAGCTGGCAGTCGGAAACTCTGAGAGGTTCAACACCGCCATCAGGTCTTCAGGGCACACATCCCGTAGAGGACGGTATCGAACCATCTCCACAGGGGCAGACCTACGAAGGGGAGCACGAAAATTGAAGCTCACGGTGTAGTGATCGGACCAACTGACAGGTTCCACCACCAAATTAGAAGCCTCAATCCCCAGGAGAAGAACTAAATCCAAGGAGTGACCGTGATTATGTGTGGCCGAGGAAACAATCTGTGTAAGGCCCAGTGATGTCATCAACTGGAGGAAGTGCTGACCAAAGGCAGAAAGTTCATCGTCGACCCAAGCATTGAAGTCGCCCAGAACCATCAGTCTGGGTGACTCCAATGCCATATCGGCGACAAAATCTGCCACTTCCTGCAGGACTCGTCTCTCGTCTCCTGGTGGACGGTAGACGAGAGCTATCCTGCAACCCACACACCAGCCTGGCAGGTACACACTCAAGGTTCAGCTTCCCTCAACTGGCACACTCGTGAGCCCCAAACTGGTCTTAAAACAGACAGCTTCTCCCCCCATGGCGATCCAATCTCGGCGGTGAATCATCAGTACCCAGCTGGAACAGTCGCCTCTAAAATAGGGCCAGCATTTCCATCCAGCCAGGTCTCGTTGATGCAAGCCAGATCTGCTGTCTCAACAAAATCAGAAATAATAGCTGATTTGTTTTTAACAGATCTGGCATTGCACAACACCGCCCGAGTTGGACAGGGATCCGAGGCCGTCCCGACAACTTGCCCATCCAAATAGGAGGAGCCCTTGGGTATGGAGACCAGGCATGGAAAACCATGTTCCAGGCTCCATTTCGCCCCAGGGCGTCTTCTGTTAACTCACCCCAATGTGAGACCGTTCTTTCACCCTACGTTCTAACCACCGCCCACACCCTCCCACGGACAATACCAAGTGCCTGACAGTGCTGGTAGATGGAAAATGGGAGGAGGAGGGCAAAAAGGCGAGGCGTGGAAGTCGGAGGAATAATGCACGACCGGGATACCTAAGCAACACATAATAAAGCGGGAGACAAACTAACTACAAGCAAGTAAATAAAAAATCCTGGTATCTCTAAAATAAAATACACCACAATTGCACTTAAACTAAAAAACCCACCCTAAAACATAAACCAAAACCTGAAAAATTAAACAACTAAAAATGAACTATAAACAGGTTATTAAAAAATCCAAGAATATAGGGACAGGGAGGCCATCTCACTGCACCCACTGTCCTTTATATGATGAAACGAGATCAAAAAAGAAAATACAGTTATTTTTAGGCACTCTCACTGCCAGTAAATATAATGTTGAAAAAAGTCCAAACATGTAGGGACAAAATAGTAACAACAACCCAAAATAATAACACTCAAAACAATTTAAAACAGCTACAACACTAAATTAAATAAATTATTATTGTCCAATATAGTTACTGTCCAATATCTTTTTATATAGATTGCCTCAGAAAAGGTCCTTTAAAAGTTGGTGAAACATAGGGTAGCTCTTACCTAACCCTTATCAAAAATAAAAGTCCGGAAGAAACGTGGCACTCTCACTGCCACAAATACTAAATTTAAAGTTGCAATGAGTCTTTATTTCCACTGAGGCTCTCTCACTGCCTCCAGAATAGAAAAATATATGGTTACAGTACCTGACGAAGGTTTGGTCTGGAGCAAAATGGAGGAGCAGCAACCTTTGAAGATCAAATCATTTGCCAGTCTAAAAGAAAACAAGCTGGGTGCAAATAATACTGGCCTCAGTCCAGCACATGGAAGGGCACTGGAAAAAAGAGATACCCCACTCCGCCCACTCGAGCCACCCAGTAAATCTAGGAGGCCACAGGGAGCACAAGAGGAAATTTTCCACCAGCCCTCCAACTGGTAGCCTCTATCCCCCAAGGGGAGTCCCAAAGACCAGGCACCTACCACTGTAGCCAGCCAGACCAGTCTGCCGACTGCTGTTTTTGTCTGGCAATTCGGTCGAAAGATCGATTCCACAGCCGAGTTCACAGCTCCAATAAGTTCTCCCCAAGCATAACTTCAAGCAGCAGCTCTGACGGCAGCCAGCCAACCAATGTCAGGGCCCTGGAGAAAGAGACACCCCACTCAGCCCACCAAAGCCACCCAGTAAAAACTAGGAGGCCAAAGAGAGCACAGGAGGAAAATTTTCCACCAGCCTTCCGGCTGGTAGCCTCTTATCCCCACAGGAAGTCCCAAAAACCAGGCGCCCACCACCGTAGCCAGCTAAACCAATCTGCAGTCCACTGTTTCCGACTAATAATTTGGCCGAAAGACAGTTCCACATCCGAAGTCACAGCTCCAGCAGATTCTCCACAGGCAAGGCTTCGAAGAACAGCTCAGATGGCACCAGGGGAAACCACTGACTGTCCCAGGAGACCCAAGAATCCGAATCCACAATAGAGCCAGCTCCAGGAGAAAAGCCACCGACCACCTCAAACCCCGGCAAACAGTCACAGAACTGCTCGAGGTTTGAACTCCCAGCGTAAGCGAAACGCCCCAGATACCGACAACAGGTACGGCAAAAGTTAGCAACCAATGATAGTATACAGCATACAGACGCAGCGGTCGGATAACGAATGACTAGGCAAATTTAAACGGGCTGTATCTATAAAGATAAAAGTAGCTGTTATAACGGTTAAAACTGTCAAATTAAAAAACATAACGACCAAAACAAATAACAGTAGAGATAACAGTGAAAACAAAATAATAAAAGTGAACAAGGACTCGGAAAATTACTCCATTAGTGCAGCAACCATAAAACTAGCGTGACAGCAGACCCAGCGCGGCCGCCATATTGTTTTCTCTTTACAATAGTTCTTGTTCGTTATCTTACCTGCTTTAAACTATTATTTTGGATAAAACTTGCATATAAATAGTGTTCTATTATTAGTGTTATTAGTAGTGACAAAATAATAAAAACAATTCTCTGAAGTTGCCGTACTCACTTTTATATCTAATGTTACATCATACAGTTTAGTAAACATACATATCATGTATATCATTAATTTCTTTCTTCTCTAACTTTTCTGATTTCTCAATTCCTGAACCATACTGTTGCAAAAAAATCTGCAGTGAAATTGTCTTTTCCAGATCTGTGCAACACTTTGAATTTAAATGGAAGTTGTGCCAGGTACCACCTCATGATTCTGGAATTTTTATCCTTCATTTGATTCAGCCAACAGAGAGGATTATGATCAGTTATAAGCACCAGGAGTCAGCTCCTAGTAAATAAAATTCAAAGGACTCCATTGCCCACTTGGCTGCAAGGGCTTCCTTTTCAATTGTAAAATTTTTTTTTTCCTACCGCCTAGCATTGTATGTATGTATGTCCTATTCTATGTGCTGCGTCACATTGTTGTTGTTCATGTATTTGACTTGTATCCTCCCAGGTTGTGCCTGAAAATAGGCATCTCTATGCCTAGTGCACTCACCCAGTTACCAAAAGCAAATAAATAATAAAATAAATAAATGGTGGAGTACCTTTTCTCCTTCTCGTGCAACTTCCTGCTGACATATAGAATGGGATGCTCCTTTCCATCTATTTTCTGGATAAGTACTGCACCTAGGCCTACCTCTGATGAATCTTTTTGTAGTAGAAATTGTTCTTCAAAGTGGGCTTTTTAAAATAGGGGATGAACATAATGAATCATGGGTCTCGTGCCTGAGCGGTGCCTTCTCTCATTGGGGTGGTTCACTTGGCCATCTTACTGGCTGCCGCCCAACTGTAGTCTGAAACTCCTGTCGCTTTCACTGTCCCTGGAACCAGATCCAGCCCCTCAGAGACTCGTGCCTGAGCGGTGCCTTCTCTCATCTGGGCATTTCACTTAGCCATCTTACTGGCCGCCGCCCGACTGAAGCCTGAAACTCCTGCCACCCTCACAGTCCCTGGAACAGGATCCAGCCCCTCAGGGACTCGCGTCTGAGTGGCACCTTCTCTCATCGGGGTGGTTCACTTGGCCATCTTACTGGCCACTGCCCGACTGAAGCCTGAAACTCCTGCCACCCTCATGGTCCCTGGAACCGGATCCAGACCCTCAGGTAGTACTGCTGATTTTACTGCGGGAGCCAACACACCTCAGTGGTCTCCCATTGGTGTGGCATTCTGCAGGTGGATTCTGATTGGTCCACCTGCCTCCCTTTTTTGTATAAGCCTTATTTCTACAGTTAAAATGATAAACTTAAACTGTTAGTGTTAGCCTGCTCTTGTGGATATTTGCTCACTATTTTCTAGCCTTGCACTGTTAGCCCTAAAATGCTAAATGTAGCCTAATGTTGTAGTTCTGCAGTGTATGACCTAGACTCTAGCTTTGTTGAACAAGATTGTGCTTATTTTTACATTTTATTGTCTCTTCCTGACTGTCTAACTTTTTGCCTGCTCCCCCCTGCTCGTCTCTGTGGCGTCTCTGCTGCAATCAGTTCTCCTCTAAAAACTCTTCCCTCCCCCTCGCTAATCTGAAAACCCTACCCCCATTCTCTCCTCATTTTCACCTCTCCATCCTTGGCCCTCCCTCTACCTATTGTATATTGACTACCCTACTGATACTCTTATGAGTGTTACCTTTTGTTTTAGAGTTAATCATCCCCCGCCCCATGCTGATGGTCTGCCGCCAGCCTCCCACCCCTCACTGCTAGGCTGTATATTTAATTGTCTGTATCCTTTTACTCCTCAAGAACTTGCACCCTTGAGTGGCACCTTCTCTCATTGGGGAGTTTTGCTTGGCCATCTTACTGGCCACTGCCTGACTGAAACCTGAAACTCCTGCCACCCTCACAGTCCCTGGAACCAGATCCAGACCCTCAGGTAGTACCGCTGATTCTTCTCTGGGAGCCAACATGCCTCGGTGGTCTCCCAGTGATCGCGGCGTTCTGCAGGCAGATTCTGATTGGTCCACCTGCCTCCCTCAGTTAAGCCGTTTGGTACACCTTTTTCCATTGACTCAAACAGCTTTACCTCTGTGCTATTGATTGCCGCTTACTTCTGCTTTGTTTTACTCTGTACCCTTTTTCTCCCATCCACACCCCCAACCAGGCTTCCTTTAAATATGCTGTTGTGCTGCCCACGTTGGTGATCTCCCATCCTACTGCTTCACCTTATCCTGCTCATCTCCAATCCTCTCTGAAGAGGTAGCTGAACCTGTTAGCCACAAACCTGTTTAAATCACCTATACTTCTCTTACTATTTGTGCTCCACCCTGCAAATTGCCCTGCATATTTCCCCACCCTACCAGTTGTTTCCTCATTCAAACTACCCTGTTTTTGCCTGCCCAGTTTTTAATCAGCTAGTCTCCTTTAAACTTACCCAGTCAACTATAGCTCTGTGGACTTTGAGTTTAAGTCTATTCTAGGAAACTTATTTTAAGCACTGACACCCTATCAATCATTAAAAGGGTAGTAGAACCGGTCCAGTTGCACCCCTACCTCTCTTCCTAAATCCTCCAGGTGTCTCCTGATTCTTCTCTGGCAAACTTATCTGCCCTTAGGATATTTTACAATGAACCAATACTTACTACTCTCATTTCTTGCATTCTCGCTACCTCTGCTCCACCTATCTATGCCCACTGTATCCTGTGCTGCCTCAGCTAACCCATCTTTTCTGCCCTATGATTACCTCTACTCGAACCTTCTTCTGATGCCCACTAACCGATATGACTCCACTCCATTACTATTACACAGGGCTTGGATCAACATGGTTGCATACGCCCTAAAAAACTGTCACCTGCACATAAATACTCTATGCCCCTTCCTACACCACAAATTATGGTATCTCCTCCTACTGGCCATATTGCTCTCAGGTGATGTTCACCTTAACCCTGGTCCAGTAAATACTATACCCAGTCCTTTTACAAATGCCAAAGGTCTAATTGTGGTTCACCACAATATCAGGAGCCTTGAGCACAACTTTGCCAAACTGGAATCCTGGACCTCACTCTGCAAGCCTGATATAATATGCCTAACTGAAACCTGGCTTAAACCCTCCACCCCTGACTCACTTTGCTCCATCCCATCTTACAATCTCCTGAGATGTGATAGACCAGCACCCAAAAAGGGGGAGGGGGTACAGATGTCTACTTCAAAGATCACCTTCAACTTACCTCCATCACTTCATCTCCACTAACCCACTGTGAAGTGCTACATGTCCTTCTCACTCTCGGCTCCAAAAAATTACACATTGTATGTGCCTATAGTCCCCCTGCTAGCAGCTTAAAAGGATTAGATGAGCTGCTGGATCAAACCTCACTTCTTTCTGGGAGAAACAAGGTACTTGTACTTGGGGACCTAAATATTAACTGGCTGGGTGACTCACAATGCACATTCCTGTCCAGGCTGCAAAATTACAACCTGCACCAGCTGATCTGTGAACGCACCAGAAATGCCCTGCACTAGAACAAGAGTACTTTGCTGGACTGGATAATGACTAACCACCCTGAACATATAATCACCTCAGGAGTATTAGCCAACACCATCACTGACCACTCGCCTACTTTCTGTATCTGGGGCAAAGGTAAGCCATCTCCGTCTTAGCCACGTTTTATCACTTTCCATAATTATGCGCACTTCGACTCACAGGTCTTTCTTCTTAACGTCGGTGCTATTGAATGGTCCCCCCTTTTCAAAACCAATGATGCTCTATCCACTCTAAATCTCTTCCTGACCCAGTTTCTTGTGCTTCAGGATAAACACTGCCATCTTATTACCCGTCGGATAAAAAACAGGCACACCCGCTAGCTAAAATCTGACCTACTCTCCAAACGGTTCTATGTGATAATGGCAAGCGCCGAACGGCAACTTGCATTATCACGATGTCAGGGCGGCGAAAACAATTTTGCCACCCTGACATCCTCAGTGCATCTTCACCCCCTGCACCCCCCTACTTAAGAATTCTCAACTCCAGGGGGGTGCATGTCGGGGGGGTGCGAAAGCAAAGAAAATGTAACGTTTTGGGCCGGGCACAAGAAAGGCACAGTAGCGCCCGGATCCAGACCCAAACCCGGAACCCCAGCACCGCAAGTGGAGGCCAACCCCCGACATGATGGCGCAGCTTGACAGCCGACCACAGCGCCATCCACTCCACCCCCTCCCAGGCCATGCTTACTGTGCTTGCTCCCCCCACGCACATGTGTACACATAGCAACATCCTGTTGTTAGGGTTGCCCACCCCACCACATCCAGTCGCCCTCCCTGCCCCCTCCCCTTTTGGGCTTTCACCCATATCATGTCGCTATTTCGGACGGCGTCATTATTCAGGCACCCACCTCACGTACTACCCTCCAAACTCAGGCAGAGAGACAAAAGCTGGCTCCAGTACAAAAGTTCTGGGCAAATACCTGACGTAAATACCTATAGGGCACTGCGAAATTCCTGTAAAAAGGAAATCAATTGGGCCAAAAACAACTATTGCAAATGTAACCCCCCAGGTCCTGGGTTGATGTTATTTTATTTAGCACCACAGTGCCTCCATTTTATAACCCATTACCTGGTGAGCCTGTGTTCGGGGAGAAAACATTCACTCGGCATCAGGGCTAGGTTTGTACTTCTGGACAGGGGCACCCAAGTAACTCTGGACACAGGAAGCAAAGACTGTGAATGTTCAAACCAGGAGTGGGATTCTAAAGTGGGGCTTTTATTCACACACGCACAGGAATACAAAACAGGATGGACCCCCACAGGGCTACATTCACTGGTTGTACAGAACTATTGACGTCAGAACACATCTTCTTCATCGTCATCACAACTTCCCTCTGATTCTAAACACATTGGACTCTCAGCCTGAACTGGTACTCTCTCTCTCTCTCTCTCTCTCTCTCTATCTCTATCCTGGATTCCCTGGCATGGCACTCCAGCCAGTACTTGGACATCTTTCCATATAGCATGAATATTTATCTGGTGGCTCCCTCTACCACCCATGAGCACTTCCTAGCTCCATAAGGGAAATCATCATCATCAATCCCACGTCTGGGTACTTTCTACGAACACTGGCCAAGTGCCCAGAAGAAAGCTATAGGTGCCCAAAGTAAATCCGTAGAGGTAAATCTGGATCCTCCAGATGGGGGGTCTCCCACCTTTTGTCCCCAAATTCATACCCGGCCATTATTTGGAATCAACACCTTTCCTTGTGAACCTCTTGGTTTGTAGAATGCTATCTCGAAATGTGTGTCACATTTAACCATCTACTGTCTCTGGTAAATAGTGTCCTGACTTGTAACTTTCTTTAAGTGGCTATGTCCATGCTGTAGATCCCCACTGATTAGATTCATTTCAAGCCATACATGACTTAAGTACTGTACTTGGCATCCTTTCCTGACCCACAGTAGCAGACACTTAACACAACAGTCTTGGTGAAACATAGGCTCTCTGGCAGAGCAGACTGACCCAGTTTTTCAGGTGCCCACAGGCTTCTCTCTGGAAAACACAAATGAAATTCTGGGTGCCTATGCACAAATCTTCTAGGCAGCCTCTCTTCTTTCAGCAGGGCCAGGGGAATTGCCCCTGAAGAGCTGATCTTGTTTCCCCATCCCTCTCAGGGATGGGGCACTGAAACAACTGGGGGACGGTCTCAACCACTTCAAGCAGGTATCTTCTGTGTCTCTATCTAGGGCGAGAACACCCATCCACCACAAAGGTAGCTCTATTACAGAGCTGAGGGCTCTGAGGGACTGCCTACTACAGTACACCTCCTCCCTCCACTGAGTTTCCCTCTAGACTACTACGGACTAACTTTGAAAACCCCAATATTCTAACCTAACTCCCAGCTGCAGCATTCCAATGTGGCTTATGCTGCTGCGAGAATTCTATATTATGTCATCCCTCCAGCTCAGCTGAGACTGAGGACAGAGTGAGACAGTGTGAAACCCATTTAACTGGTGTTTCACAAGCTGCCTTCCCTGCCTGCCACTAGATCTAAGTGGGATTCTTGTAACCCCAGGTGACAGGGGGTGTTACACAAAGAACTACTAACTACCTCCTATGGTGACTCCAAAAAATCTGGTCCCACATCAAGTTCCTCCTGGGTTCGAATCAAGCTCCTGCCCCAAATGACATGTTGCTAAATGGGGTCCACTGCATCAATCCCCTAACCATTGAAAACTTTTCAACACACAATTTTCAGACCTAACCAATTACACTTCCACTTTCACCACCCAACCTAACACTAGCACCCTGCCTGGCAATATAGGACCTCAATTCTTCTTCAAATTTATCTCTAACCATGAGGTACTAAGAATGCTGAACAACATCTCTGATTTCACTGTAGTTGGGTCCGACAATCTAGAACCTAAACTATTGAAACTGGCTGCTCCTTACATTGCTGCTCCTTTAGCTAGGATTTTTACTCTCTCCCTATGCCAGGGTTATGTCCTTGACATCTGGAAGATTGCTAGAATTACTCCTGTTTCTAAAAAGGGAGACCGCAAAGATCCCTCAAACTACAGACCCATAGCTATTTTGTCAGTTTTCAGCAAAATCCTTGAAAAGCTTGTAGCCACTCAAACTATTGAATTCCTCCATAAATATGACCTTCTAACATCTGCACAGAATGGTTTCCACAAGGGTCACAGTACTACCACAGCCCTTCTCAAATTTACGTCGGATGCCCTAGCAGCCATGGACTCTGGTCATCTCACAGGAGCCATTTTTATTGACATAACTAAGGCATTTGACCTAGTTGACCACCCCATCCTCTTAGCCAACCTCACATCTCTAGGCTTTTTACCCAATGTAGTCAGGTGGTTTGGCAGCTACCTATCAGATAGGTCACAAATTGTTAAATTTAACTCTACCCTCTCAGATAAAGCAACCATAAACATTGGTGTGCTGCAAGGGTCTATATTAGGACCTCTGCTTTTCACCATATTTATCAACAGTATCACCTCTAACCTCCTGCAGACCACCTCCCTGTTATACGCAGATGACATTGTCCTGTACAGGAGTGTGAAAACTGTTGAAGAGATCAACTAAAGTATCTCCCAAGATTTCCAACTAATACAACAGTGGCTATTGAGACATAAACTTGTCCTAAGCGAATCTAAGACCAAGTCATGCTATTTAGATCAATTATGAAACTCAAAAACTCCCAACCAAAATTCATAGTCTCCTCCTCAAATGGCACATCTGTCAGGGTGGTAGACTCATTTAAATATCTAGGTATAACACTTGACCTGTTACTTAACTTTAATCTCCATATACAACTGACCTGAAAGCTGGGCAGCATGAAACTCGGTATTGCCTACCGAACCAGCTATATGCTCACCCTCTCAGCAAGACTTGCCACAGAACGAGACTTACCCCTACCAACCTTCAATTATGCGGTTGCAACATATGCCTCTGCAGGTAAATCAAGCCTTAGGAAATGGGATGTTAGCTACAACAACATCTGTCGATACGCGTCCTCCCCTCACCAGCTGAAACATCATTGCCTCCTTTACTCTGATCTGGGGTGGCTCCCACCACAAGCATCATGGTACCATGCATATGGCTCCAACATTGACAACATTATCTGATCACAGATACCTAAGCCCCTTGCAACTCTCTTCCAAAACCAGACTTCCTGCTATGGTTTGTGATCAATGGAAAATGCCCTTGTCCACATCACCAGACACAATACCTCCAAAGGTGTGAGTGCATTTGCCTGTCACACCCCCCAGTACTGGAACTCCCTCCCACTAAATTTACACTGAGCCTCTTCCAAGAAGGTGCTACATAATCATCTCACCATTTCCAGCTTATGTTCCTGTTTCAAACCACCTTAGCTTGCATATCTCTTCCTAACCTTCACCCACCCCCGGCCATTTCTGATTGCCCCACTTAACATTCTGCACTTGCTTCCTACCTGCTCTTACTACCCCTTCTCCAACTGATTCTTCCTTCTTATCTTGACCCAATTTCTACCCTATCTCACCCTCTTCTCTAGCTTCCCTGCTCCCCTCCATGCCCTATATTTTCTACTACACCTATCCTGTATTGAGTATTACATAGATTATAGTCATCATTATATTATCTTCCCCTATTTTCTGCAATATACTCCTAGTTTTGATTTAGTATATAGCTAATAGTATTTTTGCTGTACTTTCACACTGTTATGTATTTTACCTTGTTTTTCACCTGCTGACATTGTTCATATGCTCTGCTATTGTCTACTATGTATTGTAAATTGTTTCCTGTTGTTGCTCTGTACCCTCCCGGGTTGTGCCTGAAAATAGTCATTGCTATGGCTAGTGCACCTACCCGGTAAACAAAAACTAAATAAATAAATAAATTTTGCTTGTTCTTGCCCTCCAGGATCCAGTAACTGAGGGCACCCCCACTGCTGCAAGCTGCCAGAACTGGCGGGGAAGAACGCCTGAGAGGCATGGCGTTGTCTGCCCTGCTCCTTCCAAGCAAGGATCCAGTAACCGCGGGCACTCCTGCTGCTGCAAGCCACCAGAACTGGCAGGGAAGAATGCCCGAGGAGCACGGCACTGTCTGCCCTGCTCCTTCCAAGCAAGGTAAGCTGCAACTTAAATTCAAATTATCTGCCACTCCTCGATAAGTTTTCAGCCAGACTGGGACAACTCTATTGGTGGAGCATCTTCACTGTGACCTGCTGATTGGCCCTTTTCTAAACTATGTCTTTCGGGCAAAATTGCCCCAGCTCAATTTTAGCTAAATTTTTGTGCATTAGTGTCTGCAGAGCTGTAGGGCACCGCACAGCTCCCTCAACATTGATTTTGGTTTTCTGAGTTTTTGGCTGTGTCAGACTTGATTTGTCTGCACAAAATCCAAACTAATTACATCTCAACTTTTGACTGATAGAGCCTCCAGCTGTGTTAACTCTGAGCTAGTGTAATTTGTACTCTACTTAATAAAAGCCAAGCAGGTAACTCTTGCTGGTCAATTAGATTGTTGAGCTAAACTTATATTTAATGTACCTGTTATCACGCCTGATAAGCTGGTATGCAGATTTTAGCCTGCAATATCCAACCCGTCTGCTACAGTTGCATTCCTGATAAGCTGGCTACACAGATTTTAGCATGCAATATCCAGCCTGTCTGCTACAGTTGTGTTCCTTAGCTTGCCTAGAAATATAGTGTTTTGCTTGCTGCTTTTGTTAGCCTGTCTTATAAATGAATTTCCAAATACTGTTGCTTAATTTTCCCTGCTCCTGCACAAATGTTTTATATGCAGTCTTTTGGGTTAATTTATGTTATCTTGCTATCTCCCTCTCCTACAGCCCCCCTCCCCGCTTGATCCCCTTTTCTCTGAAATATTCTGTTCGAACCTATTGCTTGTTCCACTTTCCTCCTGCCTCGCTCCCCCCCACACCCTTCATTTAACATAATTAATTTCTGTCTGCAGGGATTGAAGTCTTGGCGCCAGCCCAAGTCCCCTGTTGATTTCTCACTATTCCCTGCTTTCCCCCTTCCCTTGATAGCTCACGCCTCTGGCTTTGTCTAAGAAGCCAGCCCCCTGCTGACAAATTTCTTTGTGCCCCTTTTAATCCTTTGCTTGTTCTTGCCTTCCAGCATCCAGTAATCATGGGCACTCCCACTGCTGCAAGCCACCAGAACTGGTGGGGAAGAATGCCTGAGGGGCACGGCGCTGTCCACCGTGCTCCTTCCAAGCAAGGTACGCTACAACTTAAATTCAAATTACCTGCCACTCCTCAACAAGTTTTCAGCCTGACTGGGACAACTCTATTGGTGGAGCATCTTTGCTGTGACCTGCTGATTGGCCCTTTTCTGAACTATGTCTTTTGGGCACCACTTTCTAAATTAGAAATTGCCCCAGCTTAATTTTAGCAAAATGTTGGTGCATTAGTGTCTGCAGAGCTGTAGGGCACCGCACAGCTCCCTCAACATTAATTTTGGTTGTCCGAGTTTTTGGCTGTGTCGGACTTGATTCATCTCCACTAAATCCAAACTAGTTGCACCTCAACTTTCGACCAATCGAGCCTCCAGCTGTGTTAACTCTGAGCTAGTTTTTCATCCCACTCCCCACCCCCTCCCAGGTCTCCTTTAAATATACCATAGCCACACATCCTTGGACTTCTGCCATCTTATAGGTCAATGCCAGGGACCAAAACCACACCACTTTTTCCCTCATATTTACACAGCCTTATTATCCTTTCAACCCCAGATTCTACCTTTCCTGGAGTCATGGCATACTTTACTATTGCCTTTTTGCTGGTATTAATTAGTGCTCTCAATGTATGCTACCCTAAAAATACTCACTACTCAAGCCCTGTCCTGGATCCCTTCACCTACATTGCTTCCTATCACTGCACTGCTCTCTACTCTATATAACCCCCTTCCTTTACTCATATATCACCTTCTTCCTCCTCTCTCTCCTTACTCCCTTCTCCCATGTCACTGAAAACTCTCCTCCATTTAGCCCCAAATTGTCATGCAAGCCTGTCCCTAACTATCACCAAGCTGTCCTCCTCATTAACATCCAGCAATCAGCCACAAAGGAATAAAGTATTCAGATTACATTTGAACTCCTTAAAAAAACTGTTACTCCTGCTTCTTTTCTGCTCAGGCAATGTTGAGCTAAACCCCGGCCCTCCATCGCTGCTCACCTCTCCTACTGAGTTTGCAGCTGCACCTGGATTAAAAATAATGTTGATCAATATACTGAGCCTACCCAAAAAATTAGAACAATTACAAGCATGGGCCATCCATACCGAACCTGATCTCATCGTTGTCACTGAATCTTGGTTAAAAAAAAACATTACTGACCTACAAATTAATATAGTGGGCTATAATCTGTATAGAGCAGACAGGGAAACCGGGGGGGAGGAGTAGTCGTTTATGCTAAATCCAAGTTCACAATCAGTGGTATCCTTTGCAAATCAAATTGGAAGGAATAAGATAGTGTTTCTCTGAAACTCCACCTTCCTTCCTCAGAATACATCACTATTATTGGTGGCTATAGGCCCCCTGCTGGCGTGACTGATGTCCTTGACGTCCTAAAATCCCTTGCCATCAATGCCAATTCTGAAACAATAATCCTTGGGGACTTCAACCTGGATTGGCTGTCCCCTAAATTGCTAGGCTTGAAATCCTTTTGCAATGAACTTGGCCTTGCCCAGTTAATTAGCGAACCCACTAGGATCAATACTTCAAATATCGCAAATAATTCACTCTTAGATGTGTTATTAACCACTCATCCCCACAAAATTTCACATGTAGTGGTTTTCCACAATGACATGAGTGACCATAGTATCGTAGTCTGTACGAGATTGCAACCTAAAGCTCACCATCAGCCCAAATTCATCACTAAACGGTCCTTTCGTAAGTTCAATGCCTCAAGTTACTTAACCGATCTAAGCATGATCAAATGGCAAGATCTCTTTCTTGCAAAATCAGTTGATGAGGCTGTTACTGTCCTCAATGACAACCTTACTATTCTGGCCAATAGACATGCACCTTTTATTAAGGTTTGTAAGAGTAAAATCTCTCACCCATGGTTCACTCCGGAACTTAAGGTCGCATTGACAAACCGTGATAAACTCTGGGCCCAGGCTATGTAAACTAAGAGCCCTGTAGATTGGCAGGCCTTTAGAGCAGCCAGGAATGCCTGTGTTAAACTTATCTGCTCCACCAAAGCAAACTTTTATGTTTCCACTCTAGAACAGGCTAAAGGGAACTCCCACAAAATTTGGAGGACCCTAAAGTCCATTGAAGGTCGGTCGACTGCCCCCTCCATTCCATCTAAGATCCACAGCAAAGGTACATTCGTGGAAAGTAGTCACCAAATACTTGAAGAATTTAATTTCCACTTCGTCACTGCCAGCCTAGCCTTTGACTCATTGCCGTATACTACTCGTGTCAAGAATCAGAACACTCCAGACATAACACTGCCTATCTCCGCCTGTTCATTTCAGTTGTTCCCCTTTAATTTCAAAGAAGTTGAAGACTCACTTATTAACTTAGATACCAAAAAAAAGTGCTGGAAAAGATAGACTTGAACCACTTTTCTTAAAACTTGGCTACACCTACCTTATTGCCCCTATCCTCCATATACTTAACCTCTCTATTTACACTGCCACAGTTCCTTCTTGCTGGAAATCTGCTCACATCATTCCCCTTTTCAAATCGGGCAATCCATGTGACCTAAATAACTACAGGCCCATTTCAATTCTGCCCATCCTCTCAAAAGTTTTTGAAAAATTGATCTATACACAACTAAAAAACCATATCAAAACCTATTCTCTCCCTAAACCCAGCACAAACGACTTTTGCCTAATCACAGCACCATCGCAGCCTTGGCCAAAGTTATTAATGATTGGGTCACTGCAATGGATTCAAAGAAAATAACGGGAGCAGTATTCTTAGATCTCAGTAAAGCTTTCAACACCGTAGATCACAACTTATTAGTGAATAACCTTATTAAAATAGGTTCCAACCCTTCCACTACACAGTGGTTCATTAGTTACTTATCCAGAAGGACACAGAAAGTTAAAGCAAGAGGCTTGTTCTCATCCTCTCTGCCTATTACCAGGAGAGTTCCTCAAGGCTCCATCCTAGGTCCCATCCTTTTCTCCTTATACATCAACAATCTCGACCATCAGATAACCAAATCAAACCTGCATTTCTTTGCAGATGATACGGTTCTATACATCTTTGGCCCTACATTGTCTGGAGTCAGGGACTTTCTCCAAGCTGACTTCGCTCAATTAGAAACCAAACTAATCAATGCCAAGCTACTTCTAAATGCCAAGAAAACCAAAGTCATGATTTTCTCCCCATACACCTTCCCCACTACTATTCTCGACTCAGCTAAAGACTTCATCGTTACCTCCCTAGGAGAACCGCTGGAAATTGTCTCAAAATTCAAATATCTTGGCATCTGGCTTGATAACAAGCTATACTTTAACAATCACCTCAATGACCTGTCTAAAAGATTAAAAGCCAGGCTAGGTTTTTTCTTCTGCAATAGGTCTTTCTTTCCATTGGAGATCAGAATCAGGCTTGTCCAGGCCACATTCTTCCCCTTACTTGATTACGGTGACATAATTTACAACTCTTCAGCAATTACCAACCTCCATATATTAGACACCCTCTACCACCATGCCCTGTGATTTATCACTAACTCCCCGTACCAAACTCACCACTGTGATCTGTACGCATCTGTCGGCTGGACCTCACTTACCATTAGACGTACACTCCATGCTGGAATTTGGACCCTAAACCTTCTGTTAAATAAACTCCCGAGCTACCTAACTTCTCTTGTCCACATCTCCTGCAGTGTTTACTCACTCAGAAAGATGGACTTTATCCTCCTTGATGTACCCAGGACTCGTACCTCCTTTGGTAAATGTGTCATCTCATGTTCCCTTCCAACCATTTGGAATCGGTTATAATCCTCTCTGAAATTATCCAGTATTGTCCCTGTTAATCTCTTCAAAAGGATAGCTACTGATAAACTAAAAGATACTTGTAGCTGTTTTTAAACTCCCTCTCCTTCTTAGTTTTCCCCACTTTGCCACCACCCAATCCTCCCCCTTCTTATTTGTTCTGTACTCCCTACTTCCCCTGTTCCTTATGCCTCCTTATAGGCTCACACTCCTTATACCAACACTGTTATTTTTTTTTATCATGAGTATTATGTACCAAATGGTAATTTTATTGTATACTAAGCACTGTTATGTTACTCTCCATATGTACTGTGTACTTGTCTGTATATCTGTTCTCATGACCTCCTTGTGAATGAGCTTGCTCAATGGAGTTTTCCTGCAATAAACTTAAACTTGAAATAAAAATCCTTGATGGACCTAAAAGCTTTAGCACTCTCTGGGGTCCATTTTGCATTTTTTGGATGTCTTTTCTTTGTAAGTTCAGTGAGGGGAGCAGCTAGTTGGGCAATGTTGGGGATGACTCTCTGGTAGTAACCAGCCAACCCTTAAAATGACCTCACACGTTTCCTTGTATTAGGGACAGGGCTGTTAGCTACAACTTCTATCTTAGAAATTGCTGGTTTTACCTCTCCATTTCCCAAAATATACCCACAATAACTGGTTTCCTACATGCCCAATGCACATTTGTTAGGATTAATGGTCAGACCTGCATTTTTGATAGATTGGATAAGTGCTTGTAGGTGATCCAGATGGCTTTTCCAGTCTGGACTGTACATCACAACATTATCCAGGAAAGCTGCACAATAACCTGAGTGAGGGGCTAGGATTATGTCCATGTACCGCTGAAATGTGGCAGGTGTGCCATGTAACCCAAATGGCATGGTGGTAAACTGATAGAACCCAGTAAGTGTAGCAAATTCAGTTTTGTCTCTGGATTCTTTAGTTAGGGAGATTTGCTAGTAACCCTTGGTGAGATCAAGGGTACTGATGTACTTGGCACTTCCCAGTCTGTCCACCAAGTCATCTATCCTGGGCATTAGATAGCTGTCAAAATCAGACACTTGATTAAGTTTTCTAAAATCAAGGCAGAGTCTTACCCTTCTTTCTTATTATTTACAATCACCATTGGTGAGGCCCAAGCATTTCTTGACTCATCTATGATACACTGTTCTTAATTTTTTTTTTTCTTCACCGGCTAAGAGGTTCTGGTCCCCCACTCCTCTGACCACTAGGGCCGTCATTAGTGGCCAGCGACATATTTTTGTGGATTTTGCCATGGAGGCAGGGATGTACAATGATGCCAGCATCCTACCCAACCCCCATTTCAAGTGACACTTGCTGCAGCAGTACCCCCAGCCTCCATCAGAGGTCTGCATTGCACAAACTCTCTCCCCCCCCGGAGAAGGAGAGCAGTCCATGGGATGCTCAATCCTTCTCCCCCTGGCTGGCCATCTGACTCCTGAGTCCATCCCTGAACCCAGGATGCTGGCGCCAAAGACAGATTCCTTGCCGCTGCACCTGTGGGCCAGTGGTTCTTTCATTTTTTGTATTTCCTTAAGCACATCTGCTCTTAAGCTCTTTGGTATTCTGTATGCCATTTGTCTAATAGGGTGAGCATTACCTGTCCTTATTACATGCTCGACACCTTTTTCATGGCCGGATACCATTTTAAAAGTATTGTTAATTGCCTTTATCAAGTAAAGCATTTCTGCAGTTTGTTCTGAGGTGAAGGAAGTATTTATCTTTACAGCATCAGAGGTTATAGTTTGTTCTAGCCTGCAGTAAGCTATGTCCACATCTTCCTTTTCAGTTTCTGGCAATACTAACAAAGCAGCCGGTGATGTTTTTTCCAATCCATTTTTTTAGCAGATACGTATGGTTTATCTTTATAGGATTTTTCCAGTCAGAGGTTTCAATCTCATAATTATCTGTCACAGTACATCTAAGCACTGCCACTTCATTAACAGTTTGTTTTTTGAAGTGGGTAACAATAACAATACTTTCTCACCTGGCTCAAAAACTTTTCCTTTTACCCATAGTCATAATATACCTTCTGCTGGTTTGGGGCCTCTTCCTGATTACTGTGGGCAATTTCAACATATTTGGCTAATTTCTTTCTCAGCGCACACATATATGCTGTAATAGATTTTTTTTGTGAGAGTGGTTATCTTCCAATTTTTCTTTTATAACATCTAGGGGCACCTAGGCTGTCTACCATACAACATTTCAAATGGCGAAAAACCTGTTCATGCCTGTGGCACTTCATGGTAAGTGAAAATCAAGTAAGGTAAATACTGGTCCCAATCTTTCCCTTCACCTTTCACAAACTTTTTTTAGCAAGTGTTTTAGGGTCTGATTAAAATGCTCAAAAAGACCATCTGTTTGAGGGTGATATGGGAAGGTTCTTATGGCAGTAACACCTAGTAATCGGTACAGCTCCTTCTGTAAGGCAGCACCAAAATTATTACTTTGACCATTAATAATTTCTTTATGTATGCCCACCCTGCAGAAAATTTTTCCAAACTCTGCAGACACTTTTGGTGCTGTCATAGTGTGCATAGGCTCTGCCTCTGTGTATCTAGTAGCATAGTCACATACTGCCAAAATGTATCAGTTACCCCACTTCTATCTAAGGGGTCAATCACATCCCTGCAATTCTTTCAAATGGTACATCTATTAATGGTAGGGTGGCAGGGGCACCTTGTCTGTCTTAGACACTGTACTTTCTGACATTCAGCACAAGTCCTGCAATAAGCAGCTGCATCATCATGGATCCCAGGCCAGAAAAATCTGTGCAGCATCCTGGGAATGGTGCAATCCCTCCCTGAGTGACCAGCCGAAGGACTATCATGTTATTTGTAACAACTCTTTTCTATACTTCTTTGGGATGACCAATTGGTTTACCTGTTCATGTGTCTGAAAATTAACAAACACTCAGTACAGTAGACCATTACACTTTTTAAACACAGGTTCCACTTATTTTTGTTTCACTCTCACCTGCTTAAGGTAACCCAAAAAAGAAACATCATTAGTTTGCTCAGAGGCAAAATCACAGTCAGTTATCAGTCTGGTTTTGGCATTTTCGTACATTAACCCCTTATATCCATCAGTCCTTTGTTGACACCATTTTTTCAGGTGTCTTGTTTCTTGCTGGGATTTCTGGATCTTGGAGCTGTGTTAAAACAATTCCTGATCAAAGATAACAAAGGGAAACCTGCCCTTATCATCCAAGTTTTTCTTTGCCAGTGCTCTTGTCATCACAGCTGCTGAAACTGCAGGTTTTCTCCATCTATGATTAACTTAGCAAAGCCTGGAAAGTCATTTCCAACTATCACAGGTACAGACAACTTGTGTACCACTCATACTTTCATTTGGTGTGATACTCCATTAATGCTCAGAATAAGCTGAGTGGTGGGATAGTATTGAGAGTCACCATGAATGCAGATGACCCCAGTATGTGGTCCTCTTACACAATTCATTCCAAGAACTTCAGCATGCACCAGAGTCTGTCTGCTTCCTGAATTTCTAAGTCCTTTTACAGCCTCATCTCCCACCTTGACATCTGTTAAAATAGTTGCTCAGTTTTCTAAGGCCAAATCTGCATCAGTACATCAGAATGTCTAGAACATCAGAGCATCTAGAAAAAAAATAACTTTTAACACAGGACCAGTATGTATTTAGAGGAGGGTACTGCACATCTACAGCCCTGGTCAGGTTGACAAATGACATATATGATGGTATGGGCTAAGGATTGCTTACTGGAGGAGACTTTGTTGACCTGGCCAAGCCCTTCGACCTGGTGGACCGCCCCATATTAATCCACAAACTTAGGTTGATGGGAGTGAGTAATTATACCCTTGAATGGTTTAGTTAATACTTAGTAAATAGAAAACAACTAGTTAAAATTGGATCTGCATGATCCACCATGAGAAACATTCATGCAGGAGTTCCTCAAGGCTCAACTTTGGCTCCGCTCCTGTTTTCAATATTCATAAATGATTTACCAAAAATCCGCAATATAGTATCTGTAATTATGTAAGCAGATGATACAGTGCTTTACTGTCAGGGTAAAACAGGAGTGGACCTAGAAACAAAAATGCAATTTGCATACTGTGTCTTGCAAGATTTATTCTTAGAAAATAAGGTCTTGTTAAATGGAAAAAAAACCCACTATGGGTGGGATATTCAAAGTAGTTGCACACTGTGCAACAGTGCTGCACCTGCGCAACTGTGAACATGTGCTGGAGAGCGATATTCAGTGACAGCAACTGTGCAGTGCAAGTGGCCATGCTCCAGTGCACAATGGGAATGTATGCATGTGCAAGTGCAGGGGGCATAGCCATGAATATGCGTCACAGTGCGATATTCAACACCAGATGAATGGCGTAAGCATGGAGCAAATGGCAGTTGAACGGAGCACACTTGAGCCTATAAAAACAGGGAGCAAGTAGAAGAAGGACACATGCACCAGAGGGGAGTAGGAAAGAGGGAGACAGAGAGGCCAGCCAGAAACACTTTAGGTGTCAAAGAGAGGGACAGAGGCAGTGAAGGTGTGACCCTGTCTGAGAGAGTGAGTGTGTGAGTGAGACAGGCAGGGAGGCCACAGTGTGTGTGCACCTGTGACTCCAGGCACAAGAGGAGCAGCACAGGAACCCACGGGGCTGGGTGGCAGAGGCCACAGCTGACAGACGGCCAGCAAGGGGCAGGGCACACAGGTGTGGGCCCTGTGGAGCAGACCACACAGCAGAACACAGCCGGGATGGCCAGTGGAATCAGATGCAAATGGGGGACAGGACAACAGGGGCCATGGCCAGTGCCACCTTCCAGATGGAGGCTGTAGTGAGAGGTGTGGGGAGGCAGGAGGCAGGGCGGCATGGCCGTGGAAGGGCCCATCAGTGGTACACCCAGAACAGGTGGTACCGTGCCCACACCACCTTCGAAAACCACAACGCTACAGAGATAGTAGGCCAGTATCACCTGAACTGGGCAATTCTGAGGCAGCTCTGTGAGCTGTGTAGTGAGGAGATGCAGGCACCTACTAGATGGAGCCATGCCCTGATGGTGGAGATGAAAGTAACAGCTGTCATATGCCTGCTCACCACGGGCACCTTCCAGAGACCAACAGGGGACACCACAGGCATAACTCAGTCAGCTGTATCATGGGTCCTTACACAATTCCTCAACACACTGCTGCCACATGCTGTGGAATACATCCACTTCCCCTGCACATAGGCAGAGTGTACAGTGAACATGCAGGAGTTCCACAGAGTAGCACGTATGCCTGGTGTGCTAGGGGCCATCGGCTGCACCCATGTTGGCATCCGCATGCCACCTGGCCCAGATGGGGTAGCTCACATCAACAGAAAGGGCTACCCCAGTATCAACTGCCAGGTGTCATGCAATGCCAGGGGTCACATAATCAATGTCTGTTCCATACATCCTGGGGGAGCACATGATTCCTTCATCTGGCGCAGCTCGGCACTGTGCCACAGGTTTGAGAGTGGGGACATCCCCACTGGCCACCTAGTGGGCGAGTATGCCAAGATCATGGGCAGCTGGGAGCAACAGGGCATGGGGGGCTGCCAGGGTAGGGGTGCTGCAGTGTGTGGCTTGGAAGGATGGGGATACAGCAAAACAGTCCACCAGGCAAACCATATCTCTTTCCACACAGGTGACAGTGGCTACCCACTCTGGCCCTGGCTGCTCATCCCCTACTGGTGCCCATCGACCACTGCAGAACAGCAGTACAATGATGCACATGCAAGCATGCGGAACATCATTGAGCTTGTGTTTCCGCTACTGAAGGCATGATTCCCTTGCTTGGACAGGTCTGGTGATGCCCTACAGTACAGCCCCTCAAAGGCCTGCAGCCTATTCCTGGCCTGCTGTATACTGCACAACAAGGCCACTGATCATGGGATAGCAGCTGAGGTCAAAGAGAGGAACAGTAGTGGGGATGAGGTGGCCACCAGGCCATGTGGTGGTGGGTAGCCCCACCCGGCAAAGGGATCCCCAGCTGACCAGGATGGCACGCCAGCATCAGGACACAATAGCGGAGAAGCACTATGGTGCACGCAGGTAGGTGGACAAGCCCCCATGTACAGGAAGACAACAGTGGCACAGCACACAGGCATGTGTTGGCATGCCCCATGCCAACAACAGCTGGGCGGGGGCTTGGGCAGGTGTGAGGCCGGACCACACTGTAACACGCAGCAATGCACAGCACTGCACACCCCACCCACAACCACCCACACACACCCACAGACACCAACACCCCCCCCACACACATACGCACACTGCTGCCCGCAGGCACGTGCCTGGGCACTAGATCCAGGTGTGGATTGGACGCAGGGCACTGGTGCACACAGACCAGAAGCCAGGCAGGTGCACACACAGCCAGTGTGTGTCACTGTCCATGGATGCCACGTCCGTGGCACGCACACACAACACTCATGTGCACACAGGGTGGTGGCAGCAGACTGTGGACAGGGAGCTGGGCACATCAGGACCGCCATGCGGTCACACGGCCACTGCGGACACGTGGACGACCATGCCGAGGTCACCCAGCAGACCCAGGATGCGCGACGACAGCAGGAGGTATCTGCAATGGTCCCCCAGGGGTGTTACTGCATGAACACACCCATGTCCTTGCAGGGGTCTGCATGCCCCCAAACAGGCCTGCATTGGGCGTGCCTGGAATGCCCACAGTGGATCCCAGCATCGATATTGAGGGGACGCATGATGGTGGGACTGTGGGGTGGACAGTGCACTCCATGGGATCTGTGGTGGCCAGCCACGCCTCATGGCAGCCAGTGGGGCTAGGCTGACCATGACCGCAGTGGTAAGGTGATCCAGGGCTGCGGTTGTTTCCTCCCACAGTCAATTGATGGCATCCAGGACCTGCACAAAGCCCCTGTCGTGCTGCTCCACTGCCTGGCACACCTCGGCATGGAGTGCACGCACCCCTGCCATGAGCAGCACCTTTTGCTCCACAAAGGCCCGCAGCAGGCGGGTGTGCTCGTGCAAGGGGTCGGTGCCCAGGGGTGCCTGGGCATTGTGCAAACCCACAGGTGGCATGCTACCACACTGCCCAGCCCCCTGCTCAGGTGGGCACTGCACAGCGAGGTCCCCTTGGGGCTGCTTATTCACTGGTGCACCAGTGCCAGGTGCTGCACCCGGCCCCCCAGGGTCCCCAGCCATCTGTCACCCCTCCGGCCACTGTGCACCGGGCAGTGCCTGATCAGCTGTACCATCACCACCACCAGCCACAGGTGCCACATCGCTGTTGCCCACAGTGACACTGGGGGCGGTGGCAGGTGGACGGATGAACAACCACCAACAGGGCACTGGTGGCACTGCCAGGGAGGGTGATTGGTATGGATGCCTCCCCCTCGATGACACCTCCACTGTCCAGGACAATGGTCACATCATCATTGGTGTCAGGCTCTGGCCTGACCTGTGTCTCCCCACACTGAATGGCAAGGCTGGCATCCCACTGGAATACAGCCAGGGCATCATCCGCCACCACGCCCAGGACATCCGGCTGTACAGCGGTGGTGTGCTGCAACCGATAAGGCCCCTGGACACCAGTGGAGGTGGAAGGCTGGTCCTCCAGGGCTGGGCATGCCCCCGCAGCAGACACCACCACCCCATCAATTCATGCTGGTGCTCCGGTGCTGAAAAGGAATACAGTTGCATAAGTGCCACTGTCACTCAGGCCGCCCCCCCGACGCCACTGTACATACCATGCAGTGATGGGCTCCCACCAGTCTGGAAGCTGCCGCCAGGTACCCCTCAATGGCGTTGCACCACATGGTGGCCACCACCATTTCCTCCTGTGGCATCAGCTGTGGCATGTTGGCCTGACCCCCACCCATGGCCGCCCCTGCAGCCCAGACTGCCGCCACCTTTTCCTTGATCTTGCGCCTGTCGGTGCCGACCTTTTTCTTGCACTCCTGTGCTGACCGCTGGTGGCTGCCTTGCTGTTTCATTGCCTCCACCACCTCCACCAAGGCTGTGGCCCTGGTCTGTGGTGTGCCTGTCACACCACTCAGCAGTGGCTCCCTGTCGAGGTACACCTCAAACAGGGCATCTGCCTCTGCCTTTCTGAAGCTGGGCCTGCGCTTCTGTGCAGGCCCACACTCCTCACCATCCTCACGATTGGTCATGCTGCTACCTGTGGGCAATGACATGTGGGCAGTGGCTGCTGCAGCCCATACCACCTGCTCAATCCATTGTGCTGTTGGTCCCCTTAGCAGGCACAACTTACCTCAGAGGGTTGCAATACCGGTCCATGTCCTGTGGAGTCTCGCTGTGCCTTTATAGCACATTGCATGCAAATGAGCAGATGCACAACTGGAATGAGATGCAAATTCCCCCGGTACTCTGTGGATAGGCTGATGAGCTAATCTGCATGTGCCGACTGAATATCACGTTGTTGCACCTTGTGCAATGGACTTACATAGAAACATAGAAACATAGAATTTGACGGCAGATAAGGACCGCTTGGCCCACCCAGTCTGCCCATTTCCCTACCTACTGGATAAGCTGCAGATCCTAGTTAACCAGCAGCCTACTTCTTCCTACCCCCAACCCCTAGAATTGCCTTATGACTTATGACTTGCACCGGCACAAGTCATTGCGGAATGCTGTGACATGCGCAGTGCGCCTGTCGGTGTGCATGTGCACATGGCCTGTGCCTATGCCTCTCACGCAGCATCCGCACAGTGCATGATAGGTGGTAGGCACTCGGCCACAATAGAGCCTGTGGCGCTCAAGTGCTGTGCGGCCTATGGCGCCCGGGTGCCATTGGCCACATGGCACCCTGGCACCATTAACCCTATCGTGCCCGGTGCCATTGGTTCCATGGTGCCCGGGTGCATAGGTTCATAGGCCATGGCACCCTCAGGCCCCTGTTGCGCATCATGCATAGTGGTCCCAATGGCATACTTGTGTAGTGTGCGCGTGCTGACTCCTGACCCCTGCCCTTTGCCCCCAAGGAGCTCTGCAGCATGTGCCAGTGTGGCCATGCACCTACCACGCAACCCCAGGGTTGCATGATTGCCGAGGGCAGCGCATCTTTACACAAGGTGTGCATCTCAAGCACGTGGAGCTCGTGCGCTACAGGGTGCCATTTTGATCTGCTACATGGTGATATGGCCATGCCATGCAGGAATACACCACAGGCTCCCAACTGGAGTCAGATCAAGATGGTGACTTTTGTGGCCCTGGTGGAGCCCCATGCTGGCTGCCTATATGGTCAGTAGCCCCTCGCCAGGCCCAGGACCGAGGTCTGGCAGGAGGTGGTGGATGGGCTGGAGGAGGCCACCAGTGTGCGGTGCAGTGAGGAGCAGTATCACCACCAGCACGGCAACTTGCAGTAGAGGGATCCGGAGTGGCTCAGAGTGCTGCAGGAGTATGTCCAGAGGGGGGCCGTGCCATGGCCAGGTAAGTGTGCACCACCTGTGTCTGTGCCTGTTCATTGTTCCTTGGGGCAGGCAGGGCTGCATGCCACACTGGGGGTGGTGGTGGGCCCGCATGCCCTGTGGTCTGTGGTGGCACACCCTGTGTGCACTGTGCCACTGCATTGTGACCATGCTGGGCTGGCGTGCATGCTGTGCAGGGGGGGGCAACATGGTGTTGCCATGTACTGATGTGTACATGTTTATGTTTCCGTCCTAGGCCCTGAGGACAGGAGGAGGGCCAGAGTGGCAGTCACATTGGGTGCACCACAGTAGGCTGCCACGGGACCAACAGCACAGGATGCAAGCCACAGGGAGGTGCAGCCGGGCTGGTGCATGCAGTGCTGCAGCATGCAGGTAGGTGCTGTTACATGCTACATAGTTGTGTGCAGGGTGGGCAGTTGGGTGGGGTGGGCCACAGTTCCCTGCGCGCTGCACCATTGCAGCTGTGTTCTGCCTGCAGTGTGTGTGGTGTCATGCTTTGGCCATTGCACATGTGTGTGGCTGCTGCTGGTGGGCTGCGGGTGCGTCCAGCAGCCAGCTGTGCCACTGCGACCCCACCGCTATGCCATGACACCTGCCATGTTGGTGGTGGATGGCCCATGGGTGGTGTTGGTGTCCAGCGCCTTGCATAGCCATGGCATGCCGAGTTGGCAGCACGTGTGGGTGCACCCACTGCGGGTGGCCAGTGTGCCACCCCAGGGGCTCGTGTCACCACTGTCCACTGCGTACAGTGGGTGGACCAGGGTGTTCTGGACATGCACTGATCCCGTGTTCCCTCCTTTGTCATAGGTGTCCAGCCTGTGCCTCATCAGGCATTGAACAGCCGCCTCTTGAGGAGGATACTAAACATCATGACAGTGACGCTGGAGGTTGCACAGCGGATGCTGCAGCAGGGTCAGCGCCAGCAGCGGCAGGATGGGACCACCCATAGGGCCCATTAGGCCTGCTTCCCCTGTTCTTTACCTTGTCACCCCATTCCTTGTCCTCCCCTATCCCTTTGTATAGCCCTGACCCCTGTCCCCTTACCTCCCTTCCCTGACATAGGCCTGCATTGTACATAGTTACCCCACACCTTGTTCCCTGTAACCATGCTTCCTGTCCATTGCTAGCACATTCTGTTTGTGGTTTGCTTTTAATACAGTTTGATATGGTTACCCATCTGTGTCCGGGTCTGCTTTGCAGCTGGCAGTGGCGCCATGCTGCAGTGGTGTGCAGGGTGGCTATGTGGTGCACCTGTGGTGTTCAGGGGCTGTGCATGGTGGTTTTCACCCGTAAGTCAGTGGTGGTGCCCTGGGGTGGCCATGGGCTGGCTGGTCTGGTTGTGTGGCATGTGTGTTGAGTGCCATTTGCCTGGGTGTTGCCGGTTGTGGCCCAGGTGGCATGGTGCATGTCGTTCAGCGGGGGGTGGCCGGTGGATGTCCACCCATAGCCATCAGTGCCACCCTACCTATGTTCACTGCTGTGGTGCACGTGGGCATGGGCTGGCTGCCTACCCAGCCTCCTCGGCCAGTGTTCTGTTGTGGGCCAGATGTGCCTCACTCCTGGCACCCCCGTCTCCCTGGTGGCAACACCTACCCCTACAGTGTCTTGATCCTTGCTGTGCCTGTGGCAGGTCTATTTGTGTCCTGGCGCATGCACCTCGGCCCTTGCACATCCATTGATGCACTATTGCACATGCTGGGTTGCTCCCTGATGCACCTCTGACTGCGTTCTGGTGCATACATGCAATATTCCGCTGTGTTGCACAGGCACATGCTGCCTTGCGCAACCTTTGAATATCGTGCTCAGTGCATCTTGATGCACTGGATTTGCACTGTGCAGGTCTTGCACCAGCCTTTAGTGCATTTCTGAATATCTGACCCTATGAGGTTTGGAACAAAGCAAAAAACTCCAGGGAAACACTATGAATATAGTGGGGGAAAAATGTAACTAGTTTGGAAGAAATGTCAACTGCGAATTATTTGAGAGTGTCATTAGATACCATACTATGTTTGAATGGACATATCACTAAAGTGACAAAAAAGTAAATAACAAAGTGGGTTACTTATATAGAAATTTAAAAAGTTTATCGGTACAAGCTAAAAGAGCAATATTAAATTTGGTACTTTTATGAGCTTTAGAGTACAATTCAATATTATTGATGAATGCATCAGATTCATTGCTACAAATATATTTAGTCACATTTCATAACATTTTGAGATTTGCAATTGATTGTCGAAAACAGGAACATCGCTGTAATTTTTAACAAAATTTTGTGATCATGCCACCAGGGAAGAGACTATGAAATTCAACATGAATGTTCACGCATAAGGTTTTGAAATCAGAAACTCCAATACTATTAAATAACAAATTTGCATGGGTTAAGAAAACAAAGGTATTATGAACAACATCAATGAAACAATTTCAAGAAAAAAAAGATCAGTACAAATATATCTGAGCACTCAATGACTTTTTACCGTCTCAAGTTATTAAATGACTTAATAAGAGCAGAGATAGACATGGATACAATGAAATAGGTAATTAATGATAGTGTGAGAATTTATTTGGAGGCTTTGTCAGTTTGTTGTTGTTATGATAATACTTCTGGATTGTAAACTATTACCATATTCGAGAGTGTATATGTAAAATGTAAATTTTATTGTGTTTTACTAAGTTTGTCACAGCGTATTACACATTTTTAATTGTATTCTTATTGTTTTCCCCCTTTCTCAGATGTGGCTGAAAACAGGTCTTTGATCCAGTCCACTTTCCTGGCAAATCAAATAAACAAACAATCAAGCAGTGTTAGCTTTCTTTTTTTTATGACAGTGTCTTGCAATACGGCAGTTATAGCAAATGAAGCCTTTGGGTGCAGATTTATTACCCCCACCAGAGTTCTTATCTCACCTGGATGTAGACTGGGAAGAAGAGGGTCTTATTGGTCCTTGTCTTTTGCTTCCCTGTTGTGGTGTCTGTCTGGCCATCTGATAGTTTTTAGCCAAAGAAACAACCTTTTCCCCACTTTCTGGTCAGTGCTCTTTTACCCAAAGTTACACATCTATAGTGAGGATATTGATGACGTGTTCCATTGTAAATACGTTGATAAGCTGGGGGACTCATTTGACCTCTGGTTGCGGCCATTTAATGAGGAGTTCTTTGAGTAGGGTGTAGGCTTCCTGGGGATTGTCAAATGACTGGTACTTCAGGGCCCGAAAACTCTGCCTGTACAGTAGGTCTCTCCTGAGATGCTGTCTCTTTTTAGTGTTTCTCTTTTCACCAGGTCATAGTCTGCTAACTGAGCAGGTACCAGCCTGACTACCCATTGCTGCTTTGGCCATTGGCATGCGTTAGCAATCCTTTCAAACATAGTCAGATATACCTCAATATCATCCGAGGGGCACAGCTTTGTAATTAAATGTCTTTTAAGTTACTGGCGTTTTGTTGATCTGTTGGACCTGTATCAGTTCCTCCAACTTTAATAGCTTGCAAGGCACCCAGCCATTGCTGCATCTCTTCATTTTCTCTGTTCCTGTCACTGCATCTCTTCTATTCTATGTGCCTTTAAGCTTTGGAGCTATTTTCCTCTCTGCTTCTCTGTCCCATTTTGTTGTATCATGCACCATTTAAAAAAATGCAGACAGGCTTTCTGGTTCTGTTATTGCCTGTTCTCTTACTATCTCTGGCGTTGCCTGTGCTGTCTCAGCTTGGACTTGTGTATGTACTAGCTTGGCTAACATAGTCCCTGTCATGAACCCTGGTCTTCCTGTTACCAGAGCCATACCTTTCTGCTATGCTTCCTTAGTACCAGGTCTGGCACCAACGAACAGACTCTTGGCCTTAGAGTATGTACAGTGTAATCCAATTATTCTGACACCAACTGTCACTGAGGCTTGGGTCAGGAAACATAAGCATACCAGGATAAATTGTAAAACTCTCAAATATTGTTTTATTATTAGTAGTAACAAGAGAATAAAAACCAAAAGAAATGTACAGACTGGTTTTCAGCACAGGCAGTCCAAAAAACAAAGTCTAATTTCTAAGTTCAGAACTGAAGTCTATAATCAACCAGTTCTCTGTTGCATCTGGTCTCCCAATCTTCCTGAAGACACTTGCTCTCCACCTTACATATAAAAATTCAGAACCTTGTCAGCTTCAAGCTTCCACCTGAGCATTGTGACCCAGAACTTCACAACCTTGTCAGATCCTAACTTCCAGAGCATTGTGACCCAGCTACTGGCTGGCCTCTTTTGCTGACAGATTCCACCAGCCTGAGGTCAAAAGGTCACACTCTGAACACTTTGCTAATAAACTCAAAGAGTTATTATTGTAATCATTTCAACAGTAATAACAACATTTTGTTTACAAAACAGGGAACCCTGTTCCATGCATATTATGTAGAACTATGTATACTCAAGGTAGAGAGGAAGAGACAGCTAAGAGGGAAAAGGAAATAACAGAAAGTAAAGGCAAGAGTTAACTGCACAGCCCACTAGAAAAGACAGAGGTAGCAGGCAGAATCCTTGCTTCAAACTCTCACTATACAACACAAATGGGACAGGACCCAACCAACCTTGTCACAATCTGCATCCGAGTTCCTTTCTTTTTCTTAATGCTACTAGTTGTATTAAATGTGAATATTCATCGCAATGTCTCATGCAAATTTTGATAATTTGCATTCAACATCAACTTTTACTTTGCAATATATATTACTGCAGGTAGTACCATTTTCATAAGTTGATACTGCAAAACAGTGTGCGGGCTTTTTGTGTTAATTTTGTTTGGGAACAGTGATGGTGGGTGTACTGTAAAATTTGAATCATTCATAAAGATATTGGAGTATGAATGCTAATGGAAATTATGTCAGTATCCAACCGCTATTCGTGTAATGAACACCCCCCCCACACACACACACTCACACATTTCGCATTAGTATGTATCACCGTGATAAACAAATGCTGAGCAGTGGTATACATTCATGCAAGCTGGATATGTGTTTGATGTAAAGCAGGCAAATTTAAGACTTGTAAACAGCCATAATAAAATTCGATGGAGCCAAAGAGAGCACATCAGAACCAATACTGCATTTATAATAATATGATCTGAGTTGATTCCAGAAGTAAACATCTACCTAGGATTACAGCATCATAGGTTCTGAATATTCTGTATCAAGTTTACCTTTTCTAACCTGACAATTACAACAAAACAAAATCCACTGTTATTACGCTCCCAGAATAGTCACTTATCATTCATTTAATGAAACATAGGATGTAAATAGCTAAGCTCTACCAGCAGATGTATTATTATAATTACTGGTGACCCCCTTTAATATACGGCTGAATTGTGATTTTTAAATACCGTAATAACCGGGAAATGCAGTAATAACCAGTTGTTATGGCATTTTCGGCAGTCAGCACTAGTCTCCTCACGCATGTGGGCTGCCTTAGTATTACAAACAAAATGTCAGCTGGGATTCTCGCTCGCGGACAAGCCGCTATTTACCCTCACTATTTTTTTAATTATCTAGTTGATTCTGCTTCCCGCTGTGTCTCCAAATCAACAGACATCGACTTCCTGCCTAAACAGATCGCAGATCACATAACAAATCAGTCAGGGGGAATAGGAAAAAAGTGTGTGTGTCTCTATGGGAGCAAGCGAGTGAGTGTCTCTGTCAGTGTGCCTATCTAACGGAAAGACCGAAAGTCGGCACCAGCAATTATGAAAAATAAAGTTTATGCACCTGTGGTTTTACAGAATTTTTTTAAACACTCTTTGGGTATGATGACAACATAAACCTCTCGAGCTTTGCTCGCGAGGTTTATGGGTCATCATACCCCTCGGGTATGTAAAAAAATTCTGTAACACACAGTTTCATAACCATTATTCTCTATATAATCTCACACTGTGTGTTATGATTGGTTTCTTCAGTATAAGATAATAAGTACTATTTTTTTTTACATTTTTCAAATTGTAGTAATTTAGAAGTGATTTGCTCTAACAGATATTTGGAGAAATCTCCTGGGACACAAGTATGAGAGCACTGACAGCAGGCAGCTGTTCCGACAGACTGAGGTGAATTTTGGACTAGAAGTCTCTGTCACTAGCGCTTATGATGCATTGTCAGACTGACATCAGTAACATGTTAGTCAGGCAGACTTTAGACTTATTAAACACTTAACGTACACATTACAATGTGATTCTGAATAGGTAAGAGTATATCAGCACTTGACTCAACTGAACTGCCTTTCAAATGAGCTGTCACCTGTGTCTCACTGATTGTGGTATGTACTTTTCAGCCTGCAGTATGAACAGGGGTAGGAATGTATCTGGTCACATGATCAGGGTTCGGAGCTACTTACTACAAGTGGTTATCAGCATCTGCAAATGGAGCTGAACTGCAACATTACACTTGCGATGAAATGAAAATTTAGACTTATTCTGAATAAGGGGAACATATCTCATTTACTCAAGCTGAATCCTATATTGAATCTTATAAGAAACAACATGCTTTTAATACAGAAAAATGATGTAACACTTAACCTTCAGGGTGCTCACTACGGAATGCGACCCTAGTCCTGTGCTGGCTCAGGGAGAGGATGGAAGGATGACTTCAGACACTATGGTTAAGTGTCCACATGGCTGCATTTGTACCGCTACAACCCACACACTTGGATTGCTGTGGTGCACAGGTGGTTGTGTAAACATGCTTAAAGTAACTCTGGTTGATTTGGAACCTGAAATCTCCTGGTTCATAGCTTCTCAAGGAAATTGAATTATACTGCCTGTACTATACAATCAGCTTAATGCAGTCAAGATGGAATTTATTTTACATCATACGATTCTGTTGTACAGTACTTTGTTATGTTTGCTTTGCCAATACATTGCAGAACTTATTGCTATAGCTAGATAGGTAGTTTTGTGAAACTGGAAAAAAAGATTTCAGAAACAAGTGTGCAGAATGCATGCCACAGCCTTACAGTTTGAATGCATAAGTGGCAATCTTCTTAAGACTTGAAAAACATTATTTCCATTACAGTTTTTTAAAAATATATAACAGTTAAAGTACATCAAGTAACTAATTCAGGGCCTTATACACAAAGGTAGGAAGGATATCCAACACAGCATTTCCAGAATGTGGCACTGTGGCCTCCTGAGTCCCTTAAATCCACGTTCCAACAATCCCTTATGGCTTCCAAATGTTACTTTGTGGTAGACAGCCACGCTCGACCAACTGACAGGATCTGGTTGGTCATGCAAGTAAATAATATTTTGAAGGAGATGAAAAAAACGGCATTTCAGAAGTACAAGGAGACACAGACAGAGGTGGACAGGGAGGTATATCTGGAAAAGCAGAGGGAGGCAGAACATAGGGTAAGGGCAGTAGAGGCACAAAGAGAAGAGAGGATCACCAAGGATGTGAAAAAGGTGGATAAGACAGATACGTGAGTGAAAAGAGGAAAGTATGGTGTCAGATAGTGAGAATTAAGAGGATGGGCGACTGTGCAGGAGATGAACAGGAAAAAGTTAAAATTTTGATTGACTACTTCTGCTCAGTCCTCATCATAGAGGGGGACGACTAACAAATATCAGCAGGAACAGGTGGGAGGGTAATGGGCACAGGTCCATTTTTATGGGAGAGGGTCTGGAAATGATTGAAAGCCCTAAAGGACAACAAGGCAATGGGACAGGATGGGATTCACCCAAGGATGCTAAAAGAATTGAGCATGGTGACAGCTACCCCATGGCAACATTACTTAGCAGCTCACTGGAGATGAAAATAGTTCCAGAGGACTGGAGGAGGGCTGATGTTGTTCCTCTGTATAAGAGTGGCACCAAGGAAGAGGCTAGCAATTATAGGCCAGTCAGTCTTATATCAGTGGTAGAGAAATTAATGGAAACCCTGGTGAAGAAGTGACTGATGGAGTACATGGAGGCATATGGGCTGCAGGACCACGGGCACCAAGGTTTCACAGGGCGGAGGTAATATCAAACAAGTCTCATAGATTTCTTTGACTGAGTGACTAAGACTGTGGATCATGGGAAGGAAGTAGGTGTGACCTATCTAGACTTCAGCAAAGGCCTTCAACACTGTGCCACACAGGAGACTAGTAAAGACACTAATCATCCTGGAAACTGGGAAGAAAGTGGTAAGCTGGGTATCACAATGGTTGAAGGTTAGGAGGCAGAGGGTGGTAGTAAACAGCAGACACTCAGGGGATGGGAAAGTTACTAGAGGGGTGCCACATATATCAGTAGTGGGACTGGTGCTCTTTAATACATTTGTAAGTGACATTGCTTTGGAACTTGAGAGGAAAGTATGCCTCTTTACAGTGCACACAGAAATCTGCAGTAGGGTGGACACTTACAACGGGATGGAGAGAATGCAAGGGGATCTGGAGAATCTAGAGGTATGGTAACTTGCTTTCAATGCCAAAAAATGCAAAATCACACACCTGGAGCAAGGAAACCTGGGAGCTATTTATTTTATTTTATTTTATTTGCTTTTGGTAACCAGGAAAGTGCACTAGGCATAGCAATGCCTATTTTCAGGCCCGGCCTGGGAGGATACAGGGTTATAGAGATAACAAAACAGTTTGTGGAGAACAACAATGGGTGGAAAAACAATGGCTACAGGTTGGTACAGTTTCAAACAATTTTGCAGTACATACTTGTCAACAATAGATAACAATAAGTAAAACATAACAGTAAAACAGGATATCAAGTGCAGGTTCACCCATCATAGGGATACAGACTGGGAGAGATAGCTTAGCTAACATAGAAACATAGAAACATAGAAACATAGAAGTTGACGGCAGATAAGGACCGCAAGGCCCATCCAGTCTGCCCATTTCTTTTTCTACCTTATAAATGTGCCATCGGCCTTTGCTATGTCAGTGACCTATCTATTCATAGTCATTTGTATTGCTCCCTTATGCCTATCCCATGCCTGTTTGAAGCCCTGCACTGTATTCATAGCCACTACTTCTTGTGGTAAGCCATTCCATGCATCTACCACCCTTTCTGTAAAAAGAATTTCCACATTCCCCTTAATCGGCCTCCCTCTAATCTCATGCTGTGTCCTCTTGTCCTGCTATTTTTCTTATATTTAAACATGTTAGACTCTTTCACCTTGTTTATGCCCTTAAGGTGTTTAAATGTCTCGATCATATCACCTCTCTCCCTCCTTTGCTCAAGGGTATACATATTGAGCTCCGTTAATCTGTCCTCATATGTCTTCTGATGCAGTCCCTGCACCATTTTAGTTGCCCTTCTCTGGACTGCCTCAATTTGGTTAATGTCCTTGTGAAGGTGTGGCCTCCAATACTGCCACCAGGTACTCCAGATGGGGCCTAACCAGTGTCTTGTACAGAGGGATTATTACCTCCCTCTTACGACTTGTGATACCCCTACTAATACACCCTAACACCCCCCTAGCCTTACCTACTGCTTTAGAGGTCTGCTTGAATGATTTCAGGTCATCAGTGATGATGATGCCCAAGTCTCTTTCTTCCTTTGTGACTGCTAGCAACTCCCCTCCCAGCCTATAGGTGGCTTCAGGGTTTCTCTTCCCTATGTGCATGATTTTGCACTTCTTTGCATTAAATCCAGTTGCCACTCTTCTGACCATTCTGCTAGTTTATCCAGATCTCTTCTCATTCTGCCCACCCCATCTGGATCATCTACTCTGTTGCAGATCTTGGTGTCATCTGCAAACAGACAAGCCTTACCTCTAGTCCATCTGCTAGGTCACTAATGAAGATGTTGAATAGGACTGGCCCCAGGACTGATCCCTGAGGTACCCACTTGTGACTTGCATCTCTTCTGACTGTATACCATTTACCACCACTCTCGTTTTCTGCCAGTCAACCAGTTTGCCACCCAGTTGACCAACTTCGACCCACCCGAGCCTACCTAGCTTATTTATCAATCTTCTATGTGGAACAGTGTCAAAAGCTTTGCTGAAGTCAAGGTAGGC
Organism: Neoceratodus forsteri; assembly: GCA_016271365.2. Lineage (NCBI taxonomy): Eukaryota > Metazoa > Chordata > Ceratodontiformes > Ceratodontidae > Neoceratodus > Neoceratodus forsteri. Next base: position 94,088,940 of record CM028136.1, read on the forward strand.
GACATCAACTGCTCCCCTTGGTCCACCACTCTGGTTACCCAGTCAAAGAAATCTATGAGATTAGTTTGACAGGACCTTCCTTTGTAAACCCATGCTGTCTTGGATCCTGTGCCCCTATGGATTCCAGGTGTTGCACTATCCTTTCCTTAAAGTGCTTCCATAATCTTGCCCACTACTGAGGTAAGACTGACCGGTCTGTAGTTCCCGCCTCCTCCCTGCTACCACTCTTGTGGAGTGGGATCACATGAGCCCTTCTCCAGTCTTCTGGGACCTCTCCTGTGCTCAGAGACTCACTAAACAATTCTGCTAATGGCTCTGCTAGTTCCTCCTTTAGCTCCTTAAGTACCCTGGGATGTTATGCCATCAGGTCCCATTGCCTTATCCACCTGAGCTTAGCAAGCTCTTGTAGGACCCTTTCTTTTGTGAAGGGAGTAGGTGCTCACCTCCCTCCCCTGTGTCCATGATGCTGAGCTGTGGGCCCTGCCCTACCTTCTCTTCAGTAAATACTGAGCAAAAGTATCTATTTAGGATAGATGCCTTTACAAGGTCCTCCTCCTCACATGCTCCCTTTTCTCCATTAAGCTTAGCAATACCCTCTGGACTTTCTCCTTTCACTAATGTATCTATAGAAAGTCTTGTCACCTTCTTTACTGTTTGTGCTAGTGTTTCCTCAGTTTGGGACTTTGCCTGCCTTACTGCCTTACCTGCTTCCCTTAGGGCAGTTTGGTATGCCCCTATCTTCATCCGCTGTGTTCCTTATATTTTCTGAAGGCCAGCCTTTTGGCTCTGACCTTTTCTGCTACTGTATTTGAGAACCAAAGTGGTTTCCTTCTTTTGCACTTCCTTTTCTGTCTAACACAATGGGATGTTGCTTCAAGTATTGTATCCTTAATGCTTGCCCACTTTGCCTGTACCTCCTCACCTGTGTTTCTTTTTGCCAGGGCTAGCTTAACTCTGTTGGCCATCTTATCAAAGTCAGCTCCTCTGAAGTCCCATATTTTTGCCTTGGAATGGGATGATTTAGATGTAGTAGCCAAATTGAACCATACCATGTGATGGTCACTGGCCCCCAGGTGACCTTCTACCTGGAGATCTGTGATCCCTTCTAGGCTAGGCACAGATGTGAGGTCCAACTAGGAGAATGAGTTAGAAACACAAATAGATGTTCAGCTTTAACTGAAACCAGGGGACTAGAGGTCCAGGATGGTACTGAAAGGTCCAGGATGGTACTGAAAGGACAGTTCAGAGGGAGAGAACCAGATGGAGAAACAAAGGGGTGAGTGCTTTTCTTTTGTTCAGGGGAAGGAAGAGCAAGGGAAAAGAGGGACATGGGAGACAGAGAGAAGAAGAAGAAGGAGCATGGGTGGGTGAGAGAGTAGAAGTGGTGATGGCAGACAGGGGTAAGATAGAAAAGGAGAGGTGGGAAGAGAAAGCAGAGAAAAATATGGAGATGAGGCAGCTGAGGGGGAGGATAGGGGTTCTACAGAGATTGGAAGCAAGCACAGGGGGTAGAGACAAGTAGACGTTCATGGTGCATCCTCTTGAAAGTGGCATGGGTTGGAGCAAGATGAATTGCTTGTGGAAGAGAGTTCCAGTATTTTGGCACAATATGTGAGAAAGCCTGTGTACCCATTGCGGTTTTGCATCTGGGGATGTGGAGAGGGGCTCTGTCAGTGAATCGAAACTCATAGGATACAGTTTGTGCATTCAACATAGAGGCTAGAGACTGGGGAAGATAAGATCTGGTAATGCTGTCAGTGAGAGAACCAAGTGACTGGAGCTGATGGGCAGATGGAGAGAGCCATTTTAGGTTGGCATAGAGCTGGCAGTGGTGCTTGTAGTGAGGGTATGCAGAGGCATATCTGGCGATATTATTATAGGTGGTGTCCCACTTGTGAAGAGAGGTTTTGATGCCCCAAGTAGGTGACTGAGTCATAGGATAGTGCCGGAAGAAGAATGTCCCGTACAATAATGATTCTGGTTGTTGGGATACGGGCATAACTAGTTCTGTAGGCATCACTAAGTTTAGAGTTTACGGCTTTGCAGGTAGTATTGATGTGCTGATCATAAGCCAGAGATTCATCAAGCAGAATGCCCAGGTATTTGAAAGAGTTAGAGTTGACCAGTAGTGAGCCATCAGAGCAGGAGATTTTGAGGGGTTTTTGATTTGTTCTGAGTCTGGCTGGGGAGCTGAAGAGCATTGCATGCATCTTATCTACATTTAGAACAAGATCATTTTCAATGAGCCAGGACTGGAACTTGATAAAGTTTGAGGAGAGAGAGCAGTTTATGGCTGAGGTGTTCCTGTCACTGGAATAGAGAACACGGTCATCCGCATAGAGCAGAGACAAGCAGTCAGGAGAGAGGGTGGGGGGTAGTTTACAAGACAGAGAAAAATAGAGGGCCCAGAATAGATCCCTGAGGAACACCAATATTAGTGGTAGAGAGATAGGACAGGACGGAGTTGTAATTCATAGCTTGTCTTCTGTCTGACAGGTAGCTACTGAACCAAGCCACTGCCTCTGTGGAGAAGCCAAGGGACAAGAGTTTGTTGAGAAGAAAGGGGTGGTTCACCAGGTCAAATGCCTTAGTTAGGTCAATAAAGATCGCATCAGTGGTGAGGCCTTTGTCCATTGCAGTATAGATATTGTTCGTAAATTTTAGAAGAGCGGTGACAGTGCTGTGGCCTTTGCAGAAGCCATGCTTGGAACTGGAGAGAGGACTGTGTTCTTGTAGAAAAGAGATGGTTTGAGTGGCTACCAGTTTTTCCAGTATTTTGCTAAGAATGGAGAGAATGGCTCTGGGGTGGTAGTTGACCATATTTGTGGGGTCTCCCTTTTTAAATATGGGAATGACTTTTGCTATTTTCCAGATGTTGGTGACAGAGCCGTGGCATAGTGATAGGTTGAGAATTCTGGCTATGGGTGAGGCAATCATGGGGGCACCAAGTTTCAGGAGCTTGGCACAAGACCATCTGAGCCAGTAGCGATATTATTGGGGATGCCTAATAGCATCATTAGGACTTCTGTCTAGTGATAGTTTGAAAATGGAAAGGGGTAGTTATATTGGGATCCACTGTCTGCGGGGGTGGGAGGACTGCATAGAGGCAGTAGTGGGGAGGAAGACAGATATTTTGATAGGTCAGAGAATTGAAGATTAAATACGTTAGCAGTGATGGCTGGATTGTTGCAATGCACACCATTTATAATCATATCATTGGAGATTTTGTTTTGTTTGGCTCCAAGGAGAGTCTTGATAACAGCCCAGAACTTTCTGGAGTCACCTGCCATATTTATTAATAAGCCTTTGCAGAAAGAGCTCTTAGCATGGTGGCTGTTCCTTTTACATGAGTTTCTCTGAGTTCTGTAGTCATTAAAGTCAGATGGGAGGCCCGAGACCTTGAAACACTGCCAGCTCTTGTGCCAAGGTCTGATTTTGATGAGTAGGTCCTTGTTGAGCCATTTGGTGTGGGTTCCACTTACACGATGAGTGGTGATGGGTGCATGAGTATTTTGGATAGACCCAAACAGAGTAGGGAAGTGGTCCATGGCTGTTTGGGCATTGGTGGCTGAGTAGATGTGTCTCTAGTCGAGCACGGTGGGATCACTCTGAAACTGAGCTATATCAAGGTTGGCTAGGTTACAAAAGGTTATGAGTCATGGAGGAGGTGCAGGTTGTCTAATGGAGCACCAGACACAATTATATTAGGGTGTGGTCGCTTATGACATCAGCAAGGGTACCTGCCAAGACTATACAGTTAATGTGATTGGTCAGAGCCCAGTCAATTAGAGCACTGGGTCTTGGGGGAGGCATAGTCCTAGTGGGGTCAGTGATAAGCTGGTGGAGATTGTGTCCTTGTACTGTTGTATGGAGGGATTTGTTTTGTTTCCCAATCCAATTGAGGTTAAGATCTCCAAGGATAAGGGCTTCGTTGTGACCCACCGCTGCATCAACATGTGAGAAGAGCTCCTCGAAACCAGTGGTGCTGCATATTGGTGGGTTATAAGCACATATAATGTGGAGTTTTGGGGGGCCAAGCTGGAGAGTGGCAAGGATGGATTCACAGTGTGAGAAGTTAGGTGTGGTGATGTTAGAGAGATTAAGGTAAGTTTTGTAAAACATGGTGACTCCACTGCCCCTTTTTGAGGTGGGCCTATCTTGCCTGGCGAGGTGATAGTTGAGTAGTGAGCATGCGGAGTCAGGGTAGATGGTTTGAGCTAAGTTTTGGACAGACAAATGATGTCCGGGTCATATTGTAAGACCCAGGCTTCTAGTTCAGTTTGGTTATGGAGGAGGCTTCTTATATTCATGTGAGCAAGGTGAAGACCCTTTATGTCCTTCGATGAATCCAAGTGTGAGAGAGGAGCCAGAAAGTATTAATGCAAGCAGCAGGAGATACCATAGTTTGTGATGGATGATCGTCGAAGACAGGGTTGAGAGACAGAGAAGGCACTTCTTTAAAGTATAGGCTACGTGATGGAGGTAGTTGTGAGGTATAAGTAGAGGTGAGTTATCCTTGGAAGTATTGGGGTGCATTAACATATTGGAGAAAAATAAGTTGTTTTGATCTGTGGTGAAAACCTCTGATGGGGGTGGGGGTTACCAACCCATTGGGAGCCATAGGAAGAGACCCAGTATGAGACCAGGCAGCAGTAATGTGTGCTGTGTAGCAGCCATTTGATATAATGTGGGTTAGCAAAGAGTGTCACAGGATAGATAAGCTAAGAGAGGTGATAAGACAGTTTTGGACAAGCTTCCAGTAGATGGCAAGAGAAGAAAAGGCAGAGTTTAAGCTGGGTTGCAGAAGAATTAGTCTGTCAAATGATCAACTAATAGGAGAGTGTGAGAGGTTTACCAGATACCCTCTATGGGCATATACTGATAGGCAGCAAATGGTGAAAAGGGGAGTTAGTCAAAATAAGTCAGATGACTTGTCCAGAGCTATAAGACAAGCCACACAAGGGAGGGAGTGATGGGGGGTGGGGAGCAGCCATGCACGGCTGTGGGAAGAGAGCACTGTATTCTGCAGAGAGAGCTGAGTTTACCACCATGCAGCACGAGGTCCATTGAGGAATTTGCAGGCAATACTGAATTTGCAGGTAAGCCTACTCCTAATGAATAGCACAGCAGGGGAAACTGAACTGAAATTAAGACCCCCTGTGGCTGAATACAGCTTTTAATTTTAATCCCGTGCAAGAACAATTTTAAAATGAATTAGGTTCGGGTTAGGGGATGGTGAGATATCCTCCAGTGCACTTTTAATTTTAATCTGGTGCAGGCACAGTTTTAAAATTAATTCAGTTCAGGTTAGGGGGATGGTGAGATACCCTCTGGTGCACTTCTGAAATAAATTAAATTAACAAGTGCTGCATAGGAGGTAATGCTCACATCTGGTTACAGGCTAAATTTACACCAGGACCTTTACTGTGTGCTTGCAGTAATTAGTGAGATTCCAGGTTCAGGAGAGATCCCGAGTTTAGGAGGGATCCCTATTTACTAGCTAAAATGGTCCTCAATGGAAAAAATAAGAATTTACACTGCTGGCGGCTTACTAACATACTAACATACTATTTGCCAGCAGATTAGGCCTTACGGTCTATCGAGTCTGCTCGAACTTTAAATCCTTAGTTGGGTGCCGAGACCCTCCCATCTCTTGTGCTCCAGAAACCCATATCATCCATCCCCACCCCTTGGGACAGGCCATCATCTGATACATCCACTTTCTGTGTCTGTCCCATCCTCTCTTGAAGCCCTCCACTGTGGATCTCTGAACTAGCTCACCAGGCAGTGCATTCCAAGGGTCCACCACCCTCTCAGTGAAAACCTCCTCCTCTTCCCCCTCACCCTTCCACCTTCCAACTTCAAACCATGCCCTCTGGTGATACCTTCCTGCTTTAGTCTAAGATCCCTCCATGTTTACCCTATTTATTCCCTTGAGGTACTTGACGACCTCAATCATGTCCCCGTCTCTCCTCTCCTCCAGTGAAACAGGCAGAGCTCCTTAAGTCTGTCTTCATACGTCAAATCCCCTAGCACTCATATCATCTTTGTTGCCCTCCTCTGTACCCTCTCTAGGAGCTGTATGTCCCTCTTCAAGTGTGGTCTCCAGTACTGTACACAGTACTCAAGGTGTGGTCTAACCAGTCCATTGTACAGCGGCAGAATCACTTCCTTGCTTCTAGAGGTGATCCCCCTTATGATGCATCCCAACATCCTGTTTGCCCTGCTCGCCGCTCTCCTGCACTGCTCAGAGTTATTCATACATGAATCCACCATGACCCCTAGGTCTTTATCCTCTATTGAGGCCTCTAGCGCCTCCCCTCCCAGGGTGTACCTGTGTTTAGGGTTTCCTCGACCAAGATGCAACACCTTGCACTTGGTGATATTGAAATTTAATTTCCATGTGTGAGCCCAGCTTTCCAGGGTGTCCAGGTCCCCTTGCAGGGCCAACCTCCCCTCTTCTCCCTCAACTACTGCACCCATCTTGGAGTCATCCATGAAGAGACTCATTTCACACCCTATACCCTCCCTGATGTCTGATATGTATGCATTAAACAGGATCGGACCCAGGACCGAGTCCTGCGGTACCCCACTACCAACCTCTCTAGGGTTCGAGAGCTCCCCACAGACCACTACTCTCTGAGTGCGTCCAGCTAGCCAGTTTTCAATCCATCTGACCATCAAAGGGCCTACTCCTAACCCCATCAGTTTCTCCACCAGACCATTGTGGGGGACAGAGTCAAACACCTTGCTGAAGTCCAAGAATAATACATCCACAGGCTTACCCCTGTCCAGTTCTGATGTTACCCATTCATAGATCTCCACAAGGTTGGTTTGACATGATCTACCTGGCACAAACCCATGTTGCCGACTATCCAGACCTCCCACCTCCTCCAAGTACACCCCCAATCGTTCCTTTAGTATACTCTTGGCTTGTCTCCAACTGTGGAGGAAAAGGCACCAAAATTCAAAAATGCTGAGAGAGGTTCTGTGGCGCAGTTTAGGACTGTGCTTGGGAGGCTGTACCTTGTGGCTGTGTGTGCGCTGGGTGGGTGGAGTACCTGCTTCCGTGGGCAGGGAGATGCCCTCCTTGTAGCTGGGCCTAAGGAGAGGGTGTGTGGCTAAGGGGCTGAAACTAGGGTGCTGGGGTGCTGCAGCACCCCATAGCTTGAAGACAAGCCACTCCACCCTCAAAGACCCATGGTGCACACTAATTTCTGTGATTCTAAGTGATCCTGCATGACCAGGAGAAGAGCTGACTAGACCCATGCAGTATGCAGCTTTAGATGAAAGGCAGTTAATGGCAACTGTTTTTAAGACAGAAAGCTGGAGGTCCCTGATGAGACATTTTCTTCACAATAGCTGAGTTAATGCTACTTTAATGCAGAGCAAAGACTTTTCCAGGTGCTAACTATAATTGAGTCAGCAATATTTCTAATTGGCTAGCATAAGCATATCACGCTTTGAGTTTCCATGCAGCTATGCGCTGCCAATGACAGCACTTGCTACCAGTATTGATAACTGTTTGGCTATGCCCCTGCATTCTCCCCCCCCAAACAATTATATGGAGTGATCATATTTTCTTTTTAGCCTCAACTGTAAGCACTGAGATTATTATCTTGCACGGTTACATAATTGATGCACATGTGTACCTGGAAAGTACATGTGTGGTATACTGGGGAAAGGACTTGAGCATATGTACCTGAAGTACAGTACTGTATATGTGTATGTAAAAAGGCTATGGCAGCAGGGCACTGAATATTCCCACAATTGGTCTCAGTTTTATATGGTTAAGTCTCTGTATTTCAGCCAGTGAGTTAAGGCACAGAAGAAGCTGCAGACAGCTGATGGAATTGAGAAGGGGGAGAAGGCCTTCTTTTGTTATGTAAGCGAGAAAAGGGACAAGAAGGAGGGGATTGTTAGGCTTAAGAAAGGAGGGGAGTGGTGGGAAGATAATGGGGGAAAAGTAGAGATACTAAATGAATACTTCCATTCTGTCTTCACCTGGGAGAGGCACACAGATGAAATGACAGTGGAGGACAGAGTGAGGGGAGGGGCTGGTAGCATTGAAGATGGAGAAATCACCAGGCCCAGACAGTATGCATCCAATGGTACTAAGGGAACTGGCTGTGGAGCTTGCAGGGCCACTGGAAGGCCTGTCTAATAGTTCACTGGAGGGTGTTGTACCACAGGACTGGATAACAGCACATGTGGTGCCCCTCCACAAAAGTGGTCTCAAATATGACCCAGGGTATTACAGACCAGTCAGTCAAACCTCAGTTGTGTGCAAGCTTCTGGAGACCATACTTAAAGAAAGATCAATAGAATATCTAGTGGAGCAGGTCTGCAGGTCTCCAGGATGCGAGGCAGCATGGGTTCATGGGGTGGATCATGTCAAACAAATCTGACTGTCTTCTTTGACTGGGTCACTAAGACAGTAAACAGGGACCAAGAAGTAGACATCCTGTATTTGGATTTCAGCACAGCCTTTGATTTTGTGCCCCACAAAAGGCTGATCACTTCATTTTCATTTCATTATTCATTTGTATTAGGGGTTAAACCATTGAGCAAGCTCAATTGAAATGGTGACCCATGGTAAACAATTTACAAACAATAAAGACTTAATACAACACATTTAACAATACATTATAAGGAACAACAATCATACACAATAAAACCATTCAACAGTCATAAAGTTAACCACAGCAACGTTTAATCTGACTAGTAATATTATCTAAAAAACATTGTTTTATTGCATTTATTGAGAAGGGGTTGATGTTAAACAATTGGAACTTGTGTGGTAAATTATTCCAATAAAAGGGTACTATTTGACTATAGAAATGCATTGACCTTTGTGTTTTGGCTATAGGAATAGTTAATTCACAGTAATCTGAATCCCTGAGATATGAGTTTACCTTCATTTCCTGCAATTTAACTACCAAATAATCTGAAACTTTATACAATCTACTTTCTTATTTATTTATTTATTTATTTATTTATTTATTTATGACAATTTCGGATAACATCTTTGAGCAAACAGTGCTCTTTTACAAAGGTTCCACGTCATGGACAATGGACAAGTATAGACAAGAACAGGCTGGTAGATAACAGTTAATGCAATTACAGTACATGAGCTGCCAGTGGTTTTGTCCGATAAGAGAAGATAATAGAATTAATAACAGGTAAAACATTACAGAATGCATGAGCTGCCAAAGGCTTTGTCAGGATCAACGTGGATGGAAATAATGGTGCAATATCACCAGACATTGTACAAAGAGAGCCTGGGTCAGTTACAATTGAAACGGTGATCTGACAAGTGCATGAGAGGGCCAGAGGTAGTTGGTGAGAAGGCAAGGTAGTAGAGGACAGGCAAGAACCGAGGGGGTGGGGGATTGGAGGGATAAGGTAGGAGGTGAAGGAGAGGAGTAGGTGGTGACAGAGGGGAGGGGAGAAGGGATGGGAGATGTACGTGGGGGTAACAGGATGGGGTGGGGGAGGAGATAAGAGTTAGGATGGGCACGAAGGAGAAAGGAGAGAGAAATGAGAACTAGAAGGGAGTTAAGGAGGGCTAGGGAAGAAAGGAGAGAGAGAATATGGACAGCTAGGAGGTGCAGTGGGTAATAGGTGATGGGGACAAGGATGTGAGAGGCAATGGAGAGAGGAGGATTGAAATCTAGGGGGCAAGGGAGGAGGCTGAGGTAGCTGACGTGAGATAGTGGAAAGAGTTAATAGGGAAGGAGTGGGGTGTCAGGAGAGTGCATAAGTAATGGAGAGGCTAGGAGGGTGAGCAGGGAATTTTAAGTGTAGCAGTCACAGTAAGCACTGGCCACCAAGTGCAGTCATAGAGTGTGATTAAAGGAGCTGGGATTTGGTGCATTGGTAATATCCACTGGGAGTGAGCTGAACCAGTTAGAGGACCTAACTTTGTAAGAGCGCTGCCCTTGGTTTTGTAGGCTAAGAGAAATTTATGTTGATGATGTTTATCTGTAAGGGAAATCCACCTTAAACATTTATACATACTTGAATGATGAGTCTATTTTGAACATTTCAAGATCAGCCTTGCCTATCAATTATACAGAGTATCTAATTTCTCTAATTTCTGTAGTTTACTTTTGTTTTCATAGTTGTACAAAACATTACCATAATCGAATAAAGGAAAAAGCTGAGTTTTAACTATTTTTTGTACAGTATGACTACCCAAACAGTTTTGGTTGTGGTACTAAAGTCCCACTCCCCTGTCAGTCTGTGTGACAAGTTTGTCTATATGAACACTGCCAGTGCCCACAGAGTCCATCCAATATCCTAAATACTTATAGGCATCTACAGTACCTGTTCCAAATGTGCCCCTTCAGCAGCTAGAATGGTCAGGTCTCTGCCACTCTTAATTTTAGTTGTGGTTCCAAACAACATGCACTTAGTTTTACCTGTGTTCATTTTAAGTTTAGATCTTCCAAAATAGGTCTGGACTCGGGAGACCATTAAAACTAATCTAGTTTACTTTGAACTTCAGACAATAACAATGCAGCAACGTAGAGTATTGTATCATCTGCATATAAATGATATGCAAAAAAATAAACAAGAATGGTCCTAGGACCGATCCCTGTGAAATTCCTCGGACTACTGACAATGGTGTACATTCCATGCCATTTATAGCAGTTAATTGCTTCCTGGATTGGAAATATGAACAAAACCATTTCAGAGTTACTCTAGTAACCCATATTTTTGCTAGCCTGTGTAGAAGGATTTGGTGGTCAACCATGTCGAAGGCATTCAAGAGGTCAACAAGGATGGCTCCGGTCAACTGTTCTAAGTCCATAGCTTTGTTGACTTCATCCAAGACCCTTGCCATGGAGACCACTGTACCATGAGTTTTTTGGAATCCTGACTGATATTTATCAAGATGATTGTTTTTATGTAAAAAATTGGTTAGCTGCCTAGTCAGTAGCCTTTCAAATACCTTTGAGACTTGAGACAGTAGGGATATAGGGCTGTAGTTGGTTAACTGACCAGGGCTGCCCCCCTTAAAAATGGGGACAACCCTAGCCAGCTTCTATTCCTGCAGGACCACCGCCTCAGACAAAGAACAACTGAACAAATAAGTAAGTGGTTCAGCAATCTGGAGTGCAGAGTATTTTAAAGATGAAGATGTTCATCTGTGTGGTCCACTAATATGTTTGGTTTTTCAGTTCCAGCAAGAAATCCATAACTTCATATACATCTTTCATTCTAAATATGAAAGATGGGGCCTCTTCCTCTCCTGCCTGGACTCTACGGATAACTAGGTAAGGGTCAGAGTTGCCAAAAAAGTTCTCAGCCTCTAAAAAGTACTTATTAAATTTATCAGTTGCAGACTCCCCAACAAAGCTACCCGTTGTCTCAAAAAGATGTGAATTAGTCATTTTTTTGATCGGCCATTTATTTCTTTTATTATGGACCAAACATTTGGGGTTACCTGCCGCATCATCGATTTTTTAAATATAAAATGCTCTTTTGGCATCTCTGATTGAGGTTACATATGCATTTCTTAACTTCCTGTAAATTCCCAAGTCTTTGGGCAACCTCGTCTTTTGTGCACTAACTCATGCTAGATTTTTAGCCTTTTTTAAAGTGAGGTGGTAAACCAGAGGACATATTTATATTTAATATTCTGTGTTTTGACTGGCAGATGCAGGTTAGGCATCTTCATTAATTCCAATACAAAGTTGGCTTAACTCAGGGTTGGGGGAAGAGGACCAGATGGGTTTAAAACTGGCTGAGGGACAGGCCTCAGAGGGTGGTTGTGGGGGGGGAGGTTATCTGGCACCAGAGAGGTCACCAGTGAGGTCCTGCAGGGCCCAGTCAGTGCTGGAGTGGCTGTTGTTCAATGTCTTCATCAATGACATTGGGGATGGCATTAAGAGCAAAACGTGTCTATTCACAGATGACACCAAGCTCTGCGGGAAAGTGGCCATAGCTGAAGGGATACAGGACCTGTATCTCAGCATTCACAACTGCAACAGCCATGGTTGTGAAGGAAACACAGCACTTTTGAGCCTGCTTAGAAACATTGGAAAACTAAGCCAGGGCTGTGAATTTCTGGATTATGGGGCTGCCTGAGGACACTGAGAAGGATCACCCTCTAATGTTTGAGAAGGACTGGCTCAAGGAAAAACTGTTTTACAGCTTTGGAATGTATTTTGAACTCTTCTTCATTTTTTATGGGATTCAGAGTAACACCATGGGACATTTTGTTTCTATCATTCGGTTCCAGACCTTCACCAATAGACCTTTGTCCTCAGTGTCTTTTACGCTGTAACTGGTGATTGTATATGTCAAGCTCTTTTTGAAAAGAAGACCTTTGTGGTTTTAACATAACTTACATTACACTTCCTAAAATATGTTCATAGATCAGTGTTACAACCCCTGTAAACTGTTTTACGTTTGGGTTTTCTGGGGTTATCTGTTTTTCCCTGTGTAATAGTTTGGGGGAATTGGGATTTGCCTATTTATGTACTTAAGCTGTTTTTTATCTTTAGGCTGAATGCATGACAATACTTTTTGTCCCTCTGGGATAAGTACTCAGTTGGATTATCCTAATATGGACTTTTTCACATCTCACTCACAGTGATGCTGCTCTTGGGCACAATGTCAGTAAAAATTGTTACTTTAGTGTGTGTCAAAATTACAAGGTTTCTCCCCTGAAAGGAAAGGAGAGGTCACGTGATGAGCTAGCCGAGTAGGACATTTCTCACACCGCTCTGAGGCCCGAACTTATTTTTAGAAAGTAAATCATTTCAGGACCAGCTATTCTTAGCTAAATTAACTTTCCCTCGAGTGGTGGAACGTTAGTGAAGCAGTTCAGAGGTGCTACTGCAACAAAACAGGGGAAATTTATCGGACCGAAGCTACGGTCCATGAAGGGCTCTTGCGAACAGCGCTTAGCTGCGACTAGAGTTATTATGGAGCCCGAGACAATAGAGCCTCTGTCGGCGAGAACTCCAGCTCTTAAGTGCCCAAAACCCCACTCACCTACCCCCAATGATCGGGAAGAAGAGGAAGAAGAGCGAGGGGGGGCTGCACCAAATAATGAAGACATACAGGAGATTAAACACTTACTTCAGGGGCTGGTGGTAGATTTTGCAGCCTTTAAACCTACACTGCAGTCATTAGCACAGAGGATGGGAGATGCTGAAGCCCGAATTTCTTCACAAGAAAGGAAAGTTTCTGTAGTGGAACAAGAGTTGGTGGTGGTCAGAAAACAAGTCAAGAAGTTGGAAGAAAGGCTCGAGGATCAAGAATCAAGGAGCCGGCGAAATAATTTGATCCTGGCAGGGCTTCCTGAAAAAGCAGAAGGCTCAGACTGTGTTCTGTTCTTGCAAGACATGCTGCTTGAGCTCTTTGGCCCCTCGCCATATGGAGAGTCCTATAATCTAGAGAGAGCACACAGGGCCTTGAGAGAGATGCCACCACCGGGAGCAAGACCCCAAGTAATCATAATGTGGTTCCTCAAATATAAAGAAAAAATGTTTGTACTGGCCTCAGCACGGCAAAAGAAAACAATGCAGTGGAATGGCGCCACCTTGTGGATGTTTCAAGACCAAACACCTTCCGTGAGAATCAAACAGAAGGAGTATGTGGACATTAAAAAGAAGCTATATCTGGCCGGTATCAAATTTCGACTCCAGTTTCCTGCTACCCTGGTGGTCTAGCTACAAGCGGGGGAGAAGAGATATCTCACAGCCAATGATGCACTGGAAGGGCTACAAGTGGAGCTCCCAGATCTATTCAGAACACCGACCTGAGATGCCTGAGGCGACTAGGAGAGATGCCGAGAGTCTCTGTGGGCTGGGACTATTATAATTCTAATTTGTTAATTTTAAACTGGTTGAAATTACTTTTAAGGGGGCAGAACTTAAAGCTTTAATTGGCTGGTTTCAGATACTAGTCTTGAGATAAGGGGCATAAGAATGGTTATGGACGACCATGGGCTTAACAAAAGAAGCCGAAGAGAGGGGTATTTTGGGTAATCTTATGTGGTTATTTCATGTTATTATCTGATGCTGTACCTGGGGGTTAGAATTGTGAGGGTGGCTCTTCTTTCCGGGAAGTGTCCCCCCTTTTTTTTCTCTCTCTCTTCTCTTCAAGATATCTCTGTAGGATGGTGTTGGTCCTATAATCTCTCTGTTGGGGCCCTAGGGTACTAGGGGCCAGGATCTGAGCCAGGGTTACATTGCCACGACTGAGTGACATTGGCTCTAGGTTGGGAGGTGGTCATTAACTTCAGAGGTGGTTCAACCATGTTGCTAGGGTAACGACTACTGGTTGAGGGGGTGAGGTAGGGATGAGGAGATAAAATCCGGGGTTAAGTGGACAGATACAGATGTAAATCTTAACTTGGGAGTACTATAGATGAGAAGATCATTTAATCAATCACAGTTATTAATGGGTTAAGCCAGGGCTGGGATTACTGTGGTTCACAAGGTGCAGAGAACTGGAAAGGTTATCACTGAATGCCCAGCCAGATGTTACGAGTAGAGTGAAGGTAGGAGACTGACCACCTGAAGGCTCAAAGGGAAGGGGTTCAATGATAGGGCGAATAGAGTAATGGTTTAGCAATAAGCTCGTGGTGATCCTTAAGAAGTCCTGCTGAAGGGAATGATAGGGAGGGCTGGGGAGCAGCGGGTGAGGGAGCTCATCAATGACCCGTGAACAAGGGAGTGAGCGATCTAGGGATCGGGGGCAGGGGATTGGGGGGAAGGATTGGGGTTTGGGAAGGAGAGAGAGTCCCTTAGGATAAAAGTAAAAGAGGCAGGCTCAGATAGGGTAGTGAGAGTCAATTGCCCCAAAATATGTCCATGGCTCTATCTATGGCGAAGGTTAGACTGATTTCCTAGAATGTTAATGGGCTCAGGGGTAGATGTAAAAAATTGGTAATCCTGAGACACCTGGATCAGATAGGTGCTCATTTGGTGACCCTACAAGAAACACACTTGTTAACAGAAGAGCTGAATAGCCTCAAGCGATCATGGGTGGGACAGGTTTTCGGGGTGGGCAAAGAAAGGGCATCAGGAGGGGTAGCGATCTTAATTAGGAAATCTTGTAGGTTTAGTGTTGAACAGGTGGTTACCAGAGAAGATGGTAGAGGGATTTACATTTCAGGCCTGCTATATGGCAGGGTCACTTCGGTGGCCTCCATATATGGTCCGACACCCCACAAGGTGGAGTTTTTTGCTTTGATAGAGAGGGATATAGTGGGTCTCCCGGGGTGCGCCCTTATCTTGACAGGAGATTGGAATGCTTATGTGGACAACGGTAGGGATAGGATCCCACCGGGGAGAGGCCCATTAACTAAGGCTCAACAGGCCCTGGAGAAGTTCATGGAGGATTCGGCCCTGCTGGATCCGGTACATACTCATACCGATGGGAGTAGGACCATGACATTTTACTCATCAGTACACAAGACCTAATCTCGCATTGATTTTTTTCTGGTGAATAGGAAAATGCTTACCGGGATTAGCGGTCTGACTACGGAAGGCAGAATCTTCTCAGATCATTCCCCAGTTTCACTAGTTTGGGAACCAAAAGTGGGCCCACCTAGACCCCTTTGTTGGAGGCTGAGTGATTTGTTGCTGACTGAAGCTGCGACTAAAGATAAGCTTGAGGGAGCCTTGCTGGATATTATCCAGCAACAACTACCCACGATGATAGATAGGAAACTGGCATGGCCAGCCTGCAAAGTACTTTTTGCAGGGGTGGCTCAGGAATTGTCAGCTTTGAATAATAGGCAGAGGAGGGCAAAAGAGGACTTCATTTTAGGAGCTATTAGTTATTTGACACCATTAGAGGGGTCCTCAGAGGAAGTTGATGGGGAATTTAGAGGTCTGAGGACCTTCATTCATGCTGTGTTACCTATCCTTCAGGAATTCTACAATACTATAAAGCAGGAAGGAGTACCCCACTCCCCTCTCTACCAGGCTTATATCACATTAATACCCAAAGTGGGCAAGCCTAAGGATGAACCAGCGAGCTACAGGCCCATTGCTTTGATGAACCAAGATATTAAGATTCTCACTAAAATATTGGCCAATAGAATTTGGCGGATAGCACCCGATATACTTAGTCAGGAGCAAGTGGGGTTCATGCCAGGGAGGGGGGCTCATGACGCCTTGAGGAAGCTTCACCATATCCTGAGTTATGCAGTGGACTCTCAAATCCCTGCAGCCTTAATATCACTTGACGCTGAGAAGGCCTTTGATAGAGTCTCGCATCCCTTCCTTTTTGCCACGATGGAGAAGATGGGTTTCCCCTGAGGGCCTTCTGAAGCGTATTAAAAATCTATATGCTGCCCTGACGGCAAGAGTCCTGTGCAATGGGTACATCTCACAGGAAATACACTTAGAAAATGGGACACGCCAAGGATGCCCTCTATCCCCGATATTGTTTAATATCTATTTAGAACCTCTGCTGAGAGTTATAAATGGGGATAAATGGATAAAGGGGATAGATATAATGGGGAAGGAACTTACATTTTCAGTGTTTGCAGACTATATGCTTCTGCATTTAAGAGACCCAGCAAAGAGATTTGAGAGGGTGAGGGAATTAACTAAGCGATTTTTTAAAGTATCAAACTTTAAATTAAACTTGGCTAAGACTCAGATTTTACCCTTGATGCCACATGTATACAGGGCGGATTTCTCCCATTTACAAACCCAGTGGATGCCAGATAAAATGAAATATTTGGGTATACGAGTCACGAGGAACTTTGAGCTGGGGGCCGAAACAAACATAGACACGACAATCTCGGATATTAAGGGGGATTTAATAAGATGGAATAAGTTGCCCCTAAACTTCATGGCCAGGCTTGGGCTTATCAAAATGAATCTGCTTCCGAGGCTTTTATACCCGATTTACTTGGCTCCATATAGTATCCCTAAAAAATGGTTTGGGCTGATCAAGAAGCTCCTGTCAGATTTTTATGGGATGGTAAACCACCTAGGAAAAAATATAATGATTTACGACTCCCTCCGGGCCTGGAAGGAATCAAGTTGCCAGACCTTTACCTGTACTGTATTGTAGGCTAGCTGGGCTTGTTGGCCTGGTGGGGTAAGAGGGGGACAGGAGACGGCTATGTTCCTGAATGGCTTCTTTTAGAGACCGAGACATTGAGAGATGCAGGCCTCTCCCCAGAGGCAGCCTTGTATGCTAATATATGTGCCCACGCCAAACAGAAGGTGGGAAGCCCAATTTGGAAGATGGTAGAAGCCTGGTGGTCATTTTTGACTATGATCCCGAAAAAAGAACAAATGAGGGCCCAAGAGCAGCCATTTATGGGTAACCCCAATTTAACAATAGGCAACAAGGTGATCAAAGGGAAGTGGGCTAATTGGGTCGCGGGCATGTCTCTTAATGAGGTCATTCAGGATAATGGGGTAGTCCTTTCAGAACAGTGTGGTAGAATGCCCTTTCTCCATAGATTGCAATTCACACAGATGCTTGAGGGGGTAATAAAGAAAATGGGGGGTCTAACAGATTGCTCTTTTAAGTGGGGTGAGTTGAGGGAAATCGACCCGAAGGCCAGAGTTCTGTCGCAGATCAACAGAATTCTGCTGGCCTATTTCAGGCTGAGTTCTCCTATAGCAGTGCCATACTGGGACAACAAATTGGCACCTAGAAATATTGACTGGGCCAGTGTCTGGAGGAGCGCTAAATATATAGTGATACCCAAATATAGGAGCATGCACTTTTTTTATTGCCTCTAATCTATACTTTACTCCTGTGAAACTGTGTGAAAGAGGCCTTAGACAGACAGACTTGTGTTTCAGGTGTGAATCAGAGAAGGGAGACCTTTTACATGTTCTATGGAGCTGTAACAGAATACGGCCCCTATGGGATGAGATAAAAAGGCAGATGGAGCCTCTGTTGGACTACTCTGAGCTTATAACCCCAGAGGGATTATTTTGGGGGACCTCTCGCAAATTGCAGGCGTTACTCCTAAATATCATATATCCCTGATGACTATGGTAATTAAAGCGCATGTGGTCCAACACTGGAAAGATGATCAATCTCATGGGTATGCACAATGGGTGGGTGACCTTATTGGAGCCCTATCTAGGATCAAGAGGCATTTATACCTAGAGGGGAGGAAGGGGCTATATCACAAAAGATGGGTGGTATTGGAGGCAATCTACTCCCAATAAGAGCCGTTTGGCTGGAAACAGGTCTGTCTGTTGGGCCGTGACTAGTGGTAGGTTGACTGGAATGAGATTATAGAGACGCTAAGGGACCTGAGGACCTTGTAATATTAGAAGGTAGATTGGTAGGATTTTGGGGACTAGCATAGTAGTAAGAATACTGGGTCTGCTATAAAGATGGGGATAGGGACTCTCTCTCTTTCCGGGGGGGCACAGAGAGGTGTTGCCTTTTGAGTTGGAACTAGTCTACAACACCATAAGGCTCAGGAATCCCGGACAGGCCCGGAGTGGCTGTATTAGGGTTAAGGGGAAATGGTTTGATCTGCAATGGGCCTGAGGGTGGCATTTCCATACATGAAGATGTGGCTGGATTTAAAGCTAGATTTGGTGGGGAAGGGGACATCATCAAGGTGCGTGTACATAGTTGTAATGTACATAGTTTTCACAGTCAGTTTTGGGCTGTGAGCCTGGGGTTCCAGGTTCTGTTTTATGTTTGTTTTTATATTGTATTAAAAAAACTAATAAAGAAGTGAACTGAAGGGAAAAAAACGGGAAAAAAAAGGTTTCTCCCCTATGTTGTACTAAAATATGGTGAATGCATCTTACCCTTTGATTAAGGAGCCTTTGTGCTTCCAGAGGTACATCACTGTCTTTGGACTATTTACCATGTATGAATGTATCAATTGTTGTTACAATTGTAACATTTTATAAGAACAAAGTTTAAAAAAAATTCTAAATTGCAGTACCTAAGTGGATCATAAAATTATACTCTACTTTTCAAATTGTTTGCTCCAAACGTTTTATGGTAAGCATGTTGTAAACACTGTAGCAAGGACTGTGGTTACAGCATTTTTATTTAAACACAAATTGATGCTGTTGTCTTCGTTTTATTTACATGGTTTGGGGGTCCAGCTGAAATGTAGGGGGAGTATCCAGCTGTAGGAGGATCGGAGATACAAGCGCTGAACACTGTGGAAACTTGTGCCAGTTAAATTTATGTAATTTTCTGCCTGGAGTCAGGAGTAGGGAAGACATAAAATTGTGTTTTATCTTCAATAAAATCTTCAAAACTCACCACAGAGCATCTAAAAACATAGAGCTTTTCGGGTCCTAGTGCCCCCAAACCCCCAGCCTCTATATATAAATCATTCACACTGTATTACAGTAATTTCTATGGGATGAATGGTTGATGGCACTGTTGGTCAGTTGCCCACCACAGTTGCAGCTGCACACTCTAAGGCCATCCAGAGTTTCTCACACTGCTAACTCCAGCCATTTTTTTTTCCTGGAGTCAGAGGTAGGGAAGACATAACAAAAAGTGTGTTTTATCTTCAGTAAAAGCCCCAAAACTCACCAGAGAGCATCTAAACCCCCAGAGATTCTGGGGCCTAGTGGCCCCCAGACCCCCATCATGTGTTCCAGCTGAAAGGGTTTTCAGCACCCCTACTATAAAAACTGTTCCAGTGCTCCAGGGGGTGAGAGGTAATGATAGTTACCAAGCAAGAAAGGGACCTCGAGGTAATCATATCTGATGATCTCATGGTAGCAAGGCAGTGTGATGAGGCAGTAGGCAAGGCTAGTGGGATGCTAGGGTGCATAGGGAGGGCCAGGGATTCCTAGCAGAAGAAGAGGGATGGTGTTGCCACTGTATTACTCACTAGTGAGACCCCACCTGGAGTACTGTGTGCAGTTCTGGAGCCCAAACCTCTGCAAGAACATTGACAGGGTGGAAGCAGTCCAGAGGAGGGCAACTGGAATCGTGTGTGGGTTGCATGAGAAGCCATATGAGGAGAGGCAGCAGGAACTCAGAATTACTCCATGTAGGAGATGAGTGCGAGAGGGAACATACTTGAAACCTATAAGTACCTCACTGGGTTGAACATTGTGCAGGTGGGAGTCTTTTTCAGAGGAGGAAAGGCATCAGAACATCGGGTCATGCAATAAAGTTAGGAGAGTTTAAGAGATGTGAGGAAATACTTCTTCAATGAAAGGTTGGTGGATGCCTGGAACAGCCTGCCAGAAGAGATGGTGGGGCTGAAAAATGTGTGGATCTTCAGGCATCCATGGGAAACGTGCACAGGTATAATATGCAGAGCAAAGGGAGGCGGGAGTCATGCCAGAGACCATATAGGGTCTGAGGTGTTGGAATAGGCAGGGAAAAATAGGGTTGACTGGATGGGCCAACTGGTCCTTTTCTACTGTCAAATTCAATGTTACTGTGTTTCAAATGTAATCTGAACATGGCTTGCAAAGTGTTGGTGAAGCATCCTACCAGCTGGGTAACAGTTCTCCCTGATATGTTCCTCCCTGTGGTGGATGACTGCCACTCCATACATCCCCAGTGTTATATTCAGATCAAATCAAATCAAACTTTATTTTTAAAAGGTGCCTTTCCATAGATCAAGTCACCTGTACATTGTTAAAACCCCATTAAAATACAGCACAATAAACCACAATAATTTAAATCAACTAATAAAATTCAGTGCAATAAACAGTTTCCATGAAATCCATATCTTAATAAACAACTTATGAGAATAAGCAGGATCTGGACATGCCAGGCTAAATAAATACATTTTGAGTTCTGTTTTGAAACTCTGGACAATTAGGTACTCTTGTACCAGATAAGGTAGAGAATTCCACTGGGTAGGGGCTGCAAATGCAAAAGACCAGGCCCCAGATGTTTTCAATCAGACCTTGGGAATCTCTAGCAATCCTTCATCAATGGAGAGGAGTGGGAAGAAGGAGAGGAAAGGGTGAAGGAGATCTTGTAAGTAGTGGGGTCCTTGCCCATGTAGGACTTTATAGGTCAGCAATACGACCTTGAAAGTGATCCGCTACTGTACTGGCAACCAGTGCAGTCCGAGGAGCACAGGTGTAATATGACTGGCACTTACCTGCCATCAGCATTCTGCACCAGCTGCAGATGGTGGATATCAACCCCCAGTAGCCCTAGGTAAAGAGCATTGCAGTAGTCCAGGCTAAAGGGCATGAAAGCGTGGACCAATGTTAGAAGATCATCGGGAGGAACCAGGTGTTTCACCCAGGTAATAGTCTTTAGATGGTAAAATGAGGACTTGACCACGGCTGACACCTGTGGTTTAAGGGTCAAGCTGTTGTCAAAAATAATGCCCAGACTCCATACCTGGCCTCAGGGAGTCAACTGAACACCCCCACGCCAAAGCCCAGAGGGTTGTCCAGATGACAGACCCACCTCATGATGACCCAGGTCCACAATCAACACCTCAGTCTTAGCCAGGTTCAACCATAGCCAGCTGGCACTCATCCAGTCCTGAATCTCACAGAGGCAGTTGTTAAAGACCGAGGGGATCCCATCCTGTTCGGGCACAAAGGACATGTACAACTGAATATCATCTGCACTGCAGTAAAATCTCAAGCCATACTGCCTAATAATGTCTCCCAGCAGCAGCATATACACTGCAAACAATATGGGTGACAATATGGAGCCCTGCAGTACCCTGCAGGATAGGGAGAGAGGGGCTGAAGAATAGATTCCAGATACCACTCTCTAAGTCCTACCCTCGAGGAATGATCGAAACCATCTGAGGACCGTCCCAGATAGTCTACAGAAAGGTGCTCCAATAGCACACCATGGTCCACAGTGTCAAATGCTGCCAAGAGATCAAGAAGAACCAATATGGAATGAGACTTCTGATCTCTCGCTATAAGGAGATCGTTCAGCACCCAAACCAGGTCCGTTTTGGTACTATGCTTCTTCCTGAAACCAGACTGTGATCCCAGTGCTCTTCACTAAGGCAACCAGTAATGGACACAGTAATGCTGCTTACTGCACCACCACCCTCCACAGAGGAGAGCAGTCCATTGGAAGATGCATCCTCCTGCCCCCTACTGACACTCAGACATCCCGAGCTCATGCCAGAACTCTGGTCTTCAGTGCCATGAGTGCAAGAACTAACACTGCAATGGCAAGCCATCAACATCACAGTGTTGGAGTATGGGAATGATTTCAGTGCATGAATCACAAGATACCTGAAGCAAGTCACCCAGTGCATGCAGCACTGATTGGTACATGTGAAGGGCATTTTTAGGTTCCAGATTATACAGTAACTCAGTAAGGTGATTTTAGCCAATCAGCACATAGAGCCACTGTACCTTTTATCCTATGTACAGTGTGCTCTTGTTTGGGAGCATTACAGGAGACAGCTCCACTTCAGTGCCAGGGGGAGGATGGCATAAGTAAATAAAAAAAAAAATCTCTAAACCTATTACAAGTCACTGAAGCTACACATAAGTAAATTAAAAAAACAATTCTCTCAGCCCTGTGGTGCTGAGGGTTGCGGTGCTGGATGCCTCATGCCACGCTGGTGACCCCGGTTTGGGAACGGACTCAGATCATTGGGGAGCTGGCATGGGGGGAAGGGTCAGAGCAGAACTGAGCAGCCGGAAGGCAGCTCTCCTCTCCGGGGGGTGGTCACCGCCCCCACCATAGTCCCACTGCCACTGGATGGAGCCCCAGTGGTCAGCACTGGTGGTGGGGTCAACACGCAGCTGGTGGGTACCTCAAGATGTGGCGTACATGCGCTTCCATGTGCATGCACGTATCTGAGGTGGGGGCTGGGTTATGGGGAGAAAACGGAAAAACACCACAGATTACATATAGAAAAAAAAACTCTTTTCTAAACCTATTAAAAGTCACTCAAGCTAAACTCAAGTGGTTTATAAGTTAATAGGGCCACTGAAAGGTATCTCCTATGGTATAAGAGGCATCTCTCGTGAGGTCTGGGCAGCCAGAACCACTCAGCTTTTCTCTTGATCCTTTTGCCTATACCTCATGCTCGGTGTCTCTTATACCATAATAGATACCCTTGGAGACCCTATTAACTTATACAGTATGTGTTGTCAGAAACTCAGGTTCTATATCTTTTGCAATATGCCAAACAACAAAGTAATGTTCAGCAGTCGTCAGAGGTTCCCAGATTCTTTTATTTATTGATGGATGTCAATCTATCACAATACAGTCTACATAAATGCCATTTTTCAACAAGAATTTCAGGTTTTTTTTAATCCTTTGGGCTCCATATGGTATGAGCCATACACCTCAATACTCTGAAGTGCATCAGCACTAACATTTTAGTCTTTCAGTACATTTATTGCTTCATACCTAATTATCTTGTGCTGTAAAATGTTATTAAAAGTTACTGGTCTTTTTGTTTTACTTGCACAAGTTGAACAGTTAAAACTTTATTACGGGACAGATTCACCAGCGAGTAACTGCCATACTTTGCAGATTGTCCTAGACTGTCTGCCATCCATCACTGCCCACCTTCATATGAAAATCAGACAACTTTATTTCTGCAATCAACTGCTCTTGATGCCATTTCCACACATTATGAACAGCAGGGAAAAGGTAGAGGAGCTAATGCTTGAAAAATGTTGATTCATTTAGCCCTGCACAGTTGGAGTGTTGAAAAAGTCTAAGAGCCTTCTTTGGTAGTGATCCAGAAAATAGAACTGAAGCAGAAAGTTGAAGGTTTCCAGCTGGTATATCATCCATCAAGGGTTGGCTTCTCCATATGTACCCAGACATGCAATCTAGACAACTCTGCTTAATTGCTATCATGGTGGTACTGAGTTCATAGTGTGTTTGTAACATTTATAGACTGACATTTCCAGCAAAGACGGAAAAGGTCAAGCAGTTTTGACTGAAAAAACAATGTATTTTCATTGCTTGAAAGTAGAGTTGATCCCTTCAAAACTACTGAAAGAAACAAAGGTGGAGAAATTGTATTGCTGAGATAATGCAGATTGACATTATTCACTTTGTGCAACTAGACTCACTGAGCAAATGTCGAGCAATGAGATTGTAACGTGGAGATAACGCATGTCATATCATTGACCCACACTGTATAGCAGACTATGATTTCTGATTTCAGTCCCCTCCAGACTAATCTGATCAGTTTCTTTGGGTAACCATGACAGTAGACAGGGTCCAAACGGTAGACATCATGGGCTTGATTTTTAATTGGCCACTAGATCAGCACAAGTGAGCTGATCCATGGCTGTGGCAAACTCCAGGTGCATCAGGGACCCTGCACCCTATTCTAGAAAAAATTGGGTTCCTGCACCAAAGTCTCAAGAGTTGCCATTGTATTGTGGCAAACCTTTGGCACAGCAGAGGGGTTTGACAGCGGATCCCATCAAGGCCCCCCTCCAGCCCAGTGCAACACTGGTGCAGCCGTGAAGTTGTGTGAGGGGAAAGATGCCTGAAAGGTTGGGACCATGGGCAGAGGGACCAGTGTGGGTGCTATAGTGGGCGATGGGGGAACGGCAGCAGTGGCAGGGTTCAGAGGTGGCATCCAGTGGAGGTGCCATGGGCAGTGGGATAGATCCACTAGACCTAGGTGCACTGAGGTAGGCACAGATGGATCCTTTCCCAGACTTCTAGGTGGTGACAATCCTGGCACCTGCCGCATACGTAACACAGTCCCTGACAGTGCAGTTGGGTAACAGTCTGTCTCCATGCTGTGGGCTACTTAGCAGGGGAATGTTGTGGTGCTCGGTGGACATCACTGTCCACTGACTTCACCTTGTAAACTGCAACCAATGCTACCTGCCACATGCCGGGGGACTATGTCAACTATGGGGCAGGTGCCAGGGCTGTTGCCACCTGCGGGTCCAGGACAGGGTTTGTCTATGTCTACCTCAGTGTA
Source organism: Neoceratodus forsteri (assembly GCA_016271365.2). NCBI lineage: Eukaryota > Metazoa > Chordata > Ceratodontiformes > Ceratodontidae > Neoceratodus > Neoceratodus forsteri. Next base: position 94,113,799 of record CM028136.1, read on the forward strand.
CCTGGGCTTAGTGGTTCTGTCCCACTGGCCATGGCATCTCCACTGGTTGCCCCTCTTAACTCTGCCAGTACCTCTGTTCCCCCCTCACCCACTATGGTACCCCCACTGGTCCCTCTGCCCCCAGTCCTGACTTTGCCGCCCACCCCCATTAACCTCACTTTAGCCCCTGGTGCAAGTCCCTTAGACCAGCTCATGGCTGGTTTAATTTTAGCCCCCTCACACAACCCTGGTGGGGCTTCTAAAATCCCAAATAAGGGGTTGGTGCTGCCCTGTCATGGCCCAAGCCCCCTTGTGACCTGGCACACCACCTCTGCTGGCACAAGGGTGGCAGGGGGTCCAGCATAAGGCATCCAAATTTTGATGCAGCCTGCATTTGAAAATCAGGATTGCTGTAACATTTGGTGCAAGGTGCCACTTGCATTCATTCCTTTTGTTGCAGGCACCTTGCACCAAATGCCACCTTTTGAAAACTGAGCCCATGTATCTGGATTTCAGTAAGGCCTTTAACTCTGCTCCCCACAGAACATTAATCAGGAAACTGGAAGACATGGGGGTGGGTGGGAAACCTAGTTAGGTGGGTTAGAAACTGGCTGCAGGACAGAAATTAAAAGGTGTTGGTTGGGGGGGGGCTAAGTTATCGGAGGCTATGCCAGTCACTAATAGGGTCCTACAGTGCTCAGTGCTTGGTCATAGAAACTTAGAAACATAGACTTTGATGGCAGATAAGGACCACTTGGCCCACCTAGTCTGATCATTTCCCTACCTATTCGATAAGCTGCAGATCCTAGTGAACCAGCAGCCTACTTCCTCCTTACTCCCTATCTACCCCCCACTATAATTGCCTTATGTTGGTTCCATGCATACTTGAATTCCCCCACTGTTTTTGACTCCACAACCTCCTCTGGAAGGCTGTTCCAGGCATCCGCCAGCCTCACCATGAAAAAATACTTCCTCACTTTGCCTTTGAAACATCCCCCCCATTATCTTCAAATTGTGCCCCCTTGTTCTTGCGCATCTCTTTTCTGAAAGATGCTACCCTCTTGGACTTCGTTGATTCCCTTGAGGTATTTTAAGGTTTCTATCATGTCCCCCCTTCCTTCTTTCCTGAAGGGTATACATATTAAGCTCTTTTAGTCTCTCTCTCTTCGTACGGCTTCTGGTGCAGACTCTGCACCATTTTAGTTGCCCTTCTCTGGACTGCCTCCATCCTGTCTCTGTCCTTGCAGAGATGGGGTCTCCAGAACTGCACACAGTACTCCAGATGGGGTCTCACCAACTGTCTGTACAGAGGGATAACTACTTCCTGCTTTCTACTGGTGACGCCTCTCCCTATGCATCCCAGAGTCCACCCAGCCCTCCATACTGTCTTCTCACATTGCTTGCCTACCTTAAGATCATCTGATATGAGTACCCCCAGGTCCCTTTCCATTTTCGTTTTTGTTAGTACCCCCCATTGTGTACTCTTCCACTGGATTTTTGTTTGCCAGATGCATTACTTTGCACTTTTGAAACTAAACAGCCATACTCTTTGACCACTGCTCCAATCTTCTCAAGTTCCTTTTCATTCTTTCCACCCCTCCTTGTGTATCAGCCCTGTTGCAGATCTTTGCGTCGTCTGCAAAGAGTCATACTTTTCCTTCCAGCCCCTCTGCAAAGTCACCTATAAAGACATTAAAGAATCGGTCCCAGTGCCGAACTCTGTGGTACCCCACTAGTAACTACCCTTTTTCCAGAGTGTGCTGTGTTTACTATTACCCTCCTGTGTCCTGTTGTCCAGCCAGTTTGTTACCCAGGCTACCACCCTGGAACCCACTCCCATGCTGGCTAACTTGTTTATTAATCTTTTGTGTGGTACTGTGTCAAATGCCTTGCTAAAGTCTAAGTAGGCCATATCTACAGTCCCTCCCTGCTCTACTGCTTTGGTCACCCAACCAAAGAAATCTTTTAATCTGACATGACCTTCCCGCTGTGAATCCATGCTGCCTTAGGTCCTGTGCCCCGCTGGCCTCTTAGTATTCGACAATTCTTTCTTTCAGAAGTGATTCTATCATTTTCTCCTACCACTGAGGTCAAACTAACAGGTCTGTAGTCTCCTGCCTCTGCCTTGTTCCAGTCCTCAGGTACCACACCATCCTCCCATGATCTGTTAAAAAGGGTAGTCAGTGGTGTCACTAGGTCTTTTTTTAGTTCTTTCAGAATTCTGGAGTGAATCCCATCAGGTCCCATTGCTTTGTCCACCTAGAGTTTTAAGAGTTATTTCAGGACCCTTTCTTTTGTGAATGGACTGGTATCGACCCCCCTGCCCAGAATGCTTCTATTGTTTGGTTTAGGTACCTCCCCCTTGTCTTCTTTTTTGAATACTGAGCAAAAGTATTTGCTCAGTATCTCTGTCTTTTCACTGTCACTCTCTGTCCACCTCCCTTCCTCTTTATTAAGCCTCACTATCACTCCCCTGGTCTTTCTGCACTCTCTAATGTATCTATAAAAGGTTTTTTCCCCCTTCTTAACTGAGCTGGCTATCCTTTCCTCAGTTTGGACCTCTGCAATCCTGACTGCCTAGCCCGCTTCCCTCTGTTTTAACTGGTATCGTTCTCTGTCCTGCTCCTTCTGTGATTCCTTATACTTTCTGAATGCTATCTTTTTTCTCCCTAACCTTCCTTGCCACTTCTTTTGAGAACCATAGTGGTTTTTTACTTCATTTTGTTTTCTTTATTCGATTCACACAAAGGCTTGTTGCCTCTATGATGGCAGTTTTAATTTTTTCCCATTGTTCTTCCATCCATCTTTTCTGCCCATTTTCTAGTGTATTCCTTAGGCACACCCCCATTTTGCCAAAGTCAGCCCTTCTAAAGTCCAGTACCCTCACTTTTGCATGGCTCGACTCCACGGTTATGTTTATCATGAACCATGCTGTGTGGTGGTCGCTTGTTCCCAAATGGCTACCCACTTCTAAATCTGTGATCCTCTCTTCATCTCTGTTTGAGAGTACCAGGTCTAAGACTGCTCCCTCCCGAGTGGGTTCCTGAACTAGCTGTCTGAGGCATGCCCCCTGTAGAGCAACGAGAATTATCCTACTCTTGGATGTGGCTGTAGTAAATGTGCTCCAGTTAACATCTGGCATATTCAAGTCCCCCATCAACATTCTCTCTCTTATTTCTGTGTGGTGTTGTTTAACATCTACATTATAATATTGCAGACAGGTTAAAGAGTAAAATATGCCTATTTGTGGATGATACAAAGCTCAATGGCAGAGTAGACACTGAAGAGGGATGAAGTGATCTTGAGAAGGACCTGGCTAAGAAAGAGAAATGGTCAGGCATTTGGTAACTGGGACTGAACACCTTAAAGTGTAACATAACGCACTAGAATCCGGAGACCAAGTACTCACTGGTGGTGTGCAGGTTGCTAGGTCAGAGGAGTAGAAGGACTTGGCAGTGATCCTCATAAGTAACCTGAAGCACTCAGCACACTACAAGAAAGCAGCAGCCAAAGCAAATTGGATGCTGCTCTGCATGGCCAGTGGTATAACCAGCAGAAAAGCAGAGGTAATTCTGCCCTATATGGATTTCTAGTATTGTCACACCTAGAGTGCAATGTGCAGTGTGCAGTATTGCAACCCTTACCTGAAGAGGGAAATCAATCTACTGGAAACAATTCAGAGAAGGGCAACCAAAATGATCCAGGGACAGCAGAATACAAGACAGACTCAGAGATCTCAACATGTACTCCCTAAATGACAGAAGACAGGAGGGTGACATGATCAAAATCTTCATGTACCCTAGCGGTTTCATAAAATTGAGCTGTGAAGGTCTCTTTAGCCTTAGTGGGAACAGTAACACTAGGGGGAACTGCCTCAATGCACTTTTACACAGAGATGGTGATAGCTAAGTGGACTGAGTTGTCAGAGGGAATGTCCTCCTTGAAAACAGTGGACAGCTTCAGGAGAGGTTGGGACTAAGCAAAGTGGAAAGTTTCAAGCAGTGGAGGGTGAGTCACAGGAAGGAAGGATTTCTTCGGTAAGGGAGGAGCAGGTAACATGGAGGGGGGGCTGATCTCTTAGTAGGCATTGAGGGGGTCTGCAAACTCAAGCAGGCATGATGGACCACAAGGCCTTTCTCTGTTGGCTTAATCATATTTTTGTATGTATGCTCATTTGTAGACAGTTGTTGACAGATGATATAGCATCCCAAGGACTGTTGTACTCTGCTGTGGAGGATGTACACATTGCATCACTATTTGTGTCCCACAAAGGATAGCCAGATAGATGCAGAGCAAGTGCATGTACTGTAGGATGGTTGTCTCAAAAACAGATAGCCAGACAGATGCAGAGTGGGTGCATGTACAGTAGGATGGTCATCCCACAAACAGCCAGATAGATGCAGCATGGGTGCATGAACTGTAGGATGGTCATCCCACAAACAGACAGATGCAGCATTGGTGCATGTACTGTAGGGTGGTCACACTTCATAATGTGAATTAACACCTTGATAGAAAAATTCAGATTTTTCATTCTGTGGAGCAGAACAACAACAACATGTCATTCAGTGACAATGAGGATACTATTGTGAGTGTGATCAGGATAACCATAATTATGAACTGGTAACCATAAATGGATGTCACTGATTGGCCGGGACGTTTTTGGAGCCGTGATGAAATCGAGCTACATCATCATGGCTTCAGAAAACCTCCAGCCACCAGCCTCCTTACCCGCAAGAAACCAGTCTGTAGGCACCAGGCAGCAAGACAGCCCCGCTGAAAGTGGGCTCGACAGCAGCAGCTCAGCACTCGCCTACTCGATTCCACTACCAGTTTTCGCAGCAGCAGTGCGCGATTCAATTTCTTCTCCTCGTAAACATGTCGCACAGCAGAGCCCCTTCCAGAACAATATAACTTCCCTCATGGCCAAACATCAGCAAGGCAGTGTCGCAAGACCAACAACGGCCAAATCATGTTTTCTCCCACAATAAAAAGATACCAAAAACCAGTTCATTTAAATGGCAATGAGCATGCCAATTGCAAACAAAGCCGAAGAGAAACGGCCATGTACCTGTTTTTTTGCACTAGTGTCCCATTTTAAGATACCTTCCTCACCTAACGGCAACACCACAACAGCGACTTGCAGGCAAACCGGCAGAAACAACGGCAGTGGGCAAAACCCCCCCCCAAAAAAATCACAATAAGATTGTCTATTTTACCTGAATGAAAAACACATGCAGGGACGATACAGTTCATATCCAGAAATAGTCCTTAGATGGACAGAGTTCACAGCTGCACCTCCTCCACTTACAGCAGTGCCACCTGCTGCCAGGAACCATTTTTTTTAAAAGATACTCCTCCAACACCACAATCAACTCATTTCCAAAAGGTTTTGAAAGTTCTTTTTTAATATTTTACTCATAAGACTTTGAAGCCAGTTCATAATAGCAATAAGTCACTCCAGGGTGTGGTATATCATGGGATATCGTCACTTCTCAGATGATTGGATGCACTCGGCCTGCAACCTCGTGCCCAACCACCCAAGGTGTGATGATATCCCATGATATACCACACACTGCCATGCCTTATTGCTTAATTATGAACTGAGGATCATAAATAGAGGAATCTGATTGGCTGAGATGTTTTTGCAGCCGTGATGATATCGAGCTACATCATCATGGCTTCAGAAAACCTCCGGCCACCAGCCTTCCAACTGCCCACAACTTCCTCCGCGTGCCTTCCATTGCATTCCCCACACAAATGCTTCAGCTTCTCATGTGGAATCCCCTGGTTTCAAACATGTAACCATTTAAAAAACGTTGCCGGAGCAGCAAGGATTTCAGCATCTCTGTGACACACTTAAAAACATTTTTTCTCATTCCTTTGGGATAACACAACCTGTTGAGTTTCGGCATTGCTGCTTTTAAAATGCTGTCACCCATTTCAACTGCCGCACCATGCCAATTCTAGCCTCACTCGATAATATTCCTGATTTTTAAGACTAAAAAACCAAAACAGACAAGAAAGAACCTTCACTCACATTTAAATGAAGTGCCAGCAAGTGCCATCCACATCACTGTAATGCACTGACACCTGATGACGATAAGATATTTCCTGCTACTTATCCATGTCGGTACTGCATACAACTGCTACATACAGTGCTACCAAAAAAAAGGCAAATTATTCCCTCAAAATGAAAAGAAATCCAGTTCAGCACAAAGTGGCAGAGTTCACAGGTCACATAGTCACAAACTTTCACATTCTCTGTCAGCTCCAACTGCAACAACGCCACCTGCTGCCTCCAAGAACTATTTTTTTAAAATGTATTCCTACACTATATTAAAAAGGTATTTTTAAAAGGTTTTAAAGATTCTTTTTTTTAATATTTTATTTCCAAAACCATTACTCCAGTTCATAATAGCAATAAGGCACTCCAGGGTGTGGTATATCATGGGATATCATTATTTCTCGGGTCATTGGACGTACTCGGCCTGCGGCCTCATGCCCAACCACCCGAGGCGAGACAATTTCCCATGATATACCACACCCTGTTGTGCCTTATTGCTTAATTATACAATGGCAAGAACATTTCCTTTACTCTGATTGGTCAGTGTGTGCCTGAGACAGTGATGATATTACGTAATAACATCACTGTGTGGATTTTTGGGAGGATTATATGGATTTTTTTTTCAGAAACAAAGATATACTGCCTCACTAAAAATCTACTAAAAACATTTTTATTTTTATTTTTGTTTTGTATAACATCAAGCCATTGTATAATTGCAATAAGGCACTCCAGGGTGTGTGTTATCATGTAATAACGTCACTCCTGGGGTGGTGGAAGCACTCGGCCTCGCCTCATGCTTTAACCCACCTCAGGAGTGCCATTATTACATAATAACACACACCTTGTCATGCCTTATTGCTTAATTAAATGTAAACGCATCAGGGATGCATGACATATAATGTACTATGAATAAATCAATAAGCAACCAATATTTGACTGTCTGCTACATCAAGATAAGAGGGTTCATATTGTAGATCTTTTACACTGTCATCCAAAAAGGTGTCTGAAACTACATCTGACACTTCACTGTGAAATCTTGTATTCATTGGTTTATGCGGTGTGGAAAGCATGATATTTGTATTGCACTGGATATTACACTGCACAGAAGTATCAACTGTACATTGTTGTGTGCCAGCCTCCTAGGAGAATTCTTTATTAGCGCTGTGCAGAATGAAAAAATTCTGAATTCGTGGAATTTCAACACAATTTCACAAAATTCTGTAAAAATCCATGGAATGTCATCCAAATATGTGGACTTTTTAAAATGCATTAATGTGGTCGTACCTTGGCCAGCTATTGAGACAAATCTCCACAATCTGGCATGTCTAATGTCTTGGAGGTGGTCTAGTGACATGCCAACTATCATGAAATTAGAATGTAGTGTCTCAAAATTAAAAGTGCTCAATATCTGTCATTTTATTTTTTGTGGGAACATTCATGAAAAGATTTAGCTGTATATACCTCAGTCATCAACTGGGCCAGAGATCTTAAATTTGGCATGATTACTTTATGGTAGGCATTCTAACAATGTGCAACATTTCATGACATTAGGATGGATTGTTACAAGATTATAGGTGCTCATTATCTGTCATTTTATTTTTTGTGGGAAATGTCATGAAAATTTGCATCTGCATATAGCTCTGCTGTTGTTTGGTTCAGAGATCTTATATTTGGCACACTTACTTAACAGTAGGGGTTGTAAACATGTGCCACATATAATGACATTAGGATGCATTGTCTCGAAATTACATGTGTTTAAAATCTGTCATTTTATTTTTTGCAAGAAATTTCATGAAACATTTTATCTGCATATAACTCAGGTACCTTTGGAGCTTGGCATGTGTAAATTAGCATGTGTAACCTTTTTGTAATAATAATAGAATCAACTAAATCTGGAGAGAATTGGGTAAGAGATTTTTAAATTACAGGGGTTCAAATGTTTACTATGTGTACTGGTACTATTGCTGGGTACTGTTTTGATTATTGTAAAACTAATAAAACTGATTTAATAACAAAAAAAATGTTTACTATGTAAATATTTGCAAAATTTTGTGAAAACTAAAAAAATGTGGATGCTTGTAACTTCTCTGCTCTTGCAGGTGTAGACTTAACATTTGACATGCATATCTGATGTGTATCCTGGTGTCTAGTACAACTGGACACATTAGTTTTGCAGTTTTAAGTTAACAGTGAAAAGACAAAAATAAAAACATATTGGTAACATTTTCTCTAATATTTATGGTAACATATAGAGGAATCATCCAGAATTCTTTTTTGTGGAAATTTACATTCGCAATGCATGGATCACTACCTCATTTGATAAGCTGAGCTGAGCTCTTTGCAGTCCTGCTGTTCCTCTCTGGGTGACTAATTTGCCCCCCCCCCTTTGCCCTAGTGCTCAACAGCAAGAAAGTCAGGTTAAGGACAGTGTTTCAGCTGCACCCATTATGCATGAGGGAGCACTCATTTGCATACTGTAGGTGCATCTGTATATTTTCTCCAGTTTAGCTTCAGGGACAGTTTTACTGTCTTGGGGCCTCTGAATATGGTCACACACTGAGCAATGGCACTGTTCTTGGCTAATTTCACACTTACATGGTTACTGCCGCGATAACTGTTTGAGACTGGCTGCCCATGTGCATTAACTCTTCAGGCTGCCTATGAAGGCAGGTCAAATGGTAGCATCTGCCCTTCATCAATGAGCTGTGGACAGGGACAGATGGTACCAGGCAGTAGTGACAACTGGTATGGTACAAGAAAGCTTGCTCTTTGCACAGGATGTCGCCACATGCAGCTGAAAACTCAAAATGGGGTGTGGGCAGTGCAATCTGTGTTTCCTCAGCCTTTTGGGACACCTTCTGTAGACTGAACTGTTGCCCTATTTGTTCTCACCTCTCTGGGTTGAGGGCAGTGGTTGATGGACTCTGTGACAAACTGGCAAGGGTAAAGAAAACCTTGTGCTCCACCCAGAATCCACCAAGTCTGGCATTGCTCCCCCAGAGGATAACTGAGCATAAGCATACTGGTTGGAATTTGTTGGCTCTGGTAGGATGTGGGAGGCATGAAGGGTACACTCTTCTTAGCCTGTACTACTGCACAATTCCTTTGCCATACTGGCAGGACAAAGTAGCCAGGATGAGGTAGCAGTACCACGGGGTAGGGAGGAACTGGTGGTCCTTAGAAGGAGAGGCCCAAGGAGGGAGGAAGAGGCCCACAACTGAGATGGAAGCAGCTACTGGCAGTGAACTCTATTGTTAGTTGGATAGATTTAGGAAAATGTGGAGGAACAGAGAAGGAGGTGAGGTCCTTGAGAGGTGCTTGAATTTGGAGGGATCCAGATGATCGCTAGGGCAGCAGGAGTTGGGAGGAAGCTAGATGTCATTGTCCATTAAGGGACAAATGACCTGCAAGAGAAATTGTAGGGTTAGTGTGGGGAAATTTCAGAGAGCTGGGGAAGGGCCTCAAGCAGGTACAATTTATTTATTTATGTCTGAGAACTTTTGGCAAAGTGTTATCTATATATGCCAGTGAGAGGAAAGGACACTCAGCTTTTTTACAGTTGGTTAAAAGCATGGTGCATGGAAGAGGGCTTTTACTACATTGAGGACAAGGGGACGACCAAGGAGGATATGGACCTCTATAAGAGAGATGGCATGCACCTTTCCAGGAGGTGGGCCACAGCTCTTAGTGGGAGGTTTAAATGCTACTTGAATAATAGAGGTGGTACGGCCAACTGGCTATACCTAGAGGAGGGAGGATGCCCAGGCAGGGTCTCGGCTTATCTGTCTGAGGGAGGGGTTAAAGCTTACCATTGAATGGGTGCTCCAAGCCCCCTAGTCACCTCGGTTCTGGAAGCATGGATGACCATTAAGAAAAGGAGGGGGGCTGCCCAGGTGAACACCCTCTTGGTTCCATTTTGAATAACCCTGATTTCCTCCCTTGAATTGAAGATGAAGGGTTCTTGGTATGGCAAGACTGGGGGGTGCAGTGTGCAGGAGATCTGGTCACTCATATGGGAATGTATACATTTGAGGAAATCCAACTGGGGTTGGGGATCCCCATCTCTCATTTGTTCAGATTCTTTCAGATTCAGAACTATTGCCAGAGGCTTAGATAGAGTGTATTTGCAGGACTCTCCCCTTACTCGTTTAGAAAGGAAAATTGTTGGGGCCAGAAAAAATGAGAAAGGCCAGATTGAAAGAGCTGCTAAACAGGATAGGACCTTTTTCCCCAATGATACTTTTAAGATTGACAGTGGTGGGAACAGGACCTTGGCATACAAATTTCAGACATCAATTGGGGCTTACTTCTGGGGTCTCATATGGGACTTCTCCTCCATAACAAGTTTAAGGATATAAATTCATACACCAATTGTACTACCCACTGAGCATTGTACATAGGTTTTATCCAAGGGTACCTCCAAATTGTGGAAGGTGTGAGGCAGCCAGAGGGAATTTTTTTGGTTTTATGTGATTAGAGCGAACCCTCCATCATGAGTCCCAAAACAGTGAATGCACCACAGTGAGTGCCACAAGGGTGATGGGGGAGTGGGGTGACCAGCAGTGTGAGTGACAGTGACAGGCTGGGGACACAAAGGTGACATGATCACGGTGACCCTGGCAGGGCAGAATCAGAACTACTAGGCAACAGAACAATGACAACGGGGGAAGGCCAGTGTGAGTGTGGTGCTCGCCACCAGGCAGCATGCGATGAGCGAGTGACCATGGGCCACAGGCATGTAGCACACCCTATAAGGCAATGCACCCACAGTGCCTGGCACTGCTGCACAGCATGGTCTGCTGGTACAACCCCCCGTTGGCACAGGGCAGAAAGGCAGCATAGTCAGTGCACTGCACACTAGTGCAGCTGGGCTATCATGTGTGGTGCACAGAAAACCAGTCCAGGGAGTGGCAGGGGAGTACTGAACAATGGGAGCCAAGGCTGGGGGCTGTGCCCACCACAGTGACAGCTGTTCCTGTGTCTGCCTTCCTGTGGGTACCGTTGTAGTGGGTGCCATTCCAGGGTGGGATGTTGGTGAGAACACCTCCTGGGAGCATGGCTGGGTGGTGTTTGCTGTCTAGACTATAGCCATGTGGGAAGTGCCTTTACAGGGCTGTGGCTGCAGCTGCTGTTTTACTGCCGTTCTTCCTTCTTTGGTGGTTGCTCTTTGGGTGTCCACTCTTCCTGCATCACCCGCAGTCCCTGTGCCTATACAGTGGCATTCTACATGGCTGCTTCCCATTTGTTCATTACTTTTGGGATTGCCCCCAACTGACTCCATACTGGAGGGGAATTGTTCATTAATTGTAAATGATGGAGGGTCTACAGTACCTATACAGATTTCTCCATTGTTGCTCTTATTTGGGGTGGAGGTGATGGGGAGGATGAATGGTGCTTATACCCTTGATGGATAAGGGTCTTACTGGCTGTAGCCCGTCAGGGGATTCAGAATTTATGGGTAACCAGTACAGTCCCAATGGCTGGTTAATGGAAGGGGCTGGCTATTCAGGTGCTAGCAGTGGACAGGCTCACTTATGTTCTAAAAGATAGAGAAGAAAGGTTCATAAATGACTGAGTACATTTTTGAACACCCTCATGATTGGAGAGGCGATGTTGTTAAAGGACTCACAAACAAGCATGTTGCAGAAGCTCTTCAAAAAACAGTGCCTCATAGGTCAGGGGCTTATCTAAATAGTTATGTGCTCCATTTAGCTCTGAAAGTACATTATCCCACAGTCGCTAGTTCCAAAACATCTTGACAACATGTAAACAAACCCTGAACTCCTGTTTAACCTCCCCTCCCATTGAAGTAGCTGCCTAAGATGACCTCTAAGTGCAACATGATTACATCATCTGAGTGATGGAGCCCCAATTTGATAATACAGGCTGAATGGGGAGTTAACATTGAAGTATGAAATAACCTTAATGAAGTGCTTCCCCTCCAAATCCTTTACCTGTGCAGGTGTAGCCACCAATTTCAAACCTGCACAGGTAAAGGATTTAGAGGGGAAGTGCTTCATTAAGGTTATTTCATACTTTAATGTTAACTCCCCATTCAGCCTGTATTATCGCCTCGGAGCTCCATCTATCAGATGATGTAATCGCATTGCACGTAGCAGCCATCTTCGGCAGCCACTTCAGCGGGGGGTTTAAACAGTAGCTCAGGCTTTGTTTACATGTTGGCAGGATGTTTTGGAACTAGCGACTGTGGGATGAGTCCTTTAAGAGAAGAAGGGGGAGGCTAGATGCCACCACCATTGCCATAGGTCATCAGACATTACCAAGTGAAGAGTGCCCCTACATGACCCATCTGAAATATGGAAAGGATGGCTGGTCAGTGCTGGGTGATCCCATATAGGAGCAAAGAATAGTTTTAGTTTGGATTTTAGTGACATAAAGAAATATATATACCTTTGTGTTTGTATATAAAGCTACATAGTGAGCGGAATTAATTTTTCTATTTTTGTCATGTTATTCATTATATAACCAAATGTTATGAGTTTTATGTTTCTCCTTCCCTCTTTTTCCTATTTATGTAAATAGGTTGCAGTATTATGTGGAATTACATTGAACTGAATTAATATGGGTATACAATCTCTTCCTCAGAGGAATAGGGAGCCCAAGGTGGAGGAATGACAAATGGTGAGGAGAAGGGATGGGAATGACAGAATAGCATTAGGGGTGGGAAATTCTAAAGGGATGCCTTTATTGAATAGATTTGCACCACTATCTGGAAGGAGGGGGCAGCAGGAGGTGAGGTAGGATGTCAGATTGAGCCAAGGTTGAGAGTAGGAATACAGGGGAAGGGGGATGGAACCAATCAGGGTGGACATGGAGGAGGAGGCAGGCAAAATAGAGTGGAGGAAGAGGGGAGAGAGAAAAGGGCAGGAAGAGGAGAGGGAAAACTGAAAACAAATACAGATAATCAAAAGGGGAAGGGCAGATTGAAAGATGGAAAAACAGTTAAGGGAATAAATTGTAGATGTGGAGATAAGTTTACCAGGGTGCAGAGGGAGCAGTTAGGTGGAGAAGCAGCTAGTACGAAAGGTAAGAAAGGAAGGACTGGGAACACAGATGCAGGGGATGGAAGGGTGGCAATCATAGGGGACTACATAATTAGGGGTATTCACTGGGGAAGGAAAAGGGACCCAAATGCAAGCAGGAGGGTGGTTTGTATGCCAGGGATAACAGCGGGGAAGGTGGGCCCAAGAATAAGGGAAATAGTGAGGGAGGTTGGAGAAAAACATAATTTAGTTATACATTTGGGAACCAATGACCAGCTGGGGAGGAGGTGTAGGTAGTGAAAAGTAGGTTTGAGGAGTTAGGGAAGATCTGAAGGGAGGAAGGAAGTTGCTGGCTTTCTCAGAAGTGATACCAGTACCAAGGGACAGCATAGCCAGGAAAATAAGAATAGAGGATTTCAGTGACTGGCTAAGGAAATGGTGCAGGGAGGAAATGTTCATCTGTATTGTGGACTGGGATAAGACCTGGTCAAACAAAGCACTTTTTTCACCAGACTGGCTACACCTCAGTAGGGAGGGTTTGAGGGCTCTCAGGGACAAACTGGGGAAATACAAAAGCACTACACTTAATTTAAACTACTGAGGGGGAGACAGTGGGCATGTAGGCCTACAAACTCCAAGAGGAGGTCAGTGAACCTCCCTTCCACTGTGATGGAAGAGATCTGGAGGGAGGAGGTGGAAGGGGAAAGAACACAGCAAAATGTGGAGGAAGTGGGGAACACATAACAAGGGTACATGGAGGGGTGCACACAGAGAGGATGAATGTGCATAGAAAAATAGAGGGAAGAGAAGGAAGGTCAGATTATAGGTGGAGGGTGGTGTCTCTGATTGCACAGAGTCTTGGAAACAAGATGGAAGACCTGAAGGCACTATTAGCAGACAGGACGGTGGACATAGCTGCAGTAACCGAGACTTGGGCAACATCACGCCATGACTGGGACCTTGTAATCCCTGGATATAAACTATACAGGAGGGACAGGTTAGCCAGGAAGGTGGGAGGGGTAGCAGTTTATCTCAGGAGTGGAACTTGCACGAGGGAGGAGTCAGATGAAGGGGAAGTGAAGGCATTATGGGTTCAGTTAAGGTCCAAAAGAGGGAGAAATGTGAGGGTGGGGGTGGTTTAGTGACCACCCAGTCAGGATGAGGAGAGGGACAGGGAACTGAGCTCACAAATATCAGAAGCTGTGGGGAAAGAAGAAGTGGTAATTGTGGGGGACTTCAACCTGCCCAAGGTGGACTGGAGCATGCCATCTATGACATGTGTTAGGAATCAGGTGATCCTGGAAGTACTGCAGAGTGGGTTTCTGACTCAGGGCATCACTGAACCAACAAGAGTTGAGGCAATTCTTGATCTGGTGCTCACAAATGGGGGGCATGTAGAGGAAATAATGGTCAGGGAGCCACTGGGAGGACGTGAATATTGCACAGTGTGGTTCCAGTTGGATATGGGATGGGAAAGCATCCCAACTAAGACCAAAATCTTGGATTTCAGGAGGCTGGGCTTCAGGAAAATGGGCAAATTTCTTTTTTTTAATTTTTTTTAATTTAAAATTTATTGATACATTTTACACAATAAAAGGCAGTTTAAATGACAGTGACAAAGACACTTCTATACAATGTGAAGGAATAACTGCCTAACCCGCCCTACCCTTCCCTTACTGCAGTAATCCAACCTAGTACCCATCAATGCCAAGCACCCTACTTAAAGTCTTACAAGACCATGGAGCCTAAGATAGCTTTAGACTTGAACCAGAGAGATTAATGAGTGAAGGGGATCCCAGATTTTAGTATATGCTGCCAATCTATTATGGAGACTAGCAATCGCTTTTTCTGTGTACAGATTGGACAAAATTTATTTTACCCATTTCTGGACAGAAGGGGAGGACCTGTCTTTCCAGTGATAAAGAATAAGCTTCTTAGCTGATAAGGCAATCATAGAGATGTAGAACTTTCGTGCCTTAACTCTGATAGAAGACAGGTCCCCCAACAGGCAAATCTCTGGAGTAAAGTGTTCATTAAGGCCCAGCAGGGGGTCAAGGAAAGTTTTGATTAAATCCAAAAAGGGGGAAATTTTAGGGCAGGACCAAAACATGTGGAAAGGTATACACTCTTCCTGGAAGCATATATTGCACATATTAGAATTCAGGTAGCCCCACTTATGTAATTTGACCGGGGTATAGTACAGGTTATGCAACATATGATATTGCATGAGATGCAGTCTGTCTTGAGAAATAAATTTATGACACGAACTCCACAGAGAGTGCCAAACCAAATAAAGTTCAGGCAAAAAATTATTCCAGAGTCTTGAAGGCCCAAATGGACCTCCATACTTTTTGTGAAACAAAACATGATATAATTTAGAGATTACACCTGGAGAACCAGAGAGTGGGGAAACCTCGGGTATCAGAGAAGAGATGGTCTGGGAGGGAGGAGTATTACCAAAGGTAATTACAAGTAAATGCTTTAATTGTAAAGCTTTAAAATGGAAAGAAACTGGGATGAGAAATTTCTTAATAATATCTTCCACTGATAACCAATGCCCCTCTCCATCTGTAAAAGAAAAAGCTTCCCCTCTCCCAATTGGGGCAGCCAAAGATGGGAAATTTAATTCTTATTAATAGTGAATGATGGAGAGTTCCAAATAGACTGGGCCAGGTCCTGATAAGGGGAATATTGTAAAAAAGAGCACATTTGAAAATAAATCTTTAAAGAGGTCATTATTATGGGACACTCTTCGGTCATGCAGACTTGGGAAAACTTAGGGAAAAATAATGCCAGAGGGTCCAGATTCTTGGCCTTAATTGCATCCAGTTCTATTTTAAGCCAAATTGGTTGTTTTTCTTCTGGCCTGGGAGATACCCATCTCAAACATTTCACAAGATGACTAGCCCAGTGACATATGACCAGAAGGGGAATTTGTAAACCCACCTCCAGTTTCGGAGCTGCCAATTTATGGTAAGCCAAACAAGGATATCTGTCAGCCCAGATAAATCTAGTGAATACACCATGCGTCTTTTTAAACCAGGGTAAAGGAATGAAGGTGTTAAGGAGAGATAATGGATAGAAGATTCTAGGAAATATGTTTGTCTTAATTATGTTAATCCAGCCCCATAATGAAATAGGATGTTTAGACCACCTCTCAAGGTCATGGTTTTCTTTAAACCATGTTAGAGGGTTACGAGAAAGTTTAATACCCAGGTACTTAAATGACCTAGAAGTCCAGCATAAACCAAAAGGGCTAATGTCATTTTTGAAAACTTTGTGGTTTAATGGGAAAAATAGGGATTAGCTAGCATTCAGTTTGTAATTGGACAGGTCACTAAATCTTGCTATTTACCTTAGCAAAGCCGGAACTGAAGATACAGGATGAGACAAGTGTATTAACAGGTCATCCGCATATGCAGTGACTTTAATTTCATGTCGCCCAACTCTCACACTTTGTATAGAAACATTGTTGAAAATATTTTGAATAAGAGGTTCCAGATATAAGTTAAATAACAGAGGAGATAGGGTGCACCACTGCCTAGTACCTGAATGGAGCGAAAAGGGCTTAGAAAATGCTCCATTCGCAGAGATTCTTGCAGTGGGATTTTTATAAAGTGTAGCAATCCAGGAAATAAACAGAGAGGGAAAATGAAAAGCCTCCAGAGCTCGGAACAAAAAGTTCCAGTTCACTCAATCAAATGCCTTCTCGGCATCCAGGGAGACCAAGCCTGCAGAGAACACAGCGTCCCTGGTAGCCGAGAAGACATGTGACAAGGTACGTAAGTGATCAGAGGATGAACGCCCTTTCATAAATCCTACCTGATTTATACCTATTAATTCAGGAAGAACTACCGTTAGCCTATTGGCTAATATTTTGGAGAGAATTTTAATGTCCTGATTTAAAAGTGAGATAGGTCTATAAAATTGAACCAGCTCAAGGTCTTTAACAGGCTTGGGGAAAAGAACAATCAAAGCCTCAAAGAGGTGTGAATTTGTCTCCACCCCAGCTAAAATATGCTGAAATAAATGACAAGGTATTGGTAATAGAAGGTCCCGGAAGACTTTATAGAATAAGGAGGAAAATCCATCGGGGCCTGGGACCTTGTCTGCTGGTAGTTCACTAATAACATTGGCAATTTCCTACTGAGAAATAGGAACAATCAGAAAATCCCTGTATCGATCAGAGAGAGGGGGCAAATGAGAATCTTTTAAGTAACTCTCCGTATTCTCAGGGCAAGGAGGGCGCTCCATGTCACTGTACAAGTTTGTATAGTAACTGGCAAATTATTGAACTATTTCAGTGGGAGATACTTTTAAAGATCCATCAGCCATTGCCCTGATAGGAGGGATAAATCTCATTGATTCCTGTTGCTTAATACGCAGTGCCAGTAGGCGTCCCGCCTTTTCCCCTTGATCGGTGTAACTAGCTCTTGTATGAATAATGGCTAATTCTGCTTTATCTTTTTTTTTTTTTGTGGGGGTCCTCCGTCCTCCTTCAGCCTGGTCACGGCCCCCGGAGCTTCCACCGCCTGCCCATTTGCCGCCCCTCCCGGTCATCCCGGCTTTCCCCCCGGAGGGCGGGGCCACGACACCAGACCCCTCAACTCCAGTGCCGTGGAACCAATATCTGGTTGGGAGTGTGGCGGCAGGGGTGCATTGAAGCCTCCAGGGAGGCTTCACCTAGACGGAGGACCTCCCCCTCCTTCTTTTTCCTCCTCGGTTTTCCTCCCTTCCGGAGGTGGGGACGTGCAATGATGCCAGCGTCCGCCCCGCCTCCTCCCTGATGTAAGCACGGCAGCGTGAGTGCTCCCAGCCTCCGCCAGGGGTCCCCATCACTCCGGATGCTGCCTCGACCCTCCCCTCGGAGAAGGAGAGCAGTCCATGGGACGCTCAATCCTTCTCCCCCCGGCCAGCCCTCCGACGACTCGGGTCCATTCCCGAACCCGGGTCGCCGGCGTCGAAAGCGGAAATCCCACCACTGCGCCAACGGGCCAGCTAATTCTGCTTTATCTTGAAGTAACTCCAAGTATCTATCTTTCAGCACTAGAAGTTTCCTCATATCCTCATCTAGAGGATTAATTGAGAAATTAACTTCAAGTGATCTAATCTGGGATAATAAAGATTTTAATTCCTTCTCCTGAGCCCTTTTCCTACCAACCGCCATACTGATAAGGATCCCTCTCATGAAGGCCTTAAAGGCCCCCCACAAAATGTCTGGCTTTGCTCTATCTAATGGGTTAGATGAAAAAAAAATGATTCAATTTGTTCCCTTATAAGTGTACAGTATTTAACATCTTTAAGAAGTTGTTCATTAAGTTTCCATCTGGTTTCCCTATTAGGTAAATTAAGCAGTACCAAATTGCATAATACTAGCGAATGATCAGAGATTGGGCCAGGTTGGATCAAGCATGTCTTAACCCCGGGTAATAGGCACTGAGAAATGAGTATGTAATCAATGCGGGACTACAAACCGTGCATCATAGACCTGAAGGTAAACTCCCTAGAATCAGGATGTAAAACACGCCAGACACCGCAGAGCCTGCATTGGTCCAATAAATCATTAAAAGCCTTCTGCTCTGGAGTAGCCCCTCCCAGACCTCTACCTGATCTATTTAAATTAGGCTTGAGTACTTGGCTGAAATCTCCCCCTAAAATAATCCTGAGGGAAACACTGGAAGAATGATGGATATAAGTCTCATGAAGAATCCTGGGTCGTCCAAGTTGGGACCATAAATACTGCCCAATAATATTGGAACAGACCAGAGAGTACCTTTAACAAGGGTAAACCTTCCCTCGGGATCTTTAATAACCTGTGTAGAAATGAAAGGAATACCCCTGTTAATCATGAGCATGACCCCACAACTATTTGTAGATCCCTGAGCACTGTAGATCGATCCTACCTGCTGCCTCCTTAACTGTAAAGCTTCCACTTCTAATAAATGGGTTTCCTGTAAAAAAGTTATCTGAGAGCTAAGTAAACTTAAATGTTTTAGAGCCTGGTATTGTTTTTGCTTCTTTCTGATCCCCTTAACCTTCCAAGTCACAAAGGTTATCTCATTAGCTATCCAGTAAAGGTAGTTAAACTTAACAAATTCAGCTCAGTACACGGGATACATAACCCCTATAAACATACCCCCAGGGTTACTGCAGTAAAACCCACCCTCCTCCCTAACCCCCCCAGGTTATGTCCTTCTCGTCCCCCTGCCTCCCCCACCCTCCAGCAATACCCCATAACCCACCCCCACCCCTAAACTGACACAAGCAATGTTCAGTATAGTACTGGTGCTTTTCCTTCCTCTGCTGCCCCCCCGATAATGTCCCCTATTGCTAGAGACTTTTACATTCAAAATTCTTCATATTGAGAACAAAACAGTACTGATTATTCCAAAAAAAGAGAGAACAGTCCTGGGCTTTCACCACAATCCCACCAAAATATGAACTTGTAGGGAGCCTATTTGAAAAGGGCCACAGCGAAATCCATGTACAACCCAGGTGGTCATGAAAACCCAGACAGAACCGAGAGAGAAAACCGGTGCCATCCTTGTCTCATGAGGCAACCCTAGAGAAACCAAACCAGACCAGGAACCCAGTGAGGGGGAGTGACCTGCAACACAGATTAAGAATGGGAGTCGAGAAAAAGAAAGATTGTAATAACACCACAGGAGGGGAAGGCGTACAAAACGCCTCTACCCAGAAATAACCTGCCTCCAAATGTACAGGCTCTCCATATGAGAGTTAATAATTCTGCACTCAGATCAAGTGAAAAGAATCAGTTAAATCACCCTCTAATTGAGGACTGCATCCTCGCGAATCACCTATGCTTGGTACGCCCTCTGGTGACTAATTCCAGGACATAAACGGGTGAGAATTAATAATAGAGAAAGCCCAAGACCGTCCTAATACCAATCCAGATGAAAAAACAACAAATCTGAATCACAACAAAGCTAACTCCCCTCTCTGCTATGTTTATCACACAGAAACTACTAAAGCTTGATATATTGTTCCCCCTGTAGTCAAGCCCAAGACCCTAAGTGTCCTTTGCTTTAAACCAGCGTGGGCCCTCCATGAATGGAGCCAAGAGAACTGGAAGCCAGCATGGCCTGCGATGATCCCGCCAGTCTAAACCAACAGGGGAAGTTTCCCCTTGTCTTCGCACTAAATGGTTTCCCACAAAAGGAAAAAACAAGAGTTCTAGCTCTCCACTTCATGTATCTCTCCGTTCGACAAGCACAACATCTCAGGAATACTTAAATAGATCTGGTAACTTAGACTTAAGATTCATCAGGGCAGCTGCAGGATTGTTGTAGTTTAGCCAGGATCCGTTTATTAGGACCTGTAGCCTGGCCGCCTATCCCATCCTGAACTTCAAGCCTGTTGCAATTATCTTGGAAACAATAGGGTGGAACGCTTTATGTTTCATGCGAACTGAGCCAGGCAAATCTTGTGAAATTCTCAGTTTCATGTTTTCCCAGCGAACTTCTTGCAAAGCTCTTACTTTCTGCAGAAAGTGCTGCCTCTCCAAATAGTTCAAAAACCTACAAATGATGGGGTGGTGGGGATTCTCTGGGGAAGGTTTAGGCCATAGAGATCTGTGAGCTTGCTCTGTAATATAGCCAGGGCCAAAGGGGGATGGGCCGGCTACCCGCTCTAACAACTTCTGGACAAATGCCACAACATGTTGGCCTTCATCTCCCTCCGGTAGTCCAAGAATCACAACTTTGTTTCTACGGCTGCGGCCCTCTAAATCTTCAAGCTTGGATTCGAAACAAGATCATTTCTGATGCATAGAGACCAGATCAGGATCGAGACTTCCCAGCTTTTTCTCTATGGAGACTATTCAAGCTGTATTATCGGAAACAGATAGCGAGACTTCATCCAGTTTTCTAGAAAGAGACTTCAGATACATTGCCATTTCTTTCATTTCCTCATGAAAGGGCTTAAATTCTTCAAGGAACCTGGAAAGCATTATGGGTTCCTGCTCACCAACTTGAATCGGAGGATCAGGCCCAGGCCCACCCAAAGCCCTGGATTTTTTAGAGGCCTTTTCAGGAGTAGCAGGGGGGTATGCTTCTGAGGGGCTTTCTTCATGTAAGCTTCCATCCGCTGAAATTACACTCAACCCAGACTTCCATAGTGTTTAGACATCACTGAATCACGAAAACAGGAGAAATTTAGAAGTTTTGACATCCAAAAAAGCTGATTTAGTGATCGGGATGCAGGAACTTCTTGAAGGAGCTTCTACTCAGCACTCTGCATCACGTGATCCCTCCTCGAAAATGGGCGAAGTTCTAAGGAGCCATGTGGTGGGAATTAGAGCCGATATCGGGTGGATCAAAGGTGGTCCATCATTAAGGAAGGAATACTGGTTGCCACAGATGAGTGCATTAAGCTCAGGGCTAAGAACACAAGAGCCAAAGCGCTCAGTTCTGGGGTTGCCCAGGCAATAGGGGAAAAGAGGTTGGCCAATAGAAAATTCAGGAAGACCAAGAGAGAGGTGGGTAGGGAAAATTACCCAAGGTTAGCTAGTGAGGCAAATAAGAAAGTCAGGTGAGCAAAGGCAGCAAAGGAGCTGCAGATAGCTGAAGGAATTAAGAAGGGGGAGAAAGCTTTCTTTCACTATGTAAGTGAGAAAAGGGACAAGGAGGAAGGGATTGTTAGGCTTAAGAAAGGGGTGTAGTGGGCGGAGGATAATGGGAGAAAAGCAGAGATACTAAATGAATACTTCTGTTTTGTCTTCACCAGGGAGAAGGATGGACCAGTGCCTTCAGGAGGGATAACAGGAGCAGGGGGGAGGGAAACACAGATGTAGAGTAGGACAGAGTGAGGGAAGGGCACTGAAGGTGGACAAATCACCAGGCCCAGATGGAGTACATCCAAGGGTACTAAAGGAACTAGCTGAGGAGCTGGCAGGTCCACTGGCAGACCTGTTTAATAGTTCACTAGAGACAGGCATAGTACTGCAGGACTGGAGAACAGCACATGTAGTGCCACTCCCCAAAAGTGGTCCCAAGGATGGCCCAGGGAATTACAGACCACAATCTAACCTCCATTGGGTTCCATGTAATACGCCAATTGTGGAAAGGCGATCGCCATTAGGGAAAGTTTACATTGCCAAAAATCAGTTTTGGTGATGTACACCCCAGGCACACAGCAAAAGGGTACCAGGGAATTAGGATTTTGCTTGTTATGTGGAGGGCTGTGCCCCCCCCATTAAAGGATTCTCAACTCCAGGGTAGGGGTGCATGTCCGGGGGGGGGTGCAAATTCATTAAACATAAATAATTTTGGGCAGGGTGCACAAAAATGAAGGCAAGCCCAGACCCGAGCCCAGCACCCTCACAGCTCTAGGCTGCCACCCACCCACCATGTCATGGGGCCAGCTTGACAGCCCACCACTGACCACACCACACAAATCCTCCCTCCCTCCCTTCCAACGTGCTTGCTTCCCCCGCCTGCGCATGTGTACATATGGTGACATCCTGTCGCTATATGTGCGGACCCTCCCATTCGGTCAACCTCCCTGGTCAGTAGCCCTGTTGACATGCGCCGTGATTCAGTCACCCTTTTTGAATGTACCCAATCACAGTTGCCAATGTCATGAGTTATGCTTCATTGTGGGCAAGCTCATTGAGACCATACTAAAGGAAAGGTGGATAGAATATCTAGAGGAGCATGGTCTCCAGGATGTGAGGCAGCATGGGTTCATGGGGGGGGGATCATGTCAAACAAATCTGATTGACTTCTTTGACTGTGTCACTAAGACAGTGAACAGAGGCCAAGTGGTAGACATCCTCTATCTTGATTTCAGCAAGGACTTTGACTCTGTGCCCCACAAAAGGTTGATCAGAAAGTTGGTGGATCTTGGGGTGGAGAAAAAGATGGACAGATGGGTAGAAAACTGGCTGAAGAACAGTAACCAGAGGGTGGTTGTGGGGGGACAGTTCTCTTGCACAAGACAAGTAACCAGTAGAGTCCCAGAGGGCTCTGTGCTGGGGCCAGTATTGTTGAATGTCTTCATCAATGACATTAGAGATGGCATTAAGGGCAAAATGTGCCTATTTGTGGATGACACCAAGCTCTGTGGGTGAGTGGACACAGATGAAGGGATACAGGGCCTACAGGAAGATCTTTCAAAGCTAGGGAAATGGTCCAGGATCTAGCAGCTTGGTTTCAATGCCAAGAAATTCAAAGTTATGCATATTGGAGTCAAGTATCCTAGGACAGAGTACTACCTGGGTGGAGTCTGAGTATCTGCATCAAAGGAGGAGAAGGACCTGGGAGTGCTGATCACTAGAGACCTGAAGCACTCCATGCAGTACAAGAAAGCAGCAGCAAAGGCAAACAAGATGCTGGGATGCATATCTAGGGGGATCAGTAGTAGGAGAGAGGAGGTTATACTGCCCTTGAAAAGGTCACTAGTAAGGCTGCATCTAGAGTATGGAGTTCAGTACTGATGCCCACACCTCAAAAAGGATATTAACCTGTTAGGGAAGGTCCAGAGTAGGGCTACAAAAATGAGAGCTGGTCAGCTGGGTAAAGCATACAAGGAGAGGATGAGGGAACTGAACATGTACTCCCTGGAAGACGGGGGGGGACATGTCTGGGACCTTCAGGTACTTGAAAGGGATAAATAAGGTTGATAAGTAGTGTCTCTTTTAGCTGAGTGGCAACCATAACATGAGGGGCACAGTCTTAAGCAGGAGGGTGGGAGGTTTAGGAGGGAGGTCAGGAAGCAGTTCTTCACAGAGAAGGTGATGGACACTTGGAATGTGCTGCAAGAAGAAGTAATCTCATTGAAGACAGTGTGCAGCTTTAAGAGAGGCTGGGACAGGTATAGAGGGAGGGTAAGGGTCATGGGTAGGGAGGATGGAAGGAGTGGGGAGAGGGGGCAGGGACAGTAGCTCAAGCTGTGAACCCTGCAACATGAGTTGACTTGATAGACCAAATGGCCTTCTTCTGCTGGGTTCTTCATATATTCATATGTTCATATGATCCACTACAGCGTAGGATGTAATCGCATATTTTATACTGTTTTGCAATAGCACTGACTGTCTGTCACTACTGTGGGTGTTTGGAGCCCTAATCCTTATACAGGAAATAGGAAGAGAGATTCATAGTTCCCTGAGTAGATCCAGAAGCAAATGATTTGATACCTTTTAATGGACCAACATAGATGTAACAATAAGAACAAAGTGCTCTAGCTTTCGGACCAACCAGTCCTTCTTCAGAAGCTCATGGCAGTTGTTTAGAAAATACAATACTTATATCAGCTAGATAATGCAGAGAAAAACAGAAAAAAATCTCCATTGGTTTAAAATACTCATTTAAAAAAAACCAGAAGATGATGTCAGAGAAGTTTAACAGTACAATACTGCCCTCAGTCCGAATGAACCTTGGGTTCAGATGTGCTTGGTGCAACACACATACAAAGAACCCTACTACACATAAATTTAATTGACATAAGATAACACTGCTGAAGCAGATAACTCCCAAATCAAGCCATGAGTGTCACAGTCAGTATAAGGATGTGATTACTGAAAGGCAACCCCACCAACTAAAGACAAACTAAGATAGTTATAGGGCTCATGAAATTACATTGTATGCATTAAAGACAAGAATTACCAGTAAAGTTGTCTAAAAACATCAGTGCACACTGTGTAGTGTGTAAAACCTAGCTGGACATGCCACCCAGCTGTATTCTCAAGCTAAATAAAAGGCCCAAGAAATTACAAAAACCTCAGGACCATATAAATGATAATTTAAATATAAATTGATAATATTAGTGTTAAACAAAAACTCTAGTCGAGGAACCTCAAGGAATTCAGGACCATGCAGCCTGATATGTACTGATGTCAATATATACTGAGAATGTAGCAACTTCATGTACCACAAGTGTCTAGGGAATCTGAAAAGAGATAAAATAATTTATCTCCTCCTGTTCATACAAACAATACAACCTAAACCACCCCACATCACAATAATGTGGGGGAGATATAGCTTAAACGTAGATGTTGTCTCTCTCTCTCTCCCCTCCTTTTTTCTCTCTCTCTCTCCTCTCACAGACACAAACAGACACACACACACACACACTCAATCTCTCTCCTAGTGAACCTATATTAACTTCAGTCACTGTAATTGTTCCCCAAAGGAATACAACTTGTCATGAAATCCTGAGTAAATTACTACAATATTAGCCTAATGTAAAAGATATGTGCAGGACCCCCAAGCAAATGAGATCACACATCCCAATATGTACAGAGTTACAAAAATTATATATAACAGTATAAGATAACACTCCTGTATGTACACTAGCAGGCTGGGTAATCTGAATATGGTGCAATGGAATCAATCCCCCCCCCCACAGGCAAAGATAAAAAGTAAGGAGAAATACAGATGTGGGGCTTGCTGTCACATTGAGGTAAGTCTCTGTTTAGCTATATGGAGTTATAATGTGTTACTATTTTTATTTCACACACATATAGAATTTCTTTGCCTGTGGGGATTGATTCCATTGCACCATACATTAGGCTAACATTGTAGTAATTTACTCAGGATTTCATGACAAGTTGTATTCCTTTGGGGAACAATTACAGTGACTGAAGTTAATATAGGTTCACTAGAGAGAGATTGAGTGTGTGTGTGTGTCTGTGTGTGCCTGTGGGAGAGAGAGAGAGAGAGAGAGAGAGAGAGAAAAAAGGAGGGGAGAGAGAGAGACAACATCTCGTTTGGTTATAGATCTCCCCCACCCACATTATTGTGATGTGGGTGGGTTAGGTTGTATTGTTTTATGGAACAGGAGGAGATAAATTACATTTTATCTCTTTTCAGATTCCCTAGACACTTGTGGTACATGAAGTTGCTACATTCTCAGTATATATGGACATCAGTACATATCAGCGCTGCATGGTCTGAATTCTTGAGGTTCCTCGACTAGAGTTTTTGTTTAACACTAATATTATCAATTTATATTTAAATTATCATTTATATAGTCCTGAGGTTTTGTAATTTCTGGGCCTTTTATTTAGCTTGAGAATACAGCTGGGTGGCATGTCCAGCTAGGTTTTACATCACACAGTGTGCACTGATGTTTTTAGGCAACTTTACTGGTAATTCTTGTCTTTAATGCATACATTGTAATTTCATGAGCCCTATAACTATCTTAGGTTTGTCTTTAAGCTGGTTGGGGTTGCCTTCAGTAATCACATCCTTATACTTGACTGTGACACTATGGCTTGATTTGGGAGTTATCTGCTTCAGCAGTGTTATCTTTATGTCAATTAAATTTATGTGCAGTAGGATTCTTTTGTATGTGTTGCACTACAACATCTGAACCCAAGGTTCATTCGGACTGAGGGCAGTATTGTACTGTTAAACTTCTGACATCATCTTCTGGTTTTTTTAAATGAGTATTTAAACCAATGGGGATTTTTTTCTTTTTCTCTGCATTATCTAGCTGTTATAAGTATTGTATTTTCTAAACAACTGCCATGAGCTTCTGAAGAAGGACTGGTTGGTCCGAAAGCTAGAGCACTTTGTTCTTGTTGTTACATCTATGTTGGTCCATTAAAAGGTATCAAATCATTTGCTTCTGGATCTATTCTTGCAAGGACCAATACGGCAACTACTAAATCTTAGTTCCCTGAGTACAACTCAGGAACTGCAATTAGTTTGTTGAACTTTATTTTTTAAATTGGGCATCTGCTGTAGCTCTAGAAGTGAAGATTAAGCCACAAAAAGTGGCAATTTTAACTTTAAAAGCTGTTTTTAGTGCTCACTCATCAGGGAGGTTTCTGTGACCCCATAGATCACTTCCTGGGTCAGACTCGAGCATTTAAACCAGCCCTGTGGTGAGTGAAGACAGATTACAAGTTTCTCTGTGTATTTGTGCTCACTGCACACAAAGAGGCATGCTGCTGTCTTTGTACGAAATATTTTATACTGTTTTGCAATAGCACTGGCTGTCTCTCACTACTGTGAGTGCTTGGAGCCCTAATCCTTATATAGGAAGTAGAAAGAGTGATTTGTGGATCCCTGAGTACAACTTGGGAACAACAATTAATTTGCTGCACTTTATTTTTTAGATTGGGCATCTGCTGTCACTCTAGAAGTGAAGGTTAAGCCACATAAAAGTGGCAATTTTAACTTTAAAAGCTGTTTTTTAGTGCTCATTCATCAGGGAGGTTTCTGTGACCCCACAGATCACTTCCTGGGTCAGACTCAAGCATTTAAACCAGCCCTGTGATGAGCAGGGTGAGCTCAAGCAGGGCAAGCATGCGTCAGTACACGCGAAGACATGTGCAAAGACATGCCCAGCTGCACGTGTTTTGTGGACTTGGAGGGTGTGGAGGGAGAGGTGAAATCCATACAACTACTGAAGCAATTTTCCCATGGAGGTAAGCCAGTCTGCCTCTGGCAAACCGCTTTGTACTACACGTTAGGCCCAGATAATAGAATGACTGAAAATAGTATCATTATGGAAGGCAGGGTGGGCTTGAAATGTGTCTTGTTTAATGTATTGTTTTAATTCACACAATACTCAAAATAAACCATTTAAGTGTTTCAAGTGTACACAAAATGAGGACATTGGTTCAAGAAATCAGTCTCTTTACCTGAAGACTGAGTGCACTGGAAAAAAGCCATATCGATACATCAAATCATTTAATTAACATTGCACTATTAGACTCAACCACTAAATACAAAAACCACAAAAGCACAAAAACTCATAATGAAACACATTTATCAAACTGTAACCATTTGGAATCACTGACAACCCCCTTGATGCAACATAAAAAAAGAACCAGGGAGGAAATGAATCTACAGATGCAGAAAACACATGGTACAAAATGCAAAGCAATAAAGCCACTGAAAATGGAATGAAACCCACAAAGTTTAATACTGTTATTAATAATTATTTTGACCCTCTTCAAGATCTAATAGAGGATGTCAACCGATCAACTACCCAAGCCCCTAGTACATTACCATCTGTACCTGATAACCCTGTGGTAATAACAACAGTAGAAAACACTAACCTTGTTACAGTTCCATATAAGCAAAGCACATCTCACAATCATATGGATCTAGACAAGACCAACATGTCTGACCCAAAACAAATCTATGTCTTAGGAGATTCAATAGTAAAACAATTAGACAGACCAATCTGTGAGCCAGATAAACAGAATCAAACTGTCTCATGTTTCAGAGGTGCAAGAATTCAGGATATAATAAAGATGACTAAACAAATCCTTGCTAGTAGTGGTAAAGAACCTTTAGTTATTGTACATGCAGGGGTCAATAATATCTGGAATCAAAATATTTAGAGCATTACAGATGAATATGTGGGACTAACCAACATCTAATCAGAAATGGAATGCTAAATAGCCTTCTCAGAAATCCTCCCTGTACCCAGGGCCGATCCCCATACTGAACACAAAATCAAACATATTAACAACTGGTTGCATCACTGGTGTGCTAGACAGAACACAGAATGCATAACACATTGGGAAGAATTTCATGACAGAAGAGACTTGACATGTAGAGATGGATTGCACCCAAACAATCGGGGTGTTGCTCTCCTAGGGGAACATATTACTAATTACAATACCAAATATTTAAACTGAAATTTAGGGGGGAAGGGAGAAACAGACACTATTTAAGCCCACGCTCATTTGACATGGTAAATGAATTAACAATCAGTATGACAATCCCACTAGGGAATAATACTAGGGCTAGGACTATGTCACAGATTTCTAAAGACAACCCTCCCGACAATAATTGCACTGAGATTAAAATACTACTCCTGAATTCCAGGAGCCTAAAAAACAAAATGGGAGAACTTCAGTGCTTATTAATCAAAGAAAATATAGACATGTGTGAGGTAACTGAGACCTGGTTCCAAAACTCTGATTGGGGCCAGGGCATTCTGGGTTACACATCAATTGTCATAACTGGCTAAGTTCTTTTAAAACATTGTTCTAGTCTTTGGAGGTCTGTTTGTAGTTTATCTAGTTGAGATCTACGGGCTTTATCTCGGGCAGCTGAAAAGGAGATAATGTGGCCTTGAATCACAGCTTTAAATGCTTCCCACACAGTTGTGTGTCCACTCCACACTCAGAATTTAAAGCAAAATAATCTTTCATTACTTGAATAAGCATAGGGCGAAAGAAAGAGAAGGGGATTACACCACCATCAAACCCAGCAAGAAGG
The DNA here is from genome assembly GCA_016271365.2 of Neoceratodus forsteri. Taxonomy (NCBI): domain Eukaryota; kingdom Metazoa; phylum Chordata; order Ceratodontiformes; family Ceratodontidae; genus Neoceratodus; species Neoceratodus forsteri. The sequence continues at coordinate 94,143,051 of CM028136.1, forward strand.
GTAGTTAGGGGGAGAGTAAGAGATTGGAGTGGTAGCATGATCTGAAATAAGAATTGAACCAATTGACAAGCCTGTTACACCATAAGCAGCCATATCATTGGCTAGCCAGAAGTCTATGCAGCTATGGGAACTATGGGGAGCAGAATAAAAAGTATAATCTTGACCTGTGGGATGATCACTGCACCAGACATAGATAAGAGCCCATTTTTCCATCATATCTTGCAATGATTGCCTACCCTTAGGTGTAACATGGGGATGGGGTGATATTTGCCTAGAAAAATGTCATTGACCTTATTAAAGTCCCCACCAAGTAGTATTTGAATAGGTGCTTCAGCACTCCGCGAGAGCATGGCTGATTTCAGAGGAAAAAATCAGTCTGGTCCAGATTTGGGGCATAAATATTACCCAACAGCATAGTGCTCCCCGGGGAGGAGATCTTGGCCAATACCCATCGCCCCTGAGTATCTTTCCTAACACTTTCCACCTTCCGTGGGGAGGTACACCAAAAGAGAATAGCAACCCCTTTGGTCTTATTGGCTGTGGAGCTGGTTACTATTTCCCCAACCCAGGATTTCTTAAGCCACGAAATGGCACGGGGCAGGAGATGTGTTTCTTGTAGCAGTGCAACCTCAGCATGCAGAGAACGTAGATGTTGCAGTACTTTCATGCGCTTAATTGGGTGGTTTAGTCCTTTTACATTTCAGGACACCCAGCAAGCCACACTTGGTACCGAAACATCTGTTACCATAGTTTCAAATGAGGAATGAGTAAGTACTTACTGTGAGCCAGCGAGGGGAAAGGGATAAATTCACTCAGGGTGTTGTAGGACCACAGCGCATATGCCAGAATACCACAAGCAATCCAAGAACCCTGTAAGAAGACATAAGCATTACCAGATCAACAGGTATACACTATCTGATATTCCATTTAAACCAGAGAAATACAGGAAAAAGAGAAACCTATTAACATGTAATAATGACCAATAAGTTCAACCAGTAGATCAACAACAAATACTCTAAGAGTGTGGAGGTCAATGCAAAAGAGGACAGAGAAGCTGCCCTACTGCTATGCTCAATCCAACACTCTAACTGGGGTATATGTGGAGGTTCAATTGAGGAGATCCTCCTGCTCCGAGAATCCTCCAAGGTCAGGCCTCTTGAGCCTGTGGAGGGGTGGGAGGAGGGGGGAAGGCATGAGGGCAGGTAGGGTTAAGGATGGTAAAGAGGGGGAAGTTGGTGGACTCACCCGCCTACCAATATCAATTGAACACAATAATGAGGCAGTAGGTCCTATAGAAGTCTTCGACCTTTAGCAACAAAGAAAAAAGAGGGTGGGGGGGCACTATCTGGATAAGCACCATGTCAAAACATGAGCAAGATGGGAGGAGGTGACCTCCAACTGAAAGAGCAATAAAGATCTGTGAGCAAATTAACAACAGACACTCAGTTAGACGGGGGGGGGGGGTAGGGTATATTGGAAACCAGATAGGAGGAAGAGGTGCCCCAAAACTGGTCTGTAGAAGGCTTAAAACCAGAAAAAGCATCACTGATTATGATCTATAAACAGTGATATATGGACCATCAAGTAACCAGTCCTTTGGCCTGCTCAGGGGTCACCTGAGTGAGGGCTTTAGAAATCAAAGAAGTGTTTGCAACGGCAGCAGCATATGTAATTAGTCCCAGTTTGACTGGAGTAATTCCATCTAGCACTTCTACCAATAAGGCATCAAGAAAGTCCACCCTGTCCACTTAATGTGTGGTATCCATGTCTTGTAAATCGGCATCCCCTGACATCAAAACAGAAGCAGAGTCTTCCCTACTAATCTTTGCAGGAGGAGCTGCAGGACACTTGCTAGGTGAATTCTGTGGTCCATTTCTAGCACGTTGGAGAGATCTAGTGAAGGTACTTGAATCTCACTTGGACAGAGAGGGCATGGGAGCCAGTGAAGATTGTACTGGAAGTATTGTAATTGCTGAGAAGGATAACTTTGGTGAGGAGTCCATTAGCGGTGGGGGACCAGAGTGGGGTGGGACTGAATTGGCTGGTCTGTTAGGTAAAATGGTCCCCTGAGTCCCTGCTTGTGAAGAAGGGTTCCTATCAGGTATATTAGCAGCCGAGAGTTCCCATAGATTCCTGGGAAATGTAGTAGGAAACTGTAAAGTGACCCAAAACCTTGATAGCCAGTGCTCCAACTCCTTGGAGTGGTCTACAGTCACTTCTCTCCCTTCCTTAGAAACCTGAAGCCTGGTAAGATTCTTAAATTTGAACTTGAAGTTATTTTGGTATAAAAAACATTTCAATGGTCCAAAGGCTCTCCTTTTTGCTACTGTTTCTTGTGCGAAATCCTGATAGATTGAAATCTGTGCCCCTTGACAGTAAAGCACCCCAACATCTTTAACTGCTGGAATAATCCACTCTTTTGTAGACTAGCATAGTAAGTAAGCCACTACTGGTCTCGGTGCACCGGCTGATTTATTGGGCCACACTGATACACAGTGCACCTGCTCTACCTCTATCGGTCCCCTCCAACGGTCTCCTAACATAAGAGGAAGCTTTCATTAAAGGATTTTTCCATTGCCTGACCTTCAGCCCCTTCGGGTAGTCCTATGATTCTTAAATAATTGTGTCTGCCTCTATTTTCCTGTTCTTCAACCCTATCTAGAAGGGCAGCCAAATGTTCTTCTTGTAGGTGTAGGCGATGCCACATTTGTTGCTGCCGAAGCTCACATGCTTCCATCCTTTGCTCGGAGACATTCATGTGGTCTTGGAGGTGGCAGACCTCAGTAACCGTGCCTGTTAGAGTCAGATTGATATCTTCTACCTGCAAAAGGATGGTTTCCAACATCTTGGTTATGTACTGGAGATATTCCCCAACAGAGGTTTGGTGTAGAGTCCCAGATTCTGCAGGGTCAGGATGCTTAACATTTAGCACAGCGGGTGCTGAATCAGCGGCTGCAGAGGGTGAGGGTTGTTTGGTGTCCATTCTGTGTCTAGGTGTGCCCACCGATTAAGCCGGGGATCAGTTGGTGGTCTAAGGTAGCTGTAAGTCATAAAGGTGGCCTGCGTGGCCAGGCTAGGCCAAAATCTAGATACTGAACAGCGCCACAAATCTTGGAGAGACTTCTAAATCACTCACAAATGAAGGCGCCACCTGGTAGGTGAGATTGTGCCCTTGAGTTCAATTACATTTGGGGGAAAAAACTCCACAGGATCGCGGGGACCAAGCATAGATAGGGCTCAGGCAGGTTTAAGCTGCCATCATGTCGGTGGCTAAACCACGCCCCCGGCCAGTACTTTTTAACATCATGTTATCTACTATGCAGTCTACAAATGGGGTCTGGTTAAACAAATATGCAGATGACAGTAAAATAGGTTGCATCACAAATGATGTACAATCAATCCAAGTTTTAAAAAATAACTTGGATTAGTTGACATTATGGGCAATACAGAATAAAATGTCCTTCAACACTGCAAAATGCAAGGTAATGCACCTTGGTAAAACTAATAAATTAGCTCAATACACTTTGAACAATATCCAATTACAGGTAGTTGCAGCCAAAATCGACCTAGGTGTTACCATCACAAATGACATGAAACTTAACGCACATATAAATAAAACAATAAAAATGTGCCATGGCACAATAACATGTATTTTGAAACATATTAAAAGTCATACTGATGATGTTCCTATTCCTTTATTTTCTACTATGGTAAAATCACAAATTGAGTTTTGTGCCCCTTTTTGTGTCCTTACATCCTCAGGCACTAAAATTATGAAAGAAAAAGTCCAGAGAAGATTGACAAGAAATATTAATAATCTAAGCAATCTGGAATATGAGGAAAGACTGCATACACTGGAACTTTTTTTTTCTTAACTGCAGGTCTTTGAAGGGTGACCTCTGCCTAGCTTATAGGGCTGTTAATGATCCTGCCCTATTTGAAACATTGTGCTTCCACAGGAAACAAACAAACATAAACGCTAGGTCTCATAAATTAAATCTTCAAATAAATATTAATCACGCAACAAAGAGAAATAACTATGTAACACAAAGGAGTCCATCAATCTGGAACTCATTACCTGAGTTTGTGGTGAATATTGAAAATATTGAGCACTTCAAGACCAGACTTGACCATAACATGGGAAATAAAAAATTCCTTTTCCACCACTAGGACAAGTGGCAGCAAGTTCTTTTAGGGTTTTGCCCTCAAGCTCGTAATTTCCTGTGGACCTATGAATCTCTGTTCCAAGGATATGGAACTGCACATGATGCTTCTTGTCTTCAGTATTATCTGTCTGTATGTATGTTACATACTTGAACAAATCCAGTAAATATATGATACAAAACAAATGCTGCTTGAATGAGCATTTAAACTAGTTTAGGAGGCTGTAAAATCAAAAAAGGCAACACCTGGCCCACCACACACAAGATATTGAAGTAGCAGAGGGGAAAGGGCAGAGGGGAGTAACCAACCACAGACCAGGGGTGCAAGAAGAAAGAGGTGGGGACAAGGCAGAGGACAAGGGGGTTATTAATGGGGAAAGCTAGAAGAAAGGCATAAAAGAGACAGGTTACTGAAAAGGTAATGTAGTAAGGGAAGAACCAGGAAATGGGGAGTATAACAAGGGAAATGGGGTCAGGAAAGTTTCAGGGAACATCACAAGCAGGAGGAGGGGAAAGCAGGGAAGCTGGCAGGGAGGGACTAAGGTATGTAGAGGCATGTGTCCCAGTGAAAGGAGTATGGGAAGTAAAATTCCAGACCTGGAGGCCATCATGGTGGTTGCTGGCCTGCAATTGCTGGCCATAACATGGTCATGGTGCATTGAGTGCCATGATTGGGACATGCCATATTGGGCTACTATCTATTCCAAAGAGACAGAGAAGGGAGGAGGGAAGGAAGGAAGGATTGTAATATATGTGAGGAAATGAATTAAGGCCATATAAGTACAGGATCACCTGGATGAAAAAGAAAGGCTCGATGTGCTGTGGGTCATCCTGGAAACAGGTACTATGGCCATAAAGGAACTCAAAGATGACAGCCTTATTCAATAGCCCACTGGAAACAATCTTGGTTCCAGTGGACTGGAGGAGAACAGTCATGGTCCCTCTCCATAAGAGCATCAGAAAGGAGGAGGCTAGCAGCTATAGTCCAGTCAGTCTCACATCAGTGTTGGGGAAACTAATGGAAACCCACTTGAAGGAAAAGTCAGTAGAGTATCTTGAATCCAGCAGGCTACAAGACCAAAGGCAGCATGTCTTCATGGGGGGGGTTGGGGGTGGTATGTTATGCAAATCTGATTTAATTGAGGGAAGGGTAGTAGACTTGTCCTATTTGAAGTTTAACAATGACTTTGACACTGTGCTGCACAGCAGACTGATAAAGAAATAGTGCAGTGTAGGGTTGAGATCCAAAGTGGTTGCTTTGTAAGCAAGTGGTTAATGGCACTCTCTCTAATGAGTGGACAGTGATCAGCAGTGTACCACAATGCTCAGCAGTGGGACAAGTACTCTTCAATGACTTCATAAGTGACACTGCAAAAGAATTGGAAGGGAAGGTATGCCTTTTGCGGATAACACCAAAACTGTAAGAGAGTGGACACTTATGAGGGGGTGGAGAGAATCTATAGGGGTCTTAGGAAACTTGAGTAGTGGTCAAGAGCATGGCAGTTGTGGTTTAATGCCAAAAATTGAAAATTCATGCAACTAGGGAATAGGAATACTGAAGCTGAGTATAGGACTGGGGGGTGGAGTACTGACAGGCAGTGAGCAGGAAAGGGACCTTGGAGTTATTCCATTTCATGACCACAAAGTGACAGTGAAGTGTGACAATGCAGTGGGTAGGGACAGCTAGACACTGTGATGCAGAGACAGAGAGAGGAATTTCCATTAGGAGGAGTGAGGTGATGTTGCCACTGTGTCGCTTGCTGTTGCGACCGTAACAGGAGTATTGTTTCAAGTTCTGAAGGCTGCACCTAATAAAGGACATAAACAGGGTGGATGCAGTCCACAGGGAGGCAATACAAATGGTGCAGGGGTTGCACCAAAAGCCCTATGAGGACACCCTGAAAGAGAGGGGACATGATAGAGTTCTACAAGTACCTCACGGGGATAAACAGGGTGCAGGAAGGGAGTCTCTTTCAAATGAGAAAGAACACAAGGATTAGAGAGCATGCAATGAAGCTAGAGAGTGGTAAGGATTTTAAGAGGGATGTGAAGAAGTGTTGCTTCACTGAAAGAGTGGTAGACACCTGGAACAGACTACCAGTGGAAGTGGTGTAAGGGAAAACAGTAGGGGCTTCAAGCATACATGGGATAGACAGAGGACAATATTAGTAAATAGGTAGTGAGGAGGGAGGGTTGCCAGAGACCAGTTATGATCCACAGAGACAGACTAAGCAGGGACCATATGGGCAGGCTGGGTGGTCCAGCAGACCTTTTCTGAGGAAAAAGAAATATTTTTCAGTTTCAGAGGGTAGGAGGGAGGATACAGGGACCAAAAAACCGAAAATAAAACATGTTCCTCTACATGATTGCCTGTGCCCCCTATACTGCCCCATGTAAGCTTCTCATGGGAGAAAACACTGAGTAGGAAAAACCTTCTTGGTGGGTGAGGGTGATGGTATGACCATCCACATGCTATGCACCCAGTGACATGGTGCCTCACCCTAAGGATCCATTTTTTGGACCATGGGATGCTCCATGCCATGAGGACAGCAGTGGGGGAGCAGGGAAGGGAGTAGGACTGTAACTCCATGTGATGCCGGGGTGACAGGGATCCTGGCAAGTGGTAGATAGGTGGCAGTAACAATCAAAAAGAAAACATGAACAGCCACTTGTGGTCATCTAGGTACAAGTATCAAATTGCAGTACAATGCCCAGACTACAAGAAGTAGTCGCATGTCCATTGATACACTCAATCACAATAACTACTGGGTGGTTCCAGAACCAGATCCACAAAGGCAGTGAAGAGACTACTGTTCCAGTGGACATGATGCTGTGTACTACTCCAGGGTACTACTGTAAACATAGTGTTGGCAACAATCAACATATAAAGTATTTTTAGAATATTTTTAGGTAAACTTACAGTAGCTACACTCACTCATGTTTTTTCATCTGCTCTATGTTTACTTTTCTTGGGTGTTTATGCAGCTGCAGAGACCAGTTTTCTTCTAAGGCTATTTTCTGATGGACAAGGAAAAATAGTAGGAATGGCATCCAGTTTTAATAATTTTCACGCAGGAGAATTAAACTCAGACGTCAGCAGGCACTGGATCTCCATGCAGTTGATCAAAAAATGATCCCAGCATTAAAAATGTTTTTAGTTGGACCTCCCCACTTATTTCTGGTGCACTTAACTTGTTCTGCCCACAACTTACATACCTTAATGGATTTACGAAAATGGAACATACTAACACCATTTTTGTGGGTATTGCTCAAGCCAGCAGCAAGACATGTAATAACCACAGTGCAATAAAGAAGGGATGCAGTATAGCACAGTGGTTTACATAGACATAGACTTTGACGTTTAAGGCTCTGAGCTGCAAATCTGGTGACATCCAGCAGACCAGACCTGGGTTTGAATCCCACAGCTTCCACTTGCATCGGTGTGATCCTGAGCAAGTCACTTAACTTCCCTGTGCTCCCAGGTCGCTCCTGTAAAAAAGCTTTCAGCTTAGTGTGCTACTCCTGGTTAAACAAAAAATTAATAACAACATATACACTAAAACTGCCTGAGGTCTGTCCTACCAGTACAGCAGTTGATCACAATGACTCGAACTTCCCCCCCAAAACCACATGCCGACAACTAAACATTGTATTGACCTGGAAGTACAAGACACAGTACAATTATGCAGAAAATCATTTTTTTATGAAATGACATTTGCTGTAAACAGACAAAAATACTGAATATAACATAACAAAATTATGCAAAAGTTGTGAGTATATTAAAGAACAGATATCAGTGATATTTGTCCTTCCTTGGGTCCTATAGTGAGAATATTAACATATTCTTACTCTAGGTCCCCAGAAGGAAAAATATTTTCAGTGTAGACCCCACTGGCTGGAACTGGCAGTGCGAGCAATACTATCAGAATGCAACTACCTGCTTGTGTGCTGGCTCCTACTCTCAGTTTAATTTTATCTGTAACCCCGACCAGGCACCTTTATTTTCTCCCCCCAATTTTCCACACTGTCAGAATCCTTCACAAAAATGTTTACTTCACAACAAAACACTATTTCACAAGTAAATATGTTCCCCTGCCACCCAAATCAACATCAAGCCACTTTTTCTCCTCCTTACCCCCCTCATCATACCTGAGAAGCACTCCTCCTCAAACCCCACAGGCCTCCATAAAGGCAACAAGCATGCCTTCCCCATCCTCTCCATAGCCACAAGCCACTTCCTCCTGTGACTCCCACTGCAAGTGCAAAGCCCAGAACTCACGCTGCATCATGACATATAGATGCACGCAAGCATCTTGTGCATCCAAAACCACTGTGCATCCACTTGACCATCCAAAAGTCATGCTTGGTCATTCTGAAAATTGAAAAAACAAAAGTTAGTAGAAAAAACTTGGTTAAATACTGAAGCGACACACAAAGTGTATTGTATAAATAGAATACAACATGGCTCTGCCTGAAATATTGCCAATATTCTCCCTCATGCAGTTTGAGCTTTGACATCATTCATGGCTTCACCATTCATGATGTTATATGGTCAATCTGCACTCAGGAGAAATACTGGCAATATTTCAGGTAGGGCCATGGTATATCCTTTACATTTACATTTTTGTGCTCATGCTGCACACAGTACAGTAAAGATATGCTTGCATTGTGAATTGCCAGGAATAAATGTGATAAAGGGGCATAACATATGCTATAAACCATTTTGATTTATTGTTACTGTACAAGAGTTAATATTCACTGTCTTTTTATTTTCACTATATTCACTGGTTTCATATTAGTGTGAAAATAAAAAGACTTATTCACTGGTTTCATATTAGTGTGAAAATAAAAAGACTGTGAATATTTGGTGGAGCACTATACAATTGCAGCATTAGTGTTCCACCAGTGAAAATATGATGGAGGGAATATGTCTGCCGTGCTTAGAGCACTAAATAAAAGAGTCATGAATTTAAGGTGTTATACAGTATATTACTCTTCCTGCTCACATGCAGCTGTAGTCATTTCCCCTGCTGGCTGTTATAAGCTCCGGAAACAATGACATCAGCAGACAGTGCCAGGAACTCAGCAGTGTGCAGCTGAGGATGAACAGGGAAGGATGGCAGCAGCACTCGACATGGGAGGTAGTCTCCACTTAAAAAATGTTTTTTTTGCAGAAACAGAGCTTCATTCCAGTGTTTACATGCATGCATCACATAATACGGACCTGTGGGCAAGAAACAATATAAAATTAAGGAAGAAGTGTTAGAGGCTAAGTTGGTTTTCTTTAAGAATAGCGGAGAATGGACAGTGGCATGGAGACTGACATAGGAAACTGTATTGGGATGGAGTAAGCTATGTGTGATAAAAATTACATTTGGTTCAGCACAATGTATTTTACAAACTTAAAAAAATCAGCTCTTAATGTATGTATTAGTATAAATAATGCATATGGCAAGTGGTTATGTTTACCCTTTTAAACAAACTGACTGTTAAATGAAGTAAGAACATTGGCCTACGGCATGACGACTGTACCTGCTACAGAACTTGTTGCTGACTAGGCTCTCTTCTCATTGACATAATCACACTGCACATCAGCAGCCATTTTAGAGAAGCTGAAGGAGGGAAATTTGAATAGGGTGAGGCTGTTGTTTTTACATTTTTTTTAAATGCTATGAAACTACATTTATACCAATTAATAACTGCAGTTTCCACATTCATGTAAACAGCAGCATTTCCTGTAAAGGACCATGAAGCCAGTCACAACAGAATAGATGAAGTACACAAGGATAATGGTGCTGCTAATCCAACAAACTCTGGCAGAGCCACAATGGCTGTAAATGCATTAACTAGATAAGGGTGTTTCATGGGCTTAAACATAAACAGTAAAAGTATGGTACATTGAGAAAGGGCAGATATAAAAATAATGCCGCCATCTGTATTACAGTTATGTACATGTTTCACATTTTATTTTATGCACTGTTATAGCAATCAACTCAACAGAACCGGGCCATCATATACATGACGGTAATTTACCTTAATTGCAAACACTGCTGAGATAACTATGTTATGAAAGGTGGAAGATAAACATAATGTTGAGATGTTTAGGAAGACAATAGATGTGCTTAATTGATTTTTTTAGAGATTGCTATACAGTACACACACACATAATTAGTATAATATAAAAGTGTATTTACCCAAATGTCAATGTAAATCTTACACATTTCATTACAAGTCATTCTCTTAAAGGAAGATCTTACTGTACAACGCCTAAAAAAGGTGTTAAGTAAAAGTAAACTGAGGTAGGTGTGTTTTTCAGGGTATTGCATAGTTTGTCTTTTATTGCTTCTCCACCCCAGGCACATACAATATGAAAATCAACAACCCCTTGATATGAAGCAACTGGAATTAGTACAAGGACAGAAACAAGTAGGAGACTGAGTAACTGAGTAGACAAGCATGAGTATGGTAAGTCAAATAACATTTCAAAATGTCTCACTATTATAATTCATTTTTTGCAAATGGGTCTGCACAGTTGACAATTTTTGTAAAAAAATAATAACAATTGGAGTTATTCCACATATGTCCACAGGTGCCATGCATGCAAGTGGAGGGATCTGAGGCCCAGATGCATCCATCTGCTCTACTCCTGAGTCAGAAGATCATGATGGAGAGGCAGACGTACTGGGGGTTCCATCAATAGCTGTTGAAGCAGAGGGAACCAAATCTGATGAGGCCAAAGAGAGGCTATTAGAATCATGTGAGCCCCTTCTGCCTGTAGCTTCAGGAGAACCCTCTGAAGCACTGGGAAGGAAGGAAGGAAAGGCATACAAGAACCACCCTATCCAATAAAGAGACAGTGCAGTGCACCAGAAAATACCACACCTGGGAATGAGCAAGCAAACATTGGGTAGTTTTGCATTGGATGGGATCGAAGAGGTCTATCTCCTGTGGACCCCACAGGTCAAATCAGCTTTTGACCACCTCCTGATTTATTTCGCACTCATAAGCCCTGACAGGGGTATGGCTGAGACTATCTGCCAGGATGTTGCTGAGGCCCGACACATGGACAGAAGTCAGGTGATGGTCATGCTGGACTGCCCAGTACAACACTCGCATTGCCTTCTGGCATAGATGGTATGAACGAGTGCCTCCCTGTTTGTTCAGGTACCAGACCAGACATATTGTCTGCCTGAACCAGGTGTGTCTCTGGACATAGAAGAGGCTGGAAGGCCTGGAGGGCATACAGCACTGCCCTCATTTCCAATACATTGATATGTAGAGATGCTTCCAGCTGAGACCATGTTCCCTGAGCATGATGGTTTCCTAGGTGGGCTCCCAAACCTTGACATGAAGCATCCATTGTAAGGGTCATGGTAGGAGCAGGGGTTGAAAAGGGAAATCCCTGTGGAGAGACTGGACAACTCCTACCACCAAAGAAAATCCTTCTTCATGTACCCAAACACTAGGACCCTGTGGTCCAGGCTATCCAGCCGCTGATCCCATTGGACATAAAGAGGTCATTGGGTCACCCACATATGCAGTCTGGCTAGAGGAATGGTAGGGATCATAGCTGCCATCAGCCCCAGAAGACAGAGGATCGACCTGGCTGTGGTCCAGTGTGAGATGGCCTGTAATCTGACCTGTTTCTGTAGGGTCTCTGCTCTATCTGATAGGAAGAAGGCCCTGCCCTGGACCATATCCAGCACTGCCCCAAATGAATTATAAGCACTAGGAGGGGAGAAGTGGGACTTAGGATAGTTGACTGTTACTCCAAGTCTGGAAAAGAGGTCCAGGGTAAAGGAGAGGAACCCTTTCAGACTGCTCTGTGATGGGGCTGACAGAAACCAGTCATCCAGATACAGGCACAATTATATCCCTCTGCAGCATAGGGCAAAGGCCACCCCTTCTAGGCACTTGGTAAAAACCTGAGGTGCCGAGGCTAGGCCAAGAAGGAGAGCCTTGAACTGGTAATGTTCCCCCAGAAGGCAAACCAAATAAAGTGATTGTGGGCCTGGAAGACAGAGATGTGCAGGTAAGCATCTTGCATGTCCAGTGCACAAAGCCAATGGCCCTTGTGGAACAGGGGTAGAAGTTCCTGGATGGTGAGCATGCAGAACCTCTTGTACTCAACGTGCACGTTGAGCATGCTGAAATCCAAGATGAGTCTTAGGTCACTTGTCTTTTGGGGCACTAGGAAGAAATGGAAGTAGTACCCTCTTTCTATCTGTGCCAAAGCCATGGGCTCTATGGCTGACTTTTGCAGAAGAGCCTGGATCTCATCCCCTATCAGAGATAGGTGCATTGGAGGATAATGGGATAGGCCTGGGGGGTTGTCTGTAGACCTCTCTAGGAACTCTATGGTGTGACCTCTTGCTATTAACTGAAGGACCCAAGAGTCTGTGGTAATGTCCTGCAACCCCAGAAGGTTGAAGGCACATCTTCCCCACCACTTGTTCCCCTAGAGGATCTGTAAGAGGCAGGGGGTCCCCCTCGAGTTAGGAGGCAGAGGGAAGTGATCTGTCAGCTCCTCCAGGGGGCTTCTGGGACTTGGCAGGTGGAGTACGGATTCCTGATTCTGGATACCAGCATTTAGCCTGGTGTTTAGCAGGTGCCTCTTTGGTCTGGCATCTCTGTTGCCAATGAAAAGTCTGTTTGCCTTTGTAACTCCCTTGGTAGATGAAGTTGATGACATGGATGGATTTACTGTGGTCTTGCAATTCAGTGATAATATCCTTGATGACACCTCTGAATAACATGGATCCCCTGAAAGGGGCATCCATGATGGAGGCCTGGATGTCTTGAGCCAGGCCAGCAATTCTGAACCATGAATGTTATCTAATGCAGGCAGCAGTGGTTGTGGTGTGAGCAACTGAGTCTACTGTGTCATAAGTGGATCAGAGGGCACGATGACAAGAGATTTTAGCCATTCTCAGTGTCCTGGCAATTTCAGCCTTAAGCTCCTGGTCTTGGATAGCTTCTAGCTTGGACTTGAGTGAGGCCAGGGAAGATTTCTGGTAGGAACCCATATGAGCCACATAATTAAGGGACCTGAGGGTGGAAGTGGAGGAGAAATGGATCTTGCAACCAAAATTGTCCAGCTGCTTAGACTCCTTATCAGGAGAAAACATGCTCAAATGTTTAGGTTTAGAGGACCAGTCATGGGCAGCCATGACAACAACTGAGTCTGCATTAGGATGACCAGTAAGGTGTGTGACCCCATCTGGGGGTGGTACATCTTGTCTGCCACTTTTTGAAACAGCCAGAATGGAGGAAGGCTGTTGCCAGATAGTGGATGTCAGGTCTTCATGGGGTCCAGTCCAAGACAGTATGGGCATAGGAGCTGTGTCAGTCATGTCTAGATGCTCCACAAGCCTTTTCCACTTTGGATCCTGTTCCTGGGTAGCCCAGCCACATGCATTTTATATAGAGGAGTTCTGCAAAGGAAGGGTCCTCCAGAGAGGACTTCAGGGACTCCTTAGGATGAGGCTCTATATGTGTATGCATACCAGAGCTGCAGGACAAGTCGCAGCCAGTCCAAAGAGTGCCTGCTGGGGGTCTGAGCCCTCTTTAGAGGAGTGTCCTGGGTTTTATCCCTGACCTGGTGTCAAGAGGAGCCTTCTCCAGAAAGGTGAGAATCCATAGGAGAGGCTGATCTCAGTGTCAGAAAGGAGGCGGTAGTAGAGGACGCCATTGGTTTCTGATAGTTAAACTCCAAGGGTAGTTGAGTCCTGGCTTCCTGAATTAGAGTGAAACACTGCCTGGATATCAGCCTGAGGCTGCTGTGTAGGCAGAGGCTGAGGCTGAGGAGGAGGAGGAGGTGGTGGAGGAGGAGGAGGTTAGTATAATGGACAGCCCACTGTCTGATATCAAGGGTAGCCATGAGCTTGATAGGAGTAAGGAATACCAGAAGGAGCATACCCTTGATTAGACATAGCCCAGCATCTGGTACCCCGGCACATAATGGGGTTGATGACCAGACATTGGATACCCTGGCAAAGGATACATTGGGTATTGTGGTGGTAGATAGCCTGGAACATTGTCCATAGGTCCAGTTAGAGGCAGAGCTGAAGGCCCAGCAGGAGGTCCAGAAGGACCAGGCATTGGCTCTGTAGGGACATTTGAAGGGGTTGGCACTGGATCAGGCACAGGAATGTCTGGCACTGGAAGATTCAGTGCCTGGGGACCTGAAGGATGGCCATCCAGTGATTGAGGAATGGCCAGAGTGCAAGACATACCCTGACCTGGTGAAGCATCACATGGTGAAGGGCCACTTTATTTATTTATTTAATTTAGTTTCTGTTGACTGGGTAAGTGTACCAGACAAATTCTGCTTATTTTCAGGCACAACCTGAGGGAGAGGGATACAGATGAATGCCAACTGTCCTTGAACCAGATTAAGCTGTTGGTGGTATTTTTTTTTTAAGTGAACGGGGGGAATTTGGCCAGGGCACTGGGGAAATTCTCCTACTCTCTCTGCACGGGTGCTCTCACTTCCTGTGGATAGGATGGCGGGACCCAGTTTGCAGCTGAACACAGGAGGAGGAGGAAGTTCTGAGGAGGATGGGGAGCAGGTTGTGCTGCAAGGAGGAGGCCCGATTTTAAGGTCTACATTCTCTTCGCATGTGTGGGAGGCAGGGGAACAGGTCTCCACCCCTGCCTTGATACCAAGGAAGACAGATGTGATTGAAGATAAGGAAAAGAGATGTCTGTAAAAGGAAGGAGTAAAAGCGATGTGTAGAAACTGCAGCTTGAGAAAGAAAATGGAATGGGAAAAAATGCAATGAAAAAAATGTATGGATGAAGAAGAAAACTCCACCGAGCACAGTAAGTCAAAAACTGTTTTACTAAAAGCATTGGAAAAAGAAGAAGAGATTAAGCTGAGGAAAAAAATGTTATTAAAAGAAATTGAAGTAGGCAAAGAGGAATGTGACAAGACTGAGGCCTGTCAAAAACAATTAAAAAGTACTGATGTGGCAGTGACAGAGCAGGCCACTCCTATTGAAACCCTAGTGAAAAAGCCCTGATGGGAATGGCCACAAAAAGCCACAAGAGACTAGGCCTAAGATGGGCAGAAAGTGTTAAAAGGAAAAGTAAAATTAATACCAAACAAAGAAAAGTGGATAAATTGGAGGAAAAAGCTGGGGGCCCCCTTGAAGTGGAAAAAAAAGAAGAACTAGAAGAAGAAAAGACTGGAAATTTACAAAGATACCCCAGAATGGGTTACAAAAGCATTGATTAATGCTGGATAGAAAAGAACTGCTGACGAATATGGATGGGACCCAAATAGGCCCTGCTGTTCAATAGCTACTGAAAATGTACAAAATGTAGAAATAAAAGACATAAATGTTAAAACAGAAAATGCTGATGATACGAAAGAATTAGAGCAAATGGGAGATGAAGGGAATTCTATTGAAACAGAAATAAACACAATTCAGGAGGATAAAGAACAAAGCAAAAAAGAGGAGAAAAAAACAAACAACATGCTTGTGAAGGAAACACAAAAGAAAAGTTATTTTCAGAAGAACAAATAAAACAAACCAAAAGGAGGAACATGGTCCACCTTAAATTTAGGGGGGGCAGCTGCAGATGCCCCAGGCTGATTACACATAGGAAGAAACTTACAAAAAGAAGCCATGAAATTCTACCCCTATGAAATGCATGCACTCATAGATGTTCCTAGAAGTGGAGAATATGATATTAGTTTTAAAAATCCATGGTGGGGTGGATAGATTCTGGAAACTATTTCATCAATTAAAGACCACACCACAATGGAACTGATTTCTAGCAATACCTTTGATTAAACCTGCTTTCAAAACTGTTTATTTATTTATTTAACTTTTGACCAGGTAAGTGCACTAGACAAATCCTGCCTATTTTCAGGCATGACCCAGGGGAGGGGGATACAGATGAATGCCAACTGACCTTGAACCAGATTAAGCTGTTGGTGGTATTTTTTAGTGAATGAGAGAAATTTGGCCAGGACACCAAGGAAATTCCCCTGCATTTTTCGATAAGTGCCAAGGGATCTTTAACATCCACCTGAACTACCACCAATCCAGGCAGATGAGACCTTGGTTTAACATCTCATCTGAAAGAGGGCACCTCAGAAGTACAGCACCCCTCTCAAGCTGCACTACAGTGTCAGTACTGGGATATTAACCCAAGTGCCAGATGTGGGAACTGAACCCATAGCCCTCTGATCTCCTGGCTTCAGAGGTGACTGTGCTACCTATTGAGCCACTGACACTGTGACAGTGTTAATCAGAAATGAAGAAGTAAACCTGGCTGATATCTCCTTTTGGTTAAAACAAAGATGTATATTACATGCCCCCCCCCCCCATATCCCATATTAGATGAAGAATGCCCGTGGACAGTGGCTTGGAAATACAAAGTTATATTAAAATCACTAAATGGTGAAATTCAGCACTTGGCAAATTGTTTCATTTTGGGCAGAGATGGGGGTAGTATTCTATGCAGGCCAGTCCAGGGACTGCTATAGTTGTGGAGATAAAAGCCATTTAAGCAGCTCATGTGAGCAGATAAAATGTGGATTATGTGGATTGATTAGGCACCGGGGAGCAGACTGCAAGAATAAAATCAAATGTAGTCTGTGTGAGGAGGAAGACATTTTTTTCAACACTGTCCCTGGGCTTCTCATAATAGTTCAGACCCCGGAGAAACGGCTGATGAAGATGTTTATCTGGCTAAAGCACAAAAGATGAAAGGCCAAGATGACAAGTTGGTATATGAAGCAAGGAATAAGGAGGAATCTCACACCCTAAAAAGAAAAAGAGTCAGAAGCTGGAAATAAAGAAAAAAATAAAGAAAATATGAAAGAAAACAAACAAAAGGGTAAAGTGGAAACCGGTTTCACAATAGTAACAAGGTCCCAGAGGAAATTTCAACCCCGAGAAAAAAACAGGAACAAATAAAGTGTCAAGGAAAGAAAAAGTTAGAGAGGGAATTGAATTATTCAACAGATATTTGATATTACAAAAGAAAGACTGGGACACAATAGAAGAATAATCTTTGTCATCTTGTGTGGATTTTTCAGAAGCAAAAGAAATAACAGATGGGGACACTACAGATATGCAAGCCTCAAAAAGGTGGAAAAAAAAGCAAAGGATGGTTGAAGGAGAAAAGGGAAAATTATTTTTTTATTGGAAACTTTAAATGGAAACATTGGCATGTTTAACAATTAATGTGAACAGTATGAAAAATAAACATAAAAGAGCAGTTACTTTCTCAATTTTAAGTGAATTGGAAAATGAAATAATAATATTCCAAGATACTCATTTATATACTACGGAATAAATAAAGCAGGCCCAAAAGGATTGGAGATGGGGGCCCTCATTGTGGTCAATAGGAGAAGAGTAGTGTGCAGGGGTAGGGACAGGTTTTGGTATATGGGAGGTGAAAGTAAATAAAATAATAGATTTAGTACCAGGAAGAGAGTTCATAGTAGACCTGTACATTAGAAAAAGGGTAGTGAGAGTAATATATATATACAAAACCCACAAACTAAATTGGATAGGAAGAACCTAATTAATCTAATAGAACATTTCATACACATATCTAAAATAGCTTTGTGAGTGGTGACTTTAATTGTGGTTTAAGTAAAGAAAACTGGGGAGAAGAAAAATAAAGTTTACTGCGATACACAATGTTTAAATAATATTTTAAGGAAAGGGAATTTGATAGAGGCGTGCGTATAAAATAACAAAGAAAAAGACAAAAATATACATATTTCAAAAGAAAAGTCTCATCTAGGATAGATTTTTGGTTGGTAAAGACAGAGACATAGATTGAAGAAATAAAAGTAGTTCTGATGTAAACTTCAGATCATTTAGGAGTTAGAATGGTATTAGATATGGGTAATCAGTCTAAATTTGGAAAGGGTTACTGGAGAATGAATGTAGAGAGGTTACAAGAAAAAGAATGTGAGGAAAAAATAAAAGATCTATTTAGAGCTAGGGAGTCAGGTCAGAATTTATACGATAATGTAGCTGAATGTTGGGAAGATTCTAAAAAAGACATAAAAAATCTGATGTTAGAAATATCACAGAAATGTGAGATGACTATAAAAAATATTTGGGGCTAAAAGCAGGGTTGTACAAACTATATACACCACAAGTTCAAAATAAAACAGATGAATCAGAAACGATAGCAGAGATTACAGCACAAATTAAAGTTTTTCAATATAATAAAGTTAAATCATTATTAATGGCTCAAAAAAGTGGGACTCAAGGTACGAAATTCCAGACAAATCCTTTTGAGAGTAGCACAGAAAAAAGTTAAAAATAGAGTTATGTATGGTTTAATAGATAGTGGAAGGAGTTTGCAAATGAATATTAATCAGATAAAACAAATTGTACTGTTACATATAAGAGAAAAATCTGAGAAACAAAAAGGTGAAAGAAGAACAGAATTCTTATGAAATGCTATATTACCTCAAATATGGGAAATACAGGCCAGGGCTTTGAATGAGGAAATAAAACCTAATGAAGTGAAAGAGGCAATAAGGTCCTTAACAATCAATACAGTGCCTGGCATTGATGGAATTCATGATGCCTTTTATAAAAAGTATGAAGAGAATATGACAAATTGCTGACTAAAGTTTTTAATGAAATGTTTCAAAGAGGGATTATGACTAGGGATGTAAGTTTGTCATGGATGAGGTTTTAATAACTCATTGTTCACGAAATCATTAGTTAACAGTAATAAATGTTGTGACACTGTCATCATTGCTACATTCTGATGACACTAGTGAAAGTCATGGAAGTCCTGAATAAAGATCAAACGTCCTGGAATCAATGACGTGTATGACTGCCATGACAAACTTACATCCCTAATTATGAATGATAGAATGAAATTAGGAGTTATGATTTTCTTACATAAAAAGGGGACAAAACAGACATTAAAAATTGGAGGCCAATAAGTTTTTTGACCTCAGACTACAAAATATTAGCCACAATAATAAATACAAGAATAAGTTCCTTTGCAGAGCAATTAGTGTTACATAAGCAAACTTGTGCAGTACCTGGAAGAGATATCAGACAAAACCTGATATATATATATATATATATATATATATATATATATATATATATATATATATATATATATATATATACATGAGAAATATTAAATGAAGCAAAAGAAGAAAGATTAAAAGGTCTTTTGTATACTTTAAATAAAGAAATGGCATTTGATGCCATAAAACATGAATATATGTGGGATGTACTAAAAAATTACAACATACTAGAAACATTTTTAAAATTAATAAAAGCATTATACATAGAAGCCCAAGTGTCCACAATGATAAATGGGCACTTGGGAATATCAATTTACATTAAGAATGGTGTATAACAGGGCTGCCCGTTAAGTCCTTTGTATGTCCTCTTGTATGTCCTTTGTTTGGACCCACTATTAAAAAATATAGAGAAGGAAAAACTGGTGGAAAGTATAACATGGGGAGATAATGACTTAGCTAAAACTTGTACATATGCAGACAACTGCATCATTTTAGTTAAAAACTCTAAAGCAGGAGAAATAGCATTAGACATTATTGAGGAATATCAATCAATCAAAGTCTTTATTTATAAAGGTGATCACCGTTGAGCATGCTCATTTGCAAGATGGACCTGTTACACAAAGTAAGAAATAACAAATACAATCCAAACAATGTACAAGTATACATAGAAACATAGAAACATAGACTTTGATGGCAGATAAGGACCGCTAGGCCCATCTAGTCTGCCCATTTCCCTACCTACAGGATAGGCAGCAGATCCTAGTTAACCAACAGCCTATTTCTTCCTTTTTTTTGTCAATATCTTTTTATTTGATTTTTCTTTAAAAGAAAACAAAATTACAGATAATACTGATATTAGATAGGATAGTAACAATTATCCAGTTACAGAACATATAATAAATCTTATTGGAGAACAGCCTCAAAGTTCTATCATTTGCATCCTAATCTAAGGTGATAAATTAATCAATATGCTGTAACGAAGGATTGTCAGCTCTTATATATTCTAGTATCAACCACTCTACTGATATTGCGGGTATTAGAAATGCATATGGAATTTTACATTTATGCAATCAGAAGATGCAATCAAACAAATATTACCTAGAAGTTGCATAGTAATTCTCTATACTTATCTAAATATTATGTGATTAACATTCCCCTGTTATTCTTCTCAGAGGTAACATTCATTCTTTAGTGAAAGGAAGAAAAAAGTTAAGCTAAGACGGGAAATAAGAAGATGAGTGAAAGAGAAAATACAAATGGCTAACCTGAGTTTCAATCTTTCTCTGAAACAGAAACAAATATGTAACATGAGGGAACGAAATCATTGTTCTGTTGCTAATTACATAAGTGTTATGTGAATAAAACTATCTGCCAATAAGATATGAATATATTGTTCCCCATTTACTTTCAAAGACATGTTTCTGCCCTATTATAGAGTGTGCTATCTTTTCTAGGTAAGATTTCCAGGCATTCATTCCTCCATTCCGACAAAGAAGGTGTTTTATCATCAACCCAATTTCTAAGAATGACTTTTTTAACTGAAGCTGATATGACTTGAACAGTGTATTTGTGTTCTTTAGTCCAAAGAAGAGCATTTTCAAAATGTCCTATAAGACAAGCTTCCATATTTAGTTTGTTCTGAAGTTCTGGTATATCATCAAATAGTCTGATAATGCTCTACCATAAGTTTTGGATTTTGTCGCATTGCCAGAACATATGAATTAAGTTAGCATTCCCTTCTCCACATTTATTACAGATAGAAGAGTTACAGACGCCCATTTTAAGTAAATGATAAGGTGTGTAATATAAATTATGTAAGGACTTAAATTGCACTAGTTTCATATCGACTGTCTTAAAACATTTTAAAGAGCTATTCCAAATGGTTTCCCATTCCCAATTATCAACATTTTTCCCTAGGATGTTTGATACCATCTAATATTTTCTTGATCTATGTCCCTTACATTCTATTATTAATTTGTAAAATTCAGAAATAGATGAATGTGTCTGCACACATGCAAGAAAAGCCACAGTATTTTCATTTGTTTTAGTCCTGTTCAAGTCATTATGATAATGACTTAATATGCCTGTTGTAAGGGAAACGACTTTATAGTAATCTTGAGGTTTTAAGCTATATTTTTGTATCATGGAGGTAAAAGGAATCACTTCACCATGAATGATAATGTCCTTAATGTTAGTTACACCTTTTTCATGCTGATCTTTAAAATGCACCAAGGAACCATCAACCTGAATATTTGAGTTGCCCCATAAGGGTTGCACAGTAGAGAATCTGATGTCCATTTTTAAGATATTTTTCCACACAGATATTAATTGCAAACTATATGAAATTATTTTATTTTTAATACTTTTAAAAGGTTTAGCAAAAATTAAAGTTGAGATGTTAATATTTTGTATGTTCATTATATCAGTTTCCATAGATAGCCATTCTGGTATCTCTTGTCCACATTTTGAGTTACATAGCCATTTCAAATTCTGGGACATCCTACAGGCTAAATAATTGAAATAAAAATCAGGGAACTTCAACCCTCCATTCCTTTTGAGTCTAGATAGTTTGTTATGAGCCATCCTGCATCTTTTACCATCCCACAAAAATCTATTAACAGTACTTTGTAACTCAGAGAACCATTTTTTAGGTATAAAAAAAGGAAGCATCTGAAATATGAATAATATTTTGGGTAAAATATTCATCTTAATTGCTTCCATTCTACTCCAAAAGTTTAATGGCAAGCAGTTTCATTTAGCTATAGAATTGCAAAAATCAAGTTTACGTTTTTTAAATTCTCTCTGCTTTTCTTTGCTGTTTTATGAAGAGTAATACCCAAGTAATCTAATTTTCTTTTCCCATCTAATACCCATATTTGCAATATCTTTCTTTCACAAAACCTATTAAGTGGTAAAAGACAGTTTTTCCTTGTTTAGTTTGTAGCCAGAAATGTTACCAAAATCATTCACTATTTGGAGAATCCTAGAAATAGAATTTGTTGATCTTGTACTGAAATAATAATATCATCTCGTAAAGGAAGTAAGATATCTTTTCCTGTATAGGAATCCTTTATATGCTTGTTCGCCCGAGTTTTCTAACCAATGGGTCTATTGTTAAATTAAATAGCAGTGGGGATAGAGGACATCCTTGTCTGTTCCCCTTAAGAGAGCAAAACTAGCTGAGACTAGACCATTCGTTATAACAGAAGCCGATAAGTTCTTGTATAAAAGTTTGACCCATTTTAAAAATTACATGGAAAACCATATAGATCAAGGGTGTTAAATATATAAATATAGTACCCTATCAAAGGCCTTTTCTGCATCGAGTGCAAGTAAGCCAGCTGCAATGTTAGATTTGTTTGTAACTTCTAGAATATGAAATAGCTTTCTAGTATTATCCGCTGCCATTCTCCCTTTCATGAAACCCACCTGTCTAGTATCAATAAGAAAGGGTATAACCTGCTCTAACCTATCAGCAAGAACTTTAGCCAGAATCTTAATGTCTGTGTCAATAAGTGATATAGGCGTATAATTTTTACAATTGTCAGATTCCTTCCCTGGTTTAAGAATAAGGGTAATTAAACCCTTCATCATATTATTAGGAAAGGATTCCTTTTGCCATGCTTCCTTATATACATTATTTAGAATTGGTACAACCTCATCTCTAAGTTTATGAAAAAAATTAGAAGAGAAACCGTCAGGTCCCGGAGCTTTGTTACTTTTAAGAGCCTTAATAGCTGCATCTATTTCACAATTTGTTATGGGCATATTTAAGAAATTTTTGTACTTCTCAGGGATTTTAGGGATTTGTATATCTTTACAAAATTTTTCCAAGGCATCAGGAGTAGGAAGTATGTTAGAGTCATATAATTCCTTGTAATATTTCATAAATTCTATATTAATTTTATTTTGACCAACTATTAATGAATTATCATCCAATTTTTTAATGTTGCAAATTCTCGTACCTCCAGTGTTCTGTTTTAGTCTAATAGCTAGCAATTTAGTAGCTTTGGGGCCTGAATCGACATAATTGAGTCTAGATCTCCTTATTGCAAATTCTGTTTCTCCTCTAATTAGCTCAAAATATTCAGTTTTAAGTTTAGACCATAACTTCCACTGATCATTTGATATATCAGATAATAAGTCTTTTTCAACTTCTGCTATTTTTTTAAGGATCTCTTGCTGTTTGATTTTGCTTTCTTTTTTAAGTCTGGATGTAGCACTAATTATATATCCCCTTATATAACATTTAAAACATTCCCAGGTATTCAACCAGGAGGTGTCTTCTGGTTTGTTGCATTCCCAAAATAACTTAATTTCTTGTTTAAGCCCCTTAATAAAATCCACATCTTCTAACAAAAAGTTATTAATCCTCCAGCGTCTGGATAAAAGTGTGGGGGCGCACTCCTTAAATGACAATAATACAGGTGAATGATCTGAAATGACTTGTTCTAATATGTTACTGAATACTATTCTGCTTGCAAAGGTTTCCGGCACATAAATTTGATCTAACCTGGAGCCAGAATGACAATGTTCAGACCAAAAAGTAAAAGACTTTTCTTTAGAATGAAACAGTCTCCATGCATCAATCAGGCCTAACGTACTTATCATATTTCGAAGTTTTTTATCATTTTTATTACTTCTATATCTCATATTACTTCTATCCAGTAGTGGATCAATTGTACTATTGGTATCACCAGCAAGCAAAATAGTGCTCTGTAAGAATGGCATAAGTTTTGAGCAAAGAACATTGAAAATGCCATGTGAAAGACCAGTTGGTCCATACACATTAACTAGCGTAACACTCTCGTCATCTAATTTGCCCTGAACTATAATAAAGTGTCCAAGAGGATCCATAATAACATTATCCATATGGAAATTAATTCCTCTTTTAATGAGAATTAGGACTTCTGCTTTCTTGGAATTAATACCTGCACCGAATACTTGTCCTACCCATTCTCTTCTCATTAAATAAATATACTCATCATGCAAATGTGACTCTTGTAAAAATACAATGGATGGATTCATTTTTTTTAAATGCCTTAGCACTGAGTATCTTTTAAGTTTATGATTGAGCCCTCTTACATTCCATGTAATTAAATTAAAAATGTTACTACTTGTCATACTTGGTTATAGTAGAAGTCCAAATTACTCAGTGCTTATACAATGTTGGGAACATTTCTGTTTTGTTGTCTACTCTATACACACTATGTAATCTATTAGTTGGAGTCTGCACCAGAAACATTGAACTCAGATAGCTAAGTGGGGAAAACAGGTAAAGTAGAAGGAAGAAGGTTAGAGAAAAGAAACCACAAGTACTATTCTTATAATATATTGAATAGTATGATCCATCCCACCACCCGCTCCCCAGTCTATTCCTGAATGAGGACATCAAAGGTGCCTATAGCTGAGATAATCCAGTCCCCAGATACCCGCCACCCAAATCAAAGAGACTATATAGTCAGGTAATATTTATAATACCAATGTAGATTCATCAAGCCAAACAATGAGTTCTAACATCTGCTAGTACTAACGAACAGAACATATATCTTGTTTTTAAATTCTTTATGTATTTAAGTATCAGGTTAATAGACCCTTGCATAAGAATTCCTGTTTAAATTGACCACATTCCTTTGAGAGATGTATGTCATGTCTTAAATAAAGTGTATGAGCAAGATGAGGATATAATGAATAGATCACACCTTGCAAAAAAAAAAAAAAAAAAGAATTCACCATACCTCCAGGCTTAAACTATTATTGATGTAAGGCAACAGTGAACTATCAATCCTATGTGGGTTAAGTGTAAGAATATTTTAATGCAATATCACAACTACCCCGGTTGCAATCCTAAAAAAAAAAAAAAAAAAGGGGGAATAAAGTAAATTGTGAGTAATCATTCACTTTGTGCATATAGTGAATGATAGATTGTTAAAAACTACATATCCCATAAGCCCCCAGAATATAGCGCATGCACAGAATACATAACCAAGCCACAGTAGAACGTTCATAGCCTGCACGAGAGTCTCTCTTAGGGAGTTTTGAAATGCCAACTGTAAAAGAGACCTTTAGAAACAAGATGGCGTATTTTCAAAAACATGCCTCTCATCGTTCTCTCCATTCGTCGCATGTATCTGACAGTGAGCAAGTATGACAGTGCTCAATCCATAAAGATATGAGGGATGTACAAAGGGATGCAACAAGCAAGCAGCACCAGATAACACACACACAAAAAAAAAAAAATTCTGACCCACTCCAATAACACTCTGAGTCCCCATGCAACCACATGCGTAGAATGCGCATAGCCCAAGCCAGTCTTATCTCAATTTGACCATAACACCAATACGCTCATCTGCTCAACATTTTTGGGACACACACCACCTGGTTTGAAGATATAAGGGGGCTTCCTCACCTAAGATCAACAATATGTGGCCCTTATTTTATTTTCTCCAGCTGCCTCTTTTCCATGCGTTGAGTGAGGGAAGTCGTACCTTCTGACAGTATCAAGCCTTCGCTTTTCATGTCAGTAGTAACGGCGACTCTCTCTAGCCAAATTAATGAGCAGGGCATGTGTTTCTTTAAGTAAGCAGAGATAAAGCCATAAGGGTGCTCAGATGGTTCCTTGAGTGAGCATTACGAGACATCAGATCTCAGTAAAAGAAGACATTAACTTTAGGCAGTGCATCTACCTTTCCACACTATGGTCATGCAATAGAGGAAACTGAAAGTGAACATAAAGGGGGAAATCAGAACTATGTTAATGATGAAAAAAAGCATATATCTGTTAATGAAGCTACATTTAGATTTTCTATGCGTATCTGGACCGCTGTCAAATAGCGCTCCCCCCATCTATACATAAATGCATCAGTAAAAGGCTAGCATCAATTTAGAATGTGAAATCCGCAAAAAGGATGGAAAAGTCCCTTTTAAGACCAGTCTTAGGTGCCTCGTATCCATTGTAATCCTTGGGACCTTCAGTTGACCATACTCTTAGAGTTGTTGGATAGAGTAGGCTGTATTTAATATTTGCATCTCTAAGTTTTCTTTTGATTGAGAAAAAGGCATCTTGCCTCTTGATCACTTCTGGGGGCAAGTCATTAAAAACCTTGATTTTACAGCCTTCATAGTCAATAGAAATCTTGTCCCTTAACTTACGCTGTACATGTATTTTGTGTTGAAAGTACAGAAATTTGAAAACAAAAGATCTAGGTCGTGCATTAGGACCTGGAGTTGGTTTCAACAACCTATGTGCCCTTTCTAACACATATCGAGCACAATCAGGTGGAGGACCAGCAATTGAAATAAGTAATTTATTGATAAAAGCCAAAGCATCATTTCCTTCAAGCCCTTCTTTGATCCCAAAAATACGTAGGTTATTTCGCCTGCTCCTACTTTCTAAGTCTTCTATTTTTGCCTCCAGTTTAGATATTCTTCTGTTGCTAGTTATAGCCTCCATGACATCTTTCTCAATTTTATCTTCCACGCTACTTATTCTGGATTCAGCATCTGAAATTCGCCTTTTGTGCTCATCAGACTCTTTTCTCAATTGTTTTAAGTTGTCAGACATATCAGTAATTGTAACACATATATTTTCCATCTTTGCCATAATCTGATTAAAATGAATAATTGTCAGTGGTTGTGTAGATATTTGTGAGGAGATTTCCTGAGTTTCTAAGCTATCGTCACTGTCTGTGCTTACTTCAGATATTTGTCTCTTAGACGGATTTTTCCCTCCTATCTTTTTCTCAGGGATAGAAGTGCTACTACTGTAAGTATATGCCTGTTGATATTCCATTTTTTCACAATCCATTATGACAGACCCAGTATGTAGAGGTGCGCTTATACTTATATATGTTTAAGACTATTGCTTGACAAGTAGAGAAGAAGAAATCTCTGCTTCTTTAAGACTGTTAACTTCCTGAAAAAACGTCTCTATGACACAGCAGACGAGGCCCCTTAACGAGATGACGAGAAAAAAAAGGGTGTTTCGATGACGCGAGGAAGACTGTTCTGTTAGTGCATAACTATGTTAAATAAACTGTGTGTTTGTTTTTTTTTTTTCCTTTTAAGCCAGTAATAATATAAGTTGTTAGACCTGGATGTGAGAATTGAGACTTGTGAGGAAAGCGAGGAAAATTATAGCAGGCTCTTTTCAGAAGGCTCTTTTCCTTGCCAAGAGACTTAGATTTCTGATCGGCTGGATAGCGAGCTAACAGATAGTATTATTTCGTAGAACAAAGAGTGAAAATTACTTATAAAACGTATTTTAAATCGAAAGAAAAAAAAATATTCAAAATAATTTACGCGAGTGGCGGGTAGGCCGGGACCGTTACGGAGCTCAGCAGAGTGCGACCGTCTTGACCGCCTGCATTCGATCGAATCCCCCAGCCTATTTCTTCCTACCCCCCACAAAAATTGCCTTATGTCTGTCCCATGCATTCTTGAATTCTCCCAGTTTTAGACCCCACAACCTCCTCAGGAAGGCTGTTCCATGCATCCACTACCCTCTCTGTGAAATAATACTTCCTCACATTGCCCCTGAACCACCCTCCTTCTCTCTTTAAAGTGTGTCCCCTTGTTCTTGCAAGTCTCTTTTTCTGAAAGATGCTACCCTCTTGGACTTTGTTGATTCCACTGAGGTACTTAAAAGTTTCTATCATGTCCCCCCTCTCCCTTCTTTCCTCAAGGGTATACATATTAAGCTCCTTTAATCTCTTCTCATACGGCTTCTCTTGCAGACCCTGCACCATTTTAGTTGCCCTCCTCTGGACTGCTTCTATCCTGTCTATGTCCTTGCAGAGATGGGGTCTCCAGAACTGGACACAGTACTCCAGATGGGGTCTCACCAACTGTCTGTACAGAGGGATAACAACTTCCTGTTTTCTGCTGATGATGCCTCTCCCTATACATCCCAGTATACCCCAGCCCTCCTACTGCCTTCTCACATTGCTTGCTAACCTTAAGGTCATCTGATATGATTACCCCCAGGTCCCTTTCCTTTTTGTTGTTACTACCTCCCCACCCATTGTGTATTCTTCCTGGTTCTTGTTTCCCAGGTGCATTATTTGCACTCCTTTGCATTGAATCCTAGCTGCCATACTTCTGACCATTCCTCCAACCTTGCCAAGTCCCTTTTCATCCTTTCCACGCCCTTGTGTATCAACCCTGTTGCAGATCTTTGTGTCATCTGCAAAAAGGCATACTTTTCCTTCCAGTTCCTCTGCAATGTCACTGATGAAGACATTAAAAAGGACTGGACCCAATACTGAACCCTGTGGTACCCCACTAGTAACCCCCCTTTCTTCAGAGTGGACTCCATTTACAATTACCTTCTGTGTCCTGTTGTCCAGCCAATGTTTTACCCAGGCTACCACCCTGGGTCCCACTCCCAGGCTTTTGACTATTAATCTTTTGTGTGGGACTGTGTCAAATGCCTTGCTAAAGTCTAGGTAGGCCATGTCCACAGCCCCTCCCTGGTCTACTACTTTGGTCACCCAGTCAAAGAAATCTATTAGATTCATCTGACATGACCTTCCTGCTGTGAACCCATGCTGCCTTGGGTCCTGTGCCCCACTGGCCTCTAGGTACTCTACTATTCTTTCCTTCAGAAGTGACTCCATCACTTTCCCTACCACAGTGGTCAGACTGATAGGCCTGTAGTTTCCTGCCTCTGTCTTGGACCCACTTTTGTGAAGGGGAATCACATCCGCCTTACTCCAGTCCTCGGGTACCACACCATCCTCTCATGATTTATTAAAAAGAGTAGCCAGTGGTTTCACTAGTTCCTCCCTTAATTCTTTTAGAATTCTGGGGTGAATTCCATCAGGACCCATTGCTTTGTCCACCTTCAGTTTTAGGAGTTCTTGCAGAACCCTTTCTTCTGTGAAAGGACTGGGATTGACCTCCTATCAAGAGTGCTTCTGTTAATTGGAATAGGCACTTCCCCTCTTCTTTTAGAATACTGAGCAGAAATATTCGTTCAGTATTCCTGCTTTTTCACTGTCCCCTCTGCCCACCCACCGTTCATTCTATTCAGCCTCACTCTCCCTCCCTTTGTCTTTCTACGCTCACTGATGTACCTATAAAAGGTTTTATCCCCCTTCTTAACTGAGTTGGCTATCTTTTCCTCAGTTTGGACCTTTGCTATTCTGACTTCCCTCCCTGCTTCCTTCTGCCTTAACTGGTACAGCTCTCTGTACTGCTCCTTCTGTGTTTCCTTATACTTCCGGAATGCTATCTTTTTCGTCCTGACTTTCACAGCCACCTCTTTTGAGAACTATAGTGGCTTTTTCTTTCATTTTTATTTGTTTATTTGCTTCACACAAAGGCTTGTTGCCTCTGTGATGGCAGTTTTGATAATTCCCCATTGTTGCTCCACACCTCCTTCTAGCCTGTTTGCTAGTGCTTTTCTGAGGTACTCTCCCATCTTGTCAAAGTCAGCCCTCCTAATGTTCAGTACCCTCACTTTTGTATGGCTTGACTCTGTAGCTGAGTTTAACATGAACCACACTGTTTGATGGTCACTTGTCCCCAGATGGCAACCCACTTCTAGATCTGAGATCCTCTCACTGCCCCCGTTTGAGAGTACGAGGTCTAAGATTGCTCCCTCATGAGTGGGTTCTGAAACTAGCTGTCTAATGCCTGCCACCTGTAGGGCATCAAGAATGGCCCTGCTCTTGGATGTGGCTGCAGCAAATGTGCTCCAGTTAACATCTGGCATATTCAGGTCTCCCATCAACAGTATATCCCCTTTCTCTGCCATTCTAAGAATGCCTTCTATCATATCCTTGTCCATTCCTTCCCCCTGACATGGGGGTCTGTACACAACCCCTGTGCAGATTGTGGTGCCCTTTCCAGTCTCCAAGGTGACCCACAGTGCCTCCTCTCTTCCCTGTTTACTCTTTTATTCAGTTGTTTTTATCCCTTCCTTTACATAGAGAGCTACTCCTCCCCCTCTTTTCCCCTGCCTGTCTCTCTTGTAGGTTATGTACCCTGGTATGTTAACATCTCAGTCATGGTTCTCTGTGTACCATGTTTCTGTGACTGCTATGATATACAGGCATCCCTCTTCCATTAAGGCCATCAGCTCAGGGAGCTTGTTGCCCAGACTACAGGCATTGGTACTCATTACCCTTCATTTCCTGATGGCCTTACTCCCTTTTTGCCCCATCCCTGTCCTTCTTGCCTTTGTCACTTTCTCCATTTATCCCTGCCCTTCTCCCTTTCGACACCTCTATGTTGGTGTTTGCTGCACTTACTACTGTGATTATTTGGGGGGCTAGGATTTTCTGCCCTTTCCAGTGCATCCCTCTTGTCTAGTTTAAAAGCTTGCCAATGAAGCATTTAAACCTATGACCTAGGATCCTGGTTCCCCTCCCGGACAGATGCAGCCCATCATGCCAGTATAGGCTTGCATCACTCCAGGTGGACCCCCAGTCCCCAATGAAGCCAAATCCCTGAGCTCCACACCAGTTTTTCAACCACTGATTGAATCCCATGGTGTGGAACCCCCTATCCTCTCCTATGCCATAGATGGGTAGCACCTCCGAGAAGGTTACCGTGCATGCTACTTGACTAAGGCCCATCCCCAATTCCACAAACTCTTCCTGCACTTCTCTAATCCCTTTCTTAGCCAGGTCATTTGTCCCTAGGTGGACAATGACATCCAGCTTCCTCCCCTGTGCAGCTGCTCTGGCAATCCTGAGGATTCGCTCCCTGTCCCTCCAAGCCATGGCACCAGGCAGGCACCTTACCTTCCTCTCCCCTTCCTCCCCCAGTTCTACCTTCCTAACAATGGAGTCCCCCACCAGGAGTTGTTTCCTTATCCTGCAGGGTCCCCTGCTGCCCTCTTGTGGGTCTACTTTGTGGAGGTTTCCAGCATCCTCCTTGGTCTCCACTGTGGGTGTCTCCATAGAGGAACCACACTTTGCCAGAATGGCATAGGAATTGTGGAGAGGTACAACAGGAGGGATGCACCTCTGTTCCACCACCCTCACCCTCCCTGAGCCCACTGTGGTCCAACCGCTCCTCTTTCTTGGCAACCTCTGAGGCAACGGCAGTGGCACTGGTGGTCCCTGGATGGAAGAGGAGGTCCCACAAATCCTGGCCAACTCAGCCTGGAGATGAGCAACCTCCTCCCTCAGCCCAGAGAGGTGCCTGCAGATGGGACAACACCGCATCCTCCAGAACATCTCCCGGAAGACTGCTGCTCCACAGCCACTACACTGCACCACTCCAATCATGTCTTATTTCTGGCCCCTTAACTGTTTGCAATCCTTACTCTTTCCTCTATTTTTTTCTCTCTCCTTACTTTCTGCCTGTGTGCCCTTTAAGCTCCTGATTGTCCTGTTCTGAGACAAGAATATCCTATATTTCTCAGTAGACCACTTACTTGCTCAGAGGCAGACCTCCAGCAGCTAGAGGGGCTGGAGAGCTACTCTGCCCTTCTAGGATGGTGGGTCCTTGGTGGTTCTGTGATCACTCACTTCCTGCCCCTAAACAGGAAGTTCCTGTTGTCAGTCAAATCCTGTGCCTATAAAAACAGAACTAGCTTTTGGGTGGGGGGGTGGAGGGGAGGGAAGGAGCGTAATATAGTCCCAGCAGAGAAGTTCAGTCACACAGCAGTCATTTCTCCTGGTGTCTTCTGCCAAGCTATTAGCAGAAACTTTCTAAGACAGTCTTTAAATGTAGCTTCCTTCTAGCTAAGCCACTCCCCCTACTTACCAGATCTTTCTACAAGTAATTTAAACCTCACAGCAGTTAAGTCCTTTCAGTCACCTGAGATTTACACCTAGATAACTCTTCAAATACCCATTCAGTTCAGTTAACCCAAACACACACTTTTTTTTGTATGTTAGTTTTTTTAACCTAAATTAAAGGTCAAATACAAAAGTTCTTCTACTTTAGTCCCAGCAAAGAAATTCAGTCACACAGCAGTCCTTTCTCCTGGTGTCTTCTGCCAAGCTATATACAGTTATGAACATAAAAAACAATAGTTCAATGCTAATTTAGCAATGAAAGTGTTCATGTGCAATCCATCATGGACAGGGTTCAGTTTGGTGAGGAACAATAATGACCTTTCATAAGCTGAATGTGACTCATACACAATCAGATGATTTGTTGGAGACATGCTTGTTCTCATCTCAGGGATCTAGGAGGGCACAAGATTGAGGGGAGGGATAAGGATGGAATCAGGGCAGCAGAGGTTGGGATAGGGGATGAGGCAGGACTGGTACCAACAAGGAGAAGGGGGATATAACAGGACTGAAGGCCACTGGCCAGGCCTGTTGCAATGAGTGTATAACACATAGGCAAGAGAAGAAGGAGCAGATAGGGCCACATAAGCCAGGATAAAATGCGGTGCCCCTGCTGGCATCATCAGCAGGGTCTACAGGTTACACTGGGATTAGAATAAATTAAGCTAAAAGTATGATACTTACTTTCTGTGAATATGAGAAAGGGGAAGTAGAAGAATTCGAAATAGTGCAAGGAGATATAACGATCTTAGGAATTACGTATGAGGGCTGGATGCAGGGAGGAAAAACTGGGAAGAGAAATGTAATATAGCACAATGAAAAATAATAAGATGGAAAGAATGGTAAATGACTAAAGAAAAAAGGATATATCTGATGAAGACTTTCATTATTCCTATTTTTCCATACATAGTGTATATATTACCAGTCCCATCTAGTTTACAAATGAAGATATCGGGGTTATTCTTTCAACTGTTATGGGTTACAAGGTTGAGCCCAGTAAAGAAAGCTCATACATATAGACCAGTGAAAGAAGGTGGGCTAAATATGGTTCACCCAATAGTTTTCTTTCAAATCATATTTATCTATGCAAACATATTGCCTATTATGCAAGGGAAAAACAAATTATGGAGTCCTTTTGCACAAAAGTGGAGTAATATGTTTTCAAATATTGGAGAAAAAGGAAATATTAAACAAAAAAAAGAAATACTAGTCTACATGGATGAATGTAGAAAATGTATGACTCAATGTGGAATATCATTAGAACTGGTAACCAGAGTAGATTGGAAACAAATGTATAAGAAAGTATTAGAAAAAAATATTATGAAGATCCTGTTTTTAATATTGAAGAAGGTATACATACAGAAAAAATACTAAATATGACTCTGGAGAAAAGAATCCATTAAAAATGAGAGAAGTGGTGTGGATGTGTAGCCGTGGTAAACTTAACACAAAAGGCAATCAGAAACACAAAGCAAAAGAGGAGAGAATATGTTCTGAGGTTTTATGTGGCATAGCTGAGGAAAGCATGTATCACTTATTTTTTGACTGCTCTTTTATTAAGAATTTTTGGGAAAAATTAACGAAGTTTTGGGGACTTAACTTACTTAAGGAAATGATATATGACATATTAGTATAAGGACAACTAACAAAAGAATGGGAAATCTTTGATTATGGAACAGTATACGTAATTCTAGCAGTATTAAAGTAGGGAATATAGCAAATAAGATGCCAAAGGCTTCTACAAAATAAGGAATTACAGCAAAATGATTTAATGTTTATGATTCAAACTGAGGTTGATAAAATATGTCAGTATTAATGTACAATATATGGGGAAAACAGAGCAAAAAAAAACATATGGAAAACCATGAAAGCAATAGGATAAAATATTTAGTAAGATCAATATACAAGAGAAAAAAGAGGTAATAAAATGTTGAGAAATAATTAATGATATTTTTGAAATATGTATAAATGTGGTATGTTTGATGTGATAATGTAAGACTTTTCTGTAATATGTGTTTTTGGTTTTAATAAAAAAAAATTCCCCATCTCTTTTCAAGAAGTGCCATGGGATCTTTAACATCCACCTGAACTACCACCGGAACAGGCAGATGGGAGCTCAGTTTAATGTCTCATCTGAAAGATGGCACCTTAGGAGTGCATCACCCCCCCCCAATGCTGCATTGCAGTGTCAGTATTGGGATAGTAACCCAAGTGCCTGGTGTGGGGATAGAACCCACAGCCTTCTTATCTCCCGGCCTCAGAGATGAGTGTGCTACCTGGTGAGCCACTGACACTTGGTGCTGGGGTGTGAGTAGAACCTGACAGAAGACCCACTGTCATCTGGGGAGCTGGAGTCCAAGGTGGCGGAAACCTGGTTGTCCAAGGGGGCTTGGGTTGAGGAAGTCCTGCTGGAAGGTCCCCAGATGGATTAACAGTAGGTCCAGTGGGTGAACTAGAAAGACACTGACCTGGCAAAGAAGGAGGAACCTCCAGATTAGTGCCCACCTCTGACTCTTGATCTTCAGGCAAGCCCAGAGGGTCTAGTGGTCTCAGTGGGAGTGAGGAACCCTCTAAATACTGTTGCATGTCCGACAGCTGCCTCAACTCGATGTCAGGGGTATCCTGTGACTGTGACAGGAGAGTCTCAGCTCTGCAGTCCCCAGAGGAACCAGTGAGCAACTTATCAGCCATGGCCATGAAGACATCAGAAGAGCTAACGTCTGACTTATCGGCCTGAGCCATGCAGACAACAGTGGAGCTGGAGTTCAGCTTACCAGCTGTGACTGTGCACTCCTCGGTGGGCCTGGGGAGTGACTTATTGACCTGGCTGCTAGTGACAAACCCTGAAGAAGATATGAGTCTAAGCAGCACAACAGGGGTTCTGTTGTCCAAGAAGAGCCCCAACTGCACCGTGAGTAAAGCAGGCAGGGAGGCCTTGGTCTGATCCACTGAAGTGGTAGGAGACTTGGAAGTAGGGGTACTTACTGAAGTGGAGGCCCCTCCAGTGTCAGTGGTGCTCAATGGTAGCTGCCAAGTGGATGGAGACCTATCCCTGTCTCAGTGGGTTCTGGCGTTGGAGAAGATTTTTCCCACAGATTCTGCAGCTCCTTTTCCATCAAAGATAAGCACTTCTCCAGGAAGTGGGCTTTGAGCTTTTTCTGGTGCCTAATCCATGGTGCTTGGTTGAAGGATTGGCAGGGTGCACAGTCAATGACCTGTTGTTTGGGGCCTAGGCAGATCACGCAGTGGGAATGCTCATCTGCATGCAGGATCTGGGTGCCACAGAACGTGCACAATATTGCTGATCCACTCACTCCAGATGGTCTGATCTAGCCTTTATCTATCAATACATCACCCAGCTGTTCATGTTCCTGAATTGTACCTCCAGCTATATACTATACTGTAAATTTGTCACTGTTATTTATTTGCTTCCCCTTTCTTCTGTATATCCCTCAATATCTCTGTATTAGACCTGTTTATGTTAGACCTGTTTATACCATATTTCACTATGTAATTGTCTGATCTAGTGTTCTTTTCCTTTTATGCCTAACTGGATGTTTGTGTAAGTGGGCATTTTTGCTCACATACCTTTCAATATAAAATAAAGACTGACTGATTAATTAAAAACTGGACTGACAGACCTGAACCTCAGCAGTTCTGTAAAAAGCCAAACTGGCCATACTGGGTGCAACTTGTACAAATACTGCTGGTCCAGTCACTCTGGCTGCACTGTTCAGTCCAACTTTTACATATCTGGTCCACTCCTGGAAGTCTGTTTTTCAACCCTTCCTTGGCATGATTGAAAATGGAACCATCAGGACCAGACCAGATAGATAAAGGCCAGACCAGACCATCTGGAGTGAGAGAATCAGCAATATTTGCACAAGCTGTGCCCTGTCCAGATTTTATAGCTCTGGTCTGGATCTGGTGATCTGGTTTTTACCCATATCCCACTGCATGTGGCTTAGTGACATACTGTACAGATGGATGCAGAGCATAACCCACTGAAGGCTGAAGTTTCAGAAAACCATTATGCTAAAAATATCAAGCCTCACTCAATTCTTGATGATTCCCCACCCCAAATCACACTTAGTCCTCTACCAAGGTCATGCTCAAATACTGGTGCCTCTACATCCACACCATTAAGCTTTTAATGCCATCATGCTTCTTCTGCTGTGATGAGCTACCCATCCATGAAGTCTCATTCTGCTTAAGGCAGCCCCCCCAAAAAAACAGGTAATTTTCCAGGAAGCAGCTCTTTACACCACATCAACTAAATTACTGCTAAACTCCTTATTTTTAAACATTTTGTTGAGAAATTGTTGTTTTAGTATATCCATGGTCAGAAAAAAATAATTTGTAAAAGAAACCAAAGCCCCCATTTATCAGTTCATTTAATCACAATGCAGCATGTTATGAACTGATCTGATTCTATGTGTAACCTAAGTCAAACAAAAATTAGACACACACATGCCTTCCTATTTGCATGTGAAGCAAATGTGGCTACTATAATTTAGTTGTAAACACCTATAGTCACAAATTGCAGATTAAGAACATTCAGTAGAATATAAACAGTATCCCAGAACTGCCTGCCTGAGAAAATGAAGTTGGTGTATTATTTGGAAACAGCAACACTGGTACTTTTTGCTATGGAATGTTCTGCCAAGCAGAAAAATGACTGCTTTTAGAATGGTGGTGTCAAATGGCTTAATGATGTATTCATGCGAGCTAAGGGCACATCAGAGTTTATATGTTATGCAGAAAGCTTCAGGAAGTGTTTAATCCATTCTACTTCCAATAGCTTTCTATGATGTCTGTACTATCCATTGGTAATCTGACACAGAATGACTGCCAGACGATAATGAGTTAACTTTCTGTGGGCTCAATTAACTCCTTAAACCAGAGGAAAAATAGTGCTTTACAGCTTCCTGTACACACCCAGGCAGATCAGTAATGAAGCTTCAGTAGAGGAATCAATTTTTAACTCTCCATCATGTTGTTTGGTAACAAAAATGACATCGGCCCTTTTCTGAATGCAAAACATCTGCTGGGCTACTCCCATAGCCATAAAAATGAGTACCTTCAGTTCAAGGTAGGGAGCGCACTCACCCCTGATTAATGGGACACAAAGCATGCCAGCCTGAATTATATTATAGCTGTTTTTTACTCCATCCAAAACATGTCCAGACAGCAATCAAGACTAGACAGTGGATTCCCACTGTCTTCTTATGTTTCACCTTGCTCCTTGGGGCTTCCTCATAGATTAACAATAATTAAATCAGGCTGTGACTTTATACCATTCAAAGTGAAATATGTGACATACACCACCAATCAGAAAAATGCAATTGCAATCGATTGAAAACAAGTACAGAATTCTTGCCTTAGAAGTTTCATTCATTCATTATATATCATTTTTACGTTCACTTGCGTGCATGCGCAAGGAACGTTTTGGGAGAGTAGCACACTTTGGAGGTGTGCCTCTCCCCTTCAATCCACTGCTCCATTGAGCAGGCGTGGTGGTCCTGCACCAATGGGTGCTGGAGCTCTGTATGACAGCAGTGGTCTTCTGCTTCAAAGAAAACCACCACTGTCATACCGAGCACCACGTCATGCCGCTCCCCCTCGTGTCACGCGCTCCTCCCGCATCACGCTGCCCCCCCAAAGCTTTGGTGTGCAAATGTTGTTTGCCAACGGGGGTGCCCAATCCCCTGTCAGCTCCATGGCCCCCCCATGCCATCCTTCTGCCACACTGGGAGCCCACCCCAGCGTGGCAAACGTCCATTTTTTTTTGCCGATGGGGGTGCCCAATCCCCTGTCAGCTCCTCGGCCCCCCCCAGCCATCTTCTGCCATGCTGGAAGCCCACCCCAGCATGTAAAATGTCCCATGTAGTCCTTTTTTTTCAACCTGTAAAGAAAAAACGGTCCCACATAGTCTCCCAACCCCCCTCCCACAACCCACACCCACCCACTGCGCACCCAGCCTCCCCACACGCCCCTCACCCCATACTTACCTCCAGAGTTTGGTGTGATGATCTTCGGTGGACCGGGAACACGTCTGCACTCTTCAAAGCTGACCGCGAACTGAGGAAATGCCGGTAAGCTGTATAATGGGCTAGATAGGGGGGTTTCAACTTTATTGCATATCTCAGGCATTTTTTGGAATTTTTGCACCAAATTTTCAACATGGGGTTTTTGGGACCATTTCTCATGAATGATGTCACTGTCATGGTGCTATTCAGGCCCAAAGGGTGATTTCTCAGTCACTGTACAGTCACTGCGTGAAATCACCCTTTAGGCCTGAATAACACCATGAAAGTGACATCATTCATGAGAAGGGGTCCCAAAAACTCCATGTTGAAAATTTGGTGCAAAAATTCCAAAAAATGACTGTTTTACAAGCGTGCATTGCGCAGTTCCTACGCAGGCTCATAAGTTCACGAATTTTCAATATTTTCACTCCAGATTTTCAACATTGCCATTTTACCACACCTCCTTATGAGCAGTACAGCTGTCATTTTTCACATCCTGCCCAAAACATGTTTCCACCCATGTAGCGCACAATGGTGCAGTCGGTGTGCAAAATCAATGTATGGGATGCATTAAGAAAATCACAGTGACACTGTTCATGAGCAGAGGTCTTAAAATGGCTATGTTGAAAATTTGGTGAAAAAAAATCCTAAAAATAACTGTTTTACGAGCGTCTGTTGCACAGTTCCTATGCAAGCTCGTAGGTTTGTGAATTTTCAATATTTCCACTCCAGATTTTCAACATTGCCATTTTACCACACCTTCTTATGAGTAGTACAGCTGTCATTTTTCATATCTCACCCAAAATGTGTTTCTGCCCATGTAGTGCACAATGGCGCAGTTGGTGTGCAAAATCAATGTATGGGACACATTAAAAAATCACAGTGACACTGTTCATGAGCAGAGGTCTTAAAATGGCTATGTTGAAAATTTGGTGAAAAAATTCCTAAAAATGACTGTTTGGCGAGCGTGCGTTGTGCAGTTCCTATGCACACTCGTATGTTTGTGAATTTTCAATATTTGTACTCCAGATTTTCAACATTGCCATTTTACCACACCTCCTCATGAGTAGTACAGCTGTCATTTTTCATATCCTCCCCAAAACGTGTTTCCACCCATGTAGTGCACAATGGCGCAGTCGGTGTACAAACTCAATGTATGGGACACATTAAGAAAATCACAGTGATACTGATCATGAGCCGAGGTCTTAAAATGGCTGTGTTGAAAATTTGGTGAAAAAATTCCTAAAAATGACTGTTTTACTAGTGTTCATTGCGCAGTTCCTATGCAGGCTTGTAAGTTTGTGAATTTTCAATATTTTCACTCCACATTTTCAACATTGCCATTTTACCACACCTCCTTATGAGCAGTACAGCTGTCATTTTTCACATCTTGCCCAAAACGTGTTTCCGCCCATGTAGCGCACAATGGCACAGTCGCTGTGTGAACTCAGTGTATGGGACACATTAAGAAAATCACAGTGTCACTGTTCATGAGCAGAGATCTTAAAATGGCTATGTTGAAAATTTGGTGAACAAATTCCTAAAAATAACTGTTTTATGAACGGGCATTGTGCAGTTCCTACGCACGCTCGTAAGTTTGCGAATTTTCAATATTTTCAATCCAGATTTTCAACATTGCCATTTTACCACACCTCCTTATGAGCAGTACAGCTGTCATTTTTCACATCCTGCCCAAAACATGTTTCTGCCCATGTAGTGCACAATGGCATAGTCGGTGTGCAAAATCAATGTATGGCACACAGTAAGACAATCACAGTGACACTGTTCATTAGCAGAGGTTTTAAAATGCCAATGTTGACAATTTGGTGAAAAAATTCCTGACAATGACTGTTTTATGAGCGTGCATTGCACAGTTCCCATGCACGATCGTAGGTTTGCGAATTTTCAATATTTCCACTCCAGATTTTCAACACTGCCATTTTACCACACTTCCTTATGAGCAGTACAGCTGTTATTTTTCACAACCTGCCCAAAACGTGTTTCCACCTATGTTGCGCACAATGGGGGTAACAAAAAGGTCATGCTGAAAATTTATTGTGCAAATACCAGCAATCGCACAGGGCATTAGGGTAAAGCACCATACATGCAAAACACCACTGCAAATACCTGCAAGCGAAAATGTTCAGCATTGACAAATGCTTGTTGTAAATGCCACCTGTTTTACAAAGCATACAAAAATAGAGCTGGAAGATAAATGAAACAAAAAATCAATACATTTCTGATTCCTTAGGTTGAGATACTCTTTTGGGGCATACACCAACTCCATTCCCCTGTCTTACTCCATGGTTTGGACTAAAGACCTGTAGGATAGAGCGGACAGTGCAGGGGTTAGAATCCATCATATGCAATTTCAGTAAAAATACTGATATTGTCATATTTAAGGATAATTTTTATCCAACAGTCAAAAGCAATTGACACACTGGTAAAAAAAAATGGTGAGGGGAAGAGAAAAAAGAAAGAAAAAAGATCAAGACTGAAAACAAAAACTGAAAACAAAACAAAATGGGGAAGCTAGAAAAGGAAATAAGTGGCAGAGGGAGAGAAAATGAAAAGGGGAGGGTTTGTGTTAGAGAAAGGGGGAAAGAAAAAGTATACAAGTGAGGTGTGGGGAAGAAAATGGGGGTTAAAGAAAGGAAGCTGATTAGAGGAGTAAGCTGATGGATAGCACGAGGAAGGCTTAATCTCTTAAGAAGGGAGTTATTTCAAATTTATCATTGAGCTCTGGGGGTCTCAGGGCTCCTAAGTGATATCTCCATTCTTGTTCTTTTTTGTTTAAGATATTTTCAACGTTGCCTCTCTGACATTGTGTGGTACACATTCAATGCCCAATGCTTTGATTCCATGTTAATTTCTATTCTGTTGGCTATTAACAAGTGCTGAGATGGCATATTCTTCATTCTTGTTTCTAAATGTCATGTCATGTTCATACAACCTATTACTTAGTTTCCTTTTCATATGACCAACATATAATTTGCCACAGTTACATCTCAGGAGGTACACCACACCTTCAGTGTTAAGGAAATGCATCCTGTGACTCTCTGATTTTTACCTGTTCTTGGGTTCTCAAAGGTGTCTGTTTTCTCCACCAAAGAGCATGTTTTGCCAGTCCCACATTGTTTGGAGCCCCACCTTATACTACACTTAGAAGTTTTAGGTTTTTGGTTGGTATCTATGCACAAGCATATCACGCAGATTTTTTCATCTCCTATAGGAGATCCGTAATGGTTTATCGAACAGTTACTTGAGATGTGGAGTACCCCTCACTATGTTTAAATTTTGCTGGACAATGTTAACTACTTCTTTTGAATCACCCCCAAATGTGGTAACAAAGGTCAGATGGGGTCTATTTTCTTCCATTTATGTTTTGGTCTCAGCAGTCTTTCCCTGTCTATATCTGCTGTATCTGCTAAAGCTCCCACAATGTTTACTTCCTTGTAACCCCTCTCCCTAAATCTGTCTGCAAGCTCTTCAGACCTTTGTTGAAAGAATTCTTCAGTTGAACAATTCCTCTTTATCCTCATAAGCTGTCCCTTTGATAGGTTTTTTACAGTATGGCAGGGATGGCAACTTTATGCATGCAAAAGGCTATTGTGGTCTGTTGGTTTCTTAAAAAGGTCAGTCAAGATGGCACCATCTGTTTGTTTCTGTATGGCAATGCCTTGAATATAGATTTTTTTTTAAATCTGTAGTGACTTCAAACTATAAGTTATTATTAGTACTTTTAAGGTATTTGACAAATTCTGTCAACTCAGACCTTGTTCTTCTCCATATAATCAGCAAATCATCTATGTACTGTTTATATGCATCAAGTTTTGTCTCTGTATGGATTGATGTTTGCATCATAGATAAATTGTTCCTCCCACACCCCCAGGTAAAGGTTAGCCAGTCTTGTTGCTAACTTAACACCCATTGCGATGCCTCTAACCTGTTTGTATATTTGTCCCTCAAACATAAAGATATTGTTCTATAGTACAATATCTGATATGCCAACACTCATGTTTATTTTTCTCTGTGGTAATTCAGTATATTTTATCAAATAACGCTCTGTTGCCTCTAACAATCCCTCATGGGGGATGTTCGTGTATAGTGAATCTACATCCATAGTCACTAGCCACCACTGATGCTCCATCTGTATGTCATTTAAGATGGTAAGCACATGTCCAGTATCTTTAATGTGACTTCTGACTTTGGGCACCAGTGGGTTAATAAAGCTATCCACAAACATTGATATAGGTTCCGTGACCCACCTGATGCCTGAGACAATTGGGCCTCCAGACAGGTCTGTCATGTTTTTATGTATTTTGGGCAAATATACAAAGATGGTTTTGTGGGATATTGTACTGACATACAGTAGAGTTCATCACTACTAATAAGGTCACTGTGAAACAGTTCTAACAGATGGATCTCAATGTCATTTTGGATTTGAGAAGTTGGATCATGAGTTAAAGATTTATAGAAGTTGATGTCTGCTAGCTGTCTATAAACTTCAGAAACATATTTCTCAGTATCCTGAACCACTATACTGTTGCCTTTGTCCACTGGCTTGATCACAATGTTGAGGTCTCTTTGTAGGCTTTTGATAGCTTCCCTTTTTATGTTGGACAAGTTACTAAAAGGCATGTGGGGTGGATTCCTGTATATATTTCCTAAATCAGTAGCACAGCATGATAGAAAAGTTTGAACACTGGGGTGTATGGGTGGACAAAAAACTGATTTTGGTCTAAAAACACTTTCTTATGATGTATCACATTCACTATCATCACTAGCATTACTGTCTGTTAAATCATTCAGACCACCCTCCCCCCTTTCCTGCTCAGAAAATAACATGTTTAAATTAAGTTTTTGTGCAAACTTCTCAATGTCCACATAAGCATTATATTCAGTTTGTTGCTGTGTTGGGACAAAAGAAAGTCCTTTCGAAAGTACCTGCTGTTCTACTTTAGAAAGTTCTCATTTAGAAACATTGATCACCATTAGTAAGTGTTGGTTGGTGTATTGCATCTCCGCATGCCTCATCCCCTTCTTCCGGGCCCTCCTTGTTTTCTTGCAGATCCTGCGGTTTCTATGGGGAATTGGAATCGTGTTTGATGGTTGCTCCTCCTGGGCTTAATCTGCTGAGGAGGAGTAGCCCCTAAAAAAGACCCATGTCTTGGTTCAGTTTCCTCTGTTTCTGAAGAACTTTCCCCTGTGCTATAGTCTGTCCCTGCCATTTCAGTTCTCCTTAAAATAGAGCAGAGTGTGTTAGCTGCAGTACTTGTAG
Organism: Neoceratodus forsteri; assembly: GCA_016271365.2. NCBI lineage: Eukaryota > Metazoa > Chordata > Ceratodontiformes > Ceratodontidae > Neoceratodus > Neoceratodus forsteri. The sequence continues at coordinate 94,186,310 of CM028136.1, forward strand.
TGCCATCTGCTGTCTCTGTAACGCTTACTGCTGCAATACTCAGTGTTTGTTTATTAGCGGTGCCAGTTTTTTTTTTTCAGTTAAATACTCTGTTCAGGGCAAAATCACTTGTGTCTCACAAAAATTTCTTTTGTTTCTGCAACTTCAGCATATTATCATAAAACTTCAAGTAATTCCTGAATTTTTCTTGGCATCTTTGATAGAGATACATCGAATTTAAATTCCGACGGCAAAGTGAACGCGAAGTGGGCATTTTGCATTGCCGTGGGCAATGCAAAGTGCTCACGCTGCCTTGTCATAACCACTTCATGTTAAGGTGGAATGGCAATGTGAAGTAAGGTGAAGTCATTGTTTTTAATGGACTTTGTGTTCCTCATTATGATTCTAAGTGATTCACTTGATGTTTCAGATTTGGCAGCCCCCTCACACATCGCATGGCTTACAGTACTGTAAGTCACATGCTCTTTAGCTAGGCAAGAAAAAAGTGAGTCATACAAGCAGACACTTTTACTTTCTCCTGTGCAGATAGAGAGAGTAGTGTGTTTTGTGAGTGCTGAGAGTTTTAGATCAGAGCGAGGAGGAGATTTAAACTTTGATTTAGACCCAACAGCTTTTTTAAAAGCTACATTTTTTTTGTCTTTTCTGTACTCTTTTTTACTTAATTTGTTCTTTCTGTAAATTTTATTTTTCTTACCTTTATAAGTAGTTAGGTGTTTGTCTGTGTCTGTGTGACTGTGTGTGTTGTGTGACAGTGTGAGTAGTGTTTGCTTAGACTGAGGGAGCTCAGTAGGAGAGATGGACCAAAGTGGGGGAATGTCTGGGACGGGGCAGCTCTGGAAGAGTGTGGTAGTGGTAAGCTTCGTACCATATGCATGTGTAGAGTGCATGGGCGCCCATTCTTGTTGGACTGCTCAAAACTTGCAAGTGCCCCTCCCAGGAAGCAGGACCAGCACCGCCACCTGTCCTGACTCTGAGGCAGTTGAACCACCACCACCAAGTCCAGCACCAGGTCCTCTGGAGCAGGATGTGCCTGTTACCCTGGGCCCAGGTGTGGATCCCATCCCTGTTCAGCACCGTGATCAGCAGGCTTACAATACATCCAAGTAACTATTAAAAAAATTAATGTTGTGATTCATGACGTGATCGAAAATCATGATTTGTGACTGCATTTGTGACCATGATGATGAAGAAATGTGAATGCCTATGGCTGTACTTCCTCGGGCTCCGATGAGCTGTAGCTTAAAATTCCCAGACTTAAAAACACATATCAATGAGTACAATGGTGGGGAGAGATACTACAAAACAGGCTTGCAATACATCCAAGTAACTAGAAATAAAATTTATGTTGTGATTTGTAATGTGAATGATCGTGAATCGTGATTTGTGACTGCATTTGTGACCGTGATGATGAAGAAACGTGAATGCCTATTGCCTACGGCTGTACTTCCCTGATGAGCTGTAGCTTAAAACTCCCAGAATTAAAAACACGTATCAAAGAGTACAATGGTGGGGTGGTGAAACCTGGAGAGATACTACAAAACAGGCTTACAATACATCCAAGTAACTAGAAAAAAAATGAATGTTGTGATTCGTAATGCGAATGATTGTGAATCATGATTTGTGACTGCATTTGTGACCGTGATGATGAAGAATGTGATTTGTATCACGAGTGACTCATGATGGTCCTGACTTAAAAACGCATATTAATGAGTACAATGTTCATGCAGAATTAAACACCACACCTGTCCAGTACTCTGAAGGGAAGCCAAAGAAACAACTGTGACTTAAGTTACAGATGGAAATTGGGCCCTAAAGAGATGCAAATGCACAGACAGATTAAGATAGCGCTGTGCACTGAAGAGATGCAGATACAAAGACACAACACCTAACCAGTGCTCACCATCAGAAATTCAAATCTGGAAAAGAATACCTCATTGGGGGGCAGTGTACTGTACTGCTGCAGTAACAGTTACTAGTACTAGTACCAGTAAAGATACCACAAAGAAGTACAAAAATCACACAGCTGCAGTGGATAGCAGGTTTACATTGCTGAAATTATTATGTGGCATAATAAAAGGTGTCTGATTTGATGACAAGCGTCACACACATACTCACACACACATTAAGTAATACATAGCAAATTAAAAACTTCAGTAATATAACCACATATTTTAAGCAAACTAAAATTATGCACTGCTGCACCACAACAATCAACAAAAAAAGGCAAGAAATATTGAAAATATTACTGTGTGTACATTAACACAGTTAAACAAGAAAAATATCACCAAAAGAGAATGCACTGTCTTTTTCTTCAAGTTACTCTACCTATACCACAGATACACCCCTTCCCCAAAGCACACTTCCACTGTCTCTTGGTATACAGACTGAATGTTGTACATTAACATTCAAAATCCATACACAAATAATAAACGCTCAATGATATGAGCACAGGAGGGTTTCCTATAATTGATTAACTAAAGTTTCAGCAAAATAAATTACTTAAAAAGGCTTTTTTTAACAGCTTTTTGAAGGTTTGAATTGCAGAGAGTTATCAGAGCAGATTGTCTCCTACAGCTTCCTACACACACTACCCCCAAACTGAGGCTGTGCAGAACAATCTAGAGCCCATGTGACCTGAAATCCCATGAATCACTGCAAAATTTGCCTTTGGAGCTTTAGAACAAGGCGAAGTGAGATGAAGTGGAAGACGGAGTAACGCAAAGTCATTGTTTTCAATGGACTTTGTGTTACCCATTATAACGCGCAGTACTCCACTTTGCATTGCGGCGCACTCCGCAAATTTGCCTTCACTCCGCAAATCACTTCGCGGAGCGAATTGGGGCCACTTCACCCATCACTAATCTTTGATAATCTGGATAGTCTTTAAAGATGTCTACAATCCTCTCTTGTGCCTCAGGTCTCTCTTTTAATTCTTTTTGAATCGCCATTCCGTCTTTTATTATTAGTGCTATTAGTTTCACGGATGCCTCATGTAAAATCAGTTCCCAGTCCTTAATGTAGTTAGCCCTGTCGAACCCTGAGACTGGTCTCTTAAGAATTCTTAGGCCACGTGGCACCCTTTTCACTTTGACATTTGCAGCCATTGACTGTTCCTGCCAAAACATTCTCCTTGCTCTAGTGGATAGTCTCTCATGTATGAAAAAGGCATCCCTAATAGTGTTACCTTGTGGCATTGTAAACTGGTCACTTGGTTCTGTATTCAGAGCAGCTGCAGCTCCAGTTTCACCCGCGTGTGTCAGTAACGGGTTCTCTGTCATCCTTGATCCAAACAGGGAAGTGTAGCTGCTATCTCCGTTGAAAGTCTTGCTGTTGCCATCACCTCCATTTTGGTTCTCAATTTTTTAGATGGTAAGTTCATCCAGTTTCAGGTTTTGAGGCAACCTGTGCACTTCAAAGGAACAGGATATACTCACAACAGAACAGTTGAAGTGCACAAGGATAGTGGTGCAGCTAATCCAAAATGAGTAAGTGCAGTTCAAGGTAGGGAGCGCACTCACCCCTGATTAATGGGACACAAAGCAAGCCAGGTTAAAGTTGTAATTAAGTTGTATCTGGTTTTTATTCCACCCAGAGCACATGCAGACAGCAATCAAAGACTGGACAGTGGATTCCCACTGTCTTCTTATGTTTTGCCTCGCTCCTCAAGGCTTCCTCAGAGAATAACAGTAATTAAATCAGATTGTGACCTTACACCATTCAACGTGAAACATGTGACATATACCACCAGTCAAAAAAATGCAATTGTTATCAATTGTAAACAAGTGCAGAATTTGCATGTCTTAGAAGTTTCATTCCTCATACAGTGTATCATTTTTGTAAACATCACCTGTGCTATAAAGCATACAAAAAAGAGTTAGAACATAAATTAAACAAAAAGTAAATAAAGCCAGATTTTAGAAATGTTATATTTAAAATGTGTTGGTTTAGGCATTCTTTAAAGTTAAAGTTAAATCCAGATAGGACAGGCAGAGGCAACCTGTTTTGGAAATTGACTCACCAATGAGGGTTAAAGCCTGATGTCCCCGGATATTAGTGCCACAGAGAAGATGAGACCTCTGAATACCCATAAGGAGCTTGAGGTAATACTTGATTGTTTCAACTGTCTGTCAAAATTCACCAAAGGTTTGGCACAAGCCACAGCCCCATTCTAGACACAACTGAAGGGAACTGCAGACTGGTCCTGGGATGTCATTATAGACAATGGATTCCAAAAAATAAAGATTCTTATATGTGAATAGCCAGGACCCATTCTACAGTATGTTAATGTAACCACACCAGTGATAGTACAAGTGAATGCCTTTCAAGTGGATCTAGGTGCTGTTCTGCTTCAAGAGGATATGCCTGTTGCTTTTGCCTCCCAGGCCCTGACTCCAACACAGGTAAACTATGCCCAAATTGAAAAAGAAATGTTGGCAATTTTGATTGGATGCCACAGTTTTCATTTATGGCTAATCTGTAACAGGGGAGTCTGAAGACAAACCACTACAGCATATTCTTTCAAAACTACTGCTGACTGCATCCCCTGTTCTCAATACATGATGATGTATCTACAGAAGTATGACCTCATGGTTACATACAAGCCTGGCAAGGACATATAGGATACTGTATGGTTATCCATACACTACAAGGCTATTCTTCCACCGAGTGGATACAATGCCAACTGATGACCTCGAGAGCGAAGCTCGAGAGGTCTCCAAGTCAGCAATGTATCTATGAGGTGAAAGAATAGCTGAGTAGTGTTTGAGTAACCACACATTGTTCTTTATAGTGTATGGTGCCCGAAAAAAAGACAAAAAGAGACTCACTTTTCCATATTTTCACTCGGTTCTCCCGAGGCCTTCGATTCACAACTGCCACTGCCCAGCACACTCGCATGCCCCTTTCACACAGCAAGGGATGAATCAGGACATCTGCTATAGCCCCTTGTATTATGACGTCCTCACTAACGCAGAATGAAAAGTTGTTCTGCATTAGTAAGGACATCACTACTGCAGCAGAGCAACATTATGCGGTGTATGGATTTCCATACACAGCTGCATTCCACCATACACTATATTCTGATTGCTGATACTCTGTCCAGAGTTTATAAACCTGGACAGGATGCCCAGAAAGAATAGCATCTAGAAGACCAGGTGCACAGTGTGTTGACAGCAATGCCTGTGCCCGAGTCATACCTAGACAAAATCCATCATGCAGCTACAACTGACAGAACCATGGTGCTGCTGGCAAAAGTATTTACTAAAGAGTGGTCTACATATCAGTTGCACCCTGGGTTACAAAGAAACATAGACTTTGATGGCAGATAAGAACCACTTGGCCCACCCAGTCTGCCTATTTCCCCTACCTACTGGATAAGCTGCAGATTCTAGTTAATCAACCGACTACTTCCTGCCACTCCCCACTACAATTACCTTATGTATGTCCCATGCATGTTTGAATTCCCCCACTGTTTTAGACCCAACAACCTCCCCAAGAAGGTGGTTCCATGCATCCACCACTCTTTCCATGAAAAAAAAATCCTCACATTACCTCTGAGCCTCCAACCTTGCCATGTTCCTTCTCATCCTTTCTACCCCCCCCTTGTGTATCAACTCTGTTATGGATCTTTGTGTCATCTGCAAATAGGCATATCTTTCCCTCCAGACCCTTTGTAATGTCACCTATAAAGATGTTAAAGAGGACTGGACCCAGTACTGAGCCCTGAGGTACTCCACTAGTAGCTCTCCTTTCTTCGGAATGTGTTCCTTTCACTATTACCTTCTGGGTCCTTTTGTGCAGCCAGTTTGCTACCCTGGGACCCGCTCCCAGGCTGGCTAACTTGATTATTAATATTTTGTGCAGGACTGTGTCAAATGCCTTGTCAAAGTCTAGGAAGGCCATATCCACAGCCTCTCCCTGTTCTATTGCTTTGGTCACCCAGTCAAAGAAATCAATTAGATTCATCTGACATGACCTTCCTGCTGTAAATCCATGCTATTTGGGTCCTGTGCCCTGCTGACCTCTAGGTACTCAACAATTCTTTCTTTAAGAAGTGATTCCATCATTTTCCCTACCACTAAGGTCAAACTTACAGGTCTGTAGTTCCCTGCTTCTACCTTGCTCCCACTTTTGTGAAGGGGAATCACATCTGCCCTCCTCCAGTCCTCAGGAACCACCCCATCCTCACATGATTTGTTAAAAAGTGTGGTCAGTGGTGTCACTAGATCCTCCCTTAGTTCTCTTAGGATTTTAGGGCGAATCTCGTCAGGCCCCATTGCTTTGTCCACCTTGAGTTTTAGGAGTTCTTTCAGGACTCTTTCTTCTGTAAATGGACTGGTGTCAACCCCGTTACTCAGAGTGCTTCTATTTTCTGGTTTAGGTAACTCCTCCTCATCTTCTTTTGTGAATACTGAGCAAAAATATTCATTCAGTATCTCTGCCTTTTCACTGACTCCCTCTGCCCACCTCCTCTCTCCCTTATTAATCTTCACTATTCCTCCCTTAACCTTTCTATGCTTCCTAATGTACCTATAAAAGATTTTATCCCCCTTCTTAACTGAACTGGCTATTTTTTCCTTGGTTTGGGCTTTTGCTATTCTGACTGCCTTCCCCACTTCTTTCTGCTTTAATTGATACAGTTCCCTGTCATGCTCCTTCTGAGATTCCTTATACTTTTTGAATGCAGCCTTTTTCTCCTTAACCTTCCCTGCCACCTCTTTTGAGAAGCATAGCGATTTTTTACTCCACTTTGTTTTCTTTATTTGTTTCACATAAAGGCTTGTTGCCTCTGTGATGGCAGTTTTGACTTTTCTCCATTGTTCTTCTACCCCTCCTTTTTGGTCATTTGCTAGTGTATTCATCAGGTATTCACCGATTTTGCCAAAGTCAGCCCTTCTAAAGCCCAGTATACTTGTTTTTGTATGGCTCATCTCCATGTTTGTGCTTATTGTGAAGCACACTGTGCAGTGGTCGCTTGTTCCCAGATGTCTACTGACTTCTAAATTTGTGATCCTCTCTCCATTTGAGACTACCAGGTCTAGTATTCCATGGTTGCATTCTTTCTGGCACCTGTGAGCCTGCCTTTTTTTCCAGTTGTTTAACCAGGTGAGACACACTAAGCTGAAAGCTTGTTTACAGGTGCAACCTGGGAGCACAGGGAAGTTAAGTGACTTGCCCAGGGTCACACAGTATGCAAGTGGGGGCTGTGGGATTCAAACCCAGGTCTCCAGATTTACAACTCAGAGCCTTAAAACACTGTGCTATACTGCCTGAAGTGCAGGTGGTCTGATTCTAAAATGGGGTACAATAGTGATACCATATATATATCAGCAACATTGTAACAGATCCACCAAGGATATTTTGGATTACTGCTAAGCAAGCATGATGCCAGAGATGCAGTACACTAGTCTGGCATAAATGAAGATGTAGAACAACTTGTAACACATGTAAAACTCTTCGCAGAGAAAATGTTTGGAACCTCTGAAACCAGCTTAAATACCTGAGTTACCTTGGCAACACATTGGTTTGGACCTATTTGTCCTAGTGGAAATCAGCTACTGAATTGTTGCTAATTACTACAGCAGTTTTTTCTAAGCTGGTCAGGAGGGCTAATTCAACTTGTGCACAATAGAGCACACACTATATAAACCATTTCAAAGTCATTATGTCACAACATGGTGTACAGTATGTGATGAGCTAGTGTGCAATAATGGTCCACAGTACACTTCAGCTGCGTTCAAAGAATTCCCAACCAGCTGGGGCATCAGTCATGTGCTGCTCAGTCATTACCTTACACAAGGTAATGGACTTGAAGAAAAATACAGCAAAGATAGCAAAGCATATTCTATCCAAAGTCAAACACAGAGGTCAAGATCCTTACATTGGACTGCTAAACAACCATGACACACCAGCATAAACTTTGGCTCACCTCTGCAACTTCTCATGAGCTGACACTTGAGGTCTGCTATTCCAGTGACAGGCTTCAACCACAAGTAATTCTTACACTGAAACTTCAAAGCAACAGAAGAAAATGTCAAGAAAGACAGAAACACAACTTCAACAGTAGTTTCAAGCCACTGCCTCCATTACCTGCTGGGACACCATTTTGCTACAGGGTATCTATTGGAAGGTGGGACACTCTAAAGCTAAGAGACTAGATCTTCAAAGGGTGACACAGGCTTGTATCAAGCTCTATGTTGAACCCTTTCCACATGCCATACCCTTTGCCTCAAATGCACTCGATTATCAAAGCTCAAGTGCAGCTGCAGCTGTTTACCTACTTTAGGGCAGCTTGAGTCAAATCTCAGGGGCAAGGTCAGTGAGAATGATCCCTGGGATTGACACAAGCTAGACTACGAAGAGATGGTCTAGCTTGCATCAATTGCTGCATGAGATAGAAAATTTTGTTAGATTGCTGCAGGCCTGATGTACCATATCTTTGGTGCACCCCAGGCTTGGGGCACCTTCAAGTTTTGAAAATCCATCCCAATGTCTCTGTAATTTATACCACTGTTGTACATCCTTGGGAAAAATCTGGAACAGGTAAACAGATGGAATAGAAACATAGAGTTTGATGGCAGATAAGGACCACTTGGCCCACCCAGTCTGCCCATTTCCCTACCTACTGGATAAGCTGCAGATTCTAGTTAACCAACAGCCTACTTTCTGCAACCCTGCACTATAATTGCCTTATGTCTGTCCCATGCATGTTTGAAGTCCCCCACAACCTCTGCAGGAAGGCGATTTCATGCATCCACCACTCTCTCCATGAAAAATAATTTCTTCACATTACCCCTGAGCCGTCCCCCCCTCTAACTTTAAATTGTGCCCCCTTGTTCTTACACATCTCTTTTTCTGAAAGATGCTACCCTGCTGGACTTTGTCGATTCCCTTGAGGTACTTGAAAGTTTCTATCATGTCCCCCCATATCTCCTTTCATGAAGGGTATGCATATTAAGCTCTCTCAGTCTCTCTTCATATGGTTTCTGATGTAGACCCTGCACTATTTTAGTTGCCCTCCTCTGGACTTCTTCAATCCTGTCTATGTCCTTGCGTAGATGAGGTCTCCAAAACTGCATGCAGTACTCCAGATGGGGTTTCACCTACTGTCTGTACAGAGGGATAACCACTTCCCTTTTTCTACTTGTAATGTCCCTCCCTATGCATCCAAGTATCCCCCTGGCTCTCCTTACTGACTTCTCATATTGCTTACCCACCTTTAGGTTATCTGATATGACTACACCTAGATCCCTTTCCATTTTTGTTGTTGTTAGTACCTCCCCTGCTATTGTGTACTCTTCTCCTGGATTTTTATTTCCCAGGTGCATTACTTTGCCCTTCTTTGCATTGAATCTAAGTTGCCATATGTCTGACCATTCCTCCAACCTTGCCAAGTCCCTTCTCATCCTTTCTACCCCACCTTGTGTATCAACTCTGTTACAGATCTTTGTGTCATCTGCAAAGAGGCATATCTTTCCTTCCAGACCCTCTGCAATGTCACCTATAAAGATGTTAAAGAGCACTGGACCTAGTACTGAGCCCTGAGGTACTCCACTAGTAACCCCCCTTTCTTCAGAATGTGTTCCATTCACTATTACCTTCTGTGTCCTGTTGTGCAGCCAGTTTGCTCCCCAGGCTACCACCCTGGGACCCACTCTCAAGCTGGCCAACTTGATTATTAATCTTTTGTGGGGGACTGTGTCAAATGCCTTGCTAAAGTCTAGGTAGGCCATATCCACAGTCCCTCCCTGGTCTATTACTTTGGTCACCCAGTCAAAGAAATTGATTAGATTCATCTGACATGACCTTCCTGCTGTGAATCCATACTGCTTTGGATCCTGTGCTCCGCTGGCCTCTAGGTACTGAACAATTCTTTCTTTCAGAAGTGATTCCATCATTTTCCCCACCACTGAGGCAAACTAACTAACTAATTTTTTCCTCGGTTTGGGTCTCTGCTTTTCTGATTGCGTTCCCCCAGTTCTTTCGGCTTTAATTGATACAGTTCCCTGTCATGCTCTGTCTGTGATTCCTTACACTTTTTGAATGCAGCCTTTTTCTCCTTAACCTTCCCTGACACCTCTTTTGAGAACCATAGTGTTTTTTTATTCCGCTTTGTTTTCTTTATTTGTTTCACACAAAGGCTTGTTGCCTCCATGATGGCAGTTTTGATTTTTCTCCATTGTTCTTCCATCCCTCCTTTCTGGCAATTTGCTAATGCATTCCCCAGGTATTCACCCATTATGCCAAAGTCAGCCCTTCTAAAGTCCAGTATCCTTGTGTTTGTATGGCTTGTCTCCATGGTTGTATTTATTGTGACGCACACTGTGCAGTGGTTGCTTGTTCCCAGATGTTTACTGACTTCTAAATTTGTGATCCTCTCTCCATTTGAGAGTACTAGGTCAACTATTGCTCCCTGCTGAGTGGGTTCCACCACTAGCTGTCTAAGGCATTCCCCCTGTAGGGCATAGAGAATGACCCTGCTCATAGATGTGGCTGCAGTCCATGTAGCCCATTTAGCATCTGGCATATTCAGGTCCCCCATCAACAGTATCTTCCTTTTTCAGCAATTTTGAGAATGTGCTCTATCATTTTCTTGTCCATTTCCTCCCCTTGAGACGGGGGTCTGTATACAACCCCTGTGCAGATTGTGATGCCATTCCCTGTCTCCAAGGTGACCCAGAGTTTCTCTTGTCCTCCCCTTTACTTTTTAGTTCTGTAGATTTGATCCCTTCCCTTATGAAGAGAGCTACTCCACCTCCTCTTTTAACCTCCCTGTCCCTTCTATAGATTGTGTACCCTGGTATGTTGACATCCCAGTCATGGTTCTCCGTGTACCATGTTTATGTGACTGCCACAATATCCAAGTGTTCCTCTTCTATCAGGGCTACTAGCTCTGGAAGCTTGTTTCCCAGACTAATGGCATTGGTACTCATTGCCCTCCATTTAATGTTGGCTTTATCCTTTTTTACCCCATCCCTGCTCTTATTGCCCTTGTCCATTTTTCCATTTACCCCTGTCCTGCCCTCTGTCAGGCTCTGTACCTCAGTGTTTACCCTACTACCTTCCATGTTTTGTGGGGGGCAGGCTTGAATTTTCCTGTTTCCTATCAGCACCTCCCCACTTGGCTAGTTTAAAAGCTTACCAAGGAAGCCTTTAAACCTGTCACCTAGGAGCATGTTTCTCTTCCTGGACAGATGCAGATCATCATGCCAGTATAGACCTTCATCTCTCCAGGTGGACCCCCAGTCCCCAATGAAGCCAAAGCTCTGTGCTCTGCACCAGTTTTGCAATCATTCATTAAACTGCATGGTATGTAGTATCCTAGCGTCACCCCTGCCATAGACTGGCAGCACCTCTAAGAAGGTTACCGTGCTGCTACCAGTCTGAGACCCCTCCCCAACTCCACAAATTCATCCTGCACTGCACTGATCTCATGCCTAGCTAGGTCATTTGTCCCAAGGTGGACAATATCTAGTTTCCTCTCCTGTGATACTGCTTCTGCAATCCTGAGGATTTGCTTCCTGTCTCTCCAAGCCATGGCACCAGGCAGGCACCTTACTTCCCTCTCCTCTCACTTCCCCAGGTCCACACCCCTAACAATTGAGTCCCCTATCAGAAGCTGTCTCTTTCCCTTGTGGTGTCCCTTGCCACTCTTTTGTGGGTCTCCCTTGTGGATGTCCCCAGCATTCTTCTTGGTCTCCAATGAGGGTGTTATCATAGAGGAACCTTGATTTGCCAGACTGACATATGATTTGCGTAGATAGATGCCATTACCAGATAGATGCCACCTTCCTAAGTCTCATCTGTCTGGTTCTGACAAGCTAAACAATGAGGTAAGCAAAGAGCTGACCTGCATGACAGGTTGTGATTTTCAACTTGACTCTCCAGGAAAAACCTTTTATTCTAGTGCTGTTGTGCCAGAATGCCAGGACAGCCTGCAAGACACTGATGATACTGCTTCTGACAAGTCTGAGGGTTCTTTGGGTCAGTCTGACCAGCTGGACCCTGGAAGCTGGATATGTGTCACCTCCTACTGATACATCCAAGCAAAATGTTATGTACTCTTGAGCAGCTCATTTACGTAACCCCACAGTCTGAAATGATTTTGGTACAGGATGACAACTTACATAGAAACATAGAAACATAGAGGTTGATGGCAGATAAGGACCGCAAGGCCCATCCAGTCTGCCCATTTCTTTTTCTACCTTATAAATGTGCCATCGGCCTTTGCTCTGTCAGTGGCCTATCTATTTATACTCATCTGTATTGCTCCCTTATGCCTATCCCATGCCTGTTTGAAGCCCTGCACTGTATTCATACCCACCACTTCCTGAGGTAGGCTGTTCCATGCATCCACCACTCTTTCTGTGAAAAATAATTTCCTCACATTACCCCTTAATCGGCCTCCTTCTAATCTCATGCTGTGTCCTCTTGTCCTGCTGTTTTTCTTATATTTAAACATGTTAGACTCTTTCACCCTGTTAATGCCCTTAAGGTGTTTGAATGTTTTGATCATATCACCTCTCTCCCTCCTTTGCTCAAGGGTATACATATTGAGCTCCATTAATCTGTCCCCATATGTCTTCTTGTGTGGTCCCTGCACCATTTTGTGCAGCTGTGCAGTGCATGTGTTTCTGATAACAATTCAGTGTGTATCCTTCCTTGCAATGTTGTTTACTTCTAGTTAAAGGGGATATGATTGAAAAAAATGGGATTAAATGACTTAGTAGTAAATACCAATATATATTTAGGGCCAGCATGTGTCATCATGATAGCATTTCCATTTGTCATGTATTAAAACATACAAACTGCAGTTTACACTGTAATTTTAAAGATATCTGTTTATGTAGTTTTGTGAACCTTTTTCCTGTCTGTGGTAGAAAGAAAGTGGAGCTTAACTCACAGTGATTATTTTAGTATATAAATCTGCAGATTGGTGTGCTGGTGGTGGTGTACCCCCCCATACACACAGCAGTTAAATTAGAAATGCTTAAGTGGGGGGATGTTTAGCTGTAGATCCTTAAGTGTAGAGTAACTGTCATCCTCAGGTGCTGGAACCCTCTCCTAGTATTCAATAAATAAAGATGACAGAGGTGCATAAACTCTCCTGCACTGTTACAAGAGGTGGCAACTGAATGTCTGCTCAACTGAACTTCAGCACACAGTATGCTGTTCAGACACCTTCATTCACCAGCTGTTGCTGACAAGCTAGTTGCGGTCTTATCAAATAACCATCTTTTTCCCTTTTGGCCTCAACCAAGATAATCTGGTCAGTTTACTTTGTAAAATGATGTTTCAAATCTATTCTACACTTCACTGCAAGCATCATTTACTCTCACAGTCTAGTTTGTAGTTTTGTGTGGGAGCAGAAAAAAGAAGAGACAAAGAACTGGTAGCACCCATGTTACCCATGTTCTTTGAATTGTGGCACTACAGCATGGCTGTTAGTGCGATATAATCAGTACAGATTGTGTGCAGATTTACTACTAAATATAAAAACATCAAGGTGCCAGGGTGTATAATACTGATGCTATGAAACTTCACATGATATGTTTTGCTCTTCAGCAGTACTGACTCTCTATGCTAGTATGTCTGTTGGCTTAGCATGCCACACTGCCACATTGTATCAGAAATTCTTTGATTTGGCCCATGTGCAATGAGGTAGCACTACCACCCACTATGTCAGTGACCTGGGATCATTATTATTATTATTCTGTGAACATAAAGGATATCATCTAACTTATTAAGATGTAACTATGTGATACAGTTTTATATAGGAAAATTCTGTCTTTATAAATGATCACTTCAAATACCTCAATTTAATAATCTGTCAGTAAGAAGAGAGTATATCAGTACCTATTTTAAGGTACAAAGGGCAACTAGAGTGTCAAAATAGGTTTAAAACAAATGGGCAGACTAGAAGGACCTAGCGGTCTCCTTCTGCCATCAACTTTTATGCTTCTATGTTTCTTATACCATCTATATTCCTCTTCCATCCTGCCACTTTTTCCCCTTCCTTCCATCCCCACCTCTGTCCCTTATCCATTTTGTAGTTGGTATTATACTGTTTTTATAGCTGCACTTATCTATGAAATTAAGATATACGTATGATACTGTTTTGCTGCTTTGCACCAAACATGGTCAGTGCTGTTAATTAACTTTGGTGGTTACAATCACAGAAAAGGGACACTTGCACTTTTATTGTACTGGTTACAAGGTAGTGGGGGAGAGCACAAGTCTCACACTCTTGAAAAATCACCAGACTGCGTGAAACAATAAGGCATGGAGAGGAGAGGTCTGTATGGTGACTGTTCATGTATATCTTAAAAACTTCATACAGCTTGCAGTGGTCATAAGAAGAACATACATTGAATTTCAGAACTAATAAAGAGAAGACAATGCATTTGTTATCCACTCAAAGCTAAGAGCCACAAAGCCAAGGAGAGATCAGCTTATGCACTGTTTCTGATTTTAATTCTGAGTCCAATTCTGTCTACCTTTAACACCCCCCCCAAAAAAAACTGGCACTCTGAAAAACTAAATTGTACTCTTCTGACCTTTCACCTTCCCCCACCCTTGAGACTCCCTGCTTTCTGTGTCCTACCTTAAGGTGACTGCTGCTCCTGGAAAAGCCTTGGGAAGGGGGCTCCCTCTGTTTGGCTATCTGCTGATCTTGTTCCTTTAGTGATGCTGTCCTGATCTGGTGGCTTTGAAGGTCTGACTTTGTCCATTCTCTGAGGCCTGATTGTTAATTAAAATCCATGGTCCCCCATAAATCCACAAGAGAAGAGAAATCTTCCCCAGTCTCCCACCTTGCCTAGTTAAAGCCTCATTAGTCAGCCACAGTCAGCTACTGTTAGCCTGCCCCACTGTCTCTGAGAAGTCCTCCCAGACCAGTCTACCTACTGTACTGCTGATACCAGAATGGATTAACAAAAAAAAAATAGTCAAATTAAATCCCAGCCTGAAATAAGCCATCATGCTCCTCCTGAGTCCTGAGATATGACACTCTATGTGACCTGGGAAAACTGGGTGGAGAAGAGGCCTACTTGCACAAAACCCTGGGATTTTCAGCCAGTGCCACACTATGCTTAGAGGAGTAAAATGTCTGGTCACACAGGGTTAAGGAGCTGGTGCTGCTGGGGACTGGGCACTATCCTGGTTAGGGTTGCAGCAAAATAAAATTTCACCAGTGAAGCTGCAGTGAAATCAGCAATTTTGTCACTTGAAATGTTTCATGAAATTGTGGTGAAATTTCACAGTTTCACCCACAATTTCACCCACTGCATATCCTGCCAAGCTCACTGGTGTCTAGTGGGCTGCCCCCCCACCTGGCCATTCACCGGCCCACAGGTTGAAATTAAAATATTCTCCCTGGTGTGTCTATTGCCCCCCCCCCACCAATCACTGGCCCAAATTTGTATAGCAGACAGTATAGTAACCCCCACAACACATTTCTCCTCACCCCATCTCCCCAGATCCCCAATTCTTACAAAAACCCACTTCCTGGTGTCTAGTGGACCCCATTCCACCACTCTGTTATCAGCAGCACCCACCTGGCTCTTCCCCTGTACCCTGATCAGGCCACTGGCACAACCGTCCACTCACCTCCATGGCTGGTGGCCCAACTGAGCACCCAAATGAATGAGTGCGTGCTTGTACACGCACAAACCCATTTATTGAAGCACACAACTGCAGTGGCGCTTCGATGAATGAACATGTGCTTGTACAAGCATGCGCTCATTCATTGAAGCAAAGTCAGGCTGCCGGCCATGGAGGTGAGTGGTGGGGCTGTGTCAGTGGCTCGAACAGGGTATGGGGGATTGGATTCTGAAAACAGGATGGGGTGAGGGTCCATTAGACACTAGGGAGTATTTTTTATTAAGTAGGGACTGGGGGATCCGGGGAATGGGGGGGCAGGGAGACATGTGTTGTAGGGTTACTACTTATTTGGGACAGTGATTGGCCAGGGGGGAGCTACTGGACACCAAAGAAGTCTTTGTTTTTGGGGCGGTGAGTGGCCAGGGAGGATGACAGTCACTGTCAGGGGCAGCCAACCTATCAGTACACCACCACCACCACATGTCTATAAAGCAAAATTTCACCCACGGGTGGTGAAATGTCACCCACGAGTGAAATTTTGCTGGCTTGGGGGTGAAATTTTGCTCGCAACCATGGGTGAAATTTCACCTTTTGCCCAGCAAAATATTTTGCAAAATGCATGAATTACGCATAGTAGTTTGCTGGGCAAAATATTCCAATTTTGCACAGCTCTAATCCTGGTCCTGACTTGGGGGAGAGAGCTCAGTTAAAAAAAACAAAAAAGAGGACTTTAATGATTACAGGGGGCTAGGCCCTCTGCAGATGGTACCTTTGTCATAGAGCCCTCTATTTACAGGTACAGTATGTACTACTTGTGGATGTTTTAATAGTATAACATACTTTAGCAGTCTTGGGCATGACATTTTTAAAGCAGAAACATTTTGACCTAGATTTACAGAGGACCAAGCTTGACAGAACTAACATGTCAGCCAATACTCTTGGCTAGAGTGTTGCACTTTGATCTTCACATTTAGATATATACTACAGTGCAGAAATGCAAATGTGGACCTTAAATTTGCCTTATAGTTTCCTGAGCATTGTTTCTCGGGGGGGGGGGGGCAACCTGAGATAAATTTTCCTCTGCAGATACTTAACTACAGCACAGTTTGCATTTAGCTGTAACACTGTTGCCAATGAGTTGATTTAGGATTGTTTTTTAAATTCAGCAATGCATTGGCAACTCACATTGCAATATTTTTCAACAATTAAATGGCCCAGGTACAGTATTTGTGAAACTGTTTTGCAACTCAACCCGGAGTGCATCGACATTTCTGCCACAATGAAATGTAAAACTAAGTTACATCACTTGGGCAGCAGTTTTATGCAAACGCTTTGTTCTGTGTCCATCAACACTTATACAACTCATTGAGAAATGTAAATGCAATTATTTGGGCAGTTTAATGTAAATTGTGATCTGCTTATCTAATTTTTTTTTAATTTGATCAAATATTTAGACTGCAACATTTCTTTTTATACAGTATTATCTTTTATTTTACTATTTTTGGCCAGGAAAAACACAGTAAGCTAAGACTTATTTCCAGGTGCATTCTGGGAGCACAGGGAAGTTAAATGACTTGTTTGTGGTCACACAGTATGCAAGTGATGGCTGTGGGATTTAAACTTGGTTCTCCAGGTATGCAGCTCAGTACTCATAACCCCTATGCTGTACCGCTTCCCATTATCTTAACCTTAATTTGAAGATGCAGAAACATGTTATTAGGTACTATATTTACATCATACAGCAGAGGAAACTGTAGTGAGAGTTACTGCCTCTTTAAGTGTATTGCATAAGTAAGCTGTGACTGAAGTTTATTGCTCATTGGCCTTTTCATCACAAAATAATTAGTCTGCCATTAAAGTGATCGAGAAAAAAGAAGGAGAAATGATGGCTCAGTATCTCAAACTGTGCAGGTCTGCTGTCAGTCATACCGATTTAGGAGAACAAGTAGCTTAGCTGAGCTAATGCTGTAATTCCACCACATCTCCATTTCTTAATCTGTTTTTATCAGAAATGAGCACTCGGTTACTAAGTATGATAGAACACCAAAATGACCTTTTTAGCACATGGAATTCTCAGAACTTGCTGTCTCTTTCTGATTTATTTTTAACTACCATCTGATTCTGATTATTCTGTTGCCTGTATCCTGAGCCAGTAGAATATTAAATTATGACCCAATTTGTTCTGTACTCACCCCACAAAAGGGAGCTAAAAAGAAATTCATATAAATAAGCTGCAAGAACAAGTTTCCAATACTGTTTTCAACTTAGTTCTTCTGCTGAGACTAAGATAAGGAAATACGGCATATCACACTATAGACATTTTAGTTTGCAACAAAATAATGCAAGAATGTTACACTGTTAGTGACTGCCTTGCAAAGACTTTCAGTAAGGCTATTGAACCTCCAGGTAATCTCATGGAGGCTTACATTACTGTAGCTTATCTTACTGCCACCCTACGACTAGGGCCAGATTTACATTGTCATGGGCCCTGTCCACAGCAGTAATTATGGGCCCACTGCTGGTTTTATGTCGCCCTACATTCAATGTGCCCACCCTACCACCCACCCCCACAATACTTAATATGCTTACATTTACAACTAAAACAGAATTTATGGGACTACAAAAATAGAAGTTCTGGGAAACCAAACCTCTTAAAATCTCATAAGTAGATCATTACAAAAGCAGCATTCAGCTATTACCAGAGCTGAAACTCTGTTGTTGTGGCTATTTGAATCACCCTTGCATGTACCACAAAGGCAAGTATAGAGCCTGATGGTGGGAAGGCTGAAAGAGGAAACAGCATAGAGCCTGACCAGCAAAGGACACAATGGTCATAGCCACAATCCAGAGTTTAGTGCCAGGGAAAAGGTCTGGTGTAACAGCAAAGAGGGACACCTGGGGAAAACTACAGGAAGGAGGGGGGAGGAGGGGGAGTTGCTGACAACACAAAAGAGGAAAGGGACCTGGGGGTTATTATTTCAGATGACCTGAAAATTTCAAAGCAGAGTACTAAGGCAGCTGGGAGGGGCAGAGGCATGCTGGGGTGCATAGGCAGGTGTATCACCAGCAGAAGGAGGGAGGTAATGATTTAATTATAAAACCATGATCAGGCCTCACATGGAGTACTGTGTGCAGTTCTGGAGACCACACCTTTGTAAGGACATCAACATCCTGGAGACAGTCCAGAGAAAGGTGACAAAGATGGTACAGGGCTTACAACACAAGCCTTATGAGGAGAGATTAAGGGACCTCAATAGGTACTCACTGGAAGAAAGGAGGGAAAGAGAGGACATGATAGAAACATAAAGTACCTAAATGGTATAAACAAGGTGCAGGGGGAGACATTTTCCATTACAGGAGGAGCACAGGAATGAAAGGGCATAACATGAAATTGGAAGATAGCAGGTTAAGAGGGAATGTTAGGAAGTTCTTCACAGAGAGGGTGGTGGATACATGGAATGGTCTGCCTCAGGAGGTGGTGTGAGAGAGCACTGTGGATGGATTCAAGCATGCTTGGGACAGGTATAGGGGAACCATAGAGGTACAGCTGTTGGTAGGTCAGAAGCAGTAATCCAGTACAAGGGGTTATGGGCAGACTAGATGGGCCAGGCGGTCCTTTTCTGCTGACAATTTCTATGTTTCTATGTATGGACGGCATGAGGGAGAAGGGCTGCTCAGCCTGCAGAAAAACATGAAATGGAGAAATGGTACTACAGAATTTGATGTACTCAGGAGATGGGGAGTATTGCATGCTGCTCCCTCAATCCAGCGGATCCTTCTCAGAGGCCATACCAACATTAAGGAAAATGACCATTGTCATTGGAAAATCCGAACAGTTGAAGAAACCCCAGGATTTAAAGTTTTGCTTAATACTTTCACATTTTACCTACAGTATATGTGAATTAAATAAATAAAACAAATGGCAGAATTGGTCTGCTCTCAACAAAAGGATCCTGGTACCAACAGTTAAAAAGAACCAAAATCTCAAAGTCTATACAATAACTGCTTCAGTGATTCTTCAGGTCATTATGATACTGGAATCACTATTACTGTAGTAGTTGTCTCCTCCCAGAGAACCTCTGGTTCATTGTGTGCCAGTCTGTAGAAACTGCAGGTGACATTCTAAAATGTTTAAAAGGCAAAAACAGTTACCATGGTTAGCAAAGAAATGCAGCACATGATTGCCAAAATCCTCAAAAGGGGCAGCATGCCATTACATACCAGTATGGATGCTAATTGTTTAACATAGCATTGGCATATGACAGGACAGGACAGAAGAGTCTGCTCCAATATCTTTCATCTACACTACCAAAGGTGAACAGTAGGTAACCAAACATTTCTTCCCCTAAGATCCCTCAGGTCTCAGTTTTTGAACCATTTTCATTTTCCATCTATAAATATGAAACTCCTGGGAGACATTGCTAAGTGCAAGTTCAGCTTACCACTGGAATGTGGAGGATATCAGGACTGAGCCAGTGAGGATATTGCTGTTGCTTCAATATAATTAGCCACACAAAACTGCCTTCTGGAAGTATAGCCATCCCCCT
The DNA here is from genome assembly GCA_016271365.2 of Neoceratodus forsteri. Lineage (NCBI taxonomy): Eukaryota > Metazoa > Chordata > Ceratodontiformes > Ceratodontidae > Neoceratodus > Neoceratodus forsteri. The sequence continues at coordinate 94,206,457 of CM028136.1, forward strand.
CTCTTTCCCTCGGCATGCCACATGTACACCTACGTCACAAACTGTACTCACTCCAAGTCCGACTAGGCCTGTCATTCTGCATGGCTTACACCCAACCTTCCTCACCATTCTTGATTCTGTCTGGTTAGACCAGCACGAGAGGTTGTGTCACACTGCATCTCTCTGGCTCGCTTATCCACTCCCACCCTAGCTAGCTTTAGCTCCTTTATGATCAGTCTCTACTAGTGCCAGACTCTGCTGCTCCAGCCTGACCTGAATGGACCTTCAACATGCACGCAGACTAGCTCTGTATGGTGGGACAATGAGACCAGATGAATGGCACCAAAATCTGAAAGGCCACCACCCAATGACTGTGTACAGCTGTCTACTCAGTCCCAACTACTGGCTGTACTCACTTCATGCTAAAGGCAGTAGCAGGGTGAGGAATAGCTGATCCCTCCCCTTGGTGATGGAGTGATGAGTTGGGAGTTAGGAGTCTATCCAGAAAGACCCCCATCCCAAAAAAAAGTCAATGTTGTGAATGCACAGATTCAAAGTAGCCCAGAAATGGGCCCTCAGAGAGCAAAGACCCTATACACTTGAGTACTTTGAGTTACTGTAACTCCAGCCCTGCCTGCAAGAGGTACATCAAACCATGTATGGTACATCTACAGATCAGCCCTACTGCCTAAAAGTTCAGTTACAATTATAATCACAAGCAATATCATCTCAGGTACAGTAAGTCACACCTTTTTGTAAGGTTGAGGTTCCCCCTAACTCAAGCTAGTTTCTGTGGAAAATCCTCAAACTGGTATAATTAGTGGCAAATAAAAGTTGCAATTTGATTTTTCAAAGCATTCAGGTGAGATTGCAAAACTCTGAATGCAGCACTTGCATCTTTATCCTCTGTGCGTGCTGCATCCAGGTAAACATGTCACTCACGATGTTTGCTCCCTATTCTCAAGCAATCTGACACATTTGCAACAGTTTTCCTACTTTACTGAAAAATTATGCTGCATGCATCAGAATTTTGATGCATGTGTCATTTTCATAGTTCAATTTATGGGAATCGTGTCCAGATGTTAGATCCCCGTTAGGTGGTCTAACTGTCTGGGTGGAGTTTGCACAACTGCATCCAGAAACCAAATGTGGCCCTTTGTATATACAACCCTTTAAGTCTATGTCATCTGTGCTGTATGCTATGAAGCTTATTAAAGAAGAACAGACAACACAAAGGGCCCTGCTTTAACGTGTGGGGCTGGTCCCAAATTTGTGCACTTTGTGTAAAAAAATATTTTGGTTTATTTACTGTAGTATTGTAGATTGTATCAGACAAATCTTGCTTAGTTCTAGGCTGACATTTCCTGTTACTACAAGTTCCAGGATCCCCTGCAGCTGGCATCAGAGTAGTAGGCAGCAGTGGGAGATTCAATAGCCTGCGGTGCATGTTAGAGCTTTTACAATCTCTGATTAGATGTTTTCCAGGTCTGTTTTTCTCAAGGGGCAAAGCACAATCCTCTGTAACTGTACATAGCCCAAGGAGGACAGTGGGACCAGCAAACTTAAGATCAGTGCATATATAAACTCTAACATGCACTGCAGGCTATTGAATCTCTTACTGCTGCCTACTATTCTGGTGTCAGCTGCAGGGGACTCTGAAATTTGTAGTAATAGTAGATGTCAGACAAGAACTAAATAAAATTTGTCTGATACAATCTACTATACTAGTGCACTCAGGAGTCCTGCAAGTGTCTATACTTGGTTCCCTCCTGTTCAGCCTCTTTTTAAACATGATTACCCTCACTTGCCCCAACAAGATCCTCCTATATGTGGATGAAGCAGTAATTTCACCAGTCAGCTTCAGCTAAACTCCTCGTGTGTAGAGACTTGGTTTAGTAGGCACAAACTACTGTTAAACTACAAAAAACAAAAGCCATGTTATTTAATAGTTCTCACAACAAGCATAAAGCCCACCAGCTAATAATTTGGAATAGCACAAACATTCTTCTTGAACAGGTACAGCATTTCAAGTATCTCGGGGTCACCATTGATAGCATCCTGTCATACATGTACTACATTGAAAACATTGCTTAAGTAGTCAACACGCATATTGGGCTACTCTATAGACACAAACACTGTTTGACTACCAAGGCCCTAAGAACAGCTGTACATTGCTCGATCATCTTCATTATAGATTATGGGCTGGTAGTGTATGGCGCTGCTACTGATATGTCTTTAAAGCATGTCTTAACGGCACTAAAGAAAGCAAGCAGGCTCATCACTAGTGCACACCAACTCACACATATGTGTGACCTCTATAAGCAGACAGGGTGGCTCCACTTGGAAGGTAGGATCAAATATCAAACCTGCTACTGGCCCAAAAATCAAGCCTTGGACTCTCTCCACAGGGGGGTGCAGAAGTAACTAAGCCTTTCTAGTAACCCTCGCCATACGAGTGGGTAAGACAGCCAGCCCTTCCTAGTCCCCTTATGCAGCACTGCACAAGGCTAAAGGTCATTCTCCTACAGAGCCCCATCTTGGCTTAACTCCTTACACATTGACATTCCTGCTGAACCCAAACTGGGTTCATTTAAGCATAAGCTCTGCCAATTACTTATAGCACAAAATAGATGGAATTGCTTTTCTTAGCTGGACCTTGATGAGTGCGCCATGGAACTCTGGAAATCCCCCCTCTAGCACTACAATTTTGGCACTAGCCACTGAAATTATGCCAGCACTATCCTACCCTAACTACTCCTACCCCCTCTCCCACTTAATCTCTCTCACCCTTGGTCACCCAACATTGGTCACCTCTCCTATCTTGCAACTGGCCAAACTTCCCATTATCTTCTCCTGCTGCCCTATCCCCTCTCCATTGTGCCTTCCCCCTTTCATTGACCAAGCCCACTCCAGTTGATTCTCTTGGTGTCCATCTCTCCTCTAAGCCTTTCACCCCCTCCCCACACTCTTTGATAATGCCTCCTCTGGCTAATTCCCACACTGTCCTACCCACACTGTAAACTTATAATCATGTTGTTACCTTGCTTCATAGTTAACCTGTATTTATTGTAAATTGTTTGGTTCTGTTGTATATTACATTACATATTGTAGTCCATGTATATTGCTATAATCACTGTATTCTAATTCGACTCTGTATACCTTTACAAAATGTGTCATCAGTTGTATAATCTGCAGTCTCCTATGTCCTGTTGTTATTGCTGACATGGAACCTGTGTAAAAGAGCTTCTGATTCAAAAGTAGTACAATTCCTACATTTTAATAAAATAAAATAAATACTACAGAAAACAGTAAGTAAACCAAAATGTTTTTAAACACAAAGTGCACATTGGGATCAACACCATACTTAAGTGTGGGGTCCTCGGTGGTGACTGTTCCACTTTAAGATTCATATATGAGTTAGCAGAAAGTTTGAAACAACTGGAACACATATATTGTTATGTCTCCATAGTATACTTATTTGTAAAATGACAAAAAATACAAAAGCAAAATAGAGCAATCAGACTGGTGGAAACAGCATATGTGGCATAAAATGAAGCAGGCATTAATTCCCTAGTAATGCCCACTTCATGATGTAGTACTCTGCCTAGCCACATTAAAATCACCGCTAATAAAGTATAAAAGCTGAACGCATGTTAGCTTCCACCCACCCACCCCACCGTACTCGTAAACTTGTTCCAAATGTGCAGCAGATCTTGTAAAGTAAAAAGATGAGTGTTTCTAGTAAATGTGATGTTACCTTTTCCAAATGTGCCTCAGACCAGACAAGTTAGAAACATGAGTGTCAGCAGTAAATACGACGTTAGTGCGTGGGAACACAGGTCTGTTAAACACTACTCAGGAATCCCTCAAAAAGAAAAAAAAAAGGAAAGCTTCTTGAGTTTGGTAACTGCAGTGTTTAACAGCCAATTGGGATAGTGACCTGTCCCTACCCATTTCCAAGCCGCAGTATGCAAAGAATGAATCCCAGAATGCAATGCACCTGTTTTCATAGGGTGCAATGATTGCTTTGTGAGTCGTATAGCAAAGCAATTTGTTAATCTAAGGAAACTTTGGTATTCTTTATTGAAGTAAGAAACAGTGACTGTATAAATCCTGATATCTATGAAAATTAATAATAAATCACAGTCACAATATAAATGAATGTTAACACACACAAAAAAACAGTAAAAGTATTGAAACATTGTACACCTGTCTCTGTCTTTTTGTTTCTAAATAACCACAGTCTGTATTGATTTTTCAAAGTGCTTTTCATATTACAAGTGTATTAATGCACTCCAAAGTCAGGCTCTACTAGGGAATTAATGCCCAGTTGGTGTTTGGAGGTACTCAGCCTTCAGCCTCTTATCCCAACTGGTCATTAATTCCCTAGTAGAGCACTCCTTTTCATGCATTAATGCTTACTTCAACCCTCCATATGAAGTGGGGGAAGGGGCAGAGTTGATGAACCAAGTGTCTCTCCCAGCCTTACATTTCTATGTTTCTACAGTAGGTGTAGCTTATGGGGCATAAACTAAGCTTTGAGTTTACTGTGATCATCCAGTGTGCGTGTTCTGCTGCTTACCTGGGGCTGGATGTTATCTGAAAGGTTTCTGCAGGCAGCAGAGGTACATTACATTGCTTACTCTTCAGAATTCTGCAGATAGCTGAAAAGAAAAAAGAACCCTTTTAAAGTGCTATCAAACATTTTCTGGGAGCTAGTACCAGAGACTGAAGTCCTTGTGTATATGTATTGTTGTAATTGATTATTGATGAAGCATAATGAACATGTTTATTCGCTGCTGCAGATTGGCTCGCCCTGAACTGTGCCTTCCAGAATCTCATAAATATTGGAAGGCATGCTTGAAGGGGGAAGGTATTGTATATTGGGATTTGCAGTAATGAGGGTTATCTACTGTTTTCCTAAAACTGATATTTCACCTGCTGTATGCACATTAAAGGCATCAACAGTTCTTGTTGAAAAGTGATTCCCCAAAAGACACAGATGCTCTACTTTTCTGTCTCTTCAGTGATTTATAATTAGTTTTTGTACTAACACTGGAAACTTAGAAAAAAGAAAGTAAATACTGAACTGGAAACTGGTACTGTTGCATAATATCGGTCCCTTTTCCAAAATATTTAAAGTCAGATTTTTACCAGCGAAATACCTTTTGTGGTGGTGGTAGTAGTGGCTGTAGTAGTTGGGGGGGGCTAGATTATTAATCTCAAATTAGCTCCTTTGGCACAAATAAACTTGACATTCATTCATAGATTTACTGTATTGCAAGTATTGTATTTAATAATTGTTTGCTTTTTTATGCAGTGCATTCTTTTCTCTTTCATATGATGTAAATGCATATAAATGTAATTGTGTACTGCAGCATTTTGTACAGGATGATGTCTGTAAATATGACCTATTGGATCGAGATACTGTACCATTACCTGTTTAAAAATAAACTATTACCATTACTACAAGGCAAATCAAATTAAATTTTACCCAGTAATATAAGAATGGCCCACAGTGCATTCAGTCCAATTTTCATGAGCACGAGGAACAAAAAGGGCAAAGTTTGCACCATTTAAATGCACTTGAGAAATTGAGGGTAGATGTGTCTCCCATCCAATGTACAGTACATTTATTTAAATGAAAAAACACATGTCTGAGCAAACTGTGCATTTCAGCAATAGAATATAAATATGTTGCTGACCTAATGTAGCAATTGAAATGGGTTGTTTTTTAGCCTCATTTTCTTCAGGCATACTGAAAAATACTTTGCAGGCCCTGACCTTTTCTAAGGAAATGAAAGGGAAGGGAAGAGAAGGGAAGGGAAGGGAAAAGAAGGGAAGTAAAAGAAATGAAAGGAATGGGAAGGAAAGGAATGGGAAGAGAAGGTAAAGGAAGGGAAGAACAGATAAGGAAAGTGAATGGAAATGAGGGAAAGGACAGGGAAGGGAAGCACAGGAAAGAAAAGGTAAGGACACAGAAGGGAAGAGTAGGGAAGGAAAATATGGGAAAGGACAGGAAAGAAGAGGAGAGGAGAGGAAAGGAAAAGAAAGGAAAGGAAAGGGGAGAGAAGAGAAGGGAAGGGAATATATAGGAAAGGAAAGAAAGGAAAGGAAAGGAAAGAGAAGCAAAAGAAAGGCAGCACAATGAAGGGACGGGAATGGAAATAGGATGGAAAGGGAAAGGGAAGGGGAAAGGGAAAAAGTAAAGGAAAAGGAAAGAAAAGAAAAACAATGAAGAGAAGAAAGAAAGGTAAGGAAAGGGAAGGGAAGCACATGAAAGGAAAGACAGCATAATAAAGGGAAAGGAAGGGAGGGGGAGAGAAAGGGAAGGGAAGAATATGTTTTATTAAATGTTTATTTTAGGTGCAAGCTAGGAAAAAAGTTAAAAAGGCAACATCAAATCCAAATTGACAGTCCTATCAGCCCTGCAGTAGGTTTATTTTTAATTTATGTAGTATTCTTTGATGAATCTGCCCTCCAAAGGGCAGAAAACATGAGTGGCTAGATAGCAATATAGTGGGTTTGTAAATGCTTGAGTGGTCTCTGCATGTTTTCTTGCCATTTCTTTTGTTTGAAATAACAGTTTTTGAGCTGTGGCTTGAAATAAACAATCATTAGAGTGTTAAAGGGGAGTATTCATGAACAATGTCCATACAAGTTTGAAAGTCTATGATAAAATCTTTTAAATGAGGTACTGGTCTCCTCTGTTGCTTGCAGCAGTCCAGAGATTTTGATTCTTAAGACTGTCCCATATTGATACTACATTGCCACCATTTTATAACCTTGTGATGTCACTGATGATCCAGCTGTGTTTCACTTCAATGTGGTTATCCACACCTTGAGCATCAGTGTCATCACAAGGGTCTACAAGATCTGGTCAGAGCCGATATGGCTGTGGAGAGCTTTTGGGGTGCTTTTACCCATTATTTCTAATGAATTTGCACAATGCAGATCTGCTGAGAGGCAGTTTCAATGTAGTCTTCCTTTTACATACTTTTACAATGTGTTTTCCTAGAATATGCCAGCTGATTGCTATATGTTTAGCCTGGATAGTTCACAGAAGACATGGCATCTAATTTTCAGTGGGGCTCTACATCTACGCAATATTATGCTGCATAGCATAAAATCAGAACACACTGAAACCCATATCTTACATCTGTACTAGGCTACCCTGAATAAATACATTATAAAAATGGTAAAATTATGACCCCACTGAAAACAAGATTTTGCATCTAATCTGGGACACCCTGAGTAAATACAGTGCAAAAATGTGTAAAATGAAGATCCCTGTGACAATGAGCTGTATCATCTCCCCAACACGATCCAGGATACAAAATATAGGATAAGAAATATTTAAAGGAAATCTACTGTAAACTGAACTTCACTGTGTTCATGGACATAAACAAATGGTTTCTTTATTGTTTTATAACATATTAGATTGCAGAATATATTTCAAATGTTGTGGCCATGAACATGGGCAATCTTTTGGGCAATCGGTTTAAATGCTTCATTGGCAAGATTTTAAACAAGTCAAGGGGGGAGGCACTGATAAGCAGCAGAAAAATCCCAGCCCCCCCTATAAAACAGGGTACTAAATGAGAAAAAGACCAAGGTAGAAAGATCAATGGGGGATGCTGCTACAGAAGGTAAAGCCATCAAAAAATGGAGAGCAATGAGTACCAATGCCTGTAGTCTGGGTAACAAGCTTCCTGAATTAGTGGCCTTGATGGAGGAGGAACATCTGGATATTGTGGCAGTCACAGAAACATGGTACACACAGAACCATGACTGGGACATAAACATACCAGGATACACTATCTACAGGAGGGACAGGGAGGGTAAAAGAGGAGGAGTGATTATCACTCCTGTACATGCTGTAGGTTGGAGCGGCTTTTGCTTTTCTTGCATTTGTGTTATTCTTCTGTACCTTTTAAATCTCCATTTTGTTTAGACAGGGGACAGCATTTTCAAAAGGATCTACCCAAGATGCATCTGCTACCATTTTCAAAATGCAAATGCGTCCAAACTGTAAGACCATCTATTAGAAGGTCTGATGACATCTAAATTCTATGAAAAAAAAAGATCAGTATTGTTAAAAAAATGATGCAACCCAGTTTTCATAATTCTTAATACAAAGCCTAACTTCTTGTCACAAATTAACACATCTTTTGAAACAGCATTGGAGCTACCCACATTGCACATTGGCTTGAGACCAGGGGAACTCTTAATGGAAATCAGGGGAAGGATGGAAGGGGGGGCAGCAACAGTTATCAGACTGTGAGCTGCATCTTGAGCAGACACAATAGACCTCAAGGCCTACTCTGCTGTAATTTTCATGTGTTCATATGTTTGTATGTACCTGGATAGATTCAAGCAGGTTCAGATGTGAAAGTGATATGCATTTTGTGTCTGCCCTTCTGAGAATACTGCACATGCTTCTTACTATGGTAGTCTAGTGGATATGCAGGCTAGAAGTCACTCCTTTTATATGACTACCAGCTATCTATGGAAATCTTCTCACTGGAAATTAAATATGACTGGTTATTAATTGCAGAGACTGACGCATATTACTCCTGTACCTTTCCAAGAGTTCCACTGTTGCATGCCTTATGTGCATAGGCAACTTAAAATAATGGTATCAGCATTGAAAAAAGGCACTCAATGTCTGTTTTGCAAATATTACTTTACAAATACTATATGGAGCTAAATTGTGGCAGTGGGGTGGGTAACAGATTCCTTTGAAAAAATACAGACCTGATTTTAAGAGCTTGAATAACAGTGCCTAAGTTCACTACCACTTGTGACACTGATGACCTGGGTTCAAGAACAAACCCAGGACTTTTGAAGGGCCAACCAGGGTTAGAAGACTGAACTTCTGATGGGCTGCTCACCTTCTTTGGGGAGGGAAGGATCTGGCACCCAACAACAAACTGACTCCTAGCAATGGCTAGGGATAGGTGAGACCTGGGACCAGTGCTGTGGTTGTGGACTGGTGCGGGTGGCGGCCTTCTGCACACAAGGTGTGGGAGTGTGCCTGACCATGCACTGACATCACTGTACATCTGCTGCCACCAGGGGTAACCTTAGAAGTTGAAAATCCCTTGGATGAGCACAATGATGTCAAGGATGCCTGCCAGCACAATCTCTGCTGCCTTGTGAGTCACTGACCACCAGATTAGCATCTCAGTCATCCACCCTCAGGACTGTGTGGTGAGCCCCACTGTGGAGAACAAGCCACAGACTCCCAATGGCCAGGTGAGTTCCAGTGAGGACAACACATAGGGGTGAACCTGAATGGGACCCAGGAGACAAATATGGGGTATATGCACAGCTAACCCAGGGAGCAAAAATAGATTTTAAAAAGTGCCTAAGTTAGTACCTATATAGTAGCTTCCCCAAGAGTGGAAACAGGTGTTCTCACAACTAAAGATTGCATTACAAATAGAATTTTGAGCTAAATCTAATCCAGCAATCAGAATGGTGACTACCTAAAAGGTGTTATCAAACAGCTTTAAAAAATGACTATAATGGGAATATGAATTCCTGGTTTAAAGATATTATGGATGCTTTGTATGCCATAGGGTTGGATATTTACAGAAACAGCAGTAACTCCTATAGAAACGTCTTCACTAATATTTGTAAAGAGAGAAAATATATAGTTGTACATTCAGTACTTATGAAAGTTGTTGCTTCCAGAATCTCTGTTTACTATGGAGAATGAAAATTATTTGGGGGTGGGAAAGAGATCTAGACTTTCTCAAAGATCCTGAGTTGCTGTAAGGAAGACAGTTACATTACTTCATAAGAAGCAGATGTACTGTACACAACTAGCTCAGAAGGACGTCGTAAAAGTAATCCTAGGGAAAACCATTACAGACCCAGTAATATGAAAGAACCAAGCTCTTTGATTTTCCCATGCTACATAAAACCGAAAAATTACCAGTATATATTGAGACCAGTCTTGAATTAATTATACTTGGATGTCCTAGATGTCGTTTCTCATCATATTAAAGAATGAGGAAAATATAGAAATGAACATTGTAGGGTTTGCTCTAAAAGCTTTGAGGTTGAGGAAACAGAAAAGTAAGTGTTACGATTTAGAGGTTTAGACTTTCATTTGATAGGAATTAGACTGAATACACAATGCCTGTTTTTTTTAAGAAAATTATTTTTTTTTGCCAGAAATGAAATAGTGATATTTGTACGACAACTTAGTATATGCTACAAATCTCAAGGCTGACTTACAAAGTGAAAGATTTTCTTCCTACAGCAACGCTAAGGATTTCAAAGAATAATAATGTGCACTTTATGATCTATATTTATAAATTGTCTAAAGCACTATAGTGGATGTGCCTTGTAAAATATTTTATTATTTATTTACATAGGTATATGTGTGTTCCTTTTTCACGTGTAAAAGTGGAAGCCACACACTTAATAAATGAATGATTGACAGGCACTGACTTGAAACTCTAAATACAGATATGCATATAAGTATGTGAAAATGTATGCCTGAATTTGATCCTTTGCTCACACAAATGTCTTGGTTGAGCTTTCAATATCAGAGTTACGCTACGCATGCAAGTTTAAGTTGCAGGTAGCAGTGAGATCTAAGGAAAGGCAGTGGTGCAGGTGCACAGCCATGCACAGCAGCTGAAAGTGACTCTCAAGTTTGCAGTCACCACCACTGGCTAGTTAATTGGTGTTGAATCACCACTTGGCATGCAAATGCTGCAGTCAAAGCTTTTATTAAAAAAGACACATGCAAATTGTAGCTGTAAGTAATGTATAACTGGTTCTCACCAGCAGTGGATGTCTTGGCTCTTCACTAAGCTAGAGCTTCTTCAGGGGGCAGGGTCCATAAGAAAACACACCCACATCATACTCAGTAACAGATACATCACCAGTGGTTTATAAAGACAAGAGATGCAGCCTGGGGAGTATATACAAACTCAGGTCTTATATCCGACTTGTATAAATACAGGGAACTCAGGAATGCCTGCAAAAGGGACCTGAAAGTTGCTAAAAGAAAATACTTGAGGCACCTTCATGACAAAAAACTATCCCATCCAAAATGGTTTTGTTCACAAATAATACACTCCTCAAAGGCTGTAATAGCACAGTAGGCTGCAATATTGTGGCTAATGATAGGACCTTCCAAGACCCTTTGGCTATTGCTAATGATTGCACAAAATTTTTCACAGACCTGGACAGGTTCAAACCCCACTCTCCACAGCCCCCTCTCAACTCCTCCAATCAGTCTAAATCTGATTGCCAGCACCCAGAGTTCCATTTCAAACTGATAAAAAGAAAAGAGGTTTTGTTCCTCCGAAACAACCTAAAGGCTGAAGGCTCAGCTGGGCATGACAATCTGGAAGGGAACTGAAGCTTCTAAAGATAGCTACTCCTGTCATCGCCTCCCCAGTGGATACATTGTTTAATAAATCTCTGATTAAAGGGAGAGACCTCGAAAGTAGGAAAGTGGCTCTTGTGATTCCACTGTACAAAGGGGGCTCAAGGGAACTTCTAGAAAACTACCAACCTATATCCTTACTGAGTTCCTTGTCCAAAATCCTTGAAAGGCTATTTTTTTTAGCAATTAACTTTATTTTATTAGCATTTCAACAGTATCATAAACTAATAGAGATTATAGGGCTAAAAAGAAAACAAGAAATGAACAACCTTATCATTACATGGAACAATGTATCTGAACCAGTACAGTATCATAAACATAATCGAAATAATTACACTCCCACTCACCCACTCCTAGAGTCTGTGCAATCTACAAAAAAAAACAAAAAACCTCCTTGTAGTAGGCACCAACTGAGAATTACTAGGGTAACTGTAACTTAATTTAACCCTGTAAGGAGGAAGGAACAGTTATGTAGGTACTGAAGCCCCTAAAAATGAAATTAAAGCTGTCCAGCAAGCCTGGAACTTGTGCCACATGTGATTGAATAGGACAACTGCTTGTTCTGCATTGTAGGCACATGCAATTTCCTGTAGCCACTCTGAATAGGTTGGTGTCCAGTTTCCCCTTCAGTGTCTCAATAATATTAATTTCATTGTCAGAGTGATTTACGCCAAATAGGTCTCATGTCGGATACTGGAGATAGTCGAATAATCACCAACAAGACAGCTTAATCTGGTTCAAGGTCAGTAAGCATTCATCTGTATCCCCCACTCCCGGGTCGTGCCTGAAAATAGGAAGGATTTGTCTAGTGCACTTACCCGATCAACAAAAACTAAATAAATAAATAACTAAATAAATAAATAAGATGTACCTCTTTGGAAAAATAGGAAGAATTTCCAAAAAAGGGACGGACAGCCCTCTTAGCTATAGCCCAATGGGCACTTGCTCTTGTGCATTCCCAGGTTTTATGAAAAAGAGTGCTCTCTTTAGTGGCACATAATTCATAGGAGGGAAAAGCCAGTTAACACATCCTGTGGAGTCTAGTAGGGGAGTAGTAGAGATTGTGCATTATATTAAATTGGACTAGTCTGAGTCTGTCTTGTTTTACAAAATGATAGCTGTCACTCCAGATCTACTTCCCTTGTGACACCATGTGACTTAAATGTAAATCCTACTTCCAATAGAAAACTTCTGGACTGACCAAGTTCCAGACGTGTGTTCCAAATTCTCTATACAGTCGAAAAATAGCTCTGTCCTTAGACACTACAGTGGCCCAGTGTTTAAATAATATGCTCGTCTTGTTTGACCAAGGAGGTTGACCTAAATAAGCTTTTACACATTGGCTGAGTTGCAAAAAATTTAAACAGGATGTACATGGACACGCTACTCTTTTCTGAAACTCCGCAAACATAACCTATTTATTATTACAAATAAAATCATCCAGGGTGGCAACCGGCAGGTTTTTTCTCAGAGAGCATGCTATTGAGGAACCTGATTTAGAAAAATTAGGATTGCCATATAGAGGCTGCCCTGAGTCTTTAAAATGAAAAATGTTTAATGGTCTGCACAACTGACTGTGGACTTTAACTGACCACCCTATAGGTGAGTTTTTTAACTCACTTGGGATACTAGAAAAAGGAATGAATAATAACGAGGAAAGCAGGACATGGAACATATCAGCCAGGTTTCTCTCTATAAGCAGCCATACTTCGGTAAAATAACAATCAGTGGTTGGGGTGCACCACTGAAAGTACTTGGCTCAATGCATAGAAAGGTAGTACAGAAAGAAATCAGGCACCTGGAGGCCTCCCAACTGCCGGGGTCTGCAAAGTTTAAAATACACTCTCCTGGGCAGTTTATGAAGCCACAGAAATGCAGAACAGATATAGTGTAAGTGACTAAACCAACCCTTGGGAATAATAATATTAAGGGCATTCAAGGGATACATGAAATGCGACATTACATTCATTTTTAATATGGACGCTCTGCCCCACAAGGACAATGGTAATTGTTAGCAACATGTAAGGTCCATTTTAATTGATTGTAATAAAGGATCTAAATTTAAGGCCTTTAACTGATGCATTTTCCTGGATATCTTAATTCCCAGGTAAGATATTGCTTTAGATTCCCACTGTAATCCCATACCCTCAATCTCACTCTTAAATGAGTGATATGACAGTGGATAGGCAACTGTTTTAGTCAGATTTAGCTCATAACCTGAAAACGAGTAAGGAGTTGTATTGTGGCAGATAAAGAAGTACATCAGCTAGAAATGTGGAGGAGTATGTCATCTGCAAGGTGGACACTTTAAGTATTAGACTACCAATGGGTAGCCCTTTGAGAGAGATTGATCCTATGGGTAAGGGGCTCAATATAAAGATTAAATAAATATGGAGATAAGGGTAGCCTTGATGGGTTCCCCTTGTCAATGGGAAAGCTTCTGACAATATACTGTTGCACAGAATACACGCTAATGGTTTAATATACAATACCTGTATTCTGTGTATAAATTTGTCTGGAAGACCATATTTTGATAGTAAGGTAAATAGGTATGACCAGCTGACTTGATCAAAAGCTTTCTCTGCATCCAAGGAAACAAGCAATGAGTTGGCACTGGATTCCCTGGATGCAGAGATAATGTGGAATAATTTCTGAAAACGGTCACTTGACATGCATCCTGCTACGAAACCTTCTTGTTCGGGCCCTAAAAGGGAGGTCCAAATCCTTGCAAAATGAGTAGCTAATGTTTTTGCATATAATTTCATATCAACATTTATCAATGATAGCGGCTGGTAATTTTCAATCTTTGTAGGGTCCTTCCCTGGTTTGGGCAGCAGAACAATTTTAGCTTCAAAGTAAAATCCTTGAGCGATAACCCTCCCAAAAGAATTAAAGGTTTGAGTTAAAACTGGGGTTAGTTCCTCGACGAAGGTTTTGTAGAATAATGGTGAAAACCTGTTGGGGCCAAGGGCTTTGTTGGAGGGAAGGGATGCAATAGTTTCCTTGACCTCTTGCTCGGTAATTGAACCTGACAAGAAATGACACTGTGCCTCAGACAGTTGGGGGAAGGTCACTTCACGCAAAAAATCTTCTTGGATAGCATTCAAGGATGGATCAGGAGGAGGGGCAGAATATAAGTTTGAATAATATTCCTGAAATAATTTAGTTAGCTCGGGTCACTAGTAGATTCACCTGTTGTGGGATTAGACAAGAAAGGCAACCAGTGGGAAGAGGCCCTTTGTTTCAGCTACAGGCCCTTCAAAAGTAAATTATTCAATGACCAGATTCAGGCACAGGTCTGTATATGGGGAGGATCTAAGAGAAGTAAAAAAGGGTCATAGACAGAACCCGGGGTTAAATTTTGCAATTAAGTGCAGGAGTAGCGAATGGCTAATTAAAAAATAATCAAGTCTAGAATACACTTTGTGTGGGGTCGAATGAAAGGTATAGTCCTGGTCATGGGGATGCAAGAATCTCCAGGGAAAAATTAAACCCAGGGAGTCTATTAGTTTCCTAAGTGCATGCTGGGCAGGCGATAGGCCAGCCCATCTCCTATACATCCTGTCAAGGTTGTTAGCAAAAACCAGATTCCAATCTCTTCCCAGTATTAGGGGGATATGGGAAAATGGTGCCAACTTTGTTAATAGAGTGGTAAAAAATTAGGATAAACCACTGTTGGGGCCATAAATTGCACCAAGTGCTTATTCTAGATGCCCAATGGTACCATGTAAAAAAAGATATTTACCGTCTGTGTCTCTTACAGTATTTAAGGTGGTAAATGGCAGGAACTTTGCTAGTAAAATGGCAACCACTCTTTTCCGAGGACTGTTACCTGAGCAATATGCGTGTGCCACCCAAAGCTTACATAGATTCTGGTCTTGAGTGTCCAAAAGATGAGGCTCTTGGAAAAAAAAACAAACTATGTGCGGACTGCTAGCATTCAAATGTCTAAGAACTGCATATTTTTTTCTGTTGTCCTTTCTTCCCTTAATATTCCAGGAAACAATATTAACACAATTAGCCATTACATATTAGAATAATACTGAAACTAACACAGACAGAATAACTGCCTTGCTGGGATACTGGGCACACACAGACAGTCCTTCTTCATTTCCCCATGTCCCCAAAAAGAAAACAGTGCATCATATATTAATCACTAATAGCCCCCCCTTAAAAAGGAAAAAGAAAGGGTATACAACCCAGTAACTCAAAAAAAAATAGTCTAACCCAGGCCAATGACTGCTCCAATCCAAAAGGCTTGCAGGTGAACCCCAGGGTCCGCCGTCCTAATCTGGCACTATATCAGTTAATATAATAAACTCTTATTTTCCTCCCCCTACCTAACATAAACAGAAAGAAAATATGATAACCAGTTGACTATTCTCCAATGGTGTGAGAGTGGCCAGATACATAGCAAGGTACAAGAACAACACTAATACCACCATAGACATAAGCCTATAAAAATAATCCAGCTGTTACTGACCTAAAACTATTAGTGTCAGCTCGAGCTGCATGCCCATCAGTTATAATGTTATGTGATATATATCCTATCTTGAACCAGACGAGAAGTCCAAGCAATACATGTTACTACCCCTCCTAATAACTACTAAAATATATTGCTAGCTACAGTTAGCTTTGCAAGTAAGATGCCCAATGATTTTACCACTGTTAAGAAAAGAGAATTCCCCCAAAATCAGTATGTGAAAGTAATGTTTCATGCTCTTAGTAAAACATAAAACACATTATTGTCCTTGCCCTCTGGCTGATATATGCGCTAAAACAGTACTCAATTGAAGTCCAGACTCGGAGGCTGACCTAAATCAGTTCACATGGTACTGGTGCACCTCCAATATGCAACAGATGAGCTGATATAAAGGCAAATCTTGCAGTATCAGTTTCCCAGAAAAAAAATGGCACACTCATGTTGACCGCTGCTACTTATGTAAAACGTAGAACGCAAACAAATAAACAGCAATGCCGAAAAGCTGATGTTAATACGAACCCGATCAAGTGTACTTGTACACCGTCAGTTTTAAGATAAAACAGTTGAACAATTATATTACAAGGCGATACAGTGAGATATTTAAGTATCTGGTCCTGAAGGCAGAATAATAAAGTGAAGACCCAAACTTATAAGTGCCATAGAAGTCCAGTCAACCGCATGGACTGGAGAAGTTGACAGCTAAACATTTCACAAGATGCAAATAATAATGCCCCAAGTGGGATCAAATGAGCGCTACACGGTGAGGAGTCAAAAACACTCTTGGACAGTGTAAAATGATAGACACGCTTCTTGCGCCATCTCCCGATATAGCTGATGCAGTTATGTGAACTACGTAAGAATCTATGGCTCTTATAACAGCTGACGAGAGAAAATTGGTGTGGCTCACCCTTTCCTGGCGAACAGATCTGAAAAGAGACCAAGCAGCTCTTGCCATGCTAGTTCTGCTGATTCAAATCTCCTGATACCCTCCTAAGTGTACAACTCAGGTCTTGCAGGATATAACAGTCGGTGACAGATCTGCACTGCCTATAACTTCGACAGTATATGGCGATATGCCGCGCGAGCTTGCCTGACCTGAAATGTCAGATCTTGCACCAGCTGGAGCTTTGTCCCTTCCCACTGTATAGCCGCTAGTTTGCCTACTGACCTGAGGACATGGTCCCGATTGAGATAGTTTAGCAACTTGAATATGAAAGGCATTGGAGGCTCCCCGCTGCGGGTTTAGCCCGCAATGATCAGTGTGCCCACTCAATGATGTAATAGGAGAATTAGGAGAAAGGCTGGAAACTCAGTTGGGTTTGCCTTCTCTTCACCTTCCAGGTGACCGATCAGGATCAAATTGCTCCTTCGATTCCTTCCCTATAGGTCGTCCGCTTTGTCTACAAGCTTTGAGAGGGATCTTTTAATGGAGGTAATCTCAGGCTCGCTGCGAGTTTGGTGCTCCTCCACTGATGAGATGCGTACAGTGTCTGAGACCCTTTGCGTGAGCCCCATAGTGCCGGTTTCATTGTTTTTAGATTGTCTAAGATTTCAAGTACTGCTGCTTTAATCTCCCTTAATTCCCAAAATACTTGTTCTGGAGAGAGTTATTTGAGTGGCAGGAGGTGGCATGGCTGGTGATTTCCATTCTGCCCTACAAACCAGGCTCAACATGCTTTCCACACCAGGGCCCCCCTGCTGCTAAATAACCTTCCCCCTGAAATTGCAGTTGAAAACAAGCTTGGTCCATTCAAAGGTAAACTCCACCAGTACCTCACTGACCTAAGCAGTTGTGACTGCTCTGCCTAGGCTTGTGGCTTTGTTTCACCTCTCCCTTCGCCTGCCTTGCTACACTCCTCACTTCTCTCTGCCCCTCCATCCCCTGCTTCTCCCCATCTCTTTCCCACCTTCAAATACCATTCTACCCCCTCTCTCCTCCCACTTACCATTCAACCCCTCTCCCATTCCTCTCCTCCTGTCTCCCCCTCCCTATCGCCCTATCTCTTGTTGCTCCACCCCCAGACTACCTTGCACTTATTGTTCTGTTCTTGCACTTATCACAATGTCAAATACTTGACTGCCTATCCCCCTTTCCCCACCCCTCCCCCTCTTATCACCCACCCCTTGCTCCACTTACGTCACCCCCAGGATGGTTTTCATTTGTGTCTATGTCTTGTTATATATACACCTGTATTGTTAATTGTGCATTATTTGCCACTGACTGTTTGCTTCTGTGCTAGTCTATACACATGTACTGTCTTTTGCTACTAAGTTATCCTCATGACCTGTATTGTAACTTACCTCTGCTTACTTCTATGTTAACCTCCTGATTGTGTACTGTATCTTACCACTGTTTTGCTTGCACCCATTGCTGATGCGGAACCTTTGTAAAAGAACCCTTGGTTCAAAGGTATTTGTAATCCTAGTAATAAATAAATAAAAATCGCTGAGGCGGAGCTTTTTCAGATCCATGGCGCTGGCGTAGAAGGAATCTTCCAACTGTGGAAAGGATTTGTTTTGATGCTCAGGGTAATTCTGCTCCACATCCCACCTGATATTGCACAACAGGGGTAAGGACATCTTAATTGTGTGGTCTAAGTAGTAAATGAGGAGGAGAATGATTAAAGTAGCAAGGTTTTGCCAGATCAGGACGGAGCTACACTAACTCACTCCTTCCCTGAGGCTGCCATCATGTGACTTCCCTTGATAGGCTATTTTATAACCAGCTACAGGATTACTTGGAACAGCACCAGCAGCTTACTGACAGGAAGCATGACTTCAGGTAAAAGCATGGTATAGATACTGCCTTGGTCCGACTGTCAGCAGATATTCTGGAGGCCATGGACAGAGGACTTGTAACATGTGCTCTATTTATAGATCTCACGAAAGCCTTTGACTTAGTGAACCATAACCTGCTGTTAACTGAACTTAAGGTGCTCGGACTAGATAGCCTGTCCTGTCTTTGGTTCTCCCATTTCTTATCAAACAGATACCAACAGGTAGAATGGAAAGGTGCTGAGTCCACAGAAATGCTTATAACTGACAGTGTTCAACAAGGCTCCATTTTTGGCCCACTGCTGTTGTTCTCTATTTGTTAATGACGTGCCTGCAAACAGTGGTGGTGCTAATGTGCTGCCCTATGCAGAATGTTACTGTATGGTACAGATGCTCTAGCGTTACTGCCCAGATCGGCACTTAGCTCGCTAGTCACTTCTGGGAACTACAAAAATGGTTTGTGAATAACAAAATAATCCTCAACACAAAGAAAACTAAAGCCATCCTGTTTGGTTCCAGACATCTTGGCACTGCCAGGCAACATCTGTTAGCTGTTATCACCTCCATCCGTGCACCCACTGAGGTAGTAAATTCAGTTAAATACCTTGGAATTCACATAGACCAGGAATTCACATTTAAATACCGTATTGAACATACTTCCAAGTCCATGCACCATAAATTGGGTTGCTTTATCACATGAGCAGTTATCTGACCAATGACATGCATTGTTCTATTGCTAACTCTGTACCACTACCAGCCTTAATGTATGGAGCCCCAATTCTGCAGTCTCTAAGATCCTCAGATGTTAACAAGTTAATGGTCCTGTACAATAAAATAAGTGGATTTGGTGCCTCTGCCCCATCTAGGGCACACCAGTGTGATGTCTTCTGCCCCATGAGTTGGTTCTCCTTTGAAGGGAGGGAAGGAGGTTCAAATACCCCCTCTTTTGCCATGCTCACAAAAGTTTCCACAGTACTTCCCCCTCTCCACCCCCCTGCCTTAGTGGTGTGTTGGCCTGGAAAACGCTCCTGGAAAATGCTCCAGAGAACACTTAGGTCCTCCAGCCACACTCTCCAAGACATACTGAAAACAAGGACTTATGCAGGTAAGACAGCCTTTGCCAACTCTGCCCTTCAGCTTGGAATTCCTCCCAGTAGTGATCCAAGAGTACCCCTCCCTTGATGGCTTCAAAAAAGGGCTCAAGGCACTTCTCCTGGAGCACATTCTGTTTACTTCTATTTGCTGAAGGATTTTCTTCTGATCAATACTTGTATTCCACTGTTTAAAACTGTGATTGTAACTTGAATCGGCTGTACCATGTACAGTAGATCCTCCTGTCTTATTGTTTAATTCCTAGTTGAGAACTAGTGATGTCTCTGTAACATCTGTATTTAACTTTTTTGCAATCAGATTTTCACTGTCTGTTTGTAACTAGACCATGTATTGTTCATTATGTATCTCATAGACTTTTGCTTACATGCTAATATACTAAAAACACCAACAGAGTAGGCCTCATGGTCTATTGAGTCTGCTCGGGCCTCAGCACCCTGATTGGGTTCCGTAGCCATCATCCAGGTTCCTGTTATGTTTCTATACCTGTGTAATTAATCCCGGGTTGCCCCTGGTAAAAGGACTTCTAGTCTCAGTCAGCCTATCTGGTCAACAAAACTCAAATAAAATAAATAAATATATACAGGATTTGATTGGTGGCTATGTAATACATGCAAATATGCTGTTGCTACCTATTTAATATCATAGTAAGGTACTGCATAATGAAGAAGACAAAATATAAAGGTATATTTGGTTCATATGCTGATATAGGTATACACATTTGTACAGTATGAGACTTTGTGCCTAATAACAACAGAGGATAAAGGTAATTGAACTTGAGATGGCTTGCAAATATAAATACCAAATTTAGTGACCATTGTTTTCTAGCTATTTCAGCTTAAGATGTTTCTGGTAATTTAAATTACTATTTGGACTTCATAAAATTTGATACTGACCGTTTCCTTAGTGCTTTTTTTGATGACACAGTTTTCCAGCTCTCCCCCAATCTAGAAACGCTTGTAAATATTATTGGCCTTTTCACTTCCCTTCATGACACTCATTTTTTGTTCCCACTTTAGTATTAATTTGTTGTTTTTAGGCACAAAGGCTCAAACAAACGTGTATACCAAGGCAGTGACCAAATATACCTTTCATTGTCACTGAGTATAAAGTAGGTGTGTTATCTTATGGACTCTGCCCCCAAGTAAACCTCTAGCCAAATGAAACACCGGGGCATCCATTAGTGGTGAGAACTTGTTTAGTATTGCTTACGCCTACAATTTGCTGTTATTTGTTGATCCGTAATAAAATAAAAAGCTTTGCCAGCAGCACTTGCTTGCCAAGTGGTGGTTCAGCATCAGTGAACAAGAGTGCCCTGTCTAGGGTTAGGGTATTATATGTTCATATAGCTAGGTTTACATCTCAGCTTCCTGCTCAAACACATCATTGTGCACTTTTTAATATACTCATGTGGCCTGCACTTGAGCAAAGGTTTACTATTCAGTTAGAAACCATGGCAAGGAAAATTGCTCTTAAAAAGTTCCAGAAATATTTCATTGTTTTTGTCAGCATAGCAACGGATCACTCTGTCTGATACACATACTTCCCTGAACTAGAGTTTGCTCTGTTTTTCTCTGACAGGGTGTCGGCTATCTGGTCGGGGAGTCTACCAGTGAGGCAATCGCTTCAAAGTGGTCAGACTGAGAGGTTCAGAGGCACTCTGTCTGTCTGGGAGGAGTTTAGGTTAGTGGGGATGGCAGAAGTGACTAAGATGATCTTAGAGCTGAAGCATACATCCCGTGAACTGGACTCGGCCCCAACACATTTCTTGATGGGATGTGTCGATGCAGTAGGCCTGGTGCTCGTCGGGATTGCCAGGTGTTCGATGGCAAAGGGTGTTTTCCTGGTGGCTCTGAAAGAAGCTTTTATGAGGCTTCTCTTCAAAAAATCGTCCCTCAACCTTGACATCCCGGAGAACTACTGTCCAATCTCCAACCTGCCTTTTTTGAGCAAGGTTGTAGAGAAATTAGTAGCACAGCAGCTCAAGGATTGCCTGGTGTCCTCTAACATCTATGAGCCATTTCAGTTGGATTTCCAGGCCAGACACAGCAAAAAATCAGCCCTAGTGAGGGTGCACAATGATCTGCGCAGGGCTAGAGATGGAGGAGACAGGTCAGTTCTTGTGCTCCTCAATCTCTTCTCAGCTTTTGACACCGTGGACCATGACATGCTTCTTGATCAACTCTGTGAGTTTTGTGGACTCACCAGTACTGTCATTAACTGGTTTGAGTCTTATCTCTCTGACAGGGTGCAGCAGGTGGTGATGGGGATTTTCTCCTCGTCCCCAATGCTTCTGTCCTGTGAAGTACCACAGGGCTCGATCTCATCGCTGATGCTGTTTGCGGTGTACAGGCTGTTACTGGGTGAGATCATTAGACAATATAACATGGAGTTTCACTGCTATGCAGATGATACCCATCTGTATTTGTCTTTTGCTCCTGGAACATCTGGAGCTGTTGACATGGTTAACAACTGTTTGGCTAACATCAATGATTGGATAGCTCCCAGCTGGCTGAGACTAAACCCAGCCAAGACAGAGGAACTGGTGATCGAGCCATATCGGGACTGTGTAATACAGTACAGTCTGCAAACCCATTGGCCACGCTGTGGGCCAATGGCTCTGATTGTACTATGCGGCTGTTATTCGACACGTGGCTGGGTGGCTGGGGTGGGAAGCTTTCACCTGCCGCTGACCGGGGGAGTGGGGTAGCGGGACTAAGTGGGTGGGTGGGAGGGTACCACTGGACCTCCAGGAGTTTTATATTTACAAAGCCCATAATCGGGCTGGGGAGCAGGTCTACTGGACCACCAGGATAAATTTACTTTTACAAAGCCCGTGATTGGGCTGGGGGCAGAGCCACTGGACCATCAAGGATAAATTTACTTTTACAAAGCCCGCTTTTTCGGGCTGGGGCAAACCCACTGGACCACCAGGGGTTGATTTATTATTACAAAGCCCGTGATCGGGCTGAGGAGCAGGTCCACTGGACCACCAGGGAGTTTCCTCTTACTGCAGCCTGCGGGCAGGGGGGGCGACAACGATGGACCGTGGTTCTGGAGGTCGGGTGGTCACCCACAGCTGGCAGCTGCTGTGTTGTGCCCTGCAATACAGCAGCTTACCTGTGGGTGGCCAGACCTTGCTCCTTTTTTTTCAGTGGATCTTTGCTCCCCCCTGTGCGGCGCAAGGTGGGTGTGTGCATGCATATGTGCTGCACATCCCGGGCTGAATATCTGGATGTGCCGAATATGCATGGCACACCTCCTGCACTTGCACTGCATACATTACAGGTGCACCCCGGTGCATTGGGATTTGAGCAGAGCAACATCCCTTTCTAATATCATGCTGGAGTGCATCAGTGGGTTGTGCATGGTGCTACACTGCTGCACCATGCAAAACCCCTTTGAATATCCTGGCCTAGGATTACAAGTAACTTTGAGCCAAGGCTCTTTTACAAAGGTTCCATGTCAATTGAGGTACAATACAAACATTACATAGAGTTGAGTAACAATTCAGAAAAGGTATACAGACATTTTTTAGCAGCTAAAATACATCACATTTAGGGAAAGTGGGTACCAGAGGGGGCAGGGTAGACAGACGTAGCTGAGGCTTGGAATGGACACAAAAAGAGTGGTACAGCCATGGGCATTTGTCAGGCCTCAAAAAAGTGCTTGGGGGATAGGAGCAAAAATGGGAGGGTAGGCTGTAGGATGAGGGAGAGAGGGGGTAGGAGTAGAAGTGCTAAGGGGGAGATCATATTATGAGGGACAGTCACAGGAGTTAGAGGCAGCTAGGTGGAGGTGAAGGTTGGCTTTGAACAGGTCTAGCTTTTGCAGAGAAGAGATGTCTTTGTTGAGTCCATTAATCCAGCTAGGAGCTCAGTGCACAAAGGATCTTTGACCAGTGTGGTGCGGCACCGAGGAATGTGCAGCATTTGATTTTCTGAAGCCCTGGTGAGGTGGGAGTTACGTGCTGTATGGAGAAGAGTTTGGACTTTGGGGGGAGCAAGATGTAACATAATTTTCTTAGCCATTAGACAAGTTTTGTATTTGATACAGTTTGATAACTGGAGCCACCCTGTTTGGGCATAGAGGTCACACGTATAGGTGAGACGGTGGGATCCTGTGATGAGATGGCAGGCTTTGTTTAGGGCCAAGGATAAGCGCCTGAGGTCTGTGTCAGTTGCAGAGCCATAAATAATCAGACCATAGTTGATTAGCGAGACCACTGAGCTCTGAGCTGCTATCCTTAAGGCATCCGAGGTAAGGCATTGCTTGTCCTGTAGAGGAGACCTATGCATGTGTTTGCAGCTTTGGCGAAACTATCTATGTGGATGCCATAGGATTGGTTGCTGTCTATGGTGATTCCCAGATATTTAAAGGAGTGAAGCTGTCCAAGGACACCATCAAGGCAGTTTGTAATATTAAGGGGGTGAAGCCTGTATTTCTTGTAGGAGCCTCAGAAAAGCATTGACTTGGTTTTCTTATTGTTGAGAAACAGCTTTTGACTACTAAACCATGTTTCAATGGAGGTGAAGCCCTTCTGAAGCTTGTTTTGGAGTAGGTGGGGGTCCTATTGGGTGGTGTGAATGGCAGCATTGTCAGCATAGAGTGGGATTTGTTCCAGACAGGACTGTGGAAGATTGAATGTATTTCTTTTTTGGTTTTAATCTGGTTGCCTATGAAAAAGGTATCCGGTGATATGGGCGACTCCACTTGAGTGATTCAATTTGAGCGCCTAAATGTGAGTGGCTGTGACTAGAGCCACTATGAAAATGTAGCAATCTTGTGAATAGCAAGGGAAGGTTGACAACAATAGCAAGAGTGTAGAGAAAGCAAGAGTAGGAGGGATCTACGGCGTGGAAGTCATAGCAGGTGGTGTGGACCTGCAATTTCGAGCTGGCTGTCTGGTCTGGTGGAGGCAGTGTATGCCTCTGGTGCTGCAGGACCCAGTTTCAAACCTATGCAGCAGCTCTGTTTTTTTTTTTCTATCATTTGTGTTTGTTTTGTGTTTTCCCCCTCATGTGCACTTGCTTTTTTTTGATGTTCTGCTCCCCGTTCCCATGCCCTACTGGTGGGTTGCTCCCCCCTTGTGTATGTCTCCCTTCAAAACATTCCTTGTACCTCAGAGTCATTCCCCCCTCAGAGTTAGATATAATTATTAGGGGGGATGTTGGGGGCACAGACCCCTGCATTAAAAACTGCATTCCATTGCGTTTTGCGTGTGGTCCGGACCATAGCCTTTTGTGGTTCCGCTATTGTGCACATCGCCAATGTGGTTTTTTGGGTGATGAGCACTCGCTCATTTGGTGATCACTATTTTGCATTCACTCATATGATGCAGAACCTATGAAAATGGACTTTAAGCTAATGGATTTACCAGATTTTAAATAAATAAATAAACTCAAATCAGCTAGCCAGTGGTGGTGACTGCAAACTTGAGAGACACTTTTTAGCTACATAGCTGTGCACCTGCACTACATCCTTTCCTTAGAGTGTGCTGCAACATGGAACTTGAGCTTATGAATTAGGAGATTGCTCACCCTGTAGCAGCACCCAACCCAGCACCACATGTGGGTGGCTTCTACCTTGGACCGTATCCATGCAGGTTTGCTTAGATAGAATTGAGTCCATATCTACCTTTGAAGAAATACATCCTATTTAAAAGATCAGTTTGTCTAGGCAAGTATGACATTTTAAGGCAATGTGCAGCCAGAATGTGAGCTAGGATGGCAGAGAATGGATACTCTATTGTAAATATTTAAGTGACTTGGAAAGCATTGCTTATGATGCAAAGTAATGGGCTCATGCCATGGCATACAGTAAGAAGAAAATGGAGAATATGTTACAGATACTACTTGTTCCTGAATTTCAGTGAAATGCATTATGCCATTAATGTGGGAAACAATTTGCTGTGTGAAGTGACCATTGAAACAAGGAGTCTACTGTATGGGACACTTGGTTTCAGTTTTTATTTTTTATCTAAATGCTTGGAGGAGGCAGCAAAAAGGTTCACAGAATAGTAAAAGTGTGTGCTAACTGTAATATCCGACTTCGTTAAAGAAAACAAAGTGCTCTGATGTGGTATAGAGTAGTTGGAAACTGAAGCTCAAGCACCAAACATGAGACTTTTAATCATACCAGAGGCCTCTGCAACAGCAATCCACTTCAGTTTGTGACCAGTCTTCTTTCTGAGGTACTACAGTTGAAGTCCTCTGCAATCGTAAATGAAGCCTACCATATCAATGTCTTCTGTGCCAGAATGACCTACACTGTTCTCCTGCAGCCTCCGTGTACCCAACCTCCCCTAACCTCTACTCCAGCCCTTTGCTCGCGTAATCCACCATCCCCTTATGACATCACAAGCATCCTCCATGTTCATGAAAATGACAATGTCTATCCTTTATCCTATGCCTTCTTCTTTGGGCACCTCCTGTCTGCTTAAACTTGCCACCAATATTACTAAATTGTCAACCACTTCTTAACTTCTGGTATTTTCCTGATGCTCTGCAATCTGACTCTGTTACCCCTCCTCTCAGTAAATCTTGTATTGACCCTATCTCTCTTCCCAACTATTGTTCTATCTCTAACCTTCCCTTCCTCAGCAAGGTCGTCAAGATGGTGGCAACCTCTCTCTTCTCAAATCACTTTCACAATATAGCATTCTTTCAGTCTGGGGTTTGTCCTGGCCACCTCACATAAACGGCTCTTGTCCATGTTAATTATCTTCTCATCTCCTCTGACACTGGCTCTGTTCCCTATCTTATCCTCTCTGGCTGAGGAATACTTTCAGCTTGCAAATGGTCAAGCCCAGTCTTTCTTTCTCCCTTAGAACTCCGCTGTATTTGTTTTGATACAGTAACCCCCTCTCCCTGTCCACAATCACATCACATACCAATGCTCCTGCTCTTTATTTACTGTGACACAACCTTGTTAGCTTGTTTTGTTTACTGTTAGGATGTATTTACCTTCACAGTTTTTTTTTTTTGCCTTGCGTATTTTAACCTGTATGTAACAATTCCTGCTGGACAATATTAACCGAGTGACTGCTGCTGTCCTGCCTGACACCCCATGAAAATGAAATGTTATATCTCATGAAGTTATCCCTTTTGGAGATATTTCAAATAAATTAATTGTCCTTCTGAATCTCAGCATGGCTTTGGACACTCCTGATCCCTCTGTACTCTGGGATTTCCTTAATCTTTATGCTGGTGCATCTGATCCCTGTCGGTCATGGTTTCACTCCTATCTTTCTGACCACTTTTACTTTGCCTCTGATTATAACTGCACCATGTTCCCATGCCCTCTCCTAAATGGTATTCTTCCTGACTTTAGTCTTTGTCCTCT
The DNA here is from genome assembly GCA_016271365.2 of Neoceratodus forsteri. Taxonomy (NCBI): domain Eukaryota; kingdom Metazoa; phylum Chordata; order Ceratodontiformes; family Ceratodontidae; genus Neoceratodus; species Neoceratodus forsteri. The sequence continues at coordinate 94,233,561 of CM028136.1, forward strand.
GCTCTTCCCTATCTATTGTCTCCCTTTGAGGCAATTCATTCTCTCTTTTAACCTCAACTATCATATCTTTGTGAATGAGTCCCAGCCCAGATTGACATATACTTGACACTTCCTTGATCCCTTATTTCTCTCTTTATCATGCTGACATGACCATATTAATGTCTGGCTGCAACTAAATTTCCTGAAGCTCAGTGTATCTAAACTGAGGTCCTTCTGTTGGGTAGGGAGAGCTCTCTTAATTTAACTCTGTTTCTTGCATCTTCAGTCTTCAAGTCTGAGTTCCCCTTTGCATAGAGCCTCAGTGTTCTCCCTGAACTTGAACTCTCCTTTTCTTCCTATATATCTCCAGTGTCTGTAAGTTTGTGTATTATCACCTCCATACAATATCTTGTGTCTGTCACTGGCTGCCTTCTATTCTGCTGAGATGTGTCTTCTTACCTCGACTAGTGCAGCTTCCTTCTTTTAGGCTACTGAACTCTCAACTGTCAAGACTTAAGTCTGCACAGAACACTGCTACTCAGCTCTTTAAATGCACCAAGAAGCATCATCACATCACACCTGTTATCTGTTACCTGCCTTGTGTTTAAAATTTCCTGTGGTTCTACCCCTGTTTATCTCGCTGATTTTGTTTCCTGCTTTTATTGTGCATACTCCCTTTGCTCCTTCTCTGCAGCTCCCTTCCCTGTCCTTGCCAACAGACTAGCCACTGTCAGTGGTACAGCCTTTCTCACTGCTGCTCCCCTCCATCTTGATCAGGCTTCCACTCCTTCACCACCTCACAGACTCTTCTCCTTTTACAATCCCATCTCTAAACTCATCACTTCTCCCTTGCCTTTAACTCGTAGCATAAGCTCACTGTCTTGTTTCCCCCTGGTTTGTGAACCTTTATGATAGTGTCATTATTGATTCTGCCTGTTCTGTTTAACTCTGTTTGCTTGTCCTGTGAAGTATTTTGTGACCCATTTTGTATAAAAGATGGTACAGGAAATTAGATTGTATTTTATTATACCGCCTCAAGGAATCAGAGAAACATTAAAAAATGCCAGCAGTTAAATGCCTCTTTACCTCCAGTCTGGCCAGTCCTACCTATCTGATGCAGCATGTGAGAGCCCTAGTTCCTCTTCAGTCTTACTGTCCCCCACCCCTTTTGATGCTGCCCTTATGAAACCCATGTATCTATGCCCCCATATTTGATACTCCAATATTTTGCACCGACAACCATTTCAGTAGCATACTTCAACCTTTCACCACCATTTCTATAAAAAAATACTTTCTAGTATGCCTCTTAAATTTACTGCCACCAGCAATTTCATGGAGCTACCCCTGTTGCTTGTGTTCCCACTCAGTTTGAACAATTCCCCACTATCTACCTTGCTTATCAAGTGGAGGGATTTGTATGCTTCAGTCATGTCCCCTCTGTCACTTCTATGCCTCTAGCATTTACATGTATAGGACTTTTAACCTCTCCTTGTTAGTCTATTCCTGCTGTCCCTGGATCATCTGGTTACCCTCCTCTGTACCGTCTCTACACTATATTTTATAATATATGGGCTATCAAGATTGTATAATTGCAGAGCAAATTAATTTCCTGAGTAATTCTTACCTTAAGCAGTCATAAATTATGCAGGAAGATTCGTCAACAGATTGACAGATAAAAAAAGAAATTAAAGTTCAGTTTCAAATGCTTACAGCTACAAGCGATTGCCATTCTCAAAATGGAACATTCACTGTTGTGAGCATTCTGTTTTGTTATACCATGGATATGACATACTCAAGAAGGGTTAACAACAGAGTGATGTCATATCGATGGCATAACAAGGTTGTAGTCTGACTGATTTCAGTTAGTAATAAGGGCTCCCCATACATTATAGATGTACTTACAGATGTGTAAATTGTGTAAATGCAGATGTACATACTGCTGTATAAATAATGCCAAATGGTTCTTGCTGATGTAAGTACCTAATGCTATTGTACTTATACTAGATGTCTCTGCACCACTACTGTGTATGCCTAAACTAATCTGTATGTATAGCATTTACAAGCTGTCTATCTCACTCAAAGTGTATACATACCTGTTTCCCCTCCCCAACCCGGGTTGCACATGGAAATGAGCCCCGGCTCAGTGTGCTTTTCCTGGTAACCAAATTTTTAAATAAATAAATACTTTGTTCCTGTCCTTCTTCAAATGTGGCCTCTCAAACTGCACACAATATTCCAGGTGAACCTCTGTAGAAGCATACAAAGAAAGATTGATGGACCTGAACATGTGCACCTTGGAGACAAGAAAAGAAGGGGTGGCATGAGTGAAACATACAAATATATCCATGTGATTAACAGGAGGAAATGCAATGAACCATTCACCCCTAGTACAAACACTAGCACAAAGAGGAAATTTGCTGGGAGAAGGTTCAGAAGGGATGTCCACAAGTACTTTTTCACAGATGGAGTGGTGGATATGTGTAGCGGACTGCTGGAGGAGGTGGTCTGCACCAAATCAATGAGTGGATTCAAGCATGAGTGGGACAGGCAGAGGGCTGCATAATGACAGGAGGAGGTGGGAGATGGAGGGGCAAAGTGTGAAAGATGGTTATCAGGGACACTGCAAGAGCATTAGGTAGGGTTGGGCTGACTGAATGGGCCAATGGGCCTTTTTCTACCATCAAGTTCTATATTTCTTTGTTTCTACAGTAGGTGAGGATGAACCAATGACCTAGAGAGGAGCCTGTCATGACACAACACAGTTTCACAGCTTCATGCATGATGAAAGGATTAACTACCATTGAAACTGCACTGTTTCCTGCTGTAACTCTGCTGCAGAATTCTGTGGTATTGTGTTACATTCTGGTGGTCTCACAGTATATACAGTGATAAAAAGCATGTATGTTCCCTAGCTGCTGATCCCCCTCCCTTAGCACCACACCATCCTATTCACCCTTCCTGATACCCTATTACCTTGTACTGTTGTCTTCCGATTGTTCAAAATGATTACCCCCAAGTCCCTCTCCTTCATTGTGTTTTCCACTATGACCTCCACATGCTGTATTCAGAATGTTTACCCCTCTGCGTATTACTTAAGCAATAATGCACAACAGGGTGTGTGTTGTGCTGGGATAACGTCACACCTGGGGTAATTAGGCACGAGGCCACAGGCCACGTGTGACTAACCAACACAGAAATTATGTTATCTCAGCACAGCACACACCCTGGAGGGCATTATTGCTATTATACAATGGCTTGTTTGTAAAACAAACAAAAAAATGATGAAAACCTACTTTTAAAGTAGATTTTTCTGTCATTTTTTTGAATGGGTAGGGTTACTTCAAGCAAAAGTAGTGATGATTTAGCCAGCAGGTGGCGCTAATGAGTACTTTGAGTAGCTGTGTAGTCCCCATAGCAACCTTTCAATCTTTGTCTGTGTTGCCACTCTTGTCAAGGTGACCTATTGCCTCAGTATTTATGTTGTCTTTGGTCGCTGTTTCTTTATTGTTTTCATTTGTTTTTCTGTGACTGTGTTTTTATCACAGTTCTTCTGTTGGAGTATCCGGACTGCTGCCCCGCCCCCACACAACGTACCATGTGCCGCGGTGCTGTGTGGATGTCTGAAACAGGAGGAAAGGAGGTAGGAAGGATATTTCTAAAGTGTGTTTATGGTCCATCTAAAAAAATAAACAGAAAAAAAAAAACTAGAAGTGAGCGAGTGAGGCCAACAGCTATGTGGTCTCTGTAAAGAATTGTTTGCTGTCTGATCTTGCTCGGTGTGAACCAGATGGTAATCACGGTTTTAGCTGCATGTTTCTTATTTTGGATAGGAGAAAGACATTTGGGTGGGGGGGTTGTAAGAGGGTTGTTGTTGGTTTTTGTTTGTGCTGGGGGGTTTCTGGACATTGAAGGTGGCTAGCGGCTGCAGAGTGAGTGAAGTGGACTCAGAGCGGGAAGTATTGAAGTGTGCTGCATGCAGTGATTTTTACTTAATGCTGTCTTTTTGTGTGCTAGAACTAGACCTATGATGTTGTGCTGGGATAACATCATGGGTCCAGTCCCAGACCGACCAATCAAAGGTGAGCATTTTTTCTTGCCATTGTATAATGTACCTTACACTTCTTGGCATTAAGTTTTCAACCTCATGCTTGTGACTAGTTATATAATCCACCCAAGTCCTTGTTTATAATTCTGACCCTATTCACATTATCCATACAGTCTCAGATCTTAGTATCATTTGCAAAGAGGCATCTCTTGCTCTGTATTCCTACTTTGATGCTGCAGATGAAACTGTTGAAGAGGACCAGTTCAAGGACTGCCACCGTGGTACTCCATTAATGACCCCTGACCTCCAAGGAACCCCCTTTTTATTTCCACCCTCTGGGTTCTGCACCACAACCATTTTCCCACTTCTCTTGTGACTTCATCTCCCACCCCAAGGCATGCATCTTCTTTACCAACCATAAATGTGAAATGGTGCCAAAAGGTTTACTGAAGTCAAGGTGCATGACATCTACTGCTTTCCCATTGTCCACAGCTAGTGATGGGTGAAGTGCCTAAATTATGCTATGCATAATATTATGTGAATTTCAGCCGCTTTGCATAATATTTTGCTGAGCGTAATGCAAAATTTTGCCTGCGAAAAGGCAAATTTTTGCCTGTGGAAAGGTGAAATTTCAACTTGGAAGGTGAAATTTCACCTCTAGAGGTGGAATGTGTCTTTTAGATCTGAAATTTCACCTTCCAAGGTGAAATTTTGCCTTTCCACAGGCGTAATTTTACCTTTCAATGTGAAATTTCGCCTTTCAAGGCCAAAACAGGCAAAATTTGCATAGCATTATGTGATGTGATATCGGTCATTTGGCCACAACTCTGCCAGCGAATTTTAAATTTGCTGCATCTCTAAATAGAAACATAGAAACATAGAATTTAATAGCAGATAAGGACCTCTTGGCCCACCTAGTCTGCCCATTTCCCTACCTAACAGATAAGCTGCAGATCCTAGTTAACCAACAGCCTACTTCCTCCTACCCCCTACTAGAATTGCCTTATGTCTGTCCCATGCATTCTTGAATTCCCCAACTGTTTTTGACTCTATGACCTCCTCAGAAAGGCTGTTCCATGCATCTACAACCCTGTCTGTGAAGAAATACTTCCTCACATTACTCCTCAGCCGTCCCTCCTCTATCTTCAAATTGTGCCCCCTTGTTCTTGCACATCTCTTTTTCTGAAAGATGCTACTTTCTTGGACTTTGTTGACTCCCTTGAGATATTTGAAAGCTTCTATCATGTCCCCCTCTTCCTTCTTTCCTCGAGGCTATACATCTTAAGCTCCTTTAGTCTTTCTTCATATGTCTTCTGTTGCAGACCCTGTACCATTTTGGTTGCCCTCCTCTGGACAGCCTCCACCCTGTCTATGTCTTTGCTGAGTTGGGGTCTCCAGAACTGTACACAGTACTCCAGATGTGGTCTTACCAACTGTCTATACAGAGGGCCAACAAATTCCTGTTTTCTACTGGTGATGCCTCTCCTTATGCATCCCACTATCTCCCCAGCCCTCCTTACTGCCTTCTTACATTGCTGGCCCACCTTTAGGTCATCTGATATGACCACTCCCAGGTCCCTTTCCATTGTTGTTGTTGTCAGTATCTCATCCCCCATTGTGTACTCTTACCCCTGTGTTTTTGTTTCCCAGGTGCATTACTTTTCACTTCTTTGTGTTGAATCTAAGCTGCCATAAATTTGACCATTCCTCCAACCTTGCCAAGTCCCTTTTCATCCTTTCCACCCTGCCTTGTGTATCGACCCTGTTACAGATCTTTGTGTCATCTGCAAAGAAACATACTTTTCCTTCCAGTCCCTCTGCAATGTCACTTATAAAGACATTGAAAAGGGCTGGCCCCAGTACTGAACCCAGCGGTACCCCACTAGTAACCCCCCTTTCTTCATTGTGGACTCCACAGCTCTTGACACCCAACTGAAGAGCATGATCAGATTTGTCTGACACATTTTCCCCTGCATGAACCCATGCTGCCTTCTGTCTTGAAGTCCATTTGTCTCCAATAAACTTGCCACCTTCTCCTTTATTATGGTCCCTAGCAACTTACCCAACATAGATGTTAGACTGACAGGTTTGTAGTTCCCTGGTTCATCTCTGCTCCAGCTCTTGTGCAGGGAAATTACATTTGCTGTTCTCCAGTCACTGGGTACTATTGCTGTCTCCAGTGAGCTGTTGAAGAGCTTAGTCAGTATCTGAGCTAGGACCTGCCCCATCTATTTTAGCATATGAGGATTCAGCCCATCTGGGCCAATAGACATATCCACCTTTAGTGCCTTTAAAGGGGAACTCTAAGCTCCTCTTCTTTAATGCTGTGGGACTTAGAGGTTCTGATTAAGCAAAATGAGAGAAAAAATAATTTTGATAGACTTGCTACTTTGTAATATTAACATTTAGCAGCCATTCCACAGAACTAAAAATCTCAGTTTCCCTGGTGGCCATCCCTATGATGACCCAAACAATGGGCTAAGCTGGTAAAGAGAGGAGAGTCTATCTGCCAGTAATGCTCTATTATTATAAGCACTATAAAACTGCACATTTATGTGCTTATTCTGATTGTACCTATCATGCAGATTCAGCACGATCAGTATCAGTAGAATAAGGACAAAAATGCACTGTATTATGGTACTTACATGAATACAGCTGTGCCTGCCCATACACATTCCCCATGGCTTAGCCTGCTCTTGTCATCAGAGGGCTGGCTGCGGGAGACGTTGTGATTTTTAGTTTGGTAGAGTGGAGGGTGAGGGTACATAGGATCAACCAGGTAAACACCAGTGTTACAAATTAGCATGTCTATAAGTAAATTATCTTTTAACTCATTTTGTTTAATCAGGATCTCTAGATCCCATGGCATTAAAGCAAGGGAACTGAGGGTTTCCATTTAAGCTCTTGAGTACTGTTTTCACTTAAACTGAATCCTCACTGATATCCTATCCTCTGCCCTGGTGGCACAGCTGAGCAATGGCCTCCTACTCTTTACTGTGAACAGTGCACAGAAATATTTGTTCAGGATGTTCACCTCTCCTATTCCTCCTCCTCCTCCTCCTCCACTCATCTCCCTTCATCAGTCCGACTATTCCCGCCTTAGTTTTTCACTTCTCCCATATGTAACAATTGTTTATTAAATTTTGTTAACTGGGTTAGCTCACTGAGACTGATGTCCCTTTTTCAGGAGCAACCCAGATTTACTTACATTCAAAAGGGAAAACAGCTCACTTGTACATGAAAAAACAATGTTCAGGTCTACAGAAGTAAATGAGAAAACAAGTGACATAAACATAACATAGAGAATAAAGCACAGGGTGGTGTGTTTAATGAGGTTTTGCACACACCTGAGGTGTGGGATGCTACATAAACCCCAAGGGCGAAGCCCGAGGGATTTATAAAAAGCATCCCATGCTGAGGGTGTATGTAAAATCGAGTTTTACACACAACCCCATCTTTTATGTTATATAATTGCTGGCCAGTGCTTTTTCACACAGCAAACATATAAAATAAAATAAAAAAATAAAAAAACAGATCTTTGTTGAGGCAGCAGTGGATCGGTCAAGATTCAGCATGGTCTGCGGTCTGTCAAGATTATCAATTATTTTACTGTATTAGCTAGTGCTGCAGAGTGGACCATTCTGTTTTTTCATTACTTTTTTTTATTTCAGTTTCAGTAGTTTTACTTACTGCCCAGCAGTATCTGTGGTATCTGTCTAGCGAGGGAAGTGGATAGAGAGTGTCTGGCACTTGCACAGAAGCAGAGAAACCCAGTGCGTGTTTACCATTATAACCAGCTGATTATAATGCCAAATTATAACCAGGTTTCCCTATGGGAAAAAAATGCTGGCCAGTAATTATAATACTATTCAGTTTATTGAATTAAATAACACACCACATGAAGTCCAATGTGCCATACTGCAATTATATAACTAGGAGAAATAGCCACCACACCAATCGCTCAGCAGGTACAGGTGCACACTCTTACAGGGAGGAGCACTCTTTGATCAGACCTTTTAAAAACACTGACAAAGCACTCTCCTGGATAGGGAAGGGGAATTTGTTCTAGAGCCGAGAGGCTTTGGGTGAAAAAGGTTGCTGTCCGGTTGAGATATTTTTTTTATTTTTTTTTATTTAGTTTTTTGTTGACCAGGTAAGTGCACTAGACAAATCCTGCATATTTTCAGGCACGACCCAGGGCAGGGGATACAGATGAATGCCAACTGACCTTGAACCAGATTAAGCTGTTGGTGGTATTTTTTAAGTGAATGAGGTAAATTTGTCCAGGACACTGGGGAAATTCCCCTACTCGCTGGTAGGGGGATCCTTGGCTACTGGCTGCAGGATGGCCAGTGTGCAGGTGCCTTTGGAGGAGATGGATGTCAAGAGTGCAGGACAGTGGGCCTCCTCTCCTGCGCTTGCAGCTTCTGGGGCCGTGGATGTGGAATGTGCTGTGGCTGCTGTCGCTGTGGCGATGGTAATTGAGGCTGATGTGTCAACTGTTGGGGCTCTTGCCGGGCGGCAAAGAGCGGCTTGTTCTGAGGAGGAAAATGGTAAACAATCTGCTTTATTATTAAAGCACTCTGCTCCTCAGGCATCATTGAGGCTTCCTTGTGTTGGAGCCATGCAGTCACCTAAGCCCCCTGCTGACGCAGAAGGTTCTGCACCAATTTCTGTTACTTCCGCATCATCGGAGGTTTGTTTTGGGGCTGGCAGTCTTCCAAGTGCTCCCACGGTGTGCCCTCATCCCCCGCTTGTTTCTTCTGAAAACCCTCCGGTGCAACATGGAAAACAGAGGCTAGGACATGGCAAAATGCGAGGTAAGCCTCCCGGAGGTTGGCCTGAGACATCAGGCCCTTTGAATTTGGCTACAGATGTCTTTTTATTTTCTACTTCAAAATCACCTGGCTGGAGTAAATGAAGGGGGACTTTGGCCCCTGTTGGGCATTCATCTACTGTGGGACTTCCTAATGATTCCAGGGATTGTAGCCAGGGGGCTTCCTGGTCCCCTGAGAAGGTTTTGAAGAGTGCTGGTTGGGAACAGGGAGATGGGTGTACTTGGACACCAGACTCCCAGGATCCCACTTATTTGGCGATGCTGCAAAAGGTAGCAGCATCTGTGGCCACCTACACTAAATTGAGTGATCCCCAGGGTGCTGTTTCGGGTTGTGGCCTGACAGAGGGTAGTGTTTCAGGTGTACAAACTGCAGTATTACTGACTCTTAATGACTTGGGGAATGTTTCCACTGTTTCTGGTTCTACTGTTGTTGATCACTTATCTGCTCAGCATGAAATAGCTCTTTCTCCTGTTCCTTCCACTAATGTACTCCCTGAGTCCGAGGTTCCTCTCAGGATGGGGCTGGCCCCTTTGTTGCTAGAATCTGCAGAGAATGATCCTGTTCATATAGTTGGTTTTAAACTAGCTGATTTATTTACCACTAAGGGAGAACTGGCACCTAGGTGTAATGCTGTCCGATTGTTATATAAGGGAATGCTAGTAGAACCCCCTAATAGGGTTTATGTGGCTAAAACTTTACTTAAGGGCTCTATGAGGTTATTTTCCCCGGAGATCTTTGCCCTTATTAGTTTGGGTAATCATAATTATGATGTCAGTTTAAAACAAGTTTCTAGCTTGGATAGGTTTTGGGCACAGTATGCGGCCTGTCAAACTTCACCCACTTGGTCCCCCTTTCAAGCTATTCCCTTGACTAAGCCTGCTGTCAGGAATATTACTATTATGTTTAAAAATGAAGAGGTTAATGTGGAGGATATTTTATTTTGGTTAAAACAACGGTGTGAGGTGTTCAACAAACCTACCCCCACATTGGATAGTGAGCAAATCTGGGATGGAGGGTGGAGAGTTTGAGTGAAGTTGCATTCTACCAATGCTGGGCCTAGTCATTTACCCAGTTTTTTTATCTGGGGAAAGATAAATGTCTCACTCTTTTAAATGTGGTTCCCATGTTCACTTTAGTTCTGCCTGAGATACTGTAAAGTGCAGTCATTGTTTTGAATTCGGACATAATTCCAGTGCATGTTTGAATCTTTTTAAATGTAACCTCTGTGAGCGTACGGGACATGCCTATGGCCACTGCCCCTGGGCATCTCATAATAGGGAGGATTGCCCTTCACACGAAGGTTTGATTATTATGGCTCAGCAAACACAAGCTAAACTTGTTGCTGCCAGGGATTTGAAAGTCAGTTTGATTTCCTCTGTACCTGAGGGGTTAGACAGGGGTCCTTAGGTGGCTGTTGTCCAGGACAATCTGGCCAGTTCCCCACCTCTGTTGCAGGCTCAGCCTTCTGTTATGGATCCACCCCCTGTCCCTGTGATTCATGTCTTGGAAGAGGAGCCAGTTGAGGTTTATAGTGAGATGCCCTCCAGCAGTCTGCTTCTGGCCTAGAGACTTCCGGTTTTGTACAAGTCCCTCATAAGCGGACCAGGAAAGGTCTGGCTGTTGCTGGTTAGGGCAAAGAGGCAGGAGTCCGTACGTGGCAGTCTGGTAATAAATTTGCTTTATTGGCAATGGACCTGTCCATTAGGGACTCGGGGGGGGAGACACTGATACCTCCTCTATACAATCTAATACAGACACTGAGGGAGGTGGGGAGCTGGATCCTATTGCTAAACGGACCCGTCAAAGTTGTAGGAGTAAATCACCCTTAGGCACTTAAATGACTTCTTTATCAGTCTGCTCTTTAAATGTAAACAGTATCAAAGGTCACAGAAAGCTTGGGGTGTGCTAATGACTATGCAGGATTTTAGGTGTGATATTGTTTGTCTAGTGGATACTAGATTAAAATCACATCAAGAACTGCAACAGGCTTCCCGGCATGGACCCTTAGTCCTTCATTTTGGTCGTCAGGCACTGACAAATGTGATGGTATTGGGATTTTATTTTCTAACCCTGATTTACATGTTTCCAGGTTGGTAGAAATACAACCAGGTAGAGCATTGTTACTGGATTTTACGTAATCCTTGGAGATATTTTGGATAATTGTTGTTTATGCTCCCCAGACTAAAGCACAGCGGGTATCCCTTTTCCATTTGGTGCGGCCCTTTTTGCATACCTCCAGGTTACTCTTGTGGGTGGGTGATTTTAATTGTGGTTTACACCAAAGGGATAGGGGACTGCAAACCCCTAAATTATTTTGTGATTCTATTGCTTTAAAGGAAGTTATTACCATGGCACAACTAGTGGATGCTTACAGGTTTTGTTATGAATCAGGTGGGTTTACTTTTTTTAAGGGGCATTTGTGAACACATATTGATTTTATGTTCTTGTCTAAAGTTTTGAAGATTTTTTCTTGTCAGATGGTGGGTGTGGAATTTTCAGACCATGCTGCCCTCAGGGTGTCTTTTTCTTGGAATAATGCTCCAAGGTATAAGAAAAACAGATGGAGGCTTAATGACTCCCTCTTGGAGGATCCTAACATTCTGAAATTGTGGAAGAGGGAATGGGCTGCTAGGCTTTCTGTAGCTGACCTCTATGAGGATGCTTGTGAGTGGTGGGAAGATTCTAAATTGAGATGGAGACAGGTCTTTCAGGGGAAGGCTGCTGCGAATCAGACTGCTCAATACTTACAGTATTTGGCATTGCGGCAGCAGTTGCAATGTTTGATCTCTCTATCTGATACTACGCAGCATGACTATAGTGATCAAATTGCTGTGGTTTGTGCTCAAATGAAAACCTTGCAACATGATTGGGCTAGTTCTTTGGGACAGGAGGCTAGATTTGGGACTCGGGTGACCAAAGAGGGGTTGGACCCTTTTAAAGCCGGTAAAGGGCGAATGGAGTCTAAATTTATTTGGACTTTACAGTCCCCCTCCAGTGAACTGGTTACGGCTCCTGAGGCTTTGGTAAATGTTGTGGAACAACATGTTCTTACCATGTTAGGTACCATCCCGGTTTGTGAGTCTGCAGATTCCTTTTTGGACTCCCTGCATCTCCCTCCCCTCTCTCCAGTTGAGCAGGGTATGTTATCTGCAGATATTGTAGCCTCTGAAGTGACTCAGGCCATAGGAAGCTTAAATTTGAACTCGGCACCAGGATCAGATGGCCTTACTGCCTGTTTTTATAAAACCTTTATGGAGGATCTGGTTCCAGCCTTAACTTTGTTGTTTAATGAAATGTTACAGGTATCTATAGCCTCTTTTACAAAGTCAATGAAGGAAGCAATTTTGGTCTTGATTTTCAAAAAGGGGATGTGGCTGATTTGAATAATTGGAGACCACTGAGTTTACTGAATGTGGATTATAAAATTCTGGCCAAGATTTTACTAGCCAGATTACTCAAAATTGCTGATCTTATAAGTCCAGCTCAGACTTGTGGCATTCCTGGTAGATGCCAACATGATAGTTTGGTTTTGTTAAGAGAATTATTTGCCCAAGGTGAGAGAGGGACAGTTACTGGCTGGGTCTTGGGTTTGGACCAGGAGAAGACCTTTGATATGGTCTCCCAGGGTTTCCTATTCTCAGTGTTGAGGGCCTTTGGGATTCCTGTTAGGTTTCTTCATTGTCTTAGGACTTTATATGCTGGGGCCACAATCATTCCTAATGAAAATGGCTGGTTGGGGAAGCCTGTGATGATTGTACGTGGGGTCCGGCAGGGGTGCCCCTTAAGTCCTATTCTATACAGTTTTTGTACAGGTATTTTGATTAGGGTGATTTTTTTCCCTCAAATTTTGGGGCTGGGGGGGTCCCTCCTTCTGATCCCATCAAAATTTTGGCTTATGCTGATGATTTGGTTTTGACTGTGGACATCCATACTGAGGAATCAGCTCTGGTGCAGGTTCTACTGACCTATTCCTCAGTTTCAGGATCATGTATTAATTTTAGGAAAAGTGTTGGAGTTCCCATTGGTCACCTCATTCTTCCACCTACTGGTACCTATGCTGAGATTCTGATTTCTATAGCTCCTTTCAAATGTTTAGGTATTTTTTTTGGGACTGGAGATATGCACTCTCATAACTGGCAGGTTGCCCTAGGGAGGGCTGAAGGTCTTATTTCTGGGTGGAAACAGTATCAGATTGGTAAGAAAAAAAGGGTAGTTTTGCTTAAAACTTTGGTGATTCCTATTTTTTTGTATCTTTGTTATGTGTTTCCCCCGCCTATGGCCTTTTTTACCAAACTGTATGTGTTTGTTTTTTTCATGGGTTTTGGGGGTCCCGTCTATACCCAGTGAAACGTAGTGTGACCTATAGACCATTAAGTGAGGGCGGGGTTTGGCATGATTCACCCAGTAGCATTTTTTTATAGTTTGTTTTTTAGCTATAATTTTGGTAAAGCTTTGAAGCTGGGGGAGGTGGTTTGGAAACCATTTTTGATGCAGTGGTTGTTACCCTGTATTCCAAATTGGGATTCAGGAAAGAAGGGTTGGGTGTCTCGATTTCAGGAAGTTCCTCCATATGGGAAGGAAGCCCTTAAGGTGACATTGTCCTGGGTTTTTTTCCCGCAGGATTTTTGTGTCCTGTCTCATCATATGCTCTATGACAGGGTTTGGCAGAGGGAGACTCAGGAGGAGGTGGCTTTCCCCTTCTGTCCCCCAGGTCATTTTGATTGGATCCTCCAGCAACTCAGTAATCTGCGTTTACCCCCTTATGTTTGGGATATGGTATGGTTGGGTAATTATGGAAGGCTAAGTGTCAAGGGTAATCATAAGCATAAAGTATTGGATGCTCAATATTGCCCCAGGAATCTTTGTCTGGGTATTCTAGAAACCCAATAGCATTTCTTTTTAAAATGCCCTTTCGCCCTTGCCTTTTGGACTTTGTTAGCAGGTCTGTGGTCTGAACCTTTAGTGCAACGTTTATCTTATGAACATATTATGTTTTGTACACATGTTGCGTTATGTCAAAAATATCATGCTGACACTCTGTATATTGTTTTTACTTTGATTCGATATTATCTATGGCAGGCCAGATGCATCTTGGTTTTGCATCAGAAAGTGATTTCTTTACAAGAAACAATTGATAATATTAGAACTGCTATACGTTTAGTTAAATTGCATGATTTCAAGGTTCTGGCTGGACCACAATTTCACCGCTTATGGCACAATTGCAACCTCTGGTTTATTGATTGATTGTCAATATTTCATTTCGATTATTTTTGTTATTTTTTTTGTTAATTATGTTTCTTGATGTTCTGGCTTTAGTTTCCAGTGTATAGGTTATTGTTTCTTTTGTAATGAAGTCCAAACTTTTTCAATAAAATTCCCCTACTCTTTTCGATAAGTGTCATGGGATCTTTAACATCCACCTGAACTACCACCAATCCAGGTAGATGGGACCTCGGTTTAATGTCTCATCTGAAAGACGGCACCTCAGAAGTGCAGCACCCCCTCTCATGCTGCACTACAGTGTCAGTACTGGGTTATTTGGCTCTGAGATCTTGGCTCTGGGAACTTCCAGGAGAGGTTGGGAGATTTTTTTTGTGTGTGTGGTCTTTGTATCACCGTATCGTTGAGGCTAGGGAAGATATCATGTATGATTTTGCATGTGAGGCAAAGCATGAGGTAATTTACTTTTTCTGGGCCAATTCAGTGAAGCAAGGACAGCACAGTGTTGTTCCCTACTATAAGAACATATCACAAACCTGCATACCCCATGCTAGGTTGTTCTTATTAGGTTGTGCTTATTTAGCTCAACTTCCCTAAATCTAGAGAGAATAGGAGCTCCAAAGAGAAGCGCTGGAAGTAGTAGTGAGCAAGCAATTGAAGGCAGGCCTTATTTGTGGGTTAAGCACTGAATCAGTAGACTAGGTCTAGTCTTTAAAAGTCTGCTCTAGTAATGCATTCTGCTTTTGGGCCTGAAGGAAAGCTCTTGCTCTGATAGGATGTATAGGTACTTTATGTTGTTAACTACTTCAAGCCTAGTACCCATAGTGATGATGATGCTAAGGGACCCTGTCCTATCTGCACCCAGTTTTCTGGATCAAGGAGCATTGTCTTAGTTTCCGTGGTGCTAAGAACAAGGTGGTTAGTCATAAACCACCTTTCCAGTAGTGTAAAGTCTGCACATAGCCAGATTCTATTGACCTAACATCAGAATCAGTTATGTAAAGCCCAGCATTGTCTGTATACAGTAGTGCTTTAGACTTGCTATAGTTAGAGAGCCATTTATTGCTAAATAGGGAGAAGGGTAAGGGCTCTAGGATGGAGACCTGTGGTACTCCATCAGGTATTTCACATCTTGATGAGAGGCTAGGCCCCATTTTGCAGATTGGTTACAGACTATAAGACAGCACCTGAACCAGGTAGAGGATAACTGATGAAGTCCCAATCTCACCATTTTAGTAAGCAAGAGTACATGGTTAACCAAGTTGAAGACCTTGGTTAAATTGAGGAATATGGCTGCTGTAACATTTCCATCATCAGTGGTCCTGAAGTCATCTGATGGTAACCAAACAACTGCTGTGTCAGTTCCATGGTGCTTTCAGAAACCATGCTGGATGTCAGTGAGCAGGGAATTGGACTCAGTATAGGCTGCTGGTTGTAAATTAGCCTCTCTTGGATTTTTGAAAGGGTGCTGAGTTTTGAAGTAGGGAGATCATTCTCAACCAGCTCTTTGTTTCCTGCTTTGTGGACAGTGACAACATGGGCCACTTTTCATTTCTGGAAAGCCTTTCCTTGGAGAAAGGACATGTTGAATTGCTTGCTTGCAGTAAGGAGGCTAGTAATGGGGTAACAAGTCACAGGAGCCTGGGTTGAAGTCCATCATGGCCAGCTGACTTACTGCTTTGCTGCAGGACTTCCTTTTTAGTGACCAGTTTAAGGTACAAACTAGGGTGCTCAGCCAGAGGAGTGGTAGAGGGGAGGGGGGTTAGCAGTAGGGTCTTTGTAGACATCCACATTCATAAAGAATCTGTTAAACTCTTCAGCAATTAGAAGTGGATCAATGACACATTCATTATTGATGTGGATTTCCCAAGTTGACATAACTGTCTGCCCTTTTAAAAGGTGGTTACTTTGAGTCCAAAAGCATTTGGGGGTTTGCAGGTTGTTTGCCTGCAGGTCCTTCATGTATCTAATCTTGGCCTTTTTTAAGGATGACTTGCAGGAATTTCATAGTTGGCTGTGTGCCTGCCAGTCTTGCTGTTAGAGGTTTGTAAGCTCCCCAGGCCCTATCTCTTAGTTTCATTAAGTTACGGAGAGAGGGGGTAAGCCATTTTGAGCAGAGTCCTTTGTTCTTCCTTAGTACCAGCAGAACATGCTTATTTACTATGGCAATGAAATTGTTCAGCAGAAAGTCAAAGGCAAGGTTGACATCCTGTAGCATCCCTAACTCCCTACAGAGGTCCTCCAGGAAGGCATTGTTGGTTAACTTTGAGTGGTCCCTAGAGAGAGTAATCTTAGGTGAGGCTCTGGGGAAACTATGAGCTTGAATCACAAAGGGCAAGGCAGAGCTTGTACCAAGCCCTGCATAAACCTAGGTGGGTGGCACAGCTGCACTGAACTCCTTTCTACATCCTATGCCCAATTCAAGAAGACCGGGTGCATTTGGAAAACTTTTCCCAATTTATTGCAGTTTGTGCCAAATATTTGGTGCAAGCCCCATAAAAAGGGTACCCGAGATTGCTGAAAGCTAGACTAGAAAAAACTGCGCTGACTTCTGGGAGTTGGTGCATGGGATTAAGAATCTTGATCACCAGCCAGGGAATGCCACGAGCCCCAAGCGCCATATGTTTGCTGCACTCAGGGCTTGCAGCATTCTTTGGGTTTTTGTGAATCAGGCCCTATTGCTCCAAATGCAGTATGCCTGGGAGTGGTCACTTGGGGAATCAGAGAAGACCCTAGCTGCATGGACTCTGTCAGGCTGGATTACCAGAACCCAGTCGATAAGGTATGGTTTCCAGTTTTAGTGTTTTGTCTTGTAGGTTCCTCAATGATTTGATGAAGTTAGGTATCATTTAATTTATTTTTAAATGCACAGGGGCCCTTGTCAAGCCACTTTAGGTTAAAGTCACCATGCAGTAGAAGTTCAGTAAGTGACATCTCACCCAGGCAGCCCAGAACTCACTGAGTGCTGGCTTGGCTTCATTATGGAGGAGGGGTGCTATAGTTGCAGCCAATGTATAGTGGTTTGGTGTTTCCAAGGAGCAGCTTGGCAAGGATACATTCATATGACGGAGAGTCCAGGGAAGGCAAGGGAGGTTCTGTTGCTTGGAGTGTGTCCCTTATATAGATGAGCAGTCCTGCTTATTTTTTATTTTCATTTCTGTCTCTCCTAAATACATTATAGCTGGGGAGATCAATTGCATTAGGCAGTACACGTGACCTGAGCCAGGTTTCGGATACGGCAAGTACATCATGGGAATATAAGTTCATCGATGCCTCTAGTTCAAGCATCTTTGTTTGCAGGCTACTGATATTTATATGTGTGACCACTAGACCTTTCAGGCTATTCTAGACTGGGACAGTGAGGGAACTGATTCTAGGATTGCTTTGTGTCGGACCTAAATTAGGCTCAATGTCATTAGCAGTTAACAGCAGTAATAGCATAACAGATCCTAGTTGTAGCCCTAGGGAAAATCAGGGTCTTCCTGTTAGCATCCATGTTAGGTGATATGTCAGGGCATAGTATACACCTTTTTGATTCCTGATGTGGAGAACCATCATAATAGGGGTATATGCTAGCACAGTTTCAGTGCAGATTGTGGTTGGGAGGTGCTCAGAGTAGATTCCCACTGGGGGAAGAATAATCTGTGCCAACAGCTTGTTGGAGAGAGCCAGAAAAAACTGCATTTGAGGTATCACTTTCAGTCCACCCTGGTCAGGAACAGGTGAAGGGACCAGTTATCAGGATCTGTGAGGCTTTCAGTACAGGTAAGTTGGGATAAGATTCTACTAAGGTAGGTTAGTTAGTGGCCATAGAGGGAAGAGAGGGTGATTTAGTAAAGAGAAGAAATACTTATTTAGTCTGTTCTACTAATGGGGCACTCGAAGGATAGGCACCTTATGATCTATAATGTGGCACTTGAAGGACAGGCACCTACTGTTCTACTAATGGGGCACTTGAAGGACAGGCACCTTGCATACAGATTAGGGACACTAAGACAAATTGCTACAACCCTATGTTCACAATGAGAGGTATAAGGATTGCAGAGTGCTTACTAGCAGTAGCTTAGATCATGCAGAGTACCTTCATTTAAGTGGGCTAAGGTGCAGCATTATATAAAAGGATTACTAAGCTTATTTTAGCAGCAGATTACTTACTAACAGTAGTTGGGATCATGCAGAATGAATTCTGTTTCATAGGTTAAACTACAACATTAAGGATTACTAGATTATAGCTGCATATTCAGGCAGATACAGAGTACTCAATGGCCCAGATATTCAAACTGCACCCAAAAAGTGCGCTATAGCAGGAGCAAGCACAAGTCCATTGCACCCATGTGCAACTGGTGCGATATTCAAAAACTGAGCTGGCCAAACTGCGCCTACAGCCGACGACTGAATATCACACCACCTGCACCATAGCGCAACTAGGAAGGGGAAGCTGAACAGATCAGATGCACCATAGTACAACAAGGGATGTACAGCTGAGCAGTCCAGAGGTGCCATAGCGCAACCAGGGATGCCCCCCAGCAGCAGGGTGGCAATGCAACTGCACAACCAGGGAAGTAGGGGCCCACCACCCATGCCACAGATGGGAAGAGGAACACACAGCAGAACAGACATCATCCCCCCCACACCCCATGCACTGCACAACTGGGGAAGGGCTGGAATAACCACTGGCCCATGGAGACAAGCAACCAACCTACAGCCGGGCCATGGTGCCCCATCACACCCCCCTGGAAAGCTGTGACTGGCACACAAGGAGGGCTGACCACCCCATGCCACACCATCCCTCCAATGCAGAGCACACCCTGCACCGTGACCTCCAGATACCCTACCCAGGAGCAGCGTCCACCACTGCAGGAAACCCCATGCATGCCACCATCCCCACTGTGACAATGCAACCCTGTGTACCATAGAACCATGCAAGGCAGCCCCACCATGAGCACCCATCAGCGGGTGGCAGCACACAGTGATGCAGCGACGGCATACACAGTGCCACCACGCACAGCCCCCCAAGGTACTGCTGAGAAACCAACCATGCATCGGCACACGAGTTACCCACATGGGACAGGGCATGCCCCAGACCCCACCACCAGTGGTACAGCACCCTACACACTCTCCCAGTGACACACACTGACCCAGCACTGGCCACAACAGCCAGCGCAGACACCCACAGTGGTGCGTGGAAGCATGCACCACACCAGATGCTACACAGTGCATGGACAGACACCTACCCATACCCAAGGGCACAACAACACAGGGACACAATAGAGGGGCAACCAAGCCCCCAGCATGGGCCCATGTAAACTGTGTACACACAGCCTGCAGTCCTCCATGGCACAGGAGTGCCAGCCACCCTGTGCAGGCACTGTGGACCTGTCCACCACCAGCAATTGCCCAGAGCACAAGTCACAGACAGTGGTGCACATCCCCTGCAACACACACAAGCCACAGCATGGAGGTGGGTTAACAACTGTGGAGGCCACAGTGTCACCCGAGGCAGACATGCACCACACCAGTGACAGGAGGCAACCCAGCATTGTGATGGGTACAGTGGCTGCTCTGCATGGACAGCCACCACTGACATGCCAGCAGACCGTGCAGGTCACAGACATGCATGGGTGTCAGCTGCACAGGCCATGGACGGGCTGACAGGGGTGCCATGGACACAGAGCATGCACCATGGACCACTGCACACAGTCATCCAGTGCACAGGGCACAACACACACACCACAGACACTGACTGATAGCTACCCCCACACCATAGTCACCTCCCCATGGACACACACACATACCCATGATTTCACTACCCCTGATGCCATGCACACCACTGCAGCTGAGCACCTATAGCCCGCTGCAAATCAGAGACCACCACAGTATTCATATCAAAGATCTATATTCAAACAAAATATCAAAGTGAATTATATACAATAATGTATACAAAGTTGGGGAGGGCTACAAACAAGGTGGGGGTGGGTAAGGGGAGGTGAACAAATGGGAGAGAGAGGAGGGTGTGAGGGTGGGTCCGAGGGTAGGGGATATCAGGGCAGAGGGACTGTCAATGAGAGCCCCGCTCCCCGCTCTGGCTGCTCCTCCGCCAGTGCCTCCTGAGGACCCCAATCTGGTCAATCCTTTGTAGTATTTCCAAGGACGCCCTTGCCACGTGCAGGATCTCCCACAACGCCTCCCTGATGTCAATCAGCTGGCGGACACCTAGTACAAGGGAGCACAGTCAATAGGTGTGAATGCACAGCCCCATACAGCCCACCCACTGTGCATGGCATACGGCTGGGGACATGCTCTGTGATGGTGTGTGACCACCCACAGTGATCACGCCCACATGACCTGCCCACCCAGCGCATACAGCCATGCAGAATGCTGCACACACCCACCGCCAAGTCACGCAGCACCACGTGGCCGCTTAGTGACATGGCTATGTGGTGCAAAGGCAGTGGCACAGCCATGTACCCGGTGCATGCATGGACCACCATCGACGCACTCCCAGACATGCATTGCCACTGGACAGTGCTGACTGTAACAAGTTGCGTGCATGACAGTGGTGTCAGTGGATGGTGGCCATGCCCCACTGCCCACCCTGTTACACAGCATGCAATAGTAATCATGGAGGTATGGCACTCACCATCATCGGGCCAGTCCCTTGGGCACTGTGGACCGTCGCCCCGCCTTGCCTCCCTGTCCTCTTGGTGGCACCGCAGCTCACGTGCCAGGTGCCATTCCTCCAGCCCTGTGGTGCAAACATGGAGAGAGGAACGTCAGTACAATCCTTTAGCAAAGCCCCCCTGCCCCCAGGTGTGTGCCCTCCCACCCAGCCAGACCCACCCACCCCACACCCTGATAACATCACCACAGCCAACACCAGACGGTCCCTTCCCCATGTGTTGGACACATACAACAGTGATACCCATATGGAAGATAAAAGTGTGTTGACGTAACACCTACCTGGCCGTGGCACCGTGCCCCTCCTTGCACATGCCTGCAGGCGGGCTAGCAGGTCTGGCTCCCTCCGCCACATGTCGCCATACCTGTGGTGGCACTGCTCTGCTGTCCGCCCCCTTCCTGTAGTCTCCTCTAGTGCATTGGCCACCTCCTCCCACACCTGGCTCCTGGATCTGTCCAGGGGTACCTCCCCAAACAGTGGTCCATGGTGTGGCTCCACTATGGCCACTAGGTTGGCCAATTCTACCAGGCTCCACTGTGCAGCCCTCCTGCGTGCCATTTTCCTAGCTCAGTCTGCAAAAATGGCACTCTGCAGCGTGGCTCCCCACGTGCAGATGCTGCACAGTACAGCGCTGCCATTCCCTATCGCGCTGTCACTGAACAGCGTGATAGTGGTGCACCCATGCCTGACGCATGGTGCCTAGGGGGCAAAGGTCAGGCACAGGGTCAAGGGGCTCTGGTACACAGACAGGCATAGCGCCATTGGAACCCAATGCCTGTAGAGCAATTGGCTGCCTGTGTGCCACCTCCAGTAGCGGCCTACTGCGCTGTTGCCCCAGTGCGCCTATGATGGCCCAGTGCCACAGTGCTATGTAGGTCAACATCGCTGTAGTGCCACTGGCACAATGGTGGCCATGCCCTGCATTGCTTCCCGGTCACAGCACATCAGCAGCACGGCTGACGCCTGCGTCAGCAACCCGGGCATGCGCAGTGAGGTGTGTACTGTGCATGTCACAGAACTGCACACTAGGCTCAGCACATTCAACACAATTGCGCAAAGCGCAACAGTGCAATATTCAGTCATCATATGCAAAACAGCTAATCAGCCATTCAATGGCGCAGCACTGCAATTTGCATCCACTTAAAGTTGTGCTTCACCTCATTTGCATGGGTTGCACTATAAAAGTGCGACATTGGGCTGCACTGGCCATAGTTGGTTACTGCAGTCTATTGGTGAGTTGCATGCTGTTTGGGAGTGTGGATTGTGGACTTAGGGACATGCATGGGACTGCACAGTCACAGGTAACAACTGTCATTCTTACAGGCTAAAAAATGACCGAGTGAGTTGTGGGAGAGGAGGAACACAGTGGTGGGAGGAGGAGGAGGCCTAATTTTACCAAGGCCAAGACTGACGCCGTGCTTGAGGCCTACCTGGATCAGGAGCCGCTTCTCAGTGGATGGCAGGGAACACCTCAAGCCCGTGTTGCTGCATGGGAGGAGGTGGCACGTGCAGTGAATCTGCATGGCAGCCACCAGCGCTCCGTGCAGGAGTTCAAGAAGAAGATGGGCACAGACAGGAGGAGGATAAAGGAGAAGGTGGCTGCCATCAGGGCAGCATGAGCTGCGACAGGTGGGGGACAGCCAGAGATGCTACACCTGATCCCACAGGAGGAGAGGGTTGCTGGAAGCATACAGCGCTGTGCCATTGAGGGTGATCCGGGTGGTGGCTTCCAGAAGGGTGGTAGCCCATCACTGCATGGTATGTCATGGTCTGTCTATGGGGGGGCAGGGTAGGTCACATGCAGTAACACGACTTTATTTTCCCTTACAGATCCTGAGCATCTGCATGGGTCAGCAGTGGTGGGCCTGTCCACTGAGGACAGTCAGCTGGAGATGGAGGAGGGCCCATCCACCTCCACAGGTATACGTGGCTCAGTGCGACAGTGGGCCCGCCTGGCTGTCCACACTGATGTTGTTGGAACAGGTGTGGAGGAAGCCCTACCCCTGTCCCAGCATGCCAGCATCCACGGATGCCGGCATGCTGTGACTCGGGCCGGTGCCAGGTCCGACACCGATGATGATACCGCTAATGGCATAGGCAGTGACACATGTGTGCCACGGGATGGCCACACAGTAGGTAACATCACGGCCATGGCTGTGGGTGGTGCTGCCGTGGAGGCCTGTGTGTCAGCACAGTCCCATCCTGTGCCTGTCAGCACCTGTGGGGCAGCACTGGTGTGTGTTCAGGACAGTGGGACTGTTGCGGCCACTGCGGTAGCACCACTGAGCCCTGGGGAGTGGCAGCCAGAGGGACAGCATCAGCAGTCGGCCAATGGGCTTGGGGGTACAGGGTCAAGTGGCGGCGGCTGTGCACTGCCTGTGGACATGCCCAGACCTGGTCCTGGTGTGCAGCGCCCACCCTCAAGGGGTGCTGAACATCAGGGCCGCACACACCCTGAGGGACAGGATGCATAGGAGGCAGATGACCTCTTGGACGTGCACACCTGCCTACTGCAAGCATCAGTCCAGCAGCAGATGCGGCTTGTGACATCAGTGGACGCACTGGAGCGGCTCTGGAGCGGGCAGAGGAGCATCGCAGCAGAGACACCGCTCTGATCCTGGCAGGGATGGACCGGTTGAGGGAGGATGTGACTGCTGCCATTGACAGGCAGACACAGGCATTCACTGCTGTCATGGCCACAATGGGCACACAGTCATGTGCCCATGCGTCACAGACACCATGCAGTGCACTGTCCACCCCCATTCCTGGCATCGTGTGACACCCTCCCTGTTGACACCGGGTTCAGCTGTGGGCATCCCGAGCACGCCTGGCGCAGGCATGTTCTGTGTGCTTCAGACCCCTGCATGAGCACAGTCATGTTCACGCAGTGGAACCCCTGGGGGACCATCGGTGCCACCCCATGAGGCCAGTGGTCAGCCTGTCAGTGCTGGCGGGTCTCGGTGGTGCCGCCCATGCATCTGTGGTGGCCGGGGCACTGTGTCGTGTGACTGACCTGTCTCCCAACACGGCTACTGTCTGGTGCTGCCCTGTGTGCATTGTGCCTTTCAGTGGGCAGTGCATGGGTGGGTACCTGGCCCTGCACACAGACACACAGTCCACCTGCACACCCTCCCGGCTGCTGTCCGCAGTTGCGTGTGCATGATGATGCCTGCATTGCGCTGTACACCAATGTGCAATGGTGCTCAGCATCTGACACACAGACGGACAGGCAGTGGGCATGGTGGTCTGTGGACATGTGTGTGGCTAGGGGTGGTGTTCTGGGTTGGTGTGCCTCCTACCCTTTGTGCATGTTTGGTGCATTGTGTGTGTGTGTATGTGTGTGGGTATCCATCCACGTGGCATGTTAGACCTCACCCATCCCTGGTTGTGTGTGTGGTTCCATGCCCTGCCACTTCCCTTGCTGGCATGCACCCCTGGTGTGTGTCCATGTGTGTTTGTGGGTTGTGCCTTTGACACTGTTGGCTGCACATGGCCCCATGACTTATCTGGGTTGGCTGAAGTGCTCCTCTGTGATGGTGTCCCGGTGCAGCTGTGCCAGCTGGAGCAGTCAGGGGTCCTGTCGCCCAAGGGGGGGCTGCCCATCACCATCATCACCAGCATCCTCATCATCCCCATCGCTGTCCCCCTCTTTGACCTGTATGGCTATCCCACATTCATTGGACATGTTGTGCAGGATGCAACAGGTCAGGAATAGCCCACAGGCCTTTGAGGGGCTGTACTGTAGGGCACTGCGGGAGGTGTCCAGGCAACGGAAATGTGCCTTCAGCATCCCAAACACCCGCTCGATGACATTACGTGTGGTTGCGTGTGCCTCGTTGTAGCGTTGCTGCGATGGGGTCATGGGCCACCGGTAGGGTGTAAGCAGCCAGGGATGGAGTGGGTATCCACTGTCACCTGTGTGTAGAGGGTGGAGGTTAGTTTGGTGATCAGCATCGCCCTGTCCTGGACCATGTAGGCCACTACCCATGTCACCTCTGACCATGCCCCCCCAGGCCCTATGATTGTCCATGTGGTTTGCATACTCACCCACTAGGTGGCCAGTGGGGATATCCCCACTCTCGAATCTGTGGCACAGTGCTGACTGGTGCCAAATGAAGGCATCATGTGTTCCCCCAGGGTGCGTGTCACAGACATTGATTATGCGCCCTCTGGCATCGCACACCACCTGGCAGTTGATGCTGGCATAGCCCTTGGAATTGATGTATGCGGCCCCCTCGGGGCCAGGTGGTGTGCGGATGGCCACATGGGTGCAGTCTATTGCCCCTAGCATGCCAGGCATATGTGCTACCCTGTGGAACTCCTGTATGTTTGCTGTGCGCCCACCAGTGTGCTGGGGAAATGGATGTACTCCACAGCATGTGGCAGCAGTCGCTGAGGAATTGGGTGAGTGGCATGACGTGGCTGACTGGTTATGCCTGTGGTGTCCCCAGTTGGTCTCTGAAGGTACCTGTGGCGAGCAAGCACATGCAAGCTGTCACTTTGGTCTCCACTGACAGGGCATGGCTCGGTGTGTGGGTGCCTGCAACATCTACTGCACAGCTCACAGAGCCACCTCAGAATTGCCCAATTCAGGTGGTACCGCCCACAATCTCAGTATCACTGTACAGCTTGAAGCTGGTGCAGGCTCGGTACTGCCTGTTGGGGCATACCGCCAATGGGCCTTCCACGGTCACACCCCTGCTGCCCGCCTTCTCACCCCCCATAATGGCCTCCATCTGGAAGGTGGCACTGGCCATGTCCCTGGCTTGTGTTCACTGCCCCGGCAGCTGTTACTGTATTCCCCCCGCTGTCCTGACTGCTACTTCCCCTGCACCGGGAACACCTGCCTTTGCTTGCCTCACTGCTGTGTGGTGTACCTCCCCCTTCTGCACTGTCTCCCCGCACCTTCCCTGTGGCTGTTGCTTCCAGGTGCCCTTTCCTGCCTGGCCCTGTATGACCCTGCTGCCCAGTGTGTCCTGCTGTATTTTGCTCTCATATGGCTTCCCTGTAGCGTTCTTGCACCTCTCCCTTGCTCCCTTTTATTTTGGCTCATTTCTGCTATGGCGCAACTTCCACTTGCTTCCCTATTGCGCATGGCGCAAGTTGTTGAATATCGCACTGCGCCATTTAAAATATTACTTTCTATTGTGAGCACTTGACTTCATGGTTTGCTCACCCAAGGTATTCCAAACGTTGCATACATAATAATTAGTTGCAAGCAAAATGCATTGAAAAGTACCTTAGTATCCTACAAGGATCCAACTTTTCTGTGTCTGAGGTTATAGTGCCTTAATTGGGCAGCATGTCTGACTGCCAGCTGCCTCCTTAGGATGGATCCTTTGGTCAGACCCCAATGATGCTCTTTCCTCTCAGCACTTTGAGCGAGGACCACAGTAGAGGACTGCTAGGGTAGTCACCTTTTCAAGGGCTGAGCATCAGATAGGTGATGTGGACTGTTGGGGACAGGGCTAACCACCAGTTTCTGGAGGGTTTTGTAGCTGAGGAGAGCCACAAGTCAATGATCAGAAGGGGGAAAGAGTCACTGAGGTTGCAGAAGTGACTCTTTCCAACTCCTGGCAGGAGCAGTTATTAGGAAAGGATCCTTGATGTGCACAGAAAATAGCTCCAAGGAAAAACTGTAGCTGCTGGTTCAAAAAATGCACCTCTTCTGGCTGTGCTTCCTATTGTTATCTATATTTAATGCCCAACCCCAGCTCCAACTCCCCAGTTACTCACATAGTACTTTACCACCTACTTCTGTTGCTCATACCTAGCACTATCATACCACAGTACTCTCCAAAAAATCCTCTTGTAGTTTCTCCCCATCCTTAGATGGGGAGAAACATCATTAAACGGTATGGTCTGAGTTTCCACTGCTAAGCAGATGATACTCAGCTGTACATGTCATTTGTGCCCAGACAGGATGTGCTCCTCTCAGAATTTAATAACTGTCTGTCTGAGATCCAGGGCTGGATGAGTGCCAGCTGGCCATGGTTGAACCCAGATAAAACTTGAGGTGCTGGTTGTGGACCCTGATCAACAGGAGATGGGTTTGTCTACTGGAAAACTGTCAAGGCTTTGGCTTAGGGATGCTCAGCTGACTACCTCAGATTGGGTGCGGAACCTGGGCATTATTTTTGATGATGGCCTGACCGACCTTCAAATCACAGGTGTCGGCCATTGTTAAATCATCTTTTTACCGTGTGAGGAATATCACCTGGGTGAAGCACCTGGTTCCTCCTGACGATCTTCCAGCTTTGGTCCATGAATTGGTAACCTTCCGCCCTGACTACTATAATGCCCTTCATCTAGGGCTACTGGGGGTTGACATCCACCGCTTGCAGCTAGTGCAGAATGTGGCAGCCAGGTTATTGACTGGTACCTCTAGGGCCAGTCATATAATGCCTGTGCTCTGTGGACTGCACTGGCTGCCAGCACAGTGGCGGATCACCTTCAAGGTTGGGTTACTGACCTATAAGGCCCTACATGATCAGGGACCCCGCTGCTTGCAAGATCTCCTTTGCCCTTACCACCCTCTCCGATCCACTGATGAGGGATTGCTGGAGATTCCCAGCGTTCATTTGAAATCATCAGGGGCCCAATCATTTGCTTTTGTGGCCCTGACCCTGTGGAATTCTCTACCTCATTGTATATGAGAGTGCCTGATCATCCAGAGTTTTAAAGCAGCTCTAAAAATGCACCTATTTTGTTTAGCTTATCCTGAACTGGGCTGAAACTGATGGTTAGCACAGTATATTTATAATTATTCAAGCTGCACTTGATTTGATTAACTTTTTATCTATTGTTGGAATTTTACTTAAATACTTTTTTTTTCTAATTATTTAACCAGGTAAGACACCCTAAGCTG
This sequence comes from Neoceratodus forsteri, assembly GCA_016271365.2. Taxonomy (NCBI): domain Eukaryota; kingdom Metazoa; phylum Chordata; order Ceratodontiformes; family Ceratodontidae; genus Neoceratodus; species Neoceratodus forsteri. Next base: position 94,261,190 of record CM028136.1, read on the forward strand.
AAAGCTTGTTTACAGGTGCAACCTGGAAGCACAGGGAAGTGAAATGACTTGGTTAGGGTCACACAGTATGCAAGTAGGGGCTGTGGGATTCAAACCCAAGTCTCCAGATTTGTAGCTCAGAGCCTTAAACCATTATGCTATACTGCCTCCTGTATTGGTGTTATGATGGTTTTAACTATGATGTTTGTTTTATTTTAATGTATAGGCGCCTTGGTTTTGGAAGGTGCTTTTTATAAATAAAGAAATCAATAAATCAATCAATCCTCCAGAAGTAACTCCTCACCCACCCCCACACACATAATCATCTAATTTCCATATGAATGACACAGTTCATTGGTGATATCCTATTCTGTGACTTTCAGCCATTCTCTGTGGTGGAATTCACCAGATTTCAAAGTCTCTTGGAGAAAGTCAAGCCCAAATAGTACGTTTCATCAGGATTCACTTTTTCTTGTCATATAAATATAAGAAAACTAAAAAAAAAATATCCTATAACTGTCTTATTATATTATTATCATAATACTGCTTATTATAAACATTACAGCCAGCATACGTCTCCAACTATTCTATATTCTTATATTAATGTTAATAAAATACAAATATAAAGAAAAACAAAAAAATATTATTCATTTATATGTTAGCTGGATAGGTATATAGAGTAAGTATATAGCAGTGTCAGTGGCTCAGCAGGTAGCACACTTGCCTCTGAGGCTGGGAAATCAGAAGGCTGTGGGTTAAATCCCAATACTGACATTGCAGTGCAACATGAGGAGGGTGCTGCACTCCTGAGCTACAGTCTTTCAAATGAGACATTAAACCGAGGTCCCATCTGCCTGTTCTGGTGGTAGTACAGGTGGATTTTAAAGATCCCATGGCACTTCTCGAAAAGAGTAGGGGAGTTTATTGAAGGAAAAATCAAACATTACAATACAAAGCAAAGAAATCCATTCAAGCCCCAAAAAAAGGAAAAACTAGGTTTCAGGTGCATCAAAAAAAACAAAAAACAGGAAAAAAAACAATACAATAAGGTAACTACAAGAATCATAACAAATCATGACATCTGATAACCCAACAACATTTAGTAAACACTCAGAAGTATTACCATCTGTATCTTGCAGATGCTCAAGAAATTAAATCAACATCCCTATTAAGTGATTGGTGCATCCAAATCAATTATCTATGGCATATTTCTCCAACGAGCCTGTAAAGTATTGTGTAGGAGCACTCTGGCTACTTTAACATAAATGTCATTAGGTTCCAGATAATTGTTGGTGACCTGAATATCAACTGGCTCTCTGCCACGGCCTCCCAAACCAGAGATATCTTTGCCACCCTTGACATGTCTCAGCTTGTCACCACCCCAACTAGATTCAACCCCTCTACTGGTTCCAGCACCCTTCTGGATATCACCATTACCAACCGCCCCCAGAGGGTGCTCAATATCAGTGTACTTCCCGGCTCACTTAGTGACCACTCCTCAGTTGTATTCTCTTGGTCTGCTGCCAACAGCAAGCCTGCACCACAAACCACCCAGTGACATCGCCTACTCCCAGGCGGCCTGTGTCACCTTAAACTGCACCTCTCACAACTGGATTGGTCCCCAATCAGGCTTGCACCATCCACAGATGAGGCATTGGATTTTTTCACTCGCACTTTTAACACTGCCTGTGACCTCTATGCCCCCTTTGCTAGAAATCACACCAAAAAGCAAAGCACGCCCTGGGGTACCCCCTCCCTCCTTCACAAACTTAAAATGAGAGACAACCTATAGCACATTGCCATGGAATCTGGCAAGCCAGCCGATAGACAAGTGTACAACACCGAGCACAATAAGTGCACTTAGGCCATTTGACGGGCCAAAGCCCAGTACTACATAACCACTCTTGCCTCCTCCTGGGGGTCAGCTAGAAACTTTTGAAATAGTGTAAAGGAGCTGAATGAGAAATCCCGCTCCCCATCCCCCTCTCAACTCTTCTTTAATGGAACTGTCTGATCTGGCCCCCTTGGCATTGCAGACTGCTTAAACCACACTTTCTCAGACCTGAGTTCACTCCTGTCCAGTAACTTCTTTGACCCCATCCCAGTAGCACCCCCTGCCCACTCTCCAGAGACCTCCTTTCTATCTATGTACCATCTCCCCACTGGAGGCTAGACCCTTTCTGCAAAAAGCTGTTAGTAGTAAAAACCCCTGCAACAACCTACTGAACACTAGGCTACTTCGTCTGACATTGGATGCTATCCTGGTCCCACTTACTGAGCTGCTCAACCACTCTCTGCACCTGGGGCAGTCCCCCAGCACATGGAAAACTGCCATCATCACTCCCATCCTAAACAGCTGCGATCGAGCGACCCCAGGTAACTATTGACCTATCTCCATCCTCCCCCCCCACTCTCTAAGGCCCTTGAAAAAAGTAGTTGCCAACTAGCTTGCAGAATACCTGGCCATGCACAATATCCTGTGCCCTGAACAGCATGGCTTTTATGCAGGTCACAGCACCACGACCATGCTACTTGAATTCTCCAACTTCCTGAACTCTGCTCTTGATGCCGGAAGTCCTGCCGGTGCCATGTTCATTGACCTCTCCAAGGCCTTTGACACAGTTTGCCATCCCCTCCTGCTTGACTCCCTCAGATGCCTTGGTTTCTCCCCTGGCCCCCTTTCATGGTTCACCAGCTACCACTCTGCCAGAACTCAGTGTGTAAAAATCAGTAGCACCCTATCTGACACATGACCTGTCTACTGTGGGGTTTCCCAAGGCTACATTTTAGGCCCTCTCCTCTTCAGTCTCTACCTCAACTCCCTCCCCTTGGCCTGCCCAAGTAAGATCCTCCTCTATGTGGATGATGCTGTGCTTTTCGCCTCTGACCCCAACACACTCCAGGCCACCCTCCAACAAGTTTTTGATAGAGCTGAGCATTGGTTCACATCATGAAGGCTAGTCCTGAACCTAAAAAAGACAAAAGCTATGCTCTTCTTACATCGCCAAAGCAAAGTCAGTGGTACCCCTCTTGTGATACTGCCTAGCACACTAAACCCCATTGAGCAGGTTTCCTCCTACAAGTATCTGGGCATTACCGTTGATTCGGCACTCTCCTTCCATTCCCATATCAATGCCGTTTCTGCTGCCACCAATGTCAGGATTGGACTGTTATACCACCATAGGGACTGCCTACCACAAGAGGCCCTTAGATGGACAATCACATCCTCTGTCCTGTCGCTAATCGACTATGGACTGCCCATCTATGCTGCAGCTGACAACACTGTACTTGCAAGAATCCAGCTGTCTATAAACAAGGCCTGCAGGCTAATGCTGGGAGCCCCTAGGTGCACCCATACATGCCTGCTGTACTCCACCACCAACTTGCTCAACCTTGAAGAAAGACTCCACTTCCAAACCTGCCTTCTTTTAAAAAAGACCCTGCTAGGGCTCTCTCCCCCCCGGGGTCACCACCACCCTGCAGCGTGCCTCCCCCTCAGTCTCCACCCGCAGCACTGTCAAACATAGAAACATAGAATTTGATGGCAGATAAGGACCGCTTGGCTCACCAAGTCTGCCCATTTTCCTACCTAACAGATAAGCTTCAGATCATAGTTAACCAACAGCTTACTTCCTCCTACCCCCCACTAGGACTGCCTTATGTATGTCCCATGCATTCTTGAATTCCCCCACTGTTCTTGACTCCACAACCTCCTCAGAGAGGCTGTTCCATGCATCCGCAACCCTCTCCATGAAAAAATAATTCCTCACATTACCTCTGAGCCGGACCCCATCTTCAAATTCTGCCCCCTTGTTCTTGCACATCTCTTTTTATGAAAGATGTTACCCTCTTGTACTTTGTTGATTCCCTTGAGGTACTTGAAAGTTTCTATCATGTACTCTCTCTCCCTTCTTTCCTCAAGGGTATACATATTAAGCTCCTTTAGTCTTTCTTCATATGTCTTCTGGTGCAGACCCTGCACCATTTTGGTTGCCCTCCTTTGGACAGCCTCCACTCTGTCTCCTCTTTGTGGAGATGGGGTCTCCAGAACTGCACACAGTACTCCAGATGGGGTCTCACCAACTGTCTGTACAGAGGAATAACAACTTCCTGTTTTCTACTATTGATACCTCTCCCTATGCATCCCAGTATCCCCCCAGCCTTCCTTACTGCCTTCTCACATTGCTGGCCCGCCTTTAGGTCTTCTGATATAATTACCCCCAGGTCCCCATCCATTTTTACTGTTGTCAGTATCTCACCCCCCATTGTGTACTCTTCCCTGGGTTTTTGTTTCCCAGGTGCATTACTTTGCACTTCTTTGTATTGAATCTGAGCTGCCATACATTTGACCATTCCTCCAATCTTGCCAAGTCCCTTCTCATCCTTTCCACTCCATCTTGTGTATCAACCCTGTTGCAGATCTTTGTGTCATCTGCAAAGAGACATACTTTTCCTTCCAGTTCCTCTGCAATGTCACTTATAAAGACATTAAAAAGGATCAGTCCCAGTACTGAACCCTGTGGTACCCTGCTAGTAACCCTCCTTTCTTCACTGTGGACTCCGTTTACTACTACCCTTTGCGTCCTGTTGTCTAGCCAAATTTTTATCCAGGCTACCACCTTGGAACCCTCTCCAAGGCTGGCTAACTTGCGTATTAATCTTTTGTGTGGGACTGTATCAAATGCCTTGTTAAAATCTAGGTAGGCCATGTCCACAGCCCCTCCCTGGTCTACTACTTTGGTCACCCAGTCGAAGAAATCTATTAGATTCATCTGACATGAACTTCCCATCATGAATCCATGCTGCCTTGGGTCCTGTGCCCCACTGGCCTCTAGGTACTCAACAATTCTTTCCTTCAGAATTGATTCCATCATTTTCCCTACCACTGAGGTCAAACTAACTGGTCTATAGTTTCCTGCCTCTGTCCTGCTCCCACTTTTGTGAAGAAGAATCATATCCACCCTCCTCCAGTCCTCAGGTACCACCCCATCCTCCCATGATTAGTTAAAGAGAATAGTCAGCGGTGTCACTAGTTCTACCCTTAGTTCTTTTAGAATTCTTGAGTGAATCCCATCAGGCCCCATTGCTTTGTCCACCTTCAATTTTATTAGTTCTTTCAGAACCCTTTCTTCTGTAAATGGACTGGTATCGACCCCGTCTTCAGACTGTTTCTCTTGTTTGGTTTAGGTACCTCCCTCTCCTTTTCCTTTGTGAATACTGAGCAGAAATATTCGTTCAGTATCCCTGCTTTTTCACTGTCACCCTCTGCCCACATTCTCTCCCCTTTATTAAGCCTCAGTATCCCTCCTTTGGTCTTTCATTGCTCCCTAATGTACCTATAAAAAGTCTTATCCCCCTTCTTAACAGAGTTGGCTATCCTTTCCTTGGTTTGGGCCTTTGCTATTCTGACTGTCTTCCCTGCCTCTTTCTGCTTTAGCTGATAAAGTTCTCTATCCTGCTCCTTCTGTGTTTCCTTATATTTCCTGAATGCTATCCTTTTCTCCTTAACCTTCCCTGCCACCTCTTTTGAGAACCATAGCATTTTTTTCCTTCATTGTGTTTTGTTGATTTGCTTTACACAAAGGCTTGTTGCCTCTGTGATGGCTGTTTTGATTACTCCCCATTGTTTCTCCACCCCTCCTTCTTGCCTGTTTGCTAGTGCTTTTCTGAGGCACTCTCTCATTTTCCCAAAGTCAGCCCTCGTACAGTCTAATACTCTTGCTTTTGTATGGCTTGATTGTATGGCTGTGATTATCGTGAACCACACTGTTCAGTGGTCGCTTGTTCCCAGATGGCTACCCACTTCTAAATCTGAGATTCTTTCTCTGTCCCCATTTGAGAGTACCAGGTCTAAGATTGCTCCCTCTCGAGTGGGTTCCAGTGCTAGCTGTCTGAGGCATGCCCCTTGTAGGGCATCAAGAATTACCCTGCTCTTGGATGTGCATGCAGCAAAGGTGCTCCAGTTAACATCTGGCATATTCAGGTCCCCCATCAACAATATCTCCCCTTTTTCTGCCGTTCTAAGGATGCCTTCTTTCATTTCCTTGTCCATTCCCTCCCCCTGAGATGGGGGTCTGCATCCAACCCCCATGTGGATTGTGGTGCCATTTCCTGTCTCCAGGGTGACCCAGAGTGCCTCATCTGCTCCCTTATTTTTCCCAGCGTAAGGACCTCTATGGCCCAGAGATCCTTTTGCTATCAGGCTCCCTCCTGGTTCAATTCCCTCCCAGCCAACATAGCTGACTCCACTAAGCTTGGTCCTTTCAAGGTCTCCTTCAGAAGCCATCTGACAAGCACTCACTGCTGCAACTGCACATAATCCCCTACCTGCCCCTTACCCTCACCCCTAGGCTGGGTCTGCCCTGACTACTTTTGCTGTATATGCCTGGGGTCTCAGGCAACATCTGCTGACTAATGTAATAAAATATCTATGGTTGCTACCTGACGTGGCACTCGTGTACCTATATTATGAATACTGTTATCTACCTATTACCAAGCTTGTACCACCAATGAATGCCTGTCTAAGCATTATGTACAGTACTGTTTTGTTTGCTGTGATAAAGGTTTATGCCTGATTTTAACCATACATTCAGCATGAGTAATATTCTTTTGTTGTAACATAAATAATGATTTAGCATTCCAAACAAACCATTTAATTACTAACAAAACAACATGCAGTGTACTTTTGTTCCATCTCAATGCCTTCCCAGTATTATGTCCATAAATTAAAGCTTTGTAAGTTATTGTTGTAAACCAAGGTGTATTCCATTCAGCAGCTAACAATGTTTAGAACCCTTGAATGTAAGAACAATCAATAAACAAATGCTGAATTGTTTCAACCTATTGGAAACACTGTTGCCTGTTACAGAATCTGTCTCCCAACTGCTTGTATTTATAGTTGGATTTAACATTAATCTTCTCATGACAACTCATCCAGTGGAGATCTCACAGTCTATCTGGGATCCTGCATTCTTTGGTTAGGAGGGTTAAGGAGGGGGTATATGCTGGAGGGCATTTAAGGAATGTTACCAATTCATGAAAAGAGCTGTCTTGTACCCACTTATATGTTTCCTTCCTGTGTTTACTGAGTACCATGGTACTTGTTACTTTCCACTGTCTGAGTTTCAGAAATGTTTCCTTTCTATAATTGGGGCTAGCTGCTGATTTTTTAATAGTTTTCAGTCTCCCTAGTTCCCATTGGGACAACCATGCTGAGCAGGAACTTAGTACTAGGGAAACCCATTCTTGGCCTCCCAAGACTAAAAGTGGTCTAATACTAGTCTATAGAAAATTACTAAAGAAAAATAAATGATGGGGTTTATCATCACTAGTCCCCCTTGTCTAATAGCTAGGCAAGTTATGTTTCTTTTAATGGGGTTTAAATGACTTCCCCAAACCGCTTGAAAAAAAAATGCTCAAAATCTGCATCTCTAATAACTTAAGCGATTGATAAATGTGGCTAATGTATAGGAAGACAGATATTAAAACTGTTTTAATTAGATAAATTTTTCTTTCCCCATACTTCCATTTGTTCCACCCAACAACCATGGGTTGCCTCTGTTGTAGTTTACCCTTCCAGTTCAGTACAGCATCATTATCTATACCATACATCATGCCTAAAATAGGTATTGGTTCTGATGTCACCTTAATCTCACTAATGAACCATGGTCCTTGATCAGAATCCATAAAATATTTAGCTACACATTTATCAATATTTAGGTGTACTCCTGTGGGGTTCCCATACTGGTTGCATATCTGAATAGCTGCAGAGGCTGACTGTGAATCCTGAACCAGAATGCATAAATTGTCTGTATATGCAATTGCGGCTGCCTGGAGAGTCTTATCTGGTAAAGTAACATGTTGAAGTTGATCAGAGTTGTACAGAATTCTGAGAAGGGGGACAATACAAAAAATAAAAAGGAAGGGACTCAGGGGACATCCCGGTCTCAAACCCCTGCCTACTCTAACCATGGCTCCTAGCCAACCATGCACCATTGGCATGATTGTTGCCATCTTCTACAGACACTGAATCCGTGCTATGAATTTATTGGGTATACCATATTGATCCAGCATGGCCCACAAAAAATCATGGCTAACTGAACCAAATGCTTTTTTCTGGTCTAGTGAAATAACCAGTCCTGCCGCTTTCCCTCTCCGAGCGGGCTCAAATAATTCTCTTAATAAAATCAGATGATCCGTTATACATCTGCTTGGAACTGAACAAGATTGGGCTGGGGAAATTAGATATTCTGCTACCTTTAACAATCTGGTGTTTAATATTTTAGTGAGAATTTTAAAGTCGGTATTCAGAAGTGAAATGGGCCTCCAATTCTGTATGTCATACTTGTGACCTTATATAAAAATGTCACCTGTCCACAAGTCATCCAAGCAGAAGGGGAATATGTCTGAAGTAGGTTCTACGACATAATGGCGATTGCCAAAAGGCGACTGTCATTATGACGAGGGTATATCGCTGAAAATCAATTTTGGTAATGTACATCCCTAGTGCACAGGAAAATGGTGCCGGAGTCTTAGAATTTCAGTATTGATGTGGGGGGCTTTGCCCCATGCACCCCCCATGGGGGGCTTTGCCAACTCCACCCCCTACTAAAGGATTCTTAACTCCAGGGGGGTGCATGTCAGGAGGGGTGCAAATACTGGGGGAAAAAGAATTCACAAAAATGTAGGCATGCCCAGACCCAAACCCAGAACCCTTGCAGCTTTAGGCTGCCACCCACCCACCACACTATGGGGCCAGTTCAGCGGCCACATGCCAACCATGCCAGGCCAACCCTCCCTCCCTTCTGTCATGCTCACTCCCCTCTGCGCGCGTATACCTATAGCAATGTCCTGTCACTATATGCATGAGCCTCCTCCATCCTGTCGCCTTCCTCACATCCTCTCCTTGTCCTTCCTGCTCCACAAGTGGGTCACCGTTTTGGTAGGTGCCTGCTTGCCACTAGCCCACATCACAGGATACCCTGAAGTATACATGAAAAAACCTTTGTGAGATCTGGCAGTAATTTGTAACCAATGTATTTATATAGTTCATTGGTCAAACCATCACTACCTGGTGCTTTATTATTAATTGGGAGGCAGCATAGCGCAGTGGTCTAAGGCTCTGAGCTACAAATCTGGTGATATCCAGCAGACCAAACCTGGGTTTGAATCCCACAGCTTCCACTTGCATAGTGTGTGACCCTGAGCAAGTCACTTAACCTCCTTGTGCTCCCAGGTCGCTCCTGTAAAAAAGCTTTCAGCTTAGTGTGCTATACCTGGATAAATAAAAAATAACTAAGGTTTTTAAAGCTTGGAGTACTTCATCGGGATGAATATCCTGTACTAATCCAGCAGCATGTTCTATCTTACATCTGAGATTTTCTAGATCATGAAACAAAACATCATAATCAGACACTGTTGGTGGGATCTGAGAAAATGACTGCTGGGTATGGTAATCTACCAGCCTCCTAATATCTGATAATTCAGAACACAAAATGTTGTTCTTATCCCATAAGCTATCCATTTGTTTCTGTTTAGAGTTTTTGTTACATAATTCAAAAGAGCAGGTATATTCCTTCTTACCTTGTGTGGAAAATCTGTTCTGGTTTTGTAGATTCTGGGCCTGTGTCAGATGAAATCCTACCATTTGCTGTTTTATCTGTTGTATTTGAGCCACAAAATTTTGACCAGTGATATAGGACAGGGATAACAGTTTCTGTAACTGAACTCTATTTTGTGGGTACTGATGGTATTCAGTACTTCTTTTGCTTTTGCTGTATGCTTTAACAAGGTAATAAGTCAGGTTTGTGATGGTGTTTTCCCACCATAAGGGGGGGTCATCACAGAAATACAACACCAGTTTCCTTGCTTCAAGAATATAGTCTATTTCTTGTGTTATTACTGAAGATTCTAACAAATAGGAGTTGAATTTACAAGTTCCAGGTCCATAAGGGGAGTGATTTGGATTACCCAATTTAAGGCTCAAAATCTTATGGTCCGAAAATTTGGAGACCAACACCCCTGCTTGTTTAATGACAAAAGTTGGTGTAATAAAAAAATTATCAATTCAGGTTGCCAAGGAACCTTTGAAAAATGTTGATTATGTGGTCCCAGATGTGCAGTGATGTGCATCTTTTAAATTTGCTGCTTGAACCATTTGTCCTAAAAAAGCGATATCACAAAAAAACTTTTTGTTTTTTGTGTTTTTCCCACTGTCAGGTAAGGATATGCTGAAATTAAAATCACCACCTAGAATCTCATTCTGTGAAGAATGTACATAGGGTTGCAGAATTTGAAATAAAGCTATCCTGTCAGTCTTCATCTGAGCTGCATATACATTCAAATTCCTGTATAAAACCCCTTAATTTTTATTTCAACCATAAGTGCCCTCCCAGGAGATAGATCAAGGAGTTTCACTATTTGGAACTGAACCCCTGAGAATAATATTGCTAAACCACGCCATGCAGATGGGCCTGTGGACCAGTATGATGGTCCTACATGCCATAATTGTGTGACTTCCTTGATATCATTTAGGGTGTGCAATCTAGTGTCTTGTAGCAAAAAAGTCCCAGGCCCAAGTGATTTAACATGTGAGAACACAGCTTGCCTTTTACAATGGTTTTTAACACTATTAACATTGAGGGAATAAAGTGCTAAATAAACTTCCATTGCTGACATGGAAAAAAAGAGGGGGAAAAAATTCAAGGATGTTGCTTGGATGAACTCCTAGTCTGTCAAACATGTTTCAGTTTAGCCGTAGCTTTTGATGGCTGATTGTTCACCATAGGAAGGGAGGGGAGCACTGCATGATGTGGATCATCCTTATCTGAGCTGCTATCCTGTATGGAAGAAGGCACTGAGAAATCATCTCATTTATTGTCTGAAGTCTCTGAAGCATCTGTGAGAGCCTCGGACCTATTGGAAACCGGAATTCCTGTAGTTTTCAGTACCTTTGGGCTAGGCTGGGACCAATTCTGCCTCCTGCGAAGGCAGTTAGAACAGCAAAGGCCCAAACCAAGGAAAAGATAGCCAACTCAGTTAAGAAGGGGGATAAAATATTTTATAGGTACATCAGGGAGCGAAGGAAGACCAAGGGAGGGATAATGAGGCTTAATAAAGGGAGGGAGGGTGGGCAGAGTGACTGTGAAAGGCAGAGATACTAAACAAATATTTTTGCTCAGTATTTACAAATGAAGAGGGGGGGTACCTAAAACAAACAGTAGAAACACTCAGGATACAGAAGTTGATACCAGCCCATTTACAGAAGAAAGGGTTCTGAAAGCACTCTTAAAACTGAAGGTGGACAAAGCAATGGGGCCTGATGGGATTCATCCCAGAATTCTAAAAGAACTAATGGTAGAACTAGTGACACCACTGACTACCCTCTTTAACAAATCATGGGAGGATGGGGTGGTACCCGAGGACTGGAGGAGGGCAGATGTGATTCCCCTTCACAAAAGTGGGAGCAAGGCAGAAGCAGGAAACTACAGACCTGTTAGTTTAACCTCAGTGATAGGGAAAATGATGGAATCACTTCTGAAGGAAAGAATTTTCGAGTATCCAGAGGTCAGAGGGTCACAGGACCCAAGGCATCATGGATTCACAGCAGGAAGGTCGTGCCAGACGAATCTGATAGATTTCTTTGACTGGGTGACCAAAGTAGTAGATCAGAGAGGGGCTGTGGACATGGCGTACCTAGACTTTAGCAAGGCATTTGACACAGTCCCACACAAAAGATTAATATACAAGTTAGCCAGCCTGGGAGTGGGTCCCAAGATGACAGCCTGGGTAAAGAATTGGCTGGAGAATAGGACACAGAGAGTAATAGTAAATGGAGTCCACTCTGAAGAAAGGGGGGTTACTAGTGGGGTACCGCAGGGTTCAGTATTAGGACTGGTCCTCTTCAATGTCTTTAGAAGCGACATTGCAGAAGGACTGGAAGGAAAAGTATGTCTCTTTACAGATGACACAAAGATCTGCAACAGAGTTGATGCACAAGGTGGGGTGGAAAGGATGAGAAGGGACTTGGCAAGGTTAGAGGAATGGTCAAATGTATGGCAGCTTAGATTCAATGCTAAGAAGTGCAAGGTAATGCACCTGGGAAACAAAAACCCAGGGGAAGAGTACACAATAGGGGGGTGAGTTACTAACAACAACAAAAATGGAAAGGTACCTGGGGGTAGTCATATCAGATGACCTAAAGGTGGGCAAGCAGTGTAAGAGGCAGCAAGGAGGGCTGGGGGGATACTGGGATGCATAGGGAGAGGCATCACCAGTAGAAAACAGGAAGTTATTATCCCTCTGTACAGACAGCTGGTGATACCCCATCTGGAGTACTGCGGGCAGTTCTGGAGACCCAGTCTCCGCAAAAACATAGACAGGATGGAAGCTGTCCAGAGGAGGGCAACTAAAATGGTGCAGGGTCTGCACCAGAATATATATAAAGAGACTTAAGGAGCTTAATATGTATAGCCTTGAGGAAAGGAGGGAGAGGGGGGACATGATAGAAACTTTCAAGTACCTCAAGGGAATCAACAAAGTCCAAGAGGTAGCATCTTTCAAAAGAGATGTGCAAGAACAAAGGGCACAATTTGAAGATAATGGGGGCGGCTCAGAGGTAATTTAAGGAAATATTTTTCCCAGAGAGGGTTGTGGATGCATGGAACGGCCATCTGGAGGAGGTTGTGGAGTCAAAAACAGTGGTGGAATTCAAGCATGCATGGGACAGTCATAAGGCAATTCTAGGGGTTGGGGGTCGGAAGAAGTAGGCTGCTGGTTAACTAGGATCTGCAGCTTATCCGTTAGGTAGGGAAATGGGCAGACTGGGTGGGCCAAGCGGTCCTTATCTGCCATCAAATTCTATGTTTCTATGTTTCTATGCTGTATGTTTCTATGTTTCTCCTAGTAGCCCGTCTAGATTTCCCTGGCCCTGGGTCTACCTGGAGGGGAGGGGGGCATTTCTACTACTGGGATTGTGTTTCTTTGTGGTTCTTCCTTCCTGCCAGCCTGACATGTTTGGGGGGTTCTGGAACCAAGTTCAATTGGCCAGTATGGTAGTGGCCTGTTCTCTCCGTTCACCTGGCTGATCCCTTCCTATATCATCCTCCCTAGTCCTGGGTTGGGGGGGAGTCCTGGAGTCCTGCCTCTAGTTCTTTGTGCCATGGCAATGAGCAACCTCTGTTCCTCACTGTCTGACTGATTAGGTTGGTTGTGTGCCACTCAAGGATAGGCGTGATATGAATGACGTTTAGTATTGCATTAATTGCAAAGTTGCTCATTTCTGTAATGCCCACTCATATGCCCCAGGTCCCCATATAACGTACATTTCAATTTATCACATAGAGAACTTATATGCCCAGTGTCCCCACACCAGTAGCAAGCTTTCGGCTGCCCCTGATAAAATGAAACTCCTCTGTCCCACCCAAGAAAAAACTATTAGGTAGATGTTGCAACCCTGTTGCTGTGGTGTGCAGAATAATCCACACTTTCCACCCTCCAGTCCATATCTTCTCCTCATCAAAAATCACCTACGGATTCCTCAAAACAGTGCACCTTTGCTGGAGCAAGTGGAGAAGGTCGGTCACACTAACCCCCTCATTCTAAAAGAGTACTGTTATTGTCCTATTTGCCGGTTTAGTCAGGGGAATTGCTTCAAAGAGCAACCATAAGAGCACAATTTTCAAGTGATAGTAGAGTTCCCAAAATTTTTGCAAACCACTGTTCAGTTTGAAACTAATGTCAAATGTCTGCTCCCCAGAAACATGTATAAGAGCATGTATCTCAGCAGCGGTATAATTCATGGAGTTTTTTTAAAGGGTGTTTTTGCTATAAATAGGTGCTCAGAGAATACCTCCAGACCTCCCTTGTGAATCAGTCTCACTGCATTATGTCTCTTGGTGGGGTATGCAGGTTCCCTAAAAAAGGATGCACAAGACCTGTTCCCTCTCCTGTTCTGTTGTCTGTACTGTTCATTAGTATCTGAAATCTTAGCCCCTGGCCCACCTTGATGAGGTCTGGCATTTTCGGTGGCAGGAGATGGGTCTCCAGTTTTTTAAATCCTTATGGTCACCTTTTTATAAATTAATATCATACAGGCCTGTAGCCAGTAACAGGTGACATGTTCAGTGTTAAGGATTTCATTATAGAGTTCTGTTAATATAGGTGCCACAATATGTTTAATTTTTTTTATAAAATTCTGATGTAAGACCATCAGGCCCTGGAACTTTATATGAGAGGAGTACTTTTATGGTTTCTTCAACTTCCAGAAATGTTATGGGTTTAGTTAATAATGTACCTTCTGTTGTTGTTAAAGTTTTTGGCTGCAAGCTAAAAAAGAAATTCTCCCAAGATCCTAAGGCTTCAATTTGTGAGAAGAAAGTTTCATACGTAGATTCAACATATCCCCAAAATCTCTTCACTATTTTGTAATGAAACATCTTGGTTGTTTTTTATTCCTTTAATTAATTTTGTGTTATTTTTTCTTGGTTATATTTAAAAATGTCTAGAAATCCTTTTTGTAGCCTTGTTCCAAATGTTGTTGAGTTCCTAGAGATTTAGCTCTGTCATGAAAGTACTTTTTCATTTCTAACCTGATGTGATCTATTTGTGATGTATAAGAGTGCTTAGTAGTGGCTTGTAAAGAGATAAGTTTGAAAAGCTGTGCCCTTAACTGTAGAAAATTCAAGTAGTCTGACTCACTGCATTTTTTCCTTTTGAATGGAAAAGTTGTTTTAAATCTTGTTTTGTTTGCATGCACCAATCTAGAGATGAATTATAGAAGACAAGAACTGAAAGTCTTGCCTTAAATAATTAAGTACACTCTGCAAATATATTATCTTTAGTTATTAAAGAGGCATTTCATTTCCGTAACCTTTATCTATGTTTCTGGTACTTACAATATTAACTAAAATGCGGAGTTCCATATGGTCTGAATTTGCATTGGCCCTAGTCCACGCACCTTGTATTGGACTCTGCTCAGGAAAAAAATATATAATCAATTCTTGTTGAAATTGAATTTCTGTAATAAGTATGTCCTCCTTTGGAGTGAATTTGTCTATAAGAATCAGTCATTTCTGCTGTCTGCATGATAGAGTTTAAAGTATTTGTATCACAGAATAGTTTGGAAGTTTTGCCTGTTTAATCTTGTAAATCTAATGGACAATTTAAGTCTCCACCTAGCATGGCAAGTTTTGCAATATGCAAACAAGGTCTCATTAACTTAAAAAGTAAAATTCTCTTACTTTTGGTTTGCGGGCATAAATGGTCCCAATTCTTATATGTACATCTCCTAAAAGGATGTCTAAAATTAGCAACCTTGCTGGCTCTATATCTAATACTCTTATGACTTTTAAATTCAGAGATTTAAAAAGGATTCCCACCCCTGAACAAGGCTCTAATCCTAGGGACCAAAAAGATGGCCCCCAAGGCCAAGATTTCTGAGCATTAGCAATGTCATATGTTGTTCACAATCTGGTATCCTGTAAAAGAAGACATTTGCATTTGTCATCTTTAAAGAAGAGAATAATATTTGCCTTCTTTAACATTTCTAATACTATTTACATATAAAGAAAATAAATGTTAGACATTTTTCTTCCTCATTCTTTTTTTTTTTAACTTTCAATTTTTATTGAATTTTAACAGGAGTTTATACATATACTAACACAATTACAGACATTAGTACGGTGGAATAAGTTGTTTAAAGACATTATAAACACTTAACACATACTAACCTTAACTTAAGGGCATAGTCTAATTGATTTAAGCTGACTATCCTTAAAAATTAAATTCACTCCAGGGAGGAGAAACTGATGCAGAACTTCCAAGAGGCCACCCCGCCCATCTAGATCTTACTGCTGAGGAAGGGGGGGGGGAACCCCAAGATTGTGACAATGATGATCCTAATCTCGACCTGGACCAAATATCCTCCACTGCTCTGTCCTTTAGTGTGGAACTTCTTAAGGTATGAATTCGGGCCTAATCCGGGATATATACAGAATCCACCTCCTACATATTACCTCAAAGAGGGTCTGTCTCTTATTTATCATTGTGGTCAGAGCCTCTACACGATATGTAGCTATCATTATTTCATGCCACTGTACCAGAGATGGATTTTTGCTAGTAAGCCATAGTCTAGATATTGTCTTCTGCCCAGCTAAAATAGCATGCTTGAGTTACTAGGCACTGTTGGGGCCCCTGTGTCCTCTTGGAATTTCAAATAGAAAAAACAGTAGAGCCGACATTTTAAGTTCCGAATCAAATATGGATTGAAAGGCTTTTTCTAGTTCCACCAGAAAGTTTTCCAGCACTGGACAATCCCACATTATATAATACAGAGTAGCAGGGGCAATCCCGCAGCCTCTCCAACACTGAGCTACTCTGTCCCTCTGGTATTTAGCTTGAATAGCTGGAGTTCTGAAATATCTGATTTGCATCTTCCAGGCAAATTCTCTCCACCCAATATGTGAAATCCCTAAATATAAACGAGTCTGGGCCCAGTCCAATGAGTCCTCCTGAACTGGTATGCCTTGGTACTTCTACCATGCCCCCCGAGCAGAATTCGTACTATACCCTTTCCATGTAAGAAGCACTTGATAAAGATAAGAAATGATGTGTGAGGTGGGGGCTTTATTCTCCACTGCTGATTTTAATGTCCCCAAATTCGGGGGGGGGGCGGTAGTCTCCCCTCCTTCATACATCATTAATAAAGATTTTACATAATCTCTTATTTGGAAATAGTGGAACCTATCTCTCCAGGAAAGCCCATATTTGTCCACCAAGTCCTGAAAAGATTTAATCACTGATCCCTCCAGAAATTACCAAATTAAATGCAGCCCTTTTTTACCCATCCCCTAAATCCAATGTCCCAATGTGCTGGTCTAAAGGACTCTATATATGGCACCGAACCCAGAAGAAATCTCCACTTCCTGAGGGATTTATCCTCTATTCCTTCCCACCTTACCTTTACTTTACCTTCATGTAAGGATGTAAGATCCCCCTTGCAGTGTCTTGTCCTGTCTCCCCCAGCAAGATTGCATGTAGATTGTCTCTGTTCATGTCTGCAAGCTCAAGTGTTTTCCATTTCTTCCTCATTCTTTTATAAGCTTTTCCTTTTTTTCTTTCTTCTCCTCCTTCTGATGCCTCTTTGTGAGAAGAGGCTACAGAAGACATGTCTGATTCTTCACTTTCTTCGTCCACATAGTTTTGCAAAGCTGCATAGCTGTTCCTTGTTCTATTAGAGTCCCTTCTGGATATTTTGGGTTTGGGATATTGTTTCTCCTGCTTTCTTTTTCCTCCCACAACCACAAAATCATCTGCCAGGATGGGGGGCATGGCAGTAATATCCATGGGTAAGGCATCGTGATTAATCATTGGGGTCTATGACAATATTTTCCGTGGATGGATGTTTTGGTTCCAAAATTGTCTCCGCTGGCTTGTTTGAGACATTCTTTAGTGTTGAAAGAGGAATCAAAGATTGATTTTGTTGCTGTCTTTTTTCCTGTGCTTCTAGAACCATTTCCTCTTGATCATAAAAGGAACCTTTATTATGAGCAGCCCATGGACACATTTTATAAGAATGTCCTTTTTCATCACATAAATTACAACGTACTTGATTAGGACAATAATGATATGAGTGTCCTATTTCCAAACATAAGTCACACACATGCACTTCACAAGCATTACTAGGATGGTTTAAAGAGCTACATCTATGGTGGGATTTCAGCTGTCCCAGATAAAAACCAAAGCCTCTATCTCTGCCGATGAAATAACTGCTGGGTAGATGATGAATACCTGAGTCTGTGGTTTTTAATTTAACCTTAAGCCGCCATTTCCCTGTCAATATATTCTCTGAGTCTAAAATTGGTTGAGGCCTTTCTGTTGCTTCCACACACTGCTTTATCCATTGTAAAATGTTAGAAATTTCCACTCCCTCATTTTCAAACAGGATATTTACTGTTTTCCATATGGGTTTTGTCAGAGGGGTGACTATAAAGGAGGTCCAAACTGATGAGTTTTTAATAGAGTTATTCTTAAGCCAGAATTTATCAAGTAGTACCGGGGATCAAAAACTAATATCAAATTGAGTATCCCAAGATGTATGAATAAGTGCAAAAATCTCTGTTGCCAAAAATTGCATAGTTTCTTTTAGTAAGGTTCTGGCTATGTAAATTCTATCCAGCAGTATCTCAAGGCCTCCTGTATATTTTAAACGAACTGCATTTTTTCATTTAGCAGGCTCCCTCAAATTTGCAAACAAGTCTGAGAGTTTAAATGATCTGGTATGGTCTTGAGGTTTTTGCTGCATATCAGGTTTTTCAGCATTTTTCAATTGTGGGGAAGGAGAAGGCTGATTACTATAGTTTCAATATTTTCTGAGGGAAAGTTATCTTCCATTATATCTGCCCACGAAGTGATGAGGAGCTCTTTAACAGTAAGTTTATCTTTTGTAGCTATTTTTGCTTGATTAGATTTGATAGCACTTACTTGTGGAGCTGAAGAGATTATTGTTTTTTTTAGTGTTCTTAGTCTCTACTTGCTGCATCTCGTTGTTTTCTTCTGTTGGAACGCTGGGTGAGGTCTCCGTTTCTCTGCCTGCGGGAGTTGCAGCATCAGGAGAGGCATTCTTTTCCACATACCACATCGGCTGCATCAAAGGAGATGGAAACCTGACAGGCACTGACTCATCTGTCATTTGCTGGATCTCTGCTGCAGTCGGAACTGAATCTGAATACCACGCCAGGCCGACAGCTGTTTGTTTCCAGCCAGCTGTGTTCGGGACACTCTCAGGAGTCTAAGCCTGATTCGCACCTTGTGCACCTTTGGGAAGTGAAATTGTGCATTTACTACTGATTTGGGCTTCCTTTACATTCATCAGAAAATGTCCCTTTGAATTCTTCAGGTGTAGTAAAGCTTCATCTTCCTTTTGTAGTAGAGTCAATATTTTTTCTCTCCATTGTCTGATTTCCAAAATTTGATGCTCAGGCAACATGATTTGTGTTCTGATAGTAGCCCTTAAAGTTTCCTCAGTATGAACATTCTGCAGTAGGGCTGTAGCTGTTTGTTCCTGAAAAGCTACAATTTCTGGATGCCTGTGTCCATTATTTTGCTTAGCATATTCTGGTAATGAAAAGTCCATATCTTCAGGTATATTCTCATTTACTGTTAACACACACCTCTTTGGTATTTTATTCTCAGCTTCCTCATGGTTCTGTAGATCATAATCCTGTGCTCCTTGTTCAGCTCCTACTCTCCCACAACCTATGTTGGCCATCTTGTCAGCCTGCAGACTGACAAGAGTTCCCCCTACTGGAAGAGTAGGGGAATTTTTTATTAATGCACATCGAAAAGAATCTCATACAAAACCATAAATTAGTGTTACATCACTCATAAATAATAGAACTCATAATGTAAACATTGATCATATCATCTCAAAAATGATCTTTCCAAAATTCTAAATTAACACCTCAAATACAGCAGTAGATCACATTACACCTCAATGTTTTTTAATAAAATTCTCCTGACCTAGTGAACTGAGTCAAATAAGCAGTAATTTCCTTTAAAGCTACCTTACTTAGCATGGATTAGATACATTAAATCATGCATTTAGAGCCATCAGGCCCTGAAATCCCTAATCTTATTTAAACATAATAAAAAAAGATAAACCATTCCACCATTTTTTTACCATATGGCCCTGATTAATAGCACCATCTTTATGATGTACAGAGAACATTGCTTGTTCTACCAGTAGACTCAAAGTCTGATATGACATCAGTTTCTGTTGCAATGCCCATGGCACCTAGCCTACCATATATAAAACTTTATACAATAAAACAGCACCATCAAGGTTCCAGAATGGTACTTACACACTAAATGAGGACAATGACCTAATACCACGGATTCATGAGTGACTTGTGCTCACCATGCCAACTTCCATTTCATGGCTAACCAAGGCCAAAGAGGTTTAGAATAGGAACAATCAAATAAGAAATGATCCATAGTTTCTACCACATAATAGCATCCTAAATACGGGCAGTTTCTTTCTTCCAAAGGCTTGTGTTTTGCATTCCCTCTTAAGTTAATTCTCCCTTACATCATTAACCACAAAATACCCCACATATGGAGAGGTATTCTTTTATTGTTTAACTGTTTTAAAACCCCATCCCTTAATTCCTCTGGGCAGTTCCTAAAATCAACCGTTTTGGGGTGTATTTGCCTCATAATTTCTGCATATAGTTGTTTCCCAGATGTCTGACAGATCTGAGTTTTTGTAATTTCCCATTTGAACATCCTCAAAAACGCCCCTTTTACCCATTCAGGAACTTCCATTTTCCTAAATTTTCTTGGGAGAAGCTGTCCACTCCAGGCATTTAGGAACCCTTCAATGTTTGAAAGGAACCAATAACGTTGTCTGCTCAGACTGTTCTCAAATACCATTTTGAAATTTTGAGAGACAAAAAGGGTTAGTACAAAGGTGCCTGAGTCAATCATCCCAGCCCTCCATCTCCCTTAGGTAAACACAAAAAACACATTTTAATGGGGTTAAGTCTATTGCCCCAAATCATTTGAAAAAAAACAAACAAACTAGCAAATAATATGGCCTCGAAATTACTTGGTAAAGGAAAAATCATTGCAACGTAGAGCAGGGTAGGAATTAGAAATTGCTTTACTGTAGCAACTCTTTTAGTTTTTGACAAATTCCATGATTGCCACCTGTTTACCTTTGTTCCTACAGACGTCAACACCAAGTCCCCGTTCTCAGCTGGTAAATTTAAAGGTGAGAACCAAGTCCCTAACATTTTTATATGGTCACATGCTACTTTAATTTGATTGATACACCTAGATCTACCTTCCAATCTCCCCAGAAATAGACCTGAACACTTACTTAAATTAAGTTTAGAATTTGAAACCACAGAATATTTGCTAACATCTTTAAGGACAGATGGAATTTGGTCAACATTACCCAAAAAAATACAAACATCATCCACATAAGCTTGTACCTGGATTTGCTCCATCCCTGCAGGCCCTACCACCCCAACCCACCTTATTCAAGGGTTTAAAGAAAAATTATTTAATAGTGGGCTTAAAGGACAGTCTTGCCAAATGCCTGTCCTCATTAACAACCCTTTAGTAATCACACCATCAATAATGGGGCAAACCACCACTTGATCATAGAATAACTTAAGTATACGAATGAATTCTTGTGGGATCCCATAATATGCCAGTACCTGAAAGAGAAACTCATGACTCACTCGGTTATAGGCTTTACTCTGATCCAGGGATAAAATGCACTCAGTCCCGTTCTTCCTTCCAAAATATGCAACAACATCTCTAACTATTAAGAGGGCATGTTGAATTTTCCTGTCCAGCAGGCCACAAAATTGTGCAGGATGAATTAAGTGTAATGCAACCTGACTCAGCCTATTTTGCAATACTCGAGACAAAATTTTAAAATCAGCATTTAATATAGATATGGGCCTCCAGTTATTAATATCGTACCTGTCTCCAGATTTAAAAAAGAAGACCAACAATCCAGAGGAAACCTCTGTAGGCATAGTATTCCTACCCAACATATCTGTAAAAACAGAAGTAAGACATACCGCAGATTCATGGGGAAACAATTTATATAGTTCATAGGATAAACCATCTGATCCTGAGGAAGTCCCCCTTCCAACTGGGAAATTACAACCTCAATCTCTGAAGATGAAATTGAAGAGTCTAAACCCTTTACCTCTTGAGAGTGGGATTCTACTTTTATTAATTGTAAAAATTCCTTAATATCAGAATGAGAAGAAGCTGGTGTTGAAAAATAAGAAAAAAACTGTTTTTGGATCATATTTTGTATTTCAGTCACATCAGTAGTCAATATACCATATTCATTTCTCAGAGTCTTAAAAGCCATTCGGTCCTTCCTATTTTTGAAAGCTTCAAATGGGTCACCTCCAAGGGTTTTCTGGGTCCCATATTCCAATTCAGCTTTCAGTAGCTTAGCCCTATCATATTGTTTTGATCTCATGTCAGCTTTTAAATTGTTAATTTGCTGGTCATAGTTCACACGTGAACTGGCCTGTAATCCAAGCAAATACTGTAGCTTCCCTCTTAACTTTAAATATTGAAAATACTCAGATTGCACTTTTTCTTTCTCATATTTCTGCAGCCATTGAGCGATTTCATGTTTCGTCTCTAGCCACCACCCAGTTAAATTCTCATACAGAAAGGCCACTGAAGTCCGGGCCCATAACAGAGAGCTCAAACCATCCTGAACCTGTTTATCTAACAGCATGCTAGAATTTATCCATCTTTTAGGTTTATAGGGACACTTAGACAGCTGGACAATACTAAGCTTAAGATATAAATGGTCTGAAAATTCCAAGGGTAAAGTAATCAGGGAGTGGGTAGCAACATTTTTGGAAATAAAGAAATGATCAATTGTAGATGTTAATTCACCCTTCTTAAATGTAAATGCAGGCCCCTTAGTAAGAAAGTCAGCACATACAACCAAATCCACCTGAGACACACAGTGGCACAAGGCATTGGAATCACAATAAATTTTCCTATTACCCACCCTAGTCCCCTCCCATGGAAAGCCACAATTAAAGTCACCCCGAAAAACAATAAAAAGCATGGTATAAAGGTGGGGTTGGATTTGTTTAACTACGTCTACCCGTTCAGCTTTGGATTGAGGACCATACACCGTGATAAACCTGTAACTAATATTGTACAATGGCAAGAAAAAATCCTGGACTCTGATTGGTCAGTTTTGGGCTGGGCCCGTGATTTTACCCCAGTACAACATCATGGGTCTAGTCTCAGCCTCACTGTGAACCTGTACATGATTTTTTGCTTTTATTATGTGCTTGATGATGTGCTTGATTGTTTCATCTTCTTTTAAAAACAAAAATATTTTTCCACACAAAAACATCTTTAAAATCATTTTTTTTTAATTCTGTATAACAATGTTCCATTGTATAATAGCAATCATGCCCTCCAGGGTGTGTGTCCTTTGGGATAACGTCACGCTTCAGTTATTGGATGCACTCAGCCTGGGGCCTCGTGCCCTACCACTTGAGGCGTGATGTTATACCAGCATGACACACACCCTGTAGGGCATTATTGCTTAATTATCCCACATCCCATCTAAAATTAATACTCTGCCTGGGATAAGATCAATCAATTTAACTAATTTAAATTTGAAAACCCTAAATAAGATACCTACACCATCAGCGGTATCCGTTCCAAAGGACCAATATGAAGGACCCGAGTGTCATTCCACTTTGAATGATCTGACATGCTCAGGTGACCACATCCAGGTCTCCTGAAGGAAGCATACCTCGAAGCCTTGTTGTGCCAAAAAATGGAAAAAGGCACCCCTCTTTTTAAAATTCAATAAACTGTGACAGTTGCATGATCCAAAAACCACCATTTCAAGGAAATTTTAGACCTGACTATCTAGGGACCTTTTTTCCATTTCTTTTTCCTTTTCCCTTTATGTTCAGTGAGCTCTTGACCTTCCATTTCATTCTTTTGGGGCGTGGGAGGATCTACCACTTCCATATCAGACTCTTCCTCCACTCTCCCAAAAGCATGAAAAAGGTATAACACAGGAACACCTCCCTGTTCCTTATGAGAGGCAAGTAATGTGGAATTCCATGTTTTTCTCCTCTGTGGTAATGGAGCTATTACCTGTTGTTTACCCCCCACCAAAGCTTTGCACCCTTTATCCTCCAAGTATCAGACAGGAAGGAGGTTGGATCAATTCACATTCTGACAGTTCACATTTTCTTTACCTTCAGACTCCTCTATCACTTTGACCTTAACAGCAGGTTTTTCTTTTTGGTCTGGAAGAGCTGCAGGGGGTGGCACCACTACCTCCCCTCTTTCTGGTGAGAAAGGGAGTTCTCCCTCACACAACTCTTGGGCCTTTGTTATCAATAATTCCAGGCTCATAACTGAAGCTTTATTTTTTGGCTGCCCAGGGACACTCAGAGAAGGTGTAGGTAGATTCGTCACATAAGTCACAATGAGTTAAGTTAATGCATTGTATCCTCACATGGCCTACCTCCCCACAATTGTCACACTGGGGAGTATCACAGGTACTTGAAAGGTGGGTACGAGATCTGCACTTATAACAGACATGTAGCTGCCCAGAGTAAAAATACACCCCTCGATCCCTGTCAAGCAAGAAGGAGTTCAGAATATGTTCAATAACATCATTTTTCTGCCTTAATTTAACCTTATATTTCCGCTCTCCCATCCAGAACTGCTCTGACTCCAACGGGGCTTCAGACTCACTTAAGACCTCACATTTCTGTGACAACCAATGGGAAATATCCTCTACATGCACCCCTTCACTGTGGAACATGATCGTTACAAATTTAATGAGGGATTTTGTCAGTGGGATAACCATAAATGGGGACCATAAAGGAAAAAACTTCATTAGGTCATAACATTGCCAAAACAAGTCTAATAAATAAGAAGACCGAAAACTAATGTCGGAATTGTCTTCTCCAGAGATATTAATGAAGGCAAACACTTTCTGTGGAGAAAACTGAAGGGAGTCTTTAAGAAGGAGTTTTACAACATATTGCCTGTCTGGCCAAATATCCAGGCCACCCTTGTAATGAATTTGTACAGCATTGCGATGCAGTGCAACTTCTTTCTTTGATTTTGCAAATGACAAAAGGGTTTTCAGGGAAGGCGGTATGTTCTCTTCTGTATCTTCATTCCTACCCTCTACAGGTGCTTTAGTAGGGGGAACAGGCCCATCAGACATCCTGTCTTTGTTTCTAAGTCCAGGGCCCACCACGTTGGCCAGTACTACCTCATCTTGAGGTTTACCAGCCTTGCATGCTTCTACACCCTTTGCATCATCCAATTTTTGATTTAAAGTCTTCTGAACATCTAGTTCACTTTCAGCAGTATGACCTTGAGGTCGCCATTCTGGGTTCGTTGTGGGTAGGGTCCATCCTTCCTCCTTCAAGGCTTTTTCAAGAGATCAAGTACGGAAGGGGTCAGCAGAAACTGGTTGTACTGCAAAGGCTCATGAAATAGCTGCCACAGTAGTACACGGAAGCTGCTCTTTTATGCCTTCACTTTTTTCCTTTTTTTTCTTATTTCCCTGCCCACAAGGAACTTTATTATTCACGTTCCTGTTGGCCATGACCAAAGCAGCTCTTTTTGTCTTGTTATCTTCTAAGCTTTAGCAAGTCCTTGATTTCTGGCAGAAAAAGAAAACACTGTAGCTCCCTCATTAGAATTAACTTTAGACACATACTTGATAGGTTCAGTACAAGCCTCACTTACTTTACTATGTACAGTCCAGGACACCACCCCTCTCTGTACTTAAACCATCTTTCTCCCCTACCCCTGCAATTGCATGTGTATCAGTTCCAGATTTATACTGTATACCTCTCTCTACATCAGTGCCCTCACTTACTGCATGATTTGGGTCACAGATGCTAGGCTTTCGGCAGTCGCTGAATGCGACTCTACTGCAAGCCACTTTACTGTTTACAGAGTCTCCCTTAGAGTCAACAGAAGGGTGCCCTGTAGGGAGACTGACTGTCTCACCTTCTCGCTTGCAGCACCCACAGCTGTGTCACCAATTCCTACGATCGAGATCTAGTGATTACACCCAGTGTCAGGCGCAGTCGGTACCTGCAGTTTTGCAAGTTCAGTGTGCAACAGCACTTTCTTCTTAACATGTCTAAGATCCTCTTCTTCCAGCTCAAGCAGCATTTTTTGTTTTAACTCCACATCAATAACCTCTGAAAATGCATGGACTTCACACTCTTCAGCTGCTATCACAGTCAGATATTCCAAAGACACAAATACCTCTTCACCTTTTTCTTCCTCAAAACCATCCATTGACATTGGCGGCATACTTTTAGATCCTTGGTCCAAGAACATTGGGGGACGAAACTCTCTCCTCTGTCTCTACCATGTCCATACCATCCATTGTTTCACCTGAACTGGCCATCCAAGCAGTGGACAAGGGTTCCCTCTACAGTCCAGTAGGGGAATTTCCCTGGCCAAATTTCCCCCATTCACTAAAAATACCACCAACAGCTTAGTCTGGTTCAAGTTCAATTGGCATTCATTTGTATCCTGAAAATAGGCAGAATTTATCTAGTGCACTTACCTGGTCAAGAAAAGCTAAATAAAATCATTAAATTGTATTACTATTACTATTACACTGCATCCAATATATTCCTTATCTTCCTTGTCTGGAAAATGTTCATATGAAAAAAAGTTATTACTGTAAAGAATATATAAATATCAATAATGCCCAATAACATAGAAACATAGACTTTGATGGCAGACAAGGACCACTTGGCCCACCAGTCTGCCCATTTCCTACCTAGAGGAAAGTAGGGAGAGGGGGGACATGATAGAAACTTTCAAGTACCTCAAGGGAATCAACAAAGTCCAAGAGGGTAGCATCTTTCAAAAAGAGGTGTGCAAGAACAAGGGCACACTTTGAAGATAGAGAAGGGCAGCTCAGAGGTAATTTAAGGAAGTATTTTTCACAGAGAGGGTGGTGGATGTATGGAACAGCCTTCCAGAGGAGGTTGTGGAGTCACAAACAGTGGTGGAATTCAAGCATGCATGGGACAGTCATAAAGGCAATTCTGGGGGGTAGGAAGAAGTAGGCTGCTGGTTAACTAGGATCTGCAGCTTATCCATCAGGTAGGGAAATGGGCAGACTGGGTGGGCCAAGCGGTCCTTATCTGCCATCAAATTCTATGTTTCTATGTTTCTAAGCTGCAGCCTATTTCTTCCTACCCCCCACAAAATTTACCTTATGTCCGTCCCATGCATTTTTGAATTCTCCCACAGTTTTAGACCCCACAACTGCCTCAGGAAGGCTGTTCCATGCATTCACCACCCTCTCTGTGAAAAAATACTTCCTCATGTTGCCCCTGAACCGTCCCCCCTCTATCTTCAAATTCTGTACCCTTGTTCTAGCACATCTCTTTTTCTTTTTTTCATTCAAATTTTTATTGAAATTTCCAACACAGAGAATACATCCATACCCCTCAATATGAAACAATTGCTACATCAGAACTAATACATGAGTTACCCAGGATGTATTCACCCCCAGACCCCTCCCTACTCCCTCCCACCACCCCTCCTCCCTCTAACACCCAGCACAGCACACATGCTCTCTAACTATAAGATGAAATGGAGAAAATCAGTCCTGAGCTGCTAATGAATACAATGTGTGTAGGGGACCCCAGATCTGGTTAAACCTAGGTAACCTATTCTGGAGACTAGCAATGACTCTTTCTATCCTAAGATTAGCAAGTAACTCTTGTAACCATTCACCATAACTAATTTCTGAGGCATCTTTCCAATGCCTTAATATCACCTTCTTGACTGAAGTGGATATCAAACAGATATGATATTTCCTAATCTGCACCGAAATAGTGGAAACATCCCCTAGTACGCATATTTCTGCTGCGAAGAGATCATCTAACCCCAGCAAAGGATCCAGTTTTTGTCTGATCCTAGACCAAAGAGGAGCGATCTTGGAACAAAACCAGAAAATATGAAGCAAATTCCCACTACCCTGCTGGCATCTGTAACAGGTAGAGGAGGACACAATGCCTAATCTGGCCAGTTTTGGGGGGAATAATAAATATTGTGTAATAGCTTGAATTGCATTAACCTAAGCCTATCTTGAGAGAGAAATTTATGATATGTACACCAGATACACGCCCAATCTAGCACAGTGTCTGGGAAAAGTGGAGACCAGTAATTCACTGGTGCCAGATTTAGAGAATGAATCCAGGCGAAAATTATCCTATATATAGAGGAGACAGCATGAGCCTTTCCTACTAAAGGCCCCATCTCTAAATAGAAACCCAGAACTGGATCAATAGGAAAAATTGTGCCAATCTTGTTAATCAGCATATGCCGAAGTTGAAAAACTTTAAATATAGCAGCTTGTGGGATTGAAAATTTATTCAAAATATCAACTGATGATAGCCATCGCCCTTCTGCAGAAATTAAAGCCTTAACTAAGCTTTCCTCTAACTGTGGAAGCCAACTACTCCTAATGGGTTTACCATCCAATTGGAAGTTGAGATTGCCTTTTAATGGCTGCGATGGGTCTTTATTATGATTATATTTTAAGAAGGTACACAACTGCGAGTGAACTTTAATGGATATCTCAATAGGAGAATTCCGAAGAGACATGGGTAATGAACTGGGAGTACAAAACAACAGGGCCATGGGGACTAATCCCAGCTCTGATATACGGGATACTTCTACCTTCAACCAAAATGGGACATAAGTATTTGGAACCTGAGAATTACTCGGTATCATCCACCTAAGATACTTATTTGCATGACTAGCCCAGTAGTACAGCCCTATGTGAGGCAATCTCAAACCCCCAATCTCCTTGGGAGCAGCTAGTTTATGATAAGCCAGTCTGTGTTTCTTGTAATTCCAAATAAACCCGGTAAGTATACAATGAACTTTTCTGAACCATTTTAAGGGGAGCCATGCACTTAACATATTTATAGGGTAGAACAAGCGAGGAAATATGTTCATTTTAATTAAATTAATTTTCCCCCACATTGATAGTGGAAGCAAGGCCCACCTTTTGAGGTCTGTCTCGATTCCATGCAATACTGAATCTAAATTTAACTGTAGTGTACAAACAGGTGATCTCGTTAAGGTGAGCCCTAGGTATTTGATTGCCTCTGCACTCCAGGCTAACCCAAAGGGGGCAATCTCCTGTTTAAAAGTTTTATGATTCAAGGGGAATACCAATGTTTTCCCAACATTAAACTTGTAATTGGCATCTTCACTAAATCCCTGAATGATATCTAGTAAAGCAGGAATAGAAGAATGCGGGTAGGAGAGTTGAAATAATAGGTCATCTGCATACGCTAATAGTTTTGTAGTGTATCTCCACACCTGAATCCCCTGCACCTCCTGTGCTTGCAAAATCCACCTGATAAGGGGCTCTAAATATAAATTGAAAAGGAGTGGGGACAGTGGACAACCCTGCCTGGTGCCCACATGCAAGCTAAAAGGATCTGAGATGAGACCATTGCAGGCAATTCGTGCAGAGGGAAATTTATAAATAGAACCAATCCATGAATGGAATTCCTGAGGGAAGCCAAATGATTCCATCACAGTATAAAGGTATTTCCAGTAGACCCTATCAAAAGCCTTCTCAGCATCCAGGGAGACCAACACCATAGGCTGGTCAGCCTCCCTGGAGGCCAAGAAAACATGAGCCAAAGTCCGCAAGTGGTCCACTGAAGATCTCCCCTTCACAAATCCCACCTGTTCAACCCCGATTAGCTAGAGGAGGACTTCACTAACACGGTCTGCTAGTAAGTTCGTAAGACTTTTAATATCGTGATTGAGAAGTGAAATAGGTCTATAACTAGCTACAAGATCAAGAGGTTTATCTGGTTTGTGCAAAAGTACTATTAAGGCCTTGAACAAAGAAACATCTGTTGCAGACCCTTCTAAAATGAATTGAAACAGGCTCAACAGTGAAGGGATTAATTCTTTAGAAAAAACTTTATAAAAATTAACAGTAAACCCGTCTGGGCCTGGCGTTTTATCCGAAGGGAAGGATTTAATGACCCGTTCTATTTCCCCCTGTGTGATTGGTGCAATAAGCTTAGACTGATGATGTTCCCCCAAAGAGGGCAGGTTCAGCCCTCCCAAATAAAGCTGCAACTTTTCCTCTGACGTTGGATCACTCATAGCCCCATATTGCTCCTCAAAATATTTTCTAAATTCCCCCACAATATCCTTGGAGGATGTTTTAATAGAGCCATCCTCCAATGAACGGATAGCCGCCACTAATCTGGCAGACTCCAGTTGCTTTACATGCCTAGCCAACATATGACCAGCTTTCTCCCCTTGGTCAGAGTATACAGCCCCTGTTTTAATAATGGCCCACTCAACCTGTTCACCTAGCAATCTAAGATATGAATCTCGCAACTTAGTTAGCTTCTGCCTATATTCCTCTGATGAGAGAGGAGAGAGCCCAATCTCCATTTCTTGAATCTGAGCAAGTAATTCAGTAACCCGCATCCATCTTTCCTGCTTCCTCCGGGAGGCCAACCCTATAATGATACCTCTTAAATAAGCCTTAAGTGCACCCCACTCCATATCAGGTTGGCTAGTAGAATTATGATCGAGGGAGATAAATTCCGTTATCTGAGAAGAAATAAACTTAACTACCTTCGGATCTTCTAACAACTGATTAATAAGTTTCCATCTACCCCCTACTTTAGGAAGAGAAGGAAAAGATATTAAGCAAGTAACAATGGAGTGATCGGAAGGTGATCCTGCCATTATACTCGCACCCAATACCCCTGGTATGAGAGTATTCGAAATCAAGACATAATCAATCCTGGACATGGTACCATGCACCTGGGATGTAAAAGTGAACTCCCAGCCATTTGGATGGAGAATCCTCCACACATCGCAAAAGGCCAATTTGGTCCAGCAGTTCTCTCACCGCTCTTTGGGCAGGAAATAGACCCTTCCGAGCAGACCCTGACCTATTTGCTGAGAGATGTAGAACCAAATTTAGATCCCCTCCTATAATAATTGGCAGATTAAGAAATGGTGTGAGCACTTCCATTATCTGCACAAAAAAACCTGGGGTATCAACATTAGGGCCGTAAATCGACCCCAACATAATTTCCAAGGAATGCAAAGTACCCCTTATAAAAACGTATCTCCCTAATGTGTCTTGGATTATCTGCAGTGGCGTAAATGGAACTGACCTCTGAATCAACACCATCACTCCTCTGCTCTGAGTGTTGCCTTCTGAGGCAAACACCTGACCAATCTGTAGCCTCCTAATTTCATTACCCTCATTATTAAGTAAATGTGTCTCTTGAATAAACATTATATCCGCTTTTACATAATCTAAATGTTTTAGAATCTTATATTGCTTCGACTTGTGGAGAGCACCCTTAACGTTCCAGTTAATGAATTTAATGTCCCTAGCCATTGATTAACCACCCATAACCTGATAATAAGATGAATTCTTTACAGCCAGGCCCCTGTTCTCTGTCCCAGACCACATGTGTGCTGTGCTGTCCCCCCTCCCATACACCCCCCTCATACACAAACAACCTTTAATCCTAACCCTCCCACTACAATACAACAAAACATCCCCAGACCCTCCCTCCCCTCCACCCAAATCCTCCCGATCTATCAAGGACCATGACGACAGCCCACATGGTATTCCCACCCCTCCCTTCGCCCGACCTCCCTCTTTCATATAAATGTTGCAACAAATTATTCCGAATAATATGCTAAATCCTCTCATAACAGCTTAAAGAATAGAGTTCTAATCAAAATGGAATAACAATAACAATGACACTGACCAAAAAATTGTTATCTAAACTTCTAACCGAGCCCTCATCAAAGGGCTTACCAAACCGAGATTTACCCCCCCAACACATTTTCCCTAAGTCATATGGTACTGTTTATTTTCTGCATTGTGTATATTTAGTAACACCAAAACCCTGTCAAAATGGCAAATGAGTCCATCCCCTAAAGCAGATGTCCAGAGGTTGTGCAGCACTTCCATTAGAATACAAAGGCACTCTTCCTAATAAAGATAAACACAAACCTGAGAGTTTCCATCATGCTGCACTAAACAGTTTCAAACATTTCAGTTCTGGCTGAGGTTATATTATAGCACCTGCAAATGACTAATTAACATTCTCTGGCTCCCTCTAGTGCCAGCGTAGCAAAGTGATGACAAGCACTCTGTACGAGCTCTGCAAACAAAATGCCAGGGATTGCCCGATTCTGCTCGATTTCAGACTGAGAGGCAGCAACCTACATGAACAGGATCTGCCTGCAACCATTCTCGAGCCATCAGGTACGAGACAAGAGGGGACTGAACATAAAGAGAAGGGGGCCTGGGCCAGAAACAAAAGAATAAAATGTCCATACACCCCATTTATTTTCTAATAAGCGCAGAACTCTTGAAAAAACAAAGGCATTTTGTCAAACATGATGTACACTCCAAATTGCAGCAGGCATAGCTTAAGATTTCAGAAACACATTTTAAATAACAGCTGACTGCTTAAAGATTTCAAGGATCTTTAAAAGATCTGGGAGTGCCGCTTTGAGTGCTTTCAGCGCTGCTTCCGAGCTCTCGTAACTCAGCCAGGAGCCTGCTACACAAACTTGAAATTTAGCTGGGTAACCCATTCTGAACTTGATTCCCGCTGCAATTAGCTTCTTTACAGTGGGATGATATGATGCTCTTTTTTGCCACACCGATAGTGGCAGATCCTGAGCGACTCTCAATTTTGCCCCTTCCCACTGCAGATCCTTTATATCCTTCACTTTAAGGAGAAAGTGCTGGAGCTCCTGGTAATTTAAGAAGCGAAAAATAAAGGTGCGTGGAGGGGGTTCATGAGGGGGTAATGCTCTAAGGGCACAGTGGGCTCTCTCTATTATAAATGCGTGCCCAAATGGCGAGGAGCCTGCTATCTTTTCTACGAACTTCTGTGCGAACTTGATAGGGTCCCCCACTTCCTCTTTCTCTGGCAGGCCAATAATAACCGCATTATTGCGGCAGCTACGACCTTCTAGATCTTCAATCTTCCTTTCAAGTTTGGAGATTCATTGCCTGATGGCTACAAACTCTGGTTCCAACTTTGCATTCCTGCCTTCCAGAGAGCGAATATGAATCTCATTATCAGTCGTTCGTTGCAATGTCCTCCAGGGCATGCGTTAAGCTTTTGATTTCTCCTGCAAATTCTTTCATTTCAGCCTTAAAGGTTGAAATTCCTCCAGAAAGCTCGTTAGAGTAAGCGGCTCCATGTCTGTGACCTCTGCGATCGAGAACTGGGCTTGATGAGCAACTGAGCCCTTGGCTTTCTTAGGGGCCTTTTCTGGGGAAGCCGTTGGGATATGTCTAGGTGCATATTTTTTCATTTCGGCTTACATCAAAAGAACAGGATTGATGTACCGTTTCTCCCTTCAGTATGTCTGAAAAGCTGCGATTTTCTAAAGTGCAAAAACTGCTAATAAAGCTTAATTTAGAAGGTCGGGCGGTCGGAGCTCTAGGGAAAGGCAGCTACCTAGTGCTCTGCATCAAGTGATCTCCCTTGCACATCTCTTTTTCTGAAAGATGCTACCCTCTTGGACTTTGTTGATCCCACTGAGGTACTTAAACATTTCTATCATGTCCTCCTCTCCCTCCTTTCCTCAGGGGTATACATATTAAGATCCTTTAGTCTCTCCTCATATGGCTTCTCTTGCAGACCCTGCACCATTTTAGTTGCCCTCCTCTGAACTGCCTCCATCCTGTCTATGTCCTATAACAACATATTCATTTCTTATTATTATATCATATAATTACCTATAATCACAATTATGCAAGAGCTGAGATATACTTCCTCCTCTTCTTTGAGTTATTAAACTGCAAATGGAAATAAAATATATCTTAAAATTATATATATAAAAAATTAGGTATATAGAAATAAAGGGACACTGTCAACCTCTTAAGCCTCAAAGAATCCATAGGTTAAAAAACATACATTATAACTGCACACATTCTAGCTGGCAGTTTGTTTCTGATTATTTTTTTCTTGTAAAAAGTAAAAAACAAACTGCCCACCATAATGATGTTACCACACAAAAACAGATTTGTTTACATTCCTTGATCAAACACTGTACCACTGCATCTTTCCTGGACTTGGTAGCACCTCCAACACAGTGTATCCACTAATTATGCATTGGGAGTACAATAGACTATTGCATCATGAGTGGCTGCACTACTTAGGGGTGTTTCTAATGATCAGGAAGTATGCAACAGGAGCAAACAAAGCATTTGCAACAGAACAAGGTTGAGCATAACTATACATTAGAATGTGTGCCCGATCTACTAAGCAAGGAGGCAGATAATAAAACCAGCAACATCAATGAATTTTTAGAGAAGGTAAGCAATCATAAATTTTGTTTTTTTTTACTAGAAATAATAAGATGTAAAAAGGGTTGATAGTGCCCCATTAATATGAAAAAAAAATATTCATTGAATAGATGTGTTGCTCTTTGTGGAATATATTGAAGTCAAATCTCACGAATTCCCACTGACACAACTCATTCTCTCCAGCTAGCACTTCCAGCAGTAACAGCAGCAGCAGTACAAGGACTCCTCTGACACCCCCAAGTCCTTATGATGAGATTATGACTATGTTGAAATCCCACAATAATGTTGTTGTGCGCTCGCAATGCTATCATTCTGAGCTCTCAATGATAGGATTATGGGAAAGAACCATGTCATTATGCTCAAAAATCCTTGTGGTCAACATGAGCCAGCTTTTACTGTAGCTGCCATGTACAGTAAAGGCCAGCTCACCGCTGACTATGTCTACAAAGACATCAAAGTGCCAGACTACCCATTCAGAAATTATGCCTGGCTTCTTGCAATGAAAGTGATTGGTCAACCTTTTACATTGGACCCTAAACATTGCATTCTTGGTATTTTTAATTACCGTTTCTATAAAATCTCATATTCACAGAACAGATGGTTAAATATTCTTTTCCTTCAAGTTAAACACACAATTCTTGTGCACTGGAGATCTAATATAATCCCCTCCCTTCCCGGTATCATCAAACAACTATCCCAATATGCCTCCCTGGACCGTATGACATATATTTCGTCTGACAGACTCATGATGTAAAACAATTGTTGGCAGGGCTTTTTTAATTTTCTGGAATCATCTAAATCTTCTGACACCAAAGTATGGACTTAACATATACGGCTTTTTTTTCCTTTTACTAACTCCTCACAGATAGTTCATTGTTGTCTCGCTTTTCTGTCCCCTTTTCTATTGTTTCCTTCTTTTTCTTCCTACTTCTCTTATACATCCCTCTTTTCCTGTACACTGTTTATACATGTCTTTTAACTACTCCGCAGTCCTCTTACGTATGTATTTTTTTTTTCCTTTTTGCAGCATCATTTGTGATTATGTAACATTTTAATGTAAACCATATCTAATCATACTACCCGCCTCAGGGCCACTATAATGTCAAGCATATCTTAATTACATGACTTGTATTGTTTGCTCTAATTTTGAATTAAAGGCTCTTTATATTATTATTAGTAGTGTACTAATTATATGCTGCCTTAACTCCTTTATAAAATCTCACATTGTATTGTATTGTAAGAGGTTTGTCTGTACATCTTATGAAAAACTTAATAAAAAGTTTAACTACAAAGAAATTATGCCTGCCTTCCTGTAAATTTTGTTCTTGTCCAGATCTGCTGCCAGCTGATGTCTCGCTTGCTTGCTCCTCCCAAGTACTTTGAAACAGGAAGTAGAAGCACTGACGTCCTGATTCAAATACCATCTGTTGTTGCTGCTGTTTGACTCACTAACAGTTTGAAACTGAAACTCTCAGTTGGTGGTTTGCAGAGATGGGAAGTTAACAGACATTTCAAAGCCATCACTGATTATAGGCTGGTGTTAAGGTGATGTGTGGGGGAGGCAACATAAGTCGTATGGGCTAAATGGGAAGGGTAAATGCTGTGTGGAAACAGATCTTTGCTTGTTTTTGATCAAGCCCCCTTTGCACTCTAATGCAACAAACTTTCTCAGCTGTCACTCTTGGTATGACTGTTTATGATGCATTGTAGTGCTATAGTCTCCCACCATACTGTACATCTTTTCAACACCCTAAATCATTGGCTAACAGAGATTTTAAAACCACTTTCTGGTTAGTACTACATAAAAATTCATTGGATTCATATATTACAAAAAATTAAAGTAAGGGGTTGTGTATCACTCAGCTATAATACCACTTTGTGTATCTGGTGATATGGTGGGAACCTCTTCAGCTCTTACAATTTATGTGTCACAAGAACCTCTCAATGGTATTATAGTCTCATAATGCACATCTATCTATTATTATATTCATAATTACTAGTTGATCATTTTATTAACTAATTGGTCATTAGCTTTGAATGCAATAATACACAGCTCTATGACTCAATACACAGAAAACTGTGTATTATGATCCATCAGAAGACACGGTTTCTTTTTTCTTTCTTTTTTTTAATCTATTCTTTATCCTCCTGTACTGTCCTTGTTACCCCCTTCTGCTGCATCCCCCTCCTCATCACTGCACCTCCAGGATTTACCCCATCTACTTCCTTACCTCAGTGGGTGAGTGGGTGCCATGGATGATGGGCGCAGCACCTGCAGAATCGCAGCATAGTCCTGCAAAAGGTGGGTTGTTTGATTTGGAATCTCCCCGGATGAGGGCTGGTGGCATGCAATGACATGCACCAACAGTGAAAACACACTTCATGCCCTCAACACCCATCTCCAGCCTTCAGCTCTAATGACCTGCTGCTAGATGGCATGGGGTCATAATGTAGTCACAGCTAAAAGCAAAACAGTGCATACAAAATAGCTAACACAAAAAGAGCTAACAGACTGATGGCTGCACAGAAAAACAGTGCAAGCAGTCCCACAGGAAGCAGCCAGAAAGCAAGAGGCAGGACAACAGACATGCGTGCAAAATATGTTTACTGGTGCATGAAAGGCAAACCACACAGTGCTACAATGACAGCGAACATAGGCAACCCCCCCCCAAAAGCCCTCCCAGCCCCCAACAGAACAGTCACATTAGACCTAGAAGGAGAGGTTAAAAGATATGTCATGCAGGTACTCCACTGTGGACCGCTGACCATAGGCACCAACAGTGGCAGCAATCCTCCTCCCGGCATCCTTTTTTTTTAAATTTAATATACTTTATTATTTTATAACCATAAACATACAGTCATATTCAGTGCCTCCCAGCATCCTTATAGCACCTCTTAGTGGTCAGCATGGTGTCCCCAGCAGACAGCTGGGAAAGCTCCACACTGGTCAGCTGCTCCTTAGCCCCCATTGCCTATATGAAACACCACATATTAGGATATTATTAGGATATTAGGATGTCACGCCCCAAGGTGAGTGCCAAAATCACTGTGCCAGGCCTCCATGGCATTTGTTGTGCAGGTGTACCATCCTGTGTGGCACCATACACATTCCAGGTGGAGCTGTCATACAGTGGCCTGCACTGTGCTGAATGGCCCACAGGCCTACCTACCAAGTGTCCTCAAAGTAGTCCATCAGCTGGAACAACAGGTCGTTGCTGGCCTTCATGTACTCCAGGTCTCACAGTGCAGTGCAGGCATCAGCAACATCAGCTGGTAGGACAAAGGCCAGTGCCACAACCATACAGGCATGGAAGGTGAACTCTGGGTCCTCTGTGTAGCGAGTCACAAACCTGTCAATCTGCTGGCAATGTTGCCACATCACCTGGGCCAGGTGGAAAAAGCAGCCCTGCTGTTGGCTGCCGGGGAAGACATTGGCAAACACCCACATGGCCGCAAGTTCAAAGTCTGTAAGAACAGCCACAGCTGTGAGGCCAGGGCAATGAGACTTCACCTACTGGAATGCAGGCATGCATGCAGCAGTGATCTGGGAACTCATCAGCAGTTAGGCGGCTGGAAAGGTTGTGCCCTCCAGCAGTCCATGGATCTTATATGCCTGCTGGAACAGTGGCAGGGTGATGCTGAAGATCCGATCTGTGACTATAGTACTACACCCCTCCAGTTGTGCCAGCATGGACCATGTTGCAAACACCAGCAGCCTGTGGTCTCCTGAGCCACTGTCATGTAGGAGGAAGGGGACCCCTGTCTCATGTATTCAGGGGGTATCATCAGCTGCTGCAGGGTCGATGGTTGTGATGGTGGCCTGTGTGCCAGAGTCCTGGCCCTGGCACAGGTCTGCTTAATGAGAGGTAATGCAGGCAGTCTCCCCGTGCTGGACATGGGTACACCCGATGTGCAGGCTGCCACCAGTGCACTGCATGGCTCATTTGTGCGTCGGGCATGGTATTACACCGATGCCATAACCTCCCTGGCTGCAATATCCACGGCATCTGGGACATGGTTGTGTCCTCCCATGTTGTGCACTACCTCCTTGGCCAGCATATGCACACATGCTGGGCACTTCACCTTCTCATACTCCACACACTCCAGTAGGTACGATGTCTGTGCACCAGTTCGCAACAGTACAGGTACCCCTCATGGTAAAGTAGGGACTTGCCCTTTTGGCTGAGAACAAATGTCAGAGGCATCCTCATGCATGGACAACTTCCACAGTGTGAGGACCCAGTTACTTTATGGAGCACCAATGTGGGCCTGAGTGTTCATACCTGTGGCTGGGTGTACACCCACCCCCTTGCAGCACATGTTGCTCATTGTCCCTGGTGGAGTGCACTGAGGCACTGCGGCAGGGTGTCAGTCCACAACACGGTGCAGGTGCACTTCATTGTGTGTGCTGTGGGCATGGCCTGTCCCACTCGCCACATGGTAAATGAGGACTGAACTGGCACCCCCGCCATCCCAGGCATGTGATGTGGGCAGACCATGCGGCAAGTGGGGAGGCACTGCATGCATACAGGTATGTCCCTGTTGTGGGACAGTGATGCCTGGTCCTGTGGCCCATGCCAACTGGCAGACCATCCCATTTTACTGCATTGTATGTCGCATAGTGCAATGAGTGCTGCATTCACACCAACCCCTGCTCGATATAGGTTTACTGATGTCTCCTTAGTGTTGGCACTATATCTGGACATGTACGCATTCTGCCCAGTGAAATACTCTAGGTGGCAGTCCACAACATACCTTTCATGTGGATCACTATCCATTGACATATTAGCACTTCACATGCATCAGTGCAACACCTTCTGGCACTATGTCATGCAGTACGATTGCCAGTGCTGAGTACTGCCAATGGGTTGGAGTACTGAGGTTGGCCCAGGGCCACACCTGTGCAACACTCACCTGGATGGCCATACACTGTGGCCCTCACCACCAGCTGTGACCCTGTGTATCCCATGGCGGGCCTCCAGTGGTCATGTCGCCTACTTGTGGTACAGCACATGCACAGGCATGAGCCCCCACCAGGGAGGATGGTGGACTATGCACACAGCTGCCCCCCCCCAATTCCAACTCTGTGCATGGGCATCCATGCCCCTCTACCTGCCACCCCTCCCAGTGTTCCACAGTTGTGGCGGGTGTTGTATGCTGACCAAAGTACCGCATAGGGGTGTATGGGCCCCCACTCAGGCCAGCACACTAGTCCAGGCTGCAGCATGGGTAACCCTGCCACTGCCATGCGGGTTCCCTGGTGCAGAGTGCTGGCCAACAGATGTGTGCACATGCCATGTCCGTAATGGCTGGCTAAGGGCCACTGGATACAGTCCTACACTACTGCGGTAATTCCATATGGTGTGGCCTACTGTACAGCATGGGAAACTAACATTATGACCTACAGTGTTGCATGAGGCATTTGACCCAAATGTTGGTTGGAGCTGCTAAAGAGAGTGGAATTTGGATTCTGCCTCATTGTTGTCAAAGACCTGGATTTACTTGTGGACACTTGATATCCCTGCCCGTTCTATTGCGGCACTTGTTTGTCGTGTGCTCAAGGATCACTTAGTCTGGCCTTTGTTAGTGCAGCAGTCCTTGGAATGTGGTGAGAGTACCCATTTTATTATCTTCCTCAAATTTTCAAGTTACTCTTGGCCTCTTTTTTATCTACTGCGTGAGAGGCAGTGGTGGAAGTGAGCTATTGTTTTACCCGGACTAGTGAGAGCTCTCTGGGTATTGACTTTTATACTACTTTGCAGTTTATGTGGTGACTGGTTGCCCCTCCTTAATCCATTCTGCTGACTTTCTGCAATTTCTGG
The DNA here is from genome assembly GCA_016271365.2 of Neoceratodus forsteri. Classification (NCBI taxonomy): domain Eukaryota; kingdom Metazoa; phylum Chordata; order Ceratodontiformes; family Ceratodontidae; genus Neoceratodus; species Neoceratodus forsteri. The sequence goes on from CM028136.1 coordinate 94,300,928, forward strand.
ACTGGTTTTTCCTTTTGTCTATTTTATTATTTGTTTTTTTTTTTTTTCTGTATTTGGGGGTTGCCTTTATTTTATTTGTTTCTTTTTTGTAACTGGGGTGGTGTTTTTTGTTGTATAGAGGATTAGCTCTGGGTTTTCTGTCTTATAATAGGATGTGTTGGCATTTAGATTTGGCAGGGAGATAGCAGAAAAAGGAACTAAATTTTATTTTAGAGTGGTATGGTTTTGTTTCTGTTTGTTTATTATTTTTATTACTTTATATTATTTTATTTTTAGTTGATTTATTTTTTAGCTGAATTGGTTGTTTTTGAGATTTAACTCTATAAGGATTTGTGTGTTATATTATTTTGTTTTAACTGTTTAAAGTTGAGGATTTGTATTTGATTTGATGTGTTTACCTGTTGCCCCCATCCGGTCGTACACTACTCAGCCTCTGCTCTCCACTCCCTCCTCCCCTTTTATACCCCCTCTGTTTTTTTTCTACTTACCAACGCTGTCGGGCATTAGGTATTGCCTGTAGGAGGAGGGGTGGGGGTGGGGGGTGAACAGTGGAGGTGAGTGGAGCGGAGTGCTCCCATCAGGATGATTAAGACCAGGAGACATCCTGGGGCGAAATGGAGCTTGGAGCATGGACCATCCTGTTTGGTCCCCATACCCAAGGGCACCATCATTAGTGATGGGCAGGTAGATGGGGCAGCCCATGAGTTTTGTCCAACCTGGGCGATGTGCAATGCCAGATCTGTCCAGAACAAGACTGCAGTAATTTCAGATCTTGTTGCCTCGACAGATCTGGCTTGCATCACCGAGACCTGGCTGGATAATAATGCGGGACCAGTTTTGGAGGCCGCAGTTCCAGCCGGGTATACGGTGATACATCGCCCGAGGTTGGACCATGGGGGTTGCGGTCTGTTTCAAGACCGAATTGGCTCTCACTAGAGTTCCAGTTGAGGAGACCACCTCTTTTGAATCTGCTGTTGTAGCAGGTGTGGGCTTTCAAATTGCTCTCATCTACCGTCCACCAGGAGATGAGAAACAATTTCTTAAGGAAGTAGAGGACTTCGTTGTCGATCTGGCCTTTGAATCTCCCAGACTGATGGTCCTGGGCAACTTTAATGCATGGGTCAACAACGAACTCTTGCAATTTGGACAACACTTCCTCCAGTTAATGGATTCACTGGGCCTAATACAGGTGATTACCACTGCTACACTTAAAGGTGGCCATTCTCTTGATTTGGTCTTCCTCCTGGGGGATCGAGGCCTCTGATGTGGGGGTGGAACCAGTCAGTTGGTCAGATCAGTCACTACACTGTGAGATTTAATTTTGGCACCCCTCCTTGTAGGCCAACCCCTGTGGAGATGGTCAAGTACCGCCTTTTGCGGAACATTTCTTCCAATGGCCTTGCGGCGGTTCTTGACCTATCACTACTTCCTGTGCATTGCTATGATCCAGAGGCACTGGTTATGGCTTATAATACTGCCATTACTTCTGCCCTGGATTCTATTGCTCCAGTTCATGTGCATCCTCTCTCTCCCTCCAACCTCGGGCCCCATGGTTTGTTGGAGTCTTGAGGGAGTTGCGGCAACTTGGACGCAGGTTAGAACGTCATTGGTGGAGGTCTGGCCTTGATGCTGACCGCCTTAGTCTGTTAGAACATTATCAATTCTATCAGTCAGAAATCTCCCGTAAGAAGGCAGTGTTCCTGTCTGGGGAAATTTCTGCCACTCAGTACCGACCTGCTCAGTTATTCAGAACTGTGAACAGATGTGCAACCAAACCTGTCTACAGTTCCATAGAGCGTTTTCACAACTACAGTGTGATGAGATGGCTTGGTTCTTTGCTAATAAGGTGGCCGACATTAGGTCAGACATCTGTTTGACATGTTCTGTGCTAGTTGCAAGTGGCCAGGATCAGGTCACTAGCCCCTCGTTCTCCTGGAGTACCTTCGACCGCCCGGAAATCGTGGATGTTATGCGGATTGTCCAGGGGCTGCATCCTACCTCCTGTAGTTTAGATCCAGGTCCCACTCCCCTAATTTTAGGGTGTGGAGAGCCCATTCTACTGGCTCTAGCACAGATAGTCTGGTCTTCCCTTTACTCGGGTGAATATCCCCGTTCCTTGAAAGAGGCAGTGGTGACACCCTTGTTGAAGAAATCATCTTTGTACCCAGACTGTCTTGCTAACTACAGACCTATCTCGAACCTTCCCATTGCAGAGAAGGGGATCAAGAAGGTGGTAGCAGCCCAGCTGGAGAACCATTTGACCATCCATAGCATCTACGAACCTCTCCAATCAGGATTCTGTAAGAGGCATAGTACTGAGACTGTGCTGGTTCGGGTGCTCAATGATCTCCTGATGGCGAGAGACCAGAGAAAACAGTCCATTTGGGTTCTATTGGATCTGTCATCAGCATTTGACACCATCGCCATGGGGTACTACTGGAGCGCCTGAGATGTATTTGTGGACTCTCTGGGATTGTGCTAAGATGGTTCACATCATACCTCACCGGAAGAACTCAGAGGGTGGTGTCTAGGGTCTTTTTCTCTGATTCCATCTCTCTATTTTGTGGGGTTCCTTAGGGCTCTATATTGTCCCCCATGTTGTTTGCGGTGTACATGCTTCCCCTTGGAGACATTGTGAGACGGTATGGGTTGGGATTTCACTGTTATGCAGATGATACCCAACTGTACCTGTCTTTTGCACCTGACCAGGAAGGAGCTATCTCAGTATTTAATAGCTGCCTAAATGAAATCCAGGATTGGATTAGGTCAGGTTGGTTGAAGTTAAATTCTGGTAAGTTTGAGGTGTTGGTATTGGATTTGGATTGCCGGATAGGGGGACCTATGGCCAGCTCCCCATCTGGGGTGTTTTGTGGGGATGTCTAGCTACTGGTCTCTGAACAGGTGTGAGATATAGGGGTGATCTTAGATGTGGGGCTGACTCTTCATTCCTAGGTGTCAGCAGTGGTAAAATCTTCATTTTATCATCTGAGAAACATCGCCAGAATCAAGCACCTTGCTCTGTCCGGCGATCTGACAACTTTGATCCATACCTTTGTGACCTCATGCCTGGACTACTGCAACTCGCTTTACCTTGGGCTTCCGTGGGTTGATATCCGCCGCCTGCAGCTGGTGCAGAATTCTTCAGCCCAAGTACTTACAGGTACTCCTATATCTTCTCATATTACTCCGGTTCTGCGGGAACTGCACTGGCTACCAGTTCAATGGCAGATCACCTTCAAAGTCAGATTACTGACTTTTAAAGCCCTGCGTAATCTGGGCCCTCACTACCTGAAAGAATTCCTGATTCCTTACCGCCCCATGAGGCCACTTCACTCAGCAGATGAGGGGTTGCTAGAGATTCCTAGGGTTACATTAAAATCAGCTGGGGCCTGGGCTTTTATGTCCGTGGCCCCCTCCCTTTGGAATTCTCTACCCCGTCGGATAAGGGAGTGTATGCCTGTGGGAAGCTTTAAACAGGCTCTCAAATCCTTTTTATGTGACAGGGTCTATGCTGGTTCTGATTAATTGCTGTATCTATTTTAATAGTTTTTGTATTATTGTTTGTAATTTTGATTGTATTATATTTTACTGGAATACGCCTTGGTATTCGAAAGGCGCAATACAAATAAAAATATTATTATTATTATGTCATCTAAAAGCATTGTGGCCTACACTACAGCATGAACAGACACACTGTGTGGGTGGCGTGCGGGAGGCGTGTGCTGTGAGCATGACAGGTGTGCTACACTTACCTCATGGCTGGCCCCAGGCCTGCAGTTGTTTCACCTCACGGCACTACGCTGGTTAGTCCTCCATGGTATGGTGGTGTCTGTGTCAGATGGATCCTGAGGAAGGTGGTAGTCCGTTCTGGTGGTGTTGGTGCTATGGGTGACTGGTAAGCGGCCAATGTAAGGTGCTGTCTGAGGTGGTTGTTGGCCGCGGGTTTCGAACATCTGACGGTGGCAATCTGTTGTGGCTTTCCAGCATGTACACACCTGCTGTGCCATGGGTGGTGCTCAGCGGGGTCCTCATCTTCTATGCTGCTTGGGTTTGTGTTGTTTCATCCACGTGCAGTGCGCCCTGGAAGGGGGACCACCCCCCAGAAAGAAGACACAGGAGCTGAGGTTGTTTGTTGACAGGGTTGGATTCCCTGTCTTTCCCCAGCTCCATGTTGCCATATGCTGTTTTGCCACATGGGGAGTCCATCCTGCACAGTGTAGCCCTGCACTGTTGCAGCATGCGATACTATTCCATGCGCTGTGCTGGATTGCGCTGTATCACTGCCATACACGATTCTGACCCCTACCCATGTGCTGTTCTGGCATGCTCTATTATGTGCCATGCACTGTTCCTGTTAAGCGCTATTGTACATCCGCTGTTGTCCATGAGCTGTTGTGGGTGCACTGTATTGACCCGGTAGGTTGCAACACCGCCTAGCAGCAGTACACACTGTCCCCCCACCCAGAAAGGTGAATCATTAATGAGCACTCAATCTTCCTTCCCCTGGCTGGCTCCCGAGTCACCCCAGTCCATTCCTGAACCTGGGTTGCCGGTGTGGTGGTAGGTGAAATAACAAGTGCCTCAGCCCTCCATAGCACTGGGCCAGCATAAGACAGTTTTCTGCGTATTATTCATATTGAGTAATAAAATCATCTTTAGCTATAACATTGTTCTCCAAACATCATTTCTAACATAAATTTCATCAAATTGAGTCCAATCTTCTTGAAATACATGGTTTACTGCTCCGTTCACTGTTCCTTAAAAATTTCAGCATGAGTCTAAAGCAAGGGTTATTCCCACACAACTGGACAGTTAGTAAAGTAATATCAATATCCAACTGTGGAAATAACCAAATCACATCAAACCACTGACCTAGCTCCCTGCTCTCCATACTCTCAAAGGTTTTGGAACACCTTGTCCATTATCAGTTATATGAGTATTCATTGTAAAAAAAATTTATTTTCAAGTTAGAACAAACAAACATACATCATTGGAACCAAGGTCCCCAGCAGAAGATAAATGTACAAGTACTTAGCTTTTGGGGGGAGGAAAGTGAAAGGAGAGGTGAGGGGGACTAGGGAGGAATAATGGATGAGGAATAACGAAACAAACACCATTCTGCACTTGGTTACAGTGTGCAAGCAATGACCATTGTATAATGCTAGAAACACACTCTACTGCAGGAGAGGTACACCCAGAATTGAAAGCTTCTCTACTGCTTGTGGGAGAGAGGGGATAAGAAGGTAAGGGGATAAAGGGATAAAAGGGTAAAGGGGTAAAGGGGAAGGAGTAAAGGGGAGCAAAAATTGAACAGGGGAAGTATTCATCAGGCAGTGTAAGTAGTACAGTATTACATTGTTCTTATTATTACTCACCAAAGGGGGCTCTCTCCAGTGTATGTGTATTGCTGGACATAGGCACACATGTCCGAAGTTATGTTTCATGTTTCTTCAAGGCTTCGGATAGAGATCAGATAGTGTGAGTATGTACAGCAATATCAGCCATTCATTATCTGAGTATTTGGACAAACATGAAATCATTACCTCATTCCAACATGGTTTTCCCAAAAATATTCCATGGACACTGCCCTGCTTCTTGACTTTGAAAAGCTAAGATCAGAAAATCTGGAGTGAGGAAAGTTGACCCTGTCAGTGTATGTAGCCTTCACAAAGGCTTCTGACCTGATGAATCATTCCATTTTACTGGGCAGGCTGGGTGCAGTCAGCATGCATCATGATGACATGAAGTGATTCAGGATGGATTGAGGAAGGAAAGGGTCTAGGTATCAGACTACTTGCCTGAGTCCAGTCTGCATTCAGGAGGTGTTTCTCAGGGATCTGTCCTGAGTCCCCTGTTAGTTCTTATATACAAGAATGACCTCCCCAATGTCCTGACCCACTCTATGATCAGGATGCATGTTGAAAACACAGTCTTGGTGCCTTTTGGAGAGTCAAAGGATGAATTACAGAAAACTTTGGAAGAGGACTTTGTTGTGGTTCAGCAGTGGTTCACCAAGTCAAAGTTAGTAATGAGTGTGAAGGAAGGTATACCATTACCACAGCGACTCTGACATAGCGAAGACCATCACAGCGACAGGAATCGGGCAAAATCCGCCCGTCGCTGTGATGGTCTGTGTGGCAATTGGGACTGCCTCGCTGTGTGTTTGCCCCCCCCCCAGGTCCAACTCCGACTTGGAGTTAGAATCCTAGAGGCCGGGGTGTGTGGGGGGCACTGCCCCTACAAGGGGGGTATGGGGGGCACAGCCCCCCTATTGTGTGTGCCGCTAGCGCTGCTGAAGTGCTATAGATAAACCGTGAAGGAAACACAATGCACTGTATGTATTTTGATCACATGAACAAGGAAATTAAAGACTTGGAAGAACAACAGTTAATTCTGGTGCAGGAGTACAAGTACTTGGGGGTTGTTTTTGATAGTAGTTTACATTTTTCAAGTCACATACATAGAATTTGCCCCCCCCCCCAAAAAAATCAAGAAACTAGGGGCTATGAGATTGTTCTCTTAATGCCTGATAAAAGAAGCCAAGACATAAATCGTTAATGAGTCTCCCTATTCTCGAATATGCATGCTAAGAAAATAGATTTGGAAAAATTAAGTGTTATAGTAAGTTAGCCAGCTTTATTTTGTGTGCAAACTTAACTACCCACTGTTGCAACTTGTACTCCCACCTGGACTGAGTGCCTACTTGGCAGTAGACATGAATATATATGGTTAACAATAGTGAATACAGTTCTAGGTCTAAAATAAAGGCACACCTTATCTCTCTATTTGGAAACTGAGCATAAAGAAGGAGTTATGTATGAAACAAGGAAGCCAAGGGTCAGAAGAATCAAAGTTCCAAAAATCCTTACTAGATACCTCACAATCCCAATCCAACCTTCTACTTTACAAATCTCTCAGGAATACTTGTACTAAACCATCCACGATGCAAAATCCGAATATTTCAAATCACATCTGTGCACAAACTTTTATTCGCCTGCCTCCTTTCAGAACTTTATCCACTCCCTCGTTGACCCTCAAACACAATCAGCCTCTCTGATCCTCAAGTTTAACAGCTCTTCCATCTCTGATTCATCCTCCATTGCAAAGATATTCAACACATTTTTCAGTACCTGTGCACTCCCTGACCACCCCCTCCTTGACCCCCGACCCCCTTACACCCCACTCTCCCAATGGCTATTGTCCCCCCCCCCCCAGTTTCCCAGCAAGAAGTCTTCAGGGCACTGAAATAACTTAACCCTAACAAATCTAGCCCAGACCGTCTCCACCCCAAGCTCCTTCTCCTCTTCGCCCCTGCCATAGTCACTCCCCTTGCATACCTCATAAACCTCTCCTTCTCCTCTTGCACTGTACCTCAAGCCTGGAAAGTTATCAAGGTTTCCCCTTCATAAAGGCAATGACCTATCATCCCCTAGCAACTTCCAGCCTATCTCTATCCTCCCATCTCTCACAAAATTACACGAATCTCTTGTTCAGACTAGGCTATTGGAGTTCTTATCTTCTGGAGTCTTTTCCCCCTTCCAGTCAGGGTTCTGGAAACACTATTCTACCATCTCCTTCCTATTGTAAATCACCGACTCCATCCTTACAGCCAAGGACCAAGGTCACATTACTGCCTCAATTTTCATGGACCAGACCCAAGCATTTGATGCTGTCTCTCACCCACTACTGATAAAAAGCTCCATGCATTTGGTCTGACCACCCCCATCACCAAGTGGTTCAGCTCCTACCTCTGTGGTAGGCAGCAATCAGTGCTGGTGGGGAACTCCAAATCCCCCCCCCCAATCCTTGCTGTCATGCCTCAAGGGTCCATCTTGGACCTATCCTTTGTTCTGCTTTCATAAATGACCTCCCTACTGTCTGCAGTAACTCTGCACTAACTCCAGTATCCACGTGTATGCAGACAATACCATAATATATACCTAAGGACCCTTCCCGACTGAAGTACAAACATATCTCCAGCAAGATTTCAAGAGTGTCTTGTCCTGGTTCCAGGATAACCTACTAAGAGTAAACTCCAAGAAAACAGTCACTGTGATCTTTGGTTCTAGAAAGAAACTTTCCATACTCCAGGCCCCACTGCTGCTTTTCACCCAAGATGGCTTCCCCCTCAAAACCGTTCCTGCCTTCAAATACCTAGGTGAATGGCTGGACAGCCACCTGGACTTCAGTATTCATTTTGATGCCATATTCTCTAAACTCTGCCCTATACTTGGCATACTCTATCACAATAGAGACTCCTTCTCACTTCCTATTCACCAGGAGCTGGTTACTAAAATGATATTCCCAAACTTCAGTTATGCTAATGTCATCCATGGCACAACCCCCACTGCCTCCCTCTCCAAAATCGACACTTTTCTACACCCCTTCTGCTGCTTTGCTACCAACTTCCCTCCCTGTAATCAACACTGCTCTCTTTACTCCTCTCTTTCTATTTCACCCACATCCCATAGGAGGGAAACCCACTCCTTATCCTTCATTGCTAAATTCTGGCTTGGATTTCTCCCACCCTACCTCTCCACTCGCCTATCTCTGGATAACCCCCCTCCTCCTACTCTCTGCACACCAGGGACCACACCTCATTCTCTCTCCCCATCCCCACTCAACAGCTGGTCAGTCTAATTTCTCACACCACCTCTCTCTCCTCTGGAATCAGCTCTCCCTGAATCTCCGGAACTCTACTTCCTACCCTACTTTCAAACACCTTATCCGACTCCTTCCTGTCATCTCTTGCCTTTGTCCCTCCCCCTCCTCTGCCTCACTCCCACTACCTCCATAGCCTTCCCTGTTTGATCATCACCCAAATCTGCAGGAGGGTTCCTACTACCTGCAGTGCCTGCTCTGATTGTGCTCATAGTTGTTAAACTGTCTGTATATTTTTGCTTCACTGTGTTTTTATTATTTGTTAACCCATGCCAGGGATTGTATAATTGCTGTTTCTGACTCTGTAACCCTCTGTTTCAATCAATCAATCAATCAAAATCTTTATTTAGCCAGGTGAACACTATTGAGCAAGCTCATTTTCAAGATGGACCTGGACAACCCTGTAACCCTGTCCCCAGGCTGCACCTGGAAATGAGCCTCAGCTCAGCGTGCCTTTCCCAGTTACCAAAATGTTAAATAAAATAAATAAATAATATGGAAAGTAGGATATTTCTGTAATGCTGCAAGTGCGTGAAACAGACGGAATGCCCCACACATTATTTGCCAGCTCTCAGCCTCTTCCAAAAGAGTATGAGAGATGAAATTGCACATGTGTGTGACTGTTTTCAAAATTATTTTTATGTAAATTTCATGTTGGTGTACAGACAGAAAAATAAGTTTGTATTGTATTTGCATAGTGTGTGTATACAGTAGATAAGCAAGTCTGTTTTTACTGTATTTTATTATGTGAAATTTCTTTAGTATGTATGTTACAGGATGCATCTGCGAATAGGCTTTGACCAGAGTATGCTATTTTCCTGTCTAAAAATAAATTTACTCTGCACACAACTGTGAGCTGCTTTCCATGTCTCTCCCACAACATCCTGCCCTACCCCCCACCCCTGCCCACCAACTCTCTCTACAGACATAAAACTTTCCCGACAGTTGGCCTGGTCATGACCTTGCTACACCAGAATGAACCAAAAAGACACTTCTTGATAAGTCTGATTATTGTGCTGAACTAACTCCAATTTCTCTTATGTGCATCACACAATTGTTACTCTCTTTTTGCTTATTTGTTGATTACATGAACTTTCTTGCCTCTGTTGCTCATAATAAATTAACTTACAACCTTAAAATTGTCACTGGTTTTCTGTCACAAACAGCAGAACCAGAAATTATATAAAACATGTGGAGTTGTGTATTTGGCTGTTGTTTTCATACAACCTTGGTGTGTGTGATACCTAATGAAATGCCTTAAGCTTTGCTCTCGGGGGTTTAAGGGCACTACACACCTAACTTTATAAAAAAACTCATAGGTACAGATATTCAGAGCAGTTACGCATGGCGTAACTCAGTTGCACTGCTGCAAGTGCGAACTTGCGCCAAGGAGCCATATTCAGCATGCGCCATTGCGCAGCACAAAAGCCATTGTGCCAATGTGCAACTATAATAAATGCAGGCGCAAGTGCAGGGGGCGTTCCCATGAATATTTATTTATTTTTATTTATTTTATTTAGTTTTTGTTGGCCGGGTAAGTGCACTAGACAAATCCTGCCTATTTGCAGGCATGACCCGGAGGAGGGGGATACAGATGAATGCGAACTGACTTTGAACGAGATTAAGCAGTTGGTGATATTTTAGTGAAGGAGGGAAATTTGGCCAGGACACCCTGGAAATTCCCCTACTCTTTTTGATAAGTGCCATGGGATCTTTAACATCCACCTGAACTACCACCAATCCAGGCAGATGGGACCTCGGTTTAACGTCTCATCCAAAAGATGGCACCTCAGAAGTGCAACACCCCTCTCATGTTGCACCACAGTGTCAGTACTGGGATATTAACCCAAGTGCCAGATGTGGGAACTGAACCCACAGCCCTCTGATCTCCTGGCCTCAGAGGCTAGTGTGCTACCTACTGAACCACTGACTCTGACAATATCCAGTGCAGTGGCATATTCAACCATGAAACCATGACGCAAGTGTGGAGCAAATCAAAGTTGCTCTGAGCAGACTTGTTCCTATAAATGCAGGGTGCAAACACATAGACAGCACTTCACTAGGGGTGAGAATGAGAGGAAGTGACAGACAGAGATAGACAGACAGACAGACAGACAAACCAAGGCAGACACAGTGGGAGAGGGACAGAGGTGGCATTGGAGAGGGAGAAAAGGGCAGAGATAGTGAGTGAAAGAGAGAGAGACACACACACACACACACACACACACACACACACACACACTCACACACACACTGACAGGTAGTGCACCAGGGTGGCACACAGCCAGCAGCAGCCAACCACCCAGGGGGACATTGGACAGCAAGGGCCATAGACAGTGAACCCTTTATGATGGAGGCCATAATGAGCGGTGTGAGGGGTCAGGAGGAACAGCGACGTGGTCGGGGAAGGGCCCGTCGGTGGTATGCCCAATGCAGGTGGTACCATGCCTGCATCACCTTTGAGAATTATGGTGACACAGAGATTGTGGGCCAGTACCACCTGAACAAGGCCATTCTGAGGCAGCTCTGCAAGCTGTGCAGTGAGGAGATGCAGGCACCCACCAGATGGAGCTACGCCATGTCCATGGAGACGAAGGTGACAGCCGTCATGTGCCTGCTTGCCACGGGCACCTTCTGGAGACTAAAAGGGAACACCACAGGCATAACCCAGTTGGCCACGTCCTGCCTCCTCACACAGTTCCTCAATGCTCTGCTGCCACGTGCTTCAGAATTCATCCATTTCCCCAGCACACAGGCGGAACGTACGGCAACCATGCAGGAGATTCACAGGGTTGCACATATGCCTGGCGTGATTGGGGCCATTTACTGAACCCACATGGCTATCCACAAACCACCTGGCCCTGAGGGTGTCACATTCATTAACCGGAAGGGGAGCCCCAAAATAAACTGCCAGGTGGTGTGCAATGCCACGGGGTGCATCACCAATGTCTGCGCCACACACTCTAGGACTGCACATGATGCATTCATCTGGCACAGCTCTGTGCTGTGCCACAGGTTTGAATGTGGGGACATCCCCATGGGCCACCTAGTGGGTAAGTATGGCATGGGCAAGGGGCGATACGCATAGCAGACATTGGGATGGGGGAGGGCAGAGTGTGAATATTGGTGTGGGTGCCAGGAACAGGCAAGGGGCACAGCAGAGAATAGCAGAGGGCTAACCATGTCATTATTCACACAGAAGACAGTGCATATCCACTCAGGACCTGGATGCTTACCCCCTACTGGCACCCGTCATCCCCAGCAGAGGTACGCTACAATGAGGCATACGCCAGCATGTGCAACATGATTGAGCATGTCTTTGGCATGCTGAAAGCATGTTTCCATTGCCTAGACAGGTCAGGCGGTGCCCTACTGTACAGCTCCTTGAAAGCCTGTGGCCTGTTCCTGGCCTGTTGCATACTGCTCAACATGGCCATTGACCGTGGGATAGCTGTTGTGGCTGATGAGAGCACCAGTAGCGGGGACGATGGAGGCAATAGGCCAGGAGGTGGTGAACAGCCACCCCCCAGGTGGAGGGATCTCTGGCTGCTACAGCAGAAGTGAAGCCACCGAGACACCATTTCACAGGAGCACTATGCTGCACACAGGTAGGTGGTGCAATACACAAGCATGGGCCACACAAACAGGTACAGCTCACATGCAGAGGCATGCATGGCAATGGACATGCACACACAGAGCATGATGCAGGGGTAGGGGGGTCAGTGGCACCCAGTCACACAAAGCAACACACACACACACACACACCCACATACCCAGGCATTGGTATGTGGCATGGATCAGATGCATTGTACCGCTGCCCAGACACAACTGGTGCTAAACTGCTCTCATCACACCCAAGCCACATGATCCAGTGGCTGGGCAAGCATGCATACAGACAGCATGTGGTGCAACACACAGGCACCACACCAGGGGTAGACACACACACACACACACACACACACCACCCATGTGCGCGTAGGACAGCAGCTGCAGATTACGGTTAGGGTGGCCCACACATCAGGTCCACTGCATGGAACCATGGCCACCACAGCCATGGGGGTGGCCACACTGGGGCTGATTGGCAACCACAGGCTGCGCATCAGCCAAGGGGGGGTTGCAACAGCCCCCCAAGGGTTGAACTGTGGGACCACAACCATGTCTGCGCTGGGGTGTGCAGGAGCCCAAACAGGCCAGCCCTGGGTGTGCCTGGGATGCCTACATCAGAGCCCAGCATTGACTGTGATGGGGTCACCTAACACTGGGTTCATAGGGTGGACAGCACACTGTGGGGGGTCATCTGTGCTCAGCCATGCCCTGTGGCAGCCAGCAGTGCAAGACCATCCATGATCGCAGTGGCAATGCGATCCAGGGATGCAGTTTTGGCCTCCTGCATGCGCTGCATCCCTGCCAGGATCTGCACAGTGCCCCTCTCCTGCTACTCAGTTAACTGGTACACCTCCACATGCAGTGCATGCACTCCTGTGGCAAGCAGTACCTGTTGCTGAATGGACGCCCGCAACAGACAGGTGTGCTCAGCCAGCCAGTCAACATCCTAGGGCTCTTGGGCAGGACACCGATCCTCATGTGGTGACCAGCCCCCTCTCTGGTGGATGCTGCACAGTGGGGTCTGCAGGGGGAATGGGCATAGCAGGAGCACCAGCAGCGGACCCTGCATCTGGTTCCCCGGTGGCACCCACAGCCTGCTGCTGTCACACATCGGCCACTGTATGCCACCCAGTGCCTGTGCGGCCAAAGCACCACTGCCACAGGGCACAGCTGTGGCAGCACACACTGCTGCACCCACAGTGGTGGCAGACAGCTGTTCCGCCACTGGCAGAGTGCTGGGTGTGGTGTCTGTGTCAGCTGCCTGTAGGGGCAACACACACACAATATCACCCATTTGGTCCAGGAACTGCATGTAGTCCTCATCAGAGTCAGACCCCACCCTGATCTGTGTCTCCACGCACAGGACTCCAAGGCTGGCATCCTGGAGGAACATATCCAGGGCCTCATCTGACCCCAGATCAAGGTCATCTGCCTGCACCATGGTGCTGAGCTGCAGCCTGTCGGGCCCCTGGATCCCAGTGGAGGTGGAGGGCTGGCCCTCTGAGGCTGTACCAGCGTCCACAGATGCTGCCAGTGCCCCTTCATCTGCAAGGAGGCGTGCTGGTGCTGCAAGAGAAAAAAGGCATGTCAGTGCTGCAATGCCAGCATGTGCCCCCCTTCACTGCTGCTGCATGTGTCTTGCAGCATGGCATGCACGTGGGTGTGCACACATGCACATGACATGCATGACACCTGCATGCACACCAGCATTCCCTTGTACGCACCCTCCTTGCCACCAGCTGTGTGTGGCTGACATACTTATCATGCAGTGATGGGCTGCCACTGATCTGGACTCCACCACTAGGCACACCCTGCACCATGGTGCTGTGTATGGTGGCTGCCACCAACTCCTCCTGAGGCGTTAGCATTGGTGCATGCACTGGCCCCCCTCCAGTGGCAGTCTGGGCTACAGGGATGGCTGTCACCTTCTCTTTAATGTGCCTCTTGTCCATCCCCACCTTCCTCTTGCACTCCTGCGCTGACCGGCGGTGGGTGCCGTGCTGGTTGACGTATGCTGCCACCTCCTCCCATCCACCAGCCCTGGCCTGTTGTGTGTCGGTGGCATCACTTAATAGGGGCTCCCTGTCCAGGTAGGCCTCAAACAAGACATCTGTCTCTGAGTTTGTGAAATTGGGCCTGTGCTTCCATGCAGGCCCATGCTCCTCACCCTCCTCATGATCCGACATGTCACTGCCTGTGGACATGGACAGCACAGTGTGTCAGTAGCAGTATCTTCCTGGTCCATCCCATCCTGCAGTGCTGTCCACTCCCAGTGAGCTGCAGCAGCATGCACAACTTACCTCAAAAGGATACAATACCGGTCCATGGCCTGTGCTGTTCCGTGGTGCTTTTAAGGCACAACGCATACAAAGGAGGTTTGGCGCAACAGCAATGACATGCGAATGCACCCAGTGTGCCACACATTGGCTGATGAGCTCATTTGCATGTGATGTCTGAATATCACGATATTGCACCATGCGCAATGGGATTGTGCCATAGCAAGTTGCGATGGTGCAGTGCTCACGCATGCACAGTGCGCAGGCCCACAGGGCGCATGCACGTCACGGCATCATGGCAGCAATTGCACACCATGAGCAGACAGTGCAATGCAGTGGTATTGCACATGTTGTGCATGGGCCAGCTACGTGCATGGCTGTGCATGGGATGCCGTGCCCTATTCTGCATGTGCGCAATGCTGGTCAACCCCTGACCCCTTGGTCAGACCTCTGACCCTGTGACCCCACGTAGCCATGCCCATTCTGTGCATCTCTGGCACTGCACAATGTGTGTGTACTGCACATGATCCTGCACATTGTGTGGCAGGTGCATGGTGTGGACACTTGTGCCTCCAGCTGCCATTTTCATCCCTGAGATTGCAGTTGGTAACATGGTGCAGGGACGAGTTCGGCATGCACCAAACTGGACACAGGTGGAGCTGGTAAACCTGGTGGCCTGTGTCAAGCCCTATGCCCCCCAACTCTTTGGGCAGGTGCCCCTGCAGCAGGCCAGGGTCACTGTTTGGCAGGGGACTGCTGCCAGGCTGCAGCAGAGGACCAGGGTGGCCAAGACAGGGAAGCAATGTTGCCACCAGTATGGGGACCTCCTGTGGAGGGACCCAGAGCACCTGTGAAGGCTGCAGACATGCATCAGGTGAGGGGCTGTTCCACAGCCAGGTAAGTCATCCCATGTTGCATGAGTACCCTGGTGCTGTACTGTGGTGTTGGCTAGGCTGCCTGGCATGCCCTGCAGAGGGGTACACAGTCATCATGTGCATCATGGTCTGGCATTGCCAGCCGCCGCTTGTGTTGCGATGCAGCTATGCGGGACATGTCGGGCAAGGGCAGACACTGTACACAGGGGTGGGGTGGTGGTTGGCTGCTGTGGTTGATTCCTGATGTGTACCTGTCTTCTTTCCATTCCCAGGGCCTGAGGATCATCACTGGGCACAGGCAGCAGCTGCACAGCAGGCCAAGGCAGAGTGGGACTGGCACCGGTGGGGCCGCAGAGGGTAGGTAGGCACTGTCATGGTCCTTTGCATTATACATGGGGGGTGATGGGGGAGTGGATGTGGGCATGGCTGCCTGTGCCATGTGCCATGGCAGCTGTGTGTGTCGCACTGTGCATGATGCATGCCACTGTGGCGCATCCATTGGACACATGTGTCAGCTGTTGGTGGCTTGGGTATGTGCCCAGCTGCCACTGTTGTTGCTGTGATGCTGCCAGTGCACTGTGCCATGTGACTGTTATAGTGCAGTCGGGTGGCCATTGTGCGGTGGGGACCACCTTTGTGCAATGCAATTGTGTGCTGAGTTGCTGCTAGGCATTGGCCCACCCCCCTGTGGGTGGCCAGTATGGGACCTCCAGGGGTCTGTGTTCCCACTACCCATTGTGCACTGTGGGTGGGCATGGGTCCTTGGGACATTGCACTGATCACCTGTCCTGTCCCTTGTTATAGGTGTCCAGTGGCGGAGGCCTAGGCAGCCATTATATGGTCAGCTGCTCCGGTAGCTGATCCTCATCACCTCAACAACAATGGAGGCAGTGCTCCAGATCAGTTGTCTGCTTTTGGTGGAGAGGAGGTGGCTACTACTCCAAGGGGCAGCAGAACATGGTCACCATTAGTTTGGCTCCAGCTTTCCCGTTTCCCCTGCTGTAGCTCTCCCTACAGTCCCCATCCCACTGCACAGTCCCTGTTCCCTGTACCTCACTTTACTTATCCTTTCCCAACACCTTGTTTTTGTACATTGTTGTGTTCATTAATATATATATTTTGACTTACCTGCCTGTGTCAGTGTCTGCTTTGCAGGTGGCGTGAGGAGCCATGCTGCAGTGGCCCAGTGTCTGTCCCCGCGGTGTGCATGTGTAGGGGCACGTGTTGTGCTTCTGTGGTTCACTGCTGTGTGCTGTGGTGTGTCCTACTGTGGTGGTGTCCTTCCCCTTGGTCAGTGGCTGTGCTTTGGGGTACCCATGGGGCGGCTGCCGGGACTGTGTGGTGGGTGTGTGCATAGTGGTGGCACATGGCCATGGTCATTGGTCAGGTACTAGCCGCACACTGTGTTGGGGCCCCTGCTTGGCATTGTGCAGCCAGTCTCATGTGGTCTGCCATGCTACCTGCCTCCCGGCACATTCAGTGCCTACTGTGTGGACTTCCTGTGTGCCTGTGTGGCATGTGTGTGCTTGGCTGCGTGGTCCTGGGTGTTCCCTGCTATGGTCTGGGGGGCACGGCCAGCAGACTATGGGGGAGCTCCCTTGGTGGCCCGCCATTGGCTGTTGGCACCTTCTGTTGCCTGCTATCTGTGCCACTGTTGTGTTTTGGAAACAGGTGTCTGGGTGCCTGTGTGTGCCCTGCTGTGCCCTGCTGGTGGACGCTTCCTGTGGCCTGTCACTGTGCTTCCCTGAGTCTGTCCCTGGGTCTGTTCTCTGTGCCATACCCTTCTCTGTTGATCTGCTCCCACAGTTGTGCTGGAGCATCTCTTTCTGCACCGTGGCACAACTCTGATTGCGCCATGGCACAACTCTGTGCCATGGCATAACTGTGCCATATTCAGCTGGGTTGCGCTGGTGCAGCTCGGCCTGCACAACCTCTGAATATCACTCCTGTTGCACCATGGCACATCGGATTTGCTTTTCACCAAACTTTCACTGGGCTTTGGTGCATTTCTGAATATCTGGGCCCAAATGCACAACTCCTCATATAATAGTCTATATATCATTACTGGTCTTCATTTTTTCCTATAGAAAAAGCTGGTTATAGTTTGCCATCCTAACCAGCTGGCTATACTGGAAAACATGTGCCAGCTTTATCTATGAGAAAGTGTGAGCCACTACTGCCTTTGGAAAAATAAGTCTGTCACTCTCACAGCTTCTGTCAGTTTCAATCGAGCTTCTCTCTGCTTGAACTCCATCATCAAACAGGTCCAGCATGACTGACAAAAGAGAAGAATAGAGACATCCATAAGTCTAAGGGATCAATAAAATACATTCAAAATATTTCAGAGCAAATGATGAACTGGATACTTAACTGGGCAATTACCATCTTTAAGATCCTATCCTTCAAGCAATCTTCATCACCATGACAACCAGAGTGCTCCACAGAAAAAAAAGTTAAAACATTTTACATTTTTACAGACTGTTACAAGTAGTTTTTAAAAGTTTACAGTTCTGCACTGCTTTATGTTTTAGGCAAGCCTTTTAAACAACACTTTTGTTGCCAAATGAAGTTACCAAATGGACTTGTGAAATTGAGCTCACTGTGACAACGTAACTTCATACCTTTTACTTGCTGAGAAAAAAAAAGTGCCACAAAATGTTACAATTCAAACCTAATTAAATGTTCAAAAAATTAACTAGTAAATGTCCTTTCCTGTAATAAAACTTGTCCTAATTAAATACAGTTGCAATGACCTTCCTTCGGGCTGTTCCTCCACCTCCATCCACATGTATACAGATGACACACTGTCCTGTATACCTCTGGTCATTCTCCCATTGATGTTGCATCCAGATTACAACACAACTTTGTAGAGGTTCAGCACTGGCTATGCTCAAATCAACTATTCCTAAATGCCAAGAAGACTGTCTCCATGACCTTTGGCACAAGGCAGAGATTTTCTCTCGGTTCCCCTCACTTCCCGCCTTCCACACCCTAGACGGGACAATCCTGGAGGCCACCTCCTCCTTTAGAAACCTTGGGGTTTGGCTTGACCAACGCCTCAACTTTTCTGGACATATGGACGCCATCCTTAAAAAAATGCATCCCAAGTTAGGTGCCCTGTACATGAACAGGAGTTGCATTCCTTTATCTGCCAGGTGTGTATTAGTCCAGAAAATGATTCTCCCAATTTTTTTTTCTTTTTTTTGCTTCTCCACTACCCCAGAGCAGCCATTACTTTGGGCCATCAAGACCCCACCACCATCACAAATGCCCCATCACCATCCCCCACCCCACCAATGCCGTGACTTGGGTAGCCCGATGTAACCCATCGTTGAGTGGGAAATTCCTTGGTGGGCCCTACCAGGGGAGGAGAAACACCTGAAGGCATCTAAGTACACATCCCAGACATGGGGGGAAGGGGATTGGCATGGACACTTCCAGGCTACTGTGGCAATGAGGACCAGTGACCATCATCTTGGACAGCTGAAGGGGATTTTCTGCTTTTATCCCTACCTGCCTGTCCCTCACTGACAACGGGCTGGCCGCAGCCATGACCTGGGGGTGGGAGCATTCAGAGGCATTTTGAGGCCTCACACCACCAAGAACACCACCCCAAGCCACCCCCAGCGGCTGACAGACAGCGATCCAAGGCCCTCCCATTCCCCTGGGAGGGAAGCATCAGAGGGACACTCTGAACTCTCTCCTCAATGGATCTTCTCAATTTTTGACTATGGCGATGTAGTCTATAGTACCACTCCCAAGACTTCGTTAACCAGACTGGACTTCCTCTTCCACTCCTTCTGTTGCTTTGCCCTGCACCCGCCTCCCACACTCACCACTGTACTCTTTACCAATCTCTTTCATTCCCCTCTCTTGATGACAGGCATCATTCCCACTGTGCTAAATTTCTATTCAGATTCTGGTTTGGCTCTCTTCTCTCCTACCTCTCCTCCTCTCTATCTCCCCCCCCATCTCCCTTAGATCCTATGACACTCGGACCCTGGTAGTCCACTACAGATCCTCCTCTGTTGGTCAGGCTGCTTTCTCTCACCATTTCCCCAAACTGTGGAACACTTTCCCCCCACCCATCCACCATGCCTCTTCCCCTTTTGCCATCTCTTCCCTTCTACACAACTTTTTTTCTCCTACTCGCAATTGCCCTTAATCACACCCACTTACATTATTTCCTCTCTATTTCAATCCTCTGCTGCACCTCCCTCTCCTACTGACTGGTACCTCCCACCAAATGACATGTCCGTGATGATGCGTCGACTCTGGTAATGTCATTCATGAGCACTGTACTCCAAGTGTACTCCAGCACCATTAGGGCAGTCCCAGAACCCAAGTTAGAACTGTAACTACTAACCAACTAGCACTACTCTCAATTATATATGTAACTACATTATGCTCAGTTATGTATTGGGTGTACAGCTGCAATTCCTCTTGTTATTTACTAGTTGACACCCGAACTGCGTTAGTGACTTCTCTTTCCATACACTGCATACAGAAAATGTGATTATTACAGTATTGTCATCAGACTCACTACCTTATTTTGCTTTCCCTGTTTTCAGTATGCTGCCTCTGCAGATAACAGTTAAAATGTGTCAAGCACTTACAAACTGTTAAATTCTTACTGTATTATTGTACTACTACTTGGAAATCTGAAAGTTATTTTAAGTATGTCTCATGTTTCCCCTCCCCTTTCACCCAGGATGCACCTTGAAACAAGCAGTTGTTGCTCAGTGTGCCTTTCCTGATGAAACTTTTTAATAAATAAAATAAATAAATAAGTTAACAGTAATCTATTCTGTTTTAAAAGTCTTTATAGATGTAACCCCTGGGTGGCGCTCTCCCCAGTGTTACACCTCTGCCCACTACTTACAAGCTAGGCTGAGGGGGTTTGGGTTCATTAATTAACAACCATACTCTTTAACCTTTACACAGTGCCTCCACTCAGGGTGCTTTACGTGGATAAGATGGTAATAGGTGTAGCCCTCCTGAGATGCTACGCCACCCACAATGGCCTTTAACCTTCCCCAGACATGCCCCAATAAACATTTCACCACATTTCAATACTTCACATTTAAAGGCTCTCTCTAATAATATGCTCAGACCAAATATTTCAATGACAATAACAAGAGACGTATTTGGGGGACAAGGAATTAGGAAAGGGGATGTGGAGTAGAGGGTATTTGATTACTACATACACATGTACAGTTTTAATTGGGTGCTTTGCTGGTGAAGCCTCCAGCTGGGTGGCTACACACTAATAGACTACAAGTAATCACATTTCTCAATTCGACCCATGATACCCAGAGTCCTTGCTACCTGGCTGCTGACTAATCAGATGTTACATAAATGATTAGCATTATTGCTCACACTGGTACCAGTGCCAGACACAGCAGAAATCCCACAATCTCATACCATACTGGAATCCCAGATATCAGAGTCCAAGATGTTGCAGGCCTGGTGGATGCTGCAGCTGGTTGAGGTGGCCAGCTTTTGATTCAAAGGGAGGGGCAAACTTGGAGAATGATCCCTACAATGGCTATAGATGCTATGTACAATGAAGGCAGGGATTGCCCTGCATTTTAGCAGAAATGGCAGGCATTGACCCTGCCAGTCAAAGAAAAGCAGGGATTGCCCTGCACATTAACGATGACAGGGATTGCCCTGCACATTAACGATGTCAGGGATTGCCCTGCACATTAACGATGTCAGGGATTGCCCTGCACATTAACGATGACAGGGATTGCCCTGCACTTGCAGACTTCTGAACATTGCAGGACAAGCTACTTGTATTTAACATCCTGAACATACAACACAATCTCTGATAGTCCCATCCAATATAGTTGGAGAGTGATACTTTTATCAAGCATCCAAGATTTCTTTGAAACAAGGTCACATCCAGTACATTTACACACCAAAAAGACATCCATCCAGTATAAGTAGACAGCGACACTTTTATTAAGCATCCAATATTCAGTTACATGGAGTCACATCCAGCACATCTAAATACCAAAGGCAATACTCATAGGCAAAGTCTCATCCAGCACATCTAAACATTTTACGCTTATTGCAAGCGCTCTTAGATGAAATCCAGGTAAGACAGAGTTAAATTCTCTTCAGAACAACTCAGACACAATATGCTGTAGGGCCTCCAGTCCCATGAAGTATCAAACGTGGATTAGCCAACAGCTCCATGAAGGCAGGATTCTAACCCATTTCTTCAACAACTTGCAACATATTTATATGATTCACTAGCCAGGCATCTTACTGCACCTGCGATTTAGCCAATTGGGCCACAGACAAGATGCATCCATCCTAACTTTTATTAGAGAGTCTCTGTAGGGACTTTTCATCCCAGACTGATAACTCAGAGGACTTATCACATAGCAAGAACTATCTGGAGCTGGGCTTGAGGCCCCCAAGATCACTTGTACAGCTTCTTCCTTGCACCAGGGGGGTACGAGGATACTCACTCAGGTCCTCCATGGGTCTCATCCACAATCAAAGGCATCCTGAAGTCTCTTTAGCTCTCTCACCACTGAGGCATGGCAGATGTTCTTCTTTCCACATCTTCCCTGATGTGGGAGGGAGGAAGGCTAGCCTCTGGAGGACATTCCTGGCAACCTCCAGACTAGCTGTTGCAGAAACTATTTACTTTAACTTTTAAACTGGATAAAAAAATAACAAGCACCCCCTGATGACTGAAGGGGCCTAGCTAAGTGGCCCTGGCCTGGTGGCATGGCTGGGGCCTGAGCCCCCACCCTTGTGGGGGGCTCCCAACAGGTTGGAGCCTCCACTCCTTCTTCTCACTCTCTCGAATCTGGCAAAATGCTGGCAGACACTGTCTCTTATAGGGCTCCTAGTATGACTCCTGATTGGCAGCAGAGATGGGGTGGCAGGTCTCTAAATGGCTGAGGGACCTGTCAATCAGAACACTTGGGGCACAATTGGGTTGTAGATTTGGCACCTAAAATAATGTCCCTGTAAGTCCCCATGAGCACTTGAGTGGTTACCCATGAGGTGTAGTGAATGTCCAGAAAAGTCCTGGCATTTTATTCCTGGCTCCTGTTTGGCTGTAGCTACTGGCAATGGCTGCTTAACCCACTGTCCCTTACAGCAGATCTGATACAGTCCTGAAAAATGTGCTGGTGCAGCCAGATGGAAATAATTATTTGCCCCAAGCGCCCCAGAGTTTAGCAGTCCAGATGCTGTACTTGCAGTTGCTGCACAGATGAAGAAGGTGGCTTCTTGGGTTTTCCTGTCACTAATGCACTTATGCAAGCTTCCCCTGCAGCAGCTGACAGGTTGACACATAAAGTTCACAAATACTGGTTAATCCAGGGAAAAGCATCTATTTTAATTTAAAAACACTCCCCCCCCCCACACACACAGTCAATTTCCAATATGAAGCAACAAGTTCCATTATTTAAAACATTTAAATTCTGTACTTTTTGGCCGAAGCCATTTAAGGCTACCCTGGAGGCAGCCAGACCCAAGTTATTTATTATTTAGATGACCAGGGCCCTGCTCAGCCATATTGGCTATGAGCCCCAGTCAAACTCACTTAATTAGCATGGAAGCAGAATCCCCAGCAGGCTGTCCATGGTCACCAGGTCCCAATTAGGTAGGAGGGATCCTGGGAATCATGGCACAGTCCCCGAGGTGACCACAAGCCACATGGCTCCACATCAAAGAAGCTTTGCATGCCAGTGTGATTCCCATTGCCCTGGAGGCAGCACTTTCAAAGTGGGAGCTCTTGGTCAGCATTTCAAGCCCCGAGGGGCTGGATATTTGAGTCAGGCAGCATGGAAAGGCATTGGAGGAGCAAACAGACCTGGGGGACTAAAAAACAATGGAAGGCCAGAATGGGAGAAGCCCGGGAGACAGTGGAAGAAGAACAGAGGAGCAGGGCTAAGGTAACCCTAGATTGTCATTTTAGGAATCCCCATTTGCAAGGGCGTTACATAGTGTTACACTAAGACAATAACAATCCTAGTGGT
Organism: Neoceratodus forsteri; assembly: GCA_016271365.2. NCBI lineage: Eukaryota > Metazoa > Chordata > Ceratodontiformes > Ceratodontidae > Neoceratodus > Neoceratodus forsteri. The sequence continues at coordinate 94,324,355 of CM028136.1, forward strand.
GAAAAAATGAAGATCAGTAATGATATAAAATAAGGAATCAGTAGGAGGTCAAAACTCTAATTTTATACACACCCTGGGTGTAAGATGCCTTAATAAACCCCTCAAACTTCACTCTCAGGGTTTATGAGGCATTCCACAACATATGTGTGTGTGTGTGTGTGTGTTTGTGTGTGTGTGTGTGTGTGTGTGTGTGTGTGCGTGTGGTGTGTGTGTGTGTGTGTGTGTGTGTGCAAAATTCTCATTATAACCACATATCCATCAGTATTCTCTATGCAATGTACAGCAGCTACTCTGCTGTGGAAACTGGCCCTTCTTCTATGCTCCTGGAAAGTATGGTAGATGCTTCGGCTAAAGGAAACTGCCCATATGTGCATTCCTTTCAGTGACCCAGAGAGACTCAGACTTAATTGTCCTTGGAATTATGAGTAATGAAAAGAAGAAAGCAGGTATGTCTAGTTATATAGGGAGGAGCTTGAGTATGTGAGTCTACACTTTTTAATGTATTGATTTAATTTATTTTTATTTTATTTAAGATTTGTTGATTGAGTAGCCCCAAGAGCATAAGATGCCCATTTTCAAGGAGCACCTGAGAGCTAACCAAAAAAGTACATAAATATCACAAAGCATCAGAATTGTTGCACATATGTCATGAGAGAGTGTCATACAATGTTGTTTTAGCTATTTCTGAAAGAACAACTGACGTCTTGAGAAGAACTTTGAAAAACATATTATTTGCACTCAAAGTGGCTTATATTTCTTAATTGCTCCATTTTCTTATCCACATTATTTATCAGTGAGGTCATATGCATGAAAACAGAATAGTTGTACTTTGAGGGTTCATCACTTCCTATTGCTTCTTCTCAACCTGATGTCATAATACTCTGCTTGTGACACCACAGTTATTCAAATGGCAACAGACTATTATATCACAACAGAGCATTATAATTTCAAGCAGGGACTCACCTATGGCAGTAGATTGACTCTGATGGATAAAGATCTTGTTTTTGTGGGAATTTCTTCAGTAATAAATAATAGAGAGGAGATATCTATAGAAGATACATAAAATACAATCTGAATTGTGTCTAAATATTATGTTTTCCAAAGTTTTTCCAAAGGTGTCAGCTGCTCTTTAAATACAAGCATGGAACTATCAGATAAAGAGTCAGCAGAGCATTCCATAACTTGATGAAATGAAATGAAACAAGAAAAATCTCTGTCCTAAGGATGTGTTGTAAAAAGAAGGGCATAAAAAATTTGTTTTTACTGATCTAGTAAGACGTTGATTAGAGCTTTCATAAATATCAGACCTGAAAGAATATTGTACCGTAGAATTATAAAACATTTTAAATGTTATTAGACAGTAATGATTGATTAGTTGTTTGAAAGATAACCATTCCAAGTTACTATACAAGACAAAGTGACAAGTTAAATCATGAGCGTAACCAGCAAAATGACAAACTGAATGGTATAAAACATTTGATTGCTTGCTTAATTAATTGATTGATTGACACATTTAGGCCAGGAGAGTACACGGAGCATAGTTCAATTATTAGTGTGACCTGGGGGGGAGGAAATGGTTACAGAGAGATGCAGGGAAAAAGCAAAAAAGGCATTGTATAGCATTAAATGCAGTACTAATACGTATGCACAGGTATGGTGCCAAAAGATCTTACAGAACAATAATTGAAAGAAAAATATTAAAAACAATTAATTACATGAGGCAATGTATAGTGCTGGGTTATATTTTTATTATGCTGTAAAAATTGAGCAAAATTACCAATGATGCATTCACACAATTTTCATGCAATTGCACCAATATCTGGTGTAATTCTACTAATTTTGTTTCTTCACATGGTGCCACTTTTTACCAAATAGTGCATTTTCAAAGCATGAGTTCTTACAAATGTGTACTTTCAGCAGACAGTGCCTTTTTTCCAAACTGCGCATTTAATGTGATGTTTTCAAAATGTGCAGTTTCAATCATTATAGCCTGTTTTACGCACACTGCTCTCATTTGAGAAACTGCACAAAATTACTCAAGATATCACGAAAAGTGTACAGAACAGATTCGTCAAGTTTTGACCAGATATACTCATGACTGTATGGATTGTATTGAGGACTGTAGAGATAAAATATAGAATGGCATGCTCATGGAAAAGGAAATAGGCCTTCTACTCACTACTATAGTATACTGTAATTAAATTATATATTTAGATTCTATCTAAGCTATAGTCTGAAAGCCACATTGTAAATGCCACAACAAGCAATTCACAAGCATGTTAAGTGCACTTGTCTTTCACTGGCATTGTACCATAAAATAAGATTGCCTAGAAACATTCTTGGGTCTACCTGCCACGAGAAAGCTCAGTGGAGTGAAACGTCAGTAGTCCAGTTATATGGAATCTACATAAAAAATGCAGTTATACTATTGTGCTGAGCTAGAATAAGCAGACTGTTTCTTTAGAAACATGGAAACATAGAAATCTGTCGGCAGAAAAGGAGCCCATCAGCCCATCCAAGGGTGATGGAAGATGATAAAAGCTGAGGGGGTTGAGAATCAAAAGAGCACTTATGAGAGTACAAAGGGCACTTTATCTATACTAGTTTTTGCCATACAGAAATAAAAAGTGGAGTAGCTACCACGCCTTTCACTCCCCCCAGTTCCAGCACCTATAGGCCCATCCAGTCTGTCCTATTCCCTTCCCATAGGTAGTCCTCCCGCCTTACACCCCACCCCTCTGCCCCATCCCCCCCAGTGTGGATTCCAGCCCCTTTTTTCCCATCAGGGCACTTATGTTTACCATTCTTGTTTAAACCCATGTACTTACCACATGCTCTCTTGAACTCCCCCACTGTTTTTGCCTCCACTTCCCCCTACAGAAGCCTATTCCAGGGTACCACCACCACCCTTTCTGTAAAGTAGTGCCCTCTCCTATCACCTCTGAATTTTCCACCCTCCAGCTTTAAGCTGTGTCCCTTAGTTTTCAGATGTTCTTTCATCTTGAAGATACTCCTTACCTCACCTTGTTTGCTCCCTTCAGGAACTTAAAGTTTCAATCATATCCCCCCCCCCTTGCCCTCCTTGTTTCCAGGGGATACAGGTCTAACTCCTCCTTCCTCTCTTTCTAGGTCCTCCAATGCATGCCATGCACCATTTTGGTTGCCCTCCTTTGGACTCTCTCCACCCTGTCTATATCCCTTTGTAGGTGAGGTCTCCAGAACTGTACCCCATACTCCAGGTGAGGACAAACAATGGACCTGTATAGGGGCATTATCACTGCCCTCCTCCTACTTGTAATACCCTCCCTATGCATGCCAGCATTCCATGTTTACCTTTCCAACCACTTTGTTGTATTGGTTAGTCTCCTTTAGGTTGTTCAAAATGATAATTCCCAGATTCCTCTCCTGCTCCATTACCAAAACATCCTGTCCTCCCAGTGTGTACTGTATGTGGTTTTTGGGTTCTTATGCCCTATTTGCAATATTTTTCACATTTTTGTATTAAACCTCAGTTGCCAACTATCTGACTACTCCTCCATCTTTATCAGGTCTTTTCCCATTCCCCCCCCCGGTGTGTCCACCCTATTGCAGCTCTTTGTATCATCCACAAATAGGCACTCCTTCCCATTTAGCCCATCTACAATATCCTCAATATAAATGTTGAAGAGTATCAACCCCAATATTGACCCCTGGGGTACCTCACTTGTCACCCTTGCCTCCCTGGAGTGAACCCCATTTAAAACCACCCTTTGACCTCTGTCATCAAGCCAGTTTTCCACCCAATTTGTTATTTTTTCTGTACCCCTAAATTGCCCATCTGTCTCACCAGTCTCCTGTGAGGGACAGTGTCAAAGGTCTTGCTAAAATCCACATAGGTCACATCCACAACCCTTCCCCGATCACTCACCCTCATCACCCAGTCAAAGAAATTGATCAGGTTTGTCTGGCATGCCCTTCCCACCATGAACCTGTGCTGTCTGTCATCCTGTAGACCACTCTCTGCAAGGTAATTTACTATCCTTTATTTTAGGAGTGCCTCCATAATCTTACCTATTACTGAGGTAAGACTGACTGATCCATAGTTACTCAGCTCCTCTTTTCCTCCGCTCTTGTGCAGTGGCACCACATTTGCCTTTTTCTAGTCTTCTGGAACCCTCCCTGTGTCCAATGATAGATTAAACAGCTTCATTAGTAGAGCTGCCAGTTGTTCCCTAAGTTCTCAGAGCACCCTGGGGTGTAGGACATCTGAACCAATTGTCTTATCCACCCTTGAGTTACCCAGTTGGTCGCATACCCTGCTCTCCTTGAACAGGCTGTTGTCCACTTCCCTCCCCCCGTGCCCCTCCCCTGCAACTCTGGTCCTTTTCCCTCCCTTTCAACCATGAAAACTGAGCAGAAGTACCTGTTTAGCAAGTCTGCTTTGCCCAAGTCCCTCTGTATCAAAGCTCCCCCCTCCCCTTTTAGCCTCATTAATCCCTGCTTGTTCTTTCTTCTTTCACTGATGTATCTGAAGAACTTTTTGTCTCCTTTGCTGGCCTTTCTTGCTATCCTCATTTCTGTATCTGCTCTCGCCCTCCTGATTGTCTGCCCTGCAGAGGGAATCTTGCTTTCAGAGCAAGCCGCTGACTAAAAAAGCTACATCATTTCTTACTGATAAATCACTCCTATCTCAACAGCAGTCAGTGCCTGTTGGGATTAAGCAAACAGATACTTTATTAGAAGCAGGGGGTCACATCTGAGTAAAATAAAAGGAAGAAAGTCACTGCGTGTTTCTCTGTTTCTCTGTTTGGGGAAGGGGGCTGTATCAACTTAGTCTGCTAAATCAGAAGCAGAGCAAAGTAGTTAATTAAGGGGGTGGCTTGAACAGTAGAAAAGCTGCTGTCTCCAATTACAGCATCCTGCTGCTAGTTTCTGGCAGAGGGAATCTTGTTTTCAGAGCAAGCAGCTGACTAAAACAGCTACAGAATGTCTTACTAATCACCCTGCTTCCCACCCCTCCACCCTCCCACGCTAAGCCAGTTCTACTTTTATAGTCACTGGATTTAACTGACAACAGGAACTTCCTGTTTGGCAATAGGAAGGGAAGGATCACTGAGACACATTAGTTTAATCAACCTTGAAGGGAAAAGAAAAATAGCTTTCTGCCCCCCCCCCCCACAGCTGCTCGAGGTCTGAGTCCAAGCAAGGAGGAAGGAGACTACTGAAGACTACAGGAAGTTCCTGTCCCAGAACAGGAAGGGCAAGAGTTATAAGGGAACATAGGCAGTAGGAAAGTAGGTGGAAAAATACATAGAGGGAGGAGAGAGTAAGCATAAAAAGCAACAGGAGAGAGGACACAAAATAAGTCATAATGAGAGTGGTGCAGTGCAATGGCTGTGGGGTAGCAGTGTTCATTCTGGATTCTGGAGTCGTGATTCTGCCCTATTTGCAGGCATCTTTCTGGTCCAAGGGAGGAGGTTGCCCATCTCCAGGCTGACCTGGTTAGGATTAGTGAAACCTCTTCCCCCACCCAGGGACCACTAGGACCACTGCCGCTACCTCAGAGGCTGCAAAAAAAGAGGAATGATTGGACCAAGGTGGGCTCAGGGAGGGAGAGGGTGGTGGAACAGAGGTGCATCCTTCCAGCTGTACCTCTCCACAATTTATATGCTGTTCTGGTAAAGAGTGGTTCCTCTATGGAGGCACCTGTAGTGGAGACCAAGAAGGATGCTGGAAACCTCCACAAAAGAGACCCACAGGAGGGTGGCATGAGACCCCACAGGGGAAGAAAACAACTCCTGGTGGGGGACTCAGTTATTAGGGGAGTAGAAGTGGGGGAGGAAGGGCAGAGGGAGGTAAGGTGCCTGCCTCGTGCCATGGCTCGGAGGGACAGAGAGCGTATCCTCAGGATTGCGGGAACAGCTGCATGAGGTAGGGAGCTGGATGTCATTGTCCACTTAGGGACAAATGACCTGGCTTGAAATGGGATCACAGCAGTGCAAGAGGAGTTTGTAGAGTTTGGGAGGGGCCTTAGACAAGTAGCATGTAAGGTAACCTTCTCAGAGGTGCTGCCAAGGATGATGCTAGATCCTGTATGTTATTGGGTGTGTGTGTGCATCAGCTCATCATAGAAAAGGAGTATTGTTTAGCTGTTTGCACCACAAGTACCTTGTGCATGGTTCGTTTGCAAAGAAATGATGCTAGAGTACTCTGCACCATGGGATTCAATAAATGGTTGAAAAACTGGTGTGGAGCTCAAAGTTTGGGCTTCATTGGGGACTGGGAAGTCACCTGGAAGTATGCAGGCCTATACTGGTATGATGGTCTGCATTTGACCGGGGGGGAACCAGGATCCTAGGTGATAGGTTTAAATGCTTCATTGGTAAGCATTTAAACTAGCCAAGGGGGGAGGCACTGAAAAGGAGCAGGGAAATCCCAGCCTCACCCCACAAAACATAGTAATTAGCAAGGTAAATACCAAGGTAGAGAAGTTATTCAGGAGCAGGACAGGGATAAATGCGAAAAAAGGTAATGGCAGTAAGGACAGAGATGGGGCTAAAAGGGGTAAGGCCATCAAAAAATGGAGGGTGATGAGTACCAATGCCCATAGTCTGTGTAACAAGCTCCCTGAACTAGTGGCCTTGATGAAAGAGGGATGCCTGGATATTGTGGCAGTCACTGAAACATGGTATACAGACAACCATGACTGGGATGTCAACATACCAGGATACACAATCTACAGGAGGGACAGGGTGGGTAAAAGAGGAGGAGAAGTAGCTCTCTATGTAAGGGAAGAGATTAAAGCAACAGAACTAAAGAGTAAACATGAGGTAGATGAGTCACCCTTGAGACAGAAAATGGCACCACAATCCACATGGGAGTTGTGTATAGACCCCCATTTCAGGGGAAAGGAATGGACAACAAAATGATAGAAGGCATTCTTAAAATGGCAGGAAAAAGGGGATATATTGTTAATGGGGGACCTGAATATGCCAGATGTTAACTGCAGCACCTTTGCTGCAGGCATATCCAGGAGCAGGGCCATTCTTGATGCACTACAAGGGGCATGCCTCAGACAGCTAGTGTTGGAACCCACTCAGGAGGGAGCAATCTTAGACCTGGTACTCTCAAATGGGGACGGAGAAAGGATCTCAGATTTAGAAGTGGGTAGCCATCTGGGAACAAGCGACCACCAAACAGTGTGGTTCACAATAAACACAGCCATAGAGTCAAGCCATACAAAAGCAAGAGTATTGGACTTCAGGAGGGCTGACTTTGGGAAAATGAAAGAGTGCCTCAGAAAATAGGCAAGAAGGAGGGGTGGAAGAACAATAGGGAATAATCAAAACAGCCATCACAGAGGCAACAAGCCTTTGCATGAAGCAAATCAGTAAAACAAAATGAAGGAAAAACTATGGTTCTCAAAAGAGAAGGTTAAGGAGCAAAGGATAATATTCAGGTAATATAAGGAAACACAGAAGGAGCAGGACAGAGAACTTTATCAGTTAAAGCAGAAGGAGGCAAGGAAGGCAATCAGAATAGCAAAGACCCAAACCGAGGAAAAGATAACCAATTTTATTATGAAGGAGGATAAAACCTTTCATAGGTACATTAGGAAGTGAAGAAAGACCAAGGGAGGGATATAGAGACTTAATAAATGGGAAGGAATGTGGACAGAGGGTGACAGTGAAAAAGTAGGGATATTGAACAAATATTTCTGCTCAGTATTCACAACAGAAGAGGAGGGGGAGGAACGTAAACCAAACAAGAGAAACACTCTGGATGGGGGGTTGGGGGGTGGATACCAGTTCATTCATAGAAGAAAGGGTTTTGAAAGAACTCTTGAAACTGAGAGTGGACAAAGCAATGGGGCCTGATGGGATTCGCCCCAGAATTCTAAAAGTACTAAGGGTAGAACTAGTGACACCACTGACTACTCTCTTTAACAAATCATGGGGGGATGTGGAGGTACCTGAGGACTAGAGGAGGGTGGATGTGATTCCACGTCACAAAAGTGGGAGCAGGGCAGAGGCAGGAAACTACAGACCAGTTAGTTTGACTTCAGTGGTAGGGAAAATTATGGAATCACTTCTGAAGGAAAGAATTGTTGAGTACCTAGAGGCCAGCGGGGCACAGGACCCAAGGCAGCATGGATTCACAGCAGGAAGGTCATATCAGATGAATCTAATAGATTTCTTTGACTGGGTGACCAAAGTAGTAGATCAGGGAGGAGCTGTGGATATGGTCTACCTAGATTTTAGCAAGGCATTTGACACAATGCCACACAAAAGATTAATGTACAAGTTAGCCAGCCTTGGAGTGGGTTCCAAGGTGGTAGCCTGAATAAAAAATTGGCTGGACAACAGGATGCAAAGGGTAATAGTAAACGGAGTTCACAGTGAAGAAAGGAGGGTAACTAGCAGGGTAACACAAGGTTCAGTACTGGGACCGGTCCTCTTTAATGTCTTTATAAGTGACATTGGAGAGCACCCTGGAAGGAAAAGTATGTCTCTTTGCAGACGACACAAAGATCTGCAACAGGGTTGATACACAAGGTGGGGTGGAAAGGATGAAAAGGGACTTGGCAAGGTAGGAGGAATGGTCAAATGTATGGCAGCTCAAATTCAATGTAAAGAAGTGCAAGGTAATGCGCCTGGGAAACAAAAACCCAGGGGAAGAGTACACAATTGGGGGTGAGATACTAACAACAATAAAAATTGAAAGGGACCTGGGAGTAATTATATCAGATGACCTTAAGGTGGGCAAGCAATGTGAGTACACAGTAAAGAGGGCTGGGGGGATACTGGTATGCATAGTGAGAGGCATCAACAGTAGAAAACAGGAAACTGTTATCCCTCTGTACAGACAGTTGGTGAGACCCCATCTGGAGTACTGCATGCAGTTCTGGAGACCACATCTTCACAAAGACATAGACAGAGTGGAGGCTGTTCCAAGGAGGGAACACAAAATGATGCAGGGTCTGCACCAGAAGACATATAAAGAGAGAGACTAAAGCAGCTTATAAAATGGGGAAAGGATTTCAAGCAATCTGATTGGTTGTTAGCCATGCATTAGATGTGTCTAATGCACAGCTAAAACTAGAACCCTCATTTAGAATACACAGGCCCATTTTATAAGCACAATAAGCCACTCCGGGGATGTGCATTAGACAGTTCTAATGCATGGCTAGGGGACTGGATGCACTCGGCCTGTGGCCTCGTGCCTCACTACGTCCCCCTAGCCATGCATTAGAACTGTCTAATGCACACCACCATCATGTCTTATTGCTTACTTAATATGTATACCCTCGAGGAAAGGAGGGAGAGGGGGGACATGATAGAAACGTTTAAGTACCTCAAGGGAATTAACAAAGTCCAAGAGGGTAGCATCTTTCAGAAAAAGAGATGTGCAAGAACAAGGGGGCACAATTTGAAGAAAGAGGAGAGACAGCTCAGAGGTAAAGTTAGAAAGTATTTTTTCACAGACAGGGTTGTGGATGCATGGAACAGCCTTCCTGAGGAAGTTGTGGAGTCAAGAACAGTGGGAGAATTCAAGAATGCATGGGAAAGACACATTGCAGTTCTAGTGGGGGATAGGAGGAAGTAAGCTGCTGGTTAACTAGAATCTGCAGCTTATCCATCAGGTAGGGAAATGGGCAGACTAGGTGGGTCAAGCAGTCCATATCTGCCATCAAATTCTATGTTTTTATGTTTCTATGTTACTCTTAGCTTTTCCCTGTATACCTCCCTGTCCTCCTTTCCTTATTTTCTTTTATATGTCATGAAAGTCCTCTTGTTTTCCCCTATTGCTCTTGCCACCTCTCTTGAGAACCAAAGCAACCTCCTTCCTCATTTGCTCCTGGCCACCTTCCTAATGCACTGATCAGTGGCACTCAAAGTTTCCCCCTTTACTGCCCCCCACAGTTCTTCCATGCCACCCAGCTTTTCCTTGCCTTTCATGTTGCCCCTGAAAAGCTCCCTCATTCTATTGAAATCCACCTTCTGGAAATCCAGTATCCTAGTGGTGGCTCGACTCACTTCCATCCCCATCCTAAGCCTGAACCTAATTGCTTTGTGGTCACTTGCCCCTAGATTGTCCCCCACCGGGACCTCAGCTACACTGTGCCCATTTATCAATATTAGGTCCAGTGTTGCCCCGCTCCTAGCAGGTTCCCTAACCAGTTGTTGTAGGGGTGCTTCTTGTAGGGATTCCAGTAACTACATACTCTTTGCTAATGTTGCTGTTAGGATGTCCCAGTCCACATCAGGGAGGTTAAAATCCCCTACCAGTATTAGTGCCACCTTGCTTGACATCCCTTGTACCTCCTTCATTCACTCCTTATCCTCTTCCTTCCCTGATTTGGTGGCCTGCATACCACTCCCAGTCATATTGCCTCTCCAGTCCGCTTGACCAGCGTGACCCAGAGGACCTCCACCAATCCCAGTCTCACTTGCTCTACTGTCGCCTTTATCCCATCCTTAACTTAAGGTGCCACCTCCCATTTTTCCCCATCCTGTCCCTTCTAAAAAGGCTATAACCTGGGATAACCACTTCCCAGTCATGATTTTCCATCCACGAAGTCTCCATTATGGCAACTAAGTCCAGAACCTCATCCGCCATCGTGGCCTCTAAATCACCCATTTGATTCCCTATACTCCCTAGCATTTGCTAGCAAACCCCTTCACCAATTTCCCTTATACTCTATCATTTTTCTCCCTATATCCCCCTGTCCCTCCTGTGGGGGAGTGCTCACTAGGCAAGACCCTCCAGATTCATCCTCCAACCCTTCCCTAATCTCGTACTCCCCCTCTCCTAATTTAAATCCTTTCCCAGGACCCCAGCTGTATAACTTTGCAACTTACCCATGAACACCCTACAGCCCCTCTCATTTGTATGTAGTCTGTCCTGCATGTAGAGATTCTACCCTGACCAAGTGTCCTCCATCCCCTAAGTAAGTGAAGCCCTCCTCCTTGCAACCAATCCCTGAGCCAATGATTAAAGCTTCTTATTTTTTAGCTGCATAGCGGTGCTAGCTCATGGAACAGGCAAGACCTCTGAGAAAGCCAGAGAGCTAATCTCCTTTCTGCATCCACTGGCTAGTTCCCTGCACCTGCTTTGAACTTCCCCTATATCATTTTCCACCAGATCATTTGTCCTTAGGTGCAGGACTAGGTGCAGCTTCCCCCAGTAACCTAATATGCTCCCTTATTTTTGGCATCATCTTTCCCGCCTCCATTCCTGGCTCACAAAATACTGACCTCCTTTTATAGGCCACCCTCTGCCCCCCTTTCTTAGCCAGTGGAATCCCCTTATGATGGAGTCACCAAAGACCATGACCTGGTCTGAACTCTCTGTCCTTGCGAGTGCCCCAGTGCACCTGTCTTGTCCCCCTTCCTTGAATTTCTTATTCTCTTTTCTTGGAGTCCTGGCCTCATACTGCCTACTTGCTCATCCATATTGTCATCCTGTTTCTCCTGCATCCCCCTTTCACCAACACTCCCCAGTTGTACCTGCTCTTTTGTTTACCCTTCCCTTTCCCCTCCTGATAGACTGTCATTCCTCTTCTTTTCCTCCGTCTGCCTCTCAGTGCCTACCTTACTTTCCCTCTCCCCTACTCCTCCTGCAAGACTCTCCCACCCCCTCTTTTCCTCTTCCTGTCCCTCAGAGTCTCACTTTCTCTCTCTTTCTCCTACACTTGACCCTTTCTCCTCCCCCCTCCCACTTTTTCTCCTGGGTCCCATTGCAGAGCCCTAATTTGCTACCCTTTCCTCTTGATCCCCCATTTTCTGCATCTTTGCCAATGGTGAAAACCTGTTTGATTCCCTTAGACTGCCTCCTCTGTCAGCCTGTCTGCAATCAGGTGTTTTGTCTCTGTCATTTGTCCTTGCCCTTTCCCCTTTTTCTCTCTCCACATCCTTCCAGCTATTTACCTCCCTAAATCCTGTTCTGTCACCCAGCCCTGTACACATCCACTTTTTCCCTTCCTGTATATCATAGTGTGCAGATTTCTAAATGCTTCAATAACTATAAATATCAACATCTGATAGATATCTGATTTTATGGCCCTTTACCTGGGGTCTTTTATATTCGCATTCCTTAAACAGAGGTTAAATAACTGTTGTAGTTCATCTTGGAGTTATTTCAAGGGATTGGTTTTTTTTTTGTCCATTCCATTTCTGATCTTGGGTCTCTGATATTTATTTTTCCTTTCCTTTGTCTATTTTTTCCTTTTTGCGGGACTCTCTCTCTGGAACTAACCAAAACTAGTGAAAATAATCATTTGTCAATGCCGAATGTTTGCTTGCTAATATTAGCATTGGACATGCAGGAGTTAGACAGATGCAGAATAGGAATGGCAGTGAAGTACTGAACTCATGCCAACCCTACCTCCATCCTGCAGAGATGTACAGGCATTGAGGTGTGCCTTTGGGTCATCGCCCATAATGCTCACGGTATTTCACCTCACCCTATTCTGTAGACATTGACAAGTGTTGAGGTGTGCCTTGGGGTGTTTGGCTTCACAGTCACCCCATTTCATAAGGACATACTCTGAAATGGGTGCAGCATAGGAGAATAGGGTGAGTCTGGGGCCAAAGTCAGACACCCTTCATGCCTGTCACTGGCTTCAGGGTGGGGGGTGGGGTGGAATGCATGAGCATTACAGCTGACAATCCAAAGGCACACCCCTGATGCCTGTCAGTCTGTACAGGGTGGGACATTATGGTTAAAAACCCAAATGCCCCAGGCGTTTATTAGTATTTGCACTATAAATTCTCAACATGGCCTTTTTGTGACCTCCACCTCATGAAAGCATTTGGGACCTCTACTCATGAACAGTGGCACTGTGATTTGTTACTCTGTCCCGAACTTTGATTTCCCACAATGACCGTACCATTCTGTGCCAGATGTGTGAAAACACAGAGCAGGCAGGATGTGAAGAATGACTTCTGCACCATTCATAGAGAGGTGTGAAGAGGTGGAAATGTTGAAAATCTGGAGTGAAAATATTAAAAATGCTCGAACATCCGAGTGTACATGGAAACTGCACAACACACACTCGTAACACAGTCATTTAGTGGAATTATTTCACCAAATTTTCAACATAGACCATTTTCTGACCTCTGCTCATGAACATTGTCACTATGAATTCCTTAATCTGTCCCGAACATTGATTTCCCACAGCGACCGCGCCATAGTGCGTCAGATGAGCGAAAATACATTTCAGGCAGGATGTGAAAAATGACAGCTGAACTGTTCATAAGGAGGTGTTCAAAATTGACAATGTTGAAAATTTTGAGTGAAAATATTACACATTTTTAAAGTTATGTGTGTGCGCGGAAACTGCGCAATGCACACTCGTAACATAGTCATTTTATGGACTTCTGTCACCAAATTTTCAACTTAGGCATTTTAGGACATCTGCTCATGAACAGTGTCACTATGATTTTCTTAATCTGTCCCAAACACTGATTTTCCACAGCAACTGTGCTATTCTGTGCCGGAAGTGTGAAAACACATTTTGGCCAGGATGTGAAAAATGACAGCTGTACTGTTCATAAGGAGCTGTGATAAAATGCCAATGTTGAAAATCTGGAGTGAAATACTACAGATTTGTGAAGTTATGAGTGTGTGTGGAAACTGCTCAATGCACGCTCATAACACAGTCATTTTTTTGGAATGTTTTCACCAAATTTGCAGCATAGGCTTTTTGAGAGCCCATCTCATGAACAGTGACACTGTCATTTCGTTAACTGGTCCCAAAAAGTGATTCCAAGCATTGATAGTGAAATCACCTTTCAGGATTGAATAACCAGATGACAGTTACTGTATTAATGAGATGGGGTTCCAAGAACCCCATGTTGAAAATTTGGTACCAAAATTCACAAAAATGGCCGAGATATCCACATAAGTTGAAAAAAAAACAATTTATGCCATTATACAGTTTACAGGCATTTTTTCAGTTCGTGGTCAGCTTTGAAGAGTGCAGATGTGTTCCTGGTCCACCGAAGATCATCACGCTGTGCTCCGGAGGTAAGTATGGGGTGAAGGGGGTGTGGGGAGATGGGGTGTGCAGAGGGTGGGTGCAGGATGGGGTAGGAGCACTGGACTCAACGAGGGACCATTTTTCTTTTACAGGAAAAAAACAACTTGGAAAGGCTTTCTGCTTTTACAGGTACTTTGGCATGCTGGGATGGGCTCCCAGTGTACCACCTGGATGTTTTTTGAGGTGGGTCTGTAGCCAATGGGGATTGGGCACCTCCGTTGGCAGAGTGTTGGGGGGTGCATGAGCCGAGGGGGATTGGGCACCCCCTTGACACACAACAGATGGTGGGATTATGCCAATGGGGATTGAGCTACCCTGTCTGCAAATAAACTGGGGAGGAGGCAAGCTGACAGGGGGATTGGGCACCCCCATTGGCTTTAATGGGAACTGTGAGAGGCCATGGCTGTTCATCGGCTTCCGTAGGGACTGTAAGAGGCTGACGGTGAAGCCACCACCATTTTTTTTAAATGGGGCACCAGACAATGCAGCTGTAATTTGCTGCTGCAATCAGGGACTGCCCTAGCAGCAAAAATAGCAGATTGTTACTGGCTGGGCACTCCCTGATTGCAGCAGTGAGTTTCTTTCAAGTTGGTGGCAAGCTACACTAGTGCTGTCATGGACAACGTGCTCCCCTATTGGTGCCACACAGATCAGCCCCAAAATAATGAAAGAATTAGCTATAATATTTTAGGAAAGAAAGAAACCTTTGAAGCAATTTGGTGCCCCTTTTTAGAACTATGTTCTTAGTGTAGTTATTCTAATGCTTTCGTTTTTTAAATGGTGAAATTTAGTATTTATTACTTTCTTATATTTCACTCTAAAAAGATCTATATGAATACTAATATTATTTGTATTTAAGACCTGTTCATTGACTGCATCATACACGCAATCTGTTTTTATTTGTTTATTTGAAAACTCAATAAAATTATGGATTGAAAAAAAACAAAATGGGCTGCTGGCATTGGCAACAACACTGCCACACCTCCATAACTCACTACTGCAGCAAGCTGCTGCAATATGTTTCTTGCACATACGTGCAAGCAAACACAAAAAATAGCATTTAAAAAATACACAAAGACACAGAAAGAGAATGATAGGTTAATTTACCAGGAGAAACAAAGGGAGGCTGGGGTGGCACTGAAGAGACCAAAGACACACATGCGATTTTTCCAAGTTAATAAAAAAATTGGGATGAAACCTTCTTTAGTTAGAAGAGAAAGAGCAATGGGGGGATAGCAAGGATAAAGGACCAAAGGAACAATAGGTGATGACCAAGAGAAGGCAGACATATTGAACAGATACTTATGTTCAGAATTTACAACAGAAGGGGTAGGTGATGGGACAAAGCTAATGAACAGGGAAGAATTGGTCGGGAGGTAAACATTAGTCCTTTCACAGAGGCAGAAGTCTTCAGAGTGCTAGCAAAATGAAAAGTTGACAAGACAATGGGACTGGATGGGGGTCATCCTAGGATACTGAAGGAGATCAGAGAGGTGCTAGCTGCACAACTGGCAGGTTTGCTCAACTTATCGCTGGATAGAGGGGTAGTTACGAGGGACTGGAGAAGGACGAATGTGGTCCCCCTTCACAAAAGTGGGAATAGGGAGGAGGCTGGAAATTTTAGAACTGTCAGCCTGACTTCAGTAGTGGGCAGGGCTATGGAATCACTATTGAAGGAAAGGATAGTGAAATACCTTGAAACAAGTGGACTGCAGGATCACAGACAACATGATTTCACAGTGAGGAGATCTTTCCAGACAAACCTGATCGAGTTCTTTGACTGGGTGACCAGGGAATTGGATCAGGGTGGAGTGGTAGATGTGGCATACCTGGATTTAAGGAAGACCTTTGACACTGTTCCACATAGAAGATTGGTGAACAAGATGCCTGTCTAGGAGTGGGACAGAAAGTAGTAAACTGGGTAAGAGGTTGGTTGAGTGGCAGGAGTCAGAGAGTGGTGGTAAATGGAGTTCACTTGAGAGAAGGCAGGGTGACAAGTGGGGTGCCTCAGGGGTCAGTACTGGTCCTGGTCTTCTTCAATGTCTTTATCAGTGACATTGCTCGAGGGCTAGAAGGAAAAGCCTGCGTGTTTGTGGGTGATACCAAAATCTGCAACAAGGTGGATACACTGAGGGTGCGTGTGTGTGCGTGTGTGTGTGTGGAAAGAATGAGGAATGATTTACAGAAGTTAGAAGAATGATGAAGTGTTTGGCAGCTGGGTTTCAGTTGGGGCTGGGGAGAACTCTATGAAGTTCTGACGCTTATTAAATAACAACCAGAACACGGTGAAGTTCTGATTTATTCTGATTAGTTCTGATTTATTGACAAATATTTGAAAAAATGCGAATAAATGCATACAATTGGCCAAAGTAGGTCATGATTAACACAGAGGCCCAAAGGAAACAATTTAATGCATGATTTGTATAAAAATTATAATAAAACTGCTAAATAAAAAAGGCAATAACTGCTAGCTGTTTCATGTCTAGGCTGTACTGGTGGCATATCCCGCTCAGGCCAGTGACATTGAGTATGCCAGGACCAGGAGAGAGAGACAGTGAGACGGAGACAGACAAACAGATGCAAGCACTATTTTGCCTGCCTGCCCTGTACACACACTGCACAGCCACGCTGAGGCCAAGTTTAATTTCTTTATTTGTGATTCTGTGACTGTAAAATTTCTCTTTGGCCCCTAGTAGTCTAGTTTCTCTCTCTCTCTGTCTCCTCCTCTGTCAGCATTTATTTTACCAACATGCCCATGCTCTGGGCCTCTACACGGACAGCCACAGTGAAACCAAGAATGCACTTTATTTGTGATTTCTGTGACTGTAACATTTCTCTTTGGCCATAGTCTCTCTCGTGCTCTGTCTCCTCTTCTGGATGGCACAAGTCAGTCAACATTTATATTGCCAACATGCCCATGCCCTAGGCCCACAGGCAGCCACAATGAAACCAAGAAGAAACTTTATTTGTGATTTCTGGGACTATAACATTACTGTTTGGCCCCCCAGTGTTCTAGTCTCTCTCTCTCTCTCTCTCTCTCTCTCTCTCTCTCTCTATCTCTCTCTCTCTATCTCTCTCTCTCTCCCCCCTCTGGGTGGCACAACTTAGTCAGCATTCATTTTGCCAGCATGCCCATGCCCTGGGCCTGTACACAGACAGCCTCAATGAAACCAAGAATACATTTTAAACAAGTACATAAACGAATACCAGTACTTTACCACATTGCTGCATTTTAATCTTCATTGCTCAACTACCTAGTTCCACATTCTGAAAGCAGACCAATGAGTTGACAACACAGCCAACCAACTGACCCGCCGACCGACCACAGCAGCTGCAGACAGTGTTCAGATCTCCCCACCATGTGATTGTGACTGTGGTCCTCTGACTCCTGGACTCAGCTCCACCCTCATCTCCTCGCTCTTTATTCTGTCTGGCACCTCCAGCAACAACTGCATGCAACTTAGGCATGCAGAAAAAATGTCCAACATTCCTGGACCCATTCTGCGGTGATGTCCATATTTATCCAGGTCTGTGGATTCAGGGTTCAGTCCAGGGGGTCTGGATTTTTGACAGAACTGTCCACCCAGCCCTAGTTTCAATGCTAAAAAGTGCAAAATCATGCACTTGGGGCACAGAAACCAGGGGGCTACAAGTGGTAGTTATCAAAAAGTTTCCTACCTCGAGGTACCACTGAGGTAATTTGCATTGACTGTAATGTGATCCTGCCTCATTTTGCCTCAGTATACCTAGGTATACCTCAGGACTGCAAAACTTTTCCATGACTACCAATTGGCAGGGTAGGTACTGGCAACCGCCAAACAGGAAAGGGACCTAAGGGTAATAATTTCTGATGACCTGTGGCCGGCCAAGCAGAGTGAAAAGGCAATAGGAAAGGCTAATAGAATGCTGGGGTGCATAGGGAGGGGTATCACCAGTAGGAAGAAGTGGGTAGTTTTCGCCCCTGTACAGGTCACTGGTACAATCATACCCTGAGCATTGTGTCCAGTACTGGAGGCCCCACCTCCAGAAGGACAGGATAGGGTAGAAGTGATACAGAGGCAACCAAAATGGTGCAGGGACTGGATCAAAAGCCCAATGAGGAGAGATAAAGAGAACTGAACATGTACTCACTGGAGGAAAAGAAGGAAATGGGGATATGGCAGAAATGATCAAATACATAACAGGTATTAATAAGGTACAGGAAGGTAGCATTTTCCACAGAAAGACAGACTCAAGGACAAGGGGTCAAGCTATGAAGCTAGAGTGTGGGGGCTCAGAGGGGATGTAAGGGAATATTTCTTCACCGAGTGGATGGTGGAAGCCTACAACAGCCTCCCAGCAGAGGTGGTAGGTGACAAAACAGTCACAGGGTTCAAGCATGCAAGGCACAGATACAAGGGGACCTTGAAAGAAACACAAAGGGTGCGGACAACCAGAAATTGCACAAGAGCAGCGGTGGCACAGTAGGCAGGAAAATAGGCAAACTGGATGTGCCAAGGGGTCTTTATCTGCTGACAGCTTCTATATTTCTATGTAACTGACTGAGGGCTGGATATATTGTGGCATAGAGGTGGTCAGTCCCAAAGGAGGGAGGATGTAGTTAAAGAGGAATTCATGCCACTCCCCCACCCCACCCTCACTGAGTGAGCAAAGAGGCAGCACTGGCTTCAGCTGGGAAGGCAGCAGCTCACCTGACTGTTCTCCCAACCAAAAGAAGGGTACAGCTGTGGTAACCCCAAACATCAGGTTGGCAGTCATGAGAAAAACAGGGGAAAAATGGGGGGGGGGTTGATTATACAACATGGTACAGCATTCAGAATATAGCCTGTTTGCTTATTCTGTGCTAGATGACCTTATACCATAAGAGACATCTCTCACAGCAACTATTAACTTATAAATCACTCAAGGCAGCTAGAGTGAGTTGTACATTGTGTTGGTGGAAACTGAAAATCTGTTTCATGTGCTTGTCACAAAATTGCACCAGTGTATTTAAAATTGCCAGTTTTTGTTGAAATTGCACCATTTTTAAAAATCACAATTTTTAAAATCGTGCAGTGTGAAAAAAATGGTGCTATTTGGTGAAATAACACATTGTTAAGCACTCACATTTTTAAAAATATGCAATTTCTAGAAAATGGCACTATTTGAATTTAAAAGCCTTAGCACAATTACACCAGATTTTGGCACAATTTCTCAAAAATTGTTCAAATATGAAATCAATAATTTTACAAGAGTACTAGAAATTTTGACCAGCACTAGTTATACTTCTTGGGTGCATGAAACACTTGGCCTGAGGCCTCATACCTCACAATGCACCTGAGGCATGACAATTATCCCATGATATACCACACCCTGCTGTGTATTATTTCTGTTATGAACAGGTTTATAAGTTTTATCAGGGAAACATACAGAGAAAATATTTTAAAACGTTTTGAAAATGACTTTTTTGGGGTGTTAGAGGAGTATATTTTAAGAAAATAGTTCCTTGAGGGATCTGGGCAGAAGGCAGTGCTGTTGTAAGTGAAACTCATGGTGGAGGTGCAGCTGTGAACTCTGTCTCACTCTTCCAGCACTACTCCCAAATGTGAACCGAGTTCTCCCAGCATGTGTTGTCCTTTCAAGTAAAAGTTATATATTTTTTTTTTGGTTTGCCAGTGCAGTTGTTTGAGCAGGTGATGCTGATGTTTGCCCATGAGCAGCCTTTGTTTTGTTCCTGTTGGGTGTATGAGTGTGTGTGTTTGAAAACATGAGTCTGGCCATTGCCAATTGGGAGGCAGAAAACATGTAGTCTGCCATTGTTGCTTGGTGCCAGTTGATTTTCTGCAAAATCAGCACGTTCAGTGCCGAGACCGAGAGTGCTTTTTGTTTCTTTTTTATAAAAAAAAAGTTATTCATCTGTTGTTGCACTCACATTACTGCCATGGCTTGGTGCTGCTGAAGCTGCATCATCAGTGCTGTGTGTTTATGATTGGATGATTCTGTGGTCAGTGAGGAGGCTGTTGGCTGGCGTGTTTTTGGAGCCTTGATTATGTTGTGAGATTAGAAGCATAGAAATTGTCGGCAGATAAGGACCGCTAGACCCATCCAGTCTGTCCATAAGCCCTACACTTGTTTGCAGCCTCTAATCCTATTGGGGTCAGAGGCTGAGTGCCGATTTAATCACGGCTCCAAATACCTCTCAGCCAATCAGTTTCCTGCATTCTTTTTAGCCAGTTCATAAAATACATGTTACACCTGATTATTTTTTTTTTTTAAATGAGTGTGATGCTGCTCTTCCTGCTTATTTAGTGGAATATTCCAGTCTAATGTTCCTGTATGAGATGTTAACTATGCAGGATTACAGTCCCTGTGGTTCTAATCACTGATTTCTGAATTTTCCTAAGGGCTCAATCTACAAAGGGTCTCTGACCCTCTCTCCATGTGCAGAGGGCCAGCAAAAGCTGTGGAGTGCCCTCTCTGCACCCAAGGAGCAGCCTGTGGAACCCACAGTGTGGGTTGTATTTGCTTTCCACATAAGATCTCATCATGACTGCACTTTTGAACATGAAGCCAAAGTCAGGGTTGGGCACAAGGGTGTGGGCATGTTTCCACATGTTTACAAACAGTTCTCTGTGTTGCAGAGGGTCAGTAGAGGTGCAAGTATTATGTGATAGGGGACTCTGCTGCAGCAGCTATGCACCCCCTCTCCAAGCTGCCAGGTGTCATATGGAGTCCCCTCTCACACCATGCCCCAGCCCTCCAAACTGGCATTGGGGGCTTCAAATAATGTTTTTGTTTAATGTTCCAAATTTTATTTATTTTTATTTTTTATTTTTATTTATTTAGTTTTTGTTGACTGGGTAAGTGCACTAGACAAATCCTGCCTATTTTCAGGCACGGCCCGGGGGAGGGGGATACAGATGAATGCCAACTGACCTTGAATCAGATTAAGCTGTTGGTGGTATTTTTAGTGAATGAGGGAAATTTGGCCAGGACACCGGGGAAATTCCTCTACTCTCCAGTGGGGCACCCTTTGCTGGTGAGCATGGAGAGTCTCAGTAGTCACCAGGACAGCGAAGAGAGAGGTTGGTCTCCAAGAGCTCCACTACTACCTACAGGAGATATCAAAGGAAATGTTGGTGGAGAAACAAGGCAGGCTGAGGAAGGTTTTTCTTCACAATTAGAGGTACTTGCAGAACCAATTGAAGAGGAATTTATTTTTCAAAATAAGGAATTAAAGCTCCAGCTTGACATGGAAGAGAAAAAAAGACAACTCTTGGACATGATTTCAGCTGCAAAGCAGGAATTTCAATGAAGTCAATCAAAATTAGATGAAAAAAGAAAAAAAGAAAAGAAAACGGACTGGTGTTAGCCCCTTACAAGGACAAGGCAAATGATTACCAGTAATTCAGATACCTGGTTCAAGTGAAGGACATGAGAAATGTGGGAAGCAGGTTGAGGTTCTGGATAGGATGATAGGACAGATGCCTGCTACCCCAGAAAATTGGTCCCCCTGGAGATGCTTTGCAACAGGTGGGCTGGTATTACAATGGAATAAAATGGATCCCCGACCCCAAGATACCGATTCCTGGATCTTCTAGTAAATCGGCTTTTGTGCCTCAAGACGACTTAACTTTACTACAATCATGCCCGATGTTAACGCAAGATCAAATACTGCCTATGGTCCCATGCACTGATGCAGTTATGCAAGACGAAGACGAGGCTAGCGTTCAGGGCATTGCGACAGACATGGAGAAGATTGCTCGGCCTGTCTCGATTGAGAAGGACATTTTCAGCTCTAAGGCTGGATCCTACGAGACAGGGCTTTCACATGAAACTCTGCCAGAAAAGGTAAGAGACAATTTCTAACTTCTAGGGGCAGGGGCCACCAACAAACTTACCCACACATTTGCTACATGAGCCTGCTTCTCATTTAACTAAGCCTGCTTCTCCACCATCTCAGCATGTTCCTCCTCCTTCTGAGGACCACCGGCCAGATTCATATGCTGGGCTGTTTTATAAACTGGCTGAAGTGGCCAAACGTCGCTTTCTGGTAAGACTTAGCTATAAGGGGCTAGCACTTATTCCCCCTAATAGACTATGGGTGGGAAAAACACTAATAAAAGATTCAATGGGTTTTTCGCCATCGGAAATCTATGCATTTATCCATGCACCAGGTGATCAGGTATATGACATTAGTTCTGTTCCACCAATCTTCTGGACAAATTCTGGAAACTTTACTACGAAGTGAAAGACACTGACTGTTGGGCTGAGTTTACTGCCATTCCTATCACTAAGCCCACAATTAAGACAATAACAGTTCTTTTTCGGAAGGAAGGTGTGGCTGTTATGAACATTGTCTTCTGGTTGGAAAAATGATGTACAATCTTTGAACATCCCCTGCCCATCATGGATGATAATGGCTTTTGGACCGGGGGTTGGAACTTTAGAATACAACTTCAACAAACTGAACAAGAGATTCAACATTTACTGAGTTAATTTTTTTTAGGTTGTGATAGAGGCATATTGTTTTATCTGGGTCAGCCCAAAAGTTGTTACAGGTGCGGTTCTCTGTCACACTTAAATACCAATTGTGACAGTGTAAAATGTTTCCAGTGTGGAATATTGGGGCATTCTGCAAAGCAATGTACAGCCCCTACAATTTGCAATCTTTGTGGGGATGAGGATCATGCATTTCCAGAATGTCCTTGGGCTGCACATAACTCAGAAGACGTTTCAGAGCATGATTTTTTTCTTTCACAGGCTAGGCATACTAATATAAATTCTTCCAGCACAGAGGAGGCCCCCCCCCCCCCATTTCCTCCTAGACACCGGGGTAGGAGTTGTGGTAACTCTGCTGGTAGTAGATCAGAGGCAAGACATCAAAAAGAAAAAAAACTAGGATCCTGGCGTCCCCCTTTGTACAATATTGATGCAGAGATAGACTGGGAGGGGGTTTCACAAACCATGGGTAATTTATTTGAATTACCACACCCAGATAAAGAAAAACAGTCCTCAAATCCTAAAGGAACTCACTCAAAGGTTCTACCTAACTTGTATAGTCAGACGTTGTCTCCAGATTTAGTCCCCCCCATCCCTGTCTTTTATGCAGGTAGAACCATTTCCCATGCCAGTAAGTGCACATGCTCCTTTGTCCCCTTTGCCACTTTCAAACAGGTACTCAGTTCTTCCAACATGAGGAGACCAAGTCGATATGGAAACGCCCTTAGACGGGAAGGAATTACCCGATTTACAACTGGTTCCACTTCTTGTGGATACGGGGCACCAGGGGAAACAAACAAGAGGGGAAACTGGGAAAAGAATAACAAGATCAAGTACTAAGGTATTTAAACCTCCTCCTTGAGCAACATCATTTAAAGATAGCAAGTATCAATGTAAACAGTATCAAATCAGATTATAAATGGATTACCACTTTTAGCATTCTACAGCAATTGGATTTTTATATATTTTTTTTTTTGCAGGATGTTAGACTACATACTTTAACAGATATAGCCCAGGCAAAAAACTGGTGTTGGGGTAAGTTATTCTGGTCGATGGGGAGGATTTATGTTGTGGGCTAGGGTTTTGCTTTCGTTTCCCCAAAATTCAAGTACTACGTTTGGTAAACATAGATCCAGGGCGGGCATTTATGATGGATGTTCAGGTTAACTCATTTTCTTGCAGACTTATAAATATCTATAGACCCCAGATGAAGGCTTTATGCATTGAACTGTTAAAAAAAGTACAACCTTATCTTCACACTAGCAGACAAATTTTCTTTGGAGGTGACTTTAATATAAATTTTCAACTGAACAGAGTACCCAACAGTACTGTGACAAAACTTTTCTAAACAGTTAATCCATTGTGCGGGGTTAAAAGACACACATGAGGGAGGGAGGGAAAAATGGGGCACCTTCTACCTTTTTTAAGGGACGCTTATCTTCAAAAATAGATTTTATTTTTATTAAACATTTGCTTCCGGTAGCACGTATGTTTTCTATGCCAATGGAAATGTCGGATCATGTCTTTATAGGTGTACATATAGTTACTCCTCCTCCTAGACTGACAGGCAAAGGTTTTTAGAGATTACACTGCTCCCTACTGGAAGATCAAACTATATTACAATGTTTTAAAACCCTGCTTGTTGATAAGGTTTCTACTTCTTTTCTCTATGATGACTTAGAGGATTGGTGGACAGATTTAAAAGATATTATGATTAGTTTTTTGAAACTGCAAGGGGAAAGCGGTGGCTGCATCATCTTATAAAAATTATTTACAATTAAGGGAAGAATTGGGACAGTTACTTTCCAGACAACTTATAAGCTTTTAAATTTCTAACTTATTATACGTTCATCCTTTCATGTGGGGCTCCGCCGAGTCAGAAGTATATGCCTCCCAAACGAGTGTGGGGGTGTCCAACTAGACCTTTTTGACCTTTGCTGGTCTATTGTTGAGTTTAGGGAACTAGTTTAGCGTGATTAATCCTCCTCTCTTGATAATAGCCCAAGGTGAAATTATTATTACTATAAGATTTCAGGGGCTCAAGAGGGTGAAGACTATGTCTTACTTACTTTAGACCTAATTGGGTCCCGGGTGAGTTTTAGGCCAAAGCCCCTCAGTGACAAGCCCAATTCTGACTCCGCGGAGTGATCCCGACTCCTTAATGGTTTGTAAACTATCCTTGCTCACTAGTAGTCCCCTCTTATGGTACAAAAGAGTCATCATGGAGCATATAATATATTAGCCAATGGGACCACCTTTCTACAAATTTCTCCTTCTTTTCATTCAGTCTATGTGTAATTTGTTCTAACTGATAGATCTGTTTGGTTATACCCCACCATTCAGGTATTGTAGGTTTTTTGTCTGTCAGCCACAGCTTAGTAATAGTTTTTTTTGCTGCGGTTAACAGTAGGTGTAGGAGATATCTACTATTCGGGTTCCTTAACTCCTGAGGGGTGTCCAGAAAAAGGAACATCTCCCTGGTCAACTGGAGCTGAGGATCAAATATCTCTCTCAGATGATCCTGTAAAAGGTCCCTAAATGGTTTGAGGGCCTCACATGACCATATGATGTGAGTGTGCGTGGCTTTGGTTTCACTGCATTGTCTCCAGCACCCTGCTGAGGCTGCCGGGGTGTAGTGACTAGTCACAACTGGTGTTCTGAAGAATCTAATTAGATTCTTCCATGCAAATTCCTGCCACTGATGGGAACACATGACTCGGGTGGCATACTCGCAGGCTCTCCGCCAGTCCTCCTGCGTGAAGGGGGTTCCTAGTTCCCCCTGCCACTGTGCTCGAATATTCTCCATATAAGTTTCTCCCTGAGTGTTTTGGGCCTTATAATCTGGGCCCCGATTTTTCTGCGGCACATCAGAGCAAAGTTCTGTGGCAGGGTTCTCATTTGCCGCAGAACTTCTCAAACACTCAACCCATTCTCTGCGGCAATTCTGCGACACGTTTTAC
This sequence comes from Neoceratodus forsteri, assembly GCA_016271365.2. NCBI lineage: Eukaryota > Metazoa > Chordata > Ceratodontiformes > Ceratodontidae > Neoceratodus > Neoceratodus forsteri. The sequence goes on from CM028136.1 coordinate 94,349,819, forward strand.
CATAATTTTTTCCTTTTTTTTTTTTAAATCTGACATTTTGTCATGTAAGAGTCATTTTATGGCGTTGTCTCCAAATTTTCAACATAGCCAGTTTAAGACCTCTGCTCATGAACAGTATCACTGTGATTTTATTAATCTGTCCGGAACATTGATTTCGTACACCGACCGCCATTGTGCGCTACATGTGCGAAAACACATTTCGGGTGAGATGTGAAAAATGACAGTTGTACTGTTCATAAGGAGGTGTGGTAAAATGGCAATACTGAAAATCTGGAGTGAAAATATTAAAATGTCAATTAGAGCGCAGTGAGGAACTGCGCAACGAACAGAAACAGTAATTTTGGGATGAACGAAATTTCAACATAGGGTTTTAGAGCTTGCCTCATGAACTATGACACTGTCATTTTGTTAATCATTCCCAGAAAGGTTCCGCCGCAGTGACTGCGAAAACACCTTTTGGAACTGATTAACGAAATAACAGTGTCACAGTTCATGAGGTGGGGTCCCAAAAACCCCATGTTGAAAATTTGGTGAAATAATTCCCAGAAATGGCTGAGATATGCATTAAAGTTGAAAAAAATCCATTTATGCCATTATACAGCTTACCGGCATTTCTTCAGTTCGCGGTCGGCTTTGAAGAGTGCAGACGTGTTCCTGGTCCACAGAAGATCATCGCTGGGCTCTGGAGGTAAGTATAGGTTGAGGTGGGGGTGAGGTGGGGTGTGGGAGATGGGTACACAGAGGGTGGTGTGGGTTGGGGAGGGGGCAAAAGAATCAACGATGGACGTTTTTGTTTGGGTTTCAGGTTCAGGTTGAGGGACTTTGCCATGCTGGGGTGGGCTCCCAGCATGGCACCAGGCAGCATGGGGGTGAAGCCGACGGGGATTGGGCACCCCGTCGGCAAGAGAAGTTTTGCCACGCTGGGTGGCTCCCAGCGTGGCATAAAAGACACTGGGCAGTGAAACCGATGGGGATTGGGCACCCCGTCGGGAAATTGCTTTGCCACGCTGGGTGGGCTCTCAGCATGGCACCAGGCAGCTGGGAGGGGACAGTGACGCTGACAGGAGTTGGGCACTCTGTCGGCAATGAAGCTTTTGCCATGCTGGGGTGGGCTCCCAGCATGGCATACTAACATTTGCAAGGAGGCACGTTTGTTCTGCGAGCAGCCGCAAATTCCACGGGCGACGGCAAATTCCACGGATATTTCCGTGGTTTGCCGCACCCGCGGAATCGCGGAAAACTCGGGGCCCTGCTTATAATAAAGGGAAAGCAATCGTGATCCTGCCCCTCCTTTATTTAATTGGAGTTGGATCTCTAGCAGCGAAGGGTATCTCTCGGGGTAATATTCACTCGGAACATAGTGCCAGAGCTGCAGGAACCGATAAAAGTCCCTGTTCGGTATATTAAATTGCTTCTGTATTTCACTAAAGGGTCACATCTCTCCATGAGCCATTATTTGAGGAAGATGTCTCAGCCCATATCTCTCCCAAATCAGGAATCCATGATCTAGCCTATTAGGGAGAAAATCACTTAGGTTCGCTATTGGGCAAAGCAGACTCAGGAACGAGTCCAGGGTCTGGTTTCTTTTAATTTGCTGCCATACCCTACAGCGTGCAGTCAACCAGGGATCTTCTGAGATGAGGGGTCCCATCCTCAGTCCCGTGTAGTAAATGTATTGAAAATAATCCCTATCTGGTAAAAGAGCTTGTTCTATCTGCAGCCAGTGTGGCTGACCTAGCCCGTTCTGCCTTGCCATAATGTGTGTCATCATTGCTGCATGATAGTATAGCTGCAAATCCGGTAGTGCAAGTCCCCCTTCACTACGTGGAAAAGTCAAAATCCTCATCCTGACTCGGGGTCTCCCGCCCAACCAGATAAACTTAGAAATAAGGCGGTTCCATTCCCCAAAGGTTCTCTTTGTAATGAATAGTGGGATATTCTGGAATAGGTGCAAGGCCCGGGTCAGGGTGACCATTCTTATTAATTCAATCCTGCGGCTCAGGGTGAGAGGTAGTGTGGCACATGATCCTAAATCAGTTTTAAGTTGTGATGTGAAAAGATCATAGTTATTTTTAAAGAATTCTTCATATTTTTGAGAGATATATACACCCAAATTTTTTAGTTTTGTGAGACTCCAATTGCATGGGAAGATGGAGGTAATATATGATGAAGGTGTGTAATGGAATGTGAGAATTTCTGTTTTTGTTAAGTTCAGCTTATAGCCGGAGACCTGACTAAATAGGTCCAGGAGTAGCTGAATGGCCGGCATAGACTGTTCGGGATTTGTGAGATACAATAGAACATCGTCCGCATACACGGCTATATGATGCTCCGTACCCCCCCATATTCACACCCGTGATGTTTCCTGCTTCTCTTATGGATTGAGCTAGTGGTTCAATGAATGCCGCGAAGACTAGGGGCGATAACGGACAACCCTGCCTAGTCCCCTGCTTCAGAGGGAAGTATCTTGAGTGGTGGCCTCCCACCTTGACGCATGCTTGTGGGGAAGAGTAGATGTTTTATAGGACCCCAATTAGGGTTCTGGGGATGCCCAGTTTGGCCAAGACATTGTAAAGAAAAGGCCATGATACTCTATCAAATGCTTTTTCAGCATCAAGACTGATGAGGACCGATGGGGTGTCACCCGCTCGCATCTTATGGGAGATATGTAGTGTACACTTGATGTTGTCTGTTGTAGAGCACTGTCTGACAAAGCCTGTCTGATCTTGTTCTATTAACTGAGGCATTATCTTGTCCAGACGCTGTGCTAGTATATGCATAAACATCTTATAGTCAGAGTTAAGCACCGAGATGGGTCTGTACGAACTACAGAGCTGGGAGTTTTTCCCAGGTTTTGGGATTACTGAAATAGTTGCAAATGACCATGACGGGGGAGGGGATTCCCCCTCAAGGATAGAGTTGTACGGGGCAAAAGTTTTCTTGTTAACTGTTGTCTCAGGGCCTTATAAAATTTGTTCCCATACCCGTCGGGACCTGGGGAATTTAAGGTTTTTGTGGTGGAAATCGCTTCCATAATTCCTCTCAGTTATGTTGCGACCAGGGCTTCACTCTGGTCCACTGCGAGTCGGGGCATCGTTATCCCATTTAAGTATTCCATAATCTGGTGCTCGGTAGGTGAACTCTCTGGGGTGTAAAGGTTGGAATAGTAATTTGCAAATGCCTCTGTAATTTTGTGTAGTTTAGTTAGGGGTTGGCCCCCTGTGGGGTGTCTAAGTGAGGTGATCATTGATACCCTCCTTTGTCGCCGTACCTGGTAGGCTAGCAGCTGAGAGGCTCGAGGTCCGACCTCATAGTATTTCTGTCTCAGAAATGTTAATGCTATCTTGGTCTGCTGTAACGCCAAACGATCAATCTCCGCCTTAACTTCCTGGAGTCGGGGGAGCACCGTCATGTCTCCCATCTTATGTGCCATTTGGAGGAAGTGTAAGTTCTCCTCCAAGGTTTTCCTATACTCCCTTCTTTTTCGGTTCAGTTCTGTTGTGTGTTGTATAATGTGTCCTCTAATGACCGGCTTTATAGTATCCCAGTGTATTGCAGGTGTGGTGTCCGTGGAGGGGTTGAATTCTAGTATCTCAGCTAGTTTATCTGAGATGTATTCTCTAAACTTCTCTGAGCATAAATAATAGGGATTAAGCCTCCATCGTGTGTTTTTTACACACATCCCTAATTCCCATGTCGAGCTCACTGGTGCGTGGTCCGACAGAGAAATGTCACCTATCCTTGCATCCTCCAGTTGATCGAGATATTCAATCTGGGTATAGGTGTGGTCTATATGTGTGTAGGTCCGATGGGCCACTGAGTAATGTATGTAGTTCCTTGCCCGAGGGTGTAAATGCCTCCAGACATCAATCCAGCCTACCTCTTTAGTGAACCTCCTAAAAAACTTTTGTGCCGGGGTTTGCCTATGGATTCTCAGGTTGGTAGTGTCCAATGTGGGATGTTGTGTCAGGTTGAAATCTCCTGAGAGAAGAAGCATGCCCTTCAAGTTCTGCAGGATTTTGTCTAGGAGTATTTTCAGCTTTGGAACTGGTATTGCGGGGGGGAAAGTAAGCATTTGCTAGGGTAACCTGTACTCCATTTAATGTGCCTTGCACCAATACCAACCTACCCTCTGAGTCACTGATAGTACTTTGATGTTGAAATGGGGTGCTTGCCGGAATAATTATTGCCACCCCACTCCGTCTTCCCGACCTAGCTGATGAACTATACATAGTTCCACTACTGAGCTTACGGGTGGTGGACAAGTGGAACACCCTGCCAGAGGAAGTGGTGGGGGCTGAAACAATCACGGGATTTAAGAATGCATGGGATAGACATAAAGGAATTCTAGAGGTCAGGGGTAAGGGGAAATAGACTTCTAGGAAAACAAACTGAACTTACAAGCTCAAATGGGCAGACTAGGTGGGCCATAGGCCCTTATCTGCCGACACTGTCTATGTATCTATGTATCTATGAGCTTAGCCAGCTTGAGGTGTTCCTCAGGGCCTAGGTGCATTTCCTGAAGATATATCAGGTCTGCCTAACTCCTACGGAGATAAGCTAGGACCCGGGACCTCTTAACTAGTGAGGTGATACCATTTATATTCAGGGACAGCAGCTTAAGTGGAGAATTAGCCATTTTTACTCAAAGGTGGTCCTGCTGGCAGGGAGGGTTCTCCCCTCCATTATCCAATCATACAATGTTAGCAACAGTTAAATCTGTACCTGTCATTCCCAACTCATAACCATCCAACAAACATATTGGCATGAAACATACAAACAACTCGAAAACTGACCAACAACATGCATAACTGGTACTTCCAACTATAGGGAACTGCTTCAGTTCCCATGGTAAGGAAGGGTCCTTACCTTGAGGCTTCATCACTCAAAGTGAAGTCCCCTGACACACTGAGTGCCTATTAGGAAAAGGGAAAAAGGGAAGGTGGCGACTCCTCTGCATAGTTGTGTCGGATCTACCTCTTTTTACAGTGTCCTGAAACGATGAGTGAGGTGTTTTTATACTGTCAGGTGTACCTGCCTGTCCCCCTCTATCTATTCTACTCAGCCTCTGAGGTCCTCATTCCTCAGTGGGGATACGTGGGAAGGTTCTTCCATATTATTTGTTGCACTGTTATGGCCACGGGTAGATGGGCCTCCTCTCTGTTCTACAGCCCCCTTCCCCTAACTCTGTCAGGCAGCTCAGCTCCCAGAGTCCAGCGAGGGGGGATCTGAGGATGACCGCACCATTTGAGTGCACCCCTCCCCATCCCCCTCCATGGGCTATCATCCTCCCAAAGGTGGTGTGGGCCAGGATCAGCACTCCCAAACTTCCATTCTGTAGCCCTTTAGGTCGGCCAGTCCATCGAGCCGGCTTCCCAGATACTTATGAGTGGTCTTTACCCCAGTGTTTCAGGATGGGGTCTCTCTGTGTCTTAACCCCCCAACTCTGACTCACCCTGCCAGGCCAGTGGGTCAGGCAGCTGCTGTGATCTTTTAATCCCATACCCTTATAGCTCCTCCAGTCGACTCTTGATTGGGGCTGTGCCCCCTCTCCACTCATTATATGGTAATCGCCCTCTTTATCCATCTATTGCCCTCAGTAATTTCCGTTTAACGCTAAGGTCCCACCACTCTACCCCCTTCACTCCCCGGCCTTTCATTTCTCCTTGTGTATTTCACCCAAGTTGCCCTTAGGGTGTGTTGCTTGCACTTTCCAGTTCATTGTTCCTGGCTCAGTGTCTGAGACACTATCATCACCCCCCCTCCCGAATTTGCCCCTTTCCCGATTGGCCTCCGTTGACTCTCTGTCCTGCTGTACCGCCCCTTACTGTCGCATTAAATCACTCTGTTTGGTTGTTTCCCAAGTCTTCCCCGACTTTAGGGCACTGTAGGGAACGCTGTAATGAGGTCGCCGTTGGTATTTTACACACCTCCACTCGGTAGGCTAGGATCCTTTTATGTTCCGTATTTCAGCGGTGCCTACCGCTGAGCCTGGAGTCAGCAGTCTCTCCGAGCCCCTAGTGTGATGTCTCCTATGAGTGTAAGCCTGCCCCCCCAGTCAAGTAGGCCCAATGACTTGCCTTTACTGCACCTTTAGAGGGTATGCCTGACGTCCCTACCATGTCTCTCATTCCCCTCTCTCAGTGTTCCAAGGGGGAGATCAGGATGTGGCCTTTGATCTGCCATTTATCAAAATCCAGAAATGGCCTTCCCAATGGGTGGTAATGGCCGGCCTTAAGTGGCCCGCCCCCCCAATGGGTAAAGGCCTTCAGAAGCGTAACCCAATGTCCAAGGATGGGTGTACCAAGACTGGCGTGAGCTTGCAGTTGGCAGCCCCCAACTCTGGGGGTACAGCCCTACGAGCCCGCTGGAAAGGCGGGTATCATCCAAGATAGGCCTCTCCGGCTGATTACTCTCCCACCAGTCAGTCGCCTCCCCCTTCTTCCCGCCCTCTGCACTGTCCCGACCTCCACCGCGGGAATACTTGTAAGCTAATCCTCGAGGCAAACAGCCCAGCCAGTCACCGTGACCGGCATTGCTTTAATCGAGAGAGACAGCAGGGTCATTCACAGACATGCCTCATAAAACAAAATAATTTTACCCTTCATTTATCTCAATGCAAGTAGTGCATACCAATTTCATCTTAATTCAGTGCCTCATGATGCGGGGAATGAAAATGAAAGGTTCCCCAACTCTTTCCAGGTTACCTCCTTAGCTGTATTCTCTCTCCCCCACCCTCTCAATGCCTGGGTACCCCTTTCGAATTATGACCTGTGGAGGATCTATCGGGGCTAATGAGCTCATTCCGGACACCTCGCATGCCTTCCAGCCATCTCCCCCCCGAGCCCCGATCCTTCCCTACATGTCATTCATTCTGGCATTATACTTGGCCTACCCGGCAAAGTCATCTGGAGCTCGAGACAACCGATCAGATCCCCTTCCCTTCTCAGCCACAACCTCCCCCCTTCCCCAAAATTCTCTCTCCACTTTTATTTTGATTTATCTCTAAGAACATGGTTGCCTGAACCAGTAAAACCTTCCCTGCCCTCTCCGAATCCCAGAGTTCGGATAGTGAGACAAGCTGATAACCACCCGGAAGTGTACAAGAGCCCCAAACTACGTCGCCATACACTCCCCGGTTTTCCCCTCCGCATTCCCAAGCTCTCCACCTCTTCCCCCTCAGCCCTCCCTCCCTCTCTCCCATCGTGCAGCCAGATCTTCAGGCATTAGTTATGTGAATATGACTGGTGGTTCTCACCATACCCCCTTTTCCCACCTGCTCAGGCACTTATTGTTATGGGGGTTGCTAGTATAACCCAACCCCCTTCCCCCAGTCTCCCGATTAGTATGGCTAGTCCAGCGTGGTGCTCCCCACGCACCCCCCATCTCATCCCTCAAAGCCCGCTCTCCTCCCCCTTCCTAGGAATGCAGTTAATATACTGATTAATCGCGATTCATTTAATATCTATCCCTCCTCCCCCCGGTCTCTCTGTGTCGAGAGCTTCCAGAGTTCACCCAGGTAATCCAGCAGCCAAGTGTCTCTCCCCACATATGTGGTTTGACTATTAGTCAGCAAATGGGGGTCTACTTGTGGTTTTCATCTATCTGATCCCCGCTGTTCCGATCCGCTCATTCCTGAGGCAGTTTGCTTGTTCAGGGCCGCCACTATGTTTTGGATTGCTTCGGCTCCTTGGTGCACCTGGCCTCACATTGTCCGTGCCACATTTTTTGGGATAGCTTAGAAGCGATGGATGTTCCGGGGTTAGGTCGTTGTGGGGGTGCATCAATTCCTTGGGTTCGCAGTTCTTGAGCAGCTGTGGCCGGATTCTCGAACGTCAGCGGACCATCTTCGAAGAGGACGATGAGTTTCGCTGGGTATGGGGTCCTAAAATGAATTCTCTTCGCCTTGAGTGCTCTCATCAGTGGGATAAAGGATTTGTGTTTGGCCATTATCTCTGGAGAATAGTCATTTTCAAAGTAGAGCCTGCTGCCCGACAGCATAACCACTCGAGCTTTCCATGCAGTATGAAGCACTAATTCTTTATCCTGAAATCTCAGAAAGAGAACTAAGATTGTTCTGGGCCATGCGCCCACTAGAGGCCTCGGGCCTAGGGTTCGATGAGCTCTATCTATTTCAAGTGACATGGAGGGTGGGAGTGATAACAGCTCTCTTAATGTTTTTTGGATGAAGTTCCACATCTCATTTCCTTCAGCCCCTTCGGGTATTCCCGAGATTCGATTGTTCTTTTTAAATCGGAGGATTTAGCAGATATAAATAATTGGAGGCCGATTTCTTTGCTAAATACAGACTTTAAACTTTTTGTCAAATTGCTGGGAAATAGATTGGCCCATACAATGGGGCAACTCATCAGCCCAATGCAATATTACTCAGTGCCGGGTAGGAAGATTACAGATATCTTACTTCTCCTTAGAGAATTGATAGAAAATGCTATGGGGCAGCATGATGTTGGCTTCCTGATCAGCTTAGATCAAGTGAAAGCCTTCAGTAGTGTTTCACACTCCTTTTTATGGCATTGTATGGCTGCTTATGGATTACCAGAAAAATTTATAGCTTGGATTCAGTTATGTTATGATCTTGCCTATGTATGTCCTTGTGAAAATGGTTATAAAGGTTCAAAATGTTGTATAAGGCATGGGGTTCGACGGTGTTGCCCCAAACCCCCTTCTCTATGTATTTATGATAGACCCAGTTCTTAGAATTTTGCAAAGTTCTCCCTTGATTTTTGGGTTGATAGGAGGGCTTATGTTAGAGAGTAAAATTCTTGCCTATGTAGATGATTTGTGTCTTATAATAAAAGATAGGAAGTCATTGAGAGAGAGCTAACCATTTATTGCAAGGGGTGGGTGTAGTTACTGGTGCACATCTCAATATAGCTAAATCAAAATGTTTAAAATTACAAGGGTTAGGAGATACCCATGAGGTTGTAGGGGACAACCCTGTAGTGGTTGAATCTATAAAATTTTGGTTATTTACTATGGGGGAGAGGATATGGCAAGTTATAATTGGGGAAAGGCTTTTTGTAAGGGGAAATAACTGGTAGGTAAATGGAACCATTGGAAATTGTCAAAAAAAAAGAGAATTTATTTAATACATACACTATTGATTCCTGTATTTTTGTATATTAGTTTGGTATTTTATATTCCAAAGCAGTTAGAGGTATCTTTGATGGGTTGCTTTTTTTCATGCTTTTGGGGTAGTAGATTGAACCCTGTAAAAAGGTATATTCTATATTTAGAAATAGGGAAAGAGGATGTGAATATGTTAAATCCTTTATTATTTTTTTTTTTACTATTTTTCTTTATTCTAATTTACCCCCCCTCCATGAAGGGGTTAACTCGAGGATGGGGAGTGAAGAGTATGAGTTTGCTTCAGGGGGTGCTGTCAGAATGGAAGGGAAATTGTTTTCAACATAAAAATAAATGAAATCCTCATTTGGCTAAATGTTGGATTGGTGTTTTTGACAATATTATAAAGTGGGAATCAGTTTTAAAACAGTCCTTCATTTGCCATGACGGTTGTTGTATAAGGAGGTCCTGTCAGTTAATTTCATAGAACATCCTTTTCAGGTTTTGCACAGAAAGACCAAACTTATATTACTCACTATATTAAAGATGAAAGAATTCCAGAGCATATGTGGAATATTATTTGATTAGAACTCCACTCTAAGATCAATGTCAGAAGTAATCACAAGCATAAGCCCATTACTGACAGATACTGCCCCAAGGGAGGTTGTTTTGAAATAATTGAAACTATGAGTCACTTATACTACAAATGCCCTTACACTATTCAGTTCTGGGATGTGGCAAAGAACAGATGGAAAAATGGTTTGACAATACCTCCAGATCTGTCTTTGCTGTTTTTTGGTATTGTACCGATGACAACACCTGTCTTGACTGACAGTACTTTACGGGTGTTATGTGCCTATTTAGTTTATTGGCTATGGATCAGTCGCTGTCATTTAGCATTACAGCAGCAACAAATATCAAGTCAGGAATTGTTTTTGATGCTTAATACTGATTTAAGGCGATGGAAAGAGGAAGGATTTAGAAGGACAGACAAAATGAAATTCCAATTATGGTGGGCTAATTTTTATTTTTTATAAAACTTATCCTTTACCAAGGTGTTTCCTCTTATTTGCCTTAAACTCACCAATTATTATAATTTGTAAGCTGTATTCCAGATTCGGTTGTGATTTGATGAAATTTACTGTCTACACTAGACTATTGTATGAATTAATACTTATTTATGTCTTAGCATTTCTCTTATTTCTGTTTTTTTGACAGTATATGACTGACCTTCAAATGATTTCTTCTGATGTTGGTCCGATTGGAAAAATTTCCCCTACTTTTATGGTAGGGTGCGGGAGGGGGGAGGGGGATATTTTCAAATTTGTTGATATTGTTTACATTTTCTTATGTTTCAGGGTTTGTATGAAGTAATACTTATTTATGTTTGTTTTTTTGTTCTTTTTTTTGCTTGATCTGTGTGACATAATACTGATCTGTTTATACTTTGTTAAGATTTAAACAAAGTCCCCCTACTTTTGTGGAGGTGGGGGGGCAGTTTTCCTTTATATTTATTTTTGTTTATGTTTTTTCTTTATGGTTTAATATTTTGTTTTGTATGAAACACTGCCTATTTATGTTAGATTTTTTTATTTAATTAATTTGTATGACAAAATATTGATTTGATTATACTTTGTTATGATTTAATAAAAAAATCCCCTACTCTTTTCGATAAGTGCCATGGGCTCTTTAACATCCACCTGAACTACCACCAATCCAGGCAGATGGGACCTCAGTTTAACATCTCATCTGAAAGATGGTACCTCAGAAGTGCAGCACCCCTCTCATGCTGCACTACAGTGTCAGTACTGGGATCCCAAGAGCCAGATGTGGGAACTGAACCCACAGCCCTCTGATCTCCCGACCTCAGAGTCAAGTGTGCTACCTACTGAGCCACTAACACTGCTGGACTACAGCTGTCCTTGGAAGACTATTGCATCCCAACATCCCCTGCTCTGAGTGGAACAAATGATCCATTAAATAGCCAGTCCAGACATCCAATCAGATTCCCCTCATCCAATAGAAGACTGTCTCTCCATGAAGCTTTGTACTCATGGACAGCAGTGGGCAGGGGCTGTGGATTCCATCTGGTGCAGACAGGTATCAGAGAATGGGGCTGTGCAGCTTGGATAAGCTTTTCTGTGGATCAAGCCCTAAATGATTTATAATAACTGGGGGGCCTTTTCTCCCATTGGAAACCCAGGTTATAATTCACCGTTAAAACTCTTGGGTTATAATGGCGAACATGCACTGGGTTTCCAATGCTCCATGCATGTGCCTGCCTCCGCTCTCTCTTCATTAACCATGGCACCGGACAGTCACCGCAACTTCAACACTACACTGTGCCCTGGACTGTACACTGCCAGTATGATTCAGCAGTAAGTAATTGAAAAAAAACAAAAAAACTTGCCTCCTATACTAAACTTTAAAAAAAAAAAGGTTTCAGCACCCGCTCAAGCACTGACGGCACTTCCTCCACTCTGGACTTGCTTCCTCCACACCAACTACTGCAGTTTTATTTTATATAATTGCTATGGTGAGAAAATGCTCCCCAGCAATTATATAAAATAAAACTTGGGGTGTGTGTAAAAACTCATTAAACACACAACCCCGTGCATTATTCTATTTGTTATGGTTACAAGAGTGTCTCCTCTTTCACCCTTAAAGTATCAGAATGGCTCATCTTCAGTTCTCAGTTATCACAGCCTACAACTACACAAGAGGTCACTCCTAACATTGGCCCCTATACATTAAGGAGGGGTTATCTATGCACCATGGATCCACAGCATGTAGGCAAACCTATGTCTGAATCCTGCGAGTTGGGTCTCCCGTGGATCCCTGAGCACATTCATGGATGGGACTTGAGCCCCTTCTGCACAGAATCCCAGAGCCAGTCATGCAGCTACAGGTGCAGCCAGTCTGGGGGAGTGTCTGGGGGTATACTCACACTCAGTGCCATTCATGGGGGTGTGGATTGCTGGCAAAAGGGGGCACAGGACTCAGTAGCAGGGACCATCCAGTATCTTTTGTGTGCCTCCTCTCTTAACACTTACCAGCTGTGGTGGGATGAGAAATCCTACCACACTACTGCCCCAGCCCTCTGGGCTGACTGGAAGGGCTAGGAGCAGCTATTGGGACACTCACCCATCTTTGTACAAAGAGGAAGTTCTGCACCATCCCAGAATACCCTGCTCAGGGTGGTGCATGGGATTGACTATGGGACCAGGTCAGACATATGATTGGATGCCCACATGTGTCCTCCAATCCAGTCCCAGGGAACAGCATGCTGGAGGTGGGGCCACAGACATGCACCATGCAGTGACATACATATGTGCATGCCAGCATGCCGGCCACTGCATGCCTGTCCCTGTGCATGTGCAGTTTTGAAGCCTTCCCAACCAATCTGGACACAGGATGTTCCCTACCCATTTTATAGTACATGTAGTATAAAATGAGTAATAGAAATGAAGGTATGTGATGGATCAGATGTATCACATAACCATGTAGTAATCCAGCACAACAGCACAGGTCTGAAATACTTAACTTTCTGAACCTCATTACTCAGGTTTGAAAATAAAAATCAGAGGAAGGATTTTATAATCACAATAAGGCACTCCAGGGTGTGTAATTGTGGGATAACAGCACATCTTAGCTGGCCCCGTGTTGCTGAGGGTTGAGGCACTAGACGCCACACCTCGCGCCATGCCAGCAACCTGAGTTCGAGAGTTAGCTCGAAGCGCTGGGGGACGGCAGGGGCAGGAAAGGATTGAGCACCTGCAGGGCTGCTCTCCTTCCCGGGGGGGGGTTCGGGGATCGCTTGCTCTGCATCGGCTCCAGGTGGAGACTGGGAGTGCTGTAGCTCACTGAGCAGCACATAGCTGGCATGCCCGATGCAGGCATGGGTTGCCATGCATCAGGATGTGCACATGCATGGGAGGGAGAGGAGAAGAGCTCACAAGAAGAGGGAAAACCCTGGTCTGCGGAGTAGGTGATGGCACCTGCCCCCATGCCCACAGTCGGGTCCTTCCTGTCTGGCCTTCCAGGTTCCTCTGCCCGGGTCCTCTGCCACATCGGACCTGACTGTTGATAGTGTCCAAGAAGAGGGGAGGACCCACTCTGGAGGGGTTAATTCAATTCAAGTTTCAATTCAAGTTTATTGCTGGAAAGACTCCATTGAGCAAGTTCATTCACAAGGAGGTCCTGAGGCACATACACATACAGTTCGCAATTACACAGACAGGAGATTTAAAATGTAGAACAACAAAGAAAAAATGTATAATACAAGAGGTATACACAATAGAAGTCCTTATGCTATATATGCAGTATATTCCAGCTTTAACCTTGCCCTAAATTATGCAACACATTTCAGCTTAATAAGTAGAGGGCCAGTTGGTACCTAGAAAGTTGACTTGGCATTGGGGGCCTAGTAGCACCTACATATGTCTTTTAATTTAGAGATAGCTAGTGTTTTGTAGGAGTTAATTGATACGATGCTGGTTAGCTTCAGCATGGCTTGTAGTTGGTTCCAAATGTTTAGGAGATGGTATAAAATAGCTCTTTGGCCAGCTGTGGTACGTGTCCTGGGAACATTTAGTAGGATAAGGTCGGATTTCCTTAGGGAGTAGGTGCTATGCAAGATGTGTATGAGAGATGTTAAATAGACAGGCAGTTTGTGGAATAGTAATTTGAGGGTCCAAATGCCAGCATGCAGGAGGCATCTGGTGGCAAGAGAGGTCCACCCAACTGCTGCATAAAGATCACAGTGGTGGGTCCTGTACGCAGAGTTAGTAATGAAGTGAAGAGCACGGTGATAGAGTACATCCAGTTTAGATAGGCTCAAGGTTGGGGAGGAGATAAAGATAATGTCTCCGTAGTCAAGCAAGGGAAGGAATGTTGCTTGGACAAGTCTTTTGGTGGTCAGAGAAAAGAGGGTCCTATTGCTAAAGAAACCCAAGTGTGCTTTTAAGCCTCTTTGATAGATCCTCGATGTGGTCATTGAAGGAAAGCTTGTTGTCTATCCACATACCTAGATATTTAAATTTAGGTACGACTTCCAAGGGTTCACTTAGGGAGGTAACTATGAAGTTTTTAGGTGGGATAGGTAGGGCACCAGACAAGGCAAGTCTCGAGAAAATCATTGTCTTGGTTTTTTTGGCATTTAAGAGAAGCTTGGCATTGATAAGGTTGCTTTCTAACTGGATAAAGTCAGCTTGGAGTGCTTCCCTGACTTCAGTTAAGAATGAGCCTGATGCGTACAAAACCGTATCGTCCGCAAAGAAATGTATGCTAGAGTTCTTTATGTGGGAGTCAAGGTTGTTGATGTACAGGGAAAAAAGGATTGGTCCTAGGATGGAGGCTTGAGGAACTCCTCTGGCAATTGGAAGGGGGGCAGATAGTAGGCCATCAGCTTTGACTTTTTGTATCCTTCCAGTGCGATAACTGTTAAACCACTGAAAGGTAAGAGGAGTGGCACCTATGTAGTCAAGACAGGTGATTAGAAGGTGATGGTCTACAGTGTCAAAGGCCTTACTGAGGTCTAGAAAGACTGCACCGTAACCTTCTTGGTGTCCATAGCATGGATCCAGTCATTAGAGACTTTAGCCAAGGCTGAGATGGTACTGTGCTTTGACCTGAAGCCAGATTGGGCTGGGTTTGGGAGTGAGTGTGCTTCAAGGTGATTTTTAGTTGGTTGTATATAAGTTTTTCCAGCACTTTGGAGAGAATGGGCAAGATAGAGATAGGACGGTAGTTGTTTAACTCACAAGGATCTCCTGATTTGAAGAGAGGAAGAACATGGGCAGATTTCCAGCAGGATGGAACAGTGGCTGTGGTAATAGAGAGGTTGAAGATGTGAAGGATGGGGGCTGTGAGCTGGGCATAGCCTAACCGCAAGTAAAGTGACTCAAGGCCATTGTTCCCTGCACTTTTCTTGGTGTCAAGGCTAAGAATTATGTCTCCGACTTCTTTGTAGCTAAACAGGCACAACTGGAAGGGATGAGGTGGAGTAGCATGTGTAGAATCTGGGCTAGTGTTGCTATTCACTCGGCTAGCGTATGGTGAGGAGTCGAATGCCAACCCGGCAGTGGCAAAGTGAATGTTAAGTTCTTCGAGGATTAGCAGTTTATTTTCAACCATCCCGTCCTTGGCCAGAATCTTGGTGGGAAGGGAGGAAGCAGCAGGATGGCCTTCAATGGATCTCAGTGTCTTCCAGATTTTTTGGGACTTCCCTTTGGCCTGCTCCAGAGTGAAGATGTAGAAGTTTGAGTTAGCAGCACGTACACTTTTAACACAGACATTTCTGGCATTTCTAAACCCCTGCCAGTCTGCCGGGGTATTTTTGTGCCTGGCCCTAGCCCATAGCTTGTTTCTATTGGTAAGTGCAGATTTGGGCTCTTGGGTGAACCACGGATGCGAGATTTTCCACACCCTCATTTTAATAAGAGGAGCATGCTTGTTAATTAGGGTGGTGAGGTTGTCATTTAGGACAGAGATGGCGGCATCAGCAGATTTGGCAAGATATAGGTCTTGTCACCTGATCGTAGCTAGATCAGTTAGGAAGTTTACTGAGTTGAATTTACGGAACGAGCATTTGATTCTGAATTTAGGGTGCTGCTGGGTTTTAGATTGGAATCTTGTACATACAATGATACTGTGGTCACTCATATCATTATGGAAAACTGCAGAATGTGAGATTTTATGGGGATGCAAAGTTAAGATGACATCTAAGAGTGAGCTGTTGGCAGAGTTAGAAGCATTGATTCTTGTGGGTTGAGTTACTATCTGTGTAAGACCCAGCTCATCACAGATGGCTTTTAGGGAGTGGGATTTAGCAGTGAGCCAATCCATATTGAAGTACCCTAAGATTATCGTTTCCATGTTAGCAGCCAAAGTTATGAATTTCAACACGTTAAGAATTTCTGTGCCTCCTGACAGGGGTCTATAGCCACCAATGATTGTGATGCACTCTGAGGATAGAAGGTGAAGTTTAAGTGAGACAATCTCATCTTCCTTGGGCTTAGTTTTACAGGAAATGCTGCTAACATCAAATTTTGATTTGACGTATACAACTCCCCCCGAATCCCTATCAACTCTAAAGAGCTTGAAGCCCGGTATAGTAATTTGTGGATCAGTGTTGGTCTTTTTTAGCCATGACTTGGTAATTATAATCAGATCTGGGTCAGTGTGAGCTGCCCAAACTTCAAGATGATCAAGTTTTTTGAGCAGGCTTAGAATATTGACCATCATCAGTTTCATCCCAGGAGCAGCTGCAAACTCTGACAGAGAAGTGATTTGAGTTGGGGGACCTGGATTTAGTTCGACATTGCCTGAACAGAAAAGGAGAATTAGAAACATTTTCTTGAGGGCATTTATCAGGTAGAAGTGGGCTCTTTTCGTATGGGTTCTTGTGTGGTGTTCAGTCATTGAGGTACGTCTAGCCAGGGCATAGGAGATGCTGACATGGCCGTTCAAGGCTAGCAGGGGAAGTGCACGGAAAGACATTGGCGAAGGGAGGAGGGCCAGAGGAGAGGGATGAGAATTGAAATGAAAACCCGACAGATTAAGAGTAGAAAAGCAATATGAAGATGCAGCAGGAACTATGTTTGTGGGTTCCCAGGCTGGGATGACTTCTGACTTAACATGGATCAATGTTTCATGAGTCATACGTTTTGGCAGGATTAGAAGTAGAATGATAATGCAGGCCATATTGCCCATGATTGAGTACAGTGATTTGTGTAGAAAGACCAAGAATCCCTGTAGTGGCAGGTCTGTGTAACCTGCTAATGGAAAACTAGCCACTATGCACACCCTGGAGTGTCTTATTGTGATTATGAAATGGCACCTCTGCTTTACTGGGGGTACCGATCGTGGCTAGAAGAGGGGAAGAGAGGAGGAACAGGTAGGAGGACTTTGGGTGGGGCAGGAGTAGGCAGAATGACTGATAGAGGCTCCGCAGACCACGACCAGTGGGAAAAAGAGTCTACAAAAAAAAAAAAACACTTCTCAGATGCCTCAGGCACTTGGCATTGCCTTTTGCCTCACTTCCTAAAGAGTGCTGTTATCCCACATTAATGCATGCCCTGGGGTGCCTTATTACTTAAACACAGCACCCACTATTTTCCGAAAGCCTTCTATTGCAGTATCACAATGTATCAGCTCATTTTATAATAGAGCTCACGTATCATGCACTACCTTTCTTCCCTGGTTGAATGGAATTTATTAGCCACTTTCAAGTGATATTGTTTTTTTTTTGTTGCAGTGACCAGAATAGAAAATAAAGTTTGCTTTACTTTAGATAGTATATACAGTATGTAAAGGTTTCAAGGGCAAAAATCATCTGATAAGTTATATGTTTCTATTTATTTAATAGTTTTATACTTCAGGAGATGTTATTTCAAATAACATTCAAGCAGCACATCAGGGGCTTACCAGCAAGCCTCCAGAAGTTATTTCAGTTTTCAAATCCCTTTAGGATTCCAGTTTCTTTGTTTGAAATAATGGTGAGATCCAACGCTCAGATTTTCTTTTTAATTTTCCACAGCCTTGCTTTATCAAAAGCACATGACCTCCTAAGCTGGCACTTGGAGGGTGCTCTTAAAGAATGAAAAGGCATGCAAAATTATAGTTTGTAGGTTTTGTCATTTGCAAGACATATGGGGCCAGATATTCAAAACTTTGCCCCGGGGCAAAATTAGCACTGCCCAGCGGGCAAACTTAGCCCGGAGCACAGAGCACGCTATATTCAAAAGGAATAGCCCAGGGCAAACAGCTTCCGAATATGGCATGGTAATGAGGCCATGCAAACTGGGCTGGGAGTGCAGGGCAAAAATAGCCCTGGAATAAGACAGCACTGAATAAAGCAACCAGGAAGTGCAACCCACAACAACAACACAGTACACAGCAACATGAGGGCAAGTACAGGCGAACTACGTGGCCAATGTGTGTGCCAGCAAATGCATGGACGCAGTACAGCTGCAGGAAGCAGCAGATGTGAAAAGAACAGTGATCAAAACTGTATAATATTTCCCATACCGTTAGCGCCGCTAACACATTAGCACAGCATTATGGCATAGCTAAGCAAGCGGTTAGCCGGAGCAAGCCGTTTGCCGGGTAAAATATGCCATATTCAAAGTGCCATGCAAATGAGCCTACTTACGTAGTCTCTGGGCAAACAACCGGATTAGTATCTCATTATACCCTGATTTGCATGCAGTTTGCCCAGCGTTACTGCAGAGTCCCACAAAGCCACCTGTAGGTCAGTCTGGAAGTACAGGGGCTGACCAGGTCCAACCGCAGCTCCACCTGTAGGTCAGTCTGGCAGTGCACGATGATAGCTGCAGGCTACATGTAAACAGTACAGCATAGCATAGCATATTATACCCCAGGGGACAGGACACCATAGGCACAGGTGGTGGTGGTGCTGCATGCAACTGTCACATTGTAGGGCATGCTACAGTGCACAGCAGAAACTACAGTAGCAAGGGGCCAGTAGTGTGGACACAGCAATGCCTATGGTGTGTGAGGCAGTGATGATGACTGCACTATACACAGTGAGCGCCCAACCTGCGGATGTTTTCTGACACTGGACATTACTGTTACGCTGTTGTGTGACCCACAGATGCTCACAGTGACATGTACATTTCTGGCTTTGTGTGCTATGGCAGTTGTACAGCTGTGAGGTATGTGGCCGGGGGGGGCATATATTATCCGAAAGGCACACTGGTGTTGGCGTATTCCCAATACTGACCCATGTACACTGCATGATGTGTCCCAGCCTTGTGGCCACACCTGGTCTGTAGCACAGCCTCGCCACCCATACATGCTCCCCTCAACATCCTCCATGCCCGCAGTGCTGCATGTGTGTGCTGGTATCTGTTGGTGTCCACGGAAGTGTGGTCCACAGGTATGTGCTGTATGGCCACACTGCCGTGCTGTCCACTGGTGGCAGGGTCACCACTTACTGCCTGGCATGGCTGGGACTGGTAACAGATTATGGCATCATTGTGATGCCATCAGTTAGCAGCATGCTTCCTCTATGTTTGGCTTTATCTATGTGTCATATTTATTTGTTAGGGTCGCGCAAAACCCGCGCTAAACCCGCGCAAACACCGAGCAAAGCCATAATGTCGCGCAAAGCTGATTGCCCAGGATTAAGACCAGCTTTTCCTGGGCGGTAATGTGCACCGCGCTAAGTGTCGCGCTAAGTCGCACAAAACCACTTAGCGCGGCTCTAGTCGCTGAATATAGCATTGCGCCTGTATTCATGTCAGTTTGCCCCTTGCATACATTATAATTTTGCCCAGCGCTAATGCAGTTTGCCCGCGCTGTTTGACCTTTTGAATATGGCAGACCCACGCTAATCCCGTGCTAAACCTGCGCAAATGGTTTTTGCCCAGCGCAAAGTTTTGAATATCTGGCCCATGGTGTTTAAAAAAAAGGATTTATATAGAAAGCCTGATGCATCAAGGGATTATAACATTAATGCACTATTGTTTTGAACCTCTTTAACAGTTTGGAATGAGCACTCTTGAAAAGTTTATGCTGCATATTTTAGAGTTGCATAAACTCTGAGCGTTTAAACATTCACCAGGTTTGTATGTTTGCTATGATTTGGAAGACATCTACAGTTACTGACCTATAGAAGTGGATTGATCAATAAGGCATGACAGGGTGTGCGTTATTGTCAGAAAAAGGCAAACCTTGGGAAGTGAGGCATAATCAATCAATCAATCAATCAATCAATCAATCAAGTCTTTATTTAACCAGGCGTTCATCGTTGAGCAGAAGCTCATTTGCAAGATGGACCTGGGTGGAGCATGAACAATTGTATATACAGGTCAACACAGGTATTTACAAGGCAATACAGATAATACTCTTTACAGAGAGGAAGAAAAAGAAGTTCATATGTACATAGAATTATACAGATATTGTACAGATTACACGGTATTTACATACATAGAAGTGTCTATAGGAAGATAAAGCAGGTTATCTAAGGTTGCAGGAGGAAGTAACGGAAGAAAAAAATAAAAATAAAAATATACACCAGGTAGAGGTGAAGATAGGGGGAAGAGAGGGAGGGAAGTAGGGGGAGAAAGGCTAGGAGGGCACGGTGCACAGAAAGGAGTTGGTAAAGCTGGATGTAGAGAAGGTGGATGGAGAAAAGGAGTATGTGTGAGCCCCGGGATTGAATGCTATAAAGTACGGGGCATGGTAGGATGTCACAACCCAGGGTAGTGAGCTCCTATCTGAGGTTGGGAAAGGAAGAATAAGGGGATGGATGGGCCTAGTGTTGAAAAGACAGGGGGATAAGAGAGAGAACAATTAGGCTGGTGAGGAGCAAGCTGGGGGGGTCAGTACTTAAAATTGGGTCTAGGCGTGGCTATATACCAGTGCAGACACCGGTACTGGGTCTGAGTGGTGAAGCAGTTACATACTTCTCTGATTGTACGGAAATAAAGCCTCTTGAAAGCATTTATACCGATTAGAGTGCTTAATTTGAGGTTTTGAGATCTGTTCCATAAGGTAGGTATACGAGAAGCTTATGGCTGCCCTGCAGCGGGATTTTGCTTTGGGTACTTTAAGTGTAATAGCTGAGTAACTGTAGCAGTATTTCCCAATTATACTCAGGGGAAGACAGCAGGAGATATAGTAAGGCAGCTTATTAGAGATGGCTCTATAGGTCCAGAAGGCGTTCTGTGGCGCCTGAACTTTAGTGATGTCCATCCCACTGCCACATATAGGGTGCAGTGATGTGTCGAAGGGAGTCCGTTATAAACCTCAGTGCTCGATGGTAGAGTGTGTCCAGTTTAGCCATGTAAGAGTTGGGGCATTGGCTGTAGAGGAAGTCAACGTAATCAACCAATGATAGGAAAATGGATTGGACCAGTTGTTTCTTGGCATCTCTGGTGAGAAATTGGCTGATTCTAAAAAACAGTCCAAGCCTTTGCTGAAGTCATTTTAGCAAGTCCTCGATATGTTCAATGAAGGAGAGTCTTTGGTCTATCAAACTCCCAGATACTTGAATTTTGTAACAAATTCTAGTTTTCACCTAGAACTGTGGTAATTTGGGGAACTGTCCCACTGGACACAGGGTTAGCTGTATGGATAAAAGGAGAGAGGACCATCGCTTTAGTTTTTTTGGCATTAAGGAGTAGCTTTTTTGGAGGAGTTGGCTTTGCAAAAGGTTGAATTCTGACTGTAGGTCATTGCAGGCAGCTTCAGGTGTTGGGCGACTCACGTAGAGAACTGTATCATCTGCAAACAGATGGATGTTGGCTTCTTTTATACAGTAGTCGATGTTATTAATGTAGATTGCAAAAAGTAAGGGCCCTAATATAGAACCTTGAGGTACCCCTCTTTGCAGAGTTTTTAAGGGGGACAGGCCTCCTTCGGCTTTAACTTGTTGAAGGCGCCCTGTAAGATAGTCAGTGAACCAACGCAGAGAGGAGGGGTCCACACCTATGGTTTGAAGGGCGGAGAGGAGCAGACTATGGTCGACGGTGTCGAAAGTCTTGCTTAGATCAAGCATAAGACAATGCTGAGTACCTAACGCACCCAAGAAGTGGGTTATCCCACAGTTATGTGCACCCTAGAGTGTCTTATTGTGATTATGAAATGGCACCTCTGCTTTTTATTTTAAAAACTGAGTCATTCATTTCAGAAGGTTACATACTGTATTTCTCACCTGTGCTATTGTGCTAAAATAATACATGGTCATGTGATCACATCTGTCTAATCAAAGGTCTTGGTTTCTCTTACCCATTGTATAATTATGCTTATAAACTACCCCCCAAACAGAACAGATATTGGGCAGGATATTCAA
Source organism: Neoceratodus forsteri (assembly GCA_016271365.2). Classification (NCBI taxonomy): domain Eukaryota; kingdom Metazoa; phylum Chordata; order Ceratodontiformes; family Ceratodontidae; genus Neoceratodus; species Neoceratodus forsteri. The sequence goes on from CM028136.1 coordinate 94,371,726, forward strand.
AATGGGAGGGATTCCAAATTTTCAAAGGATTTTCAGACTTGTCAGCATGCCCCATTTGTGTCAAACCTTGAGTGCCTTATTTTCAAAGTCACTGAAGATTTTATGTTTCCACACTTTGCAGCTGCTTGTAGGAATAAAAGAATGGCATGAGTCTTTGTTCTGATGGAAGCACTGCCAATGTTGCTGCAGTGTTACAGTATTGCACCAAACATTAGGCAACATCAAAACACCTGGCACAATTACACTGAACTGCATTAACACTGTGGCAAATTTCTTGAAACATCCATTATATTTATACAATGTTCTAATAAACAGGGATCATTTTTGCCTGCAATTAGATGTTGCTTTGCCATATTAACTAAAACTAAAATTGATGTAATCAAACTTTTATTTATACAGCAGAAACAACTACATTTTATTCACCGTGGTAATGAGCCAATCTAAGGCAGATGCTCATGGGGTTCATCTTATCCTTTGCCATACCGTGGAGCAATGCCAGGACATAGAACCAGCCTGGGCACTAATTACAGAGACCAACAGAAAATGGCACATAAGGTATACATGATTCAACCAAAGAATTAGAAATAAATTACAAGGTACAAGACAGTGAATAAACTGTCATTTTTATTTTTATTTTTCACTAAGTCTGTTTACACACAAAGAGCATTAAGCACTGCAGTAAATGGTTTTGTGGTCTGGCATCATCTTACTAGAGTAAGCCTCAGTAAATCACCCTCTCCTCTCCCACTCCACATAACATGGACATCGCTTACAGCGGACAATAATGCAATATGCATTTGTATCAGCTATACATGGCTTTAACTGTACCAATACTTCCACAGTTGCAAAACATCATCATAAGAATAAAAATAATAGTCATACAGTTTTCATTCAAACTTGAAGAGACACCGTCAGCTCAGTCAGAAAGACTGTTAACAACCACAAGGTCTTTCCCCATGTCTGCTGAACACACATACAGTATTTACCTACTGAAGTCCAAAACAACTGAAACCAATATACTGTATATATGTAAGAACCCCATTTATAGTCAATCAGATGAGATTCATCCATTTGATATTAATGACTGGGTGTAGAGACAGCTAAATGCTAATTGAACATACTCCTTCAGGCAAACTGTTAAGAAATGTTATGTATTTATTTAGTATTTGTTGACTAGGAAAGGAGGGCTAGGCAATTCTGCCTATTTTCAGCCTCCTACAGGGAATGGATGTTGTAGGGGAGAGATACAGATGCAAACAGGCATATTGAATCAGGTTAAGCTGTTGGCAGTATTTTCAGTGAATGGGGGAAATTTGCCCAAGCACCGAGGAAGGGCCTCTACTCTTAGTAGATGGGGCGCTGTGCTGAGCCCTATCATAATGCAGGAGCCCAGTCTAGTGCTGGAGGTGGATGGGGAGGAAGAGGTGGAGTAACTGCCATTTCATGTGACCCTTCAATCGCTAGTGTTCAGAATATTAATTCCAGCACTGGAGGTATAGAACATTCGGATGGCAAAGATGTTGAAATTACCATGGAGACTAGTTCTCAGAATAAGGATGCAGTATTGCACAGACAGGAAGAAGAAAAGAAATGAGCTTTGCTGAAACAGACGTCGGAGGTTGAGGAGGAATACCAGAGGGCAAAACTGAAGTTGGAGGAAGAAAAATCAAGGAAGAGAGGATTTCATAACTCACCAGAAACATCCAAGGAAGCTCCTCTTAAAGTGTTCGTGTTTGGTACAGGTTCCCGTGATCAGGAAAGATGGAGAAAGCAGTCAGACTCACAGGAAATGTCTAGTTCCGGAAGTCAATGGTTCTCTGAAAAAGTGCTTCGGTCAGCTGGGTGGATGTTGGACAATGAAGGAATATGGATTCTGGATGCAGCAGTGCTGCTCCCCTGCTCTGCAACAATGGCTCTTGTAAGTGCTCCTAATGTGGGACTATTGGTAGGAACTGAGACTGGGGCTGGGGAGAGTGCAGTAAAAAACAGACCCAACAATGGCTCAAGTCCCGATGATATGAGTGGAACAGAGGCAGAGCATATTTCATAATTCCCTTGAAGGAGTCAACCAGATGTATTCTATGATGCTGCAACTGGGGAAACAGAGGCCCAGGACATAAGGGGGCAGCTAACTCTCAGTCCAGTATAGAACAGGGACACCACAACAGAGGGCCACAAATGAAGCTACAGACAAAGCCACCTTTGCAAGTTTATTCCACAAACCCGTGGAACTTGCTAAATGCTGCAATGCAGTCAGGCTGAGGTATATGGGGGGGAGGCCTGGAATGCCCTCCCGATCACTTTTATGTGGGGGAAAAAACTGATAAAAAGATCCCTGAGGATTACTTCAGGAGAAGTATATGCATTTATTCATGCACCTGGGGATAGCACCTTCAATATCAGTTTTCGTTCCCTGGATCTCTTGGACAGGTGTTGGGCCAAATGTGCAAACCTACAAACCAACCCTTTATGGGTCCCACTCTGAGCCATCACTTTAACTAAAACTCCAGTGAAATTCATTACAATCCTCTTATACAATGAAGGGGTCAATATAAATAATATTTTGTATTGGTTGGAAAAGAAATGCCAGGTTCTGGGATATATTGAACCCATACTTGATTCAGAGTGTTTATGGAATGGGGAAGGGCAGCTGAAGGTCACATTACAGAAAACAAATTTGAGACTTATACATCTGCCCAACTGCTTCTTTATGGGAAGGGATAAGGGATTCATCTTCTATCCCAGTCAGAGATGCAACAAAGTTTTAATTCACCTGTGTAGCGAACACAAAGTGGTCCACTTCGAATTCACATATCTCTACAAAAACATTTCCATTAAAAAGTCACAATTCGCCTCACTTTGCGTTGTCCACTTTGAGTTCACCTCAAGTTCCAATTTGATAAAGCAAAGTTGGTAAGAAACAGGCCATTGATCACATGCCTGACTGTCTCTGCAGGTCCACAGGTCACATGATTCAGGGAGGTAGTTAAATAACCAGGAAGTCAGTGTTTTACTTTCACTTTCTCTTGCAAAAAGAGGAGTTAGCAGCTCAGCTTCACTGTGGTGGTTAGGTCCGATATAACTCAGGGACAGCATGGGTGGAAAAGTAGGTCCTTGATGGGATCTTCCATTTAGGACAGGTATGTGCCATAAAGTGCCGTAATCCCACATTCTCCACAAAGGAGAAGGGCAAAAGATCAATTGCCAGCATTTCCGCTACTGCAGCATTGAGTTAATAAGCAACTGCATGATTTGGTGGGTATTTACTGTTATGGGCAAAAAGGCTGTGCAACATGGGCTGCATTGTTCAATGTTTTGCATGTGGTGTGCCAAATGGCTCTCCTCTGCGAACTGACATGGATGGGGTACCTTTGACTTGTGATGGTGGGTGCACAGGTGACAAGACAATAAATGCAGTTATTTTGCCTGTTTTAAGCATAGGGGTTGATGTACTAGAATTACTACATGGACCACTGCTATGCTACTCTGACCACTACTTGAACATTCAAAATCCTCCTCCTCCTCATGCGTGTAGTAATTCTCCAGTGTTATTTCACCAGTTATACCTACATGGCTACTTACACTAAAGGAAGGGGATAGCATGCTCACTAAGGTAGCTGAGGGTGAACATCCCACTACGGCATTAGCTCCCCTCAAGTGCGGAGTCCACAGTTCAATGTGCCGGCTCTTGAGATGAGTTTGCTGACCCACAGTGCCCAGATGGTGACCCTTTTTACCATACTTCACATACGCTTGGCAAACTGACAGATTGCCACTGTTTCATCACTACCATTTCGTATTAAAAAAATCCCAAATTAGGGATTTTGATGCCTTTCTCTTCATATGTCACTTCTGGGGTTGCATATGGAATGGCAGTTTTGGTGGCAATGAAATGGGGGTGTACTGCATGATTTCTGGTGCTGTGCACACTTGGACTTTGACTGAACATCACAATCGATGACTATTAATTCAGGGTCAGCAACAGACACAGCTACATCGGAACTTTGGGGGGGGATTGACAAACAGACTGTTTACAAACAGCTACCTTCACTTTCTTTTTGTCCAGTTCCCAAATGCGGTCGCTAGCATCATCATCATAATCATCATCCAAAAATTCACTTTGGATGCTATCCTCCTGTGGAGATATTCCAACCACAGTCTCAATATTATCAACCACACTTTTTTCATCAACATCTGAATGTTTGGATGGCCTAACCTCAGGATCAGTGTAAACATGAGATTATGAGTCATTTGCATGATCAGAATCATGTTCAACTACTATAGAGAGTGGGATATCAACTACACTCAAGTCTGCGGATTCAACAAAATTTTTCCCACCTGATAAGTTTGCCCGGGTAGAACTTGAAGCAATACTCATGCTGTTACCAACCATGCCATCATTAACTTTACTACCAGCATGGACAACAGCATCTCCAACCAGCATTGAAGCAACTGATTTCACTGTGAAAAACAGAGTTGGAGAAATCCCTTTATTTGCAGCAAATGCTACCTTTCCCTTCTGTTGTGTGCTACCATGGCCATGACCACTACTCTTAAAGCAGCAGTGCAATGAAAATGGGTTAAAATTTTACCCCACCTTTTTTTCTTCCTAATTGATGCCAGATGTCTTCCAGTTTATTTTGGTGGTGAAATGTTCATTTTTCATTATCATTTAAGAATTTTATGAAAGTTGTAAAGTAATTATTTCTCAAGAAAAAAAGATGGCTACCTCATTTTTGCATAGAAATAATATTGAGGACTCGAGGAGGGTTAGAGTCCAGACAAAAATGCAAATGTACAATACACAGCATAGGAAGCACCCAGAAAACCCAAATCAACAGTTCTGCCAATATTTTTTTATAACCATAGCAGAAAATTTGCTTTTTTGGAATAACTTTTTTCGTTGCATTGTTGCTTTAACACTGCTAGAGTTGCTACTAGCCCTTGATGAACCTGCCTCATCATCACAACAACATCCGCAGCTAATAGTCTTACTGTCAGCAACACCACAGCCAAAAAAAAACTTTGCTTGAATGTCTCTTTGCCGGCGTTTTTAAGGTTACAAAGACAATTAACAGCAACTTATTATTTCAGCTGTTTTTGAGGGGTGGGAAGCAAAAACCGCAAGAGATGTAGCCGGTCATGCACAAGTAACACAAGACCTGAACCAGTCTTCAAAAATACCTTGTTTTGCAGGGGGGGGGGGGAGTACAGCTTTAGCCACACAGACATAAGCAGGGAAAAATTCCAGACAGGCTGAGAAATTCAGAGCACTGCTATTGCAGTGTGCCGCAATAAAATGCACATCAATTTACATAATGCTCACACGTTAAAGGTCAGCCACAGAAACCTTAACTGTTCAGTAAACTACAATACAGACAGTCTTTTAAAATGACTGAAAAAATGGCCAACAAACAGAAAAAAACTATAAAAAAATTAAGTAAAGTTGTACTATATGTCGGAACACACAAATAATAAAAAACTGGCCAATAAAAGTTGGAAAAACTGCCTTTCTCACTAATCTCCCTTCTACACCACAGATCTGCCCCTCCCCCAAAGTACACTTCTACACTGTCTGTGACTACAGAGACTAAATGTACCAAATTAACATTAAATATTCACACAAACTAAATAAATGCTTGATGATATAAACACATAAGGGTTTCCTACAATCCATGTTCTAAATTTTGACACAAACATTTGTGGCAAAAATTTGTTTTTAAAGGTTTTTCGATGGTTTGAATCTCAGAGCTCTGAGATCAAACTGTCTCCAGCTTTCCACTGCACACACTACATTGAACTGAGGCTGTGCAAAGCAATATAGAGCCCGTGTGACCTTAAATCCCATGAATCACTGGAAAATTCACTGTAAAGAGCAAAAAAATGGCCAACCCGGTGGTGCTGAGGGTTGAGGTGCTGAACTCTACACCTCGCTCCACGCCGGTGACCCAGGTTCAGGAATGAACTCGGGTCACCAGGGGTCGGCAGGGGTGTGGACGGATTGAGCATCTATAGGACTGCTCTCCCTTTCCAGGGAGGGGGGTTACTAGATGTCGGTACTCCAGCGACTTCTGGCGGAGGCTGGGGGGTGGTGCAGTGGTACCTCACTGGGGCGGGTGAGTTGGGGCATGGTGCCAGGAGGGAGCGCATGCAGACATGTGCACACTCCCCCCTTGGTGTCATTGCACACCCCTCTCATGCACAAGAAAATGGGGAAAAAATATGGTGCACGGTCGAGGCGGCTTGATGGCCATCAAAGGACACATGGCCTTAGGGACACCACTGTGGCTACTGGATCCTGGTTCAGTGGGAAGTAAGGGGGACTTTCCACTGCCCCACCATGGAGGGCAAGTTATGGGGGTAATTAGCAGTGGGGGCTCTCCGGGGATGTGTCAGACCGGATGGCGGCCAGATGGGACGGTTGCTAGGACGTGAAGCAGACCGAGTGCCAGGTAAAAAGGATTAACAAAACAAACAAAAAAGAGCAAAAAAAAACAAGACGAAGTAACATGAAGTCCATAGAGAATAATGGGAGCTTTGTGTTGCTTCGGGTTGTGAAGTTTTTCACTTCACTATGCGGAAAATTATGCGGAATTCAGGTTCTAGGTGAAATACTATGCATAGCAAATTTTAGCAATGTCTCACACCACTAATCCCTGTTAGCCTCAACGGTTTTATAAATGTGGGTCCCCAAGACATCTCAGTAGCCGATGTGAAGTTATTAAGTGTGCCCAATGTAGTCAAACAGGACATACCGGATTCCTCTGTACACAAAACAACAAATGTAACCTGTTAGAGGATGACAGTCATTCCTTTACAGACTGTCCTTGGTCTTCCCACAATACTAAAATCAGGATCATGGTGTGCAGAATTTTTTATTAATAAAAATATAGAGAACAGCAAACAGAACTTTTTCACAAGAACCTACAAAAGAAAGGTATGCTCCCCCCATGACGACCAGAGGTCATTATTCCAGCCCAACCAGCAACCCTGATAGGGGTTCCAGATACAGAATCAGCTCCACAAACCAGTGAGCAGCATGATTCAGAGAGTATGCCCCCCCAACATACCTGATGTGAACATGTTTCAAAATGTGAAGAAAAAACACTTCTCAGCTGCCAGAAAGGTGTCGGAACCCCTATGTGGGATGGGGGTACCACTACCTAAAGAGACAGAAAGTAATACAGAGAACATTACTGTTTGGTAGCATGTGTATTCAGCGACTGCAATTGAGCACTTTCAAAATGGGGACTCAATCACAACACTGTCACACAGCGCTACCAGGAAGGGAAGGTAACAGGATAGGGGGTCAGTGATTATAGCAACCGGATGTCACTATGCATACACACACACTCAGGGGGGACCACACTGAGTGACAGGCGGAAGGAAGGGAGGGTTTGTGGGGCATAGTGCGGCAGTAGGCTGCTGAGCTGGCTGTGTGGCATGGTGGGTTGGTGGCAAGCTGGGGTTGGAAGAGTGCTGGGTTCAGGTCTGGGTGAGCTTGTTTTTTGCATCGGGTCACAGGTTTTTATTTTTTTATAGTTTTGCACCCCCCCGACATGCACCCCCCTGGAGTTGAGAATCCTTTACTAGGGGGTGCGGGAGTGCAGCACCCCACATAAAACAAAAAAATTTAATTGTCCAGCTCTGTCTTGCTGTGCGCTGTGAATCTACATAGCTGAAATTAATTTTCGGTGGTGTAGACTCACCCAAACAGCTATTGCTATTACGCAGTCACCGTTACCACATGGAACCTTACTGTTCAGAATAAATATGCTGTACCTCAGTGGGGGGTCACCAAGATGAATGAGGAGTCCAATTCTGCATCGGTGTCATCCTTACAAAAAGACATGGGGTGTGACAAAGAAAAAACACCTTTAGATCCTAAAGGTAAAACAGGGAAGATTAAGCCTACTTGACGCAGAATGGGACTCAGGACTTGTAAGAAAAAATTTACTTGATTGTAAAACTCGACAAAACCCACTCCAGGGCTTATCCCTTCCCTCACTAAACACTAATAGCATTTTATCAGAAAAAAAGCGACTAATGATGTATTTTCTTTTCTCAGAAGCAGTTTTTGATGTTGTATTTCTGCAAGATACAAGGCCGAGGAATACACATGATATACAACTTACTAGTGAAGGTTGAGTATGGGAGTGGACCTTTTCGTCATTAGGGGAAGATACTTGTAGTGGGGTGGGAATATGTATAAATGTGGAAAAGTTTAAACTCATTTATATGGTGGAGATGTGGCGAGGGAGAGCATTATTGCTGGACATTGACATTGATCACTGTGGGTTTTGACTGATAAGTGTATATGTCCCTGAGAATCAAATTGTTAAAAAAAAAATACAACCATTTTTATACACAGCCAGAAATATTCTATTTGGTGAAGACTTTGACATAAATCACTTCCCAGTGGATTGCAGACTGAAAACAGACAAAGTCTTTTCTGATGCAACATGGTTGAATCAGCTAATATCTCAAAACAGATTTAAGGGATGTATTTTACCAGCAAGGTAAGTCAACACAACATACTTTTTTTTCAAAGAACACTATCCACCAGGATAGATTACTGGTTTTTATCTTCTTCATTACCAGTATACAAAATGGATGTCCTCCCAGTAGCATCCTCTGATCATGGGCTAATAAGCGTGCATATTTCTGAAATTGCTGAGACGATCAGGGGTTGAGGTTACTGGAAGCTAAATTGCAGCTTATTGGAAGATCCTGATATAGCAAAAGGGTTGCATTATGTTTGGTAGGCAAGACAATCTGTCTTCTTCTTATATAAGTCCAAGAGGGAATGGTGGGAACATACGAAGGAAGAAATAGGGAGCTTCTTTAAAACTGTGGGAAGATTGAAAGGGTGTCACATAAATGATAAGTATCTAGAACTTAGAGCTCAGTTTCATAACCTATTACCAATTCAAAATGAAGGCGGGAGAACTGATCAAGACTTATTAAGTGAAATTAAATATGAAATGGGGAATTTACAGTACAACCGGATGAAGTCATTAGAAAAAGAACAGAGGTCTGGGGTACAGGGTTCTCAAGCAAGTGTAAACCCTTTTGACAACTGCGTTAAAAGACAAATTAAGGTAATTTCAGCAGTAGAGACAGAGTATGGGGATATGAGATATGCGCAAGCTTAAGTTATGGGAGAGGTGGAAAAGTATACCACTAATATGTTTGGGATACCTTCCGCCTTACCTAGGGAAATAGATGGGTGGTTAGATTACTGCCACTTTAATACATTACCAAGATACATGGAACCAGAGCTAATATGACCCATATCAGAAAAAGAATTATCAGTCATGATTCAAAATTTTAAAAATGGAACAGTTCCTGAAGGCGATGGTCTCCCTTATGAGATCTATAAGGTTATATTTCCGGTATTAAAAGCTGAAATGACCATAATGTACAATGAGTGTTTTCTAGAGGGGACTCTCCCTGAAAGCATGTATCAAGGTTTAATGACTTTGTTATTCACATCTGGTAATAAATGCCAGATGGCTAACTGGAGACCTATTACACTGCTAAATGTGGATTTTAAAATACTGACAAATCTTTTAAGCATCAGGATAGCAGAAGCTATGAGAGAGATTATCCACCCGTCTCAGTCCTGCACTATTCGAGGATGGAAAATAGGAGACTCCTTGATTTTGATAAGGAAAATCCTGGAAAAAGGGAAGAATGGGGAATTGTCTGGCTTCTTAGTGAGTTTGGACCTGGCCAAGACCTTTGACAGGGTCTCACATGACTTCCTATGGAAATGCATGGCAGAGTATTGCTTTCCAGTAAAGTTTGTGGCATGGATAAAACCTATTATAAAACAGCTCACTGTATGCCTTACATAAATGATAGGCTTGGGAGGGAAGGTACTGTTAAGGGGGTATGCCAAGAGTGCCCCCTGAGCCCACGGTTATACATACTCTCTCTAGACCCGCTGTTGCAAAAAATAAATGAATCTGGACAGGTGATAGGTGTATCAGTCTCTAGTGAGGACTCAGAGATAAAAACAGTGGTGTATGTGGATGACCTCTGTTTGGTATTGGCTGATAAAAACTCAGCTTCCCAGGCAGGGAAAATATTACTTGATTTTTGTATCCTCACAGGGGCACAAATTAACTTTTCAAAAAGTACATGTATTCCTATAGGGAACTTACAGACAGGGGAATCAGACATTATGGTGATAAAAGTGTCCAACTGTGGGGGTAAAATTTTAGTCATTATGTTTGGACACGATGATATGGCTTATTATAATTGAAAATTATTAATACAGAAAGCCCAACAGAAAGTCAGAATGTGAAACACATGGCACATGACAAAAATAAAAAGGATTTATGTGATTAAGACCTTTTTAGTGGCAATGTTTTTACATTTATCAGTGGTGCTTCAGCCTCCAGGCAACTAGAAGTTGCTTTATATAGTTGTTCCTTCTCCTGTTTCTGGGGAAGTGAATTAAATCCAATTAAAAGGGAAGTACTGTATTTAGATAAGAGTAAAGGGGGATAGCGATGATTAATCCAGTTTTGTTTTTTCATGCTATGTTTATTTAATAATAATATAAAACCACTACTACTTGAGTCATAAGTTATATGGGCCCCCTGGGTGACCGACAGCATAGGAGCATGGCTAGAGGCATGGCCAAGGGAGGGTGTCACAGCAAAACAGAAACCAATAGATGATTTACCAAATTTTTTTCAAACATGTTGGGGGAAACTAAAGCTCTGTGGAAAATTACAAAACAGCAAGTGCATTCTTTAAACAGAAACTCCTTTTATAATTTTGTGTAAGAAGAGTATTTTGTGGAACCCCCATATTATCATTACAAGTTTAAACTAGAAAAAGATTTTATTGGCAGGATGCTAAGTAATAAAAGAATTTCCGGAAAGATGTGGGATGTTCTCTGCCTTAGCAGACATGGAACGTTAAATGTTAAGAACAACCTCAAGCATAAAGGAATAGAGGATAGGTTTCACCCCAGAGAATCATGTGTTGCTACACTAGAGATGATGGGACACTTATATTTCCATTGCTCCTTTGTGATCCAGTTTTGGAAAGTATTGACTCAACGCTGGGTAAATTTCCCTGTTAAGACATTAACATCAGAGATTCTGTTTTTGGGCCTGATGCCAATACAGTGGCAAAGGTTTCATGACTACACTGTACACCTAATACTTCTCAGTATAAAATATCACATTTGGATTACCAGGTGTAAATTGACTTTACAACAAATAGACACATCATCGGATCAGTTATTTTGTACCATACAGAGTTCAGTTTTAGAGATGAAAAAGAGAGAACAGAGTACAGCTGATCCTCAACAATTTTTTCAATGGTGTGGTAATATACCACGGGTCATTAAAATAGCACACAGGGATATTAGTTTAGCGGGACCGATGCTGATTTGTACTCTAAACCATGTATGGTTTTGGTGGAATAATTAACGGTCTTATTACCTTCTCAGAGAGTGTAAAGTATGACAGACACCTGACCTATGAGAGTAGGACATACTCACCTGAGTAGTGGAGTGTGGCTGGAAGGTAACTTAATTAAAGACTGGAAGGTAACCTTAAAAAGACAAACAACTTATAGTCAAAAAATATTTGGTTGAGGTAGTGAGGGGTATTATATTCAATATGGGCGAACTTTTGAATTGCCTTCATTTAGAACACAAGCTTACTTTTAGGTATGTATTTTTTCTTCTTGTGAACATTAGCTATATATGTACTGTATTGGGATCTTGAGATTTGTATGTACTGTACCTTCTGTGAATAATATTTTGGTGCATTATTGTTTTCTTATTTTCCTTTTGTTCCCACGAAATGCACCCCTATTGTTTAGGACTACTGGAGGGGGGTTGGGGTAGTCATGGAATTTATGTGTTCCTTATGTATTGGTTTTTCCTCTGTGGTCAAAAAGTGGGGAGTGGGGGTCAAGGCAGTATGTATTAATACGTATTTTTGTTTCAAGTTTCAGTTCTAAATACAGGAGAAAGTATGCATTACTGCTTATTTGTTTTCTATTATGATTTATTTCTTTTATTTTCATAACACAGTTGTAGTGTATTTTGATTTTGTTGAAGTGGAAGAAAATACAACTGTGTTTCCTGTACTCTTTTGTGGGGATAGTATGCTATAATACTTATTTTGCTTTATGCTTTTCTGTTTGATAGTAGACTCTCTAATAAGTTTCATATTTATTGCTAAAGTAAGGGACAGTATGCAGTAATACTTATTTACTTTAGGTTTTTTATGTTTATCTTTCCGATATTAAACTGTATTGCATTATGATTTTTTTTAAGTTTGAATAAAAAATACCCCTACTCTTTTTCAAGAGGTACCATGGAATATTTAGCATCCACCTGAACAACCACCAAAACAGGTAGACAGGCCCTCAGCTTAACATCTCATCTGAAAGATTGTACCTCAGGAGTGCAGCACTCCCTCTCCCACTTTCCACCTGAACAACCATCAGAGCATGCAGGCTGGACCTCAGTTTAACATCTCATCCGAAAGATGACACCCCAAGAAAGCAACACCCCCCTCCCCCCATGCTGCACTTTAGTGTCAGTACTAGGATTTACCTCAAGATCCTGGGAAGGGCTAAAGCCCACACCCTTTTGATCTTCTGGCCTTAGAGGTTAAATGTGCAACCTGCTGAGCCCCAGCCACTGAAATGTCCCAAGAACCCTTGTGAAACATTTAACTGCATCTTATTTCAGTGCTTCCACACACAGCTCATGCCAATATGCATTATATTTGAAAGGGGAACATGTTAATAGGTTCCAGCCCCTGTGGCTCTCAGAATACTAACCCAAAGTTTAAAGGGTTATAAGCACCCCAGAGAGGCTTCATATCTTCAAATAGCAAAGCTGTTATTGGTTGCAGCACTCTTACATTTCATCCCATAGATGGTATATTTACACTGTTAAAACTACCTGACATGTTAGTTTCAGCTCATGGTCCCAGAGATGCAGGTACTGAGGGCTCCATTGTCCTGATGTGCAGGCACATGCAATCAGCTGATGTTTTGTTGTAAGTCACAACTTCAGAACTGATGTGGCCATGCATGCCAAGGTTCCTTTGTACTCCTAGAATAGTGTACAAAGGTAATGACCAGGATGTCTTGCTTGGTGCATTGTAATTGCTTGTCTAGCCCCTTTGTGACAACAGATCACTGTGATCAGAGTGCACCCCGTCATCTATGTTTGTGCCATCAGCAGGTGGAGCAAGAGGCACAGGAAACACAACAAGGTAACCTTAAGCCAAACTTTATGATTTAAGGTGGCGTGTTCAAAGCAACCAGCATCAAAAACCTCGGCACTCTGTACAAAAAAAATCAATAAAAATATGGAAAACATAAGAGGAGCACATGTCAAGTGAGGAAAACCAAAGACGGAGACAGAAATAGGTTAGAAGAATAAGATTAAAGACTAGGGTATAGCGTGACACACAACAGAATATGTTCATCAGTGGCAATTAATCGTGGAGAAAAAAATATCTAATAATAAGAATAAAATTGATACAGTTGCATAGCATGCCATAATCTATTTGCTTGAAAAGCCAGAATATGTAAACAAGCATTTGTCATTGCCAAATGTTGATTGCGTTGGTCTGTTGAGCTCGCTCAGTGGCCTTGCGTGACTCACTCGTTCTGTTTCTCCAGGTGCTGCAGGCTGCACCTTTGTACGGGGCTCCTGGTTGCATTGGCATGTTTTTTCTGCCCACAAAGAAATCTGCAGCCATTCTGACAGAGCTGTGTTGAGGTGGGTCACTCACCCTCTCTCAGTTGCTCATTCTGTTTCTGCTGGCACTGCAGGCTGCCCTTTTGTACTGGGCTCCTGCCTCTGTTGGCGGCTTTTTCTGCCCACAAAGAAATGTGCAGCAGTCCTGACACAGGTCCATTGAGTTACCTCACTCCCCCTCTCTTGCTCATTCTGTTTCTTCCGGTGCTGCAGGCTGGCCTTTTGTACAGGGCTCCTGCCTGCGTTGCCACCTTTTTCTGCACACAAAGCAATCCACAGCAGTCATGACAGAGGTCTGTTGAGCTCGCTCACTCCTCCTCTCTCACTCACTCATTGTGTTTGTCCTGGCACTGCTGGCTGCCCTTTTGTACTGGACTTCTGCCTGCGTTGGCACCTTTTTCTGTCCACAAAGAAATCTGCAGCTGTCCCGACACAGCTCCGTTGAGGTCGCTCTCTCTGCCTGTCTCATTCTCTCATTCTGCTTCTCCTGATGTTGCAGGCTGCTCTTTTGTACTGGGCTTCTGCCTGCATTGGCAGGTTTTGCTGCCCACAAAGAAATCTGCAGCTGTCCCGACACAGCTCCGTTGAGCTGGGTCACTCCCCCTCTGTCACTCGCTCATTCTGTTTCTGCTGGCGCTGCAGGCTGCCTTTTTGTACTGGGCTCCTGCCTCTGTTGGCGGCTTTTTCTGCCCACAAAGAAATCTTCCGCAGTCCTGACACAGGTCCATTGAGGTAGCTCACCCCCCCCCCGACTTGCTTGTACTGTTTCTGCCGGAGCTGCAGGCTGGCCTTTTGTACTGGGCTCCTGCCTGCGTTGCCGCCTTTTTCTGCCCACAAAGAAATCCACTGTAGTCATGATAGAGCTCCGTTGAGCTTGCTCACTGCCCCTCTCTCACTCGATCCTTGAGTTTCTCCAGGTGCTGCAGGCTGCCATTTTGTACTGGGCTTCTGCCTGCGTTGGCACCTTTTTCTGCCCACAAAGAAATCCGCAGCTGTCCCGACAGAGCTCTGTTGAGGTCGCTCACTCCGCCTGTCTCACTCGCTCATTCTGTTTCTCCTGGCGCTTCCATTTTGTAGTGGTCTCCTGCCTCTGCTGGCATCTTTTTCTGTCCACAAACAAATCTGTAGCAGTCCCAACAGAGCTCAGTTAAGCTCACTTAGTCCCCCTCTCTCACTCACTCGTGCCATTTCTGTCGGCGCTGCAGGCTGCCCTCTTCTACTGTGCTCCTGCCTCATTGCTGCATTCTTCTGGGCACAAAGAAATCTGCAGCAGTCATGATAGAGCTCCATTGAGCTTGCTCTCTCACTCCCCCTCTCTCACTTGTTCGTTCTCGGTCTATTTCTCCTGCCGCTGTGGCTGCCGTTTCGTACTGGGCCCCTGCATGCATTGCTGCCCTTTTCCACCCACTAAGAAATCCACAGCAGTCCCAACAGAGCTCCATTGAGCTCACTCACCCCCCCCCCACTCGCTCATTCTGTGTCTCCCACTGCTGCAGGCTGCTCTTTTGTACTGGGATCCTGCATGCGTTGGCGGATTTGTCTGCCCACAAAGAGATGTGCAGCAGCCCAGACACAGCACCGTTGAGGTTGCTCACTCACCCTCTATCACTTGCTCATTCCGTTTCTGTGGGGGCTGCAGGCTGGCCTTTTGTAGTGGGCTCCTGCCTGCATTGCTCCCTTTTCCTGCCCACAAAGAAATCCGCAGCAGTGATGATAGACCTCCGTTGAACTCGCTCACTCCCCCTCTGTCACTCGCTCATTCTTTTTCCCCCGGCGTTGCAGGTTGCCCTTTTGTATTGGGCTCCTGGCTGCATTGGCACCGTTTTCTGCTCACAAAGAAATGCGCAGCTGCCCTGACAAAGCTCTGTTGATGTCGCTCACTCTCCCTGTCTCACTTGCTCTTTCTGTTTCTCCTGGTGCTGCAGGCTGCCCTTTTGTACTGGGCTTCTGCCTCTGTTGGCATTGTTTTCTGCCCACAAAGAAATCTGCAGCAGTTTCGACAGAGCTCCATTGACCTCACTCACTCCCCCTGTCTCACTTGCTCATTCTGTTTCTGCCCTCAGTGCAAGCTGCCCTTTTGTACTGGGCTCCTGCCTGTGTTGCCGCCCTTTTCTGCCCACAAAGAAATCTGCAGCAGTCACGATAGAGCTTCATTGACCTCGCTCACTCACTCCCCCTCTCTCACTTGTTCGTTCTGTTTCTCCTGCAGCTGCAGGTTGCCCTTTTGTACTGGCCTCTGTGTGCATTGCTGCCTTTTTCTGCCCACAAAGAAGTCCACAGCATTCCCAACTGATTTCCGTTAAGTTCACTCACTCCCCCTCCCTCCTCCCTCACTCACTTATTCTGTGTCTCCCACTGCTGCAGGCTGCCCTTTTGTACTGGGTTCCTGCCTGCATTGGCGGCTTTTTCTGTCCACAAACACATCTGCAGCAGTCCCGAGAGAGCTCCATTGAGCTCGCTCTCTCCCCCACCTCAGTCGCTCATTCCATTTCTGCCGGCTCTGCAGGCTGGCCTTTTGTACTGGGCTCCTGCCTGCATTGCCACCTTTCCCTGGCCACAAAGAAATCTGCAGTAGTCACGATACACCTCCGTTGAGCTTGCTCACTCCCCCTCTCTCACTTGCTCATTCTTTTTGTCCTGGCACTGCAGGCTGCCCTTTTGTACTGAGCTATTGCCTGCGTTGTCACCTTTTCCCACCCACAAAGAAATCCACAGCTGTCCCAACAGAGCTCCGTTGAGGTCACTTGCTCACTCCCCCATCTCACTCGCTCATTCTGTTTCTCCTGGTGCTGCAGGCTGACCATTTGTACTGGGCTCCTCCCTCTGTTGGCATTTTTGTCTGCCCACAAAGAAATCTGCAGCAGTTCAGACACAGCTCCGTTGGCCTCACTCACTCCCCCTGTCTCAGTTGCTCGTTCCATTTCTGCCGGCGCTGCAGGCTGCCCTTCTGTACTGGGCTCCTGCCAGCGTAGCCACCTTTATCTGCCCACAAAGAAATCCACAGCAGTGACAATAGAGCTCTGTTGAGCTCGCTCAGTCTCCCTCTCTCGCTTGCTTGTTCTGTTTGTCCCACCGCTGCAGGCTGCCCTTTTGTACTCAGGCCCTGCATGCATTGCTGCCTTTTCCTGCTCACAAACAAATTTGCAACAGTCCCAACAGAGCTCCATTGTGCTCACTCACTCCCTCTCCCTCACTCGCTCATTCTGTGTCTCCCGGCACTGCAGGCTGCCTTTTGTACTGAGTTCCTGCCTGCGTTGTCGCCTTTTCCTGCCCACAAAGACATTCGCAGCAGTACCGACAGAGCTCAGTTGAGCTCGGTCACTTCCCTCCCAAGCTGCTTGATCCTAATCTGTCCCAAACACTGATTTCCAACAGCAACTTTATTCTGCACTGGAAGCACGGAAACACATTTTGGCCAGGATGTGAAAAATGAGAGCTGTACTGTTCATAAGGAGGTGTGAACAAATGCTAATGCTGAAAATCTGGCATGAAAATATTACTAATTTGCAAACTTACAAGGGTGCGTGGCACCTGCACAACACACGCTCATAACACAGTCATTTTATGGAGTTTCATCACAACACTTTTAACATAGGCATTTTAGGACCTCTGCTCAAGAACAGTGTCAGTGTGATTTTCTGAATATGTCCTGAACACCGATTTCTCACAGCAACCACGTTGTTGTGTTCCGGGGGAGCGAAAACACATTTTGGCCAGGATGTGAAAAATGACAGCTGCACTTTTCATAAGGATGTGTAGCAATGCTGAAAATTCGGAGTGAAAATATTGCAAAGTTGTGAAGTTATGACCGTGTGTGGAAACTGCGCAATGCACATTCATAACAAACTCATTTTATGGACTTTCGTCACCAAATTTTCAACATAGACATCTTAGGGCCTCTGCTAATGAACAGTGTCACTGTCATTTTTGTAATGAGTTCTGAACACGGATTTCCCACAGCGACCACGCTATTCTGCACTGGAACTGCGAAAACACATTTCAGCCAGAATGTGAAAAATGACAGCTGCACTGTTCATAAGGAGGTGCAGAAGAATAGCAAATTTGAAAGTCTGGAGTGAAAATATTATAAATTCATGAACTTACGAGCGTGCATGCAAACTGCGCAATGCACGCTCTTAACACAGTCATTTTTATGGAGTATCATCACCAAATTTTCAACACAGGCATTTTAGGACCTCTGCTCATGAACAGTACCACTGTCAGTTTCTTAATTTGTGCAGAACACTGATTTCCTACACCAACCACGCTATTCTGTGCTGGAAGTGCGAAAACACATTTTGGCCAGAGTGTGAAAAATGACAGCTATACTGTTCACAAGGAGGTCTGAAAAAATGCCAATGTTAAAAATCTGGGGTGAAAATATTGCAAATTCTCAAAGTTACGAGTGTAGTAGCAACTGCGCAATGCACGCTTGTAGAACAGTAATTTTTTTATTTTTCCCACCAAATTTGCAACATAGGCTTTTTGAGAGCCCACCTCATGAACACTGTCACTGTCATTTCGTTAATCAGTCCTAAAAGGTGATTCCGTGCAGTGACCGCAAAATCACCCTTTGGGGCTGATTAACGCCATGACAGTGATATAATTAATGAGGAGGGGCCCCAAAAACCCCATGTTGAAAATTTGGTACCAAAATTCCAAAAACTGCCTGAGATATGCACCAAAGTTGAAAAAACTCTATTTATTCCATTATACAGCTTACCGGCATTTCCTCAGTTTGCAGTCAGCTTTGAAGACTGCCGACGTGTTCCCGGTCCACCAAAGATTGTCGCACTGGACTATGGAGGTAAGTATGGGGTGATGGGGGGTGTGGAGAGGCAGGGTACATAGTGGGTGGCTGCGGGTTGTGGGGGGGGGCAGGAGACTGCCGTGGGACCATTTCCTTCTTTAGAAGTAAAAAAAAAAAATGACATTCGGGACCGTTTTTAATTTTACAGGGAATGTGGCATGCTGGGGGCTGCCAGGGTGCCACTTGAGTCTTCTGTTGGGGGCAGCTGTAGCCGAGGGGATTAGGCACCCTGTCAGCACATAAGAATGGGGGGACAGTGGTGTTACATTATGCCGATGGGGATTGGGCACCCACGATCAACAACAACCAAAGTGGGGGGTTTGTATAATGCTGATGGGGTGGGCTCCTGTTGGCAACATACAGTGTGGGGCACATGCTGCTGAGGGGGATTGGGTACCCTCTCGGCGGGGGGGGGGTTATTATTGTTTGTGAACACGGCAGCAAGCCGCCGCCATGTTCATAAACAATATCACTGTTTCAGGGTCCCGCCCTGTAATGATGGGTCACTCCCTCATTGCAGCGAATGGCTGATGCTGCAATGATGAGGTGGCCTCTGATTGCAGCAGCTAATGTTTTGCAAGTTGGTGGCGCGCTGGCTGAACTAGTGTCAGCAGCAGTGTGCCATGGCATTGGGGGAAGCGGGATAAGCCTTTACAGGCTGTTGGGGCATTGGCCACAACAATGCCACCTCCACAACCTGCTCTGTGGAGAACCTGCCTCAGATTATGTTTCTTGCATGCGCCAGAATCAACATAAAATGTGTGTGGGAGAGGCATAGTTATTTGGAGGAGGGGAGATGGGGAGAAAAATTTAGCAACATCTAGAAAGACATGGCAAAAGGGGGCACAGCCGGGGTTGGACCAGTGGCACTGAGGGTTGAGGCAGTGGACACCACACCTCATGCCACGCCAGCGACCCAGGTTCGGGAATGAGCCCAGGCTGTCAGAGGTTGGCAGGAGAGAGAGAAGATTGCGCGTCCAGAGGACAGCTTTCTTCTCTCGGGGGGGGGGTCATGGTTTGGCATTTGACTGGCCCCTGGCGGAAGCCGGGGTCACAGCAATCATTGAACTGACGTTGAGGGATGGGAAGTGGTGATGTTAGCAGTGATGCCTTGGCATCTGGGTGCATGTCACTCCCTCATGAACAGGGAAAATGCCCTGCAGGCTCTGGAGAGATGGAACATCGAGGTAGTCCTCTCATTGCCCCCACCTGCCTGACTCCATGGTCCCCGACGAAACCAGATTGTACAGGGTGTAACCCACCCCATCTCGCCCCTGCCCGGGGGTAGAACCGAGGCTCCATGGGGGTCGACCGAGAAGTCAAGGTAAGATGGCAGAGGTGGGGGGTCCAGCCTCATTGATGCTCCTGATTATGTGGTGCCTGCAGGGCTGGGTGACTTAGAAAAATAGTAATTTCAAAAAAAGGAGGGGGGGGGCACAGTCCCAGAGCCTTGGCTTGTAGTAATTCTTGACTCCTGAAGAGGATTGTTTTCATCTCAGAATTTATCAGGTCTCCAGGAAATGAGAGATCTACATTATCATGCAGCACTTTTGGTGCCACTGTTTCCAGTTCATGGATCCCACAGCACTCACATTGGAGGAGTCTTCTATGTAGGTTTCCCTAACTAATGGGGGTTGTCAAATCATTCCTGGCTTACAAAGCTGATTCCTGCCACTGAACTATATCAGGCTTTGGCAAAATGTTTTGCCATGGCATATGCTATATTGTTAGTCTGAACAGCTGTTTTTTACTCACTGATCAGACTTTTCTGTGCATGACCAACAATGACAATGGCTGAAAGAGAACAACAGATAACTATATATATTTCATAATGTTTAGGCCTTGTTAAAGTGGTATTGCTATGTTCTTAATCCAAGCCCAGCATAGGAGATCAGGAAACCAGCCAATAATGACAATTTGTCAGTTATGTTGAATACATGGGAGTAAATTATTATTATTTTTTTTTTAATCCTCCATTTCTCTGTGGTCTCTCTGACTGACCCCCATCAGGACTGATCCTCTATGCCCCATCACCCAACTTCCCTGGGTCTTACTTGGTTCTGCTGGTGTCCTCTGCCATAGGACTTGGCCAGAGGTGCCCAGTCTTTGATGCAGGGCCTACGAGGTACTGGACCATCACCACATTGTGATTGGAGGTTTTTCATCCATTTTTTCTCTGGGGCCCACACACATGCAATCACATGATGTGTGTGCTCTCCTATGTGAAGACACCCCCAGGCTCTTAGCATGGGGCCCCCTTCTTTTGTGGTGCCATGGTTCTGCCACCCAGCTTCCTCCAGGTGGCCATTGACTCGCCAGACATGTGTTCCCACCTCCCCCGTGGAGGTGAGTTGTCCTAGGATCACTGAATCCTCTCTCTTCTGGCCTGACCCCGAGCAACAGTGGCCCATTCCTGACCCTAGATCATCAATGCAGTAGGCAATGAGGCAGCCAGTCCCTCCACCCCCTGCACCAGTGGGCTGTCCCAGTAGTAAATTATTTTCACAGGAAACCCTCAATTCAGTGTAAAGGTTATGGAAAAATGAATTTCATAGGCAGTAAAGCCAAACATCTGCAATGATCAACATTTTAAAATAAACACTGAGAAAGCTAGATTCAGTTCTCAGAGTCATTGTTGTGGGCTGTGTTGATGATATCCTAACTGAGAATACATTTGCCTCTGAATGTATGTCCCACATTGTCAGGTAAACTGTCTCCAGACTGAAAACCCACCACCAAAACAATGAATGGATACTGCTATGAACACCTCTAACTATGGGCTAATGTAACAACTGTTACCAGCATGCACGATTCTGTTACCTTTTTTCACTTTTGATCCCAATAAGAAACAAGACCCCTGCCTGATAAGAAATAGCTTCATTATGGAAGGATTATCTTACCAGAAGCAAGAAAAATCATAATTAGAGTTCCTATGAGTGTAACATGTTCTAGCTGTTCATAAGATTTAACACAGAGGGGATAGCACTGCAAAGTGTATCAATTATGGGGCTCTTTCTCTCCCAGCTGAGATTTCAGGAGGAATCATTTTCAGCTACGGGGCGTTATCTGATTTTCATCTGATTCCGATCTGCATTTCTTGAAAATGTATGGGCAGGCCGTTCCTCCAGTCCTGCAGTAATGGAGCCCTGTGTGCAAAGCTAATCGTGGTGTGGAGAACAACACTGTTTGGTTTGCATAATTTATCGTCACAGATAAGAACAATGATGTGAGACTGCACGGACTAAAATTTAGATCTCACTGGGTGCTTAATATCAGAAGCCCACGTGCAATGAAATGCAGAGATCTGATTAAAAACTTTCTGTCAGATCTATATCACTCAACACAAACATGGCCATTGATGGCAGAAAAAGTATCTACAGCCATTCCAGTATGCCCAACCCTACTTACTGTAAGGTTGGATGTGATGATGCTAGCGGCCATTCACTCCTTCATGCCCCCTCCACTCCTCCTGCATCCTTTACCAGTCCCATATATCTGCCCTACCTGTGTTTGAATCCTTTTGCCTGATTAAACATAAACAACTTACCTTGTCAGATGTTTAACTTCTGCAAAAAAAAGATACATTTTTAAGATGAAATGAATAGCAGGTGCATTTTCCATTACTTTACAAGGTTTCCTCCAGTTCAACAAAACATTTAACTTATTTATTGAACCAGTAAAAAGCACATTTTATTTATTTACATATGTTTTACCAGGTTAGTAAGCTGAGCCGTAGAAGGCTTGTTTTCAGTTGCAACCTTAAGGGAGGGGGAATTTAACAGGATTACTCACAACAAGCAATTGTCATAGCTATGAAGCAAGCAAAAAAAAAAATAAGGACTGATATAAAGAGCACAGGAAGCTAGTTCTAAAAAAAGTGGCAACTATTTGTAATGTTCCTATTTTCAAAAATGTTACAGTATATGTACCTCTAAAGGGTCCTTATTGAACTGTATATGAGTAAAAAGTGATGTGATAAACTATGTTTTGTATTGTTTTGTCTTTATGGGCAGCATTCTGTCACAGTTCAGATACACAGAAAGACGTACTGGGCACTCACCACCAGCTTTCAAAAATAATGTCACTCCAGAGTCATTCAGAGTTGCTTGTTCAGAATGTTTACTAGACGCATCACAGGCTGGAAATACTGATTGTTTATGGGGATTCAGTGTATAGAGGGGCTGCTGCTGACTAACTTGCCATATTGGATGTCCTTTGTCATAGGGCACTGAAATGCATCACTGGGTGGCCTGCTGGAACCCATCACTGCACCCTCTATACATCTGTTGATTGGCCTTCCCTTGCCACTAGATAACTGAAAAACTTATGTTTGTGGTCCTACAACTCTCTGAGGCATGATGGCCCACAATATATCTCTGACATATTCCATAAAGCCTCTAGTTTATATAGCCTAAAGTCATGCAACTATGTTTTGCTTGAAACTCCCAGAATTGCATCCAAATACTATATGGTAAAATGATTTTCAGTTGGCTCTCTCTGACATACTGGAACAAACTTCAGACCTGTCTGAAACTTAACTGGGTTGTGAGCCTTTATATCTTCAAAGCATCGATCAATACCTATTGCACTGACAGTTGTACCCACAGCTAGGCCCTCCATTGCTATTTATTGCAAATTATTTGTTGTTTAAGCTTGCAATAACCTTGTTATCTTAGTGTATTATGTTTCATATCATATTTATTTTCTTTTGCTGCTGTTTGTCTTTCTTTGATTTATCAGGCTGTATATTGCTTGTAAATTTTGTTTTGTTCCTTATCTTACATCCTTGTAATCACTGTGATTTTTTTGTACTGCACTGCCCTAACCAGTACCTGCATGCAAATGAGTTTTGCTTGATGGAACTTATCCTGGTAAAAGAAATAAGATGAAATTATATGAAATACACACCACCTGATGCATTTCAGAGAAAGACCCTTTTTCAAGGCCAAATAAACATTTTGCACATGCAACTCTGAATGGCTCAGGAGTGGTGTCTTTTTAGAAAGCTGCTGGTGAGTGCCCAATACTTTGCTGTGCATTTAGACTTGTGTCGTGAGCACCCATGTTGTCAGTGTGTCCTTTTTTTTGTTGTTATTCTGTCACAGTTTTCTTCATGGAACCAGTGATTTGAGGTTTTGACTACAGTATTGCACAATTTGTGTACACAACTCCTAGCATTGTTCTGATAGCTCAGCTTATTCAGTACTCAATCAAAGACAATCAAGACTCTAAAGTACTGGTTTCATGAAGGTAACTGTATACTGTAGGATATTGCCTATAGAACAAAAAGCAATACAACACCCAATTTTCCATGACAATGTTTATTTAGGTGCAGGTAAATGTGGATCATCACTAGGGTTACAAGGTATGACTTTTATTTCTGTAAATTGGAGCATTATGAAGAACTAATACTTTGTGTCACTTCCCTGTTAACTTCCCTGCACCCTTAAATACAAAAGACTTGCAGTTCATTATGTCCCGTGAAGCACCAATGTACTTACAACATGCATCAGGTTAAAACTAGAACTAAACATTCATAGCAATTAAGAAAGACCGAGAGCCTCGGCACAAAGGCAAGGGCTATCCGAAATGGACACTGGCAACAAAGCAAAGGTTTCTCTGAGCACTGCTCTGATAGGTTAGCTTAGTATTCTGTACACAAACCATAACAATAAAGAGTTTATTTATTGATTGATCAATTTCAAAAGTTCCACTAGGAAAGATATACTTAACTACTAACAACTCATTTCCATACAATAAATACAGTGTATTAAGGAGCATAATCAAAGACAAATTAGTATATCATGTGTACAGGTAAAGAAGGAAACAAATTGCCAGGGCAGGATGTGTTTGTGAGTGTGTGTGTGTGTGGGGGATGGGTGAACAGTCATGGACAGTTGAAGGAGGGAAAAGAAAAGCCATGAATGAGAGACATTAAAGAGAAACATAAAGAGGTACATAGAATTTCCAAGAGAAGGGAGGACCAAAGTTTAAGAATGCAGTATGAGAAAGTAAATTGACCAGCAGTAGATTTTCTAGAAGGAATAGTGAGAGAATGGGAAGTATTATCATGAAGAAGGTAGGAGGCAGCTGATGGGGAGGTAAGAGGGATGTAAAGTAGTAGGGATGGGAACCAAACCAGAATTTAGTTATAAAGGAGACACAATGGGAAATGTGCCTGCCATCAACAGAGGGGGATGAAAGGGCACAGTAGTGTGAGCAGTGGTGGGTACAAAGGGAACAATACAAAGCAAAACAACAAAAAGAGTGGGACGAGGGTCCAACCTGGCAAGGGAGGATTTTGGAGCTCCAGTATAGATTATGTTGATAGGATGTCAAGCAATGGATAATATTGAAAGACCCTATAATGGTTACTATAAGACTCTATTAAAAATCCCAAGATCTAGCCTTAATTGAGCAGTGCATGCAGAATTAGGTAGGGAGTCTATTAAAACTATAGCCATTTTGAGATTGGTAAATTATTGGCTCAAAATATTTAACAGAAAGGTTGCTTGTGCAGCACTATGGGCCATGCAAGAAAACATAAAATGGTATAAGATGGGCTTGACTTCACAATGGCTTCAATGTCTTAAAAAGACACTAACTGAGATTCATTATGAGTCTCTCTGGCTCCGTTATCTAAATAATGTACTAATTTCAGAATCCTTTCCAAAAAAGGATTAATGAAAAACTCATTTGTAAATCCACACAATAAGACTTGGTATCAATAGAGAAACTAAAAGTAGTTCCATGATTTTCTCTAAATAAGAAATTGCACAGTCTTGGAATTTATTGGACCAGTCCAATCTCACTGGAATATAAAAGACCAATAATGGCTAGATTTGAACTTCTACCTGCAAATTATATAGAATGTAGATATAATAATAAGAAAACAGATTGTTCATATAGCACATGACCCTGCAACAAGGGACATAAGGAAACTCTTACACATGATTATTATTTGCCCTTTGTATAATAAATGGAGGGAAATGTATATAGAAAACTTTTTTAAAACTTTATGCTAACAATTTGGATGACATTTTATCTCTTAATAATTAGAGTCCCTAGAAATCTTACTTATTTCTCGATGGTAAATGGGAGCAAGGACATCACTTTCTAACATATTTTATAGAAGAACCTATAATGGAGTTAAAGATTGTAACTCAGTTTTTCTGTGCTTTTGCTGAAGCTTTATGAGGTGTACTGTCTTACCTCTATTTTGTATCTATCCAGGGTAACATCAATGACTTTTATGCTACTACTGTCTGTATAACTATACTCACTGTGATGATAATTTTTAAGTCCTTTCAGATTACATCTGTATTTTCTCAATGTATTTGGATTATTTATAGACCACTACCTTACCATGTACTGTATAAATGTTACTGATTACAATGAGAATGTTTTATTGCTAGCCTGTAGAAAAGCTACTGACTGTTGTCTTAAGGGTTCTTATTGTTTAACTGTTTTGATCTTTGTAAAGACAAATTTTGTTGAACAAATAAAAATGTTGAAACTGAAACTAAAGGGATCTTTTTTGATGAGGTAGTGTTGTTCATACAAAAAAAGGTTCCTTCATATGAAAAAGAATGTGGAAAAAATTGTCAAAATACTTTTTTTGTATGAAGGGATCTTTTTCATGAGGTTGTATTAGTCATACGAAAAACGATCGCTTCATACAAAAAAGAACCTGAAAAAAAAAACCTAAGTCCAAATTCTTTTTTCATTTGAAGGGATCTTTTTTTTCAGGAGGTTGTGCTGTTCATATGAAAAAAGGTTCCTTCATGCAAAAAAGAATCTGAAAAAAGCTAAGTCCAAATTCTATTTTTCGTATGAAGAGAATCTTTTTTTGTATGGCCCTATACTTTTTTCTTATGGCCATATGAGAAAAGACATTTCGGTCTCAAAAAAACATTTTAAAATGTATTAAAAACACATTTCTGGGTGATTTGTCCAAACACTAACTACAGAATCCACCTAAGGGGGTCCTGATTAGCAAGATATACAAGTTGGTGTCTCTTCAGGATATGATTTTTATGTTTTTTCCAAAAATGGAAACAATATGGCGGCCATGCAAAAAATGTAATTTTTTTTAATGAAAAAAGAATGCACCCCATACAAAGCAGAATCTTTTCTCATATGGGCAAAATTCTTTTTTCATATGAAAATAGCCATCCAAAAGACCGTACTGAGCATGCTCAGAACTGAAATTTAAAATCCTTATAACTCTGTAATGGAATAATATTTTTTCACCAAACTAGTGAAATGCACCACTGAAACCCAATCCCTTTTTCCTCTGAAATTTTCAGAGCAAAATCCCAAACTGTCTGGGTGCTAGGTGATGACATAAAAAAACAATAGAAAACCACAATTTCTTTTGCTTTTTTTTCTGCTGAGGTCTCGAAATCTGCACATCTAGCTGGAACAAAACCTGGCAGGTCAAGAGACATTATCCTCGAGACCACGCAAGCAAACTGTCTTGCAAATCCATTGAATGGTGGTGAAGCTATTTCATTGCAAAGTTAGGGGTTTAACATTAAAGGGTCACTGTCAACCCCCCTTAGGTCTCAAAGTATCCCTAGTTTAAAAACATATTTTATGATTGCCAAAATTCTGTAAAGAGTGTTGATGTAGTTGGTAGTTTGATTCTGACTCTTATTTTCTTTAAAAAAAGTAAAAAACAGACTGCCCAACATACTTGTGTTATCACTCCAAAACAGGTTTGTTTACATTCCTTGATCAACTACAAATTCAACTTCCTGGACTTGGGAACATCCACAAAACAGTTTAGCCCCTCATGATGCAGTGGGAGTTTAGGAGACTACTGCCCTATGAGTGACTGCACTGTTTGGGTGTGTTTCTAATGCTCAGGAAGCATGCAGTAAGAACATTACCAGGATTGTAAACAAAAAGAAGATTGTTTATTAATGTACATTACCATGCATTTCAGTTCTACTAAACAAGGAGACATACAAAACAAACAGCAACATCAGTGAATTATTGAGAGGGTAAGCAATCATAAAATGTAGGGTTTGAACTAAGAATAATATGATGAAAATCAGGTTGACATGCTAACATACTAACAGAAGGGGCCATCGGATTCTGGCATGTGCGTGCACCTCCATGCACACACACACATGTTTACACCATGGCCTCAGGGGGGGGGGAGAAAAAGTAGAAAAGAAATAAAAGTATATATGGAAAAAAATATATAAAAGCACAACATCTGATACTAAGTGTATAGGGATGCTAAGATGGCCTCTTCAGATCATAGAAACATAGATAATGATGCTAGAAAAAGACCATGGATCCATCCAATCTGCCCATAAAACCCTAACAAACTCAGGTCCTATTGTCCATACAGGGTTCTAACCCACATTATCACCTCCATGCTCCCCACCTTACTGCTACTATCCTGAGCAACCACTGAGTCCTTTACTCTGTCCCAGCCATGTTTGAAACCATTGATGATTTTGGCACCCACCACATCAGCTGGCAGATTGTTCCATGGCACCACCACCCTTTTGTAAAATAAAACCTTTTCACATCGCTCTTGAAACTCCCACCCCATCAGTTTCTCTCATACCCCTATGTTCTTGATCTGATACTCATACTAAATAGTTCCTCTCAGTTTACCTTGTTCATTCCTTTCAGGAACTTGAAGGTCTCTATCCTATCTAGTAATATCTCCCGTTTCTCATCTGGCCAGTGCCTTGAGCCAATCCTTATAAGATCTGCCTTACTCACCCTGAATATCTTGGTCACCCTACAGCACATTGCACTGTCTCAAGTCTGTCCTTATCCTTCCTAAGGTGAGGACTCCAGAACTGGACACAGTACTCCAAGTGGGGCCTCACCCGTGCTCTGTAAAGAAGTATTAATACCTTCTTTCTGTTGTTAAGACCCTTTGTTACACACCCCAGCATCCTGCTTACCTTACTATAGGCCTTGTTACACTGGCTTGATTGCTTCAGGGAGTTGCTGATGATGACCTCTACTGTAAGTCTCTTTCAGTGGAGTTCATGCCCATGCTCTACCCCCCATCCAGTACTCTGCCCTGGGGTTCTTGTTTCCTATGTGCATCATCTTGCACAGTTTGCCATTGAATTTCAACCGTCAAACCTTTGACTACCTCTCTAGCATTTGCAAGTCTCTCTCTCTGCATCTCCCTAACCTTCTCCTCACTGTCTACCCTGCCACATAGCTTAGTATCATCAAATCAAACTTTATTTTTATAGCGTCTTTCAAAACCAACGCGCCTTTCAAAACCAAGGAGCTGTACATAAAACCAAATAAAAATATAACTTTAAAACAGAAGAATGAAACACATTAGTCATTACGGAAGGCCAAGTTAAATAAATATTTTTTTAGCTCAATCTTAAATCTGTCGACGGTCATCTGTGAAAAGGCACATCTTGTGTGTGGCAAGTGTCAGTGGATCAGCAGGTTGCACACTTGCCTCTGAGGCTGGAAGATCAGAAGGCTGTGGGTTCTATCCCCACACCAGACACTTGGATTAAATTCCAATGCTGACACTGTAGTGCAGCATGAGGGGGTTGCTGTATTCCTGAGGTGCCGTCTTTTGAATTAAATGTTAAACCAAGGTCCTGTCTGCCTGTACAGGTGGATGTTAAAGATCCCATGGCACTTCTTGAAAAGAGTAGGGGAATTTTAATTATAATAACATCAAAAAAACAAATATACACAAAAAGAGTGACAAAACACAAAATAAGCAGTACAAAACAGAATACATCACTTTCAAACTGATAAATCACTGTAAATCATACAAAAAGTAGATAAATCATAACTAAAGTCAATAAGTATTACGTCATATATTGGCTACTGAAACAAAATTTAATAAATTCAAACTAAATAATCAAGGTTTCCTCACCCCAAACATATTTATATTTTATAAAAATAGCAAAACCCTTCCACCATCTTATTACTTTTAATGGAGAAACCTGTAACTTGTCCTTCTGAAACAATGTCCTCGTTGAGTGACCCACTAAAACAGAAAAGGTTTCACATGACATTTGTTTCTGGTATAGGACCCACGGACATCTGGCTTGCCATAAATAAAGTGTCAAAATACAAAAAAAATATTGCTAAAGTTTCCTTGTGAAAAGTACATAAATATACTGAGTATATGCCTAACACAAAACAGTGATAAGTAAGCAATAATACCTGACAGGGTGGGCGGTATTGGGCTATACCAGACCGGCCAGGGACGTAATGAGGCCCGACGCCGCAGGCAGAGGGCCTTATAGCCCCTGGATGGTCCGGTATTGCCCAATACCACCCACCCTGGAGGGTATTATTGTGTTTAGAAAATGGCTAACTGTGGCATTTAAATGGGATTTAAAAAAAAAATAAATTTTTAAAATATACAGTAACAATGAGTTGTATGTCTCCTTGTTGTAAAGTAGTCCCTTTATTTCTGATGTTGTATCTCCTGCTGCACCCCCTCATCAGAGAGCCATTCCATTAAATGTATCCTCCCCCCAACAGCAGCTGAAAAAGCCCACCAATTTATTGTTGTGCTGAAACACGAGCAGCTTGGTAGCACTATCCCATGTTGTAAAACATAGGAACCCGGCCCCTGGGAGAAGCGAGCTGGGCACCATGAAAAGGAGACTGAGGGTTTGTAAATGTGAATTGCAGCACAGTCCTGTCTCTGTCATGTGTCAGTGATTGCTGACTTCCCCTTCTGTTACACGTTCTCCGCCCCCCCCCGTAAAACTCACCAGTCGGTACAGCCTGCCCTCCTGTCCCCGTTTTGATACAGCGATGAACAGCAGGTGACAGAGGATTTTGGCTGTGTTCGCCCACTTCCTCCTGTCCTAGAAATGCTACATTGTCCTGCAGCAAGCTCCGGTCCAATTTGCAGCAGGTCGCTGAGAAGCCACACCAACCCATCTTCTGAAGGCTGGAGATAGACGGTGAAAGTGAAGTGTGACTACCGCTCAGTGCACTCACGGCAGGCTTACTTGTTTTGTGTGTTCCTTTCTGAACGTGGTTCCTGTTGAAAGTCACACCCTGGCAGTCCTCTCACATGTAGCTGCAACTGTCAGTGTTCACCGTTAATCAACAGCAGGGGATTCTTTTGGGGGGGGATGCCGCACTCCGGCCTTTTGAAACAGGCAATGGACACACACCTCGTCTACAGGACAGTTGTGCCACAGAGGTTAAACAAACCTCTCGGCAGCAGGGGTTATGTGGTACTTACTACTGACAATGGGAGAAAAGCTGAAGAGCTGTGGTGGCGGGCGGCAGCCAAGGAAGAGAGAGACTTCTAGCTCTGGTGCTGCTACTATGTGTGAGAGGAGCAGTCATTTCTTCATTTTCCATACCGCAGATGGACATTCATCTGCGGTTTGGAATACAAAGAAAGTACCGCTGTTCTCATACATAGTGAGAGACAGCGCAGTCAACTCTCTCTCTCTCTCTCTCTCTCTCAGTTAATTTAGTCGTGACTGTTGGAGGCTGGGAGCAGTAGCTCTTGCTAAGTGAGAAAAAAAGATGGTGGGGATTTGAAATTTCGCTGGGTGCTTTCAGCCAATGAGAAAGCAGGCTGGGCACCAGTACACAAGGGTACCTGGTGAAGTGGCACTTGGACTGGCTCTTGTTTTAAGCTGGGCATCTATTGTAAAATAAATGCCCAGCTTGGAGCCAGTCTCAGCCAATCAGGTTTCAGAATTAATTCAGGCCATTTTCTAAGTTAACATAGTTAACCAATGCATTTTCCACTTGACTCCTAAATGCTTCTACAATGCTACTGTAAAAGAACAGTCAAACAAAAAATGATGTATTGTTTCCTCTGCTGCAATACATGTGGGATATGGGCAAATTCTACCCTCTAACACTTTATGTTTCCAATTACCACGGACATTTAAGTGTCCATACATAGACAGCCATAATATCTCCCACATATGGGGAGGACTCCTCTCATTCTTTAATTGAACAAGGACCGAGTCCACATGGTCAGGGAAGCATTTCTTAAAAACTGGAATATCAGGATGTATTAAAGCTAATATCACCTTATATAATTGTGTTTCAGAGTTATTTTTATGTTGATTGTGCGCATGTGCAAGAAACATATTGCAGTAGCTTTCTCCAGAAGCAGGTTGTGGAGGCGCAACACTGTTGTGGCCAATGCCCCCACAGCCTGTAAAGGCTTGGCCTGCTTCCCCCAATGCCGTGGCACGCTGCTGATGACACTAGTTCAGTCAGTGTGCCACCAACTTGTAAAAATTTAGCAGCTGCAATCAGGGGCCGCCTCGTCATTGCGATTCAGCCATTTGCTGCAATGAGGGAGCGACCCGTTATTGCAGGGCGGAACTTCAAAACACTGATATTGTTTGTGAACATGGCGGTGGCTTGCTGCCATGTTCACAAACAATATTAACCCCCTCACCCACTGAGGGGGTGCCTAATCCCCCTTGGCAGCATGTGCCCCCCCACTGTGTTTGTTTGCTGACTGAGGCCGCAATCCCCATCAACTTCAGTGCCATAAGGTTAACTCCTCCCCTGCCTATATTGTCTGCTGATGGGGTGCCCAATCCCTATCGGTATAATGTCACCTCCCTCCCTTTTATTGTTTACTGAGGGGTGCCCAATCTCATCGGTATATGTAACACCCCCACCCCATTTTCTTGTGTGCTGATGGGGGTGCCTAATCCCTCTGTCGGCTAAAGTTGCCCCCCAAACAGAAGACTCCATTGGCATGCTGGGAGCCCACCCCAGCATGCCACATGCCCCTGTAAAATTAAAAAAATGACCCTACCTCCTTAATTTGTTCACATTTAGGTTAGATAAGGTTTTAGGAGGAGAGAGTTATGGATGGGTTCGGAGGGCTGGGGGATGGAAGCGCATAGCACGAGGTTCTGTTGTTCACGGACCATAGCTATGATAGAGAGGGGGAGGGTAGGAGGGGAATCTGGGTACAGATATTAATGTTCTCATTTATTGTATGGGGATACAGGAGGGGGGAGGAAGTGGAGGTAGGGGAATGCCCAAGACAGGTTCCTGAAGACAAATCCAATGTGGTTGAGGCCAGGGAAAAACCGTTGTTTAAAAGCCCAGAATATCATGTGAAGCCAATCTTAATTTATGATGAGTAATTTAACAATCTCCTCATGGAATGTCAAGGGTGTCAGGCAGAAAACTAAACAATACCAGGTATGCAAACATCTTCAACTTCTGAGATCAGACATCACGTTTATACAGGAATCTCACCTTCTGATTTCAGAAGAACTACAAATGAGGAGGCAACAAATAGGACAAGTATTCACAGCCCAAGGAACAAAGCAGAGCTGTGGGGTTATGATTTTGATAAAAAACAAAGTCCCCTTTGTGCCAAGCAAGGTAGTTAGAGATGCCCATGGGAGGTACATACTTGTCCATGGGAAAATATACAATCTAGAAATACTACTAGGAAGTATTTATGGACCGAATTCAGACACGCTCGACTTCTTCATGGAACTCATAAACAAACTGATGCCTTTTATCAAAATCCCAATGATTCTAGGGGGGGATCTAAATGTAGTTTCTGACCCAAACATAGACCGCACAGGGAATAGAACCAGAGGTCTGACACCAGCTCAGAGATCAGTAAGAGATCTGTTGGATAATATAGGTCTATGTGACATATGGTGCACATTACACCCCACAGAAAAAGGTTTTACTTTCACTTCCCCTGTTCATAAAACCTCCTCCAGGATCGACTACATACTGATCTCGCATTGCCTAGTAGCGGGGGTCCTCGACTCCGCTATACAACCGGGGCCACCATCAGACCACTCATTAGTGACATGTCGACTCTCCCTAACAGACATCCCTGGGAAAAATGGTCGTTGGAATATCAACAACCAACTTTTGAAAAACCCAACCATAATAGAGCATATTAATACTCATATCTCCCAATACAGGTCAGTTAATGTTAACTCCATGAGTAAACCAGATAAGGAATGGGGAGCCCTTAAAGCTTACCTGCGGGGCCTATTAATTTAAGTGGCTTCAAGAAGGAAAAAATCAAGAGAAAAATAACTAGTACAACTCCTCAAACAGATCAGGGACATAGAAAAAAACCTGTCCCCTTCTACACCGGAGCAGACTCTTTTAGAACTGGTCAAACTTAAAAGCTCCTATATGGAGCTTCTCAGAGAGAAAGCAGAATATTTGATTCTGAAAACAAACGCCACTTACACTGATCAGGGGGAGAAGGCAGGGCATCTTCTGGCTGCCTGAATTAAGCAGCAGGAATCAGACAGATTCATTGCCACAATCCGGTCACATAATGGACCCTTAGTAGTCGACCCCACAGAAATTGCATCAGAGTTTCAAAAATTTTACCAATCCTTATATTCACCAATGACAAACCCCACCTTGTGAGGACTTAGACCGTTGCCTAAAGGATTCGCACCTCCCCACCCTTATAACAGAGCAGAGTGCGGCTTTATGTGCTCCTCTAACGGAAGTAGAGATCCTAGGAGTAATATATAGTTTCCCCAACGACAAATCACCAGGACCAGATGGGTTCTCTCCAAATGTTTACAAGATATTCGTGAAAAATCTAATCCCTTTGCTTCTCCCAGCGTTCCAGCAGATCCTAGATGGAAAGAGTACAGATGCTTCATTATTCGAAGCAATAATTGTCATCATTCTGAAACTAGGAAAAACTCCAGAAGACATGGCAAATTACAGGCCGATCTCATTACTCAACCAGGACATCAAAATTCTGAGCAAACTGCTGGCAAATCGCCTAAGCAGAGTCCTCCCAGATCTGATAGGAATGGAACAAGTGGGATTCATGAAAGGTAGGTCGGCCTGTGACCACATTCGAACTCTGGAACATGCTTTCCCGGCATCCAGAGATGCGGAACATCCAATGGCCCTGGTTTCTCTGGATGCCGAGAAAACATTTGATAGAGTAAATTGGACATTTCTCTTCCGAACGTTACATGCCTATGCCATTCCCTTAGAATTTCAGAACTGGATTCAGGCCCTCTATAAATCTCCCACAGCCAGAATTTTATGCAATGGATGTAGCTCTGACAAATTTCCCATACTGTCAGGCATGAGGCAAGGATGTCCCCTTTCCCCACTGCTTTTCAATTTGTATTTAGAGCCTCTTATCCGAAGACTAATGACTGACCCCGGAATTCTAGGAATACCAGTGCAGGGCATTGAAATTAAGGTTTTAGCCTATGCAGATGACCTACTTCTATGTACCTCACACCCCGACAAAGCCATCCCACGGCTGCTCGAGGTTATCAAAGATTATAGTCTATTATCAAATTATAAACTTAACCTGGGGAAAACGGTGATATTCCCGCTTAACCACAAAGTGATGAGGAATGAGATTGAGGAATTAGGTTTATTCTGGAAGAAGAAGTCACTGAAGTATTTAGGTATCATTCTCTTGAGGAGCACCACCCATTGGGGCAAATATAATCTAGATCCCTTGTTAAGCACTATTGTCCAAGACCTAAATAGGTGGTCCCTTCTACCCTTAACGATGTGGGGCAGGGTCAGCCTCATCAAAATGAACATTTTCCCACGGCTGTTTTACCCACTTAATCTTCTAAATGTCTGGCTACCCCAATCATGGTTCAAAAAAGTACACAATATGTTTTCCAATTTCATATGGGCTGGCAAAGGGCACAGACTAGCTTTTCATAAATTAGCTGCCCCAAAGCTCAAAGGAGGCCTCCGAGTGCCGCATGTTGGCCTTTACTACTGGACCAGCCACGCGAGCAAATACCTAAGATGGCTCACCTCAAAAGACCCCAACTATCCCGAAGAATATATTCCCCTTTGGGTCCAAATAGAATCAGCACAAATACGTCATCATAATCTGACCCCCGCAGCCCTTTTCTTTATCCAGCCCAAAACCTTCCAAACCTTTACTGGAGACACCAGTTGCTATTTCGTCAAGGTCCACTCCCAGCTTTGTTCAGTTATAAAATATAACCACTGTAGAGATTTAGAGCAACCTTTAGTGGGCAATCCAAACATTAAATTGGATGGGAAAGTTCTCTCCCCCCTCTGGGTCCTGCAACTCCGAGAAGCTAAGGTTAGTTATTTATGGGTGGAAGCAGAACGAAAGTGGGCTTCCGCTGCAGATATCCTAGGAAAAGTAAAACTGCCAACATCCAAAATATTCAAATTATTCCAACTGTAACACATTCTAGTGAAAGATATAGGGACCAACCCCCTGATGCCTGTGACTACCCCCTTTTGGGGAGAATTGATTCAATTTGTAGGCCTCCCTCATGCAGTCTCTGGAATATTCAACGTTTTATACAATAAAATACATCCTAGGCCTTTCTGACCTACAGACCACTGGGAAAAGCTCTTACCAAAGACATCCATTAACTGGGATATACTCTGGCTGGGATGCCATAATTTTATTACTCAAGATAAGCTTCAGCTCATGCAGTTCCGCATTCTGCACAACCTATATTACACCCCCCAGAAGATATCAAAATTTGATGAGGAATGCTCTGCCACTTGTTCGAGATGTGGCCAAAGTGAGGGCAATTTAATCCACATATTTTGGCAATGCTCCAAGGTAGCTCCCCTATGGACGCAGATCAAACAAAGGGCAGATCCCCTACTGGGACTTGATGAGTTGTTCCCGATAGATATTTGCCTGCTAGGAAACTACTCAGAGGTCCCAGTTAAAACATGGAAATATCACATAGCCCTCATATCAATGTCAGTTAAAAAGCTAGTGCTTAGGCATTGGAAAAATAGCAAAGCTATGTCCTATACTGAATGGTTAGCAGAGCTATTAAGCAATATCAGATTAGAGAGGATGATTGCCAGTTTGCAAAACAGATTGAACAAATTTAACAAAATCTGGGCTTCACTTTTAACTTTGTATTCCCTGTGCACGCCACAACCATAACAATTTAAGGGAAGTAGAGGCCTTACGTAATTAATAATTCAAGATGATCATTCCTGGGATGGGCATATGTCTGGGGAGGATGGGGAGAGATATCGGGGGAAGGCAGGAAAAAGGGTTCTCCTTTTTTTTTATCTTCGTCTTTTCTGTCTTTTTTGTTTTATTGGTTTTGTTTAGTCTATATACTGAAAGTACATGTCTACATCGTATATATCATATCTATGATATACTGTATGTTGGAAACTATAATAAAGATAAAATGGTAAAAAAAAAAATTTAAAAAATGGTCCCATGGTGTCATTTTTTTTTTTACCCTGTAAAGAAGGAAACAGTCCCTCGGTGGTCTCTCTGTCCCCCTCCCACAGCCTGCACCCACCCACTGCGCACCCTGCCTCCCCACACCCCCCTCACCCCACACTTACCTCCGGAGTCTGGCTCGATGATCTTTGGTGGACCGAGAACACGTCTGCACTCTTCAAAGCCGACTGTGAACTGAGGAAATGCCAGTAAGATGTATAATGGAATAGTTTTTTTCAACTTTGATGCATATCTCAGGCATTTTTGGGAATTTTGGCACCACATTTTCAACATGGGGTTTTGGGGGGCCCTCCTCATGAATTCTGGCACTGTCATGGAATTAACTGGCCCCAAAAGGTGATTTCACGGTCACTGCGTGAAATCACCTTTTGGGACTGATTAACGAAATGACAGTGCCAGTGTTCATGAGGTGGGCTCTCAAAAAGCCTATTCTGCAAATTTGGTGGGAAACATTCAAAAAAATTACTGTGTGTTTCCGTGCTTCTGGCACAGAATACTACAATTGCTGTTGGAAATCAGTGTTTGGGACAGATTAACATCGAGGACTAAGGGGGGGGGAGAGTGACCGAGCTCAACTGAGCTCTGTCAGGACTGCTGCGGATTTCTTTGTGGGCAGGAAAAGGTGACAACGTAGGCAGAAGCCCAGTACAAAAGGGCAGCCTGTAGCGCCAGGAGACACAGAACAAGCAAGGGAGGGAGGTGGATTGAGTGAGCTCATTGGAGCTCTGTTGGGACTGCTGCAGATTTCTTTGTGGGCAGGAAAAGGCAGCAATGCATGCAGGGGCTGAGTACAAAAGGACAGCCTGCAGCACTGGGAGAAACAGAATGAGCAAGTGACAGAGAGGGAGTGAGCAAACTCAGTGAAGCTCTATGGTGACTGCTGCAGATTTCTTTGTGGGCAGAAAAGGGTGGCAATGCAGGCAGGGGCCCAGTACTGAAGGGCAGCCTGCAGCGCCGGCAGAAATGGAATGAGCGCGTGAGAAAGGTGGAGTGAGTGAGGCCAACCGAGCTCTGTCAGGACTGCTGCAGATTACTTTGTGGGCTGAAAAAGATGCTGACAGAGGCAGGAGCCCAGTACAAAAGCGCAGCCTGCAGCATCAGGAGAAATAGAATGAGCGAGTGAGATGGGGGAGTGAGCGACCTCAGCAGAGCTCTGTCAGGACAGCTGCA
Organism: Neoceratodus forsteri; assembly: GCA_016271365.2. NCBI lineage: Eukaryota > Metazoa > Chordata > Ceratodontiformes > Ceratodontidae > Neoceratodus > Neoceratodus forsteri. Next base: position 94,409,685 of record CM028136.1, read on the forward strand.
TATTTCTTTGTGGGTAGGAAAAGGTGCCAAAGCAGACAGAAGCCCAGCACAAAAGGGCAGCCTGCAGCACTGGGAGAAACAGAATAAGTGAGTGAGACAGAGAGGGAGTGAGCGAGCTCAATGGAGCTCTTTTGGGACTGTTGCAGATTTCTTTGTGGGAAAAAAAAGGCAGCAATGCATGCAGGGGCCCAGTACAAAAGGGCACCCTGCAGCAGCGGGAGAAACAGAACGAATGAGTGAGAGAGGAGGAGTGAGTGAGCGAGCTCAACGGAGCTGTGTAGTGACTGCTGCAGATTTCTTTGTGGGCAGAAAAGGGCGGCAACGCAGGCAGGAGTCCAGTACAAAAGGGCTGCCTGCAGTGCCAGCAGAAACAGAATGAGTGAGTGAGACGGGGAAGCGAGTGATGCCACAGAGCTCTGTCGGAACTGCTGCAGATTTCTTTGTGGGCTGAAAAAAATGCCAACAGAGGCAGAAGCCCAGTAGAAAAGGGCAGCCTGCAGTTCCAGGAGAAACAGAAGAAACAGAATGAGCAAGTGAGACAGGGGGAGTGAGCAACCTCAATGAAGCTCTGTCAGGACAGCTGAGGATATCTTTGTGGGTAGGAAAAGGTGCCAACACAGGCAGGAGCCCAGTGCAAAAGGGCAGCCTGCAGCACTGGGAGAAACAGAATGAGTGAGTGAGAGCGGGAGAGTGAGTGAGCTCAACGGAGGTCTATCATGACTGCTGCGGATTTATTAGCGGGCAGGAAAAGGTGACAATGTAGGCAAGAGCCCAGCACAAAAGGCCACCCTTCAGCCCTGGCAGAAACGGAACAAGCGAGTGAGATGGGGGAGTGAGAGACCTCAATGGATCTGTGTCAGGACTGCAGCACATGTCTTTGTGGGCAGACAAAGCCGGCAATGCAGGCAGGAACCCAGTACAAAAGGGCAGCCTACAGCAGCGGGAGACACAGAATGAGTGAGTGAGGGAAGGGGAGTGAGTGAGCTCAATGGAGCTCTATTGGGACTGCTGAAGATTTCTTTGTGGGCAGAAAAAGGCAGCAATGCATGCAGGGGGCCAGTACAAAAGGGAAGCTTGCAGTGGTGGAAGAAACAGAATGAACGAGTGAGAGAGGGAGAGTGAGTAAGTGGACGAGCTCAACAGAGCTCTATCGTGACTGCTGCAGATTTCTTTGTGGCCAGCAGGCAGGACCCCAGTACAAAAGGGCAACTTGCAGCACTGATAGAAATGGAATGAGCGAGTGAGAGAGGGGAAGTGAGTGTGCTCAACGGAGCTCTGTCAGGACTGCTGCAGATTTCTTTGTGGGCAGACAAAGGAGCCAACAGAGGCTGGAGACCACTACAAAATAGCAGTCTGCAGGGCCAGGAGAAACAAAATGAGTGAATGAAACAGGCAGAGTGAGCAACCTCACCAGAGCTCTGTAGGGACAGCCGCGGATTTCTTTGTGGGCAGAAAAAGGTGCTAATGCAGGCAGAAGCCCAGTACAAAAGGGCAGCCTGCAGTGCCAGGAGAAATACAATGAGTGAGTGAAAGAGGAGTAGTGAGTGAGCTCAACAGAGCTCTATTGTAACTGCTGTGGATTTCTTTGTGAGCAGAAAAAAGCAGCAATGCAGGCAGGAGCCCAATACAAAAGGCCAGCCTGCAGCGCTGGCAGAAGCAGAATGAGTGAATGAGAGAGGGGGAGAAAGCTACCTCAATGGACCTGTCAGTATTGCTTCAGATTTCTTTGTGGGCAGAAAAAGCTGCCAATAGAGGCAGGAGTCCAGTACAAAAGAGCAGCCTGCAGTGCCACCAGAAACAGAATGAGTGAGTGAGAGAGGGGGTGTGACCCACCTCAACGGAGATCTGTCGGGACAGCTGAAGATTTCTTTGTGGGCAGCAAAATGTGCCAATGCAGGCAGAAGCCCAGTACAAAAGATTAGCCTGCAGCACCAGGAGAAACAGAATGAGTGAGTGAGACAGGCGGAGAGAGCGACCTCAACGGAGCTCTGTCAGGACAGCTGCAGATTTCTTTGTGGGTTGAAAAAGGTGCCAACGCAGACAGAAGCCCAGTACAAAAGGGCAGCCAGCAGCACCGGGAGAAACATAACTAGTGAGTGAGAGAGGGGGGAAGTGAGCGAGCTCAACAGACCTCTATCATGACTGCTGCGCATTGCTTTGTGGGCAGAAAAAGGCGGCAATGCAGGCAGGAGCCCAGTACAAAAGGCTAGCCTGCAGCACTAGCAGAAACGGAACAAGCGAGAGACAGGAGTGAGCTAGCTCAACGGACCTGTGCCAGGACTGCTGCAGATTTTGTTGTGGGCAGAAGAAGCCACCAACAGAGGCAGCAGCGCAGTACAAAAGGGCAGCCTGCAGCACCAGCAGAAACAGAATGAATGAGTGAGAGAGGGGGAGTGACCCACCTCAACAGAGCTCTGTCCGGACTGCTGCAGATTTCTTTGTGAGCAGAAAAACATGCTGATGCAGGCAGGAGCCCAGTACAAAAGAGCAGCCTGCAGCATTGGGAGAAACAGGACGAACGAGTGACACACGGCCAGTGAGCAAGCTCAACGGACCAACACAATCAACTTTCAGCATTGACAAATGCTTGTTAATAATAATGTCATCTGTCAGATCCCATTTCCTAAGTTTCTGAGCAGATGGTTTAAAAAAAATAGGTGACTTGAACCTAATGTGTGGTTTTAGGGGATGTGGGTTCCACAGCAAAAAAAATAGGAGCCCATAGTCTTCATGATCCATCTACTATCAGGCTGTTCAGTAGGACATAATCCCAATTTTAGTTTGAGAGAAAAAAAATGGAGTGAAAAAAGATGATGGGATCCACCATCCCTAGACCCCTTGTCATTTAGGTAAATAAGTAAAGCATCTTTTAATCAGGTTAAGTTTGGACCCCCAAAGCATTTGAAAAAACAATTATAAAGTCTAGTCTCAAATATTAAAGGGGGCGGAAATATCATTGCTATAAATGAAATAAGGGGAATTATGAATTGTTTAATTATATGAATTCTTTTAAACTTAGACCATTTCCATGCCTTCCATCTTTGAACCTTCATTTCTGCCTGACATAGTGCAGCTTCCCAGTTCAGAGAGGGTAAATTCCTTGGACCAAAGAAAATACCTAACATTTTCAGTGGATCTCATGCTAACTCAATTCCCCACGAGTTTCTTTTAAAACTCCTTCTGGACCAATAATTAAGCCTTTACTTTTACTCAAATTTAATTTTGCATTTGAAACTGCTGAGAATTTCCCCATTTCCTGCCTAAATAAATCTCAATGGGACAATGATATAAAAAATAAACAAATATCATCAGCTTAGGCTGTAATGAGCAACTCCTCACCATGGGCTCCATATGCAGTACCCTGCCATAAGGACAGATCATTTATTTTTTAATTAGTTGGTCCAAAGATAATTTATATAATGGGGACTAAGGGGGCACTCCTGGAGAACCCCGATAACAACTTTAACACTTTGAGAGACCTGGTTTCTAATTATGGGCCTAACCAAAGCTGAAGAATACAGTAATTTTACACAATTTACAAATTGTTTCTGGAACTCAGTATTGCTCTAGGGAATAAAAAAGAAGGGGATGAAGGACCCTATCAAATGTTTTTGTCTGATCCACTGAGATGTTATAATGATTAAGTTGTTTTTCTTCAGAAAATTCAATTACATCTCTTATTATAGTCAAAGCTTGGTGAATTTTTTGCCTGGAATACCACAAAATTGAACTGGAGATATGACCAGTTGTGCTAGACATTTAAGTCGAGTATTAAGGACTTGTGTGAACATTTTAAAGTCAGAATTCAAAATGAATATAGGTCTCCAATTCTGAATTAATCTTACTTTGCACATAGACCAGAGCTAGTGGCTTGCTTAGGAATAGACGCCTCCGTCTACAAAGGAGACTGTCCAGGTAATGGAAACAAATGAAAATTTTCACCGGCTGCACTCAAAATCCAACCCTTCTCCCCCATAGGCTTTGGGCACACAATTTCACTAGAAACAGAGTCACTGACAGCCTTATTTTCAGTAACGGGGAAGAAATTACCTGAGGTGATGCACAAATACCAGACTTGTCAGTCGCTAGCAAGGGAGCAGCTGCGTCATGCTGAATGGGGTGTTGGTTGTCAGTTTGCACAACTGAGCTGCCAACCTTTTCTTCTGCTGTTAGCTGAGAAAGCCAGGTTTTAAAGAAATGCTTTGCCTTAGCAAATTTATTCTCTTCAGCTGCCAGTAAAGATAGTAATTCCATTTTGACATAGCCAAACCTTCAATCTGTGTATTTTGTGAATCCATATGAAATATTTCAAGAGTCATTTTAGAGAGACCCTCCGTGGAAATAAAGATCTCTTCTTCTCTCAAAAAATCAAAATTCACTTTTAATGCTACCAGAACTGTGACCTCTTGGTAATCAAGGATGGGGGGGAGGCCGACTCCCCTACCTCAGAGACTTCCATTTCCTCCAGCGATTCAGGCACACTGGCCATTTTGGATTTGGCCAGCAAATCCCCCTGAGTTGAGTAGGGGAATTTCCCCATTGTCCTGGCCAAATTTCCCCCATTCATTAAAAAGATACCATGAACAGCTTAAGCTGGTTCAATGTCAGTTGGTTACCATCTATATCCCCCCCTCCCCCCAGTCACCCCTGAAAAAGGGACTTCTAGTCTCAGTGGCCCTACCGGGTCAACAAAATTCAATACATAAATAAATAAATCTTGCCCTGGATTCCTTCTCCCAAGTCTGTGATGAACATATTGAAAAGTCTTGGACCCACGACCGATCCTTGTGTCAACCCACTGGTGACTTCCTTTGTCTGATTTGACTCAATTAACCACAACCGTCTTATGTCTCCCTTTCAACCAGTTTTTCACCAATCTAACTCTGTCCTTCGCTGGACCCAGATCCATTAGCTTCTTCAGCAACCTTCTATTAGGCACCAAGTCAAAAAGCCCTGCTAAAATCAAAGTAGAATAAACCCACAGCATGGCCCTTATCCACTACCCTTGTTTCCCAGTCAGATAATATCAGACTGGTCTGAAAAGACCTCCCTGCCATGAACCTGTGTTGTAGCCCTGTGGGGAATTTTCAGATTCCTGCAGAGTTAAATTTTGTGGAAGTTTTGAAATTCTGCAAAAATTATGCTGAATTTCACCAGAAAAGGAATGGTGGAATTCTGCAGCAGAAAAATGAGGAACAAGTTTTGCCACAACATTTCTGCAGAATTTTATTCCACAGATCTCAATATTTTCCACAGAAATGGTTGCAGAATGATTTTTCACAGAAATAAATGCTCTCCTGCAGAATATTATTCCGCAGATTGCAGCAGGCAAAATTCTGCATAAGAACCAGTGAAATTCTGATGGAAATTCCACTGGTGGAATGGTCATTCTGTGCTCATTTCACTGGCAGAATACCTCATTCCACACAGCACTATTGTGCTGTTTACTATCCAGTATCAATTGCTCTCTAGGTAGTCCACAAGGTCCTATTTGACTAGTGTCTCCATCTGTTGAACCACAATAGAGGTAAGACTGATGGGTCTGTAGTTACCCAGTTACTCCTTGTCCCGCCCATGGATCGGGACTACTTCCGCTACCCTTCAGTCTTCTGGAACTATCCCTCTGGAACTATCCCTGTCTGAATTAAGCTACTAAATTACCCTACCAGAGGTTCAGTTAGTTCTGTTGCCAATTACTTGAGCACCCTCGGATGCATCCCATCTGGCCTGGGAGCCTTAGTTATCTTTAGGGCTACTAACCCTTTCTGAACCCTTTCACTAGTAAATACTAGCTGCCACATTCTCCGAGATTCCCCTTACAGCCACCTTAATGCCATTCTGTTGCAGATGTCCTCTTGTCTTCCCTTGTGAATATAGAGCAGAAGTAATGTTAGGAATGGCTGCTTTCTGCTCATCCTCCTCATTTACCCTACCTCTCTTAGTTAGCCTAACAATTCCTCGTCCCTTCTTTCTTTTTTCCTAATGTATCTAAAGAACTGTTTTTCTCTTCCCACCACTCCCTCTGCAGTATGCAGCACTGCATCTGCTTTTGGTTCTCTGACTACCCTCTTGCTTGCCCTTGTTCTCATTTGATACTGTCTTCATTCCTCCTCGCCTTGTTCTTCCTTGTACCTAGTGAAGGCCTTCATTTTGGCTCTCACTGCTTTCCTGATCAGTCCAGAGAACCATATTGGTTTCTTGCAACTGTTTCTTTTGATTGCCCTTCTCATGCAAGACTTTGTAGCCTTAAGAATTGCCCCCTTGATTGCCCCCATCTCTCCTCAACATCCCTGATGCTGTCCACTCCAACTAACTTGTTTCTAATCAGCTCCCTCATCCAGTTGAAGTCTACCCCTCCAAAATCTAGGACTGCATCCTTTGATGAGGGCCTACTTGTCCTAAGGGAGCTCCACTCATCCTCTTCCCACTTATCCTTCAAAACCACTTTAAAGATTGGCTACTACTGGAAGCCAAATGCCACTGTTCATCTGTGTAAGCTGGTTTGATTCCCCCCTTCCCCACCTTTTGTGGGGTCTCCCCACTCTTGCTACACCCCTTTCTCTCCAGCTTCTTTCCCACCCCCACCAGGCCATCTCTCCCCTCCCTATAGTCTACTCCACTGCACTGTGCTTATTGTAGACTGTCACACTGAATTTTCAATATCCACCTGGTTGTTACTTGATTTTGCTTTTGGCGTGCCTTTTTGAAGTTGCACTTTATATGGTTTACCTGGTAATTTGTCACCTTACTGTATTGTTCTCCATGTTCCTGTGATGATGTATATGGACTTGTCGTTAGCCTATGACTTCACCTTGTACCTTATTGTATTCTCATTTTTGTTAATACTCTCTGTACTGTAACTCCCTGCACCACATTGTTAATGGCATGCATTACGGCCATGTTACTTTCCTGTATTCTATTCTGCTAAATGTGCCATTGTTTATGGCCCAGGTCATGCTTGAAAATGGTTCCTTGGATCAGTGTACCTACCTGGTCACCAAAGACATAAATAGATAGATAGATAGATAGATATATAGATAGATAGATAGATAGATAGATAGATAGATAGATAGATAGATAGATAGATAGCCACGTAAAACCATATAGAGTTATGTTCATTGGACCCTAGTGGCTCCCTTTCCCTCACTCCTTCAACTACTTCCATGTTAGTAAGCACCACATTAAGAATGGCAGTCTGCCTAGTAGGTTCTTTAACCATCTGCACCAGCAGGCAGTCCTGCAGTGTATCCAGCAGGCAGTCCTGCAGTGTATCTAGCAGGCAGTCCTGCAGTGTATCCAGCAGGATCTGACTTCTGGAGCCCTGGCTGCTGAAATGTCCCAGTCCGTGTTTGTCAGATTCAGATCTCCCACAACTACAACCTCCCCCTTTGCCACTCCCCCCTTTTTAGTTTGACCTCTAGCTCCTTATTTCTCTCTTTTCCTATTGTCCTGAAGGTCTAGAGATCACCCCATCCACAATTTCTTGCCTGAGGCTGCTGTGAACTGAATTCACACTGATTCTGTTTCCTCATTACCCCTCCTGATGTTTCTATGGTCTACTGCCTCTGTGCCTTCCCTGACATATAAGGCTATGCCTTCTCTTTTACCTTTTTCTCTATCCCATCTAAATATGGTATAGCCTAGGGCTGTCAGATCCAAGCCATTATTTTGTGTGGCCCAAATTATTGTGTTGGCTCATGGGTCCATATCAGTGTCTGCTCACACTGACTGGAGTTTACTAATTTTATTTCCAAGACTCCTGGCATTAAGGCATAGAAACATAGACAGTGACAGCAGAAAAGGACTGCCAGGCCCACCCAGTCTGCCCAGTATGCCTAGCCAGCTGCTAGGAGTTACTATGTCCTACCATGCCCCCCCATTCTAAAAGACCTATGAATCTATCCCACACTATCGTGAATCCCCCCACAGTTCCTGCCCCTACCACCTCCACTGGGAGTCTATTACAGTTATCCACCACCCTCTGTGTGAAACAGAACTTTATAATGTTTCTTTTGAACCTTCCCCCCACAGTCTGCCTAGCATGCCCCCTTGTTCTCATTTGCCCCTTGAGCTGGAAGATGTCGCCAACTGGCACACTGTCTTTACATTTGATATATTTGAAGGCCTCAATCATATCCCCCACTCTCCCTCCTCCATTCCAGGGAGTACATGTTCAGCCCCTCCAGTTGTTCGTCATATGACAATTGCCCAAAGCCCTGCACCATTTTTGTTGCCCTTCTCTGGATGTGCTTCACACTTTCCACATCCTTCTTGAGCTGTGGCCTCCAGAACTGGACCCGAGGCGTCACCAGAGGTGCAAAGTTTGGGTGGGCTAATGCCCTTCAGTCAAAATTCTAACAAACCCAGGGGAGTTCGGGGGCATGCCCCTGCCAGAAAATTTTGAACATTTTTCATTCAAATGGTGACTTTTCTTGCATTTCAAAGGTGAAATATGTGTTTGAAAAGCCTAGTTATCATGACATCTATTTAATGTTACATGTGGAAAATTGTGGTTACTGCTCCACCAAGGACAACAGAAGAGTGACACCATTTCCAGCAGATCTGCTGTGAAGGTTAGAGAAACCCAGATTAAGAAAGAGACCAGACATACACCATTATCCTAGCAGATCTGCTGGGAAGATTACAGGACCCCAGAGCAAATATGAGACAAGCCAGACACCCTTATCCCTGCAGATCTTCTGGAAAGGTAACAGGACTCCAGAGCAAGAAAGACACCAGCATGACACCACTATCCCTGCAGATCTGCTGGGACAGTTACAGGACCCCAGAGCAAGTAAGAGACCAGCCAGACACCATTATCCCAGCAGATCTACTGGGAAGGTTACAGGACTTCAGAGCATGAAAGACAATAAACTGCCACCATTATTCCAGTAGATCTGCTGGGAAGGTTTAGGGTTACAGGACCCTAGAGAAAATAAGAGACAAGCCAGACACCATTATTCCAACAGATCTGCTAGGAAGGTTACAGGACCCCAGAGCATGAAAGACAATAAACTGCCATCATTATCCCAGTAGATCTGCTGGGAAGGTTACAGAACCCCAGAGCAAGAAAGACACTAACCTGACACCATTATCTCAGCAGATCTGCTGGGAAGGTTACAGGACCCCAGAACAAGTAAGACACCAGCTTAACACCATTAGAAACATAGAAACATAGAATTTGATGGCAGATAAGGACCACTTGGCCCACCCAGTCTGCCCAGTTCCCTACCTGATGGATAAGCTGCAGATCCTAGTTAACCAGCAGCCTACTTCTTCCTACCCCCACCCCCTAGAATTGCCTTATGACTGTCTCATGCATGCTTGAATTCCACCACTGTTTTTGACTCCACAACCTCCTCTGGAAGGCTGTTCCATACATCCACAACCCTCTCTGTGAAAAAATACTTCCTTAAATTACCTCTGAGCCACCCCCTTCTATCTTCAAATTGTGCCCCTTGTTCTTGCACACCTTTTTTTGAAAGATGCTACCTCTTGGACTTTGTTGATTTCCTTGAGGTACTTGAAAGTTTCTATCATGTCCCCCTCTCCCTCCTTTTCCTCGAGGCTATACATATTAAGCTCCTTAAGTCTCTCTTCATATGTCTTCCGGTGCAGACCCTGCACCATTTTAGTTGCCCTCCTCTGGACAGCTTCCATCCTGTCTATGTCTTTGCGGAGATTGGGTCTCCAGAACTGCACGCAGTGCTTCAGATGTGGTCTCACCAGCTGTCTGTACAGAGGGATAATAACTTCTTGTTTTCTACTGGTGATGCCTCTCCCTATGCATCCCAGTATCCCCCCAGCCCTCCTTGCTGCCCTCTCACATTGCTTGCCTTTAGGTCATCTGATATGACTACCCCAGGTCCCTTTCCATTTTATTGTTGTTAGTATCTCACCCCCATTGTGTACTCCTCCCTGGGTTTTGTTTCCCAGGTGCATTACCTTGCACTTCTTAGCATTGAATCTAAGCTGCCATACATTTGACCATTCCTCTAACCTTGCCAAGCCCCTTCTCATCCTTTCCACCCCACCTTGTGCATCAACTCTGTTGCAGATCTTTGTGTCATCTGCAAAGAGACATACTTTCCTTCCAGTCCCTCTGCAATGTAAGCTTATAAAGACATTGAGAGGACCAGTCCTAATACTGAACCCTGCTGTTGCCCCACTGCTAACCCCCTTTTTTCAGAGTGGACTCCATTTACTATTACTCTCTGTCCTATTCTCCAGCCAATTCTTTACCCAGGCTGTCATCTTGGGACCCTCCCAGGCTGGCTAACTTGTATATTAATCTTTGTGTGGGACTGTGTCAAATGCCTTGCTAAAGTCTAGGTAGGCCATGTCCACAGCCCTCCTGATCAACTACTTTGGTCACCCAGTCAAAGAAATCTATCAGATTTGTCTGGCATGACCTTCCCACTGTGAATCCATGCTGCCTTGGGTCCTGTGCCCTCTGGCCTCTAGATACGCAACAATTCTTTCCTTCAGAACTGATTCCATCATTTCCCTACCACTGAGGTTAAACTAACAGGTCTGTGTTTCCTGCTTCTGCCTTGCTCCCACTTTTGTGAGGGAATCACATCTGCCCTCCTCCAGTCCTCAGGTACCACCCCATCTTCCCATGATTTGTTAAGAGGGTAGTCAGTGGTGTCACTAGTTCTACCCTTAGTTATTTTAGAATTCTGGGATGAATCCCATCAGGCCCCATTGCTTTGTCCACCTTCAGTTTTAAGAGCTCTTTCAGAACCCTTTCTTCTGTAAATGGGCTGGTATCAACTTCTGTATCCAGAGTGTTTCTACTGTTTGTTTTAGGTACCTCCCCCTTCCTTTGTAAATACTGAGCAAAAATATTTGTTTAGTATCTCTGCCTTTTCACAGTCACCCTCTGCCCACCCTCTCTCCCTTTATTAAGCCTCACTATCCCTCCCTTGGTCTTCCTTCGCTCCCTGATGTACCTATAAAAGGTTTTATCCCCCTTCTTAACTGAGCTGGCTATCTTTTCCTCGGTTTGGGCCTTTGCTGTTCTGACTGCCTTTCCAGATTCCTTTTGCTTTAACTGATACAGTTCTCTGTCCTGTTCCTTCTGTGATTCCTTGTACTTCCTGAATGCTTTCTTTTTCTCTTGAACCTTCACTGCCACTTCCTTTGAGAACCATAGTGGTTTCTTACCTCGTTTCGTTTTGTTTACTTGCTTTACACAAAGGCTTGTTACCTCTGTGATGGCAGTTTTTATTATTCCCCATTGTTCTTCCACCCTCCTTCCTGCCCATTTGCTAGTGCATTCCTTAGGCACTCACCATTTTAGCAAGTCAGCCCTCCTAAAATCCAGTACCTTTGTCTTTGTATGGCTTGACTCTATTGCTGTGTTTATTGTGAACCATACTGTTCGATGGTCGCTAGTTCCCAGATGGCTACCCACTTCTACATCTGTGATCCTCTCTTCATCTCCGTTTGAGAGAACCAGGTCTAAGATTGCTCCCTCTCGAGTGGGTCCAATACTAGTTGTCTAAGGCATGCCCCCTGTAGGGCATCTAGAATAACCCCACTTTAGAAGTGGCTGCTGCAACTGCACTCCAGTTAACATCTGGCATATTCAGATCACCCATCAGCAATATCTCCCCTTTATCTGCCATTCTAAGTATACTTTCTATCATTTCCTTGGCCATTTCCTCCCCCTGAGAGGGGGGATCTGTATACAACCCCTGTGCGGATTGTGGTGCCATTGCTTGCCTCCAAATTGACCCACAGTGCTTCTTCTCCTCCCTGTTTACCCTTTTGTTCTGTTGCTTTGATTTCTTCTCTTGTGTAGAGAGCTACTCCTCCTCCTCTTTTACCCTCCCTGTCCCTCCTGTAGATAGTGTATCCTGGTATGTTTACGTCCCAGTCATGGTTCTGCATGTACCATGTTTCTGTGACTGCCACGATATCCAGATCTTCCTCCTCCATCAAGGCCACTAATTCAGGAAGCTTGTTACCCAGACTACGGGCATTGGTACTCATTGCTTTCCATTTTTGATGGCTTTACCTTCTGTAGCAACCCCACTGACCTTTCTACCTTGGCCTTTTCTCATTTAGTACCCTGTTTTGTGAGGGGCTGGGATTTTCCTGCTGCTTATCAGTGCCTCCCCTTGACTAGTTTAAAGGCTTGCCAATGAAGCATTTAAACTGATTGCTAAAGACTTGTTCCTTCTGGACAGATGCAGACCATCCTGCCAGTATAGGCTGGTGTCCCTCCAGGTGGAACCCCAGTCCTCAATGAAGCCAAACCCCTGTGCTCCGCACCATTTTTTCAACAATTTGTTAAACTGCATGGTGCAAAGTACCCTCGCCTCACTCATGCCACTGACAGGCAGCACCTCTGAGAAGGATAATGTGTGTGCTACTTGTCTTAAGCCCCTCCCCAACTCTACAAAGTCCTTTTGCACTGCTCTATTCTCATGATGAGCCAAGTCATTTGTCCCTAGGTGGACAGTGACATTCAGCTCAGACTCCCGTGCAACTGTTCTCATATCCTAAGGATGCGCTTCCTGTCCCTTCAAGCCATGCACCAGGCAGGCACCTTACTTCAGTTTTCCCTGCTCCCCCCAGTTCTATTCCCCTAATAATTGAGTCCCCCACCAGGAGCTGCTTTCTTTCCCTGTGGTGCCCTCTGCCCCCTTCCTGAGGGCCTCCCTTGTGACAGTTGTCTGCACCCTCCTTAGACTCCTCTGTGGGTGCATCCATAGGGGAACTATGCTCCCCCAGAATGGTGTATGGATTGTGGAGTGTAACAACTGACTGGGTGTGCCTCTGTTCCACCACCCTTACCCTCCCTGAGCCCACTGTGGTCCAACTGCTGTGCTTTCTACACAACCTCTGAGGTAGTGGTGGTGGCTCTGGTGCTGCCTGGATGGGGGAGGTTCCCTTCCTACTGTCCAGTGTGGCCTGGGGAAAGGTTCCCTTACTACTGTCCAGTGTGGCCTGAAGACGGGCAACTTCCTCCCTCAGGGCAGATAGTTGTCTGCAAACAGGGCAGCATCTCAGCCTCCAGAAAGACTCCCGGAAGACTGCTGCCCCACAGCCATTACATTGTACTACTCCCCACATAACTGTCTATCTTGTTTAGTTTTTTTGTGTGTGTGTGTGTGTGTGTGTGTGTGATTGGTGCGTTATATAGAAATATATGTATTTATATAATGTGTATGCTTATATTGTCAGTGCAGTGTGCTAGACAGGATATGACAGTGATGTGTACCTTGCCCTCTTGAGGAAATGATCAGAACCCCAGGTATAAATGAACTATTTCCGGGGTGGGTGGGGTGAGGGTGGGAAGGGTTGGAGGCTTAAACTGTGCCCTCATGAAACAATCAGCTAAACGCTCTGACCTACCCGATGTGATGAGTGCCTTCCTGTCAGCACCATACACGACAATTTGTAATACTGCTTCAAACCAATTTGACAGAGAAAATACCCTGCTAATCAAACAGAGAAAAATCCAAACATCCAAGTCAGACACAGGTAAACCTCCCCAGCCCCAAAAGAGCCTGGTGACTTGTGCTCTGAAAACAGTCAGCCCCAAAACATGTCAGCTGTGCAGAAGGGCAGACACAGAAAACAGTATTCAGCCTATCTGGGTTTAAACTCTTCCTGCACTAAAAACCTTAACACTTGTAACACAAGTAAAGCAAACTCCACCTCCTCTGTTGATTGAAAGACTGCCTTTTCTGATAATTCTAAGTTGCTTATTTCACCCTTCAGTTAGAAGTATCCTCCACCTGAAGAATATTAACTTTCCTAAGGAATCTGCTTCAAAAAAAAGACAATTGTAAATTGTAAGGTTCACCTCCCTCTGTTGTGAGCACTACTCACTTTCTTGCAAATCTTAAGTCCAGTGTTGCAGCTTGCAGCCAGAGGTAGCTTCATCTGAAGACTATGAGGTTATCTGATGAGCCTGCTAAAATTAGTACTTTTATCAAAGTCTGTAAGATTAAACCCAGTATGTCTGCTGAGAAGTTTACAGGACCCCAGAGCAAGTAAGAGACCAGCCAGACAGCTTTATCCCAACAGATCTGCTGGGAAGGCTACAGGATCCCAGAGTAAGTGAGACACCGGTCTGAAAACATTATCCCAGCACATCTGCTAGGAAGGTTACAGGACTCCAGATCAAGTAAGACACCAGCCTGACACCATTATCCCAGAAGATCTGCTGGGAATTGTTACAGGACCCCAGAGCAAGAAAGAGACCAGCCAAACACCATTATTCCAGCAGATCTTCTGGGAAGGCTACAGGACCCCAGAGCAAGAAAGACACTAACCTGACAGCATTATCCCAGCAGATCTGCTGGGAAAGTTACAGGACCCCAGAGCAAGAAAGAGATGAGCCAGACACGATTCTCCCAGCAGATCTGCTAGGAAGGTTACAGGACCCCAGAGCAAGAAATACACCAAAATGACACCATTATCCTAGCAGATCTGCTGGGAAGGTTACAGGACCCCAGAGCAAGAAAGACACTAACATGACATGATTATCCCAGCAGATCTGCTGGAGAGGTTACAGGAACCCAGCACAAAAAAGAGACCAGCCAGACACCATTATTCCAGCAGATCTGTTGGAGTGGTTACAGGCCCCCAGAACAAGTAAGACACCAGCCTGCCACCATTATCCCAACAGATCTGCTGGGAAGGTTACAGGACCCCAGAGGAAGAAAGAGACCATTATCTCAGCAGATCTGCTAGGAAGGTTACAGGACCCCAGAGCAAGTGAGACACCAGTCTGACACCATTATCCCAGTAGATATGCTGGGAAGGTAACAGGATCCCAGAGCAAGAAAGAGGTCAACTACTGCAGCCAGACACCATTATCCAGGCAGATCAGCTTGGAAAGTTACAGGACGCCAGAGCACATAAGAGACCAGCCAGACACCATTATCCCAGCAGATCTGCTGGGAAGGTTACAGGACCCCAGAGCAAGTAAGACACCAGCCTGACACCATTATCTCAGCAGATCTGCTGGGAAGGTTACAGGACCCCAGAGCAAGAAAGAGATCAGCCAGAGACTATTATCCCAGTAAATCTGCTGGGAAGGTTTAAGGACCCCAGAGCAAGAAAGAGACCATCCAGACACCATTATCCCAGTAGATCTGCTGGGAAGGTAACAGGACCCCAGAGCAAGAAAGAGATCAACTACAGCAGCCAGACACCATTATCCTGGCAGATCTGCTGGAAGGTTACAGGACCCCAGAGCACATAAGAGACCAGCCAGACACCATTATCCCAGCAGGTTTGCTGGTAAGGTTACAGGACCCGAGTGCAAGAAAGACACCAGCCTGACACCACTATCCCAGCAGATCTGCTGGGAAGGTTACAGGACCACAGCGCAAGTAAGAGACCAGCCAGACACCATTATACCAGTAAATCTGCTGGGAAGATAACAGGAACCCAGAGCAAGAAAGAGACCAACTACTGCAGACAGACACCATTATCCCAGCAGATCTGCTGGGAAGGTTATAGGACCCCAGATCAAGAAAGAGACCAGCCAGACACCATTTTCCCAGCAGATCTGTTGGGAAGGTTTCAGGACCCCAGAGCAAGAAAGACACTAACCTGACAGCATTATCCCAGCAGATCTGCTGGGAAAGTTACAGGACCCCAGAGCAAGAAAGAGATGAGCCAGACACGATTCTCCCAGCAGATCTGCTAGGAAAGGTTACAGGACCCCAGAGCAAGAAATACACCAAAATGACACCATTATCCTAGCAGATCTGCTGGGAAGGTTACAGGACCCCAGAGCAAGAAAGACACTAACATGACATGATTATCCCAGCAGATCTGCTGGAGAGGTTACAGGAACCCAGCACAAGAAAGAGACCAGCCAGACACCATTATTCCAGCAGATCTGTTGGAGTGGTTACAGGCCCCCAGAACAAGTAAGACACCAGCCTGCCACCATTATCCCAACAGATCTGCTGGGAAGGTTACAGGACCCCAGAGGAAGAAAGAGACCATTATCTCAGCAGATCTGCTAGGAAGGTTACAGGACCCCAGAGCAAGTGAGACACCAGCCTGACACCATTATCCCAGTAGATATGCTGGGAAGGTAACAGGATCCCAGAGCAAGAAAGAGGTCAACTACTGCAGCCAGACACCATTATCCAGGCATTCAGCTTGGAAAGTTACAGGACGCCAGAGCACATAAGAGACCAGCCAGACACCATTATCCCAGCAGATCTGCTGGGAAGGTTACAGGACCCCAGAGCAAGTAAGACACCAGCCTGACACCATTATCTCAGCAGATCTGCTGGGAAGGTTACAGGACCCCAGAGCAAGAAAGAGATCAGCCAGAGACTATTATCCCAGTAAATCTGCTGGGAAGGTTAAAGGACCCCAGAGCAAGAAAGAGACCAGCCAGACACCATTATCCCAGTAGATCTGCTGGGAAGGTAACAGGACCCCAGAGCAAGAAAGAGATCAACTACAGCAGCCAGACACCATTATCCTGGCAGATCTGCTTGGAAGGTTACAGGACCTCAGAGCACATAAGAGACCAGCCAGACACCATTATCCCAGCAGGTTTGCTGGTAAGGTTACAGGACCCGAGTGCAAGAAAGACACCAGCCTGACACCACTATCCCAGCAGATCTGCTGGGAAGGTTACAGGACCACAGCGCAAGTAAGAGACCAGCCAGACACCATTATACCAGTAAATCTGCTGGGAAGATAACAGGAACCCAGAGCAAGAAAGAGACCAACTACTGCAGACAGACACCATTATCCCAGCAGATCTGCTGGGAAGGTTATAGGACCCCAGATCAAGAAAAGAGACCAGCCAGACACCATTTTCCCAGCAGATCTGTTGGGAAGGTTTCAGGACCCCAGAGCATGTAAGACACCAGCCTGACACCATTATCCCAGCAGATCTGCTAGGAAGGTTACAGGACTCCAGAGTAAGAAAGAGACTAGCCAGACACCATTATCCCAGCAGGTCTGCTGGGAAGGTAACAGGACCCCAGAGCAGAAGAGACCAACTACTGCAGCCAGACACCATTATCCCACCAGATCTGCTGGGAAGGTTATACGTCCCCATGGCAAGTAAGACACCAGCCTGAAAGCATTATCCCAGCAGATCTGCTGGGAAGGTTTAGTGTTACAGGACCCCAGAGCAAGTAAGAGACCAGTCAGACACTATTATCCCAGCAGATCTGCTGGGAAGTGTCATAAACCCACTCTGCAGGTCAGCCCTCTACTCCCAAAGTGCCAAACTCTGTGCATCGAATTGTGAACAGATAACAGAACAAGGTAACTCTCTTTTCTGTTTTGTGGGTTCAAGTCACTTTTTCTCCCAAGTTCTGGAGGGATTCAAACTGATAACCTCTTGTTAGCATACCCAATTGCCTGGCTCAGATAATTCTGTCTTCGGGGGGCCAGATCTCTTTGCCTATGGGCATCTAACCAGGTATTTCAAAATGAACCCTTAGAACTCTGTGCAAGACCTAGAGAACTCTTACATGTTTCCCAGTTCGGTACCACAATAAGCTCATGCACAGTGTCAACCGTAACCATCTAAACTTCACTTATAAAAAAAGAAATTTCAAGGCACACCAGGCTGTTTCTGTTTTTAAAATATATATCTTTACTTTAAAAGAGGTAAAAAAGGAAACAGTAAAATACAGAACAAGATATCCCCACACATGCAATCTTACAAACAAAACAGGTTTAAAAGTGCAAATTCCTACAATCCCTACACTCAGACTGGTCTTATCTGATGTATCCTTACTTCTTTGATCTTTCAGTGCTGTGATGTTCCTCTTTCTCAGTCAGGAAAGAATCTCTGTGTGTCTCTAAGGCCTGCTCAGTATGCTTAAAAGCAGTGTTGAGCCGACCTTGTCTCTGAGGTCACCTAACTCCGCCTTGGTGTATTAAAATTTATATTTTATAACGCAGGATGTCCTAATAAGATATTTAAAAAAATAACAGGTGACATCAATGAATCTCCTCTTTTCATGGGACTTGCCAAACCGGTCTGTGATCTGCTTCACACAGACATCAAAGTCTCTTTGATGTAATTACTGGCTTCCTTGGAAGACACCCCAACCCAATGCATATGCTCCTTCCTTTATGACACCTAGTGCAAATCAAATGATTTCCCTGAGGACATCATGAATGGATATTTTCGTTTCAAGGCTTCAAAGCAACTTTAACAAGCTAATTGCATTTCAGATATCTGTAGTTTAACCTACGTCCTGTCCTTTGAACTTATACCGGGGTGGGGTTGATGTGTCATTTCAGCAAGACAGTAGTTTCTTCTGACAGACACTCTCCTACATATTTTATATTGCAGAAAAAATATCATATTGTAATCAGAACCAGCTGTCCACATGCCACAATCCTCCCCACCTAGACAGAATTTAGGGGCTCTATCCCCTTCATGGAATGAGCTTCCCAAATCAGTTCACTCCTCATACACACGAGACAGCCCATCTGAGTTCTGATTGGTCACTTCAGCCCCATATAGAATGGTCATGTCATACCCTTGCAAAGCAAGACTCCATCTTAGCAATCTACCATTATTTTTCCCCATCTGCATCAGCCAAACCAGGGGGTTGTGGTCAGTCTGCACCACAAAATGCTGCCCATACAAGTACGGCTCTAATTTCTTTAGGGTGCACACTATGGCAAGACACTCCTTTTCCACTGTGGAGTATGCTTGCTCCCTGGGAAGTAAAGTTTTACTCAGGTAGGCTATTGGGTGATCCCTCCCTTGGCTGGATGTCTGACTCAGTACCGACCCAATACCCATGTCTGAGGAGTCAGTCTGAACTATAAAAGGTTTGCTATAGTCAGGACTTGTCAAAACAGGAGCACTGCACAGTGCCTCCTTAGTTAGGAAAAGGCTTTCTCACAGGCTGGGCCCCAGGTAATTTTCTTGGGCATCCTTTTCTTTGTCAGGTCAGATAGGGGAGCAGCCAGGGCGCTGTAACTGGGTACAAATTTCCTGTAGTAATCTGCTGTCCCTAGGAAACTCCTGACCTACTTCTGTGTTTCTGATCTGGGCCATGCCTGGCTTACCTCTATCTTTATTTGGTTAGGATGGAGCTGTCCCTGGCCTACCACATGCCCGAGGTATGCCACCTCTCCCATGGCCACCTGGCACTTCTTGGCTTTGACAGTGAGCCCGGCCCTCTGTATCCTGTCCAGCACTTCTCTAAGGTGGGATGGATGTTCCTCCCAGCTGGTACTAAAGATGGCAATGTCATCCAGGTACACCACGTCGTACACCTCAGCACCATTTAACACCTGGTTTACCAACTTTTGGAAAGTGGCTGGGGCATTCTTCATTCAGAAAGGCATTACTTTAAACTCAAGCTAAGCCTATCGGAGTGATGAAGGCTGACCTCTCCCTTGCTCTGTCCATCAACTCTACCTGCCAATACCCCTTTGTCAGGTCAGTGGTCATAAGGTAGGTCACCCCTCCCAACTGGTCCAGGAGTTTGTCCATCTGGTGCATCGGGTGGGTGTCTGACTTCGTGACTGCATTCAGTCCATGATAGTCCACACAGAAATGAGTAGAGCTTGGGCAAAAGGACTACGGGTGAGACTCAGGGGCTGTGAGATCTCTGTATTACCTCTAAATCCAGCATCTCCTCCACTTCCCTCCTAATGTCCTTTTGGACAGCCTCTGACACCCAATATGCTGTCCGCCATATGGCTGTCTGTGTCTCTGTCTCCACATCATGTGTCGCTAAGGGGGTTAGTCCAGGCTTGGAGCTAAACAAAGGGGCAAAGTCTGCTAAAACCTCCCTTACTTTCTGGATCTGGTCCGGGACCAGCTGGGGAGACAATTTTACTGCCTCCATAGAGGACTTCTGCTTACTTTCCTCCAGAAAATCCAAAAGGGGATTTCCTTCGTCCATCCCCTTCCCATGACTACACACTGCAAACACCATGTCAGCCCTATTTGCATATGGCTTCATCATGTTGACATGGTACATCCTTTCTGTCTGTCTTCTGTCAGGTAACTCCACAATGTAGTTCACGTCATTTACCTTCCTAACCTCTTTGTACAGTCCTGCCCACTCAGCCTGCAGCTTGTCTTTCCTGACCAGAATATGGACCGTGACTTCCTGACCCACCATGTACGAGCAAGCTCTGGCTCTGTGGTCGTACCACACTTTTTGTTTCTGTTGGGCAGCTGCTAGGTTGCTCTGGGCTGTCCCCATAAGCTCCTTCAGCCTCTCCCTAAACCTAAGGATATAAGCCACAATGGGAGTTCCCTGGGTGGCTTGCTTGCCTTCCCAGTCCTCCTGGATCAAGTCTAGGGGCTCACGTACCCAGCATCCATGTAAGTGTTCAAAGGGGGAAAATCCTGTTGACTCTTGGGGCACCTCCCTGTATGCAAACAACAGGTGGGGAAGGTATTTCTCCCAGTACCTCTAATGCTGTTCAGAAAATGCCTGGAACATTGACTTTAGGGTACCATTGAATCATTCCACAAGCCCATTGGCTTGTGGGTGATACGGTGTTGTGCATTTCTGCACCACCCCACACTTCTCCCATAAACATTTCATCAGGTCTTATATGAAAGAAGCCTCTCGATCGGTGATTACCTCCTGCAGAAACCCAACATGGGAGAAAATCCCAAGTAAGGTATCTGCCACTTTGTCTGTCCTCAGATAGGATAGGACTGCCGCTGGGTACCAGGTGGCATAATCCACCACAGTCAGGATGAATCTTTTCCCTGAGGAGCTGGGGTATTCAAAGGCCCCACAATATCCATTCCCACCCTCTGGAATGGCTCCTCTACTATAGACAAGAGGATCAGGGCTGCTTGGGTTTTCTTGCCCGCCTTCCCTATTTCTTGGCAACGGTGACAAGATCTGCAATACTCCTTCACCTGCTGAGTGAAGTTAGGCCAATAGAAATTCTGGGCCAACCGCTGCATAGTGTGCACGATTCCCAGGTGACCAGACAAGGGAATATCATAGGCAGTCTTGAGCAACTGCTCATGATACCCCTGGGGAACAACAAGCTGCCTGCCTAGCATCCCTCCCTCTGTCTGTACTACCTTAGTATACATAAGTCCATTTTCCCAATAAACCGTATGTCTGCTGTCACCTCCCTGTGTGCCATCTGAGTCTGCCTAAGCCCTCAGCTTCTCTAAACTAGGATCACTTCTCTAAGTAGCTGTGAACCCCTCACACATTCCCAAAGCATGGGACAGGTCCCCTTCAGTCACTAAACTAGGGTCCCTAGCACTAGCGTCAGGGCACTCAGGATCACTGTCAATCCCAACCCTCTGGCAAGGGGTCACCCCTCCCTCTTCAGAGTAACCCTCTGTAGCTGTGTGGTTACTTGCTACTGGGGAAATTCTACCCCCTTTTATTAATCTCCATAATCTCCCAGCCTCTCAGTGGTTTCCACAATGGTTTCTGTGGGGTTCAGGGAACTACAATTTTCCCTTGACATTTGGCTATGGGTAACTGCACATACCATCCCCTGTTGGAGATTGTTACCCAGGATCACTTCCACTGCTAATGTTTTGGCTACAGCCACCTGTTGCACAGTTCCCCCTGTTTCACCCCAGTCTGAGAGAACACTAGCGAGGTGCAATGTTTTCTTCCCCCCCTCAAAGTCCTGTACAGTGATGTATTTATTGGGTATAAGCTGACCAGGCGGTACCAGATCCCCTTTCACCAATGTCAGGGATGCCCCGTGACCCTTAACCCCTGCGTCTGTACACCATTCACCATGACTGGGTGCATGTGTTCCCTCATGTTCACTGGCATGCTTCCAGGGACACATAGACAACCCACTTCTTTTCTAGCACCGGGTTGTGTATTATTGCTCGCCTTTTTGGGACACTGTCTGGCAATATGCCCAGTTTCTTTATACAACCAACATGCATTTCTTACTTCAGAGAAATCTTTTCTTTGAAACCTGGGGCTAACTGGTTTTGGTGGAGGCAGTGAGGGTTTTAGCTGCCCTGAAGGTGCACTTTTCCCTTTCTGCGCTGCCATGCCCACCCCATTCACTCTCAGAGCAGGTCTGCTCTTGGCATAGCAGTCCGAGAGTTCAGCAGCCTCTTGCACTGTTTTGGGATCTCGGTCCTCTAGCCAGGTTTTAGCTCTGCTGGGCATGCCAAATAAAACTGTTCTAACAGAATCACATTTTCAGTTTTATCAACAGAGTTTGCCTCAATTCCCTCCCACCATTTTAAAAACTGACGTTGTTTCATGGCTAGCTCCTCGTAGCTCATGTCAGGACTTCTCTTGAGCATACAAAATTTAGATCTGTATGATTCAGCAGTTAATTCAAACTTTTTTAACAGTGCAGCTTTAAGTTTGCTGTAATCAGCACTGTCCTCATTGTCCATTTGATCCAATGCATCCTGAGCTTACCCGGTAAGTAGCAGGGATAGCTGGAAGCTCCAGGACTCTCTAGGAATTTTAGCCTGAATACAAACTTTTTCAAAAGAATTTAAAAAGGCATCCATGTCCTCCCCTTCTTTAAATTCTGCTATTAATTTGGAGCTCAATTTGTAACCCAGTCCTGCAGTCCCAGTTAAACCCAAGCCACTTACCTGCTCTTGTGCTGCTGGTCGGAGTCGTATCTTCTCCAGTTCGTGTTGCCTCTGGCACTCCTGTTCAGCACTGTCAGCATTTCTCTGTTCTCGCTCTGCCTCTTGGCATTCTCGCTCTGCCTCATGGCATTCTCGCTCTACCTCATGGTCTGCCTCCCATTTCTCTCACTCCCTCTTCTCCTGGAACTCCAGCTCTATCCTGCGCAACTCAATTTGCAGCCTGAGCACTTCCAGATTCAGGATACTGGTGACTATCCCCTGCTGCTGTGGCTCTTCACTGACAGTGGACCTGTTGTCCTCCTCATCAGATCCGGACCCTCCACTGGCCACTAGCCCTGCCACACTCAAGGTTTGGTCCTTTTCAGTCATGGTCGGTGACTCGCTGCTCTGGGAATCTGCTACCATCAGGGCATCTATGAGGTTCTGCTTGCTTGCTTTCACCTCAAACGGGACTCCTCTGTCCCCGTACAACTGCCTTAAGTAGTCTACAGTGTGTCTGCTGTAGTTGGAAGTCATCTTTCCTAGCTACTTCTACTCTGACTGACACTTTTGGAAAAAAAATAAAATGGGTAGGAACTTGACTGTAAGCCAAGGGATATAGTTCTGTTTCCTTTTTAAATGAAACACTGCCTTTCTTTTTTTCCAAGTGAGCTGAACAGTCTCAAACTGACACACTGAACAATACAAGCTTGTAATACCAAAATTATACCACCGCTGCCAACCAATCTGTCACAAACCCACTCAGCAGGTCAGCCCTCTACTCTCAAAGTGCCAACCTCTGAGCACAGAATTGTGAACAGTTAACAGAACAAGGTAACCCTCTTGTTTGTTTTGTGGGTTTGATTCACCTTTTATCCCAAGTTCTGAAGGGATTCAAACTGATAACCTCTTGTTAGCGTACCTAATTGTCAGGCTCAGATAATTCTGTCTTCGGGGGCCCAAATCTCTTTGCCTATGGGCACCTAACCAGGTATTTCAAAATGAACGCTTAGAACTCTATGCAAGACCTAGAGAACACTGACCTGTTTCCCAGTTTGGTACCACAATAAACTGATGCACAGTGTCAACCGTAACCATCTAAGCTTCACTTAAAAAAAATAAGTTTCAAGGCACAACAGTCAGTTTCTGTTTTTAAAATATTTATCTTTACTTTAAAATAGGTAAAATAGAACAACAGTAAAATACGCAACAAGATATCCCCACACATACAATCTTAAAAACAAAACAGGTTTAAAAGTACAAATTCCTACAACCCCTACACTCAGACTGGTCTTATCTTATGTATCCTTACTTCCTTAATCTTTCAGTGCTGTGATGTTCCTTTTACTCAGTCAGAAAAGAATCTCTAAGTGTCTCTGACTAAGGCCTGCTCAGTATACTTAAAAGCGGTTTTGAGACGGCCTTTTCTCTGAGGTCATCTAACTTCGCCTTGGTGTATTAAAATTTATATTTTATAACACAGGATCTCCTAATAAGATATTTTAAAAAATAATAGGTGACATCAATGAATCTCCCCTCTTCATGTGACTTGCCAGACTGGTCTGTGATCTGATTCACACAGATATCAAAGTATCTTTGATGTAATTATTGGCTTAATTGGAAGACACCCCAACCCAATGCATATACTGCTTCCTTCATGACACCTAGTGCAAATCAAAGGATTTCCCTGAGGACATCAAGAATGGCTATTTTAGTTCCTGGGCTTCAAAGCAACTTTAACAAGCTAATTGCATTTCAGATATCTGTAGTTTAACCTACATCCTGTCCTTTGAACTTATACCTGGGGGGGGGGTTGATGTGTCATTTCAGCAAGACAGTAGTTTCTCCTGACAGACACTCTCCTACATATTTTACATTGCAGAAAAAATATCATAGTGTAATCGGAACCAGCTGTCCACGTGCCACAGGAAGGTTACAGGACCCCAGATCAAGTAAGACACCAGCTTGACACCATTATCTCAGCAGATCTGCTAGGAAGGTTACAGGACCCCAGAGCAAGTAAGACACCAGCCTGACACCACTATCCCAGCAGATCTGCTGGGAAGGTTACAGGACCCCAGAACAAGAAAGACACCAGCCAGACACCATTATCCTAATAGATCTGCTGGGAAGGTAACAAGACTCCAGAGCAAGAAAGAGACCAAGTACTGCAGCCAGGTAACATTATCTCAGCAGATCTGCTGGGAAGGTTACAGGACCCCAGAGCACACAAGAGACCAGCCAGATGCCATTATCCCAGCAGATCTGCTGGGAAGGTTACAGGACTCCAGAACAAGTAAGACGCTAGCCTGACACCATTATCCCAGTAGATCTGCTATTATGGTTACAGGACCCCAGTGCAAGAAATGCCCCAGCCTGATACCACTTTTTCAGTAGATCTGCTGGGAAGATTACAGGACCACAGAGCATGTAAGGCTCCAGTGTGACACCATTATCCCAGCAGATCTGCTGGGAAGGTAACAGGACCCCAGAGCAAGAAAGAGACTAACTACTACAGCCAGACACCATTATCCCAGCAGATCTGCTGGGAAAGTTTAGAGTTACAGGACCCCAGAGCAAGTAAGAGACCAGACATATACCATTATCCCAGCAGATCTTCTGGGATGCTTACAGGACCCCAGAGCAAGTAAGACACCAGCCTGACCCCATTATCCCAGCAGATCTGCTGGGAAGGTTCCAGGACCCTATAAGCAAACAGTCAGACTCCATTAGCTAAGAAATGTGCCAGGATCTTTAAATATCCTTCTTCCTTTCAAACTTAAAACAGTTGAAGCAAAATATTGGAGTGTCATACAGGTTGCCCTTGTTTATTATCTTTCTGGTCTTGGAAGAAGCACCTCAACCCTCCTGTTTGTCATGGTTGCAAATTTGTCGATCACTTCATCAGTGTCAAGTTGTCTGCTTTCTTCGCTCTGAATGTTGAGAATTCCAAGTGAACTCAATCTGTCATTTTCAGCCTTATTTCTCAGATATATCTTGAACGACTCATGGCACTGATGGAGCGCTTACATACACATGTTGTAACTGGGATTGTTAAAGCAATCTGCAGTGATTTATGCAGCATCGGATAAATAATTTCTGCAAGTACATTATACAGACCGGTCATATCTTGTGGACGTTCATTTTCTGGCAGCCGTCTAATGAAGTTTCTCACTACTACTACTTGTTCCTCTTCCAGAATTGGACAGTCATACATCTCTCCAAGTGGTTTCAGTTTTTCCTGGTCCTTAAATATGTCAGGCTGTGGTCTGAGAGCATTGATAGCAACCATCAGTGTTTGATTATGCTTGGAAAACCTTCTGTCAATCTCTCTAATCATTTTGTCAATCACAGTATAAAAATCACTGATTATCAAATGCACAACAGTTCTCAGTTCATGTGATGCTGATGCACTTTACTCAGGACCAGTTTGTGAAGTTGGAACAAATTCTTTCCATTTACGAGGTAGCTTCCTTTGCCTCTGTGGAGTGTTTTTGGGTGTGTGTGTGCCCCATATTTTTCTGCCATATTTTTGGCTCCCTGTAGAGAACTAAAAACCTCTCTTCAGTACAAAACTCTGCAGTTGTATCTCTCAGAGAAGATACAGCAGTCACAGCACATCCAAAGGCCAACGCCTGAGTCTGAAGTAAATTATTTGTTCCATCAGCCACTGACAGTAGTTTGTCAACCATTTTAAGGAGAAAGATATAGTTGAATTCTGGAAGCTTGCTATGGAGTCCTCTGGCCTTTGTAGTTTCTCCTTCTTCACATTCTGACAGATATTCTAGAAGAGCTGGATAGGTTTCTATTACTGCATTTGTTGCTCACTTTTGACAAGTCCACCTGGTAGAACTTAACCCAGGTATACCAAGAATTTTATTTAACCCAAGCTCCTTTTGAACATTTAAGAAAGCCTGGTGAGTGAGGACAGATTTTGAAAAGAACATGTGTATCTCTTGAAACATGTCAAAGAATTTCTGTACAGGAAGAAGTGAAGAACAGGCATCTACAAGGACCAAATTCAGAATATGCGCATAGCAATGAACATATATAGCATTTGGATGCTTATGACGAAATAGTTCCTGGACTCCATTTAAGTTGCCGCTCATAACAGACACACCATCATAAGCTTGAGCTACGCAAGTCATAGAATTCTCATGGAGGTCCCAGTTAGTCAGTTTTGAACACAGTTGATTTGTCAAACTCTGGGCATCTAATCCTGTTACTTGATGGAATTACAAAAATTTCTCTACAGGAAAACCATGGTGAACATAACGAAGGCAAATATTCATTTGTTCTCTGCAAGTGACATCTCTAGATTCATTAGCAAGTATTGCAAAATACTTTGCTTCTTTTACCTCATGTAAAATTTTCTCTCTTATTAATTTTGCACAACATTCTATCATCTGATTTTGACTGAGTAGTGAGAGATAGGTGGCATTTCCTGGCATTTAAATCTGAAAATTTTCCAGTTCAGGGTCAAACTTTTTTAGAAGATCAAAAGTCTATAAAAATGTACCCCTGTTTGAGCTCCCTTCACATTCCCTATGGCCTTGAAAGGTAGTTCCCTGTCTGCCAAACAACAACACAATCTCAACTATTCTTCTCAGGTACTCCCTGCACTTTTTAATATCTGCAATCATTGCTGAATCCATTAGCTGTATAATATTGCCTCTTTCTTTAGATTTCACATAAGTAGACCAGGCCTCCATTGCTCCTGTATGTACTGTTGTTTGTTGGTGTTTCCTCAGCTTCTCTATTGCCTTGTTCCAGTTGTTAAACCCTCTGGATGTTAAAGCAGTGTCCGCTCGACCAGTGCAGCTTGAAAACATTCTGCAGGCAAAGCAAAATATGGCATCATTGCTTGCATTATAGTCAAGCCATGTAAATTATGCATACCAGCTGCTTGAAAATGAATGCTTCTGCTTTCCAAAATCCCTTTGTGGAAAACTAGACAGCTTTGGCTGCATAGGACCAGCTTCTTTGGTTCCTAGATCACTGGGTATAACAGTAGCAGCAGGCATAAATCTTGTTACTGATTCAAGTGCATCACAAGATGTTCCGGGAGATGAGGATGTGTTCACTACATCTTCTGGTACTGGAACTTACACTTCATATCTTAATGACTGCTCTGGTTGCAGATGTTGATTAGCATTGAAGTCCGGGCAGTTACTTTCTTTATTCTGATTTTTTGATATTGGATGGAAAAAGTCAAGGATACTCATTTTTAACAAGATTGATGAGTGTGTGCCAAGAACTAAGAAGGTTATAAGAAAAATACCCTTTTATAGGGAAAAATAGGTCTGGCACACAGGGATGAAACTGTTTATCTGACAGACTTAGTCTAACACACAGGGCTCACAGTATGCAAAACAATGAGTAACCTACTGGAGAAATGCTATTTAATACAACAGACGGAGCCTTACACACACACAGGACTCACAGTATGTGAAGTAATGAGTAACCTACTGGAAAACTGCTATTTAATACAATAGACGGAGCCTAACACACAGGGCTCACAGTATGTGAAGTAATGAGTAAATTACTGGAATACTGCTATTTAATACAATAGATGGAGCCTAACACACAGGGCTCACAGTACGCAAAGTAAAGAGTAACCTACTGGAAAACTGCTATTTAATACAATAGATGGAGCCTAACACACAGGGCTCACAGTATGTGAAGTAATGAGTAACCTACTGGAAAAAATGCTATTTAATACAATAGACAGAGCCTAACACACAGGGCTCACAGTATGTGAAGTAATGAGTACCCTACAAAACTGCTTTTTTTTTTTTATAAAACAGATGGATTCTCACACACAGGGTTCACAGTATGCAAAGTAATGAGTAACCTACTGGAAAACTGCTATTTACTTCATTATGTGTGGTTCATAGCTCAATGCTTGTGCTACGTACTGTAACTGAATAATGTAGGTTTGTGCTTGGATACAGAGGCCAGACCAGTAAGTAGAATGATGCTTCCAAGGTATTTGTTGTATGAAATGGTTAGTGCTTAGATACTGCAGCATAGACATGAGCAAGTAAGTGATTATAGTACGTGAACTGGATAGTATACACAAGATGCTTAGATGCTTGAACTGATGAGTAACTTGTTATGACTTGATGTTTTGGCCTTTCTCTGTATCCCGCCATATGAAGGATGCTTAGTTGAGTATGATGAGACCCCCCAAAAGAAATAAAGATATCATACGATTATCTCCTCCAACTCCAGAGAATGTGGCCAGTAGCACGCAGGAGAGAACCCCCCCCGGGGAGGGGAACCTCTGAGGACCCATGACTACTGACCTACCAATCCTTCTGGGCATACTAAAGGAGAGTAATCCTAAATTAATGATTGAAAGTTGTCAGCTAATCTGTAATCCAAAGTTGTAGATCCTGATCCAGTGAAGGCAGGAAGCTGAATGAAAGTACTGATATTTGAATGTTGGGTGAAGATGGCAGCATATCCTTCTAGTGAACTTCAAGTCCAAGAATCCATGTCCAAGGCAGAATCTGATAGTAGACTGAATCCATGGTCAAGCGTAATAATTTGAAACATCGAAGTTGCATTGGTGAAGCGATTTAGAAGGTGAGAAAATCTTCGATGAGGAGAACAGTAATGTAATGGCTGAGACTCCAAGCCTAGAATATGAGGACAGTTGGTTTGTTGCACTTGGCAAGATTGCAAATGAAGACCTTGGTGATGAAGAACATGAGCTACAGTAGGTGCAGGCTGCGTGATGTAGAGGGTAGAGCAGTAGGAGCTTCCGGTCCAGAGTGGGTGAAGTAGGTAAAGTGAGTTGGCAATAGATCTTTGTGCGAATAGGTAGACTTAAAGCTTGATGGACCTCCAGGCCCCTAGGGCTGAAGCAGGTCATAAAATAGGCAAGACAGTGTTTGATGAACCTCTAGGCCCTGTAAGGGCAAAGCAAGTAAGTATGAGCAGACAGTGTAAATAAGTGGACCTGCATATAGCTCAGCAGTGGTTGCAGGAAATCAAACCTGCATAATGCAGACATAGTAGCAGAAGAGTAGTATTGAATAGATTGAGTATGGTATACAGCGGAGAGTATTGATGGAATGTACATAAGCATGTAAATCGAAGAGCTTTCGTTTTCTGAGCAATATAGTTCTAGAGACTGATATATATATATATATACATCAGCTGGAATTAGACTTGTGAGAATGATCTGATGAGTCCCGAATTGATGTGCTTCTACTAGTCATAGATGGTGATAAACGAAGGAGAGGGCCAAGTCAAATGAAGTAGTGTTGTAGCAGGATCCAATAAGTCTGAGAGCACTGGCACAGAGTAATATCGAGGCCTAAATCATGAGTTTTAAAAGTCTTCCGGATAGGCTTGACTAAGTGTCCTGGCAAGAGTGGAGTGGTAAGAAATCCATTACTAATGCAGCAAAGCAGAAGCATCCAAAGGAATTAAGGGTGATTGTCCAACTAATACAGATGTAAATCCACAGCAGAACAAGGAGCTCCTCAAAGGCTAACAGACCATAAATCTTGATGGATAGCAAGGAGCAGTGAAGCGATACCAGGCGAGGCTCTCGCATAGCCAGCGAATACAGCCAGACCCCTCATAGGCCAAGCGAAGGAAGTGCAAGTCAAGCTAGACCCCATGTAGGCTAGATGACTAAGGTGCCACCATGGAGGATAGCCTGGAGTGGTAGGTATCCCAGGCAGAAGCTGAGGGGATGAAGCAAGTAAGCAACAAGTGTGCTAAGCAAGAGGATATCTTGCTATACTATAGAAGTAAGTAGATTCATGTGAGAATGGCCTGAGACAGCTGATGGTGCATAGCTGAATGAGCTATGTAATAGCACCAGGATTGAAAACAAGGTAGAATCGGCAGCAGGACGGTGAATTGAACAATTGATTGAGCTGTAAGCTGGTGAAGTGAATGAGCATGGCATGCAGAGATTGTAATGAGCATAGAGAGCTGAGACCTTGCAGAGTCGATGCAAAATTGAGTGCAGCAGAATCCCAGAGGCTAAAGCCAAGGGAATTAGCGGTAGTCGTGAAGCACTGGTTTGCATAAACAAGGAGCAATGATTGCGTAAGCAAGTGTGGAACTGCACATAGGTCAGTAAAGAGAGTAGTAATGAGAAGACCAGCACATAGGTCTGCATAGCATAGGGCAATGAGACGAAGGCAAATTGGACACCTTCGATAGGGAAGCACTGGTAAGGTGAGGCAGTGTCACAGCAGTATGAGTCAGACATAAAAATGAAATATAGCCAGTAGAGGTAAACATATGAGGAGAGGACTAGACCTGTAGTGATACTGGCTGGAAGAAGGACTATGGTCACTGGCTAGATGCTTGCTGGAATATAGGTTCTTAGCCATTCTGTCTCATAGTCATCCTTTAATTAGCCTTGGGCAAACTAGCTTGAGAGGAGCTAAGAACCAGTAGCTTGTATTCTGGAAGTATCAGATCTATGAATATGAAATGTTTAGGAGAACTGGAATTTCAGGGAATAGAGCCAGGGAGTGCATTACTAAGCTGGAAACTGGAGTTGGTTTAAATCAGGCTTGAATGTAGACATGAACTGGCATACGAGGAGGGAGACGTTGCCTGTAACGTGCTTCCGTTGGACTGTGAAAAGGGAATATATGATAATTTGAGTGTGTCAATTTAATATTCCACAATATCCTATTCACCAAGCTGAATGTTTAATTGAATGCTAGAAGGCAATGTGGAGTTGAATACAAGTTAGATATGTCTCTGTCGAAAGGAACGGTGGACAGCATGTAGCATAGTGAGCTACCAAATGAGTATATGCCTTACTTGATAGTATTAGTTTGGGCAGTTCAAGCTAGCTAGTATAATAAATGCCTGTAAATGGATGCAGTGTCTGTACGTGACCAATAATGATGCAAGTCCATACGTGCCCAATAATAAAGTGATCTTGCATACTGTATATACTTAAAACATGGCTCCATAAATTTCCCTGTCCTTTGCCTATTAATCTAATTGAGGTAAGAAGTCTCCTCTGAATGACTGTCCAGTGGTCTTGGTATTGTCTTGCAAATGATGCCCACGATAAATGCCTGAGACACCATAGTTTCATCCATAGTGTTTTCCTCATTGTAGTTAGCTAATACTGGAATTTCCCAGTAGACCTAGTTTCTGTCCCACATGCTTTGCATCCAAACAGCAGCTGAATAGGTGAAGACAGCTTCTCAGGCTGATGATCCCTCCAGATTTGTTTTAAAATAGATTTCAAAAGGGGTGTAGGCTGCAATGTAGCCTACTGATCAGATGGCTTAGTTAGGTAATAACATTTGTTTTACTACAGAACTAGGCTTAAACTGTAATTGAGTCAGGGTAATAGTGGCTTTGCATCAGAAGAGCAGCATAGTAATCAGGAGAGTACATAATGTGAAATGCCCTACACATTAAATGCAACAGTAGTACTACTGATTAGACTGCAAACTCACTCTTGTGTCACTGTATACCTATGCTGTTGCAAGATGGCTCATTCGATCAGTATAATTAAATAGACCCAGGTGCTAGGGTTTTACTAGCCTATTGAAGCTATGGTAGGAGTATGGTCCCACATGATGTTGTAGAAGCCCAGTTGTGTAGCAGAAAATAGCGTAGCAGAGGCAGTGGCAGAAACACCGAGGAGTGGGCAGCGGCCATCCCAACCAGTAAGGAGAGAGTGGGCAGTACACATGGAAGCATGGTAGGCTGAGATGGTAGGTGTTCTGGCCCAAGCAAATCGGTCCAGGAGAAGCCTTGAAGGGAGGACTCAGCAAGCAGGAGAAGCACATGGCTACACATAGGAGGAGCACTGGAAGTGATGAGGAAGGAGACCTGAAGGGAGCAGAACTGGAGCAGTGGCTGAACATGGGGAAGCTGCAGTGCTGGAGACAGGCAGAAAGAAGAAACCCCAAAAGAAAAGGTACCACCAAACAGAGGGAGGGTGGGGGGATGAAAACAGGAGGAACGAAGGAAGAAGCAAGCAGAAGGCATGGAGCAAGGAAAACGGGGGGATGGGGGAGGGCAAGGAGGAGGAAGCCAGCCCCAGCATGCAGCATGAACCAAGTGCAGCGAGTGCGACTCACTCTAAGCAGAACGGCAGTAGCCTGCTTCTTTAAGTAGGATATAGAGGAGGAGTTCTTCCCCCACGTAACTACAGGCATAGCCTTTCAAATAGATGGAGCCTAACACACAGGGCTCACAGTATGGGAAGTAATGAGTAACCTACAAAACTGCTTTTTTTTATAAATCAGATGGATTCTCACACACAGGGCTCACAGTAAGCAAAGTTATAAGTAACCTACTGGAAAACTGCTGTTTAATACAATAGACGGAGCCTAACACACAGGGCTCACAGTATGGGAAGTAATGAGTAACCTACTGGAAAACTGCTGTTTAATACAATAGATGGAGCCTAACACACAGGGCTCACAGTATGCGAAGTAATGAGTAACCTACAGAACTGCTTTTATTTATAAAACAGATGGATTCTCACACACAGGACTCACAGTATGCGAAGTAATGAGTAATCTACTGGAAAACTGATATGTAATACAATAGACGGAACCTAACACACAGTGCTCACAGCATGGGAAGTAATAAGTAACCTACTGGAAAACTGCTGTTTAATACAATAGACAGAGCCTAACACACAGTGCTCACAGCATGGGAAGTAATGAGTAACCTACTGGAAAATTGCTATTTAATACAATAGACAGAACCTAACACACAGTGCTCACAGCATGGGAAGTAATGAGTAACCTACCGGAAAACTGCCATTTAATACAATTGACAGAACCTAACACACAGGGCTCACAGTATGGGAAGTAATGAGTAACCTACTGGAAAACTGCTATTTAATACAACAGACAGAATCTAACACACAGGGCTCACAGTATGTGAAGTAATGAGTAACCTACTGGAAAACTGCAATTTAATACAATAGACAGAGCCTAACACACAGGGCTCACAGTATGTGAAGTAACGAGTAACCTACAAAACTGCTTTTTTTTATAAAACAGATGGATTCTCACACACAGAGCTCATAGTATGCGAAGTAATGAGTAACCTACTGGAAAATTGCTATTTAATACAATAGATGGAGCCTAACACACAGGTCTCACAGTTTGTGAAGTAATGAGTAACCTACTGGAAAACTGCTATTTAATACAACAGACGGAGCCTAACACATCAGGCTCACAGTATGGGAAGTAATGAGTAACCTACTGGAAAACTGCTATTTAATACAACAGACAGAATCTAACACACAGGGCTCACAGTATGTGAAGTAATGAGTAACCTACTGGAAAACTGCAATTTAATACAATAGACAGAGCCTAACACACAGGGCTCACAGTATGGGAAGTAATGAGTAACCTACTGGAAAACTGCTATTTAATACAATAGATGGAGCCTAGCACACAGAGCTCACAGCATGCAAAGTAATGAGTAACCTACAAAACTGCTTTTTTTTTTATAAAACAGATGGATTCTCACACACAGCGCTCACTGTATGTGAAGTAATGAGTATGCTACTGGAAAACTGCTTTTTTGTATAACAGATGAATTCTCACACACAGGGCTCACAGTATGCAAAGTTAAAGTAATGAGTACCTACTGGAAAACTGCTTTTTTATAAAAACAGATGCATACTCATGCACAGGGCTCACAGTATGTGAAGAAATGAGTAAGTAACCTAATGGAAAACTACTTTTTTATAAAACAGATTGTTCCCCTTGTTCGCAAAAAAAAAGCGTCTGAAACTGAACTGACTAACCCCTTGCTTGTGATGTTAAGCTTGCCACATCAGAAACCCATGAGGGTCAGGGTAAGACAATTTAGGAAAAGAAAAGTTCTGTTATTTTTGTTCTAAATTTGAATTGTGATGAACCTAAAACATAAATCACCAAAGTGATATTCTTCAGTCTTTCTGAGCTGTCAGCTCTTCACTAGTCTAGTACTCAGTTTACTCAGTATTTAAAATAGTAAATGTGGGAATAAGTTAAAAGAAAAAAAACATGCAGTTAGTAATGCTGCTGTATGGCACTCACAGGTGCGCCTTTCAGCTTAACCCAAGACATGCACAAACACAACAACAACCCCCCCCCCTTGTATTTCACTCACAGACAGAAAAAAAGGAAAAAAAATAAACACTACACTATTTATTTAGCTCTCAGCTCAACAAGTGAGAGCTTTGATTTTTTTTTAATCAAATGAACTGAGTATATTCAATGTTTTGATTATGAAACAACTTTCAAGAAAAGACAGATCATCAATTCCAATTTGAATCTCCGATTACTCTCTCTGCTCTGTTGCTCACTCTGTCTCTACCAACAACAGCTGCATCACTAGTTTATCTTACTGCACATAGCGGGACTACTAGTGTATACCATGTGTGTGTTGGAAACGCACACCACATGTTTGTGCACTGATTGGCTCAGGGTGCAAGCAAGCTGCTATGCTGTTGGTAAGCAGAGTATGAGGTGGGTACCAGTCACAGAATACAGAATAGAACCCTACCTCCTCTTCTCCTTCTCCTGTCTATCACCCCCAGTCCTCCAGTCAACTCAGACGCCATTTAAATGTTGTCCCCTCCCAATCTCCCACATCAAGTCAGATCTGTTGGCCCTGCCCCAGGTGCCCCCACCCACACACCAGACACCTTGCGCTGATGACATGAGCAAGGAGTCCTTGCTCATGTCATCAGCACAAGGTGCAAGCCAGGAGCAAGGCAAGCCCTGAGCCTCCATGCAGCTAGTAGTGCTCACTCAGTGGCAGTGCTCACTGCTCACAGACACGATGAACCCACTTCCCTTAATCAGTGCTGCTGTGCTACTGATTACTAGTTGACTTTGGCCTGACAGTCTGTTTCTGTAGTGTTCACAAAACTTAGTTCACAACTTCACACACTATTTAATTTTTAATTTTGTTCTTGTAAGTTGTCCCCAGCCCCTGCCCATTGCCATGAAGCCACACTACCTGCCTGGCCTGACAGTCAGTGCCTGAAATTCACCATATCTCACTCAGCTGAGGTGACTGAGGTCCCGGTCTCTCCCTCGTCTCTGAGTCCCAACTCCAGTCTCCATTGATCCTCTCTCTCTCTCTCTCTCTCTCTCTCTCTCTCTCTGTAATCTGTCTCCTGTAACGTCCCTCCTGACTCAAGTCCCTGTCTCTCTCTCTCCCCTCCGGGCTGGCGTCTGGGTTGCAATTGTATTCTGCCTTGCACTGATAATGCACGTCTCAAGTCATTGCTACTAGTCCTCGAGTTCAGGACCAGGAGCATCTTCTAATCTTCTGTTCTTCAGTCCATCTTCCTCCTCTTCCTCCCAGCCCAGGCTGTGGCACTGTGTGTTCAATTATGAAGAAAAAAAAAAGCATTATATTTCACGCTGCTGCCACCTCACTTGCTCGCTACTGGCTGCTGGCCTGCCTGGCTGAGGCAACTCACTGACACTCAGTCTCTCTCAGACTCTTGGTCACACAAATTCCTAATTTCAATTAAAAAAAGTCTACTCTGTCTAAGTAAGTTATAACTGCAGCAGAAACAAGTAGATGCGGCTGCAGAATTTAAACAGAAACTTTTTTTACTTATTTTTTCTGTGCAAATGACTGAGGGGCTTTAACTTAGATTGGGGTGCTGTAGCCTCCCCAAAATCAACATGGTGATGCCACTGACTTGACCCCATGCTCATGATGTGGCCTGACAAGCTGCCTGTACAAGGGCATTTTAACCTCCTTCTTCCTACTTGTTATTCCCCTACTGATACAGCCCCGCATCCTGTTGGCCCTTGCTACCACCTTCTCACACTGCCTTGTCACCTTCAGGTCCCTTGAAATGATTATACCCATGTCCCTTTCCAGCTCTGTTACCTCTAGGCCATAACCCCCATCCTGTATTTGGCACCCTTTTTTTTTATTTTGCCAAAGTGTATGATCTTGCACTTCTTTGTATTAAAGGACAATTTCCACTCCTTGGACAATTCTTTCAGTTTTTCCAGATCCCTGCACATACTTTCAAGCCCCTCAGGTGTGTCCACCCTATTACAGACCTTCTTGTCATCCGTGAACAGGCACACTCTTCCCTCCAGCCCCTCTGCTATGTCCCCGATGAATATATTAAAGAGTAGTGGCCCAGCACCGACCCCTGGGGCACCCCACTGGTGACTATACCCTCCTTTGAAGTTATCCCATTAACAATTACACTCTGCCTTCTGCTCTCCAACCAGTTCTTCACCCACCTAAACACTACCGGCCCCAGACCCAGACATTTTAGTTTGTGCAGCAGTCTCCCGTGCATCACAGAATCAAATGCCCTCTTGAAGTCTAGGTATGCAACGTCCACAGAACCCCCTCCCCGATCCAGAACCCTTGAGACCCAGTCAAAGAACTCAATCAAGTTAGTCTGACATGACCTTTCCTTAGTGAACGCATGTTGCCACCGGTCCTGTAGGCCATTGGCCTCTAGGTAGCTAGTGATTCTCCTCTTTAGCAGTTTCTCCATGAGCTTGCCCACCACAGATGTTAAGATCATAAAGTCTATAATTGACAGCCTCATCCTTGTTTCCCCCCCTTATGAAGGGGGACCACATCTGCCCCCTCCAGTCATCAGGGATCTCCCCTGTCTCCAAGAACCTGTTGAAGAGGCTGGTCAGAGGCACTGCTAGTACTTTGCTAAGCTCCCTCAGTACATTGGGGTGCACCCCTTCAGGCCCCATTGCCTTATCCACCTTCAACTACTCTGGCTCCCTCAGGACCTCCGAATGGACTGGAGTCAACCACCCCCCTCATTTTCCCTGAGTTTGCTAACCTCTCCATCCTTCTCTACCATGAACATTGAGCAGAAACAGCTGTTGAGTATTTCCTCTTTCCCTTGGTCATCTTTCACCAACCCCCCCTTCTTCATTTTTCAGCCTGACTATCCCTTGCTTAGACTTTCTCCTCTCACTCACATACCAGAAGAAGGTTTTGTCCCCTTCCCTGCCTGTGTTGGCTATTCACTCTTCTGTTCTTGCCTTCACTCTCCTGACCTCCAAGCCTGCTTCCCTTTGCTTCTCCTTGTAAATAGCCCTATCCTCCTCCATCAGTGTTGTTTTATACCTTCTGAATGCCTTTCTCTTTGCCCTGACCTTCTCCGCCACCTCCCCATTGTACAAGAGTGGCCTCCTCTTCTTCCTATTTTTACTTACCTTCCTGATGCAGAGTCTAGTGGCTTCCACTGTTGCCCCTCTTATTGTATCCTATGTTTCTTCCACCCCCAAGATCTTCCACCCCTGTCATGTAAATGGTACTTCCCTGCCTCAGTGTTCCTGTTGTCCTCCACTGTGCCCCAATTCCTCCTCCTCAGCTCTCAGAGTCCCGTGACTTCTTCAGCTCGCCAGGTACCATAGATCCCCCAACAGCAGCAATCAAGCTAGGCACAAATAAAGTAATTAAGCAAAAAGAAGCAAAACTATCCAGCACCACAGCTCCATAGCTGCCCCTGCTGGCTCGCCATATTCCCACCCCCTCTCTCATTCTGACTGTTACACCCTCTCTCCTATTCCGATGGCAGCCTACTTTCCATGTTTCCCCAATCCCTTTTTGCTTGTCCCTTCTCCCTGATACATCTCTATTCTTCTTTTTTTGCCATAAAAATGTTATTAAGTTTTCCAAATACAAACATGGATAATAGCGGTCAAGTACAGCAACAACAAAATCAAAAACAATAATTGATCATTTCAAGAAGGTAAAATTGACATGTATTGAACTGTAAAGTAAAAATAAAATAAAAATATAATAAATGGAGAAATCCAGTACAAATAACCTAGAAAAACCTGAGTGGTAGAAATGAAACAATTTAAAGAGCTGCTGACGCCTTAAAAAAACTTTGAAAAAACATAATAATTAGGTGTAATTCAGCTTCCATTCCATATATATTCTAAAGATTCCTCATCTCCAGTATTCGTTACTAAGAACGTTTGCATGAATACATGATCTTTATCCCTCAGGGTTCATCTGCCTTTATAGCTGACTCCCTACTTTAGGTCATAATCCACTGTTGTGACATCACAGTCTGTTGCCATGGGAGTAACTGTGATATCACAAGCAGTGGTCTATGACTCAGATAGGGAGAAAACAGCAGGAATAGATGAACTCTTCCAGAGCAAAGATCCTGTTTTCATGCAAATGACCTCAGTAATAAATAATGGTGAGGAGAAATACAGAACTAATGTGAAATACAAGCTGGACTGTGTCTAAATATTATGGACAGGATTTTCAAACCTTCCGGGATGCTGCAAGTCCCCCGGTGTGCTGAACATATGGGGCATGGGGCTTGCGGCATTCACTGGATGCACGTGGGATTTTCAAACCCTTTGCACCACCTGCAGGTCCTTAGACCGCAATATTGTGATATAGCCTGTGCCAGATCTGTGAGGCCAAGATACGGAGCTTGAGCCATACATCTGGTGCAAGCTGCCATAAATCAGGGAAACTGTCGCAACTGCACCCAAAATTGGAAATTTGAGTGCAGTTGCTGCAAAGGGGTTTGGCATACCACCAATTTCAAAGACCCCTGGTGCAGGGCATGTTGCAAGCCCTGTGCCATCATATGAAAATCCTGCTCTATGTTTTAGTAAAGTTCTCCTGAAGGTGACAGCTGCTCTTTAAGCAAATGTAAAAAAGGGGGGTTACGTAGACAGTACTGCAAGGTACTTTCCAAAGGCTAAAATGTACTCGAACAATCATTGCATAGTTTTGAAACTAACACCAATCACTAACAGGAGGATAATAACCACTGGGAGGTGAGAGGGGAGGGAAAAAGAAGAGGGGAAAGGAGAAAGGAGAAAGGGGACAGGTCAAAGACCAAAAACACAGGGCAGAAAGTCTCAAGATAGGAGATCATGGGTTAGAACTCAGTAGAGCTAGGCTAGTCAGGGTTTCTTGAAATTAAACTTTCAGCCATTGGCACTTGATTGAAGCAGAGTCACTGGGGGAAGTATTTCACCAAAGGGCTGATAAATATTCTGAAACATGGACAGCTTACCCAAAATGTGATGAGAAGTTTTCTCATAGTGAGCTGTGACGGACAGTAGGTTAAACCACTACTCTTAAGGATGGGGTTCTGGCTCTCTCCAGTGATGCAGAAGTTCATGTTTGGCTGCTATCAGGACAGAGTTTAACCAGAGAAGTTGGTAACATGTTAAAGCCAGGTTCACGTGGGGAAATCCTAACAGGGCCAGGCACAGGTCCTGAATCCCAAAGGTTCTGATTGACCAAGGTAGCCCATATTCTGTTCCAGAATAAGTCTCTACTAGGGAAGGACCAAAGAATATGGTTCCACCAAGTCACAGCGACAAGAATTTCACCTACCACCCCCACAGCAACACATTGTTGCTGACATGCCCGACACCGCCAGCTCCTGACCACGACCAAGGATCACACTGACACCTGTTCAGTGTTAATGCAGGGGGAGAGGCTGTGCCCCCTCACCCCCATGTGGGGGGCTCTGCTCCCTCACTCCTGTACTTATGGATTCCAGTTCTGGAGTGTCGGATGTCAGAGAAAAGTGGCCAAACCTGGGAGTCGATAAATTGTTCATCGCTCTGACAACCTGTTCGACACTGTGGATGTTGACGTGTTGGTATCGCTGTAACAGCATTGCTGTTACAATGGTATACAAATGAATATGGGTTAGAGAGGCCTGTGGGGAAGAACAACGCCAACAATCACTATTGCCAAGCAAACAAGCTCATTATAGCCATTGGGAAGTTCTGTAGGCTCAGTGGAGAATCTTAAATTGTATGGACTGTGCTTGCAACTTTCTACCAGAACAATGAGCAGTAGTTCATACCTGATTCCAGTCAGAAGGTAAAATCTGTCTGTCCAATTCCAGTTCATATTTGTCTTTAGGGCCGTTAAGTGGGGTGGGAGGACAGGTAGGTGTCCAAAAGGCTTTAAGTTTAGCCATTAGGTGTTGCTGGCATCAGTGCAGTAATTCATTGATCCAGAGAATGCAACAGAGGAAGGAAAAGGGTTGTGGCAAATTTTTGTTTCAAGAGTGTGCAAATTTGTACATATCACCTAAAATGGGTCTGGGAAAAGCCATATTTCAATTGGAGGTCAGTAAAGGTAAATAGACAACCCATTAGTGAGTCAAAAAGGTCCCAGGCCAGGGAGATGCCCTTCTACTAGCAGTCCCTCCAGTGGATAGGCTGGCCATCAATGGCTAAGGTAGGATAAGACCAAAGGGGTTTAACAGGTGATGAATTAGCTACTCATCCCAGCTGACTGGACTATCTACTCCAAATATATCTCATATGGTGGGCACAAGGAGATACACCTGTATGGAGGGCCCAATCTGGGAAAATCAGGGCCTGGGGAGCAGGGAGCCACCCCTGAGATAGCTCCACAGAAGTTAAATGGGGAGCATAACTAAGGACTTCTTGGCGAAGAATAGTAAGATCATGAAATTGTTTTAAGTCAGATAGCTCTAGTCCTCCATCCCTCTCTCAAAGGATGCTGCAATGTTTTGAGCTTAATTTTAGATGGTTTTCCTTCCCATATAAATGCAGAGATTTTGGATGAGAAAGTTGCTGCGTAACTCCAGAGGAAAGTTAATCAATATGTACTGAAGTTTGGGAAGGGCCACCAATTTTAATGCATTAATGCGACCTCACAGAGAGAGAGAGTCAGGTGCTTCCAACAGAATAAATCAGCATCAAGCATCTCTAAAATCTTCTGGGCATTAGCAGAAAGAGTAGCTGACAAAGTAGATTTAAGAATAATACCCAAGCAGACAACCCCATCTGGAGCCCACTGGTAGGGTAAGATTCAAATAGTTCCTCTGTACAAGCAGCATTTAAAGCTAGCACTTGAGACTTAGTGTTATTCAATTTATAGCCAGGCAAAGAAAAATACTGAGAGACAATCTTTTGTAGGGCCGGGAGGGAAGTGGAAAAATCTGAAAGATACGGGTAACATCACCTGCAAAAAGCAAAATTATATTAGGGAAGACACCTACCACTATTTCAGAGAAACGGTCAGATCTAATTTTAGTAGACAGTAGTTCCACCACAAGGAGAAACAGGAAGGGGGAGAGAGGGCACCCTTGCCAGGTGCCTCTATGGAGAGGGAAGTAGGGGGACAGGACTGAGTTTGTAAGAACAGCAGCCTTTGGGGAGTTATGTAGGAGAAGAATCAGTGAGATAAAAGCTGAGGGAAAGCCAAATCTGGCCAGGACATCAAACAAGTATGTCCACTCCACCCTGTCAAAAGCCTTTTCATCATCAAGGGACAGGGTGGCCGTGGGTTGTGCAGATGTACTGGCTTCCCAAATTAAATCAAAGGTATGATGGCTATTAGCTGACCCAAATTGTCCAGGAACAAATTCCATCTGGTCTGGATATATGAGGAGAGGCATAAGTGATTCCATATGCTTGGCAAGAACTTTGACAAAACATTTTGCATCAACATTAAGTAAAGAGATCAGCCTAAATTAAGAACATAAGACACTGTCCTTGCCTTTTTTAGGTATTAGGGTGATGATTGCTTCTGAAAAAGTTGGAGGAAGAATCCCTAATTTCCAAGCCTCGTTAAAGACAAGTGTTAGTTTAGGGGCAAGTAAAAGAGAAAGTTCAGAGAAAGTTACATAAAATTCTGTGTGGAAACCATCTGGACTGGGGGATGTGCCCTGTGCCATACTTTTAATGGCTTGTATAACTTCAGATGTTTGCATGGGGCAATGAGGGAACTAATATATTGTTTAGGAACCTTGGGAAGAGTTAGACCAGCATAGAACAAGCATTTGTCAATGCGGAATGTTAGCTTGCTGGCATTGGCATTGGTAGTGCAGGAGTTAGAGAGATGCATAATAGGAATGGCAGTGAAGTATTCAACTGATGCCAACCCCACCCCCACCCTGCAGAGACTGACAGGCACTGGGGCATGCCTTTAGGTCATCGTCCACAACACTCATGCCATTTCACCTCACTCTACCCTGTAGACACCGACAGGTGTCGCGGTGTGCCTTGAGGTCTTTGGGCCTTACTCTTACCCCATTCCATAAGGAAATATGCTGAGATAGGCACAGTATAGGAGAATGGGGAGAACTTTGGGGCTGAAGACTCCAAGGCACACCTCGATGCCTGTCACTGCCTGCAGGGTGGAGGTGGGGGGGAATTGCATTAGCATTACAGCTGATGATCTCAAGTCACACCCCCGAAGTCTGTCAGTCTCTACAGAGTGGGGCATTATGGTTGGAAACCCTAATGCCCCAGGCGTTTGTTGGCATTTTCACTCCAAATTTTCAACATGGGCTTTTTGTGACCCCACCTCATGAACAGTGGAACTATCAGTTCATTACCGGAAAGGTGATTTTGCACAGCGACTACACCATTTGGCACCATAGGTGCAAAAACACATTTCAGACAGGATGTGAAAAATGACAGCTGTACTGTTCATGAAGTGTTGTGAAAATATGACAGTGCTGAAAATCTGGAGTGAAAATATGAAAAACTGGTGAAGTTATGAACATGAGTAGGAAATGCGTAAAGCACGCCTGTAACAATCATTTTTGGAATTTTTTCACCACATTTTCAACATGGGCATTTTTGGACCACTCCTCATGAACAGTGGCACTGTGATTTTGTTACTCGGTCACAAAAGTTGATTTCCCACAGCGACCATGCCATTCTGCACCACAGGTGTAAAAACACATTTCTGGTAGGATGTAAACAAGCATTTGTCATAGCTGAATGTTGTCGCGCTGGCATTGGCTTTGGTAGTGCAGTGCAGAAATACATTTTTGGCAGGATGTGAAAAATGACAGCTGTACTGTTCATAAGGAGGTGTAAAAAATGGCAGCGGTGAAAATGTGGTATGTAAATATTGCAAATTTGTGAAGTTACAAGAATACGTGGGAAATGCGCAACGCACACTTGTAACACAGTTATTTTATAGAGTTTTGGCACCAAATTTTCAACATAGGCATTTTAGCACCTCTGCTCATGTACAGTGTCACTGTCATTTCCTCAAACTGTCCCAAAAAGTAATTTCACACAGCGACTGCGCTATTCTGCGCTGGATGTGTGAAAACACATTTTGGGAAGGATATGTAAACTGACAGCTGTACTGTTCATCAAGAGGTGTGGAAAAATGCCAATGGTGAAAATCCAGAGTGAAAATATTACAAATGCACAACGTTATGAGTGTGCATGCAAACTGTGCACTGCACGTTCATAACACAGTCATTTTAAGGAGCATCATCACCAAATTTTCAACACAGGCATTTTAGGACCTCTGCTCATGAACAGTGTCACTGTCATTTTCGTAATCTGCCCCGAACACTGATTTCCCATAGTGACCACTACCGCTTTGCACCCACCTCCCCAGACACTCCCTTCACCCCATACTTACCTCCAGAGGTTGGGAGCAGTGATCGTCTGTACCACGGGACATGTTTTCACTCTTCAAAGACCAACCGCAAAGTGAAAAAATGATGGTAAGTTCTATAGCGGGAGTCAAGGTGGTGTTTCAACTTAGGTTGATATCTCAGCCATTCTTTGGAATTTTGGCCCCAAATTTTCAACATGGGGTTCTTGGGACCCCACCTCATGCATATGTCACTGTCATTTCATTACTCAGTCCCGAAAGGTGATTTTGTGGTCACTGTGTGGAATCACTTTTGGGACCGATTAACAAAATGACTGTGGTTGTTCATGAGGGGAGGGCCCAAAAAGGCCACGTTGCAAAATTGGTGAAAAAATTCCAAACAATGACTGTGTTACAAGTGTGCATTGTACAGTTTCTATGCACGCTTGTAACATTGCCATTTTTTTTATATTTTCACTTCAGATTTTCAACATTGCCATTTCTTTACACATCCTTATGAACAGTATAGGACAGCTGTCATTTGTATGTTGGCGCGCTTGCGCAACCAACATCTTGCATAGTGCAGATTTGGAGGCACGGTCGCTGTTGGGCGAATGCAGGGCATGCATCATTAGGTGTGTCCCTCATTCCCCAATCAGCCTGCATGCCAGCGCCACACCATGCATACTAATGTGGTGAGTACATCTAAGGAAAGGTCTGCTGCAATGCGAGCAAAGCTTGTCACACGCAGCGGACCCTTCCTACATGCTTCACCAGCTAGAAACATGGTGGCACAGTGGCTGCTAAACTGCCGACTGTGGGGGTGCCCAATCTTCCAGTCGGCTTACCCTGTCCCTCAAGTATGTGCCAATGGGGGAGCCCACTCCCCACTGGCATCCT
Organism: Neoceratodus forsteri; assembly: GCA_016271365.2. Lineage (NCBI taxonomy): Eukaryota > Metazoa > Chordata > Ceratodontiformes > Ceratodontidae > Neoceratodus > Neoceratodus forsteri. Next base: position 94,454,470 of record CM028136.1, read on the forward strand.
TCTCCCCCCCTTTCCCGCTTTAATGTGCTGACAGGGGAGCCTACAGAAGAAGGGGGGGACATCATGCTGATGAGGATGCCCAGTCCCCCATCGGCTACCGTAATCCCCCAAAAAGAAACCACCTTTAAAAAAGAAAACTGTCCTTGATGTTTTTCTTCTACTACCTGTAAACAGAAAATGGTCCCTTGTAGTCTCCCTACCCACCACCCGCACCTACGCACTGCGCACCCTGCCTCCCCACACCCCCATCACCCCATACTTACCTCCGGAGCATGGCACGATGAGATTTGGTGGTCCGGGAACACGTCTTCACTCTTCTTAGCCGACCGCAAACTGAGGAAATGCCGGTAAGCTGTATAATGGAATAAATAGGGTTTTTTCAACTTTGATGCATATCTCAGGCATGTTTTGGAATTTTTGCGCCAAATTTTCAATATGGGGTTTTTGGGACACCTCCTCATGAATTCTGTCACTGTTATGACATTAATTGGTCCTGAAAGGTGATTTTGCAGTCACTGTGCAGAATCACCTTTTGGAACCAATTAATGCAAGGACAGTGGCAGTGTTCATGATGTGGGCTCTCAAAAAGCCTATGTTGCAAATTTGGAGGAAAAAAAAATGGCTGTTTTACGAACATGCATTGCGCAGTTGCTATGCACGCTCATAACTTCACAAATTTGCAATATTTTCATGACAGGTTTTCAACATTGTCATTTCTCTACTGCTCCTTGTGAACAGTACAGCTGTCATTTTTCACATCCTGGCCGAAATGTGTTTCTGCACTTACGACGCACAATAGTACAGTCGCTGTGGGAAATCAGTGTTTGGGGCAGATTACAAACATGACAGTGACGCTGTTCATGAGGAGAGGTCCTAAAATGCTTATGTTGAAAATTTGGTGACAATATTCCATAAAATGACTGTGTTACGAGCGTGCGTTGTGCAGTTGCTACGCACACTCGTAACTTCATGCATTCGCAATATTTTCACACCAAATTTTCAACATTGTCATTTTTCTTCACCTCCTTGTGAACAGTACAGCTGTCATTTTTCACATCCTGGCCGAAATGTGTTTCCGCACTTCCAGCACACAATAACGTGGTCACTATGGGAAATCAGTGTTCGGAGCAGATTACAAAAATGACAGTGACATTGTTCATGAGCAGAGGTCCTAAAATTCCTGTGTTGAAAATTTGGTGACGATACTCCTTAAAATGACTGTGTTACGAGCATGCGTTTTGCAGCTTGCATGCATGCTTGTAACTTACATTTGTAATATTTTCACTCTGGATTTTCACCATTGGCATTTTTTCACACCTCTTGATGAACAGTACAGCTGTCATTTTACATATCCTGCCTAAAATGTGTTTCGCATGTCCAGCGCAAAATAATGCGGTCGTTGTGTGAAATCACTTTTTTGGACAGTGTGAGGAAATGACACTGACACTGTAGATGTGCTAAAATGCCTATGCTGAAACTTTGGTGCCGAAAATCCATAAAATGACTGTGTTACAAGTCTGCGTTTAGCTTGTCCCATGCACCCTTGTAACTACGCAAATTTGCAATATTTACAAGTCACATTTTCAACATTGCCATTTCTTTACACCTCCTTATGAACAGTACAGCTGTCATTTTTCACATTTTGCCCAAAATGTGTTTCTGCACTGCACTACCAAAGCCAATGCCAGTGCGACAACATTCGGCATTGACAAATGCTTGTTTAAATAGTGGTATAACTACCACCACCCTCCATGCAGTGACCACTTCACCTTTATTCAGGGATTTCTGGAATATATAACTAATTGTTGGTTCCAACTCATTGGCCAATTCTTTGAGTAATCTAAGATGTTAGCCATCTGGTCCTATGGATTTACTGGAGTTTATTGCTAATTATCTTTTTTGGACATCCTTGGTTTCTATTTTCATGTGGTTAGTAATGTTCCCGCACTGTGTGTCTGTTTTTTCCAAGCAACCTTTTTTGTTGAAAACTGAGGTGAAGTAAGTATTCTGTACCTCTGCCATTTCCTTATTGGTGACAGCCATTTTGCCCATATGTTTTTCTTAGGGGTTCAAGAGTTTGTCCAATACATTTTATTTTCATTTCTGTACGCATAGAAGGCTTTAAAATTGTCATTTGTTTCATTTGCTAACCTCTCTTCATAAGATGCTTTTGCTGTTCTAAACTCTTTCTTGATTTTTTTTTGCAATTGCTTACGTTTTAAACAACTTTCACCTGTTTTATTGTGTCTTAAGGATTTAAATAGTTTGCTTTTCTTTTTGATCAATTTTTTCAAATGTGTATTCAATCAACTTGGTGATTTTGCACCTCCCTTGTATTTTTTCTTAGTAGGAATGAATTCTTGGATGCATTCATTTAGTTTGTTTTCCATGGTAGCTCACATTTGTTCTAAGTTTTTATCTCTAAGTGCTTCCTCCCAATCCCATTCAAGCAATTTTTTCCTCATAGCCTTGAAGTTGGCTTTTCTCCAGACTAGTTTGTTGGTATCTCCTTCTGTGTTTTTATTGTACTCTTGGATTTTTGAAGCTAACCATGTTGTGATCACTGTCTCCTAGGGGTGCTCTGATGTTGCAAGCTTGTACATGGTCCCCCATGTTAGTCAATACAAAGTCTAATGTGTTCCATCCCTTAGTGCTGAAGTGTACTAGCTGATACAGGACCACTTGTTTGAATGCCTCCAGGTATGATCTTTCCACATTATCTGTGCCTGTGAGGAAGTCCCATTTAATTGCAGGCAGGTTGAAATCTCCTACTATTAAAGTCCTTACAGATGGATTTAAATTTTGAATGTGCTGTAGCAGTGAATAGTCATCCTCCTCCTCTGTGACTGAGGGGGCTCTAATGACCATGCCTAACAATATTTTTGGTGTCCTATTTTTTTTTTATCCATAATTGTTCCAGGTTATCAGTGAGGAGTTCGACCTGTTCAATCTGAATGTTATCCCTAATATATAGAGCCACTCCCCCACCTTTCCTGTATTTTCTGGACTTTGTGAAAATTTGGTACCACCTTATTTACTGGTTCCAGGTATGCTTAGTGTCCCACCAGGTTTCAGTTACAGTGCACTGCGTGATCTGTTCAGATTCCATAACATATCTGAGTTCTTCTATTTTTTTGGTCAGGCATCTTGTGTTTAATAGCAAGCAATTCCATCCTGTATCTTGTGTCTTTATGATAAGTTTATGGCTGATAGGTGTGGGTGTATCCCTTGCCCCCCCATCTACTAGTTGAAATGGGTGAGAATCTGTTCATTTAAAGTCTTTGCTAGACTTCTTGACCCCATTTTGTTCAGACACAAACACATCTCTGCTGAATAACCATTCATCCCTACAGCTTTCCCAGTTGTCAGTATATCCAAACTTTCATATAGTGCATCAGTCTCTAAGCCATTTATTTACTGCCTGGATTTCTCTGTTTTTATAAGCATTTCGCCCTCTTACTGGTAGGATCCCTGAGATAATGATGTCACCCCCTATGTTCTGAATTTCTGTCACCACTGCATCATAATCATCATAAATGTCTTTTAGGGGCCTAGATCCAATGTCATTTACCCCTACATGTATCACTACTAAGGGTTTAGTCAGGTCTGATACTAGTCCTTTGGTCATTTTTTTGATGTCTCTGATTTTGACCCCAGGCATAGTACTCACAGTTGTGAACTAGTTTCTACGTTTGCAGATTAAGGAGTCTGTTCCTCTAGTGATAGAATCGCCTATAACTAGTATATCTCTATGTGTTTCAGGTTTTACTTCCAACAACATTTGTTCATCCGATAGGATCTCAGATTTGTTTTGTAACTCAACATGATTGCTAATCTCAATCTGCCCTCCTCTTCATTTTGTTTTATTTATTTGATACTTAACTATGCTCCAATCATCTAACTCCTCATTAGGAGGGATATCTGCTGCTGGGAGAGTTAATAAGGGACTCTTTCTCTCTACCCCTGTACTTAATAAGGCAGGTTTAGGGCAAAAGATAGCATTAGCCTGATCTATAAATTCTTCCAAGCGAGAGATTTTTTTTTTTATTTAGTTGTTTAACCAGGTATAGCACACTAAGCTGGGAGCTTTTTTACAGGAGCGACCTGGGAGCACAAGGAGGTTAAGTGATTTGCTCAGGGTCACACAGTATGCAAGTGGAAGCTGTGGGATTCAAACCCAGGTCTGGTCTGCTGGATGTTACCAGATTTGCAGCTCAGAGCCTTAGACCACTGCGCTATACCACCTCCAAGATCTCCTCCTTAACAGGGGGACTATGTTTTAGTATGGTTATTTCTTGCAAAAGGGTTGTTATTAGCACACATTTGTTGTACTCAAACTCATCTATATAAGTCCTCTTTGCATACATATCACAGCTTTTTCATTGATGCCAGCACACCCCTATGCTATCTGGTGCTGCTGCGCTAAGCATATCTCCCATTGCTACTGTGCCTTCTCCTAGACAGTGATTTAATGCCATGATCGACTCTTACCTGGCTACTTGCAGCACATTTAACTATGTGTTGTATGCTGCAAATCCTCCTGATGTGCCAGACACACCAGACGTACGCCGAATGCAAGTGTCTCGGCACAAGGAGCTGGCATGCCCTGCTCATAGTGAGGCTCAATTTCACTGTGCCTGTCACCCAGAAGCTCATCAGGGGTCATGCTTAGCCACTGGCCCACCCACAGTACCAATGTACAATAATAAACTAAAAAAACTGACTTAAAATTGACTCTGGCTGGTGAATGCCACTCATCTGTAGCCCTGGCATGCTATTTGTGTGCCAGTTGTTTAACATTTCACTAGATGGAATTACAAACCCCTAACGGGATAAACATGTAGTTCTGGTTAACTCCTTCAGAACTACTCTGCTTCTCTTCCTGCTTCCACTCATGTGTTTCAGCAGGGCTCCAACTGCACTCTCCTTGGCAGCGCTTAGTACTTCGCTCTGCTACTTAGTGAATGAATTCTGTGCCTGAGCACACTCCCTCACAGAGCTTTGAGTTATGCAGCCTGTCCCCTTGCTGCTTGAAATCAGAGGTGGCACTCATGCATAAGAGGACCTGCGAGCACCCCTATAAACTTATATAAAACATGCATGTATGTGGATGAATTCAAAGCACAATGTGTATTGGACTCGCTTCACTGAATGCACTTTTTGTTGTTAAACTTTTCATTCAGTTTCTTAAGGCAGACAAAACATGATACAGAGAACTGCACCTACTGTCAAGATAGAGCAATACAGCTATGTTGGGGAGGGGTGATATTACAAATTAGAAAATGGGCTAAGAAATCTCCGGATTCTGATTGGCTGATAGCCCTGGCAAGGTGGGCGTCTATCAGACAATAGAGTCCAGGTTAAAAAAAGTGCCATTCCCAAACCAGCCTGACTACCAATATCTGAGTGCCGGTGGAATGTTGAATTTAAAATGCCCACCATTTATTTGTTGTCTCGCTCAGGGAAAGCTGAGACCCGACCAGTCATCCTGCTGTTCTCTCAATCTGCCTTTTAGCAACAACAACAAAATAACAAATAAACAACCTGGTACACAGTATCCATGTTTTAGATCACAAACCACAAGCATATAGCACTAGCGGAGACAGCTTCCTGTTGCTTCAATATTTCATTTGCACATATTGCACTGTCACTTTAAATGCTTGCTATAAAGTAGCTTTTCCACTAGTGGCCTGTACTGTTGATAAAGCCCAAGGACATGGAGAAAAATGTTGGGTTGGTCACGGAGGCACCAGTGGTTTTTATCAGGCTTTTGTACATTAATACCACAGCAGAGGCTATTCTTATGCTTGTAAGTGTGGTCTCACGTGCATTCTTAGGGTATGAGAACCATAAACTGAAGGTGAACAGTTCTGATACCCTGAGAATGTAAGTGAGACCACTCTTACAAGTGTAAAAGTGGTCTCTGAGGTAGTACTCATACAATATTGATTGAGCTTGATTAATTATATATATATGTTATAGAGGCACGGTGGTGCCCCTATAGATAGGGTTATGAATCCACTTCTACGTTAAATTCTAAATGTTGTGTGTTAATAACTTTGTACCTGTTCAACGGATTTATATGAAATTTGGTATGCACGGTGGGGCATGGTAGATCTCTTGATTCACTAAATTTTGTTTTTGTCGGAATTACAGTTTTTGTGCACCAAAACTCTGAAAAATGCACTTTTCAACAGTTATGTGGGTAGTTTTTTGGATTTTGTCCATGGCGTTGCACTGCTGTTGTGTGGTGTGCTGTCTGCAACTTGGCACGTCTGAAAGAGCTTGGGTCAAGGAACATGCTGTTTTTTTGTTTGGTGAAAAAATATTAATCCATTCAAATGCTATTAAACTTTTAAGTTCCCATTATAAGTCAATGGGAACATTTTTATGGTTATTTTGCAGAAGAAGAATGGGGTTTTGGCCATCTGGTCACTCCTCACGATCAAAGAATTTTCAGGCTCATGATCAAAGAATCTTTGATCGTGAGGAATTCTTTGATCATGACGGCCGCCAACTTGTTTTCAGTTTGCAGTCAGAAAAATAGAAATATCTCGGTTCGGGGGGACTACTGAAGTAAAACTATGTTGGGTTTTGCTCAGGGGTCTTCCCTCTATTAAGCCATGCCTGTGGTTTCTTGTAAATTGTTGAAAAAATAGAGTTTTGAAGTTTTTAATTATTTGTTTATGGCTCGCTAACGATCTTTGATTGCAAGCCTGCAAATTCTTTGATCGCGAGATTCTTTGACAGCAATCTTTGATTGCAAGAGTGCGATTAGATGGCCAGATGAAAAAATCTATTTTCTCAGGACAGGGTGATTTATAAAGACAAACTAAGATGGGTTTTGCTTAGGGGGTTTTGTTCTATTGAGTCATGGCTGTGGTTTCATGTATTCTTGTGTAAAAGTTGACTTTTACCATTTTTTGTTCTTTGATCACGAGTCTGCAAATTCTTTGGTTGTGAGTCTGCAAATTCTTTGATCACAAGATTCTTTAACCGTGATCTTTGTTTGCGAGGGAGGGTCTAGATGGCCAGATCTGGAGGGACCAGATAGCCCAATTTAAATTTTTTTTACAATTTAATATCTGGGAAACAGTTTGTTCTTTGGACTTGAAATTTGGAGAGTGTTAATGGGATGTCCTGTAGATGTGAATTATGGTGTTTAGGTGTCAGAAAATACATTTTTTTGTGGAGCTATTGTGTGGCGAAGTTTGCATTTTCTGGACAGTGTTTTGCATTGTGGTATTGGCTTGAAATTTGTAGGGTAGCTAGCCTTATTGCCATGGACATTCTTTTCAGTTAAGTTAGGTGTCTGACATGTAAACAGGTGTGGAATTATGACACTCTGATGAATAAAACTTTGTTTTTGTTCCACGCTCCCACCCATGTGCGCGCCCACAAAAACATATTATAGTTAGTAGTTGTACTGTAATGTTGGGTCAAAATTGGCAAGTTGATGGCAGCGCAGGGCCCGAAAGGGACGCACTCCCACCAGCTTGGTGTCTGACATGTAAACAGGTGTGGGATTATGCCACTCTGATGAATGAAACCCATATGTGCTGCCACCAATAAATATTATATTCAGTACTTGTACAGTTATGTTAGGCAATAATTTGCACATTGGACGGAGTGCAGGGCCCTTGTGCTTCTACTTTTCTATTCTTTCTCAAAAAATAAGGAAATTCTATGCAAAAAACTTTGTTGATGCATAATTTAGGGTTAAAACATAATATCAGGAAATGAGACCTGTGGGGTTGCCCCCTCAACCCCCCTCATGTACCCCCATCCATCCCCCATCCATCCATCCTAGCGCATATGGGTGGGAGCGTGAGGACCTTTGGGCCCCATGTTCCCACCACCTTGAAGCAAAATAAAGTTTAATTCATCAGAGTGGCATAATTCCACACCTGTTTACATGTCAGATACCTAACAACTGAAAAGACTGGATGGTTCTGATAATGGGAGACTTCAACATGCCAGATACAGATTGGTCAATACCAGCAGGAACATCTGCCAGAACTAGACACATGGTGGATTCCCTGCATGGGGCAGGCCTCAAACAACTGGTACAACAACCCACAAGAGACAGGGCTACCCTAGATCTAGTACTGACTAACAGAGAAAGGATCACAGATATCCAGGTAGAAGGTCACCTGGGGGTCAGTGACCATCACATGACATGGTTCAATTTGGCCACTAGAACTAAATCATCCCATTCCAAGGCAAAAATATAGGACTTGAGAGGAGTTGACTTTGATAAGATGGCCAAAAGGGTTAAGTTAGCCCTGGCAAAAAGAAATACAGGTGAGGGGGTACAGGCAACGTGGGCAAGTATTAAGGATGAAATACTTGAAGCAACATTCCATTGTGTTAGAGAGAAAAGGAAGTGCAAAAGAAGAAGGAAACCACTTTGATTCTCAAAAACAGCAGCAGAAAAGGTGAAAGCAAAAAGGCTGGCCTTCAGGAAATATAAGGGAATGCAGCAGGATGAAGATAGGAAAGCTTACCAAATTTCTCTAAGGGAAGCAGAGAAGGCAGTAAGGCAGGCAAAGGCCCAAACTGAGGAAACACTAGCACAAAGAGTAAAAGAAGGTGACAAGACTTTCTATAGATACATCAGTGAAAGGAGAAAGTCCAGAGGGGTTATTGCTAAGATCAAAGTGGATAAGGGGGGCATGTGAGGAGGAGGACCATGTAAAAGCATCTATCCTAAATAGATACTTCTGCTCAGTATTTACTGAAGAGAATGTAGGGCAGAGCCCACAGCTCAGCACCATGGACACAGGGGAGAGGGAGGTGTGCACTAGTCCCTTCACAAAAGAAAGGGTCCTACAAGAGCTTGATAAGCTCAGGATGGACAAGACAATGGGACCTGATGGCATACATCCCAGGGTACTAAAGGAGCTAAGGGTGGAACTAGCAGAGCCATTATCAGAACTGTTTAGTGAATCTCTGAGCACAGGAGAGGTCCCAGAAGACTGGAGAAGGGCTTATGTGATCCTGCTCCACAAGAGTGGTAGCAGGGAGGAGACAGGGAACTACAGACCAGCCAGTCTTACCTCAGTAGTGGGCAAGATTATGGAGGCACTCCTTTATGGAAAGGATAGTGCAACAGCAAAATCCATAGGCGCACATGATCCAAGACAGCATGGGTTTACAAAAGGAAGGTCCTGTCAAACTAATCTCATAGATTTCTTTGACTGGGTAACCAGAGTGGTAGACCAAGTGGGAGCAGTTGATGTTGCCTACCTTGACTTCAGTAAAGCTTTCAATACTGTTCCACATAGAAGATTGATTAATAAGTTGGGTAGGTTTGGGGTGGGTCAGAAGTTGGTCAACTGAGTGGCAAACTGGTTGACAGGCAGAAAATAAAGAGTGCTGGTAAACAGTATACAGTCAGAAGAGATGCAAGTCATAAGTGGGGTACCTCAGGGATCAATCCTGGGGCCAGTCCTCTTCAATATCTTTATCAGTGACATTGCAGAAGGACTGGAGGGTAAGGTTTGTCAGTTTGCAGATGGCAACAAGGTCTGCAACAGAGTAGATGATGATCCAGATGGGGTGGGCAGAATGAGAAGAGATTTGGATAAACTAGCAAAATGGTCGGAAGAGTGGCAACTGGGGTTTAACGCAAAGAAGTGCAAGATCATGCAGATAGGGAAGAGAAACCCTGAAGCCACCTATAGGCTGAGAGGGGAGTTGCTGTCAGTCACAAAGGAAGAAAGAGAATTGGGCATCATCATTACCGATGACCTGAAATCATCCAAGCAGACCCCTAAAGCAATAGGTAAGGCTAGGGGGATGTTGGGGTGTATTATTGGGGTTTCACAGGTCAGAAGAGGGAGGTAATCCTTCTTTACAAGACACTGGTTAGACCACATCTGGAGTACTGCATGCAGTACTGGAGGCCACACCTCCTTCACAAGGACATTAACCAAATTGAGTCAGTCTAGAGAAGGGCAACCAAAATGGTGCTGGGACTGCATCAGAAAACATATGAGGACAGATTAATGGAGCTCAATATGTATACCCTTGAGCAAAGGAGGGAGAGAGGTGATATGATCGATACATTCAAACACCTTAAGGGCATTAACAAGGTGAAAGAGTCTAACATGTTTCAATTAAGAAAAATAGCAGGACAAGAGGACACAGCATGAGATTAGAGGAAGACCGATTAAGTGGTAATGTGAAGAAGTTCTTTTTCACATAAAGGGTGGTGGATGCATAGAACGGCCTACCTCAGGAAGTGGTGGATATGAATACAGTGCACGGCTTCAAACAGGCATGGGATAGGCATAAGGGAGCAATACAGATGAATATGAATAGATAGGCCATTGACAGAACAAAGGTCGATGACACATTCATAAGGTAGAAAAATACTGAGCAGACTGGATGGGCCTTGTGGTCCTTATCTGCTCTCAACATCTGTGTTTTTATGTTTCTATTGACAGACAACAGGGTGTGTCATTGGGGTTGTGAGGCCTAAATGTCACCCCATTCTTGTTTGGCGTGGCGTGTGAATATGATTACACATGGAATGGGGTGAAATTTAGGTCTGGCAGCCCTTATGACACACCCAGTCATCTGTCAATCTCGGGAGGATGGGGGTACATGAGGGGGAAGTGGCAAACCTAATGTGAAACCATGATGGGTTTTGCTGAGGGGTCTTTACTGTATCGAGCCATGGCTGTGGCTATATGTGGTTATGTCAATAAATAGAGTTTTAAAATTAAAACTAAAGGCATGGACATTAACAGAATACCTCTCTGATAGTAGGTGCAGACAAGGCAGTACACTGAGGAGTTGCATGGCCTGAGCCAGGCAATGTCCTCACTTCCCCAGGCCACATAGTGGATCCTGAGTACAAAGCCACAGTGCAAGTAAAGCCATGGACATCAACAGTATACCTGCCTGATGCCAGCTGCACACAAGTTAGCAGACTCACAACTTGTATGCCATCAGCCAGGCAATGCCACCACGCCCCCGGCCAGGTACTTGATCCTGAGTGGATAGCCACAGCCTGACTAAAACCATGGACATCAATGGTATAGCTCCCTTGTACCAGGTGCATACAAGTTAGGACAGTGAGGAGTTGCACGGCCTCAGCCAGGCAATGCCCCCCAACCCCTCCCCAGAAGAGGTACTGAATTTTGAGTGCAGAGCTAGAGTCCAACTAAAGCTGTGGACATCTATGGTATACCTCCCTGATACCAGCTGCACACATGTTAGGACACTGAGGAGTTGCACGGCCTGAGCCAGGCTATGCACCCACCCATTGAGATCATGTACTAGGTCCTGAGTGCAGAGCCACAGCCTGACTAAAACCATGGACATCAATGGTATAGATCCCTGATACCAGGTGCACACAAGTTAGGACACTAAGGAGTTGCACAGCCTCAGCCAGGCAATGCCATCATCCCCCCCAGACGAGGTACTGGATTTTGAGTGGAGAGCTAGAGCCCAACTAAACCTGTGGACATCTACAGTAAAACTCCCTGATACAAGGTGTACACATGTAAGGAAAGTGAGGAGTTGTGGTGCCTGAGCAAGGCAATGCCCCCCCAAGCCCCCCCAAGACCAGGTACTGGATCATGAGTGCACAGCCACAGCCCAACTAAAGCTGTGGATAAGCTCAGTGGACAGTGGCCCCCAGACTCTGAAAACTAGGTAAAACATTTTGAGTACAGAACCACATCTGAAATAAAGCTGTTAACATTACTATATTGTATGGGGAACCCTAATTATTTGCTGAAATCAGCAAGTTTATATCTTTGTTATGGTACTGCTGTGAAATCTGCATCTTGTTAATCATGTCTCAGTTCATGATAGCAGTACCATAACAACTTGGAACAGTGAAACACTGCAGAAGTCTTCTGTCAGAATGGCAGTCGGTACTGTCTGCGTGTACTTCTCAACTGCTCAATTTTAAATAAATAACTGGTGGCTTTCAGACGGTAGTGATCATGATGGATCCAAACATTTACTGTGCTGATGGGGGGAGGTGCTGATAGGAAGCAGGAAAGTTCAAGCCTCTCCCCACAAAACATGGCAGGTAGTAGGGTAAACACTGAGGTACAGAGCTTGACAGAGGGCAGGACGGGGTAAATGGAAAAATAGACAAGAGCAATAAGAGCAGGGATGGGGTAAAAAAGGATAAAGCCAACATTAAATGGAGGGCAATGACTACCAATGCCCGTAGTCTGGGAAACAAGCTTCCTGAGCTAGTAGCCCTGGTGGAAGAGAAACACTTGGATATTGTGGCAGTCACAGAAATATGGTACATGGAGAACCATGACTGGGATGTCAACATACCAGGGTACACAATCTACAGAAGGGACAGGGAAGGTAAAAGAGGAGGTGGAGTAGCTCTATACATAAGGGAAGGGATCAAAGCTACAGAACTAAAAAGTAAAGGGGGAGGACAAGAGGCACTCTGGGTCACCTTGGAGACAGGGAATGGCATCACAATCCACACAGGGGTTGTATACCGACCCACATCTCAAGGGGAGGAAATGGACAAGAAAATGATAGAGGACATTCTCAAAATGGCTGAAAAAGGGGAGATACTGTTGATGGGGGCCTGAATATGCCAGATGTTAACTTGATGACAAGGACTGCAGCCACATCCAAGAGCAGGGTCATTCTCGATGCCCTACAGGGGGCATGCCTTAGACAGCTAGTGGTGGAACCGACTCGGGAGGGAGCAATATTAGACCTGGTACTCTCAAATGGAGAGAGGATCACAAATTTAGAAGTCAGTAGACATCTGGGAACAAGCGACCACTGCACAGTGTACTTCACAATAAACACAACCATGGAGACAAGCCATATAAAGACAAGGATACTGGACTTTAGAAAGGCTGACTTTGGCATAATGGGTGAATACCTGAGCAATGCATTAGCAAATGACCAGAAAGGAGGGGTGGAAGAACAATGGAGAGAAATCAAAACTGCCATCATGGAGGCAACAAGCCTTTGGGTGAAACAAATCAAGAAAACAAAGCGGAATAAAAAAACACTATGGTTCTCAAAAGAGGTGTCAGAGAAGGTTAAGGAGAAAAATGCTGCATTCAAAAAGTATAAGGAATCACAGAAAGAGCACAACAGGGAACTGTATCAATTAAAGCAGAAAGAAGTGGGGAAGGCAGTCATAAAAGCAAAGGCCCAAACAGAGGAAAAGATAGCCAACTCAGTTAAGAAGGGGGATAAAACATTTTATAGGTACATTAAGGAGCATGGAAAGGTTAGGGGAGGACTAGTGAAGATTAATAAAGGAGAGGGGAGGTGGGCAGAGGGAGACAGTGAAAAGGCAGGGATACTGAATGAATACTTTTGCTCACTATTCACAAAAGAAGAAGAGAAGGAGTTACCTAAACCAAACAATAGAAGCACTCTTGGTAGTTGGGTTGATACCAGAACATTTACAGAAGAAAGAGTCCTGAAAGAACTCCTAAAACTCAAGGTGGACAAAGCAATGGGGCCTGACGGGATTCACCCCAGAATCCTAAAAGAACTAAGAGAGGACCTAGTGACACCTCTGACCACACTTTTTAACAAATCATGGGAGGATGGGGTGGTACCTGAGGACTGGAGGAGGGCAGATGTGATTCCCCTTCACAAAAGTGGGAGCAAGGCAGAAAACTACAGACCTGTTAGTTTGACCTCAGTGGAGGGGAAAATGATGGAATCACTTCTGAAAGAAAGAATTGTTGAGTACCTAGAGGCCAGTGGGGCACAGGACCCAAAGCAGCATGGATTCACAGCAGGACGGTCATGTCAGATGAATTTAATTGATTACTTTGACTGGTTGACCAAAGTAATAGACCAGGGAGGGGCTGAGGATATTGCCTACCTAAACATTAGCAAGGCATTTAACACAGTCCCGCACAAAAGATTAATTATCAAGTTAGCCAGCCTGGGAGTGGGTCCCAGGGTTGTAGCCTGGGTAGCAAACTAGCTGCACAACAGGACACAGGAGGTAATAGTGAATGGAACACATTCCAAAGAAAGGGGGGTTACTAGTGGAGTACCTCAGGGCTCAGTACTGGGTCCAGTCCTCTTTAACGTCTTTATAGGTGACATTGCAGAGGGTCTGGAAGGAAAGGTATGCCTCTTTGCAGATGACACAAAGATCTGTAACAGAGCTGATACACAAGGGGGGTAGAAAGAAGTGACTTGGCAAGGTTGGAGGAATGGTCAGACATATGGCAACTTAGATTCAGTGCAAAGAAGTGCAAAGTAATGCACCTGGGAAATAAAAATCCAGAAGAAGAGTACACAATAGCAGGGGAGGTACTAACAACAACAATTATGGAACGGGACCTGGGGGTAGTCATATCTGATGACCTAAAGGTGGGTAAGCAATGTGAGAAGTCGGTAAGGAGAGCCAGGGGGATACTGGAATGCATAAGGAGGGGCATCACAAGTAGAAAAAGTGAAGTGGTTATCCCTCTATACAGACAGTTGGTGAGACCCCATCTGGAGTACTGCGTGCAGTTTTGGGGACCTCATCTACGCAAGGACATAGACAGGATGGAAGCAGTCTAGAGGAGGGCAACTAAAATGGTGCAGGGTCTACATCAGAAACCATATGAAGAGAGACTGAGAGAGCTTAATATGTATACCCTTGATGAAAGGAGGGACAGGGGGGACATGATAGAAACTTTTAAGTACCTCAAAGGAATCAACAAAGTCCAGGAGTGTAGCATCTTTCAGAAAAAGATATGTGTAAGTTCAAGGGGGCACAATTTAAAGATAGAGGGGGGTCGGCTCAGGAGTAAAGTGAGGAAATTTTTTTTCACTGATAGTGGTGGTGGACACATGGAACCACCTTTATGGAGAGGTAGTGGGGTCTAAAACAGTGGGGGAATTCAAACATGCATTGGACAGACATAAGGCAATTGTAGTGGCGGGTTGCAGGAACTAGGCTGTTGGTTAACTAGAATCTGCAGCTTATCCAATAGGTAGGGAAATGGGCAGACTGGGTAGGCCAAGTGGTCCTTATCTGCCGTCAAAGTCTATGTTTATATGTTTCAATGAGCAGAACAAGCGATCAGATTTATGTCATTGCCGATCAGGAAAACAAATGAACTGCAAAAATTGGCTCTATTTCTTCGCCAAACAGCAAAATATGCAGTTTCCTCATACACTATGAAGGATAACGGATGGGAGAAAAACAGTAACAGTGTGGAAATGACATCTTGCTGTTTCCATGACAACATGATAGAAGCTTAGAAACATAGAAACATATAGACTTTGACGGCAGATAAGGACCACTTGGCCCACCTAGTCTGCCCATTTCTACCTACAGTATAAGCTGTAGATCCTAGTTAACCAACAGCCTGTTTCTTCCTACCCCCCACAAGAATTGCCTTATGTGTGTCCCATGCATTCTTGAATTCTCCCACAGTTTTAGACCCCATAACCTCTCCTCAGGAAGGCTGTTTCCATGCGTCCACCACCCTCTCTGTGAAAAAATAGTTACTCACATTGACCCTGAGCCATCCCCCCTCTATCTTCAAATTGTGTCCCCTTGTTCTTGCACATCTCTTTTTCTGAAAGATGCTACCCCCTTGGACTTTGTTGATTCCATTGAGGTACTTAAATGTCTCTATCATGCCCCCCTCCTTTCCTCAAGGGTAATACATATTAAGCTCCTTTGGTCTCTCCTCATATGGCTTCTCTTGCAGACCCTGCACCATTTTAGTTGCCCTCCTCAGGACTGCCTCCATCCTGTCTATGTCCCTGTGGAGATGGTGTCTCCTGAACTGGATGCAGTACTTCAGATGGGGTTGCACCAACTGTTTGTACAGAGGGATAACAACTTCCTGTTTTCTGCAGGTGATGCCTCTCAACTATACATCCCTGTATCCCCCCAGCTCTCCCTACTGCCTTATAACATGGCTTGCCAACCTTAAGGTGATCTGATATGATTACCCCCAGGTCCCTTTACATTTTTGTTGTTGTTATTTCTACCCCCCCACTGTGTAATTTTCCCCTGGGTTTTTGTTTCCCAGGTGCATTATTTTGCACTGCTTTCCACTGAATCCAAGCTGACATACTTCTGACCATTCCTCCAACCTTGCCAAGTCCCTTCTCATCCTTTCCATGCCTCTTTGTGTATCAACCCTGTTGCAGATCTTTGTGTCATCTGCAAAGATGCATACTTTTCCTTCCAGTCCCTCTGCAATGTCACTTATAAAGACATTAAAAAGGACTGGACTCAGTACTGAACCCTGCGATACCCCATTAGCAACCCCCCTTTCTTCAGAGTGGACTCCATTTACAATTACCTTCTGTGTCCTGTTGTCCAGCCAATGTTTTACCCAGGCTACCACCCTGGGACCCACTCCCAGGCTGGTTAATTTGGCAATTAATCTTTTGTGTGGGATTGTGTCAGATGCCTTGCTAAAGTCTAGGTAGGCCATGTCCACAGCCCCCTCCCTGGTCTACTACTTTGGTCACCCAGTCAAAGAAATCAATTAGATTCGTCTGACATGATCTTCCTGCTGTGAACCCATGCTGCCTTGGGTCCTGTGCCCCACTGGCCTCTAGGTACTCAACAGTTCTTTCCTCTGGAAGTGATTCCATCACGTTCCCTATCACAGAGGTCAAACTGACAGGTCTGTAGTTTCCTGCCTCTGTCTTGGTCCCACTTTTGTGAAGGGGAATCACATCTGACTTCCTCTAGTCCTCAGGTACCACACCATCCTCCCATGATTTGTTAAAAAGTGTAGTCAGTGGTGTCACTAGTTCTCCCCTTAATTCTTTTAGAATTCTGGGGTGAATTTTGTCAGACCCCATTGCTTTGTCCACCTTCAGTTTTAGGAGTTCTTTCAGAACCCATTCTTCGGTGAAAGGACTGGGATCAACCCCCTTATCCAGAGTGCTTCTGTTAATTGGATTAGGCACCTCCCCATCCTCCTCTTTTGTGAATACTGAGCAGAAGTATTCATTCAGTATCCCTGCTTTTTCACTGTCCCTCTCTTCCCACCCATTGTCCATTCTATTCAGCTTCACTATCCCTCCCTTTGTCTTTCTATGCTCCCTGTGTACCTATAAAAGGTTTTCTCCCCCTTCTTAACTGAGTTGGCTATCTTTTCCTCAGTTTGGGCCTTTGCTATTCTGACTTCCTTCCCTACTTCCTTCTGCCTTAACTGGTACAGTTCTCTGTCCTGCTCCTTCTGTGTTTCCTTATGCTTCCTAAATGCTATCTTTTTCTCCCTAACCTTCCCTGCCACCTCTTTTGAGAACTGTGATGGCTTTTCCTTTCATTTTGATTTTTTATTTGCTTCACACAAAGGCTTGTTGCCTCTGTGATGGCAATTTTGATGTTTCCCCATTGTTGCTCCACCCCTCCTTCTAGCCTGTTTGCTAGTGCTTTTCTGAGGCACCCTCCCATCTTGCCAAAGTCAGTCCTCCTGAAGTCCAATACCCTCACTTTTGTATGGCTTGACTCTGTAGATGAGTTTATGATGAACCACACTGTTTGGTGGTCACTTGTTCCCAGATGGCTACCCACGTCTACATCTGAGATCCTCTCACTGTCCCCATTTGAGAGTATGAGGTCTAAGATTGCTCCCTCATGAGTGGGTTCCAAAACTGGCTGTCTGAGGCATGCCACCTGTAGGGCATCGAGAATGGCCCTGCTCTTGGATGTGGTTGCAGCAAAGGTGCTCCAGTTAACATCTGGCATATTTAGGTTCCCCATCAACAGTATCTTCCCTTTCTCTGACATCCTAAGGATGCCTTCTATCGTATCCTTGTCCATTCCCTCCCCCTGAGATGGGGGTCTGTATATAACCCCTGTGCATATTATGGTGCTATTTCCATTCTCTAACGTGACCCACAGTGCCTCCTCTCCTCCCTGTTTACTCTTTTGTTCTGTTGCTTTTATCCCTTCCCTTATATAGAGAGCTACTCCCCCCCTTCACCCCCCATCTCTTGTGTAGGTTGTGTACCTGGGTATGTTAGCACCTCAGCCATGGTTCTCTGTGTACCATGTTTCTGTGACTGCTACGATATCCAGGCATCCCTCTTCATCAAGGCCACAAGTTCAGATAGCTTGTTGCCCAGACTACAGGCATTGGTACTCATTACCCTCCATTTCTTGATGGCTCAACTCCTTTTGCCCCATCCCTGTTCTTATTGGCTTTCTCATTTTCTCCTTTACCCTGACCTTCTCCTATTGACATCTCTATCTTGGTGTTTACCTCACTTACTACCATGATTTTTGGGGGAGGATAGGATTTCCCTGCTCCTTTCCAGTGTCTCCCCCCATGGCTAGTTTAAATGCTTGCCAATGAAGCATTTAAACATTTCACCTAAGATCCTAGTTCCCCTCCTGGACAGATGCAGACCATCATACCAGTATAGGCCTGCATCACTCTAGGAAGACCCCAGTCCCCAATGAATCCAAATCCTTGATCTCTGCACCAGTTTTTTTAACCACTGATTGAATCCTGTGGTGTGGAGCATCCTAGCCTCACCCATGCCATAGACAGGCAGCACCTCTGAGAAGGTTACCATGCGTGCTACTTGTCTAAGGCCCCTCCCTAACTCCATAAACACTTCCTGCACTGCTCTGATCCCTTTCTTAGCCAGGTCATTTGTCCCTAGGTGGACAATGGCATCCATCTCCCAGCCCTGTGCAGCTGCTCTGGTGATCCTGAGGATTCGCTCCCTGTCCCTCCAAGCCATGGAGCCAGACAGGCACCTTACCTCCTTCTCCCCTTCTTCCCCAAGTTCTACCCTCCTAACAATGGAGTTCCCCATCAGGAGTTGTATCCTTCCCCGTGGGGTCCCATGCCACCCTCCTGTGGGTCTCCTTTGTGGAGGTTCCCAACATCCTCCTTGGTCTCTGGTGTGGATGTCTCCATACAGGAACCACATTTTGCCAGAATGGCATATGAATTGTGGAGAGGTACAACTGGAGGGATGTGCTTCTGTTCCACCACCCTCACCCTCCCTGAGTCCACTGTGGTCCAATCACTCCTCTTTTTTGGCAACCTCTGAGGCAATGGCAGTGTCCCTGGTGGTCCCTGGGTGGGAGAGGAGGTCCCCCAAATCCTGGCCAACTCAGCCTGGAGATGAACAACCTCCTCCCTCTGCCCAGAAAGGTGCCTGCAGATGGGACAACACTGCATCCTCCAGAACGTCTATCAGAAAACTGCTGCTCCACAGTCACTGCACTGCACCACTCCCATCATGTCTTATTTCTGGCCCCTTAACTGTTATTTGGAATACTTTCTCTTTCTTCTGTTTGTTTAGTTATTTATTTATTTTTTATTTTTTTCCTCCCTACTTACTGCCTCTGTGCCCTTTAAGCTCCTGATCTTCCTGTTCTGAGACAAGAAGTTCCTATATTTCTCAGTAGACTCCTTACTTGCTCAGAGTCAGACCTCCAGCAGCTGGGGGGATGGAGAGCTACTCTTTTCCTCCTAGGATGGTGAGTCTTTTGTGGCTCTGTGATCACACACTTCCTGCTCCCAAACAGGAAGTTCCTGTTCTCAGTCAAATCATGTGCCTATAAAAGTAGAACTGGCTTAAGGTGGGAGGAAGGAGGACAATATAGTCCCAGTAGAGAAGTATAGTTATAACAGCAGCTCCTTCCTCTCGCGGTTCTCTGCCTGTTCTCTGGCAGAAGCTCTTAAACTGCACTGTCAAGGTTTACAAAGTTGTCAAGGAAACAGCTTGATGCGTTACATGCTGTTTTTGTCTTTCTCCCATCCATTATCCATTATCCATAGATACATAGATACATAGACAGTGTCGGCAGATAAGGGCCTATGGCCCACCCAGTCTGCCCATTTGAGCTTGTAGGTTCAGTTTATGTTTTCCTAGAAGTCTGTTGCCCCTTACCCCGACCTCCAGAATTCCTTTATGTCTATCCCATGCATTCTTAAATCCCGTGATTGTTTCAGCCCCCACCACTTCCTCTGGCAGGGTGTTCCACTTGTCCACCACCCATTCTGTGAAGAAATTCTTCCTCATGTTTCCTCTGAATCGTCCTCCCTCCAACTTCATCCCATGCCCTCTAGTCCTGGTACATCTTTTTTCGCTAAAATAGTGTATTCCTGCACCCTGTTCCTCCCTGTGAGATACGTGTATGTCTCTATCATATCCCTCTCCTCCTCTCCTCCAGGGAGTACATGTTCAGTTCCTTCAACCTGTCTTCATAGGACTTGTGATGCAATCCATACACCATCTCTTTGTTGCCCTACTCTGAACCTTCTCTACCTGTCTATGTACTTACGTAGGTATGGTCTCCAGAACTGTACACTGTACTCAGGTGGGCCTCATTAGTGTCTTGTATAGCAGAATTATGACCTCCCTTTCTCCGCTGGTGATGCCCCTGCCCATACATCCCAGCATCCTATTTGCTTTACCTGCTGCCTTGTCACACTGTTTCCCTACCTTGAGGTCATCAGAGATGATAACCCCAAGATCTCTTTCCTGTTTGGTGCATGCTATATCCTCACCCCAAACTGATATATTAGTGCCAGGGTTTTGTAGCCCCATATGCATTATCTTGCACTTCTTTGCATTGAATTTCAACTGCCAAACCCATGACCATTCTTCTAAGTTTTGCAGGTCCTTCTCATTCTGTCTATACCTCTGGTGTGTCTACTCTGTTACAGAGCTTTGTGTCTATCAGCAAACAGTGAAATTCTGCTCTAGGTCCTGCACAATGTCACTGATGAAGATGTTGAATAGACCCGTCCCAGCTCTGATCCTGTGGTACCCCACTGGTCACTCTTCCCTCTGTGGAGTGACAGCCATTTACCACCACCCTCTGTCCTGCCACCCAGCCAGTTACCTACCCACCAGCACTACTGTCCTGCCCACACATATTCCCCAATTGTGTAGTAGTCTTCTATGTGGCACAGTGTCAAAGGCCTTGCTGAAGTCCAGATAGGCTATGTCCACTGCCCTCCCTGATCCACCTCCCTAGTCACCCAGTCAAAAAATTCACCGAGGTTGGTCTGACATGACTCTCCCCTGGTGAAACCATGCTGCCTTGGGTCCTGTAGTCCATTGACAACCAGATGTTCCACTAATCTCTCCTTCAGTAGTGCTTCCATGATCTTCCCCACCACCGAGGTGAGGCTGACTGGTCTGTAGTTCCCTGCTTCCTCTTTGTTCCTGCTTTTGTATAAGGGGACTACATCTGCTGTCCTCCAGTCTTTGGGTACCTCCCCTGTTTCCAGTGATCGGCTCAACAGGATAGCCAGAGATTCAGCCACCACCTTTCTTAGTTCTTTAAGCACCCTGGGTGCACCCATCTAGCCCCATTGCTTTATCAACTCTTATTACTTCCAGTTCCTTCAGGACCCTTTCTCATGTAAAGGGACTTGTGTCCATTCTGCACCATTCTCACCCTTGTACTCCCTTCAGACCCATTACCCTCCCTCTTCCTCAGTAAAGACTGAGCAGAAATACCTGTTCAATATGTCAGCTTTTACTGTTGTCATCCTCCACGCAGCCCCATCCTCCCCTTCAGTCTCACTATCCTCCCTTTGTCTTTTCTTTTTCACTTATGTACCTGTAAAGGTTTTGTCCCCTCTACCCACTGATTTTGCAATGTGTTCTTCTGTCTGAGCTTTGGCTTCCCTTACTGACCTCCCTGCCTCCCTTTGCTTCTCCTGGTACTTCTCCCTATCCCCTTCTGCCTGTGTCTTTTTGTATTGCCTGAATGCAATCTTTTTGGCTTTCACTTTCTTTGCTACCTTTTCTTTGCTGTCCTCTATGTTATGTTTCTCTGATACGAGGTGAGACAAGCTAGAACACTGAGTAGCTGCATAGTCTGTGCCAGTCAATGCTGCTAGCAGGGCAGAGCTAGTTTTGGACCTTCAGTGGAAGACAGATCCCAGTATATCATTGTGACTCACCAGCAGAGTCAAGCACTAGCAGCTGCTTGACTGGATCCCGGTCCTCACCTTCCGGGAGGGTACAAGTAGACACGTTGCGGGAAGTAGGAACTAGAAGGGGACAGATCAGATCTACAGTACAGTAGCTTCTTGTTTACATTGTTTTTCATGGATTCTACTTTGGTAGAATGTTTATTTTTCTTTCTTTACTACTAAGGGACTAGAGGGTACTGTTTGGGGCTGTTGGAATTTTGAAACCTGTTTTGGTAGCTAAAGTGGGCTCATTTGTTTGGTTTACGGTGTGCAGGCTGCATTTGTAGAGGCCTATTTCTTCTCTTTTAAACATAATTGGTGTAATTTAACTGGTCTGTTTCTTTGAATTGGAGACCTATATCTTATAATTCAAACCTATTTTGATGTATTGTTGGTGAAGCTGTTTGAATTGGTGCCCTGTTTCTTTGGGTAGCAAACCTATGTTGGGGCTTTGGTAGAATTGATTCATTGTTGCTGGCTTCACTAGCTGCAAAGTTTTGAGTGGGGGAAGGATGCTAATTGTCTGATAGAGCCCTCAGCTACCTGATTGTTTCAGAAGACTTGGGCTGGTCACCCACCCAACCCCTCACCCACCCACCCCTGGTCAATTATTCCCTTTGTACTAGGGGTTCTGACATCACTTCCTCAAACAGGCAAAGATTTGCACCTGTCATAACAAACGAGACATCCAGAAAGGAACTGCAGCAAGTGAAGAGGTGACTGCTCTCTCAGTGGAAGGGAAGTAAATGCAGATCTAGGCGCTTTCATTATTACTACTTCACATAGTTATTGCATTGGGTAAAGGAGGAGTAGGAGTTGAAGAAGGTTGTGCAATGGCTACTTAAAGTATTTTTGAGTGTGGATAGGAATATAAAAAGCAGTTGCTCAACATATCTAAACGTGTGCAACAAAGGAGGTAAGGGAAATAAAGAATGTTTTGCACTGATAGAGGGGGAGAGTGGGGACTTGAGAGTGTTTGGTATCCTGCATCTGGAAGGGTGGGGGGGTCGCTGGTGAGCAACGACAAGCAATGGGTAGGGTGGTAGGCTGCAACAACAATCTACCAATCTTTCTAAACATTGCCTGGAGAGTGGGAGGATGTTTGAGTGTGCAACCACAGAAAAAACTTAGAAAGGAGATTGAGGGTCTGAGGAGAAACTAAGACAGGCAAAGGCAGATTGGGGTGGGTTTAGCCCAATACTGGAGGAGGAAGAAGGGGAGATGAGGAGGCAATTTAAACCAACAGTGGTGAGGAGAGGGTCAGAAGAAGGCAGAGACAAAGGCCCAGGCCAGGAAGAACGATTGCCAGGGAAACCAGGTCGAAACCAAAAGTCAAATGGAAGAACGAGCAAGAGGACTTGTGAGGGAGGCGAAGAAGTGGCAAAAGTCATGGGTGGAAAGGAGAGAACAGGTTACTATGCAGAGAAGGGAGCAGGCATTTGTGAAGGATCTTCAGAAAATAGTTTTGCACTGCTAGAGAGGAAGAAGGTGGAGGAGGAAGTGATGAAATTAGAGGTAATTGATAAATGCCTGGACCAAACTGGAGCGGGGAAGTTCTGCTGGGAGAACTGCAACAGGGTAAAAGGGCATAATAATGTGCAGGAGGAAGAAGAGGCTGGAAATGAGGGAGGAGATGAAAAGGAAGCAAGCAGGGAGTAAGAGGTGGAATCTTAGTGCTGGGGGACTCCATACTAAGAGGGTTAGGTGGGAGTAGCAAGGCGGAGGCATAGTGCATTTGGGTGGAGCCATGCAGGAATGACGAAAGCGGAAAGATTGGGACAGTCTGTTCTGAAATATACTAGAAGGGTAAGGACAAGCCTCATTTAATTATACATCTTGGGACAAATGACCTGGCTGAAAAGACAGTGGATATAGTCCAGAGGAGGTTTGAGGAATTAGACAATTATGTGAGGGGCAGGAAGATCAGTAACTTTTTCTGAGATACTTCCGGTGCCAAGGCAAGCACAACAAAAGCTGAGAATAGAGAATTTAACAGATGGCTAAGAACCTGGTGTTGTGCTAAAGGTGATTGGGCTGTTGAGGGGGTGGGGAGGGACCTGGGAGGACAGTAGTCTCTATGCCAGGACAGACTACACTTGGAGTGAGGAAGAAAGAAAGTGTTGAAGCAGAGGATGGAAGAATATATAGAGGAAGTTGGGAGTTTAAACTAGGAGTGGGGGCTGGCAGTTGGGGAAGAGATATGCAGAGACCACAGGTTGGGAAATCATATGAGCTTACCCCCCATAACAGTGACGAAGGACAAATGGAAAGTACTATTGGTGATGCTAGGAAAGGAGGGCAGGATGGGAGGAGGGGAAAGGGTGGAAGGTGGTTACCTTAATGCTAGGAGCCTTGGGAGGAAAACTGCAGAGTTGCAGGTTCTCATGGCAGAGGGAGAGGTGGACATTGCAGCCATCACGGAAACATGGGCCACCCAATATAATGACTGGGACCTGTCTGTACCAGGGTACAGGATATTTCGTAGGGACAGCGTGACTGGGAAAGGAGGGGGGGTGGCACTATATGTGAAGGAAGGACTGAAGTGTGTAAGGGAGGAAGGGGAGGAGGGTAGTACAGAGTCACTTTGGGTGCAAATCCAGGATTCCAAGAATAGGAGTCTTAGAATGGGAGTTGTGTAAGGCCACCATCTCAGATGGAGGAGTTAGACAGGAACTAAGCGGGACAGATCAGAAGGACCTGCGAAGGAAGAGTAGTGTGGTGATTGTGGGGACTTCAACATGCCAGGAGTGGACTGGAGCACCCCAACAACCAGGAACAGAAGGGAGCAGGTACTGCTGGATGCCTTCCAGGCAGCTTCCTGCTGCAAATGGTCAGTGAACCAACCAGGTTAGGGAATATCCTTGACCTTGTGCTGGCAAATGGGGACTTTGTGAGAGAACTTACAGTGGAGGAACCGCTGTCAGGGAGTGACCACCACTCAGTATGGCTCACATTGGATATGGGCAATGAAGGAGTGGAATCTGGCACAAGAGTGCTGGACTTCAGGAGGCCGACTTTGGGAGGATGGTGGAAGTGGTAAAAGGGTACCTGGCCAGGTCAATCTAGTATGGATACTAACCAGAGATGGGAGCTCATAAAGTTGGGATAGTGGAGGCAACCAAAACCTGCTGCAAAGCCCAGAGCAGAAGGCTGGGCTAAGAAACCGAGCTGGTTAAGCAAGGAGGTCATGGAAAAGGTAAGGAGGAAAAGAGCTGCCTTTAGAAATACAAGAAAACAGGGAGGGGGAGGACAGAGAGAGTACTTGACAGAATCGAAGGAAGTGACAAGGGCAGTAAGGAGCCAAAGCATCTACGGAACTCAGGCTGGCACAAGGCATTAAGAAGGGAAGGACGTTTTAAGTACATCAGGGAGAAAAGGGCTGTAAGGACCACATAGTAGGATTAGGAAGGAGGGGTTGGGTGGAAGCAGAGAATGACGATAAGGAGGAAGCACTAAATGAGTACTTCTGCTCAGTATTTACTAAAAGAAGAGGGGTGACACCCAAGATGGAGAAATGGCAGATGCAGAAGTGGGGTGACAGATGGAAATCATGGAGGCAGAGTTAGAGAGGTTTGAAGGCACTGAGGGTGGACAAGGCGCCAGGCCCATATGGCATCCACCCCAGGGTACTGAAGGAGCTGGGAGAGGTCCTTGCAGGACCTTTGGCAGACCTATTTAATGCCTCACTACATTCGGAGGTGTGTACCTCAGGACTGGAGGATGGCTCATGTGGTGCTCCTCCATAAGAGGCCCCAAGGATGAACGGAAACTACAGACCAGTGAGCATCACATCCATCGTGGGTAAGCTAATGGAGACTATCCTGAAGGAGAGGCTGGTGGCCTCTTAGAGGCCAAAGGACTACAGGACAGCAGACAGCATGGCTTCATACATGGCCGATCCTGCCAAACCAACCAAACCAACCTGGTCGAGTTCTATGAATGGGTAACTAGCAACTGGACAGGGGACATGCAGTGGATGTCCTGTATCTGGACTTCAGTAAGGCATTCGACTCAGTGCCACATGGAAGGCTGGGAAGGAAGTTAGTAGACACAGGGGCAGGTGCAATGCTGGTGAGATGGGTAGGAAACTGGCTGCAGGGAAGGCAACAGAGGGTGGTGGTGGGTGGGGAGCTCTCACACCCAAGGGCAGTATGACTTGGTGTCCCACAGGGCTCAGTGTTGGGACCAGTGTTGTTTGGGATATTCATTGCAGACATATCATGGGACATCAAGAGCAAGATCAGTCTGTTTGCTGATGATACCAAGGTTGGCGCGGTGGTGCATGACCTAGGGGGATGGCAGGGGTTGCAGGATGATCTGGCAAAGCTTGAAACCTGGTCAGACACCTGGCAACTGGGCTTTAATGCCAAAAAGTGCAAGGTGCTGCATTTTGGGATGAAGAACCCAAGGAGGAGTTACCAGCTAGGGGGAGTGCAGCTAGCCCAGACAGAGGAGGAGAAGGATCTGGGTGTGCTCATCACAGGGTCAATGAACAACTCAGCACAGTGTGGAAGGCAGCTTCAAAGGCCAACAAAATGCTGGGTTGTGTTGCAAGGGGTATATCCTCGAGGAGAGAGGAGGTGATTCTGCCACTGTATAGGTCATTAGTTAGACCACACCTGGAGTACTGCGTGCAGTACTGGCGTCCGTATCTGAAGAGGGACATTAAGTTACTGGAGGGAGTGCAGAGCAGTGCGACAAAGATGATCAAGGGTCTGGGGGACTTATCATATACGAGAGGAGGTTGAAGGAGTTGAACATGTACTCACTGGAGGAGAGGAGAGACAGGGGGACATGATTGAAACCTTTAAATACATGAAAGGAATAAACAAGACAGGTACAGAGGGGCTGTTCAAAGTAAGGGAGGAGAGGGCCACCAGGGGCCATGATATGAGACTGGAGCGAGGAAGGTTCAGGAGGAGATGAGGAGACACTTTTACAGAGAGGTGGTGGCTGGGTGGAATGCGTTACCTGCAGAAGTGGTATGCAGTGAACAGTGGACTGCTTCAAACGAGGATGGGACAGGACAAGGGGGAGGGTTAATGAAGGGGAAGGGTGGAAGGGAGGGGCAGCTGCAGAATAAGGGGTGCTAGCTGCACATTCAAGCAGACTTGATAGACCTCTAGGCCTTTATCTGCTGGCAAATTTCGTATGTTCGTATGTTCGTAGGCACAGTCTCTGTGGTGGCTGAGGGAGAAAGAAACAAATATTGAATGTGTTTTACATGTGTGTATAATGAGTGATTTAACTTTACTAGTACTCAAAGGTCTGTTTTGATTATTATTTACATATTCTGTCACACTATATTAGCATGTATAACATGTTGATGTAACACAGTAATAACACACGTCTACATATTGTACTGAATATCATAGATTGATTTTAGACTGTTAGTTATAGTCTAGGAACAACATGTTTTATGTCACCAGTGATGTTAGCTGAGTGGGACAGTTAGAAGTAAAATAAATAGGAAAAAGCTGGTACATTGGGTAAAGATTAGATATATCATGACTGAGATAACACAGCTCAGATGGTGAGTCATGCGGGATAACAGTGTTTGTGAGGTACTGTGGTTTAACGTATAACATATGTAAGATATTTTATTTCATCATGACACATGTACTATCATGTGCTATTGTTTTTTTTAGAATCATACTCTTAATAATACAATACAGCACAATACCAAACCTGCCTACTTCCGAAAAAAGTGCTTCTTGGGCTTTCTCCCCCTGCACTGGGCTGCCTCTTTATGCCGGCAGTTACCACCAAATGAACAAGAAGGACGGCTACAGACAGGTTGGTGATTCCCTTCAAAAGGATGAAACTCACCCAGAACTCCATCCTGTACCAAGGACCAAAATGGTACAATGAGTTACCTGCTAACCTTAAAGAGTCACCCCAGATTAGTACTTTCAAATCTGGGCTAAGATCCCTTCTTGACACAAAAAAGAATTCTGCTTGCCTGCACTAATATGGCAGAGTTTCAGCCACCCAACCCTCTCCCTTTCACCCCCCCTTTTTTCTCATGAACCCCCCATCCCCGAACGAGGCCCACTCGGCAGACAAACCACTTCCACCACCAAGACACCATCCCTGGCTGACCACCTACCCCTCTTAGGCTAGACTGACCAACTAAATAGTGAACTACAAGGCTGAACCCCATTCACTCTATCCCCTTCAACCTTTAGTTGGATATATACGATTTCTTTGGTATTTGAATGCCTGTGTAACTGTTTTCTGTTCTCTGTGAACACTGTTATATTTGTAATGTTTGTTCAAAAATGACCTGGAACCTTTGAAAATGAGTCCTGGACTCAAATGTATTAATCCTAAACTGAAATAAATAAAATAAATAAATAAAATACAATAAGTAAGACAAAAGCTGGCTCCTGATTCGTTACTGTACAGGATAAACAAAGTGTTAATCCTGCTAGTAACCAACGGGAAAATGTCCCAGGTGCACTCCCTTGCCCTATACCCTATCAAAATACATCTGACATGGAACATCAAACTCTGTGCTACCATCTTGCATACTGTTGGTACCAACTGCAGTAAATTTCCAAAAGAAAAAACATAGGATGCTGCTTTTAACTGATACATCAGACTGAGGTTGATGCAATTTTTTGTAACATTCTAAAACCCTTTCTAGTTAAAACTATGGCTCACAACTCTGCTTAGCACTTACCTCACACTACAGTTTGAGCATTCGATCAGCCAGCCTGTGCAAGTGTTTCAAACCTGGCACCTATAGCTGCAGTTCTATGATGCACTATTTGTTTCCTTCAGAACAATTAATCAGTATATTAAGCACTTTGTCCTAACAATTAGTAACACATCTGATATGGCACTCCAGGGTGTGGGTGATGACAGGATTTACCCATGCCAGGTGTATTGCTGGTCCCTTGGCTGCACCTTGGGACCAAAGAACACATCAGCCGTGGGTAAATCATGACATCAGCTAGAGCCTTTTGATGTATATTCCTTAAATAGCAGTTTGGGAAGTTAATGTTGGTGACTAAGGAATTCAACAGAATTTACAAGTTGTTTGGCAATGTTTCAATATTTGAGAAAAAAATGTATGTATGTATGGTACTTAAAGATTGGCAGAGTTAATAAGAGTGGCCTGATGGTGAAACATTCTAATATCACTATCCAGTTAGGCAACAATCACACTTCTTTTTTTATGGAATATTGTATTGCAGTACAATTAGACTCTATTGATGCTGTTATGTTTTATATATGACTTTAGTTAATAAGATTCTGAAACCAACTTACTGAGATACTGAGGTTGTCATTGGATTCATTTAACTGTTGTGACAGATTTTTTGAAGATATAGCATTTTAAACATTGAACACTATAAAAAAATGTACTTACTACTATGATGGTGTTTGCCAAAGTCTGGCTTGACTGCTTCCTCCCACATACAGTAACAAATGCTATGTCATACCACTCCAGGGTACTCCTACGCATCTCACCCACCGATGCCTTCACTTTGTAGAAGGTCTGGCGAGTGAACTTCCACTTCCTCCGACAGCTGTCTGCCAACTTCTCAATGTCTTGTCTCCCCAAGGCATGGCTAAGCTGTATAAAAAGAAACAAGCAGTTAATGTTTTAGAAATGGTTTTGAATATGCTGGATTTATTGATTAGTATATTACAAGTTCAAGTTTATGTGTAGTACTTTGACATTTTATACATCTTTTACAATTAGCAAGTAAGGTGTTGGAGCTCTGTGAAAATCCTTATCTCATCTAGTACACCATCTTTGCAAATTTTTATTTCTTTCATTGAAAAGGTTTAAATATTCTATTTTAAGTATTAGGACATCAGGTAATGTAGTAAGTGTTTCTCTGACAGATATACATTTTCTTTTACTTAACTTGCACTGTTATATGGTATGTTAATGTATATAGTGAAGAGTACCTGGCTCATATATTAAAAAATTCACAGAAACAACAGTTTATTATGCAGTACAATACAATGGGTTCAAGAGGTGGACATATGAACATCTGAACATACAAAATTTGCCAGCAGATAAAGCCCTAGAGGGATATCAAGTCTGTTCGAATGTGCAGCAAGCACCTTATTGTGGAGCTGCCTGTCCCTTCACCCTTTTCATCCACTGATCCTCCCTTTTGTCATGTCCCAACCCATTTTTGAAACACTGGACTGTCCTACTGCATACAACTTCTGCTGGTTACACATTCCACTGAGCTAGCATCATCTTTGTAAAAAAATGTCACCTCATCTCCATCTTGAGTCTTTCTCCCTCTACTGTCATATCATGGCCCCTGGTGTCCCTCCCCTGCCTCACTTTGAGCAGCCCCTCTGTACATGTGTTGTTTAATCCTTTCAATGGAAAAAGGTGCCAGTAAGCTGCCTTTGTAAAATAAATTTGATACTGAACATTTGTGGCTAGAGATTGCCATGTTGAATAGCTACTAAGTGAGCACAAATATGTGTCATTGGAATATCATGGTTGTTCCACTCTTAGCACTCTTACCGGTAGGGTTGCCACCTTTGAATGAAGCAAAAACCGGATCCTAAGCTCTGCCTCTAGCTCCACCCCTTTTCATGACTCATTATGCATTGTTCCCATACCTCTCAAGTGTCCCTCATTATGAGGGACATCCCTCATTTTGTCCCTTAAAATTGTTCTGTCCCTCATCCGTCCCTCATGGAAAAGGGCTACCCACACAGATAATGTGCTGTAAATTCAGATTTTAAAGCAGAAACTCTTAATATTCTAAAATACTAAATCCAAAATAAACTTTGTACAAGTAAACACTATGGTTTTCACAGTGTTCTGAGCTTGTATCTCCATGTTTGAGGATGTGTCCCTCATTCTGAGAGTCTGTGTCCCTCATTGTCCCTCATTTTGAGTGTCCAAAAATGTCCACGTCCCTCATTTCAGTGACAAAAAGTTGAGAGGTGTGATTGCTCCTCCTAGAAAGCCATTTGTTATATCAATAAAAGACAAGGCTTAAAGCAACAGTTCAACACAAATGTTACTGTACCTGTTAACGTTACTTTACTACATTCTTCCTAGTTATTTATTTACTTATGTATTTATTTATTTAGCAAATGAAAGTGGAAGACAATTGGCTCTGTTACTGTTACAAAGGGTGGGGGCAGCTTTGTTGCTATGCCACTTTAAGATGCAGTGAAATGATTAGGTTAAATACTGCTAATGTTGTTAAGGGCCATACTTTACACCTCCCAGTTTGACTGCTTTCACAAACAAAATTCTATACTGAAAACAGAATTTGTTTGTAACCTGGACATGCAGCTGAAACAATGCATGATACAACAAAATATGTTTCAAAAGTATGTGAGTACTCAACATGGCTTAAAAACCTGGTCAGCACAGAGCAAAACCGTATTACCTGATAGGGACCCTGAAAACCTGATCACCAGGTAAAAAACCTGACAGGTGGCAAGCCTACTTACAGGTAGCAGTCTTCACTGGGTAAAGTGAAACATGCAACTGTGGCTGCTTAGAGCCCTTGAGAACACCACATTTTTGTTTTTTTACAGTTGCTCAAATGAAACATTGTCCTGGGGCTGGATATTCAAACTGCGCCATTCTGAGGCGCAAGCCCTTGCGCTGCGCAAAATAGTTGCACAGGGGTGTGGCCCAGGTGATATTCAAAGGAGTTGTGCTATTGAGCAACTCCTTTGAATATCACCCCCCAGCCACAGCCACTGTGCATGGCGCAGTGAAACTTGCGCCACCGCAAGTTGTCAGAGTGGAGCATTCAACTTGCGGTGGCCAAGTACCATTGCGCCATGCGCAAAATCACGATATTCAAAAGGTGACATGCAAATGGGGCCATAATTCATGCAAGGTGCAGGGGGGGGCATTTGCATCTGATTATGGCCCCATTTGCATGCCACTAGCATGTAGGTGCGCCGATCCCTGAGGACCTGCGCCTGGCTGCCCTGCCAGGCAGCAGCCGTCGGGGACCGACGCACTCTGCAGCCCGATCGCGGGCAGCAATGTGGCTCCCCACCTCCACCCGGACATCTCCCTGATGGTCCAGTGGACCATAATGCCCAATCGCGGGCAGAATGTAAAAAGAATCCCCCCAACATCTCCCTGGTGGTCCAGTGGACCGTAATGCCCGATCGCGAGCAGATTGTGAAATGAACCCCCCCGAACATGTTCCTAGTGCCTGATCATGGGCAGAATGTGAAATGAACCCCCCTGAACATCTCCCTGGTCTTCCAGTGGACCATAATGCCCGATCGCGGGCAGAATGTAAATGACACCCCACCCAAGCATCTCCTGGTGGCTAGTGTCCCCCACCCCACCACCTGAAGCCCCACCACCCGCTCCCCCGCGGCGGAGGGCAGCAGCATCCACCTGCCTGCTGACTGACTGCCCGGTGAGGCTGCGCCCATTGGTGCAGAGCAAGAACCAATGGGCGTGCAGCCCATACCGTACGAAACAGTCCAGATTTGTGAATGAATCATTCACCGTCTGGACTATCATCTCTGATATGAGCTACTGCGCCATTGGTTCTTGCGCTCTGAACCACTGAACCGACAATCAGTCGGCGGCGGCGAATGGCAGGCAGGTGGGATGCTACCGTCCGCCGGCTGCCGGGGGCGGGGTGGTGGGTCTTCATGGGTGGGTGGGGGGGGACACTAGCCACCAGGGAGATGTTTGGGCGAGGTGTCATTCACAATCTGCCCGTGATTGGGCATTACGGTCCACTGGACCACCAGGGAGATGTTCGTGGGGTTCACTTACTTATTGCCTCTATCAGACATTTTGGTCCACTGACCACCAGGGATGTGAACGGAGGGGGGGCCACAATGATGCCCGTGATCAGCATGGTGGGGGGGAGTACACTGTGCCCGCGATCGGGCTGGGGGGCACAGGGACTGAGTTGGGGGCCAGCCACAGGTGGCAGCTGCTGTGTTGCACCCTGCAATACAGCAGCTCACCTGTGGGTGTCCCTCTACTTAAGCCTTTTTTTTTGGCTCAAGGTCCTGCAGGCTCAGGTTGGGTGTGCACCTGCACAACTCTGCACAGCCCGGCTGAATATCGGACTGTGCAGTTTATGCATGGTTCCTCCCACTCCTGTTGAGCATGCATTCATTTGCATTGCGCTGTTGCTCAGCCTGTTTTCAGTGGCGCAACTGCCTCCTGCTGAATATCGCAGAATGGCGCAATGTAGGACTTGAGCATGTGCAACCCTGTTGAGCATGGAGCAACCCTTTTGAATATCTGGCCCCTGGTGTATAACTACTTGTGGTTGTAGTTCTTGAAATTATGACATCTGTAAGCAGTCTGCTATTTGTCAGTACTGTGTAGTGACACACTATTGCAACACAGATATCATTATGCCACTATAGTTAATATGTAACAAAATCATATTTTCATATTGTTAATTGAAATTGTGACTTACCTTACCCCAGGTGTGTGCCAGGCTCAGGTTTGTTGCTCACATCACAAACCTGGGATTTATGGTTCACCGAACAGCCTGAACTAAGGCCAGCACCCCCCTAGCACTCCAGGACTTTAGCATCTAGAAATTCTGTAAAACATATTTTTTTGTTTAGACTGATGTAACATGAGATTTACTGTAGTTTTACTGTTTGGGCAGGACTCACAAAGGACATGTATACAGTGGGTGTGAGATGTGTTGGCATATTCGTGGCATATGTTTAAAGAGCCCCTGACACCATTAGAAAAACTTGGAAAAATGTGAGATTTAGACAGTTCAGTTTATATTTCATGTATTTTCTATAATTATTTACCTGTTTTCTTTACTACCAAGGACAGCTATATGAAAGAGGCTTACTGTCCCTTAGACTTTATCTGTTCTTTTTGCTATCCTACATATGACATCATAATCCGGTTGCACCTGGAAACGAGCTTCTGGCCATGGTGCTTTTCCCGGTTACCAACTTTTAAATAAGTAAATAAATCAAATAAATAATTCCCCATTTATGGCATTATAATTATCCTTACAGCAACAGACTGTGATATCATAAACAGAACTGTGATGTCATATGTGGCAAGCAGCTGGAACAGATAGGGCAGTGATCCTGTTTACATGCAAATGTCCTTAGTAATAAAGAAGAATGAGAAACCCACAAACAGTATTAAAATATAAGCTTACTTCGCTAAACATTACATTTTCTCAAAGTTGTCACAATGGTGTCAGGGCTCTTTAAAGCACTTTAGGTACAGTAGGTCTGTCATGCAGCAGCAGAAACTTGATGTGCCAGTGCATTGTAGATGTGCCACTCAATCCCACTAATCATATATGCTGCATCTGGAGTGGCAGTGAAGAGGTGTGTGTATGGATAACTGGCACATAACCATTTACAGCCCAAGTGAAGGTGTATCACGGTGCTAGTCTGGGATGTGCCTCAAAGGTAAGCGTAGCGCAAGTAGACTTATCCAGGTGGCCACCCACAGGCAGGCTGCCATATTGTAGACAGCAGGATGACAGCTTGCACACTCTGCAAGTCCAAGCACCACCCTAAGGCAGCCCACGGCACTATACCATCTTTCACTCACTGTGACTACAGGTGGTTTTGTGATTCTGTTTAGTCATATCTGACTTGACTAAAAGAGAATATAAAAGAAAGTCATGGTAGAGTACTGATGCTGCCTGTGACCTGTTGCAGCTCCAGCTCCAAAAATATTTAGCACATCACGGTTTGAGTAGACAAGTTTCTCCCCACCTGCTCCTGTCTCCGCCTGTGGCAGCACCGCCTGTAAAAAATAGCATGCTAAATAAAGAATTGTAATGCTCCTCACATGCTGAGCTGCAGACAATTATATCAAAAATGAAAATCTGATGACTTAATCTTTTGTTGTTTATGAAAAAATACATAACTTTCTGTTCCTTGCTGATCTGATGAAAAAAGTTGACATTGACTATGAGAAAAAGCTGAGCTGTTGTACAGTTCTGTTACAAACACAAATATTTCACAGATTGTGTGTCTTATTTATATGTATGACAGTTTTACTAAGACAACTCAATAATACGGAACTAAGAAAGTTCATTGTAACCATGGTTGTTGTGGACGTGTATTGCTAATCAGGTAAGGATTAAGTGAATATGTGGGAGGACTTAGCTTTAAGATAGTAGCTGCACACAAGTTATGACACTGAGCAGCTGGACAGCCTCAGGTAGGTAATGTCCACATCTCACCCCAAATGAGGTGCTGTATCTTGAGTTAAAAGGCACAGCTCAACTAAAGCCATGCATCTCAATGGTGTATCTCCCTGATATTAGGTGACACATGTTAGGACAATTAGGAGTTGCATGGTCTCAGCCAGGCAATGCCGCCCCCTCCAGGTCAGGTACTGGATCCTAAGTGTAGAGCTTCAGCCCAACTAAAGCCGTGGACATAATAATAATAATTCATTTTATTTCAGAAAAGCACCTTTCAGGCCATCAAGGCACTTTACAAAAGATAAAAACCAATTACAATTATATAAAACCATAAACAGCATAATAAATAACTAACAAACAAAAATAAAGAGGGGATCAAATTATGTGGAGCCTTCATAGGCACAAATCCATAAAAAGGTTTTCAAAGCTTGTTTGAATCCCTCCACAGTCGTGCACTCCCGAAGCTGATGTGGTAGAGAATTCCACAGGGTAGGGGCTGCGTGCATAAATGCACAGGACCCAGAGGATTTCAAAGGCACCCTCAAAATCTTTAGCAAACCCTCATCAGCCGAACACAGCTGTCGCACTGGATGGTAAGGCACAAGGAGCTCTTTCAAGTAGTTGGGGCCCAGTCCATGTAGGGCTTTATAAGTCAGTAAACCAACTTTGAAGGTGATCCGCCACCTAATCAGCAGTCAGTGCAGAACATGCAGCATGGGATTAATATGGGATGCTCAAGAAGCCCCAGTTAACAATCATGCTGCTGCATTCTGCATGAGCTGCAGGCAGCAGATTTAAACCCCAGAAAGCCCTAATTACAGGGAGTTACAGTAATCAAGGCACAAAGTCACAAAGGCATGACATCTTGACATCAATGGTTTAACTCCCTGATACCAGCTGCACACATGTTAGGACACTGAGGAGTTGCATGGACTCAGGCAGGCAAAGTCCTCACTCCCGTAGAGCAGGTACTGTATCCTGAGTGCACAGCCATAGCCCAATTAAAGATGTGAAATCAATTGTGTACCTCTGTGATACCAGGTGCAGACATTTTAAGACACTGAGGCAATGCCCCATCCCCCCTCCAGAGCATGTAATGGATCCTGAGTGCAGAGGTACAAGGTAACTAAAGCCATGGACATCAATGGCATAGTTCTCTTGTACCAGCTACACACAAGATAGGATACTGAGGAGTTGCATGGGCTCAGCCAAGCAATGCCCCCCCAAGCAGGTACTAGATCCTGAGTGCAGAGCTACAGCCTAACTAAACCCATGGTCATCAATGGTATACTCCCTGATACCAGCATCACACAAGTTAGGACACTGAGGAGTTGCGGGCTCAGTCAAGCAATGCTCCCACCCACCCCAGAGCAGGCACTGGATCCTGAGTGTAGAGCCATGGCCCTACTAAAGCCATGGTTATCAACCAATATCTCCCTCATACCAGGTGTACCAGTGCTAGGACACTGAGGAGTCACACTGCATCACCCAGGCAAGTCCCCAAGCCCTCCAGACCAGGTACTAGGTCCTTAGTGCAGAGCCACAGCCTAACTAAAGTCATGGACATCAACGTTATACCTCTCTGATACCAGCTGCACACAAGTTAGAACACTGAGGAGTTGCACAGCCCCAGCCAGGCAATGCCCCCACCCC
This sequence comes from Neoceratodus forsteri, assembly GCA_016271365.2. Taxonomy (NCBI): domain Eukaryota; kingdom Metazoa; phylum Chordata; order Ceratodontiformes; family Ceratodontidae; genus Neoceratodus; species Neoceratodus forsteri. The sequence continues at coordinate 94,491,167 of CM028136.1, forward strand.
CCCGCCAGACAAGGTATTGGATCCTGAGTACAGAGCTACAGCCCAACTAAAGCCATAAACATAAACAGTGTACCTCCCTCTTACCAGCTGCACACAAATTAGAACTCTGAAGAGTTGCACGGCCTCAGCCAGGCAATGTCTCCCCCGACCAGGTACTGGATCCTGAGTGCACAACCACAACTTAATTAGGCCATGGACATCAATGGTATGCCTCTGTGAAATGATGTGCACACAAGTTAGCACACTGAGGAGTTGCATGGTCTGAGTCAGTCAATGCCCTCAACCATGTTAGAGCAGGTACTGGATCCTGAGTGGAGAACCAGAGCCCAACTAAAGCAATTGACATCAACTCTATAACTCCCTGATACCAGCTGGACACAAGCTATCTGTATATAGTGTGTATTTTATTCTATTTTTTGACCAGTTTGATTGGTTCTTAGAAGAGCAGTTTTTTTTCACAGTCCATAGTATATACTTGAGAGATATAGTTATAGAGGTGCACAATTACAGAAGTGCAAGGATGCCATTCTGAAGGTCCACAACAAAAATATTGTTACCTGTGCTTGAGAGATGCACACCATCTTTTAGGCACAGCCAATGTTTGCGATATGTAATTTGAGGGTGATGTATGGTATAATCCCATCACACGGAGGAATCCAGTTATTTGTATGTTCACCTTTCTATGTGACCTTTCAAGTGCAGGACAGTAATCCTCACCTTTCCAGATCATTCGCTGTTTAATGTCTGAATAAAGAATTTTACAAGCAGGTAACATACGGATAAGATGCTGCAAGTCAGACTGTGCAGCTTCTATTAAATCATTTGCCCTTTTGTTCCCCAAATCATTACCTCGAAGATGGATAAAGAGTATGTCTGGTTCTGGGTGGGTCTCCAGCAAGTGGTACATGGTTGGCATGAGTTGCTCCCATCTCATACTACCCTTCCCAAACCAAGACACTGAGCAGTGAGGTAGGTGCAAGTCATTGCCAAAATGACTAACTCTACTGAAAACTGCTGCCCTTCTGACTAGACTTGATCCCACAATCCGTACACTGACTCTGGATGTTTCTGCCATGCTGAGTATAAAGCTCTAATAACTCAGATGAAGAAATATCAGAAATATGTGTGTCTCTCTCTGAGCACTACCAAGGCTAATCAGCAGAATGACTAGTGCTGAGTTGTATGTCTGAAATAAATGCAGGGAGAAACAATCACAGCTAACTTTCTAATTTCAGATTGGCTAATACAGGCAGAAAGTAATTGTTATATCTGTAAAGGATCTTTCTATTGGTGTTTTGTTTATTAAACATTCTTTTTGTTTTGGTGGGTGAATACTGCCTGTCCTATGGCCGCACTGAGTAACTTGCCAAGAATAACCATTTCTATTGGATAGAGTTAGTAGTCATATTGGTCAGTGAAGCTGTAGTTCCTCTCTTTCTCAGCTAGCCGCTTCAGTGGTGAAGGCAAGTAGAGCTACAGTATGTATCTTAGTGATACAGTTTTGAATAGGTACAGACTTAAACATTTTTTTCTCTAACAGTAGGTCTGTCACAGTTGTAATTACTTAGTGGTCAGTATGTGTATTCTGACAATCACACATTTATTATGTTTATAACACTGATAGGTTTATAAGAATCTGTGATTACAGTTACAGAGTTAATATTTCAGGATTGAGTGTCAACTTCTTAGTTAACCAGCTTTACATAGTAAGGAGAAAATCTAAGTGGTAGTTCAGACTGTATGTAGAATGAAGTAAATAGTTTAAATAAGACTAAGTTCTGCTACTTTCAGATTTAAACTCTCTTAATTGAACACTGGATAGCAGACATATCATATAGTGGATCTGGTGTTTGTGCAACAAGTCAAAAATCATCCCAAATCTGTTGTATTCATGGAAAAATATTTGCAAAACAAACAAATAATTTGTGGGGTATTATGTGTCTGCTGTGATGCTTATTTCCTAAGACATATTTCTGCTGAACAGTGCGTATATATAAGGAACTTAAACTACCACACAGATTTCATATAACAGTTAAAATATATCTTGTTGTTCTAAGACATAGGAACATATTGCCAATATACTGCCTAGACCATTTAAAAGTGCATACAATTTGATTTTGAGACATGTTAACTGTTTTAAGCATGTTTATTTGCTAATTAATAGATTTTAACATACTAGATTTATTTGTACTTACTGTTCTGTCCTGGATACAGTGCTGCTCATTCAACAGTCTTAAAATGGCAACTGCAGTGTTATTATATGATTCTATTGGTTCACAGAAGTCACATGGTGAAGTCTGCCATTTCTTCTTTCGTGAGGATAGGTTTTGTGACTCACATTGATCGCGAGGATCATTTGCAAGCTTGAAAATTCTGTGATCATGAGAATAACGTGAGATTTGAATTGTGGAAGATGAGTAGTTCAAAAATACATATTTTTAACAGTTTCTAACAGAGTATGTAGCCATATGTGTTTTCATTGCTTATGAGATGTGGATGTTACAGTGATGATTATTTTTGAACATTGTATTACATTTTATTGCATTTTGCAATCTTTGATCATGGTGCAAATTTATTGATGGACTCACTTTGATCACGAGGATTGTTCACGAGCTTGCAAATTCTTTGATTGCTAGAATAATGTGAGATTCAACATGGTGATGTTGTATAGCATTGGGAAAATGTGATTTTTTAGTTTAACGTGTTTTGTGGCTAAATGTGGTTCAATTGGGTATGAGATATGGATTGGTCAAAAATATTGTGGTTTGGATATCTTATTTAGTTTTTCTAGCTTTTTGTGATCTTTGATCATGAGCCTGCAATTTCTGTGATCACGACTCACATTGATCATGAGGATAATTTGTGAAGCTGTAAATTCTTTGATCGCAAGAATAACTTAAGATCTTGAATGCAGAACTTGTGAGCTTTGAAAAAAGATGTTTGAGAGATTTTTTATAGCTTTTGTGTAAAGATGTACTCTTATTTTCTATGGTAAGTGGATAGTGCACAAATATGTCTTTCTACATGTTATCTTTGATTTTCTTGTTTTTTTGATGTTTGATCATGGATATGGAATTTCAGTGTAGAAGTTGTTCAGTTTCCATAAAAGAACTTTATGACTGAGAGTTTTGTATATAGTGCATAGCTAACATCCGAAGGCCTCATTCATTGCAGTTGTCCTTATTTTTTGACTCAGTTGGTGGCCAACTGTGGTACTGAGAGGACGGCTGAGTTGGTTGCTGGCTGTGTTTGCAGATGTTTTTGAGATGAGCAGGAGTGGGATGGAGCACTGGATGATTATGAAAAAGTTCTTTTCAAGATGGCACATCTGTGAAGAATTTGATCGGAGTGGGAGTGGTAGTAGAGTAAGAGAGAAAAAAATTGCATAATGTGGAATAGTGGTTAAAATGTGTGATGCGTGGTGTGGCACTAGGTGACAGTAACTGGGGAAAATATGTTTAATTCTCTGAAATGCAAGTTTGGATTTCTGTTGGGGTGGGGGTACCACTAGACTATCAGGGAAAATTAGGTTTCATGAAGTTGAATTGGGGTTGTGATTTGTTGGGAGGGGGCATACTGGAAATCATTTTTATGTCTTTTGTGATATTTTCTATACAGTAGTGTTGCATATTGCAGTACCATGTAGAGATGACAGTATAGTAATTAGAATAGTTGGATGTGCTTGTAAGGTGTCTGTGACATTATTGAATTACACAATTATGACATTGTGATGTATTGCATGTTGTTAATGATCAATGTAGTACAGATGTGTTATGGACTAATGCTACAGTACTTTTGTACATGTTTTCATGGTTCATTCGTACTAATTGTGTTTTTTTTTCTTTTCTGTTTCTTTGGAGAGTGCTACAGAGAACAAATTGAACACAAGATTGAGTGTTGCCATCATGACCATTTCCCTTAAAGTTAAGGGACACACAAGAAGTAGTAGGTGCACTGGTGGTTCACTGTCATACCATGTAAAGACTAAAGGTATACAATGCCATAGAAGAAAAGACACTTTCTTCTATTTCATGTGCACATATCAAGAGACATGCACACGTGAACAAAGACATGAGCTCTTCTAGTCATTTAAAAATGAATAGACTTTGTAAAGGTGCTGTGGACAAACAACATCCAGCACTGTCAACAGTAAGGCATATGTCTCTGAGACGGAAAAAAAATATTGGATGTGTGACTTCTGCTACTGTACTGCACAGTAAGGCAAGTTTTTCAGAAGACTTGTCAATCGTGCTAAAATTGATGGTCTCATCTCAAGTATCATGAGATGCAAAGGCAAGAAACTGCACAATAAGGCTGCATTAATGAAGTTATGATTGAAAGTAAGATGTTTTGTTAATGGGGCTGTTGCAATTCGTTCTCAATTATGGGCTGTGATGATGTCAACCATTGATAAATTAAGTGCAAAGATTGAGGAGATGAGGAACAAACTCTTATCTTTTGAACACTTGAACAGGGAAAATGTCTCTGTGGTGTTTCAAGGAGATTGGTTGCACTCTGAGCATTCAGAAGCATTCTTCTGGGAAGAGACATAACATATACACAATACGAATGTTACTTTGACAATAGATGTACATGGTAAAGTTCAGAATATTTTAGTCATCTCAGATGAGAACCTTGAGTTTGATGATGAGACTGAAATTTCACAGGTTGAAAGCAACCAAAAGTCGTCTAATAAGAAGTGGCCATGTGACAGTCTGTGCAATGTCAGGGAAGAATCAGTCATGTCAATTGACACTTTTCTGTTGACATTTGCAAGCACAAAGAGGCCTATGTGACATAGGTTGATTGGTAATATCGACAAGTGCGAGATTCAACCTCATACAGGCCTAATGGGCCATTCTCTTGCGTGCTTGGAGAGTAGCAACTGTGACAGTGTATTTCATCATTTTCACATGGTAGTAGTGCATCACTCTGGCATACACAGATTTGTACAAAGATTATATCAAGTCAGATCTGTTGTCCAAGACTTTATGCACTTTCAGTCATTGCTGGATGCTGAGATGCAGACACACTTATAGAGTTCATCAAAGAGTTGCAAACAAGCCAGAAGCTGAGGTCAAATGCTGCTGTTGGTGAACATGTAAATATGATGCACACATCAGTAGTGCAAGAAGCACAGCTTCTGAGAAAATTTGGCAGTGAGTTTGCTAAATTTGAAATGAGTAAGACACAAAATTTGATGTTATTTGTGTATCATGTGAGTGCCTCTTCTATAAAGAGCAGTGTGTCAACACAGACCTACAGAACATCACATGATAGAATGTTATGTAAGGGCATCTTCATGCATATCTGCTTTTGAAGACAGATTTTGCCGAAATTTAAACTGTGTCACTGTCTACTTACTGTTGTAACAAGATTAAGAGTGACATTTTACCTCCTTGGTCTGTTCTGAATAAAATGGAAGTTGAAGCAACTCCTGCAGAGATTGCAGTCTTGAACTTATTTGAACGAATTCTCATTCAGACAATGAAGCCATTTCAAACAATTATCAGGCTTAATACAAGGATATGAGACCTACCGAAGAAAGAACTGGTACGGTCTCTGAAAGGGTCTGTTGTGTATGTGCTTTTGCCTTTGCAAGAAAATGTGAACACTATTTCTCAGGATAATAGTGTTGTGATTTTGGTGAATGGCATCCCGACTAAGGCAAAAACTATATGGCAAGAGATAGTCAGTGTTGAGATGGTGAAGCATGCTTTGTAACACATAAAGAAGCCTAATGTTTTTTATGCTAACATTGATATCGACACATTTGCTGTTCTTTCTACAGGGTGGGCTGTGGAAGACTCTGACAAAGCAATTTTGGAGAAAGTTGACACTGCATCTGCATACAATGTTTATGAACAATTCACCATATACCCATTGCATGGGAAGGATCCAGTGGTGGATAACACTGAATTGCATCAGATGAAGCAAGTGGAGGGCAATCCTGTAAGCATATGGGAGGCTACACTTGAGAGGCATATTGTTTTCCAGATCTGTTTCCATTTGGTACAGGTGGATGATTAGATGAGTGAGAAGTTCATGTAACAGGAGCTGAGTATAGGACCTCAAGAGTTCTACATAAGGATGGCAAATTTTGTAGAAACATTGCATACCTGTTCCATCTTCTTTGGGAACGTGAACTTAGTGCCTTGTCTGCTAGTATTGCTCATACATTGAGACTTGGCACAGAGTTCAGTAATATGATGGCTCGCAGTTACTACACAAGTTTCAGAACAAGGATGAGGCACTACAGGTCAGTCTTTCTTCTGTTTTATCCAGCATACATGGTACTAAAGAATATTGGTACAGACGACACTTTGAGGTGATGTGCATGTTAAGGGAGTTTGGACCAGCAACATGGTTTGTGACACTGAGTTGTGCTGAATACTATTGGAATGATCTACTTGATCTTCTCAGATGGGCAAACTCTGATGTTGATGACATACAGAGTATGATTCTCAGTGAATTGTGCTCACTTGATCCAGTGACCATGTCACATTACTTCCACCATCGATTACAGGCTCTTTTGAAGTTCATACTGTCTAAAACAAATCCTCCTCTTGGGGTTGTTGAACACTACTTCTGGAGAGCTGAGTATGAAGCTTGGGGATCTCCACATATACACATGTTGCTGTAGATTAAAGATACCCCATGCATTGGTGAAGTGAGACAAGTGCAATTCTGGACTTCATTTTGAAATATGTTACATGCCAGATTCCAGACAAGTATGAAAGTACAACACTTTGGGAGTTGGTTCAGAAATTTCAATGACACTTGTGTGGAAAGTACTGTGATAGAAAAGTGAAGAACAGGGGACAGTGGTACACATGGTGCCATTTCGGTTTCCCAAGAAGAGCTTATATGGATGCTTGTTTGAATTATGTCTTTTGTGCTATGTGACATCACTTAAAGGCAAAATCAACAAAGTGAGTGTATGAACTGCCTCATAGGGAATCAGAAGTCTACATCAATGACTATAGTCCTTCTCTTCTGTTGATGTGGCAGGCAAGCATTGATGGTCAGTATGTCACTGACAATTCAATGGCTCTGGTGAGGTATGTGATATTATACATCACAAAGCATGACAGACATGCCTGCAAGAAATGTGGAAGAGTTGTCAAACTGTGATAGGTCAATGTCTTTTAGACTGTAGTCACTCAGACTTAGGACTCTTTCACACCATGAGTGTGGAGCTTATGAAGCAAGTGACTGCCTTACAGTGATATGTCTGTATGGGAAGTCAGAGTCCATTCATTATTTGAATGGCAACTACAAGCAGAACAGGCGCCGTGTGCTTAAGAGCCATGATGAGATTGAGGATCTGGCTGCTACAAGACCAACATCCACTAATACTCTGAAGAGCAATTTAATTGACAACTACTATCAACAGTACCATAGTGTTATGGAAGATCTGTGTCTGTTTGAAGTTGCTCAATGGTATAACTATAAGTGGGGTGTTCCTTCTGAGCCAGAGAAGAACATATATAAAATTACTGGCTTTGATGGTTTGCTGGTGAAGAAGCGAAAGCCATGGCTAATTGACCACTGCAAACTGAGACTGAGTACAACAGAAAACAATGAGCATTACTATTTTGCTCTACTATTTCTGTTCAAGCCTTGGTGATCAGAAACTGAATTGAAAGGATCATCTGACACATATGAACAAGAGTTCACACTAACTTATGATTCTTTAAGAGTGAGGTGCCTGACACTTTCATTGAGAGACTCAAAACGGAAAAAAATCAGCTGGAGAAAACAAGACAGGTTTTGGATGATGATACCCCAGTAACATCACAAAATATGCTTGATGTTGAAGGAGAAGGGACACTTGGTGTCCCTTTTCCTCCTAATGACCCATCTGTGCTGATATCAGAGGTAGAGGGTGCAATAGAACAAAACATTCAGTGTCAGAGGCAGCTGCAAACATTGTTGATTAACTGAATTCTCATCAGAAAGTTGTGTATCACTCTGTGATACATGATGTTCAACGTGCTTTTCAGCACAGTAGCAGAGACTGTTTTTGTGACAAACAGAGGCCAGTCAGGATGTTTGTCAGCGGTGCTGCTGGGACTGGGAAAAGTTTCTTAATTGAGGCTATTAGCAGGGGTGTGCATGACCTTACTAATTCTGTGACTTCTGTTATTGTGGCTGCTCCTACAGGCTCAGCAGCTTATAACATAAGAGGTGTCACCCTTCATAGGTTGTTTATGTTGCCAGTTAAACATGGCAAAAGTGGTGATTATAGAAAATTGTCTTTTGAGGTTGCCTCTGTACTGATGTCAATGTTTGACAAGATGCAATTGCTGATAATAGATGAGATCAGCATGGTTTAAAATGTTCTTCTTACATATGTTCACCTGCGTCTACAGGAGATACTTGGTACTGATGATGACATACCATTTGGTGGCAAGAATATTCTTGTTCTTGGTGATCTCCTGCAGCTGGCTCCTGTGAATGGCAAGCATGTTTTCTGTACTCTTTCTGTTGACAAGGCTAAGAAAACTATTGGATGCATAGGTGGTGTCAATCAGTAGGAGTTCTTCATATGTTGAACTGTTACAGAACATGAGGCAGCAAGGTGACATGTCTTACAAAGCATTGCTTGATGAGGCTTGGATTGGTATATTGTCACCCATTCATCTTGGAATGCTAATGCAGTGCATGATCTCTAGAAATAATACTCCTATTCAGGATGCTTGTGATGTCTTTGCACATATGCAGAAATCTGGGGGGACATGTTGTATGTCTATTTCCAAGACTTAAGCAGTATATAGAATTGAATGAGATCATGCTGCAGAGAGAACATGAACCTATTGTGACTCTTACATCCTTAGATACCATAGATGGTGTTAGTCTAACATGCACAAATGGTATCAAAAATGGTTGAGCATCTCACAGAGCTCACAAGTGATGTGTCACGTACCACTGGTTTAGAAGCTGTGTTACCACTGCGTAAGAATACACAGGTCATGCATTGCAGAAACATTGACATTGACCATGGTCTTGTGAATAGAGCCATGAGGAATATTTATGAGTTCCAGTATAATGTGCAGAAGACAACTGTGGAGTTTGTGGTTGTTAAGTTTGAGAATTGTGATACTGCTCTACCAATAGACAGAGTAACAGTCAAGTCTGAGCTAGTCAAAGACATATACATCATATGGAAACAATTTTCAATGTGTGCTGCTTATGCAGTATCTATACACAAGTCACAAGGGCTTAGCCTTGATAGTGCCATTGTAGATATAGGCACTGGTATATGCAAGGATGGTCATTTCTAATGTTGCTTTGTCTCGTGTGAGACAATTGTCTGGACTGCACATAGTGAATCTTGCAGAAAGTAATATACGTGCTAATAGTAAATGCATTGTTGAGTACAACAGATTACATTTGTTGTACCAACCAAGTGTTCGTTTTCTCCCAGTTCCCAGATATGCATCAGCAACAGATGTCCCAATGGATGCAGGGCGCAAATTGAAGAGGAAGCACACTAAGACTCCACAGTCGTCACCACACCATTCTAGTGGTAACCAGTCTCTACATCAACAGATCAACTCTACACCTGTTAAGAAATGCATTGGGGTTCAGACATTGCCAATATTTGACAACAGCACAGGAGTAAACTGCTATGCTAATACTACAATGTCGGCACTTCTGCCTGAGTTTGTTGATGCTTTGAACTCAGGTCAGTTGACAGCTCTGTCTGAAGCATTAAAGAGAGTTATTAGAGGTAGTCAAGAGGAGTTGCCCAGTTTGCAAAATTTGACTGCTTTACGACTAACTCTTGCAAAGTATGCAGGGCAAGCAATGTTTGCTGACAATACACAACAAAATGCCACAGAGTTCATCATGGGAATCATTAACAATTTAGCAGATGATGGTATTGATCTACTCCAACACTTTCAAGTTGATTATGTGTGCAAGTACACATGTTTGTCATGTGGACACAAAGAATCACAAGCAACTCATGACAAGCTGTGGTTGTCTGTCTACGTCCCTGAACAGAGATCTGTAAAGTTTTGTAGGTTGTTTGCAAATGAAGAAACTGGTTGGCTGTGTCAAAGATGTGGTCGGTCTTGTGTTTGCTCTTTGAGAGTTACATCTTTCAGTTCATACATTATGATTGTATTACCATGTTTTAACTCTCAAGGCATGAAAGTCACAGCACCAGTTTCTGACTTCATTGCTGGAAGAACTATGTTCTCAGGAAGTCAGTTTGACACACATGCTATTATTTTCCATCTTGGCCTATCTATCTATATTTGTAGAGGCAGTATAGCACAGTGGTTTAAGGCTCTGAGCTGCAAATCTGGTGGCATCCAGCAGACCAGACCTGGGTTTAAATCCCACAGCTTCCACTTGCATACTGTGTGACCCTGAGTGAGTCACTTAACTTCCCTGTGCTCCCAGGTTGTTCCTGTAAAAAGCTTTCAGATTAGTGTGCCACTTTGGTTAAACAACTAAATAAAAAAACCACTATGTCACATGGCAAAGGTTCAGAAAGGAATCGGTGGAGTGTAATGATACAGTATGCACTATGAGAGAAAGATTACCAAGGAATCTGAAAGATGCATATGTTTTCATTCTCCATTGCACAAATGTTACACAAAATGTGGAGGTGTGATGATATCTGAACACGGCAGCTTAGTTAACCAGTATATTTGCAAAAATATCATTCCAACTGTATATTATAGGTAAATGTCTTTTTCCCCTTTTTTATATATTTATTTTAATTTGATAGAAGAGCTAAGACTTTTATGTGAAACAACCACTGTGCAATATCAGTGATGGTGATCAAAGTCTTTAGATCTTCTGCAGTATTAATACAGCCTATGTGAATTATTCTAGTTTTTCTGACATTGCAGATGCAGTGTCAGTGGCTCAGTGGTAGCACACTCGCCTCTAAGGCCAGGAGATCAGAGGGCTGTGGGTTAAGTTCCCACATCTGGCACTTGGGTTAATATCCCAGTACTGACACTGTAGTGCAGTATGAGGGGGTGCTGCACTTCTGAGGTGCTGTCTTTCAGATGAGATGTTAAACCGAGGTCCCATCTGCCTGGATTGGTGGTAGTTCAGGTGGATGTTAAAGATCCCATTGCACTTATCAAAAGAGTAGGGGAATTTTTATTTAACAAAACTTCAAGGAAATAAAACATATACATTGTTAATACACAATAGTACATGAAATGAAACTCAAACCCCCCCAAACAAAAGAAACAAATCAAAAAGGAAGAAAAGGACAAAGAATTAAGCATGAAACATCAGACCTAGATGATACAGAAAAAAGTTTATGTAACAGGAACGTCATTATCCGTCACCCAAGGTAGATTTCTCCAATTTGACATTAATTGGGCACGATGACATCTGCCCCCTTCATATTTATAATTGTTCAATAATTCAGATTTTATCTTTTGTAAAAGTTCCTTATAAGAAAAATCTTTTTGTTGTAGAGTAAAAAGTCACCTGTTTTGCCAAATAAACCATTTAAAAACTGCAAAAATAACATGTAAGGTGTCAGCATCCCATTTTTCCCAATGAACAGTGTAAGAACCATAAATGAGAACATCATAAGTTACAAATTCAAAGAATGGTTCATTCCAACTAATGGCAAATAACTCCAAAAGGTGGAAATATATGGACATAAAAAAAATAAGTGATGCATTGATTCAAGAACTTGAAAGCAACCAGGGCGGGAACAATAACGATCTTGCAGTTGTTTCTGAAACTGATTGCCTTTGACATTCAGCTTTTCATGACCACATAACCAAGTTACATCCCAGAGTTTAGGAGGAATCCGGGTATGAGCTATTAAGTTCTGTACAGACAAAAGCAGTTCAGCAGGACATTTTGGAAATAACGTGGATTCTGAAAAACAGGACTCTAGTACAGAGTGATATAAAGATTTTTTACTTTTGAAAAGTATCTAGTCACTGGATATTTTCCACTGTCATAGTTTAAGGAAAATTTCATGTTGATAAGGTGGAACCTTAGAGTAGTTAGTGAGACGTTCCAGCTTACCAGATACCCAGTCGGTATACCAAATCCCCATTGCCTGTAAGGTAAGACTAGTCCATATTTTGGGAAATTGTTTCAACAATGGTAAAAAATTAGTAAAAAGGAATTGACAGTAAAAAAAGAGCAAGGGATTAATCATGTTTAAACCGCCCCGGGACACTGGTAAGTATAAAATATTGCGTTTAATGGGATTGAGATGGCTACCCCAAACTGCTTGAAAAAAGACACTAAATAAAGTTGCTTCCCTTTGTTTGGGTGGGGGAAAAATATTACTCAAGAATAAAAATAATGGAATTAAGTAGGTACGTATCAGATGGATACACCTGAGTTTGGAAAACTGCCATTTATTCCATTTCTGTACCATCAATTTACCTTTCTGCAATTGAATATCCCAGTTATAAACAGCTGGTGTAGAGGAACCAAAGAAAATACCTAAAATCTTTATGGGTGATAATGTAAAATGGATATCACACATAAGTGATTGTTCAGGGACAGCCCCACTTAAATCAAAACCCAAGCACTTAAGCACATTTAAGGACATACCAGAAAGAGAACCAAAAGAGTGGCACAGATCCACAACCAAAGGGACAGAAGAAGCAGTGGAGGTGCAAACGTAGATATCATCCACATAAGCAAGGGCCGAAAAAGGGATAGAGACTCCGGGTACAGAAATAGGGGTATTAAATTATTCAAAGTGCACAACAAAGGGTCTATACTATATATGTATAATAATAGACTAATTGGGCAACCCTGCCAAGCACCTTCCTTTACCGGAAGCATAGGCCCAAGATGTCCATTAACCAAAGGGGATACTGTTGCCGTTTTATATAGTTTCTGTAACCAAAAAACAAAAGTGGATGGAATACCGTAATGTAATAAAGTAAGCCACAAAAATGTATGATTCACTGAATCAAAGGCTCTTTGTTGATCTAAAGATAAAATAAATCCAGGTAAGCCAAGTGAAGTAGAACTATCAAAAATCCCATGCAAAAAAAGCAACTGGTCTATAAGAGATCTATTAGGAAGTGCACAAGACTGTGCAGGAGAAATTAAATAGGAAGATATAGTCAACAGTCTCGTATTTAAAATTTTCTTCAAGAGTTTCAAATCAACATTCAATAAGCTGATAGGTCTCCAGTTGGAAAGGAGTCTCTTGTCACCATTTTTAAATAAAAAAAAATCAAAACTCCCCTCATCATTTCCAAGGGACAGTCAGGATGCATCAATAAATCATTATAAACATCTGCAAATTCTTGGGAAAAGATGGGTCCTAATAATTTGTAAAATTCCGTAATGAGACCATCCAGACCTGGTGCTTTTTTGCATGAGAGAGTGTTAAGAACTGTAAGATCCTCCTGTGACGTTAATAGGAGTAAGCAAACCAGCCAAGAGAGATTGAGGACAGTCCGGAACTGCAACGTTGCGAAGGTAAGCTCGAGCAGAATCCAGGTCGACTGAGCTTTCCGAAAAGAGTGTCATCGTATATGAAGACTCCTCAGCCATTAAGTCTGCTAGTGAATGTTTAACTTGACCGTCTTGCCCCAGTAGACCGATAAAAACCTTTTTCCCAAGCCTTGCTTTGCTTCCCAGAAAAGGGCAAATAGTGGCAAAACTACCCTGTGTAACGAATTGTTGTTGAAATTTTAAAACTTGGGACTGGTGTCTATGAAAGGGTGCCATTTTGCCCTTAATCATATTTATTTGGGATGAGAAATCAGCTTTGTAGTCTGGGCCAGGGACATCAATTTCTGCAATTGGCTCCAAAATTGTAACTAAGAAACATAAGCAGCTGAATGTTGAGATTTCCCAAAGGATTTCAATAAAGAAATAACATCTGACTTAGTATCCAACCACCAAAGCAGGGGGTCATCATACATTTCATATAATGATTTCCTTGCCATCATGAAAGCTTGTAATTGTTGCAAAATATCCTGACAGAGAAGCAATTGAGAATTTAGTTTCCAGAGACCTCTACCAAAGGAACAGGCAGCTGGAGACCCAACCCGTATGCACAGAGCACTGTGATCAGAAAATTCTACCGGGGTAACCCATGCTGAATGCAATGGTAAATTCTGATTAACAAAGAAGAAATCAATCCTCATGGCTAATGCACCTCTGCGAAAGGTAGGAACAGGAGCCACATGAAGATGAGCATAGGCGTCAATCAAACTAGCTGTGTGAACCACCCCCGCTAAACAGGACATGTCGCTAAAAATTTTAGTAGTCTTTACTCCTTTACATTTATCTTTATTGGATAGGCCGCAATTAAAATCTCCACCCAAAATAACGTTATGGGAGGTATGCAAATACGGTTGTAAAAGCCTAAACAAATCCTCCCTGGTTGACATAGACATAGACATTCAATAATCGGTAACATGTCCCAAAGAGCACAACATCTAAAAGTAATACTCGGCCGGGAACCAAGTCTACTAGCTTTAAAACTTTTACCTCTGAGGAAAAAATATTGCTACCCCTGTACACCTGTCAAGACCCATTGACCAGTATGAAACCCCCGCAGACCAACGCCGGGAGGCACCCGTAAGTTCATCTATCGTATGTATACGTGTATCTTGTAGAAAAAAGATATTACAATGTAAAGTTTGTAAGAGGGAAAAAAAAGCAGCCTGTCTGAGCTGGTTTTTAATGCTGTTCACATTAAGTGAGCAACAAGTTAAGGAAGAAATCATTTAACCCATCATGGTGGCTTGCGTTTATTCTTTTTCCCTTTTTTTGGAACTGCAGTATTATTCTTTTGAGGGAGGGACAGGAGCAGAAAACACTCGGAATTCACATCCACTGATTTTCCTATGGGGTCAACTCCTGACTGGGAGGATTCAGAATCAGCATCAGATCCATCTTGTGCTAACAGGAGGGCATGAAATCGGTTAGTAGTAGGGGTGTTTCTAATTTAGGAACTTTTGAAGCAGTTGAGCATGGTAGGACTTACTCCGGGTCGCTCTAGTAGGAGAAGAAGACTTGGGGAGGGGGCATAGAAAGGCCATCTATAGGAAGAAAAGCCTGAGGTGGAGGTCAGGTAGTGGCACATCTGGGTCAGGGGTCAACGAGGGCGGGGAGGCAGGAGGGGGGAGGAGAGTCTCGAGAGGTAGAAAGGGTGTCTGTAGAGGAGGGTATCTTAGTAGGAAAGGGTGTAGCACGGGATGTGGAAAGGGTGGTTCTGGAGCGTTGTGCAATAGCTATCAACAAACGTTGTTCTTCAGAGTCCTAAGTGTCCGAGTGTTGGTGAGCTGCCTCTGGGCAAGTGGCATAAGTGTGTCTGCGAGCAGCACACAGAGAACAGATAGCCGTATTACGACAATGTTCAATTTACATGTCCTAAGGAATTGCAAAGGTTACATCGCAAGTGGTCACAGGCACTACTAATGTGACCTCATTTGCCACACCTGTAGCAGGATTTAGGCTGGCCTGCATAAATATAGTACCCCGTCTTGTCCTTAAAAAATACAATTTGGGAGATGTTGTAAACCATCTTCAGTAGAATGCAATATTACCCGAATCCTCCATCCCCTGTCCAGATATCTTCTGAGTCAAAAATTGCCTCAGGTTGGCCTAATAAAGTACATCTCTGTTTAACCAAAAATAAGGTCCGTAACACTAACACTCTCATTCCGAAAAAGGACAGTGACAGTTTTATGTGCTGGTTTCGTAGGGAAAAACTTCAAATGAGGACCAAAGAGTTTGTTTTACTAAATGAAATCTGGAACAAAATTTCTCCAAACCACTATGCAGCTTAAAACTTATATCGAAGGTCTTTTCACCAGATACATGTATTAATGCATACAATTCAGCAGAAGTAAACTGCAGACTATCTTTCAATAATGATTTTGCCACGTATTTTCTATCAGGAAAAACCTCCAATCCCCCTTTATAGATTAGCCAAACAGCATTATGTCTTTTAGCAGTATAAGAAGAGGAACGAAAAAAAGAGGCATAGGAACATGGAGCAGGTCGTTCTGGGCCAGGCAAAGAGTCCGGTGAAGGGCCCTCAGTGCTGCGAGACACCCCTGGGTCATTCAAAACTCCTGCTGCTGAAGGGTGCAAAACTGGAATCGGAATCGGGTCAGTAGGGGGTGTAATTTGTTGTGGAAGAAACCCAAGTTCAGGAGACTGTGTAAAAGATAGTTCAGGGTAAAGCCAAAGAAGAAGCAAAAACTTCTTGAGGTGTGTGTCAGGTTTGTAAAGTGGAGTCACTTGAGGATCAGAGGTTCATGCAACAGCTCAGGAGAAACACTAGACAGTTTCCGTGATACCCCTGGAATGGTGATCGGAGAAAAGCCAGAGATCCATTCACGTGAGTCAGGGTGCTGCGCCCAGCCCGCAGACATCAGGGCTTTGGAAACTGACCAAGAGGCGTCGTCATCATCAACCTGATCTGCCCAGGAGTGGGGTTTGTCAGCCTGAGTTTTCTTAACAGCCGATTTAAAGACTAGTGGACATTTTGCATCAAAAGAAAAAACAGGCGCAGTGCTCTGGTCAGAGGGTGTAATGCGTGAACAGTAACTGTAGGAGAGAGACAAGATGGAGATTCTTTTCGCAGTTCAATTGGAGCAGCAGTCACCTGAGAGCTGGTACTGACATTTGCTGCGTAGCAACCGCTGTCAGACAGCTTAGTTCCAGCTGTCATAGGAGTTCAAACGAGGTTCCACATCCCGCGGTCGAGGAGAGTGAATGGGCAGAGTCAGAGCTGGAAACTTGAAATCAGAAGGTAATATCTCTGAAAACAGAGTCATAGGCAGTGAAGCCACACGTAGTTGTTTTGTCGCAGTCGAAACTTCCAGAGGAGTAATTAGTGCAGTAGATAAGACAGGTTCCATTGGCGCTTCAAAAAATATTTCAGAATCCGCAGTTTCCATCAGAGTAGGAGTAATTGGCCCCACGGTCTGAAGCACATCCTGCTGCAACTAAGATGGCTCAGCGACTGAGTCTTCCATCATGAAAGTCAGCAAGTCCCCCTACTGGCCAAGCAGTAGGAGAATTTCCCCGGTGTTCTGGCCAAATTTTCCTCTTTCACTAAAAATACCACTAACAGCTTAATCTGGTTCAAGGTCAGTTGGCATTCATCTGTATCCCCCTCCCCCGGGTCATGCCTGAAAATAGGCAGGATTTGTCTAGTGCACTTACCCAGTCAACAAAAACTAAATAAATAAATAAGAAAAAATACTGCACCTATTTAACAGATTGTTGTAGACACTGACTTGTTGATCTCAGTGTTATGCTGATCACGCTGTATACAAAACAAATTGTTTTGTTGATTTATACCAAGTACAATTTCTAGAACCATTTGTACTGTTATATAAAGCATTTGCAACTTTGATGTACTTACTACAGTGACTTCCGTGTTACTGCTCAAGTAGACTTGAGGGTACTCAGCAGTTATCATTTGACAGCCAGTGAGTCATATCTTTTTGCAGGTGTTTTGGCTAATCTTGTATGTTTTGCACATATCAATGTGTGTTCAGTTGTTTCCCAGTGCAGTTTTACATGGTAATGACAGAATCAGTAATATTATCATCTGGAGTCACATGATGCAGCACACTGAGTAGGTCACGCTTCATCTGAGCTCTGCTTACCTGACTGGTTATTTCATTAATTTATATCATTAGCTTCCAAATTTCAGCCAGAAAAATATATTTTCAACTAGATAACAGTATAACGGATCATTCTCTTGGATTCACAGAGAAACAATGGATGCAGAAATGCCGGCAAGCAACTCCTCGCCAAACGCCACCAATAATTCCTGAGAAACAGCCTAAGAAACAAAGATCTAACCCTCCTATACCAGGCCATTTGCAAGCTGCTTCAAATATTTCTTCTATGTCTACAGATACATCTCCGC
The DNA here is from genome assembly GCA_016271365.2 of Neoceratodus forsteri. NCBI lineage: Eukaryota > Metazoa > Chordata > Ceratodontiformes > Ceratodontidae > Neoceratodus > Neoceratodus forsteri. Next base: position 94,509,042 of record CM028136.1, read on the forward strand.
TCACTTGAGAGTGTTTCTTATCTGAATTCCAGCATTTAAGGAGGAAATCCACTCCTTAGTTAAAGAAGTTAAATACATTTCAGAGGCCCTGGAAGATACTAACAGACACATCCTAGACAATGAGGCTTGCATAGTCTCCATTGAAAAAAAGACTGGACAAAATGGAATCTGTTGGCACCATCAATTGCCAGACCATCAAGCAACTGGAAAATAAGATAGAAGGTTTAGAAGGCAGAAGTTGCTGTAACAATTTAGTAATAACAGGAATACCTGAAAAAGAGGAGGGTTTAGACAGTATTTTATTTACTCAGAAGTTGTTAAACAAATTAGCTGGACCATCTCCTTTTGGCCCTGCTTATACTCTTGAAAGGGCACACTGAGCGTTGAGACCTATGCCTTTACCAAGTGCTCAGCCAAGACCTCTCCTTTGTCATTTTTAAATTTTCAGAGAAACAACATGTGTTACTTAAATTGAAAGAAGTGCAGGAGGTGTTATAGGAAGGAAGGAAGATACAAATTACACAAGATCTGCCTGCATCTGTTCGCTAGTGCCAAGCTCATTTTCATCAATTGTATCTAAGTGCATAGCTGCAGGAATCAAATTCAAGTGATATATCTGCAAAGCTTCAAATTTGCCTAGATGGAGTTTGGTCATCCTTCGAGGAGATAGATCCAGCACTAGAGGTCTGCAAGCAAAAAAGACCTGCCTTATTTGGAGACCACTGAAAGTATCTGGAGGAATAATATCTAGTTTACAGAGTGAAGATTTAAAAGTTAACAATGCTTCCTTGATTGCAATGACTGAGATTTATCTGGTACTGTATTTTTGTCTGAATGATTTTCCATTTCATATGGCATCCGAGGTTAAAACTGGCCACTTTCTGGAAATTAGTGAAGACCAGAAGACGAATTAGACAGGTAGACTCAGGCTATACATTGTTTCAAAAGATCTTTTAGAATTAGTTTCCCGATAAGGAGAACTCACAACATTACTGTACTTGGGAACAGATTTTATCTGACCCACTGCTGACTAACATTGCAGCTTGGTTATTTCTCACTCTTTTATCACCAACATCAGTTTTTTAAAGCAAGGACATTCCTTGGATAAGTTCTGAGATCTGTTTTAGTGACCCATGCTTTAAATGACTTCCATATGGACCCCAGTCTCTTTTATTATTTTCCGTGGTTGATTCAAGGCGAGACGCCATTAATAGGCATTAGCTTGATATTCATTTAGTATAGCCTGAGAGAATACGTGGGCAGTAGCTATGTGACCTTACTAGATATAATATATAAACTGCCTGATTACTCAATTTAAGTAGCCTGTTTTCTAATATACTCCTCTTTTTAACCAAACCTTTTTAATGGTTACATGGGGCTAGTGTTTACAAAAAAGAATTCTGTGAATGCCATTACTGAAACAGTATCTGGGATAACTTCTTTAGAGGAGAAATAAGACTGTTTAAGCGGGATATTAAGATGTTAAAAAGGTATTTCATAAGTGTCCTTAGGGGACTAGCTTTATGGAATTATATTAATAATCACAAAGAAAAGATAATTCTTAGTTAGGGTTGATAGCTTGATCATATTAGGTTGGCTGAAATGTGTAACATAGTCGAGTTGGGTGGAGGAGGGCCTTCAGTTCACTGATTGCCATGGGCGACACTTATGAGAGTAGGTAATTCTTACCTTATAATCAAAGTGGTCAGACTAGTAGTTATAAGGTTAAGTAGGAATAGATATTTAGGCACTAAATTCACTTTAGGTCAATTAATCCTTTTTGATGGTGGGAGTTTAAGAAAACTAGAGGGATTAGATTATTTAGGTGGGATTTTTGGAATGGGTGGTGGTGGGGCTTTTTTAGGATTTATGTTTTTGTCAATTAGAAAATGGGGGAGATGGTGCCCTAGCAGAATGGTCTTACAGTTAAGGGATGTTTCATTGTGGTGTTCCATATTGCAATTCTCATTCACACAATTACTACTCAAGATACATGGCGCCACCTTTTAAATTTTGTACCTGGAATGTAAAGGGGGTGAGACACCCTTGTAAATGAATGAAGTTACTGAAGCATTTGAAAAACAATTGTTGCAATGCGATGTTACTACAAGAGACTCATCTTTTAGAAGTAGGAGGGACATTATTGAGGATACAGCAGGTGAACCAAGTTTTTGCCATGGGGGTATCCAGAAATAATAAAGGAGTAGTGATTTTATTTACTAGGGCATTCCGTTTTATGTGTGAACAATGCATAAGGGATAAGCAAGGTAGATTTGTAGTAGTAAATGGCCAAATTCACTCATTCAGTCTTCTAATAAGCAGTATATATGGTCCCAATACGGACTCACCTTTATTTTTTATGGATTTACTTTCAGCAATAATACCCTTTTCTGACACCCCAATCATTTTATGGGGAGACAGGAACATTCTGTTTGATCCTTTGTTAGATAAATCTATAGGTTCTAGAACCAGTGGTCTTTCTCCTGCCCAAAGAGCTGTTTAGGATCTAATTGATAACTTGGGCCTGTGTGATCCTTGGAGATTACTACACCCTAAAGAGAGGAAGTACACATTCAGATCTGCTGTCCATGGCTCTGCTTCTTGAATTGATTATTTCTGGTTACATATCACTCAGCTAGTTATGTCTTGGCAGATGTAGTTCTGTGACTCACATTTACAGCATGACTTTATAGATGATAATATCATCTGTTTGCAGTGGCTACATTTGTTGAAGTATATGTGACTGCATCATCTGTCACTGTTCTGGAAGTATGGTGTTAAGACTTGATATGACAACTTCTACCAATACAGTGTGACTCATTTTTGTACATATGCATACAATGCTGAACTGCAGATTTATGCTATTTGCTTATATTATTCTTAGCTGTTTTGTTTGTTGAGAAATAAAGTTTTACATGCATTATTACGTTAACTGTTTGAAAACTTTCTATTCACGCATTTAATGTTATTGCATTGCATTAAGTGCTACTGGTGATGTTGGTGATCAATGAAGATAGAGATGTATACATGTGGAAATGTGTCCCATTTTCAGTGAATGTCTGCATTTCTGTATGTCTGTGCAGATGTCTGCAACTCATTGTTTGACAGGTTATGACCACGATGATTGTGTACTTCTACACCACAATTCAAACTATTGGTATGCTCCTGCTTTTATAGGATCATCCATATTTTGGTGGTCGGATGAGGAATTTTTCCCAGTTCAAGTAATGTTAAATAATAAATAATATGCATCAATTTGAAGATAAACCAACCTTTGCAAGCATAGGTCATGACATGGCTGTGATATGTAATATGTTTACCACAGCATGCTACCATCAAGGATTTTTTACATTATTTGCCTTTGTTACTGAGTGTTACAGTACAGCAATGGCTATCAATGTGACTGCCATTGTATGTCATTATTTTAGTTGCTCTTTCTATATAAATACTGCTAACTTCATGGGTGCCCTTTCACATTTGAAGACCAGAAGAACACATTGATGTGTACCATGCAATGTTTCTGCCACAGTCATATTGTGCTATTTGTTTCTCTTGTTTTTCTTTCGAGTTCTTGCTATTGGTTAGTTCAGTTTCAAATAAATAACCAGTGATAAAATAGAAACCGTCTGAAAAGATGTTTACAGATTTCTTAAAAGCATGATAATTGCCAAATTGGATATTTAACAATTACATCTAAATTATTACTGCAAAATTAATAAATTAAGACATATGCTACTTCTTTATATTTGTGGTTGGTGTCAAGTTTACCTTTCTGATCATATGAACATTATTTATACTTCTTATAGAACTGTTAGCGTCAGCCACACATGTGGTATATCTTTAAAGCAATATCTTTATGTGGTCAAGGAACCATTAAATGTTTGTTAGTGCCTCATGTACATATGCAGTGGAAAACTAAATGCTGTTAAATTGTTTAGTGAAACAAATAATATTTTTCTTCAATAACTCAGTTTAAATAGGTGCAAATATGGATATTCACATGAACAGTTACTGACTGTTAGTGTTGATCATCTAAATGTCTAACTAGGTAGCATATTGAATTTGTGTCATAGTGTTAATGGAGACATTATTAATACTACTTAGCAATAGATGTAAGTGAAATGTGAAATTGTACGACACGTATTCTGTTACATAAAGTCACATTGGTGATTACTTAGTCAGCCTATATAAATTCTAAGTTAAATACTTAATAGGGAAGATAATGTGGCAGTGTAGAGTTAGCATGTTTTTATTTTATTTATTTATTGAGAACTAGGATTAAACACCGTATGCAGCATGCAGTACCTGGTCTGGGGGTGAGGGCATTGCCTGGTTGAGGCTGTGCAACTTCTCAGTGTTCTAACTTGCCGCTGGTATCAGAGAGGTATACTGTTGATATCCATGGCTTTAGTTGGTGACATGTGAAATAGCAAAACTTAAAAAGAGAACAAATAATTATGATGATTTATTAAGAACTGTTTTTTTGCCCAATCCAGGAGCAACCAAAGAATTCAGCCTAAAAATATTTTAATAGTTAACAAATAAAAGTAATCTTAAACCTTATCCTATGTGTCTTGAGTATTATTTATATACAGTAGGTGTCAGAGATGTATACCGTTGATGTCCATGGCTTTAGTTAGACTGTGGCGGTGAACTAAGGATACAGTGCCTGGTCTGGGGGATGGGGGTATTGCCTGTCAGAGGCCATGGAAGTCATCAGTGTCATAACTAGTGTGTGGTTGGGATCATGGAGGTATACCATTGATGTTCATGGCTTTAGTTGGGCTGTGGCTGTGCACTTAGGATCCAGTACGTGGTCTAGGGGACATTGCTTGGCTGAGGCTGTGTAATTCCTAAGTGTTCTAACTTGTATGCAGGTGGTATGAGGGAGGTATACCATTTATATCTATGGCTTTAGTTGGGCTGTGGCTGTGCACTCAGGATCTAGTACCTGGTCTGGGGGTCATTGCCTGGCTGATGCCATGCAACTCCTCAGTGTCCTAACATGTGTGCAGCTGGTATCAGGAGGTATACTGTTGATGTCCACACATTTAGTTGGGCTGTGGCTCTGCATTCATCATGCAGTACCTGGTCTGGGGGAGTGGGGCATTGCCTGGTTGAGGCTGTACAACTCCTCAGTGTTCTAAGTTGTGTGCAGCTGGTATCAGAGAGGTACACTGTTGATATCCATGGCTTTAGTTGGGCTGTGGCTCTGCCCTCAGGATCTAGTACCAGGTCTGGAGGGGTGTGGGTATTGCCTGGCTGAGGCCGTGCAACTCATGAGTGTCATAACTAGTGTGCAGTTGGTATCACTGAGGTATACTGTTGATGTTCATGGCCTTAGCTGGGCTGTGGCTCTGTACTCAGGATTCAGTACCTGGTCTGGGGGTGGGACATTGCATGGCTGATGCCATGCAACTGCTCAGCATCCAAATATGTGTGCAGGTGGTATCAGGGATGTATACCATTGATGTCCATGGCTTTAGTTGGGCTGTGGCTCTGCACTCAGCATACAGCACCTGGCCTGGGGGGGTGGGGGCATTGCCTGGCTGAGACTATGCAACTGCTCAGTGTTCTAACTGTGTGCAGCTGCTATCAGAGAGGTATACATTCCATAGATACATAGGCAGTGTCAGCAGATAAGGGCCTATGGCCCACCCAGTCAGGAATGTATGCTGTTTATGTCCATGGCTTTAGTTAGGCTGTGGCTCTGCACTCAGGATCTAGTAGCTGGTCTGGGGTGGGGCATTGCCTGGCTGAGGTATGCAACTCCCTCAGTGTTCTAACTTGTGTGCAGCTGCTGTCGAGAGATATACTGTTACATAGATACATAGGGCAGTGTCAGCAGATAAGGACCTATGGCTCACCCAGTCTGCACATTTGAGTTTGTAAGTTCACTTTATGTTTTCCTAGAATCTGTTGCCCCTGACCTCCAGAATTCCTTTATGTTTATCCCATGAATTCTTAAATCCTATGATTGTTTCAGCCCCACCACTTCCTCTGGCAGTGTGTTCCACTTGTCCACCACCCGTTCTGTGAATAAATTCTTCCTCATGTTTCCTATGAATTGTCCTCCCTCCAACTTCATCCCATGCCCTCTAGTCCTGGAACATTTTTTTGTCTTAAAAATAGTGTATTCCTGCACCCTGTTACTCCCTGTAAGATATTTGTATGTCTCTATCATATCCCCCCCCTCTCCTCCAGGGAGTACATATTCAAGTCCTTCAACCTGTCCTCATAGGACTTGTGATGCAATCCATGTACCATCTTTGTTGCCCTCCTCCAAATCTTCTTTACCCTGTCTATGTCCTTATGTAGGTAAGGTCTCCAGAACTGTACACTGTATTCCAGGTAGGCGTCACTAGTATCTTGTATAGTGGAATTATGACCTTCCTTTTCCTGCTGGTGATGCCTCTGCCTTATGCATCCCAGTATCCTATTTGCTTTACCCTGCCGCCTTGTCGCACTGTTTCCTACCTTGAGATCATCAGAGATGATAACCCCAAGATCTCTTTCCTGCTTGGTGCATGCTATTTTCACCCCCAACTGATATATTGTGCCAGGGCTTTTGTGCCCCATATGCAGTATCTTGTACTTCTTTCCATTGAATTTCATGGACTGTTGCTGTCCATGGCTTTAATGGGCTGTGGCTCTGCACTCAGGATCTAGTACCTGGTATGGAGGGGTGGGGATATTGCTTGGTTGAGGTTGTGCAACTCATGAGTGTCATAAGTAGTGTGCAGTTGGTATCACAGAGGTATACCATTGATGTTCATGCCCTTACTTGGGCTTTGGCTCTGTACTCAGGATCCAGAACCTGGTGGGGGGCATTGCCTGGCTGAGGCTGTGCAACTCCTCAGTGTCCTAACATGTGTGCAGGTGGTATCAGGGAGGTATACAATTGATGTTCACAGCTTTAGTTGGGTTGTGGCTCTGTACTCAACATCCAGTACGTGGTCTGGGGGTGGGGGCATTGCCTGATTGAGGCTGTGCAACTCCTCAGTGTTCTAATTTGTGTGCAGCTGGTATCAGAGAGGTACATCATTGATGTCCATAGCTTTAGTTGGGCTGTGGCTCTGCATTCAGGATCTAGTACCTGGTCTGGAGGGGTGGGGGCATTGCCTGGCTGTGGCCGGGCAACTCATGAGTATCATAACTAGTGTGTAGTTGGTATCATGGAGTAATACTGTTGATGGTCATGGCCATAGTTGGGCTGTGGCTCTGCACTCAGGATCTAGTACCTGGTCTGGGGGGGGGGCATTGCCTGGCTGAGGCTGTGAAACTCCTCAGTGTTCTAACATGTGTCCAACTGGAATAAGAGGTATTCTGTTGATGTCCATGACTTTAGTTGGGCTGTGGCTCTGCACTCAGGATCTGATCTGGAGGGGTGGGGGTATGGCCTGGCTGAGGCCATGCAACTCATGAGTGTCATAACTAGTGTGCAGTTGGTATCACAGAGGTATACCATTGATGTTCATGGCCTTACTTGAGCTGTGGCTATGCACTCAGGATGCAGAACCTGGTCTGCTGGGGTGGGGGCATTGCCTGGGTGAGGCATTGTTGCAAATCTGTCTTTTATAAAGGCTTCATAATCTTGTTTACATGTACTGTGCTAAGACAACCAACTCATTTTATTTCTTTCTCAAAAAGAAAGGAAATTATTTGCAAAAAATTGTGTTAATGCAACTGTTAGGGTTTTTTACAGCGACAAAAGTGAAGAAATTTGACATTAGGGTTTTCAACCCTAACTCTAACATCCCCCCACTTACACACACACACACAGACAGACACATAGACACACACACAAAGAACACACAACTATGGGGCAGTACAAGGCTAGACAACCAATCACAGACACACACCATAATGCAACAGAAATAACATACAACTTCTTAAACATACTACAACAGGCATCCATCATCATGTTTCAACAACTGTATCACTTCTCCTGCCATCCCAGTATTGTGTGTGCACTTCACATAACAGTGTACTGTAAGTAGTAAAGCACATGTATTGGTGGGAGTGCAGGGCACTTTGGCCCCCCCCCACAGTCTTACCAACTTGCCCATTTCTATATAACAGCATAGCCCTATGCTACTACCAACTTGGGCATTTCTGCATAAGAGCATACCCCATACCTCCAGCAAGTTGCACGTTTGTGCATAAGAGAATAGCCCCATGCTATCACCAAGTTGGCCATTTCTGCATTACAGCATAGCCCCATGCCCCCACCAACTTGCCCATTTCTGCACAACACCATGATATGCTAGTAAAATACATGTATTGGTAGGAGCATGGGATCCAGTGCCCAATAACTTGCCAATTTCTGTATAACAGCATAGCCCCATGCTACCATGAACTTGACCATTTCTGCATAACAGCATAGCCCCATGCCCCCACCAGCTTGCCCATTTCTGTGTAACAGCATAACATAACTACTGAAACACATATATTGGTGGGACTGCAGGACCCGAGACCTCAGCAAATTGCCCATTTCTGCTAACAGCACAGCCCCATGTTCCCATCAAGTACTTTGATTCTGCATAACACCATGACATTAGTAGACAAACACATGTGTTGTTGAGACCCCAGAAGCCTTCAGGCCACTGCGCTTCACAAACTTTACCAAATGAACCATTTCTACATAACAGCATGATATAAGAAGTAAATCACACGATAGTGAAGTGTGGGGCCCTTTGTTACTGCGCTCCACCAGCTTGCCCATTCTGACAACAGCATAACCTCATGTTCCCACCAACTTACCCATTTCTGCATACCATCATAATATAAGTAGCAAACCATGTATTCCCACCAGCTTCCTATTTCTCCATGACAACATAGCCCTGTGTTCCCACCAACTTGCCCATTTCTGTGTAACAGCATCATATGAGTGATGAAACAGATGTATTGGTAGCAACATCTCAGATGCTTCTACCGGATGTTGGTGTGCACACCCAAGAGGCTGGGATAGCAGCAGAAGTGATACAGTTGGTGAAACATGATGATGGATGCCTGTTGTGGTATGTTTAAGAAGTTGTATGTTATTTCTGATGCATTATGGTGTGTGTCTGTGATTGGTTGTCTTGCCTTGTACTGCCCCCATAGTTGTGTGTTGTGTGTGTTGTGTGTGTGTATGTGTGTGTGTCTATGTGCGTGTCTGTGTGTGTGTGTGTGTGTGTGTGTGTGTGTGTGTGTGTATGTGGCAGTGGGGGGGAGTCAGAGTTAGGGTTGAAAACCCTAATGTCGCATTTCCTCACTTTGTCGCTGTAAAACCGTGTTTCATTAATGCAGTTTTTGCAAAGAATATATACATACTGTATATATTAGGTATATGATAGTGCTACCATACTTAGGGTTGAGGAACCATTTACATGTTAAACCTAAAGTTTGCACCTTAATAACTTAGCAACTGTTGAACAGATTTGCCTGAAATTTGGAATACACGATCAAGAACCATATATCTTGGGATCTGCCAACGTTTGTACTGTTCGGATATACAGCTGCGGAGTTATTAGCGTGATCTGCGCATGTGTTTATGCTTTTTGGAATTCTTTGCTCGTCTCTACAGGTCACACAATTTGACGATTGGTCCAAAATCTTCGGAGATCGCACCCAGCATCCCTGATGTGTCTTTTGAAGATTTTGTGACAAAATATTAAATGGTTCAAAGTTATTCAAAAACAATTTCCCATAATAAGTCAATGGGAAAAGTTAACAAAAGTTCGACAGTGTCATGAAATGCAGTTTTGCTTTCACAAATGGCTCTTTTACCTCAGTGAATCCACCATATTTTGTTTTCAGTTGGTCATCAGAAAAATGCTTGCCATTTAAATTTGCAACCTCTAGCAACTTAATTCTTTTTGTATTCACCTAGTCAGACCCTGGGGATGCTAGGCATGTCTTTATTTTGGGGTAAACACCCAGAAATGTTTTCAAATTTCTGGAAAAAGTACTCTCCATAAAATACTTTCGTGTTGCGACACTGTCTCATGAATTTGCGAAAGCTTTCGCAAAGTTCGACAGTACTTTTCCAGGCTGTGGGAAAATGACAGCAATTCTTTGCCACCCTACTGCAAAAGAATTGTTTGGTCTTTTGGGCTGAAATTTGGATGGAATGCAGCCAACATCTCACAGATGTGCCTTTCAGTGTTTCAGTGAAAAAATATTACAGGGCGGCAAAGTTACGGCACTCCAAACTGACACTTTTTTCCATAGGATAACATTACGGTGTCCATAGCATTACAGGAATCCTTTGCCACCCTGCTGCAAAATAACAGTTTGGTCTTTTGGGCTGAAATTTGGAGGAAAGAAAGCCAACATCCAACAGATGTGCCTTTTAGTGGTTTGGTGAAAAAATATTCCAGGGAGCCAAAGGTATGGCACTCCGAACTTCTCTTTTTTTCCCATAGGATAGCATTACAGCATTCGCCACACCTTTCAGGGCCCATATCTTGGAAACGGTGTGAGATATGGACTTTTCATCAGAAAAAAACTTAGCCCCCCACTAAGGGGCTAAGTGCAAAACCAGCCAGGAAAGTCATAAATCATATGACTTTACAATTTTTTTTCTACGTCATACGGTTCCTGAGATATAAGCAATTTAGTATTCCAACTCCTCATTTTCTGCTCCGAGACCCATTATTATGCATACATTCTTTGTACTCACTGTCTTTCTCTATGCAGCTTTTGGGGAAAACCAGCCTATGAACTTACATTACTGTTGTCCTTACCACTTCTGCTTGCGGTTCCGTACCCGTTTCACTTACTGTTCCTGTCTATGGTACCAAGTGCGTTACCCTTTGTGTTTTCATTTGTGCTTACATTTGCGTTATTTTAACCATTTATGTCTACAGTACTGTTTATCTTTGTGTTTCACTTTGTGTCACCATGAGCATTACCATTTGCGTTTGTGGGCACCGTGTTACTATGTGACAAGACATCATGTGGCGGGCCCCACGCCCCCGCCGCCACATTACATTCACTATTTCTCATTATCATTCTCAAAAGAAGGAAATCAGAGGTGAAAACTCCATTTAATGCATTAGTTAGGGTTGTTCCACAGTGACAAATGTGAGGAAATTGGTGGTTGAAAGCCCCTTGACTCACTCACACCTCACCAGCACTGGTGCGTTGGTTGTTAGTCCCAACTCCCACCCCATTCTTCTATACCTCTGCTTCCTCACAATCTGATGGGTGAGAGTTAGGGCCAGCAACCCCAATGCGCACCCGATGCTGGCTGGGGTGGGCGGGGTCCAAGGGGCTTTTCAACCCTAACACCAAATTTTCTCACTTTTGTTGCTGTGAAACAACCCAACTAAAGCATTAAAATGGATTTTTTTGCCTCTAATATATATATGTACTATATATATATATATATATATATATATATATATATAGCTATAACATGATATATGTCTATCTATATCATTGCAATAAACTTTGTTATTGCATCAGTTAGGGTTAAAGTGACAAAAGTGGGAAAATGAGACATTGAGGTTGAGCTCCTAACCCCTCCACCACCCCGGACCCTCCACAGACTGACAGGCACAGGGGTGTGCCATGGGGTCATCAGGCCCAACTCTCACCCCATTCCATGTGTAAACAGGTTGACGTGCTATAGTAAAAGAGAGTGGGGTGAGAGTTAGGCCTTATGACTCCATGGCACACACCCCCGGCATCTGTTGGTCTGTGAAGGATGGGGGGTGGAGATTTGTAGGGGTTCGGGACTCAGCCCTAAAGTCTTATTTCCCCGCTTTTGTTACTTTAACCATAACTGATGCAGTAACAAATTTTTTGCAATGAAGTTCCTTACTTATTGAAAAAGTGCAATATAACTAGTAAATAGTATATGTTAGTGGGGCCTCACACTCCCACCAAACTGCCCATTTGTGCATAATGATATGTGTTTTTGGGAGTGTGGGACCTCTGGGCCCTGCACTCCCACTTATACATAACTATGGAGCCATACAGCAGCCCTATATGGCAAGGAACACTTGTAACACTAGTTTGCCAATATCTCACCAACCACAGCAGCTATGAAAAAAATTAAATTGTCATTGTCATCATGACAGCGAGACCTCCATGTAAAGTAAGATGGCAAAATCTGTACTTCACATCTCCACCGAAAACACTGTGGGCACTGCAATGTTATCCTATGGGAAATATCTCAACTTCATAATGGCATATCTATGGAACCGATAAAATATTTTACACTGAAACAGCATAAGTCACATCTCTGGGACACACCCTTTATGCCCCACAAATTTCAAGCCAAAAGACAAAACCCATTAATTTACAATGTAATGTACCTGGTAACTGGTATGTGTTGGTGGGAACCCGGGCCCTCAGGGCCCTGCATTCCACCAGAATGCCCATTTGTGCATAATGATATGAATCTGTGGGACTGTGGGACCTCCGGGTCCTGCACTCCAACTTACACATAACTACGGAGCCATACAGTAGCACAACAGGCCTGAAAATGAACCCATAACACTAATTTGCCAATATCTCAGTAACCTTACAACCTAGGAAAAGAATTCCACTGCAGGTGTAACCTATGATTTCCAAATTAGTTTTTGTAGTTTAGATAACCTGATCTAAGCTGCAAGTAATGAAAAATCCATATCTGCCTTTTCAAGATACTGATGCCAAAAGTCACTATGGGTGCCACAATGTTTTTCTATGGGAAAATCTCAACTCGTGATGGCATATCTGTGAACAGATTAACTTTTCAACACCTAAATAGCATAATTCACATCTCTGGGGCATCCCTTTATATCCTGCAAATTTCAAATCAAAAGACCAAACCGTTGATTTACAATGCAGTGGGAAAGTTTTAAAAGTTTTAAAATTTCTAGCTCGTGAGCTAACAAAATCCCCAACCATGAGGTCAGTCCCATTCATGAACTGTCAAAATCACCACTTACAGAAATCCTTGACAGTCAGATTTTGGCCATTGGTCCCTAAGTGAGGGTAAAGTATTTTGCTACCTCACAAAAGGGGATTGCTCACGGATGGGGATTTTGTCAGCTTGCAGACTGGGAATTTGTCAATTTATGAAAGGGGATTCAAAAACCCAATCCCCTTTCATGAACTGACAAAATCCCAGTCTGTGAGCCAATCCCCCTTTGTGAGGCAGCAAAATCCTTGATAGTGAGTCAATCCCTGTGAATCAGAATGGGCATCTGGTCCCTAAGTGATGGTCAAAGATTTTGCTACCTCGCAAAAGGGGATCGGCTGACAGACTGTGATTTTGTCAGCTCACGAAAGGGGATTGGAAGTGAGTCACAAAAGAAGAATTTCAACATTTGAAGCATGTGTTTTTTTGCCAAAATGAAGCAAACCAAAGATATAGGTTTGTAGAGGGCATCACCCTGAACAAAACCAATGCCTTATTGCAACAAGAAGTCACCCGTGAAGGAAGCTACCACATTTTGCTTGGGGGGTGGGAATGAAAACAAGATGGCGGCTCAAGAAAGGGGATTTTTTCCTCACAGACTGGGATTTTTTTTGTTTCATATGTTTATTATTGGACCGTTATCCATATACAGTTCATAGCTGACAGCTATAAAAAGAAATCCATGTAATACAGTCATATGCATTTGCCACAACACTTAGACAGTTATATTTCAGACTTCATTCCGAATTTCTGTGCTTTTTCTATTTATTTTTCCAAAATCCACCCCCCCACTATCCCTTAACAATGAACTATTAATTCAGTCTGTGTCCCTTCCTTCTATTTCATCTTTACCTTGCCCAGAGGTTCGCTCTCTCAATTAAATAATCCACAACCCTCCAGCAGCATTCTTTCCCCCATACTCAGGGCAGACAAGTATTCTGCCCAAGTTTTCTCAAATCTATCTTCCATCCCTTTTAAGCTGTATGTCAACTTGTCCACTGCTAGGACTTTTATCGTGAGTTCTTTCCATTGACCCACAGTAGGCCCCACAGCCATGGTCCATACATTTTGTATTCCTGTTCTAGCCACTGTAAGTAACACTCTTATCCACCTAGGGTAGAGAAACCAATCTCCATTTTCTTCTCCTTCTACCCCCAACAGCAATGATTTTTGAGAGATCTCAATAGGCTTTCCTCTCATAGATGTGATTTCTTTAGATATGTCTTGCCAATAGGACTTTATCATTGGGCAACTCCAGTAATAATGTTGGTATGTGCCCTATATATTTTGCACTTGTTACAGAATGGAGAGATCCATGGACAAAAGCTGTGCACCATAGCTGGTGGGTAGTATAGCCTCTGAATATATTTGAATTGGGCTTCTTTATACTTGTTACACACTAGCAGTCCCTGGTGGAATTCTAGCATTAGCTGCCAGTTGGCCTCTACTAATTTCTTTCCTCAATATCCCGCCCCACCATACCTTCACCTTCTGGGAGGGGCCTGAAATAAACTTTTCCTGTCCAGTCTCACAGGCCTCCCTATTAACCCCTTCTCTCAATCTATTGGACCCCATTATCTCCCTTTCCACATCCTCCATCAGTCTCCTTGTCTCTATGCCAGCTGAGCCATTTATAATGGTCCCTTACCTGGAAATATCTTTACATATGTGAATTGGTTCATGCACCCTTTCTCTAACCTCCTGAATGTGCATATACCCCCACAGACTGGGATTTTTAAATCTCTTTTCATGAGCTGATGCAATTCTTGACCGTGAGCCCAATCCCCTTTTCGCAAAATATACATATAAATCTTGGAGTGATGCTCAGAACCCAAAAATTAAAATGAAATAACTGTGGAATGGATTAATATCTATTTTAACCAAACCAATGCTGAATTCTTCTGTCACCCATACTCTTTCTAACCTGAAAGTTTCAGGTCAGAAGACAAAATGGTGTGGTCGCAGAGTGATGGGCAACAAAAGTGTCAAAAGTGGTGAAAAATGCATTTTTCAGTGCTTTCCTGTGCAAAAAACCCTAAGTCCAACCAAAACACAACTTAGCAAATCAAGAGAGCTGCCATACCAGACAACACAGTCCAAAGTTCATGCAAATGCGTTGAATAGTTGCAAAGTTATTAATGTGCAAAATTTGGGGTTTACCATTAAAGTGCCTACTCAACCCTAACTATACTGGCATGATATTATATATATATATAGGTTCCAATATGCTACTAGAGAGACAAAGTGTGACAATCAGGTTCCAAAATTTATTTGGCCCAATTGTCATAACCGTATCATATTACATTGGGTGCATGTGGTAGTATTTCAGTCTCCAACATAAAGATAGTTTGTAGTTCAGAGGTGCTAAAAAATGGGATTAAAAGTTCCCACAGGGGCAACTTAATGTGAGTAACATTGTGTCCTTGACTGCAAATTTGTCATATTATCAAACATATATTTTTTGATATTACTGTGTCTATGGTACCTATTTAGGTAGCATAATATCTAACTTTTCAGTTTTTTATCATAAACTAAACTTGTTGGTAATTATGCCACAATATGTTTACTGATCACAGTATGCCCAAATCTGGACATGTTTAAGTTTGGCTACCACGTTCATGTCCTGATTTTCTAGCCCATTGTTTTTTTGCACAACTATATTACCTCATAGGAAAATACAGAAATCACTTAATTTTCAGAAAGTGAATTATACTTTATTTACAAGGGTTTTTTTCCACAGGACGTTACACGAATAACACAGACTACACAGGACATCACGCGAGTAACACAGACACAACACAATAAGTCACATGAGTAACATGGACACCAGAACAGTAGTATCAGTATCATACCAAGTGTCTCATTAAGTCATACCAAAAGTTATTGCTAATGTTCAACCAAAAAAATGATTGTCATACTATGGATATTTGGTATAACATTTTTTGAACATTTTGAAGATTTTACTGTAGTCACAACATTATATTAACTTAAGATATTCACAAATGTTTTATGTTACAGTGTAGTATGGATTGAATCTCACCTGGTCTGTCTATTACATATACCAGCTGGTCCCAAGCCTACAATAAGAGAGAGAAACTGACTATATCTTTATGAGATGAATGGGGATGTTTGGGATTAATGCATGCCCTTGCTGCTTGTGATATTCATGGCTGAAGGCAAAACACTGAAAGTGCATTAGTGACTTATAACATGGGTAGATAAAGGCAGGTGGTGGTAAGCAACCATCAGGTGACCATTGCTTACTCCACAATATATGACAGCTAATGGTGAACCATCCCTCTGAGAGATCAGCCTGTGTTTCTGTTCAAATCTTTTATAGTGCAAAATTGCAGTCTGTGGAGCAGCCATTACTATCCCTGCTTAGTGAGTGAGAGCTGAGACCTGATGTAGTCCCAGGCAGTGCAGCAACAGTAGCTGTAGTGTTCAAAGTTTATAGTCTTGCTTCTTACCCAAGCTTGTTCCCAGAGTGAAGTGTGTGGTCCCCATGGTCATTTTTCTGTTGCACAGTCAGATTGACAGGTAAATCCCATAGTTGTGGCATAAAGTCAGATGGAACAGTGTGAAGAGAGTGAGACCCTCCCCAATGATGTCATGATCTGAAAGTGAGCTTTATGCTGGTGGACAGAGAAAAAGAGTTCCAGAAAGACCTGCATGCTCTGAGTCCCATTAATTGCCATTTCTTAATTGGTAGAATACAGTCTGGTAGACTGTGTGACTGCACTGCTGGGGAAAATGTTTACTTGCTTGCCATGCATTAATGTAACCACAGACAGAGAGACAGAGCAGCTAAGCCAGTGGAGGTATAGACATCGTGTCTGTACCACAAGAGGCAATTCCATATTTTGCACTTCAGAGCTACTGTGCTGTCTCAGAAGGCATATCATGCACAACAAATGTCAGAGAAAGCATAGCAACACTTTCCTTCTGACATCTGTATGTGAATGACAGCCATTTTGTTGGGGACTAGTTTTTTAGGCAGCAGAATACAGTAATTTGCTTGTCTGTTATAAAAGGATAAAAAACATGTATATTGCTTTCTCCTTGTTTTGTAGCGTACTCTCTGTTATAGTATTAGCTCATTAGGTGTGCTGTTATTGGGGATTAAGCAACACACTGGTGTTGTGAGGACACTTAGCCAGCAGCCCCGTGCTTCACAATGCACTTGGGGTATTGATTAATCCCTAATAACTGCACACACTGGAGTGGGTTACTTCCTACTAATAGAACTATGCCCTTGAGTGGGTTGTTTCAATCTTAAAATGTGTTTTAAGAAATGAAAAAAAATTAAAAACTGACTTCAGGGGCCCGATCTTCAAAAGCTTGCCCATGTGCAAAGCCTAGTTTTTCTGCACAAACCCAGATTTGCCCAGATGTCCATATTCCAAAGCCCTGTTATGTGCAAACAAGGTTTGTGTCCAGGAGATTTTCTGAGGTTGGCACAATACAAATGGAAAGTCATGGACCTGAAATCTGGTGAAGTCCTGTAATCACAGAGTGCAAGGTAATTTTGCATGGTCCCCTTGTATGGTGCAGATATACACAATTATCCCTGTTACTAATGATGCCATCCACCAGATCACAGACACAACTGAAGACACAGCCCCTTCCTGTTGTCAAATGGACCCCTCTATGATACCATCACTCACTGTGTCCACAGCATGGTCCTGCAGGTGCATATGGCAACCAGTGCATTTTGGGAGAGGGTGCACTTTTAGGTTTCTTCAGCTATTGTAGTTAATGTCAGTTATTGTTTGATATGCCATGCTAGGCCCTCAGCCTATCATACAGCACATGGCACACTGAACAATTACTGTGACTCACTGCAACATCAAAGTAAGCCTAAAAGTGCACAAAAAAATGGAATAAAAAAAATACAGAAAAAAGGGTAACACTTTAACAGTCACTGACAGCAATCATCCCAGTAAGGAAAAAACAGTATTTTTCTTCACTTGTACTGCCATGGAAGCCGTTTAAGGCATACCATGTAGCACATAGCCCAGTTACTGAGATACACTGCAACAGCAGCCAAATGAGCCTAAAACTGCACAAAAACAATGAACAGGGTTGATATTTTTGGTGACTGCAACCCAGTTACCATCAATTACAGAATTTTACATCCATTTTTGGTGTTTGTGCCCATTTAGGCTCATTTTACTGTTGCAGTGAATCTCAGTAATTGTTTAATGTGCCATGCTAGACTCTTGGCCTAACATGCAGCACATGGCACACCTAATGATCACAAAACATATTGCTGAAATGTAAATGGTTCTGTGCTGGCATTTGGGTGCTCAGTGTTGAGTCTGTGGGTGCAAAATGTTTTTTAAAAAAGTTGCCATCTTATAGACTCCAGCGGATCTGAGAAATTTGTGGATTACCCAACGCTTCATTTACTGCTGCTGTTATTTGCTTTTCTGCAGCTAAATGGCTTTGATACACTTGCACATAAAATAAATAAGTACTGTGAGTATGTTTGGAGTGCTGACCATTTTTCTGTTCTACAGAAGTGTTTTTACAAAAATAAATATGATATTAACCAGGATTTCTTTTTAAGTTTAGCAGATAAGCAGGTAGTTTAAAAGTAGTTCTGGTGTTCTGATGCCTCCCACACAATATAAGCCCCTAAAGAGTTCAGGTCTAAACAAACTGAGCACCTGCAGAGACCAGGTCCTATTCATTTACTCCCCAATACAACATGTATTTTATTTCTCATTTCAGAACTCTCCAAACTGTAGATACAGTATTCTGATGCCTAATACAAAATGAGCCCCAGCACTAACCAGGTCCAGTTGATATACTCCCCAAAACTGCAGTTTTTTTGCCCTGTACAGAACAAACTATTTGCAGCAGTAACATTAAAGGTGCCTCTGATACAGAATAGGATCACACTAAATGCCCCTCCCACAGGGACCAGGCCACACAGAATGATCGCCATGTAGAAACATGGTCTAGAATAGGTAAATATGTATAACCATCTAATCTAGGAAACCTGCAGTTGTTCAACTTTAAAATGATTTATAATCAACTTTCTCTGCCACTACCCCACCCTTCATACCCCAAGGTCAGCATCTTGGGACCATGAGGCAAGGTCTGACTACATGTCTCTGTGTTTCCCAAAAGCAAATGTGTACCTTTACAATCTGCAGTCATCTGACACACTGGGGAACAAAAGATCAGCTGAGATGCAGAGAGAATAGCCCACTGTATGCCTGTAACGTGCATAACTCCAAACTTCAGGAGGACAACATGTCTTGTCCAGAATCTAGGTGGCAGTACAAAGAATACAGATCCACCAGGTCCACAGCATTAAAGAGCCATGGGATGATGACTGAAGGTGTCAGCATGCATTTCTGGTTCTGAACATTCTGGGCCGGTGGAGGAACCAATAGTAACATGGGTAACAAAAGGACACGAAAATAACACGCCATGGAAAAAGGGAATTTTCTAAATAAATGAGTTATAACAAACTGCAAGGTTTTGGCAGCATGTCAGTAACAAAAGAAGGTCACCAGACACAATAATGCTTTTTAGACCACAGTTCATGCAAAATTAAAGGCACAGTCTGCTTAGGATGAGGTACTAGATGGACACTACATGTAATGAACATTACAGCTGTATAAAATGATTAAATAAAAGGCAAAAACTTTTATTCTGTACAGGAAGTTCTTCGGGGAGGCTTAAATGAAGTAATTAGATAACACATTAACAACAGTTGGGTTTCTAAGGCTCAATAAAGGGCTGTATTTAAATGCTTAAATTAGGAATGGAAGCAATGTCACAAAATGGAACCCTATTTGAAGGGGTAAATCAAAGTTTGTGATAAAACTGAAAGAGCACAGTGGAACCAAACTGGGTCATGTTATGTTTAATATCTCTCCTAATGTGGGACTACAAATTAGGTGTGTCATGTGAACCTTTTAACAATTCAGCAAAAAGTTATTGGGTGTCAATGTGCAGTAGGCATGAATCTCTCGAATACTGTATTCATGCCTATATATATATATATATATACAGTAATACCTATCCAGTAGGGCAGGTATAGGTAGGGTTGTGCAGCCACGTCTATGTTAAACCCCAAATTTTGCACTTTAATAACTTTGCAACAGTTTGCCCGATCTGCTTGAAATTGTGTATGCACGGTGTGGTACTATAGATCTCTGGATCTGGAAATATGTGTATTGGTCAGATGTTTGGTTGCAGAACTGCACAGCATTGAAAATTATGAAAATCCTCAACTTTTTGAATTCTTTCTCACCTCACAGCCCGAATGGTTTATCTAACTGATCTATGGGGACTGGGTCAAGGAAGTGTCTTTTAAAGATTTGGTGAAAACATATTAATCCATTCAGAAGTTATGAATGCTTAAAGTTTCCCATTATAGCCTTTGGGAAACAATATATGTTCAGCTCAAAAGCTTTTAAAACTTTCAAGAAAGCAAAAAGCTTCCAGGATATGCCAATTAGCTTTCAAACTGCTGCCATCTTGTGTTCCTGAGTTCTGAATAGGTAAACACAACTGACAGTGTTTACCTAGGGAGAAATAAAGAAACCATCTCCCAATGTCTTTTAGCTTGGATGCAGAATCCTGCATCAAAATTTGCAATGCAGGACCATGCATCAAACTTGTGTAGTCACTAATGATGGGGTGCCCAATCCCTAAATTGGTATGCCTCCCCCACCCTCCAGACAGTTAAGTGGCAAACTGGAAATCCACCCCAGTGTGCCCAGGTAATTTTTTTTACTTTTTTGTGTTTTCCGACACCAGGAATTCCTCTCCTGGCTTCAGGTGCCCCCAAGCAACTTTCTTTGTCAACAGGGATGCCCAATCCACCTGTTGGCAGCATGCATCCTCCCAGAAAGCTCACATGACACACTGGAAGCCCACCCAGTGTGCCAGTTTATTAATATTATCTTTCCGACACTGGGATGCCCTCCTCTGGATGTCGGATGCCCTCCCCACAAAGCCTGTTCTTTTATCCCAACATTGGGTGCCCAATCCTCAAGTCAGGTAGTGTTCCCCCACCCCTACTACTGTGGTGCACTGGGAGCCAACCCAGTGTGCAAAATCTTTTTCACAATACATTTATGCTGTAAAGAAAAATCCTACAAAGTCTTTTTAAAGCTACAAAAAGAAAACGGTCCTCATCATCTCCACAGTCCCCTTCCCATCCCACCTCCCTCTGCTGCACCCACCTCCCCACACCCTCACCCATACTTACCCTCTGGAGGTCAGGATCAGTGATCTTCTGGACTGGGGACACGTCTGCACTCTTCAAAGCTGAACTGCAATCTGAGGAATCAAGGTAAGCCATTTAATGAGAGTTTGTGGGAGGGGGGTTTCAACTTATGTTGATATCTCAGTCAAATTTAAGGAATTTTGGTCCCACATTTTCAACATGGGTTTTTTGGGACCCCACCTCGTGGAAACAGTCACTGTCATTTTGTTTCTTGGTCCCAAAAGGGGATTTCATGGTTGATGCATGTAATCTCCTTTCGGGATTGATTAATGAAATAACAGTGCCTGTGTTCATGAGGTGGGGTCCCAAAAAGCACATGTTAAAAATTTGGTACAAAAAAACCCCAAAATGACTGTGTTATGAGCATGCATTGCACAAGTTTGTACTCATGCTTGTAACTTCACCAATTTTTAATATTTACACTCCAGATTTTCAGCATTGCTATTTTTTCAGATGTCCTTATGAACAGTGCAGTTGTTATTTTTCCTCATGCCCAAAATGTTTTCACACCTGTGGCACACAATGGCGTAGTCACTGTGTGAAAGCAACTGGATGGATTAACAAAATCACAGTGCCACTGCTCATGAAGGAGGTTTCAAAAGCCCATGTTGAAAATCTGTTAAAAACTCAAAAAATGACTGCATTATGAATATGCATTGCGCTGTTCCTTCGCACGCTTGTAACTTTCGCCAATTTTTAATATTCTGACTAAAGATTTTCAACATTGCTATTTTTTCACACCTCCTTATGAACAGTACAGCTGCCATTTTTATATCCTTCTGGAAACATGTTTGCACATCTGCTGCAGAATGGCGTTGTCATTCCGTGAAATCAACTTTCAGGATGGATTAACAAAATTATAGTGCCAGTGTTCATGAGAGGAGTCCCAAAAACTCCATGTTGAAAATTTGGTTAAAAATTCAAAATCCACTGTGTTATGAATGCCTGTTGTACAATTTTCTTGCGAAATTACCCACAGGATAACATTGCGGCACCCAAGGCACATTTCAATGCCCATATCGTGAAAACAGCTTGATATATGGATTTCTTGCTACTTGAAGCTTAATTCACCTTTAAGTGGACTAAGCATGAATGGAGGTTTCAAATACATAAAAACTACCAAAGGGGAATTTTTTTCATAGCTGTTATGATTACTAAGATATTGGCAAATTAGTGTTACAAGGCTTCATTTTCATGTCTGTAAGGCTACGTTATGTCACCCTACTTATGTGCAAGTGGGAACACAGAGTCCAGAGGCCTTGCACACTCACATTTGCTTTACCATTATGCAAAACATTTCAGTGTTAGAGTGCAGGGTCTGGAGGCCCGTTCCACAACCACATACCAGTTACATTACACTACTTTTACAGTGGAACTGGTGTAAATTTTTCCAGTAAACCAGCAAAAGGCATCTACAGAAAACATTATTGAGTTATCAGCATCCATGCCACCTTTCAGCAGTAGTATCTTGAAAGTGGGTGAGGAAAGTACCAGTAGTGTGCAACACTACCTTTAGTTCCATGAAAGTACCAATCATGTTGCAACACTACCTTTAGTTTTATGGGCAGTACCAGTAGTGTTGTGACACTACATTTAGTTTCACAAAGTAGTAGTAGCATTGCAACACTACCTTTAGTTTTGCAAAAACATCAGTAGTGTTGCAACACTACCTTTCATTTCATTAAATGTACCAGTAGTGTTGTGACACTACCTTTAGTTTTGTGAAAGTACCAGTAGAGTTGTGACATTACTTTTAGTTTTGTGAAAGTACCCTACATTGACCTATGGGACTTTTGTGAAAGTTGCAGAATTTCATGGAATTATAGCCCCAATGTGCCAGTTTCTTTGCCATTTCATAGCAAAAAAAATGGTTACAGCTTTTTTGACTAAAATTTATAGTGTAGCAGAACCTGGCCACACAGATATGGTTTTTGGAGGTTTTGTCACAAATTGATGATGGTTCCACAGTTACAGTACTCCAAAATTGCCAAATTTTCCATCGGATAACACTGCACCTTTTGGCACCCATATCTCAAAAATTTTTAAAAATACACATTTTTCACTGTGCTGACCTTAGTACATGTTTAGGTGGACTAAGCACTCATGAGGTTTTGAAGACATGATTACAACTGCAGTGGGATTTTTCCTTAGTTGCTACGGTTACTAAGAGATTGTCAAATTAGTGTTGCAAGGGTTCCTTTCATAACTTTTGGGTGTGGTATGTCTCCCTACTTATGTAAGTTGGAGCACAGGACCCAGAGGGTCTGCACTCCCATATATACAGATCATGAATATCAGTGTGCAGAAATGGGTAGTGTCAGGGAGCGAGGCCCAGAGGGCCCACACCCCATAACAGCATACCAGTTACATTACACTTTCTCAAATAGAAGGGAAATTCATTGCAAAAAACTTTGTTAATGCACCAGTTAGGGTTGATAGTACATTGACAAAAGTGTTGAAATTCAGTGTTAGGGTTACCAAGCCCTACCACCTCATCCCCCCCATCCTCCTCACACCAACAGGCATCGGGGTGTGCATTTGGGTCATCAGCCCTAACTCTCATCCCATTCTCCTATACTGCACCTCCTCAGCTTGTTTACACATGGAAGGGGTTGAGAGTTCAGCCCATTGACCCAAGTGAATAATTCGATGCCTGTTGCGTGAGGAGGGTTGGGGAGTGGGGATAGGGTGGTAGGGCATGCTAACATTAACTCCAAATTTCCAAACTTTTGTTGGTGTACTATCAACCCTAACTGATGCATTAATGAAGTTTTTTGCAATGACTACATATGTATTTTTTTAAACTGTCCCAGAACATGCACGTTTTCAGGGCATCTGCATGTGAGACAATCTTTACAGAATGAGTATCTCATGCACAGGGGAAAGGAGTGCTCCAACTGATTGGGAGTGCTTCCATGATCTATAATGCAGCAGTAAAGCTTGAAATTATCCTGCATCAACTAAAGATGATATGATGTGGTTGAGTGATTTTTTTTAACTTATGAACATATTACAGATCACCATAGGTTTAAAAATAGGTAATAACAGGAGATTTTAAACAACTGTTATATCTACCTAGAACAGTAAAATAACAGCCATTTTATAGAGTCAAACAGTGCAAAAAGTATACAATACTGGGAATTAGACCAGGAAAATGCAGCAGGCTTAAGCTATTCTGCAAAAGTCTCTAAAATGCCATCATGCCCATTGTAATATATTGGTATAGGCATTTGTATTGTCCTGTCAATATCAAGAACAGTTAAATATAGAAACCCCAGTCAAAAGCATAATCTATGTATGATAGTCCCTGAAAGAACAGTCTAATGATAAATATCCAACATTCAAATATAAAAGTACCACAATAAAACTTTGGAAGTTAAACATCAACAACATATTCTATGGCACAAGCCCCCCCCCCAAGGCTAACAGATTTATAGTACTAAGTTCCTGTCATGATCTACTTGCATCCTAAATAAAAAAGGGTCTTCAAGGTTCTCTTGCTTCACCCTCCCACCATCTCCCCCTAAATGGTTGGGTCATATTCCACCCTGCATCTTAGAGCATGCCTCTTGTTGCTAACAAGGATGCCAGTGTTCCAAAGACTGTTCTGTTTCTAGTCGAATGAGTTGGTGAGTGTTTTTCTTTCTGCTCATTTTTTGTTTCTATAAACTAAGCTGCTGTATCTAAATGTAAGCAGTGCATACTCAGAATGCCCCTGTTTTTGCTGATCTTTTGAATACTCCCTGAAGAACATCAAGCTGTGCTGGCTTTGCTACCCTGTCACATGGTGGAATTCCTCAAGGGAAAGGGATTGCAGGATGGGAGGAAGCATAGCTTTTTATCTGTTAATGTAGCTTTTTGCTCCCCTGCCACTCCCTCACCTAACTTTGGGCTCCATTGACAGGCCACCTCCCCAGACCAGTTTGCCACTCCCCCATTCCAGCAGGAGGGAACCCACATAGTGCATGGCCCAAGACTGCCAGGGCCATTATGATCGGCATAAAGGAGACATTGTTTTCTTATGTTTTTCTTCCTCCACTTTCCCCAGGCATCTTGTTGCAGGCCGTGTTTCCCCACAGACGATCCCTCATGTGCACATAGTGACACCCTGTGGCTCAGACAAGCTCTCTTAGCCCACTACAGGGGTAACTGTGATTGTGCAACAAGGACACCATCCTCCCCTGGCTAGAGAGCTATGCTAGCTCCTCTGGCCACCTGACCTGATTCTCAGGTTCACCTACAAACCTGGATTTTGCGCATGAGTATGTATAGCTAATGGGCCATCAGGTGGGCCCCCATAGAAGCAAGGTTTGTAAAGGGGATGATCCTGCCAAACAAAGCTCACTGAGTTTTTTAGTATGGTAACCAAGACTGTCTAGTGGTCAGGCTGTGTACTGTAACATGTACTTCAGCAAGGCCTTCACTCAGTTCAACATGGAGGCTGGTGAAGCAACTGAAAAGCATGGGAGTGGGGGACAGTTTAGTTAAAAGGATCAGGAACTGGTTAGGTGAGCTGACTCAGAAGGTGGTGGTGAACAGGAGCCACTTGGAGGTCAAGAAGGTTACAAGCTGGTGCCTCAGAGATTGGGCCTTGGACTTCAGTGCATACATCTGTGATGAAGGAGTTGAAATTCAGGGTAAGATTAGCATGTTTGTAGATGATACACACATATGCGAGAGAATCAACACACAGGAAAGAAGTGCTAAGGATTGATCTAGCAAAGCTTGAGATGTGGTCTGGGACCTTGCAATTCAAATTCAATGTGAAGAAATGCATGTACATTGGAAACATGAACCCAAGGATGGAGAATTTGATTGGGGAGGTCAAACTGGACTACCGAGAAGAGGGACCTAGGCATCATCATTAGTGATAGTTTCAAGAAAGCAGCCTAGTATATAAGGGCATATGTGAAGGCCAACCAGATTCTGTACAGGCAGAGGCATCACCAGCTGGAGGAAAGAGGGATCCTACCCTTGCATGGGCTCTCAGTGAAGCTGCACTTTGAGTACTGTGCAGTTTTGGAGCACCTACATCTGAAAAGACCATGATAACTTAGAGAGGGTCTGAGAAGGCCACTAAAATAGTGTGGGCTTGTCCTTGCAAAATGTCTCTGTGCTTCAGACAGAGGATCCAAGAGGTTTCCAAAACATGCTAACACTTTTTTTTAAATAAAAGTGGCATTAGACACCTAGTTGGTTTTCCAGGAAGGTAAGGGAAGCAGTTTGGGCCAAATAATCAGCCTTCTGAAGGTATAAGGTCAATCAGGCAGAAGAAAATAGGGAGCTCTACATTAGCAAATTGAGAAATGATGGAAATATAGTGAAAAGGGCAAGAGCAGAGCTCAGAAAAGCAGAAGAAGAAAATGACAAGACCTTTTTATGTATATCAGGGAGAGAAGGAAAACAAGGGGCATCGAAAGCTTGAAGAAGGGGAGATATGGATGAATGAAGATACCAAAAAGCAGGCATCTTAAATATTTTTGCTCAAGGTTGAAAAAGGAGGGCCACTGCCAGAAGGCAGCATTAAAATTGGGAGAAAGACATGGACAGTGATGGGGACAGTCTCTGAGGACACAATACTCAAAATCCTGAGGTGGTTAAAGGGCAGAGTTACAGGACATGATGGATTGCATACTGGAGTGCTCATGGAGGTGGGGGAGACTCTGGCCACACCCTTGGCAACCCTGTTTAACTGCATGCAAGACACAGACTTGGTCCCAATTAGAGATGTGTGAAATTTAATTGTGATGGGAGAGTTGCCGCGAAGTGACTGAAATTCACATTCACGGACTTTGGCCAAGTTTCTATTGCCCTCAACAACTCTATTGTTACCAAAAATTCCTGGGTTTTTACTGTGAAGTACAAAATATGAAGGCAAATTATGCCCTTTGTAGGCTACATTCCACCATTTGCAGGAGAATTCGGCCATTTGTAGGTGAAATTCCATATATCAGAGGTAAATCCTACACTTCATGAATTGTGCAAGCTTTATGGATTAATTCATGGAGCACATTTCATCAGATTCACATATCTCTAGTCCCCATGCCTTGAGGGGTGGCTGATGTTGCCCCTCTGCATAAGAATGGGGATAGAGGAGGTACAGGCAAATACAGACCTAGTCAGCCTGATCTCAGTCATAGGAGTGTTGCTGGAAACTATGATGAAGATGCAGTCGGTAGACTTTCTAGATAATCATGGTCTCTAGGACAGTAAACAGCATGGCTCTGTGACTTGGTATGGCCTGCCAAATGAACCTCATCGAATTCTTCAACAAAGTGTCTCAGGCAATAGACAAGAGCCAGGTGGTAGATGTGCTGTACCTGGACTTTAGCAAAGACCTCTAAACTCTGTGTTCCATGGATGTCTTGTGAAGAAGTTGGGTGACTCGGGGCTGGAGAAAACTTAACTGGACAATGGTTCAGCTGCACACTGGAAGACCGGAACAAACTAAAGTCAGCACACAAAAAAAGTTTACAGTGCAGTTAACATTGTTTCCCCAGTGGCACACAACAACCATTCAATATGGTGCAAGACTAAATGCCAGTCACTAAGTGGAAGTCAAACTAACCAAGTACTTCATCTAAACAGGCTTTGTCAGAAGCAAAGACTCACTATCCAAGTCTAATAGTCATAATCCAATCACTAAATCTGTGTCACTGGATGAACAGATTGTAGGATTCAGGAATACAGTAGTATAGAGGCTAATGTAGCCGTCTTTCAGAAGAGACGTTAAACTGAGGTCCCATCTGCCTGGATTAGTGGTAGTTCAGGTGGATGCTAAAACTGAATAAAATGTATTTATTTCTTATAATAGATATTGAAGCCCCGTGAACAAGCTCATAGGAGCGAAATGTAGGGGTGAAGTTTATGAAAGTAATAAAATAATTTTTTGTGGAGAAAAAGGACTCCATCTGTTTCTATTTCAATAAAATTTGTGAACACCACAGGAGTCCGAAGAACAGCTTCACCATTACTCAGAATTTCATTGTTTTGGATGCTAAAGATCCCATGGTACTTATTAAAAAAGAGTAGGGGAATTTTTTTTTTATTTGAAGAAAAAAACATTACATCAGTTTTGAAACATAAGAAAGAAAACTCACAAATGAAACAAAAGTATAAATGGAAAATTAAGGCTACAGTCATAAAAAAACATAAACCATAAACAATCAAACCTTCACACAAAATCATCACTAGTAATAATCCATGAAAAGAAATCAATTCAACCAATAAATATGTTGCCACAACATAGAAAATTCCCCTCTATCAAATTGTGCATTCTCTTTCTATTTCAATTGTTTTAAAGCTGCTTCAAGTCTGATTCACAATAATAGAATTAGGAGTATTAATATGTTGTAATGAATATTTGCACCGGGCTTGCCATAAAAAATACTTAATGCAAGAAAAAATCATATTTAATGTACTAGGGTGATATTGTTTATAAAAACCCAAATATTCCCCTAGTAGCACTCATAGGAAATATGTGCTACAGGACCCTACTGCCAACGAGCAGCCAAATCTGTCCAAAAACTAGTTGCAAAAAAACAGGAAATATAGAAATGCTCTAATGTTTCCTCCTGTCCCCCACATTCAGGCCTCAAACATCGTCTCTCAGTAAGCGGTTTGTGCTTCCAATTCCCTTTAACCCCTAATTTCCCATGCATACTCAACCACTGTATATCCCACTTATGAACTGGCATTCTCTTATCTGTTAAAATAAGTAACGCATTTCTTAATTTTGTAGGGAGGCATCTAGGAAAATCCACTTGTAAAGCGTAATTCTGTTCCATAATCTTAGCATATAAAGCCTTCCTATTCAATGTTGAAATATCTGATTTCAAAAGTTTTCACATCCTTAATTTCTTTAAAGAAGATTTAGCAAATTCTGGAGCATGGAGTGAAGCATGTTATCAAGGTAAAGGATCAGTCCAATGATCCAAGTAGGGAAAAAAAAAGGGCATCGGTCCAAGAGTCCCACAAACCTCGAGACTGTCCTACTGAACCAAATGTAAAAAAAAGAGAGAAATGAATAAAAAAAATAATGGATTGTTGATACCCAGATCTCCCTTGTTAATAGGAAGATATGTAAAACTTTTAATAGGATTTAATTGGTTCCCAAATTAACTGAAAAAACAGTTAAACAAATGAGTCTCTAAACTCATGGAATCGGTATATGTGTGAAATATAAACAAAATGGGAAGAAGAAATTTTAACTATCATAGCCCTTTTTTTCTTTCCCATGGACCATGATTTCCATTGTGCAACTCGAGCTTCACCAATCTTAGGTTTATCTTCCCAATTTATTGCTGTTAGGTCCCCATCACCAAAATAGACACCCAAGATTCTAGTAGGTTGAACAGATACCAAAATGTGCCCAATATTTGAAACAGGTATACCCGTATTAATCCCCAATTGAATTACATAACTTTTTTTATAATTTATGTCTGCTCCCGTTAAAGCCTTAAAATTCTCACACACCCATAAGGCAGCTTCCCCCAAGTTTACATCCTTAACAAACAGACAGATGTCATCCATATAAGCAAATATTTTCTGTAAATCAAGAGCTGGATTAGGTGAGAGACCAGCAATGGTATGATCATTTAATATTGCTCATATAAGTGGGTCTAAGGAGAAAGTATATAATAAAGGACTGAGCAGACAACCGTGCCTAACTCCCCATTTAACAACTACAGGGTCCCCCAACAAACCATGAATAGAGGGAACAGCTACAGAATTCTTATAAAACAACTTAATCCAACTAGTCAAACATGAAGGAATACCATATTCTTGTAAAACTCTGAATAAAAAAGCATGATACACATTATCAAATGCTTTATATTGATCCAGTGAAATAAAAAAAAAACTTTTAATTTCTGTTGTGCACTAAATTCACAAATATCCCTCAAAAACCTCAAATTTTGTTGAATGTTATGGTGAGGAATGGAACAAGATTGAGAAGGATGTATCAAATAGACTGCCACTTTTTGCAATCTTTTACATAAAATTTGGGATAGAATTTTATAATCCGTATTTAGTAGGCTAATTGGTCTCCAATTCTGAATATTCTGTTTATCACCTTTTTGTGTAAAAAAATAATAAAAGCACTTGTAAAGGTTTACACAGAAGTATCTTCCAGGAGTATGGAATTGAATACCTCTAGCAAAATTTCTGCCAAAACACGTAAAAAAAACAGTAGAATTCATTAGTTAGACCATCCTCACCTGGGGAAACTCCTGGTCTAAGAGTCGAAATAACCTGTTGGACTTCAGATAATAAAATAGGACCTCCAATATCTTGAGCAACAACTGAAGACAAAGTAGGAATAACATATGACACCAAAGATTCCCAACTAGTTTTATGTTCATACCCATTCCCTAGGGTATTTTGAACCAACTTTGAGATAATGTCTAGCATTTCAACATCTGATTTCCTAAGAACCCCTTCAGAATCGTACAGACCAGTCATAACTTTATGCTCCATTTTAAATTTACAAGCCTCAAAAGGGTCTGAAAAAGGTTGAGAGACTGTTCCAAATTTAAATTCAGCAAATAGAGAAGATGCTCTGTTGTACTGATAATTTCTCATTTGACGTTTTAAATCATCAATCTGAAGCTTAATTCTAACATCCGAGAAATTAGGTAGGGACATTAATTTATAAAACTGGTCTCTAAGATTCAAATAACTAATATATTCCATATTTCCTTTTTTTCTTCCTAAAGAAATAAATAGCTGCTTTTAATCTACCTTGGTGTCTTGCCACCATATCAACCAGGAATCATAAAAATCAATAACAGATTTCCTATACTGAAACAGAAAAGAAATATGATGCACAATTTCCTACTGATCCAAGATGGAAGAATTAAGCTTCCAACATCTAAGAACAGAAGGAAAACTGGGAGGGACAGACTGTAGATGAACATCACACTGAAAAATAAAATGATCAGAAAATTCACAATATATTAATTTACAATTATCAGCAGTCAAAATTTTAAAATTATGAAAAAATTATCAATGCATGTGAAAAAGGCACTCCTCCTATAAGCAAAACCCCATCAGAGTGAAATGTCCTACAAATGTCATAAATATTAGCTATAGTTAAAATGTTATGCAAAACATGAGAATCACAATAACTTTTTGTTGAATGGAATCCATAATTTTAATATCTAAACTACAATTCGTGTCTCCTCCCCACAGTATTATTTTTCTTTTGTAAACAAATAAGGTTTAATACTATTAAATACTTGTATTCTTAAGCTTTTAGTCTGGGGAGCATAGGTATTAATAAGACGTAAACAAAAACCGTAAAAAATACAATCTAATATCAAAACTCTACCAGGTAAAATATCCACCAATCGCTGAACTTGTACATGAGGGGAGCAAAAAAGAATACCTATGCCATCTGCAGCATCTTCTCCGAAAGACCAGAAAGATTGGCCCCAGGTCCAAAGAGATTTTGCCTGTGAGATATCAGAAAGGGAAGAAATCTGGTTTCCTGTAAAAAAAGAAACTCAAAAGCAAAATGTTTAAAGAAACCCAGAAGTGCAACCCTTTTCTTTAAGATTTTAATGCTGCAGGTATTAAAGGTAACCAAATGTAGAGATGTCATAAACTGTAAAGAAAAGGTAGAAAAAGCAATCTCAACCTATTTCTTTATCCTTTTCCTCTTCCTACCAGTCTTTTTCATTTCACTAATTGGACGATTGGAAATGTCTTCACTTATATCAGATACAACACCAGACACAGAGGAAATATTTGATTCAGAGGCCCTCCATATCTTGAAGGGTTTGAAAAGAATTCAAAGTAGGTATGGGAAGACTAGGGCCCTTAGGCCTCCTGGAGGATCTTGTAACCCTTTAGCTAAAGTGAAATCACCTTCTGTCGGGGGGCATGGGGAATTTTCCTGTCCAGTCTTGGAGGTAGTGGGGGTTCCTCAGGGACTACTGTAATAGTCTGGGAAGTAAGTTCACAGCCTGCTCTGTTGTCAAGGATTCAGAGGATGGCTGTGAGGTTTCTGTATTTGGGTTTTTCTGTGGGCTTGTTCTGGCCGGTAGGCCTACAATGTTCCAGAGCATTATTTATCAAATCCTCCTGATTCAGGCCTCCTGTCTGTTCTGACCCACCCAAGGGCACTGATGGTAAGCGTGGCCTCATTTCATCACAGAGATTGCATTTAAAACAGATTTCTGCAAACAGAACTATCATGATCGCAATCCCACACAACACAACAAAGCACCCTATCACAGGTACTACTGAGGTGTCGAGGGCTACCACACTGTAGCAGGCCCTTGGCTGTCCTGGATAGAAGACAACTCCTCTATCCTTTCCCCAAAACAACTGTTAGGAATATGAGAACATCAGAACCAAGCATATAAAGTTTTACTTTAAACCTCCAGGCCCTGCCCAAATCCCTTCTGCATCGATAATAGCTTCAGGTAAACCTAAAACTTGGCATTTTTTCTCCAACCTAAACAAAACATCACCCACATTCACCCCCTCATTCCTAAATAATATATTTACAGTTTTATACAGTGGTTTAGTGAGGGGTTTAGCCCAGAAAGAAGTCCATAACGGTAAAGATTTAAAGGCCTCATATTTTTTCCAAAAATGTCCAGGCTAGAAAATGTTCGAAAACTGATATCAAACATATCTTCACCACGAACATTTATTGAAGCATGAATGTCTGATGCTACAAAGGTCGTAGAATCCATCAACAAAGTTCTGACTACATAATGTCTAACAGAGTGTTCTTGTAACCTACCACGGTATCAAAGGCGAACCGCATTCCGCCTAGGAGCCTGTTCCACTTTGTAATGTTTAAAAAAAAAACAGAATATCTAGGTCTGGCTCATTGTTTATCATGATCTGGAGAAGGAGGAGTATGCTATCATTAGTTGGCTCTCAGGAATATCAGTAGTATGCACAACAGTACATGTCTCCTCTGGTGGCTGCAGGACTGAATGAGACTGGGGTTTAGAAGAATCAGTTTCTTATTATCAGCAAAAATATTAGGCTCTTGGCTAAACTTCTCACCTGAAGTGAAAGAGACCCATTTTGGGTCAGGAATCCAATTCTCTGCTTCAGTCTGCATCCAGCCCACCTGTTGTAATGCAGTTTCCTTAGACCAGTCCGTTTTAGATGAAGAAACCTTGGATGCTACAAGATTAAAAGACTTCCGCATTTTTTCAGACACAGTCACACCAACGTCAGCCGAAAACTGCTGAGGTGCAACTTGCAGACTGTCAGCTCTAGCTGTAGAAGCTGTCAGCAAAGCTCCCGAATCTCTTGTTATCTCTGTACGGGTCAAAGAAATATCCTGGTCCATAGCTCGCAGTATTGTAACCACAACTCACTCTTCGAAAACAGCTTTTCCCTGTATAGGCACCACAACCTGTGAACTTGTACCTTTAGAAGAAGAGGGAAACTCTGCTACTGGAACTGCATCCAGCAAATTGGTCAGAAGTTTTTACACATCGACATCCCCAGATACAACACTTGCCAGAGTCGGGGATAAAACTTCTGGCTGCAGCACAGATCCATCCATTGCACTCTCCATCCTGACGCCAACTGCTGACCTGCAAAGCAGTGCAGCAATTTTCTCTACCAACCAGTAGGGGAATTTCCCCGGTGTCCTGGCCAAATTTCTCCCATTCACTAAAAATACCACCAACAACCTTGTTAAATTTCGGTTGCTTACCATCTAAATCCCTTCTCCCACCCCCAGTCACCCCTGAAAAAGGGACTTCTAGGCCCAGTGGGCTTACCGGGTCAACAAAATTCAATAAATAAAATAAATAAATAAATGTATAGTCTTCTATCCACAATAAGCATGGGCAGTCATTGAGAGGTTGTCAGTAGCGACTGTTTAAATCTTGAGAAAGAAGCTTGAGAGATTTTGCTCGCCATGGCAACCTCAAGACGGTGACCCCCACTTTTCATGGTTAGTGGACCAGACATTTTCTTTTATAGTGTGTGGTCTGCTATTGCATGAAAATCGAGTAATATCAGAGCCTATGTGAAATACTGGCTCCTTACTTTTACATTTTTTTCCTGTTCGATGCTCTCCTCTGGTCTACCTCTCACCACTGTAGCCACTTCAGAAAAGGGGGAAGTCTGCATATCGTGCATGTGCTACCACATTTTAAGCTGTTATGCTGCACTAGCTATGTAACTAACAAACTAGCTGACGTAGCTAGTGCACCATAACAAAGTTTTTGAAGGGATGGATTTCCATCCCTTACAATGTTCCACCATACATTACGTGTATGTTAATTATCCTTTCTGATAAGAACATAGCCACTACCCATAACTGGACTATCTTTTCTACTTTCTCTCTATAGATAATTCTTAAAGAAGAACTATGTTTAAAACGTTGATTCTAACTCCGTTTACTATTTTTCATTGTGCATTTAATATTACCTTTTTGTTCTGTTTTCAGCACACACTAATGAAGCACCTTGGTTTTTGTTTTTCTTTTTTGTTCTTACGGTATCTCTATTTGTAAGGCTTTTGAAGAAATGTATTTTGTAGCCTGGCATGCTTATTCACTTGTTCTGACATATAAAGAAATACATTCCATTGCCTTAAGAAATAAAAAAGGAGAGTAAGATCACAGTGGAGTTGGTGGGGGCAACTTTGGCAGGGGAATTCAAAAATGCATGGGATAGGCATAAGGGAACCCTAGTGATAGAAAAGAGATCCAAGCTGGAGATCAAGTAGGGTCTGTGGTTTCTGCAGCAGGTAGAAACAAACTCTAGCCAGAGACAATACGGCTTTTGAGCTTGCAAAGCCCCAGAGATCAAGAGTCGCTGAGTGCCATCTCGAAGATGGCGGTGGCGCAACTGTGCATATGTGGCATTCGCATGCGTAATTGTAGTGAATGCTATTCTGCCATTCCCAAGATGGCAGCACCAGAGAACTGTGATGCACGCCATTGGACTTTCAGAAGGATACTTTCAAAAGTCCAATGGAAGCATGCCATGGTCAGCCATTTTTAAGCTACCAAATGCAAAACGGCTGTAGGCTCTGTCTACAGCCGTAAAAATGGGCAGAATGGGTGAACTTAGTGGTCCTTATCTGCCATCAGTTTCTATGTTTCTATATTCTTAGTTTTCATGCTTCACTCCAGCTCTCAGGGCTACTCAGCCTACTGTCTCCATGGCTAGTCATCTTTCTTGCTTTTCAAATAAAAATTCCTTCTAGACTTCCCTTCCTTATTTGGAGTTGCCATGCTATGCTTCAGCACAATGTCTGAGTAGGCAAGTGTGAGAGCCACAGTATATTTCTGTTGCTCTATCCACTGAGCTCAGGAGTCTATACTTCATCAACTCAACTGATTGTCTGCCCAGGCAACCTGATTCCATAAAATATTAAACCTCTACTGTCTGGGGAAAGAAATATCTGAATCCATTACTAAACTCAAGCTTCCCAAACACTGATGCTGTTCCTCATGCCTGTTCAACAAATTGCTGTTTATAATGCTGGACCTTTTTAGAAGAACACTAGTGACTGATGCTTCATACCATGCCAGGTTTATCTGCATGAGCAGGAATTACATGGCAGCAGGACTTGTTCTTTTTGTGGATCCTTATGTCTGGAACTTTTTATACTAGAACTCTGCATAGTTGGCTGTTTGGCTTGTTCTGGTTATGCCTGGGTAAAGCTACAATAATGCTAAAAGCTCCAGCCTACTTCACTGCCCTTCCTGCTTGGTTTCAGACAGGGAGTGCAACAACTTTAGGATCTTTTGTTGATATGTGCAGGCTGGCAGCCCCTGTTATTGCACCCACTCCACACTGAGGCTCACAACACCTTTGTTCTGGGAGCATCCATTTCTTGTTACTAATAAATCTTACTGATGTCCCAAGTCATTCTAATGCTTCTGGATATCGAACAATGCTTCTGGTTCATGTTTTCTTGGGTTAGTACATAAAGCCAGTGAAAGACCAGGACTGAGCAATTGTCCTGCCAACAGCACTCTATGTTCTGCAGTAGCGTTAGTCAGAAAAGTCCCACTTGTCTGCCCATCAAGCATTTGGAGAGTCAGATGGCATTTTGAGAGAGCAGCAGAGCGGGTCTTGTCTCAAATCATGAAACTAATGTTAGTGCATGCGGTTGTATGGGGGTTTGTTTGCTTAAGGCTTGAAGAATAATTTTACCATCCAGTTTTATGAATTAATCTGAATATCATGACCATTTTATTTAGATGAGTGTGTAGGAAAACTGCAGTTTAACACTGAGGAAAAACATGGTGGCATTTTGTAACTGTAAAATTCTATTATGAGGAAGCATTTACTGTTGGTTGACATTCTGTTTGCCTCTGAAACTGAACGTCACTTATAGTGCATTCAGATTTCTTACTGCACTATAAGGAACCAATCAAAATGTTTACTTGTACTATCCAATATTATAACATACCATACTATACTGTACCACACTGTATCACACTGTACTGTACCATACCATACAGCATGCATCTTTTAGGATGCAAATGATACCCACAAGGATGAAGCACTCTGCAATGAGATTTCACAGTTTCCTGTATAAAAAATTGGAGTAATTTCCATTGGATTACATTGGCTCCTGCAGTATCCTGCAAGATATCACTGTCTAAAACTATGGTACTGTGCTTCATCCTGGAGGATGGCACTGTAAGTTGTTGAAATAAAAATCTAAAAAAAAGGTGACTACTGCTTAGATTTGTCACAGACATGGATGAACATTTGTACCTTGTGCTTTGTCCTAAAGCAGTTACAAGTTTCACATCATCAGGGAACCTATTACAGAGGTTAGACTGCATTACTTGTAAACTGCCAGAAAACTGAGTTTTTAGACTTTGTGAATTGTGACCTTCAGGAACGTATATGATACTTTGATGAGTAATGTTCTATTTAGCACTGTTAAGGTTTCTGCTGGGAATTCAGCAGCACTAAAGCATATTTTCCTTTGGGGTTGTGCCACCATTTGATTCAAATCTCAAAGGGAAACACAATTCAGCTCTATTTTTACATTTCATCCCAGTTCAGCCATTGACCTAAGTGAATGATTGTTTAGAGGTTGTCCTTGAAGATGTACTGTTCTGGAAGCTGAGAACATTCTTCAGTAAGACTGCTGCTGAATATTCCAGGTGAATAGCTTGTTCTAACTGGTTCATTTTCTTCTAGGTAGCTTTCAAAGCCATTCTGCAATATTATGGCCCTGTTTTATTTCTGTTTGACAGCCATGCTATAAATTTGATTCAGGTTATGATGGATATTATGACATTTCCTGTTCAACAATTTATTTTATTTCTGTTTGTCTTATGTTTGAGCTTAACACAGCTGTTATCACTGCAGTAACTGGATGTATATAAGTCTATCGCTGAAAACTATTTACTAATACTAAATACTAAACGAAGAATCAGACGTGCAATGCTCTGCTGCGAGTGGGCATTTTCCCCAGTAAAATTCTACTCCTTTGTTTAAATTGTTCCTGAAGTGAAAGGCAATGTGAGTAATAAATAATGCAGTATCAGTAAGTGACATCTGATAAAACAGAATTTTAATGTGGACCTACTCTGTACCTCCTCTACAGAAGGTATGACTCAGCCTACTTTCTTGTTAGGGATAAGGATTTTTTTTCCCTTTGCTTATTGATTTTCACCAAAAGGGCTCTTGATGGTGCTTTCTTCTGTGAAGAAGACCATGGATCTATTCACAAACTGCTCTAACTTACATGTGACTAGCACCGAGTCAGTCCGGACTGCTCCACTTCCTCCATCAGAAGGCAGTCTGGCCTGGTGGTTTAGAGTTCAGAGCTGTAAGGGATGGTCCGACTGTACAACAGTAGTGGTACTTCTGCTCACTACTTCATGACTCAGGTCTGGGAATTGGCTTTCATTGCTGAGAGTCCCACTGAACAGTGTTCCTCCTTCTGGGGGGGGTCCTTTTCTGTTTGTCTGCCACCTAGTGGAGGTCAGGTGGCAGCACAGAGGGGGAACACTTTAGGGGAGGATCTCCCACTGGATAATGGCAGTACATGCTAGCATTATGGCACACCAGCACCCCTGGGAAGAAGATAGTAGAAACCCTGCTGCCAGGTGAAATGTGCTCACTCTACACAGAGTAGCAGAAGCCTTAGAAAAGGAGTTATAAGGCCAGGCCAGTGGCATGGAGGGCTGAGGTGCTAGCACCTTGCCTCCTGCCACACCAGTGACCCATGTTCAGTGATGAGCATGGGTTGCTGGAGGTCGGCCGTGGGGGAAGTTGGGTGAGGACTGAGCAGCTGCTTGGCAGCTCTCCTCACCCAGATAGGTTGAGGTTGGCTCTTGTGGCCTTTAACCACCACCATGTGGAGGTGTGGTGGTGGTGTAGGCATCAGAGGGGAGCCAGATGCTAGACCAGAGCTAGGAGGAGTGGAATCATTCGGGCTAAGGTGTGTATGCATGCCTCCACAAGCATACCTGACCTTTTCTGGGGCTCTGGGGTTAAACGGGGAGAAAAGTGGAAAAACTGGGCATTGGGGCTTGATGAAGCCCCCCAGCTAGCAGTGATGGTCTGCCCAAGATTGGAGGTGGTGTGCCTTGGGATGGCATCGATCCAGAATGGTACAGGCTGATACAGCCACCCAGCCTGCCAGGGGAGAATAAAGGAAAATATGGAAAAAAGAAAAGAAGGTTATGTAGGCTGAAATGAGCAGTAATGAATATAACTGAAAGAAATTATAGCTATGTAAGTGTGTGAATGATTAAGAAAGTAAGAATAGAAGTTGATGGTTAGCTAAATGATAGGCCCAGATTCCCTGAGGAAGCCTTAAAGGTGAAACATTGGTTTAAGGGGCTGTGCAAGAAATTAATAAAAGAAAATTACACTGAAGATTTTTTTGACTGTGTGGCTAGTGAACTTTTTTGTTTCTTGGATTCCAACCCCAGCAGGCCCCATACCAGTGACCAGGTACCAGCTACCACACACACTGGATCCTGACCCTGTCAGGGAAGTGCCACCTCCTGGGACTACCCCATGATAGGCATGTCATGGGGGAACTGCAGAGGTTGGAGTAAGTACAAGGGGAAGGCAAGTGTTGGGGCTGACCACATGGGGGAGTAAGTTGGCAGAAGAGATAAACACGGGATAGAAAAAGTGCAGAGTATGGCCAGGAGACCTGGGTTTGAATCTGACACATGACATTTACTATATGACCCTGAGCAAGCCCATTAACATCCCTGCACATCACCTCTCTGTATTCTCTCTCTCTCTCTCTCATCTAGCTCTGTGTTCTTTGACTCTCACTGTGCACTAAAATGGAAGCAACATTCTCTCCCCCTTCTCTCACCCCCTAGAATGCAAAATGCTTTGGGATACAGTTCGTTTGAAATGTGCTATTTAAAACCAAACTCTTGTACTTTCTGTCCATGCTTCTCCTTGTCACCCTTTTGCGTGGGAGCAGAGCTCTGTGTGGGGTAGGCAATTATTGGGGGAGGCCAAGCTTGACACCAGAATTACCAGTGATGGAAAGATGGACAGAAATAAATAGCTGTGGGCTACCTGATGGCTGATGTGATTAACACAGGTTCAGCATCAAGCTTGGATGCTGGTAGTAGGTGGCTGGTGCTGGTGGTTGCCAAGGAGTTTGCTCTCCCGTCAGAGGACCCACTGCATTTCTAAGACAACCAGAAGGCTATGTGTGCCTTTGCAAGGTCAAGAAAAAAAAACAGGCTGTCAGGATGAAGTCTGCTGCTGCAGTTGGTGTCTACACTACCTGAACCTCCATGGGTTGGATTCCACAGGCAAAGAGGTTGTCAGGCCTGGAAGGTGGCCTGAGACACAGCCTGATGTCTAGGCAGATGACCCCAGCCCACAAACAATCTCTATGGAAAAACAACAATGTGTGCCTGGAATTGGAAATGAAGTACAGTGATGCACATTTAGGTGCATACTGGATTAGTGCACATTTCAGTTAAATGCACATCTTCTCAGTTTCCCTTTTTACGTTCGCTTGCGCGCATGCGTAAGGAATGTTCTGGGAGAGTAGCACACTTAAAGGTGTGTCTCTCCCACCCAATGCACTGCTCCCTTGAGTAGGCGTGGCTGTCCTGCACCAATGGGTGCAGCAGCTCAGTATGACAGCGGTGTTCCTCTGCTTCAAAGAAAAACACCGCTGCCATACTGAGTACTGCCCCCCCTCGGCCACGCGCTACCTCCCCCGCACACGCCCGCCACGCCGCTTTCCCCCAAAGCTTATGCCACGCTGGAAGCCCACCCCAGCATGGCAACATTGTTTGCCAATGGGGTGCCCAATCCCCCGTCGGCTCCACGCCCCCCTGGCAGTTATCTCTTGCTGCCACGCTGGAGCCCACCCCAGCTGGCAAACATTTGCTTTATTTTGCCGACGGGGTGCCCAACTCTCACGTCTTTGCGCCCCCAGCGAAGTTTGTTACGGGGGTGCCCAAGCCCTGTCAGCCCTCGGCCCCCCAGCCATCTTCTGCCATGCTAGGAGCCCACCCCAGCATGGCAAACGCCCCACGCCGCCTTTTTTTTCAAACCTGTAAAACAAAACTGTCCCGTGGCGCGCCTCCCAACCCCTCTCCCACAACCTGCACCACCCACTGCGCCTAGCCTCCCCACACCCCCACCCCATTCTGCATCCGACTCCGTGCAACGATCTTTTGTGGACCGGGAACACGCCTGCACTCTTCAAGGCGACCGCGAACTGAGGAAATGCCGTAAGCTGTATAATGGGCTAGTAGGGGGTTCAATTTTCGTATCTCAGAATTTTTTGATTTTGCACCAAATTATATGCATGATTTTTACTTCTTCACGAATGATGTCACCGTCATGGTGTTGTTCGAGTCCGAAGGGTGATTTCGCAGGCACTGCAAAGTCACTGCGAAATCACCTTTGGCCTTGAATAATGCCATGGCAGTGACATCATTCATGAAAAGGGGTCCCAAATTCCTATGTTGAAAATTTGGTGCAAAATTCCAAAATGACTGTTTTACGAAATGCTAAGTGCTAGCAGTTCCCACGCAGGCTCGTAAGTTCGCCGAATTTTCAATATTTTCACTCCAGATTTTCAACATTGCCATTTTATCACACCTTCTTATGAGTTGTACAGCTGTCATTTTCACATCTCACCCAAAACGTGTTTACACTCAATGTAAGCAACAATGGCGCAGTCGGTGTGTGAAATCAATGTATGGAACACATTAAGAAAATCACAGTGACACTGTTCATGAGCAGAGGTCTTAAAATGGCTATGTTGAAAATTTGGTGAAAAATTCCTAAAAATGACTGTTTTACGAGCGTGCGTTGCGCAGTTCCTATGCACGCTCGTAAGTTTGCGAATTTTCAATATTTGCACTCCAGATTTTCAACATTGCCATTTTACCACAACTCCTCATGAGCAGTACAGCTGTCATTTGTCACATCCTGCCCAAAATGTGTTTCTGCCCATGTAGCGCACAATGGCGCAGTCGGTGTGCGAACTCAATGTATGGGACACATTAAGAAAATCACAGTGACACTGATCATGAGCAGGCATCTTAAAATGGCTGTGCTGAAAATTTGGTGAAAAAATTCCTAAATATGACTGTTGTATGAGTCTGCGTTGCGCAGTTCCTACGCACGCTCGTAAGTTTGCGAATTTTCAATATTTTCACTCCAGATTTTCAACATTGCCATTTTACCACACCTCCTTATGAGCACTGCAGCTGTCATTTTTCACATCTTGCCCAAAACGTGTTTCCGCCCATGTAGTGCACAA
This sequence comes from Neoceratodus forsteri, assembly GCA_016271365.2. NCBI lineage: Eukaryota > Metazoa > Chordata > Ceratodontiformes > Ceratodontidae > Neoceratodus > Neoceratodus forsteri. The sequence continues at coordinate 94,550,927 of CM028136.1, forward strand.
TGGCACAGTCGGTGTGCGAACTCAGTGTATGGGACACATTAAGAAAATCACAGTGTCACTGTTCATTAGCAGAGGTTTTAAACTGCCAATGTTGACAATTTGGTGAAAAAATTCCTAACAATCACTGTTTTACCAGCGTGCATTGCACAGTTCCCACGCACGCTCCTAGGTTTGCGAATTTTCAATATTTCCACTCCAGATTTTCAACATTGCCATTTTACCACACTTCCTTATGAGCAGTACAGCTGTCATTTTTCACATCCTGCCCAAAACGTGTTTCCGCCTATGTAGCACACAATGGGGGTAACAAAAAGGTCATGCTGACAATTTATTGTGCAAATACCAGCAATCGCACAGGGCATTAGGGTAAAGCACCATACATGCCAAACACCACTGCAAACACCTGCAAGCGAACGTTCGGCATTGACAAATGCTTGTTTTACCTGTATTTTACTGTTTATTAAACTCTGATCAGTGCAATAGATTTAAGTTCACATCTCACTTAAGTGCACAGCTCAGCTGGAGCTGTCAGAAGTTGATCAACTTCTTCTTAAATGCACATAACTAGGACGAATGAGGTGTTAATTTACCCATTTATCACTGCCTAATGCCTTATCTTGATCCAAGTACAAAGGACCCCCCAACACAAGCACCACCAGAATGTCTAAAGACAAAATTAAAGTTCTGTGACAGACCAGAGATTAAGAAAGTTAGTAGAGGAGTTCCAAAGAAAAGTTGGACCTGCTGTGATCTGTGGAGAGGGATGATGTTTTTCACATAAGAGCATAGCCTGCTTAAATGCACAAAATGCTGTTTCCAGTGTGTAAACTTATGACAGTTACACTGTATTGGTTCTAGACCTCCTTGGTTGATTTACTGTTTAACTGGTGAAACATTTATTTAAACCAAATGATGGAGTATTCCATTCTGAGACATAACTTTATAAAAGAATACCTGTATTGGTGGGGAAGTACCAAAGGTTCATGTAGAGAGAATGCACAAGTAGAAACACTTACACTCCTCAGGAAGTGCCTGAAGAGTAAAGTACCGATTACAGGTGTGCAGGAAAGCTTTTCTTTTCTGATGTGTTGGACTGGGTCACGTGATGCAAACTGGGAGCAGGGCACAAAAATGCAATACATAGTAAAAAGAAATGGAGCAGTCCATGTAAAAACAGAAGTAGGTATACGGCAGTTCTGTATCTATTGCACTCAGAAGGCCACTGTGAACCAGGGGCTTCTTTTCCCTAGCCTTTCTGTGCTGGCTGATCCCCAACCTGTTTGGAGTCCCCAAGACTGGGGTTTTATTAACCTGAAAACCTACGCCTGTATTCCATGAACAGTACTGACTTTTGTGGCCTTCTAACTGCCTCCAATTCAGCCCTCACCTAGCATTGACTGTTCTGGCAGGGCTCTATCATTCAAGTGTCATTCCAGTGTACAGTATGTCTGGAATCTAGGGTTTTACTACAAGCTACCCCATGAAAGGTTTAATGTATAGTCAGAGGGACAGGGCAGTGGAGACTGACAGCTCTCCAGTGGGTGTACAGTAACAGAGGCTCCCCAGAAGGTGTATAGTACCAGAGAAGTGGCTGCTTGCACCATAGGTGACAGTTGTAACTCCAAAGCTGAAAAACCCGTGCATTCCTCCACAAGCTGATAAAAATACTCCCTCCCAATAGTGTAATTTCACCAGAATCATAGGGGTTGTGAAAGCCCATTTTAGTAACATCATAGGGCTTATTGGAGCGCCTCCACCCACCATATTTTATATAAGTAATGCTAGGAAACCTTATTTTAGGGGTTGCAAAGAAATCACAGGAGTCTCGACTGCAAACCCTGGCTCTCCTAAATGACACCACTACTACCTCTCTTTTGTAAAGAAGATCTCAACCATGACCCCTTCCTTCTTCCCAGGATACCTGATGCTTTCAAGAGCACAAAAATGCATGTTTCCATCCTCTATCCCTCTGTCTGTGTCAGTGGGGGGCATTGACAGCATCACCAGAACTCTAACACTGAAACTGTGCAGTGTAATCTAATTAATTTAGAAAGAAACTGGCCCAGTCTTTGGGTAGCATGGTACTGGGTATAGACATCCTTTGTCACCCCACATTAGCTGCTCCTTCTGATGCCATATTACATGTGGGGGCATTGCATTATCCAGCTTGTGGCCAAGGGTGCATGTTGATTACTGTCAGTGCTTCCTTCAGTATTGCATTAGTTTAACTGTTTCTATCTGATTGTGTCTATGGCTGCATTTACACAAAGCTAAACTTATAGCAGAATGGTAGTTTTACACTTTGTTTAGAAATTATAGTTTATTAGGTATATTTTTCTGATAACCTTAAGCACCCTGTCCCATGCGATTAATGTTACTGAATAGTTCCATAGCTGATTACAGTATCCTGGGTGTAACTTGCTGCTCCCACCACGCAACCCCATAACTTTGTTTTGTTGTAGAATTCTTTTAATGCATTTAAATTGTTTAGGTGGCATAAAGGGGACAGGGAATGGGAGGTGCATCCAGAAAAGCAGGGAGGCCAAGAGAGGATAGTGAGGGATGCCAAGGCAGTAACGGAGAGAGACTGCATGTTGAATCAAAACAAGGGGAAAAGAAATTTCACTATATCAGCGAGAAAAGGAAAGGGGGGATTGAAAAGTAGAGAGCAAAGGATGAGGTACCTAAAGACAACAGACAAAAGGCTGAGGCCCTCAATGAATATTTTTGTTCCATTTTCACAAGTGAGGAATGGGGACCACTGCCAGACAGAGGTAATCAAGGCCTCTGCCAGGGAAATCCCAAGAATGCACAACCAAAAGTTCACTACAGAGAGGGTTGGGAAGGTCCTTTCAGAGATCAGACCTTACAAGGCCCCAGGTCCTGATGATTTGCACCCTAGGGTTTTGATGGAGCCGTCAGAGGAGCTAGCAGCCCCATTTACACACCTATTCAATAGATCTCATGTCTGGGACTGTACCAAGGGACTGGAGTGGTTGATGTGGTACCACTCCATAAAAGCGGTGATAGGAAGCAGACTGGTAACCACAGGCCAGTTAGCCTCATGTCAATAGCAGGTAAGCTGGTGGAAGCACTCATCAAACAAAATCTGGTAGAATACCTTGAAGAAAATCACCTACGGAACAGTCAACAGCACAGGTTTGTGGTGGGAATGTCACGTCAGATGAAACTTATTACTTTCTTTGACCATTTTTCCAGGGAGCTAGATGGGAGCCATGTAGTGGGCCTGCTTTACTTTGACTTTAGTACAGCATTTGAAATAGTCCCACATAGGTGTCTCTTAAAGATGCTGGAGTACCTGGGTGTAACAGAGCAGACAGTTAAATGGGTGCAACAGTGGCCGAAAGAAGAGACAGAAGGTAGCAGTAAATGGGGGGCGTTCTACTGAAAAGCATGTCACTAGTGGGGTGCCTTAGGGTCAGTCCTAGTCCGATCCTTTTCAGCATTTTTATATGTGACATCAGCAGGAGTATAAAGATAACACCGCATGTTTGCTGATGACACAAAACTTAGCGTAGAGTAGACAGTAAGGAGGGTATTTGGGAACTTCTGAAGGATCTTAAAAATTAGAGATAGAAGCACATATGGCAGTTGAAATTCAATGCTAAGAAGTGCAAGGTGATGTGCATGGGTAAATCTAATTCCAAGGCTGAATACTGGCTAAATGAGGGTCAAACTCAGCTCCTCAGCTGGAGAACGAGATCTGGGGTCATCATATGGGATGATCTCAAGCAGCAAAGCCAGTGTAATAAGGCTTACAGTAAGGCTACCAGGGTACTGGTACATTTGCTGCAGCCACATCCAAGAGCAGAGTCATTATTGATGCCCTACAGGGGCATGCCTCAGGCAGCTAGTGCTGGAACCCACTCAGGAGGGAGCAGCCTTAAAGCTGGTACACCAAATGGGGACGATGAGGGATCTTGGATTAGAAGTGGGTAGTCATCTGGAACAAGCAACCACCAGACAGTGTGGTTCACAATAAACACAGCCATACAGTCAAGCCATACAAAAGCAGGGTACTGAACTTTGTAGGCCCACTTTGGCAGAATGGGAGAGTGCCTAAGGAATCACTAGCAAAAGGGCAGGAAGGAGAGGTGGAGGAACAGTGGGGTAAAATCAAACTGCCATCACAGAGGCAACAAGCCTATGTGGAAGCAAATAAACAAAACAAAACTAAAGAAAAAAATGCTATGGTTCTCAATAGAGGTGGCGGGGAAGGTTAGGGAGAAAAAGATAGTATTCAGAATGTATAAGGAATCACAGGAGGAGCAGGACAGAGAACTGTACCAGTTTAAGCAGAAGTAAGCAGGGAAGGCAGCAAAACTAGAAAAGGCCCAAACCCTGCAAGACAGCCAACTCAGTTAAGAAGGGGATAAAACATTTTATAGGTACATCAGTGAGTGAAGAAAGACCAAGGGAAGGATAGTGATGCTTAATAAAGGGGAGGGGAGGTGGGCAGAGGGTGACAGTGAAAAGGCAGAGATACTGAATGAATACTATTGTTAAGTATTCATAAAAGAAGAGGAGGGAGATGTACCTAAACCAAACAATAGTAGTACTCTGGATAGGGCAGTTTATACCAGTCCATTCACAGAAGAAAGGGTCCTAAAATAACTCCTTAAACTCAAGGTGGACAAGGCAATGGGGCCTGATGGGATTCTCCCCAGAATTCTAAAAGAACATAGGGGAGAACGTGTGACACCTCTGACTATCCTTTTTAACAAATGATGGGAGGAGGGCAGATGAGATTCCCCTTCACAAATGTGGGAGCAAGGCAGAGGCAGGAAACTACAGACCTGTTAGTTTGACCTCAGTGGTAGGGAAAATGATGGAATCACTTGAAATAAAGAATAGTTGAGTACCTAGAGGCCAGCGGGCACAGGACACAGGACAGTATGGATTCACAGTGGGAAGGTCATATCAGACAAATCTAATAGATTTATTTGACTGGGTGACCAAAGTATGAGACCAGGGAGGGGCTGTGGACATGGCCTATCTAGACTTTACCAAGGCATTTGACACAGTCCCACACAAAAGATTAAATAAACAAGTTATCCATCCTGGGAATGGCTCCCAGGGTGGTAGCCTGAGTAAAAAAATTGCCTAGACAACAGGATGCAGAGGGTAATAGTAAACAGAGTCCACTCCAATGAAAGGGGGGTTTCTAGCAGGGTACCACAGGGTTCAGTACTGGGGCAGGTCCTCTTTAATGTCTTTATAAGTAACATTGCAGAGGGACTGGAAGGAAAAGTATGCCTCTTTGCAGGTGACACAAAGATCTGTAACAGGGTTGATACACAAGGTGGGGTAGTGTGGAAAAGATGAAAAGGGACTTGGCAAGGTTGGAGAAATGGCAAGGCAAGGCAAAATTTATTTAAAAGATGCCCAATCCCAGAGGCTCTGGGCACCATACAGATTTTTATAAACAACATTTAAAAGCGAGAACACAAGACATCGCAAAATATTGTACAAAAATAAGAATAAATAACTCCAATAAAATCTCAGACTCTGCTATAGTTTCTAATTTATATATCAAAAGCTTGGGAAAAAGGAGTGTCTTGTTCAACACCTTCAGCCTTTCTAGTGTCTGAAATGGTCAGAAGTATGGAAGCTTAGATTCAGTACAAGGAAGTGCAAGTAATGCACCTGGGAAACAAAACCCAGGGAAGAGTACACATTGGGGGATACTAACAAAACAAAATGGAAAGGGACCTGGGGTAGTCATATCAGATGACCTAAAGGTAGGCAGGCAATGGAGAGGGCAGTAAGGGCTGTGAGGATACTGGGATGCATAGGAGAGGCATCACCAGTAGAAAACAGGAAGTTGTCATCCCTCTGTACACACAGTTGGTGAGACCTCATCTGGAGTACTGTGTGCAGTTCTGGAGACCCCATCTCCACAAGGACATAGACAGGATGGAGGCTGTCTGTTGGAAGGCAACTAAAATGGTGCAGGGACTGCACCACAAACCATACAAAGAGAAACTAAAGAAGATTTATATGTATACCCTTGAGGAAAGGAGGGAGAGGGTGGACACAATAGAAACATTCAAGTACCTCAAAGGAATCAGCAAAGCCCAAGATGGTAGCATCTTTCAGAAAAAGAGATGTGCAAGAACAAGGAGGGACAATTTGAAGATAGAGGCGGGATGGCTCAGGGGCAATGTGAGGAAGTATTTTTCCACAGAGATGGTGGTGAACACATGGAACAGCTCTCTGAGGAGGTTGTGGGGTCAAAACAGTGGGTAGTTAAAGAATGCATGGGCACACATAAGGTAATTATAGTGGGGATAGGAGAAGTAGGCTGTTGTTTTTTTTTTTCAACTCTGTTTATCTCCCCGAATCTGGAAGGCAGCCGCCGATGTCTACCCCAAGGCTGTAAGCTCCTGCATGTAGCAGTGCTGCCGGTCTCCACTGGAGGGTCAGCTGACACACCGGCTACCCTCTATCCCTTCCTGAGAGGAGAACAGTCTCGGACGCTGATCCTCTCTCTCCCTGCTGACCCTCAGCAGTCCAGGCTCATTCCTCGAACCCAGGTTGCCAGCGTGGCATGAGGTGTGGCATCCAGTGCCTCAACCTTCAGCACCACTGGGCCGGTAGGCTGTTGGTTAACTAAGATCTGCAGCTTATTCAATAGGTAGGGAAATGGGCAGACTGTGTGGGCCAAGTGGTCCTTATCTGCCATTAAAGTCTATGTTTCTGTGTTTCTACTGGGATGTAATGGAAGGGTCATAGATAGCAGGGACATGGAGGTGATACTGCCCCTTTACCAGTCCTTGGTGAGGCCTTACCTGGACTACTGTGTCCAGTACTGTAGGCCTCACCTTAGAAAAGATATTGATAGATAGGAGGTGGTCCAGAGAAGGGCAACAAAGATGATACATGGCCTAAAGTGTGTCACCTATGAGGAAAGGCTGAAGGCATTGAACATGAACTCCGATACTAGAAGGGACAGAGAAGATAAGATCAAAACTTTCAAGTTCCTTAGATGCATAAACAAAGTGCCACCCACAGAGCTTTTCACAAGGAACACTAGTTCTATAACACGGGTGCACAAGTGGAAACTAAATGGCGAGAATTTCAAGAGGAATATATGAAAGTATTACTTTAGTGGAGCTATGGAATAGACTGCCACCTGAAGTTGTGACTGCAGGGCCAGTGCCATGTTTTAAATGCAGGTGGGACAAGGCTTAGTTGCAGTCACACAGCAATAGCGATGGCAAGGCTGGACATCTGGAGGGACAGGCCCCAAGTACAACAGTATGTACCAGGGAAAAATTTAGGGCAGACTAGATGGACCCCAGGTCCCCTTCTGCCATCATTTTCTGTTTCTATGTTTCTATTTCATATCTCATCGTGTTTCCATCCTTCTTCTTGCTCTTAGCTGGTAGCCTATTTAACCCTGATAAATGCAATTCCAGCACTAAATACCCTTTCCTTGACCGTTCCGCACCCCCACCATATCTTGCATGTGGAGCAAACATAGATACATAGAAATTGTCAGCAGATAAGGACCACCAGGCCCATCCAGTCTGTCTAAAGCCCTGCAGTAGTTTGTGGCCACTGACACTACCTGGTCAATGGCTCTCACCCTCCTTTCCACCTCTAAGGTACCCTTATGCCTGTCCCATGCATGTTTAAAGCCCTTCACTGTGCTTGCCCCCACCACCTCCTGTGGCAGTCTATTCCATGTGTCCACCACCATCTCTGTGAAGAAAACATCCTCACATTTCTCCTCAGCCTGCCACCTTCCAATTTCATATCATGCCCCTCGTTTTGTACATCTCTTTCAGTATATTGGAAGTTGTTTCCTCTGCACCTTGTTAATGCCCTTAAGGTACTTGAATATTTCTATCATGTCCCCCCCGATCCCTCCTCTCCTCGAGCGAGTACATATTAAGGTCCTTTAGTCTCTCCTCATATGTTTTCAAGTGCAAGCCCTGTACCATCTTAATCACCCTTCTCTGGACCGCCTCCACCCTTTCAATGTCCTTATGATGGTACAGCCTCCAGAACTGCACACAGTACTCTAGGTGAGGCCATTCTAGCATTTTGTATAATGGCATCACCACATCCCACCTTCTGCTAGTGAAACCTCTGCCTGTGCACCCCAGTATGCCATTGGCCCTCCCTGAAGCCTTTGTACTCTGTTTAGACACCTTTAGGTCATCAGAAATGATAAACCCCAGGTCCTTTTTTTTCCTTTGAGATAGTCAGCAACTCCACCCCCTACCCCCATCCTGTAGCTCTCCACAGGGTTCCCTCTTCTCAGGTTCATTATTTTGCACTTCTTGGCATTGAACTTTGGTTGCCACACTTCAGACCATTTTTCAAGTTTCTCCAGGTCCCTCCTCATTCTCTCCACCACATCCAGAGTATCCACCCCATTGCAGATCTTGATGTCATCTGCAAACAAGCAGACCTTTCCCTCCAGTCCTACCACAATGTCACTAATGAAGACATTAAACACGACTGGCCAAAGGACTGATCACTGGGGTACCCCACTAGCCACCTCCTCACCCCTAATTGGATCCCATTTATCATCACCTTCTGTTTCCTGTCCATTAGCCAATTCCTAACAAAACTTACCAACTTGTGCCCCATACCCAGACTACTCATTTTGTTGACCATCCTTTTATGTGGGATGGTGCCGAAGGCTTTAGAAACACAGAAACATAGAAGTTGACGGCAGAAGGAGACAGCTAGGTCCATCTTATCTGCCCATTTGTTTTAGACCTGTTTTGACACTCTAGTTGCCTTTTGTAGTCAGGGTTCCCGTGTGTCTATCCCATGCATTCTTGAATCCCCACAGTGTTGACCTCCACAACCTCTTGGGGCAGGCTGTTTCAGGCTTCCACCACTCTTTCTGTGAAGAAAATTCCTGGTGTTGGTAGAGAACCTCTCTCCCTCCTTGCAGCCTGAGGTCATGCCCCCTGGTCCTGGAGCCCTTCTTGAAGTGAAAAAGTTCCTGTGCCTGTACCTTGTTAATGCCTTTTATGTACTTGAATGTTTCAATCATGTCCCCTCTCTCTTTTCTCTGCTCCAGGGAGTAC